>OV702289.1:48278583-58278583 GCA_916181665.1 Avena sativa
TAGGGATTTCGACAAAGCGAATTTATTCATTACTAAAGCCGAAGTCAGTAGGAGTACTATTATGAAAAAATTTAGACCTCGGGCTCGAGGACGTAGTTTTCCCATAAAAAAAAGCATGTGTCATATAACAATTGTATTAAATATAGTAAAGAAATCTAAATAACCTTTAGATTCATCTAAGATTTCAATTCCCACTAAAAAAATATAGAATAGAAAAATATGGGACAAAAAATAAATCCACTCGGTTTCAGACTTGGTACAACCCAAAAACACCATTCCTTTTGGTTCGCACAACCAAAAAATTATTCTGAAGGTTTACAGGAAGATAAAAAAATAAGGAATTGTATCAAGAACTATATACAAAAGAATAGGAAAAAGGGCTCGAATAGAAAAATAGAATCAGACTCAAGTTCCGAAGTAATTACACATAATAGAAAAACGGACTCAGGTTCAAGTTCTGAAGTAATTACACGTATAGAAATTCAAAAAGAAATCGATACGATCCACGTCATAATCCATATTGGATTCCCTAATTTATTAAAGAAAAAAGGAGTAATCGAAGAATTAGAGAAAGATCTACAAAAGGAAATTCACTCTGTAAACCAAAGACTTAATATTTCTATCGAAAAAGTGAAAGAGCCTTATAGAGAACCTAACATTCTGGCAGAATATATAGCTTTCCAATTAAAAAATAGAGTTTCATTCCGAAAGGCAATGAAAAAAGCCATTGAATTAACTAAAAAAGCGGATATAAGGGGAGTCAAAGTCAAAATTGCGGGTCGTCTCGGAGGAAAAGAAATTGCACGTGCCGAATGCATCAAAAAGGGTAGACTCCCCCTCCAAACAATTCGCGCTAAAATTGATTATTGCTGCTATCCAATTCGAACTATCTATGGAGTATTAGGTGTAAAAATTTGGATATTCGTAGACGAAGAATAACTAATCTTCTCTTCGCATTCTGTCCAGTGATAGAATAAAAAATGACAAGAGACTTTTTTTCCTGAAATCCCTGAAAAAAACAAGAAATTCTACCTCTTTCTTTCTATAAGATTTAATGAAAATTGATAAATCATTTAATATAATTGCTATGCTTAGTGTGTGACTCGTTATTTTTTTTTAAGAAAAAAACTTAGTATTAGTAATTATAGAAAATTAACTAATAACCAACCTATTGCTTCGTATTGTCGAGATCCTAACTAAGAAACAGTCACTATATGAATAAATATCTCTATCATAAATGAGTGGATCTATCATATAGTTGTAGCAACTGCTTTTTCTCTAAAAAAGAAATGAGATTCTAGGTTGTGAAGGAAAACTAAAGGGATGCGGATAAAGGGAGGGATGATAGAAAGAAAGAAGAGGGATTAAGTAAGATATAGGATTCCAATATGTATGGTCTATGAATTGCATCATAAAAAGCAATGTGATAAAGCATCAATATAATAAAAAAAATAGAGAATTAGAAATCGTAACGTAACTTGAAACAAGAACTAGAAATTTAAAGCAATAATAAAGAGCCATCCTGGTTAATAAAACTGAGAAAATTAACTGGGAAAGAAATTTTTTGGAAGCTCCATTGTGGAATTCAGACCTAACCATTCAAGGAGAGGCAGTGGGAACGACAGAACCTATGATTCCATAGGATTTTATTGAAAAGAATCCTAATACTTCATTGGGTAGGATGGCGGAACAAACCAAAAAATTTTTCTTATTTGGTAAGGTTATAAATTAACAAATAAGACAGAAAAGAGTAAATATTCGCCCGCGAAATCCTTTTAAAATTAGAATACTTTACCATTACCATTATTCAATAAGAGTAAAAATAAAGATATTTTAAGGATTACATCATCTATAAAATATAGAATTTAGATAATATAGACACACACATCTAGATATATTCTAGATCTTCTTTTTTTTTGACTATAGATTTTTCGATTTTAACAAATTGAATAATAAATATAAAAAAAACCTAATTTTTTCTATTATTTATCTATTAATGTGGATCTCTCCCTAATATTTTTGAATATTATGGAATTAGAGAAATTTGCACGCTTTCTCATTTCATTCGCGAGGAGCTGGATGAGAAGAAACTCTCATGTCCAGTTTTGCAGTAGAGATGGAACTAAGAAAGAACCATCGACTATAACCCCAAAAGAACCAGATTTCGCAAACAACATAGAGGAAGAATGAAAGGAAAATCCTGCCGAGGCAATCGTATTTGTTTTGGTAGATATGCTCTTCAAGCACTTGAACCTGCTTGGATCACGGCGAGACAGATAGAAGCAGGACGAAGAGCAATAACACGATATGCACGTCGTGGTGGAAAAATATGGGTACGTATATTTCCCGACAAACCCGTTACACTAAGACCGACGGAAACACGTATGGGCTCAGGAAAGGGGTCCCCCGAATATTGGGTAGCCGTTGTTAAACCAGGTCGTATACTTTATGAAATGGGGGGGGTATCCGAAACTGTAGCTAGAGCAGCTATCTCCATAGCTGCCAGTAAAATGCCTATACGAAGTCAATTTATTCGATTAGAAATATAGAACCCCTAAAACTCAAAGGAGTATTGAAGATAAAAAAACGCCCTTTTTTTCTTTCTGAAAAGACAATATTTCTTTCATCCTTTTGCATTGAAATAACAAATGGAAATCAAAATAATATGATTCAACCTCAGACCCTTTTAAACGTAGCAGATAATAGTGGAGCTCGAAAATTGATGTGTATTCGAGTCATAGGAGCTGCAGGTAATCAGCGATATGCTCGTATTGGTGATGTTATTGTTGCTGTAATCAAAGACGCATTGCCCCGAATGCCCCTAGAAAGATCCGAAGTAATTCGAGCTGTAATTGTACGTACATGTAAAGAGTTCAAATGTGAAGACGGTATAATAATCCGCTATGATGACAACGCAGCGGTTATAATTGATCAAAAAGGAAATCCAAAAGGAACTCGAGTTTTTGGCGCGATTGCTGAGGAATTGAGAGAATTGAATTTTACCAAAATAGTTTCATTAGCTCCTGAAGTATTATAAATACTAGTAGGTGAAATTTAGATCAGAGAATAAATTTAGTAGTTAGTAGATTGTGTTTTACGTATATGTTTTAAAATTTAAAATGAAAAGCAAAAAAAAAGAAAACATGTTGATTATAGAACAATTTGGAGGAACCTAGAATTAGAGTCTTATGGGCAAGGACACTATTGCGGATTTACTAACCTCTATAAGAAACGCGGACATGAATAAAAAAGGAACAGTTCGAGTAATATCTACAAATATTACCGAAAACATTGTTAAAATACTTCTACGAGAGGGTTTTATTGAAAGTGTTCGGAAACATCAGGAACGTAACAGATATTTCTTGGTTTCAACTTTGCGACATCAAAAGAGAAAGACTAGAAAAGGAATATATAGAACAAGAACCTTTTTAAAGCGTATCAGCCGACCCGGCTTACGAATTTATACCAACTATCAAGGAATTCCTAAAGTTTTGGGTGGAATGGGAATTGCTATTCTTTCTACTTCTCGAGGGATAATGACAGATCGAGAGGCTCGACTAAACAGAATTGGGGGAGAAGTCTTATGTTATATATGGTAATCGCTCCGACTATAGTGCCCGAATTCTATCTCGACCTTCCTATTTTGAAAATAAAAATAGAAAAATAGGAGAAAAAAATATGACAGAAAAAAAAAATAGGAGAGAAAAAAAAAACCCGAGAGAAGCAAAAGTCACTTTCGAAGGTTTAGTTACGGAAGCCCTACCCAATGGAATGTTCCGCGTTCGGCTAGAGAATGACACCATCATCCTGGGCTATATTTCAGGAAAGATCCGCTCTAGTTCTATACGAATACTGATGGGGGATAGGGTCAAAATTGAAGTAAGTCGTTATGATTCCAGCAAGGGACGTATAATTTATAGACTTCCCCATAAAGATTCGAAGCGTATCGAAGACTCGAAAGATATCGAAGATTTGAAAGATAGCGAAGATTCAAAGGATTAGGGTTTTCTTTTTTCTAGGGTAATAAATTTGAAGTTCAAAAATTCAAGCGAAGAGACTTATTTTTTCCAAAATATTAGATTCATAGTTTAAGAAAGGATACGGAAATATGAAAATAAGAGCTTCCGTTCGTAAAATTTGTACAAAATGTCGACTGATTCGTAGGCGTGGACGAATTAGAGTCATTTGCTCTAATCCGAAGCATAAACAACGACAGGGGTAATCTTTCGAAAAAGAACTTTACTTTCTCTAAAATAAAAAAGTACCCGCGGAAATGTTCCAATTCTAAATAAAAGAATTTTAAATAATTAAAGTAAAGGGTATATTTTACCCGGAAACGGATATCTTTGTATCTTTTTTTCTTTTTGTTATTTCTAACTCATATTTATGAGATAATAAAATATGGCAAAAGCTATACCAAAAATAGGTTCACGTAAGAAAGTGCGTATTGGTTTACGTAGGAATGCACGTTTTAGTCTACGGAAAAGTGCACGTAGAATAACAAAAGGGGTTATTCATGTTCAAGCTAGTTTCAACAATACCATTATAACTGTTACGGACCCGCAAGGTCGGGTGGTTTTCTGGTCCTCCGCAGGTACTTGTGGATTCAAAAGCTCAAGAAAAGCATCACCCTATGCTGGTCAAAGAACAGCAGTAGATGCTATTCGTACAGTAGGTTTGCAACGAGCAGAAGTTATGGTAAAGGGCGCTGGTAGTGGAAGAGATGCCGCATTACGAGCCATTGCTAAAAGCGGTGTGCGATTAAGTTGTATACGCGATGTAACACCTATGCCGCATAATGGATGTCGACCGCCTAAAAAAAGACGCCTGTAAAAGAATTAATCCGTTTTCAAGAGAAATAAACGATTCAATGATCAAATAATAATACTAGTCTATTATGGTTCGAGAGGAGGTAGCAGGATCCACTCAAACACTACAGTGGAAGTGTGTTGAATCAAGAGTAGATAGTAAGCGTCTTTATTATGGTCGTTTCATTCTGTCCCCGCTTAAAAAAGGTCAAGCGGACACCGTCGGTATTGCCTTGCGAAGAGCTTTACTTGGAGAAATAGAAGGAGCATGTATCACACGGGCAAAATTTGGGAGCGTGCCACACGAATATTCTACAATAGCAGGTATTGAAGAATCCGTACAAGAAATTTTACTAAATTTGAAAGAAATTGTATTGAGAAGTAATCTCTATGGAGTTAGAGACGCATCAATTTGCGTCAAAGGTCCTAGGTACATAACTGCTCAAGATATAATCTTACCACCTTCCGTAGAAATCGTTGATACGGCACAACCTATAGCTAACTTGACAGAGCCCATTAATTTTTGTATTGAGTTACAGATAAAGAGAGATCGTGGATATCAGACAGAACTCAGAAAGAACTATCAAGATGGAAGTTATCCTATAGATGCTGTATCCATGCCTGTTCGAAATGTGAATTATAGTATTTTTTCTTGTGGGAATGGAAATGAAAAACACGAGATACTTTTTTTAGAAATATGGACTAATGGAAGTTTAACCCCTAAAGAAGCGCTTTATGAGGCTTCTCGTAATTTGATTGATTTATTCCTCCCTTTTCTACACGCGGAGGAAGAGGGAACGAGTTTCGAAGAAAATAAAAACAGGTTTACTCCGCCCCTTTTTACTTTTCAAAAAAGATTAACTAATCTAAAGAAAAACAAAAAAGGAATTCCATTGAATTGTATTTTTATTGATCAATTAGAATTGCCTTCTAGAACGTATAATTGTCTCAAAAGGGCCAATATACATACACTATTGGACCTTTTGAGTAAGACTGAAGAAGATCTTATGAGAATTGAAAATTTTCGTATGGAAGATAGAAAACAGATATGGGACACTCTAGAGAAGTATCTACCAATGGATTTACTTAAGAATAAGCTCTCGTTTTAAATCCATTACAATTTTTTGTTCTTCTTCTTTTTCGAGTTAGAATAAAAAGAAAAAAAGAAAACAATTTAGCATCTTTGGTACAATCTATATTTTCGCGAAATGGATCATAATAAAATGGATTTTAGGTATCTAGGGAAGATTCACTTGGAAGTAACTATTTCCTAGATACCTATGCACGGTACTTCACGGTTGAATGAATCAAAAAATACCTAAAAAAGACCTAAAGTTAAAGATTTATCAATGGGTAATGTTGCTCCAATACCTAACCAAAGAGCTACTGCAGTACCGATTAAAAAAACGGTCGTAGCTACTGGGCGACGAAAGGGATTTTGGAATTTATTCACATTCTCTAGAAAAGGTACTGTCAATAAGCCTGTTGGCACAGAAACCATTAAGAGAACGCCCAATAACTTATTGGGTACCGTACGGAGTATTTGAAATACGGGAAAGAAGTACCACTCAGGTAATATTTCCAGAGGAGTTGCAAATGGATCCGCCGGTTCACCAATCATTGATGGCTCGAGAACCGCTAAACCTACATTACATGCAATAGTACCTAGAATTACTACTGGAAAAATATATAAAAGATCATTGGGCCATGCGGGTTCCCCGTAATAATTATGTCCCATCCCTTTAGCTAATTTAGCTCTTAATACAGGATCATTTAAGTCTGGTTTCTTTGTTATTGGGATAGGCGAACTCTTTAGGATCCATCCCCCAAAGGAACCGGACATGAGAATTTATCATCATCCGGCTCGAGCAAGAATGAAAGAAATAAGACCGCGGAAGATCCATAATAGAATTATGGTATATAATGACTCAATGACTCTAGGCAAGAAAAGCTTTATCATATTATCTTTTCCGAAGTTGGATCTAGAACTACTCATTGAAAAGAATCCTATTCTTATGGGTAAATGCTCAATATCCAAGTGGGCTTACAAATTTGATCATGATCAATTGCTTTCTGGATTGTCTCATGTCTCTTGATTAGTTGGTGTTTATCCCCCCAATATCGCAAGTTTCTTACCTCCAAACATAATATTTACTTGTTACTAATAAAAAATAAAAAAGTTTAGCCTACATTTTTCCTTAGATCCCTTCTTTTACTCCGATAGTATTGCGGATCACAATCGATGCAAAGAAAATGAATGCATTTCCATACTATAATAAAAAAGGGTAAGTGTAATATTGGATCATGTCACATGACTTATTCCATTTCTACTCTATGGGATCTTACGGAGCCTGTTCATGGATGACATGGTGGGGTATGATCATAGAAAATATTCTCCTCAAGTGAACCAGCCTATCCTTCCTAGGTAGGAGACTTACGTGTTGATTGGATGCGGAGACACCTTTGATTGTGAATTCTAATGTGGCAGATCCAATTCTTTATCTGCATGGCCAAACCAATAATTCAAGTCACACACTCCCATAATCCGCCTTTTTTTCTTTCGTAAAATTAACTTCAACTATTTGTATTGTATCAAAATACTTCGGAGTTGAAGAGAAGTATCCAAATGACATGTGTTATTTTACAATAACCCATGTTTGTAGCAATGAAATACGATAACCTACCCGATATGATATATGAGAATTCTAATTCTCTATAGATATGCCTTCCCTATAAAGGACCCGAAATACCTTGCTTACGTATCATTGGAAAGTGCATTAACATAAATACGGCAGTAAGCAGAGGCAGTACAAAGGTATGTAAACTATAAAAACGAGTCAAAGTGGATTGACCCACACTAGCACTTCCACGTAATAACTCCACTAAAGGCGATCCTATTACCGGAATGGCATCAGGTACACCTGTCACAATTTTGACTGCCCAATAACCAATTTGATCCCAAGGCAACGAATAACCAGTTACACCAAATGATGCAGTCAAAACAGCTAAAACCACACCTGTGACCCAAGTTAATTCGCGGGGTTTTTTAAACCCACCTGTGAGATACACACGAAATACATGCAGGATCATCATTAGAACCATCATACTTGCTGACCATCGATGAACTGATCGGATTAACCAACCAAAGTTGGCCTCGGTCATTATGTATTGAACCGAAGAAAAAGCCTCTGTAACCGTTGGGCGGTAGTAAAAAGTCATAGCAAAACCGGTAGCGACTTGTACTAGAAAACAAGTAAGTGTAATTCCCCCTAAACAATAAAATATGTTGACATGGGGAGGAACATATTTACTAGTTATATCATCTGCAATTGCCTGAATCTCAAGACGTTCCTCAAACCAATCATATACTTTATTGAGATAGGTAACTAACCCAAGCCCCCCCTCTAAGAGCCGTATATGAAAATTTCATCTCGTACGGCTCAAGCAGAAACACACAAATTTTCAACGAATATTAGAAAAAAAAAAGTTCAAAACTTCATCAGCCACTGGATTGGGTCGATTTGCCTTGAAGATATGAAATAAGAAAAATTCGGAATATATTCTTTGTTATGATAATGCCAAAAAATCTCAAGTTGGCTCATCTGTCTTTCTTCCGTTCCCTTATGCCGGTCATTCGAGGCCTCTTGACTTTTCTCTTCCCTATTTTGGATTTGTTTTTTTTTGTGCGTAATCGTAATATAGAAATTATCTTGTTGCGATCCTATGAATCAGTTCAATTAAAACCTTAGATTCATACTAGAGCCACGATGATTGAGTCTCAAGCTAACCAAAAGGCAAGGGTTCTTCGAATAAGAACCACTTGATAATCATTTATGGAATCGGTGCAATGACTCGGCAAAATCGAGAGAAAAAAGTTGTCTTTTGGGCAAACAAAATTGGAAGGAAGAAAATTTCTTTTTTATTTTTATTTAAGAACTACTTGAATTTTTCAGTCTGGTTGCGAGGTCTTAATAGTGATTATGAATCATAGTTCCATTTTTTTTGATCCACTCTATCTATTTCGTGTTCCAGATACTAGAATAAATAATATCTGACGAATTAGAATCATCTTGATAGAGATAACAGGCCCTTTCTATGTATTATCAATAGGATCAATTCTAACAAGTCACACACTCATATTCCAGAGATACCGAAACAAAAAAATTCCGCGGTCGAACTACCATAATGTCTAGAAATATAGAGCTTAAACTAGAAAAGCTTTTTTGGATGGAAAAACTATGACTTCCTTTTTTTTTTTAGATTAGTAGAAACCTAATTGGTTAAAATTCCGTCCAGTAAAACAGAAGAATTATAAATTTCTAAAATGATAGATAGGAATATAGCGAATAAAGCCATTGCGACTCCCATAAAAGGAGTGGTCCCCCAACCCGGAGCTACTTTCCCATATTCCGAATTCAAGGGTTTCAATAAACTACCTGCACCAGTTCGTTTTGGCCTAGGTTTAGAACTATCTTCAACGGTTTGTGTAGCCATAAATTCTATTTCATCATTGGTGTTGACTTTGTATACTATTCCGTTGTAGTTGTAAATACACGATCTTTTCGTAGATCCATTGTAATCTTGAAATTCTATAAAAATGGAAACAGCAACTTTAGTCGCCATCTCCATATCTGGTTTACTTGTAAGCTTTACTGGGTATGCCTTATATACCGCGTTTGGGCAACCCTCTCAACAATTAAGAGATCCATTCGAAGAACACGGGGACTAATTGAAGTAAGAAGTCTACCAGATGGGTAGACTTCTTACTTCAATGAAATTATTTTATTCTTTTAGTTGGAGTTGGTGGAACCTTAGGTGGTTCTCGGAAAAAGATAGCGAAAAAAATTATCCCTAAAGTAGAAACTAAAAGGAACGTATAAACCAATGCTTCCATAGATTCGATCGTGGTTTATTTACAATTATAACTTCCACACCTATTCATTTGTCATTTGGGAGAATTTCCCATATAAAGAAAGAAAAAGAGTTAAAGAAAGGATGGGAGATGTTTCCCAAGCCAAATCAAAAAAGAGAGGTCAAAGATACCATAACAATGTGTATCAGACTGCCTGTTTCCTTGTAGTTGGATCTCCCACTTTTTGGAATGTTCCAAATTCCACTTGAGCATCCAAATCTGGATCAATACCAGCAAAAACATCTCGGAACAAGGTTCTAGCGCCATGCCAAATGTGTCCGAAAAAGAAGAGCAAAGCAAAGGTAGCATGACCAAAAGTGAACCAACCCCTTGGACTGCTGCGAAAAACACCATCTGATTTCAAAGTAGCTCGATCTAATTCAAAAATTTCCCCTAATTGAGAACGCCTCGCATATTTTTTTACAGTAGCAGGATCAGAATAACTTACTCCATTAAGTTCGCCACCATAGAACTCCACCGTTACCCCTACCTGTTCAACACTATATTTGGATTCTGCTCTTCTAAAAGGAACGTCCGCTCTCACAATTCCCTCTTCATCTACCAAAACAACTGGAAATGTTTCAAAAAAAGTAGGCATACGGCGTACAAAAAGCTCACGTCCTTCTTTATCTCTAAAAACGGGATGTCCTAACCAGCCAACAGCTATTCCATCCCCATTGTCCATTGAGCCTGCTCTGAATAATCCCCCTTTTGCCGGATTATTACCAATATAATCATAAAAGGCTAATTTTTCGGGAATTTTAGACCAAGCTTCTGATAAACTAAGATTTTCGGCTAAACCATTGCTAACTCTTCGATATATTTCTTGCTGAAAGTATCCCTGATCCCACTGATAACGAGTAGGCCCGAATAATTCGATTGGGGTCGTTGCTGACCCATACCACATAGTTCCAGCAACTACGAAAGCTGCAAAAAAAACAGCAGCGATACTACTGGAAAGTACAGTTTCAATATTGCCCATACGTAATCCTTTGTATAGACGTTGAGGCGGACGGACACTAAGATGGAATAAACCCGCTAATATACCCAACGTACCCGCAGCAATATGATGAGAAGCTATTCCCCCCGGAACAAAAGGATCAAAACCTTCTGCACCCCACGCTGGATTTACAGCTTGTACTTTTCCAGTTAGCCCATAAGGATCGGATACCCATATCCCAGGACCATACAAACCCGTTACATGAAATGCGCCAAAGCCAAAGCAAGCCACCCCTGCAAGAAATAAATGAATTCCAAAGATCTTGGGCAAATCTAAAGAGGGTTTTCCCGTCCGCTCATCAGAGAATATTTCTAGGTCCCAATATACCCAATGCCAGATCGCTGCCAAGAAACACAAACCAGAAAACACAATATGTGCACCTGCCACACCTTCATAACTCCAAATACCCGGATTTGTTACAGTTCCTCCTGAAATACTCCAACCACCCCAGGAATCCGTTATTCCTAAACGAGTCATGAAGGGAATGACGAACATACCTTGTCTCCACATTGGATCCAGAACAGGATCAGAGGGATCAAAAACTGCTAATTCGTATAAAGCCATCGAGCCAGCCCAACCAGAAACTAGAGCTGTGTGCATTATATGCACCGCAAGTAATCGACCCGGATCATTCAATACGACAGTATGAACACGATACCAAGGTAAACCCATGGAAATACCCCTTTAGCAAAGAAAAATAGACACGATGTCGCTTTATTTTATCGCATTGGAAAAGACTATCCATATCCTATGTACCTAATCCTTCTAGGGGATTCTGTGTCAGAAAGCGTTAATATTTATTTCATTTCATTAAAAATAAGAAGCCAATTCTGTTCATAAGAAGAAAGAGAAGCAGATCTATTCTATACTCGATAAGTGCCAATATGCAATGGGTAACTTGGCCAATTTTGAAAAATGAAGAATAGATCCCTACCCCTCTTTGTTTATCATTTGAATCGCCGATTCCTTTTTCTTTATTCAATCTGTCTTACCTTCTTTATACGTATAACCTTTCAATCTACGTATTAATATAATCTATACTATTCATATTAATAGAATCTATAGTATTCATATAGAATAAGAATAAAAATGAAGACAATAAACTGCGGATTCATTCTTTCTCTTCTATTCTTACGTTTCCATATTAAAGTGTAGTTTTCTTACTTAAATTTAATAATATTAATCTAATATGCCCATTGGTGTTCCAAAAGTACCTTACCGGATTCCCGGAGATGAAGAAGCGACTTGGGTTGACTTATACAATGTTATGTATCGAGAAAGGACACTTTTTTTAGGTCAAGAGATTCGTTGCGAGATCACGAATCATATTACAGGTCTCATGGTATATCTCAGTATAGAAGATGGACTTAGTGATATTTTTTTGTTTATAAACTCCCCAGGCGGGTGGCTAATCTCAGGAATGGCTATTTTTGATACGATGCAAACGGTGACACCAGATATATATACAATATGCCTTGGAATAGCCGCGTCCATGGCGTCCTTCATTCTACTTGGAGGAGAACCCACCAAGCGTATAGCATTCCCTCACGCGAGGATTATGCTTCACCAACCCGCTAGTGCTTATTATCGGGCAAGGACACCAGAATTTTTACTAGAAGTAGAAGAGTTACACAAAGTTCGCGAAATGATTACAAGGGTTTATGCACTAAGAACAGGCAAACCCTTTTGGGTTGTATCCGAAGACATGGAAAGGGATGTTTTTATGTCAGCAGACGAAGCCAAAGCTTATGGACTTGTCGATATTGTAGGGGATGAAATGATTGACGAGCACTGCGATACTGATCCAGTGTGGTTTCCGGAAATGTTTAAGGATTGGTAGTGTCCGGATTTCTTATAAAGTTATTTCAGACCCAAATTAGGGTTTTCTTCGATTTAATAGAAAATCGAAATAGAAAGACTTCATGATGATCAATCATCAGGTTAAGATGGATCTAAACCAATCCATTTTTTTCTATACACATACAACATGCCGACGGTTAAACAACTTATTAGAAACGCAAGACAGCCAATACGAAATGCTAGAAAAACGGCCGCGCTTAAAGGATGCCCTCAGCGTCGAGGAACATGTGCTAGGGTGTATGTGCGACTCGTTCAGATCATAACTTCAAACAAATAAAAAAAATTTGGAAGTATCCATGATTAGTACCAATGAATAGGATATAGCTTTTCCATCCTAGATTTCTATGGTATATGGAATTTTTGGTTTCCTTTGGTGCAAATCCAATTATCTAAATTGGAAATAAGAAGCAATTCCCCCATTGGTAGCAAATGGTTATCCATTAAGCGGAGGAAATAATAATAAAAAGGCTTATGCTCCTTTATCTTAAAAGAACGGACTAACAGGGTCAGCTACTTAGCCAACTTTCATAATTAAATACCGTCACTGTATGGATAACTCTTATTGTGAAAAGAGCTATTTACTCTATAATGGATAGGTAGAGCCAAAGAATGTGAACTATACAAGTTCACAATACCTTTTGATGAAAGAAAGGGCTCCGGTGTATAGAGAGGGCCTTACCGTTTAAAAGGGAACCATAGAAACGATGGAACCCACTATTTTTTTAGTATCATTAGAATTAATTTGTTATTTCGCATAGAAATAACTGAACGGAGTGTAATAAAAAATCGTGGTTGGGAAGGTTACTATAGCAAAAGCCATTGGAATTAATATTTTATATATCGGAATAATTAGTTTTGTTATTAATGGAAAAAAGGATGGCTAAAAGAAGAGAAATAATTAGTTATTCATTAAGGTTAATTTGATTCAATGACCAGAGTTCCGCGAGGATATATAGCCCGGAGACGACGAACAAAAATGCGTTCATTTGCCTCAAACTTTAGGGGGGCTCATTTAAGACTTAATCGAATGATTACCCAACAGGTAAAAAGAGCTTTTGTTTCCTCTCATCGAGATAGAGGTAGGCAAAAGAGGGATTTTCGTCGTTTGTGGATCACTCGGATAAACGCAGCAACGCGGATATATAAAGTATTTGATAGTTATAGTAAATTAATACACAACCTGTACAAGAAGAAATTGATTCTTAATCGTAAAATGCTTGCACAAGTAGCTGTATCAAATCCAAATAATCTTTACACGATTTCCAATAAAATAAAGATCATCAATTAAAGGGATAAATAAAGTAATATACTGGAATAATAAAAACCGAATTCCCGGAGAGGGAACTCCGGGAAGATACAATAAATTAAGATTAAGTGGTAGGAATCAACGAGCAGGATTACTTTCTTTATAATATATATAGGTCTGGGCCTTTCGAATAAAACATCAACAATCGGAACTTAAGTTCCGATTGTTGTTTCTTAAATTTTGGTTGTAGTTTCTTAAGTTTCGATTGGAATTGTACTTTTCCGTTAATTGAGGAATATGTCTATTTTTTCTAGGTCTAGAACCCGTAATTATTGAAATTGACTGGGCTTGAAATTGCTTTTCGTTCTCATAGTTACGAAACGGTAAGAAAGATAAAATACGAGCCTGTTTTATAGCAAGAGTAATTAATCGTTGTTGTTTCAAGGTTAATCTATTTATTCGTCTAGATAATATTTTTCCTTGTTCACTAATAAATCTATTAATTAAACTCATGTTTCTATAATCAATTCGATCTCCCGGGCCAATCCGAGGACGCCTACGAAAAGGTTGTTTAGATTTACGAAAAGGTTGTTTGAATTTACGAAAAGTTTGCTTGGATTTACGAAAGGTTTGCTTGGATTTATTAAAAGTGTGTTTGGATTTACGAAAGGGTTGCTTAGATTTAAGAAAAGGTTGTTTAGATGTATACATGATTTATTCCTTATTTAAAATTTTAAAATTGAACAAAAAAAATTCATTTATTTATTTTATTATTTTATGAATTTAGGATCCAGAAGAAGTAGTCTTTCTTTGATCCATATCTTATTTAATTAATCTTATAGTATATGAATACCCTCTATACATATGAAATAATATCTACCGGAAATCGGATGAGTTGATTTGTATTTTATACTATAGTTTTTTTTATATATTAAATATAAAGTTCTTGCTCTTTCTGTTTTTTGGAAAGATCGAACACACGATGGGTGTTCCTATTTCTTTATTTCGTGATGAGTCGTATGCTTGCGACAATAACGACAAAATTTTTTTAATTCTAATTGTCGGGGTGTATTGTGGCGATTCTTTTGAGTACTATATCTAGAAACCCCCGTCGATTCCTCATTGGCACCTTTTCGAACACAACTGCTGCATTCCAAAATAACCCTGATTCTAACATCTTTCCCCTTGGCCATGAACCGAACCTCCTTTTCTGTTTGGGTTGACTTAACTAAATTCTTCTACTTATTCTTTTATTCTTCTATTTTGAATCCGAAGAAGAAGAATAAAATCCATTAGAATCAATTTTTTGAATTCTTAAATTAAGTAATAAAAAATAAAGAAATAATTAAAGAATACAATCCTTGTCGAATTAGCAAAGATTTTGCTTCGAAACCCTTTCATTTAATTAGCCAGCCCAGCCTTTTTCTATGCTCTGATTTCTGAGGCCTGTTTAGCTTGGATACCACTTTAAATTGAATTTCTTTTTTTTTCAAAATAGAATTTACCAAATTTTTCATAACTCTGAGGTTCAAGCCAATCCATCTTTTCTTTCTTTTTCCTTCCGATACTAAATAAAAGGATTAAAAAGGGTCAAATTTTGTCATGTCACAAAGAATTCTATTCCTCAATTAAAAAAAAGGGAATGACAAAGCATCTGGAAATAAACGATTAATTTCTATCAATAAACCTGCTAAAGCACCAAACCATAGAGTACTTAGCACGGGTGCTACAGAGAGATATGTTTTTATATCCCGCATTGAAAATCCTCCTTCCTTGTTGGAATACATATATGATCAGAAACTTTTGCCCAAGATTGTTATGCTATATATAAAATGAACCATATAGACGAAATTTTCTTATCCCTAAAAAATGACCCCTTCTTCCTATACATTACCAAGGAAAAGTAATCCTTCTTGTATAGGCGAAATTTTATTGGATTTTAGATGTATATAATTCCTTAATTATATGAGACCAAAAAGAAGAAATGACAGGAGGGTTCTATATAGATAGAGAAATAAGAATAAAATTACAATGTGGAAAAGAAGACAGGAATTGTGTACAATGGCATTGTATAACAATTTTGAAAAGGGATGTAGCGCAGCTTGGTAGCGCGTTTGTTTTGGGTACAAAATGTCACAGGTTCAAATCCTGTCATCCCTACCTATTACTTTTTTATTCTTTTTGGGCAGTAGCGAAGAGATCAATTGAAAGTAAAGTGGGTATAACTTGAATTTGTGGAGACTATACATACGTGAGATACGTTAGGAATAGAAAAATATTTTCTTTTTGAATGAATGAAAGCGCTCTTAGTTCAGTTCGGTAGAACGCGGGTCTCCAAAACCCGATGTCGTAGGTTCAAATCCTACAGAGCGTGATTCCATCTATCTTATGTCGAAGCAGAGTAAAATAATTTAACAAAACAAAATTGAATTGAAACTCGAATTTGACCTCCTCCAGACCAGAGAGGAGGTCAATAAAAAAATAAAAATTACTCAATCAAAGATCCAACTGATCCCCCCGCCTGTATTGCAAATATGCAGTCACGAATAATCCCGCTAAAGTAATAGGAATTAGGCCTAAGACGATTCCAAATAGAAAAACTTCAATCATTTCGATTTGTTCGAGGTGATAAAAAAAGAAGAGATACGATCTATCCCTAAATAGTACTCTAAATTATCCACGAATCTCAATGATCAAGAAAAAAATTCGTAATTTAGTGTGGAAAAGAGTTATAGAATACCAGGAATCTAAAAGAAAGATTTTTTTTCTGACTTATTCAGTCAATTCAAATAAGACGTATCTTGTTCAAGCCAATAAATAGAGCTGGGGTTATAGTTAAAGCAGCTAGTAGAAAACCGAAATAACTAGTTAAAGTAAGCATGAAAGAATTAATTTCCTTTTATTTTTTTACTACACTACATATGTTGGTAAAGCACTTACCTAAGTTATGGGAAATTCATAATTCATCAGTCAGTTATTTTAGAGAATACTAAAAAACAAGATAGAGTGAGATACGGAAGTGTAAAATAAAGTAGATTCATCAGATGATACATGAGTCCCTAATTCCGAATCAAGAGATTGTTATTGTTGTGGAATTTGTCAATTGAGTAAAGTAATAATATTAAGAACTAGATCATGTAATCCCATTGAAAAAATGGAATTCGATTTTCAGGGGAATTTTGGAATAAGAGATAAATAAACAATTGAATTTGAAAAAAAAAATGTTTTGTATTTTGGATTATTTCTTTTTCAATAGGACCCTCTTTTTGGAGTGAACGGTCAAATATTCCACTATTCCTTTATTCCTTCTTATTTTAACTGTCTTATTTTAACTAATTGTATTCCATATGGAATAAGAGGAGAAGAAAAGCATTCCAGGACCCCCCCTGAGGGCCCCTTAAAAAAAATAAAGCTCTTCCTTGAATTTACTTTATTTTTATTCCTTTTTTGAACTCCAACCACAGTAGATTCGAAGACGAGTCACTTCAATTATCCTTTTATTTAAGTTCTATCTTCTGTCTTTCCCTATTTCATCTCATAAACTTCCACGCTCGCAGTTTGGTCAAGAAAGTTAGACCTAATCCAACAAACAAGACAAGGATTAATTCTGAATCTTGATTCTTCAAAGAATTTATTCCATTGAAATCCTTTAACTTTAAAGGGAAAGATTGGATTGGAACAAAACTTTTAACTAAAAAAGGATAGATTTCACATATACTTGTCCTTATATTGTGTCAGTATGAGAATATTTTTCCTAAATTCTTTATCCAAACCTATTGATCATTAACTTAGATTTTCTCAAGATTTTGGCCGCTATTACGAATTATTCTACTATTCCGAAACCAATGAAAATAAATAAGACCTCAAAAAATGGCGGGTTTTCTATTGATGTCGTGAATAACATATAGCTTACCTATAGACAAAGAACAAAAAAGAGAAAAAAGGAATTATGTTTCGGAACCAAGCAAAACCGGATTGCTGTGCCATAGGAAGGATAGCTATACTAATTCGGTATAATCAAAATACACCTTTGGTACAAAATTGACAATCTCACAAGGATGAATATCAGTAATTTTCTATTTACTGGTTGATCCCATCTTTTACGGAATCAATTCCTTTTTTGAATGTACAAAAATTTGGGGAGCTCGGCATGTCTGGAAGCACGGGAGAACGTTCTTTTGCTGATATTATTACCAGTATTCGATAGTGGGTTATTCATAGCATTACTATACCTTCCCTATTCATTGCGGGTTGGTTATTTGTCAGTACGGGTTTAGCTTATGATGTGTTTGGAAGTCCTCGGCCAAACGAGTATTTCACGGAAAGCCGACAAGGAATTCCGTTAATAACCGACCGTTTTGATTCTTTAGAACAACTCGATGAATTTAGTAGATCCTTTTAGGAGGCCCTCAATGACCATAGATCGAACCTATCCTATTTTTACAGTGCGATGGCTGGCTATTCACGGACTAGCTGTGCCTACTGTTTTTTTCTTGGGATCCATATCAGCAATGCAGTTCATCCAACGATAAACCAAATTCCAACTATAGAACTATGACACAATCAAACCCGAATGAACAAAATGTTGAATTGAATCGTACCAGTCTATACTGGGGTTTATTACTCATTTTTGTACTTGCTGTTTTATTTTCCAATTACTTCTTCAATTGAGAGAAAGAAAGAGATTAATAAGAATTCTCTTATCCCATTTGGAAGGATACCGTCCTTATAACTATCCATGACTGTTTTTGTCTCTAGCATGAGCACTTGATAAAATGTGGAGGAAAGTAGGGGAAATGGCCGATACTACTGGAAGAATTCCTCTTTGGCTGATAGGTACTGTAACTGGTATTCCTGTGATTGGTTTAGTAGGTGTTTTCTTTTACGGTTCATATTCTGGATTGGGTTCATCTCTATAGTAATTGGAGGGACCAGATTGTAAACATGAAAAAGTAGGAGCTTAGCGGGTCCTTACCCCCTTTATCTGATTAGAGCGGAAAGGACCCGCGGAATTATTACTCTTATAACGCGACTTTAATCTATTCGATTCACTCTTATGAAGCAACAAGAAAAATAGATTACCCGAGGATCCAATATTTTATTCCGCGAAGGAAGTATCCCGAAAATCCTTGATTTAACTTCGAGTAATAAACTAATAAAACCTTAATCAAAACTACTCAACTAGCCTAAAAATAAAAACAGCCCTTCAATGGAAGCGTTTTTTTTTTCAAAATTTCTGTAAGTTTGAAGTTGAACTTAATTGAACAAGTCAAGCAATTCTATTTGCTCACAATCACAAGAAATTTGTCCACTACCTCGCCTGAAGCTAAGCAAAAGAAAAAGATATCTAAGAGACAGACCCGAATAAAGAAAAACATATATAGTAATCTTTGACGAATTAAGAAGAAAAAAGATTCTTATTCTTATTTTGATACAAGAAGAATCGGCACAAGAAAAAGGCATTTTTGCCTTTTTCTTGTGCCGAATAGAGGATTAAAAAGACTAGCAATCCCTCCGAAAAGGATTTCCAAAATAGATCATAGATAATTCTAGCAATTGCCAATAGATTGAGGCTTTTTACCAACTTGATGGTAAGAAATCCCGGGACCTAGAAATTCATTTCGTACAACTGAACCTTTTCAAACTGTTTCTTTTTGAGAACCAAAAAAACTTGTGCCAAAATAACGGATGCGAAGAAGAACAAAAGGCCTTGGACGCGTAATGGATCCTGAAGCACTATTTCCGCATCCCCCTGACCAAAACCTCCAACATTAGGATTGCTTGTTAATGGTTGATCAAGCTTGATGGATTCCCCCTCTGAAACAAGAAGTTCTGGCCCAGGGGGTATAGTATCAATCACTTGGCGTCCATCCGATGCATCAACTATGGATATTTCATACCCACCTTTTTCTTTACGTAGTATTTTTCTTACTATACCTGTTGACGTAGCATTATAGACCGTATTGTTACTCTTGCTACCATCAGGATAGATCTGTCCTCTTCCTCGGTTTCCCCCTACATATATGGGATATTTTAAGAAATGAGCATCTTTCTTCGTAGCAGGATCAGGGGAAAGAATGGGAAAGACAATTTCACTATATTTCTTACCGGGAACAGGGCCTATCACAAGAATATTTTTTTTATCGGGACGATAACTCTGAAAAGATAGATTTCCTATCTTTTCTTTCAATTCAGGGGAAATACGGTCGGGCGGCGCTAATTCGAATCCCTCAGGCAAAATAAGAACAGCACCCACATTCAACCCTCCCTTTTTTCCATTAGCAAGAACTTGTTTCATTTGCATATCATAAGGAATTCGAAGAACTGCTTCAAATACAGTATCGGGAAGCACAGCTTGGGGAACTTCAATATCCACGGGCTTGCTAGCTAAATGGCAATTGGCACATACAATTCGTCCAGTTGCTTCTCGTGGGTTTTCATAACCCTGCTGCGCAAAAATGGGATATGCATTTGAAATGGATGTCCGAGTTATTACGTATATCATGATCGATACAGAAATCGATCGAGTCATCTGTTCCTTTACCCAAGAAAAAGTATTTCTATTTTCCATGTCCAATCGCGGATCTCTGAATTTCTACAATAAATTAGATAGGTAGCTAAATTAATTTAGTTCCCTATACGCGAGTTTGTTGTGATTCTACTGCAACAGTTATACTGGAATGATGAATACCTTAAGCAGGTAGAAATAGAAAGAAAGAATTTTGCTAAAATGGAAAAGGGCTTTCTTTCTAAAGAAAGATGCTAATTTGATTAATATCAGGAAATGGAATGAATTTATGCTTCACTAATTGAATGATAAATGACTACAAGCGAAGGAGATAGGCGGTTTAAACAAAAAAAGACCCAAAATTTCAAACATGTATCTAGAATTACTGGAAAACTACAAACAAAAATTGTGAAAATTAGCTCATTAGGAGCCCATCCAAGATCGTTGTAGACCCAACGAATTAGTAGTTCCCAACCGCGGGTGGAGTGAAATCCAACAAAAAAATCAGTAACTAAAAGAATAAAAAAAGCTTTTATTGAGTCATTTAAGTTATAGAAGAATTCCTGAACCCAAGAATTAAAAATGACAAGTTCTTCTTTACTCAGAAAAAAAGAACCACTTAGAATAGCTAAACAGATTATATTTGTCGAGAAATGCAAAATGATATGGAGATGATCCTCATTATCTATTTTGACCAATTGTATTATTTCCTTGTGTATTCCTATAGGAGGTTTTTGTACATGTGTCTTTAGTTTCTCTTTTATCATCTCGTCCAAGAGAGAAAGTTCTTCTAATTCTATGAATCTTTCTAGAATCCTTTTCTCTTGAATATCAGTTAAGAGAGTTTCGGATTGCCTGGTATTCCACCAATTCTTAATCCAAAGTTCCAGACATTTGTTAAATGAGAAAGAGACCCCCCAGGGCAAAAGTACGATAAATACAAGATATAGTAAAGAAGGCAATGCTTTCTTTTTTTTCATTTTTGATCTGTAAATTGAGTTGTTAATGAACCCGCTTCATTCGCTGACTCTATTTCATTCCCGGACTCTATATGATATTTCTTTTTCTTTGAAGCAAAAACTCTATAGCAAGGTTTGATACCCTGTATCTATTCTTCTTTTTTATATATTCGTGGAATTTAATTGCATTGGGTTCCTTCTTAGATCTAGATGGAGTGGAATAGTGAAATAGAATAAAAAAAAGACCTTTCGAATGAAAATGGAAGAATAGTATGCGATATATCTCACTTGGACAAAATAAATTAAAAAAAAATTTCTCTTATCCGCATTTGTTCCTTCCTTTAGATAAATACTCAAAAATACCCTTCCGATAACAAATCCAATTTCGAAAGGACTTCTTTCCCATGTTGAGAAAGCTTTTCTTCTTCCAATTCTTCTTCATTCAATTCAGTTCAAAAAAAATACATACAATTGGTACTCAAAATACTTCAATTGGTACGCGCAAGAAATAGGCCAATTCGGCAGCTTTTTGTTCAATTTCTCGTGGAGTAAAAAACTTCTCATCAGTACGAGTCAAGGGAATGACCCCCTGGCCCCGGATTTCCATATAAAGGATACGACGAGGATAAAGACCCTCTTTAACTTGAATTCTAATTGATTGGATATCGTGCATAAGGAATTGAAGGAAGACGCGACGTTTTATTCCAGGGAATCCCCAACGAAAAATGCGCACTATTCCCTCTTTTCTATCGAATCGGTCATAACCACTACCTACATTCCACAAAATAGTACACCACAAGTAGGAGCTAATGAATAGGCCTGCAATTCCGTAGAAAGACATCACGATCCCCTGTGGAAAAAAAAGAATTTGTTGAGATGGAAGTATAGATATAATATTCTTACCAAGATAACTGGAAGCCCCAACCGATAAGAATCCTAGTGAACCTAGAAAAAGAATACAGGCCCAGAAAAAATTACCCCTTTTTCGAGAACCTTTTAGAAGTTCTACCCATACATGTTCTGATCGCCAATTCATATTAGATATACTAAATCCAGCAGTGGTCTATTGAAATTGAGAGAATAGGCTAAATAATTTTGACTTTACTTTTTTTTTATTCTGAAATCGTCTTCAGCAATTAGTACTCCTGTGAAATAATAGGTTAGATACATTGACTTTCTATTCAAAAAATATTTGTTGATTCAATTAAAAAAAAACTCGCTATACCCGGCTCCGCATATTCATGCATTTATGCTCGTAGCCTATATCCGCATCCATCCCACAGCCGTTTTTATCCGCATTCATAGCTGTTTTTCATTTGTGTGTAGAAAGAGCCACATATCCTACCATATTATATTACTTACACTAAAAATACTAGACAATCTTATTTTTCTGCACATAAAGAAATAAAGAAGTCATTGCAATTGCCGGAAATACTAAGCCTACTAAAGGCACGAAAATAGAAGGTAAGTTTAAATCCGTCATAGAATAGGTGTCTCAATTCAAATTTACTATTTCTATCTATTCGAAAAATATCTTAAGATTCTTATGATATAATTAAGTATATCTATTATAAGGAATATTGACTATTGTATTTTTGAGTTTGCAAAAAAAAATATTTTGTAAAAAAAAAGGAATGGATAATAAAATAAGCAAACTGCCAAAAAGGAGAACTAATTAAAAAGATTTGATTTTGCTTTTCCCATCCTCATGGCCTTTCTATCCTTCTAATCGAATTTTAAATTCGATTCAAAATAAAGCAACTAGAATTTACTTCCTGCATACATACTCCTCTAGAAGAGCATACAATAATGCGTGGTAAAGGCAGAAAATATAGAATCATAGTATATTCAATCAAAATCAAAGGTCAAATTCTCTTACCTAAGATCCCATACTATACTACCCTCTTAGACTTTTTAAGGCGATATACCACCCAAAAAGGGTATAAAAATGTCGGGTGGAGTTAGCTTTTCGAGGAAGACCCATCCCGTGCAGCGAAGTCGTCCTGTTATGTTAGTAAGACCCCGCGCAAGAATGGTTTATAGAAGAATATTATTCCGAATATTCCTTTGGACGTGTATAGTGAGTAGCATTGCGATTCCGAATGCTTTTTTTTTATTTATGAATAAAAAAAAAGCATTGTATCGTGGGGTCGGAGGTTTGGTCCGGAAAAATTCGGAACAAAATATCTACCCCATTGAAGTTTATGGCGATGGATTTCCACGAAAGTATAATTGTTCCCATCAGAATCCTATTGAACGTCTCTACGATGGATCCAGGTTCTGTGTCCAATCCCAAATCAAGGATTTATCGCTCTTGATCGGAGTCATAAACTAAAACTACCTTATTTCTCAAGGTTATAGAAAACTTCCTTATCTAGTTATAGCATTTTGAAAAAAAAAAATGCTTCTTTTCTTACACACAGTTCGAGTCACTTGTTGACTCACGATTACAACTGTTAAAAGTTTCAAACGTCCTCTTTTTTGCAAGAGAGTCTTATAAAATAAAAGGGTATAACTTCAAAACTATGTCTTTTTTCATTCATTTTCCTTTAGTTTTTTTCTCTATCTAGAAGTGGAATAGAATAACCCGGTTGAAGGGTAATGATCATACGTCTGTAATGCATTGTATGTCCCAGAATAGATCCTATTCTTCTACCCTTTCCAGGTAGTCGATGGCTATTCACAGCTACTACCTTAACACCAAAGAAGAGTTCGACCCAATGCTTGATTTCTGTCTTAGTGAATCCCGATTCGACATTAAAAGTATATTGATTCTTTCCCAATAAACGAAGACTTTTTTCTGTAAATACTGCGTATTTAATTCCATTATCATATGATAATATTTGAATTTGATTTGTATTTCTTTATTGTATTATACCTTTATATATTCTAGATATATAGAATAGACTAATCTCGATTTGTCAAGTCTCATAATCGTATTATGATCCATTTTTATTCGGCTCAATCTTTTTTAGAAAAAAAAAAGATTGAGCCGAGTTTAATTGCAATCAATTAGACGAATAAAGAAGAATTACTGCATTTCGTAACTTATTTTTTCTCTTTTTATTTCGTTTATTTTTTATTTATACCTTCTTTATATTTAGTTTTATCTATTCATCAATAGTATCTACCGGCTCGAACTCGAATTTGATCGCTTTCCATACTTCACAAGCCGCGGCTAGTTCAGGACTCCATTTGCAAGCTTCTCGGATAATTTCATTACCTTCACGAGCAAGATCGCGCCCTTCGTTACGAGCTTGTACACAGGCTTCTAAAGCCACTCGATTAGCTGCTGCACCAGGTGCATTTCCCCAAGGATGTCCTAAAGTTCCTCCACCAAATTGTAATACAGAATCATCCCCAAAGATTTCAGTCAGAGCTGGCATATGCCAAACATGAATACCACCTGAAGCTACCGGTATAACACCTGGCATGGATACCCAGTCCTGGGTGAAAAAGATACCGCGAGCACGATCTTTTTCAATAAAATCATCGCGCAATAAATCAACAAAACCTAAAGTCATTTCGCGTTCCCCTTCTAGCTTACCTACTACTGTACCGGAGTGGATATGATCTCCCCCAGACATACGCAATGCTTTAGCTAATACACGGAAATGCATACCATGATTTTTCTGTCTATCAATAACTGCATGCATTGCACGGTGAATGTGAAGAAGTAGGCCATTGTCGCGGCAATAATGAGCCAAACTAGTATTTGCGGTGAATCCCCCAGTTATGTAGTCATGCATTACAATAGGAACCCCTAATTCTCTCGCAAATACAGCTCTCTTAATCATTTCTTCACATGTACCTGCAGTCGCATTCAAGTAATGCCCCTTAATTTCACCGGTTTCGGCCTGTGCTTTATAAATAGCTTCGGCACAAAAGACAAAACGGTCTCTCCAACGCATAAATGGTTGTGAGTTTACGTTTTCATCATCTTTGGTAAAATCAAGTCCACCACGTAGACACTCATAACACGCTCTACCGTAATTTTTTGCGGATAATCCCAATTTTGGTTTAATAGTACATCCCAATAAAGGACGACCATACTTGTTCAACTTATCTCTTTCAACTTGGATACCATGAGGCGGACCTTGGAAAGTTTTTGTATAAGCAGGGGGAATTCGTAGATCCTCCAGACGTAGAGCACGTAGGGCTTTGAAACCAAATACGTTACCCACAATGGAAGTAAACATGTTAGTAACGGAACCCTCTTCAAATAGGTCTAATGGATAAGCTACATAACAGATCCATTGGTTGTCTTCCCCAGCAACAGGCTCGATGTGATAGCATCGTCCTTTGTAACGATCAAGACTGGTAAGTCCATCAGTCCAAACAGTTGTCCATGTACCAGTAGAAGATTCGGCAGCTACTGCAGCCCCTGCTTCTTCCGGCGGAACCCCAGGTTGAGGAGTTACTCGGAATGCTGCCAAGATATCAGTATCCTTGGTTTCATACTCCGGGGTGTAGTAAGTCAATTTATAATCTTTAACACCAGCTTGAAATCCAACACTTGCTTTAGTTTCTGTTTGTGGTGACATAAGTCCCTCCCTACAACTCTTGAATTAAGAATTCTCACAATAACAGGGTCTACTCGATGTGAATTAGACGTCAATGCAACTTTAGCAAAAATTTCGTAAAACAAAAAGGATATTCAATTAATATAATATCAACTCATTAAAGAAAATTGAGGGCATACTTAAATTAATGAATATTTTGCATTCATATATAATGTGTACACCCTGTGTATTTTCTATCCTACAGGAATTCCACTATAGGAATTCTATAGGAATTGAGTTGTTGTTATTGTAAGTTAACACGGTTCATTATTAAACCATGGATTTGATTTACCAAATCCTTCATTATTGTATACTCTTTGATAGATATAGCGCAACCCAAATCAATCCCTAATCCTTATTTTACAAGTTCTTAATGGGCCCTTTTCTTATTTTGAATGTAAATACCTAACTAAATACTAAGAAAATTCTCTGTTGACAGCAATCTATGCTTCACAGTAGTATATATTTTGTATATCGAAGTCTTAGATAGGAAAGTAGAGTAGGCACAGATGCTCCACAAAAGGCAAAATGTATATGAAAACAAGATTGATTGAACTTTGCAACGGACTCATTTCATGAGTAAACGATTGAATGGGATTCGCTTGGGCAACGAAATAAAGTCCCGGTCTCCTTTTTTCTCTTATTGAATTAACTAATTCATTTCCTTTTTACTTTTGGATTTTTGGATATTTTTTTTGAATTTGATTTGGCATTATTCAACAAGAAAAAAAAGAAAAATTTCGACAAATTCTTTTTTTTATTATGTGATAATTATGAGTACCAATCCTACTACTTCTCGTCCCGGGGTTTCCACAATTGATGAAAAAAGTGCAGGTCGTATCGATCAAATTATTGGACCCGTGCTGGATGTCACTTTTCCCCCAGGCAAGTTACCTTATATTTATAACGCCTTGGTAGTCCAGAGTAGAGACACTTCCGATAAGCAAATTAATGTGACTTGTGAGGTACAACAATTATTAGGAAATAATCGAGTTAGAGCTGTAGCTATGAGTGCTACAGACGGGTTGATGAGAGGAATGGAAGTCATTGACACGGGAGCTCCTCTCAGTGTTCCGGTCGGTGGAGCTACTCTCGGACGAATTTTCAACGTTCTTGGGGAGCCTGTTGACAATTTGGGTCCTGTAGATAGTAGTGCGACGTTCCCTATTCATAGATCTGCGCCTGCCTTTATCGAGTTAGATACGAAATTATCCATCTTTGAAACAGGTATTAAGGTCGTCGATCTTTTAGCTCCTTATCGACGTGGAGGAAAAATAGGACTCTTTGGGGGGGCTGGAGTAGGTAAAACAGTACTCATCATGGAATTAATCAATAACATTGCTAAAGCTCATGGGGGCGTATCCGTATTTGGTGGAGTAGGAGAACGAACTCGTGAAGGAAATGATCTTTATATGGAAATGAAGGAATCCGGAGTAATTAATGAAAAAAATATTGAGGAATCAAAGGTAGCTCTAGTCTATGGCCAAATGAATGAACCACCGGGAGCTCGTATGAGAGTTGGTTTAACTGCCCTAACTATGGCAGAATATTTCCGAGATGTTAATAAGCAAGACGTGCTTTTATTCATCGATAATATCTTTCGTTTTGTTCAAGCAGGGTCGGAGGTATCTGCTTTATTAGGGAGAATGCCCTCTGCAGTGGGTTATCAACCTACTCTTAGTACAGAAATGGGTTCTTTGCAAGAAAGAATTGCTTCTACTAAAAAGGGATCTATAACTTCGATTCAAGCAGTTTATGTACCCGCGGACGATTTGACCGACCCTGCTCCTGCGACAACATTTGCACATTTGGATGCTACTACCGTACTTTCCAGAGGATTAGCTTCCAAGGGTATTTATCCAGCAGTAGATCCTTTAGATTCAACCTCAACTATGTTACAGCCTCGGATCGTTGGCAACGAACATTATGAAACTGCGCAAAGAGTTAAGGAAACTTTACAACGTTACAAAGAACTTCAGGACATTATCGCTATTCTTGGGTTGGATGAATTATCAGAAGAGGATCGTTTAACTGTAGCAAGAGCAAGAAAAATAGAGCGTTTCTTATCACAACCGTTCTTTGTTGCAGAAGTTTTTACCGGTTCTCCAGGAAAGTATGTTGGTCTTGCAGAAACTATTAGGGGATTTCAACTAATCCTTTCCGGAGAATTAGACGGCCTACCCGAACAAGCTTTTTATTTGGTGGGTAACATCGATGAAGCTAGCACGAAAGCTATAACCTTAGAAGAGGAGAACAAATCGAAGAAATGAAATTAAATCTTTATGTACTGACTCCTAAGCGAATTATTTGGGATTGTGAAGTGAAAGAAATCATTTTATCCACTAATAGTGGCCAAATTGGCGTATTACCAAACCACGCCCCCATTAACACAGCAGTAGATATGGGTCCTTTGAGAATACGCCTCCTCAACGACCAATGGTTAACGGCGGTTCTGTGGAGCGGTTTTGCGAGAATAGTTAATAATGAGATCATAATTTTAGGAAATGATGCGGAACTAGGTAGTGATATTGATCCGAAAGAAGCTCAACAGGCACTTGAAATAGCCGAAGCTAACTTGAGTAAAGCTGAGGGTACGAAAGAATTAGTTGAAGCAAAGCTAGCTCTCAGACGAGCTAGGGTACGAATCGAGGCTGTCAATTGGATTCCCCCCTCCAATTGAAAACAATCCAAGGGTTTATAGTTGATACAAAGAAAAAGGGAAGAGGGGTAGAAAAAGTTATTAGATAGCGAAGCGAAGTAAGTCCAATGCTATCTAGTAATTTTTCTACCTACTTACCTACTATTGGATTTGAACCAATGACTCCCGCCGTATGAAAGCAATACTCTAACCACTGAGTTAAGTAGGCAATTTATCACCACAAAGGAAGACTCATTACTTCGATCGATTATATATTGAATCACTTTTCTAAGCAATACCGCTTCGTTATTGGTCTGTTATATACTAAACAGATACAGATAAAAAGGATATCCTCTGGCATTAGAGAATATTCATCTTGACAAGAAATTATCTATATGTTAAGATATCTCTGATAAGGGCTATAGCTCAGTTCGGTAGAGCAACTCGTTTACACGTGCGCCAATGCTTTTCAAAGGAGCTTATTATGCAATGAACATAATTGATCTTATTGCAAAATCAATGTCTTACTTCATAGATTCGAGAGAATAGGAGAACAGTAGCCTGACAAATAGTCGGTTCAGTCAGATTCAGGTGCCAATTCAGGTGCCTAATCAAATGGAACCCTTATGGATTTGCTAGTTGATAAGGTAAATATCCAGCCCACTAAATGCTAGGCAGAATGAGGATAAGGGCCTCCAAAAAATTTCTTCTCGTTCTATGAACTTTAAGGTGTATGAAGTCTCATAGTTAACTCTTGCAGTGGAACGATAGAGACTCCATTTCACTTAGGTTGATTTAATTTAGGCCGGAGGCAAACCTAAGTCAAGGTAATCCTCCTTTGAAACACTTTGGTATTGCTCCTAGATAGATCATAATACAAATAATCAATCAGAGCACAGGGAGCCATCTCATTATCTTTCCGTAAAGAAAAACTATGGTGGACTAACTGATTTTGAAATCAGTTTATGAAAGAGCCCAATGCAAAAAAATGCATGTTGGGTCTTTGAAACAGTTCGAATCATTTCGATAATAATCCGTTTGATCTGTTTTACCGAGAAGGTCTACGGTTCGAATCCGTATAGCCCTAATATGTCTTTTTTAAAAATTTTTGGATAGATATCCTAGGTTTTCTTTAGTACAGTTTTCTTTTTCTCATTAGTGCTTGTTTCTAGACTGGATGGGCGCCTGCGACATAAAATATGCGACATAGATATAGAGGTAAAAGCATTACCACAGGCTCATTCATCGAACATCAAAATCATAGCGACAGGAAAAGAAAAATGAATTTCTATCAAATCAATAGAAGGAAGGATCCCTTCCCTGATTGGAATCCCGTCCTCCATCAAAGAGGGTATCTCTAGACTTTTCTATTCTATAATAACTGCAAAGATTTTCTCTATCTTGCGAATTACTACTTTGTTTTAAGTATATTTTAGTACTTTGCTTATATATACATGATCTAAATTGATCCACTTTAGAAAAAATAAAGTAAAGAGTAAATAAGAAAACAGAATATTCTGTCTCATAGTTCTGAAATAGAGTTCTTTTTTTATTTTATAGTATTACTTCTCATTATACTGCATAGATTAGTCCTTCTATCTTAATTAGGTTCTAATTATTAGGTTCTAATTAGTAGTATTCTCATTTTTATTTAATAGTCTCTTATTATAATATTATTAAATATTAAATAAAGGATAGAGCAATTCCTTTTTTCTAGAGATTCCAGAGAAAGCGAGACAAAGTGAAGCAATAGAGTTTTCTTTATCTAAGAATTAGATCTACACCATATCTAAATAGAATGGAAATCAAAAAGAAAGGGAGTCGGGATTCCATTGGATGAATCTTTAAAAAAGATGCAGCACAGAGGAAACAAAGGCTAAACAAAGCGCTTTTGTTTGAACAAAACGGATTCTTGTTTCACCGAGTAAAAAAGAGAAGTTCTGGATAAATTGACAATGCTGAATTGAATTGACTGGTTTAAGTTCCGCCTATTCCACATTAATGGGAGTACATTATGTTTCTGCTTCACGAATATGACATTTTTTGGACATTTCTAATAATAGCAAGCCTTATTCCTATTTTGGCATTTTGGATTTCAGGGCTTTTAGCCCCGGTTAGTGAAGGACCAGAGAAGCTCTCTAGTTATGAATCGGGTATAGAACCCATGGGGGGGGGCTTGGCTACAATTCCGAATACGCTATTACATGTTTGCGCTAGTTTTTGTTGTTTTTGATGTGGAAACCGTCTTTCTCTACCCTTGGGCAATGAGTTTCGACGTATTGGGTGTATCCGTTTTTATCGAAGCTTTTATTTTCGTGCTTATCCTAGTTGTCGGTTTAGTTTATGCATGGCGAAAAGGAGCCTTGGAATGGTCTTAACTGAATATTTAGAAAAAAAAAAAAAGGAAAAGATTCCATTGAGAAAGTTATGAATTTGATTGAGTTTCCCTTACTTGACCAAACAAGTTCCAATTCTGTTATTTCAACCACACCAAACGATCTTTCGAATTGGTCAAGACTCTCCAGTTTATGGCCCCTTCTATATGGTACCAGTTGTTGTTTCATTGAATTTGCTTCATTAATAGGCTCACGATTCGACTTTGATCGTTATGGGTTGGTACCAAGATCAAGTCCTAGGCAAGCGGACCTAATTTTAACAGCCGGTACGGTAACAATGAAAATGGCCCCGTCTTTAGTGAGGTTATACGAGCAAATGCCTGAACCAAAATACGTCATTGCTATGGGAGCCTGTACTATTACAGGGGGGATGTTCAGTACGGATTCCTATAGTACTGTTCGGGGAGTTGATAAGTTAATTCCTGTGGATGTCTACTTGCCGGGCTGCCCACCTAAACCGGAAGCAGTTATAGATGCCCTAACAAAACTTCGTAAGAAGATATCGCGAGAAATAGTTGAGGATCGAACTCTATCTCAAAATAAAAATAGATGTTTTACTACCAGTCACAAGCTTTATGTTAGGCGCAGTACTCATACTGGAACTTATGAGCAAGAATTGCTCTATCAATCACCATCTACTTTAGATATATCTTCTGAAACTTTTTTCAAATCCAAAAGTCCAGTACCTTCCTACAAATTAGTGAATTAGGAGGGGGGGCTCTTTTGTGTAGCAAAATAAAAAGTCGGGCAATCTTTCAAACTTGCATCCGAAATGTTAAATATTTATACAAAGAGGGAGAGATGAAGACAATGCAGCAGGGTTGGTTATCTAATTGGCTAGTCAAACATGAGGTGGTTCATAGATCTTTGGGCTTTGATCACAGAGGAATAGAGACTTTACAAATAAAAGCAGGGGATTGGGATTCCATTGCTGTCATTTTATATGTATATGGTTACAATTATTTACGCTCACAATGTGCTTATGATGTAGCACCCGGTGGATCTTTAGCTAGCGTGTATCATCTTACGAGAATACAGTATGGCATAGATAATCCAGAAGAAGTCTGCATAAAAGTCTTTGCCCAAAAGGATAATCCTAGAATTCCGTCTGTCTTCTGGATTTGGAGAAGTGCCGATTTTCAAGAACGTGAGTCTTATGATATGGTGGGAATCTCTTATGATAATCATCCGCGCCTTAAACGTATCCTAATGCCTGAAAGTTGGATAGGCTGGCCCTTACGTAAGGACTATATAACCCCAAATTTTTATGAAATACAAGATGCTCATTGAATGATAAGAAATTCATGCTCACTTATACAACACAACTCTAGATTTTATTCAAGTCAAGGAATATTTTTCCGTTCTCTTCCTAGATCAAACCGAATACCTATTTCTAATTAATTCCTATTATACAAAAGCAGTCCAGATAGACTGAGCAAAAAAGGGTTTTATTTCGATTCCCTATTTTGAAAATCAGATATTAATTTTCTTCAGTCAGAATGAACAGAAAAATAAGATGATTCAAAGAAGTTCTCTACCCCGAACTTTGTATCGCGCGTATGACTTAGCACAACTAGGAAAGTAAGATCAGATAAACAAGACTAAAAAAAGATTCATCGGAATAGCAGAATACAAAATTAAGAAATGAAAAAAATAAAGGGGAGCCTAATCTCACCCCCTTCTGTACCATAAAGAAAAGATATATTCAATTTTTACCATTTTCTAAAAAGAAAAAGAAGTGCTTCTAGATTATAGACTTATCCACTTAGATGAATAAATCATACTATACTCTATTTATATTATGAACGAATATGTATCTCAATCCATCTCGAGGTATTTGTATCAATACCTATTCGGTAGATCTTTTTTTCTCTGCCAGGAACCAGATTTGAACTGGTGACACGAGGATTTTCAGTCCTCTGCTCTACCAACTGAGCTATCCTGACCTTTTCTTGTGCATCATCCTAGTAGAGGATTTGTATCTATGTCAATTAAAGGGATTCCAAAATCAATTAAATAAAGTATTTTAAATTCGAAATTTGAAAATGGGGGGGGTAGTCCTACGCATTGTATATGGCTTACTTAATAATACTTAAAAATAGAGTGAATAACCGGGATTCCTTCCCTACACTCGAATAAAAAAGAAATCTATTCTAGGATAAGATCCATTGAGTTCTCTTCGCACTCCTTTGGGAAAGAGTAGAATGAGAAAGCTAATGAATCTTAAATTGATAAAAAGGAAAAAAGAGGATAAATACTATAGTTAGCGAATAAAAGAGGGTTTGGGGATAGAGGGACTTGAACCCTCACGACTTATAAAGTCGACGGATTTTCCTTTTACTAGAAATTTCATTGTTGTCAGTATTGACATGTAGAATGGGACTCTCTCTTTGTCCTCGTCCGATTAATCCACTTTATTAGATGTATAAAGCCCTTCCTTCAAATTTAGAAGGAGTTCCACTAACAACACAACGTAATTAACTCGATTCGTTAGAACAGCTTCCATTGAGTCTCTGCACCTATCCTTTTCCTTTGTATTCTAGTTCGAGAACCCCCCTCTCAAAACACGGATTTGGCTCAGGATTGCCCTTTTTTAATTCCAGGGTTTCTCTGAATTTGGAAGTTACCACTTAGCAGGTTTCCATACCAAGGCTCAATACAATCAAGTCCGTAGCGTCTACCGATTTCGCCATATCCCCATTTTCCTCTTCTTTGAGACAAGGATTCCTTGTGTAATTTCATCCATCTCTTAGTTTTTTTGAATCTATTGAATTCATCACTCGACGTAGTCTAGCAGTTCGACTCTATTTGAGAGACCCCACTTGCTTATTGCAATTCAGAATTGAATTGATTGTATCGTTGAGGTATTTCCAATTCAATCCGAATCAATATATCCCAAAGTTTTTCTCTCCCCCCCCCTACTGTATTACTTTTTTAGAGTATTCGAAATCATACTATAACGCTTGATATTCATTCTTTTTTTTTTCTAATAAGAATTAGCTATTTTATTTGCTATGACTCTATGTCCCCCTTAGTGAAATAGGAATTCTAAAATTATTAACAAATAAAAAAATATCTCAAAAAAAAAGTCGATAATGATCGAATGAAAATGCCAATAAAGTTGCATTTTCTCTTTATTATATCTTTCATATATATTATTCTTTTCTATGTATTAGATTATTCATCGGAGCCATATCAAATTGAAAATATCTGAAATCCAATTCCATTATAGAAATAGGAATCAATTCTATTCTATATAGAAAAATGGATTTGCGAATTAGAGAAATAAAAATAAAATTCAATAAATTTTTAAATTTTATTTAAAGATATCTTCTAGTTAAGCATATCAAGGTAACTTTATCTTTAAGAAGTTTTAGTTTTTTTTATAAGATTAAGTAGAACTTAAAATTTAGAATCTAGTTAATAGCTAAAATTAATAACTAAGATCTGCGATTTTACGGATTTCCTATACTATATCTATTTCTATTTGTTACACTATTTCTGCTATGTAAGCCCACTTAGCTCAGAGGTTAGAGCATCGCATTTGTAATGCGAGGGTCATCGGTTCAAATCCGATAGTCGGCTTTTTTTCTCTATCGATGTTCTACGAACAAAAATCTCTTTTTTTTTCCAAATTCAATGGAGAATCCAGGATCTTTTATGTTTTCTACCTTACAATTTTGCTAGATACAAAACAATAAAATAAATAATATATATACAAAAAATACAGATTTTGATGAAATTCTAGTTTTTGTGGTACTTTAGTTGATTTTACTCTGTTTATCCTGTAGTTTAATTCAGTTTTAATTTCGATGTATTCTGTAATGTAAATACAATGAAATTAATTGTGTAAAATGAAATTTCAATAAAATAAAAAAGGAGTCTTCATGTCCCGTTATCGAGGACCTCGTTTAAAAAAAATACGCCGTCTGGGAGCTTTACCAGGACTCACTAGAAAAACACCTAAATCCGGAAGTAATCTGAAAAAAAAATTCCATTCTGGTAAAAAGGAGCAATATCGTATTCGTCTTCAAGAAAAACAGAAATTGCGTTTTCATTACGGTCTGACAGAACGACAATTACTTAGATATGTACATATCGCTGGAAAAGCAAAAAGGTCAACAGGCCAGGTTTTACTACAATTACTTGAAATGCGTTTGGATAATATCCTTTTTCGATTGGGTATGGCTTCAACCATTCCTGGAGCCCGCCAATTAGTAAACCATAGACATATTTTAGTTAATGGTCGTATAGTCAATATACCAAGTTTTCGTTGCAAACCCCGAGATATTATTACTACGAAAGATAACCAAAGATCAAAAGGTCTGGTTCAAAATTCTATTGCTTCATCTGACCCAGGGAAATTGCCAAAGCATTTGACGATTGACACATTAGAATATAAAGGACTAGTAAATAAAATTCTAGATAGGAAGTGGGTTGGTCTCAAAATAAATGAGTTGTTAGTTGTAGAATATTACTCTCGTCAGACTTGAACTTAACGAAAAAAAGAAAGGTTCATAGAATTTTCTTCCCCTTACCCTTCCCCCGAACTAAATCGACCTAAGACCACTAATTCGTAAGACTACTAATTCGTATTTTCCCACTCAACTAGCAAAAATGGATTAACCCTAGGATCTTTTTTTTCCTATATGTATATTTTACATCCCACGGTAATTTGCTATAGAAAATTTCTATTAAATACGATATTATTGCTGGAATAAATTGTTATTTGATTTGCTACATTGTGCTCGTTAACGTTGATAAATTAAGAAAAACGGAAAGAGAGGGATTCGAACCCTCGGTAAACAAAAGTCTACATAGCAGTTCCAATGCTACGCCTTCAACCGCTCGGCCATCTCTCCTACAATAATATTATTATGGAAAATAAACTGAGTGAATAGCGAGTTTTCTTATTCCTGCAGTACAGGTACAACCGCAACCGCTCGGAGGTTCCATAGTTCTATTGGAAAAATTCCTTTTGCTGTAAGTGGAAGGATCTTAGGTTTTTTTTACCAGGAATTGCGCTCCCTATAAAAGTTTTAGTTTGGGTTTTCCCGCAACCAAAGAAAAAGAGAATGGAAGAATTCTTCTTTTCTTCTTATTGCATAATCAAATTTATTGCATAATAAAATAAAGAAACCTTAAAATTCCGTTTGCATAAGGTACGCTACACCATACTGTCGAAATCCAAAATAGGGTATGAGACAATTAATGACTTTGCAAACACAAAATAGCTGATGAGAGAAGTTATTGTTGAGAAATAGGAAAGTGGAATGAAATCCAGTCTTAGTCAAATATTTCATATCTCCTCTTGTCCAAGCAGAATAAAAAGGATACAATTTGAGCTGCGCAGAAAATCCATATCTCTCTTATCCATTTAAAGCATATGGATTTAGAGCATACGGAGGGATCGATTTATAAGAATCGAATGTGTTTGTTTTTATGTTATTTTGTGAAGGAATGAAAACAATTCTATATGGAATGGGTTGGGAATTATGCCTAGATCCCGCGCAAATGGAAATTTCATTGATAAGACCTTCTCAATTGTAGCCAATATTTTATTGCGAATAATTCCGACAACCTCAGGAGAAAAAAAGGCATTTACTTATTATAGAGATGGTGCGATTTGACTCTTTTTTTTTAGTTTTTTTTTTTAGCCCTACCTACACCTTAGTCTTCCGAGAAAGAGAAGGGGTTCACATAGAGAGAACAATATTAGTAAAGCAAACCCACGCTTCGGGAAGGTGAGGTGAACTAACAATTCCTTCTGTCGTGTATCCTCGATTGATGCGGCCTCAGATGCTTCAATTATAGATTTGAGTATTGAGCGAAAGGTTATACCTACAGGATAGGTTATGGATTACAGGCCAACTCTACTCTATTAGTACCAGTAGGCAGCATAGGGGAGAAAAGCACTACACCTAGAAATAGGAAAGGAATCAACAAGAGAAAAACTTTGTTAGAAATTAGCCCTTTCCTGATCCGTATCAGGGTTGGGAAGAATGGTTGGGATAACAAACAACCATCAGGTTTGTACTTTGGATACCCCTATAACCATCAAAGATCGTTGAAGTGGCTAATTCCTCTAAATAGGGGGCGTTGAGAACAAATAAATTCTTGGAGCTATTGTTTTTTTCTAGCATTAATAAAATTCATTGGTGTTAAGAAAAACCTCTTGCGAAAAGGTTGGCTAGAGATTTCTTGGAAAAATACCAGCCCCTTTCGATTCATAATGAGACGGGACTAATTCTATTTTGATTCTATAGATTATTTCGCTTAGTACTATGTACAGAAGGGAGGAGCCGTATGAGATGAAAACCTCATGTACGGTTTTGGAACGGAGATTTTTTGAATAGAATGAACGACCGTAACGGATGTTGGCTCAATCCGAAGGAAATTATGCGGAAGCTTTGCAAAATTATTATGAAGCTACGCGACTAGAAATCGACCCCTATGATCGAAGTTATATACTCTATAACATAGGACTTATACACACAAGCAATGGAGAGCATACAAAGGCTTTGGAATATTATTTCCGGGCACTAGAACGAAACCCTTTCTTACCGCAAGCTTTTAATAATATGGCCGTGATCTGTCATTACGTGCGACTATCTCCACTATAGAAAGAAAAAAAGAGAGGATCAAATTTTCTAGTAAATACTAGAAAAAAAGGCTTTCTACATAGGGATCGTAAAAACAACGATTTTTCCCTATCAGCTGTAGGAAGGAAGGACACTTCAAGAGAATCAAAAAAGGAAGAAAGTATCGCCTATACTACTACTCTATGGATAAAGCTCTCAAATTGATAGGGAAAGCACCGTAAAGATCAATTAGTGAGCGACTGGGTCGATACAACTAAAAAAAACTGCTTACTTATCTTATCCCACGATATGGGGTCAAATTTAGGAATCCGCTTATGTAATAGAGCCGATCCACTAAGGGATTAAGCAGCGGTGTAGTATCAGATCCCAAAGATAGTAAGTTCTTTTTTCTTTCTTATGTAAAAAAGTCTTTTTCAAGGATTCTATAGAGATTTCATATATGAAACCGGGATAGTTACCTTTTAGAAAATTCGAACGAAGGCTCTAGATCTATCTATGCTTCATTCTTCTGAAGGTGGGAAAAAAGATCAAACTGATTATGGATAAAAATTAGGGTTTGAAACTTGGGTAATTAACTTCTTCTGCTTAAACCAAAAACAAATTCGATCGATTTTTTAGAAATCGAATTCAGTTAAGATAGGGGAAATTAAGATAGCAATTTATGAGCCGTATGAGGTAGGAAACTCTCAAGTACGGTTCTAAGGGAAGGAACTGCCTATTCCGACCGAGGAGAACAGGCCATTCTACAGGGTGATTCGGAAATTGCAGAAGCTTGGTTTGATCAAGCTGCTGAGTATTGGAAACAAGCTATCGCGCTTACTCCGGGAAATTATATTGAAGCACAGAACTGGTTGAAGATTACGAAGCGCTTTGAATTTGAATAAGAGCACGCTCCTTATTTTTCATAAAATGGGTGGTTTGGTTATTGATCCATTAATCAAATCAATTAGGTCGTAAGATCGAATCAAGAATTTTATTATATCCCTTTCTTCTACCTTCTATTTTATATGATATTTCATAAGGATAAACCATAGGGATAGGGTCCAGAATAGAAGTAATAAAGTGAATAAAAAGAAAAAATAGTGGCAATATAAATATTGCTAATATATCAGGACTGTCTTATTAATAATTCTAATGAGTTATCTTGGAATTTAGAATAAAATAAAAAACCCTATATTATGCTCAAGGAAAGTAGATGTATATAGGAGCTTATACCTTCAAAAAAAATACACCAGTTTCTTAAATTTCAAAAAAAAAATTCTTACGTCGGGAAATATTTGTTTTTCAAGACAAACAATGTCCGTTAGGCACCTAATCTTTATGTCATAATAGATCCGAACACTTGCCTCGCATTGACTTCAATATATAATTGCTCCAGTGAATAACTAAAAAAAATAGAAGAACGATAGATAGTAAAGAAAAGAACTAACCATAATATCTATCTTTCAAAATCTATCTTTCAAAGATTCACTAAAAAGACAGTTGGCGGGTCTCTTTGTATGTCTTGTCCGGAAAGAGGAGGACTTAATGATTATTCGTTCGCCGGAACCAGAAGTAAAAATTGTTGTGGATAGGGATCCTGTAAAAACATCTTTTGAAGAATGGGCCAGACCCGGCCATTTCTCAAGAACACTAGCTAAGGGCCCTGATACTACCACTTGGATCTGGAACCTACATGCTGATGCTCACGATTTCGATAGTCATACGGGTGATTTGGAGGAGATCTCTCGAAAAGTCTTTAGTGCTCATTTCGGGCAACTCTCCATTATCTTTCTTTGGTTGAGTGGCATGTACTTTCATGGTGCCCGCTTTTCCAATTATGAAGCATGGCTAAGTGATCCTACTCACATTGGACCCAGTGCTCAGGTAGTTTGGCCTATAGTAGGGCAAGAAATATTGAATGGTGATGTAGGCGGGGGTTTCCGAGGAATCCAAATAACCTCTGGGTTTTTTCAGCTTTGGCGAGCATCTGGAATAACTAGTGAATTACAACTCTATTGTACTGCAATTGGTGCATTGATTTTTGCAGCGTTAATGCTTTTTGCTGGTTGGTTCCATTATCACAAAGCCGCTCCAAAATTAGCCTGGTTCCAAGATGTAGAATCCATGTTGAATCACCACTTAGCAGGATTATTAGGACTTGGGTCTCTTTCTTGGGCGGGACACCAAATCCATGTATCTTTACCAATTAACCAATTTCTTGACGCCGGGGTGGATCCTAAAGAGATACCACTTCCCCATGAATTTATCTTGAATCGTGACCTTTTGGCTCAACTTTATCCTAGTTTTGCCGAAGGAGCAACCCCCTTTTTCACCTTAAATTGGTCCAAATACGCAGAATTTCTGACTTTTCGCGGAGGACTCGATCCAGTAACCGGTGGTCTATGGCTGACCGATATTGCGCACCATCATTTAGCTATTGCTATTCTTTTCCTAATCGCGGGTCATATGTATAGGACCAACTGGGGTATTGGCCATGGACTTAAAGATATTTTGGAAGCTCACAAGGGCCCATTTACAGGACAAGGCCATAAGGGTCTTTATGAAATCTTAACAACGTCATGGCATGCTCAATTATCTCTTAACTTAGCTATGCTAGGCTCTACAACCATTGTTGTAGCTCATCATATGTACTCTATGCCCCCCTATCCATACCTAGCTACTGACTACGGTACACAACTTTCCTTGTTCACACACCACATGTGGATTGGCGGATTTCTAATAGTCGGTGCTGCTGCACATGCAGCAATTTTTATGGTAAGAGACTATGATCCAACTACTCGATACAACGATCTATTAGATCGCGTCCTTAGACACCGCGATGCAATCATATCCCACCTTAACTGGGTATGTATATTTCTAGGTTTTCACAGTTTTGGCTTGTACATTCATAATGATACCATGAGTGCTTTAGGCCGTCCGCAAGATATGTTTTCGGATACCGCCATACAATTACAACCTATCTTTGCTCAATGGGTACAAAATATCCATGCTACTGCGCCTGGCGTAACAGCTCCTGGTGCAACAACAAGTACTAGCTTAACGTGGGGAGGTGGCGAGTTAGTAGCAGTAGGCGGCAAAGTGGCTTTGTTACCTATTCCATTAGGAACTGCGGATTTTTTAGTCCATCACATTCATGCATTTACCATCCATGTGACTGTATTAATACTTTTGAAAGGTGTTTTATTTGCTCGCAGTTCCCGTTTGATACCCGATAAAGCAAATCTAGGTTTTCGCTTTCCTTGCGATGGGCCTGGGCGAGGGGGAACATGCCAAGTATCCGCCTGGGATCATGTTTTCTTAGGTTTATTCTGGATGTACAATGCAATTTCGGTAGTCATTTTCCATTTCAGTTGGAAAATGCAGTCGGATGTTTGGGGTACTATCAGTGATCAAGGGATGGTAACTCATATTACAGGGGGAAACTTTGCACAGAGTTCCATTACGATTAATGGGTGGCTTCGAGATTTCTTGTGGGCACAGGCATCGCAAGTCATTCAGTCTTATGGTTCCTCATTATCTGCATATGGTCTTTTTTTCTTAGGTGCTCATTTTGTCTGGGCCTTCAGTTTAATGTTTTTATTCAGCGGCCGTGGTTATTGGCAAGAACTCATTGAATCTATCGTTTGGGCTCATAACAAATTAAAAGTTGCTCCTGCTACTCAGCCTAGAGCCTTGAGCATTATACAAGGACGTGCTGTAGGAGTAACCCATTACCTTCTGGGTGGAATTGCCACAACATGGGCATTCTTCTTAGCGAGAATTATTGCAGTAGGATAGTGGCTAGGAGGATTTGAAAGGCATTATGGAATTAAGATTTCCCAGGTTTAGCCAAGGCTTAGCTCAGGACCCCACTACTCGTCGTATTTGGTTTGGTATTGCTACCGCACATGATTTCGAAAGTCATGATGATATTACTGAAGAACGTCTTTATCAGAACATTTTTGCTTCTCACTTTGGGCAGTTAGCAATAATCTTTCTATGGACGTCCGGAAATTTGTTTCATGTAGCTTGGCAAGGAAATTTTGAATCATGGATACAGGATCCTTTACACGTAAGACCTATTGCTCATGCGATTTGGGATCCTCATTTTGGTCAACCCGCTGTGGAAGCCTTTACTCGAGGAGGTGCTGCTGGTCCAGTTAATATCGCCTATTCTGGAGTTTATCAGTGGTGGTATACAATAGGATTACGTACCAATGAGGATCTTTACACTGGAGCTCTTTTTCTATTATTTCTTTCTACGCTGTCCTTAGTAGCGGGTTGGTTACATCTACAACCCAAATGGAAACCAAGCCTTTCGTGGTTCAAAAACGCAGAATCTCGTCTCAATCATCATTTGTCAGGACTTTTCGGGGTAAGTTCTTTGGCTTGGACAGGGCATTTAGTGCATGTTGCTATTCCCGCATCCAGAGGGGAGTACGTTAGATGGAATAATTTCTTAGATGTATTACCGTATCCCCAGGGTTTGGGGCCCCTTTTAACGGGTCAGTGGAATCTTTATGCCCAAAACCCTGATTCGAGTAATCATTTATTTGGTACCGCTCAAGGAGCGGGAACTGCCATTCTAACTCTTCTTGGGGGATTCCATCCACAAACACAAAGTTTGTGGCTGACCGATATTGCTCACCACCATTTAGCTATTGCATTTATTTTTCTCATTGCCGGTCACATGTATCGAACTAACTTCGGAATTGGGCACAGTATCAAAGATCTTTTAGAAGCGCATACTCCTCCGGGGGGTCGATTAGGGCGTGGGCATAAGGGCCTTTACGACACAATCAATAATTCGATTCATTTTCAATTAGGTCTTGCTCTAGCTTCTTTAGGGGTTATTACTTCCTTAGTAGCTCAACATATGTACTCTTTACCTGCTTATGCATTTATAGCACAAGACTTTACTACTCAAGCTGCTTTATATACTCATCACCAATATATTGCAGGGTTCATTATGACAGGGGCTTTTGCTCATGGAGCTATTTTTTTCATTAGGGATTACAATCCGGAACAGAATGAGGATAATGTATTGGCAAGAATGTTAGATCATAAAGAAGCTATTATATCTCATTTAAGTTGGGCTAGCCTCTTTCTAGGATTCCATACCTTGGGCCTTTATGTTCATAACGACGTCATGCTTGCTTTTGGTACTCCAGAAAAGCAAATCTTGATCGAACCTATATTCGCCCAATGGATACAATCTGCTCATGGCAAGACGACGTATGGGTTCGATATACTCTTATCTTCAACGAATGGCCCCGCTTTCAATGCAGGTCGAAGCCTATGGTTGCCGGGGTGGTTGAATGCTGTTAATGAGAATAGTAATTCGCTTTTCTTAACAATAGGACCTGGGGATTTCTTGGTTCATCATGCTATTGCTCTAGGTTTGCATACAACTACATTGATTTTAGTAAAGGGCGCTTTAGATGCACGCGGTTCCAAATTAATGCCGGATAAAAAGGATTTTGGGTATAGTTTTCCTTGTGACGGCCCAGGGCGCGGTGGTACTTGTGATATTTCTGCTTGGGACGCCTTTTATTTGGCAGTTTTTTGGATGTTAAATACCATTGGATGGGTTACTTTTTATTGGCATTGGAAACATATCACATTATGGCAGGGCAACGTTTCACAATTTAATGAATCCTCCACTTATTTGATGGGATGGTTAAGAGATTACCTATGGTTAAACTCTTCACAACTTATCAATGGATATAATCCTTTTGGGATGAATAGTTTATCGGTATGGGCGTGGATGTTCTTATTTGGACATCTTGTTTGGGCTACTGGATTTATGTTCTTAATTTCCTGGCGTGGATATTGGCAGGAATTAATTGAGACTTTAGCATGGGCTCATGAACGTACACCTTTAGCTAATTTAATTCGCTGGAGAGATAAGCCCGTGGCTCTTTCCATTGTGCAAGCAAGATTGGTTGGATTAGCTCACTTTTCCGTGGGTTATATATTCACTTATGCAGCTTTCTTGATTGCCTCAACATCAGGTAAGTTTGGTTAATTTAGTTGGTTTTTTTTTGTACTGTTACTGTATTCGCACCTAGTTCATTACTCTTGATAGATAGGGAGGATCCACCTTCTTAGATTTCTTTTTCTATTTATTTTTCCATCTAGGATTAGAACCATATACTTGGTAATAATAGAAACGGCACATTATGGCAAAAAAAAGTTTGATTCAGAGGGAGAAGAAGCGGCAGAAATTAGAACAGAAATATCATTTGATTCGTCAATCTTTAAAAAAAAAGATAAGAAGCAAAGTTTCTCCCTTGAGTTTGAGTGAAAAAACGAAAATGCGAGAAAAATTGCAATCCCTACCACGTAATAGTGCACCCACACGTCTTCATCGACGCTGTTTTTTGACCGGAAGACCTAGAGCTAACTACCGAGACTTTGGGCTATCCGGGCACGTACTTCGAGAAATGGTTTATGAATGTTTGTTACCGGGTGCAACAAGATCCAGTTGGTAAGGATAAAATACCCTTTCGTATTTGTATGGATTTCTGGAATTGATGATCGTAGAAGAGCCCTCTTTACCATTCTCTATAAATGGACTATTCTATTTGTATAGATATGGTAGAGGGGCGTATCCAACCCTCTTTTATCCACTAGTTCCCCCTCTTTAGTTTAAGAGGGTAGAGCAGCTTGGTAGCTCACAAGGCTCATACCCTTGGGGTTGCAGGTTCGATTCCCACTACCCATCCCATACTCCTTCTTTTTGTATATGGATTTTTTTCTTTCCTAAAAGGGTTTCGGTTTAACCGTTTTTTCTCGGAACAAGAAACTAGATAAAAGAAGGAATAAAATATTAATAAAAAGCGTCCATTGTCTAATGGATAGGACAGAGGTCTTCTAAACCTTTGGTATAGGTTCAAATCCTATTGGACGCAATCTTATTTCTATCTATTCTTTAAATAACTATACTAAAAACTAAGAAAACTTGTTTGCATGATTCAAATGATCAAATGAAAAATCTTTCTCAACGATTCTTCTTCTATTAACAAAAGTAGACGTGCAAAATTTATGTTTGCTGCTGAAGAGAAAACCGTTCTAGCTGTTCCTGAATAGCTTCCTTCAAAAGGATTTCCGCTTGCTCGGTGAATGTCTTGCTAGAAGATAGAATTTCTTGGAATTGAGGTTTAGTATCTTTTAGGTGTTTACGTAACTCATCCAGAAATTGATTTACCTGTTCAATCTCTAACGAATCAAGATATCCTCTCGTTCCGGTATAAATAGTAGCTATCTGCTCTTCCACTGGGAGAGGGTTTGCCTGGGATTGTTTAAGCAATTCCCTTAATCGTCGACCCCTTGCCAATTGATTCTGACTTGTTTTATCGAGAGCAGAGGCGAATTGTGCAAAGGCTTGTAACTCTGCGAATTGAGCTAGTTCCAATTTTGATTTGCCAGCTACTTGTTTCATGGCTTTAATTTGAGCCGCGGATCCTACTCTGGAAACAGAAATACCCACATTAATAGCAGGTCGAATTCCGGCATTGAATAGATCTGCAGATAAGAATATTTGTCCATCTGTAATAGAGATTACATTAGTAGGAATATAGGCAGAAACGTCTCCAGATTGAGTCTCGACTATTGGTAAAGCGGTCATACTTCCTTCGCCTAAAAGAGAATTTAATTTAGCGGCTCTTTCTAAAAGGCGTGAATGCAAATAAAAAACATCCCCTGGATAAGCTTCACGGCCGGGGGGTCTTCTTAATAGAAGGGACATTTGGCGATAAGCTTGCGCCTGTTTGGAGAGATCATCATAAATTATTAAAGTATGTCGTTCGCGGTACATAAAATACTCAGCCAGGGCTGCTCCCGTATAAGGAGCGAGGTATTGTAATGTAGCAGGCGAGTCCGCCATTTCAGCTACTACAATAGTGTATTCCATGGCCCCCTCCTCATGGAAAATAGTTACTACTTGAGCCACGGAGGATGCTCTTTGACCGATAGCTACATAAACACATATTACATTTTGTCCTTTTTGATTGAGAATTGTATCTGTGGCTACTGCTGTTTTGCCAGTCTGTCTGTCCCCAATAATTAACTCTCGCTGACCGCGCCCTATAGGGATCATCGAATCGATAGCAATAAGCCCTGTTTGAAGAGGTTCATATACGGAACGCCTGGAAATTATACTTGGAGCAGGAGATTCAATTAAGCGAGATTCCGAAGCTATAATTTCGCCTTTCCCATCAATAGGTTTAGCCAGAGCATTTATAACACGACCCAAGTAAGCCTCACTCACGGGTATCTGAGCAATTCTTCCTGTTGCTTTTACAAAACTTCCCTCTTGTATCATCAACCCATCGCCCATTAATACAATCCCAACATTTTTGGATTCCAAATTCAGAGCAATACCCCTAGTGCCTTCTGCAAATTCGACTAATTCACCTGACATTATTTCACCAAGACCTATAATACGAGCAATCCCATCCCCCACTTGAACTACGCGACCAATATTCTCAATCCCTACTTTCCTATTATATTGTTCAATACGTTCGCGGAGAATTTTATGAATTTCGTCAACTCGAAGGGTTGCCATTAGCGTTTCTTGACTCTTTTTTCGGAAGCTGGGGGAAAAATAATGCCTAAATTCTAAACGAAAGTAGAAGTTCAAGGCCTAATTAATTTAATTATCTATTCCATTCCATGGACCCAAGAATGCCAATATTAGCACGAATCGTACGGAAATGTAACTCGGTATTCAAACAACTATTCAGAGTTCCTAGAGCTCCTTGTACGGCCTGTTGGAAAACCCGTTGTCGGACCTGATTCATTGCCCTTTGTTTTTCAAAATAAAGGGTTTCATTTTTAGACTTTTCTAATTGTTCCAAACTAATAGAAGTAGCATTAATCAAATTTTCTTTTTCTCGTTCTATCTCAGAGTATCCATTCATTCGATACTCATCCGCTTCTAGTTCGACTTTCTGTAATCGAACCCGAGCTTTTGCGAGTTGCTCAATGGTCCCTCTACGCAATTCTTCCGAATTTCGAATAGTACTCAAGATCCTCTGTTTTCGATTATCTAATAAATCTTTTAATGAAAGTAGATTATCTTGCTATTAAGTTTACAACTTTTATGATCTCTTCCCGAACCAAACATGAACCTTTCGATTCATTTGGCTCTCACGCTCTTTTTTTCTTTATTTTGCTTTTGCTATTTCCATATCCTTTTTTGTTAAGTAATGAGCCTATCCTCTATTTTCTCTTTTCTGTTTATATTTCAATATACCGAAACCCATATAAGACTAGATAAATATTAAGAGGACTCTTCTTCCTAGATAAAAATCTATCATGGTCAGCAAAGTTGTTTCTTTATTTCTATTTGCCCTTTAGTTAATAATTTCAATTTCATTAAGAAAAACTAACCAAATAAATGGAAAATGAAAATTAATAGAATTTTTTTTCTTCAAATCCAAAAAATTTCTCTTTTTTTATAGATAGGTCGTCGATTCGGCATTGGATAAAAAAGGGCAGGGTGCTCCTTTTTCTAGTAAATAGTTCAAACCATTTTATCGATATGAGTGTTCTATATCAGATAAATTCTACATTAGTCATTTCCCATTTAAAGCATTTAGGTACTAATACTAATATAGTTGTAGAAAGAGTACCTCTTTTTGCCTGGACTTCAAGCAGTTTAGCTTTAACCGTGTTAATAGTCTCACATTATTGGTTTATAGAGAATCAAAGTTGATTTACCAATGAGTCGCGAAATGCTATGGTTCTTCCATATGATTTCTGAATTTATTCAGAAGTAATTCGTCGAGATCGTGCACCCTTTTCTTATTTATCCGAAAAATACTAAAAAATATTCTAAAGTGCAGCCGGATAGATCCAATCTATTCTTGAAATAGACAACTCGCACACACTCCCTTTCCAAAAAAAATCAAAACACCAACCACTACAGTTAGATTTATTAGATTTGTTGCTAAAATATCGGTATTAAGCCCGAAACTGCCAGCGGATGGCCAGTGAGCTAAAAAAACGAAAGAATGGGTTACATTTTTCATATGCTCTCCTCTTATAGATAGGACAAACAAAGAACAAAGTTTTTCGATCACTTACTTCGCTCGCCGTTTTTTGATCGGTTTTTTTAATGCAAATAGATTCAATCTAGTAATTTCTTTTAGATTAAGTCTTAGGTCTTCTTTGACCTGTGAAAGACCTCCTTTGTTGAAATGTTCTGTTCCCAAAATTCCTAAAATAAAAGGAAAAAAACTTTCCACTTTCCTAAACTAAGGACGGGAAGGAAGAAGGGGAGCATATCTTCTAAATTAATCATACTCAACTCAGCCCTTCCTGGGGTGGGATATTGTCTGTCCCGATAAATAGCTAATTCCAGCAGTAATAAATAGGAGTAAATAAAATAAAGTAAAGTATTGATATAATTGGAATTGCAGAAGCAAATACCCATTTAACTAAAAAAAGAAAAAAGGTATCTAATCGAAAGAACTTATTTTATTTGTTAGGATTAAACAAAAGGGTTCGCAAATAAAAGCGCTAGTGCCACAACTAGTCCATAAATTGTTAAAGCTTCCATAAAAGCTAGACTAAGCAATAAAGTGCCTCGTATTTTACCTTCTGCTTCTGGCTGTCTCGCAATACCTTCTACAGCTTGTCCTGCAGCAGTACCTTGACCAACTCCAGGCCCAATAGAAGCAAGCCCTACGGCCAATCCAGCAGCAATAACAGAAGCAGCAGCAATTAGTGGATTCATGGTGAGTTCCTCGTGTCAAAAAAAAAAATGGTTAAGGATACAATCAACCAAGAAATTCTTACTTCTAAGCTCTATCTCTATTGAGGAGAAGTAACTAAAAAAGTACAAATTGAAATTATAATGTAAATTGTCCGAACTACATAGAAGGGAATTCCATATCTCGGATTAGATAATGAATCTAACCTAGGAATATATAATACCCTATATACATTTGTTTCTTCTATTTTGTTTGCGTATTTTCTCATTTTCTATTGAATTGGATTCTAAAATCATTGCTTAACGCAGAAAACCGTATAAAAGGTGACTCCACTCCACTTCTAGACATTAAGGATATATAGTATAGATCCAGTCTGACTCCACCCTCCCTCTTTACTGCATCTATACTTTGACAATTCCATAATATAGTTATAGTCTATTTTCTCTCCTACAACTCTAGGTTGTATATTCATACGCATTTCTAACTATTTTTTTTGCAACCAAGCGGATTATCTGGAACCACGCATGAATTGAGCTAAGCTGAAAAAAAAAATACTATTTCCAAAACTAGTCAATTCAATGATGACCCTCCATGGATTCACCTATATAGGCTGCGGCTAATGTTGCAAAAATAAGAGCTTGAATACCGCTTGTAAATAATCCAAGAAACATGACAGGTATAGGGACTACTAAGGGGACTAAAGAAACAAGAACAACAACGACTAATTCATCCGCTAATATATTCCCGAAAAGTCGAAAGCTAAGCGATAATGGTTTTGTGAAATCCTCTAGGATGTTAATTGGTAAAAGGATTGGGGTTGGTTTAATATATTTCTCGAAATAGCTCAATCCTTTTTTGCTAAGACCCGCATAAAAATATGCTGCTGACGTGAGTAAAGCTAAAGCAACAGTAGTATTTATATCATTCGTGGGCGCTGCTAATTCCCCATGGGGTAACTCTATAATTTTCCAAGGTAAAAGAGCACCCGACCAATTCGAAACAAAAATAAAAAGGAACATAGTCCCAATAAAGGGAACCCAGGGACCATATTCTTCTCCAATCTGAGTTTTGCTCAAGTCTCGAATAAACTCAAGGACATATTCAAAGAAATTCTGACCGTCGGTCGGGATGGTTTGTGGATTCCGAACAGCTATGACAACTGAACCTAACAAGATAGTAATTACGACCCAAGAAGTGATGAGTACTTGGGCATGAATTTGGAAACCTCCTATTTGCCAATAGAAGTGTTGGCCTACTTCTACACCCGATATATCGTATAACCCCTTGAGTGTTTTAATGGAACAAGGTATAATATTCATATTGTCCTCTGATAAAAATTGAACTTCAAAAAAGGAATTCTTTTGATTCAACCATCTCTTTCTCAACTCAGCAACTTGAAGTATTAATCTTATATTTAGGATACCAAGAAAGCACATCAGATCATAATATATATCAATACCCTCTAATATATATCAATATTCCCCTTCTTTTTTCTATGCAAAACGAAAAAGAATAGTAAGTGATTCCATAAATCTACGCAGTTGCCCAAGAATTCACTATTCTTCTTAATCAACGATTTCTTATATAGACAGAACGCCCTTCACAAATTGCAAATACTAATTTGTTAAGAATCAATCGAATTGAAGTCATAGTGTCGTCGTTGGCTGGAATCGATATATTCGCGAGATCCGGGTCGCAATTTGTATCGACTAAAGAAATAGTAGGAATCCCCAAAATGGCACACTCCCGAAGAGCTATATACTCTTTTTGCTGATCGAGGACGATCACAATGTCTGGCAATCTCGTCATATATTTGATCCCGCCGAGATATCTTTGCAAAGTGGATAATTTTCTCTTCAAGATTGCCACATCTCTTTTTGGGAGATGTTGGAATTTTCCCATTTTTTCTTCTGCTCTTAAATCTCTAAATTGAGAAAGTCTAGTTTTCGTAATCGACCAATTAGTTAACATACCACTGAACCACTTTTTATTAACATAATGACAACGAGCCCTTATTGCAGCTGATGCTACTAAATCCGTTGCTCTTTTTTTTGTGCCAACAATTAAGAAACTTTTTCCCTGACTTGCTGCATCAAAAACTAAATCACAACCTTCTGATAAAAAACGAGCCGTTCTAGCGAGATTTATAATATGAGTACCTTTACGCTTTGCCGAAATGTAAGGGGCCATTTTAGGATTCCATTTCTTAATACCATGACCAAAATGAACTCCTGCTTCTATCATCTCTTTCAAATTGATGTTCCAATATCTTCTTGTCATTTTTTCCACACTTCCTTTTGATTGTTTCTTTTTTTTTCATCCTACCATTCCATTACGGAATTTTATTCTTTTTGAAGATTAAGAAAGATCCGAAATAGCTTGAAATAAATAATAATTGTTCCGAAGGAACCTTCCCTTCTACTGAGAGTTGGCCATTGATACATTGTATAAACATAACCTTAAATGTATTAACCGACTTCTTTTACTTATTTTAAAATTTTAAATAAAAATATAAAATTTGACCTCTTAGTGTTCTAAAGTTCAAAAGTCTAGTAAAGTAAAAAAATCTGCTTTATGTATCCTTAAATCGTATAAATGGGGGTAAATGGGGGTTCTGATATCTCATAGAAATTGTTTGTTACGTCAGAATCTGAAGAAACTAATTCTATATGGAGAAATAAAAAATCTCTCATTTCCGACGCGAATAGATTTTGTTTTTGAATTTCGAAATAAAGGTTCTTGTCTTGTGGGGAACGATGCACAAATTTTAGGAATCCGGTACCAACAGGTATAATCCCCCCCAGAACTACGTTTTCTTTCAACCCTTTCAACCAATCAATACGACCTCGTAGGGCAGCTTTTGCTAAAACTCGAGCAGTTTCTTGAAAACTTGCTTCAGATATGAAACTTTGGGTATTCAGGGAAGCCCTTGTTATTCCCAATAAGATTGCCCGATAATAGATCGATTCATCCAAAGCTCGCCCTGCTCGTTCCGCTCGCAATAGTCCGATTAATTCCCCAGGTGAAAAAACATTAGACATTCCATCTTCAGAAACCCGCACTTTTGATGTTACTTGGCGTATAATAATCTCTATATGTCTATTATGAATTTGTACCCCTTGGGATCGATAAACCTTTTGGATTTTATTAACCAAAGAGATACGACTTTGGGCTATGGTTAGCTCAGCTCCAATCAAGAATCCCCATGGGACCCCAAGAATTCTTGGTATACGCTCATTCCAATCCTCAATTCTCCTTTCGAGATTCGGGGATAATGAATCAATTGAACGCGCTTCAAAGATTTGTTCCACTTTTGGAAGACCTTGCGTTATGTCACTAGATCTCGATTTTTCATATATAAACGTAACTAACCTATCCCCCTTGTAAAGGATTTCTCCATAATGACCATTAACAGTTGCTCCTGTAGTGGCCAAATAAGGTTTAGCTGCTCTTATAACAAAGGAATCCATATTAACAATGAAAATTTGACCAGATTTTTTTATGTGCGATTTAAATAGACATGCATTTTCACAAATAAATTGTCCAAGGTGAATTATTGCTGATGTCTCTTCCCAAGAATCATGATGGGCAAAGCGACAATTCAAAAGTAATGGATCCAACATTATGTTACTATCGAAATTAGAAATCCTTTTATTTTCATCTATTAAAGAGTATTTAAGTCCTTGAAGTACTTGGAAGGTTTGTTTCAAATTGGCAAGGAACAAATATTTTTTTAACAGGATCTTATTATACGTTAGTAAATAGTAAGATGAAGAAAAATTCGATATACTAGGTACAATAACGCCTAAGGGCCCAAAAATTTCTTGAATAGGAATTCTAGGATTCAATTCTTTTATCGCATTGGGGTGTTTTAAATTCTTGAATAAACCAATTCGAGAACAGTTGGATGCCGACAAAATCATCAAAGGTTGGTATTCTTTATTTCGATTCAACAATGTGCCAATAGCTTCTTGATGTTGGCTAAGTGATTCAATCTTCGCCTTGGAATAAAAGGAATTGATATTGGTGCGATCTAACCTATTATGGGGAATCGGTCCTGCACTTGTCCTATCATACCTTTTTCGTGTATATGAAATAGTGGACTTGACTAACTCAATTCTTAGGAAATCGCGAATAAGGTCATTTGCTCTTACCTCAACAAGGGAAGCACCAGCCTTCTCTTTTTCTTCTTGTTCCCAATTCACTACTAAGCAAGTTCTAACAAATTGACTGTTTGTGTGATAAATTCTTTGAGTTAACTTGCTATTTTCATGAGAAATAAAATTGACAAGTCGAAGTTGGAGATTATCTTCTTCTTCCAAGAGATCTTGTGGGAAAAGTGTTGCTAAATTTCTCCTTTCGTCCATTTCATATGCGACTGCAGGGCGAACGAAAACAAAATACTTTTCCTTGCTCTTGAAAAATTTTTTTCGTTGAACATAGACCCAATTTTTCTTTTTTTTTGATTCCTTAGAATATTTTTTTTTTCTTTCTGGTGGTATCAAACAGCCACCTAATACCTTATCTGCCTCTTCAGGAAAATGAATATCTCCGGAAAATATTTTGAGTTCTGTATGGCTTTTTTTTCTCCTCACTCGGACCAGTCCACCTAGTCGACTTCTTGTATTTTTTGTGAGTTGTGTATTCACTCCAATAATACTATTGTCAAGTACCTTTAGGTATGAAGATCTCGGCAAGATATGCAGTTCTTGAAGAATGAAAAAAAACCGATCCACTTCTTTTTGGTATTTTAGACTAAATTCTTTTGTTCCTCGATGCTCAATAAAACCCTCTTTTTTTAAGATAGAATCTTCCTCTGGACTATCGTATTCGTCCTCGGGGTCTTCTTCTAAGTCTTCCTCTAAAGTCCCATATTTGTCCTCTGAGCTTTCCCCGGGGTTCCCATATTCATCTTCTGAGTCTTCCTCTAGAGTTCCATATTCGCCCTCTCGGGTCCTATATTTGCTCTCTGGGCTTCCATATTCGTCTTCTGAGTCTTTCTCTAAAGTCCTATATTCGTTCTCTGGGTTCCCATATTCGTTCTCTGGACTCCCGTATTCGTCTTCTAGGGTTTCATATTTGTATTCGCCTTCTCGGGTCCTATATTCGTCTTCTAGGGTCTCATATTCGTCTTCTAAGTCTTCCTCTCGAGTCCTATATTCTTCCTCTAGGGTCCTATATCTAAATTTAACAATTCCCGAACCCTTTTTATCTTTTCTGTATTGTGGATCGTCAAAATAAGCAAAAATAGTATTTCTACGTAAAACACCCATAAAGGGGATTTCGACAGAAATACCCAAACAGGATATTAGTTCTTTCTCTTGTTCTTGATGGTATTGTAATGGAATGACGAACCTATTTCTTCGCTTTTTTGCCAACAAATCCGAATTATCTTGAAAAATAGAAGGATAGATCAAATTCCAATGGCCGTTGGCCACGATTCGATCCGACCTTGAATAATCAAAAATTTCCCTATCTTTTTTACCATAAGTATTCATTTGATCTTGATCCTTGTGGAGTGAAAAAAACACTATACTGGATCTGCATATACTTACTGACAATATCCATAAATGGCTTGTTTTTGGTAATCGACGAAGATTACCATATTGATATTCGGGCGCATGGTAAACATCAGTACTCCAGTGCATTTCGCCGTCTGATTCGGAATAAATATGCTTTTGTACCCTTTCTTTAAAATGTAAAGTGGACGTTCCGGCACGAATCTCCGCAATTACTTGTTCGGATTTTACATATTGATTATTTTGCACTAGAATCAAGCTTTTTGAGGGAATACTCACACTATATAGAATATCCTGACTCTGAATAGTTACATGCAAGTCTATATAACATAGAAAAGCAGGCTGTCCATGGCGGGTACGTGTGGGGTGAACCAAATTTTCAGTGAATTGGATTTTTCCATTCGAAGGGGATCGTACAAGGTCGGCAGTACCCCCTGTGAATACTCCGCCAGTATGAAAAGTTCTTAATGTTAGTTGAGTCCCGGGCTCCCCAATTGATTGACCCGCAATAACACCTACGGCTTCTCCCAATTCTACGAGATCGCTATGAGTAGGACTCCGGCCATAACAGAATTGACAGATCCAAGAAGTGCTTCGGCAGGTAAAGGGGGTTCTAATATATATTGGTTGTGCTCGAAATGGTTGTGCTCGAAAGGCAGTTATGAATCGATTCACTAATCCAATTCCGATATCTTGATTTCGAGCGGCAATGCATCGTGAACCGATATATATATCGTCTGCTAATACACGACCAATTAGTGTTTGGGCAAAAAGTTTTTCCGTCATCCCATTTTGAGGACTAACAGAAATACCTCGGATAGTACCACAATCTCTTCTACGCACAAGAATATGTTGAACTACTTCAACAAGTCTACGTGTAAGATATCCAGCATCTGCTGTTCGTACAGCAGTATCTACAACCCCTTTGCGGGCTCCATAGCAGGAAATTATATATTCTGTCAAAGAAAGCCCCTCGCGTAAATTGCTTTGAATAGGTAAATCGATCATTTGTCCTTGAGGGTCTGCCATTAATCCTCTCATACCTACTAATTGGTGTACCTGAGATGCGTTTCCTCTGGCTCCTGAAAAAGACATTAGATAGACTGGATTAGAAGGATCCGTTATCCGAAAATTCGAATTCATTTCTTGTTTCAAATATTCACTTGTCGCATACCATATCTCAACGGATTGGCGTAATTTTTCTACCGCGTGTATAGCCCCATAATAATAGTGTTTCTCCAAAAGAAAACTTTGTTGCTCTGCGTCTTGGACTAACCATCCCTTAGAGGGTATTGTTAAAAGATCCTCGATTCCTAACGAAATCGATGTAGTAGTGGCTTGATGGAAGCCCAGAGTCTTTAGTTGATCCAGTATATGGGATGTATATCCCATTCCGAAATGATCTATTAATCTGCTAATAAGTCGTTTCATACCAGTTCCGTCTATCTCTTTATTATGAAAGACCAGATTGGCCCGTTCCGCCATACATAAGTACCCCCTTTTCGGCTGAGTAGGATTCGACAATTGCTGAGTAGGATTCGACAATGGGCCTGAGTCAGTGATTCGAAAATTTAATTAACTTCATTTACTTAATCTCAATCTGCATTCGCGTGGCAAAAATGATGATACTACGGAAATTGGAATGCCCCCCAAAAGGGGAGGGGCATCGCCGAATCTAACTTCCTTGTTTAGATAATGTATGAATAGGCCTGACTAAGTCCTTGTATGGCTTCCTCTATTTCTCTATAAAAAGAAATATGACCAAGAGTGGTTCGAATGTATATAGAACGAATTTCTTTTTTTCTATTTCCCACTATTAGATAGTGGGCATAAATCTCATGATAAGTCCCCAAAGATTCATATTGAACTTCAATTGGAACTTCTCTTGACCCAACGACGCGTTGATCCAGTTTCCATCGTAGCCACAAGGGACTGTCTAAACTGATTAGTTTCTGTCTATAAGCTCCCAGTGCATCATAAGAACTAGAAAAGTGGGGTTCTTTATCTTTCGTATACTTAGAATTATTATTATTGTAATTGACTTTTTTATTTGGATAGTTTTCGCAACTATTATATCTATTTGCACAAATACCTCGGCGGTTTCCAATCGTTAATACATAAAGCCCGATAAGCATGTCTTGGGTTGGTACGCAAATAGGATCTCCAATAGCGGGAGATAAGAGATTCATATGAGAAAACATAAGTAAACGGGCTTCCGCCTGAGCTTCCAAGGATAAAGGTAGATGAACAGCCATTTGATCCCCATCAAAGTCCGCATTGAAACCCTTACACACTAATGGGTGTAAAGAAATAGTACGCCCCTCTACTAAAGTGGGTTGAAAGGCCTGTATGCCTAATCTATGCAGGGTAGGTGCTCTATTTAACAGTACAGGATGTCCCCGCATAACTTCTTGAAGTATTTCCCATACAATGGGTTCCTTTTCCCAAATTTTCCTTTTAGCAATCCTGACATTAGAAGTAGCGCGTTTCGTGATTAAATCGCGAATTACAAATAGCTGAAAAAGCTTTATTGCTATCTCTAGAGGTAATCCACATTGATGTAATGAAAGCGAAGGACCCACAACAATGACAGAACGCCCCGAGTAATCGACCCGTTTCCCAAGCAGAGTATCACGAAACCTTCCCTCTTTACCTTCAATTACATCTGAAAGTGATTTGTATACTTTATTGTGACCATCCCTTATCGGTTGCCCGCGGGACCCACTATCAAGAAGTGTATCCACGGCTTCTTGTACCAATTTTTCCTGACACATTACTAAATCTGCAGGCGCTAATTCACTTCTTTTTAATAGATAGGCAAGGTTGTTGTTCCGACGGATAACTCTCTTATAAAGTTCATTAATGTCCGAAGTCACTACTTTATCTCCAGACCTATAAACAATGGGTCTCAATTCGGGAGGAAGAACGGGTAATAAGCACAAAACCATCCATTCTGGTTCCACATTTGTTTGAATAAAATGTTTTGCCAATTGCATGCGTCTAATCAAAAAAACTTTTCTTATTCGTCTTTTTCTATCTTCCCATTCATCTCCACTATACCCCTCGTCTTCTAATTCCTTCCATTCGACCAAGGAATTCTCTATAATAATTCGCAAATCCAAATCTGCTAATTGTTCTCTAATAGCACCTGCTCCTGTCGCAATTTCCCGATTTCGAAATGTTGCAAAGCCTGGGGTAGAAAAAAAGGGAGAAATGCTGTGGTTACAGGATGAAATTTCCTCTTCGAATAAACCTCGTAATCGTAAAAAAGTAGGTTTTTTAGTGCTGGGCCTAGCAAAAGAGAAATCGCCGTATACTAGGCCCTCCAACTTCTTAAGAGGTTTATCTAAAAGATTCGCGATATAACTAGGAAGACCTTTCAAATACCACACATGAGTCACGGGACATGCGAGTTTGATGTATCCCATTTGATATCTTCGTATCCGAGAATCCACAAATTCCACCCCGCATTTTTGGCAAAATCTCTCGTCTTCGTTTTCAGCTCCGCTCGCTCGAGAATTGCCACAAGCGCAAATTCCGCTTTTTATGGGTCCAAAGATTCTTTCGCAAAACAATCCATCTTTTTCTGGTTTATCGGTTTTATAATGAAAAGTAGAGGGCCTTGTGACTTCGCCAACGACTTCTCCATTAGGTAGGTTTTTGTTAGCCCAAGCCTTTATTTGTTGAGGGGAAACGAGTCCAATTTGAAGTTGTTGATGTTTATATTGGTCAATCATAAAATAGAAATAAGAAAAGAATTTATATTTATTCCGATCAAATCAAACTTCCTCCCTATTAACCTGGAAGTTCTTCTCAGATACAAGAAAATGATTCAGTTCTAGAGCCAAAGATCGTAGTTCTCGAACGAGCACTCGAAAAGATTCTGGAGGATCCTCGTGATTAGGTATTCGTTTTCCCCAGATCGTAGCATTAAGTATTTCTTGGCGAGCTATAAGATGGTCGGATTTATAAGTAAGTATCTCTTGTAAAATATGAGCAACACCAAATCCTTCTAAAGCCCAAACTTCCATTTCTCCTACTCGTTGTCCCCCTTGCTTGGCTCTTCCTCTAACGGGTTGTTGTGTAACAAGTGAGTAGGGCCCAGTAGAACGCCCATGAATTTTCTCATCAACTTGATGAATTAATTTTAAGATATAGGACTTCCCTATTAGAACAGGTTGTTCGAAGGGGTCTCCTGTTCTTCCATCAAATATTCTGCTTTTTCCCGGGTACTCGGGTTCAAATACCCATGGATTTTTTGTTTCTTTACTGGCTTCATATAATTCTGAAAACACAAGTTTTCTTGAAGCCTCTTGCTCATATCTCTCATCAAAGGGTGCTATTCTATAATGTTTCTTTAGCAGATCCCCCGCTAATCCGAGCGAGCTTTCAAATATTTGTCCCACATTCATTCGGGAGGGTACTCCTAAGGGATTGAAGACCATATCAACAGGTGTTCCATCTTGCAAATAGGGCATATCTTGCCTAGGCAAAATTTTGGAAATGATCCCCTTATTCCCATGTCTTCCGGCTACTTTATCCCCAACTTTGATTTCACGTTTCTGTAAAATATATACACGAACCGTTATGTCGAGGGGGTCCCTCTGGATCCATTTCACATCGATAACGCGCCCTCTTCCACCTATAGGTAATTTGAGAGAAGTTTCTTTTGAAGTGGATACCTCAAGGCCAAAGATGGCCCGTAATAATCCAGCTTCCGCGATATACGATGATTCACTCGCTATCTGAGGCGTTAATTTACCTACTAAAATATCACCAGTTTCTACCCAGGATCCCAACCTAACAACTCCATTTCTGTCCAAATTGCGGAGTAAATGTTCTTCTAGATGTGGTATTTCTTTAGTGATTTTTTCAGCAGAGCCTTGGCTTGTCGTATCCGTCTGAATTTCATATTTCCGGATGTGAAAAGAGGTATAAATATCCTCATATACCAAACGTTCGCAAATTAGTACTGCGTCTTCAAAATTGTAACCTTCCCATGGCATATAAGCTACTAATACGTTTTTTCCTAAAGCAAGTTCCCCCCCAACTGTAGCAGCTCCCTCTGCTAAAATTTGTCCCTTTTTAATGGATTTACCCTGGGGAACCCGGGGTTTTTGGTGCATACAAGTATTTTTGTTCGAGCGACGGTGGTTAACTAAAGGAATACTTATAGTCTTCCCACGACTTGATAAAAGGATCTTATGACTATCAGTAGAAACGATCTTTCCCTCGCGTTCGGCTATAACGGAAACCCTCGAATCTAGAGCTGTTTGGCGTTCCAATCCAGTTCCAACAATGCACTTTTCGGACCGAGAAAGGGGAACTGCTTGGCGCTGCATATTAGAACTCATTAAAGCCCGATTCGCATCATTGTGCTCAATAAAAGGAATGAGAGAACCTCCAATAGAAAAATATTGGAAAGGAAAAATACTTCTAACATGAATCTGTTCCCATGCAATAGTCAGGAATTCTTGGCGGTATCTAGCTGGAACAACCTGCTCCTCTTGAATACCTTGATTCAAGGACAAAGAATTTCCTGCTGCTATCATATAATACTCATCTCTATTTGGTGATAGATAAACCACCTCTCTCGCTTTTTTTTTTCTTTCTCAGCAGATATTTCATAAAACGGACTCTCTATGGATCCCCACAAGTGATCAATTCTCGCATGAATTGCTAAGGATCCAGTAAGTCCAACATTGATTCCTTCGGACGTGTCAATTGGACAAATACGCCCATAGTGACTCGGATGAATATCTCGGCTCCGAAAACTTGCAGTTCTCCCAGTCAACCCTCCAGGACCTAAACAACTCACTTTTCGCCCATGAACAGTTTGTGTCAATGGATTCGTTTGATCAAAAACTTGAGATAACGGATATGTACCAAAAAAGGTCTCATAAGTAGTTATTAATAAAATCGAAGTTGAAGTTGGAGTTACCAAAGTTTGGGGGGTCGGTTTCGATTGACGTATGAATACTCTACGAATAGTTTTTTGAACTGCATGTTGTAAACGACCAAGAGCCAGTCCGAATTGATCTTGTAACAGATCCGCAACCGAACGAATACGTTTATTTTTCAAGTGATTCATATCGTCATCGTCAAGTATACCCGTTCCAAATTTCATTCCAATCAAATGATCCGTAGCGGCCAATACATCTCGTGGTAACAAAAATGTATTGTTCTGAGGTATATCAAGATTAAGTCTCCGATTCATATTTCGTCGACCAATCCTTCCTAATTCACATTTTTGTTGAAAAAATTTCTTTTGTAATTCCTCACACAAGGACTCCGAAAATACCAGGTCTCCACCTACGCAAGCAAATTGTTGATAAAACTCCAAAATAGCTTTTTCTTTTGACTCAATCATCTTCTTCTCCTTAGCATTCGGGAAAGACAAAAAAATTTCAGGGTAGGAAACATTATCTAGAATTTCTCTTAGATTCGAACCCATAGCTGATGATAGAACTAGAATAGATATCTTTTGTTTTCTACTCACGCGAGCCCATATCCTTTCTTTTTTATCAATTGCTAATTCCGATCTTCCTCCCCAATCTGATATTATAGTTCCGGTGTAGATAGAAATTCCCTTATGGTCTAATTCCGAACGGTAGTAAATACCAGGACTTAGCAATATTTGATTGATCACAATTCGGTATATTCCATTTATAATAAAGGTTCCTAAGGAATTCATTATAGGAATGTTTCCAATAGAAATGGTTTGCTTTTGCACATCGAAACCAAAAATTAATCTCGCGGATACATATAATTCGGAAGAATAGGTGAGTGATTCATACACAGCATTCCTTTCTTTTATCGAGGGTTCTAGCAATTGATACCCTTTCGCAAATAATTGAAATGCAATTTCGTGATCTGGGTCTTTAATTGTTGGAAACTTGTCAAGTTCTTCTGCCAAGGCTTGATTAATGAACCTACAAAATCCCTCGAATTGGATCTGACTAAATCCGGGTATTGTGGACATTCCCTCGTTTCCATTCCGGAGCATCTTAATCTTAAGTTTCCTGTTTATCAAAGAAAAATTCCATTATCAGCTCACTCTTAATCAATCCCTATGGATTGATCTAGCAATCATGGAATCTATATTCTGTTTACTGAATCACATGAAATTCTAGGGAACTCCACACACGTATTTCATATATGTATTTCATACATATGAATAGAGACTATTTTGACGAAAGTTCCAGTTTTCCAGGGGAGGGGTACAAATGGAATGAAAATGAATTGATAAAACATTCCTAGAAAAAAATTCTGCTACTTATACTTTCATGATATTCTAATCAGATTGGATAGCAAAGATTTCTCATTTTATCTCCTTTCTATTATTAATGTAATAAAGCCATAATATAATAAATACACTAGAAAGTTTGACTTTACTTCGATTTAGAATAGCACGCTTACTTTAATTCAAAATAAAGTAAGTCACTTTTTTATTCAAGATATTTAATGCTTTGAAAAATTAAAGCACGATTCCCCATAGAGATATGTACATAAGGGGGATCTTTGGATAATAATGCTGTTCGGACCTGCAGTTTACCTATACACGGATTAGGCATAAAGCCATAATATTTTATTATGCCATTAAAAAGAAAGGGGAGAGAATACCTATTTAAGAGTCGTTCACTACTGCAAAAAAAAAAGAGAGAGAATTCTAGTTAACGGTTCCAATTCGTTCTGAATTTTGCAGCCTGTGACTAGAAATCCACTTTATTCTCCTTTTCCATCTTAATAGAAAGAAACAGAAAGTTTTATTGTATTAGCAGTATCCGTTTTAAGATAGAATCTATCGAAGAGAATAATAGAAACAGGATCAAAAAAAGCAGGAATAATTTTTTTTAAAAAGATTGGAAAAAGTAAGGGGAATTATATTCCAAATAAAAAAGGGGGTTTTCGTAAGAAAACGTGCATGAATAGTTGCTCTTTTCTCGATTTTCGCTCGGATTTTTTGGCGGCATGGCCAAGCGGTAAGGCAGGGGACTGCAAATCCTTTATCCCCAGTTCAAATCTGGGTGCCGCCTGATCAATAAAATACTTGGGTTTTATAGTACTGATCGAACTCGATAAATTTGTACTCCGCATAAGTTTGGGCAAGAGAGTAACTAGGCCTGCTGATACTCTGTTTTTAGAATCCATACCAAACCATAGCATAGTTCTATCCTCAAACTAGGGTTTGCTTTGGCGGTAGTGGCCAAAAAAAAAGGGTTACCAATAGGGATATTGATTCGATTTGAGAATTTTAAACTACGAGGATAAGATGTCAGAAATCTTGGTATCCAAAGAAAGGTTCCTACGGGGCATTCCTTATTTTTTTTTTCAATTTAAGATTGAAGAAGGGGTTCCACGAAGGAATATCAAGACTTCCTAATTATCATACATTATCGTACATCTTATTTTATCTACATACACTTTAAAGTAAGGACTACTTATTCTAGCGAGAATCAGATTAAATAGGCCGATCCTAAGTTAATTTAGGAGTTGTGGATAAAGTTTCTTCATTCTTTCATAGAATGATAGAAAGCAGGGCTGTAGGGTTTAGGTCAAAAATAAATATAGGTAAGGTAGGTATCCAAAAAATATTTATTTGTCCATAATTTTATGCTATACGCGGGTGTCCTTTGCTTATAAAAAAAATAGAGTAACAAAAGGAATCAAAAATCTTCCTATTCCCGCTTCTTCTATTCAGTATTTAGGACATCATTCCCGTACTCTTTTTTAAGTAAAAGGGCTATGCTATGTATCATATTTATACTTAATGCTCTCTAATTCTACTGGAATTCCTATAAGAATAAGAATTTGTTAGGAGTAAATTCCTTGAACTGATTGATCCGTAGCTTTAGCGTAGAATCCCTTTTTGACTCTGTACCCTTGATTCCACTATGATTATTGATCAATAGTAGAATAATTCCTTTATAGAAATAGGAGACATAATTTAGATGGATATAGTAAGTCTCGCTTGGGCTGCTTTAATGGTAGTCTTTACATTCTCTCTTTCACTAGTAGTATGGGGGAGGAGTGGACTCTAGGGATACTACTAATTGATTGAATAATCAAATTGTTGTATCAACTCTTTTCTTTAATTGATCGTTTTGCATTAATTATTTTGTCAAACGTTATTCTTTAATCTTTTTTTTTGTTTTGTTTCACTCCGATAATATAATAGAAAGACTCTAAAGTGTCGTAGAAAAAACTATATGTAGTTCTTTCTACCACACTTTAAGATTCCAACCAGATCCTTTCATTTAAGACTTGGATTTTTTTTATTTAATCCCTTTTGCATTTCTTCAATGATTAATTGGAATTCCAACTAATCATTTTGGCTGACTGTTTTTACATAAATAATAAGTAAAAAAGCAGTAGGAACTAGAATGAACAGTGCAGTAGCAATAAATGCGAGAATATTGACTTCCATAACCTCTTTATTTTTTATTTTCACAATAACTGGGGATATAATCCCATGGGGAGGAAAAAGGGGTATCCTGTAAATTCAAGGGTAGAGCTTGCAGTCTGATAATACTGAATCAATTCAATATTATGAATATCGGATCTATCAAATCAATTCATAGTTGAGAGGGGAATACTATAACATAGGAAGACCCTTTATCCATACTAAGACCAAAATGGTTTTTTTGATTGGATTAGGAATTCCCTCTTTTCTTTTTTTAATCCTTTTCTCCTTTTTCTTTTCTATACCTCTAACCCATGATCTTTCTTAATCTTATCCAATTTCCCTTCCTTTTTATTATAGTTATACATACAATTATGTATGTATGTATTATATGACCAACTTTATATGGGTCACATGGACATCCAAATAAGCAGTAGAACTGACATGGGTAAAAGAGATCTTAAATAAAAAGGGAATACTATTTATGTATGGATTCCGATAAAATAGCGGTATTCTATATCATATGTGTGTCTTTCTTTATCGATCGGGAGTAGTGAAAAAAAAATGCCTATATGCTTCCCCTCCCTCTTTAATGAGAGATGCAAAATAAAAAAGCGAAGTAAGGGTGCCTTATGGCTATGGGTATTTGATCTTGCTTCCTCCCCTTTTTTTCATGGAAAAGGGAAATATGAATTTATCCATTCATTTCATTAAACCCTAGTTCGGGACTGACGGGGCTCGAACCCGCAGCTTCCGCCTTGACAGGGCGGTGCTCTGACCAATTGAACTACAATCCCCGCGGGATGTATGGCATACCTATTTATTCTTAAATAGAACCATTCATATGCTACATACCTACATATTATATGTGGGTATAGTGAGAGCGACATACCTAGTATGTCGTACTTTTTTATCACTAAAAATGGATAATAATCCACCCTTCAATAAGAAAAACTCTTTTGTTTGTAAGAAAGGAATGAGAGAGATATGGGTTATAAATAAAATTTCTGCCTTTTTTCTTTATCTTTTTTTTCTATAGATCATATCAGACATTTTATTTTATGGAAGAAAAATAAAAGGATTTAGTTCATATTCACGAAGTCCTAGATTTTTGGGCCGAGCTGGATTTGAACCAGCGTAGACATATTGTCAACGAATTTACAGTCCGTCCCCATTAACCGCTCGGGCATCGACCCAGGAAGAATTTATTCTAGGTTTTTTTATAATCTATGATTAACCTCCTTTCAAAATACTCCCTACCCCCAGGGGAAGTCGAATCCCTGCTGCCTCCTTGAAAGAGAGATGTCCTGAACCACTAGACGATAGGGGCATCACTAGACGATAAGGCCATATACAACCGCTCGTGATTATACTATAATCATAGTATGAGCAGTTTTTTGGAATTGTCAATATACTCGAAAAGTATAACTAGATCCAAAGTAAAGAGTTTTTCCTACTTTTCTGTTATGTTTTCATCTAGGAGTTTTTTTAGTTGCTGATTAGATTAATTCATGGATCATCCCCTACTTTATTAGGGAAATTCATTAAAAGGGTATAGAATAAGAATGGATTACTAAATAGGGATTCTCTATCCATATTAGTTCAGTACAGGTAGTTATTTGATTGATCTAAGATGAAAAATAGTCCAATTTCATTTCTTTTTTGGAATTTACATTTGGTGCTTTATTTAGTGTTCAGACCAAAAATGCATACATCCCGCACTAAGTCATAAAATTCTATAAAAAATAGAGAAAGTTTCAAAAACAAAGAAAAAAGTGAATGAATTTTAGTAGAAAAGTATTCCATCAGATTCGAACCGATGACTTACGTCTTAGCACGGCATTACTCTACCACTAATTTTAAAAGCCCTTTATCGGATTTGAACCGATGACTTATGCCTTACCATGGCATTACTCTACCACTGAGTTAAAAGGGCTTTTTATTTAATTCAAAAATTTGACACTTTGATTTCCCATTATGGGTCTACTGCATAATGTACATATTATATGTATAGAGAGAGATATTATGTAGAGATTATATATGTATATATCGATATATAGAAATATAGAAGTTTAGTCATGGCGAGGTTCAAAATCTTGCGAGCTCAAAATATTGAGAAAATTAAGAAAAATAAGAAATAAGAAAATATTTCCTATTCTCTCTTATAACTTGCACAAAACTAAAATAGAGGTTTTTTTATATAATAAAATACGTGAAGAAAGAGTGGACACAATAAAAAAAAGCCATACCCTACATAACTTAACTCTTCCTGGTTCAGGGTTTTCTGTTTCCGAAGACTAGTAAAATAGGCGGATTCTGGAACCCTAAGAATTAAATTACCCAATATGATTCGTGGAAGGAACATTTGGTAATGGTCTTGATACTCTATGTTCTTTTTTATGCGTTCTTAGTTCTATTTTTATTCTTTTAAACAAGAATCTAATAAAATAGAATTGAGTGAGTGGAAAAAAGGAGAGAGAGGAAAGTGGTAAATGGAGAGAATCGACTAAGCAGAGACTTTTAGGATCTTCTTTACATCAGGTAAATCTGTCGGTCTTGTCCGTTTTTTCTTTAACTGATGACTCTTTGTTTCTTACTTCTATCAAGCCATAGGGAAGGAAAGTCTATGATGAATTTTAAAAAAGCATCTCACTCTTTCTCTACGGCTCGGACTTAATGATAAGTGGGGGAAGGAAACATCTTCCATAATTTTTTTGTTTAGAATTGAACAAAAAAGAAAAGGAAAAAAGGAATTTATAGGGACAGTCTTATCCCCTAGTGTATATTGTAGGAATAATAAAACTATTCCGTCTCGCAAAGTAAATAATGATCATTGTAGTTATAACCGTAGAGTAGGATAGGATCCTAATCGAAATACATACATTTGGTTCAGACGCTATTGGCTTGGTTAAGAAGAGATGGAATGTATTTTACAGACGAGAGTGGCTATCTAAATCCTAAAGTAAAGGCCAGCGATCAAAATAGAAGTACCAACCGTTCAGCGTCATGAACTTTCTCCATCTGATTCAATAAGGGGGAATTAGCCTCCTTCTCCATCCAATGGATATCCTTGACAAAGGGTACTATTTATATCATAATCTACATGTAGCGGGTATAGTTTAGTGGTAAAAGTGTGATTCGTTCTATTAATAACGGAATTTGAAATGAGATACTTAAAGGCATCTTTAAGTTTTTTATATTCCGATGAAAACTTTAGTTCTTATAAAGGATTTAATCCTTTTCCTCTCAATAGCATATTGAGGAAGAATATAAATTCTCGCGATTTGTATCCAAAGACTAATTGAAATTGCATCCAAAATACAAATTAGATTAGGAGTACAGAGTCGCGAAGCATAATTTTGCATTGGAGTAATTATTCCCATTTTTTAAATATGAGTAAAGGATCTATGGATGAAGATACTAAAAAGTTTATTTCCAATCGTAACTAAATCTTCTTTTGTTAAAAAAGGAATAAGGAAGCCAAATAGCTAAAAAACGATAGTTTTGGTTTACTAGAACCATCAGCATATTGTTTCAGCTCGGTGGAAACCAAATTCTTTTCCTCGAGGATCTCTTGAATGAAATTAGGGAACGAAGTAAGTAGATTAGATGGATTTAGATCGAAGTTCTATTTCCTACTCTATAAGGATCATCTAGAAAGCGGAGAGCTTTGGTTCCATTCAAATAGAAAAGCTGACATAGATGTTAAGTGGTGAGAATATCCATAAAGGAGCCGAATGAAATCAAAATTTCATGTTCGGTTTTGAATTAGAGACGTTAAAAATAATAAACCAACGTCGACTATAACCCCTAGCCTTCCAAGCTAACGATGCGGGTTAGATTCCCGCTACCCGCTCCATTCTCTATCTCTATAAAAATAAAAGGAGTATTCTTTTTGTCTAGACAAGGTAAAGGCCTGTATTCAACCTTCTTTGTCAACCAGTTTTTGGTACTCTAGAGCGGAGTAGAGCAGTTTGGTAGCTCACGAGGCTCATAACCTTGAGGTCACGGGTTCGATTCCCGTCTCCGCACTTAGCAGTCTGTATAAAAGGACTCTTCTATTTCTCTAGATATGTATGGTAGAGGGTTGGGTGGTATCCAACTTTTTTTATTCATTAGTTCCCGGCCCTAGAGGGAAAAATTGAGCAGTTTGCGAAGGCACTTGCCCTCAGAACGCGCAAGCCTCCTCCCGACTCCGCGTAAAAGAAAAATGAAATGAAAGAAAGGCACAGTCTACTTCTCCCTTCCCTTTAAAAGAAGTTTGCGAGTTCTTTGTCTCAGTGAATACCCGATTTACGGAGCCCTTTCTGGCTCCGTAGCGTACCCCTTTTTTTGAGTGGGATGCAAAGGAAGGATAAGTATAGTAAGGGATACGGTAATAGTACCTTACTAAATTAAGGGGGCGAGCGGCGGGAATCGAACCCGTATCTTCTCCTTGGCAAGGAGATGTTTTACCATTGAACTACGCTCGCTACGCTATATATTTTATAGCGTATATCCGCTTGGGTCGACCGTCTATGTCTGGGTCGACCGTTTCGTTTCATTTTCTATTATATTAGAGTTTTCCTTTTTTTTATTGTCTGTCAATGAATATTCTAATAGGAATGGAATTTCATAATACTGAAAGAGAAGAGGTAGCAATTCGGAACGCAAATTGCGTTTTAATTTTAATGCGTCTCACTATTCGAATGTTTTCGAAGAAATGCCCTTTTTATTTTTTTTGTACCTGCCTACTAAATACTAAACAAATTTAAGAAATGAGAGAATTAAGAATAGCTACGAGAAAGACTAGTCCAATCCATAATGATGTACCGGAAAATACAACGTTTTTATTATTTGACCAACCATCAGGAGAAGCAAATACAAGGGGTACACTAATTACTAAGACTGAGGAAGTCGCAATTAATGCAAAAACAGCTAATTGGAAAGCAATAGTCATATTTCTAATCCTCCAAGCTACCATCAAATAAAGTTGACTACATATTTGATCCCTCACTTAACCAAAATTGTAAAAAAATACAAGAAGTAGGAGGGGTTTAATCATGAATCCATTGATTCTTCTCTTTAATTAAAACTTATTTTTACTTACCGCTTTTTTTTATTTGGATATGGGGGTGAGGAGAGGGGGTTTAGTCTTTATTTCACAAATTTCACAAGCGGGTATAGCGGATCATGTATCCGTGTATACAGTATACAGAGATATGTCGAAAAGGGACTTGAATCTGAGATCTTTCTATAGGTTAGTAGAGCTTTTTATATGGCTATGTTCTATTTGTAGGAGTAAAATAGGGATTAGGTTGTGGAGAGATGGCTGAGTGGTTGATAGCTCCGGTCTTGAAAACCGGTATAGTTCTAGGAACTATCGAGGGTTCGAATCCCTCTCTCTCCTTTTGCTTATTGAATATGTTTGTTTCTTTAATTTTTTTTTCTTTATTCCGTCCCTTATCTTTCTTTCATAAAAAGGAATGAATGGCTCGGCTAGATGGAATAACCGAGCCAGAACAGAAAAAAAAATAAAACATTAGAACAGGTATAAATAAGAAAATCTTAGTTAAGAGGGTTCATGTAAAGAACAGGTTCCAAATCACGATCGATTCCCTTTTCAAAACCTGCTGCAGCAGCTCGGGCTCTTCCTGCATGCCACAAATGGCCCACAAAAAAGAAGAATCCTAGAACAAAATGAGAAGTCGATAACCAACTTCTAGGAGAGACATAATTAACTGCATTGATCTCGGTAGCTACGCCACCCACAGAATTTAAAGAGCCTAAAGGCGCGTGGGTCATATATTCTGCTGAACGTCGTTCTTGCCAAGGTTGTATGTCTTTTTTCAACCTACTCAAGTCCAAACCGTTGGGGCCCCTTAGAGGTTCTAACCATGGAGCGCGAAGGTCCCAAAAACGCATAGTTTCCCCTCCAAAGATAACCTCCCCAGTTGGCGAACGCATTAGATATTTACCTAAACCTGTGGGTCCTTGAGCGGATCCGACATTAGCTCCAAGACGCTGGTCTCTAACTAGAAAAGTAAATGCTTGAGCTTGAGAAGCTTCTGGCCCGGTGGGTCCATAAAACTCACTCGGATAAGCCGTATTATTGAACCATACAAAACAACAAGCGATAAAACCAAAGAGAGATAAAGCAGCTAAACTATAAGACAGGTAAGCTTCCCCAGACCATACAAACGCACGGCGAGCCCATGCGAAGGGTTTGGTTAAGATATGCCAAATTCCGCCAAATACACAAATGAAGCCCAACCATATATGCCCACCAATTATATCTTCTAAATCATCCACACTAACAATCCACCCTTCTCCCCCAAAAGGGGATTTTAGTAAATAACCAAATATAACACTGGGGCTAAGGGTCAAATTGGTAATTTTTCTTACATCTCCCCCCCCAGGGGCCCAGGTATCATATACACCGCCAAAATAAAGAGCCTTGAGTACTAGAAGAAAAGCACCTAGACCTAACAAAATTAGGTGAATACCCAAAATTGTAGTCATTTTATTTCTATCTTTCCATACATAACCAAAAAATGGAAAAGATTCTTCAAGAGTCTCGGGTCCCAGAAGCGCGTGATAAATGCCACCGAAACCTAAGACTGCGGAGGAAATTAGGTGAAGTACTCCAGATACAAAGTACGGAAAAGTATCTAGAACTTCTCCCCCTGGCCCTACTCCCCAACCTAGAGTAGCTAAGTGTGGAAGTAAAATTAACCCTTGTTCATACATGGGCTTTTCTGGTACGAAATGAGCCACCTCAAATAGGTTCATTGCTCCGGCCCAGAATACGATTAATCCGGCATGGGCTACGTGAGCTCCAAGTAGCTTACCGGACAAATTGATAAGTCTGGCATTCCCAGCCCACCAAGCAAAGCCAGTGGTTTCTTGGTCACGACCAGCTAAAACGAAAGTTCCATTAAAGAGCGTTTCCACGTGGTAGAACCTCCTCAGGGAATATAAGATTTTCATGAGGCTGATCCTGAGCTGCCATCCAAGCACGAATACCCTCGTTTAAAAGAATATTTTTGGTGTAGAAAGTCTCAAATTCAGGATCTTCCGCTGCACGGATTTCCTGGGAAACAAAGTCATAGGCACGTAAGTTCAGAGCCAGGCCAACTACGCCAATAGCACTCATCCATAAACCGGTGACGGGTACAAATAGCATAAAGAAATGTAACCAACGTTTATTGGAAAAAGCAACACCAAAGATTTGGGACCAAAAGCGGTTAGCAGTAACCATTGAATAAGTTTCTTCAGCTTGAGTTGGGTTAAAAGCGCGGAAGGTATTTGCACCATCACCGTCCTCAAATAAAGTGTTTTCTACAGTCGCTCCATGAATAGCGCATAGCAGAGCCGCACCTAATACTCCGGCAACTCCCATCATATGAAATGGGTTCAACGTCCAATTATGAAATCCTTGGAAGAAAAGGATGAATCGAAATATCGCTGCTACCCCAAAACTCGGCGCAAAGAACCAACCAGATTGCCCCAGTGGATAAATAAGGAATACAGAAACAAAAACAGCGATTGGACCAGAGAATGAGATTGCATTATAAGGCCGCAATTGAACAGACCGAGCAAGTTCAAATTGGCGTAACATGAAACCTATTAGTGCAAAAGCCCCGTGGAGAGCTACAAAAGTCCATAGACCGCCTAATTGACACCAACGAGTAAAATCTCCTTGTGCTTCCGGACCCCATAGTAACAACAAAGAGTGTGCTAAACTATTGGCAGGGGTAGAAACTGCTGCGGTTAAGAAATTACAACCTTCCAAATAGGAACTAGCCAATCCATGGGTATACCAAGAAGTTACAAAAGTTGTCCCTGTAAACCAACCCCCTAAAGCGAAATAAGCGCAAGGAAAGAGCAATAGGCCGGACCATCCTACAAAAACGAAGCGGTCCCTTCGTAACCAGTCATCCATAGTATCAAATAGATCATTTTCTTCTTTAGGAACTCTACCAAGGGCTATAGTCATAGTGATCCTCCTATTCAATTACTTCAACCATTTCCGAGCACCTCATGTCACTTCCAAGGCATATGATAGTTTTCTTATCTGTGGACGATTTGTTTCTCGTTCAATGCCCTTTTTCAATGGTCTCGAAGATAGAAATTTTTTATTTTTATCTAGGGAGTCACAACCGAGGTCGTGGTAAATCCATGAATTTGATTCGGTTTGTTTTTCTTATACTATAGAAATCAACATTTCAATTCAGCATTATTCCATGACTCCTACTTTAAAAGCCTATCTTTTAAGGGAAAAATGAAAATAAAAGTAACCCCTCTATTCTCGTTTCCTCTCTATTTCATGGGTGGAAGAACAAAAAAAGAGGATTCTTAAAAAAAATGGATTTTCGAAATCTATTTTTATGTGTAGCGGAAAGGAGTTGCGGTTTCTTCTTATTCCTATAGAACATCTAGTAACAAGAATATGAAATCGTAAATAACAAAAAATTCTTGTCTTGCGCGGTCTAAGTCTAAGGAAATACAAAAAATTCGCTTATACAATTTCATCTACATCGAATTTATATATCAGAATAGCGGATAGAGGCAGCATTCAAGGAGTCAGATCTACTTACTTTATGGTTCTTTCCAATTTTATGTTGGGTTTGATAAGAACCCTTTTTGCTTTCTTGATAAATAATCAACAAAAAAAAGCGTTTTTTCTTTTTTATATAACCTGCTTGTTTTATTATAACAAGTCCTATAGGGAAATGCCCACTAAAGAGAAAATCTATCTCATTCTCTCTCGGCCAATATCAATTTTTAGAAAGAAAAAACAACAATTTTCTTCTTTTTTTATTAACATTAAGAAAAAAGAATATAACTAAAATGGAATTGGCAATATAATTTTTATATACTTTTGAAAGAAAAAAAAAGTTTTTTTGCAATCATTATTTCTTGTCTCTATCATATCACGGAAACCTTTGGATTTGGAACGAGGAGAGATGGCTGAGTGGACTAAAGCGGCGGATTGCTAATCCGTTGTACAATTTTTTTGTACCGAGGGTTCGAATCCCTCTCTTTCCGCTCCCTCGGATCATTTGGGACTTTCGAATTGGAAGGAATTCTGACCCCTGGATTTTCTCATAGATAAATGTAAGAAACAAATCCAATTTGTAAGAAAAAATGCAAAAAAAATGGAATTTTTACTCCTCGCGCCCAGGATTCCGTCCTGGGTCATTGGATAAGAATCCAAAGATAAAGAGGGAAACAAAGAATATCACTAATGTATAAACAAAAAGTTTGAGAGTAAGCATTACATAATCTCCAAGATTTTTTTTTAAGGAATAGATTACCTGTTTTTCCTTACCACACGGATCCACTAGGATGGATTTTTTTTTTTATTTTGATACCTAAAAATGCAAAAAAGAATTCTTGAAAAAAAATTGCAAGAATTCATTTATAATAAGCACTCTTATCAATATCAAAATAGAGTTAGGTATTGTGTAGGTACCTGCTCAACGTAAGTGCAGAAGGGTAGAAAGGCTGATCCAAATTTATTGCTGCAGCTATCTATTCAATGTAGAAGAATTTTCATTTTAGAATCGAAGGTTCATAATATAAAAATAGAAAAGTTCTCTGCTTTTACCCATTTTTTTTATAATAATAATTTTCCTCCACTAAAAAGCAATTGTCAACGCGCCGCAATTGCCTCAGCGCCGCCCCTAGCGGCAATCTGAAGATGGTGACATGTCGACCCACTGCAAGAGGATAGGATAGCTAATGGATTGTGGTAGGGGACGACTGCGGGAGGAGAGTGAGGTTGGGGGAAAGGGGTCGACAACTTAACGAATGGGATCGTTGCAAGAGGACCAACCTGCGGAAAGGGGGTAGGTGTCAGCGGTGAGAGGAAAGGTTGTCGGGAGAGCAAAGGGATACAAAGGTGGGAGGGAAGGAGGCTAGCAGCAACGGGAAGGAAGGGGTCGGCGGCAGGAAGGATGTTGCCACAGTAAGACATTATGGTCTGCGTATCTGTCAATGCCATGTTCGTGATGCACGCGTGGAAGGAGAGCTTGGGCCTTGGCAAAGAGGTACTAAGAGTCACCGGAAAATAGCCATGATTTGTCGGAATTTGGTTGAGAACTTGAGATTGCTGGATTTTGGGTCGATTTGGCGACTGCCCGACGGCTAAAAACATCAACGACGTGAAACTTTCCTCCTGCCAAGTGTCTCGGCTATTTATCAGACGCTAGAAAATGTGCTCCTAAAACTTACTATTTTAGATATAAGAACTAGGAAGTTTGTTTCGAAGTGCACCGTAAAAAAATTAAGGGTCGGACCATTTTATGAAATAAACACTTCGTGCCGTGCAAGTTTTATGAAATGTTTCTACAAGATGAAACGTTGTTGGAGAAACATTATTAAGTATTAAAATTATTTTAGTAATAATGCATTTCTCTTTTTTTTTGTAATGGTGGTTAGGTGTGTTCATGACTTGGCATCGTATACCGCGTGCTTCGTGCCAATGCATGGACGCATGCATGTATGAGGCGTCGCTGAGTTCGTCTGACTCTGTTTATGGTGCCACGCTCCGGCGGCTACATTTTAAAAAAAAGGTTTGCGCGTTTGCTTCAAAAAGAAAAACAAAGGTTCTCGTGCATGAAGGGTGACCACGAGGCACAGGTATCTTGTGAAATAGGTTCATCGTTTCCAACACAGAAGATATCGAATCTTCGAATTTGATATGCGCAGCTGGCTTAATTTCACATTGGATTTTAGTTAGCCTGTCCCGGCACGGTCTACTCACTTTGTCCTATGTTGTACTCCTTCTGTTTCAAAATATAAGATGTTTTATCTTTTGTGAAACAAATGCATCTAGACTTATTTTAACATGTAGGTTTACTTAGGTTTAGAATGAACCTACACACTAAAAATAGTCTAGATACATTTTTTTCACAAACCTAAAACATCTTATATTTTGTAATGGAGGAAGTACTTAGTTAAGGTACTCACTTTGTCTTATGTTAGAGCATCCTCACTAGCATTATGATCATTTCCAGACCACTTTTTTCATCCGAATAGTAAAAACGATCTAGTAACGTTTTTCCATCCTGGATTCATGGGATGCTTAAGCTGGATTTTAGCAAAGCTTTTGACACTGTTTCATGGGATGCTCTCTTCTCCATCCTGCGAGTGAGAGGCTTTAATGATAGATGGATTATGTGGATTCGAGAACTGCTCCACTCGGCCAAAACAGCTATTCTTCTTAATGGAATACCGGGCAGATGGATTAATGTTAAAAGGGGTTTACGACAAGGTGATCCTCTATCCCCTCTTTTGTTTGATGTGGTGGTGGATGTGTTGCAAAAAGCCATAAAACTTGCTGCTTCCGAAGGACTGCTGCAGCACCCAATTCTTGAGGATGAACCTTGCCCGGTATTGCAATATGCCGATGACACTAATTGTTTTAAAGGGAGATGTGGAACAGGCCAGAATTTTCAAACAAATTCTGGATAACTTTGCTTGCACCACTGGGCTCAAAATCAACTTCTCCAAGTCTACCTTCGTGCCTATAAATCTTGCTTTGGCTGAAAGTGAAGATATTGCTGCAGTCTTACATTACGGGGTGGCCTCCTTTCCTCAAACTTACTTGGGCTTACCTTTATCGGATAAAAAACTCCCAAGAGAAGTTTTCTTACCTTAAATTGCCGCAATTGATAGAAGAATCAGCTCTTCAATTAACTGCACCACACGTAGTGGGAGGCTCACTCTCACGAAATCTGTATTGTCGGCTCTGCCTACCCACCTTATGTCATGCATCAAACTGCCACAATGGGTTATTGATGAGTTTGAGCGGTTGATGAGGGCCTTCTTTTGGAAAGGAAAAAGTTCTGCTACTGGGAGTGATTGTTTAATAGATTGGGATCATGTCACTAGGAGTTTTGAGGAAGGAGGTTTGGCAATTAGAAACATGAAGATTCAGAACTCTTGTCTTCTAACTAAATTCATCCATAGGTTGCATATTGAGCCGAATTCTCCTTGGGCTAGATGGATCTTGGCAGCACACTTCCAAGACAAAGATCTTGGGGACCTTTCTGCTTTTCAAACTAGAGCATGGAAACAGGTTAGTGAATTCATTGATTTATACAGAAGTGTTACTTGTGTGCAGCTGGGGGATGGAGTGACTACCTCTTTGTGGAAGGACAAATGGACTAGTAATGGACCCTTCTGTACACAGTTCGCAGCTTTGTTTTCCCACACCAACAGGCCAAATATTTTATTTGCTGAGAGCTGGGAGAATGGGGAATGGTCTCTTCATTTGAAACACATTACTTCTGACCAGGCTGAGCTTGAGCGATCTACTTTGATCTCCTTCTTGAATCACTGTACTTTGGATCCTTTGACTCAAGACAAGAGGGGCTGGAGATTGAACCCCTGGGTCAACTTTTCAGTGAAAAAGTTATACATGATCTGTAACTGGGGAGGAGCTAATAATGAGGGTGCCAGATCCATATGGAATAGCGCCGCACCAAAAAAAAGGAAAAAAATTTGCTTGGCTCGTGATCAAAGGAAGGATAAAAGTGAGAGTTGTTCTTCTTAAGCAAAATATTGTTAACAATGACCTTTGCCCCTTTGGATGTCAAGATAAGGAGACTGTTCAGAACTTTGTGTTTCATTGTCGGCACTCCAAGCTCATCCTGGACAAGCTTGGGATCCAAATGAACGGATACGTTGAACCAGAAGATATTTATATCGAAGCAAATAAAAGACTTCCAGAAAACAAAAGACATGCCTGGCCTTTGGTTATTACTGCAATCTATTGGACCATCTGGCTTTCCAGGAATAAGAAGGTTTTTGATGACATCGAAACACACGCTGAAATGGTCGCTAAACAATGCGTTGACATGGTGAAGCTTTGGTCGCACAGAGCAAACAAGAAAGAAAAGGAGGCTGCGTTGATCTGGACTTCAGATTGGCACTCCTGATTGTGCTTTCCTTTTGTTTCTCCGCTGATTTCCCCCATTGTAGTCTTCTCTTACTTGTAAAACCCTGAGCTGCCTTAGCTCTCTTTTTAATAAAACTTGAGGTAGGGGCTACTGTTGAAATCTATTTACATCAACTAGTCTAGATCTATTCGGTAGCTCTTTGCCTCTGCATATCTAGACATGAAACTGGGAGAGGGAGAGAGGGATCTGAGAGGAGAGGAACCACTGCGCCCTGGCTCGACAAGCACGAGCCAGAGGGGATGCCGGAGCTCGTGCCTGAGCTGGAGCCGCCGTCGTTAGCCATGGGGAAAAGGGGCGACGGCGTGAGCGTTGGTGGTAGAGAGTGGTGGCGGCGGAGCTTCCCGTCGGCCTAGCGCGAACCCTAATCGGTGGGTGTGTGTAGGTGGGGAGGCTGCGGCGCACGGTCAACCTCGTCATGTGTGCGTCCCCCCCACCTCTTTATATGCGCGCTGGCGACAGGGGCCCACCAACCATGATAAGGTTGGGCGCTCCCGATTAGGGCGCGTGGAGGGACTCTGTTCGGGCCGTTGGGCCCGAACGTGGGAGAGATCTATCTAACATTCTCCCCCTAGATCTCGACTTTACTTTTAACTTTGTACTTTACTTATTTCATCACAGAACGATACATAGAGCATGTTTCATCGTCTCAGCTCAATTGCCGATAGAATCAGACAGCCACTATATACCTTCATGTTTTGAAACAAATCATGTTACTTTTGGGCCTCTGTAGTCCAGGAATCATAGGCTTTCCATTAAACCCATGCCAGCTATGTGTTCCTTGAACACATTGGGTGGTAAGCCTTTCGTAAGCGGATCCGCAAGCATATCCTTTGTCCTTATATGCTCGAGTCTTATAGTTTGATCCTGGACTTTGTCCTTCACAACATAATACTTTATATCTATAGACTTTGTAGCATTACTCGACTTGTTGTTGTGAGCATAGAATACTGCGGGCTCGTTGTCACAGTATATCTTTAGTGGCCTGCTGATGCAGTCAACCACTTTCAAGTCGGGTAAAAATTTCTTTAACCATAATGCATGTTCCATGGCCTCATAACATGCTATAAATTCTTCATACATCGTAGATGATGCAACTATCGACTGTTTGGCGCTTCTCCATGAAATAGCACCTCCTGCGAGAGTAAAGACATACCCTGTCGTGGACTTTCTGTCGTCTTTATCTCCCGCAAAATCCGCATCTGAATACACTTTTATTTCTAGGGTATCAGATCTTCTATATGTTAGCATGAGGCCTTTTGTGCCTTGCACATAACGCAAAGCTTTCTTTACCATCTTCCAGTGCTCTATGCCTGGATTCTCTTGATATTTACTGAGTACCCCGGTGATAAAAGCTAAGTCAGGGCGAGTGCACACTTGTGCATACTGTAAGCTTCCAACAGCCGAAGCATATGGTACTGACTTCATTTGATCGATCTCATATTGATTCTTTGGACATTGGGATTTCCCAAAACTATCGCCCTTGACTATGGGAGCAGGTGTTGCATTACTCGCATGCATATTGTATTTCTTTAGAATCTTTTCACAATACGTTTTCTGCGACAGCCCTAACACTCCATTCTTTCTATCTCGGTGAATTTCTATGCCCAAAACATAAGAAGCTTCACCAAGGTCTTTCATGTCAAAATTTGATGACAAGAACTTCTTTGTCTCTAGTAGTAGACTAACATCACTGCTGGCAAGCAGAATGTCATCCACATACAGAATTAGGAAAATATATCTCCCACTTTTGAACTTTGAATAAATGCAGTTGTCCTCAACATTTTTCTTGAAACCAAATCTTTTGATTGTATCATTAAACTTTAAATACCACTGCCTAGAGACTTGCTTTAACCCATAAATGGATTTCTTTAGGCGGCATCCCATATGTTCCTTCCCCTCCATGAAAAAACTCTTGGGTTGTTTCATGTAAACATTTTCTTCTAAATCTCCATTTAGAAATGTCGTCTTAACATCCATTTGATGCAACTCTAAATCAAAATGTGCAACTAGTGCCATGATGATTCTGAAGGAGTCCTTACACGAGACCGGAGAAAAAGTCTCATTGTAATCTACGCCTTCTCTTTGCATAAAGCCTTTTACCACAAGTCTAGCTTTGTACTTTTCTACATTCCCATTGGAGTCATACTTTGTTTTGTAGACCCATTTGCATCCTACTGTTTTGGCTCCTTTAGGAATTTCCTCTAAGTCCCAAACATTGTTGGAACTCATTGATTTCATTTCATCTTCCATTGCCTCCACCCACTTGGCTGAGTGAGGGCTACTCATGGCTTCTTCATATGAGGTAGGATCACCCTCCATATGAACTACGTTGTAGAATTTGTAAATTTCTTTGGAAATTGCTGGTCTTCGTTCTCTTTTAGACCTTCTGACTTTATCAGACTCTTTCTCATTTCTTGCCTCGGGTTCAGGCACATTTACAGTAGGTGGCTGTTCTGGCTCCCTTTCGTGCTCAACAGTGGGTTCAGGTGGCTCCTGATGGACAGGTTCCAAACTTTCGCCCATTGTTGTCACGTGTGGAGTCACAACGGGTGCCGGCACCACAACCTCAGGGGTTGTCGATGGTGGCACAACAGTTAACGAGAAAAATGGCTCCTGAGTCATCGGATTAGGTGCATGCACCCTCTTCTCCTCAAGATCAATTTCCCGAGCTACCTTGCTCCCCTCATCAATTCGTCCTCTAAGAAGACTGCATGTCTCGTTTCTACAAACTTTGTGTATCTGTCGGGACAGTAGAAACGATGGCCTTTTGACTTATCTGGATAGCCAATAAAGTGGCAAGATACTGTTTTGGGGTCTAACTTTGCAATGTTTGGATTGAAAACTTTTGCCTCAGCTGGGCTCCCCCAGACCCTCAAGTGGCGCAGAGAGGGGACTCTGCCTGTCCACAATTCGTACGGTGTTTTGGGCACCGACTTACTTGGTACTCTGTTGAGAATATGAATGGCGGTTTTAAGCGCCTCCATCCACAATCCCAATGGGAGGGTGGAATAGCTCATCATGCTGCGCACCATATCCATAAGGGTACGGTTACGCCTTTCAGCTACTCCGTTTTGCTGAGGTTCGCCCGGCATAGAATACTGGGCGACTATTCCATTTTCTTGCAGGAACCTTGCAAAGGGTCCTGGTACTTGACCATATGGAGTATGCCGACCGTAGTACTTCTCCCCACAATCGGACCGAACTATCTTAATTCTTTTATCATGCTGATTTTCTACTTCAGCTTTAAAAATTTTGAATTTATCCAATGCTTCAGATCTTTCTTTAATTGGATAAATATAACCATATCGGGAGTGATCATCCGTGAATGTTATGAATGAATCATAGCCATCCACACTTTTCACCGGAAACGGTCCACAAATATCCCTCTGGATTATTTCGAGTGTAGCTATGCTTCGGTTTGCACCCTTTTTAATTTGTTTTACATACTTTCCTTTAATGCAACCTATGCATTGTTCTATGTCTGAGAACTCTAACGGAGGAAGAATGTCATTTTTAATGAGGCTTTCTATTCTTTCCCTTGAAATATGGCCTAGTCTGCAGTGCCATAACTTCGATGAGTCAAGAGTTCTCTTTCTTTTCTTTTGTTCTTTGTTCGACAAGGGAACTTTTCCATTCACATCACACACAGAAAATACTTTCTCATGCAAGGATAATAAATATAGCTTATCATGTAAGGTAGCAACACCCACCCAAATATCTTTTAACCAAATGGCACATTTGCCATGTCCAAAATAACACTCATAAGAATCTTTGTCCAAGCACGACACACTTATTAAATTTCTATGAATTGAAGGAACAAAAAGAACATCCTTAAGCAAAAGAGAAGAGCCATCAGCCAGCTCGAGAGGTATGTCGCCAATGGCCTCCACTTCTGCTTCAATCCCATTCGCCACTTCAATGAGTCTTTCTCTTTTTGGCAAAATCTCTTGTCGAATGGAACCCCTGTAAAGAGTTGGCAACACGAACAGTTGCACCAAAATCAATCCACCAAGTAGATCTAGAAAACTTTTCATATAGAGATTCATTAACAAATGAGACTATATCTTTACCGTTTTTGGCCATAATGTACTTCAGCCAAACCGGACAATCCTTCTTGTAGTGGCCAACCTTTTTACAGTGGTGGCACTGGTCTTTTTCCCCAGGGGTGGACTGCTGGTGTTGGTACTGGTGCTGCTGTGGGTCCTTGCCATGTGGCTTGGAAGGTGAGCCACCATGGTTACTGTTTGTGAAGCTCCTCTTCCTATTGTCCTTCACGAAGTTCAAGGAACCATCGTGAAGGGCCTTCGGCCTTTCCTCCTCTTGGGAGCACATCCCAATGGTCTTTTCTATATCCCACTTTTCAGGGGACATGTTATAGTTTATTACGAAGTTCTCGAATGGCTGTGGAAGAGAGGCCATCACTAGGTGCACCAAAAGTGCAGGCTTTAGCTCGAGGTCCTCATCCATGGGCTTCAGCTTGGCTGCCATGTTTGACATCCTCAAGATGTGCTCTCTTATTTCGTGTGGCCCTCCCGTGTACTTTTCAGTCACCAGCTGTTTTAATAGCTGGGTTGCATACATCTTTGAAGAGCCAGTAAATTGGCTCTTTATCTTGGCAAGGTATTCGCCCACGGAGGCACACTCTCCAATTGAGCCCACTATAGCGTTCTCAATTGTGTTCTTTACAAAAACCAAACATTTCTTGTTGGCGTTCACCCACTTTTGATTGTCTATCGAGTAGGCCAGCTCCAAAGGAGCATGGTCCCTCTTTCTTTTCTCAAACGCAGCACTTTCCTCAGCATCGCCCCTCATAGGGTCAGCAGGCTTGACTGGTTGCTTGGTGTCAACCACCCAGTCCACTTCGGCGCATACAAACGCCAGATCAACCTTTTTCCTCCATTCGGAGTAGTTGTCCCCCCTTAGCAGCGGGATGTCCTTCAAACAGCTCATGAGGTTGAGACCTCCTGAAAATCACAAAAGATATGAGATCACCGAAGAAAACAACTGTATGCATTAATCCAACGTTGGTACAAATTAAGCATGCAATTGTTTGTGCTATTTAAAATTACATCACCGTTGGAAAGTTAAATGCACCTTTAATACTCAATGAAAACGATCATGATCATGCTTATTAATAACGTTGGTCAATTAATAACATGAGACACAATCATCTTTAGTTACTTTGTTACATCTTTATAACAAAATTTAAACAAACTTTATTGCATTATTGCAATTTAAAATAACTATTTGCAGCGGAAACATTAATAATGACTTTCATGATACTTTGAACTTTACAGGAAATATTCTGCCTTTAAATCATTCTCTAGACAAAAAATACTTGTAAAAAAATGACTAGAGAAAAACTGTTTGAAATTGCTTAAAAAACTAAGCAAAAACAAATAAAACAACTAAAACATGCTCTGTAAAATAAAAAACAGAAAAAACTGCTCTGCAAGCCTTACTGGGCCACCGTGACCCAGCGGCCCGGCGGTATCTGCCGCACAGGGCGCTCGCCAGAGTGCCCAACAGGCTCTCTGCGCGGTCTGCCAGCAGCCCGCGAGGGCCCACCTGCGCGCTGCCCCCTCGCCCTCGCGCTCGCTTGCTCGCTGCTGCCCGCGCGCGGAGCCCAGCAGCTCTCCACTTGGCCCACCTGGCCCGCCAGCGCCCAGCCGCCCAGCCAGCGCCCGATCTCGGCCATCCATCTGCGCCGCCCTAGATCGGACGGCCACGCGCGGCTTTCGGCCTTATAAAAAACGCCCAGGCCGCCGCCCCCCTCAACCCCTAATCATTTTCCCCCACTCTCCCCGCGAGCCCCCTCTCTCTCGCTCTGGCGGCGCAACCCGCGCGAGGCGAGGCGAGACGGCCGCCCTCGGCGCGCCCCTCCCTCTCCCTTTGCTCCGGCGGCGCACGCGCGTGAGCCCGAGGTGAGGTGGCCGCCCGAGGCGCGCCCCTCCCTCTCTCTCTCGCATCCGCGGCAGTGGTGGCAGTTGCTCCACGCGCGGCGAGCAGCGGGGCCGGCGGCGGGCTCCTTTCTAGCGACGTTGGGAGGGGGTGGAGGCGGCCATCCGTCCGGCGATTCCGCCGGCGACGGTCCCCTCCCTCTCCTCCATCGCCACCCCTTCGTCTTCTTCCTCCTGTGGTGGTGCATGCGCGAGGCGAGGTGGCCGGTGCTCCGGCAAGCCCCTCCCTCTCTGTTGTGTTTGGCCGGAGCCATGGCGCCTCACTGCCCCCCTTGGCGGCGGTGCGTCCACCCGTGGGTGGGCGCACGAGCGTCAAGCGGCGCAGCGACGGCGCCCTTTGCCGGCGCACAGCGGTGGCCGGTGGGTATGCCTCCCCCTTTTTTTGAGTTTCTTTTTTGGGATAGATCTATGGGGATCTGGGGATTTGGGGTTTCTTTTTGGGCTTTAGATCTAGGGTTTGCTTTGCCCCCGAAAGGGTTGGTTCTTCGTTTAGATGTCTCCGTATGATGCCCATCTAAATCGAGAGGAACGACGTGGCCGTGAGGCAGGCGCACTTTAGATCTAGGTTTTTCACTTTTGATTTTCTTTGCACCGAACAAATCTAGCCACTAGTGGCTCTGATACCAATGTTGAAATCTATTTACATCAACTAGTCTAGATCTATTCGGTAGCTCTTTGCCTCTGCATATCTAGACATGAAACTGAGAGAGGGAGAGAGGGATCTGAGAGGAGAGGAACCACCTGCGTCCTGGCTCGACAAGCACGAGCCAAAGGGGATGCCGGAGCTCGTGCCTGAGCTGGAGCCGCCGTCGTTATCCATGGGGAAAAGGGGCGACGGCGTGAGCGTGGGTGGTAGAGAGTGGTGGCGGCGGAGCTTCCCGTCGGCCTAGCGCGAACCCTAATCGGTGGGTGTGTGTAGGTGGGGGGCTGCGGCGCACGGTCAACCTCGTCACGTGTGCGTCCGCCCCCCCCCCCCCACCTCTTTATATGCGCGCTGGCGACAGGGGCCCACCAACAATTAGGGCGCGTGGAGGGACTCCGTTCGGGCCGTTGGGCCCGAACATGGGAGAGATCTATCTAACAGCTGCCCCTTCCGACGTTCTCAAAAAAAATCTAGTAACGTTTTCATGAGGGGTTTCTAAACTGATTTTGGTTCCAAATATGTCCGAGATTTCCAGGCCGATCCTAACTAGCCGGGAACACACTAGAACTCCCGGATGGAACCGCTGCCACTCCCTCTCCAACACATGTCTCTCTCTCCCCTCACCTTTGTCCTTTCTCTCCCCACCTGGCCCCTCCCTCTCGGAGCACGCGCACGAAGGCGTCAGCGATGCCCCCGTATGGCCGTGTGAGGCTCCCGCAGCGCAGCATCTCCGCCTGGTTCCGCAACAGCAGCATCACGCACTCCACCGGCGCCACAACCGTCTTGGCCGCCGCGCCGCCTATCGCGAAGTCCGCCACCGTTCTCATCCCCACGCACCGCTGCTTCTGCTCCGGGTGGCGTTGCTCATCTCCTCCGCTCGAGCCTAAGCCCCTCCCTCATCGAGGGGGCCCCTTCCTCGCATTCTCGAGCCCCACGCGACCGACGCCATCGCCGCCTCCCTCTTCTCTCCCCAACTCAAGCCCCGCACGCCTGACCCCGTCGCCGCCTTCCCGCTTTGCCACCAGCGCGCCTCCCTCGCCGCCACCAGCGCCCTGCATGTCCCTCTCTGTCGTGTCGTCACCTCATCCGCGGCGGGAGCCGTCGCCACGGGATCGCACGGGCGCATGTGCGCCTGGTTAGCGGCGTCGATCTCGTGCACGGGCGCGCGATCCTCTGTCTCGTGGCGAGTGGCCGGCGTCGGGCGAGTGTGTGGCGAATGACATGGCGAATGGTGTGGCGAGTGGCTGGCGTCGGGCGAGTGTGTGGTGAATGGTGTGGCGAGTGGCCGACGTCGAGCGCGGTCGGGTCAGGTATCGCGCCCTCGCCTTCCGCTGTCGGGCCCCACGCCCCGAGCTCTCCTCCAACCCACTCTGGCACGCCTCTAGCTTCACGACGCCGCAACGGCGCCTTGTCGTCCTCCGCCCAGTTCGTCGCTCTGATCCGCTTGGCGCTGGGAACACGGCTGAAAAACCGTCATTCCCGGGCAAAAAAAAAAAGCTCCATCCGGACCTATTTCACTTCATCCGGCGATAAATTTGGCCATGAGAACCACCAAACAAGTGGAGATGCTCTTAGATGTCATAGATTTATCTAGATTCAAATGTATCTATAGACTAAAACATATTTAGATACATATATATATGTCTAGATAAAGCCGCAAAAAAAATTTGGGACAAATAAAGTATTACACTCTCTAAAAAAATAGGTCACCTGGCCTTGACATGCGTGTTTGTATATTGTACGCTGTATCTGCATTGCACTCAAATAGTCAAATGTGCGGCACGGCAGATACGGCTGCTCCTGTATTATTCGTGGAACACGTACTTATTTGGAGTATGTTAGCCTGCCAGAAGAGATTAGTGCAAGTTAACTAAGAGTTGATGCCTTGATGGTGCCGCACAATAGGAGCGGCGCTCGGCCAGTTTCAAGAGAGAAAAAACATGGCTAATTAGGAATTTGAATGGCAGTAGAATTTGAGCGAGCGCTAGGCCAGGGGTTCGGCGACCTTACTGGTTAGTGAAAGTCTTCTTTATCCGCTGGTGTGTAATTAAGTGATGGTGACCGCTTAGCCATTGTTAATAAGCGATTTCAGCGCCTCCCACTCTCTCTACGTATAAAAGAGCGATTTCGAAAGAGGAGTACAACGGCTACGGAGAAAATGCTGCTCTAATATTCTTGACTTCTCGCCACCGCGCGCTGGTATACATCACTGTCGAAAATACCTGATTGCGAAATTGCTTTCTCAAGAAAGCTAGCCAGTGGAGCAAGTGACACTTGATTCACATAATCACAGGTCACTGACCAAAAGCAACAAGCCTCACATATCTGCATGGAATTAACAAAAGTGAAACACATCCATCAAAATAAATCTTTATTGTTTCATCTTTAATCCTCTGCGAGAAAGAGAGTGCAAAGGGAACCCCGTCAAAGTAGATCCTCACAAAGCTACACCATACAGCTGGGAAAGCCCCAGCCTCCAGCCCCCACGTGTGGTGGCCATTGCAAAAATCCAATTACAATCGCAAAGGACGTGTTTGGTTGCTCGTGTCTTTTTTTTGGTACCCGTAGATGTTCTTCGTAGAGGTAGGCTGAATGGAAACGTGACTTGGGCCAATTTCTGCCTCTTATTTGGTTGTTTCACTAACACTATTAGGGAATCCGCGAAAACAAGACCCCAGTGTTTGGTGGCCTACTTTTAGTCTTCGGAGACAAAGCTCCGTTGTTTGGTTCTCGTACGCCGGGATGATTTCTCACCTCTAATCACCTCTAACCCCAGTAATAACTGCTCGTTGTTTGGTTCTTGTTTCGCCGCTGCCGGTCCTCGCCCGCTCCGCCTTCGCCTTCTTCGGCCTACTCGCCGTTGACTCCCCCACCGTCGGCTCCCCCACCTTGGCGGAGGGCGGCGATCGCGGCATGGTGGGGAGGTGTCGGTCCACGTGATGGCTCCCACCCTCGCTGCTAATCACGCTGATGCACCTTGACGCAGAGCTCGCGGTGAACACGTCTGGCATGCTCCGGCAGGGAATCGCCCACGACTCCAGCAGCAACGATGCTCTAGCGACATGGAGAGGCGCGCGAGATTCAGAATTTGGACACAACAAGAATCACGCACCCAGATGTAGAGGAGCTCCATGGACTGATTTTTTTAACAGGAATAGAACTACGGCCGCCGCGACTAGGTGAGGTGGCTGCCGCCGCTGGTGATGCTACTGCTGACCTTGCAGCTCTGGCTCATGTTGATGGCCGCGGCGTTCATCGGCTCTGTCTGCGCTGCCGGAGAGCGACACGGAGATGGATACCGGCGCGTCGGCGGCGGCAGGGAGGCGGTGGAAGGTCGGGTTGGTGAAGGCAGTGGCGACGATCTGGCGGTGCAGTCCGGCGAGCAAGATGGAGATCCCAGAAGCGGGCCTACGATGGTGTCGCCGATGATGTGGCGGTGCAGGCCGGCTAGCGAGATGGAGAGCCCGAAAGCGGGCCTAAGATGGCTTCGTGATACGTCGGAAACATATCTGTAATTTTTGATGCTCCATGCTTGTTTAGTATCTACTTTGCTTTACTTGTCTACACTTTGAGGTGCGTTTTACATGTTTTCTGGTACTAACCTATTAACAAGGTGCAACAGTGTCTGTTTTTGGTTTCAGAAAAGCTAGTAAAGAAATATTCTCGGAATTGGACGGGACAAATGTTAAAGTCAATTACTTTTCGTGGGGAACAAGAAGTCCAGAGGGGAGCCGGGGAGGCGAGCCAGAGGGTCCAACCCCCCTCCCCCCCCAGGAGCGGCCATAGTGGGCCTGCGCCTGGCTAGGGTTTGGAGCCCCTGGCCGGCCCCTCTGCCTCCCCCTTCGCCTATAAGAAGCCCCCGATGCAGAAACCCTAAATACCCGATCAAATATCCACGAAACCGTCTGTAGCCGCTGCCACCATCGTCCCTAGATCGGGGGGATCTGAAGTTCTTCCCGGCACCCTGCCGGAGGGGAGATCATCCCGGAGGCCTTCTCCTTTGTGCTTTCATGTATAGATCTTGTGAGCTCCGTTCATGATCAAGATTTAATCTATTTGTAACCATGCATGTTGTGTTTGCGGGGATCCGATGAATATTGAGATTATTATGCTGGTTTGATTAATGGTTTTGTCTTTATGATTCTATCATGTCTGTGTTGTTTGTGATCTTGCATGCTCTCTATTGTTAGTAGCTATTTTGGCCAAGTAGTTGCTAGTGACTCCAAGAGGGAGTATTTATGCTCGATAGTGGGTTCATGCCTCTAGTTTCCAAGGGAGTGACAATAATCTCTTCGGTTGTAGATGTGTTGTTGCTACTAGGGAGAAAAAAACGGTCTCTTGTTCATGGAACATGTGGACTGTTTACCTTACACACTTTGCTTAAAGCAGTTGTCTCTTGCTTGCAACTTAATACTAGAGGGGGTTCGGATGATAACATGAAGGCGGACTTCTAGTCATAGATGTAGTTGGATGGCGGTCTATGTATCTTGTTGTATTGCCGAATCGAATCTCATAGGTTCTTTCTGACTAGTAATTGCATTGTTATACCTTGCTCAGTTCCTGTCAATTGCCCTGCTGTAATTTGTTTACCTTCATGCCGTGTTGTTTATCTAAGGAGAGCACCTCTAGTGAACTATAGACCCCGGTCCAATCTTTACCATCGATACATCTTCACTGTTACTTGTTTTACATGCTGCAAACCATTACCTTCCACACCATATGTTTAACCCTTTGTTACAGCAAACCGGTGAGCTTGACAACCTCACTGATTCGTTGGGGCAAAGTCTTGAGTTTGTGTTGTGCAGATCTCCGTGTTGCTTGCAACACCTGTGTGACGTTTCCTTCCTCCTGCTGGTTCGATAACCTCGGTTTCTTACTGAGGGAAAACTTGCAGCTGTGCTGCTTCACACCTTGCTCTTGGGGTTTCCCGATGAAGCGCTCCCACTTGGACTAGCGTTGCATCAAGATTTTTCTGGCGCCATTGCCGGGGAGGCTAAGGATGTCTTCACAAGGGGAGTCCTTCACTTCCTTTATCTTTACTTTGTTTTTAGTTTGCTTTGTTTCTTTTGCTTGGTTTTATTTGCCTCTTCCCAAAAAAAATAGTCTAGTTTGGTTTGCTTTCTTTATTCAAAAACACAAAAAAAAATAGTTCCTACTCTAGCTGCTGCTGTTGTTTTTGGCTTGCCCACCTTTGCCAAAATGAACTCTGCTGAGAACACTAAGTTGTGTGACTTCACTAGCACCAACAACAATGATTTCCTTAGCACACCTATTGCTCCAACTGCTCCCGATGCTACCTTTTATGAAATTAAGCCTGCTTTGTTGAATCTTGTGATGAGAGAGCAATTTTCTGGTGCTAGTTCTGATGATCCTGCTACCCATCTCAATAGCTTTGTTGAACTCTGTGAAATGCAAAAGTATAAGGATGTAGATTTAGATGTTATTAAGCTCAAGCTTTTTCCTTTCTCCTTGAGAGGAAAAGCTAAAGAATGGTTGCTTTCTTTGCCTAAAAATAGTGTTGATTCTTGGACTAAGTGCAAAGATGCTTTTATTGGAAAATACTATCCTCCTGCTAAGATTATTGCTATGAGAAGTGACATTATGATTTTAAACAACTTGATAATGAACATGTTGCTCAAGCTTGGGAAAGAATGAAAACTTTGGTTAAGAATTCTCCCACTCATGGACTTATTGCTTGGATGATTATCCAAACTTTTTTATGCAGGTTTGAACTACTCTTCAAGGAACCTGCTTGATTCAGCTGCTGGAGGTACTTTCATGGCCCTCACCTTGGATGCTGCAACAAGACTCCTTGACAATATGATGCTTAACTACTCTAAATGGCATGTTGAGAGAGCTCCACGTGGTAAGAAGGTAAATTCTGTTGAGGAAACTTCCTCTTTGAGTGAAAAGATTGATGTTATTATGGCTATGCTTGTTAATGGGAAAGATCCTCTAGATCCTAATAGTGTTCCCTTAGCCTCTTTGGTTGCTCAAGAAGAGCAAGTTGATGTGAAATTTATTAGAAATAACAATTTCAACAACAATGCCTATATGAATAATTTGGGTAGCAACAACAATTATAGGCCTTATCCTCCTAATAATGGCAATTCCTATGGAAGCTCTTACAATAATGCTAAAAGTGCCCCCTCTGAACTTTAAGTCATGCTTAAGGACTTTATTAGTAAACAAACCACTTTCAATAAGACTATAGAGGAAAAGCTTTTAACTGTTGAGAAAAATATATCCTCTTTGTCTGAAGCTCAGTCCTCCTTGATTAATAAAATGTCTGCTAAACCTGAAACTATGGAAAACACCTTTGCTACTGCTCATGCCATATAAGTTACTATTGATGAAAATGTTAGGCTGCTAGCTCAACTTCATGCTAAGTGGGAAAGGGAAGCTGAAATTGATAGAAACAATAGTGTGTGTACTATCACCACTAACCCACAAGTAGTCCATATTCCTCCTCCTACTATGCCTAAGCCTATTGATCCTACTACTAGTGATGCTAATCTTGACTTTAATATTGATGGTTGCAATATTTCTGAAGTGATTATGTTCCTATAAATGCTTGCTAGAAGTCCTGATGCTAGTGATATGCATGTTGCCTTTACCAAACACATTACAGATGCTCTTGTTAAGATTAAGGAAGAGAAGCTAAAACACAAAGCTTCTATTCTTAGGAAAGTAGAAGATAGTTGGGAACACATTATTAATATGCAAGTAAATGACTTTAATCTCAAAGTTTTATGTGATCTTGGTTCTAGTATCTCTATTATGCCTAGAAAGATTTATGAAAATGCTTGAATTGCCACCATTAGAAGATTGTTATTTGGATGTCCCACTCAATGATAATGCTAAAAAGAAACTCATGGGGAGTATTAATGATTTTATAATTATGGTTAATAATGCTTATGTCCATGTGGATTTCTATGTTTTGGATGTTGAATACAATGCTTCTTGTCCTATCACTTTGGAAAGACCTTTTCTTAGAACAGTTGGTGCCATCATTGATATGAAAGAAGGCACCATCAAATATCAATTTCCATTCAAGAAAGGTATTGAACACTTCCCTTTGAGGAGAGAGAAGTTGCTTTTTTCTCCTCCTTTGAAAGCCATATTTGATGTTAATGCTTCATCATTTGAAAATACTTGATTCTTCTTGCTTCTTGTGCCTAACTTAAAGGCGTTAAAGAAAAGTACTTGTTGGGAGATAACCCAAGAGTTTCCTTGAGTCTTGGAAGTTATTACTTCAGCAATGACCTCTCCTTATACTTTTTGTTTGCTTTTTGTGCCAATAATAATCTCAAATGAGGGGGAAGTAAGATTTGGGGAGTTGCTGTCCCAAAATAGATTTCTATCCTCCACCAAAAAAATCGTGAGGAGTCTCTGTAACTTAGATTGAGCTCCAAATTTACGAATAAATCCCCTAGTATGTTAGATAGATTTCATTAGTTCAACACTTTTTTATTTGAGCAACAAAAGATGTTCAGAAAAATCGGTTTCTACCTGCTGGTCTGTTTTGACAGATTTTTGCCATTATTTGCATTTGCTTCTTATTGATTCTTTTTTGAGTTCTCTTCAGGTAAATTGAGCTTTTTGAAGGAGTTGCTACAGTACCTTTTGTTTTTAGTGAAAAGTCTTGTTGTTACAAAGCTTTGCCAAGTGGTCTAATATCTTTTGAATACTAATGCTGCTAATGAAGATTGTGTGAAGTTTTGTATGAAGGAAAAAAATTCAGGTGTAGAGAGAGAATGATGTAATGATATGAAGAATATACAAAATATCAAGCTTGGGGATGCCACCATGGTGTCACCCCAATAAATATCCAAGAGGTACAAGCGTCAAAGATTGGGGATGCCGGGCATCCCCTTCTTCATCAATAAAAAGATCAGGTCTGTCTAGACACTTCGTTTTTATTGTTTCATGCACAGTTGTGTTGTTCTTGGAGCTTGTTAGTTTTTGTTTGCTTTGCTTAGGTTGTTTAGTCTGCTTGAATAAAGTAAGTTTGGACCCCTGTTCTCGCTGTGTTGTTTGCAAATACGTTTGCTTGGTGTTGGAAAGGAGTAGTAAGTTCTTGCTTGAAGTGCAAGAGGAGCTTTCATTGACTGTGACTTAGACTTTAGCATGACATGCTAGGTGTTGTTTTAGCATTATGCTTAGTGATTATTGATGTAGCATGTCTTGTTCCAAACAATTGGGATTGCTTAGTGCGCCTTGAAGACATCATGCATTGTTTTAGCATGCAAAAACACAGTATTGTGGTATTCTCTTTTGATGCTTTGCTTGGGTTGACTTGGCACATGCTTACACCATGTTATGACTATGATAAGTCAGCATTAGCCTCTATGATCATTTAGTCCTTGACTTGTAGTACCACTCTTTGCTTTGATTGGTATGCTTTGTTGCATTGCATGATTATGGCCATTATGCTCTCTTAGCTGGTTGCTCCTAGTCTTTTTGCTAGCCTCCACTTGTATGAGTAAGTTCTACTCATGCTTCCAACTTCCAATAAACCAAGTTATTCCAAAGTGTCCACTATAAACTCCTATGCATGGTGTGTTACACCATTCCAAGTATATTCTTGTTTTCAACTATCTTCCAATTAAAAACTATTTTGTTATGTGAAAACTTAGCGATTAAAGCCCTCTCGAACTTGATGACACATTTTATTCTTTGCCCCTAAGAAACTTGAACCATTGTGACAACTTTGTTGTATATGCTTGCACTTATAAGTTGGGATTAGCAGAATCGTGCTGTCACGGGGAACATTTTCAACATTGAACTTGTACTTTTGTACTCCGTTGATATCTTGCTCTTTTGTCTATGGATGTCACCGGTGTGAAATGAAGTGGGAACTTATAAGTCCATGGAGTTTGTATTCTGTGTTAGAGAAACGCCTGGGCCACTAGATGATGACCCACAAGTGTAGGGGATCGCAACAGTCTTCGCGGATAGTATTACCCAATTTATTGATTCGACACAAGGGGATACAAATAATATTTACAAGCCTTAACAACCGAGTTGTCAGTTCATCTGCACCTAGAAATAGTTCTTGCTCACAGAAGTTTATCAGTAGCAACAGTTTATAGTAGCAACAGCAACAGTAACAACAACAGTGAAACAGTAGCAATAGTAACAGTAACGGTAACAGTAGGATTCGAGTGCAGTAGACATAGGGATGGATGGACGGGAGTTGCATGGACAAGTCTAAACATGTAACTTCAAAGAACTAGGGCATTGCAGATAAATAATAATAAGTATCCAAGTACTAAACAATCCTAGGCATGTGCTCCAAATATAGTCATACGTGCTCGCAATGAGAACTTGCACGACATCTTCTGTCCAGCCAACCCGTGGCAGCAGGGCCTCTAGGGAACTACTGGCAATTAAGGTACTCCTTTTAATAGAGCACCGGAGCAAAGCATTAACACTCTGTGAACACATGTGATCCTCACACCACAGTCATCCCCTCCGGTTGTCCCAATTTCTGTCACTTTGGGGCCTTTGGATTCGGACAATGATATGTGTACACAACTTGCAGATAAGACCATAACCAATACTATCATAATGATTCCATAATAAGTTCAGATCTGAGATCATGGCACTCGGGCCCTAGTGACAAGCATTAAGCACAACAAGTTGCAACAAAGTCAAATAGCACTAATAGAGATACTAGGCACTATGCCCTAACAGATATTATTTGATTACATGATAGAACTCATCCAATCCCTACCATCCCCAAGCCTACAGCGGGGGATTACTCACTCATGGATAAGGGAAACATCGGTGGTTGATGGAGATGCGTTGGTGATGATGATGGAGATGATCCTCTCCAAATTCCCTGTCCCGGCAGGGTGCCGGAATGGAATTTCTGGATCCGAATCTTGGTTTCTCATGGCGACGGATGAGCGGAACTCTTTCTGGAAAACTATCGACCCCCCCTCTATTTTTAGGTCAGAAGGCAACTTATAGACGCGGAGGGAGGCCGACAAGCTGCCTGGGGTGGCCAAACCTCCCCCAGGCGTGGGGTCAGTGGGCTCACGCCTGGGGTGGATCTGGGCCCCCAAGGCCTCCCCTCTGTCTCCCCTTATGGCTCCGTGGATCTTCTGGTGAGAAATAGTTTTTGGCATATTTTCCAGGATTTTTCCTGATAGTTGATTTTCTGCACAAAACCAAGACACTGAGGTAATTCTGCTGAAAACAGCATTAGTCTGTGTTAGTTGTATCCAAATCACACAAGTATAGAGGAAAAACAATAGCAAAGTGTTCGAGAAAGTAGATACATTTTGGACGTATCAACTCCCCCCAAGATTAGCTTATTGCTTGTCCTCAAGCAATTTAGTTGAAAACTGAGTGCGATAAAAGAACTTTCACGAACACATTACTTCATATGATGTATATATTCTCAGCACGGGATTAGATGCTTAGACAATTCATAATAAAGAGTATGCAACTAAGTGTACTCAATAGTCATTGCAAGCTATGAAGAGAAACCAACTCAATAATAATAAGTAGCATGAAACATAAACATAAGCAACATTGCAATGCTCATAATAAGGTATGATAGAGTGGTATCTCGCTTGCCTTTGTTTGAAGAGCACAATATAAATGCTGAGGCACCTCTGAAGTTCAAGTGAAGACTAAAGATAAAGATATCAGAGATACAAGCATCAAAGTCATGACATAATTAACCAAGTTTTGAGACAAACACAAAAATGACAACTATGCTCTCAAGGAGGTGCTCATAGAATAAGTGGTGACTCAACAAGGTTGTGAAAATGGTTTTAAAAGGTTTGAAAGGCTTCCAAATGCTGAAAGGAAGGTACTCATTAGCTTTGAGCTCTCATTGCCCCTATCATAAGCATCTTTATGTGGTTAAGGTGAAAGTGAGGTCCACTCTGAATCATATGCTTGACAGACCATAGACTGGAAATCCCAAGTCCCTTGAGTACGAAGGTCGCTCCGCATGCTACTCAACTTTGGTCACCTGAAAGTTCTTGTCATTGTAAATACATGCATATCATCGAGAACCACCAACGGGGTACCCCTTGCACATGGTACAAGAGCTTTCCCATAACCAAAATGACAAGGCAAGCAGACAATAAGCATCTCAGCAATCTTTTTATTTACCATATGCATAGCTTTTTATTGAGGAAGCTTCATAGATGCTCATTATAGTGATGCTGCAGGTTTCCACCATGATTAAGCATGGCTTAGGCTAGCGGCCTAGGCGTTTCTCTAACACAACGTATAAACTCCATGAACTAACAACTTACCCTTTTATTTCACATCGTCGACATCCATAAGCAAAAGAGCAAGGTATCAACAGGATGAGATATCCAAAAAGTGTTGAAAGCGTTCCCCGTGACAGCACGGTTCTGCTGACTCCCAGTATATAATAAGCAAGCATATAACTTTCATGGACTAGTCACAATGGTTCAAGATTATTAAGCGCAAGGAATAAAGTGTGCCATCAAGTTCGTGAGAGCTTTACTAACTAACTTTTTCAAAACAGACAAACATTTTATTTTTGAAGAAAACACAGCATATAGAATATGCACTGAAATAGCAAATGATGCTAATAGGTAGGTATAGTGGACACAACTAGCAATATTGGTTTTGGGGAGTTGGAAGCACAGGTAGAGCACATACTTAGTGCAAGTGAAGGTTAGCAATAGAGAGGGAGCGACAAACGAGAGAGCAATAACTGTCATAATCATGCTTGCAACAAAACAGGACTAATTATGGCATGAAAGTGATACAAGAACTCCGAGGCAAAATAAATCATCGAGGCTTATTGACTATTGATTAGTCATGTGCATGCGTGAGCATGTGCCAAGTCGATTCACATGAATAGTCAGAAGAGGATACCACAATATCATACCAAAGTATGAATAAAATAATGCAAGCAAACATTCATATGACATGCTACAAACTATTAGCAAGCTGGAGCTAATCATAAACAAGCAAGAACTACTAAGCATCCATAATGACATACACCTTACACAAATAGGCTAAGCATGCTCACAGTGATGAGTATATGTACAAAAAATGAAACAAATAGAGTTTGTTACCAGCGTCTTACCACTCCTCGAGTTGTCTTAATCTTCATTATTGCCATTCACTTGTGTGACTTGAATAATTAACATGAAAACCAATATCCAATGAGGACGGCTGAACCCTGCGAAGAACTCACAAAACCAAAGAAGAACAAAAAATATTTTTGGTGTTTTCGATTTTTTAGAAACAACCAAACAAAGAAAAACCAAACAAAAATAAAGCAAAACAAACCAAACAAAGCAAAATCTTTTTGGATTTTTTATTTTAAGGCAAACCAAAGCAAAGAAACAAAGAAACAAACCAAGAGAAACAACGAAAAATATTTTTGGTATTTTTGGGTTTTTAGAAAGAAGCAACAAAAACCAAAAAGAAAGCGAAAATAATGGATATACAAATAACCGACCGAACATGATATATAGATCAGTGTGACGTCGGTGTACCTCCCCCCAAGCTTAGGATTTAGGCCTAAGTGGGGCTCAATAGAGTGGAAAGTAACCCCATGCTGGTGGGTCATCATAGGAATGATCATAGTCAGGCACCTCTAATGAAGAAGAAGACGTGCCCCAATCAAATGAGGGTTGCTGGTATGAAGACTCTCCCAAGTTGGAGGGCTAAACCGAATTGTCTTCGGCATCCTCTTCAACATTCTCCTCTTGCTGGGAGAGTTCCCCCACATAAGTGTTAACCTCCTCCTCCGTAAGTGACTTGCCAGTTATCAAAGTTAAACAAAGCAGGTGCAGGCAAATAAACTATTTTCTCACTCCTACCTTTTCTCCGACCTTGCTGGACAAAATATAGTTCATATGGCAAACTTCTCACATTAGCCCCCAAGGAAACAAAACCATGTTGAATCATAGATTCAATATCAAGCCTCTCTATGGGGAACTGAAAATCTGAATAATGAGTCTCTAAACCATGGAAAGCTAGCAACCTAGACGCAATGAGGCCTCCACAAATTCCACCCTTCTCACGGTTGGTGGTGAGACGATGAGCTATCAAAGCACCCAAACTATAAGAACTATTCCTATTCAGAGCAGCTGCAGTAAAAGCTAGATCAAAAGAACACAACTTTCTAGCAGTCTTTCAAGCAAGAACACACTTGGTAATGAAATAGGAAAAATATCTAATAGCTGGGAGCTGGATGTTCCGAATTTTACCACTCTCCTTTGAGAATTCGAAACCTTGGCAAATCTCAGCATACAAATCAACAAGTGACTTGGGCCTCTCCTTGATCTCTCACAAGATCCCCACTGAGGTACTCTAATTGCTGCACAGAAATCAACAAAGGGCAGGTTGACAGGCATATTATATATTTTGTAATGGACCATGGGATTAGGAGTAGACCAAGTGAACCGGAAGTCCTGCACAAAAGCCATGGTTAGCTTAACATATTGGATTGTTTCACCTTTAACAAAGTGCTACAACCCTGCATTTGTAACCAAAGTTTGAAAATCTTGGAGAATCCCCGCAGCTCTCATAAATTTATAGCATGGATATATGGAAGGAAAAACTGCCTCCTCACGATGAACCTTCATTGGCTCATGCACCATCAAGTCATATTGATTCAGTGAATAAGCACTCATCTTCTTTGCTGAAATTTTTAGACAACCATCAAACCAAGTGATCTCTAGGTTGATAAATGACGAGCAACTACTATAGGAACTTGCTAGAGGACTACACATGCATCAAAACAAAGTTTCTAAGCATAGAACAAGCATGCAAGCTCAAATAACATGTCACCTACAGTAGCAAAATACTCAAGATACAATCTACCAATCACAAATCTAATTGGACAAGTGGAGGAGGCACATACCAAGGATCAATCCCTCCAAAAATCATCACTTGAGATGGGCTGAACAAGGAGATCGAAAATCACGAGCAAGACCAGCAAGAACTCGAGCTTAAGCAAGTTTTCCGGTGTTTTTCAGGAGAGAGAAAGAAGGTGGCTTTGAGGAGGCAGCCTAGAGGGCCCCAGGTGGGCCAGACCCCCCTAGGCGGGGTTACTCACTCATGGATGAGGGAAACATCGGTGGTTGATGGAGATGCGTTGGTGATGACGATGGCGATGATCCTCTCCAAATTCCCCGTCCTGGCAGGGTGCCAGAACGTTTTGGACGTATCACTAGCCTAAGCCATGCCTAATAATGGTGGAAAGTTGTAGCATCACCATAGTGAGCTATCTATGAAGCATCCTCAATAAAAAGCTATGCATATGGTAAATAGAAAGATTGCTGAGATGCTCATTGTCTGCTTGCCTTGTCATTTTGGTTATGGGAAAGCTCCTGTACCATGTGCAAGGGGTACCCCGTTGGCGGTTCTCAATGATATGCAAATACTTACAGTGACAAGAACTTGCATGGGCCCAAAGTTGAGTATCCATGAGGTGTGGCCCTCATATTCAAGGGACTTGAGATTGCCAACTTATACTTTGTCAAGTATATATCCAGCTTTGCCACTTTAACCTTAACCACTTCAAGATGCTTATGATAGGGGCAATGAGGGCTAAAAGTTAACAAGTATCATAATTTTTGGAAGCTCTTTTTGAAACTTGTAATCCCTACTTCCTTTACAAAAAGGTCTTTCTTCCACCATTATTGAGTCTCCACCTTCTACCTTTAGGCACCATTAAGAGAGCATAGTTGTCATCTTGTGTGCAGTGTTCCAAAGCTTATTAATTGATGCATATTGTGATATTATTTGTTCTTGTGATACTTGTTTCTAGTCACCCTTGTGAACTTTTCAGGTGTCCTATGCATCTATTTGCTACTCTGTGAGGGACAAGTTGATTGCCACTATGCTATGTTTTCTGTATGTGAAACAAACAAACGTTTTTTAATGCATGTTATTCATGATCTTTGTTTGTAGCTTGCCATGTTGCATGTATAGTTACTATGTCCTACTGTTAGAACTCCATTCTTTCATGCACATGTTTAGAGTTCTTTGATCCCAGCTTTCAATGCTTGCAAATGGTTGGATCTTTATTGTGAGGGTGCATGTTCACCTAAAAAATTATTCTGTTTATCACTTACCTACTCGAGGACGAGCAGGAGTTAAGCTTGGGGATGTTGATATGACGGAAATGTATCTATAATTTTTGATGTTCCATGCTTGTTTAGTATCTACTTTGCTTTACTTGTCTACACTTTGAGGTGCCTTTTACATGTTTTCTAGTACTAACCTATTAACAAGTTGCAACAGTGCCAGATGCCAGTTTTAAGTTGTTTTTGGTTTCAGAAAAGCTAGTAAAGAAATATTCTCGGAATTTGACAGGACAAACGTTAAAGTCAATTACTTTCCGTGGGGAACAAGAAGTCCAGAGGGGAGCTGGGGAGGCGAGCCAGAGGGGCCACCCCCCCAGGCGCGACCACAGGTGGGCCCGCGCTTGGCTAGAGTTTGGTGCCCCTGGCCGGCCCCTCTGCCTCCCCTTTCGCCTATAAGAAGCCCCCGTTACAGAAACCCTGAGTACCCGATCATATATCCATGAAATCGTTTGTAGCCGCCGCCACCATCGTCCCTGGATCAGGGGGGATCTGAAGTTCTTCCCGACACCCTGCCGGAGGGGAGATCATCCCGGAGGCCTTCTCTCTGGTAATGATGCGTGAGTAGTTCCACCTTGGACTATAGGTCCATGTAGTAGCTAGATGGTTGTATCTTCTCCTTTGTGCTTTCATGTATAGATCTTGTGAGCTCCGTTCATGATCAAGATCTAATCTATTTGTAACCATGCATGTCGTGTTTGCGGGGATCCTATGGATATTGAGATTATTATGCTGGTTTGATTAATGGTTTTGTCTTTATGATTCTATCATGTATGTGTTGTTTGTGATCTTGCATGCTCTCCGTTGTTAGTAGCTATCTTGGCCAAGTAGTTGCTAGTGACTCCAAGAGGGGGTATTTATACTCGATAGTGTGTTCATGCCTCTAGTTTCCAAGGGAAGTAACAATAATCTTTTCGGTTGTAGATGTGCTGTTGCTACTAGGGAGAAAACAACGGTCTCTTGTTTATGGAACATGTGGACTGTTTATCTTACACACTTTGCTTAAAGCAGTTATCTGTTGCTTGCAACTTAATACTGCAGGGGTTTCGGATGATAACCTGAAGGTGGACTTCTAGTCATAGATGTAGTTGGATGGCGGTCTATGTATCTTATTGTATTGCCCAATCGAATCTCATAGGATCTTTCTGACTAGTAATTGCATTGTTATGCCTTGCTCAGTTCCTGTCAATTGCCCTGCTGTAATTTGTTTACCCTTCATGTCATGTTGTTTATCTAAGGAGAGCACCTCTAGTGAACTATGGACCCCGGTCCAATCTTTACCATCAATACATCTTCACTGTTACTTGTTTTACTTGCTGCAAACCATTACCTTTCACACCATACGTTTAACCTTTTGTTACAGCAAACCGGTGAGCTTGACAACATCACTGATTCGTTGAGGCAAAGTCTTGAGTTTGTGTTGTGCAGGTCTCCGCGTTGCTTGCAACACCTGTGTGACGTTTCCTTTCTCCTACTGGTTCGATAACCTCGGTTTCTTACTGAGGGAAAACTTGTTGTTGTGCTGCTTCACACCTTGCTCTTGGGGTTTTCCGACGAAGCGCTCCCACTTGGACTAGCGTTGCATCACTTCGCCAACGATCTGGCCGTGCGGGCCAATGACGGCGCCGCCGATGATCTAGCCGTGCGGGCCGGTGAGCTAGATGGAGAGCCAGGAAGCGGCGGCCTGCGGGGAAACGACGGCGACGACCGGTGCCAGGAACGTGGCGGAGATGTAGAGGATCTCGAAACGGCCCTGGAAGACGACGATGGCCGAGGCCGTGTAGTTCGGCGTCGGAGGGCCACACCATTGCCATGGCAGCGGACTGTTGCAAGCTCCGGCAATCGCAGAACTTGGCTTCGGCGGGGGCAACTCGTCGGGAACACTCTCGCCGCGGAGCTCGGGAATCAGAGGAAGAGGACGGAATTAGTGTATGGATTAAGGAATATGTCTGCATGCCCAGGGCCAATAGCTTGCATATGAGGAGAAGCCGTGTTCCCAATTTTTTTCTTCCTAGAACCTGCATGCCGAGGAATGCTCGATTTAGGCGTTTCCATGGAGCATATTTGTGGGTGTTTTAAAAGTCATGCTCTTTCCGGTGAATGCAAGATTTTTTTTCCGTGAACTTTCAAACACTCTTATTTTTTTCCCGCGCCATGCAAAAAAAACGAGGATCGGACCAACGAAACACGTTAGAGAGAATCGCCCTTGGTGCGCACAGTGTCGTGCCTGCACGTCTATCCCGGAGCAGAGTGCAGTGCGCATGCGTGCGTGCGTGCACACGACGTGATAGATAGCTAGCGTGCTGTGACCGAACTCGGCGTCACACACGGACGATCTCCAACAATCCGGAGTAATTTCTGACCGCGGTCACCGTCCTCGTCCTTTTTCCTTCTTTTCAAATCGGCCGCCATTTCTGGTGCTGGGACCTGCCGGGCCTGGCAGTTGCAGTGGGATTCAGTGGCTACGAGCTCCTTTTTCTGGGGCCCTGCTATGCTGCTGCAGATGTCAGACCCTGCTGTCAGCAGTGCCGAAAGCGTCCAACGAACGCACGAACGGCAGCATCCTATGCGAGTGCAAAGACCCGGTCATCTCCCCCACGCCTCGGTTGCAGCGCTGGTCCTTCATCCGTGACATGATCACACTGATTATTAAATCATACTCCTACTCCAGCTCGGCATGCGTATTCTGGCCGTGTCCACAGTTCTATGTACTGGTTTCGAGGGTGCAGTGGTCAAAATCTTGACTCCCATGCGAATTATACCTATCGCCCCGTCCCAGGAGCAGGAGTATCTCCAAAACAGGGCACCATCCCAACGTGTTCAAACTAGTAGTACATTTGAACCGATACTTCGAAACTTAACCACATTTCAACTCGACACTATAAGATTTAAACACAATTTAATCTAAACCTTCGAAATTTAAACATAATATAACCTAAAATACCCATTCTAGACTCTAAACATCTACTCCTTACCGGAGGAGATGTCGAAGTAGTAGTCGAACCACCCATAGGAGTCGCTGGAGACCATCGACACAGGGTGTGATGAGTTCTTCTTCTTCTTCTTCTTCTTCTTCTTCTTCTTCTTCTTCTTCTTCTTCTTCTTCTTCTTCTTCTTCTTCTTGGGACAGTGTGATAGGTAATTCGCATCGCTCATAGGTGCTCCCTCTCCTCATCGGCGGTTGCGTAGCGCACGTACGGCGCCAACAACACAACATTGACCAGACTTTGTCATTTCGGGAAGTTCATCAGCCGGCGCGGCCAACTGAACCACCACCGAGCGACACCGAAGGCACGAGCCGCGAGCTCGGCCATGTTGAAAGTCCCGAGCCAAAGGTGCGTCTCCCGACAAGCAATCTCCGTCGAGAAACGACTGGCGTGCTCATGGATGCAAAGCCAGCCTATTGTGGCTCCGATTTCGCGACAACATCTCGTGGCCCGTGGCTAGGGTTTCTCTGCGACCAAAATCGCGCAGGGAGACAACCTACAGGGGAAGGGATCGGTCTAATCTACAAGAAACTACGACAGGACGGGGCGGGGACGGTTGGAATCGCTGATAGCTGGGCGGAGAAGGAAGCAACGTGAAGAGGGTGGGGATCTTTCAACGTCGGTTGGTGGTCGCATGGAGATTGATATTTTACGGCATGCCTGGTTGTGTGCTGCACATATGCAGCGCGAGGCCAAGTTTATTATGGCGTGCCCAAGAGAAAAATAGGACACCGACATCTGCTGGAGCGGCAAACACTCATGCTAGCGTCAAAAAAGTTTTTTTTAACGCGGGGCCATTTTACGGCAACTACTAGAGATGCTCTAAAGATGCAAATGAGCAACCTTTAGTTACTCTCTACTCTCTTTAGTACAAAAAAATAAACTAAATTTCATAGATCATGACTCTTTAGGAAAATTTGTTTTTTAGCAGTTTCTAAAAAACTAGTTAATTTGTTTGAAGTAGACTAAATTAGAGGGTAGGCCTAAAGGCTTCAAACTTGCATTTCTATCCCAAAGAACTTGAGCGGAAGTCGAAATGGCCGGCCGGACAAACGAACCATCGTGTTATTTCTACTTTCTGCACTAGCTTCCCCACTTTGCGGGTAAGAATTTTGTAGCTTGTAATTGCACAGCCTGTCCAAAGTCTTGTCTGCTAGGTGTTCCACTCATACACAACCTTGTCTATTACTATATGCAACATTCATACAACCCTCTCTTTGGAGCTGACGCGTGTCCCGTCCATGTTGGAAACTGACTTTCCAAGAAAGCCCCTGCAAAACAAAATATTAGCAAATAGATCCTTTCGTCGAACAGGCCCCCAATAATTTACAAAAAAGGACCCACTATATTTTCCTTTTCCTATTTCAGTTGGGCAATTGCCTTCTTTGGTCCGGATGGCGTCGAGGACACAGTCAAGGATGGAACTCAACATCGGCGGTGATGGACAACAATGTGCAGCGCTGACATTATTACGAAGATCCTCTGCACTGCGGTGAGATATGTCTCCCTCGGCTATGTGCTTCTGAGGTGGTATCTGCTCCTCACATGGCTCTATTTCTTCTCGAGGGTTTAAGTAGGGTTCCACATCGATGATCGGCTGAAACACAAGGTGATCTACGTACATGTAGTGTTTAGGCATCGTTCCCCCATAATTCATGTGCAAAAAAATTGGATTTTTTTAACTATGTCATGTTTCGATTTGGTCACCATACCTTGAATCATCGCAGTTAAAGGAGTTAAAGAAGATGCCCTATGATGGGGCCATGGGGTAGCCCGTGAATAGCAAAGATCAGCGTGTTGTCGGAGATGGGTGGACCAAGAAAGCCTGTAGTCCAAATTGTGACGTGCACCTATAGCTTCCATGGTTGCTAATTAAGTGTTCGTCTAACGAGCCGCGGAGTATACCGCGTTATTTGAAGATGTTTTGGGGTCCATGTCATGGACACTATCATTTTCTTAGAAACGATAACATCTAACTAGAAATGTTTATCGAGGTTGCTTCAACCCTAAGTTCATGCATAGTCTACGTGCACTGATGGAAAAGAAACAATTTAAGCGGTAGCTCGAGGTGAAACTGTAAAAGGAAGGATGAAAGTGAGATGCACATGGGCCGTGGAATAAACGCCTCCTCGCTGGCCTCGGTTATGTACGCCCACATTCGAGTCTTTCCTGTTATGGGACAGAGGAAGTATGTACATGCGACACATTACCGATAATTTCTTCCTCCTTCTACATGGTGTAGACTACAGTCGGCGTTACCTCCCCGTCTATAGATCTACGTTCCCAGAGCCCTCTCGAAATAGGCTTTCGTACACCTTTATAAATAAAACAACCATTCATACATAGTTCTAGATAGTACACCACACACAACAAAAGCAACAAGCCTGGGGGCAGCACAAACACTCCAACACACACTGAGCAAGTTATAACTACAAAAAGCCGAGCGAGCAGGGTCCCTAAAGCCGGAGAAACGTTGAGAATCTTGCCAGAAATAAATGACAATGGACCAGCCAATCCGAGTACTTTCTTTCACACTAGCTTGTCTCAGTTGCATGTGTAGTACACAAGTATACTCATATTTTAGTGATTTGAGAATTAGGGGTCTCACAATGAGGGTATCAATTTCCAAAGTCTCAAAACTGGTTTGGGCACTGATTTTTGCATACGTTGTGGAAGACCTTATTGTAAAATTTTAGTCCGCCTATGACGGGTCAAAAATCACCTAGTTCGCCATTTTTGTAATACGGGTGCACGGTTTTACAAGTTGTGTGACTTATTAGTTTAATTTGCAAGTTATGTGACTTAAATGCATATACCATATACCAGCCAAGTTGTACGACTCCTAGTACCATTTACTTCCTTTGTTGACATTCCTTCTACTGTTGGATGCTGAATAAATTATTTGGATAGTTTGGAAACAACCACCCACGAAGGAACAGCCGTGTTTAAATTCTGCTGTCCAAATATGGCTTACGACTGTGCTGGTGCCTGGTGGGCATGCATAATCAAAATGTGCAAAATAAAAGGGACATGTGTCAAAGGTGTCACACGCGCAAGACGCACCGACCTTTGCTACTTCCCCCCATTGCCGTATTAATCAATAATCTCCTCACCCCTCACTGACCAGTCGAGTTCATATCATAAAACTACTATTTTGCATGTTAATTTTCATGAATGGTACTAGCTGGTATTTTAATCGCAAAAAACTACCAAATCAGAACCAAGTTTTCGCAAAAAACTCTAATCCACGTTTAATCGTGAATTGATAGCGTTTTTGATAACGAAACCCACATGTAAGAAGAAAAGTTACTCACGTGGACCGGCCTCACCCGTCAGTTCTACTAAAAAATAGTCAAAATATTAAAAAAAAAAGAGTAGACAACGTTAACCGGCTGTCAGAAAAGATGTCAATTCACGATTAAACGTGGATTAGTGCCGCAGCTAGCTTTCCATTGATCATGTAAATTCTTTTGGTATTAATTAACCCATAACCTAAATGCCGTGTCGTGTCGTGTCGAGTTCAGGTTTCTGTTCGCCGTCCGATCAGTTCCCCTGCCGCAACATGGAAACCACCATTAATTAGTTGCTCCATCGATCGTGGTGGTGACATTATTGCATCCACCGAGCTTTGCTTGCGCCGTGAGCCATTTCCATTTTCGGATCCCCGCCTATATATCGATCAAAGACGACGCTGGCCATGTGTATTGTGTGCTCAGCTGCTCACTTCAGGACAACGACAACGAATTTACATGGGTTCCCTGTCCCATGATTAATTAAAAGTCGGGAAACAATAAAAGGAGAAAAACGCATTATACGTAAGTACTTCTCTCATATGTTATATGTGATGGTTGCTTGTTGCCACAAGTACTCTCGTCTAGCTGGCTTCCGATCGAGTACCACACTATCCGAGTATCATTTTGATTTTTGAGGGAGGGCCATGTCACCAACACTAGTATCTTTTTCCTGGAAAAGATAGCAGCTATATCTGGCAACGTTTGTTGAGATTGCTGCTTCTACCCTAAGTTCATGCATATATAGTCTACGTTCAGGCACTAATGCAGAACAAACAAATATAATTGAGCGGTCGATCTTTGCAGTAGTCATATATGTTAGATGCAGCATCATGTGGACTGATGTCATGCAAGTTCTCTAAACCACCGTCGCCATCGCCTGCATGCCCAACAATTTACAAGACCAAAACTTCGTCTCGTACTCTCGACTCCCGCCCAGTCCCCCTCGGCCACACGCCGCCCCAGAAGTACTTCCTTTAAGCTAGCCAAGCCGGAAGCCAGAGAACCTACATTGCACAGCGGCTAGCTGCACTCTCTGGGCTGATCGCTTTCTTTTAGCTAGCCAGCCACCAATGGCCGCCGCAGCATTCCTTCTGATCCTCCTTCTGGTCGTCGCGGCCGGCGAAGCTGTGGGTGTGGGCGGTGACGACGCGGCTGAGCTGCCCCATCTCGAGCTCCGCGGCATCGGGGATTCGGGCCGCGCGTACGCGTCGTCAGACGAGCCGCGGCAGGGGCATGTGATCACGGAGCGCCTCAAGCTCGCGCAGGGCTGCGGGAGGTTCGCCGCCCTCCTCGCCGCGACGGCCAACGCAAGCGACTTCTTCAGCCAGCGCATCGTCGCAGGCGGCGGGCTCACGGTCTTCTGCCCCGACGACCAGGCGGTGGCCGACTTCGAGCCCACGTTCGACAACCTGAGCGCCGACGACTAGCTCGACTTCCTGCTGCTCCACGGCGCGGCGGCGCGCTACGGGAGGGAGCAGATCGCGGCGTTCGAGGCGGTCCAGGTGCGCAAGCTCGCCGCCGACGCGGTCGCCACCGACAAGAAGAGCCACGTCCTCACCGTCCGCGAAGACGGGGACGCGGTGCGGCTGTGGACGTCACCACGCGGGAGCGGTGGCGCGGCCAGGGTGACGAAGGAGGTTACTTCGGGCGATGATTCCCCCTTTGGCGTCGCCGTCGCCGTGTACGTCGTCGACGCTGTGCTCCTGCCGGAGCCGGACCATCTGCGGCAGCGTCTGGTTGGCGGGGACGACGTGGCGGCGGCGTGCGCGCCGAGCATCGGGCACCTGGGATGGCTGCAGTGCACCGTCCCGATCTGGGGAGCTCTGTGCATGGCCGACGCGGGCGTGCTGGGCATGCTGTCCGGGGTCGTCTTCTCCCTCTACTTCTGCAGCCGAAGCTGGGAGGATGCCGTGAGCCCGTGGTCGAATCAGTGATGCCGTAATCTGCAGCTGTCGTGTGTGTACTCTGCAGGTGTCTCGTGTGTCGAGAGTCGATCGAGACCTATAACGTCGCTCTGTGTGTGTTTGATCGTTGTCAGTTGTCTTCAAGCGACCATCTATATAAATCTGCCATACTACACTATCTTCTTATGCAATATTTTTGCTTTGTTCTCTTTGCGTTATTGTCGTGGACAAAATGGTAGCCACAGGGTTTATATGTGGTTCATTATGTGTCCATTTTACCTAGTACTACTCCTACTACCTCCATTATACTAATGAGTAAGGCCCGCATGGCCGCATGTATGCTAAAAAATTGACAAAGAATTAATTAGTTCAAATATATAAATATTATTACTGGTATAAAATTAACATTATTAGAAAATATTTTTAATAGATTAAGTTCCAGTTTTTATCCCATACTTTGATAATTTTGACGCTAATTACATCTTTATCCTATTTTCGACATACTTTCTCTTGCCTGCTCTATTTGTTCCATATAAGTGCACCAAGACCAGCTGCTGCCGTACTTTCAGAGAAATTTTCTTATTTGACACTACTTTAAATTTTATTTTTCAATATGGTTCTAGAAAAAAATAAACTTCCCTAGATATGTCTAATTCTCGTACAAGAGAAAATATGTCATGCAATCTCAGTTGCAAGTGAACTTACAACTTAAAATATCTCAGTTACAACCCCACTTGCAACTAAAAAACCTCACTTGCAAGTAAAATCCTATTTGTAACTCACGGTATGCACGAATCCCAATGCAAATCGAGTGTATTATGACCTGATTAAACTCTAACTTAATTATTGATCGACTAAGAATTTAGCAAAACACTTCTTTATATGTCACTGCAATACATTCCGTAAACCACTCCCGTCTCTTTTGTTTTATTTATTTTACTCTCTCCGATCTAAATTAATTTACTCGAATTTGTCTAGATTCGAATGTCTCTAGCATGTTTTAGTGTTAAATATATCTGGATCTAGACAAATCCGAGTCAATTAATTTGTATCGAAGGGAGTACCAAGCTTCTCCTGTCCTCGGTCGATTTGCAATCTTGGACCAAAGCAATTCCGAAACCTCCGGTTGTGCTGGTCACGCCTGCAAGCAGCCACCAAAACTGTTTCTCGCACTCTGCGCTTCATTCTTTCTTTCTGGGGACAGTTACCAATTAACAACGTGTCACAATCTATGAAGGAGCTGGGGATCAATACCTCGCAACCGGTCGCCAGGAGCTGCTCCAGGCGTGTCCCTGGCGGTGGCACCCCTCTCCAAGGGAACATTGTTGAGTCGTAGTACTAGTAGCCGCAGTCCTAGAATTGCTCGAAGTGAGTGGTGGCACCGAACTAATTGCGGGAATCGAAACTGCATTACGAAATAGGAATTGGAGATCCCTCTAGAGGGAAACTCACATTGGATCACCCTTTTAAGAATAAGCAACATGTATTCCTCAGGGCCAAAGGCCATAGGCCATAATATATAGTACATGTACAGGTGGAAATATCCAGGAAAACCCCTTAACAAGTGGAGACATACAATATATAAATATACATAACACCCCCCCCCCCCCCCCCCCTCAAACTCATGGTGGCTCCAGAACACTGAGTTTGGAGAGAAAGAAAGTATGCTACGCAATGGTCTGTGCCTTCGTAAAGAAATCCGCCAACTATAACTCTGAAGGCACATACTAAAGCGCAACAATCTGAGCCTGTACCTGAGCACGTGTATAGAAAGCATCAACACCAGTATGCTTGGTAAACGCATGCTTGACCGGATCACGTGCAATACTAATAGCACATATACTGTCAGACAAAACCAGAGTGAGTGTGGTAATAGAGACCCCAAAATCCGCAAGCAACCACCGTAACCAGGTCACCTCAGCAGTCAACAAGGCCATAGCACGCAACTCAGCCTCAACACTCGAGCGGGAAACCGCTGTCTGTTTCTTCGTCTTCCAAGCAATGAACGAACCACCAAGAAACACACAGTAAGCAGAAAGTGAACGGCCATCCGTAGGATCACTCGCCCACGTAGCATCTGAATAACACTGGAGCTAGAGGGAGATGGAATGAGGAAAGAAAAGGCGACGAGTGATCGTGCCACGAAGATAACGAAGAACACGGAGAAGATGACTATAGTGAACAGTGGTAGGAGCGGAAACAAACTGACTCAGAATATGAACAAGATAAGATATGTCAGGACGAGTGACAGCAAGATAAACAAGACTCCCAACAAGATGACGATAACGTGTCGGATCAGGAAGAGGATCACCATCAGTAGGACAAAGCTTAACATTAAGCTCCATAGGGGTCTCAACAGTGCGCTCATCCCCAAGAGCAGCACGAGCAAGAAGATCCTGAATATACTTTTCCTGGGAGATGAAAAATCCATCAGAAGTGGAGGAAACCTCAATCCTAAGAAAATATCAAAGAGGACCAAGATCAGTCATAAGAAACTGATCACGAAGACGAGCCTTAACAAATGCGATATACTCAGGATCATCACCAGTAATGATCATATCATCAACATAGAGAAGAATAAGAGTGCGTCCACGAGGAGAAGTGTGAACAAACATCACTGGATCATGATCACTAGGAGAGAAACCAGAAGCAGTCACCACAGAGGCAAAGCGCTCAAACCAGGCACGAGGGGCCTGTTTCAGGCCATAAAGAGAATGCCGAAGACGACAAACCATCCCAGCGGGAACAAAATACCCAGGAGGAGGCTGCATGTAAACCTCCTCACTCAACTCACCATTGAGGAATGCGTTCTGAACATCAAGCTGGGACACAGACCAGTGACGAACAGAAGCGACATCAAGAAGAGTGCACACAGTGGTCATATGAGCCACAGGAGCAAAGGTCTCATCATAGTTACGACCGTGCTCCTGCTGAAAACCATGAGCCACAAGACGCGCTTTATAGCGCTCAAGAGATCCATCAGAGCGAGTATTAATTTTATAGACCCACTTACACGTGATAGGACGAACACCGGGAGGAGGAGAAACAAGATCCCAGGTGCCAGTGCGCTCAAGCGCAGCAATCTCCTTAGCCATGGCAAGTTGCCATTCAGGATGATGCTCAGCATCCCGATAAGAAGTCGGCTCAGAGGCAACAGAAAGACCGTACTGACTAGGAGAGTAACGGTTGGGAGCACGACGCTGACGAACAGGACGAGTAGAGGGAAGCTCATCAGAGGAAGACGACTCATGAGACGACGATGAGGAAGAAGGAATAGCAGAGGAAGGCTCCGGAGAACGGGGATAACTAGGGGAACTAGACAGAGCAGGGGAGGATTGGTGTCGAAGAAGAGACATCAGGGAGAGTGGGTCCTGAAGAAGACGCAATAGGAGTTGAAGGAGGTGTGTCAGGAAAAATAAGAAAAGATATATCTTCCACCGGGTAGGTACCAGTGGTGGGACGAGGATAGAAAGAGCGTGTCTCATCAAAAGTGACGTCGTGAGAGATACGCATCCGATGACCAACGGGGTCCCAACAGCGATAGCTCTTATGCTCATCACTGTATCCAAGGAAGACACACTCAACAGACTAAGCGGTCAATTTACCTTTGATGTTTCTAGTTGTGTTCCAATCAAGAAATCACCACAGTTGTTCATAATGTCTGCACACAAAAAATATATGGTAATGGAGCTTCAAAAGGGGAAAATGACAGAAAACAGAGGATTCTCACATGACCAGAATATTTTTTTTCCAAATACTCAGAAAACGCAAACCTTGGTATGTGCTTGATGTTCCTATGTCAAAAACATCCGTAGAAAAGTACCAACATTACTTTTTTAGCAAAAAAGAAAACAACTAAGTTTGGTGTAACATGGATTCAGTGCAAAAAACTAACTGTTGCTCACGCAGGATGGTGTTTCTTTCATAATGCCTGCAGGAAAACAGAGGGATTCAGGAAGATGCAGAACAGATCTGTTGTTCTTGAGGGTTCAGGAAGATTCAGTAAAGCAGAGAGGAAAAAATTATTTTTATGCTAACCAGGGTAAGTTTTGAAAGATCCTCCACCAATCTCATCTGAATTCGCCCCCTATAGTCCATCATTGTTCATGATTCGATTTAGTTGTGATCTTTTTTTCCCATGGACTTGTGCTTATCGCCTGGGAGGTGGTTGTTGAGAGAAAGAGCTAGAAAGAAGGGAGGAAGGGGGGATGGGGGTAGTTTCGTCATATGCCAGCTGTTTCTGGATGCTTCTTCCAGATAGAAGACAAAAGCCCAACGAAAGCCCAACAAAATATACAAGAAAATAACAGCCCAACAAAGGACAAAGCACACAGGCCAGAAACATGAGCAAGGTTGATATCCGGAAGTGGTTTTATTTTTGAGTCTGACGTCAACTAAATCTCAGTTGCCTGAGACATAGACACACCTTATACAAATATACATTTAACACACCCGACCTCTTAAACATGACATCAATTTCTTTTGATGGCCATGTCACAGTCGCCGTCATTTGCGAGAACATCTGAGTAAAACACATCGCGTGTTGAAGGAACTATCTCCTCGATTTCAGTACTAATTAGATCGGTGCCATCACTCGATTTTGCAACTTTCAAGCGAGAGCTTGGCAGCCATGTAGACCATGCTTGGAGGAGAGCCACGAGCATCGAGCCCACGACAAGTATAATCACAAAATAATAATGAGCAAAAAGAGCGGGGAAAGAAGAGCATTCCAAAACCGTTATTTATCGCTTACTGGAATCGATATATATATATATATCATGATATAGGCGCAGCGTGTAATTTAGTACTGCCGTATGTGACTTAACAGATTTTTTTTTGTTGAATTAATGGTATACAAATACACTATGGTCCTCATCTTCCGCAATCCTACAATAAAACTAAGCTCTATTGTAAAAAATCCTAAGAAATATTCCTATTAATTCCTTCGAATCTGAAAGGGTATAAGAATAAAGTGAAAAAATAATAATAGAGTAATTCTATCTTTCTCTTAACCCTTAGCCAATCCTAGTTGTTGTTCGTAAGAGCATCTCCACTCGTCTACCCACGAGGCCGATCCGGACGCCGAATTTCAGTCCGAACGCCGAAAACTGGTCCAGTCGCGTACCCAAGGACCTGTTTTCGGCCGGATTTCGGTCATTTTTGGTCCGAACTATCCAGGCCGAACTCAGGTTTTCGGGTACGCCCTGGGAACGCCGTACTCAGCGAAATCGGCGAAAAAAAATCAAAGCGGCGCGTGGACCCGTCGAGTCAGTGACAGAAACCGAGTCGTCGTCATCCTCGGAACCATGCGGCGACCGCCGGGCAATAACTGCCCGTCGCGTCGGCCACGCGTCGCCGCCTCGGCTCCCGCGACGGACCGGCGGTCACTAAGTTCCCGCCGTTTTCACTTTTCCCGCCCTCGCCGCTACACCCCTCCCGCCCTCGCCGCTCACCTCGGCCTTTATAAGCCGTACTCCTCGCCAGACATCTTCGCACTCTCTCACAGCTCCCTCCACCCACAAGCCCAACTCCGGCGAACCTTCTCTCACCTTTCCCCCTTCTCTCACCATGAGCGAACGCTACCCCAGCGATGGCGCTGCGGCAAACGGCTTCGGCCGGCGCACCCTCCAGACTTGGGAGGCGCGCATGCTGTACGAGGCGGGGTACATGGCGCCGCCGGACACGCGGATGCCTCCAGGGTGGATGCTGAGCGCCGACGGCATCCCAATCTCGCTGGGGCCGACGCCGGAGGAGCTGCCGTACGATGTACAAGAGTACATCGCCGACATGGACAACCCCGCCGAAGCGGTAAGCGCCGACGACCTCGTCTACTAGGGGAATTTCTTCGCGGAGTGGCGCCAACAGGAGCTCGCCCGCCACGAGGGGCCGTCGAACGAGTCCCTGCCGGCGCGCAAAAACTTGGTGGGGCGCCGGCGTTGGTGGAGCGCACCAGGGCGGACGCTCGCCGCCGTGCTGGAGCACATCAACCGCGGGAACACTCCGCGGCTCGGCTTCCCGCGCAACCCGACGCCGGTGGCCAGGACGGGTCGGCGTGCTCCGGCGAACTGGGCGCCGAGGAGGATGGCGAGCATGAGCTCGTCCTCCTCCGCTTCGGCGTCCCACTCTTCCGGCAGCGCGCCGCTTCGCACGCCGACGACCGTGAAGCGCGAAGCCGTCTCGCCTGCGCGCTCACCGCCGCGGACACTCGCGCGCGGTATCGTCATCGGCGAGCCGTCTGCGCCTACGCCGCCAACAGGCCACATGCGCCTACGCCGCCCCAAGACAGAAGGCTCGACGCCGGCCGAGGACGCCGCCTTGAAGATGGCGCTGGAGCAGTCGCTCCGCGAAGCGCCGCCGCTGATGCCGACGCTGCCGCTGGTCGAGCCCTCCTCGCCGGACATCCTGGAATGGTCCAAGAGGGGCAGGCCGAGGAGCAGGCCGCCCGGCGTCGGGCACTGTCTGGGCGTGAGCTCGCCTACCAAGACGCCCCGCTCTACGTCCTGGACGACGACGACGAGGACGCAGGCCCGTTCTACCAGCCATGGAGGTACGGCGACACTGGCCAGGGCAGCTCCCGCCAGAACCAGCCGTCGAGCGACGACGACGACGGCGGCGGCGAGGATGACGGCCGGGCCGACCCGGACTACACGTCGTTCTACGACAACTTCGGCATGTAGGACGGCGAAGGCACCGGCGGCGGCCTTTTTAAGTTTATTTATGTACTAGTTTCGTTTAAATTTGATGTAATCCGTCTATATTTTGCCCAACTTAATGAAAATCGTCTAAATTTGATGAATTTTAGCCGAACTTGGAGACTCGGCCTGGGTACGCGGGTGGGAAAATGAGCGTACCCAGGCTAAAAACAAGTTCAGTCCGGCCGAAAAACAAACCAAATTTCGTCTGAATTCAGCCAACGAGTGGAGACGCTCTAAGCTCCAATGCTAAAAGGAGCTTTGCCTATCTTCTCTTAAAACCATTTTGATTCCGTCCTTCACAGTCTTATATAAGCTGTAAACACTAAAGATTCTCAGCACGTGATCAAAGGACTCGCGAAATAATTCTCAGCAGTCAAGCTGCGCTCGATCGACCGTGTGCATGCACGTCCTCTCGCCTCGCCACCATCTTATTCAGCCGGGACACGAAGAAAGCCGGCCAATCCCAGTTGAAAGTGCATCGGTCGTCGTCGGCGTCGGCCAGGTCGTCCTCCGGCGGCGGCCAGCGCCGACGGAGAAATGAACGGTCGACCACGAGAGCACACCACGGTCTGCACGTTGTGGCGCAACGGAAGAGCGCCGCCCCGCGTCCTCCAGGCGGGCGAGGATCTCGCGGACAACGTCGTCCGGGAGGCGGGAGCGGGAGCGTATCCGCCGCCGTGGCGGCCGTCGCTTCCATATATCTTCCTGTATCCGTAGGCACGTACGGCCGACGGTGATCGTGGGTCTGTGAGATCGGGGCGTGCGTATATTTGGACAGCTGATCGGTGCGTCCCGTTCTCCAGAGTTCTATTCGGACTCATATCTCCGAACCGTACGTACGATCAGGGTATACTTTGGTAATGGGTCGTACTAGGCGTCCTCCGAGGATTAAAACTTTCCATCTCCTCGGGTCCTCCTCACGATGTCCACTAAAGAACAGTCAAACTCCCGCTTTTGCTACAAACGCCTCGTTTTTGCTATAAAATATCCCTTTTTGCTACATGTAGAACGGTTCAATATAGAAATAGAAAAACAGACTAGAGTTCGCCGGAGACCTCGCCGGCGATGGTGTAGCAAAAAAAATACTAATGTAGCAAAACCGATTTCACCGGAGACTCGCCGGAGAATCTCGCCGTGAGACCTCGCCGAATAACGCGTAGCAAAAAAATTGTGCTTTTATAGCAAAATCAGAAAACAGATATAGCAAGATGATCATGCTAATGTAGCAAAAGCCTAACTTCGCCGGAGACATTGTCGAAGGAAAAATTGTAGCAAAAAAATATGCCATTATTGCAGCACCGCTCGCGCATGTAGCAACACCACAAAGCATGTGTAGCAGGTCCGGTCGCTGTGTGTAGCATGACCGCTCGCTGCAGGTATCAACGCCTCTCACCACAGGTAGCAGGTCATGATGCCGCAGGTAGCAACGGCTGTGGCCGTAGGTAGCAATATCAGAAGCCGCATGTAGCAAATCCAACACCCGCTTGTAGTATCGCCATCGACCGCATGTAGCAAGAACTGACACGACTTGTAGCAACGCTGGATACCTCGTAGCAAGAAGTTTGTGCTATTGTAGCAAAATAAGAAAACATATGTAGCAATATAATTATACTAATGTAGCAAAAGCCGATTTCACCGGAGACATCGCCGGAGCAAAAACTTATAAGAAAAAAATGACATATAGCAGCGCCCCTCGTCGCAGGTAGCAACATCAGAAGCCGTATGTAGCAGGGTCGGTCGCCATGTGTAGCAGGGCCTCTCGCTGAAGGTAGCGGTGTCGCTCATCGCAGGCTAGCAACGATTGTCGCCATAGGTAGCAACGCCAGAAACCGTATGTCGCATGTTTGGTCACCATGTGTAGCATCACCGCAGTCCGCACATAACAGTGCTGCCAACGTTGGGGAGGAGCGCAGATTCATGGACGACACCATGGGAGATAGCGGAGCAGGCGACCTCTATGGTGCTAGGCAGTAGCGGTTGGCGGCGCAAGGCAGCGAAGGACGGCGAGCGCCGTGGAGCTCACACGGGGGAGATCGCATGGGGAGGTGGTCGTGGAGCTCGCACGACTAGGCGGGCCCAATCATGGGCGCGCGGCTTGGCGGCACGACGACGCAGGAGAGGAGCGCCGCTGCGAGGCAGCGCCGGGGCGGCAGCCACGGCTGGACGGCGCAAATCGCAGGCACGGATGCGTGGATTGGCGCCGCAGTCGAGCTAGCAGGAAACGAACGCAAAAGGCAGCAGAGTCATGCGCGTGCAAGGCAAGAACACCAGGCCCACCACGCGTTCCGTGAACCGTCCACCCGGAGGATGCGATACCCCGGGGGAATGGTATCATTTTTCTTTGGTAATCGTGCTCGAATATACTAGCAGCACATTTTATCTCCCGTGCGTGCGTCTGATCTGTATTCGGGTCTACCGATTCCAGCTTGATTTTAGCTCCGCTGACTGGCCCTGAACTTCAGTGCTTCTTTTTTTACAGCATTAATTGTCGGCGACAGGGACGGTGGCGACTACAACAACGAAGTAGAAGTATTAACCTCTGGATACCATATCCAGTCCTAATTCTCACAGTCATGAAGCCTTGCATGTTTAGCAAAATACAGTGTTTGCAAACGAATGGCAGTCGTGTGCATCAGGATGGCACCTACTTACTTGTACTCCCTTCGTTTTAAATATAAGATGTTTTAGTTTTATGAAATATAAGTGTATCTAGACCTCTTTTAGTTTGTAGATTTAAAGTGAATCTACACACTAAAAGGGGACTAGATACACTTCTTTCACAAAGCTAAAATATCATATATTTTAAAACGGAGGGAGTACACACTTAAAGAAATCATGCTAGAAGAACCAAAGAGACCGCGTGAATCTTCAGACACTAAGAACAAATCTCGAGTTTCTGAGCAGCGCTGCCACAATCTTTGACCGCGCAAACACTATCACTCTCAATGGTTTGTTGCAATGAATGGGCATTTGTTGCGTGTATTTTTATTGTTGCATCAACATGTTCAAAATGTTGCAACCGATTAGAGAATGATGGATGCACTACTTGGCTTGTGGGAAGAGTCTAGTAATGCTTCGTAGGGGATAACGAACTTGTGCTTTCGAGAGCATATACAGTCCAAACCAAAGGACATGCCATCCCATGTGGCTTGAGAAGGGCTGGGGTTTAGGATCAAATTTTTTTGCATGATGTTGCACAGAAACCTCATACTATGCAAGATGGGAACAAGGATTTTTTGCGTCAATGCAAGGCAATCTTTCTAGTGATACGACTGACTAGCAAAGCTGTACACTTGCAACACCTTCAAATTCAACCAAGCAAGATGTACAATACGAGCAACTTCAATGCGCACAACTCAAAGAGACGTACGCCGAAACGAGCTAAATTGAGATCACTTGTTCATTCATTCCAGCGACTGAAAAGTAATCAGGCAGTTTCTTCTAGATCCATACTGCAGCATAATGCACCGAGACTCACTGATAAATTACAAAAATACCAGAAATTCATATCGATAAAATGTTGCATCGGCATCATATTGTCCAACGCACTTGGAAGTTGGAACACTAGTACGAGTAGGAGTATTAAGTACGTGCTACCTGCCAATAGATGCCAGTACTCCTACCCTGCACGTCACAACTCACAAGAATAGAAGCCTTGAGACTGGCCTCGCCTCTCCCGCAGCCAGTCCTCCAAGAAGTCCTTGATCTCCTCAAACTCCTCGGCGTCCTGCGACGCCAGGTCGAACACCTGGCGCCCCAGCATCTCCATCTCGCCGAGCCTCTCGTCCCTGCTGTCGCCGCGCCGCCCCAGCCGTCTCAGCTTGCAGCACTGCGGTATCGACGACGCCCGCTCGTGCGACAGTACGTGCAGGATGTGCCGGCACGGCAGGCCCTCGCGTTCCATCTTCCGGCAGCTGCACTTGAAGGCCACCTTCTCCCTGTCGTCGTCGTCGCCGCCGCCGCCGCCAGCACGGTCATGGCACCGCAGCACGGTGAAGTGCTCGCTAAGGTAGCCCATCGTGTAGACCTTGTCGCCGGAGCGGTCGGAGCTGCTACTCAGGGTGTCCACGATCCCGAAGTCGTCCATCGCCTCGATCTCCTCGCGCAGGATGGCGAAGTTGGCCGGCGTGAAGTACCGCGCGGCGTCCTCCTCCAGGCAGTGCTCGGTGGTCAGCTCCTCCCGGGACTTGTCGGCCAGGCCGTCCAGCGCGTACTCGTCCGCGCGCAGCTTCTCGGCCCAGGAGTCCGCGTGCCGGAGCAGGGCGAGCAGCGACATGCTCTCGCGGAGCCCCGTGTGCAGGCCCGTGGCGAGGCACTCCGTCCTCTGGTCCCGCGCCATGCCCAGGAAGAACTTGTCGCGGACGAACGCGGCCGCCCAGAGCTCCCTCTTCACGTACATCCTGCAGAGCCACTCCTGGTTCGCCGCCGTCCGGTGCCTGGCCAGGAACGCGTGCCAGCGCTCCTCGAACTCCACCGGCGAGCACGTGTCGTCGTACATCAGGGACCTGAACCCCTCCTGCGCCGACCCGCGGCCGAGGTGCTCCCTGATGCCCTGCTCCACCTGCCACGAGCAGATCCGGTGGTTGGAGAGCGGGAGCACGGTCTCGACGGCGTGGACCACCGCGTCGCCGCCGTCGGTGATCACGGACTTGGGCCGTTCCTGGGCGGCGGAGCGCATGAAGGCGCGCATCAGCCAGACCAAGGAGTCGGGGGACTGGTCCGTGACGACGCCGCAGCCGAGGAACACGGGGCGCCGGTGGCGGTTGAGGCCGACGAAGGGGACGAAGGGCGCGCCGTACCTGTTGGTGCGGAACGTGGTGTCGACGACGACGACGTCGTCGTCGCTGAGGCAGTAGCTGAGGCGCGCGTCGGCGTCGGCCCAGAAGAGCCGCTTCAGGCGGCCACCGGCGTCGAGCTCGTACTGGTGGAAATTCTCGGGGTCGTCCTCGTCCTTCCTGCGGCGCAGTTCCTCCAGAACCGCCGCCGCGTCGTCGCTGTCGATCAACGCCATGGCCGATCCTGTGCGTGCGGCCTACGTGGAGGTCAGAAATCGATCTGAATAATCAAAGAGAAACACGATCTATCGCATCGATCGAGAATTCAAAATGCAAGATCAATCGAGTGAAGCTAGGGTTGAGGCGGGTACCTCCGGGCTGCGGCGGGGGAGGCGGCGGCTGCCGAGATGGGTTTTGCGGCAGGGGAATTGTGGGGAGAGAGATCACGGAACGACGGGACTAGGGCTATACCTGGCTACCTTATTCGCCATGTTCATTCGAAATTTCGAATACGTATTCTTTTTTCTAGGGAACGTATTGGCTTTCTTGAAACCAATACGTAATGCCTGAATGCGCGAACTGGGAAAATCCAAATATTCTTCTTTTCTTTTACGGAGATATTCTTCCACGTTCTAATGTACTTATACTGCTTGCCGAATTTACATCTCAAAGGAAAAGGGATTGCCGAATTTATCTACATTTAGCTTAGACTGAAACAGCAAAGTTCAGGTTGCACAACTGATTAACCTGGCAAAGTGATAGACATTTTGCTAGAGTAGTACTTCTTCCAACAGGAACTAAAAGATGAGCTAATCAATTGCAGCACAACACAAGGCCCTCACCACACATATTTTTCTCTGAAATATAAAGAGAACTCGAGACACATATCATGTCCCACTTATTAAGAGTTTTACATACTCATGATTTATGGAGATGAGAACCCACATCACATACAGGAAATGCGAAGATATGGGGCTATGTACACTATACCATACTACTAACAAGGTGTAAAAACATGCAAGGCGTTTCAAGTTCAAGCATGCTCATTTGCGACCGATCATAGCAACCCTATTATTTGGGGACAGGTGCCAGGATTTCACGGAGCAGTTGCAACCAAATCGTTCATGTTTGGCTGCAAGTTTATGATAGAACATCTGGCAGCTCCAAGCCTCAGCCGACAGAGAATAGAAGAGTAGTACTAGATAACTGTGAGCTTCACAGCCGGTTGTACATGCCAAGCAACTCCTTGAGCCGTGCTGATTCAGGGGTAAGGCTGTCGAAGCTGACACAGCTTGGTATCCTCCATCGCCAGTTTCGTTTCTGTGGATACCAAAGGAGAAGAGGGAATAAGGTTTTGCGAGATTATTATTTATTTTAGCTGTAAAATTACTCTTCTCGAGTAGGCAGTGTGCAGCCAATAACCTGTGTAGCTGGAGTGTTCATCCTGGCAGAACTGTCGAGGCCGAGTATGTCCTGCATAGGTACCATGCAAGTCCTCGCAACAGAAGAGAGGGCAGTAGCAATTAGTGCCCACCAGATATCCGACTTGCTGACCTCTGGTAGATACTCGAGCACCTGAAAGAAGAACAAGGGATAAGATCAGTATGACATGGCACCAGATATCATATCATTGTATGATAATTTTAGAATGTTTGGCAACACTGACCGTGTGCTTTTCCTCCTCTGGTAAAGTTCGCCACCAGCCAACAACCTGAGGAAGAAATGATTGAATGAGTGCCAGGATACAATGTCAACTTATGCAGCTAGTAGAATGAGTGCCAGGATACAATGTCAACTTATGCAGCTAGTAGAATGAGTGCCAGGATACAATGTAAACTTATGTAACTAGTAATCTTCCAGAGATGTAAGTAAATAAATAATCTTCTAGAATATGTAAATAAACGAGTTTTAGAGGAAGTTAGAGAACTAACTGTATCATTATCATGTGTCCCAGTGTATACAACTTGATTCAATTCATGGTTATGAGGCAAGTGGGGGTTGTCAGGACCACCACCAAAAGCTGCACAGAATAAAAACTAGAATTAGACAGTTCGAAGCTGAATCAATATTTCACGGATACTCATAGTCATAGTGCCCTTTAAAAAGAAAGCATACTCATATTGGACTAGAAAATATTACCGAACTGAAGAACTGCCATCCCCGGAGCCCCAATAGACTTCCTTAGCTCAACAACATCTTCAGTTATCACCCCCTACAATTAGTTTTAGAATGAAAAGAGAACCATAAGCACAAACAGTGGCTGCCACATTAAGGATGTGGAATCAGCTGACCACGCAGCTTTTTTGCAAAACCACATTATACTAGTGACACTTCATGAAATTAACAATAAACCAGTATAAAATTTATAAATGACCGTGTATTCAACCCTCCAGAGTTGCAGCGATGGCACTGCTAGTGAGCACGAAACAAATGAACACTCTGAATAGAAATATACTTCAACCGCTCTTAGGCCAGATTTTAACACTCCACAAATAACTTTAATAGTTTCTAAGTAAGTTCCCATAAATCCACTAAAAACTATGCCCTTGATTCCACATTTTAGCAGTTAAAGGAAAATCCCAAGTGTATTACCAGGTCTTCTGCTATTATATTTGTTGTACCAACAGCTTTGCAGAGCGCGTCAAAAAATGCATTCCTTGGTCCAGCCTACTGCCAAAGAAAATAGGAAAGAAAACATCAGCAACCAAGACTCTGCGAAAAAAGGAAAACACTACCATTCATGAAGGCAATGCTCACCCTCCAGCTTCCAACGGTTGCTACTTTTGCTCCTGCATTACGAGTGCATAATCAATTAGCAACATGAATTCTATTTTAACCCAAAACTCAAAGTCGCTTACAGTGAAATGCTCATCATGCAGACAGGCATGCACAATGACGTATTAAGCTTACCAGAAGGAACTGCCCAAAAACCAGCAAGCCCCCGGAAATGGTCTATACGGAACTCATCGTACAAATCAAGGGCACGTTTAATCCTCTTTACCCACCATGCAAAGCCATCTGCTTCCATAGATTTCCAGTCATACAATGGACTGCATAGCAAGTTTAACAAAGGAAAAACTGTGTTCAACTTTTTCTCAGATCACAGGAAGTGTAGGCTTACTGGAACACGACAGAAAAAATAATAAAAACTAGGTTGACAGGACTTGAAGCACCTACCTGTTCCATAGCTGACCAGTTTCACTGAATGCATCAGGTGGAACACCACTAACAAATGTGGGGAAACCATTTTTGTCCTTTACAACAAGAGACAACAATCAAGAATAACAATTAAGAACAGTTTAAGTCTTTCACAGTAGAAGTATGTTTGCCAGAAAAACAAGTGAGGTATACCAGCAAAAATGATTTCCTGTTTGCCCAAACATCTGCACTATGGTAGCCAACATATATCGGCATGTCACCCATTATGCTGATGCCCAGCTTCTGTGCATGTGAACGAACGCGTTGCCATTGCTTTTGAAATAAGAATTGCTGAACCATAAATATCTCAATCTGCATAACACGTGCAATATATAAACCTCCCAGTACCTTTTTGTAAAAGATCAATATAATTCAAAACTATAGTTTGAGATACGTACAAAGTCCTTCTGATTTTCATATATCTCTTTCAATGCTCCAGGATGACGATTTTTCAGCGGTTCAGGCCACTCATACCAGGACACTGCATCGATACTATTGTCGATAGCAGCAAAAAGTGCAGCATCTTCAAGCCAACCTGGCAGGAAGAGGGGCTAAGCATTATAGACTACAGTGTATATCACAACGAACCCAGCTGAATTGAGAGTTTCAGGCTGTTATCTATCTATAAGAGTCTTGGTGCTTGCCCACCATACTGATTGAATAGTTTATATTTTATCATTGAATATGTAAAACTTATGTTAACGCTAAAGAAAAATATGTTTTTCCCACTAAGAGTATGAAAGACGCATAAAAGCCTGGTTTCCATAGAAAGTCAAGATTTCTTGCCTGAAATATCTGGATTTTTCTTGAATTCTTCATACTGCATTCTGAGTTCGCCAGAGCATAGTAGGAGCCTTTCTGCTGCCTAGAAGAGAAGATATATCTATAACTGTTCATTGAAATCAATCTTGACAGCACCAATATTTTTTCTTCAATCAGCAGTAATTTTGTGCCTACGATATGTTCTAAATAAAACCAAGAATATTTAAACTGGATAGCCAAAGCATGTCCATTACATGGATATAAAACTAATGATTTGTATAACACTTTCAAAATGAAATGGAGCAACCATCATTACATGATGTTGTACAGTACTCTAGAATTTTAGAAAGGCCAGATAGAAAGGTAATATCATTTTATTTTATTTTTTGGTGCAGTACTCTAGAATTTTTCTGGCCTTATCAGAATGTAGAAGCAACCAACAATACTACAAATGCAACAGGTACTCCAAGCATAGACATACTATACCTCAGTACCTAGTAGGATAGCAAATTCAAGGGAGAAAAACACAAGTGCCTACATGAAACAAAAAAATACATGACGTAAAATAACTAACCTTAGCAATAAGAGGTTCTTTCAGATTAGCAACTGTGTCAAATTCAACATATTCCATATCCCTGTCATGAATTTAAATGTAAAGGGTTAACAAGAAACTTTATAGGTGCATCTCCCATTGATTATGTACAAACTCAAACTCACAAGGGACCAGGAAGTTCATCTTCCATCAACAGCCCATCTTTTACAAGTTCTTCAAGAGAAATCAACAGGGTATTACCAGAGTTTGCATCCTACAAACGTGGATGTAGCCATTGAGACCCTGCCATAAAATAGGCAAAAGGACCTAGATACAGAGTTAACTGCAAGATAAGCAAAGGAAATTCTAACTAGCATACAGCATCACCTGTCCTGAATAAGGAGAACCATCCTCCCCTGATTTTCTTCCCGGGGGAACAAGTGGAAGAACCTGTGGACATGGACCCAACCGGCAATCAGCATTTTCAGAACTCATTGAATGTTCACGGCAATTAAAAGGACACAACCACCACACCAGGACAATACTAGCATATGACGACGCACATTATAGCAAAATCAACGAACCCACACATTAAGTGCAGAATTCTAAGAAAAATCAATCACCATTGGTCCATTGTAAAGTGCAGCAAGAATGGTAAACTGTACTGCATTGTATGTTTGTAACCAATGTATAAATGGTTTTGACAGTCTAGCGTTTCTATCCTCCCTAGCTGTGACAATCAAACTTCCCCACCATTACAAAATTATTTCGATCAGTAAGTAGCAGTGTTGACTGTTGCAACGCTAATGGCAAACTAATTAATGAGAGAGCGAGCAGTTAGTTTAAACGCGGAGGGCAATGCGCGTCTGCAATCACCTGCCAGAGCGTGCACCCGGCGTCGCTGAGCCATGAGAGGAACGCGAGCGTCTCGTCGCCGAAGTCGCCGATGCCGTGCGGGCCGCGGAGCGAGGTCGGGTGCAGCAGCACCCCCGCGCGGCGGCGCTGGGACTCCTCCACGACGGGCGTCATCTGCTCGTACCCCTCGGGCACCTCCTCCCCGACGCCGACCGCCGCCACCTCCGCGGGCGTCGTCGAGGCGGCGCGGCAGGCGATCCCTCGCGCGCGCGCCTGCGCCTGCGCCATTGCGGGGAGGAGGCGGCAGCGGCTGGGGCGGCGGATGGGCGAGGTCGAGGCGAGCTGCGGGAGCGGGAGGGTCCGCGCGAGAGCCATGCGGCAGGGGGTGGGGGGTGGTGGAAGAGCGGAGGGGGGAGGGCCGGTGGCCGGTTGGGGGAAGAAGGAGAAGGAAGGAAGGGAGAGATATAGGCGCGCGGGCGGGATGGAACGTGGGCCCCGCTTGTCGTGGGGCGCGGACTGGGTGGCGTCGCGTGAGAGGAGGCGCCGGAACACGGGAGAAAGCCTATTCCGGTGGCGTGGCGCCGTCGACACGTGGTCGGTTCCGTGGGGCCCATAGGACTTCTGAGATGTAGATTTACATAGTACATACTCCCCAGTCACACGCTTCCTTCTCTCCTTTTTCTCGAAACGGGCACGCTTCCTTGTAGGAGTAAGTACTTTTTTTTTTATCGAAACGGGCTTTTGAAATGTACATACATATACTGTGTCGCGTACGTTAGTTCTGCTTAGTTGACGTAGCGCAATATTATAACCAGTGTGGATATGTATGATGAGATGAAAGAAGAAGAGTTTGCTAAACCAATTATGAAATGCACGGTCTTCTGTGTAACACGCTTCTTTATTGTATGCTATGCACACTAGTTTTGTTTCATGTGTCTCGTGCAACTGCATAGAAGCGGCGTGTGGCAATCCTAAAATTCTCACATATAGGCACGCGGCATGATTTTCAATGTTGTGTTACACACTACAGATACATAAAGTATCATGTATACACTCTTGTCTTTTGGTTATGTGTAGGTATACAACTACAACAGCACAAGACTAAGTTAGGATATAGCAGCAAATTGATGTGGTCTTCTTGACCTATTCGGCGTGACTTCCTATTCGCAACGAACAACGTTGGGGTGGCTCGGTGAGGAGCAGTAGCGGCGGCGCTCCGTCGACACTGTCTGAAGGTTGAAAATGAAGAAGGAACAACTTCTCCCTTACTTTTAATTCAATACCTCAGAAACTCAAATGATCGGTTATTCTCATCTCGAAAACGGACCTGAATTCCATAAAAACGAGGATCTCGCATTTGCATATAGTGGTGATCGAGATTACCCATCGAGTTAACCTCGGGATCCTATTTTCCTGGAACCGCTACCCAAGCGATATTGTGGATGTATTTGCGGAATGTTCCAGAGCGTGACAAGCTGCGTCAGACAGTATGTCAAGGCACGTCACCTTAAAACAGTGCCAAAGGTGAAACCAATCGGGACTTGAATTGGCATGATATACTTCTCAAGGTTGTTCCTGATATTACTAGATTCTAGCTCTTGAAGATCTCGTTATAATTTTTATTTTTCTTGAGATGTTTTGTACTATTCGAATTTTTTTAATGCCACATAGATATAGTGGAAGAAGAGACGTTGCTTAAATCAATTATGAAGCCCATGTCTTCTCTTGCTTAAGAATGTATACCGCCTATAATACTTTCGTTTTATCTACAGTCCTACAAGGCAAAGTTGTGTGCCACCATATTATGTGCAACTCGGTGTGAATGTGTGGATTTGACGAAAGGAGAAGAGATTTCTTAAATAAATTTAGAAATATGTGTCTTGTCCATAACATGCTTCCTTGTGTGTAGAATTGTGTCATGTACACTAGTTTTGCTTTGTGTGTTGTATACAATTGCATAAGGAAGATTTGGCATAGTGCCACATTATGTGCTGCTCACTACGAATGTGTGTGGTCTAGTGAAAGAAGGGAGGTTGCTTAGATCAACAAGTCATACGATCTGACTAGGGATTGAAACGTACGGGGTGTGCGTCATGGTATATTAACTTTCTTTGTCAAACAGAAAATAGAGTTAATGTTACTCAAATATATATAAATAGAAAAGAAACTCAACAAACTTATTGGTACAATCAAGCAGACCGGTCGTTCCTAGTCTTGTTTCCCCCACCTCCTCATGTGTTGTTAATGAAATGGCATTTTTCTCCCCAAGTAATTTTGTTTTAGACGATAATATAATTAGTCAACTAATTGCGTGCGTGAGCTATATAGGTGAATTCAAATATGGCACAACACATTTTGTTTTCCCTTGAAAGTAAAAAAGAGTAAAGATGGTGTTCCGAATTTCTCGGTTGTTTGAGTTGTAGGACAACTGTATTATCAAGTGGGGTCCGCTTCAGAAGGAATGGTTGGAATCAATTTCACTTCCCAAACCCAAAATTTGCACCACCCAAATCTTTCCCAAAGTCGAGGGGATTTTACCCTCTTTCTAGTTGTTCAAGCAGACTTTTGAGGTCCAGTTGTACCGGGCATGCCTCATGTTGCATCATTACTTCCCAGGTGAGATGGTACTAGAGCTTGTACTAGAGATAATGTGACACATACTCTTTTCTTAGTTGCACTAGCCGGTAGTGTTGTAGAGATAGTTGCACCGGGCCTATAACTGGATGAACCCCTGGCGGTTCTACCACATCCAAACACCGGTTGTACATAGCAGTCCGTTGTACCACTCCAACCTCTGATAGTGCGGGACTCGTGGAATTGTTTGCATAATAGTTGGATTTAAGGGTCATTGAAAATAGAGCCTCTTATTCCCCAAGGAAGTCTCTCTCTCTCTCTCTCTCTCTCTCTCTCTCTCACCAGTGATGCAGCAAGCTTCATTTTCGTGATCTCTCTTCCTACCCAACCAAACTCCATGATATTCTAGGGTTTGGGTGAGAAGACCTATATCTAGTGTTCCATCGAAGGAAATTGGATTCCCCTTTGCAATCCCTAGTGGATCATGTTACTCTTGGGTGTTTGGGCAACCTAGACGGAAGGTGTCACTTTGGAACTCAATCTTGGTGGGGTAAATCTTCATGGTGTTCTCGGGATCCTCTAATTGATTTGTTTATATTACCCCAGGATTGTTTTGTAAAGGTTCGGTTGTCACCTCGACATCTTTTAGTGGATTGTGGAACCTTACATTCTGTGCGAGCGCAAGGAGATTAAGGTAAACCTTTGTAGATATTGATGAGCATCATGACGCCACACCTCTCCAAGGAAGACGTACCTCCTCCAATGGAGGGAACTCCGGGATACATCATTGTCTATTTTGTATCTTGCTCATTGTATCTTGCTTTATTGCCTATTTTGTATCTTGCTTACAGATTTTTCAACCATTTAATTACTTATTGCATCTTGCTTTATTGCCTATTTTGTATGATTTTCATATACTCCCTCTGTTTCAAATTACTCCGCGCGCACGCTTACCTAGGTGGCCTAGTATTCTTTCATTTTTCATCAAAAAATTCTTAGAATTTTTGGTATACGTACTACATATTTTATACTATCTATTTCAAAAATCCTAGGATTTTTTTGAATGAGAAATGAGGAAGTACTAGCCCACCTACATAAGCGCGCCGGCGGAGTAATTTGAAACAGAGGGAGTAGGTCGTCCACCTAGTTGCATATCTAGACGGTCTACTTCACTATTGTTTCCCTAAAATTGAAAAAAAAAATTGGTAGTCGCTTGTTCACCCCCCATCTAGTAGACTACATTGATTCTTTCAGTTACTCTTCCCTCGAGGCGCCCCTCCTATTCGCGGTGCCCCCCTAACTTTTGAGCACCTCCCTTCTCATAGCATTCATCCTTCCGCCTCCATGGATAGCTAGAGGTGGATCTCACGTCAAAGCCATCAAGCTCTGTAGATGTTGATACATCGGGGAATGGATCCATGGCTCCTGATCTGCAACGTTGGTGTTTCGGTGAGACGGGGTCATGGATGGAGAGGCTGACTCAGAGAAGGCTAGGTGTCTCCATCAGTGATGATTATGCATTAGTGGAATTAAGTTTTTCCATTGTTGCATGTCGTGTTTCGACATGTTGCAAGCATGTTTTTTGTGTACACATAAGAGACTTGTGGAAAAGATTTTGGTTGTATGCTTCGAGAAGATTTTCTCATGTTGCAAACAAGTTCTTTGGTGTTGTCGGCGTTGTTCACTTTATTTTGTGTGTATATTGTTGTTTCATGTTGCTGGAAATGAGACATATTTTGTAGTCATTTAGTTGCAACAATTAGGATTCAATGCATAGATAGATTTTTGTCATAAGTTGCAACACTTATTTGTGATATTTTACGAGAGAGGGGTGTAATGTTGCACGAGGAGTTTGATATTATGCTGATTGGAGATTTAGGATCTACCACTTTTAAAGTGGATCTGGCGGCGAGGAGGTAGTTAATTTCTCTCCCGTTGCACCCAACTGACTTGTAGGGCTTTGCAATACATGTATGCATGTTTAGAGATAGATATGTTTTTTCTCGCAATTTTGACGAAAATTAGGTAAGGTAAGTTGGCTTATGAAGAGGTTGAAGGATATGATTCAGAATTTCGGACAAATAGCATTCCTAGCAAATGGTGAATCGTAGCGGAGCATTTGCCTTCTACTCTCTTCATTTCAAAATATAAGACATTTTACATTTTTTCCGAAACATATTTATCTTGATGATAAATTCACTTATTTTGCTTCAAAACTACGTAATACTAGAAAATGTATAGATACATATGCTTCGGAAAAATGTTAACACATCGTATATTTGAACAGAGGAGTGGTATAAAAAAATTCAGATAGGATAACCCACACATCGTGTCGAGCCGGCGCTGCACCCAGTCCACGAACACATAGACATAGCCTGAGCAAGTGAACCCATTTTACGTTCTGTCGGCCATAGCTCTGGCCCAACACCTTGTCCAAGCAGCTAGACCACCATATCCACAACTCCATGGACCATCACGCCTACACCTCCCAAACCGCACCCCGGATCGTGTCCTCGTTTCTGTCCCCCTCCGTTCCCGCCACTCGCTGCCAAGGCAACCGGCAACACCCATGCGAGTCCACGGCGCGCACCTCCTCGTCCCCACGCCGCCCACGCCCCGCCGCCATGTCGTCCTCCGCTTCGCCGTCTCCGCCGCGGCAGCATCGGCGAACGTGACCCCGGCCGACGCCACCCGCAAGCAAGCCGTCATCGTCGGCGGCGGCCTCGCGGGCCTGGCTGCGGCGACCCACCTGGCGTCCCTCTCCGTGCCGTTCACGCTGCTGGAGGCCTCCGACCGCCTCGGCGGCCGCGTCGCCACCGACGAGGTCGACGGGTACCTGCTCGACCGTGGCTTCCAGATCTTCCTCACTGCCTACCCGGAGTGCCAGCGCCTCCTCGACTACCCGGCTCTCCGCCTCCGCCCGTTCTTCCCCGGCGCGCTCGTGTACCTCGGCGGCGGCGACGGCGGCGGCCCGGCGTTCCACATGCTCGCCGACCCGTTCCGCTTCCCCATCCGCTCCCTCTCCTCGGTCTTCTCCCCCGTCGGCTCCCTCCCCGACAAGCTCCTCGTCGGCCTCACACGCCTCCGCGCGGCCGCCACCCCGGACGACGCCATCCTCTCCTCGCCCGAGACGACCACCGCGACGCACCTGGAGAAGCTCGGCTTCTCGCCGTCCATCGTGGAGCGGTTCCTGCGGCCGTTCCTCGCCGGGATATTCTTCGACCCGGCGCTCGACACGTCGTCCCGCCTCTTCGAGCTCGTGTTCAAGCGCCTCGCCCTCGGGGACAACGCCCTGCCGGACGCCGGCATCGGCGCGATCGCCGCGCAGCTCGCGGACCGCCTCCCCGCGGGCTCCGTCCGCCTCAACGCCCGCGCGGCCGCCGTCGACCCGTCGTCCGGCGTGACGCTCGACACCGGCGAGACCGTGCCCGGCGAGCTCGGCGTCATCGTGGCCGTGGAGCAGCCGGAAGCTGAGAAGCTCCTGCCGCAGCTACCGACGAGGCCCAAGAAGGCCGGCGCCGCCGAGAGGAGCACCGTGTGCATCTACTTCTCCGCGGACCGCGCGGCGGTGCAAGACCCCGTGCTGCTCCTCAACGGGTCGGGCAAGGGGATCGTGAACAACATGTTCTTCGCGACCAACGTGGCGCCGTCGTACGCGCCGGCGGGGAAGGTGCTGGTGTCCGTGTCGCTGGTGGGATCGTTCGTGGGCCGGGAGGACGCGGAGCTGGCCGGCGAGGTGGTCCGAGAGCTCGGCGGGTGGTTCGGGCCCGAGGAGGTCGCGTCGTGGGCGCACCTGAGGACGTACCGCATCGGCTTCGCGCAGCCGGACCAAACGCCGCCGACGATGCCGGCGGGGCGGGACCCTAGGGTCGGCGACGGCGTGTACGTGTGCGGGGACCACTGGTGCTCCGCCACGTTCGACGGCGCGATGGTGTCCGGGAGGAGGGCGGCCGAGGCTCTCGCCCAGGACAAGATTTTATCCGGCGCGTAGGCTGATTTGGTTGAAAAATGAAATGTCTGGTCGAGCTGAGCCGAGGAAACTGGTCTCCGTCTCCGTGCGAGATTTTTTTTTGTTCATGTACTGTCTGAGTGGCAGCACGAGCACATCTCTCTAATTTTGTGTAAATGTGTTTCTTAACGGTCTAATTCGTGTAAATGTTAATTCTTGTACGAGTATTACACTTTCTTTGAATTGTGATTTATCAGTATCGACAGACAGTTAGCTTCGACTAAAAAGTGTTAATAGTTTCGGTTTTTAGAGTACAAAAATACATACTTAACGTTTCGATGCCCTTATCGTGAAAATGTTATTTCCAAGCTACATGGTGGGCAACAATTCATAATAATCATATATAGCCTTTTCTAGAGTTTAAATTTAAACTTTGACTCCGGAGCTCCAGTGAGCTTGACTTTTACAAAAATCGAAAAATTTATTTTTTGTCTTGAAAAATTCTGAAAATAAATGTACAAGTGTATATGTTTAGTATGTATGACCAAATTTGCATCGAAAAATATTTTTATATGTGTTCCGCACAAAAAAAAGACAAATATTGAAAAAAAAACAGAGTTATTTTTAGTCTATTCAAAACAGAGATTTTGTGATTTTTGTATAGCTAATTATTTGGTAAAACTCTGTAGACATGTAAAGATAAATGTTTCGGAACTTTTGAAAGATTAAAATATCGTTTTGACTTTTAAGAGCGAGTTCACTGGAGCTCGTGAACACAAACTCTCCAAATTTTTGCACTGACATGTTTTTTTTAGGACTTTTAGGAAATTCTTATATGTGGGTCCCACTAAAAATCCGAGTATCATCAAGAGGATAAAGGTCTAAACCCAAGGCCCAAACCCGGTCAAGAGGCCCAACTGCCCAACTCCAAACCGCCTCACTTCTGATCCTCTCCGACGACGAGATGGGCTCGATGGAGTTGTCCACCGCGCCGGAGAACGGCACCGCCGCGGCCGCCGCGGCGTGCAACGGCGGGGCCGCCCCGCCGAACGGAGGGGTCGAGAGGAGGCTGAGATCTTCGGCCCCGTCCGCGTCGTGGGCGGCGCATCTGCCGCTGGAAGTGGGGACGCGCGTGATGTGCCGGTGGCGCGACCAGAAGCCCCACCCCGTCAAGGTCATCGAGCGCCGGAAGCCTTCCCCCTCCTCCTCCCCTACCGACTACGAGTACTACGTCCATTACACCGAGTGTAAGCAGCCTCCCAACCTCGCCCCCATCAGGATGCTTCGTTTCTAGGGTTAGGTTTAAGGCTCGTCAGGTTGGGGTATTTAGGATTAGATGTTCAATTGACTTTATCAGCAGTGCAATCCGGGTGGGTTCCAGTGATAATTGATCTGCAGATGTGCTTTTGTGTAGGCAAGTCGAATTTTGGTAGTATATAATCACACACACTTCCAACGCATTTTTAGTTGGAATGGGAACTTAACATCTAATAGACGGATATGTGTCGTGTGTTGTATTGGGGGCTCGTAGAGTGGCGCTGGTACAGAAATGAGTTAACTTAACAGTAATCAGACTTGTTTTAGTTCATTGACTTATCTGTGTTTATTGATCATATTTAATGATCTGAATTGGCAGTCAATAGGAGGCTGGATGAGTGGGTTAAACTTGAGCAACTTGATCTTGATACTGTCGAGGCCGATGTTGATGAGAAGATAGACGACAAGGTAAGATAAATGAATGCTGTTCAGTCGTGCTCAGTGGTCTACAGTTCAATGATGCATGTACTATTTAGATCCATGGCTGTATTATTATGTTACTGGCTACTTGGCCGAGATAATCTTTTTTCCTGAAGTAGCATGTGTAACTATCCTTTGTGTCCAAAAAAACACAACGCATATGACTATTTGCACATTATACAGGCAACAAGTTTGAAGATGACACGGCACCAGAAACGCAAAATCGATGAAACACATGTGGAGGTATGCACTGGACTGTTAACACTCTTGATAATTTTATCCCTTTACCTGTGAACCTCTTATGTGAAGGTGTACTTTTGAAAGTGGTACCCATGGCTTTAGTTTGCTGTTTATTGGCGTTTCTAACAAATATGGAGAATTGTTTCGAGCACACATGGATTTAGATTCCTTGTACTGGAATTATGTCTTCTTTCTAGTTAATGGGCTGAAACTGATCTTTCACTTGATGTCAATTTCCCTTGTAGCAAGGTCATGAGGAGCTTGATGCTGCTAGTTTGCGGGAGCATGAAGAGTTCACAAAGGTGAAAAATATAGCGAAGATAGAACTTGGGAAATATGAGATAGATACCTGGTATTTCTCTCCTTTCCCACCAGAGTACAATGACTCTGCGAAGCTTTTCTTCTGTGAATTTTGCCTCAACTTCATGAAGCGCAAAGAACAGCTTCAGAGGCACATGGTGAGCTTGCCCTTATTTGTTACTTTATTGTGAACACTGTGCTTGTGAGATAGCATTGCTAACTTAGTAACTTGCTACTTATAATTATGGGTCCTTCTACTTAGATTTGTGTTTGGACATGATAGTCTTCCCACACTTTTATAGGATTCTCTTGTGAATTTTTCCAGTGTTCTGAATTGATGCGTAGTTTTAAACCCTTCTGGCACTCCTTAACCTCTAAATTGACTGTTGTTGCTCATTTAGTACAAAGAATTGCATTAAATAAGAACATAGGCCCCAGTCTCCATCACTTCATGTCACCTTTAGCGATCTGAAGTCATGGCTACCAGCTATTGTCATCACTGCCTCTCACTCACAACCGCTGTTTGGACATTGACGCGATCTCCAGAACATAACTTCTTAAACCAATTTTGCATTATTATATATTTGTTAAAACTAATAAACTACCTTTCTAAAAGGAATTTTCGATACAAATATACATACAATTCACATACGACATTACGACCAACCCAAATATTTATAAGATATTATTAGTCAAAGTAAAAAATATTTTGACTCCATAGATTCTAGGATGCACCTAGTTCTCACTTGTGGCTGTACCATTTGACTGAGATGCATGCTGGTTTGTGCAGCATATTTAGTTGCTGAATTGATCCACGATGATAGTCTGATGCATTTATTTGTATAATGTTTGCTGCACAAGTGCACACTTTTTGTTTCATTGGGTCCGTGGTTCTGATTCTCTTTAATACCATAACGGTAATCAGATTGTTAATGCCCTTTCTTTTAACTTTTGCAGAAGAAGTGTGATCTTAAGCATCCCCCAGGTGATGAAATCTACAGATGTGGAACTCTATCAATGTTTGAGGTAATAAGTTTGAATGTCATTTTGCTAGCCAGCCTAGTCTGATGTATCTGCTCTAACCTTTTGCTCTTTATCTTGATATTCTGTTACCGGGATTCTTAAATTGCATTAGTGCTGCATTTGAGATACCTTTGGGAAAGACTGCTAGAGATGCACATCTGCAATTAGTTGCTTACAAAATGTACTGTAGAAGCAGCTACATAACTCACCTCTCCCATTATAGGTAGAAAATCCTGAGTCTCAAGCAAAGAAGAATAAATTATTACCGTCAGAAATTTCAGTTCAGTTCTTCTGAAAATGTCAGAATGGATGAGTTGATTTTGGTCAATTAGCACTGGTAGAAACTTCAATGAAAGATTATGTCGAAAGCCAGAGTGTGAGGTGCAAGCATTAACAATGTAACAACAATGTAACACTAGTTGTTGAAGGATAAAATTCCACCCTCATGCTATATGTAGAGAGATTTTCTGATGGCGTTTATATACATTCATTTGCATCATAAAGCTTAAGCTGTTATTTCCTATCTGAAGCACATTGGGGAATTTTACATTTAAATTATTTCTTCCTCCAGGTAGACTAAGACTTTGGCAATTTTATTGACTAGTCTGACACTGACATCTGCATATCCAAAACGAGCTCTATAAAAATGCATAATATAAAGAAATGCATTGAATGTCATGTTTGAGATGCATAATATAAAGAAATGATACTGACATTTGTTCTATACACTCGGTCATTCATTTATCATCTAAAAGAGGATGTGCATCCATTTATTACAAAAACTAAATGGCAATTTGTACCAGATATAGCAACTGGTGGTTAGTTGCCATGTTGGGCTGGTGGCTATATATGCAAGATATTATGAGAAGTTTAGTAGGCTATGGAAGAACAAATGCTATCTTGAATATGCATGATTATTCTCTTTTTAAGGCCTGTAATCTATCCATTTTCAGTTTTCCTAGTATAGTAACAACATCATTGCTTGCACAATGGCAGGTTGATGGCAAGAAGAATAAGGTTTATGGACAGAACCTTTGCTATCTGGCCAAGCTATTCCTTGATCACAAAACACTTTACTACGATGTGGATTTGTTCTTGTTTTATATCCTGTGTGAATGTGATGACCGGGGATGCCATATGGTGGGATATTTCTCGAAGGTAAAGTTCGTTCTGATTCTTAGCAGTTTTGAACTTATGATACTTGGTCTAGACCAATAGTGTAATTATTTCTTGGTTCGAATGAACTAATAGTTATATTTAGTGAAGCTTCTTCCTTAATTTGTGTACAAGATGTGATTCACGTTAGTAGCAATGAATCATTTTATGCTACAGAGCAAATGGCCATGTTTGTTAAATTAGTTTTTGTCTCTTCGCAGGAGAAGCACTCTGAGGAATCTTACAATTTGGCTTGCATTCTTACTCTCCCTCCATACCAAAGAAAGGGATATGGAAAATTCCTGATTGCTTTCTGTAAGCCTGAACTCTTATTATATTCTGCCATCTCATTGTTAGTTTGTATTTTCTTATATAGACTAAAATGGTTTTCCACCATTTTATTCATAAGTTGAATTTTCTTTATTATGACAGCTTATGAACTTTCTAAAAAGGAAGGTAAAGTGGGGACACCGGAGCGTCCTCTCTCAGATCTCGGCCTGGTCAGTTATAGAGGCTATTGGACTAGAGTACTTCTGGAAATTTTGAAGAAACATAAGAGCAACATATCTATTAAGGTTAGCACTATCTTTCTTTCCTTCTATCATACTTTACTGCCATATTTTTTATTGTACCCTTTTTAACAGCTGATCAAACTGTGTTGGAAATCATGGAATAGGGAACACCTTTTCCTTTAATTGGATCTGATCTACTTATTCAATCTTTCTGCTATCGTTCTTGATATTCACCGACAAACAAAACTAGGCCCAATTGCTTTTCATTGTTTTGAGTCAATTTTCTGGAAGATAATGGGTAGATTATCATGGAATTATTCTTTTGTTATGATACATGTTGACTTCACACTGCCAAAAAGACTGCCCTGAACTACTGTCCCTCAACCTTTGATGTTTTCATAGATGTTTGCCTGCACTCTTGGTCTTATATTTCCTGGGCCGGGACTTGTGACTTTGTGGCATGCCATTTTGGTTACTTGTGCTGGGGTTTAATTCCCAAATCTTCACTCAGTAAACCTTTTCCATCTGTCCTCTTATATATCTTCAGAAATAATGGTAGTCCATGTAAAAAACTTGATATACGATTATTGTCATCTTTGCATAGTATAAGAATTCATTACGTAACTGTAACCTCTATGGTATCACTCCCTGCAAAACAAAACCCTCTATGGTATCACAGGCAGCTACTAGGTCTAAGGGTTTTATACAAGAAGAATGGACCAACTTAGATTCCCCAACCATGAACGTATCCTAGTGCACTGTGTTCTTTCCCAACTTTTGGATGTATGTAAATCACGCCATTTGATGATGATATAAAAGAACAATTGAATTCTGGAAGTCAGTTGTTCTTGCTCTATTGCCTCTTGACCTGTAACAAAGTATTTACATAGCCTGCATCTGAATCCATACCCAGAGACTTTTCCTAATAAGTTGTCACACCTCATGCACGCAGGAGCTTAGCGACATGACGGCAATAAAAGCGGATGACATCTTGAGCACGCTGCAGAGTCTGGACTTGATCCAGTACCGCAAAGGGCAGCACGTGATCTGCGCGGACCCTAAGGTCCTAGACCGCCACCTCAAGGCGGCAGGCCGGGGAGGCCTCGACGTCGACGTTAGCAAGCTGATCTGGACACCATACAAAGAACAAGGCTAAAAGCGCACCTTCCGACGGCATGTGAAATTAGATAAGCTGACCAATTCAGTCCTGTATATTTTTGTAGGATCTCTATCTCCCTCCCTCCTTCTCCCTGGTACCCGTGACTGTTGGTTGTCCTGTGTAACATCACATTGTTGATTGTTGTATCACCACATGGACATTGTTTGCCAATCTTTGCAGTTAATAATTAAGATGTCACATGTACGGTCTTCCTGCTACTAGATCTGAGCTGTACATACGCACTTGTGCTGGTTACTGGACGCAACGCCTGTCTTTCTTTCCTTTTTCACTAGAATCAGAAGAACAACAACCTTGTCGTATCCGTTCAAAATAAAAATAAAAAACCTCGTCGTATGACAGCTTCACTCATACACGAGTGGAGCAGCGTATCTCTATCTCTACTATATAATTTAAGCAGCGGTGGTTTTTGTCACCTGTGTTTTTCGTACGTCGATCGTCCGTTATCAGTAATAGTAGTACTTCCAATCCAACTCGGTGTGATCTCAGGTGGCGGGTTGGTTCAGCCTGACGGACATCCGCGTGCGCTCGATCCAACCCACCCCGCCGCCAGGAAGCCCCTCCGCCTCCCTCGCTTGCGAGCCCTCCAGCGCCGTCGGCGTGCCACCCGTATACCTCCACCTCCTGGAGCTTCAGTCCCCGTCTTACCCTGTTCCCCATTGTCTATCTCCCGCACCCCCACGCTCGAGCCCCCGTGCCATGCCTCGCTTCCATGTCCTTGCCGCCGGCGCTCCGCTTCTCCACGGAGAGTCTGGTCCTTTTCTTGATCGGCCAGTGATATCTCTCCAGCTAGCGTATGAAGTGAGATTCCACACGACCTGAATCGAAGAGAAGCGAGGAGAGGCCTGAGAAAACTAAGGTCCGCTTCTTGATTTGATTTCTCGTTGTGGTGGTTGCCATGGCTCCCGAAGGCCTCGATCGGTGGAAAAACGACATGTTGCGCTATGTTCGCGCGCTGGCGCTATCCCTGACAACACCCACGTCTTTGACTTTGCCATGCTCCAGTAGCTTATGTCGCCACCATCGTATGAAAATACATTGCAGGAGCAGACATGCGCGACTTCGGGTTCAAGGTCATTCTGCTGTAGGTCCTGACAGGCCGTTCGACGGAGGAGGCGACCTTGGTAATGTGCACTCGCCAACGTATAGCGGTTCTACATTATCCACTCTCCAACAGTCCAATTCTTAATTGATTGATGGCTTGAGAAGCAGAACCGTCCAATTCTTAATCGATTGCATGAGGATCTGAAAACAGAGCCGAACATTTCTCTCCCTGTTCACACGAAGAGAAAAGGAGAATTGGGTGAGACCGGAGACTCTAAAATTGGGTTGTCGCTAGGTTGTCGCACCAAGAGACAAAAATTCGAATAGATCTAAATTAAATATAAATTTCGTAATCATTATCATTTCTATTCTAGATTTTCTATTCAAAGGTATAGAGAAAAATTTATAACATAAGAGTTATGAGCTTAAGAAATAATATACGGAGCGCCTCACGTTTCCTTTGGAGAACAGGATGTTTGGATGGATAGGAGAAGCAGATGACTGGATAGTTATGGCGGTGTTGATGGAGTATCTCTAGATGTTCACTTGGTGCTAGGGGATCATCGAAGATTAACCCGTAGCAACGCACGGGTATTATGCTAGTATAATATATATACAGTTTAAAGGTGAAGCACGTCCAGAGCTACAGGGTCTCGGCTCACTATAGCGACCAGGAATCATACATAAACTTTAGTCAAGGACAAGATTGGTATTGACAGCCGCCGACTGATTTTATGCTAAGTGAGGCACATCAACTCATCTACTCCCTCCGTCCTACTCCCTCTGTTTTAAAATGTAAGATGTTTTAGATTCGTGAAAAAAATGTATCTAGACTTTTTCTAGTGTGTAAATTCACTCCAAACTCTACCTGAGTGAATCTATATATGAAAAATAGTCTAGATACATTTGCTTCACAAAGCTAAAATATCTTATATTTTGAAACGGAGGAAGTACAAAGTATGTCGTAGATTTCTCTAGATTTATATGTATCTATACTGTATCTAGAGCGCAAGGAGTACAAAAGCATTTGACTGCCTCGTCATGCCTATGCTTCAATGATGCCTCTTATTTTACTGACGTCTCTCAATTTGTGTTTTTATTATTTTTAAGTCTTTTGTATTACAGTTGATGATTATTAATAGATCGGTGATTTTTTTCAAAAAAAAAATAAACAGGTCCATTGGTTGCCCAACCGACTACTATCTTCATCACACGCCCAAAAAAATATAAGATATTTTAGCTTTGTGAAACAAATGTATCCAAACTTATTTTAATGTGTAGGTTTACTCTAAACATGAATGAATCTATAAACTAAAAAAAATCTAAATACATTTGCTTCACAAAACTAAAACATTTTATATTTTAAAACAAATGGAGTAGTTCATTAAGAAGTCATAACGGAAGCATCCAAGCAGGCGGATGGTACATACTGCATCGTGCAAAGGTGTTTATGTGGCAAATCGAATAACAAAACTGCTACTCCCTCCGTTCATAAATATAGGATGTTTTAGATTTATAAATCAAATACATCTAGACGTATTTTAGTGTATAGGTTTATGGAGTTTCGGTGTGAAACTATGCACTAAAAATGGTCTGGATACATTCATTTTACAAAACTAAAAATGTCTTATATTCCTAAACGGGGAGTACGTACCAAATCACGATGCTAGGTACGGTAGGCATTCATGCTTCAGCGGGTCATAAAAACAAGCACATTCGATCACTAGCTACATTTTGGAGGGAAATTTCATCACCAGCGTTTTTGTCCCTTGAGGTTAACAAGAGCAGGGACATATAGCACATCTATCTCCCTTAAAGGTTAACAAGAACAAGCCCACTTAACATGAAACAAGCCCACCTATGTCCGTTAAAACTTGAGAGGATACTCTATCTCTTCTCTTTGCCCGACGCCGGCCAGGCCACATTTTCATTTCCGTTCCGCGAGGTCTAAGGGTATCTTCGTCGGGCCGATTCAATGATATGTTCCTGTCCGTTTGTATTGGGCCGTATTCGTTTTTGGGTCAGGGTCTGGTTTGTCCGGCCAACGCGTCTAGCGGTGCGATCCATCTGTCCGCGCTTGGTCGTCGTCAACACCGACGTATTTGCAGTGTCTTTCCGCTGCCTCGTCGTCGCCCGTCTTTCTTTCCCGTCGCTTCCCGCCAGTTCTGAGCGTTTTTCGCCGCGTTCAGGCGCAGCCATTAAAAGGAAGGTCGTCAAGATATCTTTGACCCGCACCACCCCCAACACAAAACCACCATGTCTGGCCGCCGGCGTCGGCCCGACGAGCTCCGTGGCAACCCCGACGCCGGCAGAGAAGTTGCCCGATCGCCCGCTGCCGCCGTGGTGGGCGAACTCGCCGTTGGCACCAGACGTGTTGTCGCCTCCGATTCCGAGGCACCCGCATATATTCCATATCCCTTTGCGATCGCAGCGCACCTACTACAACTACAACAACACTATCGGCGAGCATTTCTCGTTGGAGGTGATGAATTGCGTCTTTCGTCTGGAGCATCGGTGGTGTCTAGCGCTTAGAGAAGTGCGTGACGACCTCCGGGAAGCGGTGTGGTCTAATCTCGACGACGCGTACCTGCGTTCCCGCCTCCCCCAAGCCGAAGAAGAGCTGTGGACGCAGGAGGCGATCTACCGCTCTCTTGAGGAAGAATGGGGTCTTACCGACCAACCGCCGCCGCCAGCGCCGTAGGCGGCGCATAGCTAGAATGGTTCTGTAGTGTTGTTTGTAATATATTTGGCAGTCGAATAATTTTTTTTATTGCAAATGGTCGATGCCCACATTGCTATATCGTAGATGGCGGATGCATAGCCTAGCCTACTCGTTGGAGTCGGAGTTGGAGTCAGAGCGGTAGTAGCAACGACACATGGTGTCGTCGAAGACGCTGACGACGAGCATTCCTTCGTCGTTGTACTTGAAGACGACGATGTTGTTGGAATTTGGTGAGTTTTGGGTTGTTGGCCCATTAGACAAATTCTGAAATTCTCTTTGGCCCACTTGTATATGGCAGCATATGGCTGTGCTAGTGGTGCTAAAGTTTAGTCCCACGTTGCTAGTTGAAGGAGAGTTGGACCACCTTATATAGTAGAGTGTTGCACCACTCACTAAGGTGTGATAAGAAGAGTAGCCCTCGTGCACTCCTCCTCCGACGCCGTCCGCCTCGCCTCGCCTCGTCACGACGCGCGCGCGTGCCGCGGGAATCTCGCCGAGCCGAGCTTTATTTTGCTGGTTGGGAAAACTGATTATGAGTCATTAACGGACGCGTTAATTACAGCCGTTTCCAGATTTTATGGACGTGGCTGTTACCGACTTGGACGTGGGCTGAGCCCACGATCTTCCTAACCTGCACTATATAAGCGTTTGCGCTAAACCTAATCGGTGTATCAATCCACACACGTGCCTACCTCCAGAACCTTGCGCCGCCGCTTTCGTCTTCCCCATCCCGGCTTGCGGCGTGCACCGCAAATCGGGATAGTAGGCCTCCGGAACCCCGCCTCTCGTGAACCTGTACGGGTGAGGGGCGGTCAGGTTTTTGGGGAGCGCTCAAGCGCGACTACTGGCAACTACGATGTCGTCCGACGACGAGTTCCCGGACGACGACTTCTTCCCGGACGTCACCAATCTCTTCGACAACCTCAACATGGGCGACGCTGCTGCGACCGCTGCGGCTACTATTCAGCCTACACTGTATGTGATCCTCAACTGCCTTTTTCGGATTATGCTAGAGTTCTTTGTTCTAGCGTTTGGTGTAGATGTGATAGGTTTATCTCCTATAGATGTAATATGTTCATCTACTTTGTTGATCTGCATAATTGGTTTTAGTACCGTTTGTATGATCATGCTTTATCAATTTATTATTCGGATTAAATCATATGGATTATTGCTTATATTTCCAACAATCCAAAAACCTGATTATAGACAATTGAATTCCACTGGTGTAGCCGCGGCTACTAGTCCGCCTCCTTTTAATGGCATGCACTATAAGAGATGGCGCAAGAGAGCAGTTCTTTGGTTTGAAAACCTAAACTGCTATAGCGCCACTCTTGGCAAGCCTAAAGGAGATCTTTCTGCTGAGCAGGAAGCGAACTTTAAGAAAGCCGATACCATGTTTATGGCGGTTTTGTTCAGTGTTCTTGGGGACAACATTGTTGACCCTTATATGTCATTTGATAATGGCAAGGATGCGTGGGAAGCGCTCGAGGCCAAGTTTGGGGTCTCGGACGCTGGCACTGAGTTGTATGTCATGGAGCAATTCTATGACTACAGGATGGTTGATGAGCGCTCCGTCGTTGAGCAAGCTCATGAGATACAATCACTTGCCAAAGAACTTGAGCAGTTCAAGTGTTCCTTACCGGACAAATTTGTGGCTGGTGGCATTATTACTAAGCTTCCTCCTTCGTGGAGGAACTTTGCTACTTCTCTGAAACATAAGAGACAAGAGTTTTCCATTACGGATCTTATTGGGTCTCTGCATATGGAAGAGAAAGCGAGAGCAAAGGACAAAGCTGCTCGAGGACTTGAGGGAGGTTTTAATGCCAATTTAGTGTAGAGGAAAAACTTCCAATCTCACAAGTTCAAGAATAAGAATAAAACTGAAGGAAAGGGGAAGTTTGATGGCAAGAACAAGGCCACGCACTCAACCAACTTCAAGAAGAAAAATGATAAGAGGAAAGGCTCTTGCCACGTCTGTGGTGATCCTGATCATTGGGCTCCTAGCTATCCTAATCGCTTTGACAAGTGTCAACATGGAAAAAGCGGCAAGGCCGCTAATGTTGTTATTAGCGATACTGAGATGAAGGATGCTGGATACGGTATTTTACCTACTATCCTTTCAGTATGTCATTCTCCTGATTGGTGGATAGACACGGGTGGTAATACACATGTATGTTCTGATATTTCCATGTTTTCCTCTTATCAGGTTTCAAGGACCTCTTCCGTGCTGATGGGAAACGGCTCACGTGCTTGTGTTCATGTTGTTGGTACGGTAAATCTGAAGTTTACTTTGGGGAAGACCGTACAGCTGAAGAATGTGCAGCATGTTCCCTCCATCAATAAGAATCTCGTCAGCGGATCGCTTTTATGTCGAGATGGCTTTAAGTTGGTTTTTGAGTCCAATAAAGTTGTAATTTCTAAGTATGTACAATTTGTTGGAAAGGGTTATGAGTATGGAGGTCTGTTCCGCTTGTCTTTGTCAGACTCATGTACTAAAGTTATTAATCATGTTTGCAATGATAATGAGTCCAATGTTTGGCATTCACGACTCTGTCATATTAACTTTGGTTGCATGACGCGGCTAGCCAATATGAGTTCAATTCTAAAATTTACCACTGTCAAAGGTTCTAAGTGCCAAGTTTGTGTGCAAGCAAAGCAACCCCGCAAGTCTCATACGACTGCGGAACCGAGAAACTTAGCACCGCTAGAACTTATACATTCAGATCTTTGTGAGATGAATGGTGTGTTGACAAAAGGTGGAAAAAGATACTTCATGACGTTAATTGATGACTCCACTAGATACTGCTATGTTTATCTTCTGAAATATAAAGATGAAGCTTTGAACCACTTCAAAATCTATAAAGCTGAGGCAGAAAACCAACTTGATCTTAAAATCAAGCGGTTAAGGTCGGATCGTGGTGGAGAGTACTTTTCAAATGAATTTGACTTATTATGTATGGAACATGGTATTATACATGAGAGGACGCTTTCCTACTCACCTCAGTCAAATGGGGTGGCCGAAAGAAAGAACCACACTCTAACTGATTTGGTTAACGCCATGTTAGATACACCGGGTCTTTCCAAGGAATGGTGGGGGGAGGCGCTAATGACTGCATGTCATGTCCTAAACCGTGTTCTCATAAAGGATAAAACCATGACTCCATTTGAGGAATGGGAAAATAAAAGGCTTAAACTCTCTTACTTACGAACTTGGGGTTGTTTGGCGAAAGTCAATATTCCAATACCCAAGAAGCGAAAGCTTGGACCAAAAACCGTTGATTGTGTTTTTCTGGGATATGCTTTTCATAGCATTGGCTATAGATTTTTGATAGTAAAATCTAAGGTATCCGACATGCATGTTGGTACAATTATGGAGTCGAATGATGCGACTTTCTTTGAGGACTTCTTTCCTATGAAAGGTATGTCTAGCTCATCAAATCAGGAGATGACTAATTCATCTAGTCAGGAATTTGTTATAATTCCTGAACCCACTATGCCAATAGAACGCTCTGATGATCCTGTGGAGGATGACAATGAAGCTCCCAAAAGGAGCAAGAGACAAAGGACAGCAAAGTCATTTGGTGATGATTTCATTGTGTACCTTGTGGATGATACTCCCACTTCTATTTCAGAAGCCTATGCATCTCAAGATGTTGACTACTGGAAGGAAGCTGTCTGAAGCGAGATGGACTCCATCTTAGCTAATGGTACTTGGGAAATCATTGATCGTCCTTATGGGTGTAAACCTGTAGGATGTAAATGGGTGTTCAAGAAAAAGCTTAGAACTGATGGTACTATTGAAAAGTACAAGGCACATCTTGTGGCTAAGGGATATACCCAAAAGGAAGGTGAAGACTTCTTCGATACCTACTCACCTGTAGCCAGATTGACCACTATTCGATTACTACTTTCCTTGGCTACCTCACATGGTCTTCTCGTTCATCAAATGGACGTTAAGACAACTTTTCTAAATGGAGAGCTAGATGAGGAAATTTATACGAAGTAGCCTGACAGATTTGTAGTAGATGGTCAAGAAGGAAAGGTGTGTAAGTTAGTGAAGTCTTTGTATGGTATTAAGCAAGCTCCTAAGCAGTGGCACGAGAAGTTTGAAAGAACTTTAACTGCTAAAGGCTTTGTTGTAAATGAAGCTGACAAGTGTGTGTACTATCACCATGGTGGGGGCGAGGGAGTTATTATGTGTCTCTACGTTGATGACATATTGATATTTGGGACCAACCTCGCTGTTATCGAGGAGGTCAAAGAGTTCCTATCTCGCTGCTTTGAGATGAAGGACTTGGGAGTGGCTGATGTAATTTTAAACATCAAGCTACTAAAGGATGACAATGGTGGGATTACATTGCTTCAGTCTCACTATGTGGAAAATATAATGAGTCGCTTCGGGTATAGCGACTGCAATTCTTCTCCAACGCCTTATGATCCTAATGTGCTACTTCGAAAGAATCGAAGGTCTGCTAAAGATCAATTGAGATATTCTCAAATTATTGGCTTGCTATTTAGCCAGCGCTACTAGACCTGACATCTCTTTTGCTATAAGCAAACTAAGTCGATTTGTGTCAAATCCTGGAGATGATCATTGGCATGCTCTTGAAAGAGTTTTGCGCTATTTGAAAGGCACTGCGAGTTATGGTATTCACTATACTAGGTATCCACGGGTACTTCAGGGTTATAGTGATTCAAACTAGATATATGATGCTGATGAGATTAAGGCCACAAGTGGTTATCTATTTACAATTGGTGGTGGCGTTGTTTCCTGGAAGTCTTGCAAGCAGACCATCTTAATGAGGTCAACAATGGAAGCAGAACTCACAGCATTAGACACAACCACTGTTGAAGCAGAGTGGCTTCGTGATCTCTTGATGGACTTACCTGTGGTTGAAAAACCAATACCCATCATCCCGATGAACTGTGATAATCAAATTGTGATCGTCAAAGTAAACAGTTCTAAGGATAATATGAAGTCATCAAGGCATGTGAAGAGGAGATTGAATTCTGTCAGGAAACTGAGAAACTCCGGAGTTATTGTGTTGGATTATATCCAAACATCTAAGAACCTGGCAGATCCCTTCACAAAGGGTTTATCACGCAATGTGATAGATAATGCATCGATGGAGATGGGTTTGAGACCCACGCTATGAGTTGATCCCAGTGGCAACCCACTCTATGTGATCGGAGATCCCGTGAATTAGAGCTGGGAGACAAGCTGTTGGTCAGCTGAGAGGAGAGTATCCCCATATTATATTTACATCTTCATAAAGATGCAATACTCTCTTAATCTGCATGGCAGGTTGATATTTATCTTAATGTGTTCCAAGTGGCTTTTTATAAGTGGAGATGTTGTCCTGTAGAACATCTCTTGAGGAACACACCTATATGAGTCTGGCTGTCAAACTTCGTAGTCCGTGAGAGTTGGGTGCTCTCTAGTAAACTCATGAAAGGCCCTGGAGTATGACGCATAAGCTCCAAACCGCGGGGAAGCCGACGGTAGCCCTGTACCGGTCTAGATTTTGTGTGAAACTAGCGCGCAGAAAACTTGTAGTTCAAGGCATAGTCTACTATTCAAGTTGCTAACTAGCGTAGCATGAAGTTTAACATGGAAGTTCAACTTAATAGTCTCCACTACACACCGGTATATAAAACAATGTTCTGGAAGAAAAGTGTTGTGATGTGCCAATGAGACTTTGTGGGGAATTGTTGGAATTTGGTGAGTTTTGGGCTGTTGGCCCATTAGAAATATTCTGAAATTCTCTTTGGCCCACCTGTATATGGCAACATATGGCTGTGCTAGTGGTGCTAAAGTTTAGTCCCACATTGCTAGTTGAAGGAGAGTTGGACCACCTTATATAGTAGAGTGTTGCACCACTCACTAAGGTGTGATAAGAAGAGTAGCCCTCACGCACTCCTCCTCCGACGCCGCCCGCCTCGCCTCGCCTCGCCTTGTGACGACATGCGCGCGCGCGTGCCGCGGGTTGCGGGAATCTCGTCGAGCCGAGCTTTATTTTGCTGGTTGGGAAAACTGATTATGAGTCATTAACGAACGCGTTAATTACAACCATTTCCAGATTTTATGGACGTGGCTGTTACCGACTTGGACATGGGCTGAGCCCACGATCTTCCTAACCGACACTATATAAGCGTCTGCGCTAAACCTAATCGATGTATCAATCCACACACGCGCCTACCTCTAGAATATTGCGCCGCCGCTTTGGTCTTCCCCATCCCGGCTTGCGGCGTGCACCGCAAATCGGGACAGTAGGCCTCCAGAACCCAGCCTCTGGTGAACCTGTACGGGTGAGGGGCGATCAGGTTTTTAGGGAGCGCTCAAGCAAGACTGCTGGCAACTACAACATCGTCCGACGATGAGTTCCCGGACGACATCTTCTTCCCGGACGCCACCAATCTCTTCGACAACCTCAACATGGGCGACGCTGCTACGACCGCTGCGGCTGCTATTTAGCCTACACTGTATGTGATCCTCAACTGCCTTTTTGGATTATGCTAGAGTTCTTTGTTCTAGCGTTTGGTATAGATGTGATAGGTTTATCTCCTATAGATGTAATCAGTTCATCTACTTTGTTGATCTGCATAATTGGTTTTAGTACCGTTTGTATGGTCATGCTGTCACATCCCAAAATTTTCCAAATTTTGTAATGTGAAAAATAAATAAACAAAATAAATAATTGTTGAAATTTAGGGTGAAAAGAAACTTTTTGGAAACATCAAAACCCATCTTGGACAAACTTTGGATAAAATTTTGAATCCAACTAAATTCAAATCAAGTGAAATGCTTTCTTCATAAAAGCATCTTGAAAATTTAAACACTTGGAAAATAAACCAAAACCCTCAAACCCTAAGGGAAGAAAAACATTTCAAAGCTATCTCTAAGCCTATGGATTTGATCCACATAAAAATTGGTCAAACAAACATTTCAAAATGATCAAGGATGACAAATAGAAATGTTAGAAAACCATAGAAATTGGTTTCACTTAATTTGGAGCCATAGATAAAATCTTATGAATTTAATAAGATAAAGGGAAATAATTTCCAAAGATAATAATGCTCCTATCTAAAAATTCCATACCAAATGGTGAGTAAATAATCCTAAAGAGATTTAAAAGGATAAAAAATATTAAATAAAATTATGCCAATTGGAATCACCAACTTTGGATCTATAAATAAAAAAAGATATGGATTTTATGAGGTAAAGAAAGAATTAATTAATAGGGAATATTTAAAAGCCAAATTAAAAATTGGCCTAGTCCATAAGCAAATGGAATGAATATAATCCTAATCCAAATAACATAAAAGGATAGAGAATTTTCAAATAAAAGAAAATGGCCTTAACCAAATTCTATTTCTATTTGAATAAAAACAATCCCTAATAAGAATGATTAATTAAATCATGGGAAAATAATATTTGGAATTTACCCAAGTGGAATAAAAGTTATTTAATTAACTTAAATGAGATAAAAAAATCATCTAAATAAAATTTATGAAATTAAACCCATATTTAATTTCATTGGAATAAAGACAAATACCCAATTTAAATGATTAATAAAATCTATTAAAAATATTCCAAATAATAAATAAAACCTACTGAAAAAGGTTTGATAAAAATTTAAATTCAAATAAGAGTTGAAATTATATTTAAAATCTTATTTGAATTAAAACAAAGACTTATTTTAAATAATTAAGATACTCTAAAAATAATAAAAGAATTATTCTAAATTTGGCTTTAGAATATGTTAATAAACAGTATCAAAATCTAGACAAAGTTTGGCAAAAGTTTGAATTCAAATAGTGCTTGAATTGTATGAATAAGAATCAAATCAGAATAATAGAAATGGAAAAAGAAAAAAAGGAATCAGAACAAAAAAAATGAACAAAGCCATCCCAGCTAAACCTAACCCAGCCTAGCAGAGTTTCTGGCCCATCTAGCCCAACCAAACCCCCGAACCGTTTTTCTCACTCACTAACTAACCCACTCAGTCCCTGACGTCTGGACCCCACTCTTTCTCTCTCTCACTCGCTGACAGAACGACCCCACTGCCCTGTCATCATCTTCCCCACCGCGACGACCTTGCCCCTCACCTCGCGGCTGTTTCTGCCATTTGATTCGAGGTTTAAATTCGATTGAATGCAGGAATAATTCTCGCCGAGACCATGCTCGTTAAAGGTGCCTTCCTCCCCTCTTTTGTTCCCCTCACTCGCCGCTTCCTCTCTGCACCCATGCTGCAAGAATCGCAACCCAAGCAGCCACTACTCCGACGGGCTCATCGGCTGATTCCGGCGACACCCGACCTCCCCTTGCTCCCTGACACTTACTGGCTTACTTCCCATTGCCAAGCGCACCATCCAGTACCCTCAACTCGCCCGCGCGCGTTCCACATCGTCGGCAACGACCAAGACCGAGCGCCACCGACGATCGCATCCACTCCGGCAACGTTTCCCCGTAAGCCCCATCCTCCCCTCTCTCTCCCAATGATGCTCCCATGCTCGCGACTCTCTTACGCAACTAACGGCGCCTTCGGTTTGTCCTAGCACACCCTACATCGTCGCCTCCGTCGTCGAGCAGACGAACCCGACGCCGCCGCTAGCTCCGGTGAGCAATTCCTCGGGAACCAGAGCGCCCCTCGACAAACTGACCATACCTTGAGCTTCGCCACACTCCTGCAATACTGGTGAGCAACCTCTCCCTCTCCCGTGCGACCTAGTTCACCGGCAAGCTTACAGCCCGAGCGCCGCCACCGCGCCACCGTCGCCAGCGCCGCCCATCTAAGGTCGTTGCGTCTGGACCGTTGGATGTTGATCTGTTGGCTTAGATAGAAAGCTAGCGAAACGATATCTGTTGCTCTAGTCCGTGCGTTGTTAGATAGATCCAACAGCCGTAGCTGTGTGATCCACACGAACCGGTACCAGCCTATAGAAATGTGCCACGTGGCCAGACTCTGGTTTTAAAAACAGAATTTGATCTATTGGATATGTAAACTTGCAAAATTCATAACTTTCAATCCACGCGTCCAAATTTTACAAATTTTATATAATTGGAATCAGAAAGAAGAAATCTATCCAACCATGCACTTTGTTTAATGAATTGCTTCTGATAAAATGGTTGTTTTTGCAGAAACTTGTGTAGGTATAATTTGATTATAAAAATTATTGTAGAAATGTTTTTAGGATAAAATCTGTGGCAAATGGATTGTTTTGAACCTACTGACCATAGAAACCAACTTATGGATCTAAAAATGTATTTTGTGAAGCTAAAGAATAATTCTTTGAATTAAAACATTTCTAGCCAAATAAAAATATTGATTATGGTTTGAAAATGATTTGTTGGGAAAAACCTTTGGAAAATGATTTGATTTAAACTTTATGACCCTAAACACCAAGTTTATGATTTAAAAATATATTTTGTGAACCCTATAAAAATTATTGCTTTGCTAAAGACATTTTCAACAACATAAAATATTGATTTAGTGTAAAAATGGTTTATAGGTGAAACCTTTTGCAAATGGTTTTAATATTAAATACTTGACCATAAAAAACCAACATTTGTGTTTAAAAATGTATTTGTCAAAACACTAGAAAATATTACTTTGGTTTGAACCATTTCTAGCAAAATAAAAAAGACTTAAAATGGCCATTTTCACTAACTTGTTATCAAATGATTTTGCCACATTTACAAATGACCTTGCCACTTTTATAAATGACCAATAAATATTTTATGATGTCTATAACCTAATAGAAACCACTTTTCCAAATAAAACAATCTTGGAATGCTTGCATGCATTTCTTTGTTTTGTTAATCTATGTGATGTTTGCTTGAATGGTAGATTAAATATTGCTTGCTTGGTTGAATTGTAGTGGAATTTGAAGTGTGTTGATTAGGATTACAAGTCTACAACCAACATGATTGCCTGTGGCACTTTGAAGATGAAGGACCCCATGCTATAGTTATTTCTGCTTCATTGTATTGTGATAGCCAAATGAGCTATGTAAGATGTAATAAATTATTTTATTCCTGGTTATAAAGTTGTATTATGACCTTTGTTTCTTGATATTACATCATAACTGTGGATGCTACCTATTGATCCAGGGACTAGCATTGTAAACATAGGGATATCTACCTTATTAAAGGTTGGGACCTTTACAGATGGTATCAGAGCACTGTGTTGCCTGTAGGATTTGTAACCCTAGGATTGGACAAAACCCCTTAGGAAAATAGGAGTTGTATTTGTTCCAAAACTTATTTTAAAAACAATCTTGTAAAATCTTTCCTCAACCATTTTGGTTTTAATTCTACATCTCTTCTATTTCAAACTTGATGGACAAAGACCTCAACCATGAGCAGAGGACTTCACTAACTCAAATGACTTCAACTTTAACATCACCAAAGACTTCAACTTTATTTTCACCAAGGATTTCAACTTTGGATATCACTAAGGACTACAAGTGAGACAAGAAATATTACTCAAGACTTGAAGACTAAGGAAACACAACTTAGAAGGAAACATCATCATCACTTTTGAAGTTTTGAGACCAAGACCCAAGAATTTTCCTAAGGAAACCATGATCTCATTTAAGAAGAAACAACAAAGGAGAATGTGATGATCTCAAGTGAACCATATAGTTGGACCACCATATTTAGTTTAATCAAACACACCAACTTATGTGGTGTAGCAAAAATATTTTTTTGTTGCCTAAAAATGGGCTTGAACCTTGTTGTTTGAGTAGAATGTTGTTTGTGATTGTTTGCATGTTACTTGTGTGAATTGTGATGTGTGTGATTAGAATTATTTTTCCTATTCTAAACCCAATCCAACCCAAACATATGACTTCCCCAAGAGACTCCAACATCAAGGATGGTGACAACAACAATATCAACCAAGATATCACCATGAGAAAACTCATAGTAACCCAAACCTAGTTGAACCAAGTGACAACTCAGTTTTTAGCCAACAACAAAGAGTTAGACCCAACCATGCAAAGGTTTTTGTAAACCCAAACCCAATTGATGCAAAAGGTGGCAAATCAAATGATCAACATGGGAGACAATCCTTCCCAAGGAGTTTGTGACAACACTGATGTCAAGGATGATATTATAGGAGGGACTCAAGCTTGCAATATTTGTGGAGACATGGATCACACCTCCAAAGAGCATGAAGATTAATGCCCCAATTGTGAAGAGAAGCATCCAACTAGTCAATGCCCCACATATCAATCTATTTGTTTCCTATGTGAAGGAAATAATCATGTCCCTATCCAATGCCCCATCTATTCCATAGTTCAACATAGGAAACAAGGTGGAGTGCATCAACAGATTATAAACCCCCATGATAGAACAACTTCTACCAAGAAGGATGAATACAAAGGAAAATCTCAGTTTGCACCTCCATGCAAGATGACTCACCTTGATGGACAGAAGAAGAGACATATGTATTATCCAAGGAAAAGATTAAGGAGACCAGGAGACTTTCCCACCTTTGAGGTGAGATATGAAGAGCATGAACTAGAAGAACTCCTAGCTTTGGAGAAACCCAAGAAGAAGAAGGACAAAAGCCAAGTGCAATGTTGCCATTGCAAAGAGATGGGACACTATGCCAATGAATGTCCTGAGAAGAAGCAAAAATATAAGGAGATTAGCCAAGTGTGGTGCAACAACTGCAAAGAGCTAGGCGATTATGTATCAACTTATCCATAGAAGATACGTGAAGAGCTCAACCTTGTCACATGTTACAATTGTGGTAACCAAGGACATTATGCAAGCAATTGTCCAGAAAAGATGAAGCACAAGATAAACAAGCCTCTGAAGGATCTCAGCCTTGTCACATGTTTCAAGTGTGGAAACAAAGGACACTATGCAGATGTTTGCCCAGAGAAGTTTCATCAAGATCCTAAGCAAGCCAAGATGTAATCTAGTTGAGAAATTTTTAAGGGTGGTAGTACCCTAGTTGCTTTGAGCCAACTTGTAACCCTATCTTTCCCAAATCTCGGGACGAGATTTCTTTTAAGGGTGGTAGCCTGTCACATTGCAAAATTTTCCAAATTTTGTAATGTGAAAAATAAATAAACAAAATAAATAATTGTTGAAATTTAGGGTGAAAAGAAACATTTTGGAAACATCAAAACCCATCTTGAACAAACTTTGGATAAAATTTTGAATCCAACTAAATTCAAATCAAGTGAAATGTTTTCTTAATAAAAACATCTTGAAAATTTAAACACTTGGAAAATAAACCAAAACCCTCAAACCCTAAGGGAAGAAAAACATTTTCAAGTTATCTCTAAGCCTATGGATTTGATACACATAAAAATTGGTCAAACAAACATTTCAAAATGATCAAGGATGACAAATAGAAATGATAGAAAACCATAGAAATTGGTTTCACTTAATTTGGAGCCATAGATAAAATCTTATGAATTTAATAAGATAAAGGGAAATAATTTCCAAAGCTAATAATGCTCCTATCTAAAAATTCCATACCAAATGGTGAGTAAATAATCCTAAAGAGATTTAAAAGGATAAACAAATATTAAATAAAAGTATACCAATTGGAATCACCAACTTTGGATCTATAAATAAAAAAAGATATGGATTTTATGAGGTAAAGAAAGAATTAATTAATAGGGAATATTTAAAAGCCAAATTACACCTTGGCCTAGTACATAAACAAATGGAATGAATATAATCCCAATCCAAATAACATAAAAGGATAGAGAATTTTCAAATAAAAGAAAATGGCCTTAACCAAATTCTATTTCTATTTGAATAAAAACAATCCCTAATAAGAATGATTAATTAAATCATGGGAAAATAATATTTGTAATTTACCCAAGTGGAATAAAAGTTATTTAATTAACTTAAATGAGATCAAAGAAATCATCTAAATAAAATTTATGAAATTAAACCCATATTTAATTTCATTGGAATAAAGACAAATACCCAATTTAAATGATTAATAAAACCTATTAAAAATATTCCAAATATGACACCATAATAAATAAATAAAACCTACTGAAAAAGGTTTGATAAAAAATTAAATTCAAATAAGAATTGAAATTATATTTAAAATCTTATTTGAATTAAAACAAAGGCTTATTTTAAATAATTAAGATACTCTAAAAATAATAAAAGAAATATTCTAAATTTGGATTTAGAATATGTTAATAAACAGTATCAAAATCTACACAAAGTTTGGCAAAAGTTTGAATTCAAATAGTGCTTGAATTGTTTGAATAAGAATCAAATAAGAATAATAGAAAAGGAAAAAGAAAAAAAGGAATCAGAACAAAAAAAATGAATAAAGCCAGCCCAGCTAAACCTAACCCAGCCCAGCAGAGTTTCTGGCCCATCTAGCCCAACCAAACCCCCGAACCGTTTTTCTCACTCACTAACTAACCCACTCAGTCCCTGACGTCTGGACCCCACTCTTTCTCTCTCTCACTCGCTGACAGAACGACCCCACTGCCCCGTCATCATCTTCCCCACCGCGACGACCTCGCCCCTCACCTCGTGGCCGTTTCTACCATTTTATTCGAGGTTTAAATTCGATTGAATGCAGGAATAATTCTCGCCAAGACCATGCTCGTTAAAGGCGCCTTCCTCCCCTCTTCTGTTCCCCTCACTCGCCGCTTCCTCTCTACCCCAGGCTGCAAGAATCGCAAGCCCAAGCACCCACTGCTCCGATGAGCTCATCGGCCGATTTCGGCGACACCCGGCCTCTCCTTGCTCCCTGACACTTACTGGCTTACTTCCCATTGCCAAGCGCACCCTCCAGTACCCTCAACTCGCCCGCGCGCGTTCCACATCATCGGCAACGACCAAGACCGAGCGCCACCGACGACCGCATCCACTCCGGCGACGTTTCCCTGTAAGCCCCATCCTCCCCTCTCTCTCCCGATGATGCTCCCATGCTCGCGACTCTCTTACACAACTAACGGCGCCTTCGGTTTGTCCTAGCACACCTTACATCGTCTCCTCCGTCGTCGAGCAGACGAACTCGACGCCGCCGCTAGCTCCGGTGAGCAATTCCTCGGGAACCAGAGCGCCCCTCGACAAACTGATCATACCTTGAGCTTCGCCACACTCTGCAAGACTGGTGAGCAACCTCTCCCTCTCCCGCGTGACCTAGTTCACCGGCAAGCTTACAACCCGAGCTCCGCCACCGCGCCACCGTCGTCAGCGCCGCCCATCTAAGGTCGTTGCGTCTAGACCGTTGGATGTTGATTTGTTGGCTTAGATAGAAAGCTAGCGAAACGGTATCTGTTGATCTAGTCCATGCATTGTTAGTTAGATCCAACAGCCGTAGCTACGTGATCCACACGAACCGGTACCAGCCTATAGAAACGCGCCACGTGGCTAGAATCTGGTTTTAAAAACAGAATTTGATCTATTGGATATGTAAACTTGCAAAATTCATAACTTTCAATCCACACGTCCAAATTTTACAAATTTTATATCATTGGAATCAGAAAGAAGAAACCTATCCAACCATGCACTTTGTTTAATGAATTGTTTCTGATAAAATGGTTGTTTTTGCAGAAACTTGTGTTGGTATAATTTGATTATAAAAATTATTCTAGAAATGTTTTTAGGATAAAATCTATGGCAAATGGATTGTTTTGAACCTACTGACCATAGAAACCAACTTATGGATCTAAAAATGTATTCTATGAAGCTAAAGAATAAATCTTTGAATTAAAACATTTCTAGCCAAATAAAAATATTGATTATGGTTTGAAAATGATTTATTGGGAAAAACCTTTGGAAAATGATTTGATTTAAACTTTATGACCCTAAACACCAAGTTTATGATTTAAAAATATAATTATTGCTTTGCTAAAGACATTTTCAACAACATAAAATATTGATTTAGTGTAAAAATGGTTTATAGGTGAAACCTTTTGCAAATGGTTTTAATATTAAATACTTGACCATAAAAAACCAACATTTGTGTTTAAAAATGTATTTGTCAAAACACTAGAAAATATTACTTTGGTTTGAACCATTTCTAGCAAAATAAAAAAGACTTAAAATGGCCATTTTCACTAACTTGTTATCAAATGATTTTGCCACATTTACAAATGACCTTGCCACTTTTATAAATGACCAATAAATATTTTATGATGTCTATAACCGAATAGTAACCACTTTTCCAAATAAAATAACCTTGGAATGCTTGCATGCATTTCTTTGTTTTGTTAATCTATGTGATGTTTGCTTGAATGGTAGATTGAATATTGCTTGCTTGGTTGAATTGTAGTGGAATTTGAAGTGTGTTGATTAGGATTACAAGTCTACAACCAACATGACTGCCTGTGGCACTTTGAAGATGAAGGACCCCATGCTATAGTTATTTTTGCTGCATTGTATTGTGATAGCCAAATGAGCTATGTAAGATGTAATAAATTATTTTATTCCTGGTTATAAAGTTGTATTATGACCTTTGTTTCTTGATATTACATCTTAACTGTGGATGCTAGCTATTGATCCAGGGACTAGCATTGTAAACACAGGGATCTCTACCTTATTAAAGGTTGGGACCTTTACACATGCTTTATCAATTTATTATTCGGATTAAATTATATGGATTATTGCTTATATTTCTAACAGATGTTGCCCGCTTCGATCTGGTGCACGCGGGCGAAGCACTCCCAGCCATTGGCGAGATACATCTGGCCGAGGTGGTCGAATTGCACCTCGACCGTTACCTGGTGGTCCTGAAATGGTTCGCCCGCAGAATGACAAGCGGGGGCGAATCTGCGGGGCAGGAGCAGCTTGTCCCGCGCCATGCCGAAGTGGATGGCCACGGGGAACTGGATGCCTGGGTCAACCTCGTCGGGCGACGATGGCGTTGAGGGAGAGCATGGTGGCGCGCTGCTTTGGCCGCGTCCTCCGCGCCTCCCTCGACGTCCACGGCCGGGACCCGGTGGTCGTCCTGCATGCCCTCCCCTAGATCCAATGCCTCTGGCCATGGCTAGCTACCGGTAGTGGAGAACGGAAAAGAGAAGGAGCAGAGTACGATGTGATGTGGGAGAAGATGGCCGTGTGCGTCCAGTTAAAAAGAACCGGCATTGGATGCCGGCGTGGAGGCCAAAGCCACGCCATTAAAGTGCCGAGTCAGGAGGACAGGCGTCGGGTGGTGCCAGTAGCGGCGGTGGAGAGCGTGACGTCCAGTCAGTCAGCGTGCCGTCTCGTCGCCATTGATCGCAGGCTGCCGCCGACCAGCCTTTCCGCCCGTATCTCTAAATCGCTGTCGTGGTTGCATCTGAATCGGTGCCGCTACATTGTTTGAATCAACGGCACCAACGGACAAAACACGATACACGTCCACACCGATGCCTCGATTTGATGTACGGATAGGTCTTCCGTCTAGATGAGCCTTCTCTACCATTCTGCACGCCCTAATCAGGCGCGCTGACGCTGACGCGCCGGCAGGTTGATCTCGGTCTCCTTTCCCGGCCGGCTCACGTCGCATGCTCCCTCTGGCAGGCACGCCACGGTCGACCACGAGGTCAGCCAGGCAGCCAGGCAGCCATGGTTGTACCTGGCGGCCGTGCATGGCATGGACGGGTCAAATCAACAGTTGAACGTAACTAGGCTAGTCCCCTGTCTCGCCAACCCTACCCACGTTTATTTAGGTCAAAAAAAAAAAAACTAGCAACGTTTCCTACTCCTCGATCGCGACCCAAACCCAGCATCATCCTGCACGAAAAAGGCGACCAGCACGGCGCCGATTTCAGGTGGAGTACGTGGTCCGATCGATCGGTCGTGATCCCCTCTCCATGTTACCACCACATGCTAGCTTAGCTAGGACCTAGGGAGTAGCTTGCATTACATCACGTACTAGTAGTGCAGAAAACATGCATGGACACGAAAGAGAGGTCAAAGCAGAGCAGCTGGACCCTGCAGGACAAATGGCCCGGGTCAAACAGAAATCTCAAGATCGAGGGACAATTGTTGTTAAAAACGCCATAATAAAGCCCATAGACATAAGCGAACCTGCTACTACTAGGCGGAGTACGTGGAGATTTATTTAGGCTCCGATCCCACCCTATTTGCTTCTTAACTAATCACGAACCTTAATGCACGCATGACGCATGGCATGCATGGTGCTGGGGATGGGCCGCTTGTGTTGTGTGTGACTGGTAACGTACGTGGTACGTGCCCCACAGGCCACAGCTGAGCTAGGTAGCTAGCTAGCGGCTTGCCCGGCCAGGGCCTACCCCTGCTGCTGCTGTAGGCATATGCATATGCGTGCTACAGTCGCCGCCTTGAACGGTATCCTGGACGCCGCACATGGCGCTCGTCCAGGACGGGAGACATGCCTACGTAGTACGTACGCGCTGCCATGCCATGCATCGTTGCCTTGGTTTCTTCGTCGATCCCTTTCTTCTCATTGTCCGTATTCGCCTCTATATCCAGATTTGGTGTGCCTGCCAGCTGGGTTGCCATATTAACCGAAATGTAAATTTCGCGCGATGAAGAGATGAACATGCCAAGATTGGATTATCTTTTTGATATTCGATGTACACGAACACGAGCGAGTGCGGTCTCGTCTGCGACGTGTCGAGCTAGCAGAACAACCATCTGCCCAGACCGAAACCGTTCCGCTGCATGTCAGTAGAAGCTTGGCGGGACGAAGCAGTTATTGGTCGATCATTTTTGACCGGCAGATAGATAGATACGACAGGCGATCATGCTCCACGCATGCAAGGCCGCCAACGCATGAGAGGTCGGATTGCACCTACTGTTCAAAACGATACCACGTACCAGGCTGGTTTTGTAGCTTCTGAAGTCTGAACCAACAGTGTCCCGCAGTGCAGGGGACTAGTCGAGATGTGACGGTGGCCTGCTGCCTGCCTGCCTGCCTAGAGGGGATCGAATATATACACATACATCATGTACACACCTTCAGACAGACAGTCGTCGTCGCATTCTCGCATAGGATAGTCGCCGCCGCAACCGAAGCCCAGCCCGAACCGAACGACAGAGCTGGAGACGCGGCGTGCGCTGTAAACCCTAACCCGCGCGCCTCTGTAAAGCCATATGCTGCCACGGAACGGAACGCGACCGTCGTCGGAGGCGGTGGTCACCGTACGTTCCTTCCTCCTCCCCCAGATCGACGCCCCCATTTTCTATTGCCGCTCGCTCGCGCCCGGCCGGGGAAACCACTTGTTTTTGCCCCTTCTCTTTCCTACAGCAGTGGGAGTGGGAGGAAGAGCCTTTTGGAAAGCAAGTTTTGCAGCTAGTCACTGCGGTCTCTCTCAGCCTCGGCTGGCTTGGTGGCTCGGTCTTTATCCGCAGTCACTGGCCGGCGCGCGCTCAGCCTTATCCTCCTGACATTCTTGGCCCATACGTACTGAGTACATGCATCCGCACTTTTGGACGGGAGACTGGCTATGGCTAGACAGCCCCTTTTTTGCCCTTTTGCTAGTGGACATAACGGGCTGTCAGCCTCTGGGGACCACCAGAAATAGACACCAAAAAACAATGTACCTATGAAGCTAAGAAAAAACCATGTATATATGAAGCTAAGAAAAATAATTGTGTGTAGTATTTTATTTTATTCTGGAATTCGATAGTGGAGATTTGGTGCACCACCACCGGTTATCCTGTTTTTTTCTTCAAATAATCAAAAACCAGATCTTTCGGTTTTCTAAAAAAAATCTGAAAACAAAATCAGGATATAGCCATTAGTTCATTCCACGAGTGTGGAAACTATCAATTGAAATTTATGTGTATTTTAAGAAAAAATAACAAAACCGTGGTCCGTGTATCACATTTGCAAATCTCCCAAAAAAAAACATCAGGTTTTTATCATTTTTTGTGTAGCCCATAATAAAAAAGAATTTCATAGTACGATTTTGCATGCTTATAGGATGTATCATTGCCAAAGTCCAGGATTGTTTTCAATCTTTAAAGAACAAAATTAAAAAATAAATTTTTCAAAATTTTCAATAAGGAGTGATCACTCAAACTCGTGTATCGGAGAATCTTTTCAGGAATTTGAATAAAGGCTTGTTTGATTCATAGGATTTTGGAAGCACATGAATAGGAAAAGGCAAGAACAATATGTCATGGCATGTAAAATCCTACTGGAATAAAAAAAAGTATAGGAACTACTCCCTCTGTTTAGAAATATAAGATGTTTTAGGTTTGTGAAGGAGATGTATCTAGACACCTTTTAGTGTATAGGTTCAAATGAATCTAGACACTAAAAGATGTCTAGATACATCTCATTCACAAACCTAAAACATCTTATATTTCCAAACGGAGGGAGTACTTGCAGAAGTCGTTTGGTTGCATCACAAGTCAAAAGCATTTTTTTTACAAAGATTGAGTATATATCACAGTTGTCATAGGTACACATGAAATTTTCTCTAAACATGTTTTCGTCCCGCTATATTAATATAGCAACCATCGATACAACTGTGATACCACAGAATTTTTTTCTAAATTCTTGCTAGAAATCTTATGGAGTTATAGTTTAGGAGACCAATCCATAGAAATTTTGGAGGGTTCAATTATTTGAATCAAATGGCGTCTATAGGAAAAATTCTATAGGTAAAGATCCTACATTTTTTTGGGAAATGAACATGCACTAAAATCTTATCAAGCATACATGTATGTCGATGTGAGCACTATGGTTCAAACTCTGCTCAGCCCTACACCCTACTACTTGTAATTAAAAGGCATAGTCCTTAGCCCAGCTGGTTAATCATTCAGGTTACGCCGCTCCCCAAGCATCATCAACTCCCTTTAATTAGTTTAACCCTGCGGAACAAGCGCACCGTACGTACGTGGCACTGTCACCACAGTGTTTAGCTGCAAAAAGACGCACGGAGAACATCATCGCACCCAGTGGCGATCGAGGCAGGCAGCTTTACCGGCCGAGTGTTTTATTTCGAACCGAAGCAAGCTCGGTCGATCTCGCTTAGCCATGCGGAGGACAGCGAGCACGCATGCACGCAGCTTTTAGGCCGGCTAACAGTGATAGCTAGCCAGTAATATCTCTCTCTTTTGCGGTGGAACTGTCCTAGCTAGCTATTTTGTGTTTGATGATCTAGAAAGCGACCTAGCTAATTCGAGCCTTTTTGTGCTGGGGTAATTGCACCACTCATGCAAAACGTTGTCCACGACGATGCAAAATTGCTTGAAACTCTGTATGCATGATTGTTTTATTTATAAATCTGGACGAAAGCCTATTTAGAGAGACAATGCAAAATTGCAAATTCATATACAAAACCTACTCTTCGGTGTCCCCGCGGTATAAAACCATGTCATTGATGTGTAGATTTATACAAGTGCACTCTCTTGTCGCCACGAGTCCCTACCGCACTGGAAGTTTTTTTTGCAATGAAGCGCGTACGAAATAGTAGAGTTGCGACTAGAACCTTGCGGCCGGACTGGTCATCGGAATTTCACAAGAAGGGCCCGATCGATTTCCCTATTTGTATTTCCACCCGTTATGCACGTGATCCTCGCCACTGAAGCGGGGCAGTTGCCTCCTTTTGCACCGGGTGAGGATGGAGGAGAGGACAGAGATCGATCTCGTCGGCGCCGATGGCCGACAATCAACGCCGCTGGTATTACTAGGAAGAGCCTCCGCAGTACGATGAGTTCTTCTCCCTCGTCGAGTTCTTTTTTCCGCTCATGGCATGGCATCTTGATAGGGTTTAGGTAGGGTCTCCATCCATGATTGGCTGCAAAAAGATGTCATAGACACAAAAGCTACACATGACCAAAGGTACACATGACATGCATACATGAACTCCATTTCTTGTACATATCATGATCACTATCCTCTCGTGATCATTGCAAGACATGCATACAACGGTACACAAACAGAAATAAAAAAACACTATCCTAATTTCCTTCCAATCCATGCTTCTTCAGAATTTTCTTTTTCTGTGCCTTGAATTTCTCTAGCTCTTGCTCCAAAGAAACAATCTTCCTCATCAGCATGACAATGTCATCATGTAATTCTACTTTTGATCGTCTATGGTTATGAAATTGAGCAACACAAAAAAGTTTGGTTGACTGAATGTTGAACTAAAAATTAAGAGTTAACTAAAAGTTGAGAAAATGAACACCTACCTGTGGAGCAGCATGATATCTTATTTGTGTCATCGTCATCGCCCAACTATCGCGCTCCTTCCTGTAATACTCATCGCTGAGTGTCTCCCAGCTATCTCCCACCTTCTAGATGCTCCCTCCACTGCAAGCAGGTGCAAGGGGCACATGCCTTCCCCTCCACTCTGGCCCTCCACGAGCACATGCATGGGACGTCGACCTGCTCGTGCTCTCTATGGATCCCTTCCACCATGCGCCATCGTCGTTCTCATCAGGATTCTGCTAGCACGAGCATGCTAGGGTTGAGAGCGGGTTGAACTATCTACGAACCGACGAAGATGCAAGACAGGGGGAGAGCTTGTAGGGGTTCGTAGCATGGAAAACAAAACTTTTCTACCGCATACAAACAAACAAGCCAAGATCTATCTATTAGATTGTAGCAACGAGTCGATAGAATAACTCACCCTCGAAGATTCCAAAGTGTTTAACGAGAGCGGATTCTCATGGGTGATGTAGTCGTACTCTTGCCGATCTCAAGATCGTGTAGACGATCCTTCTAGCGCTGCGTTCCGGCAGCGCTCCCGCAGTCGGTCACACGTTCGGTACTCGATGAAGACCTTCCTCTCCCTTGTTCCAGCAGGCAACGGAGGTTGTAGCACTCTCCTCGCGATTCCGGTAGCACAACGGCGTGGTACCGGAAGTAGAGGGGAGATCTCGCAGGGCTTCGCCTTAAGCCGGAGCGAGTATGGTGGACTATGAGAGAGGCCTTGGCGATCTAGGGTTTAGAGGCACCAAGGAGAGAGGGCTAGGCCGGCGGCTAGGGTAAGGGGAGAGCCCAAGTCAACGGTTAGGGTTTGCCCTAGGGCGGCGGCGGCTGCAAGAGGGGCCGGCGGCTAGGGCTAGGGTTTTAGTGGGGCAAGGTGTAGGTCTAGAGGGGCAGCCCTGCCCCTCCTTTTATAGGTGGGAGGGCGCGACCAAGGGGGAGGGAGTCCTCCCCCAACTCGGCCTCCAAGGCCGGTGGTGGAGGGAGAGGAACTCCTCCCCAAGTAGGTTTCCTACTCTCCCTCCACCAAGCAAACTTGCCGTTTGACTTTTCAAATTGGCGTTTGACTTTTCAAACTAGGATTTGATTTATCCCTTTATTTTGCTCAGCGATGACACCTAGTACATGATGCAACCATTCCAACTTGTTATGACACATTCATGTACCCTTCCCCTCCGGAGTGCCAGACCTTCCGGAACCTTCTAGAACATTCTCGATGAAAACACCAGAATCATTCTCCAACCCCGAAACAGGACTTTCCTTATATGAATCTTATTCTCTGGACCATTCCGGATCTCCTCGTGATATCCCGGATCCCATCCGAGACTCCGAACAACATTCGGTCTCTTACTCATCATTCCATAACTACTCAACAACATCGAATCCTTAAGTGTGTCTCCCTACGGTTCGTGAATTATGCGGGCATGATCGAGACACTTCTCCGAACAATAACCAATAGAGTAATCTGGAAATTCATATGGTCCCCACATATTTCTACGATTACTTTGCGATCAAATGAACCACTTACATACGATACCAATTTCCCTTTGTCTCACGATAGTTTACTTATCCGAGGTTTTGATCGTCGGTATCTCTGCATACCTAGTTCAACCTCGTTACTGATAAGTACTCTTTTCTCGTTCCCGTGATATGTGATCTGTTGGAGATATGCCCTAGAGGCAATAATAAATGTAGTTATTGTTATATCTTTGTGTCTATGATAAATGTTTACATTCATGCTATAATAGTATTAACAAGGAAACATTAATACTTGTGTGATTTGTAAACTTAATTTGAAGTCCCTAGTAAAGCCTCTATATAATACTAGCTTGTTGGTTAATAGATGATTGTGGTTTCCCTATCATGAACATTGAGATGTTATTAACAACAAGATCATATTATTAGGAGAATGATATGATGGACATACTCCTATAGATAAGCGTAGCATAAAGATCAAGTCATTTTAATAGTTCAATTGCTATATGCTTTCTGATACATAGTAATCTGATTCCTTCGACCATGAGATCATGCATATCACCTTTACCGGATGGATGCTTTGGTGACATCAAACACCACACCGTAACTGGGTGGCTATAAAGGTGGCATTGAGTGTTCGGAAAGTATTGGTTGAAACACTTGGATCAAGAGTGGGATTTATCCATCCATATGACGGATAGATATACTCTGGGCCCTCTCGGTGAAATGTCATCCAATTAGCTTGCAAGCATGTGACTGGCTCACAAGGGATCACATATCACGGGAACGAGAAAAGAGTACTTATCGGTAACGAGGTTGAACTAGGTATGCAGAGATACCGACGATCATAACCTCGGATAAGTAAACTATCGTTAGACAAAGGGAAATTGATATCGTATGTAAGTGGTTCATTCGATCACAAAGTAATCGTAGAATTATGTGGGAGCCATATGAATTTCTAGATTCCTCTATTGGTTATTGTTCGGAGAAGTGTCTCGATCATGTCCGCATAATTCACGAACCGTATGGAGACACACTTAAGGATTCGACGTTGTTTGAGTAGTTATGGAATGATGAGAAAGAGACCGAATGTTGTTCAGAGTCCCGGATGGGATCCGGGATATCACGAGGAGATCCGGAATGGTCCGGAGAATAAGATTCATATAAGGAAAGTCCCGTTTCGGAGTTGGGGAATGGTTCCGGTGTTTTCATCGGGAATGTTCTAGAATGTTCCGGAATGTCCGGCACTCCGGAGGGGAAGGGTACATGAATGTGTTGTATCAAGTTGGTATGATTGCATCATGTACTAAGTGTCATCGCTGTACCAAATAAAGGATTAATTCAAATCCTAGTTTGAAAAGTCAAATAGCTAGTTTGAAAAGTCAAACGGCTAAATTTGGAAAGAGGAAAAGAGGAGGAAGGGGGAAACCGAGTTGGGGAGGAGTTCCCTCCTCCAACCGGCGGCCCACCTCCAAGCCGAGTTGGGGAGGGACTCCTCTCCCTCCCCTTGGCCGGCCGGCCCCTCCACCTATATAAGGAGGGGCAGGGCTCCCTCCTAGAGACACACAAGACCCTCTCCTCCAAACCCTAGCCCCAAGCCGCCGCCGCCTCCATAGCCGCCGTCGGCCCTAGGGCAAACCGCCGCCGCCTAGCTAAACCCTAGCCGCCAGCTTGCCCCCTCCTTGGTGTGTCTAAACCCTAGAACACCGAGGGACTCTCTCATACTCCACCATACTCGCTCTGGCTTAAGGCGAAGCCCTGCGAGATCTCCCCTCTACTTCCGGTACCACGCCGTTGTGCTGCCGGAATCACGAGGAGAGTGCTACAACCTCCGCTGCCTACTGGAACAAGGGAGAGGAAGGTCTTCGTCGAGTACCGAACGTGTGACCGACTGCGAGAGCGCTGCCGGAACGCAGCGCCGGAAGGATCGTCTACGCGATCTTGAGATCGGGAAGAGTACGACTACATCACCCACGAGAATCCGCTCTTGTTAAACACTTTGGAATCTTCGAGGGTGAGTTATTCCATCGACTTGTTGCTATAATCTAGTAGATAGATCTTGGCTTGTTTGTTTGTATGCGGTAGAAAATTTTTGTTTTCCATGCTACGAATCCCTACAGTGGTATCAGAGCCGTGTCTATATGTAGATCTGTTGCACGAGTAGAACACAATGGTCATTGTGGGCGTTGATGCTTTTATTGTCAATTGCTTCTTGTGTACTTTGCATCTTGCGGGATGTTGGGATGAAGCGGCCCGGGCTAACCTTACATGACATCGTTCATGAGACTTGCTCCACGCTTGACATGCAACTTGTATTGCATAAGTGGCTTTGCGGGTGCCTGTTTCTCCTAGCATAGTTAAGATCCAATTTACAACGGGTGATTAACAATACTAGTATCAATGTTGTGGTTCTTGTTCGTAAGTTAGAACGACACTTATTGAAAGCCCCAAACCACGTAAAACATGCAAAGAAAGTAGAGGCGTCTAACTTTGTTTTGCAGGGGTGTGCTGTGATGTGATATGGCCATGATTGTGATTATATTTGATGTATGCAATGTTCCTTATTGTAAGTTGGCAACCGGCAGGATCCATATGGTTGTCTTTAATTTATGTTAAGACCCGCGTATCTATTCAAAGTAGTTGTAATAGTTGAAGCCGGTGGACGACAACCATGGAGAAGCGTCATTGACCTTGATGCAATGCCGGTGATGATGGAGATCATGTTCGTGCTAGAAGATGGAGATCGGAAGCACAAAGAAGAAAGGCCATATCATATCACATATTATGAATTGCATGTGATGTTAATCCTTTATGCATCTTGTATTGCTTAGTAGACAACGGTAGCATTATAAGATGATCCCTCATGCACATGAATTTCAAGTCATAAAGTGTTCACCCTTAGTTAGCACCGTTGCTAAAGCTTGTTGTTTGGAAGCACCACGTGATGATCGGTTGTGTTAGATTTCGCAAGTGTATACAACGTGAGCAAGCCAGATTTGCTCATGCAGAAACTAAGGTTTGATCTTGACGGGCCTAGCATGTACAGACATGGTCTCGGAACACGGATCACCGAAAGGTAAAGCATGAATCATATAGTAGATATGATGAACATGTCGATTGTTCGCCATTGAAACTATATCAACTCTCGTGATGATCGGTGTTGATGTGGTGGATTTGGTTCGTGTGATCACTAAAACAATGTGAGGGATATTGTTTTGAGTGGCAGTTCACCTAGATTAATTTTATTATTAATTTGAACTCAATTTGTCATAAACTTAGTCTAAAACTATTGCAAATATGTTGTAGATCAATGGCAGCCCCTACCATCAATTTTAATGCGTTCCTAGAGAAAGAAAAGTTGAAAAACAATGGAAGCAACTTCGCGGATTGGTTCCGCAATTTGAGGATTGTCCTCACAGCTGGTAATTTGACCTATGTGCTGGATGCACCGCTGGGTGACCCACCTGCAGCTGATGCTGCCGATGAAGTAAAGAATGTTTACCTCACTCGGAAGACTCAGTACTCCACAGTTCAATGTGCTATCTTGTATGGTTTAGAATCGGAGCTTCAGAAAAGGTTTGAGAATTCAGACCCATATGATATTGTCGAGGATCTCAAATTGATTTTTGAGACTCATGCGGCAATTGAAAGCTATGAGGCTTCTGAAAAGTTCTTTAACTGCAAGATGGAAGAGGGCAGCTCCGTCAGCGAGCATGTGCTTAAGATGTCTGGGCACGCAAACAAACTTCAAAGCTTGGGTATTGTGATTCCCAATGCTTTGGGGATTTACCGTGTCCTCCAATCACTACCACCAAGTTACAAGAACTTTGTGATGAACTACAACATGCAAAACATGAACAAGACGTTGCCAGAACTCTTTGCCATGTTGAAATCTGCAGAAGTGGAGATCAAGAAAGAGCACCAAGTGTTGTTGGTCAATAAGACCACCAAATTCAAGAAAGGCAAGTCTAAGAAGAAGGGACACTTCAAGAAGGGTGGTAAGAAAGTTACCACGCCGACGAAGAAGACCAAGGCTGGACCTAAGCCTGATACTGAGTGCTTTTACTGCAAGGGAGAAGGTCACTGGAAGCGGAATTGCCCAAAGTACTTGGCGGATTTGAAGAACGGCAACATCAAGAAGAAAGGTATATCTGATATACATGTTATTGATGTGTATCTCACTAGTACTCATAGTAGTGCCTGGGTATTTGATACTAGTTCGGTTGCTCATATTTGTAACTCGAAAGAGGTGCTACAGAATAAACGGAAGCTAGCGAGGAACGAGGTGACGATGTGCGTTGGAAAAGGATCAAAGGTTGATGTGATCGCGGTCGGCACGCTACCCCTTCATCTACCATCAGGATTAGTTTTATACTTAAATAATTGTTATTTGGTGCCTGCGTTAAGCATGAACATTATATCGGGATCTTGTTTATTGCGAGACGGTTACTTGTTTAAATCCGAGAATAATGGTTGTTCGATTTATATGAGTAATATGTTTTATGCACATGCACCTTTGATAGATAGTCTATTCTTATTGAATCTCGGTAGTGGAAATACACATATTAATAACATTGAGGCTAAACGTTTGAAATCGAGCGATAACTCGACCTATATGTGGCACTGTCGTCTTGGTTACATTGGAGTGAAGCGTATGAAGAAACTCCATTCCGATGGACTTCTTGAATCACTTGATTTCGAATCACTTGATAGATGCGAAGCATGTCTGATGGGTAAAATGACTAAGACTCCATTTTCTGGTATGATGGAGCGAGCTACGGACTTATTGGAAATCATACATACCAATGTGTGTGGTCCAATGAGTGTAGCATCGCGCGGTGGTTATCGTTATGTTCTTACCTTCACGAATGACTTGAGTAGATATGGGTATATCTATTTCATGAAACATAAGTCCGAAACTTTTGAGAAGTTTAAGGAATTTCAAAGTGAGGTAGAGAATCAACGTAACAAGAAGATTAAATTTCTACGTTCTGATCGTGGAGGTGAATATCTAAGTTACGAGTTTGGCGAGCATTTGAATAAATGCGGAATACTTTCACAGTTGACACCGCCGGGAACACCACAGCGTAATGGTGTGTCTGAACGTCGTAATCGAACTCTCTTAGATATGGTTCGTTCTATGATGTCACTTACAGATTTACCGCTATCATTTTGGGGTTATGCATTAGAAACAGCCGCATTCACTTTAAATAGGGCACCATCTAAATCCGTTGAAACGACACCGTATGAATTATGGTTTGGGAAGAAACCTAGATTGTCGTTCCTTAAAGTTTGGGGGTGCGAAGCCTATGTAAAGAAGTTACAGCCGGACAAGCTTGAACCCAAAGCGGAAAAATGCGTCTTCATAGGATACCCGAAGGAAACTATTGGGTATACCTTCTATCATAGATCCGAAGGCAAAATATTCGTTGCCAAGAATGGATCCTTTCTAGAGAAGGAATTTCTCTCGAAAGAAGTAACTGGAAGGAAAGTAGAACTTGACGAGGTTGTTGAACCTTCTCTCGAAATTGCGAGTAGCACAGCACCGGAAGAAGTTCCTGTGGTGCCTGCACCAATAAGAGAGGAAGCTAATGATGATGATCATGAAACTTCGGTTGAAGTTGCTACAGAGCCTCGCAGGTCAACGAGAACTCGTACCACTCCAGATTGGTATGATCCCGTTATGAGTGTCATGTTGGTGGACAACACCGATGACCCTGAGACATATGAGGAAGCGATGATGAGCCCAGATTCCAATAAATGGCAAGAAGCCATGAAATCCGAGATTGGATCCATGTACGAAAACCAAGTATGGACTTTGGTGGACTTACCGGATGGCCGGAAGGCTGTCGAGAACAAATGGATCTTCAAGAAGAAAACAGATGCTGATGGAAATATTACTGTCTATAAAGCTCGACTTGTCGCAAAAGGGTTTCGACAAATTCAAGGAGTTGACTACGATGAGACTTTCTCACCAGTAGCGAAGCTAAAGTCTGTGAGGATTATGTTAGCAATCGCTGCATATTACGATTATGAGATATGGCATATGGATGTCAAAACAGCATTCCTCAATGGAGACATTGATGAAGAGTTGTATATGATGCAACCCAAAGGTTTTGTTGATCCTAAAGATGCTAACAAGGTATGCAAACTTCAACGGTCCATCTATGGATTGAAGCAAGCATCCCGAAGTTGGAATCAACGTTTTGATAAGGTGATCAAAAGTTTTGGTTTTATACAAACTTATGGAGAAGCTTGTATTTACAAGAAAGTGAGTGGGAGCTCTGTAGCATTCTTAATACTATATGTGGATGACATATTATTGATTGGGAATGATGTAGACCTTCTTAATAGTGTCAAAGAATATTTGAATAATAGTTTTTCAATGAAGGATCTTGGCGAAGCAGCTTACATATTAGGCATAAAGATTTATAGAGATAGATCGAAACGCCAAATATCATTGTCACAGAGTACATATTTGGACAAAGTTCTAAAGAGGTTTAGAATGGAAGATAGCAAGAAAGGGTTCTTGCCCATGTTGCCCAATACGACCTTGAGTAAAACTCAAAGTCCGACATCGGCAGAAGATAGAGAAAGGATGAGTAAGACTCCCTATGCCTCAGCCATAGGATCTCTAATGTATGCCATGCTAGGTACTAGACCCGACATTGCATATGCTGTTAGTCTAACTAGCAGATATCAAAGTGATCCAGGAGTGGATCATTGGACAGCGGTCAAAAACATCCTTAAGTACTTGAGAAGAACTAAGGATATGGTTCTTTCTTATGGAGGTGATGAACAGCTCGTTGTTAATGGTTACACCGATGCTAGTTGGAACACCGATCCGGATGATTCTAAATCACAATCTGGATACGTATTTATTTTGAATGGTGCAGCAGTTAGCTAGAGGAGTGCAAAGCAAAGCGTTGTGGCAAGATCTTCAACTGAATCGGAATACATGGCTGCTTCGGAGGCTTCACAAGAAGCGATATGGATGAAAGAGTTCATTACAGAGCTGGGTGTGGTTCCTAGTGCGCTGGACCCAATGTCTATCTACTGTGATAACATAGGCGCCATAGCCAATGCGCAAGAACCAAGGTCACACAAGAAGCTGAAGCATATCAAGCTACGTTTTCACGCTATTCGAGAACATATCCAAGATGGGGATATAAAGATTTGCAAAGTACACACAGATCTGAATGTGGCGGATCCGTTGACTAAACCTCTCCCGAGGGCAAAACATGACCAGCACCAAACTGCCATGGGTGTTCGGTATATTACCATGTAATCTAGATTAGATGACTCTAGTGCAAGTGGGAGACTGTTGGAGATATGCCCTAGAGGCAATAATAAATGTAGTTATTATTATATCTTTGTGTTTATGATAAATGTTTACATTCATGCTATAATAGTATTAACAAGGAAACATTAATACTTGTGTGATTTGTAAACTTAATTTGAAGTCCCTAGTAAAGCCTCTATATAATACTAGCTTGTTGGTTAATAGATGATTGTGGTTTCCCTATCATGAACATTGAGATGTTATTAACAACAAGATCATATTGTTAGGAGAATGATATGATGGACATACTCCTATAGATAAGCGTAGCATAAAGATCAAGTCATTTTAATAGTTCAATTGCTATATGCTTTCTGATACATAGTAATCTGATTCCTTCGACCATGAGATCATGCATATCACCTTTACCGGATGGATGCTTTGGTGACATCAAACACCACACCGTAACTGGGTGGCTATAAAGGTGGCATTGAGTGTTCGGAAAGTATTGGTTGAAACACATGGATCAAGAGTGGATTTGTCCATCCATATGACAGATAGATATACTCTGGGACCTCTCGGTGAAATGTCATCCAATTAGCTTGCAAGCATGTGACTGGCTCACAAGGGATCACATATCACGGGAACGAGAAAAGAGTACTTATCGGTAACGAGGTTGAACTAGGTATGCAGAGATACCGACGATCATAACCTCGGATAAGTAAACTATCGTGAGACAAAGGGAAATTGATATCGTATGTAAGTGGTTCATTCGATCGCAAAGTAATCGTAGAATTATGTGGGAGCCATATGAATTTCCATATTCCTCTATTGGTTATTGTTCGGAGAAGTGTCTCGATCATGTCCGCATAATTCACGAACCGTAGGGAGACACACTTAAGGATTCGACGTTGTTTGAGTAGTTATGGAATGATGAGAAAGAGACCAAATGTTGTTCGGAGTCCTGGATGGGATCCGGGATATCACGAGGAGATCCGGAATGGTCCGGAGAATAAGATTCATATAAGGAAAGTCCCGTTTCGGAGTTGGGGAATGGTTCCGATGTTTTCATCGGGAATGTTCTAGAATGTTCCGGAATGTCCGGCACTCCGGAGGGGAAGGGTACATGAATGTGTTGTATCAAGTTGGTATGATTGCATCATGTACTAAGTGTCATCTCTATACCAAATAAAGGATTAATTCAAATCCTAGTTTGAAAAGTCAAATAGCTAGTTTGAAAAGTCAAACGGCTAAATTTGGAAAGAGGAAAAGAGGAGGAAGGGGGAAACCGAGTTGGGGAGGAGTTCCCTCCTCCAACCGGCGGCCCACCTCCAAGCCGAGTTGGGGAGGGACTCCTCTCCCTCCCCTTGGCCGGCCGGCCCCTCCACCTATATAAGGAGGGGCAGGGCTCCCTCCTAGAGACACACAAGACCCTCTCCTCCAAACCCTAGCCCCAAGCCGCCGCCACCTCCATAGCCGCTGCCGGCCCTAGGGCAAAACGCCGCCGCCGCCTAGCTAAACCCTAGCCGCCGGCTTGCCCCCTTCTTGGTGTGTCTAAACCCTAGAACACCGAGGGACTCTCTCATACTCCACCATACTCGCTCCGGCTTAAGGCGAAGCCCTGCGAGATCTCCCCTCTACTTCCGGTACCACGCCGTTGTGCTGCCGGAATCACGAGGAGAGTGCTACAACCTCTGCTGCCTACTGGAACAAGGGAGAGGAAGGTCTTCGTCGAGTACCGAACGTGTGACCGACTGCGGGAGCGCTGCCGGAACACAGCGCCGGAAGGATCGTCTACGCGATCTTGAGATCGGGAAGAGTACGACTACATCACCCACGAGAATCCGCTCTCGTTAAACACTTTGGAATCTTCGAGGGTGAGTTATTCCATCGACTCGTTGCTACAATCTAGTAGATAGATCTTGGCTTGTTTGTTTGTATGCGGTAGAAAATTTTTGTTTTCCATGCTACGAATCCCTACATGATCCCCTGTGAGTCAGTCACATGCTTGTAAGCCAATTGGATGACATTCCACCGAGAGGGCCCAGAGTATATCTATCCGTCATATGGATGGACAAATCCCACTCTTGATCCATGTATCTCAACCCATACTTTCCGAACACTCAATGTCACCTTTATAGCCACCCGGTTACGGTGTGGTGTTTGATGTCATCAATGCATCCTTCGGTGATGGTGATAAGCATGATCTCATGGTCGAAGGAATTAGGTTACTATGTATCAGAAAGCATATAGCAATTGAACTATTAAAATGACTTGATCTTTATGCTACGCTTATCTATAGGAGTATGTCCATCATACCATTCTCCTAACGATATGATCTTGTTGTTAATAACATCTCAATGTTCATGATAGGGAAACCACAATCATTTATTAACCAACAAGCTAGTATTATAAAGAGGCTTTACTAGGGACTCTAATTTAGTTTACAAATCACACAAGTATTAATGTTTCCTTGTTAATACTGTTATAGCATGAATGTAAACATTTATCATAAACACAAAGATATAATAATAACTACATTTATTATTGCCTCTAGGGCATATCTCCAACAGAGCTCTCTTTTCTACAATGTACACCTTGTACTATGTTGCGCAAAATCAAGATAACTCGAGGGGATTTCTGCTAAATCGCCTAAACGATGGGCCTACTTGTTCTTGCGTGGGCAGTGATGCACGGTGGCAGTGGAGTGATCTTGTATGAATCTGCACATGACATGGATGACATGGTTTTGTACCACGAGAACACATGGAATTAGGTTTTGTATGAATTTGCACACCGTGGATAACTTTTTTTGTATGTGCGGTGCAATTACCTCTTCTGTGCTGCTCGTTTGAGTACTGTATATCTTTACGGTGCTTTTATGTGCCCATTGTAAGCTTTTCGTGTTTCTTCGGCATCCTCTCGAGGTCTCTTTGATTCACAGGATTCTCAAAAGGTGAAGATGCAAAAAAAAGTGTCTGGTACAAGGTGATGAGTACTACACCTTCTTGAACAAGATTTGAAAACTATAGAAAAGACAGATAAAAACAACTGCCACCACAGTAAAAAATAGCAAATGAATTCTAACACGTGGGTTGCGTGGATGGAATTCTTCATCCAAGCGAGATTCCGGGTGAACCCTTAGAGCACGTCCACGCATGCGCCCAGGAACCCCAGGCCACTTTTTCCATACAGATGGCGTCCAACCACGCCTCTAGTTCCTCGAACACAGTGTGTCGAGGTTCGCTTGGGGGCGCCAGATGAAGTGTTAAGGCGAGCGCGCTCGGGCTGTCAGCGACGGAAGATGATTTCCCTCCTTTTTATTTTCGGTTTCCATCCTTCCCCCACATATTCCCCCACCAACCCATGAGGCTCAGGTATGCTGAAGGTGATGCAAAGGTAGAATCAGCTAAGGTACATAGGTATGGCCGGAGACGATGCTATGGCTAGGTTGACCGCTCGGTTGCGCACCTTCTTCCACCTATTGGAGGGGCGCCCTTTATTAATCATGTTCATGCTATCGAGCGGTCAAGGGTATGGCTCGGCCCCTTTGCCCCTCAGAGCGAGCTGTTGCTTGGGTTGGTTTTGGGCGGCCACAACCACGTCTGGTGGAACTCCATGTGATAGTATCAGGGGTGGTGGTGCTTAGTGTTCTACGGGCCCTGGCGTAGCTGGATAACCTTGGTTGGTTGTGTTTTTCTACATTTTAGCATAAGTGTCCCTGTGTTTCTAGAACTGGCGACTGTCCTTTAGGAGGTGGCTTGATTTTCTCTTGCCATCTTTCTTATCTACATAGAAGTGAAGAACTCAACATGAGCTGGAAGGAGGAAGGCCCGTACTCACGGGGCATCACTGCCACTCGCAACCTCATTTGCAGAAGTTTCCTCTATCGTGGTAGATGCCGCTATGGTAACTACTACTGCGATTCTCATCATCATGCTTGTTAGTGAATCCAGCTACAACCATATCGGCTTTGTCGTTGTCGGCTCAGGGACAACGCACAAGTATCGCGTTGGGTAGATGTTGATTCCGCAGCTCTCGAGATCGGAGCCGATGTGGTCATGATCCACGAGCAGATCATCGGAACCGTCGTCATGGTGGATGTCGCTCAGGGTGCAGGTGGGACTGCCCGCGGGAGACCCGCATACGCCCGCACAATCCCACACAATTTAAGTGGGTGTCCCACGGGAGCCAGCGAAACTTATGCGGGTGTCCACTATCCCACGTATGCCCACATATACCCATAAATACGTTAGTGTAATTGTTGCTTGTATAATATGTATAAAAATATTTTAGTATATAATACGATCAACATTTAGCACTTCAATGCTACTAGACATAATATTTGCTTGATTGAGAAATTCCTACTTCTTCCAATCCAAATTAATGTTCTCATATTTGGCTAGATTCGAATGTATCTATCACTAAATATGATTAAATATATTCGAATCTAGACAAATGTGAAAATATTAATTTGGATCAAAGTAGCTTTTTTAATGTTCGCACTCGATCGTGGGCTTCCCACGGAAACCCACCATTTTTTCTTGTTTACCCGCGGGTGTCCCGCATAGCCTTTTATGTGGGCTTGGGTAGTGGGCTTCGCGGGCAACCCACTCCCACCTGCACCCTGAGATGTCGTAGCTAGTGCAGTAGGTCAGTGTTGAGGTGGAATCAACCTCGCAGAAGGGAGCCAAGGGGAGGTGGTATCCACGATGTAGGGGCGATCGATGGTGGTGTCGGCTCCACCAGAACCAGGCAGATTGGATCCGGGAAAGAGTGCCCACTTTGCCAATGTGGAAGCGTAGGTTGTCGAACATCAGATCCATCCCATCATTGAGGGAGTTGAAGGCCGGGAGCGAGGCCGGCAAGTGTAGGGCGAAGTTGAGGGAGCCGAGGTGGATCTGCTCCCCATAAGCCGATGAATCATAGATCACTGATGATGAACCACCGAAGTCGTAATGTGAGCACACGAACTTCCCACATACGGCGCCAATTGACGTGGGGTCTCCACAGCAATGTCCATGGTTAATGGACTTGGGTTTTTGGGAAGGAGTGCGATGGTGATACATCCAACTTGCATCACCATTCTATATCATAATCTACCTCTATTCATTGATATGTGTATTATTATGAGGTGTTACTTATGTCTTTTCCTCTATTTTTGCATGTTGGATGATTCTTGGAGGATGTGTAGGGGTTCGTAGCATGGAAAACAAAAAATTTCTACCGCATGAACACACAATCAAGATCTAATCTATGATCAAGCCAAGATCTATCTACTAGATTGTAGCAACGAGTCGATAGAATACTAACCCTCGAAGATCCAAAGCAGTTAACGAGAGCAGATTCTCGTGGGTGATGTAGTCGTACACTTCCGATCTCAAGATCGCGTAGACGATCCTTCCGGCGCTGCGTTCTGGCAGCGCTTCCGTAGTCGGTCACACGTTCGGTACTCGATGAAGACCTTCCTCTCCCTTGTTCCAGCAGGCAGCGGAGGTTGTAGCACTCTCCTCGCGATTTCGGTAGCACAACGGTGTGGTACCGGAAGTAGAGGGGAGATCTCGCAGTGCTTCGCCTTAAGCCGGAGCGAGTATGGTGGACTATTAGAGAGATCCTCGGTGATCTAGGGTTTAGGCGTACCAAGGAGGAGGGTCTAGAGCCGGCGGATAAGGCTTGGAGCAGCCCAAGTCGGCGGCTAGGGTTTCCCTAGGCGGCGGCAACAGGAGGTGGCGGCGCCGGCGGCTGGGAGATAGGGTTTTGGGTAGAGGTGTTGTGTACTTGGAGGGGCAGCCCTGCCCCTCCTTATATAGGTGGAGGGGGCGCACCAGGGGAGGGGAGTCCCTCCCCAACTCGGTTTCCCAAGTGGGCCGGCGGTGGAGGGGAGGAACTCCTCCCCAAGTAGGTTTCCTACTTCCCCTGCACCTCACAAAATAGCCGTTTGACTTTTCAAATTGGCGTTTGACTTTTCAAACTAGGATTTGATTAAACCCTTTATTTTGTTCAGCGATGACACCTAGCACGTGATGCAATCATTCCAACTTGTTATGACACATTCATGTACCCTTCCCCTCCGGAGTGCCGGACATTCCAGAACCTTCTAGAACATTCCCGATGAAAACACCGGAACCATTCTCCAACCCCGAAACAGGACTTTCCTTATATGAATCTTATTCTCCAGACCATTCCGGATCTTCTCGTGATATCCCGGATCCCATCCGAGACTCCGAACAACATTCGTTCTCTTACTCATCATTCCATAACTACTCAACAACATCGAATCCTTAAGTGTGTCTCCCTACGGTTCGTGAATTATGCGGACATGACCGAGACACTTCTCCGATCAATAACCAATAGAGGAATCTGGAAATTCATATGGCTCCCACATATTTCTATGATTACTTTGCAATCGAATGAACCACTTACATACGATACCAATTTCCCTTTGTCTCACGATAGTTTACTTATCCGAGGTTTTGATCGTCGGTATCTCTGCATACCTAGTTCAACCTTGTTACCGATAAGTACTCTTTTCTTGTTCCCGTGATATGTGATCTCTTGTGAGCCAGTCACATGCTTGCAAGCTAATTGGATGACATTCCACTGAGAGGGCCCAGAGTATATCTATCCGTCATATGGATGGACAAATCCCACTCTTGATCCATGAGCCTCAACCCATACTTTCCGAACACTCAATGCCACCTTTATAGCCACCCAGTTACGGTGTGGTGTTTGATGTCATCAAAGCATCCTTCCGGTGATGGTGATTAACATGATCTCATGGTCGAAGGAATTAGGTTACTATGTATCAAAAAGCTTATAGCAAATTAACTATATTAAATGACTTGATCTTTATGCTACGCTTAACTATAGGAGTATGTCCATCACATCATTCTCCTAATGATATGACCCTGTTGTTAATAACATCTCTATGTTCATGATCAGGAAACCATGATCATATATTAACCAACAAGCTAGTTTAACAAGAGGCTTTACTAGGGACTCTTTTATGTTTACAAATCACACAAGTATTAATGTTTTCGGTTAATACAATTATAGCATGGTATGTAAACATTTATCATAAGCATGAAGATATGATAATAACCACTTTATTGTTGCCTCTTGGGCATATCTCCAACAGTCTCCCACTTGCACTAGAGTCAATAATCTAGTTTCAAACCTTTGTGTATTCAACACCTATGGCTTTCTGGTGTCGTATGTACACGATTGCTAGTGGTCAACTGATCTCCGGATCTGACACTTCCAGGTCCGTGTGTAATTGCATGTCTTTGCGTCTCTACGCATCACTCATTCTCTAATGAGATGGCTTTGTATAAATTTGGTCCTTTGGTGAGACCTTTAGTTCTTTGGGGTTAAAACATGTTGATAACATTGTCGTACAATATATCTTCATAGTATTATCCCGCTGTGAACTACACCTAGTTTGATAACAAACTAATTGACACAAATGCCCTCTTTAGCTGCTATAATAGCAGTTATATACTTAGCCCTTTTGTTGTAGTATCTGTCACAATGTCTTAACTTTGGAAGTCATCCAAATCCATTATGGAACTTACTTTCCATTATATTGTGCCACCCTTAGTTTAGATTGATATAAACTTAATTTGTACTTTGTGACAAAACTAGTATCAATGTAGTACTTTTACAGTGAACTAACCATCTATTTGTCACTTCTACAAAACAATATATTCTTAGTTCTTCCAAAATATCATAAGAATATCCTTACTATTGTCCAATGATCATCTTATGGATCATTCTGGTATATGCTCACATCATTTAGAGCATAGGACATATCTGGATTTGTACATATTACAACATGATTGATATAAATACTCTTTGTGATTTCATACATCAAGTATCAATCTATACTTGAATCTTTGTTTCACTTACCAAGTGTCAATATACTTGAATATATCATCAATATTGAACTCATTCAATCCTTTCTGTGCGACAAGAACCTTTCTTGTAGTTTCTATATTGAACTCATTCAATATATCATCTATGTACTTTCGGCACAATCATATTAGCGTCTATTGATGCCAAATATTTCGGTTTTTCCTAAGTCTTTCATCGGGATGAAATTCTTAATATGTGTTAATAAAAGATACATCATTTCCAATCCACAATATGTCTTCCACATAATGTATTAGAAATATGTCTTAGCGCTCCCACTTAATTTCTTGCAAATACAAGCATCTTTATCATCTCTGATGAATTTAAACTCTTTTAACAATTTCATCATGGTGAAGATTCCAACTCCGCGATGCTTACTTCAACCATTGAAGTTTGCATATGCTTTTATCATCCTTTGAATTAACAAAACCATATGGACCGTGTTATGCACATGTCCTAGGTAACAATTCTATTAGAAGAACTTGTTTTGTTTATTCAACTACCACATAACAAAATTATATGTAGTGGTTGCTATATTAATCCGTCTAGACTAAATATCGTTGTGAAAGATCAAATCTTGTCATAGTCAACCTTTGAACATTGTTGTGAACTCTTTCCCAACATGTCGACTATTTCATAGATGTGAAATATCCATGTCTATTTCTTTATAGATCCAAACACAACTGTAAGGTCTTACACCTTTCTCGAGGGTCCTTCAAGTTCAAAACTTAATTTCTCGTGTATGGAACTATCACGGATTTTATGGCTTCAAGCCATTTTACGGAGTCAGGGCCCATCATCGCTTCTTTGCATGTAGTCCGTTCATTATTCTCAAATAATGATTCAACTCTCAAATCTTGGTATTTGATTGTTTACTCGACCTACTTGGTTCAATATAAACTTTGACCTCCATAACCACAACCTTTGAGGCACGTGAGCCATGAGCATTGTCGCTGCCTCCGGAACACTTTTCGGTGTTGCGCAACTTTGCACATATAGCTAAGGTTCTTTTAACCTTATCAAAGTTCTATTGTCCTCCCACTTATCTTTTCACGAAAAATTCCTTCTCAAAGAAACTTGACGTTCTAAGTGACAAACACTTTTGTCTCCGATGTTATGGAGGAATACTTAACAGTTATTCGAAATAACATACAAAGACAGGTTCATCCGACTTTGGTTGCAAATATCTTTCTTATGCATAGCATACCAATGTTTAAGAAAGGACAACTTGGGTTTTATCCCAAACCATAACTTTATATGGTGTCATTTCAACGGATTATGATGGAGCTCTTTTCAGTGGAAAAACGGTAGTTTCTAAAGCTTTTAATCTTTAAAATATAATGGCAGTTTTATGAATTACACCTTTGATCTTACCATGTCAAACAAGGTTTAATTACATATCTCGAACGCTCCATAATCTTATGGTGTTTCGAGACATGCAAACCCATGAAACGATTCCTTAAATCTTAGGTATTATGCTAAACTTGTAACTCAAATATCTTCCTTTATGATCTTATCATAAACTATTTATATTCTTGTTACAATGATTTTGCACTTCATCTTGAAATTCTTTGAACTTTTCAAATGTTTCATACTTCATCCTTATTAAGTAAATATTCATATATTCACTTAAATTTTCGGAGAAAGCATATGAAGTTGAAATCCATCGCTCTTGACTACACATAATGGACTTCGTACAACAACATGTACAAGTTCCAATAACCTAGTCATTCGTTCCCTTTTGGCCTATGAACAAAGTTTTAATTATCTCTAGGAAAGTTTCACAAGCGTCATTTGATCAAAAATCAAAAGACTCCAAAATTCCATCCACATGGAGTTTCTTCATGTTTTCTTTCCAATATAATTTAAACGGCGATGTCACTTCCTAAGTGATCTTTCAATCAATTTGTCTTTCGACATTTTTAGCACTAGTTTTATGGATGTGATTTCTCCAACGAGATTTTTGAATCATCCATCTTTTATGGATTACGACAATTATTTGAACAACCCTTTTGTTCTCATAATACCTGATAAAACAAATCTTGAAAGCAAGCTTTGATGTTTAACAAGCAGCACAATAACCCTTTATTTGTTCTCGATGAACATCATCACATATTCTTTTGCTAGTTACTTAGGCCATTGTAGTTCATGAATTGTGTTGTTTCGTATGACGATTCACACCAACAAATTCAGTATCAAATACTTAAGAACCACATTGTTTAATAAGCAAAGAATATAGCCATAACATGTATATCATCTATATACTTAAGCTGAACAATTCTAGTCTTTTCTTTTCTGCCATATATTTATGAGATTCTCTTTCAGAATTTTCTTTTCTGTTTGAAAGAATCTATCAACATCAATAGTGGAGCCATATACATGACACATAGTCCAAAGCATGTATAGTTAAATACCAATGTCTTTGGACTTGCACTTTGAAGTAGATCACCATCATAAAATGTTTGGTGTTCTTTCAAATTCCTTTCTTTAGTAATCTCTTGGTGTAGTAAACATTTTACCTACATCAAATATTCACCCTTATCATGGAATTATCCATGATCAAGCTACTTTTAGCTTGTAACGGTGAACCGCGAGTATAATGTTGCTCTCCAAAACCTTTTGGAGGATTAGGACAACTAGTGTCTCCAACCTTTCTCATCAAATATGAGAACATGACTTTTGCCATATTATACTCTATCATGTTGTAACCAAAATTCGTTTCAGATATCACAATATCTTCCACACATCATGGTTTCTGAAACAACTCTTTCAGATCCTAGATAACCTTGATATTAAGACAATCCTTTGAATATCAAGAATCATGGAGACAAACATGATACTCATACACTAACACTTGGAATTGTCACTCTTGTTTTAATACCAATTATTAAACTTCATGGAGTAACCGGAACTTACAGAAAGTTTGCAATAGGACTTTTAAACTTTAGATTAACACTTCAAAACAATACGATACCAGTTCGTAAAGTAACTAACCAGAATTCTATAGTTCTATCATCTCAATTAAAACTAAGCGCGAGGTGGTAAACGGATGCCAATGACTACAACAACTATGCAAATTCACTTCGATTTAATTTATGATAAATAGTGTTCAACTTTTAATCATATTGTCGTTGAACTCCCACTCAAAACAATATGCCTCACATTGTTTTAGTGATCACACGAACCAAATCCACCACATCAAAACCGATCATCACGAGAGTTGATGTAGCTTCAATGGCGAACAATCAACATGTTCATCATATCTACTATATGACTCATGCTTTACCTTTCGGTGATCCGTGTTCCGAGACAATGTCTGTACATGCTAGGCTCGTCAAGATCAAACCTTAGCTTTCGCATGAGCAAATCTGGCTTGCTCACGTTGTATACACTCACAGAATCTAACACACCCGATCATCACGTGGTGCTTATAAACAACGAGCTTTAGCAACAGTGCTTACTAAGGACGAACACTTTAAAACTTGGAATTGTGTGCTTTAGGGATCATCTTATAATGCTACCTTCGTGAACTAAGCAATACAAGATTCATAAAAGATTAACATCACATGCAATTCATAATATGTGATATGATATGGCCTTTCTTCTTTGTGCTTCCGATCTCCATCTTCAAGCACGAACATGATCTCCATCATCACCGGCATTGCATCAAGGTCAATGACGCCGCTCTATGGTTGTCGTCCACCAGCTTCAACTATTACAACTACTTTGAATAGACATGCGGGTCTTAACAGAATTTAAAGACAACCATATGGCTCCTGCCGGTTGCCAACTTACAATAAGGAACATTGCATAAATCAAATATAATCACAATCATGGACATATCACATCACAGCACACCCCTGCAAAACAAAGTTAGACGCCTCTAATTTTCTTTGCATGTTTTACGTGGTTTGGGGCTTTCAATAGGTGTCGTTCTAACTTACGAACAAGAACCACAACATTGATACTAGTATTGTCAATCACCCGTTGTAAGTTGAATCTTAACTATGTTGGGAGAAACAGGCACCCGCAAAGCCACTTATGCAATACAAGTTGCATGTCAAGCGTGGAGCAAGTCTCATGAACGATGTCATGTACGGTTAGCCCGGGCCGCTTCATCCCACCATCCCGCAAGATGCAAAGTACACAAGAAGCAATCGACAACAAAAGTATCAACGCCCATAATGACCATTGTGTTCTACTCGTGCAACAGATCTACATATAGACACGGCTCTAATACCACTGTAGGGGTTCGTAGCATGGAAAACAAAAAATTTCTACCGCATGAACACACAATCAAGATCTAATCTATGATCAAGCCAAGATCTATCTACTAGATTGTAGCAACGATTCGATAGAATACTAACCCTCGAAGATCCAAAGCGGTTAACGAGAGCAGATTCTCATGGGTGATGTAGTCGTACACTTCCGATCTCAAGATCGCGTAGACGATCCTTCCGGCGCTGCGTTCTGGCAGCGCTTCCGCAGTCGGTCACACGTTCGGTACTCGATGAAGACCTTCCTCTCCCTTGTTCCAGGAGGCAGCGGAGGTTGTAGCACTCTCCTCGCGATTTCGGCAGCACAACAGCGTGGTACCGGAAGTAGAGGGGATATCTCGCAAGGCTTCGCCTTAAGCCGGAGCGAGTATGGTGGACTATGAGAGAGATCCTCGGCGATCTAGGGTTTAGACGCACCAAGGAGGAGGGTCTAGGGCCGGCGGATAGGGCTTGGAGCAGCCCAAGTCGGCGGCTAGGGTTTCCCTAGGCGGCGGCAGCAGGAGGTGGCGGTGCCGGCGGCTGGGAGATAGGGTTTTGGGTGGAGGTGTTGTGTACTTGGAGGGGCAGCCCTGCCCCTCCTTATATAGGTGGAGGGGGCGCGCCAGGGGAGGGGAGTCCCTCCCCAACTCGGTTTCCCAAGTGGGCCGGCGGTGGAAGGGAGGAACTCCTCCCCAAGTAGGTTTCCTACTTCCCCTCCACCTCACAAAATAGCCGTTTGACTTTTCAAATTGGCGTTTGACTTTTCAAACTAGGATTTGATTAAACCCTTTATTTTGTTCAGCGATGACACCTAGCACGTGATGCAATCATTCCAACTTGTTATGACACATTCATGTACCCTTCCCCTCCGGAGTGCCGGACATTCCGGAACCTTTTAGAACATTCGCGATGAAAACACCGGAACCATTCTCCAACCCCAAAACAGGACTTTCCTTATATGAATCTTATTCTCCGGACCATTTCGGATCTTCTCGTGATATCCCGGATCCCATCCGAGACTCCTAACAACATTCGGTCTCTTACTCATCATTCCATAACTACTCAACAACATCGAATCCTTAAGTGTGTCTCCCTACGGTTCGTGAATTATGCGGACATGACCGAGACACTTCTCCGATCAATAACCAATAGAGGAATCTGGAAATTCATATGGCTCCCACATATTTCTATGATTACTTTGCAATCGAATGAACCACTTACATACGATACCAATTTCCCTTTGTCTCATGATAGTTTACTTATCCGAGGTTTTGATCGTCGGTATCTTTGCATACCTAGTTCAACCGTGTTACCGATAAGTACTCTTTTCTCGTTCCCGTGATATGTGATCCCTTGTGAGCCAGTCACATGCTTGCAAGCTAATTGAATGACATTCCACCGAGAGGGCCCAGAGTATATCTATCCGTCATATGGATGGACAAATCCCACTCTTGATCCATGAGCCTCAAGCCATACTTTCTGAACACTCAATGCCACCTTTATAGCCACCCAGTTACGGTGTGGTGTTTGATGTCATCAAAGAATCCTTCCGATGATGGTGATTAACATGATCTCATGGTCGAAGGAATTAGGTTACTATGTATCAAAAAGCTTATAGCAAATGAACTATATTAAATGACTTGATCTTTATGCTACGCTTAACTATAGGAGTATGTCCATCACATCATTCTCCTAATGATATGACCCTGTTGTTAATAACATCTCTATGTTCATGATCAGGAAACCATGATCATATATTAACCAACAAGCTAGTTTAACAAGAGGCTTTACTAGGGACTCTTTTATGTTTACAAATCACACAAGTATTAATGTTTCCGGTTAATACAATTATAGCATGGTATGTAAACATTTATCATAAGCATGAAGATATGATAATAACCACTTTATTATTGCCTCTTGGGCATATCTCCAACAGGATGGACTGCCGAAGTCAGGTTTTTGATGGAAAAAGAGGTGTTTTGATGCAATTTCATGAAGATCAGAAAAATACCAGAAAAATATTGGAAAATTATATTTTCCCAGAAGACGAAGGAAGCCATAAGGGGAGGCGTAGCTGGGCCACAGGGGCCCACACCCTCCTAGGCACGGGCCCACCCTGGTCCGCTCCTAGGGCAGGTGTGGCCCACCTAGCCGGTCTCCGACTCTGCCCTCTCGTCTATATCTTCCTCTCGGAACCCTAATACCATGAGAGCAACCACAGAAAGATTTCTGCCGCCTCTGCGGGGCCGTAACACCAAGATAGAAAGAGCTCTCCGGCAGACAGATTTTTGCCGGGAAAATTCCTTCCCGGAGAGGGGAGATCGTCGCCATCAACACCATCATCTCCACCAGCACCATCATCACCACTCCATCCTGCTGTAACAATCGTGTTGAATACTTGCATAGATCTTGGGGGAAACTTTCTCGGTGTTGATTGCTATTGTAGTTGATGCATATGAGTGGAACCATTGGATTATTGTTTATGTTCAGATTGTTATCCATTACCATATCATCTTTGATCTTGATCCATATGATGTCTTGCGAGTAGTTCATTTAGTTCTTGAGGACATGGGAGAAGTCATGTTGTTAGTAGTGGATTTGTGTTGAGATATTATTCAGTGGTTTAGTATTTAAGTTATGGTGCTATTCTTCTAGTGGTGTCATGTGAACGTCGACTACATGATACTTCACCATTTATGGGCCTAGGGGAATGTATTGTGTATTTGACTACTAATTGTGGGGTTGCCGGAGTGACAAAAACCTGAACCTCCGTTAGGACACCTTTGCACAAGGGAGTGTAGGATCTCAGAGTTTAAGGTTGTGGTTAGGTTTATATCTTAATTGCTTTCATGTAGTTGCGGATGCTTGCAGGGGGTTTAATCACAAGTATGTATTATTCCAAGTAAGGTCGGTACATTATCACAAGTTCACCCACACAACACTTACAACACCAAAGAAGAGTACTCAGCTATTTGAAGCGAAAGCACTTGATAGAATTCCCATGTGTCCTCGACAACGTTTGGTCCTTATAAGTATTTTCACCGACTTGTCCTTTGCTAAGAAAGGATTGGGCCACTTGTTGCAGTTGTTCGTTGTCTTTATTACTTGCACTTTGTTTTGTTGCTTTATCAGAAAACCCCTAAAAATCTGTTTGCTGAGTATTTACAGAGATTTCCTGCTCCATACCACTAGTCAACACCTTCTGCTCCTCATTGGGATCGACACTCCTATTTATCGAAAGTACTACCATACACCCCTTATACTTGTGGGTCATCAAGACTATTTTCTGGCGCCGTTGCCAGGGAGTGAAGCGCTATTGAAGAGTGGAACTGGTAAAGGAAACTTCTACTGTGAGTATTGCTTTTTGTTTCTGTTTGTTACTTTGTTTCCAATATGGATAACCCACTTGGTTTTCTGTTTGGGAGAACTACTACCACTGTTAGGGTAGTAGATGAAACACCACCTGTTGAGATATATCCTTTTAAGATACCTACAAGTATTGTTGATCGTGTCATGGATAATTATTATTTAGGGGATGAAACTGTCCACCCTAGTGATCATTTGCTTTTTATCCATGAATTATGCGGGTTATTTAAGTGTGCAGGTATCACAGTTGAATAGGTGAATAAGAAGTTACTCTCCATATCCTTGAAAGGGAGAGCTGAAGAATGGTATAAGCTGCTGAAGAATGGGCAATCCATGGAATGAGAGGAAATATTACCTCTCTTTTATTCTAAATTTTATCCTCACAGTGAGATTCATAAGGATAGAAATCTGATATATAAATTTTGGCCTCGTGATGGAGAGAGTACAGCTCAAGCTTGGGGGATATTAAATTTACTAATGCTTAAATGTCCTATTCATGAACTCCCTAACAATATTATTATTAATAACTTTTATGCTAGGCTTTCTCTTCATGATAAAGATTTACTAGATGCTTCTTGTGCTGGATCATTCACATGTATGAAGGAAGAAGCTAAATGGGATCTCCTAGACCGTATTCAAGAGAACACTGAAGCTTGGGAGAATGACAAAGGAAGAAAGTCAAGTATAAACTATGATTATGAATGCATTAAATATTTTATGGGAACTGATGACTTCCATGATATTAGTAATGAGTATGGTCTTGATTCTCAAGTCCTTGCAAAGTGTTTTAAGGCCTTTGCCTCTTACATAGAAATTCCCAAAAAGAAGTGGAACAAGTACCATGCACCTTATAAAGATGTTGTTAATCATGTTCCTGTTAGAAGCACTGAAGTTTGTACTATTGATAATATTGTACCTAAACCTTATGTTGAAAAAATACATTTCCCAGCTAAGGTAAAGGAATACTCTATGATAATTAGTGTGAATAACAAAGGTACAAAATAAACTGTGGAACCTGATGAGCAGATGAATACTGAACCTGCGGTAGCTATTGTGAAAGATCTTGATGCTAGAAATATAGAGGATGAGAACATTGTCCTCTATGAAGATGCTTCTAATATTATTTCTCATCCTAGTAAATCTAGAAAAGCTAGTGTCCCTGTGCTTTCTGTTAGAATTGGTAATCATTGCTATTATGGTTTATGTGATATTGGTGCTAGTTCTAGTGCTATTCCTTATGAGCTTTACAGGGAAATTATACATGAGATTGGTCCTTGTGAGCTTGAGGACATTGATGTGGTTATTCACCTTGCTAATAAGGAGACCATTTGCCCTATTGGTATTGTAAGAGATGTGGAGGTTCTTTGTGGTAAGATCAAGTATTCTACTGATTTTCTAGTGCTTAATTCGGCAGCTAGTAAAACTTGTCCTATCATTTTTGGTAGACCCTTCTTGAAAACTTGTGGAGCTATTATAGATTGTAAAAAGGAAAAAGTTTTGACTAAGTTTGATGGAGATTCTTATGAGTTTAACTTTTTCAAATTTTCTAAAGCTCATTGTGAAAATAGCTTGCCTAATAAAGATTTCAGGATGGAACAACTTGCTTCTATTGATCCAGTTTATGACCTTGGACCTATTTTTGGTGATTGTAAGTATGCTCACACTGATGATAAAGTTGTTCCTTGTGACAGTTATATTGTCAACTTTATTCAAAGTGATACTGAATGTTATTATGAGAGAGGGAAACATGGTTTTATGCATCTCAATGATGTTAAGTTTCCCCATTTTATATTGAAAGCTTTGAAGTTGCACTTGTTTTGTCTTCCTATGCTAGTGGCTTTTTGTTTCAACAATTTGTTTTCTCATGATACCCCCATGCATAGGAAGTATGTTAGACTCAAATGTGTTGGTTATTTGCTTCTTGATACTCTCTTTCACTCAAGATATATATCTCCTATGTGAGCATCTTTGAAATTTTCAAGCCTAACTTAAAGGCATTAAAGAAAAGTACTTCTTGGGAGATAACCCGATAGTTTTGTCGAGTCTTGGAAGTTATTACCTCGGTAATAACTGCTCCTTATCCTTTTTGTTTTGGTTTTTGTGTCAAGTTCAACTACTTTTGAGAAGTGGAGGAGTTGTGAAAAGTGGCTGTCCTAGGACAGATTTTTGTGCTGCATTGTAAAAATTCGTGAGGGAGCTAAGTACTTTGGATGGAGCTGTATTTTTCTGTGCTTGTTCTCCAAGTTGTTACCCAACTTTCATTAGTTTTGTACTTTTTGATTTGAGCAACAGAAGGTTTTCTAAAAAATCAATCTTTACCTGCTGGTCTGTTTTGACGGATTTCTGCCATCATTTGCATTTGCCTCTTACAGAAGCCGTTGTTTTGATGGATTTCAGTTGAAGTGTGAACTTAAAGGTTTATTGTTTTTTCTTACACTAATGTTGCCATTCAGGATTGTGTAATGCCTTGCATGAAAGAAATTTCTAGGAGAAGGAGGAAAGGAGTCTGCAGAGTTTGTCTTTGAATAGGTAAAAGTGGTGAAAACAGAAGGTTCATGAAACCCAATCCTTTTATATTTTTGATGTTTTATTACATAAGGAAGGTTACGAGACGGAATAGAGGAGGAAACGAAGGTCGGGGTGGCCACACCCACCCTAGGCGTGGGCCCCAGCTGGCCGCGCCTGGAGGGGGTGTGAGCCCCCCGAGCTCCTTCTCTGCCTCGTTTTCATACCAGTACCTTCCTTATGCTTTGAAACTTCATAATATATAACCCCCCTGATCCCCCGAGGTTTGTGCATTGTGTTCTCGTCGTGTTTTCGTTTTGATCTGTTTCTGTCAGGAAATCTTCTCAAGTTTAGAGCACCATTGTCTCTGCCAATGACAAAGGCAAGAAGCCCGAGGAAGATGATCCTCAAAGCCCCAAGGAGGAGGATATTTTGGTTGGGGATGAGGAAGACATGGAGGAGGACGAGCAACTGGACACCCGCGCTACCGTCACAAGCATTGGAGTGGTGGAAAAACCTACCAAGCTTAGGAGGACAGCACGAATGTCTACAGGAGGGAAAACCCCGCGTCATATCCTCGCTCCACGGTCACCTCCTCCACGTACCAAGAATCCCTTCCATAATCTTATACATGAGCATCAATACCAACAGGTGCCCAAAGGGAACTTGCCCTTGATGTGGGATTTGCCTCATTCTAACCATGCAGGGGAGGAACACACTAAGAAGGAAGAGTGGGGAAAGAATAGCAAGGATTGGAACTCTTGGTCCGATATGATCATGAACCGCATTGAGCATAATTCGGAGTTGATCCGTACTCTGACCTTCGAGATTGAGGATTTGAGGAAACTGACTGAGGAGCTTATTTAGAGAACACCACCACCACCGAAGGAGTAATTCGTCATCAGGTTTGGCATCCCCTTGGCTTGTTCCAAGCTTGGGGGAGTGCATCGGTATCACACCATTATCTTCTATCTTTTACCTTTTTAGATTCATATCTTTGGTAGAGAAGTTATCTTATAGGTTGGTTTGCATTGTGGAAGTATCTCTCCTTTAGTTGATTATCTATGTATCCCTTGGTGTGAGTGCCTTTATGGAATATTAATGAAAAGTTTCATCTTTTTCCTTTTGCACTTCTTATTTTAGTTTGCAATCTCTATTATATGATTGATCTTGTTGATCAGTATTGGCATCACTTTGGGAGCACCAAGTAGATCTAAATTGGTTTTGGCAAACCAAGCTCTAGTCAGTAGCAACACTTTTGAGGTTTGAAAGGAAAAGAGAAAAAGCTTACAGGTATTTTGTATAATTTATTTTCTTTCTTGATTGGCTCATAAGCTTAGTATTCTTTATTTAAGATCTTTTGTGTCTTCAAGAAAGATTGCATGTTTGGTTTTATCACTTATAGGTTTGCTTGTTTCTTTCAACTCTTTTGCTTGCTACCCAGCCTTGCTAACCAAAACCTGTTTTGAGAAGGCATACTTCTCATGTTTGCAATCCCTTTGAACCAAAACTTGTGCCATTTGTGTCCACCATATCTACCTATTAGCATTATTGCTATTCCAAGAGAAATTCTCAAGCTTCATCTATCTTTCGTATTAAAAACTATTTTGTTATGAGAAAACTAGTTGGTAAAGCTCTCACGAACTTGATGGCACACCTTATTTTCTTGCCCCTAATAGACTTGAAACATTGTGTCATCGAAGTTGTATATGCTTGCATCTATACGTTGTGATTAGCAGAACCGTGCTGTCACGGGGAACGTTTTCAACACTTATGGATACTTATCCAGTTGATATCATGCTCTTTTATTTGCGGATGTCGACGGTGTGAAATAAAAAGAGAGCTTGTAAGTCCATAGAGTGATGTATGTGTGTTAGAGAAACGCCTGGGCCGCTAGCCTAAGCCATGCCCAATCATGGTGGAAATTTGCAGCATCACCATAGTGAGCAATCTGTGAAGCATCCTTAATAAAAAATCTATGCAAATAGTAAATAAAAATATCGCTGAGATGCTCACAGTCCGCTTTCCTTGTCATTTTGATTCTGGGATAGCTCATGTATCATGTGCAAGGGGTACCCCGTTGGCGGTTCTTCATGATACACATATACTTACAATGACAAGAACTTACAGGTAACCAAAGTTGAGTAGCATGAGGAGGGACCCTCGTACTCAAGGGACATGAGATTGCCAACTTATATTTCATCAAGCATATACTCCATCCTTGTTCACTTTAACCTTAATCATTTCAAGATGCCTATGATAGGGGCATTGAGGGCTCAAAGCTAGTAAGTACCATAATTTTTTGGAAGCTCTTTATGATTTTAAATCCCTGCTTCCCTCTACGAAGGGACCTTTCTCCTATTTTCCGAGTTGAGTCAGTAAACCTACTTCCTCTCTATCTCCAGCAAGCATTTGAGTTGTTGTATTTCAAGCATTCATATGATGATTTATTCACTCATGTTATCTATCTTCCTTGTTTGCACAAGACTCTTATCTATTGAGTATTACTTTGAAAGCCATCATTGTGAAAAAACTTTTTGAGCAAAGAGTGCTCCTGTTTTTGAAGACTTCTACAAAAGCTTTTTGTGAAACTATTTGCCAGCTGTTCTCTGACCAAGAACAAGAGTTTCCAATTCCAATTATGATTTATCTTTATGCATCTCTATTGTGACTCCTGTACTTGTTGCAAGCTAAGTTATATAATGGTGAGTTGCTTGTTTCTATGAGTTGTATAATGGTAAGTGTGATGCTTCTTGTCCGTATTCTTTTATCGACACTTCACTCCATAAACCTATGGACAAGTTTACTGAGCTCAGTTTTCGCTTGGGGACAAGCGAAGGTCTAAGCTTGGGGGGAGTTGATACGTCCAATTTGCATCACCATTATATATCATAATTTGCCTCTATTCATTGATATGTGTCTTATTATGAGGTGTTACTTATGTCTTTTCCTCTGTTTTTGCATGTTGGATGATTCTTGGAGGATGGACTGCCGGAGTCAGGTTTCTGATGGAAAAAGAGGTGTTTTGATGCAATTTCACGAAGATCAGAAAATACCAGAAAAATATTGGAAAATTATATTTTCCAAGAAGACGAAGGAAGCCAGAACGGGAGGCGTCGCTAGGCCACAGGGGGCCCACACCCCTAGGCGCGGGCCCACCCTAAGCCATGCCTAGGGAAGGTGTGTCCCACCTGTCCGGCCTCCGACTCCGCCATCTCGCCTATATCTTCCTCTCGGAACCCTAATACCAGGAGAGCGACCATAGAAAGATTTCCGCCGCCTCTGCGGGGCGAAAAACACCGAGAGAGAAAGAGCTCTCCGGCAGACAGATTTCTGCTGGGGAAATTCCTTCCTGGAGAGGGGAGATCGTCGCCATCAACACCATCATCAAGCTAGACTTCATCGGGATCATCATCATCATTATCCACACCATCATCTCCACCAGCACCATCATCACCACTCCATCCCGCTGTAACAATCGTGTTGAATACTTGCATAGATCTTGGGGGAAACTTTCCTGATGTTGATTACTATTGTAGTTGATGCTTGTGAGTGGAACCATTGGATCATTGTTTATGCTCAGATTGTTATCCATTACCATATCATCTTTGATCTTGATCCATATGATGTCTTGCGAGTAGTTCGTTTAGTTCTTGAGGACATGGGAGAAGTCATGTTGTTAGTAGTGGATTTGTGTTGAGATATTATTCAATGGTTTAGTATTTAAGTTGTGGTGCTATTCTTCTAGTGGCGTCATGTGAACGTCGACTACATGATACTTCACCATTTATGGGCCTAGGGGAATGCATTATGTATTTGGCTACTAATTGTGGGGTTGCCGGAGTGACAGAAACCTGGAACCCTATTAGGACACCTTTGCACAAGGGAGTATAGGATCTCAGAGTTTAAGGTTGTGGTTAGGTTTATATCTTAATTGCTTTCCTGTAGTTGTGGATGCTTGAAGGGGGTTTAATCACAAGTATGTATTAGTCCAAGTAAGGTCGGTACATTAGCACAGGTTCACCCACACAACACTTACAACACCAAAGAAGAGTACTCAACTATTTGAAGCGAAAACACTTGACAGAATTCCCATGTGCCCTCGATAACGTTTGGTCCTTATAAGTATTTCCACCGGCTTGTCCTTTGCTAAGAAAGGATTGGGCCACTTGCTGCAGTTGTTCGTTGTCTTTATTACTTGCACTTTGTTTTGTTGCTTTATCAGAAAACCCCTAAGAATCCGTTTGCTAAGTATTTACAGAGATTTCTTGCTCCATACCACTAGTCAACACCTTCTGCTCCTCGCTAGGATCGTCACTCCTATTTATCAAAAGTACTACGATACACCCCCTATACTTGTGGATCATCGGATGGTGACTTCGTCGGCTAACAAACAACAGGGGGCACGATTTACCTAGGTTCAGGCCCACAAAGGGTAATACCCTACTTCCTTCTTGTCTGCTCTTGATTGATGATGAAGATGAAGGTTACAATATCACTGAGATGGCAATGCATGCGCATATTGGATCTGGTGTAAGCTACGGGTGTTGTGTTCTGTTGATCTCCTTCCCGCGGCCCCTCCTAGCCTTTATATATGGGGAGACTAGATCTCAGGTACCGTCTGAGTCAGTTATAAGTTTATTGCTATCTCTAGAGTTTCCTAATCAGGATTTTCTTCTTGTTAGGCATGCTAGGAGTATCCTTGTGCTCTTCAGAGCAGCCGAATTGTCGTGGGCTTCGTGGACCTTAGCAGACCATCATGTGGTCCTCCTATTGGGCCGAGCCAGGTATGCTAGAGGCGGGTACCTGTTGGGCATACCTATGTCACCATACCTGGATTCTCTCTCTAGCGCCAGACTCCCTGCAGGACCTAGCGCCATAGACCTAAGGTACCGATATTCTTCACCCCTCCCCCTCCAGCCCTTCATTGAGAGATGGCTCCTGCCACCGCCGCACCCGCGATGGATGCGCTTCTCTCGACACTATGCTCCCCACTAAGAGATGGCGCCGACCACCGCCACCGAGAGATGGCGCCCTACATTGCCACCGAATACATTGAATGATTTGGTTAAATTGTAAAATTGTTTAGATGAACTGTTTACATGATTTGCTTGATATGTTTAGATGATTGACTAGATGATGAATTGTTTGGACAAGTGCCATATACTTTGCGGGTTTAAAATGAGTGCAACGTTTTGGCAGAACATTCGTTCCATCAAATTCTTAGCACTCAATATTCCTAAATATTAAGTAGACCACATTCCTTCTTTCTTTTCAAACTATAAGTAGTTCTCGATGTTTAAATTATAATCCATTTGATCTATATAAAGTCTATTGCTTTTGATAGCGTAGTTCATATAGCATATTGACATTCAACATTTCTGCATAATGGGAATGGTGCCATAACATATTGGATTAATATGTTACCGTAACATATTGGAGGTGTCGTTGTTGACTTCATCAATTTTTGGACCTCATCCGCCGACTCAGTCTTTCGGAGATGTACTTTCATGTGTTCATAAGGATCCGTGTGTTGTAATCACGACAAGTAAACAGAGAACGAAAAAAAATCATAGCAAGTGGACACATATTTAACGTGAAAAAATCTCTTCAACAAAGAAATGAAAAAACCACGGGCGCCAGCCAGTAAAACTTCACTATATCAGAGAGTGTTTACACAACGCCGGGATTTTTACAAATGCAATTTATCCCAACCGGCGACTTACAAGAGGTTTATATAGCGGTGGAAACCTAGACCTTCAACGATCTGTACCACGGGGTTGTCGCCTCCCGTACTCCCCACAGACGTTCCTATTGGACACGCAGTGTGCCAACTTTAGACTCCGCTCCGCTTGGTCTAAGCCTTGGTTGACGGGTCTCGCTCCGCTCGTCAAAATTTAGCTTTTACTTTATAGAATTATGATTAACATATAACACAGTAGACGTGTACGTTGTGAGAGCCCCTGCACTTGTACTTTGTTTCTGCAAAAAATAGATCGGACGCACTTCTTTTATATATATATATATCCTCAAAGAGGTGTATATCGAGGTTTGTGGCGAAAATATTAGGCGACTAAAAAACAGACCGATCTTGTTGTCCCACGCGGTGTATGTGGAGGTTTTTACACGGTTTGGTTTGGTAACAGCTAATGTCCTGTCGGCATCATCAGCTAATCTATCTACTCATCGTTGTTCTTGATTCGTCGGTGCAAAACATTACTTAATTCCCCGCATAAATCAGCAGTAGTACCAGCCAAGCATGTTCCAAACCAAACCAACTGATCAGCATTTGCATTTGTACTAATGACAATGAATCTGTTACCTAATCAAGCTGTGGGAAACTTCCTAAGCACTTCACTCCCAGCGATCACACAAGCGAGTCAATACCATATATGTGTATTTGATAATAATCAGCCTGCTACGAAAAATTGGCACTCTTTTCGCGTTTCCGCATACGGCGCGGTGCATAATTTAATTATATAAGTTAATCACAGACAGCTGGATGCCTCCACACATGGGTGGATGCTGATTCTGAATTAAGCTTGGTTAATTAGTGCACTAATTAGACAAAATTCCATGCAGGATTTCAATTCCAGCTCAGGACCAATCTTCTCTTTATCTGACGCGCAATATGTCAATATATGCACATGAATTAGATGGAAAAATAGGTACTAGTAGAATATATTGACTTGTGCAGCTCCAATCATGCCGGGGCCCCCTCCAGGAAACTGAAACCATATCCCCTCGACCTGACCTGACCTAGCGCTGATTAAGCTTCACGTTCTCTTTTCATAGTCTAGCTTGCTAATATATCTTTCTTGGCACTACCGTCTCTGTCATTGCCAACCCCTATCTCGATGGCAAGAGAAAATCCAAACCCCAAAGCCCATCGCTCTCCCAGATTTTATTTTAGACCAGGTCATTTTCATAGCCTGTTTTCCTCCTAACAGCAAGCATCCTGATCCTAGATTAGACCTCTCACGTAGTACCATCAAAACTCATTTTCTTTGCGCCGTCAAGAGAACCTGGAAAGAAAATGCATAGCTTTTGACAAAATCTGGTTAAGAGAATTCCGCAGATTTTATTCAGGAAAAAAGAGCAATGGGTATCTTCTAAAATCACTGGGTTTCTTTACATTTTGTTATAGCCAGGGAGCAGGAAAACAGTCAGGTAGAAGCTGTCCTGTAAATTACCAGTGTTAAGCCCTCAAATGTGAAATGTGCATGGGGGATAAAAAAAAAACCCTGATCTACCTGGTACACAAAATCTATAATTGGACATGTGGACAGGCTCCTGAATCTAAGGCCCGTGTCTTTCTAAAACTGAGAGCTACTGAAATTAATACTACTCCCATTACTACTGATAATTAGCCGCATCTCCTGCCATCATCTCATGTTGCTTTTGCATGTAAGAAGAATGTAAGCTTCTGTTGTTGCTTAAAAGATTTTATTTTCAATCCAGTAGTAGCCTGTTTGTGTTGTTGAGTTGTCTGAAGAAAGCATGGGAGGGAAGGTAAGCTAGTAGGAAAGGAGGGGGAAACAAAGCAAGGCAGCTCAACTGAGCTGGAGGAAAGGGGGGGTCAAAGTCTGAAACAGCCTAGGGGCATGTGGGTGCTCTTGCTTTCCTACCAGTACCAAGTGTCTGCACACATCATTTTGGTAGATTCTTTATTTTATTTTCTCCCCTCCCTTCTCTTTCCCCATCTTGATTTGGAAGAGTATTATCATAATTGTTTGCCTTACTGATTATTCACAGCTCTGCTTGCTGTTTTCTTGAAACGGTGGAGCATCAAGATCTCTCCTACTTTCTTTTCTGTTATTAAAACAAATGGAGGTTTTTGGCTTGTGATGAGTGTGACATGTGATTTGGTACCGTTCACTTATATCCAAGTTTGTTTTCGAGCGCTTTCCACATTCCTACCATTTGTTTGACATCATGTGATGCACTTTGTCTGCTAATACTTGAAGACATTATTTTTTCTGTCACAAAACCACAAAGCCAGCGCAGGCCAACTACTAGTCTACTACTACTAGCTATTCACCCCCAAAACTGCACCTTGTGTAATCTTTCTCATCAATCAAACCATTGTTACAACCCAGCAACAGACTTACAATTTTGCTACTTACTTCCTCCGTTTTAAAATATAAGATGTTTTAGTTTTATAAAGCAAATGTATCTAGACTTCTTTTAGTACGTAGGTTCACTAAAAATTTGGAATGAATCTACGCACTAAAAGAATTCTAGATTTTTTTTTCTAAATCTAAAACATTTTATATTTTAAAACGGAGGGAGTAGCTGCTAAAAGTGCAAGTAGTACTAGGTATATCTCTGCATAATCTATATCCATAACCATAGGGTTGATAATTATGTAGTTTGCACAGTAACAGGGAAGTAAACACCAAGCCACAGCTACACTATACAACCACTTGTATCTTTCCAGTCTGTACTGGACACCTCTCTCCCTCTCTCGCTCTCGCTGTTATTATTACCATCCATCCCTTCTCATTTCCGAAAATTTGGCCTTTCTCAAAGCACATCTCCAGCTCTCCTCCCCTCTCTCTCACACAGGCCTAGCCTAGCCCCCCCTCCAATGGCCGCCAGTGCCGCCTCCCGCTGCTCCTCCCAACCCTAACCCTACCCCCAGCTCGCCTCCCCAGCCCGCATCCATGGCCGCGCTCCACCTCCTCCTGCTTCTGCTACTCTTCGGCGGCGCCGCCGCCGACGACGTCTCCGCGCTGCTCGAGTTCAAAAAGGGCATCTCGGACCGGGAGCACAGCCCCGTGCTGGGATCCTGGTCGCCCCCGGAGACGCCCGACGCCGGCGGCGGCGGGGACGCGTGCCCCGCCGGCTGGCGCGGCGTGGTCTGCGACGGCGGCGCCGTCGTCGGCCTCACGCTCGACGGCCTCGGCCTCGCCGGGGAGCTCAAGCTCGGCACGCTGGCCACCATGCGCGCGCTCCAGAACCTCTCCCTCGCCGGGAACGCCTTCTCCGGCCGCCTGCCCCCCGGCATCGGCTACCTCTCCTCGCTCCGCCACCTCGACCTCTCCGGCAACCGCTTCTACGGCCCCATCCCGGGCCGCCTCGCCGACCTCGCCGGCCTCGTCCACCTCAACCTCTCCTACAACAACTTCTCCTCGGGCTTCCCCACCGACGGGATCCGGGAGCTCCAGAACCTGCGCCGCGTCGACCTACGCAGCAACTCCTTCTGGGGCAATGCCGGCGATCTGCTCACCCAGCTCCGCAACGCCGAGTACGTTGATCTCAGCGACAACCTCTTCAACGGGGCCATCGATTTGGGGCTCGACAGCCTCACCAGCATCGGCAACACCGCGAGGTATATGAACCTCAGCCACAACAAGCTGGGCGGGGGTTTCTTCCGGAACGAGACCGTGGGGGCCTTCAAGAACTTGGAGGTTCTTGATTTGACCAACACTGGCATTGGTGGGATGCTGCCAAGGCTCGATTCCTGGTTCTCGCTCTCAGTCTTCAGGGTGGCCGGTAATAGCCTCTTTGGGATGATGCCTGAGACGCTACTGCATAATTCCATGCGGCTTCTCGAGGTTGATCTCAGCCGGAATGGCTTCTCAGGTAGCTACCTTTTTCCTATTCACTGAATACAACATAGTATTGTTAAATTGTCATGATCTACTACTAGTTTGAATCCTAACCCAAGGTCCAAAAATGAATCCTCAGCCCCAAAAAAACAGTGCGGTTGACTGCTGAGCTCCCGCAGTGTGGTGTGGAAACCACAACACCTAATCAGGTGTTGAGCATTGCTGGCATTCACAACACAAATATTTCCAACATTGGGGCAAATTCCTCGTGCACAAAGTCCTTGCTGCATCTTGTGTATATGTCCATTGTCTCCTTCCATCTAAAAATTATTAACTTGTCGTCATGCAGACGATCAGCAATCTTTGACTTGCCTGCATGGCTAGCCTTTAGTGGATTTTTGCTGTTTTTTTTGTCGTAGTAGCATCAATTTTGTACACAGCTCTGTGGAGTCTGGAGTAATATTAACCCAAAAAAGTCCTGATTTGTGGCGATTGATAATAACCCTTAAAAGTCAAATAAGCCCTGACATGCTTATCGCTAGATCTATAGCTACCATGGCTTTACAAAATGTAATGCACTATTCAGTGCTATAGCATGAGATCATATGCTACTGCAAATGTATAGAGATAGCTTTCTGGGCATGTCGACACATGCAGTGGTCTGAGAATTATGTTACCTCACAATTTCTATCTTGTTACAGCTATTCAGAGATGATCATTGACATTTTTCTACAGCTGTAAATGACCTGTGTGCGTTGTAATTTTGCAGGATCAGTGCCAGTTGTGAACTCGACGACTTTGAAAATGTTAAATCTCTCTTCAAATGTGCTGACAGGTTCATTGCCAGCCACTGTTGGCAAGTGTACATCAGTTGATCTGAGTGGGAACCTGCTTACTGGGGAACTAGCTATTTTGCGTTCTTGGGATGGTATATTGGAGGAGATTGACTTGAGTTCAAACAAGCTGAATGGGAGCTACCCAAATGATGCCTCTCAGCTTCAGAACTTAGTGTCCCTGAAGTTGCGGAACAATTCATTGTCAGGATCTGTCCCTTCTGTGTTAGGAACCTATCAAAAGTTATCCTTCCTTGATCTCAGTCTGAATGCACTTGGTGGACCTGTTTTGCCTGTTTTTATTCTATCGCCTACTTTGACAGTGTTGAACCTTTCTGGTAACAACTTCTCTGGGACTATTCCATTTCAGAGCCCTCATTCAACAGAATCAATAATGCTATCTTCTCAACCTGCTCTTAAGATTGTTGATCTGTCCAGTAATTCATTGTCTGGTCAGTTGCCACCAGAAATTTCTAACTTGCAAAGACTTGAGTCCCTTACTCTTGCAATGAACGAGTTGTCTGGGGAGATACCAAATGAGATAAACAAGCTTCAAGGATTGGAGTATCTTGATCTATCTCATAACCACTTCACTGGCAGAATTCCTGATATGCCTCAGACTAGTTTGAAGATGTTCAATGTGTCTTACAATGATCTACGGGGAACTGTTCCTAAAAGTGTTGAAAAGTTCCCCTTATCTTGCTTTAAACCTGGAAATGACTTCTTAATCTTCCCAGATGGTCTGCCTACTGGAAACATTGATGATCCTGTAGTTGCGCAGAGTCAAGCATCTCATGGTCATGGACCTAAGGCTGGTGTTAAAGTTGCGCTCATAGTTGGCTGCATTGGAGGTGTCTTGCTTGTGATCTTCATAGCATTGGCAATCTATGTAGTGAGATCTCAAGAGCTTTGTGGAAGGAACGGATTTGGAGGCCAGCTTACTATGAGAGATCTCAAACTGGGGAAATTAAGCCGACCAAATCTATTCAAGACTCCAAAAGATAATGTTATGCCAACTAAGACAAGTTTCTCAAATGACCATCTCTTAGCCTCTGCAGCTCGATCAATGTCTGCTCAAAAAGAGTTACTGGCTGAGGCTGCTGTCGAGTATGGGTATACTGATCCAAAGGAAGCTGTTGAGTCCACAAGTTCTGGTGTGACTGAGACCTCAGCGGCAGTCCCTGTTCAAGAATCATCTCCACGGTCCGCTTTGCCACCATCGCCACATTTTGCTGATTCTAGATTCCATGAGGAACCTGTGACTTTTGAAGTGTATTCGCCAGACCGATTGGTTGGAGAATTGATTTTCCTAGATAGTAATTTAGTTTTCACAGCTGAAGACCTGTCCCGTGCTCCAGCGGAGGTTCTTGGAAGGAGCAGTCACGGCACAACGTACAAAGCGGCACTACAAAGCGGGCATGTCCTGACAGTGAAATGGCTGCGTGTTGGTCTTGTAAAGCATAAAAAAGAGTTCACTAAGGAGATAAAAAGGATTGGCACCATCAGCCATCCAAATATAGTTTCATGGAGAGCGTTCTATTGGGGGCCTAAGGAGCAAGAAAGATTAATTATTTCTGACTACGTCAATGGTGATAGCTTGGCACTATACCTTTACGGTAACTATCTCATGCCTGTTTCCTGTTAAATCAGCAATCTTCAGAATTATTATTCTTTGTTCGGCTGATATGCATTGCTTGTTTGAAACGAAATATCTCACACTTTCACATCATCTCTGAAACTGTTCTTACTGCGATTTTTATGCATTGAATTCCAAAATTGTTCATTCCTGCGAACTTTAACATTTTCTTGTGTAATATATACTGAAAACATGACCTTGTGTGTGCAGAGTCGACTCCTAGAAGATACTCCCGCCTGTCAGTTTGCCAGCGGCTCAAGATTGCAATTGACCTAGCCCGTTGCCTCCAGTTCCTACACCACGAGAAAGGCCTGCCTCACGGCAACCTAAAGCCGACGAACATATTCCTGACTGGTCCCGACCTGTCTCCGAAGCTGGTTGACTATTGTTTGCATCGTTTCACGACTTCAAGCGGCATCGCGGAGCAAATACTGAATCTAGGAGCACTAGGGTACCGAGCACCCGAGCTGGCCAACGCAGCCAAGCCTACGCCGTCTTTTAAGGCGGACGTGTACGCGTTCGGCGTGGTGGTCCTGGAGATGCTGACGCGGAAGAGCGCGGGGGACATCATCTCGGGGCAGTCGGGCGCGGTGGACCTGACGGACTGGGTCCAGATGTGCAACAGGGAAGGGCGGGGCACCGACTGCTTCGACCGGGACATCGCGGGCTTGGAGGAGTCCCCGAGGGCGATGGACGAGCTGCTCGCCATCTCCCTACGGTGTATCCTTCCTGTACATGAGAGGCCTAACATGAAGACCGTCTGCGACGAGCTCTGCTCCATAACCGTGTGATTTCAGTCAGACTTTCAGTTCCTCCCCCCCCCCCCCCCCCCCCCCCCCTGTGTACATGTAACCCGTCGATTTTTTTTCCTCTTCCCGTGGGTTTTCCAGGGCCCTGTAGCCAGGGTTTGTTTGATTGATTGATTGAGGTAACTCTTAGTGTAAAGAGAGGAATTTGATCCCGTCCGTCCATCCATCCATCCAATATTGATTGATTGATACCGCTGCCAACTGCCATGCTGTCCACTTGTCAATTTCTTTTTTTTTGTTCTCTGCAGAATCAGATCCTGTGAATGAATGATGGATGATGATCTGTGAACTTGGTGTCCATGTTACCCGCCACTGTAGCTGCATCTATCTTTGATACTACTAGTATTTTCTTGTGTGGAGTGGGTTTGCTTCCCGTTTTGGCTGGCTTTTAAAACAGGGCACATGGTGCCTCTGGAGTCTGGAGCGGATGCATACAGATACAGCTCGTGGGTGATGGTGATGCCCCCCTGTCGCAACCAAAACTGGCGCACGATTTATTGGATCGGTCCATCCTGCTGCGCTTCAATGTTCGCTGTGGAGAGACAGGCAGCGCCATGTTCTCCCTGCGCCTCCGGCTAGCGGCCGTCCGTCCGTCCGGGGATGGACGACGCCGGTGGACAACCATGTTCGCCGCCGGTTTGGTGACGACGGTGACGCCGGACATGGGGCGGCTGGCCTGAGTAGATGCCAGTTTATTTGGCTGAAAGACGAGGAGAAAAAGATAGAGGCTACCTAGTCATATGGGCGATGGGGCCGGCCATGAATGATTTTGTTTCAGAAACGAGAATGCCTTGCCTGCCTGCCTCCTTAGTGGTGGTCCTGTCCGGAGCAGTCTCCGTATTGACGATTCTGTCAGCACATGGAATGCACTTGTTTGTAGTTGCATTGCAGCCGGTTTCTCGCAAATTCAAACTTTGTTCGATCCAACCTTTTGGAGCGCCTTTAAACTGAAATCGAATCGTTCTCGTTCGCATGCATGATCTATCTGGCCGCCATGAGTTGGTGCTGGCGGAGAGGTCGCCATGTGTGCTGGTGCCCGCAGCTCTGAATGTTCCTGTTTCGCCGCAGCGGCACGGAATGAATGCCTGCCGTGCCGTGCCGCGCGGCGGATGGCGAGCGACTCCATGAATGCGGTACTGCGCTCTCCGTTCTGTTGCACTCCCCCACGCGCTAGCATGGCAGCGGCGATACTGAAGCTGCCGTGACATGTCGTGGCTAGCACTAGATACGTTCTCAGGAGAGCTGGCGTCGGCTGATGCGGTAGAGATCCACTGCGCGGGCGGCTTGCCAAGAGTACACTCTGAAGCAAGAGCAGAGTGGACTTCAGGCATGCCAGGTTTGTCAGTAGGAGTACCTGGCAACACAAGCTCTAAAGGAATCAACACTACACTCGTCGTCAGTTATCGGACGGCTAGCAGTGAAGCGGAGCTCGAAGTCAAGATCGACGGTGGAGATGGACGACGCTCGGCGGGCCCTGGCTAGACCTCCCCTGCACCCGCCCCATGGCCAGCGCTACTCTGCCCCTCCGGGTGAGCGGCCACGCAGGGAGCACGGGAGAAGAAGGCCACTTCTCTCTTCACCCCCCTTTTCCTGATTGTTTTTCTTTTTTTAGTGAGAGAGGGATTTTTATAAAAAAACAAAGAACTTGTTATCCTTCCCACGATTTCTCACCCTTGTTAGGAATAAGCACGTCTAAACCGACGCCGGCACGGCGCGGTGCGCTCTGTCGTATACAAGTAGTATACGAGTACGTGTAGGTTTGTGTAGCATGGTTGATGTAGGAATTAGGAGTCCTAATCCTACTAGAATAGCTACACTAGGACTACTACATATACACGCCGATACCCCTGTAATCAAACTGAGCGATTGAGAAAATAAAAAAGCTAAGGCACGATACGTGCCTGTGGTAAATCGTCTCCGCGTGCGTAACTAGTACTTGCAAGATTGATCAAGTGGCTAGCTTAGCTAGCTTGGTACGTGTGTGTTTTGCTTGGCTAAAGGAATCAGCCAGCGACAGATCGATCAGGAGACCTAGATCGATCAGGAGACCTAGCTTCGCAAGTTGAGTGTTGTCGGAAAGTACTCGACGAAAGGCATCGCATATCGGGCCAATTTCCAACAATTGGTATCAGAGCCAAGGTCGTCGCCTGTGATCTTCTGAAAGTACTAGGAGGTCATGGCGATGGTGCAGTTTGGCGAGAGCTTGGCATCGGCACCGGTGACAGAGACGGTGGGGGCGGCTTTGTATCCGCGCCTCGATCGCAAGGACTATGGGCTATGGGCACTCAACATGGAGGTGGCCATGGAGGCTCAGGAGGTTTGGGAGGCCGTCGATCCAGGAGGCGACGAGTACGTCAAGGGAGGCGCGAAGTACCGGAAGGATCGCCAAGCGTTAACGGCGCTCTATTCCGTCGTGCCGAAGGACGTGATGCAGCACCTCGTCGGAAAGAAATCGGCGAAGGATGCATGGGAGACGATCAAGATCTTGCACCAAGGTCATGCCCGCGTGAAGGAAGCGCATCTTCAAACTTTGACAAAAAGCTATGAAGATCTGAAGATGGAGGAGAGCGAGACGGTTGATCAGTTTGCCGCCCGTTTCGTTACCCTTGTCAACGCAATCAGGGGATATGGCGAGAAATTGGATGAGATCAAGAACGTCAGAAGGTTCCTGAGTGCGGCACCGGCGCGCTACATGCAGATCGTTACATCGATCGAACAATGTCTCGACCTGAATACATTGACGGTTGAGGATCTCGTCGAAAGATTCAAGGCACACGATGAGAGAATCCGGATCAGCTTCGGTGATCCAGAACTGGTTGAGCACCTGATGCTCACAAAGCAGCAGTGGATGACTCTTTCAAAAGAAAAGCAAGGAGGCTCCACGAGCGGCAAGGAGAAACAACGCCCAGCGAAAAAGTATATCGCGGGGCAGGAGGATGAAGATGACGCCCCGCCACGGAGGAAGTTTGACATAAAGAAAGTAAGGTGTCATAACTGCGGCGAGCTCGGTCACTTCAAGGCTGATTGCCAGAAAGCACCAAAGGAAAAGGAGAGGGCTCTCATCGCCCAGGAAGGAGATGATGGACCGATGATGCTGATGCTCGAAGTAACTGAGTTGAAGGATGAGGAGGATCCTCCATCACCGGCTGCGGAGATTGTGGCACAAGTGGATCACGATCTACCGTGTGTGCATCATGAGGAACAAAGTGCCCCGTTCCCATGTGAAGCCACGTTTGAGGCAAGTGAAGCCTCGGAACTTGTTCATGGCGATCTATGCATTGGAATCTCACCCGCAACTCCGTCTGGCAATAAGTTCTTCATGCTTGTGGTGGATGATCATAGTAAATACATGTGGATTGTGTTGCTGAAAAGTAAGGATCAAGCTCAACAAGCATTCGAGAAGATCAAGGAAGCCGAAGAGTTCAAGGTGGAGGCAAAGATAAGAGCCCTACGCATTGATGAGGGGGGTGAGCTGCATCAAACTATATTGACCATGGCACGGAGCATGATGAAGAGTAAAGGCTTGCCAGGAAAATTCTGGGGCGAGGCAGTCAATACGGCCGTGTATTTGTTGAACATGGAATCTACTGAGGGTGGAGTTGGTATAACACCGTACGAAGCATGGTACGGATGGAAGCCCTCGGTTGATCATCTTCGTACTTTTGGATGTGTGGCGCATGTAAAGGCGGAATTGGCGGAGCAACGTATTCCAATGATCATGACAGGCTATGAAGGCTCAAAGACATACCGCTTGTGCAATCCTTATACCAATAAGGTGGTTTTCAAGGGAGACGTAATCTTTGAGGAAGGCAAGTCATGGAATTGGGGCTACAACGAACCGGAATATTCAACTTTTCACGTCACGTGGGATCTTGAGTATGAAGAAAATATGGATCAATCGAGCTTATCCTTGTCAGCAAGTTCGGGCCCAGAAGACATTGAAGGCCTAGGGGCAGCTCCAAGCGTGGACACCAGGCCAGAAGCACTAGGGATTCTCCCAGAAGACAAAGAGTTTGAAGAAAAGGCTAGTCTGTGGCCAGAAGATACGGAACTGGAAGGATGTACAGATGCATGTGCAGCGATACCTGCACTTGTTTGCCCAAAAATTAGAGGAGGAGGGGGAGCTGAAGTGAGCCCAGCAAACAGGCCAGCAAGGCCAGAAGGCGATGGTCCAAGAGTGTGGACTGGTGGCCAGATAGATGGAGGAGACCCAACAATAGGGGGTGCAGATCCATCAAAAGGCTTTTCACGTGGTATAGAGAAGCTAGAAGAAAACAAATTTGAATTACCTCCTACTTATTTGTTCTATTGCATCCAAGAGCACCGGCAAGTAGTAGATCAAATATGCGAGGCATCGATGAGAAAGTACTTCATTGAACCAAGTATAATGTCTCAAGGCGCGAATAAAAAGGACAGTCGGCGTGAAGGCATGGAGAAGGGCGCGGACAAAAAGAACTGTCGGCGTGAAGCCATGGAGAAGCCGACAAAAGCAAAGTCGGTGACATGGGTGCTGAGGAAGGGGGCGGCGAAAGCAATGCCGTGGATAACGCCCGCGAGGAGTAGCTGGCGTATTTGGGACCCAGGTCGATATGAAGCGCACGTCGTGCTTAGGGGGTGATTGTTAGGAATAAGCACGTCTAAACCGACGTCGGCACGGCGCGGTGCGCTCTGTCGTATACAAGTAGTATATGAGTACGTGTAGGTTTGTGTAGCACGGTTGATGTAGGAATTAGGAGTCCTAATCCTACTAGAATAGCTACACTAGGACTACTACATATACACGCCGATACCCCTGTAATCAAACTGAGCGATTGAGAAAATAAAAAAGCTAAGGCACGATACGTGCCTGTGGTAAATCATCTCCGCGTGCGTAACTAGTACTTGCAAGATTGATCAAGTGTCTAGCTTAGCTAGCTTGGTACGTGTGTGTTTTGCTTGGCTAAAGGAATCAGCCAGCGACAGATCGATCAGGAGACCTAGATCGATCAGGAGACCTAGCTTCGCAAGTTGAGTATTGTCGGAAAGTACTCGACGAAAGGCGTCGCATATCGGGCCAATTTCCAACAACCCTAACCATCACAATCGTGTCACGCCACCCCTAACATCGGTCCCACTGTCAGAATCGTCGTTAGCGCGACTAAAATCAAGCATCAAGGCACATTGCAAGCCACCATAGATTTTTGTCAATCTACTGGAAGTTGGTGGATTTTTGCCAATTGCATCGGGTGGCGGTGGTCCGGTTCATGGCCCCCGGGGGGGGGGGGAGGGGCGACAGAGCGGTGGTGCTCGCATTGCAGCAGGGCAGCGCAGGGGCGTGGCTAGGCATCGCCAGCTAGCCCAAATCTTGGCCACAGGTCCCATCTGGGTCTACGACGTTCCCTAGAAGACGACAACTAAGGTGAGCTTGGTACTGGGGATGTGGCGATGACCGACTTGTTGCAAAGTGGCAACATCGGCTTTACGGGTTAGATCTAGGATCATACGGACCCTAATAGGACTGGTGTGCCTCCGTGGGGGCTTTACGGGTCCAATCTGGGTCTGGTTAGACCCAGTTGGGACTGGTGTGCCCCTGTTGTCGTGTCCGGTCGACTACCGCCGATGGCGGTGGAGGTTGTTCCCTCCTGCATAGCCCGTGGTGCTCCTGCCCCACCTCAAGCTATGTCGTGCGTCTCTGTCTTGCAGGCCTCGCGAAGGTAGCTTCGATGAGATGACGATGGCGGCTACATAACTGTGTTGGCGTGTGCTAGTGGGCGGCATGTTTTGTGGTGCATCGGGCCCAAGGGTTGTGGATGTTTTTTTGGGAGAAATCCTTGTCGACATGCTCGATAGTGACGCGGTGCCGCCCGCGGGTGGCACCATTCCTTCCTGGAGGACGTCGTGGCTACCCTTATCCACTACCCTCTATGTGCCGGGAGAAATCCTAGGACCATACTATTCGGGTAACAACATCATCGGCGTCGCTCGCCTTGAAGGTGCTGCTTGGTACTTGATGCTCTAGTGCAAGGAGCGCGATGGAACACTTCAGATGGTGTAGTAGTTGCGGGTCACCTTTGCTTCTTCGATTCTCCATTATCTTCCTTTGTTTCTTTCGTCTTTTTTGGGTGAAAGGATCGTATGGGCACCTAGAGGGGGGGGGTGAATAGGTGCTACTTCAAATTTTACTCTTTTTCAAATTAGGGTTTGACAAGAAAGGTAAATTCTCTAGAATATGCAACTATGGTGAATTTACCTATATGACAAGCAAGCACAAACTAACACAACACAAAGCAAGAACAAGTAAGTAAAGTGCGGTAAAGGATAGAAGTAACCAAGGGAGTGGACGCGGAGACACAAGGATTTGTTTCCCGTAGTTCCTTCCTTTTGAGGGGAAGTACGTCTACGTTTGGAGAGGGGGTGGTTTCAAACCACCAACGCCACGAGAGGCCTCCCTTGTTCTCCGATGAATCTCACCCCAACGGGATCGATCCACCTTCCACTATATCGGCAACCTTCGAGGTGGAAGCCGACACCTTTACAACAAGTTCGGGGCACACATCCACAACTGAATTGGAGGCTCCCAAATACAAGCAAGCTGTCAAGACAAATCAAAGACAAGCTTGTAAGAACCAAATCAAAGTTAGGGTTTCCAAAGAAACACTAGAGCTTGGGGGCCCTCAAGTGAATGAGGGGGAAATGAAGATCTCTCTTGGTGAAGATGTGAATCAAGGCCTCCTCCTTCGATTCTCCAAAGATCAATGACTTTGGATGGTTGAATGAAGAGATCTTGTGGATTTGGTGGCTCTAATGGTGTTGGTGTTCTTGAGCAGCTCGAGCAACTGGAGGAAGAAGATAAGGGTCCCTATTTATAGACAGCCCCCTCCACGAACCGTTTTCTGACCGTTGAAGAAAAGTCAGACCGGAGACTCCGGTCTGTAGACCGGAGACTCCGGTCTACACCGGAGACTCCAGTCAATCTCCGGACCAGCCTCCGGACCGCCCATCTGAATGACCCAGAACAATCCTGACCAAGCAACACCGGAGACTCCGGTCTTCCAACACCGGAGACTCCGGTCTTCCAACACCGAAGACTCCGGTCCGACCAAAGTCTCCGGATAATCTCCGGACTAGTCTCCGGACTGGCCATCTGACTGACCCAGTGCATTTCTTCACCAGCAACACCGGAGACTCCGGACTTTCAACACCGGAGACTCCGGTCAAAACAAAGTCCGGAGACTCCGGCCAATCTCCTGACCAGTCTCCGGACAGGCCAACAGAATGTCCCAGCCAAGTCCTGGGAGGCACCACCGGAGCCATCCTATTGCACATAGTCAGGGGGAGCCACATTTTATGTTATTCCATGCAAATCACTTGTTGTCATCGAACACCAAAAAGGGGGAGATTGAAAGGACATTTATTGTCATAATCACTTTTGGTGTTCGTTAACAACAAGTAGATCATTTCACAGTTTGTTATTGTCCACAGGTTGATATTATCATAGATAAACATGACACACACTCTTGGGAAAAGACCACATACATTTGCCACTGTTCTGGAAACTCCAGACCGGCACCTGTGGACAATAACAAACTGTGAAATGATCTACTTGTTGTTAACGAACACCAAAAGTGATTATGACAATAAATGTCCTTTCAATCTCCCCCTTTTTGGTGTTCGATGACAACAAGTGATTTGCATGGAATAACATAAAATGTGGCTCCCCATGACTATGTGCAACAGGATAATGAAGTAAATCATGTAAAGAGAGACAAAAATACCAACGATGGTATGCATAGATCTCACATGAGTTACAATAGACGTTGCACACGAGCACATAGTCAGACACACATAAGAACAGTAGATAACACACAAAGTTCAAGCTCAAATATCCAAATAATAAAAAAGGAAAGGCAAATAACGGCAGATAGTCGCACGCAAATCCCTAGCCCCATGCAAAGCGGATGAGAATGTCTTCTCCCCCTTTGGCATCGAAACGCCGAAAAGGGAAAAGACCTATACTAACGCCCCAATGACTCAGTAGTCATCGTCATCCTCGTCGTCCTCGGCATTCTCAATCTCATCCTGGTCATCCTCATCCTGGTCATCCTCATCCTCGTCATAGTCATCATCATCATCATCCTTAGGGATAGCAGGCCCTTTGCCGTGAGGGTGAGAGGAGGAAGTACCCTGGTAACCAAACCCAGAGGTGACATCAGCAAACGTCTGCCAGTCCACCAGACTATCCTGTTGGGCGTTCCATGCCCCAAATGAGAGAGTGTGATCAGACTCTGTGGACTGCTGGGCACCATGCTCATCATTGTATTCATCTTCACCTTCCTCAGTATCAGCAACACCCTGGTCCTTGATCTCTTTTAGGAGCTTCTCCATGAGGCGGTTGCTTTGGTAAGAGGCATGCTGCTGCTTGCGAATGTCAACGTTCATGCAGCAAAGAGTCCTCTCCCAGAAGCTGGACTTCTTGACCTTCTCATGCACATAGGCTCTAGTCATGGAAGGCATAGGGACATTTGAGGCATTCTTCCTCCGAACTCTGGTTGGAGAGGGAGCCCTCTCCGTCTTAGTCTCCTCATCATCATTTCCATATCGGCGCCTTGGAGCTGGCCCCATATGCCCCTTCTGCTGCAGAGAGACCAGAGTGTGCGCCGTGAGGTGTGGTGGAACAACATTGGGAGAATCATGCGGCTGCGAGTTGATTAGTCTCATAACCAAGGGTGCATATGGAGGAGATTTCTTGAATAGAATTGCATGGAACATCTCCTCGAAAATGAAGTCCATCACATCAATGGGTGCAGCCTCAGCATCAGGTCCAGCATTGAAGGTCCGGTGAGTATGGTACAGGAGGTTGACAAGTCCTCCCCTGAGAGCATCATCATTTCCAGCACTTGGAGCAATAGTGTGACGGAAAATCCTCAGCATAAGGTTGTAGAGGGGCTTGAGTCCCTTGGAGGCACCCACAACACCATCATCATACAGAGGTGCCAGTTTTTGCTTGTTCTCACCCAATGATGCGGAATGCATGCGCAGCCCCACAGGAGTAGATATGCCGTGGAAAGTCTCAAAGATGACATTGGCAAAGTCATGGAAAGTAGCTGTGCAGCGAGTAGAGCCAGTCATCCACACCATAGTCCTAGCAAGATCAGTCCCAAATACCACAGTGGCATAGAACTGCTGAACGAGGTGCACACTGTAGTCTTCATGCAGCTCCATCAAGTTGTAGAGACCCAGCTTCTCACAGATCCACAGGGCATCACTGAAATACGGGCTCTGGCGCATTTGCTCAATGTTCATGAACTTCTGAGGGCAAACCGGTGATTTGGTGAGTACACCATACACATCCTTCATGAACACACTCTGCTCTTTCCTCCAGAAACGAGGGTCATCACTAGTACGAGGTAGTGCATAGAAATCTGTCTTCCTCAGCTCACGGAACTCCACTTTAGACATCTTGTTTAGGGACTGGAGGTTGTCATACTTGGCTCTCTTTGCACGTTCCTCCCGTTCAGCCCTTTCTTGATCCCTCTTCATGTAAGCTGCATCATGTGCCTGCTGTTTCCGGTTGGATGGAGGCATGATAAACTGACCCTGAGCTTCATCATAGCGAGGAGTGCCCCTTTGGGACTTGGCCTTGGTACGACGAGGGCGACTAGAACCATCACCTGTGAACAGCAGTGAGGGAGATAGCATGGAGATGAGTATATATGTCCCAAAGATGCAGTACAGGAGCTTTGATGCATTTCTGGACTACTTTGACCCACCCAGCACCGGAGTCTCCGCACCAAACACCAGAGTCTCCGGTTCAGACCGAAGTCTCCGGTCCTGAGGACCGGAGTCTTCGGCCTGGACCGGAGTCTCCGGACCTAAGTCCGGAGTCTCCGGTCAGGAGGCTCGGGTATGCGATGGGGAGATGCTGGTGAGGGTAAATCTAGTAGATCGGGCAATGCAACAAGGCTAAAGTACTGGAGTGCAAGAAAACAAGTGATTCCTATGGAAAAATCCGCAACAATCCTCAAAAACACATCTAGGGATGAACCCTAGGAGGAAAAAGGTGAGGAGAGGTACCAAATCTGTCCATGGGATCGATTCCTTCGGTGGGAATGACCCAATGGAGGAGAGGAGAAGGTTGGCCGGCTGCACGGCGGATCCCTGGGGCTTCTTGACCTCCGGGGAGGATTTTTGGAGGAGGGGCGAGGGGTTTGGAGGTAGGGGACGGGGTGAAGAAAGAGGAACTGCTGTTCCAGTTCACCCCGTGCCCCTTCTTTAAGTGACAGAAACCGTCCAGACCGGAGACTCCGGTCTACACCGGAGACTCCGGTGTTTGTACACTGGAGACTCCGGTCCTCCTCGACCAAAAATTCCAGGAAAGGTGTTTGGGGACATATATGAGAGATAGATAGTTTTTAAGATAGGTATAGGGCTTGGGTTGAGACATCAAACTGTGAAGAACCAACAAGAGCCATAGAAGTTCGAAGATAAACAGAAAAACTCCAAGAGGCTAAAAACAAGCAAATGACAAACATGAGTAAGTGCCAACCTCTCAAGTAAGAGAGGGCGGTGGCCTTGGCCACCATATTTGAGTATACTTGGCTTGGCACCACGAAGATATATCTTGGGTACATTACCAACACTCAACATTAAGCTCACATATCACTAAATGATATTAAGAGAAATGATTTTGATTGCTTTGGGCATCATGGGGGGAGGGATGGTCCAATCAATTAGGACCGCACTCCCCCTATATCCATGCCTACACCTAGACCAAATATGAGATGAAACATAGGTGAGAGTGCAATAACATCAAGTCAAGCTCCTTGAATCCACGATATTTAGTTCATTCCTCAAGTAGCAAAATCTTGCTTCATCAAGTGGCTTTGTGAAGATATCGGCAAGTTGATCTTTGGTTGATACATAGGATAGATCAATATCACCTCTAGCAACATGATCTCTAATGAAGTGATGTCGAATCTCAATATGCTTTGTCCTTGTGTGATCCACTGGGTTGTATGCAATCTTGATGGCACTTTCATTGTCACATAGAAGAGGCACTTTGTCACAAAGGACACCGTATTCCTTTAAAGTTTGCCTCATCCATAGCAATTGGGTGCAAGCACTAGCAGCAACAACATACTCGGCTTCGGCGGTGGAGAGAGATATACAATTTTGCTTCTTAGAAGACCAACATACCAAGGACCTACCAAGGAATTGGCAAGCCCCGGATGTTGATTTTCTATCATCCTTGTCTCCCGCCCAATCCGAGTCCGTGTATCCACAAAGAGCGAATGTTGAGCCTTGAGGGTACCAAAGACCATAAAATGGGGTATGAACTAAATATCGAAAGATTCTCTTGACCGCCATTAAATGGCTTTCCTTAGGAGCCGCTTGATATCTTGCACACACACCTACACTCAACACAATATCGGGTCTAGATACACAAAGGTAAAGCAAAGAACCAATCATAGACCGGTATACCTTTTGATCCACATCTTTACCATTTGGATTTTGTTCAAGATGAGTCTTTGTTGCCATGGGAGTTGGGGCTCCATTCAAATATTGCATTTTGAATCTCTTGAGCATATCTTGAGTATACTTGGCTTGATTGAAGAAAGTTCCTCCTCTTACTTGCTTGATCTCAAAGCCAAGGAATACCTTCAACTCCCCCATCAAGGACATCTGGAACCTACTTGTCATAAGCTTTGAGAATTCATCATTAAAAGCTTTGTTAGATGAGCCAAAGATAATATCATCAACATAGATTTGGCATACAAAAAGCTCCCCATTAACCCTCTTAGTAAAAAGAGTGGGATCGATTTTCCCAACCTCAAAGCCACGGTCAAACAATAACTCTCTAAGGTGCTCATACCACGTGCGTGGGGCTTGCTTGAGCCCATAGAGTGCCTTATCAAGTTTGTAGACATGGTTTGGGAAGTTGGGATCCTCGAAACCCGGGGGTTGCTTAACATATACCAATTCATTTAAGGGACCATAAAGGAATGCACTTTCAACATCCATTTGTTGCAACTTAAAGTTATGATGTGCCGCATAAGCAAGAAGGATACGGATGGACTCAAGGCGAGCTACGGGTGCATAAGTCTCTCCATAATCAATGCCTTCAATTTGGGAATAGCCTTGTGCAACCAATCTAGCCTTGTTCCTTACAATGATCCCATGCTCATCTTGCTTGTTCTTGAATATCCACTTTGTACCAATAACATTGCGGCAATCTTTAGGCTTCTCAACTAACTTCCACACTTTGTTTCTCTCAAAGTTGTTGAGTTCTTTGTGCATAGCTTCTAACCAATCCGAATCTTCAAGGGCTTCCCACACTTTCTTTGGTTCAATCATGGAGATGTGGGCTTGGTGTTCACTGAACCTCTTCAATTGAGCTCTTGTGGAAATTCCTTTCCTTAGATCTCCAACCACATTTTGGAGGGTGTGGTCTCTTAATTCCAACATTCTTTCTTTTCTAGCTTCGCGACGAGCGTGGATCTCCTCATTGTTTCTTGGGGGAACCTCTTCATCATTTTGATCCTCGTCTTGACCATCAACTTGACCTTGATCATCATTGGAGTCTTCCTCTGCATTGGGAGGCACGGATTGACCTTGGTCTTGATCAAGTGCTCTTCTAGCCTCAATTTGAGCTCGTCTCAAGACAGTTTGGATGGATCTTCCTTGACAAATTGACTTGGCACCACTTGACAACCCATCGAAAGGACCAAGCTCCCTTCGGTTAGAGTTCACACATTGATCACTATGTTGAGGGTTCACATCTTGTCTTTGGCTTGAGTCAATGTCCTCATCGGTAGATGGAGCATGTTGAGGTTGTGTAGATGAGGGCTCCACTTGAGTGGAGCATAGTTCTTCTCGATCCGCCATAAGGGGTTCCTCAACGGGGCGGAAATAACCCACACCCATTCTTCCTATGGCATCCTGAGGCATTTCATCATCTGCATCACAAGCATCAACACGCCCCCCTTGGGGACCATCATATTCTTCGAAGGTCACACTACAAGATTCTATGACGGCTCCGGAGAGCTTGTCATAGATTCTATAAGTGTGAGATTCGAGACCATAGCCAACAAAAATACCCTCTAATGCTTTTGATTTGAATTTAGACAAACGAACACCTTTGATGAGATAGAAACACTTACAACCGAACACCCCGAAATAAGATATGTTGGGCTTGTTACCGGTAAGTATCTCATATGGAGTCTTGTTGATTTTCTTGCGGAGGTAGAGCCAGTTTGAAGCATGACAAGTAGTGGAGACGGCTTCGGCCCAGAAGTTGTATGGAGATTTAAACTCCGCCAACATGGTCCTAGCCATCTCAATAAGAGTCCGGTTCTTCCTTTCGGCTACACCATTTTGTTGAGGAGTGTAAGCAGCGGAATATTGATGTTTAATCCCCTCATCACTAAGAAAGTCATTCAAGGTGTAGTTCTTGAACTCGGTGCCGTTGTCACTTCTTATAATCAACACGGGAACATTGTATTGCCGTTGAACCAAGTTGATGAAGTCGATAAAAGTCTCTTGAGTCTCACTCTTCAACTTGAAGAAATAAACCCAAGAGTATCTTGAGAAGTCGTCAACAATCACCAAACAATATTTCTTCCCACCAAGACTCGCATGAGATGGAGGACCAAATAGGTCCACATGAAAGAGTTCCAAGATCTTGTTAGACTTGATTTGGTTCGTGGGCTTATGAGGAGTGTCATGCATCTTCCCTAGAACACATGCCCTGCAAACACGATCTTTGGCAAAGGAAACATTTTCTTTTAGTCCAACAATATGGGCCTCTTTATGGAGACTTTGCAAAGTTCTCATATTGACATGGGCTAGTCGGCGATGCCATAGCCAACCCACATCGGCCTTTCCGTATAAGCACATCGGACCTGCAGTGGCTTGCCCCGAAAAGTCCACCACATACAAGTCATTTTCGACGTACCCAACGAAAGCGACCTTGAGCGACTTGCTCCACATGAGGACCATAATATCATTATCAATAAAGACGGCAAAACCCATCTTTCCAAGAGCACGGACAGAAAGTAAGTTGTAACCAAGGGTTTCAACAAGCATGACGTTCACGAGTGTAATGTCGTGAGCCACCACAACCTTGCCGAAACCCATTACCGTAGATTTTGACTTGTCGGCGTATGTGACGGTGATTTGATCTTCATTTGGCACCAAGTCCTTGACAATGGACGAGCTTCCGGTCATATGACTAGTGCAACCACTATCGATCACCCATTTTGAACCTCCGGAAGCATAGGTCTACAAAAGATCAAGCTAGTTTTTAGGTACCCATTTTTCAATGGGTCCTCTTTTGTTAGCAACAAGGGTCTTGGGAACCCAAATAGACCAAGCAATATAACCATCATAAGGACCAACATATTGTGCATACACATCACCATAGTAATCACGCATTAGAACATAGTGAGGGTTAGCACTACCCGCAAAGTCATCATGGGACATGGTTTTACCACTTGTGGTCTTACACTCCACAAGGGTCTTGTTGGTCACTTGTGCGGGTATGTCCTTCTTCTTCTTGTTGTTCTTCTTCTTTGTTTTGGAGACAAAACCAATGCCCCCTTTATCACCACTACGCCTTTGCTTGCTCAATAGATCATCAATAGACTTGTTGCCTTGTGGAAATGTGGCATTCGCAAGCTCCCCCTTCAACCTAGCATTCTCTTCAAGGATAGTTGTGCTACTAGATGGAATGAAGTTACTAGGTGAAGGAATATTGGCCAATTGAGTTTGAAGTGTTTCATGGGACTTGGTGAGAGACAAGAGTTCACTCTCCAAGACCTTGTGGGCCTTGTTAAGCAAGCTAAAATCCTCGGCAAGTTTTTCATGAACCACACCAAACTCAATCTTGTCCTTTTTAGCACGTTTGTATTTAGCAATAGCATGATCACGTTCTTTGATGAGTTTGTTAACGATGATGTCATTGGCCTCATCAAGCCCTTCAAGCTTTGACTCAAGAGACAACCTAGTCTCTTGTTCTTCTTCTAGAGCATTGCTCAAAGCCTCTAGTTCAATCATATGTTCATGCCCAAGTTTACATCTAACATCTAGAAGCTCTTGAGTATGGGAGAGTTGATCTAAGATGTTCCCAAAATGTAGCTTAGCATCACCTTCTAGGTTAGTCATGAACTCATCAAAGGCAATTAATTCCTTTTTAACATCAAGAGACATTTCATCATCACATTCATCATTATCTAGTTGAGTAGAGTGGGATGATGATGATACCTCCGTTCCTCTTGCCATAAGGCAAGTGACGTTCTTGGTGGAAGAGTTCTCATTTGGAGAATCGAAGAGTGAGAGTGTTGGAGAAGAGGTGGTGGCTAGAGCAGCCACACCATATGAAGTTTTATCTTCCTCATCTTCATCATCTTCATTGTCGGAGGAGTATTCTTCATGAGTGATCAACACAATTTCTCCCGGCTTCTTGTTGACGGGATTCTTCTTGATGAAGGGTTTCTTGTAAGGTGCCTTGAGAGTCTTTTTCAACACAAGCTTACCACCGTAATCCTCTCTCTTCTCATAGGGACAGCTTGCCACAAAGTGATAGCGGTCACCACAGTTAAAGCAAGTTCTCAACCTAGTGGTATTCTCTCTTTTCCCATTTGGATTGCTTCTTCGTTGCATTTCCATCTTGGCCTTGGCGGGGTTCTTCCAAAAGTTCTTGGCATAGAAAGCCATGTATTGACTATGAGCAATCTTGACGTCATCGGGATGGTCCAAGGGGAGACCTTCATCACTATCATCTTCATCTTCAAAGTCCACAACTTTGGCCTTCAAAGCAACATTGACCACATTGCTCATACCGAGAGCACGAGCGCGGGCATCTTTGGCATTCTTGGTGGCGACCTTGAAAGCGGCCATCTCTTGCATAACTTCATTTGAGGTCATGAGATGATAGTTGTGTCTACCTTGTAAGCTCTTCAAGTCGGTGGGATCAAAAGGCATGAGTGCACTCACATATTTCCTTTTTATCCATGCATCATCCACATGTGAGGCACCCACATTTCTAAAAGCGGTGGCGGTGGTCTTGAGCCTTCGATACATGTCTTCGTGATCTTCACCTTCTTTCATGTAGAAACCTTCGGCTTCATTGCTTAGAGCATCATATCTGTTCCTCCTCATACTCTCATTTCCAACAAACAACACAGTGAGAGCATCCCAAGCTTCCTTGGCAATGCTAAAATGCTCAATGTGAGGATAATCCTTTGTTCCCAATCCTTGTTGAATCATATGCAAAGCAGTGGCATTGAGTTGACTATTGACAACCTCTCTTCTTGTCAAGTTGTTTGGATCCCCAATAAAGAGTCCATGCTCGATGATGTTCCATAGTTCAATGCATGAGCTGCGCATATGAGTTCTCATTAGTGATTGCCATTGAGCAAAAGTAGCAGACTCTTCTAGCTTAGGTGGGTCACCTCTATTGTACACATGAGGGTGAGGGATGGGAGGATCGGGAGAGTACCAAGAATCACGGTTCTCGCCTTCCCCCCATCAATTCGTGTGGAGGAATGAGCATTGTCTAGTTTATCCCCTACCACCATACCTTCGGGGGATACCGGGGTATTCCCTTTAGGTGCGGATGGTAGTTCCTCTTGAGGGGATGGGGGTGATGAGCCATCTTTGTCTTTAAGAAGTTGCTCAAGCATCTTCTTGACTTCGTTAACCAAGGAAGAGCTCAATCTTGTTTCCAAGTTTCTGAGATCTTCCATGGTAACCGGAGTTGACTCACTACCACCATCCCCTTCTTGGCTACCCATATTCTCTTAGGCGGTAAAGCCCGAATAAAGAGCCGAGGCTCTGATACCAATTGAAAGGATCGTATGGGCACCTAGAGGGGGGGGTGAATAGGTGCTACTTCAAATTTTACTCTTTTTCAAATTAGGGTTTGACAAGAAAGGTAAATTCTCTAGAATATGCAACTATGGTGAATTTACCTATATGACAAGCAAGCACAAACTAACACAACACAAAGCAAGAACAAGTAAGTAAAGTGCGGTAAAGGATAGAAGTAACCAAGGGAGTGGACGCGGAGACACAAGGATTTGTTTCACGTAGTTCCTTCCTAGTACGTCTACGTTTGGAGAGAGGGTGGTTTCAAACCACCAACGCCACGAGAGGCCTCCCTTGTTCTCTGATGAATCTCACCCCAACGGGATCAATCCACCTTCCACTATATCGGCAACCTTCGAGGTGGAAGCCGACACCTTTACAACAAGTTCGGGGCACACATCCACAACTGAATTGGAGGCTCCCAAATACAAGCAAGCTGTCAAGACAAATCAAAGACAAGCTTGTAAGAACCAAATCAAAGTTAGGGTTTCCAAAGAAACACTAGAGCTTGGGGGCCCTCAAGTGAATGAGGGGGAAATGAAGATCTCTCTTGGTGAAGATGTGAATCAAGGCCTCCTCCTTCGATTCTCCAAAGATCAATGACTTTGGATGGTTGAATGAAGAGATCTTGTGGATTTGGTGGCTCTAATGGTGTAACTACCTCGGTGAATTACGCTCCTAGTTACAAGCCTGGATGAGCAGAAATGGTTGAAATAGTACGGTGGGCCCAAATGCCACTCACAGGTAGACCTTTCGGCCGTCCCAACCATTTCCAAACATCGGGACAAGAACGGGCGGCGTAATCGGCAGGCGAAGGGATCAACTACATACACAAATGAGTATGTATGCAAGCCACCATACAACAGTACATCAGAGCCATTCCATCTAAAAAGAAAGGAAATATAGCAACGCCATACGGCAAGATCCAAATATCCTAGATAGATATAATAGTTTAGGATATCTCCTCATACATCAATCAACAGAGTATCAGGCGGAAGCGGAAGACAAAATCCGAGTACGGATAAGAAGCAAATCGGCATAAGATGCCCCATAAATAAGCACATCCCGCCCACAGATCTCACGGATCCCCGTTCCCGGAATCTCTACACCGAATGATCGTTGCCCACATCGTCCGTCTCTTCCACCCAGTATCCATCTTGCGAGTGTACCTGTTCATCTCATCCAATAATTTATCGTGTGAGACCCTAGGGGTACTCAGCAAGTCTTTATGCCTCTAAAGGGGACACAACCTGGGGTGACGCAATTGCAGCAAAAGATAAACCCTAACAATTCTAGAGATTCTCGCTAACCATCCGCCTAACCAGAGATAGACGGATGTCCGTGAATTAATAACAACAGTTATAACAGTTATAACGGTAATCTTACCAGATCCATCCTCCTCCTCGCTTACCGACGAGGAAGCGGACGAACAACCCCTCCCATCCGTTGGCAGTTTTATTATCCATTCCATGAGTGTTGTACTATTTACTAGTCAGGTACCTAGTCTAGTCAAATTAGAAGCGGTACTTTAGTTATGCTTGTCTATGATCGAGAAACTGTGCTCCAAGTCGTCCATAACCGCGGACACGGCTTTCAGAAAGTTTTACCCTGCAGGGGTGCACAAATAGCAACACACACTCGATCAACCTCGGAAAAACCAAATCAAAACCCAACGAGGCATTCACGACAAAGCGATCACAGGATTCAGAAATATTTCAGGGGGCCACCCCATTGAGCTACCCGCAACGAAGTTAGCTGACTCCGAGACGGCCTCAAGGTTTGCGTCAGTGGCTGTAAACGACTGGGAACCCAAAAAATGTGACTGGGCTTGTCGATACCGTGAAAACACTCCGCTTTCCAAAACAGTGCAGTGTGCAGTACCTCGCACAATTTAAATAAAGCAGTAAAGCATGGCATAAGTACAGGATAGTAAATAAAACCTCAAACTAGTTTGTGGCCCCAAGAAATAAGAATGAATCAAGCTCTGGCTCAGGGGGGTTCATAAGCCTCCCGGATGTGGATAGCGCGAATATTCAAGGAACAGGAATCAAGTACTCGGGGTCCTACGGGACACAAGTGAGCCTAAAAACCAAATAGCGAATATGGCTCACCGATGCCACTTTCATTAGTTATCCCATTACTACTTAGGTTAAGTTGTTTAGGTACCTCGTTATCCACCAGACACTCACATACCCTACACATGCTGTTCTACGACTCGCATGGCTCAAACAACTCCTGTAGTAATGGCTCATGGGATAGAGGAACAAGCTTCGGTGGGGTTTAAAAGTAAAGGCTATGCAATACTTGGGATTCAATTTAATGCAATCGCGACTCAATGATGCAAGAATAAGATAGAGGCAATAGGTACTATATGTATGCAAGCATGTGGTAGTGCTTGCCTGGCAGCTCAGTTGAAGCAAGGGATGGATCTGGGTAGTGCTCCTGGTTCTCTTGATATATCCCCTGCTCAGCGTCTATTCGAAGAAGAACCAAACAAACAAGGGCCAACATAAATAAAGCGCACAAGCATATGAATAAGATGCGACAAGCAAACAATCATGCCATGATGAATGATGCACAATTTGCATGGCAATAAAGTAGCATGGCATGGGTGAGGTGTGGAAACAATAATATAGCATTTTTATTTAGTTTTGGTCCCATTTTATTCTCGCATTAGTTGCTGTATACTTTATATTTATATGATGCATTCTTCAAAACAGATCATGGAATGCATAAACGGAAAGGTCTCGTCAAGCTAATCATTTTAGACATATTATTTGTTAAATTTGGAGTTATAGAACAAAAGATATTAATTAATTAAGGAAAAAGGGCATTTATTGTAATTTAAATAAACTTGGAATTTTAAATGTTCAAAATATATTTTGGATGGCATATTTGAAGTCCTCACATTTTTCTGATTTGAAAACATATATTATTTGTATTATTTGGATTTATATTTTAAAAGTTATTTCAAAATAGAATTAAATTTGAATTTGATTTAATTTGAAAAAGATTTGAAGTTAAACAGATTCAGAAAATACTTTTTATACTCGGAATAACCCAGCCCCTGACGCTGACGGGTGGGGCCAAGCTGACTCAGCAACACAGCGTGTAGCACAGGCGTTTCTCACCGCGGCGCTCCCTAGCCTATGCGACTGACGAGCGGGCCCGACAGTAACTTCGGCCCCACGTGATAGTGAAGCCCAGGGTGGACCACGTGGCGTTGCTAGGGGAGCGCGGGTTGATGCGACCAAAGCAGGGGAGCCTTTTTGCAAAAACGCCACGAGGCTGACAAGTGGGCTCTAGGGACGGCGGGTTGAGGCGGGAAAAACTACAGGGGCCTAAACACAAAAGTGTCATCGGCTGCTGCTGCGCTGCTGACGAAACCGTCCCTGACGGCGGCGGATCCGGCTGCTTTTCGTCGACGGTGGCGACGAATCCGCTGGGAGAAACGCGACGCGGCTAAAACGAAAGTTGAAGAGGGGACATCGGGCTACAAGTCTCGTTCAGCGATCTAACGCAAAGGAGGGCTACAGCGCGCGGGGTAGGTCGAGGAACAGGCGGACGGGAAGCTGCTGCAGCTGCTGCCGCCAGAGCGCGACGCGCGGCGCGCGCGCAGAGCGCTCGACGGAAGGCGGCGGCGATGCAAGGCGAGAGGGGGAGGGAGACGATGTCTAGGGGGAAGAGGGGCTCACCAGCGACCATCTGGTGCAGCTAGCGGGCTCGGGTAGCGTCGATCGTCGGGGAAGCAGGGGGCCGGAGCACTCCTGCTGCTCACGGGCACGACGGCGGCGGGGCTCCTCCGGCGGTTCCCGGTGGCTTCCAGCGGGGCTAGGCGAAGAAGAGGAAGCAGAGGACGCCCTGGTGCCTCTGGATCGTTTTGGTGAGCTTCAGATCGACGAGGCCAGGAGGTAGATGGGCTAGGGTTTGGGGGTTCGGCATGGGAAGGCCATGGCCAAGTGAGGCTGCAAGGAGAGGAAGAAAGGGAGGGAGAGAGGAACCTGGGCGCCTCCTAGACGGATCTGAGGTGGTAAGGTGAGCTGGGGTGGTTGGGGAGATAAGGGAGAGAGGAGAGAGGCACATGGGGGGGTGCACTTTTGCAAAAGGGGAGGAGGGGTAGCTCGGGTTAGGTCTTTCTCTCTTGCCTCCTTCTTGTCCTGTAGCTTAGAGAGGGCAGAGAGGGACCAAGGAAGGAGGGGAGCCCGTGGGTAGGAGGGCAGGCTCGGGCTGGTGGGGCCTTGTGGCATGGAGAGAAGAGAGGGAGAGTGGCTCGGGTTGGAGCTAGGGTTAGCTAGGGAGGAACTCGGGTTAGGGTTTGGAGGGGTAGGGTAGATCATGGGTTAGGTTTAGGGTTTAGCTAGGTTTTAGAGAGAGAGGTTAGAAAAAAGGGTGGAGAGGTGGTTTTGTAGATGAGCACAAGGTGGTGGTAAGGAGACTACAAAGAGAGAGAGAGAGGGGGGATGGTGATCGTGGGGTAGGTGATATGAGTGGCATGGTTTAGGGTTTTAGGGAGAGATAGATGGAGTGGCTTCCTTTTGACAAGACCAAGCTAGAACATGACAAGCTCCAACAAGATCAAGGCAAGAAAAAGAGAGGGATGTGGTGATAGGGTTTAAGCAAGATCAAAATAGATCAAGCCAAAAGAAGGGATGGAGATAGAGATGAACCACTCAAGAATCAAATAAAAACCAAATGCTAGAAAAGGTGGCACTTGCATGGCCCATGCAAAATATTTATTGCCATGTTGATTCTTGTGAAAACAATATTATTACATGGCATTATTATTATGCATTCCCAAAATTGGAATAAAAGCCAAGCAAAAGATTTTTAGAAGGAAGCTCCAAGTGGAATAGGTGGAGATGATCACATTTGATTAAAGTTGGGACTTGCTAGTGTGTATATTCCACTAGATGCTTACTAGTCCCAAAATTATTCCCACATGAGCATAAATCCATAATAATCCATATGGAAGCTAGGAAAAGGGTTCCACTCACAAGGCATGCAAAGGTGGCCATGAGGCTCTCATATATCAATAATGTGAAGACATCATGATGCTAAGATGAGGGCATGTGGAAAAAGAATTGGATCCATCCCAACCCACATGAGCTAGAGGTAGACTCAAATAAAGTGCAAAGCTCATATTTAGCTGGATGGTGGAATTATGGGGTGATGACAAGAAAGGTGGTGGAGTTAATAAAAGATATGCCCCCAACTCAACTTGGGCATTAAACAATATATCAAGAACCAAATACAATATCAAGAGGCAAATACAATTTACAATGCATATGAGAGAAGAACCAAATCAAAAAGGGTTTTGTATGATGCTCAAATGCAAGGTGGCATGATGACATGAGCATGATATAATGATGATGCAACAATTATATATTTGAAGTAGCATATATATAGACTAGGCTAGTAGCATTGCAATTGTTAGACAATTGGGATGCTACAACTCTCCCCCACTAAACAAGAATCTCGCCCCGAGATTCCTAGGAAAAGAAACAACACAAGAAGAGGCGGGTGTTCGGAACGAAGATGACCCTCACGTTCCCAAGATGATGACGAACGGAATGGTGCGACCACTACACCTTGCAAAACTTGATGGACTTGTTGCGAGTCCTGCGTTTTGCTTGAGAAACAACAGGTTAGAAGAGTTGAAGGATTGTCGTGAGACAAGAAGGATAGGATGGACATAGCTCCGGTTTTCTCAAGAAACATGATAAAAGAATAGACCACTTGTGAAAGAAAGGACAAGATGATGTATCATGGATAAAGAGAGGACACACCGTTAAGATTAAAGATTTATCGATACGAGAGAGGATGAATCTTTGTCTCGCCGGAAGAAAAAGAGCTAGATTGGAGAGGTTTTGAACCACTATGACAATAGCATCGTAACTTCTCTCGGATTGGAGAAATGAAGTACGGAAACAACATTGCCTTCAAACAATAGAGTCCCTTGATATCAACAGAAAGATTTAGTTAGACATCGTCGGATTAGATTCTTGTTGCGCCGGTAAGAACCAAAGGATCACGCAATTGAGGTGCGTGGATATAACTTCCAGAGACGGATGTGAAACTAGATCATGGTGGAATCCCGAGAAGCAAAGAATATGGAGGATCTGGAGTTTATTGTAGGGATACTTATTGCTTTCTTTAGTCTTGAGGCTAACGCAATAGATTTGCGGCTGATGGCATCAACCATAACTGGCTTTACCACAGAAAAAGAATTGATGAAACAAAGAGAGAGATAGATTCCTTTCATCTTGTTTGGGGATGTCAAGCACCGGTAGAAAGACGAGGATAGATAAGAGTTTGCGTCTGTTTCCACCAGATAATTGAAGATTTTGCTCCATCTAGAATAGACAGACCACCAACAAGAGATTATTGATTACTTTCTTTGAGAGAGCACTCCGGAGAAACAAGGACGGAAGTAAAAGTATCGAGGGATAAAGGCCACTTCTGACTTCCGTGGGATGAGTGAAATCGCATTAATTCACCAATTCAATGTACAAGAGCGAATGATAAGAGTAGTGGTATGGTAGCTACTCCATCCCGCACTCAAAGCATTACTCCGCACATGAATAAGAAAATCATGCAACCCAACTACCGAAACAGACTGAAGGTATTGATAAGAAGAGCTCATGGAACTCCGTAAGAAAACAAAGATAGATGCAAACGAATCACCGGATTCACAGATAGCTAAAGATGATGATGTTGTCGTCATGTCTAAAGTACCAAGCCACCGGAAAGATATGAAGGAAGATTACGGAGAAGAACTGCAAGATTCAATAGCTACAGAAAAGATAGCACCACTTGAACATAAGGATTACAAAAGATCTGGAAGGTCTTCATGGCCTCCGGTGGATTGAGCATAGATGATAGAACGAGAGGGTTTCAAAAGATCACTTGACGAGACTGAGGTGAAAGAACTCCATGTTCTTCTTGAAATGATCGGGAGAGATTTAGCGGTCTTGAGGAGAACCCTCAGCGGAACGACGATGATAACTTGCCAACAAGGAACAACTCCGGATTGGTTGAAGATGGAGGATGGAATTAACAATGGACTTGCTGATTCCAGAGTTGAAGCGATCTATTTAGCAGAAGGACGTGGCCGAGATAGGTGACTTCGAAAAGTCAGAATTCTCACTTTGAGACTTTGCACACAGGCAGTGGTCACGAAGCTTGAGAGAAAGAGACACAGATGATATTCCATGTCCTTCCCTTGATATGGAATAGGCAAGCATATTAACAACATATACCACCAAGGATTAACAGGATATTCCCAGAATACCAAGTTCAAAAGGCGAGAGAAACGAACAAATGCTCGAACACTTCCTGAGCTCAACGCTCTTAGAAATATCAATATTAAGAGCACGGGTTCATGATGAAGCAGATGCACTGGAAGAATAGATTATCTGGTCCTCCGGAAGGAAAAGAGATGTCACCTGGTTCACATTGTCGATCGGATCACCGGTTACGAAGATAAGAGATCTTGGATAAAGAAAAGATGATAGATCATACCTTAAGCAAAGCTAACAGAGACGAAAAGATGCAATTCCCTCGTCTCAAAGAGGATTGTGCAGATATGGGGTTGAAAAATATGTGCAGCATGATGGACAGATGATAGACCGCCGTAGTGCTTTGAGAAACTCCGGATTGCCAAAGATGCTTGAATATGCATAGATATGATCACGGTGTACTCAAATTCACAGGAGATAACCTTATCCTCCAGATGGTTACGGTTGATAGCATTTTCCATATTCCAATCCCCTACAATCACCAGCATTACACTTATCATGAGCGGAATGTAGCTATGCCGAGAGCCAAATTACAATCACCAGCATCGGATCGACACCTGTTATGTAATTAGCCCAAGAGAATTGGAGATGAAAAGAAACTCCAGGATTAAGCGCCGGTGACAAAAGAATGAGTTAGCATGGACATGCTGATAAAAGGGAGATAGATAATGTTTCACACACGACTGAAAAGGAGTGTGGAAACACAGATGTGTCAAAGAAAATTTTTCCGCATTTTTCGGCATTAAAATACCAATAGATGCGCAAAATCACGTATCAGGTAGAGATTAGCAACTTATGCTTACACAGAAGGTGGAGTTGCTAGAAGGAAGGACACCCTTAAGAAGATGGCACCGGTTAACAAGGAGTCAGGTAGATCGCATCGGTTTTCAAAAGCCTGTCGGTATGGAATGTACCAACAGTTGATAACCAAAGGCAGATTGAGATAACAAATCGGATGCAACAGATAGACAAGGATTTACTCACACACACACACTAACACACAACCTATGGTACTACGGAAACCCAGAACACGTGAATCCTAGTTTAAATTTTAAGAAGAGGATTGAAAACGTTACACTTCCTTACCAGAAAAGGGTGGTGGGTGGGTAAGAAGAAAAGTGGAAGCAGTCCTACTCTCGCGTTTTGTTTTCCCTAGTATACATAACTACCAAAAATATTTGCTAGACAGACAACGACCATTTGGCTGAGACCCTGAAGGTCGGGATGGCTCTGATACCAATTGTAACTACCTCGGTGAATTACGCTCCTAGTTACAAGCCTGGATGAGCAGAAATGGTTGAAATAGTATGGTGGGGCCCAAATGCCACTCACAGGTAGACCTTTCGACCGTCCCAACCATTTCCAAACATCAGGACAAGAACGGGCGGCGTAATCGGCAGGCGAAGGGATCAACTACATACACAAATGAGTATGTATGCAAGCCACCATACAACAGTACATCAGAGCCATTCCATCTAAAAAGAAAGGAAATATAGCAACGCCATACGGCAAGATCCAAATACCCTAGATAGATATAATAGTTTAGGATATCTCCTCATACATCAATCAACAGAGTATCAGGCGGAAGCGGAAGACAAAATCCGAGTACGGATAAGAAGCAAATCGGCATAAGATGCCCCATAAATAAGCACATCCCGCCCATAGATCTCACGGATCCCCGTTCCCGGAATCTCTACACCGAATGATCGTTGCCCACATCGTCCGTCTCTTCCACCCAGTATCCATCTTGCGAGTGTACCTGTTCATCTGAACCAATAATTTATCGTGTGAGACCCTAGGGGTACTCAGCAAGTCTTTATGCCTCTAAAGGGGACACAACCTGGGGTGACGCAATTGCAGCAAAAGATAAACCCTAACAATTCTAGAGATTCTCGCTAACCATCCGCCTAACCAGAGATAGACGGATGTCCATGAATTAATAACAACAGTTATAACAGTTATAACGGTAATCTTACCAGATCCATCCTCCTCCTCGCTTACCGACGAGGAAGCGGACGAACAACCCCTCCCATCCGTTGGCAGTTTTATTATCCATTCCATGAGTGTTGTACTATTTACTAGTCAGGTACCTAGTCTAGTCAAATTAGAAGCGGTACTTTAGTTATGCTTGTCTATGATCGAGAAACTGTGCTCCAAGTCGTCCATAACCGCGGACACGACTTTCAGAAAGTTTTACCCCTGCAGGGGTGCACAAATAGCAACACACACTCGATCAACCTCGGAAAAACCAAATCACGAGGCATTCACGACAAAGCGATCACAGGATTCAGAAATATTTCAGGGGGCCACCCCATTGAGCTACCCGCAACGAAGTTAGCTGACTCCGAGACGGCCTCAAGGTTTGCGTCAGTGGCTGTAAACGACTGGAAACCCGAAAATGTGACTGGGCTTGTCGATACCGCGAAAACACTCCGCTTTCCAAAACAGTGCAGTGTGCAGTACCTCGCACAATTTAAATAAAGCAGTAAAGCATGGCATAAGTACAGGATAGTAAATAAAACCTCAAACTAGTTTGTGGCCCCAAGAAATAAGAATGAATCAAGCTCTGGCTCAGGGGGGTTCATAAGCCTCCCGGATGTGGATAGCGCGAATATTCAAGGAACAGGAATCAAGTACTCGGGGTCCTACGGGACACAAGTGAGCCTAAAAACCAAATAGCGAATATGGCTCACCGATGGCACTTTCATTAGTTATCCCATTACTACTTAGGTTAAGTTGTTTAGGTACCTCGTTATCCACCAGACACTCACATACCCTACACATGCTGTTCTACGACTCGCATGGCTCAAACAACTCCTGTAGTAATGGCTCATGGGATGGAGGAACAAGCTTCGGTGGGGTTTAAAAGTAAAGGCTATGCAATACTTGGGATTCAATTTAATGCAATCGCGACTCAATGATGCAAGAATAAGATAGAGGCAATAGGTACTATATGTATGCAAGCATGTGGTAGTGCTTGCCTGGCAGCTCAGTTGAAGCAAGGGATGGATCTGGGTAGTGCTCCTGGTTCTCTTGATATATCCCCTGCTCAGCGTCTATTCGAAGAAGAACCAAACAAACAAGGACCAACATAAATAAAGCGCACAAGCATATGAATAAGATGCGACAAGCAAACAATCATGCCATGATGAATGATGCACAATTTGCATGGCAATAAAGTAGCATGGCATGGGTGAGGTGTGGAAACAATAATATAGCATTTTTATTTAGTTTTGGTCCCATTTTATTCTCGCATTAGTTGCTGTATACTTTATATTTATATGATGCATGCTTCAAAACAGATCATGGAATGCATAAACGGAAAGGTCTCGTCGAGCTAATCATTTTAGACATATTATTTATTAAATTTGGAGTTATAGAACAAAAGATATTAATTAATTAAGGAAAAAGGGAATTTATTGTAATTTAAATAAACTTGGAATTTTAAATGTTCAAAATATATTTTGGATGGCATATTTGAAGTCCTCACATTTTTCTGATTTGAAAACATATATTATTTGTATTATTTGGATTTATATTTTAAAAGTTATTTGAAAACAGAATTAAATTTGAATTTGATTTAATTTGAAAAAGATTTGAAGTTAAACAGATTCAGAAAATACTTTTTATACTCGGAATAACCCAGCCCCTGACGCTGACGGGTGGGGCCAAGCTGACTCAGCAACACAGCGTGCAGCACAGGCGTTTCTCACCGCGGGGCTCCCTAGCCTATGCGACTGACGAGCGGGCCCGACAATAACTTCGGCCCCACGTGACAGTGAAGCCCAGGGTGGACCACGTGGCGTTGCTAGGGGAGCGCGGGTTGATGCGACCAAAGCAGGGGAGCCTTTTTGCAAAAACTCCACGAGGCTGACAGGTGGGCTCTAGGGACGGCGGGTTGAGGCGGGAAAAACTACAGGGGCCTAAACACAAAAGCATCATCGGCTGCTGCTGCGCTGCTGACGAAACCGTCCCTGACGGCGGCGGATCCGGCTGCTTTTCGTCGACGGTGGCGACGAATCCGCTGGGAGAAACGCGACGCGGCTAAAACGAAAGTTGAAGAGGGTACATCGGGCTACAAGTCTCGTTCAGCGATCTAACGCAGAGGAGGGCTACAGCGCGCGGGGTAGGTCGAGGAACAGGCGGACGGGAAGCTGCTGCAGCTGCTGCCGCCAGAGCGCGACGCGCGGCGCATGCGCAGAGCGCTCGACGGAAGGCGGCGGCGATGCAAGGCGAGAGGGGGAGGGAGACGATGTCTAGGGGGAAGAGGGGCTCACCAGCAACCATCTGGTGCAGCTAGCGGGCTCGGGGGTAGCGTCGATCGTCGGGGAAGCAGGGGGCCGGAGCACTCCTGCTGCTCACGGGCACGGCGGCGGCGGGGCTCCTCCGGCGGTTCCCGGTGGCTTCCAGTGGGGCTAGGCGAAGAAGAGGAAGCAGAGGACGCCCTGGTGCCTCTGCATCGTTTTGGTGAGCTTCAGATCGACGAGGCCAGGAGGTAGATGGGCTAGGGTTTTGGGGTTCGGCATGGGAAGGCCATGGCCAAGTGAGGCTGCAAGGAGAGGAAGAAAGGGAGGGAGAGAGGAACCTGGGCGCCTCCTAGACGGATCTGAGGTGGTAAGGTGAGCTGGGGTGGTTAGGGAGATAAGGGAGAGAGGAGAGAGGCACATGGGGGGGTGCACTTTTGCAAAAGGGGAGGAGGGGTAGCTCGGGTTAGGTCTTTCTCTCTTGCCTCCTTCTTGTCCTGTAGCTTAGAGAGGGCAGAGAGGGACCAAGGAAGGAGGGGAGCCCGTGGGTAGGAGGGCAGGCTCGGGCTGGTGGGGCCTTGTGGCATGGAGAGAAGAGAGGGAGAGTGGCTCGGGTTGGAGCTAGGGTTAGCTAGGGAGGAACTCGGGTTAGGGTTTGGAGGGGTAGGGTAGATCATGGGTTAGGTTTAGGGTTTAGCTAGGTTTTAGAGAGAGAGGTTAGAAAAAAGGGTGGAGAGGTGGTTTTGTAGATGAGCACAAGGTGGTGGTAAGGAGACTACAGAGAGAGAGAGAGAGAGAGAGAGAGGGATGGTGATGATGGGGTAGGTGATATGAGTGGCATGGTTTAGGGTTTTAGGGAGAGATAGATGGAGTGGCTTCCTTTTGACAAGACCAAGCTAGAACATGACAAGCTCCAACAAGATCAAGGCAAGAAAAAGAGAGGGATGTGGTGATAGGGTTTAAGCAAGATCAAAATAGATCAAGCCAAAAGAAGGGATGGAGATAGAGATGAACCACTCAAGAATCAAATAAAAACCAAATGCTAGAAAAGGTGGCACTTGCATGGCCCATGCAAAATATTTATTGCCATGTTGATTCTTGTGAAAACAATATTATTACATGGCATTATTATTATGCATTCCCAAAATTGGAATAAAAGCCAAGCAAAAGATTTTTAGAAGGAAGCTCCAAGTGGAATAGGTGGAGATGATCACATTTGATTAAAGTTGGGACTTGCTAGTGTGTATATTCCACTAGATGCTTACTAGTCCCAAAATTATTCCCACATGAGCATAAATCCATAATAATCCATATGGAAGCTAGGAAAAGGGTTCCACTCACAAGGCATGCAAAGGTGGCCATGAGGCTCTCATATATCAATAATGTGAAGACATCATGATGCTAAGATGAGGGCATGTGGAAAAAGAATTGGATCCATCCCAACCCACATGAGCTAGAGGTAGACTCAAATAAAGTGCAAAGCTCATATTTAGCTGGATGGTGGAATTATGGGGTGATGACAAGAAAGGTGGTGGAGTTAATAAAAGATATGCCCCCAACTCAACTTGGGCATTAAACAATATATCAAGAACCAAATACAATATCAAGAGGCAAATACAATTTACAATGCATATGAGAGAAGAACCAAATCAAAAAGGGTTTTGTATGATGCTCAAATGCAAGGTGGCATGATGACATGAGCATGATATAATGATGATGCAACAATTATATATTTGAAGTAGCATATATATAGACTAGGCTAGTAGCATTGCAATTGTTAGACAATTGGGATGCTACAAATGGTGTTGGTGTTCTTGAGCAGCTCGAGCAACTGGAGGAAGAAGATAAGGGTCCCTATTTATAGACAGCCCCCTCCACGAACCGTTTTCTGACCGTTGAAGAAAAGTCAGACCGGAGACTCCGGTCTGTAGATCGGAGACTCCGGTCTACACCGGAGACTCCGGCCAATCTCCGGACCAGCCTCCGGACCGCCCATCTGAATGACCCAGAACAATCCTGACCAAGCAACACCGGAGACTCTGGTCTTCCAACACCGGAGACTCTGGTCCGACCAAAGTCTCCGGATAATCTCTGGACTAGTCTCCGGACTGGCCATCTGACTGACCCAGTGCATTTCTTCACCAGCAACACCGGAGACTCCGGACTTTCAACACCGGAGACTCCGGTTAGAACAAAGTCCGGAGACTCCGGCCAATATCCTGACCAGTCTCCGGACAGGCCAACAGAATGTCCCAGCCAAGTCCTGGGAGGCACCACCGGAGCCAGCACCGGAAACTCCGGACCACACCGGAGACTCCGATCTGGAGTTTCCAGAACAGTGGCAAATGTATGTGGTCTTTTCCCAAGAGTGTGTGTCATGTTTATCTATGATAATATCAACCTGTGGACAATAACAAACTGTGAAATGATCTACTTGTTGTTAACGAACACCAAAAGTGATTATGACAATAAATGTCCTTTCATTGGGCATTGTTTATATTGTGCTCCCTGGTAGCTGTACTATGTGGTTTCTCTATTAATATAGCAAGGGAAAATCCTATTTTTCGGAATGTCATGTTTTTTTCCATTAACTCATGTCAAAAGAGGCTTCTGCTCCATCATCATCGTCGACGTTGCTCCTTCTTCCTTTCCTACCATGGTCTTCTTGATTGGTTATAGCTTGAACCCCCTTTAATGTTATGATTATTTGAGTATTTGTGGATGGTGTGATGATATAGTATCTATGATTACGTTTATTCATGTGTTGTTCTCATCATGATATGTTATCTATATTTTCTTATAAAGCAAAACCCTATCAACTAGCAATTATGATAGTCTATCTCAACATGCAAGCTATCCACATCACTCACAATTTTAGGCAATCAACATGCCATGTCATCTCATTAGCATCCATGTCAACACCCGGTTTTTTTAATCCCAGATGCCTTTTATGCCATATATCGCAATCCCAGGATTACCATTTTTGCGAGAAATAACAGATTTGGATACCACAGTATATCATCCATTACAAACAATACATAATGTCTTACACAAATAAGGATCTCATGATCCAGTTCTTAATACAACTCAAGCAGCGGAATAACGTAATAGTAACAATAGCGTAGGCGAAGCTCCATCTTCAGGGTCACAGGCAATGCTGACGATGGGAGATGATCCTAGCTGTCGTAACCTTCCTGCGGTCCATCATCCTGGTACTCCTCTTCATAGTCTGGCCACGGGAATAGCCAGGGACAAAGCCATGAGTACTCTTTAAGTACTTGCAAACTAATACTAACAGTTAAGAGGGGTTTTGTAGTAGGATACTAAACTCTAAGGTTGTTTTGTAAAAAGCCAGATTTGCCTCTACTAAGTTCAGAAGCAAATAAAACTAGTTGAAACTTTTGTAACACCTAAGTGGGAATTTGAACTTCATATCACAACCTTGTTGTGGTCAAGTCAAAGTCATAATTCATTTCACAAGTCATTTTGAAAACATCTGACGGGGAAACAGTATGACCACTCCAACTGTCCATAATCGTGGACGCGGCTATTCGAATAGTTTGACACTCTGCAGAGATTGTACACTTTCACCACAACATTCGATACATCCGTCAGGAACAAATCCTAAATTCACCATACTCAGTATGCGGATAATCAATCCTAACCTTTTCATTACACGCCCTAGTATAGGTACCTCTCCTGTGAGTTTGGCCTCCCAACCATGACCAACTGTCATCTTGGGTACTGCACAGGTGGACAATCTTCACAAGGTAGCCTTAGCTCAGACCGTGGCCGTGAGGGAACCCATACTAAGGTATATAACTTTCTAGTCAAGCCCTACCCAATTTTCGGGTATTGTGGTCGTACGGTAAAATTAGAATGGTATCACATCCAGAAAACCATCAGTTTTATCAAGGGCTAAGGCTCATGCCTCAACATTTTCATCATCAAAATTATCTGGTGTTCGAGAACACATGTCAAAACATTTCAGTAGAATGACTTCTCATTCTAAGGTTTTCATAACCATTTTCACCAAGTATTCCCATCTAAAGTTGATCAAGTTTTATGCTTAGCACTAGCATCTACAAGTGGTGGTAACTAATAATGAGGGGTGGTAAACAAGTGGAGATTTGCTAAGTTCAATCTCATGCCTTAGGATAACATCAAGATTATCTAACTTAGGTCAAATTTAATGCTCTTTATGCTACCTTTCAATATCTTTCTACTACCTCTGTTTCGGTTTACAAGTCCTGCACGTAGTTATATGTCGCCAAATTGAGAAACTTAGTATGATGTATATATTACAAAAAATATATCACCGCAAACTTTAGACTTTGTATTTTCCAATGATATAATTTTTATATTTTATAATTCAAATTATATAGGTTAAATTGATAACCTAGAGATACGCGTAGGACTTGTAAACCGAAACAGAGGGAATAGTATTTACAATTCACTATGTAAACTCTAAGAGAAAGCTTTGATAAAGAAATAAAGTATAAAGCTTGTAAGTAAAACTAGGATTGGGTATCATCAAATGTGTCTAACCAAGCATGCTTAATGCATTGCATATGTCATCTAACTTTCATAGTTGCAAGTGTTCACTTGCAAGGTTTCAAGTATTGGCTTGCCTTGAGCAGAGCAGTGGTTGAAGTTCTCCTCGGCTTCTTCCTCGTAGTATCCTCCTTCCTCCTCGTATCTTTGGTCGGTACTAGCGTCTATAAATAAATATGAGGTACACAATCACCAAACAATACTTAACTATTTTCAATCATCACATAAAGGTGAACTATATATGATCTAGCATCATCACTTAACATTACAAGATTAAAGCATTTGTCTTGTTTATTTTAATTTGAGAAAAGTAATTTCTACTCATTGAAAAACTACTTAAGATTTAATATTCTCCAACTCAAACATGGGTCATGTTGACACATGTCATCACCACATATTTCAGTCCGTGGGAATGTGATTTAAAGTGGTGTCACAATTTAATAAGGTTTAAACTTTTTATTTTAAATAAATAAAGTGACTAGAAATGCCTATGTGGCATTCTTTTATTACTTGAACATTATTTCTATAAGTAAACCCATATGTTTTAATATATTCTGAAAGGTATGATCAAATGTGATTTTTGAGAGTTGGAATCAACTCAAAAGCTCTTATGGTTGAATTTTGAAAAATGTTTGAATGTAGAAAAGCTTTTGCCTTGTTATTTTTACCAAGGTTGATCTATAGATCCAAATGATTTGAATCCAACGGGCTTAGATTAAGCATTTCAGTACCTTTCTAACAAAATTGGTTTCATGCATTTTGGTTCATTGGGTTGATTTTTGATTCTATGTACAGAACTGTGCTTGAAATTAAATGGAAAGATCTAAATTTAAACTACTCGGTCGCGCAGGAGAAGCTAATGGGCCGGCACAGTGTCACTCCGCGGCGCAGGGCTCAGCTGACAGGGGGATCCACCAGTCAGTGGCTCATAACGCGCGAAGCGGTACGAGGCAATGTGGGACGTTGGATTAGAGTGGGGATCAACGGCTGGGGTTCGTCGTCGACGATGGACCTATCGCCGACGAGCTCTAACCCTAGCGGCTCGGTGGGGGTGCATAGGGGGCATACCAGGACTCCAGCAACGACGGCGAGGCGGGCAAACGAACTGCTGGTCGACGGCGAGTTCAGAGACGGTCGAGGCAGCTCTGGGGGTGGTCGCAATCAGCGGCGCCCTTCTTCTCCCGAGGCGGCCTACTCCGGTACAATTCCGGCGAGCTGCTGCTCCCCGTGCTCCGGCTAGAGGTGTGGGACGACCAGTGAGGTGAGGGGAGTGGCATGGTGTGCTGCAAACGACTGGGGATGCCCTCCTTTTATAGGCTCGACGGCGAGACCGAGAGGGATGGGCAGGTGACGGTGGCGACATGGCTACGAGCTGCTAGCGGCATGGCTGAGGGTGGTGATCGACGCGCGGTCTCCTGGCGGTGCTCTAGGATGTTAATGCGGGCTTAGGGGCGGTGGTAATCGGTCGGGCGGAGCTGGCGCTCTGAGCGGCAGAGGCGGCGTCTTCGACGGCGAGCGGTGGCTGTGAGGCGTTGTACGGCGAATAGGGGTGTCTGGCGTGCTCCCTGGGTCATGAGGACGCGGTGGGCACGGGCTGCGGTCGAGTGGCGGCGTGTGCACGCGTGTCGGGTGCGGCGCTCTGGCGCGTGCTTGGCATGGCGCTGTGGCACTGGGCGCGGGTTTTCTCGGTGGTCCACGACTGGGCCTGGCTCGGGGAGGGGACAGTGGGCGGCGGTGAGGTGCTGGCTAGCTTCTAGACATGGCGAGAGAGGGGGAGGCGGTCTGCTGCGGCAGCGACCAAGTTGGCCGGCGAGGTGGGCTCGGCTTGGCATGGCCATGCTGCTAGGGGGTAGGGGATGGGTTAGTTAGGCCCTGGTTTGATCCAGAGGGGACAAAGTGATCAAATGGGGTTTAAATGGGAGACAAGTTTGGCTAGAATACTATTCAAAATGGTGAAATTGATTTGGTTTAAATTCTGCCTGCCAAGTGTTTGATGAAATGGCCGCAAGAAACTTCCTTTTGAGTTTTCAAAAGAATTTTGGTGGGTGTGTTAGGCATAAGCTTGAGACTCTGTGGTTGCTTGGGTTTTGAAAATTGAGCTTGTTTGAGTGGTTTTTGAAATAGTGAGATCTTCCCATATGAGATAGATTCAATTTTAAACTGTCATTTAAACTTAGCATTTGAATGTTTTTGGCAGATCACAAAGTGGACCTTGGTACCTCATTATGTGTACTAGCAAGGGATCCAAAGATCCACAATTGTTTCTGTTAAGTATTGAGTACTAGGAATAGCCAAAGTAGGCCTGATAGTTAATTTGGCAAAAATGACCATTCACTTCATTTATTTATTTTGAGTTGTTTTTCTTTGGGAAAAGTTTGGGAATGATTTAGATGATGTTTATTTCACTTAATAATCATTTTACAAGCAAAGATTCACAGAACCATGGCAATTCAAATGAACTCCTAATTTAAATACACATACACATGAATGCTTTCATATTTTGAGATGGAAATGTTTTTGTTAACCCTAATTTTGATGACTTGGATCTTGATTAACTTGGACTAAAGTTTTGGGAGGTTACAAACCTTCCCCCCTTAAACAAAATCTTGTCCCAAGATTTGAAAAAGGACGAAAAAGATTACCTAGGATTTAAAGAGATCGGGGAACTCCGTCCTGATGTGATCTTCGTGCTCCCAGGTAGCTTCTTCTTCAGTGTGTTACTCCACTGAATCTTGAGAAACTTGATGCTTCGGGTTCTGGTGGTTCTGAAAGCTTCTTCCAAAATATGGATGGGTACTTCGGGATAGGTGAGGTCATCATTGATTTCTATGGTCCGGTGATCAATATTCTTGAAAACTTCAGTCTTTTCTGGAACTTCGAGGCATTTACGAAGTAACGAGATATGGAACACATTGTGCACGGCTGACGTTTCTTCCGGCAGTTCCAATTGATATGATACTTCTCCTCGATGGTTCAGAATCTTGAAGGGTCCGATATATCTGGGGGATAACTTTCCTTTCAGCTAGAAACGCTGCATTCCTTTTAATGGCTACACGTTCAGATACACAAATTCTCCGATATTGAAAGCGAGGTCTCGACGTCTCTTGTCGGCGTAACTCTTCTGTCTTGACTGGGCGGTTTTGAGGTGCTCACGAGTCTTGTGAACTTTCTCTTCTGCTTCTGGTAGGATGTCGGGTCCGAAAATCTGACTCTCTCCTACTTCCGACCAATTCAAAGGGGTTCGACACTTACTTCCATACATGAATTCAAATGGGGCCATTTGCAAACTTGCTTGATAACTGTTGTTGTAAGAAAATTCAGCGAAAGGCAGACAGTCTTCCCATTTAGATCCATATTATAACACACATGCTCTCAACATATCTTCGAGTATTTGATTTACTCGCTCCGTTTGTCCATCAGTCTGAGGGTGATACGCTGCGCTGAAATCTTGTTGGGTTCCTAAACCTTCTTGGACTTCCTTCCAGAATCTCGAGGTAAACTGCGTTCCTCGATCCGATACGATGTTCTTGGGGACTCCGTGCAAACTGACAATTCTAGCGATGTATAACTCCGCTAGCTTCGAACTCTGATATGTGGTCTTGACTGGTAAAAAATGGGCTACTTTGGACAATCTGTCAACTATGACCCAGATATAGTCATTTCCCCTACTAGAAGTAGGCAATCCGGTGATAAAGTCCATTCCAACGGAATCCCATTTCCATTCCGGAATCTGCAATGGTTGCAATAGTCCTGCGGGTCTTTGATGTCCCGCCTTGACTCTCTGACATATATCACACTTGGCGATATAGCTTTCGATTTCTCTCTTTATCTTATGCCACCAAAATTGTTCTTTCAAATCCTGATACATCTTCGTTCCTCCGGGGTGGATAGAATAAAGAGTATCATGAGCTTCCTTCAGAATAACTTCTTTCAACTCTGAATCTGCTGGTACACAAAGATGCCCTTTGTACCACAGAACTCCTTCTTCGTCTTCGGTAAATCCGGGTACTTTGCGTGTACCGATACGACGTTTGATTCCATCGATACTAGTATTTCCTTTCTGCGCCTCTTTGATCTGGCTGATCAAAGTGGGTTGAAGCTCTATTCTAGCCAAAAATCTTTCACTCACTATTTCCATTTGGAAATCTTCCATCTCTTTGTGCAAACTTGGTTGCTCCTTCAAAATCATGGAGTTCAAGCGGCACGGCAATCTTCTAAGGGCATCGGCTACCACATTGGCTTTACCGGGGTGATAGTGAATGTCCAGGTCATAATCCTTGATTAGCTTAATCCATCTTCTCTGTCTCATATTCAGCTCCTTCTGAGTGAATATATACTTTAGGCTCTTGTGATCCGAATAAATCTCACAACGGTTTCCCATGAGATAATGCCTCCATGTCTTCAGGGCTAGAACTACGTCTGCGAGCTCGAGGTCATGGGTTGGGTAGTTTTGTTCATGCTGCTTCAGTTACCGAGATAGATAGGATATAACTTTTCCTTCTTGCATTAGCACACATCCGAGACCGATCTTGGATGCATCACAATACACGTCAAAGGGCTTCGTGATATCCGGCATGATCAAGATGGGGGATGAAATCAATCTTCTCTTAAGTTCTTGAAAACTTGCTTCACATTTGTCCGTCCATTCAAACTTATTGTCCTTCTTCAGCAATTGGGTCATGGGTCTGGCGATACTCGAGAATCCTTCTACGAACTTGCGGTAGTATCCCGCTAATCCGAGAAAGGCATGAACTTGGGTTTGGGTGGTTGGGGCTTGCCAATCTTCGACATCTTTCACCTTTGCAGGGTCAACGGCAATCCCTCCAGCTGATACAATGTGTCCGAGGAATCCTACCTCCTGTAACCAGAAGTCACATTTGCTAAACTTGGCATACAACTGATGCTCTCTAAGGGTTCCAAGAATGGTCCTTAGGTGTAGCTCATGTTCTTCTTCTGATTTGGAATAAATCAGAATGTCATCGATGAAAACAACGACAAACTTATCCAGGAAGTCCATAAAAATCTTATTCATGAGATTCATGAAATAAGCGGGGGCATTGGTTAATCCAAACGACATGACAGTATACTCGTATAATCCATATCTGGTGGTAAAGGCAGTCTTTGGAATATCTTCTACGCGAATCTTGAGTTGATGATAGCCAGTTCTAAGATCAATCTTAGAAAACACCTTGGCACCAGTCAACTGATCAAACAGATCTTCTATCTTTGGCAATGGGTACTTGTTCTTGATAGTTACATCATTCAACTTCCGATAATCTGTACACAAATGGTTACCTCCATATTTCTTGTCTACGAACAAAACAGGCGATCTCCATGGTGACGCACTTGGTTGAATCAATCCAATTTCCAGCATGGCATCCAGATGCTTCTTTAGTTATGCTAGTTCAGACGGGCTCATACTATATGGTCTCTAGGCTATGGGTCTGGTTCCTGGGATTAGTTCAAGGATAAACTCGATATCCCGATCTGGGGGCATACCGGGCAAAACATCTGGAAATACATCGAGGTATTCACAGACTATCCGGACTTGGTCAATGGTAGGTTGTGCTGTACTCTTGTTGCACTTGAATTGACGAGGTAAGGTTTCAGATACATGCTCGACTGATTCTCCGGCTGTACTGGTCATGGTTATGGCTTACTTGGCACAATCAATTAATCCTTTATGTTTGGACATCCAATCCATTCCTAGTACTACTTCCAAACCTTTAGTTCCGAGTACTATTAGATTAGCATAAAAATCTATGCCATGGATTCAGATAGGGACGGCTTTGCAAATTTGCCTAGCTTTGGTGGTTGAACCGGGGATTTGAACAATCATAACATGCTTCAGTTTGGTTGGTCGAATCTTACTAGTGCATGCAAATTCTTCGGTGACAAATGAGTGCGATGCTCCAGAATCAAATAACACTCTTGCAAGTACTGAGTTAACGGAAAACATACCCAGCACAACGTCTGACGCTTCCTGGGCTTCTTCAGCATGCATGAGAAAGAGACGGCCGTTGCGGTTGAGCGAGTTCCCTGGGGCAAACCTTCTTCCAGGCTGAACACGACGCTATTGCTGAGCTGGGGCATTTGTATTGGGGGCTACGGCATTATTCTTGGGGCACTCATTGGAGTAGTGACCCTTGGTTCCACATTCATAACAAGTCACTTGCGACTTGTCCTTCGCTGCAACAGGCACACCATTGCTTCCAGTCCTTGGGACAGTGTTGGTGTTGGTGGAGACATTGTTATTGTTGAACTTGGATGGTGCACGGTTGAAATTGCTAGAGTTGCCGGGGTTGTTGTGGTTTCCTCCGGGCCTTGTATTTCCACGGTTGGGATAGGTCGGACGGTTCATCGGGGGTCTGTTGGTTCTCGGGAAAAATCCTGGAGATGGGTTGGGGCGATAATTTGGGGTATGGTGGGTTCCTGGTTGATGCATCATGCGACACTTGCGGTTCTCATTGGCTTGGTTGATCTTTCCTTCCATCCGAATGGCAGAGTCGACTAGGGCTTCAATATCAGCAAAGGGGATATTGGCCAACACCGTCTGCATCTCATCGTGCAAACCATTCAAGAATCTCTCTTTCTTCTTGGCTTCAGTTTCGATCTCATCTAGGGCATACCTAGCTAATGACAAGAATTTGTCACGGTATTCCACTACGGTCATCCTTCCTTGCTTCAGTTCTCTGAATTCGTCTCTCATCCTCTTGATCAAACCCGATGGCACATGGGTTCTGCTAAACTTGACCTTGAATTCCTCCCAGGTCATCATCTGTCCTCCGGTCATTGCACGAACGCTGTTCCACCATGCTCTTGCATCTCCGGCTAGATAGTGGGTGGCGAACAGAACTTTCTCGTTAGCTTACACTCCGGCGACTTCCAGATTGTTCTCCATTGTTTGCAGCCAATCATCTGCATCTAGGGGTTCCTCTGACTTAGTGAAAACAGGTGGATTGGTGTTCTGGAAATTCTTGAGCTTAGATCCATGGTTGTCCTGATTTCCTTGGCCTTGATTATTGTTGGCCATCTAAGCTATGTGTTGAAGAGTGGCTAGGTTGGCTTGACGTTCGGCTCTTTTAGCTTCGCGGTCAGAAACCAACATTTGCAGGATCTGCAACATCGGGTCCAGGGATGATCCGCTTCCTCCACGAGGCATCTGAAGATTGAGATAGATCATGAGAAAAGAGGGAAATTTCTAAGGTTCAGGGACTTTGAAAAGTTTTTTTAAGGTTTGACTCAGATTTTCTAGCAACTTGCTTTTCATTCATTCATTCATAGCACACGATACAAACACACACCATAACAAAGTAAAATAGATGGTTTTAAGAACCATTCTGGAAACTACGATACAGTGGGACCGGATACAATTCACTACACTAGTGCTCAAATGCTACTACTCCTCGGAGTCGGTGTAATCATCATCCTCATCATCATCATCGTCATCGATGAAGGCGAAATCCTCCTCATCGGTGAAGAAGTCCATGGCCTGATCCTCCAGAAAGTCATCATCATCGCTGAGATAGGAGTAGGGATCTCCACGAAGGTCTTCTCCGACATTCTCCCTTTCCTCCAATTGCATGTATCTCTCGTGGATGGTCTCCTCCAAATCCGTGATCCGGTGGCGAAGACGAGCAATGATGCGCTCCTTCTTGTCGAGCTGACGGCGACGAGACTTGCGATCCTTCACTAGCATGGCGAAGGTTTGATCCTTCTTCTTGGCGATGGCGGACTTGTGGTTGGCGTAGGCATATGCATTGTCCAACTCCTTCTGACGGTCGTACATCATGAAGCTAAGGTGGTCCACTTGAATCTTCAGCTCGGGATGATGTGGGGCCTCTAGTGGCTGTCCCATAACCTCATGCCTTGGGTAAAACTCGAAACGGGTACCCTTGATCTGATTGATACTCTGCTCACACAGACGGGCAAGAGCTTCCAGCATTGCCCTGGCCAGTCCATCGAGCCAGTTGTTCTCTCTTAAGGTGAACTGAATTCCCTCGGCAGAGGGAGGTTCAATCTTTCCTCGGAGACTTGCAACAACTACCCACTGCAAATCTTCTCCTTCCTGATCATTGAGCTGAGCTCCGAAGAACTCGGGGTGCGGACGCTCTAGAAGTTCCGAAAGCTGGTCCAAGTCACGCTCAAAGATGAGGTCTCCTCCATTCCCCAACTGATAAAACTTTATGTACTTCACGTCCATCTATAAGAATACATGATGAGTAAGTTAGTAGAGGGATCAAGTGTGTAAAATTTTATGTATTTTGCAAGAATTTTTGAGGAACATGAATTTTCATGAAAGAATCCAAGGGATAAGAATGAGAATAAGTTTTTTGTAAATACTCACTTCCTTTGATTTTGAAACTAAGTTTTCGATTCAAACGTCCATTCTAACTAGGGTCTCTTATGGTCAGGATGGCTCTGATACCAACTTGTCAACACCCGGTTTTTTAATCCCAGATGCCTGTTATGCCATACATCGCAATCCCAGGATTACCATTTTTGCGAGACATAACAGATTTGGATACCATAGTACATCATCCATTACAAATCATACATAAGGTCTTACACAAATAAGGATCTCATGATCCAGTTCTTAATACAACTCAAGCAGCGGAATAGTGTAATAGTAACGATAGCGTAGGCAAAGCTCCATCTTCAGGGTCACAAGCAATACTGACGATGGGAGATGATCCTAGTTGTCGTAACCTTCCTGCAGTCCATCATCCTGGTACTCCTCTTCATAGTCTGGCCATGGGAATAGCCATGGACAAAGCCATGGGTACTCTTTAAGTACTCGCAAACTAATAATAACAGTTAAGAGGGTTTTTGTAGTAGGATACTAAACTCTAAGGTTGTTTTGCAAAAAGTCAGATTTACCTCTACTAAGTTCAGAAGCAAAGAAAACTAGTTGAAAGTTTTGTAACACCTAAGTGGGAATTTGAACTTCATATCACAACCCTGTTGTGGTCAAGTTAAAGTCATAATTCATTTCACAAGTCATTTTGAAAACATCTGGCGGGGAAACAGTATGGCCACTCTAACTGTCCATAACCGCGGACGCGACTATTCGAATAGTTTGATACTCTGCAGAGATTTTACACTTTCACCACAACATTCGATACATCCGTCAGGAACAAATCCTGAATTCACCATACTCAGTATGCGGATAATCAATCCTAACCTTTCCATTACACACCCTAGTATAGGCACCTCTCATGTGAGTTTGGCCTCCCAACCATGACCAACTGTCATCTTGGGTACTGCACAGGTGGACAATCTTCACAAGGTAGCCTCATCTCAGACCTTGGCCGTGAGGGAACCCATACTAAGGTATATAACTTTCTAGTCAAGCCCTACCCAATTTTCGGGTATTGTGGTTGTACGGTAAAATTGGAATGGTATCGCATCCAGACAACCATTAGTTTTATCAAGGGCTAAGGCTCATGCCTCAATATTTTTATCATCAAAATCATCTGGTGTTCGAGAACACATGTCAAAACATTTCAGTAGAATGACTCCTCATTCCAAGGTTTTCATAACCATTTTCACCAAGTATTCCCATCTAAAGTTGATCAAGTTTTATGCTTAGCACTAGCATCTACAAGTGGTGGTAACTACTAATGAGGGGTGGTAAACAAGTGGAGAGTTGCTAAGTTCAATCTCATGCTTTAGGATAACATCAAGATTATCTAACTTAGGTCAAATTTAATACTATTTATGCTACCTTCCAATATCTTTCTAGTATTTACAATTCACTATGTAAACTCTAAGAGAAAGCTTTGATAAAGAAATAAAGTATAAAGCTTGTAAGTAAAACTAGGATTGGGTATCATCAAATGTGTCTAACCAAGCATGCTTAATGCATTGCATAGGTCATCTAACTTTCATAGTTGCAAGTGTTAACTTGCAAGGTTGCAAGTATTGGCTTGCCTTGAGCAGAGCAGTGGTTGAAGTTCTCCTCAGCTTCTTCCTCGTAGTATCCTCCTTCCTCCTCGTATCCTTGGTCGGTACTAGCGTCTATAAATAAATACGAGGTACACAATCACCAAACAATACTTAACTATTTTCAATCATCACACAAAGGTGCACTATAGATAATCTAGCATCATCACTTAACATTACAAGATTAAAGCATTTTTCTTGTTTATTTTAATTTGAGAACAGTAATTCTACTCATTGAAAAACTACTTAAGATTTAATATTCTCCAACTCAAACATGGGATCATGTTGACACATGTCATCACCACATATTTTAGTCCGTGGGAATGTGATTTAAAGTGGTGTCACAATTTAATAAGGTTTAAACTTTTTATTTTAAATAAATAAAGTGACTAAAAATGCCTATGTGGCATTCTTTTATTACTTGAACATTATTTCTGTAAGTAAACCCATATGTTTTTATATATTCTGAAAGGTATGATCAAATGTGATTTTTGAGAGTTGGAATCAACTCAAAAGCTCTTATGGTTGAATTTTGAAAAATGTTTGAATGTAGAAAAGCTTCTTCCTTGTTATTTTTACCAAGGTTGATCTAGAGGTCCAAATGATTTGAATCCAACGGGATTGGATTAAGCATTTCAGTACCTTTCTAACAAAATTGGTTTCATGAATTTTGGTTCATTGAATCGAGCTGGGTTGGTTTTTGATTCTATGTACAGAACTGTGTTTGAAATTAAATGGAAAGATCTAAATTTAAACTGCTGGGTCGCGCGGGAGATGCTAATGGGCCGGCCCAGTGTCACTCCGCAGCGCGGGGCTCAGCTGACAGGGGGGATCCACCAGTCAGTGGCTCATAACGCACGAAGCGATATGGGGCGATGTGGGACGTTGGATTAGAGTGGGGATCAACGGCTGGAGTTCGTCGTCGACGACAGACCTGTCGTCGGCGAGCTCTAACCCTAGCGGCTCGGTGGGGGTGCATAGGGGGCATTCCAGGGCTCCAGCGACGATGGCGAGGTGGGCAAACGAACTGGTGGTCGACGGCGAGCTCAGGGACGGTCGAGGCAGCTCTGGGGGTGGTCGCAATCAGCAACACCTTTCTCCTCCCAAGGCGGCCTGCTCCGGTACAATTCCGGCGAGCTGCTGCTCCCCGTGCTCCGGCTAGAGGTGTGGGACGATCAGTGAGGTGAGGGGAGTGGCGTGGTGTGCTGCAAACGGCTAGGGGTGACCTCCTTTTATAGGCTCGCCGGCGAGACCGAGGGATGGGCAGGCGACGGTGGCGACATGGCTACGGGCTGCTAGCGGCATGGCTGAGGGTGGCGATCGACGCGCGGTCTCCTGGCGGTGCTCTAGGATGTTAATGCGGGCTTAGGGGCGGTGGTAATCGGTCAGGCGGAGCTAGCGCTCTGAGTGGCAGAGGCGGCGTCTTCGACGGCGAGCGGTGGCTGTGAGGCGTTGGACGGCGAATGGGGGTGTCTGGCATGCTCCCTGGGTCGTGAGGACGCGGTGGGCACGAGCTGCGGTCGAGTGGCGGCGTGTGCACGTGTGCCGGGTGCGGCGCTCTGGCGCGTGCTCGGCATGGCGGTGTGGCACTGGGCGCGGGGTTTTCTCGGTGGTCCACGGCTGGGCCTGGCACGGGGAGGAGACAGTGGGTGGCGGTGAGGTGTTGGCTAGATTCCAGACATGGCGAGAGAGGGGGAGGCGGTCTGCTGCGGCGGCGACCAAGTTGACCGGCGAGGTGGGCGCGGCTTGGCATGGCCATCCTGCTAGGGGGTAGGGGATGGGTTAGTTAGGCCCTGGTTTGATCCAGAGGGGACAAAGTGGTCAAATGGGATTTAAATGGGAGACAAGTTTGGCCAGAATACTATTCAAAATAGTGAAATTAATTTGGTTTAAATTCTGCCTACCAAGTGTTTGATGAAATGGCCGTAAGAAACTTCCTTTTGAGTTTTGAAAAGAATTTTGGTGGGTGTGTTAGGCATAATCTTGAGACTCTGTGGTTGCTTGGGTTTTGAAAATTGAGCTTATTTGAGTGGTTTTTGAAATAGTGGGATCTTCCCATATGAGATAGATTCAATTTTAAACTGTCATTTAAACTTAGCATTTGAATTTTTTTGGCAGATCACAAAGTGGGACTTGGTACCTCATTATGTGTACTAGCAAGGGGTGCAAAGAACCACAATTGTTTCTGTTAAATTTTGAGTACTAGGAATAGCCAAAGTAGGCCTGATAGTTAATTTGGCAAAAATGACCATTCACTTCATTTATTTATTTTGAGTTGTTTTTTTTTGGGAAAAGTTTGAGAATGATTTAGATGAGTTTATTTCACTTAATAATCATTCTACAAGCAAAGATTCACAGAACCATGGCAATTCAAATGAACTCCTAATTTAAATACACATACATGAATGCTTTCATATTTTGAGATGGAAAAGTTTTTGTTAACCCTAATTTTGATGATTTGGATCTTGATTAACTTGGATTAAAGTTTTGGGATGTTACAAACCATTTATGGTACACCCAATCTATCCATGTCATCTAGTTTTTGGCCATATGATTGTCCATGCCATCAATTTTTATTTGTCAAATATACAACAATTTATATAAATTAAATTTAACCTCTTGACTATTATGACCAATCTGACATATTTTTGTAGAGAACTTCATATTTTACACATTTTTTATTTAGTCATTTTCATAATTAATTTATTAGAGAGATTCCTGCTACAATGCGTGGGTACTCTTCTAGTTATCTTAGTGACTGGAGGTGTCCAATCCATTATGATTATCTGAGTATTTACGGATAGTGTGATGATCTAGTATCTATGATTATGTTTATTCATGCGTTGTTCTCATCATGATATGTTATTATCTTAGGGACTGAAGATGTCCAATCCATTGGTGTAGTTGGAGACATTCTACTCTCTAAGTCGACACATGAATTAGATAGGTATTTTGTGCGAATCATTTGACCTCTAAGTAAGATGTCTGATATCGCTTGACACGCTATGTAAAAACACATTTGTCTATAAAAGTTAATATCTTCGGTACGATCTTTATGATCTTAAATATCTTTCATTGCCACGATAGTGAACATGTAATGGGAGGAGGACAATTGAGTTTTACGCCACTTAAATATTTGGCGTACAATGGTATGTGAGGGACCGTTTAACATATAGTAAACAATGCCATAACATCTAGAAAGTCAGGCATGTACACCATTTTGCTTAGGAATTGTAACATTATCTCTCTCTCACCGTATTTACCATTTTAGTGTTCACATTCCGCTACATTAATACTAGTTGTTTACAAACCCCTCTTTTTAATTACTGTTTTTGCAGCAATTTATAGAGTATGTTATTTTCAAACCACCGTTTGGATATGAACATGGTTGCTCATAACGTAGTCATGGGGCTACGTGGTTTTCATTATATGAGCTTCCAAGAAACGATATAAACTGAGAGAATATTTGTTGTTTTAAATACTACATTACCCCTATTGTTGAGGCAGGGAAACATAACCATAAGTATCCAACAGATTATAACGTTGTCATGGCTACGGGCGATAAAAACCATGATGGGGCTAACGACATTAGAGGTTGTTCATTATCTCTCATGCCACACTAAGTCACCAAGCCGGTGTGTTAGCTCCATCTGGTTGCGCTCTAGGCTAGGGCTTAACTATGTGTATGTGTGACATGGTTTTTGTCATGTATTTCTCTAATTAAGTGAGACCCGACGAGAAATCTTCCTCCTGGGTCGCCATCTAGGGTGACTCCGGAGGCCCCCTTCCATGGACGCCACCCAAGCCATCCTTCTCCGCCGCCCCTCAACCCTATCGCCACTAGGGAGACCATCAGTGGGGGTGGGGTGCCCCTCCTTCCCTAATAAAACTGATCTATTGGTGACCCTAGCGTTCTATGTCGCCGTTGCGATGCATGCCCCCTTTCGGTGGCGCTGGATCGGATCGAGGTGACTATTTCGATGTCACAATGATGCGCCTACTACAGACCCTAATGCTGATCGGGCGTCTACGTGTTCCCCTCGCGACTCCTCTGAGCAGGGCAAGTGCACAACACTTAGGAGGCGTGCGTGCTTGAATCTTTAGGCGTCAGATCACATATGTGTAGGAAGTGAGATGGACTCTTCGCCTGCTCTATCCACACCATGGGAGTCCGCCTGATGTGAAGATTCTCGTGTCACTAGTAGCGAATTCCATCCACTTTGGCTCAGCCTCAGCATCTCCATTTTCACGATTACCAAGATGTTAACGAGGGGGTCATGGTGGTCGTGTTTGAAGAAGACCAGATAAACTCTAGAGATTTCATCTCGCATGCTCGTGTCAAGTTGGAAAGATTTGAGGGAGTACTTGCAACAAATTAGGGGATTATGCATGTCGGATGATCGACGTTTTGCAATAGTGTTCTTGACAAGTGGGGTGGTGACACCGGCAGCCTTCGTTGTTTGCCGTGACAAAATGCCACAACTTTATCTAAATTCGAATATATCTAGCCACTGTTTAATATATAGATTTATATAAATTTAAATGAATTTGCATCATTTTTTAGGATGGAGGAGTACAAAATTCAGGTTATCTTTTCTGCTCCATTTTTCTCCGTTGACGGATTTTTTCTTTAGAAAAAAAGGTCGAACTGGAGCGGCAACCTGAAAGCATCCCCGCTGTCCTTGTTTCAGGCTTTCAGCCTGCAACACTACCTCAAACGGTATTTTTCCGACGGTCAGATTCATCTCAGCTCGCAAGCGCACGAGCGAGGCGCCGTCCCGACCTCATCGCGAAGCGCCGCCGCGCGCCAACACTGCCAGCGCCGGTGCCGGACTGCCGGTGCCGGCGTCAAAGGAGCCATCCACATTGACCTTCAGGATACCATCACTCCTGGTCTGATCCCATGAAACCCGAGCATCAGACGGCACCATCACTCCCGCATCGCAACTCACGCCACACTGCAGCCTAGCCAAATAACACTCGCCGCCCGCGACGAAGCCATCAGCAGTTCGCCGCCTCCCGCGCTCCTCTCATGAGCTTGCAGCCGCGGCCCATCCCGGCGGTGGCGGTGGGTGCCTCCGCGCCTCTCCCGCCGTCATGGGCGCACCGGATCCGCTCGGCGTCGTCGCAGGGGCACTTCTTCCACGCCATGGCCCTCTTCCTCCGGATGCGCGCATCATTCCCCGCCGCGTCTCGCTCCTCCGTACCGGCCTCCCTCCCGGCCGCGCTCAAGTCCTGCACCGCCCTCGGCCTCCGCGCCCTCGCCGCGTCCCTCCACGCGCTCGCGCTCCGCTCCGGCGCGTTCGCCGATCGCTTCGTCGCTAACGCGCTCCTCAACCTCTACTGCAAGCTCCCGCCGGCATCTTATCCTTCCCCCGTGATGCATGGCACGGCAAGAGTATCGCAAGTGGCTGCATTAGAGAGCGCGCGGAAGGTGTTTGACGAAATGGCCGACAAAGACACAGTGTCCTGGAACACACTGGTGGTGTTTTGTACGGAGAAAGGGCAGCACCAAGAGGCTCTGGGATTGATCAGGGATATGTGGGGAGATGGGTGTAAGCCTGACTCGTTTACGCTTTCGAGCATGCTACCGATCTTTGCCGAGCGGGCCGATGTCAGGAGGGGAATGGAAGTGCATGGCTTTGCCACCAGGAATGGGTTTGGTGATGATGTGTTTGTCGGGAGTGGCTTGATCAATATGTACGCCAATTGCACTCGAACGGATTACTCAGTCAAGGTGTTTGACAATCTACCGGGCCGAGATGCCATTCTATGGAACTCGATGCTTGCAGGGTGTGCACAGAATGGGTCGGCGGAGGAGGCTCTTGAAATATGCCGTCGTATGTTGCATTCTGGGGTCAGGCCTATGCCCGTGACTTTCTCGAGCCTCATACCTGTCTGTGGCAATTTGGCCTCGTTGCATCTCGGCAAGCAGCTACATGCATATGTGATATTTGGTGGATTAGATGGTAATGTGTTCATAACCAGCTCCCTAATTGACATGTATTGCAAATGTGGAGACGTTAGCACTGCTCGTCACATCTTTGATCGGATTCAGTCACCTGACACTGTATCATGGACTGTGATGATCATGGGACATGCATTACATGGTCCAGAAAGAGAAGCTCTGGTGCTGTTTGACAGGATGGAGTTGGGAGATGTGAAGCCTAACGATATCACCTTCTTAGCAGTCTTGACTGCATGCAGTCATGCTGGATTGGTGGACAAGGGCTGGAAGTATTTCAACAGTATGTCAGACCATTATGGCATTGTTCCTTCTCTTGAGCATCACGCAGCACTTGCAGACATCCTTGGCCGTGCAGGGAAGTTAGAAGAAGCATATAATTTCATCTCTAAGATGCAAATAAAACCAACTGCAAGTGTCTGGTCTACCTTGTTAAGGGCATGCAAGGTCCATAAAAATACCGTGTTAGCTGAGGAAGTTGCCAGAAGAATTTTTGAGCTTGAACCTAGGAGCATGGGGTCTCATGTAACTTTATCAAATGCGTATTCGTCTTCCGGGAGATGGAATGAAGCAGCCCACCTGCGAAAATCTATGAGAAAGAAGGGTATGAAGAAGGAACCAGCTTGCAGCTGGATCGAAGTGAAGAACAAACGCCATGTGTTCGTAGCTCATGATAAGTCCCATCCTTGGTATGAAAGGATTGTTGGTGCACTTAATGTTTTCTCAGAGCAGATGGCACGCCAAGGGTATGTTCCCAATACAGAGGATGTTTTCCAGGATATTGAAGAAGAGCAGAAGAGCCATGTGTTATGTGGTCACAGTGAGAAACTTGCAATGGTATTTGGTATTATAAGTACACCACCTGGAACAACAATTCGTGTGATGAAGAATCTCCGAGTTTGTGTTGACTGCCACACGGTAACAAAATTTATTTCAAATATAGTTGGGAGGGAGATTGTTATGCGTGATGCAAACCGTTTCCACCATTTTAAGGATGGGAATTGCTCCTGTGGGGACTTTTGGTGACTGAGCTGCAGTTCAGGATCACGTCATGCTCATGATAGTTGGGAGGGAGATTGTTATGCGTGATGCAAACCATTTCCACCATTTTAAGGATGGGAATTGTTCCTGCAGGGATTTCTGGTGATTGAGCTTAAGTTTGGGATTGCCTCATGTTCTTGACAGAAGTTCGTACTGCAGATGCCCCTCTGTTCTCAGCATATATATTCTGAAGCATGGGATTATTTCTGGAAGAAGTGCCAGGAAAATGAAGGTTGCTTGTAGTTCACTAGACATATCTCATGTGGTTCTTTGAGTGGTGGGGCAGTCTGTTTCTTCTGAACTTACAATACTACAATGATAGCATTTTTTGGAGATGCAATAGCCAAACTAGAACTATTTGAACATCAAAACATCACTATATGTATTGGGTCTTTTAACATACTGGTATTCTAGTCTTCAGGTATACTTGACACTGCTACTTTACTGGCGGATATAGTTTGTTAGACGTGTTGCCAGCAGCATAAACCATCGGTAAGTATTTATTCTGACTCAGTTGCCTTTCTTTAATTTGTTAAACCTGTTAACCAGAACCTCCATTCCCGAAATGTGAAAACTAGTGTTGTCTCTCAGTTTCAGAACAATGCCACTCTAGGAAATGCTATTTGAGCCAATGAAATTGATGATTTGCCACTTCACTTCCTGTTTGTTCGTATAATGCCACTCTTGCATTTCCTAGAGTGCACAGCATCAATTTTCCCTTCCTCAAATAGCAGGGTAATTACGTTTTCTTTATGGAACCTTGGTTATCTGTCCACCTTGCACCAAATACACTGTTGTATATTGAAAATATGTAGGCCTGAAGCAAGATTACTTAAGTATACCAATCATATAATCCTTAACATCCACGAGTACTAGATGGTACTTAACTACTGATACCTGTTACTTCAATTGCTATAGTGAGTTCTAAATGCTTCTGGTACTTCTTGCTCCAGTCCATTAAATGGAGAAGCACTGACAGCTGCGCTTGCCTTACCTGAAGTTCATATCCCTGACTGTTTGTTCTTGTTTTCAAACTTCCTGGCCCTGATGATGCCCAATCAGAAGGATGATTGGTGTAAACATGAGACGAGTCATCTTAATTAATGGTATCTAATCAATGCATGCTACAGTGCAATGCGAAATCAATTCCATTGGGACGTAGCACCTTGTACTGCCAAGAATCTTTTTCTTTGACAACTGGAACAATCTTTCTGTTGTGCTGAACCCTTCATTACTTCAATCATTTATCGCAAACAAGTTCATTTAGTTTGCTGCACAGTGAAGGCAGGTTAGTGGTACAGTGTGAGGCAAGTTGTGTCTGCCTAATTTGTCTTGTCCAAAGCCCATGCGGATAATTTTTTTAGAGCAACCGACAAGAGCGCTGCCTTTTCATTAAGAGAGGGAAAAAATGTTTTTTTTGTACGGGGAAACACATTCCGAGGAAACCCTAGATAGCCAAACAAATTACATGAGATCCGGACTTTGAAACGAAAACAAACAACAAAAGACTTCTGATCAAACCAACATTTTTTTGAGAAAACGCAAAGAATTTGCGTTTCTTTTCATTGAACAGGAAGAACACACTTGTTACAACCTCCAGAGGAGGGACACACACTCACACACACGCACGACCGTCCTCATCAAGCGACTACGACAGGGTGAGGAGGTGCTCTCAACTTCAGAACGATGACATTAGGTTTTACACAGCCTTGCCTCCAGCCAAGAATGGCGAGGCGTCGAGACTCGGAGCAACAGGGCAGCGACATCGCCGTTGCCAGACGCTTCCAGGGACGATTGCAGCTTCAGGACTGCCCATGCCAACGTACCTCGCACCCTTGTGTGCCTAGAGAGTCGGCAGGTGAAAGGCAGGGCCTGGCTGGAACTGGTGTAGCTCTCGTCTGGGAGATGCCGGGCCGGTGTACATTGCGCCTGTGTAGCAGTCTACGCCAGATCAACCCTTCACCAGTTGCAGCAAGGCAGCCCCTTCAAGAAGGGGACGGCACTGAGACGCCGCCGCTGCCCGGTCCAGCAGGCCGTACCTAGGGTTTCCCCCGGTGCTCGAGGAGGAAGTCTGGTCAGTGTCATGCCCACACCTCCAGGAAGGTAACGGCGCCCTCAGGCCTCGCCGTTGGCAGCGCAGGCCATCGCTGCGCGGGGATCTCGCCCCGACCCATGAACAAAGACATCCGAAGATCGTTGATGCAGGGGCAGACCGGTGGTGGCGAAGAATGTAGCTGCGGAGGACAGAACATCGCAGGGAGGGAAGCCTAGGAACGTCGTCGAAGGAGGGCACCGACAAGCACAGCGTCCAGGCCAACCGCCGCCGGGAGCGCGTCGAGCATGTGGCAAAGCCATCTGCACCGCGCCGTGGACCGTGGCTGCTGCTGCGTCGGCCCGCATCTTCCGCCGCCGTGTCGGCCCACATCTTCCGTCGCCGGGGTCAGCCGGGGCTCAGCAGAGCAGCCACCTCCCAAAGGGTCGCGCTGCTCGCATGCTCGCCCGCCATGCTCTCTCACCAGCGACGGTCGGGAGGGGTGAGAGGAGGGAGTAGTCCGATTTGGCCGGAGGGGGTGCACGGGCCTGCGCAGGCCCAGATCTGGCATCTGCACCTCCGCCGAGCGCCGCCAGTGGCCGGCCGCCGCCTCCGCAGCGCCACACACGCCGTATGGGGCGCTTCTCGACCTCTCCCCGCAGGCAGAAGCCCGCAGCACCACGACACGCTCCTGCCGTGCCGAGATCCAGCTAATGGTTCCTCAGAGCAGATGGCACGCCAAGGGTAATACAGAAGATGTTTTTCAGGATATTGAAGATGAACAGAAGAGCCATGTGTTATGTGGTCACAGTGAGAAACTTGCAATGGTATTTGGTATTATAAGTACACCACCTGTAACAACAATTCGTGTGATGAAGAATCTCCGAGTTTGTGTTGACTGCCACACGGTAACACAATTTATTTCAAAGATAGTTGGGAGGGAGATTGTTATGAGTGATGCAAACCGTTTCCACCATTTTAAGGATGGGAATTGCTCCTGCGGGGAGTTTTTGTGATTTAGCTATAGTTCGGGATCAGTTCATGCTCATGATAGTGGGAGATACTACCTTTGTTCCATAATATCAGCCTTTCTAGCAGGTCAAATTGAACTGCTAAAAAGGCTTACATTTTGGAACGGAGGTGCAAACCGTTTCCACCATCTTAAGGATGGGAATTGCTCCTGCAGGGACTTTTGGTTACTTGGGATCGCCTTATGTTCATGACACGAGCTCCTATTGCACATGCCCTACTCTAAAGCATGAGATTATTTCTGGAAGAAGTGCCAGGGTAATGAAGGTTGCTTGTATTTCACTAGACATATATTATTTTTTTCTTTGGGTGGTGAGACAATATATTTCTTCTGAAAAACTTACAGTGCTACAATGTCATTATTTTTTGCAGATATAATTGCCAAACTAGAGCCATTTGAACATCAAATCATTACTATATGTACCGGGTCTTATAACATATTCAGGTATAAGTCTTCAGGAAAACATATTCAGGTATGCTTGTTACCGTTACCTCGACACTGATATTTTACTGACAGATAGAGTTCAGTTTGTTAAATGTGTTGCCAGCCACATAAACCACCGGCAAATATTTACTCACTTGCCTTTTTTAATATGTCAAGCGTGTTAACAAGAACCTATGTTCCCCATATGCTAAAATTAGTGATGTCGCTCAATTTCAAAAGAATGCCACTTCAGTAAATGTTTTTGACGCCATTGAATTTGAGATATGACACTTCACTTCCTATTTGATCACATAATGCCACTCTTGCATTTGCTAGAGTGCATATCATCAATTTTCCCTTCCTCAATTAGCAGGGTAATTACGTTTTCCTTCATGGAACCATGGTTACCTGTCCACCTTGCACCAAAATCACTGCTGTATATTGACCAATCATGCAATCCTTAATATCTACCTTGACATTGGCTGAGTACTAGATGGTACTGACACCTGTTCAATTGCTATAGTGAGTTCTAAATGATTCTGGTTCTTCTTGCATCAATCAACTGCATTGTATCAAACGGTGAAGCATCTGACAGCTCATATCCATGACTGTTTGCTCTTGTTTCCCAACTTCCTGGCCCTGATGATGCTCAGTCAAAAGGATGATTGGTGTAAACATGAGATGGGGCATCTTAATTAATTTTTGGTATCTAATCAATGCATGCTACAGAGTCCGAGTTCTGAAGAGTGGGAAAGAAATTCCGTTGAGACCTATTACCTCGTACTACCAAGGGTTTTGTTTTGGCACATGCTGATGTGATTCAAGTAGTGTAGTCAGTCTGTTGTCACATCCTGGAACATTCTTTCTGTTGTGCTGAGCCTGTCAGTAGTCAGTAGCCCAATTAATTATCGGCAAACATGTTCATTTTGTTTGCTGCACATTGAAGGCTGTTTAGTGCTATCATAAGAGGGCAGGCTTGTCTGGCTAGTTCGTCTTGTCCAATGCCCATGCGGATAATGATTTCCATGTCGATATGAAGGTAGGTTTGGGTCATCCAGGAGCCAGACAAACAGAGAACCTTCACCTGTTCACTTGGCGGCCAAAAATGTGGTATAAATACGACCTCCTTGGCTCGGCTCAAGTCTCACACAATGCTCAGTTCAAAGTCTCAGAAGCAGAGCCTGGCAACCAATTAAGCAGTACCATGGTTGTTGTCATCGTGGTCTGGATGGTGGTAGTGGCGCTAGCCTCGTCGTGGGCGTTCAGCGCGCTTCCACGGCTTGTGTGGAGGCCCCGGGCCATCACGAGGATGTTCCGCACACAGGGCATGCCCGGGCCAGAGTACAGGGTCCTGTTCGGGAATATCGGCGAGATGAAGCGGCTCCTCGCCGAGAGCGCCGGTCTGGTGCTGGACGTCGGCTGCCACGACTACAGTGCCATGGTGCAGCCGTACTTCCGCAAATGGATGGCCCTCTATGGTACGTACATACATACATCTATACATGTCGATATCGAACTCACAATATATATCATTAAGAGATTGTTTGAATGAATGTGAATTTTCGTAAAGTGACTTGGGGGGCAAATGGTCTAGACAACAAGGCTAAAATAACGTGTGGTATAAACATCAAGGTGGGGCGGGTGTCACTTGCAGTCAAGTTCCAAAACAAGGAGTATTAGATCACATGGAAGTAGTCGCAGCATCTATTTGGCAGATATTAGCATGCGGCTGCTATAACTGATATTTACTTATTTAGAACCATGATGACTCACGATCAACTAAGCTAGTTGAGTTTTGCGAGGATGATCGTGAGTCATGACTCTCATTTTGTCATGGTATAGAGATTGAGCGCTCCGACGCATGCAGGACGGACGTTTGTGTGCTGGCTCGGGGACAGGCCGGATGTATTCATGGGGGACGTGGACATGGTGAAGCAGGTGCTCTCCGACCGCACGGGGCTATTCCCCAAGAACCCCGTGAATGAGCATTTCGCTCGCCTTCTCGGCAAGGGACTCGTCCTCATTGATGGTGACGAGTGGAAGCGCCATCGGAAGGTTGTCCACCCGGTCTTCAATGTCGACAAGCTAAAGGTATGTATAGTTGACTACTCTTTGAACAACTAATTGATAAGGTACTTCTGTTAACACTAGTTGCATGTGTGATGAGGTTCTGCTTGGCAGATGTTGGCTATGACCGTGTCTGATTGTGTCGGTTCGATGTTGTCGGAGTGGGAAGCAAAGTTGGGGAAAGCTGGCAGGGACGTGGAGATTGAGATGAGTAGCCAGTTCGAGGAGCTTACGGCCGACGTAATCTCACGCGTGGCGTTCGGGAGAGACCACAGAGAAGCGAATGGAGTCCATCTGGCTCAGAAAGAGCTCCAGTTTCTCGCCTTCTCCAGTATATTCAACGTTTTGTGTCATATCCCGGGATTTAGGTATACTGATACAACTTCTTGTTAATTTCTCGTTTTGTCAGTTCAAATCAGCACAGAGCACAAGTCAAAATCACAGCGTATTTGTGAAATTAATCAGGTACCTTCCAACAAAAACAAACCTGAAAATGCGGAAGCTCCAGAAAGTGGTACAGGGCATACTCAGCAACATTGTTAAAAACCGGGTGGCCGCCAAGGACACCACAGGCTACGGGAATGACATGCTCGGGGTAATCCTGGAAGCATGCACATCCGAGAACGGGCAGAACCCTCTCATGAGCATGGACGAGATCATAGACGAGTGCAAGACCTTCTACTTAGCCGGGCATGAGACCACCTCGCTCCTACTCACATGGATCATGTTCCTGTTGAGCACGTACCCAGAGTGGCAAGAGAAGCTCAGAGAGGAGGTGCTAAGAGAGTGCGGCAAGGAAATTCCCGTCGGCGACACGCTCAACAAGCTGAAGTTGGTCAACATGTTCATCCTCGAAACTCTCAGGCTGTACGGCCCCGTCACGCTCATCCAGAGGAAAGCGAGCTCGGATCTGGAGCTCGGCAGCATCAGGGTGCCCAAAGACACGATCCTGACGACCCCCATCAAGACGATACACCGTGACAAGGAGATCTGGGGCGAGGACGCTGACGAGTTCAAGCCTCAGAGGTTCGAGAATGGGGTGACGAGGGCCTCAAAGCATCCTAACGCGTTCCTACCCTTCTCCAGCGGGCCAAGGGCGTGCATCGGGCAGAACTTTACCATGATCGAGGCGAAGGTCGTGTTTGCGATGATCCTGCAGAGGTTCTCAATCTCTCTGTCAGCCAAGTATGTCCATGCCCCGACGGATGTGTTCACCATACGTCCTAGGTACGGGCTTCAGGTGGTCCTCAAGAGCCTGTAGATCTTATGTTCGTACCTACCATGTCGCGCTACATCCATCGTCAGTCTGTGCTGTACGATTCAGATATCTCAACATCTTCACTGTACCATGTATACCCTTTTTTGCACTTGAATAAAATTGCTATAAGGAGCTGTATCTTGTCCAGAACAACATGATTAGTTTGGCCATACATGATTGGACCTTCAATTAATCGTTGATCCGTTTAAAGTTTCTAGCATGTGATGAAATAGTTTAGTAGTAGTACATGCTGAATATAGATTAAGACATCACAGCGAGTACAATAATGTTGCAGAGTGTATAAAAATAAAATGTGCGCATCTCAAAGCACAATAATGAGGGTGGAATATTTTTCTTGATGCCTGCCGCAAAAAATTACAGTTCACAACTCCGAGAATAGAGAGAAATAGTGATAAAAGATACTACAAGAGGTAGACCAGCATCATATGTATCCAATGTTTGCTGGTTCATCATTCCTACTGCTTCATGATTCTAATGTCCCTGTTCTGTCTCCCCTTGGAGTTCACCTCTGTGCTTGAGTGCCAGGACGAGCCAAATATATGCATTTAGGTGTGAAAGTGCCGTCGGGGTGATGCAACAAGCCTCAGAGCTTGAGCTCCCTCACTGAAATTTCAGGCTGGAGCCCGGTGTTACATCAATGGCGCTCCAAATCGGTGGAACGATACATAGTGCTGAAATATGCTTACAAATGAAGACCAAATATGCACACACATCACACATGCATGATTTGTGTCTAATTCTCAACATTCTGTGTTTTCAACGTCACCCATGACGACAGTACCCTAGCAATTTCTAATCACATACCACCGATACAAAAAACATGTAAAGAAAATATTGTTTTTAAAATCTTCAGATAAGATTCTATTGAGAGTAATACGGGATAACAATTAATTTCGAACAAAAAATTGAACTATGAACTGCCATCATCTAATTTCGACAGTATTACAAACTGGCATTTAATTTCAAGAGGTCATCGTGTGCTAAACATGGGAACTGAACATGACACTCAGATTTCTAGGAATTTTACTCCCTTCCGTGCTACCAACACGATATCACCTCCTGGAGAACTAGCTCAACAAGCATCCTCATCCTCAGTCAAACAGAATAAAGGGCAAAATGCCATATTAACTAGCGACACCGGTATGCACATGCCCAGCGCGAACCCTAGTAGTTTCATTTCCTCGCCGCCCTTCATCGCATCGGCAAAAGTCTTGCCGAGAGCTGATCCCGCACCAATGCAAATCAAGTACAAACATAAAATATATAACTGCAAAACCAGATCGAGGAGCAAAGGTCAGCGTGGTGAAATGAAAAAATGTAATCAACGCAAAATAGAAGATCTTCGAATCATAATCATCAACTTACTCTCAATAGAATCTCATCTAAAGATTTTACCTTCCCCATAAATAAGGTTGTAGCTTGTTTTGAGAAAAATAATAGAAAGGCAGCCCTTGCCCTCCTAGTATAACATGGAAATAAATTACCGCTAGAACAAACACCAATTAAAATTGTACTCCCTCCAATTTTCGCTTGGTGTTTTCGCAAAAAAAAAAGACATTCTAAAAGCATCTCCACTCGTTGAAGGCACCAAGCAAAAATTCGGCGTATTTTTTCGCCTGATGGACAAAGCTTTCGATCGGGGGACAAAAGATTTCCAGCCGTGTGTTCCCCAGGCAGTTGGTGGCGGAGAATTGGTGGAGAGATGTCCAGACGGGGTGAGAAAAGGAGTAGAGAGGACAACAAAGGAGAAGAGTGGGACAGTGAGGAAAGAAAAGGAGGAGAGAGAGAGAGAGGGGGGCTAAAAGTAGGCTAAAAGTGGACAAATAAGTCTCATTCGAGCCCTAACTGCCCTCCTTTCGAAATCATGTGCGGTAGCAATATCAAACCAAATACGACGAGCCCCCGGTGCGCCGAGGTTGGCTTGGGATCACCGGCGTATTTTAGACGAAAATCTAGACGAAAATGAGACTGTGGAGTGCGACTGGTTTCGCCGATCCGGACAAAACACGGTGTATTTTGGGCCCGGGGGGTGCTGGTGGGGTTGGGTGGAGATGCTCTAACCTTTCTCTAAAACGCATTTTTTAGTAATGAAACTAATCCTCTTTAAAATAGTACTTATCTAAAATGTCTTACATTATTAGTAAAATGAGCGAGTACTCGGATGTGCACGTACCCACAGATAATACCGCGGCTTCTTTTTCTTGGACCCGTCCCTCGCCTCGTCGTGCTGCTGCTCGTCGTGGGAGTTGGCCGCCGCCGTGTCCCCGTGGTACCAGTACTCAGACGAGGGCGGCGGCACCGCTGGGGCGATCAGAACGCTGCCGACACGCAAGCCGTCGGCAGCCTTGTCGCTAGTGGGTTTCCCGGCGCCATCGGTGCATCCGAGTTGGATGTCCACGATGTGGTGGCGATCGCTGTGGCGGTCCATACTTTGAACTTGAAAGAAGCTACTATACGTGTTTGTGCGGCTCCCTGGGTCTGGACTCTGGACAGGAGTTTATATCCACAGAACAAAACTTCTTTGTCTATGATAAGTGTCCGTCTCCGTAAAGAAAGAACGGACGAACTGATGCTACACGACACGGGTGGAAATCCTCTTCGGTAACGGGCATGTGGCCCATGGCTACAATCCTGTCGCGGGAGGCAACGGAGAAAGGCGAGACTTCTGTCTGATAATTTGCTGAGGTCACATAGCACTAGGTGGTAAGCGGCACCAGCATAACGATAGGACTGAGCTACCTTCAGACCAGTCTCCGTATTGCAAATTGTAGCGGACATTTGCACTAGAGCGCATGTAAGTCCTACGAGTACTCGCATGTATTATGACTAAAAATAGAAATTAAGTTTATTGTTAAACATAAAAGACAAAATAGATAATGTCATCGGATTAAATACGAAATCTGAAAATTCAAAATGGTTTGTAGGCCGAACCGTTTATCGGATTTATGAACCGCTTTCATCGTTGGACTAGTCGCGGCGAGATCTTTAAAAGTAGATCACATGTTGATATGTTTTGACAACTTTTTTTTGACTCAAAAGTTATCCACCCGTAACACATAAGTTATCGAGGCGGTACTATATAAGTTATCCACCATGTAACATATAAGTTATCCATCCTATAAACGGGTTTTGTGTCAAAAAATCCTATAAACGGGTTGTGTGCTTGAGTTTTTTATGCGTGCAAAAAACATAAATATGAACTCCTACCATTTAGGAACCATTTCACCAAGTCGACGGCGAGTAGTCTAAGGTACCCTGTTTAAATCAATTAAGTTTATCGCACATTTAAATAACAAAAAATAGAGATAAGAAGGACTTAGAAAAATATAATGGCCACAAGAAGAACTAAAGTTATCCTGAAAATTATGTAAAGTTATCCACAGCGATAAACAAAAGTTATCCATAACATTATATAATAATTATTCACTAGTAACATGGAAGTTATTCATGCATCAGCATATAATGTATCCATCCAATAACATATAAGTTATCAACCACTATAAAAATTTAGCTAAAGATAAAATACAAAAGTTATTCTATCGGCTTGGCTTTATCGCCGTCATCACGAGAGACGTACGAGCGACTCAACCTCGAGAGACTATCATATCAAACATCAAGCATAAAGAAATTAAATCTAAGTTCTTTTCATACAATATGATGAATGGGGTCTTATGCTCCACCCACCACCATCCTAAGTTATAGTAAATAAACATAACATGCAATTAGTAGTTTAACGGCTCGGCTTCATCGCCTCTACTACGGCGTACGGGTGACATCCCAAATGGTGTTAGAGTACCAAGCCTTCATCGCTCGTCAATGACGAAATCTCAGTACCCTAACACCTAGACTATCACGTTCCCATTAAACTAGCTCATAGCTCACATTTAATTAAGTGAACTAAAATACATGGGACAACCGAGGCTTCACGAGGCGAAAAAATACAAAAGTTATCACAAGAGAAATGCGAGAACAGCTCGACCTAACCCTATTTATATTTGGATAACTAATATATTATAGGTTGATAACATATAGTAAATGATATGGATAACTCACGTGTTAGGGGTGGATAACTTTTTGGTTCGAAATTTTTTCATCAAAACATATTAACATGGGATCTAGTTTCGAAGATCTCGTCACGACTAGGCCAACGGTGAAAACGAATTCTAAATCGGATAAATGGTTTGATCTATAAAACATTTTGAATTTTCAATCTGTTCATTAGCTGGCTTTGATTTTGTTGTTGTTTAGTGCCATACATGGCCGTGCACTACATATACATCCGCCGGGTTTGTAATTTTTCAGACCGGTCGGTAAGTAGATTTCCCGTAACGATATACAAACAAAATTTAGACAAAACTAGCCGAATGTCCGTGCGCTGCCACGATCTCTAGTTCAATACGTGTGCGCGCTGTCACAGTTTCTCTATATACCGTTTTTTGCGTCTGGTCTTCCGCAAACTAAATTTATATAATTTTAAATTACACGTACCGATAGTGTCTCAGTAGACATAAATAACCGCCATCCAATTGCTTTGGTAAAGAAGAGTAGTCACTAATCTTTTCATATGACACCGGTGAACCCTCCACCTTACCACTATGAACCGTAGTCACTAATCTTTTCATCAAAGTTTTCCTGCCTCTCGGTGGTTGATGTGGGTTTTCCTGCCTCTCGGTGGTGGATGTGGGCTCCTCCCGTGTACTTGTAGTGCTTCCTTCCCTAGCTCGAGTGAAGTTGTCCGCCTCCGTCTGGTGGGCCGCTCTCTAGTGTGCACGATGAGATGATGACAATGGTGAGAAATCCTTGCTGGCTTATTCGACACCGACGTGGTGCCGTCTTCGGTGGTGCTATTCCTGTCAGGAGGGCGTCACGGATATCCCTAGTCCACTCTACCCTAGGTCCAGTGCACTGGTCCAGTCAACAACACCGTGTCAACATCGCTTCCCTTCCTAAAATTGCTATTTGGTACTGGGTGATTCGGTGTTCTAGGTGCATGGTGGAACAAATTTGGAGGGCGTCATTACTTTCATTTTCTCTTAAGCATGTTCCGTCGATTCTCCATAACTTCTATTTTTTTCTTGAGCATGTTTCTCTTGGGCACTTTCATTTTTTCTTGGGATTGGATAAACAATACGGTGTATTTTGTTTACAGTTTTGGGCGTTTCATGATCCAATGTTCCATTTATTTATCGATTTGAATCCATCTAGAAAGCTTCCGTCATCCATTCACTTGGCCAGCTAGCTGCCAGGTTGTGTTCCGATTTTTTCACGTGCATCGTTTTTCTAGGATCGGATAGACATATTTCTTTTTGAGTGGAGCGTCAGAGCAAACCACACGAGAGCCCTTGGGCCTCCAGCATGTTACGGAGTCCTTTTTCTAATCAAACACGATCTGGCATGATCTCGTATAAGCGGTTTTTCTGATTCTTTTTCGGAATATCTATGTTCAGACCGGTCGCAGTATCGCTAAACCCGGCGGGCTCCTGTGCACCGTCCGATCCGATTGAAGCTGATCGTGCGCACGTCGTCTGGATAAGATCGTTCTGCCTTGCGCCTGGAAGTCATCGAGGCCTTGCAGAGCTACGCTGAGGGATGAGGAGGTCCCGGCCGCGGTGGAGGCGGTTGTCGGGCTGCGCGGCAGTGGCAGAACCTGGCGGCAAAGAGGCGCTTGGCCGGAGCAGCGCGACGGAGGCTACACAAAGATAGAGACAGCTTGGAATGACGGCGGGAGGAGCTTCCGTGGTAGGCCGGTTCCATGCAAGGATACACGGCGGTCCTTGAAGGGTTTCACAGCATAGTAAATCAAAAAAATTCTACGGATGCGAACAAGAAAGCCAAGATCTAATCTAGGAGATGCAATCAACAAGAGGGATAGATGAGATCTTCATACCCTTGAAAAAATCGCACAGCGGGAATGTTCAACATAACGTGGTTGATGTAGTCGTACTAGCCGTCTCCTCCTCGCGTTCCGATCCGATCCGATCCTACGCCGCAAGTGGCGGCGCCTCCGAGAGATGCACACGTACGGTGCCGCAACGTCTCCTCCTTCCTTGGTCCAGCAAGTGGGGTGGAGAGATGGATTGGATCTGCAACACGACGGCGTGGTGCTATGGTGGAGAGTTTCTGCAACAGGGCTTCGCCTACACGCAGTCGGGAGAGAGAGAGGAAGGGCAGCAGCTGGCGGCTAGGGTTTTTTTTGGGTGAGGGGAGGGTGCGCCCCTGCCCACCTTATATAGGGGGCTAGATGGCCCCCTTGGCCCCTCCTCCAAGCCCTAGGGCGGCGGCCCTAAGGGTGGAGTGGGGGGCAAGTCTTCCCTCCTTCTAGAAGGTTTCCCTAGGGTTTCCCCTAGGGTTTTGGCTGGCTGGGCCTATGGGGCCCTATGCCCCTGGCCCAAAGCGGCTAGGGCACTCCCTCGTAGGCCCACACACCCCTCCGACAAGTGGGGCCACGTTGGTCCCACTCCGGAAGCTTCTAGAACCTTCCGGTCGAGGCACGTTAAGTGTGTGATCCTACGGGTTCGAGAATATGCAGACATGATCTTCTATCAATAATCAACAGCGGGATGTGGAAACCCATATTGACTCTCACATATTCATCGATGATCATATCGGATGAACCACGATGCCAGGATTCAATTAATCCCATATATATATATTCCCTTCGTCACGCGATATTTTACTTGCCCGAGATTCGATCGTTGGTATCATCATACCTAGTTCAATCTCGTTCACGGCAAGTACTTTACTCGTTCCGTAATCCGATATCACTTTGTGATTAACTCCTTAACCACGTGCTTGCAAGCTGTGTTGATATCAATTACCGAGTGGGCCCGAAGTATATCTCTCCGACTCGGGAGGGACAAATTCCATCTCGATACATACAACCCAACAAGTACTTTCCGATCACCTGAGAGACACCTTTATGATCACCCTCTCATAGGATGATGTTTGATGACCTCAAAGCTTTCTTCCGATACCAGGGAGTTGCATTATCTCATGGTCTAAGGAATACAATATTTGACATAGGAAAAAGCTTCGCAAAGATGAACACGATGACACGATCTAATTGCTCTGCTTGATTTGGGTCTGTCCATCATATCATTCTCCTAATGACATGATCTCATTATTAATCGACAACTCATGTCTATGGTTAGAAAACCTTAACCATCATTAATCAATGAGCTAGTCCATAGAGGCGTACTAAGGACACGGTGTTGTTCATAAACCACACAAGAATCAAAGTTTCCGCTTAATACAATTCTACAATGGAATATAAACTTTATCATGAACAAGAATTATAACAATAACATCTTTATTATTGCCTCTAGGGCATAATTCCAACAGTCTCCCACTTGCACTAGAGTCAATAATCTAGTTTACATCTGGCAACAATCTAACACCCATGGCATTAAGGTGCTGATCATGTTTTGCTCGAGGAAGAGGTTCAGTCAACGGATCTGCGACATTCAGATCCGTATGTACTTTGCTAATATTCAGATCTCCATCTGTTATATAATCTCGAATTATATGAAATCGGCGGTTGATGTGCTTGGTCTTTGGATGATATCTTGGTTCCTTAGCCATTGCTATGGCGCTAGTGTTGTCGCACAATATCTCCAGTGGGTCCAAGGCACTTGGTGTAGGGTTTTATAGCATGGAAAACAAAAAATTTCTACCGCATACAAACAAACAAGCCAAGATCTATCTACTAGATTGTAGCAACGAGTCGATGGAATAACTCACCCTCGAAGGTTCCAAAGTGTTTAACGAGAGCAGATTCTTGTGGGTGATGTAGTCGTACTCTTGCCGATCTCAAGATCGCGTAGACGATCCTTCCGGCGCTGCGTTCCGGCAGCGCTTCCGCAGTCGGTCACACGTTCGGTACTCGACGAAGACCTTCCTCTCCCTTTTTCGAGCAGGCAGCGGAGGTTGTAGCACTCTCCTCGCGATTTCGGCAGCACAACGGCGTGGTACCGGAAGTAGAGGGGAGATCTCGCAGGGCTTCGCCTTAAGCCGGAGCGAGTATGGTGGACTATGAGAGATATCCTCGGCGATCTAGGGTTTAGACGCACCAAGGAGGAGGGTCTAGGGCCGGCGGCTAGGGCTTGGAGCAGCCCAAGTCGGCGGCTAGGGGAGAAACCCTAGGCGGCGGCTATGGTGGGCGGCGGCGGCTAGGGTTTAGGTTTAGAGGGGAGTGGTGTTGTGTCCTTGGAGGGGCAGCCTTGGCCCTCCATATATAGGTGGAGGGACGCGCCAAGGGGAGGGGAGTCCCTCCTCAACTCGGTCTCCAAGTGGGCCGGCGGTGGAGGGAGGGAACTCCTCCCCAAGTAGGTTTCCTACTTCCCCTCCACCTCCCAAAATAGCCGTTTGACTTTTCAAATTGGCGTTTGACTTTTCAAACTAGGATTTGATTAAACCCTTTATTTTGTTCAGCGATGACACTTAGTACATGATGCAATCATTCCAACTTGATATGACACATTCATGTACCCTTCCCCTCCGGAGTGCCGGACATTCCGGAACCTTCTAGAACATTCCCGATGAAAACACCGGAACCATTCTCCAACCCCGAAACAGGACTTTCCTTATATGAATCTTATTCTCCGGACCATTCCGGATCTCCTCGTGATATCCCGGATCCCATCTGACACTCCGAACAACATTCGGTCTCTCACTTATCATTCCATAACTACTCAAACAACGTCGAATCCTTAAGTGTGTCTCCCTACGGTTCGTGAATTATGCGGACATGATCGAGACACTTCTCCGAACAATAACCAATAGAGGAATCTGGAAATTCATATGGCTCCCACATATTTCTACGATTACTTTGCGATCGAATGAACCACTAACATTCGATACCAATTTCCCTTTGTCTCACGATAGTTTACTTATCCGAGGTTATGATCGTCGGTATCTCTGCATACCTAGTTCAACCTCGTTACCGATAAGTACTCTTTTCTCGTTCCCGTGATATGTGATCCCTTGTGAGCCAGTCACATGCTTGCAAGCTAATTGGATGACATTCCACCGAGAGGGCCCAGAGTATATCTATCTGTCATATGGATGGACAAATCCCACTCTTGATCCATGTGCCTCAACCCATACTTTCCGAACACTCAATGCCACCTTTATAGCCACCTAGTTACGGTGTGGTGTTTGATGTCATCAAAGCATCCTTCCGGTGATGGTGATTAACATGATCTCATGGTCGAAGGAATTAGGTTACTATGTATCAGAAAGCTTATAGCAAATGAACTATATTAAATGACATGATCTTTATGCTACGCTTAACTATAGGAGTATGTCCATCACATCATTCTCCTAATGATATGACCCTGTTGTTAATAACATCTCTATGTTCATGATCAGGAAACCATGATCATATATTAACCAACAAGCTAGTTTAACAAGAGGCTTTACTAGGGACTCTTTTATGTTTACAGATCACACAATTATTAATGTTTCATGTTAATACAATTATAGCATGGTATGTAAACATTTATCATAAGTATGAAGATATGATAATAACCACTTTATTATTGCCTCTTGGGCATATCTCCAATAGTCTCCCACTTGCACTAGAGTCAATAATCTAGTTTCAAACCTTTGTGTATTCAACACCTATGGCTTTCTGGTGTCGTATGTACACGATTGCTAGTGGTTAACTAATCTCCGGATCTGACAGTTCCAGGTCCGTGTGTAATTGCATGTCTTTGCGTCTCTACACATCACTTATTCTCTAATGAGATGGCTTCGTACAAATTTGGTCCTTAGGTGTGACCTTTAGTTCTTTGGGGTTAAAACATGTTGATAATATTGTCGTACAATATATATTCATAGTACTATCCCACTGTGAACTACACCTAGTTTGATAACAAACTACTTGACACAAATGCCCTCTTTAGCTGCCATAATAGCAGTCATATACTTAGCCTTTTGTTGTAGTATTTGTCACAATGTCTTAACTTTGGAACTCATCCAAATCCATTATGGAACTTACTTTCCATTATATTGTGCCACCCTTAGTTTAGATTGAGATAAACTTAATTTGTACTTTGTGACAAAACTAGTATCAATGTAATTCATTTACAATGAACTAACCATCTATTTGTCACTTCTACAAAATAATATATTCTTATTTCTTTTACAAGATCATAAGAATATCTTTACTATTGTCCAATAATCATCTTATGAATCATTCTGGTATGCGCTCATAACATTTAGAGCATAGGACATATCTGGATTTGTACACATGACAGCATGATTGATAAAATACTCTTTGTGATTTTATACATCAAGTATCAATCTATACTTGAATCTTTGTTTCACTTACCAAGTGTCAATACACTTGAATATATCATCAATATTGAACTCATTCAATCCTTTCTGTGCGACAAGAACCTTTCTTTTAGTTTCTATATTGAACTCATTCAATATATCATCTATGTACTTTCGGCACAACCATATTAGCGTCTATTGATGCCAAATATTTGGGTTTTGCCTAAGTCTTTCATCGGGATGAAATTCTTAATGTGTGTTAATAAAAGATACATCATTTCCAATCAACAATATGTCTTCCACATAATGTATTAGAAACATGTCTTAGCGCTCCCACTTAATTTCTTGCAAATGCAAGCATCTTCATCGTCTCTGATGAAATTAAACTCTTTTATCAGTTTCATCATAGTGAAGATTCCAACTCTGCGATGCTCACTTCAACCATTGAAGTTTGCATATATTTTTAGCATCCTTTGAATTAACAAAACCCAATGGACCATGTTATGCACATGTCCTAGGTAACAATTCTATTAGAAGAACTTGTTTTGTTTATTCAATTACCACATAACAAAATTATATGTAGTGGTTGCTACATCAATCCGTCTAGACTAAATATCGCTATGAAAGATCAAATCTTGTCATAGTCAACCTTTGAACATTGTTATGAACTCTTTCCCAACATGTCGACTATTTCATAGATGTGCAACATCCATGTCTATTTCTTTATAGATCCAAACACAATTGTAAGGTCTTACACCTTTCTCGAGGGTCCTTCAAGTTCAAAACTTGATTTCTCGTGTATGGAACTATCACGGATTTTATGGCTTCAAGCCATTTTACAGAGTCAGGGCCCATTATTGCTTCTTTGCATGTAGTACGTTCATTATTCTCAAATAATGATTCAACCCTCAAATCTTGGTATTTGATTGCTTACTCGACCTACTTGGTTCAATAGAAACTTTGACCTTCGTAACCACAACCTTTGAGGCACGTGAGCCATGAGCATTTTTGCTGCCTCCGAAACACTTTTCGGCGCTGCGCAACTTTGCACATATAGCTAAGGTTCTTTTAACCTTATCAAAGTTCTATTGTCCTCCCACTTATCTTTTCACGAAAAATTCCTTCTTAAAGAAACTTGACGTTCTAAGTGACAAACACTTTTATCTCTGATGTTATGGAGGATTACTTAACAGTTATTCAAAATAACATACAAAGACAGGTTCATCCGACTTTGGTTGCAAACATCTTTCTTATGCATAGCATACCAATGTTTAAGAAAGGACAACTTGGGTTTTATCCCAAACCATAACTTTATATGGTGTCAATTCAACGGATTATGATGGAGCTCTTTTCAGTGGAAAAACGATAGTCTCTAAAGCTTTTAATCTTTAAAATATAATGACAGTTCTATGAATTACACCTTTGATCTTACCATGTCAAACAAGGTTTAATTACATATCTCGAACGCTCCATACTCTTATGGTGTTTCAGGAAATGCAAATCCACGGAACGATTCCTTAAATCTTAGGTATTATGCTAAACTTGTAACTCAAATATCTTCCTTTATGATCTTATCATAAACTATTCATATTCTTGTTACAATGATTTTGCACTTCATCTTGAAAGTCTTTGAACTTTTCAAATGTTTCATACTTTATCCTTATTAAGTAAATATTCATATATTCACTCAAATTTTCGGAGAAAGCATATGAAGTTGAAATCCATCGCTCTTGACTACACATAATGGACTTCGTACAACAATATGTACAAGTTCCAATAAGCTAGTCATTCATTCCATTTTGGCCTATGAACGAAGTTTTAATTATCTTTAGGAAAGTTTCACAAGCGTCATTTGATCAAAAATCAAAAGACTCCAAAATTCCATCCACATGGAGTTTCTTCATGTTTTCTTTCCAATATAATTTAAACGGCGATGTCACTTCCGAAGTGATCTTTCAATCAATTTTTCTTTCGACATTTTTAGCACTAGTTTTATGGATGTGATTTCTCCAACGAGATTTGTGAATCATCCATCTTTTATGGATTACGGAAATTATTTGAACAACCCTTTTGTTCTCATAATACCTGATAAAACAAATCCTGAAGGCAAGCTTTGATGTTTAACGAGCAACACAATAACCCTTTATTTGTTCTCGATGAACATCATCACATATTCTTTTGCTAGTTACTTAGGCCATTGTAGTTCATGAATTGTGTTGTTTCGTATGACGATTCACACCAACAAATTCAGTATCAAATACTTAGGAACCACATTTTAATAAGCAAAGAATATAGCCATAACATGTATATCATCTATATACTTAAACTGAACAATTCTAGTCTTTTCTTTTCTGCCATATATTTATGAGATTCTCTTTCAGTATTTCCTTTTCTGTTTGAAAGAATCTATCAACATCAACAGTGGAGTCATACATATGACACATAGTCCAAAGCGTGTATAATTAAATACCAATGTCTTTGGACTTGTACTTTGAAGTAGATGACCATCATCAAATGTTTGGTGTGCTTTCAAATTCCATTCTTTAGTAATCTCTTGGTGTGGTAAATATTTTACCTACATCAAATATTCACCCTTATCATGGAATTATTCATGATCAAGCTACTTTAGCTTATAACGGTGAATCGCGAGTATAATGTTGCTCTCCAAAAACCTTTTGGAGGATTAGGACAACTAGTGTCTCCAACCTTTTGCAAATTCTCATCAAATATGAGAACATGACTTTTGCCATATTATACTCTATCATGTTGTAACCAAAACTTTGTTTCAGATATCACAATATCTTCCACACATCATGGTTTCTGAAACAACTCTTTCAGATCCTAGATAACCTTGATAGTAAGACAATCCTTTGAATATCAAGAATCATGGAGACAAACATGATACTCATACACTAACTCTTGGAATTGTCACTCTTGTTTTAATACCAATTATTAAACTTCATGGAGTAACCGGAACTTACTGAAAGTTTGCAATAGGACTTTTTAACTTTAGATTAACACTTCAAAACAATACGATACCAGTTCGTAAAGTAACTAACCAGAATTCTATAGTTCTATCATCTCAATTATAACTAAGCGCAAGGTGGTAAACGGATGCCAATGACTATAACAATTATGCAAATTCACTTTGATTTAATTTATGATAAATAGTGTTCAACTTTTAATCACATTGCCGTTGAACTCCCACTCAAAACAATATCCCTCACATTGTTTTAGTGATCACACGAACCAAATCCACCACATCAAAACCGATCATCACAAGAGTTGATGTAGCTTCAATGGCAAACAATCAACATGTTCATCATATCTACTATATGACTCATGCTTTACCTTTCGGTGATCCGTGTTCCGAGACCATGTCTGTACATGCTAGGCTCGTCAATATCAAACCTTAGCTTCCGCATGAGCAAATCTGGCTTGCTCACGTTGTATACGCTCGCAGAATCTAACACACCCGATCATCACGTGATGCTTCAAAACAACGAGCTTTAGCAACGGTGCTTACTAAGGATGAACACTTTAAAACTTGAAATTGTGTGCTTGAGGGATCATCTTATAATGCTACCGTCGTGAACTAAGCAATACAAGATGCATAAAAGGATTAACATCACATGTAATTCATAATATGTGATATGATATGGCCTTTCTTCTTTGTGCTTCCGATCTCCATCTTCAAGAACGAACATGATCTCCATCATCACCGGCATTGCATCAAGGTCAATGACGCCGCTCCATGGTTGTCGTCCACCAGCTTCAACTATTACAACTACTTTGAATAGACACGCGGGTCTTAAAAGAATTTAAAGACAACCATATGGCTCCTGCCGGTTGCCAACTTACAATAAGGAACATTGCATACATCAAATATAATCACAATCAAGGCCATATCACATCACAACACACCCTTGCAAAACAAAGTTAGACGCCTCTAATTTTCTTTGCATGTTTTATGTGGTTTGAGGCTTTCAATAAGTGTCGTTCTAACTTACGAACAAGAACCACAACATTGATACTAGTATTGTCAATCACCCGTTGTAAATTGAATCTTAACTATGTTGGGAGAAACAGGCACCCGCAAAGCCACTTATGCAATACAAGTTGCATGTCAAGCGTGGAGCAAGTCTCATGAACGATGTCATGTAAGGTTAGCCCGGGCCGCTTCATCCCATCATCCCGCAAGATGCAAAGTACACAAGAAGCAATCGACAACAAAAGCATCAACGCCCACAATGACCATTGTGTTCTACTCGTGCAATAGATCTACACATAGACACGGCTCTGATACCACTGTAGGGTTTCGTAGCATGGAAAACAGAAATTTTCTACCGCATACAAACAAACAATCCAAGATCTATCTACTAGATTGTAGCAACGAGTCGATGGAATAACTCACCCTCGAAGATTCCAAAGTGTTTAACGAGAGCAGATTCTCGTGGGTGATGTAGTCGTACTCTTCCCGATCTCAAGATCGCGTAGACGATCCTTCCAGCGCTGCGTTCCGGCAGCGCTTCCGCAGTCGGTCACACGTTCGGTACTCGACGAAGACCTTCCTCTCCCTTGTTCCAGCAGGCAGCGGAGGTTGTAGCACTCTCCTCGCGATTCCGACAGCACAACGGCGTGGTACCGGAAGTAGAGGGGAGATCTCGCAGGGCTTCGCCTTAAGCCGGAGCGAGTATGGTGGACTATGAGAGAGATCCTCGGCGATCTAGGGTTTAGACGCACCAAGGAGGAGGGTCTAGGGCCGGCGGCTAGGGCTTGGAGCAGCCCAAGTCGGTGGCTAGGGGAGAAACCCTAGGCGGCGGCTATGGTGGGCGGCGGCTAGGGTTTAGGTTTAGAGGGGCGTGGTGTTGTGTCCTTGGAGGGGCAGCCCTGCCCCTCCTTATATAGGTGGAGGGGCGCGCCAAGGGGAGGGGAGTCCCTCCCCAACTCGGTCTCCAAGTGGGCCGGCGGTGGAGGGAGGGAACTCCTCCCCAAGTAGGTTTCCTACTTCCCCTCCACCTCCCAAAATAGCCGTTTGACTTTTCAAATTGGCGTTTGACTTTTCAAACTAGGATTTGATTAAACCCTTTATTTTGTTCAGCGATGACACTTAGTACATGATGCAATCATTCCAACTTGATATGACACATTCATGTACCCTTCCCCTCCGGAGTGCCGGACATTCCAGAACCTTCTAGAACATTCCCGATGAAAACACCGGAACCATTCTCCAACCCCGAAACAGGACTTTCCTTATATGAATCTTATTCTCCGGACCATTCCGGATCTCCTCGTGATATCACGGATCCCATCCGAGACTCCGAACAACATTCGGTCTCTCACTCATCATTCCATAACTACTCAAACAACGTCGAATCCTTAAGTGTGTCTCCCTACGGTTCATGAATTATGCAGACATGATCGAGACACTTCTCCGAACAATAACCAATAGAGGAATCTGGAAATTCATATGGCTCCCACATATTTCTACGATTACTTTGTGATCGAATGAACCACTAACATACGATACCAATTTCCCTTTGTCTCACGATAGTTTACTTATCCGAGGTTATGATCGTCGGTATCTCTGCATACCTAGTTCAATCTCGTTACCGATAAGTACTCTTTTCTCGTTCCCGTGATATGTGATCCCTTGTGAGCCAGTCACATGCTTGCAAGCTAATTGGATGACATTCCACCGAGAGGGCCCAGAGTATATCTATCCGTCATATGGATGGACAAATCCCACTCTTGATCCATGTGCCTCAATCCATACTTTCCGAACACTCAATGCCACCTTTATAGCCACCCAGTTACGGTGTGGTGTTTGATGTCATCAAAGCATCCTTCCGGTGATGGTGATTAACATGATCTCATGGTCGAAGGAATTAGGTTACTATGTATCAGAAAGCTTATAGCAAATGAACTATATTAAATGACTTGATCTTTATGCTACGCTTAACTATAGGAGTATGTCCATCACATCATTCTCCTAATGATATGACCCTGTTGTTAATAACATCTCTATGTTCATGATCAGGAAACCATGATCATATATTAACCAACAAGCTAGTTTAACAAGAGGCTTTACTAGGGACTCTTTTATGTTTACAAATCACACAAGTATTAATGTTTGCTGTTAATACAATTATAGCATGGTATGTAAACATTTATTATAAGTATGAAGATATGATAATAACCACTTTATTATTGCCTCTTGGGCATATCTCCAACACTTGGAACCACACCAAGCTCAGTGATGAAGTTCCTGATCTAAACTCCTTCACTTGACGCTTTGGCAGCAGCCATGTATTCCGATTCTACTGTAGATCCCGCGATCACCCTTTGCTTGCAGCTTCTCCAGCTCATAGCTCCTCCATTCAAAATATAAACGTATCCCGTCTGAGATTTAGAATCATCCGGGTCGGTGTCGAAACTAGCGTCGACGTAACCTTTTACGACGAGATGCTCATCACCTCCATAGACCAAGAACATTTCTTTAGTCCTATTTAAATACTTTAGGATGTTCTTTACGGCTGTCCAGTGTTCCACTCCTGGATCACTTTGGTATCTGCTCGTCATACTAAGAGCATTGGACACATCCGGTCTAGTACACAGCATGGCATACATGATAGAACCTATGGCCGAGGCATATGGCACTTTGCTCATAGTTTCTCTATCGTTTACCGTAGACGGACACCGAGCCTTGCTGAATATCTTACCTGACAACATGGGCAATGAACCTTTCTTTGCTTTATCCATTCTGAACCTTTTCAGAACTTTGTCTAGGTATGTACTTTGGCTTAAAGCTATTAGGCGTATTTGTCTATCTCTATAGATTTTGATGCCTAATATATAAGAAGCTTCTCCTAGGTCTTTCATTGAAAACATTTATTCAAATAACTCTTCACATCGTTAAGCATACCAATGTCATTTCCAATAATCAATATGTCATCCACATATAGTACTAAAAATGTCACCGAGCTCCCACTCACTTTCTTGTAGGTACAAGCTTCGTAGCAATTTGGAACAAATCCAAAGCTCTTGATCACTTGATCAAAATGAATGTTCCAACTCCGAGATGCTTGCTTTAGTCCATAAATGGAACGCTGAAGTTTGCACACCTTATCAGCATCCTTAGGATCGACAAAACCTTCGGGCTGCATCATATACAAATCTTCATCAATGTTGCCATTGAGGAACGCAGTCTTGACATCCATCTGCCATATTGCATAATCATGAAATGCAGCAATTGCTACGGGAGAGAAAGTCTCATCGTAGTCAACACCTTGAACTTGTCAAAAACCTTTCGCGACAAGCCGAGCCTTATAGACAGTAACATTACCATCCGCGTCCGTTTTCTTCTTGAAAATCCATTTGCACTCAACGGCCTTACGGTCGCTAGGAGGGTCCACCAAAGTCCATACTTGGTTTTCGCTCATGGATCCCAATTCGAATTTCATGGCCTCTAGCCATTTCTCAGAGTCTGGGCTCATCATTTCTTCCTCATAGTTTGCAGGTTCACTGTTGTCTACCAACAAGACAGTTAAGACAGGGTTGCCGTACCATTCAGGAGTGGCACTCGACCTTGTCGACCTGCGACGTTCAGCAGTAGCATCGTTCGAAGTTTCATGATCCTCGTCATTAGCTTCCTCTCTTGTTGGTGCGGACGGCACTGGAAAAATTTCGGGTGCTGCGCTACTCTCCAACTCGAGAGAAGGTTCAATAACCTCGTCTAGCTCTACCTTCCTCCCACTCACTTCTTTCAAGAGAAACTCCTTCTCAAGAAAGGATCCGTTCTTTGCAACAAACACTTTGCCTTCGGATCTGTGGTAGAAGGTATACCCAATCATTTCCTTAGGGTATCCTATGAAGACGCATTTCTTCGCTTTGGGTTTGAGCTTGTTCGGCATCAACTTCTTGACGTAAGCTTCGCATCCCCAAACTTTAAGAAATGACAAATTAGGTTTAGCACCAAACCATAGTTCATACGGTGTCGTCTCAACGGATTTATATGGTGCCCTATTTAAAGTGAATGCAGCGGTTTCTAATGCATAACCCCAAAATGATAACGGTAAATCTGTAAGAGACATCATTGATCGCACCATATCTAATAGACTTCGATTCCGGTGTTCAGACACACCATTGCGCTGTGGTGTTCCGGGTGGCGTGAGTTGCGAAACGATTCCGCTTGCTTTAATATGCGTGAGAAAATCATAACTCAAATATTCACCTCCACGATCGGATCGTAGAAATTTAATTTTCCTGTTACGATGGTTTTCCACTTCGTTCTAAAATTCTTTGAACTTTTCAAATGTTTCAGATTTATGTTTCATTAAATAGATATACCCATATCTACTTAAGTCATCAGTAAAAGTGAGAAAATAGCAATATCCACCGCGCGTCGAAACACTCATTGGTCCGCATACATCGGTATGTATGATTTCCAACAAGTCTGTTGCTCGCTCCATTATTCCGGAGAACGGGGTTTTGATCATCTTTCCCATGAGGCACGGCTCGCACGTGTCAAATGATTCAAAATCAAGAGACTCCAAAAGTCCATCAGAATGGAGTTTCTTCATGCGTTTTACACCAATATGACCTAAACGGCAGTGCCACAAATAAGTCGAATTATCACTATCTACTTTGCATCTCTTCGCCTCAATGTTATGGATGTGTGTTTCATTGCTTTTGAGATTCAGAAGAAATAAACCATTCATAGCAGGTGCATGACCATAAAAGATGTTACTCATATAAATAGAACAACCATTATTCTCCGATTTAAATGAATAACCATCTTGCAATAAACACGATCCATATATAATGTTCATGCTCAAGGTAGGCACATAATAACACTTATTAAGGTTTACAACTAATCCTGAAGGTAAAACTAAGGAGAGCGTGCCGATGGCCATCACATCAACTCTTGATCCATTGCCAACACGCATCGTCACCTCATCCCTTGCTAGCCGCCGTCTATTTCGTAGCTCCTGTTTCGAGTTACAAATATTAGCAACTGAACCAGTATCAAATACCCAGGCACTACAACGAGCGCTAGTAAGGTAAACATCAATAACATGTATATCAAATATACTTTTAATGGTGCCAGCCTTCTTGTCCGCTAAGTACTTCAGACAGTTGCGCTTCCAGTGACCCTTGTCCTTGCAATAGAAGCACTCAGTGTCCGGCTTAGGTCCAGACTTGAGCTTCTTCTCAGCAGGGGCAACGCGCTTGCCGCTGCCTTTCTTGAAGGAATTCTTTGCATCCTTACCTTTCTTAAAGCTAGGGTTCTTGTTGACCATCAACACATGATTATCTTTCTTGATATCCACCTCCGTAGCTTTCAGCTTAGCAAAGAGCTCAGTGATCGTTGTTGGAGATATGCCCAAGAGGCAATAATAAAGTGGTTATTATCATATCTTCATACTTATGATAAATGTTTACATACCATGCTATAATTGTATTAATAGGAAACATTAATACTTGTGTGATTTGTAAACATAAAAGAGTCCCTAGTAAAGCCTCTTGTTAAACTATCTTGTTGGTTAATATATGATCATGGTTTCCTGATCATGAACATAGAGATGTTATTAACAACAGGGTCATATCATTAGGAGAATGATGTGACGGACATACTCCTATAGTTAAGCGTAGCATAAAGATCAAGTCATTTAATATAGTTCATTTGATATAAGCTTTCTGATACATAGTAACCTAATTCCTTCGACCATGAGATCATGCTTATCACCATCACCGGAAGGATGCTTTGATGACATCAAACACCACACCGTAACTGGGTGGCTATAAAGATGGCATTGAGTGTTCGGAAAGTATGGGTTGAGACACATGAATCAAGAGTGGGATTTTTCCATCCATATGACGGATAGATATACTCTGGGCCCTCTCGGTGGAATGTCATCCAATTAGCTTGCAAGCATGTGACTGGATCACAAGAGATCACATACCACGGGAACAAGAAAAGAGTACTTATTAGGTAACGAGGTTGAACTAGGTATGCAGAGATACCGACGATCAAAACCTCGGATAAGTAAACTATCGTGAGACAAAGGGAAATTGGTGTCATATGTAAATGTTTCATTCGATCGCAAAGTAATCGTAGAAATATGTGGGAGCCATATGAATTTCCATATTCCTCTATTGGTTATTGTTCGGAGAAGTGTCTCGATCATGTCCGCATAATTCACGAACCGTAGGGAGACACACTTAAGGATTCGATGTTGTTGAGTAGTTATGGAATGATGAGTAAGAGACCAAATGTTGTTCGGAGTCTCGGATGGGATCCGGGATATCACGAGGAGATCCGGAATGGTCCAGAGAATAAGATTCATATAAGGAAAGTCCTGTTTCGGGGTTGGAGAATGGTTCCGGTGTTTTCATCGGGAATGTTCTAGAAGGTTCCGGAATGTCCGGCACTCTGGAGGGGAAGGCTGCATGAATGTGTCATATCAAGTTGGAATGATTGCATCATGTACTAAGTGTCATCGCTGAACAAAATAAAGGGTTTAATCAAATCCTAGTTTGAAAAGTCAAACGGCTATTTTGGGAGGTGGAGGGGAAGTAGGAAACCTACTTGGGGAGGAGTTCCCTCCCTCCACCGCCGGCCCACTTGGAGACCGAGTTGGGGAGGGTCTCCCCTCCCCTTGGAAAGCCCCCTCCACCTATATATGGAGGGGCAGGGCTGCCCCTCCAAGGACACAACTCCACCACCCCGCAAACCCTAGCCCTAGCCACCGGCTCCTCCTGCAGCCGCCGCCGCCCTAGGGCAAGCAATACGCCGCCGCCTAGCTAACCCTAGCCGCCGGCCAAGCCTCCTCCTTGGTGTGTCTAAACCCTAGATCACCGAGGAGCTCTCTCATAGTCCACCATACTCGCTCCGGCTTAAGGCGAAGCCCTGCGAGATCTCCCCTCTACTTCCGGTACCACGCCGTTGTGCTGCCGGAATCGCGAGGAGAGTGCTACAACCTCCGCTGCCTGCTGGAACAAGGGAGAGGAATGTCTTCATCGAGTACCGAACGTGTGACCGACTGCGGGAGCGCTGCCGGAACGCAGCGCCGGAAGGATCGTCTACGCGATCTTGAGATCGGGAAGAGTACGACTACATCACCCACGAGAATCCGCTCTCGTTAAACACTTTGGAATCTTCGAGGGTGAGTTATTCCATCGACTCGTTGCTACAATCTAGTAGATAGATCTTGGCTTGTTTGTTTGTATGCGGTAGAAATTTTTTGTTTTCCATGCTACGAAACCCTACAGTGGTATCAGAGCCGTGTCTATATGTAGATCTGTTGCACGAGTAGAACACAATGGTCATTGTGGGCGTTGATGCTTTTGTTGTCGACTGCTTCTTGTGTACTTTGCATCTTGCGGGATGGTGGGATGAAGCGGCCCGGGCTAACCTTACATGACATCGTTGAGGAGACTTGCTCCACGCTTGACATGCAACTTGTATTGCATAAGTGGATTTGCGGGTGCCTATTTCTCCCAACATAGTTAAGATTCAATTTACAACGGGTGATTGACAATACTAGTATCAATGTTGTGGTTCTTGTTCGTAAGTTAGAACGACACTTATTGAAAGCCCCAAACCATGTAAAACATGCAAAGAAAATTAGAGGCGTCTAACTTTGTTTTGCAGGGGTGTGTTGTGATGTGATATGGCCATGATTGTGATTATATTTGATGTATGCAATGTTCCTTATTGTAAGTTGGCAACCGGCAGGAGCCATATGGTTGTCTTTAAATTCTGTTAAGACCCGCGTTTCTATTCAAAGTAGTTGTAATAGTTGAAGCTGGTGGACGAAAACCATGGAGCGGCATCATTGACCTTGATGCAATGCCGGTAATGATGGAGATCATGTTCGTGCTTGAAGATGGAGATCGGAAGCACAAAGAAGAAAGGCCATATCATATCACATATTATGAATTACATGTGATGTTAATCCTTTTATGCATCTTGTATTGCTTAGTTCACGACGGTAGCATTATAAGATGATCCCTCAAGCACACAATTTCAAGTTTTAAAGTGTTCATCCTTAGTAAGCACCGTTGCTAAAGCTCGTTGTTTTGAAGCACCACGTGATGATCGGGTGTGTTAGATTCTGCGAGCGTATACAACGTGAGCAAGCCAGATTTGCTCATGCGGAAGCTAAGGTTTGATATTGACGAGCCTAGCATGTACAGACATGGTCTCGGAACACGGATCACCGAAAGGTAAAGCATGAGTCATATAGTAGATATGATGAACATGTTGATTGTTTGCCATTGAAGCTACATCAACTCTTGTGATGATCGGTTTTGATGTGGTGGATTTGGTTCGTGTGATCACTAAAACAATGTGAGGGATATTGTTTTGAGTGGGAGTTCAACGGCAATGTGATTAAAAGTTGAACACTATTTATCATAAATTAAATCAAAGTGAATTTGCATAATTGTTATAGTCATTGGCATCCGTTTACCACCTTGCGCTTAGTTATAATTGAGATGATAGAACTATAGAATTCTGGTTAGTTACTTTACGAACTGGTATCGTATTGTTTTGAAGTGTTAATCTAAAGTTAAAAAGTCCTATTGCAAACTTTCAGTAAGTTCCGGTTACTCCATGAAGTTTAATAATTGGTATTAAAACAAGAGTGACAATTCCAAGAGTTAGTGTATGAGTATCATGTTTGTCTCCATGATTCTTGATATTCAAAGGATTGTCTTACTATCAAGGTTATCTAGGATCTGAAAGAGTTGTTTCAGAAACCATGATGTGTGGAAGATATTGTGATATCTGAAACAAAGTTTTGGTTACAACATGATAGAGTATAATATGGCAAAAGTCATGTTCTCATATTTGATGAGAATTTGCAAAAGGTTGGAGACACTAGTTGTCCTAATCCTCCAAAAGGTTTTTGGAGAGCAACATTATACTCGCGATTCACCGTTATAAGCTAAAGTAGCTTGATCATGAATAATTCCATGATAAGGGTGAATATTTGATGTAGGTAAAATATTTACCACACCAAGAGATTACTAAAGAATGGAATTTGAAAGCACACCAAACATTTGATGATGGTCATCTACTTCAAAGTACAAGTCCAAAGACATTGGTATTTAATTATACACGCTTTGGACTATGTGTCATATGTATGACTCCACTGTTGATGTTGATAGATTCTTTCAAACAGAAAAGGAAATACTGAAAGAGAATCTCATAAATATATGGCAGAAAAGAAAAGACTAGAATTGTTCAGTTTAAGTATATAGATGATATACATGTTATGGCTATATTCTTTGCTTATTAAAATGTGGTTCCTAAGTATTTGATACTGAATTTGTTGGTGTGAATCGTCATACGAAACAACACAATTCATGAACTACAATGGCATAAGTAACTAGCAAAAGAATATGTGATGATGTTCATCGAGAACAAATAAAGGGTTATTGTGTTGCTCGTTAAAAGCTTGCCTTCAAGATTTGTTTTATCAGGTATGATGGGAACAAAAGGGTTGTTCAATTAATTGCCGTAATCCATAAAAGATGGATGATTTACAAATCTCGTTGGAGAAATCACATCCATAAAACTAGTGCTAAAATTTTCGAAAGACAAATTAAAAGATCACTTAGGAAGTGACATTGCCGTTTAAATTATATTGGAAAGAAGACATGGAGAAACTCCATATGGATGGAATTTTGGAGTCTTTTGATTTTTGATCAAATGACGCTTGTTAAACTTTCCTAGAGATAATTAAAACTTTGTTCATAGGCCAAAAGGGAACGAATGCCTAGCTTATTGGAACTTGTGCATATTGTTGTATGAAGTTCATTATGTGTAGTCAAGAGCGATGGATTTCAACTTCATATGCTTTCTCCGAAAATTTGAGTGAATATATGAATATTTACTTAATAAGGATGAAGTATGAAACATTTGAAAAGTTCAAAGATTTTCAAGATGAAGTGCAAAATCATTATAACAAGAATATAAATAGTTTATGATAAGATCATAAAGTAAGATATTTGAGTTACAAGTTTAGCATAATACCTAAGATTTAAGGAATCGTTCCGTGGATTTGCATTTCCCGAAACACCATAAGAGTATGGAGCATTCGAGATATGTAATTAAACCTTGTCTGACATGGTAAGATCAAAGGTGTAATTCATAAAACTGCCATTATATTTTAAAGATTAAAAGCTTTAGAGACTACCGTTTTCCCACTGAAAAGAGCTCCATCATAATCCAATGAATTGACACCATATAAAGTTATGGTTTGGGATAAAAACCCAAGTTGTCCTTTCTTAAACATTGGTATGCTATACATAAGAAAGATGTTTGCAACCAAAGTCGGATGAACCTGTCTTTGTATGTTATTTCGAATAACTGTTCCTCCATAATATCAGAGACAAAAATGTTTGTCGCTTAAAACGTCAAGTTTCTTAGAGAAGGAATTTTTCATGAAAAGTTAAATGGGAGGACAATAGAACTTTGATAAGGTTAAAAGAACCTTAGCTATATGTGCAAAGTTACGCAGCGCCGAAAAGTGTTCCGGAGGCAGCGACAATGCTCATGGCTCACGTGCCTCAAAGGTTGTGGTCACGGAGATCTAAGTTCCTATTGAAACAAGTAGGTCGGGTAAACAATCAAATACCAAGATTTGAGAGTTAAATCATTATTTGAAAATAATGATCCGACTACATGCGAAGAAGCGATGATGGGCCCTGACTCCGTCAAATGGCTTGAAGCCATAAAATCCGTGATAGTTCCATATACGAGAGATCAAGCTTTGAACTTGAAAGACCCTCTGGAAAGGTACAAGACCTTACAGTCGTATTTGGATCTATAAACAAATAGACATGGATGTTTCACATCTATGAAATAGTCGACATGTTGGGAAAGAGTTCACAACAATGTTCAAAGGTTGACTATGACAAGGTCTGATCTTTCATAGCGATATTTAGTCTAGACGGATTAATATAGCAACCACGACATATAATTTTGTTATGTGTTGAATAAACAAAACAAGTTCTTCTAATAGAATGGTTACCAAGAACGTGTGCATGACACGGTCCAAAGGGTTTTGTTAATTCAAAGGATGCTAAAAGCATATGCAAACTTCAATGGTTAAAGTATGCATCGCGAAGTTGGAATCTTCACTATGATGAAACTGTTAAAAGAGTTTAATTTCATCAGAGACGATGAAGATGCTTGCACTTGCAAGAAATTAAGTGGGAGCGCTAAGACATGTTTCTAATACATTATGTGGAAGACATATTGTTGATTGGAAATGATGTATCTTTTTATTAACACAGGATAAGAATTTCATCTCGATGAAAGTCTTAGGCAGAACCCGAGTATTTGGCATCAATGTTTATATGGATAAATTGTAACGCCAATATAGTTGTGCCAGAAGTACATAGATGAAATATTGAATGAGTTCAATATAGAAACTACAAGAAAGGTTCTTGTTGCACAGGAAGGATTGAATAAATATTCAAGTTTTTTTGATACTTGATAGATAAAATCGCAAAGAGTATTTTATCAATCATGCTGTGATGTGTACAAATCCAGATATGTCCTATGCTCTAAATGTTATGAGCGTATACCAGAATGATTTATAAGATGATTATTGGACGATAGTAAAGATATTCTTATGATCTTGTAAAAGAAATAAGATTATATTATTTTGTAGAAGTGACAAATAGATGGTTAGTTCATTGTAAATGAATTACATTGATACTAGTTTTGTCACGAAGTACAAATTAAGTTTATCTCAATCTAAACTAAGGGTGGCACAATGTGATGGAAAGTACGTTCCATAATGGATTTGGATGAGTTCCAAAGTTAAGACATTATGACAGATACTACAACAAAAGGCTGAGTATATAACTGCTATTATAGCAGCAAAAGAGGGCATTTGTGTCAAGTAGTTTGTTATCAAACTAGGTGTAGTTCACAGCAGGGATAATACTATGAAGATATATTGTACGACAATATTATCAACATGTTTTAACCCCAAAGAACTAAAGGTCACACCAAAGGACCAAATTTGTACAAAGCCATCTCATTAGAGAATGAGTGATGCGTAGAGACACAAAGACATGCAATTACACACGGACCTGGAAGTGTCAGATCCGGAGATCAGTTGACCACTAGCAATCGTGTACATACGACACCAGAAAGCCATAGGTGTTGAATACACAAAGGTTTGAAACTAGATTATTGACTCTAGTGCAAGTGGGAGACTGTTGGAGATATGCCCAAGAGGCAATAATAAAGTGGTTATTATCATATCTTCATACTTATGATAAATGTTTACATACCATGCTATAATTGTATTAATAGGAAACATTAATACTTGTGTGATTTGTAAACATAAAAGAGTCCCTAGTAAAGCCTCTTGTTAAACTAGCTTGTTGGTTAATATATGATCATGGTTTCCTGATCATGAACATAGAGATGTTATTAACAACAGGGTCATATTATTAGGAGAATGATGTGACGGACATACTCCTATAGTTAAGCATAGCATAAAGATCAAGTCATTTAATATAGTTCATTTGCTATAAGCTTTCTGATACATAGTAACCTAATTCCTTCGACCATGAGATCATGCTTATCACCATAACCGGAAGGATGCTTTGATGACATCAAACACCACACCGTAACTGGGTGGCTATAAAGATGGCATTGAGTGTTCAGAAAGTATGGGTTGAGACACATGAATCAAGAGTGGGACTTGTCCATCCATATGACGGATAGATATACTCTAGGCCCTCTCGGTGGAATGTCATCCAATTAGCTTGCAAGAATGTGACTGGCTCACAAGGGATCACATACCACGGGAACGAGAAAAGAGTACTTATCAGGTAACGAGGTTGAACTAGGTATGCAGAGATACCGACGATCAAAACCTCGGATAAGTAAACTATCGTGAGACAAAGGGAAATTGGTATCGTATGTAAATGGTTCATTCGATCGCAAAGTAATCGTAAAAATATGTGGGAGCCATATGAATTTCTAGATTCCTCTATTGGTTATTGTTCGGAGAAGTGTCTCGATCATGTCCGCATAATTCACGAACCGTAGGGAGACACACTTAAGGATTCGATGTTGTTGAGTAGTTATGGAATGATGAGTAAGAGACCGAATGTTGTTTGGAGTCTCGGATGGGATCCGAGATATCACGAGGAGATCCGGAATGGTCCGGAGAATAAGATTCTTATAAGGAAAGTCCTGTTTCGGGGTTGGAGAATGGTTCCGGTGTTTTCATCGGGAATGTTCTAGAAGGTTCCGGAATGTCCGGCACTCCGGAGGGGAAGGGTACATGAATGTGTCATATCAAGTTGGAATGATTGCATCATGTACTAAGTGTCATCGCTGAACAAAATAAAGGATTTAATCAAATCCTAGTTTGAAAAGTCAAACGCCAATTTGAAAAGTCAAACGGCTATTTTGGGAGGTGGAGGGGAAGTAGGAAACCTACTTGGGGACGAGTTCCCTCCCTCCACCGCCGGCCCACTTGGAGACCGAGTTGGGGAGGGACTCCCATCCCCTTGGCGCGCCCCCTCCACCTATATATGGAGGGGCAGGGCTGCCCCTCCAAGGACACAACTCAACCACCCCGCAAACCCTAGCCCTAGCCGCCGACTCCTCCTGCAGCCATCGCCGCCCTAGGGCAAGCAAGACGCCGCCGCCTAGCTAACCCTAGCCGCCGGCCAAGCCTCCTCCTTGGTGTGTCTAAACCCTAGATCACCGAGGAGCTCTCTCATAGTCCACCATACTCGCTCCGGCTTAAGGCGAAGCCCTGCGAGATCTCCCCTCTACTTCCGGTACCACGCCATTGTGCTGCCGGAATCGCGAGGAGAGTGCTACAACTTCCGCTGCCTGCTGGAACAAGGGAGAGGAAGGTCTTCATCGAGTACCGAACGTGTGACCGACTGCGGGAGCGCTGCCGGAACGCAGCGCCGGAAGGATCGTCTACGCGATCTTGAGATCGGGAAGAGTACGACTACATCACCCACGAGAATCCGCTCTCGTTAAACACTTTGGAATCTTCAAGGGTGAGTTATTCCATCTACTCGTTGCTACAATCTAGTAGATAGATCTTGGCTTGTTTGTTTGTATGCGGTAGAAATTTTTTGTTTTCCATGCTACGAAACCCTACAATCGTATCAATGGAACCAATCTGATTGTGAGTAACTACAAAACCTTTGTAGCTAGGAGGGAGTGACTGCAAAACTCTGTCAATCTTGAGCTCTTCTGGAATCTTGCAGTCCAGTTGCTCAAGACGTTGAGTGTAGCCCGACATCTTAATGGCGTGCTCACTAATGGAACTCCCTTCCTCCATCTTGCAGTTAAAGAACTTCTCAGAGATCTCATATCTCTCAGAACGGGCCTGAGTCTGAAACATGGTTTTCAGTTCCTCAAGTATCTCAAAGGGCCCGGCAAACTCCTCAAAATGATTTTGAAGGTCCGATTCCATAGCAAACAACATGGTACTCTTAATCACTCCATAATCATCTTTGCGCGACTGATAAAAAACTTTTTCATCAGTCGGCGCATCAATAGCAGGGGCGTCACCTAGCGCTTTCTCAAGGACATAGTCCTTTTGTCCGCTAGCGAGAATGATTCTCAGATTGCGGAACCAGTTGGTGAAGTTAGACCCATTGTTCTTAAGCTTTTCTTTCTCAGCAAAAACATTGAAGTTGAAGTTGAACTTAGCCATTTGATCTACAAAATTTGCAAGTACAATTTAAACTATGTTCATGATAACTAGTTCAACTTAATCAAATTACTAGATGAACTCCCACTAAATTCAACATCCCTCAAGTTGTTTAGTGAGCACGATCCAAATTCACCACACCTAATCCGATCTTCACGAGAAGAGATGTGGTTTCAATGATGGACAACAAAGTGTCGATCATATCATTCATATGACTCATGCTTAACCTTTCGGTTCGTGTGTTCCGAGGCCATGTCTGTACATGCTAGGCTCGTCAAGTCAAACCCAAGTATTTCCGCGTGTGCAAAACTGGCTTGCACCCGTTGTATGTGAACGTAGAGTTTATAGCACCCGATCATCACGAGGTGCTTGAACACGACGAACTTTCTCAATGGTGCATATATGGGGATAACAGAATTTTATCTTGATCTTTAAGTGAGGAATCATCTTATAATGCTACCGTCGCGATCTAAGCATAATAAGATACATAAAAGGATAAACATCACATGCATATAATCTTATGTGACATGGTATAGCGAATCTCCGCGCAATGATCTCCATCGTGTGCATGCTAGCATGATCTCCATCATTCCACCATGATTTCCTCCACCACGAACAGCAACTACAACTATTGCTAACTACTTAGCGATAAAGTAAAGTATTACATGGTGTATAAGAAGTTGACACAGGTCATACACAATTATAAACACAACCATATGGCTCCTGCCGGTTGTGTACTCATCGACATGCAAGTCATGAAATATTACAAAACATGATCATCGCATACATCATACACATCATGTCTTGGGCCATACCATATCACAAAACACTCCCTGCAAAAACAAGTTAGACGCCTCTACTTTGTTGTTGCATGTTTTACGTGGCTTATGGGAGTAACAAGCTAAGAACGGGTCTTACCTACGGAAATCCACAACGGTGATATTATGGTTGCCAACATCCGGTATAAATCCCATGACTACTATAGTGAGAGAAACTGGCATCCACTAGCCGCATGTGTGGAACAAGCCACACGTCAAGTGCGGAGCCGGTCTCGTGAACAAGGTCGCGTAAAGTTGGCCTAGACCGCTTCTATCTCACTATCCCGCATCATAAGAAGTACAAAACAAGAGGCTTGCAACAAAAAACATCAACGCCCGCAACAAGCATGTTCCGTTCTACTCGTGAAACACATCTACGCATAGATCTAGCTCTGATACCACTGAAGGGTTTTGCAGCATAGTAAATCAAAATTTTCTACAGATGCGAACGGGAAAGACAATATCTAATCTAGGAGATGCAATCAACGAGAGGGATAGATGAGATCTTCATACCCTTGAAGAAATCGCACAGCAGAAACGTTCAACAGAACGTGGTTGATGTAGTCGTACTAGCCATCTCCTCCTCACGATCCGATCCGATCCTACGCCGCAAGTGGCGGCGCCTCCGAGAGATGCACACGTACGCTACCACGACGTCTCATCCTTCCTTGGTTCAGCAAGTGGGGTGGAAAGATGGATTGGATCTGCAGCACGACGGCGTGGTGCTATGGTGGAGAGTTTCTGCAGCAGGGCTTCGCCTACACGCAGTCGAGAGAGAGAGAGAGAGAGAGAGAGAGAGAGAGAGAGAGAGAGAGAGAGAGAGAGAGAGAGAGAGAGAGAGAGAGAGAGGAAGGGCAGCAGCTGGCGGCTAGGGTTTTTTTTGGGGTGAGGGGAGGGTGCCCCCCTGCCCACCTTATATAGGGGCTGGCTGGCCCCCTTGGCCCCTCCTCCAAGCCCTAGGGCGGCGGCCCCAAGAGTGGAGTGGGGGGCAAGTCTTCCCCCCTTCTAGAAGGTTTCCCTAGGGTTTCCCCTAGGGTTTCCCCTAGGGTTTTGGCCGACTGGGCCTATGCAGCCTTGTGCCCCTGGCCCAAAGCGGCCAGGGCACTCCCTCGTAGGCCCACGCACCCCTCCGACAAGTGGGGCCATGTTGGTCCCACTTCAGAAGCTTCTAGAACCTTCCGGTACAATATCGAATACTCCGAAACGATTCCGAAATCCAAAAACTGCTTTCCTTTATATGAATCTTATTCTTTCGACCATTCTAGAACCTCTCGTTATGTCCTGGATCTCATACGAGACTCCGAAAAAAACTCATAAACCAATTATCCATTCTATCCTAGCGTCAAGTCACGTTAAGTGCGTGACCCTACGGGTTCGAGAATATGCAGACATGATCTTCTATCAATAATCAACAGCGGGATCTAGAAACCCATATTGACTCCCACATATTCATCGATGATCATATCGGATGAACCACGATGCCAGGATTCAATTAATCCCATATATATTCCCTTCGTCATGCGATATTTTACTTGCCCGAGATTCGATCGTTGGTATCAGCATACCTAGTTCAATCTCGTTCACGACAAGTACTTTACTCGTTATGTAATCCAATATCACTTTGTGATTAACTCCTTAACCACGTTCTTGCAAGCGGTGTTGATATCAATTACCGAGTGGGCCCGAAGTATATCTCTCCGACTCGGGAGGGACAAATTCCATCTCGATACATACAACCCAACAAGTACTTTCCGATCACCTGAGAGACACCTTTATGATAACCCTCTCATAGGATGACGTTTGATGACCTCAAAACTTTCTTCCGATACCAGGGAGTTGCATTATCTCATGGTCTAAGGAATACAATATTTGATATAGGAAAAAACTTCACAAAGATGAACACGATGACACGATCTAATTGCTCTGCTTGATTTGGGTCTGTCCATCATATTATTCTCCTAATGACATGATCTCATTATTAATCGACATCTCATGTCTATGGTTAGGAAACCTTAACCATCATTAATCAATGAGCTAGTCCATAGAGGCGTACTAGGGACACGGTGTTGTTCATAAACTACACAAGTATCAAAGTTTCTGCTTAATACAATTCTAGCATGGAATATAAACTTTATCATGAACAAGAATTATAACAATAACATCTTTATTATTGCCTCTAGGGCATAATTCCAATAGTCCTCCGGTCGCAAATTGAGTACATCAGTACACCTCCATGGCTAGAATTCACTGGATCTAAGCAGAAATTTATTGGTGGGATGGAGAAGGAGCTGCCCGTAAAGTGAATTGAATTAGGATTGGGAGCATGGTTAGAATTGGGGCTGAGGATGGCAGCGTTGACTACAGGAGGGAGAGAGAGCACTGGATTTTATCGGGTGGAGCACGAGAGGAGAGAATCGAGTGGGTCCCCACAGTAGCAGGGAGCAATACCAAATGTTTCTTAAATTTAGTCGAGCAATGCTAAAAATATTTATACGTTTTCACTACTTTTTTTGACCCATATTAGTTGACTTAGATTTGCCAAAATTTGGATGAACGTATATACTATATAGTGTCTAGATTCATCCAAATTTAAACAAATCTGAGTCAACTAATATGGGTCGGAGGGAGTATCAGAATAGCTTAATGTGGAGTTAATGGGCCACATCATGGTCATTCTATACTACTCCGATCCCAATTAGTTGACTCACATTTGTCTAGATCTAGTACTAAAACATGTCTAGATACATCCGAATCTAGACAAATCCAAGTCAAGTAATTTGGATCGAAGGAAGTAGTAAAAATTATCTACGTAGTTATTCTTGATTTTAGTGAATGTTTGACGAAAAAAGTTAATGATCGGTGTTAAAAAATAGTTAGAATACCTCTATGTAAAAACTATTCACTCACTGCTTATAGATTTATCCACCTGATCAGGGTTTATACTTATCAACTGATTTTATATAGACTTATCCAGGTGTTCGGAATAGAGTTATCCATCTGTCTATCGTATAGCTATCATCACCAATTCGATATAGTTACCCATCCTCTAAATAAAAGTTATCCACCACTGCTTATATAGTTATTCACCTGATTAGGTTATAGTTATCAGCTTATTTCAAATGGAGTTATCCACCTACTTCTTATAGAGTTATCCATCTAATCAGATTATAGTTATCAACTAATTTTAAAGGGAGTTATCCAGGTGTTCAAAATAGAGTTACCCATGTTTTTGTTATATAGCTATCATCATCAGATCGATGTAGTTATCCACCCTCTAGATAAAAGTTATCCATCCACTTCTTATAGAGTTATCCACCTGATAGGTTATAGTTATCAACTGGTTTCAAATGGAGTTATTCACCTACTACTTATAGAGTTATCCACTTGATCAGATTATAGTTATTAACTGAATCCAAAGTGACTTATCTAGGTGTTCAGAATAGAGTTACCCATGTGTTTGTCATATAGCTATCATTATCATATCGATGTAGTTTCATGCTATGTACGCGATAGTTATGCACCTATTACTTATGGAGATATCCCGCCTATTGTTATAGCATAGTTATCATCACCAATTTGACATAGTTATCAACTTATCATATTCTCTATGTAAAAGTATTCACCCACTGCTTATAGATTTGTCCACCTGATCAGGGTTTATACTTATCAACTGATTTCATATGGACTTATCCAGGTGTTCAGGATAGAGTTACCCATGTGCCTATTGTATATCTATCATCACCAATTTGATGTAGTTACACACCCTCTAGATAAATATTATCCACCCACTGCTTATAGAGTTATCCACCTAATCAGGTTATATTTATCAACTGATTTTAAATAAAGTTATCCACCTATTTCTTATAGAGTTATCCACCTGATCAGATTATAGTTATCAACTGAATCCAAAGAGAGTTATCCAGATGTTCAGAATAGAATTACCCATGTGTGTGTCATATAGATATCATCATCAGATCGATGTAGTTACCCACCCTCTAGATTAAAGTTATCTACTCACTGCTTATAGAGTTATCCACCTGATCACGTTATAGTTATCAACTCATTTCAAATAGAGTTATCCACCTATTTCTTATAGAGTTATCCACCTGATTAGATTATAGTTATCAACTATATCCAACGGGAGTTATCCAGGTGTTTAGAATAGAGTTACTCATGTGTTTACATATAGTTATCATCATCAGATTGACATAGTTCCATGTTCTATTCGTGATACTTACATGCTGCAGTCCAGATAACTCAAGTGTTATGGGCGAGTAACCTTTGGTCTGAAAAATTATTAGAACATACCAACATGGGATGTAGTTTCAAAGATATCGTCATGACTAGTGCAACGGTGAAAACGGATTCAATACGCCGCGGTAGCGGCGATGATCGACAAAGCCAAACTGCTAGACTATTGGTTGTACATTATATTGTTCACTGTGACTTAGCGTGGTGGGTGAATGGGGCAGAAGACCTCATTTATTTATATCATATGCAAAAGAAGTTTCATGAGTAGCCTAACGGTGAAAACAGATCTTAATTCGGACAAACGATTTGACCAAGAAAATATTTTTAAATTTTCGTATATAAATTGCGCTGGCTAATAAAAAATATTGTGTTTAGTGCTTAGAAAGAAACAGTGCATGCTGGACCAATTCCTGTCCGAACGTCCGCCAAGTTTTAATTTTTTTAGACCGGTCGCTATGCTGGAGCGATTCCTGTCCGAACGTCCGCCAAGTTTTAATTTTTTAGACCGGTCGCTATGTAGCACCGGTTCTGTTCAAAAAAAAGTAGCACCGGTGGATAACTTCTCATTCCGAAAAAATATTATCGAAATTTATCAACATTTGATCTAGTTTTAAAGATTTTGTCACGACTAGCCTAATAGTGAAAATGGAGTCGAAATCGAATAAACGGTTTGGCCTTAAAAACATTTTGAATTTTCAAATTTATATTTAATTGCATTGACCTGTCTGTTTGTGATAATTTTTTTTGGAGATATAGCTTAAGGTCATGCGTGCGGGAGGAAGGGCTGGTCCTCGATTTTGTCATTTAGCGTTTAGGTTGGTGGATTGATTGGATCAGACGCGTACAAGCGGGTCATGCGCTGGGTTGGTCGGGTGCCCGCCACGATTTGCATTCTACAGACTAGTCTGAACGTAGCAAAATCCTTCTTTTTTACCCATACTATCAAGACCGAACGAGAGCTAGAGGGAGGACGTACCACTTAATAGTATAGATAAGTGTTAGTCAAAAAGCAATGCCGCAACCCGTTCCGCTTGCCACCCTACGTAGCACCATTTTTTATATGCTGTGGTCTTTGTAAAAAGTTTAAAGACAAAATTTCACATCAAACATATTCATATAATATTTAAAAGACAATACTTTCACAACAAACATACATATATATCTTATTGACGAGGGTTCGAATCGTCAATGTCCATTATTATGGATTTGGGTTTTGGAGAAGATGGGAATACTGAAAGTCGCGAGATGGTTAATAGGAAAGTAGGAGACACAAGGTTTACCCAGGTTCAAGCCTTCGGAGGAAAAACTCTACTTCTGCTTGTCTGTTCTTGATTACGGCGGAATCGAAAGTTACAGGGGCGCGCAGATGCAATCTGGCATGGAGGTGTGCGTATGAGGTGTTTAGATCCTTCTCGTCGTACCCTCCTGGCTTTTATATAAATAGGCCAGGTCCCGCGGATAGGTCGAGGGTTATAGATTAAGATTGAACCATTTGAAATTCTATCTATATTTAGACTTGTCCTCCAAGGAGTTGAACTCGCCATGGGTCTGGGCCACCCGAAATCTTCTTGGGCTACCGGTCTCCACATGGGCCTTTCTTGGGGTGGACTAGGTACCAATGTTATGCACCTGTAGGATATATACATGTCAGTAGCCCTCGAGTGTTTAGATTCGACTGGAGACTCTTTAATCTTTCAGGTGCTTTGTATTTGAGCCTGTCTTCAGGAATAAAATGCTAATTCATAGGGATTGTTGATGCGTGTGTCTGGCTCACCCGACGGATCAGGACCAGTTAACTGTTATAGGAAAAAACAATACGATCTTCATCAGACTCGAGTCTCCGGACTTGAATCCGGAACGAATGTTGGTGTAATTCGACTCAGACCTTTGATGTCTTGTAGGAGTCGAATCCCAGTGCTTTTCAAGTAATGTATCCAACGCGTTTATCAGGATTTTCATCGTGCCTGTTGACATGGAAATTTACTGGCAGAGCATAGTCGGTTGCATTACCAGGCCATCAGATGATATCTGTAGGGTTTATCTTTGCGTCACAGACACAACATCCGAAGTTTTATCACCATGGAGGTGTTTCAGGTGACCAAGGAGACTGCTTCTCACTTAGCGTTCATTTGGGCAAAGTTGCCAAAATATTTTACCGTATTTGGTTCGGCGGATCTCAGTCGAATAGTTCATAGGGTGCGCGACCAGCGCTCCCTATGAAAGTAGCCCCCGAGTGTCTGTTCAAGTTGTAGACTTGAGCAGAGAATTAGTTCAGTCATTCACGTTTGTTTCTATTATTACTCCGAAGGACGCATTTTTTTCGAATGCGCGACCAGCGCTCCCTATAGGAATAGCCCCCGAGTCCATAGTGGAGTCGTAGACTCGACGTAGGACTCGAAGCTTTTTTTGAGGTGTTGTTACCTTTGTAATTTCTCAGGTGCGTGGCCAACACTCCTGATAGAAGTAGCCCCCGAGTAGTTTGTTAAGTCCTAGACTCAAGTAAATACTTTATGCTCAGTCGAAATCTTCGAACCGTTGCTGGCTTCACTTTGATGCCGTCATTGCTGACGATTGGTGAGTTCAACCATCTACGGCAGCAGAGACGATGCGATGGAATGACTATGGGTCCCACTTGAATTTGACTAGTCACGCGTAACGTGACAAAAGTTACGGTGTCTCCTCGATTCCGCGCGTAGTGGACGGCGTGCTGGCAACTGTTCAGTTTGGTGCTGACACGTGGATAGTGAAATCTAGGGCACGCGTTAGGGCTTCTGAATCGACGACTCTGCTGCATCGTCTTCTCCCCTTTCATACCATGGGGAAAACAGTGAATTTGTACCCTTCGCCATTTGCCTCTGCTTCTTCGCCATTGCCACCATTTCTTGCTCTCGTTGCGCACTGGACGTCCTCCACGTATTTCCCTCTGCTTTTCTCCATTTGCATCGCCGCACTCGCCGCTCCACGATGGTCAAGTCCAAGAAAGCTTCGTCCGCTGCAGCGGGTTCAAGCGCCGCCAGCGCCGGGAAAAAGGCCACTGCTCCGAGCCGCACCACTGATGGCAGGTGGCGGCGCATGGAGATGCGTGAATCGGATTTGCGCAAATTGCGTGATGCCGGCCTAATCTCCAAGGAGAAGGGATACACTGTCCTCCCAAGCCAAGAGGTAATCCCTCGCCCACCCGAAGGGTTTCGGGTAATGTTTTACGCCTTTGTTATCCGTGGCCTCTCTTTGCCCGCCCACGAATTTCTTCGTGGGATTCTGTTCTTCTATGGGATGCAGCTCCACCATCTGTCTCCCAATTCTCTTCTCCATATTGCTTGTTTCATTACCCTTTGCGAGTGTTGGCTCGGCATCGAGCCTCACTTTGGCCTCTTTCGGAGACTCTACTCCGTGAAGAGGCAATCTGGCATCGGTGGTGTCTATCCACTGGGTGGCTGCGGTATCATTGTCAAGTTCTTCTCTTTCTACCTTAGCGAGCCCGTCCAGCAATGGCGCAGGAAGTGGTTCTACATCCACAACATCAAGCTGGACGGTTAGCATTACGGGCTCGCCCCATTCAACTCCACCCAAGAGATCACCCGAAAGAGGTCGTGGAGGAACAACATCTTGGAGGGTGAATCCGAAGAGGTGGAGAAGCTCTACAAGCGGGTGGAGGCTCTTCAGCTGGTGGTCGTCAAAGAGGTCAACAGTGTCGACACCATTCACACCTTCCTCAAGCGTCGGGTGCAGCCGCTCCAAGTGAGGGCGCACCTGATGTTTCTGTATGCTGGTTGAACGAAGGCACAGTCCTACAACGCCCTCGAGGCCTGCCGCAAAAACCTACAGTTCACAGCTCCAAGAATATAGAGAAATAGTGATAAAAGATACTACAAGAGGTAGACCAGCATCATATGTATCCAATGTTTGCTGGTTCATCATTCCTACTGCTTCATGATTCAAATGTTCTGTCTCCCCTTCGAGTTCACTTCTGTGCTTGAATGCCAGGACGAGCCAAATTATGCATTTAGGGGTGAAAGTGCCGGTTGGGGTGATGCAACAAGCATCAGAGCTTGAGCTCCCTCACTGAAATTTCAGGCTGGAGCCCGGTGTTACATCAACGACGCTCCAAACCGGCGGAACGATACATAGGGCTGAAATATGCTTTCAAATTAAGACCAAATATGCACACATCACACATGCATGTCTAATTCTCAATATTTTGTGTTTTCAACGTCACCCGCGGCAGTATCCTAGCAATTTCTAATCACATACCACCGATACATAAAACATGTATAGCAAATATTGTTCTTAAAATCTTCAGATAAGATTCTATTGAGAGTAATACGGGATAACAATTAATTTCGAACAAAAAACTGAACTATGAAGTGTCATCATGTAATTTCGACAGTATTACAAACTGCTGGCATTTCAAGAGGCCATCGTGTGCTAAACATGGGAACTGAACATTACACTCAGATTTCTAGGAATTTTACTCCCTTCTGTGCTCCTAACACGATAGCACCTCCTGGAGAGCTCAACAAACATGCTCATCCTCGGTAAAATAGAAGAAAGGGAAAAATGCGATATTAACCAGCGACACCGGTATGCACATGCCCAGCGCGAACCCTAGTAGTTTCATTTCCTCGCCACCCTTCATGGCATCAGCAAAAGACTTGCCGAGAGCTGATCCCGCACCAATGCCAATCAAGTACAAACATAAAAAATATAACTGCAAAACCAGATCGAGGAGCAAAGGTCAGCGTGGTGAAATGGAAAAATGTAATCAACGCAAAATAGAAGATCTTCGAATCATAATCATCAACTTACTCTCAATAGAATCTCATCTAAAGATTTTACCTTCCCCATAAATAATGTTGTAGCTTGTTTTGAGAAAAATAATAGAAAGGCAGCCCTCCTAGTATAACATTGAAATAAATTACCGCTAGAATAAACACCAATTGAAATTGTACTCCCTCCATCCACTAATATTAGACATTCTAAAAACATCTCCACTCATTGAAGGCACCAAGCCGAAATTCGGCGTATTTTTTTGCCGTCGACCGGGGGACAAAAGATTTCCAGCCGTGTGTTCCCCATGCGGTTGGTGGCGGAGAATTGGTGGAGAGATGAGTAGAGAGAGGACAGCAAAGGAGAAGAGTGGGCCGGTGAGGAAAGAAAAGGAGGAGAGAGAGGGGCTAAAAATGGGCTAAAGTGGGGCTAAAAGTGGAAAAATAAGTCTCATCCGGAGCCCTTTCGAAATCATGTGCGGTACCAATACCAAACCAAATACGACGAGCCCCCGGTGTGTCGAGGTTGGCTTGGGATCGCCGGCGTATTTTAGACAGAAATCTAGACGAAAATGAGACTTTGGAGTGCGACTGGTTTCGCCGATCTGGACAAAAAAAAAGGTGTATTTTTGGGCAGGGGTGCTCATGGGGCTGGGTGGAGATACTCTAACTTTTTTCTAAAACGTATTTTTTTAATAATGAAACTAATCCTCTTTAAAATAGTACTTCCTCCTATCCATATTAGTTGACTTGGATTTGTTAAATTTTGGATAAATCTACGTATATACTAAATAGTGTTTAAATTTATCTAAATTTAGACAAATTTAAGTCAACGGGTCCAACGAGCGAGTACTCGGATGTGCACGTACCCACAGATGATACCGCGGCTTCTTTTTCTTGGACCCGTCCCTCGCCTCGTCGTGCTGCTGCTCGTCGTGGGAGTTGGCCGCCGCCGTGTCCCCGTGGTACCAGTACTCAGACGAGGGCGGCGGCACCGCTGGGCTCCCCGACGCCATTGGTGCATCCGAGTTCGATGTCCACGATGTGGTGGCGATCGCTGTGTCGGTCCATATACTTGGAACTTGGAGGAAAGAAGCTAGTAGTAGTATACGTGCTTGTGCGGCTCCGTGGGTCTGGACATTGGACATGAGTTTATGTCAAATAGAACAAATCTTTTATTTTTGACCTGAACAGAACAAAACTCTGTCTCGGACGGATAACTGTCCGTCTCCGAGAAAGAACGGAACAAAGAACTGATGCTACACGAGTAGTATATCAGACACGGGTGGAAGTCCTCTTCGGTAACGGGCATGTGGCCCATGGCTACGATCCTGTCACGGGAGGCAACGGAGGAAGGCGAGACTTAGCACACGCATTTGTTTATCTGCCGTACGTGGTCTCTTCGTATAAAACAGTTTAAAGACAAACTTTCACATCAAACATATATTCACATAATATTTAAAAGACAACACTTTCACAACAAACATGCATATATATCTTGTCGATCAGATTCATATCTTCAAATCAGGACACATGACTCTAGTTCACCATTCATAGAAGCATACATGTCTATAGTTGATAATTCATAGCATGCATCTAAATAATAAAAAATTTGTTACTCCCTCCGGTCCATATTAACTTTGTCTAAATTCATATGTATCTATTCTAAATTCTTAACTAGACATATACGGATCCGGACAAAGTTGAGGCCACTAGTATGGACCGGAAGAAGTACAACAAATTATTTTGTTAATTTCTTGGTTACTTTGATATGGGTGTAATGTAATCCTTCTCACCTCATCTTATGGGACAAATGAAGTGGTGGTCACGTATCAACCGTTTTCATGTTTGTTGGTGTGAGTTTAAGTCAGTCTCTTTCGATTTACGGATATCATTATTGGTGATGGTTACTGCTCTAGTGTGCTGGTCCTTTGGGGGCTTAGCACGAAGACTTTCTGTCTGTCTACTATAACAATCTCTACTACGACAAACTTTGCCTGACTCCGGTGATGGAGGAGTGAGGATGGCGACGCGTCTTCGACTCGTGCAACTCTTTGTAGTCTTCGCTAGGTGGTCCATGGACATTAGAATTAATAAACCGGACCGAGTGAGTAAATAGCATTGAAAATATGACATTAGAATTAAAAGTAATAGATACATTCGAGGCTGGTCATAGTGGGACTAACTTAGCTAGTAACATGCATATACATGTAATACCAAGTAATCAAATTGGTTACATGACAATGATAATTAATAAAGAAAGAGAGTGAGGAGTAACTTGGCTAGTTACCATAACATCACACATATCAACACCGTATAAGCTATAACCTAATTAATTAGTCATTGTATGACATCACACACATGTTACTACGCATTATGAAGGTAGTAATATGAATAAGTACTAGTCTAAGTTATTTAGCACTATGACCAATCTCAGTGACATGTCGGCTCTCTTTCCAATAGAGAAAACGGACGAGTGATCTTCCTAATTATTACTATCTTAGAGCATGTGCAATGGGAGGCGCTTATAAAAATAAACCAACTATTTTAAAAAGCATTGGTGTTTATTTTTATAAAAGAAGTGCCTAGTTAGACATCTACCTAATATAAATAAACATCAATTTATTTTTCTAAATACAATACTAAGCATCTTACATTATACATGCTCTTAGTTCCAAAATAAACAACGTTTTAGTTGGTATCCTGTTTTAGACTACCAAAATATTTTATATTTTGGAAGGTAGTGCCCTTTAAGTACATCTACATCCGTGTGCTATCTGGTTCTATCCGAAAAGCGTGTGTGAATTTATAGATACACGACGATGTCGCTCAAATTGAAATTGTTTGTCTCCATGGAATACGATATGTAGCAACACGTTGCCCTACTCCTCGAATCAGGCTTGCGTTCCGCTATATTAATATAGCAACCATCTGATACAACGGTAAAGCCCTAGTAAGGCCAGTGCTAGGCCAAACAGCACAAATCATGCCTAAAATAACAAAAAAAGAATAAAGAAGGGAAAACAATACCAACATTAGTAGATCAACGAAAAAACCTATGGCGGAGCTAGACTAGCAATGGAACCTGGGCAAAGTCCATGCACGGCGACATGGCCAGATTTTGCCCAGATTTTGCCCCACTAAACTGAAGGGAATATGTCCTGAGAGGCAATAATAAAGTGTTTATTATGTGTATTTCAAGTATATGATAAATGTTTATTTTGCATGCTATAATTGTATTAATACGAAAACGTTAATACATGTGTGTTTAATAAACAAATAAATAGTTCCTAGTTATGCCTCTCTCATAAACTAATTCGCTGATTAACAAGATGATCACAATTTCCTGATCATAGACATTGGATGTTGTTAATAACGAGATCACAACATTAGTGTAATGATGTGATAAACATTCATCCGAAGTATAGCATTACGATCAAATTCATTGAGTTTATATTGTTATAAACAACTTACGAAGTGATCCTAATCCTTAGACCATGAGATCATGTCAATCACTTACACAGAAGAGTTTCTTGATGACATCAAACGTCACACCGTAACTGGGTGATTATAAAGATGGCTTTAAAACTACTAAAGTGTTATGTTGCGGCTCATGGATCAAGAGTGGAATTTGTTCATCCCAATGATGGATAGATATACTCTGGGCCCTCTCGGTGATATCACATTGGTTAACTTGCAAGCAAGTGATTTGATCACTAGAATGTTATATCACGGGAACGAGAAACGAGTGCATGTCGGTAACGAGATCAAACTAGGTATGGAGATACCGATGATCGAATCTCGGACATGTAATATATCGTGAAACAAAGGGATTAAGATACTAGTGTAAAAGGTTTCGACGATCACAGGAAAGTCATCGTTGAATGTGTGGGAGTCAGTATGGATCTCCAGGTCCCGCTTCTGATTATTGATCGGAGAAGGGTCTCGATCATGTCCGCATTATTCGCGAACCGTAGGGTGACACACTTAAGGGGCATTGACATCCAACTGGAGCAAAAGTTTCATGCCGGAAAGAATAACAAGCGCATGAATTTATTTCACTAGATACCGAAACAGGTTTTCGGGTGAAATTGTAGAAAGTATTTTTGCATGTGAAATGGAATTCTAGCAAGGGGTTATATGTGAATGTTTGTCATTAAAGTAATTGACAAAATTTTGAATAAATAAAAAGAGTTTTATTTAATGAGAGTTTGCATTAAATTTGGTGGAAATTTAATAGCAATTTTGAGTGGAGGGAATTTAAAGGAATTTTGTGAGTGGAGTGTCCACCCACATGAATGAGGGGAGGGCAAGGGGGCAGCCCCATGCGCCGGCCACTCCCTTGGGGTTCCCCCCTCTCCTATAAAAGGCACCCCTCTCCCTCTCTCTCACTTACACCTCCTCGTGAAGGATCTCTCTCCCCCTCTAGAATTTATTCCCCATGGTCTCGGACTAGCGAGATACATGTTCCCGGTGGCTATTCAGCAAGAAAGGGTTGTGCTTCCGCTGCATCGCTGGAGCGAGGAGGCGAAGGTTGCTCGGTGTCTTATACGTGTGTGAAAGCACGGATGCGCTGCTGCTTTGCGGCGCTAGGACTTCCTCTCGATCTTGAGATCGGCAAGAGATCGTCTACATCAACCACGAGTTCAACTCGTTAAGCTTTGTCGGTCTTCAAGGGTATGTTCTCTACGGATATACATCCGCCCGTTGTTTGTATATAGTAGATAGATCTTGGTACTTAGTTCCCATCGTAGGAAATTTTTTGTTTTCTATGCTGCGAACCCTTCAGTGGTATCAGAGCCGGATCTATGCTTAAATGCTTTACACAGGTAGTACACATATAAGCATGTGGGCGATGATGATCATGTTGTTGCTTCTTAGTTGTAATTTTGGATATTGGTGGCATAGTGGGATGAAGTAGCCCGGACAAACTTTACATGTCCTCGCACATGAGACCTGTTCCACGCTTGACATGCAACTAGTTTGCATAAGTGGCTAGCGGGTGTCTGTCTCTCCTACTATAGTCAATATCTATTTTGCAACGAGTTGTCAACAATTTGGTTATCATTGTTGTGGTTCATGTTCGTAGGTAAGAACGGTTCTATCTTCGAAAGCCCTAAGCCACGTAAAATTTGCAATGGATAAATTAGAGGCGTCTAGTTTAGATTGTTACTCGGCTAGTGTTATGATATGGTGTTGTTGTAAGTAGAAGTATGAGATGATACTCTTACAACACACATAACGTGTAAGTTCCATAGACCTTGGACTTACACATAAAGGTATGATAGTGATCATACCACGATGCACATGATAGAAATCATATGCGGGAACCATATCATTTCACTAATAAACATGTGATGTTTGATAGTATATTATATTGCTTGTTTAGCGCTTTATTAGCATAATAAGATGATACCTCATTTAAATATCAAGATAAGAATGTTTTCTTCCTTTAGTATGCACCGATTATGTTTTCGTCGCTCCAAGGCATCATGTGATGATCAGGTGTTCTTGGATCCACGACCATATTTCTGGTGTAAGACAGTTACACACGCGAATACTAAGGTTCTAACTTGGCGAGCCTAGCATGTACAGACATGGCCTCGGAACACGGACCGAAAGGTTAAGCATGAGTCATATAGTAAATATGATGCCCATTTGATGCTCACCTTTGAAGCTACACCGACTCACGTGATGATCGGACTTGGTGTAGTGGATTTGGTTCATGTAATCACCAAAAAGGCACGAGGGATGTCGTTTTTGAGTGGGAGTTCATTCGTGATGTGGATTAGTTGAACTCAATCTATCATAAACTTAGTCTAAACTTTACAAATTCTATTGTAGATGGCACCACCTGCTTTTAATTTCAATGTGTTCATGAAGAAAGAGAAACTTGCAACGAACGGTAGCAACTTTACCGAATGGGCCACGAATTTGAGGATTATCCTCTCTGCTGCACAAAAGAAATATGTGCTAGAAGCGCCGCTAGGCCCCCCACCTTTTGAGGATGCCCTTGACAAGGAGAAGAATGTCTATCAGACTCGTCAGGAGGACCACAACTTAGTTCATTGCGGCATATTGTATGGGCTAGAGCCGGAACTTCGAAAGCGTTTCGAAAACGACAATGCATTTGATACAACGGGTGAGTTAAAAATTATTTTCGACACACATGCTGCTATAGAGAGCTACAATGCTTCAGAAAAGTTCTTTAGCTGCATGATGGAAGAGCACAACTCCGCTAGTGAGCATGTACTCAAGATGTCGGGTTACACCGATAAGCTTGTGTCCTTGGGAATATCGATTCCCATTGACTTAGGCATCCATCGTGTTCTGCGTCTCTGCCACCTAGATATAAGAGCTTCGTGTTGAACTATAATATGCAAGGCATGAAGAAGTCTCTCCTCGAGCTTCTGTCAATGCTTAAAACTGCAGAAGTGGAGATCAAAAAGAAACATCAAGTGTTGATGATCAATAAAAACACCAGTTTCAAGAAAGACAAGAAGGGAAAACGGAAGGGAAGTAAGGGCGGCAAGCCGGTTGCCGTGCCTGAAAATAAACCCCGAGTTGGCCCTAAGTCTGATACCGAGTGCTACTATTGTAAGGGGACTGGCCACTAGAAGCGCAACTGCCCCAAGTATTTGGCAGACAAGAAGGCCGACAAGGCAAACAAAGGTATATATGATATACATGTTATTGATGTGTACTTGACTAGTGCTCGCAGTAGCACCTGGGTATTTGATACCGGTTCAGTTGCTAATATTTGTAACTCGAATCAGGGGCTGCGGAATAAGTGACCGCTAGCATGGGGTGAGGTCAAGATGCGTGTCGGCAATGGATCAAACGTTGATGTGATCGCCGTCAGAACGCTACCTCTCCACTTTCCGTTGGGATTAGTAATAAACTTGAATAATTGTTATCTGGTGCCAGCATTGAGCATGAACATTGTATCTGGATCGTGTTTGATGCGAAGTGGTTATTCATTTAAATCCGAGAACAATGGTTGTTCTATTTATATGAATGAAATATTTCATGGTCATGCATCGATGATGAATGGTTTATTTCTATTGGATCTCGATAATAATGTTACACATATTCATAATGTTGATGCTAAAAGGATTAAACTTAATGATGATATATCCGCATATATGTGGCACTACCGTCTAGGTCATATTGGCGTTAAACGCATGAAGAAGCTCCATTCGGATGGACTCTTTGAATCACTTGTTTTGAATCATTTGATACATGTGAGCCATGCCTTATGGGCAAGATGACTAGAACGCCGTTTTCCGGTTCAATGGAACGGGCGACGGATTTATTGGAAATCATACATTCTGATGTATGTGGTCCAATGAGTGTGTTGGCGCGAGGTGGATATCGTTATTTGGTTACTTTCTCGGATGATTTGAGTAGATACAGTTATATCTACTTGATGAAACACAAGTCTGAAACCTTTGAAAAGTTCAAGGAATTTCAGAATGAAGTAGAAAATCATCATAATAGAAAGATCAAATTTCTACGGTTCGACCGTGGAGGTGAGTATCTAAGTTACGAGTTTAGCACTCACATAAAAGAGTGTGGAATTGTTTCACAACTCACACCTGCCGAAACACCACAGCAAAATGGTGTGTTGGAACATCGTAATCATACTTTATTGGATATGGTTCGATCTATGATGTCTCTGACGGACCTGCCGTTGTCATTTTGGGGTTATGCACTAGAAACTACTGCATTCACTTTAAATCGGGCACCATCTAAATTCGTTGAAAAGACACCGTATGAATTATGGTTTGGAAACAAACCTAAGATGTCATTTCTTAAAGTTTGGGGATGCGATGTTTATGTGAAGAAACTTCAACCGGATAAACTCGAACACAAAGCGGAAAAATGCATCTTCATAGGATACCCTGAGGAAACTATTGGGTATTCCTTCTATCACAGATCCGAGGGCAAGGTTTTTGTTGCCAACAATGGATCCTTTCTAGAGAAAGAGTTTCTCATGAAAGGTGTGAGTAGTTGGAAGGTAGAACTCGAAGAGGTTATTGAACCTTCTCTTCAAAGTATGGCGAGTAGCGCAGCGCCGGAAGTCGTTCCAGAGTTGGCTTCACCAGTTGAAGAGAGAACTAATGGTAATGATCATGAAACTCTGAAAGAGAGTACTACCGAACCTCGCAGGTCTAGCAGGACGCGTGCAGCTCCCGAGCTGTACAGAAATCCTGTCATGAATTTCATGGTTGATGAAAATGATGACCCTGTGACGTATGAAGAAGCGATGATGAGCCCGGATTCCAACAAATGTTTAGAAGCCATGAAATCCGAGATGGAATCCATGTATAAAAATCAAGTTTGGAACTTGGTGGACTTACCTCACGACCGAAAGGCCGTGGAGAATAAATGGATTTTCAAAAGGAAACTGATGCTGATGGTAATTTGACGGTCTATAAAGCTCGACTTGTCGCAAAGGGGTTTCGACAAATTCAAGGAGTTGACTACGATGAGACATTCTCTCCCGTAGCGATGCTAAAATTAGTTAGGATTATGTTGGCAATTGCTACATATTTCGATTATGAGATATGGCAGATGGATGTCAAAACCGCGTTTCTCAATGGTAATATTGAAGAGGAGTTGTATATGATACAACTAAAGGGTTTTGTCGATCCTAAGGATGCTAATAAGGTGTGCAAGCTTCAGCGATCCATCTATGGATTGAAGCAAGCATCACGAAGTTGGAATCTCCGCTTTGATGAGGTGATCAAAGAGTTTGGATTTGTCCAAAATTATGGAGAAGCTTGTATTTACAAGAAAGTGAGTGGGAGCAATGTGGCATTTCTGATATTATATGTGGATGACATATTATTGATCGGAAATGATATAGATCTTTTAAACAGTGTGAAAAGTTACCTAAACAACAAATTTTCAATGAAGGACCTAGGTGAAGCGTCATACATATTAGGCATAAAGATCTATAGAGATATATCTAGGCGCCTAATAGGGCTATCGCAAAGTACATACCTTGATAAGATTTTAAAGAAGTTTAAAATGGACGAAAGTAAGAAGGGGTTCTTACCTATGACACAAGGCATGACATTAGGTAAGACTCAAAGTCCGGCTACGGCAGAAGAAAGAGAGATAATGGACAAAGTCCCCTATGCTTCAGCCATAGGCTCTATAATGTATGCCATGCTATGTACAAGACCATATGTGGCACATGCTATTAGTTTTACTAGTAGGTACCAATCAGATCCAGGTTCGGAACACTAGAAAGCGGTCAAGAATATCCTTAAGTACTTGCAAAGAACTAAGGATATGTTTCTTGTATACAGAGGTGAAGAAGAGCTTGTCTCTAAGTGTTATGTTGACGCTAGCTTTGACACCGATCCGTATGACTCTAACTCTCAATCCGGATACGTATTTCTCATGAATGGCGGAGCGGTTAGTTGGAGGAGCTCCAAACAACCTGTGGTGGCGGGATCAACAACGGAGGCCGAATATGTTGCTGCTTCGGAAGCGGCTCAGGAAGCAGTTTGGATGAAGGAGTTCATATCCGAACTAGGTGTGGTTGCAAACGCGTTGGACCCAATGGTGATCTATTGTGACAACAATGGTGCCATTGCCAATGCCAAAGAACCAAGATCTCACAAGCATTCCAAGCATATTAAGCGGCGGTTTCACTCCATCCAAGAGCATGTCAAGGATGGAGATATAAGATTTGTAAAGTACATACAGATCTCAATGTAGTGGATCCATTGACTAAAACTCTCCCTAGAGCAAAACATGATCTACACCAGAACTCCATGGGTGTTAGATACATCACTATGTAACTAGATTATTGTCTCTAGTGCAAGTGGGAGACTGAAGGGAATATGCTCTGAGAGGCAATAATAAAGTGTTTATTGCGGTGAACCAGCATACCACTGCATGTGTAGTACACTATAGTCGTTGACATGACACTCACAGAACACCTTTCTGTAAATATCACATCCCTCAGAGTGGTACAACAGAAACATTGCGGGTCCATATTACAAACATTATATTACAATACCAGAAGTTCAAGACGTCAAAAGGTTCAACTTACAAACCAAAATATAGTGTTTCAGCGGAATTTGAAAGTAGCAACTCCGACTAGGAGTTGAGCTCAACAGCTTATTCTATAAAGTTCATGCTGCTCGGCTTTGTTGGCTACTACTAACTAGGATACTTAGTTGGATTCGCTATCGTCGACACCATAGCGGATTTCGTAATCCACTCCTTGAACACCTTCTGACAGGTCAGGCTCCTCGTAGAACACATCTTCTTGACATTCAGCTGCATACATTGGCACGTCTTCGGGATCCTCAGAGTCTAAGAAAGGGATCAAAGGAAAGGATGAGTAATAGCGTTACCCAACAAGTTCATTATATGCAAGGTGGGAAGTTTGATGCTCTAACTACCACCTCGGACTATAAGTCCTTGGCACTATGCAGTTTTTGTAAATCTTTCTTCAAATTTTATTATAAAAATCTATGACAATCAGCCTTCACAGGTTGACCAGAACTTTCATGGGGTTCCTTTCCTGCCGCGTTCGTAGATCCTTCCCGGAACAGGGAGTAACAAGTTACAATTCTTACACTCTGCAGAGGTGCGTTACTTTACCCATGAGAGATCAACTCCTTGTTTGCCAACCGGGCGTACTTTCCTGTCCACAATTCCATGATGTGGGGCCCAGTAGTTGGTCCAAGCCAATCACTGCCCCCTTCGCGACCTCGCGTGCCTCCTTGGTGTACACCATGCCCACATAATGAATTACGACAATGGTTTGTACAAACCGTTAGATGCCAGAACTATCGTGGACGATGGGGTTCCCACCCATATGCTGCATATCCTCTACGAATTACCAATTAACATGCACGCTACAAGGATAACAACCACGACCTGCACATCCGGCTTCATGCAAGAGGAAGAAGATACAGCTGACTTCTCTGTCCCATTCCAAATCTCATGGCTAACGCGTAATATACGACGCTAGGATCACTGATGTCAGGGGTTATTAAGTCCCTATTTGATCATCATTGTTGCAAATAGAACCCTAAGTTCTATTGCTCCATTATATCATCACTTAGGATGATATCTATGATTTCTTTATTTGTGAAATTAATATTTTTTTATTTTAGAGTGTATATGATAACACACCATTTGCAAATACTTTGATAAAGACTCTTCAAAGGATATGGGAAAGTGATGAACTTGCCTTGTGATAGCAAGGTAGTGAAGTCTAATGCTTGCACTGGACCTTGAGCTTCTATGTCTACAAAACATCATTATTGCCCGGTAATGACAATATTTAAAGAAGCAAAATGATTATGCAAGTAATGTAATGCATCATTTAATTTGGTATGTATTTTCCCCATTATTATAAAAATTATTTTTAAATAATAGAGGAGATATAAATATTTTTAATATTTATAATAGAATATAGTATTATTTTATTTTATTTTCCTTTTATTTGGCTTTTATTGATTTAATAATTCTTTTAGGAATTATCACTTAAATATCAAAAAAATTATTAAATATTTATTTAGTATTTTTCAAAAATACTACAATATTAATGTATGATGAAAGTGATTTTTATTTATTTTTATCATCTTTCATTAATTTTGTAATATTCCATTAGGAATATATAAATTACCAAATTCTTAATAAAATTTTTATGTCTAAAATTTTATATCTCAATTTATTTGGATAGTTTGGATTTTTGTGAAGTCAAAAATATTTTATTTATAATTTTTGGACTTTTATTTTATTTTCTTGAATTTTATTGAGTCGAGGGGCATTTTGGTCTTTTCCTATTTATTAAAACAGATTTCAATCGACTTGGGCTGGCCATTTGGGCTTATTGGGCCCCTATGGCCCAATAGGGCAGGGTCAAAATTATCACCCCGAGGGGTCCTCGGCCCACCCAACCCACTCATTCATTCTGTCTCTCCTTCGTTCTCATCTCCCCTCTCTCTCTCGACCCCGTGGGGTTCTGGCGCCGCCGCTGGCGATGGCCGCCGCTGTGGCCCTCCCTGGCCACTGTCGTGATGCAGGGCGAGGTTGGCGACTACGCTCGTTCATCTGGTCCAATTCGATTTGACTCCGGAGCTCCCCTGTGGCCAGGTTCACCCCGTTCTCGACCCTAGGGTTTGGGGAAAGTGCTACCGCCGCCGCCGCGGGCTCTCCCTTGGTGAGGTGTGGTGCCCAAGTACTGCTGTGGCCGCCGCCGTGGCTGGTGCAGGTTGCAGCGCCCTCTAGGGTGCTCCCTGTGCCGCCGCGGGCTCGTCGCCCAATCTGCTTCCTCTTCAATTCGTTAGCGAGGACCTCGGGTAAGTTGCCTCTGTGGATCTTGGTTCATCCTATCCCCATGAATCTCTATGTGTGTATCTAGTGGCTACCCTTGCCTAGTGCTTGCGTTCTGATTAGGGTTCATATCCTGTTGTTGATTATATACTGGATGAATTAGATCATGTGTTGATGGAATCTAAGCATGCTGAATGATTATTAGCTTGAGGCTTGCTGCTTAAGATGAACTATAATGGTTCTGGGGGTTTATTAGATGAGTTTATGTTTAGATTTCATATGATTCAGATGATATAGTTGCTCTGAAATCAATACTTGGTAAACTCAGTGGGTTTGATAACTTACCACTGTCATTACTTGGTTAATGATAATGGGTATGGTGTGATGAAATCACTGTCTTAGTGTTGTTGTCTTGAGAATTCAAGTGTGGTTTGAGATCACAATGATCTCAAACAGTGAAGATATATATAGGAATGTTTAATTATGATTCCTGTAATGACAGGAAAATGATTGGTAGATTGATTGATTGAATCTGTGAAGATGGAATGTTTATTCTGATTCATGTAGAATTGTTCTTGTGACACCATCTTTGTATGGCACACAAGATTGATTCTAATCCATTGTTTGGGTTGGTTTAAGCTTAAGGCAAGCTTGGCATTAAAAGATAAGTAGAAATGTTGTTTTCTGAAATCCTTAAGACCAATGATATTGGTCTGAGGCTTAGGGATTAGGATTTATCCAGTTGATTCATATGGATAGTTCTGGTAGTGGTACCAGCTACTGTTTCTTGAATCATAGCTTGTAAAAATGATAGTAGGCTTGATCACTTATATGGATCCAAAATATTAACTTCTAAGGTGCTACCCTTATCTTAGGGATGTGCCTAGAAATTAAATCTTAGCTATATTTATTGAGATATAGCTTGATAGCCAAATCAATGATCTTGTTCTGAGTTTTGGTTGGATCTTTGTACTTTGCTGTTTATTTTTAGAGTTTAAAACCTCAGTGATGGATTCACCCTACTTGGCTGCTTTCTGAGAGTTTGAATGTGATACAGATCATGTATGCTTGTCTAAACTTAGACAGATAGATCATGTGATGGTCTATGTACTCACAACTATCACTTGATGTTGTGGTTGCTAGTGGTGGATCTTATGGTAGCTTGATCTTGTGCTCCCCTGGTATATTTAGCTCCTAGCTTGTTGTAACATCCCTAAAATCATGTTTTCAAAAGTTTGCATATCATCCATGCATGCATAATCATTTAGGGATCAATTTCAAAGTCATTACAAAAACAGAAGCATTTGGGTGCTTATTATTTTATGTAAGCAAGCATTGATCCAATGCTACTTTCTTGAGAGAGAATATTTGTTACAAACCAAGGATTGTTTGTTCATGAGATGGTGTGGTTGAGTTCCAAGCTTGGACAAAATTTTCCAAAACAAATAATGGTTTTAAAACCATTTTCAAATCTTGTGCTAAGGCACTGTTTATTTTAAAATTTCAAAGGAACCAAACTAGTCCAGTGAGACAGCATGGTTTTATACTCAAAATTATGCAGGTTTCACTTTATAAAAGTCCAGAAAGATTTGGAATTCAAATGCTTTTGAATTTATTTGAAAAGGATTCCTAAAAATCGATTTAGAAAAAGAAAAAGGATTAGAAAACAGAACTGGGCCTGGCGCCACTCTTTCAGCCCAACAGACAAAGCAGCCCACCCGGGGTTTTATTTTCCCTCTGTTTCTCACCGCAGCCGCATGCACCCACCCGCTGACAGCTTGACCCCACTGTGCCCCGTCAGCTTCGTCCTCAATCAACGCGCGGCCAAGTCGCTCCGCCGTTACCTCGCCGCAGTCACTGCCCCGCTTAATTCCCATTGATGCAGGGAGTAATCGCCGCCCCGCTCCTGGCTATTTAATATCCTCTTCGCCACGACCATTTCCCCTCACCCCACTCGCTCACTCCGCCACCAGGCTGCTCGGATTTCACCAAGCCTCGCTGCTGTCCCGACGAACTCCGACGTCTGATTCCGGTGAGTACCGAGCGCCCCTCGTCTTCTACTTGAAGCTATCAAGTTCGCCGTGTCGCCGTGTCTCTGTGTCTCTGTGCATACTGCCAGATTCACCTTGTCTTTGCGTAGCTACTAACACCACTGACTCGTGCTAGGGCGACCCAGAACCTCGACAACGATCACGTCTGCAAACTCCCGACGCCGCCAGCAACTCCGACGAGCCCAGTGACCTCCATAGCACGCCCCCATCCACGCCAGCAAGAGGTTGAGCATCAGCGCGACCTTGCGAGTTCGGTAAGCCTATCCGTTGACCCCAGCCCCATTTGTAGCCGCTGGAGCATCGCTGACAGAGCGCCGCCGCCACGCCATCGTCGCCAGCGCCGCCAGACTTTGGTTGCTTGATTGGTAGTCGTTAGATCTAGATCTAACGCATACGATAGATCCACTTAGCGAAGGGGTACGAGTTAGATCTGGACGTGCGATTTCATTTAGATCGTGCGGTCCACACTGGTCGATCCGTGCGAAGCGGTACCGACGAATCAGAGAGCGCCGCGTGGCCTGAGTTTAGAATTAAAACAGAAATTTGATCTATTAGTTAGTCAAACTTTTAAAATTCATAACTTTTGATCCACACGTTCAAATTTTACAAATTTTATATCATTGAAATCAGGAGAGAAAATCCTATCTGTTTATGCAATGTGTTTAATATTTTTCCTCTGTAAAAATGGTTGTTTTTGCAGAAACATTTGTAGGCCTAATTTGAGAATGGAAATTATTTGAAAAATGTTTTAAAGATCAAATAAAGATTACTTTTGAGTATCTTGGTCTTGTTTATGTTTCATTACTATACACTTGTCTTGTTTGGTGTAGAAAAAAATCATCACATGGCATTTGCATGCATTCATCTATTTTTGTTTGTATATTTTGATATGTGATTTTGGTGCCATTATTTTATGTGTAGATTTTGGTGCAAATAGTGATTGTGGTTGTGAAGATTTTTGCTACTCCCCAAACTACCAAGTCGAGTGGTGCTTCATGTTTTTATCCCTATATTTTCACCTATGCATTAGAAATATTTTTGTATAGGACTTGCATGAATGTTTTGCTAAGTATCTATATGCTATGCTTGGGAAATCCTAGTAGTTGTAGTAATATTAGAATTTCCTATATGTTATGATACTTGCCTTTACCATGCTTAGCCTAGCTAGTAGCAACCATGGGTGGTTTATATATTCATGTTATGAGAAATATTTCTAAGTCTTTGGACTTATGTTTTGCTTAATAAAACAACTAAGTGAATGAAACACCTGGGTGGAATGGAAAGAATGGTTTGTGTTGAGTGGTTACACAAGGCCCATATCTATGGTTTACCTTGTGTATCTCACTTGTGGAAAGCCACCCAGGAACAAAGGGATTTGAGATGCCAAATGTTAAGAAGCTTCTAGTGCAGCCACATGACATTATGGGCTCTGCCTGGATCATATAGGTTGCAATAAGTTAGCCATTTGGACAGTTGGTGGTAGTGGGATGATAGGTTTGGAGCACGTCCATTTGGACTAAGGGAAGGCTTCTGAAAGGTCCTGTCTTGGTGAAAATCAAGTCTTGTGGGGAAAGTGCATAACCTCCGTAGATGGAAAAAATCTAAGTACTTAGCCATGTCCCTGGTATTGGACAACTTGAGAATCAAGACATGGAAGCTATCAAGAATCTCCTCATCCCAATTTTCTAAGTTAAAAACTTGTGGTTGAACAAGGGTGAAGGATCACCAATTTCTATTGGTGATTCCTTGGGAAAGTTTTGTCAAAGAAAAACTTAGTGTTTTCAACTAATAGGTAAAACCTATTTTGAGCAAAGCAAGCCTAAGCTACACTTAGCCAAATTCATAGAGTATTTAGATGTTAATATTCTACTAAGGTATCACTTGCCAATACTATTCCAATGTATCGACCCACTGTGGCTGTAAATTGTGATGTTGCAGGTTATTCCGATGATGATTAGGGGTTATGAGTCTACACTCAACATGCTTGCCTATGGCACATGAAGATGAAGACTTATTTATCTTATTCTATATTTGAACTCTTGTATTAGGCCTATGGCCATGGAGTTTGTAAAAGACTATGTTTGTCTCTGGAATGATATGTAATAATGACCTTTATTTCTGTGTACTTCATCTTAAACTATGGATGCTAGCATTGATCCAGGGACTAGCATTGCAATCACAGGGATCCTTACCTTTATAAAGGGAGGGATCTTACAGATGGTATCAGAGCACTGTGTTGCCTGTAGGATTATGACCCTAGGATTGGATTAGAAACCACTAAGGAAATTTTTTCAACAATTTCCACATTTGTCCTTTTCTTCTCGTAAACTTTTCTAATTCTTCTTTCTCATCTCTCTTTGTAGATGAACTCCATCAACGAAGCTGTAATGAAGGGACCACTCATGACTATGACCCTAGAGTGTGAGACTGAATTTCCAAAGGCCCTCAAGAACCTTATGGTTACCATGGGGATACATGGTGCATCTGTGTACAAAGGTTTCCCTGTAATGGATGAAGGAGAAGAATATTGGTGGGTGCAACTTCACTTGTACAAAAACAAGGAAGACAACCACAAGGAATCAGGATTCTGCATGGTTACCAAATCAGTGATGCACACCACATTCTTTGATTCTGCAAGGGATGCAGCTTGGAAGGCCATCAAAGAGCTTGGTGATAGACTCAAGTGCAGAATGCTCGACACCCAAAATGACCTTAGAGAAGAAAATAAACATACCCAAGAGTTGGAAACTACTAACCAACAACTAAGGGAAGACATCATAGACTTGATTTTGGAATCTTGTGAACAAGATAGGCAGATGGCTACTAAGGATGCTTTGATAGCCATTTTGTCTAGTGAGTGAGAGTTTTAACGTACTTCATTAGTTGGACCATCACACTTATCATTTTATTTCCAAAATTTTGTCTAAGTTAGGTTGAACCTTGTATGCTTGTAATGGATTTATGTATGCCATGACTTGTGTTTGATTGCAAATAATATGCTTGTGTTACCTTGACTTGTGTATCTCTATTAATGTTGATTCTAACTTTTTCTATCTTAAAAAAATAGATGCCTAATGTTACTATCAGCACGGCTGAAGAGTTCAAGGGAACTCGTTTTGGCACTCATCTTATTGAGCTCACTAGTGTGCTCAATCTTCCGCTTCCTAGCATCATAATGCTTCCCCTCACCAAGTTTGAGAGGAAGGACCTTTGGGGCTTCAAGGTTACTCAGCCAGGACGCCAGACTGAGCCAGCCACGGAGGCCATCACTTTCAAGCTCATGCATGATGACAAGGAGAGAGGCCTAGAGGTAGCCATGCAGGATTTTCTTGGACGTTTGTTAGGGAGACACTCTCGGGAGATTAGAGGTACTCACTTCCACGCCTTCGGAAGACGCGACGAGGATGGTGAGGCTATTGACTTCGAGGATGCTGCTAGAGAGACGGCAGAGCCAATTCGTCTATACCTCCAGGACCTAGAGGTTCTTCTTAGGCACCTAGATACTGATAGGACCAACGTCATGCTTAGCAATGATGAACTCCAGGTGCAGCTTCGTGAGAAGGACAAGCTCTTCGCGGAGCAAGATGAGATAGTCAAGGAAATGGAGGCCAAGTTTGAGAGTCAGGATAGAAAGTTCAAGAGTCAAGAGAAAAGAGTCCAAGATAGGAACAAGAGGATTTGAGAGATGACTGCAGAACTAGAGGCCAAGGACTTCGAGCTTGAGCATCAGCAGGTGGTGATTGAGAGACTTCGTTCACAGAAGAGGGCTCTCAAAGCCAAGGTAGAGGCCTTGACTACCAATGTCGAGGAGTATAAGACCGCTATGGAGAATGCAGGTCTTACACTTGTCGATGAGGAGGTTGATGCAGAGGAGTAGTGATGACTACTCGTTTATTTATTATTTACCATGCTTTTGATTATTGAGTCGCAATGACCATCCAACATGTGGATGGCTTGCTATTGGTGTATTTTCTTTTCAAAACATGTTGTCTATGTTGTTGAACTTTTGTTATTTTGATGCTTGTTTGTGATTGTATATGTGATGTATTGTGCATGTTAAGCATCTATGGGTATCTCATTCTTATCCTTATGAAAACCACAGATGCCTCCTCAACGTGCCAATCCCAACCCGAACAACAACAATGTCACCCCTGAGATGCAGCTGCTGATGACAGCACAGACACAGCTGATGCAGATGATGACCACTTTCATACAGAATCAGAATAACAACAACAATAATAATAACAACAACAACAATCAGAACAATCCACCAGGTTTTGACATGCTCACTAGATTCCTAAGACTGAGGCCAGCAAAGTTCTCAGGAACTACTGATCCCATGGTGGCCAATGATTGGCTACGCTCAGTGAACAAGGATTTGGTAACTGTTGGCTGTACTGATGAAGAGAAAGTCAGGTTTGCAGCACACTTGTTGGAAGGACCAGCAGCTACTTGGTGGGATAACTTCCAGATCACCACTGCTATTGAGGATGTGACATGGGATATCTTTGAAGATGGTTTCCGTAAAGCTCACATCTCATCTGGAGTGATGAGTTTGAAGAAGAAGGAATTTCATAACTTGAAGCATCACCACCGCAGCGTGGCTGAATATATTGAGGAGTTCAACAATCTGGCGCGTTATGCATCGGATGAAGTTGACACTGATGCCAAGAGGAAAGAGAAGTTCCTCGAAGGACTGAACGATGAACTGAATCTGCAATTATCGGTGGCCTATGTCCCCACTTATCAATCTCTTTGTGACAAGGCTGCCATCTTGGAGAGCAAGATGAAATAGGTTGAAAGCAGGAAGAGGAAACACTCTGAAAAACACAGCTCGGGATCGTCTCATAAGCGTTCCCATTATGATGATAGTGGGAGTTCTGGATCCCACAAGCATGGAAAGTACAACAGCCACCACAACCATCATCATGACAACAAGCATCACCATGGTCATGACAATGACAATGACAATGACAATGACAATGACAATGACAATGACAAGTACAAAAATCACAAGAGTGGACACAAGAGCCACCATAATGGAAGTGGTAGTGGAAGCCAGCCTGTCAAGAAGGATCTTAGTCAGGTTGAATGTTTCAAGTGCAAGAAGATGGGGCATTATGCAAATGAATGCCCAGAAAGGAAAGTTGAGGACCCAACAAGCCCAACCCTTTTCAGAAGGGACAAGTGAACCACATCAATGTGGAAGAAATCTATGAGGAGTCCGATGCTGTGGCTGGTAAGTTCAAACTCAATTCTATTCCAGCACTTGTTCTTTTTGATACTGGTGCATCACATTCATTCATATCAAAAGCATTTGTTGATAGAAATGGGTTTCCAACTGAAAACATTGGGTGTCCAATAAATGTAAGTTCTCCGGGTGGAGATATGATAGTAAGTCTTGGATGCCGTGATCTAGTGATAGAGTTTGGAAAACATAAGTTTCCAGTGAGTCTGATAATCCTAGATTCCCAAGGACTGGATGTAATTTTGGGAATGGATTGGATGACCAAGTATGAAGGAGTACTAGATTGTGCAAATCGAACTGTTGCACTCACAACCCCGAAAAAGAAACGGATAAGATTCAAGTCTAATTTTGAATCAAAAGGAAGTAAGCTAAATTCTCTTAAGGGGGTTAGCATAGACAGTGTGCCAATTGTGAGTGAATATCCGGATGTATTTCCGGAAGAATTACCGGGAATGCCACCAGATAGAGATGTGGAATTTCTGATTGACTTGCTACCAGGATTAGGACCAATAGCAAAGAGACCATACAAGATGTCAGTTGATGAGTTGAAAGAACTCAAGAAACAACTTGGAGAATAGTTGTAGAAAGGATTTATTCAACCAAGTTCTTCATCCTGGGGAGCACCAGTTTTGTTTGTAGAAAAGAAAGATAGAAGTCAAAGGTTATGCATAGATTATCGCTCACTCAATGAGGTGACTATCAAGAACAAATACCCTTTGCCTAGAATCAATGACTTGTTTGATCAGCTAGAAGGAGCCTGTGTGTTCTCAAAGATTGATCTCCGGTCAGGTTATTTCCAGCTCAAGATAAGAGAACAATACATACCTAAGACAGCTTTCACCACTAGGTATGGATTGTATGAGTATACCGTGATGCCATTGGTTTAACCAATGCACCAGCTTATTTCATGAATATGATGAACAAGGTGTTCATGGAGTTCCTTGACAAGTTTGTTGTCGTATTCATCAATGACATTTTGATCTACTCCAAGAGCAAAGAAGAGCATGAAGGACATTTGCGTTTGATACTTGAGAAGCTTAGAGAGCATAAGCTGTATGCCAAATTCAGCAAGTGTGAATTTTGGTTAAATGAAGTTGGATTTCTTGGACACATTGTGTCAGGAGATGGTGTAGCAGTTGATACTGCAAAAGTTTCAGCTGTAACCGAATGGGAATCTCCTAAGTCAGTAAAAGAGGTTCGTAGTTTCCTTGGCTTGGCAGGATACTATAGATTTATTGAGAATTTTTCCAAGGTAGCTAAGCCAATGACAGAGTTGCTAAAGAAAGACAAGAAATTTGCTTGGTTTGAAGGATGTGGACTCAGTTTCCAAGAATTGAAGAAGAGACTAGTGACAGCACCAGTCTTATGTTTGCCAGATTTGGAAAAAGATTTCCAAGTATATTGTGATGCATCTCATCATGGATTAGGTGCAGTTCTAATGCAAGAAGGGAAAGTTGTCGCTTATGCCTCGAGACAACTCAAAACTCAATAGGTAAATTACCCTACTCATGATTTAGAGTTAGCCTCTGTTGTCCATGCACTCAAAACATGGAGACACTATCTTTTGGGAAAACGATGTGAAGTGTTCACAGATCACAAGAGTTTGAAGTATATCTTCACTCAGAAATAAATCAACATGAGACAAATAAGATGGCTAGAACTCATCAAGGACTATGACTTGAGTTTGCAATACCACCCCGGTAAAGCAAATGTTGTAGAAGATGCTCTAAGCCGTAAGGTTTTTGTGAATGGCCTTACTAAGGGAGAGTTGCCTGATGATCCGTGTGCTCAATTTAGAGATCTCAGATTGGAGATTGTGCCTGTGGGACATCTCATGTCATTGGATGTTCAACCCACTTTGTTGGACAAAATCAAAGAAGCCCAAAAGACAGATAAAGAAATTGAAGAGATTAAGGAAAAGATTGGTAAAGGAAAAGCCAAAGGATTTCAAGAAGACGAATGGGGTACTTTATGGTATGGAAAACGTATCTGCGTTCCACAAGATCCGGAGCTTCGGAAACTGATTTTACAAGAAGCGCACAACTCACCATATTCCATTCATCCGGGTAACACCAAAATGTACATGGATATGAAGGAAAGGTTTTGGTGGAATAATCTCAAGAAGGACATCGCCGAACATATTGCTCTGTGTGATGTATGTAGTAGAGTGAAAGCAGAACATCAGAAACCAGCAGGATTGCTACAACCACTACCTATTCCTGATTGGAAGTGGGACAAGATTTGCATGGATTTCATCACTGGATTGCCAAGGACCAGGTCAGGATATGATTCTATTTGGGTAGTAGTGGACCGCCTAACTAAAGTGGCTCATTTCATACCCATGAAGACAACCTACACAAGTTCTAAGCTACCAAGATCTATATGAGTAGGATTGTATGTCTACATGGAGTACCCAAGAGTATTGTGTCTGATAGGGGAACTCAATTCACTTCTCATTTTTGGAGGCAACTACATGAGTCATTAGGAACGAGATTGGAATTCAGCACTGCTTTTCATCCTCAGACTGATGGTCAGACAGAAAGAACCAACCAGATTCTTGAAGACATGTTGAGAGCATGTGCTCTAGATTATGGAGCTAGTTGGGATGAAAGTCTGCCTTACGCAAAATTCTCTTACAATAACAACTATCAAGCCAGTATTGAGATGGCACCATTTGAGTTTCTCTATGGGAGAAAGTGTACCACCCCATTACTATGGAATGGTGTGGGAGAAAGAAGTTTGTTCGGACCAGAACTAATCAAAGAGGCTGAAGAGAAAGTCAAACTAGTTAAGGACAGATTGAAGATATCACAGTCTCGACAGAAAAGCTACGCAGATCCTAAGCGTAGAGAAGTCACCTAAGAAGTGGGTGATAGAGCTTATCTTAGAGTGTCACCACTTCGTGGAGTGAAGAGATTTGGAGTCAAAGTGATGGGGATATGTCTACCGGGGTATACCCAGCAGGACGTTTCCGACTGGCCCAAAACTTGGCGAGTGGGCCTGCAAGACGGCGACTGGATTGAAGCCTAGCGAGGAACCAAGCGACTGGAAGCTGAAGGCCCAGGCGAGTAGATAGGCCCAGTCGGATTAGGTTAAACGAGTACCAAAGCTTTAACTGAATCGGTTGAGATATGTAAACCCTAGGGGAGGTGAGCCTATATAAACCTCCCTGCGGGGCGTGTAGAGATACGTTCCATCATACCCCCAAGCGACTCGCCGCCTAGCCTCCGAGTTCGCCCATTGTACCACATCCATAATACAATCTAGCAGGAGTAGGTCTTTACCCTCCGGGGGGCCGAACCTGGGTAAAACCCTGTGTCTCCGCCCTCATCTCGCACCGCAGATGGCTGGCCGCCCTTGCCCCTCGTTCTACTACTCGCTGCCGATTGCAGCATCTGCCGTGACCATTCCCACGACAGTGGCGCCCACCGTGGGGCTTGGCCGGTCAGGCCGGTGTTCTGCGGCGAGATCCAATCTGCCCATCAACGAGACGGTCGCCACCGGCCGCATGGTAGCGATCGGCAAGATGCTCCAAATCTTGCCGAGCAGCTACGTCCCGGCGGCACGACCCGTCACGCACAGCGTGATCCTGCCGGTCGGCACGATCAGCCTCTTCGTCGGCCTCACCGACGTCATCGTCTCGGAGGACTCGGCTCGCATCTGCGAGTCGCCGCCACGCGATCGGCTCTCCGAGAGCCAGATCCGCACGATCCATCCCTCGCCTCCGAGTACAATTCGGCCCACAGCGACGTGGGCGAAAACTCAGCGGCCGCGGAAGACGCGACCCTCAACGACGACGCCGACTCGGCGACCCCGGCGTCACTCGTCGGATCCATCACCGCGGCTTCACCCGCGGGCTCCATTACTCAGGTCTCCAATGTGGGAGACTTCGAGTACCCCTCCATCCTCGGGATCTTCGAATTCGACTTCGGGTCGGAGAACTCCGCCGACCTCCGTGACGGAACTAGCCGCCACGCTGCGACCTACATGGCGACCGGCACCGATCCTCCGGAGGATCCATTCTCCACCCCAATCCCTCCTAACGCCACGGCAATGGAGGTCGAGGAACTCCGCCTGAAACTAGCGGAGGCAGTGCGCAAGGAGCAACCGAGCGCGAGAAATTCCGCCTCGAGCAGGTGACGGCGCAGGAGCTATCGCGCTACCACCAACAGCGGATCAGGTCGCGCCTGAACCCCGCCGTTCAGGGGCGCGCCCTGAACTTCGACGACGAAAACGACCCGGCCCGCGTGTCCGAGCGCGCGATCTGCGAGAACGCGCCACCAGGAGGAAGCGCCCGACCCCCGCCAGGGTCGACGGCGATGGGCGCCCCGCCTCCACCCAACCGCACACCCCCCAGGGACCAGCCGCGGATAGCCGTCTCCTCACGTGAGCGAGACGCAAACGGCCTCCCACTGTTCTCCACCCCTATGGACAACCTCGTGGCAGGCCGGGCAGCAGCCGACAGCATCGCGGCCACCGGCGACAGCGCCCTGCAGATCCAATACGTCAGGGCCCTGCTTGCAAAGGCCGTCGAGCAGCAAAGAGCGGGCGCCGACTCGCAAGGTCGAGTATACTCGCGTTCCTCGGGAAGCAGGGCGGCCTCGAGCGGCCGCCCAATGGCATCAAACACACTCAACTGCCCACCACCGGAGCCACTGCAGCTCCAACACCGACCCGCGAACGCGGCACTCTCCACCAACGACCCTAGGCCGATGACCAACCTCATCGCCGCCAACGGTCAACCCATCAACGCCCGCACCCACATCATCAACAACCAAAGCTAGCGCGCACGCCAGCTCGACGACCTGCGACACACCCTAACCAATCGCCGCGACGGCGAGCCCATGGGGTCGCTCAGTCGACTCGGCCCCAAGTGCTTCGGACCAATGATCCGAGGCGAGAAGTACCCGCCAAACTTTAAGGCGCCGAAGGAGATAGAAAAGTACGACTCCTCGTACGACCCCGCCGTCTGGCTCGACACATACCTCATGGCAATGGGGATCGCAGGCCACACCGACCTGCTAGCCGCCCGTTACCTCCCCCTGATGATGGAGGGGACGTGCATGCAGTGGATCAACACCCTCCCTCAGGACAGTATAGACTCCTGGGAGGAGATGCGCGACGCTTTCGTCAGGCACTTCGAGTGCTCCTACACCCGCGCCACCACTATCGAGGACCTGGAGCGATGCGTCCAGGGACCCCGCGAGTCGACCCGCAACTGGGTCCAACGGTGGCAAGAACTCTGGTACAACGCGGTTGGCATCCACCCGGACACCGCGATCCATTGCTTCAAGACCTCGTGCCGCTACGAGCCCCTGGTCGCCAAGCTCAAGCGACACTCTCGCACACTCGACAACATCCCCGACCTCCTCGAGATCGCCAAACGGTACGCGGAGGAAGATCCAAAACCAGGAAACCGACGACGAGTCAGGAGGTCAACGCCGCACGAGCGGCAACGAGAGCGGACAACGGTCCGACCTGCGCTACAGCAACACTCGCCTCACCAGCAAGCGCCGCAGTGACGGGCGAGTCGACTTCGTCACCAACGCCGGGCATACGCAACGCGAGCCCAAGAGCTTCCGCCACGACGGAGGACAACGCCGCGACGGCGGCAACTACAAGGACAAGCCAAGGTTCGACCCCGCGGCTCTCCTTAACCAACCATGTGCGTTTCATAGCGGGGAAGGAAAGCCCGCCACGCACACCACCGCCGACTGCCACACCCTCAGGGAGATCGAGAAGGCACGGCGAGCACGGGAGGACCCCGACAACGACCCGCCAAACGGCGGAAAATTCGGCAAAGTGGCCGGCTCACTCCACACCTTCACGGGCTTCAACACGAAGCGCGAGAAGAAGGTCATCGCCCGTGCCGTCACCGTCAACGCGGTGGCCCAGATGGACGTTCCCCAGTTCCTCAACTGGTCGGAGCAGCCCATCACCTGGAGTCGACAAGACCACTCGCCACGCATCGAGTACCCAGGTCGAGTCGCCCTGGTGGTCAAGCCTAAGGTCGGCGACTATTGGCTCCCCAAGACATTGATGGACGGCGGAAGCTCCATCAACATCATGTACCTGGACACCTTCAGGCGGCTGCGGCTCCCGCAGTCGATGATCGAGACGACCCACACCACGTTCCACGGCATCGTCCCCGGTCGGAAGGCGTACCCGATCGGCAAGGTCACGCTGCCAGTCACCTTCGGCACACCAGCAAACTTCCGTACCGAGCGGATCGTCTTCGAGCTCGTGCCATTCGACAGCCCCTACCATTGCGTCCTGGGGCGCCAGGCGTTCGCCAAGTTCATGGCAGCGCCCTACTACGCGTACAACGCGATGAAGCTCCCCGGGCCGTGCGGCGTCATCACCATCAACGGCGACCCCGACATGGCCGCCGAATGCGAGGCCAAAGGCGCCGAGCTCGCTGACGCCATCATCGTGGCGGAGAGCAACCACGCGGATGAACTCGCCAAATACGCGAGCGGGGTCAACAACGACGACCCCACCATACTCAAGAAGCCCAACTCGGAGGGCGCAAACACCTCAACCTTTGAGGCCACCACGCACACCCGTACCGTCGAGCTGGTCCTAGGCGACTCCAGCCAGACGGTGACGATCGGGACGGGCATGAGCCCGACATAGGAAGGCGCGCTCATCGAGTTCCTCCGTGAGAACAGGGACATCTTCGCATGGAAGCCCTCTGACATGCCCGGTGTCCCCAGGGAGCTCGCTGAGCACAAGCTAAACGCCGACCCCAAAGTGCGACCTGTCAAGCAGTCGCTGCGGCCCTTCAATGAAGAGCGCCGCCGAGCAATCGCCGAAGAGGTGCAGCGTCTACTCGCTGCAGGCTTCATCCGGCCAATCAAATACTCCAAGTGGCTGGCAAACCCAGTCCTGGTTGAGAAGAAAAACGGGACCTGGAGGATGTGTATCGATTACACAAACCTGAACAGCGCCTGCCCAAAGGAGCAGTTCGTCCTCCTGCGGATCAACCAGATAATCGATTCCACCGCGGGCTCAGAATCGCTGTGTTTCCTCTACGCCTATTCTGGTTACAATCAGATCAAAATGGCTGTCGAGGACGAGGAGAAGACGGCGTTCATCACGCCATTCGGAGCTTTCTGCTACACCGCCATGACCTTCGGCCTCAAGAACGCCAGGGCGACCTACCAGCGGTGCATGCAAGAATGCCTTGCGAGCCAAATTGGCCGCAACATCCACGTCTACATCGACGACATGGTCGTAAAGTCCGCTCGCCAGGGCGACCTACTCGCCGACCTGGCGGAAACGTTCGCCAACTTGCGAAAATACAAGATAAAACTCAACCCAGGCAAATGCACCTTCGGTGTACCCGCAGGACAGCTACTGGGCTATGTCGTCTCCAAGCGCGGGATCGAGGCGAACCCCACCAAGATCGACACGATCGCCCGACTCAGCAAACCCGAGTGCCTGCGCGACGTTCAGAAGCTGGCTGGGCGAGTAGCAGCTCTCAGTCGCTTCATCCCCCGCTTGGGCGAAAAGGCAATGCCTCTATATCGCCTGATGCGCAAGAACCCCACATTCCAGTGGGACAAGGAGGCGGACGACGCGCTCCGCGACCTCAAGAAGGTGCTACTCGCCGCACCGCTACTCGCCGCCCCGGTCGACAAAGAACCCATGCTAGTCTACGTCGCGGCTTCCGAGCGCGTCGTCAGCGCGGTCATGGTCGTCAAGCGACCGGAGGAAGGAAAGGAGCGCCCAGTACAGCGACCGGTCTACTACATCAGCGAGGTCCTCATCGAGTCGCGCCAGCGGTACCCGCAGTACCAGAAGCTGGTATACGCGGTCTTCAGGGCACAGTGACGCCTGCCGCACTACTTCCAGGAGCACCCGATCACGGTCGTCTCCTCCGCACCGTTGCAGGACATCATCCGCAACCGTGAGGCGACCGGGCGAGTCGCCAAGTGGGCCGTCGAGATCGGCGTCCACAACATCAAATACGAGCCACGAAGAGCAATCAAGTCGCAAGCCCTAGCGGACTTCATCGCCGACTGGGAAGAAGCCCAGCAGCCAGAGAAGCTTCCATACCTCCACTACTGGAGCCTACACTTTGATGGCTCCAAGAACGCGGACGGCGCAGGCGCAGGGATCGTGCTAACCTCTCCGAAGGGCGACAAGCTCCGCTATGTCCTCTGCCTGGACTTCACACCCTGCACAAACAACATGGCCGAGTACGAGGCCTTACTACACGGCATGAGGGCCGCCAGGGAGATGAATGTCAACCGCCTACGCTGCTATGGCGACTCCGACCTCGTCGCAGGACAAGTCGCTGGCACCTGCGACGCCGTCTCCCCCACCATGGCGGCGTACCGCCAAGCAGTGAACAATTTGGGCGGACACTTCACAGGCTACTCCGTCGAGTGGATCGATAGGCGGAAGAACGAGGAGGCCGACGCCCTCTCTCGCATCGCGTCGGCTCGACTCGCACCACCCGCCGGCGTCTTCCTCGACACGATCACCAAGCCATCAGTCTCTCCCCCAAGGGAGATCGACATCGGAGTCCCGCTCCAACCAGAGGCAGCCCTTGTCGCACTCGTCAACGAGCCAGACGACTGGACCAAGCCCTACATCGCCTACCTGGAAGCCGGCACCTTGCCGGGAGACGAGACGGAAGCTCGGATGATCGCCCGTCGATGCAAGTCCTACGCCATCATCGACGGTGAGCTCCACAAGCGCAGTATCACCAGCGTGTTCCAACGCTGCGTCCAACCCGCCGAAGGACGCAAGATCCTCCACGACATCCACTCCGGTGACTGCGGCCACCATGCCGGCGCCCGCTCCCTCGTCGCCAAGGCTATGCGACATGGCTTCTACTGGCCCACCGCATACGCCGACGCTGTCGACATTGTCCAGCGGTGCGCTGGGTGCCAGAAGTACGCCAACCAGACGCACGTGCCGAGCTCAGCGCTCAAAACAATCCCCATCACTTGGCCATTCGCCGTATGGGGCATGGACATGGTGGGCCCCTTCAAGAAGGCTCCCTCCGGTTACACCCACCTCCTGGTCGCAGTCGACAAATTCACAAAGTGGGTGGAGGCCAAGCCAGTCCGGAAATGCGACGGGAAGACCGCCACAAAATTCCTACGCGAACTCATATATCGCTACGGGTTCCCCAACAGCATCATCACGGACAACGGCACCAACTTCGCCAAAGGAACCATGGCCGAATTCTGCGAAGAGCACCACATTCGGCTCAACCTCGCGTCAGTCGCCCACCCGGAATCCAACGGCCAGGCGGAACGGGCCAACCAAAGCATCCTCCACGGCCTGAAGCCGCGACTCCAAGTACCACTCGAGCGCACCGCCGGGTGCTGGGTCGAGGAGCTACCCTCCATCATCTGGGGAATCCGCACCTCGGTCAACAGGTCGACGGGATTCACCCCCTTCTTCATGGTGTACGGCGCCGAGGCAGTCATGCCCACCGACCTTGAGCACGACTCGCCAAGGGTCGTCCACTACATGGAAGCTGCGAACGAACTCGCACGACAGTATGGAGTCGATCAACTCGACGAGGCACGCGACCTAGCTCGCTCGCGCACCGCCATCTACCAACAAGGACTCCGCCGCTATCACAGCCGGCGGGTGAAAACTCGCACCTTCCAAGAAGGCGACCTGGTGCTGCGTCTCATCCAGGACAAGAAGGGCATGCACAAGCTTTCCCCTCCATGGGAGGGACCATTCGCCATCGGCCGTGTACTCGGCAACAACGCCTACTACCTCATCGACGTCCGCGGGGACGGCGAACTCGACGTCAAGCGACCATGGAATGTAAACCTCCTACGGAAGTTCTACGCCTAGAACCCCACATATGTACTCTCCAGTCGATATGAAATAAAAAGAAACGGTTACCGCAAATTTCGCCTACTCTCCGTGTCTTGTGCCACTCGCACTCGTAATAACAGCATCACGCTAACCGCAGAAGTCAACCTTTGGTACAGCGATCGTCACGGCTAAGTAGTGCGGTGCAAGAGCACTGAGCTACCTCAGGTCTTGCATCGTCCATGAAAAACGCCTACCCGGAGCCCCATTGGAGTCGCCTAGCTCGACTGGTTCTACGAACCAAGACTATTGCCTACGCTTCTTACAGCGACCACGATCCTCCGCATCCTCGACATAGCGACTCGAACGGCTAAGTACCACGCTCGGGGACTGCGGACCAGTTCACCTCGAGCGGTCCGGGAAAACGCCAAGTAGGAGAGCATGCCCAGGAATCGCCACGCGACTGACCCCACGGGCCAGGCAGGAGTGACGCGCACAAACTAACGCGCCAAGTCCTCACTCACCCTCGAGTCGTGCCTGGAACAGCCAAGTACCATGCTCGGGGACTCGGCCACCCGACCTCGTTCGCGCACGGGAAAACGGCGAAGTACAGCGCGTTCAAGGGAGTCGCCTAGCGACTGGCTCTTCGAGTCCGGGCGAGTCGACCACAATAATAAAACACACAAAGACACCAAACACACCACATACGAGGTAAACCCCACAAAAGGACGGACGCGCTCGGGGACTCGTTCAAACAACAATCACAAACACTTGACAATTACCAAAATAGACACGACATCTCATTCGATAGCATGTTGCATTGTTTCGCATTACAAAATATGCCCACATGGCAGAACTGCTGCTAACGCCACATGGCAAACTATCCTATTCTGCAGGCTTAGACGACGACTCGCCAACTCCCCGGCGATTGCGGATGAACAACGTGTACGGGTTCGACGGATACGTCGTCTGTTCACCCGCCATCGCCGCGCGGAAGGGTTGCTCAACCTTGAGATCACGATGCGGCGGCTCGGGGTCGCCAGACACAACGACCGTCTCCTGGTACGGGAGGAAGTCGCCCATCGCCAAGACACGCTCCGAGTACTTGGCGGCGCGGTCTTGCAACTGGAGGACCTCGGAAAGCTCCACCGCGCCAGTCGACGATGGGTAGCCACTCGTCACATCGTCGATGTCGAAGTCCTCGGGGAAGTGGGCAAGACCAAGGCTAAGCATTGTCGCCGCCCCGCGCCGAAACGCCGACCGCGTCATGAACTCCACGACCGCGGGCGCCTTCTCCAAATACCTCCACACCTCAACGAGGTCGCTGGGAATCACTTCCGTGGGCGATATCTCCTGGAGGTAGGCACGGATGCACGTCGCCGACAACGTGGCCGAATCGACAAGCGTGCTCACACACTGCCGCGCGTCGAACGTGCTTGCTTCTTCCGTGCTGTCGATGATGCGACCTGCGAGTAGAAGACAATAATGAATACGACGGACACCACAAATGGCACAGCTACTGAAAGAGGCAGACGCGCTTACCAATCAACGGGCGGGCGAGGGTTGTGATGAAGCATTGAAGCGACGTATGGTCGTCCTGAAGCCCAGCAATAAGGACTTCCGACACTCTACGATCCTCTTCGGCGGCTGCAACGACGGCCTTGGCTCGCCCATCGGCTGAGCTTGCTTCTTCCTTCGCCTCCCGTAGCTGGCGCTCGAGGTCGGCGATCCGTTGTTCGGCCGAACTCAAAGCCGACTGCGCCGCCGCCAATTCACTAGTAGGGACAAGCCCCTGGTGAGCTTTCTCTGCCTTCGCGGCAACAGCCCGAAGCCCTTCGTTCGCCTCCTAGACGATGGCCAGTTCCTTTTCCGCGCGCTGCTTTGCCGCCAATCGGTCGGCCGATTCAAGCTGCAGACCCTGCACATCACCAAAAGGTCAATCAAAGAAACTCCTAAAGTGCCCACCCGCTAAAATTCAGCGAGTACGCACTCGGGGACTGGCAATCAAAGAAACTCCTAAAGTGCCCACCCGCTGAAATTCAGCGAGTGCGCACTCGGGGACTGGTAATCAAAGGAATTCCTAAAGTGCCCACCCACTGAAATTCAGCGAGTGCGCACTCGGGGACTGGATGCGAAAAGCGAATAAAAGATACTAAAAGAATCAGGCCGCTGCAAAACACCGACCTGATCCTCGGGGACTGGATGTACCTGGATGGCTGCACCAAGCATGTCGTGGAGTTGTATCGCGTCCACGGACGCAAGGAGAGCTGGAGTATGCCCACGGCGCTGGTCGACTTTGGCGTCGGCGACTCCTGGAGCGTGGCTCGAAGGCGAAGTTCCACTCGCCGCGGCCGCCTTGGTCGTGAAGCGCGGGAAGGTGGCGATAGAGGCACCCGCCCCAAAAGAGGTCGGCTCGGCCGTTCCAGGCAACAGAGCGCCCTTCTTCGTGGACGCGGCCGCCTCCGTTGCAGGACCAGCCGGCGCGGCCGCCGTGTCGTCAGAAATCGTGACGACGGCGTCACCCTTGGCCTTCTTGCCGCCATCCGCAGGGACGATGACTTCGTCCGCCTTCCTCTTGCAGGAAGAATCCTCCTCGCTGACGACGGACGGCACCTTAGCCACGGTTGGATGACCCATCTTCTTCACTTCGGTCCTGTACATTGATCATATAAGCAAGATAATTCAATGATTATGGGAGACAAAGGAAGGCGAGTGCACTCACTTGGCGACCGGAATGAAGCGCAGCCCCGTACGGAGGCCGGCTGGCTTCTCCAGCTCAGGGCCCAGTCGGCGGCTGAGCCCCATGTCTAGGACGTCGCGTGCCCAAGACACGGACGGCTTCTTCGTCGTTGAAGCTGCGACCGGAGCCTCTATAACTTCTTCGACAGGAGCTTCCCTGCGAGGCGAAGTCGCTGTGGCCGGAGCCTCCCCTAGCCCCGAGACCGGGGCGAATGGCGGAGGCATCGACGCCAGGGGCACCTCGATGGTGGCCGTGTCCAGCGCGGCCGTCGGCGGCGGCGCCTCGTCCTTGGCCGGGCTGGGGGCGTCGGAACTGCTTGCCGAGTGTGGTGGCGAGGCCGGCCTCATCGGTTTCGTCTTCCTCCTTAGAAGGGCCTTCACCTCCTTCTCTTTCTTCTTCTTCTTTGACGGAGTAGCTTCGCGGTGCGAGGTCGTCTCCGGAAGTTCTTCTTCATCATCATGGCGCTCGAGGCTCTTGCTCGCCTCGAGCTCGCGCTGACGTTGCCCGCGGGTCTTGCGAGCCAGCGGGGCAGCTTCCTCCTCGGATTCGTCGTCGCTGTCGCCTTCGTCGCTCCTAGCGGGCGACCCGCCCATGTCTCGGACGGACGAGCTCGAATTCTCGTCATCCGAGGGCGGGAGCCACCCTTCCACCACTTGGAACAGCTGCAACAAAGGCAAATTGAAGTTAGTATGACCGCGACTGCAAAAGGACTGCGACTGCGAAATGATACGAAGTGATTACCGTTGGGGCTGAGCGCTTCGCGGTATAGGGGGCGACCCCAGCTTGAGCGTCCAAGTACACCGCTTGGGTGATTTTCTTCAGGGCCGCGGTGTAGTCATCGAGCCTCCACTCGGTCAAGCTAGCTTTTGTCGGGTCGTCCCGACCGGTGTACTGGTACATGTAGTGCTCGCGCCTGGCCAGCGGGACGAGTCGCCGCCCGAGCCAGCAGTTGTACAAGTTTATCGTCTAGAGGCCCTTCTTTTTCAGACTGTGGATGGTCTGAAGCATCTCGTCGACAACCATCCGCTGGTCGCCGGGAAGCTTGCCGACTTGAAGGCGGCGCGGCTCGGACCGATCGGCGGAATACCGCGGAATCGCCGTCTCGCCTTCCAGAGTCGCCTCGGCAACGTAGAACCACGACTTTTTCCAGTCACTCGCTACCTTGGCGGGCAGCGTCAGGTCGAAGAATGAGGCCTTCGACTTCAGCTGGAAGGTTAGGCCACCCGCGGCGAGCATTGGGTCGCCCGCCTCCTCACGGCTGATCCGTCCATGGAACAGATCTTGCCAAAGAGGGAAGTAGGGCCGGCAGCCCAAGTAGCACTCGCAGAACGCCACAAAGATGGCGAGCTGCTCGATGCTATGGGGGCCCAGATCCGACGGCTGGATCCTGTAGTAGGAGCAGAAGCGCCGGAAGAATAGGGACGTGGGGAACCCTAGCCCCCGTTCGAGATGACTGGTGAAGCAGATGAACTCCCTCTCTCGCGGGTTTGGAGTCACCTCTCCGGCTGCGGGGATGCGCCAGTAGCCGGCTTGCAGAATCCCGGCCTCCTCAAAGGAAGCCAGTTGCGCCCTAGTGCATTTTGATCTGCCCCAAGGTTCGGTGGAGAGGGCCATGGCGGAAAGATTTGTGAGGGCTCGGAGGATTTCCAGTTGGCTGGGTCATGGTGCGGAGGGAGGCGAAAGGTGCGCACAGTCGGAGGAAATGGTGAGACGGTGGTCCTCTGATCGCTAGCCATTCCTCTTATATAGCGGTTGCTACCCGCCAAATTAGGGAACCGTTACCGCGCGATGATTACGCCAAAAGTTACCGTTGGATTAACTCCAACGGCTAGTTTGACCATGTTTAACGGTCCAACTTCAGCCACTCGGCTCGCCGACCCAACCACTATGACAGTGTTTCGCCGACTCGACTCGCCAAAGCTGCGAGTAGCGTGATTAGTTTTTCCTTTATACAGGAGCCCGCCGTTGATTCGACTGGATGTCTACTCAGCAGCCGTATGCTCCGACTGCCAGCAGCCACCTACGCCAAATCGACGACGGCCTCGGGGACTACTGATGGGGATATGCCTACCGGGGTATACCGAGCAGGACGTTTCCGACTGGCCCAAAACTTGGCGAGTGGGCCTGCAAGACGGCGACTGGATTGAAGCCTAGCGAGGAACCAAGCGACTGGAAGCTGAAGGCCCAGGCGAGTAGATAGGCCCAGTCAGATTAGGTTAAACGAGTACCGAAGCTTTAACTGAATCGGTTGAGATATGTAAACCCTAGGGGAGGTGAGCCTATATAAACCTCCCTGCGGGGCGTGTAGAGATACGTTCCATCATACCCCCAAGCGACTCGCCGCCTAGCCTGCCGAGTTCGCCCATTGTACCACATCCATAATAAAATCTAGCAGGAGTAGGTCTTTACCCTCTGGGGGGCCGAACCTGGGTAAAACCCTGTGTCTCCGCCCTCATCTCGCACCGCAGATGGCTGGCCGCCCTTGCCCCTCGTTCTACTACTCGCTGCCGATTGCAGCATCTGCCGTGACCATTCCCACGACACAAAGGAAAATTGGCCCCAAGATATGTTGGACCATTCAAGATTCTGAGTCGTAAAGGAGAAGTAGCTTATGAGATTGAATTGCCAGAATCATTGTTTGCCGTTCACAATGTGTTTCATGTGAGTCAGCTTAAGAAATGCCATCCAGAGATGGAAGAGACTTCTTTGAAGGATACCATACCTTTGGAGGAGGTTCAATTGAAAAGTGATCTCACTTATGAGGAAAAACCTATCAAGATTCTTGAGACTGCAGAAAGAGTTACTCGGACTAAGACTATCAAGTTCTGCAAAGTTCAATGGAACCATCATTCCGAAGAAGAAGCAACATGGGAAAGAGAAGATGATCTTCGGAAAGACCACCCTCACCTATTTCCTAGCCAATCCGAATCTCGAGGGTGAGATTCACCTTAAGGGGGTTAGATTTGTAACATCCCTAAAATCATGTTTTTCAAAAGTTTGCATATCATCCATGCATGCATAATCATTTAGGGATCAATTTCAAAGTCATTACAAAAACAGAAGCATTTGGGTGCTTATTATTTTATGTAAGCAAGCATTGATCCAACGCTACTTTCTAGAGAGAGAATATTTGTTTCAAACTAAGGATTGTTTATTCATGAGATGGTGTGGTTGAGTTCCAAGCTTGGACAAAATTTTCCAAAACAAATAATGGTTTTAAAACCATTTTCAAATCTTTATCAAATCTTGTGCTAAGGCACTGTTTATTTTAAAATTTCAAAGGAACCAAACTAGTCCAGTGAGACAGCATGGTTTTATACTCAAAATTATGCAGGTTTCACTTTATAAAAGTCCAGAAAGATTTGGAATTCAAATGCTTTTGAATTTATTTGAAAAGGATTCCTGGAAATCGATTTAGAAAAAGAAAAAGGATTAGAAAACAGAACTGGGCCTGGCGCCACTCTTTCAGCCCAACAGACAAAGTAGCCCACCCGGGGTTTTCTTTTCCCTATGTTTCTCACCGCAGCCGCGTGCACCCACCCGCTGACAGCTTGACCCCACCGTGTCCCGTCAGCTTCGTCCTCAATCAAAGCGCGTCCGAGTCGCTCCGCCGTTACCTCGCCGCAGTCACTGCCGCGCTTAATTCCCATTGATGCAGGGAGTAATCGCCGCCCCGCTCCTGGCTATTTAATCTCCTCTTCGCCACGACCATTTCCCCTCACCCCACTCGCTCACTCCGCCATTAGGCTACTCGGATTTCACCAAGCCTCGCCGTTGTCCTGACGAACTCTGATGTCTGATTCCGGTGAGTACCGAGCGCCCCTCGTCTTCTGCTTGACGCTATCAAGTTCGCCGTGTCTCTGTGCTTCTTCTGATACTTTTGTTTTGCCCGCGCATGACCCAGGTCGCCGTCCCCGACCACCTCAGCGAACGACAGAACCACCGTCCCAACTCCGACAAGCAATAGCGGTATAAATCGAACGCCCTTTGATCTCGCGTGCATACTGCCAGATTCGCCTTGTCTTTGCGCAGCTACTAACACCACTGACTCGTGCTAGGGCGACCCAGAACCTCGGCAACGATCACGTCTGCAAACTCCCGACGAGCCCCAGTGACCTCCATAGCACGCCCCCGTCCACGCCAGCAAGAGGTTGAGCATCAACGCGACCTTGCGAGTTTGGTAAGCCTCTCCGTTGAACCCAGCCCCCTCTATAGCCGCCGGAGCTTCGCTGACAGAGCGCCGCCGCCGCGCCATCATCGCTAGCGCCGCCAGACTTTGGTTGCTTGATCGATAGCCGTTAGATCTAGATCTAACGCATACGATAGATCCACTTAGCGAAGGGGTAAGAGTTAGATCTGGCTGTGCGATTTCATTTAGATCGTGTGGTCCACACTGGTCAATCCATGCGAAGCGGTACCGACGAATCAGAGAGCGCCACGTGGCCTGAGTTTAGAATTAAAACAGAAATTTGATCTATTAGTTAATCAAACTTGTAAAATTCATAACTTTTGATCCACACGTTCAAATTTTACAAATTTTATATCATTGGAATCAGGAGAGAAAATCCTATCTGTTTATGCAATGTGTTTAATATTTTGCCTTTGTAAAAATGGTTGTTTTTGCAGAAACATTTGTAGGCCTAATTTGAGAATGGAAATTATTTGAAAAATGTTTTAAAGATCAAATAAAGATTATTTTTGAGTATCTTGGTCTTGTTTATGTTTCAATACTGTACACTTGTCTTGTTTGGTGTAGAAAAAAAATCATCACATGGCATTTGCATGCATTCATCTATTTTTGTTTGTATATTTTTGATATGTGATTTTGGTGCCATTATTTTATGTGTATATTTTGGTGCAAATAGTGATTGTGGTTGTGAAGATTGTTGCTACTCCCCAAACTACCAAGGCAAGTGGTGCTTCATGTTTTTATCCCTATATTTTCACCTATGCATTATAAAAAAAATTATATAGGACTTGCATGAATGTTTTGCTAAGTATCTATATGCTATGCTTGGGAAATCCTAGTAGTTGTAGTAATATTAAAATTTCCTATAAGTTATGATACTTGCCTTTACCATGCTTAGCCTAGCTAGTAGCAACCATGAGTGGTTTATATATTCATGCTATGAGAAATATTTCTAAGTCTTTGGACTTATGTTTTGCTGAATAAAACAACTAAGTGAATGAAACACCTGGGTGGAATGGAAAGAATGGTTTGTGTTGAGTGGTTACACAAGGCCCATATCTATGGTTTACCTTGTGTATCTCACTTGTGGAAAGCCACCCAGGAACAAAGGGATTTGAGATGCCAAATGTTAAGAAGCTTCTAGTGCAGCCACATGGCATTATGGGCTCTGCCTGGATCATATAAGTTGCAATAAGTTAGCCATTTGGACAGTTGGTGGTAGTGGGATGATAGGTTTGGAGCGCGTCCATTTGGACTAAGGGAAGGCTTCTGAAAGGTCCTATCTTGGTGAAAATCAAGTCTTGTGGGGAAAGTGCACAACCTCTACAGATGGAAAAAATCTAAGTACTTAGCCATGTCCCTGGTATTGGAAAACTTGAGCATCAAGACATGGAAGCTATCAAGAATCTCCCCATCCCAATTTTCTAAGTTAAAAACTTGTGGTTGAACAAGGGTGAAGGATCACCAATTTCTATTGGTGATTCCTTGGGAAAGTTTTGTCAAAGAAAAACTTAGTGTTTTCAACTAATAGGTAAAACCTATTTTGAGCAAAGCAAGCCTAAGATACACTTAGCCAATTTCATATAGTATTTATATGTTAATATTCTACTAAGGTATCACCTGCCAATACTATTTCAATGTATTGACCCACTGTGGCTGTAACTTGTGATGTTGCAGGTTATTCTAATAATGATTAGGGGTTATGAGTCTACACTCAACATGCTTGCCTATGGCACATGAAGATGAAGACGTATTTACCTTATTCTATATTTGAACTCTTGTATTAGGCCTATGGCCATGGAGTTTGTAAAAGACTATGTTTGTCTCTAGAATGATATGTAATAATGACCTTTGTTTCTGTGTACTTCATCTTAAACTGTGGATGCTAGCATTGATCCAGGGACTAGCATTACAATCACAGGGATCCTTACCTTTATAAAGGGAGGGATCTTACACTTGTCCTTGATCTAGCCCATTTTCTCCTGATCTTGATGTCTTGTCCTTGGTCTTGCTATCCACCTGATCTTCCCCCTCCTTATGTCACCATCCTAGTGATGTGATCTTGGGCTTTGGTTGGTTTGGCTGCTGGCTGCTGTGCTTCGTTTAGCTGTTGGCTGCTGAGCTTGATGTGTAAGAGCAAGAAGATGATTTTGTGTTCTTGCTCACGGCTGTGTCGATGGTTTTGTGTTGCTGGGTTGTTGCTAAGGTGCTGACAGCACACACCATGCAGTTTTTTGTGTGTGTGTGTGCTGCTTGTGTGCTTGCTGCACAGATGTGGATATGTTCAGAATTTTGAAATTGACTGTTATCTGGTTACTTTTACCTGGCTGGTGAAACTTGCCCCTCTTTGCTGTCATTTGACTTCTGGCTTTAAAAATTATGAAAGATACATTCTTTCATATTGGTGAAACTTGCCCCTTTTTATAGAATTACTCAATGATGAATCTTGATCAGTGCACTTCACTGACAAGTCTGAGAGTAAAATATTAGTAACCCTAACTTTCTTTATTTTTTGTTTGTGTTTGTTTTGAAGGTACCAAACTTGGAAATTCAAGATTTTAGCTTAGGTTTACTTGTAGAATAGCTAAATGTAATTTTCTTTATTCATTTGTAATTTTTGTTCTATTCTTTTGTAATCTTTATTTTAGTATTTTGTAATAAAGATTATACCATAATCAATAAACAATTATTATTCTTTCTTTATTTGCTATGGTGAAGATTGTGGATGTTTCTAATAAGTTACATTTTTGTAACTTATTTGTTGAATGAAAATATGAAATAGATATTCATTTAAATAAAGTTTGAGTTAAATTGGTTAACTCATAATTAAATCAAGATTCAAACATTATTCAAAAATCATTTGAATTATAATCCAAACACTCAAGTTTAAAATTCAAATTCATTTCCCAAAACACATAATTTCTCAAAAATCATATCAAAGTCTATAACAATCATCCTTTAAGACTAAACCTAATCTCAAAGTATGAAAGAAACCTTGATCACTTTAAGTTTTTATTTGGCGAAAAATTTACCCACATTTTCATAGATGAATGCATGCAGTATTTCAAATTCCTAAATCTACCCTTCATTAGTTCCTACATGTTGGGATGTTACATTTATTATGTGTATTCCAAGTATATGATAGATGTTTATTTTGCATGCTATAATTGTATTAATACGGAAACGTTAACACATGTGTGTTTAATAAACAAACAGAAAGTTCCTAGTTATGTCTCTCTCATAAACTAGCTCGTTGATTAACAAGATGATCACAGTTTCCTGATCATAGACATTGGATGTTGTTAATAACGAGATCACAACATTAGTGTAATGATGTGATGAACATTCATCCGAAGTATAGCATTACGATCAAAGTCATTGAGTTTATATTGCTATAAACAACTTACGAAGTGATCCTAATCCTTCGACCATGAGATCATGTCAATCACTAACACAGAAGAGTTTATTGATGACATCAAACGTCACACCGTAACTGGGTGATTATAAAGATGGCTTCAAAACTACTAAAGTGTTATGTTGAGGTTATGGATCAAGGGTGGAATTTGTTCATCCCAATGACAGATAGATATACTCTGGGCCCTCTCGGTGATATCACATTGGTTAGCTTGCAAGCAAGTGATTTGATCACTAGAATGTTATATCACGGGAACGAGAAAAGAGTGCATGTCGGTAACGAGATCAAACTAGGTATGGAGATACCGATGATCAAATCTCGGACATGTAATATATCGTGAAACAAAGGGATTAAGATACTAGCGTAAAAGGTTCCGACGATCACAGGAAAGTCATCATTGAATGTGTGGGAGTCAGTATGGATCTCCAGGTCCCGCTTCTGATTATTGATCGGAGAAGGGTCTCGATCATGTCCGCATTATTCGTGAACCGTAGGGTGACACACTTAAGGGACACTGATATCCAATTGGAGCAAAAGTTTCATGCCGGAAAGAATAACAAGCATAGGAATTTATGTAACACCGCGGTTCTGAAAAGACCGTGGCTTCTATGTGACATGTCAATCCCTGGATCGGTTCATTGGCCCACAATAGAATAAGATGAATAACATAGAAAAATATCCGTGTATCATAAATAACGAAGATCCAGAGTACCATTATTACAATAAAAGCTTAGCCCAAGGCTAGCTCAAATTATTCAGGTAGCAACATAAATAAAGTAAATCCTCCATTCTTCAAATTGCCCACAAGTGAACAAGTGCCGAGTGGAGTACCGTGGCCTATATCGATTACTCGGAATCGGAATAACCTGCAACATGAAACATAGCAGCCCCGAAGGGTCAATACATGGAATGTATGGCAAGTAGAGCTAGTAAATGGAGACAAATAGTACCAACATCTACATGCATATTTGGCAAGTGGAGTTGTGTCTGGCTTGCATTTGCAAATACTTTTGTCCTACTTTCATAAACAGTTTTTGATTTTCTTTGAAAAGATCCCAATTAAGTTAACCCAACAACATTAAAACAATTATGAAATTGGAATGAGCGAGAAACATGTCATGGAATCAATATCAAGCAACTCAGTTGTCCATAACCGGGGACACGACTAATCGATTAGATTATACACCCTGCAGGGGTTAGTACACTTTACCCATGTGACTTGGCCAGCCCAGCTCGTACCATCACTCTCATTTTGGGTGATGATAGGGAGAAGTCCAAGAAGAGACTGTTCGGGAAGTAGCACCCCAATCCCGACGCGCACCGGTCCAACCTACCAAAATTCTACATCTCTGGATACGCGGGTTCGAGTTACCACAACCTACTAAGTCCAACCAACCGCCCATTCCATTATTGGCACATGGTTGTACACGTAAGCTACACAATAAAGAAGCCAATCAATTTATCTCGATACCAGGGTGCCTTTCCGCAATGAAACCACCAAAAATTATCAATACCATCACACCCAGGAGATTCATTGATTAAGTTGTTATAGTTTTCACAAACCAATACTTTTAGAAACAAGTCTCAATGATGTAAACCAGCCCTCGTTCATCATAGCATGGCTAAGCTCATCTACCAACGGTGGTTCATCTACAAGGAAAGCCCTACCACATAATAGGACATAGCATAGCGATAGTATCATCCTACACATGCATCTACAAAATACACGACAATGCACTAAAAATAGTAGGACGATATCATGAACAAAGTAGCATCTACTTGCCTTGGTTGTAGCGGTCGGAAGAACAATCCACACACGAGCAAGCGTTGCACTCGTCATAATCTACACGATACAATTGCAATCATAAACAAACAATCCACAAGCATATGCAACAAATATGATGCATGAAGGTATGCAAGACAAGTGAATTGGTGCTACAGCTGCACCACATAATCCTATTCAATAATACTACTGATTGCATGCATGAGAAATAGTTTTAGCGCAAGGAGAACCATTAAATAAAATATAGCGCTCAAAACTAGAGCTAGAAATCAAATAAATCACTACCGGCAGTATACTGTTTGTAAAATCTTGGAAAAATTCTACCGCATAGGCATCGCTGATTAGAAATAGTACCAACTGGAATTACTCAAAAAGGAATTATAAAACTCCCCGAGTAATTAAAACACTACAGAAAGCCACTAGAGAGTTTCTGCAGAAGTTTTTACTGTAAGCCTATCTTTTTAATTCACGATGAGATTCCTTTCGTTCCACTGAATCCAGGGACATATCATACGCGATTTTTGGAGCTACGGATCTTTTTCTATGAATTTATTACTCCGAAAAGGCCACTAAATAGTTTGATTAAACTATACTAAACCTTGTTGCAAAAGTCTGAACCAAAGTTACAGCAAGATTCTACACGACTCACTGAATCTATTTATATTTTATTTGCAATTTTTGGCCAAGCGGTTTAATTTCTACGCAATTTACAAGTTTCTATCGAAAACTGTCAACTAAAACGATTAACGAAATTAACCAGTCAACGGTGTCTATTGACTGGTCAACGCATCTGCTGACTGGGCGCTGACTGGCGTCTGACTAGTCAACGTCTGGGTCTGACCGGTCAACGACCGATCTGAACCGCTGATCTGAAATCTGACGGTGGCTGCATGCTTACCGGAGACAAACGGCGAAACGAACTCCGGACGGTGCGGCGATCGGTTCCGGCGACGACGGTTACCTGCGCGGTAGGAAAAACGATAAGCGCGTAGTACGGGGCGGTCAACAACACGACAACAACGCGTGCGGCGGCGATGGCAATGCGGCATGGCACGGACGAGCGGCGCGGCGCAAGGCGCGCGAGGCGACGCGCGTGCGTGCGTGTGTGTGTGCGCGGTGGCGAGCAGCAGCGCACGCAGGAGCAGCGGCAGCGACGCGCGCAGCGCGTAGCAGGCGAGGCGGCGCAGCAGCAAGCGGCGCGCGCAAGCGCAGCAGCAAGCGGCCAGGCGCGGAGCGGCGCGGAGCGGCGCGCGAGCAGGCGCTCGCGCGGCAGGCGGCTGCAGCGAGGCGCGCGCGACGCTGCAGGGCGGGTGCGGGGCGCTGCGGGGCGGGGGCGGGTGCGGCAGGCGGCGGGGTCGGCGGCGGGAAGAGGAGGCGGCGGCGCGGCGGGTACCTGCTGGCGGCGGGGGTCGGCGGAGCCGGCGGCGAGGCGGGGCCCAGGCGGCGGCGATCCCGAGGTGGAGGCGGCGATCGAGGCGGGGCGGCGGCTCGCGGGTAGGGAGGCGGGGCGGGGTGCGGATTCCGAGGCCGGGTGGCCTCTTATGTGGGGCCCCCTCGTGGGGTCCTATGCGAATTCGGCGCGCGGAATTGGAAAAGGACTCGGAAATCGGCCCGAAATTCGGACCGTTTTTCCAACTTTTAAAGAAACGGCGATAACTTTTCCATACGAGCTCCGAATCGAGCGATTCTTGCTCCTACGGTTTTGTAAAATCGAGGGGAACAACCAAGGGTCATGGTTCGAGCGAAACCACTAGGCTACAAGGGTGGACAACGCAAGTCCTACTAAAGCCTCCCGCAGGAGCCTCGTAGTAAAATAGAATAGGAATTTGAAAATAGCGTTTCGCAGATTCTTTTCAATCGACGGTTTTGAATGGAAAAGCATGATGCAATGATATGAATGATATGCAAACCCAAATCTAAAATTTGGGATGTGACAAGACTAACCCCCTTAAGATGAATCTCGTCCTCGAGATTCGGCGCGGCTAGCAAATAGGTGTGGGTAGTCCTCTCGGATGTCATCCTCACGCTCCCAAGTGGCTTCCTCTTCGGTGTGGTGGCTCCACTGCACCTTGCAAAACTTGTTTGTCTTGGTACGGGTAGTCCTCTTTGCTGTCTCCAAAATCTTGACCGGCTTCTCCTCATAGGTCAAATCATTCTCCAGCTGAACCTCCTCTAGCGGTACGGTGTCTCTCAATGGTGTATCCACCATCTCCGGATGGCACTCCTTCAGCTGGGACACGTGGAACACATTGTGAACAGCGGACAGAGCCTCTGGCAACTCCAAGTGATAAGCAACTTCTCCTTTGCGTGCTAAGACCCGATACGGTCCAATAAACCGAGGTGCCAGCTTACCCTTAATTCCAAATCTCTTGATTCCACGAAGTGGCGACACTCTGAGGTATGCTCTATCACCTATCTCATACACCGCTTCCTTGCACTTGGCGTCAGCGTAGCTCTTCTGCCTTGATTGTGCTACCTTCAGCCTGTCTCTAATCAAGGCGACCTTCTCCTCAGCGTCCTTGATCAAATCAGGTCCAAACAACTGACGTTCTCCTACTCCATCCCATAGCAACGGAGTCCAGCACCGTTTCCCATATAGCACATCGAACGGTGACGTCTTGATGCTGGTTTGATAGCTGTTGTTGTAGGAAAACTCAGCATATGGTAAATTCTCAACCCAACTAGATCCATGAGCCAAAGCGCAAGCTCTCAGCATGTCCTCCAAGATCTGATTCACCCTCTCGGTCTGTCCATCAGTCTGTGGGTGTAACGCTGTGCTAAACTCCAATCTAGTACCGAGTGACTCGTGCAGCTGGCACCAGAAGTGTGAGGTAAATTGGGTGCCTCTGTCAGATACTATACTCTTGGGAACTCCGTGTAGGCACACAATCCTGTCCATGTAAATCTTGGCCAACTTTGCGCTCGTATAGGTCGTCTTTACCGGTATAAAGTGGGCTACCTTGGTTAAATGGTCGACCACTACCCAAATGGAGTCATATCCTGACCTGGTCCTGGGCAATCCTGTGATAAAGTCCATTCCCACTCTATCCCACTTCCAATCCGGCACGGGCAATGGCTGTAGCAGTCCTGCTGGCTTCTGGTGTTCTGCCTTCACTCGGCTACATACATCACATAGATCAATATGCTTGGCGATATCTCCCTTCATGTTGTTCCACCAAAATCTGCTCTTCAAATCCATATACATCTTTGTGTTGCCCGGATGTATGGAGTATGGCGAGTTATGAGCCTCCTGCAGAATCAACTCCCTTATCTCCGGGTCGCTGGGCACACACAAACGGTCTCCATACCACAAGGTACCATGCTCATCCTCGCGAATATCCTTTTCCCGATTCTCCTTCATCTTTTCCTTTATCTCCTCTATTTCCTTGTCTCCTACCTGAGCCTTTTTGATCCTGTCCTGTAGCGTCGGTTGGACTTCCATTGTAGCCAGGTATCCTTCAGATACTACCTCCAGTCTAAGGTCCTTGAATTGCTTTCACAAATCCTCGGGCAATTCACCAATTGTCAATCCATTGGCATAAACCTTCCGGCTCAGAGCATCTGCTACTACATTGCCCTTTCCTGGGTGGTATTGTAGATTCATATCATAATCCTTGATAAGTTCCAACCATCTCCTTTGCCTCATGTTCAGTTCCTTCTGCGTGAATATGTACTTCAGGCTCTTGTGGTCGGTGTACACATCGCAGTGCTTTCCCATTAAGTAATGCCTCCATACCTTGAGCTCATGAACCACTGACGCTAACTCCAAGTCGTGTGTGGGGTAATTCCGCTCATGGTGTTTGAGTTGTCGCGAGGCATACGACACTACTCTCCCATCTTGCACCAGCACGCTCCCAAGTCCTTGTCGAGAAGCATCACAGTACACTTGGAAATCCTTCTGAAGATCTGGTAAACATAGAACAGGCGCAGTCACTATTCGACGCTTCAGTTCCTGAAAGCTAGCTTCACATACGTCTGACCATTCAAACTTCCTCTCTTTCTTCAGAAGTTCAGTCATCGGCTTTGCAATCTTGGAAAAGTTTTCAATGAACCTCCTGTAATATCCAGCAAGTCCCAAAAAGCTTCGAATCTCTCCTGCATTCTTGGGTGCTTCCCACTCAGTTACTGCGGTCACTTTGCTTGGATCAACAGCGACTCCTTCTCCTGACACTACGTGTCCAAGAAACCCAACGGTGTTAAGCCAGAATTCACACTTGCTGAATTTGGCATACAGCTGGTGTTCCCTCAGTTTCTCCATAATCCGTCGCAGATGTTTCTCATGCTCAGCATTATCCTTGGAATATATCAGTATGTCATCAATAAACACCACCACGAACTTGTCCAAGTACTCCATAAATACCTTGTTCATCATGGTCATGAAATATGCCGGGGCATTCGTTAGTCCAAAAGACATAACCGTATACTCATATAAACCATACCTAGTAGTGAAGGCGGTTTTTGGTACGTCCTCCTCCCGGATCTTCAATTGGAAGTAGCCTGATCGCAGATCAATCTTACTGAACACCTTCGCTCCTTCCAGTTGATCAAACAAATCATTTATGTTCGGTAGAGGGTACTTGTTCTTGATGGTCACTTCATTCAGCGAGCGATAGTACACCACTAATCTCTTGGTGCTGTCTTTCTTTTCCACAAACAGAACAGGTGCACCCCATGACGACGAACTAGGCTGAATGAATCCCTTGTCCAACTGCTCTTTCAGCTGCTTCTTCAATTCCTTCAGCTCATCCACATCCATCTTATATGGTCTCTTTGCTATAGGTCCTGTTTCCGGCATCAGGTCGATAAGAAACTCTACTTCCCTATCAGGTGGCATCCCTGGCAGCTCTTCCGGAAACACGTCGGGGTAATCCCTAATCACTGGCACAGTATCCATGCTAACCCCCTTAAGAGAATTCAACTTACACCTTCCTGGTCGTACAGCCGACTTGAATCTAATCCTCTTACCATCCGGGGTTTTGAGTGAAACAGCTCGCTGTGCACAATCTATGTGTCCCCCATGCATAGACATCCAATCCATACCCATAATAACGTCTAACCCCTGTGATTCCAACACTACCAAATGTGCACTGAAGTTGTGTGTTCCAATCCTCACAATTAAATTGCGGCATCCCGCGCTAGCTATCATGTCTCCTCCAGGTGAACTCACTCTAATAGACCCTTTCATAGACTCAGTAGGTAACTTATACTTATCCACAAAAGCCCTTGATATGAAAGAATGCGATGCACCAGTATCGAAAAGTATAAGTGCAGGGTAAGTGTTGATTGGGAACTTACCAATCACAAGGTCAGGCTCATCTGGAATCTCCTCCACATTCATGTGGTTCACTGTGGCCTTCTCGGTGTTGGTTGGCTTCAGTCCTTTCCTCTCCGGATAGTTGTCAGCATAGTGTCCCTTCTGTTTACACTTGAAGCACGTCACCTCACTCATATCCTTCTTCACAAAGCTGCGATCGCGGTTGCGGTCATGTCCACCGTGTCCTCCAGAGTGGTGAGAGTGTCCTCCCTTGTGGCTGTGGTGGCTGCTCCTATGGTTGTCATGACGATGCCCATCGCCTCCATGGTGGTGGCGGTCATGGCTCCCATGGTCACTTCCTCCATGCTTGGAGTATCCATCATATGAAGTGCGAGACTTGTGGTGTGAACCAGAGTGGTGATTGTTGTTCTTTCTCTTGCGGTTCTCCACCTGTTTGTGCTTCCCTTCCAAGATCCTAGCCTTGTCCATGAGCTCCTGGAAATTGGGGCAGTAAACCACCAGTAGCTGTACTGAAAGCTCATCACTGAGGCCATCCAGGAATCTCTCCCTCCTTTTTGCATCAGTGTCAACATCCTCAGGTGCATAACGGCACAGGTTGTTGAACTCCTCAATGTACTCAGCCACGGTGCGATTGGTTTGGCGCAAGTTGCGGAACTCCTTCCTCTTCAGGCTCAAAACTCCTGAAGACACGTGGTTGGTCCTGAAACCTTCCTCAAACATTGCCCATGTCACAGTATCCAGCGGGTGGGTGATCTGAAAAGTGTCCCACCAAGAAGCGGCTGGTCCCTCCAGTAGGTGAGCGGCAAATCTCACCTTCTCAGCATCAGTGCACCCAACAGTTACCAGATCCTTGTTGACTGAACACAACCACTCTAGAGCAACCATCGGTTCCGTTGCAGTAGAGAACTTAGTTGGCCTTAACCTCAGAAATCTGGTGAGAGCATCTCCCTGAGGCTGATTGTTTCCATTGTTGTTGTTCTGATTTGCCATGAACTGAGTCATCACTTGGGTCAGCTGTGCCTGAGATGCCATGAGCTGCTCCAACTCAATGGGTTGACGGCGGGGAGGCATCTGCGGTTCAGCACAGGTAAGTTTAGAAAGAATCAACTACGACAATAGAATTCTACCCATGCATATGATCAATCAACAACAAACAATAGCAGACAATCACAAGCAAGTAACACATCAACAATCAAGTGGTCCAGCAACATCCCAGGTGTTATTCTAGCAGTATATACCTACTGAAATAGTTTTACAAGAGTTGGCAATGGTTAACTAAACAGTTGATCAGCTAAACAATAAAAACAGCAATCTGCCAGAATAGTCCAGCAGCGTTCGCGAATTTTTCTACCTGACTTAAACTTGTCAGAAAATTTAGCTGATTTTTGCACATACAGTAAAGAGAGTTTTGCATCAGCCCAATTTGTTTCAGATTTTTCCGAGTTACCAGAAAAATATGAAAAATCATACAGTACTGCTGTATCAGCAGAAAAACTGCAGCGAAAATAACACAGATGCTAACCAAACTTGCCATAACTCTTTCATAAAATTCGCACAAATAATTCCTGGGATAGTGGAGTACACAAATAAGCAACTAATCACTCTTAAACTAACACGAACTAAGCTTCTCAACGATCGAGACTAATCCTAATGAATTTACCTAACGAGGACTAATTGGTGGACTTCTATCTACTCCTTGAAGAGGTTGCGGTAGGTCCTTGCTGTCATGCGTTGACGCTTCGGTCCACGGTTCAACCATGGCGGCGGAGTGTACACCTCTCCTGAACCATCACTTGAGATCTCAAACTCCACCTCTTCTGGATCCTCCTTTTCTTCTTCACTTTCAGTTGCAACTGCAACAGCTTCATCTCCTCCACCATCATCGTCTACATCATCATCATCCTCGTCCTCATCCTCATCATCGTCCCCACTGTCATCATCATCCCCATTGTTGCCATCTTCTCCATTGTCATCATCAGAGGGTGGATTCAGCTGCGCTTGGAGAGCGGCAATCTGGACTGTCATAGCTTCAATAGTTTGATCCCTTTCCTGGACGGTCCCCTGCAACTGTTGTATGTTCTGGGTGTTCTCCTGCACAGTACCATGAAGATGAGCTATGGTTGCATCTCTGGCTATCAGGGCATTCTCCAGAACTCCCACAGCTTCATGCAGGGTGTCAATCTCCTGTCTTTGGACCACCATACCATTGCTAGCAAAGTCTGCAATCTCCTTTATCATCATCACTTTCTCAGCTAGAGCTCCATTCTCCCTTTCCATGTCCTCTATGTGCCTCCGACGGGGCGGCATGTTGTTCCTGTCGCCCGGGGTAACCACAATATGCCCATATTCATCACGCCTCCCATAGTCACGATAGGGTGAATCTGCTGGCAGTAGGTGTCGGACATTATGGCACTGGCGAGACAGGGCTTCATGTATGGCCAAGTTGATTCCAAGTCCCCAGTTGCAGTATGTCTTGGTGTAGATCAAGTGCACGGGGTTTGGCAAGGCGGCATCTCTGAATATGAAGGTAGTGATCTCCCATGCATCCTCTCCATATCCATAGATGTACAGCCTTCTTCCCTTGAACATGGGCAGTGGCAATCCCAATGACTGCGAGAGCTGTGCTAACTGCCTTGCAAATGGTCTTGGTGACTCCATGGTGGCATACTCAGTCCTGACTTCTCCCATCTATCAAGTAAAAGAGGAAAGTGTGAGAATAGCATATGGTAAGAATTTACGAGGGTGAAAGGCATAAGATGAAAGACAGAGTTAATATAGGCTTTAATAAATCTATGGCTTCCTAATCCAATTCCTATGTCACGATCCTACAGTCGACACACGGGCTCTGATACCATCTTGTAACACCGCGGTTCTGAAAAGACCGTGGCTTCTATGTGACATATGCCAATCCCTGGATCGGTTCATTGGCCCACAATAGAATAAGATGAATAACATAGCAAAATATCCGTGTATCATAAATAACGAAGATCCAGAGTACCATTATTACAATAAAAGCTTAGCCCAAGGCTAGCTCAAATTATTCAGGTAGCAACATAAATAAAGTAAATCCTCCATTCTTCAAATTGCCCACAAGTGAACAAGTGCCGAGTGGAGTACCGTGGCCTATATCGATTACTCAGAATCGGAATAACCTGCAACATGAAACGTAGCAGCCCCGAAGGGTCAATACATGGAATGTATGGCAAGTAGAGATAGTAAATGGAGACAATAGTACCAACATCTACATGTATATTTGGCAAGTGGAGCTGTGTCTGGCTTGCATTTGCAAATACTTTTGTCCTACTTTCATAAACAGTTTTTGATTTTCTTTGAAAAGATCCCAATTAAGTTAACCCAACAACATTAAAACAATTATGAAATTGGAATGAGCGAGAAACATGTCATGGAATCAATATCAAGCAACTCAGTTGTCCATAACCGGGGACACGGCTAATCGATTAGATTATACACCCTGCAGGGGTTAGTACACTTTACCCATGTGACTTGGCCAGCCCAGCTCGTACCATCACTCTCATTTTGGGTGATGATAGGGAGAAGTCCAAGAAGAGACTGTTCGGGAAGTAGCACCCCAATCCCGACGCGCACCGGTCCAACCTACCAAAATTCTACATCTCTGGATACGCGGGTTCGAGTTACCACAACCTACTAAGTCCAACCAACCGCCCATTCCATTATTGGCACATGGTTGTACACGTAAGCTACACAATAAAGAAGCCAATCAATTTCTCTCGATACCAGGGTGCCTTTCCGCAATGAAACCACCAAAAATTATCAATACCATCACACCCAGGAGATTCATTGATTAAGTTGTTTTAGTTTTCACAAACCAATACTTTTAGAAACAAGTCTCAATGATGTAACCCAGCCCTCGTTCATCATAGCATGGCTAAGCTCATCTACCAACGGTGGTTCATCTACAAGGAAAGCCCTACCACATAATAGGACATAGCATAGCGATAGTATCATCCTACACATGCATCTACAAAATACACGACAATGCATTAAAAATAGTAGGACGATATCATGAACAAAGTAGCATCTACTTGCCTTGGTTGTAGCGGTCGGAAGAACAATCCACACACGAGCAAGCGTTGCACTCGTCACAATCTACATGATACAATTGCAATCATAAACAAACAATCCACAAGCATATGCAACAAATATGATGCATGAAGGTATGCAAGACAAGTGAATTGGTGCTACAGCTGCACCACATAATCCTATTCAATAATACTACTGATTGCATGCATGGGAAATAGTTTTAGCGCAAGGAGAACCATTAAATAAAATATAGCGCTCAAAACTAGAGCTAGAACTCAAATAAATCACTACCGGTAGTATACTGTTTTTAAAATCTTGGAAAAATTCTACCGCATAGGCATCGCTGATTAGAAACAGTGCCAACTGGAATTACTCAAAAAGGAATTATAAAACTCCCCGAGTAATTAAAACACTGCAGAAAGCCACTGGACAGTTTCTGCAGAAGTTTTTACTGTAAGCCTATGTTTTTAATTCACGATGAGATTCCCTTCGTTCCACTGAATCCAGGGACATATCATACGCTATTTTTGGAGCTACGGATCTTTTCTACGAATTTATTACTCCGAAAAGTCCAATAACTAGTTTGATTAAACTGTACTAAACCTTGCTGCAAAAGTCTGAATCAAAGGTACAACAAGATTCTACACGACTCACTGAATCTATTCATATTTTATTTGCAATTTTTGGCCAAGCGGTTTAATTTTTACGCAATTTATAAGTTTCTACCGAAAACTGTCAACTAAAACGATTAACGAAATTAACCAGTCAACTGTGTCTGTTGACTGGTCAACGTATCTGCTGACTGGGCGCTGACTGGCGTCTGACTAGTCAACGTCTGGGTCTGACCGGTCAACGACCGATCTGAAGCGCTGATCTGAAATCTGACGGTGGCTGTAGGCTTACCGGAGACAAACGGCGAAACGAACTCCGGACGGTGCGGCGATCGGTTCCGGCGACGACGGTTACCTGCGCGGTAGGAAAAACGATCAGCGCGTAGTACGGGGCGGTCAACAACACGGCAACAGCGCGTGCGGCGGCGATGGCGATGCGGCATGGCACGGACGAGCGGCGCGGCGCAAGGCGCGCGAGGCGACGCACGTGCGTGCGTGTGTGTGTGTGTGTGCGCGGTGGCGAGCAGCAGCGGCGCGCGCAGCGCGCAGCAGGCGAGGCGGCGCAGCAGCAAGCGGCGCGCGCAAGCGCAGCAGCAGGCGGCGGCGGCCAGGCGCGGAGCGGCGCGGCGCGCGAGCAGGCGCGCGCGCGGCAGGCGGCTGCAGCGAGGCGCGCGCGGCGCTGCAGGACGGGTGCGGGGCGCTGCGGGGCGGGGGCGGGGGCGGCAGGCGGCGGGGTCGGCGGCGGGAAGAGGAGGCGGCGGCGCGGCGGGTACCTGCTGGCGGCGGGGGTCGGCGGAGCCGGCGGCGAGGCGGGGCCCAGGCGGCGGCGATCCCGAGGTGGAGGCGGCGATCGAGGCGGGACGGCTCGCGGGTAGGGAAGCGGGGCGGGGTGCGGATCCCGAGGCCGGGGTGGCCTCTTATGTGGGGCCCCCTCGTGGGGTCCTACGCGAATTCGTCGCGCGGAATTGGAAAAGGACTCGGAAATCGGCCCGAAATTCGGACCGTTTTTCCAACTTTTAAAGAAACGGCGATAACTTTTCCATACGAGCTCCGAATCGAGCGATTCTTGCTCCTACGGTTTTGTAAAATTGAGGGGAACAACCTAGGGTCAAGGTTCGAGTGAAACCACTAGGCTACAAGGGTGGACAACGTAAGTCCTACTAAAGCCTCCTGCATTAGCCTCGTAGTAAAATAGAATAGGGATTTGAAAATAGCGTTTCGCCGATTCTTTTCAATCGACGGTTTTGAATGGAAAAGCATGATGCAATGATATGTAAAACCAAATCTAAAATTTGGGATGTGACAATTTATTTCACTAGATACCAAAACAGGTTTTCGGGTGAAATTGCAGAAAGTGTTTTTACATGTGAAATGGAATTCTAGCAAGGGGTTATATGTGAATGTTTGTCATTAAGTAATTGACAAAATTCTGAATAAATAAAAAGAATTTTATTTAATGAGAGTTTGTATTAAATTTGGTGGAAATTTAATAGCAATTTTGAGTGGGATTTTGAGTGGAGGGAATTTAAAGGAATTTTGTGAGTGGAGTGTCCACCCACATGAATGAGGGGAGGGAAAGGGGGCAGCCCCATGCGCCGGCCACCCCCTTGGGGTTCCCCCCCTCTCTCCTATAAAAGGCACCCCTCTCCCTCTCTCTCACTTACACCTCCTCGTGAAGGATCTCTCTCCCCCTCTAGAATTTATTCCCCATGGTCTCGGACTAGCGAGATACATGTTCCCGGTGGCTATTCGGCAAGAAAGGGTTGTGCTTCCGCTGCATCGCTGGAGCGAGGAGGTGGAGGTTGCTCGGTGTCTTATATGTGTGTGCGAGCACGGATGCGCTGCTGCTTTGCGGCGCTAGGACTTCCTCTCGATCTTGAGATCGGCAAGAGATCGTCTACATCAACCACGAGTTCAACTCGTTAAGATTTGTCGGTCTTCAAGGTTATGTTCTCTACGGATATACATCCGCCCGTTGTTTGTATCTAGTAGATAGATCTTGGTACTTAGTTCCCATCGTAGGAATTTTTTTGTTTTCTATGCTGCAAACCCTTCATAAACATCACTACTAATCACCATGTTTAGACTAATTACTAGAGGAGAGTTGCCGGACGAGCCCGGGCAGCCGCCCGGGGTCGCTGGGAGCTGGCTCCCCCTGGAAAAAACAGAGATAACTCGCAACCACTGCGACCTCCAAGAATTACTACCACGCTCCTAGCACTCCGAAGCATCTTGTACCAAAAAGCACCTCCAAGAAGGGAGCGACGACGACGCTACCTCCCAAACAGTTTCCATGGGTTACCTTAGGAGCATGTCCTAGGGTTTCCCCTGGCACACTAGGGGATGGGAATGAGGTACCCCCGATGCCCTTCAGGAAGGATGGCGACACCCGCACGCGTCGCCGTGTCAGTACCGAGACGATATGAATTTCTCCCGACCCCTAGAGAACCACCTCCCGGACGCTTCGAACTGCTCCACCAAACTCTGCTGGGCACCAACGCGCGCCACCGCGATCTTGAAGTCATCACCACCGCCTCACCATGTCCAAAGTTGCGAGGCCGATAGAACCTAGCGGAAGGAACTCATGCGAGGGAGGATGGTATAGGAGCACACGTCGGCGGTAGCCGACCGGGTGCAGCAGCAGGTAAAACCAGGCCCCTACCGGCCCGGCCGAGCCCAAAAGGGCCCGTAAAGCCCTGACACCGCACTGCAGCGAGGGTGCCACCGCCATCACAATCACAAGCACAGCCCCTGCCCCTCGGTCCACTGGAGGCACCACCACCACGCTTGGGCGGCCCGCCTAGGCCCAGATCAAGCCTGATTAGGCCCAGATTTGGGCAGAAGGGCGTTGCCGACCGCACTCCGACGACCAGCCGGCCACGAGCAAACAGCCACAACGCCCCGCCGCCAGGGGCCCCCGAAGCTCGCCGGGCCAAAGTCGAGCCAAGGTGCACCGCCGTGGGCCGCTGCACGCCGCGCCGCCAGAGGATCCGCGCAGGAAAGGACCGGCCGCCACCGTCGGCGCCAACAGCCCAACCCGACGGTGACAACGAGGGGGAGGAAAGAGGAGGAGTTGGGAGGCGGCGGCGCGGGAGGCTCCCCGGTATCCTATTTGATGCACTTCGGCGTTCACGATCATTGTACCATTTATGGTCGTCCGTTATAAACTGCTACTGAAAGAATCTCAACCTTGTTGAAAGAATTATGATGACAGAAGACTAGTAGTAGTGGTGGGGGCTAAGTATTTAGTAGTAGTGGTTGGGGCTAAGTAGTGGTGGGGACTAGTAGGAGTATTAGTCGAACATAGGATAGCTATTTTTATTCCTTTTGAAATCTGTCTTGTCCTTTTGTGATGTGTTAGATCATGTTCTACTCCCTCTGACCATATTAGTTGATTTTGATTTGGCTAGATTTAGATGAATCTAGACACTATTTAGTATATAGGTTTATCTAAATTTTAATAAATCCAAGTCAACTAATATTGGTCGGAGGGAGTACTTTTTTCTTGTTATGCGAAAATTTTCTAGGGCCCATGACATAACAACCTCTGGAAACTTCCGTGTCTACCGTACCCGCGCGCAAGGGATAATACGTTCGCTCCCGATTACGCTCCTGAAATCTCAAAAAAAAAAGATTTCGCTCCTGAAAAGATGTACTATGATGAAGCACTGATCTGGAAAGGACATGTACGAGGGTGGTTGGTCTGGATTTCTTTTTTCTTTGCTGAAATTTCGGAGGAAGCACTGGTCATGCGCTCGTGCTGCCCTTTTTTCTTTGCCGGCGCCATGTAGGATGACTGTAAGATACTTTTGTATGTTTTATTCGTAGATATAGCATTACTGTTTTATGAGTTAACAAAAGGTATTGACTCTTGATCATCTTGAATTTTTTTTCCGGGAAGAAAACACCCACTACATCAATTGATGCATGTACAAGGATCGTGCATACAAGAAATGTTCAATATTGTACTAGATACCTAGGTGCTGGAAACCTTATATTGGCACATCAGCTAGAAAACAACAACCAGCAGTTTCCCGGCCATTGACGTAGGAGATGTGATAAAATATACGCGAAAAAGGCTCTTAAATAACACGGACTTTACACAACTAATATGCAAGCTGTACATTCCTACGTGCTGGAAACCCTATGTTGGGACAGCTAGAAAATACCAACTAGCACTTTTCGGTCATTGACATATAGGAGATTTGATAAATATACAAGAAAAAACTCTTAAATAACATGGACATTACACAACTAATATGCAACTCTTAAATAACATGGACACACACACACACACACCCCACAACCCACCCGATATTTTGCAGAGATAAAGTTGTGTTGTACCACGAATCATATCTTTAAAAGAAGTTTGCCAACTTAAGTATGCAAGTCAAATACTAAAAATAAAAAATCCTACCCAACACTACCGTTTATATTAGTCGACAACGAATCATATCTGAGTGGGATTAGTAAGAGACCGTTGTGGCACACCTATGAGAGACAGGGCAACCATCCAAGGGTGGCAACCATATCCGAATAAAGATGACCGTGGAGCCAAAGGGAATATGCTGGTCTACAACGGCCGAAGTCTCAAGGGAAAGGTGACAATAGCATGTAGATGTGGCAAGTGATGTCTAGGTGGTTCATAAGTCTATTTGTATTTTTTTTACTTTTAAGCCCCTCTGTACTACTGCTGATAATGATTTAATACAAGCCAACTTCAACATGGCTTGATGTGGCAAGTGATGTCTGTTTTTTTTTCTTTTAGGCCCCTCTTGTTGGTGGTGTCAGACAAATTTAACATGGAGTAAGAATTCTTGTCAATAGTGTTGAGAAGATCAACAGAGTGCAAGAAGATCTAAACCCCTTTTCCATGATTTAATACAAGCCAACTTCGAAAGAATATAAATGGAATATGTTTCAACATAATCTCAATCAAAATTGCTGCAACTAACCACCATCTGGTAGCCTTTGACTTTGCCAACGTCTTTATATTCAGGTAACGTTCAAGCCGAACAAGTGCCAATCTTCTGTTTCACGATGAAAGAAGCCGACATGGCTGTCGTCCTGCCCTGCCTCCTCCTCCTCCTCGTCGTCCTATCGCGGCGGCTCGGCAGCGCCGCCGCCGACTACTCGGAGTACTCGTGCAATGCCACCATCGGAAACTACACGGCGAGCGACGCCTTCGGGGCCAACCTGGCGCGCCTCACCTCTGAGCTCTCCGTCAACGCCTCTACCTCTCCGTCGCTCTACGCCTCGGCGGCCGTCGGCATTGCCCCGCACAGAGCCTTCGGCCTCGCGCTCTGCCGCGGCGACATCACGGACGCCGAGACGTGCTCTGGCTGCCTCGGCGACGCGTTCCTGCAGCTGCGGCAGCTGTGCGCCGGCGACAGGGACGCGACGTTCTACCACGACCTCTGCACCGTCCGCTACTCCGCCGAAGACTTCCTGGCGCGGCCCGATGACAACAGCCCGGTGATAAACGCCATGGACGTGAACGGGTCGAGGTACGCCGGCTGGGACAGCCGAAACGAGACGTCGCGGCAGTTCTTCCTGTACTTGGTCGGCGATCTGGTGTTGGAGATGGCGAAGTACGGCGCGTACAACTCCACGGCGCGTCGGTTCGCCAGCGCCGTCATGTACGTCAGCCCGGAGGTGCCGAGGGTGTACGGCCTCGCGCAGTGCACGCCGGACCTCTCCCCAGGGCAGTGCATGCACTGCCTCCACGAAGTCAAGGAGCAGAACGAGAAGTGGTACGACGGCCGCCAGGGCGGCAGAATCCTCGGCGTCCGGTGCAACTTCCGGTACGAGGGCTACCAGTTCTACGCCGGCACAGCCCACGTCAGGATCGGCTTGCCGGATGACTTGCCTTCACCAACGGGCGCCCCTTCACCAACAGGCGATGGTAAGGGAGAGAGTGTCTTTTTTTATTTCTCCTACAAGCAGTAGTATTTACATGCTCCGTTCTAATTCTTGTCGTGATTTTAGTTTAAATTTGAACTAAAACCACAACAAAAATTATAAAAAAAAGTGAGGAAGTAACAATTTTATATATGTTCCATAAGAAAAGGCATTGCAATTTTTACTTGCATGTGGCCAAGAAAGAGAAAAATCATATGATTTGATTAGCTATTTTTAGATCTAAACTGTCACGCATGCCACGTGTCAAATACAAGAGTTTGACTACACAGGTAAATTTGTAAGCCAGGTTCCGTAAAATTATTTTCTGACACATTGGTACTAGGTTGGATATTCCATATATATTTTAGAAAAGATGGTTTTTGGCGGACACTTGGGCATTGTTAATATTTAACAAAAATTATGGAGAGAGAGAACAGCTCCTCCACGGGATGCCAAAAACAAGTTGCCAAGGTAAAATCTCATATGAGCCCCGGGAATTTCGACTTTTTTGTCTTCCTTTTGGAAAAAATCGCCACACTTAAACCCTAAAAACCCTAAGGAGCCAAAAAAAAAAACTACTACTTTCGTCCTACAGTTTAAGACTTATATTTTTATTGAAAAGTCAACCTACGGAAAGTTTGACCATATTTTTAGAAAAAACTATGAAAAATTATGATATTACATAGATATCATGTGAAAATATATTTCATGATGTATTAAAGGGTATGGATTTTGCATTATAAATATTATTTTTCTCTAAAGACTTGGTCAAACTTTATATAATTTATATAAGTCTTAATCTTTGTCTAGTTTCTCCTAGCACCGTTTCATTTTTTATAAGTCTTATTAATCTTTGGAACGAAGGTATTTGATCGAGATTTATAAGGATGTGCCCTTGGGTTGTCTCTCAGCGCGATGCTTAGGATAAATTGCCATGGCATTTTTTATTTTTTCCATACTAATTAATTTTCACTTGTTTCATCTTTTGACGAAAAAAGCATAGCCGCTCCTCACCTTTTCCCGTGGCTAGCACGTCGTCGCGTGCACGCACCCAGACGTGCGAGCGTTAGTGGAGTCCTATTTAATTAGTGGTTGTTTAATATATAGCAAAACTAGCTAGGAGTATTTAACTTCGTGAACTATTTCAGATTGCTAGTAGCAGTGTAGCACTAACACCTCTGTTTGCATATTTTATTTTGTATCCTGCAGAAAGCAAGCACAAGAAGACCTTAGTAATTGTTCTATGCGTGTCGATTACGGTGTTCTGTCTTATGCTGGTAGGCTGCGTTCTACTCATCAGAAGAGTAAGAAAAGGAGCCGGTGAGAGTATGGCGATACGCCGCAACAAAATGCATTGTTTTATTTTTTCCATTACCATCGACTCATCAAAAGGTTGTCTAATTACCTGCAAATGATCAAATCTAGGAGAGATGAAACTAGAACAATCAAATTCTAGGATCAGCTCCAAAACAGAGGAGGCCCTGAAGCTCTGGAAGATCGAAGAGAGCGGCTCGGAGTTCACCCTGTACGACTTCCCTGAGCTATGTGCTGCCACCGACAACTTCTCCGAAGATAACAAGCTTGGAATAGGCGGTTTCGGACCGGTTTACAAGGCATATATATGACATTTTCTATCCCATGAAAAATGTGATTGATTGATTCGATCAGGCACCAATCTGTGCATTAACATCCTCATTGTTTCTATTTTTTCAGGGAATGTTGCCTGATGGGACCGAGGTGGCGGTGAAGCGGCTCGCGGCGCAGTCAGGGCAGGGGTTTGTCGAGTTCAAGAACGAGATCCAGCTCATCGCCAAGCTGCAGCACACGAACCTCGTCAAGCTCGTGGGTTGCTGCGTGCAGGAGGAAGAGAAGATGCTCGTGTACGAGTACATGCCCAACAGAAGCCTAGACTTCTTCATTTTTGGTAAGTTACTTGTTTTCTAGCAAAACACAGCGGTTGGCTCACCCGCTTGAAAGGCTAGAAGGTGTATCTAGATTTACCTTTTGACTTTAGTATTACATATACTTTCTCTGCTTCATGATATAAGGTGTATTACTTTTCGAAAAAGTCAAATATGACTATCTTTGACCAAATTTGTAGAAAATAATATTAGCACTGACAATACCAAATCAGTATAGTTAGATTCATCATGAAATGCATTTTCATGTCTTATTTATTTAGTCTTCCAGATGTTGATATTATTCTCAAAACTTGATCAAAGTTAGTCAAGTTTGAGTTTTCAAAAAACTAATATACCTTACAAGATGGAAGCAAAAGAGTGGTTTGATGTTTGCAAGAAATAAGTTGCATAATTAAAATTATTAAAGCTTGTTTCTAGAGTAGACGAGAGGTCGTGTTCATCATTTTGATGCCAAGGCCAGAGGTTGCAACCTCCATTTCGAAAAATAGTAGACGAGAGAAAAACTTATTTGTTATTGTTTTTCCTGAGAAGACAAACACCTGGTATTTATATCAACTAAAGCCCATAATCATATTTCTAAAACATAATCATTTACACATCCTAGAGACCACATAAAGTTGCTAAAAAATCAACTGAAAGGCGAAAACATCAAGTTCATATGCATCACATATGTGATTACAAGACCGCCAACCAACATGGTATAAGATATCTTGATAGTACCATCTCCATACGGTTGCACTCATACTCTGTGTGCCCACGTTTGTCCGCCAGCTGCAGAAAAGACCATGTATCGATCCTTTCTGTAGTCATTTGAATAACTTGCATAAGATAAATAATTCCTATCTTGTTATAAAATAATATTATTAAATGCATTCGAAATGGCCCAACTTAAAGCACATACTCCAATGTGAATTTGAGCTTGAGAATTTATATCAATCCCTCTCATTCTACTATCCCACATATGTGTTACACTTTTGGGAAAGGGTAAACTGAAAACAATAAACACAACATGCCAAACAAGATGGGTGTGAAAGGGCAAGAGATAAAATGGTGTTGAATCATGTCATCGGAATCACGGAAATAATACTTCTTACTATGAAGTATCATTCCAATTTTACTTTCCTTATTTATATTTTGTTATTTAAACATTCTTAGATAAGAAGAACATAAAAATCCTTATTTATATAGGAACTTTGAGCTCCCAAATATTTTTTGAAGGAAGATAATATGATCATTCAAAGATCACTATACATTGATTTTACCGTAAGAAACCTGAAGTAATCAAGCCCCAATTGACCTTATGTGGTTCATCGAAGAGTTCCCCCTACATCAACTGTTGAACTAAGTGTAACCAAGATGTTCATTTGTTCTTGGTTAAGGTTTGTCTAAAGCTAATATTTAATAGACCTTCCAACATAACATTAGACACAAAAGAATCTCTCATTAGTGTAATACTATCTCCTTAGTGTAATCCTATAAAGGGATGGTATTGATGCGGAAGAGGTGTATCATCTAGCCATAAGTCTGCCTAGAACCGATTACCATGCCATTCTTAACAAAAAAAGATCTTCTACTAAAAAGAAACTGATCTTTGGCCCACACGAGTATTTCACGACAAGGAGATTTTTAGGCCTTGCTTTAAATTGGGATAACATTTTTTAGAATGGTGGTATTTGATTTTTTATCAACTCTTTCCACACAAACCCTCCTCATTAAGTAGTTCAATGGTCACTTACCGAGTAAACACATATTCCCGATATCCAAAACCTTGAAACCCAATCCTCCCAGGTCTTATTTGTAAATAATATTCCCCCTAGTAAGACCGTAATTGCATTTGTTTTTCTTTAAAAAAAACTAGACCTATAAATGTGTAATTTTTTATCATGCCCTTTTAGTATTTCAAGAAAAGACAACATGAACATTGGCAAACTAGTGAGAGTAGAATTGACAAGGACACGTTGGTCTCTGTATCATAACAACTTGCCATGCCAACATCCTAGCTTTCTCTCAAAGTGGTCCTCTATAGGTTTGTTCTTTATTACGAAGCTTCTAAATGGATAGGCACCTTAGTTATCTAAAAGGTAGGGTATCATATTCACGACCAAACAATTTTCTATGTTGATCCTCTACATCTTTTGCCTTTTTGAAAACGGAAGATCTCGCTTTTGTGGAAGTTAATCTTAAGAACATGCAAATGTTCAAACAAACATAAAATGAGCATCATGTTCACAGTATTATCTAAACCATGTTCCATAAAGATGATCATATCATCTACATATTGAAGGATGGACACTCCTCTTAACATCATGAATCAAACCACCCACCCGGCCATCATATTTGGCTCTTGAAATAATAATAGCCATCTTATTTAATATTGTTAGACATGATTATTTGTAATTTGTCCCAACGTAAATCAGTAAAGTTTGAGATCTCTTGGATTAGATATAAATATATTGCTATCTGTACCTAATTACAATGTTTTTACCTCCACCTCACCTCATCGTTGTGTCATGCCTACATTTGCATCCATGTATGCTAATTTTACTTATCACTTGGCTACTCTAACATGATGAAATAATCGGTGATTACTTATAAAAATAATGCTACGGCGTTTTCTCTTGTTCACTCTTTTGTAGTTTTGTTCTATTTATCATGAAGATAGCTATGTACTTGTACCGTTGTACACGTCACTTAACTTCTTACATTTGGCATGATGCATTGCTACGTACCAACCTTTACTGTCTTATCCATGGAATCATATTGGTTTCATCTTCACACTTGTATATATGCTTACACACGCAGTACATTGACATCGTATTTCCTTCTTCACCTGGTACATTTGCTTGTGCACATTGATATCGGTGGATCAATTCATTTTAAAAAATATCATCCATTCCAAAATTCCAAGTAAAGATTATTATATGGTTTGATCTTATAAATGGAGTACTTCTTCATAGTTCTACAACAGTGAACTCTGAAAGTGGCCTCCAAGTCATGCATGCCACTTCTCATCTTTATGTGCAAATCTTATTTTAAAACAATCATTGTGCACTTTATATTGCTCGTATGAAAAGAGAATAGCTGAATTCCTTTTATTTTGTATCCCAATTGTTACACTAATGTTTGTTTATCCAACTAGTAGCATTTATGTTTAGTCCATCTCCACTTAATAAGAGTTTGGTGTGGATATCAATACACAAACAATAATATTCATATGTGCAATTATATTAATCATGATGCACCTTGGTCAAAAGGTGCATATATTTTAGATATTTTTCATGTGCTTTTATTAGGGAACCGGTGATATTTATTAAACCAAACAAACAGTTTTTATACTATCTTCGATGAGTAAGACTACCACTCAAGACAGACCAACCTCGTCTAACACATCACACTCACTCTTGCATAACCGCGCTAAATAATGCGCAACCTTATTACTCGATCGGTTGACCATCTGAATTTCAATATCAGGTCGCCCGCATGATCCTTTTTTATATCAATTGATTGTTAATTTCTTTTCTTTGCTCACCGCTCTTGGTGGATGTAACTACTAAAACGGCTCAATATACTGCTCTAGCTCACCCCATCTGAACCATATGTTCATCAATGAGTTGTTAGTAGTCACATTGTTCTCTCAATTTTTCAAACTAATTGATACATTCCCAATATAGGTGGCTATAACAACCTACTATATGATGTGCATTGTTTTGAGAAAATTGTGAAATGTGATATAGAGAAGAATGTCCAACCTTTTTCGAGTGTAGAATTCACTAAATTCTAGTTTATGGATTACGTCACGACCGGTCATCGATCCAATCAAACTGGAATTGAGTGCCTTGTTCATGCTAATATTGAGATAGCGCATAAGATAATGAATGTTTGTTGACTCTATTGTGAGCGGTGATGTCATGATAATCTTCAGCACATACACATCACTCCGTAGGCACGAGAAAAACATATAATATGTTGGATAGCGGTGAATGAGTCGAACAAATAGAGGAGATGGATGGTTAGGATTGCTTCATCACCAAGACCAGGCGACACGAACCACATATGCCCTGAGGAGTCCAGTTTTTGCTATAATGTTTTTTGTTTTGATTCAAAATAGCCTATAGGAATCAAACTTCTGGGTGATGACTCCTGATTGCTATCTCTTTTTTACTAACGGTCTTCGGGTTTGTATCTCTTGTGCCTTTTGTACGAATCGGATTGTTGGTGCCGCATTGTTATACCCTGCCATCCCTTGTACGAACTTCTATGTTGACAATTTCTGGACTGTGTTATTCCAGCCGTTGTAATGTAGAGGTACTACGATTAAATGGTGTAGAAAATTTAGCTTATGTGTGCAAACTAAATGTGATGAATATTTTTCCTCATATTTTAGTAATATACATACATATGAAAATACGTCATCACATTATCGAAGGCATCGTACTTTAATACTTGTCATAAATTAAACATGACTACTATCATTAAAGTTTTCTCCGTTAATATTGTACTAAACCTGATACCTTGTTATGTAGACCAAGATCTAGGACGTTTGCTAGACTGGCAGAGACGGCATCACATTATCGAAGGGATCGCGCAGGGGCTTCTGTACCTGCACAAGCACTCCCGGGTGCGCATCGTTCACAGGGACATGAAGGCTAGCAACATACTTCTCGACCAAAGTCTCAACCCCAAGATCTCAGACTTCGGCATGGCAAGGATCTTTGGCTCAAACATGACGCAGGCGAACACAATTAGGATCGTCGGAACCTAGTAAGAGAAACACTAATAAAATATCAGTATTACTATTCTATTTTTAAGAGTTGTTAGTCAGAACAAAAGATTTATCATCTGATCTAAACTTTGAATATTAACTGAAAACTAACTTTGTCCAAATTCAAATAAAAATAGTCACTCGTAAATACTATATATTTTTAAATAATGAATGTCAACTGATTACTAATGCTCAATGTTTTCTGATGGAATGTAGTGGTTATATGGCACCTGAGTATGCTTCTGAGGGCATCTTCTCTGTCAAATCGGATGTTTTTAGCTTTGGCGTCTTGCTGCTCGAGATAGTGAGCGGCAAAAGGAACAGTGGCCATGGCCGCCAACACTATGGGAACTTTGTCAATCTTCTTGGCTATGTAAGTTTAGACTGAAACTATTAATGGTAAATGTTAACAAGACCATGCATGACACAAATTTCCTAATACTACTTTACACATTCCTTAAATTTTTACTCTTCTCATTCCTAAACTAAATACTACACAACAAACGACTTGTCCACTCCATGACAACGTTTTTTTTTTGGAGGAGGGGGGTTTCTAAAGGTAGGGAATTGGAGTTAGACTGGCCATAATGGATAGTATCATATAGTAGTATCATGCATATAATATTAGTGTATGTTACTACCTCTATAATACATGATATCATGTAGTTGTACCATGATCTCATTGTATTTATTTAATTGTACAATCTCAATGTAAATTTGTGTTCATGATTTATTTAATATTAATTTTCTATTTTTACGTGCTATGATACGATACATACCTATGATACTATCATCATGTTCTCTCTCATCATTAATTGCAGTGACACGTTTGTGTTTTATGTGCATGTAATACATGATACCACCTATAATATTCCCATTACGGGTATAGTCTTAGGCTGATCATAGTGGTAGTATCATACACTTAGTATCATGCGTATGATACTAGTGTACGATACTACCTCCCTAATGCATAGTATCATCTATAACTCATATTTAATTATTTGTAAAATCTCAATGCAAACTAGTGTACGGGATCAATTTGTCATTAAATATTCCAGTTTTATGTCTCATTAAATATTCTATTTGTCATTAAATTTTAAGTTGTGCTTCAATTAACTTTTGTGGCAGGCATGGCAGTTGTGGAGTGAAGGGAGAGGGCTCGAGCTGGTTGACCAGAAACCGAGTGACTCCGACGAGGTGGCTAGCATATTACGGTGCATCAAGGTAGCTTTATTGTGCGTGCAGGACAATGCCATGGACCGGCCGACGATGACGGATGCAACAGCGATGTTGGGCAACTCGGGGGTGCCGCTGCCAGAACCAAGAGAACCGCCGCATTTCCACCTTAGGGCCACCGGTGATGAAGAAGAAGATGGTGTGGGTGGATCGGGAGTGCGTTCAAGGTCGACCCACTTCACAGATTCGTGCAGCACGAATGGCATGACCATCAGCACCATTCAAGAGGGAAGGTAGCGACAACATCGATCACTGCGGCAGTGTTTTTATCCTCTTTGTGATCGAACAAATGTGTGTGGATGTGCAGGCATATCGTTTGGTTCGTTTTTGTCTGCTATGTGCCATAACGGGACCAAATGTTTGGCTCCTGATTTTCATGGAGACGTTTATTCTTAAAATACTACTACACAATTCGAGTTTTGAAGTTCTAAATTATCTTGAAAATTTTCCACATGTAAATTTGTTAATGACAACTATTATTTGTAAGATACCCTAAAGTATAGATCTACAATTTTGCACATTATTTCCATGTAGTCTAATATGAAAGTTGACTGAACCGATCAATGGATCGATGTTTGTTCTTCATATACATGTGGCTCGAATATGAAGGCAAACATACTTCCTGGTGTACACATGCACCAATCAAGTTTCTCACGGAGCGGCCTTGAGCTTGGGATTTTTTTAGAACTGGCCTTGAGCTTATGTAAGTACTAAATCAAGTGTTTGGGTACTAAATCAAATTCCATATATATCAGCATATTCATAACACCAGGCTAGTACAAGTTTTCCTCCTAGGTGAAGCCAAATGATGCGCACACAACACGCGAGAAAGAATTAAAAAAAACAAGAAAAAACGGCGGATGCGACGTTGCCGAACGTGGGCCTAACGATGGATGCGACGTTGCCGTACGTGGACTCACTCGACCGTAGACTCGATGGCGGTAATCATGTCATGTCGAACACAAAGAGGCACGTCGACACGTCGGCCGAGGAAGTCGCCATTTCAGCACCAGTCCAGCATCGACTCGATCGAGTGCTGATCCGCACAGGTCAAGCAACAAAGGTCTCCTGGACCCGCCATCCATCCACGGAAACCTGCCAGCCTAGACATGGCCTCTGTCGACTGTCGTTGTTTCTTTGCATGCAAGCGGAGGGCGTGGTGACCGACGACGGCCTGGCCGCTTCGCCGGAGTACAAGGCGGCACCAAGCATCATCGAGGCTGCTGCATGCCGGCCGGACAGCAGGAGCAAGATAGTTACTATATGGCGGCCGTATCAGTTTTATGGAAGGCGCTTGTATCAGACAGGTGCGAGTATTACGGGAGTAGGATTCTCTGTAGTATTGGATTTTGTTTTCGAGCCAACACCACTTTGATGGTTACTTTGCCACTCAGGATCCTAAATAAGCAAGCCGACTAGTGGTCTTTAGCATCAACGCTAGTCGTCAAGTGATCTAGGTAGGCAACTTCTTGCCAATCGTATCTTACACGACTCATGTTAGTTGAGTGGCATCACATTCCTCGTCTCCCGAACAATTTTGCCTCGAGTCCCACAACCGTTGTGATAGATCCGTCTAGCTTACCAAGTGCTTCCTCTATAAGAGTCCGACTCAAATCCACCTAGTTGAAAACAATTGGTAGCACCTCAGTTTTATAAGCCCACTACCAAGAATGTACAACTTGTGATGGTGTAGCACTGGCGGGAAAACCGACTAGACCTTCTTTAAGAGATTATTTTCTACCAACTATCTAATATAGGTAAAAACAAAAACATAAACATAACACAAATAAAACAATTATAATGTGAAATGGCATGGCTCTCTTTATGGTGATCTCTATCTCCATAAAGCCTGTAAGTAGATTAGTGTCAACTCTTGTCACAAGCCATCTTACTCCATGTCGCCAATTTCTACATCGACTTGCATGCTGTTCGGGTTTTCCAAAAAGCTACATTAGCTAGTAAATGAAAATTACATAGAGAATCTAAGCAAGTCGTTATACAATAAAACGACAGCACCTAGACTCCATCTAGCTGACAAAACCATGATATGTAGATCACTTATGGATTACACACATCACATACACATAAGCCATACCATTCACAACATCCTGCAAAAAACAAGTTATGCATAGAAACAATATCTATCGGCATTGTGAATCTCGCAACGACATCTAACGCTCTATGCCAAGGTGAAGATGGAGGTCTCAATTATTCGGAAAAAGCATATCCAATCTTCATTCCGATCATGGATTTCTTCATCGGATAAAACAATTTTACCGAAATCATATCAGTATTCTGATTTGATCAAACTCCTTTGATCTTCGATCACCGCATCTAGATTTACGTGTCACGGTATACCCCGATAGTGAAAGCCAGCTGGTAGGGGTATGTCGTTCACGACCTTGGTAGTATGATCACGGAAACTAGATCATTCATTTCCCCAAGTACAGTGGATCCAATCAACCTTGTACAAAACTGATCTATCACATATAACGACCTCCAAAACAACAAGTAGATCTAATCTAATTCTAACTTTATATCACATATGTGCGATCAAGGGCCTAAAACCAGAATCTATTGATCTGATACCATTGTTGGGTCGTGCAAAGGTAGAAAAAACTTTTTCCCTACATAGTACTCCCCAGATCCTGTCGAGGTAGAGGGCCACGAGGATTACCACTAGACACGCATGTGCGAAATTGATGAAGCGCGTCAAAGCAGTGCAGTACCACGATCCGATCCGATCCCACGATATGTTCAAGTGTTGAACATATAACACATCCGCTAGTATCCACACGTATGAGGAGGAGCGCCGATGGTGAACTGCTAGGTCCACTATGGCTGTTGAACTAAAATGGGGCTAGGGTTTCCAATGCATGGAATGGTCTAATTGTGTCCTTTGGGCATTGATGACCCACAAGTGTAGGGGATTGCAACAGTCTTAGTGGGTAGTATTACCTAATTTATTGATTCGACACAAGGGGAGCCAAAGAATACTTGCAAGCCTTAACAACTGAGTTGTCAATTCAGCTGCACCTGGAAATAGTTCTTGCTCACAGAAGTTTATCAGTAGCAACATTTTGTAGTAGCAACAACAAAGCAACAGTGAAACAGGAGCAATAGTAACAGTAACGGTAACAGTTGGATTCGCGTGCGGTAGGAATAGGGATGGATGGATGGGCGTTGCATGGACGAGTCTAAACATGTAATTTCAAGATCTAGGACATTGCAGATAAATAATAACAATCATCCAAGTACTAAACAATCCTAAGCATGTGCTCCAAATATAGTCATACGTGCTCGCAATGAGAACTTGCACAACATCTTCTGTCCAGCCAGCCCGTGGGAGCGGGACCTCTAGGGAACTACTGACAATTAAGGTGCTCCTTTTAACAGAGCACCGGAGCAAAGCATTAACACTCCGTGAACACATGTGATCCTCACACCACAGCCATCCCCTCCGGTTGTCCTAATTATTGTCACTTTGGGGCCTTTGGATCCGGACAATGATATGTGTACATAACTTGCAGATAAGATCACAAACAATACTATCATAACGATTCAATAATAAGTTCAGATCTGAGATCATGACACTTGGGCCCTAGTGACAAGCATTAAGCACAACAAGTTGCAACAAAGTCAAATAGCACTAATAGAGATACTAGGCACTATGCCCTAACAGATCTTATTCGATACATGACAGAACTCATCCAATCCCTACCATCCCCAAGCCTACAACGGGGGATTACTCACTCATGGATGAGGGGAACATCGATGGTTGATGGAGAGGCGTTGGTGATGACGATGGTGATGATCCTCTCCAAATTCCCCGTCCCGGCAGGGTGCCATAACGGAGTTTCTGGATCCGGATTTTGGTTTTTGGTGGCGGCGGAGGAGCGGAACTCTTTCTGGAAAACTATCGAACCCCCTCGGTTTTTAGGTCGAGAGGCAACTTATAGGCGCATAGGGAGGCCGAGAGGGTGCCTGGGGTGGCTGCACCCCCATAGGCGCGGCCAGTGGTGGGCCCGTGCCTGACAGGGGTGTGGGCCCCCCAGGCCCCTTCTCTGTCTCGTCTTCTGGCTCCGTGGATCTTCTGGTGAAATATAATTTTTGGCATATTTTCCGGGATTTTTCTTGATAGTTCATTTTCTGCACAAAAACTAGACACCAAGATAATTCTGCTAAAAACAGCATCAGTCCGTGTTAGTTGTATCCAAATCACACAAATTTAGAGGAGAAACAATAATAAAAGTGTTCGGAAAAGTAGATACGTTTTGGACGTATCAGGCATCCCGTGCCCAACTATATAAAGGGAGTGAAAGTGGGCTTCACAACACTTGTGGTCCATCCGCTAAACACCTATTCTGATCACCGCGAGTCTAACTCACTGACCCAGTCTATGTCTGGCTCGGATCCAACCCGAACGACTAACTCCTGCTCTTAAGTGTGTGACCCCGTAGGTTCATGGCGACTTGGAAACGAATTGAGTCTGACTCATAATCGATCAATCGGTAGCGGCTTCTACCAGAACGTGTCGAAACTCAAGTGCCTTTTTTAATGCGATTTACGCCGAGTCCTTTTTGCCTCACGATATAACTTTTTGAGTTATAGACAAATTATCGTCATCCCTTTAATAGCTCAACTCTCTTCTTGATTCGTGATATGTGATTCATCCGACTAACTCTTAGTTGATAGCCCTGGTTAACACTAAACTGATTCATGCATGACCATGCTTTATGAATCATATCACACGAGAGGGTAAGATAATATCTCTCTGATTGGAGGGGCAAAATCCCATCTTAGTTAACCACATCACGCAGCTTGATTCTCAGCCGACCTAAACTCTGCTTTTATAACTATCTTATGACAGAACAATGTTTGACATAACCTAAGTCGGTTAATCCACAATTCGGATTGTGCGACAACCTTAGGTCTAAGAATTATATTGATTGAGACATACAAATAATGAATTACTCGTTGTGTCTCAATATGGGTCTGTTTGACTCGCTAAACTCTTTAGTCGGATCTGTGTAAGTCGAAATAGCATCACCATGCACATGACAAGCGAAACTGAGTCATCTGCCGACTTTTATATTAGTCTAAGTTATATGTCCAACACAACCTCAGCAATTAACGACATCTAGTATGGATAACATGAATATATAATTCCACAACTGAATCGCACATTCAATGATACATATCAAATGTTCTACAAGAACAACTTAATAACTCTATGAATACATCGGAAATTATATCATACATGATTGCCTATAGGGAATATTCCCAACAGTCGACAGTCGGTCCCTGACAGTGCTTCTCCCGATAGGTGGCTACTGGTCGTAGGACCTCCAACGGCTGGAGCGTGCATGACCAAAACCTCCAACGCTGGCGCCCCCTGTAGCCACAACAACCGCTCGTCAAAGAACTCCACAGCGGTGCACGACTATGAACTCCAATGACAGATGGCGCACTTGTTCGCATGCCATGGCGGTGGACCTGCTCGAGCATGAGCGATGTGCCTTTTGTGGCGGGAGCTGCGACGCTCATTGGGCCCGCGGTCGATGTGGAGGTGGATACAAGATAAAAATAGTGTGCTATAGCGTATTTGGAGCGTTGATATTTAAGTTATTTTGGGTGCTACACCGCTAATCCCATTTAGCATGCTAAACCATGCTATTTTTTATAACGATGTAACACCGATATTCTTGCGTTGAAAAAACTACAACTTATCGGCACAAAACCCTTCATGTGTCCATACTACAGGCTAACCTAGCCCAACACCTACTAGATTGATTGGTTTCCTAGTCCCCAACTCTCCTCGCGAGCGGTGGAGAAGAAGAGCTCGTGAGTAGTGGCCGTTGCTTCTCCAATTAGTGAGCGATTATGCCATGGATTGGTCTGGTACAAAATTGAATAGCTATTGTATTGTGCTTAATGGTTATGCTTGTAACTATTTCTAGACAAATTTTAGCTGTTAAAATCCCTTATGTTTAGACTATATCTCACATTGTTCTCTTGCAAACACTATTTTACACTATAGCGTGTATATCATCCTGGGAAGGCCGGCGCTAAATCTCATATAGCGCTATTTTTTTCTTGGGTGGAGGAGGCTGCCTCGGCCTGCCGAGGCCGGTATGGAGCGGCCCAACGGCGCATGTCAGGGGAGCAATGTCTCGTCGAGACCGCGGATGGAGAGGGAGATGTATGAGACGGCATCGCCGGTGCATCGAGGTCGGGTAGATTGGTGTGGTCTCCGCCGCCTCGTCCTTTTCACCCAGCGAGGGAGTGAACGCGATATGCATCGACAATAGAGGGGACACGGGATGCGACAGCGGCATGGACTAGATGTAGTCGGCCATGGCGGTCAGGGCCACCGCCGTTGAAGTAGCATAGGTTGCCGCTTGTAGATTATTTCTTTTACATGTTTCTGTGGGTCCCATGCCCGCTGGTGAGCTTTATTTCTATTTTGTAAAAGCTCGTCAGTTCTAGACTCTTGTTTTTTGCCATGTCAGCTTGAGAGCGGGTCCAACCGGTCAATTTGGCTGTCTAGTGAGGATGAAAATTGGATGAGTGTTTTTTATTCCGTACTGAAGTGGTGTTGTTTTGAAATCCTAATGTAAAGTGCTGGTTTTTTTTTGAAAAATTATGCTGGGTTTTTGTAATTTACTCCTGCAGGCCAGAATATATGTTGTAATCCAAACCCTTTTTACATGATTTAATACAAGCCAAATTCAAGAAACATAACTGTAATATGCTTCAACATGATCTCAATCAAAATTTCTGCAACGGAGCGACTAATCACGATCTGGTAGCCTTTGACTTTGCCTACATCTTTAAATTCAGGAAAAGTTCAAGCCTAACAAGTGCCAACCTTGTCTTGTGTGTCACAATGAAAGAAGCCGACGTGGTTGTCGTCCTGCCCTGCCTCCTTCTCCTCCTCGTCCTATTGCAGCCGCTCGGCAACGCCGCCGCCTACTCGGAGCACTCGTGCAATGCCACCATAGGAAACTACACGGCGAGCGACGCCTTCGGGGCCAACCTGGCGCGCCTCACCTCCGAGCTCCCTGTCAACGCCTCTACCTCGCCGTCGCTCTACGCCTCGGCGGCCATCGGTATTTCCCCCGACAGAGCCTTCGGCCTCGCGCTCTGCCGCGGCGACATCACGGACGCCGAGACGTGCTCTGGCTGCCTCGGCGACGCGTTCCAGCAGCTGCGGAAGCTGTGCGCCGGCGACAGGGACGCGACGTTCTACAACGACCTCTGCACCGTCCGCTACTCCGCCGAGGACTTCCCGGCGCGGCCCGACGACAACAGCCCGGTGATAAACGCCTTGGACGTGAACGGGTCGACGTTCGTCGGCTGGGACAGCCGGAACGCGACGTCCCGGGACACCTTCCTGTCCCTGGTCGGCGCGCTGTTCGGGGAGATGGCGATCTACGGCGCGTACAACTCGTCGGTGCGCCGGTTCGCCAGCGCCGTCATGTACATCAACCCGGAGATGCCGCTGGTGTACGGCCTGGCGCAGTGCACGCCGGACCTCTCCCCAGGACAGTGCACGCACTGCTTCCAGGGCCTGGAGGAGCTGAACAAGCAGTGGTACGACGGTCGCGAGGGCGGCCGGATCCTGGGCGTCCGGTGCAACTTCCGGTACGAGGCCTACCAGTTCTACGACGGCACAGCCAACGTCAGGATCGGCCTGCCGGGTGATTCGCCTCCACCTCCACCAACAGGTAATGGTAAGGAAACAGAGGGAGCAGTACCTTCTTTTTTTCTAGAGCCGTGGTATTTACGTGATCATCAATACTGGAAAGTAATTACTACTACTAGTTTATTTTAAGGAATTCAGAAACTAATTAGTTCGCTGGGGTAAAGTTGGATGTTCCACGTAGTACGTTTTTCAACAGATGGTTCTTGCACTTGGAATAGCTAACTTTTAGTCGCTTGAGTTCTTCTTGAAGATTGAGTTCGTCCATGAACCCAGATAATTAAATGTTGTAGGGCATGTAGCTAGTTTAGCAAAATTCTCGAATCCATCGGTATGGCTGGATTATCCAACGTCGTGTATCATATCTCTCTTAGTTTCTCATGTAAGGTTTTACTCTTTCTGATTATCCAACGTTGTGTATCATATCTCCCTTCAGGAAGCAATCACAAGAAGATGTTAGTAATCGTTCTATGCGTGTCGATTACGGTGTTCTGTATTATGTTGTTAGGCTGCCTTCTACTGCTCATCAGAAGACTAAGAAAAGGTAAGACGGCGACACACTGAGACATTCCGTTGACTCATGAAAAGTTGTCTAACTACCTGCAAATGGTCAATCCAGGAGAGATTAGATTAGAACCATCACAATCCAGGAGCGTCTCCAAAACAGAGGAGGCCCTGATGCTCTGGAAGATCGAAGAGAGCAGCTCAGAATTCACGCTGTACGACTTCCCTGAGCTGGGTGCTGCCACGGACAACTTCTCCCAATATAACAAGCTCGGCATTGGCGGTTTCGGACCGGTTTACAAGGCATAATATACGCCACTATTTGTGTACCATTTTTTCGATAAAAACGCTTTTATTAGATTCAAACAACTTATATCAAGATGATACAATCTGTAGAGTCCAGATCTGGTCTATATGCACAACTAAGGTGTTGATCGGTCAAACGCTAAGGTGTGCGTTTTTTCTGTATTTTCAGGGCATATTGGCTGATGGAACCGAGGTGGCGGTGAAGCGGCTGGCGGCGCAGTCAGGGCAAGGGCTTGTCGAGTTCAAGAACGAGATCCAGCTCATCGCCAAGCTGCAACACACCAACCTCGTCAAGCTCCTGGGTTGCTGCGTGCAGGAGGAAGAGAAGATGCTCGTGTACGAGTACATGCCCAACAGAAGCCTGGACTACTTCATTTTCGGTAACTTAACATGCTTCTTTATTATTTACCGTCCTTCTTCGTGCCAAAACTTTCATGTTGACCTTCTCTAGATGTTCTGCTAAACCTGACACCGTTTTGCGATGAAGACCAAGAGCGGGGGACTTTGCTAGACTGGAAGAGACGGTATCACATAATCGAAGGGATCGCACAGGGCTCCTGTACCTGCACAAGCACTCCCGGGTGAAAATCATTCACAGGGACATGAAGGCCAGCAACATACTTCTTGACAAAGATCTCAACCCCAAGATCTCAGACTTCGGCATGGCCAGGATCTTCGGCTCAAACATGACGCATGCCAACACTAATCGGATCGTCGGAACATAGTAAGAAGAAAAACCTTATAAAGTATCGATATTACTACTATAGCATATACTCTGTTCCATAATGTAGTATGTGTTACAAACTAAAATAATTTGTCAAAACATACTCCTACAACATTATGGAACGGAGAGATTGATGATTAAGGAATGGATATTTCTAAGTCAGATCCCAAGAATCATTTGACCAGAATGTTAAATCCGTGCAAGTACGAATGAACGGAAATATTCACCGAAACAGATAACTAGCACACCATTTGCTTAGTCAAATAAAAATTGTCCCTACTTATAGTATTTTATTTTGTATTTTTAAGCAGTGAAACACTGATAAATTTAATTATGTAGCTTGTCAACGAAGGATGCAAGCGGGGCCTGCCAAAGTCCCACTTATAAGAAGGTTGTCAACTGATCAGTAAGACTAGTTATAGTGCAAGTAACTTCATGAGTAACTAAGGATCCAACTTAGCAAAATTGTTTATGTGGCAGTGAGTTAATGCATAGAGAGAAAGATAGAGTAACATATTTTGCAACTGTAATATCATACATAACAAGGCGAAACGAGTATATCACCTAATAAACGATACTTTGCATGACACCACTTGTATGCTACTCTCCACTATGAAAGTAATAGCTATTTTACTAGCATATGTTACTCTCAACTATAACCAGCCCAATGGTCGACGTTTTGTGATGAATTGCAGCGGTTATATGGCACCTGAGTATGCTTCCGAGGGCATCTTCTCAGTCAAGTCTGATGTGTTTAGCTTTGGCGTGTTGCTGCTTGAAATAGTGAGCGGCAAAAGGAACAGCGGTCACAACCAACACTACGGAAACTTCGTCAATCTCCTCTGCCACGTAAGTTCTGGCCGAAACTATTAATGGTAATAAAGGTTAACAAGTACTTAAGACTAGTCATAGTGGGAGTATCATAACTAGTATCATGTATGCCATATTGGCAAAAATCTAATGTGGCATAAAAATTAATGAAGAAAGAGATGCTTAGAGTATCATAGGCGTACCATACCACATAAAACTAAAATTCTTAATGTCAAGTGAATCTTGTACATAATTTTACATCGAGATACTACAAATAAATATATAACTCCCTTCGATCAGTGGCGGAGGCAGGATTGCCTAATTTTAGATGTTGAGGGGGGGAGGGGGCGGTTAGAGTAAAAGTTCCAAAATATGTATTGTTCATATCAACTTTAGCTGCAAATCAATGGGATTAGGGGTGCCAGGCCCCTGCTGGTCCCCTTGTCTCCGCCGCTGCCTCCGACCCATATTACTTGTCACTGGAATATATGTTATGTAGATATATTTTAGTGTTAGATGCATCCATTTCAACGAAAAGTAATATGAATCGGAGCGAGTACTACTAAGATACTATCTTACGATATAATGCACTATTGCCAGCCTTATACGATCTTACTGAATATACTCTTGTGTACTAAAGTAAGAATATTGTGAGCTAGAGTAATACTCCCTCTATTTCAAAATATAAAATATTTTATCTTTGTAAAGTAAATGTATCTAGACTACTTTTAATATGTAGGTTCATTCAGATTTAAAGTGAACCTACACACTAAAACAAATCTAGATTTTTTTTTTATAAACCTAAAAAATGTTATATTTTGGAACGGAGTGAGTAGATTCGTGTCCTGGTTTATTTGACCAAACACGTCCTGATCCTAAGGTCCACTTGCGGAGTGTTGCTATGTTGACGTGCCTTGTTTTGATTAATATTTTGAACTGTGGTTGGATTAATATGTGTGACAGGCATGGCAGTTGTGGAGTGAAGGGAGAGGGTCCGAGCTGGCCGACCAGACACCAGGCGACTTGGACGAGGCGACAAGCATATCACGGTGCGTCCAGATTGCGCTGCTCTGCGTGCAGGACAACGCCATGGACCGGCCGACGATGGCAGATGCAACGGCAATGCTGGGGAACGCGGGCGTGCTGCTGCCGGACCCGAGGCAGCCGCCGCATTTCTACCTTAGGGTCGCCGTCAATGATGAAGAAGACGGTGTTGTCGGGTCGAGAGTACGTACACAGTCGACACACTTCACAGATTCGAGCAGCACCAATGATATGACCATCAGCACCATCCAAGAAGGAAGGTAGCTAACGACACCAATGTTGATCGCTACACAAGTGTCATCTCTATCTAATCGAATAATGAGGTGTGTGGATGGGCAGGAAGATCGTTTGGGATCAAGATGTTTCTGTCTGCTATGTGCCATACCGGGAGCGGACCGTTTGGGATCAAGATGTTTCTGTCTGCTATGTTTGCCATACTTGGGAGCGGACGTTTGGCTCCTGGTTTTCATGGAGCTGTTTATTCTTGAAATGCAAAATTTCAGTTTAAGAAGTTTAACATATTTTAAAAATATTTCACACGCTAATGTGTTGGTTTGATACCACATCGACTGTGGGAGAAGACCGAGAGCGACATATAAGGCTAAAGATGACCCTCTAACATGTTACTTTTTTGAGGGCGAGGGCCTAAAGGTCTGATGTAAGTCTATGTTAGTCCGGTTGGGCTGGGGTTGATGAGTCTTGACGTTCGTGCAGCGAGTCCACATCGATCCATTTAAATTGGGAATTGCTAAGTCATAGATAGCTGAGACATATATTATGTCATAGCTAGACTGTGGACCGTTGATATTGTCGTCCACGTCAAAATTGGTGCTCGTCTCGTTGTCCCTTGTTTGTTCGCGTTGGCCCGTGTTTGCTTGCCAAGCTTTTTTTTTGGACCTGGTGTGGGGTTGCCCTTTGGTTTGCTTATTGGTCTTGTTGGCCCAGCTTTTTGGCCGCACGGGGCTGGTTTGTTCGTTTTTCTTGTTTTTTTCGCTAGTTTTCTTTCTAGCGCTTGTTTTTAGTTTCTTTTTTTTTGCTTGATGACTTTTTTCTTTTCTACAGTTCAAGTGAAATTATAAGGACTTTTTTCTTAGTATGTGTGATTTATTACCACTCCAAAAATAATATGTGTACTTTTTCTTGCTTCGTGGGATATTTTTTATCAGATTTGCTAGTTCTCAGCTGACTTAGAACTAATGTAATTCTCGATGTGAGAATCGTCCGATTCTGATGTCAAGATTAATCCGTGCAGAACAAAATAACTAACTGAGACTTTTCGATTGTAAGTGTTTTGCAGTTGAGTTTGTTGCAACTGAGATTTTATTTTGTTACACGTAGAGTGCAAGAGATTAATATTTTTTGGTTACATGGTTTTATTTTACGGATTATGAAAAGGTGAAAAATAAACTTCCATGTTTCCTTTTTGCACGATGTAAGCAACAGAGTGAACGAAAATATTATTGTCCGTGCTTCCTTTTTGCACGTTGTAAGTAAAGTGAGAAAATATCATTTAAGTGTACTCCTAGAGCGGTCGCTAGTCGGTACAATAAATGGTAAATGAGCTCACGGCCTGGCTAAACAAAGCAAACAAGATTGCAGTTTTTTTTAAAAAAAGAGCAAAGGAAATACGTCCAAACTAAATTTACGGTGGAAGAGAAATACAATACGTTTTAAGTCACAATAAAGCCACATCTATGACGTCACTGGACCATGACTTATTTTTAAGTCCTCGACTATGACTTAGGGACACTCATTTAAATCTGTAAAATCTTGTTAACGAAGTATATTATTTGTAAGATGTCCAAATTATAGGTCTACTACTCCTTCGTCCAGAAATTATTGAATTGGGCTTGTCCAAACTGGAATGTATTTATGTATTTATATATTTCCTCCGACCCATATTACTTGACTTGGATTTGTCAAAATTTGGATGAACCTATATCTAAATAGTGTTTAGATTCATCCAAATCTTGACAAATTTGAGTCAACTAATATGGGTCGGAGGGAGTACTAAAATGTGTTTAAATACATTTAAATCTAGACAAATAAAATCAAGTCAGTCATTTCTATACCGAGGGATTATATTTTTGCGTTTATGCGAGGGCATCATCATTAATATAAACTCAATTAGTTTTTTTATTTAATATTTTTTCACATTTCGTTCTTTAATACAAAATATAAGTCTTAGATTGATTACTATTAATTTAACATGGACATGCATGTAGTGTACTCCCTATGCCCAAAATATAAGTCATATTATAATCTATATCAATTTTTCCTAATATTAGTTGCTAAAGTTCGTAAGATACATGCATAAATTATTTTCTACTCTCTATACTATTTGAAGGATGCTTCCAACGGTATAATATTCGTGGCATGTAAATCTAGGTATGCCAAAAATGAAAAGGTTCCTTAGAAACCCGGAGGGAGGTAGTAGTTCATATTAATACATCATATACAATTGCACCATATTAGTTCTCGCTCTAGTTTCCAAGCGTTTTATCTATTTTAATATTGGTTGTGACAATAAAGATCCACTATAAGAACTAATTGTTTTACCGGGATTTTAAGAACTAACAATCCTTCGACATATATAGAAAGGTTCACAATGTTCATATATATAATATAATTTTAGGTAAAATATGCGCATATTAATTGTTTCCTATGTACCTCATACAAATATCTCAAAGTAAATGCTATTAAAAAGGGACATGTAGTTGATTCCTCAAGTGTTTACTTTTAGGGACATGGGAAGATAATTATTATTTAGATACAATACAGCTAGATAATCACAAACAATATATTACGGCTATGGCTATTCTTCCGAGTTACCTGTTATTTTCTGAAGTAATATCTTTCATCTATTGGATCCTAGCTTTGGATGAATATATAATCATCATCTACTTCCTATGCCCAAACTGTAGGTCATGTTTTGTGTTGTACTAACTTTGAATATTCTTTTTGATACAATGTAAGTTAATCATTTTATGTAATAACACTACAAAATTGTATGCGTACAACTGTTTGTAGTTCATATTAGTATAGGATAATTGGTTGCACCATGTTTACTCTATCAATTATGTCCAGAAATATTCAGTTTAAGACCTAGTTAGTCTCTTCATCTAATCTGTAACTTATTGTGTGTTGTATGAGAAATAATGATAATGTGATATATAAAACATAGTTTGAGAAATTAAAGGATATTCATAATTCTTTACATACCTCATAAGAATATTTGAAAATAGTTTGTATCTGAAAGTGCACAAACTTGATTTTACCAATGTTTAAGTGAATCATATTGATTAGATCAAGTGATTATTACTTATATATAGACTATGTTTGATTAAGAATCTAATTCAAAGTACCAAACAATGTACTTAGGATTTGTCTTTCTTAAATGTGCCTTGTATTTTCTTACATTGATAATTGGATATGTCTCATATTTTTCATCCTACATTTGGATTACTATCGAACGTTAGTTGTCTCCTTTGGTGGAGTTTCTCTATGGAAGAGATTTTCTATAATAGACCCCTTGTTCTCGAGAAAAAACCTCAAGAAAAACATGATATAGTTCAAGTATTATTTAATTCTCAAAATGCACGTAAAGTTGATTCCGTGTATGTCTAAGTGAATTTTATGATTGTGGTGCGAGTCTGTATTATTTAGATATTAACCATGATAGCTATAGTGACAACAAAAAATACCGAACAACTCATGCAGGGTTTGTGCACTTCTAAATTACCTTATAATTGCGTACATCAATAATAATGTCATCTTTCTGAACCTAAAATTCTCTTGATATCCAACAATCCTCATCCCCAAGAGAACAATTAGTCCAGGGTCAGATACTGAGTATCACTCCCTGTAAGTACTCATGAAAAAATATTAACAATGCATTAAATGTAATGTTGAGTATCAACTAATGCTCAAATATATATATATATATATGTTTTGTTTTATTCCTTAACATTTTTCACCGAGTAGACAGTTTTTGTCAACCTTCCACCATATATAATGCATATACTTCAACTATAATGTACATCCTATATATTGTACTACCTCGGTTTGTTAATGCATATCACCATGCACTGTTAAATTTTAGAAACTTTGACTCACATTATGCATTAAAAAAATCAATATGTTTATAATATATCCATAGCAGTTGAAGTCTATCAATTGGGATGACCAACATATTCATGTGAAGACCCACTGCCAATGTTTCATGTGATCGTGGTAAAACACACATGAATTTCTAAACGACATGTATTGTTAGCTTTACTAAGGCCCAGTTCTTTGGTAGCTTCTCCGAGAAGCTGCCCTACCCCCAGCTTCCTGGGGAAGCTGGTTCCAAAATTTTGAGAGGCTTCCAAATTAGTTTAGTATTAACTATTTTAGAAGCCTCATAATTTTTTTAAACTAGCTTCCCTAGGAAGCTGGGGGAGGGCAGCTTCTTAGAGAAGCCACCAAAAGAACTGGGCCTAAAACTGCACATGTGGTCAATTTACACAAAGTAATGTGAAAAAATAGATGAATTAATAAATAAATATATTTCTCCCATCTAAAGATTCGAAAAATAGACAAAACATTAATGTCGAGTTAGCAAACTTTACGTAGGAGACACCAATCAATATATATTGTGTTGATTATGGATTTTCTATATGGGCTCACACAGTTTCTTGTATGCAAGTTTCAATTATTTAGTTTGCTAGTGTGCATTCATGCACCAGCTGGTTCAACATGGAGAAGGAGAAGTTTTTTTTTCTTGAAAGGAAAGCGGTGGGAGAAACCTCCACAGCTAGTTTGAGTTTTGAAATAATAAGAACCTATTTTTGTATCCGTGGGGACTTGATCCTAGGTGGCTGCGTACATCTACTTTTCTAACCAAGATCTAGTCTCACTTCTTCAGAGAAGGAGAAGTATATCTAGTTTTGGATAGCATAGATCGGTATGGTGATGTTGGGTGGAGGAGCATAAAAAATCTATGTATCCTTGCAACAAGGTCAGTGATGCAATCCAGTTCATTGTGTTCGGCAAGTGGTTTCACGATGAGTAATCTGGTTTGGTTCACAACATCCGGTCGGCCGGCAGTGCATGCATCTCGAAGATATTTACTATATTTAGTTTTCTCGTCTAATCCTTCTATGTGCTTCACATGTCAGTTGCTATGCCTTGTTTTCTGCCTACGTATTTGACATGGGCACTATGTCGATGTTTGAGTCCTTTGTTATGCAATGTACGACTCGAAAACTCCAGCTAAATCTTAGCCATAAATTATAGATCCAATTATAAAAATAATTTAAATAACATGGATTAACATTGTGCTTCGAACAAACCCTCTATTTTCATCTATCAATATGCTCAAACATTGTAAGCATATATATTTATTGTTTTAGGACATAGCTCGCTGCCGAAGATTTGGTGCACATGGGCACCAGTGATCCTGCTTTTTTAAAAATAAACAAAAGTCATATTTTTGAGTTTCAAAAAATTGTGAAAACAAATTAGGATGTAGCCGCTGATGTATCCATAAACATGCAAAATCTCAATTCGAAATAATGTGTATTTTGAACTACCCAAAATAGCAAATTGTAGATCTACAATATATAGTAGTGATTTCAAATGACAAAAAAGTTACACTTTGTTATTTTTGTGTAGCTCGGAATACAGAACAGTTTGAATTGAGATTTTTGCGTGTTCGTGGGATACATCGTTAACAACTTTTAGGATTTTGTTTTAAGATTTAAAAAACTTATAAATATAATTTTTAAATTTTCTAATATGCAGGGAGCACTCGAGCATGGGAGTAAAAAGGACTTTCCGGACAGCTCACTTTATAGCCATATTTCTTTTGAACTGTTTCTTTTCCTGGACGGACGTGTGTAGTTTTTTTTCCTTGAACTATATTTTCTTTCTTTATAACGGACAGAACTCGGCATCCTATGGCTAGAAAACGTGTGCCTTTTGTTCCCTTTGAACTTTTTTTTTCATTTGAATGGAAGCGTGTAGTTTTTTATTTTCTTTCTTCCTTTCGAACGGACACGGCTCGCGTCGGGTAGCTAGGTAGCGTGTACGTGTTCAACTCAACGTATAACTTGTCTCATATTTGTTACTACATAAATCCGACGGTTGTGATTTAACACTACCATGACAAATTTTAGATATAACATTCAATATAATAGAGATGATGTGGATCAACCTAGTATCTCGAAAAACAGCCTTATATTGCTTTTAGTATATAATAGAATAGATGAAAATTGAATGAGACGATCAATCAGAGATATGTTTGTCGTAAGCGGTGTTCTCCATCAAGCGAATCACAGATTCAAAACGTGCGAGCGAGAACCAGACTTTCTTCTTTCCCTTCTCTCTCTTCTCTACAGTAGCCTGAGAGCTTCCTCGGCGGTGCCGGGCCAAACCGAAGTCCCTCCCGGCGGCGTTGCCGTCGAAAGGCGATGGAGGGGCGGCGCCGGCTTAGGTAGTTTAGGTTTTAGTTTTTGTGTTGCCTTTGTGCAGTTTTGGAGTAGGGTTCTAGATCTCGCCGGCCGGATCTAGGACAGCTCGAGCAACCTTCCCGTCAGGGTGGGAAGCTGGAGGATCTCCGCAAATAAGCCGGACCCGAGCTACTCCTTGGCGCCTTCGGGCGGCGCTGGGAGGTTGCTACTCCCCCTTCCCGTCGGAGCTCTGATGGTCAGAGCCAAGATTGGGAATGGAGGCGTCGGCAGCTTGGAAGATAAGCCCGCTGTTCTTCTCTGCGTCTTCGTCAAGCTTCAGTGGCCTCGGATGCTCTCGGCCGGCCGTGGCGGCGAGGGAGAGCAAGCTTGGGCGCTGGCGCCTGGTGGTGATGAAGTGAAGTGGATCCCGAAGCTGCGTCTGGTGGAGTCCCCAAGCGAAGGCATGTCGCCGGAGCTATCTTTGGCCGGTAAGGCCACTCCACGCTCGGTGGTGACCGAGCTCCTGCTTCTTCTATGGTTGTGCTTGCGCAAGAGGGCGCGCACTTGCCTACAGGGAAGATCTTCATCGACCTCAGAGCCAGAAACACAGTCGGCGTCGCCCCCAAGTGGCTTGTTCCCCGGTGGTGGCGCTTACTCCGGTGTCTCGAGGTCTACCGGCAGCAAGATGGACCGTGGACTCGATTGTTTTTCTTATTTTCTTTCCAGGGTCCTGTTTGCAAACATGGAGGTCTTATCTTTATTTTCCCTGTTGTTTAGGGGCCTCTTTGTAATCTGTAACCGCCTGATTAATTCTAGCAGCTTCTAGGCCCTTCGTGGCCTTTTCCCGTTAAAAAAAATTCAAAACGTGCTCCTGGTGGTGCGGTTGTATGCGTGACGTATATGCCACGGTATCCGGCCCGAATGATGGATGCGATGCTGTACGTGGACTCGACCGTAGACTCCATGGCCGTCAGCATCTCGAGCATAAACAGACCACCAATGCGAGGCCGACCAACCGATCAGGCCGAGGACACGAAGGAAGTAAGTCACCATTTCAACACCAACCCCCAGCATCGACTCGAGTGCTGATCCGCACAGGTCAAGCACTGCAGATCTCCTGGACCCACCATCCAGATCCACGGAGACCTGCCTGTTTAGACATGGCCTTTGCTGTAGTCCTTGTCCTTCCATCGATCGGACGAACTGACCAACACGATAATTACTTTCTGGAAGGAATGTCGTTACTTTAACATTTACTCTCCCTTTTTTCTTGCGAATTATGCAACACATCTACTCTCTAGTTCGAAATTATATGATATTTTAGAATTTTTTTGAAATTGCATGTGAACCTAAGTACCTAACACTAAAGGTGTCTAGATACATACATGTGTCTCGAAAAAAAAAAGACTAAGACATGTTACGGAGTACTACTATATTTTACAAGAGTGAGTATTTATGGATAGGTTATATACTACTACTTCGTTTTAGAGAGAATAGGACTGAGAATTAGGAAGACACCACTTCGCGTCGCCCTTCCCGCGGGCGACGGAAGCGCCTTCTAGCCTCGCCCTGACCTCGCCGTTTTCCACCGTCTCTCCCCCCGCCGCTGCCGCCAGCTTGCGCCGCCGGGGCTAGCCCGCGTGGGGGCGGCGGCGGGCTTTCCTATCCCCGGCGCGAGGTGGTACGGGTGGGCAGGCGGGCACCTCGGCGCACAGTGCATCTTGGCGAACGACGGCTCCGATTGCAGGCGATGGGAGACGGCGGCACGCCAGTCCCGCCCTCTGATTCGCGAGGCGGCGCTGGTTGGTGGCGGAGAGCGACGGGCGAGCGGGCTGCTGCCGGATTCCGACCGGCCCGGATCTGGGTCATCTGGATCCGGACGGGCCTGGCGGCTTGCGAGGTTTTCACTCTTCCTGAAGTGCGGAACGGAGGTGATCTCGACTGGGTGGTGGTGATGGAGCTGACGTGCAGCAGCGTGGTGGTGGAGGCTTTACGGGTCCGATTTAGACCCAACCGGACCTAGTGCATCGAAGACGAGGGTAACGGCGATGGCCTACGTGCTGCAGCGTGGCGGTGGGGACTTTACGGACTCGTTCTGGGCCCGGCTGGGCCTGTCCGGCCTGGTTTGTCCCTACCGCCGTGTCCGGTCGGCACCCGCCTTTTGGCGGTGGAGGACGCCCTCCAGGTGGCTGTGCTGCTGCCGCCCTCCGGTGCCAATGGTTGTCTGGTGTGTTTCTGCCACCGCGTCCGGTTGGCTATCGCGCTTGTGGTGGAGGTTGTGTCCTCCCGTGCAGCTACAACACTGCCAATCCCTGAACCGGTTGTCTCCGTGTTACGTCCTCTAGGCCTCGTTTCGGTTAACAGTGAGACAACGAAGGTGACGAAAAAACCATGGTGGCGTGTGTTGGTGGGCGGCGTTGATGGGGTGGAAGACTACGAAGCATTCGAGGTAGTGGTTGTTTGGGGGTCGGGAGAAATCCCTGTCGATCATTTGACACCGACGTGGTGATGCTTGCGGGTGTCGCCATTCCTTCTTGAAGGGCGTCCGGTGTACCCCTTTTCCTCTTACCTCCGCGTACAGGGGAAACCCTACTCCGGGTGACAGCATCGTCATCGTCACTTACCTTCTTGAAGGTGTTGCTTGTTACGCGAAGCTTCGTAGCTCTAGGTGCATGGTGGTCATCTCCGGAGGGCGCAACGGTTTTGAGCCATCCGCATTTAGTTGATCTGCCGTTGTTGGCATTGTTTTCTTTTTATTTCTCTTCTTTCTTTTGAGCTTGCTTGTGCTGAAGCCCCAGAAATTGTACCATTGTATCGGGTGATGGCTATATTAATATAGCGGGGCGAAAGCATATTTGAAGTACAGACAACACTAGGCCACACATACACACGCATTTGTCGCAACAAGTTTTTTTTGGACAGAATACTGCTCCCATGCATAACCATTTGGTCCAAACAGGGGTTATAGATAGGCCCTACGCGTCCCCCAGGGCATATGTGGTTTTTATCCCCCGGGTCCCCAGCCAACCACGTGTCCGCTTTTTGATTCAAAATCCCGCTTTTGCTACATTTGCCTCACTTTTGCTACATTGTAGCAAAAAACGGTTCAGTCCAGAAAATAAAAAAAAAGACTGGACCTCGCCGGAGATTTCGCCGGCGACCGTGTAGCAAAAAAGTTGAGCTAATGTAGCAAACCCGACCTCACCGGAGACTCGCCGGAGGCTTTCGCCGGTAGACCTCACCGGAGACCGTGTAGCAAAAACGTTACGCTATTGTAGCAAAAACGCAAAACGGTGGTAGCAAAAAAATTGTGCTAATGTAGCATATCCAACTAGAGTACTAATGTAGCAAAATGACTTCGCTGGAAAAATATCACCGGAGCCTCGCCGGGAGAAACCTCGTCCGAGACCTTATAGCAAAAACTTTATGCTATTGTAGCAATACCACAAAATGGTTGTAGCAAGTTTTTTTTCTAATGTAGCAAAAGAATACATTGCCGGAGACCTCGTAGCAAAACCATAGAAATTGGTTGTAGCAAAAACATTGTGCGAAAGTAGCAAAAAATATATGAATACATAGCAAAAAATAATGTGCTAAGACAGCAAAACGTCATAGCAAAGACATACACGAAAGTAGCGACGCCGATCAACTAGAGTAGCAGACGCTTTAAACCGTGGTAGCAACACCAAACACCGTATGTAGCATTAGCATCACTGGGCCATAGCTGCTCCACCCACAGTAAAGTCCATCTCTGGCGACAACGGGGAGCGCCAGTGTCGTGGTCTCCTTTTCGTCGGACGCCTTCGACGAGATCTAGGTAGGTTCGAGGGCATCCGGCGGCAAGTTCGAAGGCGCGTAGGGGCGGTGGCCGGGCTTCGGCGGCAGGTTCGAGTGCGTGTGGCGGCGGAGGCCGGGCTCCGGCGGTCTGGCACGGCGGCGGCGGCGGGTGCCTTCCATGGCACGGGCATGGGCATGGGCATGGGCACGGGCGGGGATCTAGTTCGGCGGTGGCGGCGGGTGCTGGTCCGGTGGCGGCGGCGACTCCGTCTCCGGCGAGCCTGGTCCAGTGCGGGGCGGCGGCGGCTCCATCTCCTGCGAGCGTGCACGGTGGCAGGTGCTTGTTTCCAGGAGGAGAGGTAGTTTGAGGAGACACACGGTGCAGACCTGTTAGTTTGGGGAAGAAACGTAGTACCCGTACTCCTCGCAAGCCAGAGCGCGACCCGGGGATCGGTGTGTTCGATCCCCCGGGGATATGTATCATTTCCCAAAACATATACCATAGGAACAAGCGAGTACTTTTCTGCACTTTCCATGGTGCTGGACTGCTGCTGGTGGCAATCTTTTTTACTTTGTAGCCTCTCCAACCTGATGGCATCCAACCAAACATCTCAACTGAAGCAACGACCTCGACACGCCATGCACTTTCGTACTTCTCCAGTTCTCCCTGCCTCAACCGTCAAACACGCCCCATAATTGTGCTCCACCGACCCCACACGTACGCGCATAAATACGCGACCGAGCCCACATCACCGGACACAAACACACCGCAGCACCGAGCATTAGCAACACCAGCCAGCCAGCCAGCCAGCCATGGCCGCCACCGGCGCGCTCCTCCTGGCCCTCCTCTCCCTCGCCGCCGCCACCCCAGCCACCCAGGCCACCTCCTCCGCGGCGGCGGGCGAGAAAACCACGCACATCAAGCTCTACTGGCACGACGTGGTGAGCGGGCCGAGCCCGACGGTGGTGCAGGTGGCGCGCGCGGCGACGACCAACAGCTCCAAGACGGGCTTCGGGGCCGTGATGGTAATCGACGACCCGCTCACCGAGGGGCCGGGGCTCAACTCCTCCAGGCTCCTCGGCCGTGCGCAGGGCACCTACATGAGCGCCGGCAAGGACGACGTCTCGCTGCTCATGAACATGAACTTCGTCTTCACCGCCGGCAAGTACAACGGCAGCACCGTCGCCATCATGGGCCGCAACGCCGTCTTCAGCGCCGTCCGGGAGATGGCCGTCGTCGGGGGCACGGGGGTCTTCAGGTGGGCACGAGGGTACGCGCAGGCCAGGACGCACACCTTGGACCTCAAGACCGGCGACGCCACCGTCGAGTACAACGTATTCATCAAGCACTAGGCACTAGTGCTAGTTCGGCTTTCAAGCTTTGATTTACAAGCGTACGTTGATGCACGAATCCACCCTATACAGAAAGAAAACTACATCGATACACTAATAAGTTCAATCGTGTTCTGTTGGCTTGAAATGAATAGAATGGGTCGGTGGATTACCTGACTAGAGTGTTTTTTGTACACCGCAAAGAGGTATGACCTCTGATTCTTGCTCAGATCAAGTGATGTGCAGATGGTTGCTAAATAGGCATGATGTCAATGCTACAACATTTGTAGCATCAAAGATTACGGAAAGTGTCATTGCCTCCCGATATCCAGTGCTCTTTTCATATAAAGGCTTCAAAAATATGCAAAAATAATTCTGGACATAATTAATGTTGTATCCCGTAAGCATGCAAAATCATGACGTAAAATTCTTTGTATTCTGGCCTACACAAAACTGACAAATCTAATAAAATTTGAGGATTTTAAAACATACTTGCACGGATCTACACTCTTGTTATTTTTGTACAGCTCAGAATACAAAGTATTTGAAATTGATATTTTGCATGTTTGTCCGATAAATCATGAGCTACATCCGGAACTTTTTTAATATTAATTTCTTTGAAACTAACAAATATGATTTTGATTTTTTTAAATAACAAGAATTTCCACTCCAAATATTAGAAACAAGGGACATACATAAAATCTATTCGGATTGCGTTTGGAAGGACGTGAACTTTATCCCGCTGATTCCGAACAACATCTGCATTATATGCAGAACTTAAAAACAAAAGCAAGATTGGAATCACTTATAGCTTCCCGCTAGAAAAAGTGAGTAACAAAAAATTTCCATTAGAAGAATTTTTGCAATGCTTTGTGTTATATTGTTGGAATTTTTGTCTAAATAGGCCCAGCCCATTTATTATATGCCAATAAATTCCTGAAATCCTAGAGGCCTATTTGGCCCATTCATGCAAGGCAAGAGCTGGGATAAATGTTTAGTCCCACATTGCTAGTTGATTGGAAGTTGGATCAGCTTATAAGGTGAGCTCTCCTATCACTTGGTAAAAGAATGAGAAGGAGAAGGAGAAGGAGAGATTTCCACACGCGTGCTCTTCCTCCTTGCTCGCCTCCAGTTCCAGAGCACTGAGCTACTTAGATCTCTTGCGGCATGCACTGCATGTTTTATCTAGCGCTTATTATGGATAATTCACTTGGTAAATTGCTCTTTTACTCAACAATCCAAAAACCTTATTTCAGGCAATTTGCCCCAAGTGGCTTTGTTGCTTCTATGAAGCCACCTGTGTTCGAAGGTGTGAATTACAAACGATGGCGTGCGAGAGCAGTGCTCTGGTTTCAGACCATGAGCTGCAATAACGCCATCTATGGCACACCTGAGGGAGAACTTAATCCCGCTCAGGAAGAGGCGTTCCAAAAACTTGATACCACTTTCAAGGCTGCCTTGATCAAAATTCTTGGCAACAATATTGTCGATTCATATCTGTCATTTAGCAATGGCAAGGATATGTGGGATGCGCTCGAGAGAAAATTTGGAGTCTCCGATGCTGACAGTGAACTGTATGTCATGGAACAATTCTATGACTATAAGATGGTTGAGGACCGCCCCATTGTGGAACAGTCTCATGAGATACAGTCATTTTCCAGGGAGCTTTAGCACTTCACTTGTGTGTTACTGGACAAGTTTGTTGTCGGAGGCATTATTGCCAAACTTCCCCAGTCATGGAGGAATTTTGCTACTTCTCTGAAGCACAAGAGACAAGAGTTCTCCATGACGGATCTCACTGGAACTCTTGATGTGGAAGAGAAGGCGAGAGCAAAAGACACACGTGCTCGAGGTATCGAGGGAGGTTCTAATGCCAACCTGGTACAGAAAAAGAACTTCCAGCCTCACAAGTTCAAGAACAAAGGCAAGTTTGACGACAAAGGAAAGTTCGATGGAAAGAACAAGGCCTCACAGTCCACCAGCTCCAAGAAGAAGACTGGTAAGAGGAAAGGTGCTTGTCATGTGTGCGATGATCCTAATCATTGGGCTCCTGCTTGTCCCAACCGCTTTGACAAGCGCCAACATGGGAAGGAAAGCAGGACTGCTAATGTTGTCATGGGCGACATTGAGATAAAAGATGTTGGGTATGGTATATTACCTACTGTTCTTTCATTATGTCATTCTCCTGATTGGTGGATTGACACGGGCGCTAATGTACACGTCTGTTCTAATATTTCCATGTTTTATTCATATCAGGTCAGAGGGACTCAAACCGTGCTGACGGGAAACGGCTCGCATGCTTCTGTTCATGGTGTTGGTATGGTCGATCTGAAGTTTACTTCGGAAAAGACCGTGCGCCTGAAGAACGTGCATCATGTTCCCTCAATAAATAAAAATCTTGTTAACGGATCTCTTCTGTGTCGAGATGGCTACAAGATTGTATTCGAGTCCAATAAATTTGTAATTTCAAAGTATGGAACCTTTGTTGGTAAAGGCTATGAGTGCGGAGGCTTGTTCCGCTTATCTCTGTTAGACATTTGTAATAAAGTTGTTAATCATATTTACACGAATTTTGAATCAAATGTCTGGCACTCTCGTCTTTGTCATATTAATTTTGGTTGTATGACGCGGCTAGCCAAAATGAATTTAATCCCTGATTTCACAACTGTTAAGGGATCTAAGTGCCAAGTCTGCGTGCAAGCTAAACAACCTCGCAAGTCACATACGACTGCAGAAGTGAGAAATTTAACACCACTAGAGCTCATACATTCTGATCTTTGTGAGATGAATGGTGTGTTGACAAAAGGTGGAAAGAAATATTTTATGACTTTGATCGATGACTCTATAGATATTGTCATGTGTATCTTCTGAAATCGAAAGATGAGGCTTTGAGTTTCTTCAAAATCTATAAAGCTGAGGCAGAAAATCAACTTGATCGAAAGATTAAGAGGCTTAGGTCTGATCGTGGTGGAGAGTATTTTTCCAACGACTTTGATTTTTTTTATGCGGAACATGGCATAATTCATGAGAGGACGCCTCCCTACTCACCCCAGTCAAATGGAGTAGCCGAAAGAAAGAACCGTACTCTAACAGATTTGGTTAACGCCATGCTAGACACATCGGGTCTCTCCAAGGAATGGTGGGGGGATGCACTACTGACTGTGTGTCATGTCCTAAACTAAGTTCCCACAAAGAACAAAGAAATTACTCCATTCGAAGAATGGGAGAAGAAAAGATTAAAATTCTCTTACTTACGTACTTGGGATTGTTTGGCAAAGGTTAATGTACCAATCCCCAAGAAGCGCAAGCTTGGACCAAAAACCATTGATTGTGTTTTCCTGGGCTATGCTTTCCATAGCATTGGTTATAGATTCTTGATAGTAAAATCTAAAGTACCTGACATTCATGTCGGTACAATCATGGAGTCGACTGATGCAACTTTCTTTGAGGATATCTTTCCTATGAAGGATAAACCTAACTCATCAAATTCGGAGATACCTAGTTCATCTAATCAGGAATTTGCTACATTCTCTGAACCTACCATTCCAATTGAACACTCTGAAAGTCCTAAGGACGATGATAATGAAATTCCTAAAAGGAGAAAGAGACAGAGGAATGCAAAGTCCTTTGGTGATGATTTCATTGTGTACCTTGTGGATGACACTCCTACTTCCATTTCAGAAGCATATGCATCTCCTGATGCTGACTACTGGAAGGAAGCCGTCCATAGTGAGATGAATTCCATCTTAGCTAATGGAACATGGGAGATCACTGATCGCCCTTATGGGTGCAAACCTGTAGGGTGCAAGTAGGTGTTTAAGAAAAAGCTTAAGACCTGATGGTACTATTGAGAAGTACAAGGCACGGCTTGTAGCCAAGGGATATACTCAAAAAGAAGGTGAAGACTTCTTTGACACTTACTCACCTGTTGCCAGATTGACCACCATTCGAGTATTACTCTCATTGGTTGCCTCTCATGGTCTTCTCGTTCATCAAATGGACGTTAAGACAACTTTCCTTAATGGAGAGTTGGATGAGGAAATTTACATGGATCAGCCAGATGGCTTTGTGGTAAATGGTCAAGAAGGAAAGGTGTGCAAGTTGTTGAAGTCTTTATATGGCCTAAAACAAGCCCCTAAGCAATGGCATGAGAAGTTCGAAAGAACTTTAACTGATGCAGGCTTTGTTGTAAATGAAGCTGATAAATGTGTGTACCATCGCCATTGTGGGGGTGAGGGAGTCATCCTTTGTTTGTATGTTGATGACATACTGATTTTGGGAACCAACCTTAATGCAATTAAGGAGGTCAAAGATTTCTTATCTCGTTCCTTTGAGATGAAGGATCTGGGAGTAGCTGATGTCATCCTGAACATCAAGCTATTGAGAGATGATGATGGTGGGATTACACTGCTTCAGTCCCACTATGTGGAAAAGATCTTGAGTCATTTCGGGTATAGCGACTTCAAGCTTTCTCCTACACCGTATGATCCTAGTGTGTTGCTTCGAAAGAATCGAGGAAATGCTAGAGACCAACTGAGATACTCTCAAATCATTGGCTCGCTTATGTATTTAGCTAGTGCCACGAGGCCTGACATTGCATTTGCTGTAAGCAAACTCAGTCGATTTGTTTCAAATCCAGGAGATGATCACTCGCATGCTCTTGAGAGAGTTATGCGATATCTAAAAGGCACTGCGAGCTATGGCATACACTATATCGGGTATCCGAGGATACTAGAGGGTTATAGTGATTCAAAAAGGATATCTGATGCTGACGACATAAAGGCCACGAGTGGATATGTATTCACACTTGCTGGTGGCACTGTTTCTTGGAAGTCTTGCAAGCAGACCATCTTAACGAGGTCAACTATGGAAGCAGAACTCACATCATTAGACACAACCACTGTTGAAGCAGAGTGGCTTCATGAACTCTTGATGAACTTGCCTGTGGTTGAAAAACCAATACCCGCAATCCTTATGAACTGCGATAATCAAACTGTGATTTTCAAGGTAAATAGTTCTAAGGATAATATGAAGTCATCAAGACATGTGAAGAGGAGACTGAAATCTGTCAGGAAAATGAGAAACTCCGGAGTTATTGCATTGGATTATATCCAAACATCTAAAAACTTGGTAGATCCCTTCACAAAGGGTCTATCACGCAATGTGATAGAAAATGCGTCGAAGGAGATGGGTATGAGACCCACAATTTGAGCTTTCCACAGTGGTAAGCTACTCTATGTGATCAGAGATCCCGTGAATTAGAATTGGGAGACAAGCTGTTGGTTAGCTGAGAGGAAAGTACCCCTACTTTAATAAACACCACTCCATAAAGATGCAATACTTTCCTATTCTGCACGTCAGGTTGATTTATTATATTAATGTGTTCTAAGTGGCTTATCCTAAGCAAAGATGTTGTCCTGCAGAACATCTTTTGAAGAACACACCTATATGAGTCTGACTGTTAAAACGTCGCAGTCTATGAGAGTAGGGTGCTCTCTAATAAACTCATGAAAGGTCATGGAGTATGACGTATAAGCTCCACCCGCGGGGAAGTCCCACGGTAGCCTAGTATCGGTCAAGACTTTTTGTGAAGCTAGGTTCGCAGCAAACTTGCAGTTCAAGGCATAGTCCACTGTACAAGTTGCGGCCTAGTATAACATAAAGCTCTAGGTGGAAGTTCAACTTAATAGTCTCCACTACAGTACCGGTATATAAACAATGTTTTGGAACCAAAGGCAAACTTCATGTGCCTCTAGGATCTGGTGGGGGATTGTTGGATTTTTGCCTAAATAGGCCCAGCCCATTTATTATATGCCAATAAATTCCTGAAATCCCAGAGGCCCATTTGGCCCATTCATGCAAGGCAAGAGCTGGGACAAATGTTTAGTCCCACATTGCTAGTTGAGTGGAAGTTGGACCAGCTTATAAGGTGAGCTCTCCTACCACTTGGTAAAAGAATGAGAAGGAGAAGGAGAGAGTTCCACACGCGTGCTCCTCCTCCTCGCTTGCCTCGCGACGCCACGCCACGCCTCGCCTTGTCACGACACGCGCGCCGCGGGTTGCGGGTTGTGGGAATCTCGCCGAGCCGAGCTTTATTTTGCCACGCATGAATGGTATATGAACAGTTGTACAGAAGCTGAAACGTTTTGCTTTGAGTGGACTTTTAATATGAGTTAAATGAATACGAACTGAGGGAGGCTGTCCGGTGGGCTGCCGCCTATTCACTTCATCTTCCATCCATTCGTTTCATCTTCTGCGCAGTCTGTCTACCTTCCCCTCTGTGCCTATAAGAGAGAGAGGTCGCGCCTCCTCTCAGATACACAGACACACATCCTTTGCGCCTCCAGTTCCAGAGCACTGAGCTACTTAGATATTCCCCATCCCGTCTTGCGGCGTGCACCGTGAGCCGGGACAGTAGGCCTCCGAGACCCCGCTGCTTCGAGTCCTGTACGGGAGAAGGGCGATAAGGTTTTTGGGGAGTGCTATCGGCGCGACTACTGACTTCGTCACGGACTCCCTCACGGATAGCGACTGCGGCGACGTCTTCCCCGACGAGGACTTCTTTCCCGACATCAGCACCCTCTTCCTCGACGACATGGCCAACAACAGTTCCAACGCCGGCGGTTCCTCTTCTGCTACTGCCGTGTATATCTCCTTTCTCAATCTTGTTCTGATTGTATCTAAAGTTTTGCGCCTTGCAGTTTGTTTGATTATATGCCTTAATATGTACTCGCTATTTCACATGATTAGTATATTATCTATTATTCTAATCATGTTTTATCTAGCGTTTATTATGGATAATTCGCTTGGTAAATTGCTCTTTTACTCAACAAGTATGCCATAGGGAAAATAATGTGCCCTACTACAGGTATAAAGGTAAACTCAAAGTGCCTGAGCTTAGTGGATAATATCCAAAGCGTGAAATCAATTAGGCTTTGTTCGGTTGCAAGGGGTGAAATCCACTAGAAGATCTAAACCCTGCAGGGATTGGGTGATCCCCGGATGTCACCCCAATCCCCACTGCCCCTCTCCCCACATTCCCTGCTAATCCCTACTGTCATTTGCCATTCGGTTGATCCCTGCACAACAGCAACTTGCAAGCGGTATAGTTTGGGAAGGAGGCAAGGAGCACAAGAGACCAGCTAGCAAGCAGCACAACATAAAAAAGTCAGCACCTTTAAACCTAAATAATATATTTTTTGCCATTAGCTTTGAGCATGGCTGAAAGCTAAAATCAAACATGTTCACAAAGAAGATACAAAATAATATAGGATAGTGATGGAACAAAAATAGTGATGCGACAACAAAATACAATGGATAATATGTTGTCCTTCCACTCTAAAGCACACAAATTTATTAGCATGGCATTCTTGTATTTTATCTTCTGGAGCTTGATCATGTAGAAGTATAGGTCTTCTGCATCTGACCATGTATATCAATGAGAAAGCATAACTATTAAAATTCAACTATATGAGAAATCATAAGAATGGAGAACAAATACATGTATGAAAATTCTATGAACAAAATAGGACATGCACCAGGAGATGAATACTGCTCAAGAATGGAGAACAAATATGAGGGTTGTCTTGACCAAACACCACACTGTAAATTCAAATCCATTCATGTTTCAAAAGTAAAATGTTGCATCTAATGACATCTCTTTCATTCTTTTAGTTGCAATAACACAACTAGTGAAATATGTGATGATTCAACCATTTACTAAGAAATCGATCAACAACCAAACATCAACAATGATATTAGCTAGAAACAAAGTAATCATGTTAACATCATACGAAGTAATCTTAATCCTTAGAACATGATATTATGTCAATCACTAATACTGGAAGAGTATCTTGATAACATCAAACGTCACACCGTAACATGGTGATTATAAAGATGGGTTCAGTGCTACGAAGGTATTATGTTGAGGCTCATGGATAAAGAGTGGAATTTGTCCATCCCGATGACGGAGAGATATACTCTGGGCCCTCTCGGTGATATCACATTGATTAGCTTGCAAGCAAGTGATTTGATCACTAGAATGTTATACCACGAGAACGAGAAAAGAGTACATGTCGGTAACAAGATCAAACTAGGTATGGAGATACCGATGATCGAATCTCGGACATGTAATATATCGCGAGACAAAGGGATTGAGTTACATGCGTATAAGGTTCACACGATCACAGAAGTCATCGTTGAATATGTGGGAGTCAATACGGATCTCCAGGTCCCGCTGCTGATTATTGATCATAGAGGGGTCTCGATCATGTCTACATTGTTCATGAACCATAGGGTGACACACTTAAGGGATACCGACACCATTCGGAACAAATAATATGCCAGAGAAAGAAAAAGGAAAGCGCAGGAATTTATTTTACTAGACACCGAAACTGTTTCGGTTGAAATTGCTGAAACTGGTTCTGCATGTGAAATTGAAATGTTATAAGGGGTTTTATGTGAATGCTTGTTAATTAGAGTAATTAACAAAATTCTGAATAAATAAATAAAATAGTTTTCTTTAAATGAGAGCTTGCATTAAATTTGGTGGAAATTTAATGCATGTGAGTGGATTTTTTAGTTGAGGCTTTTTAATGTGAGTGGAGGCTTTTCATTTTGAGTGGGAGCTCCACCCACATGAATGTGGAGGAGGTGGGGGCAGCCACCATGGGCTGGGCGCCATGACCCTTGGGTGCTTCCCCTCTCCCTATAAAAGGCCTCGCTCTCCTCCTCTCGTGAAGGATCTCTCTCCCCCTTTAGAATTTCCCCATGGTCTCGGATCAGCGAGATACATGTTCCTGGTGGCTTTTTCTAGAAGGATTTGTTGCTTCCGCTGCTTCGCTGGAGAGAGGGTGCGAAGGTTGTTGGGGTACCCGGACGTGTGTGCGATCACGGATGCACCACTGCTTTGCGGTGCTGGACTTGATGGTGCTGGACCGGCTAGACCAGATGGACTTCATCACAATCTTGAGATCGGCAAGTGTTTGACTACATCATCCAAGAGTACAACCTCTTTAACGCTATTCGGTCTTCGAGGGTATGTATTCTATGGATGTATATCCACCCGTTGCTTGTATCTAGTACATAGATCTTGGTACTTAGTTCCTATCATAGGAAAAAAATTGTTTTCTATGTTGCGAATCCATTCAGTGGTATCAGAGTCGGATCTATGCTTAGATGCTTTGCACGGGTAATACACATATGATGATGTAGGCGATGATGATCATGTTATTTCTTCTTAGTTGTACTTTGGATATTGGTGGCATAGTAGGATGAAGCGGCCCAGACAAACTTTACATGTCCTCGCACATGAGACTTGTTCCACGCTTGACATGCAATTAGTTTTGCATAAGTGGCTAGCGGGTGTCTGTCTCTCCTACTATAGTCAATATCTAATTTGCAACGAGTTGTCAACAATTTGGTTATCCTCATTGTGGTTCATGTTCGTAGGTAAGAACGGTTCTATCTTCGAAAGACCTAAGCCACGTAAAACTTGTAATGGATAAATTAGAGGCATCTAGTTTAGATTTTTGCTGGGCTAGTGTCATGATATGGTGATGTTTTAAGTAAAAGTATAAGTCGATACTCTTACAACATACATAAAGTGTAAGTTCCATAGACCTTGGCCTTACACATAAAGGAATGATGAGGATCATACCACAATGCACATGATGGAGATCAAGTGAAAGAACTATATCATTTCACTTATTAACATAAGATGTTTTGTTGCATCTTATATTGCTAGTTTTGGCGTTTTATTAGCATAATAAGATGATCCCTCATTTAGATATCAAGATAAAAATGTGTTCTTCCTTAAGTATGCACCGACAATGTTTCATCGCTTCAAGACATCACGTGATGTTCGGGTGTACTTGAATCCACGAGTATATATCAGGTGTAAGACAGTTTACACACGTGAATACTAAGGTTCTTACTTGGCGATCCTAGCATGTACATACATGGCCTCGGAACATGTACTGAAAGGTTAAGCATGAGTCATATATTTTGATATGATGACCATATGGATGCTCGCCTTTGAAGCTACACCGACTCACGTGATGACCAGACTTGGTGTAGTGGATTTGGTTCATGTAATCACCAAAAAGACACGAGGGATTTCGTTTTTGAGTGGGAGTTCATTTCTAATTTGGATTAGTAGAACTCAATTTATCATAAATTAAATAAAAGTGAATTTGCATAATTTGTTGTAGTCATTGGCATTCGTTCACCACCTTATGCTTATTTATAATTAAGATAATAGAACTATAGAATTCTGGATATTTACTTTACGAGTTGGTATCGTATTGTGTTGAGTGTTAATCTAAAGTTGAAAGTCTTATTGCAAACTTTCAGCAAAATTTGTTTACTCCATGAAGTTTAATAACTAATATTAAATCGAGAGTAATAATTCCAGTGTTAGTATCTTAAGTATCATCTTTGCCTCCATGATTCTTGATTTAAATATCGAGATTATCTAGGAGCTGAAAGAATTGTTTCAGAAACCATAATGTGTGGCAGATATAACGATATCTGAAACATATAATATGAGTATATGTTCTCATCTTGGATGCGAATTTGCAAGGTTGGAGATGCTATACATCCTAATCATCCAAAAGGGTTTTGGAAAGTAATGTTATACTCACGATTCGCCTTTATAAGCTACATTAGCTTGATCATGAAATTCGTCATGATAAGGATGGATAGAAGATGTATGTAAAGTGTTTACTACACTAAAAGATTACTAAAGAATGGATTTTGAAAGAACGTCATTCATTATGATGATGGTGATCTACTTCAAAGTGCAAGTCCAAAGGTATTAGTATTTAAATATACACGCTTTGGAATATGTGTCATGTATATGGCGCCACTTTTGATGTTGATAGATTCTTTTAATAGGAAAGGAAATGCTGAAAGAGAATCTATAAAATATATTTGGCAGAATAGAAAAGACTGGAAATATCCAGTTTAGGTATATAGATGATATACATGTTATGGTTGTATTCTTTGCTTGTTAATTAATGTGGTTCTTGGGTATTGGATACCGAATTGGTTGGTATGAAATTTCATACAGAATGACGCAATTCATGAACTATAATAGCCTAAGTAACTAGAAAGAGAATATGTGATGATGACCATCGAAAACAAATAAGCCGTTGTTTGTATTTCTCGTTGACATCAAAGCTTGCCTTCAAGATTTGTTTTAATAATAGTTATTTAAATCAGGTATTATGAGAACAAATATTTTTCAAATAATTACTGTATTCCATATAAGATGGATGATTTAAAAATCTAGTTGGAGAAATCACATCCATAAAACTAATGCTAAAATGTCGCAAGACAAATGATTGGAAGATCACTTATGAAGTGACATCACCGTTTAAATTATATTGGAAAGAAAACATGAAGAAACTCCATATTCATGGATTTTTGGAGTCTTTGATTTGATCAAGTGACGCTTGTGAGACTTTCCTTGGGATAATTGAAACTTCGTTCAAAGGCCAAAGAAGAACGGTCGACTAAATTATTCGAATTTATACATATCGATGTATGTAGTTCATTATGTATAGTCGTAAGCGACGGATTTCAACTTCATATGCTTTCTCCAGAAATTTGAGTGAATATTCACTTAATGAGAAAGAAGTATGAAATATTTGAAAATGTTCAAAGACTTTCAAGATGAAGTGGAAAATCATTGTAACAAGAAAATAAATGATTTATGATTTTATTATAAAGGGATTTATTTGAGTTGCAAGTCTAACAATAAAATAAATGATTTATGATTTTATCATAAAGGGATTTTTTGAGTTGCAAGTTTAGCAAAACACCTAGATTGATATCTCCCGAAACACCATAGGAATATGGAGTGTTTGAGATTTGTAATAAAACCTTGTTTGACCTGGTTGGATCAAAGGTGATATTTATAAAACTGCCATTATGTTTTAGAATATTAAAAGCTTTAGGGACTACCGCTTTTACACTAAAAAAAGCTCCATCTTGATACGTTGAAATGACACCATGTAAGTTATGGTTTGGGGTAAATCCCAAGTTGTCCTTTCTTAAATTTTGTATGCTAAGCATAAGTAAGATGTTTACAACCAAAGTCAGATGATCATGTCTTTGTAGGTTATTTCTAATAACAATTGGGTATTCCTCTATAACACCGAGGACAAAATGGTTTGTCGCTTGAAACGTGAAGTTTCTTGAAAAAGAAAATTTTCACAAAAATTTAAGTGGGAGGACAATAGAACTTTGATAAGGTTAACAAACCTTAGCTATATGTGAGGAGTTGCGCAGCGCCGAAAAATGTTCCGCATGAAGCCACAATGCTCATGGCTCACGTGCCTCAAAGGTTGTGGTCACAGAGGTCTAAGTTCCTATTGAACCAAGTAGGTCAGATAAACAATCAAATGCTAAGATTTGAGAGTAAATCGTTGTTGTTTGACAATGATGAACCAACTACATGCAAAGAAGCGATGATGGGTCCTGACTCCATCAAATGGCTTGAAGCCATAAAATCCGTGATAGTTCCATACACGAGAAATCAAGTTTTGAACTTGGAAGACCCTCCGAAAAGGTGTAAAAACCTATTGGTCATATTTGGATATATAAAGAAACATACATGGATGTTTCACATCTATGAAATAGTCGACATGTCGTAAATTATTTTATGACAATGTTCAAGGGTTGACAATGACAAGATTTGATCTTTCATAGCGATATTTAGTCTATATGGATTAAAGTAGCAACCACTACATATAATTTGGTATATGGTAGATGAATAAACAAAACAAAGTTCTTCTAATAGAATGGTTACCTAGGACGTGTGCATGACACAATCCAAATGGTTTTGTTAATTCAAAGGATGCTAAAAAGGGCATGCAAACTTCAATGGTTGAAGTAAGCATCGCGGAGTTGGAACCTTCGCCGTGATGAAACTGTTAAAGAAATTCTCATCAGGATATGATGAAGATGCTTGCATTTGCAAGAAATTAAGTGGGAGCGCTAAGACATAACAAGATTCAAGTGCTTTGACACTTGATGAGTGAAATCACAAGAATGTTTTGATCAGTCATACCATGATATGTACACATCCAAATATGTCTTATGCTCTAAGTGTTAGGATCATATATCAGAATGAATCATAAAATGATCATTGGACGATAGTAAGGATATTCTTATAATCTTTTGGAAGAATTAAGAATATATTCCATCTGTATAAGTTACAAATAGTTCATTGTAAAGTGTTACATTGATACTAGTTTTTTCACAAGATACAAATTAAATTTATCTCAATTTAAACTATGGGTGGCACAATGTAATGGAAAGGATATTCCATGACGGATTTGGGTGAATTCCAAAGTTAAGACATTGTGACGGATACTACAACAAAAGGCTAAGTATATTACTGCTATAGTAGCAGCAAAGGAGGGCATTTGTGTCAAGTATTTTGTTATTAAACTAAGGTGTGGTTCGCAACGGGCTAACACTAAAGATATATTGTATGACAATAGTATCGACATGATTTAACTCCAAGGAACTAAAGGTCTCACCAAAATACCAAATTTATACAATGCCATCTCATTGGAGAATGAGTGATGCGTGAAGATGCAAAGACATGCAAATACACACGAACCTGAAGCGTCGGGTCCGTAGATTATGTTAACCACTTGCAATCGCATATATGGAACACCGGAAAGCCATAGGTGTTCAATACGCAAAGTTTTCAAACTAGATTATTGTCTCTAGTGCAAGTGGAAGACTGAAGGGAATATGCCCGAGAGGCAATAATAAAGTGGTTATTATTGTATTCCTTATTTATGATAAATGTTTATTTTGCATGCTATAATTGTATTAATACAAAAACATTAATACATGTGTGTTTAATAAATAAATAGAAAGTTCCTATTTATGCCTCTCTTATAAACTAGCTCGTTGATTAACAAGATGATCAAAGGTTTCCTGATCATGGACATTGGATGTTGTTAATAACGAGGTCACAACATTGTTGGAATGATGTGATGAACATTCATATGAAGTATAGCATTATGGTCAAATTCATTGTGTTTATATTGCTATAACATCATACGAAGTAATCTTAATCCTTAGACCATGAGATCATGTCAATCACTAATACTGGAAGAGTATCTTGATAACATCAAACTTCACACCGTAACAAGGTGATTATAAATATGGGTTCAGTGCTACAAAGGTATTATGTTGAGGCTCATGGATCAAGAGTGGAATTTGTCCATCCCTATGATGGATAGATATACTCTGGGCCCTCTCGGTGATATCACATTAGTTATCTTGCAAGCAAGTTATTTGATCACTAGAATGTTATATCACGGGAACGAGAAAAGAGTACATGTTGGTAACGATATCAAACTAGGTATGGAGATACCGATGATAAAATCTCAGACATGTAATATATCGCAAGACAAAGGGATTGAGTTACATGCGTATAAGGTTCACATGATCATAGAAGTCATCGTTGAATATGTGGGAGTCAGTATGGATCTCCAGGTCCCGCTGCTGATTATTGATCGGAGAGGGGTCTCGATCATGTCTACACTATTCGTGAACCATAGGGTTACACACTTAAGGGATACCGACACCATTTGGAGCAAATAATATGCCAGAGAAAGAAAAAGGAAAGCGTAGGAATTTATTTCACTAGACACCGGAACTGTTTCAGTTGAAATTGCTAAAACTGGTTCTGCATGTGAAATTGAAATGTTATAAGGGGTTTTATGTGAATGTTTGTTAATTAGAGTAATTAAAAAAATCTGAATAAATAAATAAAATAGTTTTATTTAAATGAGAGCTTGCATTAAATTTGGTGGAAATTTAATGCATGTGAGTGGATTTTTGAGTGGAGGCATATTTATGAGTGGAGGCTTTTCATTTTGAGTGGGAGATCCACCCACATGAATGTGGAAGAGGTAGGGGCAGCCACCATGGGCTGGGCTCCATGCCCCTTGGGTGCTCCCCCTATCCCTATAAAAGGCCTCCCTCTCCTCCTCTCAAAGCACACCTCCTCGTGAAGGATCTCTCTCCCTCCTTTAGAATTTCCCCATGGTATCGGATCAGCGAGATACATGTTCCTGCTGGCTTTTTCTGGAAGGATTTGTTGCTTCCGTTGCTTCGCTGGAGCGAGGGCGCGGAGGTTGTCGGGGTACCCGAACATGTGTGCAATCGCGGATGCACCACTGCTTTGTGGTGCTGGACTTGATGGTGCTCGACCGGCTGAACCATATGGACTTCATCACGGTCTTGAGATCGGCAAGCGTTCAACTACATTATCCACGAGTACAACCTCATTAACGCTATTCGGTCTTCGAGGGTATGTATTCTATGGATGTATATCCACCCGTTTCTTGTATCTAGTAGATAGATCTTGGTATTTAGTTCCCATCATAGGAAATTTTTTGTTTTCTATGTTGCGAACCCTTCAAATTTAATGAATTTAAGCTTAGTTTTGACTGAGTATATATGAACATTCTTGGATTTCAAGCCGAACGACCAAGGTCTTGGCCATATCTACATCATACTTTATATTAATGATCCCATGTCCACGAATTTTCATGTCGACAAATTTGTCCATATTTTGAAAACAATGAAAGAGGAAGTAGTATTTAGAAGAGTATGGCCCGATTAGCTGGTCTCTCGAGGAGCCGAAACAGATTGTTTTCCTTCCTTAATTATTTTAGGGTCCTTTGTGCTACATGTATGGACCTTGATGTAATTTTCCCTCTTTTGGGGTCCTTGGCGTAAAACATACTCCCACCGCCTGTGTAAAATTCAAACCTAAAAGTACATGGTAAGATCTAATCGAATTTAAGCTTAGTTCTCAACGGGAATGATCATTATAGGATTTCAAGCTGAATGACTAATGTCATGGTCATATCTACAACATACTTTATGTTGATGATCCCATGTCCAAGAGTTTGCATGCCGACAAATCTGGCCATATTTTGAAAACAATCGAATAGGAAGTTGCATGAAGAGCATGGCTCGATCGGCTGGTCTCTCGAGAATGAGCCGAACCCGACAGTCTTCCTTGCATAATTATTCTAGGGTCCTTTATGCTAAATGTATGGACCTCGATATAATTTTCCTTTTTAGTTCCTTGATCCTGTGTAAAATTTTAACCTAAAAGTAAGTCTCAACATCTAAACGGATTTAATCTTAGCTATTAATGAGTATGAACATTCTTGGATTTCAAGCCGAACGACCAAGGTCGTGGACATATCTACATCATAGTTTATGTTGATGATCCCATATCCAAGAATTTGCATGCCGACAAATTTGGCCATATTTTGAGAACAATCAAAGAGGAAGTAGTATGAAGAGTATGAATCGATCAACTGCTCTCTCGAGAAGGAGCCAAAACCGGTTATTTTCCTTTGCTTAATTATTTTAGGGTCCTTTGTTCTAAATGTATGGACCTCGGTATAATTTTTATTTTTTAAGGTCCTTGATGTAAAATGTACTCCCACCACCCATGTAAAATTTTAACCTAAAAGTAAGTTGTGGTAAAATCTTATCATGGTAAACAATATTGCCACTAGGATTTTCCCCTGTCGAAAAAATGAGAGCAAGAAGGGACCAAGAGGCGAGATCATAGAGGAGGTAGCCTGAGAGGAGCGAAGAGGAGGATTTCAAGGCGGTGCGATATCAGAGTAAGGATGATGGGTTCCTGACACGAGGTACAGTGGGTAGTACACTAGTACTAGTAAATTTTATGACCTTTACTATATATGTACGTAAAACAAATTATGTTTTATTGCTCTTTCACTATCTCATCACCATCCACACACTCCGGCCGGCTGATCTCTTCCTCGTCCACAATGTGGCGCCGCGCATGAGCGTCGACCAGCCTTGTGTCGGCGGCTCCGTGTCTGTTTCTGGCGTGTTCATCAGCTGCGTTGGTGCGAACCATTTTGAGCCTTGTCTGGAGTAGTAGAGTAGCAATTCAAATTTACCAGATTTCCAAATTTTCACTTCTTTCCCAAACATTCGGGGGGAAGGATATTCAAAAGATCGTCATTCATAGTACTAGTACTAGTACTCAAGTAGTACAATACTTAAAGTGGTGTAGAAGGGGTGCATTGATAATACCGTACGTCCTGTCGCATTGGATTTGGATGCACACCATTATGATCTTCTTATTTTTATTTTTAGGGAGGACACCACTATGATCTGGCCAGCCTTCCTACTCCCAACTGCTCCACCTCCATTCGTTCTATTTCACACCCTAGGAAGAGGAAGCACCAAGCACGCCTGCAGCAAGCTGGTTCGAAAGTGAGGAGCTCTTTTTTTTCACGAAGCAAAAGTAGCACTCCCTCCTTCCCAAAGAATTTAAGCCGATTTGCCAATATTATGTAAAATTTGAAATACTAGTAAGAGGTAGATTTATCTTAAATTTCTACAGCTATCTTTTGACGGTAGCCACCAGGCAATCAATGTACCAAAAACCTACGAGATTTTTCAAAGATTTGATTTCTTGCTAAATATTTGCATGTTGACAATCACGAGTCTTCACAACTTTTGAAAAAATAAATCTTCTGATGATCCCATATCCAAGAATTTGCATGCCGACAAAATCTGGCCATATTTTGAAAATAGTCGAGAGAGGAAGTAGCATGAAGAGCATGGCTCGATCAGCTGCTCTCTCGAGAATGAGCAGAATGTTTTCCTTGCTTAATTATTTTAGGGTCCTCTGTGCTAAATGTATGGACCTCGATGTAATTTTCCTTCTTTTTAGGTCCTTGATGAAAAATGTGCTCCCACCGCCCGTGTAAAATTCAAACCTAAAAGTAAGTGGTAAAATCTAAACGAATTTTGGCTTAGTTGTTAATATGTATGAACATTCTTAGATTTCAACCCGAACGACCAAGGTCATGGCCATATTTACATCGCACTTTGTGTTGATGATCCCATATCCAAGAATTTGCATGCCCACAAATGTGGCCATGTTTTGAAAACAACCGCGAGATGAAGTAGCATTTAATAGCATGGCTCGATCAGCTGGTCTCTCGAGAATGATCCGAACCCAACTGTTTTCCCTGCTTAATTATTTTAGGACCCTTTGTGTTATATATATGGACCTCAATGTAATTCCCCCCTTTTTAGGTACTTGATTAAAATGTACTCCCACGGCCCATGTAAAATTCTAACATAAAAGTAAGTGGTAAAATCTAAAAGAATTTAAGCTTAGTTTTCGATGAGTATGAACATTCTTGGATTTCAAGCCAAACAACCAAGGTCATGGCCATATCTACATTGCACTTTGTGTTGATGATCCCATATCCAAGATTTTGCATGGCGTCAAATCTGGCCATATTTTGAAAATAATCGAAGAGGAAGTGGCATGAAGAGTATGGTTTGATGAGATGCTCTTTCGAGAAGGAGCCGAACCCGACTGTTTTCCGTGCTTAATTACTCTAGGGCCCTCTGTGCTAAGTGTATGGACCTTGATGTAATTTTGGTTCTTTTTAGGTCTTTGAAGAAAAATATACTCCCACCACGTGTGTAAAATTTAACCTAAAAGTAAGTGGTAAGATCTAAACAAATTTAAGCTTAGTTGTCAATGAGTATGGACATTCTTGGATTTCAAGCCGAACGACCAAGTTCATGGCCATATCTACATCTTACTTTATGTTTATGATCTCATATCCAAGAATTTGCATGCCAACAAATCTAGCCATATTTTGAAAACAATCAAAGAGAAAGTAGCATGAAGAGCTAGTATGCCTCGATCAGTTGCTCTCTCGAGAAGGAGTGGAACCCGATTATTTTCCTTGCTTAGTTGTTATAGGTTCCTTTGTGCTGAATGTATGGACCTCAATGTAATTTTCCTTTTTAGGTCCTTGATGTAAAATGTACTCCCGCTGCACGTGTAGAATTTTAACCTAAATGTAATTGGTAAATCTAAACAAATTTAAGTTTAGTTGTCAATGAGTGTGAACATTCTTGAATTTCAAGCAGAACAACCAAGGTCATGGCCATATCTACATCATACTTTACATTGATGATCCCATATCCAAGAATTTTTAGGCCGAAACATCTGGCCATAGTTTGAAAATAATTGAAGAGGAAGTAGCATGAAGAGTATGCCTCGATCAACTGCTCTCTCAAGAAGAAGGATCTGAACCCGACTGTTTTCCTTTCTTAATTATTTTAGGGCCCTTTGTGCTAAATGTATGGACATCTATGTAATTTTCCCTTTTTTAGGACCTCGATGTAAAATGCACTCCCACCGCACGTGTAAAATTGTAACCTAAAAGTAAGTGGTAAGATCTAAACAAATTTAAGCTTAGTTGTCAATGAGTATGAATATTCTTAGTTTTCAATCCGAACCACCAAGGTCATGGCCATATCTACATCATTCTCTATGTTGATGATCCCATATCCATGAATTTGCATGCTGACAAATGTGGCCATGTTTTGAAAACAACCGAGAGATGAAGTAGCATGAAGAGCATGGCTCGATTGGCTAGTCTCTCAAGAATGAGCCGAACAGGACATTTTTCCTTGCATAATTATTCTAGGGTCCTTTGTGCTAAATGTATGGATCTCAATGTAATTTTCCGTTTTTAGGCCCTTGATGTAAAATGTACTTCCACCACGCGTGTAAAATTTAACCTAAAAGTAAGTGGTAAGATCTAAATGAATTTAAGCTTAGTTGTCAACGAGTATGAACATTCTTGGATTTCAAGCCGAATGACCAAGGTTGTGGACATATCTACATCATACCTTATGCTGACGATCCCATATCCAAGAATTTGTATGCCGACAAATCTGGCCATATTTTGAAAATAATCGAAGAGGAAGTAGCATGAAGAGTATGCCTCGATCGGATGCTCTCTCTAGAAGGATCCGAACCCAACTGTTTCATTGCTTAATTATTTTAGGACCCTTTGTGTTAAATATATGAACCTCGATGTAATTTTCTATTTTTAAGGTCCTTGATGTAAAATGTACTTCCACCGCACAAGTAAATTTTAACCTAAAAGTAAGTGGTAAAATCTAAACCAATATAAGCTTAGTTCTCATAATTATGAACATTCTTGGATTTGAAGTCGAACGAACAAGGTCATGGCCATAGCTACATCATACTTTATAATGACGATCCCAATATCCAAGAATTTTCATGCCGATAAATATGGCCATATCTTGAAAACAATCGAAGAGGAAGTAGTATTTAGAAGAGTATGCCTTGATCAGCTGGTTTCTCGAGAAGGAGCCGAAACCGGCTGTTTTCCTTGCTTAATTATTTTAGGGCCCTTTGTGCTAAATGTATGGAACCTCGACATAATTTTCCCTTTTTTAGTTCCTTGATGTAAAACATAATCCCACCGCACTGGTAAAATTTTAACCTAAAAGTAAGTGGTAAAATACAAACGAATTTTAGCTTAGTTGTTAATGAGTATGCATATTCTTGGATTTGAAGCTGAACGACCAAGGTCATGGTCATATCTACATCATATACATTATATTGATGATCCCATATCCAAGAATTTGCATGCCTCGATGTAATTTTAGGGTCCTTTATGCTAGATGTACGGACCTCGATGTAATTTTTCTCATTTTTAGGTCTTGGTGTAAAAAGTACTCCTGCCGCCGATTTAAAATTCTAGCCTAAAAGTAAGTGGTGGTAAAATCTTGTCATGGTAAACAATATTGCCAGTTGGAGTTTCCCATACTAAAAAAACTAGGAGGGAGAAGGGACCAAGATCATAGAGGAGACAACGCGAGAGCAGCGAAGAGGACGATTTGAAGGCGGTACGATGTCAGATCAAAGCTGCGATGAGTTCCTGATATGAGGTACACATATAGTGAGTAATAACTAGTAAATTTCATGCGGGGAGGACAATAAAAAGATCGTCATGAGCAGTACTAGTACGACTTAAAGTGGTAGACAAAGGGTGTCACATCGATTGGATGCACACTATTATGACCTTTTATTTTTATTTTTGCGGGGGACAACACTATGATCTGGCCAGCCTTCCCACCTCCAACTACTCCACCGCCATTTGTTCCACCCTAGGAAGAGGAAGCACCAGGCAGACCCGCAGCAAGCTAGTTCGAAAGTGAGGAGTGATTTTTTTCTCGTGAAACAAGTAGTAGCACTCCCTCCATCCTATAGAATTTAAGCCAATTTGCCAATATTCTGTAAAATTTGAAATATGAGTAAGTAGTAGATTGCTCTTAAAGTTCTACAGTTATCTTTTGACGGTAGCCACCAACGAGATTTTTGAAAGATTTGATTTCTTGCTAAGAATTTGCATGTTGAAAATCACTAGTCTTCACAACTTTTGAAAAAATAAATATGCTTGGCAATATGGCCTACATTGTGTGAACATTCTTAGGCTTCAAGCCGAACAACATGGGTGAATATATGGCCATATATGTACATAATACTTTATGGAAATGTTCCAATATTTGGTAGATGGGTGCATCTTGGCATTGTGAACCATAATGCTGCCAATAATGCGAGTTTCCAACTTTTAGGGAAAAACATTTTTTAATTTTCATAGTAAAAAGAACGTGTTTTCCTTTAAATTAAATCAAGTACGAAGAATGTGGCTCAGAATACCACAAGCCCATTTCCGAGACAAAGTTTGTACCATGTTTCACTTACGTTTACACCAAGTTTAACAAGTCCTTAAGCTTCCTAACTAAGTTCACCCATTTAAACGAATTTAAGCTTTGTTCTCAATGTTAGGTGAAATTTTAACCTAAAATTATGTGGTATATTGCTCTCAAAGTTATACAAATAAAATATCTTTTGATGGTAGTACCCACCAAGCATTCAATATATCGAAAAACGTGGAGGTTATTTTTTGAAATATTTCACATCTTGCTAATAATTTGCATGTAAAAATTTATGTCCTTGTTTGGAAAGCAATCAAACATCATACTTTGTGTTGATGATCCCATATCCAAGAATTTGCATGCCAACAAATCTGGCCATGTTTTGAAAACAACCGAGAGATGAAGTAGCATGAAGAGCATGGCTCGATCGGCTGGTCTCCCGAGAATGATCTGAACCCGACTATTTTCCTTGCTTAATTATTTTAGGGCCCTTTGTGTTAGATATATGGACCTCAATGTGATCCCCCCTTTTAGGTCCTTGATAAAAATGTACTCCCATGACCCGTGTAAAATTCTAACCTAAAAGTAAGTGGTAAATCTAAACGAATTTAAGCTTAGTTGTCAATGAGTACGAACATTATTGGATTTCAATCTGAACGACCAAGGTCATGTCCATATCTAAATAGCACTTTGTCTTGATGATCCCATATCCAAGATTTTGCAAGGCATCAAATCTGGCCATATCTTGAAAACAATCAAAGAGGAAGTGGAATGAAGAGTATGGTTTGATGAGCTGCTCTCCCGAGAAGGAGCCGAACCCGAATGTTTTCCTTGCTTAATTAATCTAGGGCCCTCTGTGCTAAGTGTATGGACCTCGATGTAATTTTGGTTCTTTTTATGTCTTTGAAGAAAAATGTACTCCCACCGCACATGTAAAGTTTAACCTAAAAGTAAGTGGTAATATCTAAACGTATTTAAGCTTAGTTGTCAAGGAGTATGGACATTCTTGGATTTCAAGCCGAATGAACAAGGTCATGGCTATATATACATCTTACTTTATGTTGATGATCCTATATCCAAGAATTTTCATGCCAACAAATTTAGCCATATTTTGAAAACAATCGAAGATGAAGTAGCATGAAGAGCTAGTATACCTCGATTAGTTGCTCTCTCGAGAAGGAGCCGAACCCGATTGTTTTCCTTGTTAGTTGTTTTAGGGTCCTTTGTGCTAAATGTATGGACCTCAATGTAAGGTCCTTGATGTAAAATGTACTCCTGCTGCACGTGTAGAATTTTAACCTAAAAGTAATTGGTAAAATCTAAACAAACTTAACCTTAGTTGTCAATGAGTGTGAACATTCTTGGATTTCAAGCAGAACGACCAAGGTCATGGCCATATTTACGTCATACTTTACATTGATGATCCGATATCCAAGAATTTGTAGGCCAACAAATCTGGCCATAGTTTGAGAACAATTTAAGAGGAAGTAGCATGAAGAGCATGGCTCGATCGGTTGGTCTCTCGAGAATTAGCCGAACCCAACAGTTTTCCTTACATAATTATTCTAGGGTCCTTTATGCTAAATGTATGGACCTCGTTGTAATTTTCCTATTTTAAGGACCTTGATGTAAAATGTACTCTCACCGCGCGTGTAAAATTTAACCTAAAAGTAAGTGGTAAGATCTAAACGAATTTAACCTTAGTTGTCAACGAGTATGAGCATTCTTGGATTTCAAGCTGAACGACCAAGGTCATGGCCATATCTAAGAATTTGCATGCTGACAAATGTGGCCATGTTTTGAAAACAATCGAGAGATAAAGTAGCATGAAGAGCATGGCTCGATTGACTTGGTCTCTCAGGAATGAGCCAAACCCAACTATTTTCCTTGATTGATAATTCTAGGGCCCTTTGTGCTAAATGTGTGGACCTCGATGTAATTTTCCTATTTTTAGACCCTTGATGTAAAATGTACTCCCACCACGCGTATAAAATTTAACCTAAAAGTAAGTGTTAAGGGCTAAATGAATTTAAGCTTAGTTGTCAACGAGTATGGACATTCTTGGATTTCAAGATAAACGACCGAGGTTATGTTCATATCTATATCATACTTTATGCTGATGATCCCATATCAAAGAATTTGCATGTTGATAAATCTGGCCATATTTTGGAAACAATCAAAGAGGAAGTAGCATGAATAGTATGCCTCAATCGACTTCTCTCTCGAGAAGGATCCGAACTTGACTGTCTTCCTTGATTAATTATTTTAGGGCCCTTTGTGTTAAATATATGGACCTCGATGTAATTTTCAATTTTTAGGTTCTTGATGTAAAATGTAGTTCCACCGCATAAGTAAATTTTAACATAAAAATAAGTGGTAAAATCTAAACCAATTTAACCTTAGTTGTCAATGAGTATGAACATTCTTGGATTTGAAGTCGAACGACCAAGTTCATGGCCCTACCTACATTATACTTTATATTGACGATCCCAATAGCCAAGAATTTACATGCCGACAAATATAGCCATATTTTGAAAACAATCGAGAAGGGGCCGAACCCCTCTGTTTTCCTTGCTTAATTATTTTAGGGCCCTTTGTGCTAAATGTATGGAACCTCGACGTAATTTTCCATTTTTAGGTCCTTTATGTAAAATGTACTCCCACCGCACGGGTAAAATTTTAACATAAAAGTAAGTGGTAAAATCTAAATGAAATTAAGCTTAGTTGTCAATGAGTATGCACATTCTTGGATTTTAAGCCGAACGACCAAGGTCATGGCCATATCTACATCATATACATTATATTGATGATCCCATATCGAAGAATTTGCATACCTTGATGTAATTTTAGGGTCCTTTGTGCTAGATGTATGGACCTCGATGTAATTTTTCTCCTTTTTAGGTCCTTGGTGTAAAAAGTACTCCTACCGCATGTTGAAAATTCTAACCTAAAATTAAGTGGTGGTAAAATCTTGTCATGGTAAACAATATTTCCACTTGGAGTTTCCCCCTATTGAAAAAAAACTAGGACGGAGAAGGGACCGAGAGCATAGAGGAGGCATCAGGAGAGTAGCGAAGAGGAGGATTTGAAGGCAGTGCAATGTCAGAGGAAAGCTATGATGAGTTCCTAACACGATGTACACATACAGTGAGTAGTAACTAGTAAATTTCAGGGGGGAAGAATAGTCAAAAGGTCGCCATGCGCAGTACTAGTACTACTTAAAGTGGTGGACAAGGGGTGTCCCATCACATTGGATGCACACCATTATGATTTTTTTGCGGGGGACACCACTATGATCTGGCCAGCCTTCCTACCCCCAACTACTCCACCTCCATTCGTTTGACCCTAGGAAGAGGAAGCACCAGCCATACCCACAACAAGGTGGTTCGAAAGTGAGGAGTGCTTTTTCTTCTTGCGAAGCAAGTAGTAGTACTCCCTCCATCCTATAGAATTTAAGCCGATTTTCCAATATTATGTAAAATTTGAAATACGAGTAAGTGATAGATTGCTCTTAAATTTCTATAGTTATATTTTGACGATAGCCTCCAATGATATTTTTGAAAGATTCGATTTCTTGCTAAGCATTTGCATGTTGACAATCACTAGTTTTCACAATTTTGAAAAAATAAATTTTCTTGGCAATATGGCCTACATTGTGTGGACATTCTTAGGCTTCAAGCTGAACAACATGAGTGATTATATGGCCATATATGTACATAATACTTTATGGAAATTTTTAAATGTTTTGTATATGGGTGCATCTTGGCATGGTGAACCATAATGTTGCCAATAATGGGAGTTTCCAACTTTTAGGAAAAACATTTTTGAATATTCATAGTAAAAAGAATGTGTTTTCCTTTAAATTAAAGCAAGTACGAAGAATATGGCTTAAAATACCACAAGCCCATTTCCGAGACAAAGTTTGGACCATGTTTCACTTACGTTTACACCAAGTTTAACAAGTTCTTAAACTTCCTAACTAAGTTCGCCCATTTAAATGAATTTAAGCTCTGTTCTCAATGTTAGGTGAAATTTTAACCTAAAAGTATGTTGTATATTGCTCTCAAAGTTCTACAAATAAAATATCTTTTGATGGTAGTACCTACCAAGCATTCAACGAAAACCATGGAGGTTCTTTTTTGAAATATTTCACATCTTGCTAATAATTTGCATGTAAAATTTCTGTCCTTGTTTGGAAAGCAATCAAACATCATACTTTGTGTTGATGATCCCATATCCAAGAATTTGCATGCCAACAAATCTGGCCATGTTTTGAAAACAACCGAGAGATGAAGTAGCATGAAGATCATGGCTCGATCGGCTGGTCTCTCGAGAATGATCCGAACCTGACTATTTTCCTTGATTAATTATTTTAGGGCCCTGTGTGCTAGATATATGGACCTCAATGTAATCCCCCCTTTTAGGTGCTTGATTAAAATGTACTCCACGATCCGTGTAAAATTTAACCTAAAAGTAAGTGATAAAATCTAGATGAATTTAAGCTTAGTTGTCGATTAGTATGAACATTCTTGGATTTCAATCCGAACGACCAAGGTCATGGCCATATCTACATCGCACTTTGTGTTGATGATCCCATATCCAAGATTTTGCATGGCGTCAAATCTGGCCATATCTTGAAAACAATCAAAGAGGAAGTGGCATGAGGAGTATGGTTCGATGAGCTGCTCTCCCGAGAAGGAGCCGAACCCGACTGTTTTCCTTGCTTAATTACTCTAGGGCCCTCTGTGCTAAGTGTATGGACCTCGATGTAATTTTGGTTCTTTTTATGTATTTTAAGAAAAATGTACTCCCACCACGCGTGTAAAATTTAACCTAAAAGTAAGTGGTAAGATCTAAACAAATTTAAGCTTAGTTGTCAACGAGTATGGATATTCTTGGATTTCAAGCCGAACGACCAAGGTCATGGCCATATCTACATCTTACTTTATGTTTATGATCCCATATCCAGGAATTTGAATCCGAATGACCAAGGTCATGGCCATATCTACATCGCCGATTGATGAGTATGAACATTCTTGGATTTCAATCCGAACGACCAAGGTCATGGCCATATCTACATTGCACTTTATGTTTATGATCCCATATAGCCGACAAATCTAGTTATATTTTGAAAACAATCAAAGAGGAAGTAGGATGAAGAGATAGTATGCCTCGATAAGTTGCTCTCTCGAGAAGGAGCCGAATCCAATTGTTTTCCTTGCTTAGTTGTTTTGGGTCCTTTGTGCTAAATGTATGGACCTCAATATAATTTTAGCTTTTTAGGTTCTTGATGTAAAATGTACTACTGCTGCACGTATAGAAATTTAACCTAAAAGTAAGTGCTAAAATCTAAACAAATTTAAGCTTAGTTGTCAATGAGTATGAACATTATTAGATTTCAAGCAAAACGACCAAGGTCATGGCCATATCTATATCATACTTTACATTGATGATCCCATATCCAAGAATTTGTAGACCGAAAAATCTGGCCATAGTTCGAAAACAATTTAAGAGGAAGTAACATGAAGAGCATGGATCGATCAGCTGGTCTCTCGAGAATGAGCCGAACCCGATAGTCTTCCTTGCATAATTATTCTAGGGCCCTTTGTGCTAAATATATGGACCTCGGTGTAATTTTCCTATTTTTAGGCCCTTGATGTAAAATGTACTCCCACCACGCGCGTAAAATTTAACCAAGGTCATGGCCATATCTACGTCATACTTTATGTTGATGATCCCATATCCAAGAATTTGCATGCTGACAAATCTGGCCATGTTTTGAAAACAATAGAAGAGGAAGTAGCATGAAGAGTATGCCTCGATCTGCTGCTCTCTCGAGAAGATCTCAACCTGACTGTTTTCTTTGCTTAATTATTTTAGGGCCCTTTGTGTTAAATATATGGACCTCGATGTAATTTTACCTTTTTTAGGTTCTTGATGTCAAATGTACTCCCACAACACAAGTAAATTTTAACCTAAAAGTAAGTGGTAAAATCTAAACGAATTTAAGCTTAGTTGTCAATGAGTATGAACATTCTTGGATTTGAAGTCGAACGACCAAGTTCATGGCCATATCTACATCATACTTTATATTGATGATCCCAATATCCAAGAATTTGCATGCCGACAAATATGGCCATATTTTGAAAATAATCAAAGAGGAAGTATTATTTAGAAGAGTATGCCTCGATCAGCTGCTCTCTCGATATGGATCCGAACTCGGATGTTTTCCTTTCTTAATTATTTTAGGGACCTTTGTGCTAAATGTATGGAACCTCGAAGTAATTTTTCCCTATTTAGGTCCTTGATGTAAAAGATACTCCCACCATACGAGTAAAATTTTAACCTAAAAGTAAGTGGTAAAATCTAAACAAATTTAAGCTTAGTTGTCAATGAGTATGCACATTCTTGGATTTGAAGCCGAACGACCAAGGTCATGGCCATATCTATAGCATATACATTATATTGATGATCCTATATCCAAGAATTTGTGCGCTAACAAATATGGACATATTTTGAAAACAATCAAAGAGGAAGTAGCATGAAGAGCATGGCTCGATCTACTGGTCTCTTGAGAAGGAGCCGAACCCGGCGGTTTTTCTTCCTTAATTATTTTAGGGTCCTTTGTGATAAATATATGGACCTCTATGTAATTTTCCCTTTTTTTAGGTCCTTGGCTTAAGAAGAACTCCCATCGCACGTGTAAAATTCTAACCTGAAAGTAAGCGGTAAGATCTAAACGAGTTTAAGCTTAGTTGTCAATGAGTATGAACATTCTTGGATTTTAAGTCGAACGGCCAAGGTCATGGCCATATCTACATCATACTTTATGTTTATGATCCCATATCCAAGAATTTGCATGCCGAAAAATATGGCAATTTATTGAAAACAATCAAAGAGGAAGTGGTATGAAGAATATGGCTCGATTAGCTGCTCTCTCGAGAAGGAGACGAACCCAACTGTTTTCATTTATTAATTATTTTAGGGTCCTTTGTGCTACATGTATGGGCCTCGATGTAATTTTCCTTCTTTTTAGGTTCTTGATGAAAAATGTACTCCCATCGCCCGTGTAAAATTTTAACCTAAAAGTAGGTGGTAAAATCTAAATGAATTTAAGCTTAGTTGTCAATGAGTATGAACATTCTTGGTTTTGAAGCTGAACGAGCAAGGTCATGGCCATATCTACATCATACTTTATATTGATGATCTCATATCCAAGAATTTGCATGCCGACAAATTTGGCCATATTTTGAAAATAATCGAAGAGGAGGTAGTAATATGAAGAGTATGGCTCGATGAGTTGGTCTCTCGAGTTAGAGCCAGACCAAAATGTTTTTCTTGCTTAATTTTAGGGTCCTTATGCTAAATGTATGGACCTCGATGTAATTTTCCCCTTTTTAGGTTCTTGATGTAAAATGTACTTTCACCGCTCATGTAAATATTTAACCTAAAAGTAAGTGGTAAAATATAAACGAATTTATGCTTAGTTCCTACTTCATAGGAGTATTAGGGTGAAGAGACTATGAGCACAAAGGTTTCAATTTATGTTTGGTTGGGACAAAAATATGGAACGAAATGGCTAGATTTTTACTCATAATTAACTTTTTTGTCTAAAACTAGGTAACTAACGGCTAAACAAAGATAATCTTGTATCAAAGTCAGAATACACCTAAGCCAAACCAGATGAATCAAGGCACAAATTGGATCAATCGAGGCAAAATCCGATGGATAGCTAGCCCAAAATCAAAATACACCGTATCTTGACAAACCACATCAATTAATTTGGATCTGAGGGAGTAGCAGCAATCGCCCGCGTGTGCTTGCACTGCCGCCCGCGTGCATGTTGCGCCACCATGTGTTCCTGCTTGCGTCGCTCGCGTGCAAGCTCCTGCATGCCTGCTGCACCTCCGCACGTTCTTGCCGCGTCCGCTGGTGGTTAACGAGGCATTTTATTTCCTTTGACAGCACTTGTTAGCTAAGGTTCATTAGTTATCATCTTAAAATAAACTTCATTCAACCATTAACATAATAGCACGAGTTTACATATATAGGAATCACTACTGAACTAGTGCAGGTCGGGCGCCTCCTAGCACCTAGTCCTCTGCCGCTAGCGGCAGCTCGTTAGACACCGGCATCAATGACAAGTCCAGTGCCGCCGTCGGCTCCTGACCCGGCGGCACCTTCAGATAAGCCAGCGGCACCTCCTGAGCCATCGGCAGCTACGGGACGACCCTGTGGATGAAGTTGCCGTTGTTGGGAACCTGGTCCAAGTAGTTGGTGAAGATGTTGGCGTCGGTGAACACCACCATCTCGCAGCCGCAGTGGAAGGCCAGGCCATAGAGGAGATAGGCGTCCCTGAAGTTGACGAACTTGACCATCAACGTCCCGCCGTCTGGAGTGCTATGGAGGCCGTACATACGGTACTTGCAGTGACCGTAGCTGGCGTCAAGGAAGGCGCATGCCAGCTGCCACGGTGTTCTCCACGGGGAGAAGGCCCAAATGCTCAGGGCATTGTCCTCCTGTGCAGCGATGTTGATGTCTTTCTGCTCTGGTACGGCGGGCAGCAGCCGGAAGGTGGCCATGGATGACTGACAGGGACAGAGACAGTTGCTAGAAGCTGGGTATTGGAAATGCTTTGGTGCTCTAGGATCATGGGGAAGGAGAGAGAATAAATAAGAAGGAGGTGATCCGAGATTAATGTGGCAAATTAGCCGAACCAAGGGGACAATCAATGTTGCTGATGAAACCAATGCGTGTGGAAAATGTCGATGACGAAGACTAGGTTAAGCCAATGGGACGAAACACTGCCTCTGCTTCTCGCACTCGATGGGCACAGTTATAATTTTGGGGTGCCTCCGAGGCGACCGCGACCCGCCTCATCATCCGTCCTCCACTAGCCATGGCACGGCTTGACATGCATAGCATGGCACGACTTCTCCATCCTTCTACAATATTCCATGCTTAAAATATTCCAACATACATTTTTTAATGCACCTCATCAGGACCTGGCCAACCTTCCTATATTTTACTCTTATATACTCAATTTATTCCATTTCCCACCATGCACCGAGGAAGCAACGGCCGCATTCACATGGTCGCGGCATAGGTTGGGCCCACAAGTCCGTTCTTTTTTTACTCATCTTCCCACCTCCGCATTTCCCAATCCGTCCACCATCATCCCAAAAAAGAAAACAAATTCATCCTCTCACCGCCACCTCCTCTCACCACCGCTTCCGATCCCAACAACTATCATCTCTAGCGCTGCGCAGATCAATCTTCCTGTCACTGCAAGGCCGACTATGACCAGAACAGCGAGGTATGATCTATATCCTCCTTATATAGGAAACATCCATAGTTCCTCTATTTTGTACTGATTCCATTTTTTTTGTCTCTAAACTGATTTTGCGGATCTCTTTCATTCCCCTCTATTTTGTTCCCGGTAGTTTAAATGTGCATAAATACGAATATATTGAGATTGATGTACTCTTTAAAAGTGAATCCTTGACGAAACACATTGCTTGCTGCTGGGGATATCATTTTGTCACTTGAACTGGTTATATTTCCATGCATTTTAGTGATATAGTAAGTATCTTGCAATGCCATTTATAGGTTCCGATTCCAGGCAAGGTAGAAGATCATGGACAGTTCCAGCGATGATGAGATCTGCAACACTGACTTTTATGTAGCTGATAGTGATGAGGAAGAACTTGCGGCTATAAGGGGTAAAGTTTTACTTGGATTGTGAAATTAATTAAACTATGCAGCAATATACTCCTCTCTTAGATTTCTTTTTATTTCATGTAGGTCCTTCTTATCAGCGGAATGATTGGTTTGAAAGTTACATCGTTTACGGCAATAATGTGCGTTTATCATACAGAAGGTGGGATTTTCTCGAGAATAAAGTCTCCCAGATCAAATCTGGCATACCTTTCTATGTCTGCGAGCTCACCTCTTCTTTACTCGGCGAGGGAGGGGAAGGATGGTAAGTATCCGTCTGATTCAAAAGATTTTCCTAAGAAATTTGTAGGATTAAATCTGTATATAGGAGGTATTACCAAGATGGTTATTACATTTGTAGGATTGATTCCCATAGGAATTGTTTCTAAGGATTCTTTTGCACTAGATTTCGTAGGAAATCAAACATCCACTCACACCTCTTTTTCAGAATCATGTGTTTTTCCTACTACGATAAGAGTCAAACAAACTTGGGTTCAGATGAATTCCCGTAGGATTGGAGTGGGAATAACATTGCAATCCTACATTTATTTTCTCTATCATACTTCAAATCAAGCAGGCATCTTTTTTACTATTTCACCAGTCAACAAGCCCTAAACTTCGGATAACTGTTTTCTTCTGGTTTCGGTGCTTCTCACTGGATTACAGTCAGAAAATCTTGAAGAATCATCTACGTGAAGGAAGAAATCTGTGTGAAGAAAGAAATTTGCGTGTGACCAATGAGTTGTACAAAGGTTATCATGAAGTCATGATTGCCATGGAGATGAAGGGCGTGCGGTGATCACTACTCCTAGGAGGTTGCGATCTGTTGTCAGGGATGCGAAGCTCTTAGAATGTGAAATGGCTATCATCTGGTTCAAGGAACACCCACTTGGATTTTGTCTCAACCTGTTCAGCGGTATCCCGATTAATTGGAGGTTGTGATATGAAATTCATCAAACTTGTATTACTCCTATGTGACCAGGAGGCATTCTAGGAACCAAGAAGGTTCCTGAAAAACTATTGTACTTGTATTATCCACTATTTCTCCTGGATGGAACTATGGAACTGAGCAACTACTAGTGCTCCTATTTGTATTAGTACTCGGCTTTTGGTGCCTAGTCGATCTCGTACTGCTGGCAAGGCGAGCAAAGTCTCCTTCCACCGCAAATCTTTTGCCTTGTTTCAAAATTAAAGGGCTCCTCCACCCAAAATTATGTCTCTTCGGTGTCTTTCGGGAGAGCAAAGCTACCTAGACGAAGGAGAACATCCTCCCTCTCTCCTCTTCAATGCAACATTGCCTGCTCTGCTCCACTCTGCATTCGGTGTCTATATGCCTTTTATTAATGGCACTTGTTCGGGTGGGAAGCATCACAGCTTCCGCACAATGTTCATCTCTTCCTTTCCATGTAAGCTTCCACATAATGGAATACAACCATGCAGGCTCAGAAGTGCAGAGAAAGTTGGGGCCCGTCCTGGTCTAGCCCAACTTTGCTTCGGTTTGCCTCGTGCTTTCACCAAAAATGAGCTCTGGCTGGATGTTTTCCTTCTCTCCCATCAAGATAAGGCCTCAAAATATACAACCAAGGTCCCTAGGACAATAAGAAAGCAATTAGGTAGATCTTCATTGATTATTAGCGGTGGTATAAAAAGAAGGGCATGGCTCGAGGCCGGATTAGACAGTCCACATTTCCCCCTCCCAAATCGCAATGCTTGGAATGCTTACTCTGCAGATGGAAGCCACCGTGATCAACTATTCCTCCTGCTCCCATCCCCTCAAGCCCCGACGGGTCTACAATGTTGCTCCCTTTATCCCTCACAAATCCATTGATTTTTCTTTTGTCGGTTCATCCGTGCAACTATCTTATTTTTCGAACTTCCATTTCTCCAGTGCATGGATATTCATCTAATCTGCCACAGCTGCGTCCGCAAGATCACCTCCTACTAGAAGTGTGAGTACCCTAGCGGTTGATTCACCCATGAGCCCTCCATGGACGCCATCCTATCAGCGTCTAGGGTCGAGTGCGCCCACAAAGGCTGCAGGAGATTACTGCCCTACTACGAACTCCACGAGCACGAAATCACGTGCCGGTATGCCCCCTTCCACTTGCACGGAGAGCGGTTGTGACTTTGCAGCCCTGCCGCCAGCGCTCGTCGCCCACCTCGCAGCGGTCCACTCCATCCAAGTGCACAATATCCAGTATGCCACCAACAAAGTGTTCTAGGATCCGGTACTGCTGGCAGGCGAGGCGTCCCGCCGGCTCATCCTCGTCGGGGAGCAGGACGACGCCATGTTCGTCCTGGCGATTTGCACACTAGACACGATGGTCCTTATCCCGGTGAAGAAGATGAAGATAGAAGCTAGGGGAAGATAATTCGCGGTCTCCCTCGTGTCTATGGTATGCGTTAGGCCCGCGCTGTCCGACTCGCCGGTGTACAGGGTGGGGATGTGGGTGGAATGTCTGCCAGTGCTCTCGTGGTCTCATGGCAGGAGGATGACTGACACCGTGACTGTGGATCTCGAGGCGTTGAGCTCCACTAAGCCGAGCGACATCACGATCGAGAACCTTACGTCTTGCCTGTCAGTGCCGCCGCATTACCTGCTCGGTCTTGGTACAGAAAATGAGCTTCGTTTCTTCATTCGCGTCGACTTTTAGTGGCTATGTAACCTGCTATTAATTGGTTTAGTTGCAGAAAGATCATTGGCATACGAGGAAGGGTGGATTTTGGAGTAGTAGTAAGCTATATGGAGTACGTATTTAATTAGTGGTAGTACGGTAGTGGAGTAGTAGTAGTTATAGTTTGGTTGGAAGAAATCATATCCTTTCTGCAGTAGGGATGGTGGTTTTTTGCTAGTAGTAGTAGTAGTAGCAGGTATGTATGTTTATACTCGACATATATTCGGGCAATCGTCAAAAGTTCATCTTGCTGTTCTACTGCTATTGTTTATTTGTATGAGTCTTCCCTCTTATACTCTAGTTCACACTGCTACTACTCCTTCAGAAGTATAATAAATGGAATTACTCAAAAAAGTCTCTACCACGAATTAAAAGAAACTGTTGCGATTCCTTGCAGTGTGGTGGCGTGCTACGATGTCTAAACCTACACTCCTAGCAGTCTGCAGTGAAATTAAAAGAAACTGATGCAATTCCTTGCATATAATTCTTACCTCTACCCCTTGCATGATGTAGTACTACTCCTATACTCCCATTGTAGTACATATACTACATGCATTAACTTGTATGGGCAGTATCATGCAAGGATAGAGCGAAATGCAATTATAGTACTCGTATGCCTCACATGGTGTACCATTCTGAGTCTTCTTCTTTGGTCTTCTTGCGCTTGCCCTTGCCCTTCTTTTTTAGTTGTTTCTTTTTGTTGAACATTTCGAGAGTTTGTTGACCCCTCTCGAAGTTCACTATCCGCCTATATACCTCATAGGCCGTGTAGGCATCGAGGCTTGCATACTGGATCTGCTCTTCGGTCAGGGTCATGTTCTCCCACTGCTTGTGGTCCACATCCTTCTTTGTCTCCTTCATGGCATTGTAACGGCTATCTATGAGGGCCACAACATAGTCAGCCAAAGAATCCTTCTCATTCATGGATCCGGCAGGCTTCCACCTCTTCTGGATGTCCACGAAGTTCGTCACTAGCACTAGAGAACGCCTGATCCTAATACCTTCATTGCTGATGTCGATGCCGGCAAAGGAAATGTTAGGGTCTGTGAGGAACTCTGCTAGCTTGGAGCATGCTTGTCGGCCTCGAAGATCTGGTAGACCAGGCAATCCCTGCCCACACACAGCTGGACGACGGCAGCCTTCTGCGTCGATGATTGCTCGTTGGTGTACTCGACGTCGAGGCCAACAATCATTTCGTATGCTTCCTCCAGGAGCAGTTGCATTTTCTCAGTATAATCATTTACCGCCGATGCTCTGTTGGTATACGCCACCCGTAGTATGAAGGTGTTGCGAGAATCCAGGAAGGACTACAGCTTGTCGAACGGCAGCGCCATGGATGATGATTGGCGGCTTCTTTTGTTTTGCAGAGGTCCAGCTAGGTGAGGGAAATGACAGAAAATGAATGCGATCAAGAAGATGAAAGGAACTGTTAGGAAGATTGGGAGATGCATACATGCATGAACGGTTGTGGAAACAAATTGTATGTAGCTTCCCCTGGCCCCGTCCACGTACTACTATGGAATATTTACGTATCAGTTTTAGAGACGCAGCTTGCTATACATTTTTGTAGGGAAGCAGTAGTACTCTCTCCGTTTATATTTAGATTGCGTTCTGCTCAAAACACATCTTATATTACTACCTAGTATGATTTTATATAAAAAATAATATGTCATACTTCTATTATCTGATTCTCACACGTGTGCAAGGCATATGCAACTTACTAGAGAGAAGCATTACATTGCACTTTTCAATACAAAATGTGTCTAGTGTACAAAATACTAGTACATACAAAATACTAGTAGTATGTATCTGCTAACATATGCATACTCCAAGTTACCACTCTTACCAGCCTTAGGCCTTTCATCACAACAATGGGAGTCTCTTAGCGCATTATCATAGGCTAACTGTAGTTATCGATGAGGAGTATTCAGGTACTACTAGTACATTAGCTAGACTGGTATTCTTGCACGCGGGTATAGACAGAAAACAATTTCTAGTAGCCTAATCATATGCATGCATGTAAGAGATAGTAATCCATTGGCGAGTGTAATGACAGAGTGTTACTACTTTATGTTAGTACTACCTTTATACTCATATTTGTGTAGAAATGGGACCAAAAATACTCTATACCTACAAAGGCTAGAACATTACAGTAAACTAGTATTTTTTCTAGTCCTTGGAGTAGGATATTATTTTTATATATCTTTTGTACTGTATAGCCAAATTCAAAATCTCAGAGCGCCAAATTCTCCTGCCACACCTCCACCAAAATATTTTGAGTGGTCACACGCCAAGTTTTAGCCGTACGAAATTCCTTTTCTACCCCTGACAATGGCCTAACTACAAATGTCAGGGCGTTGGTATCTTTTGTAATTTTTCTCCCCCGGTCCCCACAACTCTGAAGCTGGGTAGTCCACCTTCCACCGATGCCATTTCCCCCATAGCACTCCGAAAAACCCTAACCCCTATCTCACCTCCGTCTCCTGCACCACCGCACCGGAGCATCCCCGCCGCACTTCATCGGCCTACACATCACCCAACCCCCTATCTTACCTCCAGCTCCTGCACCACCACACCAGAACAACCCCACTCCAGTTCGCCGGCCTACACGCCACCCAACCCCTATCTCACCGCAAGCTCCTGCACCACCGCACCGGAACATCCCTGCCCCAGTTCAACGGCCTACACGCCACCCAACCCCTATCTCACCTCTAGCTCCTGCACCACCGCACTAGAACATCCCTGTCGCAGCCTTCCCTACACGCCACCCAACCCCCTATATCACCTGCAGCTCCTGAACCACCGCACCGAAACATTCCCGCCGCACTTCGCCGTCCCACACACCACCCCAAACCCCAAACCCCATATCCCACCTCCGGCTTCTACACCGCCACACATCGCCGGCCTGCACGCCATACCTCGTGATACCACATACTCCTCACCAGTCTACCAGATTAGCCGACGTCCTCCTTACCGAACCTAGTTCGCTGACTCCCTCATCCACAACACTTGACCTACTTCACCTACGCTGGTGTGCGTTGCATTCTCTCTACTTCACGGACTCAATAATCCACTACAATATATTTGCTTCACCGACGCTCTTGAGCAGAGCCACGACTCTATAATCGGTCGTAATAGATCTGCTCCACCGACGATGTCGTGCACTACACCGGATCTCCTCTAATGGCCATCTTGTCAAGAAAGCGAGACCTATCAACAACCTCCACGGATCTGCTTCACCGACGACGGCGTGATCTATCTGCTTTAGAGCGACTCACCACTACCAGGCACACTCGGTGTCCTTGACGTGGCTCGCAAAGATGCCATGTATGCGTAGACGACGCCGTGACCTAGGTAAACCAGATCTGCATGTTCGTTTTCAATATAGTAGGTATAAGCCTACGATAGTGAACTGCATTTCCATATTGGTGGTAAATTCCTACCTCAATATTGGCTTAATTAATATCCAACTCTCTCTTAATAAATTTAGTGTAGTCTATGTTAAATCCAGGTGTTAAACTACTCCCTATGTTTCAAGGAATAAGGCGTTCTTGTTTTCCGTGTTTTTTATTTGACCAACAATTACTCTTAATATATAAACAATTTTGGTAGTACAAAACTAGCATCATTGGAGCTCATTGCTGTTATGCAATTCATGGCAAATATTAATTCACTAAACATCTAAAGTTGCCTACCTATTCTACAAGTTCACAACTTATGTCATCATAATGTGCATTTGCTTTGTCCGTTGCTACAACACTGACTACATGTAATTTTCGAGTTCATTGGTAGTTTTAAACCACTGAACATATAAGTTAACATTCCCTACTCTACAAGTTCAGAATTTATGCTATTTTAATTTTAATATGGTTTGTACTAAGCAACCATAATAACCGTCGTATTTTATGTAATTCATCGCAAATTTTATGTCATTGAACTTGTTGGTTTTGCATTCCCTCTACAAGGTATGCCATTATTATTTCTAGATCATTTTAATTAACCTCCGACAGTAGCTTCCTCCTATTATATACTACATTTGTTCTGTAAAAGAAAGACTATACTTTTTAAAGTCAAATAATGATGACTTTGACCAGGCAGATATAAAATATATTAATGGTTAATTTATGTCATTTGTGACTATGAAAATACATGTCCCGATGTATCGAATGGCATTGGTTTGGCATGGTAGATGTTCCTTGTATGTTCTACAAACTTGGTCGAATTTTGCATTGACTAACTTGTGAAAAATTTATATGCCTTAGTTTTTGGATTAGATGTAGTATTAGATGGGATGTTTTAAGGCACTTAACATGGTTATCTGCATGCCCTGCTCTATAAATTCAAGTTTCTCTATTATAATTTCTAGAGCAGCAGTATCTACCTTCTATTATGTTGTTCATGGCATTTTAAGTCACTTCACATGTGTTTGCATTCCCTGCTCTATAAGTTCACGAGGTATACCATTGTAATGTCTATCTTGTTTGTCCTAATGTTAATACAGTATCTGCCTGCTCCATAGATCATGGCAAATTTTATGGCACTTCACATATTTGTTTGCAATACCATTTCACAAGTTAAAGCCATTTTCCATTGTAATTTGTCTCCTTTTCATGCTAAGGACTGACTGTATATGCATTCTATCTTGTCGCCATGGCAAACTTTATGTCATTAAAATGTTTGTTTATATTCCACCATTCCCTGCTCTACTTTTTCATAAGCGGAGAACCAGGCGCTGGCCTGGTGACTGATACTCCGGGTGTGGAGGCCAGCCCTCCTAGGTTCGAGTCCCAGCATGGGTAGACTTTCGAGTCGCCACTAAGGCATGAATAAACCGGGTGTCTCACCTACCTAACAATGTATAACCAAGGGAGGGATCATTCCCCCGTTGGCAACGTTTTTACTTGTTCACAAGTGATTATACTATAACGTCTATCTAGATATTTGTAAATAACAACACCCACTATCTGATATTATTTCCTCTCACGGGGAACACGGAGAATCGTAGAGTGAATCACCCCTACAATCTTGTAAGTACCTGTTGCTTTCTATTGCTGGATGGAAACCTGTTTTATGTTAATGAGTGGTCAGAACCTATATGCAGAGGAGCAATAATAAAGTAGATGAATCGTCTATCCAAGTGCTGGATGCGGTGGATGTCTTCAACGAACAAACTAACAACAAGATGTCCTCCAACGCAAAGATAAATAAGAAGTCCCTTGTTTCTACCGAGATGTGCTTAGTGTCAGATGCTTGTTTATACAAGGCACCACATGAGTCGGATAATGATTAGAACAAGATTGACCTTAAACAAGACTGGGCAAAAACCATACATGAATTCCTCAATTATAATTCAATGTGCTCACTTGATCATGGTGTTGATCTATTCTTTCTATATTTGACTTATGTTCATCTATCTATCTATCAATCTATACGTTAACTAGACCACGATTTAGTGGTGGTGATTTAAGTATATCCACTTTTATGCTATATTTTTTGCTATGTAACAAAGACCAAATGTAAATATCTCAAATTATAATTCAATTATCTCACTCCATCATGGTGATTCTCTATTATTTTTTATATTTGACTCGCCATCAAATCTATCTATCTATGCGTTAACTAGACTATTATTAGGTGGTGGTAATTTAAGTATGTCCACTTTTATGATAATTTATAGTCTATTATAGTATTTTTCTGCTAATAAGAGTTTGTATGAACCCTGGAGGTAGTCATATTGTCTAGTGTTGGCACCACATGAGTTGAAAATGATTAGAACAAGATGATCATTAACGCAATGTTCTCCCTGGATATAAAAAGCATAATTAAGCTTCATATGATACTTAGTTACTATATATATGTACTATAACCATCTTACTATGACCTGGAAGTCTATCATGCACCAGGTGTTTGATTGCTTAATTCATTACCTCACTGGCTACTCTACATGATGCATATATAGATTCTATTGCCAATTTGATTCTTTAGTTTGCTCATGTTTAAAGAAATGTCATGATTTTCTTAACTTAAACGATGTAAATTTCTTTGATAATAAAATTGTTGATTACTAAGAAACGTGAGATATTATGCATATGTTCATACTCATGTCTACTCAATTTAATCTATAGATGATCAGATGACTTGCTAGTTTAATATTAGCCACTAGATGGTTCAATTGGTTATGAGTCCTTTGCATTTTTAGTTGACGTGATTGCAACAATGCGATATTATGTCGTGGTTTCTATGGATATAATGTGGATAACAGAGCTCGTACACGTTTACTTGACATTATATATGTTGGATATCTTTTTTTCAAATAGCAGTTTATACGATGCATCGACGTTGCTACATTTTCTAGATACCAACTCTATATGGTGAACAAAGTGCTTCTATCGAAAGAATGTCACATTCTGCTTAATTTGATCTTCCACTTCATACCAGCCATATATTGTTCAAATACTTCCTTGATCTTGCAAGGTGCATAATGTATCAGTTGCTTGTTTGTCTACTCGATTTTCTTAGTTGCCTGGTTATATGCACAATGATACTGTCAGCAGTTGGAAATACAATAGTTGTAGGCATTACAAAGAAGGTTTCTGCTACTTTTTGGCTGCATCCAACTATTGTTTTGGCAGCAAATGACTCATCTCTTTGTTTCTCTTCTTTTTTATATACTGGCCCGATGATCAAAATATTTGAATGATTTGGCTACTAAAAAGCAGTGGTTGAGATCTTGTTTCTCTGAAAATATGCTGGTAGTCTATTTAAGACACACTCGATCTATTGCTTGATTTCTAAGATCCTCTCATAGTTCGCTGATGATTAAAACAATGCCACCTTCTGTGGTTGGAGGTCCAACCATAATTTCTTGAACTGCACACTGATTTGTCTAGTTCGTATAATAGACCATTTCTAAATGCTATTTTTATATTATAGGTTAATGTTTGTTGTCTTGACCAATTCTAAGTAGCTCAAGGGATCCTAGGCACCTTTTTTATATTTTCTATATTTCCATTAGGTAGTGATATGATTTTTTTATGAGGGAAAGAGTAGTTGCTTGGTTCACTACACACTACTAGGAAAACGGCTATAGGTAATACACACATCTGTGGCGCATGTGCAAGTGGTGTCCCACGGGTAAAATAGGCGTGGCGCACATGTGGGTGGTGCGCCACGGCTATGTGTGGGCCAGGGCACAGGTGGCCACAGACCACATACCCGTAGCGCACTAGGTCAAGGTGCGCTACAGGTGTGAAACTTAGCCGTAGGGCACTTTGCCCTAGTGCTCTATGGGTATATGTGTTGCAGCAGCTGGGTCAACTTAGCCGTAGGGCACTCTGCCCTAGTGCCCTATGGCTAAGTGGCATGCACCAACTCCACACCCACCTCCCACCCACCCACCCACCCACCCACGTGGATCGGCTTTTTAGCCTTGCAAAAAATAAAAGAAAATTAAAAACACTTCAAAAAATAAAATCCTTTCCTATTTAGGTAGATCATTGTGGTCTAGTTTCTAGGAAAATTAACAAACAACAATTTTAACTTTTTTGCAAAAAAAGTTATGCCACGGTAAAACGGCTGTAATTTTTGCATACGATGTCGAAAAAATACGTTTAATATACCAAAATAACGAGAACGAGATTTCGCATCCGCTTGCAACCACCCTAGTGCGCCACGACTAAGTTGGGCGGGATTCGAAATTCGAATCACCACCCCGCCCACCTACCCTCTACTTTTCCCTCCCCCTTATCTCCTTTTCCTTTTCCTCCCTTCTCCTTTTCCTTTTCCTCCCTTCTCCTTCTCATTTTCCTTCTCCTTCTCCTTATCCTCATCATCATCCTTCTCCTCCTTCTCCTCCTCCTTATCCTTCTCCTCCTCCTCCTTATCCTTCTCCTTTTCCTCCTCCTTCTCCTCCTCCTCCTTTTACTTTTCCTTCTCCTTATCCTTCTCCTCCTCCTCCTCCTCCTCCTCCTTCTCCTTCTCCTTCTCCTGCTCCTCCTTGCAATGAAGATGGTAACAACGGCCAACTCCTTCTCATCCTCCTCCTTGCAGTGACGACAACGATGGCGGGCTCCTTCTTCTTCTCCTCCTCCTCCTCCTCCTTGCAATGACGACGAAGACGGGCTCCTTCTCCTCCTCCTCCTCCTTGAAGTGACGACGATAGTGAGATAACCAACGAAGCAATGGCGAAGGTGGTGACCACTCCGACAAGGCGACGGCGACGACCCGCATCGATGAGCGATGAAAGCGGGGGTAGCGAGATCCAAATCTCCCGCTTTTTTGAATTTTGAAATTTGTACCCATGGCACACAGCACCTAGTGCGCCACGGCTAACTTTTCATACGCGTGGCGCACAACACCTAGTGTGCCACGGTTAAATGTTCATAAGCGTGACGCACCACCTAGTGCGACACGGCTAACTTTTAGCCGCAGCGTGTTGGGGATATGCTCTATGGGTATCCTCATAGCATGTCTCCTATCCGGATAACCCGGGTGGCCCATAGTTGGTAGCATGGCCCATGGCCTGCTGGGCGACCCAGTTAGATGGATCCTGAAGGGAGGCCCATGCCGGATAAAGGAAGGCTACAGTGGAGTCACCAGCGTACCCGGAGCCTTGGAGTACAAGACAAGCTAGACTAGTCATAGTCAGTGTAGGACTATGTAACATGTCCGGCTAGGACTTTTCCCTGTAACCCTAGGACCTGGCGACTATATAAGTCGGGTCTATGGGAGCCTTTAGGGCACAACTTCAGACAATCAAGTAGCGATTAGCATACACCTCGCATAGCGAACCAATCCCTGTAACTCGGCGTATTGACATTATAGTGATTTATAGCAGGAGTAGGATTCCGCCACCGTTGTGGGATCTGAACCTGAGTAAGCTGTGTTACCTTGTACCCGTCAACTGTCCGCCTTCCCCCACGTTTCTAAACACGCACTGTGAGGACCCCTCCATGGCGTACTCGTCGGCAATACCACGACAGTTGGCGCCCACCGTGGGGCAAGAGGCGCTTTAGGCTCTTCAGCGAGCGAGGACCAAGATCTTCGCGGGAATCGGTGAAACCGTAGCCATCGGTCGCGTCCTCTTCTCCGGCAATGTTCCGATCGTCCCTCCCGACGAGTTTTGGATCCCGGCGAAGACGAACCCTACGCGGTGTTCGATCGTTCCTATCAGAGACATCCACCTCTTCATCGGTGAAACCGACTCGGGCACTAGTTCCCTGGGAGTCAGAGGAGCATCAAGGCCCGCATGGACCGCCTACGGGCAGGATACGTTTGCGGAAGGATCGATGTCGGATGTCTCTTTGGAGTGTGCCGGCAAAGATCAGAAAAATTCAAGGCCCACCCAAACCGCCCCTGTGCAGGATATAACGGTGGAAGATCACTGCAAATCCGCCGGCTTCGCCCGTGCGTCTGGACATCAGAGATCCAAGTTCGTCGATGTGGTTACCATCTTCGATCTGGCACATTGCATTTAAACAGAGGGCGAAAACCCCGCGATTACCTTGCCAGGTGGCTCCGTATACGAGCCGACCTGGCCCACTACCCCAATGATGATGCAATGTATCACTTCGTGGAAGGACTAGACCATGGCACGCTTCTCCGACATTCTCTAAGACGGCAGCAAGCTTCTGGGCATCTCACTTTTGAAGGTATGGTGAACACCATCAACAGCTACGCGGAGGCTGATAGAGCAGCTCAGGCGGATCTCGCGCTCATTGGCGGAGTGTCGCCGCCTCAGCAACCGCCACCACCGCCTCCGCCCGCCATAGTCGCAGCTGCGCCGCCACCTCTAGTCACCATCGCTACTGTTCCACCTCCACCCCCATCATGGAGGAGGTCCTGGCACCCTCTGACTTTGTAATTGACGCGCTTTATGCTGACTTCAGTGCTGATTCAGAGGAGATAGATTTCAGTCCAGAAGAACTAGACTCCGCCATGCAGGAGATGGAGGAGGAGTACACGCGCGACGAGCAAGCCAACAACGTCGTCGCGTCCCGAGAAGTGTTCATCACCATTGGGACGGCGATGGATGAAGATCAACCTGGACGAGCTCCGCCTACAACACTGGACAAGGGGAAGGGGCCACTTATTGCTGCTAACGATGATCGCGCAAAGGTCATGCCTCCTCCGCCTAACCCAGTGCAACAACCGCAGGAACTCGGCACCGGCCCGAGCAACAACAAAACCGCAAACTTGCCGCCTCCGGCATCTACGTCTGCTGCTGCCCAAGTTACTCCGGCTGATAGAGTGATGTACGACAACCTCCTCGTCGAGCCACTGACCGTAGCTCATATCCGGAACGTGACCCAGCTTGACGATAAGCGCCAGCAGTTGCTAGAGGAAGCGCATGCCATCACGGAGCAAGGCGCTAAGCTAGATCGAGATCTGGTCAACGCGCAGAAGTCCATAGAGAAAGCTAGAGCGATGGAGGCCGAATACAAGACTCTGCTGCAGCAGTAGAAGGCCAAGAAAGCTCCGGCTCTCATCATCAACGATCCTGGTGTACGATGAAACCTAGGATGGGCACCCTCGAAGCCGGCACAGGCCAAGCCATACATTGACAGTGAAGGCAGGCAGGTGATGCCCACTCCCCTCCTCAACCTCGCCATCGCCAAGACCCTTCTGGAGCAGGATCGATCGCTTGAGGCAGTGGAACAGGTCTATGACCTAGTGGCCAAGGCGGTGAAATAGCAGTAAAAGGCCACCTCTCAGAGGCTGGAGTCTGACCCAGCGTTTTGACGGTCTAGCCAGTACAAGACGCCAAGGGACGGATCTCCTCTTGATGTCGGGTCTTAGACAGGTTCATCAGAACGAAGACGGAGGGATGCATGCAACAGGAAGGATGCTATTCCCATATCCTCCGACCACGGAGAAAAGGCCCGACCTCGTCGCCCATCGCCACCGCCCCGCTCTCCCCGACATCGCGATGACCCCAAAGCTCACCATCGTACGGATATTCCCCCGCCAAGGCAGGGCGGCATCGTCATCCGCGACAACACGGAGCAGACCCGTCATGACGGAGAGCGCAACCAAGGACACAAGAGTAGGACACGCCATGACCCTCCGCGTCCGACAAGCAACCGCGATAGGCGTGAGGCGTCGCAGGAGGGTAATAGCAAGAAGGCTAACCCACTGCCACCTCCGCCTCCGTCGCCACCTAGCAGTCACCATGGCGGAGGAGGCCCGCGTCGTTCATGCAGCCCATCCCCTGTTGACAAGAAGAAGAAAAACCCGGAGCCATACGACGCGTGTTTGTGGATCAATAAGATCCACGAGGCCCGGGAAGGACCATACCTGGGACCATGTTGCTTTGGACCTGCAATACAGTCCGCAACTTACCCCAAAGGCTTCCGGATTGACAAGACCGTCAAGCCCTACGACGGCACCGCCAAGCCAGCCACATGGTTGCAGGACTACGACAACGCGGTGGAGATTGCCGGAGGCAACCCCAATGTCGTCGTCAAGTACCTCCCGTTAATGTTGGCAGGCACGGCCCGTCAATGGATTGATGAATTGCCGGAGAAATCCATCTGCAATTGGTTGGACATGCAAGAGGCATTCACCAAAAACTTCGAGGGTACATACAAACGTCCCTGCACTATCGCGATCTACAGCGGTGCGTGCAAGAGAAAGACGAGACATCTCGTGCCTACCTCTCCCGCTGGCTGGATATGAAAAAATCCTGCGCAGGAGTGCACACTCAGACCGACATGGCCGCCTTCATCGATGGGTTGGAAAGGGGCACGCTGCTCCGACATAAGCTTAAGCGCTTGCAGGACAATCACCAGCTTGACTTGAACCAGATGATTCAGTTGGCCGGTGAGTTCGCAGCTGCCGACGACGATGCTCGTGGCTCCTTTCCGGCAACGTCCGTTCCAACTCAAGCTCGGGGGAACAGCAGTACAAAGTGGAAAACCGCTCCAGAAGAAAAGCAAACTCCCAACATGGTCGCCATGACATTTGCAGGACGAGGCGATGGCGGACAACGTGGCCGAGGACGGGGAGCTGGTCAAGGGCAGCAGCGAGGAAGTGAAACCACCTAGGCACCGCACCGCGTTCCTCAAACCTACGAGCAGTACCGCTATATGTCGTGCCTCGTACACCTCGATGTCAATGGTAAAGCCACTCACACCAATCGACACTGCAAGTCCGTCAACGACCTCAAGGAAGACCCGGAGTCCGGCTACAAGCGAAGTCGGAAGAACAAACCGCGAGGCAAGGGCAAGGGGAAGAAAAAGGAGGAGTCCAATGATTCAAGCGACATGGATAAGGATGTTGACCCTAAGCACGCCGCCAAGAGTGACGACAAAGGAAAAAAACCTTCGTGAAGAAGGCGCTAGTTTACCACACTTTCCTTGGCACCCCCTCCACCCGACAACAGAAGACCTCTATGAGGATCCTGATGGCTACTCTACCCCCAGTTCCCCAGTACTTGCGCTGGTCGGAGGTTCCAATTACTTGGGATAGGAAGGATCACCCAGACCTCATTCCTACGGAGAACCAATACGCCATGGTCATCAACCCCCTGATTGACGGCAATGAGTTCACCGAGTGTATGGTGGATAGTGAAAGCAGCATCAACATCATGTACCTGGAAACACTGCAAAAGATGAACTTGACGGAGGCAAACCTAAGGCGGACCAACACCATCTTCCACGGCGTAGTTCCTGGTCGGGAGGCTCGGTCCCTTGGGTGCATCACACTTCAGGTAGATTTTGGCGATGTTAATAATTACCGCCAAGAGCGCATGACCTTGAGGTGGTCCCCTTCAAGAGCGTGTACCACGTCATATTCGGGCACGACATATTCCACACCTTCATGGCCAAGCCATGCTTCATCTACAACAAACTCAAGATACCCGGACCAAACGGTGTCATCATCGTATCCGGAAGCTTTACCAAGGCTAAGGACTGCGAGATTAATGAAGCAGCCTATGCGGAAGCTGTCCTCTACAGCGAAGAATTCAAGGAGGTCTAGAGCAAGATCGATGACTCAGAGATGCCCGCGTCGAAGAAACAAATCTCCGACTCCGCTCCAGCATTCAAGGCCGCCATCGAGACCAAGCTGGTGGAACTTGTGGTAGGCGATGCCTCCAAGACCACCGCCATTGGGACGAACCTGGATCCCAAATAGGAAAGCGCGCTCGTCGAGTTCCTCCATCAGAATAGGGACATCTTTGCCTGGCAACCTGCCGACATGAAAGGTGTACCTAGGGAACTTTCCAAGCACAGCTTAAACATTGATCCAAAATGCAAACCAGTGAAGCAACCTCTACAACGCTTCGGAGATGAGAAGAGACGCGCCATTGGCAAAGAGATAGCTAGATTACCTAAGGCTCGTTTTATCCGAGAAGTCCTTCACACCCAATGGGTGGCCAATCCTGTACTTTTCCCCAAAAACGTAACCAATGAATTAAGAATGCGCGTTGATTACACCGGCTTGAACAAAGCATGTCCCAAAGATCCGTTTGCTTTGCCTCGCATTGACCAAGTCATTGAATCGACGGCTGGCTCAAAACTTTTGTGTTTTCTCGATGCATACTCAGGATACCACCAGATCAAAATGAGGAAGTCATATCAATTGGCCACTTCATTCACTACTCCATACGATACATTTTGCTATGTCACGATGCCCTTCGGGCTGAAAAACGTAGGTGCTATGTACCAGCGGACAATGCAACATTGCCTACACGATCAAATTGGTCGGTACATTCACGCCTATGTGGACGATATAGCGGTGATGTCTAAAAAGTCAAATGACTTAATCTCCGACTTAAAAGAAACCTTTGATAATCTCTGGAAATACAACATGATGCTTAACCCTAAGAAGTGCGTCTTCGGGGTCCTAGCCAGCAAATTGTTGGGCTTTATCATTTCCCAGCGTGGAATCAAGGTCAACCCGGAGAAAATCAAGGCCATTTTAAACATAAATCGTCCGACATGCCTAAAGGACATTCAACGACTAACAGGTTGTGTTGCAGCAGTTAGTCGGTTCGTCAGCCGACTTGGAGAGAAGGCCCTGCCGCTATACAAGTTGCTGAAGAAGGCGGACAAATTTACGTGGACGGACAAAGCAGATGCATCATTGAAGCAGCTCAAGGAGATTCTTTCCTCAGCGCCCATCCTTGCAGCACCCGAGCCTGGAGAGCCCATGTTACTTTACATGGCGGCAACCAACCGGGTAATCAGCATCGTCGTCCTGGTAGATCAGAAGGAACCAGGCTATGATCACGGAGTTCAACGACCAGTTTACTACATAAGAGAGGTCTTAACGGAGTCCAAGCAGCGTTACCCGCACTACCAGAAGATAGCTTATGGAGTATTCCTTGCTTCTCGGAAGCTGAGGCATTACTTTCAGGAGCACCCAATCACAGTGGTGAGCAAGACTCCACTGTCTGACATTATCAACAACAGCGACGCTACAGGAAGGGTCACGAAGTGGGGCATTGAACTTGCCACCTTCGAGATCACCTACAAGTGACGTGATGCTATCAAGTCACAAGCCTTGGCAGATTTTATTGCAGATTGGACAGAGATGCCAGATGTTACTCTGTTGCCGGAACCAGAGTACTGGGTGATACACTTTGACGGATCAAAGCTGCTCAACGGCTCGGAGACCTGGTGTATTGCTACAGTCACCAACTGGCGACAAGCTACACTATGTTCTGTAGATCCACTTAGAGGCTACGAACAACATGGCGAAGTATGAAGCACTCATTCACGGATTACGCGTAGCCAAGGATATTGGCATCAAGCGCATAGTTTGCTATGGAGATTCCGACACCTGGAATGCGCGGAACCCTATGATGGCGGCATATCGAGTCGAAGTGGACGAGATAGCCAAGAGCTTCTTGGGCTATGAAGTCAAGTATGTACCTAGGGAGCAAAACGAGGCGGCTGATCTGCTATCTAAGCTTGGATCAGGGCGCAAACGAATTCCGCCAGGAGTTTTCCTAGAGCATCTACGGGAACCATCCGTGAAAGGAGCCGACATCGACAACCCGGATAGAGTTGACTCTTTCGTCCACATGGTGGCAAAGATCCCTCCGGCTTGGACAAAACCGTTCATGGAATACCTCAAACACGGAACTTTGCCCGACGACGAAGTCGAAAGACGGCAAATAGTATGTCGAGCGAAGGGCTATACCATAATCAATGGACAGCTCTACAAAAGGAGCACTACTGGTGTATACCTAAAGTGTGTTTCCTAGCTAGAAGGTATTGAAATCCTACGCGAAATCCATTTCGGAGATTGCGGTCATCACGCCACTCCTCGATCGTTGGTCGCGAAAGCTTTCCGGCAAGGATTCTACTGGCTGACCGCGAAGGCGGACACCGACAAGCTGGTCGAGACATGCATGGGATGCCAGTATTATGCTCGACAGCCACATGTTCCTGCTGAAGAATTGTGAACAATACCAATAACTTGGCCATTTGCAGTCTGGGGGCTACACATGGTGGGACCGTTGCAAACGACACCATGTGGGTTTACGCATCTGTTAGTAGCAGCTGATAAATTCACCAAATGGATAGAAGCTAAACCCATTAGAAAGCTTGATGGGGCAACTATCCTTAGGTTGGTCCGAGATCTAGTGGTGAGATTTGGTCTCCCACATAGCATTATCACCGATAACGACAGCAACTTGTCACTCGGAGAAGTGGAGGCTTATTGTTGGGAGAAAGACATCCGACTTGATCTTGCATTTGTGGCACATCCACAATCCAATGGTCAGGTTGAGCGAGCTAATGGATTAGTTCTACAGGGAATCAAGCCACGTCTTGAGGCACCGCTACATAGAGCAGCTGGAGCCTGGGCAGAAGAATTGCCATCTGTGCTGTGGAGTTTACGAACTACACCCAACAGATCCACCGGCTACACCCCTTATTTCATGGTATATGGAGCAGAAGCCATCCTACCTTCCGACATACTTCACGATGCACCAAGGGTTGCCGCCTACGACGAAGATGGTGTTGAAGAGTCTAGACGCCTAGATGTGGACCTTCTCAAGGAAGAGCGCGTTTTGGCATGCCAAAGATCCGCCATCTACCAGCAGAAGCTACGCAGCTACCATAGTCACCGCGTTCGGCATCGCTCGTTTAAAGAGGGGGATTTGGTGCTCCGACTTAAGCAGAAGAAGTCACACAAATTATCCTCGCCATGGGAAGGACCATTCATCATAAGAAAGGCGCAACTCGATGGGTCTTACTACCTCGTTGACAATCGTGAACTGAAGGATAGATCCAACAAGGATCATAAGCGTAAGTGACGTGACCTGGATGATAACTACCCGAAGCTTGATCGGCCATGTAACATAGCACAACTACGTCCTTTTTACACTTAGTATTTTTTATCTAATTGTGTACCTATTATATGATCAATGAAATAAAGCTCTTTGGTTCACTCATATTTCTGAGTCTTTTACCTCCTTTAGTGTTCATTTTTGGATCATATAAAACCTTTATGCACAAGTTTTGCGATTGCACTTGTGAAAATTCCGCCTACGGGCGTTAGCTTAAGTTTTCTGGTCTACACGTTCTTTGTCGTTTTTATATGGATTCTGGAGTAGTGACTTTCGGCACTTATTGTCGGCGAATTTGTGCCTAGGTTATTGACGGTGCCATTGGGCATCATCGCCTAAGCGCATGGTTCCGACAACGAGTCTTCCGACTCACGAAAAGTCAAGCATAAGAACCAAAGTAATGGATAAGCCAGCACTTGCTTAAAAAATATATACATGCTGGAAATAATTCTTGAGTAGCAGGAAATCCATCATTGTTTTCCGCCTTAAGCTAATACATAGTTTTTTCCACATACGCATCACAAAGGAAACAAATATTACAGATTGTATTTCATTCCTTTGTCGCAGGCGACTTTGAAGAAGCGTCATCGGCATCTGGAGAATCACCCTCAAAGTCGGCAGTATGAAGAGACTCGGAGGAGCTTTGGTTGCCGCCATCGATGGTGTTCATTGGCACGAAGACGTTGACGTCGACTAACTCGGCAACTCTGTTGTCATAACCCACGAGTGACGACAAGATGGATTCATGGTTAATCTCTTTGCCATCGTCATCCATGTCGGGAATGCCAGAGGTTACCGTGTCGATGTCGGCATCTTCATAGTGTGCCTTTACCATGGACAACGCCATCCTTGCACCGGCCCGTGCACATGAAGCTTTCTAGCTTGTGATACGCTCGGGGGCTCGACGTAGAATATCCAAGAACTTCGTCACAGAGTCTGATGCCTTGATATTGATCTGGAGGGGCTTGGCAATCTCTTTGGCCTGCACGATGGCGGTGTTGATGAAGTTGCCGGCAAGAACCATGCATTCCTTTGCTGGAGGAGGCGACCGGGTTAAACCCATAGGAGCTGCAAATTCCGACAAAGGAGCACATGAGTTCAAGAGTTCAAAGTATCCAGACTACAGAAATCCAAGGCGGAGAAAGCTTACTAAAGATGTTGGCCTCAGCTTGCCAGAGGGTATCCGCCAAGGAGTCTCGTTCTTATTGGAGGAGCTTGTACGCCTCATGATGGCATTCATTCTGCTCATCGGCAGCTTTCTTCTGATCTCTTAAAATCGAGATCTCCTCCTTCAAGTGGTTCATTTCCTCGGTGGCGGAATCCTGCAAGGCTTTCATCGACTCCTCATGCATTTTCAGCATGTCCTTTCTCTCCTCCTTGAGGATTTTGTTCTCGCTATCCAGCTGCTGAATATGCTTGGATTGCTCGACAATATCCTTGGCCTTGGCAACATATTCTACAAGTCGGAGAAAGCAAAGTACACAGTGAGTACTCGGAGAATGTGGGCACAAAACCAAGTCGGAATGCGAAAAACAAAACAGACACTTGCTCTTGGTGATCTGTTCCTTCAAGAAGGCAGTTTTACCCTTTTCGGCTTCCAAGTCCGCGCGCATCTTCTAGTACTTGTTGTTGGCGTTGCCCCTCCGAGCATTCTCGTTCTGTGGAACGAATAAAAGTTAACGTTGTTTGGTCCACCAGCATCTAGCCGGAAAATTTCCACTTGGACGCTCGGGGGCTACAGCGAGAGCTTTTTAACTAGCAATATGCTTAGTCTTTCTTTAAGCATATAGTCGGAACTAACTCAGTTTTCGATTAGAAGCTTGGGGGATACAGTATAAAGTTTTTAAATCGGATATATGCTTAGCTTCTCTTTAAGCATCTAGTTGGAACTAATTCAGTTACAACTAGAGGCTTGGGTGCTACAGTATTGAAATTTATAAACACTGCGTATGCTACTCTTAAAGCAGCTAGTCGGAATTATTCATTCCACCTATGTGCTTGGGGGATACAGTGAGAAGTTTTCTACCTTAGTCACTCTTAGAGCATTCAGATGCAAAGACCTATGGTTTTCCGTCTAAATCCTCGGGGGCTATGGTGGGATAGTCATATGAAATGAAAAAGGCAAATAGAACTTACAAATGTAATGATCTTGAGGTTGGTAGCACTCTCGGCCAGTAGCTTGCCAAAGGATACGCTGTTTCCTTGCAAGATCTCTTCTTGACGGAGGAGCTCCTTGAGACCGCACGTCGGAGATGTCGGCGCCGCTCCAGGAACCAGAGTAGTGCTACCCGGCGTTAGTGCCGGATAGACTATCTTCAGGAACTCTATGGGTTTCCGGGGGGGAGAGGACGCCGACTTCGGCAGAAGTACCAGCTTCCACCACCGCCTTACCGCTACCAATGGCAGCCTTAGCCGGAGCTTCAGCCATTTGGTGGGCGGCACTTTCCTGCGTCGCCTGCTCGCCAACAACAGCGAGCTCGGTAGAGGCACCTGAGTCCACTTCCATGGCGGAAGGGCCAGATGCTTCCTTAGCTTGTGAGCTTGTCAGAGCGGAGGAGGGCTTGACGATAGGAGTGGCAGGGGCGATGGCGGGAGATGCGTCGCGATGCAGCATGTCCTTGATGGTTTTAGAAGCCCCCAATGTTTTGGAGGTCTTCTTCAAGCTGGTCGTGGCTTTCTTCCTGAAACGTGCAAAATGCATAAGTACGGGAATAAGACAGACAAATGGACAATGTCGGAGAGAAAGAAGCTTACACAAGTGGGGGTGCTTTGGCAAAGGGGATCCCGGTAATCTTTCTTTTCTTCGCCTCCAGGGTGGCGGTAGTCTTTTTGGAGGCTCCACCCTCCGTCTTCTTCTTCTTGCCTCCATCGGCAACATCAGAGGTGGAGCTCTTCCGCTTTCGCGCCACCGTAGCATCATCGTCGGACACGACGATGACTTCCTTCATCTTTGGATCATAGATTTGAGGAGCCATGTTGTCCTCATCTATGTCGCTAAGCCGTTAAGTGAAGAACCACCGTGTTAGATGGGATGCCAATTGCTAGACGGAAGAACTGGAGTATATGTCATACACGGAAAATAAGCAGTTACCTTTGGGCACTTTCTCTCTACGAACATGTCGTAGGTGATGGCGAAGCCACGCTTCCTATCCTTCACCTTGACGATGTCCTTGAGACGAAGCTTGACGGAGTCACTCGAGAAATTATCCACGGAGATGCAGATGCTATCCCTTTTGTCGCTGGTATACTCGTGCATCAGCTTCGAGCGGTGCTGCAGAGGTTGGATTCGTATGACGAACCAGCACATGGCTAGGTCCAATCCGGTCAAACCCGTCTCTACGAACCACTCTATCCGCCTTATAGCGCGGGAAGCATCGATGTCGGAGGGAAGGGAGGCCTGGGATCTCCATGTCGAGGCTTCGGCGGCGGCTCCATCAACAAAGTCCGGGTATGTTACTTCTCGGTTAGCCAGAGGGATATCTGGACCGTAGAAGTAGGTGGGCTGCCAGTTTTTGCAGGACTCGTGGCCGACGATGTCGGGGAACCGCCGGCCAGGACGGATCTTGAAGCTAATGGTGCCGCAATTTCTAAGTTCATCCTTGCTGGCTCCGGCTTCGCGTTTGATGGTGAAGAAGTACACAAAGAGATCTAGCCTAGGCCTAATCCCTAAGTAACCCTCACAAAGCGCCGCGTAATTGCTAAGCACTAGGATACTATTGGGAGAAAGGTTTTGGGGCTGTACTTGGTAGTGGTTCAAGACGGCAAGGAAGAAGTTAGAGATGGGTAGGGAGACCCCGTGTACTAGTTGGTCTTTGAGGTATACCTTTTCTCCGGCTTGGGGAGAAGGTGTAACCTCGCCGGCCGGTGCCGCCCGCCAGGCGAGCCCCTCCATCGCAGGAAGGTAACCCTCGACGATTAGCTCCTTGATGTCGCGGTCCGTGATATCTGAACCGCGCCAATCGCCCTTGTGGGAATCGCTGTCCTCCTCTAGCAGCTTCAGCGCCGCTGGATTGTGGTCGCCGCCGGTGGACTCAACCACCGCAGACACGGGGATGACCAGGCCCTCTGGGGGCGCGACGACAGAGCTCGCTGGCTTCGCCGCGGCTTCGCCCGACGCCGCCAACGAGGGAGTAGAACTGCTGCTAGCCATTGCGAATGTTTGGAGGTGACTGGCGAGATTAGATCTAGGGTTTTTTGCAAGGTTGCGCGGAGAGCTCGAGGGGGCGCTTGCTGGAGGAAGAAGATGATGTGAAGGTAGAATGAGGTGAAAAGTAAAATTTCCACCCTAGTTACTATTTATGGTCTCCAGCATCAAGATTCGTGCAGCTTAATCGGACGGTTGCCGCGTAGACGACGTGTGCGCAAACGTACGCGGAAATTTTGCCACGTCCCAACCATCGCCGCCAACGGTTCGTATTGCTCGCGTGGGAAAATCGGACATGATTGCGTTCTCTGCATATGTGAGTTACGAGGCGTTGCTGACCTATGTCTGCGTCACCCTAGCTGTCATAGGCAGATGAACCATCACATCAGAAGATTCCGGCATGGACGGATCCAATCCGACTATGGAAGAGTACGATGAAAGATTCAGCATTTCTTCGACTTACAAATTGAAGACGGAGAATACCTTGCAGGGTTCTTTGGGAGGACTACAAGGTATTGCTTGACGATTTTCTGACATCCATCTAGACGGAGCATTCAACGTGAAGAGGCAAGACGATGCAAGATCTCGGAGTTCTCCAGGGGCTACTGTTGGGGATATGCTATATGGGTATCCTCATAGCATGTCTCATATCCGGATAACCCAGGTGGCCCATAGTTGGTAGCATGGCCCATGGCCTGCTGGGCGGCCCAGTTAGATGAATCCTGAAGGGAGGCCCATGCCAGATAAAGGAAGGCTACGGTGGAGTCACTAGTGTACTCGGAGCCTTGGAGTACAAGACAAGCTAGACTAGTCATAGTCAGTGTAGGACTATGTAACATGTCCGGCTAGGACTTTGCCCTATAACCCTAGGACCTGGCGACTATATAAGTCGGGCCGATGGGAGCCTTTAGGGCACAACTTCAGACAATCGAGTAGCGATTAGCATACACCTCGCACAGCGAACCAATCCCTGTAACTCGGCGTATTGCCATTATAGTGATTTATAGCAGGAGTAGGATTCCACCACCGTTGTGGGATCTGAACTTGGGTAAGATGTGTTACCTCGTACCCGTCAACCGTCCGCCTTCCCTCACGTCTCTAAACATGCACTGTGAGGACCCCTCCATGGCGTACTCGTCGGCAATACCACGACATAGCGCACCTCTAGTGCGCCATAGATGTGCTCTATAGGTGTGCCCCGAATTAGTTGTTTCCTAGTAGTGACATTCACTTCCAAATTAGTTTAGTTAGACTGCATGAGACACATGTTGATTTCTTGATTTGTTGTATTAGGAAAATATTGATTTTGAAAATATTTGACAACAAACACAGTGTTTCTTCACCTGCTTTGCTGCACTAACTTAATACATATTAGTTTCAGCATGCAAATAATCTGTATTGTTTGTTCCACAGTGCGGCTGTGATACAGGCACATGCTCGCATCGGTCCAGGACGCCGACTGTTCCTATTATTCCGTAAAGAGATGTACGAGGCACATCATTAATTGCTCCTGACCAATGATGCATTACAATTATTCTAAATATAAGTTGGCTGCCAGTTTGCTGGTATGCTGTGCTGACTTGTTTTCTTTTTTGCAGGCTGCACATGAAGCTATGGAGGCAGAAGCGAGGACTCCTACGTTAAGTATTGAGGTTATTTCACAAAGCAGTAGTGACAGTGGTTATTGCTTGCATCGGCGCACTGTTCCAGTTTTTCCGGCACAAAGAGGTGTTAGATCTACACTCAAAACAATTAATTTAATTGAATAAGAAATAGAGGAAACAGATGCAATAATCACGATTACACTCGAACAGATACAGGAACTGAAAGATCGATAAGATTGGACTGACCGTCTACTTGATAATATCTTCTGCAGCTAGCATGGTAAGCCTGTTGTTACTTGTATGGCGATGTAAGCTCTAGCAGAAACCCTGTTCCAACCCATGACTAGCGATGTCTGTGTAATGCATCATTTTGTTTCTGTTGAAATTCTGGTCTGTAATAAATTTCAGTATTTTCCTGTTGATGTAATATGTTGATTCTCGCGCGGCCATTAATGAGACGAAATATTAACGGACTATTTTATAGAAGAATTGTGCCATAATTCTAGAATATGATATGCCGACCAGCAACCGGTCTCAATATACAGTAAAAGTCCTGAATCATGGCAGGCCGCATAAGCAGCCATAGGCCTTAAAATATACCTGCCAAAAAAAATATCGGGCCAATAGCAAAATAGTAACTGACCAAAATAGTAAGAAGCCAAAACAGTAACATGCCAAAATAGTAACAGGAAAGAACAGTATCAGGCCGGAACTATAACAGGCTAGAAGAGTAACAAACCAGAACAGTAGCAGGCCTGAACAGTAACAGACTAGAACAGGAGAAGGCCAGAACAGTAGAAGGTCGGAATAGTAGCAGGCCGAGAAATCCTACCTGCTTTAGAATAGTAACAGGCCAGAATATGAGCATGCCGCTTTATGGGCCATAACAGTAACGGGTCTTCCTATAAATGGGCCATCAGTTGGTACCCCATCACGGTTTGTAAGAACAGTGTCAGGCCAGGCATTAACAATACCAGGCCGACATTGCGCAGCCAGCCAATGGGCCGTATAGTAGCGAGCCTAGTGGGCCTTCAGTAGTCCAAAAGTTTATGGGTTGCGATGGGCAGCACAAATGGGCCCAATTCAAACAGTGCAGAACGAAATAGTAACGAGCCATGATACTATTGGGCTCTTTTAGTGGGACGACCCATTAATAATTACCAGGCCTTGGTTGGGCCTGGCTTCTACCATGGTTTCATTGACAGTTAACAATGCTAACTGTCCATTAACAGTGTTCATCACGTGGCAGTTTGCATGATGTCAGTAGTTAATGGGGTTGGCAAACAGATCTACAACAGAATGACTTTTCATGGCTGAAGGGTACGATCCGCCACGGTCGAAAAAAAACCCGTGGTAGATTCATTTGTGACAGGGCTTCTACCATGAAGGGCATCCATCGTAAAAGTTTTTCAGCCACGAAAAACGGACCTTCAACTATGAAAATCGTCCGTTGTAAAAGGATATTTTTCTTGTAGTGCATATCCCTAATAGTAGCCTCCAGAGAACATCGAGATCTTGCGCTGTCTTGCCTCTTTAGATTGAATGCTCCATCTAGGTGATGTCGGCAATTCGTCAAGCAATATCTTGTAGTCCTCCAAATAACCCTACAATATCCACCGTCCTCAATACGCAAGTCGGAGAATGAATGAGTCGCCCATCGTACTCTTCTTGTAGCCGGACAGGATCCGTCCATGCCAGAATCTTTAGATGGGACTGTTTGTCTGCATATGTTAGTGAGATGACATAGGTTGTAAGCTAGCGATGCATCATAACTCATACATGCAGTAAACATAATCATAGAGATTTCCCGTGTGAAAAATACGAAACGTCGAGCGGTGGCGATGGAACGTGGCAAAATATCCACGCACGCTCTCGCACGCACTGTCCATGGGTCGACCGTTAGATCATCTTGCACGAATCTTGATGTCAGGCTATATATTTTAACAGCGGTGGTCAATTTATTTTTGACCTCATTCGCTCCTGCATCGTCTTCTACCTCCAGCCCAAATCTTCCTTGAGCACATCGCGTGTATATAGAGAGAAAACCCTAACCCTCTCCCCAACTTCCAATCGACCTCCTCCACTCCAATGGCGAGCAGCAGCCCCAACCCATCGATGGCGGCGTCCAGAGAGGCTTCGGCCAAGGCTTCTAACACGGTCCACATCCTGTCGGAGGGAGTGGTGGTGTCGTGCTTCGTGGTGGTGGAATCCACCGGCGGCGACCATATTCTAGCGGCGCTTGAGCTGCTGGAGGAGGAGGCTGGCTCCCACAAGGAGGAGTGGTGTGGCTCGGAGAGATGATAACCGAGGGGTATCTCCCTGCGATGGTGGGTATGGTCTAGCGGGCTGCGCCGGCCGGCGAGGTCATCCCTTCTCCCCAACCCGGAGAAAAGGTATACCTCAAAGCCCAACTCATACACGACATTTCCTTGCCATTGTCCAACTTCTGCATCTAAGTCCTCCAATACTTCTAGGTTCAACCTTAGAACCTGTCCCCCAATAGCATCCTCGCACTTAGCAACTACGCGGCTCTATGTGAGGGATACCTAGGGATTAGGCCTAGGTTAGATCTGTTCATATACTTCTTCGCCGTCAAGAGGGAAGCCAGAGTGACAAGGAGGAGCTCAGGAACTATGGGACCATCAGCTTCAAGACCTGGCCTGGCCGACGATTCCCCGACATTGTAGGACATGAGTCCTGCAAAAACTGGCAGCGTACATACTTCTATGGCCCAGATATCCCTCTGGCCGGACCAAAAGCATCGTAACTGGACTTCATCGACGGGGCCGCCGCCAAAGCCTCCAAATGGCGATCGCAAGCCCTTCTCCCCTCCAACGATGAAGCCTACCGCGCCATTAGGAGGATGGAGTGACTCATAGAGACGGGTCTGACCGGATTGGACCTGGCCATGTGCTAGTTCATCAGGCGGATCCAGCCTCTACAGCACCGCGAGAAGCTAATATGTCAGTACACGAAGGACAAAAAAGATAGCCTCCGGATTTCCGAGGATAACTTTTCTAGTGACTCCATCAAGCTCCGCCTCAAGGACATTGTCAAAGTGAAGGATCGCAAGTGTGGCTTCACCATCACCTATGACATTTTCGAGGACGACAAGTGCCCAAAGGTAACTTTCATTTATTGTTTTGACATATACTCCAGTTCTTCCGACTTGAATACGTACTTCCGTCTAACACGTAGGTTTCACTTAACAGCTGGGGGACTTGGAGGAGACCTACATGGCTTCCCAAGTCTACAACCCCAAGATGAAGTAAGTCACTGTCGTGTCCGATGACGAAGTCCCGCTGGCGTGGAAGCGGAAGAGCTCCACCTCTGACATTGACGGTAGAGGCAAGAAAAACAAGATGGAGGGTGGAGCCTCCAAGAAGTCCGTCGCCTCCCTGGAGGCGGAGAAAATAAGATTAGCCAGTATCCCTTTGACCAAGGAGCTGAATGTTGTTAAACCTCTTTTCCTCCGACATTGTCGTTTTACTTCTCGTATTCTTGTACTTATACATTGTACATTTCAGGAAAATGTCTAGCTTGAGTTTAAAGAAGACCTCCAAGACAACTGGGGCTTCTAAAAATATTAGAGATATGTTTGTCCAGGCTTCTCCCGCCATCTCTCCTCCTACCCCTAACTTCCAACCATCTGTTGTGCCCGTCGGATCTCTAGCTAAGGTAGCATCTGATCCTTCCATCATGGAAGTGGAAAATACTCCTTCGCAGGAGGTCCCTGATGTTATCGCGTTGATCATCATTCCCGACGAGCAGGCGACACAGGAAAGAACCTCTTCCAAAGTGGCTGAATCTTCGCCTAAGGATGCCACTAGAAGCAGTAAGGAGCTGATGGTAGGAGGCGGATCTATGGCAACCTCGAGCCAGGCGGAGGCTCCCAAGATCATATTTCCAACGCTTACTTCGAGCGCCTCTGTCGCGACTCCTGGTGTAGCGCTGAATTCTCCAACATGCGTCCTTGAGGAGCTTCTCAAGAAGGCGTAAATCCTACGGGTTAATACAGTTGCCTTTGGCAAAATGTATACTGAAACTTCCAGTAACCTCAAGATCATTGCATATGTAAGTTTTCTATGCCTTTGGATTTCATATATAATATCCCACTGTAGCCCCCAAGGATTTAGACGGAAAACCATAGGTTTTATGGACTGAATGCTCTAAGAGTGACTAAGTAATAAACTTTATGTTGTAGCCCCCAAGTATGTAGTTTGAATGAATAATTCCGACTAGATACTTCTAGAGTAGCATATGCAGTGTTTGGAATTTTTCAATACTGTAGACCCCAAGCCTCTAGTTGAAACAAAGATAGTTTCGACTAGATGCTTAAAGATAGCTTTGAGTTTAAAAATCATACTATAGCCCCCGAGCTTCTAGGTGGAACCAAATAGTTCCAGCTAGATGCTCCAAGTAGACTAAGTATCTTTTGTTTCTGCAGAATGAGAATGCCCGCAGGATTACTACCAACGAGAAGTTCCACAATATGCCCAAGGATCTTGAAGCTGAGAAGGGTAAAACCGCCTATTTGAAGGAACAGATCACCAATAACAATAGTCTGTTTTCTTCTCAAGTTCATTCTCGACTTGATCTTGTGCCTTCATCTTACGACTACTCATTATGCCTTCTTATTATTCTGACTTGCAGAAGCTATCGCCAAAGCCAAAGAAATTGTCGAGCAGTCCAAGCATATTTAGGAGCTTGACAACGAAAACAACATCTTAAAGTAGGAGAGGGATGATACCCTTAAGATGCATTAAGAAGCACTAGCTACCATGCAATAATCTTCCAACATGGAGATGAACCGCCTTAAGGAAGAGATCGCGATCTTCAAGGAGTAGAAGAAATCTACCGACGAGCAAAATGCTCGCAACCTTGAGGCATACAAGACTCTCTGAAAGGAACAGGACTCCATGGCGGAGGTTCTCCAGCAAGCTGAGAGGAGAATATTTGGTAAGCATTCTCTCACCTTTACTTCTGTAAGTCAGGTACTTTATACTAATTTGGTGAACTCATGCCCTCAATTTATTTGTTGGAAATGCAACTCCCATTGGCCTAGCCAATGTGGGTGACAACGCTCCTCCGCTGAAGAAGTGCATGGTTCTTGCCGGCAACTTCATCAACACTACGATTGTGGAGGCTAAGGAAATTGCCAAGCCCTTGGACATCAACATGAAGGCGGTGGACTCTGTCATGAAATTCTCAGAGATTCTTCGCCGAGCCCCCGAGCGTATCGTAAGTTGTAAAGCTTTATGTACTTGGTCTGGTGCTAGGATGGCCCTAGCCATGGTCAAGGCCCACTATGACAATGCCAACATTGAAATGGTTACCTATGGTCTCCATGACATGGACGAAGACGGAAAGAAAATCGACAATGATGCAATCTGGTCTTTGCTTGTCGGCTACGACACCAGGGTCGCCCAATTGATCAAGGCGGATGTCTTCGTGCCTCCTGAGGTGATTGACACTGACCAGGATGGCTCCAAGTACCTGAAAACCACCGACTTTGTTGATGAACAAGATGGCTCTCTTGTCGCCGACGACACAGCTTCAAAGTCCCCTGCGCAAGAAGAATGAAAAAATTTGTAATATTTGTCTCTTCTGGTAATGTATTTATGCGGAAAAACAATGTTGTTTGCTTAAGGCATAAAACTTTTCTACAAGATTCCAGCTACTCAAGAACTAGTTCCATCATGTATGATTGTATATATTTTTAAGCAAGTGTTGTCTTATCCATTACTTCGGCTTTTATGCTTGACCTTTCATGAGTTGAAAGACCCTTAGTTAGAACCATACGCTCAGATGATGATGCCTAAAGGCATCGTCAAGAATCTAAGCACAAAATCTCCGACTTCGAGTGCTGAAAACCACTACTCCAGAATCCACATAAAAACAACAAAGAACGTGTAGACCAGAAAACTTAAGATAATGCCCATAGGTGGAATTTTCACAAGTGCAAATACAAAGCTTGTGCATAAAGGTTTTACATGATCCAAAAATAAAAACTAAAGGAGGTAAAATACTCAGGCATATGAGTGAACCAAAAAGCTTTATTTCATTAATCATATAAGAGGTACACGATAGATAATAAAATATGCTAAGTGTAAAAAGGACGTAGTTATGCTATGTCCCATGGCCGATCAAGCTCCGCGTAGTCATCATCTAGGTCATGTCGCTTACGCTTATGATCCTCGTTGGCCTATCTTTCAACTCAAGATTATCAATGAGGTAATAGGAACCATTGAGTAGTGCCTTGCTTATGATGAACGGTCCTTCCCATGGCGGGGATTTGTGTGACTTCTTCTGCTTAAGTCAGAGCACCAGATCCCCTCTTTAAACGAGCGATGCCTAACGCAGCTGATGGCTTGTGGTTAACGTGGGATCTTGTTGGGAAACCCCAAGAGGAAGGTTATGATGAGCACATCAGCAAGATTTCCCCCAGTTGTGAAACCAAGGTTATCGAACCAGTAGGAGAAAGGAAACAACTTCCAAGGTGCTGCTAGCAACTTGGAACCTGCACAACACAACCACAACACTTTGCCCCAACTTACAGTGAGGTTGTCAATCTCACCGGTTTGCTGAAAACAAAGGATTAAACATATAGTGTGGAAGATAGTAGTTGCTTGAAAGTAAACAACAAACGGTAATAGTAGATGGTATATCAATGGGATAGATTGGACCGGGGTCCACGGTTCACTAGAGGTGTTCTCCTTAAGATAAATAACATGCTGGGTGAACAAATTACAGCGGGACAATTGACAGATTGAGAAAGCATAACAATGCATATAGTAGACATTTTGATTCCTATGAGATTTGATTGGGCATACAACATAATACATAGATTGTAATCCAACTGCATCTATGACTAATAATCCACCTTCAGGTTATCATCCGAACCCCTTCCAGTATTAAGTTGCAAACAACAGATAACTGCATTAAGAAAAGTGTGTAAAGTAAACAATACAATTGCTCCATGGACAAAGGATTGTTCTTTTCTCCCTAGTAGCAACAACACATCTACAACCTTAGAGATTTCTGTCACTTCCCCAGATTACTATTGAGCAGAAATACTCCCTCTTGGAGTTACTAGCATCTACTTGGCCAAGATATCTACTAGCAAGTAGCAACGGAGAGCATACAAGATCACAAATAACACAAACATGATAGAATCAATAATCAACCTGACATAGTATCTCAATATCCATCGGATCCCGGCAAAAACAACATGTATGATTACAAATAGATGATCTTGATCATGAATGAAGCTCACAAGATCTAAACATGGTAGCACAAAGGAGGAGAAACAACCATCTAGCTATTGTATGGACCCATAGTCCAAGGGTGAACTACTCATGCATCACTCTGAGGCTGGCATGGTGATGAACAAGGCCTCCAGGATGATCTCTCCCCTTTGGCAGGGTGTCGGGAAGAGCTTTGGATCCCCCTCCCCAATCTAGGGACGATGGTGGCGACTACGGACTGTTTCGTGGATTTACGATCGGGTGTTTAGGGTTTCTCCATCGGAGTGCTTTTATAGGCAAAGGGGCAAGGTCGGTCGGTTCCCGAGGGGCCCACACCATGGGGCCACGTGCCCTAGGGGGTGGCCGCGCCAGCCCTAGGTGTGTCCACCTCGTGGCCCCACTTTGGTTGTCCTTCGGTCTCCGTGTTTGTTGCGGTAAAATATTGACTTTGGCTTTTGTCCTGTCCAATTTCGAGAATATTTCCTTACTAGCTTTTCTGAAACCAAAAATAGCAGAAAACAGTCAAGTGGCACTGCGGAATCTTGTTAATAGGTTAGTTCCAGCCAGGAAGGGTGATGCACCCAAGGGACCGAGCTTCCCGGCCAGGAACTACGCCATGAAACACGGTGCTGGTCCACCTTAGTTTGGTCTCCATCAAGTTCATCTTGTGCAGTGTATACAAGTACATGATGTTGATGCTGCTTCCACTATCCACAAGGCACTTGGTGAACTTGCTGCCGTCAATCACGGGGTTGATGACCATGGCATGCTAGTTCTCTGTTGGAACAACATCGGGGTGATCCTTCCTGTCCCATGTGATTGGAACTTCCGACCAGTGCAGTGAACTGGGGGTAGGGTGGCCATCAGTATCCTCAGAGAGGTCTTCTGTGCCCGGATAGTTGGGGTACCAAGGAAAGTGTGGTAGACGGGGGCCTTCTTCTCGAAGGGGTTCTTGCCTTTGCCATCGCCCTTATCGGCGTGCTTGGGGTATACGTCCGTGTCCATGTCACCTGAATCCTTGGACTCCTCTTCCTTCTTCCCCTTGCCCTTGCCTCTGATGGCTGTGAAATATAGCCATCCACGTCCGCATTTAAACTAGATATTATTCATATATTTGATGAAATATCTCTCTATTTCCTGCCACTAATGCCTAATGATCAAAGGGGTATGCAATCCTTTCTTGCTATTTTTTCCTACGCAGATAATGACGTGTTATCATGGGAATCACTACATAAATGCCAAAGATATGAGATTTCCAATACATCAAAGAAACCAGGAGCCGTGAGGAGGCTATTGCAAGCTTAACGGCCAACTATACGACCCGCCACCGTATAGTTTGCACCGACCTCATTAGGTCAAACAAAACAACTTTCGTGAAGGTACCCCTATATAAAGAGGCTTTGGGCAACGAGAAACAAGCCCCCTGACTCAACAACATCGCTTCTTTCACCCTAAACTCTCCTTGCCACCACGCCGGAGGAATAGATCTAGATCTAAACCTCTAAACCTTCTCCACCACCATAGCCATCTTCCACCACTTGTAATAGTAGATCTCATCTCCAATTGGCAACATTGTAAGACTATTTGTTATCAACTCTATGATCTCTATTACAATGTTCATGATTGTCGATATCATATCTATGTGTGAGTAATTCTCCTTGGGCTAAGGGCTTCGTCCTAGCCATGTAGCTTTTTTGCATGTTATTTATCATAGATGGGATCATGTATTAGTTTGTATGGCTTGATGATTGTAGTACCCTCTCTTTCCTCAATCTAAGGACTTGCCAGGTACCCCAAGACCCCGAGGATTGATCCAGGTAAAGGGAGTGTGAGTAACGACTGATCTGCAGGATAGGAACCCCAGTGATAGAAAGGGTAGTACGGCTGTATGTGAGGAACTTACTTGGGATTAACGGTGACATCACTATGCATATCATTAGTTCTCTTTCTTCCATGGATGAGACTAGTAGGTTATTGTCATAAGCGGTTGCGGAGGCGATAACAATTATGGATGCACTGCCCATATATAATTATCTTGCTCTAACAATTATATGTGTACTTTATTATTATTTGTTATTCCCATCAGATGATTTGCACATCTACTGGTGAAAACCGAAGACCCTAGGCCCTCTCTCTCCATCGTCAACAACAACAACAAGATCGCAAACTCTTGGTCCGGTGAAAACGCAATAGGAATCCTAAAACTCTCGAAGGTCCGTTTAAGTAATCTCACTTTTCTTATGCTTCCCGAGGATTCGATAAACCTAGGTATACTAGGGAAAAAGAGCTATACTACATCAGTAATCTGGATCGAAGGTATCGTCCTCGCGGTCGGTTCTTTCGGCTTCGCTTGTAGTCGGACTCCGGGTCTTCCTTGAGGTCATTAACGAACTCGCACTGGCGGTTGGTGTGAGTGGCCTTGCCATTGGCACTGAGGTGTATGAAGCATAGCATATTGTGGTACTCCTCGTACGTCTGGGGAACGTGGGGTGTTATCGAGGTAGTTTCACTACCACGCTGCTGCCCACGACCAAGCCCCCAGCCTCGATTGTGCTGTCTGCCATCACCTCTACCTGCAAACGTCATGGCGACCATGCCCGAAGCTGGCTTTTCTTCTGGCGGATTCTTCTGCTTATTGTTGTTGTTCCTTTTGGCTAGGGTTGGAATGGAAATTGCTGGCAAGGAGCTGCAAGCATTGTCATCGGCCGCTGCAAACTCACTGACCAAGGAGATCATCTGATTGAGATCTAACTTTTGATTGTCCTGTAGGCGCTTCAACTTATGCCAGAGCAAGGTGCCCTTTTCCAAACCATCAATGTAGGTGGCCATAGTGGTCTAATTGTGCACTCCTGCGCAGGAATTTTTTATATCCAGCCAGCGGGAGAGGTAGGCTCGAGATGTTTCGTCCTTTTCCTGGATGCACCGTTGTAGATCGCTGATAGTGTAGGGAGGCTTGTACGTACCCTCGAAATTCTTAGTGAATGTTTCATGCATGTTCAACCAATTGCATATGGACTTCTCCGGCAAGTCGTTGATCCATTGGCGGGCCATGCCCGTCAACATCAGTGATAGGTACTTGACAGCGAAGTTGGGGTTTCCCCCGGCGATCTCAACCACTTCGTTGTAATCCTGCAACCACGTTGCTGGCCTGGCAGTGCCGTCATAGGGCTTGATCATCTTATCAATTCTAAAACCCTTGGGGTAAGTTGCGGCCCGTATTACAGGGCTAAAACAATGTGGTCCCAAGTATTGTCCTTCCGGGCTTGATTTTTTTCTTGTCTCCTCCATGGGAAAGGCTGCGTGAATGACGCGGTCCTCCTCCACCATGGTGGCTGCTAGGAGGCAACAGAGGCGGAGGTGGCGGTGGGTTAGCCTTTTTGCTATTGCCCTCCTGCGACTCATCCCGCCTGCCGCGGTTGCTTGTCGAACGCGGAGGGTCATGGCGCGACCTGCTCCTGTGTCAGTGGTTGCCAATGTGCTCTCCGTCATGACGAGGCTGCTCTACATTGCCGCGGATGATGATGCCACCCTAGGGGCATCGAGGTGGAGGCATGATCGTGCGGTGATGAGATTTGGGGTTTTCGTGATGCCGGGAAGATCGGGGCAGTGGGGGCGAGCGACGAGGGTGAGCCTTGCCTCTATGGTCGGAAGATATGGGAATAGCGCCATCCATGTTGCGTGCGTCCCTCCGTCTTTGTTCTGATGATCCTGTTTGAGATTCGACATCATGAGGAGATCTTGCCCTCTGCTACTGAGAGGTGGACTTTTCCTGCTATTTGACAGTTTTGGCGACAAGGTCATAGACCTGATCCACAACCCGCAGGTGATCTTTCTTGTTCCAGTAAAGTCTTGGCGACGTCCAAGTTGAGGTCGGGCGTGGGCATGACTTGCTTTCCATCTTTGTCATTGTATGGATTAGCTTATGCCGGCTTTGAAGGAGCTCGCCCCAAGTTGTGTCATATGCCAAGGTCATTAACGACGTGAGCCAGAGCTTTCTTGGCCTTCTGTTGCTTGAGCAGAGTCTTGTACTCAACCTCCATGGATCTAGCTGCCTCGATCAATTTCTGCGCCTTGGCCAGATCTCAATCTAACTTTGCGCCTTGCTCCGCAATGGCCTGCGCTTCCTCCAATAGTTGTTGGCGCTTCTCATCGAGCTGGAAAATGTTTTGTATATGGGCCACGTGATAGGCTCGACAAGAAAATTGTCGTACATCACTCTATCAGCTGGAGTGATTTGGGCAGCCGCAGACGTAGATGCTGGTGGCGGCAGATTTGTGGGGTTGGCGTTGCTTGGACCGGTGGGAAGTTCCTGCGGCTATTACACTAGGATAGCCGGAGGGGGCATGGCCTTCGCCTAACCACTGTCGGTGTCATAACCTGGTCCCTTCCCGTTGTCCCGCATCTTAGGCGGAGCTGCTCTGCTCTGGTTTGATCTTCTTCCATCCCACTCCTGATGGCAACGAATACTATAGGATTCCTTGCATGGAAAACAAAAAAATTCTATCGCAAGAACACACAAAACCAAGATCTAATCTATGACGAAGACAAGAACTAATCTACAAGATCTGTGCAACGAGATTGTAGAGAAATATCCCTTGTAGATCCAAAGCGTTAACGAGATTAGATCTCGTGGTTGATGTAGTCGATCACTTGCCGATCTCAAGATCGCGTAGATGATCCTTACGGCGCCGTGTTTCGGCAGCGCTTCCACACTCGATCACACGTACGAAGTAGATGAAGACCTTCATTTCCCCGTTCCAGCAGGCATCGGAGGTAGTAGATCCCCTCGGAATCCCAGCAGCACGACGGCGTGGTGGTGGTGGTGGAGGAGGAGGAGAAGAATTCTACAGGGCTTTGCCTAAGCCGGAGCAGGACGGTGGAGGAGGGAGGAGGCCGGCGGCTAGGGCTGAGGTGAGGGAGGAGGGGTGCACCCCCACCCCTCTTTATATAGAGGGGGGTTGCATCCAGGGTTCCCACCCCTGGCCGAGTCCTTCCCCAACTCCTCAACTCGGTGTCCAAGAAAGGGAGAGGTGGGAACTTGCCCCCAATTTTCCCCTCTTACCAAATTAGGGTTTTGCCCCTTTTCCTAGTGCTGGCCGGTTGGACCCTCTTTGGCTTGGTGTGGCTGGCCCTAGGCCCCCACGGAATGCTACAGCCCAAGTGGCCCCTCCCGGGGTAGTGGACCCACTAGTGGTCCCTCTAGAACATTCTAGAAGCTTCCGGTCAAAACACCGAAAACATTTTCGAACCCCGGAAATTGACTTTACTCATATGAATATTATTCTCCAGGCCACTCCAGATCTCCTCGTGATGCCCTGGATCCAATCTGATACTCCAAACAACATTCGGTCTCCAACTCATATTCCATATTTACTTAAACAACATCGAACCTTAAGTGTGTCACCCTACGGTTCACGAACTTATGCAGACATGATCGGGACACCTCTCCGGTCAATAACCAATAGAAGGATCTGGAGATCCATAATGGCTCCCACATATTCAAAGATGACTTTGTGATCGAATGAACCATTCACATAAGATACTGATTCCTTGTCGCGTGGTACTTTACTTATCCAAGGTTCGATCGTCGGTATCTCCATACCTAGTTCAACCTCGTTACCGATAAGTACTCTTTAATAGTTCCATGATATGACATCCCTTGTTACCTAGTCACATTCTTGCAAGCCAATTTGATGACATTCCACCGAGAGGGACGAGAGAGTATCTATCTATCATATGCATGGACAAATCCCACTCTTGATCCATGTGCTTCAACACATACTTTCAGAATACCTAATGCCACCTTTATAACCACCCAGTTATAGAAGTGGTGTTTGATGTCATCAAAGTACTCATCTGGTGACGGTGATTAATATGATCTCATGGTCAAAGGATTAGGTTAATATGTATCTGAAAGCTTGTAGCAAAACAAACTTAATGACTTGATCTTATGTTATGCTTACTATGGAGGTGTGTGTCCATCACATCATTCTCCTAATGATATGATCTTGTTATTAATAACATCCAATGTCCATGATCAGGAAACCATGATCATCCATTAATCAACAAGCTAGTTTCAACAAGAGGCTTACTAGGGACTCTTTTATGTTTAGAAAACACACAAGGATTAATGTTTCCGGTTAATACAATTATAACATGGGATGTAAACATTTATCATAAACACAAAGATATAATAATAACCACTTTATTATTGCCTCTTGGGAATATCTCCAACAAATACCTAGTGGGATGTGACGGCCTTGTCGGCCTGCTCCTCGCAATTGATCTCCTCCTCCATCTCCTTCATGGCAGAGTCGAGTTCTTCCGGATTGATATCCATCTCCTTCGAGTCTATGCTGATGTCAGCATAAAGCGCATCCAAAACAGAGTCGGAGGGTGCGGGAGCTTCCTTGATGACGGAGGACAATCCTGAGGAAGCGGGACCGTTGGCTGGAAGCGGCGGTGGCCCAGATACGGCGATAGGCGTTGCCTGGGCGACCCTATCAGCAGCGGCAAAACTGTTAACAATGTTGACCATCTGCTTGAAAGTAAGGATGCCTACGGCTTGTTGCCACCAGAGCGTATGCTGGAGAAGTGTGTCGTGATCCATCCCTTCGACAAAGTGGTAGACGACATCATTATCTGGGTATCCCTCCAGATCAGCTCGTATCCGGAGCCATCTGGCCAGGGACGGAGCCAGAATCTGTCCTTGAGGGGGGCTAAGTGAAGGCTTTAGTGTTGTAGAACTTCATGAGGGGGCAAATATGTCTGAATTGTTAAGAAATTGGTGTTCTAATGCTTAGTATTCTTCACAAAATGAGATCATTGGGGGTGGCCTAGCCCCCCTTCGTCCCCCTTGTCTCCGTCCCTGCATCTGGCGAGGTAATCTCGGGGGATTTCACCCTCTCTCTGAATGCAGTGTGCCATATTTGAAGATGGTTACCATGCCAATGAAGTGCAATCGCTGCTTTCCAAACGCATGGGCTAACCCGGCGGATTTGCAGTGATCTTCCACCTTTATATCCTGCATAGGGGCGGTTTGGCTGGGTCTTGAATTTTTCTGATCTAAGCCGGCGAACTCCAAAAAGAAATCCGACTTTGATCCTTCCGTGAATGTGTCATGCCTGTAGGCATTCTGTGCGGGCCTTGACGATCCTCCGACTTTCAGGGAACTAGCGCCCGAATCGGTTTCGCTGATGAAGAGGTGGATGTCCCCGATTGGAACAATCGAGCAGCGGGAGGGGTTCTTCTTCGTCGGAATCCAGAACTCGTCAGGAGGGACGATCAGAATGTTACTACAGAAGATAACACGACCAATGGCTACGGTTTCACTGATTCCTGCAAAGATCTTGGACCTCGCCTGTTGTAGAGCTTGAAGCGCCTCTTGCCCCATGGTGGGCGCCAACTGTCGTGGTATTTCCGACGAGTATGCTATGGAAGAGTCCTCACAGTGCATGTTTAGAGACGTGGGGGAGGCGGTAAGTTGGCGGGTACAAGGTAACACGGCTTACCCAGGTTTAGGTTCCACGACGGTGGCAGAACCCTAATCCTGCTATAAATCACTCTAAGGGCAATACGTCGAGTTACATGGATTGGCTCACTGTGCGAGGTGTTGAATTGTATCGTATGAGTCGTTGCCCTAAAGGCTCCCATAGGTCTGGATTATAAAGATGCTAGATCCTAGGGTTATAGGGAAAAGTCCTAACCGGATAGGTTACAGAGTCCTACACTAGTACCAACTAGTCTATGTGTCTTGCACTCCAAGGCTCCGAGTATGTTGGTGACTCCATCGTAGCCTTCCTTTATCTAGCATGGGCCTCCCTTCTAGATCTATCTAACTGGGCCGCCCAGCAGGACATAGGCCTCGCTACCAACTGTGGACCATCCGGGTTATCCGGATTAGAGACATGCTATGGTTATACATATTTAGCATATCCACATCACACCATGTTTAATTTATTTTGTTTAGAAAACGATGATTCTTTTGAATGCAGATAATAATATTTTGAACTCATTTTGAAAATTGTTTCAAAGGATGTGCAAGATTGAACTCGTTAATGGGTATGCAAGTCTGGTCTCACAAGGGTTATGCAATAATGAACTTTCATGGTAACCGCAAGATAGTGCAGCTTCAAAGTTTTACTTGACCCTAGACCTTAGATTTTGAAAATCGCAATCATTGTCCGATAAAGACAATGTTCTCACAAAAACCAAATGATGCTCTAATGCAACTATATGTAATGCAATCCTTGGTATATTTTATTATATTTCATTTGATTTGAATTTCTTTTTCATTGGTGAATTTGTTTTCCTTTTTAGGGCTTTACCTTGATATTTTAATTCAATTTTTGAATTCGCACCACCATTATGAATTTCAAATTATAATATCCATATTTCTATGAAAATTTGGTGTACATATTAATTTATATTTTTCTTGGTATTTCCTTGAATCATTAACTATTTTGAAATTGATATCACATTTTTTATAATTTTCACACCAAACAAAATTATTGTAAAAATACCACAAAAATACGTTTTGATTATTTGTATCTTTTACACATAGAGCTATATTTTTTAACTTTCTAGTTAAATATGTGAGAGTTATTATATTTTTAGGATTTTTACCTAATTGTGAAATTACTAAACTACCCCTATGGGCTTGTGCCCACTAGTCAGACCCAAAGGATCAAAATTAGCCATTGGACCTGGTCCAACCGGACCGTGTCGCCCCACTCTCTCACTCATGTCTCCCCCCTCGCTCTGGTGATCCCTTGGCAACCGTGTCGCCAACGGCATCGTCCCAACGATTCCGACCGGCTCAGGCTATCTCCGTCGTCGCGCCTCCATTCAAACGACTCCCTATGCTCTACTATCTCTTTTTCTACCAACCAGATTCATCTCTTCCTCTCTCTACTTATTTGGTGTAAACCTAACCCAAACTAGAGTTTTATCTCTCATGATGCCACCCCTCGGTAGCACGACTTTGCTACTCTTTCTTCGTCAAAATGGTGCTGGAGCGTGCCTCCAATGCTTCCCCTTCACTTGCGTGGCCGACACAAGTCGAGATGCCCTCCCTAGGGTACTCCCAGTGTTGTTAGTCGTCACGACTGCTTATTCTTCCTCTATTCGGTCAATGGTAAGGTAGACTCCCACTTTTCCAAAGGTAAATCCCCTCTCTCTCCCTCTCCTCTTCCTCTAAGTTTTCTACTTCTAGAACCGGTGGAAATTCCTATGGTTCTTCCTATGTATTGGCTCAGTAATGGTGTTCTAGGGTTTGTGGTATCTTCTAGGTTGTTCTAATATGTTCTAGATTATGGGTAGTTTCTCTAATGTTCGTGGAAGTTAGTTTTTCTAAGTTTAGGTTTCTAACAATTACTAAAGTTTTACAATTGACAATGTCTTTAATATTAGCAAGTGTTGTGTATTCTGTTAGTGACTATAATTGTAGGTATGTGCCTAAGATATTCACCTTATTGTTCATGTAGTAGTGTTCAACCTTAGTTATTGTTTACTTAGTCAAAATCTACACTCAAGATTGATTGAAAATATTAACTGAATCTCTTTAGTGTTGACTATCTATTTTATTAGTTTTTCTTGAACCTTTAGCTCAAGTTTATTTCTGTAAGTGTGTTGTTTAAGGCATCAGTTTACATTCTTCTTATGTAGGTTCACTTACTGTTTACAGAATTCTTATTCTGTATCTACCATTTCTTCCTTAGGTTGATCTTAAGATCCAATCTAGGGAACATAGGTTTAGATATGGGATTTTTATTCTAATGGTTGATTGAAGTGTTTGTTACTTCTAATGGTTGTCCTAGTGTTTAAGGTTGGATTAGCTTGTGGTGTTCTTCACTTAGTTAAGATGCATAGATTGTGTCCCCTTAAGTGCACTAGGTGCTCCTACCCTCACTCAATCCTTAATTCTTAGATCACATTGGATCCCTAGCTACTATGATTCTATCCTAGAGTTTAACTACAAACCTTTAAAGTTTCCAAAGCTTGCTTAATGAATATCAGCTGCTGTTGTTGTGGCCTTCTTCTTGTTGTTCTTATTGTTCCTCCTCTTCTCCTAGCTTCCTTTCTCTCTTAGATCTCTCTCTCATATCTCTCTCTAATTAGTGTGTGTGTGTGTTTGGTCTAAGCTACACTTGTGAGTTGTGAGCTATAGGGTCTTAGGTGCCTAGCTATTTATAGTGCCCTAGGAACACTATGCTGCTAACAACACTGTCATGCATTTAGTTGAATAACCTGCTTGGTTATGTGTGTAACCGAGTTTGTAGTCATTCTTATGTGTAGGTGGCACATACACTACTAGGAAAATGGCTATAGGTAATCAGCACATCCGTGGCTCACATGGTTGAAGTGCCCCACAGCTAAAACAGGCGTGGCTCACCTATGGGCAGTGCCCTACTAGTAACTAGAACAACCGTGGCGCACATGACCATAGTGCGCCACAGATATGTGTGGGCCAGGGCCCTTTTGGCCGCACGCCAAACATCTATAGCGCACATAGGGTAGGTGCGCTACGGTTGTTTGTGTCAACCGTGGCGCACATGGAGGGGGTGCGCTACGCCTAAGTGCATTCCCCCCTCTGCTGTGAAACGGCCAGACACATCTGTGGCGCACTATGGCATGTGCGCCACAGATGTTACTCCTCCCTGTGGCGCACTAGGGCAGAGTGCGCCACGGATGTGTCGATTTTTTTTACAGCACTTTATGTGCACATGTGTGACCACATCCACCACCCCACACTTCACTTTCCCCTTCTTCTTCCTCCTTAGATCTAGTTAGGATCTTCTCCTTCCCACCTCAATTTCTCCACCCATTCACCATTTTTAGCACGTAGAACTTGCCTTGGATGTTACATATGAAGGGGTTTTGCGGCATAGTAAATCAAAAATTTCTACGGATGCGAACAGAGGGAAGCCAAGATCTAATCTAGGAGATGCAAACAACGAGAGAGATTGGATTAGATCTTCATACCCTTGAAGATTCGCACAGCGGAACGTTCGTCGGAACATGGGTGATGTAGTCGTACTCGCTTCTCCTCCTCGTGATCCGATCCGATCTAGCACCACAAGTGGCGATGCCTCCGTGAGATGCACACGTGCAGCACCTCGACGTCTCCTCCTTCCTTGGTCCAGCAAGTATGGTGGAGAGATGGGTTGGATCTACAACGCGACGGCGCGGTGCAATTGGTGGAGAGTTTCTGCAGCAGGGCTTCGCCTACACGCAGTCGGGAGGGAGAGAGAGAGGAGGGCAGCAGGGCGACTAGGCTTGAGGGGAAGGTGTGGGGGGGGTGGTGCGCCCCAGCCCTAACCCCTCCCCCAAGCCCTAGGCCGGCGGCCAAAGGAGGGAGGAGTGGGGGGCAAGGAACCCCCCTTCTAGAAGCTCCAAACTAGGGTTTCCCCTTGTTTGGCCGGCTGGGCCCTATAGGGCCTTGTGCCCCTGGCCCAATGCGGCCAGGGCACTCCCTAATAGGCCTATGCCCCCTCCCGACAGGTGGGACCACGTTGGCCCCCTTCTGGAAGGTTCTAGAAGCTTCCGGTACAATACCGATTAACCCGGAACAATTCCGAACTCCAAAAACTGCACTGCCTTATATGAATCTTATTCTCCGGACCATTCCGGAACCTCTCGTGATGTCCCGGATCCCATCTGAGACTCTGAACAAAAACTCATAAACCAATTATCCAATCTATCCTAGCGTCGAGACACGTTAAGTGTGTGACCCTTCGGGTTCGAGAATATGCAGACATGATCTTCTATCAATAATCAACAGCGGGGTCTGGAAACCCATATTGACTCCCACACATTCATCGATGATCATATCGGATGAACCACGATGCCAGGATTCAATCAATCCCATATATATATTCCCTTCGTCTCGCGATATTTTACTTGCCCGAGATTTGATCGTCAGTACCGTCATACCTAGTTCAATCTCGTTCACAACAAGTACTTTACTCGTTCCGTAATCCGATATCACTTTGTGATTAGCTCCTTAACCACATGCTTGCAAGCGGTGTTGATATCGATTACCGAGTGGGCCCGAAGTATATCTCTCTGACTTGGGAGGGACAAATCCCATCTCGATACATACAACCCAACAGATACTTTCCGATCACCTGAGAGACACCTTTATGATCACCCTCTCATAGGATGACGTTTGATGACCTCAAAGCTTTCTTCCGATACCAGGGAGTTGTATTATCTCATGGTCTAAGGAATACAATATATGACATAAGAAAAGCTTCGCAAAGATGAACACGATGACACGATCTAATTGCTTCGCTTAGTTTGGGTCTGTCCATCATATCATTCTCCCAATGATATGATCTCATTATTAATCGACAACTCATGTCCATGGTTAGGAAACCTTAACCATCATTAATCAATGAGCTAGTCCATAGAGGCGTACTAGGGACACGGTGTTGTTCACAAACCACACAAGTATTAAAGTTTCCGCTTAATACAATTCTAGCATGGAATATAAACTTTATCATGAACAAGAATTATAATAATAACATCTTTATTATTTCCTCTAGGGCATAATTCCAACAGTCTCCCACTTGCACTAGAGTCAATAATCTAGTTTACATTTGGCAACAATCTCACACCCATGGCACTAAGGTTCTGATCATGTTTTAGACGTGGAAGAGGTTTAGTCAATGGATCTGCGACATTCAGATCTGTATGTACTTTGCTAATCTTCAGATCTCCATCTGCTATATAATCTCGGATTATATGAAACTTGCGGTTGATATGCTTGGTCATTGGATGATATCTTGGTTCCTTAGCGAGTGCTATGGCGCCAGTGTTGTCACACAATATCTCCAGTGGGTCCAATGCACTTGGAACCACGCCAAGCTCAGTGATGAATTTCCTGATCCAAACTCCTTCACTTGACGCTTCTGCAGCAGCCATGTATTCCGCTTCTACTATAGATCCCACGATCACGCTTTGCTTGCAGCTTCTCCAGCTCACAGCTCCTCCATTCAAAATATACATGTATCCTGTCTGAGATTTAGAATCATCCTTGTCGGTGTTGAAACTAGCATCGACATAACCTTTTACGACGAGCTGTTCATCACCCCCATAGACTAAGAACATTTCTTTAGTCCTATTTAGGTACTTTAGGATGTTCTTCACGGCTGTCCAGTGTTCCACTCCTGGATCACTTTGATATCTGCTCGTCAAACTAAGAGCATTGGACACATCCGGTCTAGTACACAGCATGGCATACATGATAGAACCTATGGCCGAGGCATAAGGCACTTTGCTCATAGCTTCCCTATCATTTACCGTAGTTGGACACTGAGCCTTGCTCAATATCTTACCTGACAACATAGGCACTGAACCTTTCTTTGCCTTATCCATTCTGAACCTTTTCAGAACTTTGTCTAGGTATGTAGTCTGGCTTAAAGCTATCAGTCGTCTTTGTCTATCTCTATAGATTTTGATGCCCAATATATAAGCAGCTTCACCTAGGTCTTTCATTGAAAAACACTTGTTCAAATAACTCTTCACATCGTTAAGCATGTTAATGTCATTTCCAATAATCAATATGTCATCCACATATAGTACCAGAAATTTCACCGAGCTCCCACTCACTTTCTTGTAGATACAAGCTTCGTAGCAATTTGGAACAAATCCAAAGCTCTTGATCACTTGATCCAAACGAAGATTCCAACTCCGAGATGCTTGCTTCAGTCCATAAATAGAACGCTGAAGTTTGCATACTTTATCAGCATCCTTAGGATCGACAAAACCTTCGGGTTGCATCATATACAACTCCTCATCAATGTTGCCATTGAGGAACGCAGTCTTGACATCCATCTGCCATATTTCATAATCATGAAACGCAGAAATTGCTAATAAAATTCGAATGGACTTAAACATCGCTACGGGAGAGAAAGTCTCATCGTAGTCAACACCTTGAACTTGTCGAAAACCTTTCGCGACAAGCCGTGCCTTATAGACGGCAACATTACCATCCGCGTCCGTTTTCTTCTTGAAGATCCATTTGCACTCAACGGCCTTTCGGTCACTAGGAGGGTCCACCAAAGTCCATACTTGGTTTTCGCTCATGGATCCCAATTCGGATTTCATGGCTTCTAGCCATTTCTCAGAGTCTGGGCTCATCATCGCTTCCTCATAGTTCATAGGTTCACTGTCTTCTACTAACAAGACAGTCAAGACAGGGTTGCTGTACCACTCAGGAGGGGCACGCGACCTTGTCGACCTGCGATGTTCAGTAGCAGCATCGTCCAAAGCTTCATGATCCTTGTCATTAGCTTCCTCTATTGTTGGTGCAGGCGGCACTGGAACAATTTCAGGTGCTGCGCTACTCTCCAATTCAAGAGAAGGTTCAATAACCTCGTCTAGCTCTACTTTCCTCCCACTCACTTCTTTCGAGAGAAACTCCTTCTCAAGAAAGGAACCATTCTTTGCGACAAACACTTTGCCTTCGGTTCTGTGATAGAAGGTATACCCAATAGTTTCCTTAGGGTATCCTATGAAGACGCATTTCTCCGCTTTGGGTTCGAGCTTGTCCGGCATCAACTTCTTGACGTAAGCTTCGCATCCCCAAACTTTAAGAAACGACAACTTAGGTTTAGCACCAAACCACAGTTCATACGGTGTCATCTCAACGGATTTAGATGGTGCCCTATTTAAAGTGAATGCAGCGGTTTCTAATGCATAACCCCAAAATGATAACGGCAAATCAGTAAGAGACATCATTGATCGGACCATATCTAATAGGGTTCGATTCCGTCGTTCAGACACACCATTGCGCTGTGGTGTTCCGGGTGGCGTGAGTTGCGAAACGATTCCGTTTGCTTTAAGATTTGTGAGAAAATCATAACTCAAATATTCACCTCCACGATCGGATCGTAGAAACTTAATCTTTCTGTTATGATGGTTCTCCACTTCATTCGGAAATTCTTTGAACTTTTCAAATGTTTCAGATTTATGTTTCATTAAATATATATACCCATATCTACTTAAGTCATCGGTAAAAGTGAGAAAATAGCGATATGCACCGCGCGTCGAAACACTCATCGGTCCGCATACATCGGTATGTATGATTTCTAACAAGTCTGTTGCTCGCTCCATCATACCGGAGAACGGTATTTTGATCATCTTGCCCATGAGGCATGGTTCGCATGTGTCAAATGATTCAAAATCAAGAGACTCCAAAAGTCCATCAGAATGGAGTTTCTTCGTGCGTTTTACACCAATATGACCTAAACGACAGTGCCACAAATAAGTAGTATTATCACTATCTACTTTGCATCTCTTAGCCTCAATGTTATGGATGTGTGTTTCATCCCTTTCGAGATTTAGAAGAAATAAACCATTCACAATAGGTGCATGACCATAAAAGATGTTACTCATATAAATAGAACAACCATTATTCTCCGATTTAAATGAATAACCGTCTTGCAATAAACAAGATCCAGAAATAATGTTCATGCTCAACGCAGGCACATAATAACATTTATTGAGGTTTAAAACTAATCCCGAAGGTAAAACTAAGGAGAGTGTGCCAACGGCCATCACATCAACTCTTGATACGTTGCCAACGCGCATCGTCACCTCATGCCTCGCAAGCCGCCGTCTATTCCGTAGCTCCTGTTTCGAGTTACAAATATTAGCAACTGAACCAGCATCAAATACCCAGGCACTACAATGAGGGCTAGTAAGGAAAACATCAATAACATGTATATCAAATATACCTTTGATGGTGCCAGCCTTCTTGTCCGCTAAGTACTTCGGATAGTTGTGCTTCCAGTGACCCTTGTCCTTGCAATAGAAGCACTCAGTGTCCGGCTTAGGACCAGACCTGAGCTTCTTCTCAGTAGGGGCAACGCGCTTGCTGCCGCCTTTCTTGAAGGGCTTCTTTGCACCCTTACCTTTCTTGAAGGTGGGGGGCTTGTTGACCATCAACACATGATTATCCTTTTTGATGTCCACCTCCGCAGCCTTCAGCTTTGTGAAGAGCTCGGTGATCGTATCAGTGGAACCAATCTGATTGTGAGTCACTACAAAACTTTTGTAGCTGGGAGGGAGTGATTGCAGAACCCTGTCAATCTTGAGCTCCTCTGGAATCTTGCAGTCCAGTTGCTCAAGGCATTGAGTGTAGCCCGACATCTTAATGGCGTGCTCACTAATGGAACTCCCTTCCTCCATCTTGTAGTTAAAGAACTTCTCAGAGATCTCATATCTCTCAGAACGGGCCTGAGTCTAAAACATGGTTTTCAGCTCCTCGAGAATCTCAAAGGGCCCGGGATAGTCTTCAAAACGATTTTGAAGGTCCGATTCCATAGCAAACAACATGGTGCTCTTAATCACACCATAATCATCTTTGCGCGACTGATAGACAGCTTTCTCATCAGCCGGCGCAGTAGCAGCAGGGGCGTCACCTAACGCATTCTCAAGGACATAGTCCTTTTGACCGCCAGAGAGAATGATTCTCAGATTGCGGAACCAGTTGGTGAAGTTAGACCCATTGTTTTTAAGCTTTTCCTTCTCAGCAAAAACGTTGAAGTTGAAGTTGGACTTAGCCATTTGATCTACAATATTTGCAAGTACAAATTAGACTATGTTCATGATAACTAGTTCAACTTTTAATCAAATTACTAGATGAACTCCCACTAAATTCAACATCCCTCAAGTTGTTTAGTGAACACGATCCAAATTCACAACACCTAATCCGATCTTCACGAGAAGAGATGTGGTTTCAATGGTGGACAACGAAGTGTCGATCATATCATTCATATGACTCATGCTTAACCTTTCGGTTCATGTGTTCTGAGGCCATGTCTGTACATGCTAGGCTCGTCAAGTTAGACCCAAGTATTTCCGCGTGTGCAAAACTGGCTAGCACCCGTTGTATGTGAACGTAGAGTCTATAGCACCCTATCATCACGTGATGCTTGGACACGACGAACTTTCGCAACGGTGCATACTTGGGGAGAACACAGTTTTTATCTTGATCTTTAAGTGAGGAATCATCTTATAATGCTACCGTCACGATCTAAGCATAATAAGATACATAAAAGGATAAACATCACATGCATATAACTTTATGTGACATGGTATGGACAGCAATGATCTCCATCTTGTGCGTGCCGGCATGATCTCCATCACTCCACCATGATTGCCTCCACCACGAATAGCAACTACAACTATTGCTAACTACTTAGCGATAAAGTGAAACTATTACATGGCGTATAAGAAGTTGACACACAGGTCATACACAATTATAAAGACAACCATATGGCTCCTGCCGGTTGTGTACTCATCGACATGCAAGTCATGAAACATTACAAAACATGATCATTGCATACAATATACACATCACATCTTGGGCCATACCATATCACAGAAAACACTCCCTACAAAAACAAGTTAGACGCCTCTACTTTGTTGTTGCATGTTTTACGTGGCTTATGGGAGTAGCAAGCTAAGAATGATTCTTACCTACGGAAAGCCACAACGGTGATATTATGGTTGCCAAACTCCGGTGTTAATCCCATGACAACTATAGTGAGAGAAACTGACATCCACCAGCCGCATGTGTGGAACAAGCCACACGTCAAGTGCGGAGCCGGTCTCGCGAATGACGTCGCGTAAGGTTGGCCTGGACCGCTTCAATCTCACTATCCCGCATCATAAGAAGAACACAAACAAGAGATTTGCAACAGAAAACATCAACGCCCGCAACAACCATGTTGCGTTCTACTCGTGAAACACATCTACACATAGATCTAGCTCTGATACCACTGAAGGGGTTTCGCGGCATAGTAAATCAAAATTTTCTACGGATGCGAACAGAGGGAAGCCAAGATCTAATCTAGGAGATGCAAACAACGAGAGAGATTGGATTAGATCTTCATACCCTTGAAGATTCGCACAGCGGAACGTTCGTCGGAACGTGGGTGATGTAGTCGTACTCGCTCCTCCTCCTCGCGATCCGATCCGATCTAGCACCACAAGTGGCGATGCCTCCGTGAGATGCACACGTGCAGCACCTCGACGTCTCCTCCTTCCTTGGTCCAGAAAGTATGGTGGAGAGATGGATTGGATCTACAATGCAACGGCGCGGTGCAATTGGTGGAGAGTTTCTGCAGCAGGGCTTCGCCTACACGCAGTCGGGAGGGGGATACAGAGGAGGGCAGCAGGGCGACTAGGCTTGAGGGGAAGGTGTGGGGGGTGGTGCGCCCCAGCCCTCTATATATAGAGGGGTGGGCGCCAGCCCTAACCCCTCCCCCAAGCCCTAGGCTGGTGGCCAAAGGAGGGAGGAGTGGGGGGCAAGGAAACCCCCCCCCCCCTTCTAGAAGCTCCAAACTTCATAGGCCCATGCCCCCTCCCGACATGTGGGACCACGTTGGCCCCCTTCCGGAAGGTTCTAGAAGCTTCCGGTACAATACCGATTAACCCGGAACAATTCCGAACTCCAAAACCTGCACTGCCTTATATGAATCTTATTCTCCGGACCATTCCGGAACCTCTCGTGATGTCCCGGATCCCATCCGAGACTCCGAACAAAAACTCATAAACCAATTATCCAATCTATCCTAGCGTCGAGACATGTTAAGTGTGTGACCCTTCGGGTTCGAGAATATGCAGACATGATCTTCTATCAATAATCAACAGCGGGGTCTGGAAACCCATATTGACTCCCACACATTCATCGATGATCATATCGGATGAACCACGATGCCAGGATTCAATCAATCCCATATATATATTCCCTTCGTCTCGTGATATTTTACTTGCCCGAGATTTGATCGTCGGTACCGTCATACCTAGTTCAATCTCGTTCACAGCAAGTACTTTACTCGTTCCGTAATCCGATATCACTTTGTGATTAACTCCTTAACCACATGCTTGCAAGCGGTGTTGATATTGATTATCGAGTGGGCCCGAAGTATATCTCTCCGACTTGGGAGGGACAAATCCCATCTCGATACATACAACCCAACAGATACTTTCCGATCACCTGAGAGACACCTTTATGATCACCCTCTCATAGGATGACGTTTGATGACCTCAAAGCTTTATTCCGATACCAGGGAGTTGTATTATCTCATGGTCTAAGGAATACAATATATGATATAAGAAAAGCTTCGCAAAGATGAACACGATGACACGATCTAATTGCTAGTCCATGGTTAGGAAACCTTAACCATCATTAATCAATGAGCTAGTCCATAGAGGCGTACTAGGGACACGGTGTTGTTCACAAACCACACAAGTATTAAAGTTTCCGCTTAATACAATTCTAGCATGGAATATAAATTTTATCATGAACAAGAATTATAATAATAACATCTTTATTATTGCCTCTAGGGCATAATTCCAACAACATAAGTAATAGAGGAAGGTCTCCGGTCTCTCATCTCCTTCTCCGGTGCCGCGCGCACCTCTCCTTTCCATCTTTCTCGCGATTGGTCTCTCATCTCGGTAAGTTGTCCATGTAAGGATGTGTTCATGTGTATATGGTATGCTCATATGTATGTAGATGATCGATGCTCATGAGTGTGTATGGAGAGGATCGATGGTCATATGTGTGTGTATATGGAGAGTATCGATGATGCTCATGCATGTGTGTATGGAGAGGATAATGATATGTTCATGTGTGTATGGATCGGTCTCTATCTCTTGTGTTTGTATGTGAACAAGTTGCCATTTGTTTTGCCAAAATGTTGATTCATTTCCAGTTTGGCAAGACTTTGGCATTTCGCAAAGGTCCTAATTTTAGGATAGGTCATGCCGAAATTTTCTATCGACCATTGCATGCATTCATTCATTATGTGGTTCTAATAGACTTCTAATTGTACCGTGTACACCGTGCAGGCAAAAATGGTCCACATAATGAGCGAAGGCATTGTGGCTAGATTTTTGAAATGTGCGACGGCCGACATGATACGAAATAACAAGACGTATATAAGATGTCCGTGCAGAAGATGCAAACTCAACTGGGTGATCGACCCAGATTCCGGGAATCTACAGGCGCACCTGCTTCGCCATGGTTTAATGGATGGATACACTCGTTGGATAAGCGATGACGAAGACGATGGAGACGGTGAAGGTGGCCAACATGACGATGATCATCATCACGGCGAGAACGGGCGAGATGATGAAGAGTCTCCTGGAGATGGTGAAGGTGCGGAAGCAGACTGGGATGATGATGATCTAGATGCCGGAGGAGCAGACGACGATGGAACAACGTTAGGCTGGGTGCGGGACCCTTATGTGCAAGAGCTGCTTCTCAAGCAGACGAGTAACGCCAGGGCTGCTGCTAGAGAGAAAGCCAAGCTTGCCCAACTTGAGAAAGACGCGGTTACTCCATTGTATGAAGGATGCAGGCCCGATGATACCCGGTTGAATGTAACGCTCAAGGCTATGGAGATGAAGGCAAACACAAATTGAGCGACGCAAGCTTCGACGATATGATGGCATTCTAGCACGATCGTCTCCCGAAGGGGAACACATGTCCAACTAGTATCGAGGACGCCAAGAAAATCGCCTGTCCTCTCGATCTACCGCACGTTAGATATCACGTATGCATCAACGATTGCATCATTTATCAGGGCGAGGACGCGGAGAAAACCACATGTCCGGTGTGCGGCGTGAGTCGATACAAGAAAGGGAAGAAAGCACCTCGAAAAGTGGTATGGTACTTTCCTATCACTCCTCGTCTGCAGCGCTATTTCGTGGACCCTAAGGAAGCGAAGCTCATGCGATGGCATGCGGAAAGGAAGAAGCCAGGAGATGATGATGATGACCCCAAAAAGGATGAGCTGCTGACGCACCCTTCAGATGCTAGCCAGTGGAAAGCATTGGACCTCGAATTCCCAAAATTCGGTGGAGATTCGAGGAACATCAGGCTTGGTGCGACCGATGGACTCTATCCGTTCGTTAGCCAGAGCAGCACGTACAGCACTTGGCCCGTGTTTGTATGGATGTACAACCTCCCTACATGGCTGTGCATGAAGAAGAAGTACATACAAATGAGTATGCTAATTCAAGGGCCGAAACAACCTGGTACCGACATCAATCTGTATCTCGGGCTGTTGAAAGAGGAGCTAGCTACGTTATGGGAATCTGGAGCCAATACTTACGACGCCGTCGCACAAGATTATTTCACTATGAGAGCCGCGTTGGTCACTACGGTGCAAGACTATCCAGGTTGCGGGTATATCTCGGGGCAGGTTGTCCAAGGATTCTGCGCATGCGTTAGGTGCATGGATAACACAGGCTATCTCCAACTAGAGAAAGATCCAGGGTCATCGAAAACCGTGTTCATGGCGCACCGGAGGTGGCTCGGCAAGAATGATCCATGGAGAAAACGTGGAGACCTGTTCGATGGCAAATCAGAGACCCCAGGAATCCCAGAGCGTAGGAGCAGCGAAGAAGTGGAAGAGTTGCTGAAAAACTGGAAAGATTCTCCTAATCCTGGAAAGAAGCAAAAGAGGCAGCAACAAGACAAGCCACTGATGAAGGTATGGAAAACAAGGTCTGTTTTCTGAGAGTTTCCATACTAGAAGTTTCTCCGCACGCCTCATAGCCTCAACATCATGCATATCATGAAAAACGTGTGCGAGAGTCTGGTCGCCACCATAATCAACATGCCAGATAGGACAAAAGATGGTCCGAAAGCAAGGCACGACCTGATATGCTTGGGTATCCGGAAGGAGCTTCACGGAGGACGCACTACTCCTGATGATCAGGAAGATGACGATGATCATGAGTCGGAGACGACACAAGGTCGTCGGAAGGGTAAAAAGTTCAAGAAGAACGAATATTACTGCCCTCCTTCTTGCTTCACTCTAAGCCAGGATGAGATCAAACAGTTTTTCAAGTGCCTTCTAGGAGTCAAATTTCCTTATGGCTACGCGGGCAAGATAAGCAGATACCTAGACGAGGCGAAGCAGAGGTTCAGTGGCATGAAGTCTCACGACTGTGCCGTGCTAATGACGCAGGTACTTCCGGTCGCACTAAGAGGGATAATGGACGAGCACGTCCGTGAAACGTTATTTGGCCTATGCAAGTTTTTCTACGTCATCTCTAGGAAGTCGATTGGCGTGAATCAGCTCGGGAGGCTATAGGAGGAGATCGTGGTGATACTATGTGAGCTTGAGGTCTACTTCCCACCCGCATTCTTCGACATTATGGTGCATCTGCTGGTCCATGTCGTGGAGGACATCGTACAACTCGGGCCGATGTTCCTCCGCAGCATGATGGCGTTCGAAAGGATGAACGGACACATCAAAGGATACGTTCGCAACAGGTCCCGTCCAGATGGAAGCATAGCCAAGGGCTTTCTAGCCGAAGTGTGCATCTCTTTCTGCACGAATTACCTAGACATCAAGAACCCTCTCGGTCTTCCCGTCAATAGGCACCTTGGCAAGCTCGACGGATCTGGTCACCGAGAGGGTCGTCGCATACTGCATGCAGACTTCGATTTTCGACGCGCAGACTTTGATCGAGCAAACCTCATCGCGCTACAGCATTTAGAACTCGTCGATCCTTGGGTACAGAAGCATTAAAGGTTAATCGAGAAGAAGTACAGTGACCGGGGCATACAGAGGACGCAGGGAGAAATAATCAAAGAGCACAACTCAGATTTCACGCATTGGTTTAGGCAGACGCTCCTTGATAATCCCCCGCGATCGCATTCTTCTCACACGGAAAAGATTATATTCACCTTGTCGCAGGGACCGATGCAAAACCTGGTGACCTATCAGGCGTATGATATCAACGGCTACACATTCTACACGAAGGAAAAGGACAACAAGTGTGATTATCAGAACTCAGGCATAACGTCGGAATTCTACACCGATGACAACGTGAAGGAAAGATTCTATGGAAGAATCGAGGAGATCTAGGAGCTCGACTACTGTGGAGAAAAGGTGCCGATGTTCCGTGCCAGATGGGCAAAGAGCGTCGAAAGATAAGACCGGTATTTCACAACCATGGTTATACCCGAAGCAGCCAAATCCAAGGCCGCCGGTGCAAACGTGGCCGCGAAAAATGAACCGTGGGTACTGGCTACCAAAGTGGACCAATGTTTTTTCATTACCGACCCGACAAATCCTAGCCGTGTTGTCGTGAGGAGAGGAAAAAGAAACATCATCGAAATGGATGGAGTCGCCAACGAGCAAGACTTCGACCAGTACGGCGATCCAAAGATTGAAGATGACGACGACTACGATGCAGCAACATACATCACAAGAACAAAAAGGACAACCCTACCCAAAAAAGGTAGCCCGTTCGAAAGAAGAAACATTAAAGTGCCAGGGCTAAATTATTCAACCGCGACAAAGAAGGGAAAAAAGATTGTAAAATGCTAGCTCAAAAAATATTGTAAAAACGTGGTCGAAAAAGATTGTAAAGTGCGGGTGGTCGAGTAGGGTCGTGCCAGATTCATATTATTATGGACAAATTATTATGAAATTTAGTTATACTCTGAATCATATTATTTGTACCACTTTTATGACATATATTATCACTTTTGGGAAATTTTGGAACATTTAAAAGTATTTATAAAATAAAAACAAAACAAATATGACATATATTACCACTTTTGGGCATTTTGGAACATTTAAAAATATTTTTAAAATAAAAACAAAAAAGGGGGGCACCAGGATTTGAACCTGGGTGCTCTAAAGTTTAGAATAGAGCAATGGGCAGAACCAGTGGGATAGGATAGTGATTCTGTTAGATAGTGGGACGCTCTTTTCTTATATAATTGCTGGAGGAGATAGGTGTAGCGCACTCTGGTATAGTGCACTACGGATATCTGTAGCGCACTATGCCGGAGTGCGCTACACGTATCTGTGTCGTATCCACTTTCACGCAGGCACATGTCAGACTCATCCCCATTCTCAACCGCCCCCACCTCCGCCGCTGTCGATCCCGATCCCGAGCCCCCGCCGCCGCTCTCTCCATCCGCCGTCTCGCCAGCCGCCGTCGCTCGAGGAGGAGGCCGTGGAGCAGGAGGAGGCCGTGGAGCAGGAGCAGGAGGAGGCCCGCCGCCGCTCGAGGAGGAGGCCCGCCGCCATCGTCGTCCACCCGCCCGCCCGCCATCGTCGTCCTCATCTCAGAGGTCAGCGTCGCCCCTCCCCTCTCTCCCTCTCTCTCCCTCTCTCACTCTCTCCTTCTCTCTCTCCTCTCTCCCTCTCTCTCCCTCTCTCCCCTCTCTCCCTCATCTCTGTGTTGGTCAGGTGCCATGAATGAGTACTTCAAACCTCCTTGGATGATATTGTTAGCATGTTACTCATTCTGTGTTGTTTTCTTAAGCTGTGATTGGTTATCTAAGTTGCATGTCTTCTGAAGCTCGATAGTGTATGCTTGTTTTCTGAAGCTCGACTGATTTGGTTTTGAGTTGCAGTGTATCTGTGGAAGCAACGGAAGATTTTATGGTTAGCAATATTGATTTGATGTGGAAAGTCATTTAGTTATCTAGCTACATCATTGCATAAAATTGTTTTCCTTATATCTACCACGGGAGGAAAGGTTGCATGTGTTGGTTTGCTGGAGAGGTTACTAAATGAGGCTCTTCCAGGACGAAAGAGGCGGTGAGAATATATTGTAATCCTTCTTGCTTGATTAATTCACCTCTGGTCTCTGGAGGGTCCAATATATATAGGACTAACAATCCAAACTAGGAACAAACCAAATACTATCATCTTCACCTCTGGAGGGTCCACTATATAATAGATTTGCAAGGATAGAAATTGGAGCTAGAAATGTGGTAATGGTTTTGAAATTTAGGTTTTCGGATCACATTTTTAACTGAGTATGCATTGCCAGATGCTACTGATAGGTAAATATCCTTGCCTTGCATATGTTTCTTATGCTATTTGTTCACTGGTAGCACAGTTCGAATCTAGCCCCTTGTGTCTATAGTATATATGTATACGTGTACGGAAGAGATACACATTTTATATGTGTGACACCACATTGCTTTGTGTGTGCCACAATGCAATCTAAACCTTTAATAAAGGTATAATGAGTGGAACATATTCTATAGAAATACCCTCATGCATGACCTGAATTTTTTTCACTTACTAAAGAAAACACAGATGTTTACCATGCAGGAGCCTACACAAACAAGGTATGTGTGAGAGTGCTGAAGATATTTGGCAATGTATCAATTATTTCTAGGTGAACATTGAACAATTCGTCTGTGTCTGTATTTTGCCTTGACAGCAAGGCATATAGTATCAATAGGCATCCAGGGTCGGGGAAAAGAGCGAGGAGGGGGGAGCAGCTGGGTGGGGGACTGAAAGGAAACATACATAGAGCTTTGTGCTTAGTTTGGTAATCATGAACCATTGCACATCTCTGGAACCTAATGCCCAGATCAAGAAATGTCACAATCTGCAGAATATGATTGTTCAAGCCACACTGATTTAGTATCTTTGAAATTATCTCAACTAATTTTGGTTCCAATATACTCCTGAAGGCGTGGAATTTCACACCTATATTTGGTTTAGCAAAGTATCATACTCATAGTCATTGAATTTTTATTCCTTAATAAAACCCATGCAATTTCAAGCTGCCAAGTTTTATAAAAAGAACATAATTTTAGAAGCCAAAAACTTTAGAATAGAGCATGATGTTCCTTCACCGATTTTCCATGGAAGTTTTATTGTCATAACCTGTTGCTCCCTCAGAGACTCATGAAGCTCCACTCAGGCATCTTAATCTTTCTTTTTTTAACTGCATATAGTAGCCAGTCTAAATTGTTATTGTTTATACATCTGTAGATGCAGTTGTCATCTCCGTACTTCTGTTCCTGCTTACGAGTGAAGGACACAAAGAGATTTCTTGCAATATAGGTTAAAACAAATTTATCAGGCTGTCATGATATTAGGCAGTCATGCCTTTCAGTTAAACCTGATATGCACTAGAGTAGTGGTGCACTAGAGTAGTGGTGCTGCTGTCTATACTGAAACCTGAAACTGTTGAAACCTTTATGCTTGCTGCTGTGTGTACTATTTGTGAAACCTGTGTGTATTATTTGTGCAAACCTGAAACTATTGTGCAAATCTGCTGTGTATACTATTTGCTGGCTATACTGGGCCATTTATGCTGGTTGTGCTGGCTATGATGGCCATTTATTGTGTGCTAGCTATGCTAGCCATATATATGCAGGTTCTTGTATGAAATGAGTCCCGATTTTTGCCGGAATGTTGATTAACTTCTGTTTCGGCAGAAATCGGGCACTCCTAGTTTAAGAAAATTAGCAAAGGTCATGCCGGATTTTTCCGTGCATTTAACCAATTATTTGTTTTTTATTAGTGCAAAGATGTATGACAACGACGAGGCTGGATGTTCTAAGCGCATCAGCGCTGAAGGAGAACTCAGACCTCCGAATAAACAATTGACATTCTGGGAGGCGGCCCAGTGGCTAGAAGACGATGAAGAATACCATCCTTCGGAGAGCGAGGATGATGAGACGGAAGACGCGGAGGAAGAAGCCGAAGGAACGGCGGACGATGAAACCACTGATGGCGGCGAGGGCACAGGGAGTGGTAGCAATCCTCCTAAGAAGAAGAAGAAGCCGAAGGACCGGCGCCCGAACACGGTCGGCACGGTTAGGGAGGAAATTACCGAAGTGAGCCCATCAGGGGTTCCTTTGGAGCCCGCCCTTGTCGTCGAAGGGTACGGATTACCCGGACAACCATCTCGATCAACACCGAGAATCTCCGGCATAAATATAATGGCCACTTGCGCACACTCCTCTCCGAGAAGCTGCACGCAAGATACAAGTTCCCCGCTAAGTATCAGAACACAAATTATCATGGGAACAAAGTAAACAAATCCGCCCTCACAAAGATGAGCATCACCCTGGCCAGCTGGAGAACCCGGATAAAGAATAAGATCTATAAAGAAGGCAAAAGTCTCGAGGAGATCCAGAAGATTGACCCGCAGATCATCGAAGATCAGTTCCGGGAGTTAAAGGAGAGGTGTGAATCCGAAAGATCCCTGGCCAATAGTAATCGGGGAAAGGTGCTGCAGGCGATGAATATAGGTCATCACCATCTCGGATCTGGTGGATACAGAACCGCGGAGGCCAAATGGAATAAGGAGGACGAAGAGTATAGATCCAAGGGGATAGAAAACCCCTTTGCTAAATTCGAACCCGGGCAGGTTCGAAACTTCATCAGGGCCCGTTAACATGTGGACCCAAAAACCAAACAACTCACCGCGGATCCTGCGGTGAAGGAATTCGAGGAAATTGTGGTAAGTATAATCTAATTACCGCGGATCAACTCGATTGCAATCTAATCGATGATCTAAATGATTCACTATTACTTCTTCTGCAGGAGGAGGAAATTGTTGCTAGTCATGGATCCCAGGGTTCCTCATCCCAGGGGTCGACGGCGGCCACCCGGTGGGATAACCCTTTTAACAGGGCGATGAAACGTGCCAAGAAAATAGAGCCAGTTACGAAGAAGCCGTCATCGGCTGGCCGTATGGCCGGCCTCGGAGGTAATAATTGGGTGGATCATTTTGGTGCACCGCCGAGGACGCATGTGGAACCGTCGGGAAGGAGCGAGGAGGAAAACCGCGAGGTTCAAGAACTTAAGGCACAAGTGGCGCGGATCCCGCAGATCGTCCAAGACAACCTGGCAATCACCCTCACGTCCTTCCTGCCTACCTTGGTGGAGTCAATAGCGAACTGGAGTGCGGGTGGTCGAGTAGGGCGGTGCCCGATTCCAAGCATGGTCAGCAGCCACTCGAACAACGCGGCGCCGACGAATCAGGCGAACTACATGTTCGTGACTCCGCCCGCTAGCACCGCGGCGCCGCAAGTGCTGGTGACTCCCCCTGCCATCACCGCGGCGCCGGAGTACATGTTGGTGCCCCCCTGCCATTGTCGCGGCGGCACCGGAGCTCCAAGCACCCGTCGGTAGGGAGAATACACCGGCGGCCAGCACCGCGCCATCAAGCAGCCCTTCCGTCTCTTGCACGCCCGTCACCGTATGCGGTGCGTCGACATTAGCCGATCTCGACACCATCACGGTAAACAAATTGCTTTAATTACCGCCTTTCATGCCATCTATTACTATTATGGCATCTCTGACGATGTCGTACATGTTTTCCGCAGACGGATGTTCCTTGCACTCTCTTATGCTACGTGAACAACGAGCTGAGGGATGTTGCCAAGGGTACCATCGTTCAACCCTTGCAGCGCACGTTCCACTCATGGCCGATGTCAGATAGCGTGCACAGGGTTAAAATTAGTCGGGTGCTAAGGGGCTGCGATGACCTGGAACCTCCCATTCAACCCCCAGGAGCGGATGAAGAAGAGATGTCTGTCCTCAGAACTTGCTTCGGCTTATTCTTGCTATGGCCAAAGAGCATGATCCGTTTGGGGACGGCGGGGGCCATCACGCCACAGACAACAGCACCGCTTGTCGTGCCAGCGACAAGCGGTGGCAAGGCCCCCTTACCGCCCTCCACGCGGTGGGCCGGATGATCATGTTGATGATATGCACATGGCGCAGGATCCGGCCGAGGACGACGAAGACTGGAATGATCACTTCTTCAGCACTCAGTTTAGCAACGAAGACCTAGATGGTGGCCCCACAGAGAAAGCCACTATCACCAAGCGTCTGTTTGGTTCTCAGGAGACGCCTCTAGCTTGCGCCTTTACAGAGCCAGCTGATACAACCAACCGGCCCTTTATTCTAAGCCCTGACACACTACATAGGGCGGCCGGTGCTCAGATTGTGGTGCCTGCCCGCTCTCCAAAAGGAAAAAAGGGCAGGAAAAGAAAATCTAGTAGCTCGAGCCAGCCGGTGGCGTCAACAACTGCGAATCCGATCAGGTTTCGGGACGGGCCACCAAGACTTGAGGGTATTATGTGGAGGATTCATGTGGCGGGTGAGCCCATGCTACCTAAGAATTTGCGGAAGCTCGCCAGTTCGGAACTGCAGAGTGTGCATGACGGCGTGCTGACGATAGAGAGACGCCTTCTATCGGAGAAAGATCCCTCGCACCCGGTATTCATGGTTAAGGTGCCACCAGGCTTGGGCTTCGTCGACAATGCCCCTGCGGATCTGTTCTTCCAGCGGTTCGACGACATCTTCAATATGTTCCACCTATACCCGCTACACTATACCATGGTCCGTCTGTTTTCTCTCAGCCTGGCCATGCAGATCATTAGAGAGAACACACCGGGCATCGCTATAGTGGACCCCTACTACATGCGTGACGGTTGCTTGGGTTCCCCCGCTGAACGAAGCATCGTGGCCTCGTACCTAAAAAGAATCCTCGTGGCGAACAAGACAAAGGAATACATTTTCGTGCCTTACTTTCCCGAGTAAGTCGTTATTCACTCGCCACCGTCGATTGACTTTATTAGATCATCATCATTCTTTTTCCAACACATTCCATTTGAATTTTTTGCGTAGAGATGAACACTGCACGCTCATCTCCTTATCGCCGAAGCATTCCCATGCCACGTATTTCGACTCGGGGAGTCTAGAAAAGAAGAAAAACTACGACAAGATCAAGGAAGTTCTGGATGATGCTCTCACTGTCTTTGCCTCGACGGAAGGCACCACCTTCGTGCGTACGAAGGTCAAGTTCGGCAGGCACGTCTTCAACCACGTAACGGAGTTCCCCTGCGTGAAGCTGTCGGAAAACAGTAAGAAGGAAGCCTACTACGCACTTCATCACATGAGGGCGTTCCTATTTGACCAGCAGAATTCTACGCTGCCAGATCATCTCAAACAGTGGGCCGAAGCAAAGGCCAAGATCAATGATTCAGATATTAGACAAGAGATGTATCACATCCAGCAGCAGTTTGGGGCAATCATATTTCGTGATGTCATGACTTCGGGGGGGATCTTCTACGGAGGAAATATCCCGAATAACCGTGACATAGAAGATCGCCTAGAGATGCAGGGTGACTATAGGAAGTTCATGACGAGACAAGGCGTCCTCCCGTTTGAAGGGAATATGCCCTGAGAGGCAATAATAAAGTGTTTATTATGTGTATTCCAAGTATATGATAGATGTTTATTTTGCATGCTATAATTGTATTAATACGGAAACATTAATACATGTGTGTTTAATAAACAAACAGAAAGTTCCTAGTTATGCCTCTCTCATACACTAGCTCGTTGATTAACAAGATGATCAAGGTTTCCTGATCATGGACATTAGATGTTGTTAATAACGGGATCACAACATTAGTGTAATGGTGTGATGAACATTCATCCGAAGTATAGCATTACGATCAAAGTCATTGAGTTTATATTGCTATAACTACTTACGAAGTGATCCTAATCCTTAGACCATGAGATCATGTCAATCACTAACACCGGAAGAGTTTCTTGATAACATCAAACGTCACACCGTAGCAGGGTGATTATAAAGATGGATTCAGAACTAATAAAGTGTTATGTTGAGGGTCATGGATCGAGAGTGGAATTTGTTCATCCCGATGACGGATAGATATACTCTGGGCCCTCTCGGTGATATCACATTGATTAGCTTGCAAGCAAGTGATTTGATCACTAGAATGTTATATCACGGGAACGAGAAAAGAGTGCATGTTGGTAACGAGATCAAACTAGGTATGGAGATACCGATGATCGAATCTCAGACATGTAATATATCGTGAAACAAAGGGATTAAGATACTAGCGTAAAAGGTTCCGACGATCACAAGAAAGTCATTGTTGAATGTGTGGGAGTCAGTATGGGTCTCCAGATCCCGCTTCTGATTATTGATCCGAGAGGGGTCTCGATCATGTCCGCATTATTCACGAACCGTAGGGTGACACACTTAAGAGACACCGACATCCAACTGGAGCAAAAGTTTCATGCCGAAAGAATAAACAAGCGCAGGAATTTATTTCACTAGATACCGAAACAGGTTTTCGGGTGAAATTGCATAAAGTGGTTATGCATGTGAAATGGAATTCTAGCAAGGGGTTATTTGTGAATGTTTGTCATTAAAGTAATTGACAAAATTCTGAATAAAATAAAAGAGTTTTATTTAATGAGAGTTTGCATTAAATTTGGTGGAAATTTAATGGGAATTTGAGTGGACTTTTGAGTGGAGGAAATTTAAAGGGCATTTTGTGAGTGGAGTGTCCACCCACATGAATGAAGGAGGGGAGGGGGCAGCCCCCATGGCCGGCGGCCACCCCCTTGGGTGCCCCCCCTCCTCCTATAAAAGGAGCCCCCCTCCTCACTTGTCTCTCACACCTCCTCGTGAAGGATCTCTCTCCCCCTCTAGAATTTATCCCCCATGGTCTCGGACTAGCGAGATACATGTTCCCGGTGGCTATACGGAAAGAAAGAGTTGTGCTTCCGCTGCATCGCTGGAGCGAGGAGGCGGAGGTTGCTCAGTGCCTCGAACGTGTGTGCGAGCACGGATGCGCTGCTGATTTACGGCGCTAGGACTTCCTCTCGATCTTGAGATCGGCAAGAGATCGTCTACATCAACCATGAGTTGAACTCGTTAAGCTTTGTCGGTCTTCAAGGGTATGTTCTCTACGGATATACATCTGCCCGTTGTTTGTATCTAGTAGATAGATCTTGGTATGTAGTTCCCATCGTAGGAAATTTTTTGTTTTCTATGCTGCGAACCCTACAGTGGTATCAGAGCCGGATCTATGCGTAGATACTTTGCACGGGTAGTACACATATGAGTATGTGGGCGATGATGATCATGTTGTTGCTCCTTTGTTGTAATTTTGGATATTGGTGGCATAGTGGGATGAAGCCGCCCGGACAAACTTTACATGTCCTCGCATATGAGACCTGTTCCACGCTTGACATGCAACTAGTTTGCATAAGTGGCTAGCGGGTGTCTGTCTCTCCTACTATAGTTGTGGCGCCCCGCAAAAACCACTACTAGAAAATCGCGTTGTTTTTGTGCATTGCATCATCATGACCGCATGCTCATGTCATCATGCCACATTGCATTTGAGCATCGTCATGTCATCTTGCATTTGTTTGCATAAAACTATTTTCGAAAAGCCTGTTTTTGTTTTCTAAACGCCCCGTCTTGATTTCAAATTAAAACCCGGGTCTCCGGAATATTTTGCTTTGTCTACCAATGGTTTTCAAAAGCCCCGTTTTAAATATTAAAATATTTATTTTATTTTAGGGGCAGCCGTACCGGGCCGATCCGACCCAGTCGGCCACCCCAGTACAAAAACCGAGCTATCTAAACCTTTTCCTACCCAATCCTAGTCTACCCAGCCTTTCCCCTTCCTCCACCTCACCCCACCCAATAGCCAACCGCCACCTCACCACTCCCTTCCCCCTATCCAATCCCAGTCCGCCACCTCAGCCTGGTCCCGTCCCACACCGCACGCCAGCCCCGCCCCGGTCCACCTGGCCACTCCCGTCGCCTGGACCCACCACCTGGGGCAATCCCGTAGCCGCCGTTTTTCCCGCCCAACTTCCCCGCCTGGCCCACTCACCCAGCCAGCCCCGACCACCTCGTCTCCCGCCCGCTCCCGACAAATCCCACCGGGATTCCCTCCCCGCGGGCCCACCCCCACCGACGCGCCCGTGCCTCCTCTCTCGCTCCTCCTCGCCTTCCTCCCCCGCACCGAACCTCCCCATCAACCATCTCTCCCTCGTCGCCTCCCTCTCCCTTCGCGAGCCGCCGCCAGGACGCGACTCCCGCACCGCCTCTCCGCTCGCATCTCGCCTTGCGTCGCCGCCGCCTGGCTAGGGCCGCCGCCACCGGTCCGTCCTTGCTCCGCCATCGCCTCCGCGCGCCAAGCCCCGCCGCCGGCCCCATCGCGCGTCCGCGCCCGAGCCGTGCTCGACCCCGCCGCCAGGGCCGGAGCCATCTTCGGCCGCCACCTCCTCGCCTCGGCCTCCCTCGTCCGTGCCCCCGTCGTCCCCATCGACCCCCGTCTCCCCTCTCCTCTCGCCCTCCTCTCTGCGCCGTCAGCCGCATCCTCCTCCGCCATGGCCGACCTCGCCTCGACCACCCCCTCTCCTCCCCGTGCGTCGCCCGAGCCCGAGCGCCTCGGCCCCATCGCTCGGCCGCCTCTACGCGCCACCTGTCCCCGAGGTCGCCCGTCCTCGCCGGCCTCCCTTCTCGGCACGACCGCGAGCGCCGCTCCCCCGCTCGACCCCGCGCTCCTCCTTCCTCGGCTCGACCCTGCCGCCAGCGCCGCTGCAGCGCTCGCCTCGCTCGGCCGCCGGCCGCTCCATCTTCTGCGTGCCCGCCCTCATCCTCGTCGATCCCGCAACCGCCTCCCTCTGCTTCCTCCAGCGCAGCACCGACAGGCCCTGCTCCGTCTCCCCGGAGGTCCCCCTCCACGCTCGTGTACCCACCGAAGCCATGCCCTATCTCCGTCTGCAAGCTCGCCTGCCTCCATGACCGGTAATCGTTGTCAGATGGTGTGACCGCGTTGTGGCGTTTTGGTGTAGAGGTATAGTGGTGATGGACGTGGTGGGGTGAAGTGCAGATGGTGCCGTTGGTGCACTATGTGTGTGCGCCAAGAGAGACAACCCTCTAGCACCGTGAAACCTGAAGAAGCACCGACGAGGACCGTTCTAACATCAAGATCTTCGTGCTAAAAGTGCTCCGCAAGATCTTCGAAGAAGACCGATGAGAGGTTCCACCGAAGGGCAACTCAAGACCGTCGAGAAAAGGTGAACCTGAAGAAATCCCAGCAAGGACCGCCCCTACACCAAGGTCTGCTTTCGAACGCTTCGACCGAAGCCGAATCAAGATCTCCCCGGATGCGACAAGCCCTCCTTCTCGGATGCGATGCCGAGAACCCGGATGCCAAGGACGTCGACACGGATCCGCCAAGTACTTCCTCGAGGACGCCAAGTTCTTCACCCTGGATGCCAAGACCGACTCGATGGCGCGGACCCGACCAGATCTTCGTGACGACAAGATCGGCACCGACCAGGGCGGATCCGACGTGCCCCGACGCCAACCAAGTTCTTCTTCTCGGATGCGACAAGATCGACTTCCGTGTCCGAGACCGATCTCGTCGAGCCGTCTCCCGTCGAACCCTGAGACCGACCCCGAACCCCTCGAAGCCCTAGTTCGCCGAACCCTAATGTGATTCCCTATCCGAAACCCCATTATTTATATAATATGACATTATCAACTGGTGCATATTAAATTGTTCATCTCGCATGCATATCTTGTGTGGTTTGGGGGCATTATGCCGATTCACCTCATAATTAAATATGGAGTCTATATGCGGGATATCTTTGTCCTATTCCGGACTCCATTTAAATTGGCATAGCGAACCGAAGCCATGTTTTGTCTTGCTAATCCAACATTTAATTTGCGGGGTAGATAAATAACTTGAACCGTTTAATTAAATGTCGGGACCCCGGTTCCGCTTAATATTGCCTAAATGCATCGCACCTTTGCCATGTCATACATCATACATGCAACATGCTCGATCTTCTGTCATAGTATTAAATAGTGCATCCGGTGTTTCTTCTAGTGTTTTGCTTCTTCGCGGATTAGGCCGATGAGTTGATGCGAGTGTCAACACGATCTTCGGATGAACCTTCGGCAATGTTTTCAGGCGAGCATCTCCCCCTTTCTACCTATCTTACTTTTATAGTATTTATTCCCTCCTTTTGATCTATTGCTATCTGTGTTGCGATGCTCTAGTTTTCGTGCCCGTGATATCCCTTGTAGCCTTATATTGCCTTGGACACATCCTATTACCTGTTGTTTGGTAGATAGTTGGACTTGCGCGTCGTAGTCGCTTGCTCAAGTGTTGTTGTGTGTCGTCAAGTACCACAGTTGTTGGAGTTTTGCCGCATGTTTAATGTTGGAGATGATCATGGCTTTAATTATTGTTTAATAACTAAAATTGAAGTAGGTAAATAATGCAGAGGCACAGGTGGGCAATAGATGTTATTTGGTTGTTAACCGTCCACTTGTGTCCCGTAGGACCCCGAGTTCTTGACACCTGTTCCGAGATCGAGCGCGCTAACCACAGGTGGGGTGTGTGGGCACCCCCATCGATTAGTACCTGATTTCAAAGTACTGTACTGGGGGCCACAAACTAGTTTGAGGTTTTATTTACTATCATGTACTTATGCCATGCTTTACTGCTTTATTTAAAATTGTGCGAGGTACTGCACCTGTACTGTTTAGGTAAGCGGAGTGTTTTCGCGGTATCGACAAGCCCAGTCACATTTTCGGGTTCCCAGTCGTTTACAGCCACTGACGCAAACCCTGGGTCCGTTTTGGAGCCGGCCAACTTCGTTGCGGGTAGCTTAGTGGGGTGGCCCCCATGTACTTGCTTTGGGTCTGGGAAACGTCATGACTTAGGCCCCTCCGACATACCGATGGGTGTATGTTAACTGATCTGGCAAAAAGGGTCGAAGTGCGTGTGGATACTTTGGTGCACCCCTGCAGGGTTAAATCTTTTCGAAAAGCCGTGTCCGCAGTTATGGATGACTTGGAGCACAGTTCTCGATCATAGACAACCATAACTAAAGTTTACTGTTATAATTTGACTTGTATCCGATATGACTAGTAATCAGCTTCACTGCAACGGAATGGCTAAATAAAAGTACCAACAACTGCTGGGTTTGGGGTGTCTCATGCTAATCGTATCTGACTAGTAAGTGTTGCCACTACAATGGAATGGTTACTAAAAGTGCCCACTGCTTATCATATCAGGACGACTATCTATACCTGACTAGTAATTGATGCAACGATAACTGAATAAATAAAACTGCCAACTGTGTGAGTTCCTCGGTTGACTTCCTCGTTTGGCCTCGAGGGGGAAATACCAGGATGGGTATGTTTGGTGGTAGAATCAGGTTGGTTCCGAATAGGTCTTTCTTATCCCTCTCTGATAGCCGACAGTTATCTCGAGTCTCTATAGGTTGTTTAGTGCATGCCGCGCTGCCGCTCAGTCCACCATACCTATGTAGGCGAGGACCGCCGAATTCTAGTCTCGCTGTGTACTGGCCTCAGTACTGACCGCTCTCTTTTTCCTTTGCCCTTTTTCGGCACCCCTTTTGTTTAAGCAGGTTTTGAGATCGACGTCGTTAGCAGGGTTACCCTTCCGGCTTGGCCTGGGCAGGGTTATGGACGCCATTGGTTATTCTTCAGGGCTCTTAGCTCAATTCGCATCTTGTCCGTACTCGGACGCTGTATCGTTTCAAGGTGATTTGGATCTTTGTGCTGTATATCTGTATTCTTGACTCTTGGAGTCGTGTTGTATATATATATCTGTTCTGTGGGTTCCATCGTGGACTATTGTGTAATGGTATTACTTCGTTTTCCACCCGCACGAAAGTGCCTGGTGGGCACCTTTGAATCATTTCTATGCGGGTTTGGCGGGAATCGCTGAAACTTGCATAGGGCCGATTCCGAGGGTGTTACAATAGTCAATATCTATTTTGCAAGCGAGTTGCCAAAAATTTGATTATCCTCGTTGTGGTTCATGTTCGTAGGTAAGAACGGTTCTATCTCGAAATCCCTAAGCCACGTAAAACTTGCAATGGATAAATTAGAGGCGTCTAGTTTAGATTGTTGCTGGGCTAGTGTTATGATATGGTAGTGTTGTAAGTAAAAGTATGAGATGATACTCTTACAACACACATAGCGTGTAAACTCCATAGACCTTGGATTTACACATATAGGTATGATAGTGATCATACCACGGTGCACATGATGGAGATCATCTGCGGGAACCATATCATTTCACTAATAAACATATGATGTTTGATAGCATCTTATATTGCTTGTTTAGCGCTTTGTTAGCATAATAAGATGATCCCTCATTTAAATATCAAGATAAGAATGCGTTCTTCCTTTAGTATGCACCGATTATGTTTTCGTCGCTCCAAGACATCACGTGATGATCGGGTGTTCTTGGATCCACGACCATATTTCGGGTGTAAAACAGTTACACACGCGAATACTAAGGTTCTAACTTGGCGAGCCTAGAATGTATAGACATGGCCTCGGAACACGGACCGAAAGGTTAAGCATGAGTCATATAGTTGATATGATGCCCATTTGATGCTCGCCTTTGAAGCTATACCGACTCACATGATGATCGGACTTGGTATAGTGGATTTGGTTCATGTAATCACCAAAAAGGCACGAGGGATGTCGTTTTTGAGTGGGAGTTCATTCGTAATATGGATTAGTTGAACTCAATCTATCATACACTTAGTCTAAACTTTACAAATTCTGTTGTAGATGGCACCACCTGCTTTTAATTTCAATGTGTTCATGGAGAAAGAGAAACTAGCAACGAACGGTAGCAGCTTTACCGAATGGGCCATGAATTTGAGTATTCTCCTCTCTGCTGCACAAAAGCAATATGTGCTAGAAGCGCCGTTAGGCCCCCCACCTTTTGATGATGCCCCTGACGAGGAGAAGAATGTCTATCAGACTCATCAGGAGGACCACAACTTAGTTCATTGCGGCATATTTTATGGGCTAGAGCCGGAACTTCGAAAGCGTTTTGAAAATGGCAATGCTTTTGATACAATGGGTGAGTTGAAAATGATTTTCGACACACATGCTGCTGTAGAGAGCTACAACGCTTCAGAAAAGTTCTTTAGTTGCATGATGAAAGAGCACAGCTCCGTTAGTGAGCATGTACTCAAGATGTCGGGTTACGCCGATAAGCTTGTGTCCTTGGGAATATCGATTCCCATTGACTTAGGCATCCATCGTGTTCTGCAGTCTCTGCCACCTAGCTATAAGAGCTTCGTGATGAACTATAACATGCAAGGCATGAAGAAGTCTCTCCCCAAGCTTCTGTCAATGCTTAAAACTGCAGAAGTGGAGATCAAAAAGGAACATCAAGTGTTGATGATCAATAGGAACACTGGTTTCAAGAAAGACAAGAAGGGAAAACGGAAGGGAAGTAAGGGCGGCAAGCCTGTTGCCGCGCCTGAAAAGAAACCCCGAGTTGGACCTAAGTCTGATTCCGAGTGCTACTATTGTAAGGGGACTGGCCACTAGAAGCGCAACTGCCCCAAGTATTTGGCAGACAAGAAGGCCGGCAAGGCAAACAAAGGTATATATGATATACATGTTATTGATGTGTACTTGACTAGTGCTCGCAGTAGCACCTGGGTATTTGATACCGGTTTAGTTGCTAATATTTGTAACTCGAATCAGGGGCTGCGGAACAAGCGACCGCTAGCAAGGGGTGAGGTCAAGATGCGTGTCGGCAATGGATCAAGTGTTGATGTGATCGCCGTCGGAACGCTGCCTCTCCACTTGCCGTCGGGATTAGTTATAAACTTGAATAAATGTTATCTGGTGCCTGCACTGAGCATGAACATTGTATCTGGATCGTGTTTGATGCGAAGTGGTTATTCATTTAAATCCGAGAACAATGGTTGTTCCATTTATATGAATGAAATCTTTTATGGTCATGCACCGATGATGAATGGTTTATTTCTATTAGATCTCGATGATAATGTTACACATATTCATAATGTTGATGCTAAAAGGATTAAACTAAATGATGATATATCCGCATATATGTGGCACTGCCGTCTAGGTCATATTAGCGTTAAACGCATGAAGAAGCTCCATTCGGATGGACTTTTGGAATCACTTGATTTTGAATCATTTGATACATGTGATCCATGCCTTATGGGCAAGATGACTAGAACGCCGTTTTCCGGTTCAATGGAACGGGCGACAGATTTATTGGAAATCATACATTCTGATGTATGTGGTCCAATGAGTGTGTCGGCGCGAGGTGGATATCGTTATTTTGTTACTTTCACGGATGATTTGAGTAGATACGGTTATATCTACTTGATGAAACACAAGTCTGAAACCTTTGAAAAGTTCAAGGAATTTCAAAATGAAGTGGAAAATCATCGTAATAGAAAGATCAAATTTCTACGGTCCGATCGTGGAGGTGAGTATCTAAGTTACGAGTTTAGCACTCACATGAAAGAGTGTGGAATTGTTTCACAACTCACACCTGCCGGAACACCATAGCGAAATGGTGTGTCGGAATGTCGTAATCTTACTTTATTAGATATGGTTCGATCTATGATGTCTCTGACGGACTTGCCGTTGTCATTTTGGGATTATGCACTAGAAACTGCTGCATTCACTTTAAATCGGGCACCATCGAAATCCGTTGAAAATACACCGTATGAATTGTGGTTTGGAAACAAACCTAAGCTGTCATTTCTTAAAGTTTGGGGATGCGATGTTTATGTGAAGAAACTTCAACCGGATAAACTCGAACCCAAAGCGGAAAAATGCGTCTTCATAGGATACCCTAAGGAAACTATTGGGTATTCCTTCTATCACAGATCCGAGGGCAAGGTTTTTGTTGCCAAGAATGGATCCTTTCTAGAGAAAGAGTTTCTCGCGAAAGGTGTGAGTAGTCGAAAGGTAGAACTCGAAGAGGTTGTGGAACCTTCTCTTCAAAGTATGGCGAGTAGCGCAGCGCCGGAAGTTGTTCCGGAGTTGGCTCCACCTGTTGAAGAGGGAACTAATGATAATGATCATGAAACTCCAAAAGAGAGTACTACCGAACCTCGCAGGTCAAACAGGACGCGTGCAGCTCCCGAGCTGTATGGAAATCCTGTCATGAATTTCATGGTTGATGAAAATGATGACCCTGCGACGTATGAAGAAGCGATGATGAGCCCGGATTCCAACAAATGGTTAGAAGCCATGAAATCCGAGATGGAATCCATGTATGAAAATCAAGTTTGGAACTTGGTAGAATTACCTCACGACCGAAAGGTCATGGAGAACAAATGGATTTTCAAAAGAAAAACTGATGCTGATGGTAATGTGACCGTCTATAAAGCTCGACTTGTCGCAAAGGGGTTTCGACAAATTCAAGGAGTTGACTACGATGAGACATTCTCTCCCGTAGCGATGCTAAAGTCAGTTAGGATTATGTTAGCAATTGTTGCATATTTCGATTATGAGATATGGCAGATGGATGTCAAAACCGCATTTCTCAATGGTAATATTGAAGAAGAGTTGTATATGATACAACCAAAGGGTTTTGTCGATCCTAAGGATGCTAACAAGGTGTGCAAGCTTCAGCGATCCATCTATGGATTGAAGCAAGCATCACGAAGTTGGAATCTCTGCTTTGATGAGGTGATCAAAGAGTTTGGATTTGTCCAAACTTATGGAGAAGCTTGTATTTACAAGAAAGTGAGTGGGAGCAATGTGGCATTTCTGATATTATATGTGGATGACATATTATTGATCGGAAATGATATAGATCTTTTAAACAGTGTTAAAAGTTATCTAAACAGCAAATTTTCAATGAAGGACCTCGGTGAAGCGTCATACATATTAGGCATAAAGATCTATAGAGATAGATCTAGGCGCCTAATAGGGCTATCGCAAAGTACATACCTTGATAAGATTTTAAAGAAGATTAAAATGGACGGAAGTAAGAAGGGGTTCTTACCTATGTTGCAAGGCAAGACATTGAGTAAGACTCAAAGTCCGGCTTCGGCGGAATAAAGAGAGATAATGGACAAAGTCCCCTATGCTTCAGCCATAGGCTCTATAATGTACGCCATGGTATGTACAAGATCGGATGTGGCACATGCTATTAGTTTGACTAGTAGGTACCAATCGGATCCAGGTTCGGAACACTGGATAGCGGTCAAGAATATCCTTAAGTACTTACAAAGAACTAAGGATATGTTTCTTGTATACGGAGGTGAAGAAGAGCTCGTCGCTAAGTGTTATGTCGACGCTAGCTTTGACACCGATCCAGATGACTCTAAGTCTCAATCCGGATACGTATTTCTCATGAATGGCGGAGCGGTTAGTTGGAGGAGCTCCAAACAACCTGTGGTAGCGGGATCAACAACGGAGGCCGAATATGTTGCTGCTTCAGAAGCGGCTCGGGAAGCAGTTTGGATGAAGGAGTTCATATCCAAACTAGGAGTGGTGGCAAACGCGTTGGACCCAATGGTGATCTATTGTGACAACAATGGTGCCATTGCCAATGCCAAAGAGCCAAGGTCTCACAAGCATTCCAAGCATATTAAGCGCCGGTTTCACTCCATCCGCGAGCATGTCAAGGATGGAGATATAAAAATTTGTAAAGTACATATGGATCTCAATGTAGCAGATCTGTTGACTAAAACTCTCCCTAGAGCAAAACATGATCAACACCAGAACTCAATGGGTGTTAGATTTATCACTATGTAACTAGATTATTGTCTCTAGTGCAAGTGGGAGACTGAAGGGAATATGCCCTGAGAGGCAATAATAAAGTGTTTATTATGTGTATTCCAAGTACATGATAGATGTTTATTTTGCATGCTATAATTGTATTAATACGGAAACGTTAATACATGTGTGTTTAATAAACAAACAGAAAGTTACTAGTTATGCCTCTCTCATAAACTAGCTCGTTGATTAACAAGATGATCAAGGTTTCCTGATCATGGACATTGGATGTTGTTAATAACGGGATCACAACATTAGTGTAATGGTGTGATGAACATTCATCCTAAGTATAGCATTACGATCAAAGTCATTGAGTTTATATTGCTATAACTACTTACGAAGTGATCCTAATCCTTAGACCATGAGATCCTGTCAACCACTAACACCGGAAGAGTTTCTTGATAACATCAAACGTCACACCGTAATAGGGTGATTATAAAGATGGATTCAGAACTAATAAAGTGTTATTTTGAGGCTCATGGATCGAGAGTGGAATTTGTTCATCCCGATGACGGATAGATATACTCTGGGCCCTCTCGGTGATATCACATTGATTAGCTTGGAAGCAAGTGATTTGATCACTAGAATGTTATATCACGGGAACGAGAAAAGAGTGCATGTCGGTAACGAGATCAAACTAGGTATGGAGATACCGATGATCGAATCTCAGACATGTAATATATCGTGAAACAAAGGGATTAAGATACTAGCATAAAAGGTTCCGACGATCACAAGAAAGTCATCGTTGAATGTGTGGGAGTCAGTATGGGTCTCCAGATCCCGCTTCTGATTATTGATCCGAGAGGGGTCTCGATCATGTCCGCATTATTCACGAACCATAGGGTGACACACTTAAGAGACACCGACATCCAACTGGAGCAAAGGTTTCATGCCGAAAGAATAAACAAGCGCAGGAATTTATTTCACTAGATACCGAAACAGGTTTTCGGGTGAAATTGCATAAAGTGGTTATGCATGTGAAATGGAATTCTAGCAAGGGGTTATTTGTGAATGTTTGTCATTAAAGTAATTGACAAAATTCTGAATAAAATAAAAGAGTTTTATTTAATGAGAGTTTGCATTAAATTTGGTGGAAATTTAATGGGAATTTGAGTGGACTTTTGAGTGGAGGAAATTTAAAGGGCATTTTGTGAGTGGAGTGTCCACCCACATGAATGAAGGAGGGGAGGGGGCAGCCCCCATGGCCGGTGGCCACCCCCTTGTGTGCCCCCCTCCTCCTATAAAAGGAGCCCCCCTCCTCACTTGTCTCTCACACCTCCTCGTGAAGGATCTCTCTCCCCCTCTAGAATTTATCCCCCATGGTCTCGGACTAGCGAGATACATGTTCCCGGTGGCTATTCGGCAAGAAGGAGTTGTGCTTCCGCTGCATCGCTGGAGCGAGGAGGCGGAGGTTGCTCGGTGCCTCGAACGTGTGTGCGAGCACGGATGCGCTGCTGATTTGTGGCGCTAGGACTTCCTCTCGATCTTGAGATCGGCAAGAGATCGTCTACATCAACCACGAGTTGAACTCGTTAAGCTTTGTCGGTCTTCAAGGGTATGTTCTCTATGGATATACATCCGCCCGTTGTTTGTATCTAGTAGATAGATCTTGGTATGTAGTTCCCATCGTAGGAAATTTTTTGTTTTCTATGCTGCGAACCCTACACCGTTCCCTAAGCCGATCCAGAAGGCTTGATGTTGGCCTAGTTGTAGTTACAAACTATAGATGACCTTTGTGTGTGTGTGGACAAACTATGAATCATCGCTTACTTCTTTTGCTTATTAATATTATATATCAATCAATGCTTGGTTTTTTTGCTTACTCTTTGGTCCTTTGCTCACTTTGGTCCTTCTTTTTTTCCTTACTCTTTTTTCGAGAATAATGCCGATGATTGAAATGTCGTGGCACACTATATATGTGAATGTGCTACGATGGGATTGTGAGCCTTGTGATATGCACAAGTCCAGGTCTTGTGCATCCTACTTGGCTCACTGTTCCATCGTAGCATATTCCTGTGTCCAACGAACTATGTATATATATGAGGCATGCTTTTCGAGTTACTTTGGTCTTTTTCGAGAATAATGTCGATGATTGAAATGTCGTGGCACACTATATGTGAATGTGCTGCGATGGGATTGTTCGCCTTGTGCTATGCACAGGTCCAGGTGTTGTGCATCCTACTTGGCGAACAGTTCCATCGTAGCATATTCCTGTGTCGAACAACCTAGTTATATATGAGGCATGCTTTTTGAGTTTGGTCTTTTTGATTTAGGATTACTTTCTATAAGTGTATCTTCATATGCGACTTTAATTATATATGTTTTTTCAATCACCGGTTAATTATTATTGTCAACTTATAGATGACGTGGTACGTCGTGTACAAGGGACGGGTTCCCGGAGTCTACGATGATTGGGAAGACTGCCGAAGACAGGTGCACCATTTCAGCGGCAATAGCTATAAAGGGTACAACACTATGGCGGAGGCGGAAGCTAGATACACGCGCTATCTAGCGGGAGTTAGGACAAGGAACCGGATGAAGACCTACACCTTCGTCGCGGCGGTGATCATGCTTATCTTTTTTGGTTGTTTATGTCGCGTTTGTTTTAGCTAGTTTAGATGTCTAGGCGAGCTTTCGAGCTCTAACTTGTCCGATCGACACATGTATTCACATGTCACCAAGTACTACTTTGTAACTTGATCGAAACAATGTAACTTATACTATGTATTCATGTATGAGACTTATCTATATGTATTTGTTTCAATCTTGTTTTTCAAATTGTGTATTTATATATATAATTGTATATCTTGTATCTGTGTGTGTATATCTGCTGTAATATTGTATATAATCTGTATTGTATATAATCTGGCTTGGAAATCAAAAAAAAAACACACCTGTGGCGCACATGATCTACCTTCTGTGACGCACTACACCTAAAGTGCACTATAGAAGCTTAGTGGCGCATTGGGAAGCTTACTTGACCTAGTTCTATATTTTTTGGGTTGATGTCAAGTACTTATGCAAGAGAGCATGTTCTACTAGTACAATTTCAAGTTTTCATTCAGATATTGCCTCTTCCGTTGGCTGTTGTGATTTTTGTTTTACCAAAACCTCAGGTTAAAGGTTCAAGACTAGTTCATGGACTTTGGTTTTGAATTCTACAACAAATAGATTCACTTGTGTGGATCCAACATTCTAATCCCTAACAAGTTCTTCTACTATGGTGTTTTTCTTACAGGTTAAAGCAAAACAAGAATGATCAAGATAAGATGAGGAAAATAGATAGGCCTAGATAGGTTTTGGATTCGTATTGTAGTTTGTGTTTACGATTTTAAGTTCTCTTTTGTAATATTTGAGTTGTAAGGATTCTTGTACTATTATTCAAATGAATAAAGATCACTTTCTTAAATTTGACTTGTGTTCTTTTAAATTCAAAGTCACTGGTTATATGTTTGTATGATATTTAAACTTTGAATTCAAGTTTGACTTAAGACAAACCTTGGTTTGAAACTTCATCCAAATATTTTAAAATCTTCAACTAAACTTGTTTCAATTCATAGTGACCATTTGGTTATAAGAACCTCAGTAGAGCCACATTCAAATCAAGATTTTGAAATTTCAAGTTAACCCTAACTCTTTTAAATGCATGCAATGCAATTTAACAATTCACACTTTTCCTAACATTATTCCATGGGTTATTACACAATGGTCTGCAGCTCCTTCTCCATGAGGTGGTGGTCGTCCTCCTCCATCGCGACCCTCTCTAGGGAGATCTCCGTGCCGCGGACTTCAATGTATCGGTTGATATCTTTGAGGCTACAGACCCCGTTTCTCCTCTCCCTCTCACTCTTTTAAGAGTCGATGATGGCGTGCTACAGCAGATCAAGCACCTCCTCCACCCCTCCGTTGAGGAGAAGTCTAGCGGGTCGGAGTCGTCGTTCGAGGAGGACAAAGGAGTTGGTTCCGGCGAAGGGATGCGTTGCAGCGCCACAGGCATGGGGAGCTTGGCCCAACAAGTTGGTAGGCGGCGAGGCATGGTAGCCGACAACATGCCCCCACCTACAGCAACGCACAAATGTGTATCTAAACATCCATATAGGCGTTGCTGGCACCCATACCAACGGATTTAGTATGTGTTGCGTTTTTGGGCGTTGCAAGGGTATAATGCAACACATACAGAGGCGTTGGTAACCAATGGGTAGAGCAGTGAAAAGTTTCAACATATATTGAGCTATACTTGTATCTGTTGGAACATAACATACATAGATTGAACAATTTTATTTTAAAATAAATATTATTTCAAGACGGAGTGGCTTGATGGCTTCAAAGAGGGTGATATTTTTCGGGTCAGTAGGAGTATACGCACTTCATAAGATACGTAAGAAAACACACACAAATTATAGAATATGAATACATTGCATAAAAACAATTGAATATTGATTATTGGAATCACATCATACATGAAAGTTCTCTTTTGAGTACGAGCTTACAATCTTTCTTACATCTATACATATTCCATCTAATGTTCTATCTTCCAATGTGTAGAGCCTATATCCGAATATAGCAGTCCTTGCGGATGTTCTGGTCTGCAAAAAACAAAGCTCGAAATTTAGAATCAATGTGGAAAAAACAGTGGGTAGGGTGTATTGAATCCTACAACATACTCGCTCTAGTACTCACCATGAGAGAATGTCAAAAGTGCATATATCTAAACAGACAATATTTCCATCATGAAAAGCACCACTCTACATGTTTGTTGGCTACAAAAATTAAATATTGAAGTTCAATGATTAAAATCTTGTTAGAGTATGCAGCTAGCACAAAGCAACCTAAATTAAAATAACTACTGACTTGGACACCAAAATTCACATCTTTAAATTCATGTGTGCAACTATGGGATATTTATGCTAAGCATTGAACAATGCCAAGGAAGGAATATGTCAGCAGAATGAATCCGAGGAATAGTTGGCTGAATTAAGAGTTTTAAAACAATGTTTTGTTTGAAGTTAAAATTATATATTTAAAGTATGTATACTTACGAAACCCATATATGAATTAAATACACTAGAAACAACAACACTATAAATAGTATGTACCTTAACATACGTTCAGATGCAGAATAGATAGAGAGCTATTTGGATAAATAAAGTGACTCAAGACAAATAAGCTACACTGGCAAGGTACGGACTATTCTTTTGCGGTCTCAATTTCTGCATTGGCTGAAGATATATTAAGTGCAAGACCGAGAATTTTTTTGTTCCAATAGTTCCACAATTAGAAAGGTGGTCCACCTGAAAGAAATCAATCAAAATAGCTTATTCTTGGTCAGAGAACACCTGGTAAACAGTTTCACAAAAGATTTTTTATAAGTTTCAAAATAGGAGCACTCTTTGCTCAAAAAGGTTTTTTCACAAGTGAAGGCTTTCAAAGTAATACTCAATATATAAGAGTTTTGTGCAAACAAGGAAGATAGAGAACATGATTGAATAAATAAACCATATGAATGCTTGAAACACAACAACTCAAATGCTTGCTGGAGATAGAGAGGAAGTAGGTTTACTGACTCAACTGGTAACTAGGAGAGAGGTCCCTTTATAGAGGGTAGCAAGGATTACAAGTCATAAAGAGCTTCCAAAAGATTATGATACTTACTAGCTTTGAGCCCTCATTGCCCCTATCATAAGCATCTTGAGATGATTAAGGTTAAAGTGAACAAAGATGGAGTATATGCTTGACAAAATATAAGTTGGCAATCGCATGTCCCTTGAATATGAGGGCCACTCCTCATGCATACTCAACTTTGGGCCCAGGTAAGTTCTTCATTGTAAGTATTTGCATATCATTGAGAACCGCCAACGGGGTACCCCTTGCACATGGCACAGGAGCTTTCCCATAACCAAAATGACAAGGCAAGCAGACAATGAGCATCTCAGCAATCTTTTTATTTACCATATGCATAGCTTTTTATTGAGAATGCTTCATAGATGACTCACTATGGTGATGCTGCAAGTTTCCACCATGATTAAGCATGGCTTAGGCTAGCGGCCTAGGTGTTCCTCTAACAAAGAATACAAAGTCCATGGACTTACAAGTTCCCTCTTTATTTCACACTGTTGACATCCATAGACAAAAGAGCACGATATCAACTGTGTACAGAGTACAAGTGCAATGTTGAAAACGTTCCCCGTGACAGCACGGTTTTGCTAATTCCAACGTATAGATGCAAGCATATACAACTTCGATGTTCACAATGGTTCAAGTCTATTAGGGGCAAAGAAATAAAGTGTGCCATCAAGTTCATGAGAGCTTTACTAACTAGTTTTCACATAACAAAATACTTTTTAATTCCAAAGGTAGATGAAGCTTGAGAATTTGCTTGGAATAGCAACAGCTACTAGGTAGATATGGTGGACACAAGTGGCAAAGGTTTTTGGTTCAAAGGGTTTTAGAAACATTAAAAGTATGCCTTCTCAAAATAGGTTTTTGGCTAGCAAGGCTGGGTAGCAAGCAAGAGAGTGGAAAGAAACAAGCAAACATACAAGTAATAAAGCCAAACGTGCAATCTTCCTTGAAGACACAAAAGGATCTTAAATAAATAATACTAAGCTTATGAGCCAACAAGAAAGAAAACAAATGATACAAAATACTTGTAAGCTTTCTCTTTCCTTTTCTTTTTCATAGTAATGCTACTGACCAGAACTCGGTTTGCCAAAACCAATTTAGATCCACTTGATGATCCCAAAGTGGTGCCAATACGGATCAACAAGATCCATCATATAATAGAGATTGCAAACTAAAATAAGAAGTGCAAAAAGTAAAATATGAGACTTCTCATTAATATTCCAATAAAGGCACTCACACCAAGGGATACATAGATAACCAACTAAAGGAGAGATACTTCCACATGCAAACCAAACTATAAGATAACCCCTCTACCACAGATACGAATCCACTAAAAAGGTAAAAGATAAAAGATAATGGTGGTGATACCGCGGCACTCCCCCAAGCTTGGAACAAGCCAAGGGGATGCCAAACCTGATGATGAATTAGTCCCTTGGTGGTGGTGGTGTTGCCCCCTTGATAAGCTCCTAAATGAGTTTGTTCAAATCCTCGAACTCAAAAGTAAGAGTACGGATCAACTCTGAATTATGCTCAATGCATCCCATGATCAACTCGGACCGAGGATCCTAGTCCTTGTTATTCTTTCTCCATTCTTCCAAATTAGAGTGTTTCTTCCCTGCATGGTTAGAACAAGGGGTACTAGGAGAAAGTGTGCGTGGAGCAAGGATATGACGCGGAGTTCTCCCTCCTATAGACATCTGTGTTATCCTCTTAATATTGGTAGGTCGAGCCACCAAACCAATGCTTGCGAGGGTAGCACGAGTGTTCGGTTGCTTGTCCTCCTCCATGTCACCTTCATACCCTACCGAAATCTCCTCCTCCTTGGGACTTGAGGCTCTTCTTCTTCGGGCCTCTTGCCTTTGTCGTTGGCGGAGGCCATGGTGCTCTAAACTTGAGAAGATTTCCTGACAGATACAGATCGAAACGAAAACACGTTGAGAACACAATGCACGAACCTCGGGGTATCCGGGGGGTTATATATTACAAAGCTTCAATGCATAAGGAAGGTTTTGACACGGAAACAAGGCAGATACGGAGTTCGAGGGTGTCCGCGCCTGGGGTGGGTTTATCCACCCCGGACTCCGATTCCTCTTCAGTTCTGTCTCGTAACTTCCCTTATGCATTAAAAACATCAAAAATATAAAAAGATTGGAGTTTCACGAACCTTCCGTTTTCACCACTTTTACCTATTCAAAGGCGAACTCTGCAGTTTCTGGTGTTTGGTTTCTGATAAATTCTTCTGGAGTCAACATTTGAATAACATCCACATCTTCATTATAAAAAACTCCAGAAATATAATGTTTTAATCTTTGACCATTAACCACTTGTGTTGTGTCATCCTTTAGAGAAGAAATTTTGATGGCACATGAACGGTACACTTCCTTGATAACAAAAGGTCATTCCCATTTGGAGAGTAGTTTCCCTGCAAAAAATCTGAGATGAGACCTATACTAAAGAACTTTCTCACCAACATGGAACTCCCTTTTGAGAATTCTCCTATCATGCCATCTTTTTACTTTTTCCTTAAAGAGCTTAGCATTTTCGTAAGCTTCCCCTCTCCACTCATCTAGATTACTCAAATCGAGCAGTCTTTTCTCACCAGCATGTCCAAAATCTCTATTCAACTCTTTCACTGCCCAATAAGCTTTGTGTTCTAATTCTAAAGGCAAGTGACAAGCTTTCCCATAGACCATTTTGTAAGGAGACATCCCCATAGGATTTTTATAAGCAGTTCTATAAGCCCACAAAGCGTCATTCAACTTTTTAGCCAATTTTTCCTAGATCTATTGACAGCTTTCTGCAAGATAGATTTAATTTCCCTATTGTAAAGGTCTACTTGCCCACTAGTTTGGGGGTGATAAGCTGAAGCAATTATGTGGTTTACATCATACTTAGCGAGGGTTTTTTAAAAAAACCATGAATAAAATGGGAGCCTCCATCAGTCATGAGATATCTAGGCACACCAAACCTAGGAAAAATGACATCTTTAAGCATTTTCAAAGAGGTCTTACCATCAGCATTGTTTGTAGGTATGGCTTCCACCCATTTTGTAACATAGTCAACAGCAACAAGAATATGAGTATACCCTTTCGAAGGAGGAAAAAACCCCATAAAGTCAAATCCCCAACAATCAAAAGGTTCAATAACAAGAGAATAATTCATAGGAATTTCATTGCGTCAAGACATGTTACCTACTCGTTGGCATTCATCACAGGATAAGACAAACTTCCTTGCATATTTAAAAAGAGTGGGCCAATAAAATCCAGATTGTAAAACCTTTTGTGCAGTCCTATCCCCAGCATGATGTCCTCCATAAGCACTGCCATGACATTTTCTTAATATCTCTTATTGTTCAAATTCTGGAACACCTCTTCGCATAATGCCATCTACTCCTTCTTTATATAAGTGTGGGTCATCCCAAAAGTAATGCCTTAGATCATAAAAGAATTTCCTTCTTTGCTGAGTTGTAAAGGTTGGAGGCAATACTTGGAAACAATAAAGTTAGCATAATCAGCATACCAAGGACTCTCATGTGGACTTGCCCTTATTGCAGCTAACTGCTCATTTAGAAAACTATCATTAACATGCAAAGGGTCAAAAGAAATGTTTTCCAAACGAGATAAATTATCAGCAACAGGATTATCAACACCTTTCCTATCCACAATATGCAGATCAAACTTTTGCAAAAGCAACACCCACCTTATAAGCCTAGGTTTAGGGTCCTTCTTTGTCATAAGGTACTTAATAGCTACATGATCAGTATGAATAGTAACCTTAGAGTCAACAATATAAGGTCTAAACTTATCACAAGCAAAGATTATAACTAAGAACTCTTTTTCAGTAGTAGCATAATTCTTTTGAGCAGCATCCAGAGTCTTGCTAGCATACTGAATAACATTCAGCTTCTTGTCAACACGTTGTCCAAGGACAACACCCACAGCAAAGTCACTAGCGTCACACATGATTTCAAAAGGTAAACTCCAATCAGGTGGTTGGACTATAGGAGCAGTTGTCAAAGCCATCTTCACCAAAAACAAAAGGTATATATTTTTGAAGAAGATTAGTAAGGGGCTTTGAAATTTTGGAGAAATCTTTAATAAACCTCCTATAGAAACCAGCATGACCAAGAATACTACGAATACCTTTAATAAATTCGGAGTCACTGGTTATATGTTTGTATGTTATTTAAACTTCGAATTCAAGTTTGACTTAAGACAAACCTTGGTTTAAAACTTCATCCAAATATTTTAAAATCTTCAACTAAACTTGTTTCAATTCATAGTGACCATTTGGTTATAAAAACCTCAGTAGAGCCACATTCAAATCAAGATTTTGAAATTTCAAGTTAACCCTAACTCTTTTAAATGCATGCAATGCAATTTAACAATTCACACTTTTCCTAACATTTATCCATGGGTTATTACACAATGGTCTGCAGCTCCTTCTCCATGAGGTGGTGGTCGTCCTCCTCCATCGCGACCCTCTCTAGGGAGATCTCCGCACCGCGGACTTCAATGTATCGGTTGATATCTTTGAGGCTACAGACCCCATTTCTCCTCTCCCTCTCACTCTTTTAAGAGTCGATGATGGCGTGCTACAGCAGATCAAGCACCTCCTCCACCCCTCCGTTGAGGAGAAGTCTAGCGGGTCGGAGTCGTCGTTCGAGGAGGACAAAGGAGTTGGTTCCGGCGAAGGGATGCATTGCAGCGCCACAGGCATGGGGAGCTTGGCCCAACAAGTTGGTAGGCGGCGAGACATGGTAGCCGACAACATGCCCCCACCTACAGCAACGCACAAATGTGTATCTAAACATCCATATAGGCGTTGCTGGCACCCATACCAACGGATTTAGTATGCGTTGCGTTTTTGGGCGTTGCAAGGGTATAATGCAACACATACAGATGCGTTGGTAACCAATGGGTAGAGCATTGAAAAGTTTCAACATATATTGAGCTATACTTGTATCTGTTGGAACATAACATACATAGATTGAACAATTTTATTTTAAAATAAATATTATTTCAAGACGGAGTGGCTTGATGGCTTCAAAGAGGGTGATATTTTTCGGGTCAGTAGGAGTATACGCACTTCATAAGATACGTAAGAAAATACACACAAATTACAGAATATGAATACATTGCATAAAAACAATTGAATATTGATTATTGAAATCACATCATACATGAAAGTTCTCTTTTGAGTACGAGCTTACAATCTTTTTCCATCTATACATATTCCATCTAATGTTCTATCTTCCAATGTGTAGAGCCTATATCCGAATATAGCAGTCCTTGCCTATGTTCTGGGTCTGCAAAAAACAAAGCTCGAAATTTAGAATCAATGTGGAAAAAACAGTGGGTAGGGTGTATTGAATCCTACAACATACTCGCTCTAGTACTCACCATGAGAGAATGTCAAAAGTGCATATATCTAAACAGACAATATTTCCATGATGAAAAGCACCACTCTACATGTTTGTTGGCTACAAAAATTAAATATTGAAGTTCGATGATTAAAATCTTGTTAGAGTATGCAGCTAGCACAAAGCAATCTAAATTAAAATAACTACTGACTTGGACACCAAAATTCACATCTTTAAATTCATGTGTGCAACTATGGGATATTTATGCTAAGCATTGAACAATGCCAAGGAAGGAATATGTCAGCAGAATGAATCCGAGGAATAGTTGGCTGAATTAAGAGTTTTAAAACAATGTTTTGTTTGAAGTTAAAATTATATATTTAAAGTATGTATACTTACGAAACGCATATATGAATTAAATACACTAGAAACAACAACACTATAAATAGTATGTACCTTAACATACGTTCAGATGCAGAATAGATAGAGAGCTATTTGGATAAATAAAGTGACTCAAGACAAATAAGCTACACTGGCAAGGTACGGACTATTCTTTTGCGGTCTCAATTTCTGCATTGGCTGAAGATATATTAAGTGCAAGACCGAGAATTTTTTTGTTCCAATAGTTCCACAATTAGAAAGGTGGTCCACCTGAAAGAAATCAATCAAAATAGCTTATTCTTGGTCAGAGAACACCTGGTAAACAGTTTCACAAAAGATTTTTTATAAGTTTCAAAATAGGAGCACTCTTTGCTCAAAAAGGTTTTTTCACAAGTGAAGGCTTTCAAAGTAATACTCAATAGATAAGAGTTTTGTGCAAACAAGGAAGATAGAGAACATGATTGAATAAATAAACCATATGAATGCTTGAAACACAACAACTCAAATGCTTGCTGGAGATAGAGAGGAAGTAGGTTTACTGACTCAACTGGTAACTAGGAGAGAGGTCCCTTTATAGAGGGTAGCAAGGATTACAAGTCATAAAGAGCTTCCAAAAGATTATGATACTTACTAGCTTTGAGCCCTCATTGCCCCTATCATAAGCATCTTGAGATGATTAAGGTTAAAGTGAACAAAGATGGAGTATATGCTTGACAAAATATAAGTTGGCAATCGCATGTCCCTTGAATATGAGGGCCACTCCTCATGCATACTCAACTTTGGGCCCAGGTAAGTTCTTCATTGTAAGTATTTGCATATCATTGAGAACCGCCAACGGGGTACCCCTTGCACATGGCACAGGAGCTTTCCCATAACCAAAATGACAAGGCAAGCAGACAATGAGCATCTCAGCAATCTTTTTATTTACCATATGCATAGCTTTTTATTGAGAATGCTTCATAGATGACTCACTATGGTGATGTTGCAAGTTTCCACCATGATTAAGCATGGCTTAGGCTAGCGGCCTAGGTGTTCCTCTAACACAGAATACAAACTCCATGGACTTACAAGTTCCCTCTTTATTTCACACTGTTGACATCCATAGACAAAAGAGCACGATATCAACTGTGTACAGAGTACAAGTGCAATGTTGAAAACGTTCCTCGTGACAGCACGATTTTGCTAATTCCAACGTATAGATGCAAGCATATACAACTTCGATGTTCACAATGGTTCAAGTCTATTAGGGGCAAAGAAATAAAGTGTGCCATCAAGTTCATGAGAGCTTTACTAACTAGTTTTCACATAACAAAATACTTTTTAATTCCAAAGGTAGATGAAGCTTGAGAATTTGCTTGGAATAGCAACAGCTACTAGGTAGATATGGTGGACACAAGTGGCAAAGGTTTTTGGTTCAAAGGGTTTTAGAAACATGAAAAGTATGCCTTCTCAAAACAGGTTTTTGGCTAGCAAGGCTGGGTAGCAAGCAAGAGAGTTGAAAGAAACAAGCAAACATACAAGTAATAAAGCCAAACGTGCAATCTTCCTCGAAGACACAAAAGGATCTTAAATAAAGAATACTAAGCTTATGAGCCAACAAGAAAGAAAACAAAATGATACAAAATACTTGTAAGCTTTCTCTTTCCTTTTCTTTTTCATAGTAATGCTACTGACCAGAACTCGGTTTGCCAAAACCAATTTAGATCCACTTGATGATCCCAAAGTGGTGCCAATACTGATCAACAAGATCCATCATATAATAGAGATTGCAAACTAAAATAACAAGTGCAAAAAGTAAAAGATGAGACTTCTCATTAATATTCCAATAAAGGCACTCACACCAAGGGATACATAGATAACCAACTAAAGGAGAGATACTTCCACATGCAAACCAAACTATAAGATAACCCCTCTACCACAGATACGAATCCACTAAAAAGGTAAAAGATAAAAGATAATGGTGGTGATACCGCGGCACTCCCCCAAGCTTGGAACAAGCCAAGGGGATGCCAAACCTGATGATGAATTAGTCCCTTGGTGGTGGTGGTGTTGCCCCCTTGATAAGCTCCTCAATGAGTTTCTTCAAATCCTCGAACTCAAAAGTAAGAGTACGGATCAACTATGAATTATGCTCAATGCAGCCCATGATCAACTCGGACCGAGGATCCTAGTCCTTGTTATTCTTTCTCCATTCTTCCAAATTAGAGTGTTTCTTCCCTTCATGGTTAGAACAAGGGGTACTAGGAGAAAGTGTGCGTGGAGCAAGGATATGACGCGGAGTTCTCCCTCCTGTAGACATCTGTGTTATCCTCTTAATATTGGTAGGTCGAGCCACCAAACCAATGCTTGCGAGGGTAGCACGAGTTGTCGGTTGCTTGTCCTCCTCCATGTCACCTTCATACCCTACCAAAATCTCCTCCTCCTTGGGGACTTGAGGCTCTTCTTCTTCGGGCTTCTTGCCTTTGTCGTTGGCGGAGGCCATGGTGCTCTAAACTTGAGAAGATTTCCTGACAGAAACAGATCGAAATGAAAACACGTTGAGAACACAATGCACGAACCTCGGGGTATCCGGGGGGTTATATATTACGAAGTTTCAATGCATAAGGAAGGTTTTGACACGGAAACGAGGCAGATACGGAGTTCGAGGGTGTCAAACCCCCTCCATGCATGGCCAGGCTAGGCCCGCACCTGGGGTGGGTTTATCCACCCCAGACTCCGATTCCTCTTCAGTTCCGTCTCATAACTTCCCTTATGCATTAAAAACATCAAAAATATAAAAAGATTGGAGTTTCACGAACCTTCCGTTTTCACCACTTTTACCTATTCAAAGGCGAACTCTGCAGTTTCTGGTGTTTGGTTTCTGATAAATTCTTCTGGAGTCAAGATTTGAATAACATCCACATCTTCATTATAACTCCAGAAATATAATGTTTTAATCTTTGACCATTAACCACCTGTGTTGTGTCATCCTTTAGAGAAGAAATTTTGATGGCACATGAACGGTACACTTCCTTGATAACAAAAGGTCATTCCCATTTGGAGAGTAGTTTCCCTGCAAAAAATCTGAGATGAGACCTATACAAAAGAACTTTCTCACCAACATGGAACTCCCTTTTGAGAATTCTCCTATCATGCCATCTTTTTACTTTTTCCTTAAAGAGCTTAGCATTTTCGTAAGCTTCCCCTCTCCACTCATCTAGATTACTCAAATCGAGCAGTCTTTTCTCACCAGCATGTCTAAAATCTCTATTCAACTCTTTCACTGCCCAATAAGCTTTGTGTTCTAATTCTAAAGGCAAGTGACAAGCTTTCCCATAGACCATTTTGTAAGGAGACATCCCCATAGGATTTTTATAAGCAGTTCTATAATCCCACAAAGCGTCATTCAACTTTTTAGCCAATTTTTCCTAGATCTATTGACAGATTTCTGCAAGATAGATTTAATTTCCCTATTGTAAAGGTCTACTTGCCCACTAGTTTGGGGGTGATAAGCTGAAGCAATTATGTGGTTTACATCATACTTAGCGAGGGTTTTTCTAAAAAAAAACCATGAATAAAATGGGAGCCTCCATCAGTCATGAGATATCTAGGCACACCAAACCTAGGAAAAATGACATCTTTAAGCATTTTCAAAGAGGTCTTACCATCAGCATTGTTTGTAGGTATGGCTTCCACCCATTTTGTAACATAGTCAACAGCAACAAGAATATGAGTATACCCTTTCGAAGGAGGAAAAAACCCCATAAAGTCAAATCCCCAACAATCAAAAGGTTCAATAACAAGAGAATAATTCATAGGAATTTCATTGCGTCAAGACATGTTACCTACTCGTTGGCATTCATCACAGGATAAGACAAACTTCCTTGCATATTTAAAAAGAGTGGGCCAATAAAATCCAGATTGTAAAACCTTTTGTGCAGTCCTATCCCCAGCATGATGTCCTCCATAAGCACTGCCATGACATTTTCTTAATATCTCTTATTGTTCAAATTCTGGAACACCTCTTCGCATAATGCCATCTACTCCTTCTTTATATAAGTGTGGGTCATCCCAAAAGTAATGCCTTAGATCATAAAAGAATTTCCTTCTTTGCTGAGTTGTAAAGGTTGGAGGCAATACTTGGAAACAATAAAGTTAGCATAATCAGCATACCAAGGACTCTCATGTGGACTTGCCCTTATTGCAGCTAACTGCTCATTTAGAAAACTATCATTAACATGCAAAGGGTCAAAAGAAATGTTTTCCAAACGAGATAAATTATCAGCAACAGGATTATCAGCACCTTTCCTATCCACAATATGCAGATCAAACTTTTGCAAAAGCAACACCCACCTTATAAGCCTAGGTTTAGGGTCCTTCTTTGTCATAAGGTACTTAATAGTTGCATGATCAGTATGAATAGTAACCCTAGAGTCAACAATATAAGGTCTAAACTTATCACAAGCAAAGATTACAACTAAGAACTCTTTTTCAGTAGTAGCATAATTCTTTTGAGCAGCATCCAGAGTCTTGCTAGCATACTGAATAACATTCAGCTTCTTGTCAACACGTTGTCCACAGACAGCACCCACAGCAAAGTCACTAGCGTCACACATGATTTCAAAAGGTAAACTCCAATCAGTTGGTTGGACTATAGGAGCAGTTGTCAAAACCTTCTTCAAAGTTTCAAAAGCTTCCTTACAATTATCACCAAAAACAAAAGGTACATATTTTTGAAGAAGATTAGTAAGGGGCTTTGAAATTTTGGAGAAATCTTTAATAAACCTCCTATAGAAACCAGCATGACCAAGAATACTACGAATACCTTTGATATCTCTAGGACAAGGCATCTTCTCAATTGCTTCAGTTTTGGCTCTATTAACTTCAATGCCTCTTTCAGAGATTTTGTGTCCAAGAACAATCCCTTCATTAACCATGAAATGGCATTTCTCCCAGTTAAGAACAAGGTTGGTTTCTTCACATCTCTACAAAACTTTATCAAGGTTGTGCAAATAGTTATCAAAAGAAGTTCCATAGACGGAAAAGTCTTCCATGAAAACCTCCACAATTTCTTCACAAAAACCATGAAATATAGCAGACATACATCTCTGAAAGGTAGCAGGAGCATTACATAAGCCAAAAGGCATACGCCTATAAGCATAAGTACCATAAGGACAAGTGAAAGTGGTTTTCTCCTTGTCCTGTGCTTTCACAGCAATTTGAGAAAACCCAGAATAACCATCAAGAAAGCAAAAATGAGTATTTTTGGACAACCTCTCAAGCATTTGATCAATAAAGGGCAAAGGATAATGATCTTTCTTAGTAACTTTATTAATCTTTCTAAAATCAATGCACATTCTATACCCAACCAGTACTCTTTGGGGTATAAGCTCATTATCCTCATTAGGCACAATAGTTATTCCCCCTTTCTTGGGAACACAATCAACAAGGCTAACCCATTGACTATAAGCAATAGGATAAATAATACTAGCATCAAGGAGTTTTAATACCTCATTTCTTACCACATCCTTCATCTTAGGATTTAGACGGCGTTGGTGCTCAACAACTGGTTTTGCATCAGGCTCAATATTAATAGCATGCTGACATATAGTAGGAGAAATTCCTTTTAAATCATCAAGAGTATAACCCATATCTCCTCGGTGCTTCTTAAATACTTCCAATAACCTTTCTTCTTCCTTCCCTAAAAGTTTAGAACTAATAATAACAGGATGTATTTTCTTATCATCAAGATAAGCATATTTAAGATCATTAGGTAAAGGTTTTAGTTCGTAAACAGGATCCCCTTTAGGTGGTAGTGTGGTACCCAAATCTTCCACAGGTAGATTATGCTTAAGCTGTTCCGACTGACAAAGGAAAACTTTGTCAATCTCATTTCTTTCCTTCATGAAGACATCACTTTCATGGTCTTCCATGAACTGCTACAAAGCATTGTTAGGAGCAAGAGAAATAGCAGACAGTTGTTTAACCCTGAAATCCTCATTAGGTAATTCATTTTCATAAGGAGTTTTGGAAAATTTGGAAAAATTAAACTCATAAGATTCTCCAGCAAACTTAGTCAAAACTTTTTCCTTCCTACAATCTATGATAGCCCCACAAGTATTAAGGAAAGGTCTACCAAAGATGATAGGATAGGTTTTACTAGCTTCTTTATCAAGTACTAGAAAATCAGCAGGATATTTAATCTTACCACAAAGGACCTCCACGTCTCTTACAATACCAATGGGACAAACTTGCTCTCTATTATCAAGGTGAATAACCACATCAATGTCCTCAAACTCACAAGGACCAATCTCATGCATAATTTCCCTGTAAAGCTCATAAGGAATAGCACTGGAACTAGCACCAATATCACATAAACCATAATAGATGTGACTACCAATTCTAACAGAAAGCACAGGAATACTAGGTTTTCTAACTTCCTTAGGAGATAAACAATATTAGTAGCATCTTCAAAGAAGAAAATATGCTCATCCTCTATATTTCTAGTGACAAGATCTTTCACAATAGCTACCACAGGCTCAATATCAATAAGCTCATCGGACCCTACAGTTTTCTTTGCGCTTTTTCTAACCACAGTAGCCATAATAGAATGCTCCCTTACCTTGGAAGGAAAAGGAGTTTTCTCAATATAAGGTTCAGGCAAAATAGGATCAACAGTGCAAACCTTTGTACTAGCAGGAACATGGGTGACAGTGTCTTTATAAGGAGCGTGGTACTTGTACCACTCTTTCTTGGGAAGTTCAATATAAGAGGCAAAGGCATTAAAATATTTTGCAAGAACTTGGGGATAAAGGCCAAACGCATTGCTAATATCACGAAAGTTATCAGTTTCCATAAAGGATTTAATGCATTCATAATCATAGTTTATACCTGACTTTCTTCCTTTGTCATTCTCCCAAGGCTCAGTGTTCTCTTGAATATGGTCTAGTAGATCCCATTTAGCTTCTTCCTTCATATGTGTGAATGATACAGCACAAGAAGCATCTAGTAAATCTTTATCATGAAGAGAAAGCCTAGCATAAAAGTTATTGAAAATAATATTGTTAGGGAGTTCATGAATAGGACGTTTAAGCATGAGTAACTTCAATCTCCCCCAAGCTTGAGCTGTACTCTCTCCATCAAGAGGCCAAAAGTTATATATAAGATTTCTATCCTTATGGATTTCACTGGGAGGATAAAATTTAGAGTAAAAGAGAGATTCCATCTCCTACCATTCCATGGATTGTCCATTCTTCAGCAGCTTATACCATTCTTCAGCTCTCCCTTTCAAGGATATGGAGAGTAACTTCTTCTTCACCTGTTCAGTTCTGATACCTGCACTCTTAAACAACCCGCATAATTCATGGATAAAAAGCAAGTGATCACCAGGATGGACAGTTCCATCCCCAAAATAATAATTATCCATAACACGATTAACAATACTTGTAGGTATCTTAAAAGGATCTATCTCAAGAGGAGGTGTTTCATCTACTACCCTAGCAGTGGTAGTAGTTTTCCGAAACAGAAAACCAAGTGGGTTATCCATATTGGAAACAAAGTAACAAGCAGTAACAAAAGCAATACTCACAGTAAAAGTTTCCCTTACCATTTCCACTCTTCAATAGCGCTTCACTCCCCGGCAACGGTGCCAGAAAATAGTCTTGGTGACCCACAAGTATAGGGGGTGTATCGTAGTACTTTTGATAAATAGGAGTGTCGATCCCAACGAGGAGCAGAAGGTGCTGAACAGTGGTATGGAGCAGGAAATCCCTGTGAATACTTAGCAAACGGATTTTTAGTGGTTTTCTGACAAGGCAACAAAACAAAGAGTAAGTAACAAAAGTAATGAACAAACGGAGAAAGTGGCCCAATTCTTTCTTAGCAAAGGACAAGCCGGTGGAAATACTTATAAGGACCAAACGTTCTCGAGGACACATGGGAATTCTGTCAAGTGCTTTCGCTTCAAATAGCTGAGTACTCTTCTTTGGTGTTTGTAAGTGTTGTGTGGGTGAACCTGTGCTAACATACTTCCCTTCCTAGGACTAATACATACTTGTGTGTATATGGAGAGTATCGATGATGCTCATGCATGTGTGTATGGAGAGGATAATGATATGTTCATGTGTGTATGGATCGGTCTCTCTCTCTTGTGTTTGTATGTGAAAAGTTGCCATTTGATTTGCCAAAATGTTGATTCATTTCCATTTTGGCAAGACTTTGGCATTTCGCAAAGGTCCTGATTTTAGGATAGGTCATGCCAAAATTTTCTATCGACCATTGCATGCATGCATTTATTATGTGGTTCTAATAGACTTCTAATTGTACCGTGTACACCGTGCAGGCAAAAATGGTCCGCATAATGAGCGAAGGCATTGTGGCTAGATTTTTGAAATGTGCGACGGCCGACATGATACGAAATAACAAGACGGATATAAGATGTCCGTGCAGAAGATGCAAACTCAACTGGGTGATCGACCCAGATTCCGGGAATCTGCAGGCGCACCTGCTCCGCCATGGTTTCATGGATGGATACACTCGTTGGATAAGCGATGACGAAGACGATGGAGACGGTGAAGGTGGACAACATGACGATGATCATCATCACGGCGAGAACAGGCGAGATGATGAAGAGTCTCCTGGAGATGGTGAAGGTGCGGAAGCAGACCGGGATGATGATGATCTAGATGCCGGAGGAGCAGACGACGATGGAACAACGTCAGGCTGGGTGCGGGACCCTTATGTGCAAGAGCTGCTTCTCAAGCAGACGAGTAACGCCAGGGCTGCCGCTAGAGAGAAATCCAAGCTTGCGCAACTTGAGAAAGACACGGTTACTCCATTGTATGAAGGATGCAGGCCCGATGATACCCGGTTGAATGTAACGCTCAAGGCTATGGAGATGAAGGCAAAACACAAATTGAGCGACGCAAGCTTCAACGATATGATGGCATTCTGGCACGATCGTCTCCCGGAGGGGAACACATGTCCAACTAGTATCGAGGACGCCAAGAAAATCGCCTGTCCTCTCGATCTACCGCACGTTAGATATCATGTATGCATCAACGATTGCATCATTTATCGGTGCGAGGACGCGAAGAAAACCACGTGTCCGGTGTGCGGCGTGAGTCGATACAAGAAAGGGAAGAAAGCACCTCGAAAAGTGGTATGGTACTTTCCTATCACTCCTCGTCTGCAGCGCTATTTTGCGGACCCTAAGGAAGCGAAGCTCATGCGATGGCATGCGGAAAGGAAGAAGCCAGGAGATGATGATGATGACCCCGAAAAGGATGAGCTGCTGACGCACCCTTCAGATGCTAGCCAGTGGAAAGCATTGGACCTCGAATTCCCAGAATTCGGTGGAGATTCGAGGAACATCAAGCTTGGTGCAAGCACCGATGGACTCAATCCGTTCGGTAGCCAGAGCAGCACGCACAGCACTTGGCCCGTGTTTGTATGGATGTACAACCTCCCTCCATGGTTGTGCATGAAGAAGAAGTACATACAAATGAGTATGCTAATTCAAGGGCCGAAACAACCTGGTACCGACATCAATCTGTATCTCGGGCTGTTGAAAGAGGAGCTAGCCATGTTATGGGAATCTGGAGCCAATACTTACAACGCCGTCGCACAATATTATTTCACTATGAGAGCCGCGTTGGTCACTACGGTGCAAGACTATCCAGGTTGCGGGTATATCTCGGGGCAGGTTACCCAAGGATTCTGCGCATGCGTTAGGTGCATGGATAACACAAGCTATCTCCAACTAGAGAAAGATCCAGGGTCATCGAAAACCGTGTTCATGGCGCACCGGAGGTGGCTCGGCAAGAATGATCCATGGAGAAAACGTGGAGACCTGTTCGATGGCAAATCAGAGACCCGAGGAATCCCAGAGCGTAGGAGCAGCAAAGAAGTGGAAGAGTTGCTGAAAAACTGGAAAGATTGTCCTAAGCCTGGAAAGAAGCGAAAGAGGCAGCAACAAGACAAGCCGCTGATGAAGGTATGGAAAACAAGGTCTGTTTTCTGGGAGTTGCCATACTAGAAGTTTCTCCGCACGCCTCATAGCCTCGACATCATGCATATCACGAAAAACGTGTGCGAGAGTCTGGTCGCCACCATAATCAACATGCCAGATAGGACGAAAGATGGTCCGAAAGCAAGGCACGACCTGATATGCTTGGGTATCCGGAAGGAGCTTCACGGAGGACGCACTACTCCTGATGATCAGGAAGATGACGATGATCATGAGTCGGAGACGACACAAGGTCGTTGGAAGGGTAAAAAGTTCAAGAAGAACGAATATTACTGCCCTCCTTCTTGCTTCACTCTAAGCCAGGATGAGATCAAACAGTTTTTCAAGTGCCTTCTAGGAGTCAAATTTCCTTACGGCTACGCGGGCAAGATAAGCAGATACCTAGACGAGGCGAAGCAGAGGTTCAGTGGCATGAAGTCTCACGACTGTGTCGTGCTAATGATGCGGGTACTTCCGGTCGCACTAAGAGGGATAATGGACGAGCACGTCAGTGAAACGTTATTTGGCCTATGCAAGTTTTTCGACGTCATCTCTAGGAAGTTGATTGGCGTGAATCAGCTCGGGAGGCTATAGGAGGAGATCGTGGTGATACTATGTGAGCTTGAGGTCTACTTCCCACCCGCATTCTTTGACATTATGGTGCATCTGCTGGTCCATGTCGTGGAGGACATCGTACAACTCGGGCCGATGTTCCTCCGCAGCATGATGGCGTTCAAAAGGATGAACGGACACATCAAAGGATACGTTCGCAATAGGTCCTGTCCAGATGGAAGCATAGCCAAGGGCTTTCTGGCTGAAGAGTGCATCTCTTTCTGCACGAATTATCTAGACATCGAGAACCCTGTCGGTCTTCCCGTCAACAGGCACCTTGGCAAGCTCGACGGATCTGGTCACCGAGAGGGTCGTCGCATACTGCATGCAGACTTCGATTTTCGACGCGCAGACTTTGATCGAGCAAACCTCATCGCGCTACAGCATTTAGAACTGGTCAATCCTTGGGTACAGAAGCACCAAAGGTTAATCGAGAAGAAGTACAGTGACCGGGGCATACAGAGGACGCAGGGAGAAATAATCAAAGAGCATAACTCAGATTTCACGCGTTGGTTTAGGCAGACGCTCCTTGATAATGCCCCGCGATCGCATTCTTCTGACATGGAAAAAGATCATATTCACCTTGTCGCAGGGACGGATGCAAAACCTGGTGACCTATCAGGCGTATGATATCAACGGCTACACATTCTACACGGAGGAAAAGGACAAAAAGTGTGATTATCAGAACTCGGGCATAACGTCGGAATTCTACACCGATGACAACATGAAGGAAAGATTCTACGGAAGAATCGAGGAGATCTGGAAGCTCGACTACTGTGGAGAAAAGGTGTCGATGTTCCGTGTCAGATGGGCAAAGAGCGTCGAAAGAGAAGACCGGTATTTCACAACCATGGTTATACCCGAAGCAGCCAAATCCAAGGCCGCCAGTGCAAATGTGGCCGCGAAAAATGAACAGTGGATACTGGCTACCAAAGTGGACCAATGTTTTTTCATTACCGACCCGACAATGCCTAGCCGTGTTGTCATGAGGAGAGGAAAAAGAAACATCATCGGAATGGATGGAGTCGCCAACGAGCAGGACTTCGACCAGTACGGCGAACCAAAGATTGAAGATGACGACGACTATGATGCAGCAATATACATCACAAGAAGAAAAAGGACAACCCTACCCAAAAAAGGTAGCCCGTTCGAAAGAAGAAACATTAAAGTGCCGGGGCTAAATTATTCAACCGCGACAAAGAAGGGAAAAAAGATTGTAAAATGCTAGCTCCAAAAATATTGTAAAACGCGTGGTCGAAAAAGATTGTAAAGTGCGGGTGGTCGAGTAGGGCCGTGCCTGATTCATATTATTATGGACAAATTATTATGAAATTTAGTTATACTTTGAATCATATTATTTGTACCACTTTTATGACATATATTATCACTTTTGGGAATTTTTGGAACATTTAAAAGTATTTATAAAATAAAAATAAAACAAATATGACATATATTACAACTTTTGGGCATTTTGGAACATTTAAAAATATTTTTAAAATAAAAACAAAAAAGGGGGGCACCAGGATTCGAACGTGGGTGCTCTGAAGTTTAGAATAGAGCAGTGGGCAGAACCAGTGGGATAGGATAGTGATTCTGTTAGATAGTGGGACGCTATTTTCTTCTACAATTGCTGGAGGAGATAGGCGTAGCGCACTGTGGCATAGTGCGCTACGGATATCTGTAGCGCACTATGCCATAGTGCTCTACGCGTATCTGTGCCTTATCCACTTTCACGCAGGCACACGTCGGCCTCATCCCCATTCTCAACCGCGCCCACCGCCGCCGTTGTCGATCTCGTTCCCGAGCCCTCGCCGCCGCTCTCTCCATCTGCCGTCTCGCCAGCCGCCGCCGCTCGAGGAGGAGGCCGTGGAGCAGGAGGAGGCCGTGGAGCAGGAGCAGGAGGAGGCTCGCCGCCGCTCGAGGAGGAGGCCTGCCGCCATCGTCGTCTGCCCGCCCGCCCGCCATCGTCCTCATCTCAGAGTTCAGCGTCGCCCCTCCCCTCTCTCCCTCTCTCTCCCCTCTCTCCCTCTCTCCCTCTCTCTCCCCTCTCTCCCTCTCTCTCCCTCTCTCCCTCATCTCTGTGTTGGTCAGGCGCCATGAATGAGTACTTCAAACCTCCTTGGATGATATTGTTAGCATGTTACTCATTCTGTGTTGTTTTCTTAAGCTGTGATTGGTTATCTAAGTTGCATGTCTTCTAAAGCTCGATAGTGTATGCTTGTTTTCTGAAGCTCGACTGATTTGGTTTTGAGTTGCAGTGTATCTGTGGAAGCAACGAAAGATTTTATGGTTAGAAATATTGATTTGCTGTGGAAAGTCATTTAGTTATCTGGCTACATCATTGCATAAAATTGTTTTCCTTATATCTCCCACGGGAGGAAAGGTTGCATGTGTTGGTTTGCTGGAGAGGTTACTAAATTAGGCTCTTCGAGGACGAAAGAGGCAGTGAGAATATATTGTAATCCTTCTTGCTTGATTAATTCATCTCTGGTCTCTGGAGGGTCCACTATATACATGACTAACAATCCAAACTAGGAACAAACCAAATACTATCATCTTCACCTCTGGAGGGTCCACTATATAATAGATTTGCAAGGATAGAAATTGGAGCTAGAAATGTGGTAATGGTTTTGAAATTTAGGTTTTCGGATCACATTTTTAACTGAGTATGCATTGCCAGATGCTACTGATAGGTAAATATCCTTGCCTTGCATATATTTCTTATGCTATTTGTTCACTGGTAGCATAGTTCGAATCTAGCCCCTTGTGTCTATAGTATATATGTATACGTGTACGGAAGAGATACACATTTCAGATGTGTGACACCACATTGCTTTGTGTGTGCCACAATGCAATCTGAACCTTTAATAAAGGTATAATGAGTGGAACATATTCTATAGAAATACCCTCATGCATGACCTGAATTTTTTTCACTTACTAAAGAAATCACAGATGTTTACCATGCAGGAGCCTACACAAACAAGGTATGTGTGAGAGTGCTGAAGATATTTGGCAATGTATCAATTATTTCTAGGTGAACATTGAACAATTCGTCTGTGTCTGTATTTTGCCTTGACAGCAAGGCATATAGTATCAATAGGCATCTAGGGTCGGGGAAAAGAGCGAGGAGGGGGGAGCAGCTGGGTGGGGGACTGAAAGGAAACATACATAGAGCTTTGTGCTTAGTTTGGTAATCATGAACCATTGCACATCTCTAGAACCTAATGCCCAGATCAAGAAATGTCACAATCTGAAGAATATGATTGTTCAAGCCACACTGATTTAGTATCTTTGAAATTATCTCAACTAATTTTGGTTCCAATATACTCCTGAAGGCGTGGAATTTCACACCTATATTTGGTTTAGCAAAGTATCATACTCATAGTCATTGAATTTTTATTCCTTAATAAAACCCATGCAATTTCAAGCTGCCAAGTTTTATAAAAAGAACATAATTTTAGAAGCCAAAAACTTTAGAATAGAGCATGATGTTCCTTCACCGATTTTCCATGGAAGTTTTATTGTCATAACCTGTTGCTCCCTCAGAGACTCATGAAGCTCCACTCAGGCATCTTAATCTTTCTTTTTTAACTGCATATAGTAGCCAGTCTAAATTGTTATTGTTTATACATCTGCAGATGCAGTTGTCATCTCCAGACTTCTGTTCCTGCTTACGAGTGAAGGACACAAAGAGATTTCTTGCAATATAGGTTAAAAGAAATTTATCAGGCTGTCATGATATTAGGCAGTCATGCCTTTCGGTTAAACTGAATATGCACTAGAGTAGTGGTGCACTAGAGTAGTGGTGTTGCTGTCTATACTGAAACCTGAAACTGCTGAAACCTTTATGCTTGCTGCTGTGTGTACTATTTGTGAAACCTGTGTGTACTATTTGTGCAAACCTGAAACTATTGTGCAAAGCTGCTGTGTATACTATTTGCTGGCTATACTGGGCCATTTATGCTGGTTGTGATGGCTATGATGGCCATTTATTGTGTGCTAGCTATGCTAGCCATATATATGCAGGTTCTTGTATGAAATGAGTCCCGATTTTTGCCGGAATGTTGATTAACTTCCGTTTCGGCAGAAATCGGGCACTCCTAGTTTAAGAAAATTAGCAAAGGTCATGCCGGATTTTTCCGTGCATTTAACCAATTATTTGTTTTTTATTAGTGCAAAGATGTGTGACAACGACGAGGCTGGATGTTCTAAGCGCATCAGCGCTGAAGGAGAACTCAGACCTCCGAATAAACAATTGACATTCTGGGAGGCGGCCCAGCGGCTAGAAGACGATGAAGAATACCATCCTTCGGAGAGCGAGGATGATGAGATGGAAGAAGCGGAGGAAGAAGCCGAAGGAACGGACGATGAAACCACTGATGGCGGCGAGGGCACAGGGAGTGGTAGCAATCCTCCTAAGAAGAAGAAGAAGAAGAAGAAGCCGAAGGACCGGTGCCCGAACACGGTCGGCACGGTCAGGGAGGAAATTACCGAAGTGAGCCCATCAGGGGTTCCTTTGGAGCCCGCCCTTGTCGTCAAAGGGTATGGTGGGCAAGTGGCGGCGATTACCCGGACAACCATCTCGATCAACACCGAGAATCTCCGGCATAAATATAATGGCCACTTGCGCACACTCCTCTTCGAGAAGCTGCACGCAAGATACAAGTTCCCCGCTAAGTATCAGAACACAAATTATCATGGGAACGAAGTAAACAAATCCGCCCTCACAAAGATGAGCACCGCACTGGCCAGCTGGAGAACCCGGATAAAGAAGAAGATCTATAAAGAAGGCAAAAGTCTCGAGGAGATCCAGAAGATTGACCCGCAGATCATCGAAGATCAGTTCCGGGAGTTCAAGGAGAGGTGTGAATCCGAAAGAGCCCTGGCCAACAGTAATCGGGGAAAGGTGCTGCAGGCGATGAATATAGGTCATCACCATCTCAGATCTGGTAGATACAGAACCGCGGAGGCCAAATGGAATAAGGAGGACGAAGAGTATAGATCCAAGGGGATAGAAAACCCCTTTGCTAAATTTGAACCCGAGCAGGTTCGAAACTTCATCAGGGCCCATTACCATGTGGACCCAAAAACCAAACAACTCACCGCGGATCCTGCGGTGAAGGAATTCGAGGAAATTGTGGTAAGTATAATCTAATTACCACGGATCAACTCGATTGCAATCTAATCGGTGATCTAAACGATTCACTGTTACTTCTTCTACAGGAGGAGGAAATTGTTGCTAGTCATGGATCGCAGGGTTCCTCATCCCAGGGGTCGACGGTGGCCACCCGGTGGGATACCTTTTAACAGGGCGATGAACCGGGCCAAGAAAATAGAGCCGGTTACGAAGAAGCCATCGTCGTCTGGCCGTCTGGCCGGCCTCGGGGGTAAGAATTGAGTGGATCATTTTGGTCCACCGCCGAGGACGCATGTGGCACCGTCGGGAAGGAGCGAGGAGGAAAACCGCGAGGTTCAAGAACTTAAGGCACAAGTGGCGCGGATCCCGCAGATCGTCCAAGACAACCTGGCAATCACCCTCACGTCCTTCCTGCCTACCTTGGTGGAGTCAATAGCGAACTGGAGTGCGGGTGGTCGAGTAGGGCCGTGCCCGATTCCAAGCATGGTCAGCAGCCACTCGAACAACGCGGCGCCGACAAATCAGGCGAACTACGTGTTCGTGACTCCGCCCGCTAGCACCATGGCACCGCAAGTGTTGGTGACTCCCCCTGCCATCACCGTGGCGCCGGAGTACATGTTGGTGCTCCCCGCCATCGTCGCGGCGGCACCGGAGCTCCAAGCACCCGTCGGTAGGGAGAATACACCGGCGGCCAGCACCGCGCCATCAAGCAGCCCTTCCGTCTCTTGCACGCCCGTCGCCGTATGCGGTGCGTTGACATTAGCCGATCTCGACGCCATCACGGTAAACAAATTGCTTTGATTACCTCCTTTCATGCCATCTATTACTCTTATGGCATCTCTGACGATGCCGTACATGTTTTCCGCAGACGGATGTTCCTTGCACTCTCTTATGCTACGTGAACAACGAGCTGAGGGATGTTGCCAAGGGTACCATCGTTCAACCCTTGCAGCGCACGTTCCACTCAAGGCCGATGTCAGATAGCGTGCACAGGGTTAAAATTAGTCGGGTGCTAAGGGGCTGCGACGACCTGGAACCTCCCATTCAACCCCCAGGAGCGGATGAAGAAGAGTCGTCTGTCCTCAGAACTTGCTTCGGCTTATTCTTGCTATGGCCAAAGAGCATGATCCGTTTGGGGACGGCGGGGGCCATCACGCCACAAACAACAGCACCGTCTGTCGTGCCAGCGACAAGCGGTGGCAAGGCCCCCTTACCACCCTCCACGCGGTGGGCCGGATGATCATCTTGATGATATGCACATGGCGCAGGATCCGGCCGAGGACGACGAAGACTGGAATGACCACTTCTTCAGCACTTAGTTTAGCAACGAAGACCTAGCTGGTGGCCCCACAGAGAAAGCCACTATCACCAAGCGTCTGTTTGGTTCTCAGGAGACGCCTCCAGCTTGCGCCTTTATAGAGCCAGCTGATACAACCAACCGGCCTTTTATTCTAAGCCCTGACACACTACATAGGGCGGTCGGTGCTCAGATTGCGGTGCCTGCCCGCTCTCCAAAAGGAAAAAAGGGCAGGAAAAGAAAATCTAGCAGCTCGAGCCAGCCGGTGGCGTCAACAACTACGAATCCGATCAGGTTTCGGGACGGCCCACCAAGACCCGAGGGTATTATGTGGAGGATTCATGTGGCGGGTGAGCCCATGCTACCAAAGAATTTGCGGAAGCTTGCCAGTTCGGAACTGCAGAGTGTGCATGACGGCGTGCTGACGATAGAGAGACGCCTTCTATCGGAGAAAGATCCCTCGCACCCGGTATTCATGGTTAAGGTGCCACCAGGCTTGGGCTTCGTCGACAATGCCCCTGCGGATCTGTTCTTCCTGCGGTTCGATGACATCTTCAATATGTTCCACCTATACCCGCTACACTATACCATGGTCCGTCTGTTTTCGCTCAGCCTGGCCATGCAGATCATTAGAGAGAACACACCGGGCATCGCTATAGTGGACCCCTACTACATGTGTGACGGTTGCTTGGGTCCCCCCGCCGAATGACGTATCGTGGCCTCGTACCTAAAAAGAATCCTCGTGGCGAACAAGACAAAGGAATACATTCTCGTGCCTTACTTTCCCGAGTAAGTCGTTATTCACTCGCCACCGTCGATTGGCTTTATTAGATCATCATCATTCTTTTTCCAACACATTCCATTTGAATTTTTTGCGCAGACATGAACACTGCACGCTCATCTCCTTATCGCCGAAGCATTCCCATGCCACGTATTTCGACTCGGGGAGTCTAGAAAAGAAGAAAAACTACGACAAGATCAAGGAAGTTCTGGATGATGCTCTCATTGGCTTTGCCTCGACGGAAGGCACCACCTTCGTGCGTATGAAGGTCAAGTTCGGCAGGCACGTCTTCAACCACGTAACGGAGTTCCCCTGCGTGAAGCAGCCGGGAAACAGTAAGAAGGAAGCCTACTACGCACTCCATCACATGAGGGCGTTCCTACTTGACCAGCAGAATTCTACGCTGCCAGATCATCTCAAACAGTGGGCCGAAGCAAAGGCCAAGATCAATGATTCAGATATTAGACAAGGGATGTATCGCATCCAGCAGCAGTTTGGGGCAATCATCTTTCGCGATGTCATGACTTCGGGGGGATCTTCTACAGAGGAAATATCTCGAATAACCATGACATAGAAGATCGCCTAGAGATGCAGGGTGACTATAGGAAGTTCATGACGAGACAAGGCATCCTCCCGTTCCCTAAGCCGATCCAGAAGGCTTGATGTTGTCCTAGTTGTAGTTACAAACTATAGATGACCTTTGTGTGTGTGTGGACAAACTATGAATCATCGCTTACTTCTTTTGCTTATTAATATTATATATCAATCAATGCTTGGTTTTTTTGCTTACTCTTTGGTCCTTTGCTCACTTTGGTCCTTCTTTTTTTCCTTACTCTTTTTTCGAGAATAATGCCGATGATTGAAATGCCGTGGCACACTATATATGTGAATGTGCTACGATGGGATTGTGAGCCTTGTGATATGCACAAGTCCAGGTCTTGTGCATCCTACTCAGCTCACCGTTCCATCATAGCATATTCCTGTGTCCAACGACCTATGTATATATATGAGGCATGCTTTTCGAGTTACTTTGGTCTTTTTTGAGAATAATGCCGATGATTGAAATGTCGTGGCACACTATATGTGAATGTGCTGCGATGGGATTGTTCGCCTTGTGCTATGCACAGGTCCAGGTGTTGTGCATCCTACTTGGCGAACAGTTCCATCGTAGCATATTCCTGTGTCGAACAACCTAGTTATATATGAGGCATGCTTTTTGAGTTTGGTCTTTTTGATTTAGGATTACTTTCTATAAGTGTATCTTCATATGCGACTTTAATTATATATGTTTTTTTCAATCACCGGTTAATTATTATTGTCAACTTATAGATGACATGGTACGTCGTGTACAAGGGACGGGTTCCCGGAGTCTACGATGATTGGGAATACTGCCGGAGACAGGTGCACCGTTTCAGCGGCAATAGCTACAAAGGGTACAACACTATGACGGAGACGGAAGCTAGATACACGCGCTATCTAGCGGAGTTAGGACAAGGAACCGGATGAAGACCTACACCTTCGTCGCGGCGGTGATCATGCTTATCTTTTTTGGTTGTTTATGTCGCGTTTGTGTCTAGCTAGTTTAGATGTCTAGGCGAGCTTTCGAGCTCTAACTTGTCCGATCGACACATGTATTCACATGTCACCAAGTACTACTTTGTAACTTGATCGAAACAATGTAACTTATACTATGTATTCATGTATGAGACTTATCTATATGTATTTGTTTCAATCTTGTTTTTCAAATTGTGTATTTATATATATAATTGTATATCTTGTATCTGTGTGTGTATATCTGCTGTAATATTGTATATAATCTGTATTGTATATAATCTGGCTTGGAAATCAAAAAAAACACACCTGTGGCGCACATGATCTACCTTCTGTGACGCACTACACCTAAAGCGCACTATAGAAGCTTAGTGGCGCATTGGGAAGTGCGCCACAGAAGATCCTACGCGTAGCGCACCTACCCACATAGCCGTGGCGCACTAGTAGGTGTGCTACGCCTATCTCGACACAACCGTGGCGCACTAGGCAGTGCGCCACGGCTGGGAGATAGCCGTTGCGCAAGGCACGTGGCGCACTGCTAGTGCGCCACAGATGATCTTTTCAGGTGCGCCACTAACTGTTGTTTTACTAGTAGTGATATGCTTTCGGTGGTCAACTCCATACTGATTTTGTACTACTTCAGTTTACCAAATTAGGCATATGTCATTTATGTTTGTATGTTAGATACATAGTATATATATATATATATATGCTAGTTTAGGTCTGTTGGTTTTATGTTTGTCCTATCCAGTCTCTGGATAGTGACAAGTGCAAATACTATTATTAATACTCCCTCCCTAGATAGTGACAAGTGCAAATACTATTATTAATACTTCCTCCGATCCATATAATTGTCGCGGAAATAGATGTATCTAGACATGTTTTAGTGCTAGATACATCCATTTCAGTAACAAGTAATATGGATTGGAGGGAGTATAATTTTTTGGGTTCATTTCACTTGTGAGTTATTCCAATTCCCTTTGGTTGATTATGTTCAGTATATGATGCTCTAAAGTTTGAATGGATAAACTGTCTCGTGCTTAGACATTTAAAAATTTGGAGTTTTTGTGTTCTTAAGAATTCAGTAGCTTGAGGTGATTTCCTTTGGTCAAAGTGTTTCTATTTAAATTTAGTGATGATTCATTGGTTTGGTTTTGACACTTTTTTAGTTTGATCTATCTGGATGATCTTCTGTTTCTTGGATACTTGACCTAGTTCTATATTTTTTGGGTTGATGTCAAGTACTTATGCAAGATGAGCATGTTCTACTAGTACAGTTTCAAGTTTTCATTCAGATATTGCCTCTTCCATTGGCTGTTGTGACTTTTGTTTTTCCAAAACCTCAGGTTAAAGGTTCAAGACTAGTTCATGGACTTTGGTTTTGAATTCTACAACAAATAGATTCACTTGTGTGGATCCAACATTCTAATCCCTAACAAGTTCTTCTACTATGGTGTTTTTCTTACAGGTTAAAGCAAAACAAGAATGATCAAGAGAAGATGAGGAAAATAGATAGGCCTAGATAGGTTTTGGATTCGTATTGTAGTTTGTATTTACGATTTTAAGTTCTCTTTTGTAATATTTGAGTTGTAAGGATTCTTGTACTATTATTCAAATGAATAAAGATCACTTTCTTAAATTTGACTTGTGTTCTTTTAAATTCGGAGTCACTGGTTATATGTTTGTATGATATTTAAACTTAGAATTCAAGTTTGACTTAAGAAAAACCTTGGTTTGAAACTTCATCCAAATATTTTAAAATCTTCAACTAAACTTGTTTCAATTCATAGTGACCATTTGGTTATAAAAACCTCAGTAGAGCCACATTCAAATCAAGATTTTGAAATTTCAAGTTAACCCTAACTCTTTTAAATGCATGCAATGCAATTTAACAATTCACACTTTTCCTAACATTTATCCGTGGGTTATTACACAATGGTCTGCAGCTCCTTCTCCATGAGGTGGTGGTCGTCCTCCTCCATCGCGACCCTCTCTAGGGAGATCTCCGCACCGCGGACTTCAATGTATCGGTTGATATCTTTGAGGCTACAGACCCCGTTTCTCCTCTCCCTCTCACTCTTTTAAGAGTCGATGATGGCGTGCTACAGCAGATCAAGCACCTCCTCCACCCCTCCGTTGAGGAGAAGTCTAGCGGGTCGGAGTCGTCGTTCGAGGAGGACAAAGGAGTTGGTTCCGGCGAAGGGATGCGTTGCAGCGCCACAGGCATGGGGAGCTTGGCCCAACAAGTTGGTAGGCGGCGAGACATGGTAGCCGACAACATGCCCCCACCTACAGCAACGCACAAATGTGTATCTAAACATCCATATAGGCGTTGCTGGCACCCATACCAACGGATTTAGTATGCGTTGCGTTTTTGGGCGTTGCAAGGGTATAATGCAACACATACAGATGCGTTGGTAACCAATGGGTAGAGCATTGAAAAGTTTCAACATATATTGAGCTATACTTGTATCTGTTGCAACATAACATACATAGATTGAACAATTTTATTTTAAAATAAATATTATTTCAAGACGGAGTGGCTTGATGGCTTCAAAGAGGGTGATATTTTTCGGGTCAGTAGGAGTATACGCACTTCATAAGATACGTAAGAAAACACACACAAATTACAGAATATGAATACATTGCATAAAAACAATTGAATATTGATTATTGAAATCACATCATACATGAAAGTTCTCTTTTGAGTACGAGCTTACAATCTTTTTCCATCTATACATATTCCATCTAATGTTCTATCTTCCAATGTGTAGAGCCTATATCCGAATATAGCAGTCCTTGCCTATGTTCTGGGTCTGCAAAAAACAAAGCTCGAAATTTAGAATCAATGTGGAAAAAACAGTGGGTAGGGTGTATTGAATCCTACAACATACTCGCTCTAGTACTCACCATGAGAGAATGTCAAAAGTGCATATATCTAAACAGACAATATTTCCATGATGAAAAGCACCACTCTACATGTTTGTTGGCTACAAAAATTAAATATTGAAGTTCGATGATTAAAATCTTGTTAGAGTATGCAGCTAGCACAAAGCAACCTAAATTAAAATAACTACTGACTTGGACACCAAAATTCACATCTTTAAATTCATGTGTGCAACTATGGGATATTTATGCTAAGCATTGAACAATGCCAAGGAAGGAATATGTCAGCAGAATGAATCCGAGGAATAGTTGGCTGAATTAAGAGTTTTAAAACAATGTTTTGTTTGAAGTTAAAATTATATATTTAAAGTATGTATACTTACGAAACGCATATATGAATTAAATACACTAGAAACAACAACACTATAAATAGTATGTACCTTAACATACGTTCAGATGCAGAATAGATAGAGAGCTATTTGGATAAATAAAGTGACTCAAGACAAATAAGCTACACTGGCAAGGTACGGACTATTCTTTTGCGGTCTCAATTTCTGCATTGGCTGAAGATATATTAAGTGCAAGACCGAGAATTTTTTTGTTCCAATAGTTCCACAATTAGAAAGGTGGTCCACCTGAAAGAAATCAATCAAAATAGCTTATTCTTGGTCAGAGAACACCTGGTAAACAGTTTCACAAAAGCTTTTTTATAAGTTTCAAAATAGGAGCACTCTTTGCTCAAAAAGGTTTTTTCACAAGTGAAGGCTTTCAAAGTAATACTCAATATATAAGAGTTTTGTGCAAACAAGGAAGATAGAGAACATGATTGAATAAATAAACCATATGAATGCTTGAAACACAACAACTCAAATGCTTGCTGGAGATAGAGAGGAAGTAGGTTTACTGACTCAACTGGTAACTAGGAGAGAGGTCCCTTTATAGAGGGTAGCAAGGATTACAAGTCATAAAGAGCTTCCAAAAGATTATGATACTTACTAGCTTTGAGCCCTCATTGCCCCTATCATAAGCATCTTGAGATGATTAAGGTTAAAGTGAACAAAGATGGAGTATATGCTTGACAAAATATAAGTTGGCAATCGCATGTCCCTTGAATATGAGGGCCACTCCTCATGCATACTCAACTTTGGGCCCAGGTAAGTTCTTCATTGTAAGTATTTTCATATCATTGAGAACCGCCAACGGGGTACCCCTTGCACATGGCACAGGAGCTTTCCCATAACCAAAATGACAAGGCAAGCAGACAATGAGCATCTCAGCAATCTTTTTATTTACCATATGCATAGCTTTTTATTGAGAATGCTTCATAGATGACTCACTATGGTGATGTTGCAAGTTTCCACCATGATTAAGCATGGCTTAGGCTAGCGGCCTAGGTGTTCCTCTAACACAGAATACAAACTCCATGGACTTACAAGTTCCCTCTTTATTTCACACTGTTGACATCCATAGACAAAAGAGCACGATATCAACTGTGTACAGAGTACAAGTGCAATGTTGAAAACGTTCCTCGTGACAGCACGGTTTTGCTAATTCCAACGTATAGATGCAAGCATATACAACTTCGATGTTCACAATGGTTCAAGTCTATTAGGGGCAAAGAAATAAAGTGTGCCATCAAGTTCATGAGAGCTTTACTAACTAGTTTTCACATAACAAAATACTTTTTAATTCCAAAGGTAGATGAAGCTTGAGAATTTGCTTGGAATAGCAACAGCTACTAGGTAGATATGGTGGACACAAGTGGCAAAGGTTTTTGGTTCAAAGGGTTTTAGAAACATGAAAAGTATGCCTTCTCAAAACAGGTTTTTGGCTAGCAAGGCTAGGTAGCAAGCAAGAGAGTTGAAAGAAACAAGCAAACATACAAGTAATAAAGCCAAACGTGCAATCTTCCTCGAAGACACAAAAGGATCTTAAATAAAGAATACTAAGCTTATGAGCCAACAAGAAAGAAAACAAAATGATACAAAATACTTGTAAGCTTTCTCTTTCCTTTTCTTTTTCATAGTAATGCTACTGACCAGAACTCGGTTTGCCAAAACCAATTTAGATCCACTTGATGATCCCAAAGTGGTGCCAATACTGATCAACAAGATCCATCATATAATAGAGATTGCAAACTAAAATAACAAGTGCAAAAAGTAAAAGATGAGACTTCTCATTAATATTCCAATAAAGGCACTCACACCAAGGGATACATAGATAACCAACTAAAGGAGAGATACTTCCACATGCAAACCAAACTATAAGATAACCCCTCTACCACAGATACGAATCCACTAAAAAGGTAAAAGATAAAAGATAATGGTGGTGATACCGTGGCACTCCCCCAAGCTTGGAACAAGCCAAGGGGATGCCAAACCTTATGATGAATTAGTCCCTTGGTGGTGGTGGTGTTGCCCCCTTGATAAGCTCCTCAATGAGTTTCTTCAAATCCTCGAACTCAAAAGTAAGAGTACGGATCAACTATGAATTATGCTCAATGCAGCCCATGATCAACTCGGACCGAGGATCCTAGTCCTTGTTATTCTTTCTCCATTCTTCCAAATTAGAGTGTTTCTTCCCTGCATGGTTAGAACAAGGGGTACTAGGAGAAAGTGTGCGTGGAGCAAGGATATGACGCGGAGTTCTCCCTCCTGTAGACATCTGTGTTATCCTCTTAATATTGGTAGGTCGAGCCACCAAACCAATGCTTGCGAGGGTAGCACGAGTGTTCGGTTGCTTGTCCTCCTCCATGTCACCTTCATACCCTACCAAAATCTCCTCCTCCTTGGGGACTTGAGGCTCTTCTTCTTCGGGCTTCTTGCCTTTGTCGTTGGCAGAGGCCATGGTGCTCTAAACTTGAGAAGATTTCCTGACAGAAACAGATCGAAATGAAAACACGTTGAGAACACAATGCACGAACCTCGGGGTATCCGGGGGGTTATATATTACGAAGTTTCAATGCATAAGGAAGGTTTTGACACGGAAACGAGGCAGATACGGAGTTCGAGGGTGTCAAACCCCCTCCATGCACGGCCAGGCTAGGCCCGCGCCTGGGGTGGGTTTATCCACCCCAGACTCCGATTCCTCTTCAGTTCCGTCTCGTAACTTCCCTTATGCATTAAAAACATCAAAAATATAAAAAGATTGGAGTTTCACGAACCTTCCGTTTTCACCACTTTTACCTATTCAAAGGCGAACTCTGCAGTTTCTGGTGTTTGGTTTCTGATAAATTCTTCTGGAGTCAAGATTTGAATAACATCCACATCTTCATTATAACTCCAGAAATATAATGTTTTAATCTTTGACCATTAACCACCTGTGTTGTGTCATCCTTTAGAGAAGAAATTTTGATGGCACATGAACGGTACACTTCCTTGATAACAAAAGGTCATTCCCATTTGGAGAGTAGTTTCCCTGCAAAAAATCTGAGATGAGACCTATACAAAAGAACTTTCTCACCAACATGGAACTCCCTTTTGAGAATTCTCCTATCATGCCATCTTTTTACTTTTTCCTTAAAGAGCTTAGCATTTTCGTAAGCTTCCCCTCTCCACTCATCTAGATTACTCAAATCGAGCAGTCTTTTCTCACCAGCATGTCTAAAATCTCTATTCAACTCTTTCACTGCCCAATAAGCTTTGTGTTCTAATTCTAAAGGCAAGTGACAAGCTTTCCCATAGACCATTTTGTAAGGAGACATCCCCATAGGATTTTTATAAGCAGTTCTATAATCCCACAAAGCGTCATTCAACTTTTTAGCCAATTTTTCCTAGATCTATTGACAGATTTCTGCAAGATAGATTTAATTTCCCTATTGTAAAGGTCTACTTGCCCACTAGTTTGGGGGTGATAAGCTGAAGCAATTATGTGGTTTACATCATACTTAGCGAGGGTTTTTCTAAAAAAAACCATGAATAAAATGGGAGCCTCCATCAGTCATGAGATATCTAGGCACACCAAACCTAGGAAAAATGACATCTTTAAGAATTTTCAAAGAGTTCTTACCATCAGCATTGTTTGTAGGTATGGATTCCACCCATTTTGTAACATAGTCAACAACAACAAGAATATGAGTATACCCTTTCGAAGGAGGAAAAAACCCCATAAAGTCAAATCCCCAACAATCAAAAGGTCCAATAACAAGAGAATAATTCATAGGAATTTCATTGCGTCAAGACATGTTACCTACTCGTTGGCATTCATCACAGGATAAGTCAAACTTCCTTGCATATTTAAAAAGAGTGGGCCAATAAAATCCAAATTGTAAAACCTTTTGTGCAGTCCTATCCCCAGCATGATGTCCTCCATAAGCACTGCCATGACATTTTCTTAATATCTCTTATTGTTCAAATTCTAGAACACATCTTCGCATAATGCCATCTACTCCTTCTTTATATAAGTGTGGGTCATCCCAAAAGTAATGCCTTAGATCATAAAAGAATTTCCTTCTTTGCTGAGTTGTAAAGGTTGGAGGCAATACTTGGAAACAATAAAGTTAGCATAATCAGCATACCAAGGACTCTCATGTGGACTTGCCCTTATTGCAGCAAACTGCTCATTTGGAAAACTATCATTAACATGCAAAGGGTCAAAAGAAATGTTTTCCAAACAAGATAAATTATCAGCAACAGGATTATCAGCACCTTTCCTATCCATAATATGCAGATCAAACTTTTGCAAAAGCAACACCCACCTTATAAGCCTAGGTTTAGGGTCCTTCTTTGTCATAAGGTACTTAATAGTTGCATGATCAGTATGAATAGTAACCCTAGAGTCAACAATATAAGGTCTAAACTTATCACAAGCAAAGATTACAACTAAGAACTCTTTTTCAGTAGTAGCATAATTCTTTTGAGCAGCATCCAGAGTCTTGCTAGCATACTGAATAACATTCAGCTTCTTGTCAACACGTTGTCCACAGACAGCACCCACAGCAAAGTCACTAGCGTCACACATGATTTCAAAAGGTAAACTCCAATCAGTTGGTTGGACTATAGGAGCAGTTGTCAAAACCTTCTTCAAAGTTTCAAAAGCTTCCTTACAATTATCACCAAAAACAAAAGGTACATATTTTTGAAGAAGATTAGTAAGGGGCTTTGAAATTTTGGAGAAATCTTTAATAAACCTCCTATAGAAACCAGCATGACCAAGAATACTACGAATACCTTTGATATCTCTAGGACAAGGCATCTTCTCAATTGCTTCAGTTTTGGCTCTATTAACTTCAATGCCTCTTTCAGAGATCTTGTGTCCAAGAACAATCCCTTCATTAACCATGAAATGGCATTTCTCCCAGTTAAGAACAAGGTTGGTTTCTTCACATCTCTACAAAACTTTATCAAGGTTGTGCAAATAGTTATCAAAAAAAGTTCCATAGACGGAAAAGTCGTCCATGAAAACCTCCACAATTTCTTCACAAAAACCATGAAATATAGCAGACATACATCTTTGAAAGGTAGCAGGAGCATTACATAAGCCAAAAGGCATACGCCTATAAGCATAAGTACCATAAGGACAAGTGAAAGTGGTTTTCTCCTTGTCCTGTGCTTTCACAGCAATTTGATAAAACCCAGAATAACCATCAAGAAAGCAAAAATGAGTATTTTTGGACAACCTCTCAAGCATTTGATCAATAAAGGGCAAAGGATAATGATCTTTCTTTGTAACTTTATTAATATTTCTAAAATCAATGCACATTCTGTACCCAACCACTACTCTTTGGGGTATAAGCTCATTATCCTCATTAGGCACAACAGTTATTCCCCCTTTCTTGGGAACACAATCAACAAGGCTAACCCATTGACTATAAGCAATAGGATAAATAATACTAGCATCAAGGAGTTTTAATACCTCATTTCTTACCACATCCTTCATCTTAGGATTTAGACAGCGTTGGTTCTCAATAACTGGTTTTGCATCAGGCTCAATATTAATAGCATGCTGACATATAGTAGGAGAAATTCCTTTTAAATCATCAAGAGTATAACCCATAGCTCCTCGGTGCTTCTTCAATACTTCCAATAACCTTTCTTCTTCCTTCCCTGAAAGTTTAGAACTAATAATAACAGGATATATTTTCTTATCATCAAGATAAGCATATTTAAGATCATCAGGTAAAGGTTTTAGTTCGAAAACAGAATCCCCTTTAGGTGGTAGTGTGGTACCCAAATCTTCCACAGGTAGATTATGCTTAAGCTGTTCCGACTGACAAAGGAAAACTTCGTCAATCTCATTTCTTTCCTTCATGAAGACATCACTTTCATGGTCTTCCATGAACTGCTGCAAAGCATTGTTAGGAGCAAGAGAAATAGCTGACGGTTGTTTAACCCTGAAATCCTCATTAGGTAATTCATTTTCATAAGGAGTTTTGGAAAATTTGGAAAAATTAAACTCATAAGATTCTCCAGCAAACTTAGTCAAAACTTTTTCCTTCCTACAATCTATGATAGCCCCACAAGTATTAAGGAAAGGTCTACCAAAGATGATAGGATAGGTTTTACTAGCTTCTTTATCAAGTACTAGAAAATCAGCAGGATATTTAATCTTACCCCAAAGGACCTCCACGTCTCTTACAATACCAATGGGACAAACTTGCTCTCTATTAGCAAGGTGAATAACCACATCAATGTCCTCAAGCTCACAACGACCAATCTCATGCATAATTTCCCTGTAAAGCTCATAAGGAATAGCACTGGAACTAGCACCAATATCACATAAACCATAATAGCTGTGACTACCAATTCTAATAGAAAGCACAGGAACACTAGGTTTTCTAACTTCCTTAGGAGATAAACAATATTAGTAGCATCTTCACAGAAGACAATATGCTCATCCTCTATATTTCTAGTGACAAGATCTTTCACAATAGCTACCACATGCTCAATATCAATAAGCTCATCGGACCCTACAGTTTTCTTTGCGCTTTTGCTAACCACAGTAGCCATAATAGAATGCTCCCTCACCTTGGAAGGAAAAGGAGTTTTCTCAATATAAGGTTCAGGCAAAATAGGATCAACGGTGCAAACCTTTGTACTAGCAGGAACATGGGTGATAGTGTTTTATAAGGAGCGTGGTACTTGTACCACTCTTTCTTAGGAAGTTCAATATAAGAGGCAAAGGCATTAAAACATTTTGCAAGAACTTGGGGATAAAGGCCAAACTCATTGCTAATATCACGGAAGTTATCAGTTTCCATAAAGGATTTAATGCATTCATAATCATAGACTTTCTTCCTTTGTCATTCTCCCAAGGCTCAGTGTTCTCTTGAATACGGTCTAGTAGATCCCATTTAGCTTCTTCCTTCATATGTGTGAATGATACAGCACAAGAAGCATCTAGTAAATCTTTATCATGAAGAGAAAGCCTAGCATAAAAGTTATTGAAAATAATATTGTTAGTGAGTTCATGAATAGGATGTTTAAGCATGAGTAACTTCAATCTCCCCCAAGCTTGAGCTGTACTCTCTCCATCAAGAGGCCAAAAGTTATATATAAGATTTATATCCTTATGGATTTCACTGGGAGGATAAAATTTAGAGTAAAAGAGAGATGCCATCTCCTACCATTCCATGGATTGTCCATTCTTCAGCAGCTTATACCATTCTTCAGCTCTCCCTTTCAAGGATATGGAGAGTAACTTCTTCTTCACCTGTTCAGTTGTGATACCTGCACTCTTAAACAACCCGCATAATTCATGGATAAAAAGCAAGTGATCACCAGGATGGACAGTTCCATCCCCAAAATAATAATTATTCATAACACAATTAACAATACTTGTAGGTATCTTAAAAGGATCTATCTCAACAGGAGGTGGTTCATCTACTACCCTAGCAGTGGTAGTAGTTTTCCTAAACATAAAACCAAGTGGGTTATCCATATTGGAAACAAAGTAACAAGCAGTAACAAAAGCAATACTCACAGTAAAAGTTTCCTTACCATTTCCACTCTTCAATAGCGCTTCACTCCCCGGCAACGGCGCCAGAAAATAGTCTTGATGACCCACAAGTATAGGGGGTGTATCGTAGTACTTTTGATAAATAGGAGTGTCGATCCCAACAAGGAGCAGAAGGTGCTGAACAGTGGTATGGAGCAGGAAATCCCTGTGAATACTTAGCAAACGGATTTTTAGTGGTTTTCTGACAAGGCAACAAAACAAAGAGTAAGTAACAAAAGTAACGAATAAACGGAGAAAGTGGCCCAATTCTTTCTTAGCAAAGGACAAGCCGGTGGAAATACTTATAAGGACCAAACGTTCTCGAGGACACATGGGAATTCTGTCAAGTGCTTTCGCTTCAAATAGCTGAGTACTCTTCTTTGGTGTTTGTAAGTGTTGTGTGGGTGAACCTGTGCTAACATACTTCCCTTCCTAGGACTAATACATACTTGTGATTAAAACCCCTGCAAACATCCGTAACTATAGGAAAGTAATTAAGATATACATCTAACCACAGCCTTAAACTCTGAGATCCTACACTCCCATGTGCAAAGGTGTCCTAATGGGGGTTAAGGTTTCTGTCACTCCGGCAACCCCATAATTAGTATCCAAATACACAATGTGTTCCCCTAGGATCATAAATGGTGAAGTGTCATGTAGTCGACGTTCACATGACACCACTAGAAGAATAGCACCACAACTTAAATACTAAACCATTGAATAATAACTCAACACAGATCCACTAATAACAACATGACTTCTCCCATGTCCTCAAGAACTAGACGAACTACTCACAAGACATCATATGGATCAAGATCAAAGATGATATGATAATGGATAACAATCTAAACATAAACAATAATCCAATGGTTCCACTCACAAGCATCAACTATAATAGTAATTAACACCGGGAAAGTTTCCCCTAAGAACTAAAGCAATATCCAACACAATTGTTAGAATGGGACGGAGTGGTGATGATGGTACTGGTGGAGATGATGGTGTGGATGATGATGATGATGATCCCGATGAAGCCTAGCTTGATAACGGTGTTGATGGTGACGGTCTCCCCTCTCCGGGAAGGAATTCCTCCGGTAGAAATCTGTCTACCGGAGAGATCTTTCTCTCTCGGTGTTTTCTGCCCCCAGAGGCGGCGGAAATCTATCTATGGTCGCTCCCCTCGTATTAGGGTTCGGTAGGGAAGATATAGGCGAAGGGCGGAGTCGGAGGCCAGGCAGGTGGGCCACACCTGCCCTAGGCGCGGGGTCAGGTGGGCCCGCGCCTAGGGGGTGTGGGGCCCCTGAGACCCCACTTCGTCCCTCCTTCTGGCTTCCTTCGTCTTCTGGTAAAATAATATGTTTCCATATTTTTCTGATAATTTTCTGATCTTCGCGAAATTGCACCGAAACGTCTTCTTTTCCATCAGAATCCAGACTTCGGCAGTCCATCCTCCAGGAATCATCCAACATGCATAAACAGGTGAAAAAGTCATAAGTAATACTTCATAATAAGACAAACATCAATAAATAGAGGTAAATTATGATATAGAAAGGTGATGCAAATTGGGCGTATCAGTACCAGGAGAACCTGGTCCTCAAGTATAAATAGGAACCTTAATTCGCTTCCGTGAGGATTGAACTCAGGTCTTGGGTTTGTACATCCACTCCCCCAACCAGTTGAGCTAGGCTTACTCCCCCAATACTAGATACTTAACTAGATACATATAAATTTAAACAAACTTGAGTCAACTAATATGGGTCGGAAAGAGTATTAATAGACCATACATATATAACAAGTGTCAAGTGGTCTTGATATTTTGAACAATCAAGAGTACTACCAATGCAAATAACCAAAGTTAATGTGAAATAAAAACAAAGAGATTGACTTCCACTACGAGACATCACAAGTTACTACGAGTACAAATTATATCACTTAATAGTGGTGACAGGCATACCAAATAAGCCAGGATAAATACGCAATACCATTGCTTGGTGCTTAGATAAAAGTACAAGAAAAAAAGGAATTCACCAAACCTACACGGTCGTATGGGTGAAGGTCACGATGTAAGGTGTGTTTGATAGCCCGGGCCAACTCAGAATCTCCATCTTCCCTCATACGTGCTGCCCCTAGACAAGCTCAGCTCGGATTTTCTCACTTGTTTGGTGGCCCAAGCTCAGCTCAGATGTTGTTTGGTGGGTTCTGTGAGTTAAAACAAGTTGCACTTGAAATTTTTACACATAGGTCCTTAGGACGAACATAAAAAAGCAATCAGGTCATTATATAAAAAAGTAAAAAGCAATCAGGTCCTAGCGTTCAAGGCCGTCGTTGTGTGCTCTCCCGTTGGTGGCAGCGATGAGGTGGCCCACTGCCGGAGCTTTGGCGGATGGGTGGCGATGCGACGAGGTGGCCCACTTGCCGGAGCTTGGGCGGCTGGGTGTAGGCGCGATGAGGTGGCCTTCTGCCAGGAGCTCGCTCACGGGGGTGCGGCGGCTGACTCGAGGTCGTACGGGGACGGCGCGGCCGGGAACGGAGACGAGGCGGGGCGGCGCGGTCCTGCTGCCAGGTCAAGGACGGGGACGACGAAGGGCAGCGCCAAGGGGAGCCTCACCAGCGGTGGGTTCTGGGGGCGGGTGGGATGGCGGCGGTGGAAATTGGGGGTGAGAGACGAGGGGAAAGAAGAAAAGGAGGGCCGCTCGGGTTCGGGTCGGGGTCTGGGGGTCGTGGGGTGGCTTCCAGCGGGACGGGGTGGGCGGGCGTGGATAATTTTTCGGGACGGACGCGGCAGGGCTGAGATGCGAAGCTCGTTTTTCACTTCGCAACTAGGCAGTGCCCAGAGGCCTTTTTCGTATCGGTTGGGAAGTGCCCAAACCACGGAACCGAACTAACAAACAACGAAAATCGGGATGGGGTGGGAGATTCTGGGGTGAACTGGTCTACCAAACACGCTCGTAGTGTTGCAGCTGGAAGCCAGTTCACCATGGCTCGCCACAGCCTGGATCTTGGGAGCTTTCCAAGGGCGCAGGTTGCCTGCCGGACTCGGAGGTGCCAACGAAAGTCTCCCATGGTTCGCCGGGTTGATTTGTGGAGGTGCTTTCGATTGCGATGCACGGCTGCTAGGGTTAAGGTTGACTCGGGGGAGTTGGGGATCGTGACTTTTTTTTTTTGGGAGGGGATCGTGACTTGGGTTTGGGATGCGAAGATGAGGGACGGGTTACACAAACCGTTTTCTTTTAGTTTGTTATAAAAAAAATTAGAGCGTGGGGACGTGGGGAGTTGGACCGTGGATACGTATGGTAGCACTGTTGCGAGCGATCTGTAGCTGTAGCCCTGGTCGTGTTGTAGCAACGGTGACTAGGAGGAAAAAAGGTCTTGGTTCTGAAAATGACACAGTAGACGAGTATGACCGGTTTATGCTTTTACGTGTGGATAGAAGAGGTGTTGGGCGGTATTTAACGCCAGAGCAAGCGAGCACGACCGCTAGCTCTTATAGACACGTCCACTCTCTACGCCAGCGACGCTTCCCTATGACGACGAGACGTCTTCCTGCGCCGCCATTAAGCGGCCACGGGAAGGTTGGCGACAACATAACAAATAACGCTGATCAACCACTGTACCAATGACGAGGCTGACCCGCCAATCTCCATGTCGCTAGCGCGTTGCATCTGCGACGCCGAGCATGTCTCCTGTGGTGCAAGGATATTCTATTGTACCGTGTCGCACGGAACAACCGTTGGGGCACGCAACTAGACGCGGTTTCGTGTTGCCTTTGGGACGTCACTTTCACATAGACCGATAACATTTAAATTTGTAAAAAAAGTATGTTGTTTGTAAGATGCCCAAAATTATATATCTACATTTTTTTGCATTTTTCATGTAATCTAAAATGGAAGTCAAATGACACGATCAATCAATGATGTTTGTCGTAAGCGGTGTTCTTCAGCAAGCGAATCACAGATTCAAAACGTGCTCGCGGTGGTGTATGCGTGACGTATGTGACACGGCATCCGGACGGAATGATGGATGCGATGTTGCCGTACGTGGACTCGACCGTAGACTCCATGGCGGTCATCGTCTCGAACAGAAAGAGACAATCAACCAATGCGAGACCGGCCGAAAGGTCGGGCCGGGGAGTGAGTGATCGAGGAAGGAAGTCGCCATTTCAGCACCAGTCCACCAACCCCAACATCGACTCGAGTGCTGATCCGTGTTGAAAGAAATCGAGAGAGAACGACAAACAAATAGCAAATGATGCAACTCATTTTTTTCATTGATGATTCTTAGTATATATACAAAGGGGAAGAGACACGAGCGAGAGTCGCGTCCGTACAAGGTGTGCGAGATATGTCGGTTGCTATTACAAACCGACATAGAGTACATGGAAGAATTATCCTTTTAATTAATCTAATCTATTAATTAAATCCTAACACTCCACCTAATCCTTTCATGTTTTTGCGATCAATCATCTTTGGAATTATCTCCTCCAAAAACCCTGTGGGGAAAAATACGAGAAGAATAGTGTATGATATGTTGCTAAAACTCCTTTAAACCCAGTGTGAAAATAAGAAGAAAATGGTGCAACATATGGTTAGATATGCTGTTAAAACTCCTTCAAACCCAGTGGGAAAATAAGAAGAAAATGATACAGCATATAATGATTATTGCCTCCGTGTTAACTCCATATAAGAAAAACCTTGTAAAGAGGAAAAACGCATAGAGTTTAGAGGACAATATATATGTCGTGTATACTTTCCTAAAACCCCGGTGGGGGAGAAGGAAGTATGACATACGATCGTGTGTTGCTATTACCTCATTAAAACCTTGATGAGAACCTGGATAGTAAACTCATAAAGGGAAAAGGAGTGTAATATGAGGCTTTAAATAGGAGTAGTCCAGAGTGATACTCCCCCTGATTCTTGCAAATCCTGAAGCCGTCGAATACCAATTCTATGAAAACATTTCTGGAATGTTAAAGTTGGTAGAGACTTCATGAATAGATCAGCGATGTTATTGCCGCGTTATTTGACTCGCAAGACGTTTATTTCCTGAATCTTCTAGAGTTCATGGAGATAAAGTAATTTAGAGCCAATATGCTTAGTGATATTGCTCTCGATGTATCATATTTGCATCTATGCAACACAAGCAACATTATCTGTATAGATAATGGTCAATGATTCAAGAGAACCAATACCACATGACTCATGTATGTGGTTTATTTTACTTTGTAAAGCTACACATGTCAATGTGGCTTTGTATTTCAGAATGATTGGTAGGTGTAGTCACCGAAGTCTATTTCGAAGACATTAACGGAGTGACACTTCTACCATGTAGGTACACATTATGGGGATCATTCAAGTAGCCAACATCAGTGTATTCTGATGATATTGGAGTTTAGATTTCTCTGAAATTACATGAACATGTCAAATAATGTGTGGTGCCTTGGAGATATCAAAAGATATTCTTGATTCCAAACCAATTGTGTTGGTGAGTCCAATGGCACTGGGATATGGAACTTCAAGTCCCAACATCCCTTCTACATCATCCCGTGGTTTGAGTGAATCTTTTTCTATGTCTAGAGATCGAACAACTGGCATGGGAGATGGATATGACTTGTCCATAGTAAGTTTATGCAATATTTTCTGACACAGCCAACATGGTGTACCATAATACTTGAGTGAAGGTGCAAGAGTATTAGTCATAAGCACTAATTGGTTTTATCCAAATCCTTTATCTTAAATTCCGTCATTTAGATGATCATGTGCTTCGTCATTGCAGGAATAATCCTTGTGCATGACAAACACGCATGGGTAATCATCATTGTAGGAGTAATCCTTGTGTATAAGGAACTCACTATGTCGGTTGTACCAAAATATACCGACAACAATAAGCCATGTAATGAATTATTGATTTGTACACAATGCATGTTGCATTTATATTTCGATTTGGATAGAGATTCCATCGGGAACCATACATGTTCAAATCTAGTGATCCACACGAAATGTAGTCACTACATCTATCAACTGCATAGATAGATGATTTTGCATTGCCAATGATATATTTATCAGAAAATTTTGAGGATTCCAATCCTGTCTGGAGAGTAGGTCTCGGATCTCTGCAGAAACCTGACCTTATGCTACAAGCCTTGCTTTCTCACCACCTTGTTGTTCTCTAGAATAAAACATGTTGAATCTCGTATAGGGAATTAAATTGGAGGAGCGAGGCCAATTCTGCTTGGATTGCATCCTTTGTTTGTTTCAGTCCAAGCGAGTGGTTTACACTCTGCCATGGCCATGGTATTTGGATCTGAATCATTATGAAGGATGTTTGCAATCATATAATAGAAATATTTGTCGACAATTGTAGGATTTTGTAATATGATTCTCCAGAATCGATATTGTAGGAGGAAATATCATGCACCTATGATGACTCTTCATGATTTCCTAATACACGTGAGTCTAGGTGTTTCGATGTCCCAACCAGTGTGTGCAAGCTGAAGCTGGGTTTGTGGAGGTTTCCATACTACCCATAAGGTGTTTGTTAACGCTAGGTTGACTTGCATTTACTGATTTAGAGGATTTCTCCCAAGTTTTTTTTGTTGCTTGCAAGAAGCTAGATCCTAGTTAGAGATCGTACTACTCCCCCCTCTTCTCGGGTATGGGAGCTGAGTGGTTTTTATCGGTACCTCCACTCTTTTGGGCGCATTTCTAGACGGACTAAAGGATTTTATAACACCTTTTAGATCAGTAAATGAATCTGGCCGGTTATTTGCAATATGTTGCAAAAATATGAATTCCGGACGTAATCCAAATTCTTGAATACGTGGATATAAGGTGGAACGTGGAGTCCCAACTAATTTCCTGGCATTCTGTGTGGTACATAAAGTCTCCTCTAATGCATGGAAATAATCCATCATTTAATATAAGCAATCAACATACTGGGCTATGAATGTATCCCTAATGAGGGGTTCAAGGTACATGTTGCTCGGCGAAGATTTGTACCCCACATAGATCCCAAGTATGTGGGCCCAATGATGTATGTTGTGGTGGTGAGATCGGTACGCGTGAAGCGTTTCCAAACTTACGCAGATAGGAAATACTCGAAGGATTTCCACGTATCAATTACAAAGAAGTACTGTGATATGCAGTTAGTCATTGAGCAGTGTGTAAAGCTGCATGACTCCAACATCAAGTTAGTAATTGCAATTCATTAACAAAGGACTTGCAATGATTTTGATCCTCTTAATTATGGATTCAGCCAAACCATTTTGAGTATGGACGTATGGGACAAAGTGCTGAACTTCAATCCCCAAGGCCATGCAAGTCATTGAAACCACATGAGGAGAATTCTACATCATTGTCCATGAAAATTGATAAAATTTGACTTTCAAGATAATGGAAATGTAACTTAATTATTTCCCTCATTATCATGGTAAATGCATGGATTCGTGTGGACATAAGTCATACTTGTGACCATCGTGTAGATGGATCAATGAATACCATGAAAATACCTAATATGGTCCATACAATGGTTGAAAGAACACAAATGTCTCCTTGAATGAGTTCAAGGAACTTAAGTGGTTCAACTTGTATTTTTTTTAGGTTCAAAGGCCTCAAAATTGGCTTCCCAGTAGTGGTGCACGAGATGCACACAAAGTCTAGTGAGGGGATTTGAACTCGAGCAAGTTGTGACCAATGGAATTGCTTTATATGCAACATGTGCTATGGGTTGGATGCACGTGTAGTACAATCCAAACAGTAGAGAGGGTATTTTTTCAAATATTTGTTCCTCATCCATCGGATTGAATCCTGTAGAAATCTATATAGAGTTTCCTCAGATATACAGAATACAATCTTATTTTATATCAGAGTGCTGATACAATATATTGTGATAACAATACTTATGTTCTATTACAACATCACAAATGTACATGACTAAAATTGATCATTAAGGAGATAGTGAGACTAGTTGAAGTCTCCAAACACGTCGTTTGAGGTATACTCAATGATCATGTCCTTCATGCTCATAGAGTCCTATGATGGCTGGAGAATCATGGTGTTGCTAGGTCCGAGAGGAACATCTTGCGAACAACCAGCTCCATTGGTTCCATTCAGATGAAGGTTGAAGTTAGTTTCAAACCTTTTCCCTTGAGGTACTTTGTGTCCTTGGGATTGCTGGTAGAGAATTACCATATGCTTTGGGGTCTTGCACTTGTTAGTAGAGTGTGTGTAGAATCCACACTTATCACAAAGCTTAGTTTTGTCAAACTTGGATTTGTAGGGGTTCGTAGCATGGAAAACAAAAAATTTCTACTGCATACAAACAAACAAGCCAAGATCTATCTACTAGATTGTAGCAACGAGTCGATAGAATAACTCACCCTCGAAGATTCCAAAGTGTTTAACGAGAGCGGATTCTTGTGGGTGATGTAGTCGTACTCTTTCCGATCTCAAGATTGCGTAGACGATCCTTCCGGCGCTGCGTTCCGGCAGCGCTTCCGCAGTTGATCACACGTTCGGTACTCGACGAAGACCTTCCTCTCCCTTGTTCCAGCAGGCAGCGGAGGTTGTAGCACTCTCCTCGCGATTCCGGCAGCACGACGTTCGGTACTCGACGAAGACCTTCCTCTCCCTTGTTCCAGCAGGCAGCGGAGGTTGTAGCACTCTCCTCGCGATTCCGGCAGCACGACGGCGTGGTACCGGAAGTAGAGGGGAGATCTCGCAGGGCTTCGCCTTAAGCCGGAGCGAGTATGGTGGACTATGAGAGAACCTCGGTGATCTAGGGTTTAGACACACCAAGTAGAAGGGGCTAGGCCGGCGGATAGGGAAACTAGAAGCCCCAACTCGGCGGCTTGGGAGAAACCCTAGGGCGGCGGCTATGGTGGGCGGCGGCGGCTAGGGTTAGGGTTTAGAGAGGGCAAGGTGTAGTTCTTGGAGGGGCAGCCCTACCCCTCCTTATATAGGTGGAGGGGCGCGCCAAGGGGAGGGGAGTCCCTCCCCAACTCGGTCTCCAAGGGCCGGCGGTGGAGGGAGAGGAACTCCTCCCCAAGTAGGTTTCCTACTCTCCCTCCACCAAACAAAATAGCCATTTGACTTTTCAAATTAGCGTTTGACTTTTCAAAATAGGATTTGATTTAACCCTTTATTTTGTTCAGCTATGACACCTAGTACATGATGCAACCATTCCAACTTGTTATGACACATTCATGTACCCTTCTCCTCCGGAGTGCCGGACATTTCGGAACCTTCTAGAACATTCTCGATGAAAACACCGGAACCATTCTCCAACCCCAAAACAGGACTTTCCTTATATGAATCTTATTCTCCGGATCTCCTCGTGATATCCCGGATCCCATCCAAGACTTCGAACAACATTCGGTCTCTTACTCATCATTCCATAACTACTCAACAACGTTGAATCCTTAAGTGTGTCTCCCTACGGTTCGTGAATTATGCTGACATGATCGAGACACTTCTCCGAACAATAACCAATAGAGGAATCTGGAAATTCATATGGCTCCCACATATTTCTACGATTACTATGCGATCGAATGAACCACTTACATACGATACCAATTTCCCTTTGTCTCACGATAGTTTACTTATCCGAGGTTATGATCGTCGGTATCTCTGCATACCTAGTTCAACCTCGTTACTGACAAGTACTCTTTTCTCGTTCCCGTGATATGTGATCCCTTGTGAGCCATTCGCATGCTTGCAAGCCAATTGGATGACATTCCACCGAGAGGGCCCAGAGTATATCTATCCGTCATATGGATGGACAAATCCCACTCTTGATCCATGTGTCTCAACCAATACTTTCTGAACACTTAATGCCACCTTTATAGCCACCCAGTTACGGTGTGGTGTTTGATGTCATCAAAGCATCCTTCCAGTGATGGTGATATGCATGATCTCATGGTCGAAGGAATTAGGTTACTATGTATCAGAAAGCATATAGCAATTGAACTATTAAAATGACTTGATCTTTATGCTACGCTTATCTATAGGAGTATGTCCATCATACCATTCTCCTAACGATATGATCTTGTTGTTAATAACGTCTCAATGTTCATGATAGGGAAACCACAATCATTTATTAACCAACAAGCTAGTATTATAAAGAGGCTTTACTAGGGTCTCTAATTTAGTTTACAAATCACACAAGTATTAATGTTTCCTTGTTAATACTATTATAGCATGAATGTAAACATTTATCATAAACACAAAGATATAATAATAACTACATTTATTATTGCCTCTAGGGCATATCTCCAACAGTCTCCCACTTGCACTAGAGTCAACTAATCTAGATTACATGGTAATATACCGAACACCCATGGCAGTTTGGTGTTGGTCGTGTTTTGCCCTCGGGAGAGGTTTAGTCAACGGATCCGCCACATTCAGATCTGTGTGTACTTTGCAAATCTTTATGTCACCATCTTGGACATGTTCTCGAATAGCGTGAAAACGTAGCTTGATATGCTTCAGCTTCTTGTGTGACCTTGGTTCTTGCGCATTGGCTATGGCGCCCATGTTATCACAGTAGATAGACATTGGGTCCAGCGCACTTGGAACCACACCAAGCTCTGTAATGAACTCTTTCATCCATATCGCTTCTTGTGAACCCTCCGAAGCAGCCATGTATTCCGATTCAGTTGAAGATCTCGCCACAATGCTTTGCTTTGCACTCCTCCAGCTAACTGCTGCACCATTCAAAGTAAATACGTATCCAAATTGAGATTTAGAATCATCCGGATCGGTGTTCCAACTAGCATCGATGTAACCATTAACAACGAGTTGTTCATCACCTCCATAAGAAAGAACCATATCCTTAGTTCTTCTCAAGTACTTAAGGATGTTTTTGACCGCTGTCCAATGATCCACTCCTGGATCACTTTGATATCTGCTAGTCAAACTAACAGCATATGCAATGTCGGGTCTAGTACATAGCATGGCATACATTAGAGATCCTATGGCTGAGGCATTGGGAGTCTTACTCATCCTTTCTCTATCTTCTGTCGTTGTCGGACTTTGAGTTTTACTCAAGGTCGTATTGGGCAACATGGGCAAGAACCCTTTCTTGCTATCTTCCATTCCAAACCTCTTTAGAACTTTGTCCAAATATGTACTTTGTGACAATGATATTAGGCGTCTCGATCTATCTCTATAAATCTTTATGCCCAATATGTAAGCTGCTTCGCCAAGATCTTTCATTGAAAAACTATTATTCAAATATTCCTTGACACTATTAAGAAGGTCTACATCATTCCCAATCAACAATATGTCATCTACATATAGTATTAAGAATGCTACAGAGATCCCACTCACTTTCTTGTAAATACAAGCTTCTCCATAAGTTTGTATAAAACTAAAACTTTTGATTACCTTATCAAAACGTTGATTCCAACTTCGGGATGCTTGCTTCAATCCATATATGGACCGTTGAAGTTTGCATACCTTGTTAGCATCTTTAGGATCGACAAAACCTTTGGGTTGCATCATATACAACTCTTCATCAATGTCTCCATTGAGGAACGCTGTTTTGACATCCATCTGCCATATCTCATAATCGTAATATGCAGCGATTGCTAACATAATCCTCACAGACTTTAGCTTCGCTACTGGTGAGAAAGTCTCATCGTAGTCAACTCCTTGAATTTGTCGAAACCCTTTTGCGACAAGTCGAGCTTTATAGACTGTAACATTACCATCAGCATCTGTTTTCTTCTTGAAAATCTATTTGTTCTCGACAGCCTTCTGGCCATCCGGTAAGTCCACCAAAGTCCATACTTGGTTTTCGTACATGGATCCAATCTCGGATTTCATGGCTTCTTGCCATTTATTGGAATCTGGGCTCATCATCGCTTCCTCATACGTCGCAGGGTCATCGGTGTTGTCCACCAACATGACACTCATAACGGGATCATACCAATCAGGAGTGGTACGAGTTCTCGTTGACCTGCGAGGCTCTGTAGCAACTACAACCGAACTTTTATGATCATCATCATTAGCTTCCTCTCTTATTGGTGCAGGCACCACAGGAACTTCTTCCGGTGTTGCGCTACTCGCAAGTTCGAGAGAAGGTTCGACAACCTCGTCGAGTTCTACTTTCCTTCCAGTCACTTCTTTCGAGAGAAATTCCTTCTCTAGAAAGGATCCATTCTTGGCAACGAAGATTTTGCCTTCGGATCTATGATAGAAGGTATACCCAATAGTTTCCTTTGGGTATCCTATGAAGACGCATTTTTCCGCTTTGGGTTCAAGCTTGTCTAGCTATAACTTCTTTACATAGGCTTCGCAACCCCAAACTTTAAGGAACGATAATTTAGGTTTCTTCCCAAACCATAATTCATACGGTGTCGTTTCAACGGATTTAGATGGTTCCCTATTTAAAGTGAATGCGGCTGTTTCTAATGCATAACCCCAAAATGATAGCGGTAAATCTGTAAGTGACATCATAGAACGAACCATATCTAAGAGAGTTCGATTACGACGTTCGGACACACCATTACGCTATGGTGTTCCCGACGGTGTCAATTGTGAAAGTATTCTGCATTTCTTCAAATGCTCGCCAAACTCGTAACTTAGATATTCACCTCCACGATCAGAATGTAGAAATTTAATCTTCTTGTTACGTTGATTCTCAACCTCACTTTGAAATTCTTTAAACTTCTCGAAAGTTTCGGACTTATGTTTCATGAAATAGATATACCCATATCTACTCAAGTCATCCGTGAAGGTAAGAACATAACGATAACCACCGCGCGATGCTACACTCATTGGACCACACACATCGGTATGTATGATTTCCAATAAGTCCGTAGCTCGCTCCATCATACCAGAAAATGGAGTCTTAGTCATTTTACCCATCAGACATGCTTCACATATTTCAAGTGATTCGAAATCAAGTGATTCAAGAAGTCCATCGGAATGGAGTTTCTTCATACGCTTCACTCCAATGTGACCAAGACGACAGTGCCACATATAGGTCGAGTTATCGCTCGATTTCAAACGTTTGGCTTCAATGTTATTAATATGTGTATTTCCACTATCGAGATTCAATAAGAACAGACCATCTATCAAAGGTGCATGTGCATAAAACATATTACTCATATAAATCAAACAACCATTATTCTCAGACTTAAACAAGTAACCGTCTCGCAATAAACAAGATCCCGATATAATGTTCATGCTTAACGCAGGCACCAAATAACAATTATTTAAGTATAAAACTAATCCCGATGGTAGATGAAGAGGTAGCGTGCCGACCGCGATCACATCAACCTTTGATCTGTTTCCCACGCGCATCGTCACCTCGTTCTTCTCTAGCTTCCGTTTCTTCTGCAACACCTATTTCGAGTTACAAATATGAGCAACCGAACCAGTATCAAATACCCAGGCACTACTACGAGTACTAGTGAGATACACATCAATAACATGTATATCGGATATACCTTTCTTCTTGATGTTGTCGTTCTTCAAATCCGCCAAGTACTTTGGGCAATTCCGCTTCCAGTGACCTTCTCCCTTGTAGTAAAAGCACTCTGTATCAGGCTTAGGTCCAGCCTTGGTCTTCTTCGTCGGCGCGGTAACTTTCTTACCACCCTTCTTGAAGTGTCCCTTTTGCTTAGACTTGCCTTTCTTGAATTTGGTGGTCTTATTGACCATCAACACTTGGTGCTCTTTCTTGATCTCCACTTCTGCAGATTTCAACATGGAGAAGAGTTCTGGCAACTGCTTGTTCATGCTTTGCATATTGTAGTTCATCACAAAGTTCTTGTAACTTGGTGGTAGTGATTGGAGGACACGGTAAATCCCCAAAGCATTAGGAATCACTATACCTAAGCTTTGAAGTTTGTTTGCGTGCCCAGACATCTTAAGCACATGCTCACTGACGGAGTTGCCCTCTTCCATCTTGCAGTTAAAGAACTTTTCAGAAACCTCATAGCTCTCAACTGCCGCGTGAGTCTCAAAAATCAATTTGAGTTCACGGACAATATCATGTGGGTCTGAATTCTCAAACCTTTTCTGAAGCTCTGATTCCAAACCATACAAGATAACACATTGAACTGTGGAGTACTGATTCTTCCGAGCGAGGTAAACGTTCTTTACTTCATCGGTAGCATCAGCTGCAGGCGGGTCACCCAGCGGTGCATCCAGCACATAGGTCAAATTACCAGCATTGAGGACAATCCTTAAATTGCGGAACCAATCCGCGAAGTTGCTTCCATTGTTTTTCAACTTTTCTTTCTCTAGGAACGCATTAAAATTGATGGTAGGGGCCGCCATTGATCTACAACATATTTGCAATAATTTAGACTAAGTTTATGACAAATTGAGTTCTAATTAATAGTTAAATTAATCTAGGTGAACTCCCACTCAAAACAATATCCCTCACATTGTTTTAGTGATCACACGAACCAAATCCACCACATCAAAACCGATCATCACGAGAGTTGATGTAGCTTCAATGGCGAACAATCGACATGTTCATCATATCTACTATATGATTCATGCTTTACCTTTCGGTGATCCGTGTTCCGAGACCATGTCTGTACATGCTAGGCTCGTCAAGATCAAACCTTAGCTTCTGAATGAGCAAATCTGGCTTGCTCACGTTGTATACACTTGCGGAATCTAACACACCCGATCATCACGTGGTGCTTCGAAACAACAAGATTTAGCAACGGTGCTTACTAAGGATGAACACTTTAGAACTTGAAATTTATGTGCATGAGGGATCATCTTATAATGCTACCGTTGTTAACTAAGCAATACAAGATGCATAAAGGATTAACATCACATGCAATTCATAATATGTGATATGATATGGCCTTTCTTCTTTGTGCTTCCGATCTCCATCTTCAAGCACGAACATGATCTCCATCATCACCGGCATTGCATCAAGGTCAATGGCGTCGCTCCATGGTTGTCGTCCACCAGCTTCAACTATTACAACTACTTTGAATAGACACATGGGTCTTAACAGAAATTAAAGACAACCATATGGCTCCTGCCGGTTGCCAACTTACAATAAGGAACATTGCATACATCAAATATAATCACAATCATGGCCATATCACATCACAACACACCCCTGCAAAAACAAAGTTAGACGCCTCTAATTTCTTTGCATGTTTTACGTGGTTTGGGGCTTTCAATAAGTGTCGATCTAACTTACAAACAAGAACCACAACGTTGATGTTTAAACTATCAAGTGCCCGTTGTAAATTGGATCTATACTATAATGGGAGAGACAGACACCCGCAAAGCCACTTATGCAATACAAGTTGCATGTTGAGCGTGGAGCAAGTCTCATGAACGATGTCATGTAAGGTTAGCCCGGGATGCTTCATCCCATCATACCGCAAGATGCAAAGTACACAAGAAGCAATTGATAATAAAAGCACCACCGCCCACAATGACCATTGTGTTCTACTCGTGCAACAGATCTACATATAGACATGACTCTGATACCACTGTAGGGGTTCGTAGCATGGAAGACAAAAAATTTCTACCGCATACAAACAAACAAGCCAAGATCTATCTACTAGATTGTAGCAATGAGTCGATAGAATAACTCACCCTCGAAGATTCCAAAGTGTTTAACGAGAGCGGATTCTCGTGGGTGATGTAGTCGTACTCTTTTCGATATCAAGATCGCGTAGACGATCCTTCCGGCGCTGCGTTCCGGCAGCGCTTCCGCGATCGGTCACACGTTCGGTACTCGACGAAGACCTTCCTCTCCCTTGTTCCAGCAGGCAGCGGAGGTTGTAGCACTCTCCTCGCGATTCCGGCAGCACGACGACGTGGTACCGGAAGTAGAGGGGAGATCTCGCAGGGCTTCGCCTTAAGCCGGAGCGAGTATGGTGGACTATGACAGAACCTCGGTGATCTAGGGTTTAGACACACCAAATAGAAGGGGCTAGGCCGGCGGATAGGGCAACTAGAAGCCCCAACTCGGCGGCTTGGGAGAAACCCTAGGGCGGCGGCTATGGTGGGCGGCGGCTAGGGTTAGGGTTTAGAGAGGGCAAGGTGTAGTTCTTGGAGGGGCAGCCCTACCCCTCCTTATATAGGTGGAGGGGCGCGCCAAGGGGAGGGGAGTCCCTCCCCAACTCGGTCTCCAAGGGCCGGCGGTGGAGGGAGAGGAACTCCTCCCCAAGTAGGTTTCCTACTCTCCCTCCACCAAACAAAATAGCCGTTTGACTTTTCAAATTGGCGTTTGACTTTTCAAACTAGGATTTGATTTAACCCTTTATTTTGTTCAGCGATGCAACCATTCCAACTTGTTATGACACATTCTTGTACCCTTCTCCTCCGGAGTGCCGGACATTCCGGAACCTTCTAGAACATTCCCGATCAAAACACCGGAACCATTCTCCAACACCGAAACAGGACTTTCCTTATATGAATCTTATTCTCCGGATCTCCTCGTGATATCTCGGATCCCATCCGAGACTTCGAACAACATTCGGTCTCTTACTCATCATTCCATAACTACTCAACAACGTCGAATCCTTAAGTGTGTCTCCCTACGGTTCGTGAATTATTCGGACATGATCGAGACACTTCTCCGAATAATAACCAATAGAGGAATCTGGAAATTCATATGGCTCCCACATATTTCTACGATTACTTTGCGATCAAATGAACCACTTACATACGATACCAATTTCCCTTTGTCTCACGATAGTTTACTTATCCGAGGTTATGATCGTCGGTATCTCTGCATACCTAGTTCAACCTCGTTACTGACAAGTACTCTTTTCTCATTCCCGTGATATGTGATCCCTTGTGAGCCAGTCACATGCTTGCAAGCCAATTGGATGACATTCCACCGAGAGGGCCCAGAGTATATCTATCCGTCATATGGATGGACAAATCCCACTCTTGATCCATGTGTCTCAACCAATACTTTCCGAACACTTAATGCTACCTTTATAGCCACCCAGTTACGGTGTGGTGTTTGATGTCATCAAAGCATCCTTCCGGTGATGGTGATATGCATGATCTCATGGTCGAAGGAATTAGGTTACTATGTATCAGAAAGCATATAGCAATTGAACTATTAAAATGACTTGATCTTTATGCTACGCTTATCTATAGGAGTATGTCCATCATACCATTCTCCTAACGATATGATCTTGTTGTTAATAACATCTCAATGTTCATGATAGGGAAACCACAATCATTTATTAACCAACAAGCTAGTATTTTAAAGAGGCTTTACTAGGGACTTTAATTTAGTTTACAAATCACACAAGTATTCATGTTTCCTTGTTAATACTATTATAGCATGAATGTAAACATTTATCATAAACACAAAGATATAATAATAACTACATTTATTATTGCCTCTAGGGCATATCTCTAACAGGATTTGTGGTGCCTTTCCCACGGTCCGAGTTTCGATGCTTGTTGTTCCGGTTGAGCTTATGCTTACTCTTGAAGTTTGATTGGTTGTCGTTGAAGGCACCACTAAACTTTCTTTCGTTCGCGACATTCATATGAACTTTCGGCAAAGGCTAGGAACCAACCGGGCGCTGAGAGCCATTCTGAGCAAGAAGCTCATCATGCTTTTTAGCCTGAAGTAGGATATGAATAAGGTCTGAATAGACCTGGTAGTCACGAGCGCGGTATTGTTGCTGGAGGAGCCTTTCAGATGGGAGCATAGTGGATAGAGTTTTTTCTATCTTTTCCGCATCTATAGGTTTCTTATCGCAAAAGCGCAATTTTGAACTTATCTTATGAACTTCATGATTGTAATCCCCGATGGACTTGAAGTTGTGGAATCGAAGATGAGTCCAATCATGAAGTGCTTCAGTCAGGACAACTGCCTTCTGCTTTTCATACCTCGTTTTGAGGGCCTGAAATAAAGTAAATGGAGATTCCTCCTCCAAATACTTAGACTTAAGATCTAGGTGGATATGGTGCCTTATAATGTACAAGTCAGCATATTTTTGTTCATCTCTCAGCAGCGTGACTCCAGCCGAAAAGGGATCCTCCGGAGTCTGGGATGCAAGAGCGATCATGATTTCCATGCCCATGTAGGGTAGTTGTGGACATTAAGCTCGAGTGCATCGAACTCTCTTCCAGCCAGTGGTTAGCTACATGGTAAACCAGAGAATATTAATTTACGTTTGGTAAATTAAAATTCATCATGGTCATGTTTTAATAAACTATGAAAAATTAATGATGATTTCAAGAAGTGGGTGATACGTCGGAAATGTATCTATAATTTTTTATGTTCCATGCGTGTTTACTATATACTTTGCTTTGTCCATACTTTGAGGTGTTTTTATATGTTTTTTGGTACTAACCTATTAACAAGTTGCCACAGTGCCAGTTGTCTATTTTCTTCTCTTTTTGGTTCCAGAAAGGCAGAAAATCAATATTCTCGGAATTGGACGAGACAAAATCCAAAGTCAATATTTACCATGGGGAACACGAAGCCGGAGTACGAGACGAAGGAGACCAACCAGGTGGCCACACCCCCTAGCCGCGCGGGTGGGCCTACCCTACGCCTAGGGGGTGCAGCCGCCATGGTGCCCCCCCCCCCCCCCCGCCTCGCCTCTTCGCCTATAAGAAGCCCCTGATGCAGAAACCCTAGGCACCCGATCAATATTTCACGAAACCGTCTATAGCCGCCACCACCATCGTCCCAAGATAGGGGGATCTGAAGCTCTTCCCGGCACCCTGCCGGAGGGGACATCATCCTGGAGGCCTTCTTTTTCATCATGCCAGCCTCCGGTATGAAGCGTGAGTAGTTCCACCTTTGACTACGGGTCCACGTAGTAGCTAGATGGTTGTATCTCCTCCTTGTGCTTTCATGTCTAGATCTTATGAGCTCCGTTCATGATCAAGATCTAATCTATTTGTAATCATGCATGTTGTGTTTGTGGGGATACGATGGATATTGAGATTACTATGTCAGATTGATTAATGGTTTTGTCTTATTGATTCTATCATGTCTATGTTGTTTGTGATCTTGCATGCTCTCCATTGTTAAGTAGCTATCTTGGCCAAGTAGTTGCTAGTGACTCCAAGAAGGGGTATTTATGCTCGATAGTGGGTTCATGCCTCTACTTAATCAAGGGAAGTGACAGAAATCTCTAGGTTTGTAGATGTGTTGTTGCCACTAGGGAGAAAACAACGGTCTCTTGTTCATGGAACAAGTGGATTGTTTACCTTACACACTTTGCTTAAAGCAGTGGTCTGTTGCTTGCAACTTAATACTGGAGGGGGTTCAGATTATAACCCAAAGGTGGACTTCTAGTCATAGATGTAGTTGGATGGCGGTCTATGTATATTGTTGTATTGCCCAATAGAATCTCATAGGATATTTTTGTCTAGTATTGCATTGTTATGCCTTGCTCAGTCATGTCAATTGCCCTGCTGTAATTTGTTTAACCAGCATGCCATGTTTGTTTATCTAAGGAGAACACCTCTAGTGACTATGGACCCCGGTCCAATCTTTACCATTGATACATCTTCCACTGTTACTGTTCACTTGCTGCAAACCATCATCACCTTCCACACCATACAGTTAATCCTTTGTTACAGCAACCGGTGAGATTGACAACCTCACTGTTTGTTGGGGCAAAGTCTTGAGTTTGTGTTGTGCAGGTTTCCACGTTGCTTGCAACACCTTTGAGACGTTTCCTTCCTCCTACTAGTTCGATAACCTTGGTTTCTTACTAAGGGAAGACTTGCTGTTATGCTGCATCACACCTTGATCTTGGGGTTTCTCGACAAAGCGCTCCACGTCAACAAGGAGCCATCAACAAGTTTTTTGGCGCCGTTGCCGGGAGGCTAAGAACGTCTTCAGAAGGGGAGTCCTCCACAACCTTTCTCTTTACTTTGTTTTTAGTTTGCTTAGTTTCTTTTGTTTAGTTTTGTTTGCCTCTTTTTATCAAAAACTCTAAAAAATATAGTTTGGTTTGCATTCTCTTATCAAAAACACAAAAAAATTAGTTCATGCTCTAGTTGTGACCCTGCTCTAGTTGATGGTCTGTTATTGCCTTGCTTGGTCATACTTTCTATCAATGGATGGTTTCTTTGAAACTAGTTCTTATTGGCAAGGTGGGTTCACGGAAGAAAAAAAGTATTATTATAAGGAACACTGTTTATCACAAAAAGGAAAACACTTACGGGAACAAATTGATAAGTTGAATACTATTGCTAGAGACGTGTGCTCTACTTATAATGTTACGTATTGCTTTGATAAATCTTGTTGTTGTAGGAGGTATAAACACCTTCCTTTTTAGTGTGAGTATAATGATAATGTTACCATATCTTCTTATGTTAAGGGAACTTATGACTTTTATGATGTGGAACAAATTGAAGAATTTATTGCTTTCAAGGGTGCATTTGAACTTGCTATTTTACTTGAAAATACTGATGATGCACCTTATGAATATGAGGTTTATGAGATACTTAAATTTTGCTTTGATAATTACAAGGAAGCGAATGGCTATATTCTTAAATATTTTAATAGGTGCTTTCCACAAACGGAAGAGCCTAATGCCTTGCAGGAGCCTAAGGAAGACGAAATTGCTGAACCTGAAAGCTCATTAGATGAGGAGAGTTATGGTCAAGAGGAGGAAGAATGGATCTACCCATGCCTACCTTCTAATGAGAGTAACTCTTTACCTCATATATTATTTGATTGTCCCCCATGCTTATCGAAGAAGGATGAATGTTATGTTCCTGTGGATTCTTTTGAAATATCTGCTATGGGTAAAACTTGTGATCATCGTTATGCTCCTATTATCTATGATAATCCTATATTTGTGCTTAACTTCGAAATATATGGTACTAAAGAGTTTTGCTTCTAGATGATGGTCCTCTATTGAATGATCAGTCACCTTGTTATAAAATTGTTAAAAGTGGGTTTGAAGGTTTTAATCCCACTATTTTTGAGCTTGATAAAAATTATGTGTTTGTAGATCATGAAAAACGTGTTTTATGTGATAGATATATTGTTAATTTTATTCATGATGCTACTAAAAGTTATTATGAGAGAGGGAAACATGGTTTTATGCATCTCAATAATATTAAGTTCCCTCTCTTTATGTTGAAAATTTTGAAGTTGAACTTGTTTTGTTTTCCTATGCTTGTTTCTTTGTGCTTTCATGACTTGTTTCTTTACAAGATTCCTATGCATAGGAAGTGGGTTAGACTTAAATGTGTTCTGAATTTGCTTCTTGATGCTCTCTTTTACTTCAATTCATATTTCTTATGTGAGCATCTTCTCAAACTTTCATGCCTAACTTAAAGGCGTTAAAGAAAAGTACTTGTTGGGAGATAACCCAAGAGTTTCCTTGAGTCTTGGAATTTATTACTTTAGTAATGACCTCTCCTTATCCTTTTTATTTTCTTTTTCTGCCAATAATGACCTCTAATGAGAGGGAAGTAAGATTTGGGGAGTTGTTGTTCCGAAACAGATTTCTGTCCTCCACCATAAAAATTCGTGAGGAGTCTCTGTAAGTCGTATTAAGCTGAAAAGTTATGAATAAATCCCCCAGTATGTTAGATAATTTTTGTTAGTTCAACACTTTTGATTTTAGCAACATAAGGTCTTCAAAAACATTGGTTTCTACCTGCTGGTCTATTTTAACAGATTTCTGCCATTATTTGCATTTGCTTCTTATTGATTCCTTTTGGGGTTCTTTTTGGGAAATTGAGCTTTTTGAAGGAGTTACTATAGTAGCTTTTGTTTTTAGTGAAAAGTTTTGCTGTTCTAAAGCTAAACCCAAAGGTCTATTATCTTTTGAATACACTAATGTTGCTAATGAAGATTGTGTGAAGTTTTGTATGAAAGAAAAATTGCAGGTGTTGAGAGAGAATGATGTAATGAGATGAATAATGGACAAAAGCTCAAGCTTGGGGATGCCACCCCGGTGTCACCCCAAGAAATATCCATGAGGTACAAGCGTCAAATCTTGGGGATGCCCAAGGCATCCCCTTCTTCATCAATAAAAAGCTCAGGTCTTTATAGACACTTCGTTTTTATTGTTTCATGCATTGTTGTGTTGTTCTTGGAGCATCATAGTTTTCGTTTGCTTTGCTTAGTTTTTTTAGTTTTCTTGAATAAAGTAGTTTGTACCCCCATTCTCGCTGTGTTGTTTCAAATAAGTCGATTGGTGTTGGAAAGGAGTAGAAAGTTCTTGCTTAAAAGTGCAAGAGAGCTTGCATTGATTGTGACTTAGAATTTAGCATGACATGCTAGGTGTTGTTTTGACCTTATTCTTAGTGATTATTGTTGTAGCATGACTTGTTCCAAACAATTGGTATTTCTTAGTGTGCCTTGAAAGAATTATGTGTTGTTTTAGCATACAAAAGCATAGTATTGTGGTATTCTCCTTTGATGCTTTGTTTGGGTTGACTTGGCACATGCTCACACCATGTTATGACTATAAACAAGTCACCATATCCTCTATGATCATTTAGTCCTTGACTTGTAGTACCACTCTATGCTTTGATTAGTAATGTTTTATCGTCCTGCATGATTATGGCCATTATTGCTCTCTTAGTTGGTTGCTCCCAACCTTTTGCTAGCCTCCACTTGTATGAGTAATATCTACTCATGCTTCCAACTCTCAAGAAACCAAGTTATTCCAAAGTGTCCACTATAAATTCCTATGAATGGTGTTACACCATTCCAAGTATATTCTTGTTTTCATCTATCTTCCAATTTAAAAGTATTTTGTTATGTGAAAACTTAGTGATTAAAGCCCTCACAAACTTGATGGCACACTTTATATTCCTTGCCCCTAATAAACTTGAACCATTGTGTCATCTGTGTTGTATATTATTGTACTTATACGTTAGAATTAGCAGAACCATGATGTCATGGGGAACATTTTCAACATTGCACTTGTACTTTGTACACAGTTGACATCATGCTCTTTTGTTTATGGATGTTGCCGGTGTGAAATAAAGAGGGAGCTTGTAAGTCCATGGAGTTATGTATTTTGTGTTAGAGAAACGCCTGGGCCGCTAGCCTAAGTCATGCCTAATCATAGTGGAAACTTGCATCATCACCATAATGAGAAATCTGTGAAGCATCCTCAATAAAAATCTATGCAAATAGTAAATAAAAAGATCGTTGAGATGCTCATTGTCTATTTGCCTTGTCATTTTGGTTATGGGATAGCTCATGTACCATGTGCAAGGGGTACCCCATTGGCGGTTCTCTATGATACAAATGTACTTACTATAACAAGAACTTATAGGTGACCAAAGTTGAGTAGCATGCGGTGCGGCCCTCATATTCAAGGGACATGATATTGCCAACTTATACTTTGTTAAGCATATACTCCATAGTTTTTTCACTTTAAACCTTAATCACTTCAAGATGCTTATGATAGGGTCAGTGAGGGTTGAAAGCTAACAAGTACCATAATTTTTGGAATCTCTTTTTGAGACTTGAAATCCCTGCTTCCCTTTATGAAGGGCCTTTCTTCCATTATTATATTGAGTCTCCACCTTCTACCTTTAGGCACCAGTTAAGAGAGCATAGTTGACATTCTTAGTTCTATGTGCAGTGTCCCAAAACTTATTGGTTGATGCATATTGTTGATATTGCTTGTTCTTGTACTATTTGTATCTAGTCACTCTTATGAACTTTGAAGGTGTCCTATGCATCTATTTGCTACTCTATGAGGGACAAGCTGAATGCCACTATGCTATGTTTTCTGTATATGAAACAAACAAATGTTTTTCAATGCATGTTATTCATGATATTTGTTTGTATCCTTTCATATTGCATGCATAGTTACTTTGTCTTATTGTTAGAACTCCATCTTACATGCACATGTTTAGAGTTCTTTGATCCCAGCTTTCAATGCTTGCAAATGGTTTGATCTTGGTTTTGATGGTGCATGTCACCTTAGAAATTATTCTTTTATCACTTACCTACTCGAGGATGAGCAGGTTTTAAGCTTGGGGATGCTTGATACGTCGGAAACGTATCTATAATTTTTGATGTTCCATGCTTGTTTACTATCTACTTTGATTTGCTTTGTCCACAATTTGAGGTGTTTTTATATGTTTTCTAGTACTAACCTATTAACAAGTTGCCACAGTGCCAGTTGCTTGTTTTCTTCTGTTTTTCGTTCCAGAAAGGCAGAAAATCAATATTCTCGGAATTGGACAGGACAAAAGCCAAAGTCAATATTTTACTGTGGGGAACACAAAGCCGGAGTACGAGACAGAGAAGACCCACCAGGGGCCACACCCCCTGGCCGCGCAGGTGGGACCACCCCGCTCCTGGGGGTGCAGCCGCCCTGGTGGCCCCCATGCCTCGCCTCTTCGCCTATAAGAAGCCCCCGATGTAGAAACCCTAGGCACCCGATCAATATTTCATGAAACCGTCTGTAGCCGCCGCCACCATCGTCCCTAGATCAGGGGGATCTGAAGCTCTTCCCGGCATCCTGCCGGAGGGGAGATCTTCCCAGAGGCCTTCTTCTTCATCATGCCAGCCTCCGGTATGAAGCATGAGTAGTTCCACCTTGGACTACGGGTCCATGTAGTAGCTAGATGGTTGTATCTCCTCCTTGTGCTTTCATGTCTAAATCTTGTGAGCTCCATTCATGATCAAGATCTAATCTATTTGTAATCATGCATGTTGTGTTTGCGGGGATCTGATGGATATTGAGATTACTATGTCAAACTGATTAATGGTTTTGTCTTATTGATTCTATCATGTCTGTGTTGTTTGTGATCTTGCATTGCTCTCCGTTGTTAATAGCTATCTTGTCCAAGTAGTTGCTAGTAACTCCAAGAGGGGTATTTATGCTCGATAGTGGGTTCATGCCTCTACTTAATCAAGAGAAGTGATAGAAATTTCTACAGTTGTAGATGTGCTGTTTCCACTAGGGAGAAAATAACGGTCTCTTGTTCACGGAACAAGTGGATTGTTTACCTTACACACTTTGCTTAAAGCGGTTGTCTGTTGCTTGCAACTTAATACTGGAGGGAGTTTGGATGATAACCCAAAGGTGGACTTCTAGTCATAGATGCAGTTGGATGGCGATCTATATATATTGTTGTATTGCCCAATTGAATCTCATAGGATCTTTTTGTCTAGTATTGCATTGTTATGCCTTGCTCAGTCCTGTCAATTGCCCTGCTGTAATTTGTTTACCCAGCATGCCATGTTTGTTTATCTAAGAGAACACCTCTAGTGAACTATGAACCCCGGTCCAATCTTTACCATTGATACAGCTTCCACTGTTAGTGTTTACTTGCTGCAAACCATCTTCACCTTCCACACCATACAGTTAATCCTTTGTTACAACAACCGGTGAGATTGACAACCTCACTATTCGTTGGGGCAAAGTCTTGAGTTTGTGTTGTGCAGGTTTCCACGTTGCTTGCAACACCTTTGAGACATTTTCTTCCTCCTACTGGTTCGATAACCTTGGTTTCTTACTGAGGAAAGACTTGTTGTTGTGTTGCATCACACCTTGCTCTTGGGGTTTTCCGACGAAGCGCTCCACGTCAACAAGGAGCCATCAGTGGGCTCGAAATCATTAGTGTGAATTTCAAATTGTTAAGCACGACACATTGTAGATACTCCCCTGAAAGGAATTTCGGGGTCCATCTCTCAGCACTAGAGAGTATAATCTGATAAAATCAGTAGATAATCATGTTTCTAGTACCTTATGTCATAACTTAATAAAATGTATGGGAGAACACTTGTTAAACAATCATAATGTCTATATAACAAAATGTAGGCTTAAGCAATAGTGGTGATAATCTGTAACAACAGTAGATCAATACACTATCATGTAGTCCCAAAACATCAATTTGAAAACAAAATCACTTTGAATTTTGCATTTGTCAATCCGTGCTCATATTAAGCCAAAAAGGCTCAATTAAGACGATGACTTGATTCTTGTTTGCAAGAAATTAATATCTTAATTGCAAAAAAATAGATATAATTAATCTCAACATGTAGAAAACATGGAAATATATTACATCACAAAATAGTTCTGAAATACATTAGTATTCTACAGATTTACAGTACTAAAAAATACTGCAATTAACAGAGTCTAAAACTGAATTGAAACTAGATTGGAACTACTATTAGACATAAATTGCAAAATTCAGAAAATAATTGATCTCTAGCAATTTCAGCCCAAGAGGCAGCCTAGTGGGCTGGCCCATATCCTGGACGAGCGGTTAACAGGGAGTGGAAAAGGATCAATCGATCCCCAATCCTCTCAGTCAGTCAACGCCATCGCCAGGCACCAGAGTTGCCGCATGGGAACCAGGCACCACCGCCGCCGCACGGGCGGTCTGCACCGGCGGTCGGAGCCGCTCCCGCCACGGGCGTCCTTGCTGTGGAGGCGTGGCGCTGTCCGCGAGCCCCAGCGCGACCGGGTTTCAAGTGCCGGCGGTGCGGCGTCCGCTGCCGCTCGACAGCGGCACGAGGCCGGCGGCAAGCGTAGGAGCGCGGTGAAGACGGAGGAGCGGCAGGCGTCGGGAACGGCAGTCGACGGCGCGACGGCATGGAAAGCCGCGCTCGGAGGAGCGCTGCCTCGTGTGGCCGGTCGCGGGCGGCGCTGTGCCGCGAGGATGCAGACCGCGTCGCCGTCGTTGGTCGTCCTGGTGACACGCCGTCGGCGATGTTGTCGATTGGGAACGAAATTTGATGCGGTAAAGCATCGTTTTCTTACCTATGTTCTTCTGTTCCTCTTCTCAACCTCTCTGTGATATTGTGCTCGGTAGAGGAGTGCTGATAACGTGTTGAAAGAAATTGAGAGAAAGCAAGAAACAAATACTCCCTCCGACCCATATAATTGACTTGGATTTGTTAAAATTTGAATTAATCTAGACACTATTTAGTATATAGGTTCATTCAAAATTTGACAAATCAAAGTCAATTAATATGGGCCAGAGGGAGTAGCAAATGATTCAACTCATTCTTTCCATCGATGATCCTCAGTATATATACAAGGGGGAAGAGACACGAGCAAGAGTCGGGTCCGTACAAGGGGTGCAAGATATATCGGTTGCTACTTGCAAACCGATATAGAGAATTACATAGAAGGATTATCCCTTTAATTAATCTAATCTATTAATTAAATTCTAATAATCCGCACAGGTCAAGCAATGCAGATCTCCTGGATCCACCATCCATCCACGGAAACCTGCCAGGTTGGAGCAACCTGGATCTCGACAAAAAAAAATGAATTCCTAACAGATGCATAAAATCTCCAGTCCCGAAAAAAATTTAAAGAGGCCAAAAAAACCCACACCATGACCTCTACATACAAGGACTGCGTGCTCGTGGGGACATCCGCACGAGAAGGACATTTCAGCTTGCACATTTCTTGCTTACGGGCGCCGCCGATCTACCTGCTCATCAGCTTTGCCGTGTCCTGGATTCGATGACATGGACCTAACCAAGCTCCTGCCCGTCGTTGGCAAGGTCACGCGGCCTCAACCGCCGCCTCCCGTGGCTCCGACGGTTGCCCCGAAGAGGAAGCGCGGGGCACCCACAAGCCCCGTCAGCCGCTGGTGCTGCTAAGCGGCGCAGCTGGAATAGCCAGACGTCATTGTGGCTCCGGCGCCCAAGCCGTGTCCTCGCGCGCGTAAGCCAACAGGGAACATGACGAAGAAGAAGCGGGTCGTGCACCGCAGCGTTCTTCCTCCCATCGTTCCGCCTTCTCCCTTTGCCCCGTTCGGCCGTCGTCGACGCCCCATAGGAAAACTTTACAACGATGCCAACAATGTGTTGGCCGAAAGCTCCCAAAGGTACAAAACTTTGATATTCTTTTTTTAGGACGAAGGGAGTACTTCGTTTTAGAAAGAACGGGACATACTACACAAATTAAGTGTGGCATACACAAGTAGTTGTCGCAATAGAGATTTCTTTTTTGGGCGGAATAGTGCGGGAAGTGTCTTTGGCTCCCGAGCACCACTGCACTCTTCATTTTAAAAATATAAAAACCATATTTTATAGGTTACAAAAATATCTAAAAATAATTTTAGACATAATCAATGTTGTAACCCATAGGCATGCAAAACCATGACCTAAAATTCTTTGTATTTTGGCCTACAGAAAAATAACAAATTTGATGCAATTTGGGATTTGAAAACATACTTGCATAGATCTATGCTCCATTTTTATACAACTCAGAGTACAAAGCATTTGAAATTGATTTTTTGCAGGCTACATCTAGATATTATTTTAATATTTTTTGGAACACATAAATATGACTTTGAATTTTCTTTAAATAAGAGCTCGGGAGCCAAAAATCTCCGCTCCAATGATGCTCCTATAATCGTCTAGTCCAAACAGATCTTCTAAATAAGAAAAACTGTTTCTCAAAAGAAAATAGATAAGAAAAACTGAAAAACATGTTTAGTGTTGGAACAAGCGAGGAACCTGACTACCTGAGTGCTTTAGAGCAACTCTAACAAGAGTTGTATCTCGCCGCGCGCGCTAAAATAGTTTACCACGTCCGATTTTGCTTTTTTACGCATGCGTTTGTGAATCGTTTTTCCTAGTGCTGTAAAATTTTGGGCGCACGAACTACACAGCTATTTCTGAGGCACTAAAATACACAGCGCGTGGCTGTTCGGCGCTTGATCACATCATCACACAAAAACATGAACAAGACCACAAACATGAAACATATTTTCAATTGTCCAAAAAATAAAATCTAAAACATAGAACATAGTTCAAGACAACAAAAGGACTAAAGCATAGTTCATGCAACCACAAGTAAATCAACAATCATTTGTCTTCACCGTCATCTTCTTCAGCATCATTTTTTTAATCTTCATCTTGTGCTTGAGTAGAATCAACCGGTGATCATATGCAGTCTTCATTGTTAGTAGGCATAGATGACATCGGAACTCCCATTGAAGCCATGAAACCACCCGGATGAGCCACCACACCACACATGCCTCCGTAGCCTTCATAGCCACCCATGTTTGAACAAAACCGTGATTCTTGCCCAATATGTATCTTTTGTTTGGTCCGTACCGGTGGCCGGATCTATGCCCACCTTGCACCATATTCTACATAGCAAGACATCATCTTCGGCGGTGTAGTTACCCGACCTTCCCTTAGGCGCATCCACCATACCCTCCTCGTGTTCATCCACTCCATACTCACCATTATTTTCTTAAGACGCATATTCTTGCGAGTAGTTGGACCCAACATTCATATATGAGTAGTATGTATCATCGTCAACACTACATAGTAACAAAATAATCTATCATTGCCTACTCTTATTTATCCAATGTACAACATAAAAGGATTGGCAAATTGGTCATACCTTGAGGTCATATTGTCGACCGGATTGGGCGCAGATGAGCCCCCGCCGTATTCCGGTGGGAAGGGTCCTTGTGGCACTAGTTGTGGCGGTGGTGATGCAGGAGGCTGGAATTGGGCGGCCGCAGCCGCTGCCGCAGTCGTCGTGGCGCCTACCTTCGTCTTCTTCATGGAGGTCCCCTTCTCCTTGTTTAGCGTCGCTGCGCTAGCAGGGCGCTTGGCCGCTGTAGGGGTTCGTAGCATGGAAAACAAAAAAATTCTACCGCATGAACACACAATCAAGATCTAATCTATGATCAAGCCAAGATCTATCTACTAGATTGTAGCAACGAGTCGATGGAATACTAACCCTCGAAGATCCAAAGCGGTTAACGAGAGCAGATTCTCGTGGGTGATGTAGTCGTACAATTCCGATCTCAAGATCGCGTAGACGATCCTTCCGGCGCTGCGTTCCGGCAGCGCTTCCGCAGTCGGTCACACATTCGGTACTCGATGAAGACCTTCCTCTCCCTTGTTCCAGCAGGCAGCGGAGGTTGTAGCACTCTCCTCGTGATTCCGGCAGCACGACGGCGTGGTACCGGAAGTAGAGGGGAGATCTCGCAGGGCTTCGCCTTAAGCCGGAGCGAGTATGGTGGAGTAAGAGAGGGCCTTGGCGATCTACGGAATAGAGGGCACCAAGGGGTTTAGAGCCACCAACAGCTAGGGTTTAGCTAGACGGCGGTTTAGAGGAGATCTAGGGCAGCCGCATCTAGAAGGGGGCGGCGGCTGGCCTAGGGTTTAGAGGGGCGTCGGCTAAGGGACAAGGTGTAGGGAGAGGGGGCGCCCCCTCCCTTTCTTTTATAGGTGGGAGGGGCGGCTAGTCCTCCCCCAACTCCCTTGCTGGCCGGCGGTTTGGAGGAGAGAAGGGAAACCTTCTCTTCCCAGGTTTCCTTCTCTTCTCCCACTTGGAAATCATTGTCCCAGTTTGACTTTTTCAAACTGGCCTTTTTACTTTCAAACTAGAGTTTGATTTCTTTCTTCCAAGTGTCCAGCCAAGTGACCTAGTACATGATGCAACCATTCCATATTGTCATGACACATTCATGTACCCTTCCCCTCCGGAGTGCCGGACCTTCCGGAACCTTCTAGAACATTCCCGATGAAAACATCGGAACCATTCCCGAACTCCGAAACAGGACTTTCCTTATATGAATCTTATTCTCCGGACCATTCAGGATCTCCTCGTGATATCCCGGATCTCATCCGAGACTTCGAACAACATTCAGTCTCTTACTCATCATTCCATAACTACTCCACAACATCGAATCCTTAAGTGTGTCTCCCTACGGTTCGTGAATTATGCGGACATGACCGAGACACTTCTCCGATCAATAACCAATAGAGGAATCTGGAAATTCATATGGCTCCCACATATTTCTACGATTACTTTGCAATCGAATGAACCACTTACATACGATACCAATTTCCCTTTGTCTCACGATAGTTTACTTATCCGAGGTTTTGATCGTCGGTATCTCTGCATACCTAGTTCAACCTCGTTACCGATAAGTACTCTTTTCTCGTTCCCGTGATATGTGATCCCTTGTGAGCCAGTCACATGCTTGCAAGCTAATTGGATGACATTCCACCGAGAGGGCCCAGAGTATATCTATCTGTCATATGGATGGACAAATCCCACTCTTGATCCATGTGCCTCAACCTATACTTTCCAAACACTCAATGCCACCTTTATAGCCACCCAGTTCAGGTGTGGTGTTTAATGTCATCAAAGCATCCTTCCGGTGATGGTGATTAACATGATCTCATGGTCGAAGGAATTAGGTTACTATGTATCAGAAAGCTTATAGCAAATGAACTATATTAAATGACTTGATCTTTATGCTACGCTTAACTATAGGAGTATATCCATCACATCATTCTCCTAATGATATGACCCTGTTGTTAATAACATCTCTATGTTCATGATTAGGAAACCATGATCATATATTAACCAACAAGCTAGTTTAACAAGAGGCTTTACTAGGGACTCTTTTATGTTTACAAATCACACAAGTATTAATGTTTCCTGTTAATACAATTATAGCATGGTATGTAAACATTTATCATAAGTATGAAGATATGATAATAACCACTTTATTATTGCCTCTTGGGCATATCTCCAACAGTCTCCCACTTGCACTAGAGTCAATAATCTAGTTTCAAACCTTTGTGTATTTCAACACCTATGGCTTTCTGGTGTCGTATGTACACGATTGCTAGTGGTCAACTGATCTCCGGATCTGACACTTCCAGGTCAGTGTGTAATTGCATGTCTTTGCGTCTCTACGCATCACTCATTCTCTAATGAGATGGCTTTGTACAATTTTGGTCCTTTGGTGTGACCTTTAGTTCTTTGGGGTTAAAACATGTTGATAATATTGTCGTACAATATATCTTTATAGTATTATCCCTGCTGTGAACTACACCTAGTTTGATAACAAACTACTTGACACAAATGCCCTCTTTTGCTGCTATAATAGCAGTTATATACTTAGCCTTTTGTTGTAGTATCTGTCACAATGTCTTAACTTTGGAACTCATCCAAATCCATTATGGAACTTACTTTCCATCATATTGTGCCACCCTTAGTTTAGATTGAGATAAACTTAATTTATACTTTGTGACAAAACTAGTATCAATGTAGTACTTTTACAATGAACTAACCATCTATTTGTCACTTCCAAAATAATATATTCTTAGTTCTTCCAAAATATCATAAGAATATCCTTACTATCGTCCAATGATCATCTTATAAATCATTCTGGTATATGCTCACAACATTTAGAGCATAGGACATATCTGGATTTGTACATATCACAGTATGATTGATATAAATACTCTTTGTGATTTCATACATCAAGTATCAATCTATACTTAAATCTTTGTTTCACTTACCAAATGTCAATACACTTGAATATATCATCAATATTGAACTCATTCAATCCTTTTTGTGCGACAAGAACCTTTCTTGTAGTTTCTATATTGAACTCATTCAATATATCTTCTATGTACTTTCGGCACAACCATATTAGTGTCTCAATCTATCTATATAGATATTGACGCCAAATATTTGGGTTTTGCCTAAGTCTTTCATCAAGATGAAATTCTTATCGTGGGTTAATAAAAGATACATTATTTCCAATCAATAATATATCTTCCACATAATGTATTAGAAACATGTCTTAGCGCTCCCACTTAATTTCTTGCAAATGCAAGCATCTTCATCGTCTCCGATGAAATTAAACTCTTTTAACAGTTTCATCATAGTGAAGATTCCAACTCCGCGATGCTTACTTCAACCATTGAAGTTTGCATATGCTTTTAGCATCCTTTGAATTAACAAAACCCTTTGGACCGTGTCATGCACACGTCCTTGGTAACCATTCTATTAGAAGAACTTGTTTTGTTTATTCAACACATAACAAAATTATATGTCGTGGTTGCTACATTAATCCGTCTAGACTAAATATCGCTATGAAAGATCAAATCTTGTCATAGTCAACCTTTGAACATTGTTGTGAACTCTTTCCCAACATGTCGACTATTTTATAGATGTAAAACATCCATGTCTATTTCTTTATAGATCCAAATACGACTGTAAGGTCTTGTACCTTTCTAGAGGGTCTTTCAAGTTCAAAGCTTGATCTCTCGTATATAGAACTATCATGGATTTTATGGCTTCAAGCCATTTGACGGAGTCAGGGCCCATCATCGCTTCTTTGCATGTAGTCGGATCATTATTGTCAAATAATGATTTAACTCTCAAATCTTGGTATTTGATTGTTTACCCGACCTACTTGTTTCAATAGGAACTTAGATCTCCGTGACCACAACCTTTGAGGCACGTGAGCCATGAGCATTGTTGCTGCCTCCGGAACACTTTTCGGCGCTGCGCAACTTTGCACATATAGCTAAGGTTCTTTTAACCTTATCAAAGTTCTATTGTCCTCCCACTTAACTTTTCACGAAAAATTCCTTCTCAAAGAAACTTGACATTCTAAGCGATAAACACTTTTGTCTTTGGTGTTATGGAGGAATACTCAATGATTATTCAAAATAACATACAAATATATGTTCATCCGATTTTGGTTGCAAACATCTTTCTTATGCATAGCATACCAAATGTTTAAGAAAGGACAACTTGGGTTTTATCCCAAACCATAACTTTATATGGTGTCATTTCAGCGGATTATGATGGAGCTCTTTTCAGTGGAAAAACGGTAGTCTCTAAAGCTTTTTAATCTTTAAAAGTATAATGGCAATTTTATGAATTACACCTTTAATCTTACCATGTCAAACAAGGTTTAATTACAAATCTCGAACGCTCCATACTCTTATGGTGTTTCGGGACATGCAAATTCACGGAACGATTCCTTAAATCTTAGGTATTATGCTAAACTTGTAACTCAAATATCTTCCTTTATGATCTTATCATAAACTAGTTATATTCTTGTTACAATGATTTTGCACTTCATCTTGAAAGTCTTTGAACTTTTCAAATGTTTCATACTTCATCCTTATTAAGTAAATATTCATATATTCACTCAAATTTTTGGAGAAAGCATATGAAGTTGAAATCCATCGCTCTTGACTACACATAATGGACTTCGTACAACAATATGTACAAGTTCCAATAAGCTAGCCATTCGTTCCCTTTTGGCCTATTAACGAAGTTTTAATTATCTTTAGGAAAGTTTCACAAGCGTCATTTGATCAAAATCAAAAGGACTCCAAAATTCCATCCATATGGAGTTTCTTCATGTTTTCTTTCCAATATAATTTAAACGGCGATGTCACTTCCTAAATGATCTTTCAATCAATTTGTCTTTCAACATTTTTAGCACTAGTTTTATGGATGTGATTTCTCCAACGAGATTTGTGAATCATCCATCTTTTATGGATTACGGCAATTATTTGAACAACCCTTTTGTTCTCATAATGCCTGATAAAACAAATCTTGAAGGCAAGCTCTGATGTTTAACAAGCAGCACAATAACCCTTTATTTGTTCTTGATGAACATCATCACATATTATTTTGCTAGTTACTTAGGCCATTGTAGTTCATGAATTGTGTTGTTTCGTATGACGATTCACACCAACAAATTCAGTATCAAATACTTAAGAACCACATTGTTTAATAAGCAAAGAATATATCCATAACATGTATATCATCTATATACTTAAGCTGAACAATTCTAGTCTTTTCTTTTCTGCCATATATTTATGAGATTCTCTTTCAGTATTTCCTTTTCTGTTTGAAAGAATCTATCAACATCAATAGTGGAGTCATACATATGACACATAGTCCAAAGCGTGTATAATTAAATACCAGTGTCTTTGGACTTGCACTTTGAAGTAGATTACCATCATAAAATGTTTGGTGTTCTTTCAAATTCCTTTCTTTAGTAATCTCTTAGTGTAGTAAACATTTTACCTACATCAAATATTCACCCTTCTCATGGAATTATTCATGATCAAGCTACTTTAGCTTATAGCGGTGAATAGCGAGTATAATGTTGCTCTCCAAAACCTTTTGGAGGATTAGGAAAACTAGTGTCTCCAACCTTTTGCAAATTCTCATCAAATATGAGAACATGACTTTTGCCATATTATACTCTATCATGTTGCAACCAAACTTCATTTCAGATATCACAATATCTTCCACACATCATGGTTTCTGAAACAACTTTTTCAGATCCTAGATAACCTTGATATTAAGACAATCCTTTGAATATCAAGAATCATGGAGACAAACATGATACTCATACACTAACACTTGGAATTGTCACTCTTGATTTAATACCAATTATTAAACTTCATGGAGTAACCGGAACTTACTGAAAGTGTGCAATAGGACTTTTAAACTTTAGATTAACACTTCAAAAACAATACGATACGAGTTCGTAAAGTAACTAACTAGAATTCTATAGTTCTATCATCTCAATTAACACTAAGCACAAGGTGGTAAACGGATGCCAATGACTACAACAACTATGCAAATTCACTTTGATTTAATTTATGATAAATAGTGTTCAACTTTTAATCATATTGCCGTTGAACTCCCACTCAAAACAATATCCCTCACATTGTTTTAGTGATCACACGAACCAAATCCACCACATCAAAACCGATCATCACGAGAGTTGATGTAGCTTCAATGGCGAACAATCAACATGTTCATCATATCTACTATATGACTCATGCTTTACCTTTCGGTGATTCGTGTTCCGAGACCATGTCTGTACATGCTAGGCTCGTCAAGATCAAACCTTAGCTTTCGCATGAGCAAATCTGGCTTGCTCATGTTGTATACACTCACAGAATCTAACACACCCGATCATCACGTGGTGCTTCGAAACAACGAGCTTTAGCAATGGTGCTTACTAAGGATGAACACTTTAAAACTTGAAATTATGTGCTTAAGGGATCATCTTATAATGCTACCGTCGTGAACTAAGCAATACAGGATGCATAAAAGGATTAACATCACATGCAATTCATAATATGTGATATGATATGGCCTTTCTTATTTGTGCTTCCGATCTCCATCTTCAAGCATGAACATGATCTCCATCATCATCGGCATTGCATCAAGGTCAATGACGCCGCTCCATGGTTGTCGTCCACCAGCTTCAACTATTACAACTACTTTGAATAGACACGCGGGTCTTAACAGAATTTAAAGACAACCATATGGCTCCTGTCGGTTGCCAACTTACAATAAGGAACATTGCATACATCAAATATAATCACAATCATGGCCATATCACATCACAGCACACCCCTGCAAAACAAAGTTAGACGCCTCTAATTTTCTTTGCATATTTTACGTGGTTTGGGGCTTTCAATAAGTATCGCTCTAACTTACGAACAGGAACCACAACGTTGATGCTTGAACTATCAAGTGCCCGTTGTAAATTGGATCTATACTATGATGGGAGAGACAGACACCCGCAAAGCCACTTATGCAATACAAGTTGCATGTTGAGCGTGGAGCAAGTCTCATGAACGATGTCATGTAAGGTTAGCCCGGGCCGCTTCATCCCATCATACCGCAAGATGCAAAGTACACAAGAAGCAATTGATAATAAAAGCACCACCGCCCACAATGACCATTGTGTTCTACTCGTGCAACAGATCTACATATAGACACGCCTCTGATACCACTATAGGGGTTCGTAGCATGGAAAACAAAAAAATTCTACCGCATGAACACACAATCAAGATCTAATCTATGATCAAGCCAAGATCTATCTACTAGATTGTAGCAACGAGTCGATGGAATACTAACCCTCGAAGATCCAAAGCGGTTAACGAGAGCAGATTCTCGTGGGTGATGTAGTCGTACACTTCCGATCTCAAGATCGCGTAGACGATCCTTCCGGCGCTGCGTTCCGGCAGCGCTTCCGTAGTCGGTCACACGTTCGGTACTCGATGAAGACCTTCCTCTCCCTTGTTCCAGCAGGCAGCGGAGGTTGTAGCACTCTCCTCGTGATTCTGGCAGCACGACGGCGTGGTACCGAAAGTAGAGGGGAGATCTCGCAGGGCTTCGCCTTAAGCCGGAGCGAGTATGGTGGAGTAAGAGAGGGCCTTGGCGATCTACGGAATAGAGGGCACCAAGGGGTTTAGAGCAACCAGCAGCTAGAGTTTAGCTAGACGGCGGTTTAGAGGAGATCTAGGGCAGCCGCATCTAGAAGGGGGGCGGTGGCTGGCCTAGGGTTTAGAGGGGCGCCGGCTAAGGGACAAGGTGTAGGGAGAGGGGGCGCCCCCTCCCTTTCTTTTATAGGTGGGAGGGGCGGCTAGGGCTAGCCGAGTCCTCCCCCAACTCCCTTGCTGGCCGGCGGTTTGGAGGAGAGAAGGGAAACCTTCTCTTCCCAGGTTTCCTTCTCTTCTCCCACTTAGAAATCATTGTCCCAGTTTGACTTTTTCAAACTGGCCTTTTTACTTTCAAACTAGAGTTTGATTTATTTCTTCCAAGTGTCCAACCAAGTGACCTAGTACATGATGCAACCATTCCATATTGTCATGACACATTCATGTACCCTTCCCCTCCGGAGTGCCGGACCTTCCGGAACCTTCTAGAACATTCCCGATGAAAACATCGGAACCATTCCTGAACTCCGAAACAGGACTTTCCTTATATGAATCTTATTCTCCGGACCATTCCGGATCTCCTCGTGATATCCTGGATCTCATCCGAGACTTCGAACAGCATTCAGTCTCTTACTCATCATTCCATAACTACTCAACAACATCGAATCCTTAAGTGTGTCTCCCTACGGTTCGTGAATTATGCGGACATGACCGAGACACTTCTCCGATCAATAACCAATAGAGGAATCTGGAAATTCATATGGCTCCCACATATTTCTACGATTAATTTGCGATCGAATGAACCACTTACATACGATACCAATTTCCCTTTGTCTCACGATAGTTTACTTATCCGAGGTTTTGATCGTCGGTATCTCTGCATACCTAGTTCAACCTCGTTACCGATAAGTACTCTTTTCTCGTTCCCGTGATATGTGATCCCTTGTGAGCCAGTCACATGCTTGCAAGCTAATTGGATGACATTCCACCGAGAGGGCCCAGAGTATATCTAGCTGTCATATGGATGGACAAATCCCACTCTTGATCCATGTGCCTCGACCCATACTTTCCAAACACTCAATGCCACCTTTATAGCCACCCAGTTACGGTGTGGTGTTTAATGTCATCAAAGCATCCTTCCGGTGATGGTGATTAACATGATCTCATGGTCGAAGGAATTAGGTTACTATGTATCAGAAAGCTTATAGCAAATGAACTGTATTAAATGACTTGATCTTTATGCTACGCTTAACTATAGGAGTATGTCCATCACATCATTCTCCTAATGATATGACCCTGTTGTTAATAACATCTCTATGTTCATGATCAGGAAACCATGATCATATATTAACCAACAAGCTAGTTTAACAAGAGGCTTTACTAGGGACTCTTTTATGTTTACAAATCACACAAGTATTAATGTTTCCTGTTAATACAATTATAGCATGGTATGTAAACATTTATCATAAGTATGAAGATATGATAATAACCACTTTATTATTGCCTCTTGGGCATATCTCCAACAGTCGCGGCCTTCTTTGATGTCTTCACTGGCGCCGATGCAGTGGTACCAGTCGCCGTCGTGGCGTTTGGCCAAGGAGGGATGAAGAGGTGCCGCGCCAGACCGCCGCTAGGGTTTACCGTCGGCGCGACAGCGAGGTAGGAGGGCGACGGGAAGGGTAAATCAGGCTCCGCCACGGAGAAATTGGTATTGAGGTAGGGGTAGAAGCCATCCATCGTCGGAATCTCGCCGGTATGACATAGGCGAAATCGCGATCACGAGAGAGGCGAAATAACGAGCACGGGAGGGAATGAGCTTGGCGGTTAGCGTTCGCGCGCAACGTCAAGTTTTATTGCGCGTTGTAGCGCGTGGACCAAATATCCTGTGCGCGGAACCGCAATATCCCGCGTGTCCACCGCGCCACGCGTCCGCTGAAGCACGTTTTTCTGACGCCCACGCCCAAAAAAAGCAGTTTTTATAGCGCCTTGGAGTTGCTCTTAGTACTTTTCTACACTTCCAGTGGTGCAATCTTTTCTCTTTTAGTTTTCTAGCCTTTCCAGCATGATGGCATCCAACCGAACATCTCAACTAAGGATGGCAATGAGTAGGATATGGGCAAGGTAGAGCAATACCATACCCATACCGGTGTAGTCAATGGGTACAAAAACTTACCCATACTCATACCCGCGAGTATAAAACTTTATCCATATCCATACTCGGCGGGTACCCATACCCATTGGGTACCCGGCGGGTATAGCCAATAGTATACAAGTTATTTAAAATTTTACTTTCATCAATAGCATATTTGAAAAAAGACAATAATCTCTACTTACTAATAGTAGACGAGTACACGTTTAGAAGTCGCAATCTCATACTCGTCCCTAGGCTTCTTGACCGCATATGTTCAAACTCTATAGATAAGTTTGACATGTCAGCTTAAACGGATAAGGTATAGATATACTCATGGGTAAAAGTATATACCTATACCCATACCCGTGACTTAACGGGTAGGATATAGGTATTATCTATGAATAAAAAAGAGTAAAATTCATGTAGGGTAACTGAACTTGTCTGAAATGAACGATTTGGTCATCGAACTCAGTAAACAAATTTTCCGGGCAGATAAACTCGTACCGACCGCTCTCATACGGTCACTGGTACGTTTGGCAGCGTATGGGCTGATGTGACGCAGCAAAACTGTAGAGTTGGAGGGGGTTTTCAATAGAATTGCAGGAGCGTTTTGTAAAATAAAAAGATCAGTACGAGGCACCAAACTGAAAAAAAATTCCCCAATGTCTCCACTCCAATCGCATCAACATCTGGACTGATCGTCACCTACGCCGACACCCATGCTTCATTGCCCGCCGAGGACGCCTTCCACTCCCGTGTCTTCCAGCGCGCCGACACCGACGCGGAGAAACTCCTCCCACTACCAGCATACTTGGCTCGTCACCATGGCACAACGCCAAGATCGCGCTGGCTACCACGGATGCGGCCGCCAAGATCGCGCTGGCTACCACGGATGCGGCCGCCGTGATGAGTACGGTGCACGTACTGGCATAGTGCGCCAGGGACCGTACAACAGCTGAGTGCGTTAGGTGCCTGCAGGCTCGTAAGGTCACTTCCATGGAAAAGCTATCTGATTGGGTTCTTCAGAGTAGTCGATTCAGTCTAGTTATGTTTCAGTCAATAAGAACATGATTTGATCATTAGTTATGTGCAAGTCCCTAGAATTTCGCAGTACCTTTAGTAGCACCAATGTAGTCCAAGCTCATGGTTTTGTTGGCTGTTCTTGTGTACTCATATGGTCTTGCTATATTCATCTTGACACTAGCAGAAAGGGTATGATTTTTGGCATGGCAGTTGAAGTATGTGGAGTACTTCGTTTGCAAAGGATATTTGAAGGACAAGGAAGCACTAGCAGCAGACGTGCAAGAAGAAGAACCCAAGACAAAAGATGGAGATGCAGTGAAATAGAAACTGAAACGGTTAGTGCTACCGTTGATCACTGTATTGTTGATATCACTGCTAGAATAGGAGAAAGAACTAGTTAGTCTCTTCAAATTAGCTATTGTGAGAATGATTTTGCTGACTGAGAGTGTACTAGTTAGCAAGCCAATCTGAATTTTCTGATGTGTGGCAATGTAAGAAACAAGTACTTGGTTTGTGTTAGTATTAATGAAGTATTTTTTCTGAATACTGAAACCATTGCCAGTGTTGATAATATTGAAAGAACTAAATTATCTAAATTTTGGATGAACATATGGCATCTACACAAAATGCAACTTGTATAAATTTGTGTAGGAAATGTTAGTAAAATACAGCATAGATGGAAATACTTGGAAAATATCACAGAAAAACCAAAGAAAACGTAGAGAAGATGTCGACAGCTGATACCATAGATAAATTCAGAGAAAATGCATACAAGATTGCAGTACATCATTTTGTGCTAACAAAATAAATCAAATTCTAGAATTGTCATATGGGTAGTCATACCACACAAAATAACACAGGTTTGACATATAGCAGTACATAATGTGAAGAAATCTCAAAGTAGCAAAATATTGTGGCTCAATAGCATTATAATTCCCAGCATATAATCAACCCCTCAACTCGTCAAACATTGAAACTTTCTTTGGCTGGATGGTGGAAGATTTGGCAGCCCTCTTCTGAGCAGCTTGTTGCTGCCTTGCTGCAGCCAAATTCTTCTTCTCCTCAGCTTTTTTGGCCTTGGCTGCAAGTTGAGCTTCTTTCTTCTCAGCTGCTACCAGCTTCTTCAACTCTGCAGCTGCTTCTTTCTTTTGTTGTGTATGTAACCTTCTCTGTTGCGTCAGCTCGGACTTAAGTTTTTTTGCATCAGCCGTTTTCTTCAATTTTTCAGCAAGTGCATCTGCTTTCTTTTCTTCATATGCTCTCATCTTTGCCAACTTCATTGCTTCAGCCTTCAAAGCAATGTTTTGCTCGACACCAGCAACAAAGCCACTAGGAGCCACATTTTGACTTTGTTCTTCAATAATGAAGCTAGAATCTGGCAATGGCCTTGTAAAATTCTTTTTCTTTGGAGGTGGTACCTATAGAACAAATTAGTGAAAATTTGTAGTTAAAATGAATAATGATATATGCAGGAAAAATGAGCAATGTTATATACAGTTACCTGCTGCACCATTTCCTCCAACATAGTATCTTCAACATTCTCAACAGTTGGATTTCTTTCATTGAGGTCAGAGAAAGTGAAATTCCCCCAATGTAAGACATTGTCCTATACAACATGAATATTCAGTTAACAACAGAATCATTCACTACTATTTAGCAATGCAATATTCAGTTAAGAACAATAAAACTTAGTCATATTCAATAAACTTTACTTGTGTAATCACGGGGACATCATCTTCCTCTAAATCATCATGCAATGCTCTGTGTTTCTTCCTCATTTGCTTTTTAGGTGGCATGCCAGCTTTGGCCCATTCACACCCACCTTTGTTGTGCCCAGGATTTCCACAATGGCTGCAGTGAATTACCACACCATGTTTAGACATTATTGTACCACCTCTTTTACTCTGTTTTTCTTCTGGTTGTTTCCTTCTATTCTTCTTAGGCCTTCCAACCTTTTTTTCATAGTGTGGAGGAGCAACCTTAGGGCAGTTATAAACTTCAGCCCATTCCGACTTATCTCTGCAGGGCATAATGTTATAAGCATAAGCTCTTCTAAATCTTTGCACAGAATAAGCAGGGTGCACATGATTAGTTGGTATGATCCTCTCATGTCTCATGCATGCGATAGCATGGTGACATGGGATCCCACTCATGTCCCATCTCCTGCATGTGCAACTCCTGTTAAGAAGCTCTACAATGTAATCCTTATCTCTGAATTTTACATCAAAAACCCCTGATCCCGCTGGCAGTACATAGCATTCAGCTGACAAATCAACAAACTTGGTAAGTTTACTTGATATTTTGGGGCAGATTGGGCCTGAAAACTTTTCTCCTTCATCTTGCTTCTTCACAACTCTTGTCATTAGTTGTTGATTGATCCTGTCAATCATGGTGAGTATTGGATACTCTCGAGCTTCCAATATGTACCTAAAAATCATGAAAAATATGATTAGTTCAGAGAATGCTTGAAGAACTTACTCATATTTTTTACATTAATTTTTAGAAGTCAAAACATCAAGTAAAATGAAGCATAGAAAAGGAAATGCACAAGCGACCATGTCAAACTTGTTGAATACTTCACAGTTGTTGTTGAGCAATATATCACACTTTGGCCAATCACTCTGAAATGCCCTCACCCAAGTGTTAGGTGGTAGCTTCTCTAGCCAATCATATGCTTCTTTGTTCAATACCTTCATCTCTTCCATAGCTTCTTCCCACCTTTGAACAGTTGTGCTTCTAGCAATCTTCCACAACTGATTTTTTAGGACTTCACCTCTAAAAAGTTGGTTGAAATTTTGCCACAAATGCCTAACACAGAACCTATGTTCTGAATCCGGGAATGCCTCAGATACTGCCTTAATTAATCCCTGCAAAATATTTATAGAATATTCAGTACCAAATAAGAGATAAGTAAGATTCATTGAAGATTCGGTAATTTACTTTCTGTTTGTCAGACATTATTGTCCATGCACTTGTGTTGTGAATACCCAGATCCTTTTTGACAGTGTATAGAAACCATCTCCAATTTGCAGTGTCCTCCACCTCAACAATGCTAAACGCAACTGGGTAGATGCAGTCATTAGGGTCCATTCCAACAGCAACTAGCAACTGTCCTCCAAACTTAGTCTTCAAATGACACCCATCAAGACAAATAACAGGTCTGCACCCTTCCAAAAAAAACCTCTTAATTGCATCCAAGCTCCAGTAGCACTTGTTGAATCTATTCTCATTGTCTAGGTTCAGAAAAAAAGTGCTCCCTGGATTTGTTTTCCTTAGTTCAGCAGCATACTTCCACAACAAATTATATTGCTCTATCTCATCTCCATAGATAATATTCATTGCCAATCTTCTAGCTCTGCTAAGCTTAGGCCTTGAAGGGGTCATATTCCAGTCCTTCTGAACAATTCTAGCAAAGTTTTTCAAGTTCATGTTCTCATCTGCTCTAAAATTCTCGATGTATTTCTCTGCTAAGAATTTGTATGTAAATCCCCTAACTTGCCATTTCCTTTCACAAGTGTGCTCATCTACATACCTTTTGATCATGAAACACTTTGCTCTGCTATCATATGAGGCCCACAAGTACCAAGAACATTTTTCTACACATTTGGCTGCAACTCTGTTCCTATCATTTGTTGGCATTGAAATGTCCACTCTCTCTTTGCAACTGTATTCCCTGATAGCTTTCCTCAATAGTTCCACAGAAGAAAATACTTGTCCCACTTTAAACTTTGGGTTTGCCATGTCAACAAGTGCAAAGTTTTTGAATTTAAACTTCACTTGTTCATCGTCAGAGTCAGGCAGTTCTAATTCATCATCAGATTGTGACAGTTCAGTTTCCTCCGCTACTCCCTTTTCTTTCCTATCTTCAACTTTTTCAATGCAGTCATCATAAAGGTCATCATCTCCTTCATATAAATCATAGTCACTATCGACTATTTCCTCCTCAAAGTCTGACCCATCTGAATCAAACTCAAAATCAGTATCAAAGTTGAGCTTCCTCTTCTCTCTAGATTTCCTCATAAAATCCTCAGTGGGACTGACAACACCAGCCTGTTGTGGGGATGGAAACTGAAATACATCATCATTAATGTTCCCTCTTAGACTATTATCATGGTCTACATACATAGAAAACTCCTTGTGCCCAACAGCAACAGCTGCTGCCATATTACTACAATCATCATCATTAATTATATCTGCCAAACCAAAATTCTTCACAGATTGCCCTGGCAAACACCAAAGAACTCTGGAAACCTCACTCATGACAATGCCAGTATCTTCCAAAACCTTGTCCAAAGCTCTTATATTCCACTTGTCACTCTCACAGAAATCATACCAATCAATCACTCCACCTAGGTATGACCTGTTAATCCCAGAACCAAGGAAAACTCCACCATAGTTGATCGCAACAGTGAAGTACTGCCCATGATCATCTACAAAAAGTGATAACAAGCAGAGATAAGCAGTTTATATTAACATATACTGAATCTAGACATATACAGTGGCAATGACAAGCAAAATAACTAGACAGTATGCCGCATATAAATCTAGGCAAGTATGCTGAATATTTAGGCCAATAGACAGTGGCAAGTATGCTGAATGTTCAGGCCAATAGACAGTGGCATTACATTGAATTCAGAGTAAACTAGCGTCAATACATACAAGCACCTCTACATATCTGTGTATTCCCTACATACAAGAACCTCTACATATTCTGCTCCTAAAAACCTCAAAAACCATGCTTTCTTTACTTCGGGTTCAGTTATCACCAAACAAATACACTGAAAATCAATAAAAATCGAGACAGATCGATCATGCTCACGGTGTCCATAGAGAAAGCCTAACCCTAAATAGGCATGAACACACATGAGTGGTGGCAGCAGCGCTAGATAAGGAGGTGGTCATGGACTCACCGTACACAGGCGGCGGCTGCCCATCCTCGCGACGTCGAGGTGCCATAGCTCGAAAAATTTCAGCGGCGTTGCAGCGACCTTCTCCTACATGCAGAGGCGGCGAGGAAGAAACCCTATTCGCCTCCACGATCGCCTCCCTCTTCCTTTGCCTTTCACAGCTCAACTGCCACGCCGGTGATGGCGCAAATGCCGCTGATGGTTGTTTCCTATGAGAATCACTGTTCGATACGTGCAGGGATGTTTATTTTATCAAAATGCCCCTGCATCTCTACATACTGGCTTCTACGTCCTTGAAACAACCAGATACTAGACTCCACCATGCCACATCAGCCCAGTACGTTTCCAAACTGTAGCAGTGACCGTATGAGAACGGTCCGAGCAAGTTTGTGTACCCAAAAATTTATTTTCTGAGTTCAGTGACCAGATCGTTTAGTTTGAACAAGTTCAGTTATCATACGTAAATTTTACTCAAATAAAAAAGTATGCACATATCCTATCTATGCAGGTATAGCGGTACTATTTATATAGATAAAATTGTCATCCTTAGTCTCAAGTGAAGCAACGACCTCGACACGCCATGCACATACTTCTCCCTCCCTGCCTCAACCGTCAAACACGCCCCATAATTGTGTTCCACCGACCCCACACGCACGCATAAATACGCCACCGCGCTCACATCACCGGACACAAACACACCGCACCACCGAGCAAACACCAACCAGCCAGCCAGCCATGGCCGCCACCGCCGCGCTCCTCCTGGCCCTCCTCGTCCTCGCCGCCGCCTCCCCCGCCACACAGGCCACCTCCTCCTCCGCGGCGCCGGGCGAGAAGACCACGCACATCAAGCTCTACTGGCACGACGTGGTGAGCGGGCCGAGCCCGACCGTCGTACAAGTCGCGCGCGCGACGACGACCAGCGCCTCCAAGACAGGCTTCGGCGCCGTGATGGTCATCGACGACCCGCTCACCGAGGGGCCGGAGCTCAACTCCTCCAGGCTCCTCGGCCGCGCGCAGGGCACCTACATGAGCGCCGGCAAGGACGAGGTCTCGCTGCTCATGAACATGAACTTCGTCTTCACCGACGGAAGCAGGTACAACGGCAGCACCCTCGCCATCATGGGCCGCAACGCCGACTCCAGCGCCGTCCGCGAGATGGCCGTCGTCGGGGGCACGGGGGTCTTCAGGTGGGCACGAGGCTACGCGCAGGCCAGGACGAACACCTTGGACCACAAGACCGGCGACGCCACCGTCGAGTACAACGTGTTCATCAAGCACTAGTCGCTAGTACTATAGTTTGGATTTGATTTGAACCTCTGATTTACAAGCAGCATTGATGCGCGAATTAATCCACCCTTAACAAAAAGATAAAAAGCATCGATACATTAATAAGTTCAATCATGTTCTATTGGCTTGGAATGAATAAAATGGGACGGTGGATTACCTGACCAGCTGTGTTTTTTGTGTACCCCTTGTTTTTCTTTTCATAACCGCAAAGAGCTACTATGACCTCTGATTCTTGCTCAAGTGATCTGGCGATGGTCGCTAAATACTCTCTCCGCCCAAAATACTACTCCCTCCATTTTAAAATATAAAATGTTTTAAGTTTATGAAGTAAATGTATCTAGACTACTTTTAGTACTCCCTCCGTTTCAAAATAGATGTCTCAAATTTGGCAAAATTTGGGTGAATCTAGACACTATTTAGTATATAGATTCATCCAAAATTTTAAAAATCTAAGACATCTATTCTTGGACGGAGGGAGTATGTAGGTTCACTTAAGTTTGGAGTGAATCTAGACATTAAAAAAAGTCTAGATACATTTCCTTGACAAACCTAAAACATCTTATATTTTGAAACGGAGGGAGTATTTCATCCGTTTTCCCGAGCGGGCGGACCTGATAAGAAGTGAAGATAGAGATGTCAGTACACACATGAACATTAGCACCCGTATCAAGCCACCAATATGATGATTAAAATACTGAAAGAACAGTAAATAAATTACCATACCCATCAGTATTGCTAGCGGTCATGACGTTGACAGTCTTGGCCTTTTTTTCATCTGCGGTTTGCGCGATCTGGACAGTCCTTGGAAAAGTGGCCGGGCTCTTCACAAGTGAAACAAGACAAATCACTCTTGTTCGTGTTCGTCTTCTTCTTAAAGGTCGTAGTCTTTACAGGCTTGTTAAAGAAGGACTTGAAGTTCCCATTGTTCTTGCCTATGGATTTGCCTTTTTGCACAAAGTTAGCAGTAGCATGACCCTCTCCTTTCTCAGTAGTGTCCTTAGCCCGAGCCTTCTCCTCAAAATCAAGGACGCTATCAAATTTTCAACTGATTTCTCCCGTCTCTTGTGTTTGAGAGTTGTGGCAAAGTTCCTCCATGAAGGAGGCAACTTAGCAATAATGCAACCCGCCACAAATTTGTTGGGTAAGGCACACTTAAGGAGTTCGAGCTCTTTGGCAATGCACTGTATCTCATGAGTTTGTTGAACCACAGGAAGGTCCTTTGTCATCTTAAAATCATAAAACCTCTTCATGATGTACAGTTCACTGCCAGCATCTGCAGCACCAAACTATGCGTCCAGTGTGTCCTAGAGTTTATTCCCGTCTTTTATGTGCATAAACACATCATACAGACGGTCGACAAAAATGCTCAAAATGCATCCCACAATGATAGTATTGGCTTCCTCGAACTTTCTGTGATCCTCGTCAGATATAGTTTCTTCAGGTTTGCCTTTACTAATCTGGAACACTTTCATCGTGGTCAGCCAAAGCTCAGCCTTGTACTGCCACCTCTTAAAGTGCACACCGATAAACTTATCCGGCTTCAGTGCATCGGTAAAACCAGCCATTGTTAATTCAGGAAATTGCCTACAATAAGGTTTTTGTATTATTGGAATATTAGGCATAATTTCCATGATTAATTTCAGAAGATTAAGCATGACAAAAGAAGCTACTAGCTCATGTAACTCAAACATACTAGATGTACTAAACAACAGAATGAACGGAAACAAACAGCAGCTAAACATGTACTCGCAGAACATGATGAATAACCAAACAGGGGCACGTAGCACATACCGTTCGGTTGTCGCAGCAGAAACTTTAGGGAAGACTGATCAAAGCAGACGGCGGTAGGCAGCACCGTCCGACTTGGATGGAAGACGATCCCAAAAACCTTATTCGCCCTCTCTCGTACAAGATCACAAGGGCGAGTGGTTCCGGAGACCTGCTCTCCCATCTGCCGGCAAGCGGGATAGAGTAGACTACGGTGGCGGCGCAAGTATAGAGGGGCGGGCGGGCGACGTCGTCGGAGGAGCGCGCGCATGTATCTGTTTTATTGCCACTCACTTACAAAGTGATGCAACACTCCACCTTATAAGTTGATGCAACTCTACTTCAACTTCCCATGTGAAACTAAACTTTAGTTCCCACTCCACTCTCATGTGAGCTGCCACAACATTGGCCAAGACACATATGGGCAACCTGGGCTTTAAGATTTTGGAAAAAACTAAATGGACTAGCCCATTATTTCTAACAGTTCAATTAACTTGTGTTCTCTCCTGACCTGAACCGATTACAGGGAAACTGAATAATAAGTTGTGTATCGTATCTATGCACCTCAACCCCGGGATACGGCACAAAACGTTGAATACTTGAATATACTGGAGAAGGCAAGAAACTGGAGCTCCTTCTGTGATAGATGGACTCCATTCGCCTCTCTGTTGTCACTTCTAAACGCCACATGCGAGATCGCTTCGGCCACAAGCTGCTCGAACTGGCTACTCATCTCAATCTCCACATCGGCGCCGGCCTTCTCCAGCTTCACTTCCCACTCAGACAACATCGACCCAAAACAAGCAGAAACGATCACAGACAACATCTGCCGAGCCAAAACCCATCACACATGCAGCAGATCAACACAAGTCGAGACATGCCCCATCAATCGTAGGTGATCAAACAGTCACCTATACATATATACATTTAGCTCGTCGACGTTCGACTATCTTGTAAACACATTAGGAGCGGAATACAGGGGTTGGAAAGACAAGAAACGCTATCCGCCTCCCGGGTCGCGACTCTGGAGGCATTGCAATTATCGCCCTGGCCCAGGGCAAACCCTGGTTACATCTTACATGGAAAAGTATACACATCTGAACACAGTCGTAGTCTTTTGCCACACATTTACTGTATGTTGCTGTATCACACAGCAGTGCTGCAGCTATCAAGCACTGATGGACCAGCTGCTATCCCTTTTCTCCTCGTTCTGCTCCATGGGACAATCTTACATCTGCACATAGAGGATTTGCTGATCCAGCTGTTACCGGGTTTTCCCGCCTTATATACTTCACCGCCATGGAACTTCAACGGAACCTTTCTGGGATTGGGTGGAACAAATTTGCGAGTATATACGGATAGAATCACTCTAAGAAAGTTTTGTTATCCTCTTCCTCTGTATCCAACTCAAGCCCCTCAGCAGCTAGGAGTCTACTGATTTCGTTATTCTTGTCTTCCTCTTCTCTCTTGCGCATAAGGTCTCTCTTCCGCAGTACAAGGGTATGTCTTTTCAGAGTTGTGTTGTAAAATTCCATGGATGACTTCCTTTCCTTGGCAATTAACCTTCGTTCCTCCTCTGGGTCAACCTAGATCAAGTAGTTCGAAGTAAAAAAAAAACACAGTACATGTGATTCAGAATAAAAAGCGTGAGGGTAGCATGATGTGCACACCATCCAGGATAGAAAGAAATGTCATATTACCTTTGACCTAGAGAGACGTCGCGCCCGTAGTGTCAATTCTCTTTGTTGTTGCTCTGCCCAAGCAGCTACCGCCATGTCCCCACGTTTATCAAAAGCTTTTCTCTTTTTCATCACCCATTCCATCCATGCCTGAGAAGCCTGATTAATGGAAAATATGCTTTTCAGTGTTGCAAGAATACCTCTTTTAAGGAAATTGCTCTTCAATGCACCTCAGCGGTCTCAGTTTCAGAGAATCATAGTGACAAAAGATTTTTAATTTTTTTTCTCTGCGGTCTCCTAGTTGCGCGTAAGACATTAGAATGTTTAATTATTTCAAGATGATACATGGGAAGAACCAGTTACAATCTAACTTTAATGCTATCCAGTGGTAGTTGCTGAACGTCACTATTTCTGGCTCAGTTTAGCATTAATACATTGGACAGGTAACCCACACTTCAAGGGTACAGGGTTAGCTCACAAGGATGAAAAGGTGCTAGCTTTAACAAACTCCCTTATTTTGGGTTTCAGACTCGTCGAATTGGTTCAGAGGAATAAAAAATACGTTGTGTAGTTAACACTATCAGACCTTAAAATTAAGACAAGTATCACAAAAATTTAGCAAACATGCAAGTTGCTGTCGTGTTACCATCAAATCATCACAATAAGTAAAGTAGTTGACCATGGAAATTCATACCTTCATTGGATTCACATAATGTTCTTTATCATATGCTCTTTTCCTTTCATCATCAATCAACAGCTCATATGCTGCTTGGATTTTGATGAATCGGGCTTCAGCAGTCTCTCCTTCCTCAAGGGTTCCCTTACCATCATAAACTTTGAGAGAACAAAATAATCAGATCGAATAAAATTAACATCCTTATTTTGTCATGTATTAGCATGAATTCACCAAAAGTAGTGTCTCCTATATTTGAATGGCTACAATTTCTTCCATGGTTTATTGCTAGCTGCAGGTGAACCACCAGCCTATCACAACTTGCTTTATGTAGTTTGGTGCATATTCCCAGACAGAAGACAAATAACTATAATTGCTGAATGAGACTGTTCGTCCACCACAAGATCTGGAACCTTTATTAATACTATATAAACGCCGATGTTGTGCAAAACATGCTTCTAAGAAATACAAACCATTTTTTTACATGCTTCTAGCAATTTTTTAACATGATATGGAGTGAAGCAGGGAATCCTCCATGAAAAGCAATTGATGTTTTATGACTGAATCCGTGGGACACGGACAAATAATTCAACTTACTGAGTCAAACGCTGTGGAGTAATAAATAGTCATCAACATGCACCTATGCGTAAAGCATAAACTGTATAGCAAACAAAACCTCGATCACAAGCAAACATTTGCCCATATCCTACTCTTTTCCATACACCCACATTTTATTCAATAAGTAATAACACAACGCTTTACTTGTAGGGGAATATGAACTGTACATAAGGAAATACCACCAAAATAAATTTATGTGTGGGACACACTGAATAGAACCATCGCATTATGAAAATACATAAAAGTAAAGTGGCGCACCATCAGGGTGATAGAACTTGGCCAATCTCCTATATGCCGTCTTTATGGTGTCCTCATCAGCATCCCTGTCCAGCTCTTCGAAACACATGAGAACACATTAGTTTCATTGCTACTTCTACGACCATTCGACCCATCTCACGAGGGCATCCACAAGCAGATTGAACTACAGAATCACCACAACATCAAATTCCTCGAACAATCAAAATCTAGCAACAATTCCTAAATTCCGAACAACTGAAGCCCCTTTCATGAATGCATTTGACAGAGGAACCGGTTAGCATCGTATAAACGCGCAAAATCGGAGATGGCAATGATAATCCCAAATCCATGCGCTTCTCTCACTAGCATAGCATAGGACATAGCGTCGTCGTACCGAGCGTCTCATACGGGGACTTCTCCGAATCCCAGCTCTCTGCACGCGTGGACGCCCTTCTCCGCACGCTCCCCGCCGGCCCCGCGACCGACGCCTTGGACGGGACGCGGAAGCCCCCGCCGAGCCGCGGCGCGAACACGAGCCGCCTGGCGCCTCGGCCGGCGGCGGCGGACGAGTAGTAGTAGGTGTGGAGGAGGGTGGAGATGGCTCGGAGGCCGCTCATCGCCGGCGACCCGGGGGGCTTAGGGTTAGAGCGTGAAGGAGGAGGCGAGCCGGAGCTCGGAGCGGCGGTTGTGTGGTGGAATTGGAGGGAACGCCTCCTGACGGTGACACGTAGATCAGCCCTCTTCTCAATAAAGTACATTTTCTGTTACGGGTATATATGCATAATGTAGATGAAAATAGCATAATTTTTACATCAACGTAATCGCGAAAATACTTTACACTACACGAAACAGCACCTTTTTTTCTTTTCTTTGATGAAGTCTTGGTGTTAGTACAATATAGTTACAGTACTTTTCTTTGCAGTTAGAGAGGTAAGTACGTCAGAGAAATCTTCAATTCTTGGTACAGGAAAGAACAGCAACATTTCAGCTAAATATTTATTCGTTGCTGTAAACACTGTACAGGTATATATTTACAAATTACAGGCTCTCTACAGATGAGAGCTGATCAGTTCTACCCTACATGCCCCTCTCTGCATAACTCACAGGTTCTGGTTAGCTCCGTCTCTGTACATAAACCAAAGCAGTATCAACAGACATCCATGCAGGATAATGCATCCATCTAGCTGAGACTCTCTGCAGTTGTAATGATCTAAAAGCTTAGTTTCTAGTATGAGTACATATAATCTGGAAGTTATTTCTTCTTGGCACCACTGTGAGGGAAGGTGTGCGCTCTTTCCCACTGCGCAATGTCTTCGATCTGGGATGGTGGCGGTGGTAGGACCTCGCGCTCTACCATGTCCCAGCCGCGCTCTACCATATCCCAGCCGTCTGCAATGTTGTTTACTGGTCCACCATGCTTTGGTGGTTTACTTGTGTACAGGAAGCTCGTGTTCGAGTTCAGGAGGAGGTTATCTAGAGAGCTCGGCTGATTAAAACAGATATTATGTCAGTGATGAGCTGAAGAGATGCGACTCAAGAAAAAAAAAGCAAAGTGGGAGATTTACCATGATAGCTGTGTGTGTGCTGTCCATTACACTGCTGTTAGATGACATGACCGAACTCGCCTTCCATATTGATCTGTTTAGCTGATGTGCTTGCTTTTCTGATCTGCAAGTAGAAAGTAGGATCATTCGATCTTTCTCTTTTTGTAAATTCATGCCACCATTAAAATAGAGACTTATATTAGATGCAAATATTACTACAGAATCTTTAGGTGTACATTTTCAGTAGTTATGAGGAAGACAAATAAATACAACTTGCAAGTTTGAGCAGACTATGGAAGATCTATGTACACTGTTGAAAACCAGAATATGCTTGCCATTCTCTAAAAGAAATATAGGGTTGTACCTTGAGGCTGTATTTGATGCAAGAGCAGCTCGAAGGGCCTTTAAAGATGATAGCATATGAAGCATCTTTGCAAATGCATCAAAAGTAGAAAGATTGGATGGCACATCCAAGCCCAATGAGTTATAGTAGTACGCAGTTATGGCTGAAACACTTGTCTTTAGTAGTGCTATTCCTCTTTGCAGGTCTTGATGCCTCTCCGTGGTGTGAGAAGATGCAGCTGAGAAGTTAAAGCTATTGCTTCTCTTGGTGTCAAAAAATGATCTCTTGTCAGAGTCCACAGAGTCAACACCAAAGTTACCCGAACCACTTTCTGTCCATGAATTTTCCTCTCCAACAGAACAATTATTTTGCCTAGGCACAAAAAGTGGGTAAACCTTGCTGGAAAAGGAGAACATAACCTCACGTCAGAAAAGATGTTTAAGTGTTCTGAGACAGAGATGTGGTCTTTTCCTTGAGATGGTACCTCTGGGATTGTCGTGTGCTCCAGTAGGAACTGCGTTGCCATATACGAGAACATGAAGCCTAATACATCACATAAAATATATTAGCCATGCAACCAAAGTAGATAACCAATAGAAAGCTCATGCGCCTACTCATGCACAAAAATAAACAAGCACAACTTGCATAATATGTACGTAGTTTGCATAACAATGGCACGTGAAAGTTCGATCCTGCGAAGTGCTATGCTAGGGTCAGACGGGTTATATTCCAACAGAGATCTTGAAAAAATAACTATGATTACAGGACAATAATGACTTTTTACTATTCATAGTACCGTTAGAAGTTCAGATTATTTTACCATCAGGATTAGCTAACTGGATCTTCTGATACCCACATGCTACTGTAACTCCAAGAGAAGGTTATCGACAACAGATTAAGGGCACTAAATTGGATCTTACCCCAAAGCCAGCTACATGAAGGGCTGGTGCAGATAGGATAGGAATTGCAATGCTGAGGACTTGTAACATGTACCTGTAACAAGAAATTAAGTTAAACAGAATTCAAAACTAAATCAAAATGGTATTATTTGCAGAAGCTTCTACCAAACAACCCAGTACGGCAATACTAAAATAGGAATTAAAATGGCTGTCAGTCTTGTACTCCCTATGTCCCATAATATAAGATGTTATTACAACCATTATATGAGTATATTGGTTGTAATAACATCTAATATTATGAGGCAGATGGAGTAGATAACAAGGTAGACTATTAGAGAACATACATAAGTATCTTGCCCTGATTTTTACTTCCATAAGCTAATGAAAATCGATAGCATTCTCTGCTGTTTAGAAAGATCACTGATTTTCTTTAGAAACATGCAAACCTTGGATGCGTTTTTTACAAGATTAGGCAGAAAGCATTAGGGTGATGTTTACAAAAGACCATGGATCATAACAGAATATTCATTCATTTAATCACCTTGTAATTCGCATTACAGCTAAGTACATATTAGAACAAGTGAACTAAAGATATGAATATCAGAACAAGTAGTAGTTTGAGCAAAGAAGTATAACCCCAAGGAAGCTGATAGCTCTTCTGATGGAACTGAATGTGGATCGAGACCACGAGGTAGACGAATACCGCAAATAGAATCATATGGATCACTGTGGCCATCCTTCTTTTCTCCATCTATAATAGCCTACAGGTTAAAGAATACATATATAAATCCTTGCCTGTTCATGGTAACTCAGGTAGCACAACATAATATCGCAATAAACATTCCTTCTTGAGGTTATGAAATTCATTAAGTGAATATGGAACAATAACAATACTAACATATCAAGCTAACATGCGAAAGATGTAACAGTAATTAGTAATAGTTACATGCTCTAAATATGATCAGGGTTGAATCTTGCACAATGAAGTTTCTCACCAAAAATCTAAAAGCATACATATACAGGAAGAAAACACATAGACTTGAAGACCATTATACTTACTCGTCGCATTGGGAACAATCTGCAAAGCTGCTTTATAGCTTTGGCCTGCCTTTTGAGACGTTCCGATGTAGTTGCCATCTGCCAATAGAGTATAAACCCTTCAGTTACAAGGCCCAGGCACACATAAATCATGGATAATAGACGATGTCTTGATACAGAGATCAAACAGGTAAAGAGACATGTTAAAGACTCACAAGACCCATCTGTGCTGCTTTCATGGCATTGGTGTGCATCGTCAATGAATCAGTTTGCTTCGTTTTTAGCTGAACATGAGGGACAGAATATATGCAGGATCAGTAATTTCTTACTAGTGCATTTACTTTTAATCAAAGGGTAACAGTAAGAAAGATAATTTTACCGTGATAATACCCAAACTCAATGTATCCATTTTCGTCTTGTGACCCCTCGCTGCCTGCTCAACCTTCTTCTTCTCTGTAAAAATATTAATAACCACAAATCAGAACTGCTAACTGGCAACTGGTAAAGATAACATACATTTAGAGCAAAAAAGAGATCAACCTATTGCAGTTCGTCTCGTCAATTCACTGAGCCGATCCCTCAGCTCCTTGATGTCCTGAGCTTTGCTCATTCTCCAGCTCCTTTGCTCCTCTGCTTTCCTCTGGCGAAAATAGACAGAACAGGAAAAGTTATACCTCTGTCTGTATAACATTTCATTCAAAAAGTACATGATTTGTCTGTACAGTTCTCCAACAAACACCAATTCTAACATGATAAATCGAGATACGTCACTCTAGGTCCCGGTGTGTACTGCACTTCTAATTTGTAAACGAACCAGGCTAATTACCTCGACATAGTATAACCAGACAATAGACTCCAAACCTGACGCAACAAACACACCACAAACCGGAAGTCCGAACCCCAAACTTGACTAAATTGGAGGGATGAGTGAGTCAGGTACAGGGAGAGCGACAAACCTTGGCCTCGAGGCGCGCGGCGATGCGGGATTTGAGGGAGTCGCGGAGGTTCCTCATCATGCGGAGCCTCGTGTGGTACTCGGACAGCCTGCACAAGACCCAAAATCGAACACGGGCGGCGCGGGGGGCGGGGTGAGGGTTACCGTCCGAAAGAGGCAAAACTTGGATCGAATTTGGGATGGGTGGCAGGGATAAGGGCGTGTACCTCGTGTTGACGCAGGCGGCGCAGCAGGAGGGGAGGTTGGATCCCTCGCAGAGCGCGCAGCAGCTGCTGCTGCTTCCCCGCCGGGACGCCATCATCTCGCGCCCAATTCGACGCGAGGGCGGCGGTAGAGATACCCGGTCACCTGGTGCGCCGCCGCGGAAGGGGCGAGGCTGCGCAAAGTCTTGCGTGCGTGGGGAAGGAGATGCAGGAAGGGGAGAGAGGAGACGGTAAACTGGCGTAGAGAAAGAGACAACGGGTCGAGTCGACGACGAGACGAGGACGCACCTTTTTTTTAGCGGAAGACGAGGACGCACCTTTCCTCTTACATCTCGTATTGGGCTTATAGAATATATCTGGGCCGTGACGCATGACTGAGCTCCGGTCTGGGCCCAACGTGACTGATGTTTCCTTTTCCGTTTAGAAAACAGAGTTTGATTCCGCTAAAAAAACAGATTTTGATTCCTTAAAAACAAGACAGATTTAGGTTCCGCTACAAAAATAAATTACTCCTAGAATTTTTGAATTTTATTTTCGAATCACCAATTGATGGATGTGGACGAACTTATTAAAATAACAGGTGAGATTATGAAACCGAGAAATCGTACTGTACTATCTATACCTTTTCTTTGTTCCTCGCCCCTACAGCCGAAAGGAAACAGTCCAGCTATAGCAAAAGGACGATTACCATCGTAAAGCATCATCTACCAGTTCAGAAGAACGGATTGCATATGCCTGAACCTTGGGGAGTACATGGGCAAAAGTTTTCATTGACACGTAACAAGAGCAACCTGGAAGACACGTATACATTTCTTCCAGTTGCCAGAAGTTCAGCAAAACAAAAGCAGCCGCGCCTCACACCCAGTGGTGTACAAAGATTGGCATGAAGAAGTTAACAGTTCGATAGAGAAGCGAAAATAAGAGTACTAGCTCAATTTACACCTGGACTACAAGGTTCTCACGAGGATGAGTTTCTTCACCCCAAAATACCACCTGCAACTAAAATCAGCAACTATCAACTGGCACTTCATTGGACCACAGCAGCGGCGACAGTCAAGGTTGTTGGAGGAGAATCTGCTGATCAGACCGGTTTTATCTGAAAAAAGAGATGAATAGTTAATGACCATTCAGCAAGTTTCGGTTCAGAACATCGATATCAACCACAAGGCACCAACATACCAGCCAGAGCAGCAGATTCGAGTCCCCTACCCTCTCTTCCTCCGTTTGCTGCGTGCTGCGAGCTTTGCTGCCACCTCCTCTTCCGATAACGGCAGGTAGTAAATCATTGGAGAGGCCTGTGTCCTCTTGAAGAGATCATCAAGTGTCAAGACACGTGTTGTTTCAGGCTTCTTTGGAGGGGGTGGAAGCATCTCCCTTTCCGACACGGGTTTAGAGATAGGAAACAGCTTAGGAAGAGGTTGTGGAACAGGTAACACACCCCTTGAGGTACCAGCGGCATGAGGAAGCATGGTTTGGTTAGCCTTCGATTGCTGGAAGGCTGCTGCCTTTGGCACTGTATCCGTTCTGAGGCTGTTAAGCACTAGCGGTGGAGGAGGGTGTTCGACATTGAGCTTCACTTCATGTGGATCAACAAATTCGGCAACTAAGTAACTGCCATTGTGTAGGGGCCATTGGAGGTTGTAAACAGCATTCCTGGTAGCCACAGCTTCATCCACTGAAGAGTACTGTGGATAAGAGGTACGCATTAGGACAAACAGGCAAGTTAACAGCATACCATTATCAAATTTGGAATAAACGGTAAAACAAGTAACGCATCATTGAAATGCTTTGAACCAACAATAAGGCACGACAAGGTTAACTTCTCAGGTTTGCATCCTTTATACAGAGACCATGACCATCTTCAAGCTACCATGGAGCAAAAGTTAATCCTTACACAAGGCAACATCAATCGATTAGCAGCGAATGACTACCGCATGGACACTTGGTGTAAACAAATTAAAGAAATAATTGACAAAGCCTGAAAAGGTCATAGATGGGGAAAATGCTGACATTCACTTCTGACAGTATGCTCCACAGGTAAAATAATATACTGAAGTTAACGACATACTGTAACGTAGCAGTGGGTCTTGATATGGTCCATCCAAAAACTGCAAATATATCCAGTTCTACCAAGAAGCTCTTGCACAGCTTTCAAAGTAAATGGGCGCACGAATCGATCAATTCTTAAGGAAGTAGTTGCAGGCTTCTGAGAAAGTGGCACTGAAATACGAATAAGAAATTAGATACTGATGAGAAGTGCATTTACTTTACTAAAAGAGTAGGAGAAACCTCATCTATCTGCTCTCTGTGAGAATTTCCAGTTGCCGTTGAATTAGACCTGCCAAAAGGAAGTCTTAGAGCAGGCTGAACCACATCCTTTGGAGAATCAGACCAACTTTTGTGTGCTTGTTCCTTAGGAAGTTTGACATTATCCACTCGGCGCTGACGTTTGATGGGCTCAACTGCAACTACTTCTTTGTCTGTTCATTTAACAGTGTGTAAGAACAAAATCTGGCATGATGTGAATGCAGCATGTGAAATGACGGTGGCACAAAAGCTAATAAATTACAAATTGTCCTGTCCCCAAAACCGTAAAAGAGCAGAATACATGAGGTACAATTATTTCATGCAAAATTGACCAAAGGCCAGACAGAATCTACAATGACAATGATCATGCATCACTAATAATTAACTTTACACTGGATGCCCGCAGAAAGTGTGCATGCACACACCTACTGAAACATAAGAAAATGTCAACGAAAATGATATTATAAAGAAAACAAACATGGCTCAAGATATCCATATAAGAAAGGAATACAGGAAATAATCCAACAATGTTCGCATGAGGTAAAGACAAACCTTCAGGTTTCCTCTTTTCAGATGGAGTTACTGGTTTCTCCTCAGCTACAATATCCTTTGTTTGCACAGATGAATCAACAGTATTAAAGAGCAACACCTCTTTGACCTTATGGTCTGAAGTATCCTCAGTCTCTCTTCCAAGATCATCAGATCTGATATTGGCAATAACATGCTTACTTTCCATCACTTCATCCTCTATCGGTTCATTACCTGAGCTCCTGACTAAATTTAGTTTTTCCGGAGAAGCGCCATCAGGACTGTCCAATTTCTTGTCCACATTCATATCGGTTGTATATTCTATTTCTTGCAATGAGGTCCCATTCTTTGTCAACTGGTTGCCATCGTCCAATGCCTGCAAATCATCACCTATGAAGGGAATGCTGCATGGTGCTTCGACCATATCCATCTTAGCCTCTAGTTCCAAATCAGAATTGTCAGCATTCCGGTCACCATTTACATTAGTTGGTATATTGTCATGTGAAATCAATACACACTTGATTTGAGAACATACATCAGTGCTGGCCTCAGATACCTGGTCCTTTGTTCCTGATACAGATGGTTTGCAGGCACCATTTGTGCGCCCAGAATCTTCGTGGTCCTTGCCGTCCATGAAAGCAATGCCACCCGAATCTATCTTAGGAATCAGGGTATCAGCATTCTGGCCTGGTGCAGTTGCAGTAGCATGAGCATCCAAATGATCAGTATGCGGCACAATAGCATCTGGAGGTGAGTGTGCTGCTTCCTGCTCTACAATAGCAGAGTCTAACTTGTCTTTACCAGAACTTGCATCTAACTTAACATTAGTACAGGCAACATCATATGGTAGATAATCAACAATTACTTTCTTGATGGTGCCTTCTTCTGGAGCCTTCTCTGCAATAATCTCCTCATGAAGATCAGCTTGCAGAGATGCTCCCTTCACTACAGTTCTTTCACTCAGAGAAACTTTATCAGTTGTTGCAGAATCAAACAGAGGGGCATCGCTATCTATAGCAGCAACATGACATGTCTGACTAACTTCTTCAGTAGTAACTATAGCATCCTGACTAACACCTCTAGTTGCATGTGCACTTTCCTTACTAAATTCTGTCATAGAAACAGCAGGATCTCCTTCCTGAGTTGCAAGATGAGAAGGATCTTCATCAACATTTGGTTCCATTGCATCCTGGGAAACAGATGCACCAGCAGAACCTGGAGTTCCGTCATCTTTGAGATCTCCATCAGGGGGAGATCCACCAAGTATATTACCCTCAAGGTCCGCAAAGAGCCTTTTCACAAGATCATCCTTCAAACCTTCGATAGGTAGGTTCCTCCTACAGAGCTCATCCTTCAGTTCTGTGACCTTCCACTGATCAATAGGTTGGTTGTTTAGCACATGATATGTTGACATTGTTGCGGGCAAGGTTCCACTTGTCTGGACTATTGACCCAGATAGGGTTAGTTTGCAAGCACTACTTGTCAGCCCAGAATCTTTGTGGTCCTTGCAGTCCATCAAATCATTGTCAATCGAACTTATCTTAGGAATCAGAGCATCAACATTATGTCCTAGTGCAGCTGCAACAGCATCAACATCCCAATGATCAGCATGAGACACAATAGCATCTGAAGGTGATGACACCACTTCATGCTCTAGAATGTCAGCGGCTAAATTGCCTTTAGCAGGAGTCACATCCAACTTCACATCAGTAGTGGCAAAAGGATAATCAACAATTGTTTTCTTGCCAACGTCTTCTTCCAGAGTCTTCTCTGCAATAAACTCACTACGACCAGCAGCTTGTGCATGTACTTCCTTCGCCATAGTACCATCAGGTGGAGCTGATTCTAGGCCATCTTTAGTTGCCACTACACCACTTAGACAAATTTTATCAGTTTCCGCCACATCAAATAGTGGGGCATCACTAACTTCTGCAGCAGCAAGAGTTATTTGACTAACTTCTTCGGCAGTAACAAGAAATTCCTGACTAACGTCTATAGTAGCAGCTGCACTTTCCTTAATAGCTTCTTTGACAGAAACAAGATCCTCGGTCTGCATTGAAACCAGAGAAGGGTCTTCATCAACACTTGGTTCCATCACAGCCTGGCAACCAGATACATCAGCAGAACCAGTTATCTCGTCCTCTTTCAGATAATCATCAGGGAAAGATCCACTAACTGTTCCTTCTATATCACCCTGTAGATCCTCAAAGAGCCTTTTCACAAGTTCTTCCTTCAAACCATTGATAGGTAGGTTCCTCCTGCAGAGCTCATCCTTCAGGTCCATGATCTTCCACTGATCAATTGGCTGGTCATTCAGCACAGGATACATTGACATTTTGGCTGGCAAATTTCCACCTGTATCATGAAATTGTTAGATAGATCTCTAACGTGACTGGGCCCAACGGCCCAGCACGCCCCCTAACTGCGCCCTGATCGGGGGCGCCCATCCTTATCTAGGACGGTGGGCCCCTGTCGCCAGCGCTATATAAAGTGGTGGGGAGCCGGCAGCACGACCTACGAGGTTAGCCGTGCCCTAGCCGCCCCACCTACAAGCCAATCCGATCTAGGCTAAGCGCTGCGCCGACGGGAAGCTCCACCGCCGCCACACTCACCCCCTACCACCCATGGCCAACGACGGAGGTTCTAGCTCCGGCACCAGCTCGGGGATTCCCTCTGGTTCGTGTTTGTCGAGCCAGGGAGCAGGTAGAGTTCATCTCGGTTCTCTCTCTCTCTCTCTCTCTGTTCTCGATCTACAAAGGTGATGTATAGTGCTACTGTTAGATCTAGACTAGATCCGTGGTAAAGTCATTTTTTACATTGGTATCAGAGCAATGGTTTTAGTTGCTAGATTTTACAGTGCTTTTTTGTAGAAAGAAAAAAGTTCAAAAGGAAAGAATTAGATCCAAAGTGCGACTGCCCTATGGCCGCGCCGTTCCTCTCGATCTAGATGGGCATCCATTGTGGAGACATCTAGAAGAAGAACACACCCTTCGGGGCAAAGAAAAACCCTAGATCCAAAGTCCCAAAAGATCCCGAAGCAAGTCCTAACCCCATAGATCCCCAAAGAAAAAGAAAAAGGGTCCCCTCCGACCATCACCGGGAAAGTCTCCACCCCACACCTCGGCCACTTGACGACGGTGCACCCACTCTCGGGTGGATGCACACATCAGCAAGGAGCAAGGTGGGGGGCGCCGCCGCAGTTTCATTATGGACCAAGTAACAAAAAAAAAGGGAGCAAAAGGCTCCGCCGCCGCCCCTCTTGACGGTGGTGCGCCCACCCTCGGGTGGACGCACCGCCGGCAAGGAGGGCGGGGGGGGGGGGGCCATGGCTCACAACGAAGAGGAAGAGGGAGGGGCGCGCGGAAACGCGGCCTCCTCGCCTCGGACCTCCTCGCCAGAGAAGAGGAAGAGGGAGGGGCGCGCGGCAACGCGGCCTCCTCGCCTCGGTCGTTCGCGGAGAGGGAGGGGCGCGCGAAGGCGGCCGCCTCACCTCGGCCTCCGGCGGGCCACGCCGCCGCACCACGGGTGGGGACGTGAGGAGGAGGGAGGGGCCGAAGCCACCTCGCCGGCTTCCCCACGCGCCGCCACACCGCCGCCGGCGGGCCGCACGGTGCACGCGCCTCCGACGCGGGGCCGCCGACCCGAGGGCCGCGGAGCCACCGCGGGCGGGACGCGGTGAAGGCGCGGAGGAGCGGCGAGCACGCGGGGCGGCCGCGCGCGGGACGCGGCGCCGCCGCGATGGCCACGCGGGTGAGGGGCAGGGGGAAAATGATTAGGGTTAAAGGGGGGGCGGCGGCTGGGGGTTATATACCCCCGCACAGCGCGCCCCACCATAGGATCTAGGTTTCCGAGCTTCAACGGCTCAGATCGTGCGCGGGCGGTGGCCGACGCGGACGGGCCACGCGGGCCACGCGGTCGGCGGCAGACGCGCGGGCCATGCGGGCCACGCGGAGTGCACAGCTGGGCCGGCGCTTAGGCCGCGGTGGCTGTAGCCAGACGCCCGCAGGCGGCAGCCAGGCGCGGGCGCCGCCAGGCCGGTGTTGGGCTGCTGCACGTTGGCCACCTTTTTGGCCCAGTAGGGCATTTTCCTTTACAGTTTTCTCTGGGTTTTTTTACAGAGTTGTATTTTAATTGTTTTGCTTAGAGTTTTAAGCATTTTTTCGCATAGTTTTCTCTAGTCATTCTATTTTTTGTATATTTTGACTAGAGAACAATATAAAGGCAGAATTTTTTCTGCAAAGTATGAGTTTTATGAAAGTCATTAATGAAAGTTTCCGCTGCAAATAGTGATTTTAAATTGCAAATAGATGGTTTAAATTGCAATAATGCAATAAAAGTTGATTAAATCTTGACATAAAGATGTGATTAAAGTGATTATGCCTCATGCTATTAATTGACCAACGTTATTAATAATTATGACCATAATCTTTTCCTATTAAGTATTAAAGGTGCATTTAAATTTATTTCTGCCCAACGGTGATGTATTTTTAAATAGCACGAAACGATTGCATGCTTAATTTATACCAACGTTGAATTAACGCATACAGTTGTTTTACTTGGTGATCTCACATCTTTTGTGATTTTCAGGAGGTCTCAACCTCATGGCATGTTTGAAGGACATCCCGCTCCTAAGGGGGGACAACTACTCCGAATGGAGGAAGAAAGTTGACTTGGCGTTCGTATGCGCCGAAGTGGATTGGGTGGTTGACACCAAGCAACCAGTCAAGCCCGAAGACCCGGTCAGGGGAGCTGCTGAGGAAAGTGTTGACTTTGAGAAAAGGAAGAGGGACCATGCTCCACTGGAGCTGGCCTACTCTATTGATAACCAGAAATGGGTGAACGCCAACAAGAAGACTCTAGCCTTCGTAAAGAACACAATTGAGAACGCCATAGTGGGCTCAATTGGAGAGTGTGCTACCGTGGGCGAGTATCTCGCCAAGATAAAGAGCCAGTTTACTGGCTCTTCAAAGATGTATGCGACCCAGCTGTTAAAGCAGCTGGTTACTGAAAAGTACACGGGAGGACCCCACGGAATAAGAGAGCACATCTTGAGGATGTCAAACATGGCAGCGAAACTCAAGCCCATGGATGAGGACCTCGAGCTAAAGCCAGCACTCTTGGTGCACCTTGTGATGGCTTCACTTCCACAGCCTTTTGAAAACTTTGTAATAAACTATAATATGTCCCCTGAAAAGTGGGACATAGAAAAGACCATTGGGATGTGCTCCCAGGAAGAGGAAAGGCTGAAAGCCCTCCACGGCGGTTCTCTGAACTTCGTGAAGGACAACAGGAAGAGAGGCTTCACAGGTGGCAACCATGGTGGCTCACCCTCCAAGCCCCATGGCAAGGGTCCAATGCAGCACCAGTACCAGCATCACCAGTCCACCCCTGGGGAGAAGGATCAGTGCCATCACTGTAAAAAGACTGGGCACTACAAGAAGGACTGTCCGGTTTGGCTAAAGTACATCATGGCCAAGAATGGTAAAGATATTGTTTCTTTTGTTAATGAATCTTTGTATGAAAAGTTTACTAGATCCACTTGGTGGATTGATTCTGGAGCAACTGTTCACGTTGCCAACTCTTTACATGGGTTCCATTCGACAAGGACCACGCCAAGAAGAGAAAGATGCATTGAAGTGGCGAATGGAATAGAAGCAGAAGTGGAGGCCATTGGTGACGTCCCTCTGGAGCTGGCTGATGGCTCTTTGCTTTTGCTCAAAGATGTGCTTTTCGTTCCTTCATTACATAGGAATTTAATAAGTGTTTCCTGTTTGGACAAAGATTCTTACGAATGTTATTTTGGAAATGGCAAGTGTGCCATTTGGTTGAAAGACAAATGTGTGGGTGTTGCTACATTATTTGATAAGTTATATTTGTTATCCCTGCATGAGAAAGTTTTTTCTGTGTGTGATGTGAATGAAAAAGTTTCCTTGTCGAACAAAGAACAAAAGAAAAGAAAGCGAACTCTTGACTCATCGAAACTATGGCACTGCAGACTAGGCCATATTTCGAGGGGAAGAATAGAAAACCTCGTTAAAAATGACATTCTTCCTCCGTTAGAGTTCTCCGACATAGAACAATGCATAGATTGCATTAAAGGAAAGTATGTCAAACAAATTAAAAAGGGTGCAAACCGAAGCATAGCTACACTAGAAATAATCCACACGGATATTTGTGGACCGTTTCAGGTGAAAAGTGTGGATGGCTATGATTCATTCATAACATTCACGAATGATCACTCCCGGTATGGTTATATTTATCCAATCAAAGAAAGATCTGAAGCGTTGGATAAATTTAAAATTTTCAAAGCTGAAGTAGAAAATCAGCACGATAAAAGAATCAAAATAGTCCGGTCCGATCGTGGGGGGAGTACTAAGGTCGGCATACTCCATATGGACAAGTACCAGGACCCTTTGCAAGGTTCCTGCAAGAAAATGGAATAGTCGCCCAGTATTCTATGCCGGGCGAACCTCAGCAAAACGGAGTAGCTGAAAGGCGCAACCGTACCCTTATGGATATGGTGCGCAGCATGATGAGCTATTCCACCCTCCCATTGGGATTGTGGATGGAGGCGCTTAAAACCGCCATTCATATTCTCAACAGAGTACCAAGTAAGTCGGTGCCCAAAACACCGTATGAATTGTGGACAGGCAGAGTCCCCTCTCTGCACCACTTGAGGGTTTGGGGGAGCCCAGCTGAGGCAAAAGTTTTCAATCCAAACATCGCAAAGTTATACCCCAAAACAGTATCTTGCCATTTTATTAGCTATCCAGATAAGTCCAAAGGCTATCGTTTCTACTGTCCCGACAGATACACAAAGTTTGTAGAAACAAGACATGCAGTCTTCTTGGAGGACGAACTGATGAGGGGGAGCACGGTAGCTAGGAAAATTGATCTTGAGGAGAAGAGGGTGCATGCACCTAATCCGATGACTCAGGAGCCATTTTTCTCGCTACCTGTTGTACCACCATCTACAACCCCTGAGGTTGTGGTGTCGGCACCTGTTGTGACTCCACACGTGACAACAATGGGCGAAAGTTCGGAACATGTCCATCAGGAGCCACCTGAACCCACTGTTGAGCACGAAAGGGAGCCAGAACAGCCACCTACTATAAATGTGCCTGAACCCGAGGCAAGAAATGAGCAAGAGTCTGATGAACTCAGACGGTCTAAAAGAGAACGAAGACCAGCCATTTCCAAAGAAATCTACAAAGTTTACAACGTAGTTCATATGGAGGGCGATCCTACCACATATGAAGAAGCCATGAGTAGCCCTCACTCAGCCAAGTGGGTGGAGGCAATGGAAGATGAAATAATATCGATGAGTTCCAACAATGTTTGGGACTTAGAGGAAATTCCCAAAGGAGCCAAAACAGTAGGATGCAAGTGGGTCTACAAAACAAAGTATGACTCAAATGGGAATGTAGAAAAGTACAAAGCTAGACTTGTGGCAAAAGGCTTTACGCAAAGAGAAGGCGTAGATTACAATGAGACTTTTTCTCCGGTCTCATGTAAGGACTCCTTCCGAATCATCATGGCACTACTTGCACATTTTGATTTAGAGTTACATCAAATGGATGTCAAGACGGCATTTCTAAATGGAGATTTAGAAGAAAATGTTTACATAAAACAACCCAAGGGTTTTTTCATGGAGGGGAAGGAACATATGGGATGCCGCCTAAAGAAATCCATTTATGGGTTAAAGCAAGCCTCTAGGCAGTGGTATTTAAAGTTTAATGATACCATTAAAAGATTTGGATTCAAAGAAAATGTTGAGGACAATTGCATTTATGCAAAGTTCAAAAGTGGGAAATATATTTTCCTAATTCTATATGTGGATGATATTCTGCTTGCTAGCAGTGATGTTAGTCTACTACTAGAAACAAAGAAGTTCTTGTCATCAAACTTTGACATGAAAGACCTTGGTGAAGCATCTTATGTTTTGGGCATAGAAATTCACCGAGACAGAAAGAATGGAGTGTTAGGACTGTCGCAGAAAGCGTATTGTGAAAAGATTTTAAAGAAATACAATATGCATGCGAGTAATTCAACACCTGCTCCCATAGTCAAGGACGACAGTTTTGGGAAATCCCAATGTCCAAAGAATCAATATGAGATCGATCAAATGAAGTCAGTACCATATGCTTCGGCTGTTGGAAGCTTACAGTATGCACAAGTGTGCACTCGCCCTGACTTAGCATTTATCACCGGGGTACTCGGTAGATATCAAGAGAATCCAGGCATAGAGCACTGGAAGATGGTAAAGAAAGCTTTGCGTTATGTGCAAGGCACAAAAGGCATCATGCTAACATACAGAAGATCTGATTCCCTAGAGATAAAAGGGTATTCAGATGCAGATTTTGCGGGAGATAAAGACGACCGAAAGTCCACGACAGGGTATGTCTTTACTCTCGCAGGAGGTGCTATTTCGTGTTGAAGCGCCAAACAGTCAATAGTTGCATCATCTACGATGTATGCAGAATTTATAGCATGTTATGAGGCCATGGGACAGGCATTATGTTTAAAGAAATTCTTACCCGACTTGAAAGTGGTTGACTGCATCAGCAGGCCACTAAAGATGTACTGTGACAACGAGCCCGCAGTATTCTATGCTCACAACAACAAGTCGAGTAATGCTTCAAAGTCTATAGATATAAAGTATTATGTTGTGAAGGACAAAGTCCAGGATCAAACTATAAGTATCGAGCATATAAGGACAAAGGATATGCTTGCGGATCCGCTAACGAAAGGCTTACCACCCAATGTGTTCAAGGAGCACATAGCCGGCATGGGTTTAACGGGAAGCCTATGATTCCTGGACTATAGAGGCCCAAAAGTAACAGAATTTGTTTCAGAACATGAAGGTGTGTAGTGGCTGTCTGATTCTATCGGCAATTGAGTTGAGACGATGAAACATGCTCTATGTATCATTCTGTGATGAAATAAGTAAAGAACAAGGTTAAAAGTAAAGTCGAGATCTAGGGGGAGAATGTTAGATAGATCTCTAACGTGACTGGGCCCAACGGCCCAGCACGCCCCCTAACTGTGCCCTGATCGGGGGCGCCCATCCTTATCTAGGACGGTGGGCCCCTGTCGCCAGCGCTATATAAAGTGGTGGGGAGCCGGCAGCACGACCTACGAGGTTAGCCGTGCCTTAGCCGCCCCACCTACAGGCCAATCCGATCTAGGCTAAGCGCTTCGCCGACGGGAAGCTCCACCGCCGCCACACTCACCCCCTACCACCCATGGCCAACGACGGAGGTTCTAGCTCCGGCACCAGCTCGGGGATTCCCTCTGGTTCGTGTTTGTCGAGCCAAGGAGCAGGTAGAGTTCATCTCGGTTCTCTCTCTCTGTTCTCGATCTACAAAGGTGATGTATAGTGCTACTGTTAGATCTAGACTAGATCCGTGGTAAAGTCATTTTTTACAGAAATCGGTTAAACCATTTGCGATGAACTTTACTAGCAGCATAATGGAAAGAAAATTCAATCTATGAACTAAGCCAAAAATTGTTTCCTTTCTCAGCTGGAGCTACAAAATTATGAGAACTGTTAAGAAGACATGATATGCATATATATCTATATATGTCCTAGCATTTAGGAAGTAGGAACCCAAAAAAGTGGCAACTCATGTGCGAACTGCTAACCAAAGATATTGTTCAAAGACATAACTATCTAACAGACATTCGTGGGATAAATTATGTGAAATGTCTCATGTTGAAATAAAAGTTTTACACTGATTATTTGACAAGAACTGTGTGCAAAAAAACGCATATTACAGAAATTCACAACTTAAAAACATCAGCTACACATAACAAAGTTGCATAGGCCATGTGCGCAGTGTGCACATAAGCAACATGTCAAAACTACACGAAACTTTGGACAAAGAACAAAATCAATCCCAAGGCACAGACTTTACTCCAGAGCACATGCCAAAATCTCAAGAGGAACGAATGCAAATGCCAGCGAACAGCATACACCAATGATCACTATCAACCCCTCTCACAGAGAAACCTACACCTAAACCACTCATAAACCCCAAGTAACAACGTATTAATCCCTAACCCATCTTAACTATTGTCAAATCGCACAGGGGCAGGCACTTCAAACCCCTAACAATCGAGAATGGGGGGAGCTCACCTAGCAACAATCGCGGGGAGAGATCTGAACGGTGCCCTGCCCTTCACTGAGCCGTCAAATTCCAAACCCTACAAGCATGCAGCCACCGGATCAAAACCCCTGACCACAAAACCCTACTTAAAATTCACAGGCAGATGAGGGGAAGGCGATTGCACAGACTAGCCGCCGCGAACCCGCCGAGGCCGCGCGCTCCTGAAAGGAAACAATTGCATAATAAAAAAGAGGAGCGAAAAACTCGCAAAAAAACCCCAAAATAATCACAGAGAAAAGGAGCGAACGGGAGAGTCAATCAGACTGTGACGGACGAGGAGGAGAAAGAAGCGCAGGAAATCGAGTTTCGGGTGGTCGGAACCGCGATTCCACCGGCGGCGGTGAGGGTTTTGCCTAGCTCCGCCGCGCCGCGGCGAGCGAGAAGGTGAAATGGCGTGGGGTTGGCGCCGCGCAGTGTGTCTTTGGTGGGCTCATATGCTCAGCCGCTGTCTCGGAAAGCAGCAGCCCACGGGTGGTCCGCTGTCACCGACAGGTGGGGCAAAAGGGTAGGGGAAGCGCCTCAAGTGTGATAAATAAAATACGTTTTCGTAACGAGGCAGCGTATTTCTAGTTTATGTTTTCCTGATCTATAAGCTCTTCTTGAAAGAGGCAAAACCCTACCCCCACCCCGTAATTCCTAACAATTACGAAAATGCCACTCTTCTTCTCCTCCAAATTCGCGCCGCTGATCCCCGGCCTCCGCCGCCTCTCCACCGCGGCGGCGACCGCCGCCGGCGATAACCCTAAGCTGTCGCGCATCGCGGACGATCTCCTGGCGCTCTCCTCAGCCGAACTGGATGACTACTCGACGCTCATGCGCCTCAAGCTCCGCCTCTCGCTCACCTCCAGCCCCGCTGCCGGAGTCGGTCCTGGCGCGGCCGGAGATGCGGCCTCGGGTTCAGCGGGCGCCGAGGAGGCCGCGGCCGTGAAGACCGCGTTCGACGTGAAGATCGAGAAGTACGAAGCGGCGGCGAAGATCAAGATCATCAAGGAGGTGCGCGCGATGACTGACCTGGGGCTGAAGGAGGCCAAGGAGCTAGTGGAGAAGGCGCCGGTTGTGGTGCGCGCGGGCCTGCCCAAGGAGGAGGCCGAGGCGCTCGCCGCCAAGCTCAAGGCCGCAGGGGCCTCCGTTGCGCTCGAGTGATCCCGAACGTAAGGTGTCCCCATTTTCGCTTCCTAGCGTTTCTAGATGACGCAACGTCTATGTGTGTCTTAATTTGTTTAAATTGGAATTTGCTGGGGTTGGACCAATCGGGTAGGGGTGCAAGAAGATACAGGATTTGCTTGCATTGTTGTAGCTTATTATGACTAGTCTCCAAGCAAAATCACTGATATATCTTCCTGAACCACGCAATAAGGGGTTGCTGTGTTGTGTTCTATCTTACTGGTCTGGACTCAACATTTTTCAGTAGCCACATTGACTAGTGTGAGAGTATACAAAGTTGCAATCTTGTTGGTATGCCTGTATGTGGTGACTAGAGTAGGCTAGTTTCAGTTATTTATTGATGTGGATGGTGGTGAAGTTCGACTGAATCCATTCTATATCCCAGTGCTTGAAACGTTTCTGTGATCAATTCCTTGAACAGCATGTGCTCCATTACTTAGATGCAGTGCTTGAAACTCATGTTTAATGGTCTGTCTTTGAATTAATGGTGAAGTTCATACATTTTGCATGATGATTTTCAAGAAACTGAGATGTGTTGTCTGTTAGGAGGTATAAATATGAAAGTTATATTTCCCATGTACAAGCAGCTCATTTGAATCAAAGGCATCTGGTTCCATTTCCATGGGCAGATCACAGATTTAGCATTTGTGAACAATTTGAATGTTTAGTCCATGGCTTATATGAAGATTGTGCTGTAACACAATAAAGCAAGAGATTATATCATTAAGATGCTGTATAATATATAAAAGTTTCATTGACCTAATATGATTTGCTTATGCTTGATCATCAGATGGTGTTATACCATGGATAGTTGCTGAAGCATTGTAGAGTACTTGCATTTAAGAAGTTTAAAGTCCAATGCTAAATCGTTCTCTTATAAATAAATGAACCTGACACACAAAGGATTTCATTGATTGAAATGTTTCTATGGGATTTTCCTTTGTAAGAATTTGAGCTGTATTATATTCTGCTACAATGCGAGTATTTGAACTATTTGGATAATTTTGGTGCTGGATGATACACTGTCCTTGAAAAAATGTTCAAATATTCAGCCACTATCGATCTAGAAGCAAGACATAACATCTGTACCAGATTGCATGGTGCGTGTATCAGCCAATCAGAGAGCTTAGAAAACAAAAGAGTTGATAGCTTCAAGCATCCACTAGTTGAATGTCCAAAACTGATTTTCTTACAGTTGATTTCACAGAAACTAACATGGTTTATCTATGGAAATCAAAATTTTGCAATACATAGAATGTAGTATGAACAACATGGAAAACCAAGTGTTTTGGCGTTCCTTGTAAATTAGTAGTAGTACTAAATTCCCGTATTGTGCTTTATAAAGCAAAATAAAATAAAAATGTTGAATCGGGTTAGTTCCTTTCGCTGTTCAAACTTATTTTAGTAGAATGGTTGTTTCAGTGGCTTATGATGAAAGTAGGGTTTGGCAGGTGCATTTCTGAGCTATATAATCTCTGTAGCAAAAATTTAGCTGCAAATTTGTAAACTTTAAGGTAACTTCTTGATGTCAAATCTTGCAAATTAGAAAGGAATTGTTTGCTTTTACCACATAGAATCGACATGTCCTTGTGAGTATGTTGCAATGGTTTGCTAACGCTGATCGGAGAGTATGTGCAGCAGCTCATAATGTGATCTATGACAGTGATTGTTTGATAACTCACTGATAATCTGTTAAGGCCGGTTTGCCATTTCATAATGATGTGTTTATGTCATCCACAACAGCTCATCGATTGAGCTACGTCCTATAGCTTTTAATCTGTGTTGGAGCTTGGTTTTCTGGGAATACTTTTTATCTGGCTGCCTTGTATGTTGTGTTGGTGCTGCTATATATTTTTCTGTGGTGTTGCTTCCAGCTGCTGTTCTCTTAAGATAATCCTAGATGTATTCTTGTTCAGACGATAGAGGCATGTTGATCCAATTGTATTGCTGGACTTTCGTAGAAAAATTCAGTCACAGGTCGAAGATGACATGTCTGTTTGGCATGAACATCTAGGATATACTCCCTCCGTCCTAAAAAGGATGTCTAAAGTTTGGACGGAGGGAGTACAACACTTGTACGCATACTTTGGGATGGAAGAAGTAAAACCAACTATAGCCATGTAAAATGAACGACAACATTGTGAAGAGCAGAGACGTGCATGTTTGAAATGCTGAAATTTCATCAAAAACAGCTTAATCCCTATGTTACAACACGGGGTCTTCATTTCATAGACCAAAATAATTCACGACTACGGCTGAATTCCTATGCCATCATCTCTCATATAGCAGAAACCTTGCATCACGATGCCACCCTTACACGCCGCCGCCTCCTGCTATCGCTAAATTTGCCCTGTTGTCACCTCTCACACGATTTCCATTGGTGGGAGATGTGGTGCGGCGCATCTGGGAATGAAGGTGCACCGAGGTGTGGTGTTTGGGGCATGGGCTCCTGGCTATGTACAAACGAGAAGCTCCCGGATTCCGAAAACGAGAGAAGGAGGAGTTGGGGAATAGAAAAATGCCCGCCTCATCGAACGCTAGCCCATCCTGTCTTGCAACCCTAGAGCACAGGTCCACGCCGTCGCTGCTCCCTTCTTGCTTCTCGCCTCCTTGGCCCTCATGTCGACGCTTGCCAGCCTTCTCAGATTTTACAGCATTTCGTTTGATAATAGAAAGCCCTCGGCGGTTGACATCATAGACTTTGCTTTTGGGGAGTCGCAATTGCGTTTGCCGGAGGCCTATACTATAATCGATTTTACCGATCAGGCGTCATTTTAAAGTGCCTCGGGATCCAGTTTTACGTCCAGATCCAAATGTCGCTCCCCGTACCAATCCTCCGAATTCAACCTTGCTGAAAGAACATGTGGGCCCCCATATGTGGTTTTGGTAATTAATGACAATCTTTATAGACTAATGCTTATATCAAGTTATACTTGTAGGAATTTTCCATAGGCAATGCTTGAACCATATGTTGGCTTCAAGGTTTGGAGAAGAAGTGAAGAGGATCAAGTGGTGACCAAGGTGTTCAAAGAGTGATCCACAGATTGGTCATGTGAGAGTTAAACCTATGAAGATCTCATGCTTAAAGCTTGCCAACCTCGGTGATCATGGATCGATGAAGACAAGGTCAAAGTAAAAGTTTCCCCATGTTGTATGGGGAGTAACTTGCAACTCTTCATCAAGCAAGTGCGTACAAGAGCAATCAAAAAAGGTGTTCCATCTTGAGAAGGAAAAGACCGTCTACATCATAATCAAGTGGAATATGCGCAAGGCAAATGTATGATCTTCATAGGGTTTCTTTCTTACTGGTCTCGTGATGTTAGTTAGGAAGATCGGTTTATATGATAGATAACCATACTATCAAGAAGGGCTCTTAAGTGAGTAACTCGATCATATCGTTCAAAGAGAGCTTAAACCTTTGCACACTTAGCATCATCCTTTCTTGATTGTTATTTGGATCTTATCCATATGAGGTTCTAGAGCTTGTGGTAATATTCATAACAAGCCCTAGTTCATCAAAAACGGATTTTCTCTTTATATCTTATTGCGTTTTTGATCTTGGAGGGTTTACCGGTTTGTCTTTTAGAGATAGGTAAAACCTTCCATTATTTGGATCTTATCCATGTGAGGTTCTAGAGCTTGTGGTAATATTCATAACAAGCTCTAGTTCATCAAAAACGGATTTCCCTTTTATATCATAGTGCGTTTTTTATCTGTGAGGTTTTCTGGTTTCTCACCAAGAGAGGTATCTCACATTATAATACATGAAATGTTCTCTCTTGGTGGTATCCAATATTTTCACTTTTTACTCTTGTTGTCCTCTTTCCAACAAAATTGGTTTCGGGTCAATCGGAGTTTCCAAACTCTAGATATCGCCATTTGAAGTTTGCCTCTTATTTGGTCCAGACCGAAGTCTCCGGTCTGTGTGGACCGGAGTCTCCGGTGTGGTCCGGAGTGTCCCCTGAAGTCCCCGAAGGGGGCTCCAAAATTCAGCTTGGGACAGTCTGATAGGTGGTCCGAAGGCTAGTCCGGAGGTTGGGCCGGAATCTCCGGTCTACACCGGAGTAGACCGGAGACTCTCGTCTACATCAGAGTCTCCAGTCTGACTTTTCCTCAACGGGCAAAAAACGGTCAGAAATCTGTGGGCCTATAAAAAGGGGCCCTTTTTCCCCAATGCAACTGCTCGAGTTTTACAGGCTTTCTCCTCCATTCTTGACCCTCTTAAGCTTGCTCCCTCTTCAATCCCTCCCTTGATTCTTGCATATACTTTAGGGATTTGAAAGAGGAGATCTAGATCTACAATCCCACCAATCCATCTCTCCTCTAAGTGAGGAGAACATCTTGGGATCTAGATCTTGGAGTCTTTTGTGGATTTCCTCCATTGTTCTTCCCCTCTTATTCTCCCACAAGCTTTTGAAGCTTTGGTGTAATTTGGGAGAGAAGGATTTGAGCACTTCTTGTGCTCTTGCCATTGCATTTGGTGCATCGGTTTGAGTTCTCGATGAGGATTCGTTTGAGTGAAAGGTGAGAAGCTTTTTACTCTTGGGTTCTTGAAACCCTAGACGGTTTTTTGTGTTGCAGGTTGAGGCTTTGGTGGCGTTTGTTGGGAGCCTCCAATTAAGTTGTGGAGAAGTGCCCCGACCTTGTGAGAGGTTCCGGTTGCCACCGACAAGAGCACCGATAGTGAAAGCATAGATCGATCCCGTTGGGGTGAGATTCACCGGAGAATAAGGGAGGCCTTTTGTGGCGTAGGTGGTTAGATATCACCCCCTCTCCAAACGAGACGTACTCCATGTTGGGAGGAACTCGGTAAAATATCGTCGTCCCCGCGTGTCTCGGTTATCTCTATACCTGAGCTCTTACTTATGCACTTTACTTTGTGATAGCCTTCGTGCTTGAAGTATATATCTTGCTATCACATAGTTGTTTGTCTTGCTTAGCATAAGTTGTGGGTGCACATAGGTAAACCCTAGATTGTTCTAGATTTTGTGCTTAACAAAGTAAACGTTAGTTTTATTCCGCCTTTATTGAGCCACTCTCGAAAATGTTTTAATCGCCTATTCACCCCCCTCTAGGCGACATCTGTATCCTTTCACTTGCTTCATAATATCATGCCCTTCACATATTCCTTCCCAAATCTGCTATGGTCGGTTTCCTAACTATGCTCTTAGGAACTACCCATTCCATTGCTACCTCATTGCTTATGGCATCATTTCATATTTGCTACGAAATCATAGAGTGGTAGAGCGGTAAAATCCTCCCCATCCTATTGAAGTAACATGTCCTGGCGAAAACAAGTAATTAGCGGGGGGATTTCTCCAAAGTCAGCTCGAACTTGCTAACCGACTATAAAATATTGACTATGTAATTGTTTAGTTGAAGACATACAGGAGGTACGCGCACCGTCATAATAAGTATCTTTAGCTTTGATGAGTTGACCGTCTTCAAAAGCTAACACTAGACTGCCAAGACCTAGCTTTCTTTCCGATGAAATGTGGGTCCGAGCCAAGGAGCAAAAGCAAAAGTAGGATCATCAGTTGACTCTTACGCAGTCTTAGTCTTAGGCTTTGGTTGAACTGAACAAGCAATTTCTCCTTTTTTGCATCGATGACTTAGGTGCAACTTATCTCTTTCTCTATCTATTCCAAACACCCTCTCGTACTAGTGTTGGCTCCTCGCAGTTCTCCCTTTAACACCAACAGTGGATAGGAACCGAACTGTCTCATGACATTATAAACCCAACTCATGTACCACTTTCATCAACGAATAGTCAAACCCTTGGGACCTTCTTCAACCCTAGGATGTGATGAGTCGACATCAAGGTTCCAAATGACTTTGTCGATAAGAGCTCTCGGGAGTCATCAACCTGTTATCCCCGGTGTACCTTTGATCTATTGAGCGAGAGCCCTTCTACAAGAGACCCCCGGATCACTATGGCCGACAGGCCCTTTCTATGTATTATCAATAGGATTAATTCTAACAATTCACACACTCATATTCGAGAGATACCGAAAGAAAAAATCCGCGGTCGAACTACCATAATATCTAGAAATGTAGAGCTTAAACTATAAAGGCTTTTTTGGATGGAAAAAAACTATGACTTCCTTTTTTTAGATTAGAAACCTAATTGGTTAAAATTCCCAAAAAAATGCATGTTGGGTCTTTGAAACGGTTCAAATCATTTCGATAATAATCCGTTTGATATGTTTTACCGAGAAGGTCTACGGTTAGAATCCGTATAGCCCTAACATGTCTTTTTTTTAAAATTGGATAGATATCCTAGGTTTTCTTTAGTACGGTTTTCTTGTTCTCGTTAGTGCTTGTTTCTAGACTGGATGGGCGCCTGCGACATAGAATAGAGGGAAAAGGGGCTTATTCATCGAACATCAAAATCATAGCGACGGGAAAAGGGGACTTCAATCCCGTAATTAGAAGGGTTGACAATCCAGTCGGGCACTTCCCTTCTTTGAGGTAGAAGTTCGAAAACCCTTTGAAGATGCAACCCACGAATGGCTAAAATCCCAAACCCTATAATGCCCCCTCCCACTTGTTGTACTAATGCTATTTGGTAATTCACCGCAGATGAGCACCGTCTCCACTAGCTCCCGCGAGACGACCTCGAGCAGCACGCCGTGCAGCCTCGACCTCCGTACGAGCCTTTTTTTGGCGAAGCTGGGTCTCCTCCCACACATTACAAAAGGCACATATGGAGGTGTTTCCCGAGCTTTTCCCCCTCGAAATGAAAATGTATCCCGATTTGTCCCTTTTGTTCACTGTGGTAAAAATGCTACCCGGGTTTGAACCATTTTGTGATATATTTTCTCGTACGGAACAAAGCAAGCAAAAGAAAAAAAGAATTTTTCTATTTAATCTTGTTATTGTTAGGCAACGAACCAGTACTAAGGGCAGGAGAGGTGGCGGTGATTGTAAAACCAATCCAGGGCGTCGTCCCCTTCGCTGGCGACGTTGTTGGTCCGCTCTGCCACCGGTGGTCCCTTGGAGATGTGGCGGACCACGGTCTCTTGCCGGCGGGAAGATTCACGTTCTTTGTTTAGATTGTTTTTAGTGTCTTATTCGGGATATTGAGACGACAACTACATCCGGAAGTCAAAATAAGCTCCTTCCCGCCTTATCCTCGCTTCAGTGGTGCATCTAGCGCCGGTGGAGGGCGTGTGAAGTCGTTTGTCCGACGGATCTCATGGGATCCGATCGTTTTTCGTATTCGTTGGTGTTGTTTTAGTCTAGTCTTTTCTGATTTACATTTGTCATCTTCGCAACGGTTGATGCTCTGATGTGCTAATTCTTTGAGGCCTTAGCACTAGGACTACCGATCCTCTACTACACAAGCTTTGTCCGACTCCGTTGATGGAGCGACGAGGATGATGGTGTGCCTTTTCGCTCGTGCTAGTGCATGTAATCACCGTAAGGTAGTTTAATAAACTTTTTATAATTTTTTATTACATGAACTATTTTATAGTGTCGTTGATGATTATTAGTAAATCCGGTGAATTTTCATGATTTTTTTTATCTGACCCGAGCGACGCGAGATGGGCGATGGGCTCCCGTGCGATTCTTTTCTAAGGGTCAGTTCTTTTGGTGGCTTCTCCGAGAAGCCGCCCTACCCCAGCTTCCTGGGGAAGCCGGTTTTAAAATTTTATGAAGCTTCCAAATTAGTATATCTTTAACCATTTTGAAAGGCTTATAATTTTTTTAAACCGGCTTCCCTAGAAAACTAGGGTAGGGCAATTTCTCGAAGAAGCCGTCAAAAGAATGGATCTACCGACGCCGCCCAAGCTCCTCGTTGACCGACGCCGCCCAAGCTCCTCGTTGACCGACGCCGCCCAAGCTCCTCGCTGACCGTCGCCCCACAGCTCGTCCCCGACCGCCGCCCGAGCTTGACCCTGCCGGCCGCCGGTCCCCGTCCTCACCTCAGCCTCTCCCCCTAGAACTAGAAGCCAGTCGATCACCGATATCCCACACCTAGACGACGTCAACCACGACGGCTTTCTTTGGTCCCAAGAAAATATCACGCCAGTATTATTACAACTAGCCCCTCCTGTCCTGGCTCTCTCACAAATTTACCTTCTCGACCTCCTATTCTTTTCTTTCTTGTTCCCCTAAAACCTCCCAGGCCTAAAATTAGTCCCTCTCTTCCTCCCGTACACAAACCCAAACAGACGCGCGGCGGCGTCCACCTAGCCCTACCAGTCGCGGCGGCCGGGGCCGGAAGCGCCGCTCCTTAACTTCCCCGGCACGCATCGCCACCTCCGGACGCCAGTCCTACTCCCATATATCCCTCTCCTTGCCTCCTTTACCTCCGGCGAGCCGCCGCCGCCGCTCGAAGAGGCCCAAGGACGCCGTGACCTGCTGTTGCTTTAGAGATGGCGACCTCGACGCTTCTCCGGGCTCTGAGGAGGCCCTCGTCGGTGGCCGCGCTGCGATTGGTAAGTTTGCTTCTCTTATTAGCCCTTATTAGGGCCATTGGGCTGAACGCTAGCGTAGATGAGTCGTAGTGTGGCTGGAAGATTGGAGTTCTGGTGGTAGGTTTTTGGTACAATATATGTTCGGTTTGGTTCCTTCCAATCCTTGAGGCATGGCAGGGTGCTCGGGTGGGCCGAAAATTGCAGCTTTAATGTACCAGAGGAATCTGGGAGAGTATTTAGGTTGAGATCAAGCTTGTGTTTTTAGCCCATATGTGTTGCCCAGTATTACAATACATGGTAGAGAATGGAAGTTCGGTACCTAGGGAGTAGGGAGTATAGCCTGCAACATTTGATCATTTCACTGTTCGTGTCAATAGAATCATCGATAGGATACGGCAATCTTGCCACATCTTTTTTCTGGATACAGCTTATGAGCCTGTCCCGTATGCTGTGACATAATAGCTACCACTAATCAACTACGGATTGAAGTTGCCAGGGAGACAGAAAGCTTGCGATGGTTTCGACAAACTAGCGATAACTTGTTTGCTTGTTGTTTATGTCGTGTGTGCTTAGTTTAATACCCATGCGGGAATTGCAATTTGATTAACATTACATACCAGTAAATATTTCTATGGTACCATGACCCAGGACTAGTTTATTAGTCAGTGGTAATTGACAGAAAAGTGTTCTTTCTTTCTTTTTCAGTATGGAATTTAATCACCATAGGACGTTTTTCTGGATTTTCACTTCATTTTCGTACCATATTCATCGTGCTATATTACTGCGTGCCATTTACTGACTGCCACTATTCTTTAACATGGATAGGCTACAAATGGCAATGCGCAAGCTGGTACTGGCTATAGGCACTTGAATAATCGGAATCTAAGTGTTTTCAATGAGTTCTCAAAGCAGCTGAAGGGTGAGGCTAAAAGGTAAACTTTACTATCTACGTTCTTCATCGCCACCACAACCAAAAGGAAAATTAAACCCCTTTAGCAGTGTATATAATAGTTGCTGCGCTTGCGCCTTTGGTTATGTACTATCGGAGTGACCCATTATTTTGTCAGCACTGTGTTCTTTCTTTCTTTCTTTCTTTCTTTCTTTCTCATTGTGCTTCATTACTTCAATGTTTCAACTGCAGTAATCCTGAATTCCAGAAATCCATGAAAGAGTTCAGTGAGAAATTTGGTGTGGTAAAGGAAGATCTCAAAGTAAGGTATGATAGATGGATGAAAAGAATGCACTTTTTTCGTTTTGACTCATATACATATAGCAGTACATTGAAATATATATACCTTTGTATGTAATAAGTTCCAGATTTTCTAGAGGGTTACTTAAACATAATACATAATGGCTTATGCAGAACTAAGAAAACGGCTGAGACATTATCCAAGAGCGTTGACGAGGTTTTGGCTGAAGCTGAGGCGACATCTAAAAAGGTAAGTCGGCCACAATTTTTCATTAAAGATGACCGAGCAAAACATGTTCTGTTCATTTTTTTTGTTCCATGTTCAGAAATTTGGCCTGTTCCTTTGTAGGTTACTGCGAATGTTAAAGAAAAAATGTCTGCTGCTACAGAAGAGGTAGTGATAGATGAATATCAGTAAATCCAACATGGATGGTTCTTTCCATCGAACAAGGTTTTCTTGACGTGGTGGAAATCTTTACATACAGGTGAAGGAAAGCTTTGGACTTGGAAAAGAAGAAAGTTCAAGCTTCAGAGATGGTTCAGCTGGAACTTCAAAGGCGTCCTCACATTCAGATGACAAGTCCCAAGATGCCACAAGTAGCTATATATTGTTTAATAAACTGAGGTCAACATTGTCATCGGCTTCACCAGTTGTATCTGGTGCATTTGCAAAATTGAGAGACACAAGAGTCTCAACTTTAGCTAAGCAGGGATATGAAATTGTCAAAGATGAGCTAAGCTCCGGCTCTAGCAGAAAGAAGAAAATTCTTGCTAGGCATGCTTCTGCTGCAGTAGAGAAGAGCACAAGAACCGATATAGTTATTGTACCAACAAAGAAGTCCGTATTGGGTGAAAAATGGGAAGCAATCAAGAATAAGGTATCTTAAGTGGGGACCCATTAAGTTACCTCCTGTTCTTTCCACATGAGCCTACCATCTAAAACCTTTCTTCTTTGTATTTAGGTGCGAGGTCATTCAGTCTACAAGAGAGTGAATGAGTACACCAAACCTGTCGTAACCAAGGGACAAGAGGTATCATCAGAATGCTTAAAAAATAATTTTCATTTTTTATTAAACTGTGGGTCATGTGTATTTTGATCTTTTATGGTCTGCGCATGCCAATGCAGGTAGCTGAAGATGTCCGAGAAAGATGGGAGACAAGTGACCATCCAGTTGTTCAGAAAATTCAAGAGTATGATTGCACTTCATTATAAACTTTGCGTGGTTCAGTCTTGAGTGTGTATGCTACTTATTTCTGCAGTTAGCACATTCCTTTATATTTTCTTAACGATCACACTTCATAATAAACTTTTCTTGGTTCAATCTCGACTAGGCATGATATTTATATCTGCACTTAGCGCATCGCTTTCTATTTTTCTAAAGTCATGTACGTAACTGACAAGCACATTCATGGTTGCAGTATTCAGTTGTGCTTCTGCATAGTCACACAAATAGGGATTGGAACTTAATGCAATGATCTATTCTTGCTGTTGCAAAGCACTTGATATCTTTTCTCTTCATTTGATCATATTTAATTTATCTAACGATTTTGTTCTTTGTCTTTACTTCTTCCATGCAGTATTAATGAAACTATTTTTGAAGAGACAGCTACTGCGGCGTCTTTCAAGGAAATTCGGCGACGAGACCCGTAAGACATGCAACTTTACTTTGAGGAGTTTCACTGTTTCAGAATGTTACTGAATTATATCCACCATTTTGTCCACAGATCCTTTTCATTAACTGATTTTCTTGGTGATGTTCAAGAAATGATCAAGCCTGTTCTAACTGCATATTCAAAGGTAAATTTTGTCTAGATAAGGAGAAATAATGGCTCGTCATTTCCATAAGGAAAGAATCAGGTGTTTTGGCATTCCATGTAGTTTGGAAAAGAAAGTCACAAACATGTAGAAGGACAAGTTTTTCCACATGGCAATAATCTCAGGAAAGTTTGAAGAACTGAACGATCCATGGTCCCACTCGAGGATAGGATTCGACTGTCACCGCCCAATTTTCTATTGGATTTCTCGTTGGCGCTATTTGCCGTGCTCTCGAAAATCCTTTAGTTAATTTCTTTCCATGCACCCAGATCATGTTGATGCGTTCATTAGAATGCTGCTAAAGCCTCTTCTTTGCTTCTTTTCCATCGTATCTAGATTGTGATCCCACCAACCATTGATGGAGCATGTAGCTCGCTGCTTCCTTCTTTTGTTGTTATTTGTATACTTTTTGTATACTTATGAAAGGAAATGGGGCAGAAATATTCACTACATGCTTTCTAATATATATATATATATATATATATCAAAATAATGTGCGCACTGGTAGATATTCTTGACAAATTTATTATCCAAAATTACCTGTTATGATTTCAGGGTGATGTGGAGACTTTAAAAAAGTATTGCACCAAGGAACTGCTTGAACGCTGCAAAGGAGAGAGGCAAGCATATGCATCACAAGGCATATTTTTTGATCACAAAGTAGGTCAATACTTTGCTGGATTTGCCTGCCTTAGCTTTTTTACTTAACAAGTTAACATAAGTCCATCTTCTATATTTTGGTATGCTAAAGAGATCGATCTATTTTGTTGCTGGAATCATAGTAAAAACCTTTTTATGTATGGAGGATAACTAACAGAACATGTGAACTAGATTCTATCTGAAATTATTTGTCTTTTTTGCTTTTGATTACTTTTCAACTGTAATGTCTGATTGTGCATTCTCTTAATAAGACCTTACATTTTGTACCCTCGTTGATTTTAGCTGCCTACAGGTTTCAAAACAAAACTGTATAATGTTTGGCCAGTAATTAGTTCAACAGTATACATGTTTTATGACAATAAGGTGGTTCCGTACTACCATTGGATATGTATTTGCAAGTTCTTTTGTGTGATCATGATTTCTAGCTGCTAACAGTATATCGTGAAAAAATAACAGTCAGACTTCGACTTAAATTTGTAATACCTGATTAAAACTGCATGATATGAATGATAGCTTAGCACTATATGTGCGGTGACTAATGAACTATCGTTGCAAAGGCTTGTCCAGTGGGTACATTTATGCATTGCCTTTTTCTGTTCCCATTTAGACATGATCTCTGGACGAACTGATCAATGAATTTATGCTAATCACTGAAACATTAATGTCTGGAAGATTTTTAGTTTGTAGGGGTGTCATGGTTCAACAAGGATTCTTGCGTAATGCTGATTAGAGTTGTCAGATGTCTATGAAGAGATAATTGGATTCTTTATAGTTATTCTACTGGCTCCTGAACCGCTTATTAACTGTATATGCCGCCATCCCACATTTTTGGGTTAGCGCAGCACTTGAAGCATTTATTCTTTTTATATTTGTGTTTGCTGAGTCTGATGCACCATGTCTGGAAATTATTTCCCACTAATCATTGATTGCACTAGTACCCACATCAAGTATCCTGGAAATTATCAAGCATGCACATCTACATGAGAAGCAAAATGTGCATTTACAAGTTTGGCCCACTCCAAAATGAATCTTCTCATGTTCATTGTCCTTTCTGCAGCAATCTGTGGAGCTTGAAAACGGTTTCTTTAAACCATTGTAAACTGGCTGCTGTAGTGCTGTTCCAATACTCATTGTTTGAACTAACCAGCCTCGTAGATTGGACATGAGACCTATGCTGCTACTATGATCTTGAACTTGGGTAGATTTAAAGGGATCTTAGTTCAGCAGAATGGTGCATGATTGCATGTCCGCGTAGTTGCTTTTTTCAGTATATGGAGAGTTATTGGTAGATTTAGTTTTTCTTTCTTACGAATTATATGTTTGTTGTAATGATTATTCAGTCTGGGTTTGATTCGGAAGGTAAGATTTAGACGGTAGTTTGTTTGGTAAGTTTGCTACCTTGGTCAAACATCAGTCAAGCTTTGTAATTTTGTATAAATTATGCCATAAAAATATCTAGGTATATGTACATTTACTTTGATTCCTTTGTAAACGCAGCCAGCCCCTCTCTGTAAATTTTGGTTCACTCGTAAAACTATATGGTGTTCCCAACACTAAACTTTATTGCTTTTAAGCTTTAATGTTAACAAACTCTGCGTAATATCATGTGTATTTAATTTTTCTGAATTTCCTTTGTTTTTGCAGATTCTGCACATTTCAGATGCTGATGTGAAGGAAACAAGGATGTTGGGGTCTGCACCCCTCATTATCGTACTTGTAAGTGCACAGTACAGGTTGATAGTTTTGTTTTTATTTTCATTTTTTTGGTTATATGTTCTGCTTACAGTGTATCCTTGTTTCCAAAACATCATTTCAGTTCCGAACACAGGAGATTTATTGTATTCGTGACAGAGAAGGAGAAGTAACTGAAGGAGGACAGGTAGCTATGCAGCTTTGCTCTTTTGTGTTTATGTATTTTTGATGTGTGGTAGGCTCATCGGAGCAAGCTCCATTGTTAACCCAGCGGCTCCTAACTCTCCATGGTTGATAGAATTTTGATTTTTTTAGTTAAGTGATATATTTGCCAGAAGTAATATCTCCTGTATTGCCTGAGTATGTCATATTAGCTATTATTACGAAGCTTACAGATCAAATTATGTCACTAGAGTCGTCGAGGTGAAATAATTTCATGTTAGCTCCAAAACTTGAACCTGGACCTGACTATTTTGTAGATGCTTCTTTCACTTCTGGAGCTGATGTGTGAGCTTTATAGGAACTAGAATTTTGCTTATCTCCTGCAACGCCTGAGTATGTGCAATTAACAATTATTAACAAGCCTACAAAGCAACTTGTGCCACTAGAGTTGTCTAGCTGAAATAGTTTCATGCTGTCTCCAATACTTGAACTTGGACCTGACTAGTATCTCATAGAAGTTTCTTCCAGTTCTCTGTTGAATTAAGGTGGTAGGCTTATGCTTTATTTATAAATGTGGATGCTCGAAAGTATAGATTAAGGACTAAGCATACATGATTGCCTGCACCGCACCTTTTAACTGGTTCAAAGAGTAAAAGCATATAAAGCGGTCTTGTTAAATTCTCTTAATTGACAGGTGGCAGCGTAGTCCATATATATAATGTTATAGATGAAGTGATATACTTGTTTCTGTTTTGAATTCTGCTAGGATACCATCCGGACCATCTATTACCAGTGGGCGATGCAACTCATGGACAGCGAGGAGGTGCCAGAAGAAGAATCGTATTACGCAGTCTGGCGGTTGCGCGAGGTGCAGCAGTTCGGCATGAAAGCACTTATATAGGAGTAGATCAGATCTTGTTTCGGTTCAGTCCTCTCTGATCAGTCGCTGCCGCTGCTGGTGCACTAGCATTCGGAATTTGGAAGATCTAACAGTTCCAACTTTCACCACTCAGATGGACTATGCAACAACAGTGATCTCTCGGCGCAAGAAATTTTTCTGCAGTTTTTGATTTCGAATTTGTATTCACGATAGCCATCTCCATCTCCCAACTCCTTTCAGTGACGTGTATCTGATGCCTAAGTCAGCTTTTTTGACATGCTGGCCGAAAATATCATGAGTTGGAAAAGCAATGCACCGTGAGGTCTTGCACTTGCAGTGCCGTATCTCCAAGTAATAATTTGTGAACATTGCTCGCAGAGTGCTCTGTGGACAGCTATAAAGCAACTGTCTGCTTACGTGCTACTAGTATCTTTCTGTCTGCTTACGTGCTACTAGTATCTTTCTGTCTGCTTGTACTAACTTGATAAACAGAATCACCTTGTGCGCAAAAATTGCTTTCACTGGTAGTGCCATCTTGCCAAAAGCGTTTGTTTCTCTCTGGCAAAATCCAAATTTTGAATGTAGCGGTGCTTCTTCAGATCAAATACTCCGTTTCTAAATATAAGATGTTTCGGCAGATCAAATTAAACCGCCAAAACGTCTTATATTGAGGAACAGAGGCAGTATCAAACACCAGTGCGTGACAGCTTCCAGACCTTATTGCTGTAGTAAAAATATGAAACCTGACTTGCATATTCACAAATATGAAACCTTAATTAGAAAGAATTAGTGCTAGATCGAAATAGTTTCCTGAAGATAATTATATCTTAAGCCGAAAGATAGTGCCGACAGACAGCTACATATTCTTAAAGCCATATTTTAATTAAGGTTTCATATTCTCCAGCTACACGGATGTAAGTCACGACTACATATGAAACCTGACTTACATTTCGAAATTGCAAGATCACATAATTTTGACCCGTAAACAAAGCGTGTGTCCGTGCCTGACATGGACGAGGATCTCGAGGGCGAGCGCCACCTCGAGGTGGACGTTCTCCTGCGTGTCGGCAAAAAGAATCAGAAAATATGGCGGCTCAAAAAGGAGAAGTTGATGTCTATTTTCAAAGAGATCGATAAGAAGGCTTTTTTCGTTCAAGAAGATGTCTGTTTTCAAAGAGACCGAGAAGAAGGCTTTTCGCATTCAAGAAGATTATAAGAAAACCCACGTGTCGCTGGTATCAATAGGACGTGGCTCCGCTCCGTTCATCGTCTCCCCAACTTCATTGTGCGTGTCGTGTGCTAGCTCGATCAAATTCTAGCATGATGGCCTCCTCACGAAATTATCTGCGAGGAAAGTCTTCTTCTCTTTCTTTTTGAAAACAAACATGGCCTCCTCACACGGTGCCGTGGTGGACACGTACTTCGCGGGGAACACGTTCCGCGGCAATGAGTTCACGGGGCCACGGAACGCGTTCCCGACGAAGTTAGTGTCGATCTCAATCTTGGGTTTCTTGGCCTCGCCCTACTGCCTTCTGGAGTATTCACTGGTCGGTGATTTACAGCTGGTTCACATCCAACTACATGGTAGTCATCCCGAGGGCCGATGGCGCCAACAGAAGGCGTAGCTTGGCGTCGGATGGTAGACCGGCATCGTAGGCCATCTGGCATAGACGCTTGCTCACATTGATCGCCTCCATGGTCGATGTCATTCTTGGCGACTCGATCTCTCGCTCTAGACCTGGCTATTCGAAGCTAGCTGCTCGCCTTCTCATAGAGGCGGGTGATCCGCGGAAGGCGTTGTGTTCGACGAGGCGCTGCGCAACGAGCACCACCTCAAGGTCACTAGTGTAAACAGCCCCATGTGTCCCGGTTGGTAAGTGCATTTAGTCCTGGTTGGGACGGAGGCAATCGGAACTAAAGACCCACCTTTAGTCCCGGTTGTCCCACCAATCGGGACAAAAGGGCGTACACGTGGCCGCGGCAGAGGGCGAGGGGGGAGGAGCAACCGTCCCGGTTCGTAACACGAACCGGGACAAATAACCCTCTGTCACGGCAGAGATTTGACACATTTCTCTGCTGCGGCAGATAATTTAATTTCGCAACTATTTTTGTCGCGGTAGCATTTTGGCCACTTTTTGTGCCGCAGCAGAGAATTCATTTATGTTGTTTTATTTTTTATTTAGTGTTTTGCACTCATCAATGAAAGAACCATTATATTACACAAGATCATCATGACAATATAGATCCAAGTGTCAAACATATTACATTCGATAAACGGAGTTCATGCACTACATATATACAAAATAAGCTCTTTGTACAATCCCTATAGTATATACACACCCGAATAGTATTCTCCTTTTGGGTTTAGGACTTCTGCATCCAAGAATCCCGCCAATTCCTCCTGAATTGCTCGTACGCGATCCTTTGGCAGAAGACCATCCCGTAGACGTTCGATCTGATTTAAAAAAGGAGTCAACCTATATGAATAAAACTAAACACAATTTGATGGTAATTAAAAACTATAGAAATTATTTACGTATGTGGAGTTGCTCTAAATTTCTGCCCTTCTCACAGCACGTCTGACGGATGAACTCGCAAACATAGTATCACATAAATTGTTTCCTGGTCCCTGCGTCAGGCACTTTACGAGAACAGAGTTCAATCAAAAAAATAATCAAGCATGATAATAATGGTATCAAAACTAGAATCAAAGAGATGCGCGGATATAGCTAGTGGTGCTTACATCTAGTGGTTGAAATGTAAGCTCCTCTTTCCAAACACCCCTAGCCTTGTTGTTGAACCGTTTCCAACCGCTGCCCGGCGAAGAAAACGAATAAAAGAAGTTATTAATTACTTGATATCATAAAATTCACGAACGTTGCCGATATAGTGTCGTAATGATTAGAATTACCGCTGGAGAATCATCTGCATGTCCTTCCACGACTCAAGGGGTTTATGTTTCGAGTCCATGACTAGTACACTCCCTCTGTCAGGTTGAATGATTAACAGAATATAGTGGAAGCTGCGCATGCATAACTAATCAATTATATACTTAACGTCGAGTAAGCGAAATAGAAAGTGTATACAAGACAATAACACTCACTCGAAGTTGTAAGGAAATAGTATTTCCCTTCTGGTTTCTTGAAACCTTAACGCTTGTACGATATTATCCTCCGTATCCTAGGGGTTTGTTTTGAGATTAGCTTGATGAACCCAATATGGATCAATGAACCCAATGTTATAGATTTGTCCTCTGCTGCATTCGAGAATCTTCATTCTGCATATTATAGTATGATTATATACATGCAATAAACAAGGTGAGATAGCTAGAGACTAAATTAACTACATAACTAGTACTTATAGACAATAGGCACTGATGATCGATTTGTCCAAGGCATCTTGATTAAATAATTGAAATAGTTCAACAAATTCAATGGATATCATGTCATCTATTTCTTTGCCATAATGCTTTTTTGTAACCCTTAGCATTATCCAGTTAGCCCCAGCCTTTGTGGCATGCATGTACCAGTTATGCAATCTTCGCATTTTTGTTGAAAGATTATTTACCTTCTCAGGTTTGACGAGAGGTTTGCCATACTGGTATTTGTATGCTACTTCACCCACGGGGAAGTACTGTAACTGAGATAAGTAGTGGGCAATACTCATACCTTGAGCAGCGGCAGCTTCTCCGTATTGTGCAACTACATCTGGATCATACTGCTCTTCGGCCGCATATTTTCTTGACCCCACATTGGTATGGGAAATCACCTTGAGAGGAGCGCAAGACTGTTTTGCTTGTTCTCCAAGCTGGGCAACAGATTTGCCGCTTGCATCAGTACTACTCTTCGAGGCTTGTTGTGCCGCATGTGACTTGAGAATAGAATGCTCATAGTCTGATGACAGCTTTGGCTCGGGTTGATGAAGAGTCTTTAGCATTTTGAACACTCGGGCTTTTTCTTTGTTGGTGCTGGGGAACTCTGGCTCTTTCGGCCACCTCAGCTTAGCGAAAAACACTGTCGTTTCCGCATCAACGATAGCCGTAATCTCTTCTTCAGTATAGTCATAAGCTCTCTTGGGAGGAACCTTTGGTACTTTTGGAAGAGGCTCTTGTTTATGTTTCGGCGATCGCTTACCACGACGCATAGTAGCGGTGGTACGCTTACGCTTTTTATCCCGAGGCATCAGCGATGGCTGCACTGGAGATTGGTGAGGCGACGGAGACGGGTGAGGTGACGAAGACGGCTGCCGCGGCGGCGACGACCTCGCTAGAGACGGGTGAGGCGGCGGCGAAGATGGCCTTGGCGTGTGATTTGGAAGCACGATACATTCCTTTGGCCATAGAATGATGACGTTTGTTGCTTCTCTCAGTTCAGTCACATTCCCTTCACCTGCAGGGTAGTCAAGCTTCAAAGCTTCAAAGGTGGGCATGATTTCATCCACCCCGACAACAGCGTAGCCCTGTGGAACCGGACGATAGTGGTAAGTTGGTGTGGGTCCAATTGGTAAGGCATAGCCGACCGCCACCTTCATTGATATGTTCACAACTTTGATATGTAGCTTGCAGTATGTCATCTGTGTGATATCATCCACTGGGTATCCAACAAGAGCCATCATCGGTGCACCATCGTCATCGTCATTGTCATCACCCGGGACCTCGGTGGAAGCCACACTTCTTTTTCGATTATTCGATAGGCCGGTAGCATCGAATGCAGGTTCTACCACCATGTGTTGTTGAGATGGGCCGGTAGTACCTTGCTGGCTAAGTGCGTTAATTTGATCTTGTTGTTGCTTTATTCGTTCTTCAATTATAAGCATTCGCTCTTTCTGAATATCTGCTTCAACTTCCGCCTTGTCCTTTCTCCTCTTACGGTTTCTATCAGGATATTTCTTCCTCTCTTCGGGAAACCCAGTGCTCCATGGTTTGGAGCCTATTGTGCCTCGTGTTCGTCCATCATGTTCCTTATTTCCAAGGGTGAGTGTGAGCTCATCATTCTCTCTATCGGGAATGAAGTCCCCATCTTTAACAGCCTTTACTGCTTTTCTCATCTTCTCGATTGGCAAGGGGTCTTCTTTATGTCGTATGTTATATATACACTTCCCTTCCGAGTCCAACGTGCCCCCATGCCCGTAAAACCAATTCTTTGCACGTTCGATCCAATCGTCTGTCTCTGGGATGATCTTTTTAGCACGCAGTTCATCCTCAAGTTTCTCCCTCTTAGGAATGCCAGCCCTGTAGCCACCTTGCCCCATAGTATGGTGATACTTCTTGTTAGCAGCATTCAGCTTATTCGTTGCAGACATTTTCTTAGTTTTTTTCTGATGTCTTGTAATTCACAAACTCAGCCCAGAATGGTTTTAACTTCTGATACCGAATCTTCTCGAAATCCGGAGTCTTTTCTTTCACGACATAGTCAAGGTGCAATCTTTTCTTCCAATTGGTGAAACACTGGGCCATCTTCTTCATAGCCCACTCCCTGACCTTCATCTCCATGGCTCTCCCATGTTCTAAGGCGCCCTCAACTAGATCCTCCGCATTTGGATCCAGCTCTATCTTTGGTAGTTTGAAATTAAGTATGAGCCTCTTCCACAATAAATCTTTGGCCATGTTAGGGACAAATAAACATGTTCCCTCTTCTTCCGCATCAGCAGGCCTATTCCAATTTCGAATGGTGATCGGGATTAAGTCCCTAACGATTACTCCGCATTGTGCCACAAATTTGTTTGCGACAACTTCAGGAGCCGTCAGTTTGTCGTCTTAACCGATATCTTCGATCCTGAACCTCTCATGGTCTTCCAACTTTTTGGTTGGGCCTCGTCCGCTCTTTTCAGTAGATTTCTTCGATCCGGAGGGCTAAAAGAAGAAAGATCGTCGTTACTATTTCTATATAGATAGCAGATGATTAATTAATGAATTAATTATATTACATGCACCTCGCCGGAGCAGTCGTCTTCTCGATCACACAAGGCATCGCCTTCTCCCTCGCGGAAGGCATCACCTTTAGCCTCAAACAAGTCGTCTCTTTCGGCAAAAAGAGGATCACCCTCACCGAAGTTGTTCAGAAACGTCGATACATCTAAATTTTCTTCCCCGCGGATCACACCTTGGATCAACTCTTCCTTTTCTTCGTCTCTGTCGTGTGGGTCCATATTTTCTGCATAGGTGGAAAAACGGATAAGTCAAAGCGGCTAAGAGAGAATGTTAGGTACAGTGTTGAGAGATATAAACCTTAATTCGGAGAAACCCTAATATATACATACACAATAAAAAAAATGAATTTACAATATCAGAAACCCTAATTCGGAGAAACCATCGGGCTCGGATCCTATCACGAAGAACCAATACCGGAAAGAAAGGCGACAATCAATCAACCCTCGGGTTCGGGATGCCCTGGAGAGGACACACCGGCTAACCCTAGGTGCAACATCGATTCAACTAGGGTCTATGACAACTAATATCATGGCTAAGCATCTACAATATGATGGCTATCAAGAAATCTTTGATCTTCGATGGTGTTGACCTCGGTCTTTGATCTCGATCTCATATTCTACCGTGAAGAACCGAACACCGGAAAGAGAGGGGAACAATCAACACATGGCATCAATGCAATGATCAAACAAGTATGATGATATAACAAGTTAATTTGTATTGAAAAGTAACCCTAAGACATGCTCGGCAATTTAAACGGGGTTCCGAGGGGTGAAAACCCTAACTCGGCGAAACTCCGGAGTATATGAGAGGGGTTGATTTTGTTCTCTAATTAAACTTGTCTTGAAAGGTGTTGAACAATTCATGATTATAGGTTAAATAGTTAGATCTCATTTTTCTGAACATTTTGATATATTATTTGTATTTTTCTGAGTTATAAATAATTAATTATTGAATTTACAATATTATATCATTTTTTGGATTTAATTAAACCATTTCTGAATTTAAACAAAACTGAAAACCTTTTTACACCGAGGCCACTACTAGCCACAGTGGCTGATAGAGGGGCCCGTGGCCACCTCAGCCTCCACGCAGGAAGGTGGGACCTGGACCAGGGCTTGACGGGGTCAGACCCTAACCTAAACTATTTGCACCGCAGAGGCACCTAGCCTCTAAGGCTGGCAGGTGGGACCGGGGCCACGCGGGCACCACGCGGTAGCCACACTAGCACCACGTCACCATGACGGGCGGCACGGTGGACGGTGGTCGACGGCGACCCTGGGAGCGCGCGGGACTGCGGGGCTGTGCGCGTTCGAACCAGCGTAGCACGACGAATGATATACAGGCGACACCGCTCCTATTTGGTAGCCGGAGCTACGTCTACGGCGAGGTCTGGCGGTGGCCGATGGCAGCGCTCGAGGCTAGAGAAAACCAGAGAGGGAGGAAAGGAAGGGAACGGTCCTAGAGGACCGGTGTCTCACCCTGAGCGCGGTGGTGGGGTCGGGGAAGCACGGCGAGGTCAAAATTGAGCTGATGAATGGCGGCGAACCTCGTCCGGGTTGGGGAAGAAACCGTCGAGGGGGGCAGCGCACCGGGCCGGGCGCGTTGGCTGCAACGGTGGCGCGATGGTGGCCTCTGCTGCTTGCGCGACAACGGCGGCGCAGGCAGCCTGCCGGCGTCGGGGGCGGTTCCTATGCACGTATCGGTGAGAAGCAGAGAAGTGAGATAGGGAAGAAGAAGAGGAGGCGCGCAGTTATAAACGAAGGGCCTTTTGTTCCGGTTGTTGGCACCAACCGGGAGTAAAGGGTCATACGTCCCGGTTGGAGCCACCAACCGAGACGTATACTCCATCTTTTTTTATCAGCCCAAGGGGCACGTGTAGGGGTCTTTAGTCCCGGTCGGTGGCTCCAACCGGAACGTATGACTCTGTTTTCAAAAAAATTCAAAAAATTTCTCTCTGTTCCCGCCTTATTTTTTTATTTTGGGGTTTAAATTTGTAATGTTTTTTAAATGATAATTACTTTGGAATTTAGAAAAACTTTAAACATAAAAAGTGTTTGAATTTGAATAAATAATTCAAAACCATTTTCTGTTTTAAAAATAATTAATGTAACCATTTGAACTATGAACCATTTAAAATTTAAAATGAATTAACTTATATTTTTTGAATATTAATTTGGAATTTAGAAAACTTTAAACATAAAAAGTGTTTAGATTTGAATAACTAATTCAAAACCATTTTTTGTTTATAAAAATAATTAATGTAACCATTTTAAATTAAAAATGAATTAACTTATATTTTTTAAATATTAATTTGGAATTTAGAAAAACTTTAAACATAAAAAGTGTTTGGATTTGAATAACTAATTCAAAACCATTTTTTGTTTTTAAAAATAATTAATGTAACCATTTAAAATAAAAATGAATTAACTTATATTTTTTGAATATTAATTTGAAATTTAGAAAAACTTTAAACATAAAAAGTGTTTGGATTTGAATAAATAATTCAAAACCATTTTCTGTTTTTAAAAATAATTAATGTAACCATTTAAAATTAAAAATGAATTAACTTATATTTTTTGAATATTAATTTGGAATTTAGAAAAACTTTAAACATAAAAAGTGTTTGGATTTGAATAACTAATTCAAAACCATTTTTTGTTTTTAAAAATAATTAATGTAACCATTTAAAATTAAAAATGAATTAACTTATATTTTTTGAATATTAATTTGGAATTTAGAAAAACTTTAAACATAAAAAGTGTTTGGATTTGAATAACTAATTCAAAACCATTTTCTGTTTTTAATTTGGATTTGAATTAACTTATATTTTTTATATATTAATGGGCGGGAAAAAAAGGACGGGAAATAATGTGCGGGAAGAAAATTTTATTACGATAGAACTAGAATTAAAGTACATAACGCAACTAACACTAAGTTACATAAAACACGACTGAAGATTAAGATACATAGAAGAACTGAAAATTAAGATACATGGCCAGATTAAGTCACAATCGACCAAACTTGTTTTGCAATGTTGGAGTGATTCAGTCATGCTCCTACCTACACCTGTAATACTCGCCACTGTAGTCGTCATACTCGCCGCGGCCGTCGTCGCTGTCGTCGTCGGGGTCGCCGTAGTTGAACCTTGAAGGCTGAGTATGAGTGGGATGGACTTGAGGGTAGCGCAGGCGGGGGTTAGAGTCGGCGGCCGTGTTGTAGGCCATGACGCTCTAGAGAGTCCGGCCGCGCCACCACAGCCGACGACCGTCCTCGTTGAAGTTCGGAGGAGGTGGGCCGTCCTCCTCGTGCCTGGCGAGCGCCCTCTCATGCCGATCCCCAAAGGAGGCTTCCCAAGTCGGGAAATAGTCGGGATGCCAGTTGGGATTCCTCTGCTGCTCCGTCGTGAGCTCGAAGTAGTAGTGGTTCGTGATCTCCATCCGGCGCGCCACACCTAGAGGGACAGGAGGAACCGGCACGCCTTCGGCGCTTAGCATCCAGCCGACGGGGACGCAGTAGCCCGGCGGGCATGGGTAGTTCGAGGCGCAAAGCGCCTCCGCCTCCCTGGGGGTTAGTCGTATGGTGGAAGCCATGGAAAAGAGTGATGAGGTTGCAGATATGAGTCTAGAGATGTGCAATGACAATGGAGGCTAATCCTACATATATGTACTGAGAAATGGCGGGAAGAAAACTGTGGGAAGAAATGTCGGGAAAAAAACTGCGGAAAGAAATCGTGGAAAGAAATGGCTGGAAGAAACTTGGGTTTAGGGTTTTGTGAAGTTTTTTTTCGAGCATCGTTAGAACTTGCATTGGATCTCTGAAGAAACCACATGTTGCGAGTCTAAAAATGATTTTTTCAAAAAATCACGGGCGTTAGATCATGTACCTGTAGTACAAACCGGACCCACTTCCTGCCGATTCGACAGACATTTGTATTTTTTATCCGGGATGGACGAAAAGGTTTGAGATGTCCCGGTTGGGAGATAGTCCATGTAAGGTGGTCTAGTATTTTAGAAAAATGGAACGGTAGCATTCTGAAACAGCATTTTGGTGGTTACTTCACAAAATGACCCGTTTTTTGCGCTCAGAAAATGGAAAATGGCTTTTCCGTGCGACGAAAAGGAAAATTTCCTCCTGCAACATTGTTCTCCATACCAATGTACACATGCATGCATAATATGGGCACAACATCACAAACTATGACGTGATTGAGCACATAACATCGGTCATTTGGACCGAAAGCCATGAAACCTCGAACATGATAGGTCATTTTGTGAAGGTTTTTTCGAGACATGATCAATATACCAAGTCTGGTAATTTTCCTTGCAACTATGTCACATAATATGACACCACGTGAATGATTTACATTGCTCGGATTTTTTTTTGAATTTCTTATGACCGTTTTGAATTTTTTGAATTTCTAACTATGGACGAACCGGCGTGCATGAAGATAGGGGACGGGCATCGTTAGAACTTGCATTGAATCTCTGAAGAAACCACATATTGCGAGTCTAAAAATGATTTTTTCAAAAAATCACGGGCGTTAGATCATGTACCTGTAGTACAAACCATACCCACTTCCTACAGATTCGGCAGACATTTCTCCTTTTTACCCGGGATGGACGAAAAGGTTTGAGATGTCCCGGTTGGGAGATAGTCCATGTAAGGTGGTCTAGTATTTTATAAAAATGGGACGGTAGCATTCTGAAACAACATTTTGGTGGTTACTTCACAAAACGACCCGTTTTTTGTGCTCGGAAAATAGAAAATGGCTTTTCCGTGCGACGGAAAGGAAAACTTCCTCATGCAACATTGTTCTCCATACCAGTGTCCACATGCATGCATAATATGGGCACAACAACATTGATAGGTTCATCTTTAGTCCCGGTTGGAGGGATTTTGGCAGGCTAGGCCAGGCAGCACTAATGATAGGGATGAGTGTCGACATTATATCGTGCGGCGTGTACCTTGTCCTGAATGGTGTCACCAACCGGAACTAAAGATGAACCTTTAGTCCCGGTTGGAGACACCAACCGGGATAAAACACGAGTCAGAACTAATAATAGGGGTGAGTATCGACATTATGTCGTAAGTGTCGACACTATGTCGAGCTGCTTGTACTATAAATAGGCATCCTTGTGAGTCCAGTCCTCCAGCCAGATTGAGGCATCTCCAATATGGTTTTCGAGAGCAGGGACACCACTACAACCAGTTTCAGGGAGATGCCGCCGGATCCTAGTCCTCCGACATCTCCATGAAACTGGTCATAGAGGCACTCCCTAATATGTGAAATTAGTTAGCTCCCTGGTGTATTGATCTACTTAGAGAAGTTACAAGCTGCAAGATGGTGTGCGAGAGCAGGGACACCACTACGACCAGTTTTAGGGAGATACCGCCGGATCCCGGTCCTCCGGCATCTCCAAGAAACTGGTCATAGAGGCACTCCCTAATATGTGAAATTAGTTAGCTCCCAGGTGTATTGATCTAGTTAGAGAAGTTACAAGCTGAAAGATGGTGTGCGAGAGCAGGGACACCACTACGACCAGTTTCAGGGAGATGCCGCCGGATCCCAGTCCTCCGGCATCTCCAAGAAACTGGTCATAGAGGCACTCCCTAATATGTGACCACACGCGTTTGGAGATCATATCTTAATGGTAAGTACGAATCGGGACAACTTCTTCATAGTTCGGGAAAGTCGTTCTACGAATCGGGACTAAAGGCCCCCTTTAGTCCTGGTCCATCCACAAAATGGGACGAACACTCAAGACATTTATTAATATTAAAAACCGGGACTACAAAACCGGGACTAAAGGCCTCCCTATATATTGTCCCTGTCAAGACACAAACCGGGACTAACACTCAATACATTTATTAAACTTGGAAAATTGCAAACATCATAAGATATCCCGGCCAGACATGAACTAGAGTTACACAATATGATCATGAACTTCTTGGCATATGTCCTTCCTTATGATCGCTTCAGACGTAACCATGGAGCATCTTCTTTACTTAACAGAATGCTTGGGTCAGTTTTCACTGTGAAGGGCGGAATTTCATCAAACTTATTATAATCTTCTGACATGTCTGTCTTGTCCTTGATTTCCACGATGTTTCTTTTCCCTGAAAGAACTATGTGACGCTTTGGCTCATCATATGATGTATTCGTTTGCATATTTTTTTCTTTTTTTTTGGTCTGGAGGACATGTCCTTCACATAGAAAACCTGAGACACATCATTGGCTAGGACGAATGGTTCATCTCTATAACCAAGATTGTTGAGATCCACTGTTGTCATTCCGTACAACTGGTCTATCTTTACCCCTTCCCCATTCAGGTTGACCCATTTGGAGCGAAACAAAGGGACCTTAAAAGAGACTCCATAGTCTAGTTCCCATATCTCCTCTATGTAACCATAGTATGTGTCCTTTTGCCCATTCTCGTCTGTTGCATCAAAGCGGACACAACTATTTTGGTTGGTGCTCTTTTTATCTTGGGCGATCGGTGTAGAATGTATTCCCATTTATTTCATACCCTTGGAAATTCAATATAGTAGAAGATGGTGACGCGGCCAACAAGTATAGCTGATCTCCAATAGTGGTGTCATTCAAGAGATGTGTCCGCATCCAACCACCGAAAGACTTCATGTGTTCATCTGTAATCCATGATTCAGGCTTCCACGGGTTTTTGGAGCGTACAATATTCTTGTGTTCCTCGATATATGGAGCTGCCAAGGTGGAATTATGTAGAACTGTGTAGTGTGCTTTAGTGAATGAATCCCCGTCCCTACATATCATTGCTTTCTTTCCTAGCGTGCCTTTTCCACTTAGTCTTCCCTCATGCCGCGAGTCAGAAACACCAATCGGCTTAAGGTCAAGAATAAAGTCAACACAAAACTCAATGACCTCCTCTGTTCCATATCCCTTGGAGATGCTTCCTTCTGGTCTAACACGATTATGAACATATTTCTTTAAGACTCCCATGAACCTCTCAAAGGGGAACATATTATGCAGAAATACAAGACCGAGAATGACAATCTCTTCCACTAGGTGAACCAGGAGATGCGTCATAATATTGAAGAAGGATGGTGGGAACACCAACTCAAAACTAACAAGACGTTGTACCACATCCTTCTGTAACCTTGGCAGAATATCTGGATTGATTACCTTCTGAGATATTGCATTGAGGAATGCACACAGCTTCACAATGGGTACTCGAACATTTTCCGGTAGAAGCCCCCTCAATGCAATCGGAAGCAACTGCGTCATAATCACGTGACAGTCATGAGACTTCAGGTTTTGGAACCTTTTCTCTGCCATATTTATTATCCCCTTTATATTATATGAGAAGCCATACGGCACCTTGATACTGTAAAGGACTTCAAAAAAGATTTCTTTCTCTGCTTTGGTAAGACTTAAGTGACGCCCTTTATCCGTCTTGTTCTGGGTATGCATGTTATTTGGGTCTTTCATAATTTGTTGGTCCTCCCGTGCTTCTGGTGTATCTTTTGTCTTCCCATACACGCCTAGGAATCCTAGCAGGTTCACGCAAAGATTCTTCATCATGTGCATCATGTCGATTGAAGAGAGGACACGTAGGACTTTCCAATATGGCAGCTCCCAAAATATAGATTTCTTCTTTCACATGGGTGCGTGTCCTGTAGCGACGTCGTTCGGAACTGATTGACCGTCGGGACCCTTTCCAAAGGTTACTTCTATGTCCTTGACCATACCAAATACATCATCACCAGCAGGGAGTTCAGGATTCTTCCGGTGATCTGCCTCACCTTTGAAATGCTTGCCTTTCTTTCTTACGGGATGATTGGTCGGAAGAAATCGTCGATTCACCAGGTACACAACCTTCTTGCATTTATGCAAATATATACCTTTAGTCTTATCTAAACAGTGCGTGCATGCCTTATATCCCTTGTTTGTCTGTCCTGAAAGGTTACTAAGAGCAGGCCAATCATTGATGGTTACGAAAAGCAACCCTCGTAGGTCAAATGGCTCCTGTTTGTTCTCATCCCACGCATGTACACCTGGTTTGCCCCACAACTGTAAGATTTCTTCAACTAATAGTGAAAGAGCATTTTCCTATCCCTCTGATTTTGATGTTTGATTCCAACACACTTATCGGCTTAATCATGTGCTAAGTGTATCACAGGTTTGATAAGGGGGTGGCACAAATATTGGCATAACAATTCCCTTTGCGAAAAACCAATGTGGCAACCGGTAGTACCGGAACTACGACCGGTACTACCGCTTGACACCGGTACTACCGGTTCCAGTACCGGTTGGAACCATGCAAGACTGATTAGGGTGGGTTCTAGTCAGTACCACCCGGTACCAAGGAGCGGCACTACCGGTCCAACCGGTAGTACCACTTGAGACAAGAGGTACTACCGCTTGGACACGGTCGTACTGCTCGGCAGTACCGGGCCGTTCTGAAGAACAACCACCCCTCTCTGTTTTGCTCAGTACCAAGCGGTACTTGGGACCGGTACTACCGCCCGAACCGGTAGTACCGCATCATACGACCGGTACTACCGCTTGGGGGTAGTACCACAAGGGCGATACCGGCCAAACCTGAAGCAGGCTCGACCAACTGAAGCATCTCCGGTACCAGGTCCGGTACTGGACCGGTAGGTACCGCTCGCCAGCGGTACTACCGCTTGAGTACCGGTACTACCGGTGCATTAAAGGCTCCAACGGCCATATTTCGTGGAGGGGTATAAATACCCCTCCACCTACCTTGGGACAAATCGCTCAGCCACATTAAAGTCAAGACCACCATTGGAGCCACCAAATCTTCAAGATCTCCTCATTCCACCACCCAAAGTCCTTGATCTTTGGGGAATCGAAGGAGGAGGCCCCGATCTACTACTTCACCAAAAGAGATCTTCATTTCCCCCTCATTTCATTGAGGCCCCCTTTGTTCTAGTGTTTTCTTGGAAACCCTAGTTCTTGTTTTGGTTCTTACAAGCTTGTCTTTGATTGCTTTGAAATCTTGCTTGTATTTGGGAGCCTCCGATTAAGTTGTGGATGTGTGCCCCAAACTTGTAAAGGTGCCGGCTTCCACCTTGAAGGTTGCTGATATAGTGGAAGGTGAATCGATCCCGTTGGGGTGAGATTCATCGGAGAACAAGGGAGGCCTTTCGTGGCGTTGGTGGTTTGAAACCACCCCCTCTCCAAACGTAGACGCACTTCCCCTCAAAAGGAAGGAACTACGGGAAACAAATCCTTGTGTCTCCGCGTCCACCACTTTGGTTACTTCTATCTTTTATCGCACTTTACTTACTTGTTCCTACTTTGTGTTGTGGTAGCTCTTGCATATTTGTCATATAGGTTAATTCACCTTAGTTGCATTATCTAGAGAATTTACCTTATTGTCAAACCTTAATTTGAAAAAGAATAAAATTTGAAGTAGCACCTATTCACCCCCCCTCTAGGTGCCCATACGATCCTTTCAATTGGTATCAGAGCCTCGACTCTTTATTCGGGCTTTACCGCCTAAGAGAATATGGGTAGCGACGAAGGGGATGGTGGTAGTGAGCCAACACCGGTGACCATGGAAGATCTCAAAAACTTGGAAACAAGATTGAGCTCTTCCTTGGTCAACAAAGTCAAGAAGATGCTCGAGCAACTTCTTAAAGACAAAGAAGGCTCATCACCCCCATCTCCTCAAGAGGATCAACCATCCATTTTACCTAAAGGGAATACGTCGGTATCCCCCGAGGGTATGATGGTGGGGGGGGGGGGGGGGGGTAAACAAGCCCACGCTAATTCCTCCACACAACTTGATGGGGGGAAGGGTGAGCACCGTGATTCTTGGTACTCTCCCGATCCTCCCATCCCTCATCCTCATGTGTACAATAGGGGTGACCCACCTAAGCTTGAAGAGTCGGCTACTTTTGCTCAATGGCAATCACTAATGAGAACTCATGTGCGCAGCTCTTGCATTGAACTATGGAACATCACCGAGCATGGACTCTTTATTGGAGATCCAAACAACATGACAAGAAGAGAGGTTGTCAATAGTAAACTCAATGCCACCGCTTTGCATATGATTCAACAAGGATTGGGGACAAAGGACTATCCACACATTGAGCACTTGAGCATTGCCAAGGAAGCTTGGGATGCCCTCATCGTATTGTTTGTTGGAAATGAGAGTATGAGGAGGAACGATATGATGCTGTAAGAAATGAAGCCGAAGGCTTCTACATGAAATAAGGTGAAGATCACGAAGACATGTACCGAAGGCTCAAAACCACCGCCACCGCTTTTAGAAATGTGGGTGCCTCACATGTGGATGATGCATGGATAAAAAGGAAATATGTGAGAGCACTCATGCCTTTTGAGCCCACGGACTTGAAGAGCCTACAAGGTAGACACGACTACCATCTCATGACCTCCAATAAAGTTATGCAAGAGATGGCCGCTTTCAAGGTTGCCGCCAAGAATGCCAAAGACGCCCGTGATCGTGCCCTTGGTATGAGTAATGTTGTCAATGTTGCTTTGAAGGCCAAAGTTGTGGATCATGGGGATGAAGATGATAGTGATGAAGGCCTCTCCATGGATCATCCCGATGAAGTCAAGATTGCTCATGGTCAATACATGGCCTTCTATGCAAAGAACTTTTGGAAGAACCCCGCTAAGGATAAGATGGAAATGCAACGGAGAAGCAATCCAAATGGTAAAAGAGAGAATACCACTAGGTTGAGAACTTGCTTCAATTATGGTGACCGCTATCACTTTGTGGAAAGTTGCCCCTATGAGAAGAGAGAAGATCATGGTGGTAAACTTGTGTTGAAAAAGACTCTCAAGGCACCGTACAAGAAACCTTTCATCAAAAAGAACCCCATCAATAAGAAGTCAGGAGAAATTGTCTTGATCACTCATGAAGAATACTCCTCCGACGATGAAGATGATGAAGATGAGGAAGAGGAAACTTCTCATGGTGTGGATGCTCTAGCCACCACCTCTACTCCGACATCCTCACTCTTCGATTCTCCAAATGAGAACTCTCCCAACAAGAACGTCACTTGCCTTATGGCAAGAGGAACGGAGGTATCCTCATCATCCCGCTCTACTTCCTTAGATAATAATGAATTTGATGATGAGATGTCTCTTGATGTTAAAAAGGAATTAATTGCCTTTGATGAGTTCATGACTAACCTAGAAGGAGATGCTAAGTTACATTTTGGGAACATCTTAGATCAACTCTCACATACTCAAGAGCTTCTAGATGTAAGATGTAAACTTGGGCATGAACATATGATTGAGCTAGAGGCTTTAAACAATGCTCTAGAGGAAGAACAAGAAACTAGGTTGTCACTTGAATTAAAACTTGAAGGGCTTGATGAGGCCAATGACATTATTGTTAACAAACTCATTAAAGAGCGTGATCATGCTATTGCTAAATACAAAAAGGCTAAAAAGGACAAGATTGAGTTTGGTGTGGTTCATGAAAAACTTGCTGAGGACTTTAGTTTGCAACAAGTCCATTGATGATCTTTTGAGCAAGCAAAGGCGTAGTGGTGACAAAGGGGGCATTGGTTTTGTTTCCAAAACCAATAAGAAGAACAATAAGAAGAAGAAGGCCAAGCCCGCACAAGAGACCAACAAGACCGACCACAAGTGGTAAAACTATGTCTCATGCTGACTTTGCGGGAAGTGCTAACCCTCACTATGTTCTAATGCGTGATTATTATGGTGATGTGTATGCACAATATGTTGTCCCTTATGATGGTTATATTGCTTGGTCTATTTGGGTTCCCAAGACCCTTGTTGCTAACAAAAGAGGACCCATTGAAAAATGGGTACCTAAAAATTAGCTTGATCTTTTGTAGACTTATGCTTCCGGAGGGTCAAAGTGGGTGCTTGATAGTGGTTGCACAAGTCATATGACCGGAAGCTCGTCTATTGTCAAGGAGTTAAAGCCAAATGATGATCAAATTACCGTGACATAGGCCGACAAATCAAATTCTAAGGTAATGGGCTTCGGCAAGGTTGTGGTTGCTCACGACATTACACTCGTGAACGTAATGCTTGTTGAGACCCTTGGATACAATTTACTTTCTGTCCTTGCTCTTGGTAAGATGGGATTTGCCGTCTTCATTGATGTAGATATTGTGGTCCTCTTGTGGAGCAAGTCTCTTAAGGTTGCTTTCGTTGGGTACGTCGAACATGACTTGTATGTGGTGGACTTTTCGAAGCAAACCACTACAGGTCCGATGTGCTTATTCGGAAAGGCCGATGTGGGTTGGCTATGGCATCGCCGACTAGCCCATGTCAATATGAGAACTTTGCAAAGTCTCCATAAAGAGGGCCATATAGTTGGACTAAAAGAAAATGTTTCCTTTGCCAAAGATCGTGTTTGCAGGGCATGCGTTCTAGGGAAGATGCATGATGCTCCTCACAAGCCTAAGAACCAAATCAAGTCTACTAAGATCTTGGAACTCCTCCATGTGGACCAATTTGGTCCTCCATCTCATGCAAGTCTTGGTGGGAAGAAATACTGTTTGGTGATTGTTGATGACTTTTCAAGATACTCTTAGGTTTATTTCTTCAAGTTGAAGACTGAGACTCAAAAGACTTTTATCGACTTCATCAACTTGGGTCAACGGCAATACAATGTTCCCGTGTTGATTATAAGAAGTGACAACGGCACCGAGTTCAAGAACTACACCTTGAATGATTTCCTTAGTGATGAGGGGATTAAACATCAATATTCCGCTGCATACACCCCTCAACAAAATGGTGTGGCCGAAAGGAAGAACCGAACTCTTATTGAGATGGCTAGGACCATGTTGGCGGAGTTTAAATCTCCATACAACTTTTGGGCCAAAGCCATCTCCACCGCTTGCCATGCTTCAAACCGGCTCTACCTCTGCAAACAAATCAACAAGACTCCTTATGAAATACTTACCGGTAACAAGCCCAACATATCTTACTTCCGGGTGTTCGGTTGTAAGTGTTTCTATCTCATAAAAGGTGTTCGTTTGTCTAAATTCGAGTCTAAAGCATTAGAGGGTATTTTTGTTGGCTATGGTCTTGAATCTCACACTTATAGAATCTATGATAAGCTCTCCGGAGCCGTCATAGAATCTTGTAGTGTGACCTTCGAAGAATATGATGGTCCCCAAGGGGGGCGTGTTGATGCTTGTGATGCAGATGATGAAATGCCTCAGGATGCCATAGGAAGAATGGGTGTGGGATATATCCGCCCCGTTGAGGAACCCCTTATGGCGGATCGAGAAGAACTATGCTCCACTCAAGTGGAGCCCTCATATTCACAACCTCAACATGATCCATCCACCGAAGAGGACATTGACCCAAGCCAGAGACAAGATGTGGACCCTCAACATGATGATCAAAGTGTCAACTCTAGTCAAGGGGAGCTTGGTCCATTCAACGGGTTGTCAAGTGGTGCCAAGTCAATTTGTCAAGGAAGATCCATACAAACTGTTTTGAGACAAGCTCGAATTGATGCTAGAAGAGCACTTGATCAAGACCAAGGTTAATATTTGTCTCCAATTATAGAGGATGATTCCAATGATGATCAAGGTCAAGATGATGGTCAAGACGAGGATCAAAATGATGAAGAGGGTCCTCCAAGAAACAATACGGAGATCCACGCTCGTCGCGAAGCTAGAAAGGAAAGAATGTTGGAGTTAAGAGACCACTCCCTCCAAAATGTAGTTGGTGATATAAGGAAAGGTATCTCCACAAGAGCACAATTGAAGAGGTTCAGTGAACACCAAGCACACATCTCCATGATTGAACCAAAGAAAGTGTGGGAAGCTCTTGAAGATTCGGATTGGTTAGAAGCTATGCACAAAGAGCTCAACAACTTTGAGAGAAACAAAGTATGGAAGTTAGTTGAGAAGCCAAAGGATTACCGCAATGTTATCGGAACAAAGTGGATATTCAAGAACAAGCAAGATGAGCATGGAATTATAGTAAGGAACAAGGCTAGATTGGTTGCACAAGGGTATTCTCAAATTGAAGGCATTGATTATGGAGAGACTTATGCACCCGTGGCTCGCCTTGAGTCCATCCGTATCCTTCTTGCTTATGCGGCACATCATAACTTTAAGTTGCAACAAATGGATGTAGAAAGTACATTTCTTTATGGTCCTTTAAATGAATTGGTATATGTTAAGCAACCCCCGGGATTTGAGGACCCCAACTTCCCAAACCATGTCTACAAACTTGATAAGGTTCTCTATGGGCTCAAGCAAGCCCCACACACGTGGTATGAGCACCTTAGAGAGTTATTGTTTGACCGTGGCTTTGAGGTTGGGAAAATCGATCCCACTCTTTTTACCAAGAGGGTCAATGGGGAGCTTTTTGTATGCCAAATATATGTTGATGATATTATATTTGGCTCATCTAACAAAGCTTTTAATGATGAATTCTCAAAGCTTATGACTAGTAGGTTCCGGTCTTTGATGGGAGAGTTGAGAGTATTTCTTGGCTTTGAAATCAAGCAAGCTAGAGGAGGGACATTCTTCAATCAAGCCAAGTATACTCAAGATATGCTCAAGAGATTCAAAATGCAAGATCTAAATGGAGCTCCCACTCCCATGGCTACAAAGACTCATCTAGAACAAAATCCAAATGGTAAAGATGTGGATCAAAAGGTATACCGGTCCATGATTGGTTCTTTGCTTTACCTATGTGCATCTAGACCCGATATTGTGTTGATTGTAGGTGTGTGTGCAAGATATCAAGCGGCTCCTAAGGAAAGCCATTTAATGGCGGTCAAGAGAATCTTTCGATATTTAGTTCATACCCTATTTTATGGTCTTTGGTATCCTCGAGGTTCAACATTTGCTCTTTGTGGATACACGGATTCGGATTGGGCAGGGGACAAGGATGATATAAAATCAACATCTGGGGCTTGCCAATTCCTTGGTAGGTCCTTGGTATGTTGGTCTTCTTAGAAGCAAAATTGTATATCTCTCTCCACCGCCGAAGCCGGGTATGTTGCTGTCGCTAGTGCTTGCACTCAATTGCTATGGATGAGGCAAACTTTAAAGGAATACGGTGTCCATTGTGACAAAGTGCCTCTTCTATGTGACAATGAAAGTGCCATCAAAATTGCATACAACCCGGTGGATCACACAAGGACAAAGCATATTGAGATTCGTCATCACTTCCTTAGAGATCATGTTGCTCGAGGTGATATTGATCTATCCTATGTTTCAACCAAAGATCAACTTGCCGATATCTTCACGAAGCCACTTGATGAAGCAAGGTTTTGCTACTTGAGGAATGAACTAAATATCGTAGATTCAAGGAGCTTGACTTGATTATCTTGCACTCTCACCTAATACTCGACCCATATTTGGTTTAGGTGTAGGCATGGACATAGGGGGAGTGCGGTCCTAATTGATTGGACCATCCCTCCCCCCATTATGCGCAAAGTAAACAAAATCATTCCTCTTAATATCATTTTGTGATATGTGAGCTTAATGATGAGTTTCGGTAATGGACCCAAGATATATCTTCGTGGTGCCAAGCCGAGTATACTAAAATATGGTGGCCTAGGCCACCGCCCCTCTCGCAATCGAGAGGCTGATGTGCTTACTCGTGTTTGTCATTTTTTATTTGATTTTTACTCATGGTTGTCATCTTTTTGAATTGTCTTCACCGTTCTTAGTCTCATGCACTCTAGTTTGGTTTTTAACATCTTTTTCTCGATTTTTAGAGTGCATGTGCTTCCCAGCACACTGGTCTCAACCCAAGCCTCCTTACTCCCTCACTAGAACCCTCGCTCTATCCGCACAAGAATCTCCTTTGTTTCCTGGCTTTGGAATCAGATGGGACCAGTACTACCGGATGTACGAGTGGTACTACCGACCTGGGCAGTTCCCAGGTCGTTTCCTGGAAACTACTCCAGGAACGGTACTACCGCCCACATGTCCGGTACTACCGGTCACCGGTACTACCGGTTGGGGAACCGGTACTACCACTTCCAAGCGGTACTACCGCTTCAGCAACCGGTACTATCGGTCGGCATTTTCCAGGTATATATTGGACGCGCGTGAGGAGGCACCCCTCAGTGCCTCATTCTTCCCCACGCCCTCCACTCATACCCGCGTCGCCGCCAGAGACCTTGAAGCCGCTGGAGCCCTGCCGCGCCTTCCTCTCCCCAGATCCCCCTTGGATTCGGCCTCTTGGCGGGCTCCCACCTCTTTCCACCGCCATGGATCCCGGTACAACCGCCCTTTCTCTCTCCGTTTAATTTCCTCATTGGATCTAGGTTTTGGCTTAGATTTGTGGAGAAATTGACTTGTTGTAAGGTTGTACTGCCATATGTTTCCCTTGTCATCGAGTAGAATCGTCTATTTACAGCTTACTTCCATATGATGGCTGCTCAGGGTTTGACCGTCTCCGAGGGGTCTGAGACCAACATCACTCCAGAAGATCAGTGGATCTCTCAGCACAGCCGTTGGGACGATGATGTCTCTTCCTCGCACCGCGCACCACCCCCCTACGAGGAGGACTTTGAGGATGAGGAGGAGGAGGATTGAATGTTGGGACGGTAGTCTTGCACTTGTCCCTTTTTGGCGTCTTGATGCCAAAGGGGGAGAAGTTGCACTTTAGGCACGGGTGTTGCATGGGAAGTCACAAGCTCGTTCTTATTTTTATCCTTTTATTGCTTGTGAACTTCGATTTCCCTCTATTTATGTGTGAGACTATGTGGTTATGTCGTATGCGACTATGTGGTTTATTTCATTGGATCCATCTTGTGATGATATGCGTTATCTATTGTCTATATATTCCTCATCACATGTTATTGTGCAAAGGTATGATTTCAAATGCTATCTATATTTGTGCACCCATGTTGGGTTTGTAAAATAGAGGGGGAGGTTTGTTTCTACACATCTAGTGGGAGCCCCGTCTCTATTTTACAAATCCCATATGTTTGTTACTAAAATCATCTTGCAAAAGTGTATTGTCATAAAACACCAAAAAGGGGGAGATTGAAAGAGCATTTTCCTATCCCTCTGATTTTGATGTTTGATAACAACACACTTATCGGTTTAATCGTGTGCTAAGTGTATCACAGGTTTGATAAGGGGGTGGCACAAATATTGGCATAACAATTCCCTTTGCGAAAAACCAATGTGGCAACAGGTAGTACCGGAACTACGACCGGTACTACCGCTTGACACCGGTACTACCGGTTCCAGTACCGGTTGGAACTGTGCAAGACTGATAAGGGTGGGTTCTAGTTAGTACCACCCGGTACCAAGGAGCGGCACTACCGGTCCAACCGGTAGTACCGCTTGAGACAAGCGATACTACCGCTTGGACACGGTCGTACCGCTCGGCAGTACAGGGCCGTTCTGAAGAACAGTCACCCCTCTATGTTTTGCTCAGTACCAAGCGGTACTTGGGACCGGTACTACCGCCCGGACCGGTAGTACCGCGTCATACGACCGGTACTACCGCTTGGGGGTAGTACCGCAAGGGCGATACCGGCCAAACCTGAAGCAGGCTCGACCAACTGAGGCATCTCCGGTACCAGGTCCGGTACTGGACCGGTAGTACCGCTCGCCAACGGTACTACCGCTTGAGTACCGGTACTACCGGTGCATTAAAGGCTCCAACGGCCATATTTCGTGGAGGGGTATAAATACCCCTCCACCTACCTTGGGACAAATCGCTCAGCCATATTAAAGTCAAGACCACCATTGGAGCCACCAAATCTTCAAGATCTCCTCATTCCACCACCCAAAGTCCTTGATCTTTGGGGAATCGAAGGAGGAGGCCCCGATCTACTACTTCACCAAAAGAGATCTTCATTTCCCCCTCATTTCATTGAGGGCCCCTTTGTTCTAGTGTTTTCTTGGAAACCCTAGTTCTTGTTTCGGTTCTTACAAGCTTGTCTTTGATTGCTTTGACAGCTTGCTTGTATTTGGGAGCCTCCGATTGAGTTGTGGATGTGTGACCCAAACTTGTAAAGGTGCCGGCTTCCACCTTGAAGGTTGTCGATATAGTGGAAGGTGAATCGATGCCGTTGGGGTGAGATTCATCGGAGAACAAGGGAGGCCTTTCGTGGCGTTGGTGGTTTGAAACCACCCCCTCTCCAAACGTAGACGTACTTCCCCTCAAAAGGAAGGAACTACGGGAAACAAATCCTTGTGTCTCCGCGTCCACCACTTTGGTTACTTCTATCCTTTATCGCACTTTACTTGTTCCTACTTTGTGTTGTGGTAGCTCTTGCATATTTGTCATATAGGTAAATTCACCTTAGTTGCATTATCTAGAGAATTTACCTTATTGTCAAACCTTAATTTGAAAAAGAATAAAATTTGAAGTAGCACCTATTCACCCCCCTCTAGGTGCCCATACGATCCTTTCAAATGGCCTAAGGTACACATCAATGTCGTTGCCCAGTTGCTTAGGGCCTTGGATGAGCACTGACATCATAATGAACTTACGCTTCATGCATAACCAAGGAGGAAGGTTGTAGATACATAGAGTCACGGGCCAGGTGCTGTGACTACAGCTCTGCTCCCCAAAAGGATTCATGCCATCCGTACTTAGACCAAACCATAAGTTCCTTGCGTCACCTGCAAAGTCCGGAAAGTCTCTCTCGATTTTTCTCCACTGTGACCCATCAGCAGGGTGTCTCAACTTCCCGTCTTTCTTACGGTCTTCTTTGTGCCATCGCAACAACCTGGCATGCTCTTTGTTTCTGAACATGTGTTTCAACCTTGGTATTATAGGAGCATACCACATAACCTTAGCAGGTACCCTCTTCCGGAGGGGCTCTCCCTCAACATCACCAGGGTCATCTCGTCTGATCTTATACCGCAATGCATTGCATACCAGGCATTTATCTAAATTCTCATACTCCTTACCGCGGTAGAGGATGCAGTCATTAATGCATGCATGTATCTTCTGCATATCTAATCCTAGAGGACAAAGAGTCTTCTTTGCTTCGTAGGTACTCTCGGGAAGTTCGTTATGTTTTGGAAACTTCGGCTTCATTATTTTCAGCATCTTTTCAAATGAGGAGTCAGTTAGACCACACTCTTCCTTCCATCGCAGCAATTCTAGTGTGGTACCGAGCTTTGTGCTGCCATCTTCACAATTTGGTACAACAATTTCTTGCGATCTTCTAACATGCCCTCTAATTTTAACTTCTCATTTTCTATTTCACAATCTCGCTTTGCATCAAAAATGACCCTACCAAGTTCATCAGCAGGCTCATATGATGCCCATTCTTCACCTCCTTCCTCTTCATTGTCTTCCATTGCAGTATTACTGTATTCAGAAAACATATGATGATAGTTGTTATCATTATATTCTTCTTCACCGTCTTCCATCATAACCCCTCTTTCCCCGTGCTTGGTCCAGCAATTATAGTTGGGCATGAAACCTTTCATAACCAGGTGGCCGCGAATGATTTTCGAGGAAGAGTACTCCTTGTTGTTCCGACATTGAACACATGGACAACGTATAAAACCATTCTCTTTGTTTGTCGTAGCCACATCGATAAATTTATCCACGCCTTTAATGTACCCGGGTACACGCCGGTCACCGTACATCTATTCCCGACCGTTCATTTGCATCATATAAGTAAGTTTATCAAAAAAAGGACATCATAAATAGTGAAGTGACCAATTCACATCGACACATGCATTGTATCAATGACAGAGAAAATATAAGATTGCTAACCTTGATCGAGGGAAATAAAGAAGAGAAAGCTCAAGTGCGTCTCGGACACTTTCTATATTTTTGTTCTGTGAGAAATTGAACGGGATCATTCACTCAAACATTTCATCAAACACCTTGAATGCATGCATAGGAAAAAAATAAACTTGCACACCTCTCACACCTTCCACCAAGAAAAAACAGAGGAAAGGCAGAGGGTTGGGGCGTCGTATTTATAGTGGGCGGGATCATAAACCGGGACTAAAGGTGTGCGCCACGCCACGTGGCTGACGCCCAACCTTTAGTCCCGGTTTGTGACGCATGACCCCTTACGAACCGGGACGCATGCCTCCGGCCATCGTGCCCGCTCGAACCGGGACGCGTGCCAGCATTAGTTCCGATTCGTGGTGCAACCGGGACTAATGCTGTTAGGGGGCGTGAACGGATAGCCTGTTTTCTACTAGTGGGTGGACGTTCTCCTACGCGTCGGCGGGGAGACTAAGGGCCAACAGTGACGCAAAAGCCGATAACGACATCATGCTAGACGAGGCCCTTGAGGGCGAGCGCCACCTCGAGGTGGACGTTCTCCTGTGCGTCGGCAGGGGTACGAAGACCATCGGTGCACGAAGGAGACAACTTCCACGGAGGACGGCGAGGGCAGCAGGGAGCACCGAGTTAGGATCCCTAGCAGTTGGAATTTCGTCTCTCGCGGTATGTTTCTAAAGAGACAGAGAAGAAGGCCTTTCTCGTTCAAAAAGATTATAAGAAAACCCATGTGCGTTAGTCTCAATAGGACATGGCTCCGCTCCGTTCAACATATCCTTAGCCTCGCCTCGCGTGTCTTGTGAAGGATAAGAAGGCTTAATAGAAGGATAAGAAGGCTTTTCGCGTTCAAGAAGATTATAAGAAAACCCACGTGCGCTGGTATCAACAGGACGTTGCTCCGCTCAGTTCACCGTCTCCCCAACCTCGTTGTTCTTATCATGTGCTAGCTTGATCAGATACTAGCATGATGACCTCCTTGCGAAATTTTGCGGCGTCGCGGGTGGACACGTACTTCGTGGGGAACACCTGATCAGGATGTCCTGGACATCAAGCCCCTCAGGACCTTGGCTCTGATGTTCCCTGCGCCACTGGGGGTCAACATATTCAACCAGTAGTCCACCCCACCTTTGGTATTTGTCACTTCAGTTGGACAGTTTCCTAGGGAATTTGGTGGTCCGAACCATCCTGGGTGCTTAGGTCATTCACCACTTTCAGTGGTCAAGGTGCTGCTGGAGGGAAGCCTGCTTCATCTGGTGGCTAGGATGGCGGCACTGGCCTGGCCACTGCATTTGGTGGTCAGTATGATGGTAATGGAGGCCAGTCTGCTGCTTTTGGTGGCCATTCTGCTAGTAATGGAGGCCATAATGCTGTTAATGGGACTTCAGGTGGCATCAATTGGCATGTCAGCACCGACGCCTGCATTTGAAGTCCCGTTAGCAGCAGTCTGGCCTCCATTACCAGCAAACTGACCACCTAATGCAGTGGCCCGGCAAGCGCTACCATCCTAGCCACCAGATGAAGTAGGCTTTCCTCCAGCAGCACCTTGACCACTGAAAGTAGTGAATGACCTGAGCCCAGGTTGGTTCGGACCACCAAATGTCGTAAGAAACTGCCCAGCTGAAGTGATAAATAAGTGTTGAACGATGTCAGGGTGAACGTCAATGGTGGTACGCCCTACCTTACAAGCCGAAGCCCAAGCTTTGGAAACAGTGTAACAAATTGGAAAATCTTTATAGATCCAGGACCCAAACTTGCGGAAGCCCATGCTTTGGAAACATCGACACAAATTGGAAAATCTTTATAGATCCAGGACCCAAACTTTCTAACTGACAACTTAATTTTAGCTCAGGCTCTCTTAAGGGAAGACCCGACAAACTCTCCTGGACACTAGACGACACTATCTTTGGTTGTTAGTCCTTGTGTCGGCCAGTATAGCTGTCAAACCTTGTATCCAATGTCGTCGGCCATGGCTTGCTACCGGTAGTGGATGATGGGAGGGAGGAGAGTGTGTTGTGGTGTGGAAGAAGATGGCTGCTGGTGTCCTGTTAAATAGGCCCGACATTGGATGCCGGCGTGGAGGCCAAAGCGACGATATTGATGTGTGGCGGTAGGAGCACAGGATTCGGGTGGCGTCCGAAGCGGCATGGCCAGCCTTTGGAGCAGCCTTTCTCTCTCCATCGATGGCTAGTGGAAGAAGGCCGTTAGGTCACTGCCAAACAGGCCCCCGGTCCCCATGGGATATCACGCACACTACCCGGGCCGACGCAATTGTTTCCCAAATTTGGTGCACGGATGGGTTGAGCCGGACGCGCCAGTCCGAATGGGTCGTGCCACTAGAGAGGCCGCGCATGTCCTGCACGTCCGCGGACACGTTTGGACAGGCTCGTACGGGTTGGGTCGGCGCGGTGGAGATGCCCTTATAGTCTAGTGTCCAGGAGAGTTTGCCGGGTCTTCCCTTAAGAGAGCCTGAGCTAAAATTAAGCTGTCAATTAGAAAGTTTGGATCCCAAATCTATATCAGTAGACTAAAAAACAAAAGCCGTAGCTAGCGATGTTGACTTGTAAGAAGTGGCGCTTGCATTTTAAGTCCCATTAGCAGCAGTTTTGGCCTCCATTACTAGCAGACCGGCTACCAAAAGAAGCATACTGGCCTCCATTACCCGTAGACTGACCACCAAATGCAGTCGCCCGTCTAGCGCCACCATCCTAGCCACCATATGAAGCAGGCTACCCTCCAGCAGCACCTTGACCACCGAAAGTGGTGAATGACCTGAGTCCAAGATGGTTCAGACCACCAAATGCCCTAGGAAACTGCCAAGCTGTAGTGAAAAATACCAAAGGCAGGGTGGACTGTTGGTTGAACGTGTTGACCCCCAGCGGTGTGGGGAACATCAGAGCAAATGTCCTGAGGGGCTTGATGTCCAGGACATCCTCATCAGGCATAGGCATAAAGTTTGAAGTCTGATTCATCAAGCGAAGACGTACTATCGGGGGTAGTGATCGAGTTGATTGGGGCGAGGAGAGCGTGTTTTGTGCAAATCGCTATACAGATGTAATGTTTGCTCTGGTGCAAATTTGATTCCAAACATGGTACGTGGTGAGTGCACAACCTAGTCTAGTGCTAATCCTACTCGGCGGGAGTTGGAGTGGTAGCAGCAATGACACATGGTGTCGCTAAAGACGCTGATGGTGAGCATGGCTTTGCTGGCATACTTGAAGATGATGAAGGTAACAACTTTGATTTGGTTCCGTCGGTCGAACTCCTCCCATCCATTGGCGAGGAACATCTGGCCGAGGCGGTCGAAAAACACCTCCACCGGCCATGCGCTGGTATTGACACCGGCCGCCTGCAGCATGACCTGTTGGGGCTCTACACCGTCGACCATCGACACGAACTTGCGGGGAAGGAGCATCCTATCCTACATCATGCCCGAGTGGATGGTCACGGCAAACTCGAAGCCGGCGAGGATGATGTCGATTGGCTTGAGCTCGGGAAACGACGATGGTGAGGGAGAGCATGGCGGTGTGCTTCTTTGGCCGCGTCCCCTACGCCTTCCCCGACGGCCACGGCTAGGCCCCGGTGGTGAGGGAGACCGTGGTGGCATGTTTCTTCTGGCCGCACTCTCCGCGCCTGCCTCGATGGCCATGGTCAGGACCCGATGGTCTTCCTGGACGCCCTCCCCTCGATCCAATGTTGCCGGCCATGGCTTGCTACCGATAGTAGAGGATGGGAGGGAGGATAGTGTGTTGTGGTGTGGAAGAAGATGGTTGTTGGTGGCCTGTTAAGGCCCTGTATTGGATGCCGACGTGGAGGCCAAAGCGATTGCATTGATGTGTGGAGGAAGGAGCGTGTAACATCCCAGCATTTAGGACTAAACGAAGGGTAGATTTAGGATTTTGTGCATCTGCATGCATGCATCTGAAAATCCGGGTAAATTTTTCGCCAAATTAAAAGACTAATTGATCAGAATTCTTACTCCGATGAATTAGGTTTAGTGTCATCAAAAGGGGAGTGGATTAATTTTGACATGACCTCTATTGTTTTGTTGAGTTATGAGGGGAGAAATTTGACTTATGAATAATTATTCACAATAATACAAATACTAGTATTTTAAATAAAAGTATAAAGATTATTAAAATCCAACATTACAATGTTCTTTTACAATAAAAGAATAAAGGAATATTACAATAAAACAAATAAGTGAATAAAGGAAATGGGAAATGAATTACATTAATTAAACAAATAGAAGAATTCTTTATTAAAAGAATAGATATTACATTATTCTTTTACAATAAAGGAATAATAAGAATGGTTACAATAATAAGGTAAATTAATGTATTACAATGTTTTTACATTAATTATTGACATAAAAGGAAAATTACAAAAAGGGATCAAAAGAAAAATATCTACAACTAAAATCCTATCTAGTATTGATGTTTCTATACTCCTTCTTGGTACATGCAAATTAAGACAAAATAAAACAAAGGATGGGGATTAGGATTAGTGCTCTCAATTTAACAGTGAGGTGCACTGTTCATTACATCATTGAGCAAATAAAAATGGGGCAAGTTCACCAAAATATTATCTACTCTTATCAGTAACTTTGCCTCAGAACCACATCATAGGCAAATTGGGGCAAGTTTCACCAAGGGCAGGTAAAAGGCAAAGAGGTAAAATCCAAGGAAATCTCAGGCCCTTTTACTTGATCTGATCCATCTGGGTGAGGCAAGCTCACACACAGCTCACACACACATGCATGTCTATGTGCTGTCAACACAGGAGGCACTATGAGAGAGAGATAAGTACACAACCGTAGCAGGGGAAGTGCTATGCTGAAATTACTTCACCATAGCAAGAAACAGCCAACAAAACCAACACAGATCAACCACACAGGCCATCCTTACATTTCTAGAGTTCATAAGTTTAACACCAAAACTCCATAGTGCACTACCACCACATCACTAGCACCCTGGTTGCTCAAGGAAGACATCCAAGGACACCAGGAGGAGGCCAGGTGCATAAGGAGTAGACCAAGTGAGCAACAAGGGGGAGAAGTACATGAGTGCAAGGAGTAGCAGGACAAACACTAGATCTAGCAACAGAACAGAATCACCACAACATCCACAACCAAGTCATCTATATTCACTGCAAGCATCAGGTTGGCTACTAGAACCATGCTAGTATCTGTTCTTGTCAAATTAAAACAAGCATCAGTGTGGAAGAGGGAGAGAGCTCTCAGTATAGTGTAGAAATGCTACACTAAATTCATCCTAGAGCTGTTAAAAGCCAACCAGTATCTGTTCTTATCTTAGAAAGAATTGGCCTCAGCCTGTTGCATCATTGGCTTGGACAAAATCTTAAGGAAATCAATCATTCTACTAGTCACTGTTGTGCACACTCCAGGTATGGAGGCACCACAACAGCTAAGGCAGCAGCTACCAACCATAAGAATTGAATTGGGCACTTGATCCATATATCATAGACCAAGATCAAATAGTAGGGTGGTGCATCTAGATCATACAAACTAGATGGTATTTTTTTCCACACTCTACTTGACAAATTTAAAACAATCCAGTAGGTGAAACCACTGTGTTCCATCCTAATGGAGGCATCACAGTGGCATCTCACTAGTGAATCCACACAACACAAGAGGATAGAACCACATAATCACTTTCCTAGATAGATACATCTAGGAATCATAAGATATTGCCTTAATGACAGTAGTTAAACATTAGCCAAATTAGTTGGAAGGCAAGAATGATATATGATCATGTGCAACACAAGTAAAGCCTCAGACTTGGTATCATTGGCAAGAACATAAATCAACATTCTGTTAAATAAAATTATAATAGAACATGTAATTGATCTATGCTTTTATGCTCACTCTCAAGGAGGTTCCATAACAGCATAGCCATATTACAGAAGTTTTCTCTCTAGCAACAATAGCAACTCAATTAACTAAATAACCACTCAGAAACTTCAGCTAGAAAAGATTAATCATTTCCCTAGTATACACTAGGAATCATATTTTTGTTTTGCTGCTTCATTTATGAGCCTCAACTCCATTAAGTAAATCATTCTCCTAGTCAACACATCTGGGAGTCATATATAATTCCACTGTCACAGGGACAATATTTAAGACACAGATAACTCATGATATTACATATACCACTATGCAAATTCCAATTGAATGCACCACAATGACACATGGTTAGATAGCAGAACCTGCTATTTAACTAAGCATAACCGGTATCAGATTTACAGGTCAAGGGAACACCTGCAAGCAAATTTACAATTCCAACATCACAGAAGCAGTAATCAATCAACTATACCCTACAGGAGGTATCACTTATACCAGAATTCACACAAGAAAACAAGTCATTTTTTCCTAGAAATGCTTCTAGGAATCATATTTAGATACAAATCCATAGTCACTCTTAAGAGATAGTCATTTAAGCCAACATACATATATAGTAGATTCCAGGAACTAATTACTAAAGCAAAGCTTCAGTACTTTATACCCAAGTATCAATCCATCTAGATACACAAAGAGCTCACTGAATTGAATTTAAACACATGGTGGAATCCAAGCATTTCTACTGTAATCAATTTAGAAGAAATGCCATCTGTTGCTTGAGTATAACATGAACTCTAATTAAACTAACATCGTAGCATCTGACTAATGGGGTTTCAGAAGGCATCAAACATAAATCATATTGAGAAAGACATGCTCAACAACATTGTTGGGCGAATCCTAGAGAGCCATTGATAGGATTACAGAGGGGAAACCCTAGTTAGAGATTGTACAGAGCAATGAGTAAGAGAAAAGAAAAGAGAGAAATAAAGGGGGAAGAGAAACTTACTGAGGGTCCTTGCTTAAGCTCGAGAGGAGGAAGCAGACCAGCGGCACAGTGGCACAGAGAGCACCAAGTGCTAACTCCGCGCCGATCTGCAACCTATGGAAATAACCACCACCAGACCCTCTCCGTATCACCAGGACACCACCACTCCGCCACCATCACCATCCAGGGGTCACCAGAGCACATCGGAGTCAAACCCGAAACCCTAGCAACAAGAATCCAGTGGGGGCGAGCGGAAAGGGGATCAAATGACATATCGAATTGGATAGGAAGGAGTAGCGGAGGGGAGCGCGTCGAGGACGACTGATGGCAGCGACCAAGGAGGCCAGAGCCGGCCATGGTTGCGCGACGACGACGGCGACACCACATCGTCAGAGAGGGAAAAAGTGAGGAACAAGCCAGCATGGGAGAAGGGAAGGGGCCGAATGGATCGAGTTGACCGACTCGGTCGGTTGGGCTCTATGGCTTAGTCCAACCAGGTGGACTGAGCTGGGTATTGGGCTAGATGGGCCCAAGAACTTGGCCCAAATTATATAAGAACAAAAATGGAATTATTAAAATACCCTCTAACCATTTTAAGCTATATAAAAATGTAGAAAAATTCTAAAAATATATTTAATACATCCAAGTGTTTATTAAAATAATATTTACTTAAGAAAAATATAATCATATTTATTTAAGTTTAATAAAATGCAAATAAATATTAACACCCTTAATTATCTAAATGAAAATTAATAAATTAAGAAAAAATCCTAAAAATAAATAAAAATCATTTTTATGAATAAAAATAAATCTCTTATCTCATAAAAATACTAACTTAAAATTTTACTAAGAAAATTTAAAACAAATATTTAAAGACATTAAATAATTAAGAAATTGCATAAAATAATAATAATAAAGATAATGTTTAAAAATAAATCAAATTCCTTTTTAAGAAGTTAAGCAAGTATATTTACTAGAAAGGTACTAAGTATATTATTATAAAAACATTTTAAAGTTCTTATATCATATAACTTGAATTATCTAAGTTATTACAGTGAGATAATTGTTTAATATTATTTCCTAAGTAAGAAATGATCTTATTCAAAACATAATCTTTTGAATCTAACTAGTCTAAACCATAATTATAATTTTATCTAAAACCTAGGTGTAAACAATTAACTTTGTAATATTATTTTAAAATCCTTAACTAACTATAAGTCAAGGATTTACAAGGTTATCCTTTGCAAATCATTAACAATTCATAAATAATCATATTTATCAAACTTGAAATTCACTAAATAAATTATAATAAAATCCATCTATTTTTTATAAAGAAAATCTCAAAGTGTGATCTATAAATATCACACATGCTAAATTTACATCTTCAAAACAAAGTTTCCTAATTATAAGATTTTATTTTTATTTATGCTTAGGAAAAACTCTAATAACTTATAATGCTACAAATACTATATCACAAGTCCAATTACATTTTTATAGTTTACTTTGGTCTAAGATATCTTAAGCTAGATATATAATAACTCAAATCAATTAAACCTTATTACAAAACCATAGCGTCAATCCTATTAATCTTCGGAATTGAATAACTTAACATAAATAATATTTTCTTCAAATGTTATTCGTTTTGCCACTTCAAAAGAAACAATATACCATTTCTTTTAAACCACAACAACTTAAAACATGAACTTTATAATAATTACATAATACCATTAAACCTTAGAATTATATTATAATTGTACTTTACTCTTCATATTTTATATGTTTATCCTTCTTATGAAGTAAACTTAAACTAAAGAAAATCTTAAATAAATCATAAATATATTTCACTGGTAATGATTGAAGAATTACTTGAGATTTTGCATTATGCATCTCATTACTTATGCATAACAGCATATTGCCTCTTTAAACATTGTCCTTACCGGGCAATGATGATATTTTTGTAGAACCCGAGGTCCAGGGTCAAGTCGAGACATTCGACTATAATACTTCGCTATATCAAGGCAAGTTCACACTTACTCATGTCCTTTGATTATTTTCTGTAAAGTAATTGCAAACTGTGTGTTATCACCTGCATTTCAAAAAGGTCAAAAACACTATTTTCATAATTAACTTGAAGTATCGGTTACTGATCCAGGGTGATCAGCTAATCTATTAAGACTGGCAGTTGGGATACCACTGCACAAGAATATATCATCTAGGACTTAACAACCAATATCGCCAATGATTCTTGTGTCGTATATTACGCGTTAACCATGAGATTTGGAATGGGACGGAGAAGTCAGCTGGATCGGCTACCTTTCGCATGCATTGGACACTGTTCTAGGCATTTGTGAGTTGCAGATCGTGGGTATAGCCGTTTTATACGGGGAAAGGTCTACCATGGATCTAGGCTTACAAAAGATAGATTACTAGTGTTAATGGTTGTTGTGTGTATCCAACTAAGGTATAGCCGTTTTATACGGGGAAAGGTCTACCTTGAGTTTGAGCATACAACAATTGCGGTGTATGCGGGGTCGCGGAGAAGGACAGTGATTGACTTGGATCATCTACTAGGCCCCACACCATAGGAAGTGTGGACAGGAAAGATTCGCCTGGTTGTGCATCAAGGATTTGATATCTCATGGGTAAAGTGACGCACCTCTATAGAGTGTAAGAACTGTAACTTGTTACTCCCTGTTCCGGGAAGGAGCTGCGAACGCTGCAGGAAAGGAACTACATGAAAGTTTTGGTAAACCTGTGAAGGCTGACGGACATAGCTTTTCATGTAGATGTTAGATTCTCCATATCAAAATGATATCACTTGCCAATACAATTCAAATGTATTGACCCTTGTGGCTGTAACTTATGATGTTGTAGGTTTGTTTGATGTTAGTGAAGTGTGCTGAGTAGGTATTACAAGTCTACAACCAACATGATTGCATGTGGCATATGAAGATGAAGGACTCCATGCTATATAGTTGTATCTGTTGCATTGTATTAAGATATCCATATGAGCTATGTAAGTTTTAATGAAATTATTTTATTCCTGGTTATAAGTTATAATATGACCTTTGTTTCTTGATATTACATCTTAAACTATGGGTGCTAGATATTCGATCCAGGGACTAGCACTGTAAAAACAGGGACCTTTACCTTTAAAAGGTGGGGTCTTACAATGAGTGGGGAATTGTCTTACATAATTCTTCTATAGGAGGTAAATTCTTCACATCTTCAGCTCTAATACCTTTCTCCTTTAGACATTTCTTAGCTTCTTTCATCACTTCATCATTTAATGCAATAACTCTCCTCTTCCTTGGTGTTGGTGTTGGAGCTAGTTCATGCATAACTGGTTCAGGAGTAATAGGCTCAGGTGTATTTAGCTCTGCTGAAGTCCAATCATCATAATTCTTGCTTATTTTATCCATTAGTTCCTCAGCATCTGTAGGAGTTATTTTCCTGAAAACACGATCAGCAAAACTATCTAGGTATGTCCTAGAATCATTAGTTAGTCCATTATAATAAATATCAAGAAGCTCATTTTTTAGGCAATGGACATCCAGGATGTGCATGAATCAAGGCACAGAACCTTGTCCATGACTCAGGCAATTTCTCTTCTTCTCCCTGTTTAAAATCAAAAAGTCTCCGCAAAGCAGCATGTCTAGCACTAGGAGGAAAATATTTCTGGAAGAAAGAAGCAATCAAACAATCAGGGCTATCAATGGAACCAGGAGGTAATCTATTAAACCAAGATTTGGCTTCTCCTTTTAGTGAAAAAGGGAAGATCTTAGTAACAAAGTACTTGCGCATCTTAAAATCATCAGAGAATAAAGAACTCATAGTGGAATGCTCATTCGTATGTGCCACAACGCTCTCCCTCTCAGTCCCACAAAAATGTTCTTTCTCAACAATGTCTAAATAGGATAAATCAAGAGAAAAATCATAATCTTCATCTTTAATATCTATGGGAGAGGTGGCAAACTTAGGATTAGAGGACAATTTAGGAATAATGGTACATCTCTCAAGGAGACTCTTAATAGCACTAGCACCATGTGTGTTTCGGCACTCTTCAATAAATTCATCAGTAAACTAATGTATCCATCATTAATATCATATCTTTCTCTAGACTCAGGTGAGCTAACAGGTGTAACAGTGTCTTCACTAGGAGTTTTAGTGTTTCCTAGACTAGCCATAGTATCATCTAGGAAAGGACCTAATGAACCACTCGCATCAAGCACAGTAGAAGTAACATCATGAGTATCAGAAGCAGTTTCATATTCAGCAGTAGTAGCGGTGTGTGTGGCATGTGTATGTGGTGGTGTAACAAGCTTACTTATAACAGGCGGTGAATCAAGAGCAACAGAGGTGTTTAGGACAATAACTCTTCTTGTAGTGAATGGTAAAATAGGAAACTTTCCATCATGAGACTTCCCCATGATGAAAGGAGTAGCAGTGAACAATAATAGATCCAAGTGAACTTACAAATAAAGCTATGCTCCCCGGCAACGGCGCCAGAAAATAGTCTTGATGACCCACAAGTATAGGGGATCGCAACAGTCTTCGAGGGTAGTATTACCCAATTTATTGATTCGACACAAGGGGAGACAAAGAATACTTGCAAGCCTTAACAACTAAGTTGTCAATTCAGCTGCACCTGGAAATAGTTCTTGCTCACAAAAGTTTATCAGTAGCAACAGTTTTGTAGTAGCAATAGCAAAGCAACAACAGTAGTAGAACATTAGCAATAGTAACAGTGGTAGCAAACAGTAGGATATGAGCGCGGTAGGCATAGGGATGGATGGACGGGCGTTGCATGGACGAGACTAAACATGTAACTTCAAGATCTAGGGCAATTGCAGATAAATAAGATAAATCATCCAAGTACTAAACAATCATAGGCATGTGCTCCATATATAGTCATGCGTGCTCACAATGAGAACTTGCACAACATCTCGTTGCAGCGGGGCCTCAAGGGAACTACTAGCAATTAAGGTGATCCTTTTAATAGAGCACCGGAGCAAACCATTAACACTCGTGAACACATGTAATCCTCACATCACAGCCATCCCCTCCAGTTATCCCAATTTCTGTCACTTTAGGGCCTTTGGATCTGGACAATGATGGATGAGGGAAACATGGATAGTTGATGGAGAGGCGTTGGTGATGATGATGGCGATGATCCTCTCCAAATCCCCGTCCCGGCAGGGTGCCAGAATGGAGTTTCTGGTTCCGAATCGCGGTTTTTGGTGGTGGCGGCGCAACCGGAACTCCTCCTGGAAAAACGTCGAACCCGTCGGTTTTTAGGTCAAGAGGCATCTTATAGGCGAAGAGGGAGCCCGAGGGGGTGCCTGGGGCAGCCACACCCCCTCCAGGCGCTGGCTGGGCCCACCCGTGCGGCAGGGGATGTGGGCCCCCCAGGGCTCCACTCCGTCTCGTATTCTGGCTCCGTGGATCTTCTGGTGAAATAGGATTTTTGGCATATTTTCCGGGATTTTTCCTGATACTTGATTTTATGCACAAAAACTAGACACCAAGGTAATTCTGCTGAAAACAGCATCAGTCCGTGTTAGTTGTATCCAAATCACACAAGTTTAGAGGAGAAACAATAGCAAAAGTGTTCAGGAAAGTAGATACGTTTTGGACGTATCAATTGTGTACCGTGGGTCCCCTGCCGGTGGCAGGTTTGATGCCAAGTAGTTTGTGGCCGCCATGACCGCGTCCTGTGGTGTTTTGGGCATGATATTGCCCTGTGAGTCCATCGACATGAAGGACATGTGGAGTGCCTTGGTGGCCTCACATCGTGCAGCGGGATCCATGTGCTCCATCCGGGAGCGATACTTGTGGCTGTTGTAGCCTTTCGAGGAAGAGCCACTAGCGGAGGAGAGCCCAGATCGCCGCATGCTTGACTCGTCAGCCGCTCGCTTGCGCTGCTCAATCTCATGTTGCTACTTGATTTATCGATTGTGCTCCTCGACGAGGAGCTAGTGGTAACCCATCAGCATGTCGCGAGGGGCCTCGATTGGCAGAGGATTGGTACCTCGCACAACTTCACGCACCCTCGCCCACTCGTCGTTGTTGAGGTTGATCTCGTGACATACACGATTGATGTCCTCCGCGTTGTCAAGTGCCCTGTTCCCGTTGGGATTGGGCGGGGGTGGTCCGTTTTCTACGTTCGTGGCATTGGGAGCCTACGGGTTGGGAGGGGGATTCGGTGGATCGGCGTCGTGGTCGACGTTGCCATCATGGATGGCCGCGCACATGTAGCGATGGGGGAGATTGTTGCTCCCACAGCTTTCAGATTCGGAACCATAGGTTCCTTCCTCCGTAGGAGGGTCGCAGAGGTCGGAGTTGCAGTTGCTGCTGTCATACGAATTGCTTGTCAGCGACGGTGTGCGCAGGGCACCGATTGGCGGCACCCACGAAGCGGGTGCGACTACCGGAGGCAGTATCCGGTCGGGGAGGCGAAGGGTGCCGATCTGTCCCACCTGGAAGCAGAAGCTTCCAAACATCAGTTCGACTCTGTCGCCTACAGAGTCAATGTTCTGGCGAGTTGCCGACAAGTGGACGGTGAAGTCGATGGCACCGAAGAAGAGGTGATTATCCGTCGTGGATGAATCTAAAACGGTGTTGGATGGGACCATCATGATCGCACGATCAGCGCCCCTAGTTCCCACAGATTGCGCCAATTGACGAGGGTTCGACTCGTCAATGCCCATTGTTATGGACTTGAGTTTGGAGAAGATTTGGATGCTGAAGATCGCGAGACGGTTAACAGACACGCAGTAAGGGACACGATGTTTACCCAGGTTCAGGCCCCCGGAGGGAAAACCCTACTCATGCTTGTCTGTTCTTGATTGATGGCGGAACCGAATGTTACATGGGTGCGCAGATGCAATCTGGCGTGCAGTGTGTGTATGAGAGTTGAGAGAGACCTCCTCGCCGTGCCTCCTGGCCTTTATATGGGGAGGCCAGGTCTCGGGTAGGTTGAGTCGGTTATAAATTAGGGTTTTGCCCTTTAAGATTCTATCTACAGTTTGGTCGTGTTCTCCAAGGATCCAAACTTTCCCCGAGCTTGGGCCATTCGGAGTCTCCTTGGGCTTTATGTTTGTAGCACGTCTTCGTGTGGGACTTCACCGGGCTGGACCTGGTAGGCCAATGTCAGGTACCCATAGGGCAGTATCCATGTCAGAGGCAGCCGACACAAAAGCCACCATCAGCTCTAAAGAAACTCTCAGTGTGATTGATGCCACCCCTCTCGCAGCTTACGAGCCAAAAACACCAACTATTGTATCATTGGAGACGACGATGATGATGAGCATTACACTGGCAACCAGACACCAGCATGTGGACGAGCGCTCAAGAGGTCGTCCTCCCTAAGGCTAGTGCCATCATGATGGCCATTGGCCAAGAATCTAAGGGCTAACATCGTGAGGAGGATTCGTGCTATCCATGGAATGGAGATATGGGATATTTTATACTTTAGAATGGAGCTATGTGTTATTGGGTTGCATGCTCCTAGCATGGATGAGATTGATTATATGAATGCCAAGTTTGCTGATGAGGATGATGATTCACTAGCAATATGTATTGTCGCTAATGGAGGTAACTTACCAAACATATTGAATGCCATGTGCAAAGGTATGAAGTTCATCAGGTACCTTTGGACGTTATTCGAGGTTTGGTGGAATTTCGGAGTGAAGGACTTAAACACTTCTTACACTTGCAGTGTCGTATCTCCGAATAATTATTTGTGAACATTTCTTGCAGAGTGCTCTGTGGACAATTATAAAGAAAATGTTTGCTTAACTGCTACTAGTATCTTGCTGGCTGCTTGCAGGGACGTGCCCAAGAAAATGGTGGCCCGGTGCGAAACAAAAAAAATTAGCCCACAATGTAACCATTGGCAATTAGCGAAACATGGTTTTGTGTTATATTTATTTTTTGTTTGGTGGTACATTTTTTGGAAAAATTACATCTTATCATAAACAGATAACAGGATTCAAAAGTACTACTTAAGATAAAATCTTTACCAGAAACATGACATCCTTCTCATATTTTTTAAAGATGAAATATTCAGTTAGTTCTTTATAAGAAACTTTCTCCAAAAATATCATTTTTAATTGTTATAATAGCCAATCTACTAAGTCTTTCTTGTGTCATTGTTGAACGCAGGTATTGACTTCAACAACTTTAGCTTAGAAAAATTTCTCTGCATAGATGCAATGATCAGCAAAATTTTGTATACAATGGTTGCATTAGGTAAACAATTCATTCACTTCGAGAAGTGAAAATTATCATCACGCCCCAAATTTTCCTTTGGAATTTAAGTTTCGAGTAACTTTAACTCCTCTTGATGAATCGGTGACCAAGCACTCTCGTTGGGCCTCCAACTCAAATCGATGCAGCCAGATCATAGGGAAAAGGGGGTTGAAAGAAGCATAGCACTGGAGCAGAATCGAGAGATGAGAAATTGAGAAGAAAACACCAAACAAATAGAAGGTGGATTGAGAGGTGCAGACTGCTATGGACGTTGCATTTATTCATTGCATCAACGGATCTGTTCTAGAAAAACCGAGACAAAAGTAAATCCACAAAGATTGGAGCTATGAAAGAATTGCGCTAGCTGATGAGAAAGAGAAGGAAGAGAGAAGGGAGGCCGGCTAGGCAAATTTCTAAGCACGCGGTACTAAACTTGACATTTTTTTTAGAGTGAATTCCAATTTTTACCCTCTAGTTTCAAAATTTTGACACTAGTTACCCCATTTAGCAAATTTTTATCCTAATTACCCGATTTAGCAAAAGGTGTGCCAATTTTTATCCCATTTAGCAAAAGATGTGCCAACTTTTACCCCATATAAAGTTTTGTGTCTATTTTGACTGGGGTGTCTAGTACGATGCGGCATGCCACCTTGTGTTTTTTTCTACTTTGTGATTCTTACAAGAAGTGGTCAGGTTATGAGCTAAACAATTTTGTTTTTTGGATGAGTCGGTCCATGCTATTCGTCAAAATCGGCAAGCAAAATCCTAATGCTACAAACTGAATATAACTCCTAGTACGTTGATCTACCAAGCAAGAGCCTATTACTTAAATATCACGAAGTCTTTATAGTTCCTATTAAAACCACGACTATCAGCTGTTCCACCATGCCTAGTCCACCTTTGCTCCTCATGTAGGCCAGATTATACAAACACAAACACCGAGATGGGAGATTGGGAAAAAAAATACGAGAAGAAAACAGCCATAATCGAAACAAGTCTACGTGGCATACCACTTGTACTTACGGCATGTACTCAACTGTCAAAACACTCACAAAACTTTATATGGGGTAAAAGTTGGCATAACTTTCGCTAAATGGGGTAATTAGGATAAAATTTTGCTAAATGGGGTAATTAGTGTCAAAATTCCGAAACTAAGGAGTAAAAACTGGAATTTACTCTTTTTTTTAACATACTATACTTGTCATTAGTAGCGCTAAATAATAGTTTAACATTAGATATGCAAAAGCTGGGTGTAAACTTACTTTTAAATAACAAAACGCCCATTTTAAAAAAAAAATAGTTTAACATAAAAATTAAAGCCTCCTATTTTGGAGTTAATTCTCATGTAGAATGGTCCAATGAATTTATTAGGCACAACTACTCCTACTTTAAACATGCCATTAATAGCACTAAATAATAATAGTTTAATGCCCTCCTACTTTAGAGGCCCTGTGCCGTTGAACCTCATGCACATGCGTGATAAAGAGAATCACCATGTGTGTAAAATTGCTTGTACTGGTGGTGCCATCTTGCCAAAAGCGTATGTTTACCTTCTGCCAAATCCAGATTTTGAATGTGGTGGTGCTTCTTCAGTAATGGTACGATATTACTGCGCCAGTTTCCCTATCAAATGCTCCTTCCGATTTCTATACATAGGATGTTTTGGCAGCTCAAATTAAACTGCCCAAACGATCTTATACTACCTCTGTTACAAAGGTTAAATTTTATATTTTTTTTTTCTAAAAATCAAACAACATAAAGTTTGATACCCTTTGATGCATCATGAAACATATTTTCACATGATATTATAGTTCTTGATAGTTTTTTCTAAAAGCGTGGTCAAACTTTCCGTAGCTTGATTTTTTTTTAAAAAAAATATTACCCTTAATCTGTGAAAATGGAGGTACTAGTATTCAGGAACAGAGGGTGTATCAAACATGAGCGAGTGACAGCTTCAGAGTTGAGGACACAGAAGGACATCTGTACACCACCTTTAGGCCGATAATATTGGTCAGCTAGTCTGTGATAGCGTTGAAATAGGCTGTCACATCTATGATCACCGTTTGCCATGAGAACTTTTGCCGTGGTGCGTTTGGACACAGCGGTGCGTGCCCCTTATTAGATATCGCTCTGTCCCAGCGATGATCTTTTTTGCCAACTTCATAAACTAGTATCTGCTGGTGAAATGTAGCACCACCAGCTGCTGCTTCTGCAGTGCGAGTGCGACGCGATGTTTTGGCAGTTGCCGTGGGCGCACCGATCTGATCCTGCAGCAGAGCGGGCGATGTGATCTTACGTGTGGTGTGGGTGCTTGGCGCACTTGTTGTTGGTTGCCTTCACGGTTGGTACGCAGTCAATTCTCAAACCCATCCGCCATCTGCAGCTGCTCTGCTTCTTGGAATTTGTTGTCGACGACGACGACGACACGGAGGTGAAGGAGGACTCTTGTATTCTGTGTCTTCCTCTTTGACCAGCAGAGCAATGGTAGCAGATGCTACCAGCGCAGTGAATGGTTACAAAGCCGCGGAAGAGAGCAGCAGCAGCAGGAAGGTTTAAGATAACCCGTGCTCGCTCGATGAGTTCAGGAACACGTAGGGTCTGGCGCCATGAGTTGAGTTAGACAGCCCAGCCATGTGTCGTCTCATGGTCCGGCCACAGGTTGCTGCTAGCTCCTCATGGCTGGCTGATATCAATGATAGTATGGTGCATTGCAATGATCGGTGTAGTACTACCACCATGTAGCCTGAACCTCCTCGCTATTGACGCCTGACTCACCGTGTTGCCAATAATTGGCTGGTTGTTCGCAGCACCAATTCTTAGACTTAGTACTACTCATACTATAACTCGGCCAACTGCAGACGATTTCATCGTGACACTGTGACAGCACCGCACCATTGGCGGCAACCGGAAGCTACAAAGATCTCTGATTTTTTTTCCCCACGCATTTTTCAACCCACGAAAAAAAAAACATTCAGAAAGTTGGGGCCGGCGTTAAGAAGACGAGGAGCAGAAATCGGCAATGTGGCAGCGCGGCGAGGCTCCCTCCGTCCTCGTGGACGGTGCCCCGTGCCCCATGAAACCGAGCACGCAACCGTCCACGAGTGGAACCACCGCCAGCAGCAGCAGCAGCAGCGCCACCAGGACATGGGGCTTCTCGTCGTCTGGACCCGGCTCACCAACCATTCGTCCACATGCCGTGGCTGTGTGTGGGCTAAATTCGACAGGGACGCGCCTCCCGATCTTTCATCCGACGCGCGCGCGGACATCTCTCATCGATGGCGTGCCCGTGCCCAGACCTACCTACCGCCCGCCTCTTAAACAAATGTTGCTGTAAATTTTACACATAGTCGCGCGAAGATGGAACAAAACACGGCTGCAAGAAAAATATCTTCGGCCAGACAAGCCACCCACTGTGCCATTGCACATTGTCATTCGAGAACAGTGCCGTTCATTTCTGGTCTTATTTCCACCTCCAAACATTTGTCCCTCGTCAAGACCTTTACTGCATGCATCTTCTGTTCCATCGCAGTCGCTTCCCTCTCGTATAGCCTCTGTGCAGCTTGTCCTGGCCATGTGCTTTTCCAAAGGCCTACTCCTGCTAGAGGAAGGAGGGTGCATGCAATGCATTGCACTGTTAAAATAACCTTTACAGAGGATCTAGTCTAGATCTAACAATAGCACTATACATCACCTTTGTAGATCGAGAGAGAGAGAGAGAGAGAGAGAGAGAGAGAGAGAGAGAGAGAGAGAGAGAGAACCGAGACGAGCTCTACCTGCTCCCTGGCTCGACAGACACGAGCCAGAGGGAATGCCCGAGCTGGTGCCGGAGCTAGAACCTCCGTCATTGGCTATGGGTGGAAAGGGGGTGAGTGTGGCGGCGGTGTAGCTTCCCGTCGGCGCAGCGCTTAGCCTAGATCGGATAGGGTTTTGTAGGTGGGGCGGCTAGGGCACGTCTGACCTCGTGAGTCGTGCTGCCGGCTCCCCACCACTTTATATAGCGCTGGCGACAGGGGTCCACCAACCAGATAAGGTTGGGCGCCCCCGATCAGGGCGCAGTTAGGGGCGTGCTGGGGCCGTTGGGCCCAGTCACGTTGAGATCTATCTAACATTCTCCCCCTAGATCTCGACTTTACTTTTAACCTTGTTCTTTACTTATTTCATCACAGAATGATACATAGAGCATGTTTCATCGTCTCAGCTCAATTGCCGATGGAATCAGACAGCCACTATATACCTTCATGTTTTGAAACAAATCCTGTTACTTTTGGGCCTCTATGGTCCAGGAATCATAGGCTTCCCGTTAAACCCATGCCGGCTATGTGTTCCTTGAACACATTGGGTGGTAAGCCTTTCGTTAGCGGATCCGCAAGCATATCCTTTGTCCTTATATGCTCGAGTCTTATAATTTGATCCTGGACTTTGTCCTTCACAACATAATACTTTATATCTATAGACTTTGTAGCATTACTCGACTTGTTGTTGTGAGCATAGAATACCGCGGGCTCGTTGTCACAGTACATCTTTAGTGGTCTGCTGATGCAGTCAACCACTTTCAAGTCGGGTAAGAATTTCTTTAACCATAACGTCTGTCCCATGGCCTCATAACATGCTATAAATTCTGCATACATTGTAGATGATGCAACTATCGACTGTTTGGCGCTTCTCCACGAAATAGCACCTCCTGCGAGAGTAAAGACATACCCTGTCGTGGACTTTCGGTCGTCTTTATCTCCCGAAAAATCAGCATCTGAATACCCTTTTATCTCTAGGGAATCAGATCTTCTGTATGTTAGCATGAGGCCTTTTGTGCCTTGCACATAACGCAAATCTTTCTTTACCATCTTCCAGTGCTCTATGCCTGGATTCTCTTGATATCTACCGAGTACCCCGGTCATAAATGCTAAGTCAGGGCGAGTGCACACTTGTGCATACTGTAAGCTTCCAACAGCCGAAGCATATGGTACTGACTTCATTTGATTGATCTCATATTGATTCTTTGGACATTGGGATTTCCCAAAACTATCGCCCTTGACCATGGGAGCAGGTGTTGAATTACTCGCATGCATATTGTATTTCTTTAAAATCTTTTCACAATATGCTTTCTGCGACAGTCCTAACACTCTATTCTTTCTGTCTCGGTGAATTTCTATGCCCAAAACATAAGAGGCTTCACCAAGATCTTTCATGTCAAAGTTAGATGACAAGAACTTCTTTGTCTCTAGTAGTAGACTAACATCACTGCTGGCAAGCAGAATGTCATCCACATACAAAATTAGAAAAATATATTTCCCACTTTTGAACTTTGCATAAATGCAGTTGTCTTCAACATTTTCTTTGAATCCAAATCTTTTAATGGTATCATTAAACTTTAAATACCACTGCCTAGAGGCTTGCTTTAACCCATAAATGAATTTCTTTAGGCGGCATCCCATATGTTCCTTCCCCTCCATGAAAAAACCCTTGGGTTGTTTTATGTAAACATTTTCTTCTAAATCTCCATTTAGAAATGCCGTCTTGACATCCATTTGATGTAACTCTAAATCAAAATGTGCAACTAGTGCCATGATGATTCTGAAGGAGTCCTTACATGAGACCGGAGAAAAAGTCTCATTGTAATCTACGCCTTCTCTTTGCGTAAAGCCTTTTGCCACGAGTCTAGCTTTGTACTTTTCTACATTCCCATTGGAGTCACACTTTGTTTTGTAGACCCATTTGCATCCTACTGTTTTGACTCCTTTGGGAATTTCCTCTAAGTCCCAAACATTGTTGGAACTCATCGATTTCATTTCATCTTCCATTGCCTCTACCCACTTGGCTGAGTGAGGGCTACTCATGGCTTCTTCATATGAGGTAGGATCGCCCTCCATATGAACTACATTGTAAACTTTGTAGATTTCTTTGGAAATGGCTGGTCTTCGTTCTCTTTTAGAACGTCTGAGTTCATCAGACTCTTGCTCATTTCTTGCCTCGGGTTCAGGCACATTTACAGTAGGTGGCTGTTCTGGCTCCCTTTCGTGCTCAACAGTGGGTTCAGGTGGCTCCTGATGGACATGTTCCGAACTTTCGCCCATTATTGTCACGTGTGGAGTCACAACAGGTGCCGGCACCACAACCTCAGGGGTTGTAGATGGTGGCACAACAGGTAGCGAGAAAAATGGCTCCTGAGTCATCAGATTAGGTGCATGCACCCTCTTCTCCTCAAGATCAATTTTCCTAGCTACCGTGCTCCTCCTCATCAATTCGTCCTCCAAGAAGACTGCATGTCTCGTTTCTACAAACTTTGTGTATCTGTCAGGACAGTAGAAACGATAGCCTTTTGACTTATCTGGATAGCCAATGAAGTGGAAAGATACTGTTTTGGGGTCTAACTTTGCAATGTTTGGATTGAAAACTTTTGCCTCAGCTGGGCTCCCCCAGACCCTCAAGTGGTGCAGAGAGGGGACTCTGCCTGTCCACAATTCATACGGTGTTTTGGGCACCGACTTACTTGGTACTCTGTTGAGAATGTGAATGGCGGTTTTAAGCGCCTCCATACAATCCCAATGGGAGGGTGGAATAGCTCATCATGTTGCGCACCATATCCATAAGGGTACGGTTGCGCCTTTCAGCTACTCCGTTTTGCTGAGGTTCGCCCGGCATAGAGTACTGGGCGACTATTCCATTTTCTTGCAAGAACCTTGCAAAGGGTCCTAGTACTTGACCATATGGAGTATGCTGACCGTAGTACTCCCCCCCACGATCGGACCGAACTATTTTAATTCTTTTATCATGCTGATTTTCTACTTCAACTTTGAAAATTTTAAATTTATCCAATGCTTCAGATCTTTCTTTAATTGGATAAATATAACCATACTGGGAGTGATCATCCGTGAATGTTATGAATGAATCATAGCCGTCCACACTTTTCACCGGAAACGGTCCACAAATATCCGTGTGGATTATTTCTAGTGTAGCTATGCTTCGGTTTGCATCCTTTTTAATTTGTTTGACATACTTTCCTTTAATGCAATCTATGCATTGTTCTATGTCGGAGAACTCTAACAAAGGAAGAATGTCATTTTTAACGAGGCTTTCTATTCTTCCCCTCAAAATATGGCCTAGTCTGTAGTGCCATAGTTTCGATGAGTCAAGAGTTCACTTTCTTTTCTTTTGTTCTTTGTTCGACAAGGGAACTTTTTCATTCACATCACACACAGAAAGTACTTCCTCATGCAGGGATAATAAATATAACTTATCATATAAGGTAGCAATACCCACACACTTGTCTTTCAACCAAATGGCACACTTGCCATTTCCGAAATAACATTCATAAGAATCTTTGTCCAAACATGAAACACTTATTAAATTTCTATGTAATGAGGGAACAAAAAGCACATCTTTGAGCAAAAGGAAAGAGCCATCGGCCAGCTCTAGAGGGACGTCACCAATGGCCTCCACTTCTGCTTCTATTCCATTCGCCACTTCAATGAGTCTTTCTCTTCTTTGCGTGGTACTTGTCGAATGGAACCCCTGTAAAGAGTTGGCAACATGAACAGTTGCACCAGAATCAATCCACCAAGTAGATCTAGTAAACTTTTCATACAGAGATTCATTAACAAAAGAAACTATATCTTTACCATTTTGGGTCATGATGTACTTCAGCCAAATTGGGCAGTCCTTCTTGTAGTGGCCAGGCTTTTTACAGTGATGGCACTGGTCTTTCTCCCCAGGGGTGGACTGGTGATGCTGGTACTGGTGCTGCATTGGACCCTTGCCATGTGGCTTGGAGGGTGAGCCACCATGGTTGCCGTTTGTGAAGCCTCTCTTCCTATTGTCCTTCACGAAGTTCAGGGAACCGCTGTGAAGGGCCTTTAGCCTTTCCTCTTTTTGGGAGCACATCCCAATGGTCTTTTCTATGTCCCACTTTTTAGGGGACATATTATAATTTATTACAAAATTTTCGAAAGGCTGTGGAAGTGAGGCCATCACAAGGTGCACCAAGAGTGCTGGGTTTAGCTCGAGGTCCTCATCCATGGGCTTGAGCTTCGCTGCCATGTTTGACATCCTCAAGATGTGCTCTCTTATTCCGTGGGGTCCTCCCATGTACTTTTCAGTCACCAGCTGCTTTAACAGCTGGGTCGCATACATCTTTGAAGAGCCAGTAAACTGGCTCTTTATCTTGGCGAGGTATTCGCCCACGGTAGCACACTCTCCAATTGAGCCCACTATGGCGTTCTCAATTGTGTTCTTTATGAAGGCCAAACAGTTCTTGTTGGCGTTCACCCATTTCTGGTTATCAATCGAGTAGGCCAGCTCCAATGGAGCATGGTCCCTCTTCCTTTTCTCAAACTCAGCACTTTCCTCAGCATCTCCTCTGACTGGGTCAGCGGGCTTGACTGGTTGCTTGGTGTCAACCACCCAATCCACTTCGGCGCATACGAACGCCAAGTCAACTTTCTTCGTCCATTCGGAGTAGTTGTCCCCCCTTAGCAGCGGGATGTCCTTCAAACAGGCCATGAGGTTGAGACCTCCTGAAAACCACAAAAGATGTGAGATCACCAAGGAAAACATTTGTATGCATTAATTCAACGTTGGTATAAATTAAGCATGCAATCGTTTTGTGCTATTTAAAATTACATCACCGTTGGGCAGAAATAAAGTTAAATGCACCTTTAATACTCAATGGAAAAGATTATGGTCATGTTTATTAATAACGTTGGTCAATTAATAACATGAGACATAATCATCTTTGATCACTTTATCACATCTTTATGTCAAAATTTAAACAACTTTTATTGCATTATTGCAATTTAAACCATCTATTTGCAGCGGAAATATTAAAATTAACTTTCATAAGTTTTAAACTTTACAGAAAAAATTCTGCCTTTAAATCATTCTCTTGTCAAAAATCACTTCCAATAAGATGACTAGAGAAGACTATGCAAAAAAAAAGCTTAAAAGACCTTAAGCAAAGCAATTAAAACAACTCTGTAAAAAATAAAAACAGAAAAACTGTTTAAAACGCCCTATTGGGCCAATTCTGTGGGCAGCGCGCAGCGGCCCAAGGCGGCCTGGCGGCTCCCGTGCCTGGCTGCCGCCCACGCGCGCGCCAGCGAGCCAGCGCTCGCAGCCCAGAGGCGCGTCCCAGCAGCGCCCGTCCCCGGCCTGCCCGCTTGGCCCAGCAAGCGGCGCCACCTGGCCCGACACCGCCCGCCCCGCCCGCGCGCTCGATCCTGGCCGTCCACGCGCACAACCCTAGATCGGACGGCCGGCCGCCCTCTTCAGAGGTATAAAAGACCCCCAGCCGCCGACCCCCCCAACCCTAACTCATTCTCCCCCCCTCACCCGCCCCCGCGTGCACCGCGTGCCCACCGCGGCGGCGCCGCGTCCCTCGCGCGGCTGCCCCGCGTGGACACCGCGTCCGCCCTGCGCCATCTCTCTGCGGCGGCGCCGCGCTCAACCGCGGCAGCCCCGCGTCGGGTGCGCCGGCGGCGGCGCGTCGGGCCCGTGTACTCACCGCGGCGGCGACGTGGGGAGCTGGCCGAGGTGGCTACGCCCCTCCTAGGTGAGGCGGCTGCGCCCCTCCCTCCCCACTCTCCTCTCGCGGCTCGGCCCGAGGCGAGGCGGCGCCGCCTAGCGGGCCCCTCCCTCTCTCGATCCCGCGCGGTGGCGGCGGCTTGCCCCACGTGTGGCGGTGGCAGCGGTGGCCGGCGCGTGAGGGAGCGCGGCGAGCTTTCTTGCGGCTGCCCCCGTGCGAGGCCGAGGAGAGGCGAGGTGGCCGCGACGGCGCGCCCCTCCCTCTGCCTCGGCTCCGGTGGCGAGCCCGCGAGTCGGGCGAGGCGAGGTGGCCGCCACGGCGCGCCCCTCCCTCTGCTTTGCTCCGGTGATCCGTGGCCTCCCCCGCCCTCCTTGCCGGCGGTGCGTCCACCCGAGGGTGGGCGCACCATCGTCAAGAGGGGCGGCGGTGGAGCCTTTTCGCTCCTTTTTTTTGTTACTTGGTCCATAGTGAACGGCGCCCCCCACCTTGCTCCTTGCCGATGTGTGCATCCACCCGAGGGTGGATGCACCGTCGTCAAGTGGCCGAGGTGTGGGGCGGAAACTTTCCCGGCGATGGCCGGAGTGGACCCCCCTTTTTTTTGATTGCCTTTTCTTTGGGGATATTTTGGGGTTAGAACTTGCGTTCGGGATCTTTTGGGGTTTTAGATCTAGGGTTTTGCTTTGCCCCGAAGGGTGTGTTCTTCTTCTAGATGTCTTCACAATGGATGCCCATCTAGATCGAGAGGAACGACGCGGCCATAGGGCAGGCGCACTTTGGATCTATTTCTTTTCTTTTGAACTCTTACTTTCTACAAAAGCACTGTAAAATCTAGCAACTAAAACTTGCTCTGATACCAATGTTAAAATAACCTTTACAGAGGATCTAGTCTAGATCTAACAGTAGCACTATACATCACCTTTGTAGATCGAGAACGGAGAGAGAGAGAGAGAGAGAGAGAGAGAGAGAGAGAGAGAGAGAGAAAACCGAGACGAGCTCTACCTGCTCCCTGGCTCGACATACACGAGCCAGAGGGAATGCCCGAGCTGGTGCCGGAGCTAGAACCTCCGTCATTGGCCATGGGTGAAAAGGGGTTGAGTGTGGCGGCGGTGTAGCTTCCCGTCGGCGCAGCGCTTAGCCTAGATCGGATAGGGTTTTGTAGGTGGGGCGGCTAGGGCACGTCTGACCTCGTGAGTCGTGCTGCTGGCTCCCCACCACTTTATATAACGCTGGCGACAGGGACCCACCAACCAGATAAGGTTGGGCGCCCCCATCAGGGCGCAGTTAGAGACGTGCTGGGGCCGTTGGGCCCAATCACGTTGAGATCTATCTAACACACACATGGTCCCACAAGACAGACAGGCCATAGCTAGACTGGACAGAGTAGCTAGGCCACTGTGGCTTCCGAGAACCGTCTCTTGCTTGCGCAAGACATTGATCTCCTTGACAGCAGCAGCAGCTCCTCCTGTCCTCTCCCTTTAATTCCTCACATCATTGATTTCCTCCCGGTCACATCATCAACGCACGCAACCACTGTTGCCAGAGGGGGGAAGAAAAACGTCTCGCATAGTCCTTTTTTTTTCCATGGCTCTGCTGTCACTGCACAAGGAGCAGCATATAAAGACCAGCTTTGCTCCGTCTCATATCTCGTATCTTTGGCCGGTGACATTCAAGAAAACTATCTTCGGTCGTCAGGGGGTCTTGCTTCTTGGTTCTTTAAAGACTTTCTTCTTCTTCTCCATCTTGCTGCCGGTGTTGAGAGTGGGAGGGAGCTTGCAGCAATGGGGTTGTGGCGCACCTTGGAGTACCTGTCTGACCTGCTGGGAGGCGGCGGAGGCCATGGCTACGACAGGAGGAGGAAGAGGAGGCAGATGCAGACGGTGGAGCTCAAGGTCTCCATGGACTGCGAGGGGTGCGAGCGCAAGGTCAAGAACGCGCTCTCCTCCATGAGAGGTACTTCTGCCTCTGCTCTCTCTCTCTGCTCATCTTCTTGGACGGTGCACGCACGCATCATAGTGAATGTTGTTGTTACGGCGCATTTTATGTTTTTTAGAATGTGGTCTGAGCTGGCTGGGTTTTTTGCTTGTGCTTTGATGAAAAAAAAAGTCTTAACAGAGCATGTCCTGACTATGATACGGGCAGAACTGTACTGTCTGAAACATCAGCTACAGGCAGCCTCACTTGAACCAGGAAACATCATTTCTTAATGAGCGCATTTAGACCAAGAAAATGAGTAACATTCACATATGTCGCAAGCACATGATTTGTACGCTTGTGGATTAGCACTAATATATAAGGCATGAGCTGTGTTTTCAGCTCCTTTATCTCTGCTGCTCTGCTCAGCTAGTTACAGTAACAGAGTACTTTGCTTCCCTAAATCTTGTGCAGAGATGAAATGTTTAAACACTATGTTCTGAAAAACATGGTTTGTATTATAGGTTATCTGATTTCTGATGATGTCCTCTGAAAACATGGCATGTGCTGAAACGTTGCATCAGATGGACTCCACTAATTTTACTTGTGCTTTGATGAAAAAGAAGTCTGAAGACAAAGCATGCATGACACGAGTAGAACTGTACTGTCTGAAGCATTAGTTGCAGCCTCTCTTGAACCAGGACATCAACTGCGTACTTGTGGACTGGCACTTGAATTGACCATGAGCTGTCTTTTGAGTTCTGGGACATCTCTGCTTAGCTAGTTACGGGAACAAATAATATAACAGAGTTTTTCTTCGCTGAAGCACAAACGCATAGTAACAGAGTTTTTCTTCCCTAAATCTTCTGCAGAGATCAAGTGGTTAACAACATGTTTCTGAAAAATATGGAATGTACTCTAGGTTTACTCATGTTTTGATGCAAAAAAAATAAGTCCTACAAGTATGCCACACATTGATCTCGTCAGATGTGAAAAGGACTTTTTTTATGAACGAAAATTTTGTGACCTCACTAGAATGCAATTTACACAAGAATATATTCAGGGCGTGTTGCATGTAGGCCAATGAAACGAAATAAGTTTTCCACAGGGAGGATTTAGCTTGCTTACAGATCTCTAGGACCATAGTCCTTACTGAACATTTTTCGAAGTGGAGTCCTTACTGAACATAAGCACACATAGGGTAGATATGTCAACGATGTTGCTGTATGCTTTATGCATGTACCAGATGGATTCCACTAGTTTTGAATTTTCAATTACGGGGATTAGCATTGGAACTAATCACGGGCTTTGCAATTTCAGGGGTGCGATCAGTGGACATCAACAGGAAGCAGCAGAAGGTGACAGTGTCAGGGTACGCGGAGGCGAGCAAGGTGCTGAAGAAGGCGCGGTCCACGGGCAAGAAGGCCGAGATATGGCCCTACGTGCCCTACAGCCAGGTCAGCCAGCCCTACGTCGCCGGCACCTACGACAAGCGGGCCCCAGCAGGCTACGTCAGGAGCGCCGAGCCTGGCTACAGCCACGTCAGCAGGCAGCAAGACCAGCTGACCGACATGTTCAACGACGAGAACGCCAACTCCTGCTCTATCATGTGAAAGGGAAAAAAAAGCATATGCATTGCGTAGGTTCCTCTGCATCGTGGACAGAGCTAGTGATGATCTGTCAAAGTGTTCAGCTGCATGGTGATAAACCGATAATGTTTGCAATTGCAAGTTGATCTGATGAACTCAAAGTACTGAAGTATGGATATTAGTTTTGAATGCTGCGTAAGATCACTGCTGATAATTTAAGTACGAGATGGTAAAAGCGTGAGCTATATGGTTTGAATTTTACGTAGTTCTTCTGCCTATGCTTTCATTCAAAACAAGTCTTGACAGAGTATCTATGATATGAGTAGGACTTTCCTGATAATAAGGATCTCTGCCGAAGAGCACCTTCAAGCAGGCCACAAAATTTGATCCTCAGAATGGAGGTCTTAGTTTTCTATCAAAAATAATCTAGCGCCATGGCCTCTCTGAATACAGAGGACACACATCTGCAAGATACTCCCTCTGGAAATATAAGATGTTTTAGCTTTGTGAATGAGACGTATCTAGACACCTTTTAATGTCTAGATTCATCTGAACTTATACACTATAACATGTCTAGATACATCTTCTTCATAAACCTAAAACATCTTATATTTTTAAACGGAGAGAGTACATCATATGTTTTCAAGCATCGAATCATGCATGCCAAAGCTAGATGGACTCACCAGTTCCGCATCTTGACTGCCTGAAACATTAGCTGCAGCCTCACTTTGAACCAGGACATCTTTTCTTATGAAGAACTGATTAAGATTCATATGGCAAGCGCACCATTGCACACTTGTAGCACCTAAACTGAGCTCTGTTGTCAGCTCCTCTGCCCAGCTAGTTAGAAGAACAGGCCAGGCATGCGCATGTTTCATGTTGAACCTAGTTGTAGCACATTTTACTGTATCCATTATTGACATCCGGCAGTATGCTACTTGAAGCACAAATGTATACAGTGTTGTTCTTCCCTGAATCTTTTGCACACATCAGGAGGCTTGCTTCGGTCCCCCACCCTAAGGGAAGTTTTGGTGGGTTAGTCGGCGGACGGGTTGTGGGCGGGTCGAAGAGTCTCATATTGCCCACTTATATAGTTGTATATTATACGCGGACTCTAGTGAAATGTGTACTACGGGACATGAATTAAAAGGCAGATCGATCATCTGATATGTGTATGTACGGGACATGAATTAAAAGGCAGATCGATAAGCTGATATGTGTATGTACGGGAGATGAATTAAAATGCAGATCGATCAGCTGATATGTGTATGTACATACCCGAATTGGAAACAGGGAGTTGACTTGGACATGATACCAACCGATCAGACCTGAAGACGTGGTCGTTGGCGGCGGCGACCGTGTCGCCCGAGGAGCCGACCATGCGGTCTTCGGTCTTGCCGGTGCCGGAGGGCGGCCGTTCGCCGACGAGGAACTCGATGCAACACGGGACGTGGTGGCCCATCGCGAGATTGACGGCGTGATAGGCGAGCTCGATGCGGGTGAAGGCCTCGGTCTGGGATCGCACCGCTCACGTCTCCCTGTACAAACGGGTATACGCGTATGTATTTGCAAATAGACAAACGAGTAATACAGGGTGGATCTGGAGCCACGAGAAAAAGGAGGTGGGCTTAAGGGCCAATTGCTAGGTGATAAATGGGTAGGTGGGGTACCGAAGCAGAAGTGACAGATCAGATGGTTAACATGTTCTTAGAATATAGTCGTTTTACTTATATGTTCTGATAAAAAGTCATATACGATGTGACACACATTAGGCTTACGACTACAAGTACTGCATATAGGGACACACATTTCTAGTTGAACTGGTGCATAGGGACAGTGAAATCATATTTCCGCATGGAGGTTTTAGCTTGCTGAGAGAACTCTAGCACCATGTACTCACTGAAACACATAGGCAAGATAGCAATGATGTCTGTAAGCATGCATCATGCAAGCAAATGCTTAACGCTGAACCATATGGAGTTTGCAGCATCACTCGACATCTGTAAAAGTATGTATAAACCGACGAGTTGTGTACTTTCAGGGGTGCAATCGGTGGAGATCAATGTTGGCATAATCCCTACACATTCAGGTTTTAGTTACAGTTTTCAGAGTGTTATTTCGACAGGTTGTTTTCTGTCAGTAGTTTCAGGTTAGCAGATAGACTTAGTTATTTTCCTGTTCGTTTTGTAACAACTGGACCGAGTCCAGTGGATGCACGATCGCTCGTGGGATGGCACGAGATATACGGATCGTGGATATCACCCCACGTTCCGGTAACTCTGTATAAAAGGAGAGAGAACCCCAGAAAAGCTATGGCGTTTTTTCACACAGCGCAAAACCTTTGTGTCTTGTTCATCTGTGAGCTGAGAGATCGAGGGTGACACTTGGTATCACAGTCATGTCAGCCCCACCATCGACCAAGGCAAAGGCGGCGGCCGCAGCAGCTGCGGCGGAGAAGGACAAGGGGGCACAAGGGGGCGTGAAGGGCGGCTCCAGGCTGCCGGCAACACGTCGCACTTCGGTGTCCCCGATCCATCGCGGGTGAAGCCTGGCGAGGCACGGCGGCGCAGAGGTGGTTGTGTGTGAGCGGGTCGTTAGGGAGAGCGGCGCCTCTGCCCAATACCCGATGCTCATGCGCACCAATTACGCCGAGTGGGCCACCATTATGCGTATCCAGCTACAGGTCGCGCACCTCCGGGACGCGATCGAGTTAGGGGTCGAGGATCCCCTTGACGACCGCGCGGCGCTGTTCGCGCTTCTCTGCGCAGTTCCCCCGAAACTCGTGCGCATGCAAGCGGCAAACAGCGCCAAGGGCGCTTGGGATACTATCAAGACCATGCTCCTCGGGTGCGAGAGCATCCGCGAGGCTAAAGCGCATACGCGCCATCGCGAGTAAGTGAATCTCAAGTTCAAGCCAGGTAACGGAATCGAAGATTTTGCTATTCGTTTGACAAACTTGCTTAGTGATCTCGAGCTCCTCGGCGACCCCATCGATGAGTACAAGGCGGTGCTGAAGTTCCTCCGCATCATGACGCGCAAGTACCGCCCGATGGTCATGGCAACCGAGAAGACGCAACGCCTTAGGGATCTCACCATTGAGGATCTCTATGGGCGGCTGCTGACGGCGGAAGAGGGGTACGACCTCGACGACGCCACCAATGGCGTGAACAAGCTCCTTCTCACCGAGGAGGAGTGGGAGGCGCGCAAGAGGCATCCCAAGCGGCGGAAATCCCTCTGGAAGCGACGGCAAGGGCACGCCAAAACTAGAGAAGGGCAAGCAGAAAGCCGGCAGCGGGCGGGGAGGCGAGGAGGTCGACCGTGACCGCTGCAGATACTGCAAGAAGAAGGGTCACTAGACCCGCAACTGCCGCAAGAATAAGAGGGACGAGCAGGCTCACCTAGCGCAGGCCGAGGACGCCGGCACCAATGACGACGTGCACATGCTCATGGCGCGCGTGGTCGGAATCACAGAGTCGCAAGACTCTGACTTCGTGCACGTCGAGCTGGTGGAGGAGCGCTGAGGCGCATCTAAACTAGGTGGAGGGAGACCACGACGCGCACTGGTTCCTAGACACAGGCCAGCAGCCACACGAGCGGCATCGAGGCAAGCTTCACCAACCTGGACCGGCGCGTCAACGACACGGTCAAGTTCGGTGACGGCTCGGTCGTTGACATCCGCGGTCATGGTCAGGTCATCTACATCGACCTGGATGGCGACCACCGCGTCCTCAACGGCGTGTACTTCATTCCCAGCTCAAGAGCAGCAGCATCAGTGTGGGGCAGCTGGACGAGAGCGGCTGCGAGTCGCGGATCAAGGGTGGCTTCTTCATCCTCATCGATCGACGAGGCCACGTCATCACCAATGTCAGGCGCGTCGAAAATCTCCTCTATCCCTAGAGTTGAAGCTGGAGAGCCGGTGTGCCTCGCCGCACGGTGCGCCACCGACGACGCGTGGCGCTAGCACGAAGATACGAGCACCCTAACTTCTAGGCGCTCAGGAGGCTGGGGGCCACACAGATGGTCACCGACATGCCCATGGTCGACCACGTCGCTGAGCTGTGCAACATCTGTCTCGCCGGCAAGCATCGGCGGGCGTCGTTCCCTGCTAAGGCCAAGTACCGCGCCGAGCAGGGCATCGATCTCGTTCACGGGGATCTGTGCGGGCCAATTGCACCCGCGACACCAGGAGGGCGGCGGTACTTCCTCCTGCTCGTCGACGACATGTCAAGGTACATGTGGATCATGTTGCTGGGCACCAAGGACGAGGCGACAGCGGAGATCGCGTTGTTCGATACGCAAGTGGAGGTAGAGACCGGGCGGAAGCTGAAAGAGCATTTTTCTACCCCTCTGATTTTGATGTTTGATAACAATACACTTATCGATTTAACTGTGTATTAAGTTTATCACAGGATTGATAAAAGGAGGCACAAGTTATGGCATAACAATTCCCCTTGCAAAAACATCTGTGTCAACCGGTAGTACCGGACCTACAACCGGTACTACCGCTTGACACCGGTACTACCGGTTCCAGTACCGGTTGCAACTGATCGAAAGAGTTAAGGGTGCGTGCTAGTCAGTACCCACCGGTACCACGAAGCGGCACTACCGGCCCAACCGGTAGTACCGCTTGGTACAAGCGGTACTACCGCTTGAGACGGTCGTACCGCTCGTCAGTACCGTGGCATACTGACTAGCACCCACTCCTCTCCACTTTGGTCAGTACCAAGCGGTACTTGGGACCGGTACTACCGCCCGAACCGGTAGTACCGCTTCCTACCTCCGGTACTACCGCTTGGGGGTAGTACCGCAAGGGCGATACCGCCCAAAGCTGAAGAACACTGAAGAACTAAGACACCCCCGGTACCTGGTCCGGTACTGGACCGGTAGTACCACTTGCAAGCGGTACTACCGCTTGAGTACCGGTACTACCGGTCATTAAATGCTCCAACGGCCATATATTTCGTGGAGGGGTACCACCTGCCTTGGGACAAAATGCTCAGCACATTAAAGTCATTGCCCACCATTGGAGTCCATTGGAGCCACTCAAATTCTCAAGATTTCCTCATCCAACCACCCAAAGTCCTTGATCTTTGGGGAATCAAAGGAGGAAGCCCCGATCTACTACTTCACCAAAAGAGATCTTCATTTACCCCTCATTTCATTGAGGGCCCTTTTGCTCTAGTGTTTTGTTGGAAACCCTAGCTCTTGTTTTTGTTCTTACAAGCTTGTCTTTGATTGCTTTGACAGCTTGCTTGTATTTGGGAGCCTCCGATTAAGTTGTGGATGGGTGCCCCGAACTTGTAACGGTGTCGGCTTCCACCTTGAAGGTTGCCGATATAGTGGAAGGTGAATCGATCCCGTTGGGGTGAGATTCATCGGAGAACAAGGGAGGCCTCTCGTGGCGTTGGTGGTTTGAAACCACCCCCTCTCCAAACGTAGACGTACTTCCCCTCAAAAGGAAGGAACTACGGGAAACAAATCCGTGTGTCTCCGCGTCCACTTTTCGGTTACTTATATCCTTTACCGCACCTTACTTACTTGTTACTTCTTTGTGTTGTGTTAGCTCGTGCATATTTGTCATATAGGTAAATTCACCATAGTTGCATTATCTAGAGAATTTACCTTATTGTCAAAACTTAATTTGAAAAATAAGAAAATTTGAAGTAGCACCTATTCACCCCCCTCTAGGTGCCCATACGATCCTTTCAGAAGCTCCGTGCCCTTCGCACAGACCGCGTAGGGGAGTTCACCTCCATCGAGTTTCGTGAGTACTGCGCTGAGCACGGCGTGCAGCGGCAACTTACTGCGCCGTACTCTTAATGAACCACAAGTGTAGGGGATCCCAACAGTCTTCGCGGGTAGTATTACCCAATTTATTAATTCGACACAAGGGGAGCCAAAGAATACTTGCAAGCCTTAAAAACCGAGTTGTCAATTCAGCTGCACCTGGAAATAGTTCTTGCTCACAGAAGTTTATCAGTAGCAACAGTAAAGCAACAACAACAGTGGAACAAGAGCAATAGTAACGGTAACAGTAAACAATAGGATTCGAGTGCGGTAGGCATAGAAATGGATGGACGGGCGTTGCATGGACGGGTCTAAACATGTAACTTCAAGATCTAGGGCATTGTAGATAAATAATAACAAGCATCCAAGTACTAAACAAGACTAGGCATGTGCTCCATATATAGTCATACATGCTCGCAATGAGAACTTGCAAAACATCTTCTGTCCAACCATCCCGTGGCAGCGGGGCCTCTAGGGAACTACTGGCAATTAAGGTGCTCCTTTTAATAGAGCACCGGAGCAAAGCATTAACACTCCGTGAACACATGTGATCCTCACACCACATCCATACCCTCCGGTTGTCCCAATTATTGTCACTTCGGGGCCTTTGGATCCGGACAATGATATGCGTACACAACTTGCAGATAAGATCACAAACAATACTATCATAATGATTCAATAATAAGTTCAGATCTGAGATCATGGCACTCGGGCCCTAGTGACAAGCATTAAGCACAACAAGTTGCAACAAAGTCAAATAACACTAATAGAGATACTAGGCACTATGCCCTAACAATCTTATTCGATTACATGATAGAACCCATCCAATCCCTACCATCCCTAAGCCTACAGCGGGGGATTACTCACTTATGGATGAGGGAAAAATTGATGGTCGATGGAGAGGCGTTGGTGATGATGATGGCGATGATCCTCTCCAAATTCCCCGTCCCAGCAGGGTGCCAGAAGGGAGTTTCTAGATCCGAATCTTGGTTTCTGATGGAGGCGGTGGAGCGGAACTCTTTCTGGAAAACTATCAAATCCCCCTTGGTTTTTAGGTCGAGAGGCAACTTATAGGCGCAGAGGGAGGCCGAGGGGGTGCCTGGGGTGGCTACACCCCCTAGGCACGGCTAGAGGTGGGCCCACGCCTGGCAGGGGTGTGCCCCCCCAGGCCCCTTCTCCGTCTCGTCTTCTGGCTCCGTGGATCTTCTGGTGAAATATAATTTTTGGCATATTTTCCTGGATTTTTCCTGATAGTTGATTTTCTGCACAAAAACTAGACACCAAGGTAATTCTGCTGGAAACAACGTCAGTCCGTGTTAGTTGTATCCAAATCACACAAGTTTAGAGGAGAAACAATAGAAAAAGTGTTCGGGAAAGTAGATACATTTTGGACGTATCAACTCCCCCAAGCTTAGCTTATTGCTTGTCCTCAAGCAATTCAGTTGAAAACTAAGTGCGATAAAAGAACTTTCACAAACACATTTGCTTCATACGATGTAAATATTCTCAGCACAGGAGTAGATGCTTATACAATTCATAATAAAGAGTATGCAACTAAGTCTACTCAATAGTCATTGCAAGCTATGAAGAGAAACCAACTCAATAATAATAGGTAGCATGAAACGTAAACATAAGTAACATTGCAATGCTCATAATAAGGTATTGATAGAGTGGTATCTCGCTTGCCTTTGTTTGTAGAGCACAATATAAATTCCAAGGCACCTCTGAAGTTCAAGTGAATACTAGAGATAAATATATCAGAGATACAAGCATCAAAGTTATGACATAATTAACCAAGTTTTGGAACAAACAGAAGAATGACAACTATGCTCTCAAGAAGGTGCTCATAGAATAAGTGGTGACTCAACAAGGTTGTGAAAACGGTTTTGTAAAGTTTGAAAAGTTTCCAAATGCTGAAAGGAAGGTACTCATTAGATTTGAGCTCTCATTGCCCCTATCATAGGCATATTTATATGGTTAAGGTGAAAGCGAGGTCCAATCTGAATCATATGCTTGACCGCATGCTACTGAACTTTGGTTACCTGAAAGTTCTTGTCATTGTAAATACATGCACATCATAAAGAACCGCCAACGGGGTACCCCTTGCACATGATATAGGATCTATCCCGTGATCAAAATGACAAGGCAAGCAGACAATGAGCACCTTAGCAATCATTTTATTTACTATGTGCATAGCTTTTTATTGAGGATGCTTCATAAATTCTTATTATGGTGATGCTGCAAGTTTCCACCATGATTAGGCATGCTTAGGCTAGTGGCACAGACGTTTCTCTAACACAATGTATAGACGCCATGAACTCACAAGCTCCCTTTTTATTTCACACCGACGACATCCGCAAAAAAAGAGCAAGGTATCAACTGGATGAGATATACAAAAAGTGTTGAAAGCGTTCCCTGTGACAGCACGGTTCTACTGACTCCCAGCATATAACTTTCATGGACATGTCACAATGGTTCAAGATTATTAAGTGCAAGGAATAAAGTGTGTCATCATGTTCGTGAGAGATTTACTAACCAACTTTCTCAAAACAGACAAACATTTTATTTGGAAGAAAACACGACATATGAAATATGCACTGAAGTAGCAAATGATGCTAATAGGTAGGTATGGTGGACACAGTTGGCAATATTGGTTTTGGGAGTTTGGAAGCACAGGCAGATCTTATACTCAGTGCAAGTGAAGGCTAGCAATAGACAGGGAGCGACAAACGAGAGAGCAATAACTGTCATAGTCATGGTTGCAACAAAACAAGACTAACTATTGCATGAAAGTGATACAAGAACTCTAAGGCAAAATAAATCATCGAGGCTTACTGACTATTGATTAGTCATATTCATGCGTGAGCATGTGCCAAGTCGATTCACATGAAACTTTTAGAGGAGGATACCACAATATCATACCAAATTATGAATAAAACAATGCAAGCAAACATTCATATGACATGCTACAAACTATTAGCAAGTTGGGGCTAATCACAAGCAAGCAAGAACTACTAAGCATCCATAATGACATACACCTTACACAAATAGGCTAAGCATGCTCACAATGATGAGTATATGTACAAAAATGAAAACAAATAGAGTTTGTTACCAGCCTCTTACCACTCCTCAAGTTGTCTTAATCTTCATTATTGCCCTTCACTTGTGTGACTTGAATAATAACATTAAACCAAAATCCACTAAGGACGGCTGAACCCTGCAAAGGACCCACAAAACCAAAGAAGAACAACAAATATTTTTGGTGTTTTTGATTTTTTAAGAAAGCAAACAAAACAAAAACAAGAAAACAAAAGCAAACCAACAAAGCAAAAGGCAAACCAAACAAGAAGCAAACAAAGCAAAAAGCAAAGAAACAAACCAAGAGAAACAACAAAAATATTTTTGGTATTTTTGTGTTTTGAGAAAGCAGCAACAAGAACCAAAAAGAAAGCGAAACAATGGATATACAAAGAACCGACGAAACATGATATAAAGTTGAGTGTGATGCCGGTATACCTCCCCCCAAGCTTAGGATTTTGGCCTAAGTGGGTCTCAATAGCGTGGGTAGTATCCCCAAGCTGGTGGGTCATCATAGGAATGATCATAGTCAGGCGCTTGCGATGAAGAAGAAGACGCGCCCCAATCATAAGAAGGTTGCTGGTATGAAGACTCTCACAAGTTGGAGGGCTGAACCGAATCATCTTCGGCACCCTCTCCAACATTCTCCTCTTGCTGGGAGAGCTCCACCACATATGTGTCAAACTCCTCCTCCGTGAGCGACCATCCTTGCCTGTCATCAAAATTAAACAAAGCAGGTGCAGGAAAATAAACTATTTTCTTAGTCCTACCCCCTGTCCAACCTTGCTGGGCAAAAGACAATTCATACGGTAAACTTCTCACATTAGCTCCCAAAGAAACAAAACCATGCTAAATCATGGATTCAAGATCAAGCCTCTCTATGGGGAACCGATAATCTAAATGGTGAGGCTCTAAACCATGGAAAGCTAGCAACCTAGAAGCAATGAGACCTCCACAAATTCCACCCTTCTCGCGGTTGGTAGTGAGATGGTAAGCTATCAAAGCACCCAGGTTATAAGATCTATTCCTATTCAAAGCAGCTGCGATAAAAGCTAGATCGAAAGAAGATAACTTCCTACCAATCTTTCTAGCAAGAACACACTTGGTAATGAAATAGGCAAAATATCTAATGGCTGGGAACTGAATGTTCCGGATTTTACCACTTTCCTTTGAGAAGTCGAAACCTTGGCAAATCTCAACATATAAATCCATAAGCGACTTGGGCCTATCCTTGATCTTCTCACAAGATCCCCACTGAGGTACTCTGATTGCTGGACAAAAATCAGCAAAAGGCAGGTTGACAGGCATATTGTATATTTTGTAATGGACCATGGGATTAGATGTAGACCAAGTAAACCGAAAGTCCTGCACAAAAGCCATGGTTAGCTAAACAAATTGAAATGGTTCACCTTCAACAAAGTGTTCCAACCCTGCATTGGCAATCAAAGTTTGGAAATCCTGGAAGATTCCCGCGGTTCTCATAAATTCATGGCATGGATATATGGAAGGAAAGACTCCTTCCTCACAATGAAACTTCATTGGCTCAGGCACCATCAAGTCATATTGGTTCAGTGGATAAGCACTCATCTACCTTGCTGAAATTTTGAGACAACCATCAAACCAAGTGATTTCCAAGTTGATAAATGGTGAGCAACTACTATAGGAACTTGCTAGAGGGCTACACATGCATCAAAATGAAATTTCTAAGCATAGAACAAGCATGCAATATCACACAACCTGACACCTATATCAGCAAAATACTCAAGATATAATCTACCAAATACAAATCTAATTGGACAGGTGGAGGAGGCACATACCAAGGAGAAATCCCTCCAAAAATCAGCAGCAAAGATGGGCTAATCAAGGAGATCGAAAATCGTGAGCAAGAACAGCAAGAACTCGGGCTTGAGAAAGTTTTCAGTGTTTTTCGGGAGAGAGAAAGAAGATGGCTATGAGGGGGCACCTTGGAGGGGCCTAGGTGGGCCAGACCCCCGTAGGCGCCACCCATAGGTAGGCTGCGCCTACCATGGGTGTGGTGGCCTGGGGTGGCCCCCTGGGTCACTCCAGGTGTCCCTCTGCCCATTTTTTTGAGGAAAAAATTATTTTGAATTTTTTGGGATTTTTCGGGAAACTTTATTTTTGGCCAATTTTCAGGGTATGAAAATTGATTTTCTCGCAGAAACAGTTTTTGCAGAAGAAGCAAAAGCAAACAAAAGCCAAACTACAGAAGTTCTAAGACACTCTAACAAGCGAGCAACTAGCTAACAAGAGCTAAAGCAAAGACTAGGAAGGAGAAAAGTAGAAGAAAGCAAGAATAACCATAGTGGAAACAATATTTTGTTCATTAAAATCTTTTGTTAACAAAACAATCTTATATGAAACAAAACTTTGCTATCCACAAGGTGATTATGTTACCTCATACTTGATAGCAATGGTCTCAATCATAATAGTTTCAAAATTTTCTTGTGGAATGGGACAATATATTCCTCCAACCTTGATGTTGTCAATATTTTCAATGGAATTCAGGCAATAGCTCTTAGCAACCTTCTTGGGTAAATAGACAGTATGCTCCTTGTCATTAATATTGAAAGTTACTTTTCCTTGATTACAATTGATGACAGCACCTGCAGTATTAAGAAAAGGTCTCCCAAGAATAATAGACATATTATCATCTTCAAGCATTTCAAGCACAACAAAATCAGTTAGAACCAAGCAATTATGAGCCACTTGAACAGGAACATCCTCACATATACCAACATGAATAGTAGTTGACTTATCAGCCATTTGCAAAGATATATCAGTTGGTATCAACTTTTCTAGCTGGAGTCTCTTGTAGAGAGAAAAAAGGCATAACACTAACTCCATCTCCCAAATCACATAAAGCAGTTCTAACATAATTATTCTTAATAGAGCAAGGAATAGTTGGTATACCTGGATCACCAAGTTTATTTGGAACCTTACAATTGAAGGACTAATTAGCAAGCAAAGTAGAAATCTCCTCATTAGGAATCTTCCTTTTATTAGAGACAATATCCTTCATATACTTTGAATAAGGAGGCAACTTAATAGAATCAGTCAAAGGAATTTGCAAAAATAAAGGCTTCATCCACTCACAAAACTTGTTCTAGTGTTCTTCCTCCTTTGACTTGTGTTTCTTACCTAGAAAAGGCATAGGTTTCTGCACCCAAGGTTCTCTCTCTTTACCATGTTTATTAGCAATAAAATCTTCCTTAGTGTACCTAGTGTTCTTAGTGTGCTTCTCAGGTTCTTCCTCAACTTCCTCCTTATCAGGAGCATCATTTTTATAATTACCAATCTCAATTTCAGCATCAGAGACATATATACTATTAGGATCTACAGCAGGTTCAAGTGGTCCCTCAACTATTTTGTGTTTGTTTTTCTTTCTCGTACGAGGATTACCACTATCAACTTGTTGGGAATCCCGCTCAATTCTTTTAGGGTGTCCTTCAGGATATAAAGGATCTTGAGTAGCTATACCACTCCTAGTTCTAATTCCATAAGCATGTTTATCTCCTAAGGCATTGACTAGCATATCCTTTTGTACCTTAGCAAGTTGATCAAGTTGAGTTTGAACCATTTGAAAGTGTTTACAAAGCATTTTAATATCATTAGAAGTTCTTTCCACAATTTCTTTCAACTCTTTAATAGCTCTAGAGTTTTCCAATAAATGATTCTAAACTTGTTTATTAAAATTACCTTGCTTAACAATAAAAATGTCAAGTTCCTCTAAACATTGATCAGGAGGCTTACCATAAGGAATATCACCTTCATCACAGTGTTGGAGAGAGTGTACTCTCAATAGTAAATGAGTGGGGAATTTGCATACATAATTATTCTATAGGAGGTAGATTCTTCACATCTTCAGCTTTAATATCTTTCTCCTTTAGACACTTCTTAGCTTCCTTCATCACTTCATCATTTAATGCAATAACTCCTCTCTTCTTTGGTGTTGGTATTGGAACTGGTTCAGGAACCTCTAGTTCAGGAGTAATAGGCTCATGTGTATTTAGCTCAGTTGAAGTCCAATCATCATAATTGTTGCTTATTTTATCCATTAATTCTTTAGCATCTGTAGGAGTTCTTTTCCTGAAAACACAATCAACAAACCTATCTAGGTATGTCCTAGAATCATTAGTTAGTCCATTATAATAAATATCAAGAAGCTCATTTTTAGGTAATGGACATCCAGGATGTGCATAAATCAAGGCACGTAACCTTGTCCATGACTCAGGCAACTTCTCTTCTTCTCCCTGTTTAAAATCAAAAAGTCTCTGCAAAGCAGCATGTCTAGCACTAGTAGGAAAATATTTCTGGAAGAAAGAAGCAATCAAACAATCAGGGCTATCAATGGAACCAAGAGGTAATCTATTAAACCAAGCCCTAGCTTCTCCTTTTAGTGAAAAAGGGAAGATCTTAGTAACAAAGTACTCGCGCATCTTAAAATCATCAGAGAATAAAGCACTCATAGTAGAAATCTTATTCATATGAGCCACAACACTCTCATTTTCAGTCCCACAGAAAGGTTCTTTCTCAACAATATCTACATAGGACAAATCAAGAGAGAAATCATAATCTTCATCTTTAATATCTATGTGAGAGGTGGCAAAGTTAGGATCAGAGGACAGTTTAGGCATAATAGTACATCTAGCAAGGAGACTCTTAATAGCACTAGTACCATGTGTGTTTCGACACTCCTCAACAAATTCATCAGTGAACTCAATGTAACCATCATTAATATCATAACTCACACTAGACTCAGGTGAGCTAACAGGTGTAACAGTGTCTTCACTAGGAGTTCCGGTATTTCCTAGACTAGCCATAGTAGCATCTAGGAAAGGACCTAATGAACCACTCACATGAAGCACAGTAGAAGTAACATCATTAGTATCAAAAGCAGTTTCAGACTCAGCAGTAGTAGCAGTGTGTGTAGCATGTGTATGTGGTGGTGGTGTAACAAGCTTACTTATAACAGACGGTGAATCAAGAGCAGCAGATGTGTTTAGGTCTGTACCTCTTCTTGTAATGGATGGTAAAATAGGGAACTTTCCATCACGAGTCTTCCCCATGATGAAAGGAGTAGTAGTGAACAATAATAGATCCAAGTGAACTTACAAATAAAGATATGGTCCCGGCAACGGCGCCAGGAAATAGTCTTGATGACCCACAAGTGTAGGGATCCAAAAAAATTCCAAATTTTGAAATGTGAAAAATAAATAAACAGAATAAATAATTGTTGAAATATAGGGTGAAAAGAAACTTTTTATTTCTAAATGGAAAACTTAAAACCCCATCTAGAACAAACTTTGAATAAAATTTAAATCCAAATAAAATTCAAATCAGGCGAAATGCATTCTTCATAAATGCATCTTGAAATTTAAACACCTTGAAAATAAACCAAATCCCTAAAACTCTAATGGAAGAAAAACATTTCCAAGATATCTCGAAGACTAAGGATTTGATCCATATAAAAATTTATCAACAAACATTTATAAATGATCAAGATTGATAAATAAAAGTATCATGAAACGATAGGAATTTATTCTATTAAATTTGGAGCCATAGATAAAAATTTATGAATTTAATAAGTTGAAAGGAAATATTTTCCAAAGCTAATAAAGCTCCTATCTAAAATCCATACCAAATGGTGAGCAAATAATCCTAAAGAGATTTAAAAGGATAAAAAATTATTAAATAAAATTATACAAATTGGAATCACCAAATTTGGATCTATAAATAAAAAGATATGGATTTTATAAGATAAAGAAAGAAACAATAAATAAGGAGTATTTAAAAGCCAAATTAAATCTTGGCCAAATCCATAAGCAAATGAAATAAAGATAATAATAGGATAAATATTATTCCAATAAAATTATATGGCATTAAACCATATTCTAAATTATATATGGATAAAGATAAAATTCCTAATAAGAATGATTAATTAAATCATGAGAAAGTAATAAATGGAAATTTATCAAAGTGGGTTAAAAAGTTATCAAATTAACTTAAAAGAATTATTTGAATTAAAATTTATATGGTATTAAAACCATAATCAAATTTTATTTAATTAAAGACAAATACTCATTTTAAATGATTAATAAATCATATTAAAAATATTTCAAATAATTCAAAGTGAATTATTTAACACCCTATTAAATAAATAAAACCTACTAAAAAGGATTTGATAAAATTTGGAATTTAAATAAAAGTTGGAAAACATATTAAAATTCTATTTAAATAAAGACAAAATGGCCATTTTAAATAAATAATTAAACCATGTGGGAATAAAAGAAATATTCCAAAATTATCTTTAAAATACATGTTTGAACAGAATACAAAATTTCTGAAAGTTTGGTAAACATTTAAATTCAAATGATGTTTGAAATCATTTGAAAGAAATCAAAACAGAATAAAAGAAACAAAAAAAGAAAAATGAATCAGAACATAAAAAGGAAAGAAACCAGCCCAGCTAACCTAGCGCATCCGGCCCAGCTAGCCCATCCCTCTCCCCCCAGGAAAACACTTCACACCGCAACTTTTACCCACACGGTCGCTGACACCCAGACCCCACCATCCCTCTCTCTCTCGCTGCCACCAGACCCCACCACCAGCTCACCTTCGTCTTCACTCGCGCAAAGACCACTGACGAGGTTTAATCTCGTCAATGCCCATTGTTATGGACTTGGGTTTTGGAGAAGATGGGGATGCTGGAGATCGTGGCACGGTTAACAGACAAGCAACCAGGGGACACGAGATTTACCCAGGTTCAGGCCCCCGGAGGGAAAACCCTACTCCTGCTTGTCTGCTCTTTGATTACGGCGGAACCGAAGGTTACAGGGGTGCGCAGATTCGATCTGGCGTGGAGGTGTGTATGTCGTAATCTAGTAGTTGTCTGTCCTCCTCGTTGGACCCTCCTAGCCTTTATATATGGGGAGGCTAGGTCTCGGGTACCGATACGAGTAGGTTACAAGTTGTATTCAAACTCTAGTCTTGTTCTTCAAGGATCCGAAGGCATCATGGGCCTGGGCCACCCGAAAATCTTCATGGGCTGGCGTATATTTGCCGTGGGCCTTCCTTGGGCTGGACTAGGTATGCTGAAGTTACGTACCCATAGGGTATAACCATGTCAGTAGCCCCCGAGTGTTCAGTCGAATCGTAGATTCGGCTAAGGACTCTTCAATCCTTCGGGTGCAACTCTGTCTTTCAAGAGAATGTGTAGGAATTGTTGATGCATGTGCCTGACTCACCCGACGGATCAGGGTCAGTTAATCGTCTTAGGACAAAACAACACGATCTTCTTCAGGTGCGAGTCCCTCGACTCGAACCCGGAACATATGCTGGCGTAATTCGACTCAGGCCGCGGAGGACTTACAGGAGTGGAATTCCAGTGATTTTAAATGATGTACCCAACGCGTCCATCGGGATTTTTCATCGCACCTGCTGGCACGGATTTTGACTAGCAGAGCGCAGTCGTGTGCGTTGCCAGGCCATCAGATGATATCTGTAGGTCTTATCTTTGTGTCGCAGACGCAACATCCGAATGTTTATCACCGCGGAGGTGTTTCGGGTGGCTAATGAGGTCGCTGCTCACTTAGCGTTAATTAGGGCAGAGTTGCCGAAAAAGTTTTGCATGCTGATCCGAAGGATCACAGTCGAAGAGTTCATAGGGTGCGCGACCAGCGCTCCCTATGGGAGTAGCCCCCAAGTGTCTGTTCGAGTCGTAGACTCAAACGGAGACTTTTAGTTCAGGCATTGTTTCAATCATTAAGTCCGCAGGACTCGAAATTTTTTGGATGCTTGAATCCACCCTCCCTATGGGAGTAGCCCCCGAGTCCGTAGTGGAGTCGTAGACTCGACGTAGGACTCGAAGATCTTTGTGTGTGAATGACCATTGCTCCAGTTTGGAGTAGCCCCCGAGTGTCTGGCGGAGTCGTAGACTCGGGCAGAGACTCGAGTCTTGTATCATGTAACTGTAGTAGGAAAATCTCGTGGGCGTACCGCTGACCCGGAAGTACATCGGGTGCGCGACCAGCGCTCCTGATAGGAGTAGCCCCCAAGTATTTAGTCGAATCGTAGATTCGAGTGAGTACTTTTAGCTGTGGAGCCGAAATTGGTGCTAGTATAGCTTTTGATGACGTCAGTGCTGACGATCGATGACCGCAAGCGTCTGCTACGCCAGAGATGACTTGATTGGATGAATCGTGGGTCCCACTTGCTGACTTTGAATTGACCGGTCACGCGCGTCGTGGAGATGATTACGGCGTCTCCTCAATTTCCGCGTGTAGTGGACGGCGTGGTGACGACGCTTCGTTTTGATGCTGACACGTGTACAGCCAGATCTACCATTGTCGTTAGGTCTTTTCGATGGACGGCCAGCGTGCGTCGTCTTCGCTGTTATAATCCGTGGTGAAATCGTGGTTTGTTTTTCACCGCAGCAGTTCTTGTGTTCACTGCTTCCTTGTTCTTGAGCTTATTCTCGCTGCGCGCTGAGAGTTCCTTCCGCATTTCCTTTGTCTTCGTCGTTGGCAACGCCACCACCGCCGTAGCGCCATGGGGAAGAAGAAGTCCTCATCTGCAGTTGGGACCAGCACTGCCGGAGGCAAGAAGGGCGCCGCTGCTGCTCGTGTCACCGATGGTGGCTGGCGGCGATCAGAGACGCGGGAGAGCGATCTCCGCAAGCTGCGCGAGCGGAGCCTGATCCCGCAAGACACGACGGCCGTGATACTCCCCGGCCATGAGGTAATCCCCCGTCCCCCATCTGGGTTCCGGGTTATGTTCGTTGCCTTCGTGATTCGCGGGTTTTCTTTTCCGGTCCATGACTTCCTTCGTGGACTGCTCTTTTTCTATGGGGTTCAACTCCATCATCTGTCTCCCAACTCCCTTCTCCACATTGCGTGTTTTATCACGCTTTGCGAGTGTTGGCTTGGCATTGAGCCGCACTTTGGCCTTTTCCGGAAGCTTTATTCCGTGAAGAGGCAGTCTGGTTCAGATGGTGTGTATCCCATTGGGGGTTTCATCATCTCCCTCAGTCCCAATGTGCAATTCTTTTCCTTCTCCATGTCCGAATCTGTCCAATACTGGCGGAGGAAATGGTTTTACATCCGTGACTCCGTGCTGCCTGGGCAAGATTTTGGTCTCGTTCCTTTTGACCCCTCGCAGTTGATTGTGAAGAAAAGATCCTGGCAAAACCAAATCTTGGATGGTGAGGTGGCAGAGATAGAGGCCCTGTACCATCGGTTGGAGGAGCTCCAATTGATTCCTGAGAAGGAGGTGAACGGTGTCGACATCATCCGGACGTTTCTTGAGCGTCGGGTGCAGCCTCTTCAGGCGAGGGCGCACCCGATGTTCCTTTACTCTAGGCGCCGTGATCCGACGAGGGTTTCGAGTGAGAAGATCTCCGAGGTGGACCTTGACAAGGATCTTCGCGTGCTGTTGAAGTTCAAGGCCGACGAAAAAAATCCCGGGGAAGTCGCTGACTCCTCCCTTTTCTTCGACGTTGGTCGTGCCGAAGGTGTAGATTTGCGCACTTAGTGCTTCCTTTTTGTTTTTGTCAACTGTGTACTTTTTTCCTTTGTTTGCTAACAAAGTTTCTTCTCATTTTGTAGAGCTTCAAAGTGCCAGGCATGGCACCACCATTGCCCGAAAGGTATCCGAATGCCCCGGATAATGAAGTGGTGGATTCCGTGTCCGAGCTTCCTTCGGTGCGATCTCCGGCGGAGGATGCCGACGAGTCGGGCGAGGACCATTCGATCGAACGATCACTGAGCTCTAGCGAATCGTCAGATGCCTCGACTCCTCCGACTCCGAGGAATCCTCTGGGTCTTGAGCGTCATGATGATGGTCATGGAGGTTCTTCCTCTCCCCTTCCTGCCATTCCTGTGCGGGCTGTTGCACCGCACCCGCCAGCAAAGCGGAAGAAGGAAGAGAAGAAGGAAGAGAAGAAGGAGGAGAAGAGAGAGGAGAAGAGGGCCAGAAAGGCTTCTCCTATCTTCGACCTGAGCGCGTTGGGCTCGTAAGTGTTCTTGTTGTACTGTTGTCCTTTTCTCTTTATGATGTTTGCACCTGTGTTGATTGGCTTCGTGTGCAGGCAATCCTCCGATGGCTCCAGTGACGGAGCGCGTGAGATGATGGGGGAGTCGAACATTGTGTCGCCTCCTCCCCAGACGGTGGCGACTTCGGGTGGCGCCGCTCCGGATCCTCCTGTGCAGGAGAGGCTAGTGGTTGCGCCTCAGAATTTCGCAGATGGGCCTGTGGGTTCGCCTTCGGAGCACGTAAGTTTTTCTGCTTCATGTCACGGGGGGAACCCCCGAGCGTCTTCGTGTGCTGATGTTGTGTTTGCTTCTTTGTGTTGGGCGTAGCCCCCAAGTCCTGTGCTTACTACTGTTGCCTTTTTCTGCAGCCTTTTGTCCAAGAGGCCAAGCGGCTGGTGGAGGAGCGCCTGACGCTGGAGGCGAAACTGCGGCAGCTGCAAGGTATTCGTCTGCCTTGTAGTACTCATTTTGCTATATCCTGGTCCTTTTGTTGACACTTGCTTGTTGTAAATGCAGAGGAGCATAACGACTCTCTCCGTGAGGTTGATGCTCTGAAGAAGAGCCTTGGCCAACTGGAGCAGAAGGCCGAAACTGCTGCTGAGGCGAGAGAGCACCTTGAGTTGGAGCTGTCGAAGGCAGCCGAAGCGAAAGAGCGCCTCCAGCAGGAGGCCGCAGATCGTGAGGATCAGTTGGCCACCGTTGCGGCTGCTCGTGAAAAGGGGGTGGCGGAGAAGCTCATGGCTGCTGCCAAGGCTATTTCGGGTGAGTGCTAGCTTTTTTACTTGCTTCTTTTTCTTCGGGTCTTCCTCTACGTTGCCTTTCTTCATGTTTTCTTCTATTTTATCTCAGATGCCGCAGGCATCGAGTTTGACCGCGGTGCTCTGGAGCACAGGAGTGCTCTGGATGATGCCACTGTAGCGGTCGAAGACCGCTACAGCACCGTCGTCAACTCCCTTGCCAAGACGAAAGAGGTCCTTGGTCGCTTTTACCAGGAGCTTTTCCCGAAGGGCGCATCCCTTGAAGACGTGGGTGCCCTGGCAGAGGCTCTGTCGGCTGAAGCGCCTGCAGCGTACAAGCGCAAGCAGAAGGGCATCGGCGCGTCCGTCGGGCTGGTGATGGCCATGGCGGCTGGGGCGGAGCTGGACTTGCCCCAGATCACTTCTCGGATGCCGACGGCTGCGGACGGATCAGAGGTAGCCTTCGCTGCCTACTCCGCTCGCTGCAGACGATATGGGCCCAAGCTCATTGACTTGCTGTCTGAGTACGCGCTGCGGCAGCAGGGCGAGGCCAAAACTAGGCAGTCTGGCTCTGAGGCGACTCGGTGTCCTACGCCTTAGGCATAGGAGATGTAGGGTAGTATGTAGTTTACTTTTGCTATAAATATCTTTTGTAGTACCATCCTTGTGCCACGCAGTGGCCTTATTTTAATGAATTCCTCCGAGTTGAGCTTTTCCCTTGGCTGAATGTCTGTGTGCTTTCTTTTTTCTGCTGCTATAGGTTCCTTCGGGTGCTGACCCGGTTGACACGTCATCCGAAAGGCCCTTGCGAGCATCATTGGATGATTCCTCGCAGCTCGCGTTTCTTCGAGATCGCGTGCGCAGCTTGGAGAGAGATTTGCTTGGGTTGCGCGGTCGCGCTGATGTTTGGAAGTCCAAAGCAGATCGTAGTGCAGCCAGAGAGGAGTACTTGATGGCGGAGCTGGGTCGGCTGTCCGAGCAGCTGCAATGTAAGTTGATCCGTCTTTCGGGCTGTAGCTCAGTCCTTCGGGTGAGCCTGCTGGCCTTACTCTTGTTCTGTGCTGTTGTCGCAGGTGCGAATCTTGCTCCGAGGGAAGAAAAGGAGCGCATTGCTGTTCGAGTCAATTGCTTAACTCAACAGGACATGGAAGCCGGGGGCTTCTTCTGGATGGATCGCGATCGCGCCATAGTTCTGGCAACGGTGCAGGATCGTGTCTACCAGGTTTCGCGGGTGCTCCGCCAGGTGAAGACATCGCTGTCCTCGGTGCTGCACGTCATGTTTCCGTTGGATGGCGTGCCGACGACCCTTGCAGGTCTTCTGGCGAAGTTTCGGAGTACCAGCAATGTCAAGGAGCTGGTGCGGCAGCAGCTCGTCGCAGGGGTGAAGGCTGCCTTGTCTCTTGTGAGGGTGCATCGCCCTGATGTAGATTTGGCTGCTGTGGCGACTGGGCCACCTCCTCGACCAGATGGTGGTGAGTGGAATATGCGTCCGCATTACGCGGCTGTAAGGCAGTATGCCGAACAGATTGTAGATTTGTTTGAGCAGCGTGCTCAGGTTATTCTTCAGAATAGGTAGTACCTGAGAATAAACAGATAGATGTAAAATTTGTGTATTGCGACTGGGCGTGTATGTGCCCTTTGTTGTAAAGGTTCGCTTGTTAGCGAGCACATAGTGCTTTGATTTAGTACGTGCCCTTTTTGTTAGCCTGACGTGGTCAGCTACTCAGGTGTACACGTGTTGTCCTCAGTCGATGAAATCGTGAGGTGGGGGGAGCCCCCGAGCGCGTTTTGTCCTCAGTCGATGAAATCGTGAGGTGGGGGGAGCCCCCGAGCGCGTTTTGTCCTCAGTCGATGAAATCGTGAGGTGGGGGGAGCCCCCGAGCGCGTTTTGTAGTATATAGTAGATATGCAGGAAATAGTGAATCGAAGGTTTGGGGCGAGGCACTTAGCTTTATTTGGATCGTAATGGAGGAGGTACATGGTTTGGCTAAGTAGCCTTGGCCGTAAGCCTTATTGAAAGTAAAAAAGGGGGGGTACATTGCCCAATTGACGAGGTTTAATCTCGTCAATGCCCATTGTTATGGGTAGAATCGTCGCAGGTGCGAGACGTTCCATGGGTTGGAGTATGCGACTCCAGACTCCACGTGCTTGAGGCGATAGGCGCCACCTGGTATGACTTCGGTGATGGCATAGGGTCCTTCCCATGGTGACTCGAGTTTATTCGGTCGCTTTTGCTTGAGTCGCAAGACGAGGTCTCCTTCGACGAAGGACCTTGGGCGCAGCCGGCGGCTGTGATAGTTGCGGAGACTTTGCTGGTACACCGCGGATCTAGCTGCTGCTATATCCCGTGCTTCGTCGAGTGTGTCGACGGCATCTTCGAGTGCAGCCGTGGATTCGGCTTCGCTGTAAGCGATGACTCGTGGAGCTTGGTGGCGCACTTCGGCTGGTAGCACGGCCTCAGCTCCGTGCACCATGAAGAATGGTGTGTAGCCGGTGGAGCTGTTTGGCGTAGTCCGTAAGCTCCATAAGACGGACGGTAGCTCTTTCGTCCAGTTTCCAGCTTTGTGCTCGAGTGAGCTCATGAGGCGCTTCTTGATGCCGGCGCCGATTAGGCCGTTGGACTTTTCCACTTGCCCGTTTGTTTGCGGGTGTGCCACTGAGGCATAGGTGATATTGATCCCGAGGCCTTCGCAGAAGTCCTGGAATTCTTCGGAGATGAAGTTCGATCCGTTGTCGGTGATGATGCTGTGTGGTACGCCAAATCTGTAGACAATGGATTCGAAGAATTTGACGGCGGTTTTGCCCTTCTGGTTGGTGACTGGCATTGCCTCGATCCACTTGGTGAATTTGTCGACTGCGACCAGGAGGAAAACGTGTCCTCCCTTCGAGGATTTTGGCAGTTTGCCGATCATGTCAAGGCCCCATTGGGCGAAAGGCCAGGCTATGGGTATGGGTCGAAGTTCGGACCCAGGTGCGTGCGGTTTGTCGGCGAACCGTTGGCACCCATTGCATCTTCGGACGATGTCCTTTGCGTCGCTCATGGCCGTTGGCCAGTAGAATCCTGCTCGCAGAGCTTTGGCAACGAGGGAGCGACTGCCTGCATGGTGGCCGCAGATGCCCTCGTGTATATCTTGGAGTATGGCTTTGCCGTCGTTGATGGTGACGCATCGTTGTAGTACGCCCGTAATGCTGCGTTTGTACAGCTCGCCGTTGATGATGGTGAAGGCTTTTGACCGACGAGATACACGCCGGACATTTGTCGGGCTGTCTGGCAATTCTCCATTTATCAGGAACTAGAGGTATGGACGTGTCCAAGTTTCTTCGACTGCCATGACCTGCATCAGGTTGACCATGGCAACTTCGGTATCCAACTTTTCGGGTCCTTCGTGACCTTCGGTAGCGTAGCTCCCGAGTGTTCTGCTTCTTCGGGTGATCCCTTGGGGAATTTTCGCTTGATGGATGGCACGCAGATCTGTTCGAGGAACACACCTGGTGGTATCTTTGCACAAGTGGAGCCGATGTTGGCGAGTCTATCGGCCTCCTCGTTGCTCTCTCTTCCGACGAGCCGAAGTTCGCAGCCATCGAATTCTCCTTCGAGTGCGTTGTATAGCGCGCGGTACGCGATCATGTTTTCGGCGTGTGCGTCGCACTCATTCATCGCCTGCTGTACGACAAGGTTGGAGTCACCGTAGATGACCAGGCGCGTTGCGCCGCATATTTTTGCCATCTTCATGCCATGGATGAGGGCTTCGTATTCGGCCTCGTTGTTGGAGGCTCTGAATTTCATCCGAAGGACGTACTTCATCTTGTCACCTTGCGGGGAGGTCAGTATGACTCCTGCCCCTGCTCCGGCTTCGCGTTTGGAGCCGTCAAAATGCATTGTCCAGGACTGCGACATGTCTGGGGTGTCAGGCAGCTGCAGCTCCATCCAGTGCACCAGAAAGTCCGGAAGAACTTGAGATTTGATTGCGTGTCGCTTCTCGTAGATGATGTCCAAGGGTGATAGTTCAATGCCCCACAGGGCCACGCGTCCTGTGGCCTCTGGGTTATTTAGGATGCTGTTTAGGGGTGCCTCGTTGACGACCATCACCTGATGCTCCTGGAAGTAGTGGTTCAGTCGTCGAGCCGTCATGAACATGCCGTAGGCTAGCTTCTGGTAGTGCGGGTACCGCTGCTTTGTTGGAGTGAGGACCTCGCTGAGGTAGTAAATTGGGCGTTGTACTCCATGGTTCTTGCCTTCTTCGGGTCGTTCGACCACGAGTACTGTGCTGACCACCTGGTGTGTGGCTGCTATGTACAGCAACAAGGGCTCGCGCTCTTTTGGCGTGACCAAAACTGGCGAGGTGGAGAGGAGCCGCTTGAGGTTTTCGAATGCTCGTTGGCTTCTGGTGTCCATTCGAACTTGTCTGCTTTATGCAGCAGCTGGTAAAATGGTAGGGCCTTTTCGCCCATGCGGCTGATGAACCTGCTTAGTGCCGCTACTCGCCCTGCGAGCTGCTGAACGCCCTTGAGGTTTTTCGGCTTCTCCATTGTCATGATAGCTTTGATTTTCTTTGGGTTTGCTTCTATCCCTCGTTGAGAGATGAAGTACCCGAGCAGCTGACCCGAGGGGACGCCGAAGGCGCACTTTTCTGGATTGAGCTTGATCCTGTAGTGATCGAGGTTGTCGAACGTCTCGCGGAGATCGTCGATAAGTGTTCTTGCCTCCTTGGTTTTGATGACTATGTCGTCGACATAGACTTGGACGTTGCGACCGATCTGGTCCTTGAGGCAGGCCTGCATGCATCGCTGGTACGTGGCACCCGCGTTCTTTAGCCCGAAGGGCATTGTGTTGTAGCAGTATACTCCGAACGGTGTGATGAACGCCGTTTTCTCTTGATCTTTGACCTTGAGTCGAATCTGGTTATAGCCTGAGTAGGCGTCGAGGAAGGAGAGTTTCTCACAACCTGCAGTCGAATCGATGATCTGGTCGATCCGAGGAAGAGGGAAGTGGTCCTTAGGGCAGTGTTTATTTAGTGACGTGAAGTCCACGCACATCCGCAGGATGTCCGTGTCCTTCTTCGGGACCATCACCATGTTTGCCAGCCACTCGCTTTCCTTGATTTCCCGGATGAAATCTGCTGCGAGTAATCTGTTGATCTCCTTGCCGATAGCTTCGGCTCGTGGCTCTGACAGTCATCGAATGGACTGCTTGACTGGCTTGGTGTCTGGGAAGACATTGAGTGCGTGCTCGGCGAATTCCCTGGGAACTCCTGGCATGTCCGCAGGACACCAGGCGAAGATTTCCCAGCGCTCACGGAGGAATTTGACGAGCGCGCTTTCCTATGCGGTGCTGAGGTCGTTGGCGATCAGCGCCGTCTTGGAGGTATCCGTTGGATGGACCTGCACTTTTTTTGTGTTGATGGTGGAGTCGAAAGACATGTCAGGTGCATTCTGCTTGGTGACTGGGGGTAGCCCATTGTCTGTCACTTCGCGGAGCTTTACAAGCTCGTCTTGCATGCCGAAAGACTGGGAGATTTTGTTGAAATCTCTGTCGCATTGGTCCGATCGGGTGAAGCTCCCGTGGATTGTGATGACGCCCCTTGGTCCTGGCATCTTGAGTAGTAGGTATGCGTAGTGTGGGACGGCCAGGAACCTTGCGAATGCTACGCGTCCCAGGATGGCGTGGTATTGCGACGGCCAGTCCACCACTTCGAATTCTAGGCGCTCCTGCCGAAAGTTGTCCGGCTTCCCGAAGATGACGTCGAGCCCTATTTTGCCCAGGGGGAAGATACCCTTCCCTGGAACAATGCCATGGAACGTTGTGTCTGATTGTTCCAGGCTGCATTGCGGGATCCGCATAGCTGCTAGAGTGCTTGCGAATATTAGGTTGATGCCGCTGCCGCCGTCCATGAATACGCGACTCATCTCGAAGCCTCTGATCTGCGCCTCCAGCACCAGGGCAGCATGACCTGGGCGAGGGATCTGGCAAGGGTGATCCGCGCGAGTGAATGTGATGCAGGACTCCGATCCGCTGAGGTACTCAGGGATTGCAGGTGGAGTTGTCACGGCCATGTTGATTTGTCGGGTGATTTTCTTCTGCACCCTATTTGTGGGGCGTCCCTTCTGTATCATATTGAGTGCTCCTTTTGGTGGGGGGTATGCGGCCCCGTCGTTGTTTTGCGCTGGTGCCACTGGTTGATGTGGGCCTCCAATAGGCGGTGGTGGAGGAGCTCCGTGTGCTATTTCACCTAGCGCAGGTGCGTTTCCGAACGCAGGAATTGGAGCTTGTTGCCTCATCTGCATCATGCCTTCGCTGAGTTTCTGGAACTCGCGGCAGTCCTTGAGCATGTGGCTAGCTTTCTTTTTGCCATCTTGTTTGTCGATGTAGAAGTGGATGGTGCATGGACCCGAAAGTTTGTCGAATGCTGAGGGTCCGTTATCGCGGTCGCGGCGTTGCCACGACTGCGTTGGTCGTCCATTGTCGCGGAAGTTTCCGCTGCGGTATCCTCCGCTGTTGCGGCTGCTGTCGTTACGGCGGTCGGCGTAGCCGGCTGCGACCATGTCAGGTCCGTCGCGGTCCTCGTAGACGCGCGATCTCCTCTTGCTACGACGTTCGCGTCTTCGGCCGTAGTCGTCCTCTTCGTCTGATTGTGCCCGTTGGATGCAATCTTCGCCGTCTGCCCAACTGTTGGCGATTTCCATGAGCTGGTCGAGTGTCTTGGGCTTTACACGTCCAAGTTTCTCCTTGAAGTCTGGGCGTTTGACGCCGTCCCTGAAGGCGTCGATGGCTCGCTCTTCGGATATGTGTGCTGCGGAGTTCTTGGTTGTAGACCAGCGTAGTATGTACGAGCGAATAGATTCACCCGTTCTCTGAGTGCAGGCTCGCAACTCTTCGATTGAGGCGGGCCTCTTGCTGGTGCCTTTGAAATTTCGGATGAAGCTATAAGCGAGCTCCTCCCAGCTTCGGATGGATCCTGATGATAGGCTGCTAAGCCAGACCCGCGCCGCGCCTGTCAGCTGCAACTGAAGGCATTGCATGGCGGTTTCTTTATTGCCTCCGTGAAGCTTAACAGATGACAGATGGTCACTGAGCCAGGATTTTGGATCTTGCGTGCCGTTGAACTTCGGAGTATCCGAAGGAAGCTTGAAGTTGCGTGGCATCTGTGTGCGCCGGACGGATCTGCTGAAGCATCGAGCTCCGCAGAGTTCTCCTTCGTCTTCATCCATCTCAGATTCAGACGAGCATGCGTGTTTGGCGCGTGCTTTGTCGATCTTGCGCTGTGTGAGCTTGTCTCTGGCGTCGTAGTCGTGTTTGTGGCGGTGCGAGCTCTTCTTCCTTCGAGGAAGGTCGTGTTCTTCTTCATCTTTGGATGAGGGAGTGGGGCTCCGGTCGCGCCTGGCCGGAGCTTTCTTCTTCGGCTCCGTAGGAGCGTCTTCGTGGAGCGCAACTCCGATTAGTCCTAGTCCGATGAGTGCGGACCTATGCATAGCCCTTTTCGGGTCCCCCTCCGGAGGTGGGTGAGCCGCGAGATACGCAGTGGCTGCCATGATCGCAGCTTGTGGCGTCTTCGGGGTGATGTTGCCGTCGGCGTCCATATCCATGAACGATGTGTGGAGGGTTTGGGTCACGTCACGCCGTTCCTTCGGGTCCATGTTTTCCACCCGAGAGTGGTGCTTGTTTCCCTGGTTTCCGTTCATGCTAGAGCTGGGTCCCATGGCGGAGAGCGCAGCTCGTCGCGCACTGGACTCAGAGGCTTCTTTCTTGCGTTTGTCGAGCGTCTCCTGCATCTTGACTTGCTTCTTGTGCTCCTCGATGAGGAGGTAGTGGTATGCCATCAGTAGATCACGTGGGGAGTCCAGAGGTAGGACTATGTCGCCTACGACGGCGCGGCGTGCTTCGGCCCATCCTTCTTTGCTAAGTTGGATGAGGTGGCCCCTGTTTTCCCCGTTTTCGCCGTTTCCGTTCTGCGGGTTGGGGTTAGGCGGCGGGTTAGGCGTTTCCTCGTCAGTTTGGATGATTGCGGCGCACAGATAGCGCCTGCAGATTGGTTGGCTGCTGCCGCAGCTTTCGGATCCAGAACCATAGGTCCCTTCATCCGAAAGTGGATCGCACAGATCGGAGTTGCAGCAGCTGCTGCTGTAGAACTCATCTGCTGATGATGACGTGCGTAGCACGGGGTGTGGAGCCCATGAAGCAGGCCTGATTGGCGGCACGGGCATCCGCTCAGGGAGGCGAAGAGTGCCAGTTTGTCCCACCTGGAAGCAGAAGCTCCCGAACAGAATTTCGAGTCCGTTGCCTGCGGGCTCGAAATCCTTCATGGTATCCGGCGAGTGGGCGGTGAAGTCGAAAGTCGCCGCGGAGTTGTAGATCTATCGGGTCGGAACCGTCACGACCGCACAATCAGCAGCCCCGATTCCCACAGACGGCGCCAATTGACGAGGTTTAATCTCGTCAATGCCCATTGTTATGGACTTCGGTTTTGGAGAAGATGGGGATGCTGGAGATCGTGGCATGGTTAACAGACAAGCAACCAGGGGACACGATATTTACCCAGGTTCAGGCCCCCGGAGGGAAAACCCTACTCCTGCTTGTCTGCTCTTTGATTACGGTGGAACCGAAGGTTACAGGGGTGCGCAGATTCGATCTGGCGTGGAGGTGTGTATGTCGTAATCTAGTAGTTGTCTGTCCTCCTCGTTGGACCCTCCTAGCCTTTATATATGGGGAGGCTAGGTCTCGGGTACCGATACGAGTAGGTTACAAGTTGTATTCAAACTCTAGTCTTGTTCTTCAAGGATCCGAAGGCGTCATGGGCCTGGGCCACCCGAAAATCTTCATGGGCTGGCGTATATTTGCCGTGGGACTTCCTTGGGCTGGACTAGGTATGCTGAAGTTATGTACCCATAGGGTATAACCATGTCAACCACGCCGGCAGTTTCCTGCCGTCGAATTGCTGGCATAAATTCGCGTCAATGACGCAGAACTTACTCCCTGCAACCATGCTCGTTAAAGCTCCTCGACGTCCTCTCTCTTTCCCCTCACTCTCCCCTCCCCCTCCGCCACCAGGCTGTGTGAATTTCTCCTCACACCGCAGTCTCCGGCAACCATTCTCGTTCGATTCCGATGATGCCAGACCACCGCGCTGTCCCTAGCCTCCACGAGAAGATTACCCACCCCTGGCGAACCTTTCTGCAGCACCAGCTCGCCCGCGCGTGCTCTGCATCATCGACAACGTCAACACTGAGCACCTCCGTCGTCTGTTTCCACTCCGGTGACCCCCACAGTGAGACCTGACCGCCTCCTCCACACTGGCTGCTACTCCTATAACCCCCTCTCTCGTACGCATCTAACTGCACCGCTGGTTTGTCTTAGTGCGCACCCCAGCCTCTCCAACGACGTCTCCAAGCTCGCTCATCGACCGAGACAACTCCGGCGAGCGATTCAGATCAACCCCGAGCACCCCTTCGACGACCAAGCAGACGTCGAGCATACCCATGCCACGGCGACCCCGGTGAGCTCCTCCCCTGTCTCTTTTTCTTCTTGTATCGCCGGCTCCGCCACCGTCTGACCCGCCGCCACCAACAACCACCGCCAGCGCCGCCCGTTCCTCGTCATTCGATTTAGGCCGTAGGATTTTGATCACGTGGCTATGATAGAACATAACCTGAAGGGGTACGATTGATCCTGTGCTGCAAGATCTGTTTTAAATCCAACACCCCACGTTGCACGATCCACACGAAATGGTATGGGCCAATCAGAACATTCCACGTGGCCTAGAGTTTGTTTTAAAACCAGAAACTTTTCTATGAGATGTGCGAATTTGTAAATTGCATAACTTTTGATCCACATGTCCAAAGTTTGCAAATTTTATATCAATGGAATTAGCAAAACAAGTACTTTCCAACCATACACTTTGTTTAATGAATTGCTTCTGGTAAAATATTTGTTTATGCAGAAACATGTGTAGGCATAAATTGAATATAAAAATTGTTCTAGAAATGTTTTTAGGGCAAAATATTTGGTAAATGGATTGTTTTGATCCTACTGACCATAAAAACCAACTTATGGATTTAAAAAGTGTATTTTGTGAAGTTAAAGAATAAATCTTTGAATAGGAGCATTTTTAGTTAAATAAAAATATTGTTTATGGTTTAAAAATGCTCTTTGAGTAAAACCTTTGGAAAATGATTTGATTTAAACTCTCTGACCCTAAACACCAAGTTTTGGGATTTAAAAATATATTTGGTGAACCCTATAAAAATTATTAATTGTTTAAAGGCATTTCTAACAAATAAAATATTGCTTTGGTATAAAAATGGTTTATAGGTAAAACCTTTTGCAAATGGTTTTTAATATTAAACACTTGAGCTTAAAACACTAACACTTGTGTTTAAAAATATATTTGTCAAACACTAGGAAGATATTACTTTGATTTGAACCATTTCTAGCAAAACAAAAATGACTTCAAATGGCCATTTTCACTAACTTGTTATCAAATGGTTTTGCCACATATATAAATGACCAATAGGTGTTTTATAATGATTATAACATATTAGAAACCACTTTTCCAAATAAAACAATCTTTGGCATGCTTGCATGCATTGATTTGTTTTTATTATTTTATGTGATGAATTGCTTGAATGGTAGATTGAATTTGTGCCTTGATTGAATTGTAGTGAAATTTGAAGAGTGTGATTATTGCAAGATCAAGGAGTGAACTTATAATCTCTACCAAAATGGCAAGTTGTGCTTCATACTTTTGTCCCATTATTTTCACTATGAATTAGTGTTATTTCTATGTAGGACTTGCATGGAATTTTTGCTAAGTATAAACTATGCCATGGGAAATTCTAGTAGATGAAACCTTAGTAGAATTTTCCTAAGTCAAGATTCCTACTACTATCATGCTTAGCTTAGCTAGTATAAAACAAGGGTGGATTATATTCATGCTATGGAATATTTCTAAGTCAAGGACTTGTTTTTTTAATAAAACAACTAAGTGAATGAATCACCTGGGTGGAATGGTATTGCTTGGATGGATTTTTGTTGAGTGGTTACACAAGGCCCATTTCTATGGTTTACCTTGTGTATCTCACTTGTGGAATGCCACCCAGGAACAAAGAGATTTGAGATGTCAAATGTTGAGAAGCTTCAAGTGCAGCCACTTGGCATTATGGGCTCTGCCTGGATCATATAGGTTGCAATAACTTAGCCAAATGGACAGTTGGTGGTAGGGGATGATAGGTTGGAACGCGTCCATTCTGGTCTAAGGGAAGGCTTCTGAAAGATCTTGTCTCGATGCATGTCGAGTCTTATGGGGAAAGTGCACCACCTCTGCAGAGTGTAAAATCTAAGTACTTAGCAGTGTCCCCGGTAATGGACAATTTGAGCATCAAGACATGGAAGCTATCAAGAATCTCCTCATCCCAATTTATAAGTTAAAAACTTGTGGTTGAACAAGGGTTTAAGGATCACCAATTTCTATTGGTAGATGCCTTGGGTGATTTTGACAAACAAAAACTTAGTGTTTTCAAATGATAAGGAAAATCTATTTTGAGCAAAGCAAGCCTAAGCTCCACTTAGCCAAATGCATATAGATGATAGTTACCACTATACTACCATAGTATCACTTGACAATACAATTCAAATGTATTGACCCTTGTGGCTGTCACTTATTATGTTGCAGGTTTGTTTGATGTTAGTGAAGTGTGTTGATTAGGATTACAAGTCTACAACCAACATGTTTGCCTGTGGCACTTTGAAGATGAAGGACTCCATGCTATAGTTATTTATGTTGCATTGTAATGTGATAGCCAAATGAGCTATGAAAGATGTAATGTAATATTTTAATCCTGTTTATAAAGTTGTATTATGACCTTTGTTTCTTGATATTACATCTTAACTGTGGATGCTAGCTATTGATCCAGGGACTAGCATTGTAAACATAGTGATCTCTACCTTATTAAAGGTTGGGACCTCTATAGATGATCTCCCCTCCGGTAGGGTGTCGGGAAGAGCTTCAGATCCCCCGATCTAGGGACGATGGTGGTGGCGGCTACAGACTGTTTCGTGGAATATTGATATGGTACTTAGGGTTTTGGTATTTGGGGGTATTTATAGGTGAAGAGGCGAGGTGGGGGGCAGCAGGGCGGCCGCACCCCAGGCGCGGGCTAGGGTTAGCCGCGCGGCCAGGGGGTGTGGCCCCCTGGTGGTTCCCCTCCGTCTCGTATTCTGGCTCCGTGTTCCCCATGGTAAAATATTGACTTTGGCTTTTGTCCCGTCCAATTCCGAGAATATTGATTTTCTGCCTTTTCTGGAACCAAAAACAGAAGAAAACATGCATCTGGCACTGTGGCATCTTGTTAATAGGTTAGTCCAGAAAAACATATAAAAACACCTCAAAGTGTAGACAAAGCAAAGCAAAATAGATACTAAACAAGCATGGAACATCAAAAAATTTAGATACATTTTCAACGTATCAAGCATCCCCAAGCTTAACTCCTGCTCGTCCTCGAGTAGGTAAGTGCTAAAAAGAATAATTTTTTAGGTGACATGCACCATCAAAATCAAGATCAAACCATTTGCAAGCATTGAAAGCTGGGATCAAAGAACTCTAAACATGATCATGAAAAATGGAGTTCTAACAATAAGACAGAGTAATTATGCATGCAACATGAAAGGTTATAAACAAAGATTCATGAATAACATGCATTGAAAAACGTTTGTTTGTTTCACATATAGAAAACATAGCATATTGGCATTCAACTTGTCCCTCATAGAGTAGCAAATAAATGCATAGGACACCTTCAAAGTTCATAAGAGTGACTAGATACAGATAGTTCAAGAACAAGCAATATCAACAATATGAATCAATCAATAAGTTTTGGGAAAATGCACATAGAACTAAGAATGGCAACTATGCTCTCTTAATTGGCGCCTAAGGATATAAGGTGGAGACTCAATATAATGGTGGAAGAAAGGCCCTTCATAAAGGGAAGCAGGGATTTTAAGTCTCATAAAGAGCTTCCAAAAATTATGGTACTTGTTAGCTTTCAGCCCTCATTGCCCCTATCATAAGCATCTTGAAGTGATTAAGGTTAAAGTGAACAAACTATGTAGTATATGCTTGACAAAGTATAAGTTAGCAATATCATGTCCCTTGAATACGAGGGCCGCTCCTCATGCTACTCAAGTTTAGTTACTTGCAAGTGATTGTCATAGTAAGTACATGTGTATCATAGAGAACCGCCAACGGGGTACCCCTTGCACATGATACAGGAGCTATCCCATAATCAAAATGGCAAGGCAAGCAGACAATGAGCATCTCAGCAATCTTCTTATTTACCATGGGAAAATGGTGCTTTTTTCTCTCTTTCCTCTTTTCTCATCTTTTTTTTTCTCAATCTCTATCTCTTTTTATAAGAAGAATGCTTCATAGATTTCTCACTATGGTGATGCTGCAAGTTTCCACCATGATTAGGCATGGCTTAGGCTAGCGGCCCAGGCATTTCTCTAACACACATACATAACTCCATGGACTTACAAGATCCCATTTCATTTCACACCGACGACATCTATAAACAAAAGAGCATGATATCAACTGTGTACAATGTACAAGTGCAATGTTGAAAGCGTTCCCCATGACAGCATGGTTCTGCTAATTCCAATGTATAAGTGCAAGCATATAGAACATAGATGACACAATGCTTTAATCACTAAGTTTTCACATAACAAAATACGTTTTTAATTGGAAGATAGATGAAAACAAGAATATACTTGGAATGGTGTAACACACCATGCATAGGAATTTATAGTGAACACTTTGGAATAACTTTGTTTCTTGGGAGTTGGATACATGAGTAGAGCTTAATCAAACAAGTGGAGGCTAGCAAAAGACTGGGAGCGACCAACTAAGAGAGCAATTATGGCCATAATCATGCAGAGAGACAAAACATTACTAATCAAAGCATAAAGTGGTACTACAAGTCAAGGACTAAATGATCATAGAGGCTATGGTGACTAGTTCATAGTCATAACATGGTATGACCATGTGCTAAGTCAATCCAAACAAAACATCAAAGGAGAATACCACAATACTATGCTTTAGTATGCTAAAACAACGCATGATTCCTTCAAGGCACATTAAGAAATCCTATTTGTTTGGAACAAGTCATGCTATAATAATAATCACTAAGCATAAGATCAAAACAACATCTAGCATGACATGATAAGGTCTAAGACACAGTCAAAGCAAGCTCCTTCTTGTACTATTAAGCAAGAACTTCCTACTCCTTTCCAAAACTAACCAACTTATTTGAAACAACACAACGAGAACGGGGTCCAAACTACTTTATTCAAGCAAACTAAGCAAACAAAAACCAAAAACGAAAACTAAGACGCTCCAATAACAACACAATAGTGCATGAAACGATAAAAACAAAGTGTCTAGAAAGACCTGAGATTTTTATTGATGAAGAAGGGGATGCCTTGGGCATCCCCAAGATTTGACGCTTGTACCTCTTGAATATTTCTTGGGATTACACAGGTTGGCATACCCAAGCTTGATCTTTTATCCATTCTTCATCTCATTAGATCATTCTTACTCTACACCTGCAAATTTTCCTTCATACAAAACTTCACACAATCTTCATTAGCAACATTAGTGCATTTAAAAGATAATAGACCCTTGGGGTTTAGTTTTAAAACAGAAAAACTTTCACTAAAAACACAAGCTACTGTAGCAATTTCCTCAAAAATCTCAATTTCCAAAAAAAACCAAAAAGGAATCAATAAGAAGCAAATGCAAATAATAGCAGAAATCTGTCAAAACAGACCAGCAGGTAGAAACCGATTTTTTGGAAGCCCTTATGTTGCTCAAATCAAAAAGTGTTGAACTAACGAAAGTTAGCTAATAACCTGGGGGATTTATTAACAAAATTACAGCTCAATCAAACTTACAGAGATTTTACACTAATTTTTATAGTAGAGAACAAAAATCTGTTTTCGGACAGCAACTCCCCAAATCTTACTTCCCTCTCATTAGAGGTTATTCTTGACACAAAAAGCAAATAAAAATGATAAGGATAGGTTATTACAGAGGTAATAACTTCCAATACTCAATAAAACTTTTGGATTATCTCCCAATAAGTAATTTTCTTTAACGCCTTTAAGTTAGGCATGATAGCTTGAGAAGATGCTCACATAAGAAATATGAATTGAAGTAAAAGAGAGCATCAAGAAGTAAATTCAAAACACATTTAAGTCTAACCCACTTCCTATGCATAGGAATCTTGTAAAGAAACAAGTCATGAAAGCACAAAGCAACAATCATAGGAAAGCAAAACAAGTGCAACTTCAAAAATTTCAACATAAAGAGAGGGAACTTAATATTATTGAGATGCATAAAACCATGTTTCCTCTCTCATAATAACTTTCAGCAGCATCATGAATAAAATTAACAATATAACTATCACATAAAACATTCTTATCATGAGCGACATGCATATAATAATTATTACTCTCCACATAAGAATAGTCATTCTTATTACTTATAGTGGGAGCAAATTCAACAAAATAGCTATCATTATGATTCTCATCACCATAATCATCAAATGTAGGAGGCATATTGTAATCACAATTAATTTTCTCCTCAATAGTAGGTGGACTAAAAATATCATAATCATCATAAATTGGAGGTAAAGTATCATCATAGGCAATAGAATTTTCAGAATTGGTACGAAAGAGATTTTCAATATCAAAAGTAGTGTGCTTTTCCCAATCATGATCACCACTATAGGTAACAGGCACAGGAACATCATCACAAGTTTTACCCATAGTAGATATTTCAAAAGAATCCATAGGAGCATAACATTCATCCTCCTTTGGTAAGCATGGGGACAATCAAATAATGTAAGGGATAAAGAGTTACTCTCATTAGAAGGCTGGCATGGGTAGCTAACCCATTCTTCCTCCTTTTGTTCATCACTCTCCTCCTCTTTTTCATCTAATGGGCTTCCTGTTTCGGCAATTTCTTCTTCCATAAGCTCCTGCAAAGCATCAGTTTCTTCCGTTTGTGGAAAGCACCTATTGAAATATTCAATAATATAGCCATTTGCTTCCTTGTAATTATCAAAGCAAAATTTAAGTATCTCATAAACCTCATATTCATCAGGTGCATCATCAGTATTTTCAAGCAAACTGGCAAGTTCAAATGCACCCTTGAAGGCAATAAATTCTTCAATTTGTTCACATCATAATGGTCATAATTTCCTTTAACATAATAGGATATGGTAACATTATCATTATACTCACATTGAAAAGGGAGGTGTTTATACCTCCTACAACAACAAGCTTTATCAAAGAAATAAGTAACATTATAAGTAGAGCACACCTCTCTAGAAATAGTATTCAATTTATCAATTTGTGCCCATAAGTGTTTCCCTTTTTGTGACAATTGGTGTTCCTTATAACAGTTCTTTTGTTCTTCCGTGAACCCTCCTTGCCAATAAGAACTAGTTTCAAAGTAACCATCCATTGATAGAAAGCATGACCAAGCAAGGCAATAACAGACTAGCAACTAGGTAGGAACTAATTTTTGTGTGTTTTTTATAAGAGAAAGAAAACCAAACTAAACTATTTTTTTTGGAGTTTTTGATAAAAAGAGGCAAACAAAACCAAGCAAAAGAAACTAAGCAAAACAAAAACAAAGTAAAGAGAAAGGTTGTGAAGGACTCCCCTTGTGAAGACGTCCTTAGCCTCCTCGACAACGGCGCCAGAAAATCTTTGATGGTGGCTCAGTTGATCGTTGATCTTTGTTGGGAGTCCCCAAGAGGAAGGTGTGATGAGCACAACAACAAGTTTTCCCTCAGTAAGAAACCAAGGTTATCAAACCAGTAGGAGGAAGGAAACGACTCAAAGGTGTTGCTAGCAACTTGAAAACCTGCACAACACAAACTCAAGACTTTGCCCCAACGAATGGTGAGGTTGTCAATCTCATCGGTTTTCTAAAAGCAAAGGATTAACTGTATGGTGTGGAAGGTAATAGTGTTTTGCAGAAAGAAAATAGTAACAGTGGAAGATGTATCAATGGTAAAGATTGGACCGGGGTCCATAGTTCACTAGAGGTGTTCTCCTTAAGATAAACAAACATAGCATGCTGGGTAAACAAATTACAGCAAGGCAATTGATAGGACTGAGCAAGGCATAACAATGCAATACTAGACATTCATGATCCTATGAGATTAGGTTGGGCAATACAACAAGATACATAGACCGCCATCCAACTGCATCTATGACTAGTAATCCACCTTCAGGTTATCATCCGAACCCCCTCTAGTATTAAGTTGCAAGAAACAGATAACTACTTTAAGCAAAGTGTGTAAGGTAAACAATCCACTTGTTCCATGAACAAGAGACCGTTGTTTTCTCCCTAGTAGCAACATCACATCTACAACCTTAGAGATTTTTGTCACTTACCTTAGATTAAATAGAGGCATGAACCCACTATCAAGCATGAATACCCCCTCTTGGAGTCACTAGCATCTACTTGGCCAAGATAGCTACTAGAAACGGAGAGCATGCAAGATCACAAACTACACAGACATGATAGAATCAATAAGACAAAACCATTAATCAATCTGACATAGTAATCTCAATATCCATCGGATCCCCGCAAACACAACATGCATGATTACAAAATAGATGATCTTGATCATGAATGGAGCTCACAAGATCTAAACATGGTATCACAAAGTTGGAGATACAACCCTCTAGCTACTACAGGGACCCGTTGTCCAAGGTGGAACTACTCACGCTTCATACCGGAGGCTGGCATGATGATGAAGAACGCCTTCGGGATGATCTCCCTTCCGGCTGGGTGCCAGGAAGAGATTTAGATCCCCCGATCTAGGGACAATGGTGGCAACGGTTATAGGCTGTTTCGTGGAATATTGATCGGGTGCTTAGGGTTTTGGTATCGGGGGTCTTTATAGGCAAAGAGGCGAGGCAGGGGGGCAGCCAGGGCGATCGCACCCCCCAGGCGCGGGCTAGGTTTAGCTGCGCGGCCAGGGGGTGTGGCGCTGGTGGCGCCCCTCCGTCTCGTATTCTGGCTCCATGTTCCCCATGGTAAAATATTGACTTTGGCTTTTGTCCCGTCCAATTCCGATAATATTGGTTTTCTTCCTTTTCTGGAACCAAAAATAGAAGAAAACATGCAACTGTCACTGTGGCATCTTGTTAATAGGTTAGTCCAGAAAAAATATAAAAACACCTCAAAGTGTAGAAAAAGCAAAGGAGAGTAGATAATAAACAAGAATGGAACATCAAAAATTATAGATATGTTTTCAACGTATCAGGGTGCCTGGAGCACGTCAAGGTCGTCAAGCCAAACCAGAAGAAGCTGGAGGACAGGTCCAGGCCGATGGTCTTCATTGGCTATGAGGAGAACAGGGTGAACTACCGTGTGTACGACCCTGTTGGGAAGCACACGCATGTCACGCACTGCGTGATTTTCGACGAGGGAAAGGCCTGGAGCTGGGGTGAGGAAGGAGAGACAGGATTACACGATGAGGACGGCTTCTCTGTTGAGTACCTCGTCGAGCCCGTCGTCGCGACACGCTCTATCACTCCAGCACCTGCGTCGAGCACCTTCCCTGCACCAGCCACGCCACCCACCGCGACTCCTGTCGTGACAGGGCAATCTCCAGAACCCGCTGCCAGGGTAGATCAGGCTGTCGTGGAGTTCACCACGCCACCAACCACTCCAGATCATGAACTGCTCGATGCCGGCAACATGACCAACGATCCCCACCGCTACAGGCGCATCACTGACCTCACTGGTCCTGATGCAGTGGCACCTGGGCTGGCGGAGCGCCTTTTATTCATCTCTATAGAGGATCCTGGGAGTGTTGGAGAAGCAGAGCGTGAGCCAAACTGGCACGCGCGATGCTCGAGGAGATGACGGCGATCAAGGATAACCTTACCTAGGATCTTGTCGACCCCCCACACGGATACAAGCCCATTGGCCTCAAATGGGTGTTGGCTAGCACGTGGTTGACGTGGGAGCCTGTTGGGAACCTGAAGAGCAAGGTGTGAAGCAGCACAGCAGCACGTATTCCCTCAGTAAGAAACCGAGGTTATTGAACCAGTAGGAGGAAGGAAACGTCACACATGTGTAGCTAGCAACGCGGAGACCTGCACAACACAAACTGAAGACTTTGCCCCAACTAACAGTGAGGTTTTCAATCTTACCGGTTGCTGTAACAAAGGATTAACCGTATGGTGTGGAAGGTAATGGTTTGCAGCAAGTAAACAAGTAACAGTGGAAGAATGTATCAATGGTAAAGATTGGACCGGGGTCCATAGTTCACTAGAGGTGCTCTCCTTATATAAACAACATGACATGAAGGGTAAACAATTTACAGCAGGGCAATTGACAGGAACTGAGCAAGGCATAACAATGCAATACTAGTCAAAGATATCCTACGAGATTTGATTGGGCAATACAACAAGATACACAGACCGCCATCCAACTGCATCTATGACTAGAATTCCACCTTCAGGTTATCATCCGAACCCCCTCCAATATTAAGTTGCAAGCAACAGACAACTGCATTAAGCAAAGTGTGTGAGGTAAACAATCCACTTGTTCCATGAACAAGAGACCGTTATTTTCTCCCAGTAGCAACATCACATCTACAACCGATGAGATTTCTGTCACTTCCCTTGGAAACTAGAGGCATGAACCCACTATCGAGCATAAATACCCCCTCTTGGAGTCACTAGCAACTACTTGGCCAAGATAGCTACTAACAACGGAGAGCATGCAAGATCACAAACAACATAGACATGATAGAATCATAAAGACAAAACCATTAATCAATCTGACATAATAATCTCAATATCCATCGGATCCCCATAAACACAACATGCATGATTACAAATAGATTAGATCTTGATCATGAACGGATCTCACAAGATCTATACATGAAAGCACAAGGAGGAGATACAACCATCTAGCTACTACATGGACCCATAGTCCAAGGTGGAACTACTCACGCATCATACCGGAGAGAAGGCCTCCAGGATGATCTCCCCTCCGGCAGGGTGCCGGGAAGAACTTCAGATCCCCCAATCTAGGGACGACGGTGGCGGCGGCTATAGAAGGTTTCGTGGAATATTGATCGGTACTTAGGGTTTCTGCATTGGGGCTTCTTATAGGCGAAGAGGGAGGCCGAGGGGGTGCCCAAGGCGGCTGCACCCCCTCAGGCATGGGGTGGGCCCACCCGCGTGGCCATGGGGTGTGGCCCCCTCGAGGCCCTCCTCCGTCCCTCCTCTGGACTTCGTGTTCCCCACGGAAAGATATTGACTTTGGCTTTTGTCACGTCCCATTCTGAAAATATTGATTTTCTGCCTTTCTAGAACAAAAAACAGGAGAAAACATGCAACTGGCACTGTGGCAACTTGTTAATAGGTTAGTTCCAGAAAAGATATAAAAAACCCTCAAAGTGTAGAAAAAGCAAAGCAAAGTAGATACCAAACAAGCATGGAACATCAAAAATTATAGATACTTTTTCGACGTATCAAGCATCCCCAAGCTTAACTGCTGCTCGTCCTTGAGTAGGTAAGTGATAAAATAATAATTTTTGAGGTGACATGCACCTTCACAATAAAGATCAAACCATTTGCAAGCATTGAAAGCTAGGATCAAAGAACTCTAAACATGTGCATGAAAGATGGAGTTCTAACAATAGGACATAGTAACTATGCATGCAACATGAAAGGCTACAAACAAAGATCATGAATAACATGCATTGAAAAATGTTTGTTTGTTTCACATACAGAAAACATAGCATAGTGGCAATCAGCTTGTCCCTCATAGAGTAGCAATATAATGCATAGGACACCTGCAAAGTTCACAAGGGTGACTAGAAACAAATAGCACAAGAACAAGTAATATCACAACATCCATCAATCAATAAGCTTTGGGACAGTGCACACCGAATGACAACTATGCTCTCTTAATGGTGCCTAAAATTAGAAGGTGGAGACTCAATAATAGTGGAAGAAAGGCCTTTTATAAAGAAGTAGGGATTTCAAGATTCAAAAAGAACTTCCAAAAATTATGGTACTTGTTAGCTTTCAGCCCTCATTGCCCCAATCATAAGCATCTTGAAGTGATTAAGGTTAAAGTGAACAAGCTATGGAGTATATGCTTGACAAAGTATAAGTTGGCAATCTCAAGTCCCTTGAATACGAGGGACACACCTCATGCTACTCAACTTCAGTCACCTGTAAGTTCTTGTCATTGTAAGTACATGCATAGCATAGAGAACCGCCAACGGGGTACCCCTTGCACATGGTACAGGAGCTTTCCCATAACCAAAATAACAAGGCAAGCAGACAATGAGCATCTGAGTGATGTTTTTATTTACTATATGCATAGCTTTTTATTGAGGATGCTTCATAGATAGCTCACTATGTTGATGCTTTAAGTTTCCACCATGATTAGGCATGGCTTAGGCTAGCGGCCCAGGCATTTATCTAACACAAAATACTTACTCCATGGACTTACAAGCTCCCTCTTTATTTCACATCGGTGACATCCATAGACAAAAGAGCATGATATCAATTGAGTACAAAGTACAAGTGCACCTAGTGTTGACGTGGGACACTTCGTTGGAACAAAGTACAAGAGCATGATAATCACTAAGCATAATGCCAAAACAACACCTAGCATGTCATGCTAAAGTCTAAGTCACAGTCAATGCAAGCTCCTCTTGCACTTCAAGCAAGAACTTACTACTCCTTTCCAACACCAAGCAACTTATTTACAAGACAACACAGCGAGAATGGGGTACAAACTACTTTATTCAAGCAAACTAAACAACCTAAGCAAAGCAAACGAAAACTAAGACGCTCCAAGAACAACACAACTGTGCATGAAACAATAAAAACGAAGTGTCTAGACAGAACTGAGCTTTTTATTGATGAAGAAGGGGATGCCTTGGGCATCCCCAAGCTTTGACGCTTGTACCTCTTGGATATTTCTTGGGGTGACACCATGGTGGCATCCCCAAGCTTTACCTTTTGTCCATTCTTCATCTCATTGCATCATTCTCCCTCTACACCTGAAATTTTTCCTTCATACAAAACTTCACACAATCTTCATTAGCAACATTAGTTTATTCAAAAGATATTAGACCTCTGGCAAAGCTTTGGAACAACAAGACTTCACTAAAAACACAAGCTAATGTACTAACTCCTTCAAAAAGCTCAACTCCCCAAAACAGAACTAAAAAAGGAATCAATAAGAAGCAAATGCAAATAATGGCAGAAATCTCTCAAAACAGACCAGCAGGCAAAAACCGATTTTTTCGAACATCTTCTGTTCTCAAATCAAAAATTGTTGAACTAACGAAAGTTATCTAACATACTGGGGGATTTATTCGTAAATTGTGAGCTCAATCTGAGTTACAGAGATTCCTCACGAATTTTTTTGGCAGAGGACAGAAATCTGTTTCGGGATAGCAACTCCCCAAATCTAACTTCCCTCTCATTAGAGGTCATTCTTAGCACAAAAATCAAACAAAAAGGATAAGGAGAGGTCATTACTGAATTAATAACTTCCAAGACTCAAGGAAACTCTTGGGTTATCTCCCAACAAGTACTTTTCTTTAACGCCTTTAAGTTTGGCACAAGAAGCAAGAAGAATCAAGTATTTTCAAATGATGAAGCATTAACATCAAACCTTGCTTTCAAAGGAGGAGAAAAAAGCAACTTCTCTCTCCTCATAGGGAAGTGTTCAATACCTTTCTTGAATGTAAAATTATATTTAATGGTGCCTTATTTCATATCAATGATGGAACCAACTATTCTAAGAAAAGGTCTTCCCAAAGTAATAGGACAAGAAGCATTGTATTCAACATCCAAAACATAGAAATCCACAGGGACATAAGCATTGTTAACCATAATGAGAACATCATTAATACTCCCCATGAGTTTCTTCTTAGCATTATCTTAAGTGGGACATCCAAATAAGAATCTTCCAAAGGTGGAAAATCAAGCATTTCATAAATCTTCCTAGGCATAATAGAGACACTAGAACAAAGATCACATGAAGCTTTGAGATCAAAGGCATTCACTTGAATATTAATAATGGGTTCCCAACTATCTTCTACTTTCCTAGGAATAGAAGATTTGTGTTTTAGCTTCTCTTCATTAATCTTAATAAGAGCATCTGTAATGTGTTTGGTGAAAGCAACATGCATATGACTAGCATCAGGACTTCTAGCAAGCTTTTGTAGGAACATAATCACTTCAGAAATATTGCAACCATCAATATCAAAATCAAACTTAGCATCACTAGTAGTAGGCTCAATAGGCTTAGGCATAGTAGGAGGAGGAACAGGGACTACTTGTGGTTTAGTGGTGATGGTACACACACTATTGTTTCTATCAATTTCAGCTTCCCTTTCCCACCTAGCATGAAGTTGAGCTAACAGCCTATCATTTTCATCAATAGTTAATTGTATGGCATGAGTGGAAGCAAAGGTACTTTCCATGGTTTCAGGTTTAGCAGCCATTTTATTAATCAAGGAGGATTGAGCTTCATACAAAGAGGATATATTTTTCTCAACATTGAAAAGCTTTTCCTCTATAGCCTTATTGAAAGTGGTTTGCTTACTAATAAAGTCTTTTAGCATGACTTCAAGTTCAGAGGGGGCACTTCTAGCATTGTTGTAAGAGCTTCCATATGAATTGCCATTATTAGTAGGATAAGGCCTATAATTGTTGTTATCACCAAAATTATTCCTATAGGCATTGTTGTTGAAATTGTTGTTTCTAATGAAGTTCACATCAACTTGCTCTTCTTGAGCAACCAAAGAGGCTAAAGGAACACTATTAGGATCTAAAGGAGCTTTTCCATTAACAAGCATAGCCATAATAACATCAATCTTATCACTCAAAGAGGAAGTTTCCTCAACAGAATTTACCTTCTTACCATGTTGAGCTCTCTCAGTGTGCCATTCACAGTAGTTAACCATCATATTATCAAGGAGTCTAGTTGCAGCACCCAAAGTGATGCTCATAAAGGTACCTCCAGTAGCTGAATCCAACAGGTTTCTTGAGGAGAAGTTCAAACCTGCATAAAACGTCTGGATAATCATCCAAGGAGTGAGTCCATGAGTGGGACAATTCTTAGACAAAGATTTCATTCTTTCCCAAGCTTGAGCTACATGTTCATTATCAAGTTGTTTAAATTTCATAATGTCACTTCTCATAGATATAATCTTAGCAGGAGGGTAGTACTTTCCAATAAAAGCATCATTGCACTTAGTACAAGAATCAATACTATTTTTAGGCAAAGAAAGCAACCATTCTTTACCTTTTCCTCTCAAGTAGAAAGGAAAAGGCTTGAGCTTAATAATATCCCCATCTACATCCTTATACGTTTGCCTCTCACAAAGTTCAACAAAGTTATTGAGATGGGCAGCAACATCATCAGAACTAGCACCAGAAAATTGCTCTCTCATCACAAGATTCAACAAAGCAGGCTTAATTTCATAAAAGGTAGCATTAGGAGCAAGTGGAGCAATAGGAGTGCTAAGGAAATCATTGTTGTTGGTTCTAGTGAAGTCACACAACTTGGTGTTCTCAGAAGAGTTCATTTTGGCTAATGTGGGCAAGCCAAAAATAGCTGCAACAGCTAGAGAAGGAACTAATTTTTTTTGTGTTTTTGAATAAAGCAAGCAAACCAAACTAGACTATTTTTTTTGGTTTTTTTTGAAAAGAGGCAAAAAAACCAAGCAAAAGAAACTAAGCAAACTAAAAACAAAGTAAAGAGAAAGGAAGTGGAGGACTCCCCTTGTGAAGACGTCCTTATCCTCCCGGCAACGGCGCCAGAAAACTTGTTGTTGGCTAGCACGTGGTTGACGTGGGAGCCTGTTGGGAACCCCAAGAGCAAGGTGTGAAGCAGCACAACATCAACTCTTCCCTTAGTAAGAAACTGAGGTTATCGAACTAGTAGGAGGAAGGAAACGTCACACATGTGTTACTAGCAACGCGGAGACCTGCACAACACAAACTCAAGACTTTGCCCCAACTAATAGTGAGGTTGTCAATCTCACTGGTTGCTGTAACAAAGGATTAACTGTATGGTGTGGAAGGCAATGGTTTGCAGGAAGTAAACAAGTAACAGCGGAAGAATGTATCAATGGTAAAGATTGGACCGGGGTCCATAGTTCACTAGAGGTGCTCTCCTTAGATAAAGAACATGGCATGAAGGGTAAACAAATTACAACAGGGCAATTGACAGGAACTGAGCAAGGCATAACAATGCAATACTAGTCAAAAAGATCCTACGAGATTCGATTGGGCAATACAACAAGATACATAGACCGCCATCCAACTGCATCTATGACTAGAATTCCACCTTTAGGTTATCATCCGAACCCCCTCCAGTATTAAGTTGGAAGCAACAGACAACTGCTTTAAGCAAAGTGTGTAAGGTAAACAGTCCACATGTTCCATGAACAAGAGACCGTTGTTTTCTCCCTAGCGGCAACAACACATCTACAACCGAAGAGATTATTATCACTTCCCTTGGAAACTAGAGGCATGAACCCACTATCGAGCATAAATACCCCCTCTTGGATTCACTAGCAACTATTTGGCCAAGATAGCAACTAACAACGGAGAGCATGCAAGATCACAAAAAACACAGACATGATAGAATCATAAAGACAAACCATTAATCAAACCAGCATAATAATATCAATATCCATCGGATCCTCGCAAACACAACATGCATGATTACAAATAGATTAGATCTTGATCATGAACGGAGCTCACAAGATCTATACATGAAAGCACAAAGGAGGAGATACAACCATCTAGCTACTACTTGGACCCATAGTCCAAGGTGGAACTACTCATGCATCATACCTGAGAGAAGGCCTCCGGGTTGATCTCCCCTCCGGCAGGGTGCTGGGAAGAACTTCAGATCCCCCCGATCTAGGGACGATGGTGGCGGCGGCTATAGACGGTTTCGTGGAGATTTGATCAGGTGCTTAGGGTTTCTACATCGGGGGATTCTTATAGGTGAAGGGGGAGGCCGAGGAGGCGACCAGGGGCCCTACACCCCTCCCAGGAGCAGGGCAGGGCCCACCCGCTCCTAGGGGGGCGATCTGGATGCCCTGGCTTGCGTCTCCATCTCGTCTTCTGGATTCTTTTTCCCCACAAAAAGTAATTGACTTTGGCTTTTGTACCGTCCAATTCCGAGAATATTTATTTACTAGTTTTCTGAAACCAAAAACAACATAAAACATGCAACTGGCGGTGTGGCAACTTGTTAATAGGTTAGTACCAGAAAACATGTAAAAATCACCTCAAAGTGTAGACAAAGCAAAGCAAAGTAGATACTAACAAGCATGGAACATCAAAAATTATAGATATGTTTCCGACGTATCAGCGGTCTATGTATCCTATTGTATTGCCCAATCTAATCTCATAGGATCTTTTTGAGTAGTATTGCATTGTTATGCCTTGCTCAGTTCCTGTCAATTGCCCTGCTGTAATTTGTTTACCCTTCATGCCATGTTGTTTATTTAAGGAGAGCACCTCTAGTGAACTATGGACCCCGGTCCAATCTTTACCATTGATACATCTTCCACTGTTACTTGTTTACTTGCTGCAATCCATTACCTTCGACACCATACGTTTAATCCCTTGTTACAGCAACATGTGAGATTGACAACCTCACTGTTAGTTGGGGCAAAGTCTTGAGTTTGTGTTGTGTAGGTCTCCGCGTTGCTAGCAACACCTGTGTGACGTTTCCTTCCTCCTACTGGTTCGATAACCTCAGTTTCTTATAGAGGGAAGACTTGCTGCTGTGCTGCTTCACACCTTGCTCTTGGGGTTCCCAACAGGCTCCCACGTCAACCACGTGCTTGCCAACAACAAGTTTTCTGGCGCCGTTGCCGGGGAGGCTAAGGATGTCTTCACAAGGGGAGTCGTCCACTTCCTTTCTCTTTACTTTGTTTTGAGTTTGCTTAGTTTGTTTTGCTTGGTTTTGTTTGCCTCTTTTCAAAAAACCCAAAAAATTAGTCTAGTTTGGTTTGCTTCCTTTATTCAAAAACACAAAAAAAATTAGTTCCTACTCTAGTTACTGGTCTGTTATTGCCTTACTTGGTCATGCTTTCTATCAATGGATGGTTTCTTTGAAACTAGTTCTTATTGGCAAGGTGGGTTCACGGAAGAACAAAAGTATTATTATAAGGAACACCGTTTATCACAAAAGGGAAACACTTATGAGAACAAATTGATAAGTTGAATAATATTGCTAGAGACATGTGCTCTACTTATAATGTTACTTATTGCTTTGATAAATCTTGTTGCTTTAGGAGGTATAAACACCTGCCTTTTCAATGTGAGTATAATGATAATGTTACCATATCTTCTTATGTTAAAGGAAATTATGACTTTTATGATGTGGAACAAAATGAAGAATTTATTGCCTTCAAGGGTGCATTTGAACTTGCCAGTTTGTTTGAAAATACTGATGATGCACCTTATGAATGCGAGGTTTATGAGATACTTAAATTCTGCTTTGATATTTATAAGGAAGAAAATATCTTTATTCTTGAATATCTTAATAGATGCTTTCCACAGATGGAAGAGACTAATGCCTTGCAGGATCCTATGGAAGAAGAAATTGCTGAAACTGAAAGCTCATTAGATGAAAAAGAGGAGGAGAGTGATGAACAAAAGGAGGAACAATGGATCCCATGCCTACCTTCTAATGAGAGTAACTATTTATCCCTTACATTATTTGATTGTCCCCCATGCTTACCAAAGGATGATGAATGTAATGTTCCTGTGGATTCCTTTGAAATATCTACTTTGGGTAAAACCGGTGAAGGTTTTAATCCCTCTATTTTTGAGCTTGATAGAAATTATGTGTTTGTAGATCATGAAAAGCATGCTTTATGTGATAACTATATTGTTGAGTTTATTCATGAGGCTACTGAAAATTATTATGAGAGATGGAAATATGGTCTTATGTATCTCAACAATATTAAGTTTCCCCTCTTTATGTTGAAAATCTTGAATTTGCACTTGATTTGCTTTCCTATGCTTGTTGCTTTGTGCTTCTTTGATTTATTCTCTTACAAGATTCCTATGCATAGGAAGTGTGTTAGACTTAAATGTGTTTTGAATTTGCCTCTTGATGCTCTCTTTGACTTCAATTCATAATTCTTATGAGAGCATCTTCTTAAACTTTCCGTGCCTAACTTAAAGGCGTTAAAGAAAAGTACTAGTTGGGAGGTAACCCAAGAATTTCCTTGAGTCTTGGAAGTTATCACTTCAGTAATGACCTCTCCTTATCTTTTTTTGTTTGCTTTTTGTGCCAAGAATGACCTCTAATGAGAGGGAAGTAAGATTTGCGGAGTTGCTGTCCCGAAAAAGATTTCTGTCCTCCACCATAAAAATTCGCGAGAAGTCTCTATAACTCGGATTGAGCTCAAAATTTACGAATAAATCCCCCAGTATGTTAGCTAATTTTCGTTAGTTTAACACGTTTTGATTTGAGCAACAGAAGATGTTCGAAAAAATCATTATCTACCTGCTGGTCTGTTTGGGCAGATTTCTGCCATTATTTGCATTTGCTTCTTATTGATTCCTTTTTGAGTTCTCTTTTGGGGAATTGAGATTTTTGAAGGAGTTACTACAGTAGCTTGTGTTTTTAGTGAAAAATCTTGCTGTTCCAAAGCTTTGCCAGAGGTCTAATTGACATGGTTATACCCTATGGGTACACGACCTTAGCATACCTGGTCCAGCCCAAGGAGGGTCCACGACAAATATACGCTGGCCCATGAAGACTTTCGGGTGACCAGGGCCCATGACGCCTTCGGATCCTTGGTGAGCAAGACTAGAGTAGATAGAAAATTCAAAGGGGCAAACGCTAAAACCTGTAACCGACTCGATCTTTGCCTGGGACCTGCCTACCTCTATATAAAGGCCAGGAGGGCACGACGAGGAAGTCTCTTACAATCTTTCGCATACCACCGCATACACACCTCCACGCCAGATTGCATCTGCGCACCCCTGTAACCTTCGGTTCCACCATAATCAAAGCAGACAAGCAGGAGTAGGGTTTTCCCTCCCGGGGCCTGAACCTGGGTAAACCTCGTGTCCCCGTGTTGCTTGTTTGCTAACCGTTCCGCGATCTTCAGCATCCCCATCTTCTCCAAAACCCAAGTCCATAACAATGGGAATTGACGAGATTAAACCTCGTCAATTGGCGCTGTCTGTGGGAATTAGGGGTGCTGATTGTGCGATCATGACGGTCCCAACCAAAGCGATCTACAATTCTGCGGTGACGGAGAGTCATCTCCTCTTCGGCGCCTTCGACTTCACCGCCCACTCGCCGGCCACCTTGAAGGACTTCGAGCCCGTTGGCGACGGACTCGAGATCCTGTTCGGGAGCTTCTGCTTCCAGGTGGCGAAGATCGGCATTCTCCGCCTCCCGGAGCGGGTGCCCCTGCCGTCGATCAGGCCTGCTTCGTGGGCTCCACACCCCGTGCTACGCACATCACCATCGACAGATGAGTCCTATGACAGCAGTAGCTGCAACTCAGATCTGTGCAATCCACCATCGGATGAAGGGACCTACGGTTCCGGATCCGAAAGCTACGGCAGCAGCGATCTGATCTACAAGTGCTACCAGTGCGCCGCGGTCATCCAGAGTGACGTGGATCAGGAGCACAACCCACCACCCAACCCGCAGGGTAGAAACGGTGGAAACAGAAGAAGCCAGTCCCCCCACCCAACGGGGACAACACTGATCGGGTCATACACCTCAGCGAGGTGGAATGGGCTCAAGCACGTGAAGCCGTAGCAAGCAACAAGATGCTGAAAGCAGATGCCTCACGGGACCTGCTGATGGCATACCACATGCTCCTCATCGAGGAGCACAAGAAGCAAGTGAGGATGCAAGAGGTGCTTGACAAACGCAAGCAAGCAGCCTCGGAGTCCAGTGCAAGGCGAGCTGCGCTCTCCGCCATGGGCATCGGCTCCAGCTCGCATGGAAACCATGGCAACAAGCACCGTTCTCGCACAGAGAACATGGATCCCAAGGCATGCCGCGAGGTGACTAGAGCCCTCAATGGGTCCTTCATGGATATGGATGCCGACGGCAACGTCACCCCGAAGACGCCTCAAGCTGTGATCATGGCAGCTACCGCGTACCTCGCGTCCCATCCACCTCCGGAGGGGGACCTGAAAAGGGCCATGCACAAGTCCGCGCTCACTGGACTCGGACTTGTTGGAGCCGCGCTCCACGGAGAAGCTCCTGCGGAGCCAAAGAAGAAGGCTGCGGTCAGGTTCAATCGCAGCCCCACGCCCTCATCCGAGGACAAAGAGCACGACCTTCCTCGAAGGCACAAGAGCTCGCGCCGTCGCAGCCGCGACTACAACGCTCGAAACGAGCTAACCCAGCGCAAAATCGACAAAGCGCGCGCTAAGCGCGTATGCTCATCCGAATCCGAGGAGGACGACAATGAAGGAGAACTCTGCGGAGCCAGATGCTTCAGCAGATCCGTTCGGCGGACGTGGATGCCGTGAAACTTCAAGCTTCCTTCGGACACTCCGAAGTTCGACGGTACACATGACCCCAAGGCGTGGCTCAGCGACCACCTGTCGTCCGTCAAGCTACACGACGGAAACAAGGAAACTGCCATGCAATGCCTTCAGCTGCAGCTGACAGGTGCAGCCCGGATCTGGCTCAGCAGCCTATCCTCGGGATCCATCCGAAGCTGGGAGGAGCTAGCGTATAGTTTCGTCCAAAACTTCAAGGGCACCAGCAAGAGGCCTGCCTCGATCGAGGAGCTGCGGGCCTGCACCCAATGAACGGGCGAATCTATTCGCTCGTACATACTGCGCTGGTCCAACACGAAGAACTCCACGGCACATATCTCTGAGGAGAGAGCTATCGACGCCTTCAAGGACGGCGTCAAATGCCAGGAATTCAAAGAAGAACTTGGTTGCGTCAAGCCCAAGACACTCGACCACCTAATGGACATCGCCAACAGGTGGGCTGATGGCGAGGACTCTGTCCACCGAGCGCACTCGGAGGAGGAAGACGACTACGGCCGGCGACGCGAGCACCGTAGCAAGAGAATATCGCGTGTCTACTACGATCGCGATGGACCCGACATGGTCACGGCTGGCTGCGTCAACCGCCGCATCAATGGCAACCGCAACAATGGCAGATACCGTGGAAGCAACTTCCGCGACGGAGGACGCCCAACGCAGTCATGGCAACGCCGTGGCCGTGACGATGGACCCTCAGCATTCGATAAACTGTCAGTTCCATGCACCATCCACTTTTACATCGACAAGCAGGATGACAAGAAGAAGGCAAGCCACATGCTCAAAGACTGCCGCGAGTTCCAGAAACTCAGCGAGAGCATGGCTCAGATGAGGCAGCAAGCCCCGAACCCTGGATACGGGAACGCACCCGCACCAGGCGAGATCGCACATGGAGCTCCTCCACCACCACCCGCGGGACCTCCAAACCACCCAATCGCACCCGCGCAGAACAACGGTGGGCACGGGTATCCCCCTCCCAAAGGATCACTGATGATCCAAAAAGGACACCCAACAAATAGGGTGTAGAAGAAAATCACCCGTCAGATCAACCTGGCTGTGAACGCTCCACCCGCCATCCCTGAGTACCTCAGCGGATCGGAGTCCTGCATCACGTTCAGCTGTTCGGATCACCCTTTCCAAGTCCCTCGCCCAGGTCATGCTGCCCTGGTGCTGGAGGCGCAGATCGGAGGATTCGACATGAGACGCGTCTTCATGGACGGCGGTAGCGGCATCAATCTGATGTTCGCCAGTACCTTAGCAACAATGCGGATCCCGCTGTGCAGCCTGGAACAATCCGACACAATGTTCCACGGCATCATCCCAGGGAAGGGCATATTCCCCCTAGGAAAAATATGGCTCGACGTCATCTTTGGCCAGCCCGACAACTTCTGATGCGAGCGACTCGAGTTCGAAGTGGTGGACTGGCCATCATAATACCACGCCATCCTTGGGTGTGTAGCATTCGCACGATTCCTGGCAGTACCACACTATGCATACCTACTACTCAAGATGCCAGGACCCAAGGGAGTCATCACGGTCCATGGGAGCTTCACCCGATCGGACCACTGCGACAGGGACTTCAACAGAATCTCCCAATCATTCGGCATGCAGGAGGAGCTCGTAAGGCTCCGCGAGGTGACGGACAACAGGGCACCCCTAGTCGCATGACAGAACGCACCAGATATGTCCTTCGACTCCACCGTCAACACAAAGAAGGTGCAGGTCCACCCGACGGATGCCTCCAAGACGGCGCTGATCGCCAACGACCTCAGCTCCGCATAGGAAAGCGCGCTCGTCGAATTCCTCCGTGAGCGCTGGGAAATCTTTGCCTGGTGTCCTGCGGACATGCCAGGAGTTCCCAGGGAATTCACCGAGCATGCACTCAATGTCTTTCCAAACGCCAAGCCCGTCAAGCAGTCCATCCGACGACTGTCCGAACCACGGGCCGAAGCAATCGGAGTAGAAGTCAACAGACTGCTCGACGCAAACTTCATCAGGGAGATCAAGGAAAGCGAGTGGCTCGCCAACACCGTGATGGTCCCCAAAAAGGACACGGACATCCTGCGGATGTGCGTGGACTTCACATCGTTGAACAAGCACTGCCTGAAGGATCACTTCCCTCTCCCTCGGATCGATCAGATCATCGATTCGACTGCAGGATGCGAAAAACTCTCCTTCCTCGATGCCTACTCAGGCTATAACCAGATTCGACTGAAGGTCAAAGATCAGGAGAAAACAACGTTCATCACGCCGTTCGGAGTGTTTTGCTACAACACAATGCCCTTCGGGCTGAAGAACGCAGGCGCCACGTACCAACGATGCATGCAGGTATGCCTGAAGGACCAGATCGGCCGCAACATCCAAGTCTATGTCGATGACATAGTCATCAAAACAAGGGAGGCCAAGACGCTCATCGATGATCTCCGCGAGATGTTCGATAACCTTGATCGATACAAGATCAAGTTAAACCCAGAAAAATGCGCCTTCGGCGTCCCATCTGGTCAGCTGTTAGGCTACTTCATCTCCCAGCGGGGGATTGAAGCAAATCCAAAGAAAATCCGGGCCATAATGGTCATGGAGAAGCTGAAGAACCTCAAGGGCATCCAGCAACTCTCCGGGCGAATCGCGGCACTAAGCAGGTTCATCAGCCGCATGGGCGAAAAAGCCATGCCGTTCTACCAGCTGCTATGCAAAGCAGACAAATTCGAGTGGACGCCCGAGGCAGACGACGCATTCGAAGATCTAAAGCGGCTCCTCTCTACCTCGCCCGTCTTGGTCATGCCAAAGGTGCGCGAGCCTTTACTACTGTACATAGCAGCCACACATCAAGTGGTAAGCACCGTACTAGTGGTCGAACGACCCGAAGAAGGCAAGACCCATGGGGTCCAACGCCCAATCTACTACCTCAGCGAGGTATTGACGCTGACAAAGCAGAGGTACCCTCACTACCAGAAACTCGCCTACGGCATGTTCATGACGGCTCGTCGGCTGAGCCACTACTTCCAGGAGCACCAGGTGATGGTCGTCAATGAGGCACCACAGAACAACATCCTGAACAACCTGGAGGCCACAGGACGCGTGGCCCTATGGGGCATCGAGCTGTCACCTCTAGACATCGTCTACGAGAAGCGACGCGCGATCAAGTCTCACGTCCTCCCGGACTTCCTCGTCCACTGGATGGAGCTGCAGCTGCCAGACACACCGGACATGACACAGTCATGGACGATGCACTTCGACGGCTCCAAACGCGAGGCCGAAGCAGGAGCCGGGGTCATACTGACCTCCCCGCAGGGCTACAAGATGAAGTATATCCTCCGGATGAAATTTTGAGCTTCCAACAATGAGGCCAAATACGAAGCCCTCATCCACGACATGAGGATGGCAAAAATCTGCGGTGCAACGCGCCTGGTCATCTACGGAGACTCGAACCTCGTCGTCCAGCAGACGATGAACGAGTGTGATGCACACACAGCCAACATGATCGCGTACCGAGCACTCTACAACTCACTGGAAGGAGACTTTGACGGCTGCAAGCTTCGGCATGTTGGGAGAGAAAGCAATGAGGAGGCCGACAGACTTGCCAACATCGGCTCCACCTGTCAACGGGTGCCACCAGGCGTGTTCCTCGAACAGATCTGTGTGCCATCCATCAAGCGGAAATTCCCAAAGGGATCACCCGAAGAAGCAGAGCACTCGGGGGATGCGCTACCCGAAGGGCAGGAAGGACCCGAAAAGCTCGACACAGAGGTCGCAGTGGTCAACCTAATGCAGGTCATGGCAGTCAAAGAAACTTGGACACAACCATACCTCAGGTACCTGATAGACGGCGAGCTGCCTGATAGCCCGATAGATGCCTGGCGCATATCTCGCCGGTCAAAGGCCTTCACCATCATCAATGGCGAGTTGTACAAGCGCATCATTTCGGGTGTACTCCAAAGGTGCGTCACCATCAGTGATGGCAAAACTATCCTCCAAGACATCCACGAGGGCATCTGCGGCCATCATGCGGGCAGCCGCGCCCTTGTCGCCAAAGCTCTACGAGCCGGATTCTACTGGCCAATGGCCATGAACGATGGCAAGGACATCGTCCAAAGATGCAACGGGTGCCAAAGGTTTGCTAATAAACTGCACGCACCCAGATCAGAGCTCAGGCCCATACCTTTAGCCTGGCCCTTCGCTCAATGGGGCCTTGACATGATCGGCAAACTGCGAAGGTCCTCAAAAGGAGGTCACGTTTACCTCCTGGTCACAGTCGACAAATTCACCAAGTGGATTGAGGCCATGCCCGTCACTAACCAAAAGGGCAAAACTGTCGTCAAGTTCTTTGAGTCCATTATCTACAGGTTCGGCGTGCCGCATAGCATCATCACTGACAATGGGTCGAACTTCATCTCCAAATAATTCCAGGATTTCTGCGAAGACCTCGGAATCAACATCACATACGCCTCCGTGGCGCACCCGCAAAAGAACGGGCAGGTCGAGAAGGCCAACGGCCTCGTCGGTGCTGGCATCAAGAAGCGCCTAATAAGCCCACTGGAGCGACTCGCAGGAGCCTGGACACAAGAGCTACCCTCGGTCCTGTGGAGCCTGCGCACAATGCCAAATAGCTCAACTTGCTACACGCCTTTCTTCATGGTGCACGGAGCCGAAGCCGTGCTGCCAGCAGAGGTACGCCACAAGGCCCCACGGGTCGTCGCTTACAGCGAAGCCGAATCGACGGCCGCACTCGAAGACGTCGTCGACACACTCGACGAGGCGCGTGACATAGCAGCCGCTCGATCAGCGGTGTACCAACAGAGTCTCCGCAACTACCATAGCCGACGGCTACGCCCAAGGTCCTTCGTCGAAGGATACCTAGTCTTGCAACTCAAGCAAGAGCGACCGAAGAAAATCGAGTCACCATGGGAAGGACCCTACATCATCACTGAAGTCATCCCAGGTGGCGCCTATCACCTCAAGCACGTGGAGTCTGGAGTCACATACTCCAACCCATGGAACGTCGCATAGCTGCGATGCTTCTACCCCTAGCTACCCCCTCTTTTACTTTCAATAAGGCTATTCAGCCAAGGCTACTCAGCCGAACAATGTACATCTTCCTTATGATATGAATAAAGCTAAGTGTCTCGCCCCAAACTTTTTCGTTCATCATCTGCATTTTACTCCATATTACAACACACTCGGGGGCTCCCCCTACCTCATGACTTCATCGACTGAGAATAGCACATGCATCCTGAGTAGCTGACCACGTCAGGCTAACGAAAAGGACACGTAAACAAACAGAGCACCACATGCTAACCTTTACAATAATAAAGGGCACAACATGCCCACTTGAGTATATACAAATTTTACATCTACCTTTTTTACAGGTTCTACCTATTCTGCACAATAGCCTGCGTACGATGCTCAAACAGGTCTACAATCTGTTCGGCATACTGCCTTATAGCCGCATAATGTGGACGCATATCCCACTCACCACCATCCGGACGAAGAGGTGGACCATCCGCTACAGCAGAAAGATCTACATCGGGACGATGCAACCACACAAGGGAAAGTGCGGCCTTTACCCCCGCAACAAGCTGATGTCGCACCAGTTCCTTGACATGGTGAACATTCCGAAACTTCGTCAGCAGGCCAGAGAGAGTCGACGACGCCCCATCCAGCGGAAACATCACATGCAGAACTGACGCCAACGAAGACTGCACCTGACAAAGCACCCGCGATACCTGGTGTACACGATCCTGCATTGTCGCAAGGACCATGGCACGATCACGGTTCATCCAGAAGAACCCGCCGGCCTCCATGTCCTGCTGGGTCAAGCAGTTAATCCGAACAGTAACACGCTCCTTTTCCTCCTTCGGAGAAAGGTTAGCACCTGCAATACTTGCAAAAGTAAGATGCAAGGCCCACAGGCGCATCCGAAACAATGAGCAGCAACTCAAAAAACTCACATTCAAGCTGTTCGACCAGACGACGCAACTCCCCCATCAAATATTCCTCTCGGGAAGTGCCTCGCTCCGCCTTTGACTTCCAAACATCAGCATGGCCACGGACTCCAAGCAATTCTCTCTCAAGACTACGGATCCGGTCTCGAAGAAACACAAGCTGCGACGCACCATCCAAGGATGGCCGTAGCTGTGGTGCAGCCGAAGTGTCAACGGGATCATCACCCGAAGGATCCTAGAGTAAAAGAAGACAAAGATATGAACAAGCAGACGAATGAACACAGAACTCGGAAATTCATTATGTACAGCAAAAAGCCACTACGTGGCGCAGGGATTGTTCATAAACATAGTTACAAAAGATGGAAACAAAACCTATCCTACGACTACAAGACCTAAGAGGCTGCATTTTGAGTAGCCTCGGATCCGGACTGTCTCCCCTTGGCCTCTCCCTACTGCTTCAACGCGTACTCAGCCAGCAAGTCAATCAACTTCGGCCCACAATGCTTACAGCGAGCAGCATAAATGGCAAAGTCTACCTCGGATCCGTCAGCAGCCGTTGGCATCCGGGAGGTGACCTGATGAAGATCCAGCTCCGCTCCAGAAGCCAGGGCCATCGCCAGCCCGACGGACGCACCAATGCCTTTCTTCTTGCGCTTGTACGCCGCATGTGCTTCGGCTGACAATGCCTCCGCCAAGGCATCGACATCTTAGAGGGCGACGCCCTTGGGGACGAGCTCCTTATAGAAGCTCCCAAGAACCTCCTTGGCCTTGGCAAGCGAGCCGACCACGGTACCACAACGGTCTTCGACCGCCATAGTGGCATCATCCAGAGCACTTCCGTGCTCCAGGGCACCGCGGTCAAACTCGATGCCAGCGGCATCTAAAGAAAGAGAAGGGGAACATAAATAAAAGCACAGCAAGGAAAGATAGGGAAGCCAAAAAATAAAGACAAAGCAACTCACCCGAAATAGCCTTGGCAGCCGCCATCAGCTTGTTGGCAATCTCCTTCTCGCGCGAAGCTGCGGCGGTGGCAAGTTGCTCCTCACGATCCGTAGCCTCTTGCTGCAGGCGCTCCTTGGCCGCAGCTGTGTTGGCTAGCTCCAGCTCGAGATGCTCCTTGGCACCAACGGCGTCCACAACCTTCTTCTTCGCTCGCCTAAGGCTCTTTTTGAGAGCATCAAGCTCACAGAGGGCGGTATTTTTGTCCTCTACAGACAGCAGAACACATATCAGATGATAGGACAAGAAACAAAAGAGGAAGCTAAAAGATCAACCCACGTAAGCACCTTGAAGTTGTTTAAAGCTGGCTTCCAACGCCAGGTGCTGCTGCACTAGCTGGTTGGCGCCTTTCACAAAAGGCTGCAAAAGACACTACCCGTCAAAACAAAGGCTCGGGGGCTACGCCCAGAGAACGAGCAAAAACAAGCTACACACACGAAAAACGCTCGGGGGCTCCCCCCGAGACTCAAAGAAAAATGATCAGCAGATCATCCTACAAATGCTCGGGGGCTCCCCCCGAGAAAAGAAGAAAAAACAGAGGTGATTAACAGACCACCCGAAAACTCTCGGAGAGTCCCCCTGCGACAGAAAACAGAATTACTTACATGGATAGACGGTGACTCCGAAGGTTCGCCTGCAGTCTTCTGAGGGACCACAACCCGAGTCTCCTGCGGAGAAGACCTCAGAGCAGCGCCCTCAGAGGTGGCCACCGTCTGCGGAGGAGGAGAAGGAATCTTCGACTGACCCACCATCTCCCGAGTGCCATCGCTGGAGGAGCTGTCTGAAGAGTGGCTGCAAAAGAAAACGTCAGCCAAGAACAATCAAGCGAAATCGAGAGACAACAAAAAAGGAACTGAGGAAACTTACGAGTCGAGATCGCTCAAGTCGAAGACAGGAGGGGTTTTCCTGCCCTTCTTCTCTTCCTTCTTCTCTTCTTTCTTCTCTTCCTTCTTCCGCTTTGCCGGCAGCTGCGGCGCTATAGCCCGCACGGGAATGGCCGAAAGAGGAGAGGAAGTGCCCCCATGACCCCCGCTGTGACACTCAAGGCATAGCGGATTCCTAGGGGTCGGAGGAGTCGAAGCATACGATGATTCATTGGAGCTCCGCGTCCGTTTTCGAGTGTGATCCTCGCTCGACTCGTTGGCCTCCTCAACCAACGATTGCGCCGATGGAAGCTCGGACATGGAGTCTACTACCTCGTTGTCCGGTGCATCCGGAAACACTTCGGGCAATGGCGGCGACATGCCCGGCACCTTGAACTCCTGCGCAACAGAAGTAAATTTGTAAGAACACAGGAAAATATAAGGAAAAACGCAATCGAAATAAGTGCTACGCACACGCCCGACATCTACACCTGCGGAACCGAACGAGAAGCAGTGAATGGAGGGGTCAGAGACCTCCCTAGAAGATCCTCGCCAGCCTTGAACTTCAGCAGAGGACGAAGGATCCCGTCGAGATCCCCCTTGGAAAACTCCTCAGCCGAAACCCTAGTTGGATCGCGGCGACTAGAGTAAAGGAACATCGGGTGCGCCCTAGCCCGGAACGGCTGCACCCGACGTTTGAGAAAAGTGTGGATGGTATCCACACTGTTCACCTCCTTATCTGGAATCAGCTGGAGATCCTCCACCCGATGATAGAGCCCCTCTATCTCCGCCACCTCACCATCCAAGATCTGGTTCTTCCAGGACCTCTTCGGCTCGATCTTTTGGGAGGGGTCGAAAGGAACAAGACCAAAATCCTGCCCAGCCACCGTGGAGTCGCGGATGTAAAACCATCGCCTCCGCCAGTACTGGACATATTCGGACATACAAAAGGAGAAGAAAAGAAGCTTGGATCGAAGGGAAATCATGCAACCCCCAATGGGATAAACACCATCAGAGCCAGATTGCCTCTTCATGGAATAGAGTTTCCGGAAGAGGCCAAAGTGCGGCTCGATACCAAGACAACACTCATAGAAAGTGATGAAACAAGCGATATGAAGAAGAGACTTGGGAGAAAGATGATGCAGCTAGATGCCGTAAAGAGAAAGCAATCCACGAAGGAAATTGTGGACTGGGAAGGAAAAGCCCCGAAGGACAAAGGCGAGGAACATAACCCGAAACCCAGCGGGAGGACGGGGGATTACCTTGTCAGGAAGTTTGACGTCTTCCCTATCCTAAGAGATCAGGCCCCGCTCACGGAGCTTGCGGAGATCACTCTCACGCGTCTCCGATCGCCACCAGCCACCATCGGTGACATGGGTGGCGGCGGAACCCTTCTTACCACCAGCAGCAGCGCTGGTACCAACTGCAGAGGAGGACTTCTTGGGCTTCCCCATTGCAGTGCGGCGGCGACGGCGTTGAGCACGCAAAATCAAGGAAGGAAAAGCTCGAAGAAATACCAGGGCACAGTGAGAACACTCAGAGAAGATGGGAGTAGTGAAACAAGAATGGCTGCGGTGAAAACAAACTCACCTTTTCCCCAATGATTATAAGGACAAGGACGATGCACGACGACCGTCCATCGGGAAGACCTAGAGCCAACATCAAGATCTGGCCGTCCACGTGTCAGCACAGCAGCAAACCGTCGCTAACACGCCGTCCACCACACACGGAAATCGAGGCGACGCCGTAATTATCTCCATGTCTCGCGTGACCAGTCAACTCAAAGTCAGAAGGTGGGACCCACGTTCATCCAGTCAAGTCATCTCTGGTGCCGCAGACGCTTGATGTCATCGATCGTCAGCACTGACGTCATAAAAGCTATACTAGCAACGGTTACAATTCTTCGGCTACGCAGCTAAGAGTACTCACTCAAATCTACGATTCGATTAATTACTCGGGGGCTACTCCTATCAGGAGCGCTGGCCGCGCACCCGAAAGAGCTGAAAATACTAGATCATTGAACTATTTCTTCGAGTCCTATGTCGAGTCTACGACTCCACTACGAACTCGGGAGCTACTCCCATAGGGAGGATGGATTCAAGCATCCGAAAAATTTGTGTCCTACCGACTTGGAGTCAAACAAAGGCTGAGTTAAAGTCTCTGCTCGAGTCTACGACTCGAACAGACACTCGGGGACTACTCCCATAGGGAGCGCTGATCGCGCACCTTATGAATTCTTCGACTGCGATCCTTCGGATCAGAATGCAAAAACTTTTCGGCAACTCTGCCCCGATTAACACTAAGTGAGAAGCATCCTCCTTGGCCACCCGAAATTCCTCCGCGGCGATAAAATTTCGGATGCTGTGTCCGCGACACAAAGATAAGACCTGCAGATATCATCTGATGGCCTGGCAACGCACACGACTGCGCTCTGCTAGTGAAAACCCGTGCCAGCAGGCGCGATGAAAATCCCGACGGACGCGTTGGGTACATCATTTAAATTTACTGGAATTCCACTCCTGTCAGTCCTCCGCGGCTTGAGTCGAATTACGCCAGCATCTGTTCCGGATTCGAGTCGAGGGACTCGAATCTGAAGAAGATCGTGTTGTTTTTCCTAAGACAGTTAACTGACCCTGATCCATCAGGAGAGTCAGGCACACGCATCAACAATCCCTACACACTCAAATCATTCTCTAACAAACAGAGATAGCCGCAACCGAAAGAATGAGGAGTCCTCAGCCGAATCTACGATTCGACTGAACAATCGGGGGCTACTGACATGGTTATACCCTATGGGTACACGACCTTAGCATACCTGGTCCAGCCCAAGGAGGGTCCACGACAAATATACGCCAGCCCATGAAGACTTTCGGGTGGCCAGGGCCCATGACGCCTTAGGATCCTTAGTGAGAAAGACTAGAGTAGATATAAAATTCAAAGGGGCAAACCCTAAAACCTATAACCGACTCGATCTGTGCCTGGGACCTGCCTACCTCTATATAAAGGCCAGGAGGGCACAACGAGTAAGTCTCTTACAATCCCTCGCATACCACCGCATACACACCTCCACGCCAGATTGCATCTGCGCACACCTGTAACCTTCGGTTCCACCATAATCAGAGCAGACAAGCAGGAGTAGGGTTTTCCCTCCGGGGGCCTGAACCTGGGTAAACCTCGTGTTGCTTGTTTGCTAACTGTTCCCCGATCTCCAGCATCCCCATCTTCTCCAAAACCCAAGTCCATAACAATGGGCATTGACGAGATTAAACCTCATCACTAATATCTTTTGAATACACTAATGTTGCTAATGAAGATTGTGTGAAGTTTTGTATGAAGGAAAAAATTCAGGTGTAGAGAGAGAATGATGTAATATGAAGAATGCACAAAAGCTCAAGCTCGGGGCTACCACCATGGTGTCACCCCAAGAAATATCCAAGAGGTACAAGCGTCAAAGCTTGGAAATACCCAAGGCATCCCCTTCTTTATCAATAAAAAGCTCAGGTCTGTCTAGACACTTCGTTTTTATTGTTTCAAAAACTGTTGTGTTGTTCTTGGAACATCTTAGTTTTTGTTTGCTTTGCTTAGGTTTTTTAGTTTGCTTGAATAAAGTAGTTTGGACCCCCGTTCTCGCTGTGTTGTTTTGCAAATAGGTTGCATGGTGTTGGAAAGGAGTAGGAAGTTCCTGCTTGAAAGTGCAAGAGGAGCTTGCATTGACCGTGACTTCGACTTTAGCATGACATGCTAGGTGTTGTTTTGACCTTATGATTAGTGATTATTTCTGTATCATGTCTTGTTCCAAACAATTGGGATTGCTTAGTGTGCCTTGAAGAAATTATGCGTTGTTTTAGCATGCAAAAGCATAGTATTGTGGTATCATTCATGCTTTGTTTGGGTTGACTTGGCACATGCTCACACCATGTTATGACTATGACAAGTAACCATAGCCACTATGTAACATCCCTAAAACCATGTTTTCAAAGCTTGCATATCATTCATGCATTCATAATCATTTAGGATCATTTTTCAAAGTCATTACAAAAACAGAAGCATTTGAATGCTAATTATTTTATGTAAGCAAGGCATTGACCCAATGCTACTCTCTACTAAAGAGATTATTTGTTTTAAACCAAAGATATTTGATCATAGGTTTGTTTGATAATTTCCAAAGCTTGGACAAGGATTTCAAAAAAAAAGAAACAAATTTAAACCATTTCTATGTCTTTAGTAAGCAATGGGAAAAAACATTGTTTATTTTAAAATTCCAAAGTGCCAAATTATTTTAAAGTGTACAACATAGTTCTGCAACCAAATGTGTACAAATTTCACTTTATAAAAATCCAGAAGTGGTTTAAATTCAAACTTATTTGAAACTCATTTGAAAATGTTTCCTGGAAAATCAACCAGAAATAGAAAAGGATAAAAGAATTTGAATTGGGCCGGCGCCACCCTTTTGGCCCAATAGCCAAAACATCCCACTCGAGGTCTCCCTTCTCCCACTCGCTGACAGCCCGACCCCACACTCCCCGTCATCGTCGTCCCCAAACCCCGCCCACGAGCTGGCCTGGCCGTTTCCTCCCTCTCCTTCACTGCCACGTTTAAAATCGATTGATTACCGTTGATTGCGTGCGTAATTCTCGCCCCGCTCCTGGCTACTTAAGCACCTCGCCACCGCGGTCATTTTCCCCCAGTTTCCTCGCTCATTCCGCCACCAGCCTGCACGCATTCGAGCTCAAACCGCCGTTGTACCGACGACCTCCGGCGACTGATTCCGGTGAGCCTCGACCACCCCTTTGCCTCTGATTCAAACGAGCGTGACCAGCATGTTCTTGCGCATCCCCTGATGCCTTTCATTTGCTTTGTCGTGACCCAGGTCGTCGTTCCAGTTCGTGCCCGCAAACGTCAGAGCCGCCGCCCAACTCCGACAAGAAATACTGGTAATCTTCGAGCGCCCCTTGCTTCCCCTTTGACCCTGTCGTGTTCACCACAACCTTGCGCACCTCCTGACACAACTGGTTCGTGCTAGCGCGGTCTATACCATCGGCAATGTCATCGTCTGCAATAACCCGACGTCGTCTGCAAGTCCGACGAGCCCCAGGGACCTCTACAGCGCGCCCCGACCCTGCCCGTCTGCACGTTGAGCTTCCTCGTGACCTCGCGAGTCTGGTAAGCCCCTCTGCTGACCCCTGACCCCTCCAAAGCCATCGTAACACCACTGGCAGAGCCGCGCCGCCGTCGCTAGCGCCACCCATCCATGGTCGCGTGCTCGACAGCCGTCAGATCTGAATCCAGCGCTTAGGATTAGATCTGTAGAGAAGGAGTATGTTTTGATCTGGACCATGCATAGTTAGTTAGATCCAACGGTCCGCGAGCGTGATCCAGTGTGAAGTGGTATCGTCCAATCAGACGCTGCCGTGTGGCCTGTTATTTGTTTTAAAAATCTGATTTAGATTTATTAGATATTCAAACTTGCAAAATTCATAACTTTTGATCCACACGTTCAAATTTTGCAAATTTTATATCATTGGAATCAGGAGAAAGAATTCTATCCATTTATTCAATGTGTTTAATTTTTTGCTTCTGTAAAATTGATTATTTTTGCAGAGACATTTGTAGGCTTATTTTGAGTAGAGAAATTATTTGAAAAATGATTTAGAGACTAAATAAAGTTTGTTTAGTGTGTATTTGTCTTGTTTATGAATTCAGTACTGTATACTTGTCTTGTTTGACTTATAAAAATCATCACATGGCATTTGCATGCATTCATATATTTTTGTTTGTCTATTTTGATATGTGAATTTGGGTGCTATCAGTTTATGTGTAGATATTGGTGCTAGTGGTGATTGTGATTGTGAAGATTGTTGTTGCTACTCCCCCAACTACCAAGGCAAGTTGTGTTTCATGTTTTTATCCCAATATTTTTACCTATGCATTAGAAAATATTTTGTATAGGACTTGCATGATTATTTTGCTACGTATCTATATGCTATGCTTGGGAAATCCTAGTAGTTGTAGAAATGTTAGGGTACTTGTTATTGCCATGCTTAGCCTAGCTAATAGCAACCAAGGGTGGAATATAATCATGCTATGGAAAATATTGTTAAGTCTTTGACTTATGGTTTTGTTTAATAAAACAACTAAGTGAATGAAACACCTGGGTGGAATGGTAATTGCTTGGTGGTTTTTTGTTGAGTGGTTACACAAGGCCCATTTCTATGGTTTACCTTGTGTATCTCACTTGTGGATTGCTACCTAGGAATAAAGGGATTTGAGATGCCAAATGTTAAGAAGCTTCTAGTGCAGCCACATGGCATTATGGGCTCTGCCTGGATCATATAGGTTGCAATAACTTAGCCAAATGGACAATTGGTGGTAGGGGAATGATAGGTTTGGAGCGCGTCCATTTTGGTCTAAGAGAAGGCTTCTGAAAGGTCCTGTCTTGGTGAAAATCAAGTCTTGTGGGGAAAGTGCAGAACCTCTGCAGATGGAAGAATCTAAGTACTTAGCCATGTCCCTGGTATTGGACAATTTGAGCATCAAGACATGGAAGCTATCAAGAATCTCCTCATCCCAATTTTCTAAGTTAAAACTTGTGGTTGAACAAGGGTGAAGGTTCACCCATTTCTATTGGTGGTTCCTTGGGAAAGTTTTGCCAAAGAAAAACTTAGTGTTTTCAACTAATAGGTAAAACCTATTTTGATCAAAGCAAGCCTAAGCTACACTTAGCCAAAATTCATGTAGTAACTAGATGTTAATATTCTACTAAGGTATCACTTGCCAATACTATTCCAAAGTATTGACCCACTGTGGTTGTAACTTGTGATGTTGCAGGTTACTCTGATGATGATTAGGGGTTATGAGTCTACACTCAACATGCTTGCCTGTGGCACATGAAGATGAAGACTTTATTTCTATGGCCAGGTGTTTCTAACACATGATGATGATTAGGGTTTATGTAACTTGTTATGTTTGAACTCTTGTATTAGGACTATGGCCATGGAGTTGTAAAATACTATGTTATCTCTGGAATGACGATGTAATAATGACCTTTGTTTCTGTGTACTTCATCTTAAACTGTGGATGCTAGCATTTGATCGAGGGACTAGCATTGCAATCACAGGGATCCTTACCTTTATAAGGGAGGGATCTTACAGATGGTATCAGAGCACTGTGTTGCCTGTAGTATTATGACCCTAGGATTGGATTATAAACCACTAAGGAAAAAATTTCAACAATTTCCACACTTGTCTTTTTCTTCTCGTAAACTTTTCTAATCTTCTTTCTCATCTCTATTTGTAGATGAACTCCATCAACGAAGCCGTGAGGAAGGGACCACTCATGACTATGACCTTGGAGTGTGAGACAGAATTCCCCAAGGCTCTCAAGGACCTCATGGTTTCCATGGGAATACATGGTGCAGCTGTGTATAAAGGTTTTCCCGTGATGGATGAAGGAGTAGAATACTGGTGGGTGCAACTTCACTTGTATAAAAACAAGAAAGACAACAACAAGGAATCAGGATTCTGCATGGTCACCAACTCAGTGATGCACACCACATTCTTTGACTCTGCAAGAGATGCAGCTTGGAAGGCCATCAAGGAGCTTGGTGATAGACTCAAGTGCAGAATGCTTAACACCCAAAATGACTTTAGGGAAGAAAAGAAGCATACCTAAGAGTTAGAGGCTACCAACCAACGTTTAAGAGAGGACATCATAGACTGAGCAATGGAGTCATGTGATCAGGATCGACAGATTGCCTCTAGGGATGCCTTGTTAGCTAACTTGGCAAGTGAGATGGGATTGTAATGTACTTCGCTAGTTGGACCACCATACTTTTATCGTTTTTATTTCCAAAAAAATTTGTCTAAGTTATGTTGAACCTTGGATGCTTGTAATGGATTTATGTATGCCATGATTTGTGTGTTTGCTATGAAAAATATTTTGTGTTATTTTTTACTTGTAATTTTCTCTATTAATGTTGATTCTAGTTTTTCTCTATCTTATAAAATAGATGCCTAATGTTACTATCAGCACGGCTGAAGAGTTCAAGGGAACTCGTTTTGGCACTCGTCTTATTGAGGTCACTAGTGTGCTCAATCTTCCGCTCCCTAGCATCATGATGCTTCCCCTCACCAAGTTTGAGAGGAAGGACCTTTGGGGCTTCAAAGTTACTCAGCCAGGACACCAGACTGAGCCAGCCACGGAGGCTATCACCTTCAAGCTAATGCATGACGACAAGGAGAGAGGCCTAGAGGTAGTCATGCAGGATTTACTTGGGCGTCTGTTAGGGAGGCACTCTCGGGAGCTTAGAGGTACTCACTTTCACGCCTTCGGAAGACGCGACGAGGAGGGTGAGGATATTGAGTTCGAGGATGCTGCTAGAGAGACGGCAGAGCCGATTCGTCTGTACCTTCAGGACCTAGAGGGTCTTCTTAGGCACCTAGATACTGATAGGACCAACGTCATGCTTAGCAATGACGAGCTCCAGGTGCAGCTTCGTGAGAAGGACAAACTCTTCGCGAAGCAGGACGAGATAGTCAAAGAAATGGAGGCCAAGTTTGAGAGCCAGGACAGAAAGTTCAAGAGCCAAGAGAAAAGAGTCCAAGACAGGAACAAGAGGATTCGAGAGATGAATGCAAAACTAGAGGCCAAGGACTTCGAGCTCGAGCATCAGCAGGGTGTGAATGAGAGATTTCGTTCATAGAAGAGGGCTCTTAAGGCCAAGATAGAGGACTTGACTACCAATGTCGAGGAATACAAGACCGCTATGGAGAATGCAGGTCTTACACTTGTTGATGAGGAGGTTGATGCAGAGGAGTAGTGATGACTACTCATTTATCCTTCATTTACCATGCTTATGATTATTGAGTCGCAATGACCATCCAACATGTGGATGGCTTGCTATTGGTGTGTTTACTTTTCAAACTTGTTGTTTATGTCGTTGAACCTTATGATTATTTTGATGCTTGTTTTGGTGTTTGTCTATGTAATGTATTGTGCATGTTAAGCATCCATGGGTATCTCATTCTTATCCTTATTGAAAACTACAGATGCCTCCTCGACGTGCCAACCCCAACCCGAATAACAACAATGTCACCCCCGAGATGCAACAACTGATGACAACACAGGCACAACTGATGCAGATGATGACCACTTTCATGCAGAATCAGAATAACAACAACAACAACAACAACAATCAGAACAATCCACCAGGTTTTGACATGCTCACCAGATTCCTAAGACTGAGGCCTGCAAAGTTCTCAGGAACTACTGATCCTATGGTGGCCAATGATTGGCTACATTCAGTGAACAAGGATTTGGTAACTGTCGGATGCACCGACAAGGAGAGTCAGGTTTGCAGCACACCTGTTGGAAGGACCAGCAGCTACTTGGTGGGATAACTTCCAGATCACCACTCCCATTGAGGATGTGACATCGGCTATCTTTGAAGATGGTTTCCGTATAGCTCACATCTCATCCGGAGTGATGAGTTTGAAGAAGAAGGAGTTCCATAACCTGAAGCAGCGCCACCGCAGCGTGGCTGAATATATTGAGGAGTTCAACAATCTGGCACGTTATGCACCGGATGAAGTGGATACCGATGCCAAGAGGAAAGAGAAGTTCCTCGAAGGACTGAACGATGAACTGAATTTGCAGCTATCTATTGCCTATGTCCCCACCTACCAGTCCCTTTGTGACAAGGCTACCATCTTGGAGAACAATATGAAACAAGTTGAAAGCAGAAAGAGGAAGCACAACTCTGACAAGCATAGCTCGGGATCGTCTCACAAGCGTTCCCATCATGATGATAGTGGGAGTTCTGGATCCCACAAACATGGAAAATACAATAACCACCATAGCCACAACCTCCATCATGACAACAAGCATCACCGTAGTCATGATAGAGACAACTACAAGAACCACAAGGGTGGACACAAGAGTCACCACAGTGGAGGTGGAAGTGGCAGTCAGCCTGCAAAAAGGGATATCAGTCAGGTTGAATGTTTCAAGTGTAAGAAGCTGGGGCATTATGCAAATGAATGACCGGAAACGAAATTTTAAGGACCCAAAAAGCCCAACCCTTTCCAGAAGGGACAAGTGAACCACATCAATGTGGAAGAGATTTATGAGGAGTCCGATGTTGTGGCTGGTAAGTTCAAACTCAATTCTATTCCGGCACTTATTCTTTTTGATACTGGTGCATCACATTCATTCATATCAAAAGCATTTGTTGATAGAAATGGATTTCCAACTGAAAATATTGGGTGTCCAATAAAAGTAAGTTCTCCCAGTGGAGATATGATAGTAAGTCTGGGATGTCGTGATCTAGTGATAGAATTTGGGAAGCATAAGTTTCCAGTGAGTCTGATAATCCTAGATTCCCAAGGACTGGATGTAATTTTGGGAATGGACTGTATGACCAAGTATGAAGGAGTACTAGATTGTGCAAATTGTATTGTCGCACTCACAACCCCGGAAAAAAACGAATAAGATTCAAGTCTAACTTTGAATCAAAAGGGAGTAAGCTAAATTCTCTTAAGGGGGTTAGCATAGACAGTGTGCCAATTGTGAGAGAATATCCGGATGTGTTTATGGAAGAATTGACGGGAATGCCACCAGATAGAGATGTGGAATTTCTGATTGACTTGCTGCCAGGATCATGACCAATAGCAAAGAGACCTTACAAGATGTCGGTTGATGAGTTGAAAGAACTCAAGAAACAACTTGGAGAACAGTTGCAGAAAGGATTCATTCAACCAAGTTCTTCATCTTGGGAGGCACCAGTCTTGTTTGTGGAAAAGAAAGATAGAAGTCAAAGGTTATGCATAGATTATCGTTCACTCAATGAGGTGACTATCAAGAACAAATATCCTTTGCCCCGAATCAATGACTTGTTTGATCAGTTAGAAGGAGCCTGTGTATTCTCAAAGATTGATCTCCGGTCATGTTATTTTCAACTTAAGATAAGGGAACAAGACATACCTAAGACAACTTTCACCACTAGGTATGGATTGTATGAGTACACCGTGATGCCATTTGGTTTGACCAATGCACCAGCTTACTTCATGAATATGATGAACAAAGTGTTCATGGAGTTCCTTGACAAGTTTGTTCTCGTTTTCATCGATGACATTTTGATCTACTCCAAAAGCAAAGAAGAGCATGAAGGACATTTGCGTTTGATACTTGAGAAGCTTAGAGAGCATAAATTGTATGCCAAATTCAGCAAGTGTGAATTCTGGTTGAATGAAGTTGGATTTCTTGGACACGTTGTGTCTGGAGATGGTGTAGCAGTTGATTCCGCAAAAGTGTCAGTTGTAACTGAATGGGAATCTCCTAAGTCAGTGAAGGAAGTTCGTAGTTTCCTTGTCTTAGCGGGATATTACAGAAGATTGATTGAGAATTTCTCCAAGGTAGCTAAGCCAATGACGGAGTTACTAAAGAAAGACAAGAAATTTGCTTGGACTGAAGGATGTGAACTCAGTTTCCAAGAATTGAAAAAGAGACTAGTGACAGCACCAGTCCTATGTCTGCCAGATTTGGAGAAAGATTTCCAAGTGTATTGTGATGCATCTCATCATGGATTAGGTGCAGTTCTGATGCAAGAAGGGAAAGTTGTGTCTTATGCCTCGAGACAACTTAAAACTCATGAAGTAAATTATCCTACTCATGATTTAGAGCTAGCCTCTGTTGTCCATGCACTCAAAACATGGAGACATTATCTTTTGGAAAAGCGATGTGAAGTGTTCACAGATCACAAAAGTTTGAAGTATATCTTCACCCAGAAAGAAATCAACATGAGACAAAGGAGATGGCTAGAACTCATCAAGGACTATGACTTGAGTTTGCAATACCACCCCGGTAAAGCAAATGTTGTAGCGGATGCACTATGCCGTAAGGTATTTGTGAATAGTCTTACTAAGGGAGAGTTGCCAGATGATCTGTGTGCCCAATTTAGACACCTCAGATTGGAGATTGTGCCTGAAGGACATCTCATGTCATTGGATGTTCAACCCACAGATAAGATCAAGAAAGCCCAAAAGACGGACAAGGAAATTGAAGAGATTAAGGAAAAAATTGGCAAAGGAAAAGCCAAAGGATTCCATGAAGACGAACAAGGTACTTTATGGTATGGAAAACGTATCTGCGTTCCGCAAGATCCGGAGCTTCGGAAACTAATTTTACAGGAAGCACACAACTCAACATATTCCATTCATCCGGGTAACACCAAAATGTACATGGACATGAAGGAAAGATTTTGGTGGAATAATCTCAATAAAGACATCGCCGAACATATTGCTTTGTGTGATGTATGTAGTAGAGTGAAAGCGGAACATCAAAAACCGGCAGGATTGCTACAACCACTACCTATTCCTGATTGGAAGTGGGACAAGATTGGCATGGATTTCATCACCGGATTGCCAAGGACTAGGTCAGGATATGATTCTATTTGGGTAGTAGTGGATCGTCTAACTAAAGTGGCTCATTCCATACCCGTGAAGACAACCTACACAAGTGCTAAGTTGGCCAAGATCTATATGAATAGGATTGTATGTCTGCATGGAGTACCCAAGAGTATTGTGTCTGATAGGGAAACTCAGTTCACTTCTCATTTTTGGAGGCAACTACATGAGTCATTGGGAACGATATTGGAATTCAGCACTACTTTTCATCCTCAGACTGATGGACAGACAAAAAGGACCAACTAGATTCTAGAAGATATGTTGAGGGCATGTGCCCTAGATTATGGAGCTAGTTGGGATGAAAGTCTGACTTACGCAGAATTCTCTTATAACAATAGCTATCAAGCCAGTATTGAGATGGCACCGTTTGAGTTTCTCTATGGGAGAAAGTGTACTACCCCATTGCTATGGAATGGTGTGGGAGAAAGAATTTTGTTCGGACCAGAACTAATCAAAGAGGCTGAAGAGAAAATCAAGCTAGTAAAGGACAGATTGAAGATAGCATAGTCCCGACAGAAGAGCTACGCAGATCCTAAGCGTAGAGAAGTCACCTATGAAGTAGGTGATAGAGCTTATCTTAGAGTGTCACCACTTCGTGGAGTGAAGAGATTTGGAGTCAAAGGAAAATTGGCCCCAAGATATGTTGGACCATTCAAAATTCTGAGTCATAAAGGAGAAGTAGCCTATGAGATTGAGTTGCCAAAATCATTGTCTGTCGTTCACAATGTGTTTCATGTGAGTTAGCTAAAGAAATGCCATCAAGAGATGGAAGAGACTTCTTTGAGGGATACTATACCTTTAGAGGAGGTCCAATTGGAAAGTGATCTCACTTATGAAGAAAAACCTATCAAGATTCTTGAGACTGCAGAAAGAGTAACTCGGACAAAGACTATCAAATTCTGCAAAGTATAGTGGAACCATCATTCCGAAGAAGAAGCAACATGGGCAAGAGAAGATGATCTTCGGAAAGACCACCCTCACCTATTTGCTACCAATCTGAATCTCGAGGGCGAGATTCACCTTAAGAGGGTTAGATTTGTAACATCCCTAAAACCATGTTTTCAAAGCTTGCATATCATTCATGCATTCATAATCATTTAGGATCATTTTTCAAAGTCATTACAAAAATAGAAGCATTTGAATGCTAATTATTTTATGTAAGCAAGGCATTGACCCAATGCTACTCTCTAGTAAAGAGATTATTTGTTTTAAACCAAAGATATTTGATCATAGGTTTGTTTGACAATTTCCAAAGCTTGGACAAGGATTTCAAAACAAAGAAACAAATTTAAACCATTTCTATGTCTTTAGTAAGCAATGGGTAAAAACATTGTTTATTTTAAAATTCTAAAGTGCCAAATTATTTTAAAGTGTACAACATAGTTCTGCAACCAAATGTGTACAATTTTCAATTTATAAAAATCCAGAAGTGGTTTAAATTCAAACTTATTTGAAACTCATTTTAAAATGTTTCCTGGAAAATCAAACAGAAATAGAAAAGGATAAAAGAATTTGAATTGGGCCGGCGCCACCCTTTCGGCCCAGTAGACAAAACAGCCCACCTGGGGTCTCCCTTCTCCCTCTGTTTCTCACCACAGCAACACACACCCACTCGCTGACAGCCCGACCCCACACGCCCCATCATCGTCGTCCCCAAACCCCGCCCACGACCTGGCCTCGCCGTTTCCTCCCTCTCCTTCACTGTCGCGTTTAAAATCGATTGATTGCCATTAATTGCATGCATAATTCTCGTCCTGCTCCTGGCTACTTAAGCACCTCGCCACTGCGGTCATTTTTCCCCACTTTCCTCCCTCATTCCGCCACCAGGCTGCGCGCATTCGAGCTCAAACCTCGGATGTACCGATGACCTCGGGCGAATGATTCCGGTGAGCCTCGACCGCCCCTTTGACTCTGCTTAAAACGAGCGTAACCAGCATGTTCTTGCACATCCCCTGATGCCTTTCGTTTGCTTTCTCATGACCCAGGTCGTCGTTCCCGTTCGTGCCCGCAAACGTCAGAGCTGTCGCCCAACTCCGACGAGAAATACTGGTAATCTTCGAGCGCCCCTTGCTTCCCCTTTGACCCTGTCGTGTTCGCCACAACCTTGCGCACCTCCTGACACAACTGGTTTGTGCTAGGGTGGTCTATATCATCGGCAACGTCATCGTCTGCAAGAACCCGATGTCGTCCGCATGTCCGACGAGCCCCAGCGACATCTACAGCGCGCCCCGACCCTGCCCATCTGCATGTTGAGCTTCCTCGTGACCTCGCGAGTCTGGTAAGCCCCTCTGCTGACCCCAGCCCCCTCCGAAGCCACCGGAACACCACTGGCATAGCCGCGCCACCGCGCCGCCGCGCTAGCGCCGCCCATCCATGGTCGCGTGCTTGACAGCCGTCAGATCTGAATCCAACGCTTAGGATTAGATCTGTAGCGAAGGGGTATGTTTTGATCTGGACCGTGTGCAGTTAGTTAGATCCAACGGTCCGCGAGCGTGATCCAGTGCGAAGTGGTATCGTCCAATCAGACGTTGCCGTGTGGCCTGTTATTTGTTTTTAAAACTGATTTAGATCTATTAGATATTCAAACTTGCAAAATTCATAACTTTTGATCCACACGTTCAAATTTTGCAAATTTTATATCATTGGAATCAGGAGAAAGAATTTTATCCATTTATTCAATGTGTTTAATGTTTTGCTTCTGTAAAATTGATTATTTTTGCAGAGACATTTGTAGGCTTATTTTGAGTAGAGAAATTATTTGAAAATGATTTAGAGACTAAGTTTGTTTAGTGTGTATATGTCTTGTTTATGAATTCAGTACTATATACTTGTCTTGTTTGACTTATAAAAATCATCACATGGCATTTGCATGCATTCATATATTTTTGTTTGTCTATTTTGATATGTGAATTTGGGTGCTATCATTTTATGTGTAGATATTGGTGCTAGTGGTGATTGTGATTGTGAAGATTGTTGTTGCTACTCCCCCAACTACCAAGGCAAGTGGTGTTTCATGTTTTTATCCCAATATTTTTACCTATGCATTAGAAAATATTTTGTATAGGACTTGCATGATTATTTTGCTAAGTATCTATATGCTATGCTTGGGAAATCCTAGTAGTTGTAGAAATGTTAGGGTACTTGTTATTGCCATGCTTAGCCTAGCTAATAGCAACCAAGGGTGGAATATAATCATGCTATGGAAAATATTGTTAAGTCTTTGACTTAAGGTTTTGTTTAATAAAACAACTAAGTGAATGAAACACCTGGGTGGAATGGTAATTGCTTGGTGGTTTTTGGTTGAGTGGTTACACAAGGCCCATTTCTATGGTTTACCTTGTGTATCTCACTTGTGGATTGCCACCCAGGAACAAAGAGATTTGAGATGCCAAATGTTAAGAAGCTTCTAGTGCAACCACATGGCATTATGGGCTCTGCCTGGATCATATAGGTTGCAATAACTTAGCCAAATGGACAGTTTGTGGTAGGGGAATGATAGGTTTGGAGCGCGTCCATTTTGGTCTAAGGGAAGGCTTCTGAAAGGTCCTATCTTGGTGAAAATCAAGTCTTGTGGGGAAAGTGCACAACCTCTGTAGATGGAAGAATCTAAGTACTTAGCCATGTCCCTGGTATTGGACAATTTGAGCATCAAGACATGGAAGCTATCAAGAATCTCCTCATCCCAATTTTCTAAGTTAAAACTTGTGGTTGAACAAGGGTGAAGGTTCACCAATTTATATTGGTGGTTCCTTGGAAAAGGTTTGCCAAAGAAAAACTTAGTGTTTTCAACTAATAGGTAAAACCTATTTTGAGAAAAGAAAGACTAAGCTACACTTAGCCAAAATTCATGTAGTAACTAGATGTTAATATTCTACTAAGGTATCACTTGCCAATACTATTCCAAAGTATTGACCCACAGTGGCTGTAACTTGTGATGTTGCAGGTTACTCTGATGATGATTAGGGGTTATGAGTCTACACTCAACACGCTTGCCTGTGGCACATGAAGATGAAGACTTTATTTATATTGTTATGTTTGAACTCTTGTATTAGGCCTATGGCCATGGAGTTGTAAAATACTATGTTATCTCTGGAATGACGATGTAATAATGACCTTTGTTTCTATGTACTTCATCTTAAACTGTCGATGCTAGCATTTGATCCAGGGACTAGCATTGCAATCACAGGGATGCTTACCTTTATAAGGGAGGGATCTTACACACTATGATCATTTAGTCCTTGACTTGTAGTACCACTCTATACTTTGATTAGTAATGCTTTATTGCTCTGCATGATTATGTCCATTATGCTCTATTAGTTGGTTGCTCCCAGTCTTTTGCTAGCCTCCACTTCTATGAGTAAGCTCTACTCATGCTTCCAGCTACCAAGAAACCAAGGTATTCCAAAGTGTCCACTATAAACTCCTATGCATGGTGTGTTACACCATTCCAAGTATATTCTTGTTTTTAGCTATCTTCCAATTAAAAACTATTTTGTTATGTGAAAACTTAGTGATTAAAGCCCTCACAAAATTGATGGCACACTTTATATTCTTTGCCCCTAATAAACTTGAACCATTGTGTCGTCTATGTTGTATATGCTTGCACTTATACGTTGGAATTAGTAGAACCATGCTGTCATGGGGAACATTTTCAACATTGCACTTGTACTTTGTACTCAGTTGATATCATGCTCTTTTGTATATGGATGTCACCGGTGTGAAATAAAGAGGGAGCTTGTAAGTCCATGGAGTAAGTATTTTGTGTTAAAGAAACGCCTGGTCCACTAGACTAAGCCATGCATAATCATGGTGGAAACTTGCAGCATCACCATAGTGAGCTATATATGAAGCATCCTCAATAAAAAGCTATGCATGTAGTAAATAAAAAGATCGCTGAGATGCTCATTGTCTGCTTGCCTTATCATTTTGGTTATGGGAAAGCTCATGTACCATGTGCAAGGGGCACCCCATTGGCGGTTCTCTATGATATGCAGTACTTACAATAACAAGAACTTACAGGTGACTAAAGTTGAGTAGCATGAGGTGTGACCCTTGTATTCAAGGGACTTGAGATTGCCAACTTATACTTTGTCAAGCATATACTCCGTAGTTTGTTCACTTTAACCTTAATCACTTCAAGATGCTTATGATAGGGGCAATGAGGGCTGAAAGCTAACAAGTACCATAATTTTTGGAAGCTCTTTTTGAAACTTGAAATCCCTGCTTCCTTTACAAAGGGCCTTTCTTCCACTATTATTGAGTCTCCACCTTCTACTTTTAGGCACCATTAAGAGAGCATAGTTTTCATTCTGTGTGAAGTGTCCCAAAGCTTATTGATTGATGCATATTGTGATATTACTTGTTCTTGTGCTATTTGTTTCTAGTCACCCTTGTGAACTTTAAAGGTGTCCTATGCATCTATTTGCTACTCTATGAGGGACAAGCTGATTGCCACTATGCCATGTTTTCTGTATGTGAAACAAACAAACGTTTTTCAATGCATGTTATTCATGATCTTTGTTTGTAGCCTTTCATGTTGCATGCATAGTTACTATGTCCTATTGTTAGAACTCCATCTTTCATGCACATGTTTAGAGTTCTTTGATCCCAGCTTTCAATGCTTGCAAATGTTTTGATCTTTATTGTGAAGGTGCATGCCACCTCAAAAATTATTCTTTTATCACTTACCTACTCGAGGACGACCAGGAGTTAAGCTTGGGGATTCTTGATACGTCGGAAACGTATCTATAATTTTTGATGTTCCATGCTTGTTTGGTATCTACTTTGCTTTGTCTACACTTTGAGGTGTTTTTATATCTTTTCTGGAACTAACCTATTAACAAGTTGCCACAGTGCCAGTTGACATGGTTATACCCCACGGGTACATGACCTTAGCATACCTGGTCCAGTCCAAGGAAGGCCCACAAGAATATACGCGGCCCATGAAGATTTTCGGGTGGTCCAAGCCCATGATGTCTTCGGATCCTTGGAAAGCAAGACTAGAGTAGATAGAATATTCAAAGGGGCAAACCCTAAAACCTGTAACCGACTCGGTATGTGCCCGAGACCTGTCTACTTCTATATAAAGGCTAGGAGGGCATGACGAGGAGGGCACTTCAGACCACCGCATACACACCTCCACGCCAGATTGCATCTGCGCACCCCTATACTTTTTGGTTCCGCTGTAATCAAGAGCAGACAAGCAGGAGTAGGGTTTTCCCTCCAGGGGCCTGAACCTGGGTAAACCTCGTGTCCCCGTGTTGCTTGTTTACTAATCGTTCTGTGATCTCCAGCATCCCCATCTTCTCCAAAACACAAGCTCATAACAATGGGCATTGACGAGATCAAACATCGTCAATTGGCGCCGTCTGTGGGAATTGGGGGCGCTGATTGTGCGATCGTGACGGTCCCAACCAAAGCGATCTACAACTCCGCAGCGACGGAGAGCCACCTCTCTTCAGTGCTTTCGACCTCACCGCCCACTCGCCAGCCACCCTGAAGGACTTCGAGCCCGTTGGCGACGGGCTCGAGATCCTGTTCGGGAGCTTCTGCTTCCAGGTGGGGCAGACCAGCACTCTCCTAGAGCCGGTGCCCCTGCCATCGATCAGGCCCGCTTCATGGGCTCCACATCCCGTGCTACGCACATCGCCATCGACAGATGAGTCCTATGACAGCAGCAGCTGCAACTCAGATCTGTGCGATCCACCATCGGAGGAAGGGACCTACAGTTCCGGATCCGAAAGCTGCGGTAGCAGCAATCCGATATATGAGCGCTACCAATGTGTCGCAGTCATCCAGAGCGACGTGGATCAGGAGCACAACCCGCCACCCAACCCGCAGGGTAGAAACAGCGAGAACAGGAGAAACCAGTCCCCTCCCCCGCCCAACGAGGAGGACACCGATCCCAATCGGGTCATCCACCTCAGCGAGGAAGGATGGGCTCAAGCACGCGAGGCCGTGGCAGGCAACAAGATCCTGCCTGTGGGTGCCTCACGGGACCTACTGATGGCGTACCACCTGCTCCTCGTCGAAGAGCACAAGAAGCATGTGAAGATGCAAGAAGTGCTTGACAAGCGCAAGCAAGCGGCCTCGGAGTCCAGTGCACGGCGAACTGCTCTCTCCACCATGGGAGGCTCCAGCTCGCACGGCAACCACGGCAACAAGCACCATTCTTGCATGGAGAACATGGATCCCACTTCACGTCGCGAGGTGACTCGGACCCTAAACACGTCTTTCATGGAGATGGATGCCGACGACAACGTCATCCCGAAGACACCGCAGGCTGCGATCATGGCAGCCACCACATACCTCGCGTCCCATCCACCTCCGGTGGGGAACCCGAAAAGGTCCATGCACAAGTCCGCACTAACCGGACTTGGACTCATTGGAGCTGCACTCCATGGAGAAGCTCCTGCGGAGCCAAAAAAGAAGGCTGCAGGCAGGTTCAACCGCAGTCCCACGCCCTCATCCAACGAGGAAGAGCACGACCTACCTCGAAGGAACAAGAGTTCGCGCCATGGCAGCCGCGATTACGACGCTCGAAGCAAGCTCACCCAACGCAAGATCGACAAAGCGCGCGCCAAGCGCGTCTGCTCGTCCGAATCCTCGGAGGACGATGACGAAGGAGAACTCTGTGGATCCCGATGCTTCAGTAGAACCGTCCGACGGACACGGATGCCGCGGAACTTCAAGCTTCCTTCGGACACTCTGAAGTTTGACGGCACACAGGACCCCAAGGCGTGGCTCAGCGACCACATGTTGTCCGTCAAGCTACACGGCGGAAACAAGAACACGCCCTGAATTGCCTTCAGCTGCAGCTGACAGGCTTGGCCCGGATCTGGCTCAGCAGCCTATCCTCGGGATCCATCCAAAGCTGGGAGGAGCTGGGGTACAGTTTCATCCGAAAACTTCAAAGGCACCAGCAAGAGGCCAACCTCGATCGAGGAGCTACGAGCCTGCACCCAACGAACAGGCGAATCCATTCGCTCGTACATATTACGCTGGTCCAACACCAAAAACTCCGTGGCGCACATCTATGAGGAGAGAGCGATCGACGCCTTCAAGGATGGCGTCAAGCGCCAGGACTTCAAGGAAGAACTTGGGCGCGTCAAGCCCAAGACACTCGACAACCTCATGGACATCGCCAACAGGTGGGCAGATGGCGAGGACTCCGTCCACCGAGCGCACTCAGAGGAGGAAGATGACTACGGTCACCGACGTGAACGCCATAGCAAGAGAAGATCGTGCATCTACGACGATCGCAACTGACCTGACTTGGTCGCGGCTAGCTACGCCGACCGCCGCAGCGATGGCAACCGCAGTAGCGGAGGATACCGTGGAAAAAACTTCCACGACGGAGGACGCCCAACAGAGTCATGGCAACACCGCGGCCGCGACGATGGACCCTCAACATACGACAAACTGTCGGGTCCATGCACCATCCACTTCTACATCGACAAGCAGGATGGTAAAAAGAAGGCAAGCCACATGCTCAAGGATTGCCGCGAGTTCCAGAAACTCGGCGAGAGCATGTCCCAGATGAGGCAACAAGCCCCGAACCCCGGGTATGGGAACACGCCCGCACCAGGTGACATCGCCAACGGAGCTCCTCCACCACCACCTGTGGGACCTTCGAATCACCCAATCGCACCTGCGCAGAACAACGGTGGAAACGGGTACCCCGTGCCAAAAGGATCACTGATGATCCAAAAAGGGCGCCCAACGAACATGGTGCAAAAGAAAATCACCCGTCAGATCAATCTGGCTGTGACCGCTCCACCTGCCATCCCTGAGTACCTCAGCAGTTCGGAGTCCTACATCACGTTCACCCGTTCGGATCACCCCTGCCAGGTCTCTCGCCCAGGTCATGCTGCCCTGGTGCTCGAGGCGCAGATCGGAGGGTTCGACATGAGCCGCGTCTTCATGGATGGCGGTAGCGACATCAATCTGATGTTCGCCAGCACCTTAGCAGCAATGTGGATCCCGTTGTGCAGCCTGGAACAATCCGACACAACGTTCCACGGCATCGTCCTAGGGAAGGGCATATTCCCCCTAGGAAAGATATGGCTCGACGTCATCTTCGGCAAGCCCAATAACGTTCGGTGCGAGCGACTGGAGTTTGAAGTGGTGGACTGGCCATCGCAGTACCACACCATCCTCGGGCGTGTGGCATTCGCACGATTCCTGGCATTACCGCACTATGCGTACCTGCTACTCAATATGCTAGGACCTAAGGGCGTCATCACGGTCCACGGGAGCTTCACCCGATCGGACCACTACGACAGGGATTTCAACAGAATCTCCCAGTCATTCGGCATGCAGGAGGAGCTCATAAGGCTCCAAGAGGTGACAGACAACGGGGCACCCCCAGTTGCAAGACAGAACGCACCCGACATGTCCTTTGACTCCACCGTCAACACAAAAAAGGTGCAGGTGCACCCGACGGATGCTTCCAAGACGGCGCTGATCGCCAATGACCTCAGCACTGCATAGGAAAGCGCGTTCGTCGAATTCCTCCGTGAGCGCTGGGAAATCTTTGCCTGGTGTCCTGCGGACATGCCAGGAGTTCCCAGGGAATTCGCCGAGCACGCACTCAACGTCTTTCCAGACGCCAAGCCCGTCAAACAGTCCATCTAACGCCTATACGAGCCATGGGCTGAAGCCATCAGAGTCGAAGTCAACAGAATACTCGACGCAAATTTCATCAGGGAAATCAAGGAAAGCGAATGGCTCGCCAACACCGTGATGGTCCCCAAAAAGGACACGGACATCCTGCGGATGTGCGTGGACTTCACATCGCTGAACAAGAACTGCCCGAAGGATCACTTCCCTCTTCCTCGGATCGATCAGATCATCGATTCGACTGCAGGATGCGAGAAGCTCTCCTTCCTCGATGCCTACTCAGGCTACAATCAGAATCGACTGAAGGTCGAAGATCAGGATAAAACGCCGTTCATCACGCCATTCGAAGTGTTCTGCTACAACACAATGCCCTTTGGGCTGAAGAACACAGGCGCCACGTACCAACGGTGCATGTAGGCATGCCCGAAGGACCATATCGGCCGCAACATCCAAGTCTATGTCGATGACATAGACATCAAAACAAGGGAGGCCAAGACACTGATCGACGATCTCCGCGAGACGTTCGACAACCTTGATCGATACAAGATCAAGCTAAACCCGCAAAAGTGCGCCTTCGGTGTCCCATCTGGTCAACTGCTAGGCTACTTGATCTCCCAGCGAAGGATCGAGGCGAACCCGAAGAAAATCTGGGCCATAATGGCCATGGAGAAGCCGAAGAACCTCAAGGGCGTCCAGCAGCTTGCTAGGCGAATTGCGGCATTGAGCAGGTTCATCAGCCGCATGGGCGAAAAAGACCTGCCTTTCTATCAGCTGCTACGCAAGGCAGAAAAATTCGAATGGACGCCCGAAGCGGATGATGCATTCGAAGATCTGAACCGGCTGCTCTCCACCTCGCCCGTCTTGGTCACACCAAAAGAGCGCAATCCTCTACTGCTATACATAGCAGCTACACACCAGGTGGTAAGCACCGTGCTTGTGGTCGAAAGACCCAAAGATGGCAAGACCCATGGGGTTCAACGCCCAATTTACTACCTCAGCAAGGTATTGACACCGACAAAGCAGATGTATCCTCACTACCATAAACTCGCCTACGGCGTATTCATGATGGCTCGTCGGCTGAGCTACTACTTCCAGGAGCATCAGGTGATCGTCGTCAATGAAGCACCCCTAAACAGCATCCTGAATAACCCGGAGGCCACAAGACATGTGGCCCTGTGGGGCATCAAACTGTCACCTCTAGACATCGTCTATGAGAAGCGCCACGCAATCAAGTCTCAGGTCCTTCCGGACTTCCTCGTCCATTGGATGGAACTGGCAGCTGCCAGACACCCCATACATGACACAGTCATGGACGATGCACTTCGACGGCTCCAAGCGCGAGGCCAGAGTAGGAGCCGGGGTCATATTGACCTCCCCGCAGGGCGACAAGATGAAGTACGTCCTCCGGATGAAATTTCGAGCTTCCAACAACGAAGCCGAGTACGAAGCCCTCATCCACGACATGAGGATGTCCAAGATCTGTGGCGCGACGCGCCTGATCATCTACGGTGACTCAAACCTCGTCGTCCAGCAGACGATGAACGAGTGTGACACACACGCTGCCAACATGATTGCGTACCGCGCACTCTACAACGCAATCGAAGGAGACTTCGACGGCTGCGAGCTTCGGCACGTTGGGAGAGAAAGCAATGAAGAGGCTGATAGACTCGCCAACATCGGCTCCACCTACGCATGGGTGCCACCAGGTGTGTTCCTCTAATAGATCTGCGTGCCATCCATTAAAAGGAAATTCCCAGAGGGATCACCCGAAGAAGCAGAACACTCAGGGGTTGCGCTACCCGGAGGATAGGAAGGACCAGAAAAGCTCGACACAAAGGTCGCAGTGGTCAACCTGATGCAGGTCATGGCAGTCGAAGAAACATGGACACAGCCATACCTCCGATATCTGATAGACGGGGAGCTGCCTGACAGCCCGACAGATGCCCGACGCATATCTCGCCGGTCCAAGGCCTTCACCATCATCAATGTCGAGTTGTACAAGCACAGCATTTCGGGTGTACTCCAAAGGTGCGTCACCATCGGTTACGGCAAAACTATCCTCCAAGACATCCACGAGGGCATCTGCGGCCATCATGCAAGCAGTCGCGCCCTTGTCGCCAAAGCTCTACGAGGTGGATTCTACTGGCCAACGGCCATGAATGATGTCAAGGACATCGTCCTAAGATGCAACGGATGCCAGAGGTTCGCAGACAAACCACACACACCAGGATCGGAGCTCAGGCCCATACCCTTGGTCTGGCCCTTCGCCCAATGGGGCCTCGACATGATCAGAAAACTGCCCAAATCTTTGAAAGGAGGCCACGTCTACCTCCTGGTCGCAGTCGACAAATTCACCAAATGGATCGAGGCCATGCCCGTTACTAACCAAAAGGGCAAGACGGTCGTGAAATTCTTCGAATCCATAGTCTACAGATTCGGCATGCCACACAACATCATCACCGATAACGGGTCGAACTTCATCTCCAAAGAATTCCAGGACTTCTGCAAAGACCTTGGAATCAACATAACATACGCCTCTGTGGCGCACCCACAAACGAAAGGGCGGGTCGAAAAGGCCAACGGCCTCGTCGACGGCGGCATCAAGAAGCGCCTAATGAGCCTACTCCAGCGACTCGCAGGATCCTGGACACAAGAGCTACCCTCCGTCCTCTGGAGCCTGCGCACGACGCCAAACAGCTCAACCGGCTACACGCCCTTCTTCATGGTGCACGGAGCCGAAGCCGTGCTACCTGCAGAGGTACGCCATAAGGCCCCACGGATCGTCGCCTACAGCGAAGCCGAATCGACGGCCACACTCGAAGACGCCGTCGACACACTCGACGAGGCACATGACATAGCCGCGGCTCAATCGGCGGTCTATCAACAGAGCCTCCGCAACTATCACAGCCGTCGGCTGCGCCCAAGGTCCTTCGTAGAAGGATACCTAGTCTTACGACTCAAGCAAGAGCGACCGAAGAAGCTCGAGTCACCCTGGGAAGGACCCTACATCGTCACTGAAGTCATCCCAGGTGGCGCCTATCGCCTCAAACACGTGGAGTCTGGAGTAGCATACTCCAACCAATGGAACGTCGCACAACTGCGACGCTTCTACCCCTAGCTACCCCCTCTTTTTTACTTTCAATAAGGCTATTCAGCCAAGGCTACTCATCCAAACAATGTACCTCCTCCTTACGATATGAATAAAGGTAAGTATCTCGCCCCAAAAATTTGTCTATTATTCGCATTTTCTTCATGTTACAACACACTCGGGGGCTCCCTCACCTCACGACTTCGTCGACTGAGGATAACGCGTGTACACCTGAGTAGCTAACCGCGTTAGGCTAACGAAAAGGGCACGCATACAAATAAAGCACCACATGCTAAAAACAATCAACCTTTACAGCAAGGGGCATAACACGCCCAGTCGAATACATACAAGTTTTACATCTATCTTTTTGTAGGTCCTACCTATTCTGAAGAATCACCTACGCACGCTGCTCAAAGAGATCTACAATTTGTTCGGCATACTGCCTTACAGCCGCATAATGTGGACGCATGTCCCACATGCCACCATCCGGACGAAGAGGCGGCCCAGCCGCCACAGCAGCAAGATCTACATCAGGGCGATGCAACCGCACGAGGGAAAGCGCAGCCTTCACCCCTGCAACCACCTGATGCCGCACCAGCTCCCTGACATGATGCACATCCCGAAACTTCGCCAACAGGCCCCATAGAGTCGACGGTGCCTCATCCAGGGGAAACATCACGTGCAGAATCGACGCCAAGGAAGTCTTCACTTGCCGCAGCACCCGCGACACCTGGTGAACGCGATCCTGCACAGTCGCAAGGACCATATCACGATCACGGTCCATCCAGAAAAAGATGCCAGCCTCCATGTCCTACTAGGTCAGACAACTGATCCGAACAGCAACACACTCTTTTTCCTCCCTAGGAACAAGGTTAGCACCTGCAACAACTGCAAAGTAAGATGACAAGCCAATAGGCGCATCCAAGAAATGAGCAATAGCTCGAGGAAACTCACATTGAAGCTGTTTGGCCAAACGCCGCAACTCCCCCATCAGATACTCCTCTCTGGCGGCCCCCCGCTCCGCCTTCGACTTCCAAACATCTGCGTGGCCTCGAACGCCAAGAAACTCTCTCTCAAGACTACAGATGCGGTCACGAAGAAATACAAGTTGCGACGCATCATCCAAGGATGGCCGCAGCTGTGGCGCAAACGAAGTATCAACAGGATCATCACCCGAAGGTCCCTAGAGGAAAAGAAGGCAAGAATATGAACAAATGCACGATTGAGCAAACAACTCGGAGATTCATTACATGTAGCAAAAGCCACTGCGTGGCACAAGGAGTGTTCATAAATATATTAAAACAAAAGAAACAAAAGCTATCCTACAACTACAAGGCCTAAGAAGCTGCATCCTGAGTGGCCTTGGACCGGATTGCCTTCTCTTGGCCTTCCCTGCTGCCTCACCACGTACTCCGCCAGAAGGTCAATCAACTTCAGCCCATAGCGTTTACAACGGGCAGCGTAGATGGCGAAGTCTACCTCGGATCCGTCGGCATCTGGGAGGTGACCTGATGAAGATCCAGCTCTGCTCCAGACGCCATGGCCATCGCCAGCCCCATGGACGCGCCGATACCCTTCTGCCTGTGCTTGTACGCTGCAGGGGCCTCGGCTGATAGTGCGTCCGCCAACAATTCGACATCCTCGAGGGCGACGCCCTTGGGGACGAGCTCCTTGTACAAGCGCCTGAGAACCACCTTGGCCTTGGCAAGCGAGCCGACCATGGTACTACAGCGGTCTTCGACCGCCGCAGTGGCATCGTCCAGAGCACTTCCATGCTCCAGGGAACCACGGTCAAACTCGATGCCCGCGGCATCTAGAAAAAGGAAGAGGCAAAGTGAAAACCAAGCAAAACTAGAGAAGCAAGGAGGCCGAAAAGGAACAGACGAAACTACTCACCCGAAATAGCCATGGCAGCGGCCATCAGCTTGCTGGCTACCTCCTTCTCGCACGAAGCCGCGGTGGTGGCGAGCTGCTCCTCGCGATCCGTGGCCTCTTGCTGCAGGCGCTCCTTGACCGCAGTCGTGTTGGCTAGCTCCTTCTCAAGCCGCTCCTTAGCACCAACGGCATCTTCAGCTTTCTTCTCCGCTCGCCCGAGGCTCTTTTTGAGAGCATCAAACTCGTGGAGGGCAGTGTTATTCTCGTCTTCCACAAAAGAACAAGCATGAGATTTCATAAGCAAGCAAGCAGCCAAAGAAGAAGAAGATCGACAAAAAAACACGAACCTTGAAGCCGCTGAAGGCTGGCCTCCAATGCCAGATGCTGCTTCACCAGTTGGTTGACGCCCTGAACAAAAGGCTGCAAGAAGATGCAACTTGTCAGAAAAAGGCTCAGGGGCTGCGCCCAAGGAAATGAGCAAAGCAAAACCACGCATATGAAAAGAATTCGGGGGATCCCCCCAAGACACGCAGAAAAAAAGAAGGACATGATCAGCAGATCATCCGAAAGACGCTCGGGGGCTCCCCCCCGAGACATGAACACAAGGAAAACATGATCAACAGATCATCCAAAAAACACTCGGGGGGCCCCCCATGGAAAAAACAAAAATACTTACATGATCAGACGACGACTCCGAAGTTCCGGCTGTAGTGTTTGGGGAGACAACCACCCAAGCCTCCTGCAGAGAAGGGTTCGGAGCAGCGCCCCCAGAGGTGGCCACCGTCTGAGGAGGAGGAGGAGCAACCTTCGACTCCCCCAGCATCTCCCGAGCGCCATCGCTGAAGGAGCCATCGGAGGAGTGGCTACAATAGAAAACATCAGATAAGTACAAGCAAGCAAAATTGAAAGAGAGCAAAAAAGCAACTGCAAATACTTATAAGTCCATATCGCTCAAACTGAAGACAGGCAAGGCCCTCTTGCCTTTCTTCTCTTCTTTCTTCTCTTCCTTCTTCTCTTCCTTCTTCCGCTTCGCTGGCGGCTGCGGCGCCATAGCCCGCACGGGTACGGCCGGAATAGAAGAGGAAGAGCCGCCACCACCTCCACTATGACGCTCAAGGTATGATGGGTTCCTAGGCGTCGGAGGAGTCGAGGCATCTGACGATTTCCTCGAGCTCAGCGTCCGCTTTCGAGTCTGCTCTTCGCTTGACCCAAAAGTCTCTTCAGCCGTCGACCGTGCTGAAGGAAGCTCAGACATGGAGTCCACTACCTCATTGTCCGGTGCATCTGGAAAACATTCGGGTAGTGGAGGCGCCATGCCAGGTACCTTGAACTCCTGCACAAAAATAAACTCACAGAATAAACAAACTGCAAAGAGGCGTAGTCAAAAAAAGTGCTACACGCATGTCACAGATCTACACCTGTGACACCGGTCGGGAGGCCCTGAATGGAGGGGTCAGCGAGCTACCCGGAATGTCCTCGCCAGCTTTAAACTTTAGCAGCGGTCGGAGGATTCCGTCAACATCCCCCTTGGAGAGCTCTCTAGTCGAAACCCTAGTCGGGTCGTTGCGGCCAGAATAAAGGAACATCGGGTGCGCCCTAGCCTGGAGTGGCTGCACTCGACATTTGAGGAAGGTGCGGATGATATCCACACCGTTCACCTCTTTATCTGGAATCACCTGAAGATCATCTACTCGACGATAGAGTCCTTCTATCTCCGCCACCTCACCATCCAAGATGTGGTTCTTCCAGGACCTCTTCGGCTGGATTATCTGGGAGGGGCCGAAAGGAGCAAGGCCAAAATTTTGCCCGTCCACTGTGGAGTCGCGGATGTAAAACCATCGCCTCTGCCAGTATTGGATAGACTCAGACATAGAAAAAGAAAAGAAGAGAAAGTTGGATTTAAGGGAAATGATGCAGTCGCCGATGGGATAAACGCCATCGGAGCCGAATTGCCTCTTCATGGAATAGAGCTTCCGGAAGAGGCCAAAATGTGGCTTGATACCGAGCCAGCACTCGCAGAAGGTGATGAAGCAGTCAATGTGAAGAACAGAATTCGACAAAAGATGATGGAGTTGGATGCCATAGAAGAAAAGCAATCCACAGAGAAAATCATGGATTGGGAGAGAAAGGCCCCGAAGGACAAAAGCGATAAACATGACCCGAAACCCAGCGGGTGGACGGGGAGTTACCTCATCGCCGGGAATCTTGACGGTCCGCGTGTCCTGCGAGATTAGACCCCGCTCATGGAGCTTGCGAAGATTGCCCTCGCGCGTCTCAGACCGCCGCCAGCCACCATTGGTGACACGGGTAGCGGCGGAACCCTTCTTGCCACTGGCAGCGGCGCTGGTACAAACTGCAGCGGAGGTCTTCTTCGGTTTCCCCATAGCAGTGCGGCGCAGTGATGCGAACATAGGAAATAAGATGGGAAGGATCGGAGAATTTCCAGCGCGTGGCTAGAAAAGCTCAAGATGGTGGAAGTAGTGAAACAAGAATGGCTGCGGTGAAAACAAACAAGTTTTTCCCCAATGATTATAAGGACAAAGAAGACGCACGGTGACCGTTCATCGGGATGCCCTAGAGCCAACATCAAGATCCGACCGTCCACGTGTCAGCACGGCAGCGAACCATCGCTCACATGCCGTCCACTATGCACGGAAATCGAGGCTACGTTGTAATTATCTCCATGTTGTGCGTGACCAGTCAATTCAAAGTCAAAAGGTGGGACCCATGTTCATCTAGTCACGTCACCTCTGGAGCTGCAGACGCTTGAGGTCACCGATCGTCAGCACTGAAGTCATCAAGGCTATACTAGCAACGGTTACAAATCTTCGGCTACACAGCTAAAAGTACTCACTCGAATCTACGATTCGAGTAACTACTCGGGGGCTACTCCTATCAGGAGTGCTGGACGCGCACCCGAAATATGATCAAAGTGCAAAACCATTGAACTATTCTTCGAGTCCTACATCGAGTCTACGACTCCACTACGGACTCGGGGGCTACTCCCATAGGGAGGATGGATTCAAGCATCAGAAAAATTTGTGTCCTACAGACCTAAAAGTCAACAATTACTAAACTAGAGTCTCTGGTCGAGTCTACGACTCGAACAGACACTCGGGGGCTACTCCCATAGGGAGTGCTGGTCGTGGAACCTATGAATTCTTCGACTCTCCTTCGGATCAGCATGCAAAAAAAAATTCGGCAACTTTGCCCTAGTTAACGCTAAGTGAGTAACATCCTCTTTGGCCACCCTAAACACCTCCGCGGTGATAAACATTCGGATGTTGCATCTGCGATGCAAAGATAAGACCTACAGATACCATCTGATGGTCTGGCAACGCACACGACTGCGTTCTGCTAGTAAAAATCCGTTTCAACAGGCGCGATGGAAATCCCGACAGACGTGTTGGGTACATCATTTGAAAATCACTAGAATTCCACTCATGTAAGTCCTCAACGGCCTGAGTCGAATTATGCCAGCATATGTTCCGGTTTCGAGTCGAGGGACTCGAATCTAAAGAAGATCGTGTTTTTTTGACCTAAGACAGTTAACTGACCCTAATCCGTCAGGAGAGTCAGGCACACGGATCAGAAATCCCTACACATTTCAATCATTCTTTGGTAAACAAAAAAAACAGCTGCACCCGAAAAGATTGAAGAGTCCTCAGCCGAATCTACGATTCGACTGAACACTCGGTGGCTACTGACATGGTTATACCCCACGGGTACATGACCTTAGCATACCTGGTCCAGTCCAAGGAAGGCCCACAAGAATATACGCGGCCCATGAAGATTTTCGGGTAGTCCAAGCCCATGACGTCTTCGGATCCTTGGAAAGCAAGACTAGAGTAGATAGAATACTCAAAGGGGCAAACCCTAAAACCTGTAACCGACTCGGTTTGTGCCCGAGACCTGCCTACTTCTATATAAAGGCTAGGAGGGCACGACGAGGAGGGAACTTTAGACCACCGCATACACACCTCCACGCCAGATTGCATCTGCGCACCCCTGTACTTTTCAGTTCTGCCGTAATCAAGAGCAGACAAGCAGGAGTAGGGTTTTCCCTCTGGGGGCCTGAACCTGGGTAAAACTCGTCTCCCCGTGTTTCTTTTTTGCTAACCGTTCCGTGATCTCCAGCATCCCCATCTTCTCCAAAACCCAAGCTCATAACAATGGGCATTGACGAGATCAAACCTCGTCACTAGTTTCCTGTTTTCTTCTGTTATTGGTTCCAGAAAGGCAGAAAATCAATATTCTCGGAATTGGACGGGAAAAAATCCAAATTCAATATCTTTCCGTGGGGAACACAAAGTCCAGAAGAGATACGAAGGAGGGCCTCGAGGGGGGCACACCCCCTGACCGCGCGAGTGGGCCCACCTCACGCCTGGGGGGTGCAGCCGCCTCGGGCACCCCCTCGGCCTCCCTCTTCGCCTATAAGAAGCCCACGATGCAGAAACCCTAAGTACCCGATCAATATTCCACGAAACTTTATGTAGCCGCCGCCACCGTCGTCCCTAGATCAGGAGGATCTAAAGTTCTTCCCGGCACCCTGCCAAAGGGGAGATCATACCGGAGGCCTTCTCTCCGGTATGATGCGTGAGTAGTTCCACCTTGGACTATGGGTCCATGTAGTATCTAGATGGTTGTATCTCCTCCTTGTTCTTTCATGTATAGATCTTGTGAGCTCCGTTCATGATCAAGATCTAATCTATTTGTAATCATGCATGTTGTGTTTGCGGTGATCCGATGGATATTGAAATTATTTTGTCAGATTGATTAATGGTTTTGTCTTTATGATTCTATCATGTCTGTGTTGTTTGTAATATTGCATGCTCTCTATTGTTAGTAGCTATCTTGGCCAAGTAGTTGCTAGTGACTCCAAGTGGGGGTATTTATGCTCGATAGTGGGTTCATGCCTCTAGTTTCCAAGGAAAGTGATAGAAATCTCTTCGGTTGTAGATATGATGTTGCCACTAGGGAGAAAACAACAGTCTCTTGTTCATGGAACAAGTGGATTGTTTACCTTACACACTTTGCTTAAAACAGTTGTCTGTTGCTTGAAACTTAATACTAGAGGGGGTTCGGATGATAACCTGAAGGTGGACTTCTAGTCATAGATGCAGTTGGATGGCGGTCTATGTATCTTGTTGTATTGCCCAATCGAATCTCATTGGATCTTTTTGACTAGTATTGCATTGTTATGCCTTGCTCGGTTCCTGTCAATTGCCCTGCTGTAATTTGTTTACCCTTCATGCCATGTTGTTTATCTAAGGAGAGCACCTCTAGTGAACTATGGACCCCGGTCAAATCTTTACCATTGATACATCTTCCACTGTTACTTGTTTACTTCCTGCAAACCATTACCTTCCACACCATACGTTTAATCCTTTGTTACAGCAACCAGTGAGATTGACAACCTCACTGTTAGTTGGGGCAAAGTCTTGAGTTTGTGTTGTGCAGGTCTCAACATTGCTAGCAACACCTATGTGATGTTTCCTTCCTCCTACTGGTTTGATAACCTCGGTTTCTTACTGAGGGAAGACTTTCTGCTGTGATGCTTCATACCTTGCTCTTAGGGTTCCCAACAGGCTCCCACGTCAACCACGTGCTAGCCAACACCATCCAACTGCATCTATGACTAGAAATCCACCTTCAGGTTATCATCCGACCCCCCTCCAGTACTAAGTTGCAAGCAACAAATAACTGCTTTAAGCACAGTGTGTAATGTAAACAATCCACTTGTTCCATGAACAAGGGAGCGTTGTTTTCTCCCTAGTGGCAACAACACATCTACAACCTTAGAGATTTTTGTCACTTTCCTTAGATTAAATAGAGGCATGAACCCACTATCGAGCATAAATACCTCCTCTTGGAGTCACTAGCATCTACTTGGCCAAGATAGCTACTAAAAACAGAGAGCATGCAAGATCACAAACAACACAAACATGATAGAATCAATAACACAAAACCATTAATCAATTTGACATAGTAATCTAAATATCCATCGGATCCCTACAAACACAACATGCATGATTACAAATAGATGATCTTGATCATGAACGGAGCTCACTAGATCTAAATATGGTAGGACAAAGGAGGAGATACAACCATCTAGCTAATACATGGACCCATAGTCCAAGGTGGAACTACTAACGCTTCATACCGGAGGCTTGCATGATGAAGAAGAAGGCCTCCGGGGTGATCTCCCCTCTGGCAGGGTGCCGGGAAGAGCTTCAGATCCCCTCGATCTAGGGACGATGGTGGCGGCGGCTACAGACGGTTTCATGGAATATTGATCAGGTATTTAGGGTTTATGCATCGGGAGGTCTTTATAGGCGAAGAGGGGAGGCAGGGGTGGCCAGGTTGGTCACACCCCTAGGCGCGGCTAGGGCTAGCCCACGCCGCCAGGGGGTGTGGCCCCCTGGTGCCTCCCCTCTGTCTCGTACTCTGTTCCGTGTTCCCCACGGTAAAATATTAAATTTGGCTTTTGTCCCGTCCAATTCCGAGAATATCGATTTTCTGCCTTTCTGGAACCAAAAATAGAAGAAAATATGCAACTGGCACTGTGGCATCTTGTTAATAGTTTAGTACCAGAAAACATATAAAAACACCTCAAAGTCTAGACAAAGCAAAACAAAGTAGATACTAAACAAGCATGAAACATCAAAAATTATAGATACGTTTCCACGTATCAAGCATTCCCAAGCTTAACTCCTGCTCGTCCTCGAGTAGGTAAGTGATAAAAAGAATAATTTTTGAGGTGACATGCACCATCAAAATCAAGATCAAACCATTTGCAAGCATTGAAAGCTAGGATCAAAGAACTCTAAACATGAGCATGAAAGATGGAGTTATAACAGTAAGACAAAGTAACTATGCATGCAACATAAAAGGTTACAAACAAAGATCATTAATCATCTATACCTAATAATAAAGCACGAAGTGTTTCTCCCGGTCCAACACTTTTTTGGACAGATTTGCCCTCCCACCAAACCGTATATTACCACCTATACAACTGATAAGCGAACGGCACCGGGGAGGACGCCAAGCGGCCGCGCGTGGATGGCAACGGCGCAGGTGGATCTCTCTCTCTCACACCCCACCCATCGTACCTAGGGTTCAATGTCTCGTCGGTTGGATTATTTTTTCAGCTTGCGTTGTAGTCTGTTTTGATCCGTTCATTATCTCTGCTTGAACCAGATGTGCAAAACAGCGAGTCCTCCGATAAGCCTGAGGAGCAGGCCCCTGGGAGTAACGAAGGGACCGTCGATGCTGAGAACGGCACGATTGCTCCTGCCGAAGATTTGCAGACGAGCTCCGTGGACAAGCCACAGGAGACCGCAATAGACACAGTGCCTGATGCACTGCCACAACAGCAAGAAGGTGCTGCAACCGGTGCTGTGCAATCGGTGGCATGGTTTAAATCTGTTGTAGCATTAAATGCAGACGAGAACACTTACATGAACTATCGATCCAGAATGCAATTTGCTTATTGTGTTTATTCTGGAAATCCGCGCAGGTTGGTGTTCTTATAGGAAAAGCTGGTGAAACAATCAAAAACCTCCAAATGAGATCGGGGCGAAGATCCAAATCACAAAAGATGCAGATGTTCCTTCAAATGTTGTTACTCGTCATGTGGAATTGGTTGGAACTCCTGAAAGTATTGACAAGGCTAAGCAGCTCATTAAGAGTGTTATAGCTGAGGTATGCTAAATGTATCCTGATTTTGATGCGTGTTTGCTAGATACTTAACTAGATACATATATATCTAGACAAAGTTGAGTCAACTAATATGGGTTGGAGGGAGTATTTAAATTTTAAACTACACAATCCACACAAAGAAACCACTATACTATCTGACTTGGCTGGATTTGATATGTGTTTTCAGATTGCTCAGCGATAACTAAGCTAAAGCTCTTTCTGTTTGATGGATTTTTCCATTTATATAAAAAGAAAATTCTTTATGGTTTCCATAACATAAAAACATTAGTAAAAACTAAGCTAAGATTATTATTTGTTTTTTATGTTTGTCTATTTTTCCTGTAGCAACGCACGGGTATGTTTCCTAGTCATTAATAATAATAATAATAATAATAATAATAATAATAATAATAACATAACATAATTTTCCTAGAGGTGGTTTTCGTTTGGTCCGTCGCGCCCGGGCTTTCCTTTCTCTGTCGTCCTTCCGTTGAATTCCTTAATCGCATCAGACACAAACTCAGCCCAAAAAAGAGATGAAGCATACGGAACCTAGAACCCTCGATAGTCGCAGTCGGAGGGCAGTCTTCTCCTCGAGCGATTCGCCACAGCGTCGAACTCGATGCCGTTTGCCTCTCTTCTGCGGTGGTCCATGAGACCCTCCTTCCCCAATCCGCATCCTAGGTACGACGGGGCTCGAAGGGCGGCCCGCCCCTCCGGGCAGCACGCGCGTGGTCTGGCGGTGCTCTGGACCATCTACATCCCCCGAGCTCCACCACCTACATCCCCGAACGCCACCACGTACACCCCCCGAGCTCGAGGCCTGCTGCGCCGCCGCCCTAGACCATGTCCCCGCACGCCAACCCGGAGGCGACCGCCTTCCGCGCGTACCGTGCGCGACCCCGCCGACGCCGTGCTGTACATGGGGATGGATCCGCACATCTGTGTTGTCCATCCTTAACACGACCTTGTGGGCGGCCTGCAGGAGAGAGATGGCGTGCGGTGCCTCCGGTGGAGGGGACACTGGTGATGAACGTGGGCGACATTATGCACATTGGGCTACCCCGATTGCCCCTGCAGTCTCCCCGTCCGCTGCCCAAGTTCTGCCCCCGGCGACCTCGCCTGCGCGTTCCCCTGCTTCCACTCCTGCGGCCTACCGCGCTCGCTGCTCTGGCTCGTCAGCGACCTCCATGCAACAGACCCCCATCGCCACGCCTCCCGACCAACTCCCATGGTATTCAGGCCAGTTTTGTTCAGGCTTGACCATGTGAGGATTTGGTACACTTCTACTGAAGAGCAAGAGCAGGGCTCCAAACTGAAATAACACACAATAACGTATTGCATGATTGATTAGTGATGCCCAGATTTCACTTGGCTTGGTTATTTCGGCTAAACTTTAGCAGTCTGGATAAAGTCACTCAAAACTGTTGAAGAGCAACCGCATATTTAAGAACCCAATGCACGATTTAAAATGCTAAGTAGTGGATGGAAATATTCTACAAGTTAAATTATAGATAGTAAGATCTTGCGATGCTTCAAAATTGGATTAAGTAGGGAAACACCTGGATTAGATCGATATGTACATCTGGTGGTGAACTCTTTTCCCTGCAAGTGATGAAAGATCTTCCTTTTGGGTTGCAGCATTAAGATTTAAATTTACAGCACTACATCTACAGTATACATTTCTATCTATAGTTATGTTACTGCAAAGAAACCATGCATTTTGAACTCATGAAGCTTGAACGGATGCTGGTGTTCTAGTAAATCAAGATTTGGGTAAAAAGACGAAATAAGATGACGCATGTATTTTGGTTGCAAGGAGAGAAACATCAAGTACTGTGTCTTAATGATTTTATTTATTTATTTTCCTCTTCCCTGGTTATGTGATGCAGTTGTAAAAGGATGAAGGCAATGAGGCTACATTTTTCGTTTGAAGGAGAATTTCTTTGAACTGCAGCAGAAGTCACAGGACGACCTGAGTATGGTGGAGGTGAAGATTCAGAAGCTCATGCCCAAGGTCCGCTTCATTCTAGGTAATAACTTTTTTGTGCTTAGCATATACTGCTCATGACTTGTTCAGGTGGAGTCGGCCATCGGCGGGGCAAGTTATTCAGATGTTGGAAAGTGTCGTCGACATTTGGATGCTTCCAATTAATATGGGTATGCATTCAGATGTAGACCTCAAGGATACTTCGAATGCAAAGGAAGTGGGAGCGTAGTGCTTTGATGAGCTATGAAGATATGCAGGCTGCGAGGCTAAGTTTAGGCTTTCATGTTCACAGGTTATGGTTTGAAAAACATGAAAATTATGGTTTGGTTCATCTCTGTCTGCTCCGTAAGTTGTAAGGATGTTACTATTAATTTATTTTGCTTCTTTCAATAGGAAACTTATTTGAAACTAACAATTCCAGTGCTTCGGGACTCATATCTAGACATAGAATTATCAGAAACACATCAAACACTACCAGCAAACCGTACCCACGTGTGCTGAATTTAAACTGTGTTTTGGACCAAAAGAAAGCACTAACCAAAGATGGAAGGCTTCAATTAGTCAAATTCCTGGAATTTCGGAACCAAAGTGATCCCTGTAATGGAGGATCGCAGGCGGCGCGTCGGCATCCTCTTGCTGGCACTAGATACTGTGCTAGATTAGAATTCTCGTTTTTCTACCAGCGTCCTTTATCTTTTCCTTGTATGTGTGTTTTAGTATTCCCTTTTAGTTCTTTTCGTTATGGGCAATGTCAACCTCTTCATGTAATTTCCCCTGCTTATATATATATATATATATATATATATATATATATATATATATATATATATATATATATATAAGCAGCTGTACTGGTTTCACTTCAAAAAAAAGTAATCCCTGTACACAAGGGACGGATGATATATCTTGTTCAAAATATTTAGTATATTTTTGGTCTATTCATCAGGTTCCTGCACTAAAACATCCACATATTTTTAAGTTATTATAAGTACTGATCTTTCATGTATGCTTTGATGACAATTAAATTGACACTATATACTATCTGGATCAATGTAGTCTTTGGTGAATAGGGTGAACGATAGTAAACTAACCTAACAGTCAGGACCAAGAGTTTGTACATTTTGGATGGACATTCGGCGTTAAAAATAGTACACACCAATAAGATTGCGTTGAATCTTTATACACTCCTGATGCGTCGGTTATCCTGAATAACTGCTCACACAATTTTATTGTCATAATGCTCGAGATTAGTTCAAAGAGAAACACTTGTATTTATTTGTTGAACTGAAATTCACCCATGCTAATGCCTGATACAGTGCGCTCCAATGCCAGTGTTCCATGTAGATGCAGGGAATCAACCATGATATATCTGTTGATGCCCTCATAGTGGCAGGTCGTTTTGAAAGTACTTGTTACAATTAGTGGCAGGTTTTGAAAGTACTTGTTACAATTGAGGTTTTATCTGTATGTGAATTAAGTTTTTTGAGTACACATACATTTGATCAATCCGGAATCAATCTCTCCGCACTTAATCTATTTGACTAAATGCCTAATTTGGACAACATCGAATTGCTACAGAGATTTTTTAGAGTTGAAAGACCAACACCGAACGAAATATGAGGCACAATGATGGGGATAAATTGTAAAATATCGCTATGATTGAAGGGTGGCAGCAACTCATTGATCCATGATAGGTTACAAAATGACATGCAACTTTATTCAGTTTGTCATGTTTATATATTTTTTCCCGAAATAAGTGTCATGTGTTTTCTAGCTGCTTGACTAAAATGAAATTCAGTAGCATGTGACTTTGTTTACACTTTCAAAATTAAAATGTAGCCAATAGTTAGTTTTTTGTTTTAAGGGGAAGTAACATCTTCTTTTTAAAAGGTGAGGATAAAAAGAAGATATGTTGTGAAATAGGGTATATGTTTATACATCCGTGGCAACGTACGGGCATTCAGCTATAATAATAAAGCACGAAGTGTTTCTTCCGGTCCAACACTTTTCTGGACAGAATTGTCCTCCCACCAAAGTATATATTACTCACATTGCCCCGTACCGTTTACCGTTTCGTTTCTTTTTGTTTTTTTCCTACATAGCTCCAGCTTTTAGTCCCACATTGAAAAGTTAAAAAGAAATCTACCATCTTAAATAGAGCCTCTATCTCATGACAAACAAGCAAGTTGACTACGTCGGGACACAACACACGGAGGGTTGGTGGGCCACCGTGATTGGCATTATGCATGATTAGAGGAGGATTATTGTCTTGAGCTAATTAAACATGATTTCATTAAAGAAGGATTATGTGCTTGAGCACAACCTGCGCATGGTTAAGACTTAAGAGAGGATTGTGGGCTTGATCTAAGAAGCGGGGATTGTGGGCTTGATCTAAGAGGCATGGTTAAGTGAGGATTGTGGGCTTGAATCTAAGAGGCGGGCATGCATGGTTAAAAGAGGATTGTCGCCTTGTATAAGAGGCGGCCAAAATGGAGTTGGGTAGTCGTGCACAGGACCATCTCCTAATTTCTATGTTAGGGACGAACGGAAGCATCGTGTGACTCCCATTCAGATGATTCTCTTAGGTTTATGGACATAAGTAGTTTCAGAATATAAAGGTTGATCATATTTGCAGCATAATATTGCATGCGTGCTTAAGTTTTTGTTTTATTTATTATTCATTTGCTATAGTACTTTCTATGTATGATGCGGCTCCTATATAGGCTCAATTTTAACGGTCGAAGGGACTAATGAAACGAAGTTGTCTTCACGTAATGGTAACTGTAATATTATAGTCTGGTTAGAATAGTGACTGAACGAATTAGTCGTAAACATCAATGCATTCCTTTGGAATCAACTTTAATTTAATGGATATATCTCTTGCAGAGAGGAATCAAGGAATAAATAGTTTTGAATTATTTGATAATGCCTTAGACACACGGTTCTCTTAAAGAATTAGTTCTTAAACTAATAACACTTTATATTGAATTTAAAAATATTACATGTTTAAAATTGATGTTATGTGACTTTCACTAAAACATGGTAGAAAAGACATGTCAAATAAAGCACCCATGCCATTTGGTTCAACTAACATACAAACTTAAACATATCGAGAATGATGTCCATCTAATTTGTTGTGTCACCGTGGCAACGCACGGGTTTTGTGCTAGTCATTAATAACATGCATTGAAAAACGTTTGTTTGTTTCACATACAGAAAACATAGCATAGTGGCATTCAGCTTGTCCCTCATAGAGTAGAAAATAGATGCATAGGACACCTTCAAAGTTCATAAGAGTGACTAGATACAAATAGCACAAGAACAAGTAATATCAAAAATATGCATCAATTCATAAGTTTTGGAACAATGCACATAGAACTAAGAATGACAACTATGCTCTCTTAACTGGTGCCTAATGATAGAAGGTGGAGACTCAATATAATGGTGGCAGAAAGGCCCTTCATAAGGGAAGCAGGGATTTCAAGTTTCAAAAAGAGCTTCCAAAAATTATGGTACTTGTTAGCTTTCATCCCTCATTGCCCCTATCATAAGCATCTTGAAGTGATTAAGGTTAACGTGAACAAACTATGGAGTATATGCTTGACAAAGTATAAGTTGGTAATCTCATGTCCCTTGAATACGAGGGCTGCTCCTCATGCTACTCAAGTTTAGTTACTTGCAAGTTCTTGTCATAGTAAATACATGTGTATCATAGAGAACTTCCAACGGGGTACCCCTTACACATGATACAGGAGCTATCCCATAATCAAAATGACAAGGCAATCAGACAATGAGCATCTCAGCAATCTTCTTATTTACCATGGGAATATGGTGCTTTTTCTCTCTTTCCTCTTTTCTCATATATTTTTCTCAATCTCTTTGTTTCTATCTCTTTTTTTATAAGAAGAATGCTTCATAGATGTCACTATGGTGATGCTGCAAGTTTCTACCATGATTAGGCATGGCTTAGGCTATCGGCCCAGGCGTTTCTCTAACACGCATACATAACTCCATGGACTTACAAGATCCCCTTTCATTTCACACTGACGACATCCATAGACAAAAGAGCATGATATCAACTATGTACAAAGGACAAGTGACATGTTGAAATCTTTCCTATAACAGCATGGTTATGCTAATTCCAACGTATAAGTGCAAGCATATACAACATAGATGACACAATGGTTCAAGTTTATTAGGGACAAGAAAAATAAAGTGTGCCATCAAGTTCGTGAGAGCTTTAATCACTAAGTTTTCACGTTAAAAAATACTTTTTAATTGGAAGATAGATGAAAACAAGAATATACTTGGAATGATGTAACACACCATGCATAGGAATTTATAGTGGACACTTTGGAATAACTTGGTTTCTTGGGAGTTGGATGCATGAGTAGAGCTTACTCATACAAGTGGAGGCTAGCAAAAGACTAGGAGCGACCAACTAAGAGAGCAATAATGGCTATAATCATGCAGAGCGACAAAACATTACTAATCAAAAAGCATAAAGTGGTGCTACAAGTCAAGGACTAAATGATCATATAGGCTATGGTGACTTGTTCATAGTCATAACATGGTGTGAGCATGTGCCAAGTCAATCCAAACAAAGCATCGAAGGAGAATACCACAATATTATGCTTTTGTATGCTAAAACAACGCATGATTCCTTCAAGGCACACTAATCAATACCAATTGTTTGGAACAAGTCATGATACAGCAATAATCACTAAGCATAAGGTCAAAACAACATCTAGCATGACATGATAAAGTCTAAGTCACAGTCAAAGCAAGCTCCTCTTGTATTACTCAAGCAAGAACTTTCTACTCCTCTCCAACACCAATAAACTTATTTGAAACAACACAACCAGAACGGGGGTTCAAACTACTTTATTCACGCAAACTAAGCAAACTAAACGAAAACTAAGACGCTCCAAGAACAACACAATAGTGCATAAAACAATAAAAATGAAGTGTCTAGAAAGACCTGAGCTTTTTATTGATGAAGAAGGGGATGCCTTGGGCATCCCCAAGCTTTGACGCTTGTACCTCTTAAATATTTCTTGGGGTGACACGGGGTGGCATCCCCAAGCTTGAGCTTTTGTCTATTCTTCATCTCATTACATCATTCTCTCTCCACACCTGAAAATTTTCCTTCATACAAAACTTCACACAATCTTCATTAGCAACATTAGTGTATTTAAAAGATAATAGACCTTTGGGTTAGCTTTAGAACATAAAAACTTTCACTAAAAACACAAGATACTGTACCAATTCCCTCAAAAAGCTTAATTTCCCAAAAAGAACCCAAAAAGGAATCAATAAGAAGCAAATGCAAATAATGGCAGAAATCTGTCAAAACAGACCAGCAGGTACAAACCGATTTTTTCGAAGACCTTCTGTTGCTTAAATAAAAAAGTGTTGAACTAAAGAAAGTTAGCTAACATAGTGGGGGATTTATTCAGAAAATATCATCTCAATCCGACTTACAGAGATTCCTCACGAATGTTTTCGGTGGAGCACAAAAATATGTTTCGGGACAACAACTCCCCAAATCTTACTTCCCTCTCATTAGAGGTCATTATTGGCACAAAACGCAAATAAAAAGGATAAGGAGAGGTCATTACTGAAGTAATAACTTCCAAGACTCAAGAAAACTTTTGGGTTATCTCTCAATAAGTATTTTTCTTTAACGCCTTTAAGTTAGGCACAAGAAGCAAGAATCAAGTATTTTCAAATAAAGAAGCATTAACATCAAACCTTGCTTTCGGAGGAGGAGCAAAAAGCAAATTCTCTCTCATCATAGGGAAGTGTTCAATACCTTTCTTGAATGGAAATTGATATTTAATGGTACCTTCTTTCATATCAATGATGGCACCAACAGTTCTAAGAAAAGGTCTTCCCAAAGTAATAGGACAAGAAGCATTGTATTCAACATCCAAAACATAGAAATAAATAGGGACATAAGCATTGTTAACCATAATAAGAACATCATTAACACTCCCCATGAGTTTCTTTTTAGCATTATCATTAAGTGGGACATCCAAATAACAATCTTACAATGGTGGCAAATCAAGCATTTCATAAATCTTTCTAGGCATAATAGAGACACCAGAACCAAGGTCACATAAGCTTTGAGATCAAAGTAATTCACTTGCATATTAATAATGGGTTCCCAACAATCTTCTACTTTCCTAGGAATAGAGGCTTTGTGTTTCAACTTCTCTTCCTTAATTTTAATAAGAGCATCAGTAATATGTTTGGTGAAATCCACATTCATATCACTAGCATCAGGACTTCTAGCAAGCTTTTGCAGGAACATAATCACTTCAGAAATATTGCAACCATCAAGATCAAAATCAAACTTAGCATCACTAGTAGTAGACTCATTGGGTTTAGGCATTGTTGTAGGAGGAATAGGAACTTATTGTGGTTTAGTGGCATCCATATTGGTGGTGGTGATAGTGCACACACTATTGTTTCTAGCAATTTCAGCTTCTCTTTCCCACTTAGCATGAAGTTGGGCTAACAGTCTAACATTTTCATCAATAGTACTTTCCATGGTTTCAGGTTTAGCAGCCATTTTATTAATCAAAGAGGACTGTGCTTCAGACAAAGAGGAAATATTTTTCTCAGCACTCAAATTTTTTGACTGTAAGCTAGGAATTTCTCTATTCAGATTCTCAAGTTGATGACTAATACTTTTCAAGATAGCAGATTGTTCTTCCATATTTTTAGTGAATTTCTTGTTTTGCTCATATTGCATTTGCATAAAAATTTTAGTGGATCTTTCAACTTATAAAATCGTATCTTCACTAGGCATTTCAGATCTACCATGATAAGTATTGCCATTATTAGGAGGATAAGGCCTATAATTATTACCATAAGTATTGTTGCCAAAATTGTTATTCCTAATGAAGTTCACATCAACTTTCTCTTCTTGAGCAACCAAAGAGGCTAAGGGAACATTATTAGGATCTAAAGGAGCTTTCCCATTAACAAGCATAGCCATGATAACATCAATCTTATCACTCAAAGAGGAGGTTTCTTCAACATTACCTTCTTACCATGTGGAGCTATCCCAGTGTGCCATTCAGAATGATTAACCATCATATTATCAAGGAGTTTTATTGCAGCACCCAAGGTGATGGTCATAAAGGTACCTCCAGCAGCTGAATCCAACGGGTTTCTTGAAGAGAAGTTCAAACCTGCATAAAAAGTCTGGATAATCATCCAAGCAGTGAGTCCATGAATGGGACAATTCTTAACTAAAGATTTCATTCTTTCCCAAGATTGAGCAACATGTTCATTATCAAGTTGTTTAAATTTTATAACATCACTTCTCATAGATATAATCTTAGCAGGAGGGTAGTACTTTCCAATAAAAGCATCTTTGCACTTAATCCAAAAATCAATACTATTTCTAGGCAAGTATAGAAACCATTCTTTAGCTTTTCCTCTCAAGGAGAAAGGAAACAACTTGAGCTTAATAATATCTCCGTCTACATCCTTATATTTTTGCATCTCACAAAGTTCAACAAAGTTATTGAGGTGGGCAGCAGCATCATCAGAACTAGCACCGAAATATTGCTCTCTCATCACAAGATTCAACAAAGCAGGCTTAATTTCATAAAAGATAGCATCAGGAGCAGGTGGAGCAATATGAGTACTTAGGAAATCATTGTTTTTTGTGCTAGTGAAGTCACACAACTTGGTGTTCTCAGCAGAGTTCATTTTGGCAAAAGTGGAGCAAGCCAACAGCAGCAGCAACTAGAGCAGGAACTAAATTTTTTGTGTTTTTGATAAGAGAAAGCAAACAAAACTAAACTAATTTTTTTGGAGTTTTTGATAAAAAGATTCAAACAAAACCAAGCAAAAGAAACTAAGCAAAACAAAAACAAAGTAAAGAGAAAGGTTGTGAAGGACTCCCCTTGTGAAGACGTCCTTAGCCTCCGTGGCAACGACGCCATAAAAGCTTGTTGGCGTGTTGTTGACGCCTCGTTGGGAGACCCCAAGAGCAAGGTGTGATGAGCACATCAGCAAGTTTTCCCTCAGTAAGAAACCGAGGTTATCGAACTAGTAGGAGCAAGGAAACGACTCAAAGGTGTTGCTAGCAACTTGGAGACCTTCACAACACAAACTCAAGACTTTGCCCCAACGAACAGTGAGGTTGTCAATCTCACCGGTTGCTGTAACAAAGGATTAACTGTATGGTGTGGAAGGTAATAGTGGTTTGCAGAAAGTAAACAGTAACAGTGAAAGATGTATCAATGGTAAAGATTGGACCGGGTCCATAGTTCACTAGAGTTAAGATAAACAAACATGGCATGATGGGTAAACAAATTACAGCAGGGCAATTGACAGGACTGAGCAAGGTATAACAATGCAACACTAGACATTCATGATCCCATGAGATTCGATTGGGCAATACAACAAGATACATAGACCGCCATCCAACTGCATCTATGACTAGAAATCTACCTTCAGGTTATCATCCAGACCCCCTCTAGTATTAAGTTGCAAGGAATAGATAACTGCTTTAAGCAAAGGTGTAAGGTAAACAATCCACTTGGTCCATGAATAAGAGACCGTTGTTTTCTCCCTAGTGGCAATAGCACATCTACAACCTTAGAGATTTTTGTCACTTCCCTTAGATAAATAGAGGCATGAACCCACTATCTAGGATAAATACCCCCTCTAGGAGTCACTAGCATCTACTTGGCCAAGATAGCTACTAGAAATGGAGAGCATGCAAGATCACAAACAACACAGACATGACAGAACCAATAAGACAAAACCATTAATCAATCTGACATAGTAATCTCAATATCCATCGGATCCACGCAAACATAACATGCATGATACAAATAGATGATCTTGATCATGAATGGAGCTCACAAGATCTAAACATGGTAGAATAAAGGAGGAGATACAACCATCTAGCTACTACATGGACCCATAGTCCAAGGTGGAACTACTCACGCTTCATACCGGAGGCTGGCATGATGAAGAAGAAGGCCTCCGGGATGATCTCCCCTCTGGCAGGGTGCCGGGAAGAGCTTCAGATCCCCTCGATCTAGGGACGATGGTGGCGGCGGCTATAGACGGTTTTGTGGTTCATTGATCGGGTACTTAGGGTTTATGCATCGGGGGGTCTTTATAGGCGAAGAGGCAAGGCAGGGGGCGTCCAGGGTGGTCACACCCCCAGGCGCGGCCAGGGCTACCCCGCGCCGCCAGGGGGTGTGGCCCCCTAGCGCCTCTCCTCCGTCTCGTACTCTGGCTCCGTGTTCCCCACGGTAATTGACTTTGGCTTTTGTCCCGTCCAATTCCGATAATATTGATTTTCTGCCTTTCTCGAACCAAAAACAGAAGAAAATAGGCAACTGACACTGTGGCATCTTGTTAATAGGTTAGTATCAGAAAACATATAAAAACACCTCAAAGTGTAGACAAAGCAAAGTAGATACTAAACAAGCATGGAACATCAAAAATTATAGATACTCTTCCGACGTATCAAGCATCTACTGCGCTACGTGGCTGGTACCCTCAACTATGGGTGCTGCTACAAGAGGGAGACCGGCGAGTCTGGACTCGTTGGTTTCAGCGACATCGACATCACCGGTAACGTCGACACAAGGACGAGCACTACAAGAGCTCTCTTCTTTCTCGGCGACAGCCTTGTCAGCTGGGAGTTACATAAACAGAAGGTGGTGGCGCTATCGTCTTGCGAGGCCGAGTACATCGCGGCTACCACTGCAGCGTGCCAAGGCATTTGGCTCGCGAGGCTGCTCGGTGAACTCAATGGGAAAGAATCGGAGGCGACAATGTTGATGGTGGATAACAAGTCCGCATTCTCTCTCATCAAGAACCCGATGTTTCACGACAGAAGTAAGCACATTGATCTCCTCTATCATTTCATTTGTGAGTGTGTGGAGAACAAGCAGATTCTTGTCGAGTTCACCAGCATGGAGACGCAGCTTGCCGATATCCTGACGAAGCCTCTCGGCCGTGTCAAGTTCCAGGAGATGCGGTGCAAGATTGGAGTCAAGGAAATAAAGTAAGAATGTGTAGGTATTAAGGGGAGTTTGTTGGCACAATCCCTACACATTTAGGTTTTAGTTACAGTTTTCAGAGTCTATTATTTTGGCAGGTTGTTTTCTGTTAGTAGTTTCAGGTTAGCGGATAGACTTAGTTATTTTTCCTTTTGTTTTGTAACAACTGGACCGAGTCCGGTGGATGAACCATCGCTCGTGGGATGGCACGAGATATATGGATCATGGATATCACCCCATGTTCCAGTACTCTGAATAAAAGGAGAGAGAACCCCAGAAAAGCTATGACGTTTTTTCACATAGTGCAGAACCTGGTATCTTGTTCATCTGTGAGCTGAGAGATCGAGGGTAACAACAGGAAGCAGCAAAAGGTGACGGTGTCAGGGTACGCGGAGGCTAGCAAGGTGTTGAAGAAGGCGCGGTCCACGGGCAAGAAGGCCGAGATATGACAAGCAGGCCCTAGCCGAGTACGTCAGGAGCGCCGAGCCTGGCTACAGCCAAGTCGGCATGCAGCACGACCAGCTCACCGACATGTTCAACGACGAGAACACCATCTCCTGCTCCATCATGTGAAAGAAACAAGCATATGCATAGGTTCCTCTCACCCTGTGCATCATGAACAGATCTAGTGATGATCTCTGAAAGTGTTTAGCTGCATGGTGATAAACTGATAATGTTTGCAAGTTGATCTGATGAACTCAAGTACTAAAGTATGGACAGTATTTTCAAATGCTGATTCAAAACACTATTGATAATTCAAGTACCAGATGGTAAAAGATCAAGCTATCTAGAGGCCACTTCCCATTCATACATTACATTAAGTGTCAATGAACAAATTTCATGCATGTTCCGACAAAATTCCTATGAAAAGTAGTGCCCTGGTTCAGTGCAAATGATATAAACAAAACTATTCCTCACTAGGTTAACTTGATTAACATCACTCAGGCTCTGTATCCTCTCTGGTTCTCTCACTCAGATGACACTCTAATACAACATCGAACACCTCTCTTGTTCTCTCACTCAGCTGACACCCTCATACAACATGGACATGCTCCGTGACAACCACCTGATCCTGCCTCATACAACATGGACACGCTCGGTGTTTCTCGCAAATTGGCCCGAGGCAAATAAAATTAAATATGTTTTATACTAAACTATTATGCTTATTTGAACTTATGTTTGTTACTTTAGCATTAATAAGAACAATTCTATTTAGTTAGATGGCATAATTAACCACATGTGAAAGTTAGTTATAGTATATTTTGTTATTAAGTTTAATATATCAGTCAATAGTTTTCTTGTGCTAAATTTAAAACCTATGTTGTAATAAAAATTCCTCCTTAAATTAATTATTCATGGTGGAATAAATTATGCAGTAGATACATAAGAGTTTCTGTATGTATATGTGTGTCGATGTATATATTTTAACAACATTAAATATGAAGATATAGATCTTTAAAATATACACACGAAGAAATATCATAACTAGGGGTGGTTCTAGTGTATTATTAGAATATATCTTACCAAAAGTTTAAACCATGTTTTAGTTTTTTCTAAAACCTTTGGAAAATTCTCTCAAACCTAAAGTTTCTGAAATTTCAAAAAATCTTAGGTATCGGAGACAGAGTCTAAAAAATTCAATACAATTATAGAATGAATTGAAAACAAAAAGAGAAACTTTCACAAATTTGAAGTTTAAGAAAATAAAATTAACAAAACAATAGCATCTGAGTACATATGAACATACTTTTGAAAAATAAATAAAAATATCATGTGTCTAGATATTGGGTATATATACATCGATGTGAAATTTTATAAGAGATATGATTGTTGATGACCTTTGCAAAAATCTCATAATGAGACGCCACACAAAAGGCTAAGTAATTGCGAGTTTTGTTTCTTTTTTAGATTTTTGTACAAACTCTCATGTTTGTTTGTGGCTTGAACTTTCTGATATTTACTTAGATAGTCAAAATTTACAAAAATAATTCCAAACCAAGAATAAGAAGAAAGAATGAACTCATTTCATAGGTTTCATGTGTGCTATTTAAGTAGTATTAAGAAATAGAAACACATATTATCTCCAAACGAGGACACACTGAGTTGAAGAATTCAATGCGGACAATTGTAAATTGATCGAATAGAGTAAAATACACACTATCATACCACCCATGGAATGCAGTACATGGGCCGGGGCCCCTGACTCTAGGACCTAGGGTGGCCACCCCTCTGCCCCATGATATGGACCAACCTTGTGCGAACCAGGGACCACTAAAAACTCATTTGCAAGTTGCAGAGAGTTTGATCAACAAGATCCAAGAAGAACTGACTAAAAAGGATTGATCCTCTGATGCCGGAGTCGGAAATGGCGATCAGAGAGGGAGACTGGATAGAACAATCATCTAGAATGGTGAAAAAAGTAAAATGAAAGTGATCGAGTTTTCTCTCTCAAACTGCTTCTTACCGCGTCTACGGAAAAGCTAATCCTTACAGCGCGTACATGTGCCACTTTGGATTGCCAAAAGCAACATCTTGAAACCACAAATCATTTGTGTAATCAATTGCAAAGATCTAAATTATCTTCTCCTTTTTAAAATAGATGTCATAAATTTGACTAAATTTGGATGTATGTATATACTAAATAATGTCTAGATATATCTAAGTTTAGGAAAACCTCTCATATCTACTTTGAGAGGGAGTGAGTGCCGTTTAAATGGAGACTTCAGAGCGTGGGCTCAACACGTTAATGTTTACATGCACTGTTAAAGTTTGGTCCAAATTTTAATGACGACTAACTTCTGACAAGCGGAGAGAAACCCATCACCGGAGGTTTGGGCCGAGGGAGATATGGATCGTTGCCATAGTCTATAAATACCTCTTGCAAGCCGCCGACCACAAGGTGTATCGCATCATTAGAAAACCCACGACATTGTATAAATACCCCCGATATAGCGAAGTTTTGCTGGCTCGCGCCACGGTTTTTCTCTCTTTGTTGAAAAAGCTTTTTCAAGTTAAAATCTTGTGTCTCCTACATATGTTTTTGTTCATTTTACATTATTTAGTTGTTGCGTTTATAACATGCACCGACCACATCCATTGTTCAACATGAGTAGTCGTGTGAGTAAACTGCAAAAATTACGTCTTCGGCGACGCTTTTGTGCAGATCACATGCTATATGGGTTTGTTGTGTTTTTCATTTTTTTCAGAAGCTTGGAAATGTAACAAATGTTTAGTAAAATCTAACAAAAATAGGTCAAACTTTTTAAATGACAAGTTGGACGTTTTATAGTTTGGTTGCTTTTTTTTTGTAGATTCGCCAAAATTATGATCAAATTTTCACTAATTTAGTCACTGCTCACTAACTAGTATGCCAAACTTTGAGATAGTTTTGATAAGACCTTTTTAAGTCTCCTATTTTTTTGTCTGATTTGGTCAATTTTCAAATTGTCCAAAAATCTAAACTTAAGTACCCCTCTGATCCATAATAAGTGTTGTTGATTTAATAAGTGTCGCCGATTTATTATGAATTGAGGGAGCAACTAATTTAGTATTTATTGATTAACAAAAAATCTTTTAGATAATATTGACCAGCCTTTTGAAGTTTGGTCAATTGTGATCAATTTTTTTTCAAAAACATCTACAAAATTAAGTCCAAACTAGAATAATAAGGTCTTAGAGCATCTCCACTCGGGTTCCCAAGACGTGGATCCCAGGGCGATTTTTTGGTCCGGATGCCGAAAATTGGCCTAGTCGCATTCCCAGGACCCCGGGTCTGTTCGGATTTGTGTCAACTTTGGTCAGGACTTCCTAGACCATTTCCGGGATGCTAGGAACGCCCTGAAAACGCCGGACAAAGCTAAAACAGGCGTGGGCCAACCCTGTTGGCGAGACAATCCCATTTCCCCACGCCCACTCGCCTCCACCGCGACGAAGAGCTCCCCCAGCTACCCCTTTCGTCATGGCTTCGCCGGTGAAGCTCCACCATGCCGAGTCGTATCCACATCTCTAGATAGGTCTGCCGTCGTCGCCACCCCCTTTCCCCTTGGCCTAGGCCATCTTTCGTCACCCAAACTTCGTCATAGCTCGGCTTCGCTCTGAGCTCCTTCCACCTTGCCCGTCAAGTGTTCGGCGTTTTCTGGTTCGGCCATGGACTCCGACGACAAGGAGATGTTCGCCGTGTTGCTAGAGAAGGAGATCCCGAGCATGAACTGGCCGAACTAGGACGAAATATGTTGCATCATTATTATATGCTAAAATATGTTTAATTTTACGCTGAACTGTGTTTAAATTTATGCTGAACTTGGACAAACATTGCTCTGTATTCATATTATACCGAACTATACCAAAAAACTATTCGAATTTGAGCCAAATTTGGATGGTAAAAACCCATCCTAAAAACTCGGTGAACAAGTGGAGACGCTCTTAGCAGGGGGAGCATGCCGCTCTATCAAAAATGCTGCCAACAGGGATGGAACATGACTTGGACCTCAATATAACCGACTACACAAATGGTTGGTGGTTTATGCAGCAAAACCAAAACGTAATTGGCGGTGGTGACTTTTGCAATTTCCTTAGAGCATCTCCACTCCTTGGACGAACCCATGTCGAAATTTGGACCAAACTTTGGCCGGACGAAGGAACTTTTCGGCTTGGGTACGCCGAGATTCCCACTCGCGTATCCAGCCCGAGTTCCCGGGACGCACGTTTCCGCTCAAATTTGGCTCAAATTCGTCTCAAGTTCGTACAGATTTCGGCATAGTTTGGCATACAATGAATACAGAACATTTTACGGCCAAAGCTCGGCGAAATTTTAAACATAGTTCGGCGTAAATGTAAGCATAGTTCGGCCTGCAGTGAAAGTATAACATATTTCGGCCTAGTTTGGCCTAGTTTGGCCAGTTCATGCTCGGCACCTACGACATGTTGCCACTGCGTATCCATAGATGCTCAACAAGATCATCCTGCAGCTGTTGATGCACCGCCGGATCTCGGATCTCCTGACGCATGGCGATGAATGCAGCCCAGGTTAGAGGCACATGATGATCAGGCTCGGCAAGAGGACCCTGTCTGTAGTATGGCCCGTCCTCCTCGAGCAAACTCACTGGATTCTTCCTCTCATCCTCGATGATCATGTTGTGGAAGACTACACAACAGTTCATCACTTCCCACATATGATCTTTCGACCAGGTCATAGTAGGGAACCGAACAACTGCAAACCTCTGCTAGAGCACATCGAATGCCCGCTCCATGTCCTTCCTGCAAGCTCCATGTTCCTTGGCAAAGTGAGAACGCTTGGGGAGCATTGGGTTTGAGATAGTCTTCACAAATGTTGGCCATCTTGGATAGATGCCATCTGCTAGATAGTATCCCTTGTTGTAGTGGTGCCTGCTGATCTCAAATTCTACAGGGGAGTATGACCCTCAACAAGCTTGGAAAAGACAGTTGAGGAGTTGAGGACGTTGATGTCGTTGTTAGATCCTGCCATACCAAAGAAGGAGTGCCAGATCCAAAGATCACGTGTAGCAACTGCCTCAAATATCACAGTGCAACCTCCTTTGTGGCCTTTGTACATTCCTTGCCATGCAAATAGACAGTTCTTCCAGTCTCAATGCATGCAATCTATGCTTCCAAGCATACCAGGAAATCCTCTACTTTCATTGACTGTGAGGATCCGAGCAGTGTCTTCAGCAGTGGGTGATCTCAAGTACTGCTCCCCGAACACTGCAATCACTGTCCTGCAAAACATGTACAAGCAATCAATGGTGGTGAACTCGGCGATGCGGAGATAGTCATCGGCACTGTCAGTCGACGCTCCATATGCAAGCAACCTCATCGCCACGGTGCACTTCTGAAGTGAGGAAAACCCAACCAAGCCGGTGCAGTCCTTCTTGCAAGTAAAATAGGGGTAGAACTCCCGGATGGCATGCATGATCTTGAGGAAGAGCTTCCGGCTCATCCTGAAACGGCGGCGGAACACGTCCTCTCCATGGAGTGGCTGATCGGCGAAGTAGTCGGCGTACAACAAGCAGTAGCTCTCCATCCTTTGCCTCGCCTTGCACTTCTGGCGACCTGGCACCGAACCACCGCGCTTCGGCTTCGCCATCTGCAGGTACAGCTGGGAGAGCGTGGCGAGGATCTCCAAGTGCTCTTCACCTTCCGCGACCTTGGCGCTCTCCTCCTCCAGCAGTACGACGAGCATCTCCTCGTCGTCAGAGTCCATGGCAAGTATCTCGTCGTCGTCGGAGTCCATGGCCGAACCGGCCAAATGCGAACACTTGGCGGGCGTGGTGGTGGGAGCACGGAGCGAAGCAGAGCTACGGCGAAGCTCGGGCGACGAAATCGGCGGCGTAATGGGTGGCGAAGTGTGCGACAACTACGGCGAGCATATCTAGAGGCGTGGACATGTCTCGGCGTGGAGGAGCTCCGCCGACGAAGTCATGGCGACAGAGGCGCTGGGAGCTCTTCGCCGCATTCTGGCCGTGTGGAGTTGGTGGAAATGGGACTGTCTCGCCGACAGAGCTGACCCACGCCCGTTTTCGCTGCGTCCGGCGTTCCCAGGGCGTACCCGGGATCCTGGGTTCGGCCTGGGAAGTCCGGACCAAAGTTCGTCCAAATCCGGATGAAAACAGGTTGCTTGGTACGCGACTGGACCGATTTTCGACGTCCGGACATAATTTCGGCGTCCGAATCGGCGTCCTGAATAGTCGAGTGGAGATGCTCTTACCTGCCTTTTACCGGACACAGCATCCAGACTGGGAGAGGGAAAGAGTGAGAGGTTTAGTTTTTTTATATTTACATGGCGATATATAATGCCAGTCACATCGGCAGTGGTATCCACCTTCCATTGTTTGCTTATATGCTCACATCGAAATCATTCTTTCAATAATAGTCGACAATTATTCAGATGTGTGGAACCGGTGGAGAGGCAGAGCTTGAAGCCTGTAAAGAAGGTCTTTTTCTTGCCTTGGAGTATAGTGAGCTACCAATTCAGATGGAAGACGGACTATGCTGCAATTATATCTAGCGTCAAGGCAAAGGACCAGGACCAATCCAAACTAGCTTTATTAGTTTCTAAAATTAAAGAGTTAGCTCGCCATGAGCGCTTTTATTCTTTTGTAAAAGTAGATCGAATGCAGAATATGGCTAGCCATAGTCTTGCAAACTTTGCAAGAGTTCATCAACATACTGTTGTTTGGTTAGGATACTGTTCAGGCCTGTAACTGGAACAACCTGTAACCATTTATACTTAATACAATCTCTTTTACCTGAAAAAAATAAAAAATAAAATACAACCATTCATTTTTAATTGTTGCTAATGTTGTTAGCTCAACTATAACCCAACTTTATGAAGTCTCATCACCTCATTTTTTATTTTTAACCTTTGCATCGTGAATATCGTTGTGCACGCTGAAGAAACCGTCACCACCCTCAGACCACTAAGAAATCTTCATGGCTGATATCTGCATAACCTTTGCCGATCCTGTTGACGACGCCACCACGACGCCAGACGGCGCCGCCACCGAGACCCCGCCGTGCCACGCTGTCGAGACCGCCGTCGTCGATGCGGTACAAGAAACACCGCTCCACCAACAGACCCCATCCAGGCATCTCGTGTTACAAAACAATGTCCTCGAGAGGGTGAGCGACACCGCATTGCCGCCATCGTCCAAACCGGGAGACCCAGATCTAGGATTTTCGCCGGAACACCTGTGTGGGTGGCAGAATCACAACGATGACACCTTCATCAAGGTAACGACGCCCGCAGACGCCGCCATCATCATCCCCGGAATCATCAAAGACCGGATCTCACCGGCCATCATCAACGCCTCTAGATGCCCCGCGTGCAGCAGCAGGACCGCCCATGATCCGGCGGGATCCACCCAGCATGCTGACGCCTAGATGTGCCCAACCTGCTGACCACCAGTCGCCGCGTCGCTGCAGCTCCAGACTATGCTAGAGAAGCCTCGCCGTCGTGTGCCCCTCGCGCATCACGTCCTCCATGAGGCAGCATCCCACGTTGGCGCCCCGCACACGAGGAGAAGAGATCTCCTCCCACACCGCCGGCACTGAGCACGCTTCGTCGGTCGTTGCCCTACGACGGCAGGGGAGAAAGGGGAGAGAGACTTGTGAAGAAGAAAGGCTGGGTAAGCACACTCTTAGCCGGCAAATACAATAAAAAACATGATATATTATAAATTACCAAAGTATAAACATTAGTCTGAATCCTGATTAGGATCAATACTCCATTTGGCATCTACATGGTTGGCTGCATGTGAATGTTATTTGTTCGAGAGTGTTTGTTATGTATCTGAACTAAGAAGCTACTGTGTTGGTCGTGTGTGTGCTTGAAACACATCGACATTGGTGAATAGTATGCTTTGATTGTTTTGATTCTTTGAAAAAAAGGCAGCAGCTATGTGTGCTGGTTGTTGCAGTTACCTGCCTCTGTGTGTGTGGATCATTTACCTATTTGTCAAATTTGTGCACCATATATAAGCATAATTATGAAGGTTTTTTCTTTACAATTCTTGAAGTAGTGGTTTCAAGTACTAATAAGTTGAATTACTGATTATGGACAGATTACAATGCTCACATGCTTATATCTTACTGACAAAGAAGTCAACATTTAGAACAGCTGCCTGCAAACGCTATTAAGTTAACTAATAATATACATCATGCACAGTGTCAACACAAGGAAGTAGCATAGTTCAGTAAAACAACAACAATATTGTAGCAATATTACTTTGGACATACCTCAGGCTCCCAATAAAAAACATGCACAATTGTTATTGTAAATTCACAAACAAAACCCATCACTACAGAGCATCGGCAAGACAATGAACATGGTTTTGCCTGCTCCTACCTAGATGCCATGCACTCAAAACTTTGATTTACAAAGTTTCAAAATTTTCGAAAAAAATACATGCATGTGCGCAATGTTGTATTCTAGCAGTGTGCACATTTTCACAACAAAATAGCACAATGATACATTACACCAAGCATGGTGGAAACGACTGTGCTCACCTTGGCCATCATCTCTGAAAAAGTTTGAACTGTACTAGCAATCACTCTTTAGAAAAAACAACTTGAATTTTATTTTGAAGGAAATTAAACAACTTAAACATCAGTACAAAAGGGGGGAAATAATTCATGATACACAGTGTGAGTTTTTTTTTTTGGAAATGGATGCACAGTGTGAGCTGGCTTTTTTTAATCTCAAAAGATATCTATCTATGAAAATCCGAGTCGTATGAACGTGGATGTTAATTTGGTAGATTACGGTGGCTGCTAAGCTCTCACTTGAGTTCTGTTTCTGTTTTACCTATGCTCATATTTTTGTACTGCGCGCATCATCTTGCTTTTGCATAAAACTGTTTCTCTCAGAATGGTGAAAAAAGTTTTTTTAAAAAGTGGCTGGGTTTTCTTTCTCAAACTGATTCTTACCGCTGTCTAAGAAAAGCTGATTCTTACGTGGCCTACTGTGTCCACCAGCGCGCGTACATGCGCCTCTTTTGCCTCTTTGGTTTGCAAAATTGCAGAAACCACAATCTTGAAACCGCAAATCATTGGTGCAATCACTTGCAAGGATCTAAATTACAGTTTAATATATAAATCAACACTTCTGAGTGCAGGCTCCGCACGTTAGTGTTTACGTGCACTGACCATGACCATAGTACAACGTGAGCAGCCACGTGAGTAAACTGCAAAAACTACGCTTCCGCCGACGCTTTTTTGCACATCACCTGCCACTTGGGTTTGTAGTATTTTTCATTTTTTCGAAACTTGGAAATTTGAATAAAATTTAGTCAACTCTAACCAAAACTGGTCAAACTTAAATGGCAAGTTGTCAGACGTTTTATTTGGTCTTTTTTTTTTGTAGATTCACAAAAATTATGATCGAATGTTTCAAAATCTCTAAAATTCCACTAATTCAGTCAATGTTAATATGCCAAACTTTGAGATAGTTTTGACCAGACCTTTTCGCGTTTGGTCAAATTTTTTTTCCAATTTGACCAATTTTCATTTTTCCAATAATATTTTAAAATCAAGTAATTTATTCAATATTTATTTACTAATACTATTTTAGATAATGTTGACCAACCGTTTAAAGTTTGGTCAATTTTGATCAAAAACGTCTAACAAATCAAGTCCAAACTAGAATAAAAAGGCCTTAGAGCATCTTTACTCTTCCCTATTACAAGGCCTGGTAGCATCTTTTTTTTTTGCTCGTATTGTGGGGCGCGGGCTAATTTTTTATTATAGACCCAGTCACACCCCAATACTATATTTGTTTTTTACTAATATTTCACCAAACACCATGTGATGCCCGTTTGCTGGACATTTTTTTTTACAAATATGACCTCTACAATTCGCCATCGCCAAAAATACCCCCCTCAGACAGCAAAAGCCAAAAATGCCCCGTGGCAGGATGTTCCTCCCGCCACAGGGGGTGGCGGGATGTTCCTTCTGCCTTTGGCGGTGGCGGAATGGCGCCGTGGGGCCCATCAGCGCGAGCGCGAAGTCGAACCTCCCTGCTGGCCCGGTCGTGGGGCCCACCTCATCCCACCATTCCCTCTGGCGGAAGGAACATCCCGCCATCCCCTGTGCGGGAGGAACATCCTGCCTATACGTGTCGCCTTTTCAGCCTCCCGTCAGGACATTTTTGGTTTTTGCGGCCGAGGGGTATTTTTGACGATGGCGAATTGCAGAGGGTCATATTTGTAAAAAAAAAACGCTGGACGACACGGCAAGGCTAGCAATACCGGACAACGCAGCGAGAGCGGTGGCAGCGTCGGCGGCCGCACGGAGCGCTTCCACGAGCTTGGCGCGCGCGAGTTCGAGGAGGAGCGGTCCTCGCGAGCAGGACAACCAGCAGGACGACGCGAGCAGGACGGTGCAGCGACGTACCCGGCAATCCGCCACACAGCACGCTCGGCCTCTCGGAACGCGGCGATGCCGTCCTAGTCCGCCTCCGCCAGCCACACCTCCACCGACGCCACCCCGTCCCGTGGGTCCTAGATGCCCCTGTAAAGAAGCACGCGCATGCCGGCGTCCGCAGCACCGCCGCCACCGCCGCCGAGCATGCCTCGAACACCACGTACGCCCTCGCCCCCATCGCCGCCTCCTGCAGCCGCGGCCGGCACGTACTTGCTGGCACGAGGATGCGCGAGGCCGAAAGGATGCACGAGGATGCGCGAGCCCGTGGCTGGCCGTACTTGCTGGCGTAGCTCTCGCCGGCGAGGAAGAGGGGACGGGCATGGAAAGAGGCCGAGTGGAGGCCGTAGAAGGCCTGGAGCGCCGCCGCCGAGCCAAGAAGGAGAGGACATGGGCGGAGCGGCGCGCGGAGAGGAGTAGGTGCGGCGGGGCACAGCGCGCGGGCGGCCGAGCTCGCCGGCGAGGAGGTGGGCGGAGGCTGAAGCCTGCTCTGGTGCAGGAGTCTTTTTTTTGTGCTACGGGAGGTGGGAGTCGTGGGTGTTACTACAAGAACTACTGGGAGGTGTCCGACGAGGACTCCGGCGTGGAGGACGAGGCAGAGGACGGTCGCGACGTCGACCTCGACTACTTTGGTCCGCCGCAAACCGGTTTCCCTGACTGGTTGCGCTATAAGGGCGCCGACACCACCGAGTCCGAGGTCTGGCTACAGTGGCCTGGCCAGGTGGCCATTAAGGTGGAGGGGCTGGAGCCGGAGGCGCCGAAGCCCTGGCCAATGACGGGGAAGGAGGAGATTGAGGCCGCCATCCTCGCCTCACGGTTCGAGGAGGAGAGGAAGTGGGACGACATGGGGCAAGCCCTGCACGACTCTCGGGTGGCGCACAAGCCCGGATGCCCTCGGTGCCACGCGTGGTCCCGGCGTCTCCTCCCGCTTCGACCTCGTCCCCCCGCGGCGTGTGGCCACCGCCCCATGTCTTCATCGTCATTGATGACGACGAGTAGGTGGCGCGCGGCAACAGGACCAGGGCCGGCCGGCCAGCAGCACCGCCGGTACTTTTCATGCTACGGCCACCCAAAATATTGGTTTTTTCTGTTGATATTCTAAGTACCCCGAACATATATTTGAAAAATTATTATTATTTGCTGTTCTTTTTTTACAAATTTTTTGCGGGCAAGTAGCATTGGGGCACAGGCCACCGCAAACAGACTGAGCCCGGACAAGTTTTGTCTAGATACATCAGTTTATAGACAATTTGAAACACTAATATGAATCGAAGGGAGTATGGATTTTAATTTCTTAAGTAAGAGAGAGAGGAGAGAAAGTTACGAGCGTGAGAGAAAAAAGAGCCGAGGAGGCTGCATCTAGCGCTCGTGCTAAAGGAGACCAAGTGGCTTGATCCGCTCGCGTGACCTAATTAAACTTTCAGTGGTCACGAGCGGGTCAGGATCCCAAGCATGCCTTCCCTTTAAGGCCTTGCTTGGTACTAGAGTATTTGTAGGGGTTAGAGGGGATAATCTCTACTAAACCCCAAATTCTTATTTAGTTTTAATTGTATGTTTGTTTCTAGAGTATTGGACTGATTCAATTCCTACTAATCCCGACTTTTCCTCAAGTTGTAGTGTATTTATTTTTATATTCAATACACTATCCTTACCTAGTGGATTGGTGGGGATTGAGATTTTGTGGGAATTAGAGGGGTTTTGGTGTAGATGGGATTTCACCCAATCCTTTAGGGGATTATCCTTTCTAATCCCCACTAAGACACTAGAACCAAACAAAGCCTAAAAGAAAAAGGATCCCGTGCATGCCTGCGAAAGGAAGCGGCAACTGCCCGTGAGAAACTGAGAATGTGTTCATCCTGCCAAGTCACGAAGGCCGGAACTTCTTTCCGCCAGCATGTCGGTGTGGCCCACTTCCTTTCCGCCAGCGAGAAGGGCGAGATATCCTTTCTGCCAGTCCTCATGGCGGGATGTCTACTCCGCCGTGCGCAGTGCAGGAGGAGCCACGTGTTGGTTTTTCCTCTTTCTGCCAGGACATTTTTGATATTCAATTTGTGATATGGGCAGTTTTAGCGAGACAGGTATATTTGTAAAAAAAATCGGTAGTTGGGAGGAGAAAGAGAGGAAAGAATAGGAAAATGATATGATTCCCCTAGGGGGTCACGACACGGTTCACACGTGGTCCACATAACATATCGCACCAGGCCTTATCTTCTCCATCGCTTTTCCCAACTTCTCGTGCTTTTCCCATCGCTGAATCCCATCGACTCCTCTCCACTAACCGTCGCTGCCCACCGCCACCGGTCCGCTGTGACGCCGTCCCCGAACTTCTCTCTTTTTTACCACAACGTGCTCCCCCATCTCCGGTGCCTGCCTTCCCCATCTCCGCACATGCTCCGCCATGGGGCTAGAGATCTGCTTCCGTGAGTAGGTGATGTCGGTGCAGGTGGTGGTGGTGTCGACGTTGGTGGCAGTGCTACTCTGACCCCCGCTACGAGCGGTGCGAGGCTACGAACGGCCTCCGGCCTTGCTACCGAGGCACCATGGCGTCTTCTCCGCGGCGACGCCTCTTTGCTTCAAGCTATGCGAGGCTCTGCTACAACGGCTACCATCCCTTGCTACAAGCAGGCATCAGCCTTGCTATAGAGGCAGGGTGGCTTTGCTAAGAGGCTCGGTGGGCGCCTTCTTTGCCAGCGACGCCGCCTTTTGCTACAAGTGGTGCGTGGTTCTGCTACAATGGTATGGCGGTCTTGCGACAGAGGCGCGTCAGCATCATCTCCGGCGACAACTTCTTTGCTACAAGCCGTGTGAGGGCTTTTTTGCGACGGCCCTGCTACATCGGCACAACTGCCTTGCTACATAGGCACGTCGACGTTGCTACGGATGCACGGCGTCGTATTCTCCAACAACGCGTCTTCTCCGGCGAAAGCATGCTGTCAGGCAATAGCTTTTTTGCTACAAACGGAAGGAGGCCCTGCTACATCGGCACAATTGCCTTGCTACATAGGCACACCGGCCTTGCTACAGATGTACAGCGTCGTCTTCTCCAGCGACGGCGTGCTCTCCGACGACGGCGCCTTTTGCTACAAGCGGAGGAAGGCGCTGCTACAAGGGATGGCCGTTGTTGCTACCGCTGCAACAGCGTCTTCTCCGACGATGACCTCCGGCACGCAACTTCAGGTCTCTCCGATGAAGCCACGATCGATTGACCATTGGCTGTGTTGATACCAGAGCGGACAACGAGAGTTGGAGGAACACGACACTGCCAGATCTCTCTGGTAGGCGTGCTGCCTGCGCGCTGGGAGAGAGTCCGGAAGCATTGACCCGGGTGTATGGTCCAGATTGAACGCATCGTACGGCTGCCGACCCGGGGGATCAGGCGATTTGATCCCCCAGGGGACGCATGGCAGGATGTTGTTGATTAGCGGGCGACCCCGGTTGGCCCCTGCACTGGGTGTTGGTTGGGGCGCCGGAAGTGTATTCTGTCTACCTCGGATGAGAATTTTATTTAGGATGTCTGGGAGCCTTTTTTTTTCAGACACCCCTATTTTAGTGTGTTTAGGTCTTTAGGGAGAACGAGTGGAGATGCTTTTAGACCGGAGAGCATGCCCACCTATAAAAAATGATGCCAATAGGGATAGAAGATGATTTGGATGTCAGTCTAACTTATCTATACTTAATAATAAAGGACGAAGTGTTTCTTCCGGTCCAACTCTTTTTAGACCGATTTGCCCCTTCACTTAGATGGAATTACCCACCATTGACACTCCTATGTTAAACAAGATTTGGTTTATTCTTGTGGGTCTATCCTGGGATTTTCATCGTTTGACCGGGTGTATTGGGTCTCTACCGTGAGAGGTTGGGATTTTCATCTATTGACAGGGCCACTGGCCGCTCCTCTGAACTACGACTCTATATGCATCGATGAGAGCATTGGATAGTCCCACCTCGCTCTTTTATACAGAATCACACCAGATCATATACGTTCTCAAGGTTCTTGGAATCAGCAAGCTGGTCGGAAATCTAATAAGCAAAAACACCATTGTTTGATCTCTGAAATCAGATCATAGAATCCCCACGGGAGAGAGAGGGCGAACCTTGAAGGGGAAACTGACAGATGTGGTATATTCCTAGATGGACGAGGTCAGCGTTGCTGGCCATACCTTGAAGGGGAAACTTACATATGCGGTATACGGCTGCGATGCAGAGAGGAGGGCAAGGATTCGAGGAAGGCGAGGTTCATGCCTAGTGTGCTTGGCGGCGGCAGGATGGAACAAGGAGAGAGGGGACCGAGATAGGAGCTGCCGCACGTCTCGCCATACGTTGGGCTCATGGGCTTGGGTCCGTGTGGGAAGAAGAGCGACGGGGGGATTGAGAAGCGAGCGACTCAGGGAGCGGGTTTGGTTCCTGGACGAAGCCTCGCTGGGCAGTCATGTCCAAACCTGGCCAATGGGCCGGCCCGGCACGTGCCAAACGGGCCGGCACGCGGCACGGCCCGTCATGGCCCGCCAAGCCACGTGTCGTGCCGGGCCGTGCTACGTGCCCAGCTTTGAGGCCCGAGCCCGGCCCCGGCTCCTGACGGCCGGCCCGCGGCACGTTAGGCACGCTGGGCCGTGGCCTTTTTCTGCTGGCCCGTTAAAATTTATGTACAAAAGAGTCCTAATCTGTATTATATCAACTAATATTTGCTGTTGTGTTGGTCAAGGGGAGCGCGGGAGGCTGGTAGATCCTGGGTTCGAACCCCAGGTGCTTCTATACAACGTTTTCATCTAACACATGCTAAACGGGCCGGCCCGCGTGCCTGGGGACGCGGCACGGGCATGGCACCCGCGTGCCACGGGCCGGGCACGGCCCGTCAAGCCACGTGCCGGGCCGTACTTGGGCCGGGCTTTTTTGGCGTGCCGCGGGCCGGCCCGATGGCCAGGTTTGGTCATGTCCTCAATTTTCTCAAGTTACTTCGGCTCTATACGCTACTCAAGATACCGGCACTCTTTTGTTGCCACGACCTTGGTACAAAATGTACAAACCATGCACTAGAGGAGACATGAATAGTTTTTGGCTTCGTTGTCTGCCAATTGACATATGAGATGATATATAGGAGGACAACCGGTTAAGACTTAAGAACATGATTTACCCAACTATACTACTAACACAATAAACTAATCAAAGCGATTGCTATGCACAATTTGAGTCCTCGATTCTTCACCTTCTTCCATAGTATCATATAGTCATGTAACAATCTTGGTTTTCTGTGATATTGTCCCCCAACGAGCAACATGCAAGTGCTGCTCTAGTAGGTTTTGCAACTCTAGCAGCCTGGAATTCCTCCTTGTCGTCATCTTCGAGAGGATCTCGGTTGCACTTGAACATGAACCAGATGAAGCCAGGTATCGACAGGGTAACAAAAATGCTCAGGGCATACGCCAGCACTTTCAATGCCTTGTGCTTCATCTCTTCCGCAAATGCATTGCCGATAACTCCCCCAATTGTAATACTTGAGACTAATAATGTTATGAAGACATACTACAAAATAACAAACCAAAAAAACATAAAAACATAAGTGCATAATGCAACCACTTCGATAGACAATCCTGAGTAGAACAGAGGATAAGTTAACAAAATGACAGAATATCTATAGTAAAAGTAACGCTACAGATGCTGAAGGTTATGTATGTATAGACTAGGCATGATTTTCATCACAAACACGCAAATTATATTTTTATATTCTTCTTCCATCTAAAAAAATAAGATGTACTTTGATTTGTTAAGCAAATATTTGTACTATTATGTAGTTTATATGACACTGAATTAGTGTCACCAATTAAAAAAACCTTTATCTTTATTGTGATCTTATATATGACAAAAAAAACATACTCCCTCCGTCCAGAAATAACTGACTTGGTTTTGTCTAGATTTGAACGTATCTAGACGCATTTTAGTGTATAGATACATTCGAATCTATACAAATCCAAGTCAGTTATTTCTAGATGAAGGGAGTATTAATTGATTGATTGTTGGTTAAAGTTTTGTCTCGTTCAATTAATACGCACCTTCCATTTGACATGAACTGAGATTGTTCTTATAAAATTCTTATGTTAGATTCACACACTATTTAGAAATTGAACAACAAAATATTGTGGCGAATTTGGTACTACTTGTTTGTGGGATGGGCAAGTAGGTTTACTCCAACAAAGATCTTGGAGTGTTTACTACCACTATTCTTTCTAACTTTATTGTTTGGACTAGATCTTTTTTCCTTCTCTCCTTTTTATTGTTTTTCTATTTCTCTTTCTTAAGACAATTAGAGGGAGATGCACTAGACCATGTCCAAATTATAATAGACTTAGTTAAACAATGTAATACACATAGTTCAAAACAAAATACACTCCGCTTAGAAATGCAGTTACAATCAGTTTATTACATTATAATATAGCCAGTTAAAAACATAGTACACACCATATGCATATGAAATGATGAGTTAAACATGGTTGAAAAATGCAAGACTCTCTTGATAAATGGGAGTAGATTATTTGATGCAAAAGTGTAAAAACTTTTTTACTCTCCATATATGTGTAAGAATGCAAGAGTGCACACTACAATAGAATATAGTTAAAAAATAGAAAAACATTGTACGGGCCATATCTCATCAAAATAGAAGTGAGGGTGGAAGTAAATTTCGATTTGATGCCTCCATTTAGAATCAACGACTTCAATGTTTCGAAATCAAAATTTAAAACGGTGACATTGTATATTTTGGAAGTTTAGCTCTTTCAAACCAAACGCGGGAATGTTTTGCTTGACCACCCATGATGATTGTGTAATGTACTTCCTCCGTTCAGAAATATAAGATGTTTTAGCTTCGTAAATCGAATGTATCTAGACCTTTTTTAGTGTATAAGTTCATAAAAGTTAGGAGTAAACCTATACATTAAAAGACGTCTAGATACATTCATTCCACAAAACTAATATTTTTGAATGGAGGGAGTATATCGTTATTTGTCATTGTGAAATTCTTGCAGTATTATGTATGCTTTAAAAAGAGATCTTGTATCATCTCACACCCAAATCATGAAACTGTTTCCACGCAAACTAATAATACCAGTAATAATAATTTCAAGAGCAGATCGACCAACATACCAGGGGATGATAGAAGGGCGACCATTTCTTTCTGCACGCCTCCCTCGCCGCCTGGTACTGCTGCTCATCGTCGAAGTACGCCGCCGTCTTGTAGTGGTACCAATACTCTCTGAACACGGCGGCTGTGCCTCCGTGAGCGCCGTCCGCCCTCGTGACCAGGACGGTGGGGCAGTGCGCTCTGCAGACGCAGCATCTTTTGTCGCCGTCCACGTACCGGATACGCATCATGCATCTGGAGCACACGACGCGATGGCCGCATTGCCCCACCGAGATCCACTCCAGGGGCTCCCTGCATACCGCGCAGCAGTCTGGCGCTTCGGCGCCGGCGGTCCTTGGCGGACGACGTGACGGTCCTTGGCGCTGCTGCCGACGCCGTAGGCGTCTTCCAGACGGAGGTTCATGACGGAGTTAGGGCTTTTCGTATTGCCGTACGCAACTTTTCCCCGTTTTAGCGATTATTTGTGATCTCTGCATATATAGATTAGAGAGAGGAAATTACAGAGCTTCACGAAATCATCTCGGACAGATACCTGACGTGTGGATAGAGTCCGATTAGCATACGCGTAAGATCAACTCCAACAAACGCGCTAAATCATGTCCAAACTAAAAACAACGTTAATTTAGCGCGCAGAAGTCAAAAAAAGGTGCTCTAAAACTGTAAAATACCTAGCGCACGCATCAAAAAATGCTATCCGGAGCTGAATAATTGAGGCGCCAGCTACCGCGCGCTGCAAAACCAAGTCCAGCGTGCCAAGCCCAACTGCCAAAAATTTCACCGCCGGTACACGGAGCCGCCCTGCCATCCCTTGGCCGCAGCTCGGCGACCTCCGGCCGCTCGCCCCTGCCATCCCTTGGCCGCACCCCAGTGACCTCCGGCCGCCTGCCCCTGCCATCCCTTGCCCGTAGCCCGGCGACCGCCGGCCGCCCCTCCCATCTCCTGGGGGCGGAGCTACAGTGTTAAGCTGGGGTCAATTGACCCTAATGACTTTGGCACAACCTTTCGTACATATATAGTCCAGTATAGAAAAAATGACCCCGTAAAAATAGAGTTTGACCCCATCCAACGAGACACCACTCACGTCAGGCCCAACATACGCAGCAGTAGCAGCCCATAATTCGTTGGATTGAATCGCTCGATGTCTAGATCCACTAAGTCAACCATCGGGTCGGTAAGGAAATAAAAGAAACCATCGCTCCGACTTTGCTCACGCGTGGCCGCCTAGTATTCCCCTTTTCGTGAGGTCGCTCGTAGTCCGTGGGTCGCCGTCCCTCGTCGCCATCCTCAGCGAGACTCTGGAAAATTATTTCCGCAAAATCTGTAAGCACGTCTAAATCCGTTCTATGCGCGTAATTGATTTGAAAGATTCTCAGATCTCAATTGCCAATTCTCCAATTGTTTAGGGTTTGCCATGTGTTGATTTTTTTAATTCCTTGAAGGTTTTGATGGAATTTGGGTAAGCGGTGCGACAATAATCACGTGGACTAGATTAGGTCTCATATCGCCCCAACATAATTTTTGTGACATATGAATTTGGGTAAGCGGTACAACGAGTTTTCATGTGTATTAATTTGTGTATATTTGGTACTACCTTCATGCCGTATTATTAGGCTCATACAAACTCTAAAAAAATAGTTTCATCACAAATTTGGTTAATAATATATGATTCATATGTCACAAAAATTATATCTTTGGAAGCGTGTTTTGAATAGCAATCTAATGGTACTTTTTTGTTAAATATAGTTTATATTTTATTGACCAAATTTATGGTTAAACTAGTTTCTTAAAGTATGTATTAGTATAATATACCGGAATAGAGGTAAATATATATAGTAAGAAGTACTAACGGTCTCTTGCTAATTTTGACATGCGGTGAAAATTGAATGGAGCGTTTCTTAAATTTGAAAAGAAAATCTTCACTGCCCCCACACCCAGTGATTCTGATCACGAAGATCCATCCAATACCAGACGTAATACATATGTCATTTTCCTTTGCCGGTCCCTCCAACTTGAAGAGAGGTAACGGTTAATTTATATGAGCTTTCTCATGACCTAGCAATAGGTAGAGGATAACATAATATATAGGGCCAAAGCTACAAGATGATATAAGACATAATTAGATGTCCATATAGGCCACAACCGGGTTTTAAGTACCGACGAGAAGCGTACGAAATCTTCGAATCTTTGAGAGATAATTACTTTTGCAATTCAAATTTATTTCGATATGATATATCAACAATTTTTTTATTATATATAAGTTTGCTAGAATATACATTATAGAATTTTTAAGTTAATATAACAGCTGCACATCTGGCCATGTGAGCTATGCGCATAGTGTTATGTTTCGTGGGCACACACTCTTTCTATTTGTTTGTGTTGACCCCAGCGACCTTTTTTCCTGGCTTCGCCCCTGCTCCTGGCCACAGCTTGGCGGCCACCGGCCGCTCGCCCGTCGTCGGCCGCCGCCCTCGCTTCCCGGAATCGCCCCGCCCGCCTCCCAGAATCGCTCGCCTGTCCTCGGTTCATCTAGCACGGGAATGGCCATGGCATGCAGAAGACGGAGCTACCTGTTGGAGCTAGCTTTCCAGACCGACTGTGAGGCCGCTAGTGTTAGCACAGTCCCTGCCGCCGAGTACTTTTCAACGACATCAACGAGGAAATTCCAACGAGACGACACACGCGTACCCGATAACTTCCGCCGAGATGCACGTGATGCTAGCCGATCGATTTTTTTGATCTAACTAGTACACTCACGCACGCACACGCAAAACAACTTTGATTGCCAAAGGCTCTTGTCGAGCCTTGACTTTTCTCTTGTATTGCTCAACTCACGGTTTGGTACACAAGCCTAGCTATTACACATGTATATATACTAGTTCTGCTACTCACCGAGTCCAACTACTACTCCATATACCAAACCGTCTAGGAGACCAACATATGTCCTACCTAGACACATACTCCTAATCGGACAGGAACTCTGCATGCACGGTGCCATACCCGCTAGTAGAAAACGCCCCATTGGTCCCGGTTGGTAAGGGGCATTAGTCCCGGTTACCCAACCGGGACGGGGCAACCGGGACTAAAGCCCCAACCTTTAGTCCCATTTGCCCCACCAACCGGGACAGATGGGGGTACACGTGGCGGCGTCAGAGGGCGAGAGGGGGTGGAGCAACCGTCCCGGTTCATAACACGAACCGGGACAAATAACCTTCTGCCGCGGCAGAGATTTGGCACATTTCTCTGTCGCGGCAGAGAATTCATTTTGGCAACTTTTGTTGCCGCGGCAGCATTTTCGCCACTTTTTGTGCCGCGGCAGAGAATTCATTTAGGTTGTTTTATTGTTTATTTAGTGTTTTGCACTCATCAATGAAGGAACCATTATATTACACAAGATCATCATGACAATATTACATTCGATACACAGATCGAATTCATGCACTACATACAAAAGTTGCTCTTTTTACAATCCCTATTGTCTATACACAGCCGAATAGTATTTCCCTTTTGGGTCTAGGACTTCTGCATCCAAGAATCCCGCCAATTCCTCCTGAATTGCTCGTACGCGATCCTTTGGCAGAAGACCATCCCGTAGACGTTCGATCTGATTTAAAAAAGGAGGCAACCTATATGAATAAAACTAAACACAATTTGATGGTAATTAAAAACTATAGAAATTATTTACGTATGTGGAGTTGCTCTAAATTTCTGCCCTTCTCACAGCACGTCTGACGGATGAACTCGCAAACATAGTATCACATAAATTGTTTCCTGGTCCCTGCGTCAGGCACTTTACGAGAACAGAGTTCAATCAAAAAAAAATCAAGCATAATAATAATGGTATCAAAACTAGAATCAAAGAGATGCGCGGATATAGCTAGTGGTGCTTACATCTAGTGGTTGAAATGTAAGCTCCTCTTTCCAAACACCCCTAGCCTTGTTGTTGAACCGTTTCCAAGCGCTGCCCGGCGAAGAAAACGAATAAAAGAAGTTATTAATTACTTGATATCATAAAATTCACGAACGTTGCCAATATAGTGTCGTAATGATTAGAATTACCGCTGGAGAATCATCTGCATGTCCTTCCACGACTCAAGGGGTTTATGTTTCGAGTCCATGACTAGTACACTCATTTGTCAAGTTGAATGATTAACAGAATATAGTGGAAGCTGCGAATGCATAACTAATCAATTATATATTTAACATCGAGTAAGCGAAATAGAAAGTGTATACAAGACAATAACACTCACTCGAAGTTGTAAGGAAAAAGTATTTCCCTTCTGGTTTCTTGAAATCTTAACGCATGTACTATATTATCTTCCGTATCCTGGGGGATTGTTTTGAGATTAGCTTGATGAACCCAATATGGTTCAATGAAGCCAATGTCATAGATTTGTCCTCTGCTGCATTCGAGAATCTTCATTATGCATATTACAGTATGATTATATACATGCAATAAACAAGGTGAGATAGCTGGAGACTAAATTAATTACAGAATTAGTACTTACAGACAATAGGCACTGATGATCGATTTGTCCAAGGCGTCTTGGTTGAATAACTGAAATAGTTCATCAAATTCAATGGATATCATGTCATCTATTTCTTTCCCATAATGCTTTTTTGTAACCTTCAGCACTATCCAGTTAGCCCCGGCCTTTGTGGCATGCAGGTACAATCTTCGCATTTTTGTTGGAAGATTATTTACCTCCTCAGGTTTGACGAGAGGTTTGCCGTACTGGTATTTGTATGCTACTTCACACACGGGGAGGTAGTCTAACTGGGATAAGTACTGGGCAATACTCATACCTTGATCAGCGGCAACTTCTCCGTATTGTGCAACTACCTCTGGATCATACTGCACTTCGGCCGCATATTTGCTCGACCCCACATTGGTATGGGAAATCACCTTGAGAGGGGCGCAAGACTGTTTTGCTTGTTCTCCGAGCTGGGCAACAGATTTCTTGCTTGCATCAGTACTGCTCTTCGAGGCTTGTTGTGCCGCATGTGACTTGAGAATAGATTGCTCATAGTCTGATGACAGTTTTGGCTCGGGTTGATGAAGAGTCTTTAGAATTTTCAACACTCTGGCTTTTTCTTCTTTGGTGCTGGGGAAATCTGGCTCTTTCGGCTGCCTCAGCTTAGCGAAATATGCTGTCGTTTCCGCATCAACGATCGCCGCAGTCTCCTCTTCAGTACAGTCATAAGCTCTCTTGGGAGGAATCTTTGGTACTTTTGGAAGAGGCTCTTGTTTACGTTTCGGCGATCGCTTACCACGACGCAGATTAGCGGTACACTTACGCTTTTTATCCTGAGGCACCGGCGATGGCTCCCGCGACGATGGCTGCGCCAGAGATTGGTGAGGCAACGGAGCCGGGTGAGGCGACAAAGACGGCTGCCGCGACGACGACGACCTCGCTGGAGACGGGTGAGGTGGCGGCGAAGATGGCCTTGGCGTGTGATTTCGAAGCACGATACATTCCTTTGGCCATAGAATGGTGATGTTTGTTGCGTCTCCCAGTACAGTCACATCCCCTTCACCTGCAGGGTAGTGAAGATCCAAAACTTCAAAGGTGGGCATGATTTCATCCACCCCGACAACAGCGTAGCCCTCTGGAACCGGACGACAGTGGTAAGTTGGTGTGGGTCTAATTGGTAAGGCATAGCCGACTGCCACCTTCATTGATATGTTCACAACTTTGACATGTAGCTCGCAGTGTGTCATCTCTGTGATATCATCCACTGGGTAGCCAACAGGAGCCATCGTCGGTGCACCATCGTCAACGCCATTGTCATCACCCGGGACCTCGGTGGAAGCCACACTGCTTTTTTGATTATTCGATAGGCCGATAGCATCGAATGCAGTGTGCTGCTGAGATGGGCCGGTAGTACTTTGCTCTTTAAGTGCGTTAATTTCATCTTGTTGTTGCTTTATTCGTTCTTCAATTATACGCATTCGCTCTTTCTGAATATCTGCTTCAACTTCCACCCTGTCCTTTCTCCTCTGATGGCTTCTATCAGGATATTTCTTCCTCTCTTCGGGAAACCCAGTCCTCCATGGTTTGGAGCCGCGTGCGCCTCGTGTTCGTCCATCATATTTCTTATTTCCAAGGGAAGCGGCGGCTGGAGCGCGTGGCGATGGATGGAGACGGAGGCGCTGTGGCGGTCGGGGAGGAGGGATAGGCGGAATGCTCAAACAAGGATGATGATATGACAAGTTGAATTGCATTGAAATAAAACCCTAAAACTTGCTTGGCAATTTAAACGGGGTTCCGAGGGTTGAAAACCCTAACTCGGGAAACTCCGGAAACACATGAGAGGGGTTGATTTAGTTCTCTAATTAAACTTGTCATTAAAGTTGATTGTCAATGCATGATTATAGCTTAAAAAGGTAAACTCATTTTTCTGAACATTTTGATTTATTGTTTGTATTTTTCCGACTTATAAATAATAAGATATGAATTTTACAATATTTAATCATTTTCTGGAATTATAAAACAATTTATTACATCTGGCGCGTCGTGTATAAAGCGAAGAACCAATACCGGAAAGGAAGGCGTCAATCAATCAACCCTCGGGTTCGGGATGCCCTGGCGAGGACACACCGGCTAACCCTAGGTGCAACATCGATTCAAATAGGGTCTATGACAACTAATATCATATACAAATACAAAATATGATAATATATAGGACACTCTATCTATCGATAAAAGACCACAGTAGAATTGTATGCATCATGGCAAGAATTGAAATGCTTTCGAAATCATAGGATTATATCATGGTAGGGCTATGCTTGCCTTTGCCTGTTGATAGCCGAAAGCAGAGCTTCAGGATCCTTGTACTTGACTTGATTACAGTTGGTCAAGTATTTGTCTTCGAGCTTCGACGGTGTTGATCTCTGTCTTTGATCTCGATCTCGATATCGTATTCTACCGGGAAGAACCAAACACCGGAAAGAAAGGGAAACAATCAACACATGGCATCGATGCAATGCTCAAGCAAGTATGATGATATGACAAGTTGAATTGCATTGAAATGTAACCCTAAAGCATGCTCTACAATTAATCGGGGTCCCGAGGGGTGAAAACCCTAACTCGGAGAAACTCCGGAACACATGAGAGGGGTGGATTTGTTCTTCTAATTAAACTTGTCATTTAAGTTGTTGAACAATGCATGATTATAGCTTAGATAGCTAGGTTTCATTTTTCTGAACATTTTGATATATTATTCATATTTTTCTGACTTATAGATTAAAAGTTATTGAATTTATAAGATTATAATTATTTCTGAAATTATTAAAAGCTGGTTAAACTTTTTACACCACAGGCATACCTAGCCACAGTGACTGACAGAGGGGCCCCATGGCCACCTCAGCAGACACGCAAGCAAGAGGGACCGGGGGGGCTGGTTGGTTATTTCTCACCGAGGCAGTATCTAGCCAGAGAGGCTGATGAGTGGGCCTGGGCCACGCAGGCAACACGTGGACGCCACACGGATGCCACGTCGGCTCGTCGGCCAACGGGCCAGACGGCGGCGCGGGTCGGCGCTAGGAGGCGAGCGGGGCTGCATGGGCTAGCGCGCTGGACTCGTGCGGTTGCGTTGAGCCAAAAGGCAGCGGCGCCGCTTCGGATTTGTCACCGGAGCATGGTGCACGGCGAGCAGCGGCGGCGGCGCTTGGAGGTCGTCGGCGAGCGGGGACTACGGAGCGAGGGAGAGAGGGAAAAAAGGTCGGCGAGATCCGCGTGCTCACCCTGGTGCTCAAGGTAGTGACGGGGAAGCGCGGGGAGGTCCTGAACGGCGTGAATGGCGGCGGCCGGCGTTGGTGACGGAGAGGACGTGCTCGATTCCGGCGGGAGAGATCAAGACTGCAAGCGAGCTTCGGTGAGGAGGTTCCTGGCGAGGAGGCGAAGCAGCGGCGGCGGCCGATAGGGCGTGCAGGGCGGCGGGGCAGCCTGGCGGCGTCGCTTCAGTCCCTGTGCGCGAGAAGATTGTGAGATGGGGAAGAAGAAGAGGAGGGGCACCCAGTTATTAACCAAAGGGCCTTTTGTCCCGGTTGGTAGCTCCAACCGGTACTAAAGGGTCATACGTCCCGGTTGGAGCCACCAACCGGGACGTATACTCTAATTTTTTCAGCAGACCAAGGGTTGGCGCACGCAGGGGTCTTTAGTCCCGGTTGGTGGCTCCAACCGGGGCATATGACCCTGTTTTCAAAAAAATTCAGGAATTTTCTCTCTCTTCCCGCCTTATTTTTTATTTTGGGGTTTAAATTTGTAATGTTTTTTAAATGATAATTAATTTGGAATTTAGAAAAACTTTAAACATAAAAAGTGTTTGAATTTGAATAACTAATTCAAAACCATTTACTGTTTTTTAAAAATAATTAATGTAACCATTTAAACTATGAACCATTTAAAATTAAAAATGAATTAACTTATATTTTTTGAATATTAATTTGGAATTTATAAAAACTTTAAACATAAAAAGTGTTTGAATTTTAATAACTAATTCAAAACCATTTTCTATTTTTAAAAAATAATTAATGTAACCATTTAAAATATGAACCATTTAAAATTAAAAATGAATTAACTTATATTTTTTGAATATTATATTGGAATTTAGAAAAACTTTAAACATAAAAAGTGTTTGAATTTGAATAACTAATTCAAAACCATTTTCTGTTTTTAAAAATAATTAATGTAACCATTTAAACTATGAACCATTTAAAATTAAAAATGGATTAACTTGTATTTTTTGAATATTAATTTGGAATTTTGAAAAACTTTAAACATAACATCGGTCATTTGGACACTGCATCACAAACTATGCCGTGATTCAGCACATAACATCGGTCATTTGAACCGAAAGCCATGAAACCTCGAACATGATAGGTCATTTTGTGAAGGTTTTTTCGAGACATGATCAATATACCAAGTCTAGAATTTTTCCTTTTAACTATGTCACATAATATGACAGCACGCGAAGGATTTTCATTGTTCGGATTTTTTTTGAATTTATTATGCCTGTTTTGAATTTTTTGAATTTCTAACTATGGTTGAACCGACATGTATGAAGATAGGGGACGAGCATCGTTAGAACTTGCATTGGATCTCTGAAAAAACCATATACTGCGAGTCTAAAAATGATTTTTTCAAAAAATCACAGGCGATAGATCATGTACCTGTAGTACAGACCGGACCCACTTCCTGACGATTCGGCAGACATTTGTCCTTTTTACCCGGGATGGACGAAAAGGTTTGAGATGTCCCGGTTGGGAGATAGTCCATGTAAGGTGGTCTAGTATTTTAGGAAAATGGGACGGTAGAATTCTGAAACAGCATTTTGGTGGTTACTTCACAAAACAACCCGTTTTTTGTGATCGGAAAATGGAAAATGGCTTTTCCGTGCGACAAAAAGGAAAACTTCCTCCTGCAACATTGTTCTCCATACCAATGTCCACATGCATGCATAATATGGGCACAACATCACAAACTATGTCGTGATTCATCACATAACATCGGTCATTTGGACCGAAAGCCATGAAACCTCGAACATGATAGGTCATTTTGTGAAGTTTTTTTCGAGACATGATCAATATACCAATTCTGGTATTTTTCCTTTTAACTATGTCACATAATATGACACCACGCGAAGGATTTTCATTATTCAGATTTTTTTGAATTTATTATGCCCGTTTTGAATTTTCTGAATTTCTAACTATGGTCGAACCAGCGTGCATGAAGATAGGGGACGAGCATCGTTAGAACTTGCATTGGATCTCTGAAGAAACCACATATTGCGAGTCTAACAATGATTTTTTCAAAAAATCACGGGCAATAGATCATGTACCTGTAGTACAAACCGGACCCACTTCCTTCCGATTCGGTAGACATTTGTCCTTTTTACCCGGGATGGACGAAAAGGTTTGAGATGTCCCGGTTGGGAGATAGTCCATGTAAGGTGGTCTAGTATTTTAGGAAAATGGGACGGTAGCATTCTGAAACAGCATTTTGGTGGTTACTTCAGAAAACGACCCGTTTTCTGCGCTCGGAAAATAGAAAATGGCTTTTCCGTGCGACAAAAAGGAAAACTTCCTCCTGCAACATTGTTCTCCATACCAATGTCCACATGCATGCATAATATGGGTACAACATCACAAACTATGTCGTGATTCAGCACATAACATCGGTCATTGGGACCGAAAGCCATGAAACCTCGAACATGATAGGTCATTTTGTGAAGCTTTATCGAAACATGATCAATATACCAAGTCTGGTATTTTTCCTTTTAACTATGTAACATAATATGACACCACGCGAAGTATTTTCATTGTTCGGATTTTTTTTTGAATTTATTATGCCCGTTTTGAATTTTCTGAATTTCTAACTATGGTCGAACCGGCGTGCATGAAGATAGGGGACGAGCATCGTTAGAACTTGCATTGGGTCTCTGAAGAAACCACATATTGCAAGTCTAAAAATGATTTTTTCAAAAAATCACGGGCGATAGATCATGTACCTGTAGTATAAACCGGACCCACTTCCTACCGATTCGGCAGACATTTGTCCTCTTTACCCGGGATGGACGAAAAGGTTTGAGATGTTCCGGTTGGGAGATAGTCCATGTAAGGTGGTCTAGTATTTTAGGAAAATGGGACGGTAGCATTATGAAACAGCATTTTGGTGGTTACTTCACAATACGACCCGTTTTTTGCGCTCGGAAAATGGAAAAGGGTTTTTCCGTGCGACAAAAAGGAAAACTTCCTCCTGCAACATTGTTCTCCATACCAATGTCCACAAGCATGCATAATATGGGCATAGCATCACAAGCTATGTCGTGATTCAGCATATAACATCGGTCATTTGGACCGAAAGCCATGAAACCTCGAACATGATATGTCATTTTGTGAAGGTTTTTTCGAGACATGATTAATATACCAAGTCTGGTATTTTTCTTTTTAACTATGTCACATAATATGACACCACGCGAAGGATTTTCATTGTTCGGATTTTTTTTTGAATTTATTATACCAGTTTTGAATTTTCTGAATTTCTAACTATGGTCGAACCGGCGTGCATGAAGATAGGGGACGAGCATCGTTAGAACTTGCATTGGATCTCTGAAGAAACCACATATTGCGAGTCTAAAAATGATTTTTTCAAAAAATCACGGGCGATAGATCATGTACCTGTAGTACAAACCGGACCCACTTCCTACCGATTCGGCAGACATTTGTCCTTTTCACCCGGGATGGACGAAAAGGTTTGAGATGTCCCGGTTGGGAGATAGTCCATGTAAGGTGGTCTAGTATTTTAGGAAAATGGGACGGTAGCATTCTGAAACAGCATTTTGGTGGTTACTTCACAAAACGACCCGTTTTTTGCGCTCGAAAAATGGAAAAGGGCTTTTCCGTGCGACAAAAAGGAAAACTTCCTCCTGCAACATTGTTCTCCATACCAATGTCCACACGCATGCATAATATGGGCACAGCATCACAAACTATGCCGTGATTCAGCACATAACATCGGTCATTTGGACCGAAAGCCATGAAACCTCGAACATGATAGGTCATTTTGTGAAGATTTTTTCGAGACATGATCAATATACCAAGTCTGGTATTTTTCCTTTTAACTATGTCACATAATATGACACCACGCGAAGGATTTTCATTGTTCAGGATTTTTTTGAATTTATTATGCCCGTTTTGAATTTTCTGAATTTCTAACTATGGTCGAACCGGCGTGCATGAAGATAGGGGACGAGCATCGTTAGAACTTGCATTGGATCTCTGAAGAAACCACATATTGCGAGTCTAAAAATGATTTTTTCAAAAAATCACGGGCGATAGATCATGTACCTGTAGTACAAACCGGACCCACTTCCTACCGATTCGGCAGACATTTGTCCTTTTTACCCGGGATGGAAGAAAAGGTTTGAGATGTCCCGGTTGGGAGATAGTCCATGTAAGGTGGTCTAGTATTTTAGGAAAATGGGACGGTAGCATTCTGAAACAGCATTTTGGTGGTTACTTCACAAAACGACCCGTTTTTTGCGCTCGGAAAATAGAAAAGGGTTTTTCTGTGCGACAAAAAGGAAAACTTCCTCCTACAACATTGTTCTCCATACCAATGTCCACACGCATGCATAATATGGGCACATCATCACAAACTATGCCATGATTCAGCACATAACTGTTGGAATTATGCCCTAGAGGCAATAATAAAGATGTTATTATTATAATTCTTGTTCATGATAATGTTTATATTCCATGCTAGAATTGTATTAAGCGGAAACTTTAATACTTGTGTGGTTTGTGAATAACACCGTGTCCCTAGTACGCCTCTATGGACTAGCTCATTGATTAATGATGGTTAAGGTTTCCTAACCATGGACATGAGTTGTCGATTAATAATGAGATCATATCATTGGGAGAATGATATGATGGACAGACCCAAACTAAGCGAAGCAATTATATCGTGTCATCGTGTTCATCTTTGCGAAGCTTTTCTTATGTCAAATATTGTATTCCTTAGACCATGAGATAATATAACTCCCTGGTATCGGAAGAAAGCTTTGAGGTCATCAAACGTCATCCTATGAGAGGGTGATCATAAAGGTGTCTCTCAGGTGATCGGAAAGTATCTATTGGGTTGTATGTATCGAGATGGGATTTGTTCCTCCCAAGTCAGAGAGATATACTTCGGGCCCACTCGGTAATCGATATCAACACCGCTTGCAAGCATGTGGTTAAGGAGTTAATCACAAAGTGATATCGGATTATGGAACGAGTAAAGTACTTGCTGTGAACGAGATTGAACTAGGTATGACGGCACCGACGATCGAATCTCGGGCAAGTAAAATATCGCGAGACGAAGGGAATATATATATGGGATTGATTGAATCCTGGCATCGTGGTTCATCCGATATGATCATCGATGAATGTGTGGGAGTCAATATGGGTTTCCAGACCCCGCTGTTGATTATTGATAGAAGATCATGTCTGCATATTCTCGAACCCGCAGGGTCACACACTTAACGTGTCTCGACGCTAGGATAGATTGGATAATTGGTTTATGAGTTTTTGTTCGGAGTCTCGGATGGGATCCGGGACATCACGATAGGTTCCGGAGTGGTCCGGAGAATAAGATTCATATAAGGCAGTGCAGTTTTTGGAGTTCAGAATTGTTCCGGGTTAATCGGTATTGTACCGGAAGCTTCTAGAACCTTCCGGAAGGGGACCAACGTGGCCCCACCTTCCGGGAGGGGGCATGGGCCTATGAGGGAGTGCCCTGGCCGCATTGGGCCAGGGGCACAAGGCCCCATAGGGCCCAACCGGCCAACTAGGGTAAAACCCTAATTGGACCTTCTAGAAGGGGGGGTTCCTTGCCCCCCACTCCTCCTCTTTTGGCCACCGGTTTGGGCTTGGGGGAGGGGCTAGGGCAGCCGCCCACCCCTCTATATAAAGAGGGTTGGGGGCACACCCCCCCCACACAGACCTTCCCCTCAAGCCAGTCGCCCTGCTGCCCTCCTCTCTCTCTCCCTCCCGACTGCGTGTAGGCGAAGCCCTGCTGCAGAAACTCTCCACCAATTGCACCGCGCCGTCGTGTTGTAGATCCAACCCATCTCTCCACCATACTTGCTGGTCCGAGGAAGGAGGAGACGTCGAGGTGCTGCACGTGTGCATCTCACGGAGGCACCGCCACTTGTGGTGCTAGATTGGATCGGATCGCGAGGAGGAGAAGCGAGTACGACTACATCACCCACGTTTCGACGAACGTTCCGCTGTGCGAATCTTCAAGGGTATGAAGATCTAATCCAATCTCTCTCGTTGTTTGCATCTCCTAGATTAGATCTTGGCTTTCCCTCTGTTCGCATCCGTAGAAATTTTTTGATTTACTATGCTGCGAAACCCTTCAGTGGTATCAGAGCTAGATCTATGCGTAGATGTGTTTCACGAGTAGAACGCAACATGGTTGTTGCGGGCGTTGATGTTTTCTGTTGCAAGCCTCTTGTTTGTGTTCTTCTTATGACGCGGGATAGTGAGATTGAAGCGGTCCAGGCCAACCTTACGCGACGTCGTTCGCGAGACCGGCTCCGCACTTGACGTGTGGCTTGTTCCACACATGCGGCTGGTGGATGCCAGTTTCTCTCACTATAGTTGTCATGGGATTAACACCGGAGTTTGGCAACCATAATATCACCGTTGTGGCTTTCTGTAGGTAAGAATCGTTCTTAGCATCTACTCCCATAAGCCACGTAAAACATGCAACAACAAAGTAGAGGCGTCTAACTTGTTTTTGCAGGGAGTGTTTTCTGTGATATGGTATGGCCCAAGATGTGATGTGTATAATGTATGCGATGATCATGTTTTGTAATGTTTCACGACTTGCATGTCGATGAGTACACAACCGGCAGGAGCCATATGGTTGTCTTTATAATTTTGTATGACCTGTGTGTCAACTTCTTATACGCCATGTAATAGTTTCACTTTATCGCTAAGTAGTTAGCAATAGTTGTAGTTGCTATTCGTGGTGGAGGCAATCATGGTGGAGTGATGGAGATCATGCCGGCACGCACAAGATGGAGATCATTGCGCGAAGATTGGCTATACCATGTCACATAAAGTTATATGCATGTGATGTTTATCCTTTTATGTATCTTATTATGCTTAGATCGCGACGGTAGCATTATAAGATGATTCCTCACTTAAAGATCAAGATAAAAACTGTGTTCTCCCCAAGTATGCACCGTTGCGAAAGTTCGTCATGTCCAAGCATCACATGATGATCAGGTGCTATAGACTCTACGCTCACATACAACGGGTGCAAGCCAGTTTTGCACACGCGGAAATACTTGGGTCTAACTTGACGAGCCTAGCATGTACAGACATGGCCTCGGAACACATGAACCGAAAGGTTAAGCATGAGTCATATGAATGATATGATCGACACTTCGTTGTCCACCATTGAAACCACATCTCTTCTCGTGAAGATCGGATTAGGTGTGGTGAATTTGGATCGTGTTTACTAAACAACTTGAGGGATGTTGAATTTAGTGGGAGTTCATCTAGTAATTTGATTAAAAGTTGAACTAGTTATCATGAACGTAGTCTAATTTGTACTTGCAAATATTGTAGATCAAATGGCTAAGTCCAACTTCAACGTTTTTGCAGAGAAGGAAAAGCTTAGAAACAATGGGTCTAACTTCACCAATTGGTTCCGCAATCTGAGAATCATTCTCTCTGGCGGTCAAAAGGACTATGTCCTTGAGAATACGTTAGGTGACGCCCCTGCTGCTACTGCGTCGGCTGATGAGAAAGCTGTCTATCAGTCGCGCAAAGATGATTATGGTGTGATTAAGAGCACCATGTTGTTTGCTATGGAATCGGACCTTCAAAATCGTTTTGAAGACTATCCCGGGCCCTTTGAGATTCTCAAGGAGCTGAAAACCATGTTTCAGACTCAAGCCCGTTCTGAGAGATATGAGATCTCTGAGAAGTTCTTTAACTGCAAGATGGAGGAAGGGAGTTCCGTTAGTGAGCACGCCATTAAGATGTCGGGCTACACTCAACGCCATGAGCAACTGGACTGCAAGATTCCAGAGGAGCTCAAGATTGACAGGGTTCTGCAATCACTCCCTCCCAGCTACAAAAGTTTTGTAGTGACTCACAATCAGATTGGTTCCACTGATACGATCACCGAGCTCTTCGCAAAGCTGAAGGCTGCGGAAGTGGACATCAAAAAGGATAATCATGTGTTGATGGTCAAAAAGCCCCCCACCTTCAAGAAAGGTAAGGGAGCAAAGAAGCCCTTCAAGAAGGGCGGCGGCAAACGCGCTGCCCCTGCTGAGAAGAAGCTCAAGTCTGGTCCTAAGCCGGACACTGAGTGCTTCTATTGCAAGGACAAGGGTCACTGGAAGCGCAACTGTCCGAAGTACTTAGCGGACAAGAAGGCTGGCACCATCAAAGGTATATTTGATATACATGTTATTGATGTTTTCCTTACTAGCCCTCGTTGTAGTGCCTGGGTATTTGATACTGGTTCAGTTGCTAATATTTGTAACTCGAAACAGGAGCTACGGAATAGATGACGGCTTGCGAGGGAAGAGGTGACGATGCGCGTTGGCAACGAATCAAGAGTTGATGTGATGGCCGTCGGCACGCTCTCCTTAGTTTTACCTTCGGGATTAGTTTTAAACCTCAATAAATGTTATTATGTGCCTGCGTTGAGCATGAACATTATTTCTGGATCTTGTTTATTGCAAGACGGTTATTCATTTAAATCGGAGAATAATGGTTGTTCTATCTATATGAGTAACATATTTTATGGTCATGCACCTATTGTGAATGGTTTATTTCTTCTAAATCTCGAAAGGGATGAAACACACATCCATAACATTGAGGCTAAGAGATGCAAAGTAGATAGTGATAATACTACTTATTTGTGGCACTGTCGTCTAGGTCATATTGGTGTAAAGCGCATGAAGAAACTCCATTCTGATGGACTTTTGGAGTCTCTTGATTTTGAATCATTTGACACATGCGAACCATGCCTCATGGGCAAGATGATCAAAACCCCGTTCTCCGGTATGATGGAGCGAGCAACGGACTTGTTGGAAATCATACATACCGATGTATGCGGACCGATGAGTGTTTCGACGCGCGGTGGATATCGCTATTTTCTCACTTTTACCGATGACTTAAGTAGATATGGGTATATCTATTTAATGAAACATAAATCTGAAACATTTGAAAAGTTCAAAGAATTTCAGAATGAAGTGGAGAACCATAGTAACAGAAAGATTAAGTTTCTATGATCCGATCGTGGAGGTGAATATTTGAGTTATGATTTTCTCACGCATCTTAAAGCAAGCGGAATCGTTTCGCAACTCACGCCACCCGGAACACCACGGTGCAATGGTGTGTCTGAACGCCGGAACCGAACCCTATTAGATATGGTCCGATCGATGATGTCTCTTACTGATTTGCCGTTATCATTTTGGGGTTATGCATTAGAAACCGCTGCATTCACTTTAAATAGGGCACCATCTAAATCCGTTGAGACGACACCGTATGAACTGTGGTTTGGTGCTAAACCTAAGTTGTCGTTTCTTAAAGTTTGGGGATGCGAAGCTTACGTCAAGAAGTTGATGCCGGACAAGCTCGAACCCAAAGCGGAGAAATGCGTCTTCATAGGATACCCTAAGGAAACTATTGGGTATATCTTCTATCACAAAACCGAAGGCAAAGTGTTTGTCGCAAAGAACGGTTCCTTTCTTGAGAAGGCGTTTCTCTCGAAACAAGTGAGTGGGAGGAAAGTAGAGCTAGACGAGGTTATTGAACCTTCTCTTGAATTGGAGAGTAGCGCAGCACCTGAAATTGTTCAAGTGCCGCCTGCACCAACAATAGAGGAAGCTAATGACAAGGATCATGAAGCTTCGGACGATGCTGCTACTGAACGTCGCAGGTCGACAAGGTCGCGTGCCCCTCCTGAGTGGTACGTCAACCCTGTCTTGACTGTCTTGTTAGTAGAAGACAGTGAACCTATGAACTATGAGGAAGCGATGATGAGCCCAGACTCTGAGAAATGGCTAGAAGCCATGAAATCCGAATTGGGATCCATGAGCGAAAACCAAGTATGGACTTTGGTGGACCCTCCTAGCGACCGAAAGGCCGTTGAGTGCAAATGGATCTTCAAGAAGAAAACGGACGCGGATGGTAATGTTACCGTCCATAAAGCACGGCTTGTCGCGAAAGGTTTTCGACAAGTTCAAGGTGTTGACTACGATGAGACTTTCTCTCCCGTAGCGATATTTAAGTCCATTCGGATTTTATTAGCAATTGCTGCGTTTCATGATTATGAAATATGGCAGATGGATGTCAAGATTGCGTTCCTCAATGGCAACATTGATGAAGAGTTGTATATGATGCAACCCGAAGGTTTTGTCGATCCTAAGGATGCTGATAAAGTATGCAAACTTCAGCGTTCTATTTATGGACTGAAGCAAGCATCTCGGAGTTGGAACCTTCGTTTTGATCAAGTGATCAAGATCTTTGGATTTGTTCCAAATTGCTACGAAGCTTGCATCTACAAGAAAGTGAGTGGGAGCTCGGTGACGTTTCTGGTACTATATGTGGATGACATATTGATTATTGGAAATGACATCAACATGCTTAACGATGTGAAGAGTTATTTGAACATGTGTTTTTCAATGAAAGACCTAGGTGAAGCTGCTTATATATTGGGCTTAAAATCTATAGAGATAGACAAAGACGCCTGATAGCTTTAAGCCAGAGTACATACCTAGACAAAGTTCTGAAAAGGTTCAGAATGGATAAGGCAAAGAAAGGTTCAGTGCCTATGTTGTCAGGTAAGATATTGAGCAAGGCTCAGTGTCCAGCTACGGTAAATGATAGGGAAGCTATGAGAAAAGTGCCTTATGCCTCGGCCATAGGTTCCATCATGTATGCCATGTTGTGTACTAGACCGGATGTGTCCAATGCTCTTAGTTTGACGAGCAGATATCAAAGTGATCCAGGAGTGGAACACTGGACAGCCATGAAGAACATCCTAAAGTACCTAAATAGGACTAAAGAAATGTTCTTAGTCTATGGGGGTGATGAACAGCTTGTCGTAAAAGGTTACGTCGATGCTAGTTTCGACACCGACAAGGATGATTCTAAATCTCAGACAGGATACGTTTATATTTTGAATGGAGGAGCTGTGAGCTGGAGAAGCTGCAAGCAAAGCGTGATCGCGGGATCTACAGTAGAAGCGCAATACATGGCTGCTGCAGAAGCGTCAAGTGAAGGAGTTTGGATCAGGAACTTCATCACTGAGCTTGGTGTGGTTCCAAGTGCATTGGACCCACTGGAGATATTGTGTGACAACACTGGCGCCATAGCACTCGCTAAGGAACCAAGATATCATCCAAAGACCAAGCATATCAACCGCAAGTTTCATATAATCCGAGATTATATAGCAGATGGAGATCTGAAGATCAGCAAAGTACATACAGATCTGAATGTCGCAGATCCATTGACTAAACCTCTTCCACGTGTAAAACATGATCAGCACCTCAGTGCCATGGGTGTGAGATTGTTGCCAGATGTAAACTAGATTATTGACTCTAGTGCAAGTGGGAGACTGTTGGAATTATGCCCTAGAGGCAATAATAAAGATGTTATTATTATAATTCTTGTTCATGATAAAGTTTATATTCCATGCTAGAATTGTATTAAGCGGAAACTTTAATACTTGTGTGGTTTGTGAACAACACCGTGTCCCTAGTACGCCTCTATGGACTAGCTCATTGATTAATGATGGTTAAGGTTTCCTAACCATGGACATGAGTTGTCGATTAATAATGAGATCATATCATTGGGAGAATGATATGATGGACAGACCCAAACTAAGCGAAGCAATTAGATCGTGTCATCGTGTTCATCTTTGCGAAGCTTTTCTTATGTCAAATATTGTATTCCTTAGACCATGAGATAATACAACTCCCTGGTATCGGAAGAAAGCTTTGAGGTCATCAAACGTCATCCTATGAGAGGGTGAGCATAAAGGTGTCTCTCAGGTGATCGGAAAGTATCTGTTGGGTTGTATGTATCGAGATGGGATTTGTTCCTCCCAAGTCGGAGAGATATACTTCGGGCCCACTCGGTAATCGATATCAACACCGCTTGCAAGCATGTGGTTAAGGAGTTAATCACAAAGTGATATCGGATTACGGAACGAGTAAAGTACTTGCTGTGAACGAGATTGAACTAGGTATGACGGTACCGACGATCGAATCTCGGGCAAGTAAAATATCGCGAGACGAAGGGAATATATATATGGGATTGATTGAATCCTGGCATCGTGGTTCATCCGATATGATTATCGATGAATGTGTGGGAGTCAATATGGGTTTCCAGACCCCGCTGTTGATTATTGATAGAAGATCATGTCTGCATATTCTCGAACCCGCAGGGTCACACACTTAACGTGTCTCGACGCTAGGATAGATTGGATAATTGGTTTATGAGTTTTTTTCGGAGTCTCGGATGGGATCTGGGACATCACGAGAGGTTCCGGAGTGGTCCGGAGAATAAGATTCATATAAGGCAGTGCAGTTTTTGGAGTTTGGAATTGTTCCGGGTTAATCGGTATTGTACCGGAAGCTTCTAGAACCTTCCGGAAGGGGACCAACGTGGCCCTACCTTCCGGGAGGGGGAATGGTCCTATGAGGGAGTGCCCTGGCCGCATTGGGCCAGGGGCACAAGTCCCCATAGGGCCCAACCGGCCAACTAGGGTAAAACCCTAATTGGAGCTTCTAGAAGGGGGGTTTCCTTGCCCCCCACTCCTCCTCTTTTGGCCGCTGGTTTGGGCTTGGGGGAGGGGCTAGGGCAGCCGGCCACCCCTCTATATAAATAGGTCTAGGGGCACACCACCCCCCCCCACACACACACACACCTTCCTCTCAAGCCAGTCGCCCTGCTGCCCTCCTCTCTCTCTCCCTCCCGACTGCGTGTAGGCGAAGCCCTGCTGCAGAAACTCTCCACCAATTGCACCGCGCCATCGCGTTGTAGATCCAACCCATCTCTCCACCATACTTGCTGGTACGAGGAAGGAGGAGACGTCGAGGTGCTGCACGTGTGCATATCACGGAGGCACCGCCACTTGTGGTGCTAGATCGGATCGGATCGCGAGGAGGAGAAGCGAGTACGACTACATCACCCACGTTCCGACGAACGTTCCGCTCTGCGAATCTTCAAGGGTATGAAGATCTAATCCAATCTCTCTCGTTGTTTGCATCTCCTAGATTAGATCTTGGCTTTCCCTCTGTTCGCATCCGTAGAAAAATTTGATTTACTATGTCGCGAAACCCTTCAATAACATCGGTCATTTGGACCGAAAGCCATGAAACCTCGAACATGATAGGTCATTTTGTGAAGGTTTTTTCGAAACATGATCAATAACCAAGTCTGGTATTTTTCCTTTTAACTATGTAACATAATGTGACACCACGCGAAGGATTTTCATTGTTCGGATTTTTTTGAATTTATTATGCCCGTTTTGAATTATCTGAATTTCTAACTACGGTCGAACCGGCGTGCATGAAGATAGGGGACGAGCATCGTTAGAACTTGCATTGGATCTCTGAAGAATCCACATATTGCGAGTCTAAAAATGATTTTTTCAAAAAATCACGGGCGATAGATCATGTACCTGTAGTACAAACCGGACCCACTTCCTACCGATTCGGCAGACATTTGTCCTTTTTACCCGGGATGGACGAAAAGGTTTGAGATGTCCTGGTTGGGAGATAGTCCATGTAAGGTGGTCTAGTATTTTAGGAAAATAGGACGGTAGCATTCTGAAACGGCATTTTGGTGGTTACTTCACAAAATGACCCGTTTTTGCTCTCGAAAAATGGAAAAGGGCTTTTCCGTGCGACAAAAAGGAAAACTTCCTCCTGCAACATTGTTCCCCATACCAATGTCCACACGCATGCATAATATGGGCACAACATCACAAACTATGCCGTGATTCAGCACATAACATCGGTCATTTGCACGGAAAGCCATGAAACCTCGAACATGATAGGTCATTTTGTGAAGGTTTTTTCGAAACATGATCAATATACCAAGTCTGGTATTTTTCCTTTCAACTATGTAACATAATATGACACCACGCGAAGGATTTTCATTGTTCGGATGTTGAATATACTAAAGGTTCATCTTTAGTCCCGGTTGGAGGGATTTCGGCAGGCTGGGCCAGGCAACACTAATGATAGGGGTGAGTGTCGACATTATGTCCTGCGGCGTGTAACTTGTGTCGGATGGTGTCACCAACCGGGACTAAAGATGAACCTTTAGTCCCGGTTGGAGACACCAACCGGGACTAAAGATGAACCTTTAGTCCCGGTTGGAGACACCAACCGGGACAAAACACGAGTCAGCACTAATAATAGGGGTGAGTGTCGACATTATTTCGTAAGTGTCGACACTATGCCGAGCTGCTTGTACTATAAATAGGCATCCTTGTGAGTCCAGTCCTCCAGCCAGTTTGAGGCATCTCCAAGATGGTTTTCGAGAGCAGGGACACCACTACGGCCAGTTTCAGGGAGATGCCGACAGAGCCCAGTCCTCCGACATCTCCGAGAAACTGGTCATAGAGGCACTCCCTAATATGTGAAATTAGTTAGCTCCCAGGCGTATTGATCTAGTTAGAGAAGTTACAAGCTGCAAGATGGTTTTCGAGAGCAGGGACACCACTACGGCCAGTTTCAGGGAGATGTCGACAGAGCCCAGTCCTCCGGCATCTCCGAGAAACTGGTCATAGAGGCACTCCCTAATATGTGAAATTAGTTAGCTCCCGGGTGTATTGATCTAGTTAGAGAAGTTACAAGCTGCAAGATGGTTTTTGAGAGCAGGGACACCACTACGACCAGTTTCAGGGAGATGCCGCCGGATCTCAGTCCTCCGGCATCTCCAAGAAACTGGTCATAGAGGCACTCCCTAATATGTGACCGCGCGCGTTTGGAGATCAGATCCTAATGGTAAGTACGAATCGGGACAACTTCTTCATAGTCCCGGGCCAGCCACAAAACGGGACTAACACTCAAGACATTTATTAATATTATAAACTTAGACTACAAAACCGGGACTAAAGGCCCCCCTATATATAGTCCCGGTCAAGCCACAAACCGCGAAAGATATCCTTCGGTGAAGCCACAAACCGCGAAAGACATGAACTAGAGTTACATAATATGAGCATGAACTTCTTGGCATATGTCCTTCCTTATGATCGCTTCAGATGTAACCATGGAGCATCTTCTTTACTTAACGGAATGCTTGGGTCAGTTTTCACTGTGAAGGGCGGAATTTCATCAAACTTATTATAATCTTCTGACATGTCTGTCTTGTCCTTGATTCCCACGATGTTTCTTTTCCCTGAAAGAACTACGTGACGCTTTGGCTCATCATATGATGTATTCGTTTGCATTTTTTTCTTTTTTTCGGTCTGGAGGACATGTCCTTCACATAGAAAACCTGAGACACATCATTGGCTAGGACGAATGGTTCATCTCTATAACCAAGATTGTTGAGATCCACTGTTGTCATTCCGTACAACTGGTCTATCTTTACCCCTTCCCCATTTAGGTTGACCCATTTGCAGCGAAACAAAGTGAACTTAAAAGAGACTCCATAGTCTAGTTCCCATATCTCCTCTATGTAACCATAATATGTGTCCTTTTGTCCATTCTCGTCTATTGCATCAAAGCGGACACCACTATTTTGGTTGGTGCTCTTTTTATCTTGGGCGATCGTGTAGAATGTATTCCCATTTATTTTGTACCCTTGGAAATTCAATACAGTAGAAGATGGTGACGCTGCCAACAAGTATAGCTGATCTCCAACAGTGGTGTCATTCAAGAGATGTGTCCGCATCCAACCACCGAAAGACTTCATGTGTTCATCTGTAATCAGTGATTCAGGCTTCCCCGGGTTTTTAGAGCGTAGAATATTCTTGTGTTCCTCGATATACGGAGCTGCCAAGGTGGAATTATGTAGCACTGTGTAGTGTGCTTTAGTGAAAGAATCCCCGTCCCTACATATCATTGCTTTCTTTCCCAGCGTGCCTTTTCCACTTAGTCTTCCCTCATGCCGCGGGTCAGAAACACCAATCGGCTTAAGGTCAGGAATAAAGTCAACACAAAACTCAATGACCTCCTCTGTTCCATATCCCTTGGAGATGCTTCCTTATGGTCTAGCACGGTTATGAACATATTTCTTTAAGACTCCCATGAACCTCTCAAAGGGGAACATATTGTACAGAACTACCAGACCGAGAATGGCAATCTCTTCCACTAGGTGAACCAGGAGATGCGTCATAATATTGAAGAAGGATGGTGGGAACACCAATTCAAAACTAACAAGACATTGTACCACATCCTTCTGTAACCTTGGAAGAATATCTGGATTGATTACCTTCTGAGATATTGCATTGAGGAATGCACACAGCTTCACAATGGGTACTCGAACATTTTCCGGTAGAAGCCCCCTCAATGCAATCGGAAGCAACCGCGTCATAATCACGTGACAGTCATGAGACTTCAGGTTTTGGAACTTTTTCTCTACCATATTTATTATCCTCTTTATATTAGATGAGAAGCCCGACGGCACCTTGATACTGTAAAGGACTTCAAAAAAGATTTCCTTCTCTGCTTTGGTAAGAGCATAGCTGGCACGACTTAAGTGACGCCATTTATCCGTCTTGTTCTGTGTATGCATGTTCTTTGGGTCTTTCATAATTTGTTGGTCCTCCCGTGCTTCTGGTGTATATTTTGTCTTCCCATACATGCCTAGGAATCCTAGCAGGTTCACGCAAAGATTCTTCGTCACGTGCATCACGTCGATTGAAGAGCGGACACGTAGGACTTTCCAATATGGAAGCTCCCAAAATATAGATTGCTTCTTCCACATGGGTGCGTGTCCTGTAGCGACGTCGTTCGGAACTGACTGACCGCCGGGACCCTTTCCAAAGATTACTTCTATGTCCTTGACCATACCAAATACATCATCACCAGCAGGGAGTTCAGGCTTCTTCCGATGATCTGCCTCACCTTCAAAATGCTTGCCTTTCTTTCTTACGGGATGATTGGTCGGAAGAAATCGTTGATTCGCCAGGTACACAACCTTCTTGCATTTATGCAAATATGTACCTTCAGTCTTATCTAAACAGTGTGTGCATGCCTTATATCCCTTGTTTGTCTGTCCTGAAAGGTTACTAAGAGCAGGACAATCATTGATGGCTACGAATAACAACCCTCGTAGATCAAATGGCTCCTCTTTGTTCTCATCCCACGCACGTACACCTGGTTTGCCCCACAACTGTAAGAGTTCTTCAACTAATGGCCTAAGGTACACATCAATGTCGTTGCCCGGTTGCTTCGGGCCTTGGATGAGCACTGGCATCATAATGAACTTACGCTTCATGCACAACCAAGGAGGCAGGTTGTAGATACATAGAGTCACGGGCCAGGTGCTGTGAATGCAGCTCTGCTCCCCAAAAGGATTCATGCCATCCGTACTTAGACCAAACCATAAGTTCCTTGCGCCACCTGCAAAGTCTGGGAAGTCTCTCTCAATTTTTCTCCACTGTGACCCATCAGCAGGGTGTCTCAACTTCCCGTCTTTCTTACGGTCTTCTTTGTGCCATCGCAACAACCTGGCATGCTCTTTGTTTCTGAACATGCGTTTCAACCTTGGTATTATAGGAGCATACCACATAACCTTAGCAGGAACCCTCTTCCGGAGGGGCTCTCCCTCAACATCACCAGGGTCATCTCGTCTGATTTTATACCGCAATGCATTGCATACCGGACATTTATCTAAATTCTCATACTCCTTACCGCGGTAGAGGATGCAGTCATTAATGCATGCATGTATCTTTTGCACATCTAATCCTAGAGGACAAAGAGTCTTCTTTGCTTCGTAGGTACTCTCGGGAAGTTCGTTATGTTTTGGAAACTTCGGCTTCATTATTTTCAGCATCTTTTCAAACGAGGAGTCAGTTAGACCACACTCTGCCTTCCATCGCAACAATTCCAGTGTGGTACCGAGCTTTGTGCTGCCATCTTCACAATTTGGGTACAACAATTTCTTGTGATCTTCTAACATGCCCTCTAACTTCAACTTCTCATTTTCTGTTTCGCAGTCTCGCTTTGCATCAGAAATGACCCTACCAAGTTCATCAGCCGGCTCATCTGATGCCCGTTCTGTTGGAATTATGCCCTAGAGGCAATAATAAAGATGTTATTATTATAATTCTTGTTCATGATAAAGTTTATATTCCATGCTAGAATTGTATTAAGCGGAAACTTTAATACTTGTGTGGTTTGTGAACAACACCGTGTCCCTAGTACGCCTCTATGGACTAGCTCATTGATCAATGATGGTTAAGGTTTCCTAACCATAGACATGAGTTGTCAATTGATAATGAGATCATATCATTGGAGAATGATATGGTGGATAGACCCAAACTAAGCAAAGCTATTAGATCGTTTCATCGTGTTCGTCTTTGCGAAGCTTTTTCTCATGTCAAATATTGTATTCCTTAGACCATGAGATAATACAACTCCCTGGTATCGGAAGAAAGCTTTGAGGTCATCAAACATCATCCTATGAGAGGGTGATCATAAAGGTGTCTCTCAGGTGATCGGAAAGTATCTGTTGGGTTGTATGTATCGAGATGGGATTTGTCCCTCCCAAGTCGGATAGATATACTTCGGGCCCACTCGGTAATCGATATCAACACCGCTTGCAAGCATGTGGTTAAGGAGTTAATCACAAAGTGATATCGGATTACGGAACGAGTAAAGTACTTGCTGTGAACGAGATTGAACTAGGTATGACGATACCGACGATCGAATCTCGGGTAAGTAAAATATCGCGAGATGAAGGGAATATATATATGGGATTGATTGAATCCTGGCATCGTGGTTCATCCGATATGATCATCGATGAATGTGTGGGAGTCAATATGGGTGCCCAGACCCCGCTGTTGATTATTGATAGAAGATCATGTCTGCATATTCTCGAACCCGCAGGGTCACACACTTAACGTGTCTCGACGCTAGGATAGATTGGATACTTGGTTTATGAATTTTTTGTTCGGAGTCTCGGATGGGATCCGGGACATCACGAGAGGTTCTGGAATGGTCCGGAGAATAAGATTCATATAAGGCAGTGCAGTTTTTGGAGTTCGGAATTGTTTCGGGTTAATCGGTATTGTACCGGAAGCTTCTAGAACCTTCCGGAAGGGGGCCAACGTGGTCCCACCTTCCGGGAGGGGGCATGGGCCTATGAGGGATTGTCCTGGCCGCATTGGGCCAGGGGCACAAGGCCCCATAGGGCCCAGCCGATTCTAGAGAGATTTAACCCGTTTAAATCTCGGGATAGAATTTCTAGAAGAGGGATAAGTTTAAATTGTTTAAACTAGAGATAGAGTCCTAGCCCCCCACTCCTTCCTCCCTTGGCCGCTGGCCCAAGGCTTGGAGGAGGGGCTAGGGTTGGCCGCCCCCTTCCCCTCTATATATAGAGGGCTAGGGCGCCCCCTCCCCTACACATCTCCCTCCAAGCCCTAGTAGCCCTGCTGCCTTCCTCTCTCCCTCCCGACTGTTTGCAGGCGAAGCCCTGCTGCAGAAATTCTCCACCAAATACACCACGCCGTCGTGTTGTAGATCCAATCCATCTCTCCACCATACTTGCTGGTCCAAGGAAGGAGGAGACGTCGAGGTGCTGCACGTGTGCATCTCACGGAGGCACCGCCACTTGTGGTGCTAGATCGGATCGGATCGCGAGGAGGAGAAGCGAGTACGACTACATCACCCACGTTCCGACGAACGTTCCGCTGTGCGAATCTTCAAGGGTATGAAGATCTAATCCAATCTCTCTCGTTGTTTGCATCTCCTAGATTAGATCTTGGCTTTCCCTCTGTTCGCTTCCGTAGAATTTTTTTGATTTACTATGCTGCGAAACCCTTTAGTGGTATCAGAGCTAGATCTATGCGTAGATGTGATTCATGAGTAGAACGCAACATGGTTGTTGCGGGCGTTGATGTTTTCTGTTGCAAGCCTCTTGTTTGTGTTCTTCTTATGACGCGGGATAGTGAGATTGAAGCGGTCCAGGCCAACCTTACGCGACGTCGTTCGCGAGACCGGCTCCGCACTTGACGTGTGGCTTGTACCACACATGCGGCTGGTGGATGTCAGTTTCTCTCACTATAGTTGTCATGGGATTAACACCGGAGTTTGGCAACCATAATATCACCGTTGTGGCTTTCCGTAGGTAAGAATCGTTCTTAGCATCTACTCCCATGAGCCACGTAAAACATGCAACAACAAAGTAGAGGCGTCTAACTTGTTTTTGCAGGGAGTGTTTTCTGTGATATGGTATGGCCCAAGATGTGATGTGTATAATGTATGCGATGATCATGTTTTGTAATGTTTCACGACTTGCATGTCGATGAGTACACAACCGGCAGGAGCCATATGGTTGTCTTTATAATTGTGTATGACCTGCGAGTCAACTTCTTATACGCCATGTAATAGCTTTACTTTATCGCTAAGTAGTTAGCAATAGTTGTAGTTGCTATTCGTGGTGGAGGCAATCATGGTGAAGTGATGGAGATCATGCCGGAACGCACAGGATGGAGATCATTGCGCGAAGATTGGCTATACCATGTCACATAAAGTTATATGCATGTGATGTTTATCCTTTTATGTATCTTATTATGCTTAGATCGCGACGGTAGTATTATAAGATGATTCCTCACTTAAAGATCAAGATAAAAACTGTGTTCTCCCCAAGTATGCACCGTTGCGAAAGTTCGTCATGTCCAAGCATCACGTGATGATCGGGTGCTATAGACTCTATGCTCACATACAACGGGTGCAAGCCAGTTTTGCACACGCGGAAATACTTGGGTCTAGCTTGATGAGCCTAGCATGTACAGACATGGCCTCGGAACACAAGAACCGAAAGGTTAAGCATGAGTCATATGAATGATATGATCGACACTTCGTTGTCCACCATTGAAACCACATCTCTTCTCGTGAAGATCGGATTAGGTGTGGTGAATTTGGATCGTGTTCACTAAACAACTTGAGGGATGTTGAATTTAGTGGGAGTTCATCTAGTAATTTGATTAAAAGTTGAACTAGTTATCATGAACATAGTCTAATTTGTACTTGCAAATATTGTAGATCACATGGCTAAGTCCAACTTCAACTTCAACGTTTTTGCTGAGAAAGAAAAGCTTAGAAACAATGGGTCTAACTTCACCAACTGGTTCCGCAATCTAAGAATCATTCTGTCTGGAGGACAAAAGGACTATGTCCTTGAGAAAGCGTTAGGTAACCCCCCCCCCCCCCCCCCCCCGCTGCAATTGCGCCGGCTGATGAGAAAGCTGTCTATCAGTCGCGCAAAGATGATTATGGTGTGATTAAGAGCACCATGTTGTTTGCTATGGAACCGGAACTTCAAAATCGTTTTGAAAACTATCCCGGGCCCTTTGAGATTCTCGAAGAGTTGAAAACCATGTTTCAGACTCAGGCCCGTTCTGAGAGATATGAGATCTCCGAGAAGTTCTTTTAACTGCAAGATGGAGGAAGGGAGTTCCGTTAGTGAGCACGCCATTAAGATGTCGGGCTACACTCAACGCCTTGAGCAACTGGACTGCAAGATTCCAGAGGAGCTCAAGATTGACAGGGTTCTGCAATCACTCCCTCCCAGCTACAAAAGTTTTGTAGTGACTCACAATCAGATTGGTTCCACTGATACGATCACCGAGCTCTTCGCAAAGCTGAAGGCTACGGAAGTGGACATCAAAAAGGATAATCATGTGTTGATGGTCAACAAGCCCTCCTTTAAGGTAAAGGTGCAAAGAAGCCCTTCAAGAAGGGCGGCGGCAAGCGCAATGCCCCTGCTGAGAAGAAGCTCAGGGCTGGTCCCAAGCCGGAAACTGAGTGCTTCTATTGCAAGGACAAGGGTCACTGGAAGCGCAACTGTCCGAAGTACTTAGCAGACAAGAAGGCTGGCACCATCAAAGGTATATTTGATATACATGTTATTGATGTTTTCCTTACTAGCCCTCGTTGTAGTGCCTGGGTATTTGATACCGGTTCAGTTGCTAATATTTGTAACTCGAAACAGGAGCTGCGAAATAGACGGCGGCTTGCGAGGGATGAGGTGACGATGCGCGTTGGCAACGGATCAAGGGTTGATGTGATGGCCGTCGGCACGCTCTCCTTAGTTTTACCTTCGGGATTAGTTTTAAACCTTAATAAATGTTATTATGTGCCTGCGTTGAGCATGAACATTATTTCTGGATCGTGTTTATTGCAAGACGGTTATTCATTTAAATCGGAGAATAATGGTTGTTCTATTTATATGAGTAACATCTTTTATGGTCATGCACCTCTTGTGAGTGGTTTATTTCTTCTAAATCTCGAAAGGGATGAAACACACATCCATAACATTGAGGCTAAGAGATGCAAAGTAGATAGTGATAATACTAATTATTTGTGGCACTGTCGTCTAGGTCATATAGGTGTAAAGCGCATGAAGAAACTCCATTCTGATGGACTTTTGGAGTCTCTTGATTTTGAATCATTTGACACATGCGAACCATGCCTCATGGGCAAGATGATCAAAACCCCGTTCTCCGGTATGATGGAGCGAGCAACGGACTTGTTGGAAATCATACATACCGATGTATGCGGACCGATGAGTGTTTCGACGCGCGGTGGATATCGCTATTTTCTCACTTTTACCGATGACTTAAGTAGATATGGGTATATCTATTTAATGAAACATAAATCTAAAACGTTTGAAAAGTTCAAAGAATTTCAGAATGAAGTGGAGAACCATCGTAACAAAAAGATTAAGTTTCTACGATCCGATCGTGGGGGCGAATATTTGAGTTATGATTTTCTCACGCATCTCAAAGCAAGTGGAATCGTTTCACAACTCACGCCACCCGGAACACCACAGCGCAATGGTGTGTCTGAACGCCGGAATCGAACCCTATTAGATATGGTCCGATCGATGATGTCTCTTACTGATTTGCCGTTATCATTTTGGGGTTATGCATTAGAAACCGCTGCATTCACTTTAAATAGGGCTCCATCTAAATCCGTTGAGACGACACCGTATGAACTATGGTTTGGTGCTAAACCTAAGTTGTCGTTTATTAAAGTTTGGGGATGCTAAGCTTACGTCAAGAAGTTGATGCCGGACAAGCTCGAACCCAAAGCGGAGAAATGCGTCTTCATAGGATACCCTAAGGAAACTATTGGGTATACCTTCTATCACAGAACCGAAGGCAAAGTGTTTGTCGCAAAGAACGGTTCCTTTCTTGAGAAGGAGTTTCTCTCGAAAGAAGTGAGTGGGAGGAAAGTAGAGCTAGACGAGGTTATTGAACCTTCTCTTGAATTGGAGAGTAGCGCAGCACCTGAAATTGTTCCAATGCCGCCTGCACCAACAATAGAGGAAGCTAATGACAAGGATCATGAAGCTTCGGACGATGCTGCTACTGAACGTCGCAGGTCGACAAGGTCGCGTGCCCCTCCTGAGTGGTACGGCAACCCTGTCTTGACTGTCTTGTTAGTAGAAGACAGTGAACCTACGAACTATGAGGAAGCGATGATGAGCCCAGACTCTGAGAAATGGCTAGAAGCCATGAAATCCGAATTGGGATCCATGAGCGAAAACCAAGTATGGACTTTGGTGGACCCTCCTAGCGACCGAAAGGCCGTTGAGTGCAAATGGATCTTCAAGAAGAAAACGGATGCGGATGGTAATGTTACCGTCTATAAAGCACGGCTTGTTGCGAAAGGTTTTCGACAAGTTCAAGGTGTTGACTACGATGAGACTTTCTCTCCCGTAGCGATGTTTAAGTCCATTCGGATTTTATTAGCAATTGCTGCGTTTCATGATTATGAAATATGGCAAATGGATGTCAAGACTGCTTTCCTCAATGGCAACATTGATGAAGAGTTGTATATGATGCAACCCGAAGGTTTTGTCGATCCTAAGGATGCTGATAAAGTATGCAAACTTCAGCGTTCCATTTATAGACTGAAGCAAGCATCTCGGAGTTGGAACCTTCGTTTTGATCAAGTGATCAAGAGCTTTGGATTTGTTCCAAATTGCTACGAAGCTTGCATCTACAAGAAAGTGAGTGGGAGCTCGGTGACGTTTCTGGTACTATATGTGGATGACATATTGATTATTGGAAATGACATCAACATGCTTAACGATGTGAAGAGTTATTTGAACAAGTGTTTTTCAATGAAAGACCTAGGTGAAGCTGCTTATATATTGGGCATCAAAATCTATAGAGATAGACAAAGACGCCTGATAGCTTTAAGCCAAAGTACATACCTAGACAAAGTTCTGAAAAGGTTCAGAATGGATAAGGCATTGAAAGGTTCAGTGCCTATGTTGTCAGGTAAGATATTGAGCAAGGCTCAGTGTCCAGCTACGGTAAATGATAGGGAAGCTATGAGCAAAGTGCCTTATGCCTGGGCCATAGGTTCCATCATGTATGCCATGCTGTGTACTAGACCGGATGTGTCCAATGCTCTTAGTTTGACGAGTAGATATCAAAGTGATCCAGGAGTGGAACACTGGACAGCCGTGAAGAACATCCTAAGGTACCTAAATAGGACTAAAGAAATGTTCTTAGTCTATGGGGGTGATGAACAGCTCGTCGTAAAAGGTTACGTCGATGCTAGTTTCGACACCGACAAGGATGATTGTAAATCTCAGACAGGATACGTGTATATTTTGAATGGAGGAGCTGTGAGCTGGAGAAGCTGCAAGCAAAGCGTGATCGCGGGATCTATAGTAGAAGCGGAATACATGGTTGTTGCAGAAGCGTCAAGTGAAGGAGTTTGGATCGGGAACTTCATCACTGAGCTTGGCGTGGTTCCAAGTGCATTGGACCCACTGGAGATATTGTGTGACAACACTGGCGCCATAGCACTCGCTAAGGAACCAAGATATCATCCAAAGACCAAGCATATCAACCGCAAGTTTCATATAATCCGAGATTATATAGCAGATGGAGATCTGAAGATTAGCAAAGTACATACAGATCTGAATGTCGCAGATCCATTGACTAAACCTCTTCCACGTGTAAAACATGATCAGCACCTCAGTGCCATGGGTGTGAGATTGTTGCCAGATGTAAACTAGATTATTGACTCTAGTGCAAGTGGGAGACTGTTGGAATTATGACCTAGAGGCAATAATAAAGATGTTATTATTATAATTCTTGTTCATCATAAAGTTTATATTCCATGCTAGAATTGTATTAAGCGGAAACTTTAATACTTGTGTGGTTTGTGAACAACACCGTGTCCCTAGTACGCCTCTATGGACTAGCTCATTGATCAATGATGGTTAAGGTTTCCTAACCATAGACATGAGTTGTCAATTGATAATGAGATCATATCATTGGAGAATGATATGGTGGATAGACCCAAACTAAGCAAAGCTATTAGATCGTTTCATCGTGTTCGTCTTTGCGAAGCTTTTCTCATGTCAAATATTGTATTCCTTAGACCATGAGATAATACAACTCCCTGGTATCGGAAGAAAGCTTTGAGGTCATCAAACATCATCCGATGAGAGGGTGATCATAAAGGTGTCTCTCAGGTGATCGGAAAGTATCTGTTGGGTTGTATGTATCGAGATGGGATTTGTCCCTCCCAAGTCGGATAGATATACTTCGGGCCCACTCGGTAATCGATATCAACACCGCTTGCAAGCATGTGGTTAAGGAGTTAATCACAAAGTGATATCGGATTACGGAACGAGTAAAGTACTTGCTGTGAACGAGATTGAACTAGGTATGACGATACCGACGATCGAATCTCGGGTAAGTAAAATATCGCGAGACGAAGGGAATATATATATGGGATTGATTGAATCCTGGCATCGTGGTTCATCCGATATGATCATCGATGAATGTGTGGGAGTCAATATGGTGCCCAGACCCCGCTGTTGATTATTGATAGAAGATTATGTCTGCATATTCTCGAACCCGCAGGGTCACACACTTAACGTGTCTCGACGCTAGGATAGATTGGATACTTGGTTTATGAATTTTTTGTTCGGAGTCTCGGATGGGATCCGGGACATCACGAGAGGTTCCGTAATGGTCCGGAGAATAAGATTCATATAAGGCAGTGCAGTTTTTGGAGTTCGGAATTGTTCCGGGTTAATCGGTATTGTACCGGAAGCTTCTAGAACCTTCCGGAAGGGGGCCAACATGGTCCCACCTTCCGGGAGGGGGCATGGGCCTATGAGGGAGTGTCCTGGCTGCATTGGGCCAGGGGCACAAGGCCCCATAGGGCCCAGCCGATTCTAGAGAGATTTAACCCGTTTAAATCTCGGGATAGAATTTCTAGAAGAGGGATAAGTTTAAATTGTTTAAACTAGAGATAGAGTCCTAGCCCCCCACTCCTTCCTCCCTTGGCCGCCGGCCCAAGGCTTGGAGGAGGGGCTAGGGTTGGCCGCCCCCTTCCCCTCTATATATAGAGGGCTAGGGCGCCCCCTCCCCTACACATCTCCCTCCAAGCCCTAGTAGCCCTGCTGCCTTCCTCTCTCCCTCCCGACTGTTTGCAGGCGAAGCCCTGCTGCAGAAATTCTCCACCAAATACACCACGCCGTCGTGTTGTAGATCCAATCCATCTCTCCACCATACTTGCTGGTCCAAGGAAGGAGGAGACGTCGAGGTGCTGCACGTGTGCATCTCACGGAGGCACCGCCACTTGTGGTGCTAGATCGGATCGGATCGCGAGGAGGAGAAGCGAGTACGACTACATCACCCACGTTCCGACGAACGTTCCGCTGTGCGAATCTTCAAGGGTATGAAGATCTAATCCAATCTCTCTCGTTGTTTGCATCTCCTAGATTAGATCTTGGCTTTCCCTCTGTTCGCTTCCGTAGAATTTTTTTGATTTACTATGCTGCGAAACCCTTCACGTTCTTCACCTCCTTCCTCTCCATTGTCTTCCATTGCAGTATCACTGTATTCAGGAAACATATGATGATAGTTGTTATCATCATCTTCTTCTTCACCATCTTCCATCATAACCCCTCTTTCCCCGTGCTTGGTCCAGCAATTATAGTTGGGCATGAAACCTTTCATAATCAGGTGGCCGCGAATGATTTTCGAGGAAGAGTACTCCTTGTTGTTCCGACATTGAACACATGGACAACGTATAAAACCATTCTCTTTGTTTGTCGTAGCCACATCGATAAATTTATCCACGCCTTTCATATACCCGGCTACGCGCCGGTCACCGTACATCCATTCCCGACCGTTCATCTGCATCATATAAGTAAGTTTATCAAAAAACAGGACATCATAAATAGTGAAATGACCAATTCACATCGACACATGCATTGTATCAATGACAGAGAAAAGATAAGATTGCTAACCTAGATCGAGGAAAATAAAGAGGAGAAAGCTCAAGTGCATCTCGGACACCTTCTATATTTTTGTTTTATGAGAAATTGAACGGGATCATTCACTCAAACATTTCATCAAACACCTTGAATGCATGCATAGGGAAAAAAACTAGCACACCCCTCACACCTTCCACCAAGAAAAAACAAAGTGAAGGCAAAGGGCTGGGGCGTTGCATTTATAGAGGGCGAGAGCATACATCCCGGTTTGTAACACAAACCGGGACTAAAGGTGTGTGCCACGCCACGTGCTGTGACGCCCAACCTTTAGTCCCAGTTTGTGTTATAAACCGGGATGTATGCCCCCTTACCAACCGGGACGCAAGCCTTCGGGCCCCGTGCCCGCTCGAACCGGGACGCGTGCCAGCATTAGTTCCGGTTCGTGGCGCAACCGGGACTAATGCTCTGAGGGGGCGCGAATGGATGGCCTGTTTTCTACTAGTGACCCGTGTAAGATGTGCTTATTTCCAACAATCACCCCCTAAGCACGACATGCACTTCGCTTCAACCTGGATCCCAAATACGCCAGCTTCTCCTCACGGGCGTCATCCACGGCATTGCTTTCGCCGCTTCCTTCCTCGGCACCAATTGTTGGAGATATGCCCTAGAGGCAATAATAAAAGTAGTTATTATTATATATTTGTGTTTATTATAAATGTTTACATTCATGCTATAATAGTATTAACAAGGAAACATTAATACTTGTGTGATTTGTAAACTTAATTTGAAGTCCCTAGTAAAGCCTCTATATAATACTAGCTTGTTGGTTAATAGATGATTGTGGTTTCCCTATCATGAACATTGAGATGTTATTAACAACAAGATCATATTGTTAGGAGAATGATATGATGGACATACTCCTATAGATAAGCGTAGCATAAAGATCAAGTCATTTTAATAGTTCAATTGCTATATGCTTTCTGATACATAGAAATCTAATTCCTTCGACCATGAGATCATGCATATCACCTTTACCGGATGGATGCTTTGATGACATCAAACACCACACCGTAACTGGGTGGCTATAAAGGTGGCATTGAGTGTTCGGAAAGTATTGGTTGAAACACATGGATCAAGAGTGGGATTTGTCCATCCATATGACGGATAGATATACTCTGGGCCCTCTCGGTGAAATGTCATCCAATTAGCTTGCAAGCATGTGACTGGCTCACAAGGGATCACATATCACGGGAACGAGAAAAGAGTACTTATCAGTAACGAGGTTGAACTAGGTATGCAGAGATACCGACGATCATAACCTCGGATAAGTAAACTATCATGAGACAAAGGGAAATTGATATAGTATGTAAGTGGTTCATTCGATCGCAAAGTAATCGTAGAAATATGTGGGAGCCATATGAATTTCCAGATTCCTCTATTGGTTATTGATCGGAGAAGTGTATCGATCATGTCCGCATAATTCACGAACCGTAGGGAGACACACTTAAGGATTCGACGTTGTTTGAGTAGTTATGGAATGATGAGAAAGAGACCGAATGTTGTTCGGAGTCTCAGATGGGATCCGGGATATCACGAGGAGATCCGGAATGGTCCGGAGAATAAGATTCATATAAGGAAAGTCCCGTTTCGGAGTTGGGGAATGGTTCCGGTGTTTTCATCGGGAATGTTCTAGAATGTTCCGGAATGTCCGGCACTCCGGAGGGGAAGGGTACATGAATGTGTTGTGTCAAGTTGGTATGATTGCATCATGTACTAAGTGTCATCGCTGAACCAAATAAAGGATTAATTCAAATCCTAGTTTGAAAAGTCAAACAGCTAGTTTGAAAAGTCAAACGACTAAATTTGGAAAGAGGAAAAGAGGAGGAAGGGGAAACCGAGTTGGGGAGGAGTTCCCTCCTCCAACCGGCGGCGCCCCCTCCAAGCCGAGTTGGGGAGGGACTCATCTCCCTCCCCTTGGCCGGCCGGCCCCTCCACCTATATAAGGAGGGGCAGGGCTCCCTCCTAGAGACACAAGATCCTCTCCTCCAAACCCTAGTACCAAGCCGCCGCCGCCTCCAAGCCGCTGCCGGCCCTAGGGCACTCGCCGCCGCCTCCTAGGTGAAACCCTAGCCGCCGGCACTAGCCCCTCCTCGGTGTCTAAACCCTAGATCGTCGAGGGACTCTCTCATACTCCACCATACTCGCTCCGGCTTAAGGCGAAGCCCTGCGAGATCTCCCCTCTACTTCCGGTACCACGCCGTTGTGCTGCCGGAATCGCGAGGAGAGTGCTACAACCTCCGCTGCCTGCTGGAACAAGGGAGAGGAAGGTCTTCGTCGAGTACCGAACGTGTGACCGACTGCGGGAGCGCTGCCGGAACGCAGTGCCGGAAGGATCGTCTACGCGATCTTGAGATCGGAAAGAGTACGACTATATCACCCACGAGAATCCGCTCTCGTTAAACACTTTGGAATCTTCGAGGGTGAGTTATTCTATCGACTCATTGCTACAATCTAGTAGATAGATCTTGGCTTGTTTGTTTGTATGCGGTAGAAATTTTTTGTTTTCCATGCTACGAAACCCTACACCCATGTCAACGACTTTTCTCTTATCGGCTTCTCCATGGTTTCACGTCGACCCTTCTCGTCCGCGTCCTTCTTTTCCGCGTCCTTCTTGTCGATATCGTCCATGATCGTGCCTTCAGTCTTCACCGGTTCCTTGATAAACAAACATTGATTTTCGTACTCCATCTTCACCAGATAATTTACCGTCCAAAATCCTTTCTTCGGATAGTAGTCCAACACGTCTCGCATGCGTGCTCATGTCGGTCGTAGTTGCCTTGCATCCAGTTCTATCGGAGTCGGCATGACATACTCTTCTGCGTCCGACAACGCGCTTGTTTCTGAACCTTGTGTGCCTCCACGTAGAGCTCCTAGAGCCAACGGCTCTACATGCAACATATCCTACATGCCTATTTGTGAGCCAATTTCTTCACTCACCACCACATTACATGGCCCTTGCACTTCTGGACACTCCTTTGCCCCAAGCTCTTCACGTGGATCATCAACTCCTGTACTAGCAGATGATGAGCTAAACACAACACCTTCTAGCTCTGTTTTTTCTGACCACAGACTAGCCTTTTCTCCGGACACTTTTTCTTCTGGAAGTATCCCTAGTGCTTCTGGCCTGGTGTCCATGCCTAGAGCATCCCCTAGGCCTTTAATCTCTTCTGGGTCCAAATTTGCTGACAAAGATAAGCTTGGTTGATCCATATTTTCTTCATACTCAAGATCCCACGTGATGTGAAAATATGAATATTCCGGTTCCTTGGAGCCCCAATTCCATGATTTCTCTTCCTCAAAGACTACGTCGTCCCTGAAAACCACCTTATTGGTATAAGGATTGCACAAACGGTATTCCTTCGAGCCTTCATATCCTATCATGATCATTGGAGTACTCTGCTGGCCGGTCTTGTCATGCTCCACGCACCCAAAAGTGTGAAGATTATCAACCGAGGGCTTCCATCCGTACCATCCTTCATACGGAGTCATACCAACTCCACTCTCAGTTGGCTCCATGTTTAGCAAATACACAGCCGTATTGACTGCCTCACCCCAGAAGTTTCCTGGCAAACCTTTACTCTTCATCATCCTCCGTGCCATGGTCAACACGGTTTGATGCAGCTCGCCTTCCTGATCAATGCGTAGAGCCCTTATCTTCGCGTCCACCTTAAACTCTTCGGCTTCCTTGATCTTCTAGAATGCTTGTTGAGCTTGATTCTTACTTTTCAGCAACACAATCCACATGTATTTACTATGATCATCCACCACAAGCATGAAGAACTTATTGCTGGACGGAGTTGAAGGTGAAATTCCAATGCATAGATCGCCATGATCAGATTCTAAAGCTTCATCGCCTCAAACGTGGCTTCACGCAGAAACGGGGCACTCCGTTGCTCGTGATCCATACACGGTAGATCGTGATCCACTTGCGCCACAATCTCCGTACTCGGTGACGGAGGATCCTCCTCATCCTTTAGCTCAGTTACTTCGAGCATCAGCATCATCGTTCCATCATCATCTCCTTCCTGGGCGATGAGAGCCCTCTCCTTCGACGATTTCTTGCAATCCTTCTTGAAGTGACTGAGCTCGCCGCACTTATGACATCTTACTTTTTTTATGTCAAACTTCCTCCACGGCGGAGGCTCGTCCTCATCCTCCCTTGCGATATACTTTTTCGCTGGACGAGAATCTTCTCTATCACTCCTGCTTCCGGATGCTTTATCGCCCTTCTTCTCCTTGGCGAACAACGCTCGATGCATAAGCATGAGATGCTCATCCACTTTTGAGTCACCATAGGTGATCTTCATCCGCTCGTCGTGCGCCTTGAACCGTCCAACTAGATCATCCATCATGAGAGTCTTGAGATCAACGCATTGCTCGATCGCCGAGACAACGGGTGAGTAACGTGGCGGCGCCACGTGGAGGAAACGCCTCATGATAGAGATCTCCTCCAGCTTCTCGCCAAGTCCGCAAATCCCATTGACCAGTGTAGCGACCCTTGAAGCAAAGGCATCTAGCGTCTCATCTTCTCCCATCTCCAGATTCTCGTACTTCTTCTGCAAGGTTTGCAGGGTCTCCTCGTGGACGCGCTCGTGCCCAAGATTTAGCGTCTTGAGCGTATCCCACACCTCCTTTGCAGATTTCTTCAAGATCAGGTGTTGCATCAGATCCGTCGGCACCACCGAGCAGATGGCCGTGAGTGCTAGTCGGTCTAGGTGGTACTTCGACGCGCCCTTTTTGAACTCGTCGCCGCCTGGATCGACAGCCTCCCAGAGTCTGGCGCCTTCTAACGCCCACTCCATCTGGACCGCCCATACCATGTAGTTGTCGCGGCTGTACCGCGGATACTGCATCGATACCGGTGCACCCGCAGCCGCACCAGAATACTCGCCTAGCTCCTTGCCCGTCATGACCTCCCATTACTAGGAGATCCTCCGCGAGGCTCTGATACCAATTGTTAGCACATCCCCTGCCGCCGAGTACTTTCCGATGACACCGACGAGGAAATTCCGACGAGACGACACACGCGTACCCGATAACTTCCGCCGAGATGCACGTGCTGCTAGCTGATCGATTCTTTTGATCTAACTAGTACACTCATGCACGCACACGCAAAACAACTTTGATTGCCAAAGGCTCTTGTCGAGCCTTGCCTTTTCTCTTGTATTGCTCAACTCACGGTCTGGTACACAAGCCTAGATATTACACATGTATATATACTAGTCCTGCTACTCACCAGTCCAACTACTACTCCATATACCAAACCGTCTAGGAGACCAACATATGTCCTACCTGGACACATACTCCTAATCGAACAGGAACTCTGCATGCACGGTGCCGTACCCGTGTAGGATGAGCTTATTTCCAACAGCCAGCCTACAACGCGTGTCCATCGCGGCACTGTAGTTCATCCCACTGAAGGAATTGGCCAGCTGCGGCGGCTGCTTGTGCCCCAATTGCTTTTATCTGAAATTTTGTGTTTCATTTTCAACCTATTTGTTTTGGTTTTGTTTGATCTGTTTTTTATGTATATATGTGAAAAAGGTGTTTTTCGGTGTTAGTGGCGCTTCCCACCTGCACGCTGCACTCCAGCAGGTCAGCACCTTCTTCTCCCCTTGATCTTGATGGCCAGGAGAAAGAGGCGTGCAGCTGTGATGCGTTGAGGGAGAGGAAGACGTCGCGGGACGTCATGAGTCTGTCGCCACCTCGCATCAATTGGTCATCAGCGTCGCCCCGCATCAGGTCATCGTTGGCGCCGCGCCGCATCCACATCTGCTAGCTTGGGCGTCGGTGGGAGGTCCCCGTGGAGACCCTGACGGGGGCCGGGTACCCGATGTTGGCGCAGACGAGGGTCGTTTCTCCCCCGATAAGCAAGCAGGGACTGGCGGGGACGGGTACTCGCGGGGATCAGGGCGGGTACGGTGGAGTCATCACTGGCAATCCCTGGCCATGTTGCCATCTTGAACAACAGTATAGTTATTCAATCTACCAAGCTTAGCCAATTCATGACTAGCAACATTCTGAGTTCGCGGCACCTTCAATATTTCAGATATGCGAGCCCTTCTCACCCGCCTCATACAGATAGTATGGTTCATTTGCAGATTTCCCAGCTTTACCCAACAGCGACCCCCTTTTCCATTGTACTCACACTGGGCTTTTCTTTTTCTTTCTAGGTACTAGGTATGTTTCGAACATCAAATTTGAAATAACTTAGATTTCCATGGTGCATAAAATTATCCTCAGAAGTTGTTGGCAAACATAATGGTTGTTAGAGCATCTCCGGTAGTGACTGTAAATTGGTGTTGCGCTAAAAACCCCGCCGATATGTAGTGCCGAAGTCTATTTTACGCGCTCCAGCAGCGGCTGTAAACAAGCGCACGCTATAAAAAGTTTAGTGCACACGGCTAAAAGGATGCAGATGCCGCCTAGAGGGGGTGAATAGACGGTTAAAAACTTTTCCGAGAGTTGCTCAATAAAGGCGGAATTAAACTAGCGTTTACTTTGTCAAGTACAAAACCTAGAGCAACTAGGGTTCACCTATGTGCACCAACAACTTATGCTAAGCAATACAAGCAACAATGTGATAAAATACAAGCAACAATGTGATAGCAAGATATAGATTACTTTAAGCATGAAGGCTATCACAATGTAAAGTGCATAAGTAGAGAGCTCGGGTATAGAGATAACCGAGGTACGTGGGGACGACGATATTTTACCGAGTTTCTCCCAACATGGAGTACGTCTTGTTTGTAGAGGGGGTGGTATCAAACCACCAACGCCACAAAAGGCCTCCCTTATTCTCCTGTGAATCTTACCCCAACGGGATCGATCCACGCTTCCACTATCGGTGCACTTGTCGGTGGCAATCCGGAACCTCTCACAAGGTTGGGGCACTTCTCCACAACTCAATTGGAGGCTCCCAACAAACAAGCTTGAGAAAGCTCCACAACTTAATTAGAGGCCCCAAGTAATCCAAGAACCTACAAAACCACCAAACCGTCTAGGGTTCCAAGAACCCAAGAGTAAAAAGCTTCTCACCTTTCACTCAATTGAATCCTCACCGAGAACTCAAACCGATGCACCAAATGCAATGGAAAGATCACAAGAAGTGATCAAATCCTTCTCTCCCAAATTCCACCAAAGCTACAAAAGCTTGTGGGGGAATAAGAGAGGAAGAACAATGGAGAAAATCCACAAAAGACTCCAAAATCTAGATCCCATGATGTTCCCCTCACTTAGAGGAGAGATTGATTGGTGGGATTGTAGATCTAGATCTCCTCTTTCAAATCCCAAAAGTATATGCAAGAATCAAAGGGGGTATTGAAGGGGAGCAAACTCAAGAGGGTCAAGAATGGAGGAGAAAGCTTGTAAAACTCGAGCAATGTCCATTGGGGAAGAAGGACACTTTTTTATAGGCCCACAGATTTCTGACTGTTTTCTGCCCGTTGGGGACCTGTCAGACTGGAGACTCCGGTGTGTAGACCGGAGTCTCCGGTCTACACCAGAGGTTATGGTCAACCTCCGGACCAGCCTCCAGACCACCTATCAGACTATCCCAACGCCTTTGGGAACCAAGTGGACCGGAGACTCCGGTCTGAGACATGGACCGGAGACTCCGGTCAGTCTTCGGACCTTCCTTCGGACCACCCAACAGACTGTCCCAGGCTGAATTCTGGAGCCCCCTCCCGGGAATCCTAGGGAAACTCCAGACCACACCGGATATTCCGGTCCACGCAGACCGGAGACTCCGGTCTAGACCAAATAAGAGGCAAACTTCAAATGGCGATATCTAGAGTTTGGAAACTCCGATTGATCTGAAACCAATTTTGTTGAAAATATTGGATACCACCAAGAGAGAACATTTCATGTATTATATTGTGAGATACCTCTCTTGGTGAGAAACCGGAAAACCTTAAAGATCAAAAACGCAATATGATATAAAAGGGAAATCCATTTTTGATGAACTAGAGCTTGTTATGAATAGTACCACAAGCTCTAGAACCTCACATGGATAAGATCCAAATAATAACCAAGAAAGGATGATGCTAAGTATGCAAAGGTTTGAGCTCTCTCTGAAAGATATGACCGAGTTACTCACTTGAGAGCCCTCTTAATAGTACGGTTATCTATCCTATAAACCGGTCTCCCCAACTAACACCACGAGACCGGTAAGAAGGAAACCCTATCAATATCATACCTTTGCCTTGCGCATATTCCACTTGATCTTGACGTAGACGATCTTATCCTTCTCAAGATGAAACATCTTTCTTGATTGCTCTCGCACGCACTTGCTTGATGAAGACTTGCAAGTTTCTTCCCCATACGATACGGGGAAACCTTTACTTTGACCTTGTCTTCATCGATTCATGATCCTGGAGGCTGGCAAGCTTTAAGCATGATATCTTCTAGATATGGCACATCTTTAGCTTGCACAACATTATTTCTAACACCATTTGGATTATGTCTTGAAGATACATATGATGAACTCTATCTTCTTCTTTAAGACACCCTTGCAAAAGGCTCAACTCTTACATGACCAATTTGTGGATCACTCTTTGAACACCTTGGTCACTACTTGATCCTCTTTACTTTCTTATTCTCTAAACCTTGAAGCCAACATATGGTTCAAGCATTTTCTATGGACTACAAGTACAACTTGATACAAACATTAGTCCATAAAGATTATCATTAATTACCAAAACCACATATGAGGCCCACATGTCCTTTCAACGACGTTTTGAGATATCCAAAGCTGTATATCTGGACGTGCAATGCAGTGCGTGCTATTGCTCAGTCTCGCGCGCGAACAAAACGGCCACTAAAACTTCACTCACGCGACGTACCTGCCATCAGTCGCGGAAACTTCCGCCACCGGCTCTCCTGGCCCTTCTTCCTGGCAGCCCGGCCTCCGACACCCGCGCTTGGACTTCCGCTGCCTGCCCACCCACGCGTGGAGGAGTGCCACCGCCCTCCGCTGCCCGCTCTTGGCCCTCCGACGCCGGACCGCCTGGCCGCCCGCGGGTGGAGGAGCTCTCTTTTCAGCTAGCAAACTCACCAATCGATTCAGCTAGCACACTCTCTTTTCAGCTAGCACACACCAATCTATTCACGCGGCCGCTGCTATAAAATCTGAATTTTTTTTGTAATTGAATTCAACCGATTAGCGCAAGTGTTTTTATCTGATATTTTATGTTGATTTTTAGTCTATTTTTTGGTCCTGTTTAATCTTCTTTTGACACACATATCTGAAAAAAGGTGTTTTTGTTGCTCTATTTTAGAGCGCCGGATGAAGTGATACTTTTGCGCGCTATATGTTTAGTGGAGGTTTTGTCCGCTCTACACGCTAAAAGTGGATAGAACGTGCTGCAAACAAGTTGCCAAAATATAGATCCACTGCCAGAGATGCTTTTATAGTTCTACTTTTTTCTGACTTGTTATAGTTCTACTTTTATATATCTAATAATTAATTTAAGAAACGTGTCAAAGAAAACCTAATGACCACCGGCTCATATTTGGTAGCCTATATTTGTGATGGGTTGGGCCGGCCGTGTGTGTTTTACAGTTTCTCTCTAAATTGGTTTATCAGTGTTTACCGGTCGGCCACAAATCATTGGTGGTCTTTACCCCAAACTGTAAACAGTAACGTGGTTTCTGCAGCAAAACCAAATAATTCGTAATCGACGTTGGTGACTTCTGCAATTTTCATGCCCGCTTTTTTACCGGACGCCGCATCCAAACCGAGAGAGAGAGAAAGAGCGAGAGGTTTAGGATTTCTTAGATTTGCATGGCGATATATAATTCCACGGCCACGTCGCACTACAGGAATAAAGACAAACGCCGACGGCAAAAGGTCGGAGCCGTTGGCATAGGTGGATGGGCTCGGCACCTTGGTAACGCAGCCATCGGCCTAGCCTTGTCGTGAGCGTATGATGGATAGGCCGACAGCAGTCGTCGGCGTAGGTGATTACCTGTAATGGCGATGCGACGGCGTCAAGTCTACGCCGATGTCGTCGGTGTAGGGCGTAGCCTTTTTTCCTTTTTGCCACGTTAATCTTAGAAAAATTATAATTAAATCATTTTAATTCAAAAAACTACATATAATATATCAAAATTTGCAGAAAAATAAGATCTAGCTATCTAAACTTAAATATTACATAGTTTTGTTGAAAAAAATATAAAAAATTATAAATACTTTCATATAACATATTTTCTATTTTCTGAGTACGCAAAACGGGTGTTTTGTGAAGCAACTACCAAATAAAAGTTTAAATATGGTACCACCCCATTTAAAAAAATAATAGACCTCCTTATATGGACAATATCACAACCGGGTTATCTTAAACCTTCCCATCCACCATTCATGAAAAAGACAAATTCTTGACGAATCGGAAGGAAGTGAGTCAGATTTAAACTACATGTATATTATCTGATGCTCATGATTTTTTGAAAAAAACAATTTTAGACTCACAATATGCTATTTCATCAGAGATCCAATGCAATTTTAGCGAGGCTAAGCCCCGAGTTAGAAATCCTCATGCCCGCCATTTTAGAATGTTTTACGATAGTTTGAAATAGGCATAAAAATTCAAAAACTATCGAAATAATAAAAAACCTTCGTGTGATGTCATATTATATGACATAGTTACAAGGAAAAATATCAAACTTAGTATATTGATTGTATCTCAAAAAACCTTCACAAAATGACCTATCTCAATCGAGATTTCCTGGCTTTCAGGTCAAATGACCAATATTATGGCTAGAATCATGGCATAGTTTGCGATAATATGCCCATATTATACATGCATGTGCATCATGGGATGGCGAACAATGCTGCAGGAGGAAGTTTGCCTTTTGATCGTAGGGAAAAGCCATTTTCCATTTTCTGAGTGCTAAAAATAGGGTGTCTTGTGAAGCAACCACCAAATGACTAATTCAAAATGCTAACACCCAATTTTTCAAAAATACTAGACCACCTTATATGGACAATGTCCCAACTAGGAGAGCTCAAACCTTTCCATCCACCTCTAGTGAAAAACACAAATACCTACCAAATCGATAGGAAGTGGGTCCGTTTTGAACAACATTATCTGATGCTCAAGATTTTTTGAAAAAAATTATTTTTTGACTCACAATATGCTATTTCATCATAGATCCAATGCAAGTTTAGCGAGGCTCAGCCCCGACCTAGGAATCTTCATGTCCGTCGTTTTAGAAAGTTTGACAATAGTTTGAAACGGGCATAAAACTTTAAAAACGATCAAAACAATGAAAAACCTTTGTATGATGTCATATTACATGACATAGTTATAAGGAAAAATATCAAACTTGGTATATTGATTGTGTCTCAAAAAAACCTTCATAAAATGATCTATCTCAATTGAGGTTTCCTGACTTTCATATCAAATAACCAATGTTATGGCTATAATCACGGCATAGTTTGCGATAATGTGTTCATATTGTGCATGCATGTGCATCTTGGGATGTCGAACAATGTTACAGGAGGAAGTTTTTCTTTTCGTCGCACGAAAAAACCATTTTTCATTTTTTGAGCGCCAAAAATAGGGTGTTTTATAAAGCAACCACCAAATGGCTAATTTAAATGCTACCACCCCATTTTTAAAAAAATATTATACCACCTTACATGGATGATACGTTGGAAACATATCTATAATTTTTTATGCGTCATGCTTGTTTTGTATCTACTTTGCTTTACTTGTCCAAACTTTGAGGTGTTTTTTACATGTTTTCTGGTACTAACCTATTAACAAGTTGCAACAGTGCCAGATGCCTATTCTCTGTTGTTTTTGGTTTAAGAAAATTTAGTAAAGAAATATTTTCGAAATTGGACGGGACAAAGAACAAAGTCAATTACTTTCTGTGGGGAACAAGAAGTCTAGAGGAGAGCCGGAGGGGCCGGCCCCACCCCAGGCGTGGGTGGGCCCCACCCCGCTGTTGGCTAGGGTTTGGTCGCCCTGGTCGCCGCCTCGGTCTCCCTCTTCATCTATAAGAAGCCCCTGATGCAGAAACCCTGGATACCCGATCAAATATCCATGAAACCATCTGTAGATGCCGCCACCATCATCCCTAGATCCCGACACCCTGCCGGAGGGGAGATCATCCCGGAGGCCTTCTCTCCGGTATGATGCGTGAGTAGTTCCACCTTGGACTATGGGTCCACGTAGTAGCTAGATGGTTGTATCTCCTCCTTTGTGCTTTCATGTATAGATCTTGTGAGCTCCGTTCATGATCAAGATCTAATCTATTTGTAATCATGCATGTTGTGTTTGCGGGGATCCGATGGATATTAAGATTATTATGTTGGTTTGATTAATGGTTTTATCTTTATGATTCTACCATGTCTGTGTTGTTTGTGATCTTGCATGCTCTCCGTTGTTAGTAGCTATCTTGGCCAAGTAGTTGCTAGTAACTCCAAGAGGGGGTATTTATGCTCGATAGTGGGTTCATGCCTCTAGTTTTCAAGGGAAGTGACAGAAATCTCTTCGGTTGTAGATGTGATGTTGCTACTAGGGAGAAAACAACGTCTCTTGTTCATAGAACATATGGACTGTTTACCTTACACACTTTGCTTAAAGCAGTTGTTTGTTGCTTACAACTTAATACTGGAGGGGGTTCGGATGATAACCTGAAGGTGGACTTCTAGTCATAGATGTAGTTGGATGACGGTCTATGTATATTGTTGTATTGCCTAATCAACCTCATAGGATCTTTCTGGCTAGTAATTGCATTGTTATGCCTTGCTCAGTTCCTGTCAATTGCCCCACTATAATTTGTTTACCCTTCATGCCATGTTGTTTCTCTAAGGAGAGCACATCTAGTTAACTATGGACCCCGGTCCAATCTTTACCATTGATACACCTTCCACTATTACTTGTTTACTTGCTGCAAACCATTACCTTCCACACCATTCGTTTAATCCTTTGTTACAGCAAACCGGTGTGCTTGACAATCTCACTGTTCGTTGGGGCAAAGTCTTGAGTTTGTGTTGTGCAGGTCTCCATGTTGCTTGCAACACCTGTGTGACGTTTCCTTCCTCCTTCTGGTTCGATAACCTCGGTCTCAACTGAGGGAAAACTTTCTGCTTGCTCTTCACACCCTGCGCTTGGGGTTACCAACAAAGTGCTACGTCGAGCACCATCAAGTCTTTCTGGCGCCATTGCCGGGGAACTACAGGACAGCTTCAACATCTTCCTCCCCGTCAAGCACCAAGTCTTTCTGGCGCCATTGCCGGGGAGGCTAAGGACGTCTTAACTAGGGGAGTCCTTCACTTCCTTTCTCTTTACTTTGTTTTTATTTTGATTTATTTCTTTTGCTTGGTTTTGTTTGCCTCTTTCAAAAAACCCAAAAAAAAATTAGTCTAGTTTGGTTTGCTTGCTTTATTCAAAAACACACAAAAATTAGTTCCTGCTCTAGTTGCCACCTTTCTCTAGCTCACCATTTTGCTCCCCAAGTTCGCCCCGAAAGATCTTGCAATAGGTAGTGGCTCCATAATTGGGAAAGATAATATTGAAAAAAAATTATTTATGTTAGCAAGCATTAGGATGTTGAGGAAAAATCTACACCAGAGCTTGCTCCTAATTATGAGATTGCTGTAGCTTCTTTAGTTCATATGTTGGAGGCTTTGTTTGTTAGCCTTAACCCCTTCATACAATTCATGTTCCTAAAACTAAAAGAAGAAAAGAATGCTAAAAAGAGAGAATTCATCCTTGAAACTTTATCAAAAGAATTTCATGATGTTGCTAGGGAGGCCAAAAAGGTTTTTAAGCGTTTCAATATGCTAGGGTCAAGTATAAATGTTGTGGGTATTTCTGATAAAACTAAGCCTAGAGAGGAACTTAAGATACTCATACCCTTTAAGCTTGTTGGAATGCATGAAGCCTTTAAAAAGAATTTTGATTGGATTGCTCCTGAAAATATTTTTGATGAAGGTAGTAGACCAAAGAGAGATGAGAAGGGATCCTCCAAAACCCATTTGGATGAGATACCTTTCATAGTTGAAGACTTTCCAAGTATGGATGTTAATGCTGCTTCATTTGAAAATACTTGATTCTTCTTGCTTCTTGTGTCTAACTTAAAGGCGTTAAAGAAAAATACTTGTTGAGAGATAACCCAAGAGTTTCCTTGAGTCTTGGAAGTTATTACTTCTGTAATAACCTCTCCTTATCCTTTTTGTCTGCTTCTTGTGCCAAGAATGACCTCTAATGAGAGGGAATTAAGATTTGGGGAGTTGCTGTCCCAAAACAGATTTCTCTCCTCCACCAAAAAAATTTGTGAGGAGGCTCTGTAACTCGGATTAAGCTGAAAATGTACGAGTAAATCCCCCAGAATATTAGATAACTTTTGTCAGTTCAACACTTTTTGATTTGAGCAACATAAGATGTTTGGAAAAATCAGTTTATACATGTTGGTCTGTTTTGACAGATTTCTGCCATTATTTGCATTTGCTTCTTATTGATTCCTTTTTGAGTTCTTTTAAGGTAAATTGAGCTTTTTGAAGGAGTTAATACAGTAGCTTGTGTTTTAAGTGAAAATCCTTGCTATTTAAAATCTTTTCTAGTGGTCTAATATCTTTTGAATAAGCTAATGTTGCTAATGAAGATTGTGTGAAGTTTTGTATGAAGGAAAATTTTCAGGTGTAAAGAGAGAATGATGCCATGAGATGAAGAATGGATAAAAGCTCAAGCTTGGGGATTCCACCATGGTGTAACCCCAAGAAATATCTAAGAGGTACAAGCGTCAAAGCTTGGAGATGCCCAAGGCATCCCCTTCTTCATCAGAAAAAAGCTTGGGTCTATCTAGACACTTCGTTTTTTACTGTTTCATGCACAATTGTGTTGTTCTTGGTGCGTCTTAGTTTTCATTTGCTTTGATTAGGTTGTTTAGTTTTCTTGAATAAAGTAGTTTGGACCCCCGTTTTCGATGTGTTGTTTTACAAATAAGTTTGCTTGATGTTTGGAAAGAAGTAGTAAGTTCTTGCTTGAAGTGCAAGAGGAGCTTGTATTGACTGTGACTTAGACTTTAGCATGACATACTAGGTGTTGTTTTAGCATTATGCTTAGTGATTATTGATGTAGCATGGCTTGTTCCAAACAATTGGGATTTCTTAGTGTGCTTTGAAGAAATTATGCGTTGTTTTAGCATGCAAAAGCATAGTATTGTGGTATTCTCCTTTGATGCTTTGCTTGGGTTGACTTGGCACATGCTCACACCATGTTATGACTATGACAAGTCACCATTAGCCTCTATGATTATTTAGTTCTTGACTTGTGATACGTTGGACATGTATCTATAATTTTTGATGCTCCATGCTTGTTTAGTATCTACTTTGCTTTACTTGTCTACACTTTGAGGTGCTTTTTACATGTTTTATGGTACTAACCTATTAACAAGTTGCAACCGTGACAGATGCCTGTTTTTTGCTGTTTTTGGTTTTAGAGAAGTTAGTAAAGAAATATTCTCGCAATTGGACGGGACAAATGCTAAAGTCAATTACTTTCCGTGGGGAACAAGAAGTCCAGAGGAGAGCTGGAGGGGCCGGCCAGGGGGGCCAGACGCACCCCAGGCGCGGGGCAGGTGGGCCCACGCCTGGCTAGGGTTTGGCGGCCTTGGTCGCCTCCCTGTCTCGTCCCTTCGCCTATAAGAAGCCCCCGATGCAGAAACCCTGAGTACCCGATCAGAAATCCACGAAACCGTCTGTAGCCGCCGACACCATCGTCCCTAGATTGGGGGATCTGAAGCTCTTCCCGGCACCCTACTGGAGGGGAGATCATCCCGGAGGCCTTCTCTCCGGTATGATTCGTGAGTAGTTCCACCTTGGACTATGGGTCCATGTAGTAGCTAGTTGGTTGTATCTCCTCCTTTGTGCTTTCATGTATAGACCTTGTGATCTCCGTTCATGATCAAGATCTAATCTATTTGTAATCATGCATGTTGTGTTTGCGGGGATCCAATGGATATTGAGATTATTATGTTGGTGTGATTAATGGTTTTATTTATTTGATTCTATCATGTCTGTGTTGTTTGTGATCTTACATGCTCTCCGTTGCTAGTGGTTATCTTGGCCAAGTAGTTGCTAGTGACTCCAAGAGGGAGTATTTATGCTCGATAGTGGGTTCATGCCTCTAGTTTCCAAGTAAAGTGACAGAAATCTCTTCGGTTGTAGATGTGTTGTTGCTACTAGGGAGAAAACAACGGTCTCTTCTTCATGGAACATGTGGACTATTTACCTTACACACTTTGCTTAAAGCAGCTGTCTGTTGCTTGCAACTTAATACTGGAGGGGGTTCGGATGATAACCTGAAGGTGGACTTCTAGTCATAGATGTAGTTGGATGACGGTCTATGTATATTGTTGAATTGCCCAATCAACCTCATAGGATCTTTCTGGCTAGTAATTGCATTGTTATGTCTTGCTCAGTTCCTGTCAATTGCCCCGTTGTAATTTGTTTACCCTTCATGCCATGTTGTTTATCTAAGGAGAGCACCTCTACTGAACCATGGACCCCGGTCCAATCTTTACCATTGATACATCTTCCACTGTTACTTGTTTACTTGCTGCAAACCATTACCTTCCACACCATTCTTTTAATCATTTTTTACAGCAAATCAGTGAGCTTAACAACCTCACTGTTCGTTGGGGCAAAGTCTTGAGTTTGTGTTGTGGAGGTCTCCACGTTGCTTGCAACACCTTTGAGGCGTTTCCTTCCTCCTTCTGCTTCGACAACCTCGGTCAAGTGCTACGTCGAGCACCATAAATGGACAATGTCCCAACCGGGAGAGCTCAAACCTTTTCGTCCACCCCTGGTAAAAAAACAAATTCTTACCGAATCGGCACGAAGTGGGTCCAATTTGAACTACATGTATATTATCTAATGCTCATGATTTTTTGAAAAAAATCATTTTTAGACTCACAATATGCTATTTCATCATATATTCAATGCAAGTTTAGCGAGGCTCAGCCCCGAGCTAGGAATCTTCATGCCCGCCGTTTTAGAAACTTTTACGATAGTTTCAAGCGGGCATAAAAAAATCAAAAACGATTAAAACAATGAACAACCTTTGCATGATTTCATATTATATGACATAGTTACTAGGAAAAATATCAAACTTGGTATATTGATCGTGTCTCAAAAAAACCCTTCACAAAAGACCTATCATCGAGATTTCCTCGCTTTCAGGTTAAATGATCAATGTTATGGCTAGAATCATGGCATAGTTTATGATAATATGCTCATATTGTGCATGAGTGTATATCATGGTATGGCGAACAATGTTGCGGGAGGAATTTTTCCTTTTCGTCGCACGGAAAAGCCATTTTCCATTTTCCGAGCGCAAAAAATAGGTCGTTTTGTGAAGCAACCACCAAATGGCTAATTCAAAATGCTACCACCCTATTTTTCAAAAATACTAGACCACTTTACATGGAAAATGTCCCAAACGGGGGAGATCGAACCTTTCCTTCCACCTCTGGTGAAAATGACAAATTTCTGCTGAATCGGTAGAAAGTTGGTCCGATTTAAACTACATGTATATTATGTGATGCTCATGATTTTTTACAAAAATCATTTTTATACTCACAACATTCTATTTTATTATAGATCTACTTCAACTTTTCCTTTTCGTCGCACCAAAAAGCTATTTTCTTTTTTCCTAGTGCAAAAAAGGGTGTTTCATGAATCCTAACATAGTTTCAGTCGTTCTAGTGTTAACAAGATACGATACATAATTAAATATATGATAGGGATGCCATATTTGGATTCCTCTAATTTTTCTGATCAATTTGGATATATTATTTATCGAATTACGATTTACGGATTTGTAGTTGTGAATTATTCAATATTAAATGGAAAAGGGCAAAAAAAAAAAAAATTGTTTTATTTTAATTTGAATTAAATATTATTATTATTTATTCATGGTTGTTTACTTAAATAATTGTTTGAAATTTTAAAAATAAAGACGCGTGGTACCATCGTCCAAAGGTTAATAGGATTGATATGGTAATATTATCAGTAAGATCTAATTTCCTAGAAGCTCATCCAGAAGAAACATAAAAGTTAAGCGTGTTGGGCTAAAATAGTGTTACGGTGGGTGACCGATGAAAAAGTTTGACCATGAGTATAATTTAACCAAAAATTAATTATACTTAGAGTTAAAAAATAATTATGACATTAACGAGTCAAATAATTAAAAAAATGTCTATAAAATTAATACTTTAAAAAGAATTGAAAAAATATATTTTAAAAAAATGAAAAAGATAGGCCGACGGCATTGCCATCCGGGAACGAGATCCTCTGACCTACTCGCTACTACTGTAGAGGGACCGTAGTTTCCTGTCGTCCACTTAACGCGCATGTCGGACAGTACCATCTCAAACGCGTTGGAAACGCTACAGGTCGGCCATGTCCCAGTCCAATGATCCGGAGAAGAAAACAGACAACGCTCCAGCTCAGAAAAAAACGAGCTCGCAAATTCCCCCATGATGGCCTTCGCGTTTTCCTCGCCGCCGCCATTCGCTCGCTGGTCGTGGTGGCTGCACGGCGCCGGCGAGGCCGCTATGAACCGGCGCCCGTCTCATTCTTGTTGCCGCGCTCTAACTCTGCCCTGGCACACTCACTCGCCGGCACGCCCAGTTCCACGGTCGTGGCGTCTCAACCTGCCTCGAGGCTGGCGAGTGAAGGAGCAGGAGTCTGATTCGTGGCCGCCGCGCTCACCCTCTGTTGCTGCCGCCCTTGTAGCCATGTACTGCAGGATTTGTTAACTGAATTTAGAACAGCTATGTACAGGAAGCCTTGTTAACTAAATTTCGAACTTCTCTTGTAATTAGATGTTATAACTGAATAAAAACTTCAGTTGCTATGTACATATGCAGTATTCTGAAATGAACTGAATGCAAATTGTTGCTACTAAATGACAACTAACACAGATTATTTTCAGAACTAGTAAAGAGTCGCTATGTACATTAGTTTCTTATAGTTCAGTAGTGTACATGGACAGCACACAGCAGAAATCTTCTTTGGGCTAGAATTATTACTACACTGATCCAAATCGTGCAAATGAGGTACCAACGGAAAGGCATGACTATGTACTACAACTTTTGCTTTGGATCTAAGTCAAAATTATGCACCAATTAGGAGAAGTTTAAAGTTCTTTCATATCCTGCCACTGGTTGCATCTACCTAGGACAGATCCTTTTATTTCAGCCCATAGAGACAAACTGAGAATGCCAGGCTAGTGAGATCTACCTGAGATTGACGATCGAGAGAGCAAAGTGTTAGGAATAGACAGGTTGTATTCTTCTGGGGCCAAATGCCACAATATATAGTACAGATACAGAGCAAATATGCAGGAAGCCCCTAACATATGGGAGAAATACAATATACAGGTATATACATCTAACACCCCCCCCCCCCTCCCCCTCAAACTCATGGTGGATCCACAACACTGAGTTTGGAGAGTAAGAAATCATGCTGTGCTCTGGTCTGTGCCTTCGTAAAGAAATGCGCCAACTGTAAATCTGAAGGCACATACTGAAGCGCAACAACCTAAGCCTGCACCTGAGCACGTGTATAGAAAGCATCAACACCTATATGCTTGGTAAGCTCATGCTTGACCGGATCACGTGCAACACTAATAGCACATGTACTATCAGACAAAACTAGACTGGATGTGGTAATAGAGACCCCCAAATCCGCAAGTAACCACCATAATCAGGTCACCTCAGCAGTCAACAAGGCTATAGCACGCAACTCAGCATCAACACTCGAACGGGGAACCGCTGTCTGTTTCTTCGTCTTCCAAGCAATGAGCGAACCACCAAAAAACACACAGTAAGCAGAAAGTGAACGGCGATCCGAAGGATCACTCGCCCACGTAGCGTCCAAATAGCACTGGAGCTGGAGGGGGCTGGAACGAGGAAAGAAAAGGCAACGAGTGATCGTACCACAAAGATAACGAAGAACACGGAGAAGATGACTATAGTGAACAGTGGTAGGAGCAGAAACAAACTGACTCAGAATATGAACAGGATAAGAGATGTCAGGACGAGTGACAACAAGATAAACAAGACTCCCAACAAGATGACGATAACGCGTCGGATCAGAAAGAGGATCACCATCAGTAAGTTGAAGCTTAACATTAAGCTCCATAGGGGTCTCAACAATGCGCTCATCCCCAAGAGCAGCACGAGCAAGAAGATCCTGAATATACTTTTCCTGAGAGATGTGAAAGCCATCAAAAGTAGAGGAAACCTCAATCCCAAGAAAGTATCGAAGAGGACCAAGATCAGTCATAAGAAACTGATCACGAAGACGAGCCTTAACAAAGGCGATATACTCAGGATCATCACCAGTAATGATCATATCATCAACATAGAGAAGAAGAAGAGTGCGTCCACGAGGAGAAGTGTGAATAAACAACGCTGGATCATGAGCACTAGGGGAGAAACCAGCAGCAGTCACTACAGAAGCAAAGCGCTCAAACCAGGCACGAGGGGCCTGTTTGAGGCCATAAAGAGAACGTCAAAGACGACAAACCATCCCCTCGGGAACAGAATATCCAGGAGGAGGATGCATATAAACCTCCTCACTCAACTCACCATTGAGAAAGGCGTTCTGAACATCAAGCTGGGACACAGACCAGTGACGAACAGAAGCAACAGCAATAAGAGTACGCACAGTGGTCATATGTGCCACAGGAGCAAAGGTCTCATCATAGTCACGACCATGCTCCAGCTGAAAACCACGAGCCACAAGACGCGCTTTATAGCGCTCAAGAGATCCATCAGAGCGAGTCTTAATCTTATAGACCCACTTACACATGATAGGACGAACACCGGGAGGGGGAGAAACAAGATCCCAGGTGCCAGTGCGCTCAAGCGCAGCAATCTCCTCAGCCATGGCCAACTGCCATTCAGGATGATGCGCAGCATCCCGATAAGAAGTCGGCTCAGAGGCAACAGAAAGACCATACTGACTAGGAGAGTAATGGTTGGGGGCACGACGCTGACAAATAGGATGAGGAGAGGGAAGATCATCAGAGGAAGACGACGCAGGAGACGACGATGAAGAAGAGGGAATAGTAGAGGAAGACTCCGGAGAACGAGGAGAACTAGGAGAACTAGATGGAGCAAAGGAGGACGGTGTCGAAGAAGAGACATCAGGGGGAGGAGATCTGGAAGAAGACACAATAGGGGTAGAAGGAGGTGTGTCAGGAAAGAGAAGGAACGAGATATCTTCCACCGGGTAAGTACCAGCGGTGGGACGAGGATAGAAAGGACGCGTCTCATCAAAAGTAACATCACGAGAGATACGCATCCGACGACCAACAGGGTCCCAACAGCGATAGCCCTTATGCTCATCACTGTATCCGAGGAAGACACACTCAACAGACTGAGCAGTCAGTTTGGTGCGTTCGCGAGGAGCAAGGAGAACATAGCAAACACAACCAAACAAGCGGAGCATGGAGTAGTCTGGAGACTGTCCAGATAGGCGCTCAAGAGGGATACCACCCTGCAAGGCGGCAGAAGGCTGAATATTGATGAGGTAAGCCGACGTAGCGACAGCCTCAGCCCAGAAATGCGACGGGAGAGAAGAAGCAATCATCATAGCACGAGTGGTCTCAAAAAAATGGCGATGCTTATGCTCAGCAACGCCATTCTGCGCATGCGCGCCAGGACAGGAGAACTGAGCAAGGGTGCCCTGCTCAGCAAGAACACCTCGCAACATCTGGGAGATATACTCACCAACAGAATCAGCACGAAAAACACGGATGGGGGTAGAATACTGAGTACGGACCATGGCCGCAAAACGCTGATATATGGAAAGCACTTCACTACGAGAGCGCATAAAATACAACCAAGTGTATCGAGAAAAATCATCGATGAATAAAATATAGTAGCGATGGCCCCCTTTCGAACCGAAAGGAGCCGGACCCCAAACATCGGAATGAACTAAATTAAAAGGTCGCTGAGATACAGACGCGCTAGTAGGATAGGGAAGCTGAATCTGTTTCCCCAACCTACAGCCCTGACAATGCAAAGACCCATCTCCTAAGACAGACCCCAGAAGACCACGATGAACTAATGACGACAGGCGAGAGTCACAGAGGTGACCAAGACGATGATACCACTGCTGAAAGGAGCTGGTAGTAGAGGCGACAACCGGAGAAGAACTGGCAGATGAAGTGGCAGCGGAAGGAACACGAAGCCAGTCTAACTCCCAAAGTCCTGAAGAGTCACGGCTGCGAGGGCCAGCTCCAACCAGGGTCTGGGTGCGACGGTCCTAGACAACACAAGAATCAGCATCAAGAATGACGCGACAACCAGAGTCAGTAAGCTTGGCTAGCAGAGAAAAGATTCATCTTAAGAAGAGGGACATGAGAAATATCAGGAACAAAAAAAGAAGAAGTAGAAAGGGTGCCCCGACTAGAAACAGGAAGAGAGGTACCGTCAGCCGTGAAAACACGAACATGAAAAGGGAGAGAACGAAGAGCGGGCAGAAAAGAAGACTCAGAGGTCATATGAAAGGAAGCTCTAGAATCCAGATACCACGGGGACGTACCTGACTGTGTAGAAGGTGGTGGTCGTGCAGTGCCTGAAGAATCAGTCACAGAACCAGCAGTGCCTGTCGAAGAAGAGCCTGTAGCAGCAAGCAGACCGCGAAGACTCCTCATAATGTCCTGGTCGGAGAGAGCAACTGCTGAAGATCCAGAAGGAGCCGACTGCCCACGAGCCTGGTGCTGCTGACGTAAACTGGGATCCCCGGTATAACAGGTGGCCCAAGTGTGGCCATCCTTGTTATGGTAAGAGCAGTGACGAAGAGAACCACGGTGACCCTGACCACGAGCCTGCTGGTACTGACTTTGACCCGGAGACTGCTGGTGCTGACTCTGACCCTGACCTGGAGGAGTGGGTAGTATCGGCGGCGACACAGAGGACCGCGACTGAGTCGAGGGAGCAGACGACATAGAAGGACCACGAGTAGCAAGCACAGATGGAACCGCAAGAAGACCAGCACCACGAACACGGGTCTCCTCAGCCCGAAGCTCAGACAACACCTCAGAGAGCGAAACACGACCACGAGCATTCAGCTGAGCACGCCGGGGCTCAAACTCCTGGCGGAGCCGAGACAGAAACTCATAGATGCGGTGAAACTCCAAATCCGAGCGCACAATCTAACAGCACGAACATGTGCCACACACAGCAGTACGGAGAGAATCAAGCTGACGCCAGATAGCAGCACTCTGAGTATAGAACTCATCAATAGTGGAATCACCCTGCTGAAGAGCATGCTCCTGGCGAACCACAGACAGGTAAAGAGCATCCCCAGACGGCTGATAGCGCTGACGAAGATGGGCCCACTAAGCGGCAACAGTAGGGAGACTCATGAACTCAGCAGCATACTGGGGCAGAACACTGGAGGTGAGGACAACAGCAGCACGAGCATCCTCATCAACCCACTGAGTGTAGGCAGTCAGATCATGATGATAGGCCTCGAGATCAGAAGAGTACTGTTTGAACTTCAGGTCATAAGCAGCAACATCACTATCATCGGCTCTCTGAGCAGCATCCTTGGCCTCCTGAGACGCATCAGTGCCGAGGACAATCGGCGTCGGTGGAAGAGGAGCCACAGGAGCAGAGGGGCACGGCGGACAGGAGACCACGCCGGAGAGCACACCCCAAAGACGGAGACCGCGCATAAAGGCAGCGAAATCAGGATAATTCGCGCCATAGAAGATCACCGGGCAGCGAGGAATCGCAACATAACCCGATGCAGAAGACATCTCTCTCTCTCTCTCTCTCTCTCTCTTTTCTTTTTTTGGATCTGGTCAACCAGAGAAGATCTGACAGGGACGGGCGGACGCGGGCAGACGCGAGCGGGCGGCAGGAGGCGGACGCGACGCGGGCAGATGCGGGCGGGCGCGGGCGGACGCGGGCGCGCGGGCAGACGCTGGCGGGCGTACGCGGGCAGGAACGCTGTGCGCCAGGTTCCTGGTGGAAACCACGCGGGCTGGGCGCCTCGGGAGTTGGAGATCGGCAGGGCGGACGTGACGCGGGACGGGAGCGCCCAGGACGTGACGCGGGCAGGGAGTAGGCTTCTCGGCGGAGACGGAACCGCCCAGACTCGATCTGATCAGCGATTTCGATCGAAGCTTGCTAGCAGCCCGGGAAGATGACGTGAAGCAACACAGATCCGATCCAATCTGGAAGATTGGGAAGCACAGCAGATCTAATCTGATCCGATCTGGAAGCAAAAATTTGACGAGTAGACTACTCCACACAAGCGGCCAGAATGGGGACCGGCGTTGGCCGGGGCGAGCTGACGGCGGCGGCGGTCACAAGCAGAGGACCGGTAGGCACGAAAAACCTAAAACCGACTTTGATACCATGTTAGGAATAAACAAGTTGTATTCCTCTGGGGGCCAAAGGCCACAATATATAGTACAGGTATAGGGCAAATATGCAGGAAGCCCCCTAACATATGGGGGAAATACAATATACAGATATATACATCTAACACAGAGCAGCGCATTGGTGAGAAGAGCACCGCGTCTGCTCCAGGTCTTGCGTTCTCAGCTTCTCACGCCATTTTTTTAAGAGCGCCGATTTCTCTCTCCGGATCGTTGGCCAACCCAAGCGTTCGTTTCCAGCGCGTTTGATATGGTTCCTTCCGATGCGCATTGAGTGGACGACAGGAAACTACGTCTCTCTGTAGTAGTAGCGTGTAAGTTAGAGGATCTCGTTCCGCCGTTGGCGTAGCTCCAGCCAAACCCTCTAGGCCATCGGCGTTGCCGCCAGGACAAACGGTCGTCAACCGTGCGATGTGGGCCCCGCATTATTTTGCCGATGGCCAAACCGGCTACGCCTACGGGGTTGTACACCGACTGTTGATACGTTGGAAATGTATCTATAATTTTTGATGCTCCATGCTTGTTTAGTATCTACTTTGCTTTGCTTGTCTACACTTTGAGGTGTTTTTTACATGGTTTCTGGTACTAATCTATTAACAAGTTGCAACAGTGTCAGATGCCAGTTTTCTGTTGTTTTTGGTTTCAAAAAAGTTAGTAAAGAAATATTCTCGGAATTGGACGGGACAAACATCAAAGTCAATTACTTTCCGTGGGGAACAAGAAGTCCAGAGGAGAGCCGGAGGGGCCAGCCAGGGGGGCCAGACCCACCGCAGGAGCAAGGGTAGGTGGGTCCGCGCCTGGCTAGGGTTTGGTGGCCCTGGACGCCTCCCGGTCTCGCCCCTTCGCCTATAAAAATCCCCCGATGCAGAAACTCTGAGTACCCGATAAGAAATCCACGAAACCGTCTGTAGCCGCCGCCACCATCGTCCCTAGATTGGGGAGGGATATGAAGTTCTTCCCGGCACCCTACCGGAGGGGGGATCATCCCGGAGGCCTTCTCTCCGGTATGATACGTGAGTAGTTCCACCTTGGACTACGGGTCAATGTAGTAGCTAGATGGTTGTATCTCCTCCTTTGTGCTTTCATGTATAGATCTTGTGAGCTCCATTCATGATCAATATCTAATCTATTTGTAATCATGCATGTTGTGTTTGCGGGGATTTGATGGATATTGAAATTATTATGTTAGTTTGATTAATGGTTTTGTATTTATGATTCTATCATGTCTATGTTGTTTATGATCTTGCATGCTCTCCGTTTCTAGTGGTTATCTAGACCAAGTAGTTGCTAGTGACTCCAAGAGGGGATATTTATGCTCGATAATGGATTCAAGCCTCTAGTTTCCAAGGGAAGTGACAGAAATCTCTTTGATTGTAGATGTGCTATTGCTACTCCAAGAGATGAGAAAGGATCCTCCAAAACCCATTTGGATGAGATACCTTTCATAGTTGAAGATTTTGCAAGTATGAATGTTAATGCTTCTTCATTTGAAAATACTTGATTTCTCTTGCTTCTTGTGCCTAACTTAAAGGCGTTGAAGAAAAGTACTTGTTGGGAGATAACCCAAGAGTTTCCTTAAGTCTTGGAAGTTATTACTACAGTAATAACCTCTCCTTATCCTTTTTGTTTGCTTTTTGTACCAAGAATAACCTCTAATGAGAGGGAAGTAAGATTTAGGGAGTTGCTGTCCTGAAACAGATTTCTATCCTCCACCAAAAAGTTTCGTGAGGAGGCTCTGTAATAGGTAATGAGCTTAAAATTTATGAATAAATCTCCCAGTATATTAGCTAACTTTCGTCAGTTCAACACTTTTTTATTTGAGCAACAGAAGATGTTCGAAAAAAATCGTTTCTACCTGCTCGTCTGTTTTGACAGATTTCTGCCATTATTTGCATTTGCTTTTTATTGATTCCTTTTTGAGTTCTCTTTAGGTAAATTGAGATTTTTGAAGGATTTACTACAGTAGCTTGTGTTTTTTAGTGAAAATCCTTGCTGTTTCAAAGTTTTTCCAGTGGTCTATTATCTTTTGAATAAGCTAATGTTGCTAATGAAGATTGTGTGAAGTTTTGTGTGAAGGAAAATTTTCAGGTGTAAAGAGAGAATGATGCAATGAGATGAAGAATGAATAAAAGCTCAAGCTTGGGGATGCCACAATGGTGTCACCCTAAGAAATATCCAAGAGGTACAAGCGTTAAAGTTTGGGGATGTCCAAAGGCATCGCCTTCTTCATCAATAAAAAGCTTAGGTCTGTCTAGACACTTCGTTTTTATTGTTTCATGCACATTTGTGTTGTTCTTGGAGTGTCTTAGTTTTCATTTGCTTTGCTTAGTTTGTTTAGTTTTCTTAAGTATTTTGGACCCCCGTTCTCGCTGTGTTGTTTTGCAAATAAGTTTGCTTGGTGTTTGGAAAGGAGTAGTAAGTTCTTCCTTGAAGTGCAAGAGGAGCTTGCATTGACTGTGACTTAGACTTTAGCATGACATGCTAGGTGTTTTTTTAGCATTATGCTTAGTGATTATTGCTGTAGCATGTCTTGTTCCAAACAATTGGGATTGCTTAGTGTGCCTTGAAGAAATTATGCGTTGCTTTAGCATGCAAAAGCATAGTATTATGGTATTCTCCCTTGATGTTTTACTTGGGTTGACTTGGCACATGATCACACCATGTTATGACTATGACAAGTCACCATTAGCCTCTATGATCATTTAGTCCTTGACTTGTAGTACCACTCTTTGCTTTGATTAGTTTGCTTTGTTGCATTGCATGATTATGGCCATTATTGCTCTCTTAGTTGGTTGCTCTTAGTCTTTTGCTAGCCTCCACTTGTATGAGTAAGTTCTACTCATGCTTCTAACTCCTAAGAAACCAAGTTATTCCAAAGTGTCCACTATAAACTCCTATGCATGGTGTGTTACACCATTTCAAGTATATTCTTGTTTTCAGCTATCTTTCAATTAAAAACTATTTTGTTATGTAAAACTTAATGATTAAAGCCCTCATGAACTTGATGGCACACTTTATATTCTTTGCCCTTAATAAACTTGAACCACTGTGACAACTTTGTTGTATATGCTTGCACTTATACGTTGGAATTAACAAAACGTGCTATCACGGGGAACTTTTTTAACATTGCACTTGTACTTTGTACTCAGTTGATATCATGCTCTTTTGTCTATGGATGTCACCGATGCAAAATAAAGAGGAAACTTATAAGTCCATTGAGTTTGTATCCTGTGTTAGAGAAACGCTTGGGCCGTTAGCCTAAGCCATGCCTAATCATGGTGGAAACTTACAGCATCACCATAGTGACATCTATGAAGCATTCTTCTTAAAAAAAGAGACACATTGAGAGAAGAGGAAAGAGAGAAAAAGCACCATATTCCCATGGTACATAAGAAGAATTGCTGAGATGCTTATTGTCTGCTTGCCTTGTCATTTTGGTTATGGGAAAGCTCCTGTACCATGTGCAAGGGGTAACCCGTTGGCGGTTCTCAATGATATGCAAATACTTACAGTGACAAGAACTTAACTGGACCCAAAGTTGAGTATGCATGAGGTGTGGCCCTCGTATTCAAGGGGCATGAGTTTGCCAGCTTATACTTTGTCAAGCATATACTCCAGCTTTGCCACTTTAACCTAACCACTTCAAGATGCTTATGATAGGGGCAATGAGGGCTGAAAGCTAACAAGTACCATAATTTTTGGAAGCTCTTTTTGAAACTTGTAATCCCTGCTCCTTTATAAAAAGGCCTTTCTTCCACCACTATTGAGTCTCCACCTTCTACCTTTAGGCACCATTAAGAGAGCATAGTTGTCATTCTGTGTGCAGTATTCCAAAGCTTATTAATTGATGCATATTGTGCTATTACTTGCTCTTGTACTACTTGTTTCTAGTCACCCTTGTGAACTTTGCAGGTGTCCTATGCATTATATTTCTACTCTATGAGGGACAAGCTGATTGCCACTATGCTATGTTTTCTGTATGTGAAACAAACAAACGTTTTTCAATACATATTATTCATGATCTTTGTTTGTAGCTTGAGATGTTGCTTGCATAGTTACTATGTCCTATTGTTAGAACTCCATCTTTCATGCACATGTTTAGAGTTCTTTGATCCTACTTTCAATGCTTGCAAATGGTTGGATCTTTGTGAGGGGGCATGTCACCTCAAAAATTATTCTGTTTATCACTTACCTACTCGAGGACGAGCAGGAGTTAAGCTTGGGGATGCTTATATGTTGGAAATGTATCTATAATTTTTGATGCTCCATGCTTGTTTAGTATCTACTTTGCTTTGCTTGTCGACACTTTGAGGTGCTTTTTACATGTTTTCTGGTACTTACCTATTAACAAGTTGCAACAGTGTCAGATGCCTGTTTTATGTTGTTTTTTGTTTCAGAAAAGTTAGTAAAGAAATATTCTCGGAATTGGACAGGACAAACGTCAAAGTCAATTACTTTTCGTGGGGAACAAGAAGTCTAGAGGAGAGCCGAAGGGGCCAGCTAGGGGGGCAGACCCACCCCAGGCGTGGGGCAGGTGGGCCCGTGCCTGGATAGGGTTTGGTGGCCCTGGCCGCCTCCTGGTCTCGCCCCTTCGCCTATAAGAAGCCCCCGATGCAGAAACCCTGAGTACCCGATCAGAAATCCACGAAACCGTCTATAGCCACTGCCACCATCGTCCCTAGATCAGGGGGATCTGAAGTTCTTCTCGGCACCCTGCCGGAGGGGAGATCATCCCGGAGGCCTTCTCTCCGGTATGATGCGTGAGTAGTTCTACCTTGGACTACGGGTCCATATAGTAGCTAGATGGTTGTATCTCCTCCTTTGTGCTTTTATGTATAGATCTTGTGAGCTCCGTTCATGATCAATATCTAATCTATTTGTAATCATGCATGTTGTGTTTGCGGAGATCCGATGGATATTGAGATTATTATGTTAGTTTGATTAATGGTTTTGTCTTTATGATTCTATCATGTCTGTGTTGTTTGTGATCTTGCATGCTCTCCGTTGCTAGTGGTTATCTTGGCCAAGTAGTTGCTAGTGACTCCAAGAGGGAGTATTTATGCTCGATAGTGGGTTCATGCCTCTAGTTTCCAAGTAAAGTGACAGAAATCTCTTCGGTTGTAGATGTGTTGTTGCTACTAGGGAGAAAACAACGGTCTCTTCTTCATGGAACATGTGGACTATTTACCTTACACACTTTGCTTAAAGCAGTTGTCTGTTGCTTGCAACTTAATACTGGAGGGGGTTCGGATGATAACCTGAAGGTGGACTTCTAGTCATAGATGCAGTTGGATGACGATTTATGTATATTGTTGTATTGCCCAATCAACTTTATAAGATCTTTCTGGCTAGTAATTGCATTGTTATGCCTTGCTCAGTTCCTATCAATTGCCCCGCTGTAATTTGTTTATCCTTCATGCCATGTTGTTTACCTAAGAAGAGAACCTCTAGTGAACTATGGACCCCGATCCAATCTTTACCATTGATATATCTTTCATTGTTACTTGTTTACTTGCTGCAAACCATTATTTTTCACACCATACGTTTAATCCTTTGTTACAGCAAATCGGTGAGCTTGACAACCTCACTAATTCGTTGGGGCAAAGTCTTGAGTTTGTATTGTGCAGGTCTTCAAGTTGCTTGCAACACCTGTGTGACGTTTCCTTCCTCCTTCTGGTTCGATAATTACGTGCTGCCACGTGAGATATCGTGCTGCCACGTACAGGGGTACGTGTCAAGCTACCGTATGTATGGATTTTTTAGCAATAACACTACACCTACGGACTACACCTACGGACTGTATAGGCTACGGACTTCCTACGGACTGACGTGCAGTTTGTTGGTTGGCTGAGACTTTGTTTCTTCCTAAAAAATCGGATCACGTTTTTTTTTCTGCCTTGCATGCAGTGCTGGTTACTGAGTCCGTAAGTAAATTCTGTAGAACCCGTTCGTAGGTGTAGTGTTACTCATTTTTTAGAGTTGGTGTAATTGGGCTTTTGGTAAACGCACGGGATTATCCAAAAGAAGAGAATGTGTTCCGGTCGAGGCCCACGAGGCGGCCGATGCTAACTTTGAGGAAACAGCGGCCGCGGAGGAGTCAACTGCCCTTGCTCCTTCTCCCATCGAAGTAGATACGGATCATGGGGACACGTGGATCCGGCGAGCGGCTGCGGCTCGGGGAGAAAACCACGATTGTCAAGGCGTTGTCCTCGGCCCGACTTCTGTCTGCTCTTTTCCTCCTTCCTGATGGGCGTCCGCACGGGGCTGGCTGTGATGAACCACATTAGCCAGATGGGTGTCGCCATGGGATTCTCCGATGGCTCCCTGTTTGTCTTCATGACCAGCGACTGGAGTTCTTCGGCTGCCTCTCCTCCGGCACAATCTCCGGTCACTTCATCAAGTATGTTACCGGTACCTTTTCTTCACTACCCATGATCAACCACCGCAATTAATTCCCGTTAATTTGCATCCAAGTAGTACCGCTGTGTTTCTGCGGTACGGATTTGGTGCCATATGCTTCTCAGATTTGAACCCCCGCCACATGAATAACACGCCAAGGAAGAGAATAGATAATGCATGAACAGTGTAAAGATTTTGTCTTTGTTGCTTTCGGAAAATGTCGGCTCGTGTGTGAATTACATATTCACGCCGGGGTCGACGTCTCCATAGTGGTGTCCCTAAAAGGAATTAGGACGAGCCTATTGTAGGAAAATATTATTGTATAAGAACATGGTAAATTTGCTCACTTTGTGGGCAAGGAGAAGTTCATCTATTTGTGAGCTTCCTCTCTCTCTCTCTCTCTCTCTCTCTCTCTCTCTCTCTCTCTCTCTCTCCCCTACTCTTTTTGGTTATGTTTTTAGTTTTATGCTTTGGGTTGAGGCCAACAAATCATGATGCGTCAAAAGGCGTTGACCTAATTAGGATGATCATTTGTTGCGAGAGGATTTGAGTTCGATCTATTTTTTAATAGTGCACTGCTTATTTCTTCAGGTTTTTGGTATACCTAACTATAGCGATTAGTTCCATGGCTTCTTGTAGTTTTAGAGGAAGAATTGGTACAAATTAACACTGCATATTGCCGCTCTTAAAATTGACCTGGATGGCAAATTAATCATTAACAGTTTTTGGTGCATTTTTGTGTGGCAAAGAACAAGGATTCAAACTGATGTCAAATTTTTGTGGAACTATCAACTATAGAAATTGTGATTATTGATTACTGAAGGTAGATAAGGCCTCAATGAATTCTCTATTTATCTGACCAACCATTGCTCTATGAAAATCCCTTATATTGAATTAGGAAGACATTCAGGGTATAACTAATCCTTAATTCTTTTTGGTTTAAATTTTTGGTGATAAGCATATCTATATGTATGCGCTCACATTTCTTCCGTATTGCTAGTATAGAGGAATAGGTTTGTTCCTCCTTGCACATGTAGTGTGGATACTCACCCACAATCATGTGCGTCGTTGGTGATACAATGGTCAGCGGGTGGTGGGGGGTAATGGCCTATAGAAGAGCGATTTGAGAAGGTGAGGGATGATAGCCGACAGATACAATCGACTTCTCTATAAAAAGTTCAGGAAAGCTGCGAGCAATCTTGAACACAACACTGGCGCCACCAGGTAACTAGGTTTCCTATGCACTAGCGTCGCTACCAGTGATGATTCCAAATGAAAGTCACATCTACCGGTGGTTGTGATTCATAGTTTCGTGCTGCCAAATCACCCTTTTTCGTCAAGGAATCGATCATCGCCGCCGCAACAAGGTCTACAACACAGGTTCTACCTCCACAGCTCCAGGTAATTCCTTGTGGTGATGAGTCTGCCACTGTCCAAGACTTGATCAGACCCAAAGAGTTCTTTACCAAATATTACTTTTTGCATGTTTCCATATGTCCAAGACTCATTCTGTTTAGTGCAACGTAATATTTAGTTGCTAGTTCATCATAATATACATAGATTCTTAAAAATATTGTTATATTATTTATTTATTGCCCCAACCCAGGATACATGATTGAACTTCAACTTCTCCGAGAGTTTATGTTTGATTTCATTGTTTTGTTCTGTAGTATCACCCTACCAATTGTGCAACAAACTTCATGGATGTTAATTTTGTTTCTTAAATAAAGTTCAGCTTTAGTATCCCTACAAAACAAATGTCAAGATTTAGTGTGTTCTGTGTTGCATACCCAGAATATATACTATAATGCTTTGGAAAGAAGGCACAATATTCTTACCAAGTTTGATTATTAAATATTGATACTTTGTCATCCTTGGTAGAAATAGTAACTATCTCAAGTTTAGGAATCTACTGTAGTCAATCCAAAATTATTTATTGTCCATTCTTCTGAAAAGATACTTGAGTTAGATCCAAGCAAATATGTATGTCACCTAATTGGAAAGTAAGGTTAGCCTTTACTTCTATTGTGCATCCCCATTTCTTTGTCATGCCACCTTAAGCGTGGTATCATTAAAACATTGGAGGCATTAGATTCTTTGTGCGCAGAAGGAGTCAAGATACTATGAGTTTATCTTTTGTAAGTGCTAAAGTACCTTCTTTGTAATCTGCTATTGTCAGTTTCTAGGAAGAGTTATTTACATGTTACGGTATAAACATGTACATTGTCAATTGAGTTCAGGAGTTTGAGATGTACTTACTTATTTTTATGGTACTCCTACTTAACATAGCTTGGACATCAGTATGATTGATGGACCATTCATTTGCATCTATGTCCATGTAAATTCAATAAGTAATAGGTTGATTTTATCTTTGTCTTCATATATCAAGTAACTAATGGTTCCTTTTAAAAAAGGTAACTAATGGTTATTGAGTAAAGTAGTAGTAGTTGCAGGAAGTTATGCATCTATTAAATTTGTCGTTGTAGAAAGGATTTTTTATGTGGAGAAGCTATAGGAAGTATGTATGTTATATAATATTGTGTAGTTGAAGATCTACTCTCTGTCACACTATATTTTTCATTGTTGCACACTGCGTAGTATTATGCTTTTGTTGTACTTATCTCTAAATTTTTTCTCCGCATCCCCAGAAATGCGCCCATACCATGCAGCCAAAGACCAAAAATTCACAAGCCAACAAGTAGAAAATGCGAAAGAAAAAACATGTTATGGTGATGGCGGAGCAACACGCACGAGGTCCTTCTAGTACAATACAACATGGACCCACTTTGTCACAACCACATGCTCCCGCCTGATGGGGCCATCAGTTAACCAAATCAAGTTATGGGAATAACAATTCTGATTATTATTTTTGACAAACGCAAGATATTAATACCACGAAGATATCAATTGCACTAGCCTTTGCACAAACTAATTATCCAAATACATCAAAGATTCTCATAACCAAGAAAAAATAAACATGAGAGAAAAACAAAACAAAGACCCACTACGGTGATGAAACATGCAACAGAAACACTCGCAATAGCTGGTATGTCCAAAACGTATCTACTTTCTTGAACACTTTGCTATTGTTTCTTCTCTAAACTTGTGTGATTTAGATACAACTAACACGGACTGACGTTGTTTTCAGCAGAATTACCTTGGTGTCTTGTTTTTGTGCAGAAAATGAACTATCAGGAAAAATTCCGGAAAATATGCCAAAAATTATATTTCACCAGAAGATCCATGGAGCTAGAAGAAGAGACGGCGAAGGAGCCTGGGGGCCCACACCCATGCCAGGTGCAGGTGGGCCTTGCCCGCGCCTGGGGGTGCAAGCGCCCAGGCACCCCCTCGGCCTCCCTCTGCGCCTATAAGTTGCCTCTCGACCTAAAAACTGAGGGGGGTTCGATAGTTTTCCAGAAAGAGTTCTGCTCTGTCGCCGCCACCAGAAACCAAGATTCAGATCCAGAAACTCTGTTCTGGCACCCTGTCGGGACAGGGAATTTGGAACAGATCATCGCCATCGTCATCACCAACTCATCTCCATCAACCATCGATGTTTCTCTCATCCATGAGTGAGTAATCCCCCGCTGTAGGCTTGGAGATGGTAGGGATTGGATGAGTTCTATCATGTAATCGAATAAGATTGTTAGGGCATAGTGCCTAGTATCTCTATTAGTGCTATTTGACTTTGTTGCAACTTGTTGTGCTTAATGCTTGTCACTAGGGCCCGAGTGCCATGATCTCAGATCTGAACTTATTATTGAATCATTATGATAGTATTGTTTGTGATATTATCTGCAAGTTGTGTACACATATCATTGTCCGGATCCAAAGGCCCCAAAGTGACAATAATTGGGACAACCGGAGGGGATGACTGTGGTGTGAGGATCACATGTGTTTAAGGAGTGTTAATGCTTTGCTCTGGTGCTCTATTGAAAGGAGCACCTTAATTGCCAGTAGTTCCCTAAAGGCCCCGCTGCCACGGGCTGGCTGGACAGAAGATGTTGTGCAAGTTCTCATTGCGAGCATGTATGACTATATTTGGAGCACATGACTAGGATTGTTTAGTACTTGGATGTTTGTTATTATTTATCTGCAATGCCCTAGATCTTGAAGTTACATGTTTAGACTCGTCCATGCAACGCCCGTCCATCCATCCCTATGCCTACCGCACTCGAATCCCACTATTACCTTACTGTTACTATTGCTCTTGTTTCACTATTGTTGTTGCTACTACCAAACCGTTGCTACTGATAAAATTCTATGAGCAAGAACTATTTCTAGGTGCAGCTGAACTGACAACTCAGTTGTTAAGGCTTGCAAGTATTATTTGGCTCCCCTTGTGTCGAATCAATAAATTGGGTAATACTACCCGCGAAGACTGTTGCGATCCCCTATACTTGTGGGTCATCAAGACTATTTTCTGGCGTCGTTGCCGGGGAGCATAGCTTTATTTGTAAGTTCACTTGGATCTATTATTGTTCACTATTACTCCTTTCATCATGGGGAAGTCTCATGATGGAGAGTTTCCTATTTTACCATCCACTACAAGAAGAGGTACATTCCTAAACACCTCTGCTGCTCTTGATTCACCGTCTGTTATAAGTAAGTTTGTTACACCACCACCACATACACATGGTACACACACTGCTACTACCGCTGAGTCTGAAACTGCTTTTGATACTCATGATGCTACTTCTACTGTGCTTGATGCGAGTGGTTCATTAGGTATTTTTCTAGATGCTACTATGGCTAGTCTAGGAAATACCGAAACTCCTAGTGAAGACACTGTTACACCTGTTAGCTCACCTAAGTCGAGTGAGATATTAATGATGGTTACATTGAATTCACTGATGATTTTGTTGAAGAGTGCCGAAACACACATGGTACTAGTTCTATTAAGATTCTCCTTGCTAGACGTACTATTATGCCTAAGTTGTCCTCTGATCCTAAGTTTACCACTTCTCTCATAGATATTAAAGATAAAGATTATGATTTCTCTCTTGATTTATCTTATTTATATATTGTTGAGAACGGACCTTTCTGTGGGACTGAAAATGAGAGTGTTGTGGCTCATACGAATGAGATTTCTACTATGAGTGCTTTATTCTCTGATGATTTTAAGATGCGCAAGTACTTTGTTACTAAGATTTTCCCTTTTTCACTAAAAGGAGAAGCTAGGGCTTGGTTTAATAGATTACCTCCTAGTTCCATTGATAGATCTGATTGTTTGATTGCTTCTTTCTTCCAGAAATATTTTCCTCCTAGTGCTAGACATGCTGGTTTGCAGAGGCTTTTTGATTTTAAACAAGGAGAATAAGAGAAATTGCCTGATTCATGGACAAGGTTCTGTGCCTTGATTCATGCACATCCTGGATGTCCATTACCTAAGAATGAGCTTCTTGATATTTATTATAATGGACTAACTGATGATTCTAGGACCTACCTAGATAGCTTTGTTGATTGTGTTTTCAGGAAAAGGACTCCTACAGATGCTGAAGAATTAATGGCTAAAATAAGCAAAAATTATGATGATTGGACTTCAACTGAGCTGAATACACCTGAGCCTAATACTGCTGAACCAGTTATGCATGAACCAGTTCCAACACCAACACCAACACCAAAGAAGAGGGGAGTTATTGCATTAAATAATGAAGTGATGAAGGAAGCTAAGAAGTGTCTAAAGGATAAAGGTATTAGAGCTGAAGATGTGAAGAATCTACCTCATATAGAAGAATTATGTAAGCTAATTCCCCACTCATCCACTATTGAGGTACACTCTCTCCAACACTTTGATGAAGGTGACATTCCTTATGGTAAGCCTCCTGATCAATGCTTAGAGGAACTTGACATTTTTATTGTTAAACAAGGTCATTTTAATAGACAAGTTCAGAATCATTTATTGGAAAACTCTAGAGCTATCAATGAGTTGAAAGATATTGTGGAAAGGACTTCTAATGATATTAAAATGCTTTGTAAACACTTTCAAATGGTTCAAACCCAACTTGATCAACTTGCTAAGATACAAAATGATATGCTAGTTAATGCTTCAGGAGATAAACATGCTTATGGAATTAGAACTAGGAGTGTTATAGCTACTCAAGATCCTTTATATCCTGAAGGACACCCTAAAAGAATTGAGAAGGATTCTCAGCAAGATGAGAGTAGTGCTAGTCCTCGTAAGAGAAAGAAAAAGAAACATAAAGTAGTTGAGGAACCACTTGAACCTGCTGTAGATCCTAATAGTATATCCGTCTCTGATGCTGAAACTAAGAGTGGTAATGATAAAAATGAGTCCCTTGATAAGGAGGAAGGTGAGGAAGAACCTGAGAAGCACACTAAGAACATTAGGTACACAAAGGAAGATTTTATTGCTAATAAACATGGTAAAGAGAGAGAACCTTGGGTGCATAAACCTATGCCTTTTCCAGGTAAGAAACACAAGTTAAAGGAGGAAGAACACTACAATAAGTTTTGTGAGTGGATGAAGCCCTTGTCTTTGCAAATTCCTTTGACTGATGCTATTAAGTTGCCTCCTTATTCAAAGTATATGAAGGATATTGTCTCTAATAAAAGGAAGATTTCTAATGAGGAGATTTCAACTCTACTTGCTAATTACTCCTTCAATGGTAAGGTTTCAAAGAAACTTGGTGATCCAGGTGACGAGGTTTAATCTCGTCAATGCCCATTGTTATGGACTTGGGTTTTGGAGAAGATGGGGATGCTGGAGATCGCGGAACGGTTAGCAAACAAGCAACAAGGGGACACGAAGTTTACCCAAGTTCAGGCCCCCGGAGGGAAAACCCTACTCCTGCTTGTCTGCTCTGACTATGGTGGAACCGAAGGTTACAGGGTGCGCAGATGCAATCTGGCGTGGAGGTGTGTATGCGGTGGTGTGCGAGAGATCGTAAGAGAGCCTCCTCGTCGTGCCCTCCTGGCCTTTATATAGAGATAGGCAGGTCCCAGGCACAGATCGAGTCGGTTACAGGTTTTAGGGTTTACCCCTTTGAATATTCTATCTACTCTAGTCTTGCTCTCCAAGGATCCGAAGGCATCATGGGCCTTGGCCACTCGAAAATCTTCATGGGCTGGCGCATATTTGTCGTGGGCCTTCCTTGGACTGGACCATGTATGCTAAGGTAGTGTACCCATAGGGTATAACCATGTCAGTAGCTCCCGAGTGTTCAGTCGAATCATAGATTCGGCTGAGGACTCTTCAATCCTTCGGGTGCAGCTAATTCGAGTGTGTAGGGATTGTTGATACGTGTGCCTGACTCTCTCGACGGATCAGGGTCAGTTAACTGTCTTAGGACAAAACAACACGATCTTCTTCAGATTCGAGTCCCTCAACTCAAACCTGGAACATATGCTGGCGTAATTCGACTCAGGCCGAGGAGGACTTATAGGAGTGGAATTCCAGTGAATTTTAAACGATGTACCCAACGCGTCCATCTGGATTTTTCATCGTGCCTGTTGGCACGGATTCTTACTAGCAGAGCGCAGTCGTGTGCGTTGCCAGGCCATCAGATGATATTTGTAGGTCTTATCTTTGTGTCGCAGACACAGCATCCGAATGTTTATCACCGCGGAGGTGTTTCGGGCGGCCAAGGAGAACGTTGCTCATTTAGCGTTAATTGGGGCAGAGTTGCGAAAAAAGTTTTTGCATGCTGATCCGAAGGATCGCAGTCGAAGAGTCATAGGGTGCGCGACCAGCGCTCCCTATGGGAGTAGCCCCTGAGTGTTTGTTTGAGTCGCAGACTCGAGCAGAGACTTTAATTCAGCCGTTGTTTGGCTTCAGGTCCGTAGGACACAAATTTTTCGGATGCTTGAATCCATCCTCCCTATGGGAGTAGCCCCTGAGTCCGTAGTGGAGTCGCAGACTCGACGTAGGACTCGAAGAATATTTTCATGGTATAGTATTTTGATTGTTTTTCGGGTGCGCGGCCAGCACTTCTGATAGGAGTAGCTCCCGAGTAGTTAATCGAATCGTAGATTCGAGTGAGTACTCTTAGTTGTGTAGCCGGAGAATTGTAACCTTTGCTAGTATACCTTTTGATGACGTCAGTGCTGACGATCGGTGACCTCAAGCATTTGCGGCGCTAGAGATGACTTGACTAGACGATCATGGGTCCCACCTTCTGACTTTGAGTTAACTGGTCACGCGCGGCATGGAGATAATTACGGCGTCACCTCGATTTCCGTGTGTAGTGGATGGCCTGTGAGCGACGGTTCGCTGCTGTGCTGACATGTGGACGGCCAGATCTTGATGTTGGCTCTAGCTCTTCCCGATGGACGGTCGTCGTGCATCGTCCTCGTCCTTATAATCATTGGGGAAAGGTGAATTTGTTTTCACCGCATCCATTCCTGTTTCACTGCTCCCATCTTCTTTGAGCTTTTCTCACTGCTCGCTGGAATTTCCCCGAGCCTTTCCTTCCTTGTTTCTGCGTGCTCGTCGTTGTCGCCGCCGCACTGCAATGGGGAAGCCCAAGAAGTCCTCCGCTGCAGTTGGCACCAGTGCGGCCGCCGGCGGCAAAAAGGGTTCCGCCACCACTCGCGTCACCGATGGTGGCTGGCGGCGATCGGAGACGCGCGAGGGTGACCTCCGCAAGCTCCGTGAGCGGGGCCTGATCCCGCAGGATAGGGAGGCCATCAGAGTCCCTGGCGACGAGGTAATTCCTCGTCCTCCCGCTGGGTTTTGGGTCATGTTCATCGCGTTTATCGTTCGAGGCCTTTCTTTCCCAATCCACAATTTTCTCCGTGGATTGCTATTTCTTTATGGCATCCAACTTCATCATCTTTCCCCAAACTCTCTTCTTCATGCCGCCCGCTTCATCACATTCTGCGAGTGCTGGCTCGGTATCGAGCCACACTTTATGTGATTATGTTAGAACTGCTTTATGTGATTTGGGAGCTGGAGTTAGTGTTATGCCTTTTTCTCTCTACAAGAGGCTCCAGCTAGAAAAGTTGATACCAACTGATATATCTTTGCAAATGGCTGATAAGTCAACTAATATTTCTGTTGGTATATGTGAGGATGTTCCTATCCAAGTAGCTCATAATTGCATGGTTTTAACTCATTTTGTTGTGCTTGAAATGCCTGAAGATGATAATATGTCTATTATTCTTGGGAGACCTTTTCTTAATACTGCAGGTGCTGTCATCAATTGTAAACAAGGGAAAGTAATGTTCAATATTAATGACAAAGAGCACACTGTATATTTCCCCAAGAAGGTGGTTAAAACCTATTGCCTGATTTCCATTGAAAATATTGAGAGCATCAAGGTTGGAGAAATATATTGTCCCATTCCACAAGAAAATTTTGAAACTATTATGATTGGGACCATTGCTATCAAGTATGAGGTAACATAATCACCTTGTGGAATGCAAAGTTTTTTTTTATATAAGATTGTTTTGGTAACAAGACTTGATCAACCTTGTTAACAAAAGGATTTTAATGAACAAAATAATGTTTTCACTATGGTTATACTTGCTTTCTTTTACTTTTCTCCTCCCTAGTCTTTGCTTTAGCTTTAGTTTTGCTAGTTGTTTGTTTGTTTGTTTGAGTTTCTTAGATATCCTGTAGTTTAGCTTTTGGTTTGCTTTTGCTTCTTCTGAAAAAACTGTTTCTGCGAGAAAATCAATTTTCATACCCTAAAAATTGGCTAAAAATAAAGTTTCAATCCCAAAAAATTTAAAATAAATTTTTCCTCGAAAAAAGGGGCAGAGAGGCACCTGAAGTGACCCAGGGGCCACCCCAGGCCACCACACCCATGGTAGGTGCGGCCTACCAGGGGGTGGTTCCTAGGGGGGTCTGGCCCACCTGGGCCCCTCCAGGCTACCTCCTCAAAGCCATCTTCTTTCTCTCTCCCGAAAAACACCGAAAAACTTGCTCAAGCTCGAGTTCTTGTTGTTATTGCTCGCGATTTTTGATCCCCTTGTTCAGCCCATCTTAAGTGCTGATTTTTGGAGGAATTTTTCCTTGGTATGCGCCTCCTCCACTTGTCCAATTAGATTTGTGATTGCTAGATTGTATCTTGAGTATTTTGCTGCTATATGTATCAGGTTGTTTGAGCTTGCATGCTTGTTCTATGCTTAGAAACTTTGTTTTGATGCATTGTAGTCCTCTAGCAAGTTTCTATAGTAGGTGCTCTTCGTTTATCAACTTAGAAATCACTTGGTTTGATGGTTGTGTAAAATTTCAGAAAAGGGAAGTCATGGACCACCACACATTTGGTGATATATTTGAGAGTGATGCACCTAGAAGGGCAAGGCTTCCAAGGTCATCTACCAGTACTAGACCCTCATACAATGAGGATCTCATCACTCCGCGATTTGGTGACGAGGGAGATGAAGGGGATGTGCACCCCTCCACCTTTCCTTGCCAAACTTTCTTGCGAGCTGCTGGGATTATTAATGATTTTATGACTTTGGTTCAGAGGGCTGGACTAACAAGTCAAATGCAGGATGTGAGCGCACAATATGCTTTGCTTACTAAAACATTTGGGGAGAGTTTGTCCTTTACTAATAGTGTGTTCAAGTTTGCTGTGTCTTTCAAAATTTATGGCAGGTCTCATTTTATGACTTTGAAGCAATTCTGCAAGGCCCTGGGACTTGGTACAACTGGGTCATCAAAGAAGATTCCAGCTCTACCCGCTGATTTGTTAGAGCTTTACCGAGGAATAACCAATGATGATGACCGCAGAGCTCGGCGAGGGAAGATAAAGAACATTCAACTTCCAGCCATCAGGTATTTCACCTACAATCTTGCCACTAGTGTTCTTGGTAGGGAGAACACTAGTAATATTTCCAACTATCAATTGGCCTTCTTAGTTGCTGCGCTCAACAATGAGGATAAGTATAATCTTGGTTCTCTCATTGCTCGTCGTTTAGCTGCTAAGAGACCCATTTATGGGGGAATTATTGCTACTCATATTGCTGCTACCTTGAACATTGTTGTTGATCCACACGATACAGTTTTGGCTCCTTAGAGGCTTGATCTTGCTGCCATGAAGGCGCACCACTTTGTTACCACTGGCTCTACCCTTGAGAACTTGGTTTATAGAATGTTGTTTACTGACGGGGGAGAGAGAAAGAGAGAGCTCTACCCCAAACCACTTTGCTCAGTATTTCTCAGGGACCTTTGTCACGCTCGAAGGCGGAGATGGATAACAAGACGCGCTCTCTTAACTTCCACGACACTATCAGGAGGAAGCACCATCATACGACCCCTTTGTGTATTACACGGGGAGGCCTCGAGCTCATACCAGGACGAGAGAGCTTCCTCGACATACTATGGAGGGCAATCCTCTTGGGCACCATGGGATTGAGCTCCACTTAGGCCAAAAGCCTAAGCTTGGGGGAGGTATACCGATGTCACACTCATATTTATATCATGTTCGGTCGGTTCTTTGTATATCCATTGTTTCGCTTTCTTTTTGGTTCTTGTTGCTTCTTTCTCAAAAACACAAAAAATACCAAAAATATTTTCGTTGTTTCTCTTGGTTTGTTTCTTTGTTTTGGTTTGCCTTAAACGAGAAAAATCCAAAAAGATTTTGCTTTGTTTGCTTCTTGTTTCGTTTGGTTTTGCTTTGTTTGCTTTCTTTAAAAAATTGAAAACACCAAAAATATTTGTTGTTCTTCTTTGGTTTTGTGAGTTCTTTGCAGGGTTCAGCCGTCCTCGGTAGATTTTGGTTTCTTGTTAATTATTCAAGTCACACAAGTGAAGGGCGATAATGAAGATTAAGAAAACTTGAGGAGTGGTAAGAGGCTGGTAACGAACTGTATTTGTTTCATTTTTGTACATATACTCATCACTGTGAGCATGCTTAGCCTGTTTGTGTAAGGTGTATGTCATTATGGATGCTTAGTAGTTCTTGCTTGTCTATGATTAGCTCCAGGTTGCTAATAGTTTGTAGCATGTCATATGAATGTTTGTTTGCATTATTTTATTCATACTTTGGTATGATATTGTGGTATCCTCCTCTGGCTGTTCATGTGAATCGACTTGGCACATGCTCACGCATGCATATGACTAATCAATAGTCAGTAAGCCTCGATGATTTATTTTGCCTCAGAGTTCTTGTATCACTTTTATGCCATAATTAGTCTTGTTTTGTTGCAAGCATGATTATGACAATTATTCCTCTCTTGTTTGTCGCTCCCTCTCTATTGCTAGCCTTCACTTGCACTGAGTATGAGCTCTGACTGTGCTTCCAACTCCCTAAAACCAATATTGCCAGCTGTGTCCACCATACCTACCTATTAGCATCATTTGCTACTTCAGTGCATATTCAATATGCCGTGTTTTCTTCCAAAATAAAATGTTTGTCTGTTTTGAGAAAGTTAGTTAGTAAAGCTCTCACGAACTTGATGGCACACTTTATTCCTTGCGCTTAATAATCTTGAACCATTGTGACCTATCCATGAAAGTTATATGCTGGGAGTCAGCGGAACCGTGCTGTCACGGGGAACGCTTTCAACACTTTTTGGATATCTCATCCAGTTCATACCTTGCTCTGTTGTTTGCAGATGTCGACGATGTGAAATGAAAGGGGATCTTGTGAGTTTATGGAGTCTATACATTGTGTTAGAGAAACGCCTGGGATGCTAGCCTAAGCCATGCCTAATCATGGTGGAAACTTGCAGCATTACCATAATGAGCATCCTCAATAAAAAGCTATACCATAGTAAATAAAAAGATCGCTGAGATGCTCATTGTCTGCTTGCCTTGTCATTTTGATCACGGGATCACTCCTGTATCATGTGCAAGGAGTACCCCGTTGGTGGTTCTCTATGATATGCATGTATTTACAATGACAAGAATTTTCAGGTGACCAAAGTTGAGTAGCATGCGGAGCGACCCTCGTACTCAAGGGACTTGGGATTTCCAGTCTATGGTCTGTCAAGCATATGATTTAGAGTGGACCTCACTTTCACCTTAACCACATGAAGATGCCTATGATAGGGGCAATGAGAGCTCAAAGCTAATGAGTACCTTCCTCTCAGCATTTGGAAGCCTTCAAACCTTTCAAAACCGTTTTCACAACCTTGTTGAGTCACCACTTATTCTATGAGCACCTTCTTGAGAGCATAGTTGTCATTCTTGTGTTTGTTCCAAAACTTGGTTAATTATGTCATGACTTTGATGCTTGTATCTCTGATATCTTTACTTCTAGTCTTCATGTGAACTTTAGAGATGCCTTGGCATTTATATTGTGCCCTTCAAACAAAGGCAAGCGAGATACCACTCTATCATACCTTATTATGAGCATTGCAATGTTGCTTATGTTTATGTTTCATGCTACTTATTATTAATGAGTTGGTTTCTCTTCATAGCTTGCAATGACTATTGAGTAGACTTAGTTGCATACACTTTATTATAAATAGTCTAAGCATCTACTCATGTGCTGAGAATATTTACATCATGTGAAGCAAATGTGTTCGTGAAAGTTCTTTTATCGCACTCAGTTTTCAACTGAATTGCTTGAGGACAAGCAATAAGCTAAGCTTGGGGGAGTTGATACGTCCAAAACGTATCTAATTTCTCGAACATGTTGATATTGTTTCTTCTCTAAATTTGTGTGATTTGGATACAACTAATACGGACTGACGCTGTTTTCAGCAGAATTACCTTGGTGTCTTGGTCTTTGTGCAGAAAATGAAATATCAGGAAAAATCCCGGAAAATATGCCAAAAATTATATTTCACCAGAAGATCCACGGAGCTAGAAAAAGACGGAGAAGGAGCCTAGGGGCCCACACCCAGGCCAGGCACGGGTGGGCCCTACCCGCGCCTGGGGGGTGCAAGCGCCCCAGGCACCCCCTCGGCCTCCCTCTGCGCCTATAAGTTGCCTCTCGGCCTAAAAACCGAGGGGGGTTCGATAGTTTTCCAGAAAGAGTTCTGCTCCGCTGTCGCCACCAGAAACCAAGATTCAGATCCCGAAACTCCGTTCTGGCACCCTGCCGGGACGGGGAATTTGGAGAGGATCATCGCCATCGTCATCACCAACGCATCTCCATCAACCACTGATGTTTCCCTCATCCATGAGTGAGTAATCCCCCGCTGTAGGCTTGGGGATGGTAGGGATTGGATGAGTTCTATCATGTAATCGAATAATATTGTTAGGGCATAGAGCCTGGTTTCTCTATTAGTGCTATTTGACTTTGTTGCAACTTGTTGTGCTTAATGCTTGTCACTAGGGCCCGAGTGCCATGATCTCAGATCTAAACTTATTATTGAATCATTATGATAGTATTGTTTGTGATCTTATCTGCAAGTTGTGTACACATATCATTGTCCGGATCCAAAGGCCGCAAAGTGACAATAATTGGGACAACCAGAGGGGATGGTTGTGGTGTGAGTATCACATGTGTTCATGGAGTGTTAATGCTTTGCTCTGGTGCTCTATTAAAAGGAGTACCTTAATTTTCAGTAGTTCCCTAGAGGCCCCGCTGCCACGGGCTGGTTAGACAGAAGATGTTGTGCAAGTTCTCATTACGAGCACGTATGACCATATTTGGAGCACATGCCTAGGATTGTTTAGTACTTGGATGCTTGTTATTATTTATCTGCAATGCCCTAGATCTTGAAGTTACATGTTTAGACTCGTCCATGCAATGCCCGTCCATCCATCCCTATGCCTACCGCACTCGAATCCCACTGTTACCGTTCCTGTTACTATTGCTCTTGTTTCACTGTTGCTGTTGCTTTGCTATTGCTACTACCAAACTGTTGCTACTGATAAACTTCTGTGAGCAAGAACTATTTCTAGGTGCAGCTAAACTGACAACTCAGTTATTAAGGCTTGCAAGTATTCTTTGGCTCCCCTTGTGTCGAATCAATAAATTGGGTAATACTACCCACGAAGACTATTGTGATCCCCTATACTTGTGGGTCATCAACCACCATCAAAGAGAACACTCGGACTATAAGAGAGACTCTCCAACAGCGACGCCTCTAAAAAGAAAATAATGCACCAGCGTTGTCATCGTCAGATCGAAAATTTGTGGTTTTCACCCTGGAGAAAGTCTGAGCTTTCAAGACAATGCCTTCAGCAAGATCATTGCTAGGTACAACCAATGAAGACTAGACCTTTGATTTTCACCCAAAAAATCGTGACTTGGTACTTGAGGAGCACCACCAAAATTGCAGTCTGATGGCGCCCAACACTTGTCGTGGGACGCTTCGTTGGAAACCCCAAGAGCAAGGTATGAAGCAGCACAGCAGCAAGTTTCCCTCAGTAAGAAATCGAGGTTATCGAACCAGTAGGAGGAAGGAAACGTCACACAGGTGTTGCAAGCAATGCGGAGACCTGCACAACACAAACTCAAGACTTTGCTCCAACGAATCAGTGAGGTTGTCAAGCTCACCGGTTTGCTGGAACAAAGGATTAAACGTATGGTGTGGAAGGTAATAGTGGTTTGCAGCAAGTAAACAGTAATAGTGGAAGATGTATCAATGGTAAAGATTGGACCGGGGTCCATATTTCACTAGAGGTGCTCTCCTTAAATAAACAACATGGCATGAAGGGTAAACAAATTACACGGGGCAATTGACAGGAACTGAGCAAGGCATAACAATGCAATTACTAGTCAGAAAGATCCTATGAGGTTGATTGGGCAATACAACAATATACATAGACCGCCATCCAACTGCATCTATGACTAGAAGTCCACCTTCAGGTTATCATCCAAACCCCCTCCAGTATTAAGTTGCAAGCAATAGACATCTGCTTTAAGCAAAGTGTATAAGGTAAATAGTCCACGTGTTCTATGAACAAGATACCGTTGTTTTCTCCCTAGTAGCAACATCACATCTACAACCGAAGAGATTATTGTCACTTCCCTTGGAAACTAGAGGCATGAACCCACTATCGAGCATAAATACCCCCTCTTGGAGTCACTAGCAACTACTTGGCCAAGATAACCACTAGCAACAGAGAGCATGCAAGATCACACACAACACAAACATGGTAGAATCATAAAGACAAAACCATTAATCAAACCAACATAATAACCTCAATATCCATCGGATCCCCGCAAACACAACATTCATGATTACAAATAGATTAGATCTTGATCATGAACGGAGCTCATAAGATCTATACATGAAAGCACAAAGGAGGAGATACAATCATCTAGCTACTACATGGACCCATAGTCCAAGGTGGAACTACTCACACATCATACCGGAGAGAAGGCCTCTGGGATGATTTCCCCTCCGGCAGGGTGCTGGGAAGAGCTTCAAATCCCCTGATCTAGGGACGATGGTGGCGGCGGCTACAGACAGTTTCGTTGATTTTTGATCGGGTCCTCAGGGTTTCTGCGTCGGGGGCTTCTTATAGGCGAAGGGGGAGACCGAGACGGCCGCCAGGGCGACCAAACCCTAGCCAGGCGCGGGGTGGGGCCCACCCGCGCCTGGGGTGGGTCTGGCCCCTCTGGCCGGCCCCTCGGGCTCTCCTCTGGACTTCTTGTTCCCCACAGAAAGTAATTGACTTTGTCCTTCGTCCCGTCCAATTCCGAGAATATTTCTTTACTAACTTTTCTGAAACCAAAAACAACAGAAAACATGCATCTGGCAGTGTTGCAACTTATTAATAGGTTAGTACCAGAAAACATGTAAAAACACCTCAGAGTGTCGACAAGTAAAGCAAAGTAGATATAAAACAAGCATGGAGCATCAAAAATTATAGATACATTTCCAACGTATCACAGTCCACCTGTGTTTCCACCCCTCTTGCCAAGCCAAACGCCTGACACACATGAAGAACCCGCCGCGTAGTTTTCAATGCAAGAAACACTCTTCTCTGCCTTTACCAATCTCCGGTCTCAGCCTCCATTACTTTCTCCAGCCATGTGGATACTATGGAAATCTATACTTAGACATGTCCCATGGCACGACAAGAAATCAAAGCTTCGCGCCACACTCTCATGTATCCTCATTTGCAGAAGGTAAGGGCTCGCATGACCGGGTCAATTCTGATCTAGATGTGCAACTAGGGTTTCCCCCGTGTCGCTAGGTAGGGCGACATGTGGCTTGTACGTATCAACAATTTTGATTATATTGGTAAATATAACAAATGTTAAGCAACTTACACATATGATTATGTTCACTCTCCCACAAATCAAAATAGTCGAGAAAAATCCCAAGATGATCCATTCCCGAATATCCACTGCATAACCATGAAATGATAGACAGCCGAGTAAGTGGGGTGAGTACAACTGATCAATGAACAATCATGAATTTCAAATCGACCTCATGAAAATTCAAAATTCATCTGCTGGTAGAAGGTATTTCAAATCAACCTTGTGAAAATAAATTATTTTACAGAGATGATTTACCTAGACATGTTCATATAACAAAGGTACTACAACTCCGTGGCTAGCGTGGGGGTCATAGCAATGTATCAAAAGTAGTATTTGTCATACAAACACCAAAGGACTCGTTATTAAATGTGAAATAAGTTACTAATCATAGTAGGAGCACTGAATCGTCGCTTCATTGTCAGATGTGAAATTAAGTAGAAATGCGTCATCAGGATCACCAAAAAGGTAACTATGCAAGATTGGCAACAAAAGATCCATATCACTAGTGTTCCATTTGTCTAGACCAGCCATAAAAGCATGAGCTACATAATCCACTGGTTTACCATTGACCAATAACTTCTTTTTACAATGGACTCAGAGACTCTAAGCGATCACAGTTGAGTACGGAAGACTCGTGAAGATAGACAAAAGACTCTGTAAGCACACTAACCACACTCTTAGGCCGCAAATACAATGGAAAAAACATGATATATTATACCGCTCTTAGCCTGAAAATACTTTTGACTAGTATAGTTTTCCATTATACTTAAAACAAATGACATTATGTTGATGTTATGATGCAATTTTATGTTTTATACAATTATAGTGTCCATCATTGCTAATGTACGTACCTAAAACTAAAGTAAATCAATATTTTGCAATGAAATATATGTGATATTTTTTCTGTTACAATGCAAAGAAACCTTAAGAAATCCTTCCATTAACTGGGCGAGAAGACAAAGATTTATGTTCCTACACTGAGTAACTAGTGATGCACATATAAATACATGTATTTCATATTTGTTCTAGCCTATCTTAACACATGGTGAAATATTTTATCACAAATCTTTGAACTTTGAAGTGTAACATTAATTTAGTGTGATAGAGATTTTAATTAATAGTGTATGGTTGTCCATCTTCATGTGAATATATACTTCTAGCGTATATACTTGTCAATATTAAAAGGTTCTAGTATGTATGATGTGCCCACATGAATTAATACTCAATTGTTTTGGCACTACTCATTTATTGGTTCTGTTATGGCATTTCTTTTGGTTCTTAAGGGCTTAACATTGGAACGTCACATACCATCGTCGCTTCTAACAAACACGCTACCATATGATTGCTTCTAACAAACACGCTTAAGAATTCAAAGCACAACAATTAACTATACATGTGAATATTTTTTTGCATACGGCTTCACTACAAAAAAAATGCCTTCATAAGAGACACTTTTTTTGAATGACACAAGACAAAATTACCTGCAAATTTTTTCCTACGGATGACTTTTGTGGCGCCAAACGGGACGGCAGATAATTATGCATACTTGATACAGTCATATTTTGATGTCGTGATAGGTGGTCGACAAACCGGTCGCTCTGTAATACCATGGTAGATGAAATGAGAACATTAACAATTGCGCCCGTCCATTCTAAACGATGTTAAAAGTGGATCAAAACTAGAGAATGGTCATACATGTCCCCGCTGAATAGTGTGGCCTGCCACTGAGCCTGGCTGGACAGGGCGGCACCGGCTGAGCTAGCGCCACACTTGTTCAAACTGACTAGACTCAAAAAGCTCGTGGTTGCCCAAGCTATGGCTAATGACAAGTCAATGTGAGTGTTCCACCAGATCAATACGGAGATTCAACTTTGGGAATTCACGACACCCATGGCACCCCCTCCAAAAATACAAATAATTTGTTAGTTACTAATGACAATTATCAAATCAATTGGAACCTGAGGGGAACAACCCGATACAGTTCGACATCTGCTTACATGGCCCAGTTCTTTGGATCGCCCTCAGACATTCAGTGCACCAAGTTGTTAAAATCAAAAGTTAAACGGAAGTGCGAATTTTGTATGTGGCACTGGCTACGACAGCGATTTGACTGATGATGTGCTCGAGACCAGAGGAATGAAGCATGTAGATAACTACGTACTCCACTTTGTGATCAGGAGGCCGAATCCGCTATGCATCTTATTTTGGATTGGCCATATGTCCGGGCTGGCATCTCCTTGCCCAATGGGCTGGCTAATCAGCGATGAGGTGTGCTTCGGTGTTCTTCCTTTTAAACTTAAGTTTGTGTAAACTAATTTCTTTTTGACCTCGTCGAAACCTGTATTCAGGCCATGTATATCTCTGTATAAGTGTACTCGATCGAGATATGTATACTCCATGTTCTTACCAGCTGATCCCACCTTCTGTTATTATGATCTACGGCTTTGCATGCCATATTCTGAATTTTTATTGTTTCTACTATATACCTCCTAATTCTGACTCCCGCAGATACATGAGTATACGTATAAGGTGAGTATACGTCTAAGAGGACCATACGGGCTTTAGGTGGGTTTGTATGGTCTTTGAAACGAATGGGTATTGAGTTTTTGTTTGTCAAAGTTTAAAAAGGAGGGGGGACATCGAAGCAAAAGTGATCAGACGATGGAGGTACATCGAGTTCAGTTCTCATCACAAGCAGAGTGGTGGCGGTTTATGAAAGCTTCATTATCAAAGGACGATTTGATGGTCGCAATTTAAGGGGCATGGCACCTATGGAAGGAAATTGCCGGAGGATCTTCCAGCAGAGCTTACGTAATGCACGTCATCTTTTGGAGCTGATCAAAGACGATCTGCTGGTGTTGGGCTCATACCTTCAGGAGATATCTCGAGATGAAGAGCCCGGCGTGCAGCCTGTTATCGGCGAGTAGTTGGCTTAGTTTAAACATGTGGTTGTTAGTTGTTTGCTTGTTTTTCTTTGTCTCCTAGTCACTAGTTTGTAACTGAACCTAAATATTCCCTCTTAATTGGTTTCAGTAGAACACCTGCCGTTTTCCTAAAATAAAGGTACTCTTCATTTCAAAATATAAGGCGTCTAAGGATTTGTCAAAAATCAACGTTTTCTAAGTTTAATCAAGACTATATATAAAAATATGAACATTTAAAATACTGAATCGATATCAATAGATTCTGCCATAAAGTATATTTTCTTAACATGTACCTTAAATATTGTAGATATATTTTTCCTAAATATTTGATCAAAGTTAGTAAAATTTAACTTTTGACTAATCTTTAGGCGTCTTATATTTTGGAATGGATGAAGTATATAATATATTTTACAAATGACTTAGTGAATAATTTTGTGAATATATCCGCTAGATTGTCGCCGGACTTAGTATGTGTTATATTTATCTCGTTCATCTCTTATGGTTCATTAGCGTTTAAGAACTTGGGCTTGCCTTGTAATTTTATCTTCATGTAACTAGTTTTTACTTGAGTAACACAAACTGCGTTATCTTCACTATTAAATTTAAAGATGTGGTGTTGTGTTGCCGTCACACTTCAACATAATTTCTGAAAAAATATCACCGCAACAACAAAAGGTCCCAACAACAAAAGGTCCCTACTTCTACGCTCATGTCTACTTCACCGTATATTTACTATTAAATCAAAAGATGCGGTGCTATGTGGTGTCATATTTCAACATAATTACTGGAAAAGCACCACCTCGGAACAACAAAATGTCCCTACTTTTATGCTCTTATCTACTCTACCGTATAATTAATTGGCTAACAATCTTTCTTATTATCAGTTTTGTACAAACCTCTTATTCAGAAAATTCACTATGGAACAAGTATTATGAACTACTCCCTCTGTTTAGAAATATAAGATGTTTTAGATTTGTGAAGATGTATCTAGACACGTTTTAGTGTATAGGTTGAAACCCTATACACTTGTTCACAAACCTAAAGCATCTTATATTTCCAAACGAATGGAGTATATATCTACATACTGCATTGTTAACTTTTTTAAAAGTATGCAAATCTTATGTGGGAATCAAATTGTCACACCATTATGATAGAAGCTGCACGAATTGATTCCGCTTTATTTGATACACATTTCAAATTTCTTTGTTTCCATGGGTTTGGAGTTGGCGACAAGGTCCGAACGACTTCAAAAGTACTTCCTCTGTTTCAAAATCTAAGATGTTTTAGGTTTGTGAAGAGAATGTATCTAGACTTATTTTAGTACATAGGTTCACTTATGTTTGAAATGAATCTAGACACTAAAACAAGTTTAGATACATTTGCTTCATAAAACTAAAACATCTTATATTTTAAAACAGAGTAAGTATGCATTATCGTGTCGTGCTGACACCCTGACTTGAAGTTGCCGAAGGTGACGGTTGGGGATAGAGATCGATGGAAGAGGACATGGCTAAGCTAGGCATCGGAGAACTGAGAGAGAGATGGTGCCGTGGTAGGGTGCTGCGAACGAGTAAAAAGGCGGGGCAGTAGGCTGGCTAAGAGAATTGGGACAAAAATAATGGACATACAGTATTAAATTTGTCCATTTTTTTGTCTAGTGCCATGACAACGTACGGTTATTTAACTAGTCTTCGTAGATAGATAATATTACATGACTACAGAACATCCCACATATTTCCTTCATGTGTTGACTCATTATCCGAAGTCATACAAGGATTTAGGCACTCGGCAAATGGTGTATGAGAGAACGAGATCCGTTATATGCATGGATTTTTCGAGGGAAAATTGAGATGCGAAAGGGGAATTGACCGGGCAAGACCATGATGGTTATTTCATACCTTTAATTATGTATTGGTCAATGCAGGGTGAATCGATGCCATGTGAGATCCTAAATACAACCTAGTCAATCGTCCCGTCAGGAGAGGTGTCGGCTTTGGCGAGGTCGGCTCCGGTTATCATGGCACCAAATTGGCATCCTTCTCCTCCTTGCAATGCGTCCCATCAGAGTAGATACAAGATGTAGGGTATGGCGCGCGCTCTCTCTCTCTCTTTATTATGCAAATATCGGGTAGCGTATAATATTTTTTTTTGATAAAGAACGCTTTATTACTCAAAATGTTTATTAAGAAAGTAGCCACCTATGGTATCCGAATCCTAACGAATAAATGAAAAAAAAGGAAAGAAAATAAACTTGGCTCTGACACAAATCCATAATAATAAGTTAATAACATGATTACATGTTTTTTGTTGTAGGATTGAACACCGGTCGTTGCAAATCACAACTTTGCAGCCATGCACACAAAACGGTAGTCTCACAATTCAGAAAAAGCTTTATAATATATGCACCTATATATGGTCGAGAAAACAGGATACACCATGAGTACTTCACAATATTAACGTCACAACCATGAAACATACTTGCATCATTTTCCTTTCGCCGTCTTCCTCTTCTTGAGCGCCTCCTTCCTCTTCTTCTCCGTCTCCTTCTCTTTGGCCTCTCTTTCTCGCCGTTTCTTTGCTTCCTCCTCACGCTGCTTCCTCTCCTTCTCGACCTTCGCCTTCAGCTGCTCTTCTTTGTGGGCCCTTCTCATCTTCTCCGCCTTCTCCATCCTCGCCTCGTCCACGGGCACATGCCTTCCCTTCCCCTTCGCCCTGCCGCTCGCTTGGGCGTTCTCCATCGCCCTGGCCCTCTGTGCAGCCGCAGCAGCCCTTCTGATCCTCCTCCCTTCCTCCATCTCGTTGGCGGCCATGTTCCTCCTCAGGCGGAAGCACGGCGTCTTCTCCGCCTCCTCCCTGCGCCTCATCTCCTCCCTTCGCCTCATCTCCTCTCTCCGGCGCTCCTCCTCCTCCTCGGCTTGACGCTGCCGCCTAGCCGTGAAACACATGGTGGTGAAGCGATGAACTCACTCGTTGATGTGCTAGCTAAGACCAGACCAGGAACTAGCGATTGTGTGGCTTATCTAACATCTGCTGTGTAGGAGTAGAAGCGAGTTTCTTGCTTATATATTCGCCGTGCTGATTCACGACAGTGTCGCTGTCAGTGATGGGGGTTTCGAGGTTAGCTGTCGTCCGACGTCCATGGGATCTAGCTAGCGTGCCGGCCGTTGACCCGTTCATAGTGTTGCACGCAGCTGCAGCCACGCAGGGATATCTCTGACCAGACGGCTAATGGCAAGACAATGTAAATTTGCGTTTTTTTTCGCTGCAAGTCTGCAACGGCGATCCCTGTTCGAGGTGTAATCGGAGATTTGGTCAAAAACTCTGCAAAAATGTGGATAGGAGCGTTGAATCGGTTTCGTATAGACCAATCTCAGTTCTCAGGTGGTCAGGTTGGCCCACCCCTCTAGTAATTTTACAACGTTCTGCGTGCAGATGAACGGAGGAACAGGTCAGCTAGCCAGCATATTTTGCGAACCTCGTCGGTCATATTCGCCCCGTGTTCATTGTAGTCGGAAAAAAAAATCCATACCGTTCATCTGAATCCCCTCCTCATCCGTTCTACTCCCTCTGTTCAAAATATAAAATGTTTTAGCTTTATAAAATATAAGTGTATCTAGACCTATTTTAGTATGTAGGTTCATTCTGAATCTAAATACTAAAAAAAGTCTAGATACACCTGTTTCGTAATTAAATCTAAAACAACTTATATTTTAAAACGAAGAAAGTATATATGAACTTTCACTGTAAGCTGGACCAGACATATTGTTTGATGCCAAAACATGTATCGGTATGCTCGCAAGTTTATAGAAAAATGCATCATGAATTTATAAACTTTTGGGAAAAGGCTGATGTGGGATCTACAGTATGCACCGAAAACGAATTAAAAAAGGGGCTAAAACATTATTATCTGCTCGGAATTTGTTGCTTTACACAAGCCAGAATAATATGCAATTTTACACAAAAGGTTTACTGATGCATATAACACACTCGGTAATCAGAATCTACTCCCTCCGTTTACAATTAGATCACGTTCTAAGTTTAGTCAAAGTCAATTTTTTAAACTTTGACCAAATATTTAGCAAAACGTATAGTATTGGAATTGTCATAAAGTATACTTTCATAATATATACATTTGATATCATGAGTATTGATATTTTTTGCTATATTTTTTGTCAAAGTTGACAAAGTTTGACTTTAATAAATTCTAGAACGCAATCTAATACTCCAGTGGGAGTACGGAATTTCAGAACCTTTTGTAAGCAGGAGAATTATTGTTAACATGGCTAGTACTAAGCTCAATCATTCTTAATTAGTTCAGGTCACATGGGCCCCTGGCCTTCCCTTTATTATAACAAGGAAATATCTGTATGTTTGTTCTGCTGGATCCCCGTCCAATTGTCACATTACGAAGAGTGCACGGAGGAAGGGAGAGGCGCAACATCACGGTAGCAGTTGACCAAGGCGCATGCAGCATCACGACAAAACTGAAATGCATCACTAGCATTGAACTTGTGTAGAGGGGGAGGGTCAATATTAGTCCTCCAACTCAGAACCTGCTCCAATTTAGTCCTCAAACTTGCTAAAGACATTCGTATATGGTCTTTGCACGCATCTCATATCAAGCTGACGTGGCAATAATGGCATACGGGAATAACGTCAACAACGGGGATAATAAAGACACAAAGTGTTGAACTCAGCTAACAACAAAGTAAGAACGTAGCCTGATTGTGGGGTGTTGAAACGTTTTTGTCTCCTAACATCTAAAACCTAGGGGTTTTGTCCTCCAGCGGCTCAACCCGCCGAGAGTATATGTCGCCGCTTCGATCTACCCCAGCCCTTCCTCGGTGGTGCTCCATGGCAGATCGTGGCTGAGTCTAGCTCCTCGACTTTGAAGCGGAAGGATGATGTTGATGAATGATGGGTGTTGACGCCTCGTTGGGAAACCTCAAGCGCAAGGTACGATGCAGCACATCAGCAAGTTTTCCCTCAGTAAGAAACTGAGGTTATCGAACCAGTAGGAAGAAGGAAACATCTCAAATGTGTTGCAAGCAATGTGGAAACCTGCATAACACAAACTCAAGACTTTGCCCCAACTAACAGTGAGTTTGTCAATCTCACCGGTTGTTGTAACAAAGGATTAACTGTATGGTGTGGAAGGTGATGATGGTTTGCAGCAAGTAAACATTAACAATGGAAGATGTATCAATGGTAAAGATTGGACCGTGGTCCATAGTTCACTAGAGGTGTTCTCCTTAGATAAACAAACATGACATGCTGGATAAACAAATTACAGCAGAGCAATTGAAAGAACTAAGCAAGGCATAACAATGCAATACTAGACATAAAGATCCTATGAGATTCGATTGGGCAATACAACAATATACATAGACCGTCATCCAACTGCATCTATGACTAGAAGTCCATCTTTGGGTTATCATCTAAACCCCCTCCAGTATTAAGTGTAGGGGTTCGTAGCATGCAAAACAAAAAAATTCTACCGCATGGACACAAACAAGCCAAGATCTATCTACTAGATTGTAGCAACGAGTCGATAGAAGCACTCACCCTCAAAGATTCCAAAGCGGTTAACGAGAGCAGATACTCGTGGGTGATGTAGTCGTACACTTGCCAATCTCAAGATCGCGTAGACGATCCTTCCGGCGCTGTGTTCCGGTAGCGCTTCCGCAGTCGGTCACACGTTCGGTACTCGATGAAGACCTTCCTCTCCCTTGTTCCAGCAGGCAGCGGAGGTTGTAGTTCTCCCCTCGCGATTCCGGCAGCACGATGGTGTGGTGTCGGAAATAGAGGGAAGATCCCATAGGGCTTCGCCTAAGCCGGTGCGAGTTATGGTGGATCTAGGGTTTCCCGGTGGTCTAGGTTTAGAAGACCGAAAGGAGGAGGAGGTGTCGCCGGCGGCTAGGGAGACGGCGACGGGCCGGCGGCGGCGCAAGGCGGCGGCGATGACGCGGGTGGAGAGGGGCTAGGCTTGGTACTTTGGGGCAGCCCTCCCCTCTATTTATGAGAGGGGGGCAGCCTTGGGCGGGGTGAGTTTGAATCCACTTCCAAACCCAAGTTGGAAGGACTCTCTCCTACTTCCACTAGGAAACTATTGTTCCAGTTTGACTTTTCAAACCTCCCGTTTGACTTTCAATTTAGAGCTTTAATTCTCTCTTACAAATGACCACACCAAGTGACCTAGGATATGATCTAATCATTCCACTTACCCATGATACATTCATGGACCATTCTCCTTTCGGACCAGTGAACCTTCTAGAACCTCTCCGATGAAAACATCGAAATGTTTCCCGAACTCCGGAATCGGACTTTCCTTATATGAATCTTATTCTCCGGACCATTTCGGATCTCCTCGTGATATCCCAGATCCCATCCGAGACTCCGAACAACATTCGGTATCCCTACTAACATTCCATATCTACTAAACAACATCGAATCCTTAAGTGTGTCTCCCTACGGTTCGTGAATTATGCGGACATGACCGAAACACTTCTCCGATCAATAACCAATAGAGGAATATGGAAATTCATATGGCTCCCACATATTTCTGTACTTTGCGATCGAATGAACCACTTACATACGATACCAACTTTCCTTTGTCTCATGATAGTTTACTTATCCGAGGTTTTGATCGTCGGTATATCTGCATACCTAGTTCAACCTCGTTACTGATAAGTACTCTTTTCTCGTTCCCGTGATATGTGATCCCTTGTGAGCCAGTCACATGCTTGCAAGCTAATTGGATGACATTCCACCGAGAGGGCCTAGAGTATATCTATCCGACATATGGATGGAAAAATCCCACTCTTGATCCATGTGCCTCAACCCATACTTTCCGAACACTCAATGCCACATTTATAGCCACCCAGTTACGATGTGGTGTTTGATGTCATCAAAGCATCCTTCCGTTGATGGTGATTAGCATGATCTCATGGTCGAAGGAATTAGGTTACTATGTATCAGAACGCTTATAGCAAACGAACTATTGAAATGACTTGATCTTTATGCTACGCTTATCTATAGGAGTATGTCCATCATATCATTCTCCTAATGATATGATCTCGTTGTTAACAACATCTCAATGTTCATGATCGAGAAACCACGATCATCTATTAACCAACAAGATAGTATTATTAAAGAGGCTTTACTATGGACTCTAATTTAGTTTACAAATCACACAAATATTAATGTTTCCGGTTAATACTGTTATATCATGAATGTAAACATTTATTATAAACACAAAGATATAATAATAACCACTTTTATTATTGCCTCTAGGGCATATCTCCAACAGTCTCCCACTTGCACTAGAGTCAACTAATCTAGATTACATGGTAATATACCGAACACCCATGGCGGTTTGGTGCTGGTCATGTTTTGCCCTCGGGATAGGTTTAGTCAACGGATCCGCCACATTCAGATTTGTGTGTACTTTGCAAATATTTATGTCACCATCTTGGACATGCTCTCGAATAGCGTGAAAACGTAGCTTGATGTGCTTCAGCTTCTTGTGTGACCTTGTTTCTTGCGCATTGGCTATGGCACCCATGTTATCACAGTAGATAGACATTGGGTCCAGCGCACTTGGAACCATACCAAGCTCTGTAATGAACTCCTTCATCCATATCGCCTCTTGTAAAGCCTCCGAAGCAGCTATGTATTCCTATTCAGTTGAAGATCTCGCCACAACGCTTTGCTTTGCACTCCTCCAGCTAATTGTTGCACCATTCAAAGTAAATATGTATCCAGATTGTGATTTAGAATCATCCGGATCGATGTTCCAACTAGCATCAGTGTAACCATTAACAACGAGTTGTTCATCACCTCCATAAGAAAGAACCATATCCTTAGTTCTTCTCAAGTACTTAAGGATGTTTTTGACCGCTGTCCAATGATCCACTCCTGGATCACTTTGATATTTGCTAGTCAAAATAACAGCATATGCAATGCCGGGTCTAGTACATAGCATGGCATACATAAGAGATCCTATGGCTGAGGCATAGGGAGTCTTACTCATACTTTCTCTATCTTCTGTCGTTGCAGGACTTTGAGTTTTACTCAAGGTCATATTGGACAACATGGGAAAGAACCCTTTCTTGCTATCTTCCATTCCAAACCTCTTTAGAACTTTGTCCAAATATGTAATCTATGACAATGATATTAGGCGTCTCGATCTATCTCTATAAATCTTTATGCCTAATATGTAAGCTGCTTCGCCAAGATCTTTCATTGAAAAACTATTATTCAAATAATCCTTGACACTATTAAGAAGGTCTACATCATTCCCAATCAACAATATGTCATCTACATATAGTATTAAGAATGCTATAGAGCTCCCACTCACTTTCTTGTAAATACAAGCTTCTCCATAAGTTTGTATAAAACCAAAGCTTTTGATCACCTTATCAAAACGTTGATTCCAACTCCGGGATGCTTGCTTCAATCCATAAATGGACCGTTGAAGTTTGCATACCTTGTTAGCATCTTTAGGATCGACAAAACCTTTGGGTTGTACCATATACAAATCTTCATCAATGTCTCCATTGAGGAACGCCGTTTTTACATCCATCTGCCATATCTCATAATCATAATATGCAGCGATTGCTAACATAATCCTAACAGACTTTAGCTTCGCTACTGGTGAGAATGTCTCATCGTAGTCAACTCCATGAATTTGTCGAAACCCTTTTGCGACAAGTCGAGCTTTATAGATGGTAAAATTACCATCAACATCTGTTTTCTTCTTGAAAATCCATTTGTTCTCGACAGCCTTCCGTCCATCCGGTAAGTCCACCAAATTCCATACTTGGTTTTCATGCATGGATCCAATCTCGGATTTCATGGCTTCATGCCATTTATTGGAATCTGGGGTCATCACTGCTTCCTCATATGTCGCAGGGTCATCGGTGTTGTCCACCAACATGACATTCATAACGGGATCATACCAATCAGGAGTGGTACGAGTTCTCGTTGACCTGCGAGGCTCTGTAGTTACTTCAATCGAAGTTTCATGATCGACATCATTAGCTTCCTCTCTTATTAGTGTAGGCGCCATAGGAACTACTTTCGGTGCTGCGCTACTCGCAAGTTCGAGAGAAGGTTCAACAACCTTGTCGAGTTCTACTTTTCTTCCAGTCACTTCTTTCGAGAGAAACTCCTTCTCTAGAAAGGATCCATTCTTGGCAACGAAGATTTTTCCCTCGGATCTATGATAGAAGGTATACCCAATAGTTTCCTTCGGGTATCCTATGGAGACGCATTTCTCCGCTTTGGGTTCAAGCTTGTCGGGCTATAACTTCTTTACATAAGCTTCGCAACCCCAAACTTTAAGAAACGACAATTTAGGTCTCTTCCCAAACCATAATTCATACGGTGTCGTTTCAACGGATTTAGATGGTGCCCTATTTAAAGTGAATGCGGCTGTTTCTAATGCATAACCCCAAAATGATAGCGGTAAATCTGTAAGTGACATCATATAACGAACCATATCTAAGAGAGTTCGATTACGACGTTCGTACACACCATTACGTTGTGATGTTCCTGGCGGTGTCAATTGTGAAAGTATTCCGCATTTCTTCAAATGCTTGCCAAACTCATAACTTAGATATTCACCTCCACGATCAGATCGTAGAAATTTAATCTTCTTGTTACGTTGATTCTCTACCTCACTTTGAAATTCCTTAAACTTCTCGAAAGTTTCGGACTTATGTTTCATGAAATAGATATACCCATATCTACTCAAGTCATCCATGAAGGTAAGAACATAGCGATAACCACCGCACAATGCTACACTCATTGGACCACACACATCAGTATGTATGATTTCCAACAAGTCCGTAGCTCGCTCCATCATACCAGAAAATAGAGTCTTAGTCATTTTACCCATCAGACATGCTTCGCATCTTTCAAGTGATTCGAAATCAAGTGATTCAAGAAGTCCATCAGAATGGAGTTTCTTCATACGCTTCACTCCAATATGACCAAGACGACAGTGCCACATATAGGTCGAGTTATCACTCAATTTCAAACGTTTAGCTTCAATATTATTAATGTGTGTATTACTACAATCGAGATTCAATAAGAATAGACCATCTACCAAAGGTGCATGTGCATAAAACATATTACTCATATAAATCGAACAACCATTATTCTCAGACTTAAACAAGTAACTGTCTCGCAATAAACATGATCCGAATATAATGTTCATGCTCAACGTAGGCACCAAATAACAATCATTTAAGTATAAAACTAATCTCGATGGTAGATGAAGAGGTAGCGTGCCGACCGCGATCACATCAACCTTTGATCCATTTCCAACGCGCATTGTCACCTCATTCTTTGCTCGCTTCCGCTTATTCTGCAGCACCTGTTTCGAGTTACAAATATGAGCAACCGAACCAGTATCAAATACCCAGGCACTACTACGAGTACTAGTGAGATACACATCAATAACATGTATATCGGATATACCTTTCTTCTTGATGTTGCCGTTCTTCAAATCAGCCAAGTACTTAGGGAAATTCCGCTTCCAGTGACCCTCTCCCTTGCAGTAAAAGCACTCAGTATCAGCCTTAGGCCTAGCCTTGGTATTCTTCGCCGGCATGGTAACTTTCTTACCACCCTTCTTGAAGTTTCCCTTTTTCTTAGACTTGCCTTGCTTCTTGAATTTGGTGGTCTTATTGACCAACAACACTTGGTGCTCTTTCTTGATCTCCACTTCTGGAGACTTCAACATGGAGAAGAGTTCGGGCAACGACTTGTCCATGTTTTGCATATTGTAGTTCATCACAAAGTTCTTGTAACTTGGTGGTAGTGATTGGAGGACACGGTGAATACCCAAAGCATTAGGAATCACTATACCTAAGCTTTGAAGCTTGCTTGCGTGCCCATACATCTTAAGCACGTGCTCACTAACGGAGCTGCCCTCTTCCATCTTGCAGTTAAAGAACTTTTCAGAAGCCTCATAACTCTCAACTGCCGCGTGAGCCTCAAATATCATTTTGAGTTCACGGACAATATCATGTGGGTCATGGTTATCAAACCTTTTCTGAAGCTCCGATTCCAAACCATACAAGATAGCACACTGAACTGTGGAGTACTGATTCTTCCGAGTGAGGAAAACATTCTTTACCTCATCGGTAGCATCAGCTGCAGGCGGGTCAACCAGCGGTGCATCCAACACATAGGTCAAATTACCAGCATTGAGGACAATCCTCAAATTGCGGACCCAATCCGTGAAGTTGCTTCCATTGTTTTTCAACTTTTCTTTCTCTAGGAACGCATTAAAATTGATGGTAGGGGCCGCCATTGATCTACAACATATTTGCAATAGTTTAGACTAAGTTTATGACAAATTGAGTTCTAATTAATAGTTAAATTAATCTATGTGAACTCCCACTCAAAACAATATCCCTCACATTGTTTTAGTGATCACACGAACCAAATCCACCACATCAAAACCGATCATCACGAGAGTTGATGTAGCTTCAGTGGTGAACAATCAACATGTTCATCATATCTACTATATGACTCATGCTTTACCTTTTGGTGATCCGTGTTTCGAGACCATGTCTGTACATGCTAGGCTCGTCAAGATCAAACCTTAGCTTCCGCATGAGCAAATCTGGCTTGCTCACGTTGTATACACTCGCAGAATCTAACACACCCGATCATCACGTGGTGCTTCGAAACAACGAGCTTTAGCAACGGTGCTTACTAAGGATGAACACTTTAAAACTTGGAATTATGTGCTTGAGGGATCATCTTATAATGCTACCGTCGTGAACTAAGCAATACAAGATGCATAAAAGGATTAACATCACATGCAATTCATAATATGTGATATGATATGGCATTTCTTCTTGTGATTCCGATCTCCATCTTCAAGCACGAACATGATCTCCATCATCACCGGTGTGGCGTCAAGGTCAATGGCGTCACTTCATGGTTATCATCCACCAGCATCAACTATTACAACTACTTTGAATAGACATCATATATAATCACAATCATGGCCATATCACATCACAGCACACCCCTGCAAAACAAAGTTAGACGCCTCTAATTTTCTTTGCATATTTTACGTGGTTTGGGGCTTTCAATAAGTGTCGCTCTAAGTTATAAACAAGAACCACAATGTTGATGTTTGAACTATCAAGTGCCCGTTGTAAATTGAATCTATACTATGATGGGAGAGACAGACACCCGCAAAGCCACTTATGCAATACAGGTTGCATGTTAAGCGTGGAGCAAGTCTCATGAACGATGTCATGTAAGGTTAGTCCGGGCCGCTTCATCCCATCATACCGCAAGATGCAAAGTACACAAAAAGCAATTGATAATAAAAGCACCACCACCCACAATGACCATTGTGTTCTACTCGTGCAACAAATCTACATATAGACACGGCTCTGATACCACTGTAGGGGTTCATAGCATGGAAAACAAAAACATTCTACCGCATGCACACAAACAAGCCAAGATCTATCTACTTGATTGTAGCAACGAGTCGATAGAAGCACTCACCCTCGAAGATTCCAAAGCGGTTAACGAGAGCAGATTCTCGTGGGTGATGTAGCTGTACACTTGCCGATCTCAAGATCGCGTAGACGATCCTTCTGGCGCTGCGTTTCGGCAGCGCTTCCGCAGTCGGTCACACGTTCGGTACTCGATGAAGACCTTCCTCTCCCTTGTTCCAGCAGGCAGTGGAGGTTGTAGTTCTCCCCTCGCGATTCCGGCAGCACGACGGTGTGGTGTCGGAAGTAGAGGGAAGATCCCGCAGGGCTTCGCCAAAGCCGGTGCAAGTTATGGTGGATCTAGGGTTTCCCGGTGGTCTAGGGTTTAGAAGACCGGGAGGAGGAGGAGGTGTCGCCGACGGCTAGGGCGACGGCGACGGGCCTGCGACGGCTGGCGGCGGCAACGCGGGTGGAGAGGGGCTGGGCTTGGTGCTTTGGGGCAGCCCTCCCCCTCTATTTATGAGAGGGGGGCAGCCTTGGGAGGGGTGAGTTTGAATCCACTTCCAAACCCAAGTTGGAAGGACTCTCTCCTACTTCCACTAGGAAACTATTGTTCCAGTTTGACTTTTCAAACCTCTCGTTTGACTTTCAATTTAGAGCTTTGAATTCTCTCTTACAAATGACCACACCAAGTGACCTAGGATATGATCTAATCATTCCACTTACCCATGACACATTCATGGACCATTCTCCTTCCGGACCAGTGAACCTTCTAGAACCTCTTCGATGAAAACATCGAAATGTTTCCCGAACTCCGGAATCGGACTTTCCTTATATGAATCTTATTCTCTGGACCATTCTGGATCTCCTCGTGATATCCCGAATTCCATCCGAGACTCCGAACAACATTCGGTATCCCTACTAACATTCCATATCTACTAAACAACATCGAATCCTTAAATGTGTCTCCCTATGGTTCGTGAATTATGCGGATATGACCGAAACACTTCTCCGATCAATAACCAATAGAGGAATCTGGAAATTCATAAGGCTCCCACATATTTCTATGATTACTTTGCGATCAAATGAACCACTTACATACGATACCAACTTCCCTTTGTCTCATGATAGTTTACTTATCCGAGGTTATGATCGTCGGTATCTCTACATACCTAGTTCAACCTCGTTACTGATAAGTACTCTTTTCTCGTTCCCGTGATATGTGATCCCTTGTGAGCCAGTCACATGCTTGCAAGCTAATTGGATGACATTTCACCAAGAGGGCCCAGAGTATATCTATCTGTCATATGGATGGACAAATCCCACTCTTGATCCATGTGTCTCAACCAATACTTTCCGAACACTCAATGCCACCTTTATAGCCACCCAGTTATGGTGTGGTGTTTGATATCATCAAAGCATCCTTCCGGTGAAGGTGATAAACATGATCTCATGGTCGAAGGAATTAGGTTACTATGTATCAGAAAGCATATAGCAATTGAACTATTAAAATGACTTGATCTTTATGCTACGCTTACCTATAGGAGTATGTCCACCATATCATTCTCCTAATGATATGATCTTGTTGTTAATAACATCTCAATGTTCATGATAGGGAAACCACAATCATTTATTAACCAACAAACTAGTATTATATATAGAGGCTTTACTAGGGACTTGAATTTAAGTTTACAAATCACACAAGTATTAATGTTTCCTTGTTAATACTATTATAGAATGAATGTAAACATTTATCATAAACACAAAGATATAATAATAACTACATTTATTATTGCCTCTAGGGCATATCTCCAACAGTCTCCCACTTGCACTAGAGTCATCTAATCTAGATTACATGGTAATATACCGAACACCCATGGCATTTTGGTGCTGGTCATGTTTTGCCCTCGGGAGAGGTTTAGTCAACGGATCCGCCACATTCAGATCTGTGTAGAAGTGACAAATAGATGGTTAGTTCATTGTAAAAGTACTACATTGATACTAGCTTTGTCACAAAGTACAGATTAAGTTTATCTCAATCTAAACTAAGGGTGGCACAATATAATGGAAAGTGAGTTCCATAATGGATTTGGATGATTTCCAAAGTTAAGACATTGTGACAGATACTACAACAAAAGGCTAAGTATATGACTGCTATTATAGCAGCAAAAGAGGGCATTTGTGTCAAGAAGTTTGTTATCAAACTAGGTGTAGTTCACAGTGGGATAATACTATGAAGATATATTGTGCGACAATATTATCAACATGTTTTAACCCCAAAGAGCTAAAGGTCACACCGAAAGACCAAATTTATACAAAGCCATCTCATTAGAGAATGAGTGATGCGTAGAGACGCAAAGACATGCAATTACACACGGACCTGGAAGTGTCAGATCCGGAGATCAGTTGACCACTAGCAATCGTGTACATACAACACCGGAAAGCCATAGGTGTTGAATACACAAAGGTTTGAAACTAGATTATTGACTCTAGTGCAAGTGGGAGACTGTTGGAGATATGCCCAAGAGGCAATAATAAAGTGGTTGTTATCATATCTTCACACTTATGATAAATGTTTACATACCATGCTATAATTGTATTAACCAGAAACATTAATACTTGTGTGATTTGTAAACTAAAATAAGAGTCCCTAGTAAAGCCTCTTGTTAAACTGGCTTGTTGGTTAATATATGATCATGGTTTCCTGATCATGAACATAGAGATGTTATTAACAACAGGATCATATCGTTAGGAGAATGATGTGATGGACATACTCCTATAGATAAGCGTAGCATAAAGATCAAGTCATTTCAATAGTTCAATTGCTATATGCTTTCTGATACATAGTAACCTAATTCCTTCGACCATGAGATCATGCATATCACTTTTACTGGATGGATGCTTTGATGTCATCAAACACCACACCGTAACAGGGTGGCTATAAAAGTGGCATTGAGTGTTCGGAAAGTATTGGTTGAAACACATGGATCAAGAGTGGGATTTGTCCATCCATATGACGGATAGATATACTCTGGGCCCTCTCGGTGGAATGTCATCCAATTAGCTTGCAAGCATGTGACTGGGTCACAAGGGATCACATATCACGGGAACGAGAAAAGAGTACTTATCGGTAACGAGGTTGAACTAGGTATGCAGAGATACCGACGATCATAACCTCGGATAAGTAACATATCGTGAGACAAAGGGAAATTGGTATCGTATGTAAGTGGTTCATTCGATCGCAAAGTAATCGTAGAAATATGTGGGAGCCATATGAATTTCCAGATTCCTCTATTGGTTATTGTTCGGAGAAGTGTCTCGATCATGTCCGCATAATTCACGAACCGTAGGGAGACACACTTAAGGATTCGACGTTGTTTGAGTAGTTATGGTATTATGAGAAAGAGACCGAATGTTGTTCGGAGTCTCGGATGGGATCCGGGATATCACGAGGAGATCCGGAATGGTCCGGAGAATAAGATTCATATAAGGAAAGTCCCGTTTCGGAGTTGGGAATTGTTTCCGGTGTTTTCATCGGGAATGTTCTAGAAGGTTCCGGAATGTCCGGCACTCCGGAGGGAAAGGGGTACATGAATGTGTCATTACATATTGGAATGATTGCATCATGTACTAAGTGTTCTCGCTGTCCAAAATAAAGGGTTTATTTAAATCCTAAATTGAAAAGTCAAACGGCTAGTTTGAAAGTCAAACGGCAAGTTTTTGGAAAGTGGAAAGAGGAGGAAAAGAGGGAAACCGAGTTGGAGAGGGAGACCTCCTCCAACCGGCGGCCAACTCCAATGCCGAGTTGGGGAGGGACTCCACTCCCTTCCCCTGGCGCGCCAGCCCCCTCCCACCTATATAAGGAGGGGCAGGGCTCCCCTCCACAGACACACAAGTTTCCTATCCTCTAAACTAAACCCTAGATCTAGACCCCGGTTTAGAGCTATTCGGTTTAGAGCCTTCTAATTGGTTTAGAGCCCTCTAATTGGTGTGTCTAATTACTAGACCACTAATAGCCTCTCTCATAAGCTCCACCATACTCGCACCGGCTTAAGGCGAAGCCCTGCGGGATTTCCCCTCTACTTCCGGTACCACGCCGTTGTGCTGCCGGAATCGCGAGGAGAGTGCTACAACCTCCGCTGCCTGCTGGAACAAGGGAGAGGAAGGTCTTCGTCGAGTACCGAACGTGTGACCGACTACGGGAGCGCTGCCGGAACGTGGCGCCGGAAGGATCGTCTACACGATCTTGAGATCGGAACGAGTACGACTACATCACCCACGAGAATCTGCTCTCGTTAACCGCTTTGGAATCTTCGAGGGTAAGTTATTCCATCGACTCGTTGCTACAATCTAGTAGATAGATCTTGGCTTGTTTGTTTGTATGCGATAGAAAATTTTTGTTTTCCATGCTACGAACCCCTACACATACCGGAGGCTAACATGATGAAGAAGAAGGCCTCCGGGGTGATCTCCCCTCCGGCAGGGTGCCGAGAAGAGCTTCAGATCCCCCCGATCTAGGGACGATGGTGGCGGCGGCTACAGACGGTTTTGTGGAATATTGATCGGGTGCTTAGGGTTTAGGCATTGGGGGCTTCTTATAGGGGAAGAGGCGAGGAAGGGGGGCCACCAGGGCGGCTACACCCCCCACCAGGCGTGGGGTGGGCCCACCCGCGCGGCCAGGGGTGTGGCCCCTGGTGAGTCTCCTCTGGCTCGTATTCCGACTTCGTGTTCCCCACGGTAAAATATTGACTTTGGCTTTTGTCCCGTCCAATTCCGAGAATATTGATTTTCTGCCTTTCTGGAACCAAAAACAGAAGAAAACAGGCAACTGGCACTGTGGCATCTTGTTAATAAGTTAGTACCAGAAAACATATGAAAAGTACCTCAAAGTGTGGACAAAGCAAAGCAAAGTAGATACTAAACAAGTATGGAACATTAAAAATTATAGATACGTTTCCAACGTATCAATGAACTTCTAGGTAGATTGAATCTACATGAAGAGGAGGTTAATGATTTCGTTTGGGGGGAGAGTGCTCGAAGTGGCCGACGATTGGAAGAGTTCATCCGATGAGGGGCTTTATCCCTACTACTATATACAGTGATATGAGATCGACATTGAATCATGCTAGGGAGGTTGCTTGAAGGAAGATCGAAGATAATCTGTTTACCATCCAATTTGGGTGTCTCGAGGACTAGAATAAAGCAATGTATATGGGGCCTTGGTTATTTAGGAATAATTATGCGCTACTCCTGGAGGAATACGATGGGTACCAAAACCATAGTTCTTGGTAAGCTTATAGTTTGGATGAGACTCATGCACTTGCCTGATAACTATCTTAATGAACCTGTCATCAAGGGTATGTGCAGGGCGGTAGCGGAGATTAAGGAGGTCCAGGTAAAAGATCCATGCTAGGATTGTTGGTGAATATTCTCGGGTTGGAGTTAGGATGCGTCAATAAGAAGTTGTTCAGATTTGTATCGATAACAAAGGGCAATAAGAAGGAGTGGTATCAACTAAAGTATGAGAATGAAGCTGCATGTCTTCCATGGTGTTTGTGGTCTCGTTGGACATTGGTTTGAAGAATGTGGAACCGGTGAACATGACGTATCAAAGTTAGAGTGGGGAGATTTCATTTTAGTTGATGGTGGAAGAAGCTATGGCCATGGTAGAAAGCCTATCGTGGGCAGAATCCTAGCAGAAATCCTTTTATGGGACGTGTACGAGGTCAAACACATGGAGGACCTAATGTGTTCCATATGTCAGGTACCAGGACTAACCTATGGACCGGGGAGGGGGAGGGGAGAGATGTGGATATGCATGACAGTGTGAATCCCTTAAAGCATCTCAATTTTTATGATAAGGTAGGTACTACTGAGAACTTATTGACAGCTCATCCAACAAAGGTAGGTGATATTGTGAGTATGTTGGATCAAGGGATGGGTGATAGTAACAGGGAGACGATGTTGGTACACTAGGGAAAACTTAGCCACCTAAGATCTAGAACCGGGAATGATGTACCAAATATACTGATATCGGTGACCTCTGTTTCTGAGGTCGACCGGACACAATAAAACTATTAAGTTTGAACAATCGTGGCCTCCAAAAGGCTACGGCTGTTACGACACTTATGGATATTCAGAAGCGCCACAATCCGGATGTTGTTTTTCTCATGGAAACACATTTGGATGATTTCCCAGCGGAGTGTTTACGTCGACGGTTGATGATGGACCATAAGAACGTTGTGAGGAGTGAAGGTGGAAATAGTGGATTGTTGTTATTGTGGAAGAAGGAGGCGATACTCTCTCTGAGATATAAAACAGGGAACTTCTTATATAGATATATATATTTATCGGTCTTGGGCATGAGAATATTTGGAGGTTCACCGGATTCTATGGGGAACCTAGATGGGCTGATAAGCATCTATCATGGGATCGAATCAGAGAGTTGAAGGAAGTAACTGGTATGACTTGGGTGATCATGGGAGATATCAATGAGATTTATCTCCATTGGAGAAAGAAGGAGATAATCCTTGGCAGGTCATTTCATGAATGCTTTCCAGAATTTACAAATTGATTGTGGCTTTTCTGATCTTGGTTATGTGGGAGACAGGTTTACGAGAAGGAATCAGAGAACGATTGGATCGTGGGTTAGCAAATGATACATGGTGATTAAAGTTTGTTAATGCAGTTTTAACTAACCCTGATTATACCAGGCCAGACCATCGACCTATTTTGCTGAGTTTTGGGGAGGAGCAAGCTAAAACAATGCAAGGCACATCCATGTTATCTTTTGAGGCCCGCTAGCTAAAGGAGAAGAATTTTCATGAGATTGTGGATGGAGCCTAGGTGGCCTCAGCCCATTAGGTTCTTTTTTCCTTTATTCCTTTTCTTGTTTGATTTATTTTATATCTTTTCATTTAAGACTCTAAATTGAGTCAAATAAATCTCAGAAAACTTGTAAACGTCCAAATATTGTATTTAGGACATTGTGGAATACCTTTTCCATCCCAAGAAAATACAAACTTGATTTTCCATTAAAAGCCTTAATAGGTGTAAATAGAGAGTTTCAAATAGATTTTTGATAAAAACTTTTTGGATAAATGTATTGGATGGTGACTATGATGCAATGCACATGATCTCTATAAAAAAATTCTATTCTAAAAATCGAGATCCTACAGGAACCGTCGAAACGATACAACAAATAAAACGAAACGAAATGAAATAAAAAAACAAACATGCAAAATAGTCATGGGCGTTTCAGAATTTTATTTCTGGTGCGTTTGCATTCGACGGGATCAAATATCTGCCAGCCACTTCACAGGGCCAAGAGTCCAAGACCATGACCTGCCTTTTTGTCTTTCTCTTCTCGCGAGTTCATTCCCGGATGACACGAAGCAGTCTGCTACTAGCTGTCATGGTCGACATGGCTATCAAAAAGTTGGCAAGAAAGACAATACTACCTGTGGCATATGGGGCACGTCGTCACACGCGTATACCGCGAAAATCGGCGCACTTTTGCTTCTTCTGTCTACACACCGGTCGGTCGGTCGGTCGGTCGGCACACGGGCAAGACGAGGTTCGGTAACAAACGTTTGTAATAAGCACTGTGGTCTGTATCTTCCTGGCTCCATCACGAGTTCCAACCGTGAAATCAGATGTCTCATGGGCGGCTCGGGACTTTTCGTCGTTAAATATTTTCCAGAAGTAAAATTGTTGCGTGTTCTTTTGTTTTGGCTAGACTGGCCATTGCATTTTCGTACAGTAGCAAAATAATAGATAGAGCCAAAGACGACGATTTGAGTAGCCAAATAAGTGGTGTTACCCGGGCTCTCACGCGACGCACGCCAGATCGGCAGCTAGCACTGTACGAGATAAGGAAAGAATCAAACAAATGAAGCATGGATTGCACAAATAATTTCATGATGATCCAGATACAGGGACAGCATGTGCAGATGTTGCAGCCTGGACGATCACATGCGTGCATGGCCATATCATTCCACATTTGCCCGTATGCAGCCCCGGATTTCGGAAGGCCCCGCCACACACAGCTGTAGTACTAGTACATCGCTGTTGCAGTGTATTTATGGAGAAAACACCAGCTTCACACGCTTTGCAAAGTGCGAAGAATTGTACTGTTGGACGAGAATTTTTCGTCGGACACGTACACCGAAAACTGAAATAGTATAAAACAACTACTAAGGAATTGAGAATGTATGTACTGGCAGGCGGCTAACCGTAGGGAAACGAAACAAAAAATAAGAAAGTCAAGGAATCTTACGATCCCATTGTCAAGGTCAAGGAACGAGAAAGAAGGCATTCTATCTACCGGCGGCATAGTAGAGATTTTTAAAAAGAATATAACGCCGCGTTCTCTAGGGAAATAATCTCGCCGAAGAATGTTTTTATGGTTTTTTATACTGGAGACAGGGTGTCTCCACCTTTTTTTTTTTTGAAAAGTTAGGGGCTCGGCAGGAAATGGCACTGCACAGAATTGGTAAACCTTAGCTTCTTGCCAACTGACAATAATGACAAGTCTGTGGAGGTTATCATGAAACTTCTATTGCTAAGAAATAGAAGTTTTTTTTTTGAGCTGGGGAATCAGCACTTGATTAAATGGTACTTATACAAGTCATCCTGGTTCAGTTCACAACCCGCCACTCGCACGGTCTCGCACCGCACCAACAACCACCGAGCACTCACTCACTCACTCATCGTCCTGGCTTAACCGCAATCCCTGTGGGCACGGCGCGCTGGCAGGTAAAACGATAGCCACCACCCCTACAATATCGCGCCGTCCTCGCTGGCCGCGGCGAGAAGCCGCCCCCCGCGCCACCTTTAAAGCCGCCCAAGCCCACCAGTCCCAGTCCACTACCATTCCCCCCTCCTCCATCCACGCAGCCCTCGACCTCGCCCGCCGCCACACAACAGCCTCTCCTCCTCCGACCATGGCGTCGCGCTCCGCCCCCGCCTTCGTCGTCCTGGCCCTCCTCGCGCTGGCGTGCGGCGCGGCGTCGCAGGCGCCGGCCGCGGGACCGGCCGGGCCGGACTGCAGCGCGGCGCTGACGGGGCTCGCCGGCTGCCTCACCTACATCACGCCAGGGAGCGCGCAGGCCAAGCCGCCCAAGGAGTGCTGCGCCGGCGTCAAGGCCGCGGTCGCCAGCCCGGCCAGCGTATCCTGCCTCTGCGACGCCTTCCGCACCAACTACGGCATCCCCTTGAACCTCACACGCGCCGCCGGCCTCCCCGCCGCCTGCGGCAGCAACCCGGACGCCTTCAGCAAGTGCAACAGTGAGCCGTCTTCTCCTTCTGATTTCTTCATTTCCCCTCATATCGATTTGTTATTCTCTTTATTTATGCAACGTTCGTCTGATTTTAATTTTGTATTTTCCTGCAGTTAAATTGCCCGGCGCCCCTCATGCCGCCCCTACTCAAGGTAACTCTCCTCTTTCTCTCCTTTACAGTCAGTAAATTGCGAATCCCGCTCTTTATTCCTGTAGATCCGTGTAAACGTGCGTTATTTCGATCAAGACATGTTTTAATCTGAACGTTTGAAAATAAGATCCAGAGCCGAGTTACCTCTATCTGCATTTTCCACCAAGTAAACAAAAAACATGTAAATTTCCCCCGGCATATAGAATTTTACCGGACACGTCTGCCATCTGCTTACTAGTAGTGTTATCTTGGCAGTGATCTGCACGCCAGAAAACAATTTTTTTTTTGAGAACTTGAGGAGGGCATGATGTTCTTTGAGATTCGTATAATGAGATTGGCACATAGAAAACCTTCAAAATAATAATTTGTACAGTACTATATAAACCAAAGACATAACTATATTATATACTCATATGAAGTTCTACTGTCATAGTGGTGGCGCTATCATTAGCGTCATAATTTTACGTGACATCTCACAACCAGATGTTGCAATTGCAATTAATCAGGCACACAACAGAATTGGCAAACCACTAAAAAATATTATGATGGTTGGCACCCACTAACTAAACGGTTGAAAGCGACAATTGCGCTTCAATAAGTGATAGGATGTGTCAGATGCTAAAAGATGTGACTTGTGTACTTGAATCGTTTTATATTAAATCATGGAGTGCTCAGCTTTGAGGTTGAGGATTTTTCATCTGTGCGATCTGCAAGCTGAGTCCAGTGCCTGTAGATAAATTATCCGATCTGACAGGTTTTACTACTTTACTGCCTGATGTTCTGAACTGAACAAATGCTTGTTTCTGTTTTTATATCCTCTGAATCTCACTTTCATCTCTCTAGTCTGAAATCTTAATCTACCTTGCAGCGCCTTCAGCAACCTCCGGATCAACACCAGGAACCGTCAGCCCAGGTCCAGCAAAGTCGGCAGCCACCCGATCTCCAGTCTCGCTGGCAACTCTCCTCCTAGCTGCCTTGGTGGCACCTCTCCTGTCGTTCTACTACCTCTGAAGATCAGATTCATGATTTGTTCCATGGATGATGGATTACTGTGATGTGTATGGACATTGATTCGTGATTTAGTGACTACTTTGTGGAGAGACATTTTTCTGCTAGTGTGTTCATTCTAGTTTACTGTTGCCTGAACTATGAAACCCTTGTTGGCACCAAGTAGTTGTACTATATTTGCATGGTGTCTTCGGAATAAAGTCGATAAATCCTCAGCCAGCGTTGTGCAGATTGATTGTGATGCATTGCTCTGTTTCTTACTAATGCAATATGCATGCTTGGCATTGACTGGTGGGTATCACAAAATGTACTAATTGGAGGCCAGTTATACATTCACACGATTACAAGTGAGGCTGCACATACAGGATACAGGGCTTGAAACTCATGACACGAGAGAACTCAAATGAATCCTGCTTTAGAAGTAGGAGTACTAACACGGATGCCACTTAAAAAAAGGCCAACTCAGCTGCTGAACAATGCAGAACAAATGTATGAATACAATACTGTAAAAGTGCAAGTGTGGGGATTGTTTTGACCAAACAGAACGCTTCAACATCAATGGTATTCATGTTTTAAATGAGATGTTGCACCTGATGAAATCTCTTTCAGTATTTGAGTTGCAGTAACACAGGCGAAACATCAACAATGATACTACTAGTAGCTAGGAAGGGAGCAATCATGCCTGTAGCTGCAATTGGATATTCACTTCATGCAAGAATTAGCAGTTCAAGAGACCCATAGAAGCACACATCCGGTTCTAATCATGTTTGACAGGATGAGGGAAAAAAAGCTAACGAGTGGACTGGACTGAATCTGAATTGTTCCATGAAGATTTGTTGCATTGATTACTGTGATTTGTATGGGCATTGCTTTTTGATATACTGACTATTTTCTGTTGTGTCGATTGGTTGACATGCAGTGCCATGTTCCTGATAACACTACTTGGCGTTAGTGGGTTGTACTAATACACAGTGCTAATTGGAGGTTAGTCGTATTTAAGCACCCACACATACACATGGTGGCAAGTGAGAATGCACTTACAGGCATACATAATCCAGCACCAAGAAACTCAGGAAACAAGAGAAAACTCGAAGAATTATGCTTCACAAGAAACAGAGATACCACCCACAAAGAAGACCAAATCATACGCTGCTGAAGAATGTATGGAGTAGAACAAATACATGTAGCTACAAAAACAGCCCCATGCACCAGGAGATGAATACAGAACAAATACATGTTTGATAGAATGCATACCAAATATAGGGCGTTGTTTTAACCAAACACCACACTGTTAAGATCAATCAAATCCATTAAAGTTCTAACCGAAATGTTGCATCTGATCACATTTCTTTCATCATTTGAATTACGATAACACTGCTAGTGCAATCTGTAATGATTCAACCATTCAACCATGTACCGAGGAAATCGATCAACAGACAAACATCAACAATGATACATGCTAGATAAGGAGTAATCATGTAGCTGCAAACTGGAGTAAAATATCCACTTCATGCAAAAAAGTTGCAGTTCAAGATCCATAAACCCGGTTCTGATCATCTCTAACCGGTGCACAAAAATCAAGCTAAGCACTGAATCTACGTTGACCACTAAATTCTACTAAAGAGCAATCATGCATATCCTACTCGATAAGTTCATCGTGATAGACATGAGGACGACGCACAGAAGTTGATTACTGAGAAATCGATCAACAGCCAAACATCAACAATGATATTAGCCAGAAACAGAGTAACCATGTAGCTGCAAACTGGGGTAAAATATTCACTTCATGCCAGAATTAGCAGTTCAAGGCCCATCAAACCAAACATCCGATTCTGATCAAGCTAAAGAGTGAATCTACGTACGTTGACCACTAAATTCTAGTAAAGAGCAATCATGCATATATCCCATTCGATATGTTCATCTTGATAGACATGAGGACGACGCACGGAGGCTGATCAGTGAGTCGATTCGAAATGATTCTACCGGAAACAACTAGCAGATTGATCAAACGTCAAGAGATAAATAAGCATTTGAGAGGGCACGGCATTACAGATGTTGGACAGGAAAGCTCAGGAACGTACGGCATGGGGACTGGGAAGGCAGGCCTCCAGTCCCCGAAGGCCCAGGGATACTCCGCGACCATCTCCGCCTCCTCCTCCGGGGTGAAGTCGTTCTCGATTCCTAAAATCTCGCGCATCTGCTCGGTGGTCTTGCCCTCGATCATGCCGGAGACCGCCTTGCACATGAGGTTGAGGAGACACTCGTAGTCGAGGTAGTTGGCGGCCAGTATCATGTCGAAGAGGTCGCTCGTGTCGAGCTTGCGGACGAACTCCTTGTCCCAGCGGCGGACATCGGGCTCGGCGTCCATCCGCAGGTGGTTGTCGCCGTACTCGATGACCTTGGCGAGGGTGCTCGAGTGGACGTTGGGGAGCGGGACGGTCTCGTCGGCGTCGCCCTTGTCGACCACGTCGGCGATGGCCTTGAACAGCTTCGCCACCTTCGCTGGTACCTCGAAGATCTGCTCGTCGCTGGACTTGAGCTTGACGGTCCTGCCGTCGTCCGCCGCCGCCGCCGGCCTCCCTCCCTTCCCCTTCGCGGCTGCCGCCGCCGCCACTGGTCCCTTCCCCTTCTCCGCCGCCGCCGCCGCCGCTCCCTTCCCCTTTGCGGCGGCCGCCGGTGCCGCTCCCTTCCCCTTCTCAATCGCCATCTCTGTCGGTCCCTTCTCCCTCGCTCACTTGCCAATGCCGGCCGACGAGATCAGTGTGGCGTTTAGCGTTCACGGTGGAAACGGGGGAAGACGAGATGAGCCGACCCGGAATGATCAGTGTTGTGCTCACGGAGTTGGTGCGGCCGTGCGGGTGCAGAGAGGACATGTACACGCTTTTCAGGCCCATCACGGATTTGGGTCGGGTCCCGTGCCCCGCTATCGTCAACTGCCCCGCCCGGCGCCCGGTTCACAGGGATGTTGGCTTACCAAGCAAGACTCGTAGCCTGCCAAGTGGGGACAAGATTCGTAGCCACAGCCTGTAGTTTCTTCACTTTCTTGTCCCGCACGAATGGTTAGTTTTTTTAGCATAACTAGCGGGCTGGTCGGAGTGATTTATCCCTAGGCTTCACTATATGAACGTCAGAGGAGCGGAACAGCAAACCAGGAACTCTAGCTAGAAAGTGTCATGAAACGGTCTAGGTAAACAGAACATGCACGAGCAAGCGGACGTACAGAGACTTTGGCTAACACAACCTGTACCAAATCCAGGAGGACGTACAGTGTTAGTTCTTTTGGTGAACCCTAATCCTTTATATTGTGGAAAAACCAAGTCGTGGCATTGGGGCCTTCCGTCGGGGGTGACTGCTTGCGTTCTTTTTATGTTCTGGTTCGGGGGATTCGATCGGGACCAAGGAGAAGGGCTTCCGGTCAGGAAGTGTGATGGAATTCCATCGGGACCTGCCTTGTTCAGAAAAAGAAAACGGTACATGACAGATTGGGAGTGGCATGAGTGCGTAATATGTCGTTTCTATTACACTTACCAGTGGCATTGATGGGTAATTTATTTTTTGGTTAACGGTAAAACCGTCTAAAAAAGTGTAGGTACTACAATTTATTATTAGGTATAGATATCGTGAATGGCTAGTAGCCGGCCAATTCTGTTTTAGCGAAAGTGGCTCGTCATCTGGCAGAACATTCCTACTCACTCTTGTAAAAGAAAATATTTCTACTCACTCTGTTCCCGCGCTATCCCCGCTATACCTGCTTTGGTGGTGTGTCTAGCATTCGTATAGGGCACATGCCGTTAAATCTTCTGGAATCTTATCGAGTTTGGTCCTAAATTGTGTGGTTTCAGGTCAGTCTCTCCTAATTTATGTTTGTCATCGTTGGTAATGGTTGCTGCTCTGCGTTGCTCCTTAGTGGCTTCAGCATGACGACTTTCCATCTTTCTACGACAACAAACTCTATTATGATAAGTTTTCGCTGGCTCTGATGATCCCAAATTTGATGGGCCTAGAGATGAATAAGTAGAAGACAACGTTGCCCAAAACAATGTAGCAATTGACTATAGTTGGAGAAGAACATGCAGTAGACTATAGACAACAACACCCAGAACAAGAAAGTTACCAATGACGGTCTCCATGGAACTCGTCATCTAGATCCATATAGAAGCCATTCAAGGAAGCCAGCAATGTCACAAAGCTCTGCAACGACATCGAGAAAAACAAGAAGGCAGAGAGGTATTGCCCTTTGTGTAGTGTGTGTGTGGGGGGGGGGGGAGGGGGGCATAAAATGGGTAATAGAAAGCATAAACTCTTTGATTGTATTTAGACACCAAGTCATGCACATGATGCCAAGTGACATTGCACATACAAAAACCTCATCTAGTATATAAAAAATAACGGAAATATTATCGAGGGAACACGAAAGGACAACCTTCCGATTTTTGGAACCTGATGGTGGGGATGGCAAGTTCCCCTTTTTTCGATGCCATGTGTAAAATCATCAGTGGGCCACGCCATGCTGGAACCCTATACTGAAAAACACACAATAAAATAAAGGGATATTTTGTCAACCAAGCAATGAAGCGCACGAGGAGAGTAGTACTGTTGACAAAATTCAGAACAAATCTATGAAACTTTCTGAAGTGAAATGCACAACACAAACATCAACCCGTCCATGTTTCAACACGTAATGTTGCATTTGATGAGAGAATACATTTGTGATCATTCATTGTTTCAGATGCAACAACATAGTGCGCAAGTCATACCCAGCACGGACGTGTGCATGATAAATGTGTAGCCATTAAGAAGTGCAAGGCGAAACAATCTAGAGACAGAGACAATCATGTCACTGCAATCTGGGGTAAGTGTTGGAGATATGCCCTAGAGGCAATAATAAATGTAGTTATTATTATATCTTTTTATTTATGATAAATGTTTACATTCATGCTATAATAGTATTAACAAGGAAACATTAATACTTGTGTGATTTGTAAACTTAAATTGAAGTCCCTAGTAAAGCCTCTATATATAATACTAGCTTGTTGGTTAATAAATGATTGTGGTTTCCCTATCATGAACATTGAGATGTTATTAACAACAAGATCATATCATTAGGAGAATGATATGGTGGACATACTCCTATAGATAAGCATAGCATAAAGATCAAGTCATTTTAATAGTTCAATTGCTATATGCTTTCTAATACATAGTAACCTAATTCCTTCGACCATGAGATCATGTTTATCACCTTCACCGGAAGGATGCTTTGATGACATCAAACACCACACCGTAACTGGGTGGCTATAAAGGTGGCATTGAGTGTTCGGAAAGTATTGGTTGAGACACATGGATCAAGAGTGGGATTTGTCCATCCATATGACGGATAGATATACTCTGGGCCCTCTCGGTGAAATGTCATCCAATTAGCTTGCAAGCATGTGACTGGCTCACAAGGGATCACATATCACGGGAACGAGAAAAGAGTACTTATCAGTAACGAGGTTGAACTAGGTATGCAGAGATACCGACGATCATAACCTCGGATAAGTAAACTATCGTGAGACAAACGGAAATTGGTATCGTATGTAAGTGGTTCATTCGATCGCAAAGTAATCGTACAAATATGTGGGAGCCATATGAATTTCCAGATTCCTCTATTGGTTATTGTTCGGAGAAGTGTCTCGATCATGTCCGCATAATTCACGAACCGTAGGGAGACACACTTAAGGATTCGACGTTGTTTGAGTAGTTATGGAATGATGAGTAAGAGACCGAATGTTGTTCGGAGCCTCGGATGGGATCCGGGATATCACGAGGAGATCCGGAATGGTCCGGAGAATAAGATTCATATAAGGAAAGTCCTATTTCGGAGTTGGAGAATGGTTCCGGTGTTTTCATCGGGAATGTTCTAGAAGGTTCTGGAATGTCCGGCACTCCGGAGGAGAAGGGTACATGAATGTGTCATGCCAAGTTTGAATGATTGTATCATGTACTAGGTGTCATCGCTGAACAAAATAAAGGGTTTAATCAAATCCTAGTTTGAAAAGTCAAACGCCAATTTGAAAAGTCAAACAGCTATTTTGGGAAATGGAGGGGAAGGTGGAAACCGAGTTGGGGAGGAGTTTCTCCCCTCCACCGCCGGCCCCCCTAGGAAACCGAGTTGGGGAGGGACTCCCCTCCCCTGGCGCGCCCCCTCCACCTATATAAGGAGGGGCAGGGATGCCCCTCCTAGTACCCAACACAAGTTCTCCACCCCAAAACCCTAGCCTGGTGCCGCCACCTCCTGTTGCCGCCGCCTAGGGCTCCCCTAGCTGCCGACTTGGGCAAGTCCCAAGCCCTAGCCGCCGGCCCTAGCACCTCCTCCTTGGTGTGTCTAAACCCTAGATCGCCGAGGAGCTCTCTCATAGTCCACCATACTCGCCCCGGCTTAAGGCGAAGCCCTGCGAGATCTCCCCTCTACTTCCGGTACCACGCTGTTGTGCTGCCGGAATCACGAGGAGAGTGCTACAACCTCCGCTGCCTGCTGGAACAAGGGAGAGGAAGGTCTTCGTCGAGTACCGAACGTGTGACCGACTGCGGGAGCGCTGCCGGAACGCAGCGCCGGAAGGATCGTCTACGCGATCTTGAGATCGGGAAGAGTACGACTACATCACCCACGAGAATCCGCTCTCATTAAACACTTTGGAATCTTCGAGGGTGAGTTATTCCATCGACTCGTTGCTACAATCTAGTAGATAGATCTTGGCTTGTTTGTTTGTATGCGATAGAAAATTTTTGTTTTCCATGCTGCAAAACCCTACAGTGGTATCAGAGCCGTGTCTATATGTAGATCTGTTGCACGAGTAGAACACAATGGTCATTGTGGGCGTTGATGCTTTTATTATCGATTGCTTCTTGTGTACTTTGCATCTTGCGGGATGTTGGGATGAAGCGGCCCGGGCTAACCTTACATGACATCGTTCATGAGACTTGCTCCACGCTTGACATGCAACTTGTATTGCATAAGTGGCTTTGCGGGTGCCTGTTTCTCCCAGCATAGTTAAGATTCAATTTACAACGGGTGATTGACAATACTAGTATCAATGTTGTGGTTCTTGTTCGTAAGTTAGAACGACACTTATTGAAAGCCCCAAACCACGTAAAACATGCAAAGAAAGTAGAGGCGTCTAACTTTGTTTTGCAGGGGTGTGCAGTGATGTGATATGGCCATGATTGTGATTATATTTGATGTATGCAATGTTCCTTATTGTAAGTTGGCAACCGGCAGGAGCCATATGGTTGTCTTTAATTTTGTTAAGACCCGCGTGTCTATTCAAAGTAGTTGTAATAGTTGAAGCCGGTGGACGACAACCATGGAGAAGCGTCATTGACATTGATGCAATACCGGTGATGATGGAGATCATGTTCGTGCTTGAAGATGGAGATCGGAAGCACAAAGAAGAAAGGCCATATCATATCACATATTATGAATTGCATGTGATGTTAATCCTTTATGCATCTTGTATTGCTTAATTAACAACGGTAGCATTATAAGATGATCCCTCATGCACAAGAATTTCAAGTCATAAAGTGTTCACCCTTAGTTAGCACCGTTGCTAAAGCTTGTTGTTTCGAAGCACCACGTGATGATCGGGTGTGTTAGATTCTGCAAGTGTATACAACATGAGCAAGACATATTTTCTCATGCGGAAACTAAGGTTTGATCTTGACGAGCCTAGCATGTACAGACATGGTCTCGGAACACGGATCACCGAAAGGTAAAGCATGAATCATATAGTAGATATGATGAACATGTCGATTGTTCGCCATTGAAACTATATCAACTCTCGTGATGATCGGTGTTGATGTGGTGGATTTGGTTCGTGTGATCACTAAAACAATGTGAGGGATATTGTTTTGAGTGGGAGTTCACCTAGATTAATTTAACTATTAATTAGAACTCAATTTGTCATAAACTTAGTCTAAACTATTGCAAATATGTTGTAGATCAATGGCGGACCCTACCATCAATTTTAATGCGTTCCTAGAGAAAGAAAAGTTGAAAAACAATGGAAGCAACTTCGCGGGTTGGTTCCGCAATTTAAGGATTGTCCTCACAACTGGTAATTTGACCTATGTGCTGGATGCACCGCTGGGTGACCCACCTGCAGCTACTACTACCGATGAAGTAAAGAATGTTTACCTCGCTTGGAAGACTCAGTACTCCACAGTTCAGTGTGCTATCTTGTATGGTTTAGAATCGGAGCTTCAGAAAAGGTTTGAGAATTCAGACCCACATGATATTGTCCATGATCTCAAATTGATCTTTGATACTCACGCGGCGATTGAGAGCTATGAGGCTTCTAAAAAGTTCTTTAACTACAAGATGGAAGAGGGCAGCTCCGTCAGTGAGCATATGCTTAAGATGTCTGGGCACGCAAACAAACTTCAAAGCTTGGGTATAGTGATTCCTAATGCTTTGGGGATTTACCGTGTCCTCCAATCACTACCACCAAGTTACAAGAACTTTGTGATGAACTACAATATGCAAAACATGAACAAGCAGTTGCCAGAACTCTTTGCCATGTTGAAATCTGCAAAAGTGGAGATCAAGAAAGAGCACCAAGTGTTGATGGTCAATAAGACCACCAAATTCAAGAAAGGCAAGTCTAAGCAAAAGGGACACTTCAAGAAGGGTGGTAAGAAAGTTACCGCGCCGACGAAGAAGACCAAGGCTAGACCTAAGCCTGATACTGAGTGCTTCTACTGCAAGGGAGAAGGTCACTGGAAGCGGAATTGCCCAAAGTACTTGGCAGATTTGAAGAACGGCAACATCAAGAAGAAAGGTATATCCGATATACATGTTATTGATGTGTATCTCACTAGTACTCGTAGTAGTGCCTGGGTATTTGATACTGGTTCGGTTGCTCATATTTGTAACTCGAAACAGGTGCTGCAGAATAAACGGAAGCTAGCGAAGAACGAGTTGACGATGCGCGTGGGAAACGGATCAAAGGTTGATGTGATCGCGGTTGGCACGCTACCCCTTCATCTACCATCGGGATTAGTTTTATACTTAAATAATTGTTATTTGGTGCCTACGTTAAGCATGAACATTATATCGGGATCTTGTTTATTGCGAGACGGTTACTTGTTTAAGTCCGAGAATAATGGTTGTGCGATTTATATAAGTAATATGTTTTATGCACATGCACCTTTGATAGATGGTCTATTCTTATTGAATCTCGATAGTGGAAATACACATATTAATAACATTGAGGCTAAACGTTTTAAATCGAGCGATAACTCGACCTATATGTGGCACTGTCGTCTTGGTCACATTGGAGTGAAGCGTATGAAGAAACTCCATTCTGATGGACTTCTTGAAACACTTGATTTCGAATCACTTAAAAGATGCGAAGCATGTCTGATGGGTAAAATGACTAAGACTCCATTTTCTGGTATGATGGAGCGAGCTACGGACTTATTGGAAATCATACATACCGATGTGTGTGGTCCAATGAGTGTAGCATCGTGCGGTGGTTATCGTTATGTTCTTACCTTGACGGATGACTTGAGTAGATATGGGTATATCTATTTCATGAAACATAAGTCCGAAACTTTCGAGAAGTTTAAGGAATTTCAAAGTGAGGTAGAGAATCAACGTAACAAGAAGATTAAATTTCTACGTTCTAATCGTGGAGGTGAATATCTAAGTTACGAGTTTGGCGAGCATTTGAAGAAATGCGGAATACTTTCACAATTGACACCGCCGGGAACACCACAGCGTAATGGTGTGTCCGAACGTCGTAATCGAACTCTCTTAGATATGGTTCGTTCTATGATGTCACTTACAAATTTACCGCTATCATTTTTGGGTTATGCATTAGAAACAGCCGCATTCACTTTAAATAGGGCACCATCTAAATCCGTTGAAACGACACCGTATGAATTATGGTTTGGGAAGAAACCTAAATTGTCGTTCCTTAAAATTTGGGGTTCAGAAGCCTATGTAAAGAAGTTATAGCCGGACAAGCTTGAACCCAAAGCGGAAAAATGCGTCTTCATAGGATACCCGAAGGAAACTATTGGGTATACCTTCTATCATAGATCCGAAGGCAAAATCTTCGTTGCCAAGAATGGATCCTCTCTAGAGAAGGAATTTCTCTCGAAAGAAGTGACTGGAAGAAAAGTAGAACTCGACGAGGTTGTCGAACCTTCTCTTGAACTTGCGAGTAGCACAGCACCGGAAGTAGTTCCTGTGATGCCTACGCCAATAAGAGAGGAAGCTAATGATGATGATCATGAAACTTCGGTTGTAGTTGCTACAGAGCCTCGCAGGTCAACGAGAACTCGTACCACTCCAGATTGGTATGATCCCGTTATGAGTGTCATGTTGGTGGACAACACCGATGACCCTGCGACATATGAGGAAGCGATGATGAGCCCAGATTCCAATAAATGGCAAGAAGCCATAAAATCCGAGATTGGATCCATGTATGAAAACAAAGTATGGACTTTGGTGGACTTACCGGATGGCCGGAAGGCTGTCGAGAACAAATGGATTTTTAAGAAGAAAACAGATGCTGATGGTAATGTTACTGTCTATAAAGCTCGACTTGTCGCAAAAGGGTTTCGACAAATTCAAGGAGTTGACTACGATGAGACTTTCTCACATGTATTGAAGCTAAAGTCTGTGAGGATTATGTTAGCAATCGCTGCATATTATGATTATGAGATATGGCAGATGGATGTCAAAACAGCATTCCTCAATGGAGACATTGATGAAGAGTTGTATATGATGCAACCCAAAGGTTTTGTGATCCTAAAGATGCTAACAAGGTATGCAAACTTCAACGGTCCATCTATGGATTGAAGCAAGCATCCCGAAGTTGGAATCAACGTTTTGATAAGGTAATCAAAAGTTTTGGTTTTATACAAACTTATGGAGAAGCTTGTATTTACAAGAAAGTGAGTGGGAGCTCTGTAGCATTCTTAATACTATATGTAGATGACATATTGTTGATTGGGAATGATGTAGACCTTCTTAATAGTGTCAAGGAATATTTGAATAATAGTTTTTCAATGAAGGATCTTGGCGAAGCAGCTTACATATTAGGCATAAAGATTTATAGAGATAGATCAAGGCACCTAATATCATTATCACAAAGTACATATTTGGACAAAGTTCTAAAGAGGTTTGGAATGGAAGATAGCAAGAAAGGGTTCTTGCCCATGTTGCCCAATACGACCTTGAGTAAAACTCAAAGTCCGACAACGGCAGAAGATAGAGAAAGGATGAGTAAGACTCCCTATGCCTCAGCCATAGGATCTCTAATGTATGCCATGCTATGTACTAGACCCGACATTGCATATGCTGTTAGTTTAACTAGCAGATATCAAAGTGATCCAGGAGTGGATCATTGGACAGCGGTCAAAAACATCCTTAAGTACTTGAGAAGAACTAAGGATATGGTTCTTTCTTATGGAGGTGATGAACAGCTCGTTGTTAATGGTTACACCGATGCTAGTTGAAACACCGATCCGGATGATTCTAAATCACAATCTGGATACGTATTTACTTTGAATGGTGCATCAGTTAGCTGGAGGAGTGCAAAGCAAAGCGTTGTGGCGAGATCTTCAACTAAATCGGAATACATGGCTGCTTCGGAGGCTTCACAAGAAGCGATATGGATGAAAGAGTTCATTATAGAGCTGGGTGTGGTTCCTAGTGCGCTGGACCCAATGTCTATCTACTGTGATAACATGGGCGCCATAGCCAATGCGCAAGAACCAAGGTCACACAAGAAGCTGAAGCACATCAAGGTACGTTTTCACGCTATTCGAGAACATGTCCAAGATGGGGACATAAAGATTTGCAAAGTACACACAGATCTGAATGTGGCGGATCCGTTGACTAAACCTCTCCCGAGGGCAAAACATGACCAGCACCAAAATGCCATGGGTGTTCGGTATATTACCATGTAATCTAGATTAGATGACTCTAGTGCAAGTGGGAGACTGTTGGAGATATGCCCTAGAGGCAATAATAAATGTAGTTATTATTATATCTTTGTGTTTATGATAAATGTTTACATTCATTCTATAATAGTATTAACAAGGAAACATTAATACTTGTGTGATTTGTAAACTTAAATTCAAGTCCCTAGTAAAGCCTCTATATATAATACTAGTTTGTTGGTTAATAAATGATTGTGGTTTCCCTATCATGAACATTGAGATGTTATTAACAACAAGATCATATCATTAGGAGAATGATATGGTGGACATACTCCTATAGGTAAGCGTAGCATAAAGATCAAGTCATTTTAATAGTTCAATTGCTATATGCTTTCTGATACATAGTAACCTAATTCCTTCGACCATGAGATCATGTTTATCACCTTCACCGGAAGGATGCTTTGATGATATCAAACACCACACCATAACTGGGTGGCTATAAAGGTGGCATTGAGTGTTCGGAAAGTATTGGTTGAGACACATGGATCAAGAGTGGGATTTGTCCATCCATATGACAGATAGATATACTCTGGGCCCTCTTGGTGAAATGTCATCCAATTAGCTTGCAAGCATGTGACTGGCTCACAAGGGATCACATATCACGGGAACGAGAAAAGAGTACTTATCAGTAACGAGGTTGAACTAGGTATGTAGAGATACCGACGATCATAACCTCGGATAAGTAAACTATCGTGAGACAAAGGGAAATTGGTATCGTATGTAAGTGGTTCATTCAATCGCAAAGTAATCGTAGAAATATGTGGGAGCCATATGAATTTCCAGATTCCTCTATTGGTTATTGTTCGAAGAAGTGTCTCGATCATGTCCGCATAATTCACGAACCGTAGGGAGACACACTTAAGGATTCGACGTTGTTTGAGTAGTTATGGAATGATGAGTAAGAGACCGAATGTTGTTCGGAGCCTCGAATGGGATCCGGGATATCACGAGGAGATCTGAAATGGTCCGGAGAATAAGATTCATATAAGGAAAGTCTTATTTCGGAGTTGGAGAATGGTTCCGGTGTTTTCATCGGGAATGTTCCAGAAGGTTCCGGAATGTCCGGCACTCCGGAGGAGAAGGGTACATGAATGTGTCATGCCAAGCTGGAATGATTGCATCATGTACTAGGTGTCATCGCTGAACAAAATAAAGGGTTTAATCAAATCCTAGTTTGAAAAGTCAAACGCCAATTTGAAAAGTCAAATAGCTATTTTGGGAAGTGGAGGGGAAGGTGGAAACCGAGTTGGGGAGGAGTTCCTCCCCTCCACCGTCGGCCCCCCTGGGAAACCGAGTTGGGGAGGGACTCCCCTCCCCTGGCGCGCCCCCTCCACCTATATAAGGAGGGGCAGGGCTGCCCCTCCTAGTACCCAACACAAGTTCTCCACCCCAAAACCCTAGCCCGACGCCGCCACCTCCTATCGCCGCCGTCGCCTAGGGCTCCCCTAGCCGCCGACTTGGGCAAGTCCCAAGCCCTAGCCGCTGGCCCTAGCACCTCCTCCTTGGTGTGTCTAAACCCTAGATCGCCGAGGAGCTCTCTCATAGTCCACCATACTCGCTCCGGCTTAAGGCGAAGCCCTGCGAGATCTCCCCTCTACTTCCGGTACCACGCCATTGTGCTACCGGAATCGCGAGAAGAGTGCTACAGCCTCCGCTGCCTGCTGGAACAAGGGAGAGAAAGGTCTTCGTCGAGTACCGAACGTGTGGCCGACTGTGGGAGCGCTGCCGGAACGCAGCGCCGAAAGGATCGTCTACGCGATCTTGAGATCGGGAAGAGTATGACTACATCACCCACGAGAATCCGCTCTCGTTAAACACTTTGGAATCTTCGAGGGTGAGTTATTCCACCGACTCGTTGCTACAATCTAGTAGATAGATCTTGGCTTGTTTGTTTGTATGCGATAGAAAATTTTTGTTTTCCATGCTGCGAAACCCTACAGTAAGATATCCACTTCATGCGACATCTAGTAGTTCGATTCGACAAAAAGAATTAGCAGTTCGAAACTTTCAAACTATACTCCCTCTTTGACGGGTTAGAGGAAACGCTAACCAGACGCTCGTGTCAAACATGTCACTGGTTGATACGTTGGAAACGTATCTATAATTTTTGATGCTCCATGCTTGTTTTGTATCTACTTTGCTTTGCTTGTCTATACTTTGAGGTGCTTTTTACATGTTTTTTGGTACTAACCTATTGACAAGTTGCAACAGTGCCAGATGCCTATATTCTGTTGTTTTTGGTTTCAGAAAAGTTAGTAAAGAAATATTCTCGGAATTGGACAGGACAAACGTCAAAGTCAATTACTTTCCGTGAGGAACAAGAAGTCCAAAGGAGAGCCAGAGGGGCCAGCCAGGGGGTCAGACCCACCCCAGGCACGAGTAGGCCCAGCCCCGCGCCTGGCTAGGGTTTGCCACCCCTGGCCGCCTCCTCGGTATCCCCCTTCGCCTATAAGAAGCCCCCCGATGCGGAAACTCTAAGTACCCAATCAAATATCCACGAAACCGTCTGTAGCCGCCGTCACCATCGTCCCTAGATCGGGGGGTCTGAAGTTCTTTTCAGCACCCTGCCAGAGGGGAGATCATCCCGGAGGCCTTCTCTCTGGTATGATGCGTGAGTAGTTCAACCTTGGACTATGGGTACATGTAGTAGCTAGATGGTTGTATCTCCTCCTTTGTGCTTTCATGTATAGATCTTGTGAGCTCCGTTCATGATCAAGATCTAATCTATTTTTAATCATGCATGTTGTGTTTGCGGGGATTCGATGGATATTGAGATTATTATGTTGGTTTGATTAATGGTTTTGTCTTTATGATTCTATCATGTCTGTGTTGTTTGTGATCTTGCATGCTCTCTGTTGTTAGTAGCTATCTTGGCCAAGTAGTTGCTAGTGACTCCAAGAGGTGGGTATTTATGCTCGACAGTGGGTTCATGCCTCTAGTTTCTAAGGGAAGTGACAATAATCTCTTCGGTTGTAGATGTGTTGTTGCTACTAGGGATAAAACAATTGTCTCTTGTTCATGGAACATGTGGACTATTTACCTTACACACTTTGCTTAAAGCAGTTGTCTGTTGTTTGCAACTTAATACTGGAGGGGGTTCGGATGATAACCTGAAGGTGGACTTCTAGTCATAGATGCAATTGGATGGCGGTCTATGTATCTTGTTGCCCAATCGAATCTCATAGGATCTTTCTGACTAGTAATTGCATTGTTATGCCTTCCTCAATTCCTGTCAATTGCCACGCTATAATTTGTTTACCCTTCATGCCATGTTGTTTATCTAAGGAGAGCACCTCTAGTGAACTATGGACCCCGGTCCAATCTTTACCATTGATACATCTTCCACTGTTACTTGTTTTCTTGCTGCAAACCATTACCTTCCACACCATATGTTTAATCCTTTGTTACAGCAAACCAGTGAGCTTGACAACCTCACTGTTCGTTGGGGCAAATTCTTGAGTTTGTGTTGTGCAGGTCTCCGTGTTGCTTGCAACACCTGCGTGACATTTGATACGTTGGCAACGTATCTATAATTTTTGATGCTCCATGCTTGTTTTGTATCTACTTTACTTTGCTTGTCTACACTTTGAGGTGCTTTTTACATGTTTTCTGGTACTAACCTATTAACAAGTTCCAACAGTGTCAGATGCATGTTTTCTGCTATTTTTGGTTTCAGAAAAGTTAGTAAAGAAATATTCTCGGAATTGGACGGGACAAACTTCAAAGTCAATTACTTTCCGTGGGGAACAAGAAGTCTAGAGGAGAGCCGGAGGGGCCAGCCAGGGGGGCCAGACCCACCCCAGGCACGGGTGGCCCAGCCCCGCGCCTGGCTAGGGTTTGCCACCCATGTCCGCCTCCTCGGTCTCCCCCTTCGCTTATAAGAAGCCCCCGATGCAGAAACCCTAAGCACCCGATCAAATATCCACGAAACCGTCTGTAGCCGCCACCACCATCGTCCCTAGATCGAGGGATCTGAAGTTCTTCCCGGCACCCTGCCGGAGGGGAGATCATCCCGGAGGCCTTCTCTCCGGTATGATGGGTGAGTAGTTCCACCTTGGACTATGGGTCCATGTAGTAGCTAGATGGTTGTATCTCCTCCTTTGTGCTTTCATGTATAGATATTGTGAGCTCCGTTCATGATCAAGATCTAATCTATTTGTAATCATGCATGTTGTGTTTGCGGGGATCCGATGGATATTGAGATTATTATGTTGGTTTTATTAATGGTTTTGTCTTTATGATTCTATCATGTCTGTGTTGTTTGTGATATTGCATGCTCTCCGTTGTTAGTAGCTATCTTGGCCAAGTAGTTGCTAGTGACTCCAAGAGGGGGTATTTATGCTTGATAGTGGGTTCATGCCTCTAGTTTCCAAGGGAAGTGACAATAATCTCTTCGGTTGTAGATGTGTTGTTGCTACTTGGGAGAAAACAACGGTCTCTTGTTCATGGAACATGTGGACTGTTTACCTTACACACTTTGCTTAAAGCACTTGTCTGTTGCTTGCAACTTAATACTAGAGGGGGTTCAGATGATAACCTGAAGGTGGACTTCTAGTCATAGATGCAATTGGATGGCGGTCTATATATCTTGTTGTATTGCCCAATCGAATCTCATAGGATCTTTCTAACTAGTAATTGCATTGTTATGCCTTGCTCAGTTCCTGTCAATTGCCCTGATGTAATTTGTTTACCCTTCATGTCATGTGGTTTATCTAAGGAGAGCACTTCTAGTGAACTATGGACCCCGGTCCAATCTTTACCATTGATACATCTTCCACTGTTACTTGTTTACTTGCTGCAAACCATTACCTTCCACACCATACGTTTAATCCTTTGTTACAGCAAACCGGTGAGCTTGAAAACCTCACTGTTCGTTGGGGCAAAGTCTTGAGTTTGTGTTGTGCAGGTCTCCGTGTTGCTTGCAACACCTGTGTGACGTTTCCTTCCTCCTTCTGGTTCGATAACCTCGGTCTCAACCGAGGGAAAACTTGTCGCTTGCTGCTTCACACCTTGCTCTTGGGGTTCCCAACAAGTTGTGCATAGACAGTCGTCAATGTTTCCTTCCTCCTTCTGGTTCGATAACCTCGGTCTCAACTGAGGGAAAACTTGCTGCTTGTTGCTTTACACCTTGCTCTTGAGGTTCCCAACAGGCTGTGCATAGATAGTCGTCAAGCTTTTTTGGCACCGTTGCTGGGGAGGCTAAGGACATCTTCACAAGGGGAGTCCTTCACTTCCTTTCTCTTTACTTTGTTTTTAGTTTGCTTTGTTTCTTTTGCTTGGTTTTTTTGCCTCTTTAAAAAAACCAAAAAATTAGTCTAGTTTGGTTTGCTTGCTCTTTTCAAAAATCAAAAAAAATTTAGTTCCTGTTCTAGTTGCTGCCATGTCTGGTTTTGGACCAATCTTTATTTCACCTATGGTAGAAATATCCACTTTTAAGCAAAAAAAATGAAGAAAGTTTTAAATAAGATTGGTCTACAATCTGTGCTTTCTAGAGGGAAACTGAGCCCGAGGTGAGTCTCAGCTTGGTTATTGATAGTTTCTACCACAGTATTGCTCTTCATTATAGATATGTTTTGGATGTTGTGGCTAAGAAATATTTTTTCCTATGTACTAAGGACGAAGCTTTTGATGCCATAAAGAAATTAATCATGATTTATGGTACACCTGGCAAGTCTGATTCCTCTTTTACAAATATTTTTGCCAGGTTGAACACTCTTGAGACTAGCATTGCTGCTATTAATAGTTGCTATCACACGCTTAGGGCTTACCATGATTATGTTCTCATAAATTCTGAGCCTTCAAAGTGGTTTCCCACAATCAAAGTCTCTATAAATACTACACTTTTTGATGCTCGTTGTGATATCATGTCTGAATTTTGCCCCATGCCTAAAGATATTTATGATTCCTTGAGTCTTTGGGAGCTTACTGAAGGAGGAGAGGAAATCTCTCTTACCAACAATGCCACTATATTACCCATTGGAATAGCTGAAGGTGTGTCTACAAAATCCTCAGGAAAAATAGTGTCTACTGATTATCTTGTTATTGAATGTGTAGGCAAAGGACAGATCACACTTGGAAGATCTCTACTGAAACACATTGGGGCAGTAATAGATGTGGGTAAAGGAATTATGCACTTTGCTCCTCCGGTAAGCAGTCATATCTTCCCTAAAGAGAAAAATAAAGGTCAGAAAAGAAGGAACAAGAGGAGCAATTCTTCATTTGAAAATACTTGATTTCTTCTTGCTTCTTGTGCCTAACTTAAAGGCGTTAAAGAAAAGTACTTGTTGGGAGATAACCCAAGAGTTCCTTGAGTCTTGGAAGTTATTACTTCTATAATGACCTCTCCTTATCCTTTTTGTTTGCTTTTTGTGCCAAGAATGACCTCTAGTGAGAGGGAAGTAAGATTTGGGGAGTTGCTGTCCCGAAACAGATTTCTCTCCTCCACCAAAAAATTCGTGAGAAGCCTATGTAACTCGGATTGAGATGAAAATTTACTAATAAATCCCCCAGTATGTTACATAACTTTCGTTAGTTCAACACTTTTTGATTTGAACAACAGAAGATGTTTTAAAAAATTGGTTTCTACCTACTGGTCTGTTTTGACAGATTTCTGCCTTTATTTGCATTTGTTTCTTATTGATTCCTATTTGAGTTCTATTTAGGTGAATTGAGCTTTTTGAAGGAGTTACCACAATAGATTGTGTTTTTGGTGAAAAGCCTTGCTGTTTCAAAGCTTTGCCAGAGGTCTAATATCTTTTGAATAAGCTAATGTTGCTAATGAAGATTGTGTGAAGGAAAAATTTCAGGTGTAAAGAGAGAATGATGCAATGAGATGAAAAATGGACAAAAGCTCAAGCTTGGGGATTCCACCATGGTGTCACCCCAAGAAATATCCAATAGGTACAAGCGTCAAAGCTTGGGGATGCCCAAGGCATCCCCTTCTTCATCAATAAAAAGCTCAGGTCTGTCTAGACACTTCATTTTTATTGTTTCATACATAGTTGTGTTGTTCTTGGAGCGTCTTAGTTTTCGTTTGCTTTGCTTAGTTTGTTTAGTTCTCTTAAGTAGTTTGGACCCCTGTTCTCGCTGTGTTGTTTTGCAAATAAGTTTGCTTGGTGTTTGGAAAGGAGTAGTAAGTTCTTGCTTGAGTGCAAGAGGAGATTGCATTGACTGTGACTTAGACTTTAGCATGCCATGCTAGGTGTTGTTTGACATTATGCTTAGTGATTATTGTTGTAGCATGTCTTGTTCCAAACAATTGGTATTTCTTAGTGTGCCTTGAAGAGATTATGCATTGTTTTAGCATGCAAAAACATAGTATTGTGGTATTCTCCTTTGATGTTTTTCTTGGGTTGACTTGGCACCTTATCACACCATGTTATGACTATGACAAGTCACCATAGCTTCTATGATCAATTAGTCCTTGACTTGTAGCACCACTCTTTGCTTTGATTAGTATGCTTTGTTGCACTGCATGATTACGGCCCTATGGTCTCTTAGTTGGTTGCTCCCAGTCTTTTGCTAGCCTCCACTTGTATGAGTAAGTTCTACTCATGCCTCCAACTTCCAAGAAACCAAGTTATTCCAAAGTGTCCACTATAAACTCATATGCATGGTGTGTTACACCATTCTAAGTATATTCTTGTTTTCAACTATCTGCCAATTAAAAACTATTTTGTTATGTGAAAACTTAGTGATTAAAGCCCTCACGAACTTGATGGCACACTTTATTCTTTGCCCTAATAAACTTGAACCATTGTGACAACTTTGTTGTATATGCTTGCACTTATAAGTTGGAATTAGCAGAACCGTGTTGTCACGGGGAACGTTTTCAACATTGCACTTGTACTTTGTACTCAGTTGATATCATGTTCTTTTGTCTATGGATGTCACCGGTGTGAAATAAAGAGGGGACTTGTAAGTCCATGGAGTTTGTATCCTGTGTTAGAGAAACGCCTGGCCCGCTAGCCTAAGTCATGCCTAATCATGGTGGAAACTTGCAGCATCACCATAGTGACATCTATGAAGCATTCTTCTTATAAAAAAAGAGAGACACATTGAGAAAATAGCAAAGAGAGAAAAGCACCATATTCCCATGGTAAATAAGAAGATTGCTGCGATGCTCATTGTCTGCTTGCCTTGTCATTTTGATTATGGGAAAACTCATGTACCATGTGCAAGGGGTACCCCGTTGGCGGTTCTCAATGATATGCAAATTATTACAGTGACAAGAACTTACCTGGACCCAAAGTTGAGTATGCATGAGGTGTGGATCTCGTATTCAAGGGACATGAAATTGCCAACTTATACTTCGTCAAGCATATACTCCAGCTTTGCCACTTTAACCTTAACCACTTCAAGATCCTTATGATAGGGGCAATGAGGGATGAAAGGTAACAAGTACCATAATTTTTGGAAGCTCTTTTTGAAACTTGTAATCACTACTTCCTTTACAAAAAAAGGTCTTTCTTCCACCACTATTGAGTCTCAACCTTCTACCTTTAGGCAGCATTAAGAGAGCATAGTTTTCATTCTATGTGCAGTGTTCCAAAGCTTATTAATTGATGCATATTGTGTTATTACTTGTTCTTGCGATATTTGTTTCTAGTCACCCTTGTGAACTTTGAAGGTGTCCTATGCATCTATTTGCTACTCTATGAGGGACAAGATGATTGCCAATATGTTATGTTTTCTGCATGTGAAACAAACAAACGTTTTTCAATGCATGTTATTCATGATCTTTGTTTGTAGCTTGTCATGTTGCATGCATAGTTACTATGTCCTACTGTTAGAACTCCATCTTTCATGCACATGTTTAGAGTTCTTTGATCCCATGTTTCAGTGCTTGCAAATGGTTGGATCTTTATTGTGAGGGTGCATGTCACCTCAAAAATTATTCTTTTATGACTTACCTACTCGAGGACGAGCAGGAGTTAAGCTTGGGGATGTTGATACTTTGGAAACGTATCTATAATTTTTGATGCTCCATGCTTGTTTTGTATCTACTTTGCTTTGCTTGTCTACACTTTGAGGTGCTTTTTACATGTTTTCTGGTACTAACCTATTAACAAGTTGCAACAGTGCCAGATGCCTGTTTTCTGCTGTTTTTGGTTTCAGAAAAGTTAGTAAAAAAATATTCTTGGAATTGGACGGGACAAACGTCAAAGTCAATTACTTTTCGTGGGGAACAAGAAGTCTAGAGGAGAGCTGGAGGGGCCATCCAGGGGGGCCAGACCCACCCCAGGCATGGGTGGGCCCAGCCCCACGCCTGGCTAGGGTTTGCCACCCCTGGACGCCTCCTCGGTCTCCCCCTTCGCCTATAAGAAGCCCCCGATGCGGAAACCCTAAGCACCCAATAAAATATCCATGAAACCGTCTATAGCCGCCGCCACCATCATCCCTAGATTGGGGGGATCTGAAGTTCTTCCCGGCACCCTGCCGGAGGGGAGATCATCCCGGAGGCCTTCTCTCCGGTATGATGCGTGAGTAGTTCCACCTTAGACTATGGGTCCATGTAGTAGCTAGATGGTTGTATCTCCTCCTTTGTGCTTTCATGTATAGATCTTATGAGCTCCGTTCATGATCAAGATCTAATCTATTTGTAATCATGCATGTTGTGTTTGCGGGGATCCGATGGATATTGAGATTATTATGTTGGTTTGATTAATGGTTTTGTCTTTATGATTATATTATGTCTGTGTTGTTTGTGATATTGCATGCTCTCCGTTGTTAGTAGCTATCTTGGCCAAGTAGTTGCTAGTGACTCCAAGAGGGGGTATTTATGCTCGATAGTGGGTTCATGCCTCTAGTTTCCAAGGGAAGTGACAATAATCTCTTTGGTTGTAGATGTGTTGTTGCTACTTGGGAGAAAACAACGGTCTCTTATTCATGGAACATGTGGACTGTTTACCTTACACACTTTGCTTAAAGCAGTTGTCTGTTGCTTGCAACTTAATACTGGAGGGGGTTCGAATGATAACCTGAAGGTGGACTTCTAGTCATAGATGCAGTTGGATGGCGATATATGTATCTTGTTGTATTTCCCAATCGAATCTCATAGGATCTTTCTGACTAGTAATTGCATTGTTATGCCTTGCTCAATTCCTGTCAATTGCCCCCTGTAATTTGTTTACCCTTCATGCCATGTTGTTTATCTAAGGAGAGCACCTCTAGTGAACTATGGACCCTGGTCAATTCTTTACTATTGATACATCTTCCAATGTTACTTGTTTACTTGCTGCAAACCATTACCTTCCACACCATACGTTTAATCCTTTGTTACAACAAACCGGTGAGCTTGACGACCTCACTGTTCGTTGGGGCAAAGTCTTGAGTTTGTGTTGTGCAGGTCTCCGCGTTGCTTGCAACACCTGTGTGACGTTTCCTTCCTCCTTCTGGTTCGATAACCTCAGCCTCAACTGAGGGAAAACTTGCTGCTTGCTGCTTTACACCTTGCTCTTGGGGTTCCCAACAGGCTGTGCGTAGACAACCGTCACTGGTTCATATGTATGTCACTGGATCGCCTTATATATGACCACTGGATGAGCCGCATGAGAGCACCGTTGATCGCTATGAGCCCGTGAGTTCGTGTTGTACCAGCCGGTGGTCTGATGTAGGCACCTGATCGGTATTTTGATGCGCCTGGGAACCGGTTGGTACAAAAACTAGGCAGCAAACACAGTTCCGTGAAGCGACAGAGGTAGAGGCATAGCTTAAAAAACCGGACCGGCGATCGAACCAGTGAGGTCCTTGGTTTACTGGTCATTGGTTGGACCGCCGGTTCAAACCGGTTCAGTGCTAGTTTATTAAGGAAAAAATATGGAGGGAAAAGTACTAGTCTATTAGAAAAGAGAAACATATTTAGAGTATATGTGAAGTATTTTGACATAAACATTGGTTGGCCCAGCAGGCTAGTCCATGGAAACTTTTGTTGGTGGGAGGTTTCGAGATCGAATCCTGACCTTTGCGCGATATTTTCTTCTATGGACGGTTTTCTATTGGTTGGACCGCCGACCAGTTTTTCACTAAACCATTGGTTCAACCGATTTTTTTTGTTTTTTCCTAGTTTATTAGCTGGCCTGTCTAGTGCACTTAAAAAATCTTTGAGGCCTCGGGTTTCGGTTTTTCCGGTTTAACCACTGAACCGGTCCGTTTTTTTAAAACTATGTGTAGAGGTGACTGCCACCCAAACACAAGCTGGACAATACTTTATCCTCCTCCCATGACCCTCCTCCCGAGCGCCGACCATCGTACCCCTCCTCCTTCTTTCCCCACCCCGCCACCGTCGGCAAGCACCACTGGGCGAAGCCCGGTCGGTTGTGGCAGCGGAGGGTCATCTTCAACCCGCTCATAGGGAGGGCTGCGCGGGCTGGCCCGGCCAGCGGCGGTGCATGACAGAGGCTTGAAGCTCTTGGCTTGGTGGCGGCTTGCAGGTCGCGACGGCAGTTCTTGGCTACGTACAACGGTGGGTGACGATGGGAGGCTAGGCGCTCCATGGAGGCCGGGCACACGGGCCAAGATCTAGGCCCTCTAGGGCCCGATCTAGGCTGGCAGCCCTGACCGATTCGCGCACTGGCCGGTGTATCTCGAGGCGGCGTGCGACTAGGAGCCTCGACGTGGGCAGGCGCGATGACCCTTCTGCAGCAGCGCGACGGTGGAACCTTTATGGCCCGATTTGGGCCCGGCCGGGCCTGAACATGGCCTGGTGTGGTCCTGCTATTGCGTCCGGTCAGCAGCTGCCTCCGGTGGTGGTGGGTGGTCATGTCCGATGGGATTGCTATGCGGTCCCGTTCGACGACTATTCCAGCGCCATCCTACCTCGTCCGAGTTTCTACCCATAGTGTACTTCCTGTCTCCTCTTGGCCTTGAGATGGACGCCGGAGTGGCGACCTCGGAAGGTGGATCGCGTTGGTGTCTTTGGCGGACGACGTGACGATGGTGATGGCTCTGTCCCTTGGTCACTTGGGTGGCAAGGAGTAAATGATGGGGGTTCCTGGCGGTGGGGGCGCTTCGGCAATGGCTCACGAGGTTTAATCTCGTCAATGCCCATTGTTATGAGCTTGAGTTTTGGAGAAGATGGGGGTGATGGAGATCGCGGAACGGTTAATAGATAAGCAACTAGGGGACACGAGATTTACCCAGGTTCAGGCCCCGGGAGGGAAAACCCTACTCCTGCTTGTCTGCTCTTAATTACGGCAGAACCGAAGGTTACAGGGGTGCGCAGATGCTATCTGGAGTGGAGGTGTGTATGCGGTGGAAAAGATTGGCCGTGCCCTCCCAGCCTTTATATAGAGTTAGGCAGGTGTCGGGCACAGATCGAGTCGGTTACAAGCTTAGGGGTTTTCCCCTTTGAATATTCTATCTGTTCTAGTCTTACTCTACAAGGATCCTAAGATGTCATGGGCTTGGGCCACCCGAAAATCTTCACGGGGCGCGTATATTCTTGTGGGCCTTCCTTGGGCTGGACCAGGTATGCTAATGTTGTGTACCCGCAGGGTATAACCATGTCAGTAGCCCCCGAGTGTTGAGTCGAATCGTAGATTCGGCTGAGGACTCTTCAATCTTTTGGGTGCAGATATTTCTGTTCATCAGGAAAAGAATGATTTTAGTGTGTAGGGATTGTTGATGCGTGTGCCTGACTCTCCTGACGGATCAGGGTCAGTTAACTGTCTTAGGACAAAACAACACGATCTTCTTCAGATTCGAGTCCCTAGACTCGAACCCGGAACAAATTCTAGCGTAATTCGACTCGGGCTGTTGAGGTCTTACAGGAGTCGAATCCCGGTAGTTTTCGAATGATGTACCCAATGCGTCCATCGGGATTTTCATCGTGCCTGTTGGCATGGATTTTTACTAGCAGAGCGCAGTCGGGTGCGTTACCAGGCCATCAGATGGTATCTGTAGGTCTTATCTTTGTGTCGCAGACACAATATCCGAAATTTTATCACCGCGAAGGTGTTTCGGGTGGCCAAGGAGGATGTTACTCACTTAGCGTTGGTTGGGGAAAAGTTGCCAAAAAGTTTTTGCATTTTGATCCGAAGGATCACAGTCGAATAATTCATAGGGTGCGCGACCAGCGCTCCCTATGGGAGTAGCCCCCGAGTGTCTGTTCGAGTCCTATACTCGAGCAAAGACTTTAATTCAGCCATTGTTAGCTTCAGGTCCGTAGGACACATTTTTTGGATGCTTGAATCAATCCTCCCTATGGGAGTAGCCCCCGAGTCCGTAGTGGAGTTGTAGACTCGACATAGGACTCGAAGAATCAATGTTGGTGTAGTACCTTAATCATGCCTTAGGTGCACGGCTAGCGCTCCTGATAGGAGTAGCCCCCGAGTAGTTTCTCGAATCGTAGATTCGAGTGAGTACTTTTAGCTGTTAGCCGAAAATTTCTAACCGTTGCTAGTATGGTTTGATGACGTCAATGCTGACGATCGGTGACCTCAACCGTCTGCGGCGCCAGAGGTGACGTGACTGGATGAACGTGGATCCCACTTTCTGACTTGGAGTTGACTGGTCATGCGCGACATGGCGAGAATTACGGCGTCTCCTCAGTTTTCGTGCGTAGTGGATGGCGTGCGAGCGACGGTTCGCTGCTGTGTTGACACGTGGACGGTAGGATCTGATCCTGGCGTTAGGGCTTCCAGATGAACAGTCCCTGTTCATATTCTGCATCCTTATAACTGTGGGGAAAACTGTAGTTTGTTTTCACCTTAGCCATTTGCTTTCTACTGCCTCCATTTTCTTGAGTTTTTCCCTTTGCGCGCTGGACGTTCTCCGATCGTTCCCTTCCTCGTTCTTGCGCGCACACCGCCGCTGTCGACGCACCGCGATGGGGAAATCGAAGAAGGCCTCCACCGGGGCAGGCACCAGTGCTGCTGCCGGTGGCAAGAAGGGTACCGCCGCCGATTGTATCACCCAAGGTAGGTGGCGGCATTCGGAGACGTGCGAGGGCGACCTGCGCAAGTTGCGTGAGGCGGGTTTGATCCCACAGGACAAGGACGCTGTTAGGGTCCCCGGCGATGAGGTAACTCCCCGTCCACCTGCAGGGTTTCAGGTGATGTTTGTTGCTTTTGTCTTTCGCGGCCTCTCGCTCCCAGTCCACGATTTTCTTCGTGGATTATTGTTCTTCTATGGCATCCAACTCCACCATCTTTCGCCCAATTCTCTTCTCCACATCGCCTGCTTCATTGCTTTTTGCGAGTGCCGGCTCGGTATCAAGCCGCACTTTGGCCTCTTCCGGAAGCTCTATTCCGTGAAGAGGCGGTCCGGCTCCGACGGAGTTTATCCGCGGCGGCTGCATCATTTCTCTTTGATCTACTGTTCTTTTCTTATCTTTCTCTATGTATGAGTCTGTCCAATACTGGCGGAGGAAGTGGTTTTATATCCGCGACTCCACAGTGGACGGGCAAAACTTCGGCCTTGCCCCTTTCGACTCTACCCAGGAGATCTTTAAGAAGAGATCCTGGAAGAATCATATCCTGGAGGGCGAGGTGGAGGAGATATAGGAGCTCTACCATCGGGTGGAGGCCCTCCAGGTGGTTCCAAAGAAGGAGGTGAACGGTGTGGATATCATCCGCACCTTCCTCAAATGTCGGGTGCAGCCACTTCAGGCTAGGGCGCATCCGATGTTCCTTTACTCTGGCCGCCATGACCCGACGAGAGTTTCGGCTGAGGAGTGCTCCAGGGGGGACCTCAACAGATTTCTTTGGCCATTGCAGAAGTACAAGTCCGATGAGGACCTTCCGGGGAAGTTGCTGACGCCCCCGTTCAGTGTCGCGAGACCAGTGCCGCAGGTGTAGATTTATGACGTGCGCGTAGCGTCTTTTTTCGAGTGCTTTTCCTTGTGATTACTTGTTCTAAAAGTTTATGTCTTCATTGTGCACGACCACAAGGTGGCTGGCATGGTGCCTCCACTACCCGAAAGGTTTCCAGATGCGCCGGACAATGAAGTTGTGGACTCCGAGTCCGAGCTTCTGCCGGCGCAATCTCCGACTGAGGGAGACTCTGAGGTGAGCGAAGGGCAGACCCGAAAGCAGGCACGAAGATTGAGTGAATCATTGGATTCCTCGACTCTGCCGATGCCTAGGGACCCGCCGTTCCTTGTCCGCCACAGTGGAGGTGATGGTGCTTCTTCCTCGCCTATCCCGGCCGTGCCTGTGCGGGCTGTAGCACCGTAGCCGCCGACCAAGAGGAATAAGGAAGAGAAGAAAGGGAAGAGGGCGCTGCCCGTTTTTGACTTGAGCGACATGGACTCGTAAGTATCTTCGGATGCGATTCGTTACTTTCTTGTCTTCTTGTCTTCTTGCTCTTGATTGATATGTTCCTTGCAGCCACTCCTCTGAGGGCTCTTTTAGTGAGGCCACTCAGGAGGCAGTAGGGGAGTCGAAATTGAAGCCTCCTCCCTCTTAGACGGTGGCCACCTCTGGGGGCGATGCTCCGAAGCTCTCTCCGCAGGAGGCTCGAGTGATCGTCTCCTAGAATATTACCCCGGGACCTTTGGAGTCTCCGTCTGAGCATGTAAGTTGTTTTCTCTTTTGCCGTAGGGGAGCCCTCGGGCCTTATTTTCGGATGATCTGCTGATTTTGCCTCCTTTCTGCGTGTCTCGGGGGGAGCCCCGAGCATTTTTCATGTGTTTGATGTCTTGCTCATTTCTTGGGCACAGCCCCCGAGCCCTTTTTGTGATACTTTGTTTCTTCTCGCAACCCTTTGTGCATGGTGCGAACCTGCTTGTGCAGCAACACCTGGCACTGGAGGCCAGCATGCGGCAGCTTCAAGGTACATGCTGAATTGATCCTATTTTTTTCGTCTGCTTGCTAGCTTGTGGAGCTCATGTATGTTCTTATTGCTTTTGCAGATGAGAATAATACTGCTCTCCGCGAGCTTGATGCTCTCAAAAAGAGCCTTGGGCGAGCAGAGAAGAAGGCCGAGGATGCCGTTGGGGCGAAGGAGCGCCTGCAGCAGGAGCTGGCTGATGCCACAACAGCCAAGGAGCGCCTGCAGCGAGAGGCTTCGGATCGTGAGGAGCAGCTCGCAACCGTTGCGGTTGCGCGCGAGAAGGAGGTGGCCGAGAAACTGATGGCTGCTGCCAAGGCCGTATCCGGTGAGTGCTTTTGCCTCTCTTTGGTTTTTTCGGCTGCTGTGTCTCCATGCCCTTATTCGATTCTTATTGTATCTTTCTTTTGCTCCAGATGCCACGGGCATTGAATTAGATCGCAGTGCCCTGGAGCACGGTAGCGCTCTGGATGATGCCACTATGGCGGTCGAAGACCGCTGCGGTACTGCGGTTGGCTCCCTTGCCAAGGCCAAGGAGATCCTCGTGCGCTTCTACAAGGAGCTCGTTCCCAAGGGTGTTGACCTTGAGTATGTGGATTCTTTGGTGGATGCGCTGTCAGCGGATGCGCTTGCGGCCTACAAGCGCAAGCAGAAGGGCATTGATGCTTCCATGGGCCTGGCTATGGCCCTGGCATCCGGGGCGGAGCTGGATCTTCATTAGGTCACCTCCCAGACGCCAACGCCTCCCGACGGTTTTGAGGTAGCCTTTGCTCTCTACGCTTCTCGTTGTAAGCGCTATGGGCCGAAGCTCATTGACCTTCTGGCGGAGTATGCGGCGAAGCGGGAGGAGGAGGTCAAGAGCAGGCACTCTGGCTCTGAGGCCACTCAGGATGCGGCTGCTTAGGCTTCATCGTTGTAGTTGTAGGATAGTTGTCTTCTTCTTTTGTTGTAATATTTGATGAACAATTTCCCTTTGCCACGCAGTGGCCTTTTATTTTATATAAATGATCCTTCGAGTTGTTGCTCATTCATGTGTTGTTCATACTCTTGTCTGTTTTCCTTTAGGGACCTTCTGGTGAGGACCCCGTCGATACTTCGTCTGCTCCGTAGCCGTGACCATCTTTGGATGATGCCTTGCAACTTGTTTTTCTTCGTGACCGCGTCCGCAGTCTTGAGAAGGAGATACTTGGCGTCAGAGTCCATGCGGATGTATGGAAATCGAAAGCGGAGCGAGCTACCACCAGGGAGGAGTATCTGATGGGGGATCTGCAGCAGTTGGCCGAGCAGTTGCAGTGTAAGTTTCTTCGAGCTGCTGCTTGTTTTTGGATGCGCCTGGTTTGTGAGTCATCTTACTCTGTAGTTTCTGCAGGTGCCAACCTTGTTCCGAGGAAGGAGAAGAAGCGCGTTGCAATTCGGATCAACTGCTTGACCCAACAGGATATGGAAGCCGAAGGCTTTTTCTGGATGGACCGCGACCGTTCCATGGTCCTTGCGACTGTGCAGGATCATGCTCATTAGGTGTCGCGAGTGCTAAGGCAGGTGAATACTTCTCTAGCGTCGATTCTGCATGTTATTTTTCCCCTTGATGAGGCATCGTCGACTCTCTGGGGTTTGCTGGCGAAGTTTCAAGACGTGTGTCACGTCAGGGAGTTGGTGAGGCACCAGTTGGTTGTGGGGGTGAAGGCCGCCCTTTCCCTCGTGCGGCTGCATCGCCCTGATGTTAATCTTGCGGATGTGGCGGCTGGGCCGCCTCCTCGGCCAGATGGTGGCCTATGGGACATGCGCCCACACTACGCGGCTGTTAGGTAGTATGCCGAGGAGGTTGTAGATCTTTTTGAGCATCGTGCGCAGATGATCCTTCAGAATAGGTAGGTCCTGTAAAAAAGATAGATGTAAAATTTGTATGTATTTTGAATGGGCGTGTTGTGCCCTTTGTTGTAGAAGTTAATTATATTAGCACGTGGTGCTTGGTTGTATGCATGCCCTTTTCGTTAGCCTAACGTGATCAGCTACTCAGGTGTACATGCATTATCCTCAGTCGACGAAGTCGTGAGGTGAGGAGGAGCCCCCGAGTGTGTTGTAACATAAATAAATGTGAGGAAAAGATAAATTTTCGGGCGAGACACTTAGCTTTATTCATATCGTAATGAGGAGGTACATTGTTCGACTGAGTAGCCTTATTAAAAGTAAAAAGGGGGATAGCTAGGGGTAGAAGCGTCGCAATTGTGCGACGTTCCATGGGTTGGAGTATGCGACTCCAGACTCCACGTGCTTGAGGCGGTAGGCGCCACCTGGGATGACTTCAGTGACGACGTATGGTCCTTCCTAGGGTGACTCGAGCTATTTCGGCCACTCTTGCTTGAGTCGTAAGACGAGGTCTCCTTCGACGAAGGACCTTGGGCGCAGTAGACGGCTGTGATAGTTGCATAGGCTCTACTGGTAGACCGCTGAGCGAGCCGTGGCGATGTCGCGTGCCTCGTCGAGTGTGTTGACGGCATCTTCGAGTGATGCCGTCAATTCGGCTTCGCTGTAGGCGACGACCTGTGGGGCCTTATGGCGTACTTCCGCAGGCAACACGGCTTTGGCTCCGTGCAGCATGAAGAAGGGCGTGTAGCCAGTTGAGCTGTTTGGCGTTGTTCGCAAGCTCTAGAGGACGGAGGGTAGCTCTTCTGGCCAGGCTCCGGCAAGCCGTTCGAGTGGGCTGAGTAGGTGTTTCTTGATGCCGCCTCCTACGAGGCTGTTGGCCTTTTCGAGCTGCCCATTGATTTGTGAGTGTGCTACTGAGGCATATGATATGTTGATCCCGAGGCCTTCGCAGAAGTCCTGGAATTATTTGAAGATGAAGTTCGACTCGTTATCCATGATGATGCTGTGTGGCACGCCGAACCTGTAGACTATGGATTCGAAGAAATTCACGGCTGTTTTACCCTTTTGGTTGGTAACGGGCATGGCTTAGATCCACTTGGTGAACTTGTCGACTGCGACCAGGAGGTAGACGTGGCCTCCTTTCGAGGACTTGGGCAGTTTGCCGATCATGTCGAGGCCCCATTGGGCGAAGGGCCAGTCCAGGGGGATGGGCCTAAGCTCTGATCCTGGTGCGTGTGGTTTATCTGCAAACCTCTGGCAGCCTTTGCACCTTTGGACGATGTCCTTGGCATCGTTCATGGCCGTTGGCCAGTAGAACTCGGCTCGTAGAGCTTTGGCGACAAGGGCGTAGCTGCCCGCGTGATGGCCGCAGATGCCCTCGTGGATGTCTTGGAGGATGGTTTTTCCATCACCGATGGTGACGCACCTTTGGAGTACACCCGAAATGCTGCGCTTGTACAACTTGCCATTGATGATGGTGAAGGCCTTGGACCGGCGAGATATGCGCCGGGCATCTGTCGGGTCATCAGGCAGTTCCCTGTTTATCAGGTACCGAAGGTACGGTTGCGTCCATGTTTCCTCGATTGCCATGACCTGCATCAGGTTGACCAACGTGACCTCCATGTCGAGTTTTTCGGGTCCTTCCTGTCCTTCGGGTAGCGCAGCCCCCGAGTGCTCTGCTTCTTTGGGTGATCCCTTAGGGAATTTCCTTTTGATGGAAGGCACGCAGATTTGTTCGAGGAACACACCTGGTGGCACCCGTGCGCAGGTGGAGCCGATGTTGGAGAGTCAATCGGCTTCCTCGTTGCTTTCCCTTCCAACGTGCCGAAGCTCGCATCCGTCGAAGTCTCCTTCGAGTGAGTTGTAGAGCGCGCGGTACGCGATCATGTTAGCGGCGTGTGCGTCACACTCGTTCATCGTCTACTGGACGACGAGGTTTGAGTCACCGTAGATGACGAGGAGCATTGTGCCACAGATCTTGGCCATATTCATGTCGTGGATGAGGGCTTCGTATTCGGCTTTGTTGTTGGAGGCTCGAAATTTCATCCGTAGGATGTACTTCATCTTCTCGCCTTGCGGGGATGTCAGTATGACCCCGACTCCTGCTCCAGCCTCGCGCTTGGAGCGATCGAAGTGCATCGTCCATGACCGTGTCATATCCCGGGTGTCTGGCAGCTGTAGCTCCATCCAGTGGACGAGGAAGTCTGGTAGGACCTGAGACTTGATCGCATGGCGCTTCTCATAGACTATGTCTAGAGGGGACAATTCGATGCCCCACAGGGCTATGCGTCCTGTAGCTTCGGGGTTGTTCAGGATGTTGTTCAGTGGCGCCTCGTTGACGACCATCACCTGATGCTCCTGGAAGTAGTGGCTCAGCCGACGAGCCGTCATGAACACGCCGTAGGCGAGTTTCTGGTAGTGAGGGTACCTCGGCGTCAATACCTTGCTGAGGTAGTAGATTGGGCATTGGACCCCATGAGTCTTGCCATCTTCAGGTCGTTCGACCACGAGCACGGTTCTTACCACCTGATGCGTGGCTGCTATGTATAGCAGTAGAGGCTCGCGTTCCTTTGGCGTGACCAGGACGGGCGAGGTGGAGAGCAGCCGCTTTAGATCTTCGAATGCGTCGTCTGCTTTAGGTGTCCACTCAAATTTTTCTGTTTTTAGTAGCAGCTAGTAGAAAGGCAGAGCCTTCTCACCCATGCAGCTGATGAATCTGCTCAACGCCGCGATGCACCCAGCGAGTTGCTGGACACCTTTGAGGTTCTTTGGTTTCTCCATGGCCAGTATGGCCTGGATTTTCTTCGGGTTCGCCTCAATCCCTCGCTGGGAGATGAAGTAGCCAAGCAGTTGGCCAGATGGGACGCCGAAGGCGCACTTTTCTGGGTTTAGCTTGATCTTGTAGTGATCAAGGTTGTCGAACGTCTCGCGGAGATCGTCGATCAATGTCTTGGCCTCCCTTGTTTTGACTACAATGTCGTCGACATAGACCTGTATGTTGCGGCTGATCTGGCTCTTCAGGCATGCCTGCATGCACCGCTGGTACATGGCACCTGCGTTCTTCAGCCCGAAGGGCATTGTGTTGTAGCAGAATACTCCGAACGGCATGATGAACACCGTTTTTTCCTGGTCTTCGACCTTCAGTCGAATCTGATTGTAGCCTGAGTAGGCATCGAGGAAGGAGAGTTTCTAGCATCCTGCAGTGGAATCGATGATCTGATCGATCCAAGCGAGAGGGAAGTGATCCTTCGGGCAGTGCTTGTTGAGCGATGTGAAGTCCACGCACATCCGCAGGATGTCCGTGTCCTTTTTAGGAACCAGCACAGTGTTGGCCAGCCACTCGCTTTCCTTGATATCCCTGATGAAATCAGTGTTGAGCAGTTTGTTGACTTCGACTCCGACGGCTTAGGCCTATGGCTCGAACAATCGTCGGATGGATTGTTTGACGGGCTTGGCATCTGGAAACACGTTGAGTGCGTGCTCGGCGAATTCCCTAGGAACTCCTTGCATGTCCACAGGACACCAGGCGAAGATTTCCCAATGCTCACGGAGGAATTCAACGAGCGCGCTTTCCTATGCGGGGCTGAGGTCGTTGGCGATCAGCGCTGTCTTGGAGGTATCCGTCGGGTGGACCTGCACCTTCTTCGTGTTGACTGTTGAGTCGAACGACATGTCAGGTGTGTTTTGCCTTGAAACTGGGGGTGCCCCGTTGTCCGTCACCTCTCGAAGCCTTGTGAGCTCCTCCTGCATGCCGAATGACTGGGAGATTCTGTTGAAGTCCCTGTCGCAGTGGTCGGATTGGGTGAAGCTCCCCTAGACCGTGATGATGCCCTAGGTCCTGGCATCTTGAGTAGCAGGTACGCATAGTGCGGTACAGCCAGGAACCTTGCGACTGCCACGTGCCCAAGGATGGCATGGTATTGTGATGTCCAGTCCACCACTTCAAACTCGAACCGCTCACACCGAAAGTTTTCGGGTTTGCCGAAGATGACGTCGAGCCATATCTTTCCCAGGGGAAATATGCCCTTCCCTGGGACTATGCTGTGGAATGTTGTGTCGGATTGTTCCAGGCTGCACAGCGGGATCCGCATTGCTGATAGGGTGCTAGCGAACATCATGTTGATGCCGCTGCCGCCATCCATGAAGACACGACTCATCTCAAATCCTCTGATCTGCGCCTCGAGCACCATGGCAGCATGACCTGGGCGAGGGATTTGGCGGGGGTGATCCGAACGACTAAATGTGATGCAGGACTCCAAACCGCTAAGGTACTCAGGGATGGCGGGTGGAGCGGTCACAGCCAAGCAGACCTGGCGGGTGATCTTATTTTGCACCCTGTTTGTTGGGTGCCCCTTTTGGATCATCAATGACCCTTTCGGCGCGGGGTACCCGTTTACGCCGTTGTTCTGCATGGGTGCGATCAGGTGATTCTAAGGTCCCACGGGCGGTGGTGGAGGAGCTCCGTGGGCGATGTCGCCTGGTGCAGGTGCGTGTCTGAACCCAGGGTTCGGGATCTGCTGTCTCATCTGGGCCAAGCCCTCGCTGAGTTTCTGGAACTCGCGGTAGTTCTTGAGCATATGGCTGGCCTTGTTTTTGCCATCCTGCTTGTCGATGTATAAGTGGATGGTGCATGGGCCCAACAACTTGTCGTATGCCGAGGGTTCGTCGTCGCGGCCGCGGCGTTGCCACGTTTGCGTTGGTCCATCGTGGAAGTTGTTTACACGGTATCCGCCGCTGCTGCGGTTGCTTTCGTTGCGGCGGTCGGCGTAGCCATCCGCGACCATGTCGGGTGTGTCGCGATCGTCGTAGACGCGCGATCTTCGCTTGCTACGACGTTCGCATCGACGGCCGTAGTCATCTTCCTCATCCGAGTGTGCTCGGTGGACGAAGTCCTCGCCATCTGCCCACCTATTGGTGATGTCCATGAGGTGGTCGAGTGTCTTGGGCTTGACGCACCCAAGTTCTTCCTTGAAGTCCTGGCGCTTGACGCCATCTTTGAAAGCGTCGATCGTTCTCTCCTCGGAGATGTGTTCCGCGGAGTTCTTGATGTTGGACCAACGTAGTATGTACGAGCGAATGGATTCGCCTGTTCATTGAGTGCAGGCTCGCAGCTCTTCGATCGAGGTTGGCCTCTTGCTGGTACCCTTAAAGTTTCGGATGAAACTATACGCCAGTTCCTCCTAGCTTCGGATGGAACCCGAGGACAGGCTGTTGATCCAGATCCGGGATGCGCCTATCAGCTGCAGCTGAAGGCATTGCAGAGCGGTGTTTTTATTTCCGTCGTGCAGCTTGACGGACGATAGGTGGTCGCTGAGCCACGCCTTAGGGTCCTGTGTGCCGTCGAACTTCGAAGTGTCCGAAGGAAGCTTGAAGTTTCTCGGCATCCGTGTCCGCCAAACAGATCTGCTAAAGCATCGAGCTCCACAGAGTTCTCCGCCATCATCCTCTTTGGATTCGGATGAGCACACGCGTTTGGCGCGTGCCTTGTCGACCTTGCGCTAAGCAAGGTCGCTTCGAGTGTCGTAGTCACGGCTGCGACGTCGTGGGCTCTTGCGTCGTCGAGGTAGGTCGTGCTCGTCCTCGTCGGATGAGGGTGTGGGGCTACGGTTGAATCTGACCGCAACTTTCTTTTTCGGCTCCACGGGAGCCTCCTTGTGGAGCGTAGCTCCAACAAATTCGAGTCTGGCTAGTGCGGACTTGTGCATAGCTCTCTTTGGGTCCCCCATTGGAGGTGGATGGGACGCGAGATATGTGGTGGCTGCCATGATCGTAGCTTGTGGCGTCTTCGGGATGACATTGTTATTGCCGTCCATCTCCATGAAGGACGTGTTGAGGGTTCGAGTCACCTCGCGACGTGCAGCGGGGTCCATGTTATCCGTGCGAGAGCGATGCTTGTTGGCTTGATTGCCGTGCGAGTTGGATCCGCCAGCGGCAGAGAGCGCAGCTTGCCACGCGCTAGACTCCGAGGCCGCTTGCTTGCGTTTATCGAGCACCCCTTGCATCTTCACCTGCTTTTGTGCTCTTCAATGAGGAGCAGGTGGTATGCCATTATCAGGTCCCGTGAGGCACCCATAGGCAGGATCTTGTTGCCCGCCACGGCTTCGCATGCCTGGTTCCATCCTTCCTCGCTGAGGTGGATTATTCGATTGGCATCGGGGTCATCCTTGTTTGGGCGGGAGGGGGGTGTTGCCTCCTGTTTTCGCCGTTTCTACCCTGTGGGTTGGGTGGCGGTACGTGTGCACCCGAACCTGGTGGTTGTTGCTCCATGTCGCTTTGAATGACCACAACGCATTGGTAGCGTCCACGGATTGGATCGCTGCTGCCGCAGCTTTCGGATCCGGAACCGTAGGTCCCTTCATTCGACGGGGGATCACACATATCTGAGTTGCAGCAGCTGCTATCGTATGACTCATCTGTCGATGTTGACGTGCATAGCACGCTGGGATGCGGGGCCCACGAGGCGGGCCTGATTGATGGCAGTGGCACCCGCTCTGGGAGGCGGAGAGTGCTGATCCGTCCCACCTGAAAGCAGAAGCTCCCGAACAGGATCTCGAGCCCGTCGCCTACGGGCTCGAAGTCCTTCATGGTGGCTGACGAGTGGGCGGTGAAGTCGAAAGCGCCGAAGAGGAGATGGCTCTCCGTCGCTGAGGAGTTGTAGATCGCTTTGGTCGGGACCGTCACGATCGCACAATCAGCGTCCCTGATTCCCACAGACGGCATCAATTGACGAGGTTTAATCTCGTCAATGCTCATTGTTATGAGCTTGGGTTTTGGAGAAGATGGGGGTGCTGGAGATCGCGGAACAGTTAACAGACAAGCAACTAGGGGACACGAGATTTATCCAGGTTCAGGCCCTCGGAGGGAAAACCCTACTCCTGCTTGTCTGCTCTTGATTACGGCGGAACCGAATGTTATAGGGGTGCGCAGATGCAATCTGGCGTGGAGGTGTGTATGCGGTAGAAAAGATTGGTCCTCCTCGCCGTGCCCTCCTAGCCTTTATATAGAGTTAGGCAGGTCTCGGGCACAGATCGAGTCGGTTACAAGCTTAGGGTTTTTCTCCTTTGAATATTCTATCTGTTCTAATCTTGCTCTCCAAGGATCCGAAGATGTCATGGGCTTGGGCCACCCGAAAATCTTCACGGGCCGGCGTATATTCTTGTGGGCCTTCTTTGGGCTGGACCAGATATGCTAATGTTGTGTACCCGTAGGGTATAACCATGTCAATGGCATCTCCCAGATCGTGTTGTGGAGACAGGGCTCGGGGGGGGGAGGGTGGTGGTGGTGGAAGGAGGTCTGATGGCAGGCGTGGGCGAAGGTTTTTCCGAGCGAAAGCTCCGCGTTTTGACGCCAACGACGGAGACACCTGCGGGTGCCGTTACCTTCTTGGGGGCGCCGTTGTGGTTACCTTCTTTGCGCTAGGGCTCCGGGTGAAAACCTTTGACCATCGGGTCTCGGCGACGGTGGCGTGACGTGCCGTTACCCTCTTGGGCGTTGTCGTGGAGCCCTTTCTCCAAGATCTCGTTCTATTGCCGTCGGTGGCAAGTCTTAGTTCTTCTTGTACTTTTTTATTTATCTTTGATATGCTATATAAGAGGTTCCTCACTTGTATCGGTTTGATCGTGTATGACTTCCGCACCCACATACCATTTGAGTTTATCTACAATGCGGCACGCACACGAACCATGGACGGATCTGTGGAGCACCCACCCACCCACAGACCCCACTCCTACGCGAGAGGAGCCCGGCTGGCGACGCGTGGCCCGGACGTGACGTCTTGACCGCTTTTGCCTCCCGTTTCCGTCTCATTCCCTTCCGCAACTCACGCCTGGGGATATTTTTCCGTTCCAGAGACCAGGCCAGCAGCAACCGGGGATATTTTCCATCTCGCGCCTCGAATCCTCTCCGAATCCATCCTGTCGGAGCCAGAGACCTCGCGCGCGATTCGACCCGCGGTGCCGGTCAGCACTCGGCAGCTCGAGGCATCGCTGCTGCGCCCCCCGCTGCTCGCGACAGTGCGTGCTTTTCTGCCGACATTTTACTCCCCGCTGTGCTGCTTTGCTCCGCTCATCTGGGTTCCGTATCGGGGGCTGGCTCTCGCCTCTCCGCTTCTCCCTTCTGGCTGGGTTTTCCTCAAATTTTCTCAGTTCCTTTCGTGAATTCACGCCGTTCCTGCTGTTTCCTTTTTTTTTCGCAGGGACGATGGCGGTGTACTGGAACGACGACTTGGAAGACCTGGAAGACGACTACTTCGACTTTGACGGCTTTGGTGTCTCCGGTAGCAGCGCCGGCGATCTCTCCAGCCCGGTATGTATGGCTACTATGTTGCCGACAAGGCACGGCGTGCGTTTCTTAAACATGGAATCAAATGGGTTGTAGTAGAGTGACGATTTTTGGTGCAAAGCAACATTAATTCTGACAAAATAAGTAAATAGATAAAAAAAAACTTTCTGCAGCTCCCTAGCTGAATATCTGATATACAGACACACGGCTACGAGCAGCAACAGTTTGTAAGGATTCACAAAAGGCAGATTGCCGTGCCTAGTGGAAATGGTTGGTATTAAAAGGCAAAGTTAGTGGCAAGATCAGTTTATGTAGAGCCCACAGAAATGCCACATCACTAATTGAGGTGCATACTGTAACATCTTTGATGGCAACAAGCTAACGACTGCACTACCTACAAAAATAATATTGTAGGAATTTGAACCGAGATATTTGTGTTTCTTCAGGTATACTGTTAGTATGGTTTGATACACTATAGTATACACATGGTTTAGCCTTTTCGGATCGGTTACTTTATGTTGTTGTTAGACTATCCAAGGGGACCGTGGACTGTTTTGGTTTGTCGCACAGTTGTCATTTTCCTGTTTTCAAGCCTAATAAGACCCTGCTTTTTTTCTTGCTGTAGAATAAGCATAAGGATGATACTTCAGCCGTAGAGCACAGAAATGGTAAGGACATGCAAGGAATACCATGGGAGAGGCTAAAATACGGTAGAGATCAGTATCGCGAGATGAGGCTGAAGCAGTACAAGAATTACGAGAACCTCTCGAGGTCACACGAGGGGTTGGATATGGTGAGATTTAGTGTTCTGCACTTTTGCATGATTGGCATGTTCTACTAATGACTATGGGTGGAAAGGGATTCTGCATGTCAGTTGTGATGATAATATAATTTGTCTGTCTAAATTTTGGAAGTACGAGTGTTGGTTTTTGAAGGAACTCGTCTTGCATTTTAAACTAATGGCTAAAATATTAAGTTATGTGTAACTCTGTGATAACACCAGAATAGTTACCATTACACAACCCTTGTTTTCAGAACATGATTATTCCTTACTTACAGGCTATGGTTGCTGACTTTATTTGTCTTTTCATCTGATGTGTTACTATGATTCTTTTTTGTTGTTGTCATATAATTATTTAATATTGTTAAAATTGTACCACGTTCACAAAATATAGAGAACAAAATCAGAGTAGAATTCTAAGTCAGGTGGCATTATGTTTGTGTTTGGATGATGCCATAGCCTGCCCTACCAAATTTGGCCCTTTGTTAGTAAAAAATTAGCAAGAGATTCTTTGAACCTTCAATAGTCAAAATTTACTGTGAAGGGGATGTGAGAAGGGTGGACAATTCTCATAAATAATCAAAATTTTGACAAACTAGCGGTAAGAGCCAAAATATCATACGCTGCCAAAATTTTGGTAGGGCAAATTGGGCACCAGTCAAACATACCCTATATCTTGAGCAGACTGATCTTGAGAACCACATTTCATACATTTGACACAACGTGCATACAATACACGTATATGTTTGCAAGATGTATTACTCCTTGAAATACTGTGATTTTTTTCCTCTTGTACGTTTGCTTATGTTTCTCACATTGGACATATTATCCTTACTAACTAGTACTCTACTAAGAATCAATAACAGAAGTGTTTTTAAGCAACCTTTTCACCCCCACACCCTTTAGCACAACTTGTTAGAGTTGTTTGTTGACTCAAAAATGGTCTTTGTTCTGGTATCTATCTCTGGTTCAACTACTGAGGTGACACTCATGTTTGTGTACTAAATCAATTTTCCAATAACACCAGAAGGAATATCTTTTTATTTCTTATAAAAATTTATTGTAACCTTTGGCTGTAGGAGTGCAAACAAGTGGAGAGAAATGACAAGTTCTATGATTTCTGCTTCAACACAAGACTTGTGAAGTCAACAGTTGTGCATTTTCAGGTACTTGTCCCTTCCAGTTGTTATTATTGGTACTTCATATTAAAATTTGAACACCAAAGTGCTCCAAATCATGTTCAATTAAGTTAAGTTTCACAAATATTTTGATTGCTACTCATTACAGTTAGCTGAATTCTAAAGGAACCTACATTCGAACTGAGTGGAATGTTTTTCTTTTGCAACGACACCAGAAAAAAAATGATCATAAGCTGTTAATATTGCTACCTTCAGTCACTCTTTAATAATCCATTGCATTTTTAATCTTTACGAGTATTCACCTCATATTTACCTCTTCTAGCATAAGCCTGTTGAACTGCCCCCTCCCTTTTTCTTTTATTTCTTCGCCTCCAAAAAGAAAGAAAAAAGGAGCAAAGTTTATGCCAAAAGCACATAGACAATAACTGATGAATCCCTGAAATACTCATGCCATATGGCCTTTTGCATTTTATGTTCTTACTCTGTTTTGTAGATGTTGTGACATTCTTGAAGCTTTGACCACTTTTAGGTGAAGCTTCTAATCCCCATACATGTTTATTCCATTAGTATAGTCTGCAATTATAGAAGCATAACACTGACTGCAGGTGGTTGTAAGTTGTGTCTGGTCTGCTAACTGAAGTTGTAGCTTTAATTTCTGAAATTAGGAGTCTTGTATATTAGGACAGAACTGCAATACAACTGTTTCAACAGGGTTCTTAAGCAGGTGGATGAACATTCTCATTGGCTGGCGCTGTTATATGACATCTTTGGAATATGGTACGATAGGTTGCTTTAGCAAGGATTGGTTAGATAATTCATATTCCCGCTCCCTTTTTGGCAGGTTGAACATTTAGAGAAGGGCTAACAAAATTTTATGCAGGACTATTTATGGTATTAACCTTTGACCTGTTATCAGTGCTCGAGTGCTCTTATGCATTATTAACTGATGAAATGTGTGGACACGGGTACATTCTTGTAATACATTGTTCTGTTAATTATTTTACTATTTGGTATTTTGGTGACATTTTATTTCGATAAGCTGTCTCATTGTTTTATGAGTTTGGGTTCCTTGAAGACGTTATCTGCTTATTCTCTTTTAAATTCCTATAAATAGTGTGCGACCGCACCCATGTGTGCAAAATCTGCGTTAGCACCTGAATTTCTTCAAGAGTTGAAAAGTGAGTCACCAAAATCTGTTACATTGGATATTTTCAGTTAGTGTCAGGTAAAGAAGATAACCAAATGCTTCTTCAAATGCATTTGTTAACAATGGTTAGATGGTGTTCTAGGCATTGCTGATCATGTTACTGCATTTTGAGATACACCGAAGTCCCAGCACTAACAATAATTGGTAATAAGTTGTGGTTTCTATGGAGTTGATCAAATGAGTGTAATGAACAGATACCTTGAAATGAGTTGATCAAAAGAGAGTAATTCTTGACTGCATACATTTGATTATTCGCATTGCTTTATGGTGACGAAATGTGCTTTCATCTGCTATTTTTATAATTCTCTTTTTGTTCTGTTTCTTGGTGCAGTCATTGAGCAGATAATTTCACTAATGTTGTAAGACCATAGAGAACTTAGGTCTCATCATGTTTTCATTATTAGTTGATTGATGTCAAGGGTCTAATTTTCAGTACTCGGTTGCTAGTCAGTGTTTTGTGCTTTTGTTTTTGAAACAAACAGCACGTAAGCAATGTTCATATTTTCTACTCCAAAGGTGCTGACCGTTTCAGGATATATTCAGCTAAGGAATCTTGTGTGGGCCACGTCAAAGCATGATGTTTACACGACACAGAACAATTCAGTGGTGCACTGGTCTTCTCTTCTTCAAAGAGGAAAAGAAGTGCTCAACATGGCAGGCCAATTTGTCCCAAATCAGGTTTGCATCTACTAAATATTACCCCTTTTCTGTTATTCGCCGTATATCCAAATTCCAATTTATACTCCCTGTTTTACAGGAGGGCCATGGACCTCGGACATTCTCCAGGGTGCAGATCAGCACGATGGCCCTAAAGAACAATATCATGGTAGCTGGAGGGTTCCGCGGTGAACTGATTTGCAAGGTATAGTTTCAACATGTGCCAATTTTTCAGCCAGTTTGTGTATCTACTAGCTCATGGATTTGTTTTTCGACAGTATGTTGACAAGCCTGGGTTGGCATTCTGTACGAATGTCGCTGACGACAAAAAATCCATCACCAATGCTGTAGATGTGTACGAGTCTCCTAAGTAAGAGCTTCACAATTTTGTTGACATTTTGATTTTGATTTTGTTAGCAGTACATGATTAACTATCTGATTTTCTGTCCTCAAAATGTAGTGGCGCTACTCAAGTGACGGCTGCCAACAATGACACTGCCGTCAAATTTTTTGATGTCGAGAGATGCAGCCTGCTCAGTCGCTTTACTTTCCCATGGTCGGTCAATGTAAGTTAACTCAAGTACTACTCATGTAATCTTTAACTTGATCTTTACTCCGATAGGTGAATCTTAAGTGTCATGACCTTCACAGAACACATCAGTGAGCCCTGATGGCAAGCTTCTTGCGGTTCTTGGCGACAGCTCTGACTGCCTAATAGCTGACGCCCAATCTGGCGAAGTATGCATCAGATCACAGCTTCAAATTTCCTTTACATGCCTTCGTCACACCACCCGACAGTAAACGTTCTAATAACGCTCTTCTTACATTTCCAGGAAATAGCAACACTCAAAGGGCACCTGGACTACTCATTCTCATCAGCCTGGCACCCCGGCGGCCATGTCCTGGCGACGGGGAACCAGGACACGACGTGCCGGCTGTGGGACATGCGCAACCTCTCGGCTTCCTTCGCGGTGCTGAAGGGTCGGATGGGTGCAGTCAGGGGCCTCAGGTTCTCGTCGGACGGGCAGTTCTTGGCGATGGCAGAGGCGGCGGACTTTGTCCACGTGTACGACGTGCGGACTTGTTACGCGACAGCGCAGGAGATCAACCTTTTCGGGGAGATTGCGGGCGTGGCGTTCAGCCCGGACACGGATGCGCTGTTCGTCGGGGTTGCGGACCGGACCTACGGCAGCCTGCTCGAGTTCAGCAGGAGGCATCGGTGCGCTTACTTGGATTCGTACCTTTGACAGCGTCATGATCTGATGATCATGTCGCTGTTGTGCATGTACATGCTAGATGTAGCAAATTTGGGGTTTTGTGTAAAGTTAAAAGACGCAAACGCTGCAACTGGTGTACATATGCTGCAGAATTTGGACTTTGTGTTGATTCAGGTCAGCGGGTAACAGAATTTGGTTTCAGAAGCTGCCACGTCGTGGGAAGAAGACTGAATAGTCTTCTGGGTTGGGCGGTTTTGGAATAGATGCCTGCCAACTGGTAGTAGGCAACTACTAGCATACATACAGTTACATTGGTTTCCCACATGACAGGGTGACTCGAATCATCTCTTTCAGTTTTGCCAGCCAAGGGAATGTAGCAAATTGCAAGTCTTCTCTAGCGAATACAGGCACGCATCAAAAACCTACCCACTGATTAGCCACTAGTACTGGCTTGGGCAGCAAAGGAATATCCATGGGAATATTGTCGTCGATGCCCCGTCACACCATTTCTGTGTTCGTAGGCTCCATTTCGGAGCTAGATTATCGTTTCAATACCGCATATTGCCTCTCTGATCTCAATGTGGAAAAGAACTTGCACTTTCGTTTCAGCAAAACTTGGGCACCTTTTGGCCGGTTTACGGCAATGGCGTGTCAGGTGAAACTTTTATGGATTTTATTGCAGTCATTCTTGAGCGACAATTTTTGAAATGCTTTCTTGGGAGTCAGGGTACTTGCAATGAACGCGAGAAAAAAAAAGCAGCGAGTCAAACAGGTACCTAATATTATTTTTTTAGCTGAACATGTACCTAATATTTGGCAACCGGCCATGTGCGAGCTAAGCTTCTTCGTGACTTTCTTTGTACTACTGTAACAGAAACAGACCACCTTCCGTCGTCGTCGGTGGCTTTCCACAACGGTCGGCGCTGCCTGCACCAACTGTCAAACGAGCCCTTCTTCTCCTTGGATCCAACCGCCGGCTGGCCAGGTGTGCGCAGGGCTCGCTCTGGTCCATGTGCGAATCTTACTGTTGAAGCGAATCAAGAAAACATGTGTTGTCTCGTTCGTTCGAAGATCTGGGTTCGCTTTGGCCCTACTCCAGCTCTAACTTTTCCGGGGCGTCGGAGCCGCTTTCTCTCTCCAAGCAGCTACCTGGGGTGCTTCGTTAGTTGACTCCGGGATTCGTCGCCAAGCAGTCTCCCATTTTCCTCTCTTTTTTCCCCTTTTTTCATGATCGCGATTCCTTCGGTGGAATATGCTGCTTCATATGAAAGAAATAGAACTCCGTATTTATTTATTTTTTGAAAATGAGCGTTTTTTTAAGTAATATTTAACTAGTTTTTACTCGAAGAACACGATGAAACCATAAATTCGAACTGTAAACATGATATTTTTAAACATTCGCAGGAGATTTCAAAACGCGAGCATAGTTCATACTTAGTACTGACACGATCATATATACAAAACGCGAATTAAACCTAAATACTACGGGGATCTGCTGTCTCCGCCGCTAAACCCTAGCATGTACACAAAATCGAGCTCACCGGAGACGAGGTCGATGACCTCCACCCCGTGCTTCCCGCGGGAAGCGCGGTCGACGGCGAGCCCCTGCTCGAGGAAGATGCCGTCGATGAACTCGTCGCGCTGAGCTTGACGGGCGTCTGCCTCCGCCTCGGCGATGTTCCGGTGCTGGATGACCTTGATCCAGCTGGTCGAAGGAGGCGTCGTCGAGGGCATAGTCGGCCTCCGTGACGACGCGGCCCTTTGGGAGCTCCTCCTCCTTCTTCACCGGCGGCGGCGGAGTCGTCGGCGCGCGCGAGGAGCTCCCCTCCTCCCGGAGCACGCGGATGCGGGCGTCGAACTCCTCCGTCTCGCAGCGGAGGAGCGCGGGTGGCACCGACGAGCGCCACTTCTTGTAGTGGAGGGCGGTGCGCTTGCGCGCCTAGTTCGAGCGCACGCACCGGCGACGCTCCTCCTCCTCCGCGGGCGTTCAGGCGACGGAAAACGCGGCGTCGAAGCTCCCCGACGGTCCATCGCGGCGTGAATCAGCCGGATATGCTACCGCCGGCGAGAAATTGATCGCCGGTCCTCGGCGATTTGAGCGGTGGTGCACGGCGGAGGTGTGGAGGGGGCGGTGGCGGAGAAACGGATCAAGACCTAGGAAACGAGCTCGGAACCGGATATTTATGGGTCGAGAGGGTCGATTCCCAGTGCAGGCCGTGCTTACGGTGTTTGCTCGGGCCAGATTTCGCAATCCGGCCCTTAAACCGCCGGAATTTTCTTAGTCCGGCGTTTTCTCGGTGTCTGCTAGTGATGCTCTAAATACACGACTCAAAAAAGAAAGGGACGAGAGCTTCTAACCATATTTTCTTATTACAATTGGTTTGGTTGTACTCCCTCTGTTCATTAACGGTATATTTTAGATATTTCAAATTAGACTAGATTCAGTCCAAAATAAGTGACCTACACACTAAAACAAATCTATATACATGTGATTTAGAAAAAGACTATAATATCTTATTAGACGGAGGGACTACTACATACATTCTTGTTTTTCTTTTGTCCGTTGGCTATTATTCTCTTTAGGCCCCGCTTGGATCTCTGTTTAACTATACAAACGAGAATATTTGCATTGCTCGTTGCACTATGCCCGTCTGAAACGGCTGGAAAAAAGCATACCTCTACCAGACCGTGAGATTCTACCAGCCTCGAGCGTGGGGGCGGAGCCACATTGAGAGCTCTGTGGTCAACTGACCACACAGTTTTTTTTAGAAAACCCTTACCTAAAAAGTATCCCTCCGTTTAAAAATATAAGATGTTTTAGATTTATAAAGAAAATGTATCTAGACATCTTTTAGTATATAGGTTCAAATGAATCTAGATACTAAAAGATGTCTAGATACATCTCATTCACAAACCTAAAACATCTTATATTTTTAAACGGAGGGAGTATAAGTTAAAAAAAGATAGTAGTAAAAGTTTATGTATTTGACATCATAGATTTGAAATGATATCACATACTTGAATTTCTGGCTCCGTCGCTAAGCCTGAGAAACGAGCTGGAAAAAAAATACAAGCTAAAGGAGTCCCGACGAACCAAACGCTACTTTCGTAAATCATAGCGGAAGTGGAAATTTCACACCGGCTTTGCCTAAAATATAGTGAACCAAGCAGCCCCTTAGGGGTAATCGAGCAACAATTCTTCACACTACAGTGATTTGCTTAATTCTTTTCCTCCATGTATTCTCGGGTGTTACAATTACGGCAAGGAAATAACGAAGAACGAAAACGAAATCACAGCAAGGGGACACAGATTTAACGTGGAAAAACCTCTCCAACAAAGAGAGGAAAAAACCACGGACGCCAGCCAGCGAAACTTCACTATATCAGGGAGTGTTTACAAACGCCGGGGATTTCACAGATGCAACTCATCCCAACCGGCGACTTACAAGGAATTTATATATCGGCCCAAGTCTCCGGACGAGTCTCGCTCCACTCGTCAGAAGTTGGCCTATACTTTGTATAATTTGGATCAACATATAACAAACTCCACCTTGAGACAAATTCCTCCTTATAGCATCAACAACAACCATCTCCCTGAAAAAAAAGCAAATACTTTCGGAGCAAATAGCCACTTGGGCTAATCAGTTAAACCAACTAACTTAGCAACAGAAACAGGTTTAGTCATCATATCAGCAGGATTATCATGAGTGCTGATCTTGCATACCTTTAATTTTCCTTGAGCAACAATGTCTCTAACAAAATGGTATTTGACACCAATGTGCTTAGTTCTCTCATGGAACATCTGATCTTTTATAAGGTATATGACGCTTTGACTGTCACAAAAAAGTAATGCAAGAATCATCTCCACAAAGCTCAGCAAACAAATCTTTCAACCAAACAGATTCTTTGCAAGCTTCAGCAATAGCCATGTATTTGGCCTCAGTAGTAGATTGTGCAACAACAGCCTGCAATGTAGTCTTCCAGCTAACAGCACAACCACCAACATTGAGCACATAACCTGTGAGGGATCTTCTCTTATCCAAATCGGTAGCAAAATCTGAATCTACATAGCCAACGAGTCCCTCACCGGTCCTGCCAAACTTCAAACAAGCATTGGAAGTGCCAAGAAGGTACTTGAAAACCCACTGAACAGTCTTCCAATGTTCTTTACCAGGATTAGCCATGTATCTACTTATCAAACTCATAGCATATGTTAAATCAGGACGAGAACAAACCATGGCATACATCAAAGAACCAACAGCACTAGAATATGTCACCTTTGACATGTACTCAAACTCTTCATCAGTAGTAGGACATTGAGAAACTGACAATTTAAAATGAGGAGCAATAGGAGTACTAACTGAGTTGGCACCATCCATATGAAAACGATGAAGAACTTTCTTAATGTAACTTTGCTGACTAAGAAATAACAAACCGGATTTTCTATCTCGGGTAATCTCCATACCTAAGATCTTCTTAGCAGCACCAAGATCCTTCATCTCAAACTCACTACTTAGGTGTTCCTTCAAAGTAGTAATTTCTTTCATGCCCTTGGCAGCAATTAACATATCATCAACATATAGCAGCAAGTATATAGGTGACCCATCAACAAACTTGATATAAACACAACTATCATATTTAGACCTCTCAAAACCATGTGAGATCATAAATGAATCAAACCTTTTATACCACTGTCTTGGAGATTGCTTTAAGCCATAAAGAGACTTCTTTAATTTGCACACAAAATCCTCTTTACCAGGCACTATGAACCCTTCTGGTTGGTCCATGTATATTTCCTCATCAAGCTCTCCATGCAGAAAAGTAGTCTTGACATCTAACTGCTCAAGCTCAAGATCACGCATAGCCACAATACTAAAGAAAGTACGAATGAAACTATGCTTCACAACTAGGGAGAACACATCATTGTAATCAATACCTGGAATCTGGATGAACCATTTTTCTACTAACCTTGCCTTGTACCTTGAAGGCTCTTTGGGAGATATACCTTCCTTTTTCTTGAAGATCCACTTGCAGCGGACCGCCTTTTTTTGTTTAGGAAAGCACACAACATCCCATGTGCCATTTTTCTCAAGCGATTGCATCTCTTCTTGCATAGCAGAAACCCACTTCTCGCGGTCAACAGATGCAATGGCTTCATTATATGTAGCAGGTTCAGAATCGTTCTCCACCTGTTCAGCACAACTCAAAGCATAATGAACAAGATTACACTCTTCAATTAAACAAGGACGAGGACCACAGTTACGCCTCGGTCTATCAACAGCAATGGACTCATGTGGCTGCTGCAAAACAGTAGGTGAGTGCTGAACAACAATATCATCAATGTTTTACTCATGTGTATCTTCAATCATAGCATCATTATCAACAGTTTTCTGCAGGTTCTCCACCTGCACACTAACTCCCTCCTCTCCAACAGCAATAGGAGAGGTATCTGATGGCAAGCTATCATGATACATAACAGACTCATTGAAAACAACATTTCTACTTAGCAAAATCTTTTTAGTTTCAGGATTCCATAGTTTATAAGCCTTAACTCCTGAACCATAACCAAGGAATATGCACTTAACAGCCCTAGGCTCTAACTTTCCATTATCAACGTGAGCATATGCAGTGCAGCCAAAAACTCTCAACTGTGAATAATCAGCAGACGAACCTGACCATACCTCAATGGGAGTTTTCTTCTCAAGTGGAATAGAAGGTGACCTGTTGATGAGGTAACACGCTGTGTTGGCTACTTCAGTCCAGAAACGCCTATACATACCTGCATTAGACAACATACAGCGAACCCTCGAGATAATGGTCCTGTTCATGCGCTCAGCCACGCCATTCTGCTGAGGAGTGTATGGGATGGTGTGATGCCTGATCATAACATCGTTACTGCAAAACTCCTAAAACTCATTAGAACAGAATTCCATACCATTGTCAGTATGTAGTACCTTTACCTTCTTCTCAGTTTGCTTTTCAACCATAACTTTCCACTTCTTAAAAGCATCAAAAACATCAGATTTATGCTTCAGAAAATAAGGCCACACTTTTCTTGAGTAGTCATCAATAATAGTAAGCATGTAATTAGCACCACCAATAGAAGTCTTACGGGACGGACCCCATACATTAGCATGCACATAATCTAATATGCCTTTGGTGGTATGAACAGAAGCATTGAATTTAACTCTTTTATGCTTACCAAAAATGCAGTGCTCACAGAACTCAAACTTACTCAAGTTGCACTCGTCAGAAGTTGGCCTATACTTTGTAGAATTTGGATCAACATATAACATCGGGGAAGTTGGTTTGGGGGAGGCTCATGCAATTCCTTTTTTCCTCTTTTGACCCTCACTCGGTTTCCCCGGTGATGTGTATTAGGTGTTCTTGCATCGGCTAGTGGCCTTGGTTTTTTTTAGGCAACTACGGCGGGCATAAGCCGGCCTGAACCATTTTCATATAAAGCTCAAACCGGATACAAACACAACGGCTACCACATATAGCACACAACACTAACACAAAAACAACAGAAAAAAAAACAAAGAGGAGAAACCGGACACGGACAAAGCCTACAACACCACCATTACAGCTTAGAACCCAACAAACTTGGAACAGACCATGAAAAGCATGGAGGAGTGCCGTTGGATTAGTCGAAGGGATCTCGAAGTCGAGATTGCACCGAGAAACGAAACCCGTCTGCCGAGCGAACACTCTACACCTTGAAGAACTAGGAGAGTCGTAGCCGTCGTCGAAGGACATCACCCTTCTAAGGTCACCACCGAAGGGCAAGTGTAACATCCCAGCATTAGAGCCTAGAAATAAGCTGAACCCAGATGTGTGCATTGCATTCATGCATAGAAAATCCGAATAATTTTCGCGCTTTTAAACAAAACTTGTCAAAGTGATTAATCTTATCTTAACTTGATGGAATTGAAGTAGATCATCAAGTTAACTGTGATAAGTTCTAATATGACCTTTGCTAAAACTTTATTTGGTTAAACATGATTTGTCCTAAGGGTAGACCAGATATAATAAATGTCACTCATAATACCTTGCTTAAATAATTGATATATGATCCTTAAGGGATCACACCATACTATTCATCATACCAACCTATGAATACTAAGTTAAGATGACCACTAGAATAATAAAAATGCAATGTTTAGTGCTGACCTATCTTATCGTTATCTATTCATATTATGAGTATCATAGTAATACATAACATTGAATTCCTAAATGAGTTGGAGTTGGAAAGAGATTAAGACAAGATCATCCACTATATATATATATCTTTCTTTCTATACAATCTTTATGGAACTAATCTCAATATCTGATGTTCATCAATGTGGGATAATTTCCCATTGATTCACAAATTCTTTAACCATTAGACTTTGACCTCTTATTTGATCCTATCAGAACATATACTTAAATCTTCTATTGAGGGCATAATCCATTAATAAACTTAACCCAATATACAATACTAAGAAGATAATTTTCAAACAATAAAAGGTAGGATTGATAGAGTCCTGCTTAGCCAATTAAGAACTTCAGCAATAAATGATTAAAGTATTATAATGGTAATGCTTTGACCACCAATATTGAATGCTTATATTTAGTACAGGAAATACTGGTGGGTAGAACATGATTGGAACCCTAGTAGAGATAAGTGATCCTAGAGAAGTCTTTACAAAATACATAAATTTAATTTAGGGTTAAAGTGTAAGTCATGAGAGTTAAATAAATATAAGATGGTGTTATTCAACCAAATGCTAGTATAGCATAGGGTTTAGAAGCAGTGTTATTCATTTTAAAAGATAATCAACCTTAGAGATAGCCCAGTGATGTAATATTAAGGAAAATTGTAAGTGAAATTTAAGGAACTACTGGTAGGATGGAAGTTTATCAATAGTAGAATAGTAATACAACCAAGCAAGGATATGAGAAAATTATGAAATACTTTTGTATCAAACTCATTGGATTCACCCATAAGCTTAGAAGAATGATATATGGATAAGAGTATTTAGATGAGTAAAGCTCATTATACTAACTATGATGATGGATAGGAAGAAGTATTATATCTAGGAAAGGAATTCCTTAATTAGAGATCCAAGATTGTGAAAAATAGTAATATGTTATAAATCATTTTCCTATTTAATCTTGGTAAGCAATCAACTCTAAATCTCAACTCAAACATAATATCCATCTTATACCATTGATTCATCATATGATGTCTATAACACTTTATAGAAATATTTTCCTATAGCAAATTACATAAACACATCTCTGTTAATTCCAACCATCATAACTATATGTGCTTAAGTATATTCACTTCTTTAAAACACTCTAATTACAACTTCCTATTAAAATGAAAGATTTCATCAAATACTATATATATAAGGCAATATGCTCAGTCATTAAATCTTGACTCTTAAAAGGAATCTAAGCTTATACAAAACCCTAAAGCCAAGAGTAGTAATCATAATTTGAAATCCTAAACCTCCTTACTTATCTTAATAAAATAGATACATTGACATTTTCTAAATTAATGGGGGTAGTAATAACTATATCAATGTCTTTTATACATTAAATAAAGATATAGGATCATTACACATATAAAAGTTCTATTCAAAGTATGAACTAACTAAAATTAAGTTGATAAGCAAATAAGAATATATCATTCAATAAATCCATAACTAAAAGAGGAAAGTAAAATAATAGGAAGAGCTTTTACAAATATTAAGAAGGGGTTCATATATTAAGAAAATACTAGGAATGCACTAAGATATATTTAATAAATAAATTCACCCATAATACTAACTATGCTTAGTGTTATTGAAATAGTCCAGCAAAGAAATCCTGCAAAGAAAAGTTCAAAATATATAAATCGAATTCAAATCTGAATATGCAAACAGAAAATAGAAAAAGGATAAAACAAATAAAAACCCAAACCTGGCCGCAGCCCAACACCCTATACCTATCTGATGCCCCTGTGCAGCCCACAACAGCCCAGATCTTTTTTCTATGACTGACAAGTGGGGACAGCAAAGGACTGCGGGTTGAGAAACAAAGATCGTCAAGGGGTTATCCGCAAAATGGTCATCGTCACGCACGCAAGCAGCTCGCTGGCGGAGCTCGCCGCCGCCCGATGCCGTCATCGCCGTCATTGCGCCAAAATACTCGCCGCCGTTGCTAGGAGGGGATAAGTAGGCCACCGCGATGCATTGCCTCCATCCCTATCTCCAATCTCTCCTTATCCTCTAAGATACGAACAAGACTGAAACCCTAGCTCACCGTAACCACCTCCCGCCGTCGAACCACGTCTACCCACACCATTCTGAGCCGTCATGGAGAAACGCCTTCCTACGTAGATCCTCTGGGTAGAAGCTTGCATCAAGGGGAGCACCGGAGCGGGTGAATTTGTTCGTTTCCCTTCGCAGCAGTCCGTCGGAATCCTCGTCGGAAAGCTCGATTCTGACCGCGCCTGTCCTCGTCGACCACTCTATCGTCATCAGGGTAAGCATACGCATCTCTGGACCCTATTTTCGTTTGCGGATTCACAATTTAGGTCTTGTTTTGTTAAGGACCGCCGCTGGCCGCCGCAGTAGCTCGTCGTCGATGACCCTCCGATGACCATTTCCGAGTGTTCAGTAGGTCGCGCTGATTCGAACTAGATCTATTTCGCTTGCTAGGGTGTCATAGATCGTCGCCGGTGACCACTCACCGACGGCGGTATTTAAATAAATATTATTTAATAAAAGTTTTATAAGTAATAGAACTTTGATAATTCATAATTTTATAATAATAAAAATAAAATACCAAAAATCTTAAAAAAATAAGAATTCCAATTTAAAACTATAATCATGTATTATTATTTCAATTAATTAAATATTTATTATTTATTAAGTAATTAGAAAGTAATAAGAATTATAAAAATCATATCTTATTATTTATAAATCACAAAATTAAATATGATATACTAAAATGATCACAAAAATATTATTTATATGTTAAAAATCTAATAATCTCCTTGCGAGTTAAATAATAAAATTAAATATTTTAATAACCCAAATTTAAACTTATTTACTTCATTAATAATTCATATAAAGATCAATAAGACTTATTAATATTCCTAAAATGAGTTAAATAAGTCTAATAAATAGTATTAGTCTTAAATATTAATAATCTAATGCCATAATGGTTTAAAACATTATAAATGTTCTTATTTTAGAAAGATCTACAACCTTAAATGAAGATTATCTCTAAAAAGAATTCCACTAATAATAAAGTCCTTAAAGAACAACTTGTAAACAATCAAATCTTCTCTAAACCATATTAATCACCAAATTACAAAAACTACTACAACACTATATAAATCCATAAGTAGTTAAGTAACATTATGATTGAGTTTATAAACTATACTCACTTATCTATAAAAGATAAATGATATTACCCCATACTCAAATCAAGAAACCATTACTCAAGTAACAGAATACACATTCTTAAGTAACTTAAAGAACACATTTCAGATATACAAAATACCAATATATAAGTACGATACTTTCAAAACTGTCTACACTTTAAAGTTAACTTTAGTCTATAGAATCTTAATATAACACTATAAGCATTATTATATGTTTTATAGTTAACTTTGGTCTAAAATAATTAAACTATAAAGCAACTCAAGCCAAACCATTTGAGCAAACAAATAACATCAACCACCACTAACTAACCACAAAGTTTGTTTAGACCTTATAAGAGAATGAAGGGAATATGCCCCGAGAGGCAATAATAAAATGTTTATTATGTGTATTCCAAGTATATGATAGATGTTTATTTTGCATTCTATAATTGTATTAATACGGAAACGTTAATACATGTGTGTTTAATAAACAAACAGAAAGTTCCTAGTTATGCCTCTCTCATAAACTAGTTCGTTGATTAACAAGATGGTCATAGTTTCCTGATCATAGACATTGGATGTTGTTAATAACGAGATCACAACATTAGTGTAATGGTGTGATGAACATTCATCCGAAGTATAGCATTACGATCAAAGTCATTGAGTTTATATTGCTATAAACAACTTACGAAGTAGTCCTAATCCTTAGACCATGAGATCATGCCAATCACTAACACCGGAAGAGTTTCTTGTTGACATCAAACGTCACTCCATAACTGGGTGATTATAAAGATGGCTTCAAAGCTACTAAAGTGTTATGTTGAGAATCATGGATCAAGAGTGGAATTTGTTCATCCCGATGACGGATAGATATGCTCTGGGCCCTCTCGGTGATATCACATTGGTTAGCTTGCAAGCAAGTGATTTGATCACTAGAATGTTATATCACGGGAACAAGAAAAGAGTGCATGTCAGTAACGAGATCAAACTAGGTATGGAGATACCGATGATCTAATCTCGGACATGTAATATATCGTGAAACAAAGGGATTAAGATACAAGCGTAAAAGGTTCCGACAATCACAGGAAAAGTCATCGTTGAATGTGTGGGAGTCAGTATGGATCTCCAGGTCCCGCTACTGATTATTGATCGGAGAAGGGTCTCGATCATGTCCGCATTATTCGCGAACCGTAGTGTGACACACTTAAGGGACACTGGCATCCAGTTGGAGCAAATGTTTCATGCCAAAAGAATAAACAAGCGCGGGAATTTATTTCACTAGATACCGAAACAGGTTTTCGGGTGAAATTGCATAAAGAGGTTATGCATGTGAAATAGAATTCTAGCAAAGGGTTATTTGTGAATGTTTGTCATTAAATTAATTGACAAAATTTTGAATAAAATAAAAGAGTTTTATTTAATGAGAGTTTGCATTAAATTTGGTGGAAATTTAATGGCAAGTTTGAGTGGGATTTTGAGTGGAGGCATATGAATGGATTTTTGTGAGTGGAGTGTCCACCCACATGAATGAAGGAGGGGAGGGGGCATCCCCCATGGCCGGCGGCCACCCGCTTGGGTGCCCCCCTCCTCTCACTTCTCACTCACACCTCCTCATGAAGGATCTCTCTCCCCCTCTAGAATTTATTCCCCATGGTCTCGGAATAGCGAGATACATGTTCCCGGTGGCTATTCGGTAAGAAAGGGTTGTGCTTCCGCTGCATCGCTGGAGCAAGGAGGTGGAGGTTGCTCGGTGTCTTGTACGTGTGTGCGAGCACGGATGCGCTGCTGCTTTGCGGCGCTAGGACTTCCTCTCGATCTTGAGATCGGCAAGAGATTGTCTACATCAACCACGAGTTCAACTCGTTAAGCTTTGTCGGTCTTCAAGGGTATGTTCTCTACGGATATACATCCGCCCGTTGTTTGTATCTAGTATCTAGATCTTGGTACATAGTTCCCATCATAGGAAATTTTTTGTTTTCTATGCTGCGAACCCTACAGTGGTATCAGAGCCGGATCTATGCGTAGATACTTTACACGGGTATTACACATATGAGTATGTGGGCGATGATGATCATGTTGTTGCTCCTTTGTTGTAATTTTGGATATTGGTGGCATAGTGGGATGAAGCGGCCCGGACAAACTTTACATGTCCTCGCACATGAGACCTGTTCCACGCTTGACATGCAACTATTTTGCATAGGTGGATAGCGGGTGTCTGTCTCTCCTACTATAGTCAATATCTATTTTGCAACGAGTTGTCAACAATTTGGTTATCCTTGTTGTGGTTCATGTTCGTAGGTAAGAACGGTTCTATCTCGAAAGCCCTAAGCCACGTAAAACTTGCAATGGATAAATTAGAGGCGTCTAGTTTAGATTGTTGCTGGGCTAGTGTTATAATATGGTGATGTTGTAAGTAGAAGTATGTGATGATACTCTTACAACATACATAACGTGTAATCTCCATAGACCTTGGATTTACACATATAGGTATGATAGTGATCATACCACGATGCACATGATAGAGATCATCTGCGGGAACCATAACATTTCACTAATAAACATGTGATGTTTGATAGCATCTTATATTGCTTGTTTAGCGCTTTGTTAGCATAATAAGATGATCCCTCTTTTAAATATCAATATAAGAATGTGTTCTTCCTTTAGTATGCACCGATTATGTTTTCGTCGCTCCAAGACATCACGTGATGATCGGGTGTTCTTGGATCCACGACCATATTTCGGGTGTAAAACAGTTACACACGCGAATACTAAGGTTCTAACTTGGCGAGCCTAGCATGTACAGACATGGCCTCGGAACACGGACCGAAAGGTTAAGCATGAGTCATATAGTAGATATGATTCCCATTTGATGCTCGCCTTTGAAGCTACACCGACTCACGTGATGATCAGACTTGGTGCAGTGGATTTGGTTCATGTAATCACCAAAAAGGCATGAGGGATGTCATTTTTGAGTGGGAGTTCATTCGTAATATGGATTAGTTGAACTCAATCTATCATACACTTAGTCTAAACTTTACAAATTCTGTTGTAGATGGCACCACCTGCATTTAATTTCAATGTGTTCATGGAGAAAGAGAAACTTGCAATGAACGGTAGCAACTTTACCGAATGGGCCATGAATTTGAGGATTCTCCTCTCTGCTGCACAAAAGCAATATGTGCTAGAAGTGCCGTTAGGCCCCCCACCTTTTGAGGATGCCCCTGACGAGGAGAAGAATGTCTACCAGACTCGTCAGGAGGACCACAACTTAGTTCATTGCGGCATATTGTATGGGCTAGAGCCGGAACTTCGAAAGTGTTTCGAAAACGGCAATGCTTTTGATACAATGGTTGAGTTGAAAATGATTTTCGACACACATGCTGTTGTAGAGAGCTACAACGCTTCAGAAAAGTTCTTTAGCTGCATGATGGAAGAGCACATCTCCGTTAGTGAGCATGTACTCAAGATGTCGGGTTACGCCGATAAGCTTGTTGAAAGAACATGTTGGGCCCCCATGTATGGTTTTGGTAATTAATGACAATCTTTATGGACTAATGTGTGTATTAAGTTATACTTGTAGGATTTGTCCATTGGCATCGCTTGGAGCATGTGTTGGCTTCAAGGTTGATAAAATGCAAAGAAGATTTGTTGGGCAAGCTCAATATGCGAGGTCGATGATGAGGAATTAAGAAAGGCGTTCCATCTTGAGAAGGGCAAGACCGTCTACATTGAGCTCAAGTGGAATGCTCAAGGCAAAGGTATAATCGTGATAGGTTTTCTCTTTTGCCGGTCTCTTGTTGTTTGTAGGAGACCGGGTTTAGGATAGATAATTGTACTATCAAGAGGGGCTATCGTATGAGTAATTCGGTCACATCGTTCGGAGAGAGGTCAAACCTTTGCATACTTGCATCATCATATTTGGTTGTTATTTGGTCTTATCCATGTGATGATATAGAGCTTGTGGTAATCTCCATAACAAGCTCTTGTTCATCTAAATCGGATCTCCCATTTGTATCTTGTTGCGATTTTGATTTATGCGGCTTTTCGGTTTCTCACCAAGTGAGGTATATCACATTATTCTACTTGATACTTTCTCACTTGGTTATAATCAATAACGATTCCCATTGACTTAGGCATCCATCGTGTTCTGCAGTCTCTACCACCTAGCTATAAGAGCTTTGTGATGAACTATAATATGCAAGGCATGAAGAAGTCTCTCCCCGAGCTTCTGTCAATGATTAAAACTGCAGAAGTGGAGATCAAAAAGGAACATCAAGTGTTGATGATCAATAGGAACACTAGTTTCAAGAAAGACAAGAAGGGAAAACGGAAGGGAAGTAAGGGCGACAAGCCTGTTGCCGTGCCTGAAAAGAAACCCCGAGTTGGACCTAAGTCTGATACCGAGTGCTACTATTGTAAGGGGACTGGCCACTGAAAGCGCAACTGCCCCAAGTATTTGGCAGACAAGAAAGCCGGCAAGGCAAACAAAGGTATATATGATATACATGTTATTGATGTGTACTTGACTAGTGCTCGCAGTAGCACCTGGGTATTTGATACCGGTTCAGTTGCTAATATTTGTAACTCGAATCAGGGGTTGCGAAAAAAGCGACCGCTAGCAAGGGGTGAGGTCAAGATGCGTGTCGGCAATGGATCAAGCGTTGATGTGATCGCCATCGGAACGCTGCCTCTCCATTTGCCGTCGAGATTAGTTATAAACTTGAATAGTTGTTATCTGGTGCCTGCACTGAGCATGAACATTGTATCTGGATCGTGTTTGATGCGAAGTGGTTATTCATTTAAATCCGAGAACAATGGTTGTTCCATTTATATGAATGAAATCTTTTATGGTCATGCACCGATGATGAATGGTTTATTTCTATTAGATCTCGATAATAATGTTACACATATTCATAATGTTGATGCTAAAAGGATTAAACTTAATGATGATATATCCGCATATATGTGGCACTGCCGTCTAGGTCATATTGGCGTTAAACGCATGAAGAATCTCCATTCGGATGGACTTTTGGAATCACTTTATTTTGAATCATTTGATACATGTGAGCCATGCCTTATGGGCAAGATGACTAGAACGCCGTTTTCCGGTTCAATGGAACGGGCGACAGATTTATTGGAAATCATACATTCTGATGTATGTGGTCCAATGAGTGTGTCGGCGTGAGGTGGATATCGTTATTTTGTTACTTTCACGGATGATTTGAGTAGGTATGGTTATATCTACTTGATGAAACACAAGTCTGAAACCTTTGAAAAGTTCAAGGAATTTCAGAATGAAGTGGAAAATCATCGTAATAGAAAGATCAAATTTCTACGGTCCGACCGTGGAGGTGAGTATCTAAGTTACGAGTTTAGAACTCACATGAAAGAGTGTGGAATTGTTTCACAACTCACACCTGTCGGAACACCACAGCGAAATGGTGTGTCGGATCGTCGTAATCGTACTTTATTAGATATGGTTCGATCTATGATGTCTCTGACGGACTTGCCGTTGTCATTTTGGGGCTATGCACTAGAAACTGATGCATTCACTTTAAATCGGGCACCATCTAAATCCGTTGAAAAGACACCGCATGAATTGTGGTTTGGAAACAAACCTAAGCTGTCATTTCTTAAAGTTTGGGGATGCGATGTTTATGTGAAGAAACTTCAACCGGATAAACTCGAACCCAAAGCGGAAAAATGCGTCTTCATAGGATACCCCAAGGAAACTATTGGGTATTCCTTCTATCACAGATCTGAGGGCAAGGTTTTTGTTGCCAAGAATGGATCCTTTCTAGAGAAGGAGTTTCTCGCGAAAGGTGTGAGTATCGGAAGGTAGAACTCGAAGAGGTTATTGAACCTTCTCTTCAAAGTATGGTGAGTAGCGCAGCGCCGGAAGTTGTTCCGGAGTTGGCTCCACCTGTTGAAGAAGGAACTAATGATAATGATCATGAAACTCCGAAAGAGAGTACTACCGAACCTCGCAGGTCAAGCAGGACGCGTGCAGCTCCCGAGCTGTACGGAAATCCTGTCATGGATTTCATGGTTGATGAAAATGATGACCCTGCGACGTATGAAGAAGCGATGATGAGCCCAGATTCCAACAAATGGTTAGAAGCCATGAAATCCGAGATGGAATCCATGTATGAAAATCAAGTTTGGAACTTGGTGGACTTACCTCACGACCGAAAGGCCGTGGAGAACAAATGGATTTTCAAAAGGAAAACTGATGCTGATGGTAATATAACCGTCTATAAAGCTCGACTTGTCGCAAAGGGGTTTCGACAAATTCAAGGAGTTAACTACGATGAGACATTCTCTCCCGTAGCGATGCTAAAGTCAGTTAGGATTATGTTAGCAATTGCTGCATATTTCGATTATGAGATATGGCAGATGGATGTCAAAACCGCGTTTCTCAATGGTAATATTGAAGAAGAGTTGTATATGATACAACCAAAGGGTTTTGTCGATCCTAAGGATGCTAACAAGGTGTGCAAGCTTCAGCGATCCATCTATGGATTGAAGCAAGCATCACGAAGTTGGAATCTCCGCTTTGATGAGGTGATCAAAGAGTTTGGATTTGTCCAAACTTATGGAGAAGCTTGTATTTACAAGAAAGTGAGTGGGAGCAATGTGGCATTTCTGATATTATATGTGGATGACATATTATTGATCGGAAATGATATAGATCTTTTAAACAGTGTTAAAAGTTATCTAAACAGCAAATTTTCAATGAAGGACCTAGGTGAAGCGTCATACATATTAGGCATAAAGATCTATAGAGATAGATCTAGGCGCCTAATAGGGCTATTGCAAAGTACATACCTTGATAAGATTTTAAAGAAGTTTAAAATGGAAGATAGTAAGAAGGGGTTCTTACCTATGACACAAGGCACGACATTGAGTAAGACTCAAAGTCCGGCTACAGCGGAAGAAAGAGAGATAATGGACAAGGTCCCCTATGCTTCAGCCATAGGCTCTATAATGTACGCCATGCTATGTACAAGACCGGATGTGGCACATGCTATTAGTTTGACTACTAGGTACCAATCGGATCCAGGTTTAGAACACTGGAAAGCGGTCAAGAATATCCTTAAGTACTTGCGAAGAACTAAGGATATGTTTCTTGTGTACGGAGGTGAAGAAGAGCTCGTCGCTAAGTGTTATGTTGACGCTAGCTTTGACACCGATCCGGATGACTCTAAGTCTCAATCCGGATACGTATTTCTCATGAATGACGGAGCGGTTAGTTGGAGGAGCTCCAAACAACCTGTGGTGGCGGGATCAACAACGGAGGCCGAATATGTTGCTGCTTCAGAAGCGGCTCAGGAAGCAGTTTGGATAAAGGAGTTCATATCCGAACTAGGAGTGGTTGCAAACGCGTTGGACCCAATGGTGATCTATTGTGACAACAATGGTGCCATTGCCAATGCCAAAGAGCCAAGGTCTCACAAGCATTCCAAGCATATTAAGCGTCGGTTTCACTCTATCCGCGAGCATGTCAAGGATGGAGATATAAAGATTTGTAAAGTACATACGGATCTCAATGTAGCAGATCCGTTGACTAAAACTCTCCCTAGAGCAAAACATGATCTACACCAGAACTCCATGGGTGTTAGATACATCACTATGTAACTAGATTATTGTCTCTAGTGCAAGTGGGAGACTGAAGGGAATATGCCCTGAGAGGCAATAATAAAATGTTTATTATGTGTATTCCAAGTATATGATAGATGTTTATTTTGCATGCTATAATTGTATTAATACGGAAACGTTAATACATGTGTGTTTAATAAACAAACAGAAAGTTCCTAGTTATGCCTCTCTCATAAACTAGTTCGTTTATTAACAAGATGGTCATAGTTTCCTGATCATAGACATTGGATGTTGTTAATAACGAGATCACAACATTAGTGTAATGGTGTGATGAACATTCATCCGAAGTATAGCATTATGATCAAAGTCATTGAGTTTATATTGCTATAAACAACTTACGAAGTAGTCCTAATCCTTAGACCATGAGATCATGCCAATCACTAACACCGGAAGAGTTTCTTGTTGACATCAAACGTCACTCCGTAACTGGGTGATTATAAAGATGGCTTCAAAGCTACTAAAGTTTTATGTTGAGAATCATGGATCAAGAGTGGAATTTGTTCATCCCAATGACGGATAGATATGCTCTGGGCCCTCTCGGTGATATCTCATTGGTTAGCTTGCAAGCAAGTGATTTGATCACTAGAATGTTATATCACGGGAACGAGAAAAGAGTGCATGTCAGTAATGAGATCAAACTAGGTATGGAGATACCGATGATCGAATCTCGGACATGTAATATATCGTGAAACAAAAGGATTAAGATACAAGCGTAAAAGGTTCCGACGATCACAGGAAAAGTCATCGTTGAATGTGTGGGAGTTAGTATGGATCTCCAGGTCCCGCTACTGATTATTGATCGGAGAAGGGTCTCGATCATGTCCGCATTATTCGCGAACCGTAGGGTGACACACTTAAGGAACACTGGCATCCAGTTGGAGCAAATGTTTCATACCGAAAGAATAAACAAGCGCAGGAATTTATTTCACTAGATACCGAAACAGGTTTTCGGGTGAAATTGCATAAATAGGTTATACATGTGAAATGGAATTCTAGCAAAGGGTTGTTTGTAAATGTTTGTCATTAAAGTAATTGACAAAATTCTGAATAAAATAAAAGATTTTTATTTAATAAGAGTTTGCATTAAATTTGGTGGAAATTTAATGGCAAGTTTGAGTGGGATTTTGAGTGGAGGCATATGAATGGATTTTTGTGAGTGGAGTGTCCAACCACATGAATGAAGGAGGGGAGGGGGCAGCCCCCATGGCCGGCGGCCACCCCCTTGGGTGCCCCCCTCCTCCTATAAAAGGAGCCCCTCCTCTCACTTCTCACTCACACCTCCTCGTGAAGGATCTCTCTCCCCCTCTAGAATTTATTCCCCATGGTCTCGGACTAGCGAGATACATGTTCCCGATGGCTATTCGGCAAGAAAGGGTTGTGCTTCCGCTGCATCGCTGGAGCGAGGAGGCGGAGGTTTCTCGGTGTCTTGTACGTGTGTGCGAGCACGGATGCGCTGTTGCTTTGCGACACTAGGACTTCCTCTCGATCTTGAGATCGGCAAGAGATCGTCTACATCAACCACGAGTTGAACTCGTTAAGCTTTGTCGGCCTTCAAGAGTATGTTCTCTACGGATATACATCCGGCCATTGTTTGTATCTAGTATCTAGATCTTGGTACATAGTTCCCATCGTAGGAAATTCTTTGTTTTCTATGCTGCGAACCCTACAGAGAAAACTTTTCTTCGAAGGTTATCCTTTCTGCCACTTTAAATAAGAAACCTTGTATAAGTAATCCTAACTAGTATGTCATAAGTATGTATACTTTACTCCTACATATGTGTTGTTTACAATCACTTATAAACTCTAATAAAAGTACAACTGTGAAACATATCTAAAAAGACCACACATTCCAAAGTAACCATTTTCAGAATCCAAACCCTAGGACAACGTTATTCCCAGGATTTGCGCTTAGAACGCGCATCACATTATTTATGCATAAAAGCATATTGATTCTTTAAACATTAGTCCTTACCGGACCAATGATGCTGATTTCAGACTTTGGATTTTATACAATGACTCGAAGACTGTGAGTGCATAATCTTGCAATCACAAAAGGCAAGTTCACACTTGTTCATGTCCTTTGTTTATTTTTTGTAAAGTACTTTACAAATCCAGTGTTGTCTTCGCCTGCATTTAAAAAAAGGTCAGAAAACACTATATTCATTAATAATGAGAACTATTGATTACTGATCCAGGGTGATTAGTTAATCTATTAAGTCTGACAGTTGGAATACCACTATTCAAAACTAAATCACCTAGGACTTAACAACCAATGCCGCCAGTGATTCTTGCGTCGTATATCACGCGTTGACCATGAGATTTGGAATGGGACGGAGAAGTCAGTTGTATCTTCTTCCTCTCGCATGAAGCCGAATGTGCAGGTCGTGGCTGTTATCCTCGTAGCGTGCATATTAATTGGTAATTCCTAGAGGATATGCAACATATGGATGGGAACCCTCAACGTCCCACGATAGTTCTGACATCTAATGGTTTGTACAAACCATTGCCGTAATTCTTTACGTGGGCATGGTGTACACCAAGGAGGCATGCGAGATCGCGAAGGGGGAAGTGATTGGCTTGGATCATCTTCTAGGCCCCACATCATGGAATTGTGGACGGGAATAAGCTGCCCGGTTGTGCAACAAAGAGTTGATCTCTCATGGGTAAAGTAACGCACCTCTGCAGAGTGTAAGAACTATAACTTGTTACTCCCTGTTCCGGGAAGGAGCTGCGAACGCGGCGGGAAAGGAACTCCATGAAAGTTCTGGTAAACCCGTGAAGGCTGACGGACATAGCTTTTCAGAATAAAAGCAACCTTTGAAGAAATGTTTATAAAAAATTGCATTTCCTACGACCTATGGTCTATGGCTGTAGTTATAGTGCATCAAACACTCCTTTTCTAGTGAATTTACTGAGTACGCTCGTACTCAAAGTATCTTCTTAACCCTTGCTAGATTCTGAAGCCGGAGTAAACAACAACCACATCAAGTTAGGCTCCAGGACTTATCATGCAAAGCTAAAGCTCTTCAATGAAGTCAACATATACATCAACTCAAGTGAAGATAAAGCTACTGATTAGATAGGAATATAATCTCTAACCAAAGAACCTAACTCTGTAGAGTATTGCAATAGCAACAATGCCAATTTCTTAGTTAAAATACTAGTTTTAGTAGTATAATAGTTCTTGCGTTATTTACATTTGATTCTTCTTCGTAAGAAGTTCTTTCGCTCTCTTTAACCTAGAGTGTTCTCTGGATCTTATGTAAAGAGTGAGTTGTAACCTTTAGCCATGTATTGGACCGTTGTGTTTCTGTTGTGCCATTCTGAGGGATGTAATACTCGTGAACGGTGTTTCATTGGTGTTATGTCAACGACTATAGTATACTACATCATGCAATGGTATGCTGGGTCACCGCAGCAAGGTTCCACCGAGACAACCACTGCACCTCCTCTTGGCCTCAACGACCATCAAAAGATGAGCGAACCTGAGCACAAAGAGAGGCTGCGAGAACCTCAAACGCCACCGAAGGACCGCAATCACCGAGATCTCACTGCTGGCACGAACATCCCATAGAGTAGGCCAACCAAATCTGCATGGGTTTGTAACTCTTGAGAATGCATCCCTCTGTATGTGATATAATGCAAAAAAAGTGCCACGACTCCTTTCACCGGTTGGTGAAACATGTGCAACATTTTACGCAAATTGATGTTGCTCTAGACTCTAGAGACTTCGGTTTCTGTAAGTGGACAAATATTTCATATATATAAACATTACTCCCTTCGATCTATATTAATTGTTATAGAATTGGATGTATCTAGTAGACATATTTTAGTGTTAGATACATCCATTTTAGCGACAATTAGTATGAATCGGAGAGAGTATATTATTTCACTATCCTTTTCTCTTTTCACTCTATCCCAACCCATCAGTGTCACCACGAACATACAACAAAAACAAGGAGATTAAATCAAGATGCCATTTTTGGTCCGTGGTGCTGTGTTTTCACCATTGTTGTGCTTAGGAGAGATTCTCCTCTTCATCAACTCCACTCAATCCTCCAATTCCACCGATGATTACGTAGGTGGCAACATGAATGAGGACAAAGCTTACACAAGCACTCTAGGAGCTGATGATAACAAGCTTATGGCCTTTTTTGCTCGAGACAAATGGTCGACGTAGGTTTTCCATACAAACGTCGGCTGCTCACAAAGACACACAAAGCAACAAAAGGGTCACTCATCTTTCTTCAGAGCTAACACACAAAACAAGTTTCCAACTACTCACTGCTTGTGGGCCATCACACAAATTCTGGAGCCGTGAGCAGCTCCAGCTTCGCCACAGGAGCCACGAGCCGACTTCTCCCAGGCTCCCACGGTCCCACCTCGCTTCTCCGAAGCTTTCCACTTTCCAGGCAAGCCCACGCTCGTCTCTCTCTCTCTCCCTGCTCCACCAGTTGTTGCGCCGACGCCTCCGGCCCCGGTGTCCCCACCGGCCAATTGCCACGCTTCCCGCGGAGACGCCGCGTGGGTCCCACCTCCTCCAACCCCACCACCACTCGCCCTCGCCTCTGCGCTCGGCGCGCGTATTAAACGGCCTCCTCCCTCCTCGTTCCTCCCCCGCACCACCAACACACACACGCACCACGCGCTTCCCGTGATCTCGCCGCCGCGCCACCAGCCCTCCGCCCGCCTCCGATTTCGGCCGCCGCCTCGTCCAGAAACGCAGAGGTACGCTGAATCCCCGCCTGCCTCCTCTCGAGATCTGATGGTATTGCTTGTGCGCGAGGCCCCGCTAGCGTGCTGTTGTTTTCACCTGCCTTGCCTGCTGCGCGTCTCGAGTCCTGATTCCTGAGCCGTCTAGAATGTTGTTCCGTGCCGCGTCCTCGGGCGGGTGGGATCTGCGTGATCCGGGGGATTGAGGGGAGTGATCCGTCCGTCCCTCGGTTGGAATGGGGCGGGTCTGTCAGCTTAGGATGCAGATCTGATTAGGAGGGATCCCACAGGGTTGCGTGAGAGCAGCTGGATCTAGGAATGGTTGCCACTGAGAGCTTACAGGAAGGGATGATCCGCGTCCTCCGAATCAGAACAATAAGAAAATGGAATAGAAGCAGGGGAGGGTCATCTGGGTGTTCTGATCTCCGTGTTAGCTGTCTGCGGCGGGAAATCAAGGCAGATCTTAGTTCAAATCGGGTTTAAGTTGTGATCCCTCTAATTGGAAATTAGATGCTTATGTTTATAAGCATAATAGAGAATGTGCCATAGCAAGGTGGAAAGAAAAGACATATTGTGATCCTGAATAACTGATTATAGTAATCAAACAATACAAAATGATGTGGAACGGTTCATTCAGGTGTATATGTGTTAGGTATTGAATCGAACTTTTGAGTCAAGATCCAAGCAGAGTTAGTGAAGGCTGCAAGCTTCTCTGTCCTTAGCCCTTCTGATATAATCAGTGTCAGATTGCTAGATGCTATTACCACTATCCATCTTCAATATATGAATTGATGCCATTACAATGTTACATTTCTTCTATTTTAACTTCTGAGGTGCAAAATGAGATATTTACCCGCATAAACTGGATATTTTATGATTTTCAGCCATGGGCTCGGTTGTGGATGCTCCTGCAGTTGTGACTGAGGAGGTATGTTTATGTCAGTACTTTTCATTGCTCATTAGCTGGATTTATTAGATAATTTCAACTTATTGCTACAAAGGGCCACTTTCATATGAGAATGTGCAACGCCTTCTATTTTCTGTACTAGCGTTCAGCTGACATGCTTGAATTTAGTAAAACCTTTAAAACCTAAGGCATTGTGAGAATCTCTGACGTTAAGGGTTGGTGCCCTGAATCTCAGTGTTACACCTACTAGCTTTCAGGACCATTTAGTTATTCTGGAATAGATGTATTCTATTGTTGTTGGATTCATTCATGTTGAAAGAACTTACTTTTGTGTCCACATGTGTTATTTCATGCAACTTGATTTTTGATTAATGAAATATGTGGTTGCTCTCAAAAAAAAAACTCTTGTGCATATTGCCAATATAATTCTGGCTCCTTGAGCTACTACTTGCAACTCTGGTTATAGTCATTAAAGTAAACACCCTAGTCTCACAGAATGTGTTCCATTCATGATTGTTTTTTGGTCTTATGGTTCAACCGTGTTTCTTGTGCAGGAGGTTGCTGCAAACATGTTGGGTGACAAGAAAGTTACTGTTGTATTTGTTCTTGGTAACCTCCCCTCGATTATGTCTGGCAAACAGATATTGTTAAATGTTTTTTGTAGTAAAATAAATAAACTGTCTTCTGTACCTGACCAAGAATTTACACAGGTGGTCCTGGTAGTGGAAAGGGCACACAGTGTGCCAACATTGTTGAACACTTTGGATTCACCCATCTTAGTGCTGGAGATCTTCTGCGCGCAGAGATTAAATCTGGCTCTGAGAATGGGTACCTTATTTTCTTCCCATTAAGTTTCTTTGCAACAAGATTGTTCTGAAAATTGTATTGGTCATTTCCACTTCTTTACTTAACATTTGTATGTTCCTATGTTAATTTCCACACTTCTAACTTTACAGAACTATGATTGAGAACATGATAAAGGAGGGGAAGATTGTTCCATCGGAGGTAACTATAAAGCTCCTGAAGCAAGCCATGATAAAAGATGAGAATGACAGGTTTCTAATTGACGGGTTTCCAAGGAACGAAGAGAATCGTGCTGCGTTCGAGCTTGTCGTAAGCTCATCTACTCTTACAATTAAGAATTTGAGATATTTCACTCTTGACTGACATACCTGTATGATAGTTCAGCAGCTTCTTTACTTGTTCATCCTGATTTACTTATAAATAAATTTGTAAGATCTCTGATCATGTCACATTGTTTCAGACAAAAATTTCTCCTGCATTTGTGCTATTCTTCAATTGTTCCGAGGAAGAGATGGAAAAACGTCTTTTGGGACGCAATGAGGTTTCCTTCATCACTTATTTGCTTCTGTTTAGCATATGTATCCTTGTCAAATCACTCATTTTTGTTTCCAAAAATTCTTGCTATTTGGCAGGGAAGAGTTGATGACAACATAGAGACTATCAGGAAGAGATTCAAAGTTTTTGTTGAATCCAGTTTGCCTGTAATTGAGTACTATAGGGCGAAGGACAAGGTCAAAGAGGTACTACTGCACTTCTGCAACAACTAATAACTTCAAAGGAATGCATGTGTCAACATAGAAGAGGGAACATTATAAATAGGACAGATATAGTCTGAATTGTCTACTGGAATAATAATCTTTCTTTTGATCGTTATGTGGGACTTAGGACTTCAAATAATTACTGCCCTTCTTTTGGAATCTGTTAATTGATACTTATTGACCAAGTTGCTGTTTGGTCAGATCGATGCTGCGAAACCGATTCCTGAGGTGTTCGAAGATGTCAAGGCCATTTTTGCCCCATATGCCAAGGTAGTTTCTTAAATTTTACCTGCTTTATCATTTATTTGCTCATAGCATTTCTGCATGTATCTTGTAGCTCCTGCATGGCTAAGTAGTCTGTTTGTTGCTACATTGCAAGCTGAAAAGTTCTGCCCCATCACGATTATATGCCGTGGCACTCTTATCTATTTTCATATAACATTACATTATTGTATATATATCAGGCTGCATAGAACAGTATAAAGGACCAAAAGGTGATAAATGAATGATTTTATACAAGGTATACCTCTCTCCTTTTCTTGTTTCACTACATTTTATTTTTCATAGTTGTTTTTAAGCGGCTTTTTAAGTGGTGGTTTGTCTTTTACCTTGGGGAGTAGAGCAATAAGTTGGTTCTGTTTTGCTGTGAGGTTGACTGACACACTACATATTAGTACTGTAACAACAATATTTGAATTTTGGTATGTCAAATAGACAAATACACAATGACTGTCAAGGCAAATGAGAAGTCGAGGACTACTCCCATTGGAAATGAGAATATAATGGATAATAGATTTATCATGGACTCAGCTACCCATTGGAAATGAGAATAGAATGGGTAATAGATTTATCATGAGTGATTGATCATGGACTCAGCTACTATACCCTGCATTGAACTCATGAAATATGAGTGCCATTCATAAGTGGTGATAGTTAGTTCCTTCACAGTACTTATGAAATATGCAATAAGCATTGTACATAGTTTTGTGGTGAGACTGCTCTAGAAGGTGCTCAGCTGCTTATTCCACATGTTTTGAACCCCAGTCAGTGAGAACTTCTGTATTGGATTCTGTTACTGATTTCAGTTGACATGAAAATTTTGAACTCAAGTAAATGTAAGTATCTCATTTTCATGAAAACAATTTGCCCTTCTGCTGTTCACTTTCGACAAAACCTTATTCAGTTGGCTATGCTCTTTGTCTTAGTTTCACTGCAGCCTAAAACTACTCTGAGCGGGTCTTCTGTTATTCTGTATATCTAATGATTGCAATAGTAAACCGTACATAAATTGACATTAACCAAAGCGTTTTTTTTGCTTGCTAGATGTGATAATTTTTTCAATTTATGCCTTTGATACAAATGATTTAATACAATTATTGCTGCTATCCATACTCATGTAGTCCTCGTTATGTCTTGCAGGTTTTGCTCAAGTGTGACATATCTGTGATTACAAACCCTTAATATAGATCAGACTTATCAGTAGGCAATTTGATTTGTTACCAGCAATAATTAGATCCATTTGCCGCTAGTTCTTGGTTACTGCTGTTGGTGTATCCCCTGTAGTGTACTTGTACCATTGGTGTAATTTACTGCATGGAAGGTTGAGACCTTGTGCCCATGAGCTATCTATCTGGTTGTATTACAGAGAAGCAAACTGCCTTCACCATTGAGTTTTTTCATTCGAAGATATCCAGAGTTGTCCATTGCAAACATTTTGTGCAGTGTTAACGTTCTGTTGGGAAAATCGCAAGTTTTTACAGTATCTTGATATGCGTGTGTACCAACTTGTTTTGTTTTTTGTTTCCAGATATTTATAACTGTATAACGCCACCTCTGCAATTTGCAGCAGTGAGTATTGCACATTATGCACGTAAATAGTACCTAGTCACGATGTACGGCTTCATTAAAATGCAACATAAAGGACAGTTCAAAATTATAACATGTAGATGACAGATACTAGATTAATACAAATCTGAAAAGTTCATTAGCTCGGCCAGGGACGTAATTAAATACTGGCAAACTTGTCTCTCAGGCAGAGTACGCAATGTCCTGACACACACAAGCAGACAGATTTAACTAAACGCAAAGCCAAAACACTAAACCGGCGAGGCAGCTAGCCACCGCACTCTACTACTTCTTACTCCACAGAGATAGATCATCGCCGGTGAGCTATGGAGGAGGAAGCCTCCGCCATCTTGCGTCGGAACATCGTCAAAGCAGATCGCTTGTTGAAAAAGAGTTCTAAGCGATCTGCTTCAACGATCCGTACTAAGCCTATCGACGACGGGTATAGCTCCGCTCGTCAGAAGTTAGCCTGCTTAATTAAATTTGGATTATATTTCAACATATTATTGACTCTTCGCTTACACGTCGGTAATTTAGGCTTGGCCATTTACTGTTTTCAAATGTTCCACGTACCGCTTATTTCATATTGTTTTCGTGAGCTCCATTTCGTTTATTTCATATTGTTTTCGTGAGCTCCATTAGTTTATGATAATTTTCTCTAATACTCCGCGCGCGAAAAATGAATGGAGTTAAATTGGGGATGCATCAACGAAAATAAAGGAAAAGGTAGTTTGTCTAATACTATCAGCGTCTTGATTCACGTAATAATTCCGCAAATAACACGAAGATCTTTATCGTGTGAATCATAGTATTATATACGATACATATCGTATTGCTCTGTCGATACTTTATATTGCCCGAGATGAAACACTAGGTTATTCTCATTACCTGGCATGTACTCTTTATTCATACCATACTATCGATGTTTATGTGATCAACAACTTGTTCATGTGTCCAGTCAGACGATGAAAAACATCATAGGACATGAGTGGGCCTAGAGTGTATCTCTCCATCGTCAGGAGTATCAATTTCCCGCAAATACACCATGTGAATAATTGGCGTACCATCTGGTAAGAGCAAAGACCGATTTTATGATTACTCTTATTCAGAGCAATGTTTGAAGAATCCTGCTGCGTTCATATTGTACCCAAGTTTACATGTGTCTCGCAGTCAAACAAAACTTACTAAAGGCAATACATTGTTAATAAGTGCGGTGACCCAGCATACCACTGCATGTGTAATACACTATAGTCGTTGACATGACACTTACATAACACCATTCCGCAAATGTCACATCCCTCAAAGTGGTACAATGAAAACATTGCGGGTCCAAATTACAAACATACACACATTATTATTATTACAATACCAAAAGATCAGCACCTCGAAGTTATTCAAACTTACAAACCATACTTATAAGTTTTAGCGGAAGAACGAAGATTCAAACACATATCATAACTTGAGCTCAACAACTTATTATTTAGGGTTTGTGCTGCTCGGCTCGACTTAAGTGCTATATAACTATAGGCAACAACTCAGACTCTTTGCCTCCAACTCCATAGCGTATCGCGTAGTCCAACCCTTCCACTCCTCCGGATAGGTTTGGTTCCTCATAGTAGACATCCTCCTGTCCTTCAGTAGCATACATCTGTAGGGTTTCGTAGCATGGAAAACAAAAAATTTCTACCGCATACAAACAAACAAGCCAAGATCTATCTACTAGATTGTAGCAACGAGTCGATGGAATAACTCACCCTCGAAGATTCCAAAGTGTTTAACGAGAGCGGATTCTCGTGGGTGATGTAGTCGTACTCTTTCCGATCTCAAGATCGCGTAGACGATCCTTCCGGCGCTGCGTTCCGGCAGCGCTTCCGCAGTCGGTCACACGTTCGGTACTCGACGAAGACCTTCCTCTCCCTTGTTCCAGCAGGCAGCGGAGGTTGTAGCACTCTCCTTGCGATTCCGGCAGCACAACGGCGTGGTGCCGGAAGTAGAGGGGAGATCTCGCAGGGCTTCGCCTTAAGCCGGAGTGAGTATGGTGGACTATGAGAGAGAGAGCCTCGGCGATCTAGGGTTTAGACGCACCAAGGAGGGGCAAGGCCGGAGGCTAGGGTTTGCCTAGGCGGCGGCAGCAGGAGGTGGCGGCGCCGGCGGCTAGGAGCTAGGGTTTTGGGTGGAGGTGTTGTGTACTTGGAGGGGCAGCCCTGCCCCTCCTTATATAGGTGGAGGGGGCGCGCCAGGGGAGGGGAGTCCCTCCCCAACTCGGTCTCCAAGTGGGACGGCGGTGGAGGGAGGGAACTCCTCCCCAAGTAGGTTTCCTACTTCCCCTCCACCTCAAAATAGCCGTTTGACTTTTCAAATTGGCGTTTGACTTTTCAAACTAGGATTTGATTAAAACCTTTATTTTGTTCAGCGATGACACCTAGTACATGATGCAATCATTCCAACTTGATATGACACATTCATGTACCCTTCCCCTCCGGAGTGCCGGACATTCCGGAACCTTCTAGAACATTCCCGATGAAAACACCGGAACCATTCTCCAACCCCGAAACAGGACTTTCCTTATATAAATCTTATTATCCGGACCATTCCGGATCTCCTCGTGATATCCCGGATCCCATCCGAGACTCCGAACAACATTCGGTCTCTTACTCATCATTCCATAACTACTCAAACAACGTCGAATCCTTAAGTGTGTCTCCCTACGGTTCGTGAATTATGCGGACATGATCGAGACACTTCTCCGAAAAATAACCAATAGAGGAATCTGGAAACTCATATGGCTCCCACATATTTCTACGATTACTTTGCGATCGAATGAACCACTTACATACGATACCAATTTCCCTTTGTCTCACGATAGTTTACTTATCCGAGGTTATGATCGTCGGTATCTCTGCATACCTAGTTCAACCTCGTTACCGATAAGTACTCTTTTCTCGTCCCCGTGGTATGTGATCCCTTGTGAGCCAGTCACATGCTTGCAAGCTAATTGGATGACATTCCACCGAGAGGGCCCAGAGTATATCTATCCGTCATATGGATGGACAAATCCCACTCTTGATCCATGTGTCTCAACCAACACTTTCTGAACACTCAATGCCACCTTTATAGCCACCCAGTTACGGTGTGGTGTTTGATGTCATCAAAGCATCCTTCCGGTGAAGGTGATATGCATGATCTCATGGTCGAAGGAATTAGGTTACTATGTATCAGAAAGCATATAGCAATTGAACTATTAAAATGACTTGATCTTTATGCTACGCTTATCTATAGGAGTATGTCCACCATATCATTCTCCTAACGATATGATCTTGTTAATAACATCTCAATGTTCATGATAGGGAAACCATAATCATTTATTAACCAACAAGCTAGTATTATAAAGATGCTTTACTAGGGACTCTATTTTAGTTTACAAATCACACAAGTATTAATGTTTCCTTGTTAATACTATTATAGCATGAATGTAAACATTTATCATAAACACAAAGATATAATAATAACCATATTTATTATTGCCTCTAGGGCATATCTCCAACAACATCGGGGTGTCATCTGGCTCCTCAGAGTCTAATCATGGGATCAAAGGAAAGATTGAGTAACAACGTTACCCAGCAAGTTCATTATATGCAAGGTGGGAAGTTTGATGCTCTATCTACCACCTCAGACTATCAGTCCTTGGCACTATGCAATTTTCATAAACATTTCTTCAAAGTTTGATTTTAATATCAAAAACTATGCATATCAGTCTTCACAGGTTGACCAGAACTTCCTGGAGTTCCTTTTATGCCACGTTCGTAGCTGCTTCCCAGAACAGGGAGTTACATATCACAATTCTTACACTCTGCACATGTGTGTTGCTTTACCCACGAGAGATCAAATCTTTGTTGCACAACCGGATGTACTTTCCTGTCCACAATTCTGTGATGTGGGTCCTAGTAGATGATCCAAGCCAATCTCTGCCCTTCTCCATGACCCCACATGGAACATGACTCCCCAAGCAGGAATACCTCCGTTAACCCCCATATAGGCAGATATAACCCTGGTAACCCCTTGGAGACTCCAGTGAGCGGATCGTGTCCCTGGCAACCCCCACCGAAGTGGCAGACCTACCTCTGATAGCCCCTCACGGAAAATCTTGACACCAGTATCATGGGGACATAAGGGTTCCCACCCATGTTGAGTCTTTGCAGGGAATCTACAACTTCACGATAAGGTCATCCTTTCATGTGAAAGGAAGAAGATCCAGCTGACTTCTCCGTCCCATTACAAATCGCATGGTTAACGCATATTATGCGATGCTAGAATCACTGATGTTATTGGTTATTAATCCATATATGATGGATCTTATTGCACATGGAATCCTTGGTTCCATTGCTAATCTTATATTTATCATCACTCAGGATGATAATAGCATTTTATTTCTTTGAGAAAATAGTGTTTTCTTTCTCCTTAATAGAACATAGGTGATAACACACAAGTTTCAAATACTTCGATAAAACACATCAAAGGACATGAGCAAGTGATGAACTTGCCTTGTGACTGCAAGGTAGTGAAGTCAGATGCTTGCACTCGACCTTGAGCTTATATTTCTATAAAATACCATTATTGCTCAGCAAGGAAAATATTTAAAGAAGCAACAATGAACATGCATACTAATGTAATGCATCATTTTATTATTTATCTTCTTTGCGTGCTTTACCCATATTATTAAAGTCCTAAAGGTTCTTTATTAATAAAAGAAAGTTAATAGTTGATAATTCCTAAAATCTTGTAAATATTATATTTAATATTATTGTGATAACATACATTAATTTAAGAGTTTAAAACTAATTTTAGTTTAATTTTAACTCTTATTAATATTTTCTTAAAATTCCATTAAAAAATAAGTGTTTTAATTTAGAGGATTCTATTATATTTAAACCAAAATAAAAATTAGTATTTTTCTCAAATACTATATTTATTTAGGTTCACAAAAGTGAATTTTATTTATTTATAGGTATTTTATTTATTTTTATAAAACTCCATAAGGAATTTATGTCATAAAAATAATTAACCTAGATTTATCATTTTAAAATGCAACTCACTATTTTTTACTAGGTAGATTACATTTTTATGAACACATAGATATATTATTTGTATTTTTAGGATTTTTATTTATTGTCTTAGAGCTTAATTTGTATTGGGGTATTTTAGTCTTTTAATAAATAGATAGGGTTCTTTTCTTTCAAACTGGGCCTGGCCCGTTGGGCTGGCCCAACCCGATCCAGCCCAACTAGGTTGGGTCAAACCCACCCAAGGCATCACTGGACCAGCCCACTGGCCTAATGCTCATCTCTCTCTCTCTCTCCCTCTCTCTCTCTCTCTCTCTCTCTCTCTCTCTCTCTCTCTCTCTCTCTCTCTCTCTCTCTCTCTCTCTCTCTCTCTCTCTCTCTCTCTCTCTCTCTCTCTCTCGACTTCACCCTCTCGTTTATCACTCGCTCTGGCGACTACGAGCTATCCCGCCGTCGCTGCTTGATTCCGACCAACCTTGACCTTCCCAACTGCCACTGCAGTGCAAGGTGATGATGTCGATGATGCTGCGTCATCCTATCCTATTCAATTCGCTGCTCATGCCTTCTACTAGCTGTTCCTCCACCTCACTAGCGCCTAGGGTTTGGACCCCGCCAGTGGTTTGGTGCTCCAACGCCCCTCTGGTGCCACCCTGGTGCTTTGGCGACCATGTGGTGACGTCCTCTCTTCGGTAGCCTCCATGGGCGTGGCTCGGCGTGGATTGCAACGCCCTATGGGGTGCTCCATGTGCCACTGTGTTCTTCCTTGATGCCGTCCACTGCTTCCTCTTAATTCCTAGCGAGGACCTCGGGTAAGTGGTGATTTTCCCCTTTCTTCTCTCGATTCTTTCTGTAATCCCTTATTGTGGTATTGGATTACTCCAAGATAGCCCCATAGCTAGTTCTAGGGTTCTCTGCTGATCAATACTACTTGTGGCTTGTGACTAGATTGATTTAGGATTGATGGGTTCAGGTTTAGCCCTTAATTTCTGAACTTTTACTCGGGTTCATGGCTGATGTGATTCAGTAGTGTTACTGACTAGTGATTATCTGTGTACTGGCTTATATGTTGTGGATACATGTGTTTATAGTGCTACTGATGATGATCTACTTAGCTAAAGATCTCTAGAGTGAATCTTTTATCACTAATGGCTCTAGTACTTCTCTTACCAGTGGTTATTAAACAACAAGATATACTGAATCTTGATTGGTATCCATGATATTCTGAGGTTTCACTAGCTATTCCTATGAAGTGGATCAAACCAATGATTCCTAAGATGATTAGGAAGATTATTTAATTTTTTCTTGAGAAAATATTTATGTGGTTGAAACTTTTCCTGATGATAGAAATGATTTAATTGCTACAGAGGTGCTACCACCTATTGGAATGTGCCATGTAGCACTACATGGCTTGATATGCTGCTATCTAGCTTATAGTAGAAGATATAAGCTTGGTCAATGATGCATGGTCTGATACCAGTCTTTTATTAAGAATAGATACTAGCTTTACTGCTTGTTTATTAAGTATCCCATGATGTACCTATTATGCTAGTTGCATAACTACTAAGGATACCTCTCCAACATTCATTCACTGTATATGTACTAGCTCAAGTGTTGGATCAAAAAATTGGAATATACCCTGGGATTTGGAGTAGACCGTGGTAGTTGTAGCCTTGTGCTGCTGTTGCCTGCTACCTTGATGCCTATTGTTGCTGGTTGCTGATCCTTCTTTCCTTGATATTGTCCTACTCTTCCTGGTGCTGATGCTCTAGGCTCTTGCGTGCCATTGTTGTCCATCTAATCCACCCCCTCCATCAGGTGACCATCTTGTGTGGTTTCTTGCTGATTGTTATGGTGGATATTTGGTTGATCTAGTGGAAAAATGGTAAGATCTGTTGTGGTGTTGGCTGTGTTCTTGAGGTAATGAACTATGGATATGGTTGTGAACTTTTGAGCAAAGCAGGCTTTGCTGAGTGTGTGCTGTGGTTTTGAGCTCTCTTCTCCTCTTCCTGTTGTCGACAACACACTACATGCAGTTTGTTGTGTGGGATGCTTCACTGTTGCCTTTTTCCTTTGGATCAGATCAAGTGAAAAATGTTCACTGCCCCTTCCTTTTACTATCATATAATTTGGCGAATCTTTCCCCTTATTTAGCTTATGATGGTGTACTGAAGCTTCTTTGGATTTACAAGAACAAATACTGCCCTTTTGGTGAAACTTTCCCCTTTTGTATTTGCTCAATGAGGTAAAATGAACAGTGCACTCCACTGCTTAAAAACTGAGAGCAAAACTAACATAAATTACTTTATTTGTGTTACTTTATTTTCTTTGTTTTGCAGGTACAAAAGCTCTAATGATCAACATATGTAGATTAGGAATGGATAGATATTAGTTTAGGATTTTTTTGTTTAATTAATTTTTTTTCCATTTAACTCCGGTACCGAACATTGTAATAAGTATTTATTCAATAAAGCTCATTTTCTTGTATTACAATTGTTTCTGTAATACACTTTCTCACTTATTCATTTGTATTTGATTTATTATTATTATTGAATAAGGAAATAATAAGAAATGAACTTTCTTATTTATATTCTCATATTTATATTGTAGTCATTTCTTTTCCATGTATAATATTTAATATATATTCAAGAATTCATACTTTCTACTTTTAAATATTCTTAACAATCAAAACTTTAATACTTCTAATTTTTTAATCTTTTCAAAAGTGATTCAAATTTAAATACGAATTCAAATTATTCACCCAAAATCACTATAATTCCTAGAGATCATGTCAAAATTTATAACGATCACTATAAAGAGCTAAATCCTAACTCAAAGTAGTGAAAGAAACTCTGGTCTCTCTAGGGTTTTGTTTGGTCAAAAATTTACCCCGGTTTTATAGATGAATGCATGCAAATGCACAAATTTCTATTTCTACCCTCCGTTGGTTCTTAAACACTCGGATGTTACAGTCTTCCCCCCTTAAAATAAACTTCATCCCGAAGTTTCCTGATGTGTACCTGAATAGTTCTAGATAAGATTCTCATAGATCATCCTCTTTCTCCCAAGTTGCTTCTCGTTCAGGATGATGTTCCCATTGTACTTTGCAGTACCTAATAGCTCTGTTTCTTATCCTCTTTGGTTTCTCTTCTAGAATCTTGCATGGCTTCTCGACATAAGTCAAATCTGCTTGTAACTCAATCTCTTGATGTGTGATTGCATCATCTAGAAATTTAAGACATTTCTGGAGTTGTGACACATGGAAAACATTGTGAACTTGAGCCAGCTTTTTGGTAACTCTAAAGCATAAGCTATAGTTCTGCTCTGACTCAGTATCTTGAATGGTCCGATATACCTTGGACTCAATTTTCCTTTTACTCCAAATCTTTTGAATCCCTTCATTGTACTAACCTTGAGATATACCATATCTCCCACTTCTGGATGCCATGATCTACGACTTTGATCTACATAACTCTTCTGACGACTTTGAGCTATCTTTAATTGATATCTAATGATATCAATGATGTCCTGCTTATCTTTAATATAGTCTGGCGCAAATTCTTTGCTACTGCCAGGTTCATACCAACATATTGGAGATCTGCACTTTCTACCTTAAAGTACTTGATATGGTGCTGCCTTCAGACTACTCTGATAGCTGTTGTTGTAGGAAAACTCTGCCAAAGGTAGATGATCTTCCCATGAACCTCCAAAATCTAATGCACATGCTCTAAGAATATCTTCTAAGATTTGTTTAGTTCTTTCTGTCTGGCCTCCGGTCTCCGGATGATAGGCTATACTAAAATCCAATTTTGACCCAAGTGCTTCATGTAGTTGCTTCCAAAATGCTGAAGTAAACACATATCTTTTGTTTGATACAATCTTCTTGGGTACTCCGTGCTTACTAACAATCTCCTTGACATATATTTCTACTAGTTTCTCAGCATTATCTTTTTGATTTACTGGAATAAAATGTGCACTTTTAGTAATCTGTCCACAATCACCCAAATCATATCCTGACGCTTCGGAGTCATGGGTAACCCTGTGATAAAATCCATACCAATTTCCTCCCACTTCCATTCTGGAATCTCTAGTGGTCACAGTGGTCATGTTGGACTTTGATGTTCTTCCTTTACCCTCTGGCAATTATGGCATTCATACACATACTTTGCAATATACCTCTTCATGTTATTCCACCAAAATAGTTCCTAAAGATCCATGTACATCTTTGTAATCCATGGATGAATATAGTATGGTGTCTCATGTGCTTCTTGGAGTATCACCTCCCTGATCTCAAGTACATCTGGTACACAAAGATGATTTTGAAACCATAAAGATCCATAATCTCCTAGGTGAAAAGCTGATGTTTGACCTTGGGAAATTCTTCTAAGTTCTTCAACAATGAAAGGATCTTCATCTTGATGTCAAAAAATCTCATTCCGAAGAGCACTACTACGCTCTTCAACTACTCTCATGGTAGCTAAACCTCCAAGAACTTCTATGCTTATGAATTATATTTATAACCTTTCCAAATCCATTTGTAACTCTTTTGGTAGTTCCCTATTGATTGGTCGAGTGTCTGTGCTCTTCCGGCTTAAAGAATCTGCTACTACATTGGCCTTTCCACAAGTATAATTGATTGTTAAGTCATAATCCTTGATTAACTCTAGCCAACACTTTTGTCTCATGTTCAATTCCTTTTGGGTGAAGAAATATTTGAGACTTTTATGATCGGTGTACAATTCACACTTTGCTCCATAGAGAAAATGCCTCCAACCTTTCAAAGCAAAGACTACTGCTGCTAATTCTAAATCATTGGTTGGATAATTGGCTTCATGAGGTTTGATTTGTCTAGAACCATAAGCAGTTACCTTGCGATCCTGCATTAGTACACACCCTAATCCCTCCTTGGATGCATCAAAATACACTCTGTAATCCTTTCCCATTTCAGGTACTGCTAACACTGGTGGTTTGGTTAATCTGGTATTCAACTCTTGAAAACTAGCTTCGCACTTCTCATCCCATACGAATGGAGTATTCTTTCTTAGTAATTTGGTCATTGCATCGGTTATTTTAGAGAAACCTAATCTCCGATAGTAACCCGCCATACCTAAGAAACCTCTGATTTATTTCACATTAGTTGGTGCATTCCATTCTAATACTAATTGAACTTTGGATGGATTTACAGCAATTCCATCCTTACTGATCACATGACCAAGAAATTCTACCTTGTCCAACCAGAATTCACGCTTGTTGAACTTAGCATATAGCTTATGTTCTCTTAAGATTTGCAATGCTATCCTAAAATGTTCTGCATGCTCCTCTTTATCCTTGGAATATATCAAAATATCATCAATGAAAACTATGACAAACTTATCCAGATAGGGCATGAAGATTTTGTTCATCAGATTCATGAATATTGCTGGTGCATTGGTCAATCCAAAAGGTACAACTAGGTACTCATGATGACCATATCTTGACACAAATGCTATTTTTGGAACCAGGTTTGATTTTGATTTGATGATATCATGATCTCAGATCAATCTTGGAAAATACGCCAGGTCCTTTAACTTGATCAAATAAATCTTGAATTCTTGGCAATGGGTACTTGTTCTTGATGGTGATGTTGTTTAGATTTCTGTAATCTCCACACATTTGTCATCCTCCATCTCTTTTATCCACAAAAATACTAGAGTTCCCCATGGGGATACACTTTCTTGAATAAATCTTTTACTTGCTAACTCATTAATTTGCTCTTTAAGATCTTTTAGCTCTTTAGGACCCATTTTGCATGGTGCCTGAGCAATAGGTGTTATACCAGGTATAAGATCAATCGAGAACTCTATTTCCCGATCAGGTGAAATTCCTGGTAATTCTATTGGAAAAACATCTTGAAACTCCTTTACTACTGGAATATCATCCAACTTGACCTCCTTCATTGAGTTTACTTGAAGACCAACCATGATATGACTGTGTTTGTCAACCTGATAAACTATCCTTCCGCCACTTGGGGATTTTTTCAAAATTGTTTTATCCTCACCGTTTATCTGGGCTCCATGTTCTTTCATCCAATCCATACTAAGAACTACTGCAATTCCCTTCAACGGAATCACATATTGATCCACAAAGTATGTACAACCACATATGGAGATAACTTGGTTTAGTTTCATGTGGCGAACTATTATGGTACCTCGGCCGTTATTACGGTCATTGGGTTTTCTAACGGTGCCCTTCTAATCCCAAATTGATCACACAATTGCTCCTATATAAAGGAAGTAGTTGCACTCATATCAAATAAAACTTTTTTGGGGTTGGTAAGAATGTTGAGCGTACCTATAACTGCATGCTCCGAGTTATCCACCTCCTCCAAGGTTGTACAGTTTAGCTTTCTAGTAGGCCTGCTCTGTTTGCCGTTATTGTTCTTGGCATAATTTCCACCCTGTTAGGTTGTCCGCTGCCTCCACTTGCTGGTCTTCCACCTTTTGTAGGCCAACCGTCGGGTGGTTTATTGGGACAATCAAACTTCATATGCCCCTAATGTCCACAACCATAACATATGATTGTGGGTTTATGACATTCACTTTTAACATGTCCAGGTAATCCACAGTTGTGACACATGATACCCTTCTTGGATGATGGTGCGCCCCGATTGAAATTATTATTGGAAGGCCTAATTTTGGGTTTAAACTCCAGATTAGGTTTAGGCTTAGTTGATTGGATCCTCTTAGTTTCCTTCTTCCCCTCAGTTCAATCACACTTTTTGGTACATGATATTCACGAAATATTTGCTTGAATTCCTCCCAGGTATACTCGCTTCCTGGTGATTGCATTGCTAGCTGATTCTCCCACCAAGATGCTGCAGGTCCGGTTAGATGATGTGTTGCATACCTCAACTTTTCCTCATCATTACATCCTACAGTTTTCATCTTTCGCTCTGTATCTGCCAACCAATCCTCTGCATCCAATTGGTTCAGGAGTTGATGCAAAAGGTAACGGCCTTGCATTTAGAAGTCAGAAAGACTCACACCTCGACCTTCAAGTTCTCCCTGATTTCCCGCTCGTCCCAACAAATCCTACATGAACTTATTCTGAGATTCTTGCATCATTTGCATATACTACATGAAATTCTACTCGATTAATGGCCTCATTGGTGGTGGTGGTATTGTTCCTTGGTTCCTGGCGTCTTCACCCACCTTCTCTTTTGCCTCACACTCCACGCGTTGCTGTTCAGACTCGGTTCCTACTCCCGTATCCATGACCCCCTAGTCCTGCAACATAAAGCGAATACTCATAATTACATCATGCACATGTGTTCTGAGCTCAACTTCATGCATAGAACTAGTCACACAATGGAAATCAAGATCCAAATAAGAACCAAATATGCATTATACATATTATACATTACAAACAACATAGTTGGTGCAATGTCATTACAAACCCGTACAATACAAGTACTACGAAATCATGTGAATGCTACCTCACTTATTTTAATACAACAGTCTCTCAAACACTACAATACGCAATACCAGCTACTACCCTCCTTGAGTGATCCAAGTCCTCAATAGCCACGCTGCTCATTATACATGCCTAGAATCCAACCGTGCTAATGTGAAGTCCGACGTATAGTCTGTGGAACAACTGGCCTTCCAGATAGAATGTACTCAGTATCTGAAGTATCAGGACTTGAGTTATCACTTAGCCTGAGTGCATTAACTCCATCTAGCTCAGCTGAAAGGTCTTCAGAAACCTTCTCATCTCTATCACCCATCTGCATCTCCTAAGCCTCATCCCTAGAGTAATCAATGGAAAACTCAGATTCCGTTGCTCCCCAGGTGCTCTACTGAGTATGATAGTCCTCAATGATCGTTGGGTAATGTACATTCTCTAGGGTAGAATAATGTATAGGTTCCTCAAACACTCTCTCTCCAGGATCTTCCTCCTCATCCTGACTATCTACAAACATGGCATTCCTACTGCTATTAGTAGCATTGGACCTCTCACCCATCCAGCTAGATTGTCCGACATCTCTATCAGAACCATCTACTAACATCCGATTTCCTCGAGATCCAATAGGTGACCCCATTCTGCACCCATCAGAATTCTCAATAGGAAGTTTTGAATCAGTTGCCTCCTCAAAACCCTGTGGTACTGGATACCTCATGTCTAAGTTAGGATCATAGGTAGGTTCTGGTATAGGTGAATAAGAATATGGTGTAAAAGATACCGGATCTATGGGAATTTCCTTAAATATTGGGCTAACCTTGCCTACTGATTCATTCTTTAATTGAGATGCCAACTTCTCCCTCCTCTCGGGATCAGTTAGATCCTCTAGGATATACAAATACCCAACTATCAGTCGATACAGATCCATAAACTTGGAAGCTAATTTGGGATGCTTCTTGACTAAAGTAAGATGATCTGGTGCTAGCTCCGAGTCTATGGAATAATGAGGAATCACATCATATGTGCTTCTTTCCAACTCTTGGTCTTTGTGCTCCCGAATAGTGGCTATCGCCTCTAGAATAGCAACATGGTATGCTGCTAGATTACTTCTACCCTCACCCATGGGTAAATCGTAATATACACCAAGATTCTCTGGTACATGGATTCTAACACGATATTTAGCTATCATGCGCCCATCGTAGTATGTCAAGGTACTAACTGGAATGGTGGTCGCACAACCAAAAACTCTCAAAAATTGTTGAAGTTGTTCAGTTAATGTCCCCTCATAATCCTCGAGAATCTCTTCCTTACCAAAGTTTGTTTTGGAAACTTCGGTGCCATCTTAACTATATACAAAATATTTTTAGCTAGTAACTATCAATTATAACTATGAATCCTAATAAAGAATTATCGAACTAAAAGTATACAGCAAAATATTCTCAATTGAATAATCATCATACTTTTTAGAGAACTCTTTATCATTGCTACTTGACTCCTATAGGTAATACCCTTTACTAGGTTTCCAACCTAAGGTCAAAGAAATGGCTCTGATATTAGCCGTGGTGACCCAGCATACCACTGCATGTGTAATACACTATAGTCGTTGACATGACACTTACAGAATACCGTTCCGCAAATATCACATCCCTTAGAGTGGTACAACAGAAACATTGTGGGTCCAAATTACAGACATACACACATTATTATTATTACAATACCAAAAGATCAGCACCTCAAAGTTATTCAAACTTACAAACCATACTTATAAGTTTTAGCGCAAGAACGAAGATTCAAACACATATCATAACTTGTGCTCAACAACTTATTATATAGGGTTTGTGCTGCTCAGCTTGACTTAAGTTCTATATAACTATAGGCAACTACTCAGACTCTTTGCCTCCAACTCCATAGAATATCTCGTAGTCCACAAATTCCTCTCCTCCGAATAGGTCTGGTTCCTCGTAGTAGACATCCTCTTTTCCTTCGGTAGCATACATTGGGGTGTCCTCTGGCTCCTCAGAGTCTAACCAGGGGATTAAAGGAAAGAGTGAGTAACAACGTTACCAGCAAGTTCATTATATGCACGGTGGGAAATTTGATGCTCTATCTACCACCTCGGACTATTAGCCCTTGGCACTATGCAGTTTTCGTACTTCAAAGGTTGATTTTAATATAAAAAACTATGCCCATGAGTCTTCACAGGTTGACCAGAACTTCATGGAGTTCCTCTCCTACCGCGTTCATAGCTCCTTCCCGGAATAAGGAGTAGCATGTCACAATTCTTACACTCTGCTGAGGTTCGTTGCTTTACCCATGAGAGATCAAATCTTTGTTGCACAACCGGGCATACTTTCCCGTCCACAATTCCATGATGTGGGGCCTAGTAGATGATCCAACTAACCACTGCCCTTCTGCGTGAACCCACATGGAACACGACTCCCCCAAGAAGGAATACCTCCATTAACCCCCATATAGGCAGATATAATCCTAGTAACCCCTTGGAGACTCTAGTGAGCAGATCATGTCCCTAGCAACCCCCACCGAAGTGGCAGATCTACCTCTGACAACCCCTCATGGATAATCCAGATACCACTATCACGGTGACATAAGGGTTCTTACCAATGCTGAGTCTAAAGGGAATATGCCCTAGAGACAAGTATTAAGATGGCATATTTCATAAAGTTTATGATCAAGTTTTATATCATGCTATAACCATATTGATAGGAAACATCGATACACGTGTGATATACAAACAAACAGTAGTTCCTGGTGAAACTCTAGTCACCGGTTCATTGGTCAACTGATGATCAAAGGTTTCCTGATCATGAAGGTGCCTCGGCCCCTAATTGACAATGAGGTCATTTAATTGGGGAATGAGATGGTGAACATACCCTATCTATAGCATCGTATCAAGATCATGTCACGAAGTTTAGATTATGATGTTCAGGAAACATAGTGACTCTTTTCTTAGACTGTGAGACCAGATCAAATCAGTGTTACCTGAGGATACTCTAACGGCACACAATGTTACTCAGTGATATGGTGATTATAAAGGTGACGTTGGATATCTAGAGGAACATATTGAAGAGACTGAGTCAAGAGCAGGATTTGTCCATCCGCATAGCTGAAGATACTCTGGACCCACTCAGATAATTTATATCCAATAGCTGTGCAACGGGTGACTAGGTCATGCGGATATTACTTATCGAAATGAGTAAAGAAGGTATTATCGGTAACGAGATTGAACACTGACATAGGGATACCACTTGATCAAACCTCCGACAATATAGTATCATAGAGATAAAGGGAATAAGACATAATGTTTAACGGTTCAACGACAAATATCATTGAGTACACAGGTGGCCAAAAAGGATAGGATGTCCAGATCCCGATGTTGATCATTGGTCTTAGAGGAGTCTTGGCCATGTCTGTTGTATTCACGAACTATTGGGTAGCCTGCTTAAGGGCTAGACGAAGCTTGGAGATTGTTAATGGCTAGTTTGAATCACTAAAGAAGTGAGAAGAGAGGAACCAGAAAAGTTCTGGGGAGATCCGAAGTCGTTTGGAGAAAGAATAAGGAAAAGGATCGAAAAAGGATTTTTGGATAAATGGTTATTTGAATATGATTATTATATGTTAATTATGAATTAATATATTGTAAAATAATATTTAAATAATGATTTATAAAATTCATCTTAATAGTTAGGAAAAATCCCGTAGGGATTTTACCTAAAAAGAAACAGACGAAAAATGCAAAACAACGCAGCAGGAAAAGGGCCGGTTTTTGAACCAGCCCAAAGTGGGGGGTGGATAGTTTTTACCACGCGGGGCAGCTGCTGCTTCCCGCCACCGTCGCAGGCTGCCTGGCCCTTGCCCACCCGGGCGCGGCCGCTGGCCGCTGTGTGCGCATTGGCGTGCGGCCGGCCCACCGGTGTCGCCCCGCCTCTCGCTGCTGGCTGCCACCTGGGCCGCCGCCGCCTGGCCGGCTAGGGCAGGCGTGGGTGGGCAGCTGGCCCACCCGTCTGGTGCTTATTTCCCCTTTTTCCAATTGTTTTTAGTCCCACATTGGGACCTAAAGGTGGAGGGAACCCCTCCCTCCGCGTATATAATAAGGTGCCCATGGGAGGATTAAAAGACACAAATTTCCACTTGGAAATAAATAAAAGGCATGTGTTGCCTCTCTCTCTCTCGTGTGCGACCGTGGCCCCCTTGTCAGGGCTATGCAAGAAAGAAGTTCTTCATCGTGGAGTGCCGTCACTCTGCGAGATTCGGAGCCGAGAGATCTACTTCCACAATCTCGCCTATATCGGGGAGAAGAGGGGGTCGATGTCAATCACCGTACGTGTGTGACTCCCTATAGCAGCACCGCCCTTTCGGTTCTAGGAGTTGTCGTGGAGCCACAAGAACATTGTGACCTCGAGGTCAGCGTCGGGGCGTCTTCTTCATCCACGTTCCTCGTGGTACGTTAACCGCGCTTGGTCTTCAAAGGTATGAATACCGTATCTCTTTCCCATTACTGAATTAGTAGTAGATAGATCTTGGGCTTCTGGGTTGCCGCGTAGTAATTTTTTTGATTTTCTGCACCGAACCCCAACAGTGGTATCTAAGCCAATCTATGCATAGTAATGCTAGTATAGGTAGAACACACGAGTTGTGGTGTGTGGGCGTCGACTTTTTGATTGTTACCCTCCCACGTGTACTTGTTTATATCGCGGTATTGATTGATGAAGCTGCTCGAACCGACCTTAAACATACTCTTACACGAGACTGGTTCCACACTGGACATACGACTTGTTCCGTATAAGTGGCTAGCGGGTGTCTGTCTCTCTTTCAATAGTTGATATAGCATTTACAGATGCGGGGAGGACTGCATCTTTCGTCAGGAGAGATCCGCATTCATACAAGAGTTGATGCTCAAAGGCATGGTTGATGAACTACATGAGCTCATAGGTGATCTTGAAATGGATGTGATGTTAGAACACCTAAGGGAAGAGTTCATATCCCATGTGCGCATGTGGAAGTACGAGCTAGTCGAGGACTTCCTATCCATGAAGATGGAGGAACACACTTGTCTGAATGATCACCTGGACCGCATGCTTGATGCACACAGGAGACTAGCCACCTAGTGGACTATTGGATGATGGAATCCTTTGCAATAGGAGTATTGCTTAGGTCACTTCCTCCCAGCTTCAAAGGATACATCTGGACCTGCATCATGCAAACATTTGTTGCAGTAACGAAGTATATGATACTTGTTTTGTTTTATGAAAACAGGTCCTTCTACATGAATGATGGCTGCAAGAGAGGAGGTGACATTACGTGTTGATGGAAAGCATGATGATGGCCGACGAAACTCTCCCTCAAGATTTATCATACAGTTTATATTTTTTGAATAATTATTATAATCGTGGAATATGAAACTTTTATAGTGTGTCTTACATTTCGTGAGACGGTTATTCATACAAGTTTGTAACAAGTCAGTTGTTCTAAATATGGCGTCTCTCCCACCCCTCCCCCACCTGAACCCTAAAACCTTCAAGGCCGGCGATCTCCTTGGCGGTTGTTCCTCCTTCCATTCGGCTCTGACCATCTTCTTCGGTGTTTCATCCTCTTAAAGGTGATCTCCTTCTTTTCCCCTCTTCCTCCACCATGATTCATCCCTCAGGACAATGGAAGGCCACATACTCCACGTCTCGGGATCGGGAACATGGCCGTACCAAGGTTTATGATGGATCTGTTCATCTCTGGATCAAGGAGGGACGTGTATGGCTAGTTCTCATGAATGAAAAGGGTGCTCCTCTGGTTGGGAAATTTCTCACCCAAGATGAGGTGATCTGCATTGGTGAGGAGGTCATCTACCCCTGCCCCAGAGTCCTTATTGGTGCATGTTCTGATGGCTTGGATTTCTTCTTGGTCAAGGATTTGAATGCTAGGAATATTGGATCTGGTGCTATTGCTGCTTCCCCTACCGGTGTGTGATGGCGCCTAGAAGCACTTCGTCGAGAAACCCCAAGAGAAAGGTGTGATGCAGCACAGCAGAAAGTCTTCCCTTAGTAAGAAACCGAGGTTATCGAACCAGTAGGAGGAAGGAAACGTCTCAAAGGTGTTGCAAGCAACGTGGAAACCTGCACAACACAAACTCAAGACTTTGCCCCAACTAACAGTGAGGTTGTCAATCTCACCGGTTGCTGTAACAAAGGATTAACTGTATGGTGTGGAAGGTGATGATGGTTTACAACAAGTAAACAATAACGATGGAAGATGTATCAATGGTAAAGATTGAACCGGGGTCCATAGTTCACTAGAGGTGTTCTCCTTGGATAAACAAACATGGCATGCTGGGTAAACAAATTACAGCAGGGCAATTGATAGGACTGAGCAAAGCATAGAACACCATCCAACTTCATCTATGACTAGAAGTCCACCTTTGGGTTATCATCCGAACCCCCTCCAGTATTAAGTTGCAAGCAACAGACAACTGCTTTAAGCAAAGTGTGTAAGGTAAACAATCCACTTGTTCCATGAACAAGAGACCGTTGTTTTCTCCCTAGTGGCACTAGCACATCTACAACCGTAGAGATTTTTATCACTTCCCTTGATTAAGTAGAGGCATGAACCCACTATCGAGCATAAATACCCCCTCTTGGAGTCACTAGCAACTACTTGTCCAAGATAGCAACTAACAACGGAGATCATGCAAGATCACAAACAACACAAACATGATAGAATCAAATAGACAAAACCATTAATCAATCTGACATTGTAATCTCAATATCCATCGGATCCTAGCAATCACAACAAGCATGATTACAAATAGATTAGATCTTGATCATGAACGGAGCTCACAAGATCTAGACATGAAATCACAAGGAGGATATACAACCATCTAGCTACTACATGGACCTGTAGTCCAAGGTGGAACTACTCACGCTTCATACCGGAGGCTGGCTTGGTGAAGAAGAAGGCCTCCGGAATGATCTCCCCTCCGGCAGGGTGCCAGGAAGAGCTTCAGTCTCTCCGATCAAGGGACGATGGTGGCGGCAGCTACAGATGGTTTCGTGGAATATTGATCGGGTACTTAGGGTTTAGGCATCGGGGGCTTCTTAAAGGCGAAGAGGCGAGGCTGGGAGGCGGCCAGGGGGGCCACACCCTGCCCAGGCATGGGCCCACCCTAGGCCGCGCCTGGGGTGGGGGGGGGGGGTGGCCACCCTGTGGCGCCCCTCCGTCTCTCCTATGGACTTCGTGTTCTCCTCGGTGAAATATTGACTTTGCCTTTTGTCCCGTCCAATTCCGAGAATATTTCCTTACTACCTTTTCTGGAACAAAAAACAACAGAAAACAGGCAACTCGCACTGTGGCAACTTGTTAATAGGTTAGTACCAGAAAACATATGAAAAGCACCTCAAAGTGTGGACAAAGCAAAGCAAAGTAGATACTAAACAAGCATGGAACATTAAAAATTATAGATACATTTCCGACGTATCAAGCATCCCCAAGCTTAACTCATGCTCGTCCTCGAGTAGGTAAGTGATAAAAGAATAATTTTTGAGGTGACATGCACCATCAAAACCAAGACCATTGAAAGTTGGGATCAAAGAACTCTAAACATGTGCATGAAAGATGGAGTTCTAACAATAAGACAAAGTAACTATGCATGCAACATGAAATGCTACAAACAAAGATCATGAATAACATGCATTGAAAAACATTTGTTTGTTTCACATACAGAAAACATGGCATAGTGGCATTCAACTTGTCCCTCATAGAGTAGCAAATAGATGCATAGGACACCTTGAAAGTTCATAAGAGTGACTAGATACAAATAGCACAAGAACAAGTAATACCAACAATATGCATCAATCAATAAGTTTTGGGACACTGCACATAGAACTAAGAATGCCAACTATGCTCTCTTACTGGTGCCTAAAGGAAGAAGGTGGAGACTCAATAATGGTGGAAGAAGGCCCTTCATAAAGGGAAGCAGGGATTTCAAGTTTCAAAAAGAGCTTCCAAAAATTATGGTACTTGTTAGCTTTCAGCCCTCATTTCCCCTATCATAAGCATCTTGAAGTGATTAAGGATAAAGTGAACAAACTATGGAGTATATGCTTGACAAAGTATAAGTTGGCAATCACATGTCCCTTGAATATGAGGGTCGCACCTCATGCTACTCAACTTTAGTCACATGGAAGTTCTTGTCATAGTAAGTACATGTGTATCATAGAGAACCGCCAACGAGGTACCCCTTGCACATGGTACAGGAGATATCCCATAACCAAAATGACAAGGCAAGCAGACAATAAGCATCTCAGCAATCTTTTTATTTTCTATTTGCATAGGTTTTTACCGAGGATGCTTCACAGATTGCTCATTATGGTGATGCTGCAAGTTTCCACCATGATTAGGCATGGCTTAGGCTAGTGGCCTAGGCGTTTCTCTAACACAAAATAGATAACTCCATGGACTTACAAGCTCCCTTTTTATTTCACACCGGCGACATCCATAGATAAAAGAGCATGATATCAACTGTGTATAAAGTACAAGTGCAATGTTGAAAACGTTCCCCGTGACAGCACGGTTCTGCTAATTCCAACGTATAAGTGCAAGCATATACGACATAGATGTCACAATGGTTCAAGTTTATTAGGGTCCAGGAATATAAAGTGTGCATCAAGTTTGTGAGAGCTTTAATCACTAAGTTTTCACATAACAAAGTACTTTTTAATTGGAAGATAGCTAAAAACAAGAATATACTTGGAATGGTGTAACACACCATGCATAGGAGTTTATAGTGGACACTTTTGAATAACTTGGTTTTTTGGGAGTTGGAAGCATGAGTAGAGATTTCTCATACAAGTGGAGGCTAGAAAAAGACTGGGACCAAACGGTGTCATCATCGTATCCGGAAGTTTTACCAAGGCAAGGGACTGCGAGATTGGAGAAGAAGCCTTTGCAGAAGCTGTCCTCTACAACAAAGAATTCAAGGAGATCTAGAGCAAGGTTGATGCCACAGAAATGCCGACATCGAAGAAGCAGATTTCTGACTCCGCCCCAGCTTTCAAGGCTGACATCGAAACCAAGTCGGTGGAACTTGTGGTAGGTGATGCCTCCAAGACCACCGCCATTGGGACGAACCTGGATCCCAAATAGGAAAGCGTGCTCGTCGAGTTCCTTTGTGAGAATAGGGACATCTTTGGCTGGCAACCTGCCTACATGAAAGGTGTACCTAGGGAACTTTCCAAGCACAGCTTGAATATTGATCCAAAGTGCAAACCGTTGAAACAACCTCTACGATGCTTCGGAGACGAGAAGAGACGCGCCATAGGCAAAGAGATAGCTAGGTTACTTAAGGCTAGTTTTATCCGAGAAGTCCTTCACACCCGATGGGTGGCCAATCATGTACTTGTCCCCAAAAAAGGAACCAAAGAATTAAGAATGTGTGTTGATTACACCGACTTGAACAAAGCGTGTCCCAAAGATTTGTTTGCTTTGCCTCGCATTGACCAAGTCATTGACTCGACGGCTGGCTCGGGACTTTTGTGTTTTCTCAATGCATACTCAGGATACCACCATATAAAGATGAGGAAGTCAGACCAATTGGCCACTTCGTTCACCACACCTTATGGCATGTTTTTCTATGTCACGATGCCCTTTGGGCTGAAAAACGCAGGTGCCACATACCAGCGGACCATGCAATGTTGCCTACACGATCAAATTTGTTAGAATGTTCACGCCTATGTGGACGATATAGCGGTGATGTCTAAAAAGTCAAACTACTTAATCTCCGACTTAAAAGAAACCTTTGATAATCTCCGGAAATACAACATGATGCTTAACCCTAAGAAGTGCGTCTTCGGGGTTCCAGCCGGCAAATTGTTGGGCTTTATCGTTTCCCAGCGTGGAATCGAGGTCAACCCGGAGAAAATCAAGGCCATCCTAAACATAAACCGTCCAACATGCCTGAAGGACATACAACGGCTCATAGGCTGCGTCGTAGCAGTAAGCCGGTTCGTCAGCCGACTTGGAGAGAAGGCTCTACCGTTGTACAAGTTGTTGAAGAAGGCGGACAAATTTACTTGGACGGATGAAGAAGATGCAGCATTAAAGCAGCTAAAGGAGATACTCTCTTCGGCGCCTATCCTTGCAGCACCCGAGCCTATGGAGCCTATGTTGATTTACATGGCGGCCACCAACCGGGTAATCAGCATCGTCGTCGTGGTAGAGAAGAAAGAACCAGACTATGAGTACGGAGTTCAACGGCCAGTTTACTATGTAAGCGAGGTCTTGACGGAGTCCAAGCAGCGTTACCCGCACTACCAGAAGCTAGCTTATGGAGTGTTCCTTGCTTCTCGGAAGCTAAGGCACTACTTCCAGGAGCACCCTATCACAGTTGTGAGAAAATCTCCACTGTCCGACATCATCAACAACAATGACGCTATAGGAAGGGTCGCAAAGTGGGGCATTGAACTTGCCGCCTTCGAGATCACCTACAAGAGACGTGACGCTATCAAATCACATATATTTGCGGATTTTATTGCAGATTGGATGGAGATGCCAGATGCTACCCCTATGACAGAGCCAGAATACTGGGTGATGCACTTTGACAGATCAAAGCTACTCAATTGCTCGGGGGCTGGTGTACTACTATAGTCACCAACTGGGGAGAAGCTACACTACGTTCTGCAGATCCACTTCGAGGCTACGAACAACATGGAGGAGTACGAAGCACTCATTCACGGACTATGCGTAGCCAAGGATATTGGAATCAAGCACATAGTTTGCTGTGGATATTCCGACTTGGTTGCCCAGCAGGTGGCTGGCACCTGGAACACGTGGAACCCTATGATGGCGGCATATCGAGACGAAGTGGACGAGATAGCCAAGAGCTTATTGGGCTACGAAGTCAAGTATGTACCTAGGGAGCAAAATGAGGCGGCTGATCTGATGTCAAAGCTTGGATCTGGGCGCAAACAAATTCCGCCTGGCGTTTTTCTGGAGCATCTACGGACACCATCCTTGAAGGGAGTGGACCTCGAGAACCCGGATAGAATTTATTCTTTCGTTCACACAGTGACAAAGATCCCTCTAGCTTGGACAAAACCGTTCATGGAATATCTCGTACATGGAACTTTGCGCATCGACGAGGTCGAAAGTCGGCAAATAGTACATCGATCAAAGGGCTATACCATAATCAATGGATAGCTCTACAAAAGAAGCACCACTGGTGTATACCTTAAGTGTGTTTCCTAGCAAGAAGGTATCGACATCCTTCGTGAGATTCATCTCAGAGATTGCGGGCATCACACCGCTCCTTGATCACTGGTCTCCAAATCCTTCCAGCAAGGATTCTACTGGCTGACCGCGAAAGCGGACGCCGACAAGCTTGTTGAGACATGCATGGGATGCCAGTATTATGCCCGACAACCCCATGTTTGAGCTGAAGAATTGTGAACAATACCAATAACTTGGCCGTTTGCAGTCTGGGGGCTAGGCATGGTCGGTCCATTACAGACGACACCATGTGGGTTTATGCATCTTCTTGTAGCAGTTGATAAATTCACCAAATGGATAGAAACTAAACCCATTAAAAATCTTGATGGTGCAACTGCCCTTAAGTTTGTCCGAGGTCTAGTGGTGAGATTTGGTCTCCCACATAGCATTATCACCGACAACGGCAGCAACATGTCACTTGGAGAAGTGGAAGCTTATTGTTGGGAGAAGGGCATCCGACTTGACCTAGCATCTGTGGAACACCCATAGTCCAATGGCCAAGTTGAGCGAGCCAATGGATTAATTCTGCAGGGAATCAAGCCATGTCTTGAGGCACCGCTACATAGAGCAGCTGGGGCCTAGGCAGAGGAATTACCATCTGTGCTATGGAGTTTACCAACTACACCCAACAGATCTACCGGCTACACCCCTTATTTCATGGTATATGGAGCAGAAGTCATCTTGCCTTTCGACATCCTTCACGATTCACCAAGAGTTGCCGCCTACGACGAAGATGACGCTGAAGAATCCAGGTGCCTAGATGTGGACATTCTCGAGGAAGAGCACGTATTGGCATGCCAAAGATCCTCCATCTACTAGAAGAAGCTACATAGCTACCATAGTCGCCGCGTTCGGCATCGCTCGTTTAAAGAGGGGGATCTGGTGCTCCGACTTAAGCAGAAGAAGTCACACAAATTATCCCCGCCATGGGAAGGACCGTTCATCATAAGCAAGGCGCTGCTCAATGGGTCTTACTACCTCGTTGACAACTGTGAACTTGAGGATAGACCTAGCGAAGATCATAAGCGTAAGCAACGTGACCCGGATGATGACTACCCGGAGCTTGATCGGCCATGGAACATAGCACAACTACGTCCTTTTTACACTTAGCATATTTTTTATCTACTCTGTACTTCTTATATGATCAATGAAATAAAGATCTCTGGTTCACTCATATTCTTGAGTCTTTTACCTCCTTTAGTGTTCATTTTTGGATCGTATAAAACCTTCATGTGCAAGCTTTGCATTTGCACTTGTGAAAATTCCGCCTACGGGCGTTAGCTTAAGTTTTCTGGTCTATACGTTCTTTGTTGTTTTTATGTGGATTCTGGAGTAGTGACTTTTGGCACTTGTTGTCGGCGATTTTGTGCTTAGGTTTTTGATGGTGCCATTGGGCATCATCACCTGAGTGCATGGTTCCGACTACGAGTCTTCCGACTAATGAAAGGTCAAGCATAAGAACCAAAGTAATGGATAAGCCAGCACTTGCTTAAAAAATATTTACACGCTGGAACTAGTACTTGAGTAGCAGGAAAATTACAACTATTGTTATTCCGCCTTAAGTTAACACAGTAGTTTTTCCGCATACACCAATCCAGAGGAAACAAATATTACAAAGTGTTTTTTCATTCCTCTGGCGCAGGAGACTTTGATGCAACATCGTCAGCAGCAGGAGATCCATCTTGTTCATCTTCAAAGTCGATGGTCTTGAGGGACTTGGAGGAACTCGGATGATCATCGTCAGTGATCTCAAGAGGCACGAAGACGTTGTGATCAACCAACTCGGAAACCTTGGTGTCAAAACCCGTGAGCGATGCCCAGATAGCCTTATGGTCAATCTTCTGGCCTTCATCGTCTACGTCGGGACAACCCAAGGTCACTGTGTTGATGTGAGCGTTCTCGTAGTGGGCCTTGATCATTGCCAACGGCATTCTTGCGCTAGCCCGGGTACATGAAGATTTCCATCTTACGATATGCTCGGGGATTGACGCAAGATCTCCGAGTACTTCATCACGGAGTCCACCACCTTGATGTTGATGTTGAGGGGCTTGGCGATCTCCTTGGCTTGCTTGACGGTGGTGCTGATGAAGTTGCCAGCGAGAACCATGCATTCCTTTGGCGGAGGAGGCGAATTGGTCAAACCAATAGGAGCTACATTTCCGACAAACAAAGGAGCACATGAGTTCAGTAAACACAAACAGTTCAAATTACTTGGCATACAGAAACACAAGACGGAGATTTCTTACCAAATATGCTCGCCTCCGCCTGCTAAAGTGTCTCCGCAATGGAGTCCCGCTCTTGTCGTAGAATCTTGTAAGCCTCAAGGTTATGTTGATTCTGCTCATCGGCAGATTTCTTCTGCTACTTGAGGATCGCAATTTCCTCCTTCAGGCGGTTCATCTCCGTGTTGGCGGACTCCTGTAGGGCCTTCATGGATTCCTCGTGCATCTTCAGAGTGTCGGTTCTCGCCTGCATAAGGATCTTGTTCTCGCTATCCAGCAACTCAATGTGGTTGGATTGCTCGAAAATGTCCTTGGCCTTGGCAATGGTTTCTGCAAGTCGGAGAAATAACAGCACACAATGAGTAGTTGGAGAGTGATGGCACAAGACCAAGTTTGATGGCGAAATTGAAAGGAAAAATAGACTCTTGCTCTTGGTGATTTGTTCCTTCAAGAAAGCAGTTTTACCCTTTTTAGCTTCCAGCTCAGCGCGCATCTTGTGGAACTTCTCGTTGGTGACGCCTCTCCGAGCATTCTCATTCTATGGAAACAAGTTCAAAGTTACTTAGTCTACTTGAAGCATCTAGCCGAATAAATATACACCTAGAGGCTTGGGGGCTATAGTGAGAGTTTTTAACTCGGCAAATATGCTTAGTATTTCTTTAAGCATCTAGTCGGAACTAATTCTGTTTCAACTAGAGGCTTGGGGGCTACAGTATTGAAATTTACAAACATTGCATATGCTACTCTGAAAGTATCTAGTCGGAATAATTCATTCAATCTACATACTTGGGGGCTACAGTGAGAATTTTTCTAGCTTAGTCACTCTTAGAGCATTTAGATGCAAATACCTATGGTTTTTTGTCTAAATCCTCGGGGGCTACAGTGGGATACTCATATGAAATGCAAAAGGCAAATAAAACTTACAAGTGCGATGATCTTGAGATTGGTGGCGCTCTCGGCAAATAACTTGCTGAAGGAAAGACTATTTCCTCACAAGATATCCGCTTGCCTGAGAAGCTCCTCAAGGCCGCAAGTCAAAGAAGTTGGCGCTGCACCAGGAGCCAGAGTTGAGCTACTCGGCGTAAGCGCCGGGTAGACAATCTTTGGAAGCTCTATTGGCGTCCTGGGTGCAGAAGCGCCACCTTTGGCAGACGTTCCGCCTACCACCATCGCCTTACCGCTACCGATGACATCCTTAGCCGGAGCTTCAGCCATTTTGGTCGCGGTGCTTTCTTGTGTCGCTTGCTCGTCGACAAGGACAAGATCCATGGAGACACCTGGATCCACTTCCATGGCGGAAGGGCCAGATGCCACCATAGCCAGAGAGCTTGTCGGTGCGGCAGTAGGCTTGACGATGGGAGTGATGGGGGCGATGGTAGGAGACACTTGGTGCAACATATCCTTGATATTTTTAGAAGCCCCCAATGTTTTGGAGGACTTCTTCAAACTTAAACTGGCCATCTTCCTGAAACGTGCAAAAGTATAAGTACAGGAATAAGACGAACAATGGACAATGTCGGAAGGAAAGAAGCTTACACAACGGTGGGTGCCTTGGTGAAAGGGATGTCGGTAATCTTTCTTTTATCCGCCTCCAGGGCGGCAGTGGACTTCTTGGAGACTCTACTCTCCGTCTTCTTCTTCTTTCCTCCGTCGGCAGCGTCAGAGGTGGAGCTCTTCCGCTTTCGTGCCAATGGAACATCGTCGTCAGACACAACAGTGACTTCCTTCATCTTGGGGTCATAGATTTGGACAGCCATGCTATCCTCCTCTAGACTTTTAAGCTTTTAAGTGAAATCCCAAAGTGGTTAGATGAGATAGTAATGGCTAGACGGAAGAATTGGAGTATATGTCATACACGGAAAATAAACAGGTACCTCTAGGCACTTGCCCTCTATGAACATGTCATAGGTGATGGCGAAGCCGTGCTTCCTGTCCTTCACCTTGACGATGTACTTGAGGCGGAGCTTGATGGAGTCACTCGAGAAGTTGTCCTCGGAGATGTGGAGGCTATCCTTCATCTCCTTGGTATACTGGTGCATCAGCTTCATGCGGTGCTGCAGAGGCTGGATCCGCCTGACGAACCAGCACATGGCTAGGTACAACCCGGTCAGACCCGTCTCTACGAACCACTCTATCCTCCTTATGGCGTGGGAAGCATCATTGTCGGAGGGAAGGGTGGCCTAGGATCTCCATGTCGGGGCTTCAGTGGCAGCCCCATCGACGAAGTTCGGGTATGTTCCTTCTCGTCCAGCTAGAGGGATATCTAGGCCGTAGAAGTATGTACGTTGCCAGTTCTTGCAGGACTCGTGGCCGACGATGTCGGGGAACCGCCGGCCAGACCGGATCTTAAAACTAATTCTTCTGCAATTCCTGAGCTCGTCCTTGTTTGCCCCGGCTTCCCTCTTGACGGTAAAGAAATAAATGAATAGGTCTAACCTAGGTCTAATCCCTAGATAGCCCTCACAAAGCGCTACATAGTTTCTAAGTGCCAGGATGCTATTGGGGGAGAGGTTCTGAGGTTGAACCCAGTAATGGTTGAGGACAGCAAGGAAGAAGTCGGAGATCAGAAAGGAAACGCCGCGTACTAGTTGCGCTTTTAGGTACACCTCTCCGGCTTGGGGAGAAGGAGTGACCTCGCCGGCCGGCGCCACTCGCCAGATGAGCCCCTCTGTCGCGGGGAGGTAAACTTCAGCGAGCAGCTCCCTCATATCACCATCGGTGATATCGGAGCCGCGCCAATCTCCCTCGTGGGAGTCACCCTCCTCCTCCAGCGGCTCCAGCCCCGCTGGAATATGGTCGTCGCCGGTGGTTTCCACCACCGCGGACCGCGGCACCACCACGCCCTATGGAGGCACATGGACAGAGCTTGCCGGCTTGGACACGCTCTCGTTAGTCGCCGCCATGGACGGAGTAGAGCTGTTGCTAGCCATTGGAGTGAGAGGAGAGAGGTGACTGGGAGATTGGGAAGAAGTTAGGGTTTTTCGCGTGCGCGCGGAGAGCTCGAGGAGGTGTTCGCAGGAGGAAGACGATGACACAGGGAAGAATGAGGTGACAAGATAAAATCTTCCATGGTTGAAATTTATAACCCCTAGCATCAAGATTCGTGCAAAGTGATCGAATGGTTGCTGCGTGGATAGAGCGTGTATGCGCGTGCGCGGAAATTTTGCCACGTTCCCAACCGCCGCCACCAACGGTTCGTATCCTTCGCGCGGGAAAAATGGACATCATTCTGTTCTCTGCATGTGTGAGTTACGAGGCATTGCTGACCTATTGTCTATGTTGCTCTAGCTGACACGGGCATGTGAGCCATCCCATTGGAAGATTCCGGCATGGACGGATCCAGTCCGGCTACGAGAAGAGTACGATGGAAGATTCAGCATTTCTCCGACTTACAAAATTGAAAACGGAGAGCATTGCAAAGTTCTTGGGAGGACTACAAGATATTGCTTGACGATTTGCCGACATTCACATAGACGGAGCATTCAACCTGAAGAGGCAAGACGGAGAAAGATCTCGGAGTTCTCCGAGGGCTACTGTTGGGGATATGCTATATGGGTATCCTCATAGCATGTCTCTAATCCGGATAACTCGGGTGGCCCACAGTTGGTAGCATGGCCCATGGCCTGCTAGGCGGCCTAGTTATATGAATCCAGAAGGGAGGCCCATGTCGGATAAAGGAAGGCTACTGAGGAGTCACCGACGTACCCAGAGCCTTGGAGTGCAAGACACGCTAGACTAGTTGTATGCAGTGTAGGACTCTGTAACCTGTCCGGCTAGGACTTTCCCTGTAACCCTAGGATCTGGTGACTATATAAGTCGGACCTATAGGAGCCTTTAGGGCACCAATTAACTCATACCTCGCACAACGAACCGATCCTGTAGCTCGGCGTATAGCCATTATAGTGATTTATAGCATGAGTAGGATCCCGCCACCGTTGTGGGATCTGAACCTGGGTAAGCTATGTTACCTCGTACCTGTCAACCATCCGCCTTACCCCACGTCTCTAAACACGCATTGTGAGGACCCCTCCATGGCGTACTCGTTGGCAATACCACGACAAGCAACCAACTAAGGGAGCAATAATGGCCATAATCATGCAGAGCGACAAAACATTACTAATCAAAGCACAGAGTGGTACTACAAGTCAAGGAATAAATGATCATAGAGGCTATGGTGACTTGTTAATAGTCATAACATGGTGTGATCATGTGCCAAGTCATCCCAAACAAAACATCAAAGGAGAATACCACAATACTATGCTTCCGTATGCTAAAACAACACATGATTCCTTCAAGGCACACTAAGCAATCCCAATTGTTTGGAACAAGTCATGCTATAGAAATAATCACTAAGCATAAGGTCAAAACAACACCAGCATGGCATGCTAAAGTCTAAGTCACAGTCAATGCAAACTCCTCTTGCACTTCTCAAGCAAGAACTTTCTACTCCTTTCCAACACCAATCGACTTATTTTAAACAACACGGCGAGAACAGGGGTCCAAACTACTTTATTCAAGCAAACTAAACAAACTAAGCAAAGCAAATGAAAATTAAGACGCTCTGAGAACAACACAACAGTGCATGAAACAATAAAAACGAAGTGTCTAGAAAGACCTGAGCTTTTTATTGATGAAGAAGGGGATGCCTTGGGCATCCCCAAGCTTTGACGCTTGTACCTCTTGGATATTTCTTGGGGTGACACAAGGGTGGCATCCCCAAGCTTGAGATTTTGTCCATTCTTCATCTCATTACACCATTCTCTCTCCACACCTGAAATTTTTCCTTCATACAAAACTTCACACAATCTTCATTAGCAACATTAGTGTATTCACAAGATAATAGACCTTTGGGTTTAACTTTAGAACAGCAAAACTTTTCACTAAAAACATAATCTACTGTAGCAAATCCTTCAAAAAGCTCAATTTCCCCAAAAAAAACCCAAAAAGAAATCAATAAGAAGCAAATGCAAATAATGGCAGAAATCTGTCAAAATAGACCAGCAGGCAGAAACTGATATTTTCGAAAATCTTCTGTTGCTCAAATCAAAAAGTGTTGAACTAACGAAAGTTATCTAACATACTGGGGGATTTATTATTAAATTTTCAGCTCAATCCGACTTACAAAGACTCCTCACGAATTTTTATGGTGGAGGACAAAAATCTGTTTCGGGACAACAAGTCCCCAAATCTTACTTCCCTCTTATTAGAGGTCATTATTGGCTCAAAAAGCAAACAAAAAGGATAAGGATAGGTCATTAATAAAGTAATAACTTCCAAGACTCAAGGAAACTCTTGGGTTATCTCCCAACAAGTAATTTTCTTTAACGCCTTTAAATTAGGCACAAGAAGCAAGAAATCAAGTATTTTCAAATGAGGAAGCATTAACATCAAATCTTGCTTTCAAATGAGGAGCAAAAAGCAACTTCTCTCTCCTCATAGGGAAGTGTTCAATACCTTTTTTGAATGGAAATCGATATTTAATGGTGCCTTCTTTCATATCAATGATGGCACCAATAGTTCTAAGAAAAGGTCTTCCCAAAGTAATAGGACAAGAAGCATTGTATTCAACATCCAAAACATAAAAATCAACAGGGACATAAGCATTGTTAACCATAATGAGAACATCATTAATACTCCCCATGAGTTTCTTCTTAGCATTATCATTAAGTGGGACATCCAAATAACAATCTTCTAAAGGTGGCAAATCAAGCATTTCATAAATCTTCCTAGGCATAATAGAGATACTAGAACCAAGATCACATCAAGCTTTGAGATTAAAGTCATTCACTTGCATATTAATAATGGGTTTCCAACTATCTTCTACTTTCCTAGGAATAGAAGCTTTGTGTTTTAACTTCTCTTCCTTGATCTTAACAAGAGCATCTGTAATGTGTTTGGTGAAAGCAAAATGCATATCACTAGCATCAGGACTTCTAGCAAGCTTTTGCAGGAACATAATCACTTCAGAAATATTGCAACCATCAAGATAAAAGTCAAACTTAGCATCACTAGTAGTAGACTCATTGGGCTTAGGAATTGTAGGAGGAGGAATAGGGACTTCTTGTGGTTTAGTGGCATCCATATTGGTGGTGGTGATGGTACACACACTATTGTTTCTAGCAATTTCAGCTTCTCTTTCCCACTTAGCATGAAGTTGGGCTAACAGTCTAACATTTGCATTAATAGTAACTTGTATGGAATGAGTAGCAGCAAAGGCACTTTCATGGTTTCAGGTTTAGCAGCCATTTTATTAATCAAAGAGGACTGTGCTTCAGACAAAGAGGAAATATTTTTCTCAACATTTAAAAGCTTTTCCTCCATAGTCTTGTTGAAAGTGGTTTGTTTAATAATAAAGTCTTTGAGTATGACTTCAAGTTTAGAGGGGGCACTTCTAGCATTGTTGGAGTTTCCATAGGTATTGCCATTATTAGGAGGATAAGGCCTATAATTGTTGTTACTACCAAAATTATTCCTATAGGCATTGTTGTTGAAATTGTTGTTTCTAATGAAGTTCACATCAACTTGATCTTCATGAGCAACCAAAGAGGCTAAGGTAACATTATTAGGATCTAAAGGAGCTTTCCCATTAACAAGCATAGCCATAATAACATCAATCTTATCACTCAAAGAGGAGGTTTTTCAACAGAATTTACCTTCTTACCATGTGGAGCTCTCTCAGTGTGCCATTCCGAGTAATTAACCATCATATTATCAAGGAGTTTTGTTGAAGCACCCAAGGTGATGGTCATAAAGGTACCTCTAGTAGATGAATCCAACAGGTTTCTTGAAGAGAAGTTCAAACCTGCCAAAAAAGTCTGGCTAATCATCCAAGCAGTGAGTCCATGAGTGGGACAATTCTTAACCAAAGATTTCATTCTTTCCCAAGCTTGAGCAACATGTTCATTATCAAGTTGTTTAAATTTCATAATATCACTTATCATAGATATAATCTTAGCAGGAGGGTAGTACTTTCCAATAAAAGCATCTTTTCACTTAATCCAAGAATCAATACTATTTCTAGGCAAGGATAGCAACCATTCTTTAGCTTTTCCTCTCAAGGAGAAAGGAAACAACTTGAGCTTAATAATATCTCCATCTACATCCTTATACTTTTGCATCTCACAAAGTTCAACAAAGTTATTGAGATGGGCAGCATCATCATCAGAACTAGCACCAGAAAATTTCTCTCTCATCACAAGATTCAACAAAGCAGGCTTAATTTCATAAAAGGTAGCATCAGGAGCATGTGGAGCAATAGGAGTGCTTAGAAAATCTTGTTGTCTGTGCTAGTGAAGTCACACAACTTGCTGTTGTGTAGAGTTCATTTTGGCAAAAGAGCAAGCCAAAACAACAACAATAACTAGAGCAGGAACTAATTTTTTTGTGTTTTTGATAAGGGAAATCAAACCAAACTAAACTAATTTTTTTGGAGTTTTTGATAAAAAGAGGCAAACAAAACCAAACAAAATAAACTAAGCAAACTAAAAACAAAGTAAAGAGAAAGGTTGAGGAGGACTCCCCTTGTGAAGACGTCCTTAGCCTCCCCAGCAACAGCGCCAGAAAAAGGCTTGATGAGTGCAGCAGCACTTCATTGGGAGACACCAAGAGGAAGGTATGATGAGCACAGCAGCAAGTTTTCCCTCAGTTAGAAACCAAGGTTATCGTGTTAGGTTGATCTCCCGTTTGGTCCAACGGCCCGAACAACTTGGTCTTGCGCCCTGATCGGGGGCGCCCTACCCTACATGGTTGGTGGGCCCCTATGGCAACGCTATAAAGAGGAGGTGGGGGCCGAGGCACGCAACACGAGGTTTGTCTGTGCTGCCGCTCTCCCTACCTACACATCCCTACCGATCTAGGGTTAGCGCTAGTCACGGGAAGCTCCACCGGCGCTCTGCCTAGTTTCTTTAGCCATGCTCTCGCCGTCGACCAAGATGGCCAATGGGTCATCGAGCTCCATCACCGGAGAAGGTATCCACTCTCCCCTCTCTCTCTCTGCAAGATCGAACCACATAGCTAAGCCTACCGACTAGATCTCGAGCAAAGCAAAACTAATAATGGTATCAGAGCCACTACTCGTGTATAATTGCAAAGGCAAAGAATAGTTAGAGTATTAGGGTTTCTAGAAGCGCCGCCGCGAGGCCGCGCCATTCCTCTCGATCCCGACGCATCGGCAAGCCGAGGTCGGGAAGAAGAACCCACAATAGATTGAAACCCTAACCTCTAAGATCCACCAAAACCTTTTTTCAGGAAGAAAGAGTCAAAGAAAAAACCCCAGATCCCGTACTGCCCCTAGTTGTTTCCTCCCTAGTTCCTCCTGATTCGAAGCAGAAAGAAAGTAAACAAAAGAAAGAGGAACCCTAGATCCCAAAACCCCACAAAAAAGTTAGCCGGCCTCCACCAGGAAAAGGGCACCGCCTCTGGCCACTTGACGATGACGCGTTCACCAACAGGTGCTCGCGCATGCTGGCAAAGGGCTAGGGGGGCGCCGTCGACCACATGCATCTGTTGCTCTCTCTCTGCATCTGGTGCAAAGGGGGTAGGAGGGATAAGGGGCTAGCAGTAGGTAGAGGGGAAAGGGGTCGCATGAGAGGGAGGGGCCCTTCGCCGGCTATGCCAGGCGGCGCCGCCTCGCCTCATGCCGCGCGCCGCCAGAGAGCAACGCTCGCGAACAGAACAGATGGTCAGGGGAGAATGGTGTTAGGGTTTTCGACGGGGCGCTGGGGGTCGTTTTGATCTGGCGAGATGAGAGTGTTACCGTCGGATGCCGGTCAGATGCATCGGACGGTCGTGATGCGGCCAGGGTGGGCGGCGGCCGGGCCAAGCAGGCCACGCTGTTAGGCTGGTGGGCCGAAGCGGGCCGCAATAGACGCTGCTGCGAGCGCGCGTGCGCGTTAGATAGAATAGCAGCCGCGACAGGCCATGGGCCGACGTGGGCTGGCAGTGCGCGCGTGGGCCGCGCTTAGTATAGGCCCAAAAGGGCGTCTTTAAGCACAGTTTTGTTCGTTTATTTATTTTCAGAAGTTGTTTTTACTGTTTTTAATAGTTTTTTCAACCTTTTTTCTATAGCAATTTTTCCAACTAAATTTTGTGTAGAAAAATAGTATAGTAACACTAAAACCTATGTAAAGAAGTAAAGTTGTTGTTTTTTTATTATTCATGATATTCCGCTGCAAGTTTTAATTGCTTAGATGCAATAAAGAGATAATTATTTTTTAATAGTGATTATTTTATTTGATGACCAACGTTGTTAGTAAAAATTTCACTATGAATAGTAAGTTTTATCCATATTAGTTATATTTCTGCCCAACGGTGATGTAGTATTAATATGGAGAAGTTTCATGTTTTAATTTTACCAACGTTGAATTAACTCGTCTTGATGATATTTTGCTTTCAGGCAATCCTATGAGTTTCATCTCGGCTATTGAGCCTCTCAATGGAGGGAACTACGGCTCATGGCGAGAGAAGTTTGAGATGGGGCTTGCTCTGCTTGACCTCGACCTGGCACTTGTTGAGACTTGTCCCAAAGAAACAGTTGACCCCGTGAGGGGCGAAAAAGAAAGTGAAGAGGAACTTCCAGGTTTCCAAGCCCCAAGGTAAACCTCAGGGGCATCCCTCTTCTTCTAGGCCGCATGGAAAGGCTCCTGAACACCAGGCACAGGAAGTGGACAAGGACACCTGCAAGTGGTGCAAACAGAAGGGCCACTACATGAGTGACTATGTGGCTTTCCTGAAGTATCTGTGCAAGAATGGTGAGGATTTAATTACTTTTGTTGATGAATTCTTATTTTTAAGTTATGCAAAATCTACTTGGTGGATTGACTCAGGTGCGACTGTTCATGTTGCCAATTCATTACAGGGATTTCGTATGAGAAGGACCCTGCAAAGAGGAGAAAGAAGTATTAAAGTAGCAAACGACGTTCAAGATGAAGTCGAAGCCATTGGAGATCTTCCATTAGAGTTGTCGAATGGCTTTGTACTTTTATTAGTATATGTGCTTTATGTACCCTCTTTGCATCGAAACTTAATAAGTGTATCGCGCTTAGACGATTGTGGTTTTGCTTGCCCTTTTGGCGATGGACAATGTAAGATCAAGCTTAATAATCAGATTGTTGGTCTTGCCTTCAGACAAGATAAGCTTTATTTGTTATCACTTTGTGAGAATGTGAATGAAATAAGCGCTGAGAATGAGAATGCCTCCTCATCCCTGAATGGAAAGAGTAAGAGGAAAAGAATTGATGAAGTCTCATCGAAATTATGGCACTGTCGTTTAGGCCATATTTCGAGGGGGAGAATAGAACGCTTAGTAAAAGAATCAATTCTACCGCCACTAGAATTTTCAAATTTAGAGCAATGCATCGATTGCATTAAAGGAAAGTTTGTAAAGAACATTAAGAAATGCGCCAAAAGAAGCACATGAGTATTAGAAATAATTCATACGGATATATGTGGTCCGTTTCCTGTGACATCTGTGGATGGATATGACTCTTTCATAACATTCACGGATGATTATTTGCGTTATGGTTACATTTATCCTATTAAAGAACGTTCAGAAGCATTGGATAAATTCAAGGCTGAAGTTGAAAATCAGCATAGTTTAAAGATTAAAGTAGTAAGGTCCGACCGTGGAGGCGAATATTACGGCCGGCATACCCCATATGGCCAAGTTCCTAGACCCTTTGCAAGGTTTCTCCAGGAACATGGTATAGTCGCCCAGTATTCAACATCGGGGGAGCCTCAGCAGAATGGAGTAGCTGAAAGACGAAACAGTACCTTGATGGATATGGTTAGAAGCATGTTAAGTTATTCCACCTTACCGATTGGTTTGTGGATGGAGGCGTTAAAAACTGCCATTCACATACTTAATCGAGTTCCCAGTAAATCAGTTTCTAAAACACCATATGAGTTATGGACTAGTCGCGTACCTTCACTCAATTATTTGCGAGTGTGGGGTTATCCATCTGAGGCAAAGCTCTTCAACCCAAGCCTTGGGAAGTTAGATCCCAAGATAGTAAGTTGCCATTTCATTGGCTATCCAGACAAGTCAAAAGGTTATCGTTTCTATTGTCCAGACATAATTACTAAGTTTGTAGAAACGAGGCACGCTGTGTTTCTGGAGGATCAGATGATTAGGGGGAGCATGGTATCCCGAGAAATCAACCTTGAGGAGAAGCGGGTGCATGCACCCACTCTGATGATTCAGGAACCAGTTTTCTCGATACCTGCTGCTGCACCGACACAGTATAATGTCGATGAGACACCTGTTGTTGGTTCTCCTGTGGTAACAATGAATGAAAATGAAGACCCTATTACCACACATGAGGGAGAGCTGCAACAGCCCCACATAGAGAATGTGCCAGAAGGCGAGACCCTTAGAAGGTCTCAAAGAACTAGAAAGCCAGCTATTCCTAACGATTTTGAGATCTATGTCAGTGAAGAAGTTCAAATGGAGGGTGATCCCACCACATTTTAAGAAGCCATTAAAAGTCCTCACTCATCGAAGTGGCTTGAAGCCATGGAAGATGAGATGAGATCCATGAGTAGCAACAAAGTCTGGGATTTAGAAGAAATTCCTAAAGGAGCCAAAATGGTAGGCTGTAAATAGGTCTACAAAAACAAATGTGACTCTAGAGGGAATATTGAAAGATATAAAGCACGACTTGTTGCTAAGGGCTTCACCAAAGAGAAGGAATAGATTAAAATGAGACATTTTCTCCAGTCTCAAGTAAGGATTCTTTCAGAATCATAATGGCTTTAGTGGCACATTATAATTTAGAATTGCATCAGATGGATGTAAAGATGGCATTCCTAAATGGAGACTTGGAAGAAAATGTTTACATGGCAAAACCCAAGGGTTTTGTCGTGGAAGGAAAAGAACGTATGGGATGTCGTATGAGGAAGTCCATTTATGGATTAAAACAGGCCTCCAGGCAATGGTACTTAAAGTTCCATGAAACAATAAGAAAGTTTGGGTTCGATGAGAATGAGGAGGAAAATTGCGTATATGCAAAGTTCAAGAATGGGAAATTCATTTTCCTCATCCTGTATGTGGATGACATTCTACTCGCTAGTAGTGATGTTAGTATACTATTGGAGACAAAGAAGTTCTTGTCCTCGAACTTTGATATGAAAGATCTTGGTGAAGCTTCATTCATTCTAGGAATTGAAATTCACCGAGATAGAGAAAATGGGGTTTTAGGGTTATCGCAAAAGGCATACTTAGAGAAGATTCTAAAGAAGTATAGTATGCATGCGAGTAATCCTACGCCTGCTCCTATAGTCAAGGGTGATAGATTTGGGAACTTTCAGTGTCCCAGGAACCAATATGAGATCGATCAAATGAAAGCGGTTCCATATGCTTCTGCTGTCGGAAGCTTGATGTATGCTCAAGTGTGTACACGCCCTGACTTAGCTTTTGTTACCGGGGTACTTGGCAGATTCCAAAGTAATCCAGGGATAGACCACTAGAAAATGGTGAAGAAGACATTGCATTATGCAAAAGGCACAAAAGGCCTCATGCTAACATACCGAAGAACTGATTCCCTTGAGATACAAGGGTATTCAGATGCAGACTATGCGGGAGATGTAGATGAAAGAAAATCCACGTCAGGATATGTATTTACTCTCGCAGGTGGAGTTATATCGTGGAAAAGCTCCAAGCAAACCATCACGGCATCGTCCACGATGGTAGCTGAGTATGTAGCATGTTATGAGGCCACGGGGCAGGCAAATTGGTTAAAGAAGTTTATACCCGGGTTGAGAGTGGTAGACAGCATTCAAAGACCACTCAAGATGTACTACGACAATGAGCCAGCAGTATTCTATGCTCACAACAATAAGTCAAGTGTTGCTGCCAAACACATTAACATTAAGTTTTATGTTGTGAAAGAAAGAATCCAGGATCATACCATAAGTTTGGAGCATATAAGTACAAAAGAAATGCTCGCGGATCCGCTCACAAAAGGCTTACCCCCAGTGTGTTCAGAGAACACTTAGCCGACATGGGTTTAAGGGAAAGCCTATGATACCTGGATATTAAGGGCCTAGAACAAGAAACAAGAATCTGTTTCAAAATAGAGAGGTGTATAGTGGTTGTTGAATCTATGGTATGTAACTGACCATTATGACGATACATGCTCTATATGTTGATCTGTGATGAAATGGGTACCAAAGTAGAAGTTTAAAGTATAAGTTGAATGAAAGATGAGATCAAGGGGGAGAATGTTAGGTTGATCTCCCGTTCGGCCCAACAACCCGAACAACTTGGTCTTGCGCCTTGATCGGGGGCGCCCAACTCTACATGGTTGGTAGGCCCCTGTGGCAGCGCTATAAAGAGGAGGTGGGGGCCAGGGCATGCAACACGAGGTTCGTCTGTGCCACCGCTCTCTCCACCTAACATCCCTACCGATCTAGGGTTAGCGCTAGTCAAGGGAAGCTCCGCCGCCGCTCTGCCTAGTTTCCTTAGCCACGCTCTCTCCGTCAACCAAGATGGCCACCGGTTCATCGAGCTCCATCACCGGAGAAGGTATCCACTCTCCTCTCTCTCTCTCTCTCTCTCTCTGCAAGATCAAACCACATAGCTAAGCCTACCGACTAGATCTCGAGCAAAGCAAAACTAACATATCGAACTAGTAGGAGGAAGGAAACAACTCAAAGGTGTTGCTAGCAACTTGGAGACCCGCGCAACACAAACTCAAGACTTTGCCCCAACGAACAGTGAGGTTGTCAATCTCACCGGTTTGCTGTAACAAAGGATTAATTGTATGGTGTGGAAGGTAAAAGTGGTTTGCAACAAGTAAACGCTAAACAGTGGAAGATGTATCAATGGTAAAGATTGGACCGGGGTCCATAGTTCACTAGAGGTGTTCTCCTTAGATAAACAAACATGGCATGCTGGGTAAACAAATTACAGCAGGGCAATTGACAGGACTGAGCAAGGCATAACAATGCAATACTAATCATCAAGATCCTATGAGATTCGATTGGGCAATACAACAAGATACATAGACCGCCATCCAACTGCATCTATGACTAGAAGTCCACCTTTGGGTTATCATCCGAACCCCCTCCAGTATTAAGTTGCAAGCAACAGACAACTGCTTTAAGAAAAGTGTTTTCTCCCTAGTGGCAACAGCACATCTACAACCTTAGAGATTTCTGTCACTTCCCTTAGATTAAATAGAGGCATGAACCCACTATCTAGCATAAATAACCCCTCTTGGAGTCACTAGCAACTACTTTGCCAAGATAGCTACTAATAACAGAGAGCATGCAAGATCACAAACAACACAGACATGATAGAATCAAATAGACAAAACCATTAATCAATCTGACATAGTAATCTCAATATCCATCGGATACCTGCAAACACAACATGCATGATTACAAATAGATATCTTAATCATGAACGGAGCTCACAAGATCTAGACATGAAAGCACAAAGGAGGAAATACAACCATCTAGCTACTACATGGACCCGTAGTCCAAGGTGGAACTACTCACGCTTCATACCAGAGGCTGGCATGAAGAAGAAGAAGGCCTCTGATGACCCACAAGTATAGGGGGTGTATCATAGTACTTTCGATAAATAGGAGTGTCGATCCCAATGAGGAGCAGAAGGTGTTGACTAGCGGTATGGAGCAGGAAATCTCTGTAAATACTTAGCAAACGAATTTTTAGGTTTTTTTTGATAAATCAAATCAACAAAGTGCAAGTAATAAAGACAACGACCAACTGCAGCAAGTGGCCCAATCCTTTCTTAGCAAACGACAAGCCGGTGGAAATACTTATAAGGACCAAACGTTCTCGAGGACACATGGGAATTTTGTCAAGTGCTTTCGCTTCATATAGCTAAGTACTCTTCTCTGGTGTTGTTAGTGTTGTGTGGGTGAACCTGTGCTAATGTACCGCCCTTACTTGGACTAATACATACTTGTGATTAAACCCCCTGCAAGCATCCGCAACTACAACAAAGTAATTAAGATATAACCCTAACCACAACCTTAAACTCTGAGATCCTACGCTCCCTTATGCAATGGTGTCCTAACGGGGGATCAAGTTTCTGTCACTCCGGTAACTCCACAATTAGTAGCCAAATACACAATGCATTCCCCTAGGCACATAAATGGTGAAGTATCATGTAGGCGATGTTCACATGACACCACTAGAAGAATAGAACCACAACTTAAATACTAAACCATTGAATAATAACTCAACACAAATCCACTACTAACAACATGACTTCTCCCATGTCCCCAAGAACTAAACGAACTACTCAAGAGACATCATATGGATCAAGATAAAATATGATATGGTAATGGATAACAATCTGAACATAAACAATAATCCAATGGTTCCACTCACAAGCATCGACTACAATAGTAATCAACACCGAGAAAGTTTCCCCTAAGAACTAATGCAAGATCCAACACGATTGTTACAGCGGGACGGAGTGGTGATGATGGTGCTGGTGGAGATGATGGTGTGGATGATGATGATCCCGATGAAGCCTAGCTTGATGACGGTGTTGATGGCAACGATCTCCCCTCTTCGGGAAGGGATTTCCCTGGCAGAAATCTATCTGTCGGAGAGCTCTTTCTCTCTTGGTGTTTTCCGCCCCGCAGATGTGGCTGAAATCTTTCTGTGGTCGCTCCCCTGGTATAAGGGTTCCGTGAGGAAGATATAGGCGAGAGGGCAGAGTCGGGAGTCGGCTAGGTGGGCCACACCTGCCCTAGGCGCGGGGCAAGGTGGGCCCATGCCTAGGGGGCGTGGGGCCCCTATGGCCCGGCTATGCCTCCCCTTCTGGCTTCCTTCGTCATCTGGGAAAATATAATTTTCCATGATTTTTCTGGTATTTTTCTGATCTTCGCAAAATTGCATCAAAACACCTCTTTTTTCCATCAGAAACCTGACTCCGGCAGTTCATCCTCCAAGAATCATCCAACATGCAAAAACAGAGGAAAAGACTTAAGTAATACCTCATAATAAGACATATATCAATGAATAGAGGCAAATTATGATATAGAATGGTGATGCAAATTGGACGTATCAACTCCCCCAAGCTTAGACCTTCGCTTGTCCCCAAGCAAAAACTGAGCTTAGTAAACATGTCCACAGTTTTATGGAGTGAAGTGTCGATAAAAGAATACGGACAAGAAGCATCACACTTACCATTACACAACTCATAGAAGAAAGCAACTCACCATTATATAACTTAGCTTGTAACAAGTACAGGAGTCACAATAGAGATGCATAAAGATAAATCATAATTGTAATTGGCAAACTTTTGTTCCTGGTCAGAGAACAGCTGGCAAACAGTTTCACAAAAAAGCTTTCTGTAGAAGTTTTATAATAGGAGCACTCTTTGCTCAAAAAGGTTTTTCACAATGAAGGCTTTCAAAGTAATACTCAATAGATAAGAGTCTTGTTCAAACAAGTAAAATAAAGAACATGATTAAATAAATCACCATATGAATGCTTGCAACAAAACAACTCAAATGCTTGCTGGAGATAGAGAGGAAGTAGGTTTACTAACTCAACTTAGAAACAGGAGAAAGATCCCTTTATAGAGGGAAGCAGGGAATTCAAGTCATAAAGAGCTTCCAAAAGATTATGGTACTTACTAGCTTTGAGCCCTCATTGCCCCTATCATAGGAATCTTGAGATGATTAAGGTTAAAGTGCACAAATATGGATTATATGCTTGACGAAATATAAGTTGGCAATCTCATGTCCCTTGAGTACGAGGGCCGCTCCTCATGCTACTCAACTTTAGTTACCGGTAAGTTCTTGTCATTGTAAGTACATATGTATCATAAAGAACCGCCAACGAGGTACCCCTTGCACATGGTACAAGAGTTATCCCATAACCAAAATGACAAGGCAAGCAGACAATGAGCATCTCAGAGATCTTTTTATTTACTATCTGCATAGCTTTTTATTGAGGATGCTTCACATAATGCTCATTATGGTGATGCTGCAAGTTTCCACCATGATTAGTCATGACTTAGGCTAGCGGCACAGGCGTTTCTCTAACACACATACATCACTTCATGGACTTACAAGTTCCCTATTTATTTCACCCCGTCGACATCCGCAAACAAATGAGCATGATATCAACCGTGTACAACGTACAAGTGCAATGTTGAAAGCGTTCCCCATGATAGCATGGTTCTGTTAATCCCAACGTATAGATGCAAGCATATACAACTTCGATGACACAATGGTTCAAGTCTATTAGGGGCAAGAAAATAAGGTGTGCCATCAAGTTCCTGAGAGCTTTACTAACTAGTTTTCACATAAAAAAAATACTTTTTAATTCGAAAGATAGATGAAGCTTGAGAATTTGCTTGGAATAGCAACAGTGCTAATAGGTAGATATGGTGGACACAAATGGCACAGGTTTTGGTTCAAAGGGGTTGGAAATATGAGAAGTATGCCTTCTCAAAATAGGTTTTTGGCTAGCAAGGCTAGGTAGCAAGCAAAAGAGTTGAAAGAAACAAGCAAACCTACAAGTGATAAAGCCAAACATGCAATCTTCCTTGAAGACACAAAAGATCTTAAATAAAGAATACTAAGCTTATGAGCCAACAAGAAAGAAAATAAATGATACAAAATACTTGTAAGCTTTTTCTATTTTCCTCTCAAACCTCAAAAAGTGTTGCTACTGACCAGGGCTCGGTTTGCCAAAACCAATTTAGATTTACTTGATGCTCCCAAAGTGATGCCAATACTGATCAACAATATCCATCATAAAATAGGGATTGCAAACTAAAATAAGAAGTGCAAAAAGTAAAAGATCAAACTTCTCATTAATATTACATAAAGGCACTCACACCAAGGGATACATAGATAATCAACTAAAGGAGAGATACTTCCACATGCAAACCAACCTATAATATAACACCTATACCAAAGATATGAATCCACCAAAAAGGTAAAAGATAAAGGTGGTGATACCGCGACACTCCCCCCCAACCTTGGAACAAGCCAAGGGGATGCCAAACCTGATGATGAATTACTCCTTAGGTGGTGATGGTGTTCTCTTGATAAGCTCTTCAATAAGTTTCTTCAAATCCTCAATCTCAAAGGTCAGAGGACGAATCAACTCCGAATTTTGCTCAATGCGGTTCATGATCATATCAGACCGAGAACCCCAGTCCTTACTATTCTTTCCCCACTCTTCCTTATTAGTGTGTTCCTCCCCTACATGGTTAGAACGAGGCATATCCCACATGGAGGGCAAGTTCCCTTTGGGCACATGTTGGTATTGTTGCTCATGTATAAGAGTATGGAAGGGTCTCTTGGTACATGGAGGAGATGACCGTGGAGAGAGGATATGACGCGGGTTTTCCCTCCTGTTGACATCAGTGCTGTCCTCTTAAGCTTGATAGGTTTTGCCACCACTCCAATGCTTGAGACAGTAGCGCGGTTATCCGAATGCTTGCCTTCCTCCATGTCTTCTTCTTCACCTACCAAAATCTCCTCCTCCTTGGTATCTTGAGGATCATCTTCCTCGGGCTTCTTACCTTTGTCGTTGGCGGAGACCATGATGCTCTAAACTTGAGAAGATTTCCTGACAGAAACAGATCGAAAAGAAAACACGACTAGAACATATATACGAACCTCGGGGGATTCGGGGGGTTAATATTATGAAGTTTCAAAGCATAAGGAAGGTTCTGATACGAAAACGAGGAAGCGTCAGAGCTCGGGGGGGGGGGGGGGGAGGGTCACACCCCCTCCAGGCGCGGCCAGCTGGGGCCCGCACCTGGGGTGGGTTTGTCCACCCCGGCCTCCGGTTCCTCCTATGTTCCATCTCGTAACTTTCCTTATATAATAAAAACTTCAAAAATATAAAAAGATTAGGCTTTCACGAACCTTCTGTTTTCACCACTTTTACCTATTCAAAGATGAACTCTACAGACTCATTTCCTCCTTCTCCTGGAAATTCCTTTTCTCACAAGGCAATACACAAACTTAAATGGCAACATTACTGTAAGCAAAAAAATAAACCTTTAGGTACACACTTCAACTGAAATCCATCAAAACAAGGGCTTCTATAAGAGGCAAATGCAAATGATACCAGAAATCTGTCAAAACACACCAGCAGGTAAAGATTGATTTTTTCGAAAACCTTCTGTTGCTCAAATCAAAAAGTGCAAAACTAATGAAAGTTGGGTAACAACTTGGATAACAAGCACAGAAAAATACAGCTCCATATGACATACTGAGATCCCTCACGATTTTCGACAATGCAGCACAAAAATCTGTCCCAGGACAGCCACTTTTCACAACTCCTCTACTTCTCAAAAGTAGTTGAACTTGACACAAAAACCAAAACAAAAGGATAAGGAGCGGTCATTACAGAGGTAATAACTTCCAAGACTCAACCAAACTATTGGGTTATGTCCCAAGAAGTACTTTTCTTTAATGCTTTTAAGTTAGGCTTGAAACTTTCAAAGATGCTCACAAAGGAGATATATATCTAGAATGAAAGAGAGCATCAAGAAGAAAATAACCAACACATTTGAGTCTAACCCACTTCCTATGCATGGGGGTATCATGAGAAAAAAAATTGTTGAAACAAAAAGCCACTAGCATAGGAAGACAAAACAAATGCAACTTCAAAGCTTTCAAAATAAAACGGGGAAACTTAACATTATTGAGATGCATAAAACCATGTTTCCCTCTCTCAAAATAACTTTCAGTAGCACCTTGAATAAAGTTGACAATATAACTGTCACAAGAATCAACTTTATCACAAGAATGAGCATACTTACAGTCATCAAAAAGAGGCCCAAGGTCATAAACTGGGTCAATAGAAGCAAGTTGTTCCATCCTACAATCTTTATTAGGCAAGCTGTTTTCACAAGGAGCTTTAGCAAATTTGGAAAAGTTAAACTCATAAGAATATCCATCAAACTTAGTTAAAACTTTCTCCTTCTTACAATCTATAATATCTCCACAAGTGTTCAAGAAAGGTCTACCAAAAATGATAGGGCACGTTTTGCGAGCTGCTGAATTAAGCACTAGAAAATCAGTAGGATACTTAATCTTACCACAAAGAAACTCCACATCTCTTACAATACCAATAGGGCAAATGGTTTCCTTATTTGCAAGGTGAATAACCACATCAATGTCCTCAAGCTCACAAGGACCAATTTCATGCATAATTTCCCTGTAAAGCTCATAAGGAATATCACTAGAACTAGCACCAATATCACATAAACCATAGTAGCAATGATCACCAATTTTAACAGAAAGCATAGGAACACTAGCTTTTCTAGCCTTACTAGGATAAGAAATAATATTAGAAGCGTCTTCACAGAAGACAATGTGCTCATCCTCTATATTTCTAGCGACATGGTCTTTCACAATAGCTACCACAAGTCCAATATTCAATTGCTCAGCAAGCTCCACAGATTTCTTAATACCCTTGTTATTTGCACTAATCATCATAGAATACTACTTTACCTTAGCTGCGAAAGGTATTTTCTCAACATAAGATTCAGGCAACATATGATTAGTAGTAAAAACTTCAGTACTTCTAAAAGGAACATGACTAACAACATATTTATAAGGAGCATGGTACTTATTCCACTTCTTCTTGGGAATTTCTATGTAAGAGGCAAAGGCCTTAAAATAGTTGGCAATACTTTGGGAATCAAGACCAAACTCATTGCTAATATCACGAAGTCATCAATTCCTATAAAATATTTAATGCATTCATAATCATAGTTTATACCTGACTTTCTTCCTTTGTCATTCTCCCAAATTTCAGTGTTCTCTTGAATACGGTCTAGGAGATCCCGTTTAGCTTCTTCCTTCATACGTGTGAATGATCCAACACAAGAAGCATCTAATAAATCTTTATCATGAAGAGAAAGCCTAGCATAAAAGTTATTGATAATAATATTGTTAGGGAGTTCATGAATAGGACATTTAAGCATTAGTAACTTCAATCTCCCCCAATCTTGAGTTGTACTCTCTCCATCACGAGGCCAAAAGTTATATATCATATTTTTATCCTTATGAATCTCACTCGGAGGATAGAATTTAGAATAAAAGAGATATGCCATTTCCTCCCATTCCATGGATTGTCCATTTTTCAGTAGCTTATACCATTCTTCAACTCTCCCTTTCAAGGATATAGAGAGTAACTTCTTCACATGTTCAATTGAGATACCTGCACACTTAAACAACCCGCATAATTCACGGATAAAAAGCAAATGATCACCAGGATGGACAGTTCCATCCCCAAAATAATAATTATCCATAACACGATCAACAATACTTGTAGGTATCTTAAAAGGATCTATCTCAATAGGTGGTGGTTCATCTACTACCCTAATAGTGATAGTAGTTTCCCCAAACAAAAAACCAAGTGGGTTATCCATATTGGAAACAAAGTAACAAACAGAAACAAAAAGAAATACTCACAGTAGAAGTTTCCTTTACCAGTTCCACTCTTCAATAGCGCTTCACTCCCTGGCAACGGCGCCAGAAAATAGTCTTGATGACCCACAAGTATAGGGGGTGTATCGTAGTACTTTTGATAAATAGGAGTGTCGGTCCCAACGAGGAGCAGAAGGTGTTGACTAGTGGTATGGAGCAGGAAATCTCTATAAGTACTTAGCAAACGAATTTTTAGGGGTTTTCTGATAAAGCAACAAAACAAAGTGCAAGTAATAAATACAACGAACAACTGCAGCAAGTGGCCCAATCCTTTCTTAGCAAAGGACAAGCCGGTGGAAATACTTATAAGGACCAAATGTTCTCGAGGACACATGGGAATTCTGTCAAGTGCTTTCGCTTCATATAGCTAAGTACTCTTCTCTGGTGTTGTAAGTGTTGTGTGGGTGAACCTGTGCTAATGTACCGCCCTTACTTGGACTAATACATACTTGTGATTAAACCCCCTACAAGCATCCACAACTACAGGAAAGTAATTAAGATATAAACCTAACCATAGACTTAAACTCTGAGATCCTACGCTCCCTTATGCAATGGTGTCCTAACGGGGGTTCAGGTTTCTGTCACTCCGGCAACCCCATAATTAGTAGCCAAATACACAATGCATTCCTCTAGGCCCATAAATGGTGAAGTATCATGTAGTCGACGTTCACATGACACCACTAGAAGAATAGCACCACAACTTAAATACTAAACCATTGAATAATAACTCAACACAAATCCACTACTAACAACATGACTTCTCCCATGTCCTCAAGAACTAAACGAACTACTCACGAGACATCATATGGATCAAGATCAAAGATGATATGGTAATGGATAACAATTTGAACATAAACAATAATCCAATGGTTCCACTCACAAGCATCAACTACAATAGTAATCAACACCGGGAAAGTTTCCCCTAAGAACTAATGCAAGATCCAACATGATTGTTACAGTGGGATGGAGTGGTGATGATGGTGCTAGTGGAGATGATGGTGTGGATGATGATGATACCGATGAAGCCTAGCTTGATGACGGTGTTGATAGCGACGATCTCCCCTCTCCAGGAAGGGATTTCCCGCTAGAAATCTGTCTGCCGGAGAGCTCTTTCTCTCTCGGTGTTTTCCGCCCTGCAGAGGCGGCGGAAATCTTTCTGTGGTTGCTCCCCTAGTATTAGGGTTCCGTGAGGAATATATAGGCGAGAGGGCGGAGTCGGGAGCCGGCTAGGTGGGCCACACCTGCCCTAGGGGTGTGGGCCCCTGTGGACCGGTTATGCCTCCCCTTCTGGCTTCCTTCGTCATCTGGGAAAATATAATTTTCCATGATTTTCTGGTATTTTTCTGATCTTTGCGAAATTGCATCAAAACACCTCTTTTTTCCATCAGAAACTTGACTTCGGCAGTTCATCCTCCAAGAATCATCCAACATGCAAAAACAGAGGAAAAGACATAAGTAATACCTCATAATAAGACATATATCAATGAATAGAGGCAAATTATGATATAGAATGGTGATGCAAATTGGATGTATCAGCCTCCAGGATGATCTCCCCTCCGGCAGGGTGCCGGGAAGAGCTTACCCCCCGATCTAGGGACGATGCTGGTGGCGTCTACAGACGGTTTCGTGGAATATTGATCGGGTACTTAGGATTTAGGCATCGGGGGCTTCTTATAGGCGAGGCAGGAGGGCCGTCAGGGCGGCTGCACCCCCCCCCGAGGCGTGGGGTGGGCCCACCCGTGCGGCCAGGGGGTGTGCCCCCTGGTGGGTCTCCTCCGTCTCGTATTTAGGCTTCGTGTTCCCCACGGTAAAATATTGAATTTGGCTTTTGTCCCGTCCAATTCCGAGAATATTGATTTTCTGCCTTTCTGGAACCAAAAACAGAAGAAAACAGGCAAATGACACTGTGTCAACTTGTTAATAGGTTAGTACCAGAAAACATATAAAAACACCTCAAAGTGTAGACAAAGCAAAGCAAAGTAGATACTAAACAAGCATGGAACATCAAAAGTAGATAATAAACCCGTTCTGTTGTTGAAACATGAAACATGCACAAAATTTTATCATAGAGATGATAAAGGTATTAGTACATGATGACATTAATAAGTTGCAAAGGATACACGAGGAATGGAATTGTTCATTTCTCAAACTTAGAACTCTTCCATGAGCAAGCATACTCATAAGCACCAAGGAGTATGGTACTAATGATTGGATAATAAATGCAACTAGTTTATTTGTACTCTAGTGTAAGTGGGAGACTGAAGGGAATATGACCTAGAGTCAAGTATTAAGATGGCATATGTCATAAAGTTTATGATCAAGTTTTATATCATGCTATAACTGTATTGATAGGAAACATCGATATACGTGTGATATACAAACAAACAGTAGTTCCTGGTAAAACTCTAGTCACTGGTTCATTATTCAACTAATGATCAAAGGTTTCCTGATCATTAAGGTGCCTCGGCCCCTAATTTACAATGAGTTCATTGCATTGGGGAATGAGATGGTGAACATAACCTATATATAGCATCGTATCAAGATCATGTCACGAAGTTCAGATTATGTTGTTTAGGAAACATAGTGACTCTTTCCTTAGACCGTGAGACCAGATCAAATCAGTGTTACCCGAGGATACTCTAACGGCACGCAACGTCACTCAGTGATATGGTGATTATAAAGGTGACGTTGGATATCTAGAGGAACATGTTGAAGAGACTGAGTCAAGAACATGATTTGTCCATCCACGTGGCAGAAGATACTCTGGGCCCACTCGGATACGTTATATCCAATAGCTACGGAGTGGTGACTAGGTCACCAGGATATTACTTATCAGAACGAGTAAAGAATGTATTATCGATAACGAGATTGAACACTGACATAGGGATGTCACTTGATCAAACCCTGGATAATATAGTATCGTAGAGACAAAGGGAATAAGACACAATGTTTAAGGGTTCAACGACAAATATGTTGAGTACATAGGTGGTTAACAAGGATAGGATGTCCAGATCCCCATGTTGATCATTGGTCATAGAGGAGTCTTGGCCATGTTTGTTGTATTCACGAACTCTTGGATAACATTCTTAAGAGCTAGATGAAGGTTCGAGATCGTTAATGGCTAGTTTCAATCACTGAAGAAGTGAGAAGAGAGAAATCGGAAAAGTTCTGGGAAGATCCGAAGTCGTTCAGAGAAAAATAAGAAAAAGGACAAAAAAAGGTTTTCGGATAAATGGTTATTTAAATATAATTATTATATATTAATTATAAATTAATATATTGTAAAAAAATATTTAAATAAAGATAATTTTCGTTACGATAGGTTCGTCTGGTATTTTTATATGTAAAGAAAATCAAATCTAGAATTTTTCAAAGTTGAATATTTTTTAAAAGCAGAAAAGTAAAATAAAAGTTAAAAGAAAATAAAAGAACAAAATAAATAAGATAGAAAAAATAGAAAAAGAAAGAAAATGCCAAAAAACGTAGGATAGAAAGCTATAACAGAAATTAGTAAGGAAAAGCAGTACGAAAAAATAAAACCCATACGACCGCCTGGTCCAGACCCATGACAGAAATTATAAAGCATAAGCGGTTTCAGATGAGTACGGATGACGATGCTATATGCCACTTGCACATCCAGCACGTGCCGCCCGAAGGGTGAAGGGTGGGAGGCCGAGTTGACGCATTTTTCTTTTTTTTTCCTTTTTCTATTTTTTGCATTTTATTTTAAAGTCTGAACAATTCCATAATAATGATTTAAGAAATTAGAAACATTTTTGAATATTTATGGAGATTTTTCAAATATCATGAACATAAATTCAAAACCCATGAACAATTTTTGAAAATAATGAAAAAACTTGAAAATCATAAAGCAAAATTCTAAAATTCATGAAAAAGCATGAAGAAAATTCAAAAAATCATAAATCAATTTTGAAATTCATGAACCAAAATCCAAAAATTCATAAACCAAAATTAGAAAATTTCAAAAATCATGAACCAAAATCCAGAAATCATGAACCAAAATTAAAAATCATGATAAAAATTCAAAAATCATGAACCAAAATTCGAAAAAAATATTTTCAGAAAATAATGAACATTTTTAAAAAATAATATTTTTTCCAAAAACTTAAACAAAAAGAAACAAAATAAAAGAAAACTTAGAAAGAAACCAAAAAAAGGAAACAGGAAAAATAGATAAAACGAAAAAGTAAACCGTTAAAGTCTAACTTGAAGATGGCACAACGGGGTTAGGCCAACTCCAATGGGCCCTCGCATTTCGGATATCAGTTTTGTCCGATTTGATCCATTTGCAGGGGTGCAGGACAGTCCGTTCAGGCTCGGCCCAGTTGCGGTGGCATGTGCCCCCAACTGGCTACCCCATTTGCGGGCCCTCTATCCACGGGGAGCTATCAAGCTCAAGCTGACGGAAGTATCAGCGCTAATGGCGGCCAGCAATTGTCCTGAAAAACTCTAGTCCCGGCCGCTGGCCTCGGCCTTTCCCGTCTAGGTCGTGCCATTTCCCACCCGGCTCTCCATTCTCACTCGTCGTTCCCACCGAGTCCCGCGAATATAAATAGGGGCCAGCCGTCGGGATAGAGCACCAGCACCAACCCCTCCCTCGTAGTTCCCTCCCTTCCTCGCCATGCCGAACAGCCTCCCAGTGACCTAGGCCGATCTCAGCAACTTCGCCCTCGCCACGTACCTCCTTCTCCCCTTCCCCTTCCCCTTCCCCTCCGGACGCCGATGAATCTTCGGAGGGCAACAAGGACATGAGAGAGTTAGTGCCGGGCGAGGCGGAGTTGGTGGCGCAGGCCAAGGCAGACGCGGGGGCGGAGGCCGAGGAGGAGGCGGCGAAGGGCGAAGTCGATTGTGCCGATGCCGCGCACTATGTCCTAGAGAAGTACGTCCACGAGGTGTACGCGGACTTCAAGGCCAGGGAGGCCGCCAGTCGGCAACCCGCCGAGCGGGCACGACTGGAAGCTGAGGAGATGGTGAGGAAGGCGGTAGCGGCCATCGAGGACCGCGACGAGCGGGATGCGAAGGAATCGCTGGCGGCCGAGAAGACCTCCCGGCTCGCCGCTAAGGCCATGCTGGAGGAGGAGTGGCAGCGACAGGACGCGCAGGAGACGACGGAGGCTGCGGCCTTGGACACCGTCTTGTCCAAGACTGCCGCCAAATGGGAGGAGCTGGCAGAGGTGCGTGCTGCGGTGCTGGCGGACGCGACCACCTTGCATGCTGCGGTGGCGGAGGCGGCCCAACGAACGGTGCTAGCGGCCGCCGCCAAACGGGAGGTGAGTACGGCGCGTCCTTTTGCCATTTCCTTTTGCTAATTTTTCATTTGTGTGTGTAAACGAGGCGTTATGGCTAACGGCCCAACGCTCTGCAGGGACCGCAGCAGCAGGCCGGGGTGGCTTTTGTACCGATGGCGCAGAGCCTGGTAGACGCTGATGGGCCACGCTACGTCGTTGTTACCAAATCCTAAATCCCAAAATCCCAACTAGTACTTCTTCCCAAATCCCAACTGCCACACGAACGAACCATGTTAAAATGAAAGAGTTCAATCACCGCGACATACATCATGTTCAACGACTGTTCTGCCCTACCGCTGCTAGTACTTTTCAAGTTTCCAGCCGCCTGATTTGCCAACGAGTGTTCAGGCGGCCTGATCACATTACTCGGATGGATTATTACTGTGGGTTTGGTTGGCAACAAAGCACCAGTCGATCAAAACGGGCCCATCGGCAACTCAACCTCCCCAGACCGAACATGATTCCATCGCGTCCCTTCTTGTTTTCAGGCTTCATCGTCAGGTCGTCTCTGCCCTCCCTGGGTCGAGCCTAGCTAGCTAGCTCGCGCGCGCCTTTCTTCACCGCCGAATCTTTCCTTGTTCCTGTTTCCCCGCTCGCGTGATCCGCTAACCAACCGACGAGAAAAAAAAAAGGTTCCTTCAACTCCTTTTTACGGTTGCCTTGCCATGCCCGGGGCCCAGGTGCCTTTACGAGGAATCAAGCACGTGCGAAATGGCACAGTCACACACATCACATCACCAATACTATTACTATTACCACTGTATCCGTATCTCGCATCATATGCATAATGCATGCATGCACCTGCATGCACAGCTTCCTTTCAGATGGAAGCAATCTGCAGGCCGCAGCAGGAGCTTAATAATCAGCCAACAGTAGCATTGGTGGTGTCATTAGTCAAAGATCTGCCTCCACCCAACTAAAGCTAAGCTAGGTTCTCTGACAGCTTCTGCACGGCTACATCTTCTATAGTCTCAGATGTGCAAATATACAAGCTAGCGTGCGCCTTTTCACAACCCGGCGTGCGTGTCGATTTCCAAGATTCCAAGCCTAACCATGGCTTAACCAAGGGCTGATTACTCACTTGCCTTCCAGAGCAAGAACACGTAATTAACTTGTGCTGCTGCCACTTGCACGAATAAAGTGCTGATCGGCCGACCGGCCTAGCTTAGCACTAAGCACGATCTGATATGATTACCTCCTCTTTTCCGGGCTTCCCGGCGCGCAAATCAGCAATTAGCATGAGGGGATAAAAAAACATATGCATAGAATCAAGGCCTGGAGACGTGCGTGATCTCGTTCCATCACTTTAAAGATGCTAATCTGAGAGATCGATATATATGGATGTTTGGCTACTAGGGTGATGCCTTGCATTGGTGGTCAATTCTGGAGGTGCACGTACTTATAAGCACCATGCATGTTTTGGAACCTAAAGCAGCTAGATCAACAGCAGGGAGATCTCTCCTGGTTCCAAATTTCCATGTGTACGTGGGAGAGGGAGGACAGATGCACTTAGAGAATCAATCACCGCCAATATAATATGCCAGCATCCTCACATGAAGTACAATATATATGCCCTTAACGTTAACTAGACGACGATGGTATAGATGCCCAGGCGGACATGTATCGATTTCACATGATCGGATCAGATAGCACCGCGCGCAAGCATTTACTACTGGCGGCTTAGATCAGTTACAATAGGTCACATCATCTTAACATTTCTAACTGGATTCTTATATAACCTGGAAACAAATAATATGCAAAGTTCGATGCTTGCATCGATGCCATATCAAAGCTTTAGTTTTGCTCATTCATATGTGCTCTGGCATCTAGCCATCACCGGGATCTGATCTTTAAGCTGCCTGAGAAGTCTATGCCACAACCGCACATACTCTTTGCGATATGGGTGATAGAGAGGCACGCTAACAATTATTGTTGTGGGTATATGTCGGGTCAGGCACAAGCCTGTGGGTGCTTCTGTTCTGACTTACCATGCATCTACAGATCGACTACCACTAGCCAAACATAACCAAAAAAATTCTAACTAACTTCTTATATCATCTGAAAATAAATAATGTGCAAAGTTAGATGCTTTGCATCGATGCCCATATCAAAGCTTTAGTTCTCTTCATTCATATGTGCATTAGCATCTAGCCATCACCAGGATCGGATCTTTAAGCTGCCTGAGAAGTCTATGCCACAATGGCACATACTCTTTGCGATATTGGTGATAGAGACGCAGGCTAAAAGAACAATTATATTGTTGTGGATTTATGGCGGGTCAGGCACAAGCCTGCATGCGCTTCTATTCTGACTTCACCATGCATCTCTACCACTAGCCAGACATAACAAGAAATTTAGTGCCCAATGGAAATTTACGGCTCTCGAGCTCTAGTGGTCCTGGTAATTTTAAACAAATTATATAATATTTGGAAGTTTCAAAATAAATTGAAACAAATATCCAGATGCAGCCAATGTTGTATCGCACCAATGTACAAAATATTAATCTCAAATAATAATTTGTATTAATTATGTGCTACAAAAAAAAGACAAAGGTGTGAATGTGTGCATGCATATTTTCAAATCCCAAAATTTTATCAGATTTTATCATTTTTGTGTAGACCACGATACTGAGTATTCTATCTTGCTATTTTGTACATACGATTGTGGGATACGACATTTACTATGTCAAGAATTATTTTTAGATTTTTCAGAAACTTGTAAGTATGACTTGTGAATTTTTAAAAAAGAACCAGAGCTCGGGAGCCGAAACTTGTAAGTATGACTTGTGAATCTATTATATACTAAAAGTAATATACGGATGTCTAATAGAGCCACCACGTTAAGCCACATCATCTAAATTATTTTTATCGTTAGATCTAAAATCTACGGTTATAATTTAACAAAAGATTAATATTTACGTAACTGTATATATATGTTACGACACGTTAACCACAATCATGATCGGTATGGACTAACACCGGCCACGTACTTTGTAGAGTCAAAAAAAAATTCAACCGAAGAGTCACGTACTATGTCCGGTGCACATAGGGCAGGGGCTAGCACCGGCCACGTAATTGCTTTGTAGAGTCGACCCAAGGTGCATGTAGAAAAAAATATCAACTGAAGAGTCCTGTTGCTTGCAGCTAGGCTCAATCTCTCCCCGCAAACAAAAAAGCTAGGCTCAATTTCTTAATTTTTCTGGCACCAAGATAGACTAGGCCCACATATCCATGTATATTAGAAAGATAAGAAGCATGTCCGTTTAAAGCATTGGTCATGGCATGTCAGCCGGTTCAATTGTATAGAATTTCTGTCTAACACACGTACATACTGCCAATTAATTAGGAAATCCTAGATCGTCACGACTAAAAAATATAGGAGTTGTTTGTAGAAGTCTTTTTAAAATTAATATAAAAATTACACCTTAGCCCCCCCCCCCCCCCCCCCCTACGATAATGTGGTTAAAAAATATATAGAAGTTTGTAATATCATGCAGAGTCAAATTTTCCGAAACTGTATGTATACCAACAAAATATTATTTTTAAGATATTTATGCCAAAATTAATGAAACCTCATTGACAGTAAATCATTACGGAAAAATTGCGAAAACTCTATGTAAAAAATAATCCCTAAGAAAGAAAAGCATACTAGCTATGCCACTGGATAAGACCAAACCACATAATAGTATGTTAGCAGATAATGAAGATCATAAAAACACAAACTTCAATACAAAAAATACATTACATATGTCTAACTACTTTTTGCCATAATTGATCACGGGTATCCGAGTAAATTCTAAACGCTAACATGAATTATGGACTCAAGGTAGCAACGCAGATGTGTACTATTGTTGGTTACTATATTCTTTCATTTTCGTGTGAGACATCAAATTTATCTTGGTTACTATTCTTTTTTTGTGTGACATCAATGCATCTTCTTAACTGTCTTCCACCGATTTATAGTTGGATTGAAAATTTATGTCATGTATTTTGTGAGCATTGGAAATATTATCATTTTAGTCTCTCATAGACTGCCATATTTGATCGGATGGGGAAATCAAGGTTCATGGCCTTGATGTTCGACACATAGAAACGTGTCAAGGCATGTATTAGGACATACAAGTGCTATCCTAGGACATGGTTGTATATAAAAAAGGACATGGTGGCAAAAAAAATATTAGAGGCTAAAAACTAACTAATTCATACATCTTTAGGACTACTCCTTCCATCCATAAATAAGTGTACTTCTACATTTTCATCTAAGTCAAACTTTTCTAAATTAGACAACTTTGTAGACAAATTTACCAACATATATGACGTTAAATCGCTATATTATAGAACTACATTTCGAAAAAGATCTAATGGTATTCATTTAGTGTCATAAATGTTGCTAAGTTTCCCGATAGAGTGGGTCAATTTTTTATAAAATGTGACTCAAGACAAAGGCTAGAAGTACACTTACTTATGGATGAAGTATCTACAAATATATATAATTAATAAAAATGTAGCACTTAAAGGTTGAATTCGTATCACAAGTTATCACATATTATAGAAGAAGTAAAATTGGAATAGTAGGACCCTAAGATCAGCGAACACATGGTTGCGAGGAACACGATGCTCATAAGACCTATGCCAAAGTTTCCAAATCACCAAACTGACGATGAAAAGGAGACGAGCCACAAAAACCATTAGCTTCATGGATTATTGTAGGATAAATATGCCATACAAGAGCATCAAGATCTAAACGGGGTCAATATACCTTCATTCTACATGGCACAATCTCGGCCACTAGGAATTTTTTGTTAACAACGCACTAAGCTAACATAGCTAAACTACACCCTAGAGATTTGTTTGAGATTAGGTTCAATCTGAGGGGAATTCCGAAGTCATATAAGCAACTAGGCTCTTTCGGAAAACTTAAAACTTGCACACTAACATAATAAAAATAACATACACACAAACTCCAATGGTTATACAAACTCCTCAGAGTATATTTATCTTATATCAAGAACCTACCTATAATACTACACACGGTAATATTCTTATAGAGAATTGATAAAAATCATACATAATCTACCACAATCTATAGATTTGTGCATTTAACAATTACTCACTAAAAGGAAAATACAATATAAAAAGTAAGATGTGCTTACTATTTAGTCCTCCTCTCTAGGATATATTAGTCTTTACTTCATTCAGCAATATTATTTCCTATTTCGATAGAATGGTCCAAAACATAATACATTCGTGGTCAAGTTATCTAAACATGAATTGGTCATTGCTCAAGTCGACCCTAATTATTTGACAATCTGATTGCTAACACTATGAACTAGCTAAAAACTCCAAAATTTTAATCGTGCATAGAAATCTAATGTCTTGAAGGACACATCAACTCAATATACTATCTTTGGAAATATCCAAATAATCATTCACCGATAAAGAGGATTAAAGATGTTTTCTACATAGGTGATATATATAATGTTGGTTTATCTTTATTATTTCCATCAAATAATTTGAATGCAAATAAAATCAATAAAACTATTTTCTGGTTAATTTTGACACAGTAGGAACAATACTCATCTTTCCAATAAAAATAAGAATGATTCCCTCGCATTTGCGAGGGCCACCATGCTAGTTTTTAAAAAAGAATAACCAGAGCTCGGGAGCAAAATAGACAGTTTCCGGCCACTGCCCCCTAAATTATGAAGTGAAGGATGCAAAACGGTACCCAAGTTTGATTTCATATGCATGATACTGCAATTCAACAATTTTTAGTAGTGAACTCCGAGTGGTCTATAGCAAGAAAACTACAACTATAGTAAGCGAACGAAGTAAGTTGACACGGAATTCTGGAGGTTAGGCGGTACTAGTTTTTTAGTGCATGCATATGCCTACTCCCTGTAGACCCCCTTTTCGTTTTTGACTTTTGTAGCAGGCTTTTGAAATGACTAATAATTCCTTAAAATGCTATACGCAAGTTGATGGTTCCAACTGACAAAACAAGTCGACCGCTTTAGGTACAGCCATGCCACTTGTTGGAACATAGAAGCCACTGCAAGGACATGAGCACTACGTACTCGTTATGTTTGTGCATAAGATTTGTGCCTGGCGGTAGTGCAGAGAAGCCATAGTGACCTCTCCCAGCTCCAATTCTATGCCCATCTGCAAGGATACGAAATTGAGAATATTTAGCTTGCTGTCACTGCACTTGCTAGGTACAACATGAGTGTGCATGCACCCACTATGCACTAGTGCTTTAATGTCGACATTTTGATCGGCCGACCTTTGTATTGCATCAGGTACACAAATTACAAATATCTAGATGCATGCACCATTTTTTTCTAGAAACCCGCAAGAGTGCTTCCTTTCAGTTACATGAATGGAGAAAGATATGTCCGCTCTAGATTTTAGACCGTTCCCATAAAACCTCACCCCTCACACAAGGTTTTAGACAATTCCCTTAAAAACCCACCCCTAGTACATACCTTTCTCCATTCATGTAATTGAAAAGGCAACACTCTTGCGGGTTTCTGAAAAAGAATGGTGCATGCATCTATATATTGGTGTACCTTATGTCTCAAAAGAAAGTGCAACCACCTCTGGCTGGGAATTGGGGGTGAAAAGTGGCAGCTCACTACTACGAGATGTTTTATAACATGTGTACATAAGATTTCTACAGTGTCACCGCTTCATATATTTCTATTGCGATGTTAGCATTATATCCACCACTCAGAGAATCAATCGGGGGAGACATCAGCGAAGTTGTCCCGCATTGTCTCGCTTGTCCATGTTTGCACATGATTCCATATAGCAATGGAGAAGGGGCATACGTGCATTGGTGGATAATTATTTCATGGGCTCGTGGGAATAACTGGCATATTGATCATGCGACCATCCATGAATGGCAAGTATGTCGGCGGTGAGAATTCTCCATCGAAGCACCATCAATGAGAAAAGTTTGCACTCAAAGCAACAGTCGTCGACCTGATTTTCATCGTCGCAAACTCCGGGTGGGGACCTTTAAAACCGAGCCACATAAGCATACACTCATGAATACACTCCACTTCATGCCTACTTCCACGAGATGATTAGTTCCTGGTCCAGAGCCAGGAGGATTTGGGACATCAGGGTCCACATGTTGACAAACTCACACAATTGTGCAGAGGTGTGTAAGCGAAGCACAGCCCATATCCAATTGTTATCATGTGGCTCCTTTGGACCATACTAAGCTTCTTGGCACGATCTTGAAAAGACTAGGCGCATAAAGCTTAAGAGGACCTTTGTCACTAAGTCGTGCCCCAAAAGCACCTTCTCCACATTCTTTATAGTTAATAGATGCATGATTTCTCTTTGGTTTGCGAGCCACAATGTTTTGAAGAAGACTAGCGAGATTGTTGGATTTATTTATGCATTTTGACAACCCAAGACAACAAATGTGTACCTCGATTTCTTGTATTATCAATAAGAATATTGTATTGTATTGCGACAGGGCTACTAACATCACCCGGACACTGTGCAAGCCCTCTGGCATGCCCTTTTTTGCAGTGTCGGCCGGTCACCCTCAAAATGATCAACTAATTAATGAGTATTTAGCTAGCTAGTGAGACTTTTTACCACCTTTTAAAACTTGCAACCGCGATTTAGTTTTGTGGCCACTTGCATGAGTCGCACATTACACATTATTCCGTTGGAAGAAATTTAGCTTCTCAAAGAATTCACCTAGACTATGAGGTTTGGGAGCCAATAGATATGCTATGCTAGCTCTACATAGAGATCAGATATAAAGAACCCTAATCACAAGATTTGATCACAATCGGGCCAAAAGTGGATCCAAATTGAAGATTGCCAGAGTAAACCAAAAGCCATTGTCATCTAGAAAGAAGAGGAAAAGGAAACAAAAAGGCAAGATACATTGTAGTTCGATCTAGCACATATCTATATATAATAGTCATTGAAGACAAAGTAATACTAGGCACTCAGGCGCTATATGTAGTGTGCATGCATGGCTGCATGATCGAACAATGCAGATTTGCTTCCAATTATGCAGCGCGTGCTGCAGAGATTTGGCTCCCTCTTTTTCCGAAGCCAAAAGTTGCTGCCATCCTTTCTTTTTATTGAGCAAAATAAGAGCAGTTTTGGGCGTATGGAAATTGAAAACACTGACAAAGAATTCTGCAATCAGATCATGGACAACTTTCGGGGTGTCTTTTCTTATAGAGAGGCGTCACATTACATTACACTTTATAAAGATTTGAACCACACTAAAAGGTGTTAAGAATCAGTTGGGCGGTTGGGGCAGTGAGCCAGCTTTGTCTCCACGCATATACTGACGATCAATTAGCATTGTCATAATATCACTGTGTTTACGGGTTGCATCACAAAGGTGCCAACAAAAAGTAAGCGAAGCTAGTGTGCTATCAGCCGGCCCATGTTGCAGCTGCAGGAATCGATCGAGCTGCATATGGAACAATCAAATCGACCTCGACCGTGATCATGTCAATAATTATTTAGCCAAGCGCGTATGGAACAAAAGACCAAAACATGGCGCTAGATACCGCAATCTAGAGCCAGAATTTATTAAGCAAAACACTCGCTCGTGACACATCACTTAGTGCCGTCCATGACTATAAAGGTGTATCCAGCTAGATTTATATACAGCTAGCGAGCAAGAATCGAAATCTATGTGCCGGCTGGATCAAGGAAATCAATGTATATATGTTTACTCGTTGGATTTATCCTACAGGCCGAAACAAAAAGATTGCACACATCTGACCGGTAGATTTTGCAAGCTAGACACATCTGATCAGGTGCCGGACGACTGTTCCTGCAGAATTAATAATCAGTGCCTTAATCACTTTTAGGGCATAGAAATTAATAGTAAGATGCATGCAGCCGACCTGACTCTGGCATAGTGCATTCCAACAGAAAATGTTCAAATCAGCCTAATAAGTTTTACTGACAGTCGCATCTGCTTCCCATATCACGCCCAATCACCAAACCTAGTCACTTCCCATTTTTTTTTTTTTGCTTTTTGCTTGGCAGCTAGTACAGCTCTGCGTATATATACATTGCTCTCCTCTTCTTTTTTAAAAAGAAATCAGTGTGTGTTCGATCACTTTCTTTTGCCACAGTACTGCAAACCGGATGGGCAGCACTACCAAATCAATATAGCCAACCCTACGAGAGTGCACTGCATGCCTTTGATACCTATACCTACCAAATCAATCATTAAACCAGAAGCATGTAGTGTACTTTCAACAGAAACATCCACAGATTGCAACACCTTTTCCAAAGAAATATAATTCGAAAATGACATCTTCGAGAAGTTCGTACGGCGCCGACGTGGCAAACCGGCAAATTGCTGGGAATATGCAGACTAAACTACCACTGCTACAAACTAATTAGGATACTGAGTACTAAGGTACTTATAATATTTGATTGATTAACCTTCAGTTTTTCTTGGATCATAGCTTCTGGACTGGCTTCAAGCGAGGAAGCTTCCATGCATCTTACGCCAACAAAACGCCATGCATGTACACGTACGTACTTCAGTACCGAAAGCAAATATACATGGCGAAGCAACCGAGAGGTGACACACCATCGATCGGTCGATGTTAAATGGAACGCGAGGCAACATTCAAGTGGCTGGACGTTTTAAAGTAATGGTCGCCACGTATGATCGACTAGGATCCGTGACAGCGGGTCGACTGTGCCGTTGGGTTTTTCTCTTCGTCCTCGTCTTCCGACCCCTTGAAAAAGTGCTACCGTGCAAGGTATCGATGAATAAGCTGGCGCACTGACATGTACTTGACTAGGCAAGAACATACTCCCAAAAGGTTTTTCTTTTTGATTGACAGTTCAGTTTCACACCAATGCATGTGCTTGGACGTACGCTTCATGGGAATATAGTAAAATAAACATAAAAATTTGTTAAAAACAACAGAATTAATCAAACATAAAAAAAAGCAAATAAAAAGTGCGACTATGAATAACCTAGGCATCGGTGAGCATTTCTAGCTGTTTCCCCATGCTTTTTATCACCAAAAAGAGACCATGCTGATTCGGCCACAATCTCATGGATTGTTGTCTTCTGATCTCAGATATTGTCACTTTGTTCACCGGCCCAATTTCGGTGTTTAGGTTTAGGTTTGCAATTCCAGCGATGCACTCTTCTGTGCTCTCGGTCTTCTTCTCTAACAGTACACCGAAGAAGTAATGATTCAAAAACTGCCTTGTAAGGGGTGTGATCCCGGCTGTACTGTATTCAACGATCTTAGGTTCTCAACCCATAAGGTAGATGATTGTGTTGTCTCTTCAAACCTTTGAGATTAGTGCAATTAGTGTAAGTTTGGTGTTCGGAAATTTCTTCTTTGGATGTGGAAGTTAGAGCATGTGATGATGACATTGAAGCTTGATATAACTTTAGCTCTTACGGATCTTTTGTTCTATGCCTTTGTTTCAATTTGTTCAAAGTGACGTACTTTGTTCATTTAGTCAATACAGTCAGATTGTTTACCAGAGAAAATTACAAGTATGAAGTAAATTCCTCTATATGAACAAATTAAGGTTATGCCCCATCAATGGCCTCATATGGTTAACTTCACACAAAGATGAACACATACACAAACTTACGTGATCACACGACATCGCCAATGGAATTCATGGATGGGTCAACATGTGGACTAGTGTGACCGTGAGCGCCCACATGCACAGCGAACCGAACATATTAAGACGTTGGAGATAAATGTTGAGCCCATGCACCAATTAACTTATATAAAGTGCATCATGGCATCCAAGAGTAAAACTATCAAAGAACTACATGTCCTGTAGTGAACCTGTGTCAAATTTAATCTAGTTGTGTCGGTAATATCTTAAGCTTTATTATATACACTAAATGCATGTTTATAAAATGGAACTCACTAAAGGATTGTAGCATTGTAATACTATCTAAACATGGTGCTACATAATGTATCATGTGAAAAAGCCATTATTTGATTGGTTATTTATTATTATCTGAACCAGTATTAATATGTGCCATGTCTCTTTTCTTCATTATTTGTATTTATTATCAACAATGGCATGTTTTATACATCGCTAACGTCGTTCCATTAGCACTATTCTAAGCTATAGCAAGCAATGAGTCTTCCTTTTAAAATAATAATGTCATTAATTGCGTATGAAGATGGACAAAGATTAATATATGAAGGGGATATATTTACTTAGCCTATCCTCTCACTATCTTACAAATCTATGAATCAGATAATATATTTGTTGTGTGAATGCTTAATTAAGTTGTACCTAGGTGTAATGGTGTTGCTTCCTAACTTGTTTAGAGTAATATACAATATTAGTTGGCTTGTCTATGGTGATCTCTAATTCAAAACTCCACGTAAGGAATACTATAAGATAGGCACATCGTTGTTCAACTTTCCTTGTTGATTGCCGTGTTTTTATTCTCCTTGCAAATGTTGGCATGTATATGAACTGGAATATATGTACTTGGACTTTGTATTACTAGTGATACATGCATTTGTGTTCAGTATAATTAGGGACTGTTTATGTTATATAAAATAGAAAACATAACAATAGTAAAGGTAGGATTGAGGTGTCACATGTTGTAAAGTTCTACACATGATTTGAAATAGGGCAAATATGCAAGGTGCTCTCTTTTGGTGCGTGCACATGAAATAAAACACATGAACTTTTGAGGATCGGAAAGGAAGGGTAGAGCTTAGAGAGAGAAGAATGTGTTAGAACCACTTCTAAAGACCAAATAAATTGAGTTATGCGCTCAACCTTCTGGTGTTTTTGTTAAATCAGAGGGCATATAAATGCAGCCCATAGCAATTTGGCAACCCACCACTTGGGATCTAGAGGGCTCTTGTAATAAAAAAATTAAGTAGATGAATCCTTCAAACTGTTGACGATACTCGGAATTGGTTTACACCATTCATTTGGAACACAGAAGCAAATACATGGCTGTTACTAGGCTTCTTGGATTCACATGGGTCCAAGATGTAATTAACCCAAATAGAAATTATTCCTAAGGATTTCTATTCCTTCACATTTTTAAAAACATCCTTTGCCTTTTTGTGCTAACCTTAGCAGGTGTTTTGGGCATGCAAAGATCAAAGTAGTTTCTCGCAGAAAAGACAAAAGTTAAGAAATGGACACTTTTTGTTGCTTATTGTTGATTACCTTCTATGTCCTAGGCACACTACTATGCTTTGCTCTTATGAAGATCTAATTTGTTGGCGGTATGTCCATATTTTTTTTTGGAAAGGAGTATATATTAATATCACGATGATACCAATTACATCCAGCCTCTGCAATAACACATTACCCTATTGGCATTACAGATGCACACAACTGAAAATAAGAAGAAAAATTACAAAAATAAAAGTCCTACTACAACGATAAGACCTAGTAGCAGCAACACTAACCCCACCAGAACAACACTAGAAGTCCAACATATCCAATAGCGACGCCTTCAAGAAGGAAACAGAGCACAAGCACCATCGTCACCCAATCAAAGATTATATGTTTTCACCCTGGAGAAAGTCCTCGCTCACAAAACAATGCCTTCAACAAGGTCATTTCCAAACACAACCAATTAAGGCCTGACCTTGGATTTTCACCCTGCAAGGTAAGTGTAGGGTTTCGTAGCATGGAAAACAAAAAATTTCTAATGCATACAAACAAACAAGCCAAGATCTATCTACTAGATTATAGCAACGAGTCGATGGAATAACTCACCCTCGAAGATTCCAAAGTGTTTAACGAGAGCGGATTCTCGTGGGTGATGTAGTCGTAATCTTGCCGATCTCAAGATCGCGTAGATGATCCTTCCGGCGCTGCGTTCCGGCAGTGCTTCCGCAGTCGGTCACACGTTCGGTACTCGATGAAGACCTTCCTCTCCCTTGTTCCAGCAGGCAGCAGAGGTTGTAGCACTCTCCTCGCGATTCCGGCAGCACAACGGCGTGGTACCGGAAGTAGAGGGGAGATCTCGCAGGGTTTCTCCTTAAGCCGGAGCGAGTATGGTGGACTATGAGAGAGAGCCTCGACGATCTAGGGTTTAGACGCACCAAGGAGGAGCAAGGCCGGCGGCTAGGGTTTAACTAGGCGGCGGCTTGCCCTAGGCGGCGGCGTCAGCAGGAGGTGGCGGCGCCGGCGGCTAGGAGCTAGGGTTTTGGGTGGAGGTGTTGTGTGCTTGGAGGGTCAGCCCTGCCCTTCCTTATATAGGTGGAGGGGGCGCGCCAGGGGAGGGGAGTCCCTCCCCAACTCGGATCCCAAAGTTCCCTCCCTCCACCGCCGGCCCACTTGGGATCCGAGTTTGGGAGGGACTCCCCTCCCCTGCCGCGCCCCCTCCACCTATATAAGGAGGGGCAGGGCTGCCCCTCCAAGCACACAACACCTCCACCCAAAACCCTAGCTCCTAGCCGCCGGCGCCGCCACCTCCTGCTGCCACCGCTGCCTAGGGCAAGCCGCCGCCGCCTAGGCAAACCCTAGCCGCCGTCCTTGCTCCTCATTGGTGTGTCTAAACCCTAGATCGCCAAGGCTTCTCTCATAATCCACCATACTCGCTCCGGCTTAAGGCGAAGCCCTGCGAGATCTCCCCTCTACTTCCGGTACCACGCCATCGTGCTGCCGGAATCGCGAGGAGAGTGCTACAACCTCCGCTGCCTGCTGGAACAAGGGAGAGGAAGGTCTTTATCGAGTACCGAACGTGTGAGCGACTGCGGAAGCGCTGCCGGAACGCAGCGTCAGAAGGATCGTCTACATGATCTTGAGATCGGCAAGAGTACGACTACATCACCCACGAGAATCCGCTCTTGTTAAACACTTTGGAATCTTCGAGGGTGAGTTATTCCATCGACTCGTTGCTACAATCTAGTAGATAGATCTTGGCTTGTTTGTTTGTATGCGGTAGAAATTTTTTGTTTTCCATGCTATGAACCCCTACTGTGGTATCAGAGCCGTGTCTATATGTAGATCTGTTGCACGAGTAGAACACAATGGTCATTGTGGGCGGTGGTGCTTTTATTATCAATTGCTTCTTGTGTACTTTGCATCTTGCGGTATGATGGGGTGAAGCGGCCCGGGCTAACCTTACATGACATCATTCATGAGACTTCCTCCACGCTCAACATGCAACTTGTATTGCATAAGTGGCTTTGCGGGTGTCTGTCTCTCCCATTATAGTATAGATCCAATTTACAACGAGCACTTGATAGTTCAAACATCAACGTTGTGGTTCTTGTTCGTAAGTTAGATCGACACCTATTGAAAGCCCCAAACCACGTAAAATATGCAAAGAAAATTAGAGGCGTCTAACTTTGTTTTGCAGGGGTGTGCTGTGATGTGATATGGCCATGATTGTGATTATATTTGATGTATGCAATGTTTCTTATTATAAGTTGGCAACCGGCAGGAGCCGTATGGTTGTCTTTATTTTCTGTTAAGACCCGCGTGTCTATTCAAAGTAGTTATAATAGTTGAAGCTGGTGGAAGACAATCATGGAGCAGCGTCATTGACCTTGATGCAATGCCGGTGATGATGGAGATCATGTTCGTGCTTGAAGATGGAGATCGGAAGCACAAAGAAGAAAGGCCATATCATATCACATATTATGAATTGCATGTGATGTTAATCCTTTATGCATCTTGTATTGCTTAGTTAACGACGGTAGCATTATAAGATGATCCCTCATGCACATGAATTTCAAGTTCTTAAGTGTTCATCCTTAGTAAGCACCATTGCTAAAGCTTGTTGTTTCGAAGCACCACGTGATGATCGGGTGTGTTAGATTCTGCAAGTGTATACAACGTGAGTAAGCCAGATTTGCTCATGCGGAAGCTAAGGTTTGATCTTGACGAGCCTAGCATGTACAAACATGGTCTCGGAACATGGATCATCGAAAGGTAAAGCATGAATCATATAGTAGATATGATGAACATGTCGACTGTTCGCCATTGAAGCTACATCAACTCTCGTGATGATCGATTTTGATGTGGTGGATTTGGTTCGTGTGATCACTAAAACAATGTGAGGGATATTGTTCTGAGTGGGAGTTCACCTAGATTAATTTAACTATTAATTATAACTCAATTTGCCATAAACTTAGTCTAAACTATTGCAAATATGTTGTAGATCAATGGCGGCCCCTACCATCAATTTTAATGCGTTCCTAGAGAAAGAAAAGTTGAAAAACACTGGAAGCAACTTCGCGGATTGGTTCCGCAATTTGAGGATTGTCCTCAATGCTGGTAATTTGACCTATGTGCTGGATGCACCGCTGGGTGACCCGCCTGTAGCTGATGCTACCGATGAAGTAAAGAATGTTTACCTCGCTCGGAAGAATCAGTACTCCACAGTTCAGTCTGCTATCTTGTATGGTTTGGAATCGAAGCTTCAGAAAAGGTTTGAGAATTCAGACCCACATGATATTTTTCGTGAACTCAAATTGATATTTGAGACTCACGCGGCAGTTGAGAGCTATGAGGCTTCTGAAAAGTTCTTTAACTGCAAGATGGAAGAGGGCAGCTCCGTCAGTGAGCATGTGCTTAAGATGTCTAGGCACGCAAACAAACTTAAAAGCTTGGGTATAGTGATTCCTAATGCTTTGGGGATTTACCGTGTCCTCCAATCACTACCACCAAGTTACAAGAACTTTGTGATGAACTACAATATGCAAAGCATGAACAAGCAGTTGCCAGAACTCTTCTCCATGTTAAAATTTGCAGAAGTGGAGATCAAGAAAGAGAACCAAGTGTTGATGGTCAATAAGACCACCAAATTCAAGAAAGGCAAGTCTAAGCAAAAGGGACACTTCAAGAAGGGTGGTAAGAAATTTAGCGCAGCGACGAATAAGACCAAAGCTGGACCTAAGCCTGATACTGAGTGCTTTTACTGCAAGGGAGAAGGTCACTGGAAGAGGAATTGCCCAAAGTACTTGGCGGATTTGAAGAACGGCAACATCAAGAAGAAAGGTATATCCGATATGCATGTTATTGATGTGTATCTCACTAGTACTCGTAGTAGTGCCTGGGTATTTGATACTGGTTCGGTTGCTCATATTTGTAACTCGAAACAGGTGCTGCAGAATAAACGGAAGCTAGCGAAGAACGAGGTGACGATGCGCGTGGGAAATGGATCAAAGGTTGATGTGATCGCGGTCGGCACGCTACCTCTTCATCTACCATCGGGATTAGTTTTATACTTAAATAATTGTTATTTGGTGCCTGCGTTAAGCATGAACATTAAATCGGGATCTTGTTTATTGCGAGACGGTTACTTGTTTAAGTCCGAAAATAATGGTTGTTCGATTTATATGAGTAATATGTTTTATGCACATGCACCTTTGATAGATGGTCTATTCTTATTGAATCTCGATAGTGGAAATACACATATTAATAACATTGAAGCTAAACGTTTGAAATTAAGCGATAACTCGACCTATATGTGGCACTGTCGTCTTGGTCACATTGGAGTGAAGCATATGAAGAAACTCCATTCCGATGGACTTCTTGAATCACTTGATTTCGAATCACTTGAAAGATGCGAAGCATGTCTGATGGGTAAAATGACTAAGACTCCATTTTTTGGTATGATGGAGCGAGCTGCGGACTTATTAGAAATCATACATACCGATGTGTGTGGTCCGATGAGTGTGGCATCGCGCGGTGGTTATCGTTATGTTCTTACCTTCACGGATGACTTGAGTAGATATGGGTATATCTATTTCATGAAACATAAGTCCGAAACTTTCGAGAAGTTTAAGGAATTTCAAAGTGAGGTGGAGAATCAACGTAACAAGAAGATTAAATTTCTACGTTCTGATCGTGGAGGTGAATATCTAAGTTACGAGTTTGGTGAGCATTTGAAGAAATGCGGAATACTTTCACAATTGACACCGCCGGGAACACCACAACGTAATGGTGTGTCCGAACGTCGTAATCGAACTCTCTTAGATATGGTTCGTTCTATGATGTACTTACAGATTTACCGCTATCATTTTGGGGTTATGCATTAGAAACAGTCGCATTCACTTTAAATAGGGCACCATCTAAATCCATTGAAACGACACCGTATGAATTATGGTTTGGGAAGAAACCTAAATTGTCGTTCCTTAATGTTTGGGGTTGCGAAGCCTATGTAAAGAAGTTACAGCCGGACAAGCTTGAACCCAAAGAGGAAAAATGCGTCTTCATAGGATACCCAAAGAAAACTATTGGCTATACCTTCTATCATAGATCCGAAGGCAAAATCTTCGTTGCCAAGAATGGATCCTTTCTAGAGAAGGAATTTCTCTCGAAAGAAGTGACTGGAAGGAAAGTAGAACTCGACGAGGTTGTCGAACCTTCTCTCGAACTTGCGAGTAGCACAACACCGGAAGAAGTTCCTGTGGTGCCTGCACCAATAAGAGAGGAAGCTAATGATGATGATCATGAAACTTAGGTTGTAGTTGCTACAGAACCTCGTAGGTCAACGAGAACTCGTACCACTCCTGATAGGTATGATCCCGTTATGAGTGTCATGTTGGTGGAAACACCGATGACCCTGCGACATATGAGGAAGCGATGATGAGCCCAGATTCCAATAAATGGAAAGAAGCCATGAAATCCAAGATTGGATCCATGTACGAAAACCAAGTATGGACTTTGGTGGACTTACCGGATGGCCGGAAGGCTGTCGAGAACAAATGGATTTTCAAGAAGAAAACAGATGCTGATGGTAATGTTACTGTCTATAAAGCTCGACTTGTCGCAAAAGGGTTTCGACAAATTCAAGGAGTTGACTACGATGAGACTTTCTCACCAGTAGCAAAGTTAAAATCTGTGAGGATTTTGTTAGCAATCGCTGCATATTATGATTATGAGATATGGCAAATGGATGTCAAAACAGCGTTCCTCAATGGAGACATTGATGAAGAGTTGTATATGATGCAAACCAAAGGTTTTGTCGATCCTAAAGATGCTAACAAGGTATGCAAACTTCAACGGTCCATATATGGATTGAAGCAAGCATCCCGAAGTTGGAATCAACGTTTTGATAAGGTAATCAAAAGTTTTGGTTTTATACAAACTTATGGAGAAGCTTGTATTTACAAGAAAGTGAGTGGGAGCTCTGTAGCATTCTTAATACTATATGTAGATGACATATTGTTGATTGGGAATGATGTAGACCTTCTTAATAGTGTCAAGGAATATTTGAATAATAGTTTTTCAATGAAGGATCTTGGCGAAGCAGCTTATATATTGGGCATAAAAATTTATAGAGATAGATCAAAACGCCAAATATCATTGTCACAAAGTACATATTTGGACAAAGTTCTAAAGAGGTTTGGAATGGAAGATAGCAAGAAAGGGTTCTTTCCCATGTTGCCCAATACGACCTTGAGTAAAACTCAAAGTCCAGCAACGGCAGAAGATAGAGAAAGGATGAGTAAGACTCCCTATGCCTCAGCCATAGGATCTCTAATGTATGCCATGCTATGTACTAGACCCGACATTGCATATGCTGTTAGTTTGACTAGCAGATATCAAAGTGATCCAGGAGTGGATCATTGGACAGCGGTCAAAAACATCCTTAAGTACTTAAGAAGAACTAAGGATATGGTTCTTTCTTATGGAGGTGATGAACAGCTCGTTGTTAATGGTTACACCGATGCTAGTTGGAACACCGATCCGGATGATTCTAAATCTCAATCTGGATACGTATTTACTTTGAATGGTGCAGCAGTTAGCTGGAGGAGTGCAAAGCAAAGCGTTGTGGCGAGATCTTCAACTGAATCGAAATACATAGCTGCTTCGGAGGCTTCACAAGAAGCGATATGGATGAAGGAGTTCATTACAGATCTCGGTGTGGTTCCAAGTGCGTTGGACCCAATGTCTATCTATTGTGATAACATGGGCACCATAGCCAATGCGCAAGAACCAAGGTCACACAAGAAGCTGAAGCACATCAAGCTACGTTTCCACGCTATTCGAGAACATGTCCAAGATGGTGACATAAAGATTTGCAAAGTACACACATATCTGAATGTGGCGGATCCGTTGACTAAACCTCTCCCGAGGGCAAAACATGACCAACACCAAACTGCCATGGGTGTTCGGTATATTACCATGTAATCTAGATTAGTTGACTCTAGTGCAAGTGGGAGACTGTTGGAAATATGCCCTAGAGGCAATAATAAATGTAGTTATTATTATATCTTTGTGTTTATGATAAATGTTTACATTCATGCTATAACAGTATTAAGAAGGAAACATTAATACTTGTGTGATTTGTAAACTAAATTAGAGTCCCTAGTAAAGCCTCTTTATAATACTAGCTTGTTGGTTAATAAATGATTGTGGTTTCCCTATCATGAACATTGAGATGTTATTAACAACAAGATCATATCGTTAGGAGAATGAAATGATGGACATACTCCTATAGATAAGCGTAGCATAAAGATCAAGTCATTTTAATAGTTCAATTGCTATATGCTTTCTGATACATGGTAACCTAATTCCTTCGACCATGAGATCATGCATATCACCATCATCGGAAGGGTGCTTTGATGACATCAAACACCACACCGTAACTGGGTGGTTATAAAGGTGGCATTGAGTGTTCGGAAAGTATTGGTTGAGACATATGGATCAAGAGTGGGATTTGTCCATCCATATGACGGATAGATATACTCTGGGCCCTCTCGGTGGAATGTCATCCAATTGGCTTGCAAGCATGTGACTAGCTCACAAGGGATCACATATCATGGGAATGAGAAAAGAGTACTTATCAGTAACGAGGTTGAACTAGGTATGCAGAGATACCGACGATCAAAACCTCGGATAAGTAAATTATCGTGAGACAAAGGGAAATTGGTATCGTATGTAAGTGGTTCATTCGATCACAAAGTAATCGTAGAAATATGTGGGAACCATATGAATTTCCAGATTCCTCTATTGGTTATTGATCGGAGAAGTGTCTTGATCATGTCCGCATAATTCACGAACCGTAGGGACACACACTTAAGGATTCGATGTTGTTGAGTAGTTATGGAATGATGAGTAAGAGACCAAATGTTGTTCGGAGTTTCGGATGGGATCCGAGATATCACGAGGAGATCCGGAATGGTCCGGAGAATAAGATTCATATAAGGAAAGTCCTGTTTCGGGGTTGGAGAATGGTTCCGGTGTTTTCATCGGGAATGTTCTAGAAGGTTCCGGAAGGTCCGACACTCCGGAGGGGAAGGGTGCATGAATGTGTCATAACAAGTTGGAATGGTTGCATCATGTACTAGGTGTCATCGCTGAGCAAAATAAAGGGATAAATCAAATCCTAGTTTGAAAAGTCAAACGCCAATTTGAAAAGTCAAACGGCAAGTTTGATTGGTGGAGGGAGAGTAGGAAACCTACTTGGGGAGGAGTTCCTCTCCCTCCACCCGCCGGCCTTGGAAGCCGAGTTGGGGAGGGACTCCCCTCCCCTTGGCCGGCGCCCTCCACCTATATAAGGAGGGGCAGGGCTGCCCCTCCAAGACTACACCTTGCCTCACCAAAACCCTAGCCCTAAGCCGCCGGCGCCACCACCTCCTGCTGCTGCCACCGCCGCCTAGGGAAAACCCTAGCCGCCGACTTGGGCTTCCCCAAGCCCTAGCCGCCGGCCTAGCCCTCTCTCCTTGGTGTGTCTAAACCCTAGATCGCCAAGGCCTCTCTCATAATCCACCATACTCGCTCTGGCTTAAGGCGAAGCCCTGCGAGATCTCCCCTCTACTTCCGGTACCACGTTGTCGTGCTGCCGTAATCGCGAGGAGAGTGCTACAACCTCCGTTGCCTGCTGGAACAAGGGAGAGGAAGGTCTTCATCAAGTACCGAACGTGTGACCGACTACGGAAGCGCTGCCGGAACGCAGCGTCGGAAGGATCGTCTACACGATCTTGAGATCGGCAAGAGTACGACTACATCACCCACGAGAATCCGCTCTCGTTAAACACTTTGGAATCTTCGAGGGTGAGTTATTCCATCGACTCGTTGCTACAATCTAGTAGATAGATCTTGGCTTGTTTGTTTGTATGCGGTAGAAATTTTTTGTTTTCCATGCTACGAACCCCTACAAGACCTGCCCAAATGGACCGGCAGGCCTAGATAACGATCCGAGAAAGCTTCATCCACAATGTTTAGGATCCCTTTGAACTTTCTTTTTGCAGCAGCGGTGGTGCCCTTGCTGAACATAATGCTAAATTCCCTTGTTCACTATCTGGACCAAGGCATCCTCATACAGAGCCAGAATGTCCCGAAGTTTTTTTACACTAGATTTGTTTACCTTTAGGAAAATTAGGGAGTCGTCCGCGAAAAACAGGCGGTTAATACATGGAGCAGCAGGACAGACCTGCACCCCATTCATCGAGCCATCCTCCTTGGCCTGCTTGAGAAGGGCAGAGAGCCCCTCAACACACATGATGAAGAGATAAGGGGAGAGGGGGCAGCCCTAGCGCAGACCACGCTGCGGGATGATGACATCAGTCAGATTCTTTTTCACCTTGACTCTGTAAGTGACAAAGGTGATACAACTCATCACCAACTGCAGCCATTGTGGATTGAAACCTGATGAGTGCATATTTGCATCATGTTTTATATTATTATTTTGCATTGTAGTGGTAGGATCTTGGTATTTTACAGCGTTCGCATCACCTTTTATGTTTATTTTCACCAGGATCAGATCAGATGATGGATACGATGGACACAATTCTTGGACCAGTTATATTGGAGTGAAAAGGATCCAAAAACAACGTAAATTTCTTATTTGGGAAATATTAATAACACTAGAAGAAAACCCGAAGCGATTGGAGGATACAGAAGGTTTAATGACCAACTATACGGCGGGAATAAATTTTCCGACCGTATAGTTCCCGCCGTATAGTTGGCACCAACACCACTTCCTCAAATAGTTTCAGCCCATGCAACTGGATCGGGGAAACGACATACAGAACAACAAGAAATCACCGAAACCTCACCTTCGGAAGGCATCTCGAGGGGAAACTCATCCACCGGGGATCCATCTTTGCCCTACATAGATCCAGGAGGCCAAGGCATCAATCTTCATCATCAACCGCTGCATCACCACCATCTCCATCCATCCCATCTACATATTGTCTAGATTTTGTTGTAATTTCCATACTCGTTGTGGATTTATACAAGTACTATTCATCTATGATAGATTCCATTGTCTTTGCCATGATGTTGATTGCCTCCGTGTCTGAGTAGATCATTAGTTCTTGGGGAGATGGAGAAACCCTAGTATGAGATTGAAAATAGATAAAGTTTATTATAATATTCATCACTGTGACCATGTGTTAGATCGTCTTCATCTTGATGTTGGGAGAAGTCGACCTCTCAATATTTGCCTCTTGTGGGGACTTGATGGAGGGAACTACTTATTGGTAGACGGAGGTGTGTTAGCACTTACAATGACTATAAAGCTGTTGGCACTCCTTACGTATCAACTTGGGAATCGAGGAAACTCACAAAACACTATCCATGCCATGGGATACATCCTACGGGATTAAGTCCCTTAATAGCGCGGAAACTTATTTGATGTTGATTGCTGTCTGCTGTGGTTATGAGTATAATGTGCGCAGTGATTGCTACCTATTTGTCCAAATTTGGAGTTCCTCCCACACATACATAGTTAAGAATGTTCACGATAATAATCTTTACCTTAGCCCTTTATAAATGCTAGAGGTGTATCTACTACTCCCTGAGAACTGATACGTCTAAAACATATCTACTTTCCCGAATACTTTTGCTATTGTTTCTCCTCTAAACTTGTGTGATTTGGATACAACTAACACGGACTGACGATGTCTTCAGCAGAATTACCATGGTGTCTAGTTTTTGTGCAGAAAATCAACTATCAGGCAAAATCCTGGAAAATATGTCAAAAATCCTATTTCACCAGAAGATCCACGGAGCCAGAATACAAGACGGAGGGGATCCCTGGGTGGCCCACACCCCCTGCCGCACGGGTGGGCCCACCCCGCGCCTGGGAGGGGTGTGGCCAGCCTAGGCACCCCCTCGGCCTCTCTCTTCGCCTATAAGATGCCTTCTGACCTAAAAACTCAGGGGGGTTCGATGTTTTTCAAAAAACAGTTCCGATGCGCCGCCACCACCAGAAACCAAGATTCGGATCCAGAAACTCCGTTCTGGACCCTGCCGGGACAGAGAATTTGGAGAGGATCATTGCCATCGTCATCACCAATGCCTCTCCATCAATGATCAATGTTTTCCTCATCCATGAGCGAGTAATCCCCCGCTGTAGGCTATGGGGATGGTAGGTATTGGATGAGTTCTATCATGTAATCGAATAATATTGTTAGGGCATGGTGCCTAGTATCTCTTTTAGTGCTATTTGACTTTGTTGCAACTTGTTTTTAATGCTTGTCACTAGGGCCCGGGTGCCATGATCTTAGATCTGAACTTATTATTGAATCATTATGATAGTATTGGTTGTGATCTTATCTGCAAGTTGTGTACACATATCATTGTCCGGATCCAAAGGCCTCGAAGTGACAGAAATTGGGACAACCGGAGGGGATGGCTGTGATGTGAGGATCATGTGTGTTTACAGAGTGTTAATGCTTTGCTTCGTTGCTCTATTAAAAGGAGCACCTTAATTGCCAGTAGTTCCCTTGAGGCCCCGCTGCAACGGGCTGGCAGGACAAAAGATGTTGTGCAAGTTCTCATTGCGAGCACACATGACTATATATGGAGCACATGCCTATGATTGTTTATTACTTGGATGCTTATTCTTATTTATCTGTAATTGCCCTAGATCTTGAATTTACATGTTTAGACTCGTTCATGCAATGCCCGTCCATCCATCCCTATGCCTACTGCGCTCATATCCTACTGTTTGCTACTACTGTTACTATTGCTCCTGTTTTGTCGTTGCTGTTGCTAGTACAAACTGTTGCTACTGATAAACTTCTGTGAGCAAGAACTATTTCTAGGTGTAGCTGAATTGACAACTCAGTTGTTAAGGCTTGCAAGTATTCTTTGGCTCCCCTTGTGTCGAATCAATAAATTGGGTAATACTACCCTCGAAGACTGTTGCGATCCCCTATACTTGTGGGTCATCAAGACAATTTTCTGGCGCCATTGCCGGGGAGCATAGTTTTATTTGTAAGTTCACTTGGATCTATTATTGTTCACTGCTACTCCTTTCATCATGGGGAAGTCTCGTGATGGAAAGTTTCCTATTTTACCATCCACTATAAGAAGAGGTACGGTCCTAAACACCTCTGCTTCTCTTGATTCACCGTCTGTTATAAGTAAGCTTGTTACACCACCACCACATACTCATGCTACACACACTGCAAGTACTGCTGAATCTGAAACTGCTTTTGATACTCATGATGTTACTTCTACTATGCTTGATGCGAGTGGTTCATTAGGTCCTTTCCTGGATGCTACTATGGCTGGTCTAGGAAATACTGAAACTCCTAGTGAAGACACTGTTACACCTGTTAGCTCACCTGAGTCTAGAGAGAGATACGATATCAATGATGGTTACATTGAGTTTACTGATGAATTTGTTGAAGAGTGCCGAAACACACATGGTGCTAGTGCTATCAAGAGTCTCCTTGCAAGACGTACCATTATTCCTAAATTGTCTTCTGATCCTAAGTTTGCCACCTCTCCCATAGATATTAAAGATAAATATTATGATTTCTCTCTTGATTTATCCTATTTGGACATTGTTGAGAAAGAACCTTTTTGTGGGACTAAAAATGAGAGTGTTGTGGCACATATGAATGAGATTTCTACTATGAGTGCTTTGTTCTCTGATGATTTTTAGATGCGCAAGTACTTTGTTACTAAGATCTTCCCTTTTTCACTAAAAGGAGAAGCTAGGGCTTGGTTTAATAGATTACCTCCTGGTTCCATTGATAGTCCTAATTGCTTGATTGCTTCTTTCTTCCATAAATATTTTCCTCCTAGTGCTAGACATGCTGCTTTGCAAAGACTTTTTTTATTTTAAACAGGGAGAAGAAGAGAAATTTCCTGAGTCATGGACAAGGTTCTGTGCCTTGATTCATGCACATCCTAGATGTCCATTACCTAAAAATGAGCTTCTTGATATTTATTATAATGGACTAACTGATGATTCTAGGACATACCTAGATAGTTTTGCTGATTGTGTTTTCAGGAAAAGAACTCCTACAGATGCTAAAGAATTGATGGCTAAAATAAGCAAGAATTATGATGATTGGACTTCAAACTGAGCTAAATACACCTGAGACTATTACTCCTGAACCAGGTGTGCCTGAACCAGTTCCAACACCAACACCAAATAAGAGAGGAGTTATTGCATTAAATGATGAAGTGATGAAGGAAGCTAAGAAATGTCTAAAGGAGAAAGGTATTAGAGCTGAAGATGTGAAGAATCTACCTCCTATAGAAGAATTATGTAAGCCAATTCCCCACTCATCCACCATTGAGGTACACTCTCTCCACTTTGATGAAGGTGATATTCCCTATGGTAAGCCTCCGGATCAATGCTTAGAGGAACTTGACACATTTATTGTTAAACAAGGTAATTTTAATAAACAAGTTCAGAATCATTTATTGGAAAACTATAGAGCTATTAATGAGTTGAAAGATATTGTGGAAAGAACTTCTAATGATATCAAAATGCTTTGTAAACACTTTCAAATGGTTCAAACCCAAATTGATCAACTTGCTAAGGTACAAAAAGATATGCTAGTTAATGCCTCAGGAGATAAACATGCTTATGGAATTAGAACTAGGAGTGGTATAGCTACTCAAGATCCTTTATATCCTGAAGGACTAATATGCCCAATTTGCATCACCATTCTATATCATAATTTACCTCTATTCATTGATATTTGTCTTATTATGAGGTATTACTTATGGCTTTTCATCTGTTTATGCATGTTGGATGATTCCTGGAGGATGGAATGCCGGAGTCTGGATTCTGATGGAAAAGGAGGCGTTTTGGTGCAATTTCGCGAAGACCAGAAAATACCAGAAGACGAAGGATGCCAGAAGGAGGGACGGAGATGGGCCTCAGGGGGCCCACACCCCCTAGGCGCGGGCCCACCTGACCCACGCCTAGGGCAGGTGTGGCCCACCTGCCCGGCTTCCGACTCCGCCCCTTCGCGTATATCTTCCCTTCGAAACCCGAAGGCTAAGGGAGCGACCACAGATAGATTTCCGCCGCCTCTGGGGGCGGAAAACACCGAGAGAGAAAGATCTCTCCGGCAGACAGAGTTCTGCCAGGGGAATTCCTTCCCGGAGAGGGGAGACCGTCGCTATCAACACCATCATCAAGCTAAGCTTCATCAGGATCATCATCATCCACACCATCATCTCCACCAGCACCATCATCACCACTCCATCCCGCTATAATAATTGTGTTGGATATTGCTTTAGTTCATTAGGGGAAACTTTCCCGGTGTTGATTACTATTGTAGTTGATGCTTGCGAGTGGAACCATTGGATTATTGTTTATGTTCAGATTGTTATCCATTACCATATCATCTTTGATATTGATCCATATGATGTCTTGTGAGTACTTCGTTTAGTTCTTGAGGACATGGGAGAAGTCATGTTGTTAGTAGTGAATCTGTGATGAGTTATTATTCAATGGTTTAGTATTTAAGTTGTGGTGCTATTCTTCTAGTGGTGTCATGTGAACGTCGACTACATGATACTTCACCATTTATGGGCCTAGGGGAATGCATTGTGTATTTGGTTACTAATCATGGGGTTGCCGGAGTGACAGAAACCTGAACCCCCGTTAGAACACCTTTGCACAAGGGAGTGTAGCATCTCAGAGTTTAAGGCTATGGTTAGATTTATATCTTAATTACTTTCCTGTAGTTACGGATGTTTGTAGGGGGTTTAATCACAAGTATGTATTAGTCCTAGGAAGGGCGGCATGTTAGCACAAGTTCACCCACACAACACTTACAAACACCAGAGAAGAGTACTCAGCTATTTGAAGCGAAAGAAATTGACAGAATTCCCATGTGTCCTAGAGAACGTTTGGTCCTTATAAGTATTTCCACCGGCTTATCCTTTGCTAAGAAAGGATTGGGCCACTTGCTCCATTTGTTCGTTACTTCTATTACTTGCTCCTTGTTTTGTTGCCTTGTCAAAAAACCACTAAAAATCCGTTTGCTAAGTATTCACAGGGATTTCCTGCTCCATACCACTTTTCAACACCTTCTGCTCCTTGTTGGGATCAACACTCCTATTTATTAAAAGTACTACGATACACCCCCTATACTTGTGGGTCATCAAGGACACCCTAAAAGAATTGAGCAGGATTCTCAACAAGGTGAGAGTAGTGGTAGTCCTCGTAAGATAAAGAAAAAGAAACATAAAATAGTTGAGGAACCACTTGAACCTGCTGTAGATCCTAATAGTATAGATGTCTCTGATGCTGAAGCTGAGAGTTGTAATGATAAAAATGATGCTCCTGATAAGGAGGAAGTTGAGGAAGAACCTGAGAAGCACACTAAAAACACTAGGTACACTAAGGAAGATTTTATTGCTAAGAAACATGGTAGTGAGAGAGAACCTTGGGTGCAGAAACCTATGCCTTTTCCAGGTAAGAAACACAAGTCAAACGAGGAAGAACACTACAACAAGTTTTGTGAGTGGATGAAACCTTTGTTTTTGCAAATTCTTTTGACTGATGCTGCCTCCTTATTCAAAGTATATGAAGGATATTGTCTCTAATAAAAGGAAGATTCCTAATGAGGAAATTTCTACTCTGCTTGCTAATTATTCCTTCAATGGTAAGGTTCCAAAGAAACTTGGTGATCCAGGTATACCAACTATTCCTTGCTCTATTAATAATAATTATGTTAGAACTGCTTTATGTGATTTGGGAACCGGAGTTAGTGTTATGCCTTTTTCTCTCTACAAGAGATTCTATCTAGAAAGGTTGATACCAACTGATATATCTTTGCAAATGGCTGATAAGTCTAGTACTATTCCTGTTGGTATATGTGAGGATGTTCCTGTTCAGGTGGCTCATAATTTCTTGGTTTTAACTAATTTTGTTGTGCTTGAAATGCCTAAAGATGATAATATGTCTATTATTCTTGGGAGACCCTTTCTTAATACTGCAGGTGCTATCATCAATTGTAATCAAGGAAAAGTAACATTCAATATTAATGACAAAGAGCATACTGTTTATTTCCCCAAGCAGGGTGCTAAGGGCTATTGCCTGAATTCCATTGAAAATATTGAGAGCATCATGGTTGGAGAAATATATTGTCCCATTCCACAAGAAAATTTTGAAACTATTATGATTGGGACCATTGCTAACAAGTTTGAGGTAACATAATCACCTTGTGGAATGCAAAGTTTTGTTTCATATAAGATTGTTTTGGTAACAAGACTTGATCAACCTTGTTAACAAAAGGATTTTAATGAACAAAACAATGCTTTCACTATGGTTATTCTTGTTTACTTTTACTTTTCTCCTTCCTTATCTTTGCCTTTTCTCTTGTTAGCTTGGGTTTTGCTAGTTGTTTGCTTGTTTAGAGTGTCTTAGAACTTCTATAATTTTGGTTTTGGTTTGCTTTTGCTTCTTCTAAAAAAATCTTTTATACGAGAAAATCAATTTTCATACCCTGAAAATTGTCAAAAAATAAAGTTCCCCGAAAAATCCTAGAAAATTTAAAATAAAATTTTCCTCGAAAAAAGGGGCAGAGGGACACCTGGAGTGACCCAGGGGGCCACCCCAGGCCATCACACCCCTTGTGGGCGCGGCCAGCCCCCAGGTGGCGCCTGGCTGGGGTGTGGCCCACCTAGGGCCCTCCAAGATGCCTGCTCCTAGCCATCTTCTTTCTCTCTCCCGAAAAACACCGGAAAACTTTCTCAAGCTCGAGTTCCTATTGTTCTTGCTCCCGATTTTCGATCTGTTTGCTCAGCCCATCTTTGCTGCTGATTTTTGGAGTAATTGCTCCTTGGTATGTGCCTCCTCCACTTGTCCAATTAGATTTGTGATTGGTAGATTGTATCTTGAGTATTTTGCTTCTATAGGTGACGGGTTGTGTGAGCTTGCATGATTGTTCTATGCTTAGAGATTTCATTTTGATGCATGTATAGCCCTCTAGCAAGTTCCTATAGTAGTTCCTCATCATTTATCAACTTGGAAATCACTTGGTTTGATGTTTGTCTATTTTTTTAGAAAGGAAGGCGAGCGCATACCCACTGAATCAATATGATTTGATGGTACCTGAGCCAATGAAAGTCCATCATGAGGAAGGAGTTTTCCCTTCCATATATCCATGCCATGAATTTATGAGAGCCTTGGGAATCTTCCAGGATTTCCAAACTATGATTACCAATGCAGGGTTGGAACACTTTGTTGAAGGTGATCCTTTTCAATATGTTAAGCTAACCATGGTTGTGGTGAAGGACTTCCAGTTTACTTGGTCTTCATCTAATCCCATGGTCCATTATAAAATATACAATCTAGCTATCGACCTACCTTTTGCTGATTTCTGTGCAGCAATTAGAGTACCTCATTAGGGATCTTGTGAGAAGATCAAGGCGAGGCCTAAGCCACTTATGGATTTATATGCTGAAATTTGCCAAGGTTTCGACTTCTCGAAGGAAAGTGGTAAAATTCGTAACATTCAGTTCCCATCTATTAGATATTTTGCCTATTTCATTACCAAGTGTGTTCTTGCTAGAAAGATTGCTAGAAATTTATCTTATTTTGATCTAGCTTTTATCTCAGCTGATTTGAATAGGGATAGATCTTATAACCTGGGTGCTTTGATAGCTTACCGTCTTACCACTAACCGCAAGAAGGGTGGAATTTGTGGACGTCTTATCGCCTCTAGGTTGCTAGCTTTCCATGGTTTAGAGCCTCACCATTCAGATTATCGGTTCCCCATAGAGAGGCTTGATCTTGATTCCATGGTTCAACATAACTTTGTTTCTCTAGGGGATACTGTGAGAAGTTTACCGTACAAATTATCTTTTGTCAAACGTGGTTGGAGAGGGGGTAGGATAGAGAAAGTAGTTTATTTGCCTGCACATGCTTTGTTTAATTTTGATAACATGCAAGGATGGTCGCTCACGGAGGAGGAGTTTGACACGTACATGGCATAACTCTCCCAGCAAGATAATGTTGGAGAGGATGCTGAAAATGATTCGGTTCAGCCCTCCAACTTGGGAGAGTCTTCATACCAGAACCCCTCTTATGATTGGGGTGCGTCTTCTTCCTCATCGCAAGCGCCTGACTATGATCATTCCTATGATGACCCACCAGCTTGGGGTTGCTACCGCGCTATTGAGCCCCACTTAGGCCAAAAGCCTAAGCTGGGGGGGTATACCGACATCACACTCATCTATATATCATGCTTCGTCGGTTCTTTGTATATCCGTTGTTTCGCTTTCTTTTTGGTTCTTGTTTCTGCTTTCCCAAAACACAAAAATACCAAAAATATTTTCGTTGTTTCTATTGGTTTGTTTCTTTGTTTTCTAGCTTTGGTTTGCCTTAAAGAAAAAAATCCAAAAAGATTTTGCTTTGTTTGGTTTTGTTTTGTTTTGTTTGCTTGTTTTAAAAAATCAAAACATCAAAAATATTTGTTGTTCTTCTTTGGTTTTGTGAGTTCTTTGCAGGGTTCAGCCGTCCTCAGTGGAGTTTTTCATGTTAATATTCAGGTCACACAAGTGATGGGCAATAATGAAGATTAATACAACTTGATGTGTGGTAAGAGGCTGGTAACGAACTCTATTTGTTTTCATTTTTGTACATATACTCATCATGGTGAGCATGCTTAGTCTGTTCATGTAAGGTTTATGTTATTTATGGATGCTTAGTAGTTCTTGCTTTCTTGTGATTAGCTCCAACTTGCTAATAGTTTGTAGCATGTCATATGAATGTTTGCTTGCATTGTTTTATTCATATTTTGGTATGATATTGTGGTATCCTCCTCTGAAAGTTTCATGTGAATCGACTTGGCACATGCTCACGCATGCATATGACTAAACAATAGTCAGTAAGCCTCGATGATTTATTTTGCCTTAGAGTTCTTATATCACTTTCATGTCATAATTAGTCCTGTTTTGTTGCAAGCATGATTATGACAATTATTGCTCTCTCGTTTGTTGTCACCTCTCTATTGCTAGCCTTCACTTGCACAGAGTATGAGCTCTACTTGTGCATCCAACTCCCCAAAACCAATATTGCCAACAGTGTCCACCATACCTACCTATTAGCTTCATTTGATATTTAGTGCATATTTATTATGCCTTTTTTTCTTCCAAATAAAATGTTTGGCTATTTCGAGAAAGTTAGTTAGTAAAGCTCTCACGAACTTGATGGCACACTTTATTTCTTGCGCTTAATAAACCTGAACCATTGTGACCTGTCCATGAAAGTTATATGCTTGCAAATTATAGGCCGGGAGTTAGCAGAACTGTGCTGTCATGGGGAACGCTTTCAACACTTATGGATACATATCTAGTTGATACCATGCTCTTTTGTTTGCGGATGTCGTCGGTGTGAAATAAAAGGGGAGCTTGTGAGTTCATGGAGTTATATATATATGTTAGAGAAACACCTAGGCCGCTAGCCTAAGCCATGCCTAATCATGGTGGAAACTTGCAGCATCACCATAATGAGCATCTGTGAAGCATCCTCAATAAAAACCTATGGAAGTAGTAAATAAAAAGATCGCTGAGATGCTCATTGTCTGCTTGCCTTGTCATTTTGATTATGGGATAGCTCCTGTATCATGTGCAAGGGGTACCCCATTGGCGGTTCTCTATGATATGCATGTATTTACGATGACAAGAACTTACAGGTGACTAAAGTTGAGTAGCACGAGGAGCAGCCCTCATACTCAAGGGACATGGGATTTCTAGTTTATGGTCTGTCAAGCATATAACTCATAATGGACCTCACTTTCACCATTAACCACATAAAGATGCCTATGATAGGGGCAATGAGAGCTCAAAGCTAGTGAGTACCTTACTTTCAGCATTTGGAGGCCTTTCAAACTTTTCAAAACCTTTTCACTTCCTTGTTGAGTCACCACTTATTCTATGAGCACCTTCTTCAGAGCATAGTTGCCGTTCTTGTGTTTGTCTCAAAACTTGGTTAATTATGTCATGACTTTGATGCTTGTATCTCTGATATCTTTACTTCTAGTCTTCACTTGAACTTCAGAGGTTCCTTGGCATTTATATTGTGCTCTATAAACAAAGGCAAGCGAGATACCACTCTATCATACCTTATTATGAGCATTGCACTGTTGCTTATGTTTATGTTTCATGCTACTTATTATTATTGAGTTGGTTTCTCTTCAGAGCTTGCAATGACTGTTGAGTAGACTTAGTTGCATACTTCTTATTATGAATGGTCTAAGTATCTACTCCTGTGCTGAGAATATATAGATCATATGAAGAAAGTGTGTTCGTGAAAGTTATTTTATCGCACTCAGTTTTCAACTGAATTGCTGAGGACAAGCAATAAGCTAAGCTTGGGGGAGTTGATATGTAAAAAACGTATCTACTTTCCCGAACACTTTTGCTATTGTTTCTCCTCTAAACTTGTGTGATTTGGATACAACTAACACGGACCGACGATGTCTTCAGCAGAATTACCATGGTGTCTAGTTTTTGTGCAAAAAATCAACTACCAGGCAAAATCCCGGAAAATATGCCAAAAATCCTATTTCACCAGAAGATCCACGGAGCCAGAATACAAGACGGAGGGGATCCCTGGGTGGCCCACACCCCCTGCCGCACGGGTGGGACCACCCGACGCCTGGGAGGGGTGTGGCCAGCCTAGGCACCCCCTCGGCCTCTCTCTTCGCCTATAAGATGCCTTCTGACCTAAAAACTCAGGGGGGGTTCGAAGTTTTTCCAAAAACGGTTCCGATGCGCCGCCACCACCAGAAACCAAGATTCGGATCCAGAAACTCCGTTCTGGCACCCTGCCGGGACAGGGAATTTGGAGAAGATCATCGTCATCACCAACGCCTCTCCATCAACCATCAATGTTTCCCTCATCCATGAGTGAGTAATCCCCCACTGTAGGCTATGGGGATGGTAGGGATTGGATGAGTTCTATCATGTAATCGAATAAGATTGTTAGGGCATGGTGCCTAGTATCTCTTTTAGTGCTATTTGAATTTGTTGCAACTTGTTGTTCTTAATGCTTGTCACTAGGGCCCGAGTGCCATGCTATCAGATCTGAACTTATTATTGAATCATTATGATAGTATTGTTTGTGATCTTATCTGCAATTTGTGTACACATATCATTGTCCGGATCCAAAGGCCCCGAAGTGACAGAAATTGGGACAACCGGAGGGGATGGCTGTGATGTGAGGATCATGTGTGTTCATGGAGTGTTAATTCTTTGCTCCGGTGCTCTATTAAAAGGAGCACCTTAATTGCCAGTAGTTCCCTTGAGGCCCCGCTGCAACGGGCTGGCGGGACAATAGATGTTGTGCAAGTTCTCATTGCGATCTCCCATCACTATACATGGAGAACATGCCTATGATTGTTTAGTACTTGCATCTTGAAGTTATATGCAATTTCCCTAGATCTTGAAGTTACATGTTTAGACTCGTTCATGCAACGCTCGTCCATCCATCCCTATGCCTACCGCTCTCATATCCTATTGTTTGCTACTACTGTTACTATTGCTCCTGTTTTGCGCTGCTGTTGCTACTACAAACTGTTGCTACTGATAAACTTCTGTGAGCAAGAACTATTTCCAGGTGCAGCTGAATTGACAACTCAGTTGTTAAGGCTTGCAAATATTCTTTGGCTCCCCTTGTGTCGAATCAATAAATTGGGTAATACTACCCTCAAAGACTGTTGCGATCCCCTATACTTGTGGGTCATCAAGAACGCTCTTCTCCACTGAAGTTTGAAATCTCTTTTTCATATGTGATACGTACTTTCTGTATTCTGTTTTGTTTACTTTACTCATTGTTCTCTTATACCAAAACCCCCAAAACACCTTTTTACTCAACACTCGCATTTTATCTAGATACTTAGAACTTTAATTAGCATTTCTATTTCAGTATTTATTTCAAGAGTTATTAGACTTCAGACTCCTGCTCCCTGTGGGATCAATATCTTTATTTTGAAACTAGCTACAAACGATATGTGCACTTGCAGTCATCAAAACCCAGCTTCAGCATCATATTTTTCAGGAAACCCCATTCGACGCGGTCAAAAGCCTTGCTCATATCAAGCTTCATAGCAGCCAATCCATCTCTGCCTCCTTTTCTCAAATGCATGAAGTGAGTTGTTTCATAGGCGAGCAGAATATTGTCGGTGATAAGCCTCCCCGCCATGAAGGCACTTTGATTCTAGGAGATGATGTCATCCAGCACCTCCTTCACCCGACAAGCAATAATAGACTTGGAGAAAACCTTGAATGCCAGGTTGTAGAGGCTAATGGGCCTCAAGTCCTTAACACACTCAGGGTTATTAATTTTTGGAATTAGAACAATCACAGTTTCATTCCATCCATCCGGGATAGGGCCACCATTGAGAACTCCAAGAAATTCAAGATGGACCTTCACACCAATCAGCTCCCGAAACCGCTTATAGAAAATAGTGGGCATCCTATCGGAGCCGGGGGCCTTGAGATCACCCATGGAAAAAAGAGCAGTCTTAACTTATTCACCGGTGAAAGGTAGCCTCAAGAAAGAGTTCATTTTAGGGGTGACCACAGAGGGGATAGAGGCAAGAAGCTCGGACTCCCGGGAATCAGCACTAGAAGTAAATAGGTTCTGGTAGTAGTTCACAATAAAGGACCGCATATTCTCATCCTCCTCGACCCAAACACCATCATCAGTTTTCAGCTTCTTCAGTGAATTTACCTTCTTCCTCTCCGAGGCAAAAGAATGGAAAAAGCTAGTGTTCTTATCCCCATCCTTTATCCAATGAGCCTTTGCTCTTTGTTTCCATAAAATATTTTTTTGGTCCTGAAGTCTCTCGATCTTGTATCTGAGCATATGTTCCAGTGGGACCTACTCCTGAGAAATATCACACTTCCTGCAGCGGTTTAGGTCCTTTTTGCCTTTCTTGATGCGATTTTGGAGATCTCCCAAAACATCCTTTCTCCAAGAGTGCAACTCGGAATTCACTTTCTTGATGGCGTCCCTGATAGTCACATGATGCGGCTCAGATCACTATAGAGCTTCGTTGGGAAACCCTAAGAGGAAGGTATGATGAGCACAGCAGAAAGTTTTCCCTCAATTAGGAAACCAAGGTTATCGAACCTGTAGGAGCAAGGAAACAACTCCAAGGTGTTTCTAACAACTTGGAATCATGCACAACACAAACTCAAGACTTTGCCCCAACTTACAGTGAGGTTGTCAATCTCACTGGTTTGCTAAAAACAAAGGATTAAACATATAGTGTGGAAGGTAATGATTGCTTGCAGAAAGTAAACGGTAACAGTAGATGATGTAAGAATGGTAAAGATTGGACCGGGGTCCATAGTTCACTAGAGGTGTTCTCCTTAAGTAAAATAACATAACATGCTGGGTAAACAAATTACAGCGGGGAAATTGACAGGAACTGAGCAAGGAATAATAATGCAAATACTAGACATTCATGATTCCTATGAGATTTGATTGGACATTACAACAATATACATAGACCGCCATCTAACTACATCTATGACTAATAATCCACCTTCAAGTTATCGTCTGAACCCCCTCCAGTATTAAGTTGCAAGCAACGGATAATTACATTAAGAAATGTGTGTAAAGTAAACAATACAATCGTTTCATGAACAAAAGATTGTTGTTTTCTCCCTAGTAGCAACAGAACATCTACAACCTTAGAGATTTCTGTCACCTACCCAGATTCAATAGAGGCATGAACCCACTATCGAGCATAAATACTCCCTCTTGGATTCACTAGAATCTACTTGGCCAACATAGATACTAGAAACGGAGAGCATGCAAGATCTCAAACAACACAGACATGATAGAATCAATAATCAATAAGACATGATAGAATCAATAATCAATCTAACATAGTATCTAAATATCCATCGGATCCCCACAAACACAACATGTATGATTACAAATAGATGATCTTGATCATGAAGAGAGCTCACAAGATCTAAACATGATAGCACAAAGGAGGAGAAACAACCATCTAGCTACTGTATGGACGCATAGTCCAAGAGTGAACTACTCACGCATCATACCGGAGGCTGGCATGGTGATGAAGAAGGCCTACGGGATAATGTCTCCCCTCCGGCAGGGTGCTGGGAAGAGCTTTAGATCCCCCGATCTAGGGACGATGGTGGCGACGGCTACGGACTGTTTCATGGAGATCTGATCGGGTACTTAGGATTTTGGCATCGGGGGATTTTATAGGCGAACAGGCGAACAGGAGGGCGTCCAGGGGGCCTACACCCCGCCCAGGCACGGCCTAGGGCAGGCCCGCGCCTGAGGGGTGCAGCCACCCTCTGGCACCCCTCCAGTTTCCCTTTGGTCTCTGTGTTTGTCTCGGTAAAATATTGACTTTGGCTTTTGTCCCGTCCAATTCCGAGAATATTTTGCTTACTAGATTTTCTAAAACAAAAAACAACAAAAAATAGGAAACTGGCACTGCAGTAACTTGTTAATAGGTTAGTCCCAGAAAATGTATAAAAATACCTCAAAGTGTAGAAAAAACATAGCAAAGTTGATACTAAACAAGCATAGAACATCAAAAATTATAGATACGTTTACGACGTATCAAGCGTCCCCAAGCTTAACTCCTGCTCGTCCTCGAGTAGGTAAGTGATAAAAAGAATAATTTTTGAGGTGACATGCACCATCAAAATCTAGATCAAACCATTTGCTAAGCATTGAAAGCTAGGATCAAAGTACTCTAAACATGAGCATGAAAGAGGAAGGTCTAACAATAAGACATAGTAACTATGTTGCAACATGAAAATATACAAACAAAGATCATGAATAACAATGCATAGAAAGACGTTTGTTTGTTTCACATATAGAAAACATAACATAGTGGTATTCAACTTGTCCCTCATGGAGTAGCAAAACATAAATGCATAGGACACCTTCAAAGTTCATAAGGGTGACTAGATACAAATAGTTCAAGAACAATAAATATCAACACTATGAATCTGACAAGGTTTAATCTCGTCAATGCCCATTGTTATGGACTTGGGTTTTGGAGAAGATGGGGATGCTGGAGATCGCAGAACGATTAGCAAACAAGCAACACGGGGACACGGAGTTTACCCAGGTTCAGGCCCCCGGAGGGAAAACCCTACTCCTGCTTGTCTGCTCTGATTATGGTGGAACCGAAGGTTATAGGGGTGCGCAGATGCAATCTGGCATGGAGGTGTGTATGCGGTGGTGTGCAAGAGATTGTCCAAGAGACTCCTCGTCGTGCCCTCCTGGCCTTTATATAGAGGCAGGCAGGTCCCAGGCACAAATCGAGTCGGTTACAGGTTTTAGGGTTTGACCCTTTGAATTTTCTATCTACTCTAGTCTGCTCTCCAAGGATCCGAAGGCGTCATGGGCCTTGTCCACCCGAAAGTCTTCATGGGCTGGCGTATATTTGTCATGGGCCTTCCTTGGGCTAGACCAGGTATGCTAAGGTCATGTACCCGTAGGGTATAACCATGTCAGTAGCCCCCGTGTGTTCAGTCGAATCGTAGATTCGGCTGAGGACTCCTCATTCTTTCGGGTGCGGCTATCTCTGTTTGCTAGAGAATGATTTGAGTGTGTAGGGATTATTGATGCGTGTGCCTGACTCTCCCGACGGATCAGGGTCAGTTAACTGTCTTAGGACAAAGCAACACGATCTTCTTCAGATTCGAGTCCCTCGACTCGAATCCGGAACATATGCTGGCGCACTTCGACTCAGGCCGTGGAGGACTTACATGAGTGAAATTCCAGTAAATTTAAATGATGTACCCAACGCGTCCGTCAGGATTTTCATCGCGCCTGCTAGCACGGGTTCTCACTAGCAGAGCGCAGTCGTGTGCGTTGCCAGGCCATCAGATGATATCTGTAGGTATTATCTTTGTGTCGCAGACACAACATCCGAAGTTTTATCGCCACGGAGGCGTTTCGGGTGGCCAAGGAGGATGTTTTACTCACTTAGCGTTGGCTGGGGAAGACTTGCCGAAAAGGTTTTGCATTCTGATCCGAAGGATCGCACTCGAAGAATTCATAGGGTGCACGATCAGCGCTCCCTATGGGAGTAGCCCCCGAGTGTCTGTTCGAGTCGTAGACTCGAGCAGAGACTTAATTTCAACCGTTGTTTGGCTTCGGGTCCGTAGGACACAAATTTTAGTATGCTTGAATCCATCCTCCCTATGGGAGTAGCCCCCGAGTCCGTAGTGGAGTCATAGACTCGACGTAAGACTCAAAGAAATAGTTCAATGATGTAGTACTTTCAGTGTTCTTCAGGTGCGCGGCCAGCGCTCCTGATAGGAGTAGCCCCCCAGTATTTAATAAAATCGTAGATTCGAGTGAGTACTCTTAGCTGCGTAGCCGAAAAATAGTTACCGTTGCTAGTATAGCTTTTGATGATGGCAGTGTTGACGATCGGTGACCTCAAGCGTCTGCGGCGCCAGAGATGACATGACTGGACGAACATGGGTCCCACCTTCTGACTTTGAGTTGACTAGTCACGCGCGACATGGAGATAATTCCGGCGTCGCCTCGATTTCCATGCGTAGTGGACAGCGTGTGAGCGACGGTTCGTTATTGTGCTGACACATGGACGGCCAGATCTTGATGTTGGCTCTAGGTCTTCCCGATGAACGATCGTCGTTCATCGTCCTCGCCCTTATAATCATTGGGGAAAAATGAGTTTGTTTTTCACCGCAGCCATTCTCGTTTCACTGCTCCCACTTTGAGCTTTTCTCACTGCGCGCTGGAATTTCCTCGAGCTTTTCCGTCCTTGTTTCTGCGTGCTCGTCGTCGTCGCCGTCGTACTGCGATGGGGAATTCCAAGGAGGCCTCCCCCGCAGTTGGTACCAGTGCTGCCGCTGGCGGCAAGAAGGGTTCCGCCGCCACTCGCATCACCTATGGTGGCTGGCGGCGATCGGAGACGCGCGAGGGTGACCTCCGCAAGCTCTGTGAGCGGGGTCTTATCCCAAAGGAAAGGGATGTCGTCAGAGTCCCCGGCGACGAGGTAATTCCTCGTCCCCCCGCTGGGTTTTGGGTCATGTTCATCGCGTTTGTCCTTCGGGGCTTTTGTTTCCCAATCCACGATTTTCTCCGTGGATTGCTTTTCCTTTATGGCATCCAGCTTCATCATCTTTCCCCAAACTCTATTCTTCATGTCGCTTGTTTTATCACATTCTGCGAGTGCTGGCTCGGTATCGAGCCACACTTTGGCCTCTTCCGGAAACTCTATTCCGTGAAGAGGCAATCTGGCTCCGATGGTGTTTATCCCATTGGGGGCTGCATCATTTCCCTTAGATCCAATCTTCTTTTCTTCTCCTTTTCTATGTATGAATCTGTCCAGTACTGGCGGAGGAGATGGTTTTACATCCGCGACTCCATGGTGGATGGACAGGAATTTGGTCTTGCTCCTTTCGACCCTCCCAGGAAATCGAGCCAAAGAGGTCCTGGAAGAACCAGATCTTGGATGGCGAGGTGGCGGAGATAGAGGGGCTCTATCGTCGAGTGGAGGATCTTCAGCTGATTCCGGATAAGGAGGTGAACGGTGTGGATATCATCCGCACCTTCATCAAACTTCGGGTGCAGCCGCTCCAGGCCAGGGTGCACCCAATGTTTCTTTATTCTGGTCGCCATGATCCGACTAGGGTTTCGGCTGAAGAGTTCTCTAGGGGGATATTGACAGGATTCTTCGATCGCTGCTAAAATACAAGGCTGGAGAAGATATCCTGGGGAAGTCGCTGACTTCTCCGTTCTCTGCTTCTCGTCCGATTCCGCAGGTGTAGATCTGGGACGTGCGCGTAGCGCTTTTTTTTCGACTGCGTTTTCCTTGCACTTGCGTGTGTGCTTACAAATTTTCTTTTCCTTTTGCGCAGGAGTTCAAAGTGCCAGGCATGTCTCCACCACTACCCGAACTGTTTCCGGATGCACCGGACAATGAGGTAGTGGACTCCATGTCTGAACTTCCGTCGGCGCGGTCGCCGGCCGAAGAAGCCATCGAGTCGAGCGAGGAGCGCACTCGAAAGTGTGCACGGAGTTCGAGCGAATCATCTGATGCTTCGACTCTTCCGACGCCTAGGAACCCGCTGTTCCTTGAGCGCCACAGTGGGGGTCATGGGGGCTCTTCCTCTCCTATTCCGGTCGTTCCCGTGTGGGCTGTAGCGCCGCAGCCTCCGGCGAAATGGAAGAAGGAAGAGAAGAAAGAAGAGAAGAGAAGAAGGAAGAGAACAAGGGCAGGAGGACCCCTCATGTCTTCGACTTGAGCGATCTCGACTCGTAAGTTTATCCAGTTGACTTTTGCTTTTTTTGATTTTACTTGATTGTCCTTGTCTGGTGTTTTCTTTTGCAGCTACTCTTCTGACGGCTCCTTCAGCGATGGTGCTTGGGAGATGGTGGGGGAGTCGAAGGTTACTCCTCCTCCTCCTCATACGGTGGCCACCTCTGAGGGCGCTGCTCCGAACCCTTTTCCGCAAGAGACTCGGGTGGTTGTCCCTCAAAAGACTGCAGGCGAACCTTCGGAGTCGCCATCTGATCATGTAAGTTTTCTTTGCTCTTGCCGCGGGGGGAGCCCCCGGGCGCTTTCGGGTGATCTGCTGATCTCTTTTGTTTTTGCTTCTTGTCTTGGGGGGAGCCCCCGAGCATCTGTAGGATGATCTATTGTTCGTTTTTTCTTCGAGTCTCAGGGGGAGCCCCCGAGCGTTTTTCGTATGTGTAACTTGTTTTGCTCGTTCTTTGGGCGTAGCCCTCGAGCCTTTCATTTGACGAGTAGTGCCTTTTGCAGCCTTTTGTGCAAGGCGCCAACCAGCTGGTGCAGCAGCACTTGGCGTTGGAGGCCAGCTTCAAACAACTTCAAGGTATGTTCACGAGTTGGTCTTTTTGCGTCTTCTTCTATTTTCCTTTTCTTTGATCTGATAAGTGTTCTGCTGTTTGCAGAGGACAAGAATACCACCCTCCGCGAGCTTGATGCTCTCAAAAAGAGCCTTGGGCGAGCGGAGAGGAAGGCCGAGGACGCCGTTGGTGCGAAGGAGCGCCTCGAGCAGGAGCTGGCCGACGCAGCCGCGGCCAAGGAGCGCCTGCAGCAGGAGGCTACAGACCGCGAGGAGCAACTCGCCACCACTACGACCTCGCGCGAGAAGGAGGTAGCCGACAAGCTGATGGCAGATGCCAAGGCTATTTTGGGTGAGTGGTGTCGTCTTTCCCTTTCTTGGCTTCCTTGTCTTTTCTTGTTGTGCTTTGTATTCACGTTGCTTCTTTTGTTTCTTTAGATGCTGCAGGCATCGAGTTTGACCGCGGTGCTTTGGAGCACGGAAGTGCTCTGGATGATGCCACTGCGGCGGTCGAAGACCGCTGCAGTACCGTGGTCGGCTCGCTTGCCAAGGCCAAGGAGGCTCTCAGGCTCTTCTACAAGGAGCTCGTCCCCAAGGGCGTCGCCCTCGAGGATGTCGATGCCTTGGCGGATGCGCTGTCAGCCGAAGTGTCTGCGACGTACAAGCGCAAGCAGAAAGGCATTGGTCCGTCTGTCGGGCTGGCGATGGCTCTGGCGTCTGGAGCGGAGATGGATCTTCATCAGGTCACCTCCCAGATGCCGACGGCTACTAACGGATCCGAGGTAGCCTTCGCCCTCTACGCTGCCCGCTGTAAACGTTATGGGCCGAAGTTGATTGACTTGCTGGCTGAGTACGCGTTGAGGCAGCAGGGAGAGGCCAAGGGCAGGCAATCCGGCTCCGAGGCTACTCAGGATGCAACTTCTTAGGTCTTGTAGTCGTAGGATAGCTTTTGTTTCCAGCTCTTGTAATTATGTCTATGAACAGTCCTTGTGCCACGTAGTGGCTTTTTGCTGTACATAATGAATTTCCGAGTTCTGTGTTCATTCGTATGCTTGTTCATATACTTGTCTTCTTTTACTCTAGGGGCCTTCAGGTGATGATCCCGTTGACACTTCGTCTGCACCGCAGCTGCGACCATCCTTGGATGGTGCGTCGCAGCTTGTGTTTCTTAGAGACCGCAACTGTAGTCTTGAGAAAGAGTTGCTTGGAGTGCGTAGCCACGCCGATGTTTGGAAATCGAAGGCAGAGTGAGGCGCTGCCAGAGAGGAGTATTTGATGGGGGAGTTGCGTCGTCTGGCCGAACAACTTCAGTGTGAGTTTTTCGAGCTGCTGCTCATTGTTTCGGATGCGCCTGTTAGCCTTGCATCTTACTTTTGCAAGTATTGCAGGTGCTAACCTCGCTCCGAAGGAGGAAAAAGAGTGTGTTGCTGTTCGGATCAACTGCCTGAGCCAGCAGGACATGGAGGCCGGCGGGTTCTTCTGGATGAACCGTGATCGTGCCATGGTCCTTGCGACTGTGCAGGATCGTGTCCACCAGGTGTCGCAGGTGCCGCGTCAGGAAAAGGCTTTGTTGGCGTCGGTTCTGCACGTGATGTTTCCGCTAGATGAAGCGCCATCGACCCTCTAGGGCCTGCTGGCGAAGTTTCGAAATGCGCATCATGTTAGGGAACTGGTGCGGCATCAGCTTGTCGCGGGGGTGAAGGCCGCACTTTCCCTTGTGCGGTTACATGGTCCCGATGTAGATCTGTCTGCTGTAGCGGCTGGGCCGCCTCTTCGTCCGGATGGTGGCGAGTGGGATATGCGTCCATATTATGCGGCTGTAAGGCAGCATGCCGAACAAATTGTAGATCTGTTTGAGCAGCGTGCGCAGGTTATTCTTCAGAATAGGTAGGACCTATAAAAAAGATAGATGTGAAATTTGTATATATTCAGCTGGGCGTGTTGTGCCCTTTATTGTAAAGGTTTATTGTTGTTTAGGACGTGGTGCTTTGTTTGTATACGTGCCCTTTTCGTTATCCTGACGTGGTTAGCTACTCAGGTGTACACGCATTATCCTCAGTCGACGAAGTCGTGAGGTGGGAGGGAGCCCCCGAGTGTGTTGTAACATGGAGTAAACTGCAGACAATAGGAGAAAATTTTGGGGCGAGACACTTAGCTTTATTCATAATCGTAAGGAGGAGGTACATTGTTCGGATGAGTAGCCTTGGCTAAATAGCCTTATTGAAAGTAAAAGAGGAAGGTAGCTAGGGTAGAAGCGTCACAGTTGTGCAACGTTCCATGGGTTGGAGTATGCGACTCCAGACTCCACGTGCTTGAGGCGATAGGCGCCACCTGGGATGACTTCAGTGACAATGTAGGGTCCTTCCCATGGTGACTCGAATTTCTTCGGTCGCTCTTGCTTGAGTCGCAAGACTAGGTCTCCTTCGACGAAGGACCTTGGGCGTAGCCGTCGGCTGTGGTAGTTGCAGAGGCTCTATTGGTACACCGTTGATCGAGCTGCTGCTATATCACGCGCCTCATCGAGTGTCCCGACGGCGTCTTCGAGTGCGACCGTCGATTCGGCTTCGCTGTAAGCGACGACCCGTGGGGCCTTGTGGTAGCACGGCTTCGGCTCCGTGCACCATTAAGAAAGGCGTGTAGCCAGTTGAGCTACTTGGCGTTGTGCACAGGCTCCACAGGACCGAGGGTAGCTCTTGTGTCCAGGCTCCTGCAAGTCGCTCGAGTGGGCTCATTAGGCGCATCTTGATGCCAGCACCGACGAGGTTGTTGGCCTTTTCGACCTGCCCGTTCGTTTGCGGGTGCGCCACGGAGGCGTATGTGATGTTGATTCCGAGGTCTTCGCAGAAGTCCTGGAATTCTTTGGAGATGAAGTTTGACCCATTGTCGGTGATGATGCTGTGCGGTACGCCCAACCTGTAGACAATGGATTTGAAGAATTTGACGGCAGTTTTGCCCTTTTGGTTAGTGAAGGGCATGGCCTCAATTTACTTGGTGAATTTGTCGACTGCGACCAGGAGGTAGACGTGACCTCCTTTCGAGGACCTTGGCAGTTTGCCGATCATGTCGAGGCCCCATTGGGCGAAGGGCCAGGCCAAAGGTATGGGCCTGAGCTCTGATCCAGGTGCGTGCAGTTTATCTGCGAACCTTTGGCACACGTTGCATCTTCGGACGATGTCCTTGGCGTCGTTCATGGCCGTTGGCCAGTAGAATCCAGCTCGTAGAGCTTTGGCGACAAGGGCGCGGCTGCCCGCATGATGGCCGCAGATGCCCTCGTGGATGTCTTGGAGGATGGTTTTGCCGTCACCGATGGTGACGCACCTTTGGAGTACACCCGAAATGTTGTGCTTGTATAGCTCGCCATTGATGATGGTGAAGGCCTTGGACCGGCGAGATATGCGCCGGACATCTGTCGGGAAGCTCTCCATCTATCAGGTACCTAAGGTACGGTTGTGTCCATGTTTCTTCGACTGCCATGACCTGCATCAGGTTGACTACTGCGACCTAAGTTTTTCGGGTCCTTCCTGACCGTCGGGTAGCGAAGCCCCCGAGTGCTTTGCCTCTTCAGGTGATCCCTTTGGGAATTTCCTTTTGATGGATGGCACGTAGATCTGTTCGAGGAACACACCTGGTGGCACCTTTGCGCAGGTGGAGCCGATGTTGGCAAGTCTATCAGCCTTGTTGCTTTCTCTCCCAACATGCCGAAGCTCGCAACCGTCAAAGTCTCCTTCGAGTGCGTTGTAGAGTGCGCGATACGCAATCATGTTGGCGGCGTGTGCGTCGCAATCGTTCATCGTCTGCTGGACGATGAGGTTTGAGTCTCCGTAGATGACCAGGCGCGTTGCGCCGCAGATCTTGGCCATCCTCATGCCATGGATGAGGGCTTCGTATTCGACCTTGTTGTTGGAAGCTCGAAATTTCATCAGGAGGACGTACTTCATCATGTCGCCCTGCGGGGAGGTCAGTATGACTCCGACTCCTGCTCCTACCTCGCGCTTGGAGCCGTCGAAGTGCATCGTCCATGACTGTGTCATGTACGGCGTGTCTGGCAGCTGCAGTTCCATCTAGTGGACAAGGAAGTCCGGAAGGACCTAAGACTTGATCGCGTGGCGCTTCTCGTAGATGATGTCTAGAGGCGACAGCTCGATGCCCCACAGGGCTACACGTCCTGTGGCCTCCGGGTTGTTCAGGATGCTGTTCAGGGGTGCTTCATTGACGACCATCACCTGATGCTCCTAGAAGTAGTGGCTCAGCCGACGAGCCGTCATGAACATGCTGTAGGCGAGTTTCTGGTAGTGAGGGTACCTCTGCTTTGTCAGCGTCAATACCTCGCTGAGGTAGTAGATTGGGTGTTGAACCCCATGGGTCTTGCCTTCTTCGGGTCGCTCGACCACCAGTACGGTGCTTACCACCTGGTGTGTGGCTGCTATGTACAACAGTAAAGGCTCGCGCTCCTTTGGCGTGACCAAGACGGGCGAGGTGGATAGCAGCCGCTTTAGATCCTCGAATGCGTCGTCCGCCTCGGGCGTCCACTCGAATTTGTCTGCCTTGCACAGCAGCTGATAGAATGGTAGAGCCTTTTCGCCCATGCGGCTGATGAACCTGCTCAATGCCGCGATTTGCCCAGCAAGTTGCTGGACACCCTTGAGGTTCTTCGGTTTATCCATGGCCATTATGGCCCGGATTTTCTTCGGGTTCGCCTCGATCCCTCGCTAGGAGATGAAGTAACCTAGCAGCTGACCAGATGGGATGCCGAAGGCGCACTTTTCTGGGTTTAGCTTGATCTTGTATCGATCAAGGTTATCGAATGTCTCGTGGAGATCGTCGATGAGGGTCTTGGCCTCCCTTGTTTTGATTATTATGTCGTCGACATAGACTTGGATGTTGCGGCCGATCTGGTCCTTCAGGCATGCCTGCATGCAACGTTGGTACGTGGCGCCTGTGTTCTTCAGCCTGAAGGGCATTGTGTTGTAGCAAAACACTCCGAACGGCGTGACGAACGCCGTTTTCTCCTGATCTTCGACCTTCAGCCGAATCTGGTTGTAGCCTGAGTAGGCGTCGAGGAAAGAGAGCTTCTTGCATCCTGCAGTCGAATTGATGATCTGATCGATCCGAGGGAGAGGGAAGTTATCCTTCGGGCAGTGCTTGTTCAGCGATGTGAAGTCCACGCACATCCGCAGGATGTCCGTGTCCTTTTTGGGGACCATCATGGTGTTGGCGAGCCACTCGCTCTCCTTGATCTCCCTGATGAAGTTTGCGTCGAGTATCTGTTGACTTCGACTCCGATTGCTTCAGACAGTGGTTCGGACAGTCGTCGAATGGACTGTTTGACGGGCTTGGCATCTGGAAAGACATTGAGTGCGTGCTCGGCGAATTCCCTAGGAACTCCTGGCATGTCCGCAGGACACCAGGCGAAAATTTCCCAGCGCTCACGGAGGAATTCGACGAGCGCACTTTCCTATGCGGAGCTGAGGTCGTTGTCAATCAGCGACGTCTTTGAGGCATCCACCGGATGGACCTACACCTTCTTTGTGTTGACGGTGGAGTCGAAGGACATATCTGGTGCGTTCTGTCGTGTGACTGGGGGTGCCCCATTGTCCGTCACCTCGCAGAGCCTTATGAGCTCCTCCTGCATGCCGAATGACTGGGAGATTCTGTTGAAGTCCCTGTCGCAGTGGTTCGATCGGGTGAAGCTCCTGTGGACCGTCATGACGCCCCTGGGTCGTGGCATCTTGAGTAGCAGGTACGCATAGTGCGGTACTGCCAGGAATCGTGCGAATGCTACACGCCTGAGGATGGCGTGGTATTTTGATGGCCAGTCCACCACTTCGAACTCGAGTCGCTCGCATCGAAAATTGCCGGGCTTGACGAAGATGATGTCGAGCCATATCTTTCCCAAGGGGAATATGCCCTTCCCTGGGACGATGTCGTGGAACGTTGTGTCGGATTGTTCCAGGCTGCACAGCGGGATCCGCATTGCTGCTAAGGTACCGGCGAACATCAGATTGATGCCGCTGCCACCGTCCATGAAGACGCGGCTCATGTCGAACCCTCCGATCTGCGCCTCAAGCACCAGGGCAGCATGACCTGGGCGAGGGACCTGGCAAGGGTGATCTGAATGGTTGAACGTGATGCAGGACTCCGATCCGCTGAGGTACTCAGGGATGGCAGGTGGAGCGGTCAAAGCCAGGTTGATCTAACGGGTGATTTTCTTCTGCACCCTGTTCGTTGGGCGTCCTTTTTGGATCACCAGTGATCCTTTCGGCGCGGGGTACCCGTGCCCACCGTTATTATGCGCGGGTGCGATTGGGTGGTTTGGAGGTCCCACGGGTGGTGGTGGAGGAGCTCCATGTGCGATCTCGCCTGGTGCGGGTGCGTTCTCGTATCCAAGGTTCGGGGCTTGCTGCCTCATCTGAGCCATGCTCTCGCTGAGTTTCTGGAACTTGCGGCAGTCTTTGAGCATGTGGCTTGCCTTCTTTTTACCATCCTGCTTGTCGATGTAGAAGTGGATGGTGCATGGACCCGACAGTTTGTCGTATGCTGAGGGTCCGTTGTCACGGCCACGACGTTGCCATGACTGCGTTGGGCGTCCTCCGTCGCAGAAGTTGCTTCCATGGTATCCGCTGTTGCTACGGTTGCCGTTGATGCGGCGGTCGGCGTAGCCAGCCGCGACCATGTCGGGTCCATCGCGATCATCGTAGACGCGCAATATTCTCTTGCTACGGCGTTCACGTCGCCAGCCGTAGTCGTCTTCCTCCTCCGAGTGCGCTCGGTGAACGGAGTCCTCTCCGTTGGCCCACCTGTTGGTGATATCCATGAGGTGGTCGAGTGTCTTGGGCTTGACGCGCCCAAGCTCTTCTTTGAAGTCCTGGCGTTTGACGCCGTCCTTGAAGGCGTCTATAGCTCTCTCCTCAGAGATGTGCGCCGCGGAGTTCTTGGTGTTGGACCAGCGCATTATGTACGAGCGGATGGATTCGCCCGTTCGTTGGGTGCAGGCCCGCATCTCCTCGATCGAGGCAGGCCTCTTGCTGGTGCCCTTGAAGTTTCGGACGAAGCTGTACGCCAGCTCCTCCCAGCTTCAGATAGATCCCGAGGATAGGATGTTGAGCCAGATCCGGGTTGTGCCTGTCAGCTGCAGCTGAAGCCATTGCATGGCGGTTTCCTTGTTCCCGCTGTGTAGCTTGACGGATCATAGGTGGTCGCTGAGCCACACCTTGGGGTCCTGTGTATCGTCGAACTTCAGAGTGTCCGAAGGAAGCTTGAAGTTCCGCGTCCGCCAAACGGATCTGCTGAAGCATCGGGCTCCGCAGAGTTCTCCTTCGTTGTCATCCTCTTCGAATTCGGACGTGCATACGCGCTTAGCGCGCACTTTGTCGATCTTGCGCCGGGTTAGCTCGTTTCGAGCATCGTAGTTGCAGCTGCGACGGCGCAAGCTCTTGTGCCTTCGAGGAAGGTCGTGCTCTTCATCCTCGGATGAGGGCGTGGGGCTGCGGTTGAACCTGACCGCAGCCTTCTTCTTTGGCTCCGCAGGAGCTTCTCCATGGATCGCGGCTCCAACGAGTCCGAGTCCGGTGAGCGCGGACTTGTGCATGGCCCTTTTCGGGTCCCCCTCCGGAGGTGGATGGGGCGCGAGGTACGCGGTGGCTTCCATGATCGCAGCTTGCGGCGTCTTCGGGATGACGTTGTCATCGGCATCCATCTCCATGAAGGACGCGTTTAGGGCTCTAGTCACCTTGCGGCATGCCTTGGGATCCATGTTCTCCGTGCGAGAACAGTGCTTGTTGCCGTAGTTTCCATGCGAGCTGGAGCCGATGCCCATGGCGGAGAGCGCAGCTCGCCGCGCACTGGACTCCGAGGCTGCTTGCTTGCGCTTGTCAAGCACCTCTTGCATCCTCACTTGTTTCTTGTGCTCCTCAATGAGGAGCATGTGGTATGCCATCAGCAGGTACCGTGAAGCATCTGCGGGCAGGATCTTGTTGCCTGCTATGGCTTCGCGTGCTTGAGCCCATCCTTCCTCGCTGAGGTGGATGACCCGATCCATGTCGTTCCCGTTGGGTGGGGGACTGGCTTTTCTGTTCTCGCTGTTTCTACCCTGCGGGTTGGGTGGCGGGTTGTGCTCCTGATCCACGTCACTCTGGATGACCGCAGCGCACTGGTAGCGCTCGTAGATCGGATTACTGCTGCCGCAGCTTTCAGATCTGGAACCGTAGGTCCCTTCATCTGATGGTGGATCGCACAGATCTGAGTTGCAGCTGCTGCTATCATAGGACTCATCTGTCGATGGTGATGTGCGTAGCACGGGGTGTGGAGCCCATGAAGCAGGCCTGATCGATGGCAGATGCACCCGCTCTGTGAGGTGGAGAGTGCCGGTCTGCCCCACCTGGAAGCAGAAGCTCCCGAACAGGATCTCGAGTCCGTCGCCAACGGGCTCGAAGTCCTTCAGGGTGGCCGGCGAGTGGGCGGTGAAGTTGAAGGCGCCAAAGAGGAGATGACTCTCCATCCCCGCGGAGTTGTAGATCGCTTTGGTTGGGACCGTCACGATCGCACAATCAGCGCCCCCAGTTCCCACAGACGGCGCCAATTGACGAGGTTTAATCTCGTCAATGCCCATTGTTATGGACTTGGGTTTTAGAGAAGATGGGGATGCTGGAGATCGCAGAACGGTTAGCAAACAAGCAACACGGGGACACGAAGTTTACCCAGGTTCAGGCCCCCGGAGGGAAAACCCTACTCCTGCTTGTCTGCTCTGATTATGGTGGAACCGAAGGTTACAGGGGTGCGCAGATGCAATCTGGCATGGAGGTGTGTATGCGGTGGTGTGCGAGAGATTGTCCGAGAGCCTCCTCATCGTGCCCTCCTAGCCTTTATATAGAGGCAGGCAGGTCCCAGGCACCCTTTGAATTTTCTATCTACTGTAGTCTTGCTCTCTAAGGATCCGAAGGCATCATGGGCCCTGGCCACCCGAAAGTCTTCATGGGCCGGCGTATATTTGTCATGGGCCTTCCTTGGGCTAGACCAGGTATCCTAAGGTCGTGTACCCGTAGGGTATAACCATGCCAGAATCAATCAATAAGTTTTGGGACAATGCACATAGAACTAAGAATGACAACCATGCTCTCTTAATTGGTGCATAAGGATAGAAGGTGGAGAATCAATATAAAAGTAGGAAGAAAGGCCCTCCATAGGGAAGCAGGGATTTCAAGTTTCATCAAGAGCTTCCAAAAATTATGGTACTTGTTAGCTTTCAGCTTTCATTGGCCCTATCATAAGCATCTTAAAGTGATTAAGGTTAAAGTGAACAAAGTATGGAGTATATGCTTGACAAAGTATAAGTTAGCAATCTCATGTCCCTTGAGTACGAGGGCCGTTCCACATGCTACTCAACTTTAGTCACCGATAAGTTCTTGTTATAGTAAGTATATGTGTATCATAAAGAACTGCCAACGGGGTATCCCTTGCCCCATGATACAGGAGCTATCCCATATCAAAATGACAAGGCAATAGACAATGAGCATCCCAGCGATCGTTTTATTTGCTATTTGCGTAGGTTTTTATTGAGGATGCTTCACAAATTAGGCATGTTTCCTCCATGATTAGGCATGGCTTAGGCTACGGCCCATGCGTTTCTCTAACACATATACATAACTCCATGGACTTACAAGCTCCCCTTTTATTTCACACCGCCGACATCCGCAAACAAAAGATCATGATATCAACTGGCTAATATATACAGGTGTTGAAAGCGTTCCGCGTGACAGCACGGTTCTGCTAATTCCCAATTTATAAGTGCAATCATATACAACATAGATGACACAATGGTTCAAGTTTATTAGGTGCAAGAAAAATAAAGTGTGCCATCAAGTTTGTGAGAGCTTTAATCACTAATTTTTACATAACAAGTTTAATTTTTAAGATAGATAAAACAAGAATATACTCCCTCTATACCGGTTTGTTGGGCTTGCACGGAGTTCAAGAAAAATGTTTGACTATAAATTTGAACAACAAAATATGAATCATATGTCACAAAAATTATATCATTGTAAAGTTCTTTCAAATATGAATCCAATGGTATAATTTTTGCAATATATAATTCATGTTTTATTGATTAATTTTATGGTCAAACTTTTTTCTTCAACTCCGTTTTAGCCCAGCAAACCGGTATGGAGGTAGTACATGGAATGGTGTAACACACCATGCATAGGAATTTATAGTGGACTCTTTGGAATAACTTGGTTTCTTGGGAGTTGGATGCATGAGTAGAGCTTACTCAACACAAGTGGAGGCTTGCAAAAGACTTGGAGCGACCAACTAAGAGAGAAATAATGGCCATAATCATGCAGAGCGACAAAACATTATCAATCAAAGCATAAAGTGGTACCACAAGTCAAAAACTAAATGATCATAGAGGCTAAGGTGACTGGTTTATAGTCATAACATGGTGTAAGCATGTGCCAAGTCAACCCAAACAAAGCATCAAAGGAGAATACCAAATATTATGCTTTTGCATGCTAAAACAATGCATGATTCTTGCAAGGCACATTAAGAAATCTCAATTGTTTGGAACAAGTCATGCTACAACAATAATCACTAAGCATAAGGTCAAAACAACATCTAGCATGACATGATAAAGTCTAAGCCACAGTCAAAACAAGCTCCCTTTTGTACTACTATAAGCATGAAACTTTCTACTCCTTTACAACACCAATCAATTTATTTGAAACATCACAGCGAAAGCGGGGGTCCAACTACTTTATTTAAGCAAACGAAAACTAAGACGCTCCAAGAACAACACAACAGTGCATGAAACAATAAAAACGAAGTGTCTAGAAAGAGACCTGGGATTTTTATTGATGAAGAAGGGGATGCCTTGAGCATCCCCAAGCTTTGACGCTTGTACCTCTTGAATATTTCTTGGGGTGACACGGGGTGGTGACATGGTTATACCCTACGGGTACATGACTTCAGCATACCTGGTCCGACCCAAGGAAGGCCCACAGCAGATATACGCTGGCCCATGAAGATTTTCGGGTGGCCAAGGCCCATGACGCCTTCGGATCCTTGGAGAACAAGTCTAGCGGAGATAGGAAATTCAAAGGGGTAAAACCCTAGAACTTGTAACCGACTAGGACTGTGCTCGGGACCTGCCTGAGTCTATATAAAGGCCAGGAGGGCACGTCCTAGATCTCTCGACTCATACTTTCGCACACGCATCCACGCCAGATCGAATCTACGTACCCTGTAATCTTCGGTTCCGCCGTAATCAAGAGCAGACAAGCAGCAGTAGGGTTTTCCCTCCGGGGGCCTGAACCTGGGTAAATCTAGTGTCCCCTGGTTGCTTGTCTGTTAACCGTGCCACGATCTCCAGCATCCCCATCTTCTCCAAAACCCAAGTCCATAACAATGGGCATTGACGAGATTAAACCTCGTCAATTGGCGCCGTCTGTGGGAATTGGGGCTGATGATTGTACGATCGTGACGGTTCCGACCCGATCGATCTACAACTCCGCGGCGACGGAGAATCACCTCCTCTTTGGCGCTTTCGACTTCACCGCCCACTCGCCGGCCACCATGAAGGATTTCGAGCCCGTAGGCGACGGACTCGAAATTTTGTTCGGGAGCTTCTGCTTCCAGGTGGGTCAAACTGGCACCCTCCGCCTCCCCGAGCGGGTGCCCGTGCCATCAATCAGGCCATGTTCGTGGGCTCCACACCCCGTGCTACGCACGTCACCATCGACAGATGAGTTCTACAACAGCAGCAGCTGCAATTCCGATCTGTGCGATCCACCTTCGGATGAAGGGACCTACGGTTCCGGATCCGAAAGCTGCGGCAGCAGTCAACCAATCTGCAGGCGCTACCTATGCGCCGCAGTCATCCAAACCGACGAGGAAGCGCCTAACCCGCTGCCCAACCGAAACGGCGAAAACGGCAAAAACAGAAGAAGCCAGTCCCCCCACCCAACATGGAAAGCAACGGCCACGTCATCCAACTTAGCAAAGAAGGATGGGTGCAGGCGCACCGTGCTATCGCAGGCGACGCCGTCCTACCTGCAGACGCCTCACGCGACCTACTGATGGCATACCACTACCTCCTCATCGAGGAGCACAAGAAACAAGTCAAGATGCAGGAGACACTGGACAAACGCAAGCAAGCAGCCTGCGAGTCCAGCGCGCAACGAGATGCGCTCTCCGCCGCGGCACCCGGCTCTAGCACAAACGGAAACCAGGGAAACAAGCACCGCTCTCGGGTGGAGAACATGGATCCCAAGGAGCGGCGTGATGTGACCCGAACTCTCCACACATCGTTCATGGATATGGATGCCGACGACAACATCATCCCGAAGACGCCACAAGCCGCGATCATGGTAGCCACTGTGTATCTCGCGGCTCACCCACCTCCGGAGGGGGACCCAAAAAGGGACATGCATAGGTCCGCACTCACCGGACTAGGCCTAATCGGAGCTGCGCTCCACGAAGACGCTCCTGCGGAGCCGAAGTAGAAAGCTCCGGCCAGGCGCGATCGGAGCCCCACCCCCTCATCCGAAGAAGAAGAGGAGCACGACCTTCCTCGAAGGAAGAAGAGCTCGCACCGCCATAAACGCGACTACGACGCCAGAGACAAGCTTACGCAGCGCAAGATCGACAAAGCACGCGCTAAACGCGCATGCTCGTCTGAATCTGAGATGGATGAAGACGAAGGAGAACTCTGCGGAGCTCGATGCTTCAGCAGATCCGTTCGGCGAACACAGATGCCACGCAACTTCAAGCTTCCTTCGGATACTCCGAAGTTCAACGGCACGCAAGATCCAAAGTCCTGGCTCAGCGACCATCTGTCATCCGTCAAGCTTCACGGAGGCAACAAAGAAACCGCCATGCAATGCCTTCAGCTGCAGCTGACAGGCGCGGCGCGGGTCTGGCTTAGTAGCCTATCATCAGGATCCATCCGAAGCTGGGAGGAGCTCGCTTACAGCTTCATCCAAAATTTCAAAGGCACCAGCAAGAGGCCCGCCTCCATCAAAGAGTTGCGAGCCTGCACTCAGAGAACGGGTGAATCTATTCGCTCGTACATACTACGCTGGTCTACGACCAAGAACTCCGCAGCACACATCTCCGAAGAAAGGGCCATCGACGCCTTCAGGGACGGCGTCAAGCGCCCAGACTTCAAGGAGGAACTTGGGCGCGTAAAGCCCAAGACACTCGACCACCTCATGGAAATCGGCAACAGTTGGGCAGACGGCGAAGACTGCATCCAACGAGCGCAATCAGACGAAGAGGACGACTACGGCCAAAGACATGAACGCCGCAGCAAGAGGAGATCGCGCGTCTACGAGGACCGCGACGGACCCGACATGGTCGCGGCCGGCTACGCCGACCGCCGTAATGACAACAGCCGCAACAGCGGAGGATACCGCAGCAGAAACTTCCGCGACAGCGGACGACCAACGCAGTCGTGGCAACACCGCGACCGCGACAGTGGACCCTCAGCATTCGACAAACTTTCGGGTCCATGCACCATCCACTTCTACATCGACAAGCAGGATGGCAAAAAGAAAGCCAGCCACATGCTCAAGGACTGCCGCGAGTTCCAGAAACTCAGCAAAGGCATGGTGTAGATGAGGCAACAAGCCCCAATCCCTGCGTTTGGAAACGCACCCGCGCCAGGTGAAATAGCGCACGGAGCTCCTCCACCGCCGCCTATTGGAGGCCAAAATCAGCCAATCGCACCAGCGCAAAACAACGCCGGGGTCCCATACCCCCCACCAAAGGGAGCACTTAATATGATCCAGAAGGGAAGCCCTACCAACAGGGTGCAGAAGAAAATCACCCTACAAATCAACTTGGCCGCGGCAACTCCGCCTGCAATCCCTGAGTAACTCAGCGGATCGGAGTCCTGCATCACATTCACTCGCGCGGATCACCCTTGCCAGATCCCTCGCCCAGGTCATGCTGCCCTGGTGCTGGAGGCGCAGATCGGAGGTTTCGAGATGAGTCGCGTCTTCATGGACGGCGGTAGCGGCATCAACCTAATGTTCGCAAGTACTCTAGCAGCTATGCGGATCCCGCAATGCAGCCTGGAACAATCACACACAATGTTCCACGGCATTGTCCTAGGAAAGGGCATATTCCCTCTGGGCAAAATAGGACTCGACGTCATCTTCGGGAAGCCAGACAACTTTCGGCAAGAGCGCCTAGAATTCGAAGTGGTGGACTGGCCGTCGCAGTACCACGCCATCTTGGGGTGTGTAGCATTCGCAAGATTCCTGGTCGTCCCACATTACGCATACCTACTACTCAAGATGCCAGGACCAAGGGGGGTCATCACAATCCACGGGAGCTTCACCCGATCGGACCAGTGCGATAGGGATTTCAACAAAATCTCCCGGTCTTTCGGCATGCAAGACGAGCTTGTCAGGCTCCGCGAGGTGACGGACAATGGGCTACCCCCAGTCACAAGGCAGAACGCACCTGACATGTCCTTCGACTCCACCGTCAACACCAAGAAAGTGCAGGTCCATCCGACGGACGACTCCAAGACGGCGCTGATCGCCAACGACCTCAGCACCGCATAGGAATGCGCGCTCGTCGAATTCCTCCGTGAGCGCTGGGAAATCTTCGCCTGGTGTCCTGCGGACATGCCAGGAGTTCCCAGGGAATTCGCCGAGCACGCACTCAAAGTCTTCCCAGACACCAAGCCAGTCAAGCAGTCCATCCGAAGACTGTCGGAGCCACGAGCCGAAGCTATCGGCAAGGAAATCAACAGATTACTCGCAGCAGACTTCATCCGGGAAATCAAGGAAAGCGAGTGGCTGGCCAACACAGTGATGGTTCCAAAGAAGGACACGGACATCCTGCGGATGTGCGTAGACTTCACGTCACTAAACAAGCACTGCCCAAAGGACCACTTTCCTCTTCCTCGGATCGATCAGATCATCGATTCGACTGCAGGTTGCGAGAAACTCTCCTTCCTCGACGCCTACTCAGGCTATAACCAGATTCGACTCAAGGTCGAAGATCAAGAGAAAACGGCGTTCATCACACCGTTCGGAGTATACTGCTACAACACAATGCCCTTCGGGCTAAAGAACGCGGGTGCCACGTACCAGCGATGCATGCAGGCCTGCCTCAAGGACCAGATCGGTCGCAACGTCCAAGTCTATGTCGACGACATAGTAATAAAAACCAAGGAGGCAAGGACACTTATCGACGATCTCCGCGAGACGTTTGACAACCTTGATCGCTACAGGATCAAGCTCAATCCGGAAAAGTGCGCCTTCGGCGTCCCCTCGGGCCAGCTGCTCTGATACTTCATCTCTCAACGAGGGATTAAGGCGAACCCGAAGAAAATCAGAGCCATCATGGCAACGGAGAAGCCGAAAAACCTCAAGGGCGTCCAGCAACTCGCAGGTCGAGTAGCAGCATTAAGCAGGTTCATCAGCCGTATGGGCGAGAAGGCCTTACCATTCTACCAGCTGTTGCGCAAGGCAGACAAGTTCGAGTGGACACCAGAAGCCGACGACGCATTCGAAAGCCTCAAGCGGCTCCTCTCCACCTCGCCCTTTTTGGTTACGCCAAAGGAGCGCGAGCCCCTGCTGTTGTACATAGCAGTCACACACCAGGTGGTCAGCACCGAACTCGTGGTCGAATGACCAGAAGAAGGCAAGACCCATGGGGTCCAGCGCCCAATTTACTACCTCAGCGAGGTACTGACACCAAGAAAACAGCGGTACCCGCACTACCAGAAGCTAGCCTACGGCGTGTTCATGACGGCTCGACGGCTGAGCCACTACTTCCAGGAACACCAGGTGATGGTCGTCAACGAGGCACCCCTGAACAGCATCCTGAATAACCCAGAGGCCACAGGACGTGTGGCCCTGTGGGGCATCGAACTATCGCCTTTAGACATCGTCTACGAGAAGCGACACGCAATCAAATCCCAGGTCCTTCCGGACTTCCTGGTGCACTGGATGGAGCTGCAGCTGCCAGACACCCCAGATATGTCGCAGTCCTGGACAATGCATTTCGACGGCTCCAAGCGCGAAGCAGGGGCAGGGGCAGGAGTCATACTGACCTCCCCGCAGGGTGACAAGATGAAGTACGTTCTTCGGATGAAGTTCAGAGCCTCCAACAACGAAGCCGAATACGAAGCCCTCATCCATGGCATGAGGATGGCAAAGATATGCGGCGCAACGCGCCTGGTCATCTACGGTGACTCCAACCTCATCGTCCAACAGACGATGAATGAGTGTGACGCACACACCGAAAACATGATCGCGTACCGCGCGCTCTACAACGCACTCGAAGGAGAATTCGATGGCTGCGAGCTTCGGCACGTCGGAAGAGAAAGCAACGAGGAAGCCGATAGACTCGCCAACATCGGCTCCACTTGTGCAAAGGTTCCACCAGGTGTGTTCCTCGAATAGATCTGCGTGCCATCCATCAAGCGAAAATTCCCCAAGGGATCACCCGAAGAAGCATAACACTCGGGGGCTACGCTACCCGAAGGTCACGAAGGACCTGAAAAGCTGGATACCGAAGTTGCCATGGTCAACCTAATGCAGGTCATGGCAATCGAAGAAACTTGGACGCGACCATACCTCCAGTTCCTGATAAACGGAGAACTACCTGATAGCCCGACAGATGCCCGGCGCATATCTCGTCGGTCAAAAGCCTTCACCATCATCAACGGCGAGCTGTACAAATGCAGCATTACGGGTGTGCTACAACGGTGCGTCACTATCGACGACGGCAAGGCCATACTCCAAGACATCCACGAGGGCATCTGCGGCCACCACGCCGGCAGCCGCTCCCTTGTCGCCAAAGCTCTGCGAGCAGGATTCTACTGGCCAACGGCCATGAGCGATGCAAAGGACATCGTCCGAAGATGCAACGGGTGGCAACGGTTCGCCGACAAACCGCACGCATCGGGGTCTGTACTCAGACCCATACCCATAGCTTGGCCTTTTGCTCAATGGGGCCTCGACATGATCGGCAAACTGCCAAAGTCCTCGAAAGGGGGACACGTCTTCCTCCTGGTCGCAGTCGACAAATTCACCAAGTGGATCGAGGCAATGCCAGTCACCAACCAGAAGGGCAAAACTGCCGTCAAATTCTTCGAATCCATTGTCTACAGGTTCGGCGTACCACACAGCATCATCACCGACAACGGATCGAACTTTATCTCCGAAGAATTCCAGGACTTCTGTGAAGGCCTTGGGATCAACATCACGTATGCCTCAGTGGCACACCCGCAAACAAACGGGCAAGTGGAAAAGGCCAACGGTCTAATTGGCGCCGGCATCAAGAAGCGCCTCATGAGCTCACTCGAGCACAAAGCTGGAAACTGGACGAAAGAACTACCGTCTGTTCTGTGGAGCTTACAGACTACGCCAAACAGCTCCACCGGCTACACACCGTTCTTCATGGTGCACGGAGCTGAGGCCGTGCTACCAGCCGAAGTACGCCACCAGGCTCCACGAGTCGTTGCTTACAGCGAAGCCGAGTCCACGACTGCACTCGAAGACGCCGTCGACACACTCGACGAAGCGCGGGATATAGCAGCAGCTCGATCAGCGGTGTACCAGCAGAGTCTCCGCAACTATCACAGCCGCCGGCTGCGCCCAAGGTCCTTCGTCGAAGGAGACCTCGTCTTGCGACTCAAGCAAAAGCGACCGAACAAAATCGAGTCACCATGGGAAGGACCCTACGTCATCACCGAAGTCATCCCAGGTGGCGCCTATCGCCTCAAGCACGTGGAGTCTAGAGTCGCATACTCCAACCCATGGAATATCTCGCACCTGCGACGATTCTACCCGTAGTAATCTACCCCCTTTTACTTTCAATAAGGCTTTCAGCCAAGGCTACTCAGCCGAACCATGTACCTCCTCCATTACGATATAAATAAACTAAGTGTCTCGCTCCCAACCTTCGGTTGACCATTATTCTGCAACTTTACTACATGCTACATACGCACTCGGGGGCTCCCCCCACCTCACGATTTCATCGACTGAGGACCAAACGTGTACACCTGAGTAGCTGACTTCGTCAGGCAAACGAAAAGGGCACATACTCAATCAAAGCACTGCGTGCTCACAAACAAGCAAACCTTTACAACAAAGGGCACAGAAGCGCCCAGTCGCAATATACAAATTTTACATCTATCTGTTTATTTTCAGGTCCTACCTATTCTGAAGAATAACCTGAGCACGCTGCTCAAACAAATCTACAATCTGTTCGGCATACTGCCTTACAGCCGCGTAATGCGGACGCATGTTCCACTCGCCACCATCCGGTCGAAGAGACGGACCAGCTGCTACAGCAGCCAAATCTACGTCAGGGCGATGCACCCTCACAAGAGACAAGGCAGCTTTCACTCCTGTGACGAGCTGCTGCCGCACCAGCTCCTTGACATTGCTGGCACTCCGAAACCTTGATAGAAGACCTGCAAGGGTCGTCGGCATGGCATCCAAAGGAAACATGACGTGCAGCACCGAAGAAAGTGATGTCTGCACCTGGCGGAGCACCCGCGAAACTTGATGAACATGATCCTGCACCGTCGCCAGAACCAGGGCGCGATCACGATCCATCCAGAAGAAGCCGCTGGCCTCCATGTCCTGTTGAGTCAAGCAGCTGACCCGAACAGCGACACGCTCTTTTTCTTCCCTCGGAGCAAGATCCGCACCTGCGACAACAGCATAAGACAAGAATAAGGCCAGCAGGCTCATCCGAAGAACTGAGCTACAGCCCGAAAAAAGAATCAACTTACACTGCAATTGCTCGGACAGCCGACCCAGCTCCGCCATCAAGTACTCCTCTCTGGCTGCGCCACGATCCGCCTTGGATTTCCAAACGTCGGCACGATCGCGTAACCCGAGGAATTCCCGCTCCAAGCTACGCACGCGATCTCGAAGGAAAGCGAGCTGCGAGGAATCATCCAACGATGGTCGCAAGGGCCTTTCGGATGAAGTGTCAACTGGGTCAGCACCCGAAGGAACCTATAGCAGCAGAAAAAAGAAAGAACCACAGACATTTAGCCAAGGATGGAGTCCAACACGGAGAAATTCATTAAACATATAAGGCCACTGCGTGGCACAAGGATGGTACTACAAAAGATATTTACAACAAAGTAAACTACATGCTACCCTACATCTACTATGCCTAAGGCGCAGGACACTGAGTCGCCTCAGAGCCAGACTGCCTAGCTTTGGCCTCGCCCTGCTGCCGCAGTGCGTACTCAGACAGCAAGTCAATGAGCTTGGGCCCATATCGTCTGCAGCGAGCGGAGTAGGCAGCGAAGGCTACCTCTGATCCATCCGCAGTCGTCGGTATCCGAGAGGTGATCTGGGGCAAGTCCAGCTCCGCCCCAGCCGCCATGGCCATCGCCAGCCCGACGGACGCGCCGATGCCCTTCTGCTTGCGCTTGTAAGCTGCAGGCGCTTCGGCTGACAGAGCCTCTGCCAGGGCATCCACATCTTCAAGGGTTGCGCCCTTCGGGAAGAGCTCCTGGTAGAAGCGACCAAGGACCTCTTTCGCCTTGGCCAGGGAGTTGACAACGGTGCTGCAGCGGTCTTCGACCGCCACAGTGGCATCATCTAGAGAACTCTCGTGCTCTAGAGCACCGCGGTCAAACTCGATGCCTGCGGCATCTGAGACAAAAATGAAGAAGAGCATGAAGAAAGGCAGCATAGAAAAAGACCCATCAAAAAAGAAACAAGTACAAAAAACCAGCACTCACCCGAAATAGCCTTGGCAGCAGCCATGAGCTTCTCCGCCACCCCTCTTTCACGAGCAGCCGCAATGGTGGCCAGCTGCTCCTCACGATCTGCGGCCTCCTGCTGCAGACGCTCCTTCGCTTCGGCTGCCTTCGACAGCTCTAGCTCAAGGCGTTCTTTCGCGCCAACGGCAGCTTCGGCCTTCTGCTCTGATTGGCCAAGGCTCTTTTTAAGAGCGTCGACCTCACGGAGAGAGTCATTATGCTCCTCTGCATTTAAGACAAGCAAGTGTCAAAGAACAAGACCATGATAAACAAGAAAGGTATTAAAAGGTAGACGGATACCTTGAAGCAGCCGAAGTTTCGCCTCCAGCGTCAGGCGCTCCTCCACCAGCCGCTTGGCCTCTTGGACAAAAGGCTGCAGGAAAAGGCAGTAGCAGTAAGAACAGGACTTGGGGGCTACGCCCAAAACAAAGAGGCAAAAACAACATCAGCACACGAGGACACTCGGGGGCTCCCCCCGTGACAGGAAGCAGAAAACTTACGTGCTCCGAAGGCGAGCCCGAAGGCCCGCCTGCGAAATTCTGAGGCGCAACCACCAGCCTCTCCCGCACAGGAGGATCTGGAGCAGCGCCACCCGAAGTCGCCACCGTCTGAGGAGGAGGCGACGCAATGTTCGACTCCCCATCATCTCCCCCGCACCATCACTGGAGCCGTCGGAGGATTGCCTGCATACGAAGCCAATCAACACAGGTGCAAACATCATAAAGAGAAAAGGACAACAGTACAACAAGAAAAACTTACGAGCCCAGTGCGCTAAGGTCGAAGATAGGAGAAGCCCTTCGGGCCATATTCTCCTCTTTCCTCTCTTCCTTCTTCTCCTCCTTCTTTTCTTCCTTCTTCCGCTTTGCTGGCGGGTGCAGTGCAACAGCCCGCACAGGAATGGCAGGAAGGGGAGAGGAAGAACCTCCATGACCATCATCATGACGCTCAAGGCCTAGAGGATTTCTGGGAGTCGGAGGAGTTGAAGCATCCGAAGACTCGCTCGAGCTCCGTGATCGCTTGCGCGTATGGTCCTCACTCGACTCGTCGGCATCCTCCGCCGGAGATCGCGCCGACGGAAGCTCGGACTCGGAATCCACCACTTCATTATCCGGGGCATTCGGATACCTTTCGGGCAATGGTGGTGCCATGCCCGGCACTTTGAAGCTCTACAAGATGAGAAGAAACTTTGTTAGCAAACAAATGACACAAATACACACCCAACAAAAAAGGGGAGCACTACGTGCATAAATCTACACCTTCGGCACGGCCAACGTCGAAGAAAAGGGAAGAGTCAGCGACTTCTCCGGGAGTTCCTCATCGGCCTTGAACTTCAGCAGCACGCGAAGATCCTTGTCAAGATTCCCCTCGGAGATTTTCTCACTCGAAACCCTCGTCGGATCACGGCGCCCAGAATAAAGAAACATCGGGTGCGCTCTCGCTTGGAGAGGCTGCACCTGACGCTCAAGAAAAGTTCGGATGATGTCCACGCCGTTCACCTCCTTCTCAGGAATCAGTTGGAGATCCTCCACCCGACGATAAAGGGCCTCTATCTCCTCCACCTCACCGTCCAAGATTTGGTTTTTCCAAGACCTTTTCTTCTCAATCTTTTGGGAGGGGTCAAAGGGAACGAGACCAAAATCTTGCCCAGGCAATACAGAGTCACGGATGTAAAACCATTTCCTCCGCCAGTACTGGACAGATTCGGACATGGAAAAGGAAAAGAATTGCACATTGGGACTGAGGGAGATGATGAAACCCCCAATGGGATACACACCATCCGAACCAGACTGCCTCTTCACGGAATAAAGCTTCCGGAAGAGGCCAAAGTGCGGCTCAATGCCAAGCCAACACTCGCAAAGCGTGATAAAACACGCAATGTGGAGAAGGGAGTTGGGAGACAGATGATGGAGCTGAACCCCATAGAAGAAGAGCAGTCCACGAAGGAAGTCGTGGACCGGAAAAGAAAACCCGCGAATCACGAAGGCAACAAACATAACCCGGAACCCAGATGGGGGACGGGGGATTACCTCGTTGCCGGGGAGTCTCACGGCCGTCGTGTCCTGCGGGATCAGGCCCCGCTCGCGCAGTTTGCGGAGATCGCTCTCCCGCGTTTCTGATTGCCGCCAGCCACCATCGGTGACGCGAGCAGCGGCGGTGCCCTTTTTGCCTCCGGTGGCGCTGGTCCCAACCGTAGATGAGGATTTCTTTGTTTTCCCCATGGCGCTACGGCGGTGGTGGCGATGCCAAAGCAGAAAGAACAGAGGAAATGTAGAAGAAACTCTCAGCGTGCAGCGAGAATAAGCTCAAGAACAAGGAAGCAGTAAACAGATGAACTGAGGCGGTGAAAAACAAACCCCGATTTCACCAAGGATTATAACAGCGAGGACGACGCACGCCGGCCGTCCATCGAGAAGACCTAACGCCAACGGTAGATCTGGCCGTACACGTGTCAGCACCACAACGAATCGTCGTTACCACGCCATCCAATACACGCGGAAATTCAGGAGACGCAGTAATCATCTCCACGCCGCGCGTGACCAGCCAATTCAAAGTCAGGAAGTGGGACCCACGCTTCGTCCAGTCAAGTCATCTCTGGCGTAGCAGACGCTTGAGGTCATCGATCGTCAGCACTGACGTCATCAAAAGCTATACTGGCACCAACTTCGGCTTCACATCTAAGAGTACTCACTCGAATCTACGATTCGACTAAATACTCGGGGGCTACTCCTATCAGGAGCGCTGGCCGCGCACCCGACAAACAAATGAGGACAAAATTACTTCTCTGAGTCCTACATCGAGTCTACGACTCCACTACGGACTCGGGGGCTACTCCCATAGGGAGGATGGATTTAAGCATCCGAAAATTTTCGAGTCCTGCGGACTTAACAACTGAAACAATGCTTGAAATAAAGTCTCCGTTCGAGTCTACGACTCGAACAGACACTTGGGGGCTACTCCCATAGGGAGCGCTGGTCGCGCACCCTATGAAATCTTCGACTGCGATCTTCCGGATCAGCACGTAAAAACTTTTTGGCAACTCTGCCCCAACAAAACGCTAAGTGAGCGACAATCTCCTTGGCCACCCGAAGCACCTCCGCGGTGACAAACATTCGGATGCTGTGTCTCCGACACAAAGATAAGACCTACAGATATCATCTGATGGCCTAGCAACGCACATGACTGCGCTCTGCTAGTATGAAGTCGTACCAGCAGGTACGATGAAAAATCCCGACGGACGCATTGTGTACACCAATTAAAATCACTGGAATTCCACTCCTATAAGTCCTCTGCGGCCTGAGTCGAATTACGCCAGCATATGTTCCAGGTCCGGGTTGAGGGACCCGAACCTGAAGAAGATCGTGTTGTTTCGTCCTAAGACAGTTAACTGACCCTGATCCGTCGGGTGAGTCAGGCACACGCATCAACAATCCCTACGCTCATATACTATTAAAACATAGTTGCACCCGAAGAATGGAAGAGTCCTCAGCCGAATCTACGATTCGACTGATCACTCGGGGGCTACTGACATGGTTATACCCTACGGGTACATGACTTCAGCATACCTGGTCCAGCCCAAGGAAGGCCCACAGCAGATATACGCTGGCCCATGAAGATTTTCGGGTGGCCAAGGCCCATGACGCCTTCGGATCCTTGGAGAACAAGTCTAGCGGAGATAGGAAATTTAAAGGGGTAAAACCCTAGAACTTGTAACCGACTAGGACTATGCCCGGGACCTGCCTGAGTCTATATAAAGGCCAGGAGGGCACATCCTAGATCTCTCGACTCATACTTTCGCACACGCATCCACGCCAGATCGAATCTGCGCACCCTGTAATCTTCGGTTCCGCCGTAATCAAGAGCAGACAAGCAGGAGTAGGGTTTTCCCTCCGGGGGCCTGAACCTGGGTAAATCTCGTGTCCCCTGGTTGCTTGTCTGTTAACCGTGCCACGATCTCCAGCATCCCCATCTTCTCCAAAACCCAAGTCCATAACAATGGGCATTGACGAGATTAAACCTCGTCAGGTGGAATCTCCAAGCTTGATCTTTTTTCCATTCTTAAAATCATTACATCATTCTTCCCCTACACTTGAAATTTCCTTCATACAAAACTTCACACAATCTTCATTAGCAACATTAGTGCATTCAAAAGAATAAACCTTTGGGTTTAGTTTCAAAGCAGCAAAACTTTCATCAAAATCACAAGCTACTATGGAAATTCCTTCAAAAATCTCAATTTACCAAAGAGAACCCAAAAAATAAATCGATAAAGAGGCAAATGCAAATAATGTCAGAAATCTGTCAAAACAGACCAGCGGATAAAAACCGATTTTTTCAAAGACCTTCTGTTGCTCAAATCGAAAAGTGTTGAACTAATGGAAGTTAGATAACAACCTGGGGGATTTATTCAGAAAAATACAGCTCAATCCGACATATATATATTTTTCACAAATTTTTACAGTGAAGCACAAAAATCTGTTTCGGGACAGCAACTTCCCCAAATCTTACTTCTCTCTCATTAGAGGTTATTCTTGACACAAAATTCAAACAAAAAGGATAAGAAGAGGTTATTACAGAAGTTGTAACTTCCAATACTCAAAAAAACTATTGGGTTATTGATGGCGTGTTCAACACCACGTTGGGAGACCCCAAGAGCAAGGTATGATGAGCACAGCAGCAAGGTTTCCCTCAGTAAGAAACCAAGGTTATCGAACCAGTAGAAGGAAGGAAACGTCTCAAAGGTGTTGCAAGCAACGTGGAAACCTGCACAACACAAACTCAAGACTTTGCCCCAACTAACAGTGAGGTTGTCAATCTCACCGGTTTGCAGCAAGTAAACAGTAAAAGTGGAAGATGTATCAATGGTAAAGATTGGACCGGGGTCCATAGTTCACTAGAGGTTTTATCTTTAGATAAAAAAACATGGCACACTGGGTAAACAAATTACAGCAGGGCAATTGACAGGACTGAGCAAGGCATAGCAATGCAATACTAGACATAAAGATCCTATGAGATTCGATTGGGCAATACAACAAGATACATAGACCGCCATCCAACTGCATCTATGACTAAAAGTCCACCTTTGTGTTATCATCCGAACCCCCTCCAGTATTAAGTTACAAGCAATAGACAACTTCTTTAAGCAAAGTGTGTAAGGTAAACAATCCACTTGTTCCATGAACAAGAGAACATTGTTTTCTCCCTAGTGGCAACATCACATCTACAACCTTAGAGATTTCTGTCACTTCCCTTGATTAAATAGAGGCATGAACCCACTATCAGGCATAAATACCCCCTCTTGGAGTCACTAGCAACTACTTGGCCACGATAGCTACTAACAACGAAGAGCATGCAAGATCACCAACAACACAGACATGAAAGAATCATTAAGACAAAACCATTAATCAATCTGACAAGGTAATCTCAATATCCATTAGATCCCCGCAAACACAACATGCATGATTATAAATAGATGAGATCTTGATCATGAACGGAGCTCACAAGATCTAGACATGAAAGCACAAGGGAGGAGATACAACCATCTCCATGGACCCGTAGTCCAAGGTGGAACTACTCATGCTTCATACCGGAGGCTGGCATGATGAAGAAGAAGCCCTCCGGGATGATCTCCCATCCAGCAGGGTGCCAGGAAGAGCTTCAGATCCCCCCGATCCAGGGACGATGGTGGCGGCGGCTACAGACGGTTTCATGGAATATTGATCGGGTACTTAGGGTTTAGGCATCAGGGGATTTTTATAGGCGAAGAGGCAAGGCTGGGAGGCGGCCAGGGGGCCCACACCCTGCCCAGGCGCGGGCCCATCCTAGGTCGTGCCTTGGGGGGTGCATCCGCCCTGTGGCGCCCCTCCGTCTCTCCTCTGGACTCTGTGTTCTCCTCGGTGAAATATTGACTTTGGATTTTGTCCCGTCCAATTACGAGAATATTTCCGTACTAGCTTTTCTAGAAACAAAAACAGCAGAAAACAGGCAACTGGCACTGTGGCAACTTGTTAATAGGTTAGTACCAGAAAACATATGAAAAGCACCTCAAAGTGTGGACAAAGCAAAGCAAAGTAGATACTAAACAAGCATGGAACATCAAAAATTATAGATACGTTTCCGACGTATCAAGCATCCCCAAGCTTAACTCCTGCTCGTCCTCGAGTAGGTAAGTGATAAAAGAATAATTTTTGAGGTGACATGCACCATCAAAACCAAGATCAAACCATTTGCAAGCATTGAAAGCGGGATCAAAGAACTCTAAACATGTGCATGAAAGATGGAGTTCTAACAATAAGACAAAGTAACTATAAATGCTACATGAAAGGCTACAAATAAAGATCATGAATAACATGCATTGAAAAACGTTTGTTTGTTTCACATACAAAAAACATGGCATAGTGGCATTCATCTTGTCCCCCATGTAGTAGCAAATATATGCATAGGACACCTTCAAAGTTCATAAGAGTGACTAGATACAAATAGTTCAAGTACAAGCAATATCAACAATATGCATCAATCAATAAGTTTTGGGACACTGCACATAGAAATAAGAATGGCAACTATGCTCTCTTAACTGGTGCCTAAAGGTAGAAGGTGGAGACTCAATATAATAGTGGAATAAAGGCCCTTCATAAAGGGAACCAGGGATTTCAAGTTTCAAAAGGAGCTTCCAAAAATTATGGTACTTGTTAGCTTTTAGCCCTCATTGCCCTTATCATAAGCATCTTGAAGTGATTAAGGTTAAAGTGAACAAACTATGGAGTATATGCTTGTCAAAGTATAAGTTGGCAAACTCATGTCCCTTGAATACGAGGGACGCACCTCATGCTACTCAACTTTGGTCACCTGTAAGTTCTTGTCATAGTAAGTACATGTGTATCATAGAGAACCGCCAACAGGGTACCCCTTGCACATGGTACAGGAGCTTTCCCATAACCAAAATGACAAGGCAAGCAGACAATGAGCATCTCAACGATCTTTTTATTTGCTATTTGCATAGGTTTTTATTGAGGATGCTTCACAGATTGCTCATTATGGTGATGCTGCAAGTTTCCACCATGATTAGGCATGGCTTAGGCTAGCGGCCCAGACGTTTCTCTAACACAAAATACATAACTCCATGGACTTACAAGCTCCCTTTTTATTTCACACCGGCGACATCCATAGACAAAAGAGCTTGATATCAACTGTGTACAAAGTACAAGTGCAATGTTGAAAACGTTACCCATGACAACATGGTTCTGCTAATTATAACGTATAAGTGCAAGCATAAACAACATAGATGACACAATGGTTCAAGTTTATTAGGGTCAAGGAATATAAAGTGTGCCATCAAGTTCGTGAGAGCTTTAATCACTAAGTTTTCACATAACAAAATATTTTTTTTAATTGGAAGATAGCTGAAAACAATAATATACTTGGAATGGTGTAACACATTGTGACACCCCCGGTATCAGGACTAAACAAATCCCAGACCTACGTCTAACATAATCTTAACCTTGAGCTCTAGGATATGTAGTGAAGAATCGGTAACACGGCAGTGACCCTACGACACAAAATTTATTACACCAAGATCATAACTGAGCGAAGAGCCAAATTATTACAAGCAGAGGACACTAACCACAAACATCAAACAACGGAAGGAAAATTATGCTATTAAGTATATCAAACTTAACAAATGGCCTAAGAGGCCTGAAGCATAATGATGACGTCCCAGCCCATATGTAGTACCAAACTGATCTTCCGGGAACACTTACTTTGCCAAAAGTATCAACAAAGCAAGGGTGAGTACATGGTGTACTCTACAATACTTCTGGCTAGTGGAGTTGTTTTTCATAAAGCCACTTTTGTTTATAAGACAAGAGGGAGAAGAAACTCGTTTAATCAGAGTATTTTAAAAGGGGATAAGAGAGCGACATTTCGGAAATATTGATCATCATCTTTTGATATCCACCAAATCATCATCATCTGAACCCTAACTAGGATCACCCCCTCGTACCCATGAGGAAGCATCCTTAAGCACATGTTGATCTGCCAAGTTTTACGATTAGGTTATACCTCTCTATGATCTTAGAGTTCGGTCACCAAGTCGTTCATAACCATGAACACAGCTTTTCGACAAGATTATTACCATGCAGGGGTGTATAACTTTACCCACACGTACTAACCTTCTCTTAATGCGACATGATTAAACCTCTTCCTTGGAAGGCCGCCAGAGGGTGGTTAGACACGACCTTTACCTTGCTTTCGCCGAGACCATGAGTCACGCAATAAGTATGGTTCTGCCGTATGGGTAAAATCCCGAAGCCGGTACTTAAAGATGTGAGGCGAGGTTGGTTTACCAGGGGCGCCATCAACCCCAAGAAACCCGGTCCACGCTTCCCTACCTGCTATGAATGCACCTCCTTCACCGCCTTCGAGAAGATCTAGAATGCATGTCGAATGGAACGCCTGAACTATGTGACTCATGGAATCTACTAGGCAAGTTAGTTTCTCATGAGGTTTTCTAGGCCCCGTGTGGTTATACGCTCGTCTCGGTTCCAAAGGCAAGAACTCGGGTCCTAGTGGTGGCGAGCATGGGACTAGAAAAACCACATCCCACTGTGGCCTCCTGTACAAGCCTTAGCATGTTTAACATATATCACCTCTGATATCATTTCATAACGTTCTCCTGTCATACTAGATTCTCTGCATCTGATACATCCTCTGGATAAACCAGCACTGACAGCTATGCATGGCTAAGCAGGACATAGATAAAAGCTCTAGCAGTGCACACAAGCAAAACCTAGTTATGCTAGGAGCAGTGGATCAGGTAATATAAGCTCAAAGGGAGTAATGAAACAGATAGGATACTCTATCTATCAATAAAAGACCACAGTAGAATCATATGCATCATGGCAAGAATTGAAATGCTTTCGAAATCATAGGATTATATCATGGTGGGGCTATGCTTGCCTTTGCCAGTTGATAACCAATAAGCAGGTCTTCGGGAATCTTGTACTTGACTTGATTACAATTGGTCAAGTATTGGACTTCGAGCTTCAAACTTCGACAATGTTGATCTCGGTCTTCGATCTCGATCTCGTATTCTACCGGGAAGAACCAAACACCCGAAAGAGAGGGAAACAATCAACACATGACATTGATGCAATGCTCAAGCAATGATGATGATATGACAAGTTAAATTGCATTAAATGTAACCCTAAGACATGCTCGGTAGTTTAATCGGGGTTCCGAGGGGTACAAACCCTAACTCAGGGAAACTCTGGATCACCTGTGAGGGGTTACTATGTTCTTATAATTAAAGTTGTCATGTAAGTTGATTATTAATGCATGATTATAGCTTAGATAGGTAGTTCTAATTTTTATGAACATTTTGATATATTATTTGTATTTTTCTGACTTAAAATGAATTAGTTATTGAATTTCCAAGATTAAATCAATTTTTGAAAATAATAAACCACTTTCTGGAAATAGAAACAAAACTAGGATACTTTTTACACCGGGGAAACCCCTAGCCATAGTGACTGACAAAGGGGCCTCGATGCCACCTCAGCTGCCACGCAAGCAGGTGGGTCTAGAGGCCGGTTTGACTGGGTCAGACCCGCATGCTGATGTCAGCGTGACGCCAACATAGCGATGGCCTCAGATCGAAGGTGGAGACGGCGAAAGAGGGCATGCAGGGCTACGGGAGCTATCCCGTTCGAACCAGGGCATCAAGGCGAGCACAACGGTAGCGGCGCCGCTATTTATTGGCTACCAGAGGAGCTTCGGCGACCGCTTCTGCGGTGGCGGGCGGCGGAGCATGGCGCGAGCTCGAACCAGAGCGAGAGGGAAGGGGTGAAGAGGTTCTAGAGAACCGCAAGATCACCATGGTTGCATCGGAGGGGTCAGAGAGGCCGGAGAGGGTCGGCAGCATCGTCAATGGCGACGACGGAGCTCAAGAAGGAGCTATCGATTTCGGCGTCTGGGGCTTCTCCTGCGTGCACCATTTGGGGCAAAAGATAGAGGAGGGCGAAGCGATCACGGGGAAATGCTTGACGGAGCTCGGGGCGACCAGTAATGGCTGACCGCTGGTGAGGTCTGAGGGCTAGGGTTCGTCCAGAGAAGAAATTGGGGGAGAGGAAGAGGATAAGGCTCATCCGGCAGCAGCAAGGGGTCTTATAGGCGTCGACAACATCGGTAGCGTTCATCTCCTCGCAGGGGGAATCACGGCGAGGCGGGGACGACGCCGGCATCGACACGCAGCAGCTTGGCTGTGTCGCCGTCCTTCTATCATCGAGGAAGAAGAAGGGGAAAAGAAACAAAGGGGTACGGGCCTGGCACTGGGCTTCGGTTGGGCCAAGATGGGCCGCGGAAAGGTACTGGCTGCGCGCTTGAGCGACAAATAGGGAGAGGAAAGGGATGTGCCGGCCTGGCTAGCTGCTGTTCTATTTTTTATTTGCAACCTCTTTTTCTTTTCCTATTTTATATTTCTCTTTGTATTTTCAAATTGTAAACTATTTTGGGTATTTCAAAATACCAGAGGGCTTTATAAAGTTACTAAAATATTGTGGGGCCCTTTTATAACTATTTGGGTTCCACTATTTTTGGTAGTTTTCAAAATTCAAAACATTTTGAATTGCTTTCAAAGAGAGAGGGGAAACTAGGGTTTAGGGTTTTGTATGTTTCTTTCTTGCATGCAATTAGATATGATGCTCATGAATGCACAAAACAAACCCTAATTGATATTTACCTAAAACTGGGGTGTTACAGCTCTATCCCCCTTATGAGAATCTTGAACCGAGATTCAAAAGGTAGGAAAAGACGCAGAGATAGAAAGAGACAGGGTCACTCTAAGGATAAGAGGTAAATACACTAAACAACACACATAGTATCTCACGGTAAACTCATGCATAGGGTGTTCAGAAACAACTCTGAGATGACAACATGAAACACGTCAAGGTAACGGAGGAAACAAAAGAGGAAGGTTTCGAGTTGTTAGATAGATGGTCTTCATAAGGATTGAGACCATGGAACTCACAGAAGAGTTAAACTTCTGAGAAGGAAGGTTTCAACAGAAATAATATGACCATAGACTTCGATAGGGAACCTCTACTAAACGGCTTAAGTAGAGATTTTGGGTTGCATAGATATGGATCAATAAAACCAAGTTGTTGAACTACTTTTGACACAGAAGGGTCACTCTTTCATTCAACAGAAGGACAAGATAGAAAGGTGTTTTGTGGTGAGGACTCATAAGAGTCACAAGGAACATGTAACAAGAGAAACTTCTGATTACCAAAATCATAGTCTCTCCTAGAACACTACTGAGAAAAGAAAGGAAACTCTTTATTCATCCAGGTCTATCAAAATCTTTGCCAAAGATCATGGTATCAATTTACAACACTAGTCGAATTGGTAAGAAGATTCCTGATGACACGAGAAAGAGAAACTTTATTCTCAGACTTCAATTAGTTGGCACAACAACATAAAGGGTCTGGAGGATCGACCGAGAGACATTTAGCATCTCTACTTTAAATGTTCTCCTTGATGTTCTAGAAATCGATCATCAAGTAGAGATCGGACTTCGGATACAAAGGAAACCATAAGCACAACTCCTATAATAAAATATAGAAGAAGCCTCATGAAGAGTGGTTGTTATTGCTAAATCAAGACAATATAACAAAAGGTCTTTCTGGCTAAGTATGTCAACCATTACATCAATATTGTCGAATTTACAAAGAGACCTATGTCGAAACCTTGAGGAACACCAACCATCATATCTGCTTGAGATTCAGATTTGGTTAGGTGGAGTGATACTTTAGACTCAGCATGTACGAATAGAAAGTTTGCAACATTTACCACAAAAGGTAAAGTTACTAGATTCTCAAGACATGGACTATGGTGTAAAGCTTCAAAAAATGAACTAGATTGCTATACCCATGTATTAGCATCTTGTCGAAAGATATCTGCGTACACATAAGGTACTAACAATAAAACACACATGTATCCTTAAGGAACGGAGATAACTCTACTCGAATCCATGGCGACATCTTTCAACAACTGCATGTGAATTGGAGAAGGTCACTTCTAACATCCAGAACACATACTTTGAGATGACTCAAAGAAGGTTCTCGAATTTTTCCAACATCATTGCCAATTGTTCCATATGAATCTAATCTTTCATGGAGAAGGTAAGTATGTCATCGATGGGCTCAACAACAAACTTATCAGGCCACTCCAAGAAGATGGACTCGTATGTTGCTTGAACAAGACAGAAATACTGGTCATACCAAAGGACATGAAGGTGTACTCAAGTGAAACATCACGAGAAGGAACATCATCAAGATAGTCCTTGGAAGTGAGTATGATTTGTCGATAACCCAAATCAAATAAGAGATGGGGAAAGATAATGTATCCACGAAGGAGATACTATCTTTCTTTAACACGAACAACTAGATATCCCTTTACAATGGAACCGGGTCGGATAGAACTTTTGTCTTACAACTCTCCAAGTTGTTGTTTAAGCTCGACAAACTAGTTCAGGGGTATCCAGTACAGATTCTTGGAGAAAAGAGCAGTTCAGAGAACTTGCTGGCTTAGGAACTTGACAACACGGTCATGCGGCAACATGGCAACACTTCTAGTAGACAACTAGAATATCATGAACCACCGATATGTCACTTAGCTCAAGAGGACATAGCCTTAGAGCTTCGGCACAAGCCTAACTCTTTGACTAGAGAGAGTGCACCAGATAAACGGACTTGGTAGCACGATCAAACTTCGCTTAGTGATAGGATTAACCAATCATGCTAAGAATGACTCAAATGTCCTTTGAGTTCTAAGCAATGAAAATTGCTAGAATCTCAGATGGCCACATTATTACGCACGCGCATCACTCATGAGCATGAAATCTCGAGGAAGGGTGGGTAAAGATGTGTGAGAGTATCACTTCATTAAGGGGTCATGGAACTCAGCACGACCTCTTAGTATAAAAGAGTGTGATACGTTGAGGTAGAATAGATGAAAGACAAACAATGCCTTTTGATCTGTAGATTACAACACTTTGACCTGGTACTGGAGTTTGTTTCTCCTGACATCTCGAAATGGTTTGTCATGACGGACCACAACAGTATCTTGCATCGGAAGACACCAATGCGCATTTAGTACTTGGCTACCTACTGGTAGACAAAGGTCGGAAAACAATAAGGGGAAAAGGAACATGCTCAGGATAGAGTCCCGAGATGTAGATGCATAGATTAACATCTTCCGGAAATCAATGCATAGAAGGGGTAAGGTCTGGCAGAGTCACGAGTATAGATGCGGGACTCTCGAGGAGTACTCTTGTCATGATCTATTTGGTTTCATTAAAGAACATCTGCCATAGCATGTGGTAGGGGAAGTCCTTCATTGTGACAATTCAATCGCGACAAAGACCATAGGCTTGAAGGCTAGAATTGTGGTACCAGCCATCCTGAGGTAATGTGTGAACATTAACGACAAGGGTCAAAGGGATGGATCTTGGGTTAAAGGTGAGCTTCATGTACAAGATTCTCAACACCAGAATCCAGCACAATTGGGGATCTTCAGTTCAAGTCCAAGGGTGAAAACCCAAGAAAGGAAGTAACTACTACTTGAGTGACATAGCGTACACTGCAAGATAGTAACCACAAGGTAGCTTCCAAAGGAAGAAACAACTTCTTAAGTACCCAAACAAATAAAAAGGAGGCAGTCAAAGCAAAAGGAAACCTCGAAGCCCAGAACAGAATATTGTGGAACCATTAACATGATGTTGTGGCCCATAAGATAAAGAGATCATGATGAAAAGGAATCTCTCAGATGAATAGAATCAAGGGGAACAAGGAATTCACAACACACACTACTCTAGAGAACTCAACACTAGGTCAACTGGCTTAGAACCGACATGCCCAGAAGGCACCTAAGCTTTGGAAGACTAGAAGAGATATCAAAACTTTTCCAAAATCAACACAAGATAAGATGAAGCCAGAGTTATAGCGAAACTGGATAAGGAGAAAAGGAAGCATACTAAAGTTTTCGCAAATACTTTTCATCTTTAAAGTAGTTTTTACAAACACTAGACTCAACATCGACCAATAGCAAGGTTTTCCTACGGTCGGTACTGCTCTGATACCAAAACCTGTGACACCCCCGGGATCAGGGCTAAACAAATCCCAGACCTCCGTCTGACATAAGCTTAACCTTGAGCTCGAGGATATCTATTGAATTATCGGTAACACGACAGTGACCCTGCGACACAAAATTTATTACACCAAGCTCATAACTGAGCGAGGAGAAAAATTATTACAAGCAGAGGTCACTTACCACAAACATCAAACAACGGAAGGCAAATTATGCTATTAAGTATAGCAAACTTAACAAATGGCCTAAGAGGCCTGAAGCATAAGATGACGTCCCAGCCCATAGATTCCAGGCTGCCGACCGGGAACCCCAAGCTACTTGTCGGTATCGATGTAGTACCAAACTGATCTTCCGGGAACACTTACTCTACCAAAAGTACCAACAAAGCAAGGGTGAGTACAGGGTGTACTCTGCAAGACTTCTGGCTGGTGGAGTTGTTTTGCATAAATCCACTTTTGTTTATAAGACAAGAGGGATAAGAAACTCGTCTAATCATAGTATTTTAAAAGGGGATAAGAGAGCGACATTTCAGAAATATTGATCGTTGTCTTTTGATATCCACCAAATCATCATCATCTGAACCCTAACTAGGATCACCCCCATGTACCCATGAGGAAGCATCCTTAAGCACACGTTGATCTGCCAAGTTTTACGATTAGGTTATAGTTCTCTATAATCTTAGAGTTCGGTCACCAAGTCGTTCATAACCGTGAACAAGGCTTTTCGAAAAGATTATTACCCTGCAGGGGTGTACAACTTTACCCACACGTACTAACCTTCTCTTAATGCCACATTATTAGCCCTCTTCCTTGGAAGGCCGACGGAGGGTGGTTAGACACGACCTTTAGCTTTCTTTCACCGAGACCATGAGTCATGCAATAAGTATGGTTCCGCCGTAACGGGTCAAATCCCGAAGCTGGTACTTAAAGATGTGAGGCGAGGTTGGTTTACTAGGGGCACCATGTGGTTGTACGCTGGTCTCGGTTCCAAAGATGTGAGGCGAGGTTGGTTTACTAGGGGCCCCGTGTGGTTGTACGCTGGTCTCGGTTCCAAAGGCAAGAACTCGGGTCCTAGTGGTGGCGAGCATGGGACTAGAAAAACCACATCCCACTATGGCCTCCCATACAAGCCTTAGCATGTTTAACTTATATCACCTATGATAGCATTTCATCACATTCTCCTGTCATACTAGATTCTCTGCATCTGATACATCCTCTGGATGAACCAGCACTGACAGCTATGCATGGCTAAGCAGGACACAGATAAAAGCTCTAGCAGTGCACACAAGCAAAACCTAGTTATGCTAGGAGCAGTGGATCAGGTAATATAAGCTCAAAGGAAGTAATGCAACAGATAGGATACTCTATCTATCGATAAAAGACCACAGTAGAATCGTATGCATCACGGCAAGAATTGAAATGCTTTCGAAATCATAGGATTATATCATGGTGGGGCTATGCTTGCCTTTGCCAGTTGATAACCAATAAGCAGGTCTTCGGGAATCTTTTACTTGACTTGATTACAATTGGTCAAGTATTGGACTTCGAGCTTAGAACTTCGAAAAATGTTGATCTCGGTCTTCAATCTCGATCTCGTATTCTACCGGGAAGAACCAAATGCCAGAAAGAGAGGGAAACAACCAACACATGGCATTGATGCAATGCTCAAGCAATGATGATGATATGACAAGTTAAATTGCATTGAAATGTAACCCTAAGACATGCTCGGTAGTTTAATCGGGGTTTCGAGGGGTACAAACCCTAACTCAGGGAAACTCCGGAATCACCTGTGAGGGGTTACTATGTTCTTATAAGTAAAGTTGTCATGTAAGTTGATTATCAATGCATGATTATAGCTTAGATAGGTAGTTCTAATTTTTATGAACATTTTGATATATTATTTGTATTTTTCTGACTTAAAATGAATTAGTTATTGAATTTCCAAGATTAAATCAATTTTTGAAAATAATAAACCACTTTCTGGAAATAGAAACAAAACTAGGATACTTTTTACACCGGGGAAACCCCTAGCCATAGTGACTGACAAAGGGGCCTCGATGCCACCTCAGCTGCCACGCAAGCAGGCGGGTCTAGAGGCCGGTTTGAATGGGTCAGAACCGCGCTCGCTGATATCATGCTGACGTTAGCGTGACGCCAGCACGGCGGTGGCCTCATATCGAAGGCGGGGACGGCGAAAGAGGGCATGCGGGGCTACGGGAGCTATCCCGTTTGAACCAGGGCGTCGAGGCGAGCACAACAGTAGCGACACCGCTATTTATTGGCAACTGGAGGTGCTCCGGCGACCACTTCTGCGGCGGCGGGCGGCGGAGCACGGCGCAAGCTCGAACTAGAGCGAGAGGGAAGGGGTGAAGAGGTTACAGAGAACCGCAAGCTCACCGTGGTTGCGTCGGAGGGGTCAGAGAGGCCGGAGAGGGTCGACAGCGTCGTCAATGGCGACGACGGAGCTCGGGAAGGACTTGTCGATTGCAGCGTCTGGGGCTTCTCCCGCGTGCGCCGTTTGGGGCAAAAGATAGAGGAGGGCGAGGCAGTCACGGGGACATGCTTGACGGAGCTCGGGGCGACCGGTAATGGCTGGCCGCTGGTGAGGTCTAAGGGCTATGGTTCGGCCAGAGAAGAAATTGGGGGAGAGGAAGAGGATAAGGCTCATCTGGCGGCGACAAGGGGTCTTATAGGCGTCGACGACGTCGGTAGCATTCATCTCCTTGCAGCGGGAATCACGGCGAGGCGGGGACGATGCCGGCGTCGACACGCAGCAGCTTGGCTGCGTCGTCGTCCTTCTGTCATCGAGGAAGAAGGGGAAAAGAAACAAAGGGGTATGGGCCTGGCGCTGGGCTTCGGTTGGGCCAAGATGGGCCGCGGAAACCTGCTGGCTGTGCGCTTGAGCGACAGATAGGGAGAGGAAAGGGATGGGCCAGCCTGGCTGGCTACTACTCTATTTTTTATTTGTAACCTCTTTTTCTTTTCTTGTTTTATATTTCTCTTTGTATTTCAAATTGTAAACTGTTTTGGGTATTTCAAAATACCAGAGGGCTTTATAAAGTTACTAAAATATTGTGGGGCCCTTTTATAACTATTTGGGTTCCACTATTTTTGGTAGTTTTCAAAATTCAAAACATTTTGAATTGCTTTCAAAGAGAGAGGGGAAACTAGGGTTTAGGGTTTTGTATGTTTCTTTCTTTCATGCACAAGATATGATGCTCATGAATACACAAAACAAACCCTAATTGATATTTACCTAAAACTAGGGTGTTACACACACACCATGCATAGGAATTTATAGTTGACACTTTGGAATAACTTGGTTTCTTGGGAGTTGGAAGCATGAGTAGAGCTTACTCATACAAGTGGAGGCTAGCAAAAGACTGGGAGCGACAAACTAAGAGAGCAATAATGGACATAATCATGCAGAGCGACAAACCATTACTAATCAAAGCATAGAGTGGTACTACAAGTCAAGGAATAAATGATCATAAAGGTTATGGTGACTTGTTCATAGTCATAACATGGTCTAAGCATGTGCCAAGTCAACCCAAACAAAGCATCAAAGGAGAATACCACAATACTATGCTTTTGCATGCTAAAACAACGCATGATTCTTTCAAGGCACACTAAGCAATCTCAATTGTTTGGAACAAGTCATGCTACAGCAATAATCACTAAGCATAAGGTCAAAACAACACCTAGCATGACATGCTAAAGTCTAAGTCACGGTCAATGCAAGCTCCTCTTGCACTTCTCAAGCAAGAACTTTCTACTCCTTTCCAACACTAATAACTTATTTGAAACAACGCAGCGAGAACGGGGGTCCAAACTACTTTATTTAAGAAAATTAAACAAACTAAGCAAAGCAAACAAAAATTAAGACGCTCCAAGAACAATACAACAGTGCATGGAACAATGCTAGCCATGAGAATAACTTATTTTCCCCTGTGGCAAGACTTGTTCCACGGGAGAATTAGCCGTGAGGAGACAGGCGGCCCAATGCTAGCTGCGGGCGGCCTGATGTTCCATCTGAAGTCAAAGGCCTCGTTCTTCGATCTCATGCTACCTGCCAAGGCGGCGAATGAGTGGAAGAAATTTTGGTTCTACGTCACCGAGTCGACTCCGAGCGATGAAGTGGCGCTTCCAAGATACTCCGCCGACTGGCCCGAGCCGCGTCGGCTCCAGGTCACCAAACTCCTGCTGGATCAACGATGGTTGTTGACGAAATGTTGCAAACCATCCGCGGCCTGAAGAAGAAAGGCCTTCAGACCATCAACCTCTACAACTGCTGGCTCGGGCGGCGGCTCGTGCCCTTGGCCAGCCGCGACCACTATATGTATGAGTATACGGGTAAGGACGACCCGACGAAGTCCTGCCTCGTTGAGTGGAGACTCAACGACTACACGCAGGCCCTGAAGAAGATTACCCTGGCCGTGTACCTCGACGCAAATGCCGGGGTTGCCCCTTATACAGCAAGGCGCCCAGCTCCAACGGTAAGCCGTCATTCCGTTAACACTCGTAGTCGCAACATGTGCATTCGCGGTCACGCTAACTTTGTCTGTTCTTGTTGCAGTTATTCCAAGTGGTGGAAGGGTGGCTTCCACCCGCAGATGATGAAAACTTGAGCTCGTTCGTGCAGGACGGAAGCGAGTCATCGCCCGCCAAAGATAACACCAAGAGCGACGAAGGAGACGACGACTACGGAGAAGACGAGCCCGTGGAGGTTGCTGCCCCCACGGTTCGCAAAACCCGTGGGCAGCACCAGCGCGAGCTCGAAGCGAGAAAGAGCCTCGAGCCCCACGACGATGATGATGACGAGCTTCCCGAACACACCTCGCATCGCGAGGCCACGCCGTCAAAGAAGAAGAAGAAAGCCCAGCCGAAGAAGAAGAAGACGAAGCCAGCTAAGCCGATGTCTCCGCCCCGATCTACGAGCAGCTCCGACGCCACCAGCTCGGCCGAGAACACTACGGCACGCGCAACCGCGGCAACACACGCTGCCGCCCCCAAGGACGAGGAACCACTGGCGTCCTTACCACCGCTATTTGCCCCGGTCGTTAAGTTGGGGGCTGCTCCAACCGCAGGGGCCTCGCCACCAAGGGGTGCTCCCGCAGCTATTACCACGGAGGCTCCTGCCGTGGCTTCATCTTCGAAGAAGTCGTCAGTTTCTTGGGCACACGACGTGTTTGAGGTGGGCCTTACTCGGAGATTGGAACCCGAGCTGGAGAAGCCGGCCAGTATCCGCACCGGTCTACGGTTCCTACCAGTCGCCAAGTGAGTGCTGCTCTTTCCCTTACTCATCTGCTTGTTCTGTGTTTTTATCAGACGGTCTTATTCACGAAATTGTTTTACAGGACTGGTGTTAAGAAGATCGACCATCCTTCCGTGGCCAAGGTTCTTCCAGTCGCCTCTGAGGTGTCGGTCGATCCCTCACGGAAAAGGAAGGCCGACGAGGTCGCTGCTCCCGCTGAAGGCGTCAAGAGGACGAAGGAGGATGAAGTCGTCACAGTCTCTGATGATCAGGCGGTTGCTCCGAGCGATCCCCCGACTGCAGCGGAAGTGGCCTCGAAGACCAAGGAGGGTGTTGGGTCACAGCCTATGGTGACTGCAGACTCCGGTCGTGCTCGCATCGGTGGACGCGCTGGAACTCCACGACATGCTAGGCGCTGCCATCCAGGTATGTTCAGTCCCCGAGGATCGGGCCACTGAAATTCAGTAGTTGGATTCTTAATGTTTTTATATCATCCAGTCCCCGAGCACTTGGTCGTTGAATCTCAGCGAGTGAGCGCTTAGGAATTTCATTGTCCAGTCACCGAGTGCCTAGTCGCTGATTTTCAGCGTGTGGGCACTTAGGAATTTCATTGTCCAGTCCCCGAGTGCCTAATCGCTGAATTTCAGCGGGTGGGCACTTAGGATTTTCATTGTTGTTGACGCTGCAGTTTGTGTGCAGGGCCTGCAGCGTGAATCGGCCGACCGGCTTGCTGCGAAGTCGCGCTTGGAGAAGGAGCTCGTTGCCGTCCAAGAGACGAACAAGGAGCTTCAAGCGGTTGCAGCCGAGGTGAAGGAGGCCCACCTAGGCCTTGTCCCGGTGGGTGACTTGACGGCGGCTCAGTCTGCTTTGGGCGCAGACGAACAACGAGTCGCTGACCTGGAGCGTGAGCTTAAGGAGGCGAGGGCAGAAGCGAGCTCAGCGGAAGGGCGAGCGAAAGCTGCTGTTACGTCTGCCGCTGAAGAACGGAAATTGTCTGACGCGCTCGTTGTTGGGCTGCAGAACAACTTCAAAGCTTCATCACGGGTCTCTGCCAACCGCTAATTGGTAAACCTTCCTTCTTCTTCCCTCTACCTGCAATAATTGTGTTGTGATGCCGTTGGTTTGCTCACTGCTCGCTTCTGTTCCCCAGGTCGGATTACTGATAACGTGGAAGAAGCACAGTCGTATGACGCGCGGCAGTGCATGACCACCCTGGTCGACTCGGCCGCATTGTCAGCAACTTGCCTTCGAGCATATCTTCAGGATATATCGCCCACGGAGGTGATCCCCAGTGACCTTGTCGAGGTATGGCGCTACCTGGAAAAGGCTCCGTCGGTCGTCGAGTTCATGACGCGGTCGGCCTTCCGCCGTGGGGCAGCGACGGCGCTCAGCCTTGGGCTTGCCCACTTCCCGGAGGATTTCGACCTCGACGATGTCACGAGCGGCTACCCCTCATCAATGGGCTCGGTGGAGATTGCCGAGGTGCTAAAGCTGATGGACCGGGCCGCGGTGTACTCCGATCGCGTTTGGGCGATGGGCGACCTCATCCCCTACCAGGAGACTATTGTCGCTCCCAATCATCCTGAACCGAAGCATCGGGACTTCAAGGTCGAGCAGCCGTTCCGTGCGGCGATGGCGGGCGAGATGACGACATACCCGTCGAACCCGTACGTTCCCTTCATCCGCAACCGCAGGGACGGCGGCGCGTCTGCATCAAAACCTGCGGAGTAAAAGTGTTGTGCCCTTGGGAGTAAAAGTGTTGTGCCTGGAGGGGGCCTTCTTGAAGAGGCCTACCATGTCCATGCCCCATACGGCGAACGGCCAGGTGATGGGGATTGTCTTGAGCGCCGAGCTCGGCACGTATGTCTGGTTGGCGTATTTCTGGCATCCGACGCACCGCTAGATGATGTCAATAGTGTCTGCGTGTGCGGTGAGCCAATAGAAGCCGTGTCGCATAGCCTTTGCAACCAGAGAGCGGGCGCCGGCGTGGTGGCCGCGGTCGTCAGAGTGAATGTCTTGGAGGATTTTGCGTCCTTCAGCGGGTTGAACACAGCGTTGGAACACGCCGGTCACGCTGCGCTTGTGGAGCTCGCCGTTGATGACGACGAAGGATTTGCAGCGGCGTGCTATCATCCGGGCGTCCGTTTCATCCGCGGGCAGGGTGCCTCCCTCCAAATAGGCGACGTATGGCGCGGTCCAGTCGTTTGGCTCGGTGATTAGTGCGACCAGGGCTGCTTCTGGTTGCAGTGGGATTCCGATGTCGATCTCCCTTGGGGGAGAGACGGAAGGCTTGGTGATGGTGTAGAGGTAGACGCCGGCGGGTGGTGCGAGTCGAGCCGAGACGATGCGATAGAGTGTGTCAGCCTCCTCGTTCTTCCGCCTGTCAATCCACTCGACGGAGTAGCCTACGAAGTGTCCACCCAACTGGTCCACTGCTTGGCGGTATGCCGCCATGGTGGGGGAGACGGTGTCGCAGATGCCGGCGACTTGCCCGACGACGAGGTCGGAGTCTCCATAGCAGCGCAGGCGATTGACGTTCTTCTCCTTGGCAGTTCGCATGCCGTGGAGTAGCACCTCGTACTCGGCCATGTTGTTGGTGCAGGGGGTGAAGTCGAGGTAGAGGACGTAGCGGAGCTTGTCGCCCTTCGGAGACGTTAACACGATCCCTGCCCTTGCGCCGTCCGCGTTCTTGGAGCCGTCGAAGTGTAGGTTCCAATAGTGGAGGTATGGCAGCTTCTCTGGCTGCTGGGCCTCCTCCCAATCGGCGAGGAAGTCTGCGAGAGCCTGCGATTTGATCGCCTTGCGTGGCTCGTACTTGATGTTGTGGACGCCGATCTTGACGGCCCACTTGGCGACTCGCCCGGTCGCCTCGCGATTGCAGATGATGTCCTGCAACGGTGCTGAGGAGATGACCATTATTGGGTGCTCCTAGAAGTAGTGCGGCAGTCGCCGCTGTGCTCTAAAGACCGCGTATACCAATTTCTGGTATTGCGGGTAGCGCTGGCGCGACTCGGTGAGGACTTCACTGATGTAGTACACTGGTCGCTGCACCGGGCGCTCCTTTCCTTCCTCTGGCCGTTCGACGACCATGATGGCGCTGACGACGTGTTCGGAAGCCGTGACATAGAGCAGCATGGGTTCCTTGTCGACGGGGGCGGCGAGTAGCAGTGCTGTGAGTAGCACCTCCTTGAGGTCGTGGAGCGCGTCGTCTGCCTCCTTGTCCCACTGGAAGGTGGGGTTCTTGCGCATTAGGCGGTAGAGGGGCATCGCCTTTTCGCCTAACCGGGGGATGAAGCGACTGAGAGCCGCGACTCGCCCGGCCAGCTTCTGGATGTCACGCAGGCACTCGAGTCTGCCGAGCCGAGCGATCGTGTTGATCTTGGTGGGGTTCGCCTCGATCCCGCGCTTGGAGACGACGTATCCTAGTAGTTGTCCAGTTGGCACACCGAAGGTGCATTTCCCTGGGTTTAGCTTTATCTTGTACTTCCGCAGGTTGGCAAATGTTTCCGCCAGGTCGGCGAGTAGGTCGTTCTGGCGAGCGGATTTTACCACCAAGTCGATGATGTAGACGTGGATATTGCGGCCTATCTGTCTCGCAAAGCACTCCTGCATGCACCTCTGGTAGGTCGCCCCGGCATTTTTGAGGCCGAAGGTCATGGCAGTGTAGCAGAAGGCTCCGAATGGCATGATGAACGTCGTCTTCTCTTCGTCCTCGACGGCCATTTTGATCTGGTTATACCCAGAGTAGGTGTCGAGGAAGCATAGCGCCTCCGAGCCCGCGGTGGAATCGATGATTTGGTCGATCCGCGGGATGATGAATTTCTCCTTTGGGCAGGCGCTGTTTAAGTTTGTGTAATCGATACACATCCTCCAGGTCCCGTTTTTCTTCTCGACCAGGACTAGGTTTGCCAGCCACTTGGAGTACTTTATTGGCCGGATGAAGCCTGCAGCGACTAGACGCTACACCTCCTCGGCGATGGCTCGGCGGCGCTCTTCATTGAAGGGCCGCAGCGACTGCTTAACAGGTCGCACTTTGGGATCGGCATTGAGTTTGTGCTCAGCGAGTTACCTCGGGACACCAGGCATGTCGGATGGCTTCCATGCGAAGATGTCCCTATTCTCACGGAGGAACTCGATGAGCACGCCTTCCTATGCTGGGCTCATGCCCGTCCCGATCGTCACCGTTTGGCTGGAGTCGCCTGGGACCAGCTCGACGGTGCCGGTATGCATCGTTGCCTCGAAGGAGGTGGAGTTGCCGCCCTCCAAGTTGGGCTTCTTGAGTATGGTGGGGTCGTCGTTGTTGACCCCGCTCGCGTACTTGGCGAGCTCTTCGGCGTGGTTGGCCTCTGCCGCGATGACGACGTCAACGAGTTTGGCCCCTTTGGCCTTGCACTCTACGGCCATGTCGGGGTCGCCGTGGATGGTGATGACGCCGCACGGCCCGGGTAGCTTCATCGCGTTGTACGCGTAGTGGGGTGCTGCCATGAACTTGGCGAACACCTGGCGCCCCAGGACGCAGTGGTAGGGGCTGTCGAAGGGCACCAGCTCGAAGATGATCCGCTCGGTGCGGAAGTTTGCTGGTGTGCCGAAGGTGACTGGCAGCGTCACCTTGCCGATCGGGTACGCCTTCCGACCGAGGAAAGTGGTGTAGGTCGTCTCGATCATCGACTGCGGGAGCCGCAATCGCCTGAAGGTGTCCAGGTACAGGATGTTGATGGAGCTGCTGCCGTCCATCAGTGTTTTGGGGAGCCAGTAGTCCCCCAGCTTGGGCTTGACCACTAGGTCGACTCGGCCCGGATACTCGATCCGTGGTGAGTGGTCCTCGCGGCTCCAGGTGATTGGTTGCTCGGACCAGTTGAGGAACTGGGGGATGTCTATCTGGGATACCACGTTGACGGCGACGGCGCGGGCGATGACCTTATTTTCGCGCTTCGTGTTGAAGCCTGTGAAGGTGTGGAGCGAGCCGGCGACGCTGCCGAATTTTCCACCGTTCGGCGGGTTGTTGTCGGGGTCTTCCCGCGCGCGTCGTGCCTTCTCGATCTCCTTGAGAGAGTGGCAGTCGGCGGTCGTGTGCGTGGCGGGCTTTCCTTCCCTGCTATGAAACACACAGGGTTGGTTGAGGAGGGCCGTGGGGTCGAACCTCGGCTTTGCCTTGTAGTTGCCGCCGTCGCGGCGCTGTCCTCCGTCGTGGCGGAAGCTCTTGGGCTCGCACTGCGCATACCCGGCGTTGGCGACAAAGTTGACTCGCCCCTCACCGCGGCGCTTTCCGGTGAGGCGAATGTTGCTGTAGCGTAGCTCGGGCTGCCTCCCGTTGTCATGGCCGCTCGTGCAGCGATGTCCTCCCGACTCGTCGTCGGTTTCCTGGTTTGGGTCCTCCTCCGCATACTTCTTTGCGATCTCCAGGAGGTCCGGTATGTTGTCGAGTGTGCGGTATAATCGCTTGAGCTTGGCGACCAGGGGCTCGTAGCGGCACTAGGTCTTGAAGCAATGGATCGTGGTGTCCTGGTGGATTCCGGCCGCGTTATACCACAGATCTTGCCACCGCTGGATCCAGCTGCGGGTCGACTCGCGGGGTCCCTGGACTCACCGCTCCAGGTCCTCGATGGTGGTGGCGCGGGTGTATGAACCCTCGAAGTGTCTGACGAAGGCATCGCGCATCTCCTCCCAGGAGTCGATGCTGTCCGCGGGGAGGGTATTAATCCACTGCCTGCACACCCCCTCCATCATCGGGGGGAGGTAGCGGGCGGCTAGTAGGTCGGTGTGGCCGGTGATCCCCATCGCCATGAGGTAAGTATCCAGCCACACGGATGGATCGTACGAAGGGTCGTACTTCTCTATTTCCTTTGGCGCTTTGAAGTTCGCCGGGTATCTTTCACCTCGGATCATCGGTCCGAAGCACTAGGGTCCGACTCGGCTCAGCGATCCCCTTGGTTCGTCGTCGCGGCGATTGGTGAGGGTGTGCCGCAGATTGTCGGGCTGGCGTGCGCGCTAACTCTGGTTGTTGATGATGTGGGTGCGTGCGTCGACGGGCTGCCCGTTGGCGGCGACGAAGTTGTTCGCCGGCCGCGGGTCGTTGGTGGAGAGTGCCGCGTTCGCGTGTCAGTGTTGGAGCTGCAGGGGCTCGGGTGGAGGGCAGTTGAGGGTATTTGCCACCATGGGGCAGCCGCTCGAGGCCGCCCTGCTGCCCGATGAGCGTGAATACATCCGACCCTGTGAGTCGGCGCCCGCATTTTGGGGGTCCACTTCTTTGGCGAGAAGAGCCTTGGCGTACTGGATCTGCAGGGCACCTTCGCCGGTTACTTGGATGTTGTCGACCGCAGCTCGGCTTGCGACGACGTTGTCCATTGGGGTGGAGAACAACGGGAGGCCGTTCACGTCTCGCTCTCGCGAGTAGACCATGATCCTTGGTTGGTCCCTGGGGGGCGCGCGGTTGGGTGGTGGTGGGGCGCCATTGGCCGTCGCCCCTGGTGGGGGTCGAGCGCTTCCTCCTGGCGGCGCGTTCTCGCAGATCGCGCGCTCGGCTATGCGAGCCGGGTCTTTCTCGTCGTCGAAGTTCAAGGCACGCCCCTGGATGGCGGGGTTTAGGCGTGACCTGATTCGAAGTTGGTGATATCGCGACAGCTCTTGCGCTGTCGCCTGCTCAAGGAGAAATTTCTCGCGCTCGGCTTGCTCCTTGCGGACTGCCTCCGCCAGCTTTAGGCGGAGTTCCTCGACCTCCGTTGCCGTCGCGTTTGGCGGGATCGGCGTGGAGAAGGGGTCTTCCGGTAGGTCGGAGCCGGTCGCCATGTAGGTCGCGGCGTGGCGACTGGTTCTGTCATGGAGGTCGACGGAGTTCTCCGACCCGGAGTCGAAGTCAAAGATCCCAAGGATGGAGGGATCCTCGAAGTCTCCGACATTGGAGACCTGGGTGATGGAGCCTGTCGGCAATGCGGCGATGATGGATCCGGCGCGTGATGCCAGGGTCACCGAATCGGCGTCGTCGTTGAGGGCCGCGTCGCCCACGGCCGCGGTGGTCTCGGCCACGTTGTTGTGGGCCGAGTCGTACTCGGAGGTGAGGCGGTGGATCGTGCGGACCTGGCTCTCAGAGAGCCGGTCGCGTGGTGGCGACTCGCGGATGCGAGCCGAGTCCTCTGAAGTGATGACGTCGGTGAGACCGACGAAGAGGCTGATCGTGCCGACCGGCAGGATCACGCTGTGCGTGACGGGTCACGCCGCCGGGACGTAGCTGCTCGGCAAGATCTGGAGCATCTCGCCGATCGCGATCATGCGGCCGGTGGCGATCGACTCGTTGATGGGCAGATTGGATCTCGCCGCAGAACACCGGCCTGACCGGCCAGGCCCCACGATGGGCGCCACTGTCGTGGGAATGACCACGGCAGATGCTGCAATCAGCAGTGAGTAGTAGAACATGGGGCAAGGGCGGCCAGCCATCTTCGGTGCGAGATGAGGGCTAAGACACAAGGGTTTACCCAGGTTCTTCCCCCAGAGGGTAAAGACCTACTCCTGCTAGATTGTATTATGGTGAGAGTACAATGGGGCGACCTCGACGGCTAGGCGGCGAGTCGCTTGGGTGTATGATGGAATGTATCCCCTATGCGTCCCCTAGGGAGGTTTATATAGGCTCACCTCGCTAGGGTTTACAGATTATAACCGAATTGGTTAAAGACTCGGAGGTCCTATGACCTAGTCCGACTGGGCCTAGCTACGCTTCTGGGCCTTCAGCTTCTAGTCGCCTGAGTCCACGCCAAGTCTTGATCCAGTCGTCGTCCTGCAGGCCCACTCGCTGACGGCTTGGGCCAGCGGGAAACGTCCTGCTGGGTATACCCCGGTAGGCATATCCCCATCAAAACCCCAAGAGGAGGGTATGATGAGCACAACAACAAGTTTTCCCTCAGTTATGAAACCAAGGTTATCGAACCATTAGGAGCAAGGAAACAACTCCAAGGTGTTGCTAACAACTTGTAATCCTGTACAACACTTTGCCCCAACTTACAGTGAGGTTGTCAATCTCACTGGTTTGCTGGAAAAAAAGAATTAAATGTATAGTGTTGAAGGTAATGATTGCTTGCAGAAATTAAACGGTAACAATAGATGATATAACAATGGTAAAGATTGGACCGGGGTCCGCAGTTCACTAGAGGTGTTCTCCTTAAGATAAATAACATAACGTGCTGGGTAAACAAATTACAGAGGGGCAATTGACAGGAACTGAGCAAGGCATAATAATGCAAATACTAGACATTCATGATTCCTATGAGATTTGATTGGGCATTACAACAATATACATAGACCGCCATCCAACTGCATCTATGACTAATAATCCACCTTCAGGTTATCGTCCGAACCTCCTCTAGTATTAAGTTACAAGCAACGGATAATTGCATTATGCAATGTGTGTAAAGTAAACAATACAATTGTTCCATGAACAAAATATTGTTGTTTTCTCCCTAGTAGCAATAGCACATCTACAACCTTAGAGATTTCTGTCACTTTCCCCAGATTCAGTGAGGCATGAACCCACTATCGAGCATAAATACTCCCTCTTGGAGTCACTAGCATCTACTTGGCCAAGATAGCTACTAGAAACGGAGAGCATGCAAGATCTCAAACAACACATACATGATAGAAGCAATAATCAATAAGACATGATAGAATTAATAATCAATCTGACATAGTATCTCAATATCCATCGGATCCCTGCAAACACAACATGTATGATTACAAATAGATTATCTTGATCATGAACGGAGCTCACAAGATCTAAACATGATAGCACAAAGGAGGAGAAACAACCATCTAGCTACTGTATGGACCCATAGTCCAAGGGTGAACTACTCACGCATCATACGGGAGGATGGCATGGTGATGAAGAAGGCCTCCAGGATAATCTCTCCCCTTCGGCAGGGTGCCTGGAAGAGCTTCAGATCCCCCCGATCTAGCGAAGATGGTGGCGGTGGCTACAGACTATTTCTTCGATGTAGAGGTCCCAACCTGATAAGGTAGAGATCCCTGTGTTTACAATGCTAGTCCCTGGATCAATAGCTAGCATCCACAGTTTAAGATGTAATATCAAGAAACAAAGGTCATAATACAACTTTATAACTAGGAATATAATAATTCATTACATCTTACATAGCTCATTTGGCTATCTCATTACAATGCAGCAGAAATAACTATAGCATGGGGTCCTTCATCTTCAAAGTGCCACAAGCAATCATGTTGGTTGTAGACTTGTAATCCTAATCAACACACTTTGCTAACATCAAACAAACCTGCAACATAATAAGTTACAGCCACAAGGGTCAATACATTTGAATTTTATTGGCAAGTGATACTATGGTAGAGTAGTGGTATCTATCATCTATATGCATTTGGCTAAGTGGAGCTTAGGCTTGCTTTGCTCAAAATAGATTTTCCTTATCATTTGAAAACACTAAGTTTTTATTTGTCAAAATCACCCAAGGCATCTACCAATCATTGATTGAAGATCCTTTACCCTTGTTCAACCACAAGTTTTTAACTTAGAAATTGGGATGAGGAGATCCTTGATAGCTTCCATGTCTTGATGCTCATATTGTCCAATGTCGGGGACACGGCTAAGTACTTAGATTTTACTCTCTCAAGAGGTGGTGCACTTTACCCACAAGACTTGACATGCATCGAGACAAGATATTTCAGAAGCCTTCCCTTACACCAAAATGGACGCGTTCCCAAACCTATCACCCCTACCACCAACTGTCCATTTTGCTAAGTTATTGCAACCTATATGATCCAGGCAGAACCCATATTGCCAAGTGGCTGCACTAGAAGTGAAAGTGTAAGATGGTTAACCTAGAGGGGGGTGAATAAGTTTCTACAAAATTCTTTATAATCTTTTGCAAGTTTTAGGCTTTGCGGAATATAAGTGAGCCTAAATGCAAACTAGGTGAGGCAATCTAGATGATGTACAAGATACTTCAAGCTCGAAGGCTATCACAAGATAAGCAACACAAGTAAGAGATCGGTTAAGGAATAACCGAAGCACGCGGATACGAAGATGTATTCCCGTGTTCACCACCTTTGGGAAGGGGGCTACGTCACGTTGGAGAGGTGTGAGGTTCCACGAAGGATTCCTCACGCGCCATGAAGGCTCACCTTCTTCTCCGAGCCTATCCCACGAAGGAATAGCTCACTTACTCGTGGTAGACTTTAAGGTAGTCTCCAAACCCTCACACACTTTCCACGGGGCAAATCACAAGCCGAATGCCTCCGGGCGACCCTAGCCGCCTAGGGTTTCCCACAAACCCAAGAGTAACAAGCTAACTCGATGAACTCAAGGGGGAATGAACTTTGGCTTGGTGGAAACGTAGATCGGGACTTCCTCTTCCTTTCTACCAAAGGGATTTGGATTTGGTTGGGTAGAATGGGAGATCCTCAAGCTTTTGTGTTTCAACAATGGGGAGAGAGAGAGAGAGAGAGCTTCAAGAAATGATATAAACTGAATTCCTAACCTACTCAAGTTGGAAGAAGGGATATTTATACTCAAGGAGAAAAACTAGCCGTTTTGAGCCAAAAATGCAAGGTCCGGTTTTAAGTTCGGTTGGACCGGTTCACACACCGGACAGTTCGGTCCTCAGCCCGGAAAACCGGGCTGAAACCGAAACTTCTCTCAGTACCCAGACTCGGATAGATTCGGAGTGAGTAAACCGGAGAACCCGGTTTGAGTCCGGATTTCCGATCCTGACATCGGACGGTCCGGTCTGGGAGCCGGTCCAACCGGTCTGAAAACCAGATATGCAGAAAAGGCTTTGGTGGATAGGATTTCTTCTCTTCTCTCCTTGGTGATAGATTAGGTAGGAGAAAGGGATGTGTATATGGCTTAGGTGATCATCCCCAACAAGCTCATCGAGAGAACCCCTCTTAATAGTGCGGAGCTCCTAACCAGACTCAAATTACATAAAAAGGGAAAACTCCAGTGCGAAGCTTCGTTATCAAAATGGGGGGGTCTCCGATAACCTTTCATCACAGCATTGGACTAGAACCTGTGTAAGACACTAGAAATAGCATTAGTCCACTCTAACCATGGTGTCATTGTCAACCAAAAATAGCATAGGGTAAAATACCCTTTCAATCTCCCCATTTTTGGTTGGCGATGACAAACCGAGCTAGAGTTCGCAAAGATATTATAAACAACAATAGACATAGTCATAGCATAATATAAATATCCATGGTTCACACACATAGCACAAACTTGTCCAACAGACGGAACGAAAGCAGATAGTTCATACATAAAGCGAAAGGGAAAGCACAATGCCATAAGAAGCAATGAGAACGCAAGGGGCATTGTGCTAACGGTGAACCCCAGAAAAACCCCAGCAAGGAACCCGTAGATAACTAATAGAACTCTACTCTTCTCCCCCATTGGCATCGAGACACCAAAAAGGAAGAGGAGGACAGCGATGCTAATGCAACCCAACTAGAAGAACGGCGGAGGAGGAGGAGGGACATCTTCCTCTTGAGAGTACTCGTCACTATCAGCAGCATCATCATTGTCCTCATCATCATCATGAACCTGAGCAGAGGGACCACCAGGACCACTAGGAGCAAACTGACCGGGGAAGTACCCATAGAACATAGCATCATCAAGAGGCGGCATCTCATAGTTGACATAAGGGACAGGGGCCATCTCAGGACCATCAGGTGGAGGAGTGACATTCTGGGTCGCAAGATACTCATTGTGGCGGCGTCTAGTCTCCTGGCTCAATTCCAAAGCCTTGTGACTCACATCATAGGAAGAACGGCACATCTGGAATAGCCTCTTGAAAAACTTGGCAGCACCACCCTTCGGCCTTGGGTGAGAGGAGGACTCACCAACAGGACGACGAGAACCAGCCCGAGTAGAAAAGGAAGGCCGAGGATCATGAGCAGCTTTGGTGCGGTGCTCAGGAGGCCGCATCCCAGGGACATCAGGAGTGTGTGCACGGAGACAAAGATTAATCATTCCTTGTTCCTCGCGCTCGCCCACCATCACACCAGGCGGCACCACCCGATTGAGCAGCTTCTGAACATATGCGCAGAAAGTGGGAGTCATCATGTCCAAAGTAGCCTGCCGTAGCTCACAGTACACAAAGTCACATCCATCAATCTTCCTCAGCCGATCCGGGTGACAGTAGGACCACAAGTTGGCAAAATACCCACGACAGTTGGTGGAATCGCCAACACGGGGAACAAGGGACTGACGGAAGATAGTGGCCAAGGTGTGATAGTAGTAATACATGCCAGTCATGCACGGGGGACTCCACTGAGAATCACTGGGATAGCAGAAAGCAAGAGTCTCAGCAGGCTTGACCTTCTCACTGTGAATACGGAAACCTCCGCCGCGACCAGTGTAGCCCATGACATCGACCAAATCAGCATAAGTAGCCTGAAAACGCCTCGTGCCAGTCATCCAAGTCATAGTGCGATCATCATCATCATGAAAGTAGACTGTGCAAAAGAACTGACAGATGAAGTCGGGGAAATAGTCCTCCTTGAGAGAGACGAGGTCGAACAGATCCATTTTCCTCAAAGCTTCATCAACATAGAAGTAATCAGAGGCTGCATACATATTGAACCACTCCAGATTGAGAGCTTGAATGTGGCCACACGGAGTGACCCGGAACTGAGTGTAAATGTGATCCCACATCATAGCCTGAGTCTCAGTCCAAAATTTCTTGTCAGATCCTGTATAGGTGCGTTTCTTGAAGCGATACGGATTCTGCTTGCGGAGAGCCCGGTACTGACCAATCTCCATACCCTTTAGATTTTGACAAGGCACATCCTCAGCCTCGGCCTGAGAAGCTTGCTGCTTACCCCTGTTAGCTTTGAGTTTGATGTGCCTAGAGCGAGCACTACCCTCAGGCTCAAGCTGCACAGACTGAGTGTTGCGACGAGCCCGCTTAATCCTGTTAGCTACTTCGGGCACATACTCACGATCAGGCACATACTCATCACCAGCAGAATCAGCGTCTTCACCTGTGAAGAGAGAGAGAGAGAGAGAGAGAGAGAGAGAGAGAGAGAGAGAGAGAGAGAGAGAGAGAGAGAGAGAGAGAGAGAGAGAGAGAGAGAGAGAGAGATTGGGGAGCACAGAGATAAGTACACATGCCAAAGGGGAGGATGAGAGAAAAAGAAACTTGGATTTGAGCAAGTGCATGGTAAAATAGGAGACATTGCAGAGAGGTCCGGTGCCAGGGCCGGAACAACCGATCCCAGAACCGGATGGTCTGGTGCCAGGGCCGGTCGGACCGAAAGCAAAACCGGATGGTCCGGTGTCAGAGCCGAAAAACCGGACTCAGACCGGACGGTCCGGTGCCAGGGCCGGAACAACCGGGTTTCAAACCGAGATCCACAGAGGCCACTATGCAATGTAAAAAATCGTACCAATGACTCAAGTACTTGCGCAAATACAGTTCTAAGCAGAGTGGGTAGGACATGGAGGAACAAGGGTGGGAAAAAAACTAGGTGGACCCCTAATTTTTCAAATCCAACACAATGTTATAGCAAAACATAGGGATTTGAGAAGGACAAGAGGAGAGGGAGAAAAGGAGTACCCGAGGACATGGCTTCCCGTGAAGGAAAGCACCAAGGAGCCCTTGAGGAAGGAGAACACCAAAAAGATCCCGAACCACCGCGAGAGGAAGAAATTCCTTTGGTGAGAAGCCTCCAAAAGTCCTTCCTTATGAAATGGTGGCCTGATCTATGGATCCTAGGGGTGGAATCACCCTAGGAGAGGAGGGAAGGGTGGGGAGGGGCGACAATGGAGGAGGAGAGGTCGGGGGAAGTGAAGTGGAACTGTGGGAGAAGGGGGGACCAGGGAGAAGAGGGAGAAAGGAAGAAAAAAACAGATCTGAAACTCAGTTTTGAGTTCGATTGAACCGAGATCCAAACCGGACGACCCGGTCCACAGCTCGGAAAACCGGAGTGAAACCGAAAAACGGTTCAGACACGAGATCCGGATAGACCCGGTATAGTATAACCGGACTTTCCGGTTCTGGTCCGGTTTTCCGATGCTGGCACCGGGCTGTCCGGTCTAGGAGCCGGTTCGACCGGGCCAAGAACCAAACAACAGAATGTTTTTTTTCGAGGATGGCATGTGCAATTAGAGGAAGATAGTAGACTCCAAAAGGGTAGAGGAAGTAGGTGATCTAGGCATGCCTATTGGAAAGAACCAATTTCAACCTCACAAAGAGCAACAATAGGCATGATTCGAAGATATCAAGAGCTAGAGGAAAGGTCAAACTCAGAGAGCCTCAAGATGGAAAACATTGAAAAGCAAAGGAGGCTAGAAGGTTGTGGGGGATTTCTCCCCCTATGTTTAAGCACATGTGTCATGACGCCTCAAAGATAGATGCTTGGACTCATATCATGACACGAGATCAATTTATGTTGCACACATAGGTATGCATCAAACCAAGACATGGTAAGATGGCTATCCCTACATGTGCGGCGCAACTAGTCTACATAGCATGTTAAGAGCAAGAATATAGTGCAAGAAGTAAATCAATCCAAGTTTTGGGGATCTAGGATACCGAGTTCTCGCCTCAACATGACAAACCGGGCTTCATCCAAAGGCTTCGTGAAGATATCGGCCAATTGGAACATCGTACCCACATGAGTGAGATTGATATCACCATTTGCGACATGGTCACGTAGGAAGTGGTGGCGAATGTCAATATGTTTGGTGCGGCAATGTTGGACAGGGTTGTTGGCGATCTTTATCGCGCTTTCATTGTCACATACAAGAGGCACCGTACCAATAGACACACCATAGTCTTTCAAGGTTTGCCTCATCCATAACAATTGAGCACAACAAGATGTCGTGGATATGTATTCGGCTTCGGCGGTGGATAGGGCTGTGGAGTTCTGTTTCTTGGAAGACCAACTCACCGACGACCGGCCAATAAATTGGCAAGCCCCGGAGGTTGATCTCTGGTCAACCTTATCACCTGCCCAATCGGCATCCGAATAGCCAACAAGCTCAAAGGTTGACCCCTTTGGATACCAAAGCCCGAGAGTAGGAGTGAGAACAAGGTACCTAAAAATCCGTTTGACCGCCATCGAGTGGCACTCCTTGGGAGCGTATTGAAAACGAGCACACATTCCTACACTTAACATGATATCCGGCCTAGAAGCACAAAGGTAGATCAAGGAACCAATCATAGAACGATATACCTTTTGATCCACGTCCTTCTCACCTACTCCAAGGCCAAGTTGTCCATTTAGTGGCATGGGTGTCTTCATGGGATTAGCCTTGGACATCTCGAACTTATTGAGCATATCCTTAATGTACTTTTCTTGAGAGATGAAAGTGCCATGAGGAAGTTGCTTTATGATGAAGCCTAGGAAGAACTTCAACTGCCCCATCATGGACATCCTAAATTTCATAGTCATCAACTCGGCAAAAGCTTTGTTATGAGATTTGTTAGTTCCACCAAAGATAATATCATCAACATATATTTGAACAATAAATAAGCCACCCCCTTTAACCCATTTGGTGAAAAGGGTGGAATCGACCTTACCCACGCTAAACCCATCCATGAGTAGAAAATCCCTAAGGTGCTCATACCAATCACGAGGATCTTGCTTTAGTCCGTAGAGAGCCTTATGGAGTAGATACACATGGTTGGGATAGCGTGTGTTTTCGAAACCCGGGGGTTGATCTACATATGCAACCTCTTTCAAGGGACCATTAAGAAATGCACTTTTCACATCCATTTGATAAAGCTTGAAGTTATGGAAAGATGCATATGAAATCAAGAGACGAATAGCTTCAAGACGAGCAACGGGCGCAAAGGTGTCCTCATAGTCAATACCTTCTATTTGGGCATACCCTTGCGCCACTAACCTTGCTTTGTTCCTCGTGACGACCCCGTTCTCATCTTGCTTGTTTTTGAACACCCACTTGGTCCCAATAACATTGATGCGATGATCTTTAGGCCTCTCCACTAGAGACCATACTTCATTGCGGGTGAAACACTCGAGTTATTCTTGCATGGCAATGACCCAATCCGGATCCTCCAAAGCCTCATGTACCTTAAGGGGCTCAAAGTTGGACACAAAAGCATGGTGCCCACAAAAGTTTGTGAGGTTCTTCTTCCTGGCACGGGTCTCGATCCCTCTTGATATGCTTCCAAGGATATTGTTGACTTGAAGACCACTTGCAATGGAGGCGGCCTTAATCTTCCGAATTGTGCCTTCATGATCAACAAATTCATATTTTGAGGGGCCTTGATCGTTGACACCATCTTGAGCTTGGCCTTGAGATGGAGGTTGATCTTCTACTTGGTCTTGCTCGAAGGTTTGAGGGCTTGGTTCTTGTTCTTCAGTTTGCAAGGCATCATGAGAGAGATGTTGATCTTGTGATGCATTTGATGGCTCAACTTGGGTAGAGCTCGGCTCTTCTTGAGTTGAGCTTGATTCTCCCCCATCATCTTGTTGAACATGAATGTGAGACTCGGTAGGCAAGATGTGCCCAATACCCATCAACTTGATGACTTGAGAAGAATCACCATCTCCTACATCACGAGAAGAAACTTGCCCCTCATGGGGACCATTATTCTCCAAAACTCCACGTCACAAGATACTTCAACACAACCATTATTCTTGTTGTAGTATCTATAGGCATGAGAGTTTTCCGCATAACCAACAAAAATACCCTCTATAGTTCTAGATTCGAATTTACCGAGCTTTTCCTTTTTGTTCTTGACGAGACACTTGCACCCAAAGACACGGAAGTAGTTGACATTGGGCTTCTTACTTGTGAGAATCTCATATGGAGTCATGTCAAAGGGAGCACGGAGGAAGAGCCGGTTCGTGTAGTGGACCGCGGTAGCAATAGCTTCTCCCCAAAAATTGTGAGGGGACTTGAATTCACTCAACATTGTTCTTGCCATCTCAATGATTGTCCGGTTCTTCCTTTCAACAACACCATTTTGTTGAGGGGTATAAGGAGCTGAGAATTCATGCTTGATCCCCTCATCTTCAACAAATTCTTGCATGGTGTAATTCTTGAACTAGGTGTCGTTGTCGGTTCTAATAGTCTTGATCTCCACACCATGAGTGCGTTGAGCTTGCTTGGCGAAGATCATGAATTCCTTAAAAGTCTCATCCTTCTTCTTGAGAAGAAAGACCCAAGTATACCTTGAGTAATCATCAACAATGACAAGACCATATCTTCTTCCACCAAGAGAGTCATATGTCGAAGGCCCGAAGAGATCCATATGGAGCAATTCCAAGGGTCTTGACGTGGCCACCTTGGTAACGGAAGGATGATGCTTTCCAATTTGCTTCCCTGAAATGCAAGCACTACACACACGATCTTTCTCAAAGGAGATACTGGTTAGTCCAATAATATGTTCACCCTTTAGGAGGAGATTGAGATTTCTCATGTTGACATGGCCTAGGCGACGATGCCAAAGCCATCCCTTGTCAGCCTTGTCCATTAGACATGTAGGAAGAGATTGACTCTCTTTCGAGAGGTCGACCACATAAAGGTCGTCTTCCACGTGTCCAATGAGAACCAAGCTGAGATCATCACCCCTAAAGACCTTCACAAAAGTTCTAGAGAAATAGGAGTCATAGCCGGCATCCGCGAGATGTTTAATAGAAAGCAAGTTGTAACCAAGGTTTTCAACATGTAGGACGGTCTCAAGAGTCAAAACCTTGGAAATTACCAACTTACCATAACCAAGAACCTTTCCTTTTGAGTTATCTCCAAAAGTGATGCTTGACGTTGAGTTGACATCGTGAATGAATTGGTCAAGCCCACTCCTACCTCCGGTCATGTGATTGGTGCATCCACTATCAAACACCCATTTTGATCCACCGGAGGCATAACCCTACAAAATCAATTCTTTGATTTAGGAACCCATTGAGTAATGGGTATCCTAGCATTAGCAACAAGATCCTTAGGTACCCAAATTGAGTACCACCTATAAGCATAACCATTTCGAGGGCCAACATATTTGTCATATACATTTCCTTGAGTGCCCTTACACAGCACATAGGAAGGATTAGACTCTCCCGCATACTTGTGATTGGGATTGCCCCTCATGGCTCCCCCATTCACCATATTCTTTTTGACCCGGTCAACCACCTTGTCACCTTACTTCACAAAGGTTATCTTCTTCGGTGGAATGGCATTGCTCGTGTTGTTCTTTGGATCAAAACCGACACCTTCCTTGGAAACTCTCGTCTTTTGACAGGATAAAATCTCATCTAGGATCTTTCCCTTGGAGGTAGGTGCACGACGCTCTTTCTCAAGTTGCTCTTTCAACTTCTTATTTTCCTCAATGAGGTGAGCTTGATCAAAGGTAGAGTTAGAGGTACAAGAATCGTTTTCAACTATAATTGGATCCTTCAATGTACTAAGAGCTTTCTCATAGGACACCCGAAGTTGATCATGGTTCTCTCCAAGTTTTATGAGCTCACGCTTGACAAGCAAACTAGCCTTCTCAAGGTGCTCAAGGTCCTTGGTAAGAGAAGCATGAGCAACTTCAAGCTCTTTCTTTGAGGCATCGAGCTCTTGAGACAATGAGTTAGCCCTATCAATAGTGTCCATGTCTTTTGCTTTATCAATTTCAAAGATTTCAATTTGTAGTTTAAGAAAAGAGTTGGTATTCTTTTCCTCACAAAGCTCTTGCTCAAGAAGATTGAATCTTCGTTTCTCATCATCAATATGAGATTCCAAGCTATCAATGGTCTCATCGCGTGAGCTAACAAGTTCCATTAATTGCTTGACTCTAGCACGAGCAACGGGAGGAAGAGACTTCATGATAGCATACATTTCTTTTATATATTCTTTTCCAAATTCATCATTATCACTATCACTATCATGGCCACTCTCAAGATCATCCAAGACACTAGATAGGGATGGAGGAGAGACAATTACCTTGGAGCTTCTTGCCATAAGACAAGAACCGGTGATCTTGGGAATAGGAGAACTCTCGATGTAGTCCTTGGAGTAGTCGTAGGTGAGAGGTGAACCGGATTCGACATATGCCAAACCGGTCACACCCACCACTTTCTCCTTATCCCCACACTCCATGTCGGACTCGTCCTTGGAGCTCCTTGCCATGAGGCAAGTGGCAGTGACCTTGGGGTTAGGAGAGTCGTCGGTGTAGTCCTTGGTGTAGTCATAGGTGAAGAGAGACCCGGGTTTGGCAAAAGCCAAACCGGCCACTCCAACCACCTTCTCTTCATCCTATTCCTCATTGTCGGATATGTATTCTTGGCCTAGGAAGCCCTTACCATCACGCCTATTGTTCCTCTTGTATCTTTCATTGATGGGGTTGGGCTTCAATCTTGGTTTGGCACCTTCTTCATATTTAGGCTTGTCAAGCCTCTTCTCATAAGGACACTTGTCAGCAAAATGGGTTGCCTCATCACAATTGTAGCACATCCTCTTCTTCTCATTTGATCCCATTGAGCTTCTCCTTCTTCGGAACTTCATGTTCTTGGTGAAGAGAGCAAGTTGAGAGAGCATATCATCAACTCCATCACCATCGCTATCTTCATCACTAGCAACATATTCTTGCACTTTCTTGGCCTTCAAAGCTAGAGAGTGGGAAGACCCGATAGCACGGTTGATCTCCTTGATCTTTTTCCCTTCATCTGCCAAGTTATCCGTGGCAACTAGATAAGAGACTAGATCATTAGGAGTGAATTGATTAGCTCTATCTAGGAGTTGCAAGTTCAAGGCAAGCTTCTTGTCAATGACCGCGATCATGGAGACAATCTTGGACTTGATAAGTTCATCATTCAAATTGAATCCATCATCATACTTCTCACACCCTAGGCCACCAATCTTCACGCGGAGGGCAACGAGTCTCTTGTATGCTTCAGCGATAGTTTCACCATCATGGTTCATGAACATGTTCATCTCGGACTTGGCAGCTTCATACTTGGACTTTTGGATAAGAGAGGTTCCCTCTTGGAGAATGAAAATCCTATCCCAAAGATCCTTTGCGGTGGGGATGTCACTAACTTGATCATGGAGAGTGCAGTGAATGGCACTCCTTATCTTGTCACAAGCCATTGCATTTAGTTGACGGTCGTAGTACTCTCCCGGGGTGAGGTTGTTGGGATCATGAGGGTGGAAGCCGGTGCATACAATCTCCCAAAGCTCAACGCTGCAGCTGTGAAGATGAGATTCCATAGAAGCTTTCCAATGAGAGAAATGAGTTCCATCATAATGAGGTGCAGGGCCCGAACCATTAATATGAGGCATGATGTTCTTTTGCTTAGGATAAACATAAGGGAATTGATTAGGGGGCGTGGAAGTTTTTGACAAGCCGCCCTCATGAGCGGACTCGGCATCCTTATCCTTCTCGATGTCCATTGGTCTCCCTTCAGGTACTACCAATGGATTACCAATAAAAGCCCCATCGCCAATGGCCTTAAGTTGTCCTTCTAGGTAACTCATTCGAGCAAGGAGATCGGAATCCGCCTTGGCCTTTTCAAGGGAACCCTTGGCTAAGATTTCACGAAGCTCCTTGACCGAATACGTTTTTTCCTCCTCATCATCGGAGAAAACCATCTTTCCTCTTAGGCGGTAAAGCCCTTGGCTCGGATACCAATTGAAAGTGTAAGATGGTTAACCTAGAGGGGGGGTGAATAGGTTTCTACAAAATTCTTTATAATCTTTTGCAAGTTTTAGGCTTTGCGGAATATAAGTGAGCCTAAATGCAAACTAGGTGAGGCAACCTAGATGATGTACAAGATACTTCAAGCTCGAAGGCTATCACAAGATAAGCAACACAAGTAAGAGATCGGTTAAGGAATAACCGAAGCACGCGGAGACGAAGATGTATTCCCGTGTTCACCACCTTTGGGAAGGGGGCTACGTCACGTTGGAGAGGTGTGAGATTCCACGAAGGATTCCTCACGCGCCACGAAGGATCACCTTCTTCTCCCAGCCTATCCCACGAAGGAATAGCTCACTTACTCGTGGTAGACTTTAAGGTAGTCTCCAAACCCTCACAAACTTTCCACGGGGCAAATCACAAGCCGAATGCCTCCGAGCGACCCTAGCCGCCTAGGGTTTCCCACAAACCCAAGAGTAACAAGCTAACTCGATGAACTCAAGGGGGAATGAACTTTGGCTTGGTGGAAACGTAGATCGGGACCTCCTCTTCCTTTCTACCAAAGGGATTTGGATTTGGTTGGGTAGAATGGGAGATCCTCAAGCTTTTGTGTTTCAACAATGGGGAGAGAGAGAGAGAGAGCTTCAAGAAATGATATAAACTGAATTCCTAACCTACTCAAGCTAGAAGAAGGGATATTTATACTCAAGGAGAAAACTAGCCGTTTTGAGCCAAAAATGCAAGGTCCGGTTTTAAGTTCGATTGGACCGGTTCACACACCGGACAGTCCGGTCCTCAGCCCGGAAAACCGGACTGAAACCGAAACTGCTCTCAGTACCCAGACTCGGATAGATTCGGAGTGAGTAAACCTAAGAACCCGGTTTGAGTCCGGATTTCCGATCCTGACACCGGACGGTCCGGTCTGGGAGCCGGTCCAACCGGTCTGAAAACCGGATCTGCAGAAAAGGCTTTGGTGGATAGGATTTCTTATCTTCTCTCTTTGGTGATGGATTAGGTAGGAGAAAGGGATGTGTATATGGCTTAGGTGATCATCCCCAACAAGCTCATCGAGAGAACCCCTCTTAATAGTGCGTAGCTCCTAAGCGGACTCAAATTACATAAAAAGGGAAAACTTTGATGCGAAGCTTCGTTATCAAAATGGGGGGGGTCTCCGATAACCTTTCATCACAACATTGGACTAGAACCTGTGTAAGACACTAGAAATAGCATTAGTCCACTCTAACCATGGTGTCATTGTCAACCAAAAATAGCATAGGGTAAAATACCCTTTCAAGAAGCTTCTCAACATTTGACATCTCAAATCTCTTTGTTCCTGGGTGGCATTCCACAAGTGAGACACACAAGTATTCGCCAGTTTACTGGCCCTGTGTAACCACTCAACATAAATCCAAGCAATTACCTTTCCACCTAGGTGTTTCATTCACTTAGTTGTTTTATTATGCCAAAACATAAGTCAAAAGACTTAGCAAAGTTTCCATAGCATGTATATAAATCACCCTTGTTTGCTACTAGCTAGGGTAATCATGATAGTAGTAGTAATCTTAACTTAGTGAAAATTCTACTAAGGCATCATCTACTAGGATTTCCCATGGCATGGCATACTTAGTAAAATTCCATGCAAGTCCTACTCAAAATATCACTAATGCATAGTGAAAATAATGGGACAAAAGTATGAAGCACCACTTGCCTTTTTGGTAGAGAATATAAGTTCACTCCTTGATCTTGCAATAGTCACACTCTTCAAATTTCACTACAATTCAATCAAGGCACAATTTCAATCTAGCATTCAAATAATTCACCACATAACATAATAAAAACAAAGCAATGCATGCAAGCATGCAAAAGATTGTTTTATTTGGAAAAGTGGTTTCTATTAGGCTATAAACATTTTTAAACACCTATTTGTCATTTATAAAAGTGGCAAAACCATTTTAAATCAAGTTACTCCCTCCGATCCAAAATAAGTGTCACGGTTTTGAACTAACTCTAGTTCAAAATGGCGACACTTATTTAGGATCGGAGGTAGTAGTAAAAATGGGCCATTTAAATCATTTTTGTTTGCTAGAAATGATTTAGATCAAAGTAATAATTTCTAGTGCTTGACAAATATATTTTTAAACACAAATGTTAGTGTTTTAAGGTCAAGTGTTTAATATTAAACCATTTGCAAGAAGGTTTCACCTAAAAACAATTTTTAAATCAAAGCAATATTTTATTTTGTTGGAAATGCCTTTAAGCAAAGTAATAATTTTATAGGGTTCACCAAATATATTTTTAAATCCCAAAAACTTGGTGTTTAGGGTCAGAGAGTTTAAATCAAATAATTTTCCAAAGGTTTTACTCAAAAAGCATTTTTAAAACATATTCAACATTTTTATTTAACTAGAAATGCTTTTATTCAAAGATTTATTCCCTAGTATCACAAAATATACTTTTAAATCTACAAGTTGGTTTTTATGGTCAGTAGGTTAAAAACAATCCATTTACAAAATATTTTACCCTAAAATCATTTCTAGAATAATCTTTATATAGAAAATATGCCTAAACAAGTTTTTGCAAAAACAACTAATTTTACAGAAATAAAACACTAAACAAAGGGCATGGTTGGAAAGTATTATTTTTGCTGATTCCATTGATATAAAATTTGCAAAATTTGGATGTGTAGATTAAGAGTTATGATTTTTGCAAAATCTAACATCTAATAGTAATGTTTCTGTTTTTAAATCAAAACAGTGGCCATGCGTCATGTTTCTATTGGCTGAAAACAGTTCGTGTGGATCGATCGATACAGACCGTAGGATTTAAGTGAGATCTCATGGTTTAGATCTAACATACCCCTTTGCTTAAGTGGATCTAACGTGTCCATCAGATCTTCATCAAATGGCTCCTAGCACTATGACCAAGTTCTGGCGGCGCTCGACGGTGGCGCGCGGCAGCGACGCTCGGGCGGTGATGTTGCCGGTGATACAGGAAGTGAGGGAGAGGGAGGAGTAGCTCACAGTGATCGTAGTGACGTGGGGAAGCTCGACGTTGTCTTTGTTGGCGAAGGGGCGCACGAGGACGGCGGGGATTGCTCGCCGGAGTTCCTTCTGGCGACGGGCGCTTCTGTTCATCGTCGTTGGCGAGGGTATAGGTCACGAAAAGGCAAGAGAAATGGTGTGTCAGATGCGCAAGACGATGCTAGTTATTCAAGTGTCAATGAGGAGGAGAGGGGCGGTCAGAAATTACCATGGGAGGTCGTCGGAGTTGAAACCGGAGACGGTGGTGCTCAGTCGAGTTTGTTGCCGGTGCTCTGGGGTACGCGTGGTCAAGCTCGGGGTACTGGAAGATGCACAAGAGGGTGGGAAGCAAGCTAGTATGTGCTAGGGAGCGAGGGGGAGTGTGGGATGGCCGGAATCGGGGAAAGGAGCTCGTCGGGGTAGTGGGCTGCAAGCAAGAATCGAGGCAGCCCGGTGGCTCCAGTCGTGTGAGGTTTGAGGGGAAATAAGGAGGGAAGGGAGGCGGTTAAATGAGAGTAATCGCAGGGAGGAATTGCTGGCGTGATTAAGTGAATTGAACCGAGGATTAAACGAGCAGAAATGGCCGGGGTTGAGGGCGAGGTCAACGCAGGGTGAAGACGATGATGACATGGTTGTGGGGCCGGTTTGTCAGCGGGGTGAGGGATTGCGCGTGGGGTTAGGAGGTCTGTGACTGAGAGGGTGTGGTTTCCGGTGAGAAAAACGATTCGGGGAGGGAGAGGGAGTGGGCTGGACTGGGCCTAGTTCTGGGCTGGGGTTTGTTTCTATTTTTTTCTTTCTACTTTCTTTTTCTTTTTCCTTTTCTATTTTTCTGTTTTGTTTTTTGTTCAAATACTTCAAACACCATTTGAATTCAGATCTTTACCAAACTTTCAGCAAGCTTTTAATATTGTTTATTATTGTATTTTAAAGACCATTTTGGAATAATTCTTTTATTCATTTATGGTTTATTATTTATTTAAAATAGGCACTTGCCTTTATTTAAATAAGGTTTTAAATATATTTTCAAACTTCTATTTGAATTCTAATTTTTACCAAACCTTTTTCTGTAGGTTTTATTTATTCAAAAATGTGTTAAATAATTCACTTTGAATTATTTGAAATATTTTTAATATGGTATATTAATCATTTAAATTAGGCAATTGTATTTATTCAAATAAATCAAATATGATTTTAATCCCATATAAATTTTATTCAATTAACTCTTTTTTAAGTTAATTTGATAACTTTTTAATCCTATTTGGCAAATTCCAATTTATTATTTCTCATGATTTAATTAATCATTTATATTAGGGATTTTGTCTTCATTTAATTAATTTGAATATGGTTCAAAGCCTTAAATAATCTTTTATTTATTTTTATTATTTAATATCTTCCATTTGTTTATGGATTTGGCCAAGATTTAATTTGGCTTTTAATTATTCCTTATTTATTTATTTCTTTCTTTCTTTGCCTTATAAAATCCATATCTTTTTATTTATAGATCCAAAATTGGTGATTCCAATTTGCATAATTTTATTTAATATTTGTTTATCCTTGTAAATCTCTTTAGGATTATTTTGCTCAAGGTTTGGTATGTATTTTAGATAGGAGCTTTATTAGCTTTGGAAATTATTTCCTTTTATCTTATTATATTCATAAGTTTTTATCCATGGTTCCAAATTGAGTGAAACCAATTTATATGGTTTTCTAATATTTTAATTTATCATTTTTGATCATTTATAAATGTTTGTTGATAGATTTTTATATGGATAAAATCCATAGTCTTAGAAAGAGATCTTGAAAATGATTTTCTTTCATTAGGGTTTTAGGGTTTTGGTTTAACTTTTCCAAGTGTTTAAATTTCAAGATACATTTACTGATGAATGCATTTCACTTGATTGAAATTTGTTGGATTCCATTTTATTCAAAGTTTGTTCAAGATGGGTTTTGGTGTTTCTATTTAGAAGCAAAAAAAGTTTCTTTTCACCCTAAATTTCAACATTTAATTCTTTTGTTTATTTATTTTTCACATTTCAAAATTTGGAAAATTTTGGGATGTGACAGGCTACCACCCTTAAAATAAATCTCGTCCCGAAATTTGGGAAGGCTAGAGGTTACAAGTTGGCTTCAAAACAACTAGGGTACTACCACCCTTAAAAAGGTTTTCAACTAGATTAAATCTTGGCTTACTTGGGATCTTGATGTAACTTTTCCGGACTGAGGTTTGCATAGTGGCCTAGCTCTTTGAAGTGGTTGCACATCACTTGGCTAATATCCTTCCTCATGTTTGGTTTCACTATCTTTTGTTGGTTTTATTGGCCCTTCTTCTTCTTTGGTATCATTGCCTCTTGTTTGTTTCCTTGGTTCTTCTTCTCTAGGCAATCACTGGCATAGTTTCCCATCTCTTTGCAATTGTAACATTGCACTTGGCTTTTGTCCTTCTTATTCTTTTTGGGTCTCTCCAAAGCTAGGAGTTCTTCTAGTTCATGTTCTTCATATCTCACCTCAAAGGTGGGAAATCTTTCTCTCTTCTTGGGGTAGTTACTAGAGATATGACTTTCTTCTTCACAAGAGTAGCAACACTTTGTGGTCACTTTGGATTTGGCCTTATGAGGCATGGTTTTGACTTTGCCTTCATCCATGTTGGTAGAAGTTGTTCCCTTATGGAGGTTTCCAAACATTTGATGCATTCCATCTTGCTTCATTTGTTGAACTATAGGATAGATGGAGCATTGGATAGGAACATGATCATTTCCTTCACATAGGAAACAAGTAATTTGAGATGTGGGGCATTGTCCAGTTGGATGTTTCTCTTCACAATTAGGGCATTGATCCTCATGCTCCTTATAAGTGTGTCCTATGTCTCCACAAATATTGCAAGCTTGAGTTCCTTCCATAATATCATCCTTGATATCATTGTTGTCACAATCTCCTTGGGAAAGGTTGTCTATCATGTTGATCATTTGATTGGTCATCTCTTGCAACAATTGGGATTGGATTTCCAAAATCTTTTGCAAGGTTGGGTCTAACTTATTGTTGTTGAATAAAAACTGAGTTGTCACTTTATTCAACTGGATTTGGTTTGCTAGTATTTGTTCTCTCATGTTTATATCTTGGTTGTTGTTGTCACCATTCTTGATGTTGGAGTTTCTTGGAGAGGTCATATGTTTGGGTTGGATTGGGACTAGATTAGACAAAAGATTTCTAGGGAAGAAGTCTAATCACACACACAACAATTCACACAAGCAATGTGCAAGCAATCACAAACAAACATTCCACTCAAACAACAAGATTCAAGCACATTTTTAGGCAACAAAATATTTTTCCTACACCATATAAGTTGGTGTGATCAATCATTTGATTTATCTAAACACTAGTATGGTGGTCCAACTATAGGATTCCACTTGATATCTTCCCATTCTTCTTGGTTGTTTCTTCATGAATAAGATCTTTGTATCCTTGGAAAAATTCTTGTATCTTGGTCTCTAAGCTTCAAAGGTGATGATGATTCCTTCTAAGTTGTGTTTATTTAGTCTTCAAGTCTTGAATATTATTCTTGTCTCACTTGTAGTCCTTAATGATGTCCAAGTTGAAGTCCTTGATGAAACTAAAGTTAAAGTCATTGGTGATGTTGAAGTCTTTGTCCATCAAGTTTGAAAAGAGAGGAGATGTAGAATCAAAACCAAAAAGGTTGAGGAAAGAGTTTACAATATTGTTTGTAAATAAGTTTTGGAACAAATACAACTCCTATTTTTCTAAGGGGTTTTGTCCAATCCTAGGGTTACAATCCTACAGGCAACACAGTGCTCTGATACCATCTGTAGAGGTCCCAACCTGATAAGGTAGAGATCCATGTGTTTACAATGCTAGTCCCTGGATCAATAGCTAACATCGACAGTTTAAGATGTAATATCAAGAAACAAAGGTCATAATACAACTTTATAACCAGGAATATAATAATTCATTACATCTTACATAGATCATTTGGCTATCTCATTACAATGCAGCAGAAATAACTATAGCATGGGGTCCTTCATCTTCAAAGTACCACAGGCAATCATGTTGGTTGTAGACTTGTAATCCTAATCAACACACTTTACTAACATCAAACAAACCTGCAACATAATAAGTTACAGCCACAAGGGTCAATACATTTGAATTGTATTGTCAAGTGATACTATGGCAGAGTAGTGGTATCTATCATCTATATGCATTTGTCTAAGTGGAGCTTAGGCTTTCTTTGCTCAAAATAGATTTTCCTTATAATTTAAAAGCACTAAGTTTTTATTTGTCAAAATCACCCAAGGCATCTACCAATCATTGAATGAAGATCCTTTACCCTTGTTCAACCACAAGTTTTAACTTAGAAATTGGGATGAGGAGATCCTTCATAGCTTCCATGTCTTGATGCTCATATTGTCCAATGCCGGGGACACGGCTAAGTACTTAGATTTTACTCTCTCGAGAGGTGGTGCACTTTCCCCACAAGACTCGACATGCATCGAGACAAGATCTTTCAGAAGCCTTCCCTTAGACCAAAATGGACGCGTTCCCAAACCTATCACCCCCTACCACCAACTGTCCATTTGGCTAAGTTATTGCAACCTATATGATCCAGGCAGAGCCCTTATTGCCAAGTGGCTGCACTAGAAGCTTCTCAACATTTGACATCTCAAATCTCTTTGTTCCTAGGTGGCATTCCACAAGTGAGATACACAAGTATTTGCCAGTTTACTGGACCTGTGTAACCACTCAACATAAATCCAAGCAATTACCATTCCACCCAGGTGTTTCATTCACTTAGTTGTTTTATTAAGCCAAAACATAAGTCAAAAGACTTAGCAAAGTTTCCATAGCATGTGTATAAATCACCCTTGTTTGATACTAGCTAGGCTAAGCATGAAAGTAGTAGGAATCTTAACTTAGTGAAAATTCTACTAAGGCATCATCTACTAGGATTTCCCATGGCATAGCATACTTAGTAAAATTCCATGCAAGTCCTACTCAAAATATCACTAATGCATAGTGAAAATAATGGGACAAAAGTATGAAGCGCCACTTGCCTTTTTGTTAGAGAATATAAGTTCACTCCTTGATCGTGCAATAGTCACACTCTTCAAATTTCACTACAATTCAATCAAGGCACAATTTCAATCTAGCATTCAAACAATTCACCACATAACATAATAAAAACAAAGAAATGCATGCAAGCATGCAAAATATTGTTTTATTTGTAAAAGTGGTTTCTATTAGGCTATAAACATTTTTAAACACCTATTGGTCATTTATAAAAGTGGCAAAACCATTTTAAATCAAGTTAGTGAAAATGGGCCATTTAAATCATTTTTCTTTGCTATAAATGATTTAGATCAAAGTAATAATTCCTAGTGCTTGACAAATATATTTTTAAACACAAATGCTAGTGTTTTAAGGTCAAGTGTTTAATATTAAACCATTTGCAAAAAGGTTTAACCTAAAAACCATTTTAAATCAAAGCAATATTTTATTTTGTTGGAAATGCCTTTAAGCAAACTAATAATTTTATAGGGTTCACCAAATATATTTTTAAATTCCAAAACTTGGTGTTTAGGGTCAGAGAGTTTAAACCAAATCATTTTCCAAAGGTTTTACTCAAAAAGCATTTTTAAAACATACTCAACATTTTTATTTAACTAGAAATGCTTTTATTCAAAGATTTATTCCCTAGTATCACAAAATATACTCTTAAATCTAACAGATGGTTTTTATGGTCAGTAGGTTCAAAACAATCCATTTACAAAAGATTTTACCCTAAAATCATTTCTAGAATAATCTTTATATACAAAATATGCCTAAACAAGTTTCTGCAAAAACAACTAATTTTACAGAAGCAAAACACTAAACAAAGGGCATGGTTGGAGAGTATTATTTTTTCTGATTCCATTGATATAAAATTTGCAAAATTTGGACGTGTAGATTAAAAGTTATGATTTTGCAAAATCTAACATCTAATAGTAATGTTTCTGTTTTTAAACCAAAACACTGGCCACGCGTCATGTTTCTATTGGCTGAAAACGGTTCGTGTGGATCGATCGATACAAACCGTAGGATTTAAGTGATATTGCACGGTTTAGATCTAACATACCCCTTCGCTTAAGTGGATCTAACATGTCCATCAGATCTTCATCCAATGGCTCCTAGCACTATGACCAAGTTCTGGCGGCGCTCGACGGTGGCGTGCGGCGGCGACACTCGGGCGGTGATGTTTCTGGCGATACAGGAAAAAAGGGAGAGGGAGGAGTAGCTCACAGTGATCGTAGTGACGTGGGGAAGCTCAACGTTGTCTTTGTTGGCGAAGGGGCGCACGAGGACGACAGGGATTGCTCGCCGGAGTTCCTTCTGGCAACGGGCGCTTCTGTTCATCGTTGTTGGCGAGGGTATAGGTCACAACAAGGCAAGAGGAATGGTGTGTCAGATGCGCAAGTAGATGCTAGTTATTCAAGTGTCAACGAGGGGGAGAGGGGCGGTCAGAAATTACCACGGGAGGTCGTCAAAGTTGAAACCTAAGACGGTGGCGCTCAGTCGAGTTCGTTGCTAGTGCTCTGGGGCACGCGCGGTCAAGCTCGGGGTACTGGAAGATGCAAAAGAGAGTGGGGAGCAAGCTAGTATGTGCTAGGGAGTGAGGAGGAGTGTGGGATGGCCGGAATCGGGGAAAGGAGCTCGTCGGGGCAGTGGGCTGCAAGCAAGAATCGAGGCAGCCTGGTGGCTCCGGTCGTGTGAGGTTTGAGAGGAAAGAAGGATGGGAGGGAGGTGGTTAAATGAGAGTAATCACGGGGAGGAATTCCTGGCATGATTAAGCGAATTGAACCGAGGATTAAACGATCAGAAACGGCCAGGGTTGAGGGCGAGGTCAGCGCGGGGTGAAGACGATGATGACATGGCTATGGGGCCGGTTGGTCAGCGGGGTGAGGGATTGCTCGTGGGGTCAGGAGGTCAGTGACTGAGCGGGTGTGGTTTCCGGTGAGAAAAACGATTCGGGGAGGGAGAGGGATTAGGCTGCACTGCTGAGCTGGACTGGGCCTGGTTCTGGGCTGGGGTTTGTTTCTATTTTTTCTTTCTGCTTTCTTTTTCCTTTTCTATTTTTCTGTTTTGTTTTTTGTTCAAATACTTCAAACACCATTTGAATTCAGATCTTTACCAAACTTTCAACAAGCTTTTAATAATGTTTATTATTGTATTTTAAAGACCATTTTGGAATAATTCTTTTATTCATTTATGGTTTATTATTTATTTAAAATAGGCACTTGCCTTTATTTAAATAAGATTTTAAATATATTTTCAAACTTCTATTTGAATTCTAATTTTTACCAAACCTTTTTCAATAGGTTTTATTTATTAAAAATGTGTTAAATAATTCACTTTGAATTATTTGAAATATTTTTAATATGATTTATTAATCATTTAAATTAGGCAATTGCCTTTATTCAAATAAAATCAAATATGATTTTAATCCCATATAAATTTTATTCAATTAACTCTTTTTTTAAGTTAATTTGATAACTTTTTAATCCTCTTTGGCAAATTCCAATTTATTATTTCTCATGATTTAATTAATCATTTATATTAGGGATTTTGTCTTCATTTAATTAATTTGAATATGGTTCAAAGCCCATATAGTTTTATTTAAATAATATTTTATTTCTTTTTATTATTTAATATGTTCCATTTGTTTATGGATTTGGCCAAGATTTAATTTGGCTTTTAATTGTTCCGTATTTATTTATTTCTTTCTTTGCCTTATAAAATCCATATATTTTTATTTATTGATCCAAAATTGGTGATTCCAATTTGCATAATTTTATTTAATATTTGTTTATCCTTGTAAATCTCTTTAGGATTATTTTGCCCAAGGTTTGGTATGGATTTTAGATAGGAGCTTTATTAGCTTTGGAAATTATTTCCTTTTATCTTATTATATTCATAAGTTTTTATCCATGGTTCCAAATTGAGTGAAACAAATTTATATGGTTTTCTAATATTTTTATTTATCATTTATAAATGTTTGTTGATAGATTTTTATATGGATAAAATCCATAGTCTTAGAAAGAGATCTTGAAAATGATTTTCTTTCATTAGGGTTTTAGGGTTTTGGTTTAACTTTTCCAAGTGTTTAAATTTCAAGATACATTTATTGATGAATGCATTTCACTTGATTGAAATTTGTTGGATTCCATTTTATTCAAAGTTTGTTCAATATGGGTTTTGGTGTTTCTGTTTAGAAGCAAAAAAGTTTCTTTTCACCCTAAATTTCAATATTTAATTCTTTTGTTTATTTATTTTTCACATTTAAAAATTTGGAAAATTTTGGGATGTGACAGTGGAGATCTGATCGGGTACTTAGGGTTTTGTCATCGGGGGCTTTTATAGGCAAAGAGGCGAGGCAGGAGGGCGGCCAGGGGGCCCACACCCTGCCGAGGTGTAGCCTAGGGTGGGCCCGCGCCTGGGGGTGCGGCCACCCTGTGGCGCCCCTCCGGTCTCCCTTTGGTCTCTGTGTTTGTCTCGGTAAAATATTGACTTTGGCTTTTGTCCCGTCCAATTCCGAGAATATTTCCTTACTAGCTTTTGTGAAACCAAAAATAGCAGAAAACAGGCAACTGGCACTTCGGCATCTTGTTAATAGGTTAGTCCCAGAAAATGTATAAAAATACCTCAAAGTGTAGACAAAGCATAGAAAAGTTGATACTAAACAAACATGGAACATCAAAAATTATAGATACGTTTACGTCGTATCATCACATCACTGGAAAGGAAGGCCAAATGCTAGGCATTGTGCACCGCCTCTTCGCATTGGTCCTCCTCAAGCCAAGAAGCCTCAAATTTTGGTTGTTCCCTCACCCCATAGGGGACGCCCAGGTGAGATTCCGGATCCAGCATAACAATCACATGCCTATGGTCAGAGTGCCTGGGATCACCATTGATCGCCTTATAGGTGGGGAAATGGTTCCGCCACTCCAAATTCGCTACAGACTTGTCCAGCCTTTACTTGACGTAATGTGCGGCGCAGTGGCTGTGGTTACACCAATTATATGGGTCACCAACAAAACCCAGGTCCTCCAACTCGTAGAACTCAAGGGACATTCTGAATTTATCCATGGAGGCTTGTTTCTTTGCCTGACCACCTTGCTTCTCACTAGCAAAAAGAACCTCATTGAAATCTCCGAACCACATCCATGGCAGGTTGTACTGCCCATGAAGGATGCGCAGGAGCTTCCAAGTCTTCTCCTTTGCTCCCGACTGCGGCTCACCATAGGTGCTCGTGAGCCTTGATGACCCACAAGTATAGGGGGTGTATCGTAGTACTTTCAATAAATAGGAGTGTCGATCCCAACGAGGAGCAGAAGGTGTTGACTAGTGGTACGGAGCAGGAAATCTCTGTAAATACTTAGCAAACAGATTTTTAGGGGTTTTCTGATAAAGCAAAGAAACAAAGTGCAAGTAATAAACAAAACGAACAATTGCAGCAAGTGGCCCAATCCTTTCTTAGCAAAGGACAAGCTGGTGGAAATACTTATAAGGACCAAACATTCTCGAGGACACATGGGAATTCTGTCAAGTGCTTTCGCTTCAAATAGCTGAGTAGTTTTCTTTGGTGTTGTAAGTGTTGTGTGGGTGAACATGTGCTAATGTACCGACCTTGCTTGGACTAATACATACTTGTGATTAAACCCCCTGCAAGCATCCGCAACTACAGGAAAGCAATTAAGATATAAACCTAACCACATCCTTAAACTCTAAGATCCTACGCTCCCTTATGCAATGGTGTCCTAACGGGGGTTCAGGTTTATGTCACTCCGGCAACCCCACAGTTAGTAGCCAAATACACAATGCATTCCCCTAGGCCCATAAATGGTGAAGTATCATGTAGTCGACGTTCACATGACACCACTAGAAGAATAGCACCACAACTTAAATACTAAACTATTGAATAATATCTCAACACAAATCCACTACTAACAACATGAATTCTCCCATGTCCTCAAGAACTAAACGAACTACTCACAAGACATCATATGGATCAAGATCAAAGATGATATGGTGATGGATAACAATCTGAACATAAAAAATAATCCAATGGTTCCACTCACAAGCATCAACTACAATAGTAATCAACACCGAGAAAGTTTCCCTTAAGAACTATGCAAGTATTCAACACAATTGTTACAGCGGGATGGAGTGGTGATGATGGTGCTGGTGGAGATGATGGTGTGGATGATGATGATGATGATCCCGATGAAGTCTAGCTTGATGACGGTGTTGATGGCGATGATCTCTCTGCTCTGAGAAGGAATTTCCTTGGCAAAAATCTGTCTGTCGAAGAGCTCTTTCTCTCTCGGTGTTTTCCGCCCCGTAGAGGCGGCGAAATCTTTCTGTGGTCGCTCTCCATGTTTTAGGGTTTCAAGGAGAAGATATAGGCGAGAGGGCAGAGCCGGAGGCTCGCCAGGTGGGCCACACCCCTTGTAGGCGCGGTCCAGGGGCGGCCCACGCCTGGGGGGGGTGGGGCCCTATGGCCCATCTCCACCTCCCCTTTTGGCTTCCTTCGTCTTCTGGGAAAATATGATTTTCCATAATTTTTCTGGTATTTTTCTGCTCTTCGTGAAATTGCATCAAAACACCTCTTTATCCATCAGAATCCTGACTCCGGCAGTTCATCCTCCAAGAATCATCCAACATGCAAAAACAGATGAAAAGACATAAGTAACACCTCTTAATAAGAAATATATCAATGAACAGAGGAAAAATATGATATAGAATGGTGATGAAAATTGGATGTATCAACTCCCCCCAAGCTTAGACCTTCGCTTGTCCCCAAGCGAAAACTGAGCTTAGTAAACATGTCCACAGGTTTATGGAGTGAAGTGTCGATAAAAGAATACGGACAAGAAGCATCACACTTACCATTACACAACTCATAGAAGAAAGCAACTCACCATTATATAACTTAGCTTGCAACAAGTATATGAGTCACAATAGAGATGCATAAAGATAAATCATAATTGGAATTGGCAAACTTTGTTCTTGGTCAGAGAACAGCTGGCAAACAGTTTCACAAAAACTTTTGTAGAAGTTTTCACAACAAGAGTACTCTTTGCTCAAACATAAAAGGTTTTTCACAATGATGACTTTCAAAGTAATACTCAATAGATAATAGTCTTGTGCAAACAAGGAAGGTAGAGAACATGATTGAATAAATCATCATAAGAATGCTTGAAACACAACAATTCAAATGCTTGCTGGAGATAGAGAGGAAATAGGTTTACTGACTCAACTTAGAAATAGAAGAAAGGCCCTTCATAGAGGGAAACAGGGATTTCAAGTTCATAAAGAGCTTCTAGAAGATTATGGTACTTACTAGCTTTGAGCCCTCATTGCCCCTATCATAAGCATCTTGAGGTGATTAAGGTTAAAGTGAACGAAGATGGAGTATATGCTTGACGAAATATAAGTTGACAATCTCATGTCCCTTGAGTACGAGGGCCGCTCCTCATGCTACTCAACTTTAGTTACCGGTAAGTTCTTGTCATTTTAAGTACATGTGTATCATAAAGAACCGCCAACGGGGTACCCCTTGCACATGATATAGGAGCTATCCCATAATCAAAATGACAAGGCAAGCAGACAGTGAGCATCTCAGCGGTCTTTTTATTTTCTATTTGCATAGGTTTTTATTGAGGATGCTTCACAGATTGCTCATTATGGTTGTGCTGCAAGTTTCCACCATGATTAGGCATGTCTTAGGCTAGCGGCCCAGGCGTTTCTCTAAAACACATACATAACTCCATGGACTTACAAGATCCCCTTTTATTTGACACCGACGACATCCGCAAACAAAAGAGCATGATATCAACTGGATATGTATCCATAAGTGTTGAAAGCGTTCCCCGTGACAACACGGTTCTGCTAATCCCAACGTATAGATGCAAGCATATACAACTTCGATGACACAATGGTTCAAGTTTATTAGGGGCAAGAAAATAAGGTGTGCCATCAAGTTCGTGAGAGCTTTACTAACTAGCTTTTACATAACAAAATATTTTTTAATTCGAAAGATAAATGAAGCTTGAGAATTTTCTTGGAATAGCAATAATCCTATTAGGTAGATATGGTGGACACAAATGGCACAGGTTTGGTTCAAAAGGATTGGATGCATGAGAAGTAGTCCTTCTCAAAACAGGTTTTTGGCTAGCAAGGCTGGTAGCAAGCAAGAGATTTGAAGGAAACAAGCAAACATACAAGTAATAAAGCCAAACATGCAATCTTCCTTGAAGACACAAAAGATCTTAAATAAAGAATACTAAGCTTATGAGCCAATCAAGAAAGAAAATAAAAGATACAAAATACCTGTAAGCTTTTTCTCTTTTCCTTTCAAACCTCAAAAAATGTTGCTACTGACCAGAGCTCGGTTTGCCAAAACCAATTTAGATCTACTTCATGCTCCCAAAGTGATACCAATACTGATCAATAAGATCAATCATATAATAGAGATTGCAATTAAAATAAGAAGTGCAAAAAGTAAAAGATGAAACTTCTCATTAATATTCCATAAAGGCACTCACACCAAGGGATACATAGATAATCAACTAAAGGAGAGATACTTCCACAATGCAAACCAACCTATAATATAACTTCTCTACCAAACATATGAATCTACCTAAAAGGTAAAAGATAAAAGATAATGATGTGATACCACGGCACTCCCCCAAGCTTGGAACAAGCCAAGGGGATGCCAAACCTGATGATGAATTACTCCTTTGGTGGTGGTGACATCATCAAACTTCCAAGGAAAAGGTTCCCCATCCAAAAATGATGTCCTGGTTTCTACAATCCTGAAACTAGCAGCAGAGTTTATGTGATTAAATCTAGCCTCGTACTCACAATTTTGATTTTGTATGTTGTAGAGCTGTGCTTGTAATTGGTTGGTGGTCTGATGGAGCGAGAATATTTCGTCTCGGAGCTCAGCAACCTCCTCCTCGTGCTTGGCGATGAGTTCTAAACTTATCTTATGGATGACATCCACTTCGTGTTTTGCCATCTTCTTGTACTTCAAAACTTCCTGCTCCAATGCTTCCATCCTGTCTTCCAGATTGCCTTCTCCTTTAGGGACTTGAACCTCTTTCATCTGCACCGTCCCATCCTTGAGAATCAACTCCTTGGGATGAATCTTCAACTCATACATGTACGGGTTGATGACATCCATAGAGGAATCCTCCATCGGTGATCCAGAGGAAGGCATTGTGACTCCAAAACTGAGAATTTGCCTGACAGAAACAGATCAAAACAGAAACACGACGAGAACATGATACATGAACCTCGGGGGACCCGGGGGGTTATATATTACGAAGTTTGAAAGCATAAGAAAGGTACTGGTGCTAAAATGAGGCGGAGATGGAGCTCAGGGGGCTCACACCCCCTCCAGGCGCAGCCAGCTAGGGCCCGTGCCTAGGGTGGGTGTGGCCACCCTGGCCTCTGTTTTCTCCTCTATTTCGTTTAGTAACCTTCCGTATGTAATAAAAACATCAAAAATATAAAAAGATAGGGTTTTCACAAACCTTCTGTTTTCACCACTTTTACCTTCTCAAAGGTGAACTCTGCAGATTCCTTTTCTCCTTCTCCTGGAAATTCCTTTTCTCACAAGGCATTACACAAACCTCAATGGCAACATTAGTGTAAGAAAAACAATAAACCTTTAGGTTCACACTTCAACTGAAGTTCATCAAAACAAAAGCTACTGTAGAAAAGTCTTTCCAAAAAACCCAAAAGAATCTGGAAGGGAATCAATATAAGAGGCAAATGCAAATAATGACAGAAATCTGTCAAAACAGACCAACAGGTAAAGATTGATTTTTTCGAAAACTTTCTGTTGCTCAAATAAAAAAGTGCAAAACTAATGAAAGTTGGGTAACAACTTGGAGAACAAGCACAGAAAAATACAGCCCATCCGAAGTACTGAGCTCCTTCACAAATTTTTACAATGCAGCACAAAAATATGTCCGAGGACAACCACTTTTAACAACTCCTCTACTTCCCAAAAGTAGTTAATCTTGACACAAGAACCAAACAAAAAAGGATAAGGAGCGGTTATTACTAAGGTAATAACTTCCAAGACTCAACCAAACTATTGGGTTATCTTCCAAGAAGTACTTTTCTTTAATGCCTTTAAGTTAGGCTTGAATTTTTTAAAGAAGCTCACATAGGAGATATATATCTGAAGTGAAAGAGAGCATCAAAAAGCAAATAACCAACACATTTGAGTCTAACCCACTTCCTATGCATGGGGGTATCATGAGAAAACAAATTGTTGAAACAAAAATCCACTAGCATAGGAAGACAAAACAAATGCAACTTCAAAGCTTTCAACATAAAACAGGGAAACTTAACATTATTGAGATCAATGTTAAGAAAATCGGTAATTGTTAGCTGCTCGGTTGGCTTGGGAGTAGCGATTAATTGGAATTCAGACGATTAACTGTTTTAATCGGTTGGCTATTAATCAGTGCATCCTACAAAAATTAGCACCTAAAATACGTATGAATTATCAGCCTTAAGCTCTCGGATGAGATCCTCAAGGCGGTCGAGCTCTTGTATCTAAGGTCTAATCGGCAACTACGAGGAATTGGTCAACAACGACAAGGAACTAGTTGGTGATGGCTGAAATCAAGCTCCTGGAGGAATGGATCGAACGGGAGCTTCGCAAAACCTACTTCATTAGGGCGGGCTAGCGGATGGATGGGCAATATATATGTGTTGATAATTTTGCAACTTTCTTGACCAAGTGTAGTAGTTAATCGGGAACATACCTAGTAATCGGAGCGTCAGACCTATTAATCGGGCTAAACGATTAACACAAAGGATTAGTGGTAATCGACACGGTTAGGTCCTTAGCAGCGATTAATTGGCCTATTAATCGCTGATTCGGCCTATTTGTTGAACAGTGATTGAGATGCATAAAACCATGTTTCCCTCTCTCATAATAACTTCCAGTAGCACTTTGAATAAAGTTGACAATATAACTGTCATTGGAAACAACTTTATCATCAGAGTAAACATACTTACTGTCATCAAAAAGAGGTCCAAGGTCATAAAACGGATCAATAGAAGCAAGTTATTCCATCCTGAAATCTTTATTAGGCAAGCTATTTTCACAAGGAGCTTTAGAAAATTTGGAAAAATTAAACTCATAAGACTCTCCATCAAACTTAGTCAAAACTTTTTCCTTCCTACAATCTATGATAGCCCCACAAGTGTTCAAGAAGGGTCTACCAAAAATGATAGGACAAGTTTTACTAGCTGCCGAATTAAGCACTAGAAAATCAGCAGGATACTTAATCTTACCGCAAAGGAATTCCACATCTCTTACAATACCAATAGGGAAAATGGTTTCCTTATTAGCAAGGTGAATAACCACATCAATGTCCTCAAGCTCACAAGGACCAATTTCATGCATAATTTTCCAGTAAAGCCCATAAGGAATAGCACTATAACTAGCACCAATATCACATAAACCATAATAGCAATGATCAACAATTCTCACAGAAAGCACAGGGACACTAGCTTTGCTAGGATGAGAAATAATATTATAAGCGTCTTCACAGAAGACAATGTGATCATCCTCTATATTTCTAGTGACAAGATCTTTCACAATAGCTACCACATGTTCAATATTTATTTGCTCATTGGGTTCCAAAGTTTTCTTTGTACCTTTGTTATTCGCACTAATCATCATAGAATATTCCTTTACCTTAGCTGGGAAAGGTATTTTCTCAACATAAGGTTCAGGCAAAATATGATCAATAGTACAAATTTCAGTGCTTCTAACAGGAACATGACTAACAACATCTTTATAAGGTGCATGGTACTTATTCCACTTCTTTTTGGGAATTTCTATGTAAGAGGAAAAGGCTTTAAAACAATTGGAAATACTCTAGGAGTCAAGACCAAACTCATTACTAATATCACGGAAGTCATCAGTTCCCATAAAAGATTTTATGCATTCATAATCATAATGTATACCTGACTTTCTTCCTTTGTCATTCTCCCATGCTTCAGTGTTCTCTTGAATACGGTCTAGGAGATCCCATTTAACTTCTTCCTTCATGCGTGTGAATGATCCAGCACAAGAAGCATCTAATAAATCTTTATCATGAAGAAAAAGACTAGCATAAAAGTTATTGATAATAATTTTGTTAGGGAGTTCATGAATAGGACATTTAAGCATTAGTAACTTCAATCTCCCCCAAGCTTGAGTTTACTCTCTCCATCACGAGGCCAAAATTTATATATCAGATTTATATCCTTATGAATTTCACTGGGAGGATAAAATTTAGAATAAAACGAGAGGTACTAATTCCTCCCATTCCATGGATTGTCCATTCTTCAGCAGCTTATACCATTCTTCAGCTCTCCCTTTCAAGGATATAGAGAGTAACTTCTTATTCACCTGTTCAGTTGTGATACCTGCACACTTAAACAACCCGCATAATTCATGGATAAAAAGAAAATGATCACCAGGGTGGATAGTTCCATCCCCTAAATAATAATTATCCATAACACGATCAACAATACTTGTAGGTATCTTCAAAGGATCTATCTCAACAGGTGGTGGTTCATCTACTACCCTAACAGTGGTAGTAGTTTTCCCAAACAGAAAACCAAGTGGGTTATCCATATTGGAAACAAAGTAACAAACCGAAATAAAAAAAGCAATACTCACAGTAGAAGTTTCCTTTACCAGTTCCACTCTTCAATAGTGCTTCACTCCCCGGCAACGGCGCCAGAAAATAGTCTTGATAACCCACAAGTATAGGGGTGTATCGTAGTACTTTCGATAATAGGAGTGTCGATCCCAACGAGGAGCAGAAGGTGTTCACCAGTGGTACAGAGCAGGAAATCTCTGTAAATACTTAGAAAATGGATTTTTAGGGGTTTTCTGATAAAGCAAAGAAACAAAGTGCAAGTAATAAAGACAACGAACAATTGCAGCAAGTGGCCCAATTCTTTCTTAGCAAAGGACAAGCCGGTGGAAATACTTATAAGCACCAAATGTTCTCGAGGACACATGGGAATTCTGACAAGTGCTTTCGCTTCAAATAGCTGAGTAGTCTTATTTGGTGTTGTAAGTGTTGTGTGGGTGAACCTGTGCTAATGTACCGACCTTACTTGGACTAATACATACTTGTGATTAAACCCCCTGCAAGCATCCGCAACTACAGGAAAGCAATTAAGATATAAACCTAACCATAGCCTTAAACTCTGAGATCCTACGCTCCCTTGTGCAATGGTGTCCTAACAGGGGTTCAGGTTTCTATCAATGCGGCAACCCCACAATTAGTAGCCAAATACACAATACATTCCCCTAGGACCATAAATGGTGAAGTATCATTTAGTCGACGTTCACATGACACCACTAGAAGAATAGCACCACAACTTAAATACTAAACCATTGAATAATATCTCAACTCAAATCCACTACTAACAACATGACTTCTCCCATGTCCTCAAGAACTAAACGAACTACTCACAAGATATCATATGGATCAAGATCAAAGATGATATGGTGATGGATAACAATCTAAACATAAACAATAATCCAATGGTTCCACTCACAAGCATCAACTACAATAGTAATTAACACCGGGAAAGTTTCCCTTAAGAACTATGCAAGTATTCAACACAATTGTTACAGCGGGATGGAGTGGTGATAATGGTCCTAGTAGAGATGATGGTGTGGATGATGATGATCCCGATGAAGTCTAGCTTGATGACGGTGTTGATGGCGATGATCTCCCATCTCCGGGAAGGAATTTCCTCGGCAGAAATCTGTCTGCCGGAGAGCTCTTTCTCTCTCGGTGTTTTCCGCCCCGCAGAGGTGGCGGAATATTTCTGTGGTCGCTCTCCGTGTTTTAGGATTTCGAGGGTAAGATATAGGCGAGAGGGCGGAGCCAGAGGCCGGCCAGGTGGGCCACACCCCCTATAGGCGTGGCCCAGGGGTGGCCCGCGCCTGGGGGGTGTGGGCCCCCTGTGGACCATCTCCGCCTCCCCTTCTAGCTTCCTTCGTCTTCTGGGAAAATATGATTTTGCATAATTTTTCTGGTATTTTTCTGATCTTCGCGAGCATCAAAACACCTCTTTATCCATCAGAATCCTGACTCCGGCAGTTCATCCTCCAAGAATCATCCAACATGCAAAAACAGATGAAAAGACATAAGTAACACCTCTTAATAAGAAATATATTAATGAACAGAGGCAAATTATGATATAGAATGGTGATGCAAATTGGACGTATCAAGCCTCCATATGAACCCATCATCTCCGGTGACCGTCGCATCAATGTGGAAGTGCGACGATCCCGGATTAACCAACAGATTGACATCATCCTTCCAAATCAGGGCCAGACCCCCACTTCGACCCACACAGTTTATTACTTCCATGTGAGGCATGTTCAAGAGAATCTTGATTCTCTTCATTCGCTCCTTGTCTAACTTTGTTTCTGACAAGAAGAGCACGTCAGGATCTTCAGCCTTCACGAGATCGAGAAGGCCCTGCATTGCCGGCTGATTCCCAAGCCCCCGGCAATTGAAGGCTATAGCTTTCATTGATTACTGCAGGGCTAAATGGACAGCCCCACGTCTGAGTTGGATCCATTGCCACTTATGTGCTTCTTTTCCTTTCCTTGGCTCGAGTTAGAATCAGAACTCAAGTGCTCGCCCACAACCTCCCTTGGCCTCCTCGCAGGGATCAAAGCAAGGGACATGTAATTGTCAATCTACTCGATCAACCCACCATCATCGAATGCTGCATCAGAGCCACCATTACCCACTCCAGGCTTTCACTTCTTCAGAAGATGGACAAAAGGGGGTCAGCACCATGGAACAGCTGCTTTGCAATTTCATAGACCTTTGAATTTTCTTTCCCAGCGCAACCCTTTCTAGGTGGTGAATTTACGACCTAATCTCCATGTTTCATATCGTTCTCCTCTCTCGGGGTTTTGCTGGTAGCGGAGCTCGGACCCGATTTCTTGCTACCCCCACCCCGCTCCTTTGAGCCACTGTTCCAGGAGGCAGAAGTAGCGGCCTGCTCAAAGGATTGCATCTTTCTTATGCGCTCCTCTAGCGCACGCAAGTTTCCATCAAAGGGGAGCTTGCCATGGGCATCCCAATCTGTCGGGGTCCTACATTCAAGCTCATTGTGTCCAATCAAGCCACATCCAAAGCAGTAAAATGGCAGCTTCTCATACTACAGATGGAAGCTGCCATCGCAGTGCTCCCTTCTAATGGTCACCCAACGGCGTAGAGGCTCGTGAAGGGGGGTAGAAACCTTTGCTCTCAAGAAAGTCCCAGAAGCAAACCCAAGGTCATCCACATCAACTGAACAATTTTTTGTCAATCATTTTGGCAATTTTCAGCCCCCTTTTATCATTCATCCACTCATAAGGCAGGTCCATAATTCGAACCAAGATGGACATTGAATCGAACCTCATTTTCGATGGGCAGAGCCAAGGGTTGTGCTCCTGCAGTATCACAGCATGTCTTGTCCCCACCATCCACGGAGATCCTCCCAGAGCCTTGTCTCTGTCCACCTTATTTGCAAAGTCAGCGATGAACACATTGTCGCCAACAGTGCGAATGCGGATCCCCCTAGGATTGCCCTAGGCCGGCTTCATAGTTGCCCGAATCGTCTGAATGTGTGTCACGTTTGGTGACAGCACCTTGCCGTCCAAAGACCAAATCTCTAGCCCCGGTGTCGCCATCTCTTCGTCGTCGCTCATCTTGAGCACCTCGACCTCGTCGGCCAGCAAGTTGAGGCACCCCATCATGGAGTTAACCCCCTCCGCCACCTCCTCTGGCCTGGCTCCCACCTCCGCCATCATGGAGTTAACCAAAACTGGGTAGAACGGGAGACAAAAAAGTCACCAGCAGCTCGAGAGCACACCAGCCGAAAGAAACACCCACCGCTAGTCGAGACTCATGGGGTAAAGGTTGCACTCACCAACTTGAGCGAGGCAAAGGATCGAGCTCAGAAGGCGCCGCCGACAGGATCTAACCGCAGGGAAAGGACTAGGTGCCCTTGAGCTAGAGGGGGCAGGCCATGGTGGCCAGGTGGCGACCTTGCCGGAGAGGGGGGGGGGCGACCAAAGGCTAGTGTGGAGAGAATCTGCGGGCGACGGCGCTAGCGGCAACAAAGGGACGAGGTCGCTAGGTGAGTCGCGGGAGCCTATTTTTTTGGCATCGTTTTTTTCCCTCCCCGCTTGACATCGTTATTTTGAGTTGTGTACATTTACTTCAAAAAAAGTTATTTACGTTTTCAGATAATAGTTTCCGGTACTAATAAGATGTCCTGGTTCCTATTCCCTCCGTTTTAAAATATAAGATGTTTTAGCTTTGTGAAGCAAATATATTTAGACTTTTTTAATACGTAGGTTCACTGTGGTTCGAAGTGAATCTACACACTAAAATAAGTCTAGATATATTTTCTTCATAAGCATAAAACATCTTGTATTTTAAATGGAGAGTATACTAATCTTTTCGACCCATATTAATTGACTTAAATTTGTCAAAATTTAGATAAACTTATATAGTATCTAGATTCATTCAAATCTAGACAAATGTGAATCAGTTAATATGGGTCGGAGGAGTATAACAAAGATGACATGTTGCACGGAAGGGTCAACACTATTAGTACGAGAATAAAAATAAAATAAGAGTGAGCCCATAGATTTGAGAGGGAACGATAGAGAGGGGGATCGACATATACCACCGTTCCCTGTCCATCTGTCTCTTTCCTCCGTCTTAAATGCCACGTTTTTTTTATTCTGCGACACTTAAATGCGACGGTTAAAAACGGTTGATGTCGACCCAACGGTGTGTTGGCAAGAAATGCTAGCCTCGTCGTGGTGGATTTGGTACGCTGTCTAGCGTACCGTTGATCGTAGTATGCCCTATGCCGTGCGTGGGCCCTTACACGCCTCCACGTCGCGCTGCCTCCCCCTGCCTGCCAGTGGGCCCGGCGTCTTCATAGGAGAATAGGCATGTGTCAACTGCGACCAGACGAGCCGGAGAACCAACCGCGGTCGCGCATGCAGCAACAGTACTGTGTGGTACGTACGTGCTCTTTCCGACCGCGCGCCGACCGACCGCGGGTGGGGGACCCAACCGAGATCGAACGTCTCCACTCTATTCCTCCATGCATGGACCAGCAGGGCATGGGCGCCTGCACTCGGCGGGCGTCGCTCCCCGTCGTCGCACCGAGGCGTACACACGTTTTACCACGGCTCGATCGGCATGGCGCGAACGTCGTCTCGGCGTCGGCGCGTGCACGCGCGCTTTAGGGTAGGCCCGTTTCGACCTGTCGCTGCCGCTCGCTCGCTCACGTGCCTAGCTACACCTAGCTCTTCCTATTCTACCAGACGCCAGACACCAACATGCGCGCGCGGCCGCGTGCCGACCGGCCTACAAAGCTTCGCCGCTGTTCGAACCAACCACCTTGGTAGCACGTACAGTATTGAATCGCGTCGCGATGACGTTGCATTGCATGCATGTGGTTCCCTCCACTGCGCGACGAAGACGAACAGTGCTCGTCCAAGCCGAGGGCGGCGGTGCACCATGCATGCACATGTGCGAGCCTGACATTGTTTTGGCACGGACCAGGGCAAGAGACAAAGGTAATAAGTACACACCGGTCGGGCGTGTACTTGCTTGCTTTGCACTCTGCCCTCTTTGACCCGCCCAGCCCATGGACTCGGGTGGCGGTCTAGGATCGGGGGCACACGACGGATCTCGACTCACATGCGTGGCGGTGGCGGAATGTTTTGCCTTGGACTCGTGCTGGGACACGGGAATATTCGCATGCCCTTCCAGTACTATAGATCATCCAAGTGCATCGACAGTCAATCAAAGGTACGGCGGCTCTCTTTTGGGGATCCCTAAACAATGGGCCCCGGCCTCGGCCCGGGCTTGCAAAGCCATACAAGTGTCTCCCCGCTAGCTCCCGGGTTTCTCGCCTCGCCTGGATTACCCTACGTAACAGCCTGCCTAACTGCCCCTGCTTCCAATAAACAAGTACTCCCGAGAATCCAGAGACAAAGGTTAGTGAGACGACAGCACATCTCAAAACAAAAACAAAAGGTTAGTGAGACAGCAGAGCTTCTTCTTCGTCAAGAAACAAGTACTATACCCGTCGCTTTCTCTCTCCGATTAGGCTACCTTGCCGTACGTGGTGTGTGCCATGTATGTCAGTACCACCTACCTAACCGTTCAAACGAACCAAACCGATCATCGGTACCGTCGTCATGTAAATTTGTCAAGATACGGGGACGTCAAAGAATAATTAGGTACGGCAAGCTAGCTACCATTATATATATATACTCCCGACAGATCAGCAATACGTGCGTGTGCGTAGAGCAACATTATGAAGACACTTGTTCTTGTTAAAAAAAACGAAGACACTTGTTGGCTTCGAGCAATACTAAACTATGAAATCTGGTGAAGCCCGTAGCTACGTAGTTTCCTCGAATCCTCGTCAGCTCCCTCCCTGCGGCACGTACGTACCAACACATGCTGCATCCGGTTCCTGTCATGAGTCACCACGTACGTGTAGACAACGATGGACGATGCCTACATGTACTGGACGGTGCACAGCGCTCTCCGTCGCGTCCAGCGGCAAAGCTCCTGGTCGAGGACTTATTCAGTGTCTGTATGCGACTAGTGTCTGTGTCTTGCACGCCTCACAAACATAATATCTTGGTTTGTCCTCATTTTTCTACGTATCTAGTCTAGCTCTAGTGTGCATGTGTGAGAAAGAAAGGAGAGAAGATCCGCGACATATATGCAACTACCCATCAGATGCTAACTGAAAATTCATTGCCAGATTTCTATGCTACACAAGTCATTATATTATTTAACCTGATTGATCGTCTGCTTCGTGTAAACATCTGATTACGACTCCTGCAAGTTGATAATGTCATCGATTACCTCACTTGCTGTAATTTCTTGTTATTTCTGATGAGAATATGTTTGTCGCTACATGCATGTGAGGCGTGTAGGCCTACACGCTTCACATGTACATGACTCACAGACAGTATGTCTACAAGCCCGTTTGAACAAGTAAAAAACTACCTTGTGGGCACTCGGCGGCTTGCCTGCATTCATGCCTATGGCTTGTAAGGTTGTAGAACATGCATAGACACGGCCCTTTGACCCTGCCGGCGTCAAAAGGTGTATATATGCTTAATTTAAATTAAAGTACAGTGCAAGTGTGCTTGTTTACAATGCACGTTCCTTGCAGGATGCTAGTAGCAAGCTAGAGCATGCATGGAAATGAGGGAAGCATGCATGCGCTGTCTAGAATCATGTAGGCCCACATATACACTCCACTATATACTACCTCCGTTTTAAAGGCTTAAGTCACACACGCTTTTTAAAAAAAAGGTTGACCAAAAGAATTGAGCAACAAAATCTTGATTATATTGTACATAATTAGTACCGTTGGATTTATATTGAAAAATACTTTCCGGTGATACTAGTTTTATACTAAAACTCTTTATGTATTTAGAGTAATTCTTGGTCAAAGAAAAAACACGCAAAAAAAAGGCCTTAGCCCTGAAACGGAGGGAGTACTTGTTTTCCATGCTGGCTGAAAGTTGCAGATTAAAGTGCCATATGTCCCCAGTAACTCCCAGCCGCTACTACTTGCAGGCCAAGAAAGAAGAATGTGTTGTTTTCTCTGCCTACCTCACTACATGGAACCTGCCAGCTAGATAGCTGTTCATCATATATCTCCAGTATTGATGCGTGCATGTACCGGTACATGCAGTTCCAGGTGCTACCTAGCTGTTCCCATGATCAACTGAGCCAGTGTGCATGTCAGAGACGTTAGCTGATCACAGCAGATTTTCCCTCCAAAACCTACCATTCGGTTACGATGCGTCCAGGTACAGCTAGCTACCCATGCACGCACAGTATTGTGTTTGTTACATGTGTTCTTTCTCAATCTACCCAAGGTTACGCAAAGTAAAATGCACACATTTTTATTGTGCACCATGCATGCAACTTGCAAAGCATGCATGATCAGAGTCATGGTTGGGGAGCCGGTAGAGACTTGGACTTGCGAGAGTCTCCCAGCCGCTACAAAGCAACCACAGGGGTGGTGTGGGGCCGGCCGCGTGCATGGCACACTAGAACAGAGGCTTAACATATATGGTAGCTTCACATGCGAGATTAGTAGAGCACGCCTCTCGATCTGGTTCCAAAGTCTAAAGTTTTTGGCGCAATCTCTGGACGTACGTACGACGCTCGCTCAGATATATTCCCTAACCTAGCAAGCTAACTAAAGGTTTTTTTTACCAGTCAAATCAACGTGCACACTGTGTCGCGCGCGTATGTGTACGTACGTACGTGTAGGAGCACGCGACCGGCCAAAGAATTACATAGAGCTTTGACGTACGGTGGAATCTTGGAACCGATGCCATTTGAATAAGATGTCTGCGCAATGCTTGCTTGTGAAACTTCTACCACATGTGTGTTTATGTTTTGTGTACGAAACTATGCTACTCAGATCAAAGGCTAGCTAGATTTAGTCTAGAAAATAACCGAGTACCAAATGCAGACAAAAAGTAAAATAGCAAGAAAGAACTTTTGACTTCTAAGACATGAGAAATAATAGGTAAGTACATGTCAATCATCTGTTTATTGTTTAGTTAAAATAGTACGATAATGGACAATACATGCCAATGCCCTGTGGAATTTATTTTGCCTTGATCATTGCATGACCATGAGCCACACACTTCATGCATGCATGCATGCTTGCTTCGATTAGCAACATGATGCAAATTATTAGTGCGTAGTGCTGCCACATTATTTGAAAGGACGCATGCAAAGCAGCCCACAGATACACAACATATTTCCTGGGGGCGGTGGCTGCAGGTATCGATCGGTCCCTTGGAAAAAGTTCATCGATCATATGTGGCGCGGGAGAAAGCCAGCTCGCACCACCACTAGTAGACCCCCAAAAGGCACCGGAAACCATGCACAAAAAGCTAAACAAAACGCACGCACGCACTCGCGTCCAAGATCTCCGCCCAATTCTACCACGCTTTTTTTTTAAATTGTTACCCTTTGAATACGGTAGAAATAGTACAGACTACAGAGACTGACATTTCAAAGCCGGCCACTACTGAGCAGGAGGCGAGCAAACAAAGATTTTCACCGTACAAGGGTGGGTTGGAATAAGCGGCCGGCCCCCACATGGCGGTCGGGGTCAAATGGTCAAATCAGACCAGTTCTTCGACCAGGGGATTGGAGCCTTTTGTTTTTTTTTTCCTTTTGTTTTTGGTGCGAGTGGCAGCACAAGGGCAGGCCAGAGGGGCGTACCGTACGTAGGCGCCTGGGCCCCGGCCGCGTGCGCCGGAGGCCGCGGCCAACACGTGGCCCTTTTCGCGCCGGGCCCGGCGGCTCAGCTGCTAGTGGCGACAGAGCGCACTTGTAGGCCCAGATGGACTCTTGTCTCACGCGAGTGTCCATGCTTCGGCTTCCCTGTTTCATCACGACAAGTCCATGCTAATTTATTCACAATCTCATGGGAAAAAAAGGAAAATATTCACAATGCTAACGCACTTAGTACAAAAGATGGTAGATATTGATTACTATATTTTTAAGTCAAAATATATGTCCGCTGGGATCAAAACCAATTTGCAGGATTAAATAGGATCGATGATATTAGGTTATGGGCTTTTCATGATGGATGTTTAGTACTACGATTTCACTAAACTGTACTCTTGGGATGTTAGTACGTTTCACTAAACTGTACTACATTGCTTTCAGACCTTATATTCGCGCGAGGACAGAATCTTCATCATTAAGTGTTGTATATCTGGAATATCCAGGGATTTAATTGCGTGCCTTTATATACTGGCCACAGATTCTCCTATTTATGATCACAAGTATTATTTTTATTTAGGGTGCGATTAAATTGTATTTCCAATCTTCTTTGACTTTGGCACTAAGGAAATTTATCTACTTCCCTGGCAAAAAGTATGAAATGAATGCAGTGCATTGAGACTCTAGATCAAAAATATATTGAAGAGGCTAGTAAAAAAAATTGAACGAACACATCTGCAGCAAAGAGGCACACATGTTGAATCCGTTCGTGAGATCCGTAGGTCGAATCCCATTGGCTTGGAAATAAAAAAAGGATTGGACAACAACACGACCAATTCAAGGTGCGGCGCTTGGCCACCCTCCCACGCCATCTTCGCTCAGGACTCTCCTCCATCACGAAGTTCACACACAAGCAGCCAAAATAGGTGGCTCAGAAAAAGGGTCACACGGTGAGACTGGAGTACAAACATTCGAGCCATGAACTCTTGAAAAAAAAACTTGTTTGCACATTTAACTCGCGTAATTAACAGTAGCCATGACACGTGGAAAGTACCACCCCGCCATTGGCATGTGTAACTTATCCGAGTCTCGGGCGGTGCTCCGCCTAAAAGATACCACTAAATGACATTACTATCCTCTATCTATAAACTGACATGGCGTTACTGCTGAAACACGTAGAAGATATATCTATGGCAACACGTTTTGTACGTCGGAACAAGTATATCAACACAGTTTAACTTGTAGAAGTATACAAAATTCATATGCAACACAATTAACATGATTTGCAAATGCATAGAATTGTGAAGGCAAAATGGCTATTTCTTCATGTTCTAAGCCCCCAAGGCATCTCCAGGGAATCAAAATTACACATGAGAAATTCCAAGAGGTGGGCCAGCCCTCATCTCTATATATAGGCCTGGCGTCCACCGCCCACAATCATCAAACCACCTTCCTCTCCTTTCCTCCACAGTCCCCAAACCGTCGCCATCGCAGAGGCAGCATCGATCTCCCCCCCCTCTTTCTTTGCTCCGTCGTAGCCTACGCATCTTGTAGCTTTTCTCCCGCCGCTTCATCGTCCTCTCCCCTGTGTGTGTGTTCTTGCCATGACGAACCACGCCGCCTTCACCGCCGAGGACACGGTCACCGCCGTGGCGGCGCCGGCGCAGGCGGCCCGCCATTTCTCGTCGTTCCCGCCGCGCAGGGCGCGCGACTGCAGGAAGGCCGCCCTGGGCCGCATGGACCTCGCCGCCTCGGGGGTGCTGAGGGCCGGGTCTCTGCTGGACTCCATGAAGGCCTCGTCGCCCCGCCACGCCAAGCTCGCCACCGGCGCCGACCACGAGGACTGGATTGTAAGTTTCAGATATATGCGTGCATGGCTCCGTCTTGGTCTCTCTCTCTTTCGCCCTATCTCCTCGGACTGAAGAAATAATCGGTGGCCTGAAAAAATCGCAGGAGAAGCACCCGTCTGCATTGGAGTGGTTCGAGGCCGTGCTGGCGGCGGCGAAGGGGAAGCAGGTTGTCATGTTCCTCGACTACGACGGCACCCTGTCGCCGATCGTGGAGGACCCAGAGAGCGCCGTCATGACCGAAGACGTCGGTTTCCTCTTCGATCGATCCCCTCTTCTCTTCACAAGCTAGCTAGCTCCCTATGTCGTCATTCTTACCGTGGTTTATTTTTTGTTTTTGACTGACGCAGATGAGGGATGCGGTGAGGGCCGTGGCCCAGCATTTCCCGACCGCCATCGTGAGTGGGAGATGCAGAGACAAGGTACATTCCAGTGCCACCAAATTCTACTCCACTTTCTTCTTGGTCCCTTGCTGCTTTTACATTTTTTTTGGTGCCTTTTTTTCCTCTTCTTCCTTCTCTCGGGGTCCCTTGCATCTGAGGCATGCACACTGTAAAAGGAATCTTCCAGGTTCCCGTTTTGTAATATTTGCGCGTGATTTTACCGTGCACATGACATGGCATATATATGCCTGCCGCCTTTCTTGGCTTCGAGCGAGCGAGCGTGAACCTAGACGCCATAGACACAACAGTACATGCAAATAAAGAGCTCCTACTATAGCAAAAAGGAAGCGTTTTAATGAGCGTCCTACAAAAAGGCCTGGACCCTTTGCTTGTTCTTCCTTTTCCTACTACACTTTAAATGCACCCCTTTCCCTACCATGATTTGCCTGCTACTACAAGAATACTCCTACACTGTATAAATACAAATTAATTTTTATCTGGCCATGGTTGATATTGTTGTGGTGCAATACACACACATACACAGGTGTTTAACTTTGTGAAGCTGGAGGAGCTGTACTACGCCGGGAGCCACGGCATGGACATCAAGGGCCCCACCACAGTGTCCAACCACAAGGCAAAGGTTAGTTAGTCCACATCGATCTCCCTCCCTCCCTCTCCAAAACTTTTTGTCTTGACTTATTCTCTCTCTAGAGTCTGTACCTTTTCTTCACGACATCTCTCGTGAAAGGGACTTTTCCTTGGTCATAATTTGCACACATTTTTGTATGCATTAATCAAGTACGTACGTAGCACCTTGACAGTTTGATGATTTCGGTGGTGGTTGTAATTTGATTTGTGTACGCAGGCTGACGAGGTTCTGTGCCAGCCGGCGATCGAGTTCCTCCCGGTCATCCAGGAGGTAAATAATTGTGTCTTCCCCTGAGAATTAATCAACCGCTTGAATCGGTGCACTTTCTCGCCAAGCAAGTCCACAGTCCACACTGCTTGTTCTAGGGTACCACAGCACATATACTTAAGAAAGCTAGTGGAGTGTAAAATACTGATAGGCGACTTAGTAAGTCTGATTTGCTGACTAAGTTTTCCGGCCTGTCCATATATATGTTCAGGTGTATCAGACGCTGACGGCCAAGATGCAGTCCATCCCAGGCGCTACGGTGGAGAACAACAAGTTCTGCCTCTCCGTGCACTTCCGCTGCGTCGCCGAGGAGGTGAAGTTACACACACCCAATTTCCTACCCAATCGCCTGGTTAATTAACTTTTGCTAACTTTGGCATGCATAAGTGCAGGAGTGGGATGGTCTGGGCGAGGAGGTGAGGGCGGTGCTGGACGGCTACCCGGACCTCTGCCTCACCAAGGGGAGAAAGGTGCTGGAGATCCGGCCGTCCATCAAGTGGGACAAGGGCAACGCCCTAGAGTTCTTACTCGAGTCTCTCGGTGCGTTACACCACACTACATACACGACATCCAAAAGATATTGCTAGCTCATGTTCAGTTACTACTTCCTATAATCCTATTTATTAGTACCTTGTTATTATTAAGTAAAAGATCCTAATAATATCTCTTTTGGATCTTTTTATCTTGATTGATGAAGGTTATGCGGGGCGTGGCGATGTTTTCCCCATATACATAGGGGATGACCGCACCGACGAGGATGCATTCAAGGTACGTGCTCGATCGTATAGTGCGCGCTTCACTATGCACGCATAAATCACCTTCACTTTTGCACTGATGCTACAGCAAAGAAAAGCAGATGAACTGATGCCTTTTTTCCAAAAATGAAACTCTAGGTGCTGCGCAACATGGGACAGGGCATCGGGATACTTGTGACCAAGTTTCCCAAGGAGACCAGTGCATCCTACTCTCTGCGTGAGCCTGCAGAGGTACATAACTATAAACACCAATACTGTATATATTTTACTATTATATGTTACACTTAATGCATCGCTGCAGGCATATATATGGAATGTAGTAGCTGCTTGCCTATTCCTGTGTGGAGTGTCTAGCTAGAGCTACTATATAGATTGTAGAGCTAGTAGTTAGGTGCATGACACATATATGCTCTAGAAGTGCTTCCTTCTAAAGTTGATTGTTCGGAGAAAATAAAGTTGATTGTAGAGTACTCTAGGAGTACTACTTTTTCTTCTAGTCATGGATTTTGACATGTAATTTAACCTTTGGTGTGGTGGCGCATGCAGGTGAAAGACTTCCTTCGTAAACTGGTGAGGAGCAACGGGATAAAGGGCTAGTTCATCATCAACCAGCTGCTGATATTAGCTCTAACTCGACATGGAGAGAGAGCAAATCTATATAATTAAGCTAGATCTAGTCTTGGACTTTGTTTTTTTTTGTGTGTTAATTAGTAGAAAAAGAATGCATGCGTGCATGCGTGCATGTGTTGGGATCGACATATAAGATCGAGCAGTGGCCCTAGGCCTCGATCGGCTTTGAAGGTTTCTATTACTGTATCCTTCTGGCGCTCGAGGCCTTGTTGTAATTAGCCTTTCCCTAGCTATGATGACAGAAATAGGAGTGGCAAAGTAGCCCTCCTTTTTCTCACCCGCACTATGGAAATCCTTGTTGTTGGTTGCTCATCATTCATCAACTTGTGTGATATGTGATGTGGTTTTCATATGTGATGATCGAACTTTTTAAGTGATTGTTATGCACTGCTATGGTTAGTCGGAGGAGTTACTGTGGTTGTTGGTGGGAAACTCATGCGGTTAAGCGAGGCCAGAAAAGGGCACGAGGAGCCAAAAGCAAAGTGTACTGTGCACAGTGCTTTGCTGGGTTGGATGCGCCAATTAATAGTTCATGGATGCATGGATGCATGTGTGACAAGTCAGAACTAGCTAGCTCGGCGACTGCACCGGCCGGCCGGCCGGCTTTGCTTCCATGCTCCGGTACGGCCAAGGCTGCTCCTTCAGATGGACCGATCAATGCAGCCCGGCCGGCCGCGCGCGGCCGGTACCGTAGTAAATTTCTCAGAATCATACACGACCGATTACCGAGACGGCGATCGACGGATCTCCCATGCCATGCAATGCAATGCAATGCAATTGGCCCTCTCCTTCTCGATCCAGGAAAGAAAGAGACGGCCGGCCGGAGGGAGAAAGCTGCTGGCGCCATGCGTGGATGCATCATCAATGGCGTGGTGCCAAAACGTACGTTCCCATCGGTCGAAAAGGACCCGATCGATGGAGAGAGGGGTAGAGGGTACTACTAGTACTTTGGATGGCGCCATTTCTCCACGGGTTCCGATGGGTAGAAACGGCAAGGATCCACATGGTGGGGCGACTGAGCTTTTCTGATCGGTCGAGCTGCTCTGCGACTGCTGCTGCTCTGCGAGGGAGGGGAGGGAGGGACCATGCATACTGCATATGGGAAGATGGAGACCGGCCGGTAGTTTTCCTCCTCCTCCTCGCCTCTCCTCATTGAATGCGCGCACGCGACAGACGAGCGGCAGATCGCAGCTGAAACAATGCGCCGGTGCTGATGCCGATGCCGGCATGCTGCGGTAGCTGCGTGCGCGCCCACCCCCGCCCCGCCCCCACGGCCCACGGCACCGCGCGCGCCCTTCGATCTGTCTGTCTCGACACGCAGGCCACATGTTCCTCCCTGACCACCAAAGCGCGCCTTCCCCTGCAGCGCCTCATTAATTTCGGCGTATCGAATCCATCGGCCGGTGCAGGGCTGCTGCTGCGGCCGGGGCAGTCTGCGCCCATGCTTCCATCGATCGGCCGCAGCATCCGCCTCATGTATCGGAGTAGTACTTCCCCCCCACATTAACTATGTCTCTATCGGTTCTTGCTTGCACACTATACACATGCATCACCGACCTCTAGCTAGCTACCTCTCCTATGGTGTGAGACTCTACGTACGACAGTAGATTTTCGCGATAGCTTGGTGATCGTGAGGTAGGCTAGCTAGGGCCGGACCAACGACCAATTAAAATCGGCATAGCACTGAGATCGTGTGGTCGTAGTCGCTGTTAATCTCACTCTTGACGGATCGACCATATATATTCCGATGGAGACACGTATACGTTGTGTCGTCGGTCGGCATCGAGATGCACCTCCCTGCTTTCCAAATGCTAATCAGATTCTCCTTGCGATTTCGTCGTCGATATTTCTGACCCCGATCGAACTTGATTAACTTAGACGACACAGCATGCAGCTAGCCGATCGATGCCCATGTGATCTGGTGAATCGGCAACGCCGTACAGAGTAAAGGCTAGTATGGATCAAAGGCAACCACCACCCGTGCCTCTGGACCAGGAGCATAGCCGGCTGGCTGGCCGGCCATAGAGAACGTAGCACAAGCCCTCTTTATGGCAGCCTAGCTCGTGCTAGAAATGCCCCGTACGTGCCTTAACGTGCAAGATCGAACGATCGAACACTACACTACACTACGCTAGCGGACAAGAACGCCAGTACGTGGAAAGCCGTTTTAGGAAGTGCTCCGTTGCGAAATCTGGCCAGGGGCTACGGTCGAGTTGGACTCCACTTGACTGTTCACGATCGATGCATGCATATGGGCTCCCCGCGCACAAAGCATATATATTCCTTGGTCCTAAAAACTGTACTCGCCTAAAGATTTCGTCGTGAAACAAAAAAAATATGTACCTGAAAGTTTACATGTCAGTGACGCTTTTGATAATGACATGTATACTATACAGTGAGCACTTCCATATTGTGTGTACCAATGGCGACCACAGGTTCAGCAGTTTGCACCTAACAATGGTGGTTAATTTAGGAGGTGCGGTGGGGGGACCTGACCTAATTCATTAGCTTTGATCGGTGGATCATCGGTGCCATGCGTGGAAAGATGCTAGCAGCAGGAGCGGTGCAATCGCCCATACATGCTTTGTTCCCAAACAAAAGAACACTTATTAACTGTGTTTGTGCCTGCTAGGCTTGCATAAACAAGGAGCCGACACACACTGGCCGGGTTGGAATAATTGGAGGCATAAGAGGGAATGCTTGGGAGCCAACCACTTAACCTCAAACCTGTGCAGAAAGCAAGCCCACTTTTCCGGTGATATATATTTACAAATGATTGGTGTACATGCATATGCATGCTCTATCTATCTAGGGCCGCAACGCATAATATACTCCTATCAAAGCTCAAAGCGAACGCCACTTGTGGTGAATCGATCGGTGAATCTCCCTCCTCTTGTTGTTTATTGGTGGATTATTGGATGGATGGAACCCCAATACTTAAGCATATGTCACCAATCAGGGCTACAATGAGGCGGTCACATGCTGGTCACATTCGCAGCTAGCTAGGGGGCCGGCCGGCGATGCGGTGGTCGAGTCAGTGACAGTGTGCTTGCGTTGCGTTGTTGCATCGCCTGTGCTAAAAGGGGTTCTCTCTTAGGGTCCAAAGCGATGACAAGACCGTGCACATGCATCATCGCTCGATCGATCGCCAAGCAGCTAGCTAGTTGCGGCAGTGCTCGCTGCTTTAATTGGCACGTAGCTTTATGTTTTTATCGTTCCGTGGAGCATGCATGGTGGTGGTCCTGCTAGCTTGGTCCTCGATCGATCGAGCGCGCGCGCGGCGGCCGCCGTGGTGAAGCGAAGTGTCTCGTGCCGTCGTGCGTGCGTGCGTGCTCCGGCGGGTCACGGGGCGGTGAGTGCGTGGCCACGGCGGAAAAGGCGTAATATACGGAGGAAAGACGAGTAAAGCGACCGGCGGGGAGGAAAACTAGCGTGCCGTCTTTGGTTTTGGAAAGGAACCGTGCCGGGCAAAGGGAAAGATCAGTGCGTGTTATATGCGTACGTGGCTGGGGGTGTGGCTGCTAAGCATATGCATGTGCTTGTATAAATGGGTACCAGATGATTGAGTGCAATTGCAGGCCACCCCCCGCGCGTTGGTAAATTATTGGATCCTTTGTACTTTAGTAGTTGCTTGCTCAAACTGAACTGCTTGACCGTTTGGTTTTCGTCGACATATAGATATACTCGAGCAGTGTCTAATATGTTTAAGTTTTCTTTTGCGAAAATAATATGTTTAAGTTTGAACACGGATATCAACTATAGATCCTAATTGGTAGGCAACCTTCCGAAGTTTTCATCTACTCCATGTCTTTTTTTTTTACTTTTCTTTTTTACCAAGCTACTCCCCTCTCTTCGATTTCATATAAAGAAACCGCCAATGTTTACAGGAATAAAAGCATCAATCAAACTAAGAAAACAAAACAACAGGCCAGACCCAGTCTACAACAAAGCAGAGAAGCACCACATGCCCAGGTGAAACAGTTTACAAACAAAAAAAAAGTTTCAAAATCCTTAAAGACAATGAGCCGATTTCGCACGGACCACCGAAACATGTTCATCCAGTCGACTTGTAATTGAGGGCGCCCATCTAAAAGATCTTGAATGTGTTTCTTTTATCACCAGCACCCATCCTCAAGTTTTCTTATTTCTAGGCTTATCTGCAGCAATGCCCAAGCATTAAGCATGTTACACGGTCTGTATATAACACTAACATGACCATCCGGAAACTTTTTCCTAAGCATGTAGCATTTCAGGTCTTCCAGATTGTCCAGCAGCCTACTGCTCCACCACACATCACCATCTTACGCTGATTAGTAGGGAAGGATCTCAGCCAATCACCATCAAGGTCCATTGAGTTATCAAGCGACCTATAACCAGACTAAAATCACAAACCATCTCCTGCTGCATAAGTTTAGCCACCACACATCCAAAGAGTAGATGATCCGTTGTTTCCTTATGTGAGCATAAATGGCACTGCTCATTACCAGTCCACCCTCTCCTTGCGAGATTATCCTTGATAAGAATGCTATTTCTAAGCATCAACCAAAGAAAAACCTTGACGTTTAGAGGAATTTTAACTTCTAGATATGTTTATGGGGAGACACACCATAAATACGAATCCTCAACTTCGAATTGCTCACTGCTCCCATCCTCCATTTCACTCCATCTTTTTCTACACTTAAGACCAAGCTCTTCAAATTCTCTCTCGCTCTGTCTCATTGTTGTGCAGTTTATCCATATAACAACCTCCTGAATCTAACAGATCCAATTCCATTTTCCTTGACTATTCTAAGTATAACCTTCTTATCAAAAGTTAGATTAAACGGTCTAGGGAATTGGAAAGCCAAGGGAGAGTTGTTCATCCATGGATCCATCCAAAAGACTGATTTCCTATGATCATGAATTATTCTCCTAAAGTATTGCTGGAAGATATCATTAACCCCATCAGACTTTGATAGAAACGAGAACAACTTGGGCCAACAATCTCTACTAAGCAAGAACCTGATTTTGCAAATACCCTTTTGTCAACATTTGTTGCCACATACCTTCAAATATTTCTAGCTTCCAAAGCCATTTGTAAAGCAAGCTTCTGTTCATAGTTCCCAAATCCACAACCCCCAAGCCACCACAATCATTTGGTAAACACATTGTGTTCCAATTGACTAGGTGGTATCTTCTTTTCGCATCCAACTCATGCCATATCATACTCTTTCTATGCATGTCCCATTTATGTAGTACACCTTATGGTGTCTCCAAAAAGAACATCATATATAATGTAATACTAGTCAGACAAGCATTAACAAGTACTCCCTCCATTTTAAAATATAAGATGTTTTAGGTTTGTGAATGTAATATATATAGACATCTTTTAGTGTGTAGATTTGGGGTGAACCTCTCCTAACCTATAAACTAAAAGGCGTCTAGATACATTATCTTCACAAACCTAAAACATCTTATATTATGAAACAGAGGGAGTATAACTCTATCTTTAGCAGATAGCATATTTCCTTTACACACACTGCCAACTCCTTTGCATTTTTTCTCCTATTAGGTCTCGCTGTGATTTTGCCAATCTCCTCTCATCCCCTAGCATCACAAGGTATTTCATAGGCAACTTCCCAAAAGTACATGTGAAAATCTCACTATATTGCATCTCTATGTCTATATCCCCCCCAAGGAAATACATTTCACTCTTGTAAAAAATAATTTTTAATCTAGAGAGCTGCTCAAAGATACACAAAATGTATGTTAAATTCTTAGCATTTTCCATACCATCCTCTAATAGAAGGATAGTATCATCTGCATACTGTATAATAGATACCGTCCATGAACTAAATGAGGTACCAAACCTCTAATGATTCCATAGCCTTCTTAATAAGTAAAGGCGGACCATCAACAATAATGCCAAAATGAATGGGAGATAAAGAACCTCCTTACTCACACCAGAGTATGTTGGAAAGTAAGGTCCAATCTCATCATTCATCTTAATAGAAACACTCCCCCCTCTGACAGTTTTCATGATCCAATCACAAAATTGATCACATAGGTCCTTCATTTGCATCATCTACTATAAAAAAGGCCCAATTCACCTTGTCATATGATTTGTCAAAATAAATTTTGAGAAGCACACCTCAAATTTTCCTCTAATGTATTTCATGGAGGATTATAATACCTTCCATAATATATTTCATCAATGATATTTTGTACAAGGTTGGAAAAGGCGCTAGCGTAAACGAGGTGGGTGGCACTTGCCTAGTGCCTTGATGGTGCATAAGCGCCCTAGGCGTGGCCTAGGCGGGCATATAGTTTTTACCATGAAGTGTGAACATGAGTTATTATATGTGTATTTACTTCAATCGGAGTATGTAAATTAGTAAATACCAACAAATACCATTAGAATATCACCCATTTGTCTCATCATTACAATATATCATGATCTCTTCCAGGATAAGACAATTATTAATTTCTCTGCCGCCCATCGCGTAGTGCCTAAGCATGCTTAGGCGTCACCTTTTCTAACATTTGTTGTGTATGAACTCCCTAATAACCTATCCACTAATAATTGTGTCACTATTTTATAACTGACATTTAGTAGACAGATGGGCCTGAACATTTGTATAACCTTATCATTAGGCACCTTATTAGGAATAAGAGTAATGATACCATGGTTAAGCCTTCTAGTGTCCAAATTATTCTTTTGAAATTTATCAAACATCTCCTTAAAATCCCCTTTGACTACTTCCTGGAATTCTTGATAGAACTCTTCTGGTAGTCCATGAGGGATAGGAGCCTTATTGTGCTTCATATCATAAACCACTCCCTTAAATTATTCCAATGTAAAAGGTTTAGTTAGATAAATCATATCTTTCATCAGTCAGATTTGTACAATTAAACGGTTAGCTGATTCTTTGTGATTTCCCAAAGAGTTCTTTGTAAAAATCAGTGGTATGTTTGAGTAACCTGTAATTAACCAAAACTTCTTCTCCATTATGGTGTAGCACAGTAATAGTATTCTTTTTATTCCTACCACTAGCTTTTGTAGGGAAGTATTTTTTTTCTTCCCATACCCTTCCTTCAAATATTTTTCTTTAGCTCTCTGCCTCCATTTGACCTCTTCGTGTCTTAACAATTTTTTCAACTGTTTATGCCAAGTCACTTTGTGCCTATTTTTCCTGAACCATCAACATAGTTGTTTTTGCTTTCTTGCCTAGCATATCGAGCTTAGACAACAGCTCTTCTCCTTTCTATAACATCCCTCAGTATTGATATGCCATCCTTTCAAGTCACTTCTTAATATCCTTGACTTCTCTTGCCATTTATCAATATCAAACATGAAAAAATCATTGGCATGCCAACTCTTTTTAACCACCTCGTGAAACCATCTCTCTCGACCCAACAAGTTTCACATCTAAACAAATTATAGTGTGTGTGTGGGGGGGGGAGGGGGTGGAGTTCCACAAGACAATAATAAATGAGCATGGCCTGAAATATCTCTATTAAGACCCTTTCACTGTTGCCAATGGAAAAGCCATATCCCACTAAGAGGAAACTAGAATTCTATAAAGTTTCTCAAAAGTGGGATCATGCATGATATTAGCCCATGTGTATAATCTTCCAATGAGCTTCAATTATTTTCATCCATTCAAGTCACTAATGGAATTGAATATATTGCTCCATCTGGATACTACACATGGCTTATTTCCTCACTAACTTTTCTGAAGATATTAAAATCACCCCCATCACAAATTCCCCTCTACACTAACTGCATAGACCAGCAAATTCAGTTAAGAAAGAATCCTTTTTTGGTTGAGCTAACCCATACACCGCTACCAAATGCCACTTCATTTTCAAAATTTTATCCATAAGTTGCATTCTTATAAAGTGGTTACCAGTCTCACTGTGTAAAATCTCATTCACATCACAGTGCACCCCAAGTACAATTCCACCAGATCTCCCTATAGGTGGTACATGAACCCACATAAAATTTCTATTACCTGAAATTTTCCTAAACCACTAAGGAGTATAAACACTTTTTTTGGTCTCACTAAGACCAATAAGATGTGCACCCTCATCTCTTATCATCTCCCATAGGAACCTATGTTTATTAGGGTGTTCTTCACCCCTGATATTAGCAAAGAAACATATCATTTATTCGTTTGGAGGTCTACCCTTTTTTTTTTTGCTAACTTAACCTTGAAAACATGGGAGCATGGCTTCATAATATTGTTGGTAGATTTTGGAAACTTAGCCCTTGCAGGACTAGTATGCAAATTTCTACCAAAGTCATCCTCCTCACACTCATCAGAAACCATATCCACCTCTTCACCAATTACCTGAGTAAATATGGAAGAGGCACTAGGTTTGTGACATATTCTTTTCTTTTTCCAGTCTTTAAACATAGTTTTCCTAGTCATCTCTAAATTTTGAACAACATTAATCATAGTTTTAGCCCTATGGAATTATTAGTAGTAACGCCTAATTTTCTAGCAATCTCTAACAACAAATTATTATCAGTATTAGAAAATGTAGGTAAACCAAGACATGACAACTCATTATTTATACATGAAATATCATTTGTGTGAGCTTCTCTCTCCATTTCCAATTTTGTCATGTTTGCATCTTCTTGATATTTTAGCCTCTTACATCTCCTAACAATCATGGGTCCAGCAATGTGAGCATTCCGTTTTCCTTCTTTGTTGATGCTAATAATCTTCATCTTCTCCACTTTTGTAATCTCATTACTTCAAGTTATCTTGGCAATTTTTGTACCAAAAGAATCTTGTGAATTCGGCAATGCTTCCTCTTCAGTCTGTTCTTGACTATCTTCATAATCCACCTGCTCCTCATAATCATGTTCACCTGTCTTAGAGATAGAATATTCCACTTCTTGCTTTTCATCTCCCTCGGTCTTCCTATTTTTCTCTGCTACCCTTTCCAAAAATTCCTTATTCTCAAATTTCTGCATCTGATGAGCTAAAATCTTGTCCTCGTCAATATGTGGTAGGTAAAAAAAATTACCAGTTCTCAAGATAATGATATGATCATAAGCATGCATGATCACTGTCCCAAACACCGACATCATGATAACTAGGAAAGAACCACACGTCTCCTTGCCTATGATAGTTTCAGAGCTTGTTGGTTGTTGTTTCTGCAACACCTCCTTCTGTGTATTATCAGCTTTTGGTTTTATGTTGCTCTAGCATTCTCCTCTTCATCAGGCATCTTCTTCCTTGCATCATTTTGAGTTTCAGTTAACATAAGGTCAGGTACCTTATCCAGATACCCTTCCTCAATAACAGACTCAATAGAGAAATAAATATCATATGTCTAGGTATTGATTGTGAACTCTTTAACCATAGGGAAGTTCTCGATTCATATGACATTCACCTGGAATTTAACTACCTCCAAATATAAAAGGATTTTCATATCCACATCATCCACTTCCCCAATCAAAGAATCAATCTCACAAATTCGTTTATAATGTAGCATCTCCTCAGGAACCCCATCTGCTCTAGCCCACACAATGTAATGCCTCCTCTTTGTCTTAGAACCAACACTAGCCTTCACAACCTTCATATAAAAATTTGTCTCCTTCAGTTTAAAATCTTCAAAACCAATGAACATTTCCATTTTATCAACACTAGGGAATTGCACCACAAAATCATTACGCTTTGCTACTATATATATCTTCCATGTCCACTGCCATGGAAAATGAGCAGCTAGGCCTTTGTGGAGCGGTTCAACATTCAATTTTTCACTAACAACTCATACCAAGAGTGGAGCTCTTATTAGACTTCTGATAAGTTTAGCCTGTTGTGCCACAAAGTAAGCTAAACCAGGATCAACCAAACCTACAACAAGCATTACTAGTTTTGGCTAATTTGACCACACACACACCTTCTTTGTCATGTGAGAATCCTTATCACAAATTAAACGCGGAATTTATAAATCACACTCCTTTGAGTTGTGCCCATCAACACCATATTTGTAGCAAACTACTTGTTTCTCCACTCTTCTACATGTAACCTACATGCTAGGGATCGAGGTATTTGAGCTCGTTACATACCGTGCGATTGAATTTGTGACAGAGCTTTGAGTCCCCACGATTGATGTTGTCTTCGCCTCCACTGTGCCTCCCCCCTCACCAGCGAAATGTGTTGATTCACCTGCCTCTACCCCCAAACCTCCTAGCATCCCAGTTACGATCCTCTGTTCCTTGTTTATCCTCTTTCATGGGCCCATCATCCTACAAATTTCTAACCTGGTCTCTCGAATTCATCTCCCTTATGGTTTCCTTCTTCTTCGGCTCCTATGGTGGCACCAGCATCAAGAGCACCTCCTTGTATGATCTTCTACAACCCCCATATTCGCCGCCTTAGGATCACCGAGTATATACCAAGCTAGCACGCGGAGCTATAGATTTTTATCACCAGAGTGGAGAGGCGGAGACATTATTTTTTGTCGCCAAAGAGACTGGCCACCACTTGCATCGTTGGAGCAAGACATTATTTTCTAGATAAAAAGTAGAGCTTCATATGGCTCTTGAGGTTATTCTTCGCTTGGATGTGGCACAAGAAAGTAGAGCGCTTAACAACAAGGAACATGAGCTTTGTACTAGGATCAATAGGCGAGTGGTTGGTTTGACAGCTTTTGAAAGATCTAGGAAGTGCCAAGATTCAAGAGTAAGGAACCTAAGGGAGGGGGATGCCAACACTTGATACTTTCACATTTAGATTAATGCGAGAAGGAGGAAGAACAACATTCATAGATTGAAGCATAACAATGGTTGGGTCACCGAGAATGATCAAAAGAAGACAATCATACATGACCACTTATCCAAGATAACTAAGAAAGGCCCGCGGCGCTCCAAAAACTTCAATTGGTCCAACATTCCTATTCCCCAAAGTGATCTTAGTGGGCTTGATGATCCTTTCTCGGAGGATGAAGTCAAAGCCGCGATTGAGAAAACCGCAAGCGATAAGGCCCCGGGCCCGATTGGCTACACCAGGTCTTTCTTCAAGGCTTGTTGGGATAAAATTAAAGCGGACATCATGGCAGTCATAAACAAATTCTCAACTCTTCTCACCAAAGAGCTACATTGGCTAAACACTGGAAATATTGCCCTCATTCCAAAGAAAGAGGGAGCTGAGGGGATCTCTGAATTTAGGCTCATAAGCCTAATCCATGCCATTTCCAAGCTCATCTAAAAAATGATGGCATTGAGGCTTTCTCCCCATATGAACAAGAGGGTATAAAAAATTCCCAAAGTGCATTCATAAAGACAAGAAGCATACATGCCAATTTACTTTATGTGAGGAACCTTGCGAGGAAGCTTCATAGGGCAAGCATCCCCACTCTTCTCTTCAATCTTGACATCAAGAAGGCTTTTGACTCAGTTCGTTGGGATTATTTGATGGTATTATTACAAGACTTGGGCTTCCCAAGTAAATTCAGGAATTGGGTGTTGACCCTACTATCTACATCAACCTCAAGAGTGCTTCCAAATGGAGTCCACAGAGAGCCCATAAAGCATGTGAGAGGCCTTAGACAAGGAGACCCATTATCCTGGCTCCTTTTTGTTTTGGCAATTGACCCTCTCCATCACATACTCTCCAAGGCCACTGAGCAAGGACACCTCCACAAACCCCGCGGGAGAGCGCCAACTATTCGCACATCTCTATCTGATGATGCCGCTATATTTGTCACCCCTAGCAAAAATGACATTGATTTCCTAGTCTCAACTTTAGACAACTTTGGAGATGTCGCCGGGCTTGTCACCAACTGTGAGAAACCCCAAGTTGCCCCTATTCGGTGTGAGGATATTGACCTTGATATCATTGTACAAGCCTTTTCGGCCACGGGAGTGTCATTCCCCATGAAGTATCTTGAGATCCCCTTGTCAATCACAAGACTCAAAAGAATTCATTTTCAACCTCTTGAAGACAAAGTGGCCGCCGAATTAGTCCCTTGGCTTGGAAAGCACGTCACCTTGGTCGGTCGCTCGACACTTGTGAATGTGGTCCTAACAAGCATTGTCATTTATTACATCACCGTTCTTGAGGTGCCCATGAAAGTTCTCATGAAGATTGATAGAATTAGGCGTGCTTATCTTTGGGAGGCTTGTGACAAGGTCACCGGTGGAAAGTGCAAAGTTAATTGGGATGCGGTGTGTAAACCAAAAGATCTGGAAGGATTGGGGATCCCCAACCTTCAAAATTTGCTTCAGCTCTCCGTATGATATGTCTTTGGAATGAATGGAAAGATGACACCAAGCCTTGGGTGTGATTAGGAAGACCTTGTACCCTGCATGACAAAGAATTATTCGTGTCGACAACAAAAGTTCATATTGGGAATGGGAAGAAAGCCTCCTTTTGGGAAGCCTCTTGGCTAGGCGGCATGAGGACAAAAGATATAGCTCCCCTTATCTTTGACAATATATCTTGGTGGCCAAAGCTTTGGATTTGAATTTCGGATTGGACAAATCAACATGCAAGGGGGTCTCAACATTCAGCACATTGTACAATTCTCCAAACTATGGGAGATGACACAAGATGTCAACCTTGAGCCCAATGTTTCAGATTTATTGTTTGAAAGTTCACCAACAACGAGGATTATTCGGCTAACTTGGAGTACAAGATGAAATTCTTTGGCCAAAATAATTCCATAATGCCTTTCCTAGTTTGGAAGCCATGGGCGACGCCAAAATGCAAAATTTTCATTTGGTTGGTCTTGCAAAATAGAGTGTGGACGACGGATAGACTTGAGCAACGAGGATGGCAAAATTGTGGAATTTGTAAGCTATGCAATAGCATCCAAGAAATGGCCGCTCACCTCTTTTTTCAATGCTGATACACCACTAGAGTTTGGTCCAACCTAAAAGATTGGCTTGGACTACACGATTATGAGCCCTGAGATTGGAATGGCATTCCGAGCGGAAAGGAGTGGTGGACTTGAATCATAAGCAAAAGGGAAGGACCAAGAAAGGCAATGCAAACTCTAGCAATGTTTGTGTCATCGGATATTTGGAAGGAGCGAAATGGACGGGTGTTTAGAAACCAATTCTCAACCGTCAACATGATTGTTACAAGAATCAAAGACAAAGCGATTATGTGGAGCATCGCCTGTGATAAAGCGTTTAGTAATGTAATGCCGCGAGAGTAGTTCTATTTGTTTGCGCTCTTGGTTTCTGCCATGAGTTGGTTTGTTAGACCTCTTTAAACTCCTTCCTTTATCAATAAAAATGGCAAGTCTTTTGCCTTGTTTCGAAAAAAAACTAAATTACCATAAAGACTTATATTTTGAAATATGTTGGAGTATATATTCTCGATTCTGACGACTCATCCCACTCCCACATACTCCCTTTGTTTTAGAATATAAGATGTTTTAGCTTTATAAAAGGAGTGTATCTAGACAACTTTTAGTGTGTAGGTTCACACCGAATCTACACGAACCTACACACTAAAAGAGGTCCAGATACACTTCTTTCACAAAACTAAAACGTCTTATATTTTGAAACGGAAGAAGTACATGCCTGTATCGGTACGCATACTACCGACAAGATAGTGAACTGACCGAGACTATTGAAGTGTATATATGCACGCATGATGATAGCCAATCGATATGTATATCCGGGGCATCGATCCTCAGACCTCAGCTCAGCATATTTAGCACAAGAGTGAAGGGATCATGTCCTGGTTGCTTTAGGAGTCGGCACTTGTCACTGTCAGGCTATCAGCACCACCCAGTCTCGAAACTTGGAATGGGGTGGGGAGCCTGTAAAATCGCACCCCCTGCCGCTGCCGGCCCCCTACACCGCTGCAGATTCTGCACTGCAAGGTGGTGGCGGCATCATTACCGACAGGGAATGACCTTTGGAAAGCTTGTAGTACTGTTCTTACGGTTCCTGATAACCCTGGCAGGAGAGTTTGCCGCCAAGAGATCGTTAGATTCTTCGGCTGGAGAGTTTATAGACTTTAGAGATGAGATCTGAGTGGCCCGTGAATGATCTGACCCGTGATTCTTCTTCTTTACTTGAACAGCTCCCGTAATTCTGTATAGCCCACCTGAGGGGCCGAGGCCTTTTCTTATTCTTCTGTGCGGCGGGCTTAGTTATCACAGGCTTCCAGGCCCAGAAGGCACAGCCATATGGATATGGATCCTCTTAGAATCCGCAAATACTATATGGCCGCCCTATTGTGGCCGAAGCGTCGCTCCACGCTCCCTGTTGATGATCTTTGGCCGGACGGGACCACGTTTAATTGAGGTTTCGTTTTCCGCTCATTTGTTTTTTCAGCCTCCTTTTTTCTGTTTTCTCTGCTTCGTTTATCTTATGCTTTTCGGTTCGTTTTTCCTATTTTCGTTTTTCTGTTTGTTTATCCGTTCATTTTACTTCTTATTTTCTTCGCTTTTTTCGTTCGGTTTTCTTTTTATTTCTCTTTTTTGAAAAATATTCACGTATTTTTAAATGCTCATGTATTTTTAAAAAAGTTTATGGTTTTCGAAAATTTATTCATGACATGAAAAATTGTTCATGAATTCAAAAAAAATTCCATATTCTTAAAGAATCATCAAGTTTTAAATTTTTTGTTCATGAATGTGAGTTTTAGTTAATCATTTTCAAAATTTGATTCATGATTTAAAAAAAGATGGTTTAGCTTGTTTTTTTCAAATCATGTTTTTAAAAATTATTACTAAAAAAACCGTGTGGTTTTAAATAAAATAAAAAGAAAGTAATAAAAAAGAAAATGATTAAGAAATAAAAAGAAACACATGAAACGGAAAAAGACTCACCTAAAACACTAAATAGGAGTAAATATAGCCTGATGGGCCAGCCCATATGTGGGCATCTGCAGATGGCGCACTGCTCCCCCCCCTCAATATCTCCTAAAATTTCACTCATAATAAAAAAACATAGGATTCTCTTATTAAAATAAAAACAAAACATAAAAGAGGTGGTTCGAGCATCTATTTGTGGCGGTTGAGCTATAAAGCAATCTCTTCTCTATCTTTTCTTTTAAGAAATTCCACTAACCTATTAATAATCATCCACAACAGTACAAAAAGTTCTAAAAGTAACAAAAATTACTTTTATGTCCATAGATCACCTAGAAATGAATACAAACACTAGCACCCCCTCTATCACTAGGCAAAGCTTGCCGTAGTAGAACTTGTTATAATAGAAATACATGACATCATTCTACTAAGATCCCAAATAACCAACGCACTAGAGCAACAATCATCGTCAATGATAACATTAGAAGAGACTAGCTAAAATCACACTAACAAACACGAAAACTGACAAGATCACAGGAGATTCGTTTGACACACAACTCAACGCGTTCTCCGTAGGTGCTAGACACACCACTAGAGCGAGGTTAGGATGAAAGGAACTACATATTTTACGTGGTTTGGAGCTTTTAATAAGTACCGTTCTAACTTACGAATAAGAACCACAACGTTGATGCTTGAACTATCAAGTGCCCGTTGTAAACTGAATCTTTACTATGATGGGAGAGACGGACACCCGTAAAGCCACGCATGCAATACAAGTTGCATGTTAAGCGTGGAGCAAGTCTCATGAACGATGTCATGTAAGATTAGCCCGGGCCGCTTCATCCCACCATACCGCAAGATGCAATGTACACAAGAAGCAATTGATAATGAAAGCACCACCGCCGATAATGACCATTATGTTATACTCGTGCAACGAATCTACATATAGACACGGCTGACGAGGTTTAGAGTCGTCAATGCCCATTGTTATGAGCTTGGGTTTTGGAGAAGATGGGGTGCTGGAGATCGCAGAACGGTTAACAGACAAGCAACCAGGGGACACGAGATTTACCCAGGTTCAGGCCCCCAGAGGAAAACCCTACTCCTGCTTGTCTGTTATTGATTAGGGTGGAACCAAAGGTTATAGGGGTGCGCAGATGCAATCTGGCGTAGAGGTGTGTATGCGGTGGAAAAAGGATGCCCCCTCGCCGTGCCCTCCTAGCCTTTATATAGAGTTAGGCAGGTCTCGGGCACAGATCAAGTCGGTTACAAGTTTAGGGTTTGCCCCTTTGAATATTCTATTTGTTCTAGTCTTGCTCTCCAAGGATCCAAAGATGTCATGGGCTTGGGCCACCCGAAAATCTCCATAGGCCGCGTATATTCTTGTGGGCCTTCCTTGGGCTGGACCAGGTATGCTAATATCATGTACCCGTAGGGTATAACCATGTCAGTAGCCCCCGAGTGTTTAGTCAAATCTTCAATCTTTCGGGTGCAGCTGTTTCTGTTTATCAGAGAAAAAGAATGATTTTAGTGTGTAGGGATTGTTGATGTATGTGCGTGACTCTCCTGACGGATCAGGGTCAGTTAACTGTCTTAGGACAAAACAACACGATCTTCTTCAGACTCAAGTCCCTAGACTCGAATCTAGAACAGATGCTGGCGTAATTCGACTTAGGCCGTTGAGGTCTTATAGCAGTCGAATCCCAGTATTTTTTGAATGATGTACCCAACGCGTCCGTCGGGATTTTCATCGCGCCTGTTGGCACGGGTTATTACTAGTAGAGCGCAGTCAGGTGCGTTACCAGGCCATTAGACGGTATCTGTAGGTCTTATCTTTGCGTCGCAAACACAGCATCCGAAATTTTATCACCGCGAGGTTTTTCGGGTGGCCAAGGAGGATGTTACTCACTTAGCGTTGGTTGGGGCAAAGTTGCCAAAAAGTTTTTGCATTTTGATCCGAAGGATCACAATCGAAGAATTTATAGGGTGCACGACCAGTGCTCCCTATGTGAGTAGCCTCTCAGTGTCTGTTCGAGTCATAGACTCGAGCAGAGACTTTAACTCAGCCGTTGTTAGCTTCAGGCCTGTAGGACACAATTTTTTCGGATGCTTGAATCAATCCTCCCTATGGGAGTAGCCCTCGAGTCCGTAGTGGAGTCGTAGAATCGGCGTAGGACTCGAAGAATCAACATTGGTGTGCTACCTTAATCATGCCTCGGGTGCGCGGCCAGCGCTCCTAATAGGAGTAGCCCCCGAGTAGTTGCTCGAATCGTAGATTCGAGTGAGTACTTTTAGCTGTCAGCCGAAGATTTCTAACCGTTGCTATTGTGGTTTTGATGACGTCAGTGCTGACGATCGGTGACCTCAACCGTCTGCGGCACCAGAGGTGACGTGACTGGGCAAACGTGGGTTCCACTTTCTGACTTGGAGTTGACTGGTCATGCGCGACGTGGCGAGAATTATGGTGTCTCCTCGGTTTCCGTGCATAGTGGACGGCGTGCGAGGATGGTTCGCTGCTGTGTTGACACGTGGACGGTTGGATATGATCCTGGCGTTAGGTCTTCTAGATGAACGGTCCCTGTTCATCGTCTCCGTCCTTATAACTGTGGGGAAAACTGTAGTTTGTTTTCACCCTTAGCCATTTGCTTTCACAGCCTCCATTTTCACGAGCTCATCCTTGCGCGCACTGGACGTTCTTCGATCGTTCCCCTCCTCATTCTTGCATGCACATCATTGCCGTCGACGCGCCACGATGGTGAAGTCAAAGAAGGCCTCCACCGGAGCGGGCACAAGTGCTACTGCCGACGACAAGAAAAGCACCACCGCCGCTCGCATCACCGATGGTGGATTGCGGAGCTCGGAGACACGCGAGGGTGACCTGCGCAAGCTTCATGATGGGGGTTTAATCCCGCAGGATAAGGAGGCCGTCAAGATCCCCGGCGATGAGGTAACTCCCCTTCCACCCGCAGGGTTTCGGGTGATCTTTGTCAATTTCGTTTTTCGCGGCCTCTCGCTCCCAGTACACGATTTTCTTCGTGGACTGTTGTTCTTCTATGGCATCCAACTGCACCATCTTTCGCCCAATTCTCTTCTCCACATCGCCTGCTTCATTGCTTTTTTGCGAGTGTTGGCTCGGTATCGAGCCGCACTTTGGCCTCTTTCGGAAGCTCTATTCCGTGAAGAGGCAGTCCGGCACCAGCAGGGTCTATCCGCTTGGCGGCTGCTTCATTTCCATCTGATCTACTGTTCTTTTCTTCTCTTTCTCTATGTCTGAGTCCGTCTAATACTGGCAGAGGAAGTGGTTTTATATCCGCGACTCCATAGTGGACGGGCAAAACTTCAGCCTTGCCCCTTTCGACTCCACCCAGGAGATCTTGAAGAAGAGATCCTGGAAGAGCCATATCCTGGAGGGCGAGGTGGAGGAGGTAGAGGAGCTCTACCGTTAGGTGGAGGCCCTCCAGATGGTCGCGGAGAAGAAGATGAACGGTGTGGACATCATCCGCACCTTCCTCAAAAGTCGGGTGCAGCCACTCCAGGCTAGGGCGCATCCGATGTTCCTTTACTCTGGCTGCCATGACCCGACGAGAGTTTCGGCTGAGGAGCTCTCCAGGGGGTACCTCGACAGAGTTCTTCGGTCACTGCTGAAGTACAAGTCCGATGAGGACCTTCCGGGGAATTCGCTGACGCCCTCTTTCAGTGTCGCAAGACCAGTTCCGCAGGTGTAGATTTGCGACGTGCGCGTAGCACCTTTTTCGAGTGCTTTTCTTTATGATTGCTTGTACTGATTGTTTATGTCTTTATTGTGCATGAGCTCAAGGTGGCTGGCATGGTGCCTCCACTGCCTGAAAGGTTTCCGATTGTGCCGGACAACGAAGTTGTGGACTCTGAGTCCGAGCTTCCGCCGACGCAGTCGCTGACTGAGGAAGCCCCTGAGGCGAGCGAGGGGTAGACCCGAAAGCATGTACGGAGTTTGAGTGAGTCGGATGCCTCGACTCCGCCGACTCCTAGGGACCCGTCCTTCCTTGTGCAACACAGCAGAGATGACGGTGCTTCTTCCTCACCTATCCCAGCCGTGCCCGTGCGGGCTATAGCGCCGCAGCCACCGGCCAAGAGGAAGAAGGAAGAGAACAAAGAGAAGAGGGCACTGCCCGTATTTGACTTGAGCGACATCGACTCGTAAGTACCTTCGGATGTGTTCTTGGTTTCTTGAGTTCTTGTTTTTTGATTGGTGTTTTCCTTGCAGCCACTCCTCTGAGGGCTCCTTTAATGAGGCCACTCAGGAGGCCGTAGGGGAGTCGAAACTGACGCCCCTCCCTCTTAGACGGTGTCCACCTCTGGGGGCGATGCTCCGAAGCCCTCTCCGCAGGAGGCTCGAGTGATCGTCTCCCAGAAGACTACACTGGGACCTTCGGAGTCTCCGTCTGAGCATGTAAGTTATTTTTCCCTTTTGTCCTGGGGGGGAGCTCCTGAGCCCTTGTCAGGTCATTCTTGCTCGACGTTGTGCTCGCTGTGGGGCGCAGCCCCCGGAGCCCTTTTCTTGATTCTTTCTTGATTTTTTTTCTTTTGCTTCCTTCCACACCTCTTTGTGCATAGTGCGAACCTGCTTGTGCAGCAGCATCTGGCGCTGGAGGCCAGCATGCGGCAACGTCGAGGTACGTGCTGAATTGATCTTGTTCTTTTTCGTCTATTCACTTGTCTGTAGCTTGTGTTGCTTATGTATGTTCTTGGTGGTTTTGCAAATGAAAATAATGTTGCCCTTCACCAGCTTGTTGCTCTCAAAAAGAGCCTTGGGCGAGCGGAGAAGAAGGCTGAGGATGCCATGGGGGCAAAGGAGCGCCTTCAGCAGGAGTTGGCTGACGCAGCCACGGCCAAGGAGCGCCTTCAGCGAGAAGCTTTGGGTCGCGAAGAGCAGCTCGCCACTGTTGCGGCTGTGCGCGAGAAGGAGGTGGCTGAGAAGCCGATGGCTCCTGCCAAGGCCATTTCTGGTAAGTGCTTTTGCCTGTCTTTGGTTTTTCGGCTGCTTTGTCTCCTAATTTGTCTTTCTTTTGCTCTAGATGCTTCGGGCATTGAATTCGATCGCAGTGCCTTGGAGCGCGGGAGCGCTCTGGATGATGCCACCGTGACGGTCGAAGACCGCTGTGGTACTGCTGCTGGCTCCCTTGCCAAGGCCAAGGAGATCCTCGGGCGCTTCTACAAGGAGATCTTTCCCAAGGGCGCTGCCCTTGAGGATGTTGATTCATTAGCGGATGTGCAAGCGTAAGAAGAAGGGCATCGGCGCTTCCATGGGGCTGGCCATGGCCATGGCGTCTGGAGTGGAAATGGATCTTCATCAGGTCACCTCCCAGATGCCAACAGCTCCTAACGGCTCCGACATAGCCTTTGCTCTCTTCGCTTCTCGTTGTAAGCGATATGGTCTGAAGCTTATCGACCTGCTGGCGGACTATGCGCGAGGCAGCAGGGAGAAGCCAGGAGCAGGCACTCTGGGTCCGAGGCCACTTCGGATGCGGCTGCTTAGGCTTCGCCGTTGTAACTCTAGGATAGTTTACCTTCTTTTGTAATGTATGCTTTTGGTGATGAACAATTTCTCATTGTGCCATGCAGTGGCTTTTGATCTATATAAATGATGCTTCGAGCTGTTGCCCAAGACATGTGTTGTTCATATTCGTGCTTGCTTTCCTTTAGGGACCTTCGGGTGAGGCTCCTGTGAATATTCCGACTGCTCCTCAGCCGCGGCCATCTTTGGATGATGCATCGCAGCTTGTTTTTCTTCGTGACCATGTCCACAGTCTTGAGAAGGATATACTTGGCGTCTGAGGCCATGCGGATGTGTGGAAATCGAAGGCGGAGCGGGCTACAACCAGGAAGGAGTATCTGATGGGGGAGCTGTGGAAGTTGGCCGAGCAGCCGTAGTGTAAGTTTCCTTGAGCTGCTGCTTGTTTTCGGATGCGCCTGGTTTGCGTGTCATCTTACTATGTATTTTATGCAGGTGCCAACCTTGTTCCGAGGAAGGAGAAGGAGCGCGTTGTAGTTCAGATCAACTGCTTGACCCAATAGGATATGGAAGCCGGAGGCTTTTTCTGGATGGACCGCGACCGGGCAACTGTCCTTGAGACTATGCAGGATCGTGCTCATCAGGTGTCACGGGTTCTACGATAGGTGAAGACTTCCCTGGCATCAATTCTGTACGTCATGTTCCCCCTTTATGAGGCGCCTTCGACTCTATGGGTTTTGTTGGCGAAGTTTCGAGACGTGGGTCACGTCAGGGAGTTGGTGCAGCACCAGCTGGTTGCGGGGGTGAAGGCCGCCCTTTCCCTCGTGCGGCTGCATCGCCCTGATGTTGATCTTGCGGCTATGGCGGCTGGGCCGCCCCCTCGACTATATGGTGGCCTATGGGACATGCGCCCACACTACACGGCTGTTAGGCAGTATGCCGAAGAGATTGTAGATCTTTTTGAGCATCGGGCGCATGTGATCCTTCAGAATAGGTAGGCCCTGTAAAAAAGATATATGTAAAACTTGTATGTATTTCGAATGGGCGTGTTGTGCCCTTTGTTATAAAGGTTATTTGTATTAGAACGTGGTGCTTGATTGTATGCATACCCTTTTCGTTATCCTGACATGGTCAGCTACTTAGGTTTACACGCGTTATGCTCAGTCGACAAAGTCGTAAGGTGAGGCGGAGCCCCCGAGTGTGTTGCAACAGAAAGTAATGTAAGAAAGAGGGATAAATTTTTGGGCAAGACACTTAGCTTTTATTCATATCGTAACGAGGAGGTACATTGTTCGGCTGAGTAGCCTTATTGAAAGTAAAGATGGATATCTAGGGGTAGAAGCATCGTAATTGTGCGACGTTCCATGGGTTGGAGTATGCGACTCCAGACTCCACGTGCTTGAGGCGGTAGGCGCCACCTGGGATGAGTTCGGTGACGATGTAGGGTCCTTCCCAGGGTGACTCGAGCTTCTTTGGCCGCTCTTGCTTGAGTCGTAGGACGAGATCTCTTTCGACGAAGGACCTTGGGTGTAGTCGGCAGCTGTGATAGTTGCGGAGGCTCTACTGATAGACCACCGAGCGAGCCACGGCGATGTCGTGTGCCTCGTTGAGCGTGTCGACAGCGTCTTCGAGTGCGGCCGTTGATTCGGCTCCGCTATAGGCGACGACCCATGGGGCCTTATGGCGTACTTCTGCAGGTAACACGGCTTCGGCTCCGCTGTAGGCGACGACCCATGGGGCCTTATGGCGTACTTCTGCAGGTAACACGGCTTCGGCTCCGTGTACCATGAATAAGGGCGTGTAGCCAGTTGAGCTATTTGCCGTTGTGCGCAAGCTCCAGAGGACGGAGGGTAGCTCTTCTGCCTAGGCTCCTGTGATCCGTTCGAGTGGGCTGAGTAGGCATTTCTTGATGCCATAGCCTACGAGGCCGTTGGCCTTTTCGACTTGCCTGTTGGTTTGCGGGTGCGCCACAGAGGCATATGATATGTTGATTCCGTGGCCTTCGCAGAAGTCTTGGAATTCTTTGGAAATGAAGTTTGACCCATTGTCCGTGATGATGTTGTGCGGCATGCCGAACCTGTAGACTATGGACTCAAAGAACTTGATGGCCATTTTTCCCTTTTGGTTAGTGACGGGCATTGCTTCGATCCACTTGGTGAACTTGTCGACTGCGACCAGGAGGTAGACGTGGCCTCCTTTTGAAGATTTGGGCAGTTTACCGATCATGTCGAGGCCCCATTGGGCGAAGGGCCAGGCCAGGGGTATGGGTCTGAGCTCCAATGGTGCGTGCGGTTTATCCGCAAACCTCTAGCAGCCATTGCACCTCTGGACGATGTCCTTGGCATCGTTCATGGTCGTTGGCCAGTAGAACCCAGCTTGTAGAGCTTTGGTGATGAGGGCGCGACTGCCCACGTGATGGCCGCATAAGCCCTCGTGGATGTCTTGGAGGATGGTTTTGCCGTCACTGATGGTGACGCACCTTTGGAGTACACCCGAAATGCTACGCTTGTACAGCTCGCCATTGATGATGGTGAAGGCCTTGGACCGGCGAGATATGCGTCGGGCATCTGTCGGGTCATCAAGAAGTTCCCTGTTTATCAGGTACCGTAGGTACGGTTGCGTCCATGTTTCTTCGATTGCCATGACCTGCATCAGGTTGAACAATGCGACCTCCGTGTCAAGCTTTTCGGGTCCTTCCTGTCCTTCGGGTAGCACAGCCCCCGAGTGCTCTGCCTCTTCAGGTGATCCCTTGGGGAATTTCCTTTTGATGGAAGGCACACAGATTTATTTGAGGAACACACCTGGTGTGCACCCGTGCGCAGGTGGAGCCGATGTTGGCGAGTCTATCGGCTTCTTCGTTGCTTTCTCTTCCAACATGCCGAAGCTCGCAGCCGTCAAAGTCTCCTTCGAGTGAGTCGTAGAGCGCGCGATACGCGATCATGTTAGTGGAATGAGCGTCGCACTCGTTCATCATCTGCTGGACAATGAGGTTTGAGTCACTGTAGATGACTAGGCACGTTGCGCCGCAGATCTTGGCCATCTTCATGCCGTGGATGAGGGCCTCGTATTCGGCTTCTTTGTTGGAGGCCCGAAATTTCATCAGGAGGACGTATTTCATCTTGTCGCCTTGTGGGGACGTCAGTATGATGCCGGCTCCTTCTCTAGCCTCGCGCTTGGAGCCGTCTAAGTGCATCGTCTATGATTGCATCATATCCGGGGTGTCCAGCAGTTGTAGCTCCATCCAGTGGACGAGGAAGTCCGGGAGGACCTGAAATTTGATCGCATGGCGCTTCTCGTAGACTATGTCTAGAGGGGACAGCTCGATGCCCCACAGGGCTACGCGTACTGTAGCTTCGGGGTTGTTCAGGATGCTGTTCAGTGGCGCCTTGTTGACGACCATCACCTGATGCTCCTGGAAGTACTGGCTCAGCCGACGAGCCGTCATGAACGCGCCGTAGGCAAGTTTCTGGTAGTGAGGGTACCTCGGTGTCAATACCTTGCTGAGATAGTAGATTGGGCGTTGGACCCCATGGGTCTTGCCATCTTCGGGTCGTAAAACCACGTGCACAGTGCTGACCACCTGATGCGTGGCTGCTATGTATAGCAGCAGAGGCTCACGTTCCTTTGGTGTGACTAGGACGGGCGAGGTGGAGAGCAGACGCTTCAGATCTTTGAATGCGTCGTCTGCTTCAGGTGTCCATTCGAATTTTTCTGCTTTGCGTAGCAGCTGGTAGAAAGGCAGGGCCTTATCACCCATGCGGCTGATGAATCTGCTCAACACCGCGATGCGCCCAACTAGCTGCTGGACACCTTTGAGGTTTTTCAGCTTCTCCATCGCCAATATGGCACGAATTTTCTTCGGGTTTGCCTCAATCCCTCGCTAAGAGATGAAGTAGCCAAGCAGTTGGCCAGATGGGACGCCGAAGGCACACTTTTCTGGTTTCATCTTGATCTTGTAGTGATCAAGGTTGTCGAACGTCTCGCGGAGACCGTCGATCAGTGTCTTGGCCTCCCTTGTTTTGACTACTATGTCGTCGACATAGACCTGTATGTTGCGGCCGATCTGGATCTTCAGGCATGCCTGCATGCACCGCTGGTACATTGCACCTGCGTTCTTCAGCCCGAAGGGCATTGTGTTGTAGCAGAATACTCCGAACGGCGTGATGAACATCGTTTTCTCCTGATCTTCGACCTTCAGTCGAATCTGATTGTAGCCTGAGTAGGCGTCGAGGAAGGAGAGTTTCTCACATCCTGCAATCGAATCAATGATCTGATTGATCCGAGGGAGAGGGAATTGATCCTTCGGGCAGTGCTTGTTGAGCGATGTGAAGTCCACGCACATCCGTAGGATGTCCGTGTCTTTTTTAGGGACCAACACAATGTTGGCGAGCCACTCGCTCTCCTTGATCTCCCGGATGAAGTTGGCGTCGAGTAGTGTGTTGACTTTGACTCCGACGGCTTCGACCCGTGGCTCGGACAATCGTTAGATGGACTATTTGATGGTGGTGTCTGGAAACACATTTAGTGCATGCTCGGCGAATTCCCTGGGAACTCCTGGCATGTCCGCAGGACACCGGGCGAAGATTTCCTAGCGCTCATGGAGGAATTCGACGAGCGCGCTTTCCTATGCGGGGCTGAGGTAATTGGCAATCAACGCCGTCTTTGAGGCGTCCGTCGGGTGGACTTGCACCTTTTTCGTGTTGACTGTTGAGTCGAATGACATCTCGAGTGCGTTTTTCCTGGAGACTAGGGTGCCCTGTTATCCGTCACCTCCCGGAGCCTTTTGAGTTCCTCCTGCATGCCAAACGACTGGGAGATTCTGTTGAAGTATCTGTCACAGTGGTCGGATCGGGTGAAGCTGCCCTGGACCGTGGTAACGCCCCTAGGCCCTGGCATCTTGAGTAGCAGGTACGCATAGTGCGGTACTGCCAGGAACCTTGCGAATGCCATGCACCCGAGGATGGCATGGTATTGTGATGGCCAGTCCACCACTTCAAACTCGAGCCGCTCACACCGAAAGTTTTCTGGTTTGCCGAAGATGACATCGAGCCATATTTTTCCCAAGGGAAATATGCCCTTCCCTGGGACTATGCCGTGGAACGTTGTGTCGGATTGTTCTAGGCTACACAGTGGGATCCGCATTGCTGCTAGGGTGCTAGCAAACATCAGGTTGATGCCGTTGCCGCCGTCCATGAAGATGTGACTCATATCAAACCCTCTGATCTGCGCCTCAAGCACCAGGGCAGCAAGACCTGGGCGAGGGATCTGGAAGGGGTGATCCGAACGACTGAATGTGATGCAGGACTCCGAACCGCTGAGGTACTCAGGGATGGCGGGTGGAGCAATCACAGCCAGGCTAACTTGGCGGGTGATATTCTTTTGCACCTTGTTTATTGGGCGCCCTTTTTGGATCATCAGGGTTCCTTTTGGCACAGGGTACCCGTTTACGCCGTTGTTTTGCACAGGCGCGATTTCGTGATTCGAAGGTCCCACGGGTGGTGGTGGAGGAGCTCCGTGGGCGATGTCGCCTGGTGCAGGTGCGTGTTTGAACCAAGGGTTCGGGATCTGTTGTCTCATCTGGGCGAAGCGCTCGCTGAGTTTCTGGAACTCGCGGCAGTATTTGAGCATGTGGATGGCCTTCTTTTTTCCATCCATCTTGTCGATGTAGAAGTGGATGGTGCATGGGCCCGACAATTTGTCGTATGCCGAGGGTTCGTCATCACGGCAGCGGCGCTGCCACGTTTGCGTTGGGCGTCCTCCATCTCGAAAGTTGCTTCCACGATATCCGCTGCTGCTGCGGTTGTTTTCGCTGCGACGCTCGGTGTAGCCAGCTGCAACCATGTAGGGTTCGTCGAGATAGTCGTAGACGCGCGATCTTCGCTTGCTACGGCGCTCGCGTCTGCGGCCGTAGTCATCTTCCTCGTCCGAATGTGCTCGGTGGACAGAATCCTCGCCATCTGCCCACCTGTTGGCGATGTCCATGAGGTGGTCGAGTGTCTTGGGCTTGACGCGCCCAAGTTCTTCTTTGAAGTCCGGGCGTTTGATGCCATCCTTGAAGGCGTCGATCGTTCTCTCCTCGGATATGTGTGCCGTGGAGTTCTTGATGTTGGACCAGCGTAGTATGTACGAGCGAATGGATTCGCCCGTTTGTTGAGTGCAGGCCCACAGCTCCTCGATCAAGGCTGGCCTCTTGCTGGTACCTTTAAAGTTTCGGATGAAACTGTACGCTAGTTCCTCCCAGCTTCGGATGGAACCCAAGGATAGGCTGTTGAGCCAGATCCGGGCTGCACCTGTCAGCTGCAGCTGAAGGCATTGCAGGGCTGTGTTTTTGTTTCCACCATGCAGCTTGACGGACGACAGGTGGTTGCTGAGCCATGCCTTAGGGTCCTGCGTACCATCGAACTTCGGAGTGTCCGAAGGGAGATTGAAATTTCTCGGCATCCGTGTTTGCCAAACAGATCTGTTGAAGCATCGAGCTCCGCAGAGTTCTCCGTCACCATCCTCTTCGGATTCGGATGAGCACACGTGTTTGGCGCGTGCCTTGTCGACCTTGCACTGAGCGAGGTTGCTTCGAGCGTCATAGTCGCGGCTCCGACGTTGCGGACTCTTGCGTCGTCATGGTAGATCGTGCTCGTCTTCCTCCTCTTCGTCTGAGGGCATGGGGCTGCGGTTGAATTTGACCGTAGCCTTCTTCTTTGGCTCCGTATGAGCTTCCTCGTGGAGCGTAGCTCCAACGAGTCCGAGTTTGGCTAGTGCGGACTTATGCATGGCCCTCTTTGGGTCCCCCACCGGAGGTGGCTGGGACGCGAGATATGTGGTGGCTGCCATGATCGCAGCTTGCGGCGTCTTCAGGATGACGTTGCTGTTGGCGTCCATCTCCATGAAGGACGTGTTGAGGGTTCGAGTCACCTCGCGACGTGCAGTGGGCTCAATGTTATCCGTGCGAGAGTGATGCTTGTTGGCTTGATTGCCATGCGAGCTGGAGCCGCCAGTGGCGGAGAGCGTAGCTCGCCGCACTCTAGACTCCGAAGCCGCTTGCTTGCATTTATTGAGTACCTCTTGCATCTTCACCTGCTTTTTATGCTCTTCGATGAGGAGCAGGTGGTATGCCATCAGCAGGTCTCGTGAAGAGTCCACAGGCAGGACCTTGTTGCCCTCCACGGCTTCGCGTGCCTGGTGCCATCCTTCCTCGTTGAGGTGAATTCTTGTGTGGGCATCAGGGTCATCCTCGTTGGGTGGGAGGGATGGTTGCCTCCTGTTTTATCCGTTTCCACCCTGTGGGTTGGGTGGTGGTACATGGGCACTCGAACCTGGTGGTTGTTCCATGTCGCTTTGGATGACCACGGCGGACTAGTAGCGCTCACGGATCGGATCGCTGCTGCCGTAACTTTCGGATCTAGAACCGTAGGTTCCTTCATCCGACAGGGGGTCGCACATATCTGAGTTGCAGCTGCTACTGTCGTATGACTCATCTGTTAGTGTTGGCATGCGTAGCACGCTGGGATGCGGGGCCCATGAGGCAGGCCTGATCGATGGCAGTGTCACCCGCTCTGGGAGGCGGAGAGTGCCGGTCTGTCCCACCTGGAAGCAGAAGCTCCCGAACAGAATCTCGAGTCTGTCGCCTATGGGCTTGAAGTCCTTCATGGTGGCTGGCGAGTGGGTGGTGAAGTCAAAAGCGCCTAAGAGGAGATGCCTCTCCGTCTCCGAGGAGTTGTAGATCGCTTTAGTCGGGACCGTCACGATCTCACAATCAGTGCCCCTGATTCCCACAGACGGCGCCAATTGACAAGGTTTGGACCCGTCAATGCCCATTGTTATGAGCTTGGGTTTTGGAGAAGATGGGGTGCTGGAGATCGCGGAACGGTTAACAGACAAGCAACCAGGGGACACGAGATTTACCCAGGTTCAGGTCCCTAGAGGGAAAACCCTACTCCTGCTTGTCTGTTCTTGATTACAACGGAACCGAAGGTTACAGGGGTGTGCAGATGCAATCTGGCGTGGAGGTGTGTATGCGGTGGAAAAAAGATGCCCTCCTCGCCATGCCCTCCTAGCCTTTATATAGAGTTAGGCAGGTCTCGGGCACAGATCGAGTTGGTTACAAGTTTAGAGTTTGCCCCTTTGAATATTCTATCTGTTCTAGTCTTGCTCTCTAAGGATTCGAAGATGTCATGGGCTTGGGCCACCCGAAAATCTCCACAGACCGCGTATATTCTCGTGGGCCTTCCTTGGGTTGGACCAGATATGCTAATGTCATGTACCAGTAGGGTATAATCATGTCAACGGTTCTGATACCACTATAGGGGTTCGTAACATGAAAAAAATTCTACCGCATGAACACACACACAAGCCAAGATATATCTACGATTGTCGCAACGAGTTGATAGAGTACTCACCATAGAAGATTCCAAACCGGTTAACGAGAGCAGATTCTCATGGGTGATGTAGTCGTTCACTTTCCGATCTCAAGATCGCGAAAACGATCCTCCCGGCGCCACTGACATGGTAATAACCCACGGGTACACGACATCAGCATACCTAGTCCAGCCCAAAGGAAGGCCCACTGCAAGATATGCGGCCTGCGGAGGTTCCGGGTGGCCCAAGCCCATGACACCTTCGGATGCTTGGAGAACAAGACTATAGTAGATAGAAATTCAAAGGGAAAACCCTAATATGTAACCGACTCAACCTACGCCTGGGACCTGCCTATCTATATAAAGGCTAGGAGGGCACGGCAAGGAGGGCACCTCTTACCGCATACACACCTCAACGCCAGATGCATCTGTGCACCCCTGTAACTTTCGGTTCTGCCGTAATCATGAGTAGACAAGCAGGAGTAGGGTTTTCCCTCCGAGGGCCTGAACCTAGGTAAACTTCGTGTCCCCGCATTACTTGTTAGCTAAACCGTTCTGCGACCTCCAGCATCCCCACCTTCTCCAAAACCCAAGCTCATAACAATGGGCATTGACAAGATTAAACCTCGTCAATTGGCGCCGTCTACGGGAAACGGGGGCGCTGATTGTGCGATCTTGACGGTCCCATTCGAAGCGATCTACAACTCCTCGGCGACGGAGAGCCACCTCCTCTTTGGTGCTTTCGACTTCACCGCCCACTCGCCAGCCACCATGAAGGATTTCGAGCCCGTAGGCGACGGGCTCGAGATTCTGTTTGGGAGCTTCTGCTTCCAAGTGAGGCAAACCGGCACCCTCCGCCTCCCAGAGCGGGTGCCGTCGCCATCCATCCGGCCCGCCTCGTGGGTCCCGCCCATCAGCGTGTTACGCACGACGACGCTAACAAATGAGTCCTATGATAACAGCATCTGCAACTCAGATCTGTGTGGCCCTCCATCAAACGAAGGAACCTACGGTACCGGATCCGAAAGCTGCGGCAGCAGCGATCCAATCTGCAGGCGCTACCAACGCGCCGTGGTCATCCATGGTGAAACGGAAGTGCCGCCAAATTCAACTAATCCCAACCCACCACCAAATCCACCGCCCAACCCGCAGGCTGGGAACAGAGGAAACAGAGGGAAGCCGCCCCTCCAGCCCAACGAGGGCGACGCTGCCGCCTATCAGAGGATCAAACTCAACGAGGATGGTGTCATGGTATTGCACGGCAGATGCTACTGGGGGTAGCTTACGTAGAAGGAGCAAGGCAACGTAGGAGAATCCGGGAGCGAGATTGGCACGCGATGTACCCAGGTTCACGTCCCCTCGAGGGAGAAGATCGCTACGTCCTGCTGTCAATCCAGTATATGATCATAGATTGGTTTATAATAGAGCCGCTGTAGGCGGAGGGAGACTAGATCTAATGAGAGATGTGGGAGAAGATGCCCCGTGGGGGTGCCCCTGGTGGATTTATATATGCAGCCAATTAGGGTTTACAAGTGCACTAATGGGCTTTGTATTGGAGTCTCCGTCTTGGGCCTCCAGTCAGCGCCAGTCGCATGGGTCCAGTATGCGCCAGTCGCCGTATTCGGCGATTCGACCCGCTCTGGGCTTGGATTCGGTCGGCTCGATCCAGCTAGCGACTCCGCTTCATGGGTATACCCCGGTTGGTATTCCCCCATCAGTAGTCCCCGAGCGCGTTGTCGATTCGATGCGGGCTTGAGGCAGGGCACAGAGAGTCTTGACGATGGGTTGTACCGAATCGGCGACGAGCTCCTGAACAGAGAAAAGAACCGTGAAGCGGGAGGCGATCGGCGTGAGCCAGTTGGTGACGGCCAGTTGGCGAAAGACGCAGGGTGTCGGTGAAGCCGCCAGTTGTGGTGAGTCCCCGAACGTGGAGCATGTCGAGTCCCCGAGCACGGCGTGAGTGGCGAGGTCGAGCGTCCAACGATTGTCGAGCCCCCGAGCGCGCCGAGTGGCACTGTCTGTAGCACGCCGAGTCCCTGAGCGCGTTGAGTACGCAAGGGCGAGTCCCCGAGCGTGTTGAGTACACGAGGGCGAGTCCGCGGTGGCGAGTTCCCGAGCGTGTTGAGTACGCGAGGGCGAGCCCGCGGTGGCGAGTCCCCGAGCGCGTTGAGTACGCGAGGGCAAGTGTCCGCGGCGGCGAGTCCCCGAGCATGGAGAGTCCGCGGTGGCGAGTCGTCGAGGGCGAGCCGCGGTCGTGGAACCACGCGTACACGCATTATGCCTAGGAGTAGTTCCCAAGGCTCGAGTTGGCTTGTAGAGGCGACTTGAGGCTCTTTAGAGATGCATATTCTAAAAATAGTAATGGTTGCTGCCGAGCATGGCGAGTGGCGAGGTCGAGCGACCGGCGAGCCCCGAATCGCCGAGCGTGACGAGTGGCGAGGTCGAGCGACCGGCGAGCGCAGAATCCCCGAGCACGGTGAGTAGCGAGGTCGATCGACCGGTGAGCACTGAGCCCCCGAGCGCGGCGAGTGGCGAGGTCGACCGGCCAGCGAGCGCCGAGTCCCCGAGCGCGGCGAGTGACGAGATCGAACGACCGGCGGGGACCGAGTACCCGAGCATGGTGAGCGGTGAGGCCGAGCGACCGGCGAGCGCTGAATCCCCGAGCATGGCGAGTGACGAGGTCGGGCGACCGGCGAGCATCGAGTCCCCGAGCGCGGCGAGTGGCGAGGTCGAGCGACCAGGGAGCGCCGAATCCCCGAGCGCTGCGAGTGACGAGGTCGAGTGACCGGCGAGCCCCGAGCCCCCGAGCGCGGCGAGTGGCGAGGTCGAGCGACCGGCGAGCTCCGAGCCCCTGAGCGCGGCGAGTGGCGAGGTCGAGCGACCGGCGAGTGCCGAGTCCCCGAGCGCGGAGAGTGACGAGGTCGAGCGACCGGCGGGCGTCGAGTACCCGAGCGCGGCGAGCGGCGAGGCCGAGCGACCGACGGGCGCCGAGTCCCTGAGCGCGCCGAGCGGCGAGGCCGAGCGACCGGCGGGCGCCGACTCCCCGAGCGAGGCGAGTGGTGAGAAAGACGACGTTTGCTAAAAAGAGGAAAAAGTACGACTGCAATAAGGTGTATTTATGAAATATATTGAACATTTGTAAGACGTGCAAATTATAGATGTTGAAGAAAATGCACTTTTGCTATGAGGATCGATGGACAGTATATAAGGTTTATGCATGTCTTTTCATGAGTAGGCAGACCTCCAACATCAAACGCTTGCCAGGTAACAGGGACACGATGCCAGACTGTTGAACCCGGAGACAAGGTTGGCCTTTTGGTACCCAGCCTCACTACTTGGACGGACGCGAATAAACAACAGACAAAACTGAAACCGATCCCAAGAATGATTTTGGTCCCTGAAAAGGGTCATATGCGACAGCATGGTCGACTTTGAAGAATAAATAAAGATGCACGTATATTTTAGACTCATAGCATGTAAGAGTGTAAAGAAACTAAGTTGTTAAATGCGGACAGAGTTGACGCGGCGGGGGAGTCGCTGAGCACGACGAATATAGAGCGGGCGAGTCGTCAACATGGCGAGCCGTTCATGACGAGTTCATGGAGGGCGGGTCATACGAACGTGATGAGTTCACGACCATGTCGAACTCGCGGCAGGAGAGTCCCCGAGCCTAGCGAGTCCGCGTTTAGACGAGTTCAGGAGCATGGCGAGTCGGTGATGGGTGAGTCCATGAGAGGCGAGTTCGCGATGGCGAACCCCGAGCGTGCTGAGTCCGCGCTGGGCGAGTCCGCGACGGACGAGTCCCCGAGCACGGCGAGTCCGCACGAGGCGAGTCCGCGACAGACGAGGCAAGTCTTTGAGCATGTAGAGCCCGCAATAGACGTAGTATCTCATCGCTCCAGCTCAATTGTTGACTGTCGGATGTAGCAACAAAGGCTTATTTGATCCAATTCTGCATTCATGGATTAATTCTAAAAAGATTTGTGCATCCAACATGCGTGTAGATCATATTTAGATAAAATAATCAAAGAATTGACTCATCAGGGGTTAATCTGCCGCAGCGTAAGCAAGACTCCGGCTCTCTGATTCCAAGCCGGTCGCCGAGGCCGCCCGCGGTAGTGGCGTGTCCCACTTGCTCTAGGAAACAGGGACGAGGTGGTTTCATGTAGTAGCACGATTGCCACTCGCCGTAGAATCACTCGTCCACTTTCCAGCCATGCGTACAAGAATTTCAAGCAAAGGTTAAATCCAAATAAAATAAGCAATGACCTATATGGATTGAATTAAAAACTAGATGTATAGGACCGATCGGTGTACGCCCACGTCCTCATATGCCTGTGAGTTTCCAGATCGACATGTCTACGTGCGTGTGCTTGGTGGCTGAATCAAAACCGATATGAGAAGAAAAATCGACCTTGGCCTGATGTCGATGTAGAAATCCAGCGCGCTGATGCGGATGATCCTGTTGATGGCGAGGGATCTCGCCCGGATTATCACCCTCCAAGCGTCGCTTGCCCCAAGGTGGGCGCCAACTGTCGTGGTATTGCACGACAGATGCTACTGGGGGTAGCTTACATAGAGGGAGCAAGGCGACGTAGGAAAATCCGGGAGCGAGATTGGCACGCGATGTACCCAGGTTCACGTCCCCTCGATGGAGGATCGCTACGTCCTGCTGTCAATCCAGTATATGATCATAGATTGGTTTACAATAGATCCGCCGTAGGCGGAGGGAGACTAGATATAATGAGAGATGTGGGAGAAGACTTGGGCTTACAAGTGCACTAATGGGCTTATATATGCAGCCTGTTAGGGTTTACAAGTGCACTAATGGGCTTTGTATTGGAGTCGCCGTCTTGGGCCTCCAGTCAGCGCCAGTCGCATGGGTCTAGTATGCGCCAGTCGCCGTATTCGGCGAGTCGACCCACTCTGGGCTTGGATTCGATCGTCTTGATCTAGCTGGCGACTCCGCTTCATGGGTATACCCCGATTGGTATTCCCCCATCAGATGGCTAGCACTAGACACGCGAAGCTGTGGCGGGCAACAAGATCCTACCTGTGAATTCTTCACTGGATTTGCTGATGGCATACCACCTCCTCCTCATCGGCGAGCACAACAGGCAGGTGAAACTGCATGAGGAACTCGACAAACGCAAGCAAGCAGCTTCAGAGTCTAGCGTGTGGTGAGCTGCGCTCTCCGCCGCTGGTGGCTCCAGCTCGCACGACAATCATGCCAACAAACATCGCTCTCGCACAGATAACATGGACCCCGCCGCGAGACGTGAAGTCACAAAAACCCTCAACACGTCCTTCATGGAGATGGACGTCAACGGCAACGTCATACCAATGACGCCGCAGGTTGCGATCATGGCAGCCACCACGTACCTCGCATCCCATCCACCTCCGGTGGGGGACCCGAAGAGTGCCATGCACAAGTCCGCGCTAGCCGGACTCGGACTCGTCGAAGCTACGCTCCACGAAGAAGCTCCTATGGAGCCGAAGAAAAAGGCTATGGACAGATTCAACCGTAGCCCCACACCCTCATCCGACGAGGAAGAGGATGAGCACGATCTACCTCGACGACACAGGAGCCCAAGACTTCGCAGCCGTGACTACAATGCTCGAAATGACCTCGCTCAGCGCAAGGTCGACAAGGCACGTGCCAAACACGCGTGCTCAACCAAATCCGAAGAGGATGACGACGGAGAACTGTGCGGAGCTCGATGCTTCAGCAAATCTGTTCGGCACACACGAATGCCGAAAAATTTCAAGCTTACTTCGGACACTCCGAAGTTCGACGGCACCCAGGATCCGAAGGCCTGGCTCAGCGACCACCTCTCGTCCGTCAAACTGCACGGTGGTAACAAGAACACCGCCTTACAGTGCCTTCAGCTGCAGCTGACAGGCGCAACCAGAATCTGGCTCTGCAGCCTGTCCTCAGGCTCTATTCGAAGCTGGGAGGAACTGGCGTACAATTTCATCTGAAACTTGAAGGGCACCAGCAAGAGGCCAGCCTCGATAGAGGAACTGTGGGCCTGCACTCAACGTATGGGCGAATCCATTCGCTCATACATCCTGCGCTGGTCCAACATCAAGAACTCCGCGACACACATCTCCGAGGAAAGGACGATCGACGCCTTCAAGGACGGCGTGAAACGCCCAAACTTCAAGGAGGAACTTGGGCGCGTCAAGCCCAAGACACTCGACCACCTCATGGACATCACCAACAGGTGGGCAGATGGCGAGGATTACCTCCACCGAGCACATTTGAATGACGAGGATGAATACGGCCATAGGCACGAACGCCGTAGAAAACGAAGATCGTGCGTCTACGACGATCGCGACGGACCCGACATGGTTGCGGCTGGCTACGCCGAATGCCGCAACGACAACAACCGCAGCAGCGGAGGATACCACGGAGGCAACTTCCGTGACGGAGGACGCCCAGCACAAACATGGCAGCGTCGCGGCCATGATGATGAACCCTCAGAATACGACAAGTTGTCGGGTCCCTGTACCATCCACTTCTACATCGACAAGCAGGATGGCAAAAAGAAAGCCAGCCACATGCTCAAGGACTGCCGTGAGTTATAGAAACTCGTCGAGGGCCTCACCCAAATGCAATGCCAGATCGTGAACCCTGGGTTCGGACCCGCACCTGCACCAGGTGACATTGCCCACGGAGATCCTCCACCACCACTCGTGGTACCGTCGAATCCAACAATCGCACCTGCGCCTAACAATGGCACATGTGGATACCCACCGCCAAAAGGATCCTTCATGATCCAGAAGGGACGCCCTACCAATAGGGTGCAAAAGAAGATCACTCAACAGGTTAGCCTCGCTATAACCGCTCCGCCAGCCGTCCCTGAGTACCTCAGTGGCTCGGAGTCCTACATCACGTTCGATCGTTCGGACCGTCCCCGCTAGATCCCTCGCCTAGGTCATGCTGCCCTGGTGCTCGAGGCATAGATTGGAGGATTTGAGATGAGCCGCGTCTTCATGGACGGCGGCAGCGGCATCAACCTGATGTTCGCCAGCACCCTCGCAGCAATGCGGATCCCACTGTGCAGCCTAAAACAATCTGATACAACATTCCATGGCATAGTCCCAGGGAAAGGCATATATCCCCTCGGAAAGATATGGATCGACGTCATCTTCGGCAAGCCCGAAAACTTTCGGTGCGAGCGGCTCGAGTTCGAAGTGGTGGATTGGCCATCACAGTACCACGCCATCCTCGGGCGTGTAGTGTTCGCAAGATTCCTAGCAGTACCGCACTACACGTACCTGCTGCTCAAGATGCCAGGGCCCAAGGGCGTCATCATAGTCCAGGGGAGCTTCACACGATCGGACCACTGCTATAGAGACTTCAACAGAATCTCCCAGTCGTTCTTCATGCAAGAGGAGCTCTGATACGTTGGAAACGTATCTATAATTTTTGATGTTCCATGCTTGTTTTTTATCTACTTTTGTTTGCTTGTCTACACTTTGAGGTGCTTGTCAACACCCGGATTTTTAATCCCAGATGCCTGTTATGCCATACATCGCAACCCCAGTATTACCATTTTTGCGAGACATAACAGAATTGGAAACCACAGTACATCATCCATTACAAACCATACATAAGGTCTTACACAAATAAGGATCTCATGATCCAGTCTTAATACAATTCAAGCAGCGGAATGGGAAATAATAACGGTGGCGTAGGCGAAGCTCCATCTTCAGGGTCACAGGCAATGCTGACGATGGGAGATGATCCTAGTTGTCGTAACCTTCCTGGGGTCCATCTTCCAGGTACTCCTCTTTATAGTCTGGCCATGGGAATAGCCAGGGACAAAGCCATGAGTACTCTTTAAGTACTCGCAAACTAATACTAACAAGTGAAGGGGGGTTTTTGTAATAGGACACTAGGCTCTAGGTTTTTTTTTGCAAAAAAGCCAGATTTACCTCTACTAAGTTCAGAACCAAAGGATGCCAGTTAAAGTTTTATAACCCTAAGTGGGAACTTGTATTTCATATCACAACCCTGTTGTGGTCAAGTCAAAGTCTCAATTTATTTCATAAGTCAATTTGAAAACATCTGACGAGGGAACAGTATGGCCACTCCAACTGTCCATAACCACGAACGCGGCTATTCAAATAGTTTGACACTCTGCAGAGATTGTACACTTTCACCACAACATTCGATACATCCGTCAGGAACAAATCCCGAATTCACCATACTAAGTATGCGGATAATCAATCCTAACCTTTCAATTACACGCCCTAGTATAAGCACCTCTCCTGTGAGTTTGGCCTGCCAACCATGACCAACTGTCATCTTGGGTACTGCACAGGTGGACAATCTTCACAAGGTAGCCTCAGCTCAGACCTTGGCCATGAGGGAACTAATACTAAGGTATATAAGTTTCCAGTCAAGCCCTACCCAATTCTCGGGTATTGTGGTTGTACGATAAAATTGGAACGGTATCGCATTCAGACAACCATCAGTTTTATAAAGGGCTAGGGCTCATGCCTCAACTTTTTTATCACCATAAATCATCCGGTGTTCAGAAACACATGTCCAAAACATTTCAATAGAATGATCCATCATTCCAAGGTTTTCATAACCATTTTTCCACCAAGTATTCCCATCTAAAGTTGATCAAGTTTTATGCTTAGCACTAGCATCTACAAGTGGGGGTAAGTACTAATGAGGGGTGGTAACTAAGTAGAGTTTTAACTAAGTTCAATCTCATGCCTTAGGATGACATAAATATTATCTAGCTTAGGCCAAATTTTATGCTCTTTATGCAACCTTCAATTATCTTTCTAGTATCTACAATTTACTCAAGTAAACTCTAAGTAATAGCTTTGATAAAGAAATAAAGTATAAAGCTTTCAAGTAAAACTGGGATGGGGGATCATCAAATATGTCCAACCAAGCATGCTTAGTGCATGGCATAGGTTATCTAACTTTCATAATTGCAAGTGCTAGCTTGCAAGTATTGGCTTGCATAGGTCAACTTGATTAGTAAGGCTTGCATTAGTATCAGTATAAGCTTGCTAAATTGCAAGTGTTAGCTTGCCTTGTGCAGAGCAGTGGTTGAAGTTCTCCTCGTCTTCTTCTTCGTAGTATCCTCCTTCCTCCTCGTATCCTTGGTCGGTACTAGCGTCGGGGTTCAGGCGAGGGTCGGCGAGGCGGGCGAACGACGAAGTCGACGACGGCGAACGTCCTGGTACCGGCAGCTTCTCCTGGGGCGGCTCCAATCGCTGGCTCCCTTCTTCTCCAGAGGCGGCGGGCTCTGGTGAAATTCCGGCGAAGTGCTGCTCGCCCTGCTTTGGGAACGGGGTGGGTCGATCAGTGGGGAGAGGGGAGTGAGATGGTGTGCTCAATTCGGCTGGAGGTGGCCTCTATTTATAGTCGCGACGACGAGACCGCACGGGATGGGCAGGCGACGGTGGCGACAAGGCTATGGGCTGCTAGAGGCATGGCCGGCGGTGGCGATCGCTTGGTGGTCTCCTAGCGATGCTCTACGGCTTTAATGCGCATGTAGGGCGGTGGCAAATGGTCTGGAACGTGCGATGCTCTGCGCTGTCGAGGCGGCGTCTTCGACGACGAGCGGTGGCTGTGAGGCATGGGGCGGCAAACGGGGATGTCTGGCGGTCTCCTGGGTCGGTGGTAATCGTGTATGCACGTAGCGAGGGCAGCGCGCGGTCTGTGGGATTCGGTCGAGGGTGGCGCTCTGGCGCATGCTCGGCATGGTTGACAGAGGCATGGGCGCGGCGTTCCTGGGTGCTCTGGTCGATGTCTTCGAGGCAAGGCTGGTCGAGAGGGGGCGGTGAGGCATGGGTGATCTCCCAGACAAGGTTGGCACGACTAGTTTCTCTCCTAGCTTGTTGTCTACACTGGGGTGGCATGGTGAGCTTCGGCTGTTCACCATTGATGGCATTGCCAAGCTTACAGTGGGGCTAGTGCTTGATTTAGTTAGCTAGATGATATACTGAGGTTGCTGTGAGCTAGAGAGGGAACAAGTTAGGCAAGAATCACTGCTCACAATAGTGTTTGGATTTTGTTTGATTTGTATCTACAAGGTGTTTGATGAAATGGCCGCAAGAATTCAAGTTTTGAATTTTGAAAAGATTTTTGGTGTGTGTGCTAGGTTGGTGCTGGTGACTCTGCATATGCTTGGGTTTTGAAAGTTGAGCTTGTTTGGGTGGTTTTTGAAAAAGTGGGATCTTCCGATATGATAAAGATTCAATTTTGAATTGTCATTTAAACTATGCATTTGAAAGTTTCTGGATGATCACAAGGTGGGCCTTGATACTTTGTTATGAGTACTATCAAGGGGTGTAAAGATCCAAATAAGTTTCTGTTAAGTTTTGAAAGTTTGAGACAACCAAAGTAGGCATTGGAGTTAAATTGGTCAAAATGACCATTCACTCATTTTGTTTGTTTTGATTTATTTGTCTTTGGAAAAAGTTTGGGAATTGTTTAGATGATGTTTATTTCACCTAAGAATCCTTTTACAAGCAAATAAACATATAAAAAAGGCAATCCAAAAGAATTCAAAATGGGATGCATACACACATGCATGCTTTCATATTTTTATTTAGAAAATTTTTGTTAACCCTAATTTTGGTGATTAGAGTTTGATGATCTAAGTTTAGTATTTTTGGGATGTTATAGTGCTTTTTACATGTTTTCTGGTACTAACCTATTAACAAGTTGCAACAGTGCCAGATGCCTGTTTTCTGTTGTTTTTGGTTTCGGAAAAGTTAGTAAAGAAATATTCTCGGAATTGGACGGGACAAACGTCAAAGTCAATTCCTTTCCGTGGGGAACAAGAAGTCCAGAGGAGAGCCGGAGGGGCCAGCCCCACCCCAGGCGCGGGTGGGCCCAGCCCTGCGCCTGGCTAGGGTTTGGCTACCCTGGACACCTCATCGGTGTTCCCCTTTCCCTATAAGAAGCCCCCGATGCAGAAACCCTAAGAACCCGATCAAATACCCACGAAACCGTCTGTAGCCGCCGCCACCATTGTCCCTAGATCGGGGGGATCTGATGTTCTTCCCGGCACCCTGCCGAAGGGGAGATCATCCCAGAGGCCTTCTCTCCGGTATGATGCGTGAGTAGTTCCACCTTGGACTATGGGTCCATGTAGTAGCTAGATGGTTGTATCTCCTGTTTTGTGCTTTCATGTATAGATCTTGTGAGCTCCGTTCATGATCAAGATCTAATCTATTTGTAATCATGCATGTTGTGTTTGTGGGGATCCGATGAATATTGAGATTATTATGTTGGTTTGATTAATGGTTTTGTCTTTATGATTCTATCATGTCTGTGTTTTTTGTGATCTTGCATGCTCTCCGTTGTTAGTAGCTATCTTGGCCAAGTAGTTGCTAGTGACTCCAAGAGGGGGTATTTATGCTTGATAGTGGGTTCATGCCTCTAGTTTCCAAGGGAAGTGACAATAATCTCTTCGGTTGTAGATGTGATGTTGCTAATAGGGAGAAAACAACGGTCTCTTGTTCATGGAACATGTGGACTGTTTACCTTACACACTTTGCTTAAAGCAGTTGTCTGTTGCTTGCAACTTAATACTGGAGGGGGTTCGGATGATAACCTGAAGGTGGACTTATAGTCATAGATGCAGTTGGATGACGGTCTATGTATCTTGTTGTATTGCCAAAACAAATCTCATAGGATCTTTCTGACTAGTAATTGCATTGTTATGCCTTGCTCAGTTCCTATCAATTGCGCTGCTGTAATTTGTTTACCCTTCATGCCATGTTGTTTATCTAAGGAGAGCACCTCTAGTGAAATATGGACCCCGGTCCAATCTTTACCATTGATACATCTTCCACCATTACTTGTTTAGTTGCTGCAAACCATTACCTTCCACACCATACGTTTAATCCTTTGTTACAGCAAACCGGTTAGCTTGACAACCTCACTGTTTGTTGGGGAAAAGTCTTGAGTTTGTGTTGTGCAGGTCTCTGTGTTGCTTGCAACACCTGTGTGACGTTTCCTTCCTCCTTCTGGTTCGATAACCTCGGTCTCAAATGAGAGAAAACTTGTTGCTTGCTGCTTCGCACCTTGCTCTTGGGGTTCCCAACTGGCCGTGCGTAGAGATTCGTCAAGCTTTTCTGGTGCCATTGCCGGGGAATAAAGAAAGAATCTCCTACGTCAACAAGGCGCCATCAACAAGTTTTCTGGCGCCGTTGCCGGGGAGGCTAAGGACGTCTTACAAGGGGAGTCCTTCACTTCCTTTCTCTTTACTTTGGTTTTAGTTTGCTTTGTTTCTTTTGCTTGGTTTTGTTTGCCTCTTTTCAAAAAATAACAAAAAAAATAGTTCCTGCTCTAGCTGCTGCTGTTTTTTTGGCTTTCCCACCTTTGCCAAAATGAACTCTGCTGATAACACCAAGTTGTGTGATTTCACTAGCGCCAACAACAATGATTTCCTTAGCACACCTATTGCCCCACTGCTCTTGATGCTACCTTTTATGAAATCAAGCCTGCTTTGTTGAATCTTGTTATGAGAGAGCAATTTTCTGGTGCTGGTTCTGATGATCCTGCTGCCCATCTTAATAGCTTCGTTGAACTTTGTGAGATGAAAAAGTATAAGGATGGAGATGGAGATATTATTAAGCTCAAGCTTTTTCCTTTCTCCTTGAGGGGAAAAGCTAAAGAATAGTTGCTTTCTTTGCCTAAAAATAGTATTGATTCTTGGACTAAGTGCAAAGATGATTTTATTGGAAAGTATTATCCTCCTACTAAGATTATATCTATGAGAAGTGATATTATGAAATTTAAACAGCTTGATAGTGAACATGTTGCTCCTGCTTGGGAAAGAATGAAATCTTTGGTTAAAAATTGCCCTACTCATGGACTCACTGCTTGGATGATTATCCAGACTTTTTATGTAGGTTTGGACTTCTCCTCAAGAAACCTGTTGGATTCTGCTGCTGGAGGTACCTTTATGGGCCTCACTTTGGGTGCTGCAACAAGGCTCCTTGATAATATGATGATTAACTACTCTGAATGGCATGTTGAGAGAGCTCCACATGGTAAGAAGGTAAATTCTGTTGAGGAAACTTCCTCTTTGCGTGAAAAGATTGATGCTATTATGGCTATGCTTGTTAATGGGAAAGCTCCTCTAGATCCTAATAGTGTTCCCTTAGCCTCTTTGGTTGCTCAAGAAGAGCAAGTTGATGTGAACTTCATTAGAAACAACAATTCCTACAGGAAAAAATTTGGTAGCAACAACAATTATAGGCCTTATCCTCCTAGTGGAAATGCTTATCAGGATAGATCTGGAATGCCTAGTGAAGAGAGGATTCTAGAAGTTTAGAGATCCACTAAATTTTTTATACAAATGCAATATGAGCAAAACAAAATTTTCACTAAAACTATGGAAGAACAATCTATTATCTTGAAAAACATTAGTCTTCAGCTTGAGAATCTGAATAGAGAAATTCCTAGTCTACAGTCAAAAAATTTGAGTGCTGAGAAAAATATATCCTCTTTGTCTGAAGCTCAAACTTCCTTGGTTAATAAAATGGCTACTAAACCTGAAACTATGGAAAACACCTTTGCTACTGCTCATGCCATACAAGTTACTATTGATTGAAATGTTAGGCTGTTAGCTCAACTTCATGCTAAGTGAGAAAGGGAAGCTGAAATTGATAGAAACAATAGTGTGTGCATTATCACCACTAAACCACAAATAGCCCCTATTCCTCCTCCTACTATGCCTACCACTAGTGATGCTGAGTTTGACTTTGATATTGATGGTTGTAATATTTCTGAAGTGATTATGTTCTTGCAAAAGCTTGCTAGAAGCCCTGATGCTAGTGATATGCATGTTGCTTTCACGAAACACATTACAAATGCTCTTGTTAAGATTAAGGAAGAAAAGCTAAAACACAAAGCTTCTATTCCTAGGAAAGTAGAAGATAGTTGGGAACCCATTATTAATATGCAAGTGAATGACTTTGACCTCAAAGCTTCATGTGATCTTGGTTCTAGTGTCTCTATTATGCCTAGGAAGATTTATGAAATGCTTGATTTGCCACCTTTATAAGATTGTTATTTGGATGTACCACTCAATGACAATGCTAAGAAGAAACTCATGGGGAGTATTAATGATGTTCTCATTATGGTTAACAATGCTTATGTCCCTGTTGATTTCTATGTTTTGGATGTTGAATAGAATGCTTCTTGTCCTATCACTTTGGGAAGACCTTTTCTTAGAACAGTTGGTGTTATCATTGATATGAAAGAAGGCACCATTAAATATCATTTTCCATTCAAGAAAGGTATTGAACACTTCCATATGAGGAGAGAGAAGTTGATTTTTGCTCCTCCTTCGAAAGCAAGATTTGATGTTAATGCTTTATCATTTGAAAATACTTAATTCTTCTTGCTTCTTGTGCCTAACTTAAAGGCGTTAAAGAAAAGTACTTGTTGGGAGATAACCCAAGAAGTCTTGGAAGTTATTACTTCTGTAATGACCTCTCCTTATCCTTTTTGTTTGATTTTTGTGCCAAGAATGACCTCTAATGAGAGGGAAGTAAGATTTGGGGAGTTGTTGTCCAGAAACAGATTTCTGTCCTCCACCAAAGATATTCGTGAGGAGGCTCTGTAACTCGGATTGATCTCACAATTACGAATAAATCCCCCAGTATGTTAGCTAACTTTCGTTAGTTCAACACTTTTTTATTTGAGCAACAGAAGATGTTCGAAAAAATCGGTCTCTACCTGGTGGTCAGTTTTGACAGATTTCTACCATTATTTGCATTTGCTTCTTATTGATTCCTTTTTGAGTTATCTTTAGGTGAATTGAGCTTTTTGAAGGAGTTACTACAGTAGCTTGTGTTTTTAGTGAAAAGCCTTGCTGTTCCAAAGCTTTGCCAGTGGTCTAATATCTTTTGAATAAGCTAATGTTAGTAATGAAGATTGTGTGAAGGAAAAATTTCAGGTGTAAAGAGAGAATGATGCAATGAGATGAAGAATGGACAAAAGCTCAAGCATGGGGATGCTACCATGGTGTCACCCCAATAAATATCCAAGAGGTACAAGCGTCAAAGCTTGGGGATGCCCAAGGCATCCCCTTCTTCATCAATAAAAAAGCTCAGGTCTGTCTAGACACTTCGTTTTTATTGTTTCATGCACAATTGTGTTGTTCTTGGAGCGTGACGAGGTTTGATCTTGTCAATGCCCATTGTTATGGACTTGGGTTTTGGAGAAGATGGGGATGCTGGAGATCGTGGCACGGTTAACAGACAAGCAACCAGGGGACACGAGATTTACCCAGGTTCAGGCCCCCGGAGGGAAAACCCTACTCCTGCTTGTCTGCTCTTTGATTACGGCGGAACCGAAGGTTACAGGGGTGCACAGATTCGATCTGGCGTGGAGGTGTGTATGTCGTAATCTAGTAGTTGTCCTCCTCGTTGGACCCTCCTAGCCTTTATATATGGGGAGGCTAGGTCTCGGGTACCGATACGAGTAGGTTACAAGTTGTATTCAAACTCTAGTCTTGTTCTCTAAGGATCCGAAGGCGTCATGGGCCTGGGCCACCCGAAAATCTTCATGGGCTGGCGTATATTTGCCGTGGGCCTTCCTTGGGCTAGACTAGGTATGCTGAAGTTACGTACCCATAGGGTATAACCATGTCAGTAGCCCCCGAGTGTTCAGTCGAATCGTAGATTCGGCTGAGGACTCTTCAATCCTTCGGGTACAACTCTGTCTTTCAAGAGAATGTGTAGGGATTGTTGATGCGTGTGCCTGACTCACCCGACGGATCAGGGTCAGTTAATCATCTTAGGACAAAACAACACGATCTTCTTCAGGTGCGAGTCCCTCGACTCGAACCCGGAACATATGCTGGTGTAATTCGACTCAGGCCGCGGAGGACTTACAGGAGTGGAATTCCAGTGATTTTAAATGATGTACCCAACGCGTCCGTCGGGATTTTTCATCGCACCTGCTGGCACGGATTTTGACTAGCAGAGCACAGTCGTGTGCGTTTCCAGGCCATCAGATGATATCTGTAGGTCTTATCTTTGCGTCGTAGACGCAGCATCCGAAAGTTTATCACCGCGGAGGTGTTTCGGGTGGCCAAGGAGGTCGTTGCTCACTTAGCGTTAATTAGGGCAGAGTTGCCGAAAAAGTTTTGCATGCTGATCCGAAGGATCGCAGTCAAAGAGTTCATAGGGTGCGCGACCAGCGCTCCCTATGGGAGTAGCCCCCAAGTGTCTGTTCGAGTCGTAGACTCAAACGGAGACTTTTAGTTCAGGCATTGTTTAAATCATTAAGTCCACAGGACTCGAAAATTTTCGGATGCTTGAATCCATCCTCCCTATGGGAGTAGCCCCCGAGTCCGTAGTGGAGTCGTAGACTCGACGTAGGACTCGAAGATCTTTGTGTGTGAACGACCATTGCTCCAGTTTGGAGTAGCCCCCGAGTGTCTGGCGGAGTCGTGGACTCGGGCAGAGACTCGAGTCTTGTATCATGTAACTGTAGTAGGAAAATCTCGTGGGCGTACCGCTGACCCGGAAGTACATCGGGTGCGCGACCAGCGCTCCTGATAGGAGTAGCCCCCAAGTATTTAGTCGAATCGTAGATTCGAGTGAGTACTTTTAGTTCTGGAGCCGAAGTGGTGCTAGTATAGCTTTTGATGACGTCAGTGCTGACGATCGATGACCTCAAGCGTCTGCTACGCCAGGGGTGACTTGACTGGTCGAAGCGTGGGTCCCACTTCCTGACTTTGAATTGACCGGTCACGCGTGGCGTGGAGATGATTACGGCGTCTCCTCGATTTCCGCGCGTAGTGGACGGCGTGGTAACGACGGTTCGTTTTGGTGCTGACACGTGTACGGCCAGATCTACCATTGTCGTTAGGTCTTCTCGATGGACGGCCAGCGTGCGTCGTCTTCGCTGTTATAATCTGTGGTGAAATCGTGGTTTATTTTCACCGCACCAGTTCTTGTGTTTTACTGCTCCCTCGTTCTTGAGTTGTTCTTGCTGCGCCAGAGAGTTTTCTCCACATTGCCCTTGTCTTTCTTCGTTGGCAACGCCGGCGCCGCCGTAGCGTGATGGGGAAACCAAAGAAGTCTTCATCTGCGGTTGGGACCAGCGCCGCCGGAGGCAAGAAGGGCGCCGCCGCTGCTCGTGTCACCGATGGTGGCTGGCGGCGATCAGAGACGCGGAGAGAGATCTCCGCAAGCTGCGCGAGCGGAGCCTGATCCCGCAAGACACGACGGCCGTGATACTCCCCGGCAATGAGGTAATCCCCCGTCCCCCATCTGGGTTTCGGGTATGTTCGTTGCCTTCGTGATTCGCGGGTTTTCTTTTCCTGTCCATGACTTCCTTCGTGGACTGCTCTTTTTCTATGGGGTTCAACTCCATCATCTGTCTCCCAACTCCCTTCTCCACATTGCGTGTTTTATCACGCTTTGCGAGTGTTGGCTTGGCATTGAGCCGCACTTTGGCCTCTTTCGGAAGCTTTATTCCGTGAAGAGGCAGTCTGGTTCGGATGGTGTGTATCCCATTGGGGGTTTCATCATCTCCCTCAGTCCCAATGTGCAATTCTTTTCCTTCTCCATGTCCGAATCTGTCCAGTACTGGCGGAGGAAATGGTTTTACATCCGTGACTCCGTGCTGCCTGGGCAAGATTTTGGTCTCGTTCCTTTTGACCCCTCCTAGTTGATTGTGAAGAAAAGATCCTGGAAAAACCAAATCTTGGATGGTGAGGTGGCAGAGATAGAGGCCCTGTACCGTCGGGTGGAGGAGCTCCAATTGATTCCTGAGAAGGAGGTGAATGGTGTCGACATCATCCGGACGTTTCTTGAGCGTCGTGTGCAGCCTCTTCAGGCGAGGGCGCACCCGGTGTTCCTTTACTCTGGGCGCCGTGATCCGACGAGGGTTTCGAGTGAGAAGATCTCTGAGGTGGACCTTGACAAGGATCTTCGCGTGTTGTTGAAGTTCAAGGTCGACGAAAAAATCCCGGGGAAGTCGCTGACTCCTCCGTTTTCTTCGACGTTGGTCGTGCCGAAGGTGTAGATTTGCGCACGTAGTGCTTCCCTTTTGTTTTTGTCAGCTGTGTACTTTTTTTTCCTTTGTTTGCTAACAAAGTTTCTTCTCATTTTGTAGAGCTTCAAAGTGCCAGGCATGGCACCACCATTGCCCAAAAGGTATCCGAATGCCCCGGATAATGAAGTGGTGGATTCCGTGTCCGAGCCTCCTTCGGCGCGATCTCCGGCGGAGGATGCCGACGAGTCGGGTGAGGATCATTCGCTCGAACGATCACTGAGCTCTAGCGAATCGTCAGATGCCTCGACTCCCAGGAATCCTCTGGGTCTTGAGCGTCATGATGATGTTCCTGGGGGTTCTTCCTCTCCCCTTCCTGCCATTCCTGTGCGAGTTGTTGCTCCGCACCCGCCAGCAAAGCGGAAGAAGGAAGAGAAGAAGGAAGAGAAGAAAGAGGAGAAGAGGGCCCGAAGGGCTTCTCCTATCTTTGATCTGAGCGCGTTGGGCTCGTAAGTGTTCTTGTTGTACTGTTGTCCTTTTCTCTTTATGATGTTTGCACCTGTGTTGATTGGCTTCGTGTGCAGGCAATCCTCCGACGGCTCCAGTGATGGAGCGCGTGAGATGATGGGGGAGTCGAACATTGCGTCGCCTCCTCCTCAGACGGTGGCGGCTTCGGGTGGCGCCGCTCCGGATCCTCCTGTGCAGGAGAGGCTGATGGTTGCGCCTCAGAATTTCGCAGGCGGGCCTTCGGGTTCGCCTTCGGAGCACGTAAGTTTGTCTGCTTCATGTCACGGGGGGAGCCCCCGAGCGTCTTCGTGTGCTGATGTTGTGTTTGCTTCTGTGTTTTGGGCGTAGCCCCCAAGTCCTGTGCTTACTGCGATTGCCTTTTTCTGCAGCCTTTTGTCCAAGAGGCCAAGCGGCTGGTGGAGGAGCGCCTGACGCTGGAGGCGAAACTGCGGCAGCTGCAAGGTATTCGTCTGCCTTGTAGTACTTGGCTTATTTATCCTGGTCTTGTTCTTTGACACATGCTTGTTGTAAATGTAGAGGAGCATAACGACTCTCTCCGTGAGGTTGATGCTCTGAAGAAGAGCCTTGGCCAATCGAAGCAGAAGGCCGAAGCTGCCGTTGAGGCGAAAGAGCGCCTTGAGCTGGAGCTGACGAAGGCAGCCGAAGCGAAAGAGCGTCTGCAGCAGGAAGCCGCAGGTCGTGAGGAGCAGCTGGCCACCGTTGCGGCTGCTCGTGAAGCAGGGGTGGCGGAGAAGCTCATGGCTGCTGCCAAGGCTATTTCGGGTGAGTGCTAGCTTTTGTACTTGCTTCTTTTTCTTCGGGTCTTCTTCTACGTTGCCTTTCTTCATGTTTTCTTCTGTTTTGTCTCAGATGCCGCAGGCATCGAGTTTGACCGCGGTGCTCTAGAGCACGGGAGTGCTCTGGATGATGCCACTGTAGCGGTCGAAGACCGCTGCAGCACCGTCGTCAACTCCCTTGCCAAGGCGAAAGAGGTCCTTGGTCGCTTTTACCAGGAGCTCTTCCCGAAGGGCGCATCCCTTGAAGACGTGGGTGCCCTGGCAGAGGCTCTGTCAGCCGAAGCGCCTGCAGCGTACAAGCGCAAGCAGAAGGGCATCGGCGCGTCCGTCGGGCTGGCGATGGCCATGGCGGCTGGGGCGGAGCTGGACTTGCCCCAGATCACTTCTCGGATGCCGACGGCTGCAGATGGATCAGAGGTAGACTTCGCTGCCTACTCCGCTCGCTGCAGACGATATGGGCCCAAGCTCATAGACTTGCTGTCTGAGTACGCGCTGCGGCAGCAGGGCGAGGCCAAAGCTAGGCAGTCTGGCTCTGAGGCGACTCGGTGTCCTACGCCTTAGGCATAGGAGATGTAGGGTAGTATGTAGTTTACTTTTGCTGTAAATATCTTTTGTAGCACCATCCTTGTGCCACGCAGTGGCCTTATTTTAATGAATTCCTCCGAGTTGAGCTTTTCCCTTGGCTGAATGTCTATGTGCTTTCTTTTTCTACTGCTATAGGTTCCTTAGGGTGCTGACCCGGTTGACACGTCATCCGAAAGGCCCTTGCGAGCATCATTGGATGATTCCTCGCAGCTCGCGTTTCTTCGAGATCGCGTGCGCAGCTTGGAGAGAGATTTGCTTGGGTTGCGCGGTCGCGCTGATGTTTGGAAGTCCAAAGCAGATCGTAGTGCAGCCAGAGAGGAGTACTTGATGGAGGAGCTGGGTCGGCTGTCCGAGCAGCTGCAATGTAAGTTGATCCGTCTTTCGGGCTGTAGCTCAGTCCTTCGGGTGAGCCTGCTGGCCTTACTCTTGTTCTGTGCTGTTGTCGCAGGTGCGAATCTTGCTCCGAGGGAAGAAAAGGAGCGCATTGTTGTTCGAGTCAATTGCTTGACTCAACAGGACATGGAAGCCGGCGGCTTCTTCTGGATGGATCGCGATCGCGCCATAGTTTTGGCGACGGTGCAGGATCGTGTCTACCAGGTTTCGCGGGTGCTCCGCCAGGTGTAGACATCGCTGTCCTCGGTGTTGCACGTCATGTTTCCGTTGGATGGCATGCCGACGACCCTTGCAGGTCTTCTGGCAAAGTTTCGGAGTACCAGCAATGTCAAGGAGCTGGTGCGGCAGCAGCTCGTCGCAGGGGTGAAGGCTGCCTTGTCTCTTGTGAGGGTGCATCGCCCTGATGTAGATTTGGCTGTTGTGGCGACTGGGCCACCTCCTCGACCAGATGGTGGCGAGTGGAATATGCGTCCGCATTACGCGGTTGTAAGGCAGTATGCCGAACAGATTGTAGATTTGTTTGAGCAGCGTGCTCAGGTTATTCTTCAGAATAGGTAGTACCTGAAAATAAACAGATAGATGTAAAATTTGTATATTGCGGCTGGGCGTGTATGTGCCCTTTGTTGTAAAGGTTCGCTTGTTAGCGAGCACACAGTGCTTTGATTTAGTACGTGCCCTTTTCGTTAGCCTGACGTGGTCAGCTACTCAGGTGTACACGTGTTTTCCTCAGTCGATGAAATCGTGAGGTGGGGGGAGCCCCCGAGTGCTTTGATGTAGTACGTGCCCTTTTCGTTTGCCTGACGTGGTCAGCTACTCAGGTGTACACGTTTTGTCCTCAGTCGATGAAATCGTGAGGTGGGGGAAGCCCCCGAGTGCGTATGTAGCATGTAATAAGGTTGCAGAGAAATAGTCAACCGAAGGTTGGGGGCGAGACACTTAGCTTTATTTGCAGCGTAATGGAGGAGGTACATGGTTCGGCTGAGTAGCCTTGGCTGTAAGCCTTATTGAGAGTAAAAAAAGGGGTACATTGCTATGGGTAGAATCGTCGCAGGTGCGAGATGTTCCATGGGTTGGAGTATGCGACTCCAGACTCCACCTGCTTGAGGCGATAGGCGCCACCTGGGATGACCTCGGTGATGGCATAGGGTCCTTCCCATGGCGACTCGAGTTTATTCGGTCGCTTTTGCTTAAGTCGCAAGACGAGGTCTCCTTCGACGAAGGACCTTGGGCGCAGCCGGCGGCTGTGGTAGTTGCGGAGGTTTTGCTGATACACCGCTGATCTAGCTGCTACTATATCTCGTGCTTCGTCGAGTGTGTCGACGGCATCTTCGAGTGCAGCCGTGGATTCGGCTTCGCTGTAAGCGACGACTCGTGGAGCCTGGTGGCGTACTTTGGCTGGTAGCACGGCCTCAGCTCCGTGCACCATGAAGAACAGTGTGTAACCGGTGGAGCTGTTTGGCGTAGTCCGTAAGCTCCACAGGACAGACGGTAGCTCTTTTGTCGAGTTGCCAGCTCTGTGCTCGAGTGAGCCCATGAGGCGTTTCTTGATGCCAGCGCCGATTAGGCCGTTGGCCTTTTCCACTTGCCCGTTTGTTTGCGGGTGCGCCACTGAGGCATACGTGATATTGATCCCGAGGCCTTCGCAGAAATCCTGGAATTCTTCTGACATGAAGTTCGAGCCGTTGTCGGTGATGATGCTGTGCGGTACGCCAAATTTGTAGACAATGGATTTGAAGAATTTGACGGCGGTTTTGCCATTCTGGTTGGTGACTGGCATGGCTTCGATCCACTTGGTGAATTTGTCGACCGCGACCAGGAGGAAGACGTGTCCTCCCTTCGAGGATTTTGGCAGTTTGCCGATCATGTCGAGGCCCCATTGGGCAAAAGGCCAGGCTATGAGTATGGGTCGAAGTTCGGACCCAGGTGCGTGTGGTTTGTCGGCGAACCGTTGGCACCCGTTGCATCTTCGGACGATGTCCTTCGCGTCGCTCATGGCCATTGGCCAGTAGAATCCTGCTCGCAGAGCTTTGGCAACGAGTGAGCGACTGCCTGCGTGGTGGCCGCAGATGCCCTCGTGGATATCTTGGAGTATGGCCTTGCCGTCATGGATGGTGACGCATCGTTGTAGTACGCCCGTAATGCTGCGTTTGTACAGTTCGCCGTTGATGATGGTGAAGGCTTTCGACTGACGGGATACGCGCCGGGCATCTGTCGGGCTGTCTGGTAATTCTCCGTTTATCAGGAACTGGACGTATGGACGTGTCCAAGTTTCTTCGACTGCCATGACCTGCATCAGGTTGACCATGGCAACTTCGGTGTCCAACTTTTCGGGTCCTTCGTGACTTTCGGGTAGCGTAGCCCCCGAGTGTTCTGCTTCTTCGGGTGATCCCTTTGGGAATTTCCGCTTGATTGATGGCACGCAGATCTGTTCGAGGAACACACCTGGTGGTACCTTTGCACAAGTGGAGCCGATGTTGGCGAGTCTATCGACCTCCTCGTTGCTCTCTCTTCCAACGTGCCGAAGCTCGCAGCCGTCGAATTCTCCTTCGAGTGCGTTGTATAGCGCGCGGTACGCGATCATGTTTTCGGCGTGTGCGTCGCACTCATTCATCGCCTGCTGTACGACAAGGTTGGAGTCACCGTAGATGACCAGGCGCGTTGCGCCGCATATTTTTGCCATCTTCATGCCATGGATGAGGGCTTCGTATTCGGCCTCGTTGTTGGAGGCTCTGAATTTCATCCGAAGGACGTACTTCATCTTGTCACCTTGCGTGGAGGTCAGTATGACTCCTGCCCCTGCTCCGGCTTCGCGTTTGGAGCCGTCAAAATGCATTGTCCAGGACTGCGACATGTCTGGGGTGTCAGGCGGCTGCAGCTCCATCCAGTGCACCAGAAAGTCCGGAAGAACTTGAGATTTGATTGCGTGTCGCTTCTCGTAGATGATGTCCAGGGGTGATAGTTCAAGGCCCCACAGGGCCACGCGTCCTGTGGCCTCTGGGTTATTTAGGATGCTGTTTAGGGGTGCCTCATTGACGACCATCACCTGATGCTCCTGGAAGTAGTGGCTCAGTCGTCGAGCCGTCATGAACACATCGTAGGCCAGCTTCTGGTAGTGCGGGTACCGCTGTTTTGTTGGAGTGAGAACTTCGCTGAGGTAGTAAATTGGGCGTTGTACCCCGTGGGTCTTGCCTTCTTCGGGTCGTTCGACCACGAGTACTGTGCTGACCACCTGGTGTGTGGCTGCTATGTACAGCAACAGGGGCTCGCGCTCTTTTGGCGTGACCAAAACTGGCGAGGTGGAGAGGAGCCGCTTGAGGTTTTCGAATGCGTCGTTGGCTTCTGGTGTCCACTCGAACTTGTCTGCTTTGCGCAGCAGCTGGTAAAATGGTAGGGCCTTTTCGCCCATGCGGCTGATGAACCTGCTTAGTGTCGCTACTCGCCTTGCGAGCTGCTGAATGCCCTTGAGGTTTTTCGGCTTCTCCATTGTCATGATAGCTTTGATTTTCTTCGGGTTTGCTTCTATCCCTCGTTGAGAGATGAAGTACCCGAGCAGCTGACCCGAGGGGACGCCGAAGGCGCACTTTTCTGGATTGAGCTTGATCCTGTAGCGATCGAGGTTGTCGAACGTCTCGCGGAGATCGTCGATAAGTGTTCTTGCCTCCTTGGTTTTGATGACTATGTCGTCGACATAGACTTGGACGTTGCGACCGATCTGGTCCTTGAGGCAGGCCTGCATGCATCGCTAGTACGTGGCACCCGCGTTCTTTAGCCCGAAGGGCATTGTGTTGTAGCAGTATACTCCGAACGGTGTGATGAACGCCGTTTTCTCTTGATCTTCGACCTTGAGTCGAATCTGGTTATAGCCTGAGTAGGCGTCGAGGAAGGAGAGTTTCTCACAACCTGCAGTCGAATCGATGATCTGGTCGATCCGAGGAAGAGGGAAATGGTCTTTAGGGTAGTGTTTATTTAGTGATGTGAAGTCCACGCACATCCGCAGGATGTCCGTGTCCTTCTTCGGGACCATCACCGTGTTTGCCAGCCACTCGCTTTCCTTGATTTCCCGGATGAAGTCTGCTGCGAGTAATCTGTTGATCTCCTTGCCGATAGCTTCGGCTCGTGGCTCTGACAGTCTTCGGATGGACTGCTTGACTGGCTTGGTGTCTGGGAAGACATTGAGTGCGTGCTCGGCGAATTCCCTGGGAACTCCTGGCATGTCCATAGGACACCAGGCGAAGATTTCCTAGCGCTCACGGAGGAATTCGACGAGCGCGCTTTCCTATGCGGTGCTGAGGTCGTTGGCGATCAGCGCCGTCTTGGAGGCATCCGTTGGATGGACCTGCACTTTTTTGGTGTTGATGGTGGAGTCGAAAGACATATCAGGTGCATTCTGCTTGGTGACTGGGGGTAGCCCATTGTCTGTCACTTCGCGGAGCTTTACAAGCTCGTCTTGCATGCCGAAAGACTGGGAGATTTTGTTGAAATCTCTGTCGCATTGGTCCGATCGGGTGAAGCTCCCGTGGACTGTGATGACGCCCCTTGGTCCTGGCATCTTGAGTAGTAGGTATGCGTAGTGTGGGACGGCCAGGAACCTTGCGAATGCTACGCGTCCCAGGATGGCGTGGTATTGTGACGGCCAGTCCACCACTTCGAATTCTAGGCGCTCCTGCCGAAAGTTGTCCGGCTTCCCGAAGATGACGTCGAGCCCTATTTTGCCCAGGGGGAAGATGCCCTTCCCTGGGACAATGCCGTGGAACGTTGTGTCTGATTGTTCCAGGCTGCATTGCGGGATCCGCATAGCTGCTAGAGTGCTTGCGAACATTAGGTTGATGCTGATGCCACCGTCCATGAAGACGCGACTCATCTCGAAGACTCCGATCTGCGCCTCCAGCACCAGGGCAGCATGACCTGGGCGAGGGATCTGGCAAGGGTGATCCGCGCGAGTGAATGTGATGCAGGACTCCGATCCGCTGAGGTACTCAGGGATTGCAGGCGGAGTTGCCACGGCCATATTGATTTGTCGGGTGATTTTCTTATGCACCCTGTTGGTTGGGCGTCCCTTCTGTATCATATTTAGTGCTCCCTTTGGTGGGGGGTATGCGGCCCCGGCGTTGTTTTGCGCTGGTGCGACTGGTTGATGTGGGACTCCAGTAGGCGGTGGTGGAGGAGCTCCGTGTCCTATTTCACCTGGCGCAGGTGCGTTTCCGAACGCAGGAATTGGAGTTTGTTGCCTCATCTGCATCATGCCTTCGCTGAGTTTCTGGAACTCGCGGCAGTCCTTGAGCATGTGGCTAGCTTTCTTTTTGCCATCTTGTTTGTCGATGTAGAAGTGGATGGTGCATGGACCCGAAAGTTTGTCGAATGCTGAGGGTCCGTTATCGCGGTCGCGGCGTTGCCACGACTGTGTTGGTCGTCCGTTGTCGCGGAAGTTTCCGCTGCGGTATCCTCCGCTGTTGCGGCTGTTGTCGTTACGGCGGTCGGCATAGCCGGCTGCGACCATGTTGGGTTCATCGCGGTCTTCGTAGACACGCGATCTCCTCTTGCTGCGGCGTTCGCGTCTGCGGCCGTAGTCGTCCTCTTCATCTGATTGCGCTCGCTGGATGCAATCTTCGCCGTCTGCCCAACTGTTGGCGATTTCCATGATCTGGTCGAGTGTCTTGGGCTTTACACGTCCAAGTTTTTCCTTGAAGTCTGGGCGTTTGACGCCATCCCTGAAGGCGTCGATGGCCCGCTCTTCGGAGATGTGTGCTGCGGAGTTCTTGGTTGTAGACCAGCGTAGTATGTACGAGCGAATAGATTCACCCGTTCTCTGAGTGCACGCTCGCAACTCTTCGATTGAGGCGGGCCTCTTGCTAGTGCCCTTGAAGTTTCGGATGAAGCTATAAGCAAGCTCCTCCCAGCTTCGGATGGATCCTGATGATAGGCTGCTAAGCCAGACCCGTGCCACGCCTGTCAGCTGCAGCTGAAGGCATTGCATGGCGGTTTCTTTGTTGCCTCCGTGAAGCTTAACGGATGATAGATGGTCACTGAGCCAGGACTTTGGATCTTGCGTGCCATTGAATTTCGGAGTATCCGAAGGAAGCTTGAAGTTGCGTGGCATCTGTGTTCGCCGGACGGATCTGCTGAAACATCGAGCCCCGCAGAGTTCTCCTTCGTCTTCATCCATCTCAGATTCAGACGAGCATGCGCGTTTGGCGCGTGCTTTGTCGATCTTGCGCTGTGTAAGCTTGTCTCTGGCGTCGTAGTCGTGTTTATGGCGGTGCGAGTTCTTCTTCCTTCGAGGAAGGTCGTGTTCTTCTTCATCTTCGGATGAGGGAGTGGGGCTCCGGTCGCGCCTGGCCGGAGCTTTCTTCTTCGGCTCCGTAGGAGCGTCTTCGTGGAGCGCAGCTCCGATTAGTCCTAGTCCGGTGAGTGCGGACCTATGCATGGCCCTTTTCGGGTCCCCCTCCGGAGGTGGGTGAGCCGCGAGATACGCAGTGGATGCCATGATCGCAGCTTGTGGCGTCTTCGGAGTGATGTTGCCGTCGGCGTCCATATCCATGAATGATGTGTGGAGGGTTCGGGTCACGTCACGCCGCTCCTTCGGGTCCATGTTTTCCACCCGAGAGTGCTGCTTGTTTCCCTGGTTTCCGTTCGTGCTAGAGCCGGGTCCCATGGCGGAGAGCGCAGCTCGTCGCGCACTAGACTCAAAGGCTGCTTTCTTGCGTTTGTCGAGCGTCTCCTGCATTTTGACTTGCTTCTTGTGCTCCTCGATGAGGAGGTAGTGGTATGCCATCAGCAGATCACGTGGGGAGTCCAGAGGTAGGACTATTTCGCCTGCGACGGCGCGGCGTGCTTCGGCCCATCCTTCTTTGCTAAGTTGGATGAGGTGGCCCCTGTTGTCCCCGTTTTCGCCGTTTGTGTCCTGCGGGTTGGGGTTGGGCGGCGGGTTAGGCGTTTCCTCGTCGGTTTGGATGATTGCGGCGCACAGATAGCGCCTGCAGATTGGTTGGCTGCTACCGCAGCTTTCGGATCCGGCGCCGTAGGTTCCTTCCTCCGAAGGTGGATCGCACAGATCGGAGTTGCAGCTGCTGCTGATGTAGAACTCATCTGTTGATGGTGACGTGCGTAGCACGGGGTGTGGAGCCCATGAAGCGGGCCTGATTGGCGGCACGGGCATCCGCTTAGGGAGGCGGAGAGTGCCAGTTTGTCCCACCTGGAAGCAGAAGCTCCCGAATAGAATTTCGAGTCCGTCGCCTACGGGCTCGAAATCCTTCATGGTATCCGGCGAGTGGGCGGTGAAGTCGAAAGCGCCGAAGAGGAGGTGATTCTCCGTCGCTGTGGAGTTGTAGATCGATCGGGTCGGAACCGTCACGACCGCACAATCAGCAGCCCCGATTCCCACAGACGGCGCCAATTGACGAGGTTTGATCTCGTCAATGCCCATTGTTATGGACTTGGGTTTTGGAGAAGATGGGGATGCTGGAGATCGTGGCACGGTTAACAGACAAGCAACCAGGGGACACGAGATTTACCCAGGTTCAGGCCCCCGGAGGGAAAACCCTACTCCTGCTTGTCTGCTCTTTGATTACGGCGGAACCGAAGGTTACAGGGGTGCGCAGATTCGATCTGGCGTGGAGGTGTGTATGTCGTAATCTAGTAGTTGTCCTCCTCGTTGGACCCTCCTAGCCTTTATATATGGGGAGGCTAGGTCTCGGGTACCGATACGAGTAGGTTACAAGTTGTATTCAAACTCTAGTCTTGTTCTCCAAGGATCCGAAGGCGTCATGGGCCTGGGCCACCCGAAAATCTTCATGGGCTGGCGTATATTTGCCGTGGGCCTTCCTTGGGCTGGACTAGGTATGCTGAAGTTACGTACCCATAGGGTATAACCATGTCAGAGCGTCTTAGTTTTCGTTTGCTTTACTTAGTTTGTTTGGTTTGCTTAAGTAGTTTGGACCCCCGTTCTTGCTGTGTTGTTTTGCAAATAAGTTTGCTTGGTGTTGGAAAGGAGTAGTAAGTTCTTGCTTGAAGTGCAAGAGGAGCTTGCATTGACTGTGACTTAGACTTTAGCATGACATGCTATGTCGGGGGGATAATCCCCGAGTGGGAAAAGCCAAGCACAAGTAGGCCGGCTCCAGAAGGAACAGGCCGCCTGGCCTTCAAGAAGGACAACTCCAGCTAATTGGCGAACACCACCCGGCTGGGCTTATAACCTTCCCGGCTGGCCCGTCTAGCCGGTGGCCAGAAGAACCGGCCGGGTGGCCGCTTCCACCCGGCTCACCTTGGATTCGATGGAGAGCACGGAAGAGCTGACACTCTGTGTGGGGTACGCCTCTGGCTCTCCCTCGTCATCGGACCAGCTGGCATGCCATCATGACCAGCGCTACCCGACGAAGATAAAGCAAAGTGGTCAGCGAGACTGACGAAATCAGTCCGGATGACCTTTAAAGCAAGGGTGATGCCCCAAAGGAAGGCCGGGTGACCACAAAAGAGAAGGATGACGCTAAAAGGAGGGTGGACTGGGTCCTAGCCCACCGGCTGGGCCCTGCATCCAGCCCTGTCCCGTAAACCCATATCCAAACAGTAAACCCTAGGACCCGATCTGTAATCTGCCCCCTAGACCAGTATATAAGGGAGGGTAGAGCTAGGGTTCTAGGTAGGCAACAATAGAAGGATAGAAGTGTTAGCACCAAGTTCCCATCTTCCTCTAGCTCCCGATAGTTGCTAAGGAAACAGCTCAAGGAGCATCTGAACAGGGCATTTTCTCCCTCATATAGTTCATCTTGCAGGAGTAGGGGTGTTACCTCGCCGAGAGGGCCCCGAACCTGGGTACGTTGCTGTGTTTGCAGTTCACCGTGCCCAACCCGTTGCGTGAGCCACCGAATGCATCCGTGTATCCCTTCTTTGCCATCCCCGATGGCACTTCCGTGTTCCACACCACGACAGTTGTCGCCCACCATGGGGCACAACGCTTCGGCTAGGATCATCTTCTGCACGGGACTTCCGCTCGTCGCCGGTGAACGCGTGGCCTCCAGCCTTGTTCTCATGCATGGCGCTTTCGACTGCTTCGTTGACAATGCCGCGTGCTTCATCGGGAACTCCTTCCCCGCCGACGGCTCCATCCTGCATTTTGGAGACGTCCGCATCTACGTCGCCACTGTCGCTGAGGTTTTCCCTAGTGTGGTCACCCCCGTCCTCGATGTTCCACTCGCCCACGGCCCGTCCGCGGCGAGTGGTTGCGTCGAAGTCATGGTGGTAAACGCCCGCGAAAACCATCGTCCACCTCAGGAGCGTCGGGCGGGAGGAGAGAACTCCACTCCCGAGCAAGAGCAAGACCCGCTCACCGCATCCATCCAGCACTTGTGCGCTCCAGTCATCGTCGAGGCAAACCCAGCAGCTGCTGCGGCCGCACTCAAAACCACGCGTCAGAAACTCCTGGAGGAAGCCACCAACGTCACGGCTAACCAGCATCGGCTGAACGCCACCGTGCATGAGTACAACGCGTCACACGGCTTCGCCAGGAAGATCCAACACCGGGGGCGTGACCTAGCATCAGAACTGGACCGTGCCGCTGATTCACATGCAGGTGTGGCGTAGCCCGTCTATAGCACCCCCGCCAAGAACATGAGGGCAGCCGAGGCGGCAGCCGTGGAGCTGAAGCACCTCGAGGGCAAGGAACTTCGTCGCCAGCAGGAGAGCATACACCTCCTCGTCGCCACCGCTAACAAGCAGCAGGTCGAAGGCATCCCCAGCCAGATGGGCAACTCCCGCGACATCGTCGTTCGCAAAGGCGCGAACCAGACGGCGCATGGAGGAAGCAAGTATCAACAGGCATCCTCCCTAGGAGGGGTCGGGCAAAATAGCCTCCCGCGTGGCGAATCCGGCAACCGTGGCCGCCACAACCGGGACGCTGCCGCCTCCAGCGTAAGTCGCGCTCCGGTAGCAGGAGCCTCCCAAGGGAAGAAGACACGCGCCCTGGAGGAGGGAGCAGACGCAAACAGGGATCCGCCTGCATCACGCCTGAAGGGACGGCTCGGCCCCCGAGAACTGGCTGACATGCGCGAGCGCATCGACCTCCTGATGCAGTCACGCACACTGGAGGAGGAAAGTTTGGCTGGCCCGAAGTGTTTTGGCCCGCGCATCCGGAACAAACCGTTTCTGAAAGGTTTTTCGCTTCCAAGGGACACGCCAAAGTACAACGGTACGGTCAAGCCTGAGGATTGATTGGTTTATTACACCACCACAGTGGGAATCGCCAACGGCAATCTCCGCCTGGCCATCCATTACGTTCCCCTCATGCTCGCCGATTCGGCAAGAACATGGCTCAACAGCCTCCCCGACAACAGCATCAACGCCTGGCTAGACTTCAAAGAAGCGTTCATTCGCAACTTCACCGGAACATACAAGCGGCCGGGTCGACCTCGCGAGCTTGCCCTTTGCGTGCAGGGCAAGGACGAGTCAGACCGCTCTTACCTCACCCGGTGGACTAGCATGCACAATTCATGTGAAGGGGTGCGCGAGGACCAAGCGATAGATTGCTTCACCAGCGGCTGCCGAGACGGCACCATGTTGAAGCATAAGCTCAGCCGGGCAGACCCGCAAACCATGGCCCAGGTCATGGCCATTGCGGATAAGTATGCCACCGCTGGCGCGGCCATGAAGAAACCCATCATGGTGGACGACCAAGGCCAAATCGTCACGGACGAACAGGCGGAGCGCCGCCAGCCGGGTGACCATCATCCCAGGCGGCACGGCCATGACAACCGCCACAACAAGAGGAAAGTCGACCAGCCGGATAGCCGGTACGACACCAAGCAAGTAGCCGCTGTGCATGAGGACCCAACTGCAGGCGGCAGCCGGAGACAGAGGCCGGATGATAGGCCGCCTCGGCCCAAGTACATCATGGAGTCCATGCTCGATGGGCCGTGTAAGTTCCACAGTGGCGGCAGCAAGCCCGCGAATCACACAACACGCCAATGCAGCTGGACGAAGAAAATGGCCGAAGCCAATGGGCTCCCACCACCACCTCCACCGCCAGCCGGAGGCCCACCAGACAACAGGGCAACCACCGCGAGGACAACGAGGACGTTTACCAACGACAAGTGGGTAACTATCACATATACCTCGCGGAGCCGGAAACAAAGCATGCCAAGCGGAGACGCGAGGCGGAGCTGAACGCAATTGTCCCCCCCCCCCCCCCGTCCCCCAGTAGCTACACTGGTCAGACCAGGCGATCACTTGGAGCAAGGAGGATCAGCCAGTTGTGTTACCAAGCCCCGGCAGCTACGCATTAGTCCTCGACCCCATCATCATCTCCAAGAAACACTTGTGCCGCTTCTCCCAGGTGCTGATCGACGGAGGCAGTAGCATCAACCTCCTCTATCGGAGTAGCCTCGAGAGGCTAGGCATCAGCGAATCCTAGCTGCAACCCTCGAGCACTTTGTTCCACGGAACAGTACCAGGCCTATTGCACTCGCCAATCGGAAAGATCCGCCTGGACTTCATCTTCGGTAGCGAGAACAACTTCCGTCGTGAACCAATTTGTTTCGAGGTTGTGAACCTCTCCAGCGCCTACCACGCCATACTAGGGCGCCCAGCTCTCACCAAATTCATGGGAGTACCGCACTACGCGTACCTCAAGATGAAGCTGCCAGACCCAAAGGGAGTGATCACCATCGATGGATGCTACAAGCGTTCGATCGAGTGCGCTTCAGACGGCTCCAAGCTAGCCGAAGCAATGATCATCGCTGAAGATAAGCATGTCATAATGCAGAACGTGGCGGCTCTGCAGAAGGATATGCCGGCTAGAGAACCTAAACCGGCTGGAGAATCATAGTTCAAGCCCTCGCAAGGAACAAGGAAAATCCTGCTAAACGAGGAGGACCCAAGCAAGTTCGTCCTGGTCGGAGACGACCTGGACAGCAAATAGGAAAGCGCGCTCGTCGATTTCCTCCGTGAGAATCGGGAAATTTTTGCATGGTGCCCCAAAGACATGCCAGGTGTCCCGAGTAAACTCACCGAGCACTCTCTTCATGTTCGACCAGACGTGAAGCCAATCAAGCAATATTTACGCCGCTTCACAGAAGAAAAAAGAAGAACCATCGGTGAGGAGATCACACGGCTGCTCGCAACCGGCTTCATCATGGAAGTTTTCCACCCGGAATGGCTCGCCAACCCGGTGTTGGTGCTGAAGAAGAACAATACATGGCGCATGTGCGTCGACTACACCAGTCTCAACAAGGCATTCCCCAAAGATCCTTTCGCTCTACCGCGGATTGATCAAGTCATCGACTCCACTGCCGGGTGCGATTTGTTGTCTTTTCATAACCCCGTATGGAGCTTACTGCTACACCACCATGCCCTTCGGGTTGAAGAACGCGGGAGCAACCTATCAGTGCTGCATGTAGAAATGTTGCAGACGCAGATCGGCAAAAACATGCACGCCTATGTTGACGACTTCATCATCAAGACCAAGGAGCGACACACACTCCTTGAGGATCTGAAGGAAACATTTGACAACCTTCGCCATTTCCAGATCAAGTTGAACCCGGAGAAGTGCGTGTTCGGTGTCCCAGCCGGCAAGCTCCTGGCTTTCTCATCTTAGAACGAGGAAGCAAGGCAAACCCGGAGAAGATCGTAGCCATTGAGCGCATGGAGTTGCCACAGAGCCTGAGCGACATACAGAAGTTCACCGGGTGCCTTGCCTCCCTCAGCCGATTCGTCAGCCGACTGGGTGAGAAAGCTCTTCCCCTGTACCAGCTGATGAAGAAGACGGACAAGTTCGTCTGGACAGCTCAGGCGGATGAAGCTTTCCGAGACCTCAAGCGCATGCTCACCTCACCACCCATTCTGGCGGTGCCAACGGCAAAGGAGCCTATGCTGATGTATATCACTGCCACAAACAGAGTGGTTAGCATGGTGTTGGCAGTGGAAAGACCAGAGGAAGGGAAGGCCCAGTTGGTCCAGCGCCCTGTGTACTACCTGAGCGAGGTGTTGTCGCTATCCAAGCAGAATTACCCCCACTACAAGAAGCTGGTGTATGGCGTGTACATGGCCGCCAAGAAACTCAAGCACTACTTCCAAGAGCACTCCATCCGGGCGTTGTTTTAGCATTATGCTTAGTGATTATTGTTGTAGCATGTCTTGTTCCAAACAATTGGGATTGCTTAGTGTGCCTTCAAGAAATTATGAATTGTTTTAGCATGCAAAAGCATAGTATTATGGTATTCTCCTTTGATGTTTTGCTTGGGTTGACTTGGCACATGCTCACACCATGTTATGACTATGACAAGTCACCATTAGCCTCTATGATCATTTAGTCCTTGACTTGTAGTACCACTCTTTGTTTTGATTAGTATGCTTTGTTGCACTGCATGATTATGGCCATTATTGCTCTCTTAGTTGGTTGCTCCCAGTCTTTTGCTAGCCTCCACTTGTATGAGTAAGTTCTACTCATGATTCCAACTCCCAAGAAACCAAGTTATTCCAAAGTGTCCACTATAAACTCCTATGCATGGTGTGTTACACCATTCCAAGTATATTCTTGTTTTCAACTATCTTCCAATTAAAAACTATTTTGTTATGTGAAAACTTAGTGATTAAAGCCCACACGAACTTGATGGCACACTTTATTCTTTGACCCGAATAACTTGAACCATTGTGCTATCACGGGGAACGTTTTCAACATTGCACTTGTACTTTTTACCTAGTTGATATCATGCTCTTTTGTCTATGGATGTCACCGATGTGAAATAAAGAGGGAATTTGTAAGTCCATGGAGTTTGTATCCTGTCTTAGAGAAACGTCTGGGCCGCTAGCCTAAGCCATGCCTAATCATGGTGGAAACTTGTAGCATCACCATAATAAGCTATCTATGAAGCATCCTCAATAAAAAGCTATGCATATGGTAAATAAAAAGATTGCTGAGATGCTCATTGTCTGCTTGCCTTGTCATTTTGGTTATGGGAAAGATCCTGTACCATGTGCAAGGGGTACCCCGTTGGCGGTTCTCGATGATATGCAAATACTTACAGTGACAAGAACTTACCTAGACCCAAAGTTGAGTATGCATGAGGTGTGGTCCTCGTATTCAAGGGACATGAGATTGCCAACTTATACTTCGTCAAGCATATACTACAGCTTTGCCACTTTAACCATAACCACTTCAAGATGCTTATGATAGGGGCAATGAGGGCTGAAAGCTAACAAGTACTATAATTTTTGGAAGCTCTTTTTGAAACTTGTAATCCCTGCTTCCTTTACTAAAAAGGAATTTCTTCCACCATTATTGAGTCTCCACCTTCTACTTTTAGGCACCATTAAGAGAGCATAGTTGTCATTTTGTGTGCAGTGTTCCAAAGCTTATTAATTGATGCATATTATGTTATTACTTGTTCTTGTGCTACTTGTTTCTAGTCATCCTTGTGAACTTTGTAGGTGTCCTATGCATCTATTTGCTACTCTATGAGGGACAAGCTGAATGCCACTATGCTATGTTTTCTGTATGTGAAACAAACAAACGTTTTTCAACGCATGTTATTCATGATCTTTGTTTGTAGCTTTTCATGTTGCATGCATAGTTACTATGTCCTACTGTTAGAACTCCATCTTTCATGCACATGTTTAGAGTTCTTTGATTCCAGCTTTCAATGCTTGCAAATGGTTGGATCTTTATTGTGAGGGTGCATGTCACCTCAAAAATTATTCTTTTATCACTTACCTACTCGAGGACGAGCAGGAGTTAAGCTTGGGGATGTTGATACATTGGAAACGTATCTATAATTTTTGATGCTCCATGCTTGTTTTGTATCTACTTTGCTTTTCTTATCTACACTTTGAGGTGATTTTTACATGTTTTTTGGAGCTAACCTATTAACAAGTTGCAACAGTGTTAGATGCCTGTTTTCTGCTGTTTTTTGGTTTCAGAAAAGTTAGTAAAGAAATATTCTCAGAATTGGACGGGACAAACGTCAAAGTCAATTACTTTCCGTGGGGAACAAGAAGTCCAGAGGAGAGCCGGAGGGGCCAGCCAGGGGGGCAGACCCACCCCAGGCATGGGTGGGCCCAGCCCCGTGCCTGGCTAGGGTTTGGCTACCCTGGCCGCCTCCTCAGTCTCCCCCTTCGCCTATAAGAAGCCCCCGATGCAGAAACCCTAAGAACCCAATCAAATATCCACGAAACCGTCTGTAGCCGCCGCCACCATCGTCCCTAGATCGGGGGGGGTCTGAAGTTCTTCCCGGCACCCTGCCAGAGGGGAGATCATCCCGGAGGCCTTCTCTCCGGTATGATGTGTGAGTAGTTCCACCTTGGACTATGGGTCCATGTAGTAGCTAGATGGTTGTATCTCCTCCTTTGTGCTTTCATGTATAGATCTTGTGAGCTCCGTTCATGATCAAGATCTAATCTATTTGTAACCATGCATGTTGTGTTTGCGGGGATCTGATGGATATTGAGATTATTATGTTCGTTTGATTAATGGTTTTGTCTTTATGATTCTATCATGTCTGTGTTGTTTGTGATCTTGCGTGCTCTCCATTGTTAGTAGCTATCTTGGCCAAGTAGTTGCTAGTGACTCCAAGAGGGGGTATTTATGCTCGATAGTGGGTTCATGCCTCTAGTTTCCAAGGGAAGTGACAATTATCTCTTCGGTTGTAGATGTGTTGTTGCTACTAGGGAGAAAACAACGGTCTCTTATTCATGGAACATGTGGACTGTTTACCTTACACACTTTGCTTAAAGCAGTTGTCTGTTGCTTGCAACTTAATACTAGAGGGGGTTTGGATGATAACCTGAAGGTGGACTTCTAGTAATAGATGCAGTTGGACAATCTTTACCATTGATACATCTTCCACCGTTACTTGTTTAGTTGCTGCAAACCATTACCTTCCACACCATACGTTTAATCCTTTGTTACAACAAACCGGTTAGCTTGACAACCTCACTGTTCGTTGGGGCAAAGTCTTGAGTTTGTGTTGTGCAGGTCTCCGCGTTACTTGCAACACCTGTGTGACGTTTCCTTCCTCCTTCTGGTTCGATAACCTCGGTCTCAACTGAGGAAAAACTTGCTGCTTGCTGCTTCACACCTTGCTCTTGGGGTTCCCAATAGGCTGTGCGTAGACAGTCGTCGAGCTTTTCTGGTGCCGTTGCCGAGGAATAAAGAAAGAAGCTCCCACGTTAACAAGGCGCCATCAATCTCACGAGGCTCCAAGAAGTGACAGACAACAGGGCACCCCCAGTCGCCAGGTAAAACTCACCTGACATGTCGTTCGACTCCACAGTGAACACAAAAAAGGTGCAGGTCCACCCAACCGATGCCTCCAAGACAGCGATGATTGCCAATGACCTCAGCCCCGCATAGGAAAGCGCTCTCGTCGAATTCCTCCGTGAGCACTGGGAAATCTTCGCCTGGTGTCCTGCGGACATGCCAGGAGTTCCCAGGGATCCCCTGTAACTTTCGGTTCTACCGTAATCAAGAGCAGACAAGCAGGAGTAGGGTTTTCCCTCCGGGGGCCTGAACCTGGGTAAACTTCGTGTCCATGCGTTACTTGTTTGCTAAACCATTCCACGATCTCTAGCATCCCCACCTTCTCCAAAACCCAAGCTCATAACAATGGGCATTGACGAGATTAAACCTCGTCAGCCACGTTCCGGCAGCGCTCCCGTAGTCATTCACACGTTCGGTACTCGATGAAGACCTTCTTCTCCCTTGTTCCAGCAGGCGGCGAAGGTTGTAGTTCTCTCCTCGTGAATCCGGCAGAACGACGGCGTGGTGTCGGAGATTAGAGGGGAGATCCTACAAGGCTTCGCCTTAAGCTGGAGCGGGTAGGTGGAGTAGAAGGGTTCCTCGGTGACTAGGGTTTAGAGGCCGAAGATAGGAGGTGGGGGCGGTGGCGGCTAGGGTGAGGGCGGCTTGGGTGGGGCTAGGGCTTATGGTGTTTGAGGCAGCCCCTCCCCTCTATTTATGAGAGGGAGGGACGGCTAGGGGAGGGGAGGTCGAATCCTCTCCCAACTCCCTCTCCTCCTTGGCGCGTGGTGGAGGGAAAGGAGGTTTCCTCTCCTTCCTCCACCAGGAAACATTGTCCCAGTTTGACTTTTCAAACTTGCCTTTTGACTTTCAATTTTGGAGTTTGATTTCTCTCTTTTATTTTCCTAGCCTAGTGACCTAGGACACGACGCAACCATTCCACTTTGTCATGACACATTCATGTACCTTCCCCTTCCGGTTTGGTGAACCTTCTAGATCATTCCGGCGAAAACACTGGAACCATTCCCGAACTCCTGAATTGGACTTTCCTTATATAAATCTTATTCTCCGGACCATTCCAGATCTCCTTGTGATATCCCGGATCCCATTCGAGACTCCAAACAACATTCGGTCTTCTTAATCACATTCCATATCTACTAGACAACATTGAATCCTTAAGTGTGTCTCCCTACGGTTCGTGAATTATGCAGACATGACCGAGACTCTTCTCCGATCAGTAACCAATAGAGGAATCTGGAAATTCATATGGCTCCCACATATTTCTACGATTACTTTGCAATCGAATGAACCATTTACATACGATACCAATTTCCCTTTGTCTTGTGATATTTTACTTATCCGAGGTCTGATCGTCGGTATCTCTGCATACCTAGTTCAACCTTGTTACCGGTAAGTACTCCTTACTCGTTCCTATGATATGTGATCCCTTGTGAGCCAGTCACATGCTAGCAAGCTAATTGGATGACATTCCACCTAGAGGGCCCAGAAGATATATATCTGTCATATGGATGGACAAATCCAAATCTTGATCCATGTGCCTCGACACATACTTTCCGAACACTCAATGCCACCTTTATAACCACCCAGTTATGAAGTGGTGTTTGATATCATCAAAGCATTGATACATCGGAAACGTATATATAACTTTTGATGCTCCATGCTTGTTTAGTATCTACTTTGCTTTGCTTTGTCTACACTTTGAGGTGCTTTTTACATGTTTTCTAGTACTAACCAATTAACAAGTTGCCACAGTGCCAGTTGCCTGTTTTCTGCTATTTTTGGTTCTAGAAAAGTTAGTAAAGAAATATTCTCAGAATTGGACGGGACAAACGTCAAAGTCAATTACTTTCCGTGGGGAACAAGAAGTCCAGAGGGGAGACGGAGAAGCGGGCCAGGGCAGCCAGAGCCCCCCTAAGCGCGGCCAGGGGTGGGCCCGCGCCTGGGAGGGGTGTGGCCCCTCTGGCTGCCTCCTCGCCCCCCTCCTTCACCTATAAGAAGCCCCCGATTTAGAAACCCTAAGCACCCGATCAAATCTCCACGAAACCTTCTGTAGCCGCCGCCACCGTTGTCCGTAGATGGGGGGAAACTGAAGTTCTTCCCGGCACCCTGCCGGAGGGGAGATCATCCCCGGAGGCCTTCTCTCCGGTATGATGCGTGAGTAGTTCCACCTTGGACTAGGGGTCCATGTCGTAGCTAGATGGTTGTATTTCCTCCTTGTGCTTTCATGTATAGATCTTGTGAGCTCCGTTCGTGATCAATATCTAATCTATTTGTAAGCATGCATGTTGTGTTTGCGGGGATCCGATGGATATTTAGATTATTATGTTGGTTTGATTAATGGTTTTGTCTTTATTATTCTACCATGTCCGTGTTGTTTGTGATCTTGCATGCTCTCCATTGTTAGTAGCTATCTTGGCCAAGTAGTTGCTAGTGACTCCAAGAGGGAGTATTTATGCTCGATAGTGGGTTCATGCCTCTAGTTTCCAAGGGAAGTGACAGAAATATCTTCGGTTGTAGATGTGTTGTTGCTACTAGGGAGAAAACAACGATCTCTTGTTCATGGAACATGTGGAATGTTTACCTTACACACTTTGCTTAAAGTAGTTGTCTGTTGCTTGCAACTTAATACTGGAGGGTGTTCGGATGATAACCTGAAGGTGGACTTCTAGTCATAGATGCAGTTGGATGGCGGTCTATGTATATTGTTGTATTGCCTAATCGAATCTCATAGGATCTTTCTGACTAGTAATTGCACTGTTATGTCTTGCTCAGTTCCTATCAATTTCTCTGCTGTAATTTGTTTACCCTTCATGCCATGTTGTTTATCTAAGGAGAGCACCTCTAGTGAACTATGGACCCCGGTACAATCTTTACCATTGATACATCTTCCACTGTTACTTGTTTACTTGCTGCAAACCATTACCTTCCACACCATATGTTTAATCCTTTGTTACAACAAACCGGTGAGCTTGACAACCTCACTGATTCGTTGGGGCAAAGTCTTGAGGTTGTGTTGTGCAGGTCTTCGCGTTGCTTGCAACACCTAAGTGACGTTTCCTTCCTCCTTCTGGTTCGATAACCTCGGTCTCTACTGAGGGAATACTTGCTGATGTGCTCATCACACCTTGCTCATGGGGTTTCCAACGAAGTGCTCCACGTCATCACCATCAAGTATCCATCCGATGATGGTGATTAGCATGATCTCATGGTCGAAGGAATTAGGTTACTATGTATCAGAAATCTTATAGCAAACAAACTATTGAAATGACTTGATCTTTATGCTACGCTTATATATAGGAGTGTGTCCATTACACCATTATCCTAATGATATGATCTTGTTGTAAATAACATCTCAATGTTCATGATCAGGAAACCATCATCATCTATCAACAAACAAGATAGTATTACAAACAGGCTTTACTAGGGAATCTAACAAGTTTACAAATCATACAACTATTAATGTTTCCGGTTAATACAGTTATAGCATGAATGTAAATATTTATCATAAACACAAAGATATAATAATAATAACTACTTTTATTATTGCCTCTAGGGCATACCTCCAACACGGATATCCAAGGAATCCTATCATGAAACATATCTATCATCTACGAAACAGACAAAACCTCCTTGCAATTCACAAGCAGATGCACATCCTGCCCGAACACAACCCTCTTGCAACCAAAATATAGTTTTGCGGTGTATTGGAGGACATGAACTATAAACTCATATAGGTATGTTTGTATTGTAGTTGGGCCTAATTTGATTAAAAGGGACTAATCTACTTGTAAGATAATGCATAGATAATAAAAAATTCACCACTCGCTCTTCTCCCAGGTGAATTTCTTTGATATCTGGGTGCCACGATCCCGCACCGCAGCCGGCCTTTCTTTTCTCTTTAACCCGCTGCCCGTAGGTACCTTGGTAGCAAACTTCTGGCTGATCTCCTCGCTAACCTGGGCTAAATACCTCGCCGCTGCTTCGCTTCTCTGGCGTTGCGCCCGAGACTCTAGCTCCGCTGGACCCGAATCAGTCACCGACGTAGCTATCACCTTCGCCTTGCTAGACATGCTGGGCTGTAAGAAGGCAGAATAGGGAGAAAAGGACCAGCGCCACGGATTCAGTGTTGGGGGAGGGAGAAAAAGGACTACCGCCATCGGATTCGTTTTGGGGGGTGGGCGAAAAAGGACTGCCGATGCTACCGTCGGATTCAGTGTCGGGGGTTAGGAAAGTACATAAATGGATTTGCCCCAACGACACGTGCAGGGTGGCTTAGAAGGGGCATGACAGGTACTAGTGTAACAGAATATCCTGACATAACAACGAAGATTCGAAAATATTTGGTTTAGCCATCATTTACTCGAAATACCCCTCTCGGTAATCCCACCCAATTTTTCGAATTGTGGTGATAACAAGCAATTTGGACTCTGTTATGCCTTGGCCACTCAGCTTTCAGACCGCAAATTAAAAACCACCATGGTGACTCGATCTAATATTTTGTCCCTAGCAGAGTCGCCAAAAAGTGCGTTGCACCAAAATGGGTTCCAACATTTATGCCCTGACACGTTGATGTGTACCTCCAATGCCAAGAGTGATGCACCGCAACTCATGCCGGAGGAGGCCTGCTAGAAGCGTGATACACAAGACAATCTAACCAACGCTTTTAAGACTCAAAGCCCTAGTTTCTAAAGACGGACCCTATAGTAGTGACTATGGGATAAACAAATCCAGGTTTGGCCCTCTTAGCTCGGTTTTTGATTCGTCGAACATGTACATGCGAAGTCGCCGAAGAAACGAAGAGAGGGGATAAGGTTTTAGTAGAAAAAATTAAAGTTATTAATTTTGTCGAGTGTTTGCTTCTAAGTTTCAGTCGACCATTGCCTCTTACATATATATATATGGCACGAATGGTCTTCCCCTACAAGATAGGGTATCTCATACATATTTACATGCAGGATTCAAACCCCTAACTCTAGCCCTAAACTAGGTAACTTTGCCTCCGGTTTTGTACTGGATCTAGACCCAAGTGTCCTTTTGTCATCTCCCGTGTCAAGCCGCCAGTGGTCCTTCCGTGTTGGGGCAAAGCTTTCCTTCATCTTTGTGTCATCGTAGATGCAGACCCATGGGATTGTAGGCATACCTTGTCGAAGTTTAGTATGTGTCACGGGCCATTATTTCCATATTTAAACTGTCAAGAACCAATCTGGCTTTTGTATGGTGGTTTAGTACCACCTTCCATTGGATGTCCTAAAACAACTTCTTTATTCTTCTGGTTCCCTATCTTGTTTCTGGTTGACTTGCTCCTTGACTCCATCCTGATCCAGCTTCAAGGCTGAAAGCATCCGCTAATAAGCCCATCCGAAAACAGTCTTCCATCGTCTTGGTTCCAAGAGGGGGCCCAAAATAGGTGACAACAGACGCCTTATTGAATTCCACCCCGTATGGATGCCGCTGTAAGCATCGAGCATGAGACAACCAAATGATTGTTTGAAAAGCTGCAAGAAGGTTTACCAAGATCAGGCTTACATGTTCTCATCAGCCGTGATGTGAGAATAATAGGCTGCGAACTTTGGCGTAGGCATTCTCAATGATGAACTAGCCCTTCATCCCGTTGCTCTTCACCAGCTTACGAAGGAAGTCTTTCACCTGCATGTGTGCCACACCACAATGACCAACCAAGGTTAATTACATGTCCAAATCCATGACTGGAAGAAAAGTAACACCTAACTTTGCGCTGCTTTATTTTCTCCAAACAATCAACTTTACGAGGAAGCAGTTCGAGAGCATATATATTTCATGCACCTAACTACACTTGCTCTGCCGCTCTACAATCTATAGTGGCTCTGCAGCGATGCATAAGTAACATATTGTGGTAAGTAAGTATATACATAATACACTATTGGTGTTTATAGTTACATACCTCTGCAGGCTCACGCAGAGAGTGGGATGCACTGGTCTCCTTGGGAAACTTGGTGACAAGTATCCCGATGCCCTGTCCCATGTTGCGCAGCACCTAGAGTTTCGTTTTTGGAAAAAAGGCATCAGTTCATCTGCTTTTCTTTGCTATAGCATCAGTGCAAAAGTGAAGGTGATTTATGCGTGCATAGTGAAGCGCGCACTATACGATCGAGCACGTACCTTGAACGCATCCTCGTCGGTGCGGTCATCCCCTATGTATATGGGGAAAACATCGCCACGCCCCGCATAACCTTCATCAATCAAGATAAAAAGATCCAAAAGAGATATTATTAGGATCTTTTACTTAATAATAACAAGGTACTAATAAATAGGATTATAGGAAGTAGTAACTGAACATGAGCTAGCAATATCTTTTGGATGTCGTGTATGTAGTGTGGTGTAACGCACCGAGAGACTCGAGTAAGAACTCTAGGGCGTTGCCCTTGTCCCACTTGATGGACGGCCGGATCTCCAGCACCTTTCTCCCCTTGGTGAGGCAGAGGTCCGGGTAGCCGTCCAGCACCGCCCTCACCTCCTCGCCCAGACCATCCCACTCCTGCACTTATGCATGCCAAAGTTAGCAAAAGTTAATTAACCAGGCGATTGGGTAGGAAATTGGGTGTGTGTAACTTCACCTCCTCGGCGACGCAGCGGAAGTGCACGGAGAGGCAGAACTTGTTGTTCTCCACCGTAGCGCCTGGGATGGACTGCATCTTGGCCGTCAGCGTCTGATACACCTGAACATATATATGGACAGGCCGGAAAACTTAGTCAGCAAATCAGACTTACTAAGTCGCCTATCAGTATTTTACACTCCACTAGCTTTCTTAAGTATATGTGCTGTGGTACCCTAGAACAAGCAGTGTGGACTGTGGACTTGCTTGGCGAGAAAGTGCACCGATTCAAGCGGTTGATTAATTCTCAGGGGAAGACACAATTATTTACCTCCTGGATGACCGGGAGGAACTCGATCGCCGGCTGGCACAGAACCTCGTCAGCCTGCGTACACAAATCAAATTACAACCACCACCGAAATCATCAAACTGTCAAGGTGCTACGTACGTACTTGATTAATGCATACAAAAATGTGTGCAAATTATGACCAAGGAAAAGTCCCTTTCACGAGAGATGTCGTGAAGAAAAGGTACAGACTCTAGAGAGAGAATAAGTCAAGACAAAAAGTTTTGGAGAGGGAGGGAGGGAGATCGATGTGGACTAACTAACCTTTGCCTTGTGGTTGGACACTGTGGTGGGGCCCTTGATGTCCATGCCGTGGCTCCCGGCGTAGTACAGCTCCTCCAGCTTCACAAAGTTAAACACCTGTGTATGTGTGTGTATTGCACCACAACAATATCAACCATGGCCAGATAAAAATTAATTTGTATTTATACAGTGTAGGAGTATTCTTGTAGTAGCAGGCAAATCATGGTAGGGAAAGGGGTGCATTTAAAGTGTAGTAGGAAAAGGAAGAACAAGCAAAGGGTCCAGGCCTTTTTGTAGGACGCTCATTAAAACGCTTCCTTTTTGCTATAGTAGGAGCTCTTTATTTGCATGTACTGTTGTGTCTATGGCGTCTAGGTTCACGCTCGCTCGCTCGAAGCCAAGAAAGGCGGCAGGCATATATATGCCATGTCATGTGCACGGTAAAATCACGCGCAAATATTACAAAACGGGAACCTGGAAGATTCCTTTTACAGTGTGCATGCCTCAGATGCAAGGGACCCCGAGAGAAGGAAGAAGAGGAAAAAAAGGCACCAAAAAAAATGTAAAAGCAGCAAGGGACCAAGAAGAAAGTGGAGTAGAATTTGGTGGCACTGGAATGTACCTTGTCTCTGCATCTCCCACTCACGATGGCGGTCGGGAAATGCTGGGCCACGGCCCTCACCGCATCCCTCATCTGCGTCAGTCAAAAACAAAAAATAAACCACGGTAAGAATGACGACATAGGGAGCTAGCTAGCTTGTGAAGAGAAGAGGGGATCGATCGAAGAGGAAACCGACGTCTTCGGTCATGACGGCGCTCTCTGGGTCCTCCACGATCGGCGACAGGGTGCCGTCGTAGTCGAGGAACATGACAACCTGCTTCCCCTTCGCCGCCGCCAGCACGGCCTCGAACCACTCCAATGCAGACGGGTGCTTCTCCTGCGATTTTTTCAGGCCACCGATTATTTCTTCAGTCCGAGGAGATAGGGCGAAAGAGAGAGAGACCAAGACGGAGCCATGCACGCATATATCTGAAACTTACAATCCAGTCCTCGTGGTCGGCGCCGGTGGCGAGCTTGGCGTGGCGGGGCGACGAGGCCTTCATGGAGTCCAGCAGAGACCCGGCCCTCAGCACCCCCGAGGCGGCGAGGTCCATGCGGCCCAGGGCGGCCTTCCTGCAGTCGCGCGCCCTGCGCGGCGGGAACGACGAGAAATGGCGGGCCGCCTGCGCCGGCGCCGCCACGGCGGTGACCGTGTCCTCGGCGGTGAAGGCGGCGTGGTTCGTCATGGCAAGAACACACACACAGGGGAGAGGACGATGAAGCGGCGGGAGAAAAGCTACAAGATGCGTAGGCTACGACGGAGCAAAGAAAGAGGGGGGGGAGATCGATGCTGCCTCTGCGATGGCGACGGTTTGGGGACTGTGGAGGAAAGGAGAGGAAGGTGGTTTGATGATTGTGGGCGGTGGACGCCAGGCCTATATATAGAGATGAGGGCTGGCCCACCTCTTGGAATTTCTCATGTGTAATTTTGATTCCCTGGAGATGCCTTGGGGGCTTAGAACATGAAGAAATAGCCATTTTGCCTTCACAATTCTATGCATTTGCAAATCATGTTAATTGTGTTGCATATGAATTTTGTATACTTCTACAAGTTAAACTGTGTTGATATACTTGTTCCGACGTACAAAACGTGTTGCCATAGATATATCTTCTACGTGTTTCAGCAGTAACGCCATGTCAGTTTATAGATAGAGGATAGTAATGTCATTTAGTGGTATCTTTTAGGCGGAGCACCGCCCGAGACTCGGATAAGTTACACATGCCAATGGCGGGGTGGTACTTTCCACGTGTCATGGCTACTGTTAATTACTCGAGTTAAATGTGCAAACAAGTTTTTTTTTCAAGAGTTCATGGCTCGAATGTTTGTACTCCAGTCTCACCGTGTGACCCTTTTTCTGAGCCACCTATTTTGGCTGCTTGTGTGTGAACTTCGTGATGGAGGAGAGTCCTGAGCGAAGATGGCGTGGGAGGGTGGCCAAGCGCCGCACCTTGAATTGGTCGTGTTGTTGTCCAATCCTTTTTTTATTTCCAAGCCAATGGGATTCGACCTACGGATCTCACGAACGGATTCAACATGTGTGCCTCTTTGCTGCAGATGTGTTCGTTCAATTTTTTTTACTAGCCTCTTCAATATATTTTTGATCTAGAGTCTCAATGCACTGCATTCATTTCATACTTTTTGCCGGGGAAGTAGATAAATTTCCTTAGTGCCAAAGTCAAAGAAGATTGGAAATACAATTTAATCGCACCCTAAATAAAAATAATACTTGTGATCATAAATAGGAGAATCTGTGGCCAGTATATAAAGGCACGCAATTAAATCCCTGGATATTCCAGATATACAACACTTAATGATGAAGATTCTGTCCTCGCGCGAATATAAGGTCTGAAAGCAATGTAGTACAGTTTAGTGAAACGTACTAACATCCCAAGAGTACAGTTTAGTGAAATCGTAGTACTAAACATCCATCATGAAAAGCCCATAACCTAATATCATCGATCCTATTTAATCCTGCAAATTGGTTTTGATCCCAGCGGACATATATTTTGACTTAAAAATATAGTAATCAATATCTACCATCTTTTGTACTAAGTGCGTTAGCATTGTGAATATTTTCCTTTTTTTCCCATGAGATTGTGAATAAATTAGCATGGACTTGTCGTGATGAAACAGGGAAGCCGAAGCATGGACACTCGCGTGAGACAAGAGTCCATCTGGGCCTACAAGTGCGCTCTGTCGCCACTAGCAGCTGAGCCGCCGGGCCCGGCGCGAAAAGGGCCACGTGTTGGCCGCGGCCTCCGGCGCACGCGGCCGGGGCCCAGGCGCCTACGTACGGTACGCCCCTCTGGCCTGCCCTTGTGCTGCCACTCGCACCAAAAACAAAAGGAAAAAAAAAACAAAAGGCTCCAATCCCCTGGTCGAAGAACTGGTCTGATTTGACCATTTGACCCCGACCGCCATGTGGGGGCCGGCCGCTTATTCCAACCCACCCTTGTACGGTGAAAATCTTTGTTTGCTCGCCTCCTGCTCAGTAGTGGCCGGCTTTGAAATGTCAGTCTCTGTAGTCTGTACTATTTCTACCGTATTCAAAGGGTAACAATTTAAAAAAAAAGCGTGGTAGAATTGGGCGGAGATCTTGGACGCGAGTGCGTGCGTGCGTTTTGTTTAGCTTTTTGTGCATGGTTTCCGGTGCCTTTTGGGGGTCTACTAGTGGTGGTGCGAGCTGGCTTTCTCCCGCGCCACATATGATCGATGAACTTTTTCCAAGGGACCGATCGATACCTGCAGCCACCGCCCCCAGGAAATATGTTGTGTATCTGTGGGCTGCTTTGCATGCGTCCTTTCAAATAATGTGGCAGCACTACGCACTAATAATTTGCATCATGTTGCTAATCGAAGCAAGCATGCATGCATGCATGAAGTGTGTGGCTCATGGTCATGCAATGATCAAGGCAAAATAAATTCCACAGGGCATTGGCATGTATTGTCCATTATCGTACTATTTTAACTAAACAATAAACAGATGATTGACATGTACTTACCTATTATTTCTCATGTCTTAGAAGTCAAAAGTTCTTTCTTGCTATTTTACTTTTTGTCTGCATTTGGTACTCGGTTATTTTCTAGACTAAATCTAGCTAGCCTTTGATCTGAGTAGCATAGTTTCGTACACAAAACATAAACACACATGTGGTAGAAGTTTCACAAGCAAGCATTGCGCAGACATCTTATTCAAATGGCATCGGTTCCAAGATTCCACCGTACGTCAAAGCTCTATGTAATTCTTTGGCCGGTCGCGTGCTCCTACACGTACGTACGTACACATACGCGCGCGACACAGTGTGCACGTTGATTTGACTGGTAAAAAAAACCTTTAGTTAGCTTGCTAGGTTAGGGAATATATCTGAGCGAGCGTCGTACGTACGTCCAGAGATTGCGCCAAAAACTTTAGACTTTGGAACCAGATCGAGAGGCGTGCTCTACTAATCTCGCATGTGAAGCTACCATATATGTTAAGCCTCTGTTCTAGTGTGCCATGCACGCGGCCGGCCCCACACCACCCTTGTGGTTGCTTTGTAGCGGCTGGGAGACTCTCGCAAGTCCAAGTCTCTACCGGCTCCCCAACCATGACTCTGATCATGCATGCTTTGCAAGTTGCATGCATGGTGCACAATAAAAATGTGGCATTTTACTTTGCGTAAGTACCTTGGGTAGATTGAGAAAGAACACATGTAACAAACAGGAATTAGCTGCAAATAGCTGTCCCTGGACGTACGTATCGTAACCGAATGGTAGGTTTTGGAGGGGAATCTCCGCTGTGATCATCTAACGGCTCTGACATGCACACCGGTTCGGCTCGGTTGATCATGGGAACAGCTAGGTAGCACCTGGGACTACATGTACTACCGGTACATGCACGCATCAACAACGGAGATATATGATGAACAGCTATCTAGCTGGCAGCTTGCAGGTAAGCAGATAAAACAATAATGCTAGAAAATAACACATTCTTCTTTCTTGACCTACAAGTAGTAGCGGCTGGGAGTTACTGGCCACATATGGCTGTTTAATCTGCAACTTTCGACCAGCCCGGAAAAACAAGTATAGTGGGTTGTATATTCTTTCATGGGCCTTCTATACAGTGCATAACATGCTTATTATACCCCCGATCGAAAAAAGGCATTGCATGCATGCTTCCCTCATTTCCATGCATGCTCTAGCTAGCTACTACTCCCTCCGTTTTAGGGCTTAAGGCGTTCTCGTTTTGCGTGTTTTTTCTTTGACCAAGAATTACTCTAAATACGTAAAGAGTTTTGGTATAAAACTAGTATCACTGAAAAGTATTTTTTAATACGAATCCAATGGTACTAATTATGTATAATATAATCAAGATTTTGTTGCTCAATTCTTTTGGTCAAACTTTGCTTTAGAAAGCGTGTGCGCCTTAAGCCCTGAAATGGAGGTAGTAGTAGCTAGATAGCATCCTCCAAGGCAGGTAACAAGCGGCAGAATGGACAAAAATAACCTAAATTTGAAAGGATTTCACAAAATGACCCATCTGGAAAACTATTTCACTAGACTAACCCTTTTTGTAGCGCCTAACAGAAAGGCGCTACACTCTACAGTGTAGCGCCTTTCAGCTAGGCGCTATGCCTCCTGCCAGCGTGGCACCGCCTGGCCCTTCCCTGGCCCCACCCCGCCGTGTGACGCCCAGGCGCTATGCCTGGGGCGACTAACGCCCAGGCACTATGCCCAGGGTGTAGCGTCTATCTGATAGGCGCTACACTTTAATGTGTAGCGCCTAGCAGAAAGGCGCTACACCCTGGGACATAGCCTGTCGCGCGGCAGCCCTCTCCCCACCCCTCCCCATTCACTCCCAGGCAGACAGAAGAACAGATAGAGGAGGCCGGCGGTTCCTCCTCCCCTCCCTCTCAAATCCCCACCTCAAATCCAACAGATCTGAGGGATTTCACCGTGGATTTGCTTCCCCATCCCTCCCTCAAGGTATTCCCCTCCTTTTCCCTCTCTTTCATCCAATCAATCTTGCACATTATCCTCAAACCCTAGGTTTAGTTGGATTCATAATATGGCATGTTTGTGCATGTTTTTGGTTACTTGTAGTTATATATTAGTTGTATTTTATGGTGAATGGAAGTGTGTTGTATGGATGGTTGTATATGGATTTGTATGGATGTTTGAATAATATGATGGTTGTATATGGATTTGTATGATGGTTGTATATGGATTTGTATGGATGTTTGAATAATATGCTACCATATATGGATTCTACATACCACACACATTTTATTGATGTTTGGAATATATATGTAGGATGGTGTGGCTACTTGAGGATTACTATGATCATCAACACCGGGCATACTTGATGGCGGAGAAGCATATGGTAATAAAACCATGGTTGAACTTCTTTGCTTTTATTTTTCTATTGATTCAATTGTGTTGGAAAAAGCATAATGTTCGATCTTGTATGTATGCAGAGGCTTCGTCCCCTCAAGATTCGGTCTCATGGCGCGTCTTCGAATGACATGCCGTACGACGAGCGGTACACCGAGTACATCAAGCGGCTAGGCCTCCTCCCTTTCATCACGCTTGTGAGCCGGTCGACGCCGAACCTCAACGCGGCTGCTATCACCGCACTTGTCGACCGGTGGAGGCCGGAGACGCACACTTTCCACCTCCGGACCGGCGAGATCACTCCTACTCTTCAGGATGTTTCCATGATCTTTGGACTTCCTATCGCGGGAGAGCCTCTCTGTATGAGCACAGATTCTGATGGGTGGCGCAATGCGATGCATCTACTTATTGGCATGGCTCCTGAAGAACTTGAAGATAAGAGCAAAGATAGAGTCCCAGCAGGCGCGACATATGCGTGGATCGTGGAGAACTTTAGGGAATGCCCGAACCCCGCCGAGGTTGAGGTGATCGAGACACATGCTCGTGTGTACGTGTGGTATGTCCTTTCTAGGACTCTGTTTGCTGACAGCGGAGGTAGGACCGCTCAGTGGATGTGGCTCAAGGCACTAGCAAACTGGGATAGCAATATCAGCTGGGGTTCGGCGGCTCTTGCCTACTTGTACCGGCAGGTAATCACATGTGCACTCTACATTCATTTGTATATGTCGAGTCCACACATATGCTATACTGACCTCGTTTTTGTTCACTTGCAGTTGGACGATGCCTGTCGTAGGGCAGGCGAATCTGCCGGAATAGGTGGTGCTATGGTTCTTCTCTCGATATGGAGCTGGGAACGCTTACCAGTTGGTCGTCCCAAAGAGGTGGGCCACCATCCTTGGCCATCGTATAATAGAAACCCTCTACGCCAGCCGACTTGGGCTTACAAGTGGGACGTGGTATCGGAGATGACAAGCGATGTTGATGCCATGTACCTCAAGTACACGAACGAGTTTGATGCGATTACGCCCGAGCAGGTAGATGTTTATCTATACGTCACTATCCATAATATTTACTTCACGAGTCAAAATCGATACCAAACATGTTCTTGTGATATGTTGCAGGTGGAGTGGGAGCCTTATGGTTGTGGGGACGAGTTTGATATTGCTCCCGGGTTTGATATTAACCCGAAGTGCTTGGAGGAACAATCTCTCTGGCTCATGTGCTGCCCATTGATTTGCAATTGGGCGGTTGAGTTTCATATGCCACAACGGGTGATGAGGCAGTTCGGGTTGTTTCAGTGCAACCCTCCCGTGTGGAAGGACACCGACAAGGAGCTTCATCGGTTAGTTAGCATGAGAACTTGTGCTCAATTGCTTTGGATGGTACTAACATGGTTCTTTGTTGTTGTTCAGGTTGGACAGAAAGAGGCAGAGGAAGATCAAGAATTGGGATCACCATCATAGGAGGCACGTCATGGAGTTCCTCATTTGTGTGGAGAATGCTCGACGAACGGAATGGAATAATGGAAGAGCACATTGCCCAGTTGCATTTAACAACTACATCCATTGGTTTCTTGGTAGTACCCGTGTCTCCATTTGCCCGCTGTCCTACGAGGAAGAAATATTGGAGGAGCCAGTCCAGTTCGATGAACTTGCCTACACTCAGTACAACCGGCAGGTCAGGAAGGGGACCGACATCCCGCTTTCTTCCTCACTCAACTTTGCGGTAAAGTTATCGTTGCCTTCGCATTACTTTCCTTACACTCTCATCTCTTTCTTGCCTAACATGTTCTTGTTCTTGACTATGTAGAGAACGGAGGTAAAGAAATATGCCGACGATGCCGAGGCGATTCTTTTTGCTGCCCCTAAGGGGAAAAAGGGAGAAGGCATGATACGAGACTTCCTTAAGGTATGGATGCGAGACTTCCTCAAGATAGGCATGTTCTTGTTTTGACTTATGTTGTTATTTGTTACAGCGCTCGGCCCAAAAGATGCGTCGCTTATCTAACGTGCTAGGTTGCCGTGATCCCGAGTACACAACCCCGTCTGGTTCTAGGTCCAAGTCGACTACTGATCCTTCGGCCCATCTTCAGGATGATGTTGAGGATGACACCACTTCGGCGATTCGTTCGGAAGATGAGGTATGGGACAACCTTACATGCATTTAGTGCTTTCTGTTTCCCATGCATTTCTCATAGCCATACAATCTTACATGTAGCTGCCTCATATGGAGAATGAGACTGAGGAGGAGTACCAGATTCGTTCCGCATACCAGCTGAAGTTCCCCATCATTGCCCTTGTTGGGACGAGTCGCCATACCTATTATAAGAACAAAAGCTACAAGTTAGTAAAGTATGCAATGAATGTGAACAATAATTGATTCAATGAAATAAGCATAGTAGGTAGTAACATAAGGGTGCAAGTATGAATATTCCATCCGTACCTATTAACATAAGGATTTGGTCCTGCCAAGTAACCTAACATACTAGACGGGTTAAAACCGCCACGCCCTCTTCCTCTTCTAAGCCCAAGTGATCGACCTCTTTGTTGTCTAGGAGCTTGTTGTCTAGGAGCTTGTTGGCTAGTTCTTGGTTGGCTTGGAGCTTGTTGGCTAGTTCTTGGTTGGCTTGGGACTTGTTGGCTAGTTCTCGGTTGGCTTGGGACTTGTTGGCTAGTTCTTGGTTGGCTTGGAGCTTGTTGGCTAGTTCTTGGTTGGCTTGGGACTTGTTGGCTAGTTCTTGGTTGGCTTGGGACTTGTTGGCTAGTTCTTGGTTGGCTTGGAGCTTGTTGGCTAGTTCTTGGTTGGCTTGGGACTTGTTGGCTAGTTCTTGGTTGGCTTGGGACTTGTTGGCTACCACTTGGTTGGCTAGTGCTTGCTTCATTTCCTTTTGCTCTTTTCCTTTGAGAACACTTTCTTGCATTGTGCCCTTCACCATTGCATGTTCCACACCGGGCTCTCTCACGAGGCTCTTGGAATTGGTCATTGCCCGTTTCTCGAGCACCACCACGACCCCATCCATCCATGTCGCTCCTAAAGCGTTTTGTCTTGCGTCTTCCACGTTTAATCACTTTCCATTTCGGATCGGGCCATAGTTGAATCCCATGGTACTCCGGCCATTTTGATTGGTCCAAATATGGATGAAATCTAGGAGCCCATGTCTTCTTAGTAGTCTCAATGGAGAACTCAGCCTCTCTCACCGTGAGCGGATTATTGTAATCCAAATGTCGCCGGCGAGACGCGACGAGCAAGTGCGAGCAGGCAAGATGAAGCAATGATGGCCTTCCGCATGTGCACTCACAAGTCTTGAGTGAGACCTTGAAAGCTCGGCCTCCGTGTTGGACACCATCAGCCGTTGTACCTCCAGGCTCCGTAACTTGGTAAATTAGCTCGTCGTTGTCATACTCCGTGACAACTTGGGCATCCGCTTTCTTTGTCTGAAATTGCATCCAATCATCAACCTTAGGTGGGTACTTGTATTTGTGCTTGTTCTTGTAGTCCCCCGCAATCTGTCGGTCCGTTTCCTCTGAGTATTTAAGAAAATACCCATTCATCATGTCGAATGTATAACGGACTATTGCCGTGACGGGCAATGCACGGACACCTTTGAGCAACTTGTTGAAGGCCTCTGCCATGTTGCTTGTCATTTGGCCGTACCTCCGGCCACCGTCATCGAATGCTCGCGCCCACTTTGTTCTTTCTCCAATGCTCCTATCGAGAAACTCTCGACCACCCGCATCGAGCTCTTTGTTGAAGAGCAATTTGTTGTACAAGTTTGAGAAACGATGTTCCGTGAAAGCGAGGCAACAATCTTGTAGATCATCGGCCAAATCCTTGCTCTTGCATGCCCTATAGAAGTTTGAACAAAAGTGTCTCATGCACCAACGATGGTGCAACGGAGCATGCCCGGGAATATGTTGGTCCACCGCTTTAAGAATTCCTTGATGACGGTCCGAGATGACACATATTTCCCTATGAGGGGTTAATATCTTGGTTCTTAAAAGATGGAAGAACCACTCCCAATTATCATTGTTTTCCACCTCTACCAAAGCAAAGGCCAAAGGAATCAACCGGTTGTTGGCATCATTGGCTATTGCAATCAAGATAGTGCCCTTGAATTGACCGGTCAAAAAGGTGCCATCAACGGAGATGACCGGCCTACAATGTTCAAATGCCTGAACACATTGCTCGAAAGCCCAAAATGCACGGCCAAAAACTCGAACGGTTCTTCCGTTTACAATCCTTGTCTTGTTCCCCAAAGGTTCAACCACATGAACCATGCCTGGGTTAGCATCGGCCATCGCTCCCAACAACCTTGGGATTCGGTTATAAGATTCCTCCCAATCACCGTACAACATCTTGAATGCGGCTTGCTTAGCCTTCCATGCCTTCCCGTACTTCACCTCATAGTTAAAGAGGGCTTTCACAAACTCCATGACCTGCTTGATGCTCATTATTGGAAACGACGCGATGTCATTGGAAAGCCTATAAGTGAGGAACTCGGAGGTGAGTTGCCGGTGCTCATGCTTTGCATCCTTGCCATCCACCATCGGGCCTCGGCACATGTGAGTTGATACGCAACTAGATATGTGCCAATCGGGACCTCCCTTGAATGGTCTAGCACGCACAATCCAAGGACATCCTTCCACCTCGCACTTCACCGTGTAACGATTCTTGATATCCGAGTGCACGACCGTGTAAGGACGATGATGCTTCACCGAGAAGTCCTTTATCCATTGCTTAAATTCCAACAAGGTCTTAAACCTTGATCCTTTGCAAAAGCCATTATTCACTTCATTGCCATCCCGGTAAGAACTTGTCCTTGGTCCAAGCACTATGCCTTTGCCACCATCAACCGTGGCTTCATCCGTGAGACTAAGATCACGAAACAAAGGCACCCGATGGTCCTGCCCCAATACGGTATGGTGGATTTCGTCCTCTCTAGCCGTGAACCCCTCCTCGTCAACTTCTTCTTCGGGACCATCATCATCTGAGTCCGAAGCATAGCCTCGAGAATACGGGAGTTCACGGTCCATGTCATGTTGAGTGATATATTTCTCCAAATCACCAACATTGTTGTCATGGAGTTCAACATCATCATCATCTTCACCCTCACAATCATCATTGTCCTCTTCCAACACTTCGTCTTGGTGTCTTGAAATCGGGCTCAATGTTTGGCTCAAAGGAGGTTCAATCCATAGCTCTTGCTCCACGGGTGGAGGACTCCTACTATCCAATGGGGAAGCATGGCGGTTCAAGTCCAAAGGCAATGAACTATCAACCTTCTTGGTGGCAAATAGCTCAAGAGCCTTGTCTAGTGATTCGGCCACCACCTCCTTGTATGCAAGCCAACGAGCCTCGGAGAAGATACGCATGGTGTTCCAACGGATATGCACTCCAAAACCCACATTATGTCTTCCTTCCAACTCAACAATATCACATGGGTCCATCCATTTCAATTCAATCCTCACTTGCTCCAAGACCTCGGCATAGGTGGGACTACGATCAAACACAATATCTAGCTCATCCGGGTCCGGTTATATGTTGCCTTTCAAAAAGGCATCCTTGTCCACATGATGAACATGAACAATTCTTGCCATCCCTAACACATAGGAGAATATGTTCATTAACTAACCATGACAAGATAAACAAAACTATACTAGACACATTACCAAACCATAAAGCTAACAAGAACACCCTCTCTTACATAAGCAAACCCTAACCCTAACCCTAACCCTAGCCATAACATTCCAATATACCAAACAATGTCATTTCAACAACCCTAAACCTAACTAAATGCTTCATACACATCTTTATAACCAACATTGGCCAATGAATCTAACAAATTTCCAAACATTTCTCTCCAAATCAAATTTCTAGGGTTTCAAGCCAAGTCCAACCAAAATGAAAGATTTCCAAAGGTCAAAATGAAGGGGAATGAGGGAGGGTACCTCTAGCAGCTGGGGAGAGGCACAAATCCACCAAATAAAGCTTCCAATGTGAGAGATTTGAGGGGGGGGAGAAGGGGGCGCCTCCTTGCTGTTCTCCTTCCTTGGGTCGAGCTGGGAGTGAATGGGGAGGGGTGGGGAGGGGGCTGCCGCGCGACAGGCTATGTCCCAGGGTGTAGCGCCTTTCTGCTAGGCGCTACAAATTAAAGTGTAGCGCCTATCAGATAGGCGCTACACCCTGGGCATAGCTCCTGGGCGTTAGTCGCCCCAGGCATAGCGCCTGGGCGTCACACGGCGGGGTGGGGCCAGGGAGGGGCCAGACGGTGCCACGCTGGCAGGGGGCATAGCGCCTAGCTGAAAGGCGCTACACTGTAGGGTGTAGCGCCTTGCTGTTAGGCGCTACAAAAAGGGTTAGTGCCAGTGAAATAGTTTTCCAGATGGGTCATTTTGTGAAATCCTTTCAAATTTGGGTTATTTTTGTCCATTCTGCCATAACAAGCACACTTGCACTGTACTTTTATGTAAATTAAGCACATATAGTATACACCTTTTGACCATGGCAGGGTCAAAGGGCGGCGTCTTATATGTGTGTTCTACAACCTTTCAAGACACAAGGTAGTTTTTTACTTTTTTGTTAGGGAAAGGTAGTTTTTTACTTGTTCAAACGGGCATGTAGACATACTGTCTGCGAGTCATATATGTGAAGCGTGTAGGCCTCCACGCCTCGCATGCATATAGAGACAAACATATTCTCATCAGAAATAACAAGAAATCACAGCAAGTGAGGTAATCGATGACATTATCAACCTGCAGGAGTAGTTATCAGATGTTACCCGAAGCAGACGATCAATCAGGTTAAATAATATAATGACTTGTGTATCATAGAAATCTGGCAATGAATTTTCAGTTAGCATCTGATGGGTAGTTGCATATATGTCGCCGATCTTCTCCTTTCCTTCTCACACATGCACACTAGACTAGAACTAGACTAGATACGTAGAAAAACGAGGACAACCCAAGATATGTTTCTGATGCGTGCAAGACACAGACACTAGTCGCATATGCAGACACTGAATAAGTCCTCGACCAGGAGCTTTGCCGGTGGAGCACGGACGGACGGAGAGCGCTGTGCACCGTCCAGTACAGCTCGGCATCGTCCATCACGTACGTGGTGACTCATGACAGGAACCGGATGCAGCATGTGTTGGTACGTGCCGCAGGGAGATGACGAGGATTCGAGGAAAGTACGTAGCTACGGGCTTCACCAGATCTCATAGTTTAGTATATGTTCTTTTTTTTTTTGCAAGGATAGTTTAGTATATGTTCGCTCGAAGCCAACAAGTGTCTTCGTTTTTTTTGGGAGCAAGAAGCCAAGAACAAGTGTCTTCATAATGTTGCTCTACGCACGTATTGCTGATCTGTCGGGAGTATATATAATGCTAGGTTTGCCTGCCGTACCTAATTAATGTTTGACGTCCCCGTATCTTGACAAATTTACATGACGACGGCGGTACCGATGCACGGTTTGGTTCGTTTGAACGGAGAGGTAGGCAGTACTGACATACATGGCACACCATGCACGTACGGCAGGCTAGTCAGCTTCCTAGTTGAGAAAGCAACATGTATTAGTTTCTTGACGAAGAAGAAGCTCTTCTGTCTCACTTACCTTTGTCTCTCGATTCTCGAGTACTACTACTAGTAGTTTATTGGAACTTGGAAGGGTAGTTAGTCAGGCTGTTACGTAGGGTAAGCGAGGCGAGAAACCCGGGAGCGGGGAGACACTTGTATGGCTTTGCAAGCCCAGGCCGGGGGCCCATTGTTTAGGGATCCCCAAAAGAGAGCCGGCCGTACGTTTGATTGACTGTCGATGCACTTGGATGATCTGTAGTACTGGAAGGGCATGCGAATATTCCCGTGTCCCAGCACGAGTCCAAGCGAAAACATTCCGCCACCTCCACCGCCACGCATGTGAGTCGAGATCCGTCGTGTGCCCCCGATCCTAGACCGCCACCCGAGTCCATGGGCTGGTCTGGGCTGGGCGGGTCAAAGAAAGAAAGAAAGAGAGTGCAGTGCAAAGCAAGCGAGTACACGGCCGACCGGTGTGTACTTATTACCTTGAGTTAATTGGATAAAACTATCATAATTGAGGCTGTCGGGACGGGTCAGTACCGATTCTGGTAATTTCTGCATGTCAGTACCAACACCTGGACGCCGCAACGCTGATCGCGCTAATTCCAGCTTGAACGCGTTTCTGACGAGGCTGGCCCACGTGCAGAGCTGACGTGGCCAAACGGCCGTTTCCGCCGCCGTTAGGACAAGACCAGGTGCGGTTCAACCGCACCTGGGTCGGTCTTCTTCCTCTCCCCAGTCACTCAGTCTCAGTGTCCACTCCCCCTTTCTCTCTCCCACTCTCGATTCGGCGACGATGGAGGAGCCGGCGAATCCTGGAGGCGGCGGCGACGCAGGCGAGAAAGTCAGGTCTGGACGAGCCCATGGGAGCACGGGATCCACAAGGGAGGGAGCCAGAAGGGAGCAGATGGATGGTCTGGACGAGCTATGGCCATCTCGGCCATCGACGGCATCGGCGATGCTGGCGCAGATGTGGGTGGCTAACCCAATGGATTCTGAGAGGTGGACGACCAGTCTCGGCGGCGTGGAGTAAGTATTGATCTCTCCTCCCTGTCTCCCTATCTCCCTATCTCCTTATCTCTCTGAAATTTTAGATTTAGGGGTTAGGGTTTGCTGAGATGGCTATTTGCTTGCTATATGTTTTGTAGTCTTGATCCAGAGATTTGGGAGGTCAGGATTCATCTTGATGGAGTGGACAATTTAGAGAGAACAATTGCCAGAGATGACATTACTTATATGAACATAGTTGCAATCATTGAGGAGAAGGGGTTCAGTATTAGGGATTCTATTTACTGCAGAAAGCAAGGGGTAGATCAATTGGTTGAGAACAACTACCATATCTATGAACTGTTAGATCACTTTGATGCAAGGAAGGTGCTGTCTTTGTTTGTAAAGAGGGGAAAAGTTAGTAAGAACAAGAAATCTGTAGCCATACCTAGTCAACCAACATCATCTTCCATTGTGCAATATGAAGAACCTGTCCCTATTGATTGCAATGCACCTGTCCCTATTGATTACAGTGAACCTGTCTATGTTGTTGACAAGGAAGGATACATTTTCACTAGTCAAACTGGTAGCACTGTTATAGTTGATGATGAGTGCACAAATACTTACCTTCCAACTCAAGAAAGTAAGATGATGTTGAAGGAAAGGCAATAGCCATTGAAGAGACTGATTCTGAGGATGATTGCAGCATGGGGTCAGACATTGCTGATGATGATCCTTGGTGGGATGCTGCCATTGGACAGGTTAATATTGAACAGTTAGAAGAGTCCAGGAGAAAGGAACAGATGGAACTAGCAGAGAGAATTGAGGAGCTGAGGAGGAAGAGACAGGATCCCCTGTTACACTGTGAAGGGGACACAGATATTGAAGACTTGTTTGTGACTGAAGAAGACACACCAACTATGTTTGTACCAGCCCCTGAACCTGCAGAGAAAAAGAAGAAAATTCCTGTTAAGAAAGGACCCACATCAAGGTGTCATACATCTGTGGCCATACAAGATGCACCAGAGTACATACCATCATCAGATGATGAAGATAATGCTGCTGGTTTTTTGAGGATGATGAAGTTGATCTGTTTGAACCATTGATCATGGTTCCACCAAAAGGCAGAAAAGGCAGAGCAAAGAAAAGGCCAGAGAGAAGGTGGTATGATGAGAGAAGGTTGCATCCACATGAACAATTATGCTTGAAGATGTGTTTTGTGAATGCGCAACAATTCAGAGATGCCCTGATTAATCTGCATATTGCTCAAAGCAGGAACTACTCATATTGGAGGAACTCAAATGTAAGAATAATTGTGCATTGCATCCATAAGGACTGTGCTTTCCATATGACAGCTTCAGAGATAAAGGGTGAGAAGACCTTTTGTATTAGGAAAATGAGGTTGCAACATACCTATGATACAACCACTGATAGTTCAAGGGTGAGTGCTAAATGGTTAGCTCACACATATGCAGGTATGTTTAGGTCTGATCCAAATACAGGAATTCAGTCACTCATAGATGCAGCTAGGCAACAACATGGTGTGGAAGTAAACAAGGACATGGCCTATAGGGCAAGAAATCTGGCTCTAGATGAAATAATGGGTGATCATAGGGAGCAGTATGTTAGACTTAGGGATTTTGCCCAAGCTGTTATTGATACTAACCCTGGCAGTAGGGCTCTTGTCACAACAGTGACACCTGCACCAACTCTAGAGAATCCTAATCCTGGGCCCACATTCCATGGATTCTTCTTCTGTATCAATGGAGCCAGAGAGGGTTTTCTTAATGGTTGTAGGCCATTCATAGGTGAGAGTATGTTTTCTTAATGTGTGTAGGCCATTTATTTGTTTGTTTATGTCTAACTTGTGCTCAAATATTTGTTTAGGGCTTGATGGATGCTTTGTTAAGCTATGCACTGGTGCTCAAATATTGGCTGCAACAGGCAGAGATGCCAATAATAATATGTATCCTATTGCCTTTGCTGTTGTGCCCAAAGAGGACAAAGCCAATTGGTGCTGGTTCTTAACTCAGCTCAAGTATGCTCTAGGTGGAGAAGAAGGACAGTTTGGTAGATATACATTCATGTCTGACAGACAAAAGGTACTGTCCATGCTAAATTTAATTGCTACTTTATAATTTGGTACTTAATAAACTCCTTATGCTTGAAATAATTTGGTACTTAGGGCCTTATAGCAGCTGTCAACCAAGTGTTTCCTCTTAGTCCTCAAAGATACTGCCTAAGGCACATATATGCCAACTTCAAAGCAGCTGGATTTATTGGTGAAGACTTGAAGAAGATGATGGATGCAGCTTCATATGCTTACCAGCAGCACCATTTTGAGGCTGCCATGGAGAACCTGAAGCAAGAAAGTGAGGCTGCTTGGAAGTGGCTTAGTGCAATCCCAGTGCACACATGGGCTAGGCATGCTTTTGACACCAACTGCAAGACTGACCTTGTGGTGAACAATCTAAGTGAGGTATTCAACAGATATATTCTAGATGTTAGGAAGAAACCTATTAGAACTATGATTGAAGGGATAAAAGACAAGCTGATGACTAGGATGCATGAGAAGAGGGTAGGTGCTGCTAGGGCAGGATGGGAGATTACTCCCCACTTCAGTGAGCAGCTAGAGATGGCCAAGAAGCACTCCAGATTCTGCACACCAAGGGTTGCAGATGTTGGTTTGTGGCAAGTTACTAATGCTAAAGGTGATGCTACACATGCTGTCAACTTGGTGGAAAAAACCTGTGGATGCAGGAAGTGGGATGTGACAGGGCTGCCTTGTAGCCATGCTTGCAGTGCTATCATCAAAGCCAAGCAGAAACCTGAGCATTATGTGAGCCATTTCTTCAAGAAAGATATGTATGCCAAAGCTTTTCAGCCTGTCATTTACCCAGTGCCTGGCCAGCATGCTTGGCCCAAAACAGGAACAGCTGACATCATACCACCTTACTTCCACATCAAAAAAGGGAGAAAGCAAGAGAAGAGGAGGAAGGGAAAGTTTGAGGTGCCAAAGCCCAAAGATACATCAAGAATGGGAACCATTACATGCTCAAATTGCAAGCTGCAAGGGCACAAATACACCAGCTGCTCACAACCTTTGAGGCCTGATCTGGTGATAAGAAAGAACAAGCATGTGGTTAGTGCTCTAGTTATCAGTTTGGTTTATTTTGTTTGTTTATTTGTATTTTACACCAACTGATTTTGTTTGCTTCTGTGTAGCCTAAACTAACTGGTCCACCACCTGCTGCAAATCCTACACCAACTGCTCCACCACCACCTGCTACAAGGGCTGCACCAACTAGTCCACCACCTGCTGCTGCAAGGGCTACTCCAAGGGGTGGCTTTGTTGCTCCAAGATCAGCTGGAAGAGAGAGAGAGGGTGATGTTCCAGGTGGATCTGCTCCTGCATACAAGAGGACTAGAACATGGAGCTACTTGAATTGTGGCTATGTTCCAGGTGATGAAGGACAAGCTGGTCCATCAGACCACTGATTGTTGTCATGTAGTTATTTTGGGAGATGTGTTGTAATAGACAATTACTATTATCTGCCTTACCACACATGTCTGCCTCTTTTGGTGAAATGATAGTATATGTTGGAAACAATGTAAGTGATGCAGCTGAGTTACTGTGAATGTTCTCGACATGTAGTAATGCATGCTTGGTTCTAGACATGAAATGCATGCTTGGTTCTGTCAATTTGATACATGCTTGATTCTGTGAATGTGATGAAATGCATTCTTGATTCAGTGATAAATCATTCTGGACATGACTGTGAAATGGATTGAGTGAAATACAGAAACACACAATAATCTGGAGGAGACATAAGTTGTTGCTCTAGTTCAACAGACAGAAATACACATATAAAGCATCCATAATACAATAACATACTTGTTCCAATGGTACATAACAGAAACACATAAGTTGTTGCTCTAGTTCAACAGACAGAAACACACAATTTTAACTACTTAATACAATAGCAAGTTATTCAGCACACAACTCTGAGATCTGCTTCAACTTCTCCTTCTTTTCTTGGAGAGCTTTGAAAAGATCTCCCATGCAATACTCAAGTTTCTTCTTCTCCTCCTTCAAAGTGCTCACTTGTGCCATAGCCTTCTCCTTCCTTGCCTTCTCAAGCTCAAGTTCATGGGTTTTTATTTTGCCCAACTCACTCATTGGCAGAGTCAAGCTGAGTTCTTTCATCAGTTTTACTTTCTCTTGCTCCAATTCCTTTTTCTCTAAAACCAGTTGGTAATTGGCAGTGGCATACTCCACATTCCCAGAGATTCTTGTGTCTTTCTCTTCCTCATACATACCCCACAGCCTAATCAAAGCTTTCTGCAATGTAGGTGGCCACTCCAAATCAACCCAATGGAATGTGTCACACATGCCCTCCTGCAGATTAGTTAGTACAGATTAGTTAGTACTACACAAATGCAAATTAAGCAAAGTACACAATATATGATCAAAGCTTGTGATAAATCACCTAAGCAATATGTAATCACAGCTTGTGATAAATCACCTAAGCAACAATAGTCACTAAGCAAAGCATGTTTTACAATCAGTGATAATGAAACAATGCAAATTCTACAATCACCAACCTTGCAACCACAACCAAGAAATTTCCTTCCAGTGTCTGATCCTTCGAAAGCAACAAATTTGTGCAGAGGCTTGTCATGCTTGCAGCTCAGCTGAACATCATCACTGCCGTTGTAATCAGGGTCAAAGATAGTATCTGGCACCTAACACAAAGCACAACAATAACATAAATCGACAAATCTATCTAGGGTTCAGTGGATAGGACATCAGCATATGTCAGTGGATTTACTAGAGCTTATTATCCTGAACTAAACAAGAGCTGCAATCGACTGAAATCCAACTAAAAGCATGGCAAATCGAAGAACCCTAGATCTACACTTACAGCTCCACGCGGGCTAATATCATGTCCTTCTGAGAAGCCTGACACGAGGCTGGCATCGCTGGTGTCTTCATCCCAGGAGGGCATGACGATGGCGGTGGCAGAGGGTCGGCGTCCGCGGCGGCACCAGGTCGGGGGGGAAGCAGAGAGTGAGAAGAGTGAGAGAGCAGGAAGTGACACTGAGTCACTGGGGAGAGGAAGAAGACGACCTAGGTGCGGTCGAACCGCACCTGGTCTTGTCCTAACGGCACGGGGAAACGGCCGTTTGGCCGCGTCAGCTCTGCACGTGGGCCAGCCTCGTCAGAAACGCGTTCAAGCTGGAATTAGCGCGGTCAGCGTTACGGCGTCCAGGTGTTGGTACTGACGTGCAGAAATTACCAGAATCGGTACTAACTCGTCCCGACCGCCTCAATTATGATAGTTTTATCCAATTAACTCTATTACCTTTGTCTCTTGCCCAGGTCCGTGCCAAAACAATGTCAGGCTCGCACATGCATGGTGCACCGCCGCCCTCGGCTTGGACGAGCACTGTTCGTCTTCGTCGCGCAGTGGAGGGAACCACATGCATGCAATGCAACGTCATCGCGAGCGCGATTCAATACGGTAGGCTACGTACGTACTGCACTAAGGTGGTTGGTTCGAACAGCGGTGAATACGGTAGGCTACGTACGTACTAGTACTAGGCCGGTCGGCACGCGGCCGCGCGCGCATGTTGGCGTCTGGTGGTGCGCATGTTGGCGTCTGGTCGAATATGAAGAGCTAGGTAGCTAGGCGCGGCGCTCGGCTCGCCACGCCACGCCGGTGGTCGGCGCGCCGAGCGCGCACGTGAGCGAGCGAGCGGTAGCCACAGGTCGAAACGGCCCTACCCTAAAGCGCGCGCGCGTGCACGCGCCGACGCCGAGACGACGTTGGCGCCATGCCGATCGAGCCGACGGAGCGCGCGATGGTAAAACGTGTGTACGCCTCGGTGCGACGACGGGGAGCGACGCCCGCCGAGTGCAGGCGCCCATGCCCTGCTGGTCCATGCATGGAGGAATAGAGTGGAGACGCTCGATCTCGGTTGGATCCCCCACCCGCGGTCGGTCCGCCGGCGCTCGGTCGGAAAGACCACGTACGTACCGCACAGTAGTTAGCTACACAAGCACTGTTGCTGCATGCGCGACCGCGGTTGGTTCTCCGGCTCGTCGCAGTTGACACATGCCTATTCTCCTATATATGGAGACGCCGGGCCCACAGGCAGGGGAGGCAGCGCGACGTGGAGGCCTGTGAGGGCTAGCGCTGGGTGTGCGTGCGTGGGGCACGGCATGGGGATGCATACAAGCAATGGTAGTACTAGGCGCGAGACTACGGCGTACCAAGTCCACCACGACAAGGCTAGCGATTTCTTGCCAACAGACTTGCGGCTCTGACGTTCTGGAGCTGTAGCTCTGGGGTCTGGGCGGTGCTGACAGGCCGTTGGGTCGACATCAACCGTTTTTAACCGTCGCATTTAAGTGTCGCAGAACAAAAAAACGTGACATTTAAGACGGAAGAAAGATACAAATGGACAGGGAATGGTCTACCGATCCACTCTCTCTTTTCTACTGTACAAAAATCTATGGGCTCACTCGATCTAACTATTTTATTTTTATTCTTGTGGTAGTTTTGACCCTTCCGCAACATCGTTGTCATAGTGTAGAATCCAGGACATCTTATTGATAACAGAAACGATTGTCTGACAACGTACTATATACTTAGCTTTTTTAACAAGAAAATGTAAATAACTCAAAACAACTTTATGTTCTTCAAAGAATGGATACCACTATGGGAATTTCTAGTAGTAATTTAAGTGATGAGCGGACCACCACCAAATCAGATCTTCATAAGAGCAAAGCATAGCGGCCGGTGTGCCCGGGGCATAAATGGTAATCTACAATAAGCAACATACATTTCTTAACTTTTTTCTTTTCCTTCGAAAGTACTTCTTCAATCTTTGCATGCCCAAAGCACCTGCTAAGGTAAGCATAAAAACGGCAAAGGGTTTTTGTAGAAAATGTGAGGAATAGAAATACTTACGAATAATTTCTACTTTGGTTAATTACATTTTGGAACCATGTGAATCCAAGAAGCCTGGTAACAACCATGTGATTCGTGATTTTTTCCGTGTTCCAAATGGATGTCCTAAACCAAGTCCGAGTACCGTTAGCAGTTTGAAGGATTCAACTACTTCATTTTTTTTTCCATACAAGAACCCTTTGGATTGCAATTGGTGGGTTGCCAAATTGCTATGGAGTGCATTACTAGGTCTTCTTGATTTAACAAGAAACTCCACAATATTGAGCACATAACTCAATTTATTTGGTCTTTAGAAGTGGTTCCAACACATCTTCTCTCTCTAAGATTTACCCTTTCTTTGTGGCCCTCAAAGATTCATGTGTTTATTTCATGCGCGTGCACCAAAGATATCACCTTGCAAACTTGCCCTGTTTCAAATCATGTGTAGAAGTTCACAATATGTGACATCTCAATCCTACCTTTTACTTCTTTTATGTTTTCTATTTCCTACAACATAAAAAGTCCCTAATTAGATCAAACACAAAGGCATGTGTGTATCACTAGTAACAAAAAAGGTGAAACATATGTTCTAGTTCGTATACATGGCAACATTTGCATGGAGAAATATACACGACAATCATTTTGGTAGGTTACGTCATTCACAAGAAAAGTTGAACAACGATGTGTCTATCTTATAGTATTCCTTACGCGGAGCTTTGAATTTGCGATCACCATAGACAAAGCAACTAATATGGTAAATTAATCCAAACAAGTTAGGAAGCTACACCATTACACCTAGGTACAACTTAATTAAGCATTCACATGACAAATATATTATCTGATTCATACATTTGTAAGATAGTGAGAGGATAGGCTAAGTAAATAGATCCCCTTCATATATTAATCTTTGGCCATCTTCGTACGCAATTAATGACATTATTATGTTAAAAGGAAGTCTCTTTGCTTGTTATCCCTTAGAAGAGTGCTAATTGAACAATGTCAATGATGTATAAAACATGGCATTGTCGATAACAAAGACAATTAAAAAGGAAAGACATATGGCACATATTAATACTAATATAGATAATAAAAAATACAAATAATTGTTTTTTCACATGAAACATTATGTAGCACCTAGATAGGAGTACAAAGTTACAAGCCTTTAGTGAGTTGTATTTTATAAACATGCATTCATAGTGTAGATAATAAATCTTAAGATATTACCGACACAACTAGATTAAGATCGACATGGGTTCACTAGAGGACAGGTGCTTCTTCGATGGTTTTACTCTTGGATACCTTAATGCAGTTTATATAGGTTAAGTGGTACATGGGCTCAACATTCATCTCGAGCATCTTAATATGTCCGGTTCACGGTGCATGTAGGCGCTTGCGGTTACAGGTGGCCACATGTTTCCCCACACGTGAATTCCATTAGCGATGTCGTGTGATCATGTTTGTGTATGTGTTCATCTTTGTGTGAAGTCAATAATCCGAGAGCACTGACAGGGTGTAACCTTAATTTTTTCATATAGAGGAATGCACTTCATACTTGTAATTTTCTTTGGTAAACAATCTGATTCTATTGATTAAATTAACAAATTACATCACCTTTAACAAATTGAAATAGAGGCGGAGAACAAAAGACCCATAAGACCTGAAGTTATATCAAGCTTCAATGTCACCGTCACATGCTCTAACTTCCACATCCAAAGATTTTTTTAACACCATCTACATTAGCTGGACTAATATATATGAAAGGTTTTGAGATCCACGAGACTTTACATCAAGGGTTAAAAACCTAAGATCGCTGAATGCAGTACATCTGGGAACACACCACTTGCAAGGCAGTTGTTGAATCGTTACTTCTTTGTTGTACTACAGGACCATGAACACAAATGAGTGCATCACTACAACTGCAAACCTAAACCTACACCACCAAAATTGGGCCAAAGAACCGAGTGACAATATCCGAGATCTGAAGACAACGATCCATGGGATCGGGGCCAAACTATCATTGTCTCTCCTCGGTGATAAAAGCATGGGAAAAAGGCAAAAGTGCTCACTAATGCCTAGGTTATTAATAGTCGTGTTTTTTGTTTTGATTAATTGTGTTGTTTTTATCGAATTTTTATGTTTAATTTACTAGGTTCCTTTAACAAGCTAGGTTAGCGGACCACGAAAGCATTCCTCCAAGCACATGCACTGGTGTGAAACTGAACTATCAATCAAAAAGAAAAACCTTTTGGGAATATGTTCTTGCTTAGTCAAGTACATGTCAGTGCGCCAGATTATTCATCGATACCTTTGCACGGTAGCACTTTTTTCAAAGGGTCGGAGGACAAGGACGAAGAGAAAAACCCAACGGCACAGTCGACCCGCTGTCACGGATCCTAGTCGATCATACGTGGCGACCATTACTTTAAAACGTCCAGCCACTTGAATGTTGCCTCGCGTTACATTTCACATCGACCGACCGATGGTGTGTCACTCGGACCTCTCGGTTGCTTCGCCATATATATTTGCTTTCGTTACTTAAGTACGTACGTGTACATGCATGGCGTTTTGTTGGCGTAAGATGCATGCAAGCTTCCTCGTTTGAAGCCAGTCCAGCAGCTATGATCCAAGAAAAACCGAAGGTTAATCAATCAAATATTATAAGTACCTGTACTCGGTATCCTAATTAGTTTGTGGCAGTGGTAGTTTAGTCTGCATATTCCCAGCAATTTGCCGGTTTGCCACGTCGGTGCCGTACGAACTTCTCGAAGATGTCGTTTTCGAATTATATTTCTTTGGAAAAGGTCTTGCAATCTGTGGATGTTTCTGTTGAAAGTACACTACATGCTTCTGGTTTAATGATTGATTTGGTAGGTACTCCTTCCGTTTCAAAATATAAGATGTTTTAGGTTTGTGAAGAGGATGTATCTAGACTTTTTTAGTGTCTAGATTCACTCAATCTAGATACATTTGCTCACAAAGCTAAAACATCTTATATTTTGGAACGGAGGGAGTAGGTATGAAAGGCAGTGCACTCTGCGTATTGTGGTATAGTGCTGCCCATCCGGTTTGCAGTACTGTGGCAAAAGAAAGTGATCGAACACACACTTATTTCTTTTTAAAAAGAAGAGAGGAGAGCAATGTATATACGCAGAGCTGTACTAGCTGACAAGCAAAAAGCAAAATAAATAAATAATGGGAAGTGACTAGGTTTGCTGGTTGGGCGTGATATGGGAAGATGCGACTGTCAGATAAACTTATTAGGCTGATTTGAACATTTTCTGTTGGAATGCACTATGCCAGAGTCAGGTCGGCTGCAGGCATCTTCTTTACTGTATTTCTCTGCGCTAGATTATTAATTCTGCAGGAACAGTCCGGCACCTGATCGTGTGTCTAGCTTGCAAAATCTACCGGTCAGATGTGTGCAATCTTTTTGTTTCGGCCTGTAGGATAAATCCAACGAGTAAACATATATACATTGATTTCCTTGATCCAGCCGGCACATAGATTTCGATTCTTGCTCGCTAGCTGTATATATCATATCATTTAACTAGCTGGATACGAAACAAGTACTGTACATGACAAAAACTCCAGGCATAAACTTCTCCAGGACGGCACTAAGTGATGTGTCACGAGCGAGTGTTTGCTTAATAAACTCTGGCTCTAGATTGCGGTATCTAGCGCCATGTTTTGGTCTTTTTGTTCCATACGCTTGGCTAATTAAATAAGTATTGATATGATCAGGGTCGATTTGATTTGGTTCCAGCACATCACATCTCGATCGATTCCTGCTGCAACATGGGCCGGCTGATAGCACACTAGCTTCGATCACGTACTTTTTTGGCACCTTTTCTGATGCAACCGTGAACACAGTGATATTATGACAATGCTAACTGATCATCAGTATATATGCGTGGAGACAAAGCTGGCTCACTGGCCCAACCGCCCAACTAGTTCTTAACACCTTTTAGTCTGGTTCAAATCTTTATAAAGTGTAATGTGACACCCGAAAGTTCCCAATTCCATACGCCCAAACTGCCCTTAATTTCCTCCATACAATGAAAGGCTCAACTTTTGGCCGGGCCGGCTTCGAGAAAGAGGGAGCCAAATCGCGGCAGCACGCGCTGGATAATTGGAAACAGATCTGCATTGTTCGATCGTGTAGGCATGCATGCACACTACTATATATCTAGCGATTGAGTGCCTAGTAGTATTATTTTGTCTTCAATGACTATTATATATAGATATGTGCTAGATCGAACTACAATCGATCTTCCCTTTTTTGTTTCCTTTTCTTCTTCTTTCTAGATGACAATGGCTTTTGGTTTACTCTGGCAAACTCCAATTTGGATCCACTTTTGGCCCGATTGTGATCAAATCTTGTGATTAGTGTTCTCTATATCTGATCTTATCTCTATGTAGAGTTAGCATAGCTATTGGTTACCAAATCCTCATAGTCTAGGTGACTTCTTTTGAGAAGCTAAACAATGCAATGCGTCGAATGTGGGACTCTTGCAAGTGGTCGCAGAACAAAATCGCGTCTGCATTGCATGCAAGTTTTAAAAGGTGGTAAAAAGTCTCATGAGCTAGCTAGATAGTTGATAACTTTGGGGGTGACCGGCCAGCACGGCAAAAAGAGGGCATGTCAGAGCCCAGAGGGCTTGCACAGTGTCCGGGTGATATAGTAGCTCTGCCGCAATACGATAATATGAGAAATCGAAACACACATTTGTTGTTTTGGGTTGTCGGAATGCGGAAATAAACCCAGCAATCTCACTAGTCTTCTCCAAAACATTGTGGCTCGCGAAACAAAGAGAAACCATTCATGCATCATATTAACTATTGAACATGGAGAAGGGGCTTTTTGGGCACGAATCGGACGACAAAGGTGGTTTATGCTCCTAATCTTTTCAAGACCGTGCCAAGAAGCTTAGTACGGTTCAAAAGGAGCTATGTGATAACAATTGGATATGTGTTGTGGCTGGCTTACACACTTATGCGCAATTGTGTGAGTTTGTTAACCTGTGGCCCCTCATGTCCCAAATCCTCCTAGCTTTGAACCAGGAACTCACCATCTCATGGAAGTGTGACATGAAGTGGAGTGTATTCATGAGTGTATACCTATGCGGCTCGGTTTTAAAGGCCCCGCCCGGAGTTCGCGACGATGAAAATTAGGTCGGCAATTGTTGCTCCGAGTGCAAACGTTTCTCATTGCTGGTGCTTCGATGGATAATTCTCACCGCCAACATACTTGCCATTTTTGGATGCCCGCACGACCAATATGCCACTTATTCTCACATATGCACCAATGCACGTATGCCCCTTCTCCATTGCTATATGGAATCATGTGCAAACATGGACAAGCAATACAATGTCGGACAACTTTGCAGATGTCTTCCCCGATTGAGTCTCTGAGTGGTGGACATAATGGCAACATCGCAACAGAAAGAGATGAAGCGGTGTCACGGTAGAAATCTTATGTACACATATTATAAAACATCTCGTAGTAGCGAACTGTCACTTTTCACCCCTAATGCCCACCCAGAGGTGGTTGCACTTTCTTTTGAGATATAAGGTACACAAATATCCAGATGCATGCACCATTCTTTTTCTAGAAACCCACAAGAGTGTACTAGCGGTGGGTTTTTAAGAGAATTGTCTAAAACCTTGTGTGAGGGGTGAGGTTTTGTAATTTTCTAAAAATGGTGCATGCATCTGGATATTTATAATTTGTGTACCTAATGCAATACAAAGGTCGGCCGATCAAAATGTCGACATTAAAGCACTAGTGCATAGTGGGTGCATGCACACTCACGTTGTACCTAGCAAGTGCAGTGACAGCAAGCTAAATATTCTCAATTTCGTATCCTTGCAGATGGGGATAGAATTGGAGCTGGGAAAACATAACGAGTACGTAGTGCTCATGTCCTTGCAGTGGCTATGTTCCAACAAGTGGCATGGCTGTACCTAAAGCGGCCGACTTGTTTTGTCAGTTGGAACCATCAACTTGCGTATGGCATTTTAAGAAATCATTAGTCATTTCAAAAGCCTGCTACAAAAGTCAAAAACGAAAAGGGGGTCTACAAGGAGTAGGCATATGCATGCACCAAAAAACTACTGCCTAACCTCCAGAATTCCGTGTTAACTTACTTCGTTCGCTTACTATAGTCGTAGTTTTCTTGCTATAGACCACTCGGAGTTCACTACTGAAAATTGTTGAATTGTAGTATCATGCATATGAAGTCGAACTTGGGTACCATTTTGCATTCTTCACCTCATAATTTAGGGGGTAGTGGCCGGAAAGTGTCTATTTGGCTCCCGAGCTCTGGTTCTTCCTTCTTTTTAAAAAAATTCACAAGTCATACTTACAAGTTTCAAAAAAAATCTAAAAATAATTCTTGACATAGTAAATGGCGTATCCCACAATCATGCAAAATAGCAAAACAGAATACTCTGTATCGTGGTCTACACAAAAATGACAGAATCTGATAAAATTTGGGGATTTGAAAATATGCATGCACAAATTCACACCTTTGTCATTTTTGTGTAGCACATAATTAATACAAATTATTATTTGAGATTAATATTTTGTACATTGGTGCGATACAACATTGGCTGCATCTGGATATTTGTTTCAATTTATTTTGCAACTCCCAAATATGATATAATTTTTTTAAAATTACCAGGACCATTAGAGAGCTCGAGAGCCAGAAAGTACCATTGGGCAGTAAATTTATTGTTATTTTTGGCTAGTGGTAGAGATGCATGGTGAAGTCAGAACGGAAGCGCCCGCGGGCTTGTGCCTGACCCGCCATAAATCCGCAACAATAATTGTTCTTTTAGCCTGCGTCTCTATCACCAATATCGCAAAGAGTATGTGCCGCTGTGGCATAGACTTCTCAGGCAGCTTAAAGATCCGATCCTGGTGATGGCTAGATGCTAATGTACATATGATATGAATGAAGAGAACTAAAGCTTTGATATGGGCATCGATGCAAGCATCGAACTTTGCATATTTGTTTTCAGGTGATATAAGAAGTTAGTTAGAAATGTTAGGATGATGTGACCTTTTGTAACTCCAAGCTAGTAATACTTGCGGTGCTATATGATCCGATCATGTGAAATCGATACGGTCCGCGTAGGCATCTATACCATCGTCTAGTTAACGTTAAGCGCATATATTGTACTTCATGTGGCTATATTGGCGGTGATTGATTCTGTAATTGCATCTGTCTCTCCCACGTACACATGGAAACTTGGAAGCAAGAGATCTCCTTGTTGATCTAGCTTTAGGTTCCAAAACATGCATGCTCTTACGTACGTGCACCTCAATCCAGAATTAGCATCTTTAAAGTGATGGAAGAGATCACGCACGTGTCTGTAGGCCTTGATTCTGCGCTCATGCTAATTGCTGATTTGCGCGCCTCGAAGCCCGGAAAAGAGAGGAGGTAATCATATCAGATCGTGCTTAGTATTACTAGCTAGCTAGGCCGGCCGAGCACTTTATTCCGATAAACAATTGGTTTGAAGGACGCTTCGTGCAAGTGGCAGCGGCACAAGTTAATTACGTGTTCTTGCTCTAGAAGGCTGTGAGTAATCAGCCCTTGGTTAAGCCGTGGTTAGGCTTGGAATCTTGGAAATCGACACGCACGCCGGGTTTAAAAGGCACACGCTAGCTTGTATATTTTCACATCTGAAACTATAGAAGAAGTAGCCGCGCAGAAGCGCAGAGAACCTAGCTAGCTTTAGTTGGGTGGAGGAGGCAGATCTTTGACTAATGACACCTCCAATGTTACTGTTGGCCGATTATTAATCTCCTGCTGCAGCCTGCAGATTGCTTCCAGTTCCATCTGAAAGGAAGCTGCGCAGGTGCATGCATGCATTATGCATATGATGCGAGATACGGATACAGTAGTACTTTCTCCGTTTCAAGACTTAAGACCTTTTCGTTTTGCGTGTTTTTTCTTTGATCAAAAATTACTTCAAATACGTAAAGAGTTTTGGTATAGAACTAGTATCACTGAAAAGTATTTTTTAATACGAATCCAACGGTACTAATTATGTATAATATAATAAAAAATTTGTTGTTCAATTTTTTTGGTTAAACTTTGCTTTGGAAAGCGTGTGCGCCTTAAGCCTTGAAACGAAGGTAGTAGTATTTGTGATGTGATGTGTGTGACTGTGCCATTAATTCGCACGTGCTTGATTCGTCGATCGTAAAGGCACCTGGGCAACCGTAAAAAGGAGTTGAAGGAACTTTTTTTTCCCTCGTCGGTTGGTTAGCGCATCACGCGAGCGGGGAAAGAGGAACAAGGAAATATTCGGCGGTGAAGAAAGGCGCCCGCGAGCTAGCTAGGCTCGACCCACGGAGGGCAGAGTCGACGCCCTGATGAAGCCTGAAAACAAGAAGGGACGCGAGCATGGAATCATGTTCGGTCTGGGGCGGTTGAGTTGCTCATGAGGTTGGGAACAGCACGGATGGATCCATGCATGTCCCATGTTGATCCATCGAGTGGTGTTGTCTTTCTAGGGGGCTTGATCGGCTGCCGTATACCACATGGTGGCCTGCCAACCGGCCACGCCCACGGTAAATGCAATCTAGCGGCAGAACAGCCGTTGAACATGATATGTATGTCGCGGTGATTGAACTTTTCCTTTTCAGTACTAACATGGTTCGTATCGTACGTGTGGCAGTTTGGAAGATTTGGGAAGAAGTAGTAGAGAGTGTCGCGTATCCAAGTTTCTGTCGAGCTATGTTCCATCTCAATTTCTGCTCGACACCCGAGACGACTCCAACATCGCCCAGACGATTTGGGAACAACACGCATCGCAACAACGACGTAGCGTGGCCCATCAGCGTCTACCAGGCTCTGCGCCATCGGTACCAAAGCCAGCCCGGCCTCCTGCTGCGATCCCTGCACCTCCAGAGCATTGGGCCGCTAGTCGTAAGGCCCCTCCATCCGCACCCGGAATGCTATATGGCGACGCGGGCGGCAAGCGCCGGCGTAACACCGTTGTGCCGTCCCTGTTCGAGTTAGACTTTTACGGTTTCACTACCATAAATTTATACTTTTTCTTTTTATCTATATATATGTTTCCTGTTTTCTTTTTTTGGTTTCTTTCCCAGTTTTCTTTTTTGTTTCTTTTGTTTAAGTTTCTGGAAGAAAAAAAACAGTATTTTTTTAAAAAAATGTTTATTATTTTTTGAAAAAAAATCCCTCCGATTCATAATAAATGTCACTCATTTTATACTAAACTGCTATAAACTTTGTACTAGATGGGCGACACTTATTATGGATCGGGGGAGTATGTTTTTTCGAATTTTGGTTCATGATTTTTTAAATTGATTTATGATTTGTGATGTGATGTGTGTGACTGTGCCATTTCGCACGTGCTTGATTCGTCGTAAAGGCAACTGGGCCCCGGCCCCCGGGCATGGCAAGGCAAGGCAACCGTAAAAAGGGAGCAAATTGCGCAAACCACCACATATTGATGTTGTCGTTGTGTAAAACACCAATTTTATATGTTTTTTATACGAACCACTAACTATTGGTATAATACGTTGCACAAGGTCCAAACCCTAGATTAGGTTGATTAGTTGAAATCTGACGACCGGCCGGGGTCCACAAGGCAGTGATGATGTCGTGCTAACGTGCCATTATCTAGTGAGTTGTTTTCAAACTTCTTAAAAAAATTGATAATTGAAATAATATAAACAACTCTAGACTAACTAATCCGTACTAGATTTTTTCTTCAAAAACACACTAGATAATGACACATGGACACCATATCCTTATGTCGCGGGTCCGATTGTAAGGATTGCTGTTAATCCACTTAATATGAGATTTGAACCTGTGCGCAATCTATTATAGCAATAGTTGATGACTTGTGCAAAAAACATGAAAAGTTGATGCTTTGCGCAACTTTGAGGGCAATAAAAGGTGGTTTGTGCAATTTCCTCGTAAAAAGGAGTTGAAGGAGCACATTATTTTATTTTTAATGGCGTGGCCTTTCTCTCGTCGGTTAGTTAGCCGATCAGGCGACCGGGGAAACGGGAAGAATGAAATATTCGGCGGTGAAGAAACGCGAGGTATAGGCTGCTTCTTGCTCGATCGGCTCGACCGAGGGCAGACGCCCTGACCTGATGAAGCAGGAAAACAAGAAGGACGCGCATGGAATCATGTTCAGTCTGGGGCGGTTGAGTTGCTGAGGTTTGGGAACACCACGTACAGATCAATGCATGGCCCGTGATGATCGAGAGGTGTTGTCTTTCTAGGGGGCTTGATCGGCTGTGGTATACCTATACCACATTATGGCCTGCCAACCGGCCACGCCCACAGTAAATGCAATCTAGCGGCTGTAAACTTGAAAAACAGCGGTAGCACGGAACAGTCGTTGAGATTTGGGATTTGGCCTCTCTCTTTTTAACATGGTTCGAGTGGCGTATCCAAATTTCTGCCGAGCTATGTTCCATCTTAATTCTGAAATTCTGCTCGACACCCCAGACGAACCTCGCATCGCAACAAGCCTACGACAAACATAGAGGGGCCCATCAGAGGCTACCAGGCGCTGCGCCATCGGTAGCAAAGCCACCCCGGCCTGATGCTGCGATCCCAGCAGAGCATTGGGCCGTTGGCTGTAAGGCCTCGTTTACACACACGAACGCGCGAAATAGACAGAGGAAATGGCAATTTCCATTTTATGTTCCAACAACTCCCCGTTGGTGAGAACTCTCTGAAAAATAATGCACGTCAATTATTATGCAAAATGATCTACGAATGTCGCTTTGTCAGTCCAGACCGGCAGACCGAGTTCACGGCGAGAAACCAAACCTCCAGCAAAACCCGCGAGAAACAGTATTTACATAGTCCTAAGCTATTCTGATCGCACGTTTCCCTCTCCATATTTAATCATCGTAAAATTATGTGCAAGTTAGCTTGGTATCAGAGTGTATGCTCTTCCTCCCTCCCATGGCCGACGACTCCAACTCCTCGTCAAAGCCGGCCATGCCCTCCCTCTCCTCTACCTTGGACACCGATCCCCACACACCTATCCAACAGAACCGACCCCCCATATGCCGCGCGCCTCCCACTCCTACGCAAGGCGACGACTTGACCCGGCCATGATGCTTCTGCCACCCTCCCCGTCCTCCCCAACTCCGCTGCCACCTCTCTCTCGGCTCCACCTGCCCATGCTGCCTCCCTTCTCTGCATCAGATATGTCCATATCGACCTGTACATAACCTTCAAGGTCCAAACCAGGGGCGCCAATTTCCCCAAGTGGAAGCAAACCATTACCTTCCTCCTGACAATGTACAACTGTCTCGACCACGTCATGGAGGGCGCTGCTCCTGCGAACCCCGACACCAACTGGCACACCGACGACATCCACATTTCTCTGTGGTTTATGGCAACCCTCGTCGACGATCTTATCCGCCTCGTCCAGGGCCCGGACGAGGCAGCCTCCAGCACGTGGACGCGCCTTCACAACTTCTTCTACGCCAATCACTCATCGAGGTATGTATACCTCAGCAAGGCGTTCCGGAGCACGCCTCGCGGGGACATGACAGTCGCTACCTACGCCAGTCGGCTTCAGGCCATCACCGACGACCTCGCCAACATTGGCTACCTTGTCGCAGATCATGACCTCACCCTACAGTTTCTTGACGGCCTCGGGCGCAAGTTCAAGTTGCCATCTGCCCTGATCCAGAACACGGTGCCGCTTTCGTTGTTCGCGGCGCGTGCTCCCGCATCCTGCTTGTTAGCATATAGACTCGGTCCTCCTACTAGCGAGGCTCACGATGCCCACGATCTCTCCCTCTCTCCACGTTCTGTTGTACGTGCTAACTCAGCACGATCCTCTCTGTCTCCGTACTATAAGTACATGCGATAATACAACAGGCATCTCATCGAGTGCCATTCTCTCTCTCTGGCTCGTGTTCATTCCTCTACATGGTATCAGACGCTCATCATCCTCCACCGCCTTTCTCCCAGGCTTCCGCTGCCCCCACCACCACCATGCCCAACCTCCCCTCCACCTCTGCCGGCGTGCTGTTCTCCTCCGCCAACAACCCCTCCTCTCCTGCCCCGGGCGCCCCTCCACCTCCTGCCCTCCTCTCTGCCCCAGCTCCGGCCCCGCGCGTCCCCCCCGCACCGACCGTCCGCGCCACCGGCGCTGCTGCCGGCCACACCGCCTCCGTCGCCCCAGCTCGCCCAGCTCGCGTCGCCCCGCGCCAGAACCTGCGCCATGTCATCATCAAGCAGCAGGTTCAGATCACTCTCGATCTGCAGCGCCCCTCCTTCACAATGTGGCGCCGTCTCTTCATCGTCACGCTCGGGCAGTTCGGCGTCCTCGCCCACGTCGACGACGACGCGCCGCCGCAGCACGACGACCCTGAATGGGTCCAGGATGACTACACCATCGTCTCCTGGCTGTACTCCACGGTCTCGGAGGAAATCCTCTCGCTCATCATGACGCCGGACGACACGGCGTTTGCGGTTTGGCGCCGCATCGAGAACCTCTTCCTCGACAACGCTGTCACGCGGGCCGTCTACCTCGACGATGAGTTCCATGGCCAGAAGCAAGGTAACCTGACGGTCTCCGCGTACTGCTCCCGTCTCAAGTCCTTGGCCGATCGCCTTCGCGATCTCGGCCGTCCGGTGACTGATGCCGATCTGGTGCACCGTGTCCTCGCCGGCCTCCGCTCCGACTTCCGTCACGCCGTCACCACGCTCTCCCGTGAGGTACCCCTGCCCTCCTTCCAGGACGTTCGCTCCTTCTTGGTTCTTGAGGAAGGCAGGAACGAAGACGCCGACCCATCCCCGTCTGGCACGGCTCTCCACGCTGCCGCTGCACCACCTCCGCCTCCAACGGCCCCGGCGCTGCCCGTGCCTGCCCCGCCACCACCCGCACCGCCCACCGCCAAGCCCAAGACTGGCGGATGGCACAAGACCAGTGGCCGGACCAAGACCACCTCCATGCCGCCCGCGCCGTCTGCGGCTACCGCTCCATGGACCGGCATGGTCCAGGCGTGGCCCTATCAGTGGCGCCCCCACTACCCCGGCGCGGGCGTCCTCGGTCCGCGTCCCACTGGCGCTCCACCAACCACTGGCGCACCGTTCGCCGGAGCCGCCTTCCACCAGGCCGCTCCCACGTTCCACGGCACCACCGGGCCTGTCTACCAGGCCCACACGTACCAGCCGCCCCCCGGCGCCTCTGTACCATGCTGGGACCAGGCCGGCCTCATCCACGCGCTCCAGCAACTCTCCGTCCAGCAGCAGCATCCGGCCGGCGGTGAATGGGTGATGGACACCGGCGCAACCTCCCACATGACATCGTCCCCTGGTAATCTCTCGTCCTCGCAACCCTGTTCCTCTCGTTCTTGTATTGTTGTTGGCAATGGGCACCTATTGCCGATCACGCACACTGGGCACTCTTCTCTCGCCACCATGTCCCATCCCCTACATCTCCAGAACGTCCTTGTCTCCCCCACCTTAATTAAAAACCTACTATCCGTTCGCATGCTTACTCGCACCAATCCCGTAAACGTTGAATTTGACGATGTTGGCTTTTCTGTTAAGGATCGACATACCCGCCAGGTGCTCCTCCGATGTGATTCTGCAGGCGATCTCTACTCCATCACGCCGACACCCACCGCCACCAGCCTCCTCACCAGCTGCTCCACCGACCTGTGGCATCAACGCCTCGGGCACCCCGGCCGCTCCAACCTCGCCCGCACCCTCCAGACGATCTCCGCACCCAATAAACCCCCCTCTCACATTTGTAATGCTTGTCAATTAGGAAAGAACGTTAGATTTCCCTTCTCTCACTGTAGTACAATTTCCTTTTTTCCCTTCCAACTGGTCCACTGTGATCTTTGGACCTCGCCGGTTCCTAGCATCTCCGGCTTCAAATATTATTTGGTATTACTTGATGATTTTAGTCACTTTGCCTGGTCGTTTCCTCTTCGCCGCAAATCCGATACCTATGACACAATTCGACGCTTCCACGCTTTCACCCGTACTCAATTCAACCTCCCCCTCGTCGCTCTGCAGTCTGACAATGGCCGTGAGTTTGACAACAGTGCCGCTCGCACTTTCTTTCGTGACAACGGCGTCTCCTTCCGACTGTCCTGTCCCTACACTTCTGCCCAAAACGGCCGCGCCGAGCGCATCATCCGCACTCTGAACGAAACCATGCGCACCATCCTCTTCCATGCCCAACTCCCTCCAGTCTTTTGGGCCGAGGCTCTAACCACATCCACCTTCCTAGTTAACCGCCGTCCCTGTCGCCCCAGACAGCTCCTTACCCCTTTCCAGCTCCTCTACGGCTCCCCTCCTGATTTCCAACATCTCCGGGTCTTCGGCTGCTTATGTTACCCGAACACGACTCCCACCGCACCCCACAAACTCTCCCCACGTAGCCTCCCCTGCGTCTTTCTCGGCTACTCCACCGATCACAAAGGATATCGCTGCCTCGACCCCTCCTCCAACCGTGTGTTCGTCTCTCGCCACGTCACGTTTGACGAAACCCAATTTCCCTTCGCCCATCTCCCCACAAAGCCCACCCCAGCCTCTTTCGATTTTCTCCTTAATCTCCCTCCCACTCACGATCACACCATCCCCCTGACCAATCCCGATCCACCGACCGAGCCCTCCATCGCCCATCCTGCCACCACAACCCCCTCTGCCGCGGCAGCTCCTACCACGCCAACCTCTGCCACGGCAGGCTCTCCCATCTCCCCCTCTGCCGCGACAGGATCTCCTGCATCCCCCTCTGCCGCGGCCGGAGCCACAACCCCCCATCCTGCCGCGGCAGCATCTCCTGTCTCCAACCCTGCCGCGACAGCACCTACACCTCCTCCCCTCCCCAACACCACGACGCCCACCCCCCTCTCTGCCACAGCCACACCCTTCACCCCCCCTTCCTTCGTCGCCGCCACAGCTTCCCCACCATCCCCTCACCGGATCGACCACCCCTCTGCGCCCATTCCCGCCACTCCTGTTCCCGCATCTCGCCAACCTCCACCTGCCCCGTCTCATCACATGCGCACACGCTCTCAATCAGGGATCTTCTTGCCAAACAAACGCTACGCCACCCTCGCCACCACCGATTCCATCTCCCCATTACCTACCAGTGTGCGTACGGCTTTACGTGATCCTAATTGGCTAATTGCGATGCAAGATGAGTTCAGGGCTCTGCAGGTCAACCAGACGTGGACGCTTGTCCCCCGGCCCCGGGGCGCGAACGTGATCACAGGGAAGTGGGTGTTCCGTCACAAGTTTCGTGCTGACGGGACATTGGAGCGGTACAAGGCGCGGTGGGTGGTCCGCGGCTTCTCGCAGAAACCCGGCATCGACTTCGACGAGACCTTCTCCCCCGTCGTCAAGTCTGCCACGATTCGGGCTGTTCTCGCCATCGCCGCCCACAAAAGTTGGCCCGTGCATCAGCTTGACGTCAACAACGCCTTTCTTCATGGCCATCTGCACGAACGCGTCTACTGCCAGCAACCCGCGGGCTTCATCGACCCTGCTCGTGCTGGAGACGTCTGCCTGCTCGCCAAGTCCCTCTATGGGCTCAAGCAGGCCCCGCGCGCGTGGTACGCTCGCTTCGCCGGCTTCCTCGACAAACTCGGCTTCGTCTGCGCCAAGTCTGACACCTCGCTCTTCGTGCTGCATCAACCTGCCGGCACCGCGTACCTTCTTCTGTACGTCGACGATGTCGTCCTCACTGCGTCGTCCGCAACACTGCTACGGCGCATCATCGACCGGCTCCAGCACGAGTTCTCCCTCAAAGACCTCGGCGCCCTCCACTACTTCCTCGGCATCACCGTCGAGCGCTCTTCTGAGGGCTTCTTCCTCTCCCAGGGCAAATATGCTGACGAACTCCTGGACAAGGCGAACATGTCCTCATGCAGCCCCTCTTCGACACCCATCGACACATCGGCTAAGATCTCCTCTGCCTCGGGCACGCCCGTCGCCGACGCTTCTGCTTACCGGAGCATCGTTGGCGGCTTGCAGTACCTCACGATGACTCGCCCGGACATCACCTACGCCGTCCAACAAGCGTGCCTCCATATGCACGCCCCGATGGACTGCCACCTCGCCCTCGTCAAACGGATCCTCCGCTATGTCCGTGGTACCACCGGCTACGGCCTTCACCTCCAGCGCTCCTCCACATTCGACATAGTGGCATACTCGGACGCGGACTGGGCCGGGTGCCCGGACACGCGCCGCTCTACCTCTGGCTATGCCGTCTTCCTCGGCGACGCGCTGGTGTCCTGGTCATCCAAACGGTAGCCCACGGTCTCCCGCTCGAGCGCGGAAGCAGAGTACCGTGGCGTCGCCAACGTCGTCGCTGAAAGCTGCTGGCTCCATCAACTCCTCGCCGAGCTCCATGTCCTTGTCCCGAAAGCGACGATCGTCTACTGCGATAACATCTCTGCGGTTTACATGGCTGCTAACCCCGTGCATCATCGGCGCACGAAGCACATAGAGCTCGACATCCACTTTGTCCGGGAGAAGGTCGCACTCGGCCACGTCCGTGTTCTCCACGTTCCCACAGGGCAGCAATACGCCGACGTCATGACCAAGGGCCTGCCGACCTCGGCGTTCCAGGAATTCCGCTCCAGTTTGTGCGTTCGGCCACCCACGCTCAAACTGCGGGGGGGGGGGGGGGGGGGGGGGGTGTTAGCATATAGACTCGGTCCTCCTACTAGCGAGGCTCACGATGCCCACGATCTCTCCCTCTCTCCACGTTCTGTTGTACGTGCTAACTCAGCACGATCCTCTCTGTCTCCGTACTATAAGTACATGCGATAATACAACAGGCATCTCATCGAGTGCCATTCTCTCTCTCTGGCTCGTGTTCATTCCTCTACACTGCTCGCCGAAATATCCATCGATCAGGAGAAAACTGAGGAGGCCTCCTAGGCCATGGTGGTCTCCCACGGGTGCGGCGGTGGCCAGCCACACGGTGGCGGCTAGAACCGCGAAGGCGGTCAGCCCCACGGAGACGGCGGCGGGCGTGGTGGCCTGCCTCACGGCGGCTACCCCGGCGGTGTCAGCCCCAATTACCGGGGTCGTAACCCCATTCCTTGCTACAAACCAGGCGGTGGCTGAGGCAACCAGCATCATGGTGGCTCGGGGAACCGTGGCCACAACGACAGCCCTAACGGTGGCTAGGTCGGCTCGCACCATGGGGGGCAGGCGGCTCCTCCCAGCAGCCTTGGATGGGATATTTCGCTCCCTAGGGCACTCCATTTCCGCCGGCCCGCCCTCCGTGGGTTCCTACAAATGTCGTCGGTGTCCTTGGGCCGCGGCCGAGCGCACCCTTGCAGGCATACCTAATGGTGCTCTCCGGCAGTCTGCCCCTGGGACCATCATCCTACACCGTGCCACCTTACTCCTTCGACGACACGGCCATGCTTCACCATGCCATGAGCTAACTCCAACGCCACCTCGTACCTGCCGCAACAACCAGAATGGATCATGGACTCCGAAGCCTCGTCCCACGTCACTAGTAAGACGAGTAACTTAACCACAACTCACTCTACATTGGGTCATCAAAATTCTCAGCATATTGTTGTCGGCAATGGGCAAACTTCCTGTTTTAGCAACCGGTTCTATTTAGATTTCTTCACTGCCTCTCCGTTTACATGTTCTAGTTTCCCCCACTATTGTTAAAAAATATCATATCGGTTCGACAATTCACTCGTGATAACTTTGTCTCTATCGAATTTGACCCATATGGTTTTTTGTGAAGGACCTAGCTACCAATACTCTTCTTCTTCGCTCCAATAGTGATGGGGACCTCTATACACTCTTCGGCTCCGTCTCCAAGACACATGCGGCCTTCTCCACCACCAGCGGCAACATATGGCACAGACGCCTTGGGCATCCTAGTCCCTCCTTCATGTCTCATTTCCCTTTGGATTTTCTTTTAGATTGTAATAATGCATCCCCTAGTCGCTCTCCCATTTGTGCTGCTTGTCAACTAGGCAAAAAAGTGTGCATGCCTTTTTTCACCTCATTGTCACGCACTTCCGCTGCTTTTCAACTCGTTCATTGTGACTTGTGGACGTCGCCTGTTGTTAGTTTCTTAACCTATAAATATTACTATTGGACCTTTACTCTAAAAAATAAGTCTGATACTTGTGCCACCATTCAGCGCTTCTTTCATTACATACGCACTCAATTCAGGGGCGGGCCCAGCTTGTATCAAGGGTATTCAGCTGAATACCCAAAAAAATTTCCAAAACTTTTAAATTATACGGTGTGCCTTATATTTCAGTCTGCTTGTATAGAAAACTGATTGAAATTATATCATAATTATGCATAGGAGTAGTTTGTTAGGACAAATGTGTGTAAGCCAATTGATCACAAGTTCAAGTGCTACTCTTGGACCTTTTTTTGTTGTTTTTCTCTTCATTTTTTTTACTATGAATACCCATCGCCACTGACTCAATTCCATGTTACCATACAATGTTTGCAGTGTGATAATGGTGGTAAATTCCTTACACATGCTCTACGTGATTTTTTTTGCCCAACATGGTGTGTGCTTCCGCCTACCGTGTCCTCACACTTTACCCCAAAATGGTAAAGCGGAACGTCTCATTCGCACCACAAACGGCATTATCTGCACGCTCCTTCTCCAGGCCACCCTCCCACCACCCTTTTGGGTTGAAGCCCTCCACAACGCCACCCACCTCCTCAACCTCTGCCCGTCCAGTGCCATCGACCATGACACATCCCACTTCCGCCTCTATGGCTCCCATCCCACATATGATTGCTTGCGTGTTTCTGGTTGCCTATGCTACCCCAACCTCCATGCCACGTCCCCTCACAAACTCACCCCCGATCCACTAGGTGCGTCTTCCTCGGGTATCCCCGTCAACAAAAAGGGTACCGCTGTTTTGACTTGCAAACACGTCACATCTTGGTCTCTTGGCATGTCATATTTGATGAACAAACTTTTCCCTATGTTTCTGCTGAACATTGCATCTCGGGAGCCCAAGAACTTATGTCCTAGACATCCTCTGCTGCCAGCAATCCGCCTCGGATCACGCATCACGCGTCCCCTTCCAAACCACTGCCCCCAGTCCTAACTTGTCCGTGCCCTCCACCTGGTGGAGGCGCGATCCCACCCGCCTCAGATCACGTGTCGCCATGCAGCCCGACTCCACCTTCCCTGTGCGCCCCGCACAGAACCAGCTGCCCCCTCCTCGCATGTCCCCCATGATCCAACACAGGACGTTTGTCCCTGTCACCCGGCGCGTCCACCCCACCCTCTTCTTCCCCTACCACGTCTCCCACAAGTCCCACGCCGCCACCTCGACATTCCCTGCCGTCAAAAGCCGTCCCAGTCGAGCCACCCACCAGTCCGCACCCCATGCAAACCAGGGGGAAATCTGGATACTTCATGCCTAAACAACAATTCAGTCTAACTACCACAACTATTTCTCCCATCCCTGCCACCTATCGATCTGCACTTAAGGACCCAAATTGGCACAATGCTATGCTTGAGGAATTTAATGCCCTAATGCAGAATGACATGTGGTCTTTGGTTGCTCGTCCTGCAGGTACCAACATGGTGACCCGAAAATGGATCTTTCAGCACAAATTCAATCCCGATGGCTCTTTCTCATGGTACAAGGCTCGATAGGTGGTCCGCGGCTTCACCGAGCAGCATGGTGTTGAATATGGTGAGCCGTTCAGACCCGTGGTCAAACCGGCCACAATTCGTCTTGTGCTCAGTCTTGCCACAATGCACTCGTGGGGCATTCATCAACTGGACGTCAAAAATGCCTTTCTTCATGGGCACCTTCAGGAGACCGTTTATTGTGAGCAACCTTCCGGCTTCATTGACCGCACACACCGCTCGGACGTCTGTTGCTTGCAAAAATCTCTTTATGGTATTAAACAGGCTCCCCGTTCTTGGTTTCATCGCTTCAGCTCTTTTATCGCCACCCTTGGTTTTTCGGCTTCTAGAAGTGATTCTTCACTCTTCATTCTTCGCCATGGCTCTTCCATTGCATATTTGTTGTTGTATGTTGATGACATCATTCTCACCGCCAACACCACCTCCCTTCTTCACTCCATCATTCATTCCCTTATGAATGAGTTATCCATGAGCCATCTCGGTGAGATCCACCACTTTCTTGGCATCAACGTCCATCGCACCCACGAGGTCTTGTTCCCCTCCCAACAACAATATGCCTTAGAGATTCTTAAGCAAGCCAAGATGCTAAATTGCCATTCCATTTCCACACCAATTGACAACCACTACAAACTCTCCTCCATGCAAGGGGCTCCTTGTCATGACCCGAGTCTCTACAGAAGTCTCGCCGGCGCCCTCCAGTACCTCACACTCACTCGCCCCAACCTCTCATATGCATATCAGAAGGTTTGCCTATTCATGCATGCACCATGTGACACCCACTTTCACCTCATCAAACGTATCTTGTGCTATATGTGTGGCACTACACATTTCGGTCTTCGTATCAACAAACAGTCCTCCCTCGATCTCATTACTTATTCATACGCTGATTGGGCGGGCTATCCAGACACTTGGAAGTCCACATCCGGTGCCTTTCTGGGCGATAATTTGCTTTCTTGGTCTTCACGGCGGCAACCCACGGTTTCTCGTTCCAGCGCGGAGGCTGAATACCGGGCCATTGCCAATTGCATTGCGGAGTCTTGCTGGTTGCGCCAGCTGCTACAAGAGCTGCATCATCCACCTTCCCGTGCCACGGTTGTCTATTGTGATAAAGTGAGCATCATGTACATATCCGCCAATCCAGTTCAGCATCAGCGGACAAAGCATATTGAGATTGATCTCCACTTGAGGTCAAGGTGCTCCATATGCCCACGAGTTGCCAATTTGCTGACATATTCACCAAAGGCCTACCGACCAGACTGTTCCAGGAGTTTCGTTCCGGCTTGAACATCGTCCCAAGCGTCATTCCAACTGGATGTGTGTGTGTGTGTGTGTGTGTGGGGGGGGGGGGGGGGGGGTGGTTGACACGTTGTATTTGTATCCTCCTGTAACATTATTAAGCTGTAACAGTATTTACCTAGTCCTAGGCTATTCCTGATCGGTAGGATCCACGACATGCGTGCGCAGTCCCACCTGCCCACGTTTCCCTCTCCATATTTGTAATCATCGTAACTGATTCAATTTGATTGAGTATTCTGCGCAAGTTAGCTAGACCAACCTTTCTCCACCTCCCAAAACTCAACGTATATAACAGAAAGGATGATTTTGAGTGGAGATTTACCGAGATTATGGCGAACCGAAGATGGACGAAACATAAGAGACATGGAGGGCTCAAGCGCACGCTGAAACACCAAAGTGGTAAAACTGGATTTACATCGGGGACTTTAACGGGGTGTTAATGGCGCGTGAGAAGGAGGGAGGGACTGCTCGACCCCAAGCCAGATGGACAAGTTTAAAGAGGCGCTGGAGCTACGAGATTTGCATGACCTGGGGTTAAGCGGTGATCTTTTCACCTAGCGAACCCACATTCATTATAGTACTCTCTACGATTCACTAATGTGAAGGCATTCTATCTTTTTCTAATATATATGTATGCAGATATGTTTTAGTGTGTAGGTTTATTTATTTTCGAGTGTATCTAGTATATTTTATAAAATATCTAAAAAGTCTTATATTAATGAACTTGAAGAGTATAAGATACATGATGATTGCATCAGGCCGTCGATGTTGTTCGCTTAGGTGCATCCGATGCGTACTTTAATCGGTACTATCCCTGACTCTGTTGTGCGCCAAAATAGAAATGTAAATCATTTGTTCTTCTGACTATATTTACTGAGCCTCTAGGTAACCTCCCTCGAGTTACATTTAAAAAGTTGACTCCATTGCAAACATTTAGTTTGGAGAAGTTCATATCCTTATATTAGTACTGAGTCTGTGCAGTGATAGGATGGGTGGAATTTCAGTGTATTGTATGCGCTATTATGGTGGCTTTTCTAAGTTGTTAAGGCATTGCTCTTCCTTTTTTGGTGGGTTTGATTTGGTTTTCACTCCACAAAATATTCAATGGTACAAATGTGTCCCAAAAACATGGCATTATAATTTCATATTTTCAAACTTACTATATGTCTCTACCTATCTTTATTTTCACGGATGGACGAGTGTGATATATATAACAACCTGTAATAGCCCCGGTTATGCATTGGCATAAATCTATGTTGAATAAAACTCATTGCCACAATCAAAACCCGAACCTTCTCTTAACCGCCATAACCGATGATCATAAGAACAATTCAATTTAGCAATGAATATAAGTCACACTAGAATACTCCAACAACATAACCAAAAGTTGGGATATGCTAAACATGTTCCCAAGGATCAGCCAACATGCATACACATTCAGATTTGATACCACAACTCAAGCACAACACAATACAACATAGTTTAGAACGAGCCTAGGTTGTAACTTCAAGTTATATGATACAAACCAGAAGTTCAAATCAACATGAACACATCGGAATAAGTTCACAATGCCATAAGATGGCTGCAAAACAACAACCTTGAAGTTCGCCCACAACACACAAGGGGCTAAGATCTTGTAGGAAGAACCAAACCGATCGTTGAGGTCATACTCAGAATCACTATCAACGGACGTTTTTTCCTCTGCAAAAAGATTTCAACAATAAGGTGAATACTTAAGGTACTCGACAAGTATTACTTTCACGTTAAAGCAAAACTAAAATTGTATATAAGGTCTTCTAGATCAAACAAATTTTAGATCTGAATTCGATTATCCAGCACCTAAACCATCATGGTTTCCACTCTAAAATACATCATATGATCAAGTAAAATCACCCATGTCCATAATCAATTAGTTCTAGAATTTTGGAGAAACAAGAGAGACAAAAGCAATTGACAATGGAATCACTGAGCAAAACAATGCATCCACTGTCCGGGACAAATTTTGTCAATTAAACCCATAAAATAATGGTAAGATCACTCATTCTAGGCTCATAATAATCACATAACCCCAGAATTTGGACGACCATTGGATTCACCCGCAGGTGACCAAAAGCATAATTAATTCAACAGCATATAGAGATATTATAGAACATGTATAGGAAATGCATAGTATAATCAGGAGTGTAGCCAAGACAATGGATGTGTAACAACTCACTGGCATACCAAAATAAAAAAATTTAGTCCGAGAGCGACAATTACCATTAATGACTTCTATCTCATGTGTGAAATAACCAATGGCGGAGCTATGTACAAGTGAGGGGGTGCCCCCCCCCCAGCCTAATGTGTTTTGCTTAACTAGCCTACGTAATCTTGGATTAGATAGGAGAAAAGTGGGTTATTAGCCCCCCAACTAGCTCGTAGTAGACATTGCACAAGGAGTGCCCCCATGGAATCTTGTCTAGCTCCGCCATTGGAAATAACCAAGCACGTCCATGATCATGGACATGGCAACTCGAATAGATTTTTTCATGTAGGGGGTGTACAAATTTACCCTCACCTGAGCAATGCACCATTTGTTCCGACCCTCTCCTTCAGTGGGCAAGATGCATAGTGAACTAATACAATCCCTTTTCAACACAACGTCCTAAATAGTAGTTGCTGATAACCCACAAATGTAGGGGATAAATTGTAGTACCTTTCAAATAGAAAAGATTGTCAAAACCCACGAGGAGCTAAAGGTATTGGTTAGAAAATTCAAAAATTAAACAATAAAAGGTGTAAAGATTTGCATTTTCTAGATTACAGATTGCTGGAAACTAAATGACAGGCAAAGTAAACACAAGTGAAGTAAATTGCAAGTAAAGTAAACTCTTTTTTCAAAGAAAGCCCATTCCCCTATTTAGAAATAGGACAAGCTTGAGATGTGTTCTTATATGAGACAAGATTTCCGAGGGTGACATAGATTACATGGCACAAAGATTTATAGAAAAGCATGGCAAGTACCTTGTCAAGTTTTATTCTAGATAGACGGAGCCTAATATAGGTACAACCACATACATGTGCAATTACGCCTCTAATAATTGGTCCCAAGATCACATACATACGCAATCAAGGGATTCATTAATACATAAAAGTACAGTCATTACTTAAAATTTTGGGGTACCCGATCATATAACCTCCCCTAATGCAATTATAAGGATTAGGACAAGGTTTCTGTCATCTCCCACTATGCCTACTGATACGTCGGAAACGTATCTATAATTTTTTATGCTCCATGCTTGTTTACTATCTACTTTGCCTTGCTTTGTCTACACTTTGAGGTGTTTTTATAACTTTTCTGGAACTAACCTATTAACAAGTTGCCACAGTGCCAGTTGCCTGTTTTCTTCTGTTTTTGGTTCCAGAAAGTTAGAAAATCAATATTCTCGGAATTGGACGGTACAAAAGCCAAAGTCAATATTTTACCATGGGCGACACGAAGTCCAGACGAGAGACGGAGAGGCGAGCCAGGGCCACCACACCCCCCGAGGCATGGGTGGGCCTACCCCGCGCCTGGGCAGGGTGTGGGCCCTCTGGCCTCCTCCCAGCCTCGCCTCTTCTCCTATAAGAAGCCCCCGATGCAGAAACCCTAGGCACCCAATCAAAACTCCATGAAACCTTCTATAGCTGCCGCCACCATCGTCCCTAGATCGGGGGGGATATGAAGTTCTTCCCGGCACCCTGCCGGAGGGGAGATCATCCTGGAGGCCTTCTCTCTGGTATGAAGTGTGAGTAGTTCCACCTTGGACTACGGGTCCATGTAGTAACTAGATGGTTGTATCTCCTCCTTGTGCTTTTATGTATAGATCTTGTGAGCTCCGTTCATGATCAAGATCTAATCTATTTGTAATCATGCATGTTGTGTTTGCGGGGATCCGATGGATATTGATATTACTATGTCAGATTGATTAATGGTTTTGTCTATTTGATACTATCATGTCTGTGTTGTTTGTGATCTTGCATGCTCTCCGTTGTTAGTAGCTATCTTGGCCAAGTAGTTGCTATTGACTCCAAGAGGGGGTATTTATGCTCGATAGTGGGTTCATGCCTCTAGTTTCCAAGGGAAGTGACAGAAATCTCTTCGGTTGTAGATGTGCTGTTACCACTAGGGAGAAAACAAAGGTCTCTTGTTCATAGAACAAGTGGATTGTTTACCTTACACACTTTGCTTAAAGTAGTTGTCTGTTGATTGCAACTTAATACTGGAGGGGGTTCGGATGATAACCTGAAGGTGGACTTCTAGTCATAGATGCAGTTGGATGGCGGACTATGTATATTGTTGTATTGCCCAATCGAATCTCATAAGATCTTTTTGTCTGGTATTGCATTGTTATGCCATGCCCAGTTCCTGTCAATTGCCCTGCTATAATTTGTTTACCCTTCATGCCATGTTGTTTATCTAAGGAGAGCACATCTAGTGAACTATGGACCCCGGTCCAATCTTTACCATTGATACATCCTCCACTATTACCTGTTTAGTTGCTGCAAACCTTTACCTTCCACACCATACAGTTAATCCTTTGTTATAGCAACCGGTGAGATTGACAACCTCACTGTTAGTTGGGGCAAAGTCTTGAGTTTGTGTTGTGAAGGTTTCCACGTCGCTTGCAACACCTGTGTGTCGTTTCCTTCCTCCTACTGGTTCGATAACCTCGGTTTCTTACCGAGGGAAGACTTGCTTCTGTGCTGCTTAACACCTTGCTCTTGGGGTTCCCAACAGGCTCCACATCAACTAATCCATCAACAAGTTTTCTGGCGCCGTTGTCGGGGAGGCTAATGACGTCTTCACAAGGGGAGTCCTCCTCAACCTTTCTCTTTGCTTTGTTTTTAGTTTGCTTAGTTTCTTTTGCTTGGTTTTGTTTGCCTCTTTTCAAAAACTCGAAAACAATTAGTGTAGTTTGGTTTGCTTTTTCTTATCAAAAACACAAAAAATTAGTTCCTTCTCTAGCTGCTGCTGCTGTTTTTGGCTTGCCCACCTTTTCCAAAATGAACTCCGCTGAGAACACCAAGTTGTGTGACTTCACTAGCACAAATAACAATGATTTCTTTAGCACTCCCATTGCTCCACCTTCTCCTGATGCTACCTTTTATGAAATTAAGCCTACTTTGTTGAATCTTGTGATGAGAGAGCAATTTTCTGGTGCTAGTTCTGATGCTGTTGCTGCCCATCTCAATAACTTTGTTGAACTTTGTGAGATGCAAATGTATAAGGATGTAGATGGAGATATTATTAAGCTCAAGTTGTTTTCTTTCTCCTTGAGAGGAAAAGCTAAAGAATGGTTGCTATCCTTGCCTAGAAATAGTATTGATTCTTGGACTAAGTGCAAAGATGCTTTTATTGGAAAGTACTATCCTCCTGCTAATATTATATCTATGAGAAGTGATATTTTGAAATTTAAACAACTTGATAACGAACATGTTGCTCAAGCTTGGGAAGAATGAAATCTTTGGTTAAGAATTGTCCCACTCATGGAATCACTGCTTGGATGATTATCCAGACTTTTATGCAGGTTTGAACTTCTCTTCAAGAAACCTATTGGATTCAGCTGCTGAAGGTACCTTTATGGGCATCACTTTGGGTGTTGTAGCAAAGCTCCTTGATAATATGATGATTAACTACTCTGAATGGCACACTGAGAGAGCTCCACATGGTAAGAAGGTAAATTCTGTTGAAGAAACCTCCTCTTTGAGTGATAAGATTGATGTTCTAGACCGTTAGCTCAACTTCATGCTAAGTGGGAAAGGGAAGCTGAAATTGATAGAAACAATAGTGTGTGCACCATCACTAGAATGGATACCACTAAACCACAAGAAGTCCCCATTCCTCATCCTACAATGCCTAAGCCTAATGAGTCTACTACTAGTAATGCTAAGTTGGATTTTGATATAGATGGTTGCAATATTTCTGAAGTGATCCTGTTTTTGCAAAAGCTTGCTAGAAGTCCTGATGCTAGTGATATGCATGTTGCTTTCACTAAACACATTATAGATGCTCTTGTTAAGATTAAGGAAGAGAAGCTAAAACACAAAGCTTCTATTCCTAGGAAAGAAGAAGATAGTTGGTAACCCATTATTAATGTGCAAGTGAATGACTTTGATCTCAAGGCTTCATGTGATCTTGGTTCTAGTATCTCTATTATGCCTAGGAAGATTTATGAAATGCTTGATTTGCCACCTTTGGAAGATTGTTATTTGGATGTCCCACTTGATGATAATTCTAAGAAGAAACTCATGGGGAGTATTAATGATGTTCTCATTATGGTTAACAATGCTTATGTCCCTGTTGATTTTTATGTTTTGGATGTTGAATACAATGCTTCTTGTCATATTACTTTGAGAAGACCTTTTCTTAGAACAGTTGGTGCCATCATTGATATGAAAGAAGGCACAATTAAATATCATTTTACATTCAATAAAGGTATTGAACACTTCCCTATGAGAAGAGAGAAGTTGCTTTTTTCTCCTTCTTTGAAAGCAAGGTTTGATGTTAATGCTTCTTCATTTGAAAATCCTTGATTTCTTGCTTCTTGTGCCTAACTTAAAGGCGTTAAAGAAAAGTACTTGTTGGGATATAACCCAAGAGTTTCCTTGAGTCTTGGAAGTTATTACTTCAGTAATGAACTCTTCTTATCCTTTTTGTTTGCTTTTTGTGCCAAAAATGACCTCTAATGAGAGGGAAGTAAGATTTGGGGAGTTGCTGTCTCGAAACAGATTTCTGTCCTCTACCATAAATATTTGTGAGGAGTCTCTGTAAGTCGGATTGAGCTGAAAATTTACGCATAAATCCCCCAGTATGTTAGATAACTTTCGTTAGTTCAACACTTTTTTATTTGAGCAACACAAGATTTTCGAAAAAATCGGTTTCTACCTGCTGGTATGTTTTGACAGATTTCTGCCATTATTTGCATTTGCTTCTTATCGATTCCTTTTTGGGTTCTATTTTAGGGAATAGTGCTTTTTGAAGGAGTTGCTATAGTAGCATGTGTTTTTAGTGAATTTTTTTGCTGTTCCAAAGCTTAGCCTAAAAGTCTATTATCTTTTGAATAGACTAATGTTGCTAATGAAGATTGTGTGAAGTTTTGTATGAAGAAAAACATTTAGGTGTAGAGAGAGAATGATGTAATGAGATGAAGAATGGGCAAAAGATCAAGCTTGGGTATGCCACCCCGGTGTCACCCTAAAAAATATCCAAGAGGTACAAGCGTCAAAGCTTGGGGATGCCCAAGGCATCTCCTTCTTCATCAATAAAAAGCTCAGGTCTACCTAGACACTTCGTTTTATTGTTTTATGCACTTTTGTGTTGTTCTTGTAGTATCTTAGTTTTTGTTTGGTTTTGTTAGTTGTTTAGTTTTCTTGAATAAAGTAATTTGGACCCCCGTTCTCGTTGTGTTGTTTTAAATAAGTTGCTTGGTGTTGGAAAGGAGTAGAAAGTTCCTGCTTGATAAGTGCAAGAGGAGCTTGCATTGACTGTGACTTAGACTTTAGCATGACATGCTAGGTGTTGTTTTGACCTTATGCCTACTAATTATTGCTGTAGCATGCCTTGTTCCAAACAATTGGGATTGCTTAGTGTGCCTTAAAAGAATCATGCGTTGTTTTAGCATACAAAAGCATAGTATTATGGTATTCTCCTTTGATGCTTTGTTTGGGTTGACTTGGCACATGCTCACACCATGTGTGTGACTATGAACAAGTCAGCATAGCCTCTATTATCATTTAGTCCTTAACTTGTAGTACCACTCTATGCTTTGATTAGTATTGTTTTGTTGCTCTGCATGATTATGGCCATTATTGCTCTCTTAGTTGGTTGCTCCCAGTCTTTTGTGAGCCTCCACTTGTATGAGTAAGTTCTACTCATGCTTCCAACTCCCAAGAAACCAAGTTATTCCAAAGTTTCCACTATAAATTCCTATGCATGGTGTGTTACACCATTCCAAGTATATTCTTGTTTTCACCTATCTTTCAATTAAAAAGTATTTTGTTATGTGAAAACTTAGTGATTAAAGCTCTCACGAACATGATGGCACACTTTATATTCTTTGCCCTAATAAACTTGAACCATTGTGTCATCTATGTTGTATATGCTTGCACTTATACGTTGGAATTAGCAGAACCGTGCTGTCACGGGGAACATTTTGAACATTGTACATGTACTTTGTACACAGTTGATATCATGCTCTTTTGTCTATGGATGCCAACGATGTGAAATAAAGAGGAAGATTGTAAGTCCATGGAGTTATGTATTTTGTGTTAGAGAAACGCCTGGACCGCTAGCCTAAGCCATGCCTAATCATGATGGAAACTTGCAACATCACCATAATGAGCTATCTGTGAAGCATCCTCAATAAAAAGCTATGCACATAGTAAATAAAAAGATCGCTGAGATGCTCATTGTCTGTTTGCCTTGTCATTTTGATTATGGGATAGCTCCTGTACCATGTGCAAGGGGTACCCCATTGGCGGTTCTCTATGATACGCATGTACTTACTATGACAAGAACTTACAGGTGACTGAAGTTGAGTAGCATGAGGTGTGACCCTCGTATTCAAGAGACTTGAGATTTCCAACTTATACTTTGTCAAGCATATACTCCATAGTTTGTTCACTTTAACCTTAATCACTTCAAGATGCTTATGATAGGGGCAATGAGGGCTGAATGATAACAAGTACCATAATTTTTGGAAGCTCTTTTAAAACTTAAAATCCATGCTTCCCTTTGTGAAGGGCCTTTCTTCCACTATTATTTGAGCCTCCACCTTCTACCTTTAGGCAGCATTAAGAGAGCATAGTTGCCATTCTGTTTGCAGTGTCCCAAAACTTATAGATTGAGGCATATTTTGATATCACTTGTTCTTGTGCTACTTGTATCTAGTCACTCTTATGAACTTTGAATGTGTCCTATGCATCTATTTGCTACTCCATGAGGGACAAGTTGTATGCCACTATGCCATGTTTTCTGTATGTGAAACAAACAAACATTTTTCAATGCATGTTATTCATGATCTTTGTTTGTAGCCTTTCATGTTACATGCATAGTTACTATGTCCTATTGTTAGAACTCCATCTTTCATGTACATGTTTAGAGTTCTTTGATCCCAGTTTTTAATGCTTGCAAATGGTTTGATCTTGGTTTTAATGGTGCATATCACCTTCAAAATTATTCTTTTTATTACTTACCTACTCAAGGACGAGCAGGACTTAAGCTTGGGGATGCTTGATACGTCGGAAACGTATCTATAATTTTTGATGCTCCATGCTTGTTTACTATCTACTTTGCCTTGCTTTGTCTACACTTTGAGGTGCTTTTATAAGTTTTCTAGAACTAACCTATTAACAAGTTGCCACGGTGCCAATTGCCTGTTTTCTTCTGTTTTTGGTTCCAGAATGGCAGAAAATCAATATTCTCGGAATTGGACAGGACAAAATCCAAAGTCAATATTTTATCGTGGGCGACATGAAGTCCAGAGGAGAGACGAAGAGGCGAGCTAGGGCCACCACACCCCCTAGGCGTGGGTGGGCCCTCCCCGCGCCTGGGCAGGGTGTGGGCCCTCTGGCCGCCTCCCAGCCTTGCCTCTTGGCCTATAAGAAGCCCCTGATGCAGAAACCATAGGCACCCGATCAAAACTCCACGAAACCTTCTGTAGCCGCCGCCACCATCGCCCCTAGATCGGGGGGATCTGAAGTTCTTCCTGGCACCCTACCAGAGGGGAGATCATCCCGGAGGCCTTCTCTCTGGTATGAAGCGTGAGTAGTTCCACCTTGGACTACGGGTCCATATAGTATCTAGATGGTTGTATCTCCTCCTTGTGCTTTCATGTATAGACCTTGTGAGCTCCGTTCATGATCAAGATCTAATCTATTTGTAATCATGCATGTTGTGTTTGCGGGGATCCGATGGATATTGAGATTACTATGTCAGATTGATTAATGGTTTTGTCTATTTGATACTATCATGTCTGTGTTGTTTGTGATCTTGCATGCTCTCCATTGTTAGTAGCTATCTTGGCCAAGTAGTTGCTAGTGACTCCAAGAGGGGGTATTTATGCTCGATAGTGGGTTCATGCCTCTAGTTTCCAAGGGAAGTGACAGAAATCTCTTCGGTTGTAGATGTGATGTTGCCACTAGGGAGAAAACAACGGTCTCTTGTTCATAGAACAAGTGGATTGTTTACCTTACACACTTTTTTTAAAGCAGTTGTCTATTGCTTGAAACTTAATACTGGAGGGGGTTCGGATGATAACCTAAAGGTGGACTTCTAGTCATAGATGCAGTTGGATGGCGGTCTATGTATATTGTTGTATTGCCCAATCGAATCTCATAGGATCTTTTTGTCTGGTATTGCATTGTTATGTCATGCTTAGTTCCTATCAATTGCCCTACTGTAATTTGTTTACCCTTCATGCCATGTTGTTTATCTAAGGAGAGCACCTCTAGTGAACTATGGATCCTGGTCCAATCTTTACCATTGATACATCCTCCATTGTTACCTGTTTACTTGCTGCAAACCATTACCTTTCACACCATACAGTTAATCCTTTGTTACAACAACCGGTGAGATTGACAACCTCACTTTTAGTTGGGGCAAAGTCTTGAGTTTGTGTTGTGCAGGTTTCCACGTTGCTTGCAACAACTATGTGACGTTTCCTTTCTCCTACTAGTTCGATAACCTCGGTTTTTTACTGAGGGAAGACTTGCTGATGTGTTGCTTCACATCTTGCTCTTCGGGTTCCCAACATGCTCCACATCAACTGAGCCATCACCTACTCTTTCATTATAATAAGGTGCTGACCTATGAGACCATATATGTGAAGTAACACATAGTTGATGTTCGTATGTTACTATCATAGAACCACATAAACGTATAAAAACTTGACCAAATACTCATACCATGTTATATAGAAATCTTATCCAATACATCCTATGCCCTTAGAAACATGGGGAACTACTCGCTGTGACCACTGGCATATGGATTACAACACAATCTGAAAATATAACCTCTCCACAAAATAATGACAAGTTAGCGAGCACAAGTATGAACACAACGCTATAATGATAATGAAGACACCCCAAACTATGATGATAATGAAGTGGACGAGATGGAGATGGTGCTGATGTTGGGGATGATAGAGATGGTGATGAAGACACCCCCTCATATGCCAAAGAGGAGTTGGTGATGATGATGGCGACGATTTTTGACATAGGTATGCCCAACGGGTGCCCGACTACATCCTACCTGGATCAGCCTAACAGAAGGCCCACTCGACGATCTGCCAAGGTCTATGAAGCCCATAATGGTTTGGCTGGTACAAGCCCATATGAATACGAACTCCAAGCGCGCAACACAAGGAAAACTCAAGACTAGAGTTCGAATCCAACTTGTAACCTACTCGTATTGGTACGTGAGAGCTAGCCTCCCCCCATATATAAAGGCTAGAAGGGTCCAACAAGGAGGGCACCTCCCACAATAGACAATAGATCTAGAAACCAAAAAAAACCTAGCACATACACTCGACATATCTCATTTGCGCACCATTGCTGTCGAGGCACCCATGTAACCTTCGCTTCTCCATTAATCAAGAGCAGACATCCAGGAGTAGGGTTTGACCTTCGGGGGCCTGAACCTGGGTAAACTACCATGTCCCCGTGTTGCATGTTTGTTAGCCGATGATGTCTCTAGCTCGCTGCTCTTCCTTAAACCCAAGTCCATAAACTATTGTCATTGACGTGTTGACCACACGTCAATTGGCGCGTTTGTGGGAATTTTGCATGGTCTGGTAACCCGCTATGGTCTTAGGCTCTAGTGACTCTAGGGCTCCCTCGGCTCCGGTGACCCGCTATGGTCTTCGGCTCTAGCGACTCGGGGGATCCTTTGGTGCCAGCGACCTTTTGTGGTCTTCGGCTCCCGTGACCCATAGATTACACTCGGGGGCTGCGTCGACATGTCTGCTGGATCGACTACAACCTCGATGACCCACTATAGTCTTTGGCTACGGTGACTCATTATCGCCATCGTCTCTAGTGACCTGCTGAAGTCTTCGACTGTGGCTACCCACTTCTATCTTTGGTTGAACGTGACTCGTCGCCATGTCGACTTCACCCGACACATCGACTCTGTTCGTGCGAATCCACGCCCGCCATGTCGACTCCGTCCATCGCGTGACTCCGACATGTCACATCGAATCTTGCGACCTTCCGATCACATTGGCTCGCACGACGACCCGTTCACCTCGTTGACAACCAATAGAGATGATTATTTTTTAACCCTCACTAGACATACTCGGGGGTTGCGCCCTCTTCGAGTAACCTAATGTGCCTTTGATTCATGCACTCGAGCACCTCATATGCGAAAACCCGAGTAGCAGATTCTGTCTAATCATTGAATCCTTGAACTTCGAGTACCTTGGCAAGGTATTGGCCTAGCATACAGTGCAAAAATGTCAACTCGATTGGCACCAGAAAATTTACTTTACAGACCAACAACAAGGACATCGACTACATCGAGCTATTATATCGGATTATTCAATAGATTCTACCAACACCAGTCGCGTCAATAGACGCCAAGACCCGATTGAATACTCTCCTATCAGGACCGCTGGTCGCGCACATAATGTACTTCGACTCAGCCAAACACCTACTCCCATAGGGAGTGATAATCGAGCAACTGATGTACTTCCGGGTCCACAATGGTCATCCTAAGAACTTTCGGATCATCGTATCATGCAACTAGCTACTATAAGTTTTTGCTCGAGTTTATGAATTAAATAGACACTCGGTGGATATTCTCACAGAGAGCGCTGGTCGTGCACCCTATAGTCCATTATGTTGACTGCATCCACAATGACGACTCATTTACAACAACCAAACTCATTGGCGACTTTGCCCATTTTACACTATATTGTCAGATTCGGAGATAACATCTCCCTAACCACCTGAATCACCTCCGCGGTGGCATAAATATAATACCTACAGATACAATCTGATGGTCTGGCAACCTCATCCGCTGATCTCTACCAGATAAATACCGCACCTGTAGGTGTGACAAAACTCCCGACGGACGCGTTGGGTACATTAACTAAGAGCTTAAGCGTGAGATAAAGGGCTTGCTCTCAGAGATTTGAGAGGCGATGTGCGTTCCCTTGTCGCTGCTTGTGGGCCTTCTGCCTGTCATTGCTGGGCTTAGACAGTGCTATTTTTTGGGTGACTGACACGTGGGACTGTTTTTTTGGGGCCGTTCTGTCAGCCACTTTTGGGTGGGTTGTTTTTTGGTCTATTTGGTCGTGGAGATGGGGGAGGGTGTCGCCAGTCATCTGGTTATCTCCGGGGCTGGTGATTTTCTTTCTTTTCTCGGCGGTGGAGGATTGGAGACGGTGGGATTGGAGACGAGGTGGTGTTCTTGGTTTGTGGGATTGGAGACGAGGTGGTGTTCTTGGTTTGTGGTATTGGAGACGGTGCTCTTCTTGGTCTGTGGGATTGGAGACCCTGGGATTGGAGGCGGTGGTGCTGTTCTTGGTCCACTTTTTTTGCTTTGTTTCCAGGATTTTTGCCGCTGCGCCGCCGTGGTCGGGACCCGAGGTTTGGAGGCTCTCCCCTCTCTCTCCTTTTTCCTTCCTCTATTTCCTCTCGGAGTGCCGCATCGTCCTGACCCCTTTCCCCTCTCAGCAGTGCTCGGGAGCAAGCACATGACCTCGCCGAAGCGACGCCACCGCTGCCCACCACCGTCCGTCCACCACCATCGTTACGGGAAGAAGAAGGATCTAACGAGGAAACGAACGAGGTCGGTTTGCTTGCTTCTTCTCTTGTACGAGATTATGCCCAACCCATCCCCTTCCATCCCATCCCCTTCAATTCGTTCCCATCGCATATAAAAAATTGTTCCCGTCACCTCCTCTCTCCTGCATCAAAGCGCACCACCGCCTCCAATCGCCAGCACCACGTGGCGCTGCCCCTGCTCGATCGATTCCGTGCTCGGGTTGCGGAGGTCGAGCTCGCTAGAGGCCGAGCAGCTAAGCCTACCTCGACCTATGGCCACAAGAAGGAAGCAGAGCGGGAGTTGGAGGACCTCGGGGAGGAGGGACAGTGGGCGAGCATGGCGGAGGAGTGACCTACATCACAGCGCCGAGGCTCTACGGCGCGAGACCGGCCGGCGTGGCCGCGAGGGCTGCCATACGCCAAGGGAGGAGGACGTGGTGGGACTACCTCTGCCGCCGTGACGTTGATCTCTGGAGGGCTACACCAGGCCGTACTTTGACATCTCCATCAGCAACAAGATCGACATGTACATGTTGTTCTTTCCAGCCAAGTGTGTGCACCCTTTTTCTCCTCAGGTTCATTCCTCTATCTTGTCCTTTTCGTAGTTACGCAATGCACTTTGTGTGTTCGATAAATTGCTTACTTATCAATAAATAAATTGCAATGGAATATTTTTTCCATTAATATTTTGATTTTTTTGGGGTTGAGTCTGTTAATAATATAAAGCTAGAAACTATTTCTTATTCTGCATTACAACTTCCGTAACCTTGAGAACCAGTGATACATCTGCCTGGCACGGTTTTGAGTTTTGTAATTCTTTTGAGAGATAATCATGCTTATAATAAATATTACATTATATAAGCAACATTTGTGCAATAACTTACCTCTAGATGTTATACTTTTTGACCACGTAAGTAAAGAACATGCAGCTCCGTACGAACATACTTCATGAGAACCTTCTCCCAGCAGTAGTAAGCTATATGAAGCATCTTTCATTTGTCGAGACATTAATTAGCCAATTAGCTTAATATTGTTGTTTTTATTATTCCCATGAACGTCCCATGATTTTTTAACCAAATATTTTAGGAAAAACTTCTTCTTATGTCTTGTAGCTATCTATCTTCTGAGAAAAAGATTTGCTTTGTTGCCCTCTGTACGTGAGATATGCTTGGTTTGGAGGATATTTGTACATGTTTGAATTTGTATATTATTTCCATACAAATGTAGGATAGAGAAGTGCAAATATAAAGATAGATTTTCATACTGAAACTGATTTACATTTTTCCAATGCCTACAAGATGTACTAAAATCGGTTGTTGTTAGTCAAACATCTTCATGTTCTTTTCCAATACATTTGAGAACTGTGAAATGATTTAGTTTGAATGTAGTGTTCTAATAGAAATAGTGGGTTTCAGAATGGGCAAGTTCGTTTGTTAGTTCCTACATCTACATGTGCAAGGGAATATGAGCTACACGGCGATGTATCAGTAATAACTTCTTCATTATGTCAGGAGTTGGAAAAGGTAAGTTATTTTGTGAACGAAACAGATCATATGTAGCATTTCTATGTTTTCTAGATGGATGGATTTAGGCATTAGAAAATCTTACCTCTATCTTGTGTTGAAGTTTTTTTGCACTCCCCGCCCATTGCGCGGTTTTTTTTTGGTCGAGCTGAGCTCCACATGCTCCCCTCACCTCACCTCCTTTATCCCGGACGGTGGAAGGTTCAGCGGCGTGCTGCCCCACGCCCATTGCGCGGGTTGGTTGGCCAGTGCATGTCGCCCGGTCGCCTTCCGTCGATTCGACCGTGGTGGGCGGCGCTGCTCGGTGTTCCACTCCGATGCTGTCGTACGGGCGTTCCCTGGTCGTCGCGCTTCCTCCAACCCCCCGTCGTGGCAGCCTCTTCTTGTCGGAATCCACTCCGACGCCCACCTCGGCATCGCCGGCGCATCCTGGAACACTGTCGACGGCGCGCATCACCTCTCCGAAGCTCGCGGGCGGCCATGCAACAAGCGTCGCTGCTCCCGACGCACAGTCCGCGCCGCCCCAACGGTCCACTGACCGAGCCACCTCGGGTGGTGGGAATGCCTCGGCTGACGAGTCAACGGTGGAGGGTACCGGTCGCTTCTCCACATCTCCAGAAGCATCCGTGGATGGGCTCAATTCGGAGTGGGCCAGCCAGGTTCCAGATTCTCAGCCCTCCAATGGCTTGGCCCACCCCGCGTCCCGCCCCCTCGAGCGGTCCAGCTCAGCCTCAGCGCTGCCACCGCTCGATCCTGCTGCTTTCGGCCCTCGGACGGCTGCCGCCTCGTTGGTCTCCGAGCTCTGCCGCACGCCGGCTCCCTCCATCCTTGGGCAGCGCCCCAGCGTTACTGCGCCAGCCCGCAGGAAGAAGGCACTGCCTCCGGACTTCACTCCACGGCGGAGCGAGCGCATCCGAAAGATGGACGATGGTACTAACAAAGGGCCTATCGCTCGCGCTCAAACCGTCCTCGTCAAGCGCCTTGGGCTAATTCGCAGAGAAGAATCTGTTTCAAGCGAAGCCCTGGATGAATATCTTTCGCTTTTCAAGAAGCCGCTGGCGCCGCAGCACATCCGTGCGATTGCTGCTCTCTTCGATCCTGACGGGGCGGCCTTCGACGAACCGGCGCATGAGGGTTTCGCGGCCTTCGCCCTTCCTGCTGAAGTGGAGCCGAGCGGCGCTTAGTCCGCCCTGCTGTTGACTGCCGTGGTCTTCTCCCTCTTGTTTCCTATGGCTATCAATCTCAACTTTCTTATCTGGAATATTAGAGGTCTTAACAGTCGTGCTAGAAGGAACTCTGTCAGGCTTTTTATTCAGTCTATGCGTGTTGCATTTGTTTGCTTCCAAGAATCCAAGCTTGATATGGTTGATGCTGCGATTATCGCTGAAACTCTTGGCCCTTCTTTTGATGGTTTTGATTTCTTGCCCGCTGATGATACTAGAGGGGGTATTATTATCGCTTGGAGGTCCGATGAGCTGTTTATTTCCAACTGTCATCGAGGGGAGTTCTCCATTTCTGCTGAAGTTAAATCTTTGGCTGACAACAAGAGCTGGGTCGTTACCTCTGTATATGGTCCTCAACTTCGTGCGGACAAGCTGAGGTTTCTAGAAGAATTGGTGCATATCGGTACTGCTGTTCAGCTTCCTTGGATTGTTTGTGGTGATTTTAATCTGGTGTGTAGTGCTGAAGAAAGGAGCAATGGTCGTATCAACCGCCGTATGGTTAACAGATTCAGACACACCCTGAATTCTCTGGCTCTGCAAGACATGCCGCTACAGGGACGGCGTTTTACTTGGAGCAATGGGCAGGAGGTCCCTTTGATGGCTAGATTGGACCGGGTTTTCTTCTCGGCAGCCTGGGAGGACATTTTCCCGCTATTTTTTTTAAATAATACATTTTTTATTGATTTTCACAAATAATACGTAAAATGGGCAAATTGCAATTCTGTCGGTCCGTCGTCCGTTGACGACACAGCAGCTTGAAGAGACGACAGAGTGTATCGTCTGTTGAGAGGACGACGGCCCAGAGCTTCGTCTGTTGAAGAGACGACACAGTGTATCGTCTATTGGAAGGACGAAGGATGCATTGCTCATGCAAGCACTGATCGGCAGTACTGCCGCTAAATAATCGTCCGCCGCAGTTTTCCTCGCCAATCCTTCCCGCCGAATTTTCCCGCCAGTACTCCCCGCCGATTTTTCCCGCCAGTACTCCCCGCCAATTTTTCCCGCCAGTACTCCCCGCCCTTTGTTCCCGCCACTACTTCCCGCCCTTTTTTCCCGCCACTACTTCCCGCCCTTTTTTCCCGCCTATTCGGTTCGGTGCTTCTATAAATCCGGGCAACGAGATGTATCCTTTAACCCAGTTCATCTCTTCCTCCTCTTACTCTCTCATTTCCCTCCTCTCCTCTTGCTCTCGCATTTCCCTCCACTCCTCTCCACTATGACCGACGCGTCTCCCTGGCCTGTAGATATGTCCATTGGGCTTTTCTTTGTAGCCAGAACTGTTGTGATAGGTGATGAACCAGCCGACTGGGATACGTTGGTAACGAACCATGATGCTCTCGTTATGCTTGGTAAGTCACTTCATCGAAGAGGGTGGAAACTGAAGACCCCAAATCAGGTACGAGCAGAGCTTCTCAGGATCCAAGCAAGGTGGGACAAGCTCACCTTCAAGAGTGAAGCTCGCTTGATGAAGAGGGCTAATGCACCTTGGTCCTGGATGTAGGGTTTCGTAGCATGGAAAACAAAAATTTTCTACCGCATACAAACAAACAAGCCAAGATCTATCTACTAGATTGTAGCAACGAGTCGATGGAATAACTCACCCTCGAAGATTCCAAAGTGTTTAACGAGAGCGGATTCTCGTGGGTGATGTAGTCGTACTCTTCCCGATCTCAAGATCGCGTAGACGATCCTTCCGACGCTGCGTTCCGGCAGCGCTCCCGCAGTCGGTCACACGTTCGGTACTCGACGAAGACCTTCCTCTCCCTTGTTCCAGCAGGCAGTGGAGGTTGTAGCACTCTCCTCGCGATTCCGGCAGCACAACGGCGTGGTACCGGAAGTAGAGGGGAGATCTCGCAGGGCTTCGCCTTAAGCCGGAGCGAGTATGGTGGAGTATGAGAGAGTCCCTCGACGATCTAGGGTTTAGACACGCCGAGGAGGAAGCTTGGCCGGCGGCTAGGGTTGCTAGGCGGCGGCAGCTTGACCTAGGTCGGCGGCGGCGGCAGTGGAGGTGGCGGCGCCGGCGGCTAGGGTTTGGAGGAGAGGATCTTGTGTGTCTCTAGGAGGGAGCCCTGCCCCTCCTTATATAGGTGGAGGGGCCGGCCGGCCAAGGGGAGGGAGAGGAGTCCCTCCCCAACTCGGCTTGGAGGGTGCCGCCGGTTGGAGGAGGGAACTCCTCTCCAACTCGGTTTCCCACTCCTCTTTTCCTCTTTCCAAATTTAGCTGTTTGACTTTTCAAACTAGCTGTTTGACTTTTCAAACTAGGATTTGAATTAATCCTTTATTTGGTTCAGCGATGACACTTAGTACATGATGCAATCATACCAACTTGATACAACACATTCATGTACCCTTCCCCTCCGGAGTGCCGGACATTCCGGAACCTTCTAGAACATTCCCGATGAAAACACCGGAACCATTCCCCAACTCCGAAACGAGACTTTCCTTATATGAATCTTATTCTCCGGATCATTCCGGATCTCCTCGTGATATCCCGAATCCCATTCGAGACTCCGAACAACATTCGGTCTCTTTCTCATCATTCCATAACTATTCAAACAACGTCGAATCCTTAAGTGTGTCTCCCTACGGTTCGTGAATTATGCGGACATGATCGAGACACTTCTCCTGAACAATAACCAATAGAGGAATCTGGAAATTCATATGGCTCCCACATATTTCTACGATTACTTTGCGATCGAATGAACCACTTACATACGATATCAATTTCCCTTTGTCTCACGATAGTTTACTTATCCGAGGTTATGATCGTCGGTATCTCTGCATACCTAGTTCAACCTCGTTACCGATAAGTACTCTTTTCTCGTTCCCGTGATATGTGATCCCTTGTGAGCCAGTCACATGCTTGCAAGCTAATTGGATGACATTTCACCGAGAGGGCCTAGAGTATATCTATCCGTCATATGGATGGACAAATCCCACTCTTGATCCATGTGTTTCAACCAATACTTTCCGAACACTCAATGCCACCTTTATAGCCACCCAGTTACGGTGTGGTGTTTGATGTCATCAAAGCATACATCCGGTAAAGGTGATATGCATGATCTCATGGTCGAAGGAATTAGATTACTATGTATCAAAAAGCATATAGCAATTGAACTATTAAAATGACTTGATCTTTATGCTACGCTTATCTATAGGAGTATGTCCATCATATCATTCTCCTAACGATATGATCTTGTTGTTAATAACATATCAATGTTCATGATAGGGAAACCACAATCATCTATTAACCAACAAGCTAGTATTATATAGAGGCTTTACTAGGGACTTCAAATTAAGTTTACAAATCACACAAGTATTAATGTTTCCTTGTTAATACTATTATAGCATGAATGTAAACATTTATCATAAACACAAAGATATAATAATAACTACATTTATTATTGCCTCTAGGGCATATCTCCAACAGTCTCCCACTTGCACTAGAGTCATCTAATCTAGATTACATGGTAATATACCGAACACCCATGGCAGTTTGGTGCTAGTCATGTTTTGCCCTCGGGAGAGGTTTAGTCAACGGATCCGCCACATTCAGATCTGTGTGTACTTTGCAAATCTTTATATCCCCATCTTGGATATGTTCTCGAATAGCGTGAAAACGTAGCTTGATATGCTTCAGCTTCTTGTGTGACCTTGGTTCTTGCGTATTAGCTATGGCGCCCATGTTATCACAGTAGATAGACATTGGGTCCAGCGCACTAGGAACCACACCTAGCTCTGTAATGAACTCTTTCATCCATATCGCTTCTTGTGAAGCCTCCGAAGCAGCCATGTATTCCGATTCAGTTGAAGATCTCGCCACAACGCTTTGCTTTGCACTCCTCCAGCTAACTGCTGCACCATTCAAAATAAATACGTATCCAGATTGTGATTTAGAATCATCCGGATCAGTGTTCCAACTAGCATCGGTGTAACCATTAACAACGAGCTGTTCATCATCTCCATAAGAAAGAACCATATCCTTAGTTCTTCTCAAGTACTTAAGGATGTTTTTGACCGCTGTCCAATGATCCACTCCTGGATCACTTTGATATCTGCTAGTTAAACTAACATCATATGCAATGTTGGGTCTAGTACATAGCATGGCATACATTAGAGATCCTATGGCTGAGGCATAGGGAGTCTTACTCATCCTTTCTCTATCTTCTGCCGATGTCGGACTTTGAGTTTTACTCAAGGTCGTATTGGGCAACATGGGCAAGAACCCTTTCTTGCTATCTTCCATTCCAAACTTCTTTAGAACTTTGTCCAAATATGTACTCTGTGACAATGATATTTGGCGTTTCGATCTATCTCTATAAATCTTTATGCCTAATATGTAAGCTGCTTCGCCAAGATCCTTCATTGAAAAACTATTATTCAAATATTCTTTGACACTATTAAGAAGGTCTACATCATTCCCAATCAACAATATGTCATCTACATATAGTATTAAGAATGCTACAGAGCTCCCACTCACTTTCTTGTAAATACAAGCTTCTCCATAAGTTTGTATAAAACCAAAACTTTTGATCACCTTATCAAAACGTTGATTCCAACTTCGGGATGCTTGCTTCAATCCAAAGATGGACCGTTGAAGTTTGCATACCTTGTTAGCATCTTTAGGATCAACAAAACCTTTGGGTTGCATCATATACAACTCTTCATCAATGTCTCCATTGAGGAATGCTGTTTTGACATCCATCTGCCATATCTCATAATCGTAATATGCAGCGATTGCTAACATAATCCTCACAGACTTTAGCTTCGCTACAGGTGAGAAAGTCTCATCGTAGTCAACTCCTTGAATTTGTCGAAACCCTTTTGCGACAAGTCGAGCTTTATAGACAGTAACATTACCATCAGCATCTGTTTTCTTCTTGAAGATCCATTTGTTCTCGACAGCCTTCCGGCCATCCGGTAAGTCCACCAAAGTCCATACTTGGTTTTCGTACATGGATCCAATCTCGGATTTCATGGCTTCTTGCCATTTATTGGAATCTGGGCTCATCATCGCTTCCTCATATGTCTTAGGGTCATTGGTGTTGTCCACCAACATGACACTCATAACGGGATCATACCAATCTAGAGTGGTACGAGTTCTCGTTGACCTGCGAGGCTCTGTAGCAACTTCAACCGAAGTTTCATGATCATCATCATTAGCTTCCTCTCTTATTGGTGCAGGCACCACAGGAACTTCTTCCGGTGCGCGCTACTCGCAATTTCGAGAGAAGGTTCGACAACCTCGTCGAGTTCTACTTTCCTTCCAGTCACTTCTTTCGAGAGAAATTCCTTCTCTAGAAAGGATCCATTCTTGGCAACGAAGATTTTGCCTTCGGATCTATGATAGAAGGTATACCCAATAGTTTCCTTCGGGTATCCTATGAAGACGCATTTTTCCGCTTTGGGTTCAAGCTTGTCCGGCTGTAACTTCTTTACATAGGCTTCGCACCCCTAAACTTTAAGGAACGACAATCTAGGTTTCTTCCCAAACCATAATTCATACGGTGTCGTTTCAACGGATTTAGACGGTGCCCTATTTAAAGTGAATGCGGCTGTTTCTAATGCATAACCCCAAAATGATAGCGGTAAATCTGTAAGTGACATCATAGAACGAACCATATCTAAGAGAGTTCGATTACGACGTTCGGACACACCATTACGCTGTGGTGTTCCCGGTGGTGTCAACTGCGAAAGTATTCCGCATTTCTTCAAATGCTCGCCAAACTCGTAACTTAGATATTCACCTCCACGATCAGAACGTAGAAATTTAATCTTCTTGTTACGTTGATTCTCTACCTCACTTTGAAATTCCTTAAACTTCTCGAAAGTTTCGGACTTATGTTTCATGAAATAGATATACCCATATCTACTTAAGTCATCCGTGAAGGTAAGAACATAACGATAACCACCACGCGATGCTACACTCATTGGACCACACACATCGGTATGTATGATTTCCAACAAGTCCGTAGCTCGCTCCATCATACCAGAAAATGGAGTCTTAGTCATTTTTCCCATCAGACATGCTTCGCATCTTTCAAGTGATTCGAAATCAAGTGATTCAAGAAGTCCATCGGAATGGAGTTTCTTCATACGCTTCACTCCAATGTGACCAAGACGACAGTGCCACATATAGGTCGAGTTATCGCTCGATTTCAAACGTTTAGCCTCAATGTTATTAATATGTGTATTTCCACTATCGAGATTCAATAAGAATAGACCATCTATCAAAGGTGCATGTGTATAAAACATATTACTCATATAAATCGAACAACCATTATTCTCGGACTTAAACAAGTAACCGTCTCGCAATAAACAAGATCCCGATATAATGTTCATGCTTAACGCAGGCACCAAATAACAATTATTTAAGTATAAAACTAATCCCGATGGTAGATGAAGAGGTAGCGTGCCGACCGCGATCACATCAACCTTTGATCCGTTTCCAACGCGCATCGTCACCTCGTTCTTCGCTAGCTTCCGTTTATTCTGCAGCACCTGTTTCGAGTTACAAATATGAGCAACCGAACCAGTATCAAATACCCAGGCACTACTACGAGTACTAGTGAGATACACATCAATAACATGTATATCAGATATACCTTTCTTCTTGATGTTGCCGTTCTTCAAATCCGCCAAGTACTTTGGGAAATTCTGCTTCCAGTGACCTTCTCCCTTGCAGTAAAAGCACTCAGTATCAGGCTTAGGTCCAGCCTTGGTCTTCTTCGCAGGCGTGGCAACTTTCTTACCACCCTTCTTGAAGTGTCCCTTCTGCTTAGACTTGCCTTTCTTGAATTTGGTGGTCTTATTGACCAACAACACTTGGTGCTCTTTCTTGATCTCCACTTCTGCAGACTTCAACATGGCAAAGAGTTCTGGCAACGTCTTGTTCATGTTTTGCATGTTGTAGTTCATCACAAAGTTCTTGTAACTTGGTGGCAGTGATTGGAGGACACGGTAAATCCCCAAAGCATTGGGAATCACTATACCCAAGCTTTGAAGTTTGTTTGCGTGCCCAGACATCTTAAGCACATGCTCGTTGACGGAGCTGCCCTCTTCCATCTTGCAGTTAAAGAACTTTTCAGAAGCCTCATAGCTTTCAATTGCCGCATGAGTCTCAAAGATCAATTTGAGATCCTCGACAATATCATATGGGTCTGAATTCTCAAACCTTTTCTAAAGCTCCGATTCTAAACCATACAAGATAGCACACTGAACTGTGGAGTACTGAGTCTTCCGAGTGAGGTAAATATTCTTTACTTCATCGGCGGCATCAGCTGCAGGTGGGTCACCCAGCGGTGCATCCAGCACATAGGTCAAATTACCAGTTGTGAGGACAATCCTCAAATTGCGGAACCAATCCGCGAAGTTGCTTCCATTGTTTTTCAACTTTTCTTTTCCAGGAACGCATTAAAATTGATGGTAGGGGCTGCCATTGATCTACAACATATTTGCAATAGTTTAGACTAAGTTTATGACAAATTGAGTTCAAATTAATAATAAAATTAATCTAGGTGAACTCCCACTCCAAACAATATCCCTCACATTGTTTTAGTGATCACACGAACCAAATCCACCACATCAACACCGATCATCACGAGAGTTGATATAGTTTCAATGGCGAACAATCGACATGTTCATCATATCTACTATATGATTCATGCTTTACCTTTCGGTGATCCGTGTTCCGAGACCATGTCTGTACATGCTAGGCTCGTCAAGATCAAACCTTTGTTTCCGCATGAGCAAATCTGGCTTGCTCACGTTGTATACACTTGCGGAATCTAACACACCCGATCATCACGTGGTGCTTCGAAACAACAAGCTTTAGCAACGGTGCTAACTAAGGGTGAACACTTTATGACTTGAAATTCATGTGCATGAGGGATCATCTTATAATGCTACCATTGTCTACTAAGCAATACAAGATGCATAAAGGATTAACATCACATGCAATTCATAATATGTGATATGATATGGCCTTTCTTCTTTGTGCTTCCGATCTCCATCTTCTAGCACGAACATGATCTCCATCATCACCGGCATTGCATCAAGGTCAATGACGCTTCTCCATGGTTGTCGTCCACCGGCTTCAACTATTACAACTACTTTGAATAGACACGCGGGTCTTAACATAAATTAAAGACAACCATATGGCTCCTGCCGGTTGCCAACTTACAATAAGGAACATTGCATACATCAAATATAATCACAATCATGGCCATATCACATCACAGCACACCCCTGCAAAACAAAGTTAGACGCCTCTACTTTCTTTGCATGTTTTACGTGGTTTGGGGCTTTCAATAAGTGTCGTTCTAACTTACGAACAAGAACCACAACATTGATACTAGTATTGTTAATCACCCGTTGTAAATTGGATCTTAACTGTGCTAGGAGAAACAGGCACCCGCAAAGCCACTTATGCAATACAAGTTGCATGTCAAGCGTGGAGCAAGTTTCATGAACGATGTCATGTAAGGTTAGCCCGGGCCGCTTCATCCCAACATCCCGCAAGATGCAAAGTACACAAGAAGCAATCGACAATAAAAGCATCAACGCCCACAATGACCATTGTGCTCTACTCGTGCAACAGATCTACATATAGACACGGCTCTGATACCACTGTAGGGTTTCGTAGCATGGAAAACAAAAAATTTCTACCGCATACAAACAAACAAGCCAAGATCTATCTACTAGATTGTAGCAACGAGTCAATGGAATAACTCACCCTCGAAGATTCCAAAGTGTTTAACGAGAGCGGATTCTCGTGGGTGATGTAGTCGTACTCTTCCCGATCTCAAGATCGCGTAGACGATCCTTCCGGCGCTGCGTTCTGGCAGCGCTCCCGCAGTCGGTCACACGTTCGGTACTCGACGAAGACCTTCCTCTCCCTTGTTCCAGCAGGCAGCGGAGGTTGTAGCACTCTCCTCGCGATTCCGGTAGCACAACGGCGTGGTACCGGAAGTAGAGGGGAGATCTCGCAGGGCTTCGCCTTAAGCCGGAGCGAGTATGGTGGAGTATGAGAGAGTCCCTCGACGATCTAGGGTTTAGACACGCCGAGGAGGAAGCTTGGCCGGCGGCTAGGGTTGCTAGGCGGCGGCGGCTTGACCTAGGTCGGCGGCGGCGGCAGTGGAGGTGGCGGCGCCGGCGGCTAGGGTTTGGAGGAGAGGATCTTGTGTGTCTCTAGGAGGGAGCCCTGCCCCTCCTTATATAGGTGGAGGGGCCGGCCGGCCAAGGGGAGGGAGAGGAGTCCCTCCCCAACTCGGCTTGGAGGGTGCCGCCGGTTGGAGGAGGGAACTCCTCTCCAACTCGGTTTCCCACTCCTCCTCTTTTCCTCTTTCCAAATTTAGTCGTTTGACTTTTCAAACTAGCTGTTTGACTTTTCAAACTAGGATTTGAATTAATCCTTTATTTGGTTCAGCGATGACACTTAGTACATGATGCAATCATACCAACTTGATACAACACATTCATGTACCCTTCCCCTCCGGAGTGCCGGACATTCCGGAACCTTCTAGAACATTCCCGATGAAAACACCGGAACCATTCCCCAACTCCGAAACGAGACTTTCCTTATATGAATCTTATTCTCCGGATCATTCCGGATCTCCTCGTGATATCCCGAATCCCATTCGAGACTCCGAACAACATTAGGTCTCTTTCTCATCATTCCATAACTACTCAAACAACGTCGAATCCTTAAGTGTGTCTCCCTACGGTTCGTGAATTATGCGGACATGATCGAGACACTTCTCCTGAACAATAACCAATAGAGGAATCTGGAAATTCATATGGCTCCCACATATTTCCACGATTACTTTGCGATCGAATGAACCACTTACATACGATATCAATTTCCCTTTGTCTCACGATAGTTTACTTATCCGAGGTTATGATCGTCGGTATCTCTGCATACCTAGTTCAACCTCGTTACCGATAAGTACTCTTTTCTCGTTCCCGTGATATGTGATCCCTTGTGAGCCAGTCACATGCTTGCAAGCTAATTGGATGACATTTCACCGAGAGGGCCTAGAGTATATCTATCCGTCATATGGATGGACAAATCCCACTCTTGATCCATGTGTTTCAACCAATACTTTCCGAACACTCAATGCCACCTTTATAGCCACCCAGTTACGGTGTGGTGTTTGATGTCATCAAAGCATACATCCGGTAAAGGTGATATGCATGATCTCATGGTCGAAGGAATTAGATTACTATGTATCAAAAAGCATATAGCAATTGAACTATTAAAATGACTTGATCTTTATGCTACGCTTATCTATAGGAGTATGTCCATCATATCATTCTCCTAACGATATGATCTTGTTGTTAATAACATATCAATGTTCATGATAGGGAAACCACAATCATCTATTAACCAACAAGCTAGTATTATATAGAGGCTTTACTAGGGACTTCAAATTAAGTTTACAAATCACACAAGTATTAATGTTTCCTTGTTAATATTATTATAGCATGAATGTAAACATTTATCATAAACACAAAGATATAATAATAACTACATTTATTATTGCCTCTAGGGCATATCTCCAACACTGGATAGAAGATAGCGAAGATGAGGATGATATCTTCATGCCGCCACCCGTTGGAAGCAAGGCAAGAGCTGAGTGGGACAAGAGGCAGGAGAAGAAGAAATAGCAGGCCAAGAAGAGTCAAGCTGACATGACGGAGCAGATTGTGGCACGTAGGGCCTGGATAGAAGAGAGCGAAGATGAGGATGATATCTTCATGCCGCCACCCGTTGGAAGCAAGGCGAGAGCTGAGTGGGACAAGAGGCAGGAGAAGAAGAAAGCGCAGGCCAAGAAGAGCAAGTGCGAGGGATCGTCCAAGGGAAAGGGCGAGGCATCATCGAAGGGAAAGGGAAAGGCATCATGCTAGGGATAGATAGGACTCTTATTTATGTACCGCAAGTTATGTTGAACTATGTTGCAAGTTATGTTGAGTAGTTTGTCGAATAAAATCATGAAATAATAGAATGATGTCTCATACATAGATAGGTAAATGACTGATACATAAGTAGATATCACTGGTGTCGACGACGAGGTGGCGGAGGCCTCGGTGTACTCCATCCATATCTGTGGGGTGGCATCACATCACGGCGAGGTGCAGTTGACCCTTCACCTTGATCCTGTGTATCTTGTGTGGGGATAGGTGGTGGAGTACCTGGCTGATACTGGCCAAACCAGTCTACCTGCTCGTGCTGTGTCTGCTGATGACGGTCGTCAGTACTGTCCCATGTAACGGAGTCTCCTGCTAGTGTACAAGAAATTAAGTACTGAACAATGTCATACTGCATCTAACAATAGTAGGAAGGGACACGCTTACCATGAGGATGAGATTGTGGTCGATAAGCGAAGTCCATGTAGGGGATCGGCTGCTGATGCTGCCATTGTTCGAAAGTAATCTGGTTCTGCTGCAACTGGTCGATATTAAACTGCGATTGCTGCCACGGGTCAGAAGTAAACTGTGATTGCTGCCACCCCGAGCCTCCAGCCTGGTCTGGAGGTGGTTCTCTCGGCGGCGCCTGTTGTGAGAGTCGTGGACGAGGCCCGTGGCGGAGTGGTGGATAAATATGCTCCTCGTGCCATCCCGAGCCTCCAGCATGGTCTGGAGAAGGTGGCTGTTCCATGGATCGACGTGGGGCGCGCTCCTCTACCGAGTGACGCGGTGGGCGCTGCTGCGTGGATCGACGTGGAGCACGCTCCTCCACCGAGTGACGCGGTGGGCGTTGTGCTTCTCGGTGTTGAACGACGTCTAAGACGCTGGTGCACGTGATGGCCGCGTAGATACGCCGCAGCTTCTCCTCGACCCGCCGGGCAAAGGACTGAGCCTGCTGACGAGGCACAAGAGGAACGGTCGAAAGCGATCGTCCGTACTGAGCCACCTCAGTCTGTAGCTCCCACGTCATATCGTCCTGCATTTGTCTCATAGTTAGGTATGCACTACATAGGCACTCATGTTGATTATGCTCTAAATAAAGTACTTACCGCTGACTGTCTGGACTCCAGTGTTGACTGGCTAGGGTATATCTCATCGTCATGTGCGTGTGGAATGGGACATAGCCGTGTCATCGACATGTACCTCTGTAATTATCCGTGGAATAGCTCCATATCAAACGGGCCAGCGTGCCACGAACCTTCTGTTCCAATCCGGTTGGAAGGGAGGCGTACCTCGAACCTTCTTTCCTGATTACCGATGGCGATGACATGCATGGACCGAGCCTTCTCCATCTTGGCATCCATGTAATGCATGATCTTTGAACAATACCTCGTGTTTGGGTTGTTCATGATATGCATCTGAGCCATCTGGAGTCTGTCTCTGAAATATTTCAGAGTTCCGGTGAAAATACACTCCACAATGGCTGTTAATGGTAGAGCCCTACTTCCTCTCAAGACAAAGTTGTAAGTTTCAGCCAGATTTGTAGTCATGACGCCAAACCTAGCACCATGAGTGTCATGCAGCAGAGACCACCTCTCTACAGGCTCGTGTTGTATCCATTCCTGAAAATTTTTAATCCTTCTGCCAGGCATTCTCCTAGTACCGGGTTGGTCAAATCCTGGCAAGTCACAAAGGGCAATGGGTTCTTCCTCCGGTGGTGCTGCTCCTGTTGTTGCCTGTGCAGCTAACGCCGCTGCATGAGCCGCGACCGCTGCTGCTCTAGCTGCTCTCCTCTGAGTCACATGTTTTTTAGTGAAGTCATCAAGATAGCCACGACACTTGATATACTTCCACTCTTGGTTCTGCTTCCAAAGCTTCTTGAATAGGTTCATAAGAGCCTTGTTCCTGAAGCGTGAGAAAAAATTGGCCCCTAGATGCCGCATGCACCAACGACTCTGCATGTCCAGCCATGGATTTACTTCATCAGGAGTGGGCTGTGTGAGCTTCTTTATCGTGCTTAGTATACCTGGATGCCTATCATGAAGCACGCATACATTCGGTGTATCTCTCACAATTGCTATCTTCAGCTGCCTGAAAAACCATACCCAACTCTCAGTGTTCTCGCTCTCCACGAAAGCAAAAGCAAGTGGAACAACTTGATTGTTTCCATCTTGGCCTATGGCAGTCAATATCTGACCCCTATACTTGCCAGTGAGAAATATACCATCCACACAGATGACTGGTCGACAGTGAGTGAAAGCTTCTATGCATATAGCAAATGAGAAGAACACTCGATGAAGTACCCTCAAATTAGGTTCCTGTGGCAATGTAAAGTGTTGGATGTCCACGTAGGTGCCTGGATTCCTAGCCTGCAGTGTCTGGAGCATCCTAACAACATAGTCATACCCGTCTCGAAACGAACCAAACCTTGCCTCCAGTGCCCTTTGCTTAGTCCTCCAAGCCTTCCCGTATGAAATACTGTAGCGGAATCTGACAGAAACTTTGTTAATGATAGCTTTCACCCCCATGGCTTTGCCCTCCACTATCTCTGTGTACAACAGTCTAGTCAGGAGGGTTGACATGAGGTTACGATGGTCCTGAAGGACACTTTCAAGTGTGCATGTGTGCATCACAACATCGGTGACCTTCCAGTTTGTGTCATACCTAGGGACATGGGCATGCACCCTTGCAGGACATCCAGCTTTCTCGCAAACCAATGTCAAATATTGTTGTGATGACACCTTCGTTTTCAAGACCCGTTGCATGGACATTGACCACTCAACAATTGCTTCCTGCAGATGTCTCTTGCTAGGATATAATGCACCCAGAGAGATGTTGTTCGCGTGATAATGCCACGCCGAATCATGCCAATCGTTCACTGTCATTGCTGCTGTGTTGTCATTATTCCATGATGCCGGAATAGGTTGGCCGATCTCTTCTTGATCAGACTCGCCAGAATCATCAGCCGTATCACTGTTGCCTTCTGAGTCTTCGGCTTCCATTTGATGTTGCAACAAACCATCATATATCTCGTCCTCATCAGCTTCGCCATTGAATATGTCTTCCCCTAATCCTTCACCACCGCCCTCTGATACATAACCATCACCCCCGGTGTGTGCATAGCTACTGCGACCTGATTCATAACCGCCGCCACCCTCTTGGCCCTGACTACTCTGGCCATGATCATAACTACCTCCAGCATGACCGGTCTGACTACTCTGGCCATGATCATAACTACCTCCAGCATGACCGGTCTGACTATTATGGCCATGATCATACCCAGCCTCTTTCGCCACAGGTAACACTAAGAGACTGGGGTTAACTTCTCTTTTCTGGCAAGCTTGCACAAATTTGACCCATTTCTGTTGCGCTTCTATTGGCCTTAAATAAAAATTAGGGGTTTGCCTTGACTTAGTCCATAAAGCATGCACACCGACAGTATGGGTAGGAGGGAGCCCTAAACGAACACATAACCAATCCTTCAACTGAGTAACGGGCACTGTTTCAGGATTCTGAAGCACTTCATCCATAAATCTAAACTCGCTCAAATCAACTCCGTGCTGGTTTATTCTGACGGAACCAGGACCATACAAGAACCTAAACACTACATTATTTGACATGATTTTCGACCTAAAAAATACCGAAAATAGTCAAAAACAGGTACATTGACACATAATACTCTACAAATATCTTGCATCTAACAGACCCCATTAAAGGCTACCTATAAACATACACACATGACTGCAATTATAAAGAAATTAGGTTTACCCTTGAAGCGTGCGAAGTCCTGCCGTGCAGCTGCCTCAGGTCAACGGATCAGCACCTCCACCATGCACCTTCCTCAAGTCCCAGCACCAGCCTCCACCATGGCCATTGCTCGACAAGAACACCACCAGATCCCTCCACCAAAACGACTCAAATCACTATACTAGGCTATCCCATTAGTAGATCGGGACTCTACTAGCTTGCTAATGTGTTAGAGCAGCGAGTTTGGATAGAAATCTAGGCTACAAATCGGTGCAACAGCTGAGAAAATGAGAGCAAGCGAGAGAGGAAGAACAGCCAGAGAGAGAGGCGCGCGAGCTGGGAAGGAAGACGACGGGCAAGCACGGGCAGGCGCGTGAGCTAGCTATATGCTGGGGCGCGTCGTCCGTTTAACGGACGAAACGCCCTTCGTCCCTTCAACAGCCGACGGAGCTGACCCCTGTCACCCGACAGCTCGACAAGACGTGTCGTCTTTTGAAGAAAAGAAGACAACTCGGTCATCTTTTGAATAAAAGAAGACATATCGGTCGTCTCTTGAACAGAGGAAGCTGCTGTATCGTCCGTTGAACGGACGACGGACCGACAGAGTTGCAATTTGCCAATTTTGCGTATTATTTATGAAAATTAATAAAAAAATGTATTATTTAAAAAAAAATAGCCATTTTCCCGATCAGTGACTTGCTTCCACTCAGCTCGAACATCTCTGATCACTGCCCGATACTCTTGTCTTGCTCATCTGATCGGCCAAAATCCCACAGATTCAGATTCGAACAATTCTGGACCAAGCTGCCGAGATTCCAAGAGGTGGTCAAGGAAGCGTGGGAGCCAAAGGTGACTCTTAATGACCCTTTGCTTGTGTTTGATGCGAAGCTGAGACGCACTGCTAAAGCTCTCCGGCAATGGGGGCAGCGCATGTTGGTGCAGCCCAAGGCTGCACCCTCTCTCCCTAGCTCTCTGACAGCTCACCAGTCGGAAGTAGAAGAAGCACAAGTATTTTCTTCGGCCGGCGCACGGACGCCGCCGTGGGCGCATAGACGTCCTAGTCGTATTCCTCTTTTTAGCTGGCTTCAACCCAAGCAGTACATAGCAGGGGAATTTATACCTGGACCAACACATGCGCACGCACGCACGATGTCCAGCTCGCTCACGATCCGCGGTGCCGCGCGCACGACGCGCTCCTACGCGCATGATACGGCACAGTCCAACGGACCGAAACTAATCACCCAGCTACTCTCGCTAACAACTCGGACGGGCCACATACCAACATCCGATCAGAACCTTAAACAGAACACACGCATGCACGCACACTGGGCACACCACGATCAGAATTATGCTAACAGCGCACGCAAAGTCAGAACTCGCTCCTCTTCCAGATAGCCAATGAGGTGATCTTGCGTCTTGATGAAGCTTCGGAATATAGGCATCTTGCCGCGAAGGAGAGGAAACTGCGATCGTTTCTGAAAGGTAGATGCCTGGCGCTTGCCTCTCTCGAGCGTGTCCGGCTTCGGCAGCGGGCACGCGTGCGTGACCTGTAGGAAGGCGACGCCAACACCAAATATTTTCATATGAAGGCCAACGCCCGGCGGCGCAAGCATTTGATCCCTGTATTAAAATCCGGGAATCGTACTGCAGCCAGTATAGAAGAAAAGTTGGATTTGGCTCGCGAGCATTTCATCAGCATCATGGGATCGTCCCACTCCAAGAGTCGCCTTCTCAATCTGGAGCGGCTCAACTTGCGCCGTCTCCCGGCCGACGATGCCAAAGCCCTTGATGCTCCTTTTTCCCGAGACGAAGTGCGGAAAGTAATAATGGGTCTGCCCTCTGATAGAGCTCCAGGCCCAGATGGCTTCTCCGGTACGTTCTTCAAATTATGCTGGGAGATTATTGCCGATGATTTGATGTTGGCGCTGCATCATCTTTCTCTTGGGCACTGTCAGAACCTTGGATGCTTGAACTCTTCCATCATGATCTTGCTCCCTAAGAATGAAGAGCCTTTGGAAATAAAGGACTACCGCCCCATCAGCCTTGTGCACAGTTTTTCCAAGATTTTCACCAAATTTTTGGCCTCTCGCCTTGCGCCTCTTCTCCCTGGCCTGATCTCCCATACGCAAAGTGCTTTTATCGCAGGACGCAGTATTCAGGAGAATTTCAAGCTGGTGCGTAACACTGCCCGATTCCTTCACAGGAAGAAAGAAGCAGCGGCTCTTCTGAAAATTGATATCTCGAAGGCCTTCGACACCCTCTCTTGGGAGTTCCTTCTTGATGTGCTGCGCTGCAGAGGCTTTGGCACCAGGTGGCGGCTTTGGATCTGCATACTGCTGTCTTCGGCTTCTATCTCGATATGCATCAATGGTGAGCGCAGTGCCTCCTTTTGTTTGGCGAGAGGAGTTCGCCAGGGTGACCCCCTTTCCCCAGCTTTGTTTATTCTGGTTATGGACGCACTACAGGCTATGCTTCAGTGGGCTGTGGATCGCAACCTATTAGATGGGCTCAAGCTTCACCCTCGGGTCCCTCGGGCCTCGCTGTATGCGGACGACGCCGTGGTTTTCTTTCGGCCTAAGCTGAGTGACAGTGAAGTGATTAATGCGATCTTGCAGCTCTTTGGCGACGCCTCTGGCCTCCAGATTAATCTGAACAAGAGCAATATTACCTGTATCCGCTGCAATGAAGAGGAGGCGCTTGCGGTGTCCCAGCTTTTTCACTACCATCTGAGCCATTTCCCCATCAAATATCTGGGGTTGCCTCTCACCACTGGCCGCTTGCGACGTGCGGATATCTGGCCGCTGATCGACACGTTCTCTAGCAAACTGCCTGGATGGATCCCTAAGCTGCTGAACCCCAGTGGTCGTCTTGTTCTCACCAGGTCTTCCTCATGGCTCTTCCGCTGCACTTCCTTGCCGTTCTGGAGCTTCCTGCTTGGGCCCTTGCCATTATCCACAAACGATGTCGTGGTTTTCTCTAGAAAGGCCAACAAGAGATCAATGGTGGGCATTGCCTTCTTCCCTGGACCAAGGTGTCTATGCCTATCTGCAATGGGGGTCTGGGGATCCTGAACCTTCGCCTTTTCAGCTGTGCTCTTCGCTGTCGCTGGCCATGGCTTCGCTGGGCAAACTCGCCTAGGCCCTGGAGTTTGATCCCGCTGCCGGATGACGCGGACGCCGCTTCCTTGGTGAAAGGCGCCTCCTACGTTCGCCTCGGAGACGGCAACCACGCTCGTTTCTGGTCTGACAAATGGCTTCCGGACAAGCGCTCCATCTCGGACGCCTTCCCGCTGCTGGCCACGTTTGTCAAGGACTCCGGCATCTCAGTGGCGCAGGGGCTGCAAAACAACCGCTGGGTCAAGGATGTTAAGGGTGACGTCTCGACGGCGGCACTCGCACAATACCTATGTCTCTGGGACAAGCTGCTCCAAATCCAGCTTAAAAGAGATGCCCGGGACACGTTGGTGTGGTGCCACACTAGCAGTGGCTGCTTTTCCACAAGCAGCGCTTACAAGCTCTTCTTCGCGGCCAACATTCGCTTCCCTTGCGCCGGAGCGATTTGGAATTCCAAGGCCCCTGCTCGCTGCAAATTCTTCATGTGGTTAGCGGTTCATCAACGTTGCCTCACCGCTGACAATCTTCAGATCCGCGGATGGCCTAATGCCGGTTCTTGCCAGCTTTGCCTCACCGAACTTGAAACTTGCACGCATCTTTTTGTTCGGTGCAGCTTCAGCAGACAGGTTTGGCTGCGCATCAAACAGTGGATGGCTTCTGATTTCCCAGAGCCGGATTCCAGTTTTGCTAGCACGGAGGATTGGTGGGCCCTTGTCAGGAAGAGGGTGCCCAAGTCCCTTAGACGCGATTTTGGCACCGATCGTGATCCTCGTGCACTGGAAGATTTGGAAGGAGAGGAACTCTAGGATCTTTGACCATGTGCAGCACTCGACGGAGGAGGTCTTCGAGGGCATTAGGGATGAGATTTCATTGTGGCGAGCTGCAGGATGCGTTGTAGATTTCTAGGGCTGTAATCTACAGCGTGTTCTTTGTTAGCTTGTTGATGTCAAGTGGTCTCCTGGTTGCTGTTCCTGTACACAGCCAGGAGTGCTGCCTCTGTTTCCTTTCTCTCGCTCCACCTCGGAGCTTGCTATAAAGCTATAAACTCCTTCTCCTATCTTAATAAAGATCGGCCTCAGGCCTTTCGATGAATAACGAAGTAATTTAAGATAATGAAAATCTGAATATATTTTACTTCACTGTGTTATGTGGATATGACAAGAACTCCTACCAAAAATTTGTATTTATATTAGGTTTTGAGTGAGAAAACAACAGACCCCACAAGACGAAGCTGGATCATTCGTAGGAGCCAGGATTGACCAGCCTAGCAGGTTTTTTCCTGCTCGCCTCAACGCTCAGAGCTGCTGAAACAAACGCATATTCAGGCGACGGCCATCCAAAGCCCGGTGATTGTTGTTCTTTTATTGTACTTTATTCATGTTTGAGATTGTGTTCACCAGTCAAAAGTTTTTTGTTGTTGTTCACAGTGTGTGTTAGACTACATGCCTACATGTGTGTTCGCTAGAGCAAGCACTGAAGGCGCGCAGGGCATTGACAAATGTTGGCTAACCCGTAAGCACCTGCCATATTCATTTTCTTCCGTTTAATGTGTGTTTTTGCAGTTTCTATACGAGATTACCACCATATTAATAGTAGATAGTGTAGAAGATTGTACACACTAGGCACGCTAGCCGTTGTTATGCCTAGATACATGATAGGTATAAAGTGATATATAAAGCCCTAAATCTGTTAGAAAAAGAGAAGTGACTGACATACATACTACCTGGTGATTTTTTGGGATAGAATAACAGTTATGGTTTTTTCTAGAAGGCACTAGATTTTGAAATAACTATGGATAGCTCTACCTTTGAGATTAACTCACATGGGTCAGCACCTGCGATCAAACTTTCTGATCTACACCGATTTTAGTGAAAAAACAAGCTAAAAAATGTCTGGTCCATAGTTACTAACTAGGCTGAGACATTTTAGAGATTTTTTACAGAATATTTAGGGTTTTTACAGATTATTTATTAGTTTTAATATAAACCGAGAGAACTTCCTAAGTTTGATCAGATTTTGAATCTTTTTTAGAAAAATAAAGTCGAAGAGTCTATAGTGGTTCGGTCAGCGTGGCGTGGGAAAGAATGGTTTCTTTTGGACTAGTAGTTTAAAATATTTGTTAGCTTTTGTTAGGTTCAGGTAAACTTTGGTCAAATTTTCCAGTTGTTAAGAAAGACTAAAAAAAATTAGTAGTCAGGACAAGAATCTCTAATCAATCCAGGAATTTTTAGTTGACATGATAAACATGTACGCATAGTCTCTTCGGATTGGACCGGATTCTAAGGAAATTATAGTTACACAACTATAGTTTAGCCAACGGTGGCTAAAATATCTTCTCTGCCAGCACCCACTTTCTAGATGGTTTTAATGCTGCAAGATTGTAGATAATAATAATAAAATTTAATATCCAAGATACATAGAGATGAGTTGTTATGAGGCACGATATGTAGGCAAGTGATATGATTTTATTTTCCAAGTTTATGGCTTCCCTAGGGTTGAAATTGTTCTAAGGATTTATCATCTGATCAAGTGGTGGTTCAGCGCATCGATGAAATGGTGTCTGCCCTTTGGCAATCATATACTTCCTCTATTTCAAAATATAAGATGTTTTAGGTTTGTGAAGAAAATGTATCTAGGCTTGTTTTAGTGTATAGATTCACTCCACACATGAGTGAACCTACGTACTAAAAGAAGTCTAGATACAATTGCTTCACAAAGTTAAAACATCTTATATTTTGAAACGGAGGGAGTATCTTGCAATGACCATGTCGCACTTACACACCCCTGTCCTTGAAAAGGTATGCCTACCTGTGCCTCTTCATATTTCCCAACCCGATGCCTTCCCTCAGTTATCTCGGACCTCAAATGTCTCTTGTTTGTTCTCCAAGCGATAAACCAACTTACTACTGATGTGCTTGGGGTTGAGGGGTTTCGTTAGATGGTTGTCGTAAATATCTTTACTACGAGCTACTAATTATTCTCTCACAGGGGTGGATGGGTATGGTGTCAACTGCATTTCATTTCATCTCATCAATTTTTTTGCCAAAAATTATTCAGTTCTTAGTGTACAATGCATTGGTGGAACAGGTCCATCATCACACATCCACTGAAAATCTTCATGAACTGTACACAGTCCTCCAAGTCCCTCTAAATAAGAATCTCATTAGGCCATAGTTCTCTTACACTAAGCTAAGTGCCCTGTCATGACTCTGTCGAAAGTTTGTATCTGGTCAATATTATCTCTTATATTGCAGGTATTTGAATTTTTATACGAGCTATTCTACATATGTGCGCTTAATATTCTGTTGAATTGCTATTTATCTATCAATTCAGTGATGCCAACAGGGTATGTATATTAAAATTTATATTTTGAATTCTTATCAACCACCATCTAGGTTATTATTTTAGACCAATGATATTTTCTGCTCCAAATATCAACAGGAAATTGATATGCAGACTAGGTTTTTATAACACCAACTCTAGGGTGCAGTCAAATGAAAATAAATATGATATTACTTTCTCACTAAGGTTTTATAGTATCAGCCATGGATAGGATTTTTCATACAATTTCATCCCAGTAAGTTTAAATAACTATGTTTTTTGTTGTGTAGAATATGTACTTTTTTGTTTCACTTCTCCCGTTCTTGTTGATCCATAAAGTACTAATTGGATATCTAATTTTTTGCTTATATATGTACCATCAGAGTTTAATTGTAGTATTGGCTTGTTTTTAAGGAATATTGATTTACATGTCAATTAGATTATTTTATGTTTCGCTATTGTGTACTATTTTCCATTAGATCATGCAACAAAAGCGGAGCTCTTCTTTTTCTCAGGAGATTCATCAGGGACCAATACCCAAAAAGTGGACTGGGCTGATCAGAAAAGAAAGATCCGCAGTTATATGGTACTTTTTTTTATTTTCTATCCCAGTTTATGAAAATACTCATTTATGTACATATGTAATACAAAGATTTATGTACCAAAAGGGTTGTTCCAAACTGGAAAGGTGGATGATCTATTATAGCGAAATCTCTTTGACATATAAGCTCAACATAACTGTTGAGTTCTTACTCGAGTATCAGGTCCTGACTGTCCGATAAAACATGGGCAGTACACTATATTACATGCTAAAAAGAATCATGGAGAGGTTTCTAGGAGATCCAAGGTTCTTGCTTGAGTTTAATTAGTTTATGATCTTTCCATCATATCGTTATAGGTCATTTGTCGAGGTGGAATTTTATCTGCAACATCGATCTTGCTGGGGCCACGCTCTTCCAAGATGTCATGCAGGCGGCTGGGGCCATGCTCTTACAAGATTCCATGCAGGCGGCGCGGCAAAGCGCGCCTATATGTCTAGTATGCATTAAAACTGGAGTTCGTCTCAATAAAGCCTCTGTGGAATGAGTTGAACTACGTCAAAAAAATTCAAATTTGAGTTCGGGGACTCGAGTTTGAGTAGGTGGTGTTGTGTTTAACCTAGATAAAATAACTGGTCCCGATCCGTCAAGAGCACCAGACACATTAACCAACATCCCTATAAACAGCTACAAATTTGGCTGACCTGATGAATTTTTGGGTGAAGTGTTTCGCACTCGACACAATTTCCAACTCCAACATCCTAATGCAAGGCTCAATAGAACTAAGTCTCCACCCGAATCTATGATTCGGATGGACACTCGGGAGCTACTGGCATAGGTATGTCCAATGGACACCCGACTACATCCTACCTGGCTCAGCCCAACGGAAGGCCCACTCGATGACCTGCCAAGGTCCATGAAGCCTGTGACGGTTCAACTGGTACGAAGCACATATGAACACAAATTCCAAGAGCGCAAACAAAGAAAAGATCAAGACTAGAGTTCTAAATCAACTTATAACCTACTCGCATTTGTACCAAAGACCAAGCCTCCCACAATAGACAATAGATCTAGAAACCAAAAAAACCTAGCGCATACACCTGCCAGATCTCATCTATGCACCATATCTATCGAGGCACCTCTGCAACCTTCGGTTCTTCATTAATCAAGAGCAGAAAAGAAGGAGCACTATTCAAAAAATCGGCCGAATCAGCGATTAATATTCCGATTAATCGCTACTGGGGACATAACCGTGTCGATTACCACTAATCGTTTCGCTCGATTAATAGCCCTGACACTCCGATTACTAGGTATGTTCCCGATTAACTACGACACTTGGTCAAAAAAATTGCAAAATTATCAACACATATCGCCCATCCATCCGCTAGCCCGTCCTAATGAAGTAGGTTTTGCAAAGCTCCCGCTCAATCGCTGCCTACAGGAGCTCGATTTCCACCATCACCAACCAGTTCCTTGTCATTTTTGACCAGTTCCTCGTAGTTGCTGACCAGATGATACGTCCAAAACGTATCTACTTTTCTGAATACTTTTGCTATTGTTTCTCCTCTAAACTTGTGTGATTTGGATACAACTAATATGGACTGACGCTGTTTTCAGCAGAATTACCTTGGTGTCTAGTTTTTGTGCAGAAAATCAACTATCAAAAAAATCCCGGAAAATATGCCAAAAAATATATTTCACTAGAAGACCCACGGAGCAAGAAGACGAGACGGAGAAGGGGCCTGGGGGGCCCACACCCCTGCCAGGTGCGAGCCCACCTCTGGCCGTGCCTAGGGCGGGTGCAGCCACCCCAGGCACCCTCTCGGCCTCCCTCTATGCATATAAGTTGCCTCTCGGAGGGGGGTTCGATAGTTTTCTAGAAAGAGTTCTGCCACGCCACCGCCAGAAACCAAGATTCGGATCCAGAAACTCCGTTCTGACACCCTGCCGGGACGGGGAATTTGGAGAGGATCATCGTCACCAACGCATCTCCATCAACCACTGATGTTTCTCTCATCCATGAGTGAGTAATCCCCTGCTGTAGGCTTGGGGATGGTAGGGATTGGATGAGTTCTATCATATAATCGCATAAGATTGTTAGGGCATAGTGCCTAGTATCTCTATTAGTACTATTTGACTTTGTTGCAACTTGTTGTGCTTAATGCTTGTCACTAGGGCCCGAGTGCCATGATCTTAGATCTGAACTTATTATTGAATCATTATGATAGAATTGTTTGTGATCTTATCTGCAAGTTGTGTATACATATCATTGCCCGGATCCAAAGGCCGCAAAGTGACAATAATTGGGACAACCAGAGGGGATGGCTGTGGTGTGAGGATCACGTGTGTTCATGTAGTGTTAATGCTTTGCTCCGGTGCTCTATTAAAAGGACCACCTTAATTGCCAGTAGTTCCCTAGAGGCCCCGCTGCCACGGGCTGGCTGGACAGAAGATGTTGTGCAAGTTCTCATTGCGAGCACGTATGACTATATTTGGAGCACATGCATAGGATTGTTTAGTACTTGGATGCTTGTTATTATTTATCTGCAATGCCCTAGATCTTGAAGTTACATGTTTAGACTCGTCCATGGAACGTCCGTCCATCCATCCATATGCCTACCGCACTCGAATCCTACTGTTACGGTACTGTTACTATTGCTCCTGTTTCATTGTTGCTATTGCTTTGCTGATGCTACTACAGATTATTGCTACTGATAAAATTCTGTGAGCAAGAACTATTTCCAGGTGCAGCTGAACTGACAACTCAGTTGTTAAGGCTTGCAAGTATTCTTTGGCTACCCTTGTGTCGTATCAATAAATTGGGTAATACTACCCGCGAAGACTGTTGCGATCCCCTACACTTGTGGGTCATCAAGACTATTTTCTGGCACCGTTGCTGGGGAGCATAGCTTTATTTGTAAGTTCACTTGGATCTATTATTGTTCACTGCTACTCCTTTCATCATGGGGAAGTCTCGTGATGGAAAGTTCCCTATTTTACCATCCATTACAAGAAGAGGTACAGTCCTAAACATCTCTGTTTCTCTTGATTCACCGTCTATTATAAGTAATCTTGTTACACCACCACCACATACTCATGCTACACACACTGCTACTACTGCTGAATCTGAAACTGCTTTTGATGCTCATGATGTTACTTCTGTTGTGCTTGATGCGAGTGGTTCATTAGGTCGTTTTCTAGATGCTACTATGGCTAGTCTAGGAAATGCCGAAACTCCTAGTGAAGACACTGTTACACGTGTTAGCTCACGTGAGTCTAGTGAGATTTATGATATTAACGATGGTTACACTGAGTTCACTAATGAATTTGTTGAAGAGTGCCAAAACACACATGATACTAGTGCTATTAAGAGTCTCCTTGCTAGACATACTATTATGCCTAAACTGTCCTCTGATCCTAAATTTGCCACCTCTCTCATAGATATTAAAGATAAAGATTATGATTTCTTTCTTGATTTATCCTATTTAGATATTGTTGAGAAAGAACCTTTTTCTGGGACTGAAAATGAGAGTGTTGTGGCTCATATGAATGAGCTTTCTACTATGAGTGCTTTGTTCTCTGATGATTTTAAGATGCGCAAGTATTTTGTTACTAAGATCTTCCCTTTTTCACTAAAAGGAGAAGCTAGGGCTTGGTTTAATAGATTACCTCCTGGTTCCATTGATAGCCCTGATTGCTTGATTGCTTCTTTCTTCTAGAAATATTTTCTTCCTAGTGCTAAACATGCTGCTTTGTAGAGACTTTTTGATTTTAAACAGGGAGAAGAAGAGAAATTGCCTGAGTCATGGACAAGGTTATGTGCCTTGATTCATGCACATCCTGGATGTCCATTGCCTAAGAATGAGCTTCTTGATATTTATTATAATGGACTAACTGATGATTCTAAGACCTACCTAGATTGCTTTGCTGATTGTGTTTTCAGGAAAAGGACTCCTACAGATGCTGAAGAATTAATGGCTAAAATAAGCAGAATTATGATGATTGGACTTCAATTGAGCTAAATACACCTGAGACTATTTATTCCTGAACCAGATGTTCCTGAACTAGTTCCAACACCAACACCAAAGAAAAGGGGAGTTATTGCATTAAATGATGAACTGATGAAGGAAGCTAAGAAGTGTCTAAAGGAGAAAGGTATTATAGTTGAAGATGTGAAGAATCTACCTCCTATAGAAGAATTATGTAAGCCAATTCCCCACTCATCCACTATTGAGGTACACTCTCTCCAACACTTTGATGAAGGTGATATTCCTTATGGTAAGCCTCCTGATCAATGTTTAGAGGAACTTGACATTTTTATTGTTAAACAAGGTAATTTTAATAAACAAGTTCAGAATCATTTATTGGAAAACTCTAGAGCTATCAATGAGTTGAAAGATATTGTGGAAAGAACTTCTAATGATATTAAAATGCTTTGTAAACACTTTCAAATGGTTCAAACCCAACTTGATCAACTTGCTAAGGTACAAAAGGATATGCTAGTTAATGCTTCAGGAGATAAACATGCTTATGGAATTAGAACTAGGAGTGGTATAGCTACTCAAGATCCTTTATACCTTGAAGGACACCTAAAAGAATTGAGCAGGACTCCCAACAAGGTGAGAGTAGTGGTAGTACTCGTAAGAGAAAGAAAAGGAAACATAAGATAGTTGAGGAACCACTTGAACCTGTTGTAGATTCTAATAGTATATCTGTCTCTGATGCTAAAACTGAGAGTGGTAATGATAAAAATGATGCTCCTGATAAGGAGGAAGTTGAGGAAGAACCTAATAAGCATACTAAGAACACTAGGTACACAAAGGAAGATTTTATTGCTAATAAACATGGTAAAGAGAGAACCTTGGGTGTAGAAACCTATGCCTTTTCCAGGTAAGGAGCACAAGTCAAAGGAGGAAGAACACTAGAAAAAGTTTTGTGAGTGGATGAAACCTTTATTTTTACAAATTCCTTTAACTGGTGCTATTAAGTTGCCTCCTTATTCAAAGTATATGAAGGATATTGTCTCTAATAAAAGGAAGATTCCTAATGAGGAGATTTCTACTCTACTTGCTAACTATTCCTTCAATGGTAAGGTTCCAAAGAAACTTGGTGATCCAGGTATACCAACTATTTCTTTCTCTATTAAGAACAATTATGTTAGAACTGCTTTATGTGATTTGGAAGCTAGAGTTAGTGTTATGCCTTTTTCTCTCTACAAGAGACTCCAGCTAGAAAAGTTGATACCAACCGATATATCTTTGCAAATGGCTGATAAATCAACTACTATTCTTGTTGGTATATGTGAGGATGTTCCTGTTCAAGTTGCTCATAATTGCATGGTTTTTAACTGATTTTGTTGTGCTTGAAATGCCTGAAGATGATAATATGTCTATTATTCTTGGGAGACCTTTTCTTAATACTGCAGGTGCTGTCATCAATTGCAATCAAGGAAAAGTAACTTTTAATATTAATGACAAAGAGCATACTGACTATTTCCCCAAGAAATTTGCTAAGAGCTATTGCCTGAATTCCATTGAAAATGTTCAGAGTATCAAGGTTGGAGAAATATATTGTCCCATTCCACAAGAAAATTTTGAAACTATTATGATTGGGACCATTGTTATCAAGTATGAGGTAACATAATCACCTTGTGGAATGCAAAGTTTTGTTTCATATAAGATTTTTTTGGTAACAAGACTTGATCAACCTTGTTAACAAAGAGATTTTAATGAACCAAAAAATGTTTTCACAGTGGTTATACTTGCTCACTTTTATTTTTCTCCTTTCCAATATTTGCTCTTCGTCGTGCCTAACTTAAAGGCGTTAAAGAAAAGTACTTTTTGGGAGATAATCCAATAGTTTTCTTGAGTCTTGGAAGTTATTACTTCAGTAATGACCTCTCCTTATCCTTTTTGTTTGGTTTTTGTGCCAAGAATGACCTCTAATGAGAGGGAGGTAAGATTTGGGGACTTGGTGTCCCGAAACAGATTTCTGTCCTCCACCATAAAAAATTGTGAGGAGTCTCTGTAAGTTGGATTGAGCTGAAAGTTTACGAATAAATCCCCCAGTATGTTAGCTAACTTCTGTTAGTTCAACACTTTTTGATCTGAGCAACATAAGGTCTTTGAAAAAATCGGTTTCTACCTGCTGGTCTGTTTTGACAGATATCTACCATTATTTGCATTTGCTTCTTATTGATTCCTTTTCGGGTTCTTTTTGGGAAATTGGGATTTTTGAGGGAATTGCTACAGTATCTTGTATCTTTAGTGAAAGTTTTTCTGTTTTAAAACTAAAACCCAAAGGTCTATTATCTTTTAAATGCACTAATGTTGCTAATGAAGATTGTGTGAGGTTTTCTATGAAGAAAAATTTTCAGGTGTAAGGAAAGAATGATGTAATGAGATGAAGAATGGACAAAAGCTCATGCTTGGGGGGAGCCACACCGTGTCACCCCAAGAAATATTCATAAGGTACAAGCGTCAAAGCTTGGGGGTGCCCAAGGCATCCCCTTCTTCATCAATAAAAATCTCAAGTCTTTCTAGACACTTTGTTTTTATTGTTTCATGCATAGTTGTGTTGTTCTTGGAGCGTCTTAGTTTTTGCTTTGTTTGGTTTGTTTTTTCTTTGTTTGCTTGTTTTAAAAAACATCGAAAACACCAAAAATATTTATTGTTCTTCTTTGGTTTTGTGAGTTCTTTGCAGGGTTCTGCCTCCCTCAGTGGATTTTGGTTTCATGTTATTATTCAAGTCACACAAGTGAAGGGCAATAATGAAGATTAAGACAACTTGAGGTGTGGTAAGAGGCTGGTAACAAACTCTATTTGTTTTTATTGTTGTACATATACTCATCATTGTGAGCATGCTTAGTCTGTTCATTGTAAGGAGTATGTTACTGATGGATGCTTAGTAGTTCTTGCTTGTCTGTGATTAGCTCCAGCTTGCTAATAGTTTGTAGCATGTCATATGAATGTTTGCTTGCAATGTTTTATTCATATTTTGGTATGATATTGTGGTATCCTTATCTGAAAGTTTCATGTGAATCGACTTGGCACATGCTCACGCATGCATATGACTAAACAATAGTCAGTAAGCCTCGATGATTTATTTTGCCTCAGAGTCCTTGTATCACTTTCTTGCCATAATTAGTCATGTTTTGTTGCAAGCATGATTATGACAATTATTGCTCTCTCGTTTGTCGCTCCCTCTCTATTGCTAGCCTTCACTTGCACTGAGTATGAGCTCCACTTGTGCATCAAACTCCCCAAAACCAATATTGCCAGCTGTGTCCACCATACCTACCTATTAGCATCATTTGCTATTTCAGTGCATATTCTATATGCCTTGTTTTCTTCCAAATAAAATGTTTTTTTGTTTTGAGAAAGTTAGTTAGTAAATCTCTCACGAACTTGATGGGACACTTTATTCCTTGCACTTAATAATCCTGAACCATTGTGACTTGTCCATGAAATTTATATGCTTGCAAATTATATGCTGGGAGTCAGCAGAACCGTGCTGCCACGGGGAATGCTTTCAACACTTTTTGGATATCCTATCCAGTTGATACTTTGCTCTTTTGTTTACGGATGTCGACGATGTGAAATAAAAGGGGAGCTTGTGAGTTCATGGAGTCTATACATTGTGTTAGAGAAACGCCTAGGCCGCTAGCCTAAGCCATGCCGAATCATGGTGGAAACTTGCAGCATCACCATAATGAGCATTCTATGAAGCATCCTCAATAAAAATCTATGCATATAGTAAATACAAAGATCACTGAGATGTTCATTGTCTGCTTGCCTTGTCATTTTGATCACGGGATAGCTCCTGTATCATGTGCAAGGGGTACCCCGTTGGCGGTTCTCTATGATATGCATGTATTTACAATGAAAAGAACTTGCAGGTAACCAAAGTTGAGTAGAATGCGGAGCGGCCCTCGTACTCAAGGGACTTGGGATTTCCAGTTTATGGTCTGTCAAGCATGTAACTCATACTGGACCTCACTTTTACCTTAACCATATGAAGATGCCTATGATAGGGCAATGAGAGCTCAAAGATAATGAGTACCTTCCTTTCAGCACTAGGAAGCCTTTCAAACTTTTCAAAATAGTTTTCACTCCCTTGTTGCGTCACCACTTATTCTATGAGCACCTTCTTGAGAGCATAGTTGTCATTCTTGTGTTTGTTCCAAAAATTGGTTAATTATGTCATGACTTTGATGCTTGTATCTCTGATATCTTTACTTCTAGTCTTCACTTGAACTTCAGAGGTGCCTTGGCATTTTTATTGTGCTCTACAAACAAAGGCAAGCGAGATACCACTCTATCATACCTTACTATGAGCATTGCAATGTTGCTTATGTTTAAGTTTTATGCTACTTATTATTATTGAGTTGGTTTCTCTTCGTAGCTTGCAATGACTATTGAGTAGACTTAGTTGCATACTTCTTATTATGAATGATTTAAGCATCTACTCCTGTGCTGAGAATATATACATCATATGAAGCAAATATGTTCGTGAAAGTTCTTTTATCTCACTCAGTTTTAACTGAATTCCTTGAGGACAAGCAATAAGCTAAGCTTGGGGAGTTGATACGTCCAAAACATATCTACTTTCCCGAACACTTTTGCTATTGTTTCTCCTCTAAACTTGTGTAATTTGGATACAACTAACATGGACTGGCGTTGTTTTCAGCAGAATTACCTTGGTGTCTAGTTTTTGTGCAGAAAATCAACTATCAGGAAAAATCCCGAAAAATATGCCAAAAATTATATTTCACCAGAAGACCCACGGAGCCAGAAGACGATACGGAGAAGGGGCCTACACCCCTGCCAGGCGTGGGTCCACCTCTAGCCGCGCCTAGGGGGTGCAGCCACCCTAGGCACCCCCTCGGCCTCCCTCTGCGCCTATAAATTGCCTCTCGGCCTAAAAACCGAGGGGGGGTCGATAGTTTTCCAGAAAAAGTTCCGCCACGCCGCCGCCACCAGAAACCAAGATTAGAATCCAGAAACTCCGTTTTGGCACCCTGCCGGGACGGAGAATTTGGAGAGGATCATCGTCATCGTCATCACCAACGCATCTCCATCAACCGCCGATGTTTCTCTCATCCATGAGTGAGTAATCCCCCGATGTAGTCTTGGGGATGGTAGGGATTGGATGAGTTCTATCATGTAATTGCATAAGATTGTTAGGGCATAGTGCCTAGTATCTCTATTAGTGCTATTTGACTTTGTTGCAACTTGTTGTGCTTAATTCTTGTCACTAGGGCCCGAGTGCCATGATCTCAAATCTGAACTTATTATTGAATCATTATGATAGTATTTTTTGTGATCTTATCTGCAAGTTGTGTACACATATCATTGTCCGGATCCAAAGCCCCCAAAGTGACAGTAATTGGGACAACCGGAGGGGATGGCTATGGTGTGAGGATCACGTGTGTTCATGGAGTGTTAATGCTTTGCTTCGGTGCTCTATTAAAAGGAGCACCTTAATTGCCAGTAGTTCCCTAAAGGCCCCGCTGCCACGGGCTGGCTGGACAGAAGATGGTGTGTAAGTTCTCATTGCGAGCATGTATGACTATATTTGGAGCACATGCCTAGGATTTTTTCGTACTTGGATGCTTGTTATTATTTATCTGCAATGCCCTAGATCTTGAAGTTACATGTTTAGACTCGTTCATGCAACGCCCGTCCATCCATCCCTATGCCTACGGCACTCGAATCCTACTTTTACCGTTACTGTTACTATTGCTCCTGTTTTATTGTTGTTGTTGCTACTACAAACTGTTGCTACTGATAAACTTCTGTGAGCAAGAAATATTTCCAGGTGCAGCTGAACTGACAACTCAGTTGTTAAGGCTCGCAAGTATTCTTTGGCTCCCCTTGCGTCCAATCAATAAATTGGGTAATACTACCCGCGAAGACTGTTGCGATCCCCTACACTTGTGGGTCATCACCAGACCATAGATACAAGATCTTGAGCGCCTTGAGGATCTCATCCGGGAGCTCGAGGCTGCATTTAATAGAGTAGATGGTTGAGGTGCAAGAGGAGTCATACTTGTTTTAGGTGCTAATTTTTGTAGGATGCACCGATTGATAGCCGACTGATTAAATCAGTTAATCGTCTGAATTCCGATTAGTCGCTACTCCCAAGACAACTAAGCAGTTAACGATTACCAATTTCCTTACCATTGAGTAGGAGTAGGGTTTTCTCTCTGGGGGATAGAACCTGGGTAAACCATCGTGTCCCCTGATGGTGCTGGTTAGCACTTCGTTGGAAACCCCAAGAGCAAGGTGTGAAGCAGCAAGCAGCAAGTCTTCCCTCAGTAGAGACCGAGGTTATCGAACCAAAATGAGGAAGGAAGCGTCACACATGTGTTGCTAGCAACTCGGAGACCTGCATAACACAAACTCAAGACTTTTCCCCAACGAATCAGTGAGGTTGTCAAGCTCACCGGTTTGTTGTAACAAAGGATTAAACATATGGTGTGGAAGGCAATGGTTTGCAGCAAGTAAACAAGTAACAGTGGAAGATGTATCAATGGTAAAGATTGGACCGGGGTCCATAGTTCACTAGAGGTGCTCTCCTTAGATAAACAACATGGCATGAAGGGTAAACAAATTACAGCAGGACAATTGACAGGAACAGAGCAAGGCATAACAATGCAATTACTAATAAAAAAGATCCTATGAGATTTTATTGGGCAATACAACAATATACATAGACCGCCATCCAGCTGCATCTATGACTAGAAGTCCACCTTCAAGTTTTCATCCGAACCCCCTCCAGTATTAAGTTGCAAGCAACAGACAACTGCTTTAAGCAAAGTGTGTAAAGTAAACAGTCCACATGTTCCATGAACAAGATACCGTTGTTTTCTCCCTAGTAGCAACAACACATCTACAATTGAAGAGATTTCTGTCACTTCCCTTGGAAACTAGAGGCATGAACCCACTATCGAGCATAAATACCCCCTTTTGGAGTCACTAGCAACTACTTGACCAAGATATCTACTAACAACGGAGAGCATGCCAGATCACAAACAACACAGACATGATAGAATCATAAAGACAAAACCATCAAACAAACCAACATAATAATCTCAATATCCATTGGATCCCCGCAAACACAACATGCATAATTACAAATAGATTAGATCTTGATCATGAACGGAGCTCACAAGATCTATACATGAAAGAATGAGGAGGAGATACAACCATCTAGCTACTACATGGACCCATAGTCCAAGGTGGATCTACTCACACATCATACCAGAGAGAAGGCCTCTGGGATGATATCCCCTCCGACAGGGTGCCGGGAAGAACTTCAGATCCCCCGATCTACGGACGATGGTGGCGGCGGCTATAGACGGTTTCATGGATATTTGATCTGGTGCTCAGGGTTTCTGCATCGGGGGCTTCTTATAGGCGAAGGGGGAGGCCGAGTAGGCGGCCAGGGTCGCCAAACCCTAGCCAGGCGCGGGGCTGGGCCCACCCGCGCCTGGAGTGGATCTGGCCCCCCTGGCTGGCCCCTCCGGCTCCCTTCTAGACTTCTCGTTCCCCACGGAAAGTAATTGACTTTGTCGTTTGTCCTGTCCAATTCCGAGAATATTTCTTTACTAACTTTTCTGAAACCAAAAACAGAAGAAAATAGGCATTTGGCACTGTTCCAACTTGTTAATAGGTTAGTACTAGAAAACATGTAAAAAGAACCTCAAAATGTGGACAAGTAAAGCAAAGTAGATACTAAACAAGCATGGAGCATCAAAAATTATAGATACGTTTCCAACGTATCAGCATCCCCAAGCTTAACTCCTGCTCGTCCTCGAGTAGGTAAGTGATAAACAGAATAATTTTTGAGGTGACATGCACCCTCACAATAAAGATCCAACCATTTGCAAGCATTGAAAGCTGGGATCAAATAAATCTAAACATGTGCATGAAAGATGGAGTTATAACAATAGGACATAGTAACTATGCATGCAACATGACAAGCTACAAACAAAGATCATGAATAATATGCATTGAAAAACGTTTGTTTGTTTTACATGTAGAAAACATAGCATAGTGGCAATCAGCTTGTCCCTCATAGAGTAGCAAATAGATGCATAGGACACCTGCAAAGTTCACAAGGGTGACTAGAAACAAATAGCACAAGAACAAGTAATATCACAATATGCATCAATTAATAAGCTTTGGAACACTGCACACAGAATGACAACCATGCTCTCTTAATGGTGCCTAAAGGTAGAAGGTGGAGACTCAAACAATGGTGGAAGAAAGGCCTTTTTGTAAGGAAGCAGGGATTACAAGTTTGAAAAGGAGCTTCCAAAAATTATGGTACTTGTTAGCTTTCAGCCCTCATTGCCTCTATCATAAGCATCTTGAAGTGGTTAAGGTTAAAGTAGCAAAGCTGGAGTATATGCTTGACGAAGTATAAGTTGATAATCTCAAGTCCCTTGAATACGAGGGCCACACCTCATGCATACTCAACTTTGGGTCCAGGTAAGTTCTTGTCACTGTAAGTATTTGCATATCATTGAGAACCGCCAACGGGGTACCCCTTGCACATGGTACAGGAGCTTTCCCATAACCAAAATGACAAGGCAAGCAGACAATGAGCATCTCAAAAATCTTTTTATTTACCATATGCATAGATTTTTATTGAGGATGCCTCACAGATAGATCATTATGGTGATGCTGCAAGTTTCCACCATGATTAGGCATGGCTTAGGCTAGCGGCTCAGGCATTTCTCTAACACAGGATACAAACTCCATGGACTTACAAGTTCCCTCTTTATTTCACACCAGTGACATCCATAGACAAAATAACATGATATCAACTGAGTACAATAAGGTACAAGTGCAATGTTGAAAACGTTCCTCGTGACAGCACGGTTCTGCTAATTCTAACTTATAAGTGCAAGAATATACAACAAAGTTGTCACAATGGTTAAAGTTTATTAGGGGCAAAGAATAAAGTGTGCCATCAAGTTCGTGAGGGCTTTAATCACTAAGTTTTCACATAACAAAATAGTTTTTAATTGGAAGATAGTCGAAAACAAGAATATACTTGGAATGGTGTAACACACCATGCATGAGATTTTATAGTGGACACTTTGGAATAACTTGGTTTCTAGGGAGTTGGAGGCATGAGTAGAACTTACTCATACAAGTGGAGGCTGGCAAAAGACTAGGAGCAACCAACTAAGAGAGCAATAATGGCCAAAATCATGCAGTGCAACAAAGCATACTAATCAAAGCAAAGAGTGGTACTACAAGTCAAGGACTAAATGATCATAGAGGCTATGGTGACTTGTTAGAGTCATAACATGGTGTGAGCATGTGCCAAGTCAACCCAAGCAAAGCATCAAAAGGAGAATACCACAATACTATGCTTTTGCATGCTAAAACAACACATAATTTCTTTAAGGCACACTAAGCAATCCCAATTGTTTGGAACAAGACATGCTACAACAATAATCACTAATCATAAGGTCAAAACAACACCTAGCATGTCATGCTAAAGTCTAAGTCACAGTCAATGCAAGCTCCTCTTGCGCTTACAAGTAAGAACTTACTACTCCTTTCCAACACCAAGCAAACTTATTTGCAAAACAACACAACGAGAACGGGGGTCCAAACTACTTTATTCAAGCAAACTAAAAAACCTAAGCAAAGCAAACAAAAACTAAGACGCTCCAAGAACAACACAACTGTGCATGAAACAATAAAAACAAAGTGTCTAGACAGACCTGGGCTTTTTATTGATGAAGAAGGGGATGCCTTAGGCATCCCCTAGCTTTGACGCTTGTACTTCTTGGATATTTCTTGGGGTGACACCATGGTGACATCCCCAAGCTTGAGCTTTTGTCCATTCTTCATCTCATTGCATCATTCTCTCTTTACACCTGAAATTTGTCCTTCACACAAAATTTCACACAATGTTCATTAGCAACATCAGTGTATTCAAAAGATATTAGACCACTAGCAAAGCTTTGGAACAGCAAGGATTTTTACTAAAAATACAAGCTACTGTAGTAACTCCTTCAAAAATCTCAATTCACCTAAAGAGAACCCAAAAAGGAATCAATAAGAAGCAAATGCAAATAATGGCAGAAATCTGTCAAAACAGGCCAGCAGGTAGAAACCGATTTTTTCAAACACCTTATGTTGCTCAAATCAAAAAGTGTTGAACTAAAAAAAGTTAGCTAACATACTTGGGGATTTATTCGTAAATTTTGAGCTTAATCCAAGTTACAGAGACTCCTCACGATTATTTTTGTGGAGGACAGAAATCTATTTCGGGACAGCAACTCCCCAAATCTTACTTCCCTCTCATTAGAGGTCATTCTTGGCACAAAAAGCAAACAAAAAGGATAAGGAGAGGTCATTACTGAAGTAATAACTTCCAAGACTCAAGGAAACTCTTGGGTTATCTCCCAACAAGTACTTTTCTTTAACGCCTTTAAGTTAGGCACAAGAAGCAAGAAGAATCGAGTATTTTCCAATGAAGAATTGCCCCTCTTGTTCCTTCCTTTCTTACCTTTCTTTTTCTCTTTAGGGAAGATATGATTGATTCGTGCATAATTCCTTTTCCCACATCTATTACTTCCCCAAGGTGTTTTAGTAGAGATCTTCCAAGTGTGATCTGTCTCTTGCCTACACATTCAATCACCAGATAATCAGTAGACACCATTTTCCTTGAGATTTTTGTAAACACACCTTCAGCTATTCCAATGGGCAATATAGTGGCATTGTTGGTAAGAGAGATTTCCTCTCCTCCTTCAATAATCCCCCAAAGACTCAAAGAATCAAAAATATCTTTAGGCATGAGACAAAATTCAGACATGATATCACATCGAGCATCAAAAAGTGTAGTGTTTATTGAGACTTTGGTTGTGGGAAACCACTTTGAAGGCTCAGAATTTATGAGAACATAATCATGGTAAGCTCTAAGCGTGTGATAGCAACTATTCATAGCAGCAACACTAGTCTCAAGAGTGTTGAACCTGGCAAAAATAATTGTGAAAGAGGAATCAGATTCGCCCGGTGTACCATAGATCATGATTAATTTCCTTATGGCATCAAAAGCTTCATCCTCAGTACAAAGCAAAAAAATCTTTCTCAGCCACAGCATCCAAAGCATATCTATAACAAAGAGCAATCCCGCGGTAGAAACTATCAATAGCCAAGTTGAGGCTTACCTCAGGCTCAGTTTCCCTCTGGAAAGCAGAGATTCTAGACCAAGCTTCCTTAAAACTTTCTTCACTTTTTTGCTTAAAAGTGGAGATTTCTACCATAGGGGAAATAAAGGTTGGTCCAAAACCCGACATGGCAACAACTAGAGCAGGAACTAATTTTTTTGTGTTTTTGAATAAAGCAAGCAAACCAAACTAGACTATTTTTTTGGTTTTTTTTTGAAAAGAGACAAACAAAACCAAGCAAAAGAAACAAAGCAAACTAAAAACAAAGTAAAGAGAAAGGAAGTGAAGGACTCCCCTAGTGAAGACGTCCTTGGCCTCCCCGGCAAAAGCGCCAGAAAACTTGTTGATGGTGTTGGTTAGCACTTCGTTGGAAACCCCAAGAGCAAGGTGTGAAGCAGCAAGCATCAAGTCTTCCCTCAGTAGAGACCGAGGTTATCGAACCAGAAGGAGGAAGGAAACTTCACACAGGTGTTGCTAGCAACGCGGAGACCTGCACAACACAAACTCAAGACTTTGCCCCAAGTGAGGTTGTCAAGCTTACCGGTTTGCTGTAACAAAGGATTAAACATATGGTGTGGAAGGCAATGGTTTCCAGCAAGTAAACAAGTAACAATGGAAGATGTATCAGTGGTAAAGATTGGACCGGGGTCCATAGTTCACTAGAGGTGCTCTCCTTAGATAAACAACATGGCATGAAGGGTAAACAAATTACAGCAGGACAATTGACAGGAACTGAGCAAGACATAACAATTCAATTACTAGTCAGAAAGATCTTGTGAGATTCGATTGGGCAATACAACAATATACATAGACCGCCATCCAGCTGCATCTATGACTAGAAGTCCACCTTCAGGTTATCATCCGAACCCCCTCCAGTATTAAGTTGCAAGCAACAGACAACTGCTTTAAGCAAAGTGTGTAAGTTAAACAGTCCACATGTTCCATGAACAAGAGACCGTTGTTTTCTCCCTATTAGCAACATCACATCTACAACCGAAGAGATTTCTGTCACTTCTCTTGGAAACTAGAGGCATGAACCCACTATCGAGCATAAATACCCCCTCTTGGAGTCACTAGCAACTACTTGGCCAAGATAGCTACTAACAATGGAGAGAATGCAAGATCAAAAACAACACATACATGATAGAATCATAAAGACAAAACCATTAATCAAACCAACATAATAATCTTAATATCCATCGGATCCCCGCAAACACAATATGCATGATTACAAATAGATTAGATCTTGATCATGAACGGAGCTCACAAGATCTATACATGAAAGCACAAGGAGGAGATACAACCATCTAGCTACTACATGGACCCATAGTCCAAGGTGGAACTACTCACGCATCATACCGGAGAGAAGGCCTCTGGGATGATCTCTCCTCCGCCAGGGTGCCGGAAGAACTTCAGATCCCCCCAATCTAGGGACGATGGTAGCGGCGGCTACAAACGGTTTCATGGATATATGATCGGGTTCTCAGGGTTTCTGCATCGGGGGCTTCTTATAGGCGAAGGGGGAGGCCGAGGAGGCGGCCAGGGTCGCCAAACCCTAGCCAGGCGCGGGGTTGGGCCCACCCGCGCCTGGGGTGGGTCTGGCCCCCCTGGCTGGCCCCTCCGGCTCTCTTCTAGACTTCTTGTTCCCCACGGAAAGTAATTGACTTTGTCGTTTGTCACGTCCAATTCCAAGAATATTTCTTTACTAACTTTTCTGAAACCAAAATCAGCAGAAAACATGCATCTGGCACTGTTGCAACTTGCTAATAGGTTAGTACCAGAAAATATGTAAAAAGCACATCAAAGTGTGGACAATTAAAGCAAAGTAGACACTAAACAAGTATAGAGCATCAAAAATTATAGATACGTTTCCAATGTATCATCCCCGTGTTGCTTGTGTGCTAGCCAACAAAGTCTCTACCTTGCCGCTCTTCCTTAAACTCAAGCCCATAAACTAGTGGTATTGACGTGTTAATCCCTTGTCTGTTAGAGCTCTTGTAGAATTTATGTGTAGAAATTGTTATTATAAACGTTAGTACTTATGTAGATAATTTTTGTATCAAGGTGGATATCATGCCCATGGTGGCTGCGGCGCATACGCCGCACATGGTTTGATTTGTGGTGCACCTGCTCCCTTGACACGTTGTTCACGACCGCGATGTGTAATTAACGAAGTTGCCTCTCTAGTCATCGATGGTTATCAGCCTGTTCAGCTAGCCGTTCAGTGTGTGCAACCTTCACCTCTCATGTAGTTCAACAAGTGAGTGAATTTACAGTCATGGTGCATGCAGTACCGGTGCCCGCGCGTGAACATGAACAACGGATGAAATGGACGGACTCACACGGACAGTGCATGCGAGTATAATAAATCTCGTTGCGCACGCACGCTACTGTCTCCATTCTCACTCGTTCATATAAATCTGCCGGCAAAAAACCAAGTGATTAAGCCATGGCGGCACCTGATCCAGGCGACAGGTTTGAGGCAAACAAAAATTACCTCTCTCTTGACTTTATTTCCTTCATTGAAGAATTAACAAGAAAAAATGTCCAAGGGTTAGTTGGAGATGGATTCCTGTTTAGTTCTTCAATGCTAGTAGCAAGAATAAGGGATTTAACCACAACCGAAGAGTAGATGCATGCAGGTGAAAAAATTGACCACCCTTTTCACAGTACGTCAAGGAACAAAAAATATAAACCATCCATCACCGTGTGAAAAGCAACAAATGCATGCAGCAATACTAGTTTGTTGATGGCCACGGGATAAATGCATGCATGTGCACATCGGCAGTCGAGCTACTATGGTGCAACCATGTGTTTTGCAGCCGTTGTGTGCTCCCGGCCTGAACATCGTTATACTCCATGACCAGCTCTGATGTTTGTTCTTTTGACACCGTTTGCTCTCTTTATCTAATCTGATGGTGGTTAACCCGTACACTGTGGCCAACATATGGGCAACCCACTATTTTGCATTTTTTTGTATAGTTGATTAATTATAGTGTTAGATAAAATGGCTAGACTTCATAGTTTACACTTAATTTTCTTGTAGATGATATGGCGTTGTGTTAGGTTTACTTCAGTAATTGTGGTTAATAAAGTGTGTCAACTGGCTCACTTTTTAGTGTCCGTCTCATAGAGGGTTGATTTGAGCATTCTTTGGTATGTATGTACTTTTGATATATGCATTCACTCAATTTTCCTTTTATGCTATTATCATTTATTTGATTTGTGTATTTGGTGCATAGACTATCCCATCCAATGTAAGTTTGGCATTCTATAAAATAACAAGATTCAGCGTGAAATTCTAGAATCTTGGATGAACTTATGATGTTAACATGCACAAATAGCGTACAAAGACTTGCATTGCAGGTACATAATGGAGGAGGTTCATTATCCAGAACTATATCACCGCATGTGCGCACCTATTTTGTCCAATGTGTGATCCTGAGACAAGGATTAGTGTCTTCTATTTAGACGAGGGTGGCAATGAGGATGGTGGCAAGGATGATCACCCAGTGGATACTACAATTTTCTCTCAAAGATGCGAACTTGCATATGTTGAGGAGAAGTACCTCATCGATAACTTCCCTCCAACTAATTCATTTATCGGGTTGCTATTGTAACTCGTTTGACATGAACGAATATTGAGCTACACAATATGGTATGTTTCCAAATTACCATTATTTTTTCATATCTTTTTGTATTCATGTCGTGATGGTTCTCTATCTAATTAACATCAAACTATATCTAACTTATGCATCCTAGAAACTACCGTCCGTGTTTGTTTCTTCTCTTTAAATTTTTTAAGAAGGCTCGGTTGGAGTAAACCTTGGAGTAAGTGGTGGCGTCAACACCGTTGCGTACAAGACAGTGGCTGCATAGTCTTCAACAAGGAGGGGGTGGAAGAACTATCCATAAATCTGCAAGTTGGACAAGTCATACTCCTCACCGGCAGAAACACTTCGTGTATAACCTTCAAATTATGTTCATCACCGACATTATCATTCATAATGACAAACTGAAGTCGGATCCCGAGTCAATCTCCAAGTGATAGTTTGTTTTGATATGTTTGTTAAGGACATGTATGTTTGTTAAGTACATGTATATATGGTGATGCAACTTGCTAGCTAGTTGTTATACTTGTTTTGAATGTTTCTTGATAACATGTGGTGAACCAACTTGTTTATTTACTACTATTTCTGATATTATTTTTGTTGTATCTAGTAATGCTTCCATTTTTATTTTTCAAATTACTATTAGTGGCATCTAAAAATTTCCGAACGCCACGAGTGTGCAGGGTACTGATGGCGTGTAGACCGAATGCCACCACTTAATAAGTTACTAGTAACATTCAAGCCGCATGCCACCAGTAACAGTTACCAGTGGCGAGAGGTTGGTGGCATGCTGCCTGAACACCACCAAACTCATATTTCGAACGCCATTAATAAACTTTTCCTACTAGTGTGATACAAAGCTCCTGGTAAAAAGATGGAGGCGAGAGGACACACGAGGTGTTGGCGGCCCCCATGGTGTGTCGAGGTGGAAATTGATTCGCAAGTCCGATACTGATTTGCCAACATCGACACGAAGAATGACCTTTGCAAGGAAGGAAAGCAAGATTTAGTTTTTTTTGCAAAATGAATGAACTAGTGAAATTCCATGTGGCCTGACATATGTTGTCCTACATCACTATACCGAGTCCACTTACCATAGATGAGACATCAAATTGTGTTTATGTACCGCGTGTTATGTATTTATAAGGTGGGTGACTGTATCGATTTTCTCTCGAATCAGGTCTTCGTCCGGCTTTATAAATAAAGCAAAATTAAGATCCACACAAGCATCCATGGCCAAGGCCAGAAGAAAAGAGAAAACGGGTGCACGTCTGCTGGGGCCACAGCACAGCAAAGCCCAAAGGTAAAATATAAAAGGTGGGGCAACAACACTCTAGCCGCCGCAAGGGGTATCCAACGTCACGAGCGATCTGGGGCCGAGAAGGGGAGCGTCGCTGTCCTCAAGGACCGAAGAGTGTCGTCGAGAGCCTCCTGGTTATGTTGTCTCACCAACGGGGACCACTAATGGAAACTCTTCACGGGCAGCGACATGAGGGACGCCCTCTCTGCCACCGTCAGCTCTGGTCCAGACAACCCCACCATGGACCCTGCGAGGCGGACGTTGTGGAGGGAGGGAGGTGGAGGCAGCTGGCGTGGGGTTTTGGGGTGGCACAGCTTGGAGGCGGCCACGGGGGTGTCGGAGTCAACTGTGACAGCCGCTAGCACTGCCGAGTCTGGCGTGTCCGGAGCGAGGGTGTAGCAGACCATCCCAGGGGAGCGCGGCGACTGGAGGAAGCACACCACCATCCCCACACTCCCCGAGGTCTCCTCCGAGGAAGGCTAGGAGACCGGGGGGACCCCGGTACCGGAGAGAGCGCCAGGTCAAGGTTGGAATCGTACTTTGCAATGTCGAGGCCGATGGACACATGAGGGTCAGGGCGGTAGCATCGGGGGAGGTCCACCGAGGTTAGCTTGGCTGGAGCGCTCTGAGATAGAGGGTGCCGTCCTAGAAATAACATGCCTCCTCCAGAGATCCCTGCCGGATCCTATCTCTGCACCATGCCCGTTCTTTGCCACCTATATTGGTACGGTGGCAAATATAGGCCGACTTCTTTTCCGCTTCTATAACCGATTCGCGGTCCCCATCAGCAGAAGCGCAAAAGAATGATGTAGCTTTTGTCTCGATTTTTTCCACCACGAATCGCAATTTGTACGTGAAGCGAGAATCGACACGTGACCCGCTTGTGAGCATATTCACGAGCTTCTCCTCATTGAAGCGAAACGGTATCAACGGCATCCCCTATGATTGCTCTTATTTACACAAACTGCCACCGCAGAGAAACTATGGACCCGCATCGTGCTGCTCACACTGTTTCGCTTGCCCCGCATCGTGCTACTCGCCCAACTGCCTGCCGCGACAAGCACCCGCCGCCTCCGCCAGCATCCACCACCGAATGCGCCCCCCAGAACCTATCACTGTCTCCGGTGCTACCCCTGCTAGGGTTTCCGCTACTGCCACCGCCCGTCGCTGCAGTCGCCGACGCCGCCACTGCCTGTCACCGTCCAACCCGCCCTGGCACACAGCGTGACTCCCTCAACCGCGACCTTGTCCGCCACGAGGGCTCGTTCCCCTTCCCCTCAATCGCCGTCCAATCGCCCTTCTGAGTGTGCTATTTTGAGGCTTTTCTCGTCCCGTCATGAGCGCAGGCGAGTCGTTTGTAGGAATGCCGACGAGCCCGTGTTCTTCTTGATGTGTATATCTTCTGCTAGTAATTCCTATTGTACATGATTCTACTAGTAATTCCTATTGTTCTTCTATTTCAATCTCTTTTCTTCTTTTGTACATGATATAGTATTTTATTTTGGCATGTAATGAATTATACAAATTATGGTATCTATCTCATGTGACTATTTATAATTTTCATTATTCATTTCGATGTCATTATCTACTAAGGACTAGCATACACATGTTGGTATTATCGTTTTTAAGATCACATATGAAATTTAGGGGCATTGTAAACATTTCACAAGTCAACACATCGAACAAGCTAAATTTTTAGAAGCCAAAAAAGAAGGGTCCAAACTAACTTCTATGAGCTTCTCCTCACCACAGATTCTCCCCAGGATTCTCAGCTAAAAAGAAGTCCACAATAGTTACCCTGGTGTATTTTACTCAAGTTAAAATATCGGTCATAAAAGATGTTCTGAAGTTCGTCGGAGAGAAAAAACAATTGTAATCTCCTTAAATATTTCGAGGTAAAATTCAGTCATATGGACTGAGCGACAAAGCCGTTGACCCGCACGCACAAGCCTACACTACACCTGACCGAAGCAACCATCATTTGAAGAGACCAACCGGATCCCTTCTCCTTCGCATCCTGTCAGTCTCCCACCTACCGAAGAAAAGCATAGGAGGGCGAGCAAGATCATGGCGATGTCGCCGTCGTCGCTCCCGGCAACCACAACGCCGCACGTCCTGCTGATACCCTACCCGGCGCAGGGCCACGTGAACCCGTTCCTTCGGCTGGCCAAGGCCCTGCACGCGCGGGGCTTCTACGTCACCTTCGTCCACACGGAGCACAACCACGGCCGCCTCCTCCGGTCCCGCGGGCCCGGCGCCGTCGCTGGCGCCGCGGCGGACGGCCTCCGGTTCGAGACGATCCCCGACGGGCTCCCCCATGCCGAGCTCGACGCCACCCAGGACATCTGGGCGCTCTGCGAAGCCACGCGGCGGGAGTGCCCGGCCCACGTCAGGGAGCTCGTCGAGCGGCTCGGCCGCACGGAGGGCGTCCCGCCGGTGACCTGCGTCGTCGCCGACGGCGCCATGGGGTTCGCGGTGCACGTGGCCAAGGAGATGGGGCTATCCGCGTACCTCTTCTTCACCCCCAGCGCGTGTGGATTCTTGGGCTACCTCAACTTCGATCAGCTTGTCAAGAGAGGCTACGTCCCATTCAAAGGTACGTAAATGATTGTTGTAATCACCCGTTTTGATCTGTAGCCATTAGCATGCTTTGTTTTCATCCGTACCTAATTCAGTCCTCGCGGGGTGCTCATTGAGCACAAAGCCAAACAAAATACACATGTGTCAGCGATGAACCATCTAACTCCATTTTCATTGGATACTACTCTGTAGTACCTACTCCCTCCGTTTGAAAATATAAGATGTTTTAGGTTTGTGAAAGAGATGTATCTAGACATATTTAGGGTATAGGTTCAAATGAATCTAGACACTAAAAGGTGTCTAGATACATCTTCTTTACAAACCTAAAACATCTTATATTTCTAAACGGAGGGAGTACTCCACTATCTAGCTAGTCAAGGTTCTTTTTTGTCGCTATGTTTAGTCACCGAAGACTACTGTGATAACAGTGCCAGCTAAGTCGTGTTCTGCGGATCAAGATATATACAAATGCATAAGAGTGAGATATCTTATTCTATTTCACACCCAAAACAAAGCCCGGTGTAAAATAATATCTAGTGCGTGGAAAGGTAAGTACTTTGAACGTGCTAGCCAGAGATAGCCATTTGGTTAATTGACAAGACTAGTTTGATATTTCCTCTTCGCAAGATCTTGCGTGGTGTAGCAATCTTACTCGGACAGAGTCATTGTTTAATCTTTGCAATTTTTTATGCAAACAAGATCTGAGGGAATCCAATTTCTCTGGCAAATTAAGTGAAACAGAATTAATTTTATCCACTAGCTTTAATCAAAAGTTTCTACAACCTCGTCCTCTTTCAGACTTTTATGTGGAGTACCCACTAGGCTTTTTATAGTGTTAATGGCATATGTTGGACTAGATCCCCCAAAAATGCCTCCAAGCAAGGCATCTACAATGTATCTAAACCCACTAGTCATGCCAATGTAAAAATTTGTAACCAAAGTTTGCCATAGTAAACTTAACCGTAGACCTATCATGTATATCATTAATACTAACCCAAGAAGCCTGCAAAGTTTCTTTGACATACTTATTAAAGCTGAGGACACTGTCCTCCTAACATAAAAAATTGTTACTAGAACAAGCAGCCATGATAGCAAGAATAACGAAACAAATAATACCAAGATAAAAAGTTGGTAATATGTTTTGTAAATTTTGTTTCACTTAAAGAAATAAACATCAAGATAACCAAAATAAATGAAGGAAAATTTGAAGACAAAGATAATTCAGTGTACCTTCCTGACAATGGCGCCAGAAAAGAGCCAATGAGTATACATGTGAGTCCTGCCAAGTGCCAACATGGAGAGATGTAGAATGCATCATCTTTCCTCTCGAGTGGTAAATCAGGATTTATATCAAATAGGAGTGAACTCACTTACTCCATAAAGCAATCTGAAAATCATATAAATGTCTCTTAGTGGCCCCAACGAAGTAGGTGCTAGTTACACCAACAATATTAAATAACTAGATTTTTTTTTTTGGAAATGAGCATATATTAATATCAGAGGATACCAATTACATTCAGCCTCTGCAACAACGCATTTCCCTAACGGCTATACGGATGCACATAGCCAAAAAAGAAAAAAGAGTTACAAAAAAAAAGTTCCGCTATAGTTCCTCATTCATTGAAACAACAGTACTACCACCACCAAGACAGCACCAGAAGTCCATCTTCTCCAAACACGATGCCTCCAAGAAGGGAACAATGCACAAACACCGTCATTGTCTGATCAAAGGTCTAGGTTTTCACCCTGAAAAAATTACACGCTCTCGAAACAATACCTTCAACAAAGTCATTGCTATGCACAACCAATTAAGGCCAGACCCTGGTGACATGGATATACCCCATAGGTACATAACATTGGTATACCTGGTCCGGTCCAAGGAAGGCCCACGTCAACACATGCGGCCCATGAAGACTTCGGGTGGTCCAAGCCCATGACGTTTTTGACTCCTTGGAGGACAAGTCAAGACTAGATAGAATTTTAAAGGGTACAAGCCCTAATTTGTAACCGACTCGACCTAAACCCGGGACATGCTTATCAATATAAAGGCCAGGAGGGTATGGCGAGAAGGATCTCTCTCTCTAGCACCATAGCATACGCACCTCACGCCAGATTGCATCTGCGCACCCCTGTAACCATCGGTTCAGCCGTAATCAAGAGCAGACAAGCAGGAGTAGGGTTTTCCCTCTAGGGGCCTGAACCTGGGTAAACCTCGTGTCCCGCGTTGCTTGTCTGTTAACCGTTCCGCAATATCCAACATCCCCATCTTCTCCAAAACCCAAGTCCATAACAATGGACATTGACGAAATTGAACCTCGTCAATTGGCGCCGTCTGTGGGAACTGGGGACGCTGATTGTGCGGTCGTGACGGTTCCATCCGGAGCGATCTACAACTCGGCGGTGACGGAGAGTCACCTCCTCTTCGGCGCCTTCGACTTCACCGCCCACACACCGGCCTCCATGAGAGATTTCGAGTCCTTCGGCGACGGGCTCGAGATGCTGTTCGGGAGCTTCTGCTTCCAGGTGGGGCAGACAGGCACTTTTCGAAAAGAGCTTCTGTTCGGGAGCTTCTGCTTCCAGCTGCCGGACACTCCAGACATGTCGCAATCATGGACGATGCACTTCGATGGCTCCAAGCGCGAGGCTAGAGCAGGGGGCGGCGTCATACTGGCATCCCCTCAAGGCGACAAGATGAAATATGTCCTTCAGATGAAATTTCGCGCCTCCAACAACGAGGCCGAATACGTGGCCCTCATCCACGGCATGAAGATGGCCATGATCTGCGGTGAAATGCGCATCGTCATCTACGGTGACTCGAATCTTGTCGTCTAGCAGACGATGAACGAGTGCGACGCTCAAAGCACCAACATGATCGTGTACTGCGCGCTCTACAACTCACTCGAAGGGGACTTCGACGGCTGTGAGCTTTGGCACGTCGGAAGGAAAAGCAACGAAGAAGCAGATAAACTCGCCAACATCGGCTCCACCTGGCACGGGTGCCACCAGGTGTGTTTCCTCGAACAAATCTGCGTACCCTCTATCAAGAGAAAATTCCCAAAAGGCTTAGCCGAAGAAACAGAGCTAGTTAGCCTGATGCAGGTCATGGCAGTTGAAGAGACATGGACACAGCCGTACCTTCGGTACCTGATAAAAACGAACTACCTGATGACCCGACAGATGCCCGGCGCATATCTCGCCGATCAAAAGCTTTCACCATCATCAACGGTGAGTTGTACAAGCGCAGCATTTCGGGTGTGCTCTAACGATGCGTCACCATCGGTGACGGCAAAAGCATACTCCAGGACATCCACGAGGGTATCTGCAGTCACCACGCATGCAACCGCGCCCTAGTTGCCAAAGCTCTACGAGCTGGGTTCTACTGGCCAACCGCCATGAACGACGCCAAGGACATCGTCCAGAGGTGAAATGCCTGTCAACGATATGCGGACAAGCCGCACACCAGGATCCAAACTGAGGCACATACCGCTGGCCTAGCCCTTCGCCCAATGGGGCCTCGACATGATCGGCAAACTGCCAAAGTCCTCACCAGGAGGTCACGTCTTCCTCCTGGTCGTAGTCAACAAATTCACCAAGTGGATTGAGGCCATGCCCGTCACCAACCAAAGTGACAAAACTGTCGTCAAATTCTTCGAATCCATTGTCTACAGATTTGGCGTGCCTCACAGCATCATCACGGACAATGGATCGAACTTCATCTCGAAGGAATTCCAAGCCTTCTGCGGGAACCTCGGCATCAAAATATCCTACGCCTCAGTGGCGCACCCGCAGACCAACAGATAGGTCGAGAAAGCTAACGGCCTCATAGGGAGTGGCATCAAGAAGCGTCTGCTGAGCCCACTCGAAAGGCTGGCGGGAGCCTGGGCAGATGAGCCACCCTCCATTCTCTGGAGCCTGCGTACAACGCCAAACAGCTCAACCGGGTACACGCCCTTCTTCATGGTGCATGGAGCCGAAGTCGTGCTGCCTGCCGAGGTACGCCACAAGGCCCCACGGGTCGTTGCTTACAGCGAAGCCGAATCATCGGTCATACTCGAATACACCATCAACACACTCGACGAGGCACGCGACATTGCCGTGGCTCGCTCAGTGGTCTACCAGCAGAGCCTCCTCAACTACCATAGCCACCGGCTGCGCCCAAGATCCTTCGTCGAAGGTGACCTCGTCCTACGACTCAAGCAAGAGCGGCCGAAAAAGCTTGAGTCACCCTGGGAAGTACCCTACATCATCACCGAAGTCATCCCAGGTGGAGCCTATCGCCTCATGGGCGTCGCATCAGGAGTCGAATACTCCAATCCTTGGAACGTCGCACAACTGCGACGCTTCTATCCTTAGTTGCCCTTTACTTTCAATAAGGCTAGTTAGCCGAACAATATACCTCCTCGTTTGCTATAAATAAAAGCTAAGTTCCTTGGCCCAAATATCTTTTCCTTTACGTAACTTATCGCTAAATATGCTCGGGGGCTACGCCTCACCCTACGACCTCGTCGACTGCAAACAACGCATACAACCCGAGTAGCTGATCACGTCAGGCTAACGAAAGAGACATGCAAATTACAAAGAACATCGTGCCAAATACACATAACACTTTTCAAAAAAGGGCACTACGAGCCTACTCGAATAAATACAAATTTTACATTAAGTTTTTTCTTTACAGGATCTAACTATTCTGGAGCACTACATTCGCCCGCTGCTCGAACAGATCTACGATCTCCTCAGCATGCTGCGCTACGGCCGCGTAATATGGGCGCATGTCCCATAGACTGCCATCTGGTCGAAGGGGCGGCCTAGTCACCACCTCCGCAAGATTGACATCGCGGCGATGCAGCTGAGCAAGCGACAAGGCAGCCTTCACCCCAGCAATCAGTTGATGCCGCACCAACTCTTTGACGCGGCCCATGCTCCGAAACCTCGCAAGCACACCCCCAAGGGTAGAAGGCGCGACATCCAAAGGGAACATAACTGACCAAATGGATGCCAGTGCAGACCTTGCCTGCCCAAGCACCCGAAGAACCTGGTGCACGCGATCTTGCACTGTCACAAGGACGATGGCCCGATCACGGTCCATCCAGAAGAAATCACCAGCTTCCAGATCCTGTTGTGTCAGGCAATTCATCCGAATCGCGACACGCTCCTTCTCTTCCCTTGGAACGAGATTTGCACATGTATCAAGCACAGAATAAGCTGGCATACAAATAAAGTGCACCTGAAAGAACATCGGCTCACAGAAGACTTACATTGCAGTTGCTCACCCAACTGCTGCAACTCCCCAAGCAATAACTCCTCCCTGGCCGTGCCCCGCTCAGCCTTGGACTTCCACACATCCGCGTGGCCTCTCCTCGAATGCTAAGGATGTCCTTCTCCAAGCTACGGACACGATCGCGAAGAAAAGCCAACTGTGACGCATCATCCAAAGATGGTCGCAGCTCAGGAGCAGTCGGAGTAACAACCGGAGACTCATCCAAAGGACCCTAAAGGCAAACAAGTCAAGCATGAACATTACAAGCATTCTGGCAACAGCTCGAAACATAAATTTATATACGTTAAAGCCACCTCGTGTCATAGTTGGGTCTGTTCATCAGCAAAAGGTTACAGAAGGAAACAAAAGAAGAAACTACAACATCTACATTATAAGGGGCTAGGCATCTGCATCCGGGGTGGCCTCAGAGCCAGACTGCCTGCTCTTGACCTCCTGCTGCTGCTTCATCGCGTAATTAGCCAAGAGATCGATGAGCTTAGGCCCATAGCGCTTACAGCGAGAAGCAAAGAGGGCAAAAGCTACCTTAGAGCCATCTGCAGCCGTCGGCATCCGGGACGTGATCTGCGGCAAGTCCAGCTCCGCTCTGGACGCCATCGCCATGGCCAGCCCCATGGAGGCGCCGAGGCCCTTCTGCTTGCGCTTATACTCCGCTGGAGCTTCCTCTGACAGAGCATCCGCAAGAGCGTTGACATTGTCAAGGGCAACGCCCTTAGGGCTAACCTCCTTGTAGAAGCGCATGAGCACTCCTTTGGCTTTCACTAAGGAGTCAGCGACAGCGGCGTAGCGATCTTCGACCGCCGCAATAGCATCAGCCAACGCATCTCCATGCTCCAGTGCATCACAATCAAACGTGATGCCTGAAGCATCTGAAACAAAGAAGAAAAGTACTCGAATGAGGAAGGATAGAAGCACACTCAAAAACAGAAGACTCAAAATATACAAGCATAACTCACTAGAAATAGCTTTGGCTGCAGCCATAAGCTTATCTTCCATCTCCTTCTTGTGGGCGGCCGCTGCGGCCGCGAGCTGCTGCTTGCGATCAGTAGCCTCCTTCTGCAGGCACTCCTTGGCTTCAGCAGCATGAGCTGCCCTCTTCTCCACCTGGCCAAGGCTCGAGAGCATTCAGCCTTCGGAGTGCATCATTGTTTTCATCTGCAAAACGATAAGTCAACTGATCAATACCAGAAAAACATTGGATCACACAAAGAAAAATAGGGCGAAAAGTCATATACCTTGGAGCTGCTGCAGTTTAGCCTCCAACGCCAGATGCTGCTGGATAAGGAGGTTGGCGCTGTGCATAAAGGGCTGTGGAAGAAACAGAAACAACAAATCAAGAAATCACCCAAGAAAGGCTCGGGGGCTCCCCCCATGGAGTACGAAAAGTAACACTTACATGTTCAGGTGATGACTCCGAAGGTTTGCAAGCTGCGTTCTGAGTCACGACCACCCGAGCCTCTCGCTTAGAGGTGTTCGGCCCATCATCCTCAGAGTCGGCCACCACCTGGGAGATAGAAGCCGTCGGCTTCGACTTCGCCATAACTTCTTGAGTGTCCCCGTCAAGGGACTCCTCCGAAGAGTTGCTGCAAGTAAACACCAGATTAGCAACACATTGCGACTGAAAAAGACAAATAATATAAAAAGGACTTGGACGAAGCAATTTACGACTCGATGTCCGATAAGTTGAAGATGGGAGCCACCTTCTCCTTCTTATTCTTGGCCGGCGGCTGCGGAGCCATCGCCCAAATAGGCACGGCAGGGATAGGTACGAAAGACGCATCTTCTTCCTCGCCATCCTGCTCAAGGAACGACGGACCCCTCGGAGTTGGTGGAGTAGACGCATTCGAAGACTCACTCCGGGTGCGCTTTCAGGTCCGCCCTTCGCTCGGCTCAGGGGCTTCCAAGGTCGGAGATTGCGCCGGAGGAAGTTCGGACTCAGAATCCACAATTTCGTTGTCCGGCGCAACCAGAAACTTCTTAGGCAGCGGGAGGCATCATCCCAGCTACCTTGAGATCCTACAAACCAAAGACGTCAAAGAACATGATTAGTGGCACTAATCATAAGCAAAATAACACTCAAAAAAGCGCAACGGGCATGACACAAGTCTCCACCTGAGGAACTGCATTTGCAGCACTGAAGGGGGCGGTCAAAGATTTCCTCAGGAGGTCCTCACTTGGAGCGGCTGCACCCGACGCTTGAGGAAGGTGCGGATGATGTCCACACCATTGACCTCGTTCCCAGCCACCATCTAGAGCGCCTCCACACGATGGTAGAGATCCTCCACCTCCGCCACTTCGCCCTCCAAGATGTGATTCTTCCACGATCTCTTCGTGGCGATCTTTTGAGAAGAGTCGAAAGGGGCAAGGCCAAAATCTTGTCCGTCCACCTTGGTGTCGTGGATGTAAAACCACTTCTTCCGCCAGTACTGGACGGACGGACTCGCACATAGAAAAGGAGAAGAAAAGAAGAGAAGATCGAATAGAGATGATGCAGCCGCCGAGCGGATAGACTCCGCCGGTGCCAGACTGCCTCTTCACGGAATAGAGATTCCCGAAGAGGCCAAAGTGCGGCTCGATACCGATCCAACACTTGCAAAGAGTGATGAAGCAGGCGATATGGAGGAGAGAATTGGGAGACAGATGATGTAGCTAAATCCCGTAAAAGAAAAGGAGTCCACGAAGAAAATCATGAACAGGAAGAGAGAGGCCACAGATGACAAAGGCGTAAAACATGAGCCAAAACACTTCGGGTGGGCGCGGGATTACCTCGCCAGGAAGGATGGCGTCCTCCTTGTTCTGGGGAATCAGACCAGAATCGCGCAGCTTGCGCAAGTCCCCCTCGCGCATCTCTGTGCGCTTCCACCCGCCATCAGTGGCACGGGCAGTGGTAGTGATCTTATTGCCGCCGACGGCACTCAACCCAGCTCCGGCGGTGGTCTTCTTCGGCTTGCCCATCACACGGCGACGAGTGCGGCGGTGCGCGCGAAGAAAAGCACAGGGAAAGGTACGAAGAACTTTTAGTGTGCACTGGAGGAAAGAAAAGCTCGCGAAAATGGAGGCAATGGCGATGAGAAAACGGGGAAGGGTAAAAGAAAACTACTATTTACCTATGGTATAAAAGGAGAAAGACGACGCACGTGAGCCATTGATCCAGAAGCCCTAGCGCGCACCCTCAATCTAACCCTACACGTGTCAGCACAGCAACGAACCGTTGCCAGCACGCCACCCACTATGCATGGAAACCAAGGAGACGCCGTAATTTTCGCCACGTATGCGCGTCACTAGTCAACTTCAGGTCAGGCGATGGGACCCACGATCGTCTTGTCGCATCATCTTTGCTGCCGCAGATGGATGAGATCAACAATCGTCAGCACTTACGTCATCAAGGCAAAGCTAGCAACCGCTCGAAATTTTCGGCTGATCAATCAAGTACTTACTCGAATCTATGATTCAAGAAAATATTCGGGAGACACTCCTATCAGGAGCGCTGGCCGCGCAATTGAGAAAAAGACTAAGGTAACCGCATCTTGCAACTTCTTCAAGTCCTACGTCGAGTCTGCGACTCCACTACGGACTCGGAGGCTACTCTCATAGGGAGGATCGGTTGAGCATACGAAAAAATTGTGTCCTTCGGACCTAAGATGAAAACAACTGAACTAAAGTCTCTGCTCGAGTCTACGACTCGAACAGACACTCAGGGGCTATTCCCATAAGAAGCGCTGGTCGCACACCCTATCAATTCCTCGACTGCGATTGACATGGTTATACCCTACGGGTACCCGATGTTAGCCTACCTGGTCCAGCCCGATGGAAGGTCCACTCGACGGCCTGCCTGGATCCATGATGCCTATGACGGTTCGACTGCTATGAAGCCCATATGGACACGGACTCCCAAGCGCACAAGACAAGGAAAGCTCAAGACTAGAGTTAGAATACAACTTGTAAACCAACTCGTATCGGCACCCGAGACCTAGCCTCCCCATATATAAAGGCTAGGAGGGTCCAACGAGGAGGGCATGTACACAATAGATAGATCTACGATCTCCACCGCCACAACAGATCTACAGATCTCTCGACTCATACTTTCGCACACGCATCCACGCCAGATCGAATCTGTGCACCCTGTAATCTTCGGTTCCGCCGTAATCAAGAGCAGACAAGCAGGAGTAGGGTTTTCCCTCCGGGGGCCTGAATCTGGGTAAATCTCGTGTCCCCTGGTTGCTTGTCTGTTAACCGTGCCACGATCTCCAGCATCCCCATCTTCTCCAAAACCCAAGTCCATAACAATGGGCATTGACGAGATTAAACCTCGTCAATTGGCGCCGACCGTGGGGACTGGGGACGCTGATTATGCGATCGTGACGGTTCCGTCCGACGCGATCTACGATTCGTCGACCTCCAGCAAGAGGATTCACTTCAGATCCGTCACCATCTACCGCAGCCAAATCATATCTGGCCAATTCATCCGCTATAGCACGGTCATCTGCATCAATTCACAACAGCTAATTCGATGTTACCAGCACAAGCTCACAACTTCAAGAAGCAATCTGAACCTGACGTCGCAGGGACACCGGCAGACGTCCAACTTGATGGCAAGTCCAAAAGAAGCAACTCGCCATGGCCTGTCTTACATGCGCCGGCTCCATCGGAAGCAGTACTTGCCAGGAAATCAATACCTAATACAAGACGAAAATTGGCCAGAGGTCTCCATCAACGTGCCATCAAATTGGTTCTGTACGGATCGGTTTGTACCTATACCCATCAATGAAGAGTCAGCGGCAAAAAGCGATCGAGTTATGTATACAACGGATTCACACGCGCGAGCAATTGAATCAGAAAATCAATACTGTACGTACGTACTAGGAGCAAGGAGAGGTCAAATTTATTTCCAAAGGAAAAACTAAGAAAAGAATCGACTGATATCATCGTGGCCATGGTCTCCACGTGATCTGATCCACGGGGACCAAGAATGTGGACATGCTTCACATCAATTGTTCCACCACCTGCTACAATTTTTGGCTGCAGCGACTTGTTACGGTCTTCGGCTTTAGCGATCTGGTGGCTCCTTCTACTCTTGCGACCTGATGGTCGCGTCGGCTCCTGCGACCATGACCGGCCGCGGCCTTCGGCTCCAGCGACCCGCTAGGTTCTTGGGTTTCAGCGACCCGGGAGATCTTCTGACTCCGGTGACACGCTACGATCTTCGTCCGCGGTGATCCGCCGCAGTCTTCGACTGCGGCGACCTGATACGATTTTCGGCTCCAACGACCCGGGGGCTCGGGGCTCCCTCCGCTCCGACGACCAGCCTGGCCTTCGGCTCTAGCAACCCGCTGTGGTTTTCGACTCCCCCAAGACCCGTTGTGGCCTTCGGATGCGGAACTCGTCGCTGCTATGACTACGGTCCGCCGCGTCGACTACGTCCGCCGCGTGACCCGCTACCGCATCAACTTCGTCATGACAACCAACAAAGCTAAGTTTCCCTCTACTTAGAGCTAATTTCAATTTTAACTCGCACTCGAAACACTCGGGGGCTGCGCCCTTTTCGAGTAACCCGACGTGCCATCGGCTCCACGCACTAGAGCACCTCGAACGCGACAGCCCGAGTAGCTGATTCTGCCTGACCGTCGAATCCTTAAACCCCGAGTATCTCGGCAAGGTACTGAGACTAAGGGTAATCAGGCTAACGAAAAGGCCTAGCATACAGTACAACAGTGTCGACTCGATCGGCACCAGAATCTTACTATACAAGCCGACAGGCAAATATTCTTTACAAGATACAAGTACTTCACAATTTTTTATATTTTATGAGCTTACAAGGACGTCGACTGCGTCGAGCTATTCTATCGGGTCCTCCAACAGGAGTCGACGAAACAACTGGCTACACCATAAACTCAAGGCCCGAGTCGAAACCCTCCTCGGATGGTTGCATCACTTGATGCTACACAGGCGCGACGCTGACTCGATGCACTTCCGGGTCAATGGTTTCTCTTCACATGAGTCTCCACTCGAGTCTGCGACTCGATTGGACACTCGGGGACTACCCCTATCAGGAGCGTTGGTCGCACACCCGATGTACTTCCGGGTCAGCGGTACGCCCATGAGATTTCGTACTACAACTACACGATACAAGACTCAAGTCTCTGTCCGAGTCTACGACTCCGCCAAACACTCGGGGGCTACTCCTATCAGGAGCGCTGGTCGCGCACCCGAAAGATGAATAAAGAAAAAAAAAATTCTTTCCGAGTCCTACGTCGAGTCTATGACTCCACTACGGACTCGGGGCTACTCCCATAGGGAGGATGGATTCAAGCATCCGAAAAATTTATGTCCTACGGACCTGAAGCCCATAATGGCTGAATTAAAGTCTCTGCTCGAGTCTACGACTCGAACAGACACTCGGGGGCTACTCCCATAGGGAGCGCTGGTCGCGCACCCTATGAATTCTTCGACTGCGATCCTTCGGATCAGTATGCAAAACTTTTCGGCAACTCTGCCCCAATTAAACGCTAAGTGAGCAACGTCCTCCTTGGCCACCCGAAACACCTCCGCGGTGATAAACATTCGGATGTTGTGTCTGCGACACAAAGATAAGACCTACAGATATCATCTGATGGCCTGGCAACGCACACGACTGCGCTCTGCTAGTATAAATCCGTACCAGCAGGTGCGATGAAAAATCCCGACGGACGCGTTGGGTACATCATTTAAATTTACTGAAATTCCACTCCTGTAAGTCCTCAACGGCCTGAGTTGAATTACGCCAGTATTTATTCCAGATTCGAGTCAAGGGACTCGAATCTGAAGAAGATCGTGTTGTTTTGTCCTAAGACAGTTAACTGGCCCCGATCAGTCGGAAGAGTCAGGCACACGCATCAACAATTCCTACACACTCAAATCATTCTTTGATGAACAAAAACAACTGCACCTGAAAGATTGAAGAGTCCTCAGCCGAATCTACGATTCGACTGAACACTCGGGGGCTACTGACATGGTTATACCCTACGGGTACCCGATGTTAGCCTACCTGGTCCAGCCCGACGGAAGGTCCACTCGACGGCCTGCCTGGATCCATGACGCCTATGATGGTTCGACTGCTATGAAGCCCATATGGACACGGACTCCCAAGCGCACAAGACAAGAAAAGCTCAAGACTAGAGTTAGAATACAACTTGTAAACCAACTCGTATCGGCACCCGAGACCTAGCCTCCCCATATATAAAGGCTAGGAGGGTCCAACGAGGAGGGCACGTACACAATAGATAGATCTATGATCTCCACCGCCACAACAGATCTACAGATCTCTCGACTCATACTTTCGCACACGCATCCACGCCAGATCGAATCTGCGCACCCTGTAATCTTCGGTTCCGCCGTAATCAAGAGCAGACAAGCAGGAGTAGGGTTTTCCCTCCGGGGGCCTAAACCGGGGTAAATCTCGTGTCCCCTGGTTGCTTGTCTGTTAACCGTGCCACGATCTCCAGCATCCCCATCTTCTCCAAAACCCAAGTCCATAACAATGGGCATTGACGAGATAAAACCTCGTCAGCGATCCTTCAGATCAAATACGACAAAATCTTTTTGGCAACTTTTCCCAAACCAACGCTAAGTAAGACACAACCTCCTTGGCCACCGGAAACACCTCTGCGGTGATCAAAATTCGGATGTTGTGTCTACGACGCAAAGATAAGCCCTGCAGATATCATCTGATGGCCTGGTAACGCACCTGACTGCGCTCTGCCAATAAACTTCTGTGTCGACAGATACGATGAAAACCCCGATGGACGCGTTGGGTATATCACTTGAAAATCACTAGGATTCGACTCCTATAAGACCTCAACGGCCTGAGTCGAATTACACCAGCATTCGTTTCGGATTCGAGTCTGTGGACTCGGGTCTGAAGAAGATCGTGTTGTTTTGTCCTATGATAGTTAACTGGCCCTGATCCGTCGGGAGATCCAGGCACACGCATCAACATTTCCTATGAACAAAAACATTTTCTATTTTAAAACAGGCTCAACTGCACCCGAAAGATTAAAGAGTCCTCGGCCGAATTTACGATTCGACTGAACACTCAGGGGGATACTGACATGGATATACCCCATGGGTACATAACATTGGTATACCTGGTCCGGTCCAAGAAAGGCCCACGTCAAGACACGCGGCCCATGAAGACTTCAGGTGGCCCAAGCCCATGACGTTTTTGACTCCTTGGAGGACAAGTCAAGACTAGGTAGAATTTTAAAGGGTACAAACCCTAATTTGTAACCGACTTGACCTAAACCCGAGACCTGCCTATCTATATAAAGGCCAGGAGGGTACATCGAGAAGGATCTCTCTCTCTCTAGCACCATAGCATACGCACCTCATGCCAGATTGCATCTGCGCACCCCTGTAACCATCGGTTCCGCCGTAATCAAGAGCAGACAAGCAGGAGTAGGGTTTTCCCTCCGGGAGCCTGAACCTGGGTAAACCTCGTGTCCCGTGTTGCTTGTCTGTTAACCGTTTCACGATCTCCAGCATCCCCATCTTCTCCAAAACCCAAGTCCATAACAATGGGCATTGGCGAAATCGAACCTCGTCACCTGGGTTTTCACCCTGAAAGATAGGACCATGATCTTCACATGTACTGTCGCTCCTACTTGCATACCACTTCTCCAAGTCACGAGTCACCAAGTCAATTCCTCATCACCACCCGGACTCGAACCACCATTGTCAGTCCTCAGATCTCAGTATTCATGACATTCTCCATTGGCACCATGGGACGAGAACATGACCCATGATATTAACAACCAACAGAGCTTCGAAGTGCTCCCTCTGAACCCAAAATTCCAGAGTAAAAACATGGGTGCGCACAACCAGATCCCACCCGATCCAGCGATCTCTCGGCATATGCGCACTGTGGAGTTCGCTGGTGGAGCCTTCCGTAACACGACACTGCAACCAGATCAATGGAGACAAACATCAAGCGAGTCTTCGTCTAGGCGTGAGATGAACCCTAGGACCACCCCCTTTTTTCAATCCAAGCCAGCAGGCCCCTTGCCACCAGCCGTAGGTAGAGGAGAAGACAGTCCAGCATGACACCGAAGCGACTCGCCAGAACCCAGCGTGCAGCTGCCTCCGCAGCCAGAGGTCTAGATCAGATCCGGGCCAGACCCGATGCAACCGTTGCCCACCATGGAGATCACATGTTAGTGTCATCGAGGAAGCCCTCACAAGATCGCCTCCAATGCTACCACCACGACACCTCCTCCTCCACAAATCCTCGATCCGCGTAGCCCGGAAGACGACGGGACTAGGCGGGCACCCTAGGCCCATGACGTGATGCCATCGTCTGGCCGAGGTCGCCGCCCCGACCAGCTCCATTGGCGCCGTCCCTCCGAAGAAGACCGTCGCAGCCGCCACCCCTAGCACCTTAGGTACTAGGGGGCGCCGCCACCGCGGCCGACGCTGGCGGCAGCGGCGGATGGATGGGATCTAGAGGAGGGAAGTCGGTGGCAGCGGGATCTAGGGGCCCTCCGGCGGCGCCTGGGGGTCGCCACGGGAGGGGAGGGTTCGATGTGATAATTCTTGTATGTTTAGAATAAATAAGAATGGAAAAATACTAGCAAAGTAAAGTTTGTTATGAAGGAAAATGGGTCGGGATTCATGAGTTCACTCGATCCTTTACAAAAGCATGGTGATACAAATAATAAACATATAGGAGATTCCTACAGCAAAATAATGAATTTCAAGTATGAATAACATCTATAAGTGCATCACGTCCATAAATCCACACAATCTGTATTGGCGAGAGTGCTACCAGTCCCCCTTGATGCATGCATCCATGACACGCCAGAAAATTAGCACTCGAATGACACATTGTCTTCTGTATGATGGCATGAATTTAGGAACTGGACTATAAAGCACTAAGGCATGTACAATGGGGTGACATCATCCTTCTTTTAGAGTTGCCATGTTAGATTTTTACTTAGTTGAAGGGAGATAATTAAGAAAGAGAAGGTTGTCTTCCCTTAGCTAAAATATGATCCCTTATAAAGTAAGAGAAGACTATTTTCTCCATATGCCTTCCCTTATTAACATAATTTCTTACTAAAAATAGTCAATTTTAGATTTATCTTTAGAGATGATAATAAGAGTTGATGTGTTGTATGACTAAATTTTATTGTCTTCTTTAGATGGCATGGATGGCTAAGAAAATACTCGCCTTCTCTACCATTGTAAATTCCACATGTACAATGCTAGAAAATTCATGTCTTCTTTTAACTCTCCACATCATTTAGGGAATACATAATATATAATTTGTACAATACATTATCTCTTATTGTTATCTCTAGAAATTAATGATAATTAACTATTTTAGTAAGAAATTGGTTGGCTAAGGGAAGACATATGGTACGATGGAGAAAATAGTCTTCTCTTATATCTTAGAGATCATCTCTTAGCTATGGGAAGACAACTTTTTACTTCTTGTTTCTCTCTTCTTCAACTAAGCAAAAATCTAACATGACAAATATAAGGGAAGGATGACGTCACCGTATTGTACATGCACCTATCACTTTTTATCCCTATGGAGATGGTACGGCAATAGGTACAAGTCCTTTTAATCATTTTGACAGAGCTAATTAAACCCCATAACTTATGTCATCTAATGTACACAATCCTAACTATTGTACTATCTTCTAGATCAATAAAGTCTGGCATCAAGAACTAAGCAACAACATACATTTATAAATATCTAATAGACAATCATAACAAGGAGTCACATAGAATATATCATCTTCGTTGATCTCCTTTTACGCGTACAGATGTGCCATGGGGTATGGGTGAAACATAGGAGACGAAAACTAACTATTCTACTAGTGAAAAATTCGTGGTAGATGGTCATATTTCTTGTAGTGTATTATGGACTAGCATGAAAGCTTATAGAAGATGACGATGTTTTGACCATGCTGCTAGACATGAGAGAGAGCCGACCATACATCACGAGAGGCTCCTACACCTAGAATGGTGAGAAGGAAAGGACCGCAACCGACATAGGAGAGAGCGAAGAAGGCAAACCATACTTTGCATGCCTCGTGACGACATGATAGGAGGAGGGTTCTAAAGGCAAAACATTCAACTAGAGAGCTCCAGCTTGAGCGGGAAGTGTGGAAACAGATGGAAAAGGGTTGTGTTGTAGGCCACAAGCGGGTTCGAAACCTAGAATGCGGGGAGATGTGCGACCTAGGAATTGGAGAGAGTACATCAAGATGCATCATTTGTTTGTGAGATGCAGACTAGCACACGGGCATCAAAGTGATTATTGGGAGAGGAACGCCTAAAGCCGAGCAGCATGAGTCTTTCCATAAATATGTGCTTCGCGCGGCCTCTCCATTGAGGTAAGTATACATCATTATGTCATAGAGCCGGATTGACTCATATGAAATGAGTATGTGAGAGCCGGGTTCGCGCGCTTCTAGGACTCATGATGCCACTGGACCGCGAGGCTTTTTGTACAACCACGTTTAGAGAGCTGACTTAGGCAACAAGAGGGCCACCCGACACGGGAATATGGGTTCCCTTAGAGGCCTAGGTCCTCTCAAGGATGGCCAAGGGACTCTAGGTCACCGACTCGATTTGGAGTCAGCTTGATAGGTAGGCGGAAATATCATGGGCACCATCTTGATGCGGATGTGTAGTCTCGAGCTCGACATTACAAATTCTTCACAAGATCTTCATGGGACAGGGGGCGGCGCCCCCTTGACTTTTATCCCTTGATTTTGATGAAGCTCCCTCACTACATGTGGATACCCTTGTTGCTCGAAATGTTTCATGACAACTTATACAGTTTGATAGTGTGGTCCATGAAATGGACCTTGTCTAATGTAAAATTATACAATGTGTGGCTACTATCGTACTACTCAGCCCATGAACAAAATGAATTTAACACATGTCCAGAAACAAAAGAAAGCTAATCTAATCGATCGAGAATGTGGATGGATGCTCTATTCCCACGAGACGAACGGCCTGTTTTGTCGTGAAAAGCAGAGCATATATCTTCATGGAATCCTGGAATTCATTTTGCAATTCCATTCCTATGCTGTTTGGTTGGCACGGAATTGGACTGTCATTTCATTTGGCAAATCCATTGAAATATCCTCATGTGTAAACCTCATTCTTATCTTAGACCTGTCATTTCCAAATTCCGGTGGCAGCCAAACATCTGGGTGTTTTTGGAATCACAATATAAATGAAATGAATCCATGTATTCATTTCATTTCTACTAAATGTGACCTCTTAATGTAATCGTGTTGGGCATTAGCATTTCCTCCTTTTGGATGTCTATATTGGAGGCCATGGAATTGAATTGAGGTCAATATCAAATTAGCCAATGTATTGAGATGGGCGGTCAATTCTAAATTGCTATTTGGTTGTACAAGATATTGCTAGTTGGAATCAAACAGATGATCAATACCCATTTCCAGTTTGGATGTCTATCCGTTGAATTTGGGCATCCACATGAGAAAGAGGCAATTCCACCCAAGTCGAGGGGTGAAACTCTCAATTGGAGAAGTGACATTTTAGTTGTAGTACAATTCCGTCGAATTCAGCTACCAATTCCAGTTTCCAATTCCAAAAACAACTAAGCAGCAGAATTCAGGAAAACGGATTCCATTTCCCAATTCCTTGCTCGAATACCGACCATCCAAACAGAGCCGAATAAACACTCCTCAGGTGAACGCAAAACTGAATTTCATACGTGTACACATGCCTCCACTCGATACACAGTAGTCCGCCAAAGTTTGCTATTCTATGCGTTTTCATTTGTACTGTAATGTAACTGGAACTTATTCAATCAAACGTACGTGCACACACAGACGGGAGCTGCTTCACCAACGGGTACCTGGACACGCCCCTCGACTGGATCGCCGGCATGATCAGCAACGTCCGCCTCCGCGACTTCCCGACGTTCATCCGCACCACCGACGCCGAAGACACAATGCTCACCATCAACATCAAGCAGTGCGAGATCGACGCCCCCGCCGCCGACGGCATCCTCCTCAACACCTTCGACGACCTCGAGGGAGCGGCGCTGGAGGCCATCCGCGCGCGCCTGCCCAACACCTTCACCATCGGGCCACTCGGCCCGGAGGTGTCGCCGTCGTCGTACCTCCCGTCGCTCACCTCGAGCCTGTGGAAGGAGGACGACCGGTGCGTCGCGTGGCTGGACGCGCAGCCGGCGGACGGCTCCGTGGTGTACGTCAACTTCGGGAGCATCACGGTGGTGACGAGGGGCCAGATGGTGGAGTTCGCGCGCGGGCTGGCCGCCGCCGACAGCCCGTTCCTGTGGGTCGTCCGGCCCGACATGGTGCGGGACGGCGGCGAGATGCTGCCTGTGCCGGAGGGGTTCGCCGAGGAGGTGTTGGGGCGGGGGCTGATGGTGGGGTGGTGCGACCAGGAGGCGGTGCTGGGCCACCGCGCGACGGGTGGGTTCCTGAGCCACTGCGGGTGGAACTCGACGGTGGAGAGCCTGCGCGCCGGCGTGCCGATGCTGTGCTGGCCCTTCTTCTCGGAGCAGGTGACAAACTGCCGGTACGCGTGCGAGGAGTGGGGCGTGGGCGTCGAGATGGCGCGCGATGCCGGCCGGGGGGAGGTGGAGGCCGCCGTGAGGGAGCTAATGGGCGACGGGGAGAAGGCGGCGGCGATGAGGCGGAAGGCGGCGGAATGGAAGGAGAAGGCCGCGAGGGCGGTCGCTGCAGGCGGGTCGTCGCAACTGGACCTCGACAGGTTCGTCGACGAGATCGCGCGCGCGTCTACTTCTAGTTCTAGCTAGTTGCTGTTCCCGTGTGTTGCTTGTGACCGGGATCGAATCATTGGAGTGGGCATTCTACCATGGTAGGTGATGATTGATGTCAAATTGGTGTCCCAAACTTCGTTGTGAACTGCAATAAGCTTTCATATGTATTGAAATCAGTAATCAGGTCAATATCTTCAGTTCTTCACATAGATAATATGTGTTCCATAACACTGTGTTTGGATGTTGGAAAATAATCTTGGAATTGAAATTTTGGAATTACTAGACCTAATTAGCCGTTAGGAATGGTCTGGAAACTAAAGCGTAGAAAAACGGACCGATTCCGAGCGGCCCCGCGCGAGCACTGCGCCCCGTCCCGATAATTTCCGAGCCCCTCCGCTCGGAAACATCCTGGAAACCTTCCACGCGAGCGTACCCCCCCACCCGCCCCCGACCTTCTTCCTCGCGAGGCACGCCACCTGCAGCGCTCCGCTCTCCTCCCTCCCGCCGGTGAGCTTTCCCCGTCCCTTCCCTTCCCCGCCCCTCCCCTCCCCTCCCCCTTCCCCTCCCCTTCCCTTCGTCCCTCTCCTTCTTGGCACAGCTGGGGGCACCCCTTCCCCCGAACCCTAACCCCATGGCGGTGGCAAGGTGGCTGTACTAGGGCCGGCGGGAGGTCTAGCCGCAACAGGTCACTGGAGGCGGTGCCCTTCCTCTCCCTTCCTTCCTCCCCTTCTTCTCCAATGGATGTTGCTGTAATTTTTTTCTTGTATGAACACCTAATTTTTTCTATATGTGAACTGCAGATTTCTTCAAGTATTAGTACCACCTCAGTCCAATTGAAGGTATAAACTTCTTGATCTGTACTATTGGTTGTTGTGTTGTTTACCGATTTATGATATGACCATATGTGTGATAGAAACATATATTTGTGACATGTGTTTCTAATAAGATGAGATATGGATGATTGTGTGATGCCTATGCTCTACATAATTAGATTTTAAACATTGTTTACATTGTAGAATAATCATGTCCCAACAAGAGTTGGTTGCTTACATTACCGAAGAGAACAAAAGAAGAAAAAGGAAAAGGATAGTATTGACAAAGAAGTTTTTTGAGATATCATGTCTTGCTCTAGCTTATGTTAATACGCAGCGGGGACCAAGAAATCTAGTATGCTTCAACGATGATGAGGAGAAGGTTGCATATAGAAAATACATCTTGAAACAAACATATGATGGTTCCGAGACAACTTGCTATGATAAGTTGCGCTTAACTAAAAGGAACTTTCATGATCTTTGTGCTATGTTGCGTACGAAGTGTGGTCTCAAAGATAGCACATATGTGACAGTAGAAGAGAATGTTGCTATGTTCCTACAAGTTATTGGACATGGAATTAAAATGAGGATGTTGGGTGGCACATACCAACGGAATTTAGAGACTATAAGTAGGCATCTCTCTACGGTGTTATCAGTCATCCTATCTTTACATGGGGAGTTCATCAAGCTTCCCGATCCTTCTACCAACCCTCCCGATGATTACAAATGGAAGTGGTTTGGAAATGCACTTGGAGCACTAGATGGGTGTCATATTCCTGTGTTCGTTAAAGCCGTTGATAAAGGGAGGTATAGAAATCGAAAACAAGATATCACCACTAACATGTTAGGTGTGGTTGATTGAAATATGAAATTTCTATATGTTCTACCTGGTTGGGAGGGCTCGGCATCGGACTCTAGAGTGCTAAAAGATGCTATGAGAAACGATCGCCAAGATGCATTTGTTGTACCACAGGGTATGAATCTTTCTCTTGGCTTTTTATTTCTCATATTTAATTGTAGCTAACTTATTTACTTGACAATAGGAAAGTACTACCTAGCTGATGCTGGCTATACCAATGGACCTAGATTTTTATCTCCATTCAGATCCACTAGATACCACTTGAAAGAGTGGGTTGCAAGTCAACAACAACCTCAAAATGAGAGGGAGTTGTATAATTTGCGCCAAGCTCATGCTAGAAATGTTGTGGAGAGAACTTTTGGTTTGTTGAAGAAAAAATGGGCCTTCTTGCGTTCATGTTCTTTCTTTCCAATAGAGGAACAGGTACGACATGTCCATATGGTTGAGATAATCAATATGAAACAATAAATGTTGACTATGAACTAAACATTTGCAGATTCGGCTTATTGATGCATGTTGTGTGTTACACAACTATGCAAGGGATATGCAACATGTGAGGGATAATTTGTTGCTGCAAGAAGTCGACGCCGAACTAGAATGGTTCCTGAACCTGTAGACGATGCTTCTTTAATTAGAAGTGTCCAACAAACTGCTGCATGGTCTAATTTTAGGCAACAATTTGCAGATAAGATGTATGCTGATTACCTAGTGGCACGAGGAGAACTAGAGTTCGAGTAGATAAGTAGTTATGGAGTATATAGCTAGCTAATGGTGCCTTTTGTTGGGCTAGCTTCATGATGATGGCCTTTTGTGTGATCTTTTGTACATGCAACTTGTGGAAACTAATATATATGCTTTACCTTGCTTGCTATTTTGTTCTTACATTTGTCAATATCCATTTCTTTTTTATTTGTATAGAAGCATGGCTGAACCAAAAGCAAAGAAAATTACTACTAGGAGTTATCTTACATGGTCTAGTGAGATGGACACGGCATTGTTATCCGTCCTTGTTGAGCATCACAACAATGGTGACCATGCTCAAAATGGTTGGAAGCCACATGTGTACCATGCTTGTATTAAGCATGTCAAGGAAAAATGTAATATTGACATCACGAAGGATAACATTGTTGGAAGAATTAAAACATTTGACAAGCAATATGAGATCATTGCAAATATGCTTGCTCAAAGTGGCTTTGGATAGGATTGGGAAAAGAACATGGTGATGACGAAGTGTGGGATAGATATGTGGAGGTACGTAACACTAACTTTTATTTTGTTCTTACTTTTGCATCTTCATTGTCAACTCTAATATTTGTGTGCATTGTGCAGGCTAACAAGGATGCACGTGGCTATAGGACCAAAGTGGTGAAGAATTGGGAGTCCATAGTCACTATATATTCTAAAGACCATGCGACTGGTGCAGGTGCTAGGACAGAAGCTGAGAGTGTTCAAGAACTTGACTCACAGGTTGTTGAAGAATCTCCTGAGGTTCCTATGAAGAGGCAACAGACGGGAGATGCTATCTTGTCCATGATAGGAAAGATGAGTACATCTTTCGATGATGCTATGAAAGCAACCGAGCCACTTCCTATGCCAAAGGTGACTCCTCTGGCTGAAATTCTTGCTGCGCTCGAGAAAGTAGATGGTTTGGAGGAATCTGATATGATAACAACTTATGCAAAGTTGATTGTCAATGAGCGCTTATATGAAGCATTCATGTCACTTCATGAGAAGTTCAAGAAGAACTATCTACTTTGTTGTTTGTGAACTGTCCACTAATGTTATGAGTGCATTATGTGTAAGAGACATAAACTGTCTACTTCTGCTACTTGTAAGAGACAAATTTATTATCCGTGTTATGATTGTCGTTGGTACTTAATAACTATTTTGTGTCATGCTTCATTTACAATTTTGTTATTGTGGTGACTTTATTCATTATACTTTTATGTTGTCATGTGTGAAAAATAATATATAAACCTCAAATATATAATATACTATTGTGCATACCGTGTAGAGAAGTTTATATTGTCAAATCTCAAAAAAATATTCAATTCCATGTTATGTACATCCAAACATGATTTGGAATTGGGTACTATCCTTTGATTCCAACAGAAAATTCCTTACACATCCAAACGGCAGAATTGGAAATAGAGGCCATTTCCTTTCCATCTTGGATTTGGAATCTTCAGCCCAATTCAATTCCAAGGTTATTTTCCAACATCCAAACACAGTGTAAGTTTTATAAGTATTTAGTCAGTTCAGTTTTCTAATAGCGTAGGTAATGTTGCGCTTCAAATAGATGGAAGAACTTATCACTATCTAAGTATTTTGGATTAGTATTCAGATTTATGACTCTAATAATCTTTTAGTGAGTTCAATTTTCTAATAGATGTTCTTACCTTTCTATAATAAGAGTTGCTTCTGTCTAACAAAATTTAAATATACATGGATAATCTCCACATTTTTTATCTGATGGAACAAGGACATAGATGTATTAATGACTAATCTCATATTTATTCAAATTACTTCATGCCTTCACATCACATGTTGTGTGTCCACATGCCATGAACAAGGGGTTGGGCTTCACTACTCAAATATAGAGCTCTTAAGTTACTCCACCATTTACTTAGATATGCAGCTCGTCTCCCTTATATTTTTATAGGTTATAGTCTCTGCTGCCCGAGATATGAGCAATCTCTCTATAGTTTTACTTGTTATTTTTGTTGATGCGCAGTTTATCTTTAAAATACCTTCGATTTTATTTTTCTCTACATATTTTCTGCTACAGTTAAATATTTAATAGTTTTTTATGTTTATGCAATGGACAAGATTGCATCAATATCTTTTGGCTCAACTGATATTGCTTTCCTTTTTCTGCATCACCAAAAAGTACTTCCTCGACGACTTATATTTGGGAACAAAGGGAGTATTTGTTACTTCAGTTGGCATCGATTGGCAATGATCAGGAAGTTGTTTTATTTGTTTGTATTAGTTTTTGGTATTTTTATATTATGATAATGGTCCAAGACCAAGACCCTATAAGGTGTAGGTCTTTGGAAAAATTGATATTGCTAGAAATTATTCAAATACATGTTTGCTTATTGTATTGATATATGTTTTGTGACTTTGGTTTGCTCATGCCAGGCCATTGTCTAGGTTAATCCAGCGTTGGGTAACATGTTCCAAGGACTTTTGTGCTAGAAGGTAACGAGGCTATATGAAAGTATGTCTTTGTGTATGTGACTATCCGATGTTATGTGGCAAGTGCTACCATCTGAATTATGTTCTTTTTATGGATAATCTTGCAGTTTCTGGATTGCATCGGTGCTGAGCCATCCTGCCCCGAACGAGGCGCTGCGACTGGGTTCAGGGGGCGGCGTCCAGTCGGTCGCCGGTGTTGGTGCTTTGGCAGCGTACACCTTAGCTAGCGCTCGTGCAATTCTACCACGTCAACCATATTGTGCCAAAACAAAATGTAGGCGGCAAGACGAAGCTCGCATATACGTCTAGTTTAGTTAATCTTTGGTGCATGTACTACGCATGATACAACAAAATAGTGTGGAATTAGTTGACCGTGTACTGTAAAAAAACTGACCATGCGCCGATGCTGTTAGCAAGGACTAGGCTCTTTATAAAAAAAAAGACAGGACTAAGAGCATCTCTACCGGTGTTTTTAGGAGGGCGTTTCTTTGCACATTTTTATTTGGATGACGAAAATTCATCCCGTCGTGTTTCTAGGGCGCCGAAATGCGTCGAATTTTGTTCAACTTTTATCCGACGTTTTCAGAACGAATTTGGGACACTAGAAACGTACGGGAATGCCGGACTTAACGGAATCGGCGGAAAAAACCCGTCCATGGACCCGTCCTGTCAGTATGTGAAGCAGAGTCATCCTTATCCCGTCGCATCGGCTCCCATGATGGACTGTCAGGCAATGACTGCCTGTCTCGTCAGTCACGCGTCGCTGTAATGGCGCGCCATCGTCGGCCCATTACGGCCACCGCAGGCCCGCCTTCCTACCGTTTTGTCTTTTCCCACCAACGCCGCTACGCCCCTCCCGCCTTCGCTGCCCTTTCCTCTTTCGGCTATAAATGTCGGCGCCCTCGCTGGTTCCCAGAGCACACACTCACTCCTCCCATTCCCCCAACCACAAATTCCTCCTTCAGCGATGAGAAGAAGACCTTGGCGAAAGCAATGGCAGAGAGGTACCCAGGCAACATGGCGGCAGCGAACAACTTCGGTCGGCGGTCTCTGCAGCCTTGGGAGGCGCAGATGCTGCATGCCGCCGGCTACATGGCGCTGCCGGACTTCCGGTGCCTGCCGACCTGGAGGCTCAGCGCTGGTGGCGTGCCGGTGCCGCCGGTGACTGAGTGTGCCGACATGGTCGAGGAGATCCAGGCCGTCATCGTGGCCATGGAGGATCCCAAGCTCGCCGAAGACCCTGGCAACCTGGTGTATTGGGAAAACTTCTTTGTCGAGCGACGGAACCAGCAGCTAGCCACCCACGACGGTGTCAACACGCCATCGAAGTGGCACAACGCCTCGGCACGCCATCGGTGGTGGAGCGCTCTAGGCCGGATGCTCGCGGCCGTCCTCGAGCACATCGCCGTCGGGGACCGACCCAAGCTCCGCTACTCTCCTCTGTTGCCACCGTCAGCTGCTCGGCACCATTTGGCGACGAACTGGATGCCGAGGAGTATGGGAGGCCTCAGCTCCTCGCCCTCGGCCTCGGCGTCGCGCTCGTTTGGCTCGGCACCGGCGCAGTCGCCTCGCGCCGACACAGTCGCCACGCCTCCGCTTCGGCCGGTGAAGCGAGAGGTAGAGTCGTATGTGCGCTCGTCGCCGAGGACAAGGTCGCGCGGCATTGTCATCAAAGAAGGCCGTGTGCCGATCGGCCGGCTTCGCCTGCTCACGCCAAAGACCAAGACGGCGGACTGGGTGGTTCCCGTCGACAAGGACGCCTTCATCCTGAAAATGGCGATGGAGCTATCTCTGAATGACAATGCCGCCCATGTAGGCCCCCGGCGCCTGAGCCTGGTCTAGGCCAGACTGGGATCACGAGGAGGCCAACCGTGTTCGGCACCATCAGGAGCACGCCGAGCGCGAGGCCGCTCACAACGCTCGCCGGCAGCGTGCCTACCAAGGTGCTTCGCTCATCATCCTCAACAACGACGACGATAAGGCCGGTCCGTCGTCCCATCCGTGGAGCTATGGCGACGCCAGCCAAGGCAGCTCGCGCCCCCCACAGCCGCCGAGCGACGATGACGGTGGCAACGACGGGATCCGGGACACCGACTACACATGCTTCTACCGCAACTTTGGCATGTGAGTGGCGCACCCGGTGGCATCGGCATCAACATCGGCCTAGTAGTTTTTCCTATGTTTTTTTCTTTTTTCTTTCGCCTACTGTAGTCAAAATTCGAGTATATGTCTGAATTTGACATAATATGTACCAACTCGCCTATTTTTAATAAAACCACCTATCCAAAATTCATCGAGTTTATTTGAATTTTGGACAAACACGAGAACTCGGTCTAAAAACGCAAATGGGAAACCGGCCGTTCTCAGGCCGAATGTTACATCCGTCTGGCGCTAAATAGCTTCGAAATTGGGCCTGAAAACGCCGAATGAGTGGAGGTGCTCTAAGAGCTAGCTCAAATGGTTTGGGTAGTGTATATACATACCCAACACCTGGCTTGACGCGAATTTAGGTTTATACTCATGCAATTTATCTTGAGCATTATGCTTAGTGCTTTATCAGGAATAAAAATCATGGTACTCATATTAAAAGATCATGTGCATCTCCAGATGGTACATAGTCCAGGAAGTGCAATTCTTCCACAATTTTTAAGGACATAGTTGCCCACATAAAAAGGTTAGGATTTCCACGCAGCTCCCGCGAGCCGCTAGAGCCCTCCTTCTGCCACTAATCCCTAGGCCCTACCCTCACCCTTCGCCTCATCGCCGCTGTCGGGGCTGTCACTAGGCATGCAAAGCCTGGTTGACACCGATGGCGATAGAGTTCTCACCCCTCCCCGCCCGAGGGCTAGCGGCACGAGACGCGATAGCCGGTGGGGGTGCGACGCTCGCAAAGGTGCATCGACGCGGTTAGGAGGAGATGGTGTGGGCGCATGTATTCTTCATCGATGGTGTAGTGGTCGTCGCATGGTCAGCGTGCTCGTGGTCTCGGCGGCCCTTGGCACAGACCACGGGAGGCGCGGGTCGCCTTCACTTACCGCTCCGGCTCGACTTTGGGGCTTTTGTTGCCAATTGGGGAGATTAGGACGGCATGGTCCCGTGGATTGGCGGCATGGGGATGCTGATCGGGTCAATAATGGTGGCTTTCCTATTGGTCTTCTCATGCCAAGCTGACGATCTACCTCTTTTTAATCATCTTCGATCTAGTCTATGATGTGTTCCAGAATTCTCCACCGAAGTTCTACGATTGGCGCAAGACGCTCCTGGTTGTCTGGATTGGATGGGATTCGGTCTGCGCGTCGATGCATCTGCCCGTGCGGCTTTAAGTGGGAGCGACGTGAAGCTCTACTTTTGGTCGATGCCATGAGACATGTCTACTTCTAGATTCCAATCGTATTGAGACAAGTGGAGAATGTTATCGCGCCTGCGATTAGAGGATCAGAAGAAATCGTGGAAAGGTGTCTTGAATGCGATGAAGACTGAGCTTGGTGTTTAGTGTCGTGCAGTAGAAGACTCGGCAAGTGGGGGCAGCGGCACAAGAGGACTTCGGTCTTCGTGGTGCTCCCTAGGTACTGATTCTGTGGATAAAAATCCAATGTATGGTGTTCATTGGGTGTACCTCGCAATGACCTTGTTGAAGACATTGTTTTTAGAATTCGGACTTTTTCTAAAGTAAATACCTAAGATCATTGATTGGACAACGATGTTGTTTGTGCTATATTCCCTTATTGGAGGCATCGTCCTTGGCGGATCTCTTTTGTGGTCCGGGTGCTAACTCTGGTGGTGCTTAGTGTGTTGCTTCCATGAGTATTTAATCACTGTGGCGGAGCTTTTCTTTTTTTTCTTTCTATTTTGAATGTGTACGTTCTCAATGTCTAGTTGACTATTTTATTAGTGTGGAGGCTAAATATAATTGATACTATCTCCGTTCTAAGGCTTAAGGCATATAATTTTTTTTTAAAGTTAAACTATCTAGAGTTTGACCAACTTTTTAAAGAAAAATATTAATATTTGTAATACATAATCTATACCCTTTCATACGTCAAGAAACATTTTTCACACGGTATCTATATAATATAATAGTTTTTTATAGTTTTTTTTAATTTTGATTAAACTTTACATGGCTTAACTTTTAAAAATGTAATAGGCTTTTGTCAGAAAATGCGCAAGATGGAGGAAGTATCTTCATGATATTAACATATTTCTTTTGTCAGAAAATGCGCAATGCTGAAACTGTAGTTGAGATCTATATATTCAGACTAGTACTTATCGTGGCGGCTTACTGTATTTTCATTACATGTCTCTAGAAACCGCACCTGACTACCTGTGTCTTTGACCATGTCCATAATTTCAGATCCAAGAGCAAGATTTCAGGAATATGACTATGAAGGTAACAAGGCTTATTTTACCTCGAGGCCCAATCAGTGACAGTGGGCCTTGTGAAGTATGTCTCTCTTTTGGCCTGGTCCAGCATGGAAAGCCTGCCGAAGTTTGCAGTCTTGTAGATTGCCCCCCTTTTTGCTCTGAAACAGGTCATTTCTGTTGGAACACCCCCTGCCGACTGGCCGGTTCTGAGGCTGTTCTACACCGGAGAAGAAGACTAGAAGAAGGCACACACAGTACAAAGTAGATGAAACAGAAAACTTTATTGATAACTCTCTCAGTAAGCTCACGTACAAAGATTGTTTCTCTATTTATAGGCTAAAGGGGGATACGATACCCACATGGGCCAACCCTAGCCTGGTAGAGGCCACACCGAGTGGGCCTCTACCGGCCTAGTTTCCCAACACTCCCCCTGGGTATCTTATCTGTATAACCATGGCTTAAAACTCCGAAAAACCCAGTGGACAAAATATGGAGAAATGCACACGGTATACTTTTTGCTATGTTGCACGAATTGCCTCATTAAAAACCTCATGTGAGAAACTTCATAAAAACTCACTAAGGAAAAAAGAGTACAATTCACTTAACTATAAAGTTAAGTACTCAATCATCGGGATCAAGATTTCAGCGATGAGTTTGTGAAGATTGTCCCCCTGAACCTTGCATCTCCCTAAGTCTCATCATGCCGATCCCTCGGACACATCTCTCGAAAGAGGACGCTGGCAATGATTTAGTGAACAAATCAGCGAGATTTTCACACGACTTAGTATGCAAGACTTTCACTTCGTTCATCTTTTGCAACTCATGTGCATAGAAGAACTTGGGGTTTATATGCTTTGTGAGATTGCTCTTCACGTAACCCGTCTGGACTTATGCAACACAAGCGGCATTATCTTCATAGATAATTGTTGGGGTTTGTACGGTGTTCAGTCCACATGACATCTGGATGTGACTGACTACTCGTCGAAGCCATACACATTCTCGTGATGCTTCATATAATACTATGATTTCCGAGTGGTTCGTCGAAGTTGACACAAGAGTTTGCTTAGACGATTTCCAGGAAATTGCCGTTCCACCACAAAGGAAAACATATTCAGTCTGCGACTTGGATGTATGCGGGTCCGAAAGGTACCCAGCATCTGCATAGCCTACAACAGATAGGTCTTGGTTCTTTTGGTAAAACAAGCCAAGGTCCTTTGTCCCTTGTATGTACCTAAAGATGTCCTTAACGCCTTTCCAATGCCTCTTGGTAGGCTCAGAACTGTACCTTGCAAGCAAATTGACGGCGAATGCAATATCCGGCCGTGTACAATTTGCGAGGTACATAAGTGCGCCAATTGCACTTAAGTAGGGGAATTCCGGTCCCAGAATTTCCTCCCCCTCTTCTTTAGGCCTGAACGAGTCCTTGTCTTGCTGCAAAGATCTTCCGACCATCGGGGTCTTAGAAGGATATGCCTTTTCAAATCCAAATCGTTCCAACACCTTCTGGGTGTAGGCCGACTGGTGAACTAGAATCCTAGCAAGGGAATGCTCAAGTTGCAGACCGAGGCAGAACTTGGTTTTGCCTAAGTCTTTCATCTCGAATTCCGACATCAGGTAGGAACTCGCTTCCTCAATATCGTCAGGTGTACTGATTATATTCAAATCGTCCACGTACACCGAGATAATACAGAAACCATCCTGGGATCTCCGTATAAAAACACATGGGCAATCTTCATTGCTCGCGTAGCCCTTCTGATGAAGGAAATCGCTTAAACGATTATACCACATCCTACCTGACTGTTTTAGTCCATACAATGACTTCTTAAGCTGAACACTGTATAAGATCATGTTTGCTCTATCCTGGTTCGGGATAGGGATACCTTCTGGTACTTTCATGTATATGTCCGAATCCAAGTTACCATATAGGTAAGCGGTGATAACATACATTAGTTTCATTTTTAAGTCCATGTTTACTGCCATTGAGATCAAGTATCTAAAGGTAATTCCATCCATGACTGGGGAGTAAGTTTCCTCAAAGTCGACACCTGGTCGCTGAGTGAAACCTTGAGCAACGAGCCTTGCTTTGTACCTTACTACTTCATTATTCTCGTTTCTCTTTCGAACAAAAACCCACTTATGGCCAACGGGGCGAATGTGGGGAGGAGTTAGACAAACAGGTTCAAATACCTCTCTTTTGTTTAATGATAATAATTCAGCAGTAATTGCCTTCTGCCAACCTTTCCAATCCGACCTTTTCTTGCAATCAGCGAGCGTGTTAGGCTCAGGGTCAAGATCTATGATTGAGTAAATTTTGTTGGCAAAATTAACGTCGACATTTGCCATGGCTCGGTTGTATGACTCGCCCTAATTAACATAGTTAATGGCCATTTCGTCATGTAGTGCATCAGGCACATCCTCTTGCTCCACCGGATTTCCCAATCCAGGAGCTAGGTCCTTTAGCTTTCCCGCTTCGATGTGTGCGCACACAACTTCGCTGGGTATTTCCGATATAGGAAAGTTCAAGTCCGGAATTTCGTGCACTGAAATATCCATACTTGTGCCAGGTCTCAACTAGCTCCCCTGAACAGGGGCAGACTGTAATAAATCTCTCTTATCCTTTTTCTTCGGGCGTCCCCGGGTACTTGGGATTTGAGAAACCGGAATCCGCGTCCTCTTAGGCCTTGGAGCAGGAGCGGGTATACCATCATTTTTTTTGGTATTTCAACCCTTTCCGGTGCATTGCGTGCATGCACATGCAACTTTGTCACAGTCTTTAAATCACTAAAATGATCGGGCAGTTGATTCGCTAGGGAGTGCAAATCTAGTATCTTTTGGACTTCTTTATTAGTCTCAATAGTGCGCGGGTCATGAGCGTGGATCCCCGTGGCTTTCCACGTGATTTCTCGACTTTTGTCATCCAGGGGTTGATTACCTCCCCCCCAAAGTCGGGAAAAGATCCTCGTCAAAAATGCAGTCAGCAAAACGGGCCGTGTGACAGTCACCTGTCAAGGGGTCCAAGAACCTGATTATGGACACAGTCTCATAACTAACATATATCCCTGACTTACGGAGCGGTCCCATTGCTGATCGCTGGGGTGGTGGTATAGGTACATATACCTGGCAGCCGAACCTACGTAGGTGGGAAATTTTCGGTGCTGACCCTTGCGCAAGTTGGATGGGAGAGTGGATGTTGTAGGCCGATGGTCGAAAGTTGATGAGATTAGCGGCGTGTAACACCGCGTGTCCCCAACATGTAGTTGGTAAATTACAACCCTGAAGGAGTGGTCTGGCAATGAATTTAATTATTTTAATCAATGCCTCCGCAAGTCCATTTTAAGTGTGGACATGCGGTACGGAGTGCTCAAGTTTGATTCCAGTTGCCATGCAATAATCATCGAATGCCTTTGAAGTAAATTCTCCGGCATTGTCCATTCGAATAGACTTTAAACGATAATCAGGGAATTTATTCCTTATTTGTATGATCTGAGAGATCAACTTTGCAAAAGCATGGTTCCTTGTTGACAGCAGGCAAACATTGGAACATTTAGAGGAAGCATCGATGAGCACCATGAAGTACCGAAACGGCCCTGAGAGGGGCTGAATTGGACCACATATAGCCCCTTGAATGCGTTCCAAGAACGCGGGGAGTTCATCCTTCACCTTTAGGGGGGACGGTCTAATGATCAATTTCCCCGTAGCGCATACGGAGCACACGAAATCATCGGGATTCGGGAAATTTTTCACATTAACATTATGACCGTTCGAGTTGTTAATTATATTTCTCATCATCCTAAGACCGGGGTGGCCTAACCTATCATGCCAAAGGCAGAATAGTTCGGAGCTTCTAAAGACAGTCTTAAGGGTAGTGTAAATAGATGGTGCTACTATCTTAGTGTAGTACAACCCAGTAGCTAATGAAGGGAGTCTTTTGACAATATGTTTACCATTTTCGTCGCGCTTGGTAATGAGTAGGAACTCCTTTCCATTTTCATCATCATCGGTTTCGACATGGAAACCATTTGCGCAGATGTCTCTAAAACTTAAGAGAGTACGAGTCGATTCCGGATACAACAATGCCTCTTCAATGATCAGAGTTGTTCCATTTGGGTGTATGATAGTTGCTCTTCCGGAGCCAACTACATTCGGACCGTAGCCGACGATCGTCATTATGTTACCAGGGTTTTTGGTAATGGACTCAAAATACTTTGTTTCTCTCAAGATGGTATTGGTGGTGCCGCTATCGGCAAGGCACGTTTCCTCCATTTGGACGCCACACGCGTTCTAAAATATAGTGCCTAATTAATATAATGGAGCGAGGAAGTTGCTACATCAAGTAAGTAAAACACATAAACATTTCAGAACATCACATAATCAAATAATGGAATAAATGAATGAAATAAATGTCATCCAATTGCCGAAAAACAAATAAATGTTATGCTCTCATAGAGCTTACAACCATATCGAAAGAAATGTATCTGATTATTATTACGGAAAAGGAATCATCACAACAAAAGGAGCTCAGGTGGATTCTGCGAGGAAATCACCAAGCTCGGCCAGTATCTCAAGGTCAGTGGGCGGCTCTTCCTTGGCCATCATCATGGACAAGGGGCCTAACTGAGGCGGCGGGGGCACAACGTGCTCAACCTCCATGGGCACAGCGGCGTCCGTGGGGACCGCCGAGGGTGCTGCCACTTGTGCTACGTCCGGCGCCACTACGTGCGCGACGTTCTGCATAGGCGCCTCTTCGGGCGCCAGTGGTGCCTCAACCTGGACAAGATGCGCCTCGCGCGCCTTCTTGTTGGCCTTGAACGCGTCCACGACATGTTTAGGGGCCAAACACTGCCTGGAGAAGTGAGTCTTGGAGCCACTGCGGAAGTAGTCCTGGGGCCTCGCCTCCCCCTTGCCCGCCTTGCGTTGCTTGGCCGGGTTGGAGGAGTTGGGGCCCTTCTTGCCTCTCTTCTTGTGGATGGGCTTGCGCACCTTGTAGGCACCAGCATTGGCCTCATGACTTGGGCCCCCTGCGAAGGGTTGCGCGGAGAAGTTCTTTTTCAGAACATTATCCTGCGCCTCGGCCACCTGGAGAGCATCAATAAGCGCTGCATATTCCGTGAATCCTTCCTGGCGAAATTTTCGCGAGGACTGGATGCTGTCCGGATGAAATGTGGAGAGGGTTTTGTCTATCTTCTGCTGATCGGTGGTACTGGTCCCACACAGCTGAAGAATAGTACAAATCCGGTGCAACCTGGAGTTGTACTCTCCCCCCGTCTTGAAGTCCGCAAACCTCAGACGTATCCAATCTGCCTCCGCCTGTGGCTGAATGGTGTATTTCAGCCTAGAGAACCGCTTGTTGAGGGCGGTCCAAAGGGCAGAAGCACTCCGTTCCGCCATGTACTCATTCTTGAGAGTCTCACACATGCGATGGCGGAGGAAGTGCAGGGCTTTGGCGTTATCCGCCGGGATGGTTTTGCTGGGGGCCGTCGGGGTCCCCTCAATCAACGCATCCTTGATGCATTGGCCCTCGAGGACGATCTCAACGTCCGAGGCCCAAGTCAGGTAGTTAAGCCCATCCTGGGTCAACTCCGGGAACTCGCGGCTGACGATTCCGATCATCTGCAATTTATGCAAAGTGTGTAAGATTACAGCAGGTAATCGGTTGCATAAATGCGATAATCGATACAATAATTCAAATATGACGGCTCCAAAATTCAATGTAAAAACAGTCCAAGCTATCTATGAGATACAAAGTATTAAAAACATGCGGTAATTAATAACTATAGTAAAACATAGTTCAAAAGCTTGTGTAAAAACGGACCAAAAGACAGAGCCAAAAATGGTCCAACCGCCCGTGATCGCGTGCTACCAAACGGCCCAGCTACCCTTGTCTCTGCGTGGCCGGTCCGCTCCAGACTGTCCCTGCCCGCTAAGCGGGGGAACGGAGCTACCAGGGCTAGCTCCCGACTGGGCGGCGGTGCCGGCAGCGGGCCGAACCGGCGGCGCGATTCGCGTGAGGGCGTAGCCGGCGAAGGTCGCAGACGCGAACGAAATAAAAAAACGGTCCAGAAAATAGACAACACGCGCGGGCCAACCGCCTGGCCCACCCTCAACAGCCCTCCTTGGAGTTACAAGCGCGCACGACCAGGCTCGGCGCGCAGCGGGCGGCGCAGGCCAACAGCGCAGCAGGCGGCGTGGCACAACGCACGGCGAGGGCGCAGCGGGCCAGGTGGCGCAGCGGGCGGACGACATGCGGCGCAGCGGGCCAGCAGGGCGCGGGAGTGGCTTGCGGCGGCGGCGCGCAGCGCAGCGGGCACGCGACCGGTGGCGGTGCGGGGCCAGCGCGGCGCGGGCCAGGCCAGCGTGGCACGGGCGAGCTGGGCGCAGGCGCGGGCGGCGGCTCGGCGCGCAGCCAGCAGTGCAGCGGCGGCGGACGCGCAGCGAGCACGCGGCCGGCGGCGCGGGGCCAGCGCGGCGCGAGGCGCGGCCAGGCCAGCGTGGCGAGGCTGCTCGCTGCGGCTGCTGCCAGCGGTGGCGCGGCACCAGGCGGCGGCGGCGCGGGGCCTGGCGTGCGGCGTCGCAGCGCGCGAGGCCAGCGGGGCCAGGCGGCGGCGGCGCAGGAGGGCCGGCGCGCGTGGCGTAGCCAGTAGCCAGCGGGGCGGACGCGGCCAGCGGCGGGCGGCGCGGACGCGGCGCGGCGGCGTGGCCTACGGCCGGCGGCGCGGCGATGGCCAGCAGGGCTCGTACGCGGCCACTGCTTGCACGGGCGTATGCATGCAATGAAAAAACAACTCGTGCATGAACAGTTCATAAAAACTAGATTGATTTGGATCTAAAAAAAGTCAAGATCAGCCCGATCTACTAGAAAAAAAATCCAGATCGGCACAGCAGGTGCACGCATCGACGGTACAGTCAACAAATTTCTAATCTGGGAGTGATTAGATCGATATTGATCGGCGACAGCAGGTCAGCTCGACTCCCGGAAAGAAAAATGCGGACCTAAGATGGGATCTGATCTAAGATCTGAACGCAAATCTTGAAAGAAAAACGCGAGACGAATCCATTTTTGCGGTCAGATTTGTGTTACCTTCAACGAAAACTTGCGTGATGCAGGCTCGACGGTGGCTTGACGGAGGCTCGACGGAGAGACACGTGCTGATAACGTGTTGGAACACCCCCTGCCGACTGGCCGGTCCCGAGGCTGTTCACACCGGAGAAGAAGACTAGAAGAAGGCACATAGAATACAAAGTAGATGAAATAGAGAACTTTATTGATAACTCTCTCGATAAGCTCACGTACATTTATAGGCTAAAGAGAGATACGATACCCACATAGGTCAACCCTAGCCTGGTAGAGACCATACCGAGTGGGCCTCTACCAGCCCAGTTTCCCAACAATTTCCATCTTGAGTCACACTGTACCGTAAAATAATGGTGACTCGCTCGACAAGCTTTTCCGTCTCGAGTCACGGTTGAAGCTTGCCTTTGGTCATCTGATAGGCCAAGTTGAGCTGAGAAGTGAGAACGTAGCAGTAGCCTATGCAATGGAAGGCCATCTGGCCCTTGCCGTTTCCAAGAGATAAAGTTTACTGCACCAAACACCAAGACACTACACTCATTTTCCATTAGCTAGCAAAGTCTCGTCGGATCAACCACGCACTCAAAAAAGTTACGTACATGCTCGTCCACGCGTGCATGCATATATGCATGCACCATGTAGTAGTGCTAGTGCAGAGCTAACTACTCTACCATGGACGGCAGCTGGGGTGTTAGTGGCGACGTCGTATGCCATCTCCAATGCGAGATCAGCTCGGTCGAGGTGGCAGGCCTCGGCTGCACCGCCGGCGCTCGCGCGCTCTTCCTCCAGTGCCACGTCCCGGCGGGCGGCGGAAGGACGATCCAGATCGACAGCCAAGGTGCCGAGGCCCACGTACGCGGCGTGGTCTCGTGGCGGGACGTGGCGTCGCTCACGTGCGACGGCTCTCCCGCGTGCGTGCGGGAGCTCGCGGACACGAGGAGCGTGGCGTTCGAGGTGCGGAGGCGGCGGAAGAGGATCATGGGGCGCGCCGTCGGGTCCGAGCTGGTGGGCCGCGCCGAGGTGGCGTGGAGGGACGTCGTCGACGTGGAATCCGGGGACGCGGCGGTGGAGGAGCGGCAAGTCGCTCTTGTCGTCCCCGCGCGGGGTGGAGGCTGGACGTCCCGGGGGGATGCTTCGCCTGCGCCGGTGATGTCGGTGAGGATGAGCGTGCGCGTGACGGAGACGGCCGCGCCCGTCCGCCCGAGCGTGGGCTCGCACCGGGAGACTTGTGGTTGTGAGCGGACTGTGGGCGAGGACGACGTGTTCGGGGTGGTTGCGTTCGGCGTAGCAGATGACGGGGGCGAGTAGCTTCGACTGGAGTTCTAAGTGTATGCCGTTTGCCGTTAGGCCTTAGCTGACAACTTGACATAAATTTGGACCTGACAGATATTAGCAAATCATCGAGTATCCTCTCCTTGTTATTCTTAGTTGTTTCTAAGTCCATTCCTGAAAGAGTGCAGGTTGCATTTTAGAGGCAGGTTGCATTTTACACATACTGCATATGTATCATGTCGTCGTATCGAAGATAAGTACGATGATGACTCAGATTCTACTCCTGCAATAAATCGCTATAACGGCAATAAGACAGAGGTTATAGCTCTTAGGCCGGCTTATATAGTCACCTGGCATAGGGTTTACTGAGAGGATATCTAGACTATGATACATATTTTAGGCTAATTTGGCTTACTTTAAGGTTTTTAGTCCAAGTCTTCGACCATCTCGGCTAGAGACCGTAACTACTCTGGACCTTCATGCAGCCGGATGGGCCTCTGTCTTGCACATACACTGAGCCGCCTTGTGAGCCATTCGACATCACCACCAATGGGCCACCCTGGCTTGCAGGTATTTTCTCTATATCGTGACTATATCTCCTAGAACACTACAATATATTCAATCGGTTTGTCGATGTCTTGAGGCGGAATCCGTCTTTAGATGGTTGATGACCTCGAACAAATAATCTTAAAGGGTTCCTGAGACTTGTCAACAAACTTTTATCCGAGTCAAAGTGAGCGAGAAAACGGTAAGTCTTTCTTTCTCTCACTCTGATAAACCTAAGAAGGAAAATGTTCCTCGTCACCTGAAGGAGACCAATTTTGAAAATTTCTCATGAAATCTGCATGTTCAGGTCAAGTCATGACACCTGACAGACATTCTCATCACACATATCGTTAGTAGGTGGTCCCACTACGGCCAAAACTATGGCTTCACATTAAATGCAGCACGAAAATCAAGGAGTTGAACGGTGCGTGGCCACGTGGGCCGATATCACCGCGCATGTCTCCCACTTGTGGCACAAATTGATCATGTCCACACCAGCTCACACGAATCGTGACGCAGGGCTATATAAGGGCTTCTTTCCCTTTCTCGTGCCACTGCGCCAAAGATCTCTCCTCACTCCCTCCTCCCAAAATACCATCTCACACCACCATGGAGCCTTCATCCTCTAGTGCTCAGACCAGTACATCGACAATGGAGAAGAAGGGTGTTTGGCTCCCCGCGACTAAGGGAGAGGTGGATCTAGAAGTCTCCGAGATGGAGGGTCTCAACCCTAGCAAGGACAAGTGCGCATGGCGCTCCACCATTGGAGATCTAGGACCTAAGCTTGTCGGCGAGGAATTGGTGCTGCTGATGTCTCACGTCAATCATGGATTTAGCTTCCCACTTGTCGGATTTTTTCCTCGAGGTACTCGGCCATTATGGCGTTCAAACCCACAATCTCCCTGCCAATAGTATCTTAGAGATATGTGGGCATGTTGCTTTGTGCAAAGGATTTTTGGGCGTTAGGCCTTCTCTTCCTTTGTTGAAATTCTACTATGGAACCAAACGACAGTCCGTAGATGCGAGTGGTCCCCTAGCATACTGTGGTAGTGTTAGCCTGATCCTTAGAAAAAACCGAGTTTACCCTAAGATCTGAGCTAGCGATTCTGTCAGGCAGTGTGTACCGGCTCATCTTTTTATTTTAAAGACGTGCCGACTATGGGCAAGACGGTAGGATTAGTGGCTTTTGCCAATGGCCCAGCAAAAGGACTCATAGGAAGAGGAGCTGGAAACCACGTTGCCTTACATACGATCTCCTCCGTGCCAAGATGACGGGAGGGATGGCAAGAGGTGTCATGTCGTGAATTGCTTGAGAGGTAATCACCGACTTCACAAGAGTGCCTCTCTCGGCGGTTGCAATATGCTTTCCATGCCAAGGAACGACCCACATTCTGTAGTTTTTAAACTCCTACTAGTTGAGAGCGGGAGCCCCAAGTATTTGATAGAGAAGGAGCAACATTGAACCGAGAACATTTGCATAATACTACATTTAGGTACAAGGAATAACATCTAATTAATAGAAGCCTCTTGTCGTGCACATTAGTAACCAGCCCCCACATATAAGTTGATTGTGCCTGCTCAAGATCAACACGCTGGTGCTGAAACTTCTCATCTGCAAGATCGGCACCAGACGGTGGCATCTATCGGTACATGTTCTGTAGTCAGCCGAGATTGCTCGGCGAAGGCGGCGTGTACCTGTTCTACTCGCTCTTGTGGCCCTTAGGGTGTACCCAGTGCTGATTTAGGGCTCATCGAGTCTTCTCCACTGCCTGAATATCATGCAATGCAGCAGATACATCAGCATGCACTTGTGCTCATTGCTTCTTTTTCTTTTGAGATGAGAAAATCATCATGATGAGCTACTTGACTCCCTGCTTGAAACTAAGCTTCCCTCATTGGGCCGGTGTCTCCGCGGCCCCGTTTACAGTTGAATTAAGGTTAAACTGGTGTCCCTGGCCCAGTTAGCCCACATTGTTGCCCCGCCTTTATTTCTTGAAACGAAGTTTTTTCTTCTTGCGAAGAATTTTATACAAAGGAAGAAAGGGAACAAAGGCGTCGCGTATACCATTTCCCCGATCGCACTGGTAGCTGTCTGCTGGAACCAACCAAATGATCCTCCACTCATCGCCAAGCTGAAAGTAGACAAGCAGATACGGTCGCCGACCAAATACCCCGATCCATCATCACCTCCTTATAATCTAGTATACCACACGCTACACAGGCAACATGTTCCGAAAGAGAAGAATCATGGCAGACTTACAGGTACGTGTACCTCGTAAAGCCGAGACCAGACAGACAGGCAAGGCCCGAGCCCAAAGTCGCCCGAACCGACCTGGCTCTCTGCACGCACGCAGGCTGGCTGGCTAGCTCAGAGCAGCAGCGCACCGCATCCAAAGCTCACCCCCCGCCCGACCCATGTGCGCGCCACCGGCTGCTGCCCCGTCGATCCGGGCCGTCCATTAAACTCCACCTTGGCGCCGTGGCAGTCTCAAAAGTAAAAGGGCACGTGAAGCGCCACGGCTTTTTCCGCCCGAAAAGGACGCCCCATATCCCAGTTATCCCAGTTACTAACACCCCTAGGATTCCCTTCTGCTTGTTTCAGACGGTGCGCTTTTTTGGAACGGTGCAGTGCCAGTGCGTGCATGTGAGCTGTGCCCTCCCTGTGTTTGTGTGTGTATGACCACCACTGACCTGACATTGCAGGGGATCCAAGCAAAGCCTCGATCCTACTTGAACGCCAAGGAAGGAAGAAGAAGCTAGCTGCACTACTACACATACAGCGAGGCTTGGACGGAGGTGGGTGCCCCGAAATGACCATGCACGCCACGCGCATCCTCGACACGTTACCAATTGCTACGCATGGACACTATCGAAATTAATCGCTTGCACGGAACCGGACGATTCTAGTAGTTCGCAATCATTTACTGCGAGAGTAGTAGCTAAACCCCAGCTGGACGTGCACATGACCATGTTGAAATCTACCCCAAGGTACGGTTGTTCTGCTTCTTCGTTGGTTGGTGGTGGTGTCTCCGTGCACACACACGCCCATAGATGTAGCGGTACTTGACCTTCCGAAATGTCTAGAAACCCATGAATGTGCGTGCGCCCTTGCGATGCACGGCATCATGTGCCGAACCTACTACTCCACATGCACCAGGAGACTCGATCGATCGGATAATATGCACTTCATCGGTGTAGGTGTACTTCCTTCACGAAACCACAATTATTCTTTCGTACGTTGCACCCTACGTCGTACTTATATTACGTTGTTGCTGTCGTTTGTTGTTGGGCGCCAATCCATGGGCACTGCACGGGCGGGCGGCAAAAGGAAGATACCAAGTAGACAGACGACAGACTGCGCACGGGTGCATGTGTCGAGCCGGCCGGCCCGTGGTATCATCCACTCGCCAAAGACCGAATTAAAGGAAGCTAATCAGGCCATGATCGATAATACCATACCAACCTTAATGAATGTTAAGAGGAAATTAATCCTTCCCTCGGACAGTGACGGCGATGCGTCGACAATCGTTGTAATTAAGTGCTATACGATGGCAGCGCTTCGAATGCTTCTACGTGAAGGTAAAGCTACTTGCATGCATGTATACACCTGTTGAGATAGAGGTTGTTAGGGCCCGGTTATCCCCGGAGAATATAAGCGTTACTATGATAATAGCACCCTTGATTTAATTAAAGTAGTACTCCTCAGCAGCTTTTCTCTCCAAGCATGCAAAAGTGAGAAGGGATGATGGGTAGTACATTTGATGTGCCGCACGGTGACGATTTTCCAAAAGTTTGGCAGTTTAGAATCATGTGGGATTGTTTTTATTTTTTCACAAAATAATGATGTCATTGAAAGGTCGTTGATCAGTTTTATGTGCACTAGCTAATATGGCTGGGGACAAAAACTCAACCCGTCTGTGTGTGTGTGTGTGGTGGTGTGTGGGTGGGTGGGTGGGTGGGGGTGTACATTATTTTTCAAGAAAATGAGGATAATCCCGGCCTTTGAACCGGTTGATGTATATATATGGGAAAATGATATACGTTCTCCGGGGGATTCCATCCCCCGGCTCGTTGCAACCTCCGTACGTATGTGAGACTCACTACGCCTTATCCTCTCCCTTGCCTTTATTCCCAACCGCTCGTCTCCTCCCGCGTACAGCCGCCGCCTAGAGCCCTCCACCGCTGTCAACACCCGGATTTTTCAATCCTAGATGCCTGTTATGCCATACATCGCAATCCTAGGATTACCATTTTTGCGAGACATAACAGAATTGGATACCATAGTACATCATCCATTACAACGATACATAAGTTCTTACACAAATAGGGATCTCATGATCCAGTTCTTAATACAACATCAAGCAGCGGAATACGTAATAATAACAGTAGCGTAGGCGAAGCTCCATCTTCGGGGTCACAGGCAATGCTAACGATGGGAGATGATCCTAGTTGTCGTAACCTTCCTGGGGTCCATCCTCCAGGTACTCCTCTTCATAGTCTGGCCATGGGAATAGCCAGGGACAAAGCCATGAGTACTCTTTAAGTACTCGCAAACTAATACTAACAGGTAAGGGGTTTTTGGATAATATGACACTAGGCTCTAGGGTTGTTTTGCAAAAAGTCAGGTTTATCTTTAGTAAGTTCCGAAGCTAGTCACAGTTTTATAACTCCTAAGTGGGATCTTGTAATCCAGGTCACAACTCTGTTGTGGTCAAGTCAAAGTCGCAATTCATTTCACAAGTCATTTTAAAAGGGTCTGACGGGGGAACAGTATGGCCACTCCAACTGTCCATAACCGCGGACGCGGCTATTCGAATAGTTTGACACTCTGCAGAGATTGTACACTTTCACCACAACATTCGATACATCCGTCAGGAACAAATCCTGAACTCACCATACTCAGTATGCGGATAATCAATCCTAACATTTCAATTACACTCCCTAGTATCAGCACCTCTCCTGTGAGTTTGGCCTCCCAACCATGACCACTGTCATCTTGGGTACTGCACAGGTGGACAATCTTCACAAGGTAGCCTCAGCTCAGACCTTGGCCGGGAGGGAACTAATACTAAGGTATATAAGTTTCCAGTCAAGCCCTACCCAATATTCGGGTATTGTGGTTGTACGCAAAAATTGGAATGGTATCGCATCCAGACAACCATCAGTTTTATAAAGGGCTAAGGCTCATGCCTCATCATTTTCATCACCAAAATCATCAAGTGTTTGGAAACACATGTCCAAAACATTTCAATAGAATGATCCATCATTCCAAGGTTTTCATAACCATTTTTCTACCAAGTATTCCCATCTAAAGTTGATCAAATTTTATGCTTAGCACTAGCATCTACAGGTGGGGGTGGTACTAATGAGGGGTGGTAACTAGTGGAGTTTCACTAAGTCTAACCTTATATCTTAGGCTGATATCAAGGTTTCTAGCTTAGGCCAAATTTTATGCTCTTGATGCAACCTTCAACACAACTGTCTAGTATCTACCAAACTCTTAGGTAGACTCTAAGTAAGCTTTGATAAAGAAATAAAGTAAGAAGCTTGCCATAAAACTAGGATTGGTTTAGCAAGTAGGTATGATCACATATGCTTAAGGCATATAGTATTCATATCACAAGTATGGGTTTGTGGCAACAATAGGGTATCTTGCAAGTGTTAGCTTGCACATTCACTAGTAGTATTAGGCTTGCATCAGTGTCAATATAAGCTTGCATTGTTACTAGCTTGCATAGGTATAGTATCTTGCAAGTGTTAGCTTGCCTTGTGCAGAGCAGTGGTTGAAGTTCTCCTCGGCTTCCTCTTCGTAGTATCCTCCTTCCTCCTCGTATCCTTGGTCGGTACTAGCGTCTATGAATAAATACGAGGTACACAATCACCAAACAATACTTAACTACTTGCAATCATCACACACAAGGGTCCTATAGATGATCTAGCATCATCTCTAACATTACAAGGTTAAAGCTTGGTTTAAATCTTTTTATTTTTTGAAAAGTAATTTCTACTCATTAAAAACTACTTAAGATTTAATATTCTCCAAACTAAACATGGGATCATGTTGACACATGTCATCACCACATATCGTAGTCCATGGGAATGCGATTTAAAGTGGTGTCACAATTTAATAAGGTTTTACCCTTTTATTTTAATTTATTCAAGTGGCTAGAAATGCTTATGAAGCATTCTTTTATTACTTGAACATTATTTCTGCAAGTAAACCTATATATTTTTATATAATCTGAAAGGTATGTTTAAATGTGATTTTTGAGAGTTGGAATCAACTCAAAAGCTTTTATGGTTTAAATTTGAAAAATGTTTGAATGCAGAAAAGCTCCTGCCTTGTTATTTTTGCTATGGGTGATCTACAGATCAAAATGACTTGAATCCAACGGGCTTGGATTAAGCATTCAAAGACCTTTCCAACAAAATTGGTTTCATCCAATTTGGTGCACTGAATCGATCTGGATTGATTTTTGAAGTTGGGTATAGAAGTATGTTTGAATTTAAAAAGAAAAGGTTTAATTTGAATTGCTGGGCTGCGCGGGAAATTCTAACGGGCCGGCCTGCTAAGCGCAGTGCTCCCACGGGCTGCGTAAGTGGGTGTCCCCACTCGTCAGTGACACGGGGCTGGGCGAAGCGGTATGGGGCAACATGGATCGTTCGATCGAGTTCTAATCCAACGTCTGGGGGTCATCATCGACGCGAGACAGCTCCGGCGAGAACGAAACCTAGCGCGGCCAGTGGGGGGTGCTGGGGGATCACCGGGGTACGGGCGAGGGTCGGCGAGGCGGGTGAACGAGGAAGTCGACGACGGCGAACCTCCTGGTACCAGTGGCTTCTCCTGGGGCGGCTCCAATCGTTGGCTCCCTTCTTCTCTGGCAGCGGCAGGCTCCGGTGAAATTCCGGCGATGTGGTGCTCGCCTTGCTCTGAGAATGGTGTGGCATGGTCAGTGGGGAGAGGGGAGTGAGATGGTGTGAAGAAATCGTGCGGGGGTGGTCTTTATGTATAGTCGAGCGAGGGGACCGTCGGGGCGCAAGGTGAGCTCGTCGGGGGCGACGTTACAGGCGGCTAATGGCATGGGAAAGGGTAGGGGACGGTGCTGTGTCTCCTGGCGATGCTCAACGACATGGTCGCGAGGCATGGGCGGTGTGGTTTGGTCTGGAACGGGCGGCGCTCTGCGCGGCAGAGGCGGCGTCTTCGACGGCGGGCGGTGGCTGTATGGCACGGGGCGGCAAACGGGGGTGTCTGGCGGTCTCCTGGGTCGGTGGTGATCGTGTGTGCGCGCGGTGACGGCGGCGCGCGGTCTGTGGGTGATGGTCGAGGGTGGCGCTCTGGCGCACGCTCGGCATGGTCTGGGCGTGTCTCGTGCGCGTGGTCTAGGCCTTGGCAACGCTCGCGGCTGGGACAGGCAGTGGCGATGGACGGTGGGCTGCCTCCCAGACAAGGTTGGCACGGCTAGTTCTTCCTCTAGCCTGCTGTCCACAATGGGGTGACATGGGGTTGCTCGGCTGTTCACCATTAATGGCAATGGCAAGCTCACAGGGGTGCTAGTGTTGGGCTAATCTTTCTAGATGATCTACTGGGTTGTGTGTGAGCTAACTAGGGAACAAGTTAGGCTCAAAACACTGCACACTATAGTGTTTGATGTTTTGTTTGATTTGTGTCTGCAACCTGTTTGATGAAATGGCCGCATGAAATCAAGTTTTGAATTTTGAAATGTTTTTTGGTGGGTTTGCGAGATTGGTTCTGGTGAGTCTGCAGATGCTTGGGTTTTGAAAGTTGAGCTTGTTTGGGTGGGTTTTGGAAAAGTGGGATCTTCCCATATGAAGAAGATTCAATTTTGAATTGTCATTTAAACTATGCATTTGAAAGTTTCTGGATGATCACAAAGTGGGCCTTGATACTTTGTTATGAGTACATTCAAGGGGTGCAAAGATCCAGAAAAGTTTCTGTTAGGTTTTGAAAGTTTGAAACAGCCAAAGTAGGCATGGGAGTTAAATTGGTCAACATGACCATTCACTTAATATATTTGTTTTGATTTACTTGTCTTTAGGAAAAGTGTGGGAAATGTTTTAGATGATGTTATTTTCACCTAAGAAACATTTTACAAGCAATGGTTCATACAAACAAGGTGGTTTTTAAAGAAATTCAAAATTCATGCATACACATATACATGCATTCATGAATTCATTTAGAAAAGTTTTTGTTAACCCTAAACTTGATGATTAGTGTTTTGATGATCTAAGTTTGATATTTTTGGGATGTTACAAACCTTCTCCCCTTAAACAAAATCTCGTCCCGAGATTTGAAAAGGACGAAAAGATTACCTAGGATTTGAAGAGATCTGGAAACTCCGTTCTGATGTGATCTTCGCGTTCCCAGGTAGCCTCCTCTTCTGTGTGGTTGCTCCACTGAATCTTGAGAAACTTGATGCTTCGGGTTCTGGTAGTTCGAAAGGCTTCTTCCAATATACGGATGGGTACTTCGGGATAGGTTAGGTCATCGTTGATCTCTATGGTCCGGTGATTGATATTCTTGAACACTTCGGTCTTCTCGGGGACTTCGAGACATTTGCGAAGTAACGAGATATGGAACACATTGTGCACCGCTGACACCTCTTCAGGTAGTTCCAGTTGATACGATACTTCTCCTCGGCGGTTCAAAATTTTGAAAGGTCCGATATATCTGGGGGCTAACTTTCCTTTGAGTTGGAAACGTTGCATTCCCTTCAATGGCGACACTTTCAGATAAACAAAATCTCCGATGTTGAAGGCGAGGTCTCGACGTCTCTTGTCGGCGTAACTCTTTTGTCGGGATTGGGCTGTCTTGAGGTGTTCACGAATCTTGTGAACCTTCTCTTATGCTTCTCGTAGGATGTCGGGTCCGAAAATCTGACTCTCTCCTACCTCCGACCAGTTCAAAGGGGTGCGGCACTTTCTTCCGTACATAAATTCAAATGGGGCCATTTGCAAACTGGCTTGGTAACTATTGTTGTAAGAAAATTCTTCAAATGGCGGACAGTCTTCCCACTTGGATCCATATTCTAGCACACATGCTCTAAGCATATCTTCGAGTATTTGATTTACTCGCTCCGTTTGTCCATCGGTCTGAGGGTGATACGCGGTACTGAAATCTAGGCGGGTTCCTAAACCTTCTTGGACTTTCTTCCAGAATCTCGAGGTAAACTGAGTTCCTCGATCCGAGACTATGTTCTTGGGGACTCCGTGCAAACTAACGATCCTAGCGATGTATAACTCCACTAGCTTCGAACTCTTATAGGTGGTTTTGACGGGCAAGAAATGGACTACTTTGGACAATCTGTCCACTATGACCCAAATAGAGTCATTTCCCCTACTAGAAGTAGGTAGTCCAGTGATAAAGTCCATTCCTACAGAATCTCATTTCCATTCCAGAATTTGCAAAGGTTGCAACAATCCAGCGGGTCTTTGATGTCCTGCCTTGACTCGCTGACATATGTCACACTTGGCGATATAGCTTCCGATTTCTCTCTTCATCTTATGCCACCAAAATTGCTCTTTCAAATCTTGATACATCTTAGTTCCTCCGGGATGGATAGAATAAAGAGTATCGTGAGCCTCCTTCAAGATAACTTCTTTCAACTCCGAATCTGCTGGTACACAAAGGCGTCCTTTGTACCACAAAACTCCTTCTTCGTCCTCGGTGAATCCGGGTACTTTGCCTGTACCGATACGACGCTTGATTCCGTCGATACTGGCATTTCCCTTCCGCGCCTCTTTAATCTGACTGATCAAAGTGGGCTGAAGTTCGATGCTAACCAAAAATCCTTCACTTACTAATTCCACTCGAAAATCTTCCATCTCTTTGTGCAAACTTGGTTGCTCCTTTAAAATCATGGAGTTCAAGCGGCACGGCAATCTGCTAAGGGCATAGGCTACCACATTGGCTTTTCCAGGATGATAGTGAATGTCCAGGTCGTAATCCTTGATTAGCTCAATCCATCTTCTCTGCCTCATATTCAGCTCCTTCTGAGTGAATATATACTTTAGGCTCTTGTGATCCGAATAAATCTCACAACGGTTTCCCATCAGGTAATGTCTCCATGTCTTTAGGGCTAGGACTACAGCTGCGAGTTCGAGGTCATGGGTTGGGTAATTTTGTTCATGTTGCTTCAATTGTCGCGATAGATAAGATATAACTTTGCCTTCTTGCATTAGCACACATCCGAGACCAATCTTGGATGCCTCACAATAAACATCGAAGGGCTTCGTGATATCTGGCATAATCAGGATTGGGGCTGAAATCAATCTCCTCTTGAGTTCTTGAAAACTCGCTTCACACTTGTCTGTCCATTCAAACTTCTTGTCCTTCTTCAGCAATTGGGTCAGGGGTCGGTCTATACTTGAGAATCCTTCTACGAATTTGCGGTAATATCCCGCCAATCCGAGAAAAGCACGAACTTGGGTTTGAGTGGTTGGGGCTTGCCAATCTTCTACATCTTTCACTTTGGCAGGGTCCACGGCAATTCCTCCTGCTGATACAATGTGACCGAGGAATCCTACTTCCTGTAACCAGAATTCACATTTGCTAAATTTTGCATACAACTGATGCTCTCTAAGGGTTCCAAGAATGGTCCTTAGGTGTAGCTCATGTTTTTCTTCCGATTTGGAATAAATTAGAATGTCATCGATGAAAACAACGACAAACTTATCCAGGAAGTCCATAAAAATCTTATTCATGAGGTTCATGAAATAAGCGGGGGCATTGGTTAATCCAAAAGACATGACTGTATACTCATACAATCCATATCTGGTGGTGAAGGCAGTCTTTGGGATATCCTCTGCACGAATTTTGAGTTGATGATAGCCAGTTCTAAGATCAATCTTAGAAAACACCTGGGCTCCGGTCAACTGATCAAACAAATCTTCTATCTTGGGCAAAGGGTACTTGTTCTTGATGGTGACATCATTCAACTTCCGATAATCCGTACATAAACGGTTACCTCCATCCTTCTTGTCCACAAACAAGACAGGTGATCTCCATGGGAACGCACTTGGTTGAATCAATCCGATTTCCAACATGGAATCGAGTTGCTTCTTCAGTTCTTCTAGTTCTGACGGGTTCATACTATAGGGTCTCTGGGCTATGGGTCCTGTTCCGGGGATTAGTTCGATGATAAACTCGATATCCCGATCTGGGGGCATACCGGGCAAAACATCTGGAAATACATCGGGGTATTCGCAGACTATCCGAACTTGGTCAATGGTAGGTTGGGCTAGACTCTTGTTACACTTGAATTGGCGAGGTAAGGTTTCAGATATATGTTCGACTGATATTCCGGTGGTACTGGTCATGGTGATGGCTTTCTTGACACAGTCAATCAATCCTTTATGTTTGGACATCCAATCCATTCCTAGTACTACTTCCAAACCTTTAGTTCCGAGTACTATTAGGTTAGCATAAAAATCTATGCCATGGACTCGGATAGGGACGGCTTTGCAAATTTGCCTAGCCTTGGTGGTTGATCCGGGAATTTGTACAATCATCACATGCTTCAATTTGGTTGGTTGAATTTTACTAGTGCAGGCAAATTCTTCGGTGACAAATGAATGTGATGCACCAGAATCAAACAACACTCTTGCAAGTACTGAATTAACAGAAAACATACCCAGCACGACGTCTGGCGCTTCCTGAGCTTCTTCAGCATGCATGAGAAAAAGACGGCCATTGCGGTTGAGTGAATTCCCTGGGGCAAATCTTCTCCCTGGCTGGACACGACGCTGCTGCTGAGCTGGGACATTGGCGTTGGGGGTTGTGGCATTCTTCTTGTTGGGGCACTCGTTGGAATAGTGGCCTTTATTTCCACAGTCATAACAGGTCACTTGTGACTTGTCCTTGGCTGTGATAAGCACAGCATTGCTTCCAGTCCTTGGGGCAGTGTTGGGGTTGGTGGTAGTATTGTTGGTGTTGAACTTGGGTGGGGCACGGGTGAAATTGCTAGAGTTGCCAGGGTTGTTGTGATTTCCTCCGGGTCTAGGGTTTCCACGGTTGGGATAGGTCGGACGGGTCATAGGGGGTCTGTTGGTTCTTGGGGCAAATCCTGGAGATGGGTTGGGGCGATACTTTGGGGTCTGATGGGTTCCTGGTTGATGCATCATGCGACGCTTGCGGTTCTCATTGGCTTGGTTGATCTTTCCTTCCATTTGGATAGCAGAGTCGACAAGGGCTTCAATATCAACAAAGGGGATATTGACTAACACCGTCTGCATCTCGTCATGCAGACCATTCAGGAATCTTTCTTTCTTCTTGGCTTCGGTGTCTATTTCATCCGGGGCATACCTAGCTAATGACAAAAATTTGTCACGGTATTCCACTACAGTCATCCTTCCTTGCTTCAACTCTCTGAACTCGTCTCTCATTCTCTTGATTAAACCTGGTGGCACATGGGTTCTGCTAAACTTGACCTTGAATTCCTCCCAGGTCATCATCTGGCCTCCGGTCATTGCACGAACACTGTTCCACCATGCCCTGGCATCTCCGGCTAGATAATGGGTGGCGAACAAGACTTTCTCGTTGGCTTCCACTCCGGCTACTTCTAAGTTATTTTCCATGGTTTGCAGCCAATCATCGGCATCTAGGGGTTCTTCCGACTTGGTGAAAACGGGTGGGTTGGTATTCTGGAAATTCTTGAGCTTAGATCCGTGGTTGTCCGGATTTCCATGGCCTTGGTTGTTATGGGCTAGCTGGGCTATCTGTTGCAGAGTGGCTAGGTTGGCTTGACATTCCGCTCTTTCAGCTTCGCGGTCAGAAGTCAACATTTGCAGGATCTGCAACATCGGGTCCGGGGCTGAACCACTTCCTCCACGTGGCATCTGAAGATTTAGATAGATCATGAGAAAAGAGAGAAATTCCTAAGGTTTTGGGTCTTTGAAAAGTTTTTGGAGTTTGACTCAAGTTTTCTAGCAACTTGCTTTTTCATTCATTCACTCATAGCACACAGTACAACACACACCACAACAAGGAAAAACAGATGGTTTTAAGAACCATTCTGGAATCTACGATACAGTGGGACCGACTACTACTCACTACGCTAGTGCTCAGTGCTACTACTGCTTGGAGTCTGTGGCTTCATCATCTTCAGGATCATCGATGAAGGCGAAATCATCCTCATCGGTGAAGAAGTCCATGGCCTGATCCTCCAGAAAATCATCGTCATCGCTGAGATAGGAGTAAGGGTCTCCACGAAGATCTTCTCCGGCATTCTCCCTTTCCTCCAACTACATGTCCCTCTCGTGGATGGTCTCTTCCAGAGATGAGATGCGATGGCGAAGACGGGAAATAATGCGCTCCTTCTTGTCGAGCTGACGGCGGCGAGACTTGCGATCCTTTGCTAGCATGGCGATGGTCTGATCCTTCGTCTTGATGATGGCAGACTTGTGGTTGCAATAGTCACGGCAGTTGTCCAACTCTTGCTGACGATCATACATCATGAAGCTAAGGTGGTCCAATTGAGTCTTCAGCTCGGGGTGGTATGGGGCTTCCAGTGGTTGTCCATTTGTATCACGCCTTGGGAAAAACTCAAAGCGAGTACCCTTGATCTGATTGATGCTCTGCCCACACAGACGGGAAAGAGCTTCCTGCATTGCTCTGGCAAGTCCATCGAGCCAGTTGTTTTCCCTCAAGGTAAACTGAATTCCCTCCGCTGTGGGAGGTTCAATCTTTCCTCGGAGACTTGCAACAATTAGCCACTGCAGATCTTCTCCTCCTTGATCATTGAGCTGAGCTCCGAAGAACTCGGGGTGCGGGCGCTCCAGAAGTTCCGAAAGCTGATCCAGATCCCTCTCAAATATAAGGTCTCCTCCATTCCCGAGTTGATAAAACTTGCTGTACTTCACGTCCATCTATAAAAATAGAGGATAAGTAGATTAGCAGAGTGATCAAGTGTGTCAAAATTTATCTATTTTGCAAGAGTTTTTGGGGAACATGAAGTTTTATGAAAGAATTAAAGAGATAAGAATGAGAATAGTTTTTTGTAAATATTTGTTTTCTTTGGTTTTTAAAACTAAGTTTTTTTTTGGTTCAACGTCCAACCTAACTAGGGTCTCCTATGGTCAGGATGGCTCTGATACCAACTTGTCCACCCGGATTTTTCAATCCTAGATGCCTGTTATGCCATACATCGCAATCCCAGGATTACCATTTTTGCGAGACATAACAGAATTGGATACCATAGTACATCATCCATTACAATGATACATAAGTTCTTACACAAATAGGGATCTCATGATCCAGTTCTTAATACAACATCAAGCAGCGGAATACGTAATAATAACAGTAGCATAGACGAAGCTCCATCTTCGGGGTCACAGGCAATGCTGACGATGGGAGATGACCCTAGTTGTCATAACCTTCCTGGGGTCCATCCTCCAGGTACTCCTCTTCATAGTCTGGCCATGGGAATAGCCAGGGACAAAGCCATGAGTACTCTTTAAGTACTCGCAAACTAATACTAACAGGTAAGGGGTTTTTGGATAATAGGACACTAGGCTCTAGGGTTGTTTTGCAAAAAGCCAGGTTTATCTTTAGTAAGTTCCGAAGCTAGTCACAGTTTTATAACTCCTAAGTGGGATCTTGTAATCCAGGTCACAACTCTATTGTGGTCAAGTCAAAGTCGCAATTCATTTCACAAGTCATTTTAAAAGGGTCTGACGGGGGAACAGTATGGCCACTCCAACTGTCCATAACCGCGGACGCGGCTATTCGAATAGTTTGACACTCTGCAGAGATTGTACACTTTCACCACAACATTCGATACATCCGTCAGGAACAAATCCTGAATTCACCATACTCAGTATGCGGATAACCAATCCTAACCTTTCAATTACACTCCCTAGTATCAGCACCTCTCCTGTGAGTTTGGCCTCCCAACCATGACCACTGTCATCTTGGGTACTGCACAGGTGGACAATCTTCACAAGGTAGCCTCAGCTCAGACCTTGGCCGGGAGGGAACTAATACTAAGGTATATAAGTTTCCAGTCAAGCCCTACCCAATATTCGGGTATTGTGGTTGTACGCAAAAATTGGAATGGTATCGCATCCAGACAACCATCAGTTTTATAAAGGGCTAAGGCTCATGCCTCATCATTTTCATCACCAAAATCATCAAGTGTTTGGAAACACATGTCCAAAACATTTCAATAGAATGATCCATCATTCCAAGGTTTTCATAACCATTTTTCCACCAAGTATTCCCATCTAAAGTTGATCAAGTTTTATGCTTAGCACTAGCATCTACAGGTGGGGGTGGTACTAATGAGGGGTGGTAACTAGTGGAGTTTCACTAAGTCTAACCTTATATCTTAGGCTGATATCAAGGTTTCTAGCTTAGGCCAAATTTTATGCTCTTGATGCAACCTTCAGCACAACTGTCTAGTATCTACCAAAGTTACTCCACCATTTACTTAGATATGCAGCTCGTCTCCCTTATATTTTTATAGGTTATAGTCTCTGCTGCCCGAGATATGAGCAATCTCTCTATAGTTTTACTTGTTATTTTTGTTGATGCGCAGTTTATCTTTAAAATACCTTCGATTTTATTTTTCTCTACATATTTTCTGCTACAGTTAAATATTTAATAGTTTTTTATGTTTATGCAATGGACAAGATTGCATCAATGTCTTTTGGCTCAACTGATATTGCTTTCCTTTTTCTGCATCACCAAAAAGTACTTCCTCGACGACTTATATTTGGGAACAAAGGGAGTATTTGTTACTTCAGTTGGCATCGATTGGCAATGATCAGGAAGTTGTTTTATTTGTTTGTATTAGTTTTTGGTATTTTTATATTATGATAATGGTCCAAGACCAAGACCCTATAAGGTGTAGGTCTTTGGAAAAATTGATATTGCTAGAAATTATTCAAATACATGTTTGCTTATTGTATTGATATATGTTTTGTGACTTTGGTTTGCTCATGCCAGGCCATTGTCTAGGTTAATCCAGCGTTGGGTAACATGTTCCAAGGACTTTTGTGCTAGAAGGTAACGAGGCTATATGAAAGTATGTCTTTGTGTATGTGACTATCCGATGTTATGTGGCAAGTGCTACCATCTGAATTATGTTCTTTTTATGGATAATCTTGCAGTTTCTGGATATATTACGTTGTACTTATATTACGTTGTTGCTGTCGTTTGTTGTTGGGCGCCAATCCATGGGCACTGCACGGGCGGGCGGCAAAAGGAAGATACCAAGTAGACAGACGACAGACTGCGCACGGGTGCATGTGTCGAGCCGGCCGGCCCGTGGTATCATCCACTCGCCAAAGACCGAATTAAAGGAAGCTAATCAGGCCATGATCGATAATACCATACCAACCTTAATGAATGTTAAGAGGAAATTAATCCTTCCCTCGGACAGTGACGGCGATGCGTCGACAATCGTTGTAATTAAGTGCTATACGATGGCAGCGCTTCGAATGCTTCTACGTGAAGGTAAAGCTACTTGCATGCATGTATACACCTGTTGAGATAGAGGTTGTTAGGGCCCGGTTATCCCCGGAGAATATAAGCGTTACTATGATAATAGCACCCTTGATTTAATTAAAGTAGTACTCCTCAGCAGCTTTTCTCTCCAAGCATGCAAAAGTGAGAAGGGATGATGGGTAGTACATTTGATGTGCCGCACGGTGACGATTTTCCAAAAGTTTGGCAGTTTAGAATCATGTGGGATTGTTTTTATTTTTTCACAAAATAATGATGTCATTGAAAGGTCGTTGATCAGTTTTATGTGCACTAGCTAATATGGCTGGGGACAAAAACTCAACCCGTCTGTGTGTGTGTGTGTGGTGGTGTGTGGGTGGGTGGGTGGGTGGGGGTGTACATTATTTTTCAAGAAAATGAGGATAATCCCGGCCTTTGAACCGGTTGATGTATATATATAGGAAAATGATATACGTTCTCCGGGGGATTCCATCCCCCGGCTCGTTGCAACCTCCGTACGTATGTGAGACCCACTACGCCTTATCCTCTCCCTTGCCTTTATTCCCAACCGCTCGTCTCCTCCCGCGTACAGCCGCCGCCTAGAGCCCTCCACCGCTGTCAACACCCGGATTTTTCAATCCTAGATGCCTGTTATGCCATACATCGCAATCCTAGGATTACCATTTTTGCGAGACATAACAGAATTGGATACCATAGTACATCATCCATTACAACGATACATAAGTTCTTACACAAATAGGGATCTCATGATCCAGTTCTTAATACAACATCAAGCAGCGGAATACGTAATAATAACAGTAGCGTAGGCGAAGCTCCATCTTCGGGGTCACAGGCAATGCTAACGATGGGAGATGATCCTAGTTGTCGTAACCTTCCTGGGGTCCATCCTCCAGGTACTCCTCTTCATAGTCTGGCCATGGGAATAGCCAGGGACAAAGCCATGAGTACTCTTTAAGTACTCGCAAACTAATACTAACAGGTAAGGAGTTTTTGGATAATATGACACTAGGCTCTAGGGTTGTTTTGCAAAAAGTCAGGTTTATCTTTAGTAAGTTCCGAAGCTAGTCACAGTTTTATAACTCCTAAGTGGGATCTTGTAATCCAGGTCACAACTCTGTTGTGGTCAAGTCAAAGTCGCAATTCATTTCACAAGTCATTTTAAAAGGGTCTGACGGGGGAACAGTATGGCCACTCCAACTGTCCATAACCGCGGACGCGGCTATTCGAATAGTTTGACACTCTGCAGAGATTGTACACTTTCACCACAACATTCGATACATCCGTCAGGAACAAATCCTGAACTCACCATACTCAGTATGCGGATAATCAATCCTAACATTTCAATTACACTCCCTAGTATCAGCACCTCTCCTGTGAGTTTGGCCTCCCAACCATGACCACTGTCATCTTGGGTACTGCACAGGTGGACAATCTTCACAAGGTAGCCTCAGCTCAGACCTTGGCCGGGAGGGAACTAATACTAAGGTATATAAGTTTCCAGTCAAGCCCTACCCAATATTCGGGTATTGTGGTTGTACGCAAAAATTGGAATGGTATCGCATCCAGACAACCATCAGTTTTATAAAGGGCTAAGGCTCATGCCTCATCATTTTCATCACCAAAATCATCAAGTGTTTGGAAACACATGTCCAAAACATTTCAATAGAATGATCCATCATTCCAAGGTTTTCATAACCATTTTTCTACCAAGTATTCCCATCTAAAGTTGATCAAATTTTATGCTTAGCACTAGCATCTACAGGTGGGGGTGGTACTAATGAGGGGTGGTAACTAGTGGAGTTTCACTAAGTCTAACCTTATATCTTAGGCTGATATCAAGGTTTCTAGCTTAGGCCAAATTTTATGCTCTTGATGCAACCTTCAACACAACTGTCTAGTATCTACCAAACTCTTAGGTAGACTCTAAGTAAGCTTTGATAAAGAAATAAAGTAAGAAGCTTGCCATAAAACTAGGATTGGTTTAGCAAGTAGGTATGATCACATATGCTTAAGGCATATAGTATTCATATCACAAGTATGGGTTTGTGGCAACAATAGGGTATCTTGCAAGTGTTAGCTTGCACATTCACTAGTAGTATTAGGCTTGCATCAGTGTCAATATAAGCTTGCATTGTTACTAGCTTGCATAGGTATAGTATCTTGCAAGTGTTAGCTTGCCTTGTGCAGAGCAGTGGTTGAAGTTCTCCTCGGCTTCCTCTTCGTAGTATCCTCCTTCCTCCTCGTATCCTTGGTCGGTACTAGCGTCTATGAATAAATACGAGGTACACAATCACCAAACAATACTTAACTACTTGCAATCATCACACACAAGGGTCCTATAGATGATCTAGCATCATCTCTAACATTACAAGGTTAAAGCTTGGTTTAAATCTTTTTATTTTTTGAAAAGTAATTTCTACTCATTGAAAAACTACTTAAGATTTAATATTCTCCAAACTAAACATGGGATCATGTTGACACATGTCATCACCACATATCGTAGTCCATGGGAATGTGATTTAAAGTGGTGTCACAATTTAATAAGGTTTTACCCTTTTATTTTAATTTATTAAAGTGGCTAGAAATGCTTATGAAGCATTCTTTTATTACTTGAACATTATTTCTGCAAGTAAACCTATATATTTTTATATAATCTGAAAGGTATGTTTAAATGTGATTTTTGAGAGTTGGAATCAACTCAAAAGCTTTTATGGTTTAAATTTGAAAAATGTTTGAATGCAGAAAAGCTCCTGCCTTGTTATTTTTGCTATGGGTGATCTACAGATCAAAATGACTTGAATCCAACGGGCTTGGATTAAGCATTCAAAGACCTTTCCAACAAAATTGGTTTCATCCAATTTGGTGCACTGAATCGATCTGGATTGATTTTTGAAGTTGGGTATAGAAGTATGTTTGAATTTAAAAAGAAAAGGTTTAATTTGAATTGCTGGGCTGCGCGGGAAATTCTAACGGGCCGGCCTGCTAAACGCAGTGCTCCCACGGGCTGCGTAAGTGGGTGTCCCCACTCGTCAGTGACACGGGGCTGGGCGAAGCGGTATGGGGCAACATGGATCGTTCGATCGAGTTCTAATCCAACGTCTGGGGGTCATCGTCGACGCGAGACAGCTCCGGCGAGAACGAAACCTAGCGCGGCCAGTGGGGGGTGCTGGGGGCTCACCGGGGTACGGGCGAGGGTCGGCGAGGCGGGTGAACGACGAAGTCGACGACGGCGAACCTCCTGGTACCAGTGGCTTCTCCTGGGGCGGCTCCAATCGCTGGCTCCCTTCTTCTCTGGCAGCGGCAGGCTCCGGTGAAATTCCGGCGATGTGGTGCTCGCCTTGCTCTGAGAATGGTGTGGCATGGTCAGTGGGGAGAGGGGAGTGAGATGGTGTGAAGAAATCGTGCGGGGGTGGTCTTTATGTATAGTCGAGCGAGGGGACCGTCGGGGCGCAAGGTGAGCTCGTCGGGGGCGACGTTACAGGCGGCTAATGGCATGGGAAAGGGTAGGGGACGGTGCTGTGTCTCCTGGCGATGCTCAACGACATGGTTGCGAGGCATGGGCGGTGTGGTTTGGTCTGGAACGGGCGGCGCTCTTCGCGGCAGAGGCGGCGTCTTCGACGGCGGGCGGTGGCTGTATGGCACGGGGCGGCAAACGGGGGTGTCTGGCGGTCTCCTGGGTCGGTGGTGATCGTGTGTGCGCGCGGTGACGGCGGCGCGCGGTCTGTGGGTGATGGTCGAGGGTGGCGCTCTGGCGCACGCTCGGCATGGTCTGGGCGTGTCTCGTGCGCGTGGTCTAGGCCTTGGCAACGCTCGTGGCTGGGACAGGCAGTGGCGATGGACGGTGGGCTGCCTCCCAGACAAGGTTGGCACGACTAGTTCTTCCTCTAGCCTGCTGTCCACAATGGGGTGACATGGGGTTGCTCGGCTGTTCACCATTAATGGCAATGGCAAGCTCACAGGGGTGCTAGTGTTGGGCTAATCTTTCTAGATGATCTACTGGGTTGTGTGTGAGCTAACTAGGGAACAAGTTAGGCTCAAAACACTGCACACTATAGTGTTTGATGTTTTGTTTGATTTGTGTCTGCAACCTGTTTGATGAAATGGCCGCATGAAATCAAGTTTTGAATTTTGAAATGTTTTTTGGTGGGTTTGCTAGATTGGTTCTGGTGAGTCTGCAGATGCTTGGGTTTTGAAAGTTGAGCTTGTTTGGGTGGGTTTTGGAAAAGTGGGATCTTCCCATATGAAGAAGATTCAATTTTGAATTGTCATTTAAACTATGCATTTGAAAGTTTCTGGATGATCACAAAGTGGGCCTTGATACTTTGTTATGAGTACATTCAAGGGGTGCAAAGATCCAGAAAAGTTTCTGTTAGGTTTTGAAAGTTTGAAACAGCCAAAGTAGGCATGGGAGTTAAATTGGTCAACATGACCATTCACTTAATATATTTGTTTTGATTTACTTGTCTTTAGGAAAAGTGTGGGAAATGTTTTAGATGATGTTATTTTCACCTAAGAAACATTTTACAAGCAATGGTTCATACAAACAAGGTGGTTTTTAAAGAAATTCAAAATTCATGCATACACATATACATGCATTCATGAATTCATTTAGAAAAGTTTTTGTTAACCCTAAACTTGATGATTAGTGTTTTGATGATCTAAGTTTGATATTTTTGGGATGTTACAAACCTTCTCCCCTTAAACAAAATCTCGTCCCGAGATTTGAAAAGGACGAAAAGATTACCTAGGATTTGAAGAGATCTGGAAACTCCGTTCTGATGTGATCTTCGCGTTCCCAGGTAGCCTCCTCTTCTGTGTGGTTGCTCCACTGAATCTTGAGAAACTTGATGCTTCGGGTTCTGGTAGTTCGAAAGGCTTCTTCCAATATACGGATGGGTACTTCGGGATAGGTTAGGTCATCGTTGATCTCTATGGTCCGGTGATTGATATTCTTGAACACTTCGGTCTTCTCGGGGACTTCGAGACATTTGCGAAGTAACGAGATATGGAACACATTGTGCACCGCTGACACCTCTTCAGGTAGTTCCAGTTGATACGATACTTCTCCTCGGCGGTTCAAAATTTTGAAAGGTCCGATATATCTGGGGGCTAACTTTCCTTTGAGTTGGAAACGTTGCATTCCCTTCAATGGCGACACTTTCAGATAAACAAAATCTCCGATGTTGAAGGCGAGGTCTCGACGTCTCTTGTCGGCGTAACTCTTTTGTCGGGATTGGGCTGTCTTGAGGTGTTCACGAATCTTGTGAACCTTCTCTTATGCTTCTCGTAGGATGTCGGGTCCGAAAATCTGACTCTCTCCTACCTCCGACCAGTTCAAAGGGGTGCGGCACTTTCTTCCGTACATAAATTCAAATGGGGCCATTTGCAAACTGGCTTGGTAACTATTGTTGTAAGAAAATTCTTCAAATGGCGGACAGTCTTCCCACTTGGATCCATATTCTAGCACACATGCTCTAAGCATATCTTCGAGTATTTGATTTACTCGCTCCGTTTGTCCATCGGTCTGAGGGTGATACGCGGTACTGAAATCTAGGCGGGTTCCTAAACCTTCTTGGACTTTCTTCCAGAATCTCGAGGTAAACTGAGTTCCTCGATCCGAGACTATGTTCTTGGGGACTCCGTGCAAACTAACGATCCTAGCGATGTATAACTCCACTAGCTTCGAACTCTTATAGGTGGTTTTGACGGGCAAGAAATGGACTACTTTGGACAATCTGTCCACTATGACCCAAATAGAGTCATTTCCCCTACTAGAAGTAGGTAGTCCAGTGATAAAGTCCATTCCTACAGAATCTCATTTCCATTCCAGAATTTGCAAAGGTTGCAACAATCCAGCGGGTCTTTGATGTCCTGCCTTGACTCGCTGACATATGTCACACTTGGCGATATAGCTTCCGATTTCTCTCTTCATCTTATGCCACCAAAATTGCTCTTTCAAATCTTGATACATCTTAGTTCCTCCGGGATGGATAGAATAAAGAGTATCGTGAGCCTCCTTCAAGATAACTTCTTTCAACTCCGAATCTGCTGGTACACAAAGGCGTCCTTTGTACCACAAAACTCCTTCTTCGTCCTCGGTGAATCCGGGTACTTTGCCTGTACCGATACGACGCTTGATTCCGTCGATACTGGCATTTCCCTTCCGCGCCTCTTTAATCTGACTGATCAAAGTGGGCTGAAGTTCGATGCTAACCAAAAATCCTTCACTTACTAATTCCACTCGAAAATCTTCCATCTCTTTGTGCAAACTTGGTTGCTCCTTTAAAATCATGGAGTTCAAGCGGCACGGCAATCTGCTAAGGGCATAGGCTACCACATTGGCTTTTCCAGGATGATAGTGAATGTCCAGGTCGTAATCCTTGATTAGCTCAATCCATCTTCTCTGCCTCATATTCAGCTCCTTCTGAGTGAATATATACTTTAGGCTCTTGTGATCCGAATAAATCTCACAACGGTTTCCCATCAGGTAATGTCTCCATGTCTTTAGGGCTAGGACTACAGCTGCGAGTTCGAGGTCATGGGTTGGGTAATTTTGTTCATGTTGCTTCAATTGTCGCGATAGATAAGATATAACTTTGCCTTCTTGCATTAGCACACATCCGAGACCAATCTTGGATGCCTCACAATAAACATCGAAGGGCTTCGTGATATCTGGCATAATCAGGATTGGGGCTGAAATCAATCTCCTCTTGAGTTCTTGAAAACTCGCTTCACACTTGTCTGTCCATTCAAACTTCTTGTCCTTCTTCAGCAATTGGGTCAGGGGTCGGTCTATACTTGAGAATCCTTCTACGAATTTGCGGTAATATCCCGCCAATCCGAGAAAAGCACGAACTTGGGTTTGAGTGGTTGGGGCTTGCCAATCTTCTACATCTTTCACTTTGGCAGGGTCCACGGCAATTCCTCCTGCTGATACAATGTGACCGAGGAATCCTACTTCCTGTAACCAGAATTCACATTTGCTAAATTTTGCATACAACTGATGCTCTCTAAGGGTTCCAAGAATGGTCCTTAGGTGTAGCTCATGTTTTTCTTCCGATTTGGAATAAATTAGAATGTCATCGATGAAAACAACGACAAACTTATCCAGGAAGTCCATAAAAATCTTATTCATGAGGTTCATGAAATAAGCGGGGGCATTGGTTAATCCAAAAGACATGACTGTATACTCATACAATCCATATCTGGTGGTGAAGGCAGTCTTTGGGATATCCTCTGCACGAATTTTGAGTTGATGATAGCCAGTTCTAAGATCAATCTTAGAAAACACCTGGGCTCCGGTCAACTGATCAAACAAATCTTCTATCTTGGGCAAAGGGTACTTGTTCTTGATGGTGACATCATTCAACTTCCGATAATCCGTACATAAACGGTTACCTCCATCCTTCTTGTCCACAAACAAGACAGGTGATCTCCATGGGAACGCACTTGGTTGAATCAATCCGATTTCCAACATGGAATCGAGTTGCTTCTTCAGTTCTTCTAGTTCTGACGGGTTCATACTATAGGGTCTCTGGGCTATGGGTCCTGTTCCGGGGATTAGTTCGATGATAAACTCGATATCCCGATCTGGGGGCATACCGGGCAAAACATCTGGAAATACATCGGGGTATTCGCAGACTATCCGAACTTGGTCAATGGTAGGTTGGGCTAGACTCTTGTTACACTTGAATTGGCGAGGTAAGGTTTCAGATATATGTTCGACTGATATTCCGGTGGTACTGGTCATGGTGATGGCTTTCTTGACACAGTCAATCAATCCTTTATGTTTGGACATCCAATCCATTCCTAGTACTACTTCCAAACCTTTAGTTCCGAGTACTATTAGGTTAGCATAAAAATCTATGCCATGGACTCGGATAGGGACGGCTTTGCAAATTTGCCTAGCCTTGGTGGTTGATCCGGGAATTTGTACAATCATCACATGCTTCAATTTGGTTGGTTGAATTTTACTAGTGCAGGCAAATTCTTCGGTGACAAATGAATGTGATGCACCAGAATCAAACAACACTCTTGCAAGTACTGAATTAACAGAAAACATACCCAGCACGACGTCTGGCGCTTCCTGAGCTTCTTCAGCATGCATGAGAAAAAGACGGCCATTGCGGTTGAGTGAATTCCCTGGGGCAAATCTTCTCCCTGGCTGGACACGACGCTGCTGCTGAGCTGGGACATTGGCGTTGGGGGTTGTGGCATTCTTCTTGTTGGGGCACTCGTTGGAATAGTGGCCTTTATTTCCACAGTCATAACAGGTCACTTGTGACTTGTCCTTGGCTGTGATAAGCACAGCATTGCTTCCAGTCCTTGGGGCAGTGTTGGGGTTGGTGGTAGTATTGTTGGTGTTGAACTTGGGTGGGGCACGGGTGAAATTGCTAGAGTTGCCAGGGTTGTTGTGATTTCCTCCGGGTCTAGGGTTTCCACGGTTGGGATAGGTCGGACGGGTCATAGGGGGTCTGTTGGTTCTTGGGGCAAATCCTGGAGATGGGTTGGGGCGATACTTTGGGGTCTGATGGGTTCCTGGTTGATGCATCATGCGACGCTTGCGGTTCTCATTGGCTTGGTTGATCTTTCCTTCCATTTGGATAGCAGAGTCGACAAGGGCTTCAATATCAACAAAGGGGATATTGACTAACACCGTCTGCATCTCGTCATGCAGACCATTCAGGAATCTTTCTTTCTTCTTGGCTTCGGTGTCTATTTCATCCGGGGCATACCTAGCTAATGACAAAAATTTGTCACGGTATTCCACTACAGTCATCCTTCCTTGCTTCAACTCTCTGAACTCGTCTCTCATTCTCTTGATTAAACCTGGTGGCACATGGGTTCTGCTAAACTTGACCTTGAATTCCTCCCAAGTCATCATCTGGCCTCCGGTCATTGCACGAACACTGTTCCACCATGCCCTGGCATCTCCGGCTAGATAATGGGTGGCGAACAAGACTTTCTCGTTGGCTTCCACTCCGGCTACTTCTAAGTTATTTTCCATGGTTTGCAGCCAATCATCGGCATCTAGGGGTTCTTCCGACTTGGTGAAAACGGGTGGGTTGGTATTCTGGAAATTCTTGAGCTTAGATCCGTGGTTGTCCGGATTTCCATGGCCTTGGTTGTTATGGGCTAGCTGGGCTATCTGTTGCAGAGTGGCTAGGTTGGCTTGACGTTCCGCTCTTTCAGCTTCGCGGTCAGAAGTCAACATTTGCAGGATCTGCAACATCGGGTCCGGGGCTGAACCACTTCCTCCACGTGGCATCTGAAGATTTAGATAGATCATGAGAAAAGAGAGAAATTCCTAAGGTTTTGGGTCTTTGAAAAGTTTTTGGAGTTTGACTCAAGTTTTCTAGCAACTTGCTTTTTCATTCATTCACTCATAGCACACAGTACAACACACACCACAACAAGGAAAAACAGATGGTTTTAAGAACCATTCTGGAATCTACGATACAGTGGGACCGACTACTACTCACTACGCTAGTGCTCAGTGCTACTACTGCTTGGAGTCTGTGGCTTCATCATCTTCAGGATCATCGATGAAGGCGAAATCATCCTCATCGGTGAAGAATTCCATGGCCTGATCCTCCAGAAAATCATCGTCATCGCTGAGATAGGAGTAAGGGTCTCCACGAAGATCTTCTCCGGCATTCTCCCTTTCCTCCAACTACATGTCCCTCTCGTGGATGGTCTCTTCCAGAGATGAGATGCGATGGCGAAGACGGGAAATAATGCGCTCCTTCTTGTCGAGCTGACGGCGGCGAGACTTGCGATCCTTTGCTAGCATGGCGATGGTCTGATCCTTCGTCTTGATGATGGCAGACTTGTGGTTGCAATAGTCACGGCAGTTGTCCAACTCTTGCTGACGATCATACATCATGAAGCTAAGGTGGTCCAATTGAGTCTTCAGCTCGGGGTGGTATGGGGCTTCCAGTGGTTGTCCATTTGTATCACGCCTTGGGAAAAACTCAAAGCGAGTACCCTTGATCTGATTGATGCTCTGCCCACACAGACGGGAAAGAGCTTCCTGCATTGCTCTGGCAAGTCCATCGAGCCAGTTGTTTTCCCTCAAGGTAAACTGAATTCCCTCCGCTGTGGGAGGTTCAATCTTTCCTCGGAGACTTGCAACAATTAGCCACTGCAGATCTTCTCCTCCTTGATCATTGAGCTGAGCTCCGAAGAACTCGGGGTGCGGGCGCTCCAGAAGTTCCGAAAGCTGATCCAGATCCCTCTCAAATATAAGGTCTCCTCCATTCCCGAGTTGATAAAACTTGCTGTACTTCACGTCCATCTATAAAAATAGAGGATAAGTAGATTAGCAGAGTGATCAAGTGTGTCAAAATTTATCTATTTTGCAAGAGTTTTTGGGGAACATGAAGTTTTATGAAAGAATTAAAGAGATAAGAATGAGAATAGTTTTTTGTAAATATTTGTTTTCTTTGGTTTTTAAAACTAAGTTTTTTTTTGGTTCAACGTCCAACCTAACTAGGGTCTCCTATGGTCAGGATGGCTCTGATACCAACTTGTCCACCCGGATTTTTCAATCCTAGATGCATGTTATGCCATACATCGCAATCCCAGGATTACCATTTTTGCGAGACATAACAGAATTGGATACCATAGTACATCATCCATTACAATGATACATAAGTTCTTACACAAATAGGGATCTCATGATCCAGTTCTTAATACAACATCAAGCAGCGGAATACGTAATAATAACAGTAGCGTAGACGAAGCTCCATCTTCGGGGTCACAGGCAATGCTGACGATGGGAGATGATCCTAGTTGTCATAACCTTCCTGGGGTCCATCCTCCAGGTACTCCTCTTCATAGTCTGGCCATGGGAATAGCCAGGGACAAAGCCATGAGTACTCTTTAAGTACTCGCAAACTAATACTAACAGGTAAGGGGTTTTTGGATAATAGGACACTAGGCTCTAGGGTTGTTTTGCAAAAAGCCAGGTTTATCTTTAGTAAGTTCCGAAGCTAGTCACAGTTTTATAACTCCTAAGTGGGATCTTGTAATCCAGGTCACAACTCTATTGTGGTCAAGTCAAAGTCGCAATTCATTTCACAAGTCATTTTAAAAGGGTCTGACGGGGGAACAGTATGGCCACTCCAACAGTCCATAACCGCGGACGCGGCTATTCGAATAGTTTGACACTCTGCAGAGATTGTACACTTTCACCACAACATTCGATACATCCGTCAGGAACAAATCCTGAATTCACCATACTCAGTATGCGGATAATCAATCCTAACCTTTCAATTACACTCCCTAGTATCAGCACCTCTCCTGTGAGTTTGGCCTCCCAACCATGACCACTGTCATCTTGGGTACTGCACAGGTGGACAATCTTCACAAGGTAGCCTCAGCTCAGACCTTGGCCGGGAGGGAACTAATACTAAGGTATATAAGTTTCCAGTCAAGCCCTACCCAATATTCGGGTATTGTGGTTGTACACAAAAATTGGAATGGTATCGCATCCAGACAACCATCAGTTTTATAAAGGGCTAAGGCTCATGCCTCATCATTTTCATCACCAAAATCATCAAGTGTTTGGAAACACATGTCCAAAACATTTCAATAGAATGATCCATCATTCCAAGGTTTTCATAACCATTTTTCCACCAAGTATTCCCATCTAAAGTTGATCAAGTTTTATGCTTAGCACTAGCATCTACAGGTGGGGGTGGTACTAATGAGGGGTGGTAACTAGTGGAGTTTCACTAAGTCTAACCTTATATCTTAGGCTGATATCAAGGTTTCTAGCTTAGGCCAAATTTTATGCTCTTGATGCAACCTTCAGCACAACTGTCTAGTATCTACCAAAGTTACTCCACCATTTACTTAGATATGCAGCTCGTCTCCCTTATATTTTTATAGGTTATAGTCTCTGCTGCCCGAGATATGAGCAATCTCTCTATAGTTTTACTTGTTATTTTTGTTGATGCGCAGTTTATCTTTAAAATACCTTCGATTTTATTTTTCTCTACATATTTTCTGCTACAGTTAAATATTTAATAGTTTTTTATGTTTATGCAATGGACAAGATTGCATCAATGTCTTTTGGCTCAACTGATATTGCTTTCCTTTTTCTGCATCACCAAAAAGTACTTCCTCGACGACTTATATTTGGGAACAAAGGGAGTATTTGTTACTTCAGTTGGCATCGATTGGCAATGATCAGGAAGTTGTTTTATTTGTTTGTATTAGTTTTTGGTATTTTTATATTATGATAATGGTCCAAGACCAAGACCCTATAAGGTGTAGGTCTTTGGAAAAATTGATATTGCTAGAAATTATTCAAATACATGTTTGCTTATTGTATTGATATATGTTTTGTGACTTTGGTTTGCTCATGCCAGGCCATTGTCTAGGTTAATCCAGCGTTGGGTAACATGTTCCAAGGACTTTTGTGCTAGAAGGTAACGAGGCTATATGAAAGTATGTCTTTGTGTATGTGACTATCCGATGTTATGTGGCAAGTGCTACCATCTGAATTATGTTCTTTTTATGGATAATCTTGCAGTTTCTGGATATATTACGTTGTACTTATATTACGTTGTTGCTGTCGTTTGTTGTTGGGCGCCAATCCATGGGCACTGCACGGGCGGGCGGCAAAAGGAAGATACCAAGTAGACAGACGACAGACTGCGCACGGGTGCATGTGTCGAGCCGGCCGGCCCGTGGTATCATCCACTCGCCAAAGACCGAATTAAAGGAAGCTAATCAGGCCATGATCGATAATACCATACCAACCTTAATGAATGTTAAGAGGAAATTAATCCTTCCCTCGGACAGTGACGGCGATGCGTCGACAATCGTTGTAATTAAGTGCTATACGATGGCAGCGCTTCGAATGCTTCTACGTGAAGGTAAAGCTACTTGCATGCATGTATACACCTGTTGAGATAGAGGTTGTTAGGGCCCGGTTATCCCCGGAGAATATAAGCGTTACTATGATAATAGCACCCTTGATTTAATTAAAGTAGTACTCCTCAGCAGCTTTTCTCTCCAAGCATGCAAAAGTGAGAAGGGATGATGGGTAGTACATTTGATGTGCCGCACGGTGACGATTTTCCAAAAGTTTGGCAGTTTAGAATCATGTGGGATTGTTTTTATTTTTTCACAAAATAATGATGTCATTGAAAGGTCGTTGATCAGTTTTATGTGCACTAGCTAATATGGCTGGGGACAAAAACTCAACCCGTCTGTGTGTGTGTGTGTGGTGGTGTGTGGGTGGGTGGGTGGGTGGGGGTGTACATTATTTTTCAAGAAAATGAGGATAATCCCGGCCTTTGAACCGGTTGATGTATATATATAGGAAAATGATATACGTTCTCCGGGGGATTCCATCCCCCGGCTCGTTGCAACCTCCGTACGTATGTGAGACCCACTACGCCTTATCCTCTCCCTTGCCTTTATTCCCAACCGCTCGTCTCCTCCCGCGTACAGCCGCCGCCTAGAGCCCTCCACCGCTGTCAACACCCGGATTTTTCAATCCTAGATGCCTGTTATGCCATACATCGCAATCCTAGGATTACCATTTTTGCGAGACATAACAGAATTGGATACCATAGTACATCATCCATTACAACGATACATAAGTTCTTACACAAATAGGGATCTCATGATCCAGTTCTTAATACAACATCAAGCAGCGGAATACGTAATAATAACAGTAGCGTAGGCGAAGCTCCATCTTCGGGGTCACAGGCAATGCTGACGATGGGAGATGATCCTAGTTGTCATAACCTTCCTGGGGTCCATCCTCCAGGTACTCCTCTTCATAGTCTGGCCATGGGAATAGCCAGGGACAAAGCCATGAGTACTCTTTAAGTACTCGCAAACTAATACTAACAGGTAAGGGGTTTTTGGATAATAGGACACTAGGCTCTAGGGTTGTTTTGCAAAAAGCCAGGTTTATCTTTAGTAAGTTCCGAAGCTAGTCACAGTTTTATAACTCCTAAGTGGGATCTTGTAATCCAGGTCACAACTCTATTGTGGTCAAGTCAAAGTCGCAATTCATTTCACAAGTCATTTTAAAAGGGTCTGACGGGGGAACAGTATGGCCACTCCAACTGTCCATAACCGCGGACGCGGCTATTCGAATAGTTTGACACTCTGCAGAGATTGTACACTTTCACCACAACATTCGATACATCCGTCAGGAACAAATCCTGAATTCACCATACTCAGTATGCGGATAATCAATCCTAACCTTTCAATTACACTCCCTAGTATCAGCACCTCTCCTGTGAGTTTGGCCTCCCAACCATGACCACTGTCATCTTGGGTACTGCACAGGTGGACAATCTTCACAAGGTAGCCTCAGCTCAGACCTTGGCCGGGAGGGAACTAATACTAAGGTATATAAGTTTCCAGTCAAGCCCTACCCAATATTCGGGTATTGTGGTTGTACGCAAAAATTGGAATGGTATCGCATCCAGACAACCATCAGTTTTATAAAGGGCTAAGGCTCATGCCTCATCATTTTCATCACCAAAATCATCAAGTGTTTGGAAACACATGTCCAAAACATTTCAATAGAATGATCCATCATTCCAAGGTTTTCATAACCATTTTTCTACCAAGTATTCCCATCTAAAGTTGATCAAATTTTATGCTTAGCACTAGCATCTACAGGTGGGGGTGGTACTAATGAGGGGTGGTAACTAGTGGAGTTTCACTAAGTCTAACCTTATATCTTAGGCTGATATCAAGGTTTCTAGCTTAGGCCAAATTTTATGCTCTTGATGCAACCTTCAACACAACTGTCTAGTATCTACCAAACTCTTAGGTAGACTCTAAGTAAGCTTTGATAAAGAAATAAAGTAAGAAGCTTGCCATAAAACTAGGATTGGTTTAGCAAGTAGGTATGATCACATATGCTTAAGGCATATAGTATTCATATCACAAGTATGGGTTTGTGGCAACAATAGGGTATCTTGCAAGTGTTAGCTTGCACATTCACTAGTAGTATTAGGCTTGCATCAGTGTCAATATAAGCTTGCATTGTTACTAGCTTGCATAGGTATAGTATCTTGCAAGTGTTAGCTTGCCTTGTGCAGAGCAGTGGTTGAAGTTCTCCTCGGCTTCCTCTTCGTAGTATCCTCCTTCCTCCTCGTATCCTTGGTCGGTACTAGCGTCTATGAATAAATACGAGGTACAAATCATCAAACAATACTTAACTACTTTCAATCATCACACACAAGGGTCCTATAGATGATCTAGCATCATCTCTAACATTACAAGGTTAAAGCTTGGTTTAAATCTTTTTATTTTTAGAAAAGTAATTTCTACTCATTGAAAAACTACTTAAGATTTAATATTCTCCAAACTAAACATGGGATCATGTTGACACATGTCATCACCACATATTGTAGTCCATGGGAATGTGATTTAAAGTGGTGTCACAATTTAATAAGGTTTTACCCTTTTATTTTAATTTATTAAAGTGGCTAGAAATGCTTATGAAGCATTCTTTTATTACTTGAACATTATTTCTGCAAGTAAACCTATATATTTTTATATAATCTGAAAGGTATGTTTAAATGTGATTTTTGAGAGTTGGAATCAACTCAAAAGCTTTTATGGTTTAAATTTAAAAAATGTTTGAATGCAGAAAAGCTTCTGCCTTGTTATTTTTGCTATAGGTGATCTACAGATCCAAATGACTTGAATCCAACGGGCTTGGATTAAGCATTCACAGACCTTTCCAACAAAATTGGTTTCATCCACTTTGGTGCACTGAATCAATCTGGGTTGATTTTTGAAGTTGGGTACACAAGTATGTTTGAATTTAAAAAGAAAAGGTTTAATTTGAATTGCTGGGCTGCGCGGGAAATTCTAACGTGCCGGCCTGCTAAGCGCAGTGCTCCCGCGGGATGCGTAAGTGGGTGTCCCCACTCGTCAGTGACACGGGGCTGGGCGAAGCGGTATGGGGCAACATGGATCGTTCGATCGAGTTCTAATCCAACGGCTGGGGGTCATCGTCGACGCGAGACAGCTCCGGCGAGAACGAAACCTAGCGCGGCCAGTGGGGGGTGCTGGGGGATCACCGGGGTACGGGCGAGGGTCGGCGAGGCGGGCGAACGACGAAGTCGACGACGGCGAACCTCCTGGTACCGGTGGCTTCTCCTGGGGCGGCTCCAATCGCTGGCTCCCTTCTTCTCCGGCAGCGGCAGGCTCCGGTGAAATTCCGGCGATGTGGTGCTCGCCTTGCTCTGAGAATGGTGTGGCACGGTCAGTGGGTAGAGGGGAGTGAGATGGTGTGAAGAAATCGTGCAGGGGTGGTCTCTATTTATAGTCGAGCGAGGGGACCGTCGGGGCGCAAGGTGAGCTCGTCGGGGGCGACGTTACAGGCGGCTAATGGCATGGGCAAGGGTAGGGGACGGTGTTGTGTCTCCTGGATATGCTCAACGACATGGTCGCGAGGCATGGGGCGGTGTGGTTTGGTCTGGAACGGGCGGCGCTCTGCGCGGCAGAGGCGGCGTCTGCGACGGCGGGCGGTGGCTGTATGGCACGGGGCGGCAAACGGGGGTGTCTGGTGGTCTCCTGGGTCGGTGGTGATCGTGTGTGCGCGCGGTGAGGGCGGCGTGCGGTCTGTGGGTGATGGTCGAGGGTGGCGCTCTGGCGCACGCTCGGCATGGTCTGGGCGTGTCTCGTGCGCGTGGTCCAGGGCTTGGCAACGCTCGCGGCTGGGACAGGCAGTGGCGATGGACGGTGGGCTGCCTCCCAGACAAGGTTGGCACGGCTAGTTCTTCCTCTAGCCTGCTGTCCACAATAGGGTGACATGGGGTTGCTCGGCTGTTCACCATTAATGGCAATGGCAAGCTCACAGGGGTGCTAGTGTTGGGCTAATCTTTCTAGATGATCTACTGGGTTGTGTGTGAGCTAACTAGGGAACAAGTTAGGCTCAAAACACTGCACACTATAGTGTTTGATGTTTTGTTTGATTTGTGTCTGCAACCTGTTTGATGAAATGGCCGCATGAAATCAAGTTTTGAATTTTGAAATGATTTTTGGTGGGTTTGCTAGATTGGTTCTGGTGAGTCTGCAGATGCTTGGGTTTTGAAAGTTGAGCTTGTTTGGGTGGGTTTTGGAAAAGTGGGATCTTTCCATATGAAGAAGATTCAATTTTGAATTGTCATTTAAACTATGCATTTGAAAGTTTCTGGATGATCACAAAGTGGGCCTTGATACTTTGTTATTAGTACATTCAAGGGGTGCAAAGATCCAGAAAAGTTTCTGTTAGGTTTTGAAAGTTTGAAACAGCCAAAGTAGGCATGGGAGTTAAATTGGTCAACATGACCATTCACTTAATATATTTGTTTTGATTTACTTGTCTTTAGGAAAAGTGTGGGAAATGTTTTAGATGATGTTATTTTCACCTAAGAAACATTTTACAAGCAATGGTTCACACAAACAAGGTGGTTTTTAAAGAAATTCAAAATTCATGCATACACATATACATGCATTCATGAATTCATTTAGAAAAGTTTTTGTTAACCCTAAACTTGATGATTAGTGTTTTGATGATCTAAGTTTGATATTTTTGGGATGTTACAACCGCGTGCAGCCACCGCCCAGCTCCGCCCTCCGCTATGCGCAGCCGCCGCCCAGCTCCACCCCCCGCCACCACCGTGGCCAGAGTAGGCTGCCGCCTCCTGCCGCCACGCACCACCGCCAAGCTCTATCCTCTGCCACCACCGCGGCCGGAGTAGGCCGCCGCCTCCCGCCGCCACGCGCCGTCTCCGAGCTCCGCCCTCCGCCACCACTGCGGCCGGAGTAGCCCGTCGGAGCCCACCCTCCGCCTCCACTCGTCTAGGATCTGTGTGCCGCTTCACCGACAGGGAGGCCACGGCGGTGGTGCTCTCGTTTGTCGCTGGAGATGGACTTCACTGTAGAGATGCTCCCCTCTCTCCCAACTCCGGCGGGACCGGCGATTCAAGATGGCGCATCCTGTGCATGCTACCTACGAAGGATGGATTTTGCTACCGAAGGTCGGCACTGTTGCTACCCATGGCCGGCAACGTTGCTACCCATGGCCGGTGGCTTTTGCTACCCTGGGTATAAACCGTTGCTACCGACGGCATACGGCTCTGCTACCTTGGGTCTGCGATGTTGCTACTATGAGTGCATGATATTGCTACCTTGGGCGAAGCGAGGGCTAATTTTGCTACAAACTCATAGCGTTGAGTTTTTGCTACACGATCTTCGGCGAGGTCATCTCCGGCGAGATCAGATCTGCTACATTAGCACAACTTTTTTGTTACCACCGTTTTGCGGTTTTGCTACAATAGCGTAACGTTTTTGCTACACGGTCTCCGGTGAGGTCTACCGGCGAAAGCCTCGGGCGAGTCTTCGGTGAGGTCGGGTTTGCTACATTAGCTCAACTTTTTTGCTACATGGTCGCCGGCGAAATCTCCGGCGAGGTCCAGTCTGTTTTTTTATTTTCTGGACTGAACCGTTTTTTGCTACAATGTAGCAAAAGCGGGGCAAATGTAGCAAAAGCGGGGGAAATATATCAAAAGCGGGATTTTGAATCCAAAAAGAGGACACGTGGTTGGCTGGGGACCCGAGGGCTGTCCATATATATATATATGTGTGTACACTAATGGCAGTGTATGGTTCCTGGAGTCCGAAGGACTATTATTCTCAAGTTCTTTTTTGAAACGAGATTATCCTCAAGGTTTCAACATTAACATCTAAAGTACTCTCTTCGTCTCAAAATAAATGTTTAGGTTTTTTAAAATGTCTAGATTTATTCAAATTTTAATAAATTTGAGACATCTATTTTGAGACGGAGAGAGCAGGAGCCTGCTTGCCCCAATAATGCTACTACATCTACGAAATGCTTTCTACGGAATCGTATTTACATGCTGACGTTGATAGAGGGTGGAGCCATATTACGGTTTTGAAATCACGGGACCTAACAAGATCGCACTAACCAGATGTAGCCACGTCGTTACAAAAGGATGTTCGGTAAATAAGCATTATTGACCTGACCTAGACCACCCATAATGCACTGATTTGTTATAGGCCGAACATAGTATTTGTTAACTGCATAGCTAGAAAACCAAATTTAGTTTTATTCAGCACATAAATAAGTAATAATGGGATTCTTGTTTAGTGTTGGATAAAGAAACGGGCAGCTCTCCTTTTCCAGTATAATTGTTGAAGTGTCCGATTTTACTAAAACAAAACATGTAAAGTATATGCACAAAGATATGTCTTGTTCGGGAATATGTGTATATATGGTACGGAACATCAGTCGCGGCAGGTTTAAAGCATCGCCGAGCGAACAAGCACACCAACAAAGCCGAGCTAACACAACACAACACACAAAAACGCGTTGAAGTCTGTATTAGAAAACTAATTGTGCTTCCTAGATATGGACCTCACTATGCGAGCCTACGTGTTATATTATGCAAAAGCACAAGAATGTGCTATGTGGTGGTTCTCCGATCGATGATTTCGACAACGAAGGTGCGATTCTTTGGAATACTTTAGATTGTCTCTGTTGTTTGGTCCACCTAGGTAGCTATGCCTTCTCTCCAAAAGGCTACTTACCTAATCATGTTTATAGCGCGTACTAATCCTTCCTCAAAGATCATCGTATCTTTTCTTCCTTTTTGATGCATAGCAGCCTCATAATGCATGTAGTACCTTCAAACAACTTAATCGATTATGTGCACATTAATTTGACCCTCTTCTGAGTGGATACAATGAACTACCGAAAACGGTACTAAGTACACCATCCTTGTTTGGGATTTTTTTTGCCACTCCAATTTTTGACATTTTGGTTTTGCCCCATGTTTCTCCATCCATTGCGGGGCAAAACCAAAACCAAAACCAAAACAGCAAAAAAAAGGAGGGAAAAGCAAAATGAAATTTCACTATTAGCATGAACTGTCGGGGCAAAAGCAAAATGTCAAAACTTAGAGTGGCAAAAACAAAATGAGCAAAAACAATTATGACAAAAACAAAAAAAAATCCCATTCTTGTTTCCTTACTTCCTCCGTTATTATAGAGGGCTCTGTCTGTTTCAAAATGTTAGGGATCTTATGGCCTATCTTATTTATTTATTTTGTTATTATGTGATTAATCATTTTTTTTTTGCCTCGATACCTAATCGAGACTGGCAGGCTCTCTTCCAACATGACTCCATTCTTCTTATCTCCTTTCAAGCATGTTCAACTATTGGTGCTTGTAATTACTCCCTCCGGTTCATATTAATGGCCTCAACTTTAGATTTATACAAATACTCCCTCCGTCTGCAAATAAGTGTACTTTTAGGTTTTGCCTAGGTCAAACTTTGTCAAATTTGACCAACCTTTTAGATAAATATATTAACATATACATAAATTTGTCATATTATGAAACTAAGTTTAAAAACTAATCTAATGGTACCAATTTAGTGTCATAAATATTGCTACGTTTTTCTATAAAATTAGTCAAAGTTTATTAAGTTTGACTTAAGACAAACCTAGATGTATACTTATTTGCGGATGGAGGAAGTATCTAGTTATGTACTACCTTCGTTTTAAGGAATAAGGCATGCACATTTCAAAGCAATGTTTGACCGAATAGATAGAGCAACTGAAATTTGATTATATTATGTAAAATTAGTTTAGTTGGATTCATATTGAAATACACTTTCTAATGATGTTAATTTTGTACCAATATTTTTTATTTATTTAGAGTAAATCTTGGTCAAAGAATAAACACGTAAAATGAGAACGTCTTATTTCGTGGGACGGTGGTAGTATTTGAACTAGGTACATTTGTATCTAGATAAAGTTGAGGCTAATATGTACCGGAGGGATTAATTAGCAGGCTCCTTGGTCTAGTTAAGCGAATTAGTCCTCTAGACTTACAATGCCTAATGAAGTATACTAGTGATGATCACTATTTTATCATAACCATCAAGGTTTCCAACAACCAACATATGACTTGATCGATAAGCTTAGGGTCCCACGTAGTTTATCTTCCTCTGTGTCCATCCGCAAAAGGAACAGCTCCTTTCTTCATACACGTCCCTTTGTCCGCTCGGTACGTATCGCCATGCGTGGTTTGGTACGTTGGCGCATCAAAATCGGGCCGACTGATACCATAGCTTGGTGCCGGCAGGTTTTACATAGTACATACGAGATAAAGTCGTTAATTCACGCGACCGATCGGATAGCGGTCGCACCTCCGTCTGTCTTTCCGTAGAGTCGTCATCGTCAAACACCCCTGCCCGTGTGAACATGCACGGGGCATTTCAAAACGAACATCATAGGATAGGAACTTCTCCGTTGATCGCTGAACACACAACCCCCCCCCCCCCCCCCCCACCCACCCCCCCCCCCCCCCCCACACACACACACACACACAAAAGTGGGCTCGGATGGAGGGAACCATAATTTTTGAAATTCAAAGACAAATTTAAAAGCTATCTCTACTATCTAAAAAGAAGGAAGGTGTTCCGTTTTCTACCAATAATCTGTTAGAAATAATGGACCTATCCATTTAGGTCCATGTGTATTTTAGATTTTCCCTAAATCTCAAAGCCCAAATTTGTAGTAGCCCATATGTGTTTGGGTCCATGTTTGTGGCAACTCATATGGGAGTGGAGTGGGAGCTAAAATTTACTCCCACATGGAAAGTTGGAGGAGAGTTGCACCACCTTATAAGATGGAGTGTTGTACCACTTTGTAAATAAGTGACAATAAGAGAGATACACGCGCGCGCGCTCCTCTGACGACGCCGGCCGCCCGCCCGCCCGCCCGTTCGTCCGTCCGTCTCGTCACGACGCACGCGCGCCGCGGGAATCTCGCCGAGCCGAGACGTTCGCCTACCGCCACAACACCACGGAAAACCAATCTAGGGTTTTGCCATCCTCTCTACTTGCGTCGTCACCGTAGTCTACTCCATTCCGCTTGCCGGCGGACGGGAGAGCGGGTCTCCGGAACCACTCGCCCTTGTGATCCTGTACGGGAGAGGGCGAATAAGGTTTTTGGGAAGCGCTCCGGGCGACTGCTCGAGTTTTCCATCACGGGTCGTCTTCCATCCAAGTCGGGCGGTGCTGTCTACCGCCGTCTTCATCGTCATCTGCTTCGATCAGTCTTCCCCAAAGTTTCTATTATGACAACCGAACGGTACGTGCTACGTACTCCTGTTTGGTTATTCATCATGTTCTGCGAGTATATATTTAGATGTTGTTTGTTTCCGTTCATCCTGTTGTTTAGTACATCTAATATGTTCGAGTTACATGAGCTAGTAACTGGTTTTGTCATGCTTAATATTCTGGAATTAATCATGGAAATTATGCCTAATAATCCAAAAACCTTATTGTAGGCAATTTCCTGAATTAACAATGGCTGGTTTTACCGATGCACTGAGGCCAGATAAGTTTACCGGTGTGCACTTTAAGAGGTGGCAGTATAAGGCTGAGCTTTACCTGACCACGATGAAAGTGTTCCATATCAGTAAAGGAACTATATCTGACGAGGATCAGAAGAAGTTCGAGGATGCCAATATTGTCTTTGTGGGATGTATTTTGAGCATTCTTGCTAACCGTCTGTGTGATGTGTTTATGCACATAAAAGATGGGAAGGATCTCTAAGACGCACTGGATGCAAAGTTTGGTGCTGCAGATGCTGGTAGTGAACTGTATATCATGGAGAGCTTTCATGATTTTAAGATGACAAAGGACCTTCCTGTGGTTCAACAAGCTCATGAGATACAGTGCATTGCCAAGGAGCTCGAACTTTGCCCCAACTCTAAAACACAAGAGACAGGAGATATCAGTTGAAAATCTGATAGCGTGTCTTGATGTTGAGGAGAAGGCTCGGGCTAAGGACACTACTGAGAAAGGAGAGGGTCATGCTACTGCTAACTTTGTGCAGAAAGGCAAATCCGTAGGCAAGAACAAAGGAAACTTCAAACCCTCCTTTAACAAGCTTGTAAAGACTACAACCTTCAACAAGAAGAAGACGAACAGAGACAAGAGTGAACTGTCTTGTTACACTTGTGGAGAGCCCGGCCACTTTTCCAAGGACTGTCCAGAATGCGCAGACCGCGGAGGGAAAAAGGCCAAGACTGTCAACATCGTGACCGCTAGCAATACTGATGGGTATGGTAATTTATTTACTGTTCTTTCAGTATTTCAACCATCGTGTTGGTGGCTTGATACGGGTGCTAATGTTCATGTGTGTGTTGACATCTCTATGTTCACTTCTTATCAGGTCGCTCGGGATTCATCCGTCCTAATGGGGAATGGATCACATGCTTCTATTCGTGGTGTTGGTACGGTGGATCTGAAGTTTACTTCCGGAAAGATCGTGCAGCTGAGGAACGTGCAGCATGTCCCTACTATGAACAAGAATCTCGTTAGTGGCTCTCTTCTATGCAGAGATGGATTTAAGGTTGTCTTAGAGTCTAATAAAGTCATTGTTTCGAAACATGGACAATTTATTGGTAAAGGTTATGAGTTCGGAGGCTTGTTCCGGTTTTCACTTTCAGAGTTTTGTAATAAATCCGTGAATCATATTTGTGGTGGTGTTAATGATGATACCAGTGTTTGGCATTCTCGTTTATGTCACGTTAATTTTGGTTTGATGTCTCGGATGTCCAGTATGAGTTTAATTCCAAATTTCACTATTGCCAAAGGTTCTAAGTGCCATAGTTGTGTGCAATCAAAGCAACCTCGAAAGCCTCACAAGGCTGCCGAGGAGAGAAACTTGGCACCTCTAGAACTCATACATTCTGATCTATGCGATATGAATGGTGTGTTGACAAAAGGTGAAAAAAGATATTTCATGACATTGATAGATGATGCTACTAAATTCTGCTATGTTTACTTGTTGCAAACTAAAGATGAGGCTTTAGACTACTTTAAAATCTATAAGGCTGAAGTTGAAAATCAACTAGAGAGAAAGATCAAGCGTCTTAGGTCGGATCATGGTGGTGAGTATTTTTCCCAAAATATTTGACGAATTCTGTCAGGAACACGGAATTGTTCATGAGAGGACGCCTCCCTACTCGCCCCAATCAAACGGGGTTGCCGAGAGGAAAAACCGCACGCTGACTGACTTGGTGAATTCCATGTTAGCCACTGTTGATTTATCAAAGGCATGGTGGGGGGAGGCTTTGTTGACTTCATGTCATGTCCTAAATAGAGTTCCTAACAAGAATAAAGAAAAGACCCCTTATGAGGAGTGGGTTGGTAGAAAACCATCACTTTCGTATTTGCGCACTTGGGGGTGTTTGGCGAAGGTCAACATACCGATTCCCAAGAAACGCAAGCTCGGACCCAAGACAGTGGATTGTATCTTTCTAGGATATGCTCCATGGAGTGTAGGCTATAGATTTCTAGTGGTTAAATCTGAGGTACCTGATATCAGGGCCGTCTTCAGAAATTTGGGGGCCCGGTGCGTGATGTAAAATAAGGCCTTAATTTTTTGTAACTCTTATATTTAATATAGCTAGAAACATTAAGACCAAAGTGCAGATTCGGTCAACAAAATATACAATCAACAAACCCAAATATTGGGTTTCCAATATCCATGAAATACAGCTACATAAAAAATATATGATAAATCCGCTAAAAAGGTGAGAAACTTAGAAACTACCAATCTGGACCGATGGACTCCTCACGTGAATCACTCGTGGGCTATCTAATTCCACCCCAAAAAATTTCCAACTAAGAAAACGAGTGAAAGACCGCTCAACAAGTAGACACCATTTGATGGGCCTTGTCACTTAAGCACATACGCATGCCCATTAGAGTATCTTCTTCTCAGATGCGCTCGATGGAAAGCTTCAGTCGACCACCCATGGCGCATGCGCTCAAGAAAAAAGACCAGACACGGGGCTGCTCCGCTAGGCCGTTGGAGCGTGAAGGCAAGGTAGGGAGTGGGGCGGAGTACCCTTCTCTACCATCGGAGACCGGGGGCGGACTCCCCTATGGTTTGTCTGGTGATTTGGGGGGCCCAAAATTTTGGGGGCCCTATGCCGTCGCGCAGCTCACTCACCCTCGTCGACGGCCCTGCCTGATATGCATGTTGATACTATAATGGAATCTCGTGATGCAACATTCTTTGAGAATATTTTTCCTATGAAAGATATGCATAGCATTGGTAGGATTTCTTCTGAAATACTTCCTGAATCTAGTGCATCTATTGAAAATCCTGAACAACCACATGAGGAATTCCTTGAGAAGGATGACGATGAACCTCTCACGAGGAGTAAGAGACAGAGGGTTGCAAAATCCTTTGGTAATGATTTCATAGTGTACCTTGTGGATGATACTCCTAGATCCATTACTGAGGCATATGCATCCCCTGATGCAGATGATTGGAAAGAAGCTGTCCAAAATGAGATGGACTCGATTCTTTCTAATGGAACTTGGGAATTATCAGAACGACCCTATGGTTGTAAACCTGTGGGATGTTGAAATGGATCGTATGGGCACCTAGAGGGGGGTGAATAGATGCTAACCAATTTTTAATACTTTTTCAATTTTAGGCTTGACACAAAGTAAATTCTCTAGATATGCAACTACGAGAATTTACCTATATGCAACCCTAACTACTAAGCACGTAAAGAGAGGAGAGAGGAAACCGTAGTGGAGCACGCGGAGACATAGATATTTGTTTTTTCGCAGTTCCTTCCTTGTTAAGGGAAGTACATCTGTGTTGGAGGGGTGGGCAGTTCTAAGACCACCACGCCACAATAGGCCTCACCCTATTCTCCGATGGATCTCACCACGAGAGGCCTGATCCACCTTCTCCACTATTGGATCCCTTCGAGGTGGGAACCAGTGCCTTTTACAACACTATCGAGGCACACACCCACAACCGAATTGGGGCTCCCGAGATGACAACAAGCTGCCACAAGAACAAGGTTTATCAATATAAACAAAAACAAGGATCTAGGTATTTGCAAGAAATACTAGATCGGTGATTCTCCAAATGAATGGAGAGGAGATGAAGCGCTTGATTGCTGATGATGAAGATCGAGTTCTCCTCCTTCGATTCCCCAAGGGATGGGGCCTTTGGGTGGATCTAGGTGGAGCTCTCTTGGATGAAGATTTCAGATCTGATCTTGTCTTTTTCGAATGAATCAAGAGCCTTGACAGGAGGGGGAAGGCTGGCTTAAATACCCCCTCCCCAGATCTGGCTGTTGAACAACTTTGGGGGCGGATTATCCGCCCCCTTGGGGAAACTCCGTCCCAAGGGAGGATTTTCCGGGGGAAACTCTGCCCTCTCTCTGGGGCTGGCGCCTGCGTGACTTGGTGAAGATCTTGGGGGCGGATAATCCGGCCCCCTCCTGGGGTGGATTATTCGGCCAGGCCGGAAAGTCCGGCCAACACTCCGCCCCCTCTATGGGGCTTGCGCCTTGGCGGTGAGCAAGGGGGCGGACAATCCGCCCCCCCCCCCCCCGAGGGTCGGATTATCCGGAGGGGCCAGAAAATCAGGCCAAAACTCCGCCCCCCTTCTAGGGCTTGCGCCTGCTAGGGAAGAGGGAGGGGCGGATTATCCGCCCTCCAAAGGCAGAATCCTTCTCCCTTTTTCTTAGAGAGAGCTGCAACACTTTAACACACATCAAATAATCCTTGATATTGTTATCTAACACACAAAACACTAGGGATTATAAAATGTTCTTTCAATTTCCCCCTTTTTGGTGTTAGATGACAATATTAGGATTTGCAATGAAACCGGCTAATGCCACCTTAAAAATGAAAGACGCTCCCCCTAGATGTGTGCATATTTACAATTTGCGTTTGAATACAAATACACACACTAGAGAGAACATAACTTTCATAGCAAAATCCAAAAGTAAAAAGGAAATGAATTAGTTAATTCAATAAGAGAAAAAAGGAGACCGGGACTTTATTTTGTTGCCCAAGCGAATCCCTTGAAATGATAATAGATAGGGTAGAGGTAGAAACTATAAATTCTTTTTCGAAATCGGAATTATTAAAAGAAGTCTATGGACTCATATCGATTCTACCCATTTTGACCCTCCTTTTGGGAATCACAATAGAGGTACTCGTAATTGTGTGGTTAGAAAGAGAAATATTCGCGTCGATACAACAACGTATTGGAATAAAATTAATTAGTAATTAATTTTATTAAACTTTTTTGGGCTAGATAATACTGGTGCAAGCTCGGGTATCGAGCAACACTACCTAGTAACCCCCAACGGTTTGGACTTGAGTAGGTTAAAAAAGACATACAACCTTGGCAAGAACGACGTTCAGCAGAATATATGACCCACGCGCCTTTAGGCTCTTTACTCCTTCGCTTGTAGTCATTTATCATTCACCCCAGGGTTTGGGGCCCCTTTTAACGGGTCAGTGGAATCTTTATGCCCAAAACCCTGATTTGGTTAATCATTTATTTGGTACCGCTCAACGATAATTGAAACAAGGTGGGTTGGGAAACAAGGTCATACCACTGGGATGTGATTATAGCCAAAGAATATAATTAGCTTGATAGCCTCCAAGCACATCCCAACAATACCAACCATATTGATGCATACATTAGATAGGCCCATGATTCCATATGCCATCAAATATGCCTCCATAGATAAATCTAGAATTCCATGAGATCCACAATAGTACCAAACTTAGTGGCGCACGACAAAGTCTTACACAATCAAACACAAATAGCAAATAAGTTCATGCTAAAAAGGCACAAGCAAGCAAATAAAACGACTGAAATAAAGATGCTTGCGCCCGACCCTTGCAAATACACGAGACCTAATAGAACTACTTCTCCCCCTTTGGCATCGAAACACCAAAAAGGAAGAAGAGCGATGCTAACGCCAAAAAGGAAAGAAAGGCCTGGGTTGAGAGCAACAAACTGAGATGGTACTACACACCTAAGTTTGCAAGAATCAAATCAAACAAAAGCCAAAATTGAGTGTGTTTCCATAAGAGCAATAGATAAGCAAGAAAATCCAAAGAGACCCCTTAGAAACCAACTCTTCGGTAGGAAGAGGGCGGTGGCCTAAGCCACCATGTTGGAGCGCATGGCATGACACCGCGAAGATGTATCTTGAGTTCAAAACCAATGCTCATCGATGACCCACATATCACAAAATAATATTAAGGGAAATGATTTTACTTGCTTTCGGCATTATGGGGGAGGGTTGGCCCAATCAATTAGGACCACACTCCCCTATGTCTATGCCCGCATCGAAACCAAATACATGAAAAAGAGCAAGTGAGTGTGCAAGGGTAGTCAAGCCAAGCTCCTCGATTCTATGATATTTAGCTCATTCCTCAAATAACAAAATCTTGCTTCATCAAGGGGCTTCGTGAAAATATCAGCAAGTTGGTTCTTCGTGCTCACAAAGGATAGGGCAATATCACCACGAGCAACATGATCCCGAATGAAGTGGTTGTGAATCTCAATATGTTTTGTTCTTGTATGCTGCACGGGATTGTAAGCAATTTTGATAGCACTTTCATTGTCACATAATAGAGGCACTTTGTCACAATTGACGCCATATTCCTTTAAAGTTTGCCTCATCCATAAAAATTGAGTACAAGCACTTGCAGCAGCAACATATTCAGCTTCGGCGGTTGAGAGTGAAATACAATTCTGTTTCTTTGAAGACCAACACACTACAGACCTGCCCAAGAATTGACATGCACCAGAGGTTGATTTCCTATCATCTTTGTCACCAGCCCAATCTGAATCAGTATAACCACAGAGAGAGAAACTTGAACCCTTGGGATACCATAACCCAAAATTTGGGGAATGAACCAAATATCGGAAGATTCGTTTGACCGCCACTAAGTGGCTTTCTTTAGGAGCGGCTTGGTACCTTGCACACACTCCTACACTTAACACGATATCGGGCCTAGATGCGCAAAGGTAAAGGAGAGAGCCGATCATGGATCGGTATACCTTTTGATCCACGTCTTTACCCTTGGGATTGAGCTCAAGATGACACTTTGTTTACATAGGAGTAGCAACACCATTGAGATCCGTCATCTTGAATCTTTTGAGCATATCTTGGATGTACTTAGCTTGATTAATAAAGGTTCCCTCTCTAAGTTGTTTGATCTCAAATCCAAGAAAGAACCTCAGCTCATCCATCATGGACATCTCAAACCTGTCAGTCATAAGCTTTGAAAATTCATCGTTCAAAGCTTGGTTAGTAGAGCCAAAAATAATGTCATCTACATAAAGTTGGCATACAAAAATCTCCCCATTAACCTTCTTAGTAAAAAGAGTGGGATCGATTTGCCCAACTTCGAATCCACGGTCTAGCAAAAGCTCTTTAAGGTGCTCATACCACGCACGTGGGGCTTGTTTAAGGCCATAGAGCGCCTTATCGAGTTTGTAGATATGGTTCGGAAATTTGGGGTCCTCAAAACCCTGGGGCTGCTTGACGTATACTAACTCATGTAGAGGACCATTAAGGAAAGCGCTCTTAACATCCATTTGTTGTAATTTAAAATTATGATGGGCTGCATATGCAAGAAGGATACGGATGGACTCAAGCGAGCCACAGGAGCATAAGTCTCGCCAAAATCAATTCCTTCTACTTGAGAGAATCCTTGAGCCACGAGACGTGCTTTATTCCTCACAACAATGCCATTTTCATCTTGTTTGTTCTTGAAGATCCACTTGGTACCGATAACATTGCGGCATTCCTTGGGTTTCTCTACGAGCTTCCAAACTTTGTTGCATTCGAAGTTATTTAATTCTTCATGCATTGCAACAACCCAATCGGGGTCTTCAAGAGCATCAAAGACCTTCTTCGGTTCAACCATGGAAATGTGAGCTTGATGATCATAGAAGCTTGCAAGTTCTCTTCTAGTAGATACCCTTCTTCGTAAATCACCAACAACCTTGTCAAGAGTGTGACCCTTTAGTTCAAGGTTCCAATCAGCACGAGCCTTGCGACGAACCTCAATGTCTGTATTGTTTCTAGAAGGAGTTGATTCAGTATTTGTATCCTTGTCTTGATCACTGCCTTGCCCTTGATCTTGATCTGAGTTAACACCAGAAGATTGCTGTTGAGTTTGTTCTTCAGGGCCGGATAATCCGCCCCTTGGAGGGGCCGGACTATCCGGCCTGGGAGGTGAAGCACCAGAGCCTTCTTCCTGAGAGTGCCTGATAGGAGTTGGAGAACCAGAGCCGGATAATCCGCCCTTGGGGGCCAGAGAATCCGGCCTAGAAGTTTCTGAGTTGTTGTCTTCTCCTCCGGATCCCCTGGAACGAGTTAGAGTGCCAGGGGTGGATTGTCCGCCCCTTGGAGGGGGCGGATAGTCCGGCCTGGGACTACCAACTTGTCCAGGGGACAGAAGATCTTCAGCATGTTGCGGTGTTGGTGCAGAATTTTCTCCAACAGTAGGAGCTTGTTGATTTTGTGTAGATGAGGGCTCCACATGAGTGGAGCATTGTCCTTCCCGATCCGCCACAAGGGGTTCCTCAATGGGGCGGAAAAATCCCACGCCCATTCTTCTTATGGCATCTTGGGGTATTTCAACATCTGCATCACAAACATCAACTTGCCCTACAAAGGAGCCATTATTTTCATCGAACTCCACACTACAAGATTCTACAACAATCCCAGTGAGATTGTTGTAGACTCTATAAGTGTGGGATTCGGCACCGTAACCAACAAAAATACCTTCTAAAGCCTTGGACTCAAATTTTGACAAACGGACACCTTTAATAAGAAAGAAACACTTACACCCGAATACCCTGAAGTATGAGATATTGGGCTTGTTACCGGTAAGTATTTCATATGGAGTCTTGTCCAAAATCTTTTGGAGGTAGAGCCGGTTCGAAGAGTGACAAGCAGTGGATATGGCTTCAGCCCAAAAATTATAAGGAGACTTGAATTCAGCCAACATTGATCTTGCCATATCCATCAAAGTTCGGTTCTTCCTCTCGGCTACACCATTTTGATGAGGGGTGTACGCAGCGGAATATTGATTTCTAATCCCCTCTTCACTAAGAAACTCATTCAAAGTGTAGTTCTTGAATTCGGAGCCGTTGTCACTTCTTATTCCCAAGATAGGAACATTGTGTTAACGTTGAACTTCATTGGCAAAGTCAATGACAGTTTGTTGAGTCTCACTTTTTAGCTTGAAGAAATAGACCCATGTATAGCTTGAGTAATCATCGACAATGACCAAGCAATATTTCTTCCCACCAAGACTTGCATGAGAGGGAGGACCAAATAAATCCACATGAAGAAATTCCAAGATCCTCTTTGATGACACAATAGTCTTCCTCTTGTGGGGAGAGTCATGCATTTTTCCTTCAACACAAGCCCTGCAAACACGATCTTTGGCAAAGGAGACATTGTCTTTTAGTCCAAGGATGTGGCCACCCTTCTGGAGACTTTGCAAAGTTCTCATGTTGACATGGGCTAAACGGCGATGCCAAAGCCAGCCCACGTCGGCCTTTCCGAATAGACACATCAGACCCGAAGTGGTTTTCCCCGAGAAGTCCACCACATATAGGTCATTTTCGACGTATCCAACGAAAGCGACCTTTAGAGACTTGCTCCACAAGAGTACCACCAAATCATCATCGATAAAAACAGCAAAACCCATCTTGCCAAGGGCACGAATAGAAATAAGGTTATAACCGAGGGTCTCAACAAGCATGACGTCCACGAGAGATATATAGTGGGAAACCACAACCTTGCCAAGACCCAATACCTGAGATTTATACTTATCACCATAGGAGACTGTGATATTATCATGATTTGGACGCATCTCCGTGATGATCTCCTTGCTTCCGGTCATATGACTAGTGCAGCCACTATCCAGCACCCATTTCGACCCACCGGAAGCATAGCCCTGCAAGAGAATTACTTCTTGGTTTTAGGTACCCATTTTTCAATGGGTCCTTTCATGTTAGTAACAAGGGTCTTTGGGACCCAAATAGACCAAGCAATATATTCATCAAAGGGACCGGCATAATAAGCATAAACGTCGCCATAATCATCAAAAAAGAGTTCATAATTTGGATTGTGAGACCCTGCAAAACCAATATTGTTAGTCTTGTCTTTTGTGACATTCTTCTCAGCGGTGCTTGTCTTTGATTGCACATTCTTGGACTTATTCTTCTTGCTTTTCTTTTTCTTGGACTTGGTGACATACCCAAGTCCCTCTTTACCATGATTTAACCTTTGCTTGCCATGGACTTCATCAAGCACACCTTTGTCCTTGGGAGTGATGTCCTTGATCACTTCTTTTTCCACACTAGCATTTTTCTTGTGACTATATGTTAAGTTGGATGAGCTAGGGGCATCATATTTGGCCAATCGACTTTGAAGCTGATCATGTGACTCATTGAGAATGGATAAATCGTTTTTCAACGCCTTGTGAGCATTGTCAAGTTTCTCCAATTCCTCGGAGAGTCTATCATGAGCAGCCCCAAAGTCAATCTTTTCTTTCTTTAACTTCTTTGCTTTGGTGACTGCATTGTCACGTTCCTTAACAAGTTTAGTCACAATTTCTCCATGTGACTCTTCAATAGACTCAAGCCTCTCTTCAAGAGAGACCCGAGCCACTTATTCTTTTTCAAGAGCATATTTAAGGATGCAATTTCCATTGCATCCTCCCTTTCAATTCTGCCCTTTTCTTTGAGGAGTGCTTCGTTTTGGGCCAGCTGATCCATAAGATCTTCAAAACGAACTTTGTGCTCACCTTGCAAGTTAGTGTAGAAGTAATCCAAAGCAATAATCTCTTCTTTAACCTTAACACTAGTAGGATCATCCATGTCAATCATAGCCTTAGGAAAAGAAGAGTTAGAAGTCGTTACCTCAGAGCTTCTTGCCATGAGACAAGTAGCATTCTTGTTGATGATGTTTTCATTCGGAGATTCGAAGAGAGATGTTGATGTAGATGTGGTGGCTATAGCAGCCACCTCTTGAGAGCTATCGTCCTCTTCCTCATCTTCACTTCCCCATGAATATTCTTCTTGAGCCACTAGAACAATCTTCGGTTGCTTCTTGAAGGGAGCATTCTTCTTTACAAACTGTTTCTTGCGTGGAGCCTTTGACTTGTCCTTGAAAATAAGTCTTCCTCCATTATCTTCCCTACTTTGATATGGACACTCAGCTACAAAGTGCAGCCGGTCACCACAATTGAAGCATGTTCTCAGCTTGGGACCATTTTCTTTTCTTCCATAGGCTCCACTCTTGCGTTCTAGTTCATCTTTAGCCTTGGCTGGATCTTTCCAAAAGTTTCTTGCATAAAGAGCCAAGTATTGTCTGTGGATCCTTTTTATATCCTCGGGACAGTCCAGACCTTCTATGACATATTCATCATGATCAATCACACTAGTCTTCAAGGCCATGTTGACCCCCTTTTGCATCCCATAGCTTGAGCACGATCATCTTCGGCATTCTTGGCAGCCACTTTGAAAGCGGCCATTTCTTGCATTACCTCATTGGATGACATGAGGTGATAGTTATGCCTACCTTGGAGACTTTTCAAATCTATGGGCTCAAATGGCATAAGAGCACTGACATACTTGCGCTTGATCCAAGCATCATCAACATGAGCTGCACCGTGGTTTCTGAAGGTTGTGGCTATTGCCTTGAGCCTCCTATACATGTCCTCGTGGTCTTCTCCATCCAACATATAGAATCGTTCAGCTTCGTTGCTCAAAGCATCATATCTATTTCTTCTCATACTTTCATTTCCGATGAAGAGCTCGGTGAGGGCATCCCAAGCTTCTTTAGCTGTGCTAAGATGCTGAATGTGTGGCATGTCTTTGTCACCCACACCAAGCTGTATCATGTGTAGAGTTGTAGCGTTGAGTTGGCTATCAACAATTTCTTTTCTTGTGAGATTGTTGGGGTTTCCAACATGAATACCATTTTCTATGATTTTCCACAACTCAATGGAGGAACTGAACACATGAGACTTCATCAAAAATTGCCATTAAGAAAAAGTAGATGCAGAAGGTTTGGGTGGATCACCCCTATTATGTATATGTGGGTGAGGGATAGGTGGATCAGGGGAATACACATGAGAAACCTCATGGTATCCATCCTTACCGCTATCCTTTTTCGAGGAGGAGCTCTTGCTAGTATCATCACCAACCACTTCGTTATATTTGGAAACAGTTTTACCTGTTTCCTTGGATTGCGGAGTGGTATCCTCAGAGTTAGATGGAGGTGATGCTGCGGATGTGGAGAGACGCATTATCAATTGACGCATCTCTTCCATCTTAGCCTCCATTGAACTCACCAAGGTTGTTTCCAACGTCTTGGGATCGTTCATGGTGACTACCTCCGGAGCATCACTCCCATCTACCTTGGAACCCATACTTCTCTTAGGCGGTTAAGCCCGAAATAAGAGCCGGGGCTCTGATACCAATTGAAATGGATCCTATGGGCACCTAGAGGGGGGTGAATAGGTGCTAACCAATTTTTAATACTTTTTCAATTTTAGGCTTGACACAAAGTAAATTCTCTAGATATGCAACTACGAGAATTTCCCTATATGTAACCCTAACTACTAAGCACGTAAAGAGAGGAGCGAGGAAACCGTAGTGGAGCACGCGGAGACACAGGGATTTGTTTTACCGCAGTTCATTCCTTGTTAAGGGAAGTACATCTGCGTTGGAGGGGTGGGCGGTTCTAAGACCACCACGCCACAATAGGCCTCACCCTATTCTCCGATTGATCTCGCCACGAGAGGCCTGATCCACCTTCTCCACTATTGGATCCCTTCGAGGAGGGAATCGGTGCCTTTTACAACACTATCGGGGCACACACCCACAACCGAATTGGGGGCTCCCGAGATGACAACAAGATGCCACAAGAACAAGGTTTATCAATATAAACAAAAACAAGGATCTAGGTATTTGCAAGAAATACTAGATCGGTGATTCTCCAAATGAATGGAGAGGAGATGAAGCGCTTGATTGCTGATGATGAAGATCGAGTTCTCCTCCTTCGATTCCCCAAGGGACGGGGCCTTTGGGTGGATCTAGGTGGAGCTCTCTTGGATGAAGATTTCAGATCTGATCTTGTCTTTTTCGAATGAATCAAGAGCCCTGGCAGGAGGGGGAAGGCTGGCTTAAATACCCCTCCCCAGATCTGGACGTTGAACAACTTTGGGGGCGGATTATCTGCCCCCCACTAGGGACGAATTATCCGCCCCCTTGGGGAAACTCCGCCCCAAGGGCGGATTTTCAGGGGGAAACTCCGCCCCCTCTCCGGGGCTGGCGCCTGCGTGACTTGGTGAAGATCTTGGGGGGCGGATAATCCGGGCCCCTCCTAGGGCAGATTATTCGGCCAGGCCGGAAAGTACGGCCAACACTCCGCCCCCTCTCTGGGGCTTGCGCCTTGGCGGTGAGCAAGGGGGACGGACAATCCGCCCCCCCGAGGGGCGGATTATCCGGCGGGGCCGGAAAATCCGGCCAAAACTCCGCCCCCCCTTCTAGGGCTTGCGCCTGCTAGGAAAGAGGGAGGGGCGGATTATCCGCCCCTGGTGGGGGCGGATTATTCGCCCTCCAAAGGCAGAATCCTTCTCCCTTTTTCTTAGAGAGAGCTGCAACACTTCAACACACATCAAATAATCCTTGATATTGTTATCTAACACACAAAACACTAGGGATTATAAAATGTTCTTTCAGATGTAAGTGGGTGTTCAAGAAGAAGCTAAGGCCCGATGGTACTATTGAGAAGTACAAGGCGCGTCTTGTAGCTAAGGGCTACACACAGAAAGAAGGCGAAGATTACTTTGACACCTATTCACCTGTCGCTAGACTGGCCACCATTCGAGTACTACTATCCCTGGCTACCTCTTATGGTCTTCTCGTTCATCAAATGGACGTGAAGACAGCTTTCCTTAATGGAGAGTTGGAAGAGGAGATCTATATGGATCAGCCGGATGGGTTTGTGGTAAAAGGTGAAGAGACAAAGGTGTGCAAGTTATTAAAATCTTTATATGGCCTGAAACAAGCACCTAAGCAATGACATGAGAAGTTTGACAGAACTCTACTTTCTGCTGGCTTTGTCATTAACGAGGCTGATAGGTGTGTTTACTATCGCCATGGTGGGGGCGATAGTGTTATATTATGTTTGTACGTGGATGACATTCTGATCTTTGGTACAAACATGAAAGTGATAAATGAAGTCAAGTCTTTCTTGTCAAAGAGTTTTGATATGGAAGATCTGGGAGAGGCTCATGTGATTCTGAACATCAAGCTTATTAAGAACGAGAATGGGATTACTTTAACACAATCTCATTATGTTGAGAAGGTCTTGAGCCGATTTGGCTTTACTGATGGCAAGACTTCTCCAACACCTTATGATCCCAGTTTGATATTACGAAATAAGAAGAAGGAACCAACAGATCAGCTGAAATATTCACAAGTTGTTGGTTCTCTCATGTACTTAGCAAGCGCTACAAGACCCGATATCTCTTTTGCTGTGAGAAAGTTGAGTAGGTTCATGTATAACCCGGGTATTGATCATTGGCATGCACTTGAAAGGGTCATGCACTATCTATGTGGTACAATGAGCTATAGGATTCACTATTCAGGGAATCCTGCTGTGCTTGAAGGATATAGTGATTCGAATTGGATCTATGACGTTGATGAACTCTACGCCACGAGCGGGTATGTGTTTACCCTTGGAGGTGGCATAGTGTCATGGAGGTCTCGTAGACAAACCATATTGACGAGGTCAACTATGGAAGCAGAACTTACTACTTTAGACACATCCACTGTTGAATCAGAATGGCTGCGTGAGCTCTTGATGGACTTGCCCGTGGTTGAGAAACCTGTGCCGGCAATCCTTTTGAATTGTGACAACCAAACTGTTATTGTCAAAGTGAACAATTCTAAGGATAACGCGAAGTCATCAAGACACGTGAAAAGACGTTTGAAATCTGTCAGGAAATTGAGAAACTCCGGAGTAATAACTGTTACGTATATTCAAACAGACAAAAACCTGGAAGATCCCTTTACAAAGGGACTATCATGAAATGTGATAGATAGTGCATCGAGGGAGATGGGGTTGAGACCCATGGATGTCACACCTAGTGGTAACCCAACCTATGTGATCGGAGATCCCGTGAATTAGGACCTGGGAAGAACAAGCTAGTGGGTGGACTGAGGAGAGTATTTTGTAACCCTCTCTATGTGAAGATGCATAACTCTCATAATCCGTAAGGCAGGTTGGCAACATGCCTTAATGTGTTTCTGTTGGCTTTAATTAGCAAATATACCGTCCTACGGGGCATTCTTGAAAGAACACACCTATATGAGCTCGACTGTAAACGTTGCGGTCTATGAGACTTGGATGATCTCTAGTAAACTCATGAAGAGACCAGGGAGTATGACGCATATGCTCCAACCCGCGGGGTAGGATACTGGCAGCCATGTACTAGTTATGATTTTGAGTGAAATCTATTGGCACCAAACTTGCAATTCAAGGTTCGTCCATTGTTTAAGTTGTTGATAGACGTAGTTCAAGATTCTAGGCGGAAGTTCAACTTAACAGTCTCTGCTGAAACACTAGTATATAAAAAAGTAGCAAGGATTGGCAAATCTTCAAATGGGCATTTGAGATCTGGTGGGGGATTGTTAGAAATAATGGGGCTAATCCATTTAGGCCCATGTGTATTTCAGATTTTTCCTAAATCTCAAAACCCAAATTTGTGGCAGCCCATATGTGTTTGGGCCCATGTTTGTGGCAGCTCACATGGGAGTGGAGTGGGAGCTAAATTTTAGTCCCACATGGAAAGTTGGAGGAGAGTTGCACCACCTTATAAGGTGGAGTGTTGCACCACTTTGTAAGTAAGTGGCAATAAGAGAGATACACACGTGCGCTCCTCCTCCAACGACGCCGCCGCTCACACGCCCGCCCGCTCGTCTCGTCACGACGCGCGCGCGTCGCGTGTTGCGGGAATCTCGCCGAGCCAAGCTTTATTTTGCTGTTCAGGAAAATTGACAGACGTGTCAAATGGTTAGCTTATTCGGGTCGCTCCCGGATCGTGGGATACCTTAACCGACACGAACGTGCGCAACATGGACTCGGCCCACGTTCCCCTTCGTTAGGGTTTCCTGAGCCGCTCTATATAAAGTCATGCGCGTCTACCGCCACAACACCACCAAAAACCAATCTAGATTTTGCCATCCTCTCTACTTGCACCGTCACCGTAGTCTACTCCATCCCGCTTGCCGGCGTGCACCGGCGGATGGGAGAGCAGGTCTCCGGAACCACTCGCCCTTATGATCCTGTACGGGAGAGGGCGAATAAGGTTTTTGGGAAGAGCTCCACGCGACTACTCGAGTTCTCCATCACGGGTCGTCTTCCATCCAAGTCGGGCGGTGCTTCCTACCGCCGTGTTCGTCGCCATCTGCTTCGATCAGTCTTCCCCAAAGTTTCTAATACGACAACCGAACGGTACGTGCTACGTGCTCCTGTTCTGTTATTCATCATGTTCTGCGAGTACATGTTTAGCTGTTGTTCGTTTCCGTTCATCCTGTTGTTTAGTACATCTAGTATGTTCGAGTTACATGAGATAGTAGCTGCTTTTGTCATGCTTAATATTCTGGAATTAATCATAGAAATTATGCCTAATAATCCAACAATCCAAAAACCTTATTGTAGGCAATTTCCTGAATTAACAATGGCTGGTTTTACCGATGCACTGAGGCCGGATAAGTTTACCGGTGTGCACTTTAAGAGGTGGCAGTACAAGGCTGAGCTTTGGCTGACCATGATGAAAGTGTTCCATATCAGTAAAGGCAAACCTGAAGGAATTATATCTGACGAGGATCAGAAGAAGTTCGAGGATGCCAATATTGTCTTTGTGGGATGTATTCTGAGCATTCTTGATAACCGTCTGTGTGATGTGTTTATGCACATAAAAGACGGGAAGGAGCTCTGTGACGCACTGGATGCAAAGTTTGGTGCTGCAGATGCTGGCAGTGCACTGTATATCATGGAGAGCTTTCATCATTTTAAGATGACAAAGGACCTTCTTGTGGTTCAACAAGCTCATGAGATACCGTGCATTGCCAAGGAGCTCGAACTCCTTAAGTGTACCTTACCCGACAAGTTTGTGGCGGGATGCATTATTGCTAAGTTGCCCCCTTCATGGAGGAACTTTGCCCCAACTCTAAAACACAAGAGACAGGAGATATCAGTTGAAAATCTGATAGCGTCCCTTGATGTTGAGGAGAAGGCTCAGGCTAAGGACACTACTGAGAAAGGAGAGGGTCATGCTACTGCTAACTTTGTGTAGAAAGGCAAATCCGTAGGCAAGAACAAAGGGAACTTCAAACCCTCCTTTAACAAGCCTCTAAAGACTACAACCTTCAACAAGAAGAAGACGAACAGGGACAAGAGTGAACTATCTTGTTACACTTGTGGAGAGCCTGACCACTTTTCCAAGGACTGTCCAGAATGCACAGACCACAGAGGGAAAAAGGCCAAGACTGTCAATGTCATGACTGCTAGCAATACTGATGGGTATGGTAATTTATTTACTGTTCTTTCAGTATTTCAACCACCATGTTAGTGGCTTGATACGGGTGCTAATGTTCATGTGTGTGCTGACATCTCTATGTTCACTTCTTATCAGGTCGCTCAGGATTCATCCGTCCTAATGGGGAATGGATCACATGTTTCTGTTCGTGGTGTTGGCACGGTGGATCTGAAGTTTACTTCCGGAAAGATCGTGCAACTGAGGAACGTGCATCATGTCCCTACTATGAGCAAGAATCTTGTTAATGGCTCCCTTCTATGCAGAGATGGGTTTAAGGTTGTCTTAGAGTCTAATAAAGTCATTGTTTCGAAACATGGACAATTTATTGGTAAAGGTTATGAGTTCGGAGGCTTGTTCCAGTTTTCACTTTTAGAGTTTTGTAATAAATCCACGAATCATATTTGTGGTGGTGTTAATGATGATACCAGTGTTTGGCATTCTCGCTTATGTCACATTAATTTTGGTTTGATGTCTCGGATGTCCAGTATGAGTTTAATTCCAAATTTCACTATTGCCAAAGGTTCTAAGTCCATAGTTGTGTGCAATCAAAGCAACCTCGAAAGCCTCACAAGGCCGGCGAGGAGAGAAACTTGGCACCTCTAGAACTCATACATTCTGATCTATGCGAGATGAATGGTGTGTTGACAAAAGGCGAAAAGAGATATTTCATGACATTGATTGATGATGCTACTAAATTCTGCTATGTTTACTTGTTGCAAACTAAATATGAGGCTTTAGACTACTTTAAAATCAATAAGGCTGAAGTTGACAATCAACTAGAGAGGAAGATCAAGCGTCTTAGGTCGGATCGTGGTGGTGAGTATTTTCCCAAAATATTTGACGAATTCTGTCAGGAACACAGAATTATTCATGAGAGGACGCCTCCCTACTCGCCCCAATCAAACGGGTTTGCCGAGAGGAAAAACCGCACGCTGACTGACTTGGTGAATTCCATGTTAGCCACTGTTGGTTTATCAAAGGCATGGTGGGGGAGGCTTTGTTGACTTCATGTCATGTCCTGAATAGAGTTCCTAACAAGATTAAAGAAAAGACCCCTTATGAGGAGTGGGTTGGGAGAAAACCATCACTTTCGTATTTGCGCACTTGGGGGTGTTTGGCAAAGGTCAACATACCGATTCCCAAGAAACGCAAGCTCGGACCCAAGACAGTGGATTGTATCTTTCTAGGATATGCTCCACGGAGTGTAGGCTATAGATTTCTAGTGGTTAAATCTGAGATACCTGATATGCATGTTGATACTATAATGGAATCTCGTGATGCAACATTCTTTGAGAATATTTTTCCTATGAAATATATGCATAGCATTGGTAGGATTTCTTCCGAAATACTTCCTGAATCTAGTGCATCTATTGAGAATTCTGAACAACCACATGAGGAATTCCTTGAGAAGGATGACGATGAACCTCTCACGAGGAGTAAGAGACAGAGGGTTGCAAAATCCTTTGGTAATGATTTCATTGTGTACCTTGTGGATGATACTCCTAGATCCATTACTGAGGCATATGCATCCCCTGATGCAGATGATTGGAAAGAAGCTGTCCAAAATGAGATGGACTCGATTCTTTCTAATGGAACTTGGGAATTATCAGAACGACCCTATGGTTGTAAACCTGTGGGATGTAAGTGGGTGTTCAAGAAGAAGCTAAGGCCCGATGGTACTATTGAGAAGTACAAGGTGCGTCTTGTATCTAAGGACTACACACAGAAAGAAGGCGAAGATTATTTTGACACCTATTCTCCTATCACTAGACTGGCCACCATTCGAGTACTACTATCCCTGACTGCCTCTTATGGTCTTCTCGTTCATCAAATGGACGTGAAGACAGCTTTCTTTAATGGAGAGTTGGAAGAGGAGATCTATATGGATCAGCTGGATGGGTTTGTGGTAAAAGGTGAAGAGACAAAGGTGTGCAAGTTATTAAAATCTTTATATGGCCTGGAACAAGCACCTAAGCAATGGCATGAGAAGTTTGATAGAACTCTACTTTCTGCTGGCTTTGTCATTAACGAGGCTGATAGATGTGTTTACTATCGCCATGGTGGGGGCGATAGTGTTATATTATGTTTGTACGTGGATGACATTCTGATCTTTGGTACAAACATGAAAGTGATAAATGAAGTCAAGTCTTCCTTGTCAAAGAGTTTTGATATGAAAGATCTGGGAGAGGCTGATGTGATTCTGAACATCAAGCTTATTAAGAACGAGAATGAGATTACTTTAATGCAACCTCATTATGTTGAGAAGGTCTTGAGCCGATTTGGATTTAATGATGGCAAGACTTCTGCAACACCTTATGATCCCAGTTTGACATTACGAAAGAATAAGAAGGAACCAACGGATCAACTAAAATATTCACTAGTTGTTGGTTCTCTCATGTACTTAGCAAGCGCTACAAGACCCGATATCTCTTTTGCTGTGAGCAAGTTGAGTAGGTTCATGTCTAACCCGGGTATTGATCATTGGCATGCACTTGAAAGGGTCATGCGCTATCTATGTGGTACAATGAGCTATGGGATTCACTATTCAGGGGATCCTGCTATGCTTGAAGGATATAGTGATTCGAATTGGATCTCTGACGTTGATGAACTCTACGCCACGAGCGGGTATGTGTTTACCCTTGGAGGTGGCGCAGTGTCATGATGGTCTCGTAGACAAACCATATTGACGAGGTCAACTATGGAAGCAGAACTTACTGCTTTAGACACAGCCACTGTTGAATCAGAATGGCTGCGTGAGCTCTTGATGGACTTGCCTGTGGTTGAGAAACCTGTGCTGGCAATCCTTTTGAATTGTGACAACCAAACTGTTATTGTCAAAGTGAACAATTCTAAGGATAATGCGAAGTCATCAAGACACGTGAAAAGATGTTTGAAATCTGTCAGGAAATTGAGAAAGTCCGAAGTAATAACTGTTACGTATATTCAAACAGACAAAAACCTGGCAGATCCCTTTACAAAGGGACTATCACAAAATGTGATAGATAGTGCATCGAAGGAGATGGGGTTGAGATCCATGGATGTCACAACTAGTGGTAACCCAACCTATGTGATCGGAGATCCCATGAATTAGGACCTAGGAAGAACAAGCTAGTGGGTGGACTGAGGAGAGTATTTTGTAACCCTCTCTATGTGAAGATGCATAACTCTCATAATCCATAAGGCAGGTTGGCAACATGCCTTAATGTGTTTCTGTTGGCTTTAATTAGCAAAGATGCCATCCTACGGGGCATTCTTAAAAGAACACACCTATATGAGCTCGACTGTAAACGTCGCGGTCTATGAGATTTGGGTGATCTCTAGTAAACTCATGAAGAGACCAGGGAGTATGACGCATATGCTCCAACCAGCGGGGTAGGATACTGGCAGCCAGGTACTAGTTATGATTTTGAGTGAAATCTATTGGCACCAAACTTGCAATTTAAGGTTCGTCCATTGTTTAAGTTGTTGATAGACGTAGTTCAAGATTCTAGGCGGAAGTTCAACTTAATAGTCTCTGCTGAAACACTCGTATATAAACAAGTAGCAAGGATTGGCAAATCTTCAAATGGTCATTTGAGATCTGGTGGGGGATTGTTAGAAATAATGGGGCTAATCCATTTAGGCCCATGTGTATTTCACATTTTCCCTAAATCTCAAAGCCCAAATTTGTGGCATCCCATATGTGTTTGGGCCCATGTTTGTGGCAGCTCATATGGGAGTGGAGTGGGAGCTAAAGTTTAGTCCCACGTGGAAAGTTGGAGGAGAGTTGCACCACCTTATAAGGTGAAGTGTTGCACCACTTTGTAAGTAGTGGCAATAAGAGAGATACACGCGCGCGCTCCTCCTCCGCCGCCGCCGCTCACACGCCCGCCCGCCCGTCCGCTCGTCACGTCACGTCACGTCACGACGCGCGCGCGCGCCGCGGGTTGCGGGAATCTCGCCGAGCCGAGCTTTATTTTGCTGCTCAGGAACTTGCACCGTAACCGACCCGAACGTGCGCAACATGGACTCGGCCCACGTTCGCCTCCGTTAGGGTTTCCTGAGCCGCTCTATATAAAGTCCTACGCGGCTACCGTCACAACACCACCGAAAACCAATTTAGGGTTTTGCCATCCTCTCTACTTGCGCCGTCACCGTAGTCTACTCCATCCCGCTTGCCGGCGTGCATCGGCGGACGGGAGAGCAGGTCTCCGGAACCACTCGTCCTTGTGATCCTGTACGGGAGTGGGCGAATAAGGTTTTTGGGAAACGCTCCGCGCAACTGCTCGAGTTCTCCATCACGGGTCATCTTCCATCCAAGTCGGGCGGTGCTGTCTACCGCCGTCTTCGTCGCCATCTACTTCGATCAGTCTTCCCCAAAGTTTCTACTACGACAACCGAACGGTACATGCTACGTGCTCCTGTTTGGTTATTTATCATGTTCTGCGAGTACATGTTTAGCTGTTGTTCGTTTCCGTTCATCCTGTTGTTTAGTATATCTAGTATGTTCGAGTTACATGAGCTAGTAGCTGGTTTTGTCATGCTTAATATTCTGGAATTAATCATGGAAATTATGCCTAATAATCCAACATAATCCCACTACGTCGGTCTTCTTTCGTCCGTCGCCCTCATCCCACTTCAAGCAACTACCCATACAGGAAAAACCGGATAGGAAAGGAACTGATGCAAGAAAACCGGAGAGGAGAAGAGAAAACCTATCCCACATCCTCCGCCTCTTCCCACACGAAGGAGAAGGGGATGTGACCGGCTGCCTAGGGTTTCGCCGTCGCCCCTGCGGCTTAGACTATGCCCACACAACCATGTCTACGTCTATCTCCATCCTTCCTGCCACCCATCACCAAGCACCCCATCCGGCAACGCGTGCAGCATGGAGGATCAACATTAGTCGACAGTTTCATCCATGGTGCGGCATAGGCGTCACTGCGCGTGATCCAGTGAAAAGGAATATGATGGCGGCACTCGGGGTGCCCCCAAGAGATGAGAGCGGCCTGTTGTGCGCTAGCGGAGGCGGTGCAAGCCACATGACAATAGGAACGTCGTTGCGTGGGTCTTGGGGAAATTGGATTCCGAGTTGACGCGTGGCATGTAATTGCTCCAGCAAACTGTATGAATTTTATGCTCATGGTGGCCCGTGCGCATAGGGTGGAAACCATTGGATTGCATGCATTTTAGCTCTCTTAATCAAATCGGCCATCTCCTTTCTCTCACGATGTGTGTCTCGAGGTGTGCCTCCGTTACTCACTCGGCCACTGTATGAAAACGACACTCCTCTCTCTTTCCCTACTCCACTCTATTTATATTTTCTAGCAGTTGGCTTACGGTTCCAATCTATAAACTTGCACGGTATCGGTACAGAAGGAGATAAAACGGTGTTCTGCATGTCTTGTTTTGTTCACACGTCATGTAACCTCAGTATGTTTTTAAGTATTCTGTTGTTGGAAGTGTTCGCATGCCTTGTTTTGTTCTCATCCGTATTTGTTTCTTGCATGTTCCTTTATGGCAGCTTCTCCATCTTTCTTTTTGTACTAGTTGATTTACGTCCACAAAGGTAGAAAAAATGTGCGGTGTAGCAGTGGGTTTCTTGTTTAGACAAAACTAAAACCCCAGTTTTATTTTTGTCTGCCATGTTATATGTTCCCGCCTTTTCTTCCCGCGTATACCAAGTGAACTTTTTCTAGTGGAATTAAACAACAAAGGTGAAGAAAAATGGATAACTGCGAGCTAAAGAACGGTTTAGAAAATCGTTCTGGACATGTACCTTTATGCTCTTGTTCTAGTAGTAGAATTACCTTCCTAGCTCAAGTTTTCTTCACCACGCTGAGAACTTGGTTTTCATGGTTTTGGGTCTGCTCATGTTCATTGGAGGGTGGCCAAGGGGGAATATATTTTGGACTTGGCTTAGGTGTGATGATATAAGCAATATCCAGAAGGACCACTAGCAGCTAGCAAAAGGATGGAACTCCAAATAGCACCGTCCTAATTTTTTTTAAAGCTATAGATGGCCTATGCATGGAGAATTAAAATACCCATGCCGTGATAAAACAACAAGAAACACATTACTACTATTTTGCTCACTATCCAACCTGTGTGTGTTTGAAAGTAAACATGTATGGATCTTGTTTACTAAATATATGGATGAACAACTAAGGGGATACATGCTCCCGATATAACGACGTTCCTATAAATCATCTCACGCCGCATGCAGCCGTCTTAGTCTGTGTGCTCTCTTTAGGAGGATCGGACGGTGGTGACCCTATGCACACGTACCATCGTGAGCACCCCACTATTTTGCTATATATATATGTTTGCATAGATTCTTTTTTCATTTCTTTCAAACCATAATTCGGGTTTTTTAGATACAGGGCTGCATGGAGCAAAAGTTGTCGCGCCCAGCCATATTCATCTATCCAATCAAACAATGAAACAACTGGAGATTTTTTCTTTTGAAGTAATCAAAGAGATAAGAAAAAATATGCAATCCATATAATGATTATGTATAATTCACATGCACGAAGAACACGACAGGTGTCTTTAATAACAAAATTGTGTCCTCCTTTATTTGGGAAAATATAACACAATAGAATTATAATTTTAGCTTTCCTACTGATTCGTATTGTTGTAAACGTCTAGTGATTTGACATTGACTTGAACATGTCTGTCAAAATTCATGACATCTTTTGTAGCCCCGTGAGAACAATCGTGCTAACACACTTCTTGCATTAGTTCTACGGAAGCATTCTAGATATGCTTAGGTGTTTTTTCTATTCTTACTTGTTTTAGTTTTTTGTGAATCAGGATGGACTAATTCACAACTAGGTCAACCAAACACGTATAAATTAAAACAAGAAACCCCCAAATACACATAAGTTAATTTATTTATTCTGCAATATCAAAATCCATGATAACCATGGGCTTTTTTCATGCCTTGTTTTCAATAGAGTAGGTTTTAAGTGGTACCTCATTTATCCTTTATGTTTTTCTTCTAATAAAATAAATGTATACCTAAACATTTATGTCCCTTTCATGTTCTTAACATGCATATCAGTGTAGTTCTTAAGATCATATATCAAATAAAAGTTTACTCATAGACAAAACTATATTAACTCTATGCAAAAATATAAGACGTATGCATTTTGAATTGGAAGGAAAGTGAATGATTGCAACCATAAATACAACTTTCAACCCTTTTCTGACTCACATCATTGCAACAAGAGAATTTAATTAGAGATTCTTTCCACAAATGTTTGAAGAAAATTGAGCACAAGCTCTAATCTCATGATCCAACAGATAATTGACTTAGATTCACAAAAAACAGAATGCATTTGACAAGAAAATCTTTAAGGGTCAAATTGTAGAAAACACAACCAATCCACTTCTTTCATTTAAATAAATTCATTTGAATCCCAAGTGATGTCATATATGGAAATCTACCAATAAATCTATAAGAATCACGAAGATCCAAATTATATTTTGCATACTCCCTCCAATCCAAATTAATTGACTCAAGTTTGTCTAAATTCGATGTATCTAGTACCAAAACATGTCTAGATATATCCGAATCTAGACAATCTAAGTCAATTAATTTGGATCAGAGGGAATAGTAAAAAGTATTGCAACAAAGTGAATTTAATTGTCACACTTTAGTTGTTGAGGATATTATCAAGCAACTAATTACTACTCCGGTTAGTGGTGTATTTACATGATTAATAAGTAGCAATATATTTGATTTAGTGTCGAGTTAAGGGTTCTATTAGTAGGATTCTTTTTTTAGTGGAAGGGAGTTGTTCAAATAGTGCATGTTCTTTTTATTACAAGCTCGCCAATCTGAATCGGTATGTCTGAAATCAGAGACCGCCAGAGGATCTAGCTAGTTTTGCCAAGGCATCTGCGACATTGTTGCATTCTCTGTTGGTACGGAGGATGTTGTAGTCCTGCACTTCCGTAGAAAGGCTTTTGCCTCCTTATACACAGACCAAAGCTTCTTCATGTATTCTTTCGACCTAAGCGCTTTGGCAAGTGGCAGAGTGCACTTCAAGATTCACAAAACATGGAAATGTAAAATTCTCAGGATTAAAGTGGCACGTCCTCCTGAATTCTATGTGATCAGAAAGCGGCATGATTTTAGATTAAGTAGTGTTTGATTGCATACTCCCTCCGGCCCATATTAATTGACTTTGATTTGTCAAATTTTGGATGAATCTATATACTAAATAGTGTCTAGATTCATCCAATTTTTAACAAATTCAAGTCAATTAATATGGGTCTAAGGGAGTAAGAAAATCAAAGGAATAGTAAAAAAAGGTTGGAGTGGAGAAAAACTCTCGTGCGAAATAAAATGCAAACCAATCTTTTGAAGAAAGTCCTAAAGGGTCCAAATCACCCAAAAGTACTGCACAACTCTTCTGAATCGAAGGAGCACTGAACTCACAAGGATTAAGCAACTGGATTAGAGTTAATAGACAATTCAATATGTAAGGATTTTACAAACTAGTACAGTACGTTTTATATATGTACACGTACAGGTACGGCCAGTAAATCAAGGCAGTACCAGCGCGAGATCGTACCAGTACTAGAACATTCCCGTAATCTTATCATTGACCGGAGGAGAGGTGAGCAGAGCTGATGAGCGAGAGAGAGAAACGGCAACGGCAACGGTAACGGTAACGGATAACGCGGCCGTTTCGGCCGTGGTTAAGCCCGCACGCGAACGTTCGAAAAAATTCAAATACCGGGAGTGCGTACGTACGTTACGGGGCTCCGCTCCCGGTCAACCCTCCTCCGGGCTCCACCCGGGACCCGCATGTCATCGACGCCTGGGCTCGGTGGGTGGTGGTGGCCGGTGGGCGCGCGTGGGGTCTTTAAAAAAGGGGTCGGGCCAAACGCAGCGGCACACACAGCGGCTCCTCCTCCTCCTCACCTTCCTTCCGTTCGACTCCACTCTCCACTCTCTCTCTCCCATCCCACCTCACCTCGTCTCGTCTCGCCTTTTTAGAGAGAGAAAACACGAGCTCCCCCCTCCCACCACCGAGCTAGAGGGATAGAACGAGACCTCCACCCCCCGCGCCGCACTAGGGACGGACAGAGAGGAGGCTTTCGAGGAGATGGAGAGGCCGGCGCCGGTGAGGAAGTCCCACACCAACACGGCGGACCTGCTGGCGTGGCCCGAGGGGGCGCAGCAGGAGCTCGCGGACGCGGCCACGCCGCCGCCCAACCGCCGACCACACCAGGTGACGTCACGGGCATGCCTGTCCCCTGCTTCCTCGCTAGAGTCCTCCGAATTTCTAGAGCAGGGGTTGGATTGTTTCGTCTGATACTTTTTTTCTCTCTTGTGTGTGCAGCCTTCGGAGGCGATCCATAAGGTGGTGTTCGGCGGGCAGGTCACGGGGGAGGAGGCCGAGAGCCTCAACAAGAGGTGAGATCGGGGGGACAGTCTACCTGCTTGCTGCTTTGTACTGCAGGGACGGGACCGGTGCTAGTTCCTGCTCTGTCTTATTTCGCACGGAGATTTTGGTTTCGGAAATCAGATCTCTCGAGTTTCATGTCTCCCACATCGGGAATCGTCGAGTTTTAGATGTTTTAGTCGATCTGCGACTCTGCCGTCTTAAGGAAAATACGCCGGATTTGAGCTCAGCTTCAGTTAGGTGGTTGTCTTGGTGAGATACGTGCAGCGAGTTTTTGTGCTGTTCGGTAGGCTCCCGGAGAAAATTGTGCGACATACTAGTATAGTTGATTCCAGTGATGCCTACTCGCATGGGTTGTGTGTTGACACAGCAATGTTCTCGCCCACTGAGGCACGCAACTTCTGTTGGTGTACTGTTGCGCTAGATTTTTTGAATTTTGAACAGGAGACCCTTGATTTGTGCAAATCATTTAGTTTTTTTTTGGCTCTATAGACTTGGACTCTGATCTGCGTGCGGTGCAACTAAATGAGCTATTCCTTTATTTATTTTCTCCTCAGGAAACAATGCTCAGCTCCCAAGTGGAAGGAGATGACAGGGAGTGGCATATTTGCAGCTGGAGGCGAGGTTGAGGAAGATGAATCCGCGTCTGTGACGCCCATCCGACCAGCTTCAAAGAATTACCAGGTGCTGGGTTTTTTCTGCCAGATTTCGTTCTACAAAACAGGAATATGTTGATCAGTGTATTGCTTCTATTTTTAATTTGCCACACCTTAGGTTTGCATTTGTGACAACGTATTGTTAGCAAGTCTTTAAGGAATTGTTTATTCACATGTTGTGCTAAATGATTGCGGAGGTGGGTATCACTTCTTTTAGTACTCCTGATTCGCTTACACCATTTGGTATCAGCTGCTGGTTGCTAAAATCAAACTTGTTAAATGTTCTAACCTCCAGAGTCAGAAGTTGTTGGGACGAATCTTGTGGAAAGGGTTTGGCTATCATTATTAATATGTGATCACATTGGTTGGTGAACTTTCCTTGTAATTCCTAATAGAACTGGACCTGCTGATTCAACTATTAAAGTCGCTCGGTTTTCAATTGTAGTACTTTGTTCAGTAGACACTGGGGTTTAGGTAGTCAGGTAGTCTTGGATTTGTTTTTTGTTCACACGAGGTACGTCATCACAGTACAGATGTAGTGCTTCGTGACATTTTAAAGCAGTTCATCTGTTTCCAGAATTACTAGTGCTGCATAATTAACTAGTGGTGAGTAGTACTATTACTGCATAACAACTGTAAATTTTGCTCCTCTGGTGTTATGTATCAATTGCATATACTGCAGTAAGTTCTGCTTAGTAGCGTGATTTGCATCATTGAAAAAACTGAAAGAACTCCATATACACTTTCTGACAGAACCGAATCTGAATTTTGTCAAACTTGCTACAGGCAATCAGTACCATAAGTCACATCTCCTTTGCCCCGGAAGAAAGCGTTTCTCCCAAAAAGCCAACCTCCATAGCGGAGGTGGCAAAGCAGCGAGAGCTAAGTGGTACGCTCCTGAGCGAGGACGACGGCAAGCTGAAGAAGCCGCTATCCAACGCAAAAACAAAGGAGCTCAGCGGCCATGACATCTTCGCTCCACCAGAGGATCCCAGGCCACGCAACTCAGAGAACGGCTCGACCTCGCAGACGCCGGGGAAAAACGCACAGGTACACTACAGCACCGATCTCTCAGTTTGCATCTCGTACACTGCACGGTTTCCTTTCACAAATTTGTGGTTGATGTTGTACTTACCATGTGTGTGTGTGGTTTCAAAACAAAAAAAATCGTTTTTTGGCAGGTGAGCAGCTTCAAATTCGGAGAGGACGACACGGACAGCGTGGTGAAGACGGCGAAGAAGATCCCAACGAAGAAGTTCAACGACCTGACGGGCAACGGCATCTTCAAGGGCGACGCGGGTGGCGCGGAGGCGACGCCCGGGACGGCGGAGAAGCAGCTGAGCGACGCGAAGCTGAAGGAGATGAGCGGCAGCAACATCTTCGCGGACGGGAAGGCGCCGTCCCGGGACTTCCTGGGCGGCATCCGCAAGCCCCCCGGCGGCGAGAGCAGCATCGCGCTGGTCTAACAGCAGCAACACCTGATGGACAGGAACAGGACAGACATAGCCTCACAACAACAACAACAACATTCTTCGTTCACCCCGTCGTCGCCGTCTCGATCTCTAGGAGGAGTGATGTGATTCTTAGGAGAGTTTTTTCTTCCGTCGTGTTGGTGGGACTGATCCGTGATCTCGATTGAAAAACTTGTGGTGTGGTGGTTTTTATTCTTTTTTCCCGATCTGGCGCCGGGTGTTCCCTTTTCTCGCTGTTAATTAATCCTGATGACGGTGTGGCAAGCAACGATGGTTACCGAGGTTTAACATCTGGTGTGTCTGTGTGTGTGTGCAAGCTTTCGCTGCGTTTGTGGTTGGGTTGGTTGGTCGTGGCGTACCTAATGTAACAAACCTAGAGTGATGTTTCAGCTGCAGGGTCTTCCTTCCCTTTTGTTTATATCGTCTGGAAGAAGAAGATGAGCATGGTTCGCTCCTGCTGCAGTGTGGCACCTACTACCAATTTCATCCAACTAGTATGACCCAGGGCAGTCAGAAGCAGGAGCAGCGTCTTTTTCAGATTGTGTACCATGTTCAGGCTTTCTCGTCGAGTCTGAATTTAAAACCCACGGGCCCCCCGATGGTCAAGTTACTGTTGCGCGGGCTTTGGATACGAAAAGCTTTACTACTACTACTGTGCAGCGGTACTACGGTACAACAGTCGATCGCTTTTTCTTCTCTTGAGCCAGTGGATGGGGGAGATATCACATGATGAGGGCCGAGGTTGTTATGATGATGTGATTGATTAGCACGCCGGCACGCTCGGCATGAGACCCAATACTGGCAATGATACCTTGACGTCACTTGTGGGCGTTCTGGTATTTCTCATGATGATTGAAGGAAAAAAAAAGGTCCATTTTGAACCCTGAACTCGCAGAGGCTGGGCAGATCAAACCCCAAAATCAACGGGATTTATACCGTGATTTAATACAAACGACGGGGATTTCGACTTCAAGATTTGATCTGCGCAACGTCTATGAGTTCATGGCTAAAAATGGACTTCTTCCATGAATGAATGGCACTCAGGGATGTCTCGACTCTCGAGCCAATCTTTGACACACAGAATATGCATGATCGTCCCCTGAAGCAGGGGACTACTGTTTTCTGTTCAGGTCGCTAGCTAATGTTCAGCTAAAATCTTGGACACGCAATCATCATCATGCCGAAAGAGATATCACAGTGTTACAGCTCAGTAGGGATTGTAAGTCATAAGCTAGCTAATCTACCCAGGAGAGAACGCTGATGTGATGGCCGATTAGCCCGGAGCTACCACAGGGCCTCCAGAACAGGCCATGTGGTTTCCATCTTCATGCACCACCTTAGCCTCAATGTCACTCCCACAACAGAAGCAGGCCTTTTCAGCCTACCTTCGTCAATCTTTGCACCAGCCATTCACAGCATCAAAGGCTAACTGCAGCAGCATCCTCTGCTCGATGTCGACACACGAAACATCCTTATAATATCTGATGAAACCGCCAAGCCAAAGATGGATCGCTAACTTGAGAGTTTGAGCGGCTCGTTGATAACTGCGTTCACCGCGCTGGCCATTTCCTTCGGCGAGCTGAACCCATCGGTCTGAAAGTAGAACAAGTGAAGTATCTTACACATCTTCCAGAACAGCTCCTTGCACGCCCTAGGGACAACCGTGTCTTTCTTGAGGACCAGTCTTAGCAAGTCTCGCCTACAAGTGAGTATGGTCTGCTGTATCACCTCCTTGGCCTCTTCTACAGACATCGAACCACCACTGTGAAGGACAAGTAGTGAAACGCTGTTCAGTTTCCCTTCGCTACCCTCCCTCTGCAACATAAGATTGCAAATTCGTCAATCATCCAATGACAACAAGTATAATACACAAGTTTTAACTGCATGAATTGGGTACAAAGAAAGCTAAACTTCTCTGAAAGAAGAGAACTAGCAGAATTTTCGACGCAGTTTGTGCAACTTAAGACATTCATAATGCATATGCTCAAATAGATCTTTATTTATTGTACAACTCGAAACTTATTATTGTACAACTGTAAACACAGACCTGATTAACATTCTCTAAAAATGACTTATAATGGAAAACTACCAAAATATCTAGCATCAAGGCGCACAAACAAGCCTCGTTCAACATTGATTTTCAAATTCTCTTAGAATTTATAGTCCTGGATAATCAGTAGGTAATCAAAAACTAATATGATCATAGAGGAATATTTACATGATGGTATGCAAAATCATAAAACGTAAGATTAAAATGATCAATATTTTAGACTGCTATACAAAATCTTGAAGCCATGGGTGGGAATGGGATCTGCAAGACGCAAACATCTGCACATACAGGCAAGTACCTCAAAGCCTTGGATGTCATTCAGAAGACGGCCACAAGTGCTCATTAACCTAAATAGCTCACGGTGCTCTTGATCTTTGACAACACACCCCGAGATCTTCTCTTCAACAAAATACAATGCTGGGAGCACAATGGGGCCAAGTGCGAATGAAACAACCCCATTTGTCATATATTCTTCTACCGTTGGAACATATTGACTAATCTGCCATTCTGCCTCGGTCATCATAGACCTCAATAGTTCAAGCCACTACAGACCAATTTCAACCTGTCAGTACTCTGAACCCAATGCAATTAAGAACAGGTGTTTGGGGGGGGGGGGGGGGGGGGGGGGGCACATGAGACTCACAGTTTCTATCAGGTGATTTCTGACACGGCGGTTTTGGACTGCAGAAGCCATCGATCCAAGTTGGTTCACCGTAGTATAGAGAGCACGGAATACTATTTCTACTTGCTCAGAATAGAAGTCATCTTTGTGGTGCTCATCCCACCTAAGGCAACCATTTGCAAAAGAGGGAAAGTGAATTAGTAGCAAAGATAGAAGCACTCTTAACAAAGTGCAGACAAAGACATCAAGTTAGAGAATTGTACTTCTCAACTAATGCGATGAGGTTTTCCAGTTCTTCCTTTGATCCTCCAATATCGAAGAAGTCATCAACAACAGTTGTGAGCACACCATTTTTGGCCCATGATATACGAGCATCAGACAATTCAGGAGGAAATATCGTAGCAGCAGCAGAGAGATAGCAATATGTTAACTTCTGCCGTGCAAATTGTAGCTGATCCAACCTGTTCTCTTTCACCCAACTGTTGCAAGAAATTTCAGAAAATTCTCCAATAAAGGAATTTTACATGAACAGACAGCATAAAGGCCAGATTACCTATCAAGATGTTGGAGTTCATCCTGGTAAATAGACTGAGAAAAGGTGAAATCTTCAACGGCCAAAGACAAAAGTTCTTGGTTGACACGACATGGCCTTATTCAGGAAAATGTTTGACACTTAGTATGACATCTAGGCAATACGATTTCAAGGAATATTCTTTTTTTTTAATGAAAAATCTTACAAGTATTCTGTCTTCAACATGTGAAAACCCCTATCATCAAAATGTTCAATGTTCCTCTTGTGCTCTAGACGTTCCAGCGTCGCATAGAAAGGAAACTTAAGAGCATACTCCATCTGAAATTCTAAAAGCATACAGTTAAACATAAACTGAATTGCTAAGTGAAATGGCAAATTTCTATTTCATGTAGGCACCTCTCCAGAGGTTGAGATTCTTGGGACCCCATCAGAGAACAGCTTTTGCATCAATAAGCTGCCAGACCAGGAGCCTATGTTATCTAGGATCGGTTCATCGTTTGATATAGTGACTTTTGAAGCCTTGTACAATTCCAATATAGATTTTGTATCATTTAAATATCCTTGAAGTGAATTATGAAAATCGGAGGCTTCAGCAACATGCGACAGTTCATCTGCGCCAAAATAGAACTCGTGAATTAGACTGTTAACTCGAGATCACTGATAACATTGACATGGAATTCTTGCCTAGGTACCTGAGGATACATCATATCCATTCATCCGTAGAAGGCGAAACGTCATTGCGCATGTTGCTACATCTAGCATGATTTCCTCGTCCCTCTGTAACCAAAAGCTGCAAACAGGACATGTAAAGTTTACGTGTTACTGAATAACAGATAACCCTTCCATTTCAAAATATAAAATGTATTCAGTTTCATTAAGAACAAGGATCTCATGGAGTATGCCATATAAAACTGCATCCGTATGTAAGTAATTTTGAATATGAATCTAGTGACATCTCTTCATAAATTGCATACTAATAGAACTTGTAGGTCAAACCCATATCTTAAAACAAAACTAAATACGCCTAATATCTTGAAACGGAGGAAGTATCAATTTGGTACTCATGGTCATTACCTGTATGTCATGTCTAGGATGCCCTTCACCTCGCTAGAAAAGTGCTGAGAAATTCCGATATTTTCAAGCGAATCCACCATAGAAAGCTGGCAATGTATATTTAGCGGGTATACTGTTGGTACTGCAAAAAGTCTATTGGCATTAAGTATTTAGCAACAGTTTAAACCTTGCTGATTATTTACAAGGAAAGGTACAGATACCAACCTGCACTACCAAATTTACTGATAAGCAAATTTAGGTACCCGAGGGCTTTATCATCATAGTTGTGGATTAATGCAGCAGCAGTCGTGGAAGGGGAGTTGAACAATGATCCATTCTTCCTCTGGAACTTCATAACTTCATTCCAGTCTAGCAGGTTTCCTAACCCTTCAGCAACATAGGACATATATGCTTCTCTTCCACATGATTTCTGCCCAGCCTGCCTAAATTAGGTCAAGTATTAGGATTTTCATGTGTTATCCACAGGTGATACTCAAAATCTGGTTGCTAATTTCATTAGTAAGCAGACGACAATATGAAGGACATGATCATCTCATACATATCACATACTAACTTTATAAACAAGCTCTCTCTAATGTACAAGCAGGAAGGAAATAGAATTCGGTATTATTTTTCCGTTGACAAACCTTTTCACTTCCATCTCCCAGAGGTGTAGAGCCCCATCAATATCAGCTTGTCGAACAGGAAACTGCAAGCCCATCGCAATGGCAAGTCTAAGCATACCAGGAAAAATGACATTGAATCCTATAGGAGCAGAAATCTGCTCATCCATAACAATGGGGAAATTTCTTCCAATAAAGTGTAGCCCTGTACAATATCATTTCCAATAAAATGACACTGAAGCCTGTCAGTTTCAGTTCTTCAAAACAAATATAGCAGAACTACATATCAGCAAGTAATGTGTATTTGTCTATACGGTACCTCTCCTCATGTGCTCGTGGCCAACATTCCATTTCTTAAGTGCAAGAACACATGCCAATGTGGACGAGAGAATGTCCTTGTTGGCTGATGACCCAAATTCGTTGATACCCCACGATCCATCATCATGTTGGTTCAGCAATATCCATTCAACACACTGTGGAAAGCATGGAGTCCCAGGGGAGCCCGGCAAGGGCACCATAGCCACCCATGCCGTGTCGTAAGAAGATGGCGATAATTCAACTTTCTGGAGCTGCTTCTTTATTCTAGCCACCCGTCCATCCTTATGCTGCATTTATTTTCAGTGATAACAGTTCATTAGACAGAATTCCAGCGGGGTGACAGAACCCTCTGATATAATAACCAGCAGCGAGGCTCATACCACGTTTTGCAGGCGTGTGTCCTCTCCTACCAACCTTGTCTCGACATATGCTGTTGAGGAAAGCAGATACGAGTCACGACGAATCAATTAAGGTGCCACTAATCTGAATACGCACATGGTGCCACTCAGACACACGAGGATCGAGCAACAATTGAAAATTTTCTCCTGCCTGCTTTGAATCAGGTGCGTGCAGGTGCAGGCATTCAGGAGCCAGGAACTCTACTGAAATAAGACTTGAATTCGTATGTTCTCCTTTTTTTTAGCAGAAGTAGCAACAGTATTACGATCCATTTTCAGCCCGCATATTATTGGGAGAAAAAAAGTTAATATGCAAAAGTGATTCTGTTGCAGCAGCGAAATTAATTTGATTACGTCAAACTAAACTGAGATCTTATAATCAATCCATCTAAGAGGTAGGGCTCCTTACCAGAAGATGGAGGGATCCCCGTGCGAATCGAGTGGGCTGCAGGAGGACGATGACGGCTACGGCCGGTGAAGGATTCGAGGCGGCGTTGTTTTTCGGAGGGAGAGACATTCCCCACGGCACGGGCGAACGTCAGGCGACGATGACGACCGGAGCGGAGCATTGGCGCGAACAGGGGAGCCTCCCCGGGGAGGAGGAGGAGGGTGTGGCGACGAGGCGCCAGGAGGACGGAACAGGCACCGGAAACTTTTGGGTGCGACATGGAGAGAGTCGAAACGATCACCGGTGCGGCTGCTGTCGCCGGACTGCCGGAGGTAGGGTTTACGGCGGCAGCATCGCCGCAGTTGGGAAGCAGCGGAAAGGCAGAGAGACAGAGGCGGGGAAAGGGGAAAGGCACCAAATCGACTTTGGACGGAGCGGTACCACGACAGAAGTACAAACTCACACCGCTTGGGCAACGGAGCAGGCACGGCGGGCTTGCTGGTTTGGGTCGAATATATGTACTTCTACGAGACTATGCCTGCACTTCTTTTTCAATATACGGTCCGTATATCACTGGTATTAGTACTACACTAAGTTCAAGTGTTGGAATATCCTTGCAGCTAGATTCTCTTCTAAATAAAAAATCACTTGCATATGGATAAACAATTAGAAGAATGGTACAACCAAATACCCTCCATATGATGCAATCGGACCCCGTTAAATGATGATTCTCAAGCGTCTAATTGTAAAATTGAAAATGGCTAAAGCTAGTCAGACGAGAAATAAACTCTCCTCCTACCGTCCAATCTAACTGAAACATGTGATCGAGGACGTCGAACAGCATACTCCCACCAATGCAACGTTTCTTCTCTATGTTTGCAACCCCATCGTAGCATTTCTTGTGATAGTGTGTCGAAATCAGAATAAGCGTCATTTTAGAAAATCCTGATGCGCAAAAAAATGGGTATTCGGCATATCCCCATTGGCCGAAAAAATCCTCGATAAATAAATCGACACATGTATCCAGCATGGATGCCAAACACATGTAACATCCATAAAAAACATTTGCAACATGAACACTACACTCACCGCGGGCAAAAAACGCCGCAACATCTCGCATGTGTGTTAAGAGCAAAACGCTCATGAGTTTACATCATGCACACATCATCAAAATTGTTAAACAATGGACCTCGATTTGGAGCGCCATCCTCGCTAGATCAGGCTTGTCGGCTACGAACTCAACTCGTAGGAGCTTTCCTCGGATCTAGCGAGCCTAGATCACTCAACCCCGAGCCACATCTTCTCCCAAGACAGGGATAGGCTTGATTTTTTTGGCTCAACTCGAGCTCTTACATGGCCGTGAGTTAATCGACTTTCCACCGTGAGAATAGGAGGTAGGGGACGAGGACGCACCAAATATGAGGTCAATGCATGAGGTACGACTCTATGTAGGAGCGAGGGAGCGAGCATGCATAATCAAACGACAAATTAGTTATTTGTTCTTTGATGAGTCCCTATACCAATATAAATGAAAGAGGTGAGTGAGGTGGAGAAGAATGAAGATTGAAGGATAAAGTGGGGGAGTGATTATGATGAACTAATTGCATTATTAACTGTCTTGATAATATAAATGTATACTCTTGGACGAATTTTGAGAGTTAGATATACACTTATTCACGGACCAAGGGAGCATGCAACATCGTCGCAATACTATATCCTGGTATATTAAAAAACGTGTAAAATGCGGTGCAACAGTTTAGAAAAATGTGCGCTAGCAGTTACAGCAAAACGTTGAGAAAAATAGAGAAGGGGGATTTAGAAGAAAAAAAACTCATGGGCTTATAGGAAAGGGCAGCACGCCAGGGAGATTCGGGTGCGGTTCTAGCAGCAGAAGAAGACAAGACAAGTTTTTATTATCAGAAAAGAAAATGCTCCCTGGAAGCCGCTCTGTCCGGTGCGCTGGACACGTGGAAGGTGCAGGACCCTTCCGACGATGGCGCACTCGATCAGCCGGGCAGATCGAACCGTCGTGGTTTATTCATCACAAATTAAATATAACAGTGTCGTGCTCTGTCACGGCAAATATAGAAGAGGAGCAGGAGCGCCAATGGGAGCGCGGGGTGGACGGAACATCCTGGCGGTGCTAGACGGGAGATCCTCCCCGAAACGGATTTTGTCCTCCACGGGGAGGGTTGTGGCATTACGAACTGACGATCGGATGACGGAACCAGCGAGGCTGCCGGACTAGTACAATACAGCCAGCGGACGAATCACAGCGAGGCTGCACTGTATGAAAATCTACCTGACACATCAAGATATTCCGACACGTCTCTCTCTCTCTATCTGGTCTCTGCAAATGTACCAAGCAGAAAAGCTCGAGATATTCTGTCACGTCGAAAATCGCCAAGTTCCAGAGATGCTGCGGATTGCTGGAATCATCCCCGCAGCCGATTGCAGGTTTGAATAAAATAACAGTTAGTAGATTAAGACAGTGGACACCCTGAAATCACCAACAAAGAGACAAAAGAATATCAAAACTAAAGATGCCATTGCCAACAAGGGCCTAACTGGATCTTCCTCCTTGAGCCAACAATGATGGAGGAAGAGATGTTCTTTTTATCTGGATCTTTCTCCTTGTACGATGCGTGTGCTTCTCCAAGCTACTACAACAAAGGTTGAGTGCTACTCACTCCGTTTTAAAATATAAAATGTTTTAGATTTATAAAAAAAAATATCTAGACTTATTTTAATGTGTTGATTCACTCCAAACCCTAGTAAATCTACACACTAAAAAAAGTCTAGATACATTTTCTTCACTAACCTAAAATATCTTATATTTTAAAACGGAGGGAGTAGTACAGATACATATGCCAACAAAAATAAAATAATTATATTTTAGCAATGGACAATGGATTGGAAGAGACTTAGTAAGCCCCTCATTTTCACTGAAGAGCTATTTTATGTTACCATGGTACTCATTTTGGAGAGGCTGGAGTGCCGGCTACGTCTGAGAGGAATTTTACGGAACCCTTGAGTGCACGTGAACCATCTATTTCCTCTAATCTAACGGTCAGATGGTACTCAAACACAAGTGGTAGGGAGTAAACACAAAAATGAGGAAGCAATGATAAATAGTAATTCGAAGGTTAATTAATAGGTTGAAATTTTTGTGTTTGAGTTAATTGTGATATAAAGAAGAAAATGTATCGTTTATTTTATAGTAATATCACAATTCCCCAACCTGATCCGGCACCCTAGCTCGCCCCGGAGAGGTAGCAAACAAGCGGGTAGCCATAGGAAAAATGTAGTTGCCATGACAAAACTATAGATGAACACCTTGATAGCGTTTGCTCATATTTCGAATAGGCAACGTTGAGTGTGAGCACCAACAAAACTTTTTTTATATATAAAGCACCAACGAAACTTAGTATGCTGCTGGAGCCTCGGATGAATGGCCTGACTGATCAGAGGCCTCCCGGAACGGACCCATCATTGTTTACCGCCAATCCCGTCTCCCAGAAACCGAGCGCAGTTGCCAGTGTTCGTGTTCAGGAATAATAGAAGTCAACACTCTGTTGATATGTAAAGGCTAAATTTCCCTTCCAAATTAAGGATCAGACGTTAAATACCCTAAAATACTCTTCCATCTCATCTTATAGGGTGTTTTTATTCTACACTAAAATGATAGGGTTTGTGAGGATACCATGAGATTATCACCCAAAACTGGATTGATAAATGAAATACTGAGGATTTTTGGGGATCCGAGATAATTTTATTCAATCACTTGAATACACTCTATGTAAATACGGTCCTATTGTAGTACTCCCTCCATTCGACAAAAGCGAAAAGAATTTGAAAGGAGGGTATAGTAATAGTTAGCTCCTCATCGGTTATTAGAGGATCTTATATGGTCCCTTGACAGGGGAGGTACAATTGCATGTCCTAAGCAACCATAAGTGCTCGAAAATTGAACGTTTAACAATTTTTAGTGAGTATTTCGCCAAAAAAAAAATTAGTGAGATATCCTTGATCTAACGTCATGAAAAACCCGTAACTGGTTTCTGATTTAGCGAAGTTTTTTTTTGGCGAAGTCGAGTCCTTCAGTTCTTCCTCTAGTCCAGTGGGCTCTTTGTTAGACCTTGGCATCCCAACAACTATCCCGTAGGCCCAAACATGACGTACAGGGCCCAAGCTGAGAGATTCTCAGGTTACTAGGCAAGTGGAAGTCGGGGGAAGACACGAGATACCACTACGGTCTACGGCGAAACAGAGAGGGGACGAGACAGGAAGGAGAGAAGCGAGTAGCAGGAGAGAGGAAACGAGGGGAAGCCAGGATGAGGGGAGGCGGCGGCGGCGGGATGATGGACGACGAGAACGCGGTTGGGCACGCGCAGATCCCAAACAGCTTCGGCCACGAGCTCCGCGCCTGCCTCCGCTGCCGCCTCGTCAAGACCTACGACCAGGTACCAGCCCCTCGCCGCCGCAGCGTCCCCCTCTCACCTCCCGTCCATCTAGACCTAGGGTTTAAGCCCCATCCTGTTGGTTAAGTGTATTCCTGTCGTCGTGCTAGGTAAGCCGCCAGAAGTGGGTGGGGGGAGGGGGGCGTGATTTAGCTGTCGAATTAGGGTGCCTGATTTCTTCGGGGGACAAATCGTCGTTGGATTGTAGGGTTTCGACTTTGTACTCGAGTTCGTGTAGATTCTGCAGTGTGTAATTTGTGCGATTTTTGTGGCACGAAGACTCTCCTCGCACAAGTAAGCGAGGCTTTACGCTGGTGATTGTACCGCCGTTGCACATATTTACATCTCATGTATCTGATTGCTGTATGGGGTTTGCAGTTCAGAGAGAATGGCTGCGAGAACTGCCCCTTCCTGGATATGGACAAGGACCGTGACAACGTCGTGAGCTGCACCACCGCCAACTTCACTGGGTAATTCCATTCTACACTGCAGTCTTGTAGTTCTAATGGCTCGTGGTGCTCTCTACGATTAATTGTCTTATGGGGATACACCAGTTCCACATTTTTGTAATTTCTGTATAAGAATATCTTGTGCTTTAAATTGCTTGTAAATTGACTCACAGACAGATAAGATGGGAAACAAATGTAGTGGTTTATTCTCTAACTTATGTCCCTTGTATTGGTAACTAGGACTTCAATTTTTTTTATTGATTCAGGTAAATATTTCTTGAAGACATTTTGCTGTTGCAAAAACACATAGCATATATGTTCATGTAGTGTAACTCATGAAATACATAAAAGTAAAGAGTCATATGTATATTTGTAAGAACATGCTGCTAATCGCAATAAGATGTTATGTCCCTAGATATTATTTATGTAGAATGTAGTCCTGTGTTTCCCCTTTATTGATTTTATTGCACACATCCTCACTTGCAGAATAATATCGCTGATGGATCCCAATAGGAGTTGGGCTGCACGCTGGTTGAGAATCGGTGAGTGTGTAGTTAAATAGTTATGACGGCCTATACTTATGTCTGTCTTCAAGTTACTTTTCTTTTCAGTTTGGTTTTCTTTATGCTATTGCGTTCCTAGCCCAATATGATATCCATTTATTAGATTGCTAAAAAAAAGGTTAGGCTATGTACGGAGAAAGTTCTTTTTGCTACCATAGACTAGTCATTTAGATCTATAATTACTACTAGGTGGGGTGTCTGGATGAGTACTGCCTATTCTCTGTAAAAACATTTTGACAGAAATAGGTTGTATTATTCATAATCCCTTGTCTGCTTGCTGCCCTTCTGTAAAAAAAATTATGGTTGCTGATAGGACTTAAATTTGTTAATAGGCTTCCACCTAACTATGTAGGCATTTATTTCCTTGCAAAATATATTGATTTGTCTTTATACTTCAATATTTCGCCATAGTTCTTCAATTCCTGTTGACCTGTATGTGGTTACCACCTTTGAAGTATCAGAAAACTGAAATGAAATATTTGCCATGATCCACTGCTAGCTGGTTTAATTCCAGGGATTAGCTCTTTAGTCCTTGTTATACTAAAGAAATTATCACCAGATCATCTCATGGGACAATAATTGTTGTGTTAAGATGTTGTTTTTAATATCTAAGATTTCGTGTTGAAATCTTTATTTTAAACTATCCAATTGCATGCTTGTTAACCCAATTGCAAATCATTTTAGCGTTATCTTTATTTCTGTTCTGTTCTCATGTATCACATCTTGATACTGGATCCAATACTTCCACAATGTATGCATGAAACTACTAAAATTTGATAAATTTTCGTCGCAAAACTTAAGACATGATGCACATTCTGTGTTGATGTAATCCTTGTTGAGTTCCCTTGATTTACATATTGTCGGCATGGTTTCCGCATCGTGCAACAACGTCAAGGAAGATACTGATGGTTCTTATGTGTCGAGTATGTCTATTATGTCACACCATTACAAATCTAGGTGCTCTCAATGTCAAATTAAGTCCCATACTATGATTTTCCACAAGGTATTATCTTTGCGTTAATTTTGGGGCTGCGGCGCTCGAGCCCAGCAGTTCTTTGTGGGACTATGCATTACTCTGGTAGCCCCTTGTGACGGACTTGCTGGAGGACCGTGTTTTAGGGTGTCAAGTGGGATCCGATCAAAGTTCCACCTCTAGTTCATTTTGAGATTTCTAGTATAAAAATTTGACAAAATTTTGCATTACAAAATTTAAAATGAACTAGAAGTGGGATCTAGGTGGGATCCCACTTGACACCTTGCCGTGTTTGTCTGCTGTGCCATAACTCATACAGGACTTAGAAAGATCTAAAAGACTGTGTTTGTCTTCTCTGCCATAACTCATACAGGCCTTAAAACCATCTGCTCATGTTCCTTTGTTGATCTGCAGGGAGATTCATTCCCGGGTGCTATACTCTGGCTGTCTCTGAGGAACTTCCGGAGGAATATCGAGTAAGAGACTGAATGCTTACATTTTATCAAGAACTTTGACAACACATGTATGATAGATCACCTAATCAAGAAATCATGGCCATTCCAGGGAATGTGCGACGACAACAATGTGCAGTATCAACCTCCCAAGCGCATGTGAGCAGGCGATCACCTAATCAAGAAATCATGGTCATTCCAGGGGATGTGCGACAACAACAATGTGCAGTATCAACCTCCCAAGCGCATGTGAGCAGGCTCACGCACGGGGTCCTCTTCCTGAAGCAGTACTTCTATTAATATATTATATATGTAGTTGCACCTGTAATCCCTGCCAAGAAAACTGACAGTGTTATGGGCCCCTGTTCAACTCGTGGGATAATCTTAAGGATTGCTACTTTAGTTTACGCAACTATATTACTCTGTATTATGTACCGCTTCCTATGCAAAAACTCATAATATTAGCTTAAAATTTAGGCGAGTGCTACACGTCCTCCGGGGGATATTTTCCCAAAATCCCCCGGTCCGGAGCCGTCCGATCAAGTTAGATTGAGCCGTTTGATCTAGTCAACCGGTACACCCATCCCGCTTTTGCTACGTTGCAGCAAAAAGCGTTTCGCGCGTAGCAAGCTGGGAAACAAACAGAGGCAGCGGACTGCGCCGTTGATCTCGTTCGCCGGCACCGGAGATGAGCCATATTCGTTCCTCCATACTCTACCCCCTCCTGGTCAGCCTCACCACCTTATACCGCCGCCAATCATCGCTTCTAGTGGTGGATCAAATCCTCTCACCCGGCGGCGCTCCGATTCGGCATCGAGCGCAGCAACCTAATCGAGCCTAGCACACAAACGCCCCTGTGTTTTTCAATCAAAATCCTAAGGAAGAAGCTCCAGCTCCATCTTCTTAGGGTTTTCACCATTGTTGTTCCTGTTTGTGCTACGTGGTAGCAGCAAATACTAAAAAAGGTAGCAAATACTAGTTAATTGGCTAGATGGTGCTACATTGCATCATTGGTGCATAGTGGTGCTACCAAAACCATTACTAGACACATTTATGTAGCAAAAACATTACTAGACACATGTAGCAATTAGCTAGATGGTGCTACATTGTAGCAAATTAGGGTGATACTAGCACATTTATGTAGCAAATTAGGGTGATACTACATGCAACACATTTATGTAGCACATTATGTTTTGACCTAAACTTTTTATTTTTTAAATTGCAGGGGTTTGTTGCTGACAACATACTAGGAGGATTCGACCTCAACCAGCCTGCTGATGGATACAGTCCTGAAGGATATGCTGCTGAAGGAATAATTGCTCCACCACAATCTGCTTATGAAGAGTATGCTGCTGCAGGAACTTTTGGACAAAAATTTGCTACAAGAGCAGAAAGTGCAGCTAGTAGCAATGCTTATTTTGTTGCTGAAGAAGGTGGTGAAGAGATTTGCTCGCAACCTCTTGTGCCATATGTTGGAATGACATTTGATGACCTTAAAGTTGCGAAGCAAGTATACAATGACTATACTTTCAAGCTCGGGTTTGGTTCACAGATTGGTAACACCACGTATAGCACAGCAAGAGGTGCGCCAAAAGATGCAATTCTTAGTAGGGTTTTTGAGTGTGTCTATGCCGGAAAACCAGTTGACGAAGCAAAAAATGCTCTTAAGGATATTTCTGGAGAAGGGGGTCAAATAGACATGAGCAATTTCAGTGCACAGAAGTCACGTAGCAAACAAGATGGCCTCAAAATGGATGTAGCAGATTTGAGGCAGAAGAATAGGGTGCTGCGGCATGATTGTAAAGCTAGAATGCTTGTTGAAAAGAGAAATGGGATATGGACTATAACGGTCTTTCAAGGAGAGCACACACACCAGTTGTTGAAGCAAATTGGGAGAAGACGGTACTACCGGTCTCATAGGAAGGTTACTGAGGAGGACTTTCAGTTCATCCAAACTTTACACAACCAAAACATTAGCACAACTCAGATGATGGGATGCCTCGGAAGTGTGCACGGAGGCGACCCGAGGTGCCTTGGTTTTGTGAAGCGTGATGTGTCCAACATAAGGACTATGCTACGCGAGGAAGTTTCACAGCGAGACATGTCAATGACTATTGAGTAGTTTGAAAGGATACAAGCTGAAAGCCCTACATTCTTCTTTGATAAGCAAGTGGATGAAAACAACACAGTGAGAGCTCTCTTTTGGGTGGATGGCAGGACAATGAACTTGTACCCCAAGTACAAGGACTCGGTGTTTTTCGACACTACATTTTGTACAAACAAGTACAACATGCCCTTTGCTCCACTTGTGGGCATCAACAACCACACACACACAATTGTGTTGGGCTGTGCTTTGCTACCTGATGAAACAGCTGAAACATTCAGCTAGGTATTCACCAAAATTAAGGAAGCAATGAACGGTTTGGCACCAGACCATATCATGACAGACCAAGACCAAGCGATGGCTGCAGCAATTTCAAACATATATCTTGATTCAGTCCACAGATGCTGCATCTTCCATGTGCTACGATTAGCAAGAACAAAGCTTGGTCCTCACTTGAGAGAAGGTAGCCCATTTGCTGCAACTTCTACTCATGCATTTATAGCATGGACACCGTAGCGGAATTTGAGATATGCTGGCAGCATATGTTGGAAACTTTTGCTATGGCTGAGAACACTCATTTGCAGAACATGTGGAAGAGCAGAAACATGTGGACACCTGTGTACTTCAGACAAAGTTGCTTTCCCTTTACAAGCACAACAGGAAGATCTAAAGGCCTCAACTCGTACTTTAAAACTTTAATTCGCCCAAGTGGCTTAGTTTGGAACTTCGTGCAGCAATATGAGTTGTGCCAAAACCTGATGCTAGACAGAGAAGACAATGCAGCATTCACCATGGATACAACAACAACACTATGGGGAAGGTAGTAGATTTTCTCTTTACAGACAGATTTTCCAGTAGCATTATTTTATATCTGTGGTAGCAGATTTTAAAAACTGTTGTAGCATAATGTAACACCTGATGTAGTACCACCCTGACAGTCAGCAAACAAACATTTTTTGTAGCTACAACATTGAAAAGCAGGGGCTGGAGTTCTACACGAGGGAGATCTTCACAAGATTCCAAAAGATGATCGAAAGATCTACAAGGTTTTATCCAATGCAAGTTGAGGGTGAAGGCATGTGCTTTGATCTCATTCCAAACCCTGGTTATGGTGTCAAAACCTATCAGGTGCAAGTTAAGTTAGATGATGAGTGATACAAGTGCGGATGCAACACATTTGAGATGTGTGGCCTTATATGCCCGCATATAGTGAGGGTGATGATGCACTTGAATGTGCAGGAAATTCTAGAGAGATACATGCTATGAAGACGGCCTGCTGCAGCAACAATGCCTGCACCTGATCCCGGGACAAATACCATCAGATTTGGGATCCCAGGAACCAATACCCTCAGGTACAATGCATTGTGTAGAAAGATGAATGAACTTGCTTCGGATGCTTGCTTTAGTGATGAAACATATGTTGATGTTTCCAAGATGATTTATGATGTGAGGCAGGTTGTAGCAAATATGAGGAACACACAACATGCTACACATCAAGGAGGGGAGCAAGAAGTAGAGCAGTAAGGAGGAGGGCCAGAAAATTTGCTACAGGAGCAAAGTATTCCTCCACAGCATGGTGTAAACAATCAACAACAAGAAGAACAACATAATGATGCTCTGAGTAGCACGCTCAAGAACCCTGCAAGGGTAAATCCAAAAGGAAGACCAACCGAGAATTCAAAGCATAACAAACCATTGGTTGAGCTTCGTGATGAAGCAAATGCCAAGAGAAGGAAAAAAGCTCAAGAGACAAAGAAGAAGCAAACTGATGCAACACCGAAGAAGAAGCCAAGAAAGCAAAAATGCCCATACCGCAATGAAGAAGGTCACACCGTGAAACAATGCGTCTCCATGGAAGCACTCATTGTGGGGAATTTGCGAAAATAGAGTTGAAACTATAGAGATGAAGCTACATGTACTACCAGAGTAGCATTTTTGTTATTACTATGTAGCATACATACATTATAGATGTAGTATCATCTTGATGCAAGATATGAATTTTGTGATATGACAGAATATTGTTGGTAGCAAAAGTATTGCCACTTTGGAGCATACAGCCTGCATTTTGTAGCATTATTGTTTCTCATATATAGCAAGAGCTAAAATTGCTACCATAGACAAAACTTGTCCTTATGAATGAATGTCACGGGAATATTTGCTACATTAAACCTAGTAGCAAATCTTGAACACCTGGGTAGCATTACATTTCTATGCATGTAGCAATATGGCTACACAGATGTAGCAAATTAACACCTGGGGTGGCCAAAAAGAATTGACAGCATCTCTAGGTAAATACTCATTTTTAGCATTTATGCAGCATGTATGTAGCATGTATAGAACTTAGCAAGAACAAAGCAATCACACTATTTGAAGATTCAGAAGATAATAAACAACATTCCAAACATCAAAAGTTATATATAAAACCATTCCAAACATGTAGCACTTATCCATCCAACATAACCAATCCACAGATGCTGCAGCAACGAACACATCCACGATTACATCAGTTTGAACCATTACAAAGTGCAAAATAAGATCACAAGGACGGCATCAGTTTCAACCTAACTACGCTTCTTCTGTAACTCTTCTTCCATCAGCTGTAGCATTGATCCTTTGTTTTGCCTTGCCTCGATCAGATCTGATGCAACAAGTTTCCTTAGAAGTGGTATAGCATTGTTGTCGAACTCCGGCATGACCTTGCCGGTGAAGCTTTCCATGAAGAGCATGCTGAAGAATCCACAATCAAATCTGTCAAAAAACAAACAGATAGATTAGTAAAAAACAAGCAGAAACTGATGTAGCAAGTGTAGGAAGCTAAAGTAGCAAGAGTTGTAAACTTAGGTAGCAATTAAAAAACAATAAAGTAGCAAAAGTTGATGCTAGTGATCAGGAAAAGGATTGAAAAAAGCGAAACAAAAAGGTGAGCAAAATCCTACATGGTAGTTTGCTGCGGGTGATCAGGATTGGTTAGCAGGTAAGTGTCGAAGTTGATATTGTCTGCTAGTTTTGATTGCTTCACAAGAATTGCAAAGTTTGTGAACTGGAAACAAAGCAAACACACTGCATGGTTAATGATATGCAGCAAATAAAAGGCCCAACTATAAATGTAGGAAACACAATGAACAAGTGTAGCAGGATTACTAACCAGATTGCGTGCACAATCATCCATCACACCAGCATCTTTGGCCCCTTTCATTGAATCAAAAATATGCATCTGCTTTGATACTAGGTTGATACAGGGAACTGCCCAATGGTTGAATTCCACAATAGGAAAGTATAGCTACATTCAAACATGAATTAGTATTTAGCATCTTGTATAGAAAGCAAACATGAACAAGATATGAAGCAAGGATGTTAACTCACAAGGTCACACTTGAAAATCCTGAACTTTGCATTCTGCTCTTTCAACTCATCCATACATGCTTTAGCATTGAATACTTTTGGATCAACAATAAGCTTCTCCTGTTTTGTGTTGAAGATAAAAAGAAGTATGAGGCAGCAGCAAAAGCAAGTAAAAATTGCTACTATCTGTATTGGTCAGCAAGCACAATGTTGACAAAAGGTGGAACCAAAGACATATTACTAAAGTAGCAAAATGCTAGTACTAATGTAGCATAACATGAAGAAATTAACAATAATGTAGCAGAGTAGCTGTCATATACATATTGAGCAAGTAAAAGATCAATAAAAGTGCTACTTACCACAAAGTGCTGCGTAAAAGCGTACTTCCTCTTCTGCCGTGCACTTTTCTTGCAAACAATGTCCGACTCATGGTTAAATTTCTCAATCCAAACATTCATCAACTCACTATCGAGATTTTGGCGCGACCAAAGCGATGTTTGGAAAGTTCAGTAGCAGGTATAATACCGCCCAATCTCCACAAAAACTGGCCTGCACAAAGGAATGCACATGCAGCAGATAGTTTTACATAAAGTAGCAAACAATTCAATGTAAAGTAGCAAAAACAATAAACTAAAGTAGAAAATAATTCAATGTAAAGTAGCAGAAAAAATGAAGTAAAGAAGCAAACAGTTCAATGTAAAGTAGCAAAAACAATGAACTAAAGTAGCAAACAATTCAATGTAAAGTAGCAAAAAATGAACTCAAGTAGCAAACAGTTCAATGTAAAGTAGCAAAAACAATAAACTAAGTAGCAAACAGTTAAATGTAAAGTAGCAAAAACAATGAACTAAAGTAGCAAACAATTCAATGTAAAGTAGCAAAAAAATGAACTAAAGTAGCAGGTAGTTCAAGCCGCAGAAGATTCAATGGAAAACTATATCCTACAAGTGAAAAAAGTAAGTAGCAAAACACATAGACACATGTAGCAATTAGCTAGATGCAATGTAGCAAAAACATTACTTCAGAGTAGCAAAAAACATAAACTTACGGTGCCCTATCCATCGGATGGCCCTTGAATTTCCGACCATTCATCACAAATGTGGAGTATGTTTGTTCTACATCTTCAGAGACCTTCATATTTTTCAACTTTGGAGGTGTGAGATCCTCCTTGGCAGCCCTCTTAAACCTTGTCTTCTTCTCATGTGTCAACAAACCCGAGCTACCATCTCCCTTAACACTTGACTCAATGTTAACAACTACTGCAAAAAGAGAAAACAATTGTGTCTTAAGCAAACAAGCGGAAGCATATCTAAGAAACTACAAGAAAATGTTCATACCAGGTGCAATGGGAATAGCAGGTGTCGTAGGCTCTACTGAAGCGGAAGGTGCAGGATCGACCAAAGTGGAAGGTGTTGCTTGAATACTGTAACATCCCAACATTAGAGCCTAGAAATAAGCTACACCCAGATGTGTGCATTGCATTCATGCATAGAAAATCTGAATAATTTTTGCGCTTTTGAGCAAAACTTGTCAAAGTGATTGAAGCTTCTCTTAACTTGATGGAATAAGAAGTAGATCATCAAGTTGACTGCGATAAGTTTCAATATGACCTTTGATAAAACCTTATTTTGGGTAAGGGAGATTTGATCTAAGGGTAGGTCAAATGTAATACAAGTTAAACCCTAACACATTATCATTTATATTTGATCCTTAGGTGATCATACCATAATATTCATTATAATCACTCATGAGTACCAAGTTAAGGATATAACACAAAATATGAATTTAACAACTATATCTTAATCTCATCGGCATATACCATGAGTATCATGGCAATACCTAACCCTATTTCTTAAGTAAGATTGAGTAGGAAAGAGACTAAGTTTAGATCATTCACCCTATAACTTTCTTCCATATCAATCCTTATCATCTCTATTGAGTTATATTCCAATATCTGTTGTTCATCAATGTGGAGAAATCAATTATTGATTCACCAATTCTCAATCTACCAACTCTTGACCAGAACATAGCTCACATTTATGGGTCTATAAAGAAACAACTAAGCAGAGATAAATAGTAATGCTAGCTTTAGAAATCATTTATAGGATGGGAATGATTGAAAAGAATCCAATCAATGTGATAATAGAAGGAGTTAAACTCACTCCTGGTTGGATAGAAGAGAGTTATTTGAAATAAAGATATATATGGTAACAAAGAGGGTTCCCAGGATGAATACTAAAGATAGTTACCAGGAGTAGTACTATTGGATCAAGTAGGTATAGTCAATGAATTATATCTCTTAATCCAATAGAGCTAAACAGAAGATAATTATAATACAACTGCAATGTTGTATGTATGGAAGCCTTGATTAGCCAACTGGAAACCTAACCATAAAGGATCAAAAGATTATAATGATCAAGCCTTATTCACCAAGATTGAGTGCTTATATCATGTATAAGTGGTATTGGTGGATAAAACATGATTGGAACCCCAGTATAGTTATGTTACCCTAAGATAGCTATGGCAAGTCACATTAATATAATGTGAGGTTAGAGTATGAGATGCTAGAGTTAAGTAGAGACAAGTTAGTATGATTAAGATAATGCTAGAGCAAGATGGGATTATAGAAGAATTAGTTTCCTCTTGGGAAATACCAACACTTGAAGTGAAGTAGTTTAATCTAGACATCTATTGAAGAGATATTGATAATGGATGATTAAGGAAGATTATGAGTGGAGTTTGAAAGAACTACTTGTTGGATTGAAGATTTTCAATAGTAGAATAGTGGTATAACCAAGCAAGGATATGAGAAAACTATGAAATACTTTAATATCAAACTCATTGGATTCATCCATGAGTTTAGAAGAATAATATATGAATAAGAAGATTTTAATGAGTAAAGCTCATCATACTAACCATGATGATGGATAGGAAGAAGTATTATATCTAGGAAAGGAATTCCTTAATAAGGAATCCAGGATTGTGAAATAAAATTATATGTTATAAATTACTCTTCTATTTATTCTTGGTAAACAATCAACTCTAAATCTCAAACCAAGTATAATATCCATTTCATATTATTGATCTATCATATTATGTCCATATCACTTCATAGGAATATTTTCCTATAGCAAATCACAGAAGCACATCTCTGTCAATTCCATTCTATAAAACATTCTAGATATAAATCTCTATCTTAAAAGGTGATGTCATCAAATATCACAAACATAATACAATATGTTTAGTTATTAAACCTTTACTCACATCAGTAAGGGAATATAAGTAAATTAAGAACACTAAACTTCTATGTTTATCACAATAGAATATATACATTGCCATTTTATAAGTTAATGGAAGTAGTAATAACCATATTAATTTCTTTTGTATTTCATGCATCAAATAATGATATAGGATCATTATACATATAAAAATTTCTATTCAAACTATGAGTCAACTAGAGTTAAGTTTTATAAACAAATAAGAAAATATCATATAATAAAGCCATGGTTTAGCTTAGAAAGAAAATTAATAATAAAGGTTTCTACATAATATAAAAAGGGTTTTTGATAGAAAATAAATAAAGAAATAATACCACTATATGACAAACTTATAAAAGAACCTTAATATACTTTATTAATGCTGCAATCACCTAGCAAATCAATTCTATAAAGATAATTCCAAATCAAATAAATAAAATCCAAATCTGAAAATCAGACAGGAAATTAAAAACAGAAAAGAATAAAGGAAGAAAACAAAAGGTAATTCTGGCCCATGGCCCAGTTTCTTTCCACCCTATCCGACGCTCCCGCGCGTCACACCACGGCCCGCTTGGCCCAAGTCTAGCCCATATCGGTTAGTCGCCAGTCACCTCTTCATCATCCTCACGCACGGAGGCAGCTGCGTGGGCGGCGCCGATGCCGTTCGCCGTTCTTCGAGGTCGCTTGCGAGGATAAGAACGCCACGGCGAAGCCCTCGTCCTGATCCTCTCACTCGCGCATCTCCACTCCTCCTTATCCTCTCTGTAGAGAAACAGGCCGAAACCCTAACTCACTGGAACCACTCCTTGTCGCTGGTAGGAACCATCCCAAGGACCATGGGGTAGTCGAGGAGGAGCGTATCGCCGTCCTTGTCACTAGAGAGGAAGCAGTGAAGCAAAGGGGTTCGGAATCGTGGGGATTTCACTGTTCCCTTCCGTCGGTGATCATCGGAGTTCGTGTAAATTAGCCGGTATGGGAGCACCATCGCCTTCACTGGCCACTCTATCGTCATCAGGGTAAGCTTACGCGTCTCTGAAGCCTAAATTCGCTTGCTAATTCGCACAGTAGACCTCGATTCGATGAGCACCGCCGTTGGCCGCCGCAGAATCTCGTCGTCGGTGTATTTCCGGTGACCATTAGGTAGAAGCGTTACCACCAATAGGTTCGCCTTGGTTCCCTCTATCCAGTAGAATCGACCTTATCCACCGGAGCACAGTGGTTCGCCACCGGCAACCATTCTCTGGTGGTGGAAACCGAGCTGATGTCAGCATGACATCATGCTTGTGTCACCCTGGCCACGTCAACATGTTTGACCGGTCTTTGCCTCGCGTGGCTGATGACATAGCCTTGGGCCCATATGTCATTGTCTAGGGTAAAGAGAGAGTCGGTAACAAATGCATTTTCTTTAACTTGTGCGCTGAGGTGGCCACTGGCCCACTGGTCAGTGACTGAGGCTAGCTTTGAGTGTGGTGTAAAAAGTATTTCCTGTTTAAGAAATAGTAAAATGTTATAAACTCAATTATTAATATTCCAGAAATCAAATAAATGATTAAATCTTGTTTAATTAATAACTTTTGATTTACAATTCAGAAAAATATGTATAATATATGAAAAATTGTAGAAAAAAAAATCTACGACTTAAGCTTATTATCCAATATTATTATGATGATTATTTAAATAAATGTTATTTAATAAAGGTTTAAAAGTAATAAAACTTTGATAATTATATTCCAATAATGGTAAATATTAAAAATATGAATAAAATACTTTTTTTAGAAAAATAAAGACTATAATTTAAAACTATAATCATGCATTATTATTTCACTTACTTAAATAATTATTATTTATTAAGTATTTTAAAAGTATTAAATCTTATAAAAATCATATCTTATTATTTACAAATCATAAAAATAAATATAATATACCAAAATGATCACAAAAAGAATATATACATGTTAAAAATATAATATTCCACTTTAGAGTTAATTTAAAATTCAAATATTTTAATAACTCAAATTTAAACTTATTTACTTAGTTTTAAAAAAAATCATATAAGGATAAATAACAATTATTAATATTTCTAAATTAGTCAATTAAGTTAATAAATATTATTAGTCTTGAGTATTAATAATATAAGCCATAATGGTTTAAAATACTACAAATACCTTATTATTAAATTATCTTCTACCTTAGGTGAAGATTATATTCTAAAAAGATTCCTATTCATAATAAAACTTAAAGCACAACTTGTGAATAAATCAAATCCTTTCTATCTACTTTACCCACTAGATTACAAAAACTACCACAACATTATAGTAAGTCCATAAGTAGTGAAGTAATATTATATCTTGGTGTATAAACTATAACCCCTCATTTATAAAAGGTAAATGATACTACTCCATTATAAAATCAAGAAACCACCACACCAAGTAAAAGTATAACCATTTTTAAGTAACCTTAAGGAAACATTACCAGGTACACAAGATACAAATATTATAAACATTATACTTTTAAAACTATCTTTGTTTTAAAGTTAACTTTAGTCTATAAGAATCTAAATATAACACTATAAACATTGTTATACATTTTATAGTTAACTTTGGTCTGAAGTAGTTAAGTTAAATAAAAAAACACCTCAAGCTCAAACCATTCGAGCAAGCATAAATAACCTCGACCAAACTCTATTAACCACAAAGCTTGTTTAGACCTTAGAAGAGAAACCTTTTCTTCGAAGGTTATTCTTTTTGCCACTTCAAACAAGAACTCTTATATGAACAATCGCAAGTAACATTTCACCTTTTGTGTGTGCCCCATTGCTTATGATATTGTAATTATATGATTGTTCCCCACATATTCACAAGCCTTAATAAGAAGCACAAGTATGAAATCTATCTAAAAGGGACAACACATTCCTAAAGTAACCATTTCCGGAATCCAAACCCGAGAACAACGTTATCCCCAGGATTCGCGTTTATAACGTGCATCACATTACCTATGCATAAAAGCATATTGCTTCTTTAAACATTAGTCCTTACCGGGCCAATGATGCTGATTTTAGATTTTGGATCTTATACTGACTCGAAGACCGTGAGTGCATAATCTTGCAATCACAAAAGGCAAGTTCACACTTGCTCATGTCCTTTGATTATTTTTTGTAAAGTAATTGCAAACTGTGTGTCATCACCTGCATTTCAAAAAGGTCGAAAACACTATTTTCATAGTTAACTTGAAGTATCGGTTACTGATCCAGGGTGATCAGCTAATCTATTAAGACTGGCATTTGTGATACCACTGCACAGGAATATATCATCTAGGACTTAACAACCAATGTCACCAGTGATTGTTGCACCGTACATTACGCGTTAACTATGAGATTTGGAATGGGACGGAGAAGTCAGTTGTATCCTTTCCTCTTGTATGGAGGCAAGACGACCTTAATGTGACGTTGTGATTCCTTGTGAGGATCCAACATATGGGTGGGCACCCTTACGCCCCACACTTTTGGTGTCTAGATTATCTATGGATGGTGTTTAGTGGATGGACCATTTACTATGGCACTTGCCAGGGCAACACCAGGTCATAGAGTCTTCGGGAACTCATTCGGGTTTTAGCCTGCCCGAAAGGGGGCTTAACGAAGGTGAGCTAGCCTGAAGGATTGTGCAGACGTATGAGGTCGCGGAGAGGGAAGTGATTGGCTTGGATCATCTACTAGGCCCCACAACATGGAATTGTGGACGGGTAAGCTGCCCGGTTGTGCAACAAGGAGTTGATCTCTCATGGGAAAAGTAACGCACCTCTGCAGAGTGTAAGAACTGTAACTTGTTACTCCCTGTTCCGAGAAGGAGCTGCGAACGCGGCGGGAAAGGAACTCCATGAAAGTTCTGGTAAACCCGTGAAGGCTGACGGGCATAGCTTTCAGAATAAAAGCAACCTTTGAAGAAATGTTTACAAAAAATTGCATTGCCTACGACCTACGGTCTATGGTTGTAGTTATAGTGCATCAAACACTCCTTTTCTAGTGAATTTGCTGAGTACGCTCGTACTCAAAGTATCTTCTTAACCCTTGCTAGATTTTGAGGTCGGGATAGACAACATCTACATCAAGTTATGCTCCAGGATTCATCAATCGAAGCTAAGGTTCTTCAAAGCCAAGGAAGTCAACAAATACCTCAACTCAAGTGGAGACGAAGTTACTAATGAGATAGGAATATAATCTCTAGCCAAAGAACCTAATTCTGTAGGATATTGCAATAGCAACAATGCCAATCCCTTAGTTAAAATACTAGTTTTAATAGTATGATAGTTATTGCGTTGTTTATCTTTGATGCTTCTCCATATGAAGTTCTCTCTCTTTAACCTAGAGTGTTCTCTGGATCTTGTGTAAAGAGTGAGTTGTAACCTTTAGCCATGTATTGGACCCGCTGTGTTTCTGTTGTGCCATTCTGAGGGATGTAATACTAGTGAACGGTGTTTCATTGGTGTTATGTCAATGACTATAGTATACTACATCATGCAGTGGTATGCTGGGTCACCGCAGTTGGTATCAGAGCCTATGCTTTGACCTTTGACATGGTTATACCCTACGGGTACATGATCTCAGCATACCTGGTCCAGCCCAAGGAAGGCCCACGGCAGATGTACGCCAGCCCATGAAGATTTTCGGGTGGCCAAGGCCCATGACGCCTTCGGATCCTTGGAGAGCAAGACTAGCGTAGATAGGAAATTCAAAGGGGTAAAACCCTAGAACCTGTAACCGACTAGGTCTATGCCCGGGACCTGCCTGAGTCTATATAAAGGCTAGGAGGGCACAACCTAGATCTCTCTCTCTCATACTCTCGCATACGCACCTCCACGCCAGATCGAATCTGCGCACCCCTGTAACCTTTGGTTCCGCCGTAATCAAGAGCAGACAAGCAGGAGTAAGGTTTTCCCTCCGGGGGCCTGAACCTGGGTAAACCTCGTGTCCCCGTGTTGCTTGTTTGTTAATCGTTCCGCGATCTCCAGCATCCCCATCTTCTCCAAAACCCAAGTCCATAACAATGGGCATTGACGAGATCAAACCTCATCAATTGGCGCCGTCTGTGGGAACTGGGGACGCTGATTGTGCGATCGTGACGGTCCCAACCCGAACGATCTACAACTCTGTGGCGACGGAGATTCACCTCCTCTTTGGCGCTTTCGACTTCACCGCCCACTCGCCGGCCACCATGAAGTACTTCAAGCCCGTAGGCTACGGACTCGAGATCCTATTCGGGAGCTTCTGCTTCCAGGTGGGTCAGACTGGCACCCTCCGCCTCCCTGAGTGGGTCCCCCTACCATCGACCAGGCCCGCTTCATGGGCTCCACACCCTGTGCTACACACATCGTCACCAACAGATGAGTCCTACGACAGCAGCAGTTGCAACTCCGATCTGTGCGATCCGCCATCGGATGAAGGGACCTACAGTTCCGGATCCGAAAGCTACGGCAGTAGCGGACCAATCTATGAGTGCTACCAATGCGCCGTAGTCATCCAGAGCGACGTGGATCAGCAACCACCCAATCCGCCGCCCAACTCGAACCCCAACCCGCAGGACAGAAACGGCGGGAACAGAAGAAGCCAGTCCCCCCCACCCGAAGGAGAGGACAACGGCCACGTCATCCTTCTCAACAAGGAGGGATGGGCCCAAGCACGCGCCGCTATGGCGGGCAACATAGTCTTACCTGCAGACGCCTCACGAGAAGTACTGATGGCATACCACTTCCTCCTCATCGAGGAGCACAAGAAACAAGTCAAGATGCAAGAAACGCTTGACAAAGGCAAGCAAGCACCCTCCGAGTCCAGCGCGCGACGAGTTGCGCTCTCCGCCATGGGCATCAGCTCTAGCATGAATGGCAACCAAGGAAACAAGCACCGCTCTCGGGTGGAGAACATGGATCCCAAGGAGCGCCGTGAGGTGACCCGAACTCTCCACACATCCTTCATGGAGATGGACACCGACAGTAACGTCATCTCGAAAACGCCGCAAGCTGCGATCATGGCAGCCACTGCGTACCTAGCGGCCCACCCACCTCCGGAGGGGGACCCGAAAAGAGCCATGCATAAGTCCGCACTTACCGGACTTGGACTCGTCGGAGCCGCGCTCCACCAGGAAGCTCCTGCGGAGCCGAAGAAGAAAGCTCCAGCCAGGCACGACCGTAGCCCCACCCCTTCATCCGAAGAAGAGGAACACGACCTTCCTCGAAGGAACAAGAGCTCGCGCCATCATAACCGCGACAACAACGCCAGGGACGTGCTCACACAGCGCAAAATAGACAAAGCGCGAGCCAAGCGCGCATGCTCGTCTAAATCCGAGATGGACGAAGACGAAGGAGAACTTTGCGGGCCCCGATGCTTCAGCAGATCTGTTCGACGAACAAAGATGCCATGTAATTTCAAACTTCCTTCGGATACTCCGAAGTTCGACGGCACACAAGATCCAAAGGCGTGGCTCAGCGACCACCTATCATCCGTCAAACTGCATGACGGCAACAAAGAAACCGCCATGCAATGCCTTAAGCTGCAGCTGACAGGCGTAGACCGGATTTGGCTTAGCAGCCTATCCTCAGGGTCCATCCGAAGCTGGGAGAAGTTGGCTTACAGCTTCATCCGAAACTTTAAAGGCACTAGCAAGAGGCCCGCCTCGATCGAAGAGTTACGGGCCTGCACTCAAAGAACGGGCGAATCCATTCGCTCGTACATACTACGCTGGTCCAACACCAAGAACTCCGCAGCACACATCTCCGAAGAGAGGGCCATCGAAGCCTTCAAGGATGGCGTCAAGCGCCAAGACTTCAAGGAGGAACTCGGGCGCGTCAAGCCCAAAACACTCGACCACCTCATGGATATCGCCAACAGGTGGGCCGACGGTGAAGATTCCGTCCACCGAGCACACTCGGAAGAAGAAGACGACTACGGCCGACGACGAGAGCGCCGTAGCAAGAGGAGATCGCGCGTCTACGACGATCGCGATGGACCCGACATGGTCGTGGACGGCTACGCCGACCGCCGCAACGACGCCAACCGCAACAGTGGAGGATACCGCGGAGGAAACTTCCGCGATGGTGGACGCCTAGCACAGTCGTGGCAGCACCACGACCGCGATAACAGACCCTCAGCATACGAAAAACTTTCGGGTCCATGCACCATCCACTTCTACATCGACAAGCAGGATGGCAGAAAGAAGGCGAGCCACATGCTCAAGGACTGCCGCGAGTTCCAGAAGCTCAGCGAAAGCATGGTTCAGATGAGGCAGCAAGCCCCAATTCCTGCGTTTGGAAACGCACCCGCGCCAGGTGAAATAGCGCATGGAACTCCTCCACCACCACCTGTGGGAGGTCCGCACCAACCAGTCGCACCAGTACAGAACAACGCCGGGAACGGGTATCCCCCGCCGAAAGGAGCACTAATGATCCAGAAGGGGCGCCCCACGAATAGGGTGCATAAGAAAATCACTCGCCAGATCAACTTGGCCGTAGCAACTCCACCCGCCATCCCTGAGTACCTCAGCGGATCGGAGTCCTGCATCACGTTTAGCCATTCAGATCACCCTTGCCGGATCCCTCGCCCAGGTCATGCTGCCCTAGTGCTGGAGGCGCAGATCGGAGGTTTCGAGATGAGTGGCGTCTTCATGGACGGCGGCAGCGGCATCAACCTGATGTTCGCAAGCACTCTAGCAGCAATGCGGATCCCGCAGTGCAGCCTGGAACAATCAGACACAACGTTCCACGACATCGTTCCAGGGAAGGGCATATTCCCCCTGGGAAAAATATGGCTTGATGTCATCTTCGGCAAGCCGGATAACTTCCGACTCGAGCGGCTCGAATTCAAAGTGGTGGACTGGCCATCACAGTACCACGCCATCCTCGGGCGTGTGGCATTCACAAGGTTCTTGGCCGTCCCACATTACGCATACCTACTACTCAAGATGCCAGGACCAAGGGGCGTCATCACAGTCCACGGGAGCTTCACCCGATCGGACCAATGCGACAGGGATTTTAACAGAATCTCCCAGTCCTTCGGCATGCAAGACGAGCTCGTAAAGATCCGCGAGGTGACGGATAATAGGGCACCCCCAGTTGCAAGGCAAAACGCACCCGACATGTCCTTCGACTCCACCGTCAACACAAAAAAGGTGCAGGTCCATCCGACGAATGCCTCCAAGACGGCGTTGATCACCAACGACCTCATCCCCGCATAGGAAGGCACGCTCGTCGAATTCCTCCGTGAGCGCTGGGAAATCTTCACCTGGTGTCCTGCGGACATGCCAGGAGTTCCCAGGGAATTCGCCGAGCATGCACTCAACGTCTTTCCAGACACCAAGCCCGTCAAGCAGTCCATTCGGAGACTGTCCGAGCCACGGGCCGAAGCTATCGACAAGGAAATCAACAGACTACTCGCTGCAGACTTCATCAGGGAAATCAAAGAAAGCGAGTGGCTTGCAAATACAGTGATGGTTCCAAAGAAGGACACGGACATCCTGCGGATGTGCGTGGATTTCACGTTGCTAAACAAGCACTGCCCAAAGGACCACTTCCCTCTTCCTTGGATCGATCAGATCATCGATTCGACTGCAGGATGCGAGAAACTCTCCTTCCTCAACGCCTACTCAGGCTACAACCAGATTCGACTCAAGGTCGAAGATTAGGAGAAAACGACGTTTATCACACCGTTCGGAGTATTATGCTACAACACAATGCCCTTCGGGCTAAAGAATGCAGGTGCCACGTACCAGCGATGCATGCAGGCATGCCTGAAGGACCAGATCGGTCGCAACATCCAAGTCTATGTCGACGACATAGTCATCAAAACCAGGGAAGCAAAAACACTCATCGACGATCTCCGCGAGACGTTCGATAATCTCGACCGCTACAGGATCAAGCTCAATCCTGAAAAGTGCACCTTCGGCGTCCCATCAGGACAACTCCTTGGCTACTTCATCTCCCAGCGAGGTATCGAGGCGAACCCGAAGAAAATCCGGGCCATCATGGCAATGGAGAAGCCAAAGAATCTCAAGGGTGTCCAGCAGCTCGCAGGGCGAATAGCGGCATTGAGCAAGTTTATCAGCCGCATGGGCGAGAAGGCCCTGCCATTCTACCAGCTGCTACGCAAGGCAGATAAATTCGAATGGATGCCCGAAGCTGACGACGCATTCGAAAGTCTTAAGCGACTACTCTCCACCTCGCCCATTTTGGTCACACCAAAGGAGCGCGAGCCTCTGCTGTTGTACATCGCAGCCACACACCAGGTGGTCAGCACCGTGCTAGTGGTCGAACGGCCCGAAGAAGGCAAAACCCATGGGGTTCAACACCCAATTTACTATCTTAGCGAGGTATTGACGCCAACAAAACACAGGTACCCTCACTACCAAAAGCTCGCCTACGGCGTGTTCATGACGGCTCGTCGGTTGAGCCATTACTTCCAGGAGCATCAGGTGATGGTGGTCAACGAGGCACCTTTGAACAACATCCTGAATAACCCATAGGCCACAGGACGCGTGGCTCTATGGGAAATTGAGCTGTCACCTCTAGACATCGTCTACGAGAAACGACTAGCAATCAAGTCACAAGTCCTACCGGACTTCCTTGTACACTGGATGGAGCTACAACTACCAGACACCCCAGACATGTCGCAGTCATGGACGATGCACTTCGACGGCTCCAAGCGTGAAGCCGGAGCAGGAGCTGGAGTCATATTGACCTCCCCGCAAGGCGACAAGATGAAGTACGTCCTTCGGATGAAATTCCGAGCTTCCAACAACGAGGCCGAATACGAAGCCCTCATCCATGGCATGAGGATAGCAAAAATCTGTGGCGCAACGCGCTTGGTCATCTACGGTGACTCCAACCTCATCGTCCAACAGATGATGAATGAATGCGACGCACATGCCAAAAATATGATCGCGTACCGCGCGCTCTACAACGCACTCGAAGGAGAATTCGACGGCTGCGAGCTTCGGCACGTTGGAAGAGAAAGAAACGAGGAGGCCGACAGACTCGCCAATATCGGCTCCACCTGCGCCAAGGTACCACCAGGTGTGTTCCTCGAACAGATCTGCGTGCCATCCATCAAGCGGAAATTCCCCAAGGGATCACCCGAAGAAGCAGAACACTCGGGAGCTACACTACCCGAAGGTCAGGAAGGACCCGAGAAGCTGGACACAGAGGTCGCTATGGTCAACCTGATGCAGGTCATGGCAGTCAAAGAAACATGGACACGACCATACCTCCAGTTCTTAATCAACGGAGAACTGCCTGACAGCCCGACAGATGCCCGGCGCATATCTCGCCGGTCGAAAGCTTTCACCATCATCAATGGTGAGCTGTACAAGCGCAGCATTATGGGTGTACTACAAAGATGCGTCACCATCAGTGACGGGAAAATCATCCTCCAAGACATCCACGAGGGCATCTGCGGCCATCACGCAGGCAGCCGCTCCCTTGTCGCCAAAGCTCTACGAGCTGGATTCTACTGGCCAACGGCCATGAGCGATGCAAAGGACATCGTCCGAAGATGCAAGGGGTGCCAAAGGTTCGCCGACAAACCACACGCACCCGGATCAGAGCTCAGACCCATACCTATAGCCTGGCCCTTTGCTCAATGGGGCCTCGACATGATTGACAAACTGCCAAAGTCCTCGAAAGGGGGGCACATCTACCTCCTGGTCGCAGTCGACAAATTCACCAAGTGGGTTGAAGCCATGCCGGTCACTAACCAAAAGGGCAAGACCGCCGTAAAATTCTTTGAGTCCATTGTCTACAGGTTCGGCGTACCGCATAGCATCATCACCGACAATGGATCGAACTTCATCTCCAAAGAATTCCAAGACTTCTGTGAAGGCCTCGGGATCAACATCACATACACCTCAGTGGCACACCCACAAACGAACGGGCAGGTGGAAAAGGACAACGGCCTAATCGGCGCTGGCATCAAGAAGCGCCTCATGAGCCCACTCGAACGAAAGGCCGTAGCCTGGACGGAAGAGCTACCATCCGTCCTATGGAGTTTGCGGACTACGCCAAACAGCTCCACCGGCTACACGCCGTTCTTCATGGTGCATGGAGCCGAAGTCGTACTACCAGCTGAAGTACACCACCATCCCCCCCGGGTCGTCGCTTACAGCAAAGCCGAATCCACGGCTGCACTCAAAGACGCCGTCGACACACTCGACGAAGCAAGAGACGTAGCAGCAGCTCGATCAGCGGTGTACCAGCAGAGTCTCCGCAACTACCACAGCCGCCGGCTACGCCCAAGGTCCTTCGTCGAAGGAGACCTCATCTTGCGACTCAAGTAAGAGCGACCAAAGAAATTCGAGTCACCATGGGAAGGACCCTACATCATCACCGAAGTCATCCCAGGTGGCGCCTATCGCCTCAAGCACGTGGAGTCTGGAGTCGCATACTCCAACCCATGGAACATCGCGCACTTGCGACGATTCTACCCCTAGCTATCTACCCCTTTACTTTCAATAAGGCTATTTAGCCAAGGCTACTCAGCCGAACAATGTACTTCCTCCATTATGATATAAATAAAGCTAAGTGTCTCGCCCCGAAAATTTCGTTTTACTATTTACACCTTTACTACATGCTACAAAACGCACTCGGGGGCTCCCCCCACCTCACGATCTCATCGACTAAGGATAACACGTGTATACCTGAGTAGCTGATCATGTCGGGCTAACGAAAAGGACATGTACGCAAACAAAGCACTACGTGCTCAAATAACAACTGCATCTTTGTAACAAAATGGGCAAAACGCGCCCAGACACGTACATACAAAGTTTACATCTATCTCTTTTACAGGTACTACCTATTTTGAAGAATAACTTGAGCACGCTGCTCAAACAAATCTACGACTTGTTCGGCATACTGCCTTACAGCCGCATAATGCGGACGCATGTCCCACTCACCAACATCCGGCCGAAGAGGCGGTCCAGCGGCTACAGAAGACAAATCTACATCAGGGCGGTGTAGTCTCACAAGGGACAAAGCAGCCTTCACTCCTGCGACGAGCTGTTGCCGCACCAGCTCCTTGACATTATTCACGCTCCGAAACTTCGACAGAAGACCAGCAAGACTTGTTGGCACGGCATCCAATGGAAACATGACATGCAGCACTAACGCAAGCGACGTCTGCACCTGGCGAAGCACCCGCGAAACTTGGTGCACACGATCCTGCATCGTCGCCAGGACCATAGCACGGTCACGATCCATGCAGAAGAACCCGCCAGCTTCCATGTCTTGTTGAGTCAAGCAATTGACCCGAACAGCGACACACTCTTTCTCCTCCCTCGGAGCAAGGTTAGCACCTGCGATACTCGCACAAAATTAGACGCAAGGCCAGCAGGCGCATCCGAAGAACTGAGCTGCAGCTCGAAACAAAGAACAACTTACATTGAAGCTGGTTAGACAGTCGAAGCAGTTCCGCCATCAAGTACTCCTCTCTGGCTGAACCGCGATCTGCCTTGGACTTCCAAACATCGGCGTGACCACGCACCCCAAGCAACTCCTTCTCAAGACTACGAGCACGGTCTCGAAGAAAAGCAAGTTGTGAGGAATCATCCAAAGATGGCCGCAGCCGCGCTGTAGGCGAGGTGTCAACGGGATCAACACCCGAAAGAACCTAGAGCAGCAGAAAAGAAAAGGACATAAACATTCAGACGAAGAAGAGCACAACTCAACAAAATTCATTAAGCAGATAAAGGCCACTACGTGGCGTAGTGATTTTGTTCCTCAACATAATTACAGCAAAAGAAGATTACAAATTATCCTACAGCTACAACGCCTAAGACGCGGCACCCTGAGTAGCCTCGGAGCCGGATTGCCTCGCCTTGGCTTCCCCCTGCTGCCGTAGCGCATACTCGGATAGCAGATCAATGAGCTTTGTCCCATATCGCTTGCAGCGAGCAGAATAGGTAGCAAAGGCTACCTCGGATCCAACCGCGGTCGTCGGCATCCGGGAGGTGATCTGGGGAAGGTCTAGCTCCGCTCCAGCCGCCAAGGCCATCGCCAGCCCGACGGACACGCCGATGCCCTTCTGCTTGCGCTTGTACGCCGCAGGCGCTTCGGCTAACAAGGCCTCCGCCAGGGCGTCGACATCATCAAGGGCCGCGCCCTTGGGGACAAGTTCCTTGTAAAAGCGGCCAAGGACCTCCTTGGCCTTGGCGAGTGAGTTGACGACGGTACTGCAGCGATCTTCGACCGCTGCAGTAGCATCATCTAGAGCACTCCCGTGCTCCAGAGCGCTGCGGTCAAACTCGATGCCTGCGGCATCTGAGACAAAAAAGAAAAGGAATGAAGAAAGCATCAGAGAAGAAAGACAAGAAAACAAAAAAAAATGGGCAAAAAGAAGACACTCACCCGAAACAGCCTTGGCAGCAGCCATGAGCTTGCCTGCCACCTCTCTTTCACGCGCAATCGCGGCAGTGGCAAGCTGCTCCTCGCGGTCCGTGGCCTCCTGCTGCAGGCGCTCCTTCGCCTCCGCCGCAGTGGCCAGCTCCAGCTCGAGGCGCTCTTTCGCCTCAGTGGCGACCTCGGCCTTCTTCTCCGCTTGACCGAGGCTCTTCTTGAGAGCATCAATCTCATGGAGAGAAGTGTTATGCTCCTCTGCATCCAAATAACACAAGCGTTAGACAACAAGACAACAATACAAAAGAAAGAAGCACCAGGGCATACAGGTACCTCGAAGCTGTTGAAGGTTAGCCTCCAGCACCAGGTGCTCCTGCACCAGCCGCTTGGCATCCTGCACAAAAGGCTGCAAGAAGAAGACCTAAAAGTGAGGAAAAGGACTCGGGGGCTGCGCCAAACAGAAAAGAACAAGAGACAAACACACACACGAAAACACTTGGGGGCTACCCCCGGGACTCGAAGAACGAACAAGACAAAGAAAACTTTTTGCAGATGCTCGGGGGCTCCCCCCGTGGCAGGAAACAGAAGTACTTACATGCTCCGATGGCGACTCTGAAGGCCCGCTCGCAGCCTTCTGAGGCGCAACCACCTGAGCCTCCTGCGGAGAAGGGACCGGCGCAGCACCCTCAGAGGTAGCCACCATCTGAGGAGGAGGAGACGCAACCTTCGACTCTCCCATCATCTCCCGAGCACCATCGCTGGAGGAGTCATGGGAGGAGTGCCTGCACACGAAATAATTAGCACAAGTACACAAGTCAACAGCAAAAAGGACAGCAGTATAAAAGAAACTTATGAATCCAGTGAGCTCAGGTCGAAGACAGGAGGAGTCCTTCGGGCTCTCTTCTCCCCCTTCTTCTCTTCCTTCTTTTCTTCCTTCTTCTGCTTCGCTGGCAGGTGCGGCGCTACAGCTCGCACGGGAAGAGCAGGAATAGGAGAGGAAGAACCTCCATGCCCGTCACTGTGACGCTCAAGGAACAGAGGGTTTCTGGGAGTCGGAGGAGTCGAGGCATCCGAAGACTCGCTGGAGCTCCGCGATCGTTTGCGAGTATGGTCCTCGCTCGACTCGTTGTCCTCTTCAGCCGGAGATCGTGCCGAAGGCAGCTCGGACATGGAATCCACCACATCATTATCCGGAGCATCCGGAAATATTTCGGGCAATGGCGGCACCATACCCGGCACTTTAAAACTCTGCAAAAAAGAAGAGACTTTGTTAGCAAACAAAGGAAAATAAAAATGCAGTCGACAAAAGCGCTACACGCATGAATCTACACCTGTGGAACGGCCAGCGTCGAAGAAAACGGCGGAGTCAGCGACTTCCCCGGGATATCCTCTCTAGCCTTGTACTTCAACAGCGTACGAAGGGCCCTGTCGAGATCACCCTGGGAAAGCTTCTCGGCCGAAACTCTCGTCGGATCACGGCGCCCAGCATAAAGGAACATCGGGTGCGCCTTAGCCTGGAGGGTCTGCACCCGACGCTCGAGAAACATGCGGATAATATCCACACCGTTCACTTCTTTCTCCGGAGTCAACTGGAGATCCTCCACCCGACGGTAAAGGGCCTCTATCTCCGCTACCTTGCCATCCAAGATCTGGTTTTTCCAGGACCTCTTCGGCTCGATTATTTGGGAGGAGTCGAAAGGAGCAAGACCAAAATGCTGCCCAGCCACTGTGGAGTCGCGAATGTAAAACCATCGCCTTCGCCAGTACTGGACAGATTCGGACATGGAAAAAGAAAAGAAAAGAATGTTGGCCTTGAGGGAGATGATGCAACCCCCAATGGGATACACACCATCCGAACCGGATTGCCTCTTCACGGAATGAGTTTCCGGAAGAGGCCAAAGTGCGGCTCGATGCCGAGCCAGCACTCGCAGAAAGTGATAAAACAAGCAATGTGAAGAAGAGAATTGGGGGAAAGATGATGCAGCTGGATGCCGTAGAGAAAGAGCAGCCCACGAAGGAAGTCGTGGACCGGGAAGGAAAACCCATGAATAACGAAGGCAAGGAACATAACCCGATACCCAGAGGAGGGACGGGGGATTACCTCGTTGCCTGGGAGTCTGACAGCCTCCCTATCCTGCGGGATCAAGCCCCGCTCATGAAGCTTGCGGAGGTCACTCTCCCGCGTCTCTGATCGCCGCCAACCACCGTCGATGACACGGGTAGCGGTGGCGCCTTTCTTCCCTCCGGCGGCGCTGGTACCAGCCGCAGATGACGACTTCTTCGGTTTCCCCATCGTGGTACTGCAGCACCGGCGGTGAGAGCGCAGAAGGGAAGAAGGAAATGTGCAAGGATATTCCAGCGCACAACAAGAACTCTTAGAGCACAAGGAGGCAGTGAAAACAAGAATAGATGCGGTGAAAACAAACTGCAGCTTTCCCCAATGATTATAACAACGAAGACGATGCACGACAACCGTCCATCAAGAAGACCTAACGCCAACGGTAGATCTGGCCATACACGTGTTAGCATCACAACGAACCGTCGCTAACACGCCATCCACTACGCGTGGAAATCGAGGCGACGCCATAATTATCTCCACGCCACGCGTGACCGGTCAATTCAAGGTCAGCAAGTGGGACCCATGTTCGTCCAGTCAAGTCATCTCTGGCGCAGCAGACGCTTGAGGTCATTGATCGTCAGCACTGACGTCATCAAAAGGTATACTAGCAACAACTACAATTTCTTTGGCTTCAAAGCTAAGAGTACTCACTCAAATCTATGATTCGACTAATTACTCGGGGGCTACTCCTATTAGGAGCGCTGGCCGCGCACCCGAAAGATGAATAAAAGCGAACTATTTCTTCGAGTCCTAAGTCGAGTCTACGACTCCACTATGGACTCGGGGGATACTCCCATAGGGAGGATGGATTTAAGCATCCAAAAAAATTTGTGTCCTACGGACTTAACACAAAACAATGTCTGAATTGAAGTCTCCGCTCGAGTCTACGACTCGAACAGACACTCGGGGGCTACTCCCATAGGGAGCGCTGGTCGCGCACCCTATGAATTCTTCGACTGCGATCCTTCGGATCAGCATGCAAAACTTTTAGGCAACTCTGCCCCAACTAAACACTAAGCGAGCAACGTTCTCCTTGGCCACCCGAAACACCTCCACGGTGATAAACATTCGGATGCTGCGTCTGCGACGCAAAGATAAGACCTATAGATACCATCTGATGGCCTGGCAACGCACACGACTGCGCTCTGCTAGTAAAAATCCGTACCAACAGGCACGATGAAAAATCCCGACGGACGCGTTGGGTACATCAATTAAAATCACTGGAATTCCACTCATGTAATTCCTCCGCGGCCTGAGTCAAATTACGCCAGCATATGTTCCAGGTCCGAGTTGAGGGACTCGAACCTAAGGAAGATCGTGTTGTTTTGTCCTAAGACAGTTAACTGACCCTGATCCGTCGGGAGAGTCAGGCACACGCATCAACAATCCCTACACATTCTCTTGAAAGACAGAGTTGCACCCGAAGGATTGAAGAGTCCTCAGCCGAATCTACGATTCGACTGATCACTCGGGGGCTACTGACATGGTTATACCCTACGGGTACATGATATCAACATACCTGGTCCAGCCCAAGGAAGGCCCATGGCAGTTGTACGCCATCCCATGAAGATTTTCGGGTGGCCAAGGCCCATGACGCCTTTGGATCCTTGGAGAGCAAGACTAGCGTAGATAGGAAATTCAACGGGGTAAAACCCTAGAACCTGTAACCGACTAGGTCTATGCCCAGGACCTGCCTGAGTCTATATAAAGGCTAGGAGGGCACGACCTAGATCTCTCTCTCTCATACTCTCGCATACACACCTCCACGCCAGATCGAATCTGTGCACCCCTGTAACCTTCGGTTCCGCCGTAATCAAGAGCAGACAAGCAGGAGTAGGGTTTTCCCTCCGGGGGCCTGAACCTGGGTAAACCTCGTGTCCCCGTGTTGCTTGTTTGTTAACCGTTCCGCGATCTCCAGCATCCCCATCTTCTCCAAAACCCAAGTCCATAACAATGGGCATTGACGAGATCAAACGTCATCAACCTTAGGTTGGAAACCTAGTAAATGGGTAGAACCTATAGGACACATCCTAGCAATAATAAAGAGTTCTCTAGTGATATGAGGGATATTCACTTGAGAATAATCCTGTTATGTTACTAGTGCGATAACTCTTTCATATGATTGCAATTCCGATCATAACCCAAGAGTTTAAACTCTATGAAACTAATGATAATTTCTTATCTACAGTTCCACATGGCACCTCGATATCCACCCCGGAATGTTCAAGTGATAAACATGACGTTGAATGACTACGGAGGGGATTGGACAGATAATCTCTGCCAACTTCTATGGAGTTTGGAATGTGAATCGAGACTTTTGGTCAAGATTTACAGTTACTATGATGGGCAGGTATTAGCTAAATACCGTGTCATGATCATGTTATCCAAGAAGTTAGGACTTAAAGGAGAAATGCCATCAGGAGCGGCAAGGCGCATGGCATCTGCATATCAGATTGTCGTAGCAGCAGCCATAACCATGATCCGAGAACAGAAAGCCCAATCTCTAGAAGGTAGTACTCATACCATTATACCACATGAAACCTCAAAATCAAAGCATGAGTTAGATCACTCTACTCTAGTCCAAGCTGAACCTACTCTAGACGTAGAGTATATGGATCGTTATCAGTCTTTGCTAAACACTTATCATAACACTCACCAAGTTTTTGTCCAGGAACTAGAAACGGTCATTGAGGATTTCACTGATCCTGATAAAGCAATGGCTCATAGGAAGAAGTTAGATAAAGAAGCTAGGCATCCCAAATACATACCTTCAGGAGAAGTGTATGAGGAAACTGAGTTTGATGATCCAAACTCGGAAAATTACGCCTACTACCAAACTAAAACCCAACCACCTGAAGACCTATGGACCAAGTACAACTCCGAACAACACGAATGGAATAGAGTTATTCCAAATAACCCTGAGCTAAACAAGTATGGATGGGAAGTAGAATCTCAAGGTGGAACCATAGGAAATCCTATACCTTGTGATACATGTAATGAAGAAGAGACCAACTATAATCATAGAGAGCCTTATGGACCCTATGGGGGTGATACTAATCCAATCAACTTAGAAGAGTATTCCGATAGCTACTACACCAATATATATGACTGGATCCAAGAAAAAGCTAAGGAGCCAACTTACTATGAGGAAGCATTACCGGACAATCAGGAATATCCTGAAGAGGATTACGCCAACTCTAGTCATTTTTCAATGACTAATCTCAGTCTCAGTACTTCTAATCAAGAATATGCACCTCCTGGATGCTCTTACGCTCCAGAAGGCAGTCGTAGGACTTCACGTTATCATGTACGGAACTCCAGGAAGCACTAGAGGAAGATGAATGTAAGAAAGGAACGACATCCCAAGGTATGAGTGCTTGAATAATGTACATAGCGGGTAATGCGTATTGTAGTTGAGAGGTTTGCCAAAAATAAGTGAGGATATACTCACAAGAACAAGAAGTTCTTGTAAAATAGTTGTGTAAATAGGTGAGGAGCAAACCGTTGGAACATCTAGTACCTTTGTAAATTATTTAAAACCTATGTATAATATAGGGTATATGTTTTGTTGTTTATCGACTTCTAGATTTTCTTGAATCTTCTTGATTGACTAGCTCTATACATGAAGTTAATTAGGTGTGAAAATGCATGATGTAACACCCAGTTATTACTTGATGTCATAGACCTAGATAGGAACGGGAATTCGTGTAAGGGAGTGACGAGTTCCCAAGATCAAGACAAAGACTTACACAAAGTATGAAGCAAAATATAAGGAGTATTAACATTATTTGGAGGATAGTTCAAGCATAGATCATTCTTAGCAAGCTATGAGAAGGAAGATTAGTATAGAAGGTGTATGGAGCAACAAGAAATAATAAACTTAAGGCCCATTCAAAGTAGGCAGTATTGTTACGAAGTTAATAAAGTAGTAATCCCTAGTTCATGGAAGCATCATGAATTAGTACAAAGAGGAAGTTGTGGAGCAAAATGGTATTCAAGCTCTGACAATTCAGAGAGAATGCCAGTAGTAGGTTGGAAATGTAAGGTAATACCTATCAACCAGGATGATCCGCGGCTGATATTTGATCCATAGTCGGTATTCCAATCCATAGTTGGGATTTTGTCCGCAACTGGTATTTGGTTAACATAGTTAACCAGATCTTCTTAAAAGTTGCATAAAGAGCATAAAATTTGGCCTAAGCTAAGTAATACCTAAAGAAGTATAAAATTTAAGGCGATCGTCTTTCGAGATGCTTCGCAAAGTCAGATTTATCCCAACGAGAATGTCCAATATTAAGTACGACATATGATGCAGAAAGAATTGCTTCGGAGATCCACAACTATGTGGATACACCGTACAATCTTTCATCAGACCCTAATTAGGTAAAATATAAACTGAACAGAGACCAACATTCTAGTTATAAAGCCAACAAATGCTATATATACAATTTAAAGACTATTAAGTAAACCCTAAGGGGGAGAGCAAACATTATAAATGAAAGTTGAAGAGTAATAGAAAACACCCAATTGGACAAGTATTGAGGAACAAGAAATTCCAAATGGGTATGAACTAAATGAGTTCAAATCCAAGATGGAAGGAGTACTAGTATCAACTATACTATGACAAGAATAGAAATATAGTCTTTTAACCATAAACACGGGCATATAGAAACTTAAAATTTGTTTTAGTGAGACCTCTAGACTGTCTTTAGCATAGTAATAAAGTTTGGTGATTAAATAAAAGAAATGGATTAGGATATCTAATCAAGTTATAGAATACAACAAATAATCACATTTAAGGTCATCATGGAGTGGAGAAATGTAGCAACCACTACAAGTCAATTCCTTACTCCAAAACGTGAGAGTTTGCGAACTTCAAGGACGAAGTTTATTTTAAGGGGGAGAGTCTGTAACATCCCAACATTAGAGCCTAGAAATAAGCTGCACCCAGATGTGTGCATTGCATTCATGCATAGAAAATCTGAATAATTTTCGCGCTTTTGAACAAAACTTGTAGAAGTGATTGAAGCTTCTCTTAACTTGATGGAATAAGAAGTAGATCATCAAGTTGACTGCGATAAGTTTTAATATGACCTTTGCCAAAAACCTTATTTTGGGTAAGGGAGATTTGATCTAAGGGTAGGTCAAATGTAATAAAATTTAAACCCTAACACATTATGATTTATATTTGATCCTTAGGTGATCATATCATAATATTCATTATAATCACTCATGAGTACCAAGTTAAGGATATAACACAAAATATGAATTTAACAACTATATCTTAATCTCATCTGCATATACCATGAGTATCATGGTAATACCTAACCCTATTTCTTAAGTAAGATTGAGTAGGAAAGAAACTAAGTTTAGATCATTCACCCTATAACTTTCTTCCATATCAATCCTTATCATCTCTATTGAGTTATATTCCAATATCTGTTGTTCATCAATGTGGAGAAATCAATTATTGATTCACCAATTCTCAATCTACCAACTCTTGACCAGAACATAACTGAAAGGATACGGATGTCGCCTAGAGGGGGGTGAATAGGCGATTAAAACTTTTCCTAGAGTGACTCAACAAAGGCGGAAGAAAACTAGTGTTTACTTTGTTAAGCACAACCTAGAACAACTAAGGTTCACCTATGTGCACCAACAACTTATGCTAAGCAATACAAGCAACAAAGTGATAGCAAGATATATATTACTTCAAGCACGAAGGCTATCACAATGTAAAGTGCATAAGTAAAGAGCTCGGGTATAGAGATAACCGAGGCACGCGGGGACACCGATATTTTACCGAGTTCCTCCCAACATGGAGTACGTCTCGTTTGGAGAGGGGTGGTATCAAACCACCAACGCCACAAAAGGCCTCCCTTATTCTCCGGTGAATCTCACCCCAATGGTATCGATCCACGCTTCCACTATCGGTGCACTTGTCGGTGGCAACCGGAACCTCTCACAAGGTTGGGGCACTTCTCCACAACTTAATTAGAGGCTCCCAACAAACGCCACAAAAGGCCTCAACAAATGCCACCAAGGCCACAACGCCACCAAGGCCACAAAACCGTCTAGGGTTCCAAGAACCCAAGAGGGACAAGCTCCAATGAGCAACTCAAACCAAATCCTCCGAGGAGAACTCAAACCGATGCACCAAATGCAAATGGCAAGAACACCACAAAGATGCTCAAATCCCTCACTCTCAAGTTCCAACAAAGCTACTAAAGATATTGGGGGAACAAGAGAGGAGGAATCAAAGAGAGACACAAAATCCCCCAAAATCTAGATCCCCAAAGATGCACTCACAAAGAGATGAATCGGTTAGGTCAAAACGTGGGTCTAGATCTCCTCTCTCTTCCACTCAAATATGGGCAAGAATGATCGGAGGGAAAAGATTAGGCAAGCTTCAAGATCTAGAGCAAGTGTGGACAAAGTTTAGCCTAATAGATAAGAGAGGAGCTTGGTGAGAAACCTAAAAACCGCCAAGATCAAAATCGCAACAAGATACAAACAGAAGATCCGATTTTGATGAACAAGAGCTTGTTATGGAGATTACCACAAGTTCTATATCCTCATATGGATACGACCAAATAACAACCAAATGCGATGATGCAAGTATGCAAAGGTTTGAGCTCTCTCCGAAAGATGTGACCGAGTTACTCATTCGAGAGCCCCTCTTGATAGTACGATTATCTATCCTAAACCCGGTCTCCTACACACAATAAGAGACCGGCAAAAGGGAAAACCTATCAAGATTATACCTTTGCCTTGAGCATTCCACTTGAGCTCAATGTAGACGATCTTGCCCTACTCAAGATGGAACACCTTTCTTAATTCCTCATCATCGACCTCGCATATTGAGCTTGCACAACATATCTTCTTTGCATTTCATCAACCTTGAAGCCAACACATGCTCCAAGCGATGCCAATGGACAAATCCTACAAGTATAACTTAATACACACATTAGTCCATAAAGATTGTCATTAATTACCAAAACCACACATGGGGGCCCAACATGTTCTTTCAATAGCTCACATTTATGGGTCTATAAATAGTAATGCTAGCTTTAGAAATCATTTATAGGATGGGAATGATTGAAAAGAATCCAATCAATGTTATAATAGAAGGAGTTAAACTCACTCCTGGTTGGATAGAAGAGAGTTATTTGAAATAAAGATATATATGGTAACAAAGAGGGTTCCCAGGATGAATACTAAAGATAGTTACCAGGAGTAGTCCTATTGGATCAAGTAGGTATAGTCAATGAATTATATCTCTTAATCCAATAGAGCTAAACAGAATATAATTATAATACAACTGCAATGTTGTATGGATGGAAGCCTTGATTAGCTAACTGGAAACCTAACCATAAAGGATCAAAATATTATAATGATCAAACCTTATTCACCAAGATTGAGTGCTTATATCATGTATAAGTGGTATTGGTGGATAAAACATGATTGGAACCCTAGTATAGTTATGTTACCCTAAGATAGCTATGGCAAGTCACATTAATATAATGTGAGGTTGGAGTATGAGATGCTGGAGTTAAGTAGAGACAAGTTAGTATGATTAAGATAATGCTAGAGCAACATGGGATTATAGAAGAAGTAGTTTCCTCTTGGGAAATACCAACACTTGAAGTGAAGTAGTTTAATCTAGACATCTATTGAAGAGATATTGATAATGTATGATTAAGGAAGATTATGAGTGGAGTTTGAAAGAATTACTTGTTGGATTGAATATTTTCAATAGTAGAATAGTGGTATAACCAAGCAAGGATATGAGAAAACTATGAAATACTTTAATATCAAACTCATTGGATTCATCCATGAGTTTAGAATAATAATATATGAATAAGAAGATTTTAATGAGTAAAGCTCATCATACTAACCATGATGATGGATAGGAAGAAGTATTATATCTAGGAAAGGAATTCCTTAATAAGGAATCCAGGATTGTGAAATAAAATTATATGTTATAAATTACTCTTCTATTTATTCTTGGTAAACAATCAACTCTAAATCTCAAACCAAGTATAATATCCATTTCATATTATTGATCTATCATCTTATGTCCATATCACTTCATAGGAATATTTTCCTATAGCAAATCACAGAAGCACATCTCTGTCAATTTCATTCTATAAAACATTCTAGATATAACTCTCTATCTTAAAAGGTGATGTCATCAAATATCATAAACAGAATACAATATGTTTAGTTATTAAACCTTTACTCACATCAATAAGGGAATATAAGTAAATTAAGAACACTAAACTTCTATGTTTATCACAATAGAATATATACATTGCCATTTTATAAGTTAATGGAAGTAGTAATAACCATATTAATTTCTTTTGTATTTCATGCATCAAATAATGATATAGGATCATTATACATATAAAAATTTATATTCAAACTATGAGTCAACTAGAGTTAAGTTTTATAAACAAATAAGAAAATATCATATAATAAAGCCATGGTTTAGCTTAGAAAAAAAATTAATAATAAAGGTTTCTACATAATATAAAAAGGGTTTTTGATAGAAAATAAATAAAGAAATAATACCACTATATGACAAACTTAAAAAAGAACCTTAATATACTTTATTAATGCTGCAATCACCTAGCAAATCAATTCTATAAAGATAATTCCAAATCAAATAAGTAAAATCCAAATCTGAAAATCAAACAGGAAATTAAAAACAGAAAAGAATAAAGGAAGAAAACAGAAGGTAATTCTGGCCCATGGCCCAGTTTCTTTCCACCCTATCCGACGCTCCCACGCATCACACCACGGCCCGCTTGGCCCAAGTCTAGCCCATACCGGTTCGTCACTTGTCACCTCTTTGTCATCCTCACACAGGGAGGCAGCTACGTGGGCAGCGCCGATGCCATTCACCATCGCCGCGGCGATTCCCGCCACCGCTGAGGTCGCTTGCGAGGATAAGAACGCCACGGCGAAGCCCTCGTCCTCATCCTCTCACTCGCGCATCTCCACTCCTCCTTATCCTCTCTGTAGAGAAACAGACCGAAACCTTAACTCACTAGAGCCACTCCTTGTCGCTGGTAGGAACCATCCCAAGGACCATGGTGTAGGGGTTCGTAGCATGGAAAACAAAAAAATTCTACCGCATGAACACACAATCAAGATCTAATCTATGATCAAGCCAAGATCTATCTACTAGATTGTAGCAATGAGTCGATAGAGGAACTCACCCTCGAAGATTCCAAAGCGGTTAACGAGAGCAGATTCTCGTGGGTGATGTAGTCGTACACTTGCCGATCTCAAGATCGCGTAGACGATCCTTCCGGCGCTGCGTTCCGGTAGCGCTTCCGCAGTCGGTCACACGTTCGGTACTCGATGAAGACCTTCCTCTCCCTTGTTCCAGCAGGCAGTGGATGTTGTAGCACTCTCCTCGCGATTCCGGCAGCACAACGGCGTGGTACCGGAAGTAGAGGGGAGATCTCGCAGGGCTTCGCCTTAAGCCGGAGCGAGTATGGTGGAGTATGAGAGAGCTTTGGTGATCTAGGGTTTAGACACATCAATTAGAAGGCTTTAAACCGGAGGCTAGGGCAATTAGAAGCTCTAACTTGACGGCTTGGAAGAAATCCCTAGGCTGTGGCTAGGGTTTAGGTTTAGAGGTAGGGAACTTGTGTGCTAGGAGGGGCAGCCCTGCCCCTCCCTTTATAGGTGGGAGGCGCGGCCAAGGGGAGGGGAGTCCCTCCCCAACTCGGCTTAGAGGTGGGCTGCCGGTTGGAGGAGGGAATCCCTCCCCAACTCGGTTTCCACCTCTCCTCCTCTTTCCAAAAACTGCCGTTTGACTTTTCAAACTAGGATTTGAATAAACCCTTTATTTTGGACAGCGAAGACACTTAGTACATGATGCAATCATTCCAACTTGTAATGACACATTCATGTACCCCTTCCCTTATATGAATCTTATTCTCCGGACCATTCCGGATCTCCTCGTGATATCCCGGATCCCATCCGAGACTCCGAACAACATTCGGTCTCTTACTCATCATTCCATAACTACTCAACAACATCGAATCCTTAAGTGTGTCTCCCTACGGTTCGTGAATTATGCGGACATGATCGAGACACTTCTCCGATCAATAACCAATAGAGGAATCTGTAAATTCATATGGCTCCCACATATTTCTACGATTACTTTGCGATCGAATGAACCACTTACATACGATACCAATTTCCCTTTGTCTCACGATATTTTACTTATCCGAGGTTATGATCGTCGGTATCTCTGCATACCTAGTTCAACCTCGTTACTGATAAGTACTCTTTTCTCGTTCCCGTGGTATGTGATACCTTGTGAGCCAGTCACATGCTTGCAAGCTAATTGGATGACATTCCATCGAGAGGGCCCAGAGTATATTTATCCGTCATATGGATGGACAAATCCCACTCTTGATCCATGTGTCTCAACCAATACTTTCCGAACACTCAATGCCACCTTTATAGCCACCCTGTTACGGTGTGGTGTTTGATGTCATCAAAGCATCCTTCCGGTAAAGGTGATATGCATGATCTCATGGTCGAAGGAATTAGGTTACTATGTATCAGAAAGCTTATAGCAAATGAACTATATTAAATGACTTGATCTTTATGCTACGCTTAACTATAGGAGTATGTCCATCACATCATTCTCCTAATGATATGACCCTGTTGTTAATAACATCTCTATGTTCATGATCAGGAAACCATAATCATATATTAACCAACAAGCTAGTTTAACAAGAGGCTTTACTAGGGACTCTTTTATGTTTACAAATCACACAAGTATTAATGTTTCCTGTTAATACAATTATAGCATGGTATGTAAACATTTATCATAAGTATGAAGATATGATAATAACCACTTTATTATTGCCTCTTGGGCATATCTCCAACAGTCTCCCACTTGCACTAGAGTCAATAATCTAGTTTCAAACCCTTGTGTATTCAACACCTATGGCTTTCTGGTGTTGTATGTACACGATTGCTAGTGGTCAACTGATCTCCGGATCTGACACTTCTAGGTCCGTGTGTAATTGCATGTCTTTGCGTATCTACGCATCACTCATTCTCTAATGAGATGGCTTTGTATAATTTTGGTCCTTTGGTGAGACCTTTAGTTCTTTGGGGTTAAAACATGTTGATAATATTGTCGTACAATATATCTTCATAGTATTATCCCGCTGTGAACTACACCTAGTTTGATAACAAACTACTTGACACAAATGCCCTCTTTAGCTGCTATTATAGCAGTCATACACTTAGCCTTTTGTTGTAGTATCTGTCACAATGTCTTAACTTTGGAACTCATCCAAATCCATTATGGAACTTACTTTCCATTATATTGTGCCACCCTTAGTTTAGATTGAGATAAACTTAATTTGTACTTTGTGACAAAACTAGTATCAATGTAGTACTTTTACAATGAACTAACCATCTATTTGTCACTTCTACAAATAATATACTCTTAGTTCTTCGAAAAGATCATAAGAATATCCTTACTATTGTCCAATGATCAACTTATGAATCATTCTGGTATATGCTCATAATATTTAGAGCATAGGACATATCTGGATTTGTACATATCACAGTATGATTGATATAATTACTCTTTGTGATTTTATACATCAAGTATCAATCTATACTTGAATCTTTGTTTCACTTACCAAGTGTCAATACACTTGAATATATCATCAATATTGAACTTATTCAATCCTTTCTGTGTGACAAGAACCTTTCTTGTAGTTTCTATATTGAACTCATTCAATACATCATCTATGTACTTTCGGCACAACCATATTAGCGTCTATTGATGCCAAATATTTGGGTTTTGCCTAAGTCTTTCATCAGGATGAAATTCTTAATATATGTTAATAAAAGATACATCATTTCTAATCAACAATATGTCCTCCACATAATGTATTAGAAATATGTCTTAGCGCTCCCACTTAATTTCTTGCAAATGCAAGCATCTTCATTGTCTCCGATGAAATTAAACTCTTTTAACAGTTTCATCATAGTGAAGATTCCAACTCCGCTATGCTTACTTCAACCATTAAAGTTTGCATATGCTTTTAGCATCCTTTGAATTAACAAAACCCTATGGACCGTGTCATGCACACGTCCTAGGTAACCCTTCTATTAGAAGAACTTGTTTTGTTTATTCAACTACCACATAACAAAATTATATGTAGTGGTTGCTACATTAATCCGTCTAGACTAAATATCGCTATGAAAGATCAAAATCTTGTCATAGTCAACCTTTGAACATTTTTGTGAACTCTTTCCCAACCTGTCGACTATTTCATAGATGTGAAACATCCATGTCTACTTCTTTATAGATCCAAACACAACTGTAAGGTCTTACACCTTTCTCGAGGGTCCTTCAAGTTCAAAACTTGATTTCTCGTGTATGGAACTATCACGGATTTTATGGCTTCAAGCCATTTGACGGAGTCAGGGCCCATCGTCGCTTCTTTGCATGTAGTCAGATCATTATTCTCAAATAATGATTTAACTCTCAAATCTTGGTATTTGATTGTTTACCCGACCTACTTGTTTTAATAGGAACTTAGATCTCCGTGACCACAACCTTTGAGGCACGTGAGCCATGAGCATTATTGCTGCCTCCGGAACACTTTTCGGCGCTGCGCAACTCTGCACATATAGCTAAGGTTCCTTTAACCTTATCAAAGTTCTATTGTCCTCCCACTTAACTTTTCACAAAAAAAATTCCTTCTTAAAGAAACTTGACGTTCCAAGCAACAAACACTTTTGTCTCCGGTGTTTATGGAGGAATACTTAACAGTAATACAAAGACAGGTTTATCCGACTTTGGTTGCAAACATCTTTCTTATGCATAGCATACCAATGTTTAAGAAAGGACTACTTGGGTTTTATCCCAAACCATAACTTTATATGGTGTCATTTCAGCGGATCATGATGGAGCTCTTTTCAGTGGAAAACGGTAGTCTCTAAAGCTTTTAATCTTTAAAATATAATGGCAGTTTTATGAATTATACCTTTGATCATACCATGTCAAACAAGGTTTAATTACATATCTCGAATGCTCCATACTCTTATGGTGTTTCGGGAAATGCAAATCCACGGAACGATTCCATAAATCTTAGGTATTATGCTAAACTTGTAACTCAAATATCTTCCTTTATGATCTTTATCATAAACTGTTTATATTCTTGTTACAATGATTTTGCACTTCATCTTGAAAGTCTTTGAACTTTTCAAATGCTTCATACTTCATCCTTATTAAGTAAATATTCATATATTCACTCAAATTTTCGGAGAAAGCATATGAAGTTGAAATCCATCGCTCTTGACTACATATAATGGATTTCATACAACAATATGTACAAGTTCCAATAAGCTAGTCATTCGTTCCCTTTTGGCCTATGAACGAAGTTTTAATTATCTCTAGGAAAGTTTCACAAGCGTCATGTGATCAAAAATCAAAAGACTCCAAAATTCCATCCACATGGAGTTTCTTCATGTTTTCTTTCCAATATAATTTAAACGGCGATGTCACTTCCTAAGTGATCTTTTCAATCAATTTGTCTTTCGACATTTTTAGCACTAGTTTTATGGATGTGATTTCTCCAACGAGATTTGTGAATCATCCATCTTTTATGGATTACGGCAATTATTTGAACAACCCTTTTGTTCTCATAATACCTGATAAAACAAATCTTGAAGGCGAGCTTTGATGTTTAACGAGCAACACAATAACCCTTTATTTGTTCTCGATGAACATTATCACATATTCTTTTGCTAGTTACTTAGGCCATTGTAGTTCATGAATTGTGTTGTTTCGTATGACGATTCACACCAACAAATTCAGTATCAAATACTTAAGAACCACATTGTTTAATAAGCAAAGAATATAGCCATAACATGTATATCATCCATATACTTAAACTGAACAATTCTAGTCTTTTCTTTTCTGCCATATATTTATGAGATTCTCTTTTAGTATTTATTTTCTGTTTGAAAGAATCTATCAACATCAACAGTGGAGTCATACATATGACACATAGTCCAAAGGGTGTATAGTTAAATACCAATGTCTTTGGACTTGCACTTTGAAGTAGATCACCATCATCAAATGTTTGGTGTTCTTTCAAATTCCTTTCTTTAGTAATCTCTTGGTGTAGTAAACATTTTACCTACATCAAATATTCACCCTCATCATGGATTTATCCATGATCAAGCTACTTTTAGCTTGTACCGGTGAATCGCGAGTATAATGTTGCTCTCCAAAGCCTTTTGGAGGATTAGGACAACTAGTGTCTCCAACCTTTTGCAAATTCTCATCAAATATGAGAACATGACTTTTGCCATATTATACTCTATCATGTTGCAACCAAAACTTTGTTTCAGATATCACAATATCTTCCACACATCATGGTTTCTGAAACAACTCTTTCAGATCCTAGATAACCTTGATATTAAGACAATCCTTTGAATATCAAGAATCATGGAGACAAACATGATACTCATACACTAACACTTGGAATTGTCACTCTTGATTTAATACCAATTATTAAACTTCATGGAGTAACCGGAACTTACTGAAAGTTTGCAATAGGACTTTTAAACTTTAGATTAACACTTCAAAACAATACGATACCAGTTCGTAAAGTAACTAACCAGAATTCTATAGTTCTATCATCTCAATTATAACTAAGCGCAAGGTGGTAAACGGATGCCAATGACTACAACAACTATGCAAATTCACTTTGATTTAATTTATGATAAATTGAGTTCTAATTAATAATTAAATTAATCTAGGTGAACTCCCACTCAAAACAACATCCCTCACATTGTTTTAGTGATCACACGAACCAAATCCACCACATCAAAACCGATCATCACGAGAGTTGATGTAGCTTCAATGGCGAACAATCAACATGTTCATCATATCTACTATATGACTCATGCTTTACCTTTCGGTGATCCGTGTTCCTGAGACCATGTCTGTACATGCTAGGCTCGTCAAGATCAAACCTTAGCTTCCGCATAAGCAAATCTGGCTTGCTTATGTTGTATACACTTGCGGAATCTAACACACCCGATCATCACGTGGTGCTTCGAAACAACAAGCTTTAGCAACGGTGCATACTAAGGGTGAACACTTTAGAACTTGAAATTTATGTGCATGAGGGATCATCTTATAATGCTACCGTCGTCTACTAAGCAATACAAGATGCATAAAGGATTAACATCACATGCAATTCATAATATGTGATATGATATGGCCTTTCTTCTTTGTGCTTCCGATCTCCATCTTCAAGCACGAACATGATCTCCATCATCACCGGCATAGCATCAAGGTCAATGACGCTTCTTCATGGTTATCGTCCACCAGCTTCAACTATTACAACTACTTTGAATAGACACGCGGGTCTTAACAGAAATTAAAGACAACCATATGGCTCCTGCCGGTTGCCGACTTACAGTAAGGAACATTGCATACATCATATATAATCACAATCATGGCCATATCACATCACAGCACACCCCTGCAAAACAAAGTTAGACGCCTCTAATTTTCTTTGCATATTTTACGTGGTTTGGGGCTTTCAATAAGTGTCGTTCTAACTTACGAACAAGAACCACAACATTGATACTAGTATTGTTAATCACCCGTTGTAAATTGGATCTTAACTATGCTAGGAGAAACAGGCACCCGCAAAGCCACTTATGCAATACAAGTTGCATGTCAAGCGTGGAGCAAGTCTCATGAACGATGTCATGTAAGGTTAGCCCGGGCCGCTTCATCCCAACATACCGCAAGATGCAAAGTACACAAGAAGCAATCGACAATAAAAGCATCAACGCCCATAATGACCATTGTGTTCTACTCGTGCAACAGATCTACATATAGACACGGCTCTGATACCACTGTAGGGGTTCGTAGCATGAAAAACAAAAAAATTCTACCGCATGAACACACAATCAAGATCTAATCTATGATCAAGCCAAGATCTATCTACTAGATTGTAGCAACGAGTCGATAGAGGAACTCACCCTCGAAGATTCCAAAGCGGTTAACGAGAGCAGATTCTCGTGGGTGATGTAGTCGTACACTTGCCGATCTCAAGATCGCGTAGACGATCCTTCCGGCGCTGCGTTCCGGCAGCGCTTCCGCAGTCGGTCACACGTTCGGTACTCGATGAAGACCTTCCTCTCCCTTGTTCCAACAGGCAGCGGAGGTTGTAGCACTCTCCTCGCGATTCCGGCAGCACAACGGCGTGGTACCGGAAGTAGAGGGGAGATCTCGCAGGGCTTCGCCTTAAGCCGGAGCGAGTATGGTGGAGTATGAGAGAGCTTTGGTGATCTAGGGTTTAGACACAGCAATTAGAAGGCTCTAAACCGGAGGCTAGGGCAATTAGAAGCTCTAACTTGACGGCTTGGAAGAAATCCCTAGGCTGTGGCTAGGGTTTAGGTTTAGAGGTAGGGAACTTGTGTGCTAGGAGGGGCAGCCCTGCCCCTCCCTTTATAGGTGGGAGGCGCGGCCAAGGGGAGGGGAGTCCCTCCCCAACTCGGCTTGGAGGTGGGCCGCCGGTTGGAGGAGGGAATCCCTCCCCAACTCGGTTTCCACCTCTCCTCCTCTTTCCAAAAACTGCCGTTTGACTTTCAAACTAGCCGTTTGACTTTTCAAACTAGGATTTGAATAAACCCTTTATTTTGGACAGCGAAGACACTTAGTACATGATGCAATCATTCCAACTTGTAATGACACATTCATGTACCCCTTCCCTTATATGAATCTTATTCTCCGGACCATTCCGGATCTCCTCGTGATATCCCGGATCCCATCCGAGACTCCGAACAACATTCGGTCTCTTACTCATCATTCCATAACTACTCAACAACATCGAATCCTTAAGTGTGTCTTCCTACGGTTCGTGAATTATGCGGACATGATCGAGACACTTCTCCGATCAATAACCAATAGAGGAATCTGGAAATTCATATGGCTCCCACATATTTCTACGATTACTTTGCGATCGAATGAACCACTTACATACGATACCAATTTCCCTTTGTCTCACGATATTTTACTTATCCGAGGTTATGATCGTCGGTATCTCTGCATACCTAGTTCAACCTCGTTACTGATAAGTACTCTTTTCTCGTTCCCGTGGTATGTGATCCCTTGTGAGCCAGTCACATGCTTGCAAGCTAATTGGATGACATTCCACCGAGAGGGCCCAGAGTATATCTATCCGTCATATGGATGGACAAATCCCACTCTTGATCCATGTGTCTCAACCAATACTTTCCGAACACTCAATGCCACCTTTATAGCCACCCTGTTACGGTGTGGTGTTTGATGTCATCAAAGCATCCTTCCGGTAAAGGTGATATGCATGATCTCATGGTCGAAGGAATTAGGTTACTATGTATCAGAAAGCTTATAGCAAATGAACTATATTAAATGACTTGATCTTTATGCTACGCTTAACTATAGGAGTATGTCCATCACATCATTCTCCTAATGATATGACCCTGTTGTTAATAACATCTCTATGTTCATGATCAGGAAACCATAATCATATATTAACCAACAAGCTAGTTTAACAAGAGGCTTTACTAGGGACTCTTTTATGTTTACAAATCACACAAGTATTAATGTTTCCTGTTAATACAATTATAGCATGGTATGTAAACATTTATCATAAGTATGAAGATATGATAATAACCACTTTATTATTGCCTCTTGGGCATATCTCCAACACATGGGGTAGTCGAGGAGGAGCGTCTCGCCGTCCTTGTCACTAGAGAGGAAGCAGTGAAGCAAAGGGGGTTCGGAATCGTGGGGATTTCACCGTTCCCTTCTGTCGGTGATCATCGGAGTTCGTGTAAATTAGCCGGTATGGGAGCACCATCGCCTTCACCGACCACTCTATCGTCATCAGGGTAAGCTTACGCGTCTCTGAAGCCTAAATTCGCTTGCTAATTCGCACAGTAGACCTCGATTCGATGAGCACTGCCGTTGTCCGCCGCAGAAGCTCGTCGTCGGTGTATTTCCGGTGACCATTAGGTAGCAGCGTTACCACCAATAGGTTCGCCTTGGTTCCCTCTATCCAGTAGCATCGACCTTATCCACCGGAGCACAGTGGTTCGCCGCCGGCAACCATTCTCTGGTGGTGGAAACCGAGCTGATCAACATGTTTGACCGGTCTTTGCCTCGCGTGGTTGATGACATGGCCTTGGGCCCATATGTCATTGTCTGGGGGTAAAAACAACGTCTGTAACAAATGCATTTTCTTTAACTTGTGCGCTGAGGTGGCCACTGGCCCACTGGTCAGTGACTAAGGCTAGCTTTGAGTGCGGTGTAAAAGGTATTTCCTGTTTAAGAAATAATAAAATGTTATAAACTCGATTATTAATATTCTAGAAATCAAATAAATGATTAAATCTTGTTTAATTAATAACTTTTGATTTACAATTCAGAAAAATATGTATAATATATGAAAAATTGTAGAAAAATAAAATCTACGACTTAAGCTTATTATCCAATATTATTATGATGATTATTTTAAAAAATGTTATTTAATAAAGGTTTAAAAGTAATAAAACTTTGATAATTATATTCCAATAATGGTAAATATTAAAAATATGAATAAAATACTTTTTTTAGAAAAATAAAGACTATAATTTAAAACTATAATCATGCATTATTATTTCACTTACTTAAATAATTATTATTTATTAAGTATTTTAAAAGTATTAAATCTTATAAAAATCATATCTTATTATTTATAAATCATAAAAATAAATATAATATACCAAAATGATCACAAAAAGAATATCTACATGTTAAAAATATAATATTCCACTTTAGAGTTAATTTAAAATTCAAATATTTTAATAACTCAAATTTAATCTTATTTACTTAGTTTAAAAAATTCATATAAGGATAAATAACAATTATTAATATTTATAAATTAGTCAATTAAGTTAATAAATATTACTAGTCTTGAGTATTAATAATATAAGCCATAATGGTTTAAAATACTACAAATACCTTATTATTAAATTATCTTCAACCTTAGGTGAAGATTATATTCTAAAAAGATTCCTATTCATAATAAAACTTAAAGCACAACTTGTGAATAAATCAAATCCTTTCTATCTACTTTACCCACCAGATTACAAAAACTACCACAACATTATAGTAAGTCCATAAGTAGTGAAGTAATATTATATCTTGGTGTATAAACTATAACCCCTCATTTATAAAAGGTAAATGATACTACTCCATTATAAAATCAAGAAACCACCACACCAAGTAAAAGTATAACCATTTTTAAGTAACCTTAAGGAAACATTACCAGGTACACAAGATACAAATATTATAAACATTATACTTTTAAAACCATCTTTGTTTTAAAGTTAACTTTAGTCTATAAGAATCTAAATATAACACTATAAACATTGTTATACATTTTATAGTTAACTTTGGTATGAAGTAGTTAAGTTAAATAAAAAAACACCTCAAACTCAAACCATTCGAGCAAGCGTAAATAACCTCGACCAAACTCTATTAACCACAAAGCTTTTAGACCTTAGAAGAGAAACCTTTTCTTCGAAGGTTATTCTTTTTGCCACTTCAAACAAGAACTCTTATATGAACAATCACAAGTAACATTACACCTTTTGTGTGTGCCCCATTGCTTATGATATTGTAATTATATGATTGTTCCCCACATATTCACAAGCCTTAATAATAAGCACAAGTATGAAATCTATCTAAAAGGGACAACACATTCCTAAAGTAACCATTTGCGAAATCCGAACCCGAGAACAACGTTATCCCCAGGATTCGCGTTTATAACGTGCATCACATTACCTATGCATAAAAGCATATTGCTTCTTTAAACATTAGTTCTTACCGGACCAATGATGCTGATTTTAGATTTTGGATCTTATACTGACTCGAAGAACGTGAGTGCATAATCTTGCAATCACAAAAGGCAAGTTCACACTTGATCATGTCCTTTGATTATTTTCTGTAAAGTAATTGCAAACTGTGTGTCATCACCTACATTTCAAAAAGGTCAAAAACACTATTTTCATAATTAACTTGAAGTATCGGTTACTGATCTAGGGTGATCAGCTAATCTATTAAGACTGGCAGTTGGGATACCACTACACAGGAATATATCATCTAGGACTTAACAACCAATGTCGCCAGTGATTCTTGCGCCGTACATTACGCGTTAACCATGAGATTTGGAATGGTTGGAGAAGTCAGTTGTATCCTTTTCCTCTTGTATGGAGGCAAGACGACCTTAACATGAAGTTGTGATTCCTTGTGCGGATCCAACATATGGGTGGTCACCGTTACGCCCCACACTTTTGGTGTCTAGATTATCTATGGATGGTGTTTAGTGGATGGACCATTTACTATGGCACTTGCCAGGGCAACACCAGGTCATAAAGTCTTCGGGAACTCATCCGGGTTTTAGCATGCCTGAAAGGGGGCTTAACGAAGGTGAGCTAGCCTGAAGGATCATGCGGACATATGAGGTCGCGGAGAGGGAAGTGATTGGATTGGATCATCTACTAGGCCCCACAACATGGAATTGTGGACGGGTAAGCTGCCCGGTTGTGCAACAAGGAGTTGATCTCTCATGGGAAAAGTAACGCACCTCTGCAAAGTATAAGAACTGTAACTTCTTACTCCCTGTTCTAGGAAGGAGCTGCGAACGCGGCGGGAAAGGAACTCCATGAAAGTTCTGGTAAACCCGTGAAGGCTGACGGGCATAGCTTTCAGAATAAAAGCAACCTTTGAAGAAATGTTTACGAAAAATTGCATTGCCTATGACCTACGGTCTGTGGCTGTAGTTATAGTGCATCAAACACTCCTTTTCTAGTGAATTTGCTGAGTACGCTCGTACTCAAAGTATCTTCTTAACCCTTGCTAGATTCTGAGGCCGGGATAGACAACATCTACATCAAGTTATGCTCCAGGATTCATCAATCGAAGCTAAGGTTCTTCAAAGCCAAGGAAGTCAACAAATACCTCAACTCAAATGGAGACGAAGTTACTGATGAGATAGGAATATAATCTCTAGCCAAAGAACCTAATTCTGTAGGATATTGCAATAGCATCAATGCCAATCCCTTAGTTAAAATACTAGTTTTAATAGTATGATAGTTCTTGCGTTGTTTATCTTTGATGCTTCTCCGTATGAAGTTCTCTCTCTCTCTTTAACCTAGAGTGTTCTCTGGATCTTGTGTAAAGAGTGAGTTGTAACCTTTAGCCATGTATTGGACCCGCTGTGTTTCTGTTGTGCCATTCTGAGGGATGTAATACGAGTGAACGGTGTTTCATTGGTGTTATGTCAACGACTATAGTATACTACATCATGCAGTGGTATGCTGGGTCACCGAAAATACTCTCAGAGGCATCAGAGGCAGTGGTCACGACAGCAGTTGGGGCATCACATGAAGGTGGGAGAGACTGTGAAATGCAAAACTCTGCATACTCATCGGTCCCAGGCTCGAAAAGGTCAAACAAGGGTTTGTCTGGAGCATTGGCCAAGCTTCATCAGAAATATCCTTCCCGGGGCTGTGAATTGGAGACCTATCAGGGCTAACAACATTCGGATGCTCAGTAGCATCAGCTCCCTTGCTCGTAGAATCAATGATTATTGTTGTTTGAGGAACATCGGCATGTTTTGTTGCTACAGGACCACCTTGCTCCACAGCAGCATCTGCAGCACCACCTTGCTCCTTAGCAGCATCTGCATCACCACCTTGCTCCTTAGCAGCTGTTGCAGCAACACCATGGTCCTCGGGCTCCGATGTAGCATAAAGCTTCTCATCATCCTCAGTTTCCGAACCATCATCATCCTGCAACTGATCATCATCTGTTGTAGTTTTGGTTGGAAAAACAACACTTGGTCTAGCTTCTTCTTTACTTGATGATTCTACATCAACCAAAAGGGCAGCCATGCGTTGAGCCTGCATGCGCTTCAATCCAGCAGAAAGGTTTTTCATTGTCCCATCAACATCTGCTTCAAAAATTGCCTTGTGCTTCTCATACAATGCTTTGAAACGAGCGGGAACCTGTTAGCAAACATTAGAAGCAAGTTAGTAAACCAAAGACAAGATAAATGATGAAATTCTAAGCATTGTTTTATAATAGTAGAAAGAGTAAACTCTAGTATAGCGGCTCAGATTCGTCACCCATCGCCGCTATCGCGGCGTACGGGCGAGAATCCTCGAAAAATATGGTGTAATAAAATTCTATTAAGCTTCTTTTGCATATGGGTAGATAATTTGGGGTAACTTATCCACCACCCCCACCCTAAGTCGTCAACATACATAAAGCGTAAACTCTAGTCCAGCGGCTCGGTTTCGTCGCCCGTCGCCGCTACCGCGTCGTACGGGCGACGAAATCTCGAAGGGTGTTAGGGTACCGAGGCATCATCGTCCGTCGCTGCTATCGCGTCGACGGCGACTCCGCCTCGATACCCTAACACCGAGGCTAACACAGAAGGAGTAGCAAATTCATAAATCTAATGTAGCAACAATTATGTATAAAAGTAGCAAAACATAATAACTAAAGTAGCAAAACAGTTCAGTTCAGAACTACACTAAAAAATTTCAGAGTGGTAGCAAACCAATAAAGCTAATGTAGCAAAACCTATAAGCTAAAGTAGCAAAACCTATAAGCTAAAGTAGCAAAAACTATAAGCTAATAAAGCTTATGTAGCAAAACCAATAAAATAAAGTAGCAAAACCTATAAACTAAAGTAGCAAAATCTATAAACTAAAGTAGCAAAACCTAAAAGCTAAAGTAGCAAAACCATACATGTTAACAGAACTACATAAGACTGATTGCAAAAGGAGGTAGCAGAGAAATGAAGCTAAGTAGCAAAATCCATGCACTGAAGTAGCAAAAAAATAACAATACAGTAGCAATTTCATACCTACAAATCCTGGCTGCTAGGGAAATTTAGCCATTCATTCAATGAAGCAGAAGGATTAGCATCAACATCTTGCACAGGAGCAGGTTTGTCATAACCAGGAGCAATACCATAAGGTGTTGCAGACAATGGGAGGAACTACACACAATAAAAATTAATGTTAACATTAAGAGGATTAACGGAAGAAGAGAATGTTTGTGGTGCTAGAAAGAACATTACATATCGCCTGCCGAAAACAGTTTTGTTCGATAAAATCTTCCTATCAGAGTCATTTTGGACAACAAACGTGAAGTCACTGGTCTTGACAGAGCATACTCTAGGCAATGACTTGTCAAACGTGTGATCATAGGGTGGGAAATCCAAATGATCCATATAAGCAATCTACAAAAAGAGGCCAAATACAAAGTTAGTAGTAGCAAAACAAATGCTGCAAACCGCTACACACAAATATAAAAGAGGGGAGATAACTTACACCAAGAAGAATGAATGGGCCAGTTATCCAAAACTCAAATTTGCTACAGTCCTTTGGAAGAACAAGTCCTTGCTTCTTCTTCTTCTTCTTCTGAATATTGCTCATAGTTTGCATCAACAAACCCAACAAATGCTCATTCCAAGCATACTCATCTATTTTGGTTGGATCAGCCATGAGACCAACATATTCCAAGTTAACATGGTTCGAGCTTTTTGGAGCAACAATAGTGGCCAGGGAAACAAGATCCCAAGTGTGAATGATGGTTTCCTCATCTGTATCAGCACACTTCTTCAAGATATCGATAGCAGTTGCTAACTCTGCCCTCTTCTTCCCAGCACGGTAGAGGTCTCGAATCTGATCAAGCTCTGCACCTCCAATAATAGAAATATCAATAGGCTTGCTCCCGTAGCGGATTCCAAACACTTTCCTCACCATATTCGTGGTAAACACCATCTGGTTCTTCCGAAGCTTGTACTCACGTAGACGAGGAGAAGTATGTGCAGCAACAAAATCCGTAAGCTCATTAGGAATCCTGAACTGTGCAACATTCAACAATGCTCTAAATGCACTCTTTGACTCAATAATCTGCTTCTTGGCTGGAGAAAGGTTGTCCGCAAGGATACGCAAACGCTTGGCACCAAAACGGTCCTTGGACATCCAAATGTCCTCCTTGACATTACTCCCTCCCTTGCCAACTTTCTTGCGGCTCACAACAACCTTTTTGCCCTTTTTGCTCTTATCAACAACAGCAACCTGCAGCAAAAGAAAAATAGAACAGATATGGTTATGGTGTGACCTCAACCTCCAACAAAGCTACATGTAGCAACCAACCAAAAAATAGAATGCAAACAAAAAAAAGCTACATAAAGCTACATGTAGCCAAAAAAACCTAGCATGTAGCATACAAACCAAAATTAGCAAAACAATCTAAAAAAGCTACATATAGCATGTCAACATATGAAAGCATAAAAGTATCAACAATGCTACTTATAGGACACATGTAGAAAAAGGAGGCAATATATCTAGCAAATAATAGAAGTAGCAAAAACCTGCTGAAACATGCACAAGTAGCAAAATCCTACTAATGAAAAGCACAAACTAGAAAAATGCTACCACTAAACTAATGAATATTGCTACATGTGCTACTACTAAAGTAGCAAAATGCTACTACTAAACTAGCAAAATAATACTACTAAAGTAGAAAAATGCTACTACCGAATACTGCTAACAAAACTGACAGTTAGCAACAACTTTGGTGGTTGTACCTAGTAGCAAAATGCTAGTACTAAACTAGCAAAATACTAGTACTAAAGTAGCAAAATGCTACTACTTAACTAGCAAAATTGTTTATACATTAGCAAAATGGTGGTTGTACCTAGTAGCAAAATCCTAGTACTAAAGTAGCAAAAGCTAGTACTAAACTAGCAAAATCATACTACTGCAGTAGCAAAACTACTAAAAATTGCCAGATCATACTACTGCAGTAGCAAATCCTAGTACTAAACTAGCAAAAGATCATACTATTGCCAGATCATACTATTGCCAGAATTGCCCAAAATCATGCTACTGCAGTAGCAAATCCTAGTACTAAACTAGCAAGTTGCAACTACCAAAAATGGAAGGGGGAAACAGAACGAAGGTGCCGCCGGAGGTGCTCCCTCCTACCGCATCGCTCGTCGGCGGCGGTCCCATCACCGAGCCGCCTAGGGTTTCTGCGGAAAATCAGAGATCCGGGGGAGGTTAGAGAGGGGAGGTTAGAGAGCGGAGATTAGAGCGGGAAGCACAAACCGAGGATGGGCGACGGCGCTCGGCAGTGGTCGCCGGCGGGCGAGGATGAACCGGTCGGCGGCGGCGCGGGGGTCACACTGCGGGAAATCAGAGACGGGGAGATTAGAGAGGAGAGAGATCAGAGAGGAGAGGTAACAACGGGGGAGCACGAACCGGTGGCGGCGCTCGACAGCGGTCGCCGGCGGTCGAGGATGAAGGGGTCGGCGGCGGCGCAGGCGTCGCACCGCGGTCGCCTCTTCGTCGTCTCTCCTCCGCTGAATCCCCTAGGCGAGCGAACTGTTCCAATCGTGCGAGGCGGAACCGTCCGACCCGTATACCGCGGAGCCGTGTAGCAACTACAAGAAAGAGGGCCACGTGGCGCGAATTAGACGGACGGATCAAGTTAGATCGAACGGCTCGCGACCTGGGGGACGCAACGACGCGATCCCCCAGGGAACGGTATTATTTTCCTAAAATTTATAACGACTGTCATGGAACATTTCAAGCCCAGCAGTCATTGTCTCGACAGTGGCGCTGTATACATCCAGCAAAGGTGCACGTTGGCAGCAGACACTCAGTTAGAGACGGTGATCGCAGGTTCACTGGAGGAGAGACTGTTGCAACCAAGATTGCACAAACAAAGCCTTCCTGCCTCCACAGCCCTATTGTAGAAATTAGGCTGGCTTGATTCGATCTGCAGTTTTGACCTTCATAAAAAAAAAGGACCCACTTATTCCACTCAGAGAGACCGAAGCCAAGCTTCATCCCACCAATGCATTGTACTTATTCCACTCAGAGAGACCGAAGCCAAGCTTCATCCCACCAATGCATTGTACGACTCTCACCCTCTGCCTTGCCTTTTCCTCCCTCATGAAATCCTTGCCTTGCCTTTTCCTCCCTCATGAAATCCTTACTTCCCACAATGAAATTCCTCAACGAGAAATCACGTCAGGTACATGCCCTATGCCGTCAAACGTCAGGCCGGTATGCCATTAGACAATAGATAGTACGTCGTCACACGTCAGGTAGGTATGCCGTTACAGAAAAAAAAATCCACGTGACTGAAAAAGAAATTGGCATTTCACAATTTCACCAAGAAATGCAGGAAAGGATGATGTTACGATGGAACAAGAGCACAGCCGAGAAGTGTCGAGGACTTGCAAGCAGCACACATAGATGCGTACACAGAACAAGGTCCAATGCACTTTTTTTCAGCATACATAGAACAAAGGTCCAACCCTTTTTATTTTCCAAAAATTCACTATGAAGTAATCATACAGAGTAATATCAAGATCCAATGCGCTATATGAATCATCAAAATTCTTTCTGGACAGCCACCATCACCACATCAAGATCCACAGCAGATCTTAACCCAGCATTCGCACGGTCACATCTAGAGGGCATCAGGCAACCGAATGAATGTAATTCTGTCTGCAACTGAAAACACCTACCACATCTTCTAATGCTTAAGGGTGTTAGTTGTAAAGAGCAAGGCCTAATATGCAAACTAAATACTTTTAAGCTAATCTAGAAAAATACTTTTCCAGCAGCCCAACTGGTTATCGACATGCTATCAAAACAACGCTTACAGAGTAGATGCAGTGGAACAAAACTTCGTCCGTTCAAAACACTACTAACTACCAAGAATAACTGCTATTTTGAAACCATAAAAAATCCTAAGATACCAAAATGACTTGATAATCACATCGTCATATGTCTTCATTACCCCATATACTATATATAGTATACGCAGTATCTTTTAAATGGCTCAGAAACCACGCAGTTTCTACCAGTACAAGATTGTATCGAATTCAAGTTTCACTTGCCATTTGCCAATAATAACTGCTATTTTTAAACCATAACAAAGATACCAAAATGACTTGATAATCACATTGGCATACATCTTCATTACTCCATAGCCTAGATAGTAGTATGTTTTAAATGGCTCAGCAACCACGTAGTTTCTACTACAAGATTGTATCGAATTCAAGTTTCACTTGCCATTTCAGATAGCATCGACATATGAATACTTATTTAAGTTATAGAAGTGTGGTCAGAACCTACGGCGCATGAAACCACAAGATTGGGACTAGCAAGAACGGAGCATCCAAGTGCCATTTTCTACCACATCTTTGATAAGATATGTCAGGTGCATGACATAAATAAGGGCCAGGACACAACTAAATTATTTCAAGATCCAAGTTTCGAAACCTAGCATGCAGAATCATGGACAAAAGTACTTTTATGACTGAAGACCAGCTGAAGTAGTGAAACTCAGCTGGATCATTGAACCTTACTTGTCAGCATAACAAGTGCAGACAGCAAAGGATGCAAGCAGGCAGCAAAATGATCAGCATCATCAAACCCCACCATCATCATCACAACCATCACCGCCATCACCAGCATCATCATCATCATTAGCGGACACAGCACAAACAATATCGACCGCAACAGCAAGTAACTTGTGTGTTGGCCCTTTATCAACCAGCATCCCTTCACCACATCATGTAACTAGAAAGGTGCAAATTACCATTTAAAGTAAGTAACCAATACTGAAAAGGAGAAGTAATACTGAGTGCTAATTAGACAAGATTGAATGGGAAGAAAGTGAAGTACATATAGTTCTAACAAGCATCCAGATATCCACAAAGCAGTATCTGTAGCTTGAAGCAGCCACTGATATCAAGCACAACAGCATCTCAGTTTGTAACTGAAGACTGTTCACAACCAAGCTATTGAACATCCTCTGATATGAGCAGCTCTGTTCCATTCCTCCTATAGAAAGAAGACGAACGAGTCATGTTCATCACATGTAAGATATTAAACTGTGATCACATAAATAGTATTTACAAAAATTAGAGACCTCCGTCGTTTGATATTCAGCTTATGTTGAAGGGCTACGAGAGCGTGGAGACCTGTCATCATTGCGCTTAACAGGAGATCCCTCGGGAGAAGATGGCGTCCTGCGTGGTGAACGGCTAGGGCTTCTACGCGCAGGCGACACACTGCAAGTAACCATTAAAGGGCATCAGTTCCAATTTAGCAAGACGAAACAACAAAGTTGATTCCCCAATAAACATACCTGTCTCTGCCACGCCTCCTATCATCATCAGGACTGTAGCTGCGACTCCTGCTATGACTGGGGCTTCTACATTCAGCCGAGAAAATTAAGAAAATAGTGTACAGTATAATCCAGCAAAAAATACCGCATTGATTATCTAAATGTGTATACCTGTCCCTGCCACGTCTCCTGTGATCATCAGGACTAGAGCTGCGACTCCTGCTACGACGGTGATAACCCCTCTCTCTGTACCTGTCACGTGCATATCTATCTCTACTCGGACTCGGACTTCGCCTTCTAGAATAATCTCTACCCCGATGATCATCCCGGTACCTGCAGATGTGGTATGCATGATTTTTTGAGATTGTGACAAAGAAGAGCAGCATCTAACAAGAAAAAAGAAATCCAAATAGGCTTAGTCAACGCACAGAACCAAATCACAATTTGATAGCTACTTAAACAATAAAAATTTGGAACTCAGCAGTGTGGCCAGTAGCCAGTGCCCACCGCCCAAGCTAGAAACTGACAAGAGGGGGCTATCCTACTATGCAACTTCAACAAAACACAATGTATGAGTTGAGGTAAGGCATGGCAGCAACCAGCAAGCCAAGAAAATAAACACAGCAGAACTATAATATTCTAATTCTGTTTTTACCGTAAAAAATGAAGGAAATACGATATCTGAAAACACAAGAGAGGCATAAAAGCATGCCAAGTCCATTGGCTTGATAATGAAGAAGTTGTTAATTATACAACTATACTGCCCTATTTTACATTCTTTATAATCCATTCTATTGAAGGGAATCACAAGCCAGATGAGAGCAGCTCCCAGGGGAAACCGGCTAATGGAGCTTGTGTACATGCCCAAGGTCCCCAAAAGAGGCATCACAAATGTTTATGGTTAACCAAGTCTACAATAATATACTCCATCCATTCAGAAATATAAGACATCTTAGCTTTGTGAATCCAATGCATCTAGACGCCTTTCTGAACGGAGGGAGTAGTTGGAAAGCAAAAGCATGTGTCACTCAAAGAAATATATGTATAACATGTATATAGATGTAGAAAAAAATGGAACTGCTATTACCCCCGCCTTGGACTGCGGCTTCTGGAGCGACCCCTTGACCTTGGAAGCGTTTCCATGATTCTCCCTTTCTGACTGCAAAGTTCAGGCAAAAGAATGTTATGTACAGTTGTGGCTTCAACAGTAACAAACAGAGCAGCTACTTCATTCTTTTACATAGGACAATTTCCAGGATCTTTCGAAAAGATTCAAGTCACACATCTGCTTAGTTACATTTATCACTATAGAAAATAAAATACACGAGAAATGCCTTAATAAGAGAGTATCATGGTTTCTACTTGCACAATTGTTGCTACTCCCTCCGCTTCTAAAGAACTCCCAAAACGTCGTATATTTAGGAACAGAGGTAGTAAATACCATATCCAAGAGAAGATTACACGAAAATTTAGTACATGGCGCACTGGGCACTGTTGCAACTTGGAAATAAAACCACCGTTTCATGATCCCCAGACATAGTGTCCTATACACACACAAGTTATAGTCTAGAAAATAATAAGAACTGAACTGTTGAGGACAGCAGATTAAACTAACGACAACACCCAAACACCATATTGCACAAGGAACAGATGTAACCTAATACATCCGAATGATGGTCAAAATCTAAGATAGTTCAAATCAAGCAACATCTTCAGAGCCATCGATTACTTTGATGTAGTACTGAGGATTATGCTGCATGACAGAAGTTTATATACTACCAAATACATCCAATCAGGAAGTAATGAACTTCAGATTTAGCAAACGACAGATCCATGCTTCAACATCAAGAATCAACACATATCACGTTCGTGGAAAAATAAGTCTGGACATCAAGTTAGAATGCAAAATCATGCCAGCAGTAAAGAAGAGACATCGTATCTTACATCCGCTCAGCATTTGGGCCGTACTTGGCAAACTGCACCATCATCTCCCTCCCGTCTACCAACCTCCCTGAAAAGTAACCAAGAAAATAAAACATGAACCCAATCCTAAAACAACATGTCTGTTAGAATTTTGGAGATTCATATGGAGAAGAGGAACCAACCGTCCAGTCGATCAACTGCCTTCTGCGCCTCGTCCTCATACTTGTACCTCACGAATGCAAACCCTCGCGAGTCGCCAGTCCTACAGAATAGATGTATAAACACAAAAACTTCCACAAGGCTACAACCCTAAAATTTCCGCTTCCAGGATCAACAATCCTACGGCGCCATACACGCAACCCCACACACCATACACAGATCAACTAGCGAACCGGCGAACGAACAGAGCGCAGCTTCGCTCACCTGCGGTCCCTGGGGATGTATATGTCGACGACGTCGCCGTACTTTTCGAAGAGCGGGAAGAGGTCATCAGCCGTCGTACCTACGAGAGAAACACCGGGAGGATGAGACCCGCCGCCGATTGGAAGCTAGCCCGCGGAGAAGGGAAAAGGGCGGTGGGGATACAAAGGGGGAACTCACGGAAGGTGATGTTGAGAACGAGGAGGGAGTAGGTGTCGCGGATCGGCGGCGGGCCTGAGCGGCCGAAACGCGACATCTCGCCGGAGCCGGAGGCGGCGCCCGGGCTGGAGCGGCGATTGCGACGTGGCGAGCGGAGGGCGATGGGCGAAGAGATGTTGGGGGCGACACGAGAGGTGGGTGACCGGGTGGCCACAAAAGTTGCCGATCCTTCTAGGCTAGGCTCGCACGCACGCGGGGCACGCGGCTCGACGGAGAGCGCGTGGGCCTGATCGTATCCGCACGGCTAGGCCTGGCAGGCCGTTTTTAGTGGGCGTCTCCAGGTATTACATCAGGACGGGCCGGGCCACCATACCTTCTTTTACTTCCTCCGTTTATTATCCTGGTTTTTAGGTTTAATCACAAACCCTAAAAAAAGGTTTAATCACAAAGTAAACTTTGTAAAGTTTTTTTTGGGGGAAAACTTCGTATTTTTTTTCAAAATTTCACTGATCTATTATTAATAATCATCAACACAGGAGTAAAAAAACATAGGAGCACAAAGAAGACCAACAGTAATATACATTATAAATAGGTCAATGGATCACCTAGAACGACCAGGTATACTAGAACAAGCCAAAGACACGTCTTCGTCCGCGCCCCTCCATCAACGGAACAGGGATAAAGTTTATTGTAGTAGAGCCTTTGTCCGCGCCCCTCCATCAACGGAACAGGGATAAAGTTTATTGTAGTAGAGCCTTTTTTACGCACCAGAGCAACAATCATCGTCGAAGATAACAACCGTAGATTGGAAGAAACTGATCTCAAACCACACCGATAAATACGAAAAACGACCGGATCCAAGAGATCTGCCGGACGCACGACTCCACGTGTCCACTGACGCTAGACGCACCACCAGAACGAGGATAGAGTGGAGATGACTTTATTCTGACTTTAGGATATAATCGTCGCCTCACCATCCCCAAAAGATATAGAAAAACAGCCTAAACAGAGAACGAAAAACCCTCCCACCGGCAAGAGGTTGCGGACTGCCACGCCTCCAAGGCCACCGAAGACGGAGCAGTTGGGGCCACTCTAGAGGAGGAGCGAGCGGACCGGCGACGTCACCAACAATGGGGGATGAACCCTAGATGGGTTCTTACGCCGCCTCTACGCGATCGATAAAATTTTGTATAGTCAACTTAATATATAAAAATCCCTTTAAAAAAATCTTAATATACAAAACTATCAATATAATAATATAATAATATTATCAAAAGAATCATAAAACGTATCTTCATATTTCCGGAATTTGCTATTACAGATGTTGATACTTTTGCTAATTACTCTATAAATGACTTTGACTAAACCTAGAATGTAGGGTAAATAAAAATTAATGTATCAATGTACGCTACGACATTTAGACTTGCAGATATTTCTCCCACTGACTTGCATATATTTCTCCCAGTTAGCACATAGCACTCTAAGGCTACATTAAAATTGACAAAACGGATCTGCGCATCTCATAACGAAGTCACCTGCCGTGTGCATAAATGTAGACATCAGGGTTGAAACCCTATCACCAGACTGTCCCACAACTCTATCACCAGACCTCAGAGATGGTTATGTACCAAGTTTTGCAAGGGTAATTGCGATGGTAATCTATCATTATAACGTAATGAAGAAACACGGTGCTAGTTGCTAAGAGAGAAATTCAGTTGTAATATCTTCATAACGATACACACTACACACTTCATCCCAAGTTCAGTCGGCCTAGCATTAACTGGACATTTGGTGAAATTCCTTGGCATATACTAGTAGTGACCTTGCACTAAGTTTGATATGTTTCCAGTAGAAGTTTATGAGCAAGTGAAGCCACACTGCTAAAAAAACTGTGGTGCATTCACATAAACGGTATAATCTACAATCCCAAAACTCTAGAGCATAACAACTTTCCTGAAGACGCTCACACAACTGTGGTGCATTCAGGTGCCCCCCGCCGGTCAACATCATGGCTCATCTGCAACATTAGGGAGATTTGGGATCGTCTTTACTAGGCTTCACCTTGCCCTGTAATAGAAACTAAATTTTAGCCAAATATTCTGATTTCAGAATGTTGGAGAAGTAATGATGCATTAACAACATTCAGAATGCTGGAGAAACATGACTCAAGAACATTGCATGACGAGCTTGCTCCTTTTTTCGGCATATCTAGCTTAGTCTAGTTGATGTGTTTACACCCTATACTCAGTGCTAGTTGTTCATTCGTGTAAGGATGATGTGAAATTTGTGTTAGTATATTGAATATGAATTCGGATACGTCTGCCACCAGTTTGATGCATTACCAACCAAATTTTAACATGAAGCACATATGATACCATTTTAATGTACGTACATCGCAGTTGGACAATCATTCATAACCAGACATGTAATATATCTTTCTTTCTCCTAAACCTCAGCATTTCCTAGAATTCAACCATCTTTACCTTGTGTGCTAGACTCAAATCCACAAGTGCCAAGATGACTTGCAAGTTTCTCTCCCCATTGTTTCTGCCAATCTTCTGTCACCTTGACCTCAGGAGTTGTCCATACAACAGCACTTGCTTCCTTATAATCAACTGTAGCAGAAGTAACCTCAGGCTGAAAAAGGCATTGAGAGTGGCCCATGGTGAACAGAAGGAAAAGAGCAACAGAGAAATAAAGCAAAGTAACAATGGACATTCTCGAGAATCTGGAACTACACAAAGTAAAAAAATCGAGATAGGTCAACATAGTTAACATCCATATGCAGATAATTGCTTTATACAAATGCCCCATCAACGACACATTTCCTTGCTGAACAATGTGACAGCATGCATGCTTTTCAAGTTTCTCTCTCAAATGGAAATGTTGTTTTCAGCAAGGGTCCGAGTCTTGGGAATCTTGAATGATAGTTACAAAGTAATAACATATAGACAGGTGAACATAGTTAACATCCATATAGTCCCATCAGCAATACATTTGTTTGTTGAGCAAAGTGACAACATGCATGCATTTCAAGTTCTCTGCAGAATGGAAATGTTGATTTCAGCATATGGGCACCTTTCCTATCTAACCAGTCATTGTGGTCATGATCTAAATCCATATGCAGGTACGTCACAGAATCAAAGAAATAATTTACAGGCATTCCCCCTTCCGACCAAACTTCCTCGCGGTTGCTGGCAGAAATTTCAATATACAAAAACCAGCAGCTAAAATTATTCTATGATGAAAATTTATGACCCGTATGTGAGTCATGTTCGGATTGAAGGCAGGCCACAAAGCAGGACACCTATGTGAGCTATCACTAACCTGTAGTTACTTAAGTTTCTTTTCTTCCAAAAAAAAAGTTACTCGCTCTGATCCATTTTAGGCAGTTGTACTTAAATTTCATCAATGAAGTACTCTTTACATTCTACTATGCAGAAACCAACAAAATGATGTGTTCTGTGCTCTTTTTGTTTCAACTTCATTCCATTCCCTTTTATATGCCCTGGATACAGGACTGGCTGGATGAAAAGAAGATCAACCGTACTTCCAGTCACTGTGCTAGTGTGCTGAACTGCTCTCTGGTTTGGTCAAACATGATTTCGCAAGAGAAATAGAGCAAAATTGCGATAGTAGATAGGCCAAAAAGAAAGAGATATCGAATTCGAGCAGGCAGAAACAGGGAATCTGAAATAGGTCTACTCAAACTAAGGCAAATCCGTCTGAATAAGGAATTACCAGACTCTCTAGAATCCGCTTCACACTGGCAGCGCACCCGTCGCACATCATGCCCTGCAAGTAAGAGGCACACAGCAGCGGATCATGCTTGGGCCCTAACCATCTCGCGAAATTCGAAAGAGAAAAACAAAAGGAGGAATCGGAGACCTCCGTATCCAAGCTAGCGGTTGAGGTGAAAAGTGCACCTGGACGCTGAGCAATATGGCCTCGGATGCGGGCTCCGCGGCCTCGCCGAGCGCCGCCGCCGCGGCGGTGACCGACGAGGTAACGCCACCAGCGCGGGGGCGCAGGACGCCACAGACGCTGCCGGAGGAGAAGGAAATGGATGCGATGCGGCGGACTCCGGCGAGGGGGAAGACGAGAGGGGTCTAGGCTTGGAAGGAGAGCGGATGAGGGGAGATAATCTCGTGATTAGCGTAGACTCCATTGGGTTGCTCCGATTTCTCGTTCTCCCCCGGGTCGTCCAAGATGGTGGTTTGGTTTTTTCGCTGACTTCGTGAGATAGGTGGGCAGATAGGAAGCTTATCCTGTTCGAAGAAAAAGGTGGAGAGACGTGCTAGAGTTCAGATTTGCATAGAGATTTTTGGTTAGACACAGAATTTTGGTCGAGGTTTTCTAAATTGGCCACTGGCAGGTCAACTTCGGGACTGAACAAACGAATAAAGGACACTTTAAATTGTGATAAAACTTTACCTTACCATTTTTTTCAGAATGATCAAAATGTTGGGACACTTTTCAGCATATAAAATTTACACTAGCAACTCTATTTCATTTTTCTAAAGAGCTAATCCAATGTCATACATGTGAACTGCGTAATTGTGAAGACATTACGCCAAATATTAGTGTTTTGTGAAAAAAAAAGTTAAGTATAGTGATGTGCAACAACTTTCCTAATTTCTTTTAAAAAAAATCCCCCGCAATTGGTGCCAAGTCCAACTTGCAACACAACGGAAATCACGTTGCACATCACCAAGGAAGTGATACCTATGCCAACTCAGTTTTTCTCTACCGGTTGGTGTCGCTGGCTTACCCAAAAGTCACGAGAGCTTGAAGATTCGTTTATGGACGTTTTACATCCACATCTTATACATAGAACATCTTCCCGTTTCTATAGCAACGGAAATGTACATTGTACAATTTGGTTCCCGCATCTCCCTCTCTCTCTCTCTCTCTCATCATCGTCTCACTGCATCATTCGCCCACCTCCATCATGTACAGCACCGACCTCATACTCCCTACCAACCACTGTTGTAGGCATGCTCCGTGGCCTCTGATCTACCAGCGTTGCTAACAGAAGCGAGGCCGGCCGCTACAGACTTGTAACCTCCATCGATCCGGGGTACAAGAAAGGCTGCAGGGCTTAGGTGGTTTCACCAGGCGCACGAGCATGATGGAGCTCGCTCGTTTAAGAAGATTTTCTTCCCCATCTTGTTCAATTTGAGTTGCCGCGTTGATGATGTTCCTGTTTGTCCAGCTCATTGTGTCAGAGGAGAAGTCGCATGACGATGCGGCGGCACGGAATCTCAAGATTGCACGTCAAGATCGCCCGGGTAATCGTGCCAGAGGAGAAACTGTCAATCTAGAGCTTCTGTAGCTCCCATGGATCCACCAAGATTCCACCAAGAGCTCGAAGGACGATGTGTCGTAGCTGCTGAAGCCTTTGTTGGTGAGCAACGCGCAACCATACTCTCTGAAATCTGATTTCGTTCTGCCCAGAACTAATTTTGGTCCATATTATGCGCCCAGTATCTTTCCAACCATTCATGGTCAAAATTGGAAAAACATGAATAGGAAAATATAGAAGTTTTTTTTGAAATAGGGAGGGATGTCCAAATGAAATATGAGCATAACTCAAGGTGAACATGCATGAATCCTGCATCAAGTGAATGATGGGGATAAGACCGCAACCCTAGCGTAGTTGTAGCATTGCATTATCGTACACATGCCAAGAATCAAGCAACTTCTTTCAAGTCGCCCTCTCCCTTTAGGAACCCTAACAATGATTTGATACCGATAGCGATACCATCTACCTTCTCAAGCTCGAGAAAGTGCGACATAGGCTCCAATCGAGTACCACAACTTTTAGATAGCATTTATGTGAAAATTGTTTTGGGATAGTCTTAGTTTTACTAGTGGTAGCTCAACCAACAGCCTTGACGGTATTAAGTGGGGCGATCTATGAGTGTAGTTTTATAAATAAAAGTAATGTTTTAGTAGATTAGGTTAGGGTTTTGGTTATTGTCTTCCTTTTGGGCTTTTGGCCAATGTGTTATTGGAGATTCCAACTTCTTCAATAAGTGATCTTTGGCCCTTCCTTCTACCACAAGAGTTAATTACTTCCGAGCGTCAATGGTGGTATCATTGAGATCTTTTTCGCCATATCGACTTTTCACCCTTTTTTTCTCTCATGATTGTCATGAGGAGGAGGATCCTCGCGATATTTTCCCGACTACTATGTCATCGACAATGGTTGTTCATACTCTTGGCTCCTCGGCGACGTTGACAAGACAATTCAGTTGCTTCTACCTATGCTAGTTTTGATACTCTTGCCATTGTTGGCTAATTAATTTGATAGTGTTGCATTGAGCATGTAGCCTTTATATTGCGGCTCAAAGTCAAAATTACCAGAGAACCCTGGTTGATATTTCTAGACCGGTCTCGATGTCGTTTTACGATGGCTACCTTTAAAAAGTGCAAAATTGTGTTGAAGAAAGTGTTTGAAGATCCATGTGGTTTGATTATTTCTTTTAAACTTTGTTTTGCGATTATTGGAGATGGCTACTACCATATACTATTCACTATTATAATATATCGCGGTCTAATTGCGAAGAGTGTCTTTGACTCTAAGTTCTAGTGCTCCTTTTATTTAAAAACATCTAAAATCATATTTATAAGTTTAAATCTAAAAATAAATTTTGCGCATAGTCAATGTTGTATCGTATAGGCATGCAAATTCGTAACCTGATTTTTTTTATATTACGGGCTACACAAAAATGACAGATAAAATTTAGAGATTTAAAAATATGATACCCAGATCCACACTTTTGTCATTTTTGCGTTGCTCATAATACAAAGTATTTAAAACGGATATTTTGCGTCTTTGTGAGATACATAGTTGGCTACACCCTATTTTTTAAAGAATTTTTTATACTCAAAAATATGTTCTTCATTTTTTTAAAGAGATCACCAGTGTTCCGTGTGCACCAAATCTCTGCTTGGTCTAATTGTGAAAATCAAAAAAATCAAAATAAAGAAGGGCAAGAGAAGAGGCGCTCAGGCTGCCATGGCGCCTGCGACGGCAACAAAGGTGGGCTCTCTCGTAGTCTCGTGCTCGCCCCCTGACTCGCTCTTCCTACCTCCGTGGGGCCCGGTGGCCCACCGTAGGTCCGTAGCTCCAGGGCTCCGTCCCCCATTCCCTTCCCCATTCCATCAGGCTGGTGAGTACACGACGAATCGATGGCTTGCGATAGAAAATACCAATCCATGCTCTGCTCCCGTTCCGCACCAAAACAGTTCGGGTTCTCTGCCGTCGCACCATCCCTGCCATCTCCGACCACCTCCTGATCCGTCTTCCTCAAGTGGCAGCAGGAGATGGAGGCCAGCCGCGAGCGTATAACCAGAACCACGTTCCACTTTCCGACGCCATTCAGAGCAGTTCGTCAACATTCGCTAACCCAATCAGAGGTTAGTCCAGCTTTCTGATGTTCTGTAATTTTCTCCCTTTCTTTCTGTACTGTTGCTGCTATGGATTTCCCATTCATTATCTTTCCAGTTTATTGCACACCATGTGTTTGTGTGAATGGCTGAGGAGCAGCACGCTCCTTCGGAACAAATTTTCTAACATAAAAGATAGCTTGATTAACTAACAATGAGATATGGTGTAGGATCCAACTGATCAAGTTAATTAATAATACATATAACTTCACGGTGCAACTGCTTGATGGAACCATCAACGACTAGGGCTGATCCAAACAAAATGTGTCATGAAATGATTAGTCCTTATATTTTTTAACCTTGCATAAAGTATATTCAACAATTCTAACCTTGATGGGTTGTTAAATCTTCAAAAGCTTGGGGCCAATGCAATTATCACACAGAGTCACTAGCAATGTGCCAAACTTGAGCCATGGTGAAGAAGATTCCTTTTATTACCTGGTCTGTAAACTGAACTACAGAAGTGACTGTTTAAACTTCTAGACGATGTACTCAAATATCATTTTTTTTTGCAGCATTCTTGCTAAAAAGAAGACCTTCGTGCTTCATGCGCAAACTTTAATGTGATCAATGGATGTTCTCACTCTGGAAACAAACTTCCCATCCAGGTAAAATTGCTTGCAATGCTTGAATAATATTGATCATAACACGTTTATGTGTGATTCTTATCTAGCTATTAAATAGGAGTTCATGATCCTCCCAACTGGTGCCTCCTTGCTTGGGAGTTGAGGTGTACTACCAACTGAAATCGTGAACATCTGGGACTTTTGATGATGTACCTGGACTTTAGAATATGCAGTTGGGATGCTAATGATTTATATACAGGACATAACCAAGAAGTATGATCAAGGTGCCACAAATTTTGTGGGTGAATTCGAGGAATCTAAAATCCAAAGCTGATCTGTGATTTTTACGTGAAATAATTATGTGCTGTGGTTTTGTGAATTACTCCTAACATATTGTAGCATATATTTATCACATGGAACCATCTGTCCGCATGTACATGGTTTTATCTTGACTTAAAATACTACTCCCTCCGTTTCAAAATATAAGATGTTTTAGGTTTGTAAACAAAATGAATCTAGACATGTTTTAGTATGTAGGTTCACTCAATTTTGGGATGAATCTACGTACTAAAAGAAGTCTAGATTCATTTTCTTCACAAACCTAAAACATCTTATAATTTGAAACGGAGGGAGTATTTACCTACTATAAGAAACGTCAATTTTTTCTTAAAAAATACTAATGTGATAGCACATTATAAACTTTTGTTACTCCATTTTTGTATCTTAAACAAAAAATAATGTCACACAATTTTTCTCCGATCCAATGCACAGTGAGGATTTAGATGGTTTCAATATTTGGGATCGAATACCTAAGGCTTAAAGCAATGCGCCCACCTAGATTGAGGCCATGTGATTGAAAATTCTGGACCAAGACAACTTGATAGAAGCATACTAATACAAGAGATATGCCTTTCTTTTTTATGTGACCAGCTCTGCATATGAATCACATAGCTGCTTTTCTGATGGCCCCCTCTATATTACAATTGGAAAATAGAGAAAATAAACTTCCTCTTTTATTACGTACTGGATTGAATTTCACTTCTATTTGATTCAGAGAGGTGAGAAACATGTGGTGAAAGAACACATGACCCATGACCTTTGTCTTCATCCTCTTAGAAGCCTTCTCTATGTGCTAAACTTGATTGAATGTGCTATCTGCCTTCAACTTGAAATTCTAATCTTATGATAATAAGTGAAGATATATGATGGACACTGTACCATGTTTGAGTTCCAATAATTCATGTTATAACTTGCCATGCTCTTTTCTGTCATCTTCTAACCACTTGGGTCATTTTTATCATATACCGCGAGACATATTTGTTTACTAAATGGGTCCTTTGCTTCTGGTTATTTGTTCGTGCCTTTAACTTTTTATTACTTGATGCATTTTTTGGCTGCAGCTAAAGGTACACGAAGATGGTCGGTTTTCCATTTACACAACGATCATGGAAACATCGGATCCACTGAAGTATCTGGCTGAAAACCAGTTGTTGCCTCCTTCCAATCATCAAGCTAACTGACAGGTGCCTTTCATTGTACACTAGATCACTTGCATCGATCCTCTATTGCTTCTCTAATCACACCATCGTGACGGGTTTCTTTTTCTCTTTGTTTTACATTCCTTCTGTATAAGCTTGCTGTGCTTCTGCAGCTGCTACTATGACATCATGTTATCTTGATTTCTACATCCTTTAACTGAGAATTCTATATTTATAACACTATAAGAATTTGGCATCATCTCGTTTCTGTCTGCCTTCAACAGTATTGGATAATCCTATATAAGGGTCATGCTTTTATAACATGTATATCTAGAATAATGTCGTCCATTTAACTATTTTTTGTCTATTTATGTTAAGCCTAAGATTAAGATGTTATGTCCAAAATACATGTATCTTTATTCACGTGGAACCATAATTCATTCAATCAGTTCAAAATATCTAAAATATTCGAACCATCCAAGCATCCCCAAGTACTTGTATATTTTCTTCATTAGAATGGACGAGCGCGGCAACACACGTCTTTACGTTCTAGTTGATATTGACAATCTAGAAAGGCTGGGGATGTGGGAGTAGCAGGCTTTCTTGGCACATAACAACACAGAACCTGTGGTTATCCTGTGGCCTATCAAGGGTATAGATGGTCTCCAATGTCACAGTCTTAGGATCGTAGTAGCCTAATGACCGCCTGGTGCTGAGCAAAATATGCCCAATCAGCACACGATAGAATGTACGATCAGGAAAACTCAATGCCGGCACCACATCCACCATTAGCATCACTGAGGCTGCTGACATACTCCAATCAACAAACCTTTGATAACAAATCAGTGCCATCAACATAAGTAAGCAAATCAACATCTAGAGACTTTTCTTAATATAAGATTCACCATTCTAGAATAAAAAGTCAACTTCTCTGGACAATTTATAAGAGATATCATCTACATGTTTAGGCTCCTAAACATTTTTCACAATCTGCAGGTTTAATACTACTCATGCAAAACAGAACTTACTGGCCTACCAGTAATTGATGATATGTCAGTGCCAAGTTAGAAATCTACTAAATAGTACTTCCTCCGTTTCAAAATATAAGATGTTTTAGATTTAGGAAGAAAATGAATCTAGACTTGTTTTAGTATGTAGGTTCACTCAATTTTGAAATGAATCTACACACTAAAAGAAGTCTAGATTCATTTTCTTCACAAACCTAAAACATCTTATATTTTGAAACGGAGGGAGTACCACACATACATCTGGTCGAAAAATTTCAGTTCAGATTCATCCTTTCCCAAAGCCTTTACCTACATAATTAGACAAAAAATACATCTTAGATTGAGAATCCAAGATACATGAGTTAAGTCATGACCTTTAGTTGTCCAGAATTGTGACAATACACATAAAATTGAGAATAAGAATTAAATGCATGCAAATCAAGATATTGGAACAAACGGGAGCAATTTCGTGTTACTGATCACTAACAAGGACGGTGTGCTGTAGGCCTGTGCGCCGTAATGATGTTGTCCCGCTGGCCGTGACGACGGGATCGAGGCAAATGTCCTGCTGGTCGTGCGACTGAAGGCCTGCATGTGCTGAAGAGTAGAGAAAGTCGGCGTGTCTGAGGCTTCGGCGCAACATCGCTCTAGCTGCCCTGCTAGCCGCACGACTAAAGGGGAGAGAAGGTCGGAGTGGAGGATGACGTGACGTCGGTGGCGTCGATGGAGAGAGGAGAAGCAGCACGATTGCTGGCGAGGGAAAACGACGACGACTCGCGGCATAGGCAGAGCAGCGGCGGCGTCCTCACGTCTGGTAAAGGAGGAGCGGTAGGAAGCCCAAGAGATCAGCGAAGCACATGGGAAGCTAAGCCGGCAGTACCGATGGCTAGGCCCTAGCCGCACATGCACCCCAAGTACAGTTAGGATTAGCTGTGTGGGCGCATACCCCAAGTACAGTTAGAATTAGCTGTGTGGGCGCGTGCGTAGGCGTAGATGGCAACTGGAGCGGGGGCAGCCAAGACAATGCGATGGTCTCGAGCAGGCAGGGCGGCGACGCGGTTGGGAAAAAACGCATCGTGGCACCGGTGTGTAGATGGAAGCGGATCAAGGAAGGAAAGTGGAGGAACACAACGAGTAATTAGCGGGCAATCAATTAGTATATATTATTTCTTACGGAACCGGTAATGGGGCTAGGATTTTTCCTCTGCCGGTGGAGTTTGTTCAGTCAAGGTAAATTACTAAGTGCACACAAGATAACAATTAGATTAATCCTAGCTGTTAGATTGACTTTGGTGGGCCTAATCAAACGATGGCAATGGGTCAGTGTACAATTTTAGGGGTGCGTCTAGAGAAACTAATGTTTGCTCTTTTATTAGTAGTAGAGATTACTTGATGCATTTTTGGTTGCAGCTAAAGATACATGAAGATGGCCGGCTTTCCATTTACAACGATCATGGAAACATCGGATCCATTGAAGCATCTGGCTGAGAACCCGTTGTTGCCTCCTTCCAATCATCAAGCTAACTACCAGGTGCCTTCCATTGTACACTAGATCACTTTCATCGATCCTCTATTGCTTCTCTAAACACCCCATGGTGACGGGTTTCTTTTTCTCTTAGTTTTACATTCCTTGTGTATACGCATGCTGTGCTTCTGCAGCTGCTACTCTGGCATCATGTTATCTTGATTTCTGCATCCTTTAACTGAGAATTCTATATTTATAACACTAAGAATTTGGCATCATCTCGTTGCTATCTGCCTTCAACAGTATTGGATAATCCTATATAAGGATCATGCTTTTCTAACATGTATCTCTAGACCAATATCGTCCATTTAACTATTTTTTCATCTATTTATGTTAAGCTTAAGATAAAGATGCTATGTCCAAAATATATGTATCTGCATTCACGTTGAACCATAATTCATTCAATCAGTTCAAAATATCTAAAATATTCGAACCATCCAAGCATTCTCAAGTACTTGTATCTTTCCTTCATTAGAATGGATGGACGATCGTGGCAACACAAGCCTTTACATTCTAGTTGACGTTGACAATCTAGAAAGGCTGGGGATGTGGGAGTAGTAGGCTTTCTTGACACATAATAGCACAGAACCTGTGGTTATCCTGTGGCCTATCGAGGGTATAGATGATCTCCAACGTCAGAGTCTTAGGATCGTAGTAGCCTAATGACCGCCCGGTGCTGAGCAAAATACGTCCATCCACTGGATTTATACCCATCAGTGTGGTTCTGTCGGGACTGTACTCTGGCAAGAACAATCCAAGCTCTATACGATATTCCAGGCTCCAAGCTCGATTGTCCCTCATCATCCATACGTCAATGGTATCCGTGTCCCTGTTTGAACAAGTCACACAAATGGCACCATGGAGGTCTAGGACGGACAGGCGACCATTGTCTTGTTTGCACGGGGGGCCTTGGAGGACCTCAAATTTTCCACCCATAGTGGTGCTGCAAACCACTAGCTCACATGCCGCGGAGGATTCCAGCAGATGCTCAGGCTCTACTATCCAGTAAATCTTGCCTTTAACATATGCAGGTGGGATGTCAGCCACTGGCCTAGATGGAGGGTCAATCTTAAACCATTCCCATGCACTTTGTAGGTATCTCATACTGCACTCCATGATGTAGTCCCCTGTTTCCGAGTCCTTTTTGTAGGAAAGATACACGATCACATGATCACCGATATCTGAGTTGTACCCTAACCCCAAGGGAATGTGGCCGAAAGGAGACTCTTCTTGATCTCGTAGGAAGGCATGGTAGCCAATGGCAGGATTGCACACAAATTCTGAACCATTGCAGTACCCCAGATTGAGGCCATGGCAAGGCTGTGAACATTGAAACCGTCCAGACGTAGCTTCAGGCAGAAACATGGGGCTGATCACTACAGGAAACAGGGAATAGGCCGACGGCTGTACCCCGTCGGCGTAGCCACCGAAAGCCGTCGGCGTAGGCTACGCCGACGGCTATCGTCGGCGTAACGGCGTCGGCCTATGTCCCCGTAGGCGTATACGGAAATCCCGTCGGCGTATCTGACCCCGTCGGCATACGTTGTAGGCCGACGGCTATACGGTACCGTCGGTCTACACACCGTCGGCATAGCCTCTGTGGGTCCCACTTGCACCAGCTAACAGCCGTTAACGGCAGGCGATGTACGCCGACGGCAAGGCCGTCGGCCTAGAGTGCCACGTGTTGCCTTCTGCTGGCCCGCGTAGCTAGCTGTAGGCGATGTACGCCGACGGCAAGGCCGTCGGCCTAGAGTGCCACGTGTTGCCTTCTGCTGGCCCGCGTAGGTGTATACGCCGACGGCCACCCCGTCGGCCTAGCTAGCTGTACGCCGACGGCAACCCCGTCGGCCAAGACCAAGCCGTGCCATATGGTCATTATCTACGCCGACGGCAATGCATTGCCGTTGGCGTTAGCTCTGTCCAGTTTTTTTTTTGTTTCTTTCCTGCATATTTTAAATTCCCACAAACAACACATGCACATGGACACAAACATATAAGATCATCCATACATATATAGGTACATCATCATCCACACATAGATAGGTACATCATCATCCACACATAGGTGCATCCTAACACATGCACATGCCTACACCTCCGGAGAGCTACTCGAGAGACCCATGTCTCCCCACGTGAAGAAAGGTGAAGCTTGACGTCGAGTAGCCGCCGTCGAACCAGCACCGGAAGAAGGAGAAGTACCGCCGTGACCACCACCACCGGTAGAAGGAGAAGTACCGCCATGACCACCACCACCGGTAGAAGGAGAAGCACTGCCACCCTCAGCACGATGGAAAGAAGGAGAATCACCGCCACCGCCACCACCACCACCAGCAGCACCACCACCACCACCAGAAGCACCAGGAGAAGCACGGCCGGTATGAACCGGTGTCATCGCGCGCAAGATAGTCGGCGAGGCATCAGGACGACCAAAGTGTGTATTGCTGGAGCATCCCGATCCCTACATGTTTGAGGCAGAGTTAGCAACCACCAAGACACAGGTTTGTTGTAACAACCGGTTTGGCAAAAAACTTACCGGGGTCCCTGAGTAGAAGGTCAAAGCATATTCGTCCTTTGATGGGAAGATTGGCTGCGGCCCTGGCCTAGGTGGCCGTGGCGGTAGAGTGGCTCGCTCTCCAGTGCCATAAAACCTCTCCAAAAGCTGCAAGATAGTTTAGATATGAGGCGTTGCAGAAATAAAGATTCAAACTAGGGAATGCGAGACTTGTCATATTTTGCAAAAATAAAGGTGGAAACTTACATCATCGCGTAACTCTGCCCACTGCTCGTAGGCCGCTCGGGTCTGGGACCACGTCTCGAGCGTCACCAAGTGTTCCGCAAAAGCGGCCTTGTAGGCCGCGTCCAAAACAGGCTACAATTTCAAAAACAATGAATCTCGTCAACTTAGCCACTCACGAATGATTTTCGGAAATATGATGGAAATGAGAAAAACTTACATCGTCGTTCGCTCGGGAAGGCCGTCGAGGCGGGATAGCGGGGTCGTCGGCGGTGAGGGTAGCCTTGATCCGCGTGAGGCTCAAAGCAGGAGTTCGCGGGATCACCCTATCGAGAATCTTGAAACGGCCGTGCTCCCGGCCGCGCCCCGCCACGACCACCGCTCTCTCGTCGGTCTCCGCTGCTCTAGGATCTTCCACCTCCGGATGAAAACCAGTGAACGCCTCGAGGTAGTTAGCACCATCCTCCTTGGCAGTGCCATAGAACTCTGGAAGCGAGGGCTGAGGCTGGGACATATCAGGCTTCTTCTGCTTCATCATTTCCCATACTTCATAGTCAGAACAAGGCCTCTCTAGATGTGTCTCCTGCATGGACAAAAAAATGTTATGCATATCAAGTAGGATCACGAAGGGAAATAAATACAGATTGTTCCATGTATACATGTATACCATATGGGCCTTGAAGCGACCATGGTTGCGGTTTACCGCACAGTGTGTCCCTCCGGAGCCACGGTTTGCCTTGTTCCGCTCGCTCAAGGCGTTGAACTCGGCGTCTTCCCCACGCCACCTCGCCGACAACGCTAGCCATGCGTCCTCCTTACCATCGGCCCACGTGGGCATAAACTGAAAAAACAATACTCATTTGAAGAATGGATAATGCAATTAGCAACAACATAGAATCTGATTGACAATTTACTTACCCCGGCATAATCTTCCTCGGTCATCTTTGGTTGGGCCTTCACATTCAAATGCTTCGGCGCCCTCTTTCTCAACTTCTCGGAGCTGTATAGACTGGTGGTGGTATGCTTCTGATTGTAAAACTGCTGCCGTGTCAACCTCTGACAAGCCCCCCGCAAAGTCTTGTCCGCCTTCTCCTGGTCCTCCGGAAGCACCCTATAGAATCTCTGTAATCATACATACAAAATATTGTGAGGGTCATAAGTTAGCATGGTGGGGTCATCAACTATGAACGAAACTCGAAAACTTTGCCTTACCCAAAACTTGGTGATCACGGCTTCAGAAGCTTTCCCAGCATAGCCCGAGTTTTCGGCGGCCTCATAGTGCGCCCAACTGGTGGCTAGCTTTCTCTCGCCGTTGCGACAGGAATATGGTCTTCCTTTGCATTAGGGCTCCGGGAGGGAGATTGAGCGGCATAACAAACACGGGCCAGCAGCTATACGAGGCGGTCGACATACCATATGGATTGAATCCATCTGTTGCTATAGCAATTCTAACGTTCCGAGCCTCTCCTGCCTCATCGGGATGGTCTCTATCAAAGTTCTTACATGCCTTACCATCAGATGGATGTCCCATCTTTACCCGTCCTTGCTCATCCTCATATCTCTTCCCCGTCTTGTGCCACGTCATCTGTGTGGCAGACTCCTTGGTCATGTAAAGCCGCTGGATTCTTTTTATGAATGGGAGATAACGAAGAATCTTCATGGCAACTTTTGTTTGCGTCTTCTGACCATCGTCTCCCACCTCATGATACCTAGAGGCCCCACACTTGCTACAGTAATTGTCATCCGCAAACTGTTTCCAGAACAAGAGGCAACCTTTTGGACAACAATCTATCTTTTGATATTCCATGCTGAGCGGCTCGCAGGATTTTCTTTGCTTCGTACATGGTTTTAGGCAGACAATGCCCTTCAGGCAACATGTTACCATATGTTTGCAGATGGTCTTCAAAGCATGAACGGGTGTTGCCGTACTGGAGCTTTATGGCTAGTGCTTGCGAGATGGCATCGAGCTGAGAAATCTTTGAACCCTCGTACAGAGGCCTCTTAGCCGAGGCCATCAAATCATAGAAGGCCTTCGCGCTTGGCTCCGGATCCTCTAGTTCACGAGGTTCCTCCAGTTCTGGCGGTTCATGTGAAGGTGGCGAATCTGGCATGTCGGCATCATGGAAATCATCTAGCAAATTTTTAATCCCATCGCCCTCATTGCCATTGATCCGTTGCCGCATCACCTCACCTCTATCACGTTCATACTGAGTAAAGTCAACCGTCGTGACGAAGTCCCGCATATAACCATATCTCCAAAGGTGTTTTTTCATTTCCTCCTTTGACTGACGATGACGCTTATTGCAATGAGCGCAAGGGCAAGTTGGACGAATGCCTGCCTTTGAACCACGCGCTAACTCCTTCACTAACAGATCAGTCTTCCATGTCCACTCATCTGTTCTATCAACAACACTAGTACGGTCACTGTATATCCACCCATTATCAGCCATCCTCTGTTTTTATTGGGAACCAAACAATAAACATAGCATTTCATATCAAATAATAGCATGAAACTAAATGCATCATATTTTCTATTTATCTACCGAGAAAAACGCATAACCTACATCTCTAATAGGTATAGAGGGTCCTAGCAGCCGCCGGATCTGTAGATTGAGTAGGTTCTCCATGCTCTACCCTGTTCCAAGCCAGAATTTCGGCAGCACCTCCCCGCTGCTCTCCTGATACACGTCTCGGCAAAAAGCCAAGAGGATGTGCATCCGGAGAACAACGGGGAGGCGCAACCGAAATCCTGACTCGGACCAGGACAGAGCATGGAGAACGTACCCAACTACGCATCCGCCGACTGTCCCGTAAATGCCGCAAGCATTACGCTTCATAATATGCGACCTCTAATGCATATTTATCCGCGTAATGCTCGCAAACGGGATATGACACCTAGGTGACGCGACTTGACGTGGAAATGGAATCTACTGACATCAAATATGCGAGGGAGGAGATGGAGTTGTAGCTCACCCTCGGCGGTAGAGGTAGTAGGCGACCTCCGGGACGGTGACCTCCGGGACAGGGACCTCCGGGACAGCGACAGGACCTAGTGAATGTAAATAGAGTCATGATTATAGCACAACAAGTAATATACTAGAACAACTAATATACTAGAACTAATATACAACAAGTAATATAGTAGAAACTAATTATATAACAACAAGTAATTACCCTAAAGGAGAGGCAGAGGGAGGAGGGAAGGAGGGGAGGGGAGGCAGAGGGAGGGGAGGGGAGGCAGGGATGTGGGGAGGAGAGGAGGCAGAGGGAGGGGGGAGGCAGGGAAGGAGAGGAGGCAGGGAAGGAGAGGAGGCAGAGGGAGGAGGTGAGGCAGGGAAGGAGGGGAGGCAGGGGGAGGAGGGAAGGAGGGGAGGCAGGAAGGTGGGGAGGAGAGGAGGCAGAGGGAGGAGGGGAGGATATGTGGGGAGGTGGGGAGGAGAGGAGGCAGAGGGAGGAGGGGAGGAGGGGGGAGCTGCCGGCGGGAGGTGGGGGAGGCACGGGAGGAGGGGGAGGAGGGGGAGCGGCCGGCAGAGGAGGGGGAGGAGGGGGAGCGGCCGGCGGGGAGGCGGGCGGGCGGCCGGCCGACGGGGAGGCGGGCGGGCGGGAGGGGGGCGGCCGGCGGGGAGGCGGGCCGGCGGCGGAGCAGCGGCAGCGGAGTAGGCAAGGGCTCGCGTGTGTGGTCGCAGGGGCTCGCGGGGTAGGCAGCAGAGCCCCTTATCCACTTAAGTCTAGGCCGACGGCTTTGCCGCCGGCGTAGACAGACCCAAAAAAAAAGCCCCCAGATAGGCCGACGGCAAAGCCGTCGGCGTAGACTAAATAAAATTTAATAAAAAAATATATGCATGTGCATGCAACGTGGACGGTCACACCCGGGAGATAGGTTTTCCGTCTAGGGGCAATCCACCACCCTTGTGCATGTATGCTAGGGCCACACGCATGTTCCCGTGGCATCCCGGCACTCGGGCGGTCCTTTTCCGACGAAACCCTAATCCGAGGGACCCGCGGGTCTACCCCCGTAGCATTCTCCGTACGAGGGTTGAACAACGCACTCTCTCGGTGGTTTAGGTTTGTTTGGGTCATATCTACATGGAAAACCAAGGATAGGCCCAGGGTTCCACCGGTCTACCCTCGTTTGACCCGCGACGGGAGCATACTCCTACATGTCCAGCACGCTTCTATAGGTGTTATCGCATGCAACGTGGACGGTCACACCCGGGAGATAGGTTTTCCGTCTAGGGGCAATCCACCACCCTTGTGCATGTATGCTAGGGCCACACGCATGTTCCCGTGGCATCCCGGCACTCGGGCGGTCCTTTTCCGACGAAACCCTAATCCGAGGGACCCGCGGGTCTACCCCGTAGCATTCTCCGTACGAGGGTTGAACAACGCACTCTCTCGGTGGTTTAGGTTTGTTTGGGTCATATCTACATGGAAAACCAAGGATAGGCCCAGGGTTCCACCGGTCTACCCTCGTTTGACCCGCGACGGGAGCCTACTCCTACATGTCCAGCACGCTTCTATAGGTGTTATCGCATGCAACGTGGACGGTCACACCCGGGAGATAGGTTTTCCGTCTAGGGGCAATCCACCACCCTTGTGCATGTATGCTAGGGCCACACGCATGTTCCTGTGGCATCCCGGCACTCGGGCGGTCCTTTTCCGACGAAACCCTAATCCGAGGGACCCGCGGGTCTACCCCCGTAGCATTCTCCGTACGAGGGTTGAACAACGCACTCTCTCGGTGGTTTAGGTTTGTTTGGGTCATATCTACATGGAAAACCAAGGATAGGCCCAGGGTTCCACCGGTCTACCCTCGTTTGACCCGCGACGGGAGCATACTCCTACATGTCCAGCACGCTTCTATAGGTGTTATCGCATGCAACGTGGACGGTCACACCCGGGAGATAGGTTTTCCGTCTAGGGGCAATCCACCACCCTTGTGCATGTATGCTAGGGCCACACGCATGTTCCCGTGGCATCCCGGCACTCGGGCGGTCCTTTTCCGACGAAACCCTAATCCGATGGACCCGTGGGTCTACCCCCGTAGCATGTAGTTTAGGTTTGTTTATGTCATACCAATATACTTTTTTGGCCTTTACAAGCGTACATATGCGATAACCTTCACTCGGTGGAGGGTTTCTCCAAATAGTGGGTTCGATGCCCGAGGGTCCCCAAAAGAGAGGGGTTTCTAGGGTTTCCCAATAGATAGGGTTCGGTTCCCCGTGGTCCATAAAAAATGAGATATCTTACAATCACCAAGTTATTTATAAATTACATCTACATTAAAATTACAGTGGGAAATAAATTATGCAACTATTTGAATATTATAATTTAGAGTAAAGTAGTAAAAGTACCTACCTAGGCCGACGGCATTGCCGTCGGCGTACACGTGCTGGCCAAATAGGCCGACGGCCTGGCCGTCGGCGTATCGACGCGCCTAACGCCGTTGCCCACGCCCGTCAGGTGGGACGGGTGGTAGGGACACGTGGCATCATACGCCGACGGTGCCTGTACGCCGACGGTCGCCGTCAGAAGCAGGTAACTGGAGGCCGACGGTTTTATATACGCCGACGGCGGCCGTCGAGGGTTTCACCCTACGCCGACGGGTTTTCTACGCCGACGGCCACCTGGCCCAGCTGACGAGCCCGCTCGGTTACGCCGACGGGCCCGACCTTTAGCCGTCGGCGTAAAATAAGGCCGTCGGCGTTTCTTGTTATTCCTGTAGTGGATGCCATCCACGTTAACGAAAGAGCCAAAGGAGCGATCCATGACGAACTTGAGCGAAGGGGGTCGGCTGATCGAGTTTGCATGGATGGCGTGAGATCGGATGAAACGATCTGTGGTGATCAACGCTTGCCACTCCCTGCACACAAGGCTTAGCTCCACGACTGACCGTGCCGGCAACCACTTGAGGACGTCTGACCAAGCTTTTGTCGACGGTGACGAGAAGACCATCTCCTCGATGGTGCGGCCCACGGGCACAAGACTCTCCTCGAATAGGGCTGGTGCTGAAAGACGGTGGGAAATGCAGTTTTCCTGTGGCTCGTACAAAACCTCCGGTGTGCCGACATGAGGATCTATGGTAAGCACCTTGCAAGTCCCCGTCCCAAACATAATCTTCTTCTTCCCCTTGTCAACATTGTGCATCCTAAGTGGAGTGATCCAGGCGGGCGGTTGCAGCATCATGCGCTGAGGTTCCGACCATGCCGATGGATCAATGCAGCAAAACAGCTCCCAGTACTGCTGCGCGTCGTGACCTCTGAGCAGCCATATACGGTACAAGCTGGCCGTCATATCACCCCCATGGCAGACACATAGGCACCCGTCGAGCTCTGTCATGATGACCCAGTTGTGCTGATCTGTTGATGGGAAGGCGGCGGGGGCCGACAGGGAACTAAAAGTCTCGCTGTTGATGTCTAAAGTGATGATGGCACCGAAAAACAAAGTCTACATATACGAGGAGCTACCGGGCTTATCCTGGGGTCCAACTTTACTGTAAGATGTGTGCAGCGAACTGTGTACATTGCAAAAACACCCTTAGTTTTTTTGTTGTTTCAGTGCAAAAAACACCTCCAGTCTGTTCACTTTTTAGTCTCAGATCCGTATGCAATGAACAAGAATATGCAACAGCTCGTGAGCCATGACTCCTGGTGAAAAGGAATTTCTATATGACCCAAATAATATAACAAATTAATCGCTTTTGATCATTCACACAACAACTAGACTTTGTACTAAACATGCTCTGATCAACAAAAATCCAGATCTAACCATTCTTACAACAAACAAATCCAGATCTGACCCAGAACATAAACTAGAAAAATACAGCCAAAAAACGAAAGAGGAGGAAGTCATGGATCCAGATCACGACGCCATGAATCCAGCCCTTGTAAATGACGACGAAGCCGACACCCTGCTCGTCACGGAGGCGCTACGCTCCAGCTCGTCACCGGATCCAAGCTAGAGACATGCACGAGATAAGGCTGCAGGCTACGGTATGTCGGCGGCGTCGATTCTGTTGGAATTCCAGCCGAGGTAACCCTCGAAGACCTCCCTTGATCGGGGAGAAGCCTTCTCCTATGCTCAGTTGGACTGGTGCTGAGAGAGATGGTGCTCCTAGAGTATGAGAGAGAATCTGGGAGAAGGAGGAGGAAAAGTGTACGTGTACAGTTTCTTTCCTATAGGGGCAAGATATGTACAATGTCAAGGTTGTTGTTGTCAAATGATAGACACAAATCTTGGAACGCTGGTGGCCCTTGGATAAGAGGGGAACACCCACACCTATGAAGAATCGCTGCGTTCTGATGACACCGTCCAGGCAAAGGAAATGCAGGCGTCCGTTCAAGAACACGGGGTCTCCATCTCCGTCGTCCAGGATGTACGAAGGAGGCTGCTGGGCCGTCGGCCTCCAGTACGCCGCCGTGCCGAGGACAAAGACCTCGCTGCAGGGCGCTGCCCCGGTGGCCTCGTCGAAGCTGAACAGACGCACGACTTTGTACTCATTGCTTGCCGAGCTGTACCCAAGGCCATAGGCTTCATCCTCGTAGCACGGCGGATGGGGCCGAGCTGGCGTTCCTCGCTGCGAGTTCGTCTTTCGTGGCTCTTTCGAGTCGGGGAGACGCAAGATCGCGCCTGTACAAGGGTTGCAGACATAGTAGCCGCGCTGGTCCTCAGGACGCTGGACGTAGGCCAGGACGAGGCCGTGCAGAGTCTTGGTATGAAGAAACGGGTTCAACAGATCGTGGCGGAGCTTCTTGATGGCCGGACCGTCGCCGGGCTGCCAAGTGCAGAAGTAGCGGTCCACCGAGGGGTCGCTCGAATGGGTGGCGAAGAAGAACTTGGGCTGGCTGTTGGCTCGCTGGAGATGGAGCTGGATGAATGACGGCGATGAGAGCCTGTGGTTCCACGAGCGCGACACGCAGCGGCAGCGGGCGGCGGACTTGGCCGGCATGTAGGGGAGGATCTCCGAGAAGAGGATGTCCTCAGGCAACGACCGCCGGTCCTTCTTATTAGAGGCCATGATGGGATAGTTGCTAGGCCGCCGATCAATAGACGATAGATCGGAGCTTCCTACTCTGTTTATCTCCCCACGGTGTTACAAGTTTGCGAGGGTCAAGACTTCTGGCAGAAGTCCTGAATTTACTAGCTAGACCCACGGCTGATTGCTTCTAATCCGACTTAAACACGACTCACTAGTAGTACTAGACATGGACAAGGACAAGTCCTACCTAGTGTCCCGCTAACACACGATACTACCGAACTACCACATGGAAATCAATTTTTTTTAACATGGAGGATTTGCCTCATTCAATCTATATACGGAGTATAATCTATAATAACTAAATATAGGTGGTCCCCACTAACCTATTTCTCTACACATGTAACCTACACACATCAGCAAACTTCTAATTTCCACGTCATTTTTCCAGGCTTCATCATCACACCTATTCCAAAAAAAAAAAAATTATTTTTTTTTAGATAGTCTTCAGATCCCCGACGTGAAAAAAAAAACGACCCGTCCCCTCCTCGTCGCTCCCGTGGGCGACGGGAGGGCCTCTGCCTCCGCCGCCAGCCCCCCTCCTCCTCCCCCTTCCTCCCCTCGCCGCCGCCGGAGAGCGTCGTCGGCCGAAGGCCGGGCGCTGGCGGCGGCGGGGCCTGTTCTCCCCCTCGCGCGAGGCTGGCGGCGCGGGCCTGTGGCCTCCGCTTGGGCGGCGTGTTGGGCCTAGGGCGCGTCGGCGCGGCTCTCCGGTGGCGGCGTGGTGGACTGCGGTGGCGGGGCGCGTCTCGGCCGGCGGTCGGGTCCTGGTGGCGGCCGGCGGCGGTGATGGTGGCCAGGGTGGCGTGGCCCAGATCTGGGCCCATCTGGACCTGTGCTGCCTCGGCCCGCCTCCTGGGAGGGCCTGCGTCGGCAGGGGGTGGGCCAGTGCGGCGGCATGGTCTTGGGCGGCAGGGCGCTTCCATGGCAGGCAGAGCTCGGGTCGGGCGCGGCCATGGCGGCCCGGATCGGAGACCCCGATTTGGGTTGGTCGGGTCGGCCTTGCTTTGGCTGGGCTGCAAATCTTGGCGGGTTAGGATGGATGGGATCCTCGGTGTCCTTGGTCGGCCTATTGCAGCGCGGTGGCGGACTCTACGGGCTCGGGCCCCGGCCGGACCGCCATGGGACTGGTTTGCCTCCGCGGAGGCTTAACGGGCCTGCTGGGCCCGACCGGACCTATGGGGGACTGGTTTGTCTGCTGCCGCGTCCGGTCGACTACCGTCTCCGGCGGTGGAGGAAGTTCCCTCCCGCGCGACCATGGTACTGAGGGTCCCGGCTCATTTCTACCTGTGCCGCGATGTTGTAGACCTCGCACCGGCTTGCTTGGTGAGACAATGATGACGAAGTCGGAACCGGAGTGGCGCATGCTCGTGGGCGGCAAGTTTTGGTGGTGGCGAGGCCTCGCCCTCGCGGGTCTCCTGTGCTTCGGCGCGTTCGGGGGTTATGGATAGGGTCCTCGGGAGAAATCCTTGTCGGCTCGACCGACACCGACGCGGTGCCGCCCGCGGGTGGCACCTTCCTTCCTGGAGGGCGTCGTGGCTTCCCTTCATCCATTCCCCTCTGTGTGCCGGGGGAAACCCTAGGGCCAGTCTTTGGTCCGGGCAGCAGCGGTCGCTTTCCCTCTTGAGGGTGCTGCTTGGTGCTTGGCGAGTCGGAGCTAGGAGCGTGGTGGGTATTCTTCGGAGGGCGCAGCGGTTGCGGTCTTTCTCGTCTAGTTGATCCCTCTCCGTTTCCTTCCTTTTTGCTTTGTTCCTTGCTTTCTTTCGGGCGTGTGTGTGCTGCTGCCCCAGCATTGCGTATCGTGTTGTGTCTGTCTTTGGGCGTTGTGCTGTCTGGCCCAGCAGCGGTCTCACCTGTGTGCTTTATTTATAAAGCTGGGCGAAAGCCTGTTTCGAAAAAAAAATTATTTTTTTTACAAGCGGCGCAAAGAAAATCTCATTTCCTTCACTCGCCTTCATATCCCAAACACCACCATCTATTCATCTCCTCCATTACTCCGGTTCCTCTTCCTCTCCTCCATTATCTCTGGGTTTTTCTTCTCCATCTCCTGCCCCGCCATCATTTTGTCACCCTTCTCACAGCGCGGCTGACGAGTCTCCCAGCGGGTTTCAGCCTCCGCCGATGAGCGTGGTCTAGCAATCCTTTATTGTCCTTGGTGAGTCGATTTTCCCTTCCCATCACACTCCTCACCATGAGAGCCCTTACTATTGAACTGCCACCACACCCCAAATTAACCCATGTCCATCTTGATCTGCACTTGCGACAAGGCCACGCTTCTCATTGTCCTTCCACCAGATCCGTGAGATACTTTTGTACTATCGTGGAAGACACGACAGAGAGGACAACACCGATGTCCTATGTCCACATAAGTCAATGCGGAGCAGCAGGACCTGATAAAGCAGGTTCCATGATCCAATTAACATGCTTCAATTTTTTTTTGTTCTTGCCTTGGCTTTGCTTACAATCGTATCTTTCCTCTCCCAGTATTTGCTTCCGTTCTGTAAATATAGGCAATGCTTACATTTCTACTCTAGGGACCCAAGCCAATAGATGAACTCATCTTTCTTGATTCTTGAAATGCGGACATGTTAGTGCATAAAACGATTTGCTCCTAGAATGCTAGACAAGAGATGGGTAAGCACTACTTATTCATTGGTTAGCTTATTTATTATTGTAGTTGATTCTTCATATATTCTTGCAGGCGCATCACATGTCACATGGTAAAATTTCTTTCTTGACTCGCATATTACAATATCTTCTCATTTACCTATCAATTTTAAGCACTAATACTACTCAGTGTTTAGCTCATTTCTCTTGTATATAGTTGATTTTTCATACTCCCTTCGTCCCAAAATGGAAGGTGTGATTAGTTAAAAGTCAAATCTTACAAACTTTGACCAAATATTTAGGAAAAAATATCTACATCTTCAATATAGAATGGACACATTAAGAAAATATATTTTAAGATGAATCTATTGATATTGATTCACTATTATAAATGTTCATATTTTTATGTATAATCTTGGTCAAACTTAGTAAACATCGACTTTTGCCTAATTCTTAGGTGTCTTATATTTTGGGACGGAGGGAGTATATTCTTGCAGCCACCTCACGTGTCACAAGGTAAAATTTCTTTCTTCACTCGCATATACACTATTCTCGTTTACTTATCAATTTTTTGTAACAATAGCCACCTTTCAATTGATTTCAAGTTTTCAAACTATTTCTTTTCAAGTTTCTTTACATAAATTTCATAGTAATAACGTGCTAATTGTATTTTCTTAGCCATTCTACATTTGCTATTGGTACTTTTGTATTCGCTGTATCTTTTTGGTACATGACAATTCACTTTCCCATGGATATTCCTTCAAATGAGGAAGTCTCTATGTATTGATGATGCAATTTTTTTCACGAAGTTTCTGCAAATCAGTAAGTTGTCTTTACATCTTTTTCAAGCGGTCTATAGCAACTTCTAATAACAGTACATTCCAGGTGAAGTGCAGGTCCTAAGCTCTGGCTCTTGCCCTGTTGACGTATGAGGGGCATTTTATCCCATGATTTTTTTAGGAGTACATGAAATACTAAATTGTCTATTTCAGCCATTTTGAATTTGGGAGAAGAAAAAGAGTTCAAAAATATTTTAAACCATGATTGTTTGAGGTTTGATCAAATATAGAAGTTACGGTCTTTTATCCTGGTTTAAATGATTAATTATTTGAGGTCAAAGCCACCACTCCGCAGTTGTTGGGTTTTATATAGAGGTGTACGTTGGGAGATAACAGAGAAGGGGTTTATGTTACTTGCACATTTGGGGTTTAGAGATTTATTTTTTTGTGACCTCATGGTCAACTTAAAGACACTAAAATCAACGGAAAATCTATGTTTAGAACGGTGGGCAAGTTGTAAAACCTGGCGAGCCAACCTTTGCCATTTGATTGGTGAAGAAACAATCGTGTGGACAGACAGGCGTGAAGTATGAACACGTGAATCAAAGTTAACTAAGGTTCAAATCAAAAATTTAAAATGTTTGATATCAAACCATCCGTCCGATTTAAGATCCGTTTTCACCAGTGAGTTAGTCATAAAAAATTTAAACAAAAAAGTTATCCACCTCTAACATGTGAGTTATCCACCATGTAACATATAAGTTATCAATCATATAAACGGGTTGGGTGAAGAGTTCTCGCATTTTTCATATGGGTGACTTTTTTTTATTTTTTCACCTCATGAAACCTTGGTTGTCCCATGTATTTTAGTTTAGTTAAGTAAATATGAGATACGGGAATAGTTTAATTGATACGCGTAGGGTATCGAGACTTCGTCGTCGTTGATGTGTTAGCATCAACTAGCGATAAAGATTCGATAGGATAGTACCTTTCGAGGCTTCGTCACCCGTACATCGCGGTAGTGGTGGATAAGTTACATGCTATTAGGTGGATAACTTATATGTCAAAATATGGATAAATCTGGTGCTACTAATGATTATTATTCTACAATGTTATGGATAATTTTTTATTTATCCGTATGAGTAACTTTATATAATTTTCAGGATAACTTTAGTTCTCTTTTGGAACACTATATTTTTTAAGACCTGGTTATCTCTATTTTAGTTAATTACATGTGCGATAGATCTAGGTGTTAGGATTACAAGATTTTGTTATCATCGGCTCAGTGAAAATAGATCCTAAATTAGAAGAGTTTACGTTTATGTTTTTGCACGCATCAAAAACTCAAACACAGAACCTGTTATTAGGATGGATAACATATGTGTTATCTGCTGGATAACTTATGTGTTACGTGTGGATAACCTTTTGGTCCAAAAAATTTCGAAACATATCAATATGGGATCTAGTTTCGAAGATCTCGTCGCGACTAGTCTCAATATAAAAACGGATCCTAAATTTGACAATTGGTTTGACCTACAAAGTATTTTGAATTTCAGAATTATGTATTTAATGTTGATGATGTAATCAGTTTGTCTATTACTCCCTTCCGACTCTTTTTCTTGCCATTTTTTTCTGATTTCATGCGGTTGCAGCGCTCGGTTGTGTCAACGCAGTTTCAGACAACTACGATCTATATGCCGCTAAGTTTGCACGGTCCAAAATCAATCATAGGAATCAAGCGTGGAAACCATTCCATCTCAAATATCAATAAAAGTTTTGTTAGTTCTAGATTTCACACCATAATAAACTAAATATTCATTATTAAAATTTTAAGTTGTGACGGCATAGGGAGAACACCTTCTAGGACATGTGAATATCAATCTGGCCTGCGAGTCATATATGGAAGTAGAGTACGTGTCCTCGTGTAAACATCATTAAGGAGTAGATAGAACCCATTTTTGAATCGTCATGCAAATATTCTTTTTTATTCAGTCCAAAAAAAAAAGATTGTGTTTCGCTATCACAACGATAATAGAACAACAACAAAAATATCAGAGCTAAGTTCCACGAGGTTCGAGTTTTTTGCATGTAAGGGAAAGCCCGAGAACGCACATGAACCGTTTTTTCTCAGGGCTCTCCCGCGGGTGCTAAGGAAGCAATCTAGGTCAACCTCGGCCACCGACGCCGCTAGTATCGCTGCCCTCTGTCGCTATGGCGGCTAGAGGGTGGGGAAACCTTGGAACGGATGACCGGTCCTCATAGGGTCTTTAAGTTTTTGTTTCCTGTGTAGGGGTATTGGCGGTGACGAGAATAAAGGTCCTTCGGCCTGTCTCAAATCGATGTTCTTTCTTGGAGGAGTGTCGACGAGTTAGAGTCTTGAGTCGATCGTTGAGCATTAGGCCTGACGTGTTAAACAGGGAAAGGCCAAGAATGGCACCGCAAAAGCTAGATTCCACCAGGCAACTAAGCTAAAACAAGTAACATGGTTGCAACACAGGGGTAGACCAGACATGGGTACTCCGGAACAGAGCGATGATGCTCGAAGGATCTGGTGGCTTTGGCGTCGTGTCAGTGGATGGCGCCCTGGCCGGTGGCCTAGGGCAGGGGCCCTGGGTTGCACGTGCTTGCCTAAGGGCAGCAAAAGACGACCTTGCTCTCCCGCGTCCTAGCGAGGTCCGGTGGTTTCCCTCTACCTCCGGCTGGTGGCCGAGACTCCTATTAGCACTCATGCTACCCCCGACCTTTGGCGCCAATGGGGAGCAGGGCTCCCCACCTCCATGGCGGGGCATCCAACGGGGGCATTGGTGGTGTTCTAGATCTGGAGTCCTAGATCTGTGGTCGGTGGATCGGATTGACCTGCGGACCAGTAGTGCTCATGATGCCAGTGGGATGGAGGCCGGCGTGTGCTCCGGTGTTTGTGGCTAATGGGGAGGTCGAGCAATCTCTACTTGTGTCTGGTTGGTTGGTCACCGGCAAGGAGTCACTGCTCATGTTGATGGTGAAGAGGAATAGTGCAGGAGCTATCTTGGGTGATGCCTGATTCTCGTTCTCATCCCCGTGCTCTCGATGGTTCCCTCGTCGTCGTCGGTGTGGCAATTCCCAGCAACATTTATTCCTCTCCCGATCGACATCCACTTGAACCTATGTGAAGAAAGTCGTGCTCTTCTCTGATTTCTAGGTAGCTCCATGGTGGTGCTCTAGTGTTTAGGTTTCACCTTTGGATTGTCATTGCAGCACAGCACCTGATCTGCTTGGTCACTGCGAGGACAAATGGTAGATATGTCCGGACGAAAGCCTAGCTCGGTCCTTCCGGTGCCGATTGTGATAGATACTACTTAGGATCGGCTAGGGTAGACTAGAATCGGTAGTACTTTTACCTTTGCACGATTTAGGTGAGAACCATAGAGGGAGGGAGAGAGAGTGAACTACCTGCGCCCTGGCTCGACAAACACGAGCCAGAGGGGATGCCGGAGCTAGCACCAGAGCTGGATCCGCCGTCATTGGCCATGGGAGAAGGTCGACGGCGTGAGCGTGGGTGGTTGAGTGTGGCGGCGGCGGAGCTCCCGGTCGGCCTAGCGCGAACCCTAATCGGTGGGTGTGTAGGTGGGGGGCTGCGGCGCATGGTGAACCTCGTACCGTGTGCGTCCGGCCCTCCCACCTCTTTATATACGCGCTGGCGACAGGGGCCACCAACCATGGATAGGGTTGGGCGCCCCCGATTAGGGCGCGATGAGGGACTCCGTCCGGGCCGTTGGGCCCAAACGTGGGAGAGATCTATCTAACATTCTCCCCCTAGATCTCGACTTTACTTTTAACTTTGTACTTTACTTATTTCATCACAGAACGATACATAGAGCATGTTTCATCGTCTCAGCTCAATTGCCGATAGAATCAGACAGCCACTATATACCTTCATGTTTTGAAACAAATCCTGTTACTTTTGGGCCTCTGTAGTCCAGGAATCATAGGCTTTCTATTAAACCCATGCCGGCTATGTGTTCCTTGAACACATTGGGTGGTAAACCTTTCGTTAGCGGATCCGCAAGCATATCCTTTGTACTTATATGCTCGAGTCTTATAGTTTGATCCTGGACTTTGTCCTTCACAACATAATACTTTATATCTATAGACTTTGTAGCATTACTCGACTTGTTGTTGTGAGCATAGAATACTGCGGGCTCGTTGTCACAGTACATCTTTAGTGGCCTACTGATGCAGTCAACCACTTTCAAGTCGGGTAAAAATTTCTTTAACCATAACGCCTGTCCCATGGCCTCATAACTTGCTATAAATTCTGCATACATCGTAGATGATGCAACTATTGACTGTTTGGCGCTTCTCCATGAAATAGCACCTCCTGCGAGAGTAAAGACATACCCTGTCGTGGACTTTCTGTCGTCTTTATCTCCCGCAAAATCTGCATCTGAATACCCTTTTATCTCTAGGGAATCAGATATTTTATATGTTAGCATGAGGCCTTTTGTGCCTTGCACATAACGCAAAGCTTTCTTTACCATCTTCCAGTGCTCTATGCCTGGATTCTCTTGATATCTACTGAGTACCCCGGTGATAAAAGCTAAGTTAGGGCGAGTGCACACTTGTGCATACTGTAAGCTTCCAACAGCCGAAGCATATGGTACTGACTTCATTTGATCGATCTCATATTGATTCTTTGGACATTGGGATTTCCCAAAACTATCGCCCTTGACTATGGGAGCAGGTGTTGCATTACTCACATGCATATTGTATTTCTTTAAAATCTTTTCACAATATGCTTTCTACGACAGTCCTAACACTCCATTCTTTCTATCTCGGTGAATTTCTATGCCCAAAACATAAGAAGCTTAACCAAGGTCTTTCATGTCGAAATTTGATGACAATAACTTCTTTGTCTCTAGTAGTAGACTAACATCACTGCTGGCAAGCAGGATGTCATCCACATACAGAATTAGGAAAATATATTTCCCACTTTTGAACTTTGCATAAATGCAGTTGTCCTCAACATTTTCCTTGAATCCAAATCTTTTAGTTGTATCATTAAACTTTAAATACCACTGCCTAGAGGCTTGCTTTAACCCATAAATGGATTTCTTTAGGCGGCATCCCATATGTTCCTTCCCCTCCATGAAAAAACCCTTAGGTTGTTTCATGTAAACATTTTCTTCTAAATCTCCATTTAGAAATGTCGTCTTAACATCCATTTGATGCAACTCTAAATCAAAATGTGCAACTAGTGCCATGATGATTCTGAAGGAGTCCTTACATGAGACCGGAGAAAAAGTCTCATTGTAATCTACGCCTTCTCTTTGCGTAAAACTTTTTGCCACAAGTCTAGCTTTGTACTTTTCTACATTCCCATTGGAGTCATACTTTGTTTTGTAGACCCATTTGCATCCTACTGTTTTGACTCCTTTAGGAATTTCCTCTAAGTCCCAAACATTGTTGGAACTCATTGATTTCATTTCATCTTCCATTGCCTCCACCCACTTGGCTGAGTGAGAGCTACTCATGGCTTCTTCATATGAGGTAGGATCACCCTCCATATGAACTACGTTGTAGACTTTGTAAATTTTTTTGAAATGGCTGGTCGTCGTTCTCTTTTAGACCTTCTGAGTTCATCAGACTCTTGCTCATTTCTTGCCTCGGGTTCAGGCACATTGTCAGTATGTGGCTGTTCTGGCTCCCTTTCGTGCTCAACAGTGGGTTCAGGTGGCTCCTGATGGACAGGTTCCGAACTTTCGCCCATTGTTGTCACGTGTGGAGTCACAACAGGTGCCGTCACCACAACCTCAGGGGTTGTAGATGGTGGCACAACAGGTAGCGAGAAAAATGGCTCCTGAGTCATCGGATTAGGTGCATGCACCCTCTTCTCCTCAAGATCAATTTCCCGAGCTACCGTGCTCCCCCTCATCAATTCATCCTCCAAGAAGACTGCATGTCTCGTTTCTACAAAATTTGTGTATCTGTTGGGACAGTAGAAACGATAGCCTTTTGATTTATCTGGATAGCCAATGAAGTGGCAAGATACTGTTTTTGGGTCTAACTTTGCAATGTTTGGATTGAAAACTTTTGCCTCAGCTGGGCTCCCCCAGACCCTCAAGTGGTGCAGAGAGGGGACTCTGCCTGTCCACAATTAATACGGTGTTTTGGACACCGACTTACTTGGTACTCTGTTGAGAATGTGAATGGCGGTTTTAAGCGCCTCCATCCACAATCCCAATGGGAGGGTGGAATAGCTCATCATGCTGCGCACCATATCCATAAGGGTACGGTTACGCCTTTCAGCTACTCCGTTTTGCTGAGGTTCGCCCGGCATAGAATACTGGGCGACTATAACATTTTCCTGCAGGAACCTTGCAAAGGGTCTTGGTACTTGACCATATGGAGTATGCCGACCGTAGTACTCACCCCCACGATCGGACCGAACTATCTTAATTCTTTTATCATGCTGATTTTCGACTTCAGCTTTGAAAATTTTAAATTTATCCAATGCTTCAGATCTTTCTTTAATTGGATAAATATAACCATATCGGGAGTGATCATCCATGAATGTTATGAATGAATCATATCCATCCACACTTTTCACCGGAAACGGTCCACAAATATCCGTGTGGATTATTTCTAGTGTAGCTATACTTCGGTTTGCACCCTTTTTAATTTGTTTTACATACTTTCCTTTAATGCAATCTATGCATTGTTCTATGTCCGAGAACTCTAACGGAGGAAGAATGTCATTTTTAACGAGGCTTTCTATTCTTCCCCTCGAAATATGGCCTAATCTACAGTGCCATAACTTCGATGAGTCAAGAGTTCGATTTTTTTTCTTTTGTTCTTTGTTCGACAAGGGAACTTGTTCATTCACATCACACACAGAAAATACTTTCTCATGCAAAGATAATAAATATAGCTTGTCATGTAGGGTAGCATCGCCCACACAAGTATCTTTCAACCAAATGGCACATTTGCCATGTCCAAAATAGCACTCATACGAATCTTTGTCCAAGCACGACACACTTATTAAATTTCTATGGATGGAAGGAACAAAAAGAACATCCTTAAGCAAAAGAGAAGAGCCATCAGCCAGCTCCAGAGGAATGTCGCCAATAGCCTCCACTTCTGCTTCAATCCCATTCGCCACTTCAATGAGTCTTTCTCTTTTTGGCAAAATCCTTGTCGAATGGAACCCCTGTAACGAGTTGGCAACATGAACAGTTGCACCAGAGTCAATCCACCAAGTAGATCTAGAAAACTTTTCATACAGAGATTCATTAACAAAAGAGACTATATCTTTACTGTTTTTGGCCATTATGTACTTCAGCCATACTGGACAATCCTTCTTGTAATGGCCAACCTTTTTGCAGTGGTGGCACTGGTATTTTTCCCCAGGGGTGGACTGCTGGTACTGATGCTGGTGCTGCTGTGGGCCCTTGCCATGTGGCTTGGAAGGTGAGCCACCATGGTTACTATTGGTGAAGTTCCTCTTCCTATTGTCCTTCACGAAGTTCAAGGAACCACCGTGAAGAGCCTTCAGCCTTTCCTCCTCTTGGGAACACATCCCTATGGTCTTTTCAATGTCCCACTTTTCAGGGGACATGTTATAGTTGATTACGAAGTTCTCGAATGGCTGTGGAAGAGAGGCCATGACCAGGTGCACCAGAAGTGCAGGCTTTAGCTCGAGGTCCTCATCCATGGGCTTCAGCTTGGCCGCCATGTTTGACATCCTCAAGATGTGTTCTCTTATGCCATGTGGCCCTCCCGTGTACTTTTCTGTCACCAGATGTTTTAACAGTTGGGTTGCATACATCTTTGAAGAGCCAGTAAACTGGCTCTTTATCTTTGTAAGGTATTCGCCCATAGAGGCACACTCTCCAATTGAGCCCACTATAGCGTTCTCAATTGTGTTCTTTACAAAAGCCAAACATTTCTCATTGGCGTTCACCCACTTTTGATTGTCTATCGAGTAGGCCAGCTCCAAAGGAGCATGGTCCCTCTTTCTCTTTTCAAATGCAGTACTTTCCTCAGCATCGCCCCTCACAGGGTCATCGGGCTTGACTGGTTGCTTGGTGTCAACCACCTAGTCCACTTCGGCGCATACAAACGCCAGATCAACATTTTTTCTCCATTCGGAGTAGTTGTCCCCCCTTAGCAGTGGGATGTCCTTCAAGCATCTCATGAGGTTGAGACCTCCTGAAAATCACAAAAGATGTGAGATAACCAAAAACAACTGTATGCGTTAATCCAACGTTGGTATAAATTAAGCATGCAATTGTTTGTGCCATTTAAAATTACATCACCGTTGGGTAGAAATAAAATTAAATGCACCTTTAATACTCAATGAAAAAGATCATGATCATGCTTATTAATAACGTTGGTCAATTAATAACATGGGACACAATCATCTTTAATTACTTTGTCACATCTTTATAACAAAACTTAAACAAACTTTATTGCATTATTGCAATCTAAATCAACTATTTGCAGCGGAAACATTTATAATAACTTTCATAAACTTTAAACTTTACAGAAAAAATTCTGCCTCTTTCATATTCTCTAGTCAAATATTTACTTGAAATATTGAATAGAGAATACTATGTTAAAAATATGATTAAAACTAAGCAAAAACAATTAAAAAACAGCTCTGTAAAAATAAAAAGACAAAAAACTGCTACAGGACTGGCTGCAGCCCAGCGCAGCCCAGCAGCCCAGCGCAGCCCAGCAGCCCAGCGGTATCTACCGCACGCGCGGTGGACAGCACTCAGGCGCTCACCCGGCAGCGGCCCGGCGCGACGGCCCACGCCGCCACCCTGACCCAGCCAGCGGCCCGCAGAGAGCAGCGCGCTGGCTGCCGCCCAGCGCGGTCGCTTGAGCCGCGAGCAGCCGCAGCCTGCCCCCCCCCCCAGCACGCCCCCCCAGCAGCCCGCCACGCGGCCTGCCCAGCCCAGCAGCCCCGCAGCCGTTCAATCTTGGCCGCACGATCGGCCTACCCTAGATCTAACGGCCCCCCGCGCCCCTCGGAGGGATAAAAGGACCCGCGCCACAGCCCCCTGAAAACCCTAGGTTCATTTCCCCCCGCGTCCACCCCGCGTCCTCTCTCTGGCGGCGGCTGGCCGCTTGGTCCGAGGCGAGGCGGCGCCGCCCGGCATCGCCGGCGGCCCCCTCCCTCTCCCAGCGTGCCAGCACCTCCCCCAGGGCACACACCTTCTGGCTTGCAAGCGAGCGGGCGAGGCGAGGCGGCCACCCCGCCGGCGGCGAGCCCCTCCCTCTCTCTCTCACGCGGTTGCCCCCCTTTCCCCTTCTTGCTCTCTGTCCTAGCCACTTCCCCACCCCGCGAATGGAGAGATGGAACGGTGGAGGACGCACGGCGCCCCCCTGCCCCCCTTGGCAATGGTGTGTCCACCCGAGGGTGGGCACACCACTGTCAAGCGGCGCAGCGGCGACGCCCATGGCCGGCAATGGCCGGTGAACACTTTTCTTTTGGCTTGATTTTTCTCTGTTAAGTAGGGGCTTTGGGGATTTGGAGCACTTTGGGATTTTCCTTTCTTGCGGGATCTGGGGAGGAAAAGGGTTTGATTCTTTGGGGCTTTAGATCTGGGGATCTTGGGAAATTTCTTTGACTTTTCCTTTGCCCCGTTGGGGGTTTGTTCTTCTTCCCGACCTCGGCTTGCCGATGCGTCGGGATCGAGAGAAACCGCGCGGCCAGAGGGGCAAGGCGCACTCTTAGGGTTAGATCTAGGGTTTTTTCTGTTGAATTCTTTTCTTTTCTACCAAAAAAAGTCTAGATCTAGTAGCTCTGATACCATTGATAGATACTACTTAGGATCGGCTAGGGTAGACTAGAATCGGTAGTACTTTTACCTTTGCACGATTTAGGTGAGAACCAGAGAGGGAGAGAGAGAGAGTGAACTACCTGCGTCCTGGCTCGACAAACACGAGCCAGAGGGGATGCCGGAGCTAACACCAGAGCTGGATCCGCCGTCATTGGCCATGGGAGAAGGTCGACGGCGTGAGCGTGGGTGGTTGAGTGTGGCGGCGGCGGAGCTTCTCGTCGGCCTAGCGCGAACCCTAATCGGTGGGTGTGTAGGTGGGGGGCTGCGGCGCACGGTGAACCTCGTACCGTGTGGGTCCGGGCCCCCCACCTCTTTATATACGCGCTGGCGACAGGGACCCACCAACCATGGATAGGGTTGGGCGCCCCCGATTAGGACGCGATGAGGGACTCCGTTCGGGCCGTTGGGCCCAAACATGGGAGAGATCTATCTAACAGATTGATGACGCACTTGCGCGCCATGCATGGAGGCATCATTGTGGACTCGTATCACTTATCGTCATCATGGTCTTGGGTCTCTGGATGAAAATCTATATCCTGTTTGATCGAGCGATGGCGGCATTCAAGCATCGTCACCTCCGTGGAGGTGTTGCTCTAGAGCCCTTGTCTTCGTCAGTCCTCTTGGTGGCTCTTCAACATTTTTTTCATCGGCTAGCGGTAGTGTGCTTAGAAAGATGGTTAGACATGTTTCCGGTGATGATAGGGTTTGGATCTAGCAACACCCTGATCAAGATTTGAAGAAGGACAAAGATCTCAAACCACGGATATCATTTCATTCTTGTTTTAGCTTGTTGTAGTCGTCCCTGGGTGTTGTTCTTCTCTCTTGTCTGAGATTATATTGTAAGCTGGAATCCTAGCGGTGTCTCATGTTTGTACTTGTGGCTGTTTAGGGCTTTGTCAATTTAAAAGCTGTGCTCTTTGAGCCTTTCATCTAAAAAAAATACCCATATGCCAAAAATTCATTCTCGAGTCGAGGCATGCAACTTTTCAACTGTTTTTCTGTGACGTCGCCTCAAACCAATCTGGAAATTAGGTGCATCAACTTCAGGGCGTGCAAATATAGAAGGGCGAGATAATGTCAACCATAACAAAGCTTGGATCACGGGAGATAGGACGCGACTACGTAATGGTTAGCAGCCAGTGCTACGGCAAGTTCACCTGAAAGCGACCAACCGTTCTAGTTTTGGAGAAGTCTCAGAACCGACATCTTCCGAAAAATGGTAATCCGCCTCTAGACGCACAGATCACTCGATCCTTGCTCGATGCTCGTTACTATTTCTCCTAGACACTAATGCAAAGTGTAAAGAAAAAAGCCATCCAACAAAAATAGAATCCATGGAACACCTGCTACCCCATCGCTTATGGAGAAGCACACAAGAAACAGCCCCTAGCGCCTTGAGAACTTCTCAGTGTTCCTTTTTTCTTGAGAGAGAAAATGGCAGCTGTTCTGCCAATTAATTTAAGAGGGGGAATAAAATGTTTAGTCACAAGCTAGAGAGATGCTAGCAGAATGGCAAAATAAATAAAACAGACAAACAGGGGGAAAAAGAGGGCCAAAAACCGAAGCTGACTACTCCAGTATGTTAGGCTCATTGCCTGCCTCAGACTGCTGATCCCTTTACGAGCTCTACTGCAAGTATACCCCAAGCAGCCATAGATCGTCCTTGATAAGCTCTCTGAGCTGACGCTGACGCTGACGCTCACGAATAGCGGCATGTTGGAAATCCACAACTCTCCTTTTTCAGCTCAGACTAGTTACAGTGGTACTAATCTACTCCCTCCGTTTCTGTTTTATGTTTGTGAATAAAATATATCTAGACTTATTTCAGTACGTAGATTTACTCTAAATCTGAGTGGACCTATATACTAAAAGTAGTTTAGATACATTCACTTTATAAAGCTAAAACATCTTATATTTTGAAACGGATGGAATAGTAACATCCAACCCCATGCAATATCAATTAGACATGTTTATGACATGATGGAATTTTTGTCTAAACAGGCTCAGCCCATTTATTATATGCCAGTAATTTTTTGAAATTTTAGAGGCCTATTTGGCCCATTCATGCAAGGCAAGAGCTGAGACAAATGTTTAGTCTCACATTGCTAGTTGAGTGGAAGTTGGACCAGCTTATAAGGAGAGTTCTTTCACCACTTGTACGAGCTTGAGAAGAAAAGACATATACATGCGCGCATCTCCTCCTCCTTGCTAGCCTCGTCACGACGCGCGTGCGTCACGGGTTGCGGAAATCTCGCCGAGCCGAGATTTATTTTGTCACGCATGAATCGTATATGAACAGTTGTACAGAAGCTGAAACGTTTTGCTCGGGTGAACTTTTAATACGAGCTAAGTGGAAATGAATACGAACTGAGTGGAGGCTGTCCGGTTGACTGTCACCTGTTCGCTTCAACTTTCGTCCATTCGTTTCATCTCCTGCGCAGTCTGTCTACCTTTCCTATGTGCGTATAAGAGAGAGGTCGCGCCTCCTCTCAGACCTACTGTCGTACATCTATTTGCATCTCCGGTTCCAAAGCACTACGCTACCTAGTTTTCCCCATCCCGTCTTGCGGCGTGCACCGCGAGTCGGGACAGTAGGCCTCCGAGATCCCGCTGCTTCAGGTCCTGTACGGGAGAAGGGTGATAAGATTTTTGGGGAGCACTATTGGCGACTACTGATTTCATCACGGATTCCTTCACGGATAGCATGCGCTGACGTCTTCCCCAACGAGGACTTGCTCCCCGACATCAGCAACCTCTTCCTCGACGACATGCCTGACGACGGTGCCACCACGAAGCGGTTCCTCTGCTGCTGTTGTGATGTACATCCTCTTTCTCAACTTTGTTCTGATCGTATCTCAAGTTCTACGTCTTGCAATTCGTTTGGTTATCTGCCTTAATATGTATTCGCTATTTTACATGATTAGTATAATTTCTATTATTCTATTCATGTTTTATCTAGTGTTTATTATGGTTAATTCGCTTGGTAAATTTCTCTTTTATTTAATAATCCAAAAACCTTATTTCGGACAATTTGCCCCAAGTGGCTTTGTTGCTTCTATGAACCACCTATGTTTGAAGGTGTCAATTACAAACGATGGCGTGCGAGAGCAGTGCTCTGGTTCCAGACCATGAGCTGCTATAACACCATGTATGACACACCTGAGGGAGATTTTAATCCTGCTCAGAAAGAGGCGTTCCAAAAACTTGATATCACTTTCAAGGCTGCCTTGATCAGCATTCTTGGCGATAGTATTGTCGATTCACATCTGTCATTTAGCAATGGCAAGGATATGTGGGATGTGCTCGAGAGAAAATTTGGAGTCTTCGATGCTGGAAGTGAACTGTATGTCATGAAATAATTCTATGACTATAAGATGGTTAATGACCGCCCCATTATGGAGCAGGCTCATGAAATACAGTCACTTGCCAGGGAGCTTGAGCACTTCACTTGTGTGTTACCGAACAAGTTTGTTGCTAGAGGCATTATTGCCAAGCTTCCCCAGTCATGGAGGAATTTTGCTACTTCTCTGAAGCACAAGAGACAAGAATTCTCCGTGACAGATCTTATTGGGACTCTTGATGTGGAAGAGAAGACGAGAGCAAAAGACACACGTGCTCGAGCTACCGAGGGAGGTTCTAATGCCAATCTGGTACAGAAGAGGAACTTCCAGCCTCACAAGTTTAAGAACAAAGGCAAGTTTGATGGCAAAGGAAAGTTTGATGGAAAGAACAAGGCCTCACAGTCTACCAGCTTCAAGAAGAAGACCGATAAAAAGAAAGGTGCTTGTCATGTGTGCAGTGATCCTGATCATTGGGCTCCTGCTTGTCCCAACCGTTTTGACATGCGCCAACATGGGAAGGTCATCAAGGCTGCTAATGTTGTCATGAGCGACGTTGAGATGAAAGATGTTGGGTATGGTATATTACCTACTGTTCTTTCATTATACCATTCTCCTGATTGGTGGATTGACGCAGGCGCTAATGTACATGTTTGTTCTGATATTTTCATGTTTTATTCATATCAGATCAGAGGGACTCAAACCATGCTAACGGAGAACGGCTCGCATGCTTCTGTTCATGGTGTTGGTACGGTCGATCTGAAGTTCACTTCGGGAAAGACCGTGCGCCTGAAGAACGTGCATCATGTCCCCTCAATAAATAAAAGTTTTGTTAGCGGATCTCTTATGTGTCGAGATGGCTACAAGATTGTATTCGAGTCCAATAAATTTGTATTTTCGAAGTATGGAACCTTTGTTGGTAAAGGCTATGAGTGCGAAGGCTTGTTCCGCTTATCTCTGTCGGACATTTGTAATAAAGTTGTTAATCATATTTACACGAATTTTGAATCAAATGTCTAGCACTCTCGTATTTTCCATATTAATTTTGGTAGTATGACGTGGCTAGCCAAAATGAATTTAATCCCTAATTACACAACTGTTAAGGGATCTAAGTGTCAAGTCTGCGTGCAAGCTAAACAACCTCGCAAGTCACATATGACTACAGAAGTGAGACATCTAACACCACTAGAGCCCATACATTCTGATCTTTGTGAGATGAATGGTGTGTTTATAAAAGGTAGAAACAAATATTTCATGACCTTGATCGATGACTCTACGATATATTGTCATGTGTATCTTCTGAAATCAAAAGATGAGGCTTTAAGTTTCTTCAAAATCTATAAAGCTGAAGCAGAAAATCAACTTGATCGAAAGATTAAGAGGCTTGGTCTAATCGTGGTGGAGAGTATTTTTCCAACGAGTTTGATTCCTTTTATGCGGAACATGACATAATTCATGAGAGGACGCCTCCCTACTCACCCCAGTCAAATGGAGTAGTCGAAAGAAAGAACCATACTCTAACAGAGTTGATTAACGTCATGTTAGACATATCGGGTCTCTCCAAGGAATGGTGGGGGAAGGCACTATTGACTGCGTGTCATGTTCTAAACCGAGTTCTCATAAAGAACAAAGAAATTACTCCATTCGAAGAATGGGAGAAGAAAAGATTAAAACTCTCTTACTTACGTACTTGGGGTTATTTGACAAAGGTTAATGTACCAATCCCCAAGAAACGTAAGCTTGGACCAAAAACCATTGATTGTGTTTTTCTGGGCTATACTTTCCATAACATTGGTTATATATTCTTGATAGTAAAATCTAAAGTACCTGACATTCATGTCGGTACAATCATGGAGTCGACTAATGCGACTTTCTTTGAGGATAACTTTCCTATGAAGGATAAACCTAACTCATCAAATCCGGAGATACCTAGTTCTTGTAATCGGGAATTTGCTCCATTTTTTGAACCTACCATTCCAACTGAACACTCTGGAAGTCCTAAGGAGGAGGATGATGAAATGCCTAAAAGGAGCAAGAGACAGAGGACTGCAAAGTCCTGTGGTGATGATTTCATTGTGTAACTTGTGGATGACACTCCCACTTTCATTTCAGAAGCATATGCATCTCCTGATGCTGACTACTGAAAGGAAGCCGTCCATAGTGAGATATATTCCATCTTAGCTAATGGAACATTGGAGATCACTAATCATCCTTATGGGTGCAAACCTATAGGATGCAAGTGTGTGTTTAAGAAAAATCTTAGACCTGATGGTACTATTAAGAAGTACAAGGCACGGCTTGTGGCCAAGGGATATACTCAAAAAGAAGGTGAATACTTATTTGACACTTACTCACTTGTTGCCAGATTGACCACCATTCGAGTATTACTCTCATTGGCTGCCTCTCATGGTCTTCTCGTTCATCAAATGGACATTAAGATAGCTTTCCTTAATGGAGAGTTGGATGAGGAAATTTACATGGATCAGCCAGATGGCTTTGTGGTAAATGGTCAAGAAGAAAAGGTGAGCAAGTTGTTAAAGTCTTTATATGGCCTAAAACAAGCCCCTAAGAAGTGGCATGAGAAGTTTGAAAGAACTTTAACTGCAACATGCTTTGTTGTAAATGAAGCTGATAAATGTGTGTACCATCGCCATGGTACGGGTGAGGGAGTCGTCCTTTGTTTGTATGTTGATGACATACCAATTTTTGGAACCAACCTTAATGCAATTAAGGAGGTCAAAGATTTCTAATCTTGTTCCTTTGAGATGAAAGATCTAGGAGTAGCTGATGTTATCCTGAACATCAAGCTATTGAGAGATGATGACGGTGGGATTACATTGCTTCAGTCCCACTATGTGGAAAAGGTCTTGAGTCGTTTCGGGTATAGCGACTGCAAGTCTTATCCTACACCGTATGATTCTAGTGTGTTGCTTCGAAAGAATCGAGGAAATGCTAGACACCAACTAAGATACTCTCAAATTATTAGCTCGCTTATGTATTTAGCTAGTGCCACGAGGCCTAACATCGCCTTTGCTGTAAGCAAACTCAGTCGATTTGTTTCAAATCCAGGAGATGATCACTAGCATGCTCTTGAGAGAGTTATGCGCTATCTACAAGGCACTGTGAGCTATGTCATTCACTATACCTGGTATCCGAGGGTACTAGAGGGTTATAGTGATTCAAATTGGATATCTGATGCTAACGAGATAAAGGCCACGAGTGGATATGTATTCACACTTGCTAGTGGCGCTGTTTCTTGGAAGTATTGCAAGCAGACCATCTTAACGAGGTCAACTATGGAAGCAGAACTCACGGCATTAGACATAGCCACTATTGAAGCAGAGTGGCTTCGTGAACTCTTGATGAACTTACCTATGGTTGAAAAACCAATACCCGCAATCCTTATGAACTGCGATAATCAAACTGTGATTTTAAACATAAATAGTTCTAAGGATAATATGAAGTCATCAAGACATGTGAAGAGGAGATTGAAATCTGTCGGGAAAATGAGAAACTCGAGAGTTATTGCATTGGATTATATCCAAACATCTAAAAACTTGATAGATCCCTTCACAAATGGTCTATCACGCAATGTGATAGAAAATGCATCGAAGGAGATGGGTATGATACCCACAATATGAGCTTTCCACAATGATAAACCACTCTATGTGATCGGAGATCCAGTGAATTAGAATTGGGAGACAAGTTGTTGGTTAGCTGAGAGGAAAATATCCCTACTTTAATAAACACCACTCCATAAAGATGCAATACTTTCATATTCTGCATGGCAGGTTGATTTATTATCTTAATGTGTTCTAAGTGGCTTATATTAAGCAAAGATGTTGTCCTGCAGAACATCTTTTGAAGAACACATATATATGAGTCTGACTGTTAAAACATCACAGTCTATGAGAGTATGGTGCTCTCTAATAAACTCATGAAAGGTCATGGAGTATGACGCATAAGCTCCACCCACGGGGAAGTCCCACGGTAGCCTAGTATCGGTCAAGACTTTTTGTGAAGCTAGGTTCGCAGCAAACTTGCAGTTGAAGGCACAGTCCACTATACAAGTTGCAGCCTAGTATAACATAAAGCTCTAGGGGGAAGTTCAACTTAACCGTCTCCACTACAGTACCAGTATATAAACAATGCTTTGGAACCAAAGGCAAACTTCATGTGCCTCTCGGATCCGGTGGGGGGTTGTTGGAATTTTTGTCTAAATAGGCTCAGCCTATTATTATATGCCAATAAATTCCTAAAATTTTAGAGGCCCATTTGGCTCATTCATGCAAGGCAAGAGTTGGGACAAATGTTTAGTCCCACATTGCTAGTTGAGTGGAAGTTGGACCAACTTATAAGGAGAGCTCTTCCACCACTTGTATGAGCTTGAGAAGAGAAGACACATACACGTGCGCTCCTCCTCCTCCTTGCTTGCCTCGCCACGCCACGCCTCGCCTCGTCACGACGCACGCGCGTTGCGGGTTGCGGGAATCTCACCGAGCCGAGCTTTATTTTGTCACGCATGAATGGTATATGAACAGTTGTACAGAAGCTAAAACGTTTTGCTCGAGTGAACTTTTAATACGAGCTAAGTGGAAATGAATACGAATTGAGTGGATGCTTTCTGGTTGGCTGCCGCCTGTTCGCTTCAACTTTCATCCATTCGTTTTATCTCCTGTGCAGCCTGTCTACCTTCCCTCTGTGCGTATAAGAGAGAGGTCACGCCTCCTCTCAGACATAGTGTCGCACATCTCTTTGCATCTCCAGTTCCAGAGCACCGCGCTACCTAGTTTTCCCTATCTCGTCTTGCGGCGTGCACCGCGAGCCGGGACAGTAGACCTCTGAGACCCCGCCGCTTCGAGTCCTGTACGGGAGAAGGGCGATAAGGTTTTTGGGGAGCGCTATTGGCGCGACTATTGACTTCATCACGGACTCCTTCATGGATAGCGAGGTGTTTGCCGCTTGCTCGACCCACAATATGAGCGAGGTGTCAAGTTCACGGGTGGTAAGAGAAACCGCGTTCCCCAACCAAGCTCCTTGAGAGTCGACTCCCGCTTCCCCCCGTTGTCTCATGTCCCTCTCTCTCTCTGGTGGCTCTGCCGGCTGGTGAGAAGATGGTCAGGTGGTCTGGCTTCTAGTAGATGTAGCTCGGGTAGTAGTTTAGGTTTGTCGTTGTTGGCGTTTGCCCCTGTGGCGTGTGAGGGTAGGTGGGAGGTCATCGGCGATCTGATTCTCCTTGCCTTGTTCCTCCTCTGCTTTGTGGCTCCCCGTTGGTGGCAAGTCGTGGCGCCGACGATGTGGTGAAGGGCAAGCATCCCTCTGAATAAGATCTGCCTCGGGTGCTTCAAGAAGAGCGTGTCGGATCCCGCTCAGGTCGATGCGGTCCCTCTTCCTCCGGCGAGAGTGCTCTCATGGGGAGAGTCGGAGCTGGGGAAGACCACCACTCGCCCTCGGTATAAGATCCTCTCATGCTGCCTCTACGGGTGGTCCTCTGATGTGCTTCTTCTTCCTTTTCCTAGCCATGGTGGCCAATATAGGTGTGGACGTGAGGCAGCGATGGGCTCCTACAGCGGTGGCCTAGGTATTGTTGCTGCTCAAGTTGAAGCTTCCAAGAGGCGGTGTGCGTGCCGACGCTACCCTCGACCGAAGTGGCCATCTTCTTCTACCTCCACGATGGAGGCACTCTCTGGTTCCAACCGTCGCAGCTCGGCACCATCTTTCACCCAAGTGGTTCGTTCCCGGGAGCGATTTGGTGACCGACGGTTGTCAACCTTCGCTAGGAATGAGATCCCCTTGAGCAGTTTCTCTAATCTCGGCTCACTGGCCTTGAGATCACCAATAGCTAGCGGAGAAGAAGCCAAGGGAGTTGATTGTTTTTTTTATCTTTTTCCCGGGTTCTCTATGTAAAGTTTGGGGTCTTTTCTGCTATTTTTAGATGTGTTGGGCTATGGATGCTAAAAGCCCTTGATGTATCTTGTACCTGCCTGAATTAATGGAGCAGCTTCTGGGCCTTCGGGCCTTTACCAGTTTCAAAAAAGGAAACGAGTCTACAATCTAATTAATATAATCCTTTGTGACGTTATCTAATTGTTACTATGCACTATGAAGATAGTAACTTAGAATAATGTCACTTTGTACTATGAGTAGTCTCTCTTCTCCTCTTTGGGTCTCCCGTCAGTGGCATATAAACTAGTCCACGCTCGAATTGACCCCCTCCCTCTCCACTACAACATGTAACATCCTAAGATTTGGTCCTTCAATTTTTTTTCCAGATTCTTTGCAAAATGGTCTTGGTTTTTTTTACTATTTGGGTATTTCGCTCTCTTTTAATCTCTCTCTCTCTCTTGGCCAAAAGGTGAGATTGAATGATCCTTTGGGCACATGTTCTATATATGAGTATGAGCTAATCAATTTTTCTCCTAGCCAAAATTCTTACATAAATATCCCATAAAAAAATATTTTGTTGACCATAAACATAACTACCATTTTTATTCAAGGAAAATTCCCCAAACATCATGGAATGATCCCCATTCCATATAGTGTCTAATTCTGCGAAAAACCGTATACTTTCTTCTCGATCATTTGGAATATTCCCACAATTTTTTTATGCCCAAAAGTTAAGGTAAAACTAAAAACCCTAGCAAAACATATGGCATTGTCATATTTTTCCACTACAAAGAACTATTCCTCTATCTACCCTTGCAAGGAATTCTATTGTCATACCTATTGCACTTTAATTGGGGCCGCACACTCGCAGGACGAATCCGCACTCAGATGATAGGAGTCGCTGATACGTCCAAAACGTATCTACTTTTCCGAACACTTTTGCTATTGTTTCTCCTCTAAACTTGTGTAATTTGGATACAACTAACCCGGACTGACGCTGTTTTTAGCAGAATTACCTTGGTGTCTAGTTTTTATGCAGAAAATCAACCATTAGGAAAAATCCTGGAAAATATGCCAAAAATCCTATTTCACCAGAAGACTCATGGAGACAGAGTACGAGACGGAGGGGAGGCCTGAGGGGCCCACACACCCCTGCCGCGCGGGTGGGCCTAGGTCACGCCTAGAGGGGGTGTGGCTGCCCCAGGCACCCCCTCGGCCTCCCTCTTCGCCTATAAGATGCCTCTTGACCTAAAAACCGAGGGGGGTTTGACGTTTTTACAGAAAGAGTTTCGTTGCACCGCCACCACCAGAAACCGCGATTCGGAACCAGAAACTCCGTTCTGGCACATTGTTCGGATGAGGAATTTGGAGAGGATCATCGCTATCGTCATCAACAACGCCTCTCCATAAACCATCCATGTTTCCCTCATCCATCAGTGAGTAATCCCACTGTAGGCTATGGGGATGGTAGGGATTGGATGAGTTCTATCATGTAATCGAATAAGATTGTTAGGGCACGGTGCCTAGTATCTCTATTAGTGCTATTTGACTTTGTTGCAACCTGTTGTGATTAATGCTTGTCACTAGGGCCCGAGTGCCATGATCTCAGATCTGAACTTATTATTGAATCATTATGATAGTATTGTTTGTAATCTTATCTGCAAGTTGTGTACACATATCATTGTCCGGATCTAAAGGCCCCGAAGTGACAGAAATTGGGATAGCCTGAGGGGACGGCTGTGATGTGAGGATCACATGTGTTCATGGAGTGTTAATGCTTTGCCCCGGTGCTCTATTAAAAGGAGCACCTTAATTGCCAGTAGTTCTCTTGAGGCCCCGCTACAACGGGCTGGCAGGACAAAAGATGTTATGCAAGTTCTCATTGTGAGCATGCGTGACTATATATGGAGAACATGCCTATGATTGTTTAGTACTTGGATGCTTTATCTTATTTATCTGCAATTGTCCTAGTTCTTGAAGTTACATGTTTAGACTCGTCCATGCAACGCTCGTCCATCCATCCCTATGTCTATCACACTCATATCGTACCATTTGCTACTACTGTTACTATTGCTCTTGTTTTGCTGCTGCTTTGTTGTTGCTACTACCAAACTGTTGCTACTGATAAACTTCTATGAGCAAGAACTATTTCTAGGTGCAGCTGAATTGACAACTCAGTTGTTAAGGCTTGCAAGTATTCTTTGGCTCCCCTTGTGTCGAATCAATAAATTGGGTAATACTACCCTCGAAGACTGTTGCGATCCCTTATACTTGTGGGTCATCAAGACTATTTTCTGGCGCCATTGCCGGGGAGTATAGATTTATTTGTAAGTTCACTTGGATCTACTATTGTTCACTGCTACTCCGTTCATCATGGGTAAGTCTCATGATGGAAAGTTTCCTATTTTACCATCCACTACAAGAAGAGGTACAATCCTAAACACCTTTGCTGCTCTTGATTCACCGTATGTTATAAGTAAGCTTGTTACACCACCACCACATACTCATGCTACACACACCGCTACTACTGCTGAATCTGAAACTGTTTCTGATACTCATGATGTTTCTTCTACTGTGCTTGATGCGAGTGGTTCATTAGGTCCCTTACTAGATGCTACTATGGCTAGTCTAGGAAATACTGAAACTCCTAGTGAAGACACTATTACACCTGTTAGCTCACCTGAGTCTAGAGAGACAGAGATGATATTAATGATGGTTACATTGAGTTTAGTGATGAATTTATTGAGGAGTGCCGAAACACACGTGGTGCTAGTGCTATTAAGATTCTCCTTGAGAGACGTACCATTATTCCCAAACTGTCCTATGATCCTAAGTTTGACACATCTCTCATAGATATTAAAGATAAAGATTATGATTTCTCTCTTGATTTATCCTATTTTGACATTGTTGAGAAAGAACCTTTTTATGGGACTGAAAATGAGAGTGTTGTAGCTCATATGAATGAGCTTTCCACTATGAATGCTTTATTCTCTGATGATTTTAAGATGCACAAGTACTTTGTTACTAAGATCTTCCCTTTTTCACTAAAAGGAGAAGCTAAGGCTTGGTTTAATAGATTACCTCCTGGATCCATTGATAGTCCTGATTGTTTGATTGCTTCTTTCTTTCAGAAATATTTTCCTCCTAGTGCTAGACATGCTGTTTTGCAGAAACTTTTTGATTTTAAACAGGGAGAAGAAGATAAATTGCCTGAGTCATGGACAAGGTTCTATGCCTTGATTCATGCACATCCTGGATGTCCATTGCCTAAAAATGAGTTTCTTGATATTTATTATAATGGACTAACTGATGATTCTAGGACATACCTAGATAGCTTTGCTTATTGTGTATTCAGGAAAAGAACACCTACATATGCTAAAGAATTAATGGCTAAAATAAGCAAGAATTATGATGATTGGACTTCAATTGAGCTAAATAACATGAGCCTATTACTCCTGAACCAGTTGTGCCTAAATCGCTTCCAACACCAACACCAAAGAAGAGGGGAATGATTGCATTAAATGATGAAGTGATGAAAGAAGCTAAGAAATGTCTTAAGGAGAAAGGTATTAGAGCTGAAGATGTGAATAATCTACCTCCTATAGAAGAATTATGTAAGCCAATTCCCCACTCATCTACTATTGAGGTACACTCTCTCCACTTTGATGAAGGTGATATTCCTTATGGTAAGCCTCCTGATCAATGCTTAGAGGAACATGACACATTTATTGTTAAACAAGGTAATTTTGATAAACAAGTTCAGAATCATTTATTGGAAAACTCTAGAGCTATTAATGCGTTGAAAGATATTGTGGAAAGAACTGATAATGATATTAAAATGCTTTGTGAACACTTTCAAATGATTCAAACCCAAATTGATCAACTTGCTAAGGTACAAAAGGATATACTAGCTAATGCCTCAGGAGATAAACATGCTTATGGAATTAGAACTAGGAGTGGTATAGCTACTCAAGATCCTTTATACCCTGAAGGACACCCTAAAAGAATTGAGCAGGATTCTCAACAAGGTGAAAGTAGTGGTAGTCCTCGTAAGAGAAAGAAAAGGAAACATAAAATAGTTGAGGAACCACTTGAACCTGCTGTAGATCCTAATGGTATATCTGTCTCTGATGCTGCAACTGAGAGTGGTAATGATAAAAATGATGCTCCTGATAAGGAGGAAGTTGAGGAAGAACCTGAGAAGCACACTAAGAATACTAGGTACACTAAGGAAGATTTTATTGCTAAGAAACATGGTAGCGAGAGAGAACCTTGGGTGCAGAAACTTATGCCTTTTCCAAACAAGAAACATAAGTCAAAGGAGGAATAACACTACAACAAGTTTTGTGAGTGGATGAAACCTTTATTTTTGCAAATTCCTTTGACTGATGCTATTAAGTTGCCTCCTTATTCAAAGTATATGAAGGATATTGTATCTAATAAAAGAAATATTCCTAATGAGGAAATTTCTACTTTGCTTGCTAATTATTCCTTCAATGGTAAGGTTCCAAAGAAACTTGGTGATCCAGGTATACCAACTATTCCTTGCTCTATTAAGAACAATTATGTTAGAACTGCTTTATGTGATTTGGGAACCAGAGTTAGTTTTATGCCTTTTTCCCTCTACAAGAGACTCCAGCTAGAAAAGTTGATACCAACTGATATATCTTTTCAAATGGATGATAAGTCAACTACTATTCCTGTTGGTATATGTGAGGATGTTCCTGTTCAAGTGGCTCATAATTGCTTGGTTCTAACTGATTTTACTGTGCTTGAAATGCCTAAAGATGATAATATGTATATTATTCTTGGGAGACATTTTCTTAATACTACAGGTGTTGTCATCAACTGTAATCAAGGAAAAGTAACATTTAATATTAATGACAAAGAGCATACTGTTTATTTCCCCAAGAAGGTTGCTAAGAGCTATTGTCTAAACTCCATGGAAAATAAAAGGTTGGAGAAATATATTGTCTCATTCCACAAGAAAGTTTTGAAACTATTATGATTGGGACCATTGCTATCAAGTTTGAGGTAACATAATCACTTTGTGGAATGCAAAGTTTTGTTTCATACTGATGACCCACAAGTGTAGGGGGTCGCAACAGTCTTCGCGGGTAGTATTGCCCAATTTATTGATTCGACACAAGGGGAGCCTATGCAACTAAGTCTACTTAATAGTCATTGCAAGCTATGAAGAGAAACCAACTCAATAATAATAAGTAGCATGGAATATAAACATAAGCAACATTGCAATGCTCATAGTAAGGTATGATAGAGTGGTATCTCACTTGCCTTTGTTTGAAGAGCACAATATAAATGCCAAGGCACCTCTGAAGTTCAAGTGAAGACTAGAGATAAAGATATCAGAGATACAAGCATCAAAGTCATGACATAATTAACCAAGTTTTGGAACAAACACAAGAATGATAACTATGCTCTCAAGAGGGTGCTCATAGAATAAACGGTGACTCAACAAAGTTGTGAAAATAGTTTTGAAAGGTTTGAAGGCTTCCCAATGCTGAAAGGAAGGTACTCATTAGCTTTGATCTCTCATTGCCCCTATCATAGGCATCTTCATGTGGTTAAGGTGAAAGTGAGGTCCACTCTGAATCATATGCTTGACAGACCATAGACTGGAAATTCCAAGCCCCTTGAGTACGAGGGTCGCTCCGCATGCTACTCAACTTTGGTTACCTGAAAGTTCTTGTCATTGTAAATACATGCATATCATAGAGAACCGCCAACGGGATACCCCTTGCACATGGTACAGGAGCTTTCCCATAACCAAAATGACAAGGCAAGAAGACAATGAGCATATCAGCAATCTTTTTATTTACCATATGCATAGTTTTTTACTGAGGATGCTTCATAGATGCTCATTATGGTGATGCTGCAAGTTTCCACCATGATTAGGCATGGCTTAGGCTAGCGGCTCAGGCGTTTCTCTAACACAATGTATAAGCTCCATGAACTCACAAGCTCTCCTTTTATTTCACATCGTCGACATCCGTAAACAAACGAGCAAAGTATCAACTGGATAGGATATCCAAAAAGTGTTGAAAGCGTTCCCCGTGACAGCACGGTTCTACTGACTCCCAGCATATAATTAGCAAGCATATAACTTTCATGGACATGTCACAATGGTGCAAGATTATTAAGCGCAAAGAATAAAGTGTGCCATCAAGTTCGTGAGAGCTTTACTAACTAACTTTCTCAAAACATACAAACATTTTATTTGGAAGAAAACACGGCATATAGAATATGCACTGAAGTAGCAACCGATGCTAATAGGTAGATATGGTGGACACAGCTGGCAATATTGGTTTTGGGGAGTTAGAAGCACAGGTAGAGCATATACCCAGTGCAAGTGAAGGCTAGCAATAGAGAGGGAGCGACAAACGAGAGAGCAATAGCTGTCATAATCATGCTTGCAACAAAACATGACTAACTATGGCATGAAAATGATACAAGAACTCTGAGCCAAAATAAATCATCGAGGCTTACTGACTGTTGATTAGTCATATGCATGTGTGAGCATGTGCCAAGTCGATTCACATGAACATCAGAGGAGGATACCACAATATCATACCAAAGTATGAGTAAAACAATGCAAGCAAACATTCATATGACATGCTACAAACTATTAGCGAGCTGGAGGTAATCATAGACAAGCAAGAACTACTAAGCATCCATAATGACATACACCTTACACAAATAGGCTAAGCATGCTCACAATGATGAGTATATGTATAAAAATGAAAACAAATAGAGTTTGTTACCAGCCTCTTACCACACCTCAAGTTGTCTTAATATTCATTATTGCCCTTCACTTGTGTGACTTGAGTAATAACATGAAACCAAATCCAGTGAGGACGGCTAAACCCTGCAAAGAACTCACAAAACCAAAGAAGAACAACAAATATTTTTGGTGTTTTCAATTTTTTTAAAGAAAGCAAACAAAGCAAAATATTTTTGGATTTTTCTTTTAAGTCAAACCAAAGCAAAGAAACAAAGAAAGAGAAACAACAAAAATATTTTTGGTATTTTTTTGTTTTTGAGAAAGAAGCAACAAGAACCAAAAAGAAAGAGAAACAATGGATATACAAAGAACCGACTGAACATGATATATATATGAGTGTAATGTCGGTATACCTCCCCCAAGCTTAGGATTTTGGCCTAAGTGGGGCTCAATCACATGGTGCCCAAGTAGATGCACCTCTGTAGTATGACGAGGAGGCTCCCTCGTCCTGGTACGAGCTCGAGGACTCCCCTGTGTAGTGTACCGCGGGGTCATATGATGGTGCTTCCTCCTGATAGTGTCCGTGGAAGTTAAGAGACCGCAACTTGTCATCCATCTCCGCCTTCAAGCGTGAACAAGGTCCCTGAGAAATACTGAACAAAGTGGTTTTGGGTAGAGGGATCTCTCTCTCCTCCCCGTCAATAAACAACATTCTATAAACCAAGTTCTCAAGAGTAGAGCCAGTGGTGACAAAGTGATGTGCCTTCATGGTAGCAAGATCAAGCCTCTGAGGAGCCAAAACTGTATCATGTGGATCAACAACAATGTTCAAGGCAGCAGCAATACGAGTAGCAATAATTCCCCCATAAATGGGTCCCTTAGCAGCTAAACGACGAGCAATGAGAGAGCCAAGATTATATTTATCTTCACTGTTGAGCGCAGCAGCTAAGAAGGCCAATTGATAATTGGAAATATTACTAGTGTTCTTCCTACCAAGAACACTGGTGGCAAGATAGTAGGCAAAGTATCTGATGGCTGGGAGTTGAATATTCTTTATCTTCCCTCGCCGAGCTCTGCGGTCATCATCATTGGTTATTCCTCGGTAAAGCTCCAACAAATCAGCGGGTAGAGCTGGAATCTTCTTTGATGACCCAGCTATACCAAGTCCTAGGACCTTACAAAATTGCTTCGAAGTCATAGAATGAGCCCTGCCATAAATTTTGAAAGACACAGCTGGCTTGAACACGCTGTTAGTAAAAGAAAAGCTCTCCACAAATGTTTTAGTCCAGCCTTCCAAACCAAAGTCATCAAATCATTAAGAATCCCAGCAGCCCGCAAGAAAGTTTGGTAAAGAAAGGTGGAGAGGTGCGCATCCCCTTCATCTCCCTCGTCACCAAATCGTGGAGTAATGAGATCCTCATTATATGAGGGTCTAGTACTGGTGGATGACCTTGGAAGCCTTGCCCTTCTAGGTGCATCACTCTCAAATATTTCTCCAAATGTATGGTTGTCCATGACCATTCTTTAATTCTGAAATTTTTAGACAAACATCAAACCAAGTGATTTCTAAGTTGATAAATGATGAGTAACTGCTATAGGAACTTGCTAGAGGGCTACACATGCATCAAAATAAAGTTTCTAAGCATAGAACAAGCATGCAAGCTCAAACAACCTGTCACCTATAGCAGCAAAATACTCAAGATACAATCTACCAATCACAAATCTAATTGGACAAGTGGAGGAGGCAGATACCAAGGAGCAAACCCTCCAAAAATCAGCACTTGAGATGGGCTGAACAAGGAGATCGAAAATCGCGAGCAAGAACAACAAGAACTTGAGCTTGAGCAAGTTTTCCGGTGTTTTCCGGGAGAGAGAAAGAAGGTGGCTTTGAGGAGGCAGACTGGAGGGGCCCATGTGGGCCAAACCCCCCTAGGCACCACCCCTGGTAGGCCGCGCCTACCATGGGTGTGGTGGCCCCTGGGTTACTTCAGGTGTCTCTCTGCCCCTTTTTTCGAGGAAAATTTTATTTTGAATTTTTTGGGAAACTATGAAAATTGATTTTCTCGCAGAAACAGTTTTTTCAGAAGAAGCAAAATCAAACCAAAAGCCAAATTACAGTAGCTCTAAGAAACTCTAACAAGCAAACAGCTAACAAAACCAAAGCTAGCAAAAGAAAGGCAAAGACTTGGAAGGAGAAAGGTAAAACAAAGCAAGTATAACCATAGTGGAAACATTATTTTGTTCATTAAAATCCTTTTGTTAACAAGGTTGATCAAGTCTTGTTAACAAAACAATCTTATATGAAGCAAAACTTTGCAATCCACAAGGTGATTATGTTACCTCATACTTGATAGCAATGGTCCCAATCATAATAGTTTCAAAATTTTCTTGTGGAATGGGACAATATATTTCTCCAACCTTGATGCTCTCAATATTTTCAATGGAATTTAGGCAATAGCTTTTAACAACCTTCTTGGGGAAACAGACAGTGTGCTCTTTGTCATTAATATTGAATGTTACTTTCCCTTGATTGCAATTGATTATAGCACCTACAGTGTTAAGAAAAGGTCTACCAAGAATAATAGACATATTATCATCTTTAGGCATTTCAAGCACAACAAACTCAGTTAAAACCATGCAATTATGAGCAACTTGAACATGAACATCCTCACATATACCAACAGGAATAGTAGTTGACTTATCAGCCATTTGCAAAGATATATCAGTTGGTATCAACTTTTCTAGCTGGAGTCTCTTATAGAGAGAAAAAGGCATAACACTAACTCCAGCTCCCAAATCACATAAAGCAGTTCTAACATAATTATTCTTAATAGAGCAAAGAATAGTTGGTATACCAGGATCACCAAGTTTCTTTGGAACCTTACTATTGAAGGAATAATTAGCAAGTAGAGTAGAAATCTCCTCATTAGGAATCTTCCTTTGATTAGAGATAATATCCTTCATGTACTTTGAATAAGGAGGCAATTTAATAACATCAGTCAACGAAATTTGCAAAAATAAAGGTTTCATCCATTCACAAAACTTTTTGTAGTGTTCTTCCTCCTTTGACTTGTGTTTCTTACCTGGAAAAGACATAGGTTTCCGCACCTAAGGTTCCCTCTCTTTACCATGTTTATTAGCAATAAAATCTTCACTTGTGTATCTAATGTTCTTAGTGTGCTTCTCAAGTTCTTGCTCACCTTCCTCCTTATTAAGAGACTCATTTTTATCATTAGCACTCTCAGTTTTAGCATCAGAGACAGATATACTATTAGGATCTGCAGCAGGTTCAAGTGGTTCCTCAACTACTTTATGTTTCTTTTTCTTTCTCTTAGGAGGACTGCCACTACTGTCACCTTATTGGGAGTCCTGCTCAATTCTTTTAGGGTGTCCTTCAGGATATAAAGGATCTTGATTAGCTATACCACTCCTAGTTCTAATTCCATAAGAATGTTTATTTCCTGAAGCATTAACTAGCATATCCCTTTGTACCTTAGCAAGTTGATCAAGTTGGGTTTGAACCATTTGAAAGTGTTTACAAAGCATTTTAATATCATTAGAAGTTCTTTCCACAATATCTTTCAACTCATGGATAGCTCTAGAGTTTTCCAATAAATGATTCTGAACTTGTTTATTAAAATTACCTTGTTTAACTATAAATGTGTCAAGTTTCTCTAAGCATTGATCAGGAGGCTTACCATAGGGAATATCACCTTTATTAAAGTGAAGAGAGTGTACCTCAATAGTAGATGCGTGGGAAATTGGCTTACATAATTCTTCTATAGGAGGTAGATTCTTCACATCTTCAGCTCTAATACCTTTCTCCTTTAGACACTTCTTAGATTCCTTCATCACTTTATCATTTAATGCAATAACTCCCCTCTTCTTCGTTGTTGGTGTTTGAACTGGTTCACGAACATCTGGTTCAGGAGTAATAGGCTCAGGTGTATTCAGCTCAGTTGAAGTCCAATAATCATAATTCTTGCTTATTTTAGCCATTAGTTCTTCAGCATCTGTAGGAGTCCTTTTCCTGAAAATACAATCAGCAAAGCTATCTAGGTACGTCCTAGAATCATCAGTTAGTGCATTATAATAAATATCAAGAAGCTCATTCTTAGGGAATGGACATCTAGGATGTGCATGAATCAAGGCACAAAACCTTGTCCATGACTCAGGCAATTTCTCTTCTTCTCCCTGTTTAAAATCAAAAAGTCTCTGCAAATTAGCATCTCTAGCACTGGGAGGAAAATATTTCTGGAAGAAAGAAGCAATCAAGCAATCAGGAGTATCAATGGAACCATGAGGTAATCTATTAAACCAAGCCCTAGCTTCTCCTTTTAGTGAAAAGGGGAAGATCTTAGTAGCAAAGTACTTGCACATCTTACAATCATCAGAGAATAAAGCACTCATAATAGAAAGCCCATTCATATGAGCCACACCACTCTCATTTTCAGTCCCACAAAAAGGTTCTTTCTCAACAATATCTAAATAAGATAAATCAAGAGAGAAATCATAATCTTTATCTTTAATATCTATGGGAGAAGTGGCAAACTTAGGATCAGAGGACAACTTAGGCATAATAGTACGTCTAGCAAGGAGGCTCTTAATAGCACTAGTACCATGTGTGTTTCAGCACTCTTCAACAAAATCATCAGTGAACTCAATGTAACCATCATTAATATCATAACTCTCACTAGCCTCAGGTGAGCTAACAGGTGTAACAATGTGTTCACTAGCAGTTTCGGTATTTCCTAGACTAGCCATAGTAGCATCTAGAGAAGGACCTAATGAACCACTCGTATCAAGCACAATAGAAGTAACATCATGAGCATCAAAAGAAGTTTCAGACTCAGCAGTAGTAGCAGTGTGTGTAGCATGTGTATGTGGTGGTGGTGTGACAAGCTTACTTATAACAGAAGGGGGAATCAAGAGCAGCAGAGGTGTTTAGGATTGTACCTCTTCTTGTAGTGGATGGTAAAATAGGAAACTTTCCATCACGAGACTTCCCCATGATGAAAGGAGTAGCAGTGAACAATAATAGATCTAAGTGAACTTACAAATAAAGCTATGCTCCCCGGCAACGACGCCAGAAAATAGTCTTGATGACCCACAAGTGTAGGGGTTCGCAACAGTCTTCGAGGGTATATTACCCAATTTATTGATTCGACACAAGGGGAGCCAAAGAATACTTGCAAGCCTTAATAACTGAGTTATCAATTCAGCTACACCTAGAAATAGTTCTTGCTCACAGAAGTTTATCAGTAGCAACAATTTGGTAGTAGCAACAACAAAGCAACAACAACAACAGTAACAGTAATGGTAACAGTGGGATTCGAGTGTGGTAGGCATAGGGATGGATGGACGGGCGTTGCATGGACGAGTCTAAACATGTAACTTCAAGATCTAGGGCATTGCAGATAAATAATAATAAGCATCCAAGTACTAAACAATCCTAGGCATGTGCTCCATATATAGTCATACGTGCTCGCAACGAGAACTTGCACAACATCTTCTGTCCAGCCAGCCTGTGGCAACGGGGCCTCTAGGGAACTATTGACAATTAAAGTGCTCCTTTTAATAGAGCACCAGAGCAAAGCATTAACACTCCATGAACACATATAATCCTCACACCACAGCCATCCCCTCCGGTTGTCCCAATTATTGTCACTTTGGGGCCTTTGGATCCGGACAATGATATGTGTACACAACTTGCAGATAAGATCACAAACAATACTATCATGATGATTCAATAATAAGTTCAGATCTGAGATCATGGCACTCGGGCCCTAGTGACAAGCATTAAGCACAACAAGTTGCAACAAAGTCAAATAGCACTAATAGAGATACTAGGCACTATGCCCTAACAGATCTTCTTCAATTACATGATAGACTCATCCAATCCGTACCATCCCCAAGCCTACAGCGGGGGATTACTCACTCATGGATGAGGGAAATATCGGTGGTTGATGGAGATGCGTTGGTGATGACGATGGCGATGGTCCTCTCCAAATTCCCCGTCCCGGCATGGTGCCAGAATGGAGTTTTTGGATCCGAATCTTGGTTTCTGGTGGCGGCGGCGTGGCGTAACTCTCTCTGGAAAACTATCAACCCCCCTCGTTTTTTAGGTCGAAAGGCAACTTATAGGCGCAAAGGGAGGCCGAGGGGGTGCCTGGGGTGGCTGCACCCCCCTAGGCGCGACCAGTGGTGGGCCCGCGCCTGGCATGGGTGTGGGCCCCCAGGCTCCTTCTCTGTCTCGTCTTCTGGCTCCGTGGATCTTCTGGTGAAATATATATTTTTGGCATATTTTCTGGGATTTTTCTGATAGTTCATTTTCTGCACAAAAACAAGAGACCAAGGTAATTCTGCTGAAAACAACGTCAGTTCGTGTTAGTTATATCCAAATCACACAAGTTTAGAGGAGAAAAAAAAGCAAAGTGTTCGAGAAATTAGATACGTTTTGGATGTATCACATACCCACTGAATCAATATGGTTTGATGGTACCTGAGCCAATGAAAGTTCATCGTGAGGAAGGAGTCTTCCCTTCCATATATCCATGCCCTGGATTTATGAGAGTCACATGAATCTTCCAGGATTTCCAGACTATGATTACTAATGCAGGGTTGGAACACTTTGTTGAAGAAGAACCATCTCAGTATGTTAAGCTAACCATGGCTGTGGTGCAGGACTTCCGGTTTACTTGGTCCTCATCTAATCCCATGGTCCATTATAAGATCTACAATATAGCTGTCGACCTGCCTTTTGCTGATTTCTGTGCAGCTATTAGAGTGCCCTATTGGGGATATTGCGAGAAGATCAAGGAGAGGCCTAAGTCACTTATGGATTTATATGCTGAAATTTGCCAAGGTTTCGACTTCTCGAAGGAAAGTGGTAAAATTCGGAACATTCAGTTCCCATCCATTAGATATTTTGCCTATTTCATTACCAAGTGTGTTCTTGCTAGAAAGTTATCTTGTTTTGATCTAGCTTTTATCTCAACTGCTTTGAATAGGGATAGAACTTATAACTTGGGTGCTTTGATAGCTTACCGTCTTACCAATACTCGTGAGAAGAGTGGAATTTTTGGAGGTCTCATTGCCTCTAGGTTGCTAGCTTTCCATGGTTTAGAGCCTCACCATTCAGATTACCAGTTCCCCATAGAGAGGCTTGATTTTGGTTCCATGGTTCAACATATTTTTGTTTCTTCTTGGGCTACTATGAGAAGTTTACTGTATGAGTTATCCTTTGTCAAGCGTGGTTGGAGAGGGGGTAGGACTGAGAAAGTAGTATATTTGCCTACACCTGCTTTGTTTAATTTTGATAACAGGCAAGGATGGTCGCTCACGGAGGAGGAGTTTGACACTTACATGGTGGAGCTCTCCCAGCAAGAAGAGAGTGTTGGAGTGGATGCCGAAGATGATTCGGTTCAGCCCTCCGACATGAGGGAGTCTTTATACCAGCAGCCCTCCTATGATTGGGGCGCGTCTTCTTCTTCATCGCGAGGGCCTGATTATGATCACTCATATGATGACCCACTAGCTTGGGGATACTACCCGCGCTATTGAGCCCCACTTAGGCCAAAAGCCCAAGCTTGGGGGGAGGTACACCGACATCGCGCTCATATATATATATATATCATGTTTTGTCGGTTCTTTGTATATCCATTGTTTCGCTTTCTTTTTGGTTTTTGTTTCAGCTTTCTCAAAACACAAAAATACCAAAAAAAATCGTTGTTTCTCTTGGTTTGTTTCTTTCCTTTCAGCTTTGGTTTGCCTTAAAGAAAAATCCAAAAAAACACCAAAAATATTTGTTGTTCTTCTTGGTTTTATGAGTTCTTTGCAGGGTTCAGCCGTCCTCGGTAGAGTTTGGTTTCATGTTATTATTCAAGCCACACAAGTGAAGGGCAATAATGAAGATTAAGACAACTTGAGGTGTGGTAAGAGGCTGGTAACGAACTCTATTTGTTTTCATTTTATACATATACTCATCATTGTGAGTATGCTTAGTCTGTTCATGTAAGGTATGTGTTATTTATGGATGCTTAGTAGTTCTTGCTCTCTTATGACCAGCCCCAGCTTGCTAATAGTTTGTAGCATGTCATATGAATGTTTGCTTGCATTGTTCTATTCATAACTTGGTATGATATTGTGGTATCTTCCTCTGAATGTTTCATGTGAATCGACTTGGCACATGCTCACGCATGCATATGACTAAACAATAGTCAGTAAGCCTCGATGATTTATTTTGCCTCAGAGTTCTTGTATCACTTTCATGCCATAATTAGTCCTGTTTTGTTGCAAGCATGATTATGACAGTTATTTCTCTCTCGTTTGTCGCTCCCTCTCTATTGCTAGCTTTCACTTACACTGAGTATGAACTCTATTTGTGCATCCAACTCCCCAAAACCAATATTGCCAACAGTGTCCACCATACCTACCTACTAGCATCATCTGCTATTCCGTGCATATTCATTGTGCCTCGTTTTCTTCCAAATAAAATGTTTGTCTATTTTGAGAAAGCTAGTTAGTAAAGCTCTCACAAACTTGATGGCACACTTTATTTCTTGCACTTAATAAACCTAAACCATTGTGACTGTCCATGAAAGTTATATGCTTGCAAATTATAGACTGGGAGTTAGCAGAACCATTGAAAGTGCAATGGACATCGCCTAGAGGGGGGTGAATAGGCTTTTAAAATTATTACGGTTGAGGCTCAAGTAAATTCGGAATAAAACTAAAGTTTAATTTACTGAGAACAAAACCTAGCCACTAAGTTCACCTAAGTGCACCAACAACCTATGCTAGGAAATACAAGCAATAAGGTGATAGCAAGATATAAATACTTCAAGCATGATGGCTATCACAATGTAAAGTGCATAAGTAAAGGGCTCGATTGAGAGATACCAATGGACGCGGAGACGAAGATTTGTTTCCCGAAGTTCACTTCCAAAGAAGCTCTGTTGGAGAGGTGCATGGCGCAATGCTCTCTAAACGCCACAAATGGCTCACCTCGAGGTGTGGTGGCTCGATGTTCACCTAACGCCACACAAGGCCTCACCCCGGATGCGGAAGCACACAACTCACCGACGCCACAAAAGACTCACCCTATTCTCCCGAGTGCGCACCAAAAAGGCAGGCACTCGCTCCACTATGGGACGCTTGAGGGCAGTCATCGAACCCGTACAAGATTGGGGCTTACTCCACAACTCAATTGGAGGCTCCCAACAACAAAGCCACAAAAGGCTACAATGACACAATAGGCCAACCAAATCCACAAGAGGCAACAAGACCACAAAAGGTCAACAAGACCACAAAAGGTCAACAATCCAACCACACAACCGTCTAGGATTCCAAGGAACCCAAGAGTAACAAGCCCACAAGCTTGTACTCACCGAATCTCCGAGGAGAACTCAAACCTATGCAACAAATGCAAGAGGCAAGTCCTTCTCTCTCAAATTCCACCAAAGCTACAAAAGCTATTGGGGGAATAAGAGAGGAAGAACACAAGAGGAGAACACAAAACTCTCCAAGATCTAGATCCCAATGATTCCTTCACAAAGAAGGGATTTGGCTTAGGGGGATTGTAGATCTAGATCTCCTTTCTCAAATACCTCAAAGAGATGCAAGAATCATAGGAAGGGAAAGGGAAAGGGAAAGCTTTTTCAAGGTCAACAATGGAGGAGAGAGAGAAATCCAAGAACCAAGAAGAAAAGCTGTTGCCCACGAAGGGGAAGAGGAGCCCCTTTTAAAGGGCTCCCGGATCTGCCCGTTATGGGCATTCGCGACCCCTGGCCGGAACTTCCAGTGGGAGGCCAAAAGTTCCGGTGGCACATAGCCAACGGTCAAAAACTGCGAAGTGAGAAACTGAAAACGCGAGTCCTGGTCAGGACTTCCGCCGGTTCACCGGAACTTCCGGTGGGAGCGAAACTTCCGATGGAAGTTCTGACAGAAGTTCCGTCAAATAGAGCAAACAAAAACAGAGAGGTTACTGAACGTGAGCCGGAAATTCAACCAAAACTTTCGACGGCAACTAGGCCCGAGCAGAACTTCCGGTCCCTGGCCGGAACTTCCGGTGGGAGTGGAACTTCCGATGAAAAATCCGACTGAAGTTCCGTCAAATAAACACTTTCAAAACAGAAGTTACTGATTGTGAGCGGAAGAAGTACTAGAACTTCCACCGGAACTTCCGGTGGCAAAATGCCCTAGCGGAACTTCCGATGAGAAGCCGGAACTTCCGGTCAGAGAAATTCCAGAAACCAGAAAACCAGAAATGCCATAACTTTTGCATCCGAACTCCAAACGGGATGAAACCAATTTTGTTGGAAAGATAACGATGAAATATTGGGTATCACCTTGGGAGAAAATACCATGAATATATATGTGAAGTATCCCCCAAGGTGTGGAGCCGGAAAACTCGCAAGATCAAAAACCGCAATAAGATATGCAAGTGAAATCCTTATATGATGAACTAGAGCTTGTTATGATGATGACCACAAGCTCTAGATCCTCTCATGGACAAGAACCAAATAACAACCAAGAAAGATGATGCTATGAATGCAAAGGTTTGAGCTCTCTCCGAACGATGCAAATGAGACACCCGCTTGAGAGCCCCTCTTGATAGAACGACTATCTATCCTAAACTCGGTCTCCCAACTAACAACACGAGACCGGCAAAAGAAAATCCCTATCAAGAACATACCTTTGCCTTGAGCATCCCGCTTGAACTTGATGTAGACCGTCTTGTTCTTCTATAGTGGGAACACCTTTCTTGGATGCTCTTGCTTGATGAAGACGAGACTTGCAAATTGCTCCCCCATACTCCATGGGGAAACCTCTTCTTTGAACTTGTCTTCATCACTCCATGAGCATGAGGATGACAAGCTTCAAATTGCTCCCCCATACTCCATGGGGAAACCTCTTCTTTGAACTTGTCTTCATCACTCCATGAGCACGAGGATGGCAAACTTCAAGCATGAGATCTTCTAGAGATGGCGCATCTTGAGCTCGCCCTTCTTCACCCTTCTCGAGTTTGATCCATCTTGATGCAACTCGTTGGACATGCCTTGATCAACCTTCAAGCTCCTTCTTTCTTCATGATTCCAATGGGCACAAAGCCCTTGGACATTTCTTCATCTTCCAACCTTGAGACCAACACATGGCCCAAGCGATGCCAATGGACAAACCTACAAGTGAAACTCAATTTACACATTAGTCCATAGATATTATCATTAATTACCAAAACCACACATGGGGGCATACATGCCCTTTCAACCGTACTGTCACAAGGAACGTTTCAACACTTATGGATACATATCTAGTTGATATCATGCCCTTTTGTTTGTGGATGTCGTCGGTGTGAAATAAAATGGGAGCTTATGAGTTCATGGAGTTATATATATGTGTTAGAGAAACGCCTGGGCCGCTAGCCTAAGCCATGCCTAATCATGGTGGAAACTTGCAGCATAACCATAATGAGAGATGTGTGAAGCATCCTCAATAAAAACCTATGCAAATGGCAAATAAAAATATCACTGAGATGCTCATTGTCTGCTTGCCTTGTCATTTTGATTATGGGATAGCTCCTGTATCATGTGCAAGGGGTATCCCGTTGGCAGTTCTCTATGATATGCATGTATTTACAATGACAAGAACTTACAGGTAACTAAAGTTGAGTAGCATGAGGAGCGGCCCTCGTACTCAGGGGACTTGAGATTTCCAGTTTATGGTATGTTAAGCATATAACTCATATTGGACCTCACTTTCACTATTAACCATATAAAGATACCTATGATAGGGCCAATGAGAGCTCAAAGCTATTGAGTACCTTACTTTCAGCATTTGGAAGCCTTTCAAACCTTTCAAAACCTTTTCACTCCCTTGTTGAGTCACCACTTATTCTATGAGCACCTTCTTGAGAGCATAGTTGTCATTCTTATGTTTGTCTCAAAACTTGGTTAATTATGTCATGACTTTGATGCTTGTACCTCTGATATCTTTACTTCTAGTCTTCACTTGAACTTCAGAGGTGCCTTGGCATTTATATTGTGCTCTACAAACAAAGGCAAGCGAGATACCACTCTATCATACCTTCTTATGAGCATTGCAATGTTGCTTATGTTTATGTTTTATGCTACTTATTATTACTAAGTTGGTTTCTCTTCATAGCTTGCAATGACTATTTAGTAGACCTAGTTGCATACTTCTTATTATGAATGGTTTAAGTATCTACTCCTATGCTGAGAATATATACATCATATGAAGCAAATGTGTTCGTGAAAGTTCTTTTATCGCACTCAGTTTTCAACTGAATTGCTTGAGGACAAGCAATAAGCTAACCTTTGGGGGAGTTGATACGTCCAAAACGTATCTACTTTCCCGAACACTTTTGCTATTATTTCTCCTCTAAACTTGTGTGATTTGGATACAACTAACACGGACTGATGATGTTTTCAGCAGAATTACCTTGGTGTCTAGTTTTTGTGCAGAAAATCAACTATCAAGAAAAATCCAGGAAAATATGCCAAAAATCCTATTTCACCAGAAGACTCACGGAGCTAGAGTACAAGACGGAGGGGAGGCCTGAGGGGCCCACACACCCCTGCCGCGTGGGTGGGCCCATGTCCCGTCTAGAGGGGGTGTGGCTGCCCCAGGAGCCCCCTCGGCCTCCCTCTTCATCTATAAGATGCCTCTTGACCTAAAAACCGAGGGGGTTCGACGTTTTTCCAGAAAGAGTTCCGTTGCGCCGCCACCACCAGAAACCGTGATTCGGAATCAGAAACTCCGTTCTGGCACCCTGCCGGGACGGAGAATTTGGAGAGGATCATCACCATCGTCATCAACAATGCCTCTCCATCAACCATACATGTTTATCTCATCCATGAGTGAGTAATCTCCCGCTGTAGGCTATGGGGATGGTAGGGATTGGATGAGTTCTATCATGTAATCGAATAAGATTGCCAGGGCATGGTGCCTAGTATCTCTATTAGTGCTATCTGACTTTGTTGCAACTTGTTGTGCTTAATGCTTGTCACTAGGGCCCGAGTGCCATGATCTCAGATCTGAACTTATTATTGAATCATTATGATAGTATTGTTTGTGATCTTATCTGCAAGTTGTGTACACATATCATTGTCCGGATCCAAAGGCCCCGAAGTGACAGAAATTGGGATAACCTGAGGGGAAGGCTGTGATGTGAGGATCACATGTGTTCAGGAGTGTTAATGCTTTGCTCCGGTGCTCTATTAAAAGGAGCACCTTAATTGACAGTAGTTCCCTTGAGGCCCCGCTGCAACGGTCTGGCAGGACAAAAGATGTTGTGCAAGTTCTCATTGCGAGCACGCATGACTATATATGAAGCACATGCCTATGATTGTTTAGTACTTGGATGCTTTATCTTATTTATCTGCAATTGCCCTAGTTCTTGAAGTTACATGTTTAGACTCGTCCATGCAACGCCCGTCCATCCATCCATATGCCTACCGCACTCATATCGTACTGTTTGCTACTACTGTTACTATTGCTCTTATTTTGTTGCTGCTTTGCTGTTGCTACTACCAAACTATTGCTACTGATAAACTTCTGTGAGCAAGAACTATTTCTAGGTGCAGCTGAATTGATAACTCAATTATTAAGGCTTGCAAGTATTCTTTGGCTCTCCTTGTGTCGAATCAATAAATTGGGTAATACTACCCTCGAAGACTGTTGCGATCCCCTATACTTGTGGATCATCAGTCGCCAATACGTTTGATCGAATAATATATCAAGGTCTTACTCGGGTTACTCGGAAGAGCAATGGTGATACACCTCAATGCGTTTCCAGGAGGCTAATCTCACAACACGATACACACGATAGTGAGTCGGAGCTTTTAGAAGTCCCAGTTTCTCGGGAGGGACCCTGCCTAAGATTCCAGTGACTATCAGCTGAGTTAGTTGATATAATCGCCCTAACTCGGTTATCGATTCTTTGAAACATGGAGTCGCCAAAGAAACAGAAGCAGGAACAAGGGTTTTGAGGGTAAAAAGTAGATTGTATTGATTTTGTTGATTATGTTCTTAATTTCAATCGCCCATCACGCCTCACAATTTATATCGGGCCGCTGGTATTTCCATGCAAGCCTAGGAGACTATTGCACGTGCGCGTTGCAGATTTTTTAGTAGAAAAATAACTCTAAACTAGACAACTACCACCGAATTTGTACTGGATCCGGGATCCAAGCGTCTGAGTAACCCATGAAGAGTTATCTTTTCTTCCATGTTGGCGTAGTTTCCATTATCTTCAATATTCTTTTCGGCTAAGTCATGATCTCTTCGGACATAAGTCGGCTTTGACTTATTTGGTATGACTTCTAGAAGATATGCTAAGTAGGCTCCTGCAGCTGCCCTTGAGTCGCGTACTGTTTGGGACTGCTTCTGAATAGCCTGTTGGATTTCCTTTGTGCGCCAACTATCTTTAGCTTTAGTCTCCAAATTTGTGTCAAATTCTAGTAAATAGCAAAATGCGTCCACCTGCAACTTGCTTTTATCTAGCTCAAACCGTGGTTCCTACTAACATCCCAAAACAAGCGTCAACACTACCCCCATTTCACCGGGACCATCTTGGAACCAAGGATAATTAAGGTCTACCTGTTGGGAATATGCCCTAGAAGCAATCATGTATGATGAGATTTCCCATTGTATTCATAAAAATATAAAGTTGTCCTTGTATGAACATCTGGTGTGTATCATTGAATATGTGATTCGGTTGTGGAACTATGCATTCATGTTGTTTGTACTAAATGTCCTTGGTCATTGAGGTTGTGCTGGACACACAACTTAGACCAATGTGAAAGTCGGCTTGATGACTCGGTTCCACTTGTCATGGGCATGGAGATGCCATTCCGACTTACATAGATTCGGATAAAGAGTTTAGCGAGTCGGATTAATCCATATTTAGGTACAACGAACAAGTTGTCATTTGTATATCTCAATCAATATAATCCTTAGACCTAAGGTTGTTGCATAGTCCGAGTTGAGGATCACCGACTTAGGTTCTGTCAAACGCTGATCCGTAACTGGGCAGTTATAAAGGCAGGGTTCAGGTCGACTGAGAATCAAGCTGCGTGATGTGAATAACCAAGATGAGATTTTGCCCCTCCACTTGGAGAGATATTCTTTGGGCCCTCTTGTGAGATATGATTCGGAAAGCATGGCCATGCACGACTCAGTTAAGTGTTAACCGAGGCGATTGACTAAGAGTTAGTCGGGTGAATCACTTATCTCGGATCAAGAAGAGAGTCGCACTATTTAAGGGATGACATATATTCGCCTATAGTATGACAAGGTATATCGTGAGGCAAAAGGGACTCGGACGCAAGTCATATTGGAAAGGCAAGTCGTCATGACTCTTTGGTACTTGGAGTCGGCACGTTCTGCTAGGAGCCGATGCCGACTGGTCGATTGTGAGTCGGACTCCATTCGTTTCCAAGTAGTCATGAGCCTGCCGGGTCACACACTTAAAGAGCGGGAGCAAGTTCAGATTGGATCTGAACTGGAAATCTGGTTGGGTTGGACCCGAGCCTGATTTGGACTGAGTCAGTGAGTCGGACTCACAGGGACTAATATTATATGGGCTTTAGTGAATGGTTCGCGCGAGCAGAGCCCACGTTCACTCCCTATATATAGTGGAGCACCGTAACCCAGAAAGGTTAATCGTTGATCGGTTAGGTCATTCCATGTGTTGAAAACCCTACCTCCACATCAGTCCTGTCGTCGTAACGAACCTAGCAGTTCGCTGCCGATGCTCCTCCTTGCACGTGTGGTTACCAGCAGAGATGCTGTACGATCAACACCAGGACGATCGAATCGCAAAGGACTGCATTGCATCAACTGACACGCTTCATCAGTAATCCGCAATACGCGTCTAGTGGTAAACCTCGTGGCCTTCTACCTCAGCTAGATCTTGGGATCACCACATTAGAGGGGAAATTTTTGTTTTATCTCTACATGGCCCAACACTACCTTTTTAAGTAGCCTGACACAATGCATTAACACTCCATGAACACATGAACTCCTTAAATTATAATACCCCCCTTGTTTTATGTAGGGTATCACATTAGGGTTCGTAGGTTCAATAATATAGCAGGTGATATACTATGCAGATAAACCCAAAACTTCCATATACGATGAAGCAATAAAAGTTCAGATCTGGCCCTAATAACAAGCATTAAGTAAATCATAAGTGCATCAACATCCATACTAGAACATCAACAAGACAAACACCATAAATCTAGGTGGCTAAACCTTATTACATGATCAATCTCATCAAATCCCATCCGCCTCACATGCCTACAAGGAACTACTCACACATGGTTGAGCACATGGTTGATGGAGAAGGGCTTATCAATGATGGTGGTGCAGATGGTGTCAAATCCCCCTTCTAGAGTGGAGAGGAAGATAGATTTGATCCCCGAAACGAAGATCGTGGTGGTAGCGGTGCTCTGGTTCGCAGAAGACTCTGTGCCTCTTGGAATGATAGATTTTTTGGGGTATATAAGGACGTGGGTGAGAGATCTCGTTGAGGGGAGGCTCGAGGCCCCATAGGGCCCACATGGCGGGTCCAAGGTGTCAAGCCACACCACATGTCCTCCTAACTGCCTTGACATCCTCCCAAACCACCTCTTCGACCTACTGGACTTCTTTTTCACGAAAACTTCGCGTGTATTTTTTCCAGAATTTACTCCCTTTGTTTCCTACGCAAGAGAAGCATAAATGTGTTTTTGCTAAAAACATCATCAACCCTGACGGTTTTTATCCAAGAATGATGATATTCCAAATCAAATTTATGAGCAAAGTACTTAAAAAAGTAGATACATGATGGTGCTCATGCACAAAGCAGATCCTACATCGGTCGTTAGATCTTCCGATTGGCCTACCTTGCATCCTAATCATATCCCATCTAGCTATGCTTAGGTCCCATTGGAACGGGACACCCGGCATATATGTGCTATATGCATAACATTCCATCACTAAAAAAATACCAAACAAAGGGCAACCTTCTTCCTCCGGTCCTTCGGCGAGGGTGCACGACGCACCTGCGAGCCTGCATGAGGGAGCCGACGCTCTGGGGAGACACCCAACCAACACGAAACTAGGTCCGCATGGTCACCAAGGTGTGAGGAGGGTGGATGGGAGCAGTCCAGACAACATCCCGGCTAAAGGTATGCAGTTAGCTGTGGCGGCAAGGGAACTGCACTGATCCGACGAGCGACATGGCTCGGGAGGTGGTGGTCGGGGTAACGGAGCCACACACGACAGTGATAACGCGTAGGACTCACTCGGGCAGCAATTCCTTACTATATCCAAATATAAATAGGATTTCAGATTGTCATCAGATTCCAACTACCAATTCACATAAAAAAATGGAATTGCAGTTTATTCTTTCAATCTTTATCCTCCCGGTTGGCCTATTCCTATCCGATCCAGCTATGTTTAGGTCCCATCGAAAACGGGACATCAGACAGATTGGTCCTACATGCAAACATTCCATTCACTCAAAAATACCAAAAGAAATGCCAAACATAGGCACGTTAGATACTGATGAAATGCGCACATGACACAGCATGTGACGCACGTGCGTCTTCTCAGAGAAAGCAATCTCAAACTCACCTTATCCCGCAAGGAACTCCCAAATCATGATTACGTGGCCCTTAACCAGCTAGGGGCAATATGGTAACTCCAGTCAGACCGGCTAGTCGCGTCGCCATCGGACCCGTCGTCACCTGCGGCGGCCTCCACGGGCAGCAAACGACCAACCACGGGCTCGGACCGGGTTCCATCAATCCTAACTAGGGGTCAGCACTAAACACTGGCGACGGCGGTAACCCACCTAACCCAGACCACCGTCCATGCCGGGGCAGTTTCGTCATTCCGCGCCCTTTCTCACAACCTTCCGCGGTTCCGCTACTTTTTCCTCCTCCTCCCCCCTCACTCTCCTCTCTCCTCCTGAAGCAAATATTCCAATCCGACGGTGCCGTGCCCCGAGTAGAAGAATCCCGTGAAGCCGCCCCGCCGCCCGGATAAAAATTCCCCATACCCCCCTCGAGAGACGAGCGATTGGACCGCGGCTCGGCGGAGGGACCCGGCTGGATCATCGCATGGCGGAGATGCACAAGTACGGGCTGTCCAATCAGCCCCCAGGTGCGGATTTCGACTCAAGGCTTCTCCCCCGCTTGATCCGTACCCCTGCTTAGGGTTTTTGCTGATTTTTTCAGTGGTTTCCCGGTTCGGTTAGGGTAGACTTTGGTGATGCAATCAGGGTTTTTCTGGGGTTGTTTGGTGGGAGATTCAGGGCTTCTTGTTGTGCTTCGAACGATTCCTCTGGATTGCAGCAAATTGCTGGAGACCCTTTCTGTTTCTCTGGGGTTTGGAATTTCTTTCTAGCGCCTTCTGTAGGCTCGCGGTTGATTAGGAAAACAGTACTACTAATCGGAGCATAAAGGAGACATAGACCACCGCATCTGCATGCTAGTGCTAAAAGAGATTTTGAGTGGGTACTGTTGTTGTTCGTTAGTGACTGACTTATTGTCACTGTTAATTTTCAGATATTCCCCAGATACTCCAGGAAGCTCAGAATCGATGGCTGCGACCCACTGAAATCTGCCAAATACTGTCCAATTACAAGAAGTTCTCCATTGCGCCTGAGCCACCAAACAGGCCTCCAAGTATGCCTTCTTCTCATCGAAACACCATTTTTGTCGAAGTATTTGCAGTTCATCCTTTTCTTCTGTAGCATGGAAGTGGCATGCCAGTATTCTAAATGTCTACTTGCTGAGGTCCTTTGTTAGAGTACTTGTCGAGGTTAACAGGCCTCCTAGGAAGTATTTTTCTTCTAGAAATGTTTAAATTTCAACAGCAGCCCCTAACATTGCAACTTGGGAGTTTAACAGGCCACACCCTGGAACATCTCCCTCGTTTCACATTAAAAATGTATCTAAGGCTGTCAGTACATCAAGTATGTAGAGCATAAAAGTGTGTACCCAGTGCCAAAAGCTTCCACACATTGTGTGATCAAGGGACTATAAATAATCAACCGTGTGAGTTGGCTCCTTTAACTTCAGAAGACGAGGGACCATGCACTCATTAATCACTAATCATTTGAGTATTTGACGATGAGGCTAGACAGTGCACATGAGACCAGGTTGTTCATGGCAGTAGGTGGATGTTTGAATTATGTTTTGTGTGCTTGTACTTCGATATGAACTCTCCTGCTTGTAGGGACAGCTGTCATTCTTCATTGTTGTTTCTTGGTTTCATTTTCCTCTGTTATTATTTGCGGTTGAACTTGTACCTATTTAATTTCCACCTAGTAGATGTCTTATCTTAGGGATTGATTTACCGATACTGAGATTTCTTTCTTATATGGAACTTTCATATCATTCTTGTAGGTGGTTCATTATTTCTGTTTGATCGGAAAATATTGAGATACTTCAGAAAGGACGGACACATCTGGAGAAAGAAGAAGGATGGCAAGACAGTCAAGGAAGCTCATGAAAAGCTGAAAGTATGTGCAAGCTCTTTAATAGAGAACTTTCTTATGCTTATAATTTGTAAACATGAGACGATTGACGGATACTGTTGTTTACTTGTTTATGAATCACCTCAAGTCCTGTAGTATCCCTGTTTATGGAATACGTATAGTTATTTATACTATACTGTGCAGGCTGTCTTAAACAAACAGTACCTATACGTACTCATGAGAGATTGCTGTTTTCAGTCTCCATGGTACGTCTTACAAAAAATAATCATCAGAATATATTTGTGAAGTTAGTGAGATATACATGCATTCAGTTTTGCTATTTTGGAAGTTTCCCTTCATAAGTTGCTGTAACTGGACGAAGTAGTTGGAAACATTTCTGGATCTCTTGTCTTGTATCTTTGATACCAATCAGTTTGTTATAGTCTTAAGGTTTTCACCAATGAAGGTGATTATCTGGTGCGGCTAGAATAGTCACAGTAGTTAATGAAAAAGCTCCCTATTGTTCTTTTCCCGTGATTTTATTACTAGACTAGAAACTGAAGCTTGTCTGTTTAGGTTGGCAGTGTTGATGTACTTCATTGCTATTATGCCCATGGGGAAGAGAACGAGAACTTCCAAAGGCGGACCTATTGGTTGTTAGAAGAGTAAGTGCTGAATACCGCAATAATTTACTTGAATATAATGTAAATTGTTTCTAAACCAATTAGAAATGATATGACAACATGCCATGATGATAACCATCCTCTTTTCTTCCAGGGGTTTTATGAATATTGTTCTTGTGCACTACCTTGAAATCAAGGTATGTTTAGTTTCATGTATGGTGAACTTGTATTCCTCAATATATTTTTTGCAAGTTTGTGCAAGTATCAACTGAGACATTCACATGCACAGTGCGCAATACACATACACTCTTCCATTTGTAATAATCTCCTCCATACAAGAATGAAAAAAATAACCTCTGCAGGGCACCACACACCTTGACTGTCGCAGCGTAATGTATCTGCACTGTTTTACTATGTTGTGCATGGATGCATGCAAGTATACGGATGTTTTTTTTTTTTTTGTGTGTGTGGGGGGGGGGGGGGGGATGGTGGTGGCAGTTTTCTCTGGTGATTTGCCCCTTTATTTATGAATGTTCCTTTTACCTTATGACACTGTAAAAAACGATTTCAGGGTGGCAAACAAAGTTATATACGTTCGAAAGAAGCTGAAGATATTGCACGATTATCAACTGATGATAGTCCTGCATGTTCAAACTCTTTCGCTAGTCAGAGCCAGGTAGCCTCCCAAACTATGGATGCTGAAAGCCCATATAGTGGCCAGATTTCGGAATATGAAGATGCTGAAACAGGTCTTGCTGTTTCTCTATCTTCGTTCTGCATCATCTGCACTAAGTATACATCTACTGGTGCATATTCAATAACTTAACTTGTTACAGTGTATCTAAAGCAAAATTCGGTGCCACAGATAATTGTCGAGCAAGCTCCAGATACCACCCTTTCGTTGAGATGCAGCAACCTGTGGATGGAGTCATGATGGATAATCTGTTGGGTGCCCAAGCTCCAAGTATTTCCATGAATAATCTAGGTAAGATTATTCTATCCTCTGATTACTGAGATATTCTGCCAATGTTGACTTCTGGCCCAGATTTCATTTTACAACAGTTGCAGGTTATCAAAATGAAAGCAGGCTATAACAGCTAACACAGGCAATAATTTTGTTACTCACCATGGTGTAGGTAATGTATTCAATGAAGCTGGAGCTGGATTCAGGACTGATTCGAAAACAGGACTTGATTCAGGGCCCTTCATCGAGCCCTTCCCAGCATATCCAACGGGTTTCATGGAGCCGACACTCTATTCTTCTGTTGCCACCATGGGGTCTAACAATCCGGATGGCAACCACCGGTTAGAAACATTGATGACCGAGGCACTGTACACCAACAACCTTACGCAGAAGGAAGCTGATGCGCTGAGTGCTGCTGGCATGACGTCCTCACAGGTGCTTTGCTATTTTCTTCCCTTAATTTTCTTGTTGTCTTATGAGATGTTTGTTTCTGTACGGCAATCATTCAACTTTTCTACGCCTGCTCTTCTTTGTTCCTATTATGTAGTCCTTCACCTTCAGTCTACTTGCTGAGGTGTAGGAAGGTCCTTCCTGCTCAACATTATCATAGGATTATGTCAATACACTTCTTTTTATCTGAATGCACATTGTAATTTGGTGGTCCTGTGACATGGACGAAACTTATGCATGACCCGTGAGGATATTTAAAAGTACTATGTTTGACTACCTTTAAAAAGCGGGTATTCGGTTTTGGACTCTGCGGTATTCATTGCTGTCTGATGTATATTATTATTACTATGTAAGAGAAGAAATTAGTGGCAGTGGTAGCACTTGCAGACCTTTAAGAATTGTTTGTCTGAGTAGTTCTGTATATGCATTCCTTATTTCACAGTGGTTTACCGACAGCTACGATAAGTGGTGCACACAGTACTTAATTGTTGCCAGAAACTGATATGTTACCCCAAATTCGCAGGTGCACAATGATGGTTATACAGATGTAAGCATGAGATATCCACTATTAAAGCAGTCATCATTGGATCTCTTTAATAATGAGCCCAATGGTTTGAAGAAATTCGACAGCTTCTCAAGATGGATGAGTGACGAACTTGCAGAGGTAGCTGATTTGGATATCAAGTCCAGTTCTGATACTTTCTGGAGCAGCGCTGAAACTGTCAATGTTGCTGATGGCTCTAGTATTCCTATCAACGAACAGCTAGATGCATTCGTAGTCAGTCCCTCGCTTTCCCAAGACCAGCTCTTCAGCATTATTGATGTTTCTCCAAGCTGGGCGTACACTGGCTCGAAACTTAAGGTTTGCACAGTTCTTTATTTTCGCCTGCTATTGTTTTGGCCGTGGGCATGATATAAGAACCCTACTAGTATGTTCTATCTTCAATGTTGAGCATTATGTTACAGACTTTCTGATAAATTCCATCGATTACCCAGCATTAATCATATTTCTTTCTCTTGTCATCCTAATGCAGGTCTTGATTACTGGTACATTCTTGACCAACAAAGAACATGTGGAAAATTGCAACTGGTCATGCATGTTTGGGGATGTTGAAGTACCGACAGAGGTTTTAGCAGATGGCTCCCTGCGCTGCTACACACCATTACATCAATCTGGACGAGTTCCATTTTATGTTACATGCTCTAATAGGGTAGCTTGTAGTGAAGTAAGGGAATTCGAGTTTCGTGATTCTGAGACTCAGTATATGGAGGCGACAGATCCTCATACTACTGGCATTAATGAAATGCATTTACATATCCGTCTTGAGAAGTTGCTTTCCCTTGGACCCGATGACTATGAGAAGTATGTTATGAGTGATGGAAATGAGAAATCTGAGTTAATCAGAACTATTGGTTCCCTGATGCTTGATGATAATTTTACAAACCTGGCATTGCCGTCGGATGAAAAAGTTCTTTCCGCTGCACAGGATAAGAATCGTGAGAAACTGGTCAAAGATAAGCTGTATTATTGGCTTATCCACAAGATACACGATGATGGGAAAGGTCCCAATGTTTTAGGCAAGGAAGGACAAGGAGTAATCCATTTAGTAGCTGCACTTGGCTATGATTGGGCTGTCAGACCAATTATTACTGCAGGCGTCCATGTGAACTTTAGGGATGCTCGTGGATGGACCGCGCTTCACTGGGCTGCATCATGTGGAAGGTATAGCTCATGAACTATTGAGTATTTTGTATTTACTTGTCTATGTCGAACTTACAGTATTTCTATTGTTTAGAGAGCGAACAGTCGGTGTTCTCATAACAAATGGAGCTGCATCTGGGGCATTAACAGATCCAACTCCTCAATTTCCATCGGGAAGAACGCCTGCTGATTTAGCATCAGAAAATGGACACAAAGGCATTGCGGGTTTTCTTGCAGAGTCTGCCTTGACAAGTCATCTTTCAGCACTCACATTGAAGGAATCAAAGGGTTGCAATGTTGAAGAAATATGTGGAACAGCAGAAGCCGATGGCTTTGCAGAATCAAGTTCTGCTCAAGTTGCATCCCAAGATCCTCAGGCAGAGCCATTCAAAGATTCACTTAGTGCGGTTCGCAAATCAACTCTAGCTGCATCCAGAATATTTCAAGCTTTTCGGGTGGAATCATTCCACAGAAAGAAGGTGGTTGAATATGGAGATGATGATTGTGGATTATCTGATGAGCGCACACTTTCACTTGTTTCTCTTAAAAATGCTAAATCTGGACAGAATGATATGCCACATTCTGCTGCAGTTCGCATCCAAAACAAGTTTAGAGGATGGAAAGGAAGAAAAGAGTTTATGATTATTCGGCAGAAAATCATCAAGATACAGGTATTTTCTATTCTAGTCTACCCAATCCTTATCTTTTGTCATTGTAAACATTTGATTATCCAAATTCTACTACAAACCTTAGGCGAGTTAACTGGTTATTCCATCCACTATTTCAAAGCTGATGCGAGTTTATTTAACAACTAGTTTTAGACGAGGAAAAAGGTAACATAAAGCCCAATATTGTGCTAGTAGTAATTTGAGGTCTGTGTGGAAATGATGTCAACACTTGAGTGGTCTTGATTTTTGAGTTGCAAATGTTACACTGTCTTATGTGAGTAATTCCAGTTATGTTAGGTTTTCAACTCTACAATTCTACAAATGCTACATCATTTTCTGTTTATGTTATATCGGTTACGGAATTATACTTATACTTCTATTGTTCACTAGGCTCATGTAAGAGGACACCAAGTAAGGAGAAATTATCGGAAGGTAGTCTGGTCAGTGGGTATTGTGGAGAAAGTTATACTAAGATGGAGGAGAAAGGGAAGGGGCTTGCGTGGTTTCCAACCTGAGAAGCAAATTGAAGGGCCATCACAGATTCAACCTGCGAAAGAGGAAGATGAATACGACTACTTGAAGGATGGCAGGAAGCAGGCTGAGGGCAGGCTACAAAGGTCATTAGATCGTGTGAAATCAATGACTCAATACCCCGAAGCAAGAGAACAGTACAGTAGGCTGCAAGCCTGTGTTACGGAACTACAAGAGTCCAAGGTTCGCTTCCTTTCCTCGTAGCAAATTATTAGCATCTTAAACCATCATAGCATGAAAATCAAGAAGATAACATACAATGCCTCCTATTCTGCATATCTGAAGATGACATACACATAACTAGAGATAAGTACTGAATAAGTGCCAGTTGAGAGCTAATGAATGATACGGTTATCTAACTTGGATTAACATTTTATGGCTTTGGACAGGCAATACAGGATAAGATGCTAAGCGATATAGCTGATGCGGACGGAGGTGATTTCATGGCTGATTTGGAGGACTTCTGCGGGACTGGTGACACAGCAATGTCCACTATTTTGCGACGTTGATGAGCTTTACTAGACCAGTTAGGCCGTGACTTGTTCGTTTTACCAGACTAGTTGTAAATTCTTGTGCTAGATGTTCACTGCTCACCATTTGACTCAATATAGCTAATACATGGAACTTACATAGTTCTTTCCTTAGTCCTTTCATCGTCTGATTATGCAAGAACTCTCAGTTGGGCTCCATGGCTGAACCATGGCGTACTTTTTTAGTTTTCCTGGGAGAGGCTCTAGTACCGATCGTGATCTGGCTCGTGAGCAGTTTTTTTTTTTGAGATGTCGTGAGCAGTTTCTGAAATCAAAACAAACCATCGGAGTACATGGGAACATAGGCAAACTCAGGGAGTACGTTCGCCTGTGCGGAACGTAGGCAAACTCAGAGGGAGTATGTTGCAGTTCGCCTGTGCGTAGCGTCGAGGGAGTAGAGAACAAATGAGATTCTCTTCTGCCAGGAATTCGGAAAAATGCCTGATCTGACACGGCAATCGGCATCACCGTCTTGATTGTAGTCCTCTGCCAGGAATTCGGAAAAATACCTGATCTGACACGGCATCACTCTCCTGCTAGCCGTTAGCGGATTCTCAAGTTTACGTTTTCAAAGAAATGCTGACGTAGTACAGTCACTCCGCGTCCCGTTTGCTATCAAGACAACCGGCCAAAAAAACCCGTCCCGTCCCGTTCACTTTCCTTCTCCTTCCAATCCACCACTCTGCCGCTAGGGTTTTATTATCCCGCAGCAGCAGCATCAGCATCGGCGGCGGCGGCGGCAAGAGTCGAAGCAACCAAACCCCGCGAGAGCTCGAGAGGGAGAGGGAGAGGGAGAGATGAGGCTCCTGACGCACAACTTCCTGGCGTCCAACGTGAAGGGCGTGAGCACGGGCTACCCGCTCGCGCTGGAGGTCGCCAAGTCCTCCATCAAGGAGGTGGAGCTCAACGCCGACTTCCTCCGCGGGATCCTCCCCAAGCTCGACTGGCGCGCGCTCGTCGACGCCACCGCCGCCGCGGGGTTCCCGGAGCTCCTCGCCGCGGAGGCGCCGCCCGAGGCCGAGCTCTTCGCCGAGGGCGCTGCGGAAGTCGAGGGCAGCGCGATCCGCCGCCTCCACCACGCGCTCCTCGAGATCCACGTCGAGGAGGGCACCCTCGTCTGCCCCGACAGCGGCCGCTCCTTCCCCATCCTCAAGGGCGTCCCCAACATGCTCCTCCACGAGGACGAGGTGCGGCATTGACTAGCGAGTCGCACGGCCTCTTTGGTTGGATTGCTCGTGTTCACATAGGGTTCCACCCTTTCAGGTTTTGGGCTTGTAGGATTGGATGTATGAACTATGAAGTATGGGTTGATCATCGTGTGGCCGTAATAACTATATAATACTATTCTGTTTTCACTCGCAATTGTGCCGTGAACTTTATACTTATCATACTTTGGTGTTCTATATATGGTCTTAGAGCATGACAGTTGGTACTGCATTTTGTAGACAATTCAGTTGTACTTTCATCAGATAGTGTGCTCTTTTGGTTATGGAGATAGTGTGTCAGGAACAATTTGGTACAGCTCAATCTCAGTTACTACTCTTAGTTGATTTCGATTTTGGTCTTGGGATTGATTCCGCATGATTGTGGCAATGTAAATTCATTTCGTATTAGCTCTAATTTGAAGAAACTGGTGAGGAACTTGCTTTTGGTTGAGTAATTTGGGGCAAACTTTGCTGGTAGACGAGCCTTCAGGACCTTGTTTGAAGCAATTGCTAAGTTGTTCTGAGTAAACTGTTGTGTTTTATATGTTGGTATAGAAATTTGGATGTTGCTTTCCTTTTTCCTAGTACTTTTATGCTGAGTATGCATTTCTTTACTCTTGCAGAGGTATTAGAATATTGACATGTGTGTTTAAGTAAGCATTTGCTGATTTGCACATCATTTCTTTTGAGATCACAAATAGGGGTGTTGCAAATATTAGGCGGATGGCCCTCTAGTTCTCTCCTTCCAGCCCGTGGTGCACTCACAATTGCTTCCCTTGGCATGGCTAGAGTTTAATGATCATACTTATAGTGCTATCTCTGGAGTTCAAGCTGTATGCAAAATAAGTATCTGAGCTGAACACAGCTAGTTTCGAAATCAAACTCCCAACTTGTCAAGAACTATTTGTTTGTTATAATTTGTTAATTCCACATACTGATACTGTGAGGTATGTGTGAGTTGGAAGTATTGTATCTTATCTGAAGTTCAAATAGAATCAATTCCAATAGGCACTGCTTTCCCGGGTTCCAGTTTTTCTGAACTGTATTTGAATGCCATTGTCGACAGACAGCAGGTTGAATTTAAATTCCACCAATACTTCTCAGTACCGAACCAAGCACACCCAAGCATAAGGATTACAGTTACTCAACACTAATAGATGAGTAACGAACAGAGAAAAAACAATTAGGTAATTTCTTGTAGTATATCATACTAGAGCTTAACTTCTGAATAAGTGAAGTTACTGAATCCTACAGGGGGTGTGGGAGTGTGGCATTTTTTTTTGGCTAGAAATTTGGAAGTATGCCTATGCAAAAACCTCTCCTTGCATGATTTGTCTTGAATCTCATGGCCCAACCCTGTTTGAGAGTACTATTCATTGGTACACGTGTGCAGCACACATGTATATATGAAGTCTGAACATAATCTCATAATGCATGAGAATATACAGATTGTATCTTTGTTTGACGCACATATATATTTGGACTGTTTCCGATCTGCATCGGGCCTGAAACTGCATGCATGTTGCTCCTACATAATACTACAGTAGAAATAATGATTGTAGCTATCATGTGTTTTAACTCCGATGGTAGTACACACTACTCCCTCCGTTTCGGTTTACAAGTACCGCACGTAGTTTTATGTCGCCAAATTGAGCAACTTAGTATGATGTATATATTATAAAAAATATATCACCGAAAACTTTAGACTTCGTATTTTTCAATGATATAATTTTTATATTATATAATTCAAATTATATAGGTCAAATTGATAACCTAGATATACGCGTAGGACTTGTAAACCGAAACGGAGGGAGTACAAGTTTTGCTACGACTTGTTCACTTCGTTTCCTTATTTGGTTGTCTTCATCTACCGTCGCCCTCTTCTGATGGTAGTATGCCACATTTTTTTTTGTTTCAGTGGAGTATTTTGGGAGAACAAGGAACAGAACAACCTGCATAACTTACATGACATAGTATTTGCACAATCATTTCTGCTGGAATATATACTGCGAGTTGAGTTGAGCTAATGCCTGGAAATGTGCAGCTGAGTACCTGGGGAGTTCTTTTCTGAAACAATGAGTACATAGGAGTAGTCGTATATGCATAGTATTGACCACAGATATGCAGTACAGTTTATCATTAGCACATCATTATTATAGTGTCAGGAGACAGGAGCAATCCATGTGAAGCTAGCTCTGGGCTCTTTTATAGCGTATCTCAGCAGATCAAGCAGGGAAGCCAAGCCTATTATGAATGAAATAATAAAACCCAAAAGTAACTCTCGGTTGGTGAGTTGGTCACCAAACGCAGAGATCGACATTAGTCAGCTACCCCATTTTCTTTCTCGCACAAAGTTAGCTACTCCATGGACATCACGCCTCTTGATAAGCCTACTAAGCCGTCACTTCTCTGGTTCGTTGTGATATACTCCCTCCGTTTTAAAATATAAAATGTTTTAGCTTTATAAAACAAATATATCTAGACTATTTTTAATATGTAGGTTTACTTGTATTTGGAGTAAATCTACACACTAAAAGAAGTCTTTTTATATCTTATATTTTGAAACGGAGAGAGTATAATTGAGTCTGGGTCTATAGTTTGACGTCATGGAAATGTAAGGAAGGCGTTTCGCCGTGCATCCAGTGCAAAATCCTTCCTTAAAAACTCAAATCATTGTCAGTCCGGTGGCCATGCTGGTGGGCACTGAACCTTCAACTGTGCCTACTAAATGCGACCCAGCCGGTGCACGTCCATTCAGGGAAAAAAGGGAAAGATGGAACATTCATTGAGCCTCTCATGGACGGGCCAGTTTCCTGCTCGAGCTGACCTGACATGTTGCCAGCGAGTTGTCTCGAGCAGTTCCGAGATAGAAGTCACACTTTCCAGAGTTCTGGAACAAACAATACCATTAGGTGCACATCGCTGCTAGAACGAGTTCATCGCTTTCCACCGCAAAAAAAAAAATCCAGTTTGTTCACACATGACATGAGACCGAAGGTGTGTAGGCTACGCTTGTCGTCGGTGTGAAGGAGTCTGATTTTATTAGACATGCTTGACAGCTGACATCAAACCTTACCTTTGATGGACGCGGCTAAATCTCGGTCAACTAAGAATTAAGTCGAATCTCGGTTAGATGACATCATCCACATGTGCAACTGCAACTCTACGTGCAATTGCAACCACATGTACAATTCTCGGGGTGCAAGAATCACGATGCAAATTCAACGGTTTCGGAGTTGATTGAGCTCTAAGTTAATTCTTGAGCGACTGAGAATGAGAGAGCTACTCCCTCCATTCTGGATTAGCAAAACCGCACAAGATGTGCTTGTGCGCTGATGTTAAGGAAAACGAGTGTGGAAAGAAGATCGACTTTACAAGGCAAGGGTGTTTTTTTTGGTTCAAATTGATTCTAGTTTCATTGATTGTTGAGACCTAAAACCATACTTCCTCTCCCTTTGACTACAAGGCACTTTTGGAAATGCATCTTCTGGGTATACAAGACCACTGTAGCAGCAACCCAAAAAAGAATTGATTTGGTTTCTCCATCGTACAATGATGCTCTGCTGATGTAAGCGTCCCGTGCAACCAAAGAGAAAAAAAAGCACGTCATGCAACAAGTTTAATTAGCTCGGGAAGGATGGATTCTCCAGGCGATTAATCACGCATTCATTAGATGGTTTTGCTTTCTTGCTACTACATGAAAAATAAGACAGAGAGCGAGGAAGTATGGCTACAGACAATATTGTGAGGAGTCTTAAATGGAATTTTTCATTGAATCAGTTCTCATGGAAACATTTGCCTTGATTTTGAGGCTGGAAATGGTGGGACTTGAGGAGAAAATGATACCGTCTTAACCACATTTGCCATTAGGCATGAAATCAAGAAGTGCAAGAAAAACTAAAAACCACACAAAAAAAAACAAGCATCAAAGTTGGGATGTCACAATGACACGACAAGCTTTTGCGGCCCAGGGCGACTCGGGGGCGACCTCTAAACCCTAGCTCCCAGCCGCCGGTCCCTCTTCTCCCCCGCGCCGCCGCCGGAGGAAGCCGTCGGACGAAGCCAGTGCGGCCGACGGCGGCGGCGCGGGGCCTCTCCTCGCGTCCCTCTTGAGCGCCTGGGCGGAGGTCCTCGGGAGGGTTCGGTGACGCGCGCATGGGCTGCCTCCGGCGTGGCGGCCGGGGTCTGGCGCACGGCGGCGCGACCTGGCGAGCGGTGGTGGGGTGGAGTTCGCCAGCTCTGGATGGGCCCCCCTCGCCATCATGGCTCCGGCCGGCGGTGGGACCTCGGATCTGGAGGCGACGGCCTCTGCCGGAGTGGGGCGGGTGGCGATCTGGTGGAGGAGGTGCCGGCGATGGGATTCCGTTGGAAGACCTAGATCGGCTCTCTTTCCCTAATTGCCTGCTCGTTTCGTTCTCCGAAAACCGGCCGGCGGTGTGGGGATCGCTCTGTCGGATCTAATAAAGGTGGTGGTCTTTTGGTTTCTTCCGCACGAAGACGAAGATCTGCTTGATGTCTGCCCTCGGTGTTCTGGTCTGGAGAGGCGCGTTCCGGAAGGCTCCGCCGGCGAACTCCCATGGGCGTATCATACCTGGAGATTGCTAGATCGGAAGGTATTCGGTCATGCGCACCTTGTTTTTCTGGCCATTTGATTCCAGCGGGAGTATTGCGAAGCTCTGTTGTTTGTTCCCACCAAGCGCCATTCTTAGAGCCATGGTAAATTCAGATGCGGAGAATGTCAGGATAGCGGAAATATGAGGGTAGCGATGATGATTTTTGTTCTTGTGGCGACGAAGATCTGGCTGCGTGATCTGGGACTCGTTGCAGCGACTGTTGGTGCGAGAAGACAACACAGGGGGAGTTCCTAGTCTTATCTTGCAGGGTGAAAATCCAAGGTCTGGCCTTAACTGGTTGTCCCTAGCAATGACCTTGTCGAAGGCATTGTTTTGTGAGCAAGGACTTTCTCCAGGGCGAAAATCTATGATCTTTGATCGGGCAACGACGGTGCTTGGGCACTGTTTCCTTCTTGAAGGCGTTGTTATTGGAGTGGAGGACTTCTGGTGTTGTTATGATGGTGTCACTGTCGTTACTTTGTGGACTAGTTCTCTGTAGAGGGACTTTTCTTTTTTTGTATTTTTTCTGGGTTGTGTGCATCCGAAGAGCCGCTAGGGCATGCGTTGTTGTAGAGGCTGCGTGTAATTGGTATCCCTGTGATATTAATATATACTCTTTTCCAAAAAAAAAGACAAGCTTTTGTATGTGCTGAGGTGCACATACCATCATTAGAATTTTAGGTGGAAATTCATCTATAACTCTCTTTATAATTTGTGTAGATGTGTTGTATGCTATTTCTCTTTTTATTATGTAAATAATGTGATACATGATAAATATCACAATGAGCTTGTTTGAACATGTTATGCATCATAGATGGAGAATTAGAGTACCAACTCAGATTGGGCGGACAAATTCAGTGTTAGTTGAGTAATGCCATTTGTGGAAATTATTTCCTGCTCACTTATGAACTAAAAATTCCAAAAAACAGGAACCAATTTTCACTGGGATACATGAGCCAAATTCTCGAAAAGCTTAAGCTCAAAAGAAGTTTCTCAGTCTGATTTAGGGGTAAAATGTGGCCGAGAACATTTTCTCATGTTGTACTCCTGTAGAAAAATACATGAATGGTCACGCTAAAAAAAGTACTCCATCATAAAGTCATTCATAATAATAATAAATAGGAAAAAGTAAAAGTTGATTTACACGCGTCAAGTTCTAAGTTCTATAGATATGCTGTCAACATTCGTAAGATCCCAGCAATCCGGCTCAATAGTTCGCTCGTCACTTGTCAACGTCTCATAACTAGCAAAAATAAGAGAAACACAGTAGTATGCGCCACTTGTGTGCGGGCCTGGTTGCTCGGAAACCATTACGTGGGAGCATCCTCCTCTCATTTATGGATCCCTAATGTTGTTCTTCTTTTCATGTCTTTTCTAAAAAACTTCAACCATCCTCCTCGTACGTTTGTCGCATGTCCGTTTGGCGTAGATGAGAGAAAAATAGGCCTCAACACGCCTTCAAAAGGACCAACTCCTTTTTGTGTGTGTCCCAAACTGGCTCTAAATTTAGATATAATTTGGGGTGCCGTGTGTCGAGAAACAGAGCAATTTACCAAGCGAATTATCTATAATAAACGCTAGATAAAACCTGATTAGAATAGTAGGCAATATACTAATCATGTGAAAAAGCGAAAACATATTAAGGCATATAGCCAAACAAACTGCAAGGCATAAAACTTTGGATATGATCAGAACAAGATTGAGACAGAAGATGTACACGGCAGTAACAGAAGTGGAACCGCCGGCGTTGGAACCGTCGTTGGCCATGTCGTCGAGGAAGAGGGTGCTGATGTCGGGAAAGAAGTCCTCGTCGGGGAAAACGTCGCTATCTGTGAGGGAGTCCGTGACGAAGCCAGTAGTCGCGCTGATAGCGCTCCCCAAAAACCTTATCGTCCTTCTCCCGTACAGGACTCGAAGCAGCGGGGTCTCGGAGGCCTACTGTCCCGGCTCGTGGTGCCCGCCGCAAGACTTATCGCCCTTCTCCCGTACAGGACTCGAAGCAGCGGGGTCTCGGAGGCCTACTGTCCCAGCTCGCGGTGCACGCCGCCAGACGGGATGGGGAAGATGTAGGTAGCGCAGTGCTCTGAGGCGGCAGCCCACCGGACAGCCTCCACTCAATTCGTATTCATTTAACTCGTACTAAAAGTCCATTCAAAGCAAACGTTTCAGCTTCTGTACATATACCATTCATGCGTGGCAAAATAAAGCTCGGCTCGGCGAGATTCCCGCAACCTGCGGCGCGCGTCGAGGCGAGGCGAGCGAGGAGGAGCGCGCGTGTGGAACTCTCTCCTTCTCCTTCTCATCCTTTTACCAAGTGGTAGGAGAGCTCACCTTATAAGCTGGTCCAACTTCCACTCAACTAGCAATGTGGGACTAAACATTTGTCCCAGCTCTTGCCTTGCATGAATGGGCCACATGGCCCTCTAGGATTTTCAGAAATTATTGAAATAGAAAATGGGCTAGACTATTTGGGCCAAAATTCCAACAATCCCCCACCAGATCCCAGAGACACATGTAATATGTCTTTGGTTCCAAAACACTGTTTATATACCGGTACTATAGTGGAGACTGTTAAGTTAAACTTCCACCTAGAATTCTGTGCTACAATAGGTTGCGACTTGTACAGTGGACTATGCCTTGAACTGCAAGGTTGCTGCAATCTAGCTTCACACGAAGTCTTGACCGATACTGGGCTACCGTGGGACTTCCCCGCGGGTGAAGCTTATACGTCATACTCCATGACCTTTCATGAGTTTATTAGAGAGCATCCTACTCTCATAGACTGCGACGTTTTAACAGTCAGACTCATATATGTGTGTTCTTCAAAAGATGTTCTGTAGGACAACATCTTTGCTTAGGATAAGCCACTTAGAACACATTAAGATAATAAACCAACCTGCCGTGCAGAATAGAAAAGTATTGCATCTTTATGGAGTGGTGTTTATTAAAGTAGGGATACTTTCCTCTCAGCTAACCAACAGCTTGTTTCCCAATTCTAATTCACGGGATCTCCGATCAGATAGAGTGGTTTACCACTGTGGAAAGCTCAAATTGTGGGTCTCATACCCATCTCCTTCGATGCATTTTCTATCACGTTGCGTGATAGACCCTTTGTGAAGGGATCTGCCAAGTTTTTAGATGTTTGGATATAATCCAATGCAATAACTCCGGAGTTTCTCATTTTCCTGACAAATTTCAGTCTCCTCTTCACATGTCTTGCGGACTTCATATTATCCTTAGAACTGTTCACCTTAATAATCACAGTTTGATTATCACAGTTCATTGGAATTGCGGGTATAGGTTTTTCAACCACAGGTAAGTCCATCAAGAGTTCACGAAGCCACTCTGCTTCAACAGTGGTCGTGTCTAGTGCTGTGAGTTTTGCTTCCATAGTTGACCTCGTTAAGATGGTCTGCTTGCAAGACTTCCAAGAAACAACGCCACCACCAAGTGTGAAAACATATCCACTCGTGGTCTTTATCTCGTCAGCATCAGATATCCAATTTAAATCACTATCACCCTCTAGTACCCTCGGATACCCGGTATAGTGTATGCCATAGCTCGCAGTGCCTTTTAGATATCGCATAACTCTCTCAAGAGCATGCCAGTGATCATTTCCTGGATTTGAGACAAATCGACTGAGTTTGCTTACAGCAAAGGCGATGTCAGGTCTCGTGGCACTAGCTAAATACATAAGCGAGCCAATGATTTGAGAGTATCTTAGTTGGTCTCTAGCATTTCCTCGATTCTTTCGAAGCAACACACTAGGATCATACGGTGTAGGAGAAAAATTGACGTCGCTATACCCGAAACGACTCAAGATCTTTTCCACATAGTGGGACTGAAGCAGTGTAATCTCACCATCATCATCTCTCAATAGCTTGATGTTCAGGATGACATCAGCTACTCCCAGATCCTTCATCTCAAAGGAACGAGATAAGAAATCTTTGACCTCCTTAATTGCATTAAGGTTGGTTCCGAAAATCAGTATGTCATCAACATACAAACAAAGGATGACTCCCTCACCCCCACCATGGCGATAGTATACGCACTTGTCAGCTTCGTTTACAACAAAGCCTGCAGCGGTTAAGGTTTTATCAAATTTTTCGTGCCACTGCTTAGGTGCTTGTTTAAGACCATATAAAGACTTCAGTAGCTTGCACACTTTTCTTTCTTGACCATTTACTACAAAACCATCTGGTTGATCCATATAAATTTCCTCATCCAACTCTCCATTTAGGAAAGCCGTCTTAACGTCCATTTGATGAACAAGAAGACTGTGTGAGGCAGCCAGAGAAAGTAGTACTCGAATGGTGGTCAACCTTGCTACAGGTGAGTAAGTGTCAAAGAAGTCTTCACCTTCCTTTTGGGTATAACCCTTGGCCACAAGCCTTGCCTTGTACTTCTCAATAGTACCATCAGGCCTTAGTTTCTTCTTGAACACCCATTTACATGCTACAGGTTTGCACCGATAAGGACGATCAGTGATCTTCCATGTTTCATTAGCTAAGATGGAATTCATCTCACTATGAACAACTTCCTTCCAGTAGTCAGCATCAGGAGATGCATAAGCTTCTGAAATGGAAGTGGGAGTGTCATCCACAAGGTACACAATGAAATCATCACCAAAAGACTTTGCAGTCCTTTGTCTCTTGCTCCTTTTAGGAATTTCATTATCATCCTCCTTAGGACTTTCAGAGTGTTCAATCGGAATGGTAGGTTCAGAGAATATAGCAAATTCCTGATTAGATGAACTAGGTATCTCCAGATTTGATGAGTTAGGTTTATCCTTCATTGGAAAGATATCCTCAAAAAAAGTCGCATCAGTCGACTCCATGATTGTACCGACATGAATGTCAGGTACTTCAGATTTTACTATCAAGAATCTATAACCAATGCTATGAAAAGCATAGACCAGAAAAACACAATCAATGGTTTTTGGTCCAAGCTTGCGCTTCTTGGGGATTGGTACATTAACCTTTGCCAAACAACCCCAAGTACGTAAGTAAGAGAGTTTTAGTCTTTTCTTCTCCCATTCTTCGAATGGAGTAATTTATTTGTTCTTTGTGGGAACTCGGTTTAGGACATGACACGCGGTCAATAGTGCCTCCCCCCACCATTCCTTAGAAAGACCCGATGTGTCTAACATGGCGTTAACCAAATCTGTTAGAGTACGGTTCTTTCTTTCGGCTACTCCATTTGACTGGGGTGAGTAGGGAGGCGTCCTCTCATGAATTATGCCATGTTCCGCACAAAAGGAATCAAACTCGTTGGAAAAATACTCTCCACCACGATCAAACCTAAGCCTCTTAATCTTTCGATCAAGTTGATTTTTTGCCTCAGCTTTATAGATTTTGAAGAAACTCAAAGCCTCATCTTTTGATTTCAGAAGATACACATGACAATATCTCGTAGAGTCATCGATCAAAGTCATGAAATATTTATTTTCACCTTTTGTCAACACATCATTCATCTCACAAAGATCAGAATGTATGAGCTCTAGTGGTGTTAAATTTCTCACTTCTGCAGTCGTATGTGACTTGCGAGGTTGTTTAGCTTGCACGCAGACTTGACACTTAGATCCCTTAATAGTTGAGAAATCAGGGATTAAATTTATTTTGGCTAGCCGCGTCATACAACCAAAATTAATATGACAAAAACGAGAGTGCCAGACATTTGATTCAAAATTTGTGTAAATATGATTAACAACTTTATTACAAATGTCTGACAGAGATAAGCGGAACAAGCCTCCGCATTCATAGCCTTTACCAATAAAGGTTCCATACTTCGAAATTACAAATTTATTGGACTCGAATACAATCTTGTAGCCATCTCGACACAGAAGAGATCCGCTAACAAGATTTTTATTTATTGAGGGAACATGATGCACGTTCTTCAGGCGCACAGTCTTTCCCGAAGTGAACTTCAGATCGACCGTACCAACACCATGAACAGAAGCATGCGAGCCGTTCCCCATCAGCACGGTTTGAGTCCCTCTGACCTGATATGAAGAAAACATGGAAATATCAGAACAGACATGTACATTAGCGCCCGTGTCAATCCACCAATCAGGAGAATGACATAATGAAAGAACAGTGGGTAATATACCATACCCAACATCTTTCATCTCAACGTCGCCCATGACAACATTAGCAGTCTTGCTGCTCTTCCCATGCTGGCGCTTGTCAAAGCGGTTGGGACAAGCAGGAGCCCAATGATTAGGATCACCGCACACATGACAAGCACCTTTCCTCTTATCAGTCTTCTTCTTGAAGCTGGTGGACTGTGAGGCCTTGTTCTTTCCATCGAACTTTCCTTTGTCATCAAACTTGCCTTTGTTCTTGAACTTGTGAGGCTGGAAGTTCCTTTTCTGTACCAGGTTGGCATTAGAACCTCCCTAGGTACCTCGAGCATGTGTGTCTTTTGCTCTCGCCTTCTCTTCCACATCAAGAGTCCCAATGAGATCCGTCATGGAGAACTTTTGTCTCTTGTGCTTCAGAGAAGTAGCAAAATTCCTCCATGACTGGGGAAGTTTGGAAATGATGCCTCCGGCAACAAACTTGTCCGGTAACACACAAGTAAAGTGCTCAAGCTCCCTGGCAAGTGACTATATCTCATGAGCCTGCTCCACAATGGAGCGGTCATCAATCATCTTATAGTCATAGAATTGTTTCATGGCATACAGTTCACTGCCAGCATCAGAGACTCCAAATTTTCTCTCGAGCGCATCCCACATATCTTTGCCATTGCTAAATGACAGATATGAATCGACAATATTGTCGCCAAGGATGCTGATCAAGGCATCCTTGAAAGTGGTATCAAGTTTTTGGAACGCCTCTTCCTGAGCGGGATTAAGTTCCCCCTCAGGTGCGCCATAGATGGCGTTATAGCAGCTCATGGTCTGAAACCAGAGCACTGCTCTCGCATGCCATCGTTTGTAATTCACACCTTCAAACACAGGTGGCTTCATAGAAGCAACAAAGCCACTTGGGGCAAATTGCCTGAAATAAGGTTTTTGGATTGTTGAGAAACAGAGCAATTTACCAAGCGAATTATCTATAATAAACGCTAGATAAAACCTGATTAGAATAGTAGGAAATATACTAATCATGTGAAAAAGCGAAAACATATTAAGGCATATAGCCAAACAAACTGCAAGGCATAAAACTTTGGATATGATCAGAACAAGATTGAGACAGAAGATATACACGACAGTAGCAGAAGTGGAACCGCCGGCGTTGGAACCGTCGTTGGCCATGTCGTCGAGGAAGAGGGTGCTGATGTCGGGGAAGAAGTCCTCGTCGGGGAAAACGTCGCTATTTGTGAGGGAGTCCGTGACGAAGCCAGTAGTCGCGCTGATAGCGCTCCCCAAAAACCTTATCGCCCTTCTCCCGTATAGGACTCGAAGCAGCGGGGTCTCGGAGGCCTACTGTCCCGGCTCGCGGTGCACGCCGCAAGACGGGATGGGGAAGATGTAGGTAGCGCAGTGCTCTGGAACTGGAGACGCAAAGGATGTGTGGCAGTGTAACTGAGAGGAGGCGCGACCTCTCTCTCTTATAGGCGCAGAGGGGAAGGTAGACAGACTGCGCAGAAGATGAAGCGAACAGGCGGCAGCCCACCGGACAGCCTCCACTCAATTCGTATTCATTTAACTCGTATTAAAAGTCCATTCAAAGCAAACGTTTCAGCTTCTGTACATCTGGCGTGGCGTGGCGTGGCGTGGCGAGCGAGGAGGAGGAGCGCGCGTGTGGAACTCTCTCCTTCTCCTTCTCATCCTTTTACCAAGTGGTAGGAGAGCTCACCTTATAAGCTGGTCCAACTTCCACTCAACTAGCAATATGAGACTAAACATTTGTCCCAGCTCTTGCCTTGCATGAATGGGCCACATGGACCTCTAGGATTTTTAGGAATTATTGAAATAAAAAATGGGCTAGACTATTTGGACCAAAATTCCAACACCGTGGACAAACAAATAGTCCTCTTTGTGCCCTCTTGTGTCTGCGTCTATTCTGGCCCTAAATCACTAGACTCTTTTTCTCTCCAACCCTCCCAATTATCCCTCGACGCAACCCTAGTCTTCTCCATCCTCCTCTCCATCGCGTCCATAGTCGAAGCCCTAGGGAAAGAATAGGGCGGAGCGACCCAAGAAAGGAAAAGGTGCGGAACGAGGCCAAGACGGTCACTGACACCCTGGTTGTCAAGGCCGCCGCTGCCCAGTCCGTCGTCGTAGACATTGGCTAACAAGCAAGCAGACGACAAGCGGCTCTGTTGATTTTTGATCAACAGGAGGTTGCGGAAGTCCTAGCCGCACACCTAGCCTCGACGAGCACGTGGAGCCAAGTCTTAGGATGCAGCGTCGCCGGTAGCCACCCACCTCGGAGCATGTCACCTCCGGCATACGTGTGCCTCCCCGGAAATGTCCCGACGTCCATGAGCCGGTTCTCCTCGCGCTCCATTAGGCGCTGGCTCCTTCGACATCCCTAAACGGACAAATTCTCTATTCAACCAAATCGCTTCTAGATCGCATTTACAAGCAAACCATTTCGGAAAATAAGATGTTTCATTCTTTTCATGAAACACTTATATTTAAGAAGAAAATACAAAAACATCTTATAATTTGAATAAGAGGGAGTAACAACCCGACAGGATAGCTCGTGGCATTACGCACGGTGTGTGTCCCACTGTCCCGGTATGAAATTTCGCCCGACAGTGGTCGCCTCTACGACACGCTACTCGCATGCCCGCCCACCCTCCGTTAATCGAGGCCCAACCCGTCACAAAATTCTCGCGTGGGTTTGTCACACCCACGGACGACGAACGGGTGACGAAGGTGAGCCGCTGACCAGCGAGCACCTCGGAGCGACCGGTATCGCGGCGTGTCTAGCGGCGGGTAGGAACCGGAGGCGTGCACGAAACCTTGCCCCCATCGTGTCGCCGAGAGCTTCCGGTCTTCAATTCCGCAGCTGTTCCCGCCACCTACTTCCTGCCAGAAACGACGACGGGCAGACTGCAGAGTAGAGAGGCTGGAGCGTGCGAATGCGAGCAGCGGGGAAGCGGGAGCCACCCGTTCCGTCCAACACGAGACGGGCCCACATGGCATGGTTCCCTGCCGTACGTACGTATACGTAGGTGCGACCCACACGGCCTGAGCAGCAGCTGACCGGCCCGAGTCTGACCCGCGCGCGGGCCGACCTGGCAATAGGCGTTCGGTTATCTGTCGCCATGGAGAGCCGGTCTCGTTCGGCAACTGACCGTCATCAACAGTGAAGAAAACGTATATTTGGTCGCCCCTGAAACCGTCGGTAACGAGTTTTATTCTGCTGTCACGATCGAAAAGTAAGCTTTGTTATGTGTTTCCACGACCGCGCTTCTCACCACAACATCAATCAACGTGATCTAGTACGTGACTATTCTCAAAAAGATGAAATGTCCAACTAACGGTGGATTCTACTCCCTCTATTTCAAAATATAAGATGTTTTAGATTTGTGAAAAAATGTATCTTGACTTTTTTGTGTGTGTAGGTTTATTGAGGTTTAGAGTGAACCAACACACTAAAAAAGTCTAAATACATTCTCTTTACAAACCTAAAACATCTTATATTTTAAAATGAAGAGAGTACTATGCAAAAAATACAAAGTTTCATTTTATCATTTTTACGTAGTCCACATACGTTCGTATTCTTTCTAAAATTTAAACGATAAGTATCTAGATAATATATGTGGAGGCTCATTTTATCATTTTATCATTTTTACGTGGAGGCTCAAATCACTAGGGCCTTGTTGTCGGGCTGACTCGGGCCGGGAAAGAGTCCGACCACTTTGGATCTTTTGTACGTACGTACATAGTCTATCCCTGTATTTCTGCAAGAGGCTGTTTTCAGAATTTGAACCTATGGCCTTGTGGTCACAAGGCAGCAACTGTACCACTGCGCCAAAGCTCTCCTTCAAAACACATAAAATAGAAAATTGAGCAGCGTCTAAGCCCCTACTTCCCCCGACGTGGGTCCACCCTAGCATACATGTGTGATTTATTTCAATTTTTTTGAAAATTTAAAATTGTATTTTTGAGATTTAAAAAAAAGATGGTCCACCGGCTGACCGGCCCGGGTATGACCCGCGGGCCGACCTGGCAATAGGCGTTTGGTCATTTTTGTGTAGCCTATAATATAAATAATTTCATATTATGATTTTGCATGTTGTGGAATAGAACCTTGACTATATCCAGAATTTATTTTCAGAATTTTTAAACTTGTAAATATGATTTTTTTATATACATATTTTTAATGGAGGGAGCATTGCAACTTGGAAGCTGAGGACACTACCCCTCTCTCTCTCTCTCCCTGGCCGAACTTGAGAAAATATCAAGATCTGGTCTTAAAGCAATCCTAGCTCGGGCTTCTCTTATCTTTTGTTAGCCACTCGTGTTTGTGATTTCTAAATCTAGGATCATATACTAGTACTAGCTAGTATCATGCACAGTATCATTGTGCATGATACTTACTTTATAATAGTTGTATTGTCGTCATTGCGAAGACAGCCCCACGGTGAAGCATTAGGGGCGACTTTAGCATCAGTAGAAGTATAGAACCGACAGCACCACTACTCATCTACTCCACGGTGGAGCATGAGGAGTAATCAAAATCCGCCATTAATAGAGGATATCGATTTATGACCACTAATGAGTTGTCTCTCTTTTAAGTTTTAGCAGAGGGGTCCACATGTTAATTAACTCATCTAGATATCCTCATCAATTATCGAGTTCTTTTGTCTACAGTATGGAGAAGGTGTGGACAAACCCCTGCGTCTCGCGTCGCCCCCCGAGGCGACGGAGACGCGATCCCTAGCGCCCACCGTCTTCTCCCTCCTCCTCCCCTCCTCCCTCGCCGCCGTCGGCGAGCGCCGCCCGACTAAGCCCGTGCGGTCCGGCGGCGGCGGGTATTCTTCTACCCGGTGCTGGGGGCTGCGCGGGTTGGATCTTCTGGCGGCGATGCGGCATGGCGCTGGTGGCGAGCTCGTCCGGCGGCGGTGCGGCAGTCGCGGGTCGTAGAGCAACGCGGTTGACGAGTGGCTGCAGGACGGCGTGGCGGTGGCACTGCTTCTGGCGGGGGTGCTCCGGCCTGCGCCGACGTCTTGCGCTGGACGGAGCTGCGGCGACGGCGCGACCGAGGCCCTCCGACGGCGAGGCACGACGGCTTGGCCACGCGGCTCCGGCGGGGTAGGACAGCGCGGGTCACAGATCGACGGCAGCGGGGCTCCCTAGCTGCAGCAGCGCAGCGACAGAGCTGAAGGGCCCGATCTGGGCCTGGCCGGCGGGCCGGGCCTGATCTAGGCATGTTTGGCACTACAGCTGCGTCTCCGGACAGCAATCACCATAGTGATGGTGATGGAGGGCGGGTCCCCTCCCCTAGGCAGCCGTGTGGCCTGACACCTGCTGACCCGATGCCGCCATATTGCGCCCTTCCCGACGGCTTTGCGGTGTGACGCTTATGGGCGCCTTATCGCGAGTCTTTGGTGGCAAGGTGGACTGCATGCGTGTCTCGACGGCGGGGCGGCATTGCAGTGGTGGTGTCCCTTCTCTTTGGTCCATGCGGGTGGCAAGGAAGGGACTTCGAGGGCTCCTGGTGGTGGCAGCACCCAGATCGCGGCTGGAAGCTCGGCTCGAAGCATGGTGCTGGTTTGAGGTACCACTAGTGGCGAGAGTTTTTCGGGCGAAAGCCCAGCGCTTCAGCGCCAACAACGGCGATGCCCGTGGGTGTCGTGACCCTCTTGGGTGCGTTTTTGTGGCTACTCTCACCCCAGTAGGGCTCCGGGTGAAAACCCTAGACCCCTGTGGTCTCGGCGGCGGCGACGTTTGGGGGCGTCGTTACTTTCTTGGAGGCGTTGACGTGGAGCTCCGGTCCCCCTAGCCTCGTCGTCTTTGGTGGCAAGCTAGTTGCTTCCTAGGCTTTACAGTTTATCTTTGATCTGCTTGTAAGAGGAACTTCTCATCACTTTGTATCGGTTTGGCCATTTGGATTTATTTATAAAGCGAGGCGAAAGCCTAGTTCGAGAGTCTACAGTATGGACAATCCTTTTGGAATAACATCTACGAGGTCTGCAAGCAAGATCAAACGCAGGTGCAAACACGAGGAACGAAGGTTGTTCTTGCATCTAATAGTCGTCCATTTTTTGTTGCAAAATCTCATACGCCGTGCGTCGTGGCCTTGTAAATCACTTCCAATTCAAACAAAGTATTGTCTTATCCAATTTTAACACAAGAATGACTCATAGCTTTTCCCTCCCAAAACCTTGTTTTCCTAAGCACTACTCTTTTTGCTAGTGGCGTTCAAAAATAAATACACGCCAGTACAGCCAAGCCATGCCAAATAGTAACAGCTTTCGAATTATTGCAAATGCCACCATTAAAACCTAGTGGCGTTTATAAACATTCGAACGCCGCCACTTAGTAGGACCCGCATATCCAACCAGGGCAAGCTTAGTGGTGGCGTTTGAATAATTGAAACGCCACCGCAAGGTAGGCTACTATCGGCGCTCGCAGAAATATAAACGCCACCATTAAAAACTCCACTCTCGACTTATTCTCTCACTCCCTCACATCTCTTTTACTCTCTCGCAACCGCCACTCGAGCCGTGGATGCCCTTCCGCTCCCCGACCACCACTTGATCCACGCACCCCTTCTCTCCCTGGAAACGACTCCCCCGATTCCACCCTATCCTCTGCCCTCCCCTCAATTATCTCCTTTGCACCACCCGCCCTCGATCTATCACGACACCCAAAATCCGAGCCGTCCTCGGCCCCGTCCCGTATCCGTCGGTCGTGGCACCTGCGCGCCCCAAGCCGCTGCCTGACGCGACTCAGTTATAGAGCTTCGTTGGGAGACCCCAAGAGGAAGGTATGATCAGCACAATGGAAAATTTTCCCTCAGTTATGAAACCAAGATTATCGAACTAGTAGGAGCAAGGAAACAACTCCAAGGTGTTGCTAGCAACTTGGAATCCTGCATAACATAAACTCAAGACTTTGCCCCAACTTACAGTAAGGTTACCAATCTCACTGATTTGCTGAAAACAAAAGATTAAACGCATAGTGTGGAAGGTAATGATTGCTTGCAGAAAGTAAACGATAATAGTAGATGATGTAACAATGGTAAAGATTGGAGTAGGGTCCACAGTTCACTAGAGGTGTTATCCTTAAGATAAATAACATAACATGCTGGTTGAACAAATTACAGCGGGACAATTGACAGGAATTGAGCAAGGCATAACAATGCAAATACTAGACATTCATGATTCCTATGAGATTTGATTGGGTATTACAACAATATACATAGACCACCATCCAACTGCATCTATGACTAATAATCCACCTTCAGGTTATCGTCTGAACCCCCTCCAGTATTAAGTTGCAAGCAATGGATAATTGCATTAAGCAATGTGTGTAGAGTAAACAATAAAATTGTTCCATGAATAAAAGATTGTTGTTTTCTCCCTAGTAGCAATAGCACATCTATAACCTTAGAGATTTTTATCACTTCCCCAGATTCAATAGAGGCATGAACCCACTATCAAGCATAAATACTCCCTTTTGAAGTCACTAGCATCTACTTGGCCAAGATAGCTACTAGAAAAGGAGAGCATGCAAGATCTCAAAGAACACAGACATGATAGAATCGATAATCAATAAGACATGATAGAGTCAATAATCAATCCGACATAGTATCTCAATATCCATCGGATCCCCATAAACACAACATGTATGATTAAAAATAGATGATCTTGATCATGAACGGAGCTCACAAGATCTAAACATGATAGCACAAAGGAGGAGAAACAACCATCTAGCTATTGTATGGACCCATAGTCCAAGGGTGAACTACTCGCGCATCATACCGGAGGCTGGCATGGTGATGAAGAAGGCCTCCGGGATGATTTCTCCCCTTCGGCAGGGTGCCGGGAAGAGCTTCAGATCCCCCCGATCTAGGGACGATGGTGGCGGCGCCTACAGACTGTTTCGTGGAGATCTGATCGCCTACTTAGGGTTTTGGCATCGGGGGCTTTTATAGGCGAAGAGGCGAAGAAGGAGGGTGGCTAGGGGGCCCACAGCCTGCCCAGGTGCGACCTAGGGTGGGCCCATGCCTGGGGGGGGTGCGGCCACCCTGTGGCGCCCCTCCGGTCGCCCTTTGGTCTCTATGTCCATCTCGGTGAATTATTGACTTTGGCTTTTGTCCCGTCCAATTCCGAGAATATTTCCTTACTAGCTTTTCTAAAACAAAAAATAGCAGAAAACAGGCAATTGACACAACGACATCTTGTTAATATGTTAGTCCCAGAAAATGTATAAAAATACCTCGAAGTGTAGAGAAATCATAGCAAAGTTGATACTAAACAAGCATGGAACATCAAAAATTATAGATATGTTTACGACGTATCAAGCATCCCCAAGCTTAACTCCTGCCCGTCCTCGAGTAGGTAAGTCATAAAAAGAATAATTTTTGAGGTGACATGCACCATCACAATCTAGATCAAACCATTTGCAAAGCATTGAAATCTAGGATCAAAGTACTCTAAACATGAGCATGAAAGATGAAGTTCTAACAATAAGACATAGTAAGTATGTTGCAACATGAAAGAATACAAACAAAGATCATGAATAATAATGCATTGAAAGACGTTTGTTTGTTTCACATATAGAAAACATAGCATAGTGGTGTTCAGCTTGTCCCTCGCGGAGTAGCAAAACATATATGCATATGACACCTTCAAAGTTCATAAGGGTGACTAGATACAAATAGTTCAAGAACAAGCAATATCAAAATTATGAGTCAATCAATAAGTTTTGGGACAATGCACATAGAACTAAGAATGACAACCATGCTCTCTTAATTGGTGCATAAGGATAGAAGGTGGAAACTCAATATAAAAGTAGGAAAAAAGGCCATTCATAAAGGGAAGCAGGGATTTCAAATTTCATAAAGAGCTTCTAAAAATTATGGTACTTGTTATCTTTCATCTCTCATTGCCCCTATAATAAGCATCTTGAAGTGATTAAGGTTAAAGTGAAACAAATATGGAGTATATGCTTGACAAAGTATAAGTTGGCAATGTCATGTCCCTTGAGTACGAGGGCCGTTCCACATGCTACTCAACTTTATTCACCGGTAAATTCTTGTCATAGTCAGTATATGTGTATCATAAAGAACCGCCAACGGGGTACCCCTTGCCCCATGATACAGGAGCTATCCCATATCAAAATTACAAGGTAACATCCAATGAGAATCTCAACGATCTTTTTATTTGCTATTTGCATAGGTTTTTATTGAGGATGCTTCACAAATTGCTCACTATGGTTATGCTACAAGTTTCCACCATGATTAGGCATGGCTTAGGCTAGCGGCCCAGGCGTTTCTCTAACACATATACATAACTCCATGGACTTACAAGCTCCCCTTTTATTTCACACTGTCGACATCCGCAAACAAAAGATCATGATATCAACTGGGTAAATATTTACAGGTGTTGAAAGCATTCCCTGTGACAGCACGGTTCTGCCAATTCTCAACTTATAAGTGCAAACATATACAACATAGATGACACAATGGTTCAAGTTTATTAGGGGCAAGAAAAAATAAAGTGTGCCATCAAGATTGTGAGAGCTTTAATAACTAATTTTCACATAACAATTTTAATTTGGAAGATAGATAAAACAAGAATATACTTGGAATGGTGTAGCACACCATGCATAGGAATTTATAGTGGACTCTTTGGAATAAATTGGTTTCTTGAGAGTTGGATGCATGAGTAGAGCTTACTCAATACAAGTGGAGGCTAGCAAAAGACTGGGAGCAACCAACTAAGAGAGCAATAATGGCCATAATCATGCATAGCGACAAAACATTATCAATCAAAGCATAAAGTGGTACCACAAGTCAAAAATTAAATGATCATAGAGGCTAAGGTGAATATATAGTCATAACATGGTGTAAGCATGTGCCAAGTCAACCCAAATAAAGCATCAAAGGAGAATACCAAAATATTATGCTTTTGTATGCTAAAACAACGCATGATTCTTGCAAGGCACATTAAGCAATCTCAGTTGTTTAGAACAAGTCATGATACAACAATAATCACTAAGCATAAGGTCAAAACAACATCTAGAATGACATGATAAAGTCTAAGCCATATTCAAAACAATCTCCCTTTTGTACCACTATAAGCATGAAACTTTCTACTCCTTTCCAACACCAATCAACTTATTTGAAACATCACAGCGAAAGCGGGGGTACAACTACTTTATTCAAGCAAACTAAAACCAAAAAAGAAAACTAAGACGCTCCAAGAACAACACAACCGTGCATGAAACAATAAAAACGAAGTGTGCAGAAAGAGACCTGAGATTTTTATTGATGAAGAAGGGGATGCCATGGGCATCCCCAAGCTTTGATGCTTGTACCTCTCAACTATTTATTGGGGTGACACGGGGTGTCATCCCCAAGCTTTAGCTTTTGTCCATTCTTCATCTCATTACATCATTCTTCCCCTACACTTGAAAATTTCCTTCATACAAAACTTCACACAATCTTCATTAGCAACATTAGTGCATTCAAAAGAATAAACCTTTGGTTTAGTTTCAAAACAGCAAAACTTTCATTAAAAACACAAGCTACTATAGAAATTCCTTAAAAAAGCTCAATTTACCAAAGAGAACCCAAAAATAAATCGATAAAGAGACAAATGCAAATAATGGCAGAAATCTGTCAAAACAGGCCAACAGGTAAAAAATGATTTTTTCGAAGACCTTCTGTTGCTCAAATCAAAAAGTGTTGAACTAACTAAAGTTATATACCAACGTGGGGGATTTACTCAGAAAATTACAGCTCAATCCGACATCCAGAGATTTTCCCGAATTTTTACAGTGAAGCACAAAAACTTGTTTTCGGACAACAACTTCCCCATATCTTACTTCTCTCATTAGAGGTTATTCTTGGCACAAAAATCAAACAAAAAGGACAAGGAGATGTTATTACATGAGTAATAACTTCCAAGACTCAAGAAAACTATTGGGTTATCTCCCAAGAAGTACTTTTCTTTAACGCCTTTAAGTTAGGCACAAGAAGGAAGAATCAAGTATTTTCAAATGAAGAAGCATTGGCATCAAATTTTGTTTTCAAAGGAGGAGCAAATGTTAACTTCTCTCTCCTCATAGGGAAGTTTTCAATACCTTTCTTGAATGGGAATTGATATTTAATGGCGCCTTCTTTCATATCAATGATGGCACCAAAAATTCTAAGAAAAGGTCTTCCCAAAGTAATAGGACAAGAAGCATTGCATTCAACATCAAAAACATAGAAATCAACAGGGACATAGGCATTGTTAACCATAATAAGAACATCATTAACACTCCCTATGAGTTTATTTTTAGCATTCTCATCAAGTGGGACATCTAAATAGCAATCTTCCAAAGGTGGCAAATCAAGCATTTCATAAATCTTTCTAGGCATAATAGAGACACTAGAACCAAGGTCGCATGAAGCTTTAAGATCAAAGTCATTCACTTTCATGTTAATGATGGGTTCCCAACTATCTTCTACTTTCCTAGGAATAGAAGCTTTGTGTTTCAATTTTTCTTCCTTAATTTTAATGAGAGCATCTGTAATGTGTTTTGTAAAAGCCATATTCATAGCACTAGCATTAGGACTTCTAGAAATATTTTATAGTAACATAATCACTTCAGAAATATTGCAGCCATCAAGATCAAAATCAAACTTAGCATCACATGTAGTAGACTTATTGGGTTTAGGCATTGTTGTAGGAGGAATGGGGACTTCTTGTGGTTTGCCAGCATCAACATTGGTGGTAGTAATGGTACAAATACTATTGGTTCGAGCAATTTCAGTTTCTCTTTCCCACTTAGCATGTAATTTAGCTAACAGTCTAACATTTTCATCAATAGTAACTTGTATGGCATGAGTAGCAGAAAAGGTACTTTCCAAGGTTTCAGGTTTAGCAGCCATTTTATTAATCAAAGAGGATTGTGCTTCAGACAAAGATGAAATATTTTTCTCAACATTCAAAAGCTTTTCTTCCACAGTCTTGTTGAAAGTAGTTTGTTTACTAATAAAGTCTTTAAGCATGACTTCAAGTTCAGAGGGAGCACTTCTATTATTGTTGTAGGAATTTCCATAAGCATTACCATTATTACGAGGATAAGGCCTATAATTATTATTACCAAGATTATTCCTAAAGGCATTGTTGTTGAAATTGTTATTTCTAATGAAGTTCACATCAACTTGCTCTTCTTGAGCAACCAAAGAGGCTAAGGTAACATTATTAGAATCAATATGAGCTTTTCCATTAACAAGCATAGACATGATAACATCAATTTTATCACTCAAGGAGGAGGTTTCTTCAACATAATTTACTTTCTTACCATGTGGAGCTCTCTCAGTGTACCATTCAAAATAATTAACCATCATATTATCAAGGAGATTTGTTACAGCACCCAAATTAATGGTCATAAAGGTACCTCCAGCAGCAGAATCCAACAGATTTCTTGAAGAGAAATTTAACCCTACATAAAAAGTCTAGATAATCATCCAAGCAGTCAGTCCATGAGTGGGACAATTCTTTACCAAAGATTTCATTCTTTCCCAAGCTTGAGCAACATATTCATTATAAAGTTGTTTAAATTTCATTATTTCATTTCTCATAGATATAATCTTAGCAGGAGGATAGTATTTTCCAATAAAAGCATCTTTGCACTTAATCCAAAAATCAATACTATTTCTAGGCAAGGATAACAACCATTCTTTAGCTTTTCCTCTCAGGGAGAAAGGAAACAATTTGAGCTTAATAATATCTCCATCTACATCCTTGTACTTATGCATCTCACAAAGTTCAAAAAGTTATTGAGGTGGGCAGCATCATCATCAGAACTAGCACCACAAAATTGCTCTTTCATAACAAGATTCAATAAAGCAGGCTTAATTTCATAAAAGGTAGCATCAGGAGCAGGTGGAGCAATAGGTGTACTTAGGAAATCATTGTTGTTTGTGCTAGTGGAGTCATACAACTTGGTGTTCTCAGCAGAATTTATTTTTGCAAAGGTGAAGCAAGCCAACAGCAGCAACAACTAGAGTAGGAACTATTTTTTGTGTGTTTTGATAAGAAAAGGCAAACTAGACGAAACTAATTTTTTTGTATTTTTGGTAAAAATAAGCAAGCAAAACAAAGCAAAAGAACTAATCAAACAAAAACAAAGTAAAGAGAATGGTTGTGAAGGACTCCCCTTGTGAAGCCGTCCTTAACTCCTCGGCAACAGCGCCAGAAAATGTCTTGATGCGGCTCAGATCAGTGTAGAGCTTCGTTGGGATACCCCAAGAGGAAGGTGTGATGACCACATCAGTAAGTCTTACCTCAGTTATGAAACCAAGGTTATCGAACCAGTAGGAGGAAGGAAACAACTCCAAGGTTTTGATAACAACTTGGAACCTGCACAACACAAACTCAAGACTTTGCCCCAACATACAATGAGGTTGTCAATCTCGCCGGTTTGCTGAAAACAAAGGATTAAACGTATGGTGTGGAAGGTAATGATTGCTTGTAGAAAGTAAACAGTAGCAGTAGATGACATGGTTATACCCTACGGGTACACGAGATCAGCATACCTGGTCCAGCCCAAGGAAGGCCCACAAGAATATACGCGGCCCATGAAGATTTTCGGGTGGCCCAAGCCCATGACATCTTCGGATCCTTGGAGAGCAAGACTAGAATAGATAGAATATTAAAAGGGCAAACCCTAAACTTGTAACCAACTTGATCTGTGCCCGGGACCTGCCTATCTCTATATAAAGGCTAGGAGGGTACGACGAGGAGGACGAATCTCACCTCACCGCATACACACCTCCATGCTAGATTGCATCTGCGCACCCTTATAACTTTCGTTTCCAATCAAGAGCAGACAAGCAGGAGTAGGGTTTTCCCTCCGGGGGCCTGAACCTGGGTAAATCTCGTGTCCCCTGGTTGCTTGTCTATTAACCGTTCCGCGATCTCTAGCACCCCCATCTTCTCCAAAACCCAAGCTCATAACAATGGGCATTGACGAGATTAAACCTCATCAATTGGCGCCGTCTGTGGGAATCGGGGGCGTTGATTGTGCGATCGTGACGGTCCCAACCAAAGCGATCTACAACTCCTCGGCGACGGAGATCCATCTCCTCTTCGGCGCTTTCGACTTCACCGCCCACTCACCAGCCACCATGAAGGACTTCGAGCCCATATGCGACGGGCTCGAGATCCTGTTCGGGAGCTTCTGCTTCCAGGTGGGACAGACCAGCACTCTCCGCCTCCCAGAGCGGGTGCCACTGCCATCGATCAGGCCCGCCTCATGGGCTCCGCATCCCAGCGTGCTACGCACGTCAACATCGACAGATGAGTCATACGACATTAGCAGCTGCAACTCAGATCTGTGCGATCCCCCGTCGGATGAAGGGACCTACGGTTCTAGATCCGAAAGCTGCGGCAGCAGCAATTGTCGTGGTGGTGACACGGCAGATGCCATGGGTAGGCTAAAGTATGGGGCCAATGGATGCTAGAGGGATCTGGGGAGGGAAGATGTAGTTGATTGTACACACAGAAGTCTAAGGCAAAGATCTTTATTTCTTCTTCCTTGGGCTACAAGTGCTCCTTGAGCTCTATACAGGGAGAAGAGAAGAACTTTACCAGCCTAACGGCTCTAACTTCAGTCGATGCCCCCTTCTGAGTCCAAGCCTCTCCTTATAAAGGAGAAGCCTGGGTTCCTCTAGGGCTGAGGTGGCAAGCATATTCGTGGAATATGCTTGTCCCAATATAGTAGTTCAGTGCCCCCCTTTCCCTGTTGCCCCTCTAATGACGACAAGGTTCCAGAGGGCCCCTCCTGTGCGCCTCGGGCTTCTGGACTGTCACCTCCGTGACCTCCTCCTGCCTCTCTGTCGCTCTGCGCCTTTGTCCCTAGCGCTTGGCTTCGTTCAGATTCTCCCTAGCTTGCAGCTAGGGTTTGACTTCAGGCTTCTCCTTCTCCTGCAAGCTTCATATCATTCGGTCCCTCCTCGCATAACTCGGATCGTCCTTCACCTGCATCAAGATCACTCAGGCTAACCCGGTCGACTTACGCAATGTCTCGGCCGGGTAATGTCTTAACATAAATATACGGGTCTCTCCCCTTCATATGTCGGTCGACTTCTACAGGATTCGGCCGACTTAGACTGTAACTCGGAAACCAGACGGGGGTTTTATCCTCGTCTTTCCCCGTCTTTACCCTATCCGGGGTTACCTCCCCAACATTAGTCCCCGAAGCTGGTGTGGCCCCGCCGATAACCTCGGCCGGGCCGTATCAGTTTCATCACATTTTTCTGTATTGTTTCCGAGTTATCTCTCTCTCGTTCGAGGTACCCACGTTCCTTCTCTCGTACGCCTTGTCCTACGTGTCACCCTCATCATTGTTCCTCTAGTTTTTTGTTCCTCTACAGTATTTACTGACAGGCTACAGTTAACACTATGCCTGTCGCGCCGGCGCTGTGACGCCTCGCGTGCCGTTTCCCTTGGGGATTGCGATCTTCTTTGCTGCTGTGTGGCCCTTGGTGCGGTTCCACTTAATGACGTGCGTTTGTGCCGCACCCACGATCTACACGGTCAACCGCCGCACCCACGATCCCACTATCTCGCTTGTGGCTTGATTATAAAGAGGGGCGCGGCGTCTAGGAATTCACTTCTTCCCTTTTCGCTCGCCTGCGCCCTTCTTCTTCCTCTCGCATCCGCGCCCTCTCGTAGCTCCGCCACCGCGCGCTCCTCAGAACTTCCGACGGCGTGGACTCCGCCGTGTTGTTCTGTCCGCCTCGTACGCGTTCTCCAGTTCCGGCGTCGTCGCCGGTGAGTTCATTCTGGCCGCGTTGCCTAGGTTTTATCCTAGATTTCTCTGTTTCGATCTTGTATTCGTGCGGCGGTTCTTCTGCTCCTCCGCCGCCATTCTTGTGCAAAATCACGACGGGGCCTCGTAGCTCTAAACTTTCCTCCGCCGCCAGTTCTTCCTCCGTCGATCTTTCCGGCGAATCCATGTCTAGCTCTTTTAGTGGCACCCTGGTAGAGGATGACGACGCTGGTTCTGGGCCAGAGCGAGGCTCGTGGCAAGGCTCCTCTGTTACACGCCGCGAGATCGAGTGGCTTATCCGAACCCGGAGGATTCCCGCCGAGGTCTCCTGCCGCTTACCCGGCAGCGAGTCCTCTCCTGATAATAGGGAGGGCGAGTACGTAGTTTTTATGTCACATTTCTCGCGCGGCTTTGGTCTCCCTCTCAGCGATTTTGCTAGAGAATTTCTCGACTACTTTGGCCTTCAGCCGCATCATCTTCCTGCAAATGCCATCGCTTCACTTTCTGCTTTTATCTCCGCCTCGGAGGGATACTTTGGCCTATGGCCGTCTGTGCACGTTTGGTCGAAGTTCTTCCAGATTCGCTCTAACGTAATCCCTGACAAGTCTCTGCACCCTTCCGAGAAATCGCTTACTCAATGTGGGGCAGCGTCCATCACACCTCGGAGGAAGTCCGTATTTCCTCGTGTCACCGGGTTAGAGTCGTGCAAGAAGTGGCACAAATCCTTCTTTTACGTCAAGAACAGAGGTACGAAGGACGAGATTCGGCTCCCTGCCTTCTCCATAGGTCCGCCTTCTAAGGTGAATTGGACTTATAATCCAAGGAAGAGTCACGCCTTGGCCGAGGCCTTTGAGATTCGGCTCAAAGAGCTGATCCGTGCCGGGTTATGCGGCGAAGATCTGATGGCTACCTTTATCAGTAGCCGAATCTGCCCATTTCAGAAGCGGACTCACAAACTGTGCTACATGAGCGGTCCTCTTGACCCTAACCGAGTCTCGACCGTGGAGCTGGACAACTATCTTATCCATAAGCGTGTCCGAGCTATCTTCAAGACGGAGATGTCTGAGGATTGGGCTTGGGGATTGAAACCGTTCACCCGCGATCGTCCGCCTCCCGAAGTAAGCTTAACCAATAACGCCCTGCTATTCAATTGCTTTCGTAATAGTTTTCGCTGATTTTCTTTTTTCTTGTCTCGCAGAGGTTCACAGAGCAGAAGAATGAGGATGCCGAGGTTTTGCTGCTTCCGTGGCCTGCGGACCGGAGCACCCCGGATACTGGTGAGCCGAACTCGGAAGAGTTCGTCCCTAAGTCGGATCCCGCCCCGGCTCGAGCTCGTGGCAAGACCCCGGCCCATGAGGAGGAAGGTGATTCGGACGAGGTCCAAGTTCTTGAGGTAGTTGCCGTAATGCCTATTTCTTATGCATTTCCGGCTTCTAATTTCCTAGCTAATCCGGCCGGTCAGGTTCACGACGCCGAGCCTATTGCTTCTCGACCCCCTGTTACCTCGGGGAAACGCGGGGCTCCTGCTAGTGCCTCAGAGGCGGCCCCCAAGAAACGAATGAAGAAATCCGCTCTGAATCCTCCCAGGCGCAAGACCATGCCAGGGGTCGTAGGGTAAGTTTCTTTTGCTCGTATTTCTTGTTTCTCTCTTTCTGTTTTTCATACTGACACCCTTTTTTCTTTCTTATTTTCGCAGTGCCCCGCTTTCTGTTAAGCCCGGCGGTCCTAGCATGACTAGCCACCCGATTCGGCAGCCGTCTCCTCCACCCGTTGAAGATACTAGGATTCCCAGTCCTGCTCGTGCTGCCTCTCCTTCAGCTCCGAACCAGTCACCCCCTCGCCGCGACGTGCCTGATACTTCTTTTGTCGACATCGATTCCACTCGGCCCTCCGAGATTTCCGTCGAACCTGTTGCCCCCTCTATGGGTCCGAGCGCCTCTACTGAGCCTCCATCTGCCCCAGCAGTCTCTACAGCAACTCCAGCCCCGGCCGAAGAGGTCGTTATCTCGGCGCCTTCGGCGACCGTGCCTCCTGCTGCTCCTAAAGACACCGTTCCCATTACCGAGGTATCGGCTCCTGCTGATGCTTCTTCTAAGGCAAGAAAAACAGTTGCCACCAAGGCCTCCTCTTCCCAGAAAGGACTTGTCGGCTCTTCTCAGCCGAGTATTGCCGACGTTCTGCGCAAAGGAACTGCGCCTACCAAAGCCTCCGTTACCTCGGCTGCCAGCACCCAGCTTGCTCTTCATAAAAGCCCTGCGGCCGCAGTGGTTACACAACATGCTCGGGGTAAAGTCTTAACTCGGACGGCTAGTGGGAACAGCCTCGGCTCGCTGGTGGAGTATGCTAATAATTGGAATGCTGCTGATCAGTTTGAGGGTAATCCAATCCGTCAGCCCTTTCAGCTTTCCGACATCAGCGGCCGTTTCGATCAAGCTGCCAAGTTCATCCTTGACACTAACAAGATGAATGAGGTAATCGCGGTTTTGCAGAGTTTTAGATTAGTTCTCCAGATGTTACTATATGCTCCAGTCCCTGAAACTTGCAAGGAAATAACTTGTTATATGCTTGGAAGTTTAATAATGCTTTACTTAATCTATCTTTATCTCTAGTGTTCGAATTTATATCCGTCTAGATTTGTCTTATAGTTTGTTTGCCTTTCTTCTTAGTTGAACTTGAAATATCCAGCCACCTAGATCCGAGGTAAGTTTTGCTTGACTCGGATCTGGTTTAGCTTCGAATATCCAGCCACCTAGATCCGAGTTAAGTTTTGCTTGACTCGGATCTGGTTTAGCTTTGAATATCCAGCCACCTAGATCCGAGTTAAGTTTTGCTTGACTCGGATCTGGTTTAGCTTCGAATATCCAGCCACCTAGATCCGAGGTAAGTTTTGCTTGACTCGGATCTGGTTTAGCTTTGAATATCCAGCCACCTAGATCCGAGTTAAGTTTTGCTTGACTCGGATCTGGTTTAGCTTCGAATATCCAGCCACCTAGATCCGAGTTAAGTTTTTCTTGACTCGGATCTGGTTTAGCTTAAAATGTTCATTTATCATTTTGCTCCATTGTTCAGGTTGCCCATGACCGGCGGACTGCCGAATTTCAGAGGTTGCTTTTTTCGCACCGCAAACTTGAAGAAAAGTATGAGAAAATCCTTCCTGTGGTAAAAAAGGCTGGTAAGTCTATAGTTCCTTTTTGTTATTCTCGACGTTCTTATCGATTTGTCTGCGAGATGCCGGCTCACTTTTCTGGGTGAACAGGTAATATCAATAACCTCAACATTCGTCTTGAGAAGAAAGTTAAGAGCTTGGAAGGTTAGTTTCCCTTTTATCTTACACCTTTTCCCTTTTAACATGTGTGCTAAGCTTTCTTTATTTCATTTGGCTTTGGTAAAGCCGAGTTGCAAACCTTTGCAGTATCTCACCAAGATTGCACGCCCATCCCTGACGTGATGTTGCATTTTTTAGAACAAAGCGCTACTCATTCGGCACAGCTACAAGAAAAAGATGATGAAATAGCTCGCCTGCAGGCTGAGGTGGATGCCCTTAAGCTCTCACAGAAATCCGAACTAGAAAAGGTCGATCAGGAATTCTCCGAGGAGAAGAATCGGCTAGCTCTGGAGCTGCAGAAGAACAAAGAACTCCTCGAAGCTGCCGAACTGAAAATTCAGGGAATGAGCGAGGAAATTGCTCGCTTTGAGAAGAGCAAGATCGATTGAGCCAAAGACCTTCATATAATGATGAGTTATATTCATCGTAAGCTTCTTAGCACGGCCGAATTATATTTTTCTCTTTGTCCCTGCTGTAACCTGACACATTCGTGTTTTGCGCAGATCATTTTCCCGAAGCTAAGCCTGTGAGTTCTAAAGCAGTCCTTGCGGCTCGTGTGCACCGAGGTGTCCCTGTTGCCGCTGACTCGGAGTATTCAATGGAGGATTTCCTGGTTGCTGTTGGTGCTGCAGTTGGTCCAATGAAGATTATGGGCCGGGATTTGGTGAAGGCAGCTATTCGAGCTTATCATGTTCTCTGGCCGAACACTTCTGGGACTCCTGATATCAATGAGGTCGAATTACTGGTGAAAAGACTGATGGCATCTGAGAAGCAACTAAGTCTCTGGAGGGAATCAGCCGGGCGCGCTGGCGCTGATATGGCCCTTACTGTTATCATGTCATGGTATGAAGACATCTCTCTTGATATCCTGAGAAATCTGCGCACTGGTTCTCGTTGGGTTGAAGACCCCACTTTCGTCGCTCTTCGGCAAGCTCGCGCCTTCCAACTCGTCGAGTATGCCGACGTTCACACCTGGAATGAAGGGCCGAGTTTCCTTCCAAACCCGGATGAGGAGGTCATAGTTGAGGATGCCTCGGATAACAATTCGGCTGAGCAGGGGGAGGCTGAGGATGACTCGGCCACATCTGGTAGCTCCAGTTCAAGCTCGGACAGTGACGGCGATGCGCGGTCCTCCTCCAAAGGTACTGGGCATTCAACCGCACAGACTAAAGCTCCTGAGCAGCCTCGGGCTTCGACTGAAGTTGCACCTGGGTCTATGGAAGGCGAGGCAACCTCGGTCGAAGTTCCTCCTACGTCGGAGTGCCCAGTGCCTGACGAAGTCGCTGCCTCTTCAGCTAAAAACGTTTAAGTTATTTCTTATCCCTGGCATGCCGGGCGTATGATGTACGCGAAACATTTGTCCGTTTTCTGTATGACCTGAATTTCTTTTGTCGTGTACTGCTGCGACATATATGTTTGTAGCTGTTATAATTTTGTTTAAGTTGGTTTTCGTCCGAATTCTTGCTTTGATGACTTGTGATTTCCTGTTTTTAGGATGTATCCTTGCCTTTGTATTCTCGTGGTTTAACCGAGTAGTCTAGGTGTGCGCTTCGAATATCATACAAGATTGATTGGCTCTGATTTGTAGTGTTGAAGTGTTACACCTTTCTTGTATCAAAGGTTGATTATTACTTTGGAACGATGTATGGCAGTCCCCGAATCACTGCCTACCTCGCCGCAGTCTAGTATGTAAACCAAATTTCAGAAATAATATAAGACCAATGCTGAGGCGCTGCTCAGGGTGTCGAGTTTTAGTGCTCAACAAAAATTTCGGGCAACATATGGCAGTCCCCGAGTCATTGCTCTAGATGCCGAGGTTTAATACATAAGATGAAATTGGAACAACATGCAGCAATCCCCGAGTCACTGCTCTGGATGCCGAGGTTTAATACATAATATGACATTGAAATAACATACGGCAGTCCCCGAGTCATTGCTCTGGGTGCCGAGGTTCAAATATATAACCCGGAATTGAAATATCATACGGCAGTCCCCGAGTCACTACTCTGGGTGCCGAGGTTAAAATACATAACACAGAATTGAAATAACATATGGCAGTCCCCGAGTCACTGCTCTGGGTGCCGAGGTTAAAATACATAACACAGAATTGAAATAACATATGGCAGTCCCCGAGTCACTGCTCTGGGTGCCGAGGTTCAATACATCATTGGTTTTTGACCTTGAAACATTATGCTACGAGTAAAATGGACGAAGCAAAGCTACATTCCATGGCCGCTTCGTTTCTTCGCCAGCTTTGTCTGCCTTGTTCCTTCCGGGAGATTGAGCGTCGATTAGATAATAGGCATCGTTATGCAATGCTTTGCTCACGATGAATGGTCCCTCCCATGGAGGTGACAGCTTGTGCATGCCGACCGTGCGTTGTACCAGTCGGAGGACTAAATCTCCTTCTTTGAATACCCTTGGATTCACCTTCTTGTTGTGATATCGTCGCAAGTTCTGCTGATAAATAGCTGATCTTGATAGTGCCAGTTCTCTGGCTTCTTCTAGCAGGTCTATAGTATCTTGCCGAGCTATCTCGTTTACCTCCGAGGTTGTATACTGAGTAACTCTTGGCGAGTCATGTATTATGTCGGCTGGAAGTACGGCCTCTGCCTCGTATACCAGAAAAATGGTGTATAACCTGTTGATCAATTCGGAGTAGTCCTGAGGCTCCATAGTACGGCTGGGAGTTCCTCAATCCAACATCCTGCCGACCTTTGCAATGGTTCGACAAGCCGTGGTTTTATTCCTGATAGTACTAATCCATTGGACCTTTCCACTTGCCCATTGGATGCTGGGTGAGCCACAGAGGCAATATCTAGTCTTATGTGTTTCTCTCTGCAAAATCTGGCGAAGGCTCCTTCTGCAAAGTTTGTGCCATTATCTGTAATAATACTGTGCGGATACCCATATCTTAAGATAATATCTTTGAGAAATTTCACTGTTGTGGGCCCATCGCATTTTTTTATTGGTTTCACTTCAATCCATTTTGTGAACTTGTCCACCATAACCAATATGTGGGTCATTCCCCCTCGTGCCGGCTTAAATGGTCCCACCATATCTAAACCCCACACAGAAAATGGCCAAGTGATGGGTATTGTTTTTAACTCGGCCGATGGCATGTGTATTTTGGTTGCATATCTCTGACACCCATTGCATTTTCAACTAATTCTTTTGCTTCTTTCAATGCCGTCGGCCAATAAAATCCATGCCTGAATGCTTTGGCTACCAAGGCACGAGATGAGGCATGGTGCCCGCATTCTCCTTGATGTATATCTAGGAGGATCTCCTGACCTTCTGCCGAACTCACACACTTCTGCAACACGCTTGTGACGCTTCTTTTATATAGCTCATTGTTTATGATTGTATAAGCTTTTGCTCTCTTTACAGTTTGTCTAGCTAATACTTCATTATCCGGCAATATCGAGTCTTTAAGGTAAGAGAATATGGGTTGCGCCCATGGCGGGTGTGACTTTTTCTGGTGTAATCTCACTGTCTATTTCCATGTTTTCTGCCGACATGCCTACCTCGGCTTTCTCTATGATTGTGCTTACTTCTGCTGTCCTCCTCTTGGGGGGTTCCGAGTTATATTGCTGGTCTACTTCCATCGGCGTATTATCTTCTGCTGAATTTGCCGGAATAAAGATAGATTCGGATTCTGGTGAAGGGATTATTGATGGTTTACTGGGGTGTTCCAGGGCAATACCCGGTGGAATTGACTGTCGGGTTGATCCGAGTTTTGACAACGTGTCTGCGGCATCATTTTCTGCCCGAGGTATGTGGTGAAATTCACATCCTTCAAAGTATCCACTGATCTTTTGCACATGAAATCTGTATAAAGCCATATTAGCATCTAATGCATCCCAATTGCCTGAGACTTGTTGTACTACTAGGTCCGAGTCCCCATAGCATAAGATTCGGCGTATGCCAATCTCTTTTGCTACTTTCAATCCATGGACTAGTGCTTCATATTCGGCTACGTTATTGGATGCGGCAAAATGTATTTGTAGCACATATTTCAGCTGATCTCTTTTAGGCGAGGTTAACACTATTCCTGCCCCCAAACCATTTCTTAGTTTGGAACCATCGAAATGCATCGTCCAATAATTTGGATCTGGTAATGGTGGCTCATACTGCACTTCGGCCCAGTCTACGAAGAAGTCGGCGACTGCTTGAGATTTGATTGCGTCTCTCCTATCAAATTGTGGAGCGTATGGCGACAACTCGATTGCCCATTTTGCTATTCGGCCACTTGCGTCTTTGTTGCTCAATATGTCGGCTATGGGCGCCTCACAGATCACTTTGATGGGATGCTCTTCGAAGTAATGTTTAAGCTTTTTCGCCGACATATATACTCCATAAGCCATCTTCTGATAATGTGGGTAATTTTGCTTTGAAGTGGATAACACCTCACTTAAATAATACACCGGCCTCTGAACCGACTTACCATCTTCAAGTCGTTCCACTACGACTACAACACTCACTACTCTGTTGGTAGCCGCTACATAGAGTAACATAGGCTCTTTTGATAATGGAGAAGCCAAAATGGGTGCTGTGACCAACATCTTTTTCAACTCATGAAATGCGCCGTCCGCTTGTGGAGTCCAAATGAATTTATCTGATTTCTTCATCAGCTGATAGAGTGGTAGCGCCTTCTCTCCCAGCCGACATACAAACCGGCTGAGCGAGGCTAGACAACCCGTGAATTTTTGTACATCATTTAAGCATCTTGGCAATTCCATTCTTTCTACTGCCTTTATCTTTGTTGGGTTAGCCTCTATACCTCGGCTAGATACAAGAAAACCGAGTAATTTTCCTGCCGGCACGCCAAACGTGCACTTTTCCGGATTAAGCTTCATTCGGAACCTTCTCAAGTTCGCGAAAGTCTGCTGTATATCTTCCAGTAACGTTTTGCTTTCCTTGGTTTTAATGACCACGTCATCTACATATACTTGTACATTTTTTCCTATCTGATCGTGTAGACATTTTTGCATGCATCTCTGATATATTGCTCCTGCGTTTCGCAGGCCGAATGGCATTGTGCGATAGCAATAAGCCCCGTACGGGGTAATAAACGCAGTCTTTATTTGATCGGCCGGATTTAACGGTATCTGGTGGAAACCAGAATACGCGTCTACAAATGATAATAACTCACAACCAGCGGTCGAATCAATGACTTGGTCTACTCTAGGCAATGGAAAAGGATCTTTTGGACACGCCTTGTTCAGGTTCGTGTAATCGATACACATTTGCCATACAATGGCTACATTGGGATCATCTTTCTTCTTTTCTACTAGCACCGGATTCGACAACCAATCCGGATACAGCATCTCCATGATGAACCCAGCTGCGAGGAGCCGAGCTATTTCATCCCCTATTATTTTTCTCCTGTCTTCGGCGAAGCGGCGGAGAGGTTGCTTCACCGGCCTTGCTCCTGGCCTTACATTCAAAGAGTGCTCAGCCAACTCCCTCGGAACACCTTGCAGATCCTGAGTTGACCATGCAAATATGTCCCGATTCTCACGGAGGAAGTTGGTGAGCTCACTTTCCTATTTAGCGTCCAGGCATGCACCAATAGTAACAGTACGCTCCGAGAATTGCTCATCTATCTGAAACTTCTTCGTTTCTTTAGTCGGCTGAAAAGAGACACTGCCATGCGGGTTGGCTAGTGCCGGCATGTTCAGCTGTGCCGACTGAGCGAGGGTTGCTACCTCCTGAATCCTTCTTTTTTCTCTTGCTATAACCAATGATTCGGCCAAATTTGACCCGGCTGATGCACACTCCATTGATTTCTTGTAATCCCCTGCTATAGTTATCACTCCTTGTGGTCCGGGTAGCTTCATTTTCAGATAACTTATATGACAGCTGCCCATGAATTTGGCCAATGTTGGCCGTCCGAGTAGAGCATGATAACAGCTCTCTAGATCCACCACTTCAAACTCTAAATTCTCTGCTCTGCAGTTATCTCTTGTGCCGAATAACACATCTACTCGGACCTTAACAATGGGTTCACATGAAAGCCCTGGCACTATTCCATGGAAAGTGGTCCTCGTGGATTGCAACATGTTCTGCGATATTCCGAGTTTATGCATGGTATCCTTGTACATGATATTTATACTGCTTCCATTGTCTATGAGTACCTTTGAGAATTTCACATTGATGCTCGGTCCCACAAATGTCGGATCCAACACGAGTGCATATGATCCGGGATTCGGCATTATCTTAGGATGATCCTTTATGCTCCAAGTTATCTCCTGATCTGACCAAGGCACATATCTTGGTACTGCCGGCATAACTGCATTTACTTCCATATGCCGGCGCTGCACACTTTGCTTGTCTTGCTGTTCCGTTGTGAACACGCAATAGGATTGATGATGTTCTCTGTAATCATTGCGCCCGGTATTCGCCGGATTTGTCCTTCCATCCTGGACTTGGTTCATCACTTGATGTACCGCGTCTCTCCGATCCAAGTTATCGTACCTCGGGGGAGGGGGTGGTAACATCAGTTGCTATGCATTTGCTCCAGTCAACTGTGGCTGATGCTGCTGATGTACTTGATGGGGTGCCTGAACTCCTGCGGGGTTCCCCATTGCATTTTTCATCCATGCACATTGGCGGGTGGTATGGTTGGCTGGCCTGGATGGGTTTGACATGTGAAATTTGCACGACTGATCTAACATGGATTCGAACGTGTACTTCGGCCTCTCCTGCCACTGTTTCTTTTGTTCTGGGGTCCACTGCCTTTTTCCTTCATTTCTTGGTGTCCACTGCTGAGGACCATTCTTCTGCCGTTGAGTTGCTCCGTGACTCGGCTGATCTTGCGCTACTGCCGCCACTTGGGCCGAATTATATCTATAATCCGGCCTTTCCTCTCTTCTTCTTCCTCTGAAATCACTGCGCCTGGATGACCCGGCCAAATCTCTTGCATAATGGTCCTGTTGCTCGCGATGATCCGCCGACATTAATTCTGGTTGCGTTGGGTCTCCTAATGCGTAGGAGTCCGCTATTCTGATAGTTTCTGCCAGTGTGGTCGGCATATCTCTTTGCAGACGCTGCCACAACACGCTACCATAACGGCATCCTTGCGCGAACCAAGCTATTGCTTGCGATTCTATAACTCCTTCACATGAGTTTCTCAGGTTGCACCACCGAGTTAAAAATTCTCTATCTGTTTCATTCGGCCTCTGCTTGCACATGGCTAACTGTTGTGGCCTGTTTGGCCTCTTGTATGTGCTGGTAAAGTTGCTGACAAACATTTCCTCAAAATCCAGCCAACAGTTGATACTGCCCGCTGGTAGATTATTCAGCCACACCCTAGCTGGTCCTTCCAGCATCTGTGGGACGTACCGTACTGCCCATCGTAAGTTTCCACCCGCTATTTTTACAGCAGTGGCATAGTCAATCAACCAGTCCTGCGGTTTGGTGCTCCCATTATACGTTTTCGTGCCCCTTGCTAGCTAAAAATTTGGCACAGGCGATTCGCCCATGATCCGTGGTCCAAAGCATGTCGGCCCTGGTGGACCCTGTTCTTCCAACAACTCGGACCGGTATAGCCGATCCAACTTCACTCTTGCATCATTTGATGGCAAATATCTGTACAACACTCTATCTTGTACTCCATAGTGGTTGTTTCCGCCATGGATCGCATACTCCATCTCGGAATAGCCATCATTGTATCTCTCATTAATTTGATTGTGGCGAGCTTGCCTCGTTTCTCTTTCCTGCCGGGGTTCATGCCTCGGTTGCGGGTTGAGTGGCAGTTCTCTCCTTACTTCGACCGGGGTATTGTTCTCATGATTGCCTCTCACGGGTTCTCTTCTGCCGAGATCTCCATTGCCTCGGCTTCCGCCGTCTTTTTCCACACGGCCGTGGTTCCTCTCCCCACTGTTACCTCGGCTTGCATTGCCTCTGTTCTCATTTGCCTTTCCGGCCATTGCCGGATCATATGGAACAATTTGCTTGTTTCTTTTTCCAGAGGTTACTGCTTTGTCCTTTCGTGCATTATTTCCGGGTGAAGACGCTGCTGCCACGGACAAGGCAGGTGCTGCTCCTGCCGAGTGAACCATTCGCGAGGCCCCCGGCCTCGCCGGGTTTGCTCTGAGCATTTCCTCGTTTTGCTGGTTCGCGATGCGCACTAGCTCGTTCACTCTTTCTTGCTGTTTCTGCCGGGCCTCGCCGGTCAACCCCTCTAACTCTAATGCTGCGGCATTTGCCGCTCTTAGGTTTTTTGCCGGGGTACTATACCTCGGCAAGCCCAAATCCACTGATTCTGCTTTATGAGCATCATGCTCTTTGTTGATATCATTCATGAGGTTTTTCCCTCTCAATCTTAATTCGTCCACCCGTTCGGGTGTGACGTCAAGCTTATTAGCTTTGGCATATTCTCGCAGAGTCCTGTTTAAGGACTCCCGCAAGGCCGACACCTTTTTGGCCTCTACCAGCACCTTTTGCCTGGTTTCCTCCAACTCTGCCTGAGCATTTGCCGGATCAAGTATCGGCGCTACAGGCGTAGTCAAGTTCTCTATGGTCGCCTGAAGAATGTTTTCTGGCCTTTCTAGAGGTGGCCCTCTTACTCTTGGTGCCTTTGGGGTGGTGTCCTGCACCTCGGTCGGGTTGGTCGCTGGCGGGATTACCTCGGTGGGTAGTGGTGCGGTCTGCCTGGGTGCGCCCTGTACACCGGTGGCGGGTTCTCTGCTTGACCCGGCAGCTGCTGCTCCAGTTTGCACTCCGGCCGCGACCATCACCTCGACGCTGCCTGCAGGATGTGCTCTGGGCGGACGGCTCGCAGCGTTAAGAGGTGGCTCTCCTGCAACAACAACTTGGTGAGAATAAATGCCGGTGATGTCGACGCCGACGTAGACCTTGTGCTCGCCCAGGCTGATGAAGACGCCATTACGCGGGGGAGTTTTCCCCTTGAAGCTCCCTGCATTGTCGCTGACATAGTCACAGAGACCAAATCTCTGGACCAAGCCAGAAACAACACGCTCGCCCGTGTTGATGAAGTTTCCTGTCCGGATCGTAACTCCAGCTAGCACCGCTATTGGCCCCACGGTGGGCGCCAACTGTCGTGGTGGTGACACGGCAGATGCCATGGGTAGGCTAAAGTATGGGGCCAATGGATGCTAGAGGGATCTGGGGAGGGAAGATGTAGTTGATTGTACACACAGAAGTCTAAGGCAAAGATCTTTATTTCTTCTTCCTTGGGCTACAAGTGCTCCTTGAGCTCTATACAGGGAGAAGAGAAGAACTTTACCAGCCTAACGGCTCTAACTTCAGTCGATGCCCCCTTCTGAGTCCAAGCCTCTCCTTATAAAGGAGAAGCCTGGGTTCCTCTAGGGCTGAGGTGGCAAGCATATTCGTGGAATATGCTTGTCCCAATATAGTAGTTCGGTGCCCCCCTTTCCCTGTCGCCCCTCTAATGACAGCAAGGTTCCAGAGGGCCCCTCCTGTGCGCCTCGGGCTTCTGGACTGTCACCTCCGTGACCTCCTCCTGCCTCTCTGTCGCTCTGCACCTTTGTCCCTAGCGCTTGGCTCCGTTCAGATTCTCCCTAGCTTGCAGCTAGGGTTTGACTTCAGGCTTCTCCTTCTCCTGCAAGCTTCATATCATTCGGTCCCTCCTCGCATAACTCGGATCGTCCTTCACCTGCATCAAGATCACTCTGGCTAACCCGGCCGACTTACGCAATATCTTGGCCGGGTAATGTCTTAACATAAATATACGGGTCTCTCCCCTTCATATGTTGGCCGACTTCTACAGGATTCGGCCGACTTAGACTGTAACTCGGAAACCAGATGGGGGTTTTATCCTCGTCTTTCCCCGTCTTTACCCTATCCGGGGTTACCTCCCCAACAGCAATCCAACCTACGGACGCTACCAATGTGTCGTGGTCATCCAAAGCGACGTGGACCAATAACCACCAGGTTCGGGTGCCCACATACCCCCACCCAACCCGCAGGGTAGAAACGGCGAAAACAGGAGGCAACCATCCCCCTGTCCAACGAGGACGACACGGATGCCAATCGAGTAATCCACCTCAGCGAGGAAGGATGGAACCAGGCACGTGAAGCCGTGGCAGGCAACAAGATCCTGCCTGTGGGTGCCTCACGGGACCTACTGATGGCATACCACCTGCTCCTCATTGAAGAGCACAAAAAACAGTTGAAGATGCAAGAAGTGTTCGATAAACGCACGCAAGCGGCCTCGGAGTCTAGAGCATGTCGAGCTGCGCTCTCCGCCGTTGGAGGCTCCAGCTCGCATGGCAACAATGCCCACAAGCATCACTCTCGCATAGAGAACATGGATCCCGCTGCACGTCGCGAGGTGACTCGAACCCTCAACACGTCCTTCATGGAGATGGACGCCAACGGCAACGTCATCCCGAAGACGCCGCAAGCCGCGATCATGGCAGCCACCACATATCTCGCGTCCCATCCACCTTCAGTGGGGGACCCGAAGAGGGCCATGCACAAGTCCGCACTAGCCGGACTCGTAATCATTGGAGCTGCACTTCACGAGGAGGCTCCTGTGGAGCCAAAAAGAAAGCTGTGATCAGATTCAACCGCAGCTCTACACCCTCATCCGATGAGTACGAACACGACCTACCGCAACGACGCAAGAGTCCACGACGTCGCAGCCGCGACTATGACGCTCGAAACGACCTCGCTCAATGCAAGGTCGACAAGTCACGCGCCAAACGCGTGTGCTCATCCGAATCCGAAGAGGATGACAACGAAGGAGAACTCTACGGAGCTCGATCCTTTAGCATATCTGTTCAGTGGACACGGATGCCGAGAAACTTCAAGGTTCCTTCGGACACTCCAAAGTTCGACGGCACGCAGGACCCTAAAGCATGGCTTAGCGACCACCTATCGTCCGTCAAGCTGCATGGCGGAAACAAAAACACCGCTCTGCAATGCCTTCAGCTGCAGCTGACAGGTGCAGCCTGGATCTGGCTCAGCAGCTTATCCTCGGGATCCATCCGAAGCTAGGAGGAACTGGTGTTTAGTTTCATCCGAAACTTCAAGGGTACCAGCAAGAGGCCAGCCTCGATCGAAGAGTTGCGAGCCTGCACTCAACTAACGGGCGAATCCATTCGCTCGTACATACTACGCTGGTCCAACATCAAGAACTCTGCGACACACATCTCCGAGGAGAGAACAATCGACGACTTCAAAGATGGCGTCAAACGCCAGGACTTCAAGGAAGAACTTGGGCAAGTCAAGCCCAAGACACTCGACCACCTCATGGACATCGCCAACAGGTGGGCAGATGGCGAAGATTTTGTCCACTGAGCACACTCGGATGAGGAAGATGATTACGGCCGCAGACGCGAGTGCCGTAGCAAGCGAAGATCGTGCGTCTACGATGATTGCGACGGACCCGACATGGTTGCGGCTGGCTACGCCGACCGCCGCAACGAAAACAACCGCAGCAGTGGCAGATACCGTGGAAACAACTTCCGCGACGGAGGACGCCCAACACAAGCGTGGCAACGCCGTGACCGCGATGACGAACCCTCGGCATACGACAAGTTGTCGGGCTCATGCACCATCCACTTCTACATCGACAAGCAGGATGGCAAAAAGAAGGCCAGCCATATGCTCAAGGACTACCGCGAGTTCCAGAAACTCATCGAGAGCTTGGCCTAGATGAGGCAGCAAATCCCGAACCCTGGGTTCGGACACGCACCTGCACCAGGTGACATCGCCCATGGAGCTCCTCCACCACCACCCGTGGGACCTTCGAATCACTCGGTCGCACCCATGCAGAACAATGGCATAAACGGGTACCCCGCGCCGAAAGGGTCACTGATGATCCAAAAGGGGCGCCCAACAAACAGGGTGCAAAAGAAGATCACCCGCCAGGTCAGCTTGGCTATGACCACTCCACCCGTTATCCCTGAGTACCTCAACGGTTCGGAGTCCTGCATCACAAGCCATTCGGATCACCCCCGCCAGATCCCTCGCCCAGGTCATGCTACCCTGGTGCTCGAGGCGCATATCGGAGGGTTCGAGATGAGCCGCGTCTTCATGGACGGCGGCAGCGGCATCAACCAGATGTTCGCCAGCACCCTAGCAGCGATGCGGATTCCGCTGTGCAACCTGGAACAATCTGACACAATGTTCCACAGCATCGTCCCAGGGAAGGGCGTATTTCCCCTGGGCAAGATATGGCTCGACATCATCTTCGGCAAACCCGACAACTCTCGGTGTGAGTGACTCGAGTTCGAAGTGGTGGACTAGCCATCACAATACCACGCCATCCTCGGGCGCGTAGCATTCGCAAGGTTCCTGGCAGTACCGCACTATGTGTACCTGCTACTCAAGATGCCAGGACTTAGAGGCGTCATCACGGTCCACGGGAGCTTCACCTGGTCTGACCATCGCGACAGGGACTTCAACAGAATCTCCAAGTCATTCGTCATGCAGGAGGAGCTCACAAGGCTTCGAGAGGTGACAGACAACGGGGCACCCCCAGTCTCAAGGAAAAACACACCTGATATGTCGTTCGACTCAACAGCCAACACGAAGAAGGTGCAGGTCCACCCGACGGACGCCTCCAAGACAGCGCTGATCACCAACGACCTCAGCCCCGCATAGGAAAGCGCGCTCATTGAATTCCTCCGTGAGCGCTGGGAAATCTTCGCCTGGTGTTCTGCGGACATGCTAGGAGTTCCCAGGGAATTCGCCGAGCACGCACTCAAAGTGTTACCAGATGCCAAGCCCGTTAAACAATCCATCCAACGATTTGTCCGAGCCACGGGCCGAAGCCATCGGAGTCAAAGTTAACAGACTGCTCGACGCTGATTTCATCAGGGAGATCAAGGAAAGTGAGTGGCTAACCAACACTGTGATGGTCCCTAAAAAGGACACAGACATCCTGCGGATGTGCGTGGACTTCACATCGCTGAACAAGCACTGCCCGAAGAATCACTTTCCTCTCCCTCGGATCGATCAGATCATCGATTCGACTACAGGATGCAAGAAACTCTCCTTCCTTGACGCCTACTCAGGCTACAATCAGATTCGACTAAAGGTCAAAGATCGGGATAAAACGGCATTCATCATGCCGTTCGGACTATTCTGCTACAACACAATGCCCTTCGGGCTAAAGAACGCAGGTGCTACGTACCAGCGGTGCATGCAAGCATGCTTGAAGAGCCAGATCGGCCGCAACATACAGGTCTATGTCGATGACATAGTAGTCAAGACAAGGGAGGCCAAGACATTGATCGATGATCTCCGCGAGACGTTCGACAACCTTGATCACTACAAGATCAAGCTGAACCCAGAAAAGTGCGCCTTCGCTGTCCCATCTGGCCAACTGCCTGGCTACTTTATCTCCCAGCGAGGAATTGAGGCGAACCCGAAGAAAATCCGAGACATACTTGCCATGGAGAAACCGAAGAACCTCAAAGGTGTCCAGCAACTCGCCGGGCGCATCGCGACGTTGAGAAGATTCATTAGCCGCATGGGTGAGAAGGCTCTGCCTTTCTACCAGCTGCTACGGAAAGCAGAAAAATTCGAGTGGACCCTACGTCGTCACCGAAGTCATCGCAGGTGGCACCTACCGCCTCAAGCACGTGGAGTCTGGAGTCGCATACTCCAACCCATGGAACGTCGCACAATTTTGACACTTCTACCCCTAGCCATCCCCCTTTACTTTCAATAAGGCTACTCAGCCAAGGCTACTCAGCCGAACAATGTACCTCCTCATTACGATATGAATAAAGCTAAGTGTCTCGCCCGAAATTTATCTTTTCCTCGCATTCCTTTATGCTACAACACACTAGGGGGCTCCCCCTCACCCCACGACTTCGTCGACTGAGGATAACGCATGTACACCTGAGTAGCTGATCACGTGAGGCTAATGAAAAGGGCATGCATACAACCAAGCACCACGTGCTAATACAATTAACCTTTACAATAAAGGGCATAATACGCCCAGTCGAAATACATACAAGTTTTATAGGACCTATCTACGCTGAAGGATCACCTGCCCACGATGCTCAAAAAGATCTACTATCTCTTCGGCATACTGCCTAACAACCGCGTAGTGCGGGCGCATGTCCCATAGACTGCCATCTGGCCGGGGAGGCAGTCCAGCCGCCACAGCCACAAGATTAACATCAGGGCGATGCGGCCGCACGAGGGAAAGAGCGGACTTCACGCCCGCAACCAACTGGTATCACACCAACTCCTTGACGTGACGCACGTCTCGAAACTTCGCCAGCAAACCCCAGAGAGTCGATGGCGCTTCATCAAGGGGAAACATGACATGCAGAATCAATGCCAGAGAAGTCTTCACCTGCCTCAGCACCCGTGACACCTGGTGAGCGCGGTCCTGCACAGTCGCGAGGACCGTGGCCCGGTCACGATCCATCCAGAAAAATCTTCCGGCTTCCATATCCTACTGGGTCAAGCAATTGATCTGAACTGCCACGCGCTCCTTCTCCTCCCTCGGAACAAGGTTGGCACCTGCAGTAAAAACAAAGTAGGATGACTCGCAAACCAGGCGCATCCGAAAATGAGCAGCAACTTAAAGAAACTTACACTGTAGCTTCTCGGCCAATTGCCGAATCTCCCCCATCAGGTATTCCTCTCTGGCGGTAGCTCGCTCCGCTTTCGATTTCCATACATCCCCATGGCCTCAGACGCCAAGTATCTCCTTCTCAAGACTGTGGACTCGGTCACGCAGAAAAACAAGCTGCGACGCATCATCCAAGGATGGTCGCGGCTGCGGAGCAGACGAAGTATCAACGGGGTCCTCACCTAAAGGTCCCTAAAGGAAAACAGACAAGAGTATGAACAACGAATGACTGGGCAACAGCTCGAAGGATCATTTATATACAATAAAAGGCCATTGCGTGGCATAGGGAAATTGTTCATCAAAATATTACAACAAAAGAAGAAAACAACTATCATACAACCATAGCTACGAAGCCTAAGCAGCCGCATCCTGAGTGGCCTCAGAGCTAGATTGCCTCTTGATCTCCTCCTACTGCTTCGCCGCGTACTCCGCCAACAGGTCAATGAGCTATGGCCCATAGCGCTTACAGCGAGAAGCGTAGAGAGCGAAGGCTACCTCGGAACCGTCGGTAGCCGTGGGCATCTGAGAGGTGACCCGAAGAAGATCCAGCTCCACACCGGACGCCATGGCCATGGCCAATCCCATGGAGGCGTCGATGCCCTTTTGCTTGCGCTTGTAGGCCCCAGGTGCATCCGCTGACAGCGCCTCCGCCAAAGTGTCTACATCCTCAAGGGCAACACCCTTGGGAACGATCTCCTTGTAGAAGCGCCCGAGGATCTCCTTGGCCTTGGCAAGGGAGCTAGCGGCAGTACTGCAGCGGTCTTCGACAGCCGCGACGACATCGTCTAGAGAACTCCCGTGCTCCAAGGCGCTACAATCGAACTCAATGCCCGAGGCATCTGGAGCAAAAGGCAATAAAGGAATCAAGTAAGGGAAGGGAGATAAAGCAGCCGAAATAGAAACAAACAGGCAAAAGCACTCACCCGAAATAGCCTTGGCAGCAGCCATCAGCTTCTCGGCCACCTCCTTCTCGCACGAAGCCGCAGCAGTGGCGAGCTGCTCCTCGCGATCCGTAGCTTCCTGCTGCAGGCGCTCCTCGGTCATGGCTGCGTCAGCTAGCTCCTGCTCGAGGCGCTCCTTCGCCCCAACGGCATCCTCATCTTTCTTCTCCGCTCGCCCAAGGTTCTTTTTGAGATCATCAAGCTCGCGGAGAGCAGTATTATTCTCATCTGCAAAAGCAACAAGAACACACATGAGTCGCACAAGCTAGCAAGCAGACAAAAAAGAACAGGATTAATTTAGTATGTACATTGAAGCTGCCACATGCTAGCCTCCAACGCCAGGTGCTGCTGCACAAGCAGGTTTGCACCTTGCACAAAGGGCTGCGAGAAAAAACAAAGTATCAGAAAAAGGGCTCAGGGGCTGCGCCCAAGAAATGAGAAGGACACCAAACACATGAAAAATGCTCGGGGGCTCCCTCCGTGACATGCAGAAAGGAAACAAAGATCAGCATATCATCAGAAAATAAGGCTAGTGGGCTCCCCCTACAGCAAGAAGATGAAACAACTTACATGTTCAGACAGAGACTCCGAAGGTCCCGGTGCAGTCTTCTGGGAGACGATCGCCCGAGCCTCCTGCGGAGAGGGGTTCGGACCAGCACTCCTAGAGGTTGCCACTGTCTGAGAGGGAGGAGGCGTCACCTTCGACTCCCCCACGGCTTCCTGAGTGGCCTCACTAAAAGAGCCCTCGAAGGAGTGGCTGCAAGGAAAGCACCAATCATAAGCAAGAAGACATGAAGACAAGAAAAGTAGCAAAAGGCATTCGAAGATTCTTACGAGTCCATGTCGCTCAAATCAAAAACAGGCAGCGCCCTCTTCCCCTTCTTCTCTTCCTTCTTCCTCTTGGCTGGCAGCTGGCGCTACAGCCCGCACAGGAATGAACGGGATGGGAGAGGAAGAAGCACCGTCACCTCCACTGTGGCGAACAAGGAACGGCGGGTCCCTAGGCGTTGGCGGAGTCGAGGCATCCGAAGATTCGCTCGAGCTCCGTGCCCGCTTTCGGGTCTGTCCTCGCTCGCCTCGGGGGCTTCCTCAGTTGGCGACTGCGCCGGCGGAAGCTCGGACTCGGAGTCCACAACTTCGTTGTCAGGCACAATCGGAAACCTTTCGGGTAGCGGAGGCACCATGCCAGCCACCTTGAGCTCCTGCACAATGAAGACATCAAGGATAATTACAAGAAATTGCAAGGAAACACACTCGAAAATAATGCGCTACGTGCACGTCACAAATCTACACCTCCGGAACTGGTCTCGCGGCACTGAACGGGGGCGTCAGCGACCTCCCCGGAAGGTCCTCGTCGGATTTGTACTTCAGCAGGGGCCGAAGAACTCTGTTGAGGTACCCCCTGTAGATCTCCTCAGCCGAAACTCTCATCGGGTTGTGGCGGCCAGAATAAAGGAACATCGGATGCGCCCTCTCTTGGAGCGGCTGCACCCGACATTTGAGGAAGGTGCGGATGATGTCCACACCGTTTACCTCTTTCTCCACAACCACCTGGAGGGCCTCCACCCGATGGTAGAGCTCCTCTACCGCCTCCACCTCGCCCTCCAGGATATGATTCTTCCAATATCTCTTCTTCAAGATCTTCTGGGTGGAGTCGAAAGGCGCAAGGCTAAAATTTTTCCCGCCCACTGTGGAGTCGCGGATATAAAACCACTTCCTCCGCCAGTATTGGACGGACTCAGACATGGATAAGGAGAAGAAAAGAACAGTAGATCGAAGAGAAATAACGCAACCGCCGATCGGATAAACTCCGTCGGAGCCAGATTGCCTCTTCACGAAATAAAGCTTCCGGAAGAGGCCAAAGTACGGCTCGATACCGAGCCAGCACTCGCAAAAAGCAACGAAGTAGGCGATGTGGAGAAGAGAATTGGGTGAGAGATGATGGAGTTTGATGCCATAGAAGAACAACAGCCCACGAAGAAAGTCATGGACTGGGAAAGAGAGGCCGCGAAGAACGAAAGCGACGAACATCACCCGAAACCCTGCGGGTGGACGAGGAATTACCTCATCGCCGGGGATCTTGACGGCCTCCTTGTCTTGCAGGATTAAACCTCGCTCACGAAGCTTGCGCAGGTCTCCCTCGCGCATCTCCGTGCGCCGCCACCCACCTTCGGTGACACGAGCGGCGGCGGAGCCCTTCTTGCCGCCGGTAGCAGCACTGGTGCCCGCTACAGTGGAGCCCTTCTTTGATTTCCCCATTGGGGCGCGTAGACGATGGCGGTGTGAGCGCAAGAATGAGGAAGGAAAAGATCGGAGAACGTCCAACGCACAACGGGAAAACCTCTAGAAAATGGAAGCAGTGGAAAGCAAATGACTAAGGTGAAAACAAACTACAGTTTTCCCCACAGTTAGAAGGATGAAGACGAAGAACGGGAACCGTTCATCTGGAAGCCCTAGCGCCAAGATCAGATCCAACCGTCCACGTGTCAACACAGCAGCAAACCGTCGCTCGCACACCGTCCACTATGCACGGAAATCGAGGATACGCCGTAATTCTCGCCACGTCGCATATGACCAGTCAACTCCAAGTCAGAAAGTGGGACCCATGTCCGTTCGGTCACGTCTCCTCTGGTGCCGCAGACGGTGAGGTCACTAATCGTCAGCACTGACGTCATCATACACCATTGGCAACGGTTAGGAATCTTCGGCTAAAAGTACTCACTCGAATCTAAGATTCGAGCAACTACTCGGGGGCTACTCCTATCTGGAGCGCTGGTCGCACACCTGAGGCATGATTAAGGTACTAAACCAACATTGATTCTTCGAGTCCTACGTCGAGTCTACGACTCCACTACGGACTCGGGGGCTACTCCCAAAGGGAGGATTGATTCAAGCATCCGAAAAAATTGTGTCCTACGGACATGAAGTCAACAACGGCTAAAATAAAGTCTCTCCTCGAGTCTGCGACTCAAACAGACACTCGGGGGCTACTCTCATAGGGAGCGCTGGTCGCGCACCCTATAAATTCTTCGACTACGATCCTTCGGATCAAAATGCAAAAACTTTTTGGCAACTTTGCCCCAACCAACGCTAAGTGAGAAAAATCCTCCTTGGCCACCCGAAATACCTCCACGGTGATAAAATTTTGGATGTTGTGTCTGCGACGCAAAGATAAGACCTACAGATATAATCTGATGGCCTGGTAATGCACCCGACTGCGCTCTGCTAGTAAAAATCCGTGCCAGCAGGTGCGATGAAAATCCTGACAAACGCGTTGGGTACATCATTCGAAAACTACTGGGATTCGACTCCTGTAAGACCTCAGCGGCCTGAGTCGAATTACGCCAACATATGTTCCGGATTCAAGTCTAGGGACTCGAGTCTGAAGAAGATCGTGTTGTTTTGTCCTAAGACAGTTAACTGAACCTGATCCGTCAGGAGAGTCAGGCACACGCATCAATAATCCCTACACACTAAAATCGTTCTTTTCTCTGATGAACATAAATAACTGCACCCGAAAGATTAAAGAGTCCTCAGCCGAATCTGTGATTCGACTGAATACTCGAGGGCTACTGACATGGTTATACCCTACGGGTACACGACATCAGCATACCTGGTCCAGCCCAAGGAAGGCCCACAAGAATATACGCGGCCCATGAAGATTTTCAGGTGGCCCAAGCCCATGACATCTTCGGATCCTTGGAGAGCAAGCCTAGAATAGATAGAATATTCAAAGGGGCAAACCCTAAACTTGTAACCGACTCGATCTGTGCCCGGGACCTGCCTATCTCTATAAAAAGGCAAGGATGGCACGACGAGGAGGACGAATCTCACCTCACCACATACACACCTCCACGCCAGATTGCATCTGCGCACCCTTATAACTTCTGGTTCCACCGTAATCAAGAGCAGACAAGCAGGAGTAGGGTTTTCCCTTCGGGGGCCTGAACCTGGGTAAATCTCGTGTCCCCTGGTTGCTTGTCTGTTAACCGTTCCGCGATCTCCAGCACCACCATCTTCTCCAAAACCCAAGCTCATAACAATGGGCATTGACGAGATTAAACCTCGTCAGTAGATGATGTATCAATGGTAAAGATTGGACTGGGGGTCCACAGTTCACTAGAGGTGTTCTCCTTAAGATAAATAGCATAACATGCTAGGTAAACAAATTACAGCGGGGCAATTGATAGTACTGAGCAAGGCATAACAATGCAATACTAGACATTCATGATCCTATGAGATTTGATTGGGCATTACAACAATATACATAGAATGCCATCCAACTGCATCTATGACTAGTAATCCACCTTCAGGTTATCATCCGACCCCCCTCCAGTATTAAGTTGCAATCAACAGATAACTGCTTTAAGCAATGTGTGTAAAGTAATACTGAGCAAGGCATAACAATGCAATACTAGACATTCATGATCCTATGAGATTTGATTGGGCATTACAACAATATACATAGAATGCCATCCAACTGCATCTATGACTAGTAATCCACCTTCAGGTTATCATCCGACCCCCCTCTAGTATTAAGTTGCAATCAACGGATAACTGCTTTAAGCAATGTGTGTAAAGTAAACAATACAATTGTTCCATGAACAAAAGATTGTTGTTTTCTCCCTAGTAGCAATAACACATCTACAACCTTAGAGATTTCTGTCACTTCCCAAGATTCAATAGAGGCATGAACCCACTATCGAGCATAAATACTCCCTCTTGGAGTCACTAGCATCTACTTGGCCAAGATAGCTACTAGAAATGGAGAGCATGCAAGATCTCAAACAACACAGAAATGATAGAATCAATAATCATAAGACTTGATAGAATCAATAATCGATCTGACATAGTAATCTCAATATCCATTGGATCCTCGCAAACACAACATGCATGACTACAAATAGATGATCTTGATCATGAACGGAGCTCACAAGATCTAAACATGATAGCACAAAGGAGGAGAAACAACCATCTAGCTACTGTATGGACCCATAGTCCAAGGGTGAACTACTCACGCATCATACCGGAGGCTGGCATGGTGATGAAGAAGGCCTCCAAGATGATCTCTCCCCTCCAGCAGGGTGACATGAAGAGCTTCAGATCCCCCCGATCTAGGGACGATGGTGGCGGAGGCTACAGACTGTTTCATGGAGATCTGATCGGGTGCCTAGGGTTTTGGCATCGGGGGGAATATATAGGCGAAGAGGCGAGGCAGGAGGGCGGCTAGGGGGCCCACACCCTGCCCAGGCGCGGCCTAGGGTGGGCCCGTCTGTGTGGGGGGGGTGGCCACCCTGTGGCTCCCCTCCGGTCGCCCTTCGGTCTTTGTGTTCTACTCGATGAAATATTTACTTTTTCTTTTGTCCCCTCCAATTCCGAGAATATTTTCTTACTAGCTTTTTTGAAACCAAAAATAGCAGAAAACAGGAAACTGGCACTATGGCATCTTGTTAATAGGTTAGTCCCAGAAAATGTATAAAAATACCTAAACGTGTAGACAAAGCATAGAATGTGGATACTAAACAAGCATGGAACATCAAGAATTATAGATACGTTTACGACGTATCACCGCACCAGCAAACAAAATTCAGTACTCATTTTTTAACTTCTAAAAAAAAGTTGTGCACATTGTGTGCTGCTTGTTTGGGGGGTGAAGGAGGGGAGAGAGGGAGTATACAGAACAAGTTAACAAACATAACTTAATTTCCATCATCGATATCATATTTGAACTGAATAAATTATAGCTAGGGTTTCACATTTGCAACCATAAACATGAAAAACAACCAACATTCTGCATGAATGGGTGTACCCCATAACCTAATAAAGCATCCCATTTTACAATTGTAGACTTGAGAACTGATGATGGGCGTGTTGTCAATGCCTTGTTGGGAGACCCCAAGAGCAAGGTGTGATGAGCACAACAACAAGTTTCCCCTCAGTAAGAAACCAAGGTTATCGAACCAGTAGGAGGAAGGAAACGACTCAAAGGTGTTGCTAGCAACTTGGAAACCTGCACAACACAAACTCAAGACTTTGCCCCAACGAACAATGAGGTTGTCAATCTCACCGGTTTACTATAATAAAGGATTAACTGTATGGTGTGGAAGGTAATGGTGGTTTGCAGAAAGTAAACAGTAACAGTGGAAGATGTATCAATGGTAAAGATTGAAGCCGGGGTCCATAGTTCACTAGAGGTGTTCTCCTTAGATAAACAAAACATGGCATGCTGGGTAAACAAATTACATCAGGGCAATTGATAGGACTGAGCAAGGCATAACAATGCAATACTAGACATTCATGATCCTATGATATTCGATTGGGTAATACAACAAGATACATAGACCGCCATCCAACTGCATTTATGACTAGAAATCCAACTTCAGGTTATCAACCGACCCCCCCTCCAGTATTAAGTTGCAAGGAACAGATAACTGCTTTAAGCAAAGTGTGTAAGGTAAACAATCCACTTGTTCCATGAACAGAGACCGTTGTTTTCTCCCTAGTGGCAACATCGCATCTACAACCTTAGAGATTCCTGTCACTTCCCTTAGATTAAATAGAAGCATGAACCCACTATCTAGCATAAATACCCCCTCTTGGAGTCACTAACATCTACTCGGACAAGATAGCTACTAGAAACGGAGAGCATGCAAGATCACAAACAACACAGACATGATAGAATCAATAATACAAAACCATTAATCAATCTGACATAGTAATCTCAATATCCATCGGATCCCCGCAACCACAACATGCATGATTACAAATAGATGATATCTTGATCATGAACGGAGCTCACAAGATCTAAACATTATAGCAAAGGATGAGATACAACCATATAGCTACTACATGGACTCGTAGTCCAAGGTGGAACTACTCACGCTTCATACCGGAGGCTAGCATGATGAAGAAGAAGGCCTCCAGGATGATATCCTCTCTGGTAGGGTGCCGGGAAGAGCTTCAGATCCCCCCGATCTAGGGACGATGGTGGCGGCGGCTACAGATGGTTTCGTGGAATATTGATCGGGTACTTAGGGTTTAGGCATCGGGGGGTCTTTATAGGCGAAGAGGCGAGGCAGGGGGGCTACCAGGCGCGGGGTGGGACCACCCGCACGGCCAGGGGGTGTGGCCCCCTGGTGGGTCTCCTCCGTCTCGTATTCTGGCTTCATGTTCCCCACGGTAAAATATTGACTTTGGCTTTTGTCCCGTTCAATTCCAAAAATATTGATTTTATGCCTTTCTGGAACCAAAAACAGAAGAAAACATGCAACTGTCACTGTGGCATCTTGTTAATAGGTTAGTACCAGAAAACGTATAAAAACACCTCAAAGTGTAGACAAAGCAAAGCAAAGTAGATACTAAACAAGTATGAAACATCAAAAATTATAGATCCTTTTCGACATATCAAGAACATATCTGGTCCAAAGGAATTTAGATAACTCTATTACTCACTAGTATTCTTTTATATAAAACTGACTGGAAACCATAAAAAATAGTGCCCATTTTGCATGCAATTTCAAAGAAGAGTAAAAATGCACCATTAGTTCTATAAGTTTGCAGGAAACCGTAACATGTCGTCATTCTTTCAATTTGTGTAGTGGTAGTCCTAGTTCACAGTAAGTTCTGAAGAGTATGCCCTAAATTGTTTTGACTGCCTTTGACCAGTGCCACATAGGAAGTATATGTTTTAGCGATAAAGTTCCCACTGGTAGAGGTTTGGTAAATTGCATCCAATCCCCTGCTTTTATATGACGAACAAGATCTCAATCCTTCTTCTTCCCCATCCCATTTATCTCTCTCCCATTCTCCTCGTCCATCCTCGCTACGAGGTCAAGGTCGTTCGCAAGTTGCTATTGTCGTCGTTCACTTCAGTGGCTGAGGTATCACTTCTGCTTGTGAAGTGTGAGTTTTGCAGCCGAAGGAGAGCGATTCGGCTCGTTTTACAGTCGGAGGGGAATCCGGGCAGGGTGTTGTTCAAGTGCTCCAATCACAGTGTAAATCATGGTGTTCTTCAAGTATTTTTTCTAGTGTGCTTTTTTTTAATTTATGTTGTCATTATTTTCAGATGGGTGGACAAAATGCAGTAGCGGATCTGGTTTCTGCAATTTCTACTACTGGATTGAAGAATACGTGGAGTTGTTGTTGGAAAAGGGCATGGAAGTTTTAAGTTACGCCTTGAATGAGATTGTGATGCTCACTTGTGAGATGATGCCCTTAACTTTGCAAGCATTTCAGAAGCATTGCAACAACCAGGCGGGTCAGCTTGGTAAAGCGGAAATAGAGGATGAAAGAAAGAAGCATAGGAATAACAAGGAGTCCCTTGTTCTAAACATAAAGCAATAGTCAAAGAAGCTTGCAGGAATAGAGAGAAGATTATGTATGTGTGTGTGCTGATCCTGCTTGTGTGCATGTATGAAGCCTTGAAAAATCATTGTGTGTGGCGTATGAAGCGAACTGAAATGAATTATGGCAATCAGTAGTTTGAGCTAACACACGGGTCAATCTCGAGACAAATTTCACATAGACAATAACATAAGCATATCATCAGAGATATGTTTTAAGATAAACAATAACTTAAGCATATCAACATAGATATGTTTTATAAGTTTTTGAAGATAACTCTAATTACTTTGTGCAAATAAACCTATAGAAACAACACATCATGAATGAGGTTTATGTTAACACCTCTAACCTCTTTTAAAGATCCAAAAGGCAAACTAGTTTTGTCCAAAATATGTGCATCTCTGGCACCTCCAAAAGGCAAAAAATGTTGTCCAAAATAATTTTCCTCGCTTCCCTTGCTTCTTATTTGCAGCCACATCTACCCTCTCTTATTCTTTGCAGTTGTAGCTGCCTTCTCCTTCTTCTTCTTGCAACAATAGATACCTTCTCCTTGTTCTTTGTAGCAACATCAGTTCTGTTGGCCCTGGGTAGTGGCAAGGAATATCTGCTACAAGCAACGAAGCTAGACTCATGCAGAGTAGCAACATTGGTTCTGTTTGCACTCCTACCATTACCATTACACTTTACTTTTGCATTGCATTTGATTTATCTTTTACATATAGTTTACTTTTATTTTACTTGTTGCATACTTACTTTATTTACTTATTTTATTTATTTATTTAACTCTAATACGGAATCTTTTGCTTGACAACCCCTTGGTGGAGTTGGGGATACAAGTCAACATTTTCTTGTTTTGTAGGTTGCTACAAGAGGAAGGACGGGTGCATTCTTCCATTTCTCCGAGAGTTCGATATAAACCCTCAAGTCACCCTTGTGGGAAAAACACCCTTACTATATCACTTTGTGCTTGGAGTCCCAACGAATTGGTGTCCACGTAGATTAGTACTATCACACACCCATCAAAGAAGCTAGTTCTTCCATCTACATAATACATGTTGCTTTCTACTCCATAGAAGAAACAACCATGCTTCATCTCTCTCATTCAGACCTACCATTGGAAATAACAAAGCTATCTAAACGAATCGAAACTAAACATGTTGTGCATCGAAACGAAGAATCGAACCGCATAAACGAGCTCTAATCGAGTTTCAATCGGCGAAAACCTTGAGACTTTAGTCAAAGTTGGATCCAGCTAGTGTTTACGAACAAACTTACCGTAACTTGGTGGTTGCTGGCGGCCGCCTCCTTGAAGCCATCCTAGATGACCCACCCAATCTTCCGGCGATAGATCGCCGGAGCATGACGGAGCTATAGGCCTCGCCTCGCTGGTTGCTCGCAATCGCCACCGCTCTGCTCTATCTTCATTGGATTAGCGAGGTTCTATTTGTATATTTACATCCTAAGGCAGTTTGTTAGATTGGTGTATGTCCTACATGGCAACGGTCAAAGGGTGGTCAGACACGCCGAGGACTACTGCTACACATATTGAAAGAACATTCTATATTACCGTGACAACTAGTACTATATCGTACACCTAATCCTGTAGAAAAGTTATTGTGGCTTTTTCCACGATGATTCATGTGATCAGTATGGCTATGGCATCCTACCAAAATCCTGCATTTTCTATTCTACTAGTAGTACGCTTTAGGATCCCAAGAGGCGTATGTATTGCACAAAACACATGATCGAGTTGGTGGCCGTTGTTGATCTACTATATTTCAAGAAAGTCTCCGGAGATTGCCGCTCAACTTTTTTGTGAGCAAAATCATTAACTTCTGAACAGTACCAGCATCTGGCTGGCTAATTAGCCTAGCGGGCCCGCACGTCAGTTCGACGGGCCGCAACGCAACTAATCCCACGCCATAAAGAGGGCCAAGTCCTTGTCGCTAGGCCACACCCACACCCGCCAGAGAGAGCCCATAGGAGGAGGAAGCAACGAAGAGGAAGGAAAAAAGGAAGAGGCAGCAGTCGGAACAAGCGAGAGCAGAATTCCACGGGAGGCGCGCGCGGCGCAGGGCACACGCGCTTCTCGTTCTGCCCTCGCGAGCGAGCGAGCGAGAAGAGGCTCCGAGGGGCTGGCGGCGGGGCACGTACGGGCGCGGCGGGGAGCCATCATGATGGGGAGGGACGAGCTGCTGCGGCGGAGCCTCGTGTCGCTGGCGGCGGCCGTGGTGGTGACCGGGGTGGCGACGGCGTCTGTGCGGAAGGCGGTGGCCACGTACGTGTTCGGCATCCTGGCCATCGCCGGCGTGCTCCTGCCGGACTGGGAGTTCTTCGACCGCGACTTCTCACTCTGGCTCACCCCCATGCCCGCCTCCCGCCGCACGGCCGCCGCCGCCGCCGCGGAACGCGAGCACGACATCTGGAGGTAAAGCTTTCCCTCGTCTCTCTCTCTCCCCTCATGTTCCGCGATCTATACGGTTGGGCTTCTTCGTGGGAATTGCCTTCTTTGGTGGCTCGTCCAGCGCAGGAGATCCCCACGGTTTGCTATTTCTCGAGGCGATTTTTACTTTATTTGTGGGTATACTTGATGGGCAGATAGGGCCTGTTTTGGGATACTTTTTCACGGACGGCCCGAAATTCGATGTAGAATTTGGGTACGGTGGTGGCGGTCTCGCGGCAGAATTCCGGTAGAATGATAAAAGCTCACGCGCTTTTCAGGGCTCCACTTTCACCATGTAGCCTGCGTTTTTAGTATTCCTTTGGACTGGAGGGAGTTTACTCCTTTATTTTGGCACTTTTGGGAGATTGATTGCCGTGTCAGCTTGCTCCGTCCCAAAATATAAGGCTCCTAAGGAGTAGTTTGTCATATTGCCCGATTTCGAGAGGGTAAAACTAGAATATTCTTTCATTCTTCATGAGTGGGTTTGATGTGTTCTTGATCTGGATGTACTCGAAAAACCCAGAGACCGAGTTTCTTTGACCCCCTCCTGGTTTTGAAACTAGAAAACCATCGATCCAAAATTCACAGCTATTGATGCTGTGATCCGTGAACGAGAAAGGGAAAAAAATTCCCTTGAATGCTCTGCAAAAATATAGTTCCCTCATAACAACAGGAGCATTATCTAAATGAACATCCGCATTGCAACGCCATTTTCGATGGCGATGTCGGGTCTCAACTCTTAACTGAATTTAATTGCAGAATTATAAGGTTGCTGGTGGGTGGTCCTGCTGCTTTAGTGCTATATCTAAGAAGGCACTCTGGCTTATGACTTTGTTCTGTACGGCAGCTGGGGGTGGTTTTCTTGTGTCTTTGCGTGTTCTAAAGGTCCAAATTTGAGTAATGGACCGAGGAAGTATGGTATGGTCCTTGCCACCTTGGTGCTTAGCGCAATACCTTGGTTGTTGATGTTTCCAGTACTTGGTCAGTGGGTCAGATTTATGAACGGGGGTATCACCTTTCATGACAAATGGACAGTGCATGTGTCCTTTTGATGTCTCCAGGTTTGGTGTCATTGTGTGAGTAAATTCCATTTTGAACCAGCTATTCTTGGCATGGTCACAGGTTGAACCACATTTCATGTTCTTGTGACACATCGAACCAGATTTGGCCACTTTGGAACCACATTTAGCATTTGAAATGGATCTGACACGATGGCCCCACTAGTCGGGCTGATCTGGCGCTCTCTACTTGGCACACTTGGCAGACTGCCAGACTGGGTACGTGTCTTCCGCAAATATGTGTCCGGCTACTTGCTCACGACGTGGCAAAGACAGTTAGGGCTAGCAGAGAGCAGCTGTGGGCACAACAGTAGCTCGCCAGGAGCAGAAGTGCTATCGAACGGAAGAGCTGGAACCATGTCGGAGCAGCGAGTTTATGCCTTGCTAGTCGGACATCAGGCCTCGGTTACCGTCTGCCACTTCAAACACCTATTTGCAAAATACGTGTCCCAGTTGGACTGGAATGTGTCAAGCGGCGAGTGCCACCTGACCCTGACCTGTGGGGGCATCATGCCAGAATCACATCAAATACTAAATTGTGGTCTAAAGATTATCTGTGCAAAATGTGGTTGAAAAATTACATGAAAACCAAAATGTAGTTCAACTTATCACTTGTTACAAGTACCTAACTAGAAATTTTATTACAACGCCCGTTCTATCAAAGGCCCCAGGTTCACAAAATACCAAGTTTAAAATGGATGTTACTGTCATTATATTATGAATGTGCAAAGTTGGATGAATCTGTTTTGTGAAGGAGTTTTCCTTGCAAAGAGTTTTATCTGAATTTGGACATGCCTGAGTTCACTGGATTGCTTGTTGGTAGCTTACCTTAGCTTTCTATTTTGATCCCACCTTTTTGTATGGCCTGATCCTGCATTTTTTGTTTCCCACTCAAATCTTTCATGTTCTTACAGTATTTTAGAATGTTTATTTCTCATTCTAACCTGCATGCTCTTACATCATTTTATTGTTGGTATCCAAGGTGAAATGGGGGAATGTGAATGATGCGATGTGGATTCTGGTTGCGGTTGTTTTAGTTTTGGCCATGTCTTAGGTCACTGGCCTTGTTCTGCTTTTAGGTGTGTTAATCCTGTCTGTCAGTATCTGAAAAGCGACTTAACAAAATGAATCACTATTGTGCAGTTGTTCACATTAGTTGGTAGTGGGTTTTAGTTGGCAAACACTAATCGAAAGGTCAAACATACCCTAACCTTTAATGCCATGAGAAACCATTTGCTGAATGTGGAAGAATCCAGAAGCCAAAAATAGTTTTACTTAGTGTCCTTTTGCAGACAAGAAGCACAAGGACAAATAGCACTTCCAGTACAGTAACAAACAATTTCCTCAACCGTTTGGTTTAATAGATCATACATGCCGCAGTTTTCAAAGTTTTTTTTTTCAGATATATGAACCAATAGCTCTGGCGTATCTGTATTGTATAAACCTCATAGTGTTTCAGAGCTTGTCAAAATATGAAGAATGTATGTGGTGTGATTTAGCTGGTGGAAACTCGTGAAGAATTTATCATATTTGACTTTATCCTTGGTCTGCTCTGCAATTGTTTTAGAAAAGAATACTCTAGAAGCTTACTTTATCAATTGATTGTTGAGGGAGGTTTTTATAGTTGCAGGTCATAATTCCACAGGTAGCCAACTACTTCCAAAAGAAGCTGAATATTTCTAGCCTTTCAGCAGATCGAATATAGATAGGAAGCTAAACCGTGCCACCTACTTGAATTGGACATATCCTGTAGGTTGCCATGTCACAATTGTTTTGGTGTGGAACCACGTCCAGAAACTGCTAGGTCTCGTAGTTCCATCCACAATCATGAAACGGAAAATTCACCTGTTTAATTGTGCAGTGTTGTATACTGTTTTATCGTTCCTGGGTGGAAAGGTTGATATGTAGCTAGACATTTTATAAACAAAAATAGCTAGCTCTATCTGTTCATCCCACTGTACTATATTAACCACCCAAAAATACTGATATGTTTCTGTTTCGCCTTGTTTGCTGCAGATTCAAGCCGTATCCACTCAGGATGGCCGTCCTCACGACGATCTACGGGTTTGGGCTCTACAAGTGGTGGATGTATGTATCTCACTAGCTAGACCAGTCCACACCACCTCTTCCCCTGCCATGCTCTCTCATGAAACGAAAGATTTTTGGGAGAACAACACCATCGCCACACCCATTCTTGCCTTGTGATGATCAGACACTTAAATCGTGGGTGGAACTTGTACACTGCCAACACTAGAACCTCCAGTGGGGAAGGGAAAGGAACACCACGTTCGAGTCGTGTATGTAGCTAATGGGTTTTGTAATGTGCAAATGCCACTCTTAGATCGAAAGGGGTACTACTACGTCGTTTAGCTTCCATCTTTCATGTGTATGTGTATACATGAAGGAAATGTCATGATGTTTCCGGTGATTCCCACCTCCCCTCCTGGTTCGCGTGACTGCCTGGCTGACCGCACTCGTGTTGCGTGTTGGGCGTGGCTGTTTGCTCGGGAAGGCTCTGGGATCTTGCCCGGAATCGTCGGAGTTGCCGGTGTTTACGCCTCGCAGCAGCCGGCTGACGGGAGCACGTACGGGGGGAAGCAACGGCCCGACCGGCGGCGTGGGTCGCGTGAGCCATGATCGTACGAGATGGCGACCACGACGGCGCGCGCCACGCCCACGGCACCGGCAGGAGACCCGTGTGATGTTTTGGGGTAGTGGAAGCCGAGCTGCTGCTGGTACTGTTGCATTCGAATCGGCCGGCGCGTAGGCGTAGGTAGGTGTTGGAGACAGGCATTTCCACCAACACGCGGATTCGAGAAAGGCATATCCACCAATACGAACGCCTAGCGGAAGAAAATCATGTCTGCACCGCGTCACGCAGGACAGGGCAGAAACGGCCGGTACCAGTCAGCAATCAAGTCGGTGTGTGCCGATATTCCCCACTCTCGGAGTCAGTCTCACGTTTTTTCCGGTGATACCGGTGTCCTCTCGCTAACTTTAACAAAGCGATGATGTGAGTTATCTCATGCTGCAGCTTCACTGCTGTACAGCCGTCCAGAAGGGCAGAATGGACGAAAATAACCTAAAAAAAATAACAATTTCACGAAATGAACTCTGGCCAGAAGAAATTCACGGAACTAACCCTTTTTGCAACGCCATACGGCGTGGCGCCGCACCTTGAAGAGCGGCGCCATTACGCCTGGCGCCGCGAACCTGCCAGCGTGGAGTCCCGCGGGCCCGGTCCCGATAGTGCGGCGCCTTGTAGCCTGGTGCCGCACTTTAGGTCTTGTACCAGCGCGGCGCCAGCCCTCCCCAGACCCAGCCCATTTCCTCTCAGACGCACAGGAGCTGCAGCGGCGGCGGCGGCAGCGGCGGCTCTTCTCCCCCCTCCACCTTCTCCCTCCTAGTGTCCAAATCGGAAGCCTCTCTCCGTGGAGTTCGATCCTCCCAAGTGCCTTGAGGTATTCTTCCCCTTCATCTTTGATTTGACCCATTAATTTCTTGTTTTGGTCCATATCTTGTAAACCCTAGTTTGTTTTGTAAGATGCATGGTACAATGTTCTTGTATTGGCATATGGGTTGATATTGTGTTAATGTTAGCATGGGTATCTATTGAGTGTGTTGACCATGGTATTGTTGTTGTGATTATGTTAGGCATGGCAAGAATTGTTCATGTTCACCATGTAGACAAGGATGCTTTTTTGAGAGGTAACATAGAACCGGACCCGGACGAGCTCGATTTGGTGTTTGAGCGTACTCCAACATATGCCGAGGTCTTGGAGCAATTGAGAATTGAATTGAAATGGATGGACCCAAAGGATGATATTGAGTTGGAGGGAAGACATAATGTTGGCTTGGGAATGCATGTCCGTTGGAAGACCATGCGTATCTTCTCCGAGGCCCGTTGGCTTGCATACAAGGAGGTGGTGGCCGAATCACTAGACAAGGCTCTTGAGCTATTTGCCACCAAGAAAGTTGGTAGTTCATTGTCTTTGGACTTAAACCGTATGGCATCCCCATTGCGTACTATGAGTCCTCCACCCGTAGACCAAGAGCTAAGGCGTGAACCTCCCTTGACCCCAACATTGAGCCCGATTTCAAGACACCAAGATGATGATTGTGGGGGTGAAGATGAAGATGACAATGATGATGTTGAACTCCACGACAACAATATTGGAGATTTAGAGAAATATATCACACAAGATGACATGGACCATGACCTCCCGTATTCTCGAGGCTATGCATCGGACTCGGATGATGATGGTCCCGAAGAAAAAGTTGACGAGGAGGGATTCACGGCTAGAGAGGCCGAAATCCACCATACCGTATTGGGTCGGGACCATCGGGTGCCTTTGTTTCATGATCTCAGTCTCGCGGATGAAGCCACAGTTGATGGTGGCAAAGGCATTGTGCTCGGACCAAGGACAAGTTCTTACCGGGATGGCAATGAAGTGAATAGTGGCTTTTGCAAAGGATCAAGGTTCAGGACCTTGTTGGAATTTAAGCAATGGATAAAGGACTTCTCGGTGAAGCATCATCGTCCTTACACGGTCGTGCACTCGGACATCAAGAAGCGTTACACGGTGAAGAGAGGAATAGGAAGAAGAAGAAGGAAGAGGAAGAGAGGGAAAGGCTGCGTCAAGCGGCATGGCGTTCCATGGAGGAAGAGGAAGAGAAGAAGAGGAAGGGCAAAGGGCCTATGTTCTAGACTCGTGTTATTTCATGAACTTGTATGTTCTAGACTTTAAGGGCAAAAAACTCGTGTTATTTCGTATGTGTCAACAAACTTGTATGTTCTAGGCTTTAAGGGCAAGAAACTCGTGTTATTTCGTATGTGTCAACAAACTTGTATTTTCCCTCGAAATAAAAACCTTGAAATCTGGCTGTGGCGGCATCTTCAAAGTGCGGTGCTGTTACGTGTGGCGCCGCACATGCGCTAGAAAATAGACAGCTATTTTCTAGCGCATGTGCGGCGCCACACCTGACGGCGCCGCACGGTGCGACGCCATCAGGCTGCGCGTTGCATGTGCGGTGTCGTCCAGCGTGGCGCCGCACATGCGCTTCTGTTTATTTTTGAGCGCATAGCGCCACGCTGGACGGCGCCGCATATGCAACGCGCAACCTGATGGCGCCGCACCGTGCGGCGCCGTCAGGTGTGGCGCCGCACATGCGCTAGAAAATAGACAGAAGCTTCTGTCTATCTTCTAGTGCATGTGCGGCGCCACACCTGACGGCGCCGCACATTGACTTAGACGTTTCCTGGGCTGTCTTGCACCATGTGCGGCACCAGAGGTCATGGCGCCGCACCTTCCTGACTAGTGTCTGTCTGTTCCTGTTGTTCTGTTTGAGTTGGTTTTCAAGCAGGTTTGTTCGAGCATGTTTGTTCGATGTTGTTCGAGCATGTTTGTTCCAAAAAGACAACAACCATTGAAGTTCACGACAACCATTCAAGTTCATGACAACAACATCCAAGTTCACGACAACAACATCCAAGTTCACGACAACCATTCACGACAACATCGAAGTTCACGACAACAACCATAAGTACTGAGTTCACGACTACAACCATTCAAGACAAAGTGCAACATCTACTCTACTTCCCACGGGTGGTCTTTGCCCCTCGGCCCCTTCTCGTGGGCATCTTCCTCCTCCTCGGTTCCTCTTCATCCTCCACCTCTAAGCGATATGGATTCTTGGGCTTCTTTGTCTTGGTCGTGGAAGGGTTGGGTGTGTAAGGCTTCTTGGGTTGCCTTGGCTTGAACATGTAGTCGGACCGCTCGTGTACCTTGTAGCGAGTGTAGTTTCCCAATGTCATCTCGTCGGGGACGCTTTCCTCATCTTGCGGCTGTCAACAAAAGAAGATTGGTAAGGACAAATTCAGGAGAAATGCAAGGGAGGGTGGGGGATGCAATGGTTGTACTACCTCGGGTGTGTTCGCCTCGTCCTCGGATGTGGAGTGATGATCGCCAGAATTGTCACCTTCAGGCGTGTTAGACCGTGACGCGGACGGTGTTGCCACCTCAGGGTCACGGCAATCTAGCAAGTTCGACAGCCTCCTTAACCGTTGGCCCTACTTCTTAACGAACTCACGAAACAGACCCTCTCCCTTCTCTCCGCGAGGGTATGTGTCCAAAGCGTCCTCGCATGCATCGGCGGACTTCCTTACATGATCGCGCTGTCATAGACAAGAAACTAGTAAGTTATCCATGCAAGGTGTGAGAAGGACGGAAAAAATATTATTCGGCACACTTTACCACAAAGTTGACCAAGGGAGCAAACTCGGTTTGTCGCCCTTCTCTGACCATGATGTTGTATTGTTCGGTTGAAAGCTCATCAAACACCAATGGCTCCTCCAAGATCGAATCCCGAAATGCCCGTGGGTATATCTCCACCCGCGCGTTGTCAACGAACCATGCGATGTAGTTGTTGAAAGCATCCCGATTGAAGGGCCTATCCTGTGCTCCTTTTGCTTTCCTAGCCTCGGTCACACACCTCCTGAATTTCTCAAGGTGCTTCCTATGAAGCTTGGGCCAATCCTTCTCCTTCCTCTGCTTCTTCCTGTCCAAGCTGCACACAACAACAACAAGTCAAAAAGCGTTATTTGGCAATGATAAGCACATCACATGGTAAGGCAGTTAATAGCTTACCTATGGAGCCCTATGTCCGTGTCCTTCCACTCAGGCGGTACAATCTGAAATAACCCAAACTGGTTCATGACACGGTGAGGCTCGTGATACTCAACAACCCACATGCACACCATGGGGCAACACATTAGCCACAGACGAGATTCTCTGAGGCAAATAGGGTTAAGGCGATAGTCCTCCGGAACACCAAAGCGGTCCCCTCGACCGTATGGCTCCCACGTCACCTGCATCATACCACACTCATGTCAGGGTCAAAGATTACAAGTTCAAGACATATAATTGACCGCCGTCGCTGAAATTACCTGATTCATGGTGATCGTGTTAAACTCGTTGGTGTACCTCTTGTACGCCTCCAGTGGGTCCGTTGGCGGTTCGGAGACCACATCCCACTTGTAAGCCCACGTGGGAAGAAGATAGTCGTTGCCGTTATCAATGTAAGGATTGAATGACAACAATCTCGGCCGTCCAATGGAGAAGCGTTCCCAGCTCCACACCGAAAGAAGGAGCAAACAACCACCAATCCCTGAATCGGCGGCGCTCCTAAGGCAAGCGTCATCCAGCTGCAGATGAAGTGAACAACCATTTGTAAGAACAATTTTTTTTGAGATAGTGCAGAAATATACAACAACATTTGTAAATAACTCATTACCTGACGGTACAACCAGGCCAACGCCGCAGAACCCCAATTGAAGGTAGAGTCGAAAAAACCCAGCAACTTGAGCCAATGCCACTGAGCACGATCTCCACTGCTGTCAGGAAACAGAGTCCTCGTGATAATGTACCACATATACACACGAGTGTATGTCTTGATCGTCTCCTCATCGGCATCCTCTGGGCAAATCTTGAAATTCTGGATGATCCAAGTAAAAGTAGCCCCGGCAGCGCCCCTCAGTTTTTCCCCCTTCTTGTTTATAGCCTCGGGTGGATCCTTCCCTATAAGGGAGACCATCTCCTCACGCCACCCGTCTGAATCCAAGGACATGCACACAGGGTTTCCCTCGATTGGGAGTGCCAGGATCATGCTCATGTCCTGCAAGGTGATCGTAGTCTCACCGGTCCTAAGGTGAAATGTGTGCGTCTCCGGCCTCCATCGGTCCACAAGCGCGGTGATCGCAACAGGGTTGAAGGCCGGTGTGGACCGAGTGACCATGTGGATAAAGGGGAGGAGTCCTAGCTGCTGGATGTACGGAGTGTACCGCGCATCATAACGCATCTTGCCGGACGAGACCTCGTGGTACCTAAGTCGAAGGGGTTGAAGCTCCTACAAACATACAATGGCAAAATGTTAGATTTCCATCTAAACAAACATGGCATCTTGTTCGACTTGCATTGAAGTTTTTAGTACCTGTCTCTTCTCCGACATCTTGTAGGCACGGTGTTGAACATCATAGTGAGCATTGTTTAGAAGGGGGTTTAGAGTCATCCTACATATTCAAAACAATAGAGAGAATAAGAACAATTACAAAATGTCCATCTTATTCCAACTATAGTTGACACATATAGTTCTAGAATCTAGCATCTAGTTCTACCCTACTATACCTATAATTCTAACACGAACAAAAATTTCCTCCTACTCTACCTATAATTCTAGGGTTTCACTATCCCAAAATAACTAGGGTTTTACATGCATTCCTAATATTGCAATCTAGGGTTTCAAGATCCAACTTACAAGCATTCCTAAACCTAAAGATCAAGTAAACATGGCAATGGTTCATACAATCTATGGTTTCACCATACAATCTAGGGTTAGACCAAAAATTGCAAATAAGGGAGAAAAAAGGAGAAATTTGTGGATGTAATTGAGAGGGATTAGAGAGAATACCTGGGGGAGGGGATTGGGAGCACGATTGTTGGAAGAAATTCACCAATCTGGCCTGTTTGGGGGGGGGAGATTAGGTGGAGAGCGCCGCCGCCGCCGCGTGTGTTCGGGCCTGGGAGAGGAATGAGATGGGTCTGGGAGGGCTGGTGCCGCACTACACAGTGCGGCGCCAGGCTACAAGGTGCCGCACTATCGGGACCGGGCCCGCGGGGCTCCACACTGGCAGGTTCGCGGCGCCAGGTGTAATGGCGCCGCTCTTCAAGGTACGGCGCCATGCCGTATGGCGTTGCAAAAAGGGTTAGTTCTGTGAATTTCTTCTGGTCAGAGTTCATTTTATGAAATTGTTATTTTTTTGGGTTATTTTCGTCCATTCTGCCGTCGAGAAGCGCACACCCGGGACAATATTTTCAGAAGCAGATGTGCAGCATTTTTCTTATCTACTTCCTCCGTTTCCTAATATAAGATGTTTTAGCTTTATAGAGATAATATATCTAAACCTGTTTTAGTGTGTTGGTTCTTAGATGTTTACTCCGAATCTCTACTACCTAAAAAGAACCAACCGTTCCGTTTCCTGGCTTCCCACGCGTTTCGCTCAGCTCTTCGTCACGCTTCCCTTCGTCCCACGACGTTCTTCCAACGTTCCACCTATGGGCCTGGTGCCTTGGCCCATTTTCAGCTGTCCCCTCCTGCTAGGCCCAAACAAACAAATCCTGGCATAGGCCCAACCAAATAATGATGCCCTGATTACGTTCCCAGTTTCACGATGCCAAGAGTCACGCTGCCAGAAATCACGTTCCCAATAAGGATGCCCCAATCACGCTGCCAGGAGTCACGCGCCAAACTCAAAACTGCCACATGCCCATGGGATATAAGGTGTTCCCCTATCGCACCTAGCTGACCCCTCCTGCTACCCCTGATTCATTCTTCCATACTAACCGTCTTCTAACAACCTCCCATGTCGCTCAGTAGCCCGGGCTCGAAGAGGGTGATGGCACCTTCACCGATCCCTCCTCCTGGCATCTTGTCTTATCCAATTAGCAGGCAACCGCAATATCCTTCCTGCATCATTAGAGTATTTTCTTAATAGCCAGAAACATGGTTATTCATCTTCTCATGCTAATCCTACTTTTATCCTTTCATATGTTTTTTCTTAATAGCAGTGATGTTAGATTTGGAGAAGTGGAAACCTTTCACATGTTTAACAGATCATGGGAAATCACGACAAGAATTATGTCTGATAGAATTAAGCACACAAGGACCGGAGATGTTATCTACCGTGGCATCTTCGCCGATGTAGAGGTGAGTATTCCATACCTCATTGGAAGCAAACTGTTGTTCTTCCATGTGCTGTCACTGTCCAGGCATTTGTTTGCATGCTTTGGGAACTCTGCAGTACACGAAAACGTATAATACTCTGTCAATACTGCCGCCGAGTAGCAATGGAGACAACAAGTGGTGAGGTAGTTCAAATTATTAGTATTGCTATGTTAGATCTTCTTGTGTTGATGCATTATGTTGATGCCTTATCATTTCTTGTGTTGATGCATTATGTTAATTATTTCGAAATAACCAACTTGCCTATGTTTTTGACAGGGTGACAAAATGGATGCAGTTGCATATGGGCAGCAAGCATGTCGTTTCAACAGCAAGCTGCAGGTCGGAGAGGTATATGTAATCAGAGGAGTGGGCTTCGAGACGGCTGAAATGCCACCGCGGTTTGGATTGGCCATACCAACCGATTTTTACATTGTCATGTACTCTCGGACCCAGATTCGGCCTCCTGGGCCTAATGTTTCCATCCCTAGGCTGCCGTCATGGTTCATGGAATTCCATGATGCGGCTAGACTAGGAAACAAACAGCTCACAGGTGCATAAACATTTTTGTTTAAAAAACAGTTTCACACTTCTCCAAATTTAGACTATGCCATTTTAAACTTTGATCAATTTCCAGATGTCATTGGGATAGTTGTGGATGTGAGCCCTGTCAAATTCCACAGATTATTCGAGCGTAGCACACCATGCCGAGATGTCGTGTTGATGAACATTAGGTGAGATAAAACAAAATTGCATTTCTTGCTACTTATGAATACCTGTTGGCTGAACAATATGTGTTGATGAACATTAGGCATGAGTTCATTTGTCTGCGCATATGGGACAAACATGTGTCGCGCCACATGATGAAGTGGCGACATGCTGAACAGGAAATGACTATCTTAGCTGCCACCCTCCTTGAGGTCAGCATGGCGCAAGGTGTGTTCGAATGTGGCATTGGCTTTACTGGACTGTTTAAGTTACGTGGGTATTTTAACACTTATATTGTTTTCTAAATTTTTGTAGGGGCTTTGAAAACAACAGACGAGAGCCATATTGTATTTGAGCCAGACAATATTCTAGCTCATGAGCTTGCAGATTGTCGTTTATCACTTGGGCAAACACGTGGAGCCATACTGCGTCGAGTCAGGGCGTTTGTGCGCCAAAGGTTGACAATGGGGTACTACACGAACCTTAGGCTTGGGAGGTTGTAAATCATGTTAGTTTGAATGAATGAATTGTCTACTCGGATGTTGCCCTTTGTGGTCTACTCGTCTGTAATAAATTTATCTCTCTGTTTAAGATTGTCTGTGCTATATTCAGACGTTTTCCCTTCTATAATGGTAAAATTTCTATGAATAAAGATTATCTGTGATATATTCAGACGTTTTCCCTTGTGTAACGGTGACATCTCTATGAATAAAAATTATCTGTTGTATATTCAGATATTCTCCCTTGTGTATAGATAAAAATGATTACTGCTATCATCTCCGGTCCACTAAGATTGTTACACAATTCTTCTATCAAGCTTAGCAATGATATATTATCAGTTTTTATATAAGAATATAAAAAGACATGTACCTTGGAGGCAAATAAAGTCAGTCCTGCTATCGTTCATTGCATGTAGGAGCATTCAGCAACGTCACGAGCTCTGTGAAAATCCTTCAAACATACATCTGCAAAAAATAGCACCAGCACACACATACCAGATTAGCTACAGATGTCACATACGAATTCTCAATTTCCATGGTGAATTTTGCGGAATGGTAAGGTGTGGCTAATCTGGTAATGATCAGACAGACAAACATGTAAAATCCATATTCACTTTCTTGATTATATTAGCGTTTAGTGATCACTGAAATTTAGCTACCTTTTACATCCTACCGTAACCGCAATTCATTACGTCCTATGATTCACGCAAATAATAATTTAGCCCATCATTATACCAGTTAAGTAAGGATAAATCACCCCAGATTCCGTCCCTTACGTTAGCCTACCATTAGTAGCACCGAAATTTTCGTCCATTCTCTCTCCATGCTAAATTACTTCCTGTGATTCAGCCTAACATTGAATTGGCCCATCATCACCATCAAAATAAGGATCTGTCATCCCAATTTTCTCCCCTTTATTTAGCCTTTCACTAATTACACCATAATTTTAGTCCAACCTCTACGTCCTGTGACTCAGTCTGTCATTAATTTAGCCCATCGCCAGTTAATCAAATGAGGATCAAAACACCCCCAATTTCTGTCCCTTACTTCAGCCTACATTAATTGCACCGTAATTTTCGTCAAACCTGTTTCCATATTAGTTGCACTGAAATTTCCGTCCATCCTCTCTCCATGCTAAATTACTTTCTGTGATTCAGCCTAACATTGAATTGGCCCATCATCACCATCAAAATAAGGATCAATCACCCCAATTTTCGACCGTTTATTCAGCCTTTCACTAATTACACCATAATTTTAGTCCAACCTCTACGTCCTGTGATTCAGTCTGTCATTAATTTAGCCCATCACCAGTCAATCAAATGAGGATCAAAACACCCCAATTTCCGTCCCTTTCTTTAGCCTACGTTAATGACACCGTAATTTTCGTCAAACCTGTTTCCATATAAGCTATATAAACGGCATATAGTTATACCACCAGGAGGACAATACATTTCAGCCAGTCGGCCTCTTAGGCACCATCCTCCCCCTCGACCACCTCACCAACTCAATCAGGATTGTCAACATACTTCAGAAATCAGATAATCACCAAGTTGTCTTGTTAAGGTATGTACTCACTTCATTATAGTATATCATGATTCTTGCTTGATAATGCAGTAGATATCATAAAACAATGCTCGTGCGCTGAGATCCAAGGTGATAAATTTAATTTCGTCAAAAGCTTCAATATATATCTAAAGAGGAACATGGTTACTTGCTAGGGGAATCTCTGGTCAAATAATTAGCACTTCAACATGTTTTCTGCCCAAACTTGCTAGGGGAATCTCTGGTTTTAACGGTGTACTGAATCTGCCCTTCGAGCTTGAGCTCCTAAGTATTTTTATGTGTAAAAACAGGGACAGGGACAATAACTCTTATCTTAGCTAAAGAAAATTTAGGTGTCGAACTTAGGTGATCATACTTGGCAATTTAACTCTTGGCTATGGAAATGACAGCCACATATCTTCCTATACTCTGACAAAGAAACAAACAGGAGCTAACAATCAAAATCACAAATGAAATGTGGATGGCACATGGTAACTAACAGTACGCCTTTGTAGTCTGATGAGTATGAATCAGTCTGATGAGTATGAATCGAGAGTTTCTACCCGCCAATGTAAAACCGAGAATTTTTGTATGTCCCTTACATGATCTGACAAAGATTGTGTTGCTCACATAAGTTTAATTTTTTGTATGTTGTTGTAGAGGATAAGCAAACATGTTCCCATGGAAAACCAAGTGGAAGGAAATATTAGTTTTACTCAAATTGAAGAATACATCCGGTCCTTCCCTCCAAAAACAAAATTAGTGAGGATCCATGACGCGTGCTTGACACGCGAAGATTTGGAGTGTTTGTTCAATGACAATGAATGGTTGGACGGTGACGTAAGATAACATATCCATATACTGTTATATCATAACCACTTGCTAAATGATAACCACTTTCTGAATGATAACCTATCACCAATTATAAATAACATGTTTGCTTCAATCTATAGATGTTAAATGCATATATTTACTGTCTGGGGAGCCAAGAACATCTAAATAACAGAGCCGGTGGACAAGTATGGATGGATAGCACACATGTTACTTCAATACTGAAGCGAGATGCTAAAGTGCCCATAAGTCCAAAAGAACCAACCGTTCCGTTTCCTGGCTTCCCACGCGTTTCGCTCAGCTCTTCGTCACGCTTCCCTTCGTCCCACGACGTTCTTCCAACGTTCCACCTATGGGCCTGGTGCCTTGGCCCATTTTCAGCTGTCCCCTCCTGCTAGGCCCAAACAAACAAATCCTGGCATAGGCCCAACCAAATAATGATGCCCTGATTACGTTCCCAGTTTCACGATGCCAAGAGTCACGCTGCCAGAAATCACGCTCCCAATAAGGATGTCCCAATCACGCTGCCAGGAGTCACGCGCCAAACTCAAAACTGCCACATGCCCATGGGATAAAAGAACATCAGAAGATCGTAGAGCGAGCAGTTATCTACTTAAAACATGACATGGTAAGCCTCCATAAAAAACTTATTGAGTTTATAATGTAATACTATTTTTATTTTACATGTGCCTTAAACTTGCATTTCTTGTCAGGTATTCCTCCCAATTAACATGACGGATGCCCATTGGTTTCTATGTAATGTAGATCCAACAAACCGCAGGATACAGGTACTGGACTCGTTCGGTTCTCAGATGAGCCGGTCCGACCTACTACTTACGGTGAGTATGTACTTCTCGCTTCAGTACTGAAAACTAACATGCAGACTCATCTATCAGGGCTGCCAGATAACATTTATTTTTACACTAAAACCATACTATTTTATGTTTTATAGCTACAGGGTCTCGAGAATCATCTTATGGTTGCCTCTCAGTATATTGAGTTCAACAAAGATAACAAGTGGCCAGATCTTAACGTAACTACATGGCCAATAGTGGAGTGTATTCAAGATCCACTACAATCTGATGGGTACGTTAGATGTTTGCTGCATGATCCATTGTGATAGAAACAGTAACCTATACACTTATTACCAATTCATATAGACCATCAATCAAATTTATTTTTAAAATTTTGCAGCTCATCATGCGGCTTGTTTACGCTGAAATTCATGGAACACTGGACAGGCCAAGATCTAGCACACGATGTAACACAGGCATGTTTACAAGTATAGAAAAATTATATTACTATCAAATTCATTGCTAGATCTAATAAATTTGAAAAACTAACTTGCAGAAGGATATCAAACTCTTTAGGAAGCAGTTAGCTATTATTCTACATGAATCTGCTTTGAATGTGTTAAAAGGAACACCGGAATATCATCAGCCAGACAATAGCAAAGACACAAGTAAAGTTGTAATGTGGGACAAGAATGACCCCCCACCTACTGAAGCATCGCAAGACTCTGATATAGCTAATCTTCTGTCACCTTTGAATGTGCCGAAGATACCCATCAACAAGGATGAATTAGTTTCCAAACTACGAAATTACATCATATCCATCGACAACCAGGATTTCATGAAGTAAGTCAAAATTTCCCAACATTTTCATATATATGATGCACCGGTTTAAACTATTATTTTTTTCCCTATGGTTAACTCTGTGGTTTCTTTCATAGAGAAATATGGGTTCAAAGCTCCAGGCCTTATCCAATTAGTTTATGTCTCAAACAACTACAAGACTTGCTAAAGGATAACCAGGGTATAGACAACTCTTGTTTCAACATGGTTGTACGGGTAAATGCTACGGATGAACTCCAATGGTTCAACGACACTCCATATCACTATATGGATCTACAGTTTTGTGTGAGTATTTATGTTAAGTCCATCTTATACGACAACCATAACCATTGTTATCATAATTTTAATATCCCTTACTGTCATCTCAAACCATAGTGACCGACACCATGAGAGACCCAAAGCTTCGTCTACCGTTTGACACCCAACGCTACATCATAGCGAGATTGTTTGACTGCTGGCCAGGGACGTGCTTCCATGTCTCATCCTGCAACTCGGTAAGACCGCTATTTTGATTTTGATATAAATGTTTGGCTCGTTACATACATACTATTTCTAAATCCAAGTTTATACAGATTTTGATACCATATCGTACGAATGGCAACTTCATGCTCTTTGTGTTTAACCTGGGTGAACGAACAATTACTATACTTGATCCTATTCCTTTATCGGATGTGTGGAAAACAAGTTCTCTAAAGAAAGATACACTAAAGCTGAAAGATATTTCATTCCAACTAAATATTGCACTTCAATCTGCAATTCCTGGCTGGAATGATGACGTTTTTCTATGGCGTCGCATCACACCAGCTTCCTTGCCAAGAAACCATGACAGGTTAGAATTGATGGCATTAGAAGTATTTTTTACTGTTTTTTCTATGATTTTGCTAACAACAACGTGCACATCTCTTTAGGAACATGTCAGGATTTTTGGTTCTAAAATTTATGCGATCATGGTATGACAAAGTTGTTACACGACCATATGGCATGGTGAGTATTTAATATTCATGTTAAATGTAAATGAGAGCTCTACGTGATAGTTACATATAATGCATTTGCAGGACGGTTACAACCTACGGAACAAAGTGTTGGTGCATATGCTTACTTACAAGGACAACGAGTGCAAAGCCAACATCCCGCAAGTTGTTAGAGATTGTGTCAAGATCCTAGGGATAGATTATTTCATTTGAAGTTGTCGGTTCAGTTATTTAGAATCTCCTAAACAATTCAAGTTCCTAAGGGATATGTGTGACGATCTTTTTATATGATTGGTTTTCAGCTTGATTTCTATTACTGTGGTCAAGTCGTGTTATGTGTATCTGGCACCTTCTATTTGGTTGTTTTACTGCACTTGTAAGTGTTAAGTGTGCTAATTACATACTCGATCATGTTGAGGAATTGTTTATCGCCATTGGACAAATATTTGCATACACACTTTATCTCTTTTTCCTTGTGTTGTGTACTGTACACGTTTTAGAAAAAAGGCTCAAAGAAGAAACAAGTTAAAGTGATGTTGCTTCAACCCATGATGGGAACTGGGCTAGCTTGTTGTTTCAAAAGCAGGGCACTTGCATAGTTTGCTAGATCCAGCGGTAGGTGTATTGTTGCTTTGTGTAAAGTTAAGACTTAGTTTACATGCATCCTGAACTTGCTAATCGACGGAATTTTTCCAACATAATTTCCATTAGCTTACTATGTCTATCAAATGTCTTCGCAAATTGTCTCACTAAACCTCCCTAAAAGGAAGTGCAGATTATAAAAATAATAACAAACTATTCAGATTTCTATATTCCTCAACAAAATTAGTGATGGTGAGCTTTTGTTTTACCTGGCCATGAATGGGATTGATGAAAAGAATCGGAGGACAAACATCCTCCTGTGAGGTTAACTTTCTAGGGTTTGCGCTGAAAGCATATACAGGAAGCTCGGAAACTGCTAAGAAAATGCAACCAAGTATTAGTTTACTAAATTAATTAAAATAGATTAATTTAGGACGCTGAAATAAACTTAGTTCCAACAGACTCCTAAGATCCTGAAGCATACACATGTGGCTTCTATATTCTTTATCCGAGCATATAAAAAATAACAATTGCAATAAGCAATAGAGACATGTACCTTAGAGGCAAAGAATGACAGATCTGTAATGACAGATCTTGGATTGCTCAGGAAATCCAAGAAGACATTTCAAGCATGCATAAAGCTTGCATACACCAGATTGTTACGAAATCTGGCTTTCTCACAATGGCTTTAAGCCTAACCACTCGTTCTAAAGCTCGACGGGCTCTCCTAGCCTGAAGAAGAATTTGTGAAGTTATTAAACATAGCAGATTACCTTATAAGAAAAATAGACTTTTATAAAACGAATTATGTGCTTATAGGAAATGTTGTATAAAGTTTAAAGTACCTACGGATCACATATTAATATGTTGGTTGCGTGTAATGTACCAAGTAAATCAAAAGAAAGAATGTAAGTACCAGGACGACTCTATGTGCAGTCTGAATAATCATGGCAGCCTACATTTCTTTGAGCTCCTCTTCTGTTTGTCAGTGACGCAGTGCCATGGAATAGGATTTAGATATCATCACTAGATCTGCAGCAAATACTATAACTTCCATAACCAGTACATAAAAGAAGTACAGCTGCTACCTATATTTAGCAATGGATTTTTTTCGAAGGATGAATTATCACCTTATGATCAAGTAAGGACCGGGGAAAGTTTTGAAATATCTTTGATGATGCCAAAACTATCTTCAGTTGTCTCACTATATAGTAATAATACCGAACATGCGGCTGAGATGCTCCACACATTCTCCTACGAGCTACTGATGGCCCATGACCTCGCGGCTCTTCATAATGCGCACAATGCATGCATCGAGTGAGAACCTCCTATCCTTCTTGACATCATCGATAACCTTTTTCTTCCTGTCTATTGGAGTAAGCAGTACCTGCTCACAACAAATTGCTGTCAGAAACTCCAAAAGATCAGAGTAACAGGAAGAAACAAAGCAGGAAACTGAAATTTGGAAATGCACCTTTATCCTCCGCATTTTTTCAGTGAATTTGTGGTTGAACTGAAACATGTCACTTGGAGAAATTGTTAGGTTACTTGGCTCTTTGTCAACAATCTTCTTCGTTGAGTAGCAACAGAAGTGCAGCCTGGCCAAAACACAGGAAATTAAGGAAACAACTATTATTGTGTTCTAAGAAGTAGATACGACTTCCTCAAGAGTATACATGATATGTAGTGACAATCAGCTTGATAGGTTTTGTGTCAAACTTTGAAATGATGTTGCGGCTTCCCATGGAATATATCCAATTATACTTTCTAATTTTCTGGTTTTTATTACAATAGTTCTTAAAAACCTCCACACATTTAATCTGAAACCATGCAAGTAGAGTTAGACCGATCCAATACATGGTTAGCACCGAAATATTCCAGTTAGCACAAAGTATCACATCTCAATGCATTTGGGGTGTCTAAATATATATTGAAGCCCACATGCACCAAGAAACTCTATCTTGTACCAATTATATAATTGCCTCCTAAATCAGGCTAATTATATAGACTCGTAACATGAATTGTTTTGCAAGTATCCAATGGAAGCTTTTGCTTCAGCATCATGTCAAAGACGCCTGGTATAAGATGAGAGATCGTAGTCCTTAAAAACCGACAAATTACTTTCCCAGAAAACCTTCCAAAAACAGACTTTCCGGTCATAACTAATCGCAAATTCCGCCCGCACCCGCGATTGATTTAAGAGAGAGCCAATCCGTCCGCAGGATCCTCCCTTGCCCAAATACCGCTCTACACCTCCAAGCCAAATTAGCACGGTGAGCACACAACTACCTATGAAAACGGCTACAACGGCGAAAACTGGTGGAGTTCGTCGACGTATCGATTTGGTCTCGGGTAAGTTTGATAAATCATTCATGTTTACCATCTTTAATTAGCTTCCGACAAGGGGAAATCGAGTCGGGAGAGCGGAAATCATACCGAGTCGACCGTAGCACTTCAGGCCGATGACGCCTCCTTGCTTGTGCAACGCGGGGAGGGGAAGAAGCCATCGACCCCAAGGCGGGGATAGGAGGTGTCAGACGACGTCGTGTGGAGGGGAAGCAGGAAAGGATAAGCCATGGCGGGGGAAGAGAGCGGCAGCGAATAAGGGGCTTGGGTCTCTAGCGTGCGCCGGCAACCAAGGGATAACACGGATGGGGATGCCATCGCTCTGGACTGAGGGCTGCCACCACGCCTGGCTTTCAAGAGGAGGGGGCACGTCGCTCCGGGAGCTGGCACTCATACGTGGAGAAACGTAGAAGGGGATGTCCAGCGCCATGGATAGGGGCTGAGAGGTGGGGATTTGGCCTGGATAGAGAGAGAGACGGAGAAGAAGAGTGAGAGACGGGAAGCTTTTTTTTCAGTGGATGGCCAGACGGGAGCGTGCAAGAATAGCACGTTGTTAGTGACATAAACGATTAAGTGTACATAGAGCTAGCAGTCTAGCTAGATCGCAGGCACGGAAGTGTCATTTTCTAGCTAGATCGCAGGCACGGAAGTGTCATTTAAAAAAATGACACGGATTTTATAAGTTTTCAGTATAATTTACAGGTTCGGATGCCACTGCCCTATACGTTTAAGTGACAAGTCAGAGTGTAGCTAAAGGAAATGACTAATTTAGCTCATCTAATGATTGTTTTACTCCACTAACCATTATACTAAATAGTGTCTAGATTTATTCAAATTTTGACAAATCTGAGACATTTATTTTGTGATGGAGGGAGTACCATCAGTAGCTCTTCTATATTTTATAAAGCTTAGAGGAGGTACAGCTCGAACTGTTTCACGCTATAGAGGATTTAGATTTGTGAATATTCATGTTATTTTGTTTAGTGAAATATTACATGTGCATATTTAGTTACAGAGTGGAGAATTTCATCATTGTTTGTCTCTCCTTCCCATTTTTGGCAAATGGCCTTAAGTTTGTGAGATGGGGGATTACCATGCTAAATTAAGCCGAAGCCTCTAAGCACCACAATTCGCACGGCTAAGCGGAATAATGAAAGAACAAATGCATGTAGGCGATAGGCTGCACAAATGCTTGAATAATCTTACTGATGTCCCCATTCAGGACAGGCCACTTCCATTTGACAGTTGAGGGCTTGACCTTACACGGATCAAAGTCATTGGCGGAAGCAATAAATTGGTTTGGGTGTATATAATTAGTAGTGGATTAGAGTTATATTGATTAATTGTAACACTAACTCATAGTTTTGAGCTATTTTTTAGTATGAATTTATAGTATACTTGTACATGTTCTCTTCTCTCAAAAATAATGGGTGTACGTTTGTACCTGGGTGTATATATTTATAAAATTAGTATGTGTGTACTTTGCAAAATTCATATTTTCTCTTTGTTTAACCCCAACCTTGCTGCGACCTAGACCTTCACGTAGTACAGGTGGACTCTTTTCTTCCTACCTCTGTTTTAATTAAGACTCCTATTTTTTTTATTGCAGATGGATTCTCCGACACGGTCGAGTGAATGTACTCCTTTTAAAGACTTGTCCAACACCGTCAACACAAGTAAAAACACTGACACAATGTTTAAGTGTATCATCCGATGATCAACATCTAACTATATTGTATACTTTGTTAGGTGTTGTCGACACAAGTAATGGACGGGAACATATAGATGCAAAAGAACGCAATAGGCAACGTGCTCGAGAGCGTTACGCGCATATGGATAAGCAAAAGAAAGAAGAACTACTTAAAAAACGTCGTGAAGCCTACCAACAGAAAAAATATGGATCGTCAGTTAATAACCAAGAGTCACGAGATAGTCCATCCACACTGTCCCAACTACAAAGAACGACTGTTCTTACAGGTGCACTTGAGCAACATTCACCATTTTACTTACAATTATGTATACCGGTTACATGTCTTATGTTGATGATGCAACTAAATCATACGATTCTTGATTTTACCAAGGAGACACTGCTTGCAACAAGGAAAATATGATCCCTGATGATAATGACACGTACCAATGTCAAAAAGCCTACTACCTGGTAAAAAGACAACTAATTACCTAAACACCGTGAATGCAACCGTTTATATCTAATGCAGAAACATACATTATATTTTTTCTATGTAGGTATTGCTGACGTCAACACTAGCGGTAACGATGGACCCATATCAGTTATCGCTGAGACACAACCCATAGATCCAAAGGAGCGGAAGAGGCAACGCGATAGGCAAAGATATGCACAAATGGATAGCACAAAAAAGCAAGAACTATTGAAGAGACAACGAGAAGCCCGACAGAAACGGAAGTCGTCGACATGGAACAAGGAGAATGAGGTTCTTGTTGAAGATAGTGAATGGCTAAGCAGGAATGACAACTACCAGAGGCAGCCAAATTCTATACTATTTCAACGGCAAGAAGTCATCCCAACTGGTATGATGCCCACTTATTATTGGTTAATATGAATGCAATGACGCATATAATCAATAGCACATTAGCTAACTATGTAAAGTTGCTTGGTAAAATATAAATGAAAGTAATTGTGTTATTAATTCATACCTAGCAAGGATATTAATGTTAGTTTTTTGTGCTATGTAGATATAGTTGACATGACCAATTGTAGTAATGATGGACCCAAATCATTACTCGTTCAACCACAACCCGTAGATCGCACTGAGCAGAAGAGGCAGCAAGAAAAAAAACGCTATTCACAAATGAGTACTGACAAGAAAAATGAACTACTAGCAAGAAAACAAGGAGCTTATCAACAAATGAAATCATTGGCGGGTAAGAATTACACAGTTAGTCCCATGTGTTGATATTTCAATACATGTAAAGTATTTTTAGGATGTCTCACACCAACATGGACTCTTACTTCTTAGAATTATCATGTAATTTCATCAGAGAAAATTGAGGCTAAGCGGGCAAGGGATAGGCTCCATTATGCTGATATGACTCCTAAACAAAAGCGTTCAAAGAAGGCCCTTCGTGAGCTGCGGCACAACGGCAACGGTTTGAGCCAAGATTCCATAGCCATGGAGAACCCATGTTGGACCCCCGAGGTTGTTCGTACTAATGTGGATGCATATGGTCCTCATGGCTTCATACCCACATGTGATTGGTATATTCCCGAGTTTAATGGAACCCCTGTTTATGTCCAATCTGCTTCGTAGCAAATGTCAGTTGAGGAGACCCCTAACATGGATCTTAGAAATAAGTCACACAGAAAACATGTAACACCTGGAGAAAGGCATGTGTTGCTAGGCCTCCGAAATGAAGCATTCTATGTAAATAGTAAGAAGCATGCGAGTGTTGCAACAGATGAGAACCCATCGATGACCTTGGAAGAAATCAATGGCTCCGACCGGCCAACACAATCAGTCATCATTAACAATGGTAATGTTCATTTCTTCATTGTTCTATTTCTCTAATATATGTCGTTAAATTGTAATGACCATAATTTTATGTTGTATTCATAGAGAGTACATCTCCAACGCCCGAGGTTGTTCAAATGCATCAAACAAGCTCACCGGCTAATCCTGATGGTATTTTTTTGCCATATTGATTCCACCGACTATTTGAAATACGTGATCATAGATAATTACTCTATGATAGGTGAGGACGAGGGCGTCATACTAGAAGAAGACTCCGAAGATGAGGAAGGTTATGTGTTCGCTGGACAAGGTAATTTCCTTATGTTCCAGATCATCTTTTGTGTGTATATATATATTGTGCATATTTTTGGACTCATGTAGTTAACTACCATTTCAGAAGAGGGGTTCGATGAGGATCTTGAAACATATGAGGTTGATGATGACTCTTCTTCAATTTCAAGCGCCCCAGATCCACACGACATGGTGTACAGCACAATCCCAACTGAGACGCACATGCTAAAGCCCATTGAGGACTGCAAACTTTGTGGTGCAAAGAGGTTCGAGCATGAGTCCCAAGGGTTCTGTTGTCGTAATGGGAAGATCAAACTATCCAAACCGGATACACCACCCGAGCTCGTGAGGCTTTGGACGAGTGAGGACCCTGATGCTAGGCATTTTCGTGACAACATAAGGTTTTTCAATGGGCATTTCTCGTTCACCTCACTGTATTGTCACCTGGATGAGAATACCACTAACACATCAAAGCATCCTATTTACACTTTTCGTGCACATGGACAAATGTACCACAACTTACGTTCCTTTGGCAGACAAGATGGTTTGGAGCACAGTCACCTGGAGCTTTACTTCTTTGATGATGACCCAAGTTTAGAGCATAGGTATCGTAGCTGTCGCAAAGAGCAGTTCGCGAAAGACAGAGAAATAATCACACACCTGGTCAACATACTTCGTGACAACCCATACTCTGAACACCTCCGGAGTATGGGGCAGGTTGAGGATGTTGATGACTATCATATCACACCAAACCTTGACCAAAGGATGGATCAAAGAACATACAATGCACCTTCCACTTCAGAAGTAGCCGCTGTGTGGGTGGAGGGGAGCGAACGTCGAAGACATTTTGAGAATAGCGTCATCCTTCAAGGGAAGAATAGGGATATGTTTGGTATCAAGTCCTATCATGGATGCTATGATGCATTATCCTATCCTCTATTCTTCCCTAAAGGCGAACTTGGGTGGCATACTGATATCCCTAAGGCAAAAGTGGCCTATGAAACTGTGATGTCAGCTCGTGCAGCTCGTTTAGCTCGTCGTAACAATGATGAGTCCTCCCAGTACCCTCCCGATGATAATGATGATGATGATGATAATGCTGACAATGATGGTGATGCAGGTTAGTGTTCAAATTAGTTGTTTCATATGCAGTCCATGCTATGCAATAGGATCTCCTATTTTTGATAGAAATCATTTTAACTTCCATGTTCAGGTTCCGGAGGTAGACTATGTGTGTCTGTGCGGGACTATTATTGCTACAAATTCCAGATGCGTCCTGGGATATTTAACCCGATCCTCTATGGCAAGCGCCTTTTTCAGCAGTTTGCAGTCGACACATATATCAAGATCGAGAACTCCCGATTGGACTATATATGGAACCACCAAGATACGATAAGGGCGGACCTGTACCAAGGCTTAGTGGACAGCTTGCATGCCGGTGAGGGTAGGGCAGATGCTATTGGAAAGCGTACAGTGTTGTCTACTTCATTTATCGGTGGTCCACGAGACAAGAGGCGTCGCTACATGGATGCTATGGCCTTGGTGCGGAAGTATGGCAAACCAGACATCTTCCTTACAATGACATGCAACCCCAACTGGGAAGAGATCAAGCGCGAGTTCTACCCAGGACAGACACCTCAGGATCGCCCGGACCTTGTTGTGCGTGTTTTTAGGGCAAAGCTGCATGAACTCAAGCATAAGCTGCTTAAGAAGGACATACTCGGCAAGGTGAGGGCATATGTGTATGTGGTGGAGTTCCAAAAGAGAGGCCTTCCACATGCACACTTCTTGCTCATCATGGAGGGGCGATACAAGCTCACGTGCAACGAGCAGTATGACCGTCTTATCTCAGCCGAGCTCCCGAACAAGAAGAAGTACCCAGAATTGTACAAGATGGTTGTGAAGCATATGATGCATGGCCTATGTGGTGTTTTGAACCGTGATTGCCCATGCACGAAGGGTCGGCCTGCTTGCAAGAATCACTATCCTCGACCTTACAATGAGTCTACCTTACAGGGCAAGGATTCCTACCCTCTATACAGAAGACGTAATGATGGTTGTAGAGTAATGGTTCGAAAAGAATGGCTAGATAATAGGTGGGTCGTCCCATACAACCCTTACCTTCTACGTCACTTCAATTGTCACATCAATGTTGAGGCGTGCGGTAGCATAAAGGCCGTTAAGTACCTATTTAAGTACATATACAAGGGCCATGACCGAGCTTCTATTTCGATGAGCGAGTCTGACAAGGCAGATAGCAATGGAGACATAGATGAGATAAAACAATATAGAGACGCGAGGTGGGTGACGCCTCCGGAAGCCTTGTGGAGGATATACGGCTTTAAGTTAAGTGAGAACTCGCCACCTGTGATGCAGGTGCAACTCCATCTACCAAACATGCACATGGTTTCATTCAAACAAGGCCAAGATATCCAACAAGTAGTTAATCGTGAAGGTGTTGAGAAGTCAATGCTTACAGAGTACTTCGAGGCAAACAAATTACATGAGGAGGCTCGTTCTATTTTGTACAGGGACTTCCCCGAATGGTATACTTGGAAAAAAGGCAAGAATAAATACTAGAAGATAAGGTCACTAAAAACAGATGGTACACCTTCACGAATACAAATTGGAAGAATTGTGTCGGCTCATCCAGCGGAGGGGGAACGCTATTACTTGCGAGTCCTTCTAAACCATGTCACTGGGGCCACCTCCTACAATGACCTAAAGACAGTTAATGGCGAGATCCTACCAACATTTCGTCAAGCTGCAGAGAGAAGGGGGTTGATCGAAGGGGACAACACATTAGATGACTCCCTTACTGAATCTACATTGTATGAGATGCCATCATCTCTACGAAGACTCTTCGCCACAATATTGGTATTCTGTGAGCCAAGCGATGTGCGTGGGCTCTGGGAGAAGCACTTCAATGCAATGTCGGAAGACTATCATCGCAATGATCCACCGGATGCTGTAGTTCAAAAGGTTCTAATAGATATCAGGAATATGCTACAGTCAATGGGAAAGGATATAAAGTCGTTTCCTCTTCCTGATATTGATGAGGAATATGACAGTGCCACCGGTGTGGCAAGGGAGATCTTTGAGGAGTCCATCATCGAGCCCAATGAAGAGGACAAAAACCTGTCAGACAAACTTAATAGGGATCAGAGGGCCGCATATGATGAAATTATGTCTGCTGTTGATGGCGATGAGGGTGTTGTGTTCTTTGTGGATGGACCTGGGGGCACCGGAAAGACTTTTTTGTACAAAGCACTACTTGCAACGGTACGCGGGCAGAAAAAGATTGCTATAGCAACAGCTACATCCGGTGTTGCAGCTTCCATAATGCCTGGAGGGAGAACAGCTCATTCACGGTTCAAGATACCACTGAGCATTGATGATGGTGGGTTATGCACCTTCACTAAACAAAGTGGTACTGCCAAGCTACTACAAGCTGCTTCTCTAATTATTTGGGATGAGGCTTCCATGACAAAAAGACAGGCAGTGGAGGCGCTGGACAATAGTATGCGAGATATATTGAGCCGACAAGACCTACCGTTTGGTGGAAAGATGATTGTGTTTGGTGGTGATTTTAGGCAGGTCCTCCTAGTTGTTCGTAAGGGGTCGAGGGCTCAGATAATTGATTCATCGCTGCGTAGGTCTTACCTTTGGGATTGCATGCGCCACCTAAAGCTGGAACGCAATATGAGGGCACATAGTGACCCATGGTTTGCGGACTACCTATTGTGTATCGGTGATGGTAAGGAGGATACCAATGGTGATGGCGACGTCCGCCTTCCAGACGAGATATGTGTGCCATGTACTGGGAAGAAGGGCACTGACCTTGATACACTAATAGACAACGTGTTTCCCAGACTTGGTGCTAATATGACAGACCCAAACTACATCACCTCTAGAGCAATTTTGTCGACACGAAATGATTGCGTGGATAGGATTAATTTGAAGATGATCAATCGATTCTAGGGAGATGAGATGGTGTATCGTAGCTTTGATTCTGCAGTGGATGACCCTCATAACTACTACCCACCTGATTTCCTTAACACGTTGACCCCTAATGGGCTACCCCCACATTTGTTGATGCTGAAGATCAACTGCCCTATCATATTGCTCAGAAACATTGACCCTGCAAACTGACTCTGCAATGGCACGAGGCTGGTGGTTCGAGGATTCCAAAGGAATGTCATCGATGCAGAAATTGTGTTGGGCCAACATGCTGGAAAGAGGATCTTCTTGCCAAGGATCCCGCTTTGCCCCTCTGATGATGAAATGTTCCCTTTTCAGTTCAAGAGGAAGCAATTTCCTATCAGGCTTAGCTTCGCCATGACAGTCAACAAGGCACAGGGGCAGACTATCCCAAATGTTGGTATCTACTTGCCCGAGCCAGTGTTCTCGCACGGACAGTTGTATGTAGCACTATCTAGATCCATCGCCAGAAAGAATGTCAAGATTCTTGTCATTCCGGATCATGGTAACAAGAACAAGAACCCAAATGATAGCAACAAGAATAGTTCAAATTACAACAAGAACAAGGGCTCCGATTTCCGTGTTGGTACATACACGAAGAACATCGTCTATAGAGAGATCCTTACATCATAGGTGAGATATTTGGCACTTACATTTTCAATAATCATACTTTTACCTTTCTTTTACATATAATTTATTTTGTGCATATCAACTGCACTATTGTGGTTATCATGTGCTAGGTCCTGTAGCTCTATAAATGACTCAAGTACATGGCACCGATTATAATATAGCCACATATCCACATGCCAATTATGTAAATACATAATGTTCTTGTGTTCGCTGCTTGAATTAAATATGTGAATTTGTACTAACACGAATAAATACTAAAGACTATAGTTTGCCATGAATCTATACTATTAGGAATTTGTTCTAACACGAATATGGTTGCCCTACCAATCTGTATATACTTGAATATGTACTAACATACTAGCTATAGTTCTTTCTTGAACCTGTACTAACACAAATCACACTTGTCATTTATGCAGGAAAGTATTATATGAGTTCTTCTTCTCCAACAAACATAAGATATTACTTATACTTTGGCGTATGGTTTAATATCTGATGGTTTAATTGTGCAAATAGCAAAGGTGTAAAACATTGTTTGCCTACATCATATGCTCACCACGAGGGTGATTTCTTAACTTTTCTAGATTCTGTTGACTGGTATTCCTATGTCACTATTTGTATTGGTGTTGTTGGACATAATATTGTTACTATGACTACATCAAATCCGTGTTGCCTATATATTCTCTTGCTCAGATCATTATCTTCATTTCAGTTTGAGATATATGAAACACAACATGTCTAATTGCAATATGAAGTATCTGGCATATTCATTCTAGAAGATGACACATAACTTAGAATTGTATCGTCTGTAGTATGTGTTGGCTATTTTAAGAGGAGAAAAGGGAATAATCTTGCTGCTAAAGTTGATGTTCACATGTTTGCTATCATTGGACCTTTTGTGGAAGTCATCTCATTGAAACTTGAGAAGCATTTAGGCTACTCTCTGTTGGGTCTGTATCGCTGAACAATGCGTTTGGTTCTCCTATCATTGACTATATACATTAAAAAATTCGGTTTGTAGCATCTAAATATAAATAAACCTAATGTATATTAATATATTTTGAATTATTTACATGTATCTTTGTTCCCGTGGCAACGCACGGGCATTTTACTAGTCTACATAATAAAAGATGTCTAAATACACTACCTTCATAAAGCTAAAATATCTTGTATCTTGAAACAGAAAGAGTAACTCTTTACGGCCTTTCTAATTCAAGAATTCAGATACTAGTTCTGGAGGATTTAAATATTTAGGAATTCTTTTATGGTGGTAGTCTGATTTATACTCCGTTATTGAATCACGTAAGATTTTCTAAAAAAATCTCTGGCATTAGGAAATCCTAGTGATGACATCAAACAAACTTTAGGAATTGGAGTGTGGATTTCCTTCCTATTCCTATGTTTAAAACCATTTCTATCAAAGAGGCACTTAGAATAGTAAACCGTGGAACACACTTCAAAAACAAAAACTACGGATTAATCGGCAGAGAGGTTGTATTCCCTTTAGCCAATATTCACAAGTGAAGTAGAGAAGTGTACAATCACAATCCTCTGCTGCTCGATACTATGTGGTGCCGAAGGGATGATAAAAAGCCATACTCCTACGTCCGTAACTAAGTGTACTTCTAGTCTTGTTTTAAGTTAAAATTAATAAAATTTGACTAATTTTATAAAAAATGTAGCAATATTTATGACTTTAAATTGGTACTAGTAGATATATTTTCAAATTTAGTTCTATAATATGTTAATTTGATATAATATACGTTATTATATTTATCTATAAAATTGGTCAAATTTGATAATGTTTGACTTAGACAAAAGCTAGAAGTACACTTATTTACAGACGAAGGGAGTAGGTTCGAAAAGCGATCATCGAGAAAACCTGTTTTCCTCACTAGAGTAAAGAAATGTTGGCAACTTGTAATAGCAGAGCACACTGGGGAAGTGATGCAAATTAAGTAAAAAGGTGAAAAATGATTTGAAGGAGGGGATAGTCTGAGAGGCTAAGAAACGACTTTGGAAGAGAACACTATGTCCTTTTCACGATTGTAGAAGTAGTAACTCAATGTATTTTTTGGATAAACCTTAGAAAAAACACTTATCGGATTTGATTTTCAGCTTGTCCGACTCGAGATGCTTGAGAAACACTCCATGTCCACAAATCTTAAAAAAAGACAGACTTGGTTTCTTGTCGGTCCATATCTCACGTGGTGTCTTCTCTACTACTTTAGATGGTACTCTATTTAGTGTGTACACGATTTTTTCTAGAGAATAACCCCAAAATGATGAAGTAAGATCCGCTCGACTCATCATTGATCTCACCGTATCCAACAAGGCACGGTTTCGACGTTCCAACACATTGTTTCTCTGCAGCATACCCGACGGTGTGAGCCATGGAACTATTCCACACTCTTTCATGTGACTATCAAAGTTCCGGCTTAGATATTCAACTCCAAGGTCTGACCGTAGCGATTTTATCTTCTTGACAACTAGTTATTTTCAATATGGGTTGTTTGATTCATACGACAACAATTCAATTCTTCTCCTAGTGGTTAATTTGCACAGTCTTCTGAAGAAGTGAGCTTAGCTCACTTGGTTAGGGAAATGGATGTACAATCCAACCATCCAGGTTCAATTTCTTACATATATGGATTTAGATTCTTATTATTAAAAAAAAATAGTTGTAGAGGCTTCTCCTACCACATTCCCATTCAAAAGATACGCTTCTAGATGGTGTTATCAAACACCTGATGAAAAAATGGCGTTTATCCAAATTAAAGACTACTGCATGTATGACAACATTTGAGGCATAGAATGTGGTATTTTGGAGTTTGGCTCATGGAATTATTGGGTAGCTAGTGTTGTGATAACATATATGACTTTTTTTTTTCTTTACTCTAGATCTTATCACTCAGTTCTACGTTAGATTCACACTCACAGAGCTAGGAATTGTTGCTAAATGCCTGAATTAACAAGATGTGTCAGAGTATATGAAAAATAAATACTCGAACTATCTCAAAGTTCTAAAAAGAGGGAAACAATGTTCACCCAAAACCATGGAACCATCAGCCCTAAACAATTTCACTTGAACACTGGTCCGATTTTGGATAGTGTTTTTAAATTTTCGGGTTTTTAAAAACCATCGCTTTGGTAAAGTAAAGTAAGCCAGATTCACAATCAGATTGCTCCACGAAAAGGTCCCCATAGAACATAATTATGATGATAGAGAAGATTAGGAGTACAGTTTTAGTGACAAGTGTTAGTGATCGACACTGTTATGATTTTCAAATACTACGTAGTTTTTATCTTTCCTATCTAGCTTTTGGTGCGTGCATACGTGCTGTCATTCACGCTAAGACATACTCCCTCCGTTTCAAAATATAAGATGTTTTAGCTTTGTGAAGCAAATGTATCTAAACTTGTTTTAGTGTCTAGATTCACTTCAAACATAAGCGAACCTATGTACTTCTAAAATAAGTCTAGATACATTCTCTTCACAAACCTAAAACATCTTATATTTTAAAACGAGGGAGTAGTTTTTTTAACAGTGTAACGCTTTCTTTTGACCTTTTCCAGGTTCCATTGAGTCTGATCCTCTCTTTATATCTGACGCTCCCTTCACCTAGGTTCCACTGTTAACCCAAAACCCAAGGTAGCAGCAAGCAACTGAGCAGAGCATGAGCAAAACCAAGCTCAAGAGACGGCACAAGAGACGCCGCGCGGTCCCAGCCGCCTCGGACGACAGTTGCGGCGAAGTTATTGGCGCCGAAAGTCACCGGGGCAAGGTGACCCTCTCCGACGGGCTGTGGTCGTGCTGCGGCGAGTAGCATGTCACTGTGTTCACGACGAACCACGTGGACGGCATCGACCCGGCTCTGCTGCACCGGGGAGGATGGATGTGCACGTGCGTCTAGCCCCGTGTGGCGTGCACGCCATGCGGGAGCTCGTAGTGGACGCCGTCGGTGACGACGAGATGCTTGACGCAGCGGATGGCCGCATAAGGGACGGTGCGGAGATGACGCCGGCCGAGGTGGGAGAAGTGTGTTGAGAAACAGAGACGAGCTAGAGACGACGGTGATAGAGCTGGCACCAGAGCTGAAGGGTTCCTGTTTTTGGCTAAAGGTGAGGGTGAATGCGGCGATGAGCTCCAGTGGGAGGACTCGGCCACGGAGCTCTCCGACGAGTCGTCGACAAAGAAAGGGGGCAAGGGGTTCGCCGGGTGGGAGGGCAAAGTCAGGATCTTGGGGTCTTCACCGTTTTTTCTTCATTAACTGTACTTTCTAAGGTTTTCAGGGTCCGGTTTCCCTTATTAACTTGACCATTTTCTCTCTTTCTATAATGCGTTGCCCTCGGACGAGATTTCGTAAAAAAAAAATCTTTGGTAGACTTCGAGGCTCACCAAGTCCGAGTCCGGCCGGCGAGGCGTATAGCTTGACTTGCCGTTTAGGACAGGTCTTGGTCAGATTAGTTAAAAATCGAGCGATCTTCACAAGTTCAATGTGTGGGTTGACGTTTCCTTGTAATAAGCCATATCCAATCGTTTTGGTTTTGCTGCTTGAGTGACGGCATCGCATCGTGTCCGAATAATATTCGAACCCGGCGGCACGTACGGTATCGGATAACCCCTTTCCGAATCAGAACTGTCCTCTCATACGTTCCTTTCTCGCCTATATATCCTCGCGTACGTCCATCGCCAGTTCGAAATTCTGCCGCCGTAATCAAGCTATGGCCGCCAGCACCACCGTTGCTAGCGCCGGTTGCACGGTGACCGACGGCGAGCACGCGGCGGCCGAGGCGTGTCCAGGACTGGACTCCAGCGGGGTTCGTCACTTGAAAAACTTCCGAATCCTATGGATTTCCGTCCAAGTGTCACTGGCAATGCTGGTGCTCATCAGAAGCCTGCGGTTCCGGTTGGCAGCACGGCTAAAGCTGATGCGTCCATCCGCCGCCGGCGCCGGCACAACAACGACCATGACGGCCTCGCGAGTCGCCGATATCATCGTGATCGACGAGCACACCATCGCCGGAACGATGAGCGGCGAGCGAGTCGCCGCATTCTGCGCCATGATCAACGCCCACTGCCACGATGGCGGCGGCACAGAAATACTCCACGAGGGCTACAAGCTGATGCGCAGGCTCGGCAAGGGCGGCTGCGGCCGCGTGGTCATGGCGCAGCGCCGTAGCACGGGCCAGACCGTCCCCGTCAAGACCATCCACGCGCGGCGCGGCGCGAGGCGACCCGACACCAGCGAGCTGCTGAAGGAGGCCTGCTTCCTGGCGGCGTGCCGCGGCCACCCCTGCCTCGTCGGCCTCCACGGCGTCGTGCGAGACCCGCGCTCCAGGGAGTACTGCCTCGTCATGGACTACGTCGGGCCGAGCCTGAACGACAAGCTGAACAGGCACGTGGAGGAGCACGGCCGCGGGTTCCCGGAGGCCTACGTGCGCCAGGTCATGCGGCGGCTTCTGGCAGGTGCCGCGGCGATGCACGAGCGTGGCATCGTTCACCGGGACATCAAGCCTACGAACATACTCGTCGGTGACGACGACCTCACGGTGAAGCTCTGCGACTATGGGTGTGCGATACCCATCGCCAAGGCGGTGCCCCCGTACGGGCTGATCGGGACGGTCCCATACATGGCGCCGGAGATGCTGCTGGAGAAGCCGGACTACGACGAGCGCGTCGACTCGTGGTCGCTCGGGTGCGTCATGGCAGAGCTGCTCTCCGGCGAGGAGTTGTTCCCGAGTGCCAAGACAGACGACGCTCTCCGGAAGATATTCGACGCGCTCGGTGTGCCGGGCAAGAAAACATGGCAGGGCTTCAAGTCCACGCTCCCGGCTGACCAGGTGCAGCAATGGCGAGCACGGCGACAAGAAGCGCAGCGCCAGGACCGGCTGCGAGAGCTGTTCCCGGAGGAGCTGCTGTCATCCCACGGATTCCATGTCCTCAAGGGCCTCCTTACGTGCAACCCCGGCAAGAGGCTGACGGTGGCCGCCGCGCTCCGGTGTCCGTGGTTCAGAGTCGACCCTCCTGAAACTGATGATGCTTCCGGTTCCAGGTCTGGTGGCACGGAGTTGGCCAGGCACGCAGCATCGTGTGCTGATCACCGCTTGGGCAAGGTTCTTCAGGCAGGCAGCGTTGCCATTATTTGCCTTGTCCAGTGATGTGTCAGGATCAGGAATAAGGCATTGCCCAAGCACATTGTCTTCTGAATTGGTGGTCAATATGCCATGTCCTGTAAATGTAATTGTGGCCAGGTAGCGATCAATCTGCATAAAGGAGGAAAACAATGGCTACATGAATTTGCCACACGAGAACAACACAAAACTCTGAAGAAGTGGTGCAAGAACCAAAAAAAATGCATGACTTGATTATTAGGATAGCAAATGTACAATTACTCTAATTCTACTGGAGTGAATTGTACAATATCTAGGTGATTGCTTCAACTCAAGTATGTCAAAAGAATTGCCCTAATTTTAGCTGATTGGCCTCAGATTGCTGGCAGGGTTGGCCTTATTACCACGCAAACATTGTTTCAGGGAAGCAAATAAGTTAGCGTCTAAGACCAGAATGATGCACACTGCCGCTTTCAGCAAAAATTAGTACTCCCTCCGACCCATATTAGTTGACTCAACTTTGTCTAGATACGGATAAATCTAGACTAGATACTTAACTAGATACATATGAATCTAAAAAAAGTTAAGTCAACTAATATAGGTAGGACGAAGTATCTTTATTTACCCTGTCAGAAAATTAGTATCTTTATCGAAAGATCAGAATAATGTATCTTTATTTAAATTGAAATACAGCTCCCATTAAAAAAAAACTCGGCAGAAAGCTAACATCAATCAGAATGATGCACACTGCCGCTTTCAGCAAAAAATTACAGGACATAATCCAGGTATGAATTCATCCAAGGCTCCAATTATTTACTACATTCAGGTTCGAACAAATATCAGTGTTCTAGGAACAGAGCAACGAAACCAGAATCAACGCTTCTGTCTGTATCGGCTCTCCTCAAATCTCAACTATCAGGAAACACCACCAGACTTGGGAGGGGGCACAGCAGAATCCCCGCGCTTGGACAACATGACCTTGTGCTTGTACATCCGCCACCAGTTCTCGGTCGCCTCGTCGACGGTGCGGTAGGTCCAGATGTGCGGCTTGGCCTTCTCCCGCTCGATGAGGATCTTCTCTACATCCTCCTTGCGCTTCGTCTTGAGCGAGAGGCAGTCGACGAGAGCCCCCCACTTGCTGAAGCAGCTGTCGAAATCGCCATAGCGGTAGTATTGCTGCATCTGGTGGAACGGCGAGTAGCAGAACCACAGCGCGTCGAAGCACTTTATGCAGTCCAGAGGCGGTGGCTTCAGGGTGCCGCCGCCCCCGGCGCTGGACGTCTGGGGCTTCTCTTCGGGCACTGTACCAGCGCTGGTCCTCTCGGGATTCTTTTCTGGCTCCTTGCTAATAACCCTGCTACCGCCACCGGCGGCGCTGGTTGTCTTGGGCTTCTCCGCGGGATCCATATCTGCGAACGCTTACCACAAACAGGATTTACATGTGAGATTTATACTCATTCCCAGAATCACAAGAAAACAGCAAAGGGAAAACAAATCACAAAAACACAAATTGCATAAGAACGGAGTGAAAGTATTGTTCAATCAATACAATCCTTCTTCCCTTTCTTCTTTTGTTTTCTTCCGTTACGTATGAAAACAATTCTACAACTACAATGTATATAAAGTTTAGGGTTAATTGGATAGACGGCACTGCAATTTCGGGCTATTTGAGAAACGCCAATACAACTTTCAACTTTTAAAAAATGCCACTACAATTCTAAATACATTCCATATACACCACTATGCCCATTTTAACACACATACCCCACAATATACACTTGCATTTCCATCATACAAAGTATATACAGTGGCCCCCACTAGAATCAGCTTAGTCCATGTGCATTGCTTTGGATGGCTGCTGCCTGTAGGCTTCCTCCATGTCACTAGCAAAGATTATTGAAGCCATAATTTACAACGAGTTATATGTATGTCTGTCTGTAAGCACCACAAATTCTGAAATCTTATGTTAACTAACTAAATAGTGTACGATAAATTAGTGCGACCTGAGTAAACTCACCAGACAAAATAGCGAGCAAAGAGAGAACCTCATACGTGCGGCCATTTTATTCTCAAAGAGCATAAATACAACATGTGTGTATTGATTTATTACTAATGTAATATTTCAAAATAACAAAACCATTATTACACAAAAATGAACTGGCAACATAAGCTAAATCTGGTGAGGCTCACCGTGTATATGTATGTACGGCGAAAATATGAGTGTATATCGTGTTGTATGTGTGTTAAAATAGGCATAATTGCATCTATAAAATGTAGAGAGAATTGTAGTGGCGTTTTTCAAAATGTTGAAAGTTGGGACGGTGTTTCTCGAATAGCTAGAAATTGTAGTGGCATCTATCTACTTAACCCTAAATTTTATTAGCACGGGATGCTATTTGTAACCTATGCAGCAACATATTGATGAGCACTTCACAAACGATTCATCCAGGAAAACAATTTTCACAAACACTAATTCACACAACAGATCATGCACAGCAACCAACACTCTTTCATGATAAAAGCATGCACATCTACCAACAATCTGCAGCATAGAGATTGAGAATGAAAAAAGAACAGGCAGAGATATGGGGGACAGGGGAGTGGGAGGGCGGACGCCGGCAGACGGAGGGGCGAGAAGGGGATGAGCATACCTGCGCTGGAAGCCGGTGGGTAGGGCTGGAGCTCGCCCCGGTGCTGCTCGGTGGTGGAGTTCGCCGGACCTGCAGAGAGAATATAGTGAGATAAGGAGGGGCAGGAATGGAGGGGGGATGGGAGGGCGACGACGCCGTTGGACGCCGACGGATCAAGAGGGTGGCGCCGGATTTACCTGGCCGCCGCTCGATTTGGCTTGGTCGGCGTCCGCGCTAGGTCTGGCGGTCGAGTGGGGAAGAAACGGGAGCTCCTATATTATGCTCGATGCGTGCGAGATTGCGCTTCGCGCGTACCACACGCGGTTCTGGGCCAGGCCCATTGTACGAGTAGGGGAGCTACATTTTGCATGGCTGATAAAAATCTCAGCAGCTCAAATTTTTCCAAAAAAAAAAAACAGCGGCTCTCGGCTCGAACCTTGGCACCACAATGGACGAGCACCAAACCCAGGATATCGTCAAGGAGCTCGTCCTCCGCCGAATCCGGCGGCGGGGAACGCGCTGCGGTTCACGCACCGGCTGCTCTCCAGCCGCCTCGCTCCACCTGGCCTCCGACGAACACGCGCTCGCCGAGTCCATCAAGCGCCGCCTCGCCGCCTCCGGCCGCCCCGACGACGCCCTCGCCTTCGCCGACCTCCACTCCAAGCTCTCCGTACGATCCCGTCCCGCCTCCCTCTGGCCGTACCTGCTCGACTCGCTCTCCTCTCACCGTCGCGGGGCCGCCGCCTCCTACCTCCCAACGGCCGCGCCGCTGCGGGAACCGCCGACTACAGGAGGAGGGTAGCCAGCTTCGAGGGTGCCCACTACGCCAGCTGGCGGCGTGGTGCTGGTCTCGAAAGATCCAGACAACATCCGCTAGATCGCACTACGGGAGTACACTGAACTGGTGCTCGACGAGACGGAGGTGTCAGAGGCTGCGCTGGTGCGCGACGTGCTGTACGCCTGCCAGGGGATCGACGGACGGTATGTTCGGTATGACGAGCGCAGCGACACCTACGACCAACCTGACGTCGTATGCGTGCCGCGCTCCACTCGCACCCTGGTATGCAAGCTGTGCGAGGTCGGGTGGCTGTTCCGTAAGGTACGGGGCTTCATCTCCGACAATGTAAGCCGCTTGCCCTCTCATGCTGCCACCGAGGTCGCAAGGAATAAGTGTCGCTCGACAAGTCGCCAGGTCGCAAACTGACTGACGATCGACACGATAAATTTAACTTATCGTTCGACAAGTTGACTTGTCGGTGACAAACCGCGACTTGTCTATGTCAACTAGTCGAGCGATAAGTTGAGGCTGATTTTTTTTTCTTTGAGGCTGGATCGCTGGGATATAACCTGGCCCGTGAAACCCTATGCCCCAGAAATAGATCGTGCTTCCTCCCCCCAGCCGCCGCCCCTCCCTTGGCGATTTGTCTCGCCTGGCCGCCGCCGGCTCGCCACCGCCGCCTCTCCCCTGCTCTCCCCTCCTCTCCCACTACTCCCTACCTAGGTCATGAGCACCTCCCAAGGCTGCACCACAGTCCATCCCGGTCCATCGTTGGCAGCAGAATCAGCAGGTAACTGTTCTCCCCCACTCTCCCATGCTCCCGTGTGCTCTCCCCTGTCTTCCCTCCCCTGTTCTCCTCTACATGTGTGTTGATTTCCTTCTTCATGTGTTGATTTCCAGCAGCATATCACCATGTCACCACCACCGATTTCCAAAGTGGTTAATTCAGCCCAGACAGCAGCTGAGAACGATCCGGAGTACGACCCAGCCAAGGATTCTAAGAGGAGGCCAGGGAAGTCCAAGGACCCGGGATGGAAGTATGCTTTCTGGCCAGATCTTGAGGACAAGTACAAGCTCCAATGCACTCTGTGCGGGAAGATAGTCCCTGCTGGAGTTACCAGATTTAAGAAGCACCTTGCTGGGGGTTTCTCTATTGTGGAGAAATGCCCCAAAGCCACTGCAGAAATCAGAAAGGAGATTCATGAGTATCTGAAATCTCGTACACAGAAGTTTGAAGTCATGGACCTTGATGGTGGCAAAGATGAAGATGATGAAGAAGAGCAGGGTGTAGCAAGCTCAAAGGCGGCAGCACCAGTAAGCTCAAGGGCATCCACCACCAACTCAGGGAAAAGGAAGGCAGGTGTGACTTCTTCTTTTCTGTCTGCATCAGAGCCAAAGAGGCAAAGCAAGTCCATTGCTGATGAGCTACGGAAGACACCAGAAGAGGTTGTTTCTGATAGGCATAGGTCAAAGAATGTTCAGCGAACAATGAAGGATTATGGCACAAAGTCAAAGGAACAAAAAGATGTCATAGATGGCCATGTTGCTGATTTCTTGTATGAGAACTGCCTTCCACTCAACATTGTGAACTCAAGAAGTTGGGAGATTCTATTGGAGTCCATAGGGAAGTATGGAGCCGGTTATATAACGCCCTCTTACCATGAGGTAAGGATACCACTACTCGAGAAGGCGAAGGTCAAGACCGACGCCTTGAAGGAGAAACATGAAAAGGCATGGAAAGAATATGGTTGCACACTCGTGTCGGATGGTTGGACGGATATGAGTGGGCGACATTTGGTAAACTTTCTTGCCAATAGTCCCGAAGGTACCTTCTTCTTAGGGACAGCCAATGTTTCTGCTGAATCGGTTGATGCAAATTTGGTAGCAAAGTTGTTAGGAGAACAAATAGAAGCAATTGGTCCAAAAAATGTTGTACAAGTTGTTAGCGACAATGGATCAAACTACAAGGCAGGAGGTAGAATTCTAATGGAGAAGTACCCGACTTTGTATTGGACACCTTGTGCTGCCCATTGTTTGGATCTCATGCTCGAGGACATTGGGAAGATAAAGGAGTTTAGTGATTGCATTGCCAAAGCAAAGAGAACAACCAGATTTATCTATGCACATACACGGATTCTCGATTTAATGAGAAGTTTGAATGGCAAAAAGGATCTTGTGAGACCCGGAGCAACTCGTTTTGCAACATCTTTTCTCACCTTGACTAGCATGTGGTCTCAAAGGCAATCACTGAAAGCTCTCTTTGTTAGTGCGCAATGGTATGCAAGCAAATTGAAGGTTACCGAAGCAGGGAAGGCTGCTGAAAGAACTGTGCTCTCCGTACCTTTTTGGCAATCTGTGGAGAATTGCATGAGAGCATCACAACCGCTTCTAAAAGCTTTGAGGATTGTGGATGGTGATGAAATCCCAGCAATGCCCGAGATTTGGGCAGCCATGGATTTTGCAAAGACTCACATAAAAAAAGCTTTGGAAGAAAAAGAAGGGCTGCTTTCTCAAGTGCTAGCCATTATTGAGAGGAGATGGGATAATCAAATGGAGCAAAAGCTACATGGGGCTGCCTTATTCTTGAACCCAAGCAAGTTCTTTGCCATTCAAGAGACCAATAAGAGACTAGCTACACGGCTGCGTTCCATGTTCCATGATGTGCTGTGGAAGATGGTGCCCGATGATGATCTCCAATCCAAGATAAGCAAGCTAGCCGATGATTATGAGAGGACGGAAGGTACTTGTTTCTCAAAGCAAATGGCAATTAAAGACCGTGACAAAAAGAGTCCTCGTAAGTGATTCTAGTTGCTTCTTTATTTATCTATTTACTGTTTTTTGTGGCTGTATGTATGGAATATGCATTACTTCTTTATTTATTTATTGTAGTGCTTTGGTGGGGTGCATATGGTGGTCTTGCTTATGAACTACAATGTCTTGCCAAGAGAATCATTAGTCTATGTGCTTCATCATCCGGGTGCGAGCGTAATTGGAGCGTATTTGTCCATGTAAGTAGTTAGAAACTCAATGGTTTGCTATTTTACATTGTTGCTGAATGTTGACTAGTTGCAGCAGCTTCTCATGGTGCATTTGTGCTCTCTGTTTGCACTTTGCAGATCCACACTAAAGGGAGAAACCGCTTAGAGTACAAAAGATTGAACAAGCTGTCTTATGTTTCATGCAACCGGCAAATGGACAATAGATTTCAGACGCTGCGTGAGGAAGGATCCAAAGGAAAGAGGGCTAATCCTCTTGTCCTTGAAGAATTCCAATGGGATAATGAGTGGGTCGATATCGATGCTGAATTAGTTCATCAAAATGAAGCTCAAGGAGTTGATGGTGATCGTTCTAATTCATTGCTTTGGTCTCAAGTTGATGAGGCCCTGGGTGCAACTGAGGGCCTACAAAGCCGCAACTATCCAAGGAGAGCTCGTGGTGGTGCTACTGCCAGTGTTCCTACCCGACCCATCGGCCCTTATATCACTTATGGAAGGAGGCCTAGAAATCTGATTGTCAACGATCCGGAATTGAGGGCTGAACTCGAAGAAGAAATGAATGACAGTGACATGGACAGCGATGACGATGGCAATGATGATACACAGGACAAAGATCAAGACTTTGAAGTGGATATTGATTGATATGAGACTTGCAGATGTGTTTCCTTAATTATTTTGCTGGACTTGTTCTGTTAAACTTATTTATTTGCTTGTGGACTTGTGGTTGTTGCCTTGTGCATCTGAACTTGAATTGTGATGTAACCTGGGTGGTGTGATTTGTGAACTCATATGCTTGCTCTCTTGATGTGCTGAAGTTGCTTTTATGCACCTGTTGTTCTGCCTGAGTGTGTAAATGTTTGTAGCACACAAATCTGATGTATTTTGAGTTTTTGACTTGATTGTAGGCTATTGGCTCGTGGAGAAGTCGAGGCCCTGCCCACTGGACGAAATTGTCACATTATCAGGTTCCTCTTCACTCCCCTTGCCTGTATGCCATCATTATTTATTGCTCTGTACCAAAATAAGTAGACTAGTTTCTTGTATTTTTCTAGTAGCTACAGCTCGACAACCCATCGACAAGTCTAGCACTTGTCGTGACTTGTCACGACAAGTCAGTGTGTCGCCACCTGAGCGATAAGTTGCGACACGTCGACACTTAATCCTTGCGAGGTCGGCACTGTTGCTCAGGCCTTCTGCTCAGCTCTACAGGAGGAACTCTCTGATTACTACTAAGCTACTTGCTGTTCTAGAGTCATACTCGTTGAATCCGGTTTCAACACCTGGTTCGGATTCGGGTGTGTCCAGTAATTACCTCTCACTGTGACGTCTTGTTGTGTGGCTTGTTGAGCCTGCAGTCAGAATGCGCTTAATGGTTGTCTTGGTGGATGGATGCCGCGGTCTTAGAGGCGGTGGAATGGCTGGTGCGATCCATGGTAACGCACGGGCACGGCATGGGATCCCATGTTTCAAGATTTCATGGGCCGCTTGTTGCGGCGGGTGTGTGATAGGATCTCTAGATTTACTCTCATTGAAGAGAGGGGATGACACTAGGAGTTGGGGCAATTTTCTGGTTTTATTTCTCCACAAACTCACACACAAATGCCATGCCAACCACAGGGGTTGGGGATACATATTTATAGGCTGCTAGCCAGCCAAGAATATGCTAAATGCTAGTCCAAGATGCTAGTCTAAGATGCTGCCTAAAAGCAGTCAAGGATGCTTGGTCATTTGCTGCTCCTAACTGATGCTGCTGAAGCATCCGCTCTGGCTGCTGCCAGCTCTGCTGCTGCCAGCCTTGACGCCCTGGCTGTCGCCACAACGGCTGCTGCTGCCGCCCGCTCACGCTCCTCTGCCGCGGCGAGCTCGGCCTCCTGCCGACGCCGCACGCTCGAGGTAGCCGAGTGCTGAGAGCGACCTTGGGACATGGCTGGCCGCTGGGGGGCTGTTGCGTGGAGGGAGAGCTGCTGCTCGAATGCGCGGAAGGGGAGAGGCCACCAGGGACAGCTTGAGCTGCTGCACTTGCCCGCTGGGGCTGCTGCACACCCGGTGAAGGGGATGAGCAGGAAACACTCAGCCTACAAGACAACCTGGCTCTGATACCACTGCCACGCCTCGTCGTCCCGACGGGCGGCGAGGCAGAGGGGCTGTGCCACCTGCACATCAAGGACATAGAGCCGATTTGCGCCTCTAGTTACCTTGGCAAGAAGGCGACGATGGCGATCCCAGATGCGCAGGATCCCGTGCTCGATCAGCACGCGCGAGCCGTTCTCATCCAGCTGTCCCAAGCTGATGATGGAGTTCCTCAGTGCAGGGATGTAGTAGACACCGGTGAGCATCCGGTGCTCTCCAGTCTTGGCGGCGAAGATGACGGAGCCGACACCCTGAATCTCCACGGCGGAGGCATCTCCAAACTTGACGGAGCCTCGCACGTCGGAGTCGAGCTCGGCGAAGAACTCCCGTCGACCAGTCATGTGGTGGGTGGCGCCGGTGTCCAGGCACCACCCGCCAGTCTTGTCGGTGCCGGAACCATCACCGAGAAGGGCGTGTGCCTTTGGATCGTCGAGGTGGAGGGGAGCCGCTGCAGTAGGTGCCGCAGGGCGTAGCTCGATGCTCGCATGAGCCATGAACAAAGCCGGCTCCTCCTCTCCTGCCTGTGCGACGTGGGCCTGGCCGCGTCGTGGCTGTCGACACTCCTTGGCCCAATGGCCAAGCCGGCCACAGTTGTGGCAGGCGTCATCTTGGGCCAACTTGGGCCTGCCGGCGGCGCCTCCCCGGGCACCTCCGCGGGCGCCACCTTGCACTCTGACCTGGCCGTCTTTGCGCCCCTTGCGCGGTTTGCCGTGCCAGCGGCCACCTGATGCGGAAGAGGACTCCCCCTTCTTCCTGTCACCGTGGCCGGCGTCCCACCGCTCCCGAGTGAGGAGCAGCTTCCCAGCAGTGGTGATGGACCCCGAGGGAAGCTCCGGCTCGTCGAAGTCGACGACCTTGAGGCGACCGATTGCCTCCTCGATCGACATCGTGCTGAGGTCCAGCAGGGATTCGATCGAGCGAGCTATCTGCCTGTACTTCGCGGGGACGCAGCGAAAGAGCTTCTCGACGGCTTTTCCTCATTGTAGGTGGCGTCGCCGAACCGCTCCATCTTCTGCAGCAAAGTGTTGAGACGGAGAGCAAAGTCGTCGATGTCCTCACCTGGCTTGAAAGCCAGGTCATCCCACTCCTTGCGGAGTGCCTGCAGAGCGGCCTTGCGAGCACGGTCGCTGCCGATGCGCGACGTAGCGATGGCCTCCCAGGCCTCCTTGGCAGTCCGCTTGTTGGAAAGCGAGAACTGCATCTCGGGCGGGACAACGGCGAGGAGGGCGTCCAGCACCCGTCGATCGTCATGGTGGTCGACGTTGGCATCCTGGACTTCCTCCCACATGTGTCGCACCTGGAGCCGGACCTTCATGACCGCGGCCCACTCGACGTAGTTGGTTTTGGTGAGGGTAGGCCACCCAGCACCGGGACCAACGTCCCTGACCACAGCCCGAACCTCGTAGAGGCCACGGTCTTGGTCGTTTCGGCCGCCGCCGTGCGCGCCTCCTCCTGGAGCGCCATCGCCATGCGCGCCTCCTCCTGGAGCGTCACTGCCGTGCGCACCTCCTCCTGGAGCGCCACCGCCATGTGCGCCTCCTCCTGGAGCGTCACCGCAGTGCTCACCTCCTCCTGGAGCGCCACCGTCGTGCGCGCCTCCTCCGGGAGCGTCACCGCAGTGCTCACCTCCTCCTGGAGCGACACCGCCGTGTGCTTGCGCATGCTCGGCTGCCCACCGTGCCGTCCGCTCGTGGGCTGTGTCGACGCTGCTTCCGCCTGAAATGGAGCCGCTAATGCTGCCCCGCAGAGCCTGGGCCTCTGCCGCTGCTGTACGTGATGCCTCCACCGCTGCTGCTGCTTCTGCCTCCGCTCTGGCTGCTGCCAGCTCTGCCGCTGCCAGCCTTGACGCCCTGGCTGTCGCCACAATGGCTGCTGCTGCCGCCCGCTCACGCTCCTCTGCCGCGGCGAGCTCGGCCTCCTGCCGACGCCGCACGCTCGAGGTAGCCGAGTGTTGAGAGCGACCTTGGGACATGGCTGGCCGCTGGGGGGCTGTTGCGTGGAGGGAGAGCTGCTGCTAACGAGCTGCTGCTCGAATGCGCGGAAGGGGAGAGGCCACCAGGGACAGCTTGAGCTGCTGCACTTGCCCGCTGGGGCTGCTGCACACCCGGTGAAGGGGATGAGCAGGAAACACTCAGCCTACAAGACAACCTGGCTCTGATACCACTTGATAGGATCTCTAGATTTACTCTCATTGAAGAGAGGGGATGACACTAGGAGTTGGGGCAATTTTCTGGTTTTATTTCTCCACAAACTGACACACAAATGCCATGCCAACCACAGGGGTTGGGGATACATATTTATAGGCTGCTAGCCAGCCGAGAATATGCTAAATGCTAGTCCAAGATGCTAGTCTAAGATGCTGCCTAAAAGCAGTCAAGGATGCTTGGTCCTTTGCTGCTCCTAACTGATGCTGCTAAAGCAGTCAAGGATGCTTGATCCTTGCTGCTCCTAACTGCCCGTCCTTGCTACAGCCCCACAAGGACCCACAAAGGACACAACCCCATAAAGACCAACAGTACAGAGGCTTATTCATCATTCTTGATAGGATCTCTAGATTTACTCTCATTGAAGAGAGGGGATGACACTAGGAGTTGGGGCAATTTTCTGGTTTTATTTCTCCACAAACTCACACACAAATGCCATGCCAACCACAGGGGTTGGGGATACATATTTATAGGCTGCTAGCCAGCCGAGAATATGCTAAATGCTAGTCCAAGATGCTAGTCTAAGATGCTGCCTAAAAGCAGTCAAGGATGCTTGGTCCTTTGCTGCTCCTAACTGATGCTAATAAAGCAGTCAAGGATGCTTGATCCTTGCTGCTCCTAACTGCCCGTCCTTGCTACAGCCCCACAAGGACCCACAAAGGACACAGCCCCACAAAGACCAACAGTACAGAGGCTTATTCATCATTCTCCTCCTAAGTCTTGTGCGTTGTCTTGTGGGAAGGCTAGACCATCCCAATCCTGGAGCAGAGTCCAAGGAACGTGATCCGCCCAAGAGGCTTGGTGAGTAGGTCTGCAAGCTGATCCTTGGTGTTGATGTAGCTCGCCGTGATGCTCCCTTCATCCAAACAGCGTCGGATGAAGTGGTACCTCACTCGGATGTGCTTGCTCTGTTCGTGGAATACGGGGTTCTTCGCCAGGGCCAGAGCGGACTTGCTGTCCACCATGAGCTGCACTGCGCTGGTGTCTCGACCGAGGAGATCACCAAGCAGTCGAGCAAGCCAGAGGGCCTGAGTGCAGGCAGTGGAGGCTGCTATGTACTCGGCCTCGTAGCTGGACATGGCCACCACCTGCTGCTTGACTGACTGCCAGCTCACGAGGCACTTGCCGAGGAAGAAGAGGATCCCGCTTGTGCTCTTGCTGGTGTCGATGTCGCCGGCGTGGTCGCTGTCGCTGTACCCGACGAAGTGTGCCGCCCCAGGGCACCTAGGGTAGTAGAGGTTGTGGTCGAGAGTCCCCGCAACGTAGCGGACGATCCTCTTCACAGCCTGCTGGTGTTCCGTCGTCGGTCGCTGCATGAACCGACTAACGTAGCCGACGGAGAATGCCAAGTCCGGCCGTGTGTGGGCGAGGTAGCGAAGGCTCCCCACAAGACGCCGGTACTGTGTAGCGTCCACCTCCTCCGCCGTGCTGTCGCGGCTCAGTTTCAGCCTCTCCTCCATCGGGGTGAGAGCTGGGTTGCAATCGGTGAGCCCGGCAAGCTCAACGACGCGCTTGGCGTAGGCGGTCTGTCGAAGCGTAATCCCGGAGTGGTCCTGGTGCACCTCGATCCCCAGGTAGAAGGAGAGGAGCCCCAGATCACTCATCTGGAAGGTGGCCTTCATTTCTTCCTTGAACGCCGCCACCTCTGCATCCTTGGTGCCGGTGATGACCAAGTCGTCGACGTAGACACCTACCAACAGGGCATTTCCTCCTCCTGGAGCGCCACCGCCATGCGCGCCTCCTCCTTGACTACTTTTAGGCAGCATCTTAGACTAGCATCTTGGACTAGCATTTAGCATATTCTTGGCTAGCTAGCAGCCTATAAATATGTATCCCCAACCCCTGTGGTTGGCATGGCATTTGTCGCGCATGGCGGTGGCGCATGGCGGTGGCGCTCCAGGAGGAGGAAATGCCCTGTTGGTAGGTGTCTACGTCGACGACTTGGTCATCACCGGCACCAAGGATGCAGAGGTAGCGGCGTTCAAGGAAGAAATGAAGGCCGCCTTCCAGATGAGTGATCTGGGGCTCCTCTCCTTCTACCTGGGGATCGAGGTGCACCAGGACCACTCCGGGATCACGCTTCGACAGACCGCCTACGCCAAGCGCGTCGTTGAGCTCGCCGGGCTCACCGATTGCAACCCAGCTCTCACCCCGATGGAGGAGAGGCTGAAACTGAGCCGCGACAGCACGGCGGAGGAGGTGGACGCTACACAGTACCGGCGTCTTGTGGGGAGCCTTCGCTACCTCGCCCACACACGGCCGGACTTGGCATTCTCCGTCGGCTACGTTAGTCGGTTTATGCAGCGACCGACGACGGAACACCAGCAGGCTGTGAAGAGGATCGTCCGCTACGTTGCGGGGACTCTCGACCACGGCCTCTACTACACTAGGTGCCCTAGGGCGGCACACTTCGTCGGGTACAGCGACAGCGACCACGCCGGCGACATCGACACCAGCAAGAGCACAAGTGGGATCCTCTTCTTCCTCGGCAAGTGCCTCGTGAGCTGGCAGTCAGTCAAGCAGCGGTGGAGGCATCAGTGTGCTCACCACTGTTTGAAATGGTACGGACTCCGGAGCTGGGTGCTTGAAGGGGAATTGGAGGATGTGTTCGGCGAGTTCTTCATCGTTGGGCAGCCAGTCAAGGCTGAATCTTTGTGGCAGGAGGGATACCTTATTCAGTCCGATATGCTACCAACTTTCATTTCTCCGGTGCTTGCACAGAGGATTCTGAGAACGGGTAAGTCAATCAACTTTCTTAGAGTCTGCTGTGATGATAATGGTTGGGCAGAGGCTGCAGCCTATGTCGGCACCACAACCAGTCGAGGTGGGCTTGGTTATGGGCAGATTGATGCTTTGGGGGCATTGGTGGTAGAAGTGCGGGCGTGTTCAGCAACCCACCAGCTTCTTAAAATCCTCAACTCTCAGCTTTCAACTCCATCGCTAGCTTCTCAAAATCGGTAGGAGGAGCTGAAAACGTTCGGCACAGTTTCTAAATTTTCAACTAGTAGTCTAGCGGTACCAATTTCCAACTAGCGGTATCAAAGTTCAATTAGCAATACCAATTTTATTTTCAACTTCAGTACCTAAATGCTCAAACACAATAAAAAACAGAGTAGTGTTTACCTTCCTGTAGAGTGCGTCGGCTGGAGCTTTGGATATGGAGGGGCTCGGGGCGGGCAGGTGGCCGGAACTATGTCCTCTACGCCGGAGAAGGTCGGGGCGGTCGGAGGAGCTCGGGTGGCGGCGAGGTTGGAGGCGGGTCGGGGTGGACGAGCTGGGAGAATGGTCGAGGAGCGCGAGCTGCGAGGCAAGTTACGGCAGGCCGGCGGCAAGATGTCGGTGGCGGGGCGGCGGCGTAGCTGCGGCAGGACGGCGGGGGCGGGGAGGCGGCGGGGGCGCGCGCGCCTAGGGTTCCTGTGGTCGGCGGGTCAGAGCCTCAGAGGGAAATCGAACGCGTGTTGCGTGCTTACAAGGAGAGAGATTTCTCGGGAATGCTCGGTTCGGAGTCACTCGCGGTGGCATCCCAATGTAAATACCTAGAAATCTAACTTCTCCAACTTCCCAGATAATCGAAAAGCGAGCTCCGCGTTTTGTACACAATTTCTGATGAGTTAAATCTATCGTCAGTCATCAAACTTGTTTAGTAAAATTAATACAATCATGATACAATAGGAATACGAGTTTACGGTCACACCGCTCACACAGTAAAGAAGTATTTGATGACGTGGTGTGTTGAGAACCCACCGTCAGACAACTTAATATATACACAAATAATAACCACTTACAGAAGGTTTTTTTTTTTGCAAAACGGTTGTCCCTTATTTGGGTCCTGGGTCTGTGACCTGTCTCTGCTCCAATATCGACATGTCGTGGCCCCCAAAAAATCCAGCGCATCCTCGCGCTGCTCGACACCGCGCTTGAGGACATCGTCTGGCTCATCCGCATCTCCTCCCCACGTCCTGACGACGATGGTGACGGCGGAGACGACGATGGCCTGCGCGACATGCCCAACCTCGCGCAGAACGACCCCATACTCTTCCTCATCTCAGACCACATCGTGCGCCTCCACACCGGCAGCCTCGCCGTGCGCGCGACTCCGCCTCCACCCACGCCTCCCTCGCCCGCGACAACCCCCACTCTGCCAAGCTCATCGTCGAGGAGGAGGCAGGGGCGGGCCCAAAATTTTAAGTGCGGGTATTCAAAATCATAATTCTCCAATAATAATAATAATTTTGTTGCATGAAATAAAGTCTGTAAAATAATTAGATATGAACAAACTACCACAAATATTTTCTATGCGCTTAAGAGACCCTCACGGTGAAGGACACTTTGCTTGAGAAGCGTATGAATTTACGAAAATAACAGTGTCGAATATGTAACTCAATACATATTTTCTAAATAATTGAGTTAACATAACTTGGTACAGATTTATAAATAATTGAGTAACATGAAAAAATAACACTAGAAGAAACACTATATAGGCTATCTATAACAAAAAATTAGATGCAAAATAATATTTTGAAAATGAACAAAAACATGACGATACAGGGTTTGAACTCTAGACCTAACAATAATATCATTCCTTCCAAACCATCTTAGCTACTTCAACATGTTTACAATAGGAGGGCGTCGTGCCCCTCGCCAGGCTGCTCAAGGAAGGCACCGACGACGGCCAGGAGGCCGCCGCCACCGCGCTCGGGCTCCTTGGCCGGGACGAGGGCAACGTCGACAGGCTCCTCCACGCGGGGTGTGCGCTGTCTACGCTGCCACGTTGAAGGAGCCGCCGATGCGCGTGCAGGCCGCGGTCGCAAAGGCCATCGCCTCGCTCGCGCACCACAACAAGATATGTCAGGACCTCTTCACGCAGAACAACTCCGTCAGGCAACTCGTCAGCCACCTCGCCGCTAGCACCATCCAAGAGCACAGCAGGTACTCTATCGGTGGAAGCAGCAGCAGGAACACTGCAACCCCGCCGCCGGAGTCCATGAGGTCGCTTCACTTCGTTGTGCTTGTCAGCATGCCTAGCATGCTCCCAGGAACCTCTACCTACTCCGCCAGCAAACCGTCGAAAGCCTCCAACGGCGGCCATCAGCCAGCGCACAGCAACCAGATGCAATCCGCGGCAGCCGGCAGGACCCGAGTCACGGCTGCACCACCCGGCAGGCCTAGCTGAGTTCAAACGGTTCGAGCGGCCGTGGATTGCGCAAGGCCGAGGACCCTGCCACGAAGGCGCACATGAAGGCCATGGCGGCGAAGGCTCTGTGGAAGCTCGCCCGGGGCCCTCCGAGGGTCTACAAAATATCACAGAGTCGCGCGCGCTCCTCTGCTTCGCCAGGCTGCTGGAGAAGGGCGACGGCGGCCGGCGCTGGATTTTTTGGGGGCCAGGACATGTCGATCGTGGAGCAGGGATAGGTCATAGGACCCAGGGAAGGAATGATGTTTTGCAAAAAGGCCATCCTATAAGTGGATATTATTTGTGCATATATTAAGTTGGCTGACAGTGGGTCCTTAGCTCGTCACGTCGTCAAATACTTCTCTACTGCGCGAGCGGTGACCGCGAGTGACGCCCCAACGCGTTTTCAGTGACCGTAAACTCGTATTTCTAGTGTACAAAGACTGTATTGATTTTGCTAAGCAAGTTTAATGACTAACTCGATGGATTTAACTTATTTCTGATCATCTCAGCTTTTTACGGAGTCTTTGAGAAGGTAGAGGCCGGTGGGTTGCCGAACACACCCGCAACCAAGAGGATTGATCAACGTCTGATGGATGCGATCCATAAGCGATACCGATTTAGAGACCATTGTCTCGCTATCGAGAGATAATTTGCTTCTCGCGCGGGGTGATTTTGTTCAGTATCTGATGGATGTTGGTCCTGAGTTGTCAGAACCAGCCAATAGAATTAGCTCTTTCCACCTTGCTGGCTTGCTGGAGACTGCTATACGTGCATCTGATGCACAATATGATGACCGTGACATCTTGGACCGGATAAAAAGTAAAGATGATGGATCATGGAGATGGTGATCGTGGCTGGGATGTCTTCTCCTTGGAGTATGATGCCAGGGTGTACCACCACGGCCTAGTTTGATTGCTAGGATCGGAGATCGGATGACCTTCGTGAGGAAGAAGAAAGGAACAAAGAGAGACAAAGAAGCATAGTCCGATTTTTCTTTCTCATTCCAGTCATGGTTTCTTTAGAATACAACACACGCTTAAGTAGACTCAGACCCAACTGATTACAACAGGCCTCCGGCCCAACATAACTGACAAGTGGACCCACTCACTCAGCTCTTGATAACGTACTCCTGGTCACGCATCGCCCGTCGTGACAATACCCCCCCCATCCCCAGGAACACTCGCTTGTCCCCAAGTGAGGACTGCAAGAAATCGCGTGGTCAGCACGCCCCAATCTTCCCATGTCGTTGAGTCTTTAGGGATATCTTCCCATTTGATCAGCACCTGAGTGATCGCTTCCCCCCTTTCTTTACTAGGCGACGATCCAAGATTGCCTCCGGAGTAGGATCATGCAAGTCTAGTGTAGGTAAATCTGAAAGTACCTTAAACACTAGTGTGTAATCAACACGATGTTCCTTGAGTTGCGACACATGGAATACATTGTGAATCTTGCTTTCTTTAGGCGGCAATAGTTTATAAGCCACCTTACCTTGCCAATACGCTCCACAATCTCGAACGGCCCGAAGTACTTATAGGCGAGATTGAGATATGGACGACTGACCACATATTGCTGAATGTAAGGCTGCAGCTTAAGAAGTACCTTTTCCCCTGTCTGGAATTCTTTTTCAGTGTGATGTTTATCCGCCTTTAATTTCATTCGGTTCTGTGCTCCTGCCAGGTGAATCTTCAAACTCTCCAACTGGATTTCCCTGTCAGCGAGCAGAATGGAGAGACAGGACGCTGCAGTGGAAGAGGCCCCCGATATTGCACCCAAATGCGGTTCATGACCATAGAGAGCTTTGAATGGGGACATGTGAGTCGCACTGTGCACTCAGGAGTTGTACCAGAGTTCCACCACAGCTAGCCACTTCTTCCAGTCTCGAGGATTTTCTTGCACACAACAACACAAATACATCTCCAAGCTCTGGTTTACACGCTCTGTCTGACCATCCGTTTGAGGATGATATGCCGTTGTGAATTTGAGTTTGATGGCCAGACGCGCAAACAACTGACGCCAAAAATTACTGGTGAAGATGGCTCCCCTGTCTGACACAATCGATCGCGGCATGCCATGGAGCTTGGCAATGGAATCGACAAAGACCCGAGCTACATGTGGTGCAGAGAACGGATGCTTTAGAGGCACGAAGTGAGCAAACTTGGTAAATCGATCCACCAGCATTAGCCCCTTCGGACAGGGGCAGCCCTTCAACAAAATCCATAGTAATATCTTGCCAAGCACCGGCGGGAATTGGTAATGGCTGAAGAAGTCCCAGTGGGTGTTGATTTGAGTGCTTTGCATGTTGACAAATGTCACATTGTTTCACAAAATCAGCGACGGCCAACTTCATTCCCGTCCAGGCAAATAATCGTTTCAACCTCTTGTCAGTTGCCTCCACACCAGAGTGTCCTCCTATCGCACTGGGTTGGAACACCGAGATGAGCTTCGTCTGAAGCGCAGAGTTTGCCCCCAGCCATATACGTCCATGAAAACGAATCACTCCATCTAGCAATTCGTAGCCCTGTTCATCTCGCTCGGACAGTGCCAGCACTGTAAGACGGCGCTGCACATCCGCATCTGTGGCATAGGAATTCTGGATCTTCTGCATCCAGGCTGGTTGGACTGCAGAGCAAGCTTGAATCGCCATCAAGTGACCGACGCGAGAGAGAGCATCCGCAGCCTGATTTTCACTTCCTTTGTGATAAACGATCCAAAATCGAAGCCCCATCAATCAGGCCATTGCCTTCCGCTGAAGTGGGGACTGGAGGGTCTGATCCTCTAAATAACACAGACTGTGGTGGTCAGTTTTGATGTCAAATTCACCTCGCTGCAAGTACGAGCGCCATCGATCCACCTCCATGAGCAAGGCAAGAAATTCCTTTTCGTAGATGGAGAGCTGTCTATGGTTCTGACTCAGCGGTTTAATCAGAAAAGCCAAAGGATGATCATCTTGCATTAGAACCGCCCCAATTCCAGAATCACACGCATTAGTCTCCACTACAAATTTCTTGTTAAAATCGGGAAACTGCAGTACTGGGGTAGAAGTCATCGCTGTTTTCAAAGTCTGAAAAGCTGTTGTGGCCTGATTAGTCCAGTAAAATGCCTTTTTCTTCAGAAGGAGAGTGAGAGGACGAGCAATGACAGCATAATTACGGACGAATTTTCTATAGTAACCTATCAATCCTAGAAAACCTCTCAATTCGGTGACAGTAGTGGGTTGTGGCCAACTGATCATAGCTTCCGTCTTTTTTGGATCTGTAGCAACTCCCTCAGCTGATATTATCTGTCCAAGATACTCCAAACTAGAGCAAGCAAAGGAACACTTACTAGTTTTAACATACAATTTGTGTTCCCTTAGTAAGGCCAGCACCTCTGTCAAATGATCAATGTGCGAGTCAACAGATGGGCTATAGACAAGTATATCATCCATAAAGACTAAGACTGATCTACGTGAACAAGGGCTCAAAATCTGGTTCATGACACACTGGAACGTAGCTGGAGCATTGCATAAGCCGAAAGGCGTGACTCTGAATTGATAGTGTCCTTGATGAGTTTTAAATGCAGTTTTGTGCTCATCTGCTGGCAACATCCGAATTTGATGATACCCTACCCTTAAGTCCAACTTAGAAAAACAGAGGCTCCAGCTAACTCATCTAGAAGCTCCTCAATCATTGGCATAGGAAACATGTTTTTAATGGTCAACTCACTTAGACGACGGTAGTCTATACAGAAACGCCAGGTGCCATCCTTCTTTTGCACCAACAGCAATCGGAGAAGCATAAGGGGACATGCTAGGAACAATTATCCCTACATCAAGCATTTGTTTCACCTGCTTCTCAATATCATCCTTGTGTGTAGGAGAATAACGATATGGTTTGGCATTAAAAGGTGCAGAATCAGGTTTCGGATTAATAGGATGATCATATTCTCTCTCTGGTGGTAGATTCAGTGGTATAGAAAACACATCTGCAAATTCATCCAAGACAGCTTGTATCCCAGGTGGAATGTGTCCCTAGAGTGCTCGTCGTCCTCTTTGATCACAGCCATGGCCCATATTTCGTTTCCTTTATACCATTTGACCAGTTGTTCCACAGGGAGCTCTCTGACAGTGGATGTATCTGGGGCTAGCACTCCTATCAGTTTGATGAAAATGTTATTGTGGGCAAAAGCCGATGTGTGATTTTTCCAATCAGTTACCATAAGACTATGTTGTTCGAGCCAGTCCATTCCCAATATTGCATCATACACACCCAGATCTAACACTCGCGTATCTATTGTGAACGTATGCCCCTGACACCACCAAGCTAAGGCAGGCACACACCCGTCACAATGCATTACTTTCCCATCAGCCATCTTAACCTCAATGGCTTGAATTGGCTGCACAGTACACTTGAGTCTGTCCACCATATTGGCATTAATGAAACTGCTACTGCTCCCAGAGTCCACCAAGATAAGAAGAACTTGATTGCCAACCATAACATGCAATCTTATCGTCTTCACTCCCTCAGTGCCTGACATGGCATGAATGGAGAGACTAAGCTGTTCTGCCTGAGCCAAATCATTATGTTCTATCATATTCAGAATTTCATCAGAAGAACCTCTGGATCTTCTGTCACATGTGCTAGATGTAACTCAGCCACAGTTTTCTTGCCACATTGATGAGTAGGATCGAATTTGTACACACATTTAAAACAAAGTCCATTCGCTCAGCAATAGTCTCTGAGTTGTTTGTCCTTCCAAAGATCCCCACTGCCCAATTTAACTGTTGTTTTGGAATTCTCTGCTTTGAGTACTGCTGCATCAGGTCAAGTGTTATACTGATGCTTCTGAACCCAAGGTTTGGCATCAGACAGAACTTCTTGTTGTACAACGTCCAGGAGGATCATCCGCTCCACAGTACCAGGAACCTGAGCTTCCACTGCTGCTCGAATTTCAGACTTCAATCCCTTACTAAATTGAGAGACAAAAAAACTGTTCATCATAGTGAGGATTCTACATAGAGATATGGTAGGACAACTTTTCAAATTGCACTTGATATTCTTTGACTGTGCCCCTCTGTTTCAGAGCTAAAAACGGTTTTAGAAACTTCCGATGATCATCACCTCCAAATTTGTCCTCCACGGCTGTCATCAGCGCTGGCTAGGAACTAATCTCATGTCTCAGACGATAAGTTTTAAGACAAAGTGCACCATTACCATCCATGTGAAATGTTTTCGAGACCAGCCACAGAGAAGGATGAACATTAAACAATCGGAAGTAATCCAGACATTTATCTTTCCAAATTCGAGGATGATCACCATCAAACCTAGGAAAAGACATTTTGAGGTTGTGCTTTGTTGCAGGATCGCTCTGAGAATGAGTATACTGCATACCGCCACCAGTGCCACTGGTTCGTCCCCGCCAGCACCACCCCCGACTCCTCCGAGAATACCCCCGGCAGAGTGTTCCCCTCCCTGAACTGGATGGGACCCCGACGCACCTGGTGAGTCGCTTGTCCAATTTGCAGGTGTTGGCTGGAGACTGCTTCTGCCAACGGGCGCCTGGTCCTCATGATCCAGATCTTCCTCTTCCAGAGTGCGGTGACCCAGCATACCACTGCATGATGTAGTATACTATAGTCGTTGACATAACACCAATGAAACACCGTTCACTAGTATTACATCCCTCAGAGTGGTACAACAGAAACACAATAGGTCCAAGACATGACTATAGGTTATAACTAGACTCTTTACATAAGATCCAGAGAACACTCTAGGTTAAAGAGAGAAAAATAAACTTCTTACAAAGAAGAATCAGAAATAATCAACTCATAACCAACATACTAATAGACTAGCATCTGAACTATTGGGGCTTGCATTGCTGCTATTGTAATACTCTACAGAAGTAGGTTCTATGGCTAGATATTATATTTCTACCTAATCAGCAACTTCGTCTTCACTTGAGTAGATGTATATGTTAACTTTCTTGACTTCACTGAAGAGCTTTAGCTTTTGATGATGATTCCTAGAGCATAAGTTGATATAGACGTCGTCTGCATTGGCTTCAGAATCTAGCAAGGGTTAAGAAGATACGTTGAGTACGAGCGTACTCAGCAAGTTCACTAGAAAAGGAGTGTTTAATGCACTATATCTACAACCACAGACCATAGGTCGTAGGTGATGCAAGTTTTCGTAAACATTTCTTCAAAGGTTGGTTTTATTCTGAAAAGCTATGTCTGTCAGCCTTCACGGGTATACCAGAACTTTCATGGAGTTCCTTTTCCGCCGTGTTCATAGCTCCTTCCCGGAACAAGGAGTAACAAGTTACAGTTCTTACACTCTATAGAGGTGCGCCACTTTACCCATGAGAGATCTTATCTTTGTTGCACATCCGAGTTGCATTCTCGTCCACACCTCCTTGGTGTGGGGCCCATACTAAGATCCAAGCCAATCACTGTCCTTCTCCGAGACCCCGCATGCAGCGCAATTGTTGTATGTCCACACTCAATGTAGACTTTCCCCGTATAAAACGGCTATACCTTCGTTGGATACACACAACAACCATTAACACTAGAAATTTGTCTTTTGTAAGCCTAGATCCACGGTAGACTTTTCCCCGTATAAAATGGCTATACCCACGATCTGCAACTTAAAAATGCCCAGAACAGTGTCCGATGCATGCGAGAGGGAGTCGATCCAGCTGACTTCCCCATAGCCATATAGATATCATGGTTAACGTGTAATATACGACGCAAGAATCACTGGTGACATTGGTTGTTAAGTCCTATATAATATGTTCCTTTACCACCGGAACTTTCATAGTAGGTTATTACCTCATGGTTAATAACCTATAATCATTTTATTATGTAAATAGTGTTTTTGACCTTTTTAAAATGCAAGTGATGACAACACTTAATTTGCAAAATACTTTATAGAAAATAATCAAAGGACATGAGCAAGTGTGAATTTGCCTTTTGTGATTGCAAGATTATGCACTCATGGTCTTCGAGACCATATAAGATCCAATATCTGAAAACAACATCATTGGTCCGGTAAGGACTAATGTTTAAAGAAGCAAGATGCTATTATGCATAAGTAATGTAATGCAATTTGGTAAACTCGAATCCCCGAAATAACGTTGGTCTAGGGTTTGGATATTGGAATTGGTTTCATTCGAATGTGTTGTTCTTTTAGATAAGTTTCACACTCGTGCTTCTTATTAAGGCTTGGGTGTGTGTGTGAAACAACATGTAATTATAATATCATACAACGATAAGATACATAAATGTGAAATGCTACTCAAAGACTGCTTATACAAGAATTGTTTTATCTTCAAATTTTACTTTACAAGTAGTGGTATTTATAAGGAACTTAAGTGTTAACAATCTTAAATATATAAGTAAAGTATAAGGTAATGTGATTATGATTAATTGTCATTTGTTGACTATGATAAAAGTCCTTCAATTTAGTTGTTAAGAGTTAGAGATATTATTACAAAATTTGTTGTTTGAAGTGGCAAAAAGAATAACCTTCGAAGAAAAGGTTTCTTTGATAAGGTTCAAACAATCTTTAAGGGCTAATAGAATGTGGTCGATGTCTCTTGGCGTTTGTTCGAGTAGTTTGGTCTTGATATACTTTATGTCTTAATTGAAATATACCAAAGTTAACTATAAAAATATAAGTATTTTATTAGACATAATTTTTATAAGCTTTTGAGACTAAAGTTAACTTTAAAAGGGTAAATAAACTTAAGGTGCACTTTGTTTTAATTATTCTTAAGTTTTGTATTTATGATAAGTATGACTAAGGTGTGTGATTATTAACTTTACATTTAAGTGAATGCTTAGATTAAATTTGTTTTGCTATTATGAAAATAACATGCAACTATTTATGAAAGCATAATTTGGATGATGATGTTAATGTGTTAGATTTAAAGTCATGTTAACTATTATTTAGATGTTAAGATCATTCCCTCTTACTATTAGTGAATGGTGTAAAAAATATTTTAAAGATTGTGGTTTTGAATTTTGATTTAGGATTTAAAAGAGTATTATAAAGTTAATGATTTATGCTTAAGTTTTATTATAAATATTATTTATGGTTTAGAACATAGTAATTAGATTTTAAGGTTTTAATATTTCTAGAGAAATATAATTATTTCTTATTTAAGCAATGTTTTTAAAGAATTTTCAAAATAGGTAATAGATAAGGATTTATTACTTTAAAATATTAAGAACTTTTCTAATAGTATATTTAATATTTTTCTAGTGTAATATATTTATTCAAGACCTTAAAATGATTATTTTTTTTTTAAGTTTATTTGTATGTTTATAAAATTCCATAAAGGATCAATTGTATTTGAATATTAACTTAAAATTTTATTTATAAAAAAATTAAGTTAGTATTTTTTTATAAAATATTAGATTTATTTTTATACACAAAAATATTTTTTATTATTTTTTAGGATATTTTATTGTTATAATTTATTTAGAATTCTAGTGAATTTAATATTTAATGGTATTTTATTTAACCCCAAAAAGTAGTTTTATAGTTTTCTTAAATAGATTTCATTTTTGTGGTTATTTGTATATATTATATATATTTTTTATGATTTTTCTATATTTGTTTCTAGAGGTTTAGATATCACAAGGGTATTTTGGTATCTTGATAATTGTTTTGTGGTTTTTTAGGGTATTGTTCTATGGTTTTACTTAACCAATTTGTCTGAAAATGAGCCTGGCCCATGGACCGACCCAACTCAGGCTTAGCCCAGCCCAACAGGTTGGTCTCAAACACCCCTTGTGGTCTACTAGGTCGGTCAATCCGAACCCGTCCCCTTCGTTCTATCTCTCGCCCCTCTGCTCCCGTGAATCATTTTTCCTTCCTCCTGTAACACCGCGGTGTTGCCGCCGTCACCGCCTGTCTCCAGCGTGCTCCAGCTTTCTCGGCCGCCACTGCCATTGATAAAAGATGTGGTCCTCTATTCCCTACACTCCTGTCTAGCTCGATTCGGAAGTCGGTCCTTCTTATGGTCGCCCCCTTACTTACGGTGGCGCTAGGGTTTCGGATGTCGCGGCTTCGCCGTGCTCCGATGACCTTACATGGTTGCTTATTGGGTTGGCGATGTGGTGCTGGTGTTTGTTGGTTGCCGTCTATTTACCTTGGGTGCTATTGGTAAGGCTTGGCGCGGGTTGAGCGCCACTGGTGCTCCTCGGGCTGCCACGCCAATCTTCACCGCCGGTTTGCTTCCTCTCCAATCTCTAAGCGAGGACCACGGGTAAGTGGTGATTCTCCTTTTCTTTTCTCCAGTCGATTCCTCTCTGGATTTCTCTCTGTGATGATGGAGTTATCCTAAGTAGCATTGATGCTCTGTTCTAGGGTTTGTGTGATAAGGATCTGATCTGCTTTGAATTGCTCTCTGTTAATTAGCAATATATGCGACTGTGCAAGCTATCACTCTATTGATCTGTTAAGTGGAGTATATTGTGTTGCTGAAATAGATTGGATAGCTTGTGGTTATTAAATCCGTGTATTTACATCTATACAAGAAGCTTGATCTTGTTACAGATTGATGCACTTTAGTAAGGTCACTTGTCGTGATTAATCTAGTGGCTCATGTCTGGTGACTTCTATGATGTGGTTGGATTAGAGTGATTGGTGGTTCAATCCTGCTAGTTGTAGTGTTACTTAACCATGCAGCCTGATTCATGGTTGATATTTGATTTAATGTTATGCTTGTATTGACAGCAAAGCAAACAAAATAAGATTACAGTATGTATTGTTGGAGAATTGATTTATTTCCTCTAAAGGAAGATGCTCTGCAAGTATAACTTGCATATGCTGTTATTACTATCAAAATGGTAGTGAAGTGTTCAGATGATCTAGAAATGATTCCTGGTTTCATGGTCTAGCAAAATGATAGATCTGCTCTGGTTAAACAACTAGATGGTTAACTGATTTGACAACTTCCCTTAATAGCTTCTGTGACTGAGACTGCCACTGTGGTGCCTCCATGTTGGAGTGTGCATAATGGTAGACCTTGCTTGCCTGATCTGCTACTATGGGTGTTACTGATGGCTAGATCTGTCCCTGTCTAGTGATGCAAAGACTGAGGCTGTGAACACATGTTAGCTTATGTGTGTGCTTCCTATATTACAAGACAATAATAGTAATGAACTTGTGGTGGACCATTACATGATTTTCTAAGAATGAAATGATTTCCTAGATTCTTGACTAGGAAGATGATTTGAAGAAAATTGTTAATTCTAATGATTCTTGTAATCAAATGATGTTATTTACCTATGCAAGCTTTTGTTGGTTCTTGGATGTACTGCTAGCATAAGATGGGTCTGTTTTATGATGAATTCAGTTAGGGATTAATTATTGTCTTTTATTTCTAGTGGCAAATGATTTGGATAACTTGATTAGCTATATAGCCTCTAAATGGATAATTTGTTGCTGTGGTGCCTCACAAGAGTGTGCATAGCAGTGAATTATCACTTTATGTCTGGTTGTGTAGTTCTCTCATTTTGTTCTAGGGATATTCATCAAATCTGGATTATTTGCAATATAAACATGATGTCAGGACCCCCTTTGCCAATGATGCACACAGGCTGAGGCATCGATACAAAGAAGAACAGATGCTATTATTTTCCTTTTTATTACTCTATGATGAGCCTTGCATAGCAATTCTATGCAAGACTGAGAGTAACTATTATTTCAATTCCTACTTGGGATTTATGGGTATGCAAGCTTATGTTAAAACTCATAAGAACATATATTGTGCTCTTAGTATATTCACATGTTGTTTGTAAAGTTGATGCTTCTCTAGTACTTGTGTTCTTGTGGCTGTCCTTGATCAGCTCTGGTGATATCCTTTAATCTTATAACTTTTCCTTGATGAGCTTGATCTTGATCATCAAGGCTGCTATTCCACCTCCTTGCTTGGCCTGCTGACGAGCTGGTTCAGTTCTTGATGGCACCTCTTCCTCCTAGTACTATTAGCTAGTTCTTACTTAATCTGCTCCTCCCAGCTCCTGGCTTGACCTTGATCTGCTCCTGGATGGCTTATCTAAGCAACCAGAGCTAATGATGTGGTGGATGGATCAATGTGTTCTTAAGAGAAAACTGATAAGAACAAGTGATGTTATTATTGGTGTTCTGGGCTAGTAGAGGAACTGTTGGTCTGATGGTGTGTGTGGAAAGGTTGTAGTAGCAGTACTAGTACGGGTGGTGTTTCTTTTCTATAGTTGGTACCTTCCCTGATGTGTTGACAAAACATCAGTTTGCATGTGGTGTGTGAGTTGCTGTCAAGTGGGACCCTCCCAGGTTCAAGTTTCCACCCCTAGATATTTTCCTATGGATGAGATCAAGGAATGATGGATATTATCTGGTTGCAACATTTTTTATATTTGCTAAGCTTGTCACTTTAAGAAACAGTCAGTTTAGCTGATTATTGCTAAACTTGACTAATATGCATATTTGACTTCTTTTTCAGTTAAGTTTAAAATTAGCTGGAGCTAGAGGGTATTATAGCTTGCCTAAGATTGGAATTTTTTTTGGTTACTTTGACCCACATATACCTCTCTCTATTTCAAGTGTATAGAAGCATCCGATCCATATCCTAGATGTTGCCTAGATTTGGTAATGCCCTCTAGTTCTAGTTCGTGGAATTTAGGAGTACTTCCTAAATCCCCTAACTAAGTTTAATAAATAAAATTGCCTCCCCTGTGGTGGGGCAAACATTTTAACATTAACAGAATGTTTCCTTTCTTTTCTTGTTTATTATGTAGGAATGAAGATAAGGAGAAGAAAAGAAGATACAAGATTTAGCTTAGGCCAAATAGTTAAGGTTTTAGTATAGGTTCTTATACTTGTTGTAAATTTTATTTTATTCTTTTATTGCAACACCAATGTAACACTCTCTTATGTAATAAAGTGTTCCATTATTGTTTTATTTGCACTTTTTAATCTATTAAATGTTTATATCTACTTGTAAATAAGAATTCAATTCTTATTGATTATTATAATTCATTTCATTTCAAATTCTTTTTGAGTTCAAATTTATCAATTAAATATTCAAATTTGATTGTCCTTCTCTCAAACACAGATATACATTAAAGGTCATGTCGAAATCTGGCACACTTGTCCTATCGTTTCCATCAGAAAAAGAGAGATATCTCGATCCCTCTATAACTTTAGTTTGGCACGAAAATTCCCTGGATTTTCTTATGCATGAATGCAATGCACAAACATGTGTCCTATCTATTTAGAGGTGCTAATCCTGGGATGTTACACAGAGGCAGGGACCGCGTAGTACCATGATCAATTCGGTCCAGCGTCTCCGTGAGCTTGGCATGAAGCGCGACCCGTTGCAGCGCCGCATCCGCCTATGCCTTCGCCCTAGCCGCCACCGCCTCCGAGATGAGCCCGACCCGAGCAACGAGACCTTGCTCTGTCGAATCGATCACCGCGACGCAGCCGTGCAGCAGATCGACCGCTTGGCGGCACTCGTTGAGCGAAGCTACCGCCGTGGTAGTTGCTTCACCCATTGCCGCCAGTACCAATGCCATCTGCGGGGATGGCTTCGTAATCTTCAACGGAACCATGGCGTCTCCTCACCGGACGGATCCAACCGATATACGCAAGTGCTTCCTTGGGATTTTATGGGTCGACGACTCGATGAATTGGGAGAGTGCCCGAATTCTCACCGCCGCGGGGATGAGGATGTTACCGGAAGAGCGATCCGAAGACGGCCTCCCGAACCTGTCGAAACCCACGGGCTCTCCTAGAAATCGTTTGAATCTGATACCAATTGTACCACTCGGACCTAGTTTGATTGCTAGGATCGGAGATTGGATGACCTTCGTGAGGAAGAAGAAAGGAACATAGAGAGATAGAGAAGTAGAGTACAACGCACGCTTAAGTAGAATCTGACCCAACTGATTACAACAGGCCTCCGGCCCAACATAACTGACAAGTGGACCCACTCACGCAGCTCTTGATAATGTACTCCTGGTCACGCATCGCCCGTCATGACACAGGGTCCCTCTGGATACAGTCTTCACATCTTCAGTAATGAAGATGTACCTCAATATATTCAACTTCCTGTGGAAGCTGAAGCTAGTTGATCATTCTTTGATTGGAGTCTGGAAGACCATGAAGCCTAATTGCATAGTTTCTTCTCCATTTTACAAGGAAGGAACAAGCATCAAGGCTCAGTTTGTTTCAGTTCTTCGGAAATGCCAAGTTGTATTTAATGAAATGAACCATTTTGTGACCAACTTCTAGTACTACATTATGTTTGAGGTCCTGGAGATTTCTTGGGCTCGTTTCTCGGAAGAAATGGATGCAGCAAAAGATTTAGATGATCTTCTCATGGGATATGAAAAGTACCTCACCTCAATTGTGGAGTATATGACCTTGACAGTATGATTGCCAGTATGAGAAATTTGTATGACCTTGTACCTGTTCTAGTGCAGATGCTTATCCACCCATGCCACGAAGTTGGAACCTGCATTACAAGTAGCATTAGTGTATATGATTGATGTAAGTTTAGTTTAGTTTGACAAAGGTTTTGTGTGTATTGATGCCCATTTCATGTATCTACTTTTGTTTTTTTAGTTAGGTTACATGGAGATTTATCCTCACCAGCTTGTATGCTTTAGTTACAAGAGAATGAGAATCTAATTTAGCTACTTGTATTTGCTAGTTATCAAGATTGTTAACCAAACAATCATAGGATGCCATTGCTACTTATAACGAGACTAACTTTTGGTTACCATAAATCCATAATGTTGTATGTCAGGGCATTATGTTTTTTTTTCAGGGATTAAAGTCCTGAGCAATGTCTGGCCTTTAGTTACCAACTTTTCATACTAGTGATTTATGAGAGCTATAGCGGCAAACAATCATATTTGTCATACAGAATGTTTCCTTTATTTTGTTGTTTATTATGCAAGAATGAAGATAAGGAGAAGAAAAGAAGATACAAGATTTTAGGCCAAATAGTTAAGGTTTTAGTAAGGTTCTTATACTTGTTGTAAAATTTATTTTATTCTTTTATTGCAACACCAATGTAACACTCTCTTATGTAATAAAGTGTTCCATTATTGTTTTATTTGCACTTTGAATCTATTAAATGTTTATATCTACTTGTAACTAATAATTCAATTCTTATTGATTATTATAATTCATTTCATTTCAAATTCTTTTTGAGTTCAAATTTATCAATTGAATATTCAAATTTGATTGCCCTTCCCTCAAACATAGATATACAATAAAGGTCATGTCGAAATCTGGTGCACTTGTCCTATCGTTTCCATCAGAAGAAGAGAGATATCTTGATCCCTCTATAACTTTAGTTTGGCACGAAAATTCCCTGGATTTTCTTATGCATGCAATGCACAAACATGTGTCCTGTCTATTTCGAGGTGCTAATCCTGGGATGTTACAGACTTTCCCCCTTAAAATAAACTTCTTCCTCGAAGTTCGTATACACTCTCACATTTCAAAATGAGGAATTGCCATTGTATTGGTTATAATATTTCTCAATTCAATAGTAACCTCAAATGGAAATAATTGTAGTATCCTATATCCAGATCTTTTCCTTAAATTCTCATCATACTTGACATTCTCCAACTTGTTGTGTCCAATACTCTAATGTTCCTTTTACTATTATCCTATAGGGATAAGCCATTATAAAATCCTTAAATTGGGGTCTCTTCTTTAGCTCATTACCCTGATTAGGTATCCTAATACAGCTCCTTTACTTGATTATTGAGCTTCCTTACTATACTGTGTAAGGTCTAGGAAGTCTCATTAAAACAGGGTTTTAATTTTTATAACACACTAGTTGTGGCCAAAATACTAAATTTTTGGTTTGTCATGGTATGGTGTATACTGGTAGTCCTTATGAATATTGGTTTTGAACACATTTAGTCCATACCCATTGAATTTCTTGTTCATCTATACTTGTCCAATTGGATATGCTCTATTACTTCTTAAGGATCACTTAAGAGTTGTTTCATTTAGAATTAGTCTATTAGATTAATCTATTTTATCTCCTTCAAGCTTTTACCTTATTAAGCTTTAGATAATATTTTGCTATCACCTTAATGTTGGAGATATGCCCTAGAGGCAATAATAAAAGTGGTTATTATTATATATTTGTGTTTATGATAAATTTTTACATTCATGCTATAATAGTATTAACCGGAAACATTAATACTTGTGTGATTTGTAAACTAAATTAGAGTCCCTGGTAAAGCCTCTTTGTAATACTAGCTTGTTGATTAATAGATGATCATGGTTTCTCGATCATGAACATTGAGATGTTGTTAATAACAAGATCATATTATTAGGAGAATGGTATGATGGACATACTCCTATAGATAAGCGTAGCATAAAGATCAAGTCATTTTAATAGTTCGTTTGCTATAAGCTTTCTGATACATAGTAACCTAATTCCTTCGACCATGAGATCATGCTAATCACCATCACCGGAAGGATGCTTTGATGACATCAAACACCACACCGTAACTGGATGGCTATAAAGGTGGCATTGAGTGTTCGGAAAGTATGGGTTGAGGCACATGGATCAAGAGTGGGATTTGTCCATCCATATGACAGATAGATATACTCTGGGCCCTCTCGGTGGAATGTTATCCAATTGGCTTGCAAGCATGTGACTGGCTCACAAGGGATCACATATCACGAGAACGAGAAAAGAGTACTTATCAGTAACAAGATTGAACTAGGTATGCAGAGATACCGATGATCAAAACCTCGGATAAGTAAACTATCGTGAGACAAAAGGAAATTGGTATCATATGTAAGTGTTTCATTCGATCACAAAGTAATCGTTGAAATATGTGGGAGCCATATGAATTTCCAGATTCCTCTATTGGTTATTGATCGGAGAAGTGTCTCGGTCATGTCCGCGTAATTCACGAACCGTAGGGAGACACACTTAAGGATTCGATGTTGTTTAGTAGATATGGAATGTTAGTAGGGATACCGAATGTTGTTCGGAGTCTCGGATGGGATCCAGGATATCACGAGGAGATCCGGAATGGTCCAGAGAATAAGATTCATATAAGGAAAGTCCTATTTCGGAGTTCGGGAAAGTTTCCGATGATTTCATCGGAGAGGTTCTAGAAGGGCCTAGAAGGTTCACCGGACCGGAAGGGGAATGGTCCATGAATGTTTCATGGATATGTGGAATGATCGGATCATATCCTAGGTCACTTGGTGTTGGCATTTGCAAGAGAGAAATAAAGCTCTAAATTGAAAGTCAAACGGGAAGTTTGAAAAGTCAAACTGGAACAATGGTTTCCTAGTGGGAGAAGAAACAAGTCCTTCTCTCAATCCAACTTGGGTTTGGGTTTGGATTCAAACCCACCCCTCCCAAGGCTGTCCCCCTCTCATAAATAGAGGGGGAGGGCTGCCCCAACATAAGACAAGCCCTAGCCCTCCCGAGCCAGCCCGCCGTCGCCGCCGCGCCGCCTCGCGCCGCCTCACGCCGCCGCCGGCTCGTCGCCGCTGCCCTAGCCGCCGCCGACACCTCCTCCTCCTCCCGGATCTCTAAACCCTAGATTTCCAGGAAACCCTAATCCACCATAACTCGCATCCGGCTTAGGCGAAGCCCTGCGGGATCTTCCCTCTACTTCCAACACCACGCTGTTGTGCTGCCGGAATCGCGAGGAGAGAACTACAACCTTCGCTGCCTGCTAGAACAAGGGAGAGGAAGGTCTTCATCGAGTACCAAACGTGTGACTAACTGCGGAAGCGCTGCCGGAACGCAGCGCCGGAAGGATCGTCTACGCGATCTTGAGATCGGCAAGTGTACGACTACATCACCCACGAGAATCTGCTCTCGTTAACCGCTTTGGAATCTTTGAGGGTGAGTGCTTCTATCGACTCGTTGCTACAATCTAGTAGATAGATCTTGGCTTGTTTGTGTGCATGCGGTAGAATTTTTTTGTTTTCCATGCTACGAACCCCTACAGTGGTATCAGAGCCATGTCTATATGTAGATATGTTGCACGAGTAGAACACAATGGTCATTGTGGGCGGTGGTGCTTTTATTATCAATTGCTTTTTGTGTACTTTGCATCCTGCGGTATGATGGGATGAAGCGGCCCGGGCTAACCTTACATGACATCGTTCATGAGACTTGCTCCACGCTCAACATGCAACTTGTATTGCATAAGTGGCTTTGCGGGTGTCTGTCTCTCCCATCATAGTATAGATTCAATTTACAACGGGCACTTGATAGTTCAAACATCAACGTTGTGGTTCTTGTTCGTAAGTTATAACGACACTTATTGAAAGCCCCAAACCACATAAAATATGCAAAGAAAATTAGAGGCGTCTAACTTTGTTTTACAGGGGTGTGCTGTGATGTGATATGGCCATGATTGTGATTATATATGATGTATGCAATGTTCCTTATTGTAAGTTGGCAACTGGCAGGAGCCATATGGTTGTATTTTAAATTCCGTTAAGGCCTGAGTGTCTATTCAAAGTAGTTGTAATAGTTGAAGCTGGTGGACGATGACCATGAAACGGCGCCATTGACCTTGATGCCATACCGGTGATGATGGAGATCATGTTCGTGCTTGAAGATGGAGATTGGAAGCACGAGAAGAAAGGCCATATCATATCACATATTATGAATTGCATGTGATGTTAATCCTTTATGCATCTTGTATTTCTTAGTTTGTGATGGTAGCATTATAAGATGATCCCTCAAGCACACAATTTCAAGTTTTAAAGTGTTCATCCTTAGTAAGCACCGTTGCTAAAGCTCGTTGTTTTGAAGCACCACGTGATGATCGGGTGTGTTGGATTCTGCGAGTGTATACAACGTGAGCGAGCTAGATTTGCTCATGCGGAAGCTAAGGTTTGATCTTGACGAGCCTAGCATGTATAGACATGGTCTCGGGACACGGATCACCGAAAGGTAAAGCATGAGTCATATAGTAGATATGATGAACATGTTGATTGTTCGCCATTGAAGCTACATCAATTCTCGTGATGATCGGTTTTGATGTGGTGGATTTGGTTCGTGTGATCACTAAAACAATTTGAGGGATATTGTTTTGAGTGGGAGTTCACCTAGATTAATTTAACTATTAATTAGAACTCAATTTATCATAAACTTAGTCTAAACTATTGCAAATATGTTGTAGATCAATGGCGGCCCCTACCATCAATTTTAATACGTTCCTAGAGAAAGAAAAGTTGAAAAACAATGGAAGCAACTTCACGGATTGGTTCCGCAACTTGAGGATTGTCCTCAATGCTGGTAATTTGACCTATGTGCTGGATTCACCGCTAGGTGACCCGCCTGCAGCTACTGCTACCGATGAGGTAAAGAATGTTTTCCTCGCTCGAAAGAATCAGTACTCCACAGTTCAGTGTGCTATCTTGTATGGTTTGGAATCGGAGCTTTAGAAAAGGTTTGAGAACCATGACCCACATGATATTGTCCGTGAACTCAAAATGATATTTGAGGCTCACGCGGCAGTTGAGAGTTATGAGGCTTCTGAAAAGTTCTTTAACTGCAAGATGGAAGAGGGTAGCTCCATCAGTGAGCACGTGCTTAAGATGTCTGGGCACGCAAGCAAACTCCAAAGCTTGGGTATAGTGATTCCTAATTCTTTGGGGATTCACCGTGTCCTCCAATCACTACCACCAAGTTACAAGAACTTTTTGATGAACTACAATATGCAAAACCTCGTTGCCAGAACTCTTCTCCATGTTGAAATCTGCAGAAGTGGAGATCAAGAAAGAGCACCAAGTGTTGTTGGTCAATAAGACCACAAAATTCAAGAAGCAAGGCAAGTCTAAGAAAAAGAGAAACTTCAAAAAGGGCGGTAAGAAAGTTGCCGCGCCGGCGAAGAAGACCAAGACTGGGCCTAAGCTTGATACTAAGTGCTTTTACTGCAAGGGAGAAGGTCACTGGAAGCGGAATTGCCCAAAGTACTTGGCGGATTTGAAGAACGGCAACATCAAGAAGAAAGGTATATCTGATATACATGTTATTGATGTGTATCTCACTAGCACTCGTAGTAGTGCTTGGGTATTTGATACTGGTTCGGTTGCTCATATTTGTAACTCGAAACAGGTACTGCAGAATAAACGGAAGCTAGCGAAGAAAGAGGTGACGATGCGCATTGGAAATGGATCAAAGGTTGATGTGATCGCGGTCGACAGGCTACCTCTTCATCTACCATCAGGATTAGTTTTATACTTAAATAATTGTTATTTGGTGCCTGCGTTGAGCATGAACATTATATCTGGATCATGTTTATTGCGAGATGGTTACTTGTTTAAGTCCGAGAATAATGGTTGTTCGATTTATATGAGTAATATGTTTTATGCACATGCACCTTTGATAGATGGTCTATTCTTATTGAATCTCGATTGTGGAAATACACACATTAATAACATTGAAGCTAAACGTTTGAAATTGAGCGATAACTCGACCTATGTGTGGCACTGTCGTCTTGGTCACATTGGAGTGAAGCGTATGAAGAAACTCCATTCCGATGGACTTCTTGAATCACTTGATTTCGAATCACTTGAAATATGCGAAGCATGTCTGATGGGTAAAATGACTAAGACTCCATTTTCTGGTATGATGGAGCGAGCTACGGACTTATTGGAAATCATACATACCGATGTGTGTGGCCCAATGAGTGTAGCATCGTGTGGTGGTTACCGTTATGTTCTTACCTTCACGGATGACTTGAGTAGATATGGGTATATCTATTTCATGAAACATAAGTCCGAAACTTTCGAGAAGTTTAAGGAATTTGAAAGTGAGGTAGAGAATCAACGTAACAAGAAGATTAAATTTCTATGTTCTGATCGTGGAGGTGAATATCTAAGTTACGAGTTTGGCGAGCATTTGAAGAAATGCGAAATACTTTCACAATTGACACCGCCGGGAACACCACATCGTAATGGTGTGTCCGAACATCGTAATCGAACTCTCTTAGGTATGGTTCGTTCTATGATGTCACTTACAGATTTACCGCTATTATTTTGGGGTTATGCATTAGAAACAGCCGCATTCACTTTAAATAGGGCACCATCTAAATCCGTTGAAACGACACCGTATGAATTATGGTTTGGGAAGAAACCTAAATTGTCGTTCCTTAAAGTTTGGGGTTGCGAAGCTTATGTAAAGAAGTTACAGCCGGACAAGCTGGAACCCAAAGCGGAAAAATGCGTCTTCATAGGATACCCAAAGGAAACTATTGGGTATACCTTCTATCATAGATCCGAGGGCAAAATCTTCATTGCCAAGAATGGATCCTTTCTAGAGAAGGAGTTTCTCTCGAAAGAAGTGACTGGAAGAAAAGTAGAACTCGACAAGGTTGATGAACCTTCTCTCAAACTTGCAAGTAGCTCAACACCGGAATTAGTTCCTGTGGCACCTACACCAATAAGAGAGTAAGCTAATGATGTTGATCATGAAACTTCGGTTGAAGTTACTATAGAACATCGCAGTTCAACGAGAACTCGTACCACTCCTGATTGGTATGATCCCGTTATGAGTGTCATGTTGGTGGACAACACCGATGACCCTGCGACATATGAGGAAGGGATGATGAGCCCAGATTCCAATAAATGACAAGAGGCCATGAAATCCGAGATTGGATCCATGTACGAAAACCAAGTATGGACTTTGTGGACTTACCGGATGGCCGGGAGGCTGTCGAGAACAAATGGATTTTCAAGAAGAAAACAAATGCTGATGGTAATATTACTGTCTATAAAGCTCGACTTGTCGCAAAAGGGTTTCGACAAATTCAAGGAGTTGACTATGATGAGACTTTCTCACCAGTAGCGAAGCTAAAGTCTGTGAGGATTATGTTAGCAATCGCTGCATATTATGATTATGAGATATGGCAGATGGATGTCAAAATAGCGTTCCTCAATGGAGACATCGATGAAGAGTTGTATATGATGCAACCCAACGGTTTTTTCGATCCTAAAGATGCTAACAAGGTATGCAAACTTCAACGGTCCATATATGGATTGAAGCAAGCATCCTGAAGTTGGAATCAACGTTTTGATAAGGTAATCAAAAGTTTTGGTTTTATACAAACTTATGGAGAAGCTTGTATTTACAAGAAAGTGAGTGGGAGCTCTGTATAATTCTTAATACTATATGTAGATGACATATTGTTGATTGTGAATGATGTAGACCTTCTTAATAGTGTCAAGAATTATTTGAATAATAGTTTTTCAATGAAAGATCTTGGCGAAGCAGCTTACATATTAGGCATAAAGATTTATAGAGATAGATCTAGGCGCCTAATATCATTGTCACAGAGTACATATTTGGAAAAAGTTCTAAAGAGGTTTGGAATGGAAGATAGCAATAAAGGGTTCTTGCCCATGTTGCCCAATACGACCTTGAGTAAAACTCAAAGTCCAGCAATGGCAGAAGATAGAGAAAGGATGAGTAAGACTCCCTATGCGTCAGCCATAGGATCTCTAATGTATGCCATGCTGTGTACTAGACCCGACATTGCATATGCTGTTAGTTTGACTAGCAGATATCAAAGTGATCCAGGAGTGGATCATTGGACAGCGGTCAAAAACATTCTTAAGTACTTGAGAAGAAAAGGATATGGTTCTTTCTTATGGAGGTGATGAACAACTCGTTGTTAATGGTTACACCGACGCTAGTTGGAACACCGATCCGGATGATTCTAAATCTCAATCTGGATACATATTTACTTTGAATGGTGCAGCAGTTAGCTGGAGGAGTGCAAAGCAAAGCGTTGTGGCGAGATCTTCAACTGAATCGAAATACATAGCTGCTTCAGAGGCTTCACAAGAGGCGATATGGATGAAGGAGTTCATTATAGAGCTCGGTGTGGTTCCAAGTGCGCTGGACCCAATGTCTATCTACTGTGATAACATGGGAGCCATAGCCAATGCGCACGAACCAAGGTCACACAAGAAGCTGAAGCACATCAAGCTACGTTTTCACGCTATTCAAGAGCATGTCCAAGATGGTGACATAAAGATTTGCAAAGTACACACATATCTGAATGTGGTGGATCCGTTGACTAAACCTCTCCCGAGGGCAAAACATGACCAGCACCAAACCGCCATGGGTGTTCGGTATATTACCATGTAATCTAGATTAGTTGACTCTAGTGCAAGTGGGAAACTGTTGGAGATATGCCCTAGAGGCAATAATAAAAGTGGTTATTATTATATATTTGTGTTTATGATAAATGTTTACATTCATGCTATATAGTATTAACCGGAAACATTAATACTTGTGTGATTTGTAAACTAAATTAGAGTCCCTGGTAAAGCCTCTTTGTAATACTAGCTTGTTGATTAATAGATGATCGTGGTTTCTCGATCATGAACATTGAGATGTTGTTAATAACAAGATCATATCATTAGGAGAATGGTATGATGGACATACTCCTATATATAAGCATAGCATAAAGATCAAGTCATTTTAATAGTTCATTTGCTATAAGCTTTCTGATACATAGTAACCTAATTTATTCGACCATGAGATCATGCTAATCACCATCACCGGAAGGATGCTTTGATGACATCAAACACCACACCGTAACTGGATGGCTATATAGGTGGCATAGAGTGTTCGAAAAGTATGGGTTGAGGCACATGGATCAAGAGTGGGATTTGTCCATCCATATGACGGATAGATATACTCTAGGCCCTCTCGGTGGAATGTCATCCAATTGGATTGCAAGCATGTGACTGGATCACAAGGGATCACATATCACGAGAACGAGAAAAGAGTACTTATCAGTAACAAGGTTGAACTAGGTATGCAGAGATACCGACGATCAAAACCTCGGATAAGTAAACTATCGTGAGACAAAAGGAAATTGGTATCTAAGTGGTTCATTCGATCGCAAAGTAATTGTTGAAATATGTGGGAGCCATATGAATTTCCAGATTCCTCTATTGGTTATTGATCGGAGAAGTGTCTCGGTCATGTCCGCGTAATTCACGAACCGTAGGGAGACACACTTAAGGATTCGATGTTGTTTAGTAGATATGGAATGTTAGTAGGGATACCGAATGTTGTTCAGAGTCTCGGATGGGATCCAGAATATCACGAGGAGATCCGGAATGGTCTGGAGAATAAGATTCATATAAGGAAAGTCCTATTTCGGAGTTCGGGAAAGTTTCCGATGATTTCATCGGAGAGGTTCTAGAAGGGCCTAGAAGGTTCACCGGACCGGAAGGGGAATGGTCCATGAATGTTTCATGGATATGTGGAATGATCGGATCATATCCTAGGTCACTTGGTGTTGGCATTTGCAAGAGAGAAATAAAGCTCTAAATTGAAAGTCAAACGGGAAGTTTGAAAAGTCAAACTGGAACAATGGTTTCCTAGTGGGAGAAGAAACAAGTCCTTCTCTCAATCCAACTTGGGTTTGGGTTTGGATTCAAACCCACCCCTCCCAAGGCTTCCCCCCTCTCATAAGTAGAGGGGGAGGGCTGCCCCAACATAAGACAAGCCCTAGCCCTCCCGAGCCAGCCCGCCGCCGCCGCGCTCTAGCCGCCGCCGCCCGTCGCCTCGCGCCGCCGCCGGCTCGTCGCCGACGCCCTAGCCGACGCCGAGACCTCCTCCTCCTCCCGGATCTCTAAACCCTAGATTTCCAGGAAACCCTAATCCACCATAACTCGCATCCGGCTTAGGCGAAGCCCTGCGGGATCTTCCCTCTACTTCCGACACCACGCTGTCGTGCTGCCGGAATCGCGATGAGAGAACTACAACCTCTGCTGCCTGCTAGAACAAGGGAGAGGAAGGTCTACGTCGAGTACCGAACGTGTGACCGACTGCGGAAGCGCTGCTAGAACGCAGCGCCGGATGGATCGTCTACGCGATCTTGAGATCAGCAAGTGTACGACTACATCACTCACGAGAATCTGCTCTCGTTAACCGCTTTGGAATCTTCGAGGGTGAGTGCTTCTATCGACTCGTTGCTACAATCTAGTAGATAGATCTTGGCTTGTTTGTGTGCATGCGGTAGAATTTTTTATTTTCCATGCTACGAACCCCTAAACTTAAGTACTTCTTCAACTTCCATTTATTAACTACCTTAAGGTCTAAGCACTACTACCTTGAAGTAAACTTCGATCTTTCATCCAGACATACTCCTGAAAGTACTTTTAAAATGATGAATTCTTTTAACCTTATCAAAATTAAGGTTTAATGTTGTCATAAGTTAGTATTTCTTCTTCAACCTTTACTCAAAGATTCGAATAACAGTGCTTCCATTTATTGTTTACTCTCCCCCTTAGGGTTTACTAATGGTCCCTAAACTGCCTATATAATACCCATTGGCTTATAAAACTAGGGTTGGTCTTTATCTAGCTTATACTCTACCTCTTTAAGGTCTCATGCAAGAACTTATGGTATACCCACACAATTTTGGATCTCCATCATGAATCTTTCCACATTATTATTTGTATTTCTTACTGCTCAACATTCTGTCTTTGGTAAGACTTGATTTCGCGAAGCGTCTTAGAAAACAGTCGCTTTGATGTTTTATACTACTTTATGTCTTACTTAACTTAGGCCAAGTTTTATGCTCTTTATGGAATACTAAGATGATCTGGTTAACTAAATCAACCAAATATTAGCTGCAGACAAGATACCAGCTGCGGACCATCCTAGGGTGTATGTATTATCCTACAATTTTCGAAATACCACTGGCATTCTCTCTGAATTATCAGAGCTTGAATACCATTTGTTCCAAAATTTCTTCTTTGCACCTATTCAAGATACTTCCATGAACTTGGTACAACCTCTTCATTAACTTCTTAGCAACATTACCTATTTTGGGTGAAATTAATTTCATCACTTCTTGTAGCTTCATACATCTTCTACACTTATCTTCCTTCTTATTGCTGGCTTGTAATGATATGAACTTGATCCTTTCTTCAAATGTGTTGACACTCCTTATACTTGGCTTCACTCTTCATGTAGGTCTTCATCTTGGTTTTTGGAACTCATCACTCCCTTACACGAATTTCCTTTTCTATCTAGGTCTATAACATCAAGTAATAACTAGATGTTGCAACATGCATTTGCACACCAAGTCAAACTTCATGTGCAGATCTAGTCAATCAAGAAGATCCAAGAAAAACCAATAAATCTAATTGTGGTACATATAACACACAATTTTCTAAGCCCACAATATAGTAGTTGAGTATAGTATCTCCAAAATTTAGGCTTAGTTGTGCAGTATATGAAATCTCCTCATATATGTTTACATCGTGATACTTAGCACTTAGGGTCAAACTATTTCTTTGTTTCAATATTTACCCAAATTGCTCAATTGCAACAAGATAATTTTAAGCAAAGTAGTCTCAATTTGGTTTTGACTTACCTTTTGTCTCACTTTTGGAAGGACTACCTATTACCAACCTTTCTTTATTTAGTAAACTAACCTCACATGAACTCTCAATATGACTAATAAGTTTCCATTGAACACCTATAACAAAATTTTATCAGGAATTATGACACCTATGTCTTCTATCATAGTTCTACCATGCTATTTTCTTACTTCTACTTTAGAATGATTTACTAATTACTGGTCATATTTACACTTATATCATGGTTTTGGAGCTAATATCACCATGATATTGTTATGTTTTACCTATACATCATGATTTAAGAGCTAACCTCACTATGATGACTTTATTTCTCATTGTACTATCATTGATTATTAGCATATTTTCACTTCATCACATAGAATTCTCAAGTGAATCCCACATGATTTACAACCCATTGCAACTATACATGCTCTAATGGTCTTCATTATGTTTTCTATTGTTATCAATTAACAATAAGATTTCACTGTCTTACTTGAATTCTATGGTTAAGCTACACCATTTAAACTACTTCAAATGATATACGAAACTTGATTCAACTCTACTGCAACCAATTGGTTTTTTTATATAGTATCTTGGCGGGTTATATCTCCTTCATAAGACATTAAATAGTACTTCACTAAGAGAAGATGGACAACTATTTCTAAGAAAGATGATTTATACATCTCGTGACAAAGTTATCCTCAAGTGGATACTCATCATAATTCATAAGAATATTTGGTCTAAATAAGATGGCTTTCTATAGTCACTATCCAACCTACAGATCTTCCTAAAAGGGTTTTAATCCCAAGGTCAAAGCATATGCTCTGATACCAGCTGCGGTGACCCACCATACCACTGCATGCTGTAGTACACTATAGTCGTTGACATAACACAAATGAAACACCGTTCACTAGTATTACATCCCTTAGAGTGGTACATCAGAAACACAATAGGTCCAAGACATGACTATAGGTTACAACTCGACTCTTTACATAAGATCCAGAGAACACTCTAGGTTAAAGAGAGAGAAATAAACTTCTTACAAAGAAGAATCAGAAATAATCAACTCATAACCAACATACTAATAGACTAGCATCTGAACTATTGGGGCTTGCATTGATGCTATTGCAATACTCTATAGAAGTAGGTTCTATGGCTAGATATTATATTCCTATGTAATCAGCAACTTCGTCTTCACTTGAGTAGATGTATATGTTAACTTTCTTGACTTCATTGAAGAGCTTTAGCTTTTGATGATGATTCCTAGAGCATAAGTTGATGTAGACGTCGTCTGCATTGGCTTCAGAATCTAGCAAGGGTTAAGAAGATACGTTGAGTTGGAGCATACTCAGCAAGTTCACTAGGAAATAAGTGTTTGATGCACTATATCTATAGCCACAGACCATAGGTCGTACGCGATGCAAGTTTTCGTAAACATTTCTTCAAAGGTTGCTTTTATTCTGAAAAGCTATGTCTGTCAGCCTTCACGGGTTTACCAAAACTTTCATGGAGTTCCTTTCTCACCGTGTTCGTAGCTCCTTCTCGGAATAGGGAGTAACAAGTTACAGTTCTTACACTCGATAGAGGTGCGTCACTTTACCCATGGGAGATCTTAGCTTTGTTGCACATCCGAGTTGCATTCTCGTCCACACTTCCTTGGTGTGGGGCCTATACTAAGATCCAAGCCAATCACTGTCCTTCTCCGCGACCCCGCATACAACGCAATTGTTGTATGTCCACACTCAAGGTAGACTTTTCCCCATATAAAACAGCTATACCTTAGTTGGATACACACAACAACCATTAACACTAGAAATCTGTCTTTTGTAATCCCAGATCGACGGTAGACTTTTCCCCGTATAAAATGGCTATACCCACGATCTACAACTTACAAATGCCCAGAACAATGTCCGATGCATGCAAGAGGGAGCCGATCCAGCTGACTTCCCTAGAGCCATATAGATCTCATGGTTAACGCGTAATATACAGCGCAAGAATCACTGGCGACATTGGTTGTTAAGTCCTAGATAATTTGTTCCTTTACCACCAGAACTTACATAGTAGGTTATTACCTCATGGTAAATAACCTATAATCATTTTATTATGAAAATAGTGTTTTCTGACCTTTTTGAAATGTAGGTGATGACAACACTTGATTTGCAAAATACTTTACAAAAAATAATCAAAGGACATGAGCAAGTGTGAACTTGCCTTTTGTGATTGCAATATTATGCACTCACGGTCTTCGAGACCATATAAGATCCAATATATGAAAACAGCATCATTGGTCTGGTAAGGACTAATGTTTAAAGAAGCAAGATGTTATTATGCATAAGTAATGTAATGCAATTTGGTAAACTCGAATCCCCGGAATAACGTTGGTGAAAGGATTGTATGGGCACTGGAGGGGGGGGGGGGAATAGGTGCTACTTCAAATTTTATTCCTTTTCAAATTAGGGTACAGGAAAGGTAAATTCTCTAGATTATGCAGCTAAGGTGAATTTACCTATATGTCAAACAAACATTAACTAGCACAACACTATGCAAGAACAAGTAAGTAAAGTGCGGTAAAGGATAGAAGTATCCAAAGTGGTGGACGCAGAGACACAATGATTTGTTTCCCGTAGTTCCTTCTTTTGAGGGGAAGTATGTCTATGTTTGGAGAGGGGGTGGTTTCAAACAACCAATGCCACGAGATGCCTCCCTTGTTCTTCGATGAACCTCACCCCAATTAGTTCGATTCACCTTCCACTATACGACAACCTTCGAGGTGGAAGCCGGCACCTTTACAATGAGTTCGGGGCACACATCCACAACTTAATTGGAGGCTCCCAAATACAAGCAAGCTGTCAAAACAATCAAAGACAAGCTTGTAAGAACCAAATCAAAGCTAGGGTTTCCAAAAAAACACTAGAGCATGGGGGCCCTCAAGTGAATGAGGGGGAAATGAAGATCTCTCTTGGTGAAGCTGTAGATCAAGGCCTCCTCCTTCGATTCTCCAAAGATCAATGACTTTGGATGGTTGGATGAAGAGATCTTGTTGATTTGGTGGCTCAAATGGAGGTAGTGTTCTTGAGTGGGTCGAGCAACTTCCCAAGGTAGGTGAAGGGTGCATTTATAGTCTTTGGTGCAGATCTGACCGTTGAGCATTTATTGCAGCGGTACTACCGGAACTCCAAGTGGTAGTACCGAAAACACCAGTACTACCGGTCAGGTACCGAAGATGTGCTATATGTCCATACCAGCCCCAGACTCCAACGGTACCAGAATGGGGTGCTACCGCAAAACAGTAGTATCGGCCATGCGGCACGGTACTATCGGACACATGCGGTAGTGCCGCATTTTGGTACCGGGGAGGGCAGTGGCATTTGGCAAACTTGCCAAAACCTTATTTCGTGTTAGGTACTAAAGAGCAGTACTACCGCATTTTGGTACTGTGAAAACAGAGGCGTTTGGCGAACTCGCCCACACCTTCTGTCTTGTCCGGTATCAGAATGCGGTACTACCGCCTTTTGGTACCGCTGAGGACAAAAGCTTTTGGGCAGTTCGCCCAAACCCACTGCCTGGTCCAGTGCAATCTCTAGTACTGCCGGCCCTGTGCAGTAGTATCTGTTGATTTTTCGGTACTACCGGACATCACAGAGGCAAAATGGAGGATCAGCAGGGGACCCTTTTTTGGGAGGAATGAGCCAATGATTTCTTGATAAAACCTGTGGTACACTGATACGCCCAATTTGCATCACCTTTCTATACCATAATCTACCTCTATTCATTGATATTTGTCTTATTATGAGGTATTACTTATGGATTTTCATCTGTTTATGCATGTTGGATGATTCTTGGAGGATGAACTGCCGGAGTCTGGATTCTGAGGGAAAAGAAGGCGTTTCGGTGCAATTTCGCGAAGATCAGAAAAATACCAGAAAAATATGGAAACATATTATTTCCCAGAAGACGAAGGAAGCCAGAAGGAGGAGCGAAGAGGGACCACAGGGGGGCCACCCCCTAGGCGCGGGTCCCCCTGGGTCGCGCCTAGGGCAGGTGTGGCCCACCTGCCCGGCCTCCAACTCCGCCCCTTCGCCTATATCTTCCCTACGGAACCCTAAGCCTGGGGGAGCAACCACAAATAGATTTTCGCTGCCTCTAGGGGCGGAAAACACCGAGAGAGAAATATCTCTTTGGTAGACAAATTTCTGCTAGGGGAATTCCTTCCCGGAGGGGGGAGACCATCGCCATCAACACCATCGCCAAGCTAGGCTTCATCGGGATCATCATCCACACCATCATCTCCACCAGCACCATCATCACCACTCCGTCCCGCTGTAACAATTGTGTTGTATATTGCTTAGTTCATTAGGGGAAACCTTCCCGGTGTTGATTACTATTGTAGTTGATGCTTGTGAGTGGAACCATTGGATTATTGTTTATGTTCAGATTGTTATCCATTACCATATCATCCTTGATCTTGATCCATATGATGTCTTGTGAGTAGTTCATTGTGTTCTTGAGGAAATGGGAGAAGTCATGTTGTTAGTAGTGAACCTGTGATGAGTTATTATTCAATGGTTTAATATTTAAGTTGTGGTGCTATTTTTCTAGTGGTGTCATGTGAACGTCGACTACATGATACTTCACCATTTATGGGCCTAGGGGATGCATTGTGTATTTGGCTACTAATTGTGGGGTTGCTGGAGTGACAGAAACCTGAACCCCCATTAGGACACCTTTGCACATGGGAGTGTAGGATCTCAGAGTTTAAGGCTGTGGTTAGATTTATATCTTAATTACTTTCCTGTAGTTACGGATGTTTGCAGGGGGTTTAATCACAAGTATGTATTAGTCCAAGTAAGGTCGGTATGTTAGCACAGGTTCACCCACATAACACTTACAACACCAGAGAGGAGTACTCAGCTATTTGAAGTGAAAGCACTTGATAGAATTCCCATGTGTCCTCGAGAACATTTGGTCCTTATAAGTATTTCCACTGGCTTGTCCTTTGCTAATAAAGGATTGGGCCACTTGCTCCGTTTGTTTGTTACCTTTGTTACTTGCTCTTTGTTTTGTTGCCTTATCAGAAAACCACTAAAAATCCATTGCTAAGTATTCACAGGGATTTCCTACTCCACACCACTGTTCAGCACCTTCTGCTCCTCGTTGGTATCGACACTCCTATTTATCGAAAGTACTGCGATACACCCCCTATATTTGTGGGTCATCAAGACTATTTTCTGGTGCCATTGCCGGGGAGTGAAGCGCTATTGAAGAGTGGAACTGGTAAGGAAAACTTCTACTGTGAGTATTGCTTTTGTTGCTGTTTGTTGCTTTGTTTCCAATATGGCTAACCCACTTGGTTTTATGTTTGGGAAAACTCTGAAAGGGTAGTAGAGGAACCACCACCTATTGAGATAGATCCTTTAAGATACCTACAAGTATTGTTGATCGTGTTATAGATAATTATTATTTAGGGGATGGAACAGTCCATCCTGGTGATCACTTGATTTTTATCCATGAATTATGCGGGTTGTTTAAGTGTGCAGGTATCACAACTGAACTGGTGAAGAAGAAGTTACTCTCCATATCCTTGAAAGGGAGAGTTGAAGAATGGTATAAGATGCTGAAGAATGGACAATCCATGGAATGGGAGGAGATGACATCTCTATTTTACTCTAAATTTTATCCTCCCAGTGAAATTCATAAGGATAGAAATCTTATATATAACTTTTGGCCTCTTGATGGAGAGAGTACAGCTCAAGCTTGGGGGAGACTGAAGTTGCTAATGCTTAATGTCCTATTCATGAACTCCCTAACAATATTATTCTCAATAACTTTTATGCTAAGCTTTCTCTTCATGATAAAGATTTACTAGATGCTTCTTGTGTTGGATCATTCACACATATGAAGGAAGAAGCTAAATGGGATTTACTAGATCGTATTCAAGAAAACTCCGAAGCTTGGGAGAATGACAAAGGAAGGAAGTCAGGTATAAACTATGATTATGAATGCATTAAATCTTTTATGGGAACTGATGACTTCCGTGATATTAGCAATGAGTTTGGTCTTGATTCCCAAAGTATTGCCAACTGTTTTAAGGCCTTTGCCTCTTACATAGAAATTCCCAAGAAGAAGTGGAATAAGTACCATGCTCCGTATAAAGATGTTGTTAATCATGTTCCCGTTTTGAAGTACTGAAGTTTGTACTACTAATCATATTAAGCCTGAACCTCATGTTGAGAAAATGCCTTTTCCATCTAAGGTAAAGGAGTATTCTATGATTATTAGTGCAAATAACAAAGGTACAATAAAAACTGTGGAGCCTGGTAAGCATTTGAATGATGAACCTGTGGTAGCTATTGTGAAAGACACTATCACTAGAAATATAGAGGATGAGCACATTGTCTTCTGTGAAGATGCTTCTAATATTATCTCTCATCCTAGTAAGGCTAGAAAATCTAGTGTTTGTGCTTTCTGTTAAAATTTGTGATCATTGCTATTATGGTTTGTGTGATATTGGTGCTAGTTCTAGTGTTATTCCTTATGAGCTTTACAGGGAAATTATGCATGAGATTGGTCCTTTTAAGGTTCCCAACCTTTAATAAGGTAGAGATCCATGTGTTTACAATGCTAGTCCCTTGATCAATAGCTAGCATCCACAGTTAAGATGTAATATCAAGAAACAAAGGTCATAATACAACTTTATAACCAGGAATAAAATAATTTATTACATCTTACATAGCTCATTTGGCTATCTCATTACAATGCAGCAGAATATAGCAATAGCATGGGGTCCTTCATCTTCAAAGTGCCACAGGCAAACATGTTGGTTGTAGACTTGTAATCCTAATAAACACACTTCACTAACATCAAATAAACCTGCAACATAATAAGTTACAGCCACAAGGGTCAATACATTTGAATTGTATTGGCAAGTGATACTAAGGTAGTATAGTGGAGTCTATCATCTATATGCATTTGGCTAAGTGGAGCTTAGGCTTGCTTTGCTCAAAATAGTTTTTCCTTATCATTTGAAAACACTAAGTTTTTGCTTGACAAAATCACCCAAGGCATCTCCCAATAGAAATTGGTGATCCTTCAACCCTTGTTAAACCACAAGTTTTTAACTTAGAAATTGGGATGAGGAGATTCTTGATAGCTTCCATGTCTTGATGCTCAAATTGTCCTTTACCAGGGACATGGCTAAGTACTTAGATTTTACACTCTGCAGAGGTGGTGCACTTTCCCCACAAGACTTGGTTTCACCAAGACAAGATCTTTCAGAAGCCTTCCCTTAGACCAGAATGGACGCGTTCCAACCTATCATCCCCTACCACCAACTGTCCATTTGGCTAAGTTATTGCAACCTATATGATCCAGGCAGAGCCCATAATGCCAAGTGGCTGCACTTGAAGCTTCTCAACATTTGACATCTCAAATCTCTTTGTTCCTGGGTGGCCATCCACAAGTGAGATACACAAGGTAAGCCACAGAAATGGGCCTTGTGTAACCACTCAACACAAACCATTCCTTCTATTCCACCCAGGTGATTCATTCACTTAGTTGTTTTATTAAACAAAACATAAGTCCTTGACTTAGAAATATACCATAGCATGAATATAATCCACCCTTGTTTTCTACTAGCTAAGATAAACATGATAGTAGTAGGAATCTTAACTTAGGAGAATTCTACTAAGGTTTCATCTACTAGGATTTCCCATGGCATAGTTTACACCTAGCAAAAGTTCCATGCAAGTCCTACTTTGAAATATCACTAATGCATAGTGAAAAATAATGGGACAAAAGTATGAAGCATCACTTGCCTTTTTGGTAGAGAATATAAGTTCACTCCTTGTCTTTGCAATGATCACACTCTTCAAATCACTACAATTCAATCAAGCAAGGCACAATTTCAATCTACCATTCAAGCAAACATCACATAAAATAATAGAAACAAAGCAATGCATGCAAGCATGCCAAAGATTGTTTTATTTGGAACAAGGGGTTTATAATAGGTTATAAACATTCTAAAACACCTATTGGTCATTTTATAAAAGTGGCAAAATCATTTGCAAAAGATTTTACCCATAAACCATTTTTAAACCAAATCAATATTTTATGTGGTTTGAAAATGCCTTTAGCAAAGAAATAATCTTTATAGGGTTCACCAAATACATTTTTAAATCATAAAACTTGGTGTTTGGGGTCAGAGAGTTTAAATCAAAACATTTCCCAAAGGTTTTCCTCCAAAATCATTTTTAAACCATAATCAACATTTTTAATTGGCTAGAAATGCTTTTATTCAAAGATTTATTCTTTTGATCACCAAATATATTTTTGAAACCACAATTTGATTTCTATGATCAGTAGGTTCAAAACAAACCATTTTCCAAAGATTTTATCCCCAAAATAATTTTAGAAAGAATTTTATACTCAAAATATGCCTACACAAGTTTCTGCAAAACAATCATTTTTCCAGAAGCAATACATTACAAAAAGTGCATGGTTGGGTAGAATTTGTCTTTCTGATTCCATTGATATAAAGTTTGTAAAATTTGGACGTGTTGTTTGAAAGTTATGAATTTTACAAAATTGAACAACTAATAGAACAAATCCTGTTTTTAAAACAAACTCTGGGCCACGTGGACTGATCTGATTGGCTGAAAACGTTTCGCGTGGATCAAGCGATGTAGACCGTAGGATCTAATGCAAATCGTGCGGCACAGATCAGCACACCCTTCATTTTAAGTGAATCTATCGTATCCACTGGATCTAAATCGAACGGCTCCTAATGCCTTGCCAAGAACTAGCGGCGCGACGACGGTGGCGCTCTGCTGGCGGTGCTACGGCGACTACAGGAAGCGAGGGAGAGGAAGGATGTGCTCACCGGGTTCGTCGTGGAAGGCTGGTGCTCAACGTGGTCTTCTCCGTCGAAGGGGCGCTCGGGGTGGACGACAATCGCTCGCCGGAGTTATCGCAGCGTCAGACTCGTTCTGTTTGTCGTCGGAGGCGAGGATGGAGGGCACACTAGGACAAAAGGGAGACACCGTTAGGTTCACAAGGGCATGGCGATCATTAGAGTGTCCACGAGGGGGAGAGGGGCGGTCGGGTTTACCGGGGAGATGTCGCCAAAGTTGGAGACAGACGGCGGCGCGTTCAGTCAAGGTAGCTGCCGACGATGGGGGGCACGCGCGAGCGAGCTGAGGCCACTGGGAGGTTCAGGGAGTGATGGGGATCATGCTTGCGTGGTCGATAGAGCGAGGCGCGACGAGGAGTGGCCGGAATCATCGTCGGAGCTCGTCGGAGACAGCGGTGGTCTAAGTGGAAATCAGGGCAGCCTAGGGGCTCTCGAGGTGTGGCGTCTGGGGGGAAACGGAGAGGGAAGGGAGGCGATTAAGAGGGCACGATCGCGGGGTGGATTCACTGCAGCGTTAACACGAATTTACTCGAGCAACTCAATGGCAGAAACGGCCGGGCGTGGTTAGCGCGGTGAGGAAGACGATGACGTGGTCGTGGGGCCTGTTTGACAGCGAGTGAGAGAGAGGAGGAGTGGGGCCAGGCAGTCAGCGACGTTGTGGGTTCAAATGCGAGTGCGAAAACGCTTCGGGGTGGAAGGAGGAACTGGGCTGCGCTGTTGGGCTAGGTAGGTTAGTTGGGCTGGGCTGAGTCCTTTTATTTTTTTCCTGTTCCTGTTTCTTTTTCTTTTTCCCGTTTGATTTTCTGTTTTGATTTTGTTTAATCATTTCAAACATTCATTTGAATTCAAACTTCACTCAAACTTTGTGTGCAATCAAATTCTGATTAATAATACATTTTAAAATCAAAATTAGAATATTTCTTTTATTCTTTTTAGGGTCTTTTTAATTATTTAAAATAGGCCCTAGCATTTATTCAAATGAGATTTAATAATGTTTTCAAAATCCATTTGAATTATAAGTCTTTTCAAATCTTTTCAGTAGGTTTTATTTATTTATTGGGTTGTCAAATAATTCACCTTGAATTATTTGGAAAATATTTAATATGATTTATAAATCATTTGAATTGGGTATTTGTTTTAATTCCAATGAAATTAAATATAGTTTGAATTCCATAAATTTTATTTGGAAGATTTCTTTGATCTTATTTAAGTTAATTAAACAACTTTTATTCCACTTGGGTAAATTCCAAATATTATTTTCCCATGATTTAATTAATCATTTCTAATAGGGATTTTTGTCTTTATTCAAATGGAAATAGAATTTGGTTAATGCCATTTTATTTAATTTGGAAATTCTTTATCCTTTATTTTATTTGGATTTGGATTATGTTTATTCCATTTGCTTATGGATTAGGCCAAGATTTAATTTGGCCTTTAAATATTCCTCATTTAATATTTCTATCTTTATCTTATAAAATCCATATCTTTTTATTTATAGATCCAAACTTGGTGATTCCAATTTGTAAAATCTTATTTAATATTTGTTTATCCTTTTAAATATCTTTAGGAGTATTTGCTCACCATTTGGTATGGATTTATAGATGGGTGCTTTATTAGCTTTGGAAATTCAATTTCCTTATCTTATTAAATTCATAAGATTTTATCCATGGCTCCAAATTAAGTGAAATCAATTTATATGGTTTTATAATATTTCTATTTGTCATTCTTGATCATTTATAAATGTTTATTGACAAATTTTTATATGGATCAAATCCATAGGCTTGGAGATAACTTGGAAATGATTTTATTCTATTTGGGTTTAGGGTTTTGGTTTAACTTTTCCAAGTGTTTAAATTTCAAGATACATTCATTGAGGAATGCATTTCACTTGATTTGGATTTTGTTGGATTCAAACTTTAATTAAAGTTTGTTCAAGATGGGATTTTAAGTTTCTCTTTAGAAACAAAAGTTTCTTTTCACCCTAATTTTCAACAATTATTTATTTTGTTTATTTATTTTTCACATTACAAGATTTGGAAAATCTTGGGATGTGGCAGGCTACCACCCTTAAAATAAATCTCGTTCCGAGATTTGGGAAGGCTAGGGATTACAAGTTGGCTCAAAGCAACTAGGGTACTACCACCCTTAAAATATTTTCCAACTAGATTACTTCTTGGCTTGCTTGGGGTTTTGATGAAGCTTCTCTGGACACTTTTATGCATAATGGCCTAGCTCTTTGCATTTGAAACACATCACTTGGCTGATATCTTTCTTTTCCTTTGGTATCATTGCCTCTTGTTTGTTTCCTTGGTTCTTCTTCTTTTCTGGGCAATCGCTGGCATAGTGTCCCATTTCTTTGCAATTGTAACATTGCAACTGGCTTATGTCCTTCTTCTTCTTTTTGGGTCTCTCCAAAGCTAGGAGTTCTTCTAGTTCATGCTCTTCATATTTCACCACAAAGGTGGGAAATCTTTCTCTCTTCTTGGGGCAGTTACTAGAGATATGCCCTTCTTCTCCACAAGAGTAGCAACACTTTGTGGTCACTTTGGATTTGGCCTTATGATGCATAGTTTTGATTTTGCCTTCATCCTCCTCGGTAGAAGTTGTTCCTTAATGAGGGTTTACAATCTGTTGATGCACTCCACCTTGTTTCCTTTGTTGAACTATGGAATAGATGGGGCATTGAATAGGGGCATGATTATTTCCTTCACATAGGAAACAAGTAGCTTGAGATGTGGGGAATTGATTGGTTGGATGTTTCTCTTCACAATTGGGGCATTGATCTTCATGCTCTTTGGAAGTGTGATCCTTGTCTCCACAAACATTGCAATCTTGAGTTCCTTCTAGAATATCTTCCTTGATATCCTTGTTGTCACAAACTCCTTGGGAAAGGTTGTCTCCCATGTTGATCATTTGAGTGGTCATCCCTTGCAACAATTGGGATTGGATTTCCAAAAACTTTTGCATGGTTGGGTCTAACTCATTGTTGTTGGCTAAAAACTGAGTTGTCACTTGGTTCAACTGGGTTTGGTTTGCTAGTAGCCGATCTCTCATGTGCATCTCTTGGTTGTTGTTGTTACTATCCTTGATGTTGGAGTTTCTTGGAGTAGTCATCTGTTTGGGTTGGATTGGGATTAGAATAGGCAAGATATTTTTAAGGAAATAGTTCTAATCACACATATCACAATTCACACAAGCAATGTGCAAGCAATCACAAACAAGCTTTCCACTCAAACAACAAAGTTCAAGCACATTTTAGGCAACAAAATATTTTTGCTTCACCACATAAGTTGGTGTGTTTGGTTTGATCTAAATATGGTGGTCCAACTATATGGTTCACTTGAAATCATTCCATCCTTCTTGGTTGTTTCTTCTTGAACAAGATCTTTGTATCCTTGGAGAATTTCTTGTGTCTTGGTCACAATCTTTCAAAGGTGATGATGGTTCCTTCTAAGTTGTGTTTCCTTAGTCTTCAAGTCTTGAGTAATATTTCTTATCTCACTTGTAGTCCTTAGTGATATCCAAAGTTGAAGTCCTGGGTGAGAATAAATTTGAAGTATTTGGTCATGGTGGGGGCTTTATCCATCAAGTTGAAATAGTCAAGATGTATAATCAAAAACCAAAATGGTTGAGGAAAGAGTTTACAAGATTGTTTGTAAATAAGTTTTGGAACAAATACAACTCCTATTTTTCTAAGGGGTTTTGTCCAATCCTAGGGTTACAATCCTACAGGAAACACAGTGCTCTGATACCATCTGTAAGGTTCCCAACCTTTAATAATGTAGAGATCCCTGTGTTTACAATGCTAGTCCCTAGATCAATAGCTAGCATCCACAGTTAAGATGTAATATCAAGAAACAAAGGTCATAATACAACTTTATAACCAGGAATAAAATAATTTATTACATCTTACATAGCTCATTTGGCTATCTCATTACAATGCAGCAGAATATAGCAATAGCATGGGGTCCTTCATCTTCAAAGTGCCACAGGCAAACATGTTGGTTGTAGACTTGTAATCCTAATAAACACACTTCACTAACATCAAATAAACCTGCAACATAATAAGTTACAGCCACAAGGGTCAATACATTTGAATTGTATTGGCAAGTGATACTAAGGTAGTATAGTGGAGTCTATCATCTATATGCATTTGGCTAAGTGGAGCTTAGGCTTGCTTTGCTCAAAATAGTTTTTCCTTATCATTTGAAAACACTAAGTTTTTGCTTGACAAAATCACCCAAGGCATCTCCAGTAGAAATTGGTGATCCTTCAACCCTTGTTAAACCACAAGTTTTTAACTTAGAAATTGGGATGAGGAGATTCTTGATAGCTTCCATGTCTTGATGCTCAAATTGTCCTTTACCAGGGACATGGCTAAGTACTTAGATTTTACACTCTGCAGAGGTGGTGCACTTTCCCCACAAGACTTGGTTTCACCAAGACAAGATCTTTCAGAAGCCTTCCCTTAGACCAGAATGGACGCGTTCCAACCTGTCATCCCCTACCACCAAATGTCCATTTGGCTAAGTTATTGCAACCTATATGATCCAGGTAGAGCCCATAATGCCAAATGGCTGCACTTGAAGCTTCTCAACATTTGACATCTCAAATCTGTTTGTTCCTGGGTGGCCATCCACAAGTGAGATACACAAGGTAAGCCACAGAAATGGGCCTTGTGTAACCACTCAACACAAACCATTCCTTCTATTCCACCCAGGTGATTCATTCACTTAGTTGTTTTATTAAACAAAACATAAGTCCTTGACTTAGAAATATACCATAGCATGAATATAATCCACCCTTGTTTTATACTAGCTAAGCTAAGCATGATAGTAGTAGGAATCTTAACTTAGGAGAATTCTACTAAGGTTTCATCTACTAGGATTTCCCATGGCATAGTTTACACCTAGCAAAAGTTCCATGCAAGTCCTACATAGAAATATCACTAATGCATAGTGAAAAATAATGGGACAAAAGTATGAAGCATCACTTGCCTTTTTGGTAGAGAATATAAGTTCACTCCTTGTCTTTGAAATGATCACACTCTTCAAATCACTACAATTCAATCAAGCAAGGCACATTTTCAATCTACCATTCAAGCAAACATCACATAAAATAATAGAAACAAAGCAATGCATGCAAGCATGCCAAAGATTGTTTTATTTGGAACAAGGGGTTTATAATAGGTTATAAACATTCTAAAACACCTATTGGTCATTTTATAAAAGTGGAAAAATCATTTGCAAAAGATTTTACCCATAAAACATTTTTAAACCAAATCAATATTTTATGTGGTTTGAAAATGCCTTTAGCAAAGAAATAATCTTTATAGGGTTCACCAAATACATTTTTAAATCATAAAACTTGGTGTTTGGGGTCAAAGAGTTTAAATCAAAACATTTCCCAAAGGTTTTCCTCCAAAATCATTTTTAAACCATAATCAACATTTTTAATTGGCTAGAAATGCTTTTATTCAAAGATTTATTCTTTTGATCACCAAATATATTTTTGAAACCACAATTTGATTTCTATGATCAGTAGGTTCAAAACAAACCATTTGCCAAAGATTTTATCCCCAAAATAATTTTAGAAAGAATTTTATACTCAAAATATGCCTACACAAGTTTCTGCAAAAACAATCATTTTTTCAGAAGCAATACATTAGAAACAGTGCATGGTTGGGTAGAATTTGTCTTTCTGATTCCATTGATATAAAGTTTGTAAAATTTGGACGTGTGGTTTGAAAGTTATGAATTTTACAAAATTGAACAACTAATAGAACAAATCCTGTTTTTAAAACAAACTCTGGGCCACATGGACTGATCTGATTGGCTGAAAACGTTTCGCGTGGATCAAGCGATGTAGACCGTAGGATCTAATGCAAATCGTGCGGCATAGATCAGCATACCCCTCCATTTTAAGTGAATCTATCGTATCCACTAGATCTAAATCGAACGGCTCCTAATGCCTTGCCAAGAACTGGCGGCGCGACGGTGGCGCGCGGCGGCGGCGCTCTGCTGGCGGTGCTGCGGCGACTACAGGAAGCGAGAGAGAGGAAGGATGTGCTCACCAGGTTCGTCATGGAAGGCTGGTGCTCAACATGGTGTTCTGCGTCAAAGGGGCGCTCGGGGTGGACGACAATCGCTCGCCGGAGTTATCGCAGCGTCGGACTCGTTCTGTTTGTCATCGGAGGCGAGGATGGAGGGCACACTAGGACAAAAGGGAGACACCGTTAGGTTCGCAAGGGCATGGCGATCATTAGAGTGTCCACGAGGGGGAGAGGGGCGGTCGGGTTTACCGGGGAGATGTCACCGAAGTTGGAGACAGACGGCAGCGCGTTCAGTCGAGGTAGCTGCCGATGATGGGGGGCACGCGCGAGCGAGCTGAGGCCACTAGGAGGTTCAGGGAGTGATGGGTATCATGCTTGCGTGGTCGAGAGAGCGAGGTGCGGCGAGGAGTGGCCGGAATCATCGTCGGAGCTCGTCGGAGACAGCGGTGGTCTAAGTGGAAATCAGGGCAGCCTAGGGGCTCTCGAGGTGTGGCGTCTAGGGGGAAATGGAGAGGGAAGGGAGGCGATTAAGAGGGCACGGTCGTGGGGTGGATTCACTGTAGCGTTAACGCGAATTTACTCGAGCAATTCAACGGCAGAAACGGCCGGGCGTGGTTAGCGCGGAGAGGAAGACGATGACGTGGTCGTGGGGCCTGTTTGACAGCGAGTGAGAGAGAGGAGGAGTGGGGCCAGGCAGTCAGTGACGCTGTGGGTTCAAATGCGAGTGCGAAAACGCTTCGGGGTGGAAGGAGGAACTGGGCTGCGCTGTTGGGCCAGGTAGGTTAGTTGGGCTGGGCTGAGTCCTTTTATTTTTTTCCTGTTCATGTTTCTTTTTCGTTTTCCCATTTGATTTTCTGTTTTTATTTTGTTTAATCATTTCAAACATTCATTTGAATTCAAACTTCACTCAAACTTTGTGTGCAATCAAATTCTGATTAATAATACATTTTAAAGTCAAAATTAGAATATTACTTTTATTCTTTTTAGGGTCTTTTTAATTATTTAAAATAGGCCCTAGCATTTATTCAAATAAGATTTAATAATGTTTTCAAACTCCATTTGAATTCTAAGTCTTTTCAAATATTTTCAGTAGGTTTTATTTATTTATTGGGTTGTCAAATAATTCACCTTGAATTATTTGGAAAATATTTAATATGATTTATAAATCATTTGAATTGGGTATTTGTTTTAATTCCAATGAAATTAAATATAGTTTTAATTCCATAAATTTTATTTGGAAGATTTCTTTGATCTTATTTAAGTTAATTAAACAACTTTTATTCCACTTGGGTAAATTCCAAATATTATTTTCCCATGATTTAATTAATCATTTCTAATAGGGATTTTTGTCTTTATTCAAATGGAAATAGAATTTGGTTAATGCCATTTTATTTAATTTGGAAATTCTTTATCCATTATTTTATTTGGATTTGGATTATATTAATTCCATTTTCTTATGGGTTAGGCCAAGATTTAATTTGGCCTTTAAATATTCCTCATGTAATATTTCTATCTTTATCTTATAAAATCCATATCTTTTTATTTATAGATCCAAACTTGGTGATTCCAATTTGTAAAATCTTATTTAATATTTGTTTATCCTTTTAAATATCTTTAGGAGTATTTGCTCACCATTTGGCATGGATTTCTAGATGGGTGCTTTATTAGCTTTGGAAATTCAATTTCCTTATCTTATTAAATTCATAAGATTTTATCCATGGCTCCAAATTAAGTGAAACCAATTTCTATGGTTTTATAATATTTCTATTTGTCATTCTTGATCATTTATAAATGTTTGTTGACAAATTTTTATATGGATCAAATCCATAGGCTTGGAGATAACTTGGAAATTATTTTATTCTATTAGGGTTTAGGGTTTTGGTTTAACTTTTCCAAGTGTTTAAATTTCAAGATACATTCATTGAGGAATGCATTTCACTTGATTTGGATTTTGTTGGCTTCAAACTTTAATTAAAGTTTGTTCAAGACGGGATTTTAAGTTTCTCTTTAGAAACAAAAGTTTCTTTTCACCCTAATTTTCAACAATTATTTATTTTGTTTATTTATTTTTCACATTACAAGATTTGGAAAATCTTGGGATGTGACAGTCCTTGTGAGATTGAGGACATTGATGTGGTTATTCACCTTGATAATAAGGAAATCATTTGCCCCATTGGCATTGTAAGAGACGTGGAGGTCCTCTGCGGTAAGATTAAGTATCCTGCTCATTTTCTAGTGCTTAATTCAGCAGCTAGCAAAACTTGTCCTATCATTTTTGGTAGACCTTTCTTGAACACTTGTGGAGCTATTATTGATTGTAAGAAGGATTTTTTTAAACTAAGTTTGATGGAGATTCTTATGAGTTTAACTTTTCCAAATTTGCTAAAGCTCCTTGTGAAAATAGGTTGCCTAATAAAGATTTCAGGATGGAACAACTTGCTTCTATTGATCCAGTCTATGACCTTGGACCTCTTTTTGATGACTGTAAGTATGCTTATTCTGATGATAAAGTTGTTTCTAGTGATAGTTATATTGTCAACTTTATTCAAAGTGCTACTAAAAGTTATTTTGAGAGAGGGAAACATGGTTTTATGCATCTCAATAATGTTAAGTTTCCCTGTTTTATGTTGAAAGCTTTGAAGTTGCATCTGTTTTGTCTTCCTATGCTTGTGGATTTTTGTTTCAACAATTCATTTTCTCATGATACTCCCATGCATAGGAAGTGGGTTAGACTCAAATGTGTTGGTTATTTGCTTCTTGATGCTCTCTTTCACTTCAAATATATATCTCCTTTGTGAGCATCTTTGAAAGTTCCAAGCCTAACTTAAAGGCATTAAAGAAAAGTACTTGTTGGGAGATAACCCAAGAGTTTTGTCGAGTCTTGGAAGTTATTACCTCAGTAATAACCTCTCCTTATCCTTTTTGTTTAGGTTTTTGTGTCAAGTTCAACTAGTTTTGTGAAGTAGAGGAGTTGTGAAAAGTGGCTGTCCTGGGACAGATTTTGGTGCCGCATTGTAAAAATTCGTGAAAGAGCTCAGTACGTCGGATGGATCTGTATTTTTATGAGTTTGTTCTCCAGGTTGTTACCAAACTTTCATTAGTTCTGCACTTTTTGATTTGAGCAACAAGAGGTTTTCGAAAAAATCAATCTTTACCTGCTGGTCTGTTTTGACAGATTTCTGCCGTCATTTGTATTTGCCTCTTATAGAAGCTTTTGTTTTGATGGGTTTTTAGTTGAAGTGTGTACCTAAAGGTTATTGTTTTTGCTTACACTAATGTTTTCATTGAGGTTGTGCAAGGGTTTTGTATGAAGGAATTTTTTAGGAGAAGGAGAAAAGGAATCTGCAGAGTTCGTCTTTGAATAGGTAAAAGTGGTGAAAACAGAAGGTTCGTGATACTCCAATCCTTTTATATTTTGATGTTTTTAATACATAAGGAAGACTACGAGACAGAACAGAGGAGGAACCGGAGTCAGGGGTGGACAAACACACCCCAGGCGCGGGCCCAGCCTGGCCATGCCTGGAGGGGGGGTGCCACCGTCGAACTCCGTCTCCGCCTCGTTTCCATGTCAGTACCTTCCTTATGCATTGAAACTTCATAATATATAACCCCCGGATCCCCCGAGGTTCGTGCATCGTGTTCTCATCGTGTTTTCGTTTCGATCTGTTTCTGTCAGGAAATTTTCTCAAGTTTAGAGCGCCATGGCCTCCGCCAATGATAAAGGCAAGAAGCCCGAGGAACAAGAACCTCAAGTCCCTAAGGAGGAGGAGATTTTGGTAGGGTATGAAGGTGACATGGAGGAGGACAAGCATCCCGACACCCGTGCTACCGTCGCAAGCATTGGAGTGGTGGCAACCCCTATCAAGCTTAGAAGGACAACACAAATGTCTACAGGAGGGAGATCTCAACGTCATACTCTCTCTCCATGATCATCTCCTATACGTAACAAGAGACCTTTCCATACTCTTATACATGAGCGTCAATTTCAACATGTGACCAAAGGGAATTTGCCCTCGGTTTTGGATATTCTTCGTTCTAACCATGTAGGGAAGAAACACTCTAATAAGGAAGAATGGAGAAAGAATAACAAGGACTGGGATCCTCGGTCCGAGTTGATCATGAGATGCATTGAGCATAATTCGGAGTTAATTCGTACTCTTACCTTTGATATGGAGGATTTGAAGAAACTTATTGAAGAGCTTATCAAGAGAACACCACCACCACCGAAGGAGTAATTCACCATCAGGTTTGGCATCCCCTTGGCTTATTCCAAGCTTGGGGGAGTGTCGTGGTATCACCACCATTGTCTTTCACCTTTTACCTTTTTAGTGGATTCATATTTGTGGTAGAGAGGTTATCTTATAGTTTGGCTTGCACGTGGAAGTATCTATCCTTTAGTTGATTATCTATGTATCCCTTGGTGTGAGTGCCTTTATTGAATATTAATGAGAAGTCTCATATTTTACTTTTTGCACTTCTTATTTTAGTTTGCAATCTCTATTATATGATGGATCTTGTTGATCAGTATTGGCATTACTTTGGGAGCATCAAGTAACTCTAAATTGGTTTTGGCAAACCGAGCTCTGGTCAGTAGCAACACTTTTTGAGGTTTAAAAGAAAAAGAGAAAAAGCTTACAGGTATTTGGTATCATCTATTTTCTTTCTTGTTGGCTCATAAGCTTAGTATTCTTTATTTAAGATATTTTGCGTCTTCAAGGAAGATTGCATGTTTGGCTTTATTGCTTGTATGTTTGCTTGTTTCTTTCAACTCTCTTGCTTGCTACCCAGCCTTGATAGCCAAAAACCCGTTTTAAGAAGGCATACTTCTCATGTTTACAAACCCCTTTGAACCAAAAACCTGTGCCATTTGTGTCCACCATATCTACCTAGAAGATATTTCTATTCCAAGCAAATTCTCAAGCTTCATATATCAGTCGAATTAAAAAGTTTTTTGTTATGTGAAAACTAGTTAGTAAAGCTCTCACGAACTTGATGGCACACCTTATTTTCTTGCCCCTAATAGACTTGAACCATTGTGAACATAGAAGTTGTATATGCTTGCATCTATACGTTGGAATTAGCAGAACCGTGCTGTCACGGGGAACGTTTTCAACATTGCACTTGTACTCTGTACACAATTGATATCGTGCTCTTTTTTCTATGGATGTCAATGGTGTGAAATAAAAAGGGAGGTTGTAAGTCCATGGAGTCTGTACTTTGTGTTAGAGAAACGCCTGGACCGCTAGCCTAAGCCATGCCTAATCATGGTGGAAACTTGCAGCATCACCATAGTGAGCTATCTATGAAGCATCCTCAATAAAAAGCTATGCACATAGTAAATAAAAAGATCGCTGAGATGCTCACTGTCTGCTTGCCTTGTCATTTTGGTTATGGGAAAGCTCATGTACCATGTGCAAGGGGTATCCCGTTGGCGGTTCTCAATGATATGCAAGTACTTACAATGACAAGAACTTACCGGTGACTGAGGTTGAGTAGCATGAGGAGTGGCCCTTATATTTAAGGGACATGAGATTGCCAACTTATATTTCGTCAAGCATATACTCCATCCTTGTTCACTTTAACCTTAATAATCTCAAGATGCCTATGATATGGGCAATGAGGGCTCAAAGCTAGTAAGTACCATAATCTTTTGGAAGCTCTTTATGACTTGTAATCCCTGCTTCCCTCTAAGAATGGACCTTTCTCCCACTTCCAAGTTGAGTCAGTAAACCTATTTCCTCTCCATCTCCAGCAAGCATTTGAGTTGTTGCGTTTCAAGCATTCATATAATGATTTATTCAATCATGTTCTTTATATTCCTTGTTTACATAAAACTCTTATCTATTGAGTATTACTTTTAAGCCTTCACTTGTGAAAATCTTTTTGAGCAAAGAGTGCTCCTGTTTTGAAACTTCTACAAAAAGCTTGTTGTGAAACTGTTTGCCAGGTGTTCTCTGACCAAGAACAAGTTTGCCAATTCCAATTATGATTTATCTTTATGCATCTCTATTGTGACTGCTATACTTGGTTGCAAGCTAAGTTATATAATGGTGAGTTGCTTTCTTCTATGAGTTATGCAATGGTAAGTGTGATGCTTCTTGTTCGTATTATTTTATCGACACTTCACTCCATAAACCTGTGGACATGTTTACCGAGCTCAGTTTTCGCTTGGGTACAAGCGAAGTCTAAGATTGGGGGAGTTGATACACCCAATTTTCATCACCTTTCTATACCATAATCTACCTCTATTCATTGATATTTGTCTTATTATGAGGTATTACTTATGGCTTTTCATCTGTTTATGCATGTTGGATGATTCTTGGAGGATGAACTACCGGAGTCTGGATTTTGATGGAAAAGAAGGCGTTTCGGTGCAATTTTGCGAAGATCAGAAAAATACCAGAAAAATATGGAAACATTCCCAGAAGACGAAGGAAGCTAGAAGGAGGAGCGAAGAGGGGCCATAGGGGGCCCACACCCCTAGGCGCGGGTCCCCCCTGGGCCGCGCCTAGGCTAGGTGTGGCCCACCTTCCCGGCCTCCAACTCCGCCCCTTCGCCTATATCTTCCCTACGGAACCCTAAGCCTGGGGAAGCAACCACAGATAGATTTCCGCCGCCTCTGGGGGCGGAAAACACCGAGAAAGAAAGATCTCTCCAGCAGACAGATTTCTGCCCGGGGAATTCCTTCCCGGAGGGGGGAGACCATCGCCATCAACACCATCGTCAAGCTAGGCTTCATCGGGATCATCATCCACACCATCATCTCCACCAGCACCATCATCACCACTCTGTCCCACTGTAACAATTGTGTTGGATATTGCTTAGTTCATTAGGGGAAACCTTCCCGGTGTTGATTACTATTGTAGTTGATGCTTGTGAGTGGAACCATTGGATTATTGTTTATGTTCAGATTGTTATCCATTACCATATCATCCTTGATCTTGATCCATATGATGTCTTGTGAGTAGTTCATTGTTAGCACAGGTTCACCCACACAACACCAACAACACCAGAGAAGAGTACTCAGCTATTTGAAGCGAAAGCACTTGACAGAATTCCCATGTGTCCTCGAGAACGTTTGGTCCTTATAAGTATTTCCACCGGCTTGTCCTTTGCTAAGAAATGATTGGGCCACTTGCTCTGTTTGTTTGTTACCTTTGTTACTTGCTCTTTGTTTTGTTGCCTTATCAGAAAACCACTAAAAATTCATTTGCTAAGTATTCATAGGGATTTCCTGCTCCACACCACTGTCCAGCACCTTCTGCTCCTCGTTGGGATCGACACTCCTGTTTATCGAAAGTACTGCGATACACCCCCTATACTTGTGGGTCATCATATACTTGGCAAATAATTAGTCCGACATGTGTGTTGTTATAAACACCAAAATCACTTAGGATAGGAAATGCTCTTTCAATCTCCCCCCTTTTGATGTTTGATGACAACACACATTTTGCATGATAATATTGTGATGACAAGCAAGGTTTTGTAAAATAGAGATGGTGCTCCCCCTAGATAAGTAAGATCAAGCCCCCCTCTATTTTACAAACTACATGGGAGTGTATAACAGCACTTAGACCACATAGCTTTGCATAATAAAGTGTGATGAGAGACATATTGATAAAGAATAGATAATATCATCACACATCACATAAGATGGATCCATATGAGAATAACCATAACACACAAATGATGGATCCATAAGATAGCCACATAGTCTCAACATACATAGCACCAAATAGTTAGTACATAAGATTCACACATAATAAGAGGCAAAGAGCAAATAAAGTTCACAAGCAAGTAAAGATCAAAGGCAAGAACGAGCTTGTGACTTTTCCCATGCAAATCTCACATGCCTAATGTGCCACTTCTCCCCCTTTGGCATCAAGATGCCAAAAGGGGGCAAGAGCAACACTAACGTCCCGGAGGTCACGCGTCATCATCATCTGAGGCATCCTCATGAGTTGGCGGAGCACGAAAAGAGGAGGTGGCATAATCATCCCAGTGGATGTGCTTGGAGATCCATTGGTCTTCAGGAGTGATGTTATTCTTGGAACCCTCGGAGATGGTCAATCCTTGAGCTTCCATCATTTATTTCTGACGACCACAAGCTTTCTTGGCATAAACATGAGCCTCATACATGTGCTTTTGATTGTCAACTTGGAAACAAAACACCTTCTTGAGCTTAGCCTCAATCATCTTTGTCCATGATGGTTGGGCATGCTTGCGGCGTGAGACCACGAAATCAGCATCACGGGCACCATATTCATCACCGGACCCCTCCTCAAGTGGGTTCCCATCCTCATCAACTAGTTGGCCATCCGCATTGCGAGGTCTAGGATGGGTCTTGATCAATAAAGACTTGTGCCGGTGAGTAACAAGGCGTTGAGAGGAAATGTCTCTGGCAATAGATGGGCACTTGCTAAGGATGAGAGCCATTATGCATGGAGAAAAAGGAGGCACCCTCCGAGTGTAAGTAGCACAAACCATCTCATTCCAAATGACATCCATCACATCAAGAGGGAGACCGGAATCACGGTTGTGATAAGTGGTGATCATAAGATCCACCATGAACCCATGCATCTCATCAACATTACCAGCTCGGGGAGCAACGGTCTCACGGAAGATACGGTGCAATATATCATATGTGGGGACAAGCCCCTTGATCTTACCAGCAATGCCGTTCCCCTGGATGTAGAGAGGAGCAAGGACATCCTTCTTCATGGGACGATCATTGTTGTGACAGCGGTAACCAACTGGAGTGTCCTTGCCACGATCCTCATACCCAAGAATCACCGCAAACTCAGCCAAAGTTGCTTGCTTGACAGCACCCTCCATCATCCAGGTGATAATCCGAGCTTGGTTTTTTGAAAAATGAGCGGTGGCATAAAACTGAGTAATGATCATGGGATCATAGTCATGCCAGAACTGTATAATGGGAAGCAAACCAATGTTTGTGCAGAGCTCAAGGGCTTCACCGAAGTAGGCCAAGTGCTTTTCCACATGATTCATCTCAATCCACTTCTGAGGGACCACAAGCTTCTCATCCTTCATAAGAACCTCATAGTATACACGGTCTTGGAAGTCCGTGTAAAATAGTCTGTTTTTCCTAGCATGAGAGCGAGCAACAACATATGGGTTGACGCTCCTCAAAGCATGAAACTCAACCTCAGACAAATCAGACAACAGCTTTGGCCTAGATGGCCTAGAACTCTGACTCTTGCGATGACTCGAGGGAGGAGGAGGAGGACCACTACCATGGCCAGCACTTTGCTTAGTATCCCTTCCACGTCGACCCCGAGAGGATTTCAGCTTCAGACGGTTGCTAGCTTGAGGCATGATCTCTTCCTCGGTCTCTGACTCGGACTCTGACTCATAATCCTCGATTTCATGATGAGCTTTGGACCTTTTGCGTGCACCACGGGACCCCCTGCACCTGTGAAAGAAAGAGGGAGATAGCAGTTAGATAAGGGCATAAGAACCCGAAACAAAAGAAGTTCCACGAAGAAATTCAAGTTTAGGGAAAATTTTGCTATCACTCATGGTCGGTAGTACCGGATATCATAAGCGGTAGTACCGCAAACAGTAGTACCGGAAAAATTTCTGGTACTACCGGTCATGCGACTACAGACTAGATCTGGTAGAATCGATCCATAGATTGGTAGCAAAACATATCCAAAACGAGGATTTCTTCAAGCAAGGAGTAATATCTGGTAAACTACACACGTTACAACCTCAAAAACAACTGTTTTGACCAAGAATCAAAGTCTCCCTAGATTCAATGGAGAAAACAAGGGAGAACAAGAAGAGGGCGGTAGTACCTGTTGATACGTCAGAAATATATCTATAATTTTTTATGCTCCATGCTTGTTTAGTATCTACTTTGCTTTACTTGTCTACACTTTGAGGTGTTTTTTACATGTTTTCTGGTACTAACCTACTAACAAGTTGCAACAGTGCCAGATGCCTCTTTTCTGTTGTTTTTGGTTTCAGAAAAGTTAGTAAAGAAATATTCTCGGATTGGACGGGACAAATGTCAAAGTCAATTACTTTCCGTGGGGAACAATAAGTCCAGAGGGGAGCCCGGGAGGCCATCCAGGGGGGCCAGACCCACCCTAGGCATGGGTGGCCCTAGCCCGCACCTGGCTAGGGTTTGCATCCCCTGGCCGCCTCCTCGAGCTCCCCCTTCGCCTATAAGAAGCCCCCGATACAGAAACTCTGAGTACCCGATCAAATATCCACAAAACCGTCTGTAGCCGCCGCCACCATCATCCCTAGATCGGGGGGGGGGATCTGAAGTTCTTCCCAGCACCCTGCTGGAGGGGAGATCATCCCGGAGGCCTTCTCTCCGATATGATGCGTGAGTAGTTCCACCTTGGACTATGGGTCCATGTAGTAGCTAGATGGTTGTATCTCCTCCTTTGTGCTTTCATGAATAGATCTTGTGAGCTCCGTTCATGATCAAGATCTAATCTGTTTGTAATCATGCATGTTGTGTTTGCGGGGATCCGATGGATATTGAGATTATTATGTTTGTTTGATTAATGGTTTTGTCTTTATGATTGTATCATGTTTGTGTTGTTTATGATCTTGCATGCTCTCCGTTGCTAGTGGTTATCTTGGCCAAGTAGTTGCTAGTGACTCCAAGAGGGGGTATTTATGCTCGATAGTGGGTTCATGCCTCTAGTTTCCAAGGGAAGTGATAATAATCTCTTCGATTGTAGATGTGCTATTGCTACTAGGGAGAAAACAACGGTCTCTTGTTCATGGAACATGTGGACTGTTTACCTTACACACTTTGCTTAAAGCAGTTGTCTGTTGCTTGCAACTTAATACTGGAAGGGGTTCGGATGATAACCTCAAGGTGGACTTCTAGTCATAGGTGCAATTGGATAGCAGTTTATGTATCTTGTTGTATTGCCCAATATAATCTCATAGGATCTTTCTGACTAGTAATTGCATTGTTATGCCTTGCTCAGTTCCTGTCAATTGCCATGTTGTAATTTGTTTACCCTTCATGCCATGTTGTTTATCTAAGGAGAGCACCTCTAGTGAACTATGGACCCTGGTCCAATCTTTACCATTGATACATCCTCCACTGTTACTTGTTTACTTGCTGCAAACCATTACCTTCCACACCATACATTTAATCCTTTGTTACAGCAAACTGGTGAGCTTGACAACCTCACTGATTCATTGGGGCGAAGTCTTGAGTTTGTGTTGTGCAGGTCTCCACGTTGCCAGCAACACCTGTGTAACGTTTCCTTCCTCCTACTGGTTCGATAACCTCGGTTTCTAATGAGGGAAGACTTGCTGCTGTGCTGCTTCACACCTTGCTCTTGGGGTTTCCAACGAAGAGCTCCTACATCAACTTAGGCGCCATCCCCGGTGTCCATGGCGGTGGAGATTGAGGAGGAGCCCGCAAGGAGGCCGGATCCGGTGGAGGGAGGAGAGTGCGGGGCTCGGGCAGCGATTCCTGCTTCGGCGGCGGCGGTTCGGAGTGGAGACATGGGAACAATGGGGCACTGAGAGGTACCCCCACGTCTGAACCCTTAACCAGGACGTCGAGCGGTAGTACCATTGTGTGGACGGTAGTACCGCTGAGCGGTACTGCCGCACATACACCCGGTAGTGCCGCTTGCCAGTAGTGCCGCGAAAACAATCGGTAGTACCCCACCTGGGAGGTTTCCAGAAATCGACCTGGAAACTAACCCCGGTCGGTAGTACTGCTCCCTTTCCCGGTAGTACCGGTTACGGGTAGTGCCGCGTAAAAGACCGGTAGTACCGCACCTGGGAGGTTTCCATGAGTTGACCTGGAAACTGACCCCGGCTGGTAGTACCGCTCCTTACCCGGTAGTACCGTTTCCACCAGAACAGAAAGCTAGGTATAAATGTTGAGGTTCTTGTGCAGAGTAGATGAGGTTTGTAGAAGGATAAGAAAGGCTTAGGTTAAGAGAGTCACACTGATATGGACACATGCACTCTAAAATAGGGAAAACATATCAAGAACCAAATGAGAGTGCATGATCATAAGACCTAAAACAACTCAACAAATGACAAACACGAGTAAGCACCAACCTCTCGAATGTGAGAGGGCGGTGGCCTAGGCCACCATGTTTGAGTAAACTCGGCTTGGCACCACGAAGATATATCTTGGGTCCATTACCGAAACTCATCAATTAAGCTCAGATATCACAAAATGATATTAAGAGAAATGATTTTTATCGCTTTGGGCATAACGGGTGGAGGGATAGTCCAATCAATTAGGACCACACTCCCCCTATATCCATGCCTGCACCTAAACCAAATAAGGGTCAAGGCATAGGTGGGTATGCATGGTGATCAAGTCAATGTAGAGGTCCCAACCTTTAATAAGGTGGAGATCCATGTGCTTACAATGCTACTCCCTAGATCAATAGCTAGCATCCACAGTTAAGATGTAATATCAAGAAACAAAGGTCATAATACAACTTTATAACCAGGAATAAAATAATTCATTACATCTTACATAGCTCATTTGGCTATCTCATTACAATGTAGCAGAAATAACTATAGCATGGAGTCCTTCATCTTCAAAGTGCCACAGGCAATCATGTTGGTTGTAGACTTGTAATCCTAATCAACACACTTCACTAACATCAAACAAACCTGCAACATAATAAGTTACAGCCACAAGGGTCAATACATTTGAATTGTGTTGGCAAGTGATACTATGGTAGTATAGTGGAGTCTATCATCTATATGCATTTGGCTAAGTGGAGCTTAGGCTTGCTTTGCTCAAAATAGATTTTCCTTATTAATTGAAAACACTAAGTTTTTGTTTGTCAAAATCACCCAAGGCATCTACCAATAGAAATTGGTGATCCTTTAACCCTTGTTCAACCACAAGTTTTTAACTTAGAAATTGGGAAGAGGAGATTCTTGATAGCTTCCATGTCTTGATGCTCAAATTGTCCATTGCCGGGGACACGGCTAAGTACTTAGATTTTACTCTCTTGAGAGGTGGTGCACTTTCCCCACAAGACTCGACATGCATCAAGACAAGATCTTTCAGAAGCCTTCCTTAGACCAGAATGGACGCGTTCCAACCTATCATCCCCTACCACCAACTGTCCATTTGGCTAAGTTATTGCAACCTATATGATCTAGGTAGAGCCCATAATGCCAAGTGGCTGCACTTGAAGCTTCTCAACATTTGACATCTCAAATCTCTTTGTTCCTGGGTGGCATTCCACAAGTGTGATACACCAGGGTAGTCCATTGAAATGGGCGTTGAGTAACCACTCAACACAAACCATTCTCACCATTCCACCCAGGTGATTCATTCACATAGTTGTTTTATTAACAAAACACAAGTCATAGACTTAGAAATATTTCATAGCATGAATATAATCCACCCTTGTTTTCTACTAGCTAAGCTAAGCAATATAGTAGTAGGAATCTTGACTTAGGAAAATTCTACTAAGGTTTCATCTACTAGGATTTCCCATGGCATAGTTTGTACTTAGCAAAAATTCCATGCAAGTCCTACCTAGAAATAACACTAATGCATGGTGAAAATATTGGGACAAAAGTATGAAGCACCACTTTCCTTTTTGGTAGAGAATATAAGTTCACTCCTTGACCTTGCAAAAGTCACACTCTTCAAATTTCACTACAATTCAATCAAGGCACAAATTCAATCTACCATTCAAGCAATTTCATCACATAGAATAAAAACAAAGCAATGCATGCAAGCATGCCAAAGATTGTTTTATTTGGAAAAGTGGTTTATATTAGGCCATAAACATTATAAAACATCTATTTGTCATTTATAAGAGTGTCAAAACCATTTGATATTAAGTTAGTGAAAATGGCCATTTAAATCATTCTTGTTTTGTTAGAAATGATTTAATCAAAGTAATAATTTCTTGTGTTTGACAAATACATTCTTAAATACAAATGTTAGTGTTTTATGGTCAAGTGTTTATTATTAAAACCATTTGCAAAAGGTTTTAACTATAAACCATTTTTAATTCAAACAACATTTTATTTCATTATAAATGCCTTTAAACAAAGTAATAATTTTCTAGAGTTCACCAAATATATTTTTAAATCCTAAAACTTGGTGTTTAGGGTCAGAGATTTTAAATCAAATCATTTTCAAAGGTTTTACTCAAAAAGCATTTTTATATCATAATCAATATTTTTATTTAACTAGAAATACTTTAATTCAAATATTTATTCTTTAGCTTCACAACATACACTTTTAAATCCATAAGTTGGTTTCTATGGTCAGTAGGTTCAAAACAAACCATTTACCAAAGATTTTATCCTAAAAACATTTCTAGAATAAATTTTATGTTCAAATTATGCCTACATAAGTTCCTACAAAAACAACTAAGTTTATAGAAGCAAATCACTAAACAAAGTTCATGGTTGGAAAGTATTTGTTTTGCTGATTCCATTGATGTAAAATTTGCAAAATTTGGATGTGTGGATCAAAAGTTATGAATTTTGCAAGTTTGAACATCTAATAGAACATTTTCTGTTTTTTAAAACAGCGTCAGTGCCACGCGTCTGTTTCTGATTGGACAAAAATGTTTTGCATGGATCGATCAGTACAGGATGTTGGATTTAAGTGGGATCGCACGGATCAGATCAGCCCATACCGCTTCGTTTAATGATTCTATCGTGGCCGTGGGATCAAGATCTAACGGGCACCTTTGCCTTGACCAAAGACTGGCGGCGCTAGCGACGGAGAGTGGCGACGGCGCGCTCAGACGAGGGTGGTGCTGGCGATGCAGGAAGCGAAAGAGGACGTGGGGTGGCTCACCGAGATCGCCATGGCGAATAGATGCTCAAGGTGGTCTCCTTTGGCCGAGGGGCGCACGAGGTCACCGGGGATTGCTCGCCGTAGATGCTTGCCGACGACGGGTGCGCTCGGGCATCAACGTTGGCGGTGCTGTGGTGCGCGCTAAGGCAAAATAGTGATGTTGTTAGATGCGCATGAGTATTCTGAACACGCTACTATCATCCAGAAAGGAGGGGACGGTCGGGATTACCGGGGAGAGGTCGACGGAGTGGCTGTCGACGGCGGCGATGCTCTGTCGTGGTTGTCGCCGAGGTTATGATGCTTGCCCGGCTGAACGGGCGACACAGGGATTTGTGCAAGAGGCTGGGGATCATGCTCGTGTGCTCTGGGGACAGTGGGGCTGACTGGCTTCGCCGGAATCGGCCGGAAATGTCGTCGGAGGCAGTGGTGGTGCAGGCGCAATTCAAGGCAGCCTGGTGGCGTTCATGGCGTGGTGTCTGAAGAGAAACGGAGAGGGGGCAGAGGGGGGTAAGTAGGCGGGGTCGCACGGAAGAATTAGCGTGGAGTTATTGCGAATTAAGGACATGAAATCATGGCAGGAAACGGCGACGAAATTTGGGGATGAACGGGTTCGCGGGGGTGGAGACGACGACTGACAGGTGGGGCTGGCTAGTCAGCGAGCGAGAGAAAAACGAGGTGGGGTCCGGTGGTCAGTGGCGATGCGGGTTTATCTGCTGGTGTGAATCGTTTTCTGCGGGGGAGAAATAAATGGGCTAGCTGGGCTGTTAGTTGGGCTTTGCTGGCTGGGCTGGCTTGTTTTATTTTTTTCCCTTCTCTATTTTCTTTTTATTTTTCCATTTTGATTTTCTGTTTTGTATTTATTCAAAACATTATAAACAACCATTTGAATTCATATTTTTACCAAACTTTCTGTAAGTTTTCTACGCTGTTTTAGACATGTATTTGATGTCCATTTTCAGAATAAATATTTCATTTACACATGGTTTGATTATTTATTTAAAATAGACATTTTGTCTTTATTAAATAGGATTTTAAATATGATTCTAATCCATATTATTTATTCAAATGATTTAACTTTCTGTTTAAAATTCAAATATTTATCAACCCCTTTTTAGTAAGTTTAATTTATTCAATAGGGTGTTAAATAACTCTTTTCAATTATTTTAATATGTTTTATTAATCATTTTAAATTGGGTATTTCCTTTAATTCAAATAGTATTCAATATGGTTTTAAATCCATAAAATTTTATTTAAATGATTATTTTATTTCATTAAAGTTAATTTAAATAACTTTTATTCCACTTGGGCAAATTCCAATTATTATTTTCCCATGATTTAATTAATCATTCTTATTAGGGATTTTGTCTTTAATCAAATGGAATAGAATTTGGTTAAGGCCATTTTATTTTATTTGAATATTCTTTATCCTTTTATTTGTAATTGGATTATCTTTGTTCCATTTGCTTATGGATTTGGCCAAGGTTTAATTTGGCTTTTAAATATTCCTATTTATTTATTTCTTTGTCTTCTAAGATCCATATCTTTTTATTTAAAGATCCAAACTTGGTGATTCCAATTTGTATAATTTTATTTGATATCTGTTCATCCTTTTAAATCTCTTTAGGATTATTTTGCTCACAATTTGGTATGGATTTTAGATAGGATCTTTATTAGCTTTGGAAATTATTTCCTTTCATCTTAATAAATTCATAAGTTTTTATCTATGGTTCCAAATTAAGTGAAACCAATTTCTATGGTTTTATAATATTTTTATTTATCATCCTTGATCATTTATAAATGTTTGTTGATAAATTTTTATATGGATCAAATCCATGGTCTTAGAGAGATCTTGGAAATGATTTCTTCCATTAGGGTTTTAGAGTTTTGGTTTACTTTTCCAAGTGTTTAAATTTTAAGATTCATTCATTGATGAATGCATTCCACTTGTTTGAAATTTGTTGGTTTCCTTTTATTCAAATTTGTTCAAGATGTGTTTTAATGTTTCCATTTGGAATCAAAAAGTATCTTTTCACCCTAAATTTGAACAATTATTTATTTTGTTTATTTATTTATTTTTCACATTACAAAATGTGGAAAATTTTGGGATGTGACAGGCTACCACCCTTAAAAGAAATCTCGTCCCGAGATTTGGGGAAGCTAAAGGTTACAAATTGGCTTCAAGGCAACTAGGGTACTACCACCCTTAAAAAGTTTTCAGCTAGATTACATCTTGGCTTGCTTGGGATCTTGATGAAACTTCTCTGGACAAACATCTGCATAGTGTCCTTTGTTTCCACACTTGAAACATGTGACAAGGCTGAGATCTCTCATAGGCTTGGTTGTCTTGTATCTCATCTTTTCTGGACAATTGCTTGCATAATGTCCTTGGTCACCACAATTGTAACATGTGACAAGGTTGAGTTCTTCACGTATCTTCTATGGACAAGTTGATATATAATGGCCTAGCTCTTTGCAGTTGTTGCACCACACTTGGCTAATTTCCTTATTCTTCTTCTTCTTAGGTTTCTCCAAAGCTAGGAGTTCTTCTAGTTCATGTTCTTCATATCTCACCTCAAAGGTGGGAAAGTCTCCTTGTTTCCTTAGTCGTTTCCTTGGATAATACCTATGTTTCCTCTTTTGTCCATCAATGTGAGTCATAGTGCATGGAGGTGCAAGCTGAGATTTTCCTTTGTCTTCATCCTTCTTGATAGAAGTTGTTTCCTCATGGGGGTTACAAATTTTTTGTTCCACTCCACCTTGTTTCCTTTGTTGAACTATAGAATAGATGGGGCATTGGATAGGGACATGATTATTTCCTTCACATAGGAAACAAGTCACTTGAGATGTGGGGCATTTTTTAGTTGGATGTTTCTCTTCACAATTAGGGCATTGATCTTCATGCTCTTTGTAAGTGTGATCCATGTCTCCACAAATATTGCAAGCTTGAGTTCCTTCTATAACATCATCCTTGACATCATTGTTGTCACAAGCTCCTTGGGAATGGTTGTCTTTCATGTTGATCATTTGAGTGGTCATCTGTTGCAACAATTGGGATTGGATTCCCAAAAACTTTTGCATGGTTGGGTCTAACTCATTGTTGTTGGCTAAAAACTGAGTTGTCATCTGATTCAAATGGGTTTGGTTTACTAGTAGTTGTTCTCTCATGTGCATCTCTTGGTTGTGGTTGTCACCATTCTTGATGTTGAAATTTCTTGGAGTTGTCATATGTTTGGGTTGGATTGGGATTAGAATAGGCAAAGATTTCTAAGGAAAAGTTCTAATCACACACATCACAAATCACACAAGTAATGTGCAAGCAATCACAAACAAACATTCCACTCAAACAACAAGTTTCAAGAACATTTTTAGGCAACAAAATATTTTTGCTACACTACATAAGTTGGTGTGTTTGATTTAAGCTAAACACTAATATGGTGGTCCAACTATATGGTTTCTTGAGGTCATTCCATTCTTCTTAGTTGATTCTTCATGAATGAGCTCATGGTTCCCTTGGAAAAATTCTTGCACCTTGGTCACATAACTTCAAAGGTGATGATGATTCCTTCTAAGTTGTGTTTCCTTAGTCTTCAAGTCTTGAGTAATATTTCTTGTCTCACTTGTAGTCCTTAGTGATGTCCAAGTTGAAGTCCTTGGTGAAACTAAAGTTGAAGTCATTTGAGTTGGTGAAGTCCTTTACTCATGGTGGAGATTTTGTTCATCAAGTTTGAAAAGGAAGAGATGTAGAATCAAAAACCAAAAGGTTGAGGAAAGAGTTTACAAGGTTGTTTGTAAATAAGTTTTGGAACAAATACAACTCCTATTTTTCTAAGGGCTTTTACCCAATCCTAGGGTTACAATCCTACAGGCAACACAGTGTTGTTATACCATCTGTAGAGGTCCCAACCTTTAATAAGGTGGAGATCCCTGTGTTTACAATGCTAGTCCCTGAATCAATAGCTAGCATCCACAGTTAAGATGTAATATCAAGAAACAAAGGTCATAATACAACTTTATAACCAGGAATAAAATAATTCATTACATCTTACATAGCTCATTTGGCTATCTCATTACAATGCAGGAGAAATAAGTATAGCATGGAGTCCTTCATCTTCAAAGTGCCACAGGCAATCATGTTGGTTGTAGACTTGTAATCCTAATCAACACACTTCACTAACATCAAACAAACCTGCAACATAATAAGTTATAGCCACAAGGGTCAATACATTTGAATTTTATTGGCAAGTGATACTATGGTAGTATAGTGGAGTCTATCATCTATATGCATTTGGCTAAGTGGAGCTTAGGCTTGCTTTGCTCAAAATAGATTTTCCTTATTATTTGAAAACACTAAGTTTTTCTTTTTCAAAATCACCCAAGGCATCTACCAATATAAATTGGTGATCCTTTAACCCTTGTTCAACCACAAGGTTTTAACTTAGAAATTGGGATGAGGAGATTCTTGATAGCTTCCATGTCTTGATGCTCAAATTGTCCATTGTCGGGGACACGACTAAGTACTTAGATTTTACTCTCTCGAGAGGTGGTGCACTTTCCCCACAAGACTCGACATGCATCGAGACAAGATCTTTCAGAATCCTTCCCTTAGACCAGAATGGACGCGTTCCAACCTATCATCCCCTACCACCAACTATCCATTTGGCTAAGTTATCGCAACCTATATGATCCAGGTAGACACCATAATGCCAAGTGGCCGCACTTGAAGCTTCTCAACATTTCACATTTGACATCTCAAATCTCTTTGTTCCTGGGTGGCATTCCACAAGTGTGATACACCAGGGTAGTCCATTGAAAGGGCCCTGAGTAACCACTCAGCACAAACTATTCTCACCATTCCACCCAGGTGATTCATTCACATAGTTGTTTTATTAACAAAACACAAGTCATAGACTTAGAAATATTTCATAGCATGAATATAATCCACCCTTGTTTTCTACTAGCTAAGGTAAGCAAGATAGTAGTAGGAATCTTGACTTAGGAAAATTCTACTAAGGTTTCATCTACTAGGATTTCCCATGGCATAGTTTATACTTAGCAAAAATTCCATGCAAGTCCTACTTTGAAATAACACTAATGCATGGTGAAAATATTGGGACAAAAGTATGAAGCACAACTTGCCTTTTGGGTAGAGAATATAAGTTCACTCCTTGACCTTGCAATAGTCACACTCTTCAAATTTCACTACAATTCAATCAAGGCAAAAATTCAATCTACCATTCAAGCAATTTCATCACATAGAATAAAAACAAAGCAATGCATGCAAGAATGCCAAAGATTGTTTTATTTGGAAAAGTGGTTTATATTAGGCCATAAACATTATAAAACATCTATTTGTCATTTATAAGAGTGTCAAAACCATTTGATATTAAGTTAGTGAAAATGGCCATTTAAATCATTCTTGTTTTGTTAGAAATGATTTAATCAAAGTAATAATTTCTAGTGTTTGACAAATACATTCTTAAACACAAATGTTAGTGTTTTATGGTCAACTGTTTATTATTAAAACCATTTGCAAAAGGTTTTAATTATAAACCATTTTTAATTCAAACAACATTTTATTTCATTATAAATGCCTTTAAACAAAGTAATAATTTTCTAGAGTTTACCAAATATGTTTTTAAATCCTAAAACTTGGTGTTTAGGGTCAGAGAGTTTAAATCAAATCATTTTCAAAGGTTTTACTGAAAAAGCATTTTTATACCATAATCAATATTTTTATTTAACTAGAAATGCTTTAATTCAAATATTTATTGTTTAGCTTCACAAAATACACTTTTAAATCCATAAGTTGGTTTCTACGGTCAGTAGGTTCAAAACAAACCATTTACCAAAGATTTTATCCTAAAAACATTTATAGAATAAATTTTATGTTCAAATTATGCGTACATAAGTTCCTGCAAAAACAACTAAGTTTACAGAAGCAAATCACTAAACAAAGTGCATGGTTGGAAAGTATTTGTTTTGCTGATTCCATTGATGTAAAATTTGCAAAATTTGGACGTGTGGATCAAAAGTTATGAATTTTGCAAGTTTGAGCATCTAATAGAACATTTTCTATTTTTAAAACATAGTCAGTGCCACGCGTCTGTTTCTGATTGGACAAAAACGTGCCGCTGGCGGTTGGATTTAAGTGGGATCGCACGGATCAGATCAGCACATACCGCTTCGTTTAATGATTCTATCGTGGCCGTGTGATCAAGATCTAACGGGCACCTTTGCCTTGACCAAAGACTGGCGGCGCTGGAGGCGGCGAGGCGGCGACGCGCTCAGACGAGGGTGTTGCTAGCGATGCAGGAAGCAAGAGAGGACGTGGGGTGGCTCACCGAGATCGCCGTGGCGAGTAGATGCTCAAGGTGGTCTCCTTTGGCCGAGGGGCGCACGAGGTCATCGGGGATTGCTCGTCGTAGATGCTTGCTGACGACGGGTGCGCTCGGGCGTCGATGTTGGCGGACTGTGGTGCGCGCTAAGGCAAAATAGTGATGCTGTTAGATTCACATGAGTATTCTGAACACGCTACTATCAGCCAGAAAGAAGGGGACTGTCGGGATTACCGGGGAGAGGTCGACGGAGTTGCTGTCGACGGCGGCGGTGCTCTGTCGTGGTTGTTGCCGAGGTTACGGTGCTCGCGCGACTGAACGGGCAGCACAGGGAGTTGCACAAGCGGCTGGGGATCACGCTCGTGTGCTCTGGGGGCAGTGGGGCTGGTTGGCTTCGCCGGAATCGGCCGGAAATGCCATCGGAGGCAGTGGTGGTGCAGGCACAATTCAAGGTAGCCTGGTGGCGTTCGTGGCGTGGTGTCTGAAGAGAAACGGAGAGGGGGCAGAGGGGAGTAAGTAGGCAGGGTCGCAGGGAAGAATTAGCGTGGATTTATTGCGAATTAAGGACACGAAATAATGGCAAGAAACGACGACGAAATTTAGGGATGAACGGGTCCGCGGGGGTGGAGACGACGACTGACAGGTGGGGCTGGCTAGTCAGCGAGTGAGAGAAAAAACAGGTGGGGTCCGATGGTCAGTGGCGATGTGGGTTTATCTGCTGATGTGAATCGTTTTCTGCGGGGGAGAAATAAATGGGCTAGCTGGGCTGTTAGTTGGGCTTTGCTGGCTAGGCTGGCTTGTTTTATTTTTTCCCTTCTATGTTTTCTTTTTATTTTTCCATTTTGATTTTCTGTTTTGTATTTATTCAAAACATTTCAAACAACCATTTAAATTCATATTTTTACCAAACTTTCTGTAAGTTTTCTACACTGTTTTAGACATGTATTTAATGTCTATTTTCAGAATAAATATTTCATTTACACATGGTTTGATTATTTATTTAAAATAGACATTTTGTCTTTATTAAATAGGATTTTAAATATGATTCTAATCCATATTATTTATTCAAATGATTTAACTTTCCGTTTTAAATTCAAATATTTATCAACCCCTTTTAGTAAGTTTTATTTATTCAATAGGGTGTTAAATAACTCTTTTTCAATTATTTTAATATGTTTTATTAATCATTTTAAATTGGGTATTTCCTTTAATTTAAATAGTATTAAATATGGTTTTAAATCCATATAAATTTTATTTAAATGATTCTTTTATTTCATTAAAGTTAATTTAAATAACTTTTATTCCACTTGGGCAAATTCCAATTATTATTTTCCCATGATTTAATTAATCATTCTTATTAGGGATTTTGTCTTTAATCAAATGGAATAGAATTTGGTTAAGGCCATTTTATTTTATTTTAATATTCTTTATCCCTTTATTTTTAATTGGATTATCTTTGTTCCATTTGCTTATGGATTTGGCCAAGGTTTAATTTGGCTTTTAAATATTCCTATTTATTTATTTATTTATTTCTTTGTCTTATAAGATCCATATCTTTTTATTTAAAGATCCAAACTTGGTGATTCCAATTTGTATAATTTTATTTGATATTTGTTTATCCTTTTAAATCTCTTTAGGATTATTTTGCTCACAGTTTGGTATGGATTTTAGATAGGAGCTTTATTAGCTTTGGAAATTATTTCCTTTCATCTTATTAAATTCATAAGTTTTTATCTATGGTTCCAAACTAAGTGAAACCAATTTCTATGGTTTTATAATATTTTTATTTATCATCCTTGATCATTTATAAATGTTTGTTGCTAAATTTTTATATGGATCAAATCCATGGTCTTAGAGAGATCTTGGAAATGATTTCTTCCATTAGGGTTTTATAGTTTTGGTTTACTTTTCCAAGTGTTTAAATTTATGATTCATTCATTGATGAATGCATTCCACTTGTTTGAAATTTGTTGGTTTCCTTTTATTCAAATTTGTTCAAGATGGGTTTTAATGTTTCCATTTGGAATCAAAAAGTTTCTTTTCACCCTAAATTTCAACAATTATTTATTTTGTTTATTTATTTTTCACATTACAAAATTTGGAAAATTTTGGGATGTGACAGTGAAGACCCTTGAATCTATGATATTTAGTTCATTCCTCAAATAACAAAACCTTGCTTCATCAAATGGCTTCGAGAAGATGTCGGCAAGTTGGCCTTTGGTTGATACATAAGATAGATCAATATCGCCTCGAGCAACATGATCTCTAATGAAGTGATGGAAAATCTCAATATGCTTTGTCCTTGTGTGATCCACCGGGTTGTAGGCAATCTTGATAGCACTTTTATTGTCACATAGAAGAGTCACTTTGTCACAATGGACACCGTATTACTTTAAAATTTGCCTAATCCATAGAAATTGAGTGCAAGCACTAGCAGCTGCCACATACTCGACTTCGGCGGTGGAGAGAGATATACAATTTTGCTTCTTAAAAGACCAACATACCAAGGACCTACCAAGGAATTGGCAAGCCCCTGATGTTGATTTTCTATCATCCTTGTCACCAGCCCAATCCGAATCCGTGTATCCACAAAGAGCAAATGTTGACCCTCGAGGATACCAAAGACCATAATGTGGGGTATGAACCAAATATCGAAAGATTCTATTGACCGCCATCAAATGGCTTTCTTTAGGAGCCACTTGATATCTTGCACACACACACCTAAACTCAACACAATATCGGGTCTAGATGCACAAAGGTAAAGCAAAGAACCAATCATAGACCGGTATACCTTTTGATCCACATCTTTACCATTTGGATTTTGTTCTAGATGAGTCTTTGTAGCCATGGGAGTAGGAGCTCCATTTAAATCTTGCATATTGAATCTTTTGAGCATATCTTAAGTATACTTGGCTTGGTTGAAGAATGTCCCTCCTCTAACTTGCTTGATCTCAAAGCCAAGGAATACCCTTAACTCCCCCATCATAGACATCCGGAACCTACTAGTCATAAGATTTGAGAATTCATCATTAAAAGCTTTGTTAGATGAGCCAAATATAATATAATCAACATATATTTGGCATACAAAAAGCTCCCCATTTGCCTTTTTAGTAAAAAGAGTGGGGTCGATTTTCCCAACCTCAAATCCACGGTCAAACAACAACTCTCTAAGGTGCTCATACCACATGCGTGGGTCTTGTTTGAGCCCACAAAGCGCCTTATCAAGTTTGTAGACATGGTTTGGGAAGTTGGGATCCTCAAATCCTGGGGGTTGCTTTACATATACCAACTCATTCAATGGACCATTAAGAAAGACACTTTCTACATCCATTTGTTGCAACTTAAAGTTATGATGTGCCGCATAGGCAAGAAGGATACAGATGACTTAAGGTGGGCCACGGGTGCATATGTCTCTCCATAATCAACTCCTTCAATTTGAGAGAACCCTTGTGCAACCAATCTTGCCTCATTCCTTACTATAATTCCATGCTCATCTTGCTTGTTCTTGAATATCCACTTGGTGCCTATAACATTGCGGCAATCCTTTGGCTTCTCAACTAACTTCCATACTTTGTTTCTCTCAAAGTTGTTGAGCTCTTTGTGCATTGCTTCCAACCAATCTGAGTCTTCAAGATCTTCCCACACTTTCTTTGGTTCAATCATGGAGATGTGTGATTGGTGTTCACTAAACCTCTTCAATTGTGCTCTTGTGGAAATGCCTCTCCTTAGGTCACCAACCACATTTTCTAGAGAGTGGTCTCTTAATTCCAACATCCTATTCGTTCTAGCTTTGCGACGAGTGTGGATCTCCTCGTTGTTTCTTGGAGGAACCTCTTCATCATTTTGGTCCTCGTCTTGACCATTAACTTGACCTTGATCATCATTGGAATCATTCTCTTCATTAAGAGGCAAAGATTGACCTTGGTATTGATCAGACACACTTCTAGAATTGATTTGAGCTTGTCTCAAGGCAGTTTGTATGGATCTTCCTTGTGTAATTGACTTGGCACCACTTGACATTCTGGAGAATGAATCAAGCTCCTCCTCACTAAATATGTCACCTTGATCAACATGTTGAGGGTCCACAGCTTGTCTTTGGCTTGGGTCATTGTTCACCTCGATAGACGAAACATGTTGTTGTTGTGAAGATGAGGCTCCACTTGAGTAGAGCATAATTCTTCTCGATCCGCCATAAGGGGTTCCTCAACGGGGCGGATATATCCCACACCCATTCTTCCTATGGCATCCTGAGGCATTTCATCATTTGCATCACAAGCATCAACATGCCCCCCTTGGGGACCATCATATTCTTCAAAGGTCACACAACAAGAATATATGGCGGCTCCGAAGAGCTTAACATAGATTCTATAAGTGTGAGATTCGAGACCATAGCGCACAAAAATACCCTCTAATGCTTTAGACTCGAATTTGGACAAACGAACACCTTTTATGAAATAGAAACACTTCCAACCGAACACCCGGAAGTAAGATATGTTGGGATTGTTACGGGTAAGTATTTCATATGGAGTCTTGTTCAATTCTTTGTGGAGGTAGAGCCAGTTTGATGCATGGGAAGCGGCGGAGATGGCTTCGGCCCAAAAGTTGTATGGAGATTTAAACTCCGCCAACATGGTCCTTGCCATCTCAATAAGAGTCCAGTTCTTCCTCTCGGCTACACCATTTTGTTGAGGGGTATATGCAGCGGAATATTGGTGTTTTATCCCCTCATCACTAAGAAAATCATTCAAGGTGTATTTCTTGAACTCGGTGCCATTGTCGCTTCTTATTATCAACACGGGGACATTGTATTGGTGTTGAACCAAGTTGATGAAGTAGATGAAGGTCTTTTGGGTCTCACTTTTCAACTTGAAGGAATATACCCATGAGTATCTTGAAAATTCATCAACAATCACCAAACAATATTTCTTCACACCAAGACTTGCATGAGATGGGGGACCAAACAGATCCACATGAAGGAGCTCCAAGATCCTCGTTGACTTGATGTGGTTCTTTGGCTTGTGGGGAGCATCATGCATCTTTCCTTGAACACAAGCCCCGCAAACACGATCTTTGGCAAAGGAAACATTTTCTTTTAGTTCAACAATATGGCCCTCCTTATGGAGACTTTGCAAAGTTCTCATATTGACATGGGCTAGTCGGCGATGCCATAATCAACCCACATCGGCCTTTCCGAATAAGCACATCGCCCTTGTAGTGGTTTGCCCTGAAAAGTCCACCACATACAAGTCATGTTCGACGTACCCAACGAAAGCGACCTTGAGAGACTTGCTCCACATGAGGACCATGATATCATCATCAATAAAGACGGCAAAGCCCATCTTTCCAAGAGAACGGACTGAAAGTAAATTGTAACCAAGGGTCTCAACAAGCATGATGTCCACGAGTGTAATATCGTGTGCAACCACTACCTTGCCAAAACCCATTACCTTAGACTTTGACTTGTCGGCATATGTCACGGATATTTGATCATCATTTGGCCTTAATTCTTTGACAATAGAAGAGATTCCGGTCATATGACTTATGCAACCACTATCAAGCACCCATTTTGACCCTCTAGAAGCATATGTCTACAAAAGATCAAGCTAATTTTTTAGGTACCCATTTTTCAATGGGTCCTCTTTTGTTAGCAACAAGGATCTTGGGGACCCAAATATACCAAGAAATATAACCATCATACGGGCCAACATATTGTGCATATACATCACCATAATAATCACGCATTAGAACATAGTGAGGGTTAGCACTTCCCGCAAAACCATCATGAGACATAGTTTTGCCACTTGTGGTCTTACTATCCACAATGGCCTTATTTTTCTCTTATGCGGGCTTGGCCTTCTTCTTGTTGTTGTTGTTGTTGTTGTTGTTGTTGTTCTTGGCTTTGGAGACAAAACCAATGCCCCTTTCTCACCATTTGACCTTTGCTTACTCAAGAGGTCATCAATGGACTTATTACCTTTTGGAAATGTGGCCTTAGCTAGCTCCCCCTTCAACCTAGCATTTTCTTCAAGAATAATTGTACTACTAGATGGAATGAAATTACTAGGTGAAGGAATATTGGTCAACTGAGTTTGAAACTTTTCATGGGACTTTGTGAGAGACAAGAGTTAACTTTCCAATGCCTTGTGAGCCTTGTTAAGCAAACTAAAGTCCTTGGCAAGTTTTTATGAACCACACAAACACAATCTTGTCCTTTTTAGCCCTTTTATATTTAGCAATAGCAAGGTCACATTCCTTAATGAGTCTATTCACAATTAAATCATTTGCCCCATCAAGCCCTTCAAGTTTTAGTTAAAGGAACAACCTAGTCTCTTGTTCCTCTTCTAGAGCATTATTTAAGGCTTATACCTCAATCATGTGTTCTCTTCCTAGTGTATATATTTCATCAAGAAGCTCTTGAGTGTGAGAAAGTTGATCTAAGAGGTCCACAAAATGTCTTTTGTGTTCCCCTTGCAAGTTATTCATGAACTCATCGAAAGAAATTATTTCCTTTTTAACCTCAAGAGGCATTTCATCATCATTTTCATCATTATTCAAGAGGGTAGGGTGAAATGATGAAGATACCTCCGTTCCTCTTGCCATAAGGCAAGTGATGTTCTTGTTGGAGAGATTCTCATTTGGGGAGTCGAAGAGGGAGAATGTGGGAGTAGAAGTAGTGGCAAGAGAAGCCACACCACTTGACATTTCCTCTTCATTATCTTCATCATCGGAGGAGTATTCTTCATGAGTGATCAACACAATTTCACCCAACTTCTTGTTGATGGGATTCTTCTTGATGAAGGGTTTCTTGTAAGGAGCTTTGGAAGTTTTCATCAACACAAATTTACCCCATGATCTTCTCTCTTCTCATAGGGACAACCCGCCACAAAGTGATAGCGGTCACCACAATTGAAGCAAGTTCTCAATTTAGTGACATTTTCTCTTCTTCCATTTGGGTTGCTTCTTCGTTGCATTTCCATCTTGGCCTTGGCGGGGTTCTTCCAAAAGATCTTTGCATAGAAGGCCATATATTCACTATGAGCAATCTTGAAATCATCAGGGTTGCTCATGGAGAGGCCTTCATCGCTATCATATTCATCCCCATGTTCCACAACTTTGGCCTTCAATGCAAGGTTGACAACATTGCTCATTCCAAGGGCTCGAGCACGGGCATCTTTGGCATTCTTGGCGGCAACCTTGAAAGAGGCCATCTCTTGCATAACTTCATTGGAGGTCATGAGGTGGTAGTTGTGTCTTCCTTGTAGATGGGCTCATTCCAAGGGCTCTTCAAGTCGATGGGCTCAAAGGGCATGAGTGCACTCAAATATTTCCTTTTTATCCAAGCATCATCCACATGTGAGGCACCCACATTTCTAAAAGCGGTGGCGGTGGTCTTGAGCCTACGGTACATGTCTTCATGATCTTCACCTTACTTCATGTAGAAGCCTTCGGCTTCATTGCTTAGTGCATCATAATGGTTCCTTCGCATGCTCTCATTACCAACAAACAACACTATGAGAGCATCCCAAGCTTCCTTGGCGGTGTTGAGGTGCTCAATGTGTGGGTAATCCTTTGTACCCAATCCTTGTTGAATCATGTGCAAGGCGGTGGCATTGAGTTGACTATTGACAACTTCTATTCTTGTCAAGTTGTTTGGATCCCCAATATAGAGTCCTTGTTCGATGATGTTCCATAGTTCAATGCAAGAGCCGCCCACATGAGTTTTAATTAGATATTGCCATTGAGCAAAAGTAGATGCATCTAGATTTGGTGGGTCTCCTCTATTGTTTACATGAGGGTGAGGAATTGGAGGGTCGGGAGTGTACCATCCATGAGAGTCATGGTGCTCTCCCTTCCCACCATCCCTTTTTGTGGAGGAGTTAATGTTGTCTTGATTATCCCCCACCACCTTACCCGTGGGAGATGTCGGGGCATTCCCTTTAGATAATGGTGGAAGTTACTCTTGAGGAGAAGGAGATGATGAGCCACTTTTATCTTTAACAAGTTGCTCAAGTAGCTTGTGCAATTGTTTGATCTCGTTGCCCAAGGTGGAACTCAATCTTGTTTCCAAGTTATTGAGATCCTCCATGGTCACCGAGGCGGTAGGATCACCATCACCTTCCCCTATGTTGCTACCCATATACTCTTAGGCGGTAAACCCCGAATAAAGAGCCAAGGCTCTGATACCAATTGAAAGGATCGTATGGGAACCTAGAGGGGGGCGGTGAATAGGTGCTACTTCAAATTTTCTTCCTTTTCAAATTAGGGTTTGACAGGAAAGGTAAATTCTCTAGATTATGCAACTAAGGTGAATTTACCTATATGTCAAACAAACATTAACTAGCACAACACTATGCAAGAACAAGTAAGTAAAGTGCGATAAAGGATAGAAGTAACCAAAGTGGTGGACGCCGAGACACAAGGATTTGTTTCCCGTAGTTCCTTCCTTTTGAGGGAAAGTACGTCTATGTTTGGAGAGGGGGATGGTTTCAAACCACCAATGCCATGAGAGGCCTCCCTTGTTCTTCGATGAACCTCACCCCAACGGGTTCAATTCACCTTCCACTATATCAGCAACCTTCGAGGTGGAAGCCGATACCTTTACAACGAGTCCGGGGCACACATCCACAACTGAAAGTACAAAGGAAGTCGCCTAGAAGGGGGGGGGTGAATAGGCTTTTAAAAAAATTACGGTTTAGACTCAAGTAAATGCGGAATAAAAGTAACGTTTAATTTATTGAGCACAAAACCTAGCCACTAAGTTCACCTAGGTGCACCAACAACCTATGCTAAGCAATACAAGCAACAAGGTGATAGCAAGGTATAAATACTTCAAGCACGATGGCTATCACAATGTAAAGTGCATAATTAAAGGGTTCGGTTGAGAGATAACCGATGGACGCAGAGACGAAGATTTGTTTCCCGAAGTTCACTTCCAAAGAAGCTACGTCTCTGTTGGAGAGGTGCGATGGCGCAATGCTCTCCGAACGTCACAAATGGCTCACCTCGAGGTGTGGTGGCTCGATGCTCACCCAACGCCACACAAGGCCTCACCCCGGATGCGGAAGCACGCAACTCACCGACGCCACAAAAGGCTCACCCTATTCTCCCAAGTGCGCACCACAAAAGGCGGGCACTTGCTCCACTATGGGACACTTGAGGGCGGTCACCGAACCCGTACAAGATTGGGGCTAACACCACAACTCAATTGGAGGCTCCCAACAACAAAGCCACAAAAGGCCAACAATGCCACAAAAGGCCAACAACGCCACAAAAGGTTACAAGACCACAAAAGGTCAACAAGACCACAAAAGGTCAACAATCCAACCACACAACCGTCTAGGGTTCCAAGGAACCCAAGAGAAACAAGCTCACAAGCTCGAACTCGTCGAATCTCCGAGGAGAACTCAAACCTATGCACCAAATGGAAGGGCAAGTCCTTCTCTCCCAAATTCCAACAAAGCTACAAAAGCTATTGGGGGAATAAGGGAGGAAGAACACAAGAGGAGAACTCAAACCTATGCACCAAATGCAAGGGCAAGTCCTTCTCTCCCAAATTCCAACAAAGCTACAAAAGTTATTGGGGGAATAAGGGAGGAAGAACACAAGACTCTCCAAGATCTAGATCCCAATGATTCCTTCACAAAGAAGGGATTTGCCTTGGGGGGATTGTAGATCTAGATCTCCTCTCTCAAATCCCTCAAAAAGATGCAAGAATCATAGGTTGACAATGGAGGAGAGAGAGAAAGCCAAGAACCAAGAGAAAAAGCTCAAACCCACGAAGGGGAAGAGGAGCCCCTTTTAAAGGGCTCCCACATCTGCCCGTTATGGGCATTCGCGACACCTGGCCGGAACTTCCGGTGGGAGCCCGGAAGTTCCGGTGGCACCCAACCAACGGTCGAAAACTGCGGAGCGAGAAACTGAAAAAACGAATCATGGCCGGAACTTCCGGCTCTGGGCGGAAGTTCCGCCCAGCCTGGCTCCAACGGTCATCAGACCGTTGACGCCCGCTCTAGAAGCGCAACCGGAAGTTCCGGTCAAAACAGACCGGAAGTTCCGGTGAACTTCCGATGCAAGTTCCGAAAAAGTTCCGGCAAATAAAACGCTTCAAAACAGAAGGTTACTGAGCGTGAGCGGAAGAAGACCTGGAACTTCCACCGGAACTTTCGGCGGCAAAGATGCCCTAGCGGAACTTCCGGTGGGAAGCCGGAACTTCCGGTCAGGGAAATTCCAGAAACCAGAAAACCAGAGACGCAATAACTTTTGCATCCGAACTCCAAGCGGGATGAAAACAATTTTGTTGGAAAGATAACGACGAATATAATCCCTGGGAGAACTCGCAAGATTTATCCCGCAGACAAATATTGGGTATCACCTTGGGAGAAAATATCATGAATATATATGTGATCTATCCCCCAAGGTGTGGAGCCGGAAAACTCGCAAGATCAAAAACCGCAATAAGATATGCAATTGAAATCCTTATATGATGAGCTAGAGCTTGTTATGATGGTGATCACAAGCTCTAGATCCTCTCATGGACAAGAACCAAATAACAACCAAGAAAGATGATGCTATGAATGCAAAGGTTTGATCTCTCTCCGAACGATGCAGACGAGACACCCGCTTGAGAGCCCCTCTTGATAGCACGGCTATCTATCCTAAACCCGTCTCCCAACTAACAATACGAGACCGGCAAAAGAAAAGCCCTATCAAGAACATACCTTTGCCTTGAGCATCCCACTTGAACTTGATGTAGACCGTCTTGTTCTTCTATAGTGGGAACACCTTTCTTGGATGCTCTTGCTTGATGAAGATGAAGACTTGCAAATTGCTCCACCATACTCCATGGGGAAACCTCTTCTTTGAACTTGTATTCATCATTCCATGAGCACGAGGATGGCAAGCTTCAAGCATGAGATCTTCTAGAGATGGCGCATCTTGAGCTCGCCCTTCTTCATCCCTACTTGAGGTTGATCCATCTTGATGCAATTCTTTGCACATGCCTTGATCGACCTTCAAGCTCCTTCTTTCTTCATGATTCCAATGGGCACAAAGCCCTTGGACATTTCTTCATCTTCCAACCTTGAGACCAACACATGGCCCAAGCGATGCCAATGGACAAACCTACAAGTGAAACTCAATTTACACATTAGTCCATAGAGATTGTCATTAATTACCAAAACCACACATGGGGCATACATGCCCTTTCAACAACTTAATTGGAGGCTCCAAAACACAAGCAAGCTGTCAAAACAATCAAAGACAAGCTTGTAAGAACCAAATCAAAGCTAGGGTTTCCGAAGAAACACTAGAGCATGGGGGCCTTCAAGTGAATGAGGGGGAAATGAAGATCTCTCTTGGTGAAGCTGTAGATCAAGGCCTCCTCCTTCGATTCTCCAAAGATCAATGACTTTGGATGGTTGGATGAAGAGATCTTGTTGATTTGGTGGCTCAAATGGAGGTAGTGTTCTTGAGTGGGTCGAGCAACTTCCCAAGGTAGGTGAAGGGCACATTTATAGTCCTTAGTGCAGATCTGACCGTTGAGCATTTATTGCAGCGGTACTACCGGAACTCCAAGCGGTAGTACCGAAAAACACCGGTACTACCGGTCAGGTACCGAATATGCGCTATATGGCCATACCAGCCCTAGACTCCAACGGTACCAGAATAGGGTGCTACCGCAAAGCGGTAGTACCGGCCATGCGGCACGGTACTACCGGACACATGCGATAGTGCCGCATTCTGGTATTGGGGAGGGCAGTGGCATTTGGCAAACTTGCCAAAACCTTATGTCGTGTTAGGTACTAAAGAGCTTTACTACTGCATTTTGGTACTGGTGAAGACAAAGGCGTTTGGCAAACTCGTTCACACCTTCTGTCTTGTCCGGCATCACAATGCCGTACTACCGCCTTTTGGTACCGCGGAGGATAGAAGCTTTTGGGCAGTTCGCCCAAACCCACTGCCTGGTCCAGTAGCAATCTCTGGTACTGTCGGCCCTGTGCAGTAGTACCGGTTGATTTTTCCGGTACTACCGGACATCACAGAGGCAAAATGCAGGATCAATAGGGGACCCTTTTTGGGAGGAATGAGCCAAGGATTTCTTGATAAAACTTGTGGTACACTTGGCAAATAATTAGTCCGACATGTGTGTTGTTATAAACGCCAAAATCACTTAGGATAGGAAATGCTCTTTCAGTTGGTATAGGGTTTGGATACTGGAATTGGTTTCTTTCGAATGTGTTGTTCTTTTAGATAAGTTTCACACTCGTGCTTCTTATTAAGGCTTGGGTTATTGTGAAACAACATGTAATTATAATATCATACAACAATAAGATACATAAATGTGAAATGCTACTCAAAGACTGCTTATACAAGAATTGTTTTATCTTCAAATTTTACTTTACAAGTAGTGGTATTTATAAGGAACTTAAGTGTTAATAATCTTAAATATATAAGTAAAGTATAAGGTAATGTGATTATGATTAATTGTCATTTGTTGACTATGATAAAAGTCCTTCAATTTAGTTGTTAAGAGTTAGAGATATTATTACAAAATTTGTTGTTTGAAGTGGCAAAAAGAATAACCTTCGAAGAAAAGGTTTCTTTGATAAGGTTCAAACAATCTTTAAGGGTTAATAGAATGTGGCCGATGTCTCTTGGCGTTTGTTTGATTAGTTTGGTCTTGAGATACTTTATGTCTTAATTGAAATAGACCAAAGTTAACTATAAAAATATAAGCATTTTATTAGATATGATGTTTATAAGCTTTTGACACTAAAGTTAACTTTAAAAGGGTAAATAAACTTAAGGTGTACTTTGTTTTAATTATTCTTAAGTTTTGGATTTATTATAAGTATGACTAAAGTGTGGGATTATTCACTTTACATTTAAGTGAATGCTTAGATTAAATTTGTTTTGCTATTATGAAAATAACATGCAACTATTTAATGAAAGCATAATTTGGATGATGATGTTAATGTGTTAGATTTAAAGTCATGTTAACTATTATTTAGATGTTAAGATCATTCCCTCTTAATATTAGTGAATGATGTAAAAAATTATTTTAAAGATTGTGGTTTTGAATTTTGATTTAGGATTTAAAAGAGTATTATAGAGTTAATGATTTATGCTTGAGTTTTATTATAAATATTATTTATGGTTTAGAACTTTATTAATTAGATTTTAAGGTTTTAATATTTCTAGAGAAATATAATTATTTCTTATTTAAGCAATGTTTTTAAAGAATTTTCAAAATAGGTAATAGACAAGGATTTATTACTTTAAAGTATTAAGAACTTTTCTAATAGTATATTTAATATTTTTCTAGTGTAATATATTTATTCAAGACCTTAAAAATGATTATTTACTTATTTTTAAGTTTATTCGTATGTTTATAAAATTCCATAAAGGATCAATTGTCTTTGAATATTAACTTAAAATTTTATTTATAAAAAATTAAGTTAGTATTTTTATAAAATAGTAGATTTATTTTTATACACAAAAATGATTTTTATTATTTTTAGGATATTTTATTATATTGTTATAATTTATTGAGAATTCTAGTGACTTTAATATTTAATGGTATTTTATTTAACCCCAACAAGTAGTTTTATATTTTTCTTAAATATATTTCATTTAATGGTTATTTGTGTATATTATTATATATTTATGATTTTTTTCTATATTTTTTCTAGAGGTTTAGATATCACAAGGGTATTTTGGTATCTTGATAATTGTTTTGTGGTTTTACTTAACCAATTTGTCTAAAAATGTGCCTGGCCCATGGACCGGCCCAACTCAGGCTTAGCCCAGCCCAACAGGTTGGTCTCAACCACCCCTTATGGTCTACTGGGTCGATCAATCCGAACCCGTCCCCTTCGTGCTATCTCTCGCCCCTCTGCTCCCATGAATCAGTTTTCCTTCCTCCTGTAACACCGCGGTGTTGCCGCCATCGCCGCCTGTCTCCAGCGTGCTCCAGCTTTCTCGGCCGCCACTGCCATTGATAAAAGATGTGGTCCTCTATTCCCTACACTCCTGTCCAGCTCGATTCAGAATTCGGTCCTTCTTATGGTCGCCCCCTTACTTACGGTGGCGCTAGGGTTTCGGATGTCGCGGCTTCGCCGTGCTCCGATGACCTTACAGGGTTGCTTATTGGGTTGGCAATGTGGTGCTGGTGTTTGTTGGTTGTCGTATATTTCCCTTGGGTGCTATTGGTAAGGCTTGGTGCGGGTTGAGCGCCACTGGTGCTCCTCGTGCTGCCACGCCAATCTTCACTGCCGGTCTGCTTCCTCTCCAATCTCTAAGCGAGGACCATGGGTAAGTGGTGATTCTCCTTTTCTTTTCTCCACCCGATTACTCTCTGGATTTCTCTCTATGATGATGGAGTTATCCTAAGTAGCATCTATGCTCTGTTCTAGGGTGTGTGTGATAAGGATATGATCTCCTTTGAATTGCTCTCTGTTAATTAGCAGATGAATCAAATATATGCGACTGTGCAAGCTATCACTCTATTGATCTATTAAGTGGAGTATATTGCGTTGCTGAAATAGATTGGATAGCTTGGGTTATTAAATCCTTGTATTTCCATCTATACAAGAAGCTTGATCTTGTTACAGATTGATGCACTTCAGTAAGGTCACTAGCCGTCATTAGTCTAGTGGCTCATGTCTGGTGACTTCTATGATGTGGTTGGATTAGAGTGATTGATGGTTCAATCCTGCTAGTTGTAGTGTTACTTAACCATGCGGCCTAATTCATGGTTGATATTTGATTTAATGTTATGCTTGTATTGACATCAAAGAAAACAAAATAAGATTACAGTATGTATCGTTGGAGAATTGATTTCTTTCCTCTAAAGGAACATGCTCTGCAAGTATAATTTGCATATGCTGTTATTACTGTCAAAATGGTAGTGAACTGTTCAGATGATCTAGAAATGATTCCTGGTTTCATGGTCTAGGAAAATGATAGATCTGCTCTGGCTAAACAAGTAGATGGTTAACTGATGTGACAACTTCTCTTAATAGCTTCTGTGACCGAGACTGCCACTATGGTGCCTCCATGTTGGAGTGTGCATAGTGGTAGATCTTGCTTGCCTGATCTACTACTATGGGTGTTATTGATGGCTAGATCTATCCCTGGCCAATGATGCAAAGACCGAGGTTGTGAACACATGTTAGCTTATGTGTGTGCTTCCTGTATTACAGGACAATAACAGTAATGAACTTGTGGTGGACCTTTACATGATTTTCTAAGAATGAAATGATTTCCTAGATTCTTGACTAGGAAGATGATTTGAAGAAAATTGATAATTCTGATGATTCTTGTAATCAAATGATGTTATTTACCTATGCAAGATTTTGTTGGTGCTTGGATGTACTGCTAGCATAAGATGGGTCTGTTTTATGATGAATTCAGTTAGGGATTAATTGTTGGATTTTATTTATAGTGGCAAATGATTTGGATAACTTGATTATATATAGCCTCTAAATGGATAATTTGTTGTTGTGGTGCCTCACAAGAGTGTGCACAACAGTGAACTATCACTTTATGTCTGGCTGTGTAGTTCTCTCATTTTGTTCTAGTGATATTCATCAAATCTGGATTATTTGCAATATAAACATGATGCAAGGACCCCCTTTGCCAATGATGCACATAGGCCGAGGCATTGATACAAAGAAGAACATATGCTATTATTTGGCTTTTTATTACTCTATGATGATCCTTGCATAGCAACTCTATGCAAGACTAAGAGTAACTATTATTTCAATTCCTACTTGGGATTTATGGGTATGCAAGCTTATGCTAGAACTGATAAGAACATATATTGTGCTCTTGGTATATTCACCTGCTGTTTGTAAAGTTGATGCTGCTCTAGTACTTGTGTTCTTGTGGCTGTCCTTGATCAACTCTAGTGATATCCTTTAATCTTATAACTTTTCCTTGATGAGCTTTATCTTGATCTTGATCATCTAGGCTGCTATTCCACCTCCTTGCTTGGCCTACTAATGAGTTGGTTCAGTTCTTGATGGAACCTCTTCCTCCTGGTACTATTAGCTAGTTCTTACTTAATCTGCTCCTCCCAGCTCCTGGATGGCTTATCTAAGCAACCGGAGCTAATGATGTGGTGGATGGATCAATGTGTTCTTAAGATAAAACTGATAAGAACAAGTGATGTTATTGTTGGTGTTCTGGGCTAGTAGAGGAACTGTTGGTCTGATGGTGTGTGTGGGAAGGATGTAGTAGCAGTACTGGTACGGCTGGTGTGAGCTGTTGTCAAGTGGGACACTCCCAGGTTCAAGTTTCCACCCCTAGATATTTTCCTATGGATGAGATCAAGGAATGATGGATATTATCTGGTTGCAACATTTTTTTATATTTGCTAAGATTGTCAGTTTAAGAAACAGTCACTTTAGCTGATTATTGCTAAACTTGACTAATATGTATATTTGACTTCTTTTTCTGTTAAGTTTAAACTTAGCTGGAGTTAGAGGGTATTATAGCTTTCCTAAGATTGGAAAAAAATTTGGTTACTTTGACCCACATATACCTCTCTCTATTTCAAGTGTATAGAAGCATCTGATCCATATCCTAGATGTTGCCTAGATTTGGTAATGCCCTATAGTTCTAGGTTGTGGAATTTAGGAGTACTTCCTGAATCCCCTAACTAAGTTTAATAAATTAAATTGCCTCACCTATGGTGGTGCAAACATTTTAACATTAACAGAATGTTTCCTTTCTTTTGTTGTTTATTATGTAGGAATGAAGATAAGGAGAAGAAAAGAAGATACAAGATTTTAGGCCAAATAGTTAAGGTTTTAGTATAGGTTCTTATACTTGTTGTAAAATTTATTTTATTCTTTTATTGCAACACCAATGTAACACTCTCTTATGTAATAAAGTGTTCCATTATTGTTTTATTTGCACTTTTAATCTATTAAATGTTTATATCTACTTGTAAATAAGAATTCAATTCTTATTGATTATTATAATTCATTTCATTTCAAATTCTTTTTGAGTTCAAATTTATCAATTGAATATTCAAATTTGATTGTCCTTCCCTCAAACACAGATATACAATAAAGGTCATGTCGAAATCTGGCGCACTTGTCCTATCGTTTCCATCAGAATAAGAGAGATATCTCGATCCCTCTATAACTTTAGTTTGGCGCGAAAATTCCCTGAATTTTCTTATGCATGAATGCAATACACAAACATGCGTCCTGTCTATTTCGAGGTGCTAATCCTAGGATGTTACACAAAGGCAGAGACCGCGTAGTACCACGATCAATTCGGTCCAGCGTCTTCGTGAGCTTGGCATGAAGCGCGGCCAGTTGCAGCGCCGCATCCACCTGCGCCTTCGCCCCAGCCGCCACCACCTCCGAGATGAGCCCGACCCGAGCAACGAGATCTTGCTGTGTCGAACCGATCACCGCGACGTGGCCGTGCAGCAGATCAACCGCTTGGCGGCACTCGTTGAGTGAAGCTGCCGCCGTGATAGTTGCTTCACCCATCGTCGCTAGTACCAACGCCGTCTGCGGGGATGGCTTCGCAATCTTCAATGGAGCCGTGGCGACTCCTCAGCGGCTGGATCCAACCGATCTACGCAAGCGCTTCTCGGGATTTTATGGGTCGACAGCTCGATGAATTGGGAGAGTGACCGAATTCGCGCCGCCGCGGGGATGAGGATGTTACCGGAAGAGCGATCCGAAGATGGCCTCCCGAACCTGTCAAAACCCACGGGCGCGCCCAGAAATCATTTGAATCTGATACCAATTGTACCACTCCGACCTAGTTTGATTGCTAGGATCGGAGATCGGATGACCTTCGTGAGGAAGAAGAAAGGAACAGAGAGAGACAGAGAAGCAGAGTACAACGCACGTTTAAGTAGACTCAGACCCAATTGATTACAACAGGCTCCGACCCAACATAACTGACAAGTGGACCCACTCACTCAGCTCTTGATAACGTACTCCTGGTCATGCATCGCCCGTCGTGACACAGGGTCCCTCTGGATACAGTCTTCACAGCTTCAGTGATGAAGATGTACCTCAAGATATTCAACTTACTATGGAAGCTGAAGCGAGTTGATCATTCCTTGACTGGAGTCTGGAAGACCATGAAGCCTAATTGCATAGTTTCTTCTCCATTTTACAAGTGAAAGTATAAAGGAAGTCGCCTAGAGGGGGGGTGAATAGGCTTTTAAAAATATTACGGTTTAGTCTCAAGTAAATGCGGAATAAAACTAACGTTTAACTTATTGAGCACAAAACCTAGCCACTAAGTTCACCTAGGTGCACCAACAACCTATGCTAAGCAATACAAGCAACAAGGTGATAGCAAGGTATAAATACTTCAAGCACGATGGCTATCACAATGTAAAGTGCATAAGTAAAGGGTTCGGTTGAGAGATAACCGATGGACGTGGAGACGAAGATTTATTCCCGAAGTTCACTTCCAAAGAAGCTACGTCTCCGTTGGAGAGGTGCGATGGCACAATGCTCTCCGAATGCCACAAATGGCTCACCTCGAGGTGTGGTGGCTCGATGCTCACCCAACGCCACACAAGGCCTCACCCCGGATGCGGAAGCACGCAACTCACCGACGCCACAAAAGGCTCACCCTATTCTCCCAAGTGCACACCACAAAAGGCGGGCACTTGCTCCACTATGGGACGCTTGAGGGCGGTCACCGAACCCGTACAAGATTGGGGCTAACTCCACAAATCAATTGGAGGCTCCCAACAACAAAGCCACAAAAGGCCAACAATGCCACAAAAGGCCAAAAACGCCACAAAAGGCTACAAGACCACAAAAGGTCAACAAGACCACAAAAGGTCAACAATCCAACCACACAACCGTCTAGGGTTCCAAGGAACCCAAGAGAAACAAGCTCACAAGCTTGAACTCGCCAAATCTCTGAGGAGAACTCAAACCTATGCACCAAATGCAAGGGCAAGTCCTTCTCTCCCAAATTCCAACAAAGCTACAAAAGCTATTGGGGGAATAAGGGAGGAAGAACACAAGAGGAGAACACAAAACTCTCTAAGATCTAGATCCCAAAGATTCCTTCACAAAGAAGGGATTTGGCTTGGGGGGATTGTAGATCTAGATCTCCTCTCTCAAATCCCTCAAAAAGATGCAAGAATCATAGGAGGGGAAGGGAGAGGGAAAGCTTCTTCAAGGTTGACAATGGAGGGGAGAGAAAAGCCAAGAACCAAGAAGAAAAGCCGTGTCCCACGAAGAGGAAGAGGAGCCCCTTTTAAAGGGCTCCTAGATCTGCCCGTTATGGGCATTCGCGACACCTGGCCGGAACTTCTGGTGGGAGGCCGGAACTTCCGGTGGCACACAGCCAACAGTCAAAAACTGCGGAGCGAGAAACTCAAAAAACGAATCATGGCCGGAACTTCCGCCGGTTCACCGGAACTTCCGGTGGGAGCAAAACTTCCAGTGAAAGTTCCGACAGAAGTTCCATCAAATAGACACAACGAAAACAGAAGGTTACTGAACGTGAGCGGAACAAGAGCTGAAATTTCAATCGGAACTTTCGGCCTGAGCGGAACTTCCGGTCACTGGCCGGAACTTCCGGTGAGAGTGAAACTTCCGGTGGAAATTCCGACTGATGTTCCGTCAAATAGCACATCCAAAACAGAAGGTTACTGAGCGTGAGCGGAAGAAGACCCGGAACTTCCACCGGAACTTTCGGCGGCAAAAATTCCCTAGCGGAAACCAGAAAACCAGAAACGCAATAACTTTTGTATCCGAACTCCAAACGGGATGAAACCAATTTTGTTGGAAAGATAACGACGAATATAATCCAACAAGGTGTGGATCCGGAAAACTATGAATATATATGTGAAGTATCCCCCAAGGTGTGGAGCCGGAAAACTCGCAAGGTCAAAAACCGCAATAAGATATGCAAGTGAAATCCTTAGATGATGAACTAGAGCTTGTTATGATGATGACCACAAGCTCTAGATCCTCTCATGGACAAGAACCAAATAATAACCAAGAAAGATGATGCTATGAATGCAAAGGTTTGAGCTCTCTCCGAACGATGCAAACGAGACACCCGCTTGAGAGCCCCTCTTGATAGAACGGCTATCTATCCTAAACCCGGTCTCCCAACTAACAACACGAGACCGGAAAAAGAGAAGCCCTATCAAGAACATACCTTTGCCTTGAGCAACCCACTTGAACTTGATGTAGACCGTCTTGTTCTTCTATAGTGGGAACACCCTTCTTGGATGCTCTTGCTTCATGAAGATGAAGACTTGCAAATTGCTCCCCCATACTCCATGGGGAAACCTCTTCTTTGAACTTGTCTTCATCATTCCATGAGCATGAGGATGGCAAGATTCAAGCATGAGATCTTCTAGAGATGGTGCATCTTGAGCTCGCCCTTCTTCATCCCTACTTGAGGTTGATCCATCTTGATGCAACTCTTTGCACATTTCTTGATCAACCTTCAAGCTCCTTCTTTCTTCATGATTCCAATGGGCACAAAGCCCTTGGATATTTCTTCATCTTCCAACCTTAAGACCAACACATGGCCCAAGTGATGCCAATGGACAAGCCTACAAGTGAAACTCAATTTACACATTAGTCCATAGAGATTGTCATTAATTACCAAAACCACACATGGGGGCATACATGCCCTTTCAACAAGGAAGGAACAAGCATCAAGGCTCGGTTTGTTTCAGTTCTTCGGAAATGCCAAGTTATATTTAATGAAATGAACCATTTTGTGACCAACTTCCAGTACTACATTATGTTTGAGGTCCTGGAGATTTCTTGGGCTTGTTTCTCGAAAGAAATGGAGCGGCAAAAGATTTAGATGATCTTCTCATGGGGCATGACAAGTACCTCACCTCAATTGTGGAGTATATGACCTTGCCAGTATGATTGCCAGTATGAGAAATTTGTATGACCTTGTCCCTGTTCTAGTGCAAATGCTTATCCACCCATGCCACGAAGTTGGAACCTACATTACAAGTTGTTGGAGATATGCCCTAGAGGCAATAATAAATTTAGTTATTATAATATCTTTGTGTTTATGATAAATGTTTACATTCATGCTATAACAGTATTAACTGGAAACATTAATACTTGTGTGATGTGTAAACTAAATAAGAGTCCCTAGTAAAGCCTCTTTATAATACTAGCTTGTTGGTTAATAGATGATCATGGTTTCCTGATCATGAACATTGAGATGTTGTTGACAACAAGATCATATCATTAGGAGAATGGTATGATGGACATACTCCTATAGATAAGCGTAGCATAGAGATCAAGTCATTTTAATAGTTCAATTGCTACAAGCTTTCTGATACATAGTAACCTAATTCCTTCAACCATGAGATCATGCTTATCACCATCACCGGAAGGATGCTTTGATAACATCAAACACCACACCGTAACTGGGTGGCTATAAAGATGGCATTGAGTGTTCGGAAAGTATGGGTTGAGACACATGGATCAAGAGTGGGATTTGTCCATCCATATGACGGATAGATATACTCTGGGCCCTCTCGGTGGAATGTCATCCAATTAGCTTGCAAGCATGTGACTGGCTCACAAGGGATCACATACCACGGGAACGAGAAAAGAGTACTTATCGGTAACGAGGTTGAACTAGGTATGCAGAGATACCGACGATCAAAACCTCGGATAAGTAAACTATCGTGAGACAAAGGGAAATTGGTATCTTATGTAAGTGGTTCATTCGATCGCAAAGTAATCATAGAAATATGTGGGAGCCATATGAATTTCCAGATTCCTCTATTGGTTATTGATCGGATAAGTGTCTCGATCATGTCCACATAATTCACGAATCGTAGGGAGACACACTTAAGGATTCGATGTTGTTGAGTAGTTATGGAATGATGAGAAAGAGACCGAATGTTGTTTGGAGTCTCGGATGGGATCCGGGATATCACGAGGAGATCCGGAATGGTCCGCAGAATAAGATTCATGTAAGGAAAGTCCTGTTTCGGAGTTGGGGAATGATTCCGGTGTTTTCATCGGGAATGTTCTAGAAGGGTCCAGAAGGTCCGGCACTCCGGAGGGAAGGGTACATGAATGTGTCATGACAATGTGTAATGGTTGCATCATGTACTAGGTCACTTGGCTAGGAAAAATAAAGGAGGAAATCAAATCCTAGTTTGAAAGTCAAACGCCAATTTGAGAAAGTCAAACGGCAAGTTTGCTTGGTGGAGGGAGAGTAGGAAACCTACTTGGGGAGGAGTTCCTCTCCCTCCACCCGCCGGCCAAGGAGGCCAACTTGGGGGAGGACTCCCTCCTCCCAAGCCGCGCCCTCCCACCTATATAAGGAGGGGCAGGGCTGCCCCTCTTCCCTACACCCAACACACCTAAACCCTAGCCCTCTCCTCCAAGTCGCCGGCGCCACCACCTCCTTGTGCCGCCGCCTAGGGCACCTCCAACTCGGTGAGTTGGGGTGTTCCCCAAACCCTAGCCGCCGGCTACACCCTCCCCTTGGTGCCCTCTAAACCCTAGATCACCAAGGCCTCTCTCTCATAGTCCACCATACTCGCTCAGGCATAAGGCGAAGCCCTGCGAGATCTCATAGTCCACCATAGTCGCGAGGAGAGTGCTACAACCTTCGCTGTCTGCTGGAACAAGGGAGAGGAAAGTCTTCATCGAGTATCGAACGTGTGACCGACTACGGAAGCGCTGCCGGAACACAGCGTCGGAAGGATCGTCTACGCGATCTTGAGATCGGCAAGAGTACGACTACATCACCCACGAGAATCTGCTCTCGTTAACCGCTTTAGAATCTTCGAGGGTGAGTTCCTCTATCGACTCGTTGCTATAATCTAGTAGATAGATCTTGGCTTGTTTGTTTGCATGCGGTAGAAATTTTTTGTTTTCCATGCTACGAACCCCCTACACAAGCAGCATTAGTGTACAGGGTTGATGTAAGTTTACTTTAGTTTGACATTGGTTTTGTGTGTATTGATGCCCATTTCATGTATCTTCTTTTGTTTTTTTAGTTAGGTTGCATGGAGATTTATCCTCACCAGCTTGTATGCTTTAGTTACAAGAGAATGAGAATATAATTTAGCTACTTGTATTTGCTGGTTATCAAGATTGTTAACCAAACAATCATAGGATGCCATTGCTACTTATAACGAGACTAACTTTTGGTTACCATAAATCCATAATGCTGTGATGACCCCTCCTCCGTCCGCACCCGCGCGGTGGCGCCGCGCCGCGCCAGGCGGCTCCCCTTTTCGCCGAGCCCTCCCTCCCGTGATCTCTCCTCCTCGCCGCCGCCGTTCGGATCATCTCCAGGCAAAGACCTGGGGGCATGGCGGCGGCGGCGGCGTCCCTGATCGCGATCTGGCGGGAAGTCGGCAGCGTCCGTCCCGGCTGGTTTGGCGATGGTGTTGCGGCGAGCGGCGGACGGTGATCCTCGGCCTAGATGGCGGCAGGTAGCGGCGGCGATCTGGGCCTAGCCGCGATCTGTCCCGTACGTTGGCCTTGACGCCGGCGCCCAGGCGACCCGGGTCTTGTCCGTGACACTAGGGCTCTTGGGGCATCTGCCCCCGGCATGGTGGTGGCCGCCTCCTTCTCCGTCGGAATGGTCGGCCGGTGGTCTTGTCGTCTTGCGGCAGATCCTGCTAGTTTCTGGCGGATGGCGTGGGGGCTACTGGCTCGGTTTCAATAAAGGAGGTGGTCCTGGATCCCTCTCAAGCCAAGACGATGATCTGCCGTATGTTGGTCTCCATTGATCTGGTTTCTGTGTCGTGTTCCGGAAGGCTCCGTCGGCGAACTGCATAAGTGCTATTATGCCGTGAGTTTGCTGGAAGGATTGAATTCGATCGTATGCACCCATGTTTTATCCTGGCCGTTTGGTTTCAGAGGGTGTGCTTCGAAGCTTTGTTGGCTGTTATTATCATGGGGCATGTTCTCGTTCCATGGTGCTAACGGAGAAAGTCATGAAGACCGAGATCTAAGGACGGACAATGGTGGTTCGAGTCTGGGTGGTGATGAGGAATTGGCTAGGTGACTTGTGAATTGGAGCAGTGGCATGCAAGTGGGGACGACTGCATAGGAGAGGTTCATGGTCCTAGCTCTCAGGGTGAAAACCCAGGGTCTGACCTTAATTGGTTGTGTCTGGCAACGGCCTTGTTGAAGGTATTGTTTTGAGAGCACGGACTTTCTTCAGGGTGAAAACCTAGATCTTTGATCGGGCGATGATGGTGTTTGTGCACTGTTCCCTTCTTGGAGGCGTCGTTTTTGGAGAAGCTGGACTTCTGGTGTTGTCTTGGTGGTGGTAGTACTGCTGTTTCAATGAATGAGTCACTGTAGCGGAACTTTTCTTTTTTTATAATTCTTTTTTTTGGCTGTGTACATCCGTGTGGCCGCTAGGGCAATGCGTTGTTGCAGAGGCTAGGTGTAATTGGTATCATCTGATATTAATATATGCTCCTTTTCCTAAAAAAAAATCCATAATGCTATATGTCAGAGCATTATGTTTTCTTTCAGGGATTGAAGTCCTGAGCAATGTCTGGCCTTTAGTTACCAACTTTTCATACTAGTGATTTATGAGTGCTATAGCGGCAAACTATCATATTTGTTATTGACTAGTTTATGATAACTGAACAGTATTTTTATGCTAAAAATAACTGAAAACATTTGTATGTGATGTGCAGAAGTTTAGTATGATATGTGTGCTGCAGGGATTGCACACTCAGTGGTACCTTCTGTTGATAGAGTAGATCTACATTTCTATTGTGACGGGAATTAGTTGATCTGCTCTATTTTTTTCTACATTGTGCACCAAAAGTTCTTTCTTTACCTTCCTTGATTATCAAAATTGAAAATGCAAAGGGGATAAATAGCAAAAAGGTTTAGATAGGCATCCAATCCATCAAAGGCAACCATCAGAAATAGTTCTGTTCACACTAGCCTTATTTCAGAAGTAAGTATCAAGGCAGAAATACGGACTATATGATTCAACACAACCGAGAGTCAGAAGCAGGTTAGTCACCTAATGTCATGCAAACAGCAGGAGCTGGCAAGCTCTAGGACCGAGCCTTGGTGCACAGGCCACACATTGGTCCTTGTAAAAAAGATTAGGTATAGGAGGAACGACTAGAGTCAATAATTTCATTGTGCCGTGCAGTAGCAGCAGACCACCATGGTCATCTTGATCAACTTCACACCATAAGCCACCAAATCAGCTAACTACCCAAAATGAACCAAGGTGGGCCGGCTCTATATTTTGCGGGGCCCTAGGGCGAAGTTTACAACATGGCCCCCTAAGGTGAAAATATGTGTTGCCAAGATTGGAGCTAGGAAAGAGGTCATGGGATAAGAACGCAATTATCACTAATTTGTATCTCATAGTGATATTATGTTCCTTTGGCAGGGTTATAAGGATACTCATATAAATTTAAGTCTCCTCGAGATGGATGACTACATATAATGTTCGATGAGCCTTCACCTGAATCATGATTACAAGATGTAGTTGGGTGGGATTTTGTTTTTCAAATTTAGAAAATGATTCATAATATAATTACAACCTAAATGTTTAGCAAGATATTTTGTAGTACTAAAATGCATACCACGTGATCATATTGACGAATTTAGTCTAACTTAACATTTTGATGGATGGAAGACTATTTAAGTGCTATACTTCACCGTGTGACCACATATCACCAAACAAATATTCTAACTTACGGCAAGCCACAAATATTCAAGAAATTTTATCTGATATATATCATCAAACCCTAAAGACTGCGGGCGAATTGAGATATGAGTATAGATGAATCGATCTAAAAAAGAAGTATAAATGGATCAAACAATGGCCCTTATATTACAATTAAAACGCTGGAGAAAGAAAGTAGTCGAGGATTATCTGCGAAGGAGGAAGGAGTGACGAGGACGAAAGAGGAATAAAGGCGACGAGGTAGAGCATTTGCCTTCATCTGGTCCGTTCTAGGAGACAAGCAGGAGATGTGAGATAATTACTGAATCGAAATTCAGCACGCGAGCGGACGAACGGGCCTAGTGATCAAAACAGTACCACAAGATTTAGACCAACTCGATCGCTCAAGTTTCCCAAGCCAAGCATTTCCACCGTGCCTTTCCTGCTCGAAATTGCTTTTTTTAGTAGAACCCGCTCCAAATTGTTGATGCTGATGTGGGTTCTTTTCTTTTTAATCCAACATAAGTACATACATGTGTAAAGGAAGGATGGAATTATGGGCCCCTCTAGAGCGTGGGCCCTAGGGCGTTGCCCATGTTGGTCATGGGTCAAAGCCGGCCCTTAGGTGTGGTGCCATAGCTGTAATCCTGGAGCCTAGAAGGCCAAGCACCTGTGAATGCTAATAGCAGGGGAAGACGAGAGATTTCCTGGAGGAGGACTAGCGCACGGCCATCCATCGACGGCGGCGAGCGGCAGGCAGGGCCTAGTCGAGTCGAAGAATCGTGAGCAGCAGGAGGCATTGCTGGATCACGCCAAAGCTGAGACCATTTCCACCCGTTGTCTACACCAACGCTGATGAAGAAATTGCCACCCGTTATCTACACCCGGCGTCCATGCCCAACCAGGTTCAGATATCCCCAAGTAATCAAGGTAAATTCTTGCACTAGTGGGCACCAAGAAACCGAATAAAATGATTTCTAGTTCACTTGAGTGCTCTTCTAGTATATGGTGCTCTTTTGGTTTTAGGTTCAGAAAATAGGGATACATAGGGGAAACAGAGGATTCATCTGAGTATCTTATTTCTTGTAACAAGTGGTTAGAGAATTAAGACCTTAGTGGGTGAATGATCCGGGTTACAGCAGATGAATGAATGTGTGGTTTCTGTTTGTTTATGTACATACTGCATCATCACTTAGTACACCAATAGAATCAGGTTCATAGTCGTGCTCATGCAGCTAGAAATCCGCAACATATTTTCTTTTATATACAGTAAACCTTCGTTGTGGATTTGTAACTTGCCGCAGGCATATTCCAGCAAGAAACTGTCGTTATTTATTCTTCTTGAGAAAACTATCTGCTAGCACATACTCCTAATTGCTGTGTTAACAAATGACATGCATGACCATCTCTGAAAACAAAGGAACACTAGCTCGAGTTAGAACTGCTGTGGTGCTATCATGTAAATATATCATGCTTGCTTATGGGTTTAGGAGTGTTGGTAAGAGCTAAAACTGAACCACAAGAGCAGGTTTAGGACTTACTTAGCATAAGAGACTTTAATACGTGCACTCTCTGAACTGATAAGGCTAAACTGTGCACTCTCATAAAACTCAAAACTTGTGTGATGTTCCTCTGTTATAAAGGTATTGCTGGCATGCTTGTCCTTTAAATTGGCAATACATCTGACCATAAGTGTGTAAACTCCTAGGAACTATAACTGGAGGTGCTGCCTATCGAAGACTGGTCGTTCATATACGCTTGTAGTAGCTCATATCCAGGTTTAGATTTTAAGCCTTGTAAAGAATTAAAAATGCAACCCTTTGGTCATGTTAATATCAGTTTTTATAGGAACACATGTGTATCTACAGAAGCCTATTCCTCTAAGGAATATGCCACCTAGGTCACTACTTTTTAGAGCATGTATGCTTGGGTAACAACTGAATGCATTGTAATAATTGATAAGAAAACACTTCATCTTCGATATGTCGAATATACACATAATACTCGAAAGGGTAGTATGTGGGTCACCTTAGGTGGTATCAGAGCAATTGTGTCTCGGAATAGGCTTTCGCCTCGCTTTATAAATAAAGCCCAACGGCCGAACTGATACATAGTAATGAGGGGAACCTCTTACAAAGCGGATCAAAGATAGAAAAATAAAAACTATGAAGACCGAGCTTGCCACCGAAGCCAAGAGAGCGAGACCAAGGGTACCGGACTCCACGACGACGCAACGCACCGCCGTCGTCGAGACCAGAATGGCCAAGGGTTTTCACCCGGAGTCCAAACATGGAGCATGTACCCACAACAACGCCTCCAAGAAGGGTACGACACCCGCAGGCATCGCCGCCGTCGGCGCCGAAGCACTGAGCTTTCGTCCGGAAAAACCTTCACACCACACCCGGTATCTTGGATTGCCCTCTGCCCCCGAACAAGATCTCCAGCTCGCGATCTGGGAGATAACTTCGCCAAAGCTCCGCCACCACCAGGGACCCCCGTTGCCCGCTGCCTGCTCCTCACCATCCTCATGGCCAAAGAAGAAGACCATCACCACCGCCACATCGCTCGCCGTAGAGCCATCCATGCAGTCCACCTTTCGGGGCTGCCGCCCCGACATCCTAGGCCTCGCATCTACGACGCGGCAAACTCCTTGGGGCAAGTCCACCGACATGAGAAGGACAAGTCAGACCCTCCCAAGGGGGACAGTGTAGGTTCAGCTTGTCGACAAGCCGAACCCGCAGAAGACGAAACCAGGACTGCTAGGTAGACACCGGATCTAGGCCCGCTGGCCCTGATCCAGTACCTCAGCCACACCATGGCCAGGGGGTGGGATTCTGAGCGTACCCAGAAGCCCCTGAAACCCTTGTTGGCAGCAGGGCCCACGAAGCCGGATCAGGCCCGGATGGGCCCAGATCTAGGCCTAGGGCCCCGCCGCCATGGGCCAGCTCCACTCTCCACCGTCTCTGCACCCCGCCGGCCAGCCTTCCTCGCTCCTCCCATAGCCAGTGATACCTTCCCCGTAGCATCTCCATGTGCGAGCCAGACCTCCGCGCTCCAGGACCTCCTCCGTCGGCCACGGGTCAGCGCCGCCACGTCCGCCAAGAACCACCACCTCCAGCTGCAAGATCCGCCCAGCCGCGGCACGCCGGCCGACACCGCGCCGAGCACCAGCAGATCCGCCAAGCAAGCATCGCCGCCAGTTCGCCGCCACCCCGCGTGGCCCTCCTGACGCCCGGGGAAAGAAAGGCCGCCTCCACCAACACCGACCAGACTTTTTCCGGTGGACCTCGCCGGCGGCGGCGGCGGAGGGTGCGGTGACCCAGCATACCACTGCATGATGTAGTACACTATAGTCATTGACATAACACCAATGGAACACCGTTCCATCCGCATTATATCCTTCAGAGTGGTACAACAGAAACATCACGGGTCTAAGACAACACTTTATATTACATATAGCATATTAAAAAAGATCCAGAGAACTTCCTCGAACAGTGAGGAATATTATACAGACAGAACCAGAAAGATCCACTCGGAGTTACTTTAGAAGTACTACTATTAATATATGTATAAGGCTTGAAAGTACTACTATAGTATTGTTCTACAGAAGTAGGTTCTAGATTCTAGGAGTTTTATTTATATTCTACGCTTCAGCTTGTCTTCGATAGATTCCGGTAAGGACTTCGACTCTATTGATCTCCCTCAGATATCTTCAACTCTTCAAGTAACTTATTTCCCGGAAACGCCATTGTTTTCTCCGAGATCTAGCAAGGGTTAAGAAGACACGTTGAGTACGAGCGTACTCAGCAAGTTCACTAAAAAGAAATGTTTGATGCACTATCGACAGCCACAGACCATAGGTCGTAGGCAATGCAAGTTTTCGTAAACATTTCTTCAAAGGTTGCTTTTATTCTGAAAAGCTATGTCCATCAACCTTCACGGGTTTACCAGAACTTTCATGGAGTTCCTTTCCCGCAGCGTTCGCAGCTCCTTCCCGGAACAGGGAGTAACAAGTTACAGTTCCTACACTCTGCAGAGGTGCGTCACTTTACCCATGAGAGATCTTAGCTTTGTTGCACATCCGAGTTATAGGCTCGTCCACACTTCCTTGGTGTGAGGCCCAGACTAAGATCCAAGCCAAACACTGTCCTTCTCCGTGACCCCGCATACCCGACGGATTGCACATCAGACCTAGGATAAAACTTGTTTCCATTATCAGCCTAAGGTGTACAACCCTCATAGATACCAGAAGCCATAGGATGTTGAGGGATCCCACCCATAACCTGCTAACCCTCTACAAGAGGAGTTGCAACAACGGCCCGATCATCCGTTGGCATGCGAGAGAGAGCCGATCCAGCTAACTTCTTCGTCCCATTCCAAATCTCATGGTTAACGTGTAATATACATCGCAAGAATCACTGGCGACATTGGTTGTTAAGTCCTAGATAATATGTTCCTTTACCACCGGAACTTCCATAGAAGGTGATTACCTCATGGTAAATAACCTATAATCATATTATTACAAAAATAGTGTTTTCTGACCTTTTGAAATGTAGGTGATGACAATACTGAATTTGCAAAATACTTTACATAAAATAATCAAAGGACATGAGCAAGTGTGAACTTGCCTTTTGTGATTGTAACATTATTCACTCACGGTCTTCGAGATAATAGAAGATCCAATATCTGAAATCATCATCATTGGTCCGGTAAGGACTAATGTTTAAAGAGGCAAGATGCCATTATGCATAAATAATGCTATGCAATTTTATAATTCCCAAAGTGAAACCCTCAGCATTATAAATAAGTTGATCTTAGGTATATTCTTTAAGATTGGGTTTATCTTTAAGTTTAGTTCATAAGCAATGGCATTGATAAGGAACTTAAGTGTTAACAATCTAAAACATACACGTACGAATATAGTAATGTGATTATGATTAATTGTTATCTGGTGACTAGGATAAAAAGTCCTTAGGATTGAGTTGTTAAGAGTTGAAAAAGTTATTATAAGATTGTTATTTGAAGTGGCAAAAAGAATAACATTTGAAGAACATATTTCCTTTCTAAGGGTTAAACCATCTTTATTGTTTAATAGAACATGATCAATATCTTTTGATGTTTGATTGATTAGTTTGGATTTGAGATGCTTTATGTCTTAGGTTAAATAGACCAAAGTTAACTATAAAAACATAAGTAGTTATTAGACATGATGTTTATAAACTTTGAGACTAAAGTTAACTTTAAAAGGGTAAGTAAACTTAAGGTGTAATGTTTTAATTTTTCCCAAGTTTTAAATTTATGATAATTGTAACTAAGGTGTGGAATTATTCACTTATATTTAAGTGAATGGTTAGATTAAATTTGTTTTGTCATTATGAAAACATCATGCAATTATTTAATGAAAGCATAATTTGGATGATGTTGTTAATGTGTTAGAATTAAAGTCATGTAAACTATTATTTAGATGTTAAGATTATTCCTTAATATTAGTGAATGATATATAAAATTATTTTAAAGGCTGTGGTTTTGAATTTTGATTTAGGGTTTAAAAGAGTATTATTAAGTTAATAATTTATACTTAAGTTTTATCATAATTTATGATTATGGAATTAGACTTAATAATTAAATTTAAAGGATCTAGTGTTTTTACTAAGAAATGTGATTGTTTCTTTCTTAGTAAATAATCTTAGAGAATTAACAAAGTGGTTATTTTATTTTAGTAAAATAAGTAAATGAGTTTTATTATCTAATGTTATTTAAATGTTTTAGAATAATATATATAGTATTTTTCTAGTAAAATATATTTATTCAAGATCTTAAAAATGAATTTTATTTATTTTTAAGTATTACCTTTGTTTTTATAAAATTCTTCAAAGTATTAAGTGTCTTTAAATATTTTCTTTATATTTTATTTGTAAAACTCTAAGGTGCTATTTTTATAAAATAGTAGAGTTATTTTTATAAACAAAAATGATTTTTAGTTATTTTTAGGAGTTCTTCTTATTTTATGAAATTTTACTCAGTATTTAATGATGTTAATATTTATGTGCTTTATATTTATTCTAAATAAATAAAGTAATATTTTTATTAGGCAGATATTATTTTTGCGAACATTTTGATATATTATGTGTATTTTTAGAATTTTTATTTATTTTTCTACAATTAATATTATATTAAGGCTATTTTGGTAATTATTATTTTTATTCTATTTTAAGGTGGGCCTGGCATTTCAGCAGATGGACTGAGTTAGACTAGCTGGGGTACTGGATCGGTCAAACCGACCTAGCCGCAGCTCGCCCCATCACCCCGACGTTCCTCTTCTCCTCTGCTCCTCTCGTTCTCACGTTAGCGACCGATGTTGCGTCGCCAGATTCCGACGAGCTTGGCTACCCCGGCCGATGGCGATGGCCCTGCTCGACGCGTCTGTTAAAGCTTCACCAGCCTACCCAATTCAACTTGCGTCTCATGCCCCTACGTGCCCACCACCAGCCCTAAACCCTAATTCCCCTTTTTGCCATTCCTCCGGCGGGACGGCGAGGTTCTCGGCAACCCCGGTGATATGGCGAGGGCGTTCAGATGCTGGGCCTTGCTGGTGGTGTGGGACGAGGCAGTGCAACGCCATGGCTCTCCTCGTGTGGCTGTTCCGCCGTGCTGAGCTTCGTCTCGCTGCCGTCACCACAACTACTACTTCGTCGGCGAGCTTAGACTCGTCCCAGGTAGGCACTCCTTCTCCCCTCTCTACATCTTCTACTCTTACCCTCTTCTAGTGAAAATTCTGGAACCCTGGTAATATCTTCTATAGCTTTATGTGGTTGACATGCCCCTTCTTATTTGATCTGTAAGATCCTTTAAAGGGTGTCAATAATGATTCCCTAATGTCAAATGATTATGGGTAGAGCTGGTTTACTATGGTGAGGATTAATGTCTATGTGTTGTGATGAGTTTCAGTTAGAGAAATGTTTCCTCATTTGTTTGGCATTCGATGATCTACAGATGTTTACCTGAATCTGGTTGATACCAGATTCCACCTTGAACCATTATTCACTGTTAATTATGATTTTTAGTATATGTTGAAACTGAAGTTTAGATATCCATGTCGACAACTAGAGGTGAATATGATTTCTGGAAGAAAGCATTCGGGAAGATGATTTAATTATGTGAATGTGCTTGTTGCAGGCACTCAATGATTTCTGTTTTGATAGATGTTTACTGTTGTGATGCCTCTAGTGAGAGTGTACACAACCGTGAACTCTTGACAGCATGATATGCTGTTTTGATCCAGTGATTTGTTGAGGTATCATATCTCTTGCTTGATTCCCATTTAACATGTTGGGATATAGTTTCTTTGGGATTGAAACCTCCTAGATTGGAATCCAATGGTTGTGAAACATTTATGTGTTGTCAATATGATAAAGATTATTTTGGTAATATTGGTAAGTATAAACGGATGGTCAATATGATTACTTTGTCCATATGACAGCAATAATTTAAATGATTCCTAAAATTATTAGGAAGATGATTTGAATTCATTACTAAATGAAATTCGGAACATATATATATACTTGATTCTTAGGGTTAATGCCTGAGAAAATGATATGAATTAGTCCCTTTTAATTTTTGGTTGGCTTCTGCTGTCCTAGGCTGCTACTGTGGTGCCTCCAACCTTGGAGAGTGTACAATGGTAGCCCAGGTAGCATGACTTGCTGCTGGGAACATCTACTGTGATGTAGTTGATGTTGGTGTCAAAAGAAAAGAAATTTAGCTCATGATGCAAAAAGGCTGAAGCTAGTTTTGTGGCTGAAATACAGATTCTTTCACTTGGCTTTATCTTAGCTCTAGGATGATACTGGAGTAGCATTACTACCCAGTCTGAGAGCCTCTCTCTCCAACCTCATGCTCTAAACAAAATGATAAGAACAAATACTAAAAGTTGTCTTGATAGACTGATAGAAATGTATATGTGCTTAATTTTTTCTTGGCTCTGCCCATGATGCATAGGATGAGGTTTAAAAGCATGTGCTAGTTTAAGATGACCTTATAAAGATTCCTAGGCTACCTGACGAGGAAGATGATTTTTATATCAATCCTATTTGATTGTATATGATCTTAAAATCTATCTCTTTGAGGATGTGGTGATTTATTAATTTTAGTGGCTTCCTCTGATGTGAGATCAATACTGTGGAACCCAATTCAAGGGTGCACAGTAACATACTCATAGTGAGTAGGATATGTTGCTATGTTAATTAATCTACATGGTCAAGGATCATTAGCCCTTGATGATTGTTGTGTGCAACAAGATCCAGCCTATGATGCAAAGGCTGGGGCCCTAATGGTGATTGAAACATATGCTACAGTTTATCTTTCTAACTCAATGATGAGACTAGCATAGCACTTGTGTTGATTAAATCATGTGTTGATTGGGTTGTGGCCTAACAACCTGATGCTTGTAGATCGCTGATATGTGGTTGTGCACCTTGTCTTGTGGATGTGCTACCAAGGAGTCTCCTTGTATTGTTGTTGCTCAACTTCTACTTGATAAACTTGGTCTGCTCCTGCCCCTCCTTCTTGTGCTCATGTCTTGGCCTGTTTTCTAAACTCCCCTTAAGTAACCATGATGGTTATAGTGGTATTGGCTGATTTGTTGGGAAGAATCTGGTGATGAACTAAGGTGAACTTGGGTGGCTTTGGGGCTAAGTAAGGTGTGTGGAGATATTCTGATCAGCTTCTAGCTTATCAGCTACGGCTGTGTCACCCCTTTTATGTGCATTGGCTGCTGCTGTGGTGTTGACAGCACACTAGTGCATGCTGGTGAGTGAGCAGTTTGCTTGCATGTTGTGGTTTGTGGATTAGATCAAGTAAAAGCTTGATATTTCCTGATGTTTTACCTCTTTACCTTCTTATCTGGCTTTGGTGAAACTTGCCCCTAAGCCAATGATGTTGTACTTAGGCCACTTCCTGATTAAGAACATATACTACAATTTGGCCCCTTTTTAATTCATACTCAATGATGAATTCAGGCTCTAGCATCTCTAGGCCAAATCTGAGAGTACAATTAATAAACTACCCCCCTTATTCTTTTACGTTTGTTAGACTGTTGTTTTTATTTGCAGAAATCAGGATCAAAGAGATAATGAGAAGATCAAGAATTAGATAGGAAAGATAGTTTAGGTTTTATCTTATTACTCTTGTTGTAATTCCTTTTTATTCACATGTTTGTATTATTATTGTGATTGTAAATAATGAACTATTTATTTATTAATTCTTCCTTTGTAAATCCTAATTGTAAAGATAATGTCATATATATTTTGTTGTAATAAAGAATTCTTTTATTCCTTTTAATAATGTAATTTTTCTACTTATTTGTTTCCTGATACTTTACTTTTATTATCTATTGTAAAAGATCAAAGTAATACTATATGTATATATATATTAATAAAGAAATCTTTTTATATCATTTTTGTAATCATTTAGTTTCAAGTTATTAAATATTTCCATTTCCTATTTGTGGATTTTATAAATTCATTTGAATTTCATATTTGAATTTCAAATACATGTTTGAACAAATTTTCCCCCGAAACACAGAATTCTACAAAGGTCATGTCGAAATCTATCGCACTTGCTCCGAAGTTTCCTTCAGTACAAGAGAGATCCCTATCCCTCCATAGCTCTTTTAGTTTTGCGCGAAAATTTCCCGGATTTTCTTATGCATGAATGCAATGCACAAACATGTGTCCTCTCTATTTCCAGGTGCTAATCCTAGGATTTTACAGACTCTCCCTCTTAAAATAAACTTCATCCTCGAATTTCGCACCCTCTTACGTTTCTGAAGATAAAATTGACTTCTTCAAATACTGGTGACTCTTTTAAATCCGGGAGGAAGATAATTGTTGTATCTTCATTCAAGCTTTTCCTTGGATCCTCTTCTGATTTGAAATGAGCCAACTTCTAATCCCATTTGATGTATAAACTTCTTTTGAATCTAGCACTTCTACCCTGATCAGATCCTCTTGAGTGTTTTTAGATTAGGACATCTATTCAAAAAGTGTCTAAGTTTTTAGAAAGTCTCTTTAAGGTAAGTGTTGGAGATATGCCCTAGAGGCAATAATAAATATAGTTATTATTATATCTTTGTGTTTATGATAAATGTTTACATTCATGCTATAATAGTATTAACAAGGAAACATTAATACTTGTGTGATTTGTAAACTTAAATTGAAGTCCCTAGTAAAGCCTCTTTATAATACTAGCTTGTTGGTTAATAAATGATTGTGGTTTCCCTATCATGAACATTGAGATGTTATTAACAACAAGATCATATTGTTAGGAGAATGATATGGTGGACATACTCCTATAGATAAGCGTAGCATAAAGATCAAGTCATTTTAATAGTTCAATTGCTATATGCTTTCTGATACATAGTAACCTAATTCCTCCGACCATGAGATCATGCATATCACCTTTACCGGATGGATTCTTTGATGACATCAAACACCACACCGTAACTGGGTGGCTATAAAGGTGGCATTGAGTGTTCGGAAAGTATTGGTTGAGACACATGGATCAAGAGTGGGATTTGTCCATCCATATGACGGATAGATATACTCTAGGCCCTCTCGGTGAAATGTCATCCAATTAGCTTGCAAGCATGTGACTGGTTCACAAGGGATCACATATCACGGGAACGAGAAAAGAATACTTATCAGTAACGAGGTTGAACTAGGTATGCAGAGATACCGACGACCATAACCTCGGATAAGTAAACTATCATGAGACAAAGGGAAATTGGTATCGTATGTAAGTGGTTCATTCGATCGCAAAGTAATCGTAGAAATATGTGGGAGCCATATGAATTTCCATATTCCTCTATTGGTTATTGTTCGGAGAAGTGTCTCGATCATGTCCGCATAATTCACGAACTGTAGGGAGACACACTTAAGGATTCAACGTTGTTTGAGTAGTTATGGAATGATGAGAAAGAGACCGAATGTTGTTCGGAGTCTCGGATGGGATCCAGGATATCACGAGGAGACCCGGAATGGTCCGGAGAATAAGATTCATATAAGGAAAGTCTTGTTTCGGAGTTGGAGAATGGTTCCGGTGTTTTCATCGGGAATGTTCTAGAAGGTTCCGGAATGTCCGGCACTCCGGAGGGGAAGGGTACATGAATGTGTTATATCAAGTTGGTATGATTGCATCATGTACTAGGTGTCATCGCTGAACAAAATAAAGGGTTTAATCAAATCCTAGTTTGAAAAAGTCAAACGCCAATTTGAAAGTCAAATGACTATTTTGGGAAGTGGAGAGGGAGGTGGAAACCGAGTTGGGGAGAAGTTCCTCCCCTCCACCACCGGCCCACCTCCAAGACGAGTTGGGGAGGGACTCCCCTCCCCTTGGCCGGCCCCTCCACCTATAAAAGGAGGGGCAGGGCTCCCCTCCTAGACACCCAACACCTCCACCTCTAAACCCTAGCCGCCGGCGCCACCACCTGCTGCTGCCGCCGCCGCCCTAGGGCAACCCGCCGCCGCCGCCTAGCAACCCTAGCCGCCGACCAAGCCTCCTCCTCGGCGTGTATAAACCCTAGATCGTCGAGGGACTCTCTCATACTCCACCATACTCGCTCCGGCTTAAGGCGAAGCCCTGCGAGATCTCCCCTCTACTTTCGGTACCACGCCGTTGTGCTGCCAGAATCACGAGGAGAGTTCTACAACCTCCGCTGCCTGCTGGAACAAGGGAGAGGAAGGTCTTCGTCGAGTACCGAACGTGTGACCGACTGCGGGAGCGCTGCCGGAATGCAGCGCCGGAAGGATCGTCTACGCGATCTTGAGATCGGGAAGAGTACGACTACATCACCCACGAGAATCCGCTCTCGTTAAACACTTTGGAATCTTCGAGGGTGAGTTATTCCATTGACTCGTTGCTACAATCTAGTAGATAGATCTTGGCTTGTTTGTTTGTATGCGGTAGAAAATTTTTGTTTTCCATGCTACGAAACCCTACAGTGGTATCAGAGCCGTGTCTATATGTAGATCGGTTGCACGAGTAGAACACAATGGTCATTGTGGGCGTTGATGCTTTTATTGTCGATTGCTTCTTGTGTAATTTGCAACTTGCGGGATGTTGGGATGAAGCGGCCCGGGCTAACCTTACATGACATCGTTCATGAGACTTGCTCCATGCTTGACATGCAAGTTGTATTGCATAAGTGGCTTTGCGGGTGCCTGTTTCTCCCAGCATAGTTAATATTCAATTTACAACGGGTGATTAACAATACTAGTATCAATGTTGTGGTTCTTGTTCGTAATTTAGAGCAACACTTATTGAAAGCCCCAAACCACGTAAAACAAGCAAAGAAAGTAGAGGCGTCTAACTTTGTTTTGCAGGGGTGTGCAGTGATGTGATATGGCCATGATTGTGATTATATTTGATGTATGCAATGTTCCTTATTGTAAGTTGGCAACCGGCAGGAGCCATATGGTTGTCTTTAATTTATGTTAAGACCCGCGTGTCTATTCAAAGTAGTTGTAATAGTTGAAGCCGGTGGACGACAACCATAGAGAAGCGTCATTGACCTTGATGCAATGCCGGTGATGATGGAGATCATGTTCGTGCTTGAAGATGGAGATCGGAAGCACAAAGAAGAAAGGCCATATCATATCACATATTATGAATTGCATGTGATGTTAATCCTTTATGCATCTTGTATTGCTTAGTAGACGATGGTAGCATTATAAGATTATCCCTCATGCACATGAATTTCAAATCATAAAGTGTTCACCCTTAGTTAGCACCGTTGCTAAAGCTTGTTGTTTCGAAGCACCACGTGATGATCGGGTGTGTTAGATTCCGCAAGTGTATACAACGTGAGCAAGCCAGATTTTCTCATGCGGAAGCTAAGGTTTGATCTTGATGAGCCTAGCATGTACAGACATGGTCTCGGAACACGGATCACTGAAAGGTAAAGCATGAATCATATAGTAGATGTGATGAACATGTCGATTGTTCGCCATTGAAACTGTATCAACTCTCGTGATGATCGGTGTTGATGTGGTGGATTTGGTTCGTGTGATCACTAAAACAATGTGAGGGATATTGTTTTGAGTGGGAGTTCACCTAGATTAATTTTACTATTAATTTGAACTCAATTTGTCATAAACTTAGTCTAAACTATTGCAAATATGTTGTAGATCAATGGCAGCCCCTACCATCAATTTTAATGCGTTCCTAGAGAAAGAAAAGTTAAAAAACAATGGAAGCAACTTTGCGGATTGGTTCCGCAATTTGAGGATTGTCCTCACAGCTGGTAATTTGACCTATGTGCTGGATGCACCGCTGGGTGACCCGCTTGCAGCTGATGCTGCCGATGAAGTAAAGAATGTTTACCTCGCTCGGAAGACTCAGTACTCCACAGTTCAGTGTGCTATCTTGTATGGTTTAGAATCGGAGCTTCAGAAAAGGTTTGAGAATTCAGACCCACATGATATTGTCCGTGATCTCAAATTGATCTTTGAGACCCACGCGGCAGTTGAGAGCTATGAGGCTTCTGAAAAGTTCTTTAACTGCAAGATGGAAGAGGGCAGCTACGTCAGTGAGCATGTGCTTAAGATGTCTGGGCACGCAAACAAACTTCAAAGCTTGGGTATAGTGATTCCTAATGCTTTGGGGATTTACCGCGTCCTCCAATCACTACCACCAAGTTACAAGAACTTTGTGATGAACTACAATATGCAAAACATGAACAAGCAGTTGCCAGAACTGTTTGCTATGTTGAAATCTGCATAAGTGGAGATCAAGAAAGAGCACCAAGTGTTGATGGTCAATAAGACCACCAAATTCAAGAAAGGCAAGTCTAAGCAAAAGGGACACTTCAAGAAGGGTGGTAAGAAAGTTACCGCGCCGACGAAGAAGACCAGGGCTGGACCTAAGCCTGATACTGAGTGCTTTTACTGCAAGGGAGAAGGTCACTGGAAGCGGAATTGCCCAAAGTACTTGGCGGATTTGAAGAACGACAACATCAAGAAGAAAGGTATATCCGATATACATGTTATTGATGTGTATCTCACTAGTACTCGTAGTAGTGCCTGGGTATTTGATACTGGTTCGGTTGCTCATATTTGTAACTCGAAACAGGTGCTGCAGAATAAAGGGAAGCTAGCGAAGAACGAGGTGACGATGCGCGTGGGAAACGGATCAAAGGTTGATGTGATCGCGGTCGGCACGCTACCCCTTCATCTACCATCGGGATTAGTTTTATACTTAAATAATTGTTATTTGGTGCCTGCGTTAAGCATGAACATTATATCGGGATCTTGTTTATTGCGAGACGGTTACTTGTTTAAGTTCGAGAATAATGGTTGTTCGATTTATATGAGTAATATGTTTTATGCACATGCACCTTTGATAGATGGTCTATTCTTATTGAATCTCGATAGTGGAAATACACATATTAATAACATTGAGGCTAAACGTTTGAAATCGAGCGATAACTCGACCTATATGTGGCACTGTCGTCTTGGTCACATTGGAGTGAAGCGTATGAAGAAACTCCCTTCCGATGGACTTCTTGAATCACTTGATTTCGAATCACTTGAAAGATGCGAAGCATGTCTGATGGGAAAAATGACTAAGACTCCATTTTCTGGTATGATGGAGCGAGCTACGGACTTATTGGAAATCATACATACCGATGTCTGTGGTCCAATGAGTGTAGCATCGCGCGGTGGTTATCGTTATGTTCTTACCTTCACGGATGACTTGAGTAGATATGGGTATATCTATTTCATGAAACATAAGTCCGAAACTTTCGAGAAGTTTAAGGAATTTCAAAGTGAGGTAGAGAATCAACGTAACAAGAAGATTAAATTTCTACGTTCTGATCGTGGAGGTGAATATCTAAGTTACGAGTTTGACGAGCATTTGAAGAAATGCAGAATACTTTCACAATTGACACCACCAGGAACACCACAGCGTAATGGTGTGTCCGAACGTCGTAATCGAACTCTCTTAGATATGGTTCGTTCTATGATGTCACTTACAAATTTACCGCTATCATTTTGGGGTTATGCATTAGAAACAGCCGCATTCACTTTAAATAGGGCACCATCTAAATCCATTGAAACGACACCGTATGAATTATGGTTTGGGAAGAAACCTAGATTGTCGTTCCTTAAAGTTTGGGGATGCGAAGCCTATGTAAAGAAGTTACAGCTGGACAAGCTTGAACCCAAAGCGGAAAAATGCGTCTTCATAGGATACCCGAAGGAAACTATTGGGTATACCTTCTATCATAGATCCGAAGGCAAAATCTTCGTTGCTAAGAATGGATCCTTTCTAGAAAAGGAATTTCTCTCGAAAGAAGTGACTGGAAGGAAAATAGAACTCGACGAGGTTGTCGAACCTTCTCTCGAAATTGCGAGTAGCGCAGCACCGGAAGAAGTTCCTGTGGTGCCTGCACCAATAAGAGAGGAAGCTAATAATGATTATCATGAAACTTCGGTTGTAGTTGCTACAGAGCCTCGCAGGTCAACGAGAACTCGTACCACTCCAGATTGGTATGATCTCGTTATGAGTGTCATGTTGGTGGACAACACCGATGACCCTGCGACATATGAGGAAGCGATGATGAGCCCAGATTCCAACAAATGGCAAGAAGCCATGAAATCTGAGATTGGATCCATGTACGAAAACAAAGTATGGACTTTGGTGGACTTACCGGATGGCCGGAAGGTTGTCGAGAACAAATGGATTTTCAAGAAGAAAACAGATGCTGATGGTAATGTTACTGTCTATAAAGCTCGACTTGTCGCAAAGGGGTTTCGACAAATTCAAGGAGTTGACTACGATGAGACTTTCTCACTTGTAGCGAAGCTAAAGTCTATGAGGATTATGTTAGCAATCGCTGCACATTATGATTATGAGATATGGCAGATGGATGTCAAAACAGCATTCCTCAATGGAGACATTGATGAAGAGTTGTATATGATGCAACCCAAAGGTTTTGTCGATCCTAAAGATGCTAACAAGGTATGCAAGCTTCAACGGTCCATTTATGGATTGAAGCAAGCATCCCGAAGTTGGAATCAACGTTTTGATAAGGTGATCAAAAGTTTTGGTTTTATACAAACTTATGGAGAAGCTTGTATTTACAAGAAAGTGAGTGGGAGCTCTGTAGCATTCTTAATACTATATGTAGATGACATATTGTTGATTGGGAATGATGTAGACCTTCTTAATAGTGTCAAGGAATATTCGAATAATAGTTTTTCAATGAAGGATCTTGGCGAAGCAGCTTACATATTGGGCATAAAGATTTATAGAGATAGATCGAGACGCCTAATACCATTGTCACAAAGTACATATTTGGACAAAGTTCTAAAGAGGTTTGGAATGGAAGATAGCAAGAAAGGGTTCTTGCCCATGTTGCCCAATACGACCTTGAGTAAAACTCAAAGTCCGACATCGCCAGAAGATAGAGAAAGGATGAGTAAGACTCCCTATGCCTTAGCCATAGGATCTCTAATGTATGCCATGCTATGTACTAGACCCGACATTGCATATGCTGTTAGTTTAACTAGCAGATATCAAAGTGATCCAGGAGTGGATCATTGGACAGCGGTCAAAAACATCCTTAAGTACTTGAGAAGAACTAAGGATATGGTTCTTTCTTATGGAGGTGATGAACAGATCGTTGTTAATGGTTACACCGATGCTAGTTGGAACACCGATCCGAATGATTCTAAATCACAATCTGGATACGTATTTACTTTGAATGGTGCAGCAGTTAGCTAGAGGAGTGCAAAGCAAAGCGTTGTGGTGAGATCTTCAACTGAATCGGAATACATGGTTGCTTCAGAGGCTTCACAAGAAGCAATATGGATGAAAGAGTTCATTACAGAGCTGGGTGTGGTTCCTAGTGCGCTGGACCCAATGTCTATCTACTGTGATAACATGGGCGCCATAGCCAATGCGCAAGAACCAAGGTCACACAAGAAGCTGAAGCACATCAAGCTACGTTTTCACGCTATTCGAGAACATGTCCAAGATGGGGACATAAAGATTTGCAAAGTACACACAGATCTGAATGTGGCGGATCCGTTGACTAAACCTCTCCCGAGGGCAAAACATGACCAACACCAAACTGCCATGGGTGTTCGGTATATTACCATGTAATCTAGATTAGATGACTCTAGTGCAAGTGGGAGACTGTTGGAGATATGCCCTAGAGGCAATAATAAATATAGTTATTATTATATCTTTGTGTTTATGATAAATGTTTACATTCATGCTATAATAGTATTAACAAGGAAACATTAATACTTGCGTGATTTGTAAACTTAAATTGAAGTCCCTAGTAAAGCCTCTTTATAATACTAGCTTGTTGGTTAATAAATGATTGTGGTTTCCCTATCATGAACATTGAGATGTTATTAACAACAAGATCATATCGTTAGGAGAATGATATGGTGGACATACTCCTATAGATAAGCGTAGCATAAAGATCAAGTCATTTTAATAGTTCAATTGCTATATGCTTTCTAATACATAGTAACCTAATTTCTTCGACCATGAGATCATGCATATCACCTTTACCGGATGGATGCTTTGATGACATCAAACACCACACCGTAATTGGGTGGCTATAAAGGTGGCATTGAGTGTTCGGAAAGTATTGGTTGAGACACATGGATCAAGAGTGGGATTTGTCCATCCATATGACGGATAGATATACTCTGGGCCCTCTCGGTGAAATTTCATCCAATTAGCTTGCAAGCATGTGACTGGTTCACAAGGGATCACATATCACGGGAACGAGAAAAGAATACTTATCAGTAACGAGGTTAAACTAGGTATGCAGAGATACCAACGATCATAACCTCGGATAAGTAAACTATCGTGAGACAAAGGGAAATTGGTATCGTATGTAAGTGGTTCATTCGATCGCAAAGTAATCGTAGAAATATGTGGGAGACATATGAATTTCCAGATTCCTCTATTGGTTATTGTTCGGAGAAGTGTCTCGATCATGTCCGCATAATTCACGAACTGTAGGGAGACACACTTAAGGATTCGACGTTGTTTGAGTAGTTATGGAATGATGAGAAAGAGACCGGATGTTGTTCGGAGTCTCGGATGGGATCCGGGATATCACGAGGAGATCCAGAATGGTCCAGCGAATAAGATTCATATAAGGAAAGTCTTGTTTCGGAGTTGGAGAATGGTTCTGGTGTTTTCATCGGGAATGTTCTAGAAGGTTCCAGAATGTCCGTCACTCTGGAGGGGAAGGGTACATGAATGTGTTATATCAAGTTGGTATGATTGCATCATGTACTAGGTGTCATCGCTGAACAAAATAAAGGGTTTAATCAAATCCTAGTTTGAAAAAGTCAAACGCCAATTTGAAAGTCAAACGGCTATTTTGGGAAGTGGAGAGGGAGGTGGAAACCGAGTTGGGGAGGAGTTACTCCCCTCCACCGCCGGCCCACCTCCAAGCCGAGTTGGGGAGGGACTCCCCTCCCCTTGGCCGGCCCCTCCACCTATAAAAGGAGGGGCATGGCTCCCCTCCTAGACACCCAACACCTCCACCTCTAAACCCTAGCCGCCGGCGCCGCCACCTACTGCTGCTGTCGCCGCCCTAGGGCAACCCGCCGCCGCCTAGCAACCCTAGCCGCCGGCCAAGCCTCCTCCTCGGTGTTTCTAAACCCTAGATCATTGAGGGACTCTCTCATACTCCACCATACTCGCTCCGGCTTAAGGCGAAGCCCTGCGAGATCCCCCCTCTACTTCCGGTACCACGCCGTTGTGCTGCCGAAATCGCGAGGAGAGTGCTACAACCTCCGCTGCCTGCTGGAACAAGGGAGAGGAAGGTCTTCGTCGAGTACCGAACGTGTGATCGACTGCGGGAGCGCTGCCGGAACGCAGCGCCGGAAGGATCGTCTACGCGATCTTGAGATCGGGAAGAGTACGACTACATCACCCACGAGAATCCGCTCTCGTTAAACACTTTGGAATCTTCGAGGGTGAGTTATTCCATCGACTCGTTGCTACAATCTAGTAGATTGATCTTGGCTTGTTTGTTTGTATGCGGTAGAAATTTTTTGTTTTCCATGCTACGAAACCCTACAGTAAGATTCTGGTTTATACTTTGGCTAAATATATCTTAACTCTATTATTCATCTATTTATGGTATACTTAGTCCTTATGGCTTACTTTTTAAGAATGTTTTGGCTTTCTCCTAAAATTTACTCCGGATATCAACTCTCGATGCTTCATTATTCACTCTCCCCCTTGATATTTTCGAATGGTCTGATGAGGAACAGATGGTACACCCACATACTTGGGAAGTAGTGGTGCAAAATCTCTAACTCCTTAAATGCATGTATAAGGTAACTTATATCATTAATAATGCCTTGAATTACCGCTTGCTTTGTTGTGGTTGTTGATGTTATTAACTTCATTTATGGTTTCATAATTCCGTTTTCCTGAAGATGTACCTTCTTCACCTACACCCTCCTTTGATGGTGATTTGGTGGATGTTGTGTCTCCTCCCAATGATGTTCCATAAACCTCCTGATGTTCCGGACAGCATGATTTCTTGTGTCCTAGGATTCCACACTTGTTACATTTCCCCCGAAATTCTCCTGTATTCCTTTCTCCAATTGGCTTAGGCTGAATATTTTGAGTAGATGACAACCCCATTTTTGGTTCTATTACTCCTGCTGTTGATCCATGAGTTAACTGTGGTTTTAAGAAGTTCCTTTTCATGTGTCCTGATTCTCCACATTGGTAATATACTATCTTAGGTTTTGGACACTCCTTCAAAATGTGGCCCCGAATTCCATAGTTGTGACATATCTTCTCTGTTTTGTATGTCATATGTGGATCCGGACAATTCTTCGTCATATGTCCTCGGACCTGACATGTTGTGGTCTGTTCTTGAATTCTCTTTTTCTTTCCTCCAGGTGCATCAATCTCATCATCTACTGATATATGTGCACTATCCACCAATTCCTGGAACTCCTTTGCATGCACAATCCTGAGCTGCATCTTCATAATTGCTTGTAGTCCTTTCATGAACTTCTTTTGTCATTTTGCCTCCCTGTTTACTTTCTCACTAATGTACTTGGATAAACAGTTAAACTCCCATACATGTTTCAGGAATGGAAGATTCCTTTTCTCTAAGTCTTCATTCTCCTTCATTTTCCCATTGTCCTGATGAACAAATTATTCTCGGAACTTCTTTTTGAACTCAGCCCAGGTATTGGCACCTCCTTCTGGGATCACGAATTTGGACTTCTCCCAACACGTGGCTGCGGTTCCAGTCAATAGATAAGTTGCATAGCGCACCTTTTCTTCATCCTTGCATCCCACATGTTTAAGCTTACAGGATGTATCCATTAACCAATTTTTCGTCTCCATAGGTTCTTCAACCATGGAAAAACTCCAGGGTTTGGTTTCTAAGAATTCCACCAGTTTAACCCTTGGATGTAATTCCTTGAATTGCTTCTCTTGCCTAACCTTTAATGTCTCCTGATAGAACGGGTTCTGCCTCTCTGTTTCAATCTTTCTTCCTTCTTCAATACTCCTCATATACTAAAGAACCTCCTCTTTGGTGGTTAAATATGGCTTTTTATTTGATCCTTCCTTCAGAATTGCCTGATTAGCCTCCTTCTGTTGTATCACCAACATCTCATGAGCCTTCATCTTTCCAACATTAAAATGATAATTCGCCTCTCCCTCACGTGAACCCATTTTCCCTTCTAGACATGTACATCAAGTAAGGACTTCGTGAAACATCATGCATATGCCCATAAAGTTCAAACTTCATGCACAGACCTAGTCACACAATAAAATCCAATAAAATCCAACAAATCCAAATGTTACCTCTAGCAAACATACATCAAAAGCCTATAGAAACAGTACTTCGAGTAAAACATCTCTTGTGCTTAGGCTTTGATGTTATACACTACAATTTTTGATACATCTTAGTGTATGGAATTCTATCGTTATACACTTATTTGTATGGCTCTTAATGTTCTTTGTCTCCGAAATTACACCATTTTCCCATTTGCAAAGGGATAACTTTTGGCAAAATTTGATCCGACTCTAGAGATAGTTAGTTAAATCACTCTATAACTGGTCATAACTTCAGTATCCTTGGAGTTACATACTAAACATCATCCTCACATTTCTACTCTTGGTTTATAATCTTGACTTCTCTAAGCATATTTATTATAACAATGAATAATTCTCAAGTTTTAACTAGTTTCATAACCTATATAGATCTACTTGTACTACAAGCATACTGTCTTGTCATTCACGCCACTATGGATTTGCAATATTACATGGGGTTAGATAAGCATAACCCTATTTATTACTCTTAATAAGATTCTATTCTTCATATAATAGCTTTTAGTTAAACAAAACATTAGTTACTTCCCCTACAATAACATGTTGTTTAAGGTGTTGGGGCGTACTCCTCTGGTATTTAACACTAGTATAAAGATAATAACAAAGTTTTACTTCATTTCATGGCTTCTCTTAGTAAGATAACACCATGATTAACTACTCCCTTATGAGGTACTCTGACTTGGTGATGTACTACTCTAGTTTAGTTGTAGTATATAATAGCCTAGTAGAAGATATATGGTCTACTTACGAAATACTGGTTAGATACTTCCTACTACACATAGTAGATATGTAACCATTCTATCAGGAAAATAACTCAAAAATTCCACTAAGGTGTGATAAGGTTATTCGCAAGTGAATATTCATCACTTGTATAAGGAAATATGGTGTACATAAGATGGCTTCCTATAGTCACTATCCAACCTACAGGTTCTACCCATTTACTAGGTTTCCAACCTAAGGTCAAAGCATATGCTCTGATACCAACTGCGGTGAACCAGCATACCACTGCATGATGTAGTACACTATAGTCGTTGACATAACACCAATGGAACATCGTTCCATCCGCATTATATCCCTCAGAGTGGTAGAACATAAACATCGCGGGTCCAAGACAACACTTTATATTACATAGAACATATTACAAAAGATCTAGAGAACTTCCTCAAACAGTGAGGAATATTATACAGAAAGAACCAGAAAGATCCACTCGGAGTTACTTTAGAAGTACTACTATTAATATATGTATAAGGCTTGAAAGTACTACTATAGTATTGTTCTATAGAAGTAGGTTCTAGATTCTAGGAGTTTTATTTATATTCTACGCTTCAGCTTGTCTTCGGTAGATTCCGGTAAGGTCTTCGACTCTGTTGATCTCCCTCAGATATCTTCAACTCTTCAAGTAACTTATTTCCCGGGAACGCCATTGGTTTCTCCGAGATCTAGCAAGGGTTAAGAAGATACGTTGAGTACGAGCGTACTCAGCAAGTTCACCAAAGAGAAGTGTTTGATGCACTATCTACAGCCACAGACCATGGGTCATAGGCAATGCAAGTTTTTGTAAACATTTCTTCAAAGGTTGCTTTTATTCTAAAAAGCTATGGCCATCATCCTTCACGGGTTTACCAGAACTTTCATGGAGTTCCTTTCCCGCAGCGTTCGCAGCTCCTTCCTGAAACAGGGAGTAACAAGTTACAGTTCTTACACTCTGTAGAGGTGCGTCACTTTACCCATGAGAGATCTTAGCTTTGTTGCACAACTGAGTTATAATTATAGGCTCGTTCACACTTCCTTGGTGTGAGGCCCAGACTAAGATCCAAGCCAATCACTGTCCTTCTCCGCGACCCTGCATACCCGACGGATTGAACATCAGACCAAGGATAAAACTTGTTTCCATTATCAGCCTAAGGTGTACAACCCTCATAGATACCAAAAGCCGTGGGATGTTGAGGGATCCCACCCATAACCTGCTAACCCTCTACAAGAGGAGTTGCAACAACGGCCCGGTCATCCGTTGGCATGCGAGAGAGAGCCGATCCATCTGACTTCTTCGTCCCATTCCAAATATCATGGTTAACGCATAATATACGGCGCAAGAATCATTGAATACATTGGTTTTGTTAAGTCCTAGATAATATGTTCCTTTACCACCGAAACTTCCATAGAAGGTGATTACCTCATGGTAAATAACCTATAATCATATTATTATGAAAATAGTGTTTTCTGACCTTTTTGAAATGCAGGTGATGACAACACTGGATTTGCAAAATACTTTACAGGAAATAATCAAAGGACATGAGCTTGTGTGAACTTGCCTTTTGTGATTGCAAGATTATGCACTCATGGTCTTCAAGATAATAGAAGATCCAATATCTGAAATCATCATCATTGGTCCGGTAAGGACTAATGTTTAAAGAGGCAAGATGCCATTATGCATAAATAATGCTATGCAATTTTATAATTCCCAAAGTGAAACCCTCAGCATTATAAATAAGTTGATCTTAGGTATCTTCTTTAAGATTGGGTTTATCTTTAAGTTTAGTTCATAAGCAATGGCATTGATAAGGAACTTAAGTGTTAACAATCCAAAACATACAAGTACGGATATAGTAATGTGATTATGATTAATTGTTATCTGGTGACTAGGATAAAAAGTCCTTGGGGTTGAGTTGTTAAGAGTTGAAAAACTTATTATAAGATTGTTATTTGAAGTGGCAAAAAGAATAACATTTGAAGAACAAATTTCCTTTCTAAGGGTTAAACCATCTTTATTGTTTAATAGAACATGATCAATACCTTTTGATGTTTGATTGATTAGTTTGGATTTGAGATGCTTTATGTCTTAGGTTAAATAGACCAAAGTTAACTATAAAAACATAAGTAGTTATTAGACATGATGTTTATAAACTTTGAGACTAAAGTTAACTTTAAAAGGGTAAGTAAACTTAAAGTGTAATATTTTAATTTTTCCCAAGTTTTAAATTTATGATACTTGTAACTAAGGTGTGGAATTATTCACTTATATTTAAGTGAATGGTTAGATTGAATTTGTTTTGTTATTATGAAAACATCATGCAACTATTTAATGAAAGCATAATTTGGATGATGTTGTTAATGTGTTAGATTCAAAGTCATGTTAACTATTATTTAGATGTTAAGATTATTCCTTAATATTAGTGAATGATATATAAAATTATTTTAAAGACTGTTGTTTTGAATTTTGATTTAGGGTTTAAAAGAGTATTATTAAGTTAATAATTTATACTTAAGTTTTATCATAATTTATGATTATGGAATTAGACTTAATAATTAAATTTAAAGGATCTAGTGTTTTTACTAAGAAATGTGATTATTTCTTTCTTAGTAAATAATCATAGAGAATTAACAAAGTGGTTATTTTATTTTAGTAAAATAAGAAAATGAGTTTTATTATCTAATGTTATTTAAATGTTTTAGAATAATATATATAGTATTTTTCCTAGTAAAATATATTTATTCAAGATCTTAAAAATGAATTTTATTTATTTTTAAGTATTACCTTTATTTTTATAAAATTCTTCAAACAATTAAGTGTCTTTAAATATTTGCTTTATATTTTATTTTTAAAACTCTAAGGTGGTATTTTTATAAAATAGTAGAGTTATTTTTATAAACAAAAAATATTTTTAGTTATTTTTAGGAGTTCTTCTTATTTTATGAAATTTTACTCAGTATTTAATGATGTTAATATTTATGTGCTTTATATTTATTCTAAATAAATAAAGTAATATTTTTATTAGGAAGATATTATTTTTGTGAACATTTCGATATATTATTTGTATTTTTAGAATTTTTATTTATTTTTCTACAATTAATATTATATTGAGGCTATTTGGGTAGTTATTGTTTTTATTCTATTTTAAGGTGGGCCTGGCATTTCAGCAAATGGACTGAGTTAGACAGCTGGGGTACTGGATAGGTCAAACCGACCCAGCCGCAGCTCGCCCCATCACCCCAACATTCTTCTTCTCCTCTGCTCCTCTCGTTCTCACGTTGGCGACCGATGTTGCGCCGCCAGATTCCGGCGAGCTTGGCTACCCCGGCCGGTGGCGATGGCCCTGCTCGACGTGCCTGTTAAAGCTTCACCAGCCTACCCAATTTGATTTGTGTCTCATGCCCCTACGTGCCTACCACCAGCCCTAAACCCTAATTCCCCTTTTTGCCATTACTCCGGCGGGACGGCGAGGTTCTCGGCAACCCCAGTGATATGGCGAGGGCGTTCGGACGCTGGGCCTTGCTGGTGGTGTGGGATGAGGCAGTGCAACACCATGGCTCTCCTCGTGTGGCTGTTCCGCCGTGCTGAGCTTCTTCTCTCTGCCGTCACCACAACTACTACTTCGTCGGCGAGCTTAGACTCGTCCCAGGTAGGCACTCCTTCTCCCCTCTCTACATATTCTACTCTTACCCTCTTCTAGTGAAAATTCTGGAACCCTGGTAATATCTTCTATAGCTTTATGTGGTTGACATGCCCCTTCTTATTTGATCTGTAAGATCCTTTAAAGGGTGTCAATAATGATTCCCTAATGTCAAATGATTGTGGGTAGAGCTGGTTTACTATGGTGAGGATTAATGTCTATGTGTTGTGATGAGTTTCAGTTAGAGAAATGTTTCCTCATTTGTTTGACATTCGATGATCTACAGATGTTTACCTGAATCTGGTTGATACCAGATTCCACCTTGAACCATTATTCACTGTTAATTATGCTTTTTAGTATATGTTGAAACTGAAGTTTAGATATCCATGTCGACAACTAGAGGTGAATATGATTTCTGGAAGAAAGCATTCGGGAAGATGATTTAATTATGTGAATGTGCTTGTTGAAGGCACTCAATGATTTCTGTTTTGATAGATGTTTACTGTTGTGATGCCTCTAGTGAGAGTGTATGCAACAGTAAACTCTTGACAGCATGATATGCTGTTTTGATCCAGTGATTTGTTGAGGTATCATATCTCTTGCTTGATGCCCATTTAACATGTTGGGATATAGTTTCTTTGGGATTGAAACCTCCTAGATTGGAATCCAATGGTTGTGAAACATTTATGTGTTGTCAATATGATAAAGATTATTTGGGTAATATTGGTAAGTGTAAACGGATGGTCAATATGATTACTTTGTCCATATGACAGCAATAATTTAAATGATTCCTAAAATTATTAGGAAGATGATTTGAATTAATTACTAAATGAAATTCGGAACATATATATATATACTTGATTCTTAGGGTTAATGCCTGAGAAAAGGATATGAATTAGTCCCTTTTAATTTTTGGTTGGCTTCTGCTGTCCTGGGCTGCTACTGTGGTGCCTCCAACCTTGGAGAGTGTACAATGGTAGCCCAGGTAGCATGACATGCTGCTGGGAACATCTACAGTGATGTAGTTGATGCTGGTGTCAAAAGAAAAGAAATTTAGCTCATGATGCAAAAAGGCTGAAACTAGTTTTGTGGCTGAAATACAGATTCTTTCACTTGGCTTTATCTTAGCTCTAGGATGATACTGGAGTAGCATTACTACCCAGTCTGAGAGCCTCTCTCTCCAACCTCATGCTCTAAACAAAATGATAAGAACAGATACTAAAAGTTGTCTTGATAGACTGATAGAAATGTATATGTGCTTAATTTTTTCTTGGCTCTGCCCATGATGCATAGGATGAGGTTTAAAAGCATGTGCTATTTTAAGATGACCTTATAATAATTCCTAGGCTACCTTACTAGGAAGATGATTTTTATATCAATCCTATTTGATTGTATATGATCTTAAAATCTATCTCTTTGAGGATGTGGTGATTTATTAATTTTAGTGGCTTCCTCTGCTGTGAGATCAATACCGTGGAACCCAATTGAAGGGTGCACAGTAACATACTCATAGTGAGTAGGATATGTTGCTATGTTAATTAATCTACATGTCAAGGATCATTAGCCCTTGATGATTGTTGTGTGCAACAAGATCCAGCCTATGATGCAAAGGCTGAGGCCCTAATGGTGATTGAAACAAATGCTACAGTTGATCTTTCTAACTCAATGATGAGACTAGCATAGCACTTCTATGCTAGTCTAAGAGTTCTCCAAATCTCAATAAAATCTCTATTTTTAAATCATATGTTGATTGGGTTGTGGTCTAACAACCTGATGCTTGTAGATCTGCTGATATGTGGTTGTGCACCTTGTCTTGTGGATGTGCTACCAAGGAATCTCCTTGTATTGTTGTTGCTCGACTTCTACTTGATAAACTTCGTCTGGTCCTACCCCCTCCTTCTTGTGCTCCTGTCTTGGCTTGTTTTCTAAACTCCCCTTAAGTAACCATGCTGGTTATAGTGGTATTGGCTGATTTGTTGGAAAGAATCTGTTGATGAACTAAGGTGATCTGGGGTGGTTTTTGGGCTAAGTAAGGTGTGTGGAGATATTCTGATCAGCTTCTAGCTTATCATCTACGGCTGTGTCACCCCTTTTATGTGCATTGGCTGTTGTTGTGGTGTTGACAGCACACTAGTGCATGCTGGTGAGTGAGCAGCCTGCTTGCATGGTGTGGTTTGGGGATCAGATCAAGTAAAAGCTTGATATTTCCTGATGTTTTACCTCTTTACCTTCTTATCTGTCTTTGGTGAAACTTGCCCCTAACCCAATGATGTTGTACTTAGGCCACTTCCTGATTAAAAACAGATACTATGATTTGGCCCCTTTTTAATTCATACTCAATGATGAATTCAGGCTCTAGCATCTCTAGGCCAAATCTGAGACTACAATTAATAAACTAACCCCCTTATTCTTTTACCTTTGATAGTATGTTGTTTTTATTTTGCAAAAATCAGGATCAAAGAGATAATGAGAAGATCAAGAATTAGATAGGAAAGATAGTTTAGGTTTTATCTTATTACTCTTGTTGTAATTCCTTTTTATTCACATGTGTAAAGATTTTGTATTATTATTGTGATTGTAAATAATGAACTATTTATTTATTAATTCTTCCTTTGCAAATCCTAATTGTAAAGACAATGTCATATATATTTTCTTGTAATAAAGAATTCTTTTATTCCTTTTAATAATGTAATTTTTCTACTTATTTGTTTCCTGATACTTTACTTTTATTATCTATTATAAAAGATCAAAGTAATACTATATGTATATATATATATTAATAAAGAAATCTTTTTATATCATTTTTGTAATCATTTAGTTTCAAGTTATTAAATATTTCCATTTCCTATTTGTGAATTTTATAAATTCATTTGAATTTCAAATACATGTTTGAACAAATTTTCCCCCGAAACACAGAATTCTACAAAGGTCATGTCGAAATCTATCGCATTTGCTCCGAAGTTTCCTTCAGTAGAAGAGAGATCCTGATCCCTCCATAGCTCTTTTAGTTTTACGCGAAAATTTTCCGGATTTTCTTATGTATGAATGCAATGCACAAACATGTGTCCTCTCTATTTCCAGGTGCTAATCCTGGGATGTTATAGAGGGGGAGGGAAGAAGAGAGACGAGAGGGGGCTAGGGTTTTTGCCACCCGCGGGAGACGACACGGAGCAGAGCGAAGCGTTTTTCGTTGCCCTCGTATCAGAGCAGTTGTTGAGACCTCTAGGCATAAATTTTTAGTTGGGACTTCAGTGAACCTTAGGACGGAAAGTTGGTCTATAATTAAGGTCTATTCTCAACTATAGTATTCTATTTTTTTCAAAACTTTTACTCCCTCCGTCTCAAAATAGATGTCTAGATTCGTCTAAATTTTAACAAATCTGCGACATCTATTTTGAGATGGAGGGAGTACTAATAGTTGACTCATTTTTTCTACATCCCGATTTAAAATGTTAACTCTTCATAACTATAGAGCTTTCCACACTACTAGATTCACCTTTATTGGGAAAACGATGATCAAACTTGATGCTACCACTTATCTCATGTCTGTAATGCTTATGGATCATTGTGATATTATGCTATATTGGTAATTGTGTTCTGGTGCACACAATGGTGCTAAGAAATTTTAAATGAAGAGAATATGCTTGGTGGCTTTGCTTTTGTATGAGTTAGTACGTATAATTTTACCTAGAAAATATTTTCTCTCTGAACTGATATTCTGCTGTAGCCGGCCCATAAATTATCTCAGGGTTGCACGAACGCAAATCTTTCATTGGGTGGTAAATATTACAAAAATGTTTCAAATAACCTGTAGCTCAGCTCACAATGCTTCCATGATCCTAGACTATAAGGAAATCTGCTTAAGCAGGTGTTTTGATGAAACCTTGAATTTTTAATGCCTTATGTACCTCTATCGTATAGTAGCTTAAATACCTATATTCAGATCTATAGATTGCCGGCTTCATAAAAGTTGTTTGGCGACTGCGAGAGAAGAGCACTAGAAGGTTTGCCTGCGTTTAAGTGCCATGGTGGATTATTTGATATGTTTTGATTGTGTAGACTTAAAGAGCCCAACCCAATGAGTAGAATTTTTCTCTACCTCAAACTTCTTGCATCTTACTCGAAATAGGCTTTCGCCACGCTTTATAAATAAAGCAACCGTCCACAACAAGTTACAAGGTTCGGAATCATCCACATCACACATGCTGGGGCCACAACACAAGACGGCCCAAAGAAAGTAAAAGACGCCATCTCGCCAAGTGAGAGCACACCGAAAAACGGAGATAGGCCAAAGCCGGACTAGGGGGGAAGCCGCCGAGCCGCCTCCAAAAGTCGTCGAAGGGTCGCGTCTAGCCTTGCCTTGTCCCGCTACCTACACAACGGGTACCAGAGCTGCAGGAAGTCCAGAAAGCGAAAAACCGAGTCAGAGGCACGCCTAGAAAGAATCTTCTCAATAACCATCTTATTCCTAATGTTCCAGAGTGTCCAGGACATCGCAGCAATCACTAGCCAGAAAAAGCGGCGACCTTTTCCTGCCCGGTTCGCTTGGGTTTCTATGAACTCCCCGAGATCATGGGCCTGCCAATCCGGGCCCAACGCATCCCTGATGAAGCTCCATAGAAACCGGGCCACGGGACAGGCAAACATTATGTGGGCGCCTGTCTCCGGGATCCCACACAATGGGCATAGCCCGTCCCCCGGCCCTTGTCGCTTGGACACCTCCACCCCTGAAGGGAGCCTATCGCGAAGCAACTGCCACAAGAATTTTTTTTGTCTTAAGCGGAAGGGAGGCTTTCCAGAGGGGTTTTGTCCATGGGATGGCCTCGCGGCCGAATAAGGCCCGATAGGCCGAGCTGACCGAGAAGACCCCTGACGGGGCGAGGCTCCATGTCACCATATCGGGCTCATCCGCCAGGGAATGCGGGAGTTCCGCTCTAAGTTCCCTCCACGCTTCGGTTACCTCCGGGCCAAAGGTACGTCGGAACGAGATGTTCCATGTCCCTTCTAGGGCCGCGGTGGATACCCGAAGCGAGGGATCAGAACAGATGGCGAAAAGGTTCGGGTACACCTCCCGTAGGGGGCGTTCCCGAAGCCAGGAGTCCAACCAAAACATGGTGCCCTCCCCATTCCCAATGGAGACTGAGGCTCCAATCCAGATCTCGTTCTTGATCTCCTGGATGGAGTGCCAGAACTGGGAGCCTTCCCTCCGATCGTAGTCCAACAGGGGCCGCCCCCGCAGGTACTTGGCCTTAATGAGCTTGAGCCAAAGGCCCCCCTCATCCCACAGAATCTTCCAAACCCATCGAAGCATCAGGGCCTTATTGAACTGGCGAGAAGCAAGGATACCTATGCCCCCAAATTCCTTGGGGGCGCAGATGTCTGCCCATTTGATCATGTGGTACTTCTGGCGCCCCAAAGGGTCTTGCTAGAAGAACCGGGAGAGCTCCTTATCAAAGGCCCCGTGGACCCCTTCAGGCAGGAGGTACAATCCCATCATATACATGGGCAGGCTGGAAAGGCAGGAGTCAATCAAGACGGTCTTACTACCCTTGGATGTGAATCTACCACACCAAGGTTCGGACCTTGAGCGCACCCTGTCCACAAGCGGATCCAGGTCCCTGATAAGGACCCTGGTGTCACGGACTGGCATCCCCAGATAAGTGATGGGGAAGGAAGATAGCCAACAATTGAAGTTATCAGCTATCCTCTGCTGCTCGTCCTGAGAGAATCCCAGCGCGATCACCTCACTCTTGTCGAAGTTAATCCGAAGTCCCGACATTTCCTGGAAGCAAAGGAGGAGGAACTTGAGGTTCGCAATGTCAAGAGTTGAGCCTTCAATAATGATCATTGTGTCGTCTGCATATTGGAGATGGGTGATCCCCCCAGGATGAGGTGGCCAATCACTCCGTAGATGTGGCCCGCCGCCATGGCTTTATCAAGCATTTCCGCGAGGGCGTCCACCGCCGCATTGAAGAGGAGGGGGGACAGGGGGTCCCCCTGTCTAACACCACAGGAGGGTAGGAAATAAGGCTCGATCTCGCCATTGATGTTAATCGCCATGCTCCCGGTCATAACGAACTGCATAATCCAAGTGATCAGGCGATTGTCAAATCCTCTTCTAATAAGGACTTGTCAAAGAAATCGCCAGTCCAGGCGGTCGTAGGCCTTCTGGAAGTCTAGATTCAAGAAGATGCCTTTCAACTTCCTAGACTTGATCTCGTGGATAACCTCATGGAGGGCGAAGATCCCATCATGTATGTATCTGCCTTTAAGGAAGGCAAATTGATACCGATGGGTCAGGCGCTCCATGATCGGGGCAAGGCAGGAGGCGCAGACTTTTGCGAAGATGCGTTGGATGACATTGAGGACCATAATGGGCCTGAATTGGCAAATGTCCGAGGCCCCTATCACTTTCGGGATCAGGGTAATCACGCCCAGATTTAGCCGACCCATCACAAGGGTCCCGATGTAAAACTCCTGGAACATCGGCATGATGACCAGTTGAAGTACCCTCCAGAAGGTCTGGAAGAAAGCTACCGGGAGGCCATCGGGGCCCGGGAAGGAGTTGGCCTTCATGGCCTTCACCGCCCGCTCAACCTCTTCTGGCAGGAATGGGAGGGTGAGTTCCGCATTCTCGTCGACTATGACCTAGGCCCTAGATGGCCAGAAGTGAGCTGCCAATGTGACCCCAGTGTGGGGTCCCACCGAGAAGAGCGCTTTATAGAACGCATAAATATGGGAAGATAGCGGCAATGCCTCCTCAATGAGGATCCCATCATCCCATAAGCATGGGATAGAGCATTTCATGCGGTGACCGTTGGCCACCGCGTGGAAATAGGCAGTGTTCGCATCCCCCCGGAGGAGTCAGTTTTTGCGGCTGCGTTGTCGCCAGAACAGCTCCTCCCCTTTGTAGATCTCAACTAGAGAGGTCTCTAAGGCATAACAGTGGTACCACTCGTCCGCTGAGAGGCCCCCGAGTATGCCGTGAGGTCCAGGGCCTAGATCTCCTCCAGTAGAGATCCTTTCTGGAGTCTCGTCGCTGCACCCAGATTTGCCCCCCAGCCCCTCATGAATTGGCGGGCAATCTTAGCGTAGTGGTGCCAGACATCCACCGCATTGAATCTTCTAGGGGGAGATGCCGCAACGGTCAGCCATTTAGTCTGTACCGCTTCCACAAACCCCGACTGGGTGAGCCATAAGTTTTCAAAATGGAAGCGGTTCAGTCGTGGCGGGACGCTCCCCTCGGTCGATAGAAGCAGTGGGACATGATCCGAGCCTACCCTGGTGATGGCGTGAAGAGAGCAGAGCGGGAAGGCTACCTCCCAATCCACGGAGACTAAGACGCGGTCGAGGACACTCTTGACCGGGTCAACCCTGTTGTTTGACCAAGTGAACCGGGCTCCTACTCGCGTGATCTCTCTAAGAGCGAGATCAGCAATGCAGTCATTGAACATCCGCATGCGCGGGACATCCACGTTGCAGGAGCTTTTTTCATCAGGGGAGCGGATCAGGTTGAAGTCGCCCGCCACCACCACTGGGATGGTGCAGCGTTCGACCTTGTCTTTAAGCTCCTCCAGGAACGCTAGAGACCGGCTATGGCCCACAGGGCCATAGACGATGATAACCTCCCAGCGGAGGTTGGATCGTATATGGGTGAGGGACATACTCACAAAAAAGTCCCCGCGGTCCATGTCTTCCACCTCAAAGGTATCCTCCTTGACGCCAAGGAGGATGCCCCCAGAGTGTAACATCCAAAAAATACTATACATGGATTATCAAACTCTAATCATCAAAATTAGGGTTAACAAAAACTTTTCCAACTAAAAATATGAAAGCATTCATCTGTGTGTGTATTAAAATTTGGATTCTTTTGAATTTCCATGGTTCTGTGTTTCTTTGATTGTAAAATGATTCTTAGGTTAAATAAACATCATCTAAACAATCCCCAAACTTTTCCCTAAAACAAACAACTCAAAATAAGCAAATAAAGTGAATGGTCACTTTGGCCAAATTAACTCTCATGCCTACTTTGGCAATCTCTAGTTTTCAAAACTCAACAGAAACATTTATGGATCTTTGCACCCCTTGTTAGTACTCATAATAAGGTACCAAGGCCCACTTTGTGATCATCCAAAAACATTCAAATACTAAGTTTAAATGATAGTTTAAAATTGAATCTATCTCATATGAGAAGATCCCACTATTTCAAAAACCACTCAATAAAGTTCAATTTTCAAAACCCAAGTATCCACAGTATCCTCAACACATGCCTAGCACACCCACCAAAAATATTTACAAAATTCAAAACTCAAGTTCTTGCGGCCATTTCATCAAACAGCTTGCAGATTCAAATCAACCAAATCAAAAACACTATTTTGAGTAGTGAATTGGCCAACCTTGTCCCCTCTCTAGCTCACAGCAAACCCCTAGAAGATCATCTAGCTTAGTTTTTAACCTCTAGCATCACTGTGAGCTTACCATTGCCATCAATGGTGAGCAGGCCGAGAGCAAAATTGCCACCCTGTTGTTGCCGGCGAGCTAGAGGCCACACTAGCCTCACCAACCTTGTCTAGGAGCTAGCTAGCACCCCACCGCCACTCACTGTCCCAGCCTAGAGCAATGCCAGCCTCTGGACCACACACCCAGGCCATGCCAACCCTCTATGCAACCATGCCGAGAGCGCGCCCCGTGCGCCACGCTCGACCAGCACCCCCAGACTGCGCGCCGCCCTTGCCGCGTGCGTAAGTGATCACCAGCACCCCAGCACCCTGCCATGCATTCCCGTTCGCCGCCCCGTGCCTCACAGCCACCGCTCGCCGTCGAAGACGCGGCCTCTGCCGCGCAGAGCACCGCACGTTTCCGACCAATTGCCAACGCCCCTACGCATGCATTTAAGTTCTAGAGCATCGCCAGGAGACCGCCCGTCGATGGCCAACCTCAGCCATGCCTCTAGCCGCCTGTAGCCGTGTCGCCACCGTCGCCTGCCCATCCCTCTCGGTCTCGCCGTCGAGCCTATAAAAGGAGGCGACCCCCAGCCGTTTGAAGCACACCATTCCACTCCCCTCACCTCACTGATCGTTCCACCCTCTCGTCGGAGCACGAGGAGCAGCAGCTCGCCGGAATTGATCCGGAGCAGGCCACCTCTGGAGAAGAAGGGAGCCGTTGATTTCGACCACCCCCGGAGTTGCCTCGACCATCCCTGAGCTCGCCGTCGACCACTCATTTGTTTGCCCGCCTCGCCGTCGTTGCTGGAACCCTGGTATGCCCCCTATGCACCCCCACTGAGCCGCTAGGGTTCGAGCTCGCCGGTGACATGTTCATCGTCGACGACGACCCTCAGCCGTCGATCTTCATTCTAATCCAACGACCCACACAGCCCCGTACCGCTTTGCGTGTTATGAGCCACTGACTGGTGGAAACCCCCTATCAGCTGAGCCCCGTGCTGCGGAATGACACTAGGCCGGCCCATTAGCCTTTCCCGCGCAGCCCAACCTTTTGAATTTAGATTTTTCTAATTTAATTCAAACTCAGTTCTGTACCTAGATTCAAAAATCAACCCAGCTCGATTTAGTAAACCAAATTGGATGAAACCAATTTTGTTAGAAAGGTACTGAAATGCTTAATCCAAGCACGTTGGATTCAAATCATTTGGATCTGTAGATCAACCTTGGTAAAAATATCAAGTCAGAAGCTTTTCTGCATTCAAACATTTTTCAAATTTCAACCATAATAGCTTTTGAGTTACTTCCAACTCTCAAAAATCACATTTGATCATACCTTTCAGAATATATAAAAACATTTGGGTTTACTTATAGAAATAATGTTCAAGGAATAAAAGAATGCCACATAGGCATTTCTAGTCACTTTAATTATTTAAAATAAAAAGGTTAGACCTTATTAAATTGTGACACCACTTTAAATCACATTCCCATGTACTGAAATATGTGGTGATGACATGTGTCAACATGATCCCATGTTTGGTTTGGAGAATATTAAATCTTAAGTAGTTTTTCAATGAGTAGAAATTACTTTTCTAAAAATAAAATAAATAAGACAAAAGTTTTAATCTTGTAATGTTAGTGATGATACTAGATCATCTATAGTACCACTTTTGTGTGATGCTTGAAAATAGTTAAGTATTGGTTGGTGATTGTGTACCCCGTATTTATTTATAGACGCTAGTACCAACCAAGGATACGAGGAGGAAGGGGGATACTACGAAGAAGAAGCCAAAGAGAACTTCAACCACTGCTCTGCACAAGGCAAGTCTTACTAACCAAGTTGACCTATGCAAGTTAACACTTGCAGTTATGAAAGTTAGATAACCTATGCAATGCACTAAGCATGCTTGGTTAGACATAATTTATGATACCCAATCCTAGTTTTACTTGCAAGCTTTCTACTTTATTTCTTTATCAAAACTATTTCTTAGAGTTTACTTAAGTGACTTGTAGATTCTAAGAGGATAATTGAAGGTTGCATAAAGAGCATTAAATTTGGCCTAAGCTAGACAATCTTGATGTCATCCTAAGGCATGAGATTGAACTTCATTAATCTCCACTTGTTTACCACCCCTCCTTAAGTACTTAACCCCACTTGTAGATGCTAGTTCTAAGCATAAAACTTGATCAACTTTGGATGGGAATACTTGGTGAAAATGGTTATGAAAACCTTGGAATGATGAATCATTCTACTGAAATGTTTTGACATGTGTTTCCGAACACCCGAGGATTTTGATGATGAAAATGTTGAGGCATGAGCCTTAGCCCTTTATAAAACTGATGGTTGTCTGGATACGATACCATTCCAATTTTACCGTACAACCACAATACCCGAAAATTGGGTAGGGCTTGACTGGAAATTTATATACCTTAGTATGGGTTCCCTCATGGCCAAGGTCTGAGCTGAGGCTATCTTGTGAAGATTGTCCACCTGTGCAGTACCCAAGATGACAATTGGTCATGGTTGGGTGGCCAAACTCACAGGAGAGGTGCCTATACTAGGGCGTGTAATTGAAAGGTTAGGATTGATTATCTGCATACTCAGTATGGTGAATTCATGATTTGTTCCTGGCGGATGTATCGACTGTTGTGGTGAAAGTGTACAATCTCTACAGAGTGTCAAACTATTCGAATAGTCGCGTCTATGGTTATGGACAGTTGGAGTGGCCATACTGTTCCCCCGTCAGATGTTTTTAAAATAACTTGTGAAATGAATTGAGACTTTGACTTGACCATAACAGAGTTGTGATATGAAATTCAAGTTCCCACTTAGGTGTTATAAAACTTCAACTAGTTTTCTTGCTTCTGAACTTAGTAGAGGTAAATATGGCTTTTTGCAAAACAACCCTAGAGCTTAGTATCCTACTACTAAAAAAACCCTTAACTTGTTAGTATTAGTTTGCGAGTACTTAAAGAGTACTCATGGCTTTGTCCCTGGCTATTCCTGTGGCCAGACTATGAAGATGAGTACCAGGATGATGGACCACAGGAAAGTTACAACAACTAGGATCATCTCCCATCGTCAGCATTGCCTATGACCCCGAAGATGGAGCTTTGCCTACGCTACCTTTATCATTACGTTATTTCGTTGCTTGAGTTGTATTAAGAACTGGATCATTAGATCCTTATTTGTGTAAGACCTTATGTATGGTTTGTAATGGATGATGTACTGTGATATCCAAATCTGTTATGTCTCGCAAAAATGGTAATCCTGGGATTGTGATGTATGGCTTAACATGCATCTGGGATTAAAAATCCGGGTGTTGACAAGTTGGTATCAGAGCCATCCTGACCATAGGAGAACCTAGTTAGACTGGATGTTTGAATCAAAAACTTAGTTTCAAAACCAAAGGAAGCAAATATTTACAAAAACTTATTCCCATTCTTATCACTTGGAATTCTTTCATAAAAATTCATGTTCCTCAAAAACTCTTGCAAAATACATAAAACTTGACACACTTGATCACTCTACTAACTTACTCATCCTGTACTCTTATAGATGGACGTGAAGTACAACAAGTTTTATCAGCTGGGGAATGGAGGAGACCTCATCTTTGAGCGGGATTTGGACCAGCTTTCGGAACTTCTGGAGCATCCACACCCCGAGTTCTTCGGAGCTCAGCTCAATGATCAGGAAGGAGAAGATCGGCAATGGCTAGTTGTTGCAAGTCTCCGAGGAAAGATTGAACCTCCCACTGCCGAGGGAATTTAGTTCACCTTAAGAGAGAACAACTGGCTCGATGGACTTGCCAGGGCCATGCAAAAAGCTCTTGCCCATCTATGTGGGCAGAGTATCAACCAGATCAAGGGTTCCCGCTTTGACTTTTGTCCAAGGCGTGATGCTATGGGATAGCCACTGGAAGCCCCATACCACCACGAGCTGAAGACTCAGCTAGACCACCTCAGCTTCATGATGTATGATCATCAACAAGAACTGGACAATGCCCGTGACTACTCCAACCACAAGTCTGCCATAATCCGGACGAAGGATCAGACGATCGCCATGCTAGCGAAGGATCGCAAGTCTCGTCGCCGTCAGCTCGATAAGAAGGAGCGCATCATTGCTCGTCTTCGCCACCGTATCTCGGATTTGGAGGAGACCATCCACGAGAGAGACATGCAGTTGGAGGAAAGGGAGAATGCCGGAGAAGACCTTCGTGGAGACCCCTACTCCTATCTCTGCGATGATGATGATTTTATGGAGGACCAGGCCATGGACTTCTTCACCGATGAGGAGGATTTCGCCTCCATCGATGACGATGAGGATGATGAGGATGACGATTACACCGACTCCGAGGAGTAGTAGCACTTGAGCACTAGCATAGTGAGTTGTATCCGGTCCCACTATATCGTAGTTTCCAGAATGGTTCTTAAAACCATATGTTCTCCTTTGTTGTGGTGTGTGTTGTATCGTGTGCTATCAATGGATGAATGAAAAGCAAGTTGCTAGAAAATCTGAGCCAAACTTTAAAAACTTTTCAAAGTCCCTGAACCTTAGAAATTTTCCCTCTTTTCTCATGATCTATCTCAATCTTCAGATGCCTCGCGGAGGAAGTGGTTCATCCCCGGACCCGATGTTGCAGATCCTACAAATATTGGTTTCTGACCGTGAAGTTGAAAGAGTCGAACGTCAAGCCAACTTAGCCACCCTTCAGCAGATAGCTCAGCTGGCCCACAACAATCAAGGCCAAGGAAATCAGGACAACCATGGATCTAAGCTCAAGAATTTCCAGAATACCAACCCACCTGTTTTCACTAAGTTGGAAGAGCCCCTAGATGCAGATGATTGGCTACAAACCATGGAGAACAACCTGGAAGTCGCCGGAGTGGAAGCTAATGAGAAAGTTCTGTTCGCCACCCACTATCTAGACGGAGATGCAAGAGCATGGTGGAACAACGTTCGTGCCATGACCGGAGGGCATATGATGACCTAGGAGGAATTCAAGGTCAAGTTCAGCAGAACCCACGTGCCACCGGGTTTGATCAAGAGAATGAGAGATGAACTCAGAGAACTGAAGCAAGGAAGGATGACCGTAGTGGAATACCGTGACAAATTCTTGTCATTAGCTAGGTATGCCCCGGATGAGATCGACACCGAAGCCAAGAAGAAAGAAAGATTCCTGAATGGTCTGCACGATGAGATGCAGACGGTGTTGGTCAATATCCCCTTTGCAGATATTGAAGCCCTTGTCGACTCTGCCATCCAGATGGAAGGAAAGATCAACCAAGCCAATGAGAACCGCAAGCGCCGCATGATGCATCAGCTAGGAACCCATCATACCCCAAAGTATCGCCCCAACCCATCTCCAGGATTTGCCCCGAGAACCAACAGACCCCCGATGAACCATCCGACCTATCCCAACCGTGGAAACCCAAGGCCCGGAGGAAATCACAACAACCCCGGCAACCCTAACAATTTCAACTGTGCACCACCCAAGTTCAACAACAATAATGCTGCTGCCAACACCAACACTGCCCCGAGGACTGGAAGCAATGTTGTGCCTATTGCAGCAAAGGACAAGTCGCAGGTGACTTGTTATGACTGTGGAAATAAGGGTCACTACTCCAATGAGTGCCCCAAGAAGAATGCCGCAGCCCCCAATGCAAATGCCCCAGCTCAGCAACAGCGTCGTGTTCAGCCTGGAAGAAGGTTTTCCCTAGGGAATTCACTCAACCGCAACGGTCGTCTTTTTCTCATGCATGCTGAAGAAGCTCAGGAAGCGCCAGATGTCATGTTGGGTATGTTTTCTATTAATTCAGTACTTGCTAGAGTGTTGTTTGATTCTGGTGCATCGCACTCATTTGTCACCTAAGAATTTGCATGCACTAGTAAGATTCAACCAACCAAACTGAAGCATGTTATGATTGTTCAAATTCCCGGTTCAACCACCAAAGCTAGGCAAATTTGCAAAGCCGTCCCTATCCGAATCCATGGCATAGATTTTTATGCTAATCTGATAGTACTTGGAACTAAAGGTTTGGAAGTAGTACTAGGAATGGATTGGATGTCCAAACATAAAGGATTAATTGACTGTGCCAAGAAAGCCATAACCATGACCAGTACAGCCGGAATATCAGTCGAGCATGTATCTAAAACCTTACCTCGTCAATTCAAGTGCAACAAGAGTATAGCCTAGCCTACCATTGACCAACTCCGGATAGTCTGTGAATACCCCGATGTATTTTCAGATGTTTTGCCCGGTATGCCCCCAGATCAGGATATCGAGTTTATCATTGAACTAATCCCCGGAACAGGACCCATAGCCTAGAGACCATATAGTATGAACCCGTCTGAACTAGCAGAACTGAAGAAGCAACTAGATGGCATGTTGGAAATTGGATTGATTCGACCAAGTGCGTCACCATGGAGATCACCTGTCTTGTTTGTGGATAAGAAGGATGGAGGTAACCGTTTGTGTACGGATTATCGGAGGTTGAATGATGTCACTATCAAGAACAAGTACCCATTGCCCAAGATAGAAGATTTGTTTGATCAGTTGACCGGTGCCAAAGTGTTTTCTAAGATTGATCTTAGAACTGGCTATCATCAACTCAAGATTCGCGCAGAGGATATTCCCAAGACTGCCTTTACCACCAGATATGGATTATACGAGTATACTGTCATGTCTTTTGGATTAACCAATGCCCCCGCTTATTTCATGAATCTCATGAATAAGATTTTTATGGACTTCCTGGATAAGTTTGTCGTTGTTTTCATTTATGACATTCTATTTATTCCAAGTCAGAAGAAGAACATGAGCTACACCTAAGGACCATTCTTAGAACCCTTAGAGAGCATTAGTTGTATGCCAAGTTTAGCAAATGTGAATTCTGGTTACAGGAGGTAGGATTCCTCGGTCACATTGTATCAGCCGGAGGAATTGCCGTGGACCCTGCAAAGGTGAAAGATGTCGAAGACTGGCAAGCCCCAACCACTCAAACCCAAGTTCATGCATTTCTAGGATTGGCGGGATACTACCGCAAGTTCGTAGAAGGATTATCGAGTATCGCCAGACCCATGACTCAATTGCTGAAGAAGGACAAGAAGTTTGAATGGACGGACAAATGTGAAGCAAGTTTTCAAGAACTCAAGAGAAGATTGATTTCAGCCCCAATCTTAATCATGCCGGATATCACGAAGCCCTTTGACGTGTATTGTGATGCATCCAAGATCAGTCTCGGATGTGTGTTAATGCAAGAAGGCAAAGTTATATCTTATCTATCCCGACAACTGAAACAACATGAGCAGAACTATCCAACCCATGACCTCGAACTAGCAGCTGTAGTTCTAGCCCTGAAGACATGCAGGCATTACCTGATAGGGAACCGTTGTGAGATTTATTCGGATCACAAGAGCCTGAAGTATATATTCACTCAGAAGGAGATGAATATGAGACAGATAAGATGGATTGAGCTAATCAAGGATTGCGACCTGGACATTCACTACCACCCCGGTAAAGCCAACGTGGTAGCAGATTGCCGTGTCGCTTGAACTCCATGATTTTGAAGGAGCAACCGAGCTTGCACAAAGAGATGGAAGATTTCCGAATGGAATTAGTGAGTGAAGGATTTTTGGCTAGCATAGAACTTCAACCCACTTTGATTATACATATCAAGGAGGCGCAGAAAGGAAATGCTAGCATCGATGGAATCAAGCGTCGTATCGGTGGTACAAAGGACGCCTTTGTGTACCAGCAGATTCTGAGTTGAAAGAAGTTATTCTGAAGGAAGCTCATGATACTCTTTATTCTATCCACCCCGGAGGAACGAAGATGTATCAAGATTTGAAATAGCAATTTTGGTGGCATAAGATGAAGAGAGAAATAGGAAGCTATATCGCCAAGTGTGATATATGTCAAAGAGTCAAGGCAGGACATCAAAGACCCACAGGATTGTTGCAACCCTTGCAGATTCCAGAATGGAAATGGGATTCCGTTGGAATGGACTTTATCACCGGATTGCCTACTTCTAGTAGGGGAAATGACTCTATCTGGGTCATAGTGGACAGATTGTCCAAAGTCGCCCATTTCTTACCAGTCAAGACCACATATCAGAGTTCGAAGCTAGCGGAGTTATACATCGCTAGAATCGTCAGTTTGCACAGAGTCCCCAAGAACATTGTATCATATCGAGGAACTTAGTTTACCTCGAGATTCTTGAAGAAAGTCCAAGAAGGTTTAGGAACCCGACTAGACTTCAGCACAACTTATCACCCTCAGACCGACGGACAAACGGAGCGAGTAAATCAGATACTCGAAGACATGTTGAGAGCATGTGTGTTAGAGTATGGATCTAGATGGGAAGATTGTCTGCCGTTCGGAGAATTTTCATACAACAACAGTTATCAAGCTAGTTTGCAAATGGCCCCATTTGAATTCATGTATGGAAGGAAGTGTCGCACCCCTTTGAACTGGTCGGAAGTAGGAGAGAGTCAGATTTCCGGACCCGACATCCTACGAGAAGTAGAAGAGAAGGTTCACAAGATTCGTGAGCACCTCAAGACAGCCCAGTCAAGGCAGAAGAGTTACGCCGACAAGAGACGTCGAGACCTCGCCTTCAACATTGGAGATTTTGTGTATCTGAAATTGTCGCCATTGAAGGGAATGCAGTGTTTCCAACTAAAAGGAAAGTTGGCCCCCAGATATATCGGCCCCTTCAAGATTGTGAACCGTCGAGGAGAAGTGTCGTATCAATTGGAACTGCCCAAAGAAATGTCAGCCGTGCACAATGTGTTCCATATCTCATTACTTCGCAAAAGCCTCGAAGTTCCGGAGAAGATGGAAGTGTTCAAGAACATTGATCACCGGACCATAGAAATCAACGATGACCTGACCTATCCCGAAGTACCCATCCGTATTTTGGAATAAGCTTTCAGAACTACCAGAACCCGAAGCATCAAGTTTCTCAAGATTCAGTGGAGCAAACACACAGAAGAAGAAGCTACCTGGAAGCGCGAAGATCACATCAGGACAGAGTTTCCCGATCTCTTCAAATCCTAGGTAATCTTTTCCGTCCTTTTTCAAATCTTGGGACGAGATTTTGTTTAAGGGGGGAAGGTTTGTAACATCCCAAAAATACTAAACATGGATTATCAAACTCTAATCATCAAAATTAGGGTTAACAAAAACTTTTCCAACTAAAAATATGAAAGCATTCATATGTGTGTGTATTAAAATTTGGATTCTTTTGAATTGCCATGGTTCTGTGTTTCTTTGCTTGCAAAATGATTCTTAGGTGAAATAAACATCATCTAAACAATCCCCAAACTTTTCCCAAAAACAAACAACTCAAAATAAGCAAATAAAGTGAATGGTCACTTTGGCCAAATTAACTCTCATGCTTACTTTGGCAATCTCTAGTTTTCAAAACTCAACAGAAACATTTGTGGATCTTTGCACCCCTTGTTAGTACTCATAATAAGGTACCAAGGCCCACTTTGTGATCATCCAAAAACATTCAAATACTAAGTTTAAATGACAGTTTAAAATTGAATCTATCTCATATGAGAAGATCCCACTATTTCAAAAACCACTCAAACAAGTTCAATTTTCAAAACCCAAGCATCCACAGTATCCTCAACACATGCCTAGCACACCCACCAAAAATCTTTTCAAAATTCAAAACTCAAGTTCTTGCGGCCATTTCATCAAACAGCTTGCAGATTCAAATCAACCAAATCACAAACACTATTTTGAGCAGTGAATTGGCCAACCTTGTCCCCTCTCTAGCTCACAGCAAACCCCTAGTAGATCATCTAGCTTAGTTTTTAACCTCTAGCATCACTGTGAGATTGCCATTGCCAGCAATGGTGAGCAGGCCGAGAGCAAACTTGCCACGCCGTTGTCGCCGGCGAGCTAGAGGCCACACTAGCCTCGCCAACCTTGTCTGGGAGCTAGCTAGCACCCTATCGCCACTCCCAGTCCTAGCCTCGAGCAATGCCAGCCACTGGACCACACGCCCAGGCCATGCCAACCCTCTATGCAACCATGCCGAGAGCGCGCCCCGTGCGCCACGCTAGACCAGCAGCCCCAGACCATGCGCCGCCCTCGCCGCGTGCGTAAGTGATCACCAGCACCCCCAGCACCCTGCCAGACATGCCCGTTCGCCGCCCCGTTCCTCACAGCCACCGCTCACCGTCGAAGACGCTGCCTCTGTCGCGCAGAGCACCGCACGTTCCCGACCAATTGCCACCGCCCCTACGCAAGCATTTAATTTCTAGAGCATCGCTAGGAGACCGCCCGTCGATCGCCAACCTCAGCCATGCCTCTAGCCGCCCGTAGCCATGTCGCCACCGTCGCCTGCCCATCCCTCTTGGTCTCGCCGTCGAGCCTATAAAAGGAGGCGACCCCCAGTCGTTTGAAGCACACTACGAAGAAGAAGCCGAAGAGAACTTCCACCACTGCTCGGCACAAGGCAAGCCTTACTAACCAAGTTGACCTATGCAAGTTAACACTTGCAGTTATGAAAGTTAGATAACCTATGCAATGCACTAAGCATGCTTGGTTAGACACAATTGATGATACCCAATCCTAGTTTTACTTGCAAGCTTTCTACTTTATTTCTTTATCAAAACTATTTCTTAGAGTTTACATAAGTGACTTGTAGATTCTAGGAGGATAATTGAAGGTTGCATAAAGATCATTAAATTTGGCCTAAGCTAGACAATCTTGATGTCATCCTAAGGCATGAGATTGAACTTCATTAATCTCCACTTGTTTACCACCCCTCCTTAAGTACTTAACTCCACTTGTAGATGCTAGTGCTAAGCATAAAACTTGATCAACTTTGGATGGGAATACTTGGTGAAAATGGTTATGAAAACCTTGGAATGATGAATCATTCTACTAAAATGTTTTGACATGTGTTTTCGAACACCAGAGGATTTTGACGATAAAAATGTTGAGGCATGAGCCTTAGCCCTTTATAAAACTGATGGTTGTCTGGATACGATACCATTCCAATTTTACCGTACAACCACAATACCCGAAAATTGGGTAGGGCTTGACTAGAAATTTATATACCTTAGTATGGGTTCCCTCACGGCCAAGGTCTGAGCTGAGGCTACCTTGTGAAGATTGTCCACCTGTATAGTACCCAAGATGACAGTTGGTCATGGTTGGGAGGCCAAACTCACAGGAGAGGTGCCTATACTAGGGCGTGTAATTGAAAGGTTAGGATTGATTATCCGCATACTGAGTATGGTGAATTCAGTTTTGTTCCTGACGGATGTATCGACTGTTGTTTTGAAAATGTACAATCTCTACAGAGTGTCAAACTATTCGAATAGCCACGTCCGTGGTTATGGACAGTTGGAGTGGCCATACTGTTCCCCCGTCAGATGTTTTCAAAATAACTTGTGAAATAAATTGAGACTTTGTCTTGACCACAACAGAGTTGTGATATGAAATTCAAGTTCCCACTTAGGTGTTATAAAACTTCAACTATTTTTCTTGCTTTGGAACTTAGTAGAGGTAAATCTGGCTTTTTGCAAAACAACCCTAGAGCTTAGTATCCTACTACTAAAAAAACCTTAACTTGTTAGTATTAGTTTGCGGGTACTTAAAGAGTATTCATGGCTTTGTCCCTGGCTATTCCCGTGGCCAGACTATGAAGAGGAGTACCAGGATGATGGACCGCCGAAAAGTTACGACAACTAGGATCATCTCCCATCGTCAGCATTGCCTGTGACCCCGAAGATGAAGCTTCGCCTACTCTACCTTTATCATTACGTTATTCCGCTGCTTGAGTTGTATTAAGAACTGGATCATGAGATCCTTATTTGTGTAAGACCTTATGTATGGTTTGTAATGGATGATGTACTGTGATATCCAAATCTGTTATGTCTCGCAAAAATGGTAATCCTAGGATTGCGATGTATGGCATAACAGGCATCTGGGATTAAAAATCCGGGTGTTGACACAGAGTGTCCCGACGCCGGGAGCCAGTTCCATGCAAACTTGTGACACGATAAACCCTGGAGCTCCGAGATCTGAAAGTCCTGTTTGATTATCTCTTGGAAGCCTACAATGTCAACATTTTCCTATCGCATGTAGTCCTTAATTTGGCGTTTGCGACCATCGTTACCAAACCCCCGGATGTTCCAAATCAGCGTGATGATGGCTGGCCAATTCATTGGATAACATTCCTGGGTTTGGTCCCCTTACGGGGGACTGGTCGGGTCTTGTCGGCTGGCGGGGGCTTGAGCTCGGTCTCGGCGACTTGCCTAGAGATCCCCCATCTAAGGGAGTCTCCTGGGAAGCGGCCGTAGGGCGCTGCTGAGGAGAACCAACCATCCTGGATCCGGGATTAGATGTCCCAGTTCCTGGTGTCGTCGAGGTTTCCCCCTGCTCTCGTGCAGCGTGTGCACGGGCCGCGGCGAGGGACCCCTCGTAAATCTCCTTAGCTCTAATCGCCTAGATCTGATCAAGCTTTGGACCGCGCTCTCCGCGAAAGGCCACGTCGCTGTCCGCTGCCACATGCGCGAGGTGATCCAGTGGGGTGTCATCTAGAACCGAGAACCTGGAGCCAGAGGGAGGGGAACAAGAGGAAGGAGGGCAGGGAGTCGGGGTTTTCTGGGGAGTACCTGAGTCAGGTTGCGAGCTGCCGTCCTCTGGGACGCCAGCTGGGACACCGTGGGCACCACCCCCGGGCTCTCCGTCCTGATACGTGCCAGATGTGCACTGTGGCGTGACGATGGTGGCACAGGGCGAGGGGGTCAGGGCTGACGCACATTGTGTCCCGCGGTGGGAGTGGTGGGGAAGACCGCCACAGGCTCGTCGGTGTGGAGAGCTGGTGTCGCAGGGACCGACGCTGGGGATCCCCTAGGCGATGATGGAGAAGACCCCGGGGACAAAGCGTAGTAGAGGACTCCTAGAGAGCGCGGTGACGAGGGTGCGGTGACCACCATCCCCACACTACCGGAGTCTCGGTCCGCCTCCCCCTAAGCTGCCTCTGGGGCCTCCTCAAGGGTCTCCCCACTGAGAGGGTCCAAGGCCATGTGCCTGGTGAACCCCTTCGCCTGCCTGAAGTTGGAGCCATACTGCGCAATCTGGAGGTCGGAGAGGCCCTGGGAGGGAGGGACCAAGGGCAGCTGGTGGGAAGCAGAAGGTGCGGCAGAGGTCGTGCCCCCAGGTGGGGGCACCTTAGGCGAAGGCACCGGGGTCCGGGACTCCCCACCCAGCTCGTCGTCGTCGGAGTCCTCGCCTACCGAGCTCCCCCCTCCTGTGGAGTGGCGGCCGGAAGGGGGATCCGTGGGAAGATGAGGGGGCCCACCGGCGGTCTGGTCCTCATCCAGCTCGACCATCAGGATCCTTCCCTCAGTCCCGAAGTAGAAGGGTGGGAGGGGCCCTGGTAGTAGCGTCGGGTCCGGACACAACACCTACATGCAGATCGGGCCAGAGCCCGTGCGAGAAGCCTCGTCCACCATCACCAACTTGCCCACCGCCTGAGAGACGAGCTCAATGATGGGTATAGACCGCACACTCGCTTCCTCAGGGAAGCCGAGGATCCGCACCCATACCGCAGAGAGAGTCGAGGTCGTCGCAGGGTGGGCAGTCGAAGGCTCAATGGAAATTTGTACCTTGTTGATCGGTAGGGTGAGCGCAGTACTGTAGGCACTGATGGAGAGAAGCTCTGCCGATGGGAAGGTCACTGCGAACTGGGACGGAGAGATCTCCTGGGCGCTCCAGGAATGGCCCGGCATCATTTGTCGCAGCTCCTCCTGGATGAGCTCCGCGGAGATCACCACCGAGTCTGGGAGATCCTGTCCCGAAACAACGGTGACCACCGCCAAGTTCTTGGGCACCGTCATCGCCACCCCACCAATGTCGATGTAGTAACCCCCCCCCCCCCCCCCCCCCCCCCCGCGATGGAGTGGGCGAGGTACTCCAACTAGTGCGTGGCCCAGCGTGGGAGGGGGTGTCGCGGTGGGAGTTGCCCGGTCCCGCAGGGGAAGGCGCCTTCTTCTTCTTCTTTTTCTTCTTTGACGTCTCGGCCGGTTCCAGCGAGGGGTCATGCCAAGGCGGGGTGTCCCTGTCCCGACGCCAATCCATAGACCCAGACCTGCCAGGGATGTCACGCTGCACAAGCGTGTCTCGCAGCTGCTGCTCGGTGCGGCGCGAGTCCGGCGAAGGCGCCCGCCGAGCATCTGACCGACCAGCAGCGTGACGCTGGTCCAGGCGGGTCATGGACACGGCGATGTCGTCGTCGTGCCTTGCAGTTGTACTGTCAGAGGGCGTCGTAGTTGTATGTCCATCATGTGGACGGGTATAGCGGCGGCGGCGATGTGTCGACGAAGATGTTGATGAAGACCACGTAGATGTAGACCTTGGTGATGATGTGTCGGCGATGATGTCGAAGTCTTGATGTCGGAGAAGTCGGTGTAGTAGATGTCGCTTCTTCGTGGATGTGCTCGATGGAGATCTTGGCTTGTAGCGTGGCGTATTCGTACAACTTGATGTAGATGTTCGGGTCGATGTAGTTCGGCTTGATGCAGTGCAACCTTGGTGTCGATATAGTCGTGTCTCGAAGAAGTGTAGATCGTGATGTCGGTGTAGCCGCGTGTCGAAGAAATGCAGAGTTGATGTCGGTGTCGTAACCTGCGAAGGAACCGCGCGTGGGAGTTCTTGCTGTATACGCTGCATGTAGAAAAGAAAAACTCGTACAAGATGTGGTCTCCTAGGCATGCTCTTGTTTTGGCCGTGTCCTGTCAGCACCATGCGGAATCCTGGAGAGCTTGGATGGGAGCGCCAGGTGCTCGTCGATCTCGTCACGTTGACGACCATGGATCTGCAACTTAGTTTCATCAGAGGAGATATGTGGATCTAGGATTTTATTTGCTAATTGGATCTATTCTAAAAACTTAGGAATTTCGAAAATTGGATCTATTCTAAGAACCGAAATTGATATAAGATCTAATCTAAAGAACCGATACGATCTTTGAACGAGATCGGGTGCCGCGCCCCTGAGGAGAAGATTAATCTCTCCGAGGCGGCGCGATGTGGAAGTGGTGGAAGAAACCTAGGATCGGCGTCGTGAGGCTAACCTCTATGATACCATGTGGAAAATATTGGATCCCTAGAATATTATGTTGTATTGCATTGATCCTTATGGCGTTTATATAGAGTTACACGGAGTAGGTAGAGACTTGGAGTACAAGTTGTAGAGTCATAATTTATCTCTAGCTCATACACGTATACATACTCTAACACTACTATGCGGTGGCGCTAGGGTTTGCGCCACCGCGTCCTACTCCTCCTCGTTCGAGGCAAGGTTAAACCAATCAGGCGTCTGCCAAGAAATGCCTCGGCTCGTGGTGGTGCTGGATGGGCGACATTGGCGGAGGAGGCGACGCCACTTGCGCCGACGACAATGGAGGCGTGACCACGGAGGCTTGCAGCGCCTGGAACGTGCCGGCCCAGAGCACCTCAGACTCACCCATGACCAGCTGTCTTCTCCTCGGAGAGGCCCGACAGCTAGCTTCCTCCTCCTCCGTAGCCTAGTCACCGGTTTGGACCGGTGCGAGCCGAATTTTGGCTTGCATTCCTCAACTCGGTTGTGTTGCCCGTGGAGATGTTTAGCAAAAGAATCTTGCTTGATGGTCTCAAATCTTCTTTTGTTGAGAGTCTGCTCTCTCTCGAGTGATGCTACTTTCTGCAGCATCATACGCTTTCTTTCTAGGGTGACGCAGTGGTTCCACTTGGTGATCCTGGTACGTATAGGTACTTATTTTTCGACCGACGTGATGTCGATACCTGGACACCGCGCGAAAGCCACAGCGACGAGGCGACAACTGCCCTGCCTCCCACTCACCCCTGTTGCTCGCATCCCCATTTCATTCCTCTTCTCTGCAGCACCGCCAATCAAACCAAAACCCCAAACTTAGCAAAACCCCAAATTTAACCACGCCCCCTCCCGTCTCTCTCGCCTTGACCCCGTCCCCCCTCGCCCCCGCACCGCCACCCGGAATCCTCCACCGCTGCCGGCGATCGCCGGACGACCCCCGCGCCGCCCGGCGATCGCCAGCACAGAGCAGCAATGCCTCCCCCGCCGCCGCCGTCCGTCGCCGGGAAGGCCGCCTGCTTCCTCAGCTTCGCGGCGGCGCGGGACCGCTGCTTCAGCCGCCGCTTCCTCGCCGCCGGCCTGCGCCCGCTCGCCGTCCACCTCCCGGACGCGGCCGACCCCGTCACCACCGTCCACATGTGGGTCCCCGCCAGCCCGCCCCGCAACCCGCTCGTCCTCCTCCACGGCTTCGGCGCCTCCGCCACGTGGCAGTGGTACCCCTACCTCCGCCCCCTCATCGCCGCCGGGTTCGACCCCATCGTCCCCGACCTCGTCTTCTTCGGCAACTCCTGCTCCCGCCTCCCCGACCGCTCCGACATGTTCCAGGTCGGTCTCGCTCTCGACGACCCCTGGCCCTGAATGGGCCGGATCCACCGTTCGCCGCTCCTTGACACCCCTCCTGTTCCTCTGTGTCTGTCTGCGTGGCAGGCGTGGTCGATCAAGGCGGCGCTGGACTCCATCGGGGTGAAGAGGTTCGGCCTGGTCGGGGTCAGCTACGGAGGCTTCGTCGGGTACAGGATGGCGGCGATTTACCCGGACGCCGTCGAGAGGGTGGCCCTGGTCTGCGCGGGCGTCTGCCTCGAGGAGAAGGACCTGGCGGACGGTCTCTTCCCGGTCGCCAGCGTCGACGAAGCGGCGGCGCTGCTCGTGCCGCGGCGCCCGGACGAGGTGAGGCGCCTCGTCAGGCTCACGTTCGTAAGGCCGCCACCCATCATGCCCTCCTGCTTCCTCTGGGACTACATCAAGGTCAGTTGCCGTTTCAGATCGATTCTCGCCGTTACCAAATTCTTGTTCAAAATCTGTCTCTGTGAGATTAATAGTACTACTCCATGTGCATTGAGATGCGAGAGTATATATAGGACGGCAGATACTCATAATAAGATTCATATAAAATCGTAAGAGGAGGGGGAATACTGAGGCGCCTCTAGGCAAGAGAATTCTGTCTGCGTTTTGTTGTGATCTGGAGCAGCAGTTGCGTCGAATTTCGCTTCATGTTTCGAATAGAAAACTGTCCTGTGCACGTGTCTGGTGAAGGGAACCGAGTCTCTGGATCAAATGTCTTGGCCCATCTTAATCACTTGAATCCTCTGTCAAAATTGTTGACAATTGAAACGCAGGATCCTAAGAGGCATATACTATCCATGTCAGTTTAATTGGCTGATTTCTCACTGTGACTGAACATCCATCCTCATTCTCGAGCTAATTTTATTTGCAAATCAAACACTGCCACATATATTGAAAATGTAGCGCTTAAATTAAGTGATGCCATCTGTGTAGTTGTTTGCCATCAACTATTTGCACTCGATTTGTCAGGATGCTTCGAGGGGATTTTCGTTGCACCGCTGTCTGTTTCTGTTTGTTGTTGTTGGAAACAACTCACCGAATATCTTATTACAGTCCCTTTAGTGGACACGCACTAACTCACTGAATCCATTCTTCGTGGTCGTGGCTAATGTAGTGCGTACGTGGATATTGATGCAGCCGGCAAAGCCTCAAAAGATCCACACGCGTCAGTAGGCTAGGAGCAGATCATCTTTCTTGCTTTGTTCCCGTCAGAGTGTTTGCATATGTGATTTTTTATCTGTAGTGGAGGGCCCAGAGTAAGTTGGTGATGACCGATAACATGCTTGATTTAATGCATAGTAGTTCCATTATTTGGTTGCCCACTCATGTACTCCTACCCTGAAATTCACATATCTTGTGTATACTAAGCACAATCATTAACTTAGCATAGTACGCTCCTTATAGTGTTTTACCTCCTACGAGTAAATCCACAATTCCAGCACATTGATGCAATGACTTCCCTAACTGGCATGCTGGAAATTGCTTGGAACTGCAGTTCAGTTGATTATGCAATCAGTTGCTTCTGATGGATGTGGGATACCTTTGAAAAAGGGACGTTGGATAATCTTAGCACAAAAGAACGGATTTGGTTTTTTCCAAAAGTAAAGGATTAGGTTGACAAGTGACAACATTGAGATAATAATATCTGTTTCCTAGAAGTTCATTTGATTGGTTTATCTTGAAGGAAACCACTTTCTTTTCAATAGTGTTGGTTAATACAAAGCTTGAAAAGAACAAAAATAACCACTGTCTTTCAGTGGTGGCGGTGGAAGGTAAATACCAGGTTGGCTATTTACACAGTAAACAATAGGAGATTGTTGACTATATTATTTGGGATAACAAATATATTAAATTGTTATAAAATGATCTAACCTTAGCAGACACTCTTTGAAAACATGGATTAAGGTTCATGCATACAGTTTTGTGAAGTACCGGCCTACCAGATCAAAAGGTAAGTACAAAAGTGAATTTGTAGAAAATGATGAACCAAATTATGGATATGAGCGTTTAGCCTTTTGCAAAAGTAATCCCACTTACTCACAAAGCAATACAATATTTCTTTCGGTATACTTTTTTGCCTTTTGGAATACGATAGTACTGAAAATTCAGATCAGAACTAGTACTAGCAATTATCTGGTCTTTTGGAAAACATTAGCATGCCAACTCTTAAAATATTATCCACTTCGTTTGAAACAAGCCTGTGCTCTACTTCAATAGAGTTTTTGAAATCCAAAAGATGGTGCTTGCAATGCTTTATACACCATGGAGGTTGGAGGTTCTGACAGAATCCGGACATTTTGAGATAGACCGCTAGTGTTGTTAAAATCACACATTCTTGAGCTGTTTTTCAGATTTATTCATGATTTGGTCTGTGCTTTCAGTGTTCTGTTCCTCATATATTAACTCAGAAATTATGGTACTATCGAACAATGTTTACGGGCTATTTCCAAAGGGGGTTTGCCTTTTATGGGTATTTACTGTAGCACATGGCAGAATTTGAATCTTCCATCTACTCTGAACTTGTGTACCCTTCCTTTGTATAATATACCAGGTGATGGGCTCGGATCACATCCAGGAGAAGACTGAGCTACTACATGCCTTGATTAGTGGACGGGACCTTTCAACTCTTCCAAAACTAAAACAGGTAGTAGTAGTTTCTTCCTAAAATCTTGCACTTTATTGTTGAATACCAACAAAAGGAGTACCTGTAAAAAAAATATCCGCACAGCTTTTAATAGTGACAACTCATGATTATATTCATGTGAGACAAAATAAATCTTGCCGCTCTTTTTAATATTTATACTGCTTAACGACTTGAGCTTGATGCAGAAAACGCTGATAGTTTGGGGGGAGCAAGATAAGGTGTTCCCGGTGGAGTTGGCTCATCGATTGAAGAGGTTAATTTATTTCGATATATGCTACGTACCTTCCATAATAATCTTTTGACCCCACACAAGTTTACATCACCAGCATCCCTTGCTGAAACTAATTATGGTACACGGACATCCGAACAAACTGGCAGGCATCTTCAGGGGAACTCCCGGCTATCGGTTATACACAACGCTGGGCACGCAGTCAATCTTGAGAAGCCCAACGACGTGTGCAAGAACATCATCGATTTTTTCCATGAGCCGCCGGCGGCCGTCGAAGTTTCAGACGAGGAAATGGTACGCCAGCCTGGTGCTTCTCTCGGCTTCCAACACATTGTTAATCCATGTCGATGTGAACAGTTCAGAGACCACACAACATTGCCGAAACACACTTTGCACCGTTTTCTGTTCCTTCGTTGTCTCATCTTCTTTCGCTTCGTCTCGGCAGGTGTAGAGCTCTCATGGAGGTGGAGGATGGGTCTTGTTCGCGAGGCATGGGCGACGCGGCGTCTCCTCGTGGTTGCGCAGACGACAGGAGAGGGAGACCTGTAGCGTTCTCTCCTTTTCTCCGTGAAAACACCGGATGTGATGATGTGCCGGGTTGAGTGTAATCACCATTGTGTGTGAACTGGCACGGCAGACGCTAGTGGTATCACTTTGTGCTACCGTTGAGGTGAAATGTGGAGCCTTCTTCTCAGTCTCGCATTGTTTTGTCATGTGGCTTTCGTGACTTTCACTGTCAGCTAGTCACACGACGTTGCACACGGACAACCAAACGACTGACAGCTAGTCACACGACGTTGCACACGGACAACCAAACGACTGACAGGGAAAGAGAAATGCAAGTACAGTGGCCATAACAATGCAAGTACAGCAAACATTCAAAAAAATGTGAGTACATTAAACATTCAAAAAAATGCAAGTACAGTACTAAAGCTCGTTTGAACTTCGTACAAACTAGAAAGTAGCAGCAAACTGAGTACAGTCAACAAACTGGAAAGTGGCAGCAAACCGAGTACAGTCAACGATCTGAGTGGTGAATGGAGATGCACACTGATATATTTTTTAGGGGAATGCAAACTGATAGCTTAGCCGTTCATGTGAGCTGACAATTATCTTACCTTTTCAATGGGCCGCCACAGCCCGTACAGGGCAGTTCCCGTGAACGGGCCGGGACTTGGCATGGCGTCTCACACAAAAGGGCCTCGCTACGTAATTACGGCCAAAAAAAGGTTGCACATAATTCTGAAGGGCGAAAAAAATGTGGGGTGAGAGAGGCTCGAACTCTCGACCTCAGGATCACTCACGTTTAGCTATGAGACCTACGCGCTAGCCAACTGCGCCACCACCCCTTGATGTCTGTAACAGGATATTACAAATAATATACATATGTTAATCTTTGATGGTTTCAGACCGAGCACTGGCTTGGTTCGGTTTGCTTCGCGCCATTTGTTGGGTATATGAAAATATTCTTGTTGTAGTTATCTTGTATGATCACGTACGTGTCTCCTTGTGCTACCATTGTTATGTATTTATAGACTTCCATACAGTAAGCATAATATGTGAATTATAGGGTGTGAGTATGGATTGTTTCTTCATGATATAATTTCTTCGCATAGAAGAAAGCATGCCAGGAGCTGTGTGGTACCGCTCTTCTAACCGAGGTAATCAAGTGGCAGTCAAAAAGGTATATATGTATATCAGAGCTATGTAAAGTGTATGACCATCCAAATTAGGATTATAAGATATAAAATAACAACGCTTGTCGATTGGAATGGACTGTGTAGCAGCGAGGAAGCGGGAGTGTGGGACTTTAGAAGAAGATGTCATGAACAGTTTGGTGAACAAAACTTGTCTATTCTCAAAACTTAGAAGGATACCTCACGCGTTGTAGCTGAATCTCTTTTAAAATATTATTGCATAGATAAAATGGTATATAAGACATATGAAGCATAAAGTTGCATGCAGAAATATATAAGATTTAATCGGTAGGAATAGTCGAGCGGCTAAATATAATTGATGTGAAATTGTTATCTAGTTGGCGACTAAATATTTGTGACATGGGATAATTGCATGACAACTAAATATTTGTGATGTGGACAATTGTATGCCTAGAAAAGGATGACGTGGACATGTTGCAAAGATGTATACTATCGTTAATGAATGCTAGTGGAATGATATGGACAATTGATTGGCTAAAAGAGTGGGTGTTGTGGATAGCTTGCATATTAAGATAGACAATCATAATACATGTTAGTGAGGTTTTGTTTTATAAGAGATATGGATTCACTTTCCGACAATTTGGGCAGCTAGTAATTAGCTCGCCCCTCTCCTTATTCTATTTTCATACTACTTCCTCCATCCTAAAATAGATGTCTTAGGTTTTTCAAAATTTAGATGAATCTATATATTAAATGGTGTCTAGATTTATTTAAATTTTAACAAATTTGAGACATCTATTTAGAGATAGAGGAGGAAGTAGTAAATATCCAAATAATCGAACTCGTAGGGTCTATCACGTGGACAATTAATTTGTTTAAGCTTATGGAGTTGGCTAGATAAGAAGTGTGACTTCAATTGATTGATTGCTTAGTTACTTTGCAAGCTCCCTACCTTAAAAAATCCTGAGCGATGAGGTCAGACGTCGCCATCTTTGCTCTCTCTCTCGAAATAGGCTTTCGCCCCGCTTTATAAATAAAGCACACAGGTGAGACCGCTGCTGGGCCAGACAGCACATCGCCCAAAGGAACAAACAGCACAGGATACAAGGCGCCGGGAAGAACCGAAGCCCTACACGAAACGCAAGAAGAAAGAAAAGAAAAGGAAAGCCGAGAACGGCGGTGTGCCGAAAACGGAAGCAACTCGCAACCGGTGCGCCCCCCCCCCCCCCCCCCCCCCCCAAAGACGTACCACCACACATCCCACAGTCCAAAGCGCCTGCGAACCAAGACAGCACCTCCAAGAAGGGGAGTGACGATGACGACACTGTTGTCCGGCCGAGGCCTAGGGTTTCCCCTAGTCCGCAGCGGGGGGTGGGGGAGGGAGGCCACCGACACCCTTCAAGAAGGAAGGTGATACCCGCGGGCGTCACCGTGCCAGTGTCAACAGACAAGGATTTCTCCCGACCCCGCCGAAGCCACTCACCCGAGCGCTTTGAACAGCTCCACCAAACCCGTCACCCACGAGCACGCGCCACCCTGGTCTTGAAGTCGCCACCGCCGTCACACCGGGAACCACGGAGCGAAGCCGGTAGGCCGAGGGAGCGGAGACTTCGGCAATGGGAGGCATGTCAATAGTACGCGGGAGGGAACTACCTCCACCACCAGAAGGTGGTAGCCGACCGGGTGCAGCAGCAAGACAAACCAGGCCCTCAGGCCCGGCCGAACCCGCGGAGGCTCGTGAAGTCCCGCCGCCGCACTGCAGCAAGGGTGCCACCGAACACGCCAACCACCGCCTCAGACCCCACTCCTCCTCCCACCAGGGGATTCGCCGCACCGGCAAATCCTGGCTGCCAAGTAGCAGCACCATCACCCCCCGAGCTCCCCCGGGCCAACCGGACCGCCACCGGTCTAGGGGTCTCGCGTCACCTCCCGAAGCCACCTCCACCGGAGAGAAGTCGAAGTCGTCCACCTTCCGAGGCCGCCGCCCCGGCGTCCACGAGCTCGGGTCCATACCACCGTCAGCCTCACACTCAAAGAGTCCGCCGGGATGGGTGAGGTGATCGAGAGCTACCTCACAAGGCTGAAGGTCCGTGCCGCCACCAGGGTGCGGGGTACAACCCGCCACCAACCGAAGCGGCCGCTGTCCGGACACGGTGGCAGGGCCGACCAACCGCGACCAGTCCCAGATCAGCCCGCAGGCCCCGCAGGCCTAGATCGGGCCCAGATCTGGCCAAGATCAGCCCGCTGCCGCGTTGCTGCGCCGTGGTGACGCCGCCGACCGCGCCCCGGGGAACTCCCTCCTAGCCCACCACCACCGAGCTGACCCCCATCGTGATCCGCCGCCGCCGGAGGGGACAACGCCGTCGCCGCAGGGCCTCCCCGAGCCGGCCCTAGGGAACCAGCAGGGGAGGAGGACCCGTGCAGCCCAGGGGCAGCAGCGGCCGAGCTCGCCGCCACCCCCGCCACCGCCGGCCGAGCTCCACCGCCCCGCGCCGCCGCCACCAGGGTTGTCGGCCCGCCGCCGTCAGATCTGGGGCGGGCAGCACCGGCCACAGCCACCGCGCGAGGGGAAGAAGACGCCCCGCCGCCACCGCCGACGCTACCAGAGCTTTGCCCGGCAGCAGGCCTTGGCGGCGGCGAGGGGGAGGAAGGGGGCGGGGGGGGCGACCGGCGGCGGCGGGATTAGGGTACCCCCGGTCGCTCGCGGGAGCGACGCGGGGTTTTTTTTTCGAGGAGAGTTACGTGTCGCCATCTTTGCTTGACCAACGCCGTTACCATTGACTACAAACCTATGTTCCACTGAGACGAGAAAGGTTGGAGACGACTGCAGTGGTAGTAGGTGGCTAATGGTGCCAAGCGACAAAGCTTCAGACGTCGACGGCATATTCTACCAGCGGAAAACATATCGATAGATGTATCTGGACTGCACATGTGGTCAGTCGTGCCAATTCAGTTCAAACATTGAGGGCCGCCTCGTGCGTGCAGTCTGAACGCACTTTCCTCGCACTCAGCGCGGTCTCCTCTGTTTTTGCTTAACTACTAATTTCCCTGACGTATATGTCACACCAGAGTTGATTTTACTTTTTGGAATTAACTAATTTTTAGTCAGGTGATCCTTTCAAACTAAGTTGTAGTTCACTTGCGACTAGAAATATCTTACTAGTTACGGTCTCACTTGCAACTTAAAATTTTATGTTCCAACTTTACCCGTGACTACAAAGTCTTAGTTGCGGTTCTATCTGCATCTCACTCACATGGGCGCTCAAATCACGTTGTAAATCTAATGGACTAGAAATTGACTACGCTCGAACTTAATTCTTAATCAACCAGAAATTAGCAAGACCCTTTGTTTTTACATGGCTTGGGTAAAAGATTGAGTCATACTATCGCTGCGGCGAGAATGAACCGATTCGTGGCCATTTTGTTTCTGTGTTCGTCTCGTCCGTCTCTCGCTCCGTCGCTCCAGTGGGGGCGACCGAGGCGTCTCCGATCTTCCTCGCACAGCTCCTCTGGAGGTTGTAGCGGTGCCTAGATTAGAAGTTATATGTGAGCTCCTCTGGCTATTGTAGTGGTGTCTAGGTCAGAAATTAGATGCATGCTCTTTGCCGTCCGCTCTTTGGCCTCCTTCGTGTCACCCGAATTACCGAGACGATGATACATTCGTATCTATACAAACCTACGACGGTTAGTATGAAATGGAGGTACTAATATTTATCATGTGTTTTATATACATATATTGTGTCTGAAAAAAGATGTCACAAATTTGTTCAAATAAGCATGTAACGCATTTAAATGGATAGATACATGTGCATCTAGACAAATATGTGATAATTTTTTTTTTTGACCAAAATGAGTACTAGTAAAAACCGTGTCAATGTCCAAGATTCGAACCGACATCGTCATATGTTATCTCAAGAAAAAAAAGATATCGTCATATGTAGTGAGTAGCTGGCATCTTGCAAATAAGCTGCTAGCTAGACATGGAGACGTCGCAGATCGGTAGTTGCCACTGCCCTGACGTAAGAAGACCGTAGTTTCTTGTTTGAGTTTAACTCTGCTTGCGCGAGAATGAACCGTCGGGTTGGTGGACATTTCGCATCCGTAAATAATTGTGTAGAATTTCAATCCACACTAGCTAATGTTCCGTCTCTGGCTGACTTTGACACGATTTTTTTTTTTGGAGTACGAAATTTATTTTCATTTGTCCGTGATCGAATTATCCTAGCAGGGGTTAGTCGCATTTACTTAGCACCAGCAGAGAGATCAGTCGCGTTAATTGGCGATGTGTATACTAGTGTTGACTAAACTATAGCTTCTCACAATTGCCGCACGTGCAAATGCCTTGTTGTGAAGAATGAATCAAATGTCTCGTTTCTTAAAATTATCGTATCACGTGGCGAACAATGTACCAGGTACAGCTAAGGAGAGAATAGAAAAGTGTGTGTGACTGTGTTTTGGCTCTATGCAATTCAGTCGGTTCTTATTTTCGATTGTTGTTTATAGAAAGTATCTTTCGCACGTGGAGACCTGTATTCCTGTTTTTTTAATAGAAACTGTAGAATTGTATAGAATAATAATAGATAGTAATATTGTAGGAATTACAAGAGGTATATATGAGGGTCTAGGTGCACCGGCCTAGCCCTATAACAGACCGACTAGGACTGTTAAACCTAATAATAGTTGTATTCTAACATCCCGTGGTGTCAGCGATAGGCTCGATGACGTTGAGACTAAAACGAATGTCTTGAAATGAAGTAGTCGCCAGACCTTTAGTAAATATATCAGCGAAATGAGCTGAAGTAGGCACATGTAGAACACGAACTTGACCGAGAGCCACCTTCTCTCAAACAAAATGAATGTCGATCTCTATATGATTGGTATGACGGTGTTGAACCGGATTCCCTAACATGTAAAAACAGTTAAAATATTATCACAATAAACAATAGTAGCTTGCTCAATAGGGCGATGCAGCTCCGACAGCAACTGGCGCAATCAAACCGTATCAGCAACCGCATAAGCCACAACGCGATACTCATCTTCGGCTGACGAGCGAGAAACTGTAACCTGCCTTTTTGAAGACCAAGAAACCAAATTGTTACCAAGAAAAACACAAAATCCGGATGTGGACCGTCGAGTATCGGAACAACCAGCCCAATCTGCATCAGAGTAAGTTGTTAACGAGGTGGGAGAGGATTTGTTTATATGAAGACCTAAATCTAATGTGCCTTTGAGATACCGAAGAATACATTTGACATGGTTGAAGTGAGGAACATGAGGATCATGCATGTAAAGGCAAGCTTGTTGGACAGAAAAAGAAATTTCAGGACGAGTAAGAGTAAGATAATGGAGGACGCCAGTAAGACTACGATAAAGAGAAGGATCATAAAAGGGATAACCATCGGCAGAAAGTTTTGAATCTGTCAGCAGGAGTACGAGACGGTTGACAATCAAGCATACCAGCACGAGAAATAAGATCTAGGGTGTACTGACGTTGAGATGAGAAAAGACCACAATTTTTTATGCTCCATGCTTGTTTAGTATCTACTTTGCTTTGCTTTGTCTACACTTTGAGGTGTTTTATATCTTTTCTGGAACTAACCTATTAACAAGTTGTCACAGTGCCAGTTGCTTGTTTTCTTCTGTTTTTGGTTCTAAAAAGGCAGAAAATCAATATTCTCGGAATTGGACAGGACAAAAGCCAAAGTCAATATTTTACTGTGGGCGTCATGAAGTCTAGAGGAGAGACGGAGAGGCGAGCCAGGGCCGCCACACCCCCCTAGGCGCGGGTGGGCCCACCCCACACCTGGGTAGGGTGTGGGCCCTCCGGCCGCCTCCTAGCCTCGCCTCCTCGCCTAAAAGAAGCCCTCGATGCAGAAACCTTAGGCACCCGAACAAAACTCCATGAAACCTTCTGTAGCCGCCGCCACCATCATCCCTAGATTGGGGGGATCTGAAGTTCTTCCCGGCACCCTGCCGGAGGGGAGATCATCCTGGAGGCCTTCTTCTCCGGTATGAAGTGTGAGTAGTTCCACCTTGGACTACAGGTCCATGTAGTAGCTAGATGGTTGTATCTCCTCCTTGTGATTTCATGTATATTTCTTATGAGCTCCATTCATGATCAAGATCTAATCTATTTGTAATCATGCATGTTGTAATTGCGGGGATCCGATGGATATTGAGATTACTATGTCAGATTAATTAATGGTTTTGTCTTTTTGATTCTACCATGTCTGTGTTGTTTGTGATCTTGCATGCTCTCCGTTGTTAGTAGTTATCTTGGCCAAGTAGTTGCTAGTGACTCCAAGAGGAGGTATTTATGCTCGATAGTGGGTTCATGCCTCTAGTTTCCAAGGGAAGTGACATAAATCACTTCGGTTGTAGATGTGTTGTTGCTACTAGGGAGAAAATAACGGTCTCTTGTTCATAGAATAAGTGGATTGTTTACCTTACACACTTTGCTTAAAGCAGTTGTCTGTTGCTTGCAACTTAATACTAGAGGGGGTTCGGATGATAACCTAAAGGTGGACTTCTAGTCATAGATGCAGTTGGATGGCGGTCTATGTATATTGTTGTATTACCCAATCGAATCTCATAGGATCTTTTTGTCGAGTATTGCATTGTTATGCCTTGCTCAGTTTCTGTTAATTGCCCTGCTGTAATTTGTTTACCCTTCATGCCATGTTGTTTATCTAAGGAGAGCACCTCTAGTGAACTATGGACCACGGTCCAATCTTTACCATTGATACATCTTCCGCTATTACCTGTTTACTTGCTGCAAACCATTACCTTCCACACCATACGTTTAATTCTTTGTTACAGCAACCGGTGAGATTGACAACCTCACTGTTAGTTGGGGCAAAGTCTTGAGTTTGTGTTGTGCAGGTTTCCACGTTGTTGTTAGAATTATGCCCTAGAGGCAATAATAAAGATGTTATTATTATAATTCTTGTTCATGATAATGTTTATATTCCATGCTAGAATTATATTAAGCGGAAACTTTAATACTTGTGTGGTTTGTGAACAACACCGTGTCCCTAGTATGCCTCTATGGACTAGCTCATTGATTAATGATGGTTAAGGTTTCATAGCCATGGACATGAGTTGTCGATTAATAATGAGATCATATCATTGGGAGAATGATATGGTGGACAGACCCAAACTAAGCGAAGCAATTAGATCGTGTCATCGTGTTCGTCTTTGCGAAGCTTTTCTTATGTCAAATATTGTATTCCTTAGACCATGAGATAATACAACTCCCTGGTTTCGGAAGAAAGCTTTGAGGTTATCAAACGTCATCCTATGAGAGGGTGATCATAAAGGTGTCTCTCAGGTGATCGGAAAGTATCTGTTGGGTTGTATGTATCGAGATGGGATTTGTCCCTCCCAAGTCGGAGAGATATACTTCGGGCCCACTCGGTAATCGATATCAACACCACTTGCAAGCATGTGGTTATGGAGTTAATCACAAAGTGATATCGGATTACGGAACGAGTAAAGTACTTGCTGTGAACGAGATTGAACTAGGTATGACGGTACCGACGATCGAATCTCGGGCAAGTAAAATATCGCGAGACGAAGGGAATATATATATGGGATTGATTGAATCCTGGCATCGTGGTTCATCCGATATGATCATCGATGAATGTGTGGGAGTCAATATGGGTTTCCCGACCCCCGCTGTTGATTATTGATAGAAGATCATGTCTGCATATTCTCGAACCCGCAGGGTCACACACTTAACGTGTCTCGACGCTAGGATAGATTGGATAATTGGTTTATGAGTTTTTGTTCGGAGTCTCGGATGGGATCCGGGACATCACGAGAGGTTTCGGAGTGGTCCGAAGAATAAGATTCATATAAGGCAGTGCAGTTTTTGGAGTTCGAAATTGTTCCGGGTTAATCGGTATTGTACCGGAAGCTTCTAGAACCTTCCGGAAGGGGACCAACGTGGCCACACCTTCCGGGAGGGGGCATGGGCCTATGAGGGAGTGCCCTGGCCGCATTGGGCCAGGGGCACAAGGCCCCATAGGGCCCAGCCGGCCAAGAGGGTTTAAAACCTAGATAGAGCTTCTAGAAGGGGGGGTTTCCTTGCCCCCCACTCCTCCTCCTTGGCCGCCGGCCTTGGCTTGGGGGAGGGAGCTAGGGTTGCCGCCCCACCCCTCTAGATAAAGAGGGACGGGGGCGCACCACCCCCCACACCTTCCCCTCCAACCCTAGCCGCCCTGCTGCCCTCCTCTCTCCCTCCCGACTGCTTGTAGGCGAAGCCCTGCTGCAGAAATTCTCCACCATATACACCACGCCGTCGTGTTGTAGATCCAATCCGTCTCTCCACCATACTTGCTGGTCCAAGGAAGGAGGAGACGTCGAGGTGCTGCACGTGTGCATCTCACGGAGGCACCGCCACTTGTGGTGCTAGATCGGATCGGATCGCGAGGAGGAGAAGCGAGTACGACTACATCACCCACGTTCCGACGAACGTTCCGCTGTGCGAATCTTCAAGGGTATGAAGATCTAATCCAATCTCTCTCGTTGTTTGCATCTCCTTGATTAGATCTTGGCTTTCCCTCTGTTCGCATCCGTAGAAAATTTTGATTTACTATGCCGCGAAACCCTTCAGTTGCTTGCAACACCTGTGTGACGTTTCCTTCCTCCTACTGGTTCGATAACCTCGGTTTCTTACTGAGGGAAGACTTGTTGTTGTGCTGCTTCACACCTTGCTCTTGGGGTTCCGAACAGGCTCCACATCAACTAAGCCATCAACGAGGAGGACGTTGATGAGCTGCCGATCATCGATCAGATCACCGAGTTCGCGTAGTTCATCCGCGATCGCCTTAAGGCGTTGGTAGTAGACGCCGACGGGTGCATCACCTTGCACCATGTTTCGAAGCTCGGTATGGAGATTGTTGGCGCGAGCGTCGACGTTGTCCTGGAAGAGCTGACGAAGGGCTGCCACAGGTCGGCGGCGGAGGCACCATCACGGTGTACGAGATTGAAGATTTATGTGGAGACTCGCATGTAGATCCATTGAATAATGACGAGATCATCCTTGACCCATTGCAGATCTTGAGGTTGAGGGCGAGCGTCGTCGGCGACGTGAGAGTGGAGGTTGCATCGCCCGAGGTGGACGTCGAAGAGGTGACACCAATGGTAGTAGTTGTGAGCAGCGAGGTCTAGGGTTACGGGTATGTAGGGGCTAATATCAGATATGGTGTCGGTGAAGGAGATTGAAGGGGTTATTGGTGGATGTAGAGCTAAAGTAGAGGTAGAGGTGGAGGGGGCCGTGGCCGCGGTGACCTTGGCGACAACGATGGCGGCGCGCCGCTCGAAGTACCCGGGCGGCGACGGGTCGGCGGGTGAGCCATACCATAGGATCGGAACTCTGATACCATGTAGAATTGTATAGAATAATAATCGATAACAATATTGTAGCAATTATAAGAGGTATATATGAGGGTCTAGGTGCACCGGCCTAGCCCTATAACATACCGACTAGGACTCTTAAACCTAACAATAATTGTATTCTAACAGAAACTTGTACTTTTTGGTGTTCAAAAATTATGAAAAGAAATGTATAGATACATGCATCTAGAATGTATATTACTTACTCTCAGAAATTTATATTCTCTTGCAAACCAACATGTGGTTGGGTGGCTAGGAGGGTGGTTGTACCCCCAGTCCACTAGAATTCAAACCCCATGTTTGATTATGTATGTTGCATAAAAGGTGAAATATTCTTTCAGTGGGAGGTGACGTTTTCGTCGACAGCGAGGCGCTCGTGGTGACTTCGTCAATCTCAAGACCCAATTCTCTTGGAGGTGTTCATAGGGGTAAGATGTGCGTGTATGCGTTCATAGGGGTGTGTGCATGTACGTGTTGTGAGCGTCTACGATTGTACTGTGTTTTTAAAAAAAAATATTTGCTTGTATAAAATGTATAGCTTAAAATAAAATGATTTTTTGCTAAATTTTCACACAAATATATGAACCATGTATATGTATTTTTGAGGTTTTTTATTTTTTGGTACTAAAAAATATCATTTTTGATTATTTTTTCAAAAGAAAGGAGCACCGGTGCCCATGCGCGCCAAATCTCCGCTCGTTTTGTTTATCACTATCATTTTCAGTACGCTGGCAGTCTGAATCCTAATAAATCTCAAAAACCTGTCTCCCTTCACCCTAAATTAGGAGTAGATATCCTAGGCTCGAAGGGTGCAGAGATATTGGAAGACATGCATGGTCCCGGATGCAGCGCATGGCCGTGTATACACCTTGACGATGCGTCGCGCTCGGCGTGATCACGGAGATTTTTTAGCCCGAAACGACCGTGTCCGCTCGCGATTCTGAATCTCTGACATCAACAATAACATTGCCATTTCTCTGTCAGAACAACGACGGAACGGAGAGAGTTTCTGCGTACCGTACACCCTCCTGCCTGTCCCCTCGTGCCACCCGCGGGGCGCCGAGGCGCTCGCCGCCGCGGCACGGCCGCACGGCCGTACATCCCGTGGCTCGCTTGCGGTGGTGGTGGCGCGGGCTGAGGTGGCACCGGTGCCCCACGCTCTCGGTGGCGGGGCACACCGCCGTTGGTGTCCAAGCTAGCTAGCTAGCTAGGTGGTGGGGTCGCTTGCTTCTCCGAGTGGCACAGGCTAACCGCTAACGTGTGGATATTTTGGTTCTTCGATCCATCTGTTGCTGCTGGCTAACCGTCCAGTCACGATCTTTGGAGCGACTACACATCAGATTACGAGATGATGAGCACGAATTGCTTGTCCGTGAGGCGTAAGCTAGAGGGCACGCACGTACGGAACAAGGGATTTCCTCACGAGTAGCACGACCATGTGAAATTCATGCTGTCCAACCTCTATGGGCTATGGCTATGCAAATCATAAGATAAACACTACTCTAGGGTGCTTGTGTGCTAGGGTATCTTTTTTCCGCGGAAAAGCCTTAGAGAAAAATCTTACTAAAAAATTGATTGGTTGTTCATCACCCGCGTGCGTTAATACACTTTCGGAGATCTAAGTCACCTACAATTGCATATTGCTAAGATTAGAAATATCAATGTTGCTTTGTTTCCGCACAACCTTTAACCGAAATACTACTTCGTTCTTGTATTGTTTTGGAGACAAAAAAAACACTAATCGAAATAGACATCACATTTGCCGCCACTAATGTCATGAAAACCCAAAGCATTGCATGACAATCCATGTGTCGTGTCAAACATGGCAGGCACACCATGGCCGAAATAGAGCAGTGGGATTTTTATTTCATGCGACTCCGCATTCCTATCAGTACTCAAACACTTAGGCACAAAAGTCTAACATTATAAAAGCTTAAAGCTTACTCCAACATAGATACTTCAGCATAGTATGTGGCCTCCGTTGTGGTGCTGGAGAGGATGAGGAGAGACGAGTGGAACAACCATAAACACTTGTGAGAAACACGAAGTTTTCCCTGCTATGGGGTTTTGGTCATATCTCTAATAAGGATTACAACAATTTGATAAAAGGAGGAACCATCTGTGCTCTCATATCAAACTACTTGTTCCTCCTTAAGATACACCTTGATAAATGAATATCTCAAAAGAAGGGAATTTCAACAACCTCTTTGAGCAACTTTTTTATAAGTATTCATGGAATAAGGCATAAATGATAGTTTGAGGTTGGTCCAATTTTAGAAAGTAAGGACATGTGGCACATGGACATGGTGTTTTGGCTCATAGGTCCAAACACACCCATTTATGAAAATATATTTTAAATGCTTTAAAAGAAGTTAAAGTACATTTTTGGATAGCGGGCGCATCTACACCAATGAGTCAAAGCGTACTTCTGCGCATGCAAGTGCTATGTTAGCAATATCATACAATTTGTTGATGTTGAAGAAAGAGAATCGAAAAATATTTTTGATCTTATCTCTACTAGGAAATGATTTCGTTGAATGAAATAAAAGACATAACTATCAATAGTACAAGATGGTATCTTTTCATCACACCTTATTTTAATTAACTATACTCATCATATGCATGTAAACGAATCGCGAGAGTGGCACTAAACGATAATATGTCGTGTAGCATGTTCTTTATAAGGTTCTCTGGATAAGGTGGAATGTACAAAAGACCTTGTTGCGGACAATAATACGTCCTAATTTAAGATTTTGTGAACTTCACTTATGATAGTCAATCACTATTCTCGGTTATCAAATCACTCTTCTCGGCTACCATTACCAGGATAATTCATCTTAACTTTTACTGGAAGGTGCACAAGAACTCTAGAAATGTGTACAATACATCATATCTGGTTTGTATTATGAAACCCTATTGCTTAATATATCCCCTTTTATCTGAAAAATGATATGTGGCAAAACATGGGAGCTAAATGTAAAAAACTCTTGCTATTTCCGGTTTCACCTCGCGAATACGCGTGTGCACACACGCCCTAGCTCTAAGCTGAGCGGCAAGAGTGATGGTCCCTTCTCCCTCTTCATGTTGCTTAGTTGACAGGAGAGAGAGGACCTTGTTCCCCGCCTAGTAATTAGGGTTAGAGTCTGTCTGCTGTGGTGCGTCGTTAGTGTAGTGGGAGCGACGTCGAGATAAATAATTTTGTCTCAACTCTACTACCACACCGGGACGACCTTCACGATGACGTCTCAGAATTGGTGCCAACGTGTGCTGCTTAGTCTTTTAGATCGACACTTTGGTATTCTCGTCATTCTTAGATCTGGTGAGATCAGTTTCTTAGAGTGTCGCTAGGGTCCATCATTATCCGCGATGACGCTGGCGACCAGACGAGGTGATTTCTCTAGAGTGAGGATGTTGGTCCAGAGGTGGTGGATCTTTCGTCCTTCTCCGACTTCGTCGATGGAAGGGAGGATATTGGTACAAGAGCACAAGGACGTCCCCAAGTCGACGTGCACAACGACATATGCCTTGCTGCGTGCAACATGTTTATCGACTCACATATTCTAGTTGGTGACTATGTGTTTTGGATCTGACAATGGTGAAGTCTTGGCGTCTCTTTTAACGTGCGTCTCAGCAGCAATGGAGTTGGGTGGCCGTCGCTGGCTTGCAGGAGAACAAATTGTTTTGTATTTCTTGATTATTTAGGGTTTTATGAAAATTTGTCAAGATAATCATTTTATCTGGATACGTCTTTTAGTTTTCATGTGTTGCTTATTATGATCTGATTTTCAATTAATGAAATTGGTGGTTGTTCTAGGAAAAAAGCTCTAGAGCTGAGCTGACCAAATCGACCGTGTACGCATCCATTTGCGAATAGACCGTGTACGTATCAACCGGTCCAAACCTACCCCATCACCCGTGCGCCGCGGCCCCATTTTGTCATACTCACCACCTAACTTATCACGAAGTGTCTTTCCACGTAAAAACCCACCCGAGTCCGGTCTCCACCCAGATTCAATAAAATATCCCGAAACTACCCTCGCCAGTTCTCGCCGTTTGTTGCATCCCATCCCTCCGGTCGTCGTCTCGCCGCCAGCTACCAAAATCCCCACCAACCCTCCTCCCCCACACCACACCACCCCCGCTCGCCGGCCGCCTTGTATATAAACCCCGGGACCGCCACCTCCATCCCCCAGACCCAAACGACTCCTCCGCACCCGCCCCAACTACCATCACCAGCTCTACATCTCATCGCCCCTCAAATCGCAATGGCGCTCGCCACCAACTCCGCCGCCGCAGCGGCAGCGGCCGCCGCGCTGTCCGGCGGGGCCGCGCAGCCCCGCCGCGCGGGGTTCCTCCCGCTGAAGAGGCGCACCATCTCCGCGGTGCACGCCGCCGACCCGGCCAGGAACAGCGGCTCCGTCCCGGCGGCCGCGAAGACCTCGTCCCCGACGGTGGCGCCGGAGAAATCGGTCGCGGCGGCTCCCGCGGCCTGGGCGGTGGACAGCTGGAAGTCCAAGAAGGCGCTGCAGCTCCCCGAGTACCCGAACAAGGAGGAGCTGGACACGGTGCTCCAGACGATCGAGACCTTCCCGCCCATCGTCTTCGCCGGGGAGGCGCGCCACCTCGAGGACCGCCTCGCCGAGGCCGCCATGGGCCGCGCCTTCGTCCTCCAGGGCGGGGACTGCGCCGAGAGCTTCAAGGAGTTCAACGCCAACAACATCCGGGACACCTTCCGTGTCCTGCTCCAGATGGGCGCCGTCCTCATGTTCGGCGGCCAGGTTCCCGTCGTCAAGGTACCGGCCGATTGACCAATCGAATCGAACCGGTCGCGCCCAATCGGTTGGGCTTATTCGATCTATGAGATCTAATCGGATCTGCTCCATTTTTTTGGCACATGGTAGGTGGGGAGGATGGCTGGCCAGTTCGCCAAGCCTAGGTCTGGCAACTTCGAGGAGAAAGACGGGGTTAAGCTGCCCAGTTACAGGGGTGACAACATTAACGGCGACGCGTTCGACATGAAGAGCCGCACTCCGGACCCGGACAGGATGATCAGGGCCTACGCCCAGTCCGTGGCGACGCTCAACTTGCTCCGCGCCTTCGCGACCGGAGGCTATGCCGCTATGCAGCGGGTCATCCAATGGAACCTCGATTTCATGGACCACAACGAGCAGGGAGACAGGTGAGAAAACTTACGATGCAATTTTGAGCACAACTTTTGGTTGGGAGCGTGTTTAGTCGCTGTCCTGTTATTAAAAGATCACCGTGTTGAATTTCTTCCACATATCTCCTTATCACGATAAGGCAAGTGATACGTTGCTGCTACAAGTATTAACCTTTTCTAGTATATATGTTGCCATGGCAGTAAATGAGTGGTGAACATATTTGGAAGTGTTACACTATCAGACCTGTTCTTGAAATGTGTAGATATTTTAATTTGTAGCCTGAATAAGTGAAGAAAAACATTTTATGTGGTTCTTCACCGCTTACCGATGTATAATAAATCACGTGGTAGTTTTGGGTTCATCAATCGGTACTTGGTAGGAGTGGTCATATTAGATTATGCGGAAACTTTCGCTTTAGATGTCCCTTTCTTTCGAGCGGTCCTAGTCTGCACCTAACTTTATGAATAATTCATCAGAAAGTTGCTCATTTTGAGTTGTATAAATTAAAGTGGGATACCACGATAGGTATACTATTGTCGGTTAGGAAAAGATGCAATTATGTGAACCTTCCTACTTGTTGCTGTGTTGGGGTATATACTTAGAATATGCCACTCGCCCATGCAATTTGTGTGCTAAACATCAATATCCTTGATTGGAATCAAAATTTTGGTCAAGTAGTTTGGATATAGCCTATTTTCTTCAGGCTTGTCTAGGTAAGTCAAAAAATATATTGGTGAAGTCTTCTTACTTCTCTGAAAAAGATGGTGCTCTAACAAAGTTCTTAGGGAGTCATCGTCAGAATATGGCACAATAGAATGGCATGTCGTTGATAGGATTCACTAATATAAGATTAGATTGTTGATAAACTGCACAAATGTTATTAGCATATTTTGTTGTGTATCCAACTGTTATTTTTTCTGAAGAAATTGTGTTTGTTATTGCTGGATAGAGAGGTTATCTAATGATCTGAGTGCTTCAATGGAATGGTGTTTATAGGTACCGCGAGTTGGCACATAGGGTGGATGAGGCTCTTGGCTTCATGACTGCAGCTGGGCTGGGGATAGACCATCCGATAATGACAACTACTGACTTCTGGACATCCCATGAGTGTCTCCTCTTGCCCTATGAGCAGGCTCTTACTCGCGAGGACTCCACAAGTGGCCTTTTCTATGACTGCTCAGCTCACATGGTCTGGGTTGGTGAGCGTACTCGTCAACTCGATGGGGCTCATGTTGAATTCCTCCGTGGTATTGCCAACCCCCTTGGCATAAAGGTAGGCACTGGATTCATTCTATGGTTGACAAAATGCTGTTTTGAGTGTGTTCTGGATGATGACATTCAATTAACATCAACTTTTGGAATGTAGGTGAGCGATAAAATGGACCCCGCTGAATTGGTAAAGCTGATTGACATCTTGAACCCATCAAACAAGCCGGGAAGGATCACCATAATTACAAGGATGGGAGCTGAGAACATGAGGGTGAAGTTGCCTCATCTCATCCGCGCTGTCCGCAATTCTGGACAGATTGTTACATGGATTACCGATCCCATGCACGGGAACACAATCAAGGCCCCATGTGGTCTGAAGACTCGTCCATTCGACTCCATTATGGTGAGTATCATTCTACTCTGGAGCCTACTGCATTCCTGAACATTGTGGATGACCTTGTGATATTACGGAATATGTAGTGGAAATATGTTTCTCGCTCGCTCACATGTTATTTGATGATCCAAAATCCATATGAGTTTTTGAAGCAAATTCATTCATTGCTTTGTGCTCATTTTGAATAACTTACTACGGAAGGGGGCAATTAAAGATAAAAATGTTGCCAGTAAACACAGTCTATTTGTTATGCCATTTAAGTAAGTCTACTGAGGATTAAGTGGTTGAGGATCTTGCCACTTGCCAGAACTAATATTCTTTGATTATTTTATGCGTCCTATGGATCTGCATTGTGGGTGTAACTGTTAACATGACTTTATACATTCTCTCTCTGGGTGCATATATTTGATGCTGGATGTTTGATTTTAACAATTATTGGTAGCCATCTTATCGCTGTTCTCAGTTCTCACTGCTCCATTTGTAATATAGTTAGATTCTTGCTTTTTCTGCGGCATAAGTCACTACAAAATATTTTACTATAGTAAATTGCCAAGGTGTAAAAGTTGATTCTAGATAGATAGACTGCAACCATGAGTTTTTATTTATTAAGCCATGTTTCCAGTAATTCACCAGTTTCTTTGTCATAACACGAATTTTATGTTGATCAACAGAATGAGGTGCGTGCATTCTTCGACGTGCATGATCAAGAGGGAAGCCACCCAGGAGGTATCCACCTTGAAATGACTGGACAGAACGTAACCGAGTGCATCGGTGGGTCGCGGACCGTGACCTTTGACGACCTTGGTGACCGTTACCACACCCACTGCGACCCAAGGCTGAATGCGTCACAATCTCTGGAGCTCGCCTTCATCATCGCCGAGAGACTCAGGAAGAGGAGGATGCAGTCAGGGCTCACAAACAACCTGCCACTGCCTCCACTGGCCTTCTAAACCCTGAACAGGGGAGTAGCAGGGAGGAGGGGGTTAGATAGTTTCGATTTGCAAGCGATGCGCATTCAATTGAGTTTGTATGGTGGGGGTGCTCTTTTGCACAAGCTGTAAGCGTATGAGATATTCGTACTCGTCGAGAACAGTAGTATACTCGTGGGGTACTAGTATGTTTTTGCTTTCTTTGTTCTATTTTTGAATGTTTGTTCTGCTTGAGCCTTTGGTGACCGGAGGAAATAAAAATAAGATGAGTTCCCATCTCTGTGATGTCAAATGTGTCTTGCTGTGCAACATGGTTCTTGTGGAAATAGCAGGCGGAGGAAATCGCCCTGGCAAGTATGTTTCGAGACTTGTGTTCTCTTTTCGTCCCGTTATCCAAACCGCCCATTCTTACTTGAGATAACCGCACCCGTGGTCCTTATTCTTTATCGATACCTTCGGTTTGATCCTAAATCTTTAAAATTGCATATTTAAATCCTAAATCTTTCATAAATGATTCACCCGAGGTCCTATTTTGCATGTCTACGTGGCGCTTTGACCACTGCCACATCAGCAATGAGGATACTAGTTGGACGTGTATATTTGCGAAAAGCTCCACAAATTATATTCCTTTTGAAACCGTGGTCCCATTTTATTTTTCAACACGACGGCCACCACGAAGACGAGCGGCGCGGGTCACGACTTGCAATGGCACCTCTAGCCGTTCGTTCAACGCGCTCCGGTAGGGTCTTCCACCACATAACAAGAAAAAAACAGCTTTGCTCATCGTTATAGATAGATCCTCATCATTGCCGTCGTTGTTGTCAGAAGCGCGCGTTCTCGAAGCCGTGAGATCGCTCGATGGTTCATCAACTTGCGCATGATGGCCACCTTCGACAGCTGCTCCGCGGCGCGCACAACCACCCGCACTCGGTGTCCAGGCTGCCCAGCAGGTCCTGCTAATGCTGCGTCGGACTAGCCTCTGTGCTGAGGATAGCATGTGGGTGTCCGTTGAGAAGTTGCTCAGCTCTGCCAGCCGCCGCGACTCAGCCACGACGCGGGTGGCCATGAACAGGTCGTTGAGTTGCTGTGACGACGAGCTCCCTCTGTGGAGTGGTAGCAGGAGAAACAGATGCTCGGCGCCGCACAGGGTGTCCTGCAACGCCGGGTCATGGTGGCTGCACCTGACGGACAACGAGTGAGGGTGGTTGTGCTGCGCGCTTAGCGGCGCCTGCAGCTCCACCAGCATCTCACGCTCCTTCTCCACATACATCTTGCCGAGCCGGACGGTCAGGACAGAGCCGTCGTTGCCGCCAGCTCCACCGGCGAGGGCCACAGCTTGCTGTCCTTCACCGCAGGAGTACACCACCATGATCTCCCCGGACAGGAATGAGAGCTCCAAGTGCACCTCCTGCATGACCACACTGACTAGCCCGCCGATGCATTTCGCAAAGGCGTTCTTGGCAGGAGGACTAGACTCGAATGTACCTCCTTGCTCCTCCTTGGGCGCGAGCGGCGACCACGCCCGCGCCGGCGTCTCGTCAGCCGGTCCGGGCGATGGGAATCTCGATGTGGGTGAAGCGTGTGGCCGTCGGAGCTGCCTGTGAGCGGCACATGTTGTAGTGATCGACATGAACATCCAATTGGTATCCATATGGCTGACATGGCAGTGGTCAAAGCGCCACATAGGCATGTCAAGGCGGTCAGAGAAAAATAGGACCTCGGGTGACTCACTTATAAAAGATTTAGGACTAGGATATGCAATTTTAAAGATTTAGGACTAAACTGAAGGTACCGACAAAGAATAAGGACCGCGGGTGCAGTTATCTCTTCTTACTTTCTATCCGGTAATAATCCACTATCCTTTGCAACCACTTGTACCTATCAGGTTCCAAAAGCAACTAAGAATCCTAACATTGGACATGTTTGCTAGGTCGTATCCTGTCAAAAAGGCTCACGGGATTCAAAAAGCGGCTAATTGGATGTTTAGGTCACCTCCACGTTGCCTCCTACTTTCGGTCACATGCGACCAGAAATCCCCAATTCCCTTTGATACCGACGGCAGGGGAGACGCGGATCTACCAGTCGATTCCTTCTACTCTGGCACGGGACCATCCTCTGTTGTAGCAGGATGTCTCCTTCGTCTCTGACACGGGATACGCGGCACCGTCTCCATCAATGTGATGTGCTCTTCTTCTTCCTTCTCGACCCTAGGTACTCTACCTATTATGTCATGGTGGAGGTAAAGCATCCTTGCTTCCCCGAACCCGACCAGTCTACCTATTTTGTCACTGTCGTGCGTACATAACAATTAGGGTCGATTTCACGAGTACTCATGCTAGATCGATTCCAATAGGTCGACCGGTTGAGCCTTATCCACCAGGCAACCAATCTCATCATTGTGATTCCAAGAGGTCTGTTAGGCATGGATGCCTTTCTAGCACTCACATATGTTCCAATGATGCACCTAGATCACGAGAGGATGGAAAATCTGAACTATTTCGACAACTCGAACGGCATTGAGGCTCTACAAATGCTTCAGATGAAAAGAGTCCCCTTCTTTGAACTTGTCAAAAGGTTTGGAAAGAGAGTTTGCTGTAAGATAACATCCACATCTCTGTGGAAGAACAAGTTGCTATGTTTCTTCATGTCATTGATCATAACCAGAGGAGATCCATAGAGACTATTGCTTGCTATTTCAGAAAAGTATTGTATGCAATTTGGAGCCGAGAGAAGCGATGATCAAGCTACCAACCGGTCAAACTCCAAGCAAGATAAAAAATTACAGATGATTTCCCTATTTTAGGGCGAAGGCAAATTGTGTATTTATTTTTCGTGTGAATACTAACATGGAAATAGACATGATTGTTTCTTCGTGTCATCGCATGATTGTATTAGCGCAATCGATGGTACTCATGTCATTGTTAGAGAGCCGAGATCACACTCTGCAACACACATGGGAAGGAAGCACTACACAAGCCTTCGAGCCACCATGTAGAGGACATTTGTTGCTCTAAAGAATAGATTCAAGATCCTTGACTAGAAGTCATTCCATCCTCTTCCCATACAAGTTAAGTTGGTAACTGTCTGTATTTGCACAACTGGATCTTAGGGTGGGGCCTTGTCAACACCCGGATTTTTAATCCCAGATGCCTGTTATGCCATACATCGCAATCTCAGGATTACCATTTTTGCGAGACATAACAGAATTGGATACCATAGTACATCATCCATTACAACCGATACATAAGTTCTTACACAAATAGGGATCTCATGATCCAGTTCTTAATACAACATCAAGCAGCGGAATACGTAATAGTAACGGTAGCGTAGGCGAAGCTCCATCTTCGGGGTCACAGGCAATGCTGACGATGGGAGATGATCCTAGTTGTCGTAACCTTTCTGGGGTCCATCCTCCAGGTACTCCTCTTCATAGTCTGGCCATGGGAATAGCCAGGGACAAAGCCATGAGTACTCTTTAAGTACTCGCAAACTAATACTAACAAGGGAAAGGGGTTTTTGATAATAGGACACTAGGCTCTAGGGTTGTTTTGCAAAAGCCAGATTTATCACTACTCAGTTTAGGAGCAACAATTACTAGTTAAAGTTTATAACATCTAGGTGGGAAATTGGTATTTCATCTCACAACCCTGTTGTGGTCAAGTCAAAGTCTCAATTCATGTCACAAGTCATTTTGAAAAGTCTGACGGGGGAACAGTATGGCCACTCCAACTGTCCATAACCGCGGACGCGGCTATTTGAATAGTTTGACACTCTGCAGAGATTGTACACTTTCACCACAACATTCGATACATTCGTCAGGAACAAATCCTAAATTCGCCGTACTCAGTATGCGGATAATCAATCCTAACCTTTCAATTACACGCCCTAGTATAAGCACCTCTCCTGTGAGTTTGGCCTCCCAACCATGACCAACTGTCATCTTGGGTACTGCACAGGTGGACAATCTTCACAAGGTAGCCTCAGCTCATACCTTGGCCGCGAGGGAACTAATACTAAGGTACATAAGTTTCCAGTCAAGCCCTGCCCAATTCTCGGGTATTGTGGTTGTACGATAAAATTGGAATGGTATCGCATCCAGACAACCATCAGTTTTATAAAGGGCTAAGGCTCATGCCTCAACATTTTCATCACCAAAATCATCAGGTGTTTGGAAACACATGTCCAAAACATTTCAATAGAATGATCCATCATTCCAAGGTTTTCATAACCATTTTTCCACCAAGTATTCCCATCTAAAGTTGATCAAGTTTTATGCTTAGCACTAGCATCTATAAGTGGGGGTAGGCACTAATGAGGGGTGGTAGACTAGTGGAGTTTTCAACTAAGTACAACCTTATGTCTTAGGCTAATATCATGGTTGCTAACTTAGGCCAAATTTTATGCTCTTTATGCAACCTTCACATATCTTTCTAGTATCTATCATTCACTTAGGTAAAATCTAGGTAAGAGCTTTGATAAAGAAATAAAGTAAGAAGCTTGCGAGTAAAACTAGGATTGGTTTATCAAGTGGATATGATCACATATGCTTAAGGCATATAGTGGTCATGATAACAAGCAAGTATTGGCTTGCATAGGTAAGGGATCTTGCAAGTGTTAGCTTGCATTGGTCCACTTAGTTAATAAAGCTTGCAAGTATTGGCTTGCATAGGTATATTATCAGCTTGCCTTGTGCAGAGCAGTGGTTGAAGTTCTCCTCGGCTTCTTCTTCGTAGTATCCTCCTTCCTCCTCGTATCCTTGGTCGGTACTAGCGTCTATAAATAAATACGAGGTACACAATCACCAAACAATACTTAACTACTTGCATTCATCACACACAAGGGTCCTATAGATGATCTAACATCATCTCTAACATTACAAGGTTAAGGCTTGGTTTAATTCTTTTTAATTTTAGAAAAGTAATTTCTACTCATTGAAAAACTACTTAAGATTTAATATTCTCTAAACCAAACATGGGATCATGTTGACACATGTCATCACCACATATTTTAGTCCATGGGAATGTGATTTAAAGTGGTGTCACGATTTAATAAGGTTTTACCCTTTTATTTTAATTAAATAAAGTGACTAGAAATGCCTATGGGGCATTCTTTTATTACTTGAACATTATTTCTGCAAGTAAACCTATATATTTTTATATATTCTGAAAGGTATGGTTAAATGTGATTTTTGAGAGTTGGAATCAACTCAAAAGCTATTATGGTTTTAATTTGAAAAATGTTTGAATGCAGAAAAGCTTCTGCCTTGTTATTTTTACCAAGGATGATCTACAGGTCCAAATGACTTGAATCCAACGGGCTTGAATTCAGCATTCCCAGACCTTTCTAACAAAATTTGTTTCATTCAAAATGGTGCACTGAGTCGATATGGGTTGATTTTTGAAGTTGGGTACAGAAGTGATTTTGAAATAAAAAGAAAAAGGTTTAATTCAAATAACTGGGCTACGCGGGAAACGATACTGGGCCGGCCTGCTAAGCGCAGCGCTTCCGCGGGCTGTTTAAGTGGGTGTCCCCACTCGTCAGTGAGACAGGGGGTGCGAAGCGGTACGGGGCAACGTGGGACGTTCGATCTGGTTCTAATCCAACGGCCGGGAGTCATCGTCGACGTTGAGCAACGCCGGCGAGAAAGAAACCTAGCGCGGTCAGTGGGGGTTGCTGGGGGCTCACCGGGGTGCAGGCGAGGGTCGGCGAGGCGGGTGAACGACGAAGTCGACGACGGCGAATCTCCTGGTACTGGTGGCTCCTCCTGGGGCAGCTCCAATCGCTGGCTCCCTTCTTCTCCAGAGGCGGCGGGCTCCGGTAAAATTCTGACGAGGTGGTGCTCGCCTTGCTCCGGGAATGGTGTGGCACGATCAGTGATGAGAGGGGAATAGAATGGTGTGAAGAATTGGAGCAGGGGTGGCCTCTATTTATAGTCGAGCGAGGGGACCGACGGGGCACACGGTGAGCTCGTCGGGGGCGATGGTACAGACGGCTATTGGCATGGGCGAAGGTAGGGGACGGTGCGGTGTTCCCTGGCGATGCTCAATGACATGGTTTCGAGGCATGGGGCGGTGCGGCTTGGTCTGGAACACGCGACGCTCTGCGCGGCAGAGGCGGCGTCTTCGACGGCGAGCGGTGGCTGTGCGTCACGGGGCGGTGAACGGGGATGTCTGGCGGTCTCATGGGTCGGTGGTGATCGTGTATGCACGCGGCGAGGGCGGCGCGCGGTCTGTGGGCTTCGGTCGAGGGTGGCGCTCTGGCGCACGCTCGGCATGGTCACTGGCGGTCTAGGCGCGGTCCGTGCGTGTGGTCCAGTGGCTGGCAGGGTTCGAGCGCTGGACAGGGAGTGGCGGTGGACGGTGGGCTGCCTCCCAGACAAGGTTGGCACGGCTTAATCTTCTCCTAGCTTGCTGTCTCCACTAGGGTGGCATGGGTGTGCTCGGCTGTTCACCATTGATGGCATTGCCAAGCTTACAGTGGGGCTAGTGCTTGGTTTAGCTTGCTAGATGATCTACTGAGATGGTTGTGAGCTAAAGAGGGAACAAGTTAGGCTTCAATCACTGCTCACTATAGTGTTTAGATTTTGTATGATTTGTGTCTGCAACCTGTTTGATGAAATGGCCGCATGAATTCAAGTTTTGAATTTTGAAAAGATTTTTGGTGGGTGTGCTAGGTTGGTGCTGGTGAGTCTACAGATGCTTGGGTTTTGAAAGTTGAGCTTGTTTGAGTGGTTTTTGAAAAAGTGTGATCTTCCCATATGATAAAGATTCAATTTTAAAATGTCATTTAAACTATGCATTTGAAAGTTTCTCGATGATCACAAAGTGGGCCTTGATAGCTTGTTATGAGTACAATCAAGGGGTGCAAAGATCCAGAAAAGTTTCTGTTAGGTTCTGAAAGTTTGAGGCAGCCAAAGTAGGCATGGGAGTTAAATTGGTCAAAATGACCATTTCCTTATTTTATTTGTTTTGATTTACTTGTCTTTAGGAAAAGTGTGGGAAATGTTTAGATAATGTTTATTTCACCTAAGCATCCATTTACAAGCAATGGAACAGATAAACAAGGTGGTTCAAAAGAATTCAAAATGAAATGCATACACATATGCATGCTTCCATAATTTTATTTAGAAAAGTTTTTGTTAACCCTAATTTTGATGATTAGAGTTTGATGATCCAAGTTTAATATTTTTGGGATGTTACAGGCCTTGATGAGCATTGGCCTGATGCGGCAAGTGTAATTTCTCACGAGGTTGAAACTGGTCATGGGGTGGAACAAGGAGACACTTGAAGCTTGGAAGAGCAAGAGGATGTAGTGGGATCAGGAAATGTAGGATGACAGAGCAAACGCCAGGTTGTGAACATGAATAAGAAGAAAGTGAAATCTCTTTGATTGTCGTTGATGAACGACTGGACTGTAATGATAAAACTGATATTTGATTTCTAATTAGGATCATAAACATGCACAGTCATTTGATTTGTCGTTGTTTGTGATCGCGGTGACGTTTGTTAAGGTCACCATTAGAGAGATAGGCAAGCATAAACATAGGCCGCATGGAACCAAACAAGCGACTTTGCATCGCTAGAGCAATTCCTTCTCACGTGCACATAAGCAAATGTGAGGTCGAAAACTGACAAAATCTTGAAATGTGAGGTACCAAACGAATTGCAAAACATAGCCCAAAGGTAGTTTTTCGGTGGCCTGCCCCCCCCCCCCCCAAAGGTTGTCATAGAGTCCCAAAATAGTTGCATCCTACCAAACATGCCCATTCTCTTTCTCATAATATGTGAACTTATTTTTAAAAAACTTAGACCGATCATTTTCTTCCTCTTTTGTTGAGTAAAACCTAGTTATGATGTGTGATAAATTAGCACAAGCTTAGGCTGCTGGACCTCATAGGCACATGCTTAGAACTCACATGTGACTAGATCAGTAGAGCCACTACTCACCGGAGTCAACTCGCACCCGCCAAGAAGGCATCGGTGGGTCTATTCTGTTAGATAGCCTACTCATACATGTTTTGGATCTCCCTAACATCATGCAAATTTGTTTGCCCTCTTTGATAAATAAATAGTAGAGAAAAATCATAGGAAAACGTATGGAGACACTATTCATCAATTTCATTCAAAGGGATAAAGCATAGGAAAAATATTTTTTTTGGTGTAAGTTTCAAATAAAAAACTAATAAGGAATTCCACAATCCACTCAAAAATCGTTTTTACACTTCTATGCACAAAGAACAAGGCAAATGTTGTAAATTACATACTAATGACCTTATCTTACCTTTGCGTTTGTTTTAACCTTGATTTGGTTATGATTTTTAAATTTCTCGTATTTTTCCTATTCCTGAGAATCAAACACCTACTTTCATAGAACTTTTTATGTTTTCTAATCCTATGTTTTATCCATGCAACCTTATCATATTCCCGTGTTTTCCCACTCCTACATTTTTAAGATCCTAGAGGGTCTCAAGATATAGCCTATAAGATCCACTTCCACAACATCGCCACGACGGCATAGCCTATATAAAAACGAAGGCCATGACCAAGAATCAGCCATAGTCAATATGAGACCGCGGGGATGATGCAACCGTTGTTGTGCTGCTACTTGTCATCACAGAACCACCTTCTATGGATGTTGTTGGTGAGTTGTGAAGCTACATTTAGGTAGGGGGGGCATTTCCCCCTACCCATGAACCTTTTGCAAAGAGACCCCTAGGAATGTTCCTATTTGCCCCGCAAGACCCAAACATGTTTTCCCCTTCCCGTCCCATTTGCACCCTTGGAACAAACTTCGCCGCATGTTGTTGCATACATTTTTCATACCACTCGAATGGAGAGTGAAACACCGGGAGGCGTTCCAAAATATATCGTCATTGACACAAGTGTGTTTGATTTTGATATATTGTTTGTCACTTCATGCGTAACACCTGCACTCTCCAATGCTACAATGCACCACCTGGACTTATCTTCACTCACTTCAGCCGCTACCATTAGTTTTACAAAAGGTCATATTATTTTACACAATGAACACACATCTAACAAATGAACGAGTTGACCTACAATGTATTACATTTTTAATACCGGTGTCATTTAGGGTCGGAGAAAATTCCAATAATCGCCAGACAAAACAATCTCATGAATATCACATCATGCACCAAAAAGTATACTGTGAACTACATCTACATATATGAACTAACTGCTTCCGGTCGGAAATCTTCTTCTAGGAAAAAATGCAATAAATCTCGGAAACGAGATTTGACTCCAAAATCCATATTTGTTTCCCAATGAATGGAATGTTTCTGAATAGCAGAGGTCTTCGCGACTTGGCTAAACATTTACATATTGCACTGTGTACTAGGGAATATAATTTGGATTTTATTCCTATTTCGTAAACGGGTAGAAGAGAGTTCTCTCAAAGTCTACTTGACCGCCTCTCGAGTGGTATAGACTTTGTGTGGCATTCTTATCCACCTAGGGGACTATCTGGAGGCATTTTACTTGGCGTAAGGGCGGACACCATGGATATTTTAGCTAGTTCGGAAGGATAGTTTCACGGCTGACAATTTCACAAGGAGCCTAGTCGTTGTGTATGGTGCGACCCAGGATGCGTTTAAGGATGATTTTTTTCGCGAACTGGTGAACCTAGCAAAAGATAATCCGTATCCTATTCTTATAGGGGGCGATTTTAATCTGCTTCAGTTTCCATTCGAGAAGAGTAAAGGTTGTTTTGATGATCATTGGTCATTCCTGTTTAATGTTGTCATTGACAGCCTTGATTTGAAGGAAGTAACCATGATCGGTCGTCAGTTTACTTGGGATAACAACCTGCCTGAACCTACATACAAAAAACTAGATCGCGTACTGATGGACTCGGATTGGGAAGAACATTTTCCCCGAGTCTCGGTTCGTGCTCTAGAACGTATTGAGGCGCTGTCTGACCATGCTCCCATCCTGCTGACTACTGGATTACCTCGAACACGATGTTCCCGTCCATTCAAATTCGAACTTGGATGGTTACAACGGGATGGTTTTCATGATATGGTAAAAACAGTATGGGAAAGACCGGTTATAGGTAGCACACCAATCCAGAGGTGGAACAATAAAGTGCGTATATTACACAAACACCTTGGGGGTTGGGCGCGCCACACAACCGGTATTCTTAAAAAAGAAAAAACTTCCGCTATCGTCTACTATTGATGACCTTGAAGCTATAGCAGAAAATCGTTTGTTAACTACGCATGAGATTGAGCTTAAAAGCCAAGCGAATGCGGAGTTAGCACGCTTACTGCGCGAAGAGAAACTCAAATGGTATCAACATTCCAAAGCCCAATTTATTTTGCATGGGGACTCGAATACTAGGTACCTCCATAGTGTTGCTAATAACAGACACAAAAAGAAACTTATTCGATCTTTAACGCAAGATGAGGGGACGATTGAGGGACATGAGCAGCTGAAATACAAATTACTATAAATGTTTATTTGGGGAACCAGATGAGGGAACTATCTCTCTGGATGAATCTCAAACAGATGATGTGCCTCAGGTTTCTGTCGAGGAAAATGACCTATTGACGGCTCCCTATTATGAGGAGGAGGTGAGGATGGCTGTTTTCTAGATGGAACATAACAAATCCCGGAACATAAAAAAGCCCCTGGTCCTGATGGCTTCCCAACTGAATTTTACCAAACCTTTTGGGATGTTATCAAAACAGATCTACTTGAAATGTTTTGTGCTTTGCACGCTGGCCAACTAGATTTATTTCGTTTGAATTTCGGAGAGATAATTCTTTTGCCTAAGATTAATGAAGCAGAACGGATCCAACAATATAGACCAATCTATCTTCTTAATGTTAGTTTTAAGATTTTTACAAAAGTTGCAACGATCCGTCTAAATTCTATGGCGGATCATGTAGTTTGTCCTTCACAAACTGCTTTTATGGAAGGTCGCAACATACTTGACGGTGTGGTTACCTTGCATGAAATAGTTCATGAACTACATAGAAAAAAGTTGAATGGAATTATTCTTAAAATTGACTTCGAAAAGTCTATGATAAAGTCAAATGGCCTTTTCTTCAGCAGACCCTTAGAATGAAAGGTTTTTCATCTGAGCGGCAGGCTTTAATCAACACCTTTGTGTCAGGAGGTAGTGTTGCCATAAAAGTTAATGACGATGTTGGTAAATACTTTCAGACGAAAAAAGGCTTGAGACCCAAGGAGATCCATTATCACCAATGTTATTTAATATAGTGGCTGATATGCTCGATATCATGATTGAGCATGCCAAATCTAATGGCCAAATTGAAGGTGTGATTCCCCATCTAGTCGATGGAGGTTTATCAATCCTTCAATATGCCGGCGATACAATTTTATTTATGGAACATGAACTTGAAAAAGCGAAAAATCTAAAACTGATACTTTCAGCTTTTGAGCTACTATAAGGGTTGAAAATCAACTTCCATAAAAGTGAATTGTTTTGTTTTGGCGAGGCCCGAGATGAAGTTAGTCTCTATGCTGATCTATTTGTATGTAGTCAAGGTGTTTTTCCGATTCGGTATTTGGGCATTCCGGTTCATTACCGGAGGCTCACAAATGATGAATGGAAGATCGTTGAGGAAAGACTACAACTAAGATTGAGCAGCTAGAAAGGTAAATTTCTCTTGAAAGGATCGTATGGGCACCTAGAGGGGGGTGAATAGGTGCTACTTAAAATTTTCTTCTTTTTCAACTTAAGGTTTGACAAGAAAGGTAAATTCTCTAGATTATGCAACTATGGTGAATTTACCTATATGTCAACCGAGTACCAACTAACACAACACTAAGTACGAACAAGTAAAGTAGAGTGCGGTAAAGTATAGAAGTAACCAAAGTGGTGGACGCGGAGACACAAGGATTTGTTTTCCGTAGTTCCTTCCTTTTGAGGGGAAGTACGTCTACATTTGGAGAGGGGGTGTTATCAAACCACCTACGCCACGAAAGGCCTCCCTTGTTCTCCAATGAACCTCACCCCGAGGGGTTCGATTCACCTCTTCCACTATATCGACAACCTTCAAGGTGGAAGCCGACACCTTTACAACAAGTTTGAGGCACACATCCACAACTTAATTGGAGGCTCCCGAATAAAAGCAAGTTGTCAAAAAATCAAAGACAAGCTTGTAAGAACCAAATCTAGAACTAGAGTTTCTAAAGAAACACTAGAACAAGGGGCCCTCAAGTGAATGAGGGGGAAATGAAGACATCTTTTGGTGAAGTAGTAGATCAAGGGCTCCTCCTTCGATTCTCCAAAGATCAAAGACTTTGGATGGTTGAGTGAAGAGATCTTGGCGATTTGGTGGCTCAAATGGAGGTGGTAGTCTTCAATGCAACGAGCACCTTGTCCCAAGGTAGGTGGATGGGTATTTATAGCCTTATGAGCATATCTGACCGTTGTTCATTTATTGCAGCAGTAGTACCGGAACTTTAAGCGGTAGTACCGGAAAACACCGGTACTACCGGGCCTAGTACGGGAGATGTGTAACCAAGGCATGCAGCCCCCCCCCCAACGGTGCCAAGTTGTGGTACTACCGCAGAGCGGTAGTACCGCCCCTGGGGCGCGGTACTACCGAACACGTGCGGTAGTGCCGCATATTGGTACCGGGGGGAGGCAGTGGCATTTTCAACTTGCCAAAAACCCTCTGCCACGCTACCGCATTTTGGTACCTAGGCGGGCAGTAGCTTTTGGCAACTTGCCAAAACCTTCTGCCGTGCTAGGTACTAAAATGAGGTACTACCGCATTTTGGTACCTAGGAGGGCAGAGGCTTTTGGCAACTTGACAAAACCTTCTGCCGTGCTAGGTAGTAAAATCCGGTACTACCGCTTTTTGGTACCTAGCCTGGCAGAAGGTTTTGGGCAGTTTGCCCAAACACTCTGCCATGCCTAGTAGCAAATTCCGGTACCCTGCAAACCCCTTTTTGGGAGGAATGAGCCAAGGATTTCTTGATACATCCTGTGGTACACTAGGCAAAAAATTAGTTCGATATGTGTGTTGTTATAAACACCAAAATCAGTTGGGATAGGAAATGTTCTTTCAATCTCCCCCTTTTTGGTGTTTGATGACAACACACATTTTGCATGATAATATTGTGATGACAAACAAGGTTTTAAAAAATGGAGACGGGGCTCCCCCTTGATAAGTAGAATCAAGCCCCCTTCTATTTTACAAGCTACCCGTGAGGGTGAAGTCGCACTTAGAGCACATACCTTTGCATAATAAAGTGTGATGAGAAATATTAATAAGAATAGATTATGTCATCACACACACCACATAAGATGGATCGATATAAGAATACCCATACCACACAAATGATGGATCCATAAGATAACCACATAGTCTCAACATACATAGCACAAATAGTTAGTTCACAAGATTCACACATAGTAAGAGGCAAACAAATAAAGTTCACAAGCGAGTAAAAATCAATGGCAACAACGAGCTTGTGACTTTTCCCCCATGCAAATCCTGCATGCCTAATGTGCAACTTCTCCCCCTTTGGCATCAAGATGCCAAAAAGGGGCAATAGCAACACTAACGTCCCGGATATCACTCGTCATCCTCATCCCAGGCATCCCAAACATCATCATGAGTCGGCGGGGCATGGAAAGAGGAGGTGGCATCATCATACCAGTGGCTGTGCTCGGAGATTCATTGGTCTTCAGGGGTGATGTTGTTCTCGAAGCCCTTGGAGACGGTCAACCCTTGAGCCTCCATCAATTCCTTCTGACAACCACAGGACTTCTTGGCATAGATATTAGCCTCATACATGCGCTTCTGATTGTCAACTTGGAAGCAACATACTTTCTTGAGCTTAGCCTCAATCCTCTTGCCCCAAGATGGTTGAGAATTCTTGTGGCGTGAGATCACAAAGTCAGCATCCTGGGCATCATCGGCATCACCGGACCCCTCCTCAAGTGGGTTCCCATCCTCATCAACAAGTTGACCATCCGCATTGCGAGGTTTAGGATGGGTCTTGATCAACAGATTCTTGTGTTGGTGTGTAACAAGGCATTGAGAAGTAATGCCATGGGCAATCGATGGGCACTTGGTAAGAATAAGAGCCATGATGTAGGGAGCAAAAGGATGCACCCTCCGAGTGTAGGTGGCACAAACCATCTCATTCCAAATAACATCCATCACATCCATTGGTTGGCCGGAATCACGGTGGTGAAAGGTGGTGATCATGAGATCCACCATGAATCCATGCATCTCAGCAACATTTCCAGCACGGGGGGCCACGGTCTCACGGAATATACGGTGCAAGATGTCATATGTGGGGAGAAGCCCCTTGCTCTTCCCAGCAATACCGCGCCCCTGGATGTACAGTGGAGCAAGAACACTCATGGGACGATCATTGTTGTGACAATGGAAGCCAACAGGAGTGTTCTTGCCACGGTCCTCGTACCCAAGGATTGCCGCAAACTCAGCCAAGGTTTCTTGCTTAACAACGCCCTCGGTCATCCAGGTGATGGTCCGAGACTGATTCATGGAAACGTGAACGGTGGCATAAAACTGAGTAATGAGCATTGGGTCATAGATGCACCGGAACTGCATATTGGGAAGCAAGCCAATGTTTGGGCAAATCTCAAGGGTTTCACCGAAGTACTTCAGGTTCTTCTTCACATGATTGTAACATCCTAGAATTTAGGACCTAACGAAGGGTAAATTTAGGAATTTGAAATATTGCATGCATTCATCTGTGAAATGTGGGTAAATTTTTGCCAAATAAAAAAACCTAAAGTGATCAAGGTTTCTTTCATACTTTGAGATTAGGTATAGTCTTGAAGGGTGATTGTTATAAACTTTGATATGATCTTTGTGGATTAGAGTGTTTTGGGAAATGAAATTTGAATTTAAAACTTGAGTGTTTGAATTATAAATTCAAAAGAATTTTGAATAATGTTTGACTCTTTGATTTAATTAAGAGTTAACCAATAATAACTCAAACTTTATATAAAGAAAGCAATTAAGAATAAGAATCTCCATTCCAAAATCTTATTCAATAAGGAGTTACAAAACTGTAACCTAAGTAAATAAGTAACAATCTTTACAAAAAGAAATAAATAAAGGATAATATTTCTTTATTGATAATAGTACAATTTTTATTACAAAAAGAATAAAAAAATAAAAAGTACAAAAGAATAAATTAAAGATTATAATTGAATCAGAGAGTTATTACAAGTGACTATTCTATGAATAAAAATAAAAACCTAAACTAAAGTCTTGATCTTCAAATATGGTACCTGCAAAATAAACAGAAAACTTAAAAAGAAAAAGAAAGTTAGAATTAGAATAATTTTACTCTCAGAGTTGACAGTGAAGTGCACTGTTCACTTTTTCATCATTGAGTAATTTAAGGGGCAAGTTTCACCAATATGAAAGAATATATCTTTCATAAATTTAAGCCATAAGTCAAATAAACAGCAAGGAGGGGCAAGATTCACCAGTCAGGTAAATGGTAACATGGTAAAGGTAACTTTTATAGTCAGAGCATATCCACAAGGTGCACAACAAGCACACAGGAAGCACACATACCAAACTGCATGGGTGTGCTGTCAGCACCACAACAATAGCACAATCAAACAAAACCATCAACACAGCCATGGGAAGCCAATCCCCACACCATTCCATTGTTCTTACACACCAAGCACAACAGCCAGCATCTAACCCAAGCCAAAGCCAAGCTAAGATCACACTAACCAAAGCCCAGGATCACATCACCAAGATGGTGACATAAGGAGGGGGTGGACCAGGTGGATAGCAAGACCAAGATCAAGCCATCAGGATCAGGAGATGAAAGGCTAGATCAAGGACAAGCCAGGAGCTGGAAATACCAGGAGAGCACCATTTCAAGCTACCACAAGATCAACCACTAGCAACCTCAACATCAAATAGTGTGGTGAGTAAATAGACCATCACATGATCTATCTGTCTAAGATTAGACAAGCATACATGATCTGTCTTTTATTCAAATTCTCAGAAAACACCCAAGTGGGGTGAATCCATCACTGAACTTAAACACTAAAAGCAATCAGAAAATTATAAAGATCCAACTTAGATCTCAGGACAACATCATTGATCTAAGCTATCAAACTATATTTCAATTCAAGAATAAATATAGCCAAGAACTAAACCTCTAGGCACATCTCTTTAATTAGAGTAGCACCTTAGGATTTAATCTTATGGATCTAGATAAATTATCAAGCCACAATCATTTTTCTCCAACTATGATTCAAGAAACGGCAGCTGGTATCACTACCAGAACCATCCATGTGAATCAACAAGATAAAAGTTTAATCCCTAAACCTCAGACCAACATCATGGGTCTTAGGGATTTAAGAAAGGAAATTTCTACTTATCTTTAAGACCAAGCTCATCTTAAGCTTGAACCAAACCAAACCAAGAAATAGAATCTACTCTTGTGTGCCATACAAAGATGGTGTCACAAGAACAGTTCTACATTAATCAGGTTAAGCATTCAATCTCACAGATTCAACCAAACAACTATAAATCATTTTCCTATCATCACAAGAATCATAATTAAGGAAATCCCTATGTATATCTTCACTGTTTGAAACCATTTGAGCTCAAACTACATATGAATTCTTAAGCCAATAATGCTAATACAGTGACTTCATCACACAACACTCACTGTCATTAACCAAGTAATGACAGTGGTGAGTTATTAAGCCACTAGAGTCCCAAATATTGTTTCTAGAGCAACCTTACCATATGACCATATCAAAATTAACCATAGAGTCATCTGGTAAACCACTAACATCACCACAGCTAATCATCAGCAGTAAGCCACAACAAGTCACCACTTAACAGGTTCAAGGATCATCAACACATGATCCAATTCATCAGTTATCTAATCCATAGTAGGGTATGAACACTAAATAAAACAAACCATCCTAATCAGGACCAGACAGTCACCAGGAAGGTCACTACTAACATCTAGCATAGGATGGCCTAGCATAGAGAGCATGAGAGGGAGAGGAACCACTCACCGAAGGTCCTCGCTTTAGAATAGAAGAGGAAGTAGAGGGGCCGGCGACCATGGCGGCACGAGGAGCACCCCAAGGGGACGCTGCGACCCATACAACGCCATGGCGGCAACCATAGCCATGCCTGAGGGCGAGGAGCATCACCACGACGCATGACAGCAACGGCGGCATCAGGATCAATGCCAACCCCAAACCCTAGGATTCAGGACGGCATCGATCTAATCACAAAGGGCTCCAGGTCCAAATCCAATTTGATAGGAGGGGAGAGCGGGGCCTACAACCTCATACTACACCACGGCGGCGGCCAGGAGGGTCCGCGGCGGCACGAATCGCCGGCGACAGCACCGCTGACCACAGGGTCGGGGAAGGAGAAGGAGAGAGGTGAGCTCGAGAGAGAGACAGAGAGTGATGGGCTGGATTGGGCCAGATACCCTTCGGGGTGGTTGTTTTGACTTTGCCTAATGGTCTACAAGGGCCCAATAAATCTAAACAGAAAGCCCAATTCCTTTAAAGCCTGTTTTAATAATTGGAAAAGACCAAAATGCCCCTGAACTAAAATAAATTCTAGAAAATAAAATAAAAACACAAAAATTATAAATAAAATATTTTTGGATTCACAATAATCTAAACTATCTAAATAAATTAAGAGATAACATTTTTGGACATGTAAATTTAATTAAGAATTTTGTAATTTATATATTCCTTATGAAATTTTACAAAATTATTGAAAGTTGATAAAAAATAAATACAAATCACTTTCATTATATATTTATATTATAGTATTTTATAAAAATACTAAAAAAATATTTCATAACAATTTTTGGTATTTAAATAATAATTCTTAAAGGAATTATTAAATTAATAAAAATTCAAATAAAAGGAAATAAAATAAATAAATAAATACAATATTCTTTAAATATTAAAAAATAATATTTATAAATTCTTTACTATTAAAAGAATTTTTATAATTTAAATAAATGGGGGAGAATACATATAAAGCTAAATGATGCATTACATTACTTTGCATAATCATTTTGCTTCTTTAAATATTGTCCTTACCGGGCAATAATGATGTTTTTGTAGACATAGAAGCTCAAGGTCCAGTGCAAGCATCAGACTTCACTACCTTGCCATCACAAGGCAAGTTCATCACTTGCTCATATCCTTTCAAGAGTCTTTATCAAAGTATTTGCAAATTGTGTGTTATCATATATACTCCAAAGAATGAAAACATTATTTTCACAAATAAATAAATCATAGATATCATCCTAAGTGATGATATAATGGAGCAATAGAACTTAGGGTTCTATTTGCAACAATGATGATCAATAAGGGACTTAATAACCCCTGACATCAGTGATTCTAGCGCCGTATATTACGCGTTAGCCATGAGATTTGGAATAGGACAGAGAAGTCAGCTGTATCTTCCACTCGCATGAAGCCGGATGTGCAGGTCGTGGCTGTTATCCTCGTAGCGTGCATATTAATTGGTAATTCGTAGAGGATATGCAGCATATGGGTGGGAACCCTCATTGTCCCACGATAGTTCTGGCATCTAACGGTTTGTACAAACCATTGCCGTAATTCGATATGTGGGCATGGTGTACACCAAGGAGGCATGCGAGGTCGCGAAGGGGGCAGTGATTGGCTTGGACCAACTACTGGGCCCCACATCATGGTATTGTGGATGGGAAAGTATGCCCGATTGTGCAACAAGGAGTTGATCTCTCATGGGTAAAGTAACGCACCTCTGCAGAGTGTAAGAATTGTAACTTGTTACTCCCTGTTCCGGGAAGGAGCTACGAACGCGGCAGAAAAGGAACTCCATGAAATTTTTGGTTAACCTGTGAAGGCTGATGGTCATAGATTTTCATAATAAAATCAACCTTTGAAGAAAGATTTACAAAAACCACATAGTGCCAAGAATTTATAATCCGAGGTGGTAGTTAGAGAATCAAACTTTCCACCTTGCATATAATGAACTTGTTGGGTAACACTATTACTCATCCTTTCCTTTGATCCCTTGCTTAGACTCTGAGGATCCCAAAGACATGCCAATGTATGCAGTTGAATGTCAAGAAAATGTGTTCTATGAAGAGCCTGACCTGTCAGGAGGTGTTGAAGGAGTGGATTACGAAATCCGCTATGGTGTCGATGATAACGAATCCAACTAAGTATCCTAGTTAGTAGTAACCAACGGAGCCGAGCAGCATGAACTCTGTAGAATAAGCTGCTGAGCTCAACTCCTAGATGGAGTTGCCACTTTTAAATTCCGCTGAAACAATTTATATTTTGGTCTGTAAGTTGAAACCTTTTTGAAGTCTTGAACTTCTAGTATTGTAATAATAATAATGTGTGGATGTTTGTAATATGGACCCGCAATGTTTCTGTTGTACCACTCTGAGGGATGTGATATTTAAGGAACGGTGTTCTGTGGATGTCATGTCAATGACTATAGTGTACTACACATGAAGTGGTATGCTGGGTCACCGCAATGATTCATCTCAATCCACTTCTGAGGGACCACAAGCTTGTCATCCTTCATGAGTATCTCATGGTATACACGCTCTTGGAAATCCGTATAAAAGAGGCTATTTTCCCGAGCATGAGAGTGAGCATCACCATTTGGATTGACAGACCTCAAGGCATGAAACTCAACCTCAGACAAATTAGACAATAACTTTGTCCCAGATGGCCCAGAACTTTGACTCTTGCGATGACTCGAGGGAGGAGGAGGAGCCCTACCACGGCCAGCACTTTTCTTAACTCCCCTCCACGACGGCCACGAGTGGTTTTCAGCTTCAGACGGGTGCTAGGTTGAGGCATGATCTCTTCTTCTGTCTTTGTCTCAGGCTCGGACTCGGACTCTGACTCATAGTCCTCGATCTCATGATGAGCTTTGGAGAATTTGCATGATCCCCGAGAACCCCCTGCACCGGTGTCCATGGCGATGGAGAATGAGGAGGAGCCCGCGAGGAGGCCGGATCCGGTGCGGATCCGAGGAAAGGAGGAGTGGCGGGGCTTCGGTGGCGATCTCTGCTCCGGCAGTGGCGGTGGTTAGGAGTCGAGATGGGGGAACAATGAGGCACTGAGAGGTTCCACCCTTAACCAAGACGCTGAGCAGTAGTACCGGGCGTACGAACGGTAGTACCACGGAAAAAGACCGGTAGTACCGCACCTGGGAAGTTTCCAGATAACGACCTGGAAACTGACCCCTAAGCGGTAGTACCGCTTGTTTTTCACGGTAGTACCGTTTGACGGTAGTATCGCGTAATTTGACCGGTAGTACCGTACCTAGGACGCATCCAGGGGTTGACCCGGAGACAGACCAGGGTCGGTAGTACCGCTCCCTTACCCGGTAGTACCGTGTCCACCAGAATAGAGAACCAGGTATAAAGTGGAAGGTTCTTGTGCAGAGTAGATAAGTTTTGTCAAAGGATAAGAAAGGCTTGGGTTAAGAAAGTCACACTGATATGGACATAAGCACTCTAAAAATGGGGAAAAACATATGAAGAGCCAAATGAGAGTGCATGACCAAAAGAGCAAACCTAACGCGAGAATGACAAATAGGAGTAAGCACCAACCTCTCGAATGAGAGAGGGCGGTGGCCTAGGCCACCATATTTGAGTATACTCGGCTTGGCACCACGAAGATATATCTTGGGTCCATTACCGAAACTCATCATTTAAGCTCACATATCACAAAATGATATTAAGAGGAATGATTTTGATTGCTTTGGGCATAATGGGGGGAGGGTTAGTCCAATCAATTAGGACCACACTCCCCCTATATCCATGCCTACACCTAAACCAAATAAGATTCAAGACATAGATGAGAATGCAAGGTGATCAAGTCAGGCTCCTTGAATCTATGATATTTAGTTCATTCCTCAAATAGCAAAACCTTGCTTCATCAAGTGGCTTCATGAAAATGTCGGCAAGTTGATCTTTGGTTGACACATATAATAGATCAATATAACCTCGAGCAACATGATCCCTAATGAAGTGATGATGAATCTCAATATGCTTTGTCCTTGTGTGATCCACCAGATTGTATGCAATCTTGATGGCACTTTCATTGTCACATAGAAGAGGCACTTTGTCACAAAGGACACCGTATTCCTTTAAAGTTTGCCTCATCCATAGCAATTGGGTGCAAGCACTAGCAGTTGCCACATACTCGGCTTCGGCGGTGGAGAGAGATATACAATTCTGCTTCTTAGAAGACCAACATACCAAAGACCTACCAAGGAATTGGCAAGCCCGAGATGTTGATTTTCTATCATCCTTATCACCAGCCCAATCCGAATCCGTGTATCCACAAATAGAAAATGTTGACCCTCGAGGATACCAAAGACCATAATATGGGGTATAAGCTAAATATCGAAAGATTCCCTTGACTGCCATTAAATGGCTTTCTTTAGGAGACGCTTGATATCTTGCACACACACCTACACTCAACACAATATCGGGTCTAGATGCACAAAGGTAAAGCAAAGAACCAATCATAGACCGATATACCTTTTGATCCACATCTTTACCATTTGGATTTTGTTCTAGATGAGTCTTTGTAGCCATGGGAGTAGGATCTCCATTTAAATCTTGCATATTAAATATCTTGAGCATATCTTGAGTATACTTGGCTTGGTTGAAGAATGTGCCTCCTCTAACTTGCTTGATCTCAAAACCAAGAAATACTCTCAACTCCCCCATCATAGACATCGGGAACCTACTAGTCATAAGCTTTGAGAATTCATCATTAAAAGCTTCGCTAGATGAGCCAAAGATAATATCATCAACATATATTTGGCATACAAAAAGTTCCCCATTGACCTTCTTAGTAAAAAGAGTGGGATCGATTTTCCCAACGTCAAAGCCACGGTCAAACAACAACTCTCTAAGGTGCTCATACCACATGCATGGGGCTTGTTTGATCCCATAGAGTGCCTTATTAAGTTTGTAGACATGGTTTGGGAAGTTGGGATCCTCAAATCCCGGGGGTTTATTTACATATACCAACTCATTTAATGGACCATTAAGAAAGGCACTCTCTACATCCATTTGATGCAACTTAAAGTTATGATGTGCCGCATAGGCAAGAAGGATACAGATGGACTCAAGGCGAGCCACGGGTGCATATGTCTCTCCATAATCAATGCCTTCAATTTGAGAGAATCCTTATGCAACCAATCTTGCCTTGTTCCTTACGATAATTCCATGCTCATCTTGCTTGTTCTTGAATATCCACTTGGTGCCTATAACATTGCGGCAATCCTTTGGCTTCTCAACTAACTTCCATACTTTGTTTATCTCAAAGTTGTTGAGCTCTTTGTGCATTGCTTCCAACCAATCCGAATCTTCAAGAGCTTCCCACACTTTCTTTGGTTCAATCATGGAGATGTGTGCTTGGGGCTCACTAAACCTCTTCAATTGTGCTCTTGTGGAAATGCCCTTCCTTAGGTCACCAACCACATTTTGTAGAGAGTGGTCTCTTAATTCCAACATCCTCTCCTTTCTAGCTTCACGACGAGTGTGGATCTCCTCATTGTTTCTTGGGGGACCCTCTTCATCATTTCGGTCCTCGTCTTGTCCATCAACTTGACCTTGATCATCATCATAATCATTCTCTTCATTAAGAGGCATGGATTGACCTCAGTCTTGATCAGACATTCTTCTAGCATCGATTTGAGCTTGTCTCAAGGCAGTTTGTATGGATCTTCCTTGATTAATTGACTTGGCACCACTTGACATCCTAGAGAATGAATCAAGCTCCTCTTCACTAGAGATTTCACCATGATCATCATGTTGAGGGTCCACAGCTTGTCTTTGGCTTGGGTCATTGTCCTCCTCGGTGGATGGAGCTTGTTGATGTTGTGAAGATGAGGGCTCCACTTGAGTAGAGCATAGTTCTTATCGATCCGCCATAAGGGGTTTCTCAATGGGGCGAATATATCCAACACCCATTCTTCTTATGGCATCCTGAGGCATTTCATCATCTGCATCACAAACATCAACACGCCCCTCTTGGGGACCATCATATTCTTCGAAGGTCACAATACAAGATTCTATGACAGCTCCGGAGAGCTTATCATTGATTCTATAAGTGTGAGATTCGAGACCATAGCCAACAAAAATACCCACTAATGCTTTAGACTCGAATTTGGACAAACGAACACCTTTTATGAGATAGAAACACTTACAACCGAACACCCGGAAGTAAGATATGTTGGGCTTGTTACCGGTAAGTATTTCATGTGGAGTCTTGTTGATTTGTTTGTGGAGGTAGAGCCGGTTTGATGCATGGCAAGCGGTGGAGATGGCTTCAGCCCAAAAGTTGTATGGAGATTTAAACTCCGCCAACATGGTCCTAGTCATCTCAATAAGAGTCTGGTTCTTCCTCTCGGCCACACCATTTTGTTGAGGGGTATATGTAGCGGAATATTGGTGTTTTATCCCCTCATCACTAAGGAAATCATTCAAGGTGTAGTTCTTGAAATCGGTGCCATTGTCACTTCTTATAATCAACACGGGAAGGTTGTATTGACGTTGAACCATGTTTCGATGAAGGTCTTTTGGGTCTCACTCTTTAACTTGAAGAAATATACCCATGAGTATCTTGAAAAGTCATCAACAATCACCAAACAATATTTCTTCCCACCAAGACTTGCATGAGATGGAGGACCAAAGAGATCCACATGGAGGAGCTCCAAGATCTTGGTAGACTTGATGTGGTTGGCTTGTGGGGAGCATCATGCATCTTTATTAGAACACAAGCCCTGCAAACACGATCTTTGGCAAAGGAAACATTTTCTTTTAGTCCAACAATATGGCCCTCCTTGTGGAGACTTTGCAAAGTTCTCATATTGACATGGGCTAGTCGGCGATGCCATAACCAACCCACATCGGCCTTTCCGAATAAGCACATCACACTTGTAGTGGTTTGTACCAAAATGTCCACCACATACAAGTCATGTTCGACGTACCCAATGAAAGCGACCTTGAGAGACTTGCTCCACATGAGGACCACAAAATCATCATCAACAAAGACGGCAAAGCCCATCTTTCCAAGAGCACGGACTGAAATTAAATTGTATCCAAGGGTATCAACAATCATGACGTTCACGAGTGTAATATCGTGAGCTACCACTACCTTGCCGAAACCCATTACCTTATACTTTGACTTGTCGGGATATTTCACGGTTATTTGATCATCATTTGGCTTTAAGTCCTTGACAATAGACGGTCTTCCGGTCATATGACTTGTGCAACCACTATCAAGCACCCACTTTGACCCTCCAGAAGCATATGTCTACAAAATATCAAGCTAATTTTTAGGTACCTATTTTTCAATGGGTCCTCTTTTGTTAGCAACAAGGGTCTTGGGACCCAAATAGACCAAGCAATATAACCATCATATGGGCCAACATATTGTGCATACACATTACCATAATAATCATGCATTAGAACATAGTGAGGGTTAGCACTTCCCGCAAAATAATCATGATACATAGTTTTACCACTTGTGGTCTTACTATCCATAATGGCCTTGTTTTTCTCTTGTGAGGACTTGGTCTTCTTCTTGTTGTTGTTCTTCTTCTTGGCCTTGGAGACAAAGCCAATTCCCCCTTTCTCACCATTAGGTCTTTGCTTACTCAAAAGATCATCAATGGACTTGTTACCTTGTGGAAATGTGGCCTTGGCTAGCTCCCCCTTCAACCTAGCATTTTCTTCAAGAATAGTTGTACTACTAGAAGGAATAAAATTACTAGGTGAAGGAATATTGGTCAATTGAGTTTGAAGCGTTTCATGGGACTTTGTGATAGACAAGAGTTCACTTTCCAATGCCTCGTGAGCCTTGTTAAGTAAGCTATAGTCCTCGACAAGTTTTTCATGAACCATACCAAACTCAATCTTGTCCTTTTTAGCCCTTTTATATTTAGCAAGAGCATGATCACGTTCCTTGATGAGTCTATTAACAATTATATCATTGGCCTCATCAAGCCCTTCAAGTTTTAGTTCAAGAGACATCCTAGTCTCTTGTTCTTCTTCTAGAGCATTATTTAGGGCTTCTATCTCAATCATTTGTTCATTCCCAAGTTTTTATCTTACATCTAGAAGCTCTTGAGTGTGGGAGAGTTGATCTAAGACGTTCCCAAAATGCATCTTGGTCTCCCCTTGTAAGTTAGTCACAAATTCATCAAAAGCAACTAATTCTCGTTTTACTTCAAGAGACATCTCATCATCTATTTCATCATTAGTTAAGGGAGTGGGGTGAGATGATGAGGATTCCGTTCCTCATGCATAAGACAAGTGACGTTCTTGTTGGGGGTATTCTCATTTGGAGAATCGAAGAGGGACAATGTTGGAGTATAAGTAGTGGCTAGAGCAGCCACACCACTTGATGTTTCCTCTTCCTCATCTTCATCATCTTCATTGTCGGAGGAGAATTCTTCATGAGTGATCAATACAATCTCACCCTTCTTCTCGTTGAGATTCTTATTGACGAAGGGCTTCTTGTAAGGTGCTTTGGAAGCTATCTTTGGCACAAGTTTGCCACCATGATCTTCTCTTCTCTCATAGGGACAACTGACCAAGAAGTGATTTCGGTCGCCACAATTGTAACACGTTATCAATCTTGGGGGATTGCCTCTTTGTCCATTGGGGTTGATTTTTCGTTGCATTTCCATCTTAGCCTTGGCGGGGTTCTTCCAGAAGTTGTTTGCGTAGAAGGCCATATATTAACCATGAAACTTCTTGACATCATCGGGGTTGCTCATGGATATGCCTTCATCACTATCATGTCCATCCCTATGTTCCACAACATTGGCCTTCAATGCAAGGTTGACAACATTGCTCATTCCAAGGGCCCAAGCACGGGCATCTTTGGCATTCTTGGCGGCAACCTTGAAAGAATCCATCTCTTGCATAACTTCATTGGAGGTCATGAGGTGGTAGTTGTGTCTTCCTTGTAGGCTCTTCAAGTCAGTGGGCTCCTCTATTGTTTATATGAGGGTGAGGAATTGGAGGGTCGGGAGAGTACCATGGATGAGACTATGGTTCTCACCCTTACCACCATCCCTTTTCGTGGAGGAGTTAGTGTTGTATTCATTACCCCCACACTATCATACCCTCGGGAGATACCGGAGCATTCCCTTTAGGTAATACTGATGGAGGCTCCTCTTGAGGAGAAGGGGATGATGAGCCGTGTTTGTCTTTAAGAAGTTTCTCAAGCATTTTCTTGACTTCGTTGACCAAGGAAGAGCTCAATCTTGTTTCCAAGTTTTTGAGATCTTCCATGGTCACCGTGGTATGCTCACCACCACCTTCCCCATCGTTGCTACACATATTCTCTTAGGCGGTAAAGCCCGAATAAAGAGACGAGGCTCTGATACCAATTGAAAGGATCGTATGGGCACCTAGAGGGAGGGTGAATAGGTGCTACTTCAAATTTCTTCTTTTTCAACTTAAGGTTTGACAAAAAGGTAAATTCTCTATATTATGCAACTACGATGAATTTACCTATATGTCAACCGAGTACCAACTAACACAACACTAAGTACGAACAAGTAATGTAGAGTGCAGTAAAGGATAGAAGTAACCAAAGTGGTGGACGCGAAGACACAATGATTTGTTTCCCGTAGTTCCTTCCTTTTGAGGAGAAGTACGTCTACATTTGGAGAGAGGGTGGTATCAAACCACCTACGCCACGAAAGGCCTCCCTTGTTCTCCGATGAACCTCGCCCCGAGGGGTTCGATTCACCTCTTCCACTATATCGGCAACCTTCAAGGTGGAAGCCGGCACCTTTACAACAAGTTCGAGGCACACATCCACAACTTAATTGGAGGCTCCCGAATACAAGCAAGCTATCAAACAATCAAAGACAAGCTTGTAAGAACCAAATCTAGAACTAGAGTTTCTAAAGAAACACTAGAGCAAGGGGCCCTCAAGTGAATGAGGGGGAAATGAAGATCTCTTTTGGTGAAGTAGTAGATCAAGGGCTCCTCCTTCGATTCTCCAAAGATCAAAGACTTTGGATGGTTGAGTGAAGAGATCTTGGCGATTTGGTGGCTCAAATGGAGGTGGTAGTCTTCAATGCAACAAGCACCTTGTCCCAAGGTAGGTGGAGGGGTATTTATACCACTTGGCTGAATCTGCCTGTTGGGGCATTAAATGGACCGGTACTCAAGCGGTAGTACCGCTCACAACCGGTACTACCGGTCAGGTACCGGACCAAGTACCGGAGGAGGGCATCACTTGGTCGAGCCAGCCACGGTCATGCCCGGTACTGCCTTGCGGTACAACCCCCAAGCGGTAGTACCGATCAGTAGACGCGGTACTACCGGTCAGGGCGGTAGTACCGGTCCCAAGTACCGGTTGGTACTGAGCGAAAAGGGAAGGCCTAGTCCTTCCTCAGCGTTGCTCGATACTGCCGAGCGGCACTACCGTGTCCAAGCGGGAGTACCGCTTGCCACAAGCGGTACTACCGGTTGGAGCGGTACCGGGTGGTACTGAGAAAAATCAAGGCCTGCCCACCTTGATCGGATACAACCGATACTAGGGAGAGGTAGTACCGGTGCCAAGTGGTAGTACCGATCGTGACTTCCGGTACTACCGGTCAGCACAGGAGACTTTGGCAAGGGCAACTGTGGGCAATGCAATATTTGTGCCACTACCTAGAAAACCTGGGATACACTTAGCGCACGATTAAAACGATAGGTGTGTTGTTATCAAACATCAAAATCACAAGGATAGGAAATGCTTTTTCACCTTACCATTCGGTAATGCTCAGACATGATCGAGACTCTCTGCGATCAATGATCAATAGCGGTGTCTGGAAAGTCATGATGGCCCCATGCATTCCGCGAATAACTTCGCTTGAACCTTAAACGTCGAGTCTCATTCCATTTGCTCTACGATACCTGATTTGTCCAAGATCTGATCTTCGATATCGACATACCTAGTTCAATATTGTTACCGATAAACACATTTACTCGTTCCCATGACATTATATCCCCGTGACCTAGTCACATGCTTGGACGCTCATAGATGTAATCTCGCCAAGTGGGCTCAAAGTATCTATCCGTCACCCGGATAGGCAAATCCTAATCTTGATGCATGCGCCTCAACATATCCCTTTGTAATAGCCAACATATCCCTTTCAAATACAATTACATTCTGCACAAGTTTGGCTAGTAAAAGTTAGGGGTTAACCTCTAGAAGTTAACTATGTAAACTAATTCAGTGTTGACGCTAATTTGTTGGCGAGTTCCTTGTCTGCATTGCTGATTCTTGAGTTAAAGGCTTTCATCTCCTCAAATTGACGATTTCTTACCTAGCAACATCATAGACAATTATTTTAAGGGTATAATTGAAAGAACTAATACTCCACAAGTATATGTGTTTGGTCATTAATACAAATCAGGAAACAAAGACTCTCAGACTCAAGTTTCTCACATGACTTTAATAAGCATAACAATTCACTCTTCACTAACACACCCACATATATGTTAACCATGACTAGCAAATTGTTGGCATTTATGGAAACACAGAATATATACATACCTCCCAATGGCCTCCTGGCTTTTCCTTTTCACCCTGAAGGAGAGAAAAGGCATGCATATAAAAACTGAGCATAAATATCCGAGCAATCGATTTTTGAGAAGCTTAAACTGCAAGAAAAATTGGACAATTACTTCGCCTTGGAGCGTGGGAATTGCCCGATGGACCACGTAATGCGCGTCTACAACACCAATCTGCTCTTCAGGATCCTGCCAAATTTAAAATATAACAAAATGTTTATAGGTGTCTACACACAAAATATTTCTCAAACGCTTTTCAACAGTTAAGTAGACTATGCTTACATCGACGCATCTCCAGAAATGGGGGTCAATAGGCCATCCGTGAACAAGGTCATTCTGCAATCAAACTCGATAATTCTTCATTCAGACCAGACAAGAAAAAAACGTCGATATCGACCATTCGATGACGAGAGTTCCGGCAAGTGTACATGCCTACCTGGATCATGTGCCACACACATCTCCAAGCATCCCTAGAGAAGACCGGCGCCATCATCTCCACGAATCTGCATCCATAAAGTACATTATATATACATATACATGCTTGCATCTTAAGTTTTTCCTCTAAAAATCCCTATAGATCATTGCAGACGAAAAAGTTTCTAAATCTCCACTTTCAAACATAAAAAAGAGCACAAAAAACCATTTAGAAGTGACCGAGTGCAGAGTTCAATTAATTACCCGCTGCACGGCCTCTTGTGCACGTCCCAGCAATGCTCTCCCCCTGCATCTGTCCTGTTGATTCATGATGGACGACCCGAAATTCAGAAAGACTGTACCATTTCAGTATCCAAAATACCAGCTTAACAATAACCATGACTTTGGCTGTTTACTCGTGTATCTTCAGACCGTGTTAACAAGCTACAAATGTGAGTACTATCATCATGGGTGGATCCTGCGTGCATGGCCGGTGCTTACTTGTGCATCTCGCTGCCGTTTTTCCTGGCAGTGACATCGTACATCGGCGCCCCTTTGGTCGAGTCGAGCCCCGGCTGCGAGATCTCGAGCCCATGCTTCTTCACAATGTCGAGGTACCTGCGACCATGCACAATTTACTCATCATCATCGATCACATGGAGGAGAAATGTACAGAACTCGGAGAAAGCATAGGAGACATGTGAGGATCACAGGAAGGACGTACCCCTCGGCGGTGAAGTTGTCCACGCCGAGGTCCTCGTCCCACAGGAAGACGTAGTCGTAGGGCGCCACGGTGCTCGGGTGCAGGAACCTCTTGGCAAACCACCTTCGTCGGGTGAAAGTTTGAAGATTGTCAGTTTCAATATCGATTTCAGATATGTCAAAAAATTCCAGTGGACCGTCTTCATAAAGAACGCTTGTTTTTTGGGTGCTGTTTGAGGGAGGGAAAGCTTGTTGGAGATGTCTAAAATTTCATTTCTGCTGTAATTTCTTCGTTTTGGTTTCTGTTATGTTTTGTGCATCTGCTGTGGTGGACGTACATGGATCTGTGATGTGAAACTGAAACTCTGTAGAACATGTTGCTTTGTAAATGAAGCAGGGGAGAAACCCCTTTGATAAAAAAAAACGATTTCAGATAGTATGTATTTCGGACACAAGTAAAATATCTGAAATTTGGGTTGTTAGTTCGGCCATAGGACTGGAAATTCCAGCTGAAATTAAAGGCACTTTTTTTAGGGAAAACTAAACTTAGGTAGGACTGAAAGGAACTATGCATGAGTAGATGGACAGTTATGTTTACCATTTGGTCTGCTTCCTGGCGCTGACATGAGCGACCTCACGAGACCACTCGAACTCGTCCCACTCCGTTGTGCGACCATCATAGTGGAACAAGACGATGTCGAAGTTGTCGGAGAACTGCATACACAGAGAAGTGTTACTTGATGATCATGGAGTTCTACATTTGAAGCATTGAAATATATTATCTGTTAATCTAGTGCCTGGTCTGTCAGACAACAGATGACCATGGAGTTCCACATCTGAAGAACCGAAAAAATCTAGTGCTTGTAGTTGTAGGTCACACAATCAATAGTATATATATGACCGTACTTGAGAAAAAACCTTGTTGGTAATTCTTTACCTTGTTAACAATGGAGTTGATATTGGCTCGCTCGCCGTACCCTACCGCGAGCGCGAGGAGATACTTGCGAGTCGGGCTGTCCTGCATCCGCATCATATCGGAACCAGTCATCAACCATGAAAGATAAAATGCAACAACTTCTATCCGCCGATGTCCATTAAATTCAGACTTGAGAGTGAATGAAGAATGAAGTGACGCAGGAATTCAGTCAGGTTCAGAGAAGGAAACAAAATACTACCTCTCTTGGGGATCCCAAGAGCCGGCGCAGGTGAAGGTCGGACTCCGAGACCCGGATCCCCGGCGGCAGCCTCCTCTCCGCGCCGGCTTCAGGGTTTGTTCTTGCAACCCCTGCAGTCTACAGGAGTACAGGTTACCAATCAATAGAGTATAGAGTGTCAGTTTCATGCATCTATCCGTTGGCCATTTAGCTGCGAAGAAACCCGAGTCATTCCATAAAGTTGAGAGATGCAAAATGTAATGGAGTACCCCCGAGCTAGTGGCATTTGATGTGCTACTAGTGCTGTTCCTGCCGAATAGCGCCCATAATCTGCAGTTCGCGGCACCGCCGCCGCTGCTGCTCCAAGGCAGCATGCCGCACTGAAGCTGCACGCGTAGCAAATTAGCAATGGTCTCAGACTCAGAGCTCACCATGGAGAAACCAGAGCCGATGTCTTGCTTACCTTCGGTGTGATGGCCACGGGGAAAGAGACGCCGAGGAAGAACCCGAACGCCACCGCGCATAGATTCGTCAGAACCGGGCCAACCGCTTTCGTTTTCATCCTCGCTTGTTCACTCAGCGTAGGCGTGTCTGTGGTATGGTGTGATGTGAAGGAGGAGCAGAGGCAGAGCTAGCTGTCCCTGGGGTGTGGTGGAGAAGACGACTCTTTCTTCAGGGGAATGGAGAAGAGGGCCTCAATTAATTAGCCTATAATTTGCATCAGTCCGATGCATAGAGAGAGACGCAAGTTTGATTTCTACGCCTGATTAACTGCAGGCTGTGTTCCGTTCGAGCAATGGAGACACGGGCGCGAGGCCCTACGGCTCTAGAACGCTACAATATACCCATCCAATAAAAAATGGAAGGAAACCGAGAAGTTTGCTGGAGGAGATTGATCAATGCGGCGCGCAATGGAACCCAAGCATCCAACGAAGGATCACAAACAAACTTTACACCATTGATTTGATATCAAATCAAAATATTGGTGGGCGTCTCCGGAGGCCCCCCAGCGCCACCAAACAAACCACCCTTCCCGAAGCCCTGTTCACCCCGCTGCCGCTGGAGGAGGCCATCAGCGGACGGCGGCGGTGGGGTGCCCCTAGCCTTTTTTTTACTTTTCCTGGGGATCTGTTCCGTCGCCGTCGATCCGATCTGGTTCGTACGCGTCGCCGCTGCATCTCGAGTCTGGCATCGGGAAGGAGCCCCGGGGACATGCCCGTCCGCGTTCGTGCCCTGCTGCACAGCGGGATCTGGCGAGTTCGACGCCAGGGTTCAGCCCGTTGGGTCACACATCGTGCTGCTGTCGTCCCACGCATCTGTCGATGCCGTCGTCCACGTGATCGCCCTGAGAGCGGCCACCTGCCCATGGTGGCGCCGTTGCGGGCAGCACCTAAAGCGCCGTGGCTAGGTGGCGGCTCGCAGGCGCGAGTGGCGGGGAGGTGCGGAGGAGGGCGGAGATGGCTGCAGAGGTGGTCGGGGGCGGTGGCTGCCATTGTGGCGTCCGTTCTCCGGAAACCGGCCGGCGTTCTGGGGATCGTTGCGCTGGATCTAATAAAGGAGGTGGTCCTTGGATTTCTTTCGCACAAAGACGAAGATCTGTTTGATGTCTGTCCTCGTTGATCTGGACTGGAAAGACGAGTTTCAGAAAGCTCTGTCGGCGAACTTCCATGGAAGTATCATGCTTGGAGATTGCTGGATCGGAAGGTATTCGGTCATGCGTACCTTATTTTTCTGGCCGTTTGGTTTCAGCGGAAGCGTTAGAAGCTCTGTTGTTTGTTTTCACCAAGTGTTATTCTTCGAGCCATGGTGAAGTCAGATACGTAGAATGTCAGGAAAGCGGAATATGAGGGTAGCGATGGTGATTTCAGTTTATGTGGCGACAGAGAACTGGCTGCGTGATCTAGGACTCATAGCAGCGACTGTTGGTGCGGGAAGACAACACAGAAGGAGTTTCCAATCTTATCTTGCAGGGTGAAAATCTAAGGTCTGGCCTTAACTGATTGTGCCTGGCAATGACCTTGTTAGAGACATTGTTTTGCGAGCAAGGATTTTCTCTAGGATGAAAACCTATGATCTTTGATCGGGCAACGACGGCGCTTGGGCTCTGTTTCTTTCTTGAATGCGTTGTTATTGGAGTGGAAGACTACTGGTATTGGTCTGATGGTGTCAGTGTCATTGCTTTGAGGATTAGTTCTCTGTAGCAGAACTTTTCTTTTTTTAATTCTTTTTTCTTTTTTTTGGGATATGTGTATCCGTAGGGCCGCTAGGACATGCGTTGTTGCAGAGGCTGGGTGTAATTGGTATCCCTATGATATTAATATATACTCTTTTCCAAAAAAAATCAAAATATTGGTGGTATGGATTACTTTAATGACTACGCGTCCTCGTTGGTATTTGCAGGTCTATGATTTGACATATGTGTCATGTTTATTGGACTGCCTTTAGACAAGTGCAAGATTGTGTCGTGGAAGACAGTTTATGTATCTCTACCATGTGCTATTTGTTCCTATAAATATATATGGTATTGATTTGCTTATTTTTTCAAGAAGATTTTGAAGACCTTCGAGATTTGCTTATTTTTTTTTAGATTTTATTTTATAGTTGTCGAGGACAGTTTATGTATCTCTACCATGTACTATTTATTGCTATAAATATACGTGGTATTGATTGTAAAAAAACACTATTTCAAAAAAATCAAATCAAAGTTCAATCTTAAAATTGGCTGAAACATAATTCCAAATAATGTTCATATTGTTTTTCCTTTTTAATTCTCTTTATGTACTTCCAGGTTTCAAGATTTTCCTCTTAATTTTTCGTAATTATTTCCACTAAGTTCTTTTCTTTTAACGGGGGCAAAAAATTTGCCCCAATCTATTAATTAAGAAAAAGAGAATTACCCAGTTAATTAAAAAAAAAAAAGTAGGCAAAAACGGTTACAACCAACACCAACCTACAATAGAGCAACATCTAAATAACACAACCTCAAGAACCAACAACCACATACAACCTACTGCAACCGCAAACAAACGACATGTGGAGCACGATTGCGCAAAAAGACCCACCTAACGGATGACCCAAAAAAACTCGAACGATCGAACGATCAACCATCAGTCGAAGCTTTCCTCGCTACACCCCCTCTTTCTTCTTCTGCCTCTTAGAGAAACCTTTCTAAGTGACTTCTCCACCTTTCTGATTAAATCCTCTAAAGTTTTTCCTGCCAAGACTCAATCAATATCCTTGCTATAACCTGGACTCGCCGTCACTAAACTGACAAGCAACCCCACAGAGCACTCTAGCAAAAAGAGCCTTGAGCTATGCTCCAACACCCTACTGTCCATAGAGGTGGGCAAAGGCGGCAGCAAGGGAGTTGTGGCCACCGCCAAAGCCTCAACGAAGCCCATCTTAATAGGTAGCGGCGACGGGCCACAAGAAGAGAGACAAACAATAGCCATTCCAAAGAAACACTACGACACACCAACAATAGCCTGAGGCCTACCACCTTCTTGCGAAGGGAGCGAGTACCTGGGACTAAAAGAGAGTCCAAAGCAGCGTTGCCCTTGAACTGCTCTCAACACCTTAGATAGGGACTTGGCGGCTGAGCAGGTGTTATGGTATTGATTCATCCCATATTAGTTGACTCATATATTTGTCTAGATTCATATATATCTAGATACTAAAATCATGTTGCAAACAATTCTGCGTCAACCAATTTGGGACAGTGGGAGTATGTGATTTTTCAAAAGAACCCGTCTCTTTCAATAGTAGCAGGAAAGAGTGATGGTTTACATCAGAGTGAAAGAGTGACGGTTTTCACTAGTGCATGAAAGAGTGACGGTTTTCACAAGTGCATACATTAAAAATTTATGCAGAGCAAATTCAAGTACTTCCTAAAAACCAGCAAAGAATTCCAGTACTAACAAACTGTCGAAGGTACCAACTATATGCATAACTGCATCAGTTACTCAACTAACTTATGATGAAAGCTAAAACTAGCGGATAGATTTATCCAACGAAGTGCAATATATATATGGCAATAACTTAACGAAGGCAGACATCTTCTAAGCAGAGGCAGCAGGAGCCTTGGTAGCAGATGAAAGCTTCGACCTCCTCTTGGCCATGCTCTCACTGCGGCGATCACGTTGCTCCTTCAGCCTCTGTGCGAGCAGCTTCTGGTACTCTGCAGCCTCAGCCTTCTTCTTGACGATCCTCTTCTTCTTGTCAGCGACTCTAGCACGCTTCCTCTGGAGGGTCAAGGGAGTCACCAGACGCTGGATCTTGGGAGCCTTGCTCACCTTCTTGCCTGCAAATAACAAGCCATGTCAATGACACAGGGAAGAGGTCAACGAGACATAAATTAGATGCAAAGGACTTTTGGGTTAGACAAGCTGACAAATACAGAACATGAACACAAAATACAAGGAAAGAAGTCAACGAGACATGCATTGGATGCAGAGGACTTTGGGTTGACAAGCTGACAAATACAGAACATGAACACAGAATACAAAAGCTCACCCTTCTTGTTGGTGAAGGTCCGGCGGTATGTGTTGACACAAGTGCGGACATCATCATCCTTGTTGAGGTTGAAGAGCTTCTTGATCTTGGAAGCCCTCTTGGGTCCCCTCATCCTGGGCTTCTCAGTGTCAGTCAGACCTGGAAGATCATTCTCACCCTTCTTGACAATCACCAGGTTGATAACAGACAGGTCCTGGCTGACAATGCAGCCACGGACAGACTTCCTCCTGCGCTCGCCATCACGCCTGCCGTTCCCACGGAAGCAAGGTGTGCCTACAGAATTGATGGTAAAAGCAGTATAAGTAAAAGTACAGATCAAAAGGGTTTAAAATGTAAGTGTTTAGTGCCTTGAAAATAAAGGTATACCCCTGTGCAGCAGAAGGCGCACACGCCCATTGGTTAGCACTCCTTGCTTCATTGGGAAGCCTTGTTTATCACAGCCACCCATGATCTTGAACACATAACCCTTGAATTCCTGAACAAACAGGAAACAACAGATATAATTCATCAGAACTAGCAAAAAATCAAATGAAGGGTCAAGTATCAGGAAATAAGTTGCGGTACATTACCTCACCCAGAAAATCACCAAGGACCTCCTGAGAGATTCTTTTGTCATAGAAGTTCCTCCTGTTGTTCATAAAATAGTTCACAGATCATTAGCCAAAGTAAACAGTGATTCTGAAGCAAACTACATTAACAATTTCATGATGGTTCAGAACACCAACAGCATTATTATTGAATAAGTTCAAAACCAGTTCATCTTCTAGTATAAATCTTGTTCATGCCATCACAGGGTATATTATGTTTCAAAGTACAGAGCATCACGAATACATGATCTGACCTTGCATAGCAAGGTCACCAACATACTAACTAAGAATATAAAAGGTATTCCCTCCGTTTCGAAATAGATGTCTCAGGTTTTCCAAATTTTGGATGAATCTATATACTAAATAGTGCTAGAATCATCACAATTTTGATAAATCTGAGACATCTATTTTGAGACAGAGGGAGCACATATCTAACTGCATTTTATCTAGCTCAAAGTATGAATGCGTACAAAATGCAAAATGCAACTAAATCTAAGCACACCACAAAACCTTGTTGCAAAACCATAATATTGAGGTTTCAGAAATAAACTGTCCTGTTGCAACACCATAATAACAAAATAAGCTTCAAAACAATCCTAAAACGCAACCATAACATTTTTACACACTTCCGCATCATCCAATCAAATTCAACAAACTAACATAACAAAGCGCAATTATTATTAACAATCAATCAAAATGTACTTCACAAAAATTAAGTACTAGATGGAAAAGAAAGCAGCATTCACGACTACACCAAACTAGAAGTAGTCGGTGACAAGGATCTGCACACCAAATAGCAACACAGTTTCCTAAAAATCAAATCAAGTGTGGTGATTACAGGATGTACACTTACAGCTTCTGGTCGTCATCGATCTCCAGCTTCTTCTGGCACCCCGTAGCGGGGAAAGCGATGTTCGCCTGAAACAAAGGAAAAACAGACGAATTAGGCACCGCACAGATCACATATGCGCACATCGGTGCCGATTGTGCTTGCAAGGTGAGAAGCAGCACGAACCTTCATGGTGGAGCTGCGGCGCGAACTCGAGAGAGGCGAGCAACCCTAGCGCTGGGGGCGGTGGCAGTGGCGGCGCGCGAAGGGTAGGGTTTTGGGCGAGGATGGCTGCATCGGAAGATGCGTCGAGCTTATATGGATGGGGGCGTCGCAGACAAGTAGCGTGGGCCATTGGGGTCCGGCCGCTGGCTCGTGGTTGATCTGGGCCGTCAGGGGTAATGTGCGCGGTTGGGATAAGATTAATGGATCTATAGTGTGAAATGGGCTGATACTCGAATATGTGTCTGCGCTTCACCCTATAAAATGCTTAGTTTTTTCCACTAAAAAAATGCTTAGTTTTCAGACAGATAATTTTGCTAAGCCAGATACTGTTAATTTTGGATTGGAACATGAGATGCACAAATTTGACGAAATAAAGCACCGCCAAAGCTATTTCATCGGTGGAAGATTCATAAATGAAAGCTGATCTCTCGGGTAAATGTTCATGATCTTGCTAGGAATATTTTGCACCGGAAACTGTGCCTTTGCAACAAATAACTGTGTTGTTCCTAGAAAAAAACTACTCTCTCCGGTCCAGTTTATTAGACACGTACATAGTTTAAGAAAATCTTTGACCATCAATTTTGACCAATAAAATACAATATATGTACCAAAACAATACCATTGGAAAGTACTTTTGAAGATAAATTCAATGATATAATTTTTGTGACATATTATGTAAAATTTATTGACCAAAATTATTGGTCAAAATTAGCATGTATCTTACACTAAAATGCATCTAGATATGTCTGAATCAACAAATCAAAGTTACGTATTTGGAGACGAAGAGAGTACAAATTACTGAAAGAAAAATAACACTACAAAAAAAGAAGAGTAACCTAATAAAAAAGGATAATAGGAAGCACACAAAGAAGCAAAATCACCGGGAATGCAGAAGAACACCAACTAATCACATGGAAGCATATATATTATATTTATCCACAGGCATAAAAGATGGGTGACAGTACAACAAGACACTGCAACTCACTGAAAAACGAACAACAACACTTGACAGAATGATGAACACACATCACAAAAGACCAGGACACATAGACACCCGTCTGTCACAACGCGCACACGAAGTCGCCGCTGTCCTCAATGTCGGCGTCAACATCATCAATGTCATCGAGCTCCATGCTCCCTAGGCCGGGCACGGACAGCTGCCCCGCGAACTTGGTTCCATCCCCTGGTTTCCGTGCCTCCTGGATGATGGCCATGATGTCCTCCAGGGTCTGCGGGGGAGAGTTGATGCCGACCATGTGCAGGCTCATCTGGTACTCGTCAGTCATCTCGATCGGCAGATTCTTGAGGAACCAAGGGTGGTTCTTGATCTCCTGGATCGTTATTCGCTGCAAAGAGATGGCTGATGAGAATGCAGAGACTATGGTGTCATATTGGGATAACATGCTGTTTTGGGAGAAGTATTACTTGCTCAGGGTTTGCCACGAAAATCCGGGATAACAGATGTCTGCACTCCATTGAAATCCGGACGTAATCAGGTACCGCGTATTGTACGCTGAGTATCCGCTGCAAGGATCTTACAAACTTTTAGCCCCAGATAAGCAGCATGTGCTGAGCTATACAAAAAGCAAATAAGAAATTTCCTAGGCACAAATGATTGTTGGATGAACTCACAGTGATTGTCTTGCGGAAGTTCTTTGGTTCGTCAGGGTCCTCAAATGGATAAGCACCAACAAGCATCACATATAGAGTTACTCCACAGGACCAAACATCAGCAACCTGGATTGCAAATGGTGAAGTTTGATGGGTGCAGTTTGAGGAATCTGAACATTTAACTAGACAAGTGGGAAAGTGGAAAGTACCTTTCCATCGTATTCCCTTCTAGAAAGGACCTCCGGAGCGATGTAAGCTGGAGTCCCAACGGTTGATTTAGGTTGAGAGTGCAACACAGAGGACTAGAAAGCAGAACTACCAGTGAGTATAATGTTTAGTTTGCAAGCAAGTAATAAAGGTCACAATAAGCTCTGTATTACCTTGGAGTAACCAAAATCACATATCTTGAGCCGTGGTGCTTCGCTACCATCCAGGAGTGTGTTTTCTAATTTCAAATCTCTATGACATATTTGCTGCAGAGATAACGGGACATATGGTTATGTACTGTCTGCTACTTATTACTGTGACTTAATTTGATTGTGTACCATAGAGTGACAATAGCTAACTCCTGAAAGCAGTTGTTGGAAGAAGAATCTAGCCTGTTGATTAGAATGAACAAGTCAATATACCATCAACAGAATGACACACACTTAAATATCAGATATCATTGATTGTGGAATATCGTCTACCTCATTTTCGCTAAATCTTCCAGAACCGCAGATTCTTTCGAATAGCTCGCCACCAGCAGCGTATTCCATAACTATGGCCAAATGCGTGGGAGTTAGCGCAACCTGAAAAACTAAGTGACCTCTTTTAAATTTTGCAAGCTGGATATGAAAATAGATTTATTCTTGAGAAAATAAAACATAATATGTTTTTATACTCAAAGAAAATTATAAGAGCTAAACTTGGATAAATCCTAACCAATTTGGATTTTGGATGTTATATGTATTTTATACCGGTATACTTTTTTGGTTTGGCCTTAAATGCTTTGATATTTGTACACTTATACACAAAGGTGGAATACTTAATGAAAGCTTATTTCAAGTGGAACACGTCACATGGAAGCAAGATTTAAGTCCAAAAATAACATTAACCTGCAACAATTGAACAAGAGGATATGACGTCCTGCTAGGTCAGCATCACTTCCAATAGTCATTTAATGAAAAGTTTACATTAGACTGTAAGCAATCATGATATCTTCATACAAAGTCATGGTGGTCTCGATCCTCAACACCAACGGCAGGTCCACAACAGTACTTACCCAAGTTAGAGGGCACAACACTAGGACAAGCTACTAAATGCTGATAAGCATCCAACTATACATAATTAATACATTCTCACAAACAGGTGAAAGAAGTAGCCCACTAGTAATACACGTAGAAAGAAGAAACAGAATAGTCACCATAAAAGTGAGTAAGAATATATGGGAATATCTTGCAGACAAGTTCGTAGCCACATGCAGCATATGCTTCGAACTACTCATAGGAAAATCACTGAGGGCGTCTAATATAACATAAAGGTATGTGTCAATATGTCACTACCAAAAGAGTCCTTTCGAACACTGCAGCCAGGATAAAGTTTTTCTTTACATATTCCAATTGCCCTATTCAAGTTGATGGATGGTTTACAGATAGACAGCACTTTCTTCAGCGCAAAGAAAAAGACAGCACTTTGTTGCTGGAACTTCCAAATTGAAATTGGTGTAGGGCAGAGGATGATTTTTCGTATGTATTTTTAAACAGTAGTTATTGGAAGTGTGAAGAATTTTCAAAAAATAAAATGCACTGAAGTTTCCTAAAAACGCTTATTTTATTAGCAGGGGTGTGAGCTAAGGAGTTAGGACCTAAGGCTGAAGCTTGTGTCTGACAGTTTTGCATTACTTTTTAAATCTATTATAACACAGGGTCCGCAAAAATTTACAATATGTTTCTGAGTTTTCCAGATTTATTGGTGAGTTAATGCTTGCATTCTGGATCAATAATGATGACACTGGATATAAATGTTTTGAGTTTGAATTACTTCCATAAAGAAGAAGGTAGTTACCTCTTTGAACCTAACAATGTTCGGATGCCTAAGAGATCTGTGGTTCATAATCTCCCTTTGAACATTCTCATCGATCTATGAAAGCAGAAGAGCCAAAATAAAGTGTTAGTTGACCAATTGAAGATACTGAAACATCAAATCAACCCAAAAAAGGTAAGGTGAATGTTTTGCTCCACAGGAGCAGCAAAACGTGAAGAATAAAACAGTCAGAGATGGTGAATGTAACAAGCAAAAAAAATGGTGGTTATGTGCAAAAGACATGAAGACAAAGAGAACTTCCAGAACATGTATAACGAATTCCAGGGTAGCATAAGGAAATTGATCAAATAATACAAATCAACATCCATGAATCAAATTCCTCCTTATAATCCAAAATAACCTACATGGCAGCAAAGCGAGCTAAAACGGTACCATTGAGTGAGTGAAAAATGTTGAGGGACCAAGGATAGGTAAGAATGGGAAATGTATCCATAAGAAGTTAAGTGAACTAAAAGTAATAGCACTTGGCAACATATATGACCATATGAAGTAATTAGTAAAGCAAGTTTACCTAACATGACAGAAGTTTGCTATTTCTTTGTGTCGAATAGAAAGAGAATTTACTACTTCTGGACCGGTCTCTACAAGCTGCCTGGGACACTTATACCACTAATTAACTACTAGACCTTAAATGGGTCAACCGCAGTTTTGCATAATGGAGGAAAATGCAACACAACCAAGGAAACCTTACAAAATTGGACAGACAATTCACTTAGGCTACAGCTGGAAAACGGGATATGGCATATGGATTTGGTTGGTGATCCTGATACTAAACCTAACACTTTGAATAAATGTTTGCCCAATTATAACAAAGTGTGTATATGAAGGTACAAGGTTTAACTAATCCACAAACATCCAGCAAGGCTTAGACTTAGCACCAGGTGGAAAATTCATCTCTTTAATCAGAGACGGTGATGAGCAGAGCAGCGCCTGCATTGACCAGTCACGAGTGATTCAAGGCCGATATTCTGAACAGTGATGTCAACCATATTTCCATCAAAATTCCAGGCTTGTCAATAAATAAAAATGCCCCAAAATTTGGGAAAGAATTTCGGCCATGGAAACAGAGCAGATTGGGGGCTGCAGTAACACAGTGGATCACCCAACCAACTGAGCAAACTAGGCCCAAACAATTCAAACGGGATAGCACCTAGATAGGACCAAATCAGCGAAACCACCGAGTACCAACTAAACCACCAGCAATCCAGATAAAGAACCCCTGATCTTTGTGTATCAAGAACTGAAAACAAAACCTAGGAACGGGTTAAACAGAGAGGAGATTCGAGCTGACCTTGTGGCCCCTCTCGATGAACTTGACGGCGAAGAGCTCCTTGGTCCTGACGTCCCGGACGAGCTTGGCCACCCCGAAGTTGCCGGAGCCTATGTCCTTGAGCACCTCGTACCGCTCCATCTCGGACTCCCCTCAGAGCTCGCAATCGGCACTGGACTGGAGCGAGAAGCAGCAGCTCAGGCAGGTCGGTCAAGAACCGAACGGGGGCAGTGGTGAGTGGAGTGGACACCAGGAGGGAGGAAGGAAGCAGCCGAGCGAGGGGAGAAGAGGGGGAGGAAGGTGAGGGGAGGGGCGGTGTGGAAGGGGGTTGGCCGGTCGGGGCCTTTTGACGAGGCTGGTGGTACTGGTCGCAGTGCGTGGGGCGAGAGAGGGAGAGAGACGTAGCCATGTAGCCATACCGTCCGTCGTGGGCTATCACGCTCTGAAGTGGTCGCCTACTCGTCTCGCTCGCGGGTATAATTAATTTGCAAAAATCAGAATTTATTTCTCATGGAATTTCCATTTCAACGGTCCGAAAACAATGGAACAGAGTCCAGCACCACAAAACATCCATCCAAGGGTAGAGTAATTTTTTTAATAAAAAATATATTTTATCAAAACGATCAATTACACTCGATCTCTACAACAATATTAATACGACGTCTCCATGAAACGACGTCTCCATGAAGATAATGGTGTATAAACACCATCCTAAATGTCCGATCTTTAGATAATGCCTTTAGCATGTCCTTTAACATCGAAACAACTATGAAGTCGACATTGCCAAATATAACCATTAATGGTCAGGCCAAGGGTTTTCACCCTAAAATTGAGATCGCCAAGAACGGAGTCTCCTAGTGTCTCCACCCCCACTCGCAACATCGCCTGATACACATACTTCTTCCGAATCGCGGTGAGTACTCCCTAAACCTTCACTGACTCTCGACTCGTCGTGACCATGCGAGATGGAACATCCAGAGCTAATCTGGTCTTCTACAATCACGATCGTCATGATCCCCCATCAACACACGGGTAATCGTAGCAATGGAGGTGTCGTAGGGCCATGGATTTCACATCACCATCGACGATGGTAACACATTGGTATGCACTCCCCAGCAGAGACAAAGCAAACAAATAAACAAGCACATCGCTTAGCCTACCGCAGACGTCGATCTAGCACCTATAGATCCAAGCACATATGCACGCCTCCTGGGCGGATTGTAGTGCGTGTGCCCCGCCAAAGCGGACCACATGGGATCATGGAATCATCTGATTGGCGCGTGGAACTTGTTGTGAGAGGCGCGCCTCAGACCATGCCAGGATCCCTTCCCCCAATCCAGTCCAGGCTGATTGGTAGAGGTTGCACAAGGCAGCGGCAAAAATAGTTGGGGCCAAGAAAAGAGATGAAAAACGCCCAGGGAACATCTTTATTGGGGCACCCCGGTGACGATATCCTCCGACGGCGGCAAGGAGAATAGAATGGTGGGGAGGGGGCTTTTTTGGGTGGCGGCAAGGGGATGGGGCTCCAGAGTCGCCCACAAGGACAACCCGATAGGCAGGATTGAGACTTCGATCTAGGGGTAGAGCAACTTACATCCCCTAGAAAATGAGTCTCTATAATAATAATAGACGTCCCTATCAATTGCATGGTAAGAAAAATATGACCATTACAATTTCCTTGTTCATTTTCTTCTTTCCCTTTTCCTTATTGCCTTCCTGTGTGAAGTTGATTCTCCCCGCCATCGGTCAGCCCTTGCTGTTGATTGTCGGCTCGAAGAACAACCTTCCTTTTGCGCGCGTAGCCAGGGTTTTGAATTTTGGTTTGACTAAGACTCCAAGGCCCATTCAAATGTCCAAAAATTCGGGTTTACAAATTTATTTTTTGAAATTTTCTTGTTCAAACTTCATCAATTTAAACAAAATAAAAATGTAATTAAATTTGAATAGGTCTAAATATAGTACAATTTTTTTGAGAAAATAATAATTCGAAACCCACCAAGATTGCCAAAAATTCTGATTTCATTGAAATTTAATCCATGTCTGCTGCCGTCTCCGGCTGCCCGTCGTGTTACATATCCTCTCACCATGGAACAAGATATTGGGTATTTCTATTTTTTTTCTTCAAAATTCCTATGGTTTCTCCCCGCAAAAAAAAAAGTCCTATGATTTCTAGACAGGTGTTTTCAGCGAGTCAGCTAGAGCAGAGTTGCTTTTAGCCATCGTCTTATGATACAGGTTCCAGAGTCGCCCGCAAGGACAACCCGACAGGCAGGCTTGAGACTTCGATCTAGAGGTAGAGCGACTTACATCCCCTAGAAAATGAGTCTCTATAATAATAATAGACGTCCCTATCAATTGCATGGTAATAAAAATATGACCATTACAATTTTCTTGTGCGTTTTCTTCTTTCCCTTTTCCTTATTGCCTTCCTGTGTGAAGTTGATTCTCCCCGCCATCGGTCACCATGGAACAAGATATTGGGTATTTCATATCCTCTCACCATGGAACAAGATATTGGGTATTTCTAGTTTTTTTTTCTTCAAAATTCCTATGGTTTCTCCCCGCAAAAAGAAAGGTCCTATGATTTCTAGACAGGTGTTTTTAGTGAGTCAGCTAGAGCAGAGTTGCTGTTAGCCATTCCGTAGAGTTTTTTTATAAGTCTAGCATTTCCGTCTTATGATACACGGACCAAACAAGCAGATCGCCACGCCTAACCGATCACAAGTTCACAACCGTGGATTCATAAGTCAGAGAAGGCAACGGTAGCGCCGAGCTCACGTAACTTGAGCTCGCAATGCTGACTCGCCAGCCAATCAAAATCGGCGATGAGGGGAAACTAAAACTATGCGTCGGTTCCCGTGGTCACCTCTACATCGCACACTGTACTGAAAAAGAAGAGCACTGCGGCGCACCATCCTGGAGTATTTCGCAAGCGGCCGCACTTATTATCTGCCCCCATTTTCAACGGTCCGTGATTCTAAACTTTTTCGACGTAGTAATAGTCCATGATTCGTGAAAGAATTTCATCATTCGTTCAAGATGCCACTGTCCAACGTTGCATTAAAGGGCGGCAAATGGTACGGGGAGAAGTGGGGATGCCCCGTGAGAAAACTCTCCCCTGCGGCCTGATAATCAGGAAATCTGTCGCTCATGTTCAGACTGTTTGATAAGAAAACTAGTACTGTATGATTCTGTGGATTAAAACGAGCCAGAGATGTGCTCTGATCCTCTCGGCCCCAGGAAAAAATTCCATCTGCTCACGTGACATGGGTTCTATTTCTGGCAAAACGAATACAGTAAGTTTCAAGTTTCAACCCACTAGTATGACAATACTGCTAAATTCTTCCAAGGCATTGTTGCATCCATGGGCGGACCCAGGTACAGCCGAGTGGGGGCCTAGGCCCCCACTCAAAATTTGGAATTCCTTTGTATTTTATATGTACTTTAAATAAAAATTATTCAAATCTTCTAAATTTATAAAAGGCATGCCTCCAGTTAAATGATGTGCCTCCAGTCAGAATTTTTTCTGGGTCCGCACTTGCATCCTCTTTAGGTCGTACCCAATCATCAAACTTTACTAGAGCCCGACAAGCGACTAAGGAATTCTGGCTATAGAGCTCTAGTGATCACTTTTATATAGTTTCTAAATTCTAAATTCTTATTCATGAGTTATAAAAAATATAAAAAGATTATGGACATACTTAATGATGTATTCTTCAAACGTGCAAAATATCAAGTTGAATAATTTGTATTCTGAGATAACAAAAATAAATAATAGTATAGATGAACAACGCATATTTTAGAATCTCCAGAATTTATTAGATTTTGTCTTTTTTGTGTAGTCAGTGATCAAAGAATTTAGTGTTATGATTTTGCATGCTTGTAGGATACATCATTGACTACACCAATTTTTCAGATTTTTTATGGAACTTGTAAATGTGATTTTTGAGTTTTAAAAATGAATGGATGGGTGGATCTCGAGAGTCAAAGACAGTTTTTGCAGACATGTCAGATAAATACTCCCTCTGTCCGAAAATATAAAGTGCATTATTTTTTATGGTCTTTGATATACGACTTTGATCACTACTATTTTTTACTATGATATCGTTGAATTCGTCTTGTAAAAATCTTTCATTTCATGAATTTTTGTACTAATTTTATAGACATATTTTGAGTACAAATCATAGTAAAAAAATTGGTCATTGACGGGCAAAAATCAAGGATGACTTGCATTTTGGGATAGAGGGAGATCATTTATGAATGAGTGAATTCCGCTTTTTACCCTTTAGTTATGAATTTGTGACACTAATTACCCCATTTAGTGAAACTTTTTTGAAAATATCTCATTTAAGAGGTTTAAAACACGGTTTTACATCAATTTAGCATTTCATATGTTTTTGTTAGATATGACCCGCATGATACGCCGAGGTAGCGCGATAAAATGTGTTAAGATACGAGGACGGCATCGACAATCGTGTTCATATTTCTCTTATCCATTTGTCCAATTTTTTGTCGCCGTCTTGATATATGTAAACCCCGGTCAACACTTTACACCTTGCCGAATAGGCACGCATCAGAAAATAAGGATTTTAAACTTCTAAAAGAAGTAATCGAGACGATTTTTCACTCAACGGGGTAATTAGTGTCACAAATGCTTAACTAGAGGGTAAAAAGTGGAATTCACTCTTTATGAATCTTTCCTATACCTTTTCTAGGAGAAAACAACATATCTTTAAGTTCTTCAACGAAAAGTGTTTTTTGCTCCTGGCCTCTGGTGCTCTCTTCATTTTTTAAAAAAAAATCAAAATCATATTTAGAAGTTTTAGAAAATCTAAAAAAATTGGACATAGTTAATGTTGTATCCTAAAAGCATGCAAAGTCGCGACTTGGAATTCTTTGTATTGTTGGCTAAACAATAAAAATGAACTGATAAAATTTGGAGATTTGAAAATATGCATGCTCATGTCCACACTTTTATCATTTTTGTGTAGCTTGGGATACAAAGTATCTGAAATTGATGTTTTGCATATTCGTAGGATACATTATTGGTTACATCCAGATTTTTCTCAAGTTTTTTAGATTCACAAATATAATCTTCAAAAGTTTTAAAATAAAGAGATCGCTCGTTCTTGGGAGCCGAAAACCTCCAGAAGAGTAAAAACTACTATGAAAAGAACCGATTCTATTTGAAGAATCTCGCTAGGGGCCTGGAAATCACGAAATCTGCCGGACATGTTCAGACTATTAATGCTTGATAAGAAACTATGATCCATGTGGACCAAATAAAGTTAAAGATTTTCTCAGATTCTCTGAACCGTAAACAATTCAGAATGTCCATATGGCATCACCCAGACCAGGGAGGAGCAAAGATATATGGAACTAACTATGAGCCAACTAATGAGCAGGAAATGATTCTATCTGCTCAATCGGCATGGGTGCTAATTATATTAAGATGTGTGGCTAGATGTCGTTTCAAAGTTTCAACACTAAATAATAATGTCGATCAAATCATTTCAGTAGGCATTATTGCGTCCTCTTCCATTTCCAAAAAATTATTGCGTCCTCTTTAGGCCGTACCTTATTCAATGAATGACGATCATGCTGATTTGAACCTGACAAGCTAATAAGAATGCCAGTGCTGAATTTCGTCACCCATAATCTCAGATTAGTCAATATTGCAACCTAGTTGATATCATCAACGGCCACAGCACGCTCATGTGCGTATGAAACTTCTCTGTCTAATCTACCTTATCCAGCCGAAAACAGGATAACTTTGAGTCATCTACAAGGCCAAACCGTGACAATGCAATCACTGGCAGGCCTCTCTTTCGTTTATCTTCTTCGGGTAACAAACCGAAGTGCTGTGTCGATACAGCAATCTTCCCTGGTCCTGAAAGCCACATGCGCTTCTCTGAATCCCATGTGATGCGCAACTTTCTCTCTGATCTGGGTATCTGACTTTCTCTTGGAAAATCTGGTAGCTGCCCGCACGCAATGATGCTAGCCTGAATTGGAAAATTCCCAAACATGACGATGTGCGTGGATGCGACATTCCGTTGAAAATTAGCCAGGAGCGGAAACTTCTGGATGAAATCCCGTCTGGATAAACCTATGAGCTAACGTATGAGCCGGAATAGATTCTATCTGCTCAGATAGCATGGATGCTACTCAACTGCCGAACAATATGTTAAAATGTGTCGCGGGAGGTTTCTGTTCGTTTTTCGTGTCTTTTTCGGAACGGTGAGGCGACGGCTATGTCATAAGGCAGAATGTGGGATCTATTCGTTTTTCTGTTCATTGGTGAATTTTCAGGTCGGTCTCTTTCGATCTACGGGTTTCAACATTGGCGATGGTTGTTGCCCTAGTGCGCTGGTTCTTTGGGGTCTTAGCACGACGACTTCCCGACAACAAGGTCTACTACGATAAGCTTTGTCCGGTTTCGATGTTGGAGGTGCGAGGGTGGCGACGCGCATGCGGCTCACGCTAGTGTTTATAGTCATCGCTAGGTGATCCTTTGATGTAATTTTTATTATTTTTAGACCTTTTTGTACTACCATTGACGATTATTAATGAGATCGGTGGAATTTTCGAAAAAAAATCGGCTAAAAATCGGTTTCAAGCTTCAACTGCATTGTTGCTCCCGCTTTAGGTCAACCCTTTCAATCATCAGCCTGATTTAGACCTGACAAGCCAATGAAATATTATCCTGTTTCGTCATGGATAAAGCTAAGATCATCAGCAGGACTACTAATATTGCGAAGGATGTGAAGCTAAGATCATCAACAGTACGCTCATGCATGTCATACTCATACGCAGAAAATCAGCAAACTACCGCTCATCCACCGATTACGTAGGTCCTCTCTCTTATCTTCTTCTTCCGGTAACAAACTCAAGTGCCCGACTTACACAGCACTCATCCCTGGTTCCGAAATCCACATGCACTTGTCTGAATCCCATGTGATGCGCAGCTTTCGCGGCCCGATCCAACTAATCTGGCTTTTTTTGGAAATCTGATAGGATCCACAGTCACCTGCTCATGATGATGGGCGATGGGATGGATGGAACATTCTATTGAAATTTTAGCCAGGAGTGGAAGCTTCTGGAGGAGGGTTTTTTTAAGCAGAAAGAACTGTCTGCCAAGTTCGGCGTGGGATGCTTCGAGATATTCCGGTTCAGGGTATACTGTGGCTGCAGACACCGGTTTTGTCACGAATAAACAACGAGGAGGAGATATATATATACTGCTTCGAGACATTCTGAAGCTGAAAGCAGACGCCACTAGATACAACACATCTGGTTCGACTGTTGCTATGCGCAGAAGCAACAAAAATGTGGCCTGATTGACTTTGAGACACGATTTCCCGAGGCGCATAGAAATAGACGAACACGCACCGGCAGCAATCATCACAGTTTGGTGCCGCGCTACTGATCTGTACTATATCTAGAGCTCGCCCATCGATTTTCAGGTTATGATTGCCTCCACCGACGTTCAGGGCACCTGCCCGGTCGTTGCTGCCGCCGATCGAAAGCGAGAAATGACGAGGCCGCCGCTGAACCGGTCGCCGGTCGATCGTGCCCGTCGGGGCGAACAAGGTCGCCGTCACCCCAGAATCAAATCTCTCGACGGGCAGCGTGGGTCGTTCTCCCATCTAGATCTAGCCGTGGACCACTCCGGTTCCAGCGTCTCGTGCTGCCACTGGTAACGTCAAACTTACTTGACAGTGAAAAACGCGGGAATAACAGCGGGCAATCTGCCACGTCCACGTCGTTCACAACCGAGCGCCAGCTTAGCCGCGCGTGCGTCCACGCGGTTATTAGCAGCTGGCAACGTAGAACAAATTAACCGGCGAAAGACTTACGATTGTCCGGTACGGTGATTGACCATGATTGCTGCGTCGATTTTGGATCCAGGCAACACACGGGCCGGGCGTGCGGCATGCACCCACCGGCCCTGAGAACGAAGTGGATCACCTGTGCGACGGCGGCAGCAAAATATCCTCCTCGACCGTCCAATCGCGGCACCTTTACTCCTCGACCGTCCATTCTCTTTCACCTTTCCGACCGTTGTTTACCGACAGCAACGGCAACACGGTTTTGACCACCTTCTGCTGCAGTGCTGACATAGCACACGAGGCAGCTCTAAGTCATGCCGATTGATAACGCTAGTAGAAAACATGACACTAGTCCCGGTTCGTAGGAGGTTTTAGTCCCGAATTGCAATTGAGGCAGCTCTAACGTATCGGAACTAAATGTTAGGCCTTTAGTCCCGGTTCTGTTACAAACCGGGACTAGATTGTCTCCACGTGGCCACTCTGTGTGCGCTGGGCTGGAGGATATTTAGTTCCGGTTCGTAGTTCTTCTGCCGCGGCAGCGTTTTGCACCAAACTGCTGCCGCGGCAGGAGGTAGGGTTTTAGGGTTTTCTTTTTTTTGTGTTTGATTATTTTTCATTTTGTGTTTTTATATACATATTATTTTACGCTACTACATGCCGTATACATTGATGCATATATAATATAATTTCACTCACGATAACATAAATACATATAAATATATACACAACCGAGACTAGAGCTCGTCTAATTGATTTACACCAAGATCATCATTATAACAGATACTGTCCTTTTGTGTCTATCTACGATTACACGAAGGTCTATCTACGTTGTACTCTTCTTTTGAGTTTATGACGTCCCTAAGCAAAAATCCTGACAATTTCTCTTAAATTGCTAGTAGACGTTCATGTGGTAGGAGCTTATCCTGCATCGCATCCAACTATATATAAAGAAGTAGATCATTATGAATGGAACTCAACAAAAAATATGGTATAGAATAAATTGCGAATATATTATTTACGTACTTGAAGAAAGTCTGTGCCCTGCTCCATACACCCACGAATGAACTCACATACGTAATATGCACATAAATTAGTCCTCTGTGGCTGCGTCGCACACTTTTCGATCGAGAATATAATTCAATCAGATAATAATCAAGCATGATAATTGTAAGAATGATAATTGTAATATCCACATAAATTAGTCCCCTAGCTCTCGTACTACTTACCGGGACCGTACGAAAAGTGAGCTCCTCACGCCATTCACGCTGAACCTCCTTCGTGAACCTTTTCCAAACCTTGTCCGACAAAAAAGAAATGAATGAGTTATTAATTAGTTTACATCTTAGAGAATGAACGAAAGAGACAGATATAGTGATTGAAATTACTTTTGGAGGCAATCAATTATGCTGCGATAGTCTTCCATCGGCTTTTTTAACGAGTCCGAGATTTCAACTTTTGCACGGTCAACGTCAATGTTTAGAAGAATCCAGTGGAAGCTGCGATCGTTTATATACACTTAACATCGAGTAAACAAAAATTAAATGTGTACAAGACAGTAAGACTCTTACCCATAGTTGTAAGGAAATAGTATTTGTGTCTTGTAATGTTGCTCCATTAAAAATATTAGCAAGTTATCCTCTGTTTCCTCGAGGTTATTTATTAGCGTATGTCCATTTACTCTGTTTGGGTCAACGAACCCAATGCTGTAGATTGACTTTCTTCTACGTTCTTGAATCTTCATTCTGCATATATAATAGCATACAGAAGGAGCTATAGTGAGGATAACGACAAGAAATGAATTGAACGAGCTGAGTTAGTGACTTAATTACTTACAGACAATATATGCTGAGGAGGGACTTGTCGAGGGCGTCTAGGTTGAATAACTGAAATAGTTCACAAAGTTCAATGGAGATCTCGTCTGGTACTCCTCTCCAACTTTACATAGGAGAAATTGTCTTCCTTCCTTTGTGACTTTCAAGTACCAGATATGCAACAGTCGCATATGTGTTGGCAGATCATCGAATACCTCATCGCTGACCAGAGGCTCCCCGTAGACAAATTTTCGTGCTATTGGTCCCTTGGCGACATTATCTCCGCCGGCTAGAAGTGCTTCGACCGGCACGTTACACTCCTTGGCTAATTTAATAGCTAATTCCATATCTATTCCACCTTGTGTGGGCTGGGGTAACACCTTGAGCGGGGCAATGGTTTGTTTTGCCTGTTTGCCGAGCTGGGCAACTTCTTTTGATTTTCTCCCACTTGCAGTACTGCTTGATGACTTCTCTTTTAGTGTCTTCGTAAGACAGCGTGTATAGTCATCTTTCCTATTTAACACATGTTGGGGTGGTTGCTCAAGGAATGCCTTGAAGTACTTCTTGACTTTTGGATCAACTAGCACTTGTGGCTCGGGTTGTTTTGGTGCCAAATGGGCCTTCACTTCGGCCCGGGAGATCACCGCGCTTTCCTCATCAGTCCGGTGATAAGCTAACTTGGGAGGAGACGATGGTACTCTTGGTAGGGGATCTTGTCGTTTTCGGCGTCGGGTCTCCCTCGACGTAGCGGTGTTATTCTTCCGCTTTCTTCCCTTTGATTCAGTGGGCGGAGGCGGAGGCGCCGGAGATGGAGATGCAGTTGCGCTGCGATCCCTCTCAGGAAGGGGTGGACTATTGTTTCTTGGTGGAGACGGTGAACTCGGAGGTGATGGATTTCTTCTCGGAGGAGAAGATTTCCTTGGTGCCCAGCCTGGAAACACGATGTGTTGTTTTTTCCAAAGAATGATCCCACCCTCCACTTCTCCAAGTGTTTTCTCCCCTTCGCCTGCAGGGATGTCAAGCTCAAGTGATCGACATGTCAGTTCAACTTCATCCACACCGACACGAGCATAGCCAGCTGGAATCTGGCTTCCATGGTAGGTCGCTTCCGGTGGACAAGGTAAAGCAAAGCCGAGCGCCACCTTCATAGAAATGTTCTTCACTATGACATGTAGCTCACAAGCTGTCCTTGCCTCAACTTCATCCACGGTGTAGCGAACCATCGTTGCATTATTGTCCATCAACATTGGATTATTAGCTTGTACCTCCGTGGAAGCCACGCTGCTTCTCCGCTGAGATGGGCCCACCGGACTGTCTAACGCAGGATCTTGCTGTCGGGCCAATACTCTAAGTTCATTAATCTGCTCCTGTTGCGGCTTGAACATGGCTTGAAATTCCTCGTTCCTTTTTTCAACCGCCTCCAACCGCGCTGCCTCCTCCGCCTTCTGTCGGTTCATTTTTCTGGATCGGCTTCTATAAGTGTCGATGTCAGCGGGAAACCCTGTCTTCCATGGAACAGATGGGCCAAAGCCTCGTGTTCGTCCGACTTTTTCAGGATTCCCGAGGGCATATGTCAGCTCATCGTTCTCTCTGTCGGGAATGAACTTTCCATCTTTTCTCAGTTGTATCACTTTAACAAGTTCATCTTTGGGTTTAGTAATTGCCTCCTTTGTAACAATAATCTCCCCGGTTTCAGTGTCATACGACCCCCCATGCCCAAGGAGCCATTTTTTTGACCTCACGGGCCACTGATTTGTAGCTGGCGTGACCCCTTTTTTACGCATTTCTTCCTCGGTTTTCCCACTTCGACACGGCCGTCTTGTAGCCACCTGTCCCCATAGTATGGTGATATTTCTTTTTGGCCGCATTTAGCTTATTCTTTTCTGACTTGGCCGTAGCTACTTCTGATTCCTTGTATTTCACAAATGGGGTCTAGTTATCCCGCTGCTTCTCTAGCGGGCCAGTGAATGGTGGAGTCAGCCCCTTCTTGGCAAAGTTGTTGTACAATCTTTTCTTCTAGTCCTTGAACTGTCCGCCCATCTTCTTAAGGGCCCACTTTCTGACTTGCAACCTCAATGCCTCAGTGAGTTCAGGAGTGTCCAATTCAGGCAGAGAGAAGTGTGCCATGAGTGAATTCCAAAGACCGTCTTTTGCTCTGTCATCGACAAAAGTTTCTCCAACTCGATCACTTTTCTTTCCTGGCTTATTCCACTTCTGAGTAGTGATCGGGATGGCGTCCCTGACTATCGCTTCGCATTGGTATACAAATACACTTGCGGTCTCTTTTGGCTCCAAAGGTTCGCCGAACTGAGACACTAGATCAATGGTGAAACGCATACCATTGGCCAACTTTTTGGTCGGGCCTCGTTTACTTGCAGTAGATTCGCCCGATGCGGAGGTCTAAGAGAAGAAACAGTCGTTAGTACATATATATATGAATCAACTAATGCATCTACTAGCTCGTGATCAGCAGAGGCTTTATATACCTCGCCGGTCTTTATTATTAACAACAAGATCATATCATTAGGAGAATGGTATGATGGACATACTCCTATAGATAAGCGTAGCATAAAGATCAAGTCATTTTAAATAGTTCAATTGCTATATGCTTTCTGATACATAGTAACCTAATTCCTTCAACCATGAGATCATGTTTATCACCATCACCGGAAGGATGCTTTGATGACATTAAACACCACACCGTAACTGGGTGGCTATAAAGGTGGCATTGAGTGTTTGGAAAGTATGGGTTGAGAAACATGAATCAAGAGTGGGATTTGTCCATCCATATGACGGATAGATATACTTTGGGCCCTCTCGGTGGAATATCATCCAATTAGCTTGCAAGCATGTGACTGGCTCACAAGGGATCACATACCACGGGAACGAGAAAAGAGTACTTATCAGTAACGTGGTTGAACTAGGTATGCAGAGATACCGACGATCAAAACCCCGGATAAGTAAACTATCGTGAGACAAAGGGAAATTGGTATCGTATGTAAGTGGTTCATTCGATCGCAAAGTAATCATAGAAATATGTGGGAGCCATATGAATTTCCAGATTCCTCTATTGGTTATTGATCGGAGAAGTGTCTCGATCATGTCCACATAATTCACGAACCGTAGGGAGACACACTTAAGGATTCGATGTTGTTGAGTAGTTATGGAATGATGAGTAAGAGACCGAATGTTGTTCGGAGTCTCGGATGGGATACGGGATATCATGAGGAGATCCGGAATGGTCCAGAGAATAAGATTCATATAAGGAAAGTCCTGTTTCGGGGTTGGAGAATAGTTCCGGTGTTTTCATCGGGAATGTTCTAGAAGGTTCCGGAAGGTCCGGCACTCCGGAGGGGAAGGGTACATGAATGTGTCATAACAAGTTGGAATGGTTGCATCATGTACCAGGTGTCATCGCTGAGCAAAATAAAGGGATAAATCAAATCCTAGTTTGAAAAAGTCAAACGCCAATTTGAAAAGTCAAACGGCAAGTTTGCTTGGTGGAGGGAGAGTAGGAAACCTACTTGGGGAGGAAGTCCCTCTCCCTCCACCGCCGGCCTTGGAAGCCGAGTTGGGGAGGGACTCCCCTCCCCTTGGCTGGCCCCCTCCACCTATATAAGGAGGGGCAGGGCTACCCCTCCAAACACACAACTCCACCACCCGAAACCCTAACCCTATCCGCCGGCGCCACCACCACCAAGTCGCTGCCGCCACCTAGGGTTTGCCCTAGCCGCCGACTTGGGGCAATCCCCTTGCCCTAGCCGCCAGCCTAGCTCCCTCTACTTGGTGCCTCTAAACCCTAGATCGCCAAGCCTCTCTCATAGTCCACCATACTCGCTCCGGCTTAAGGCGAAGCCCTGCGGGATCTCCCCTCTACTTCCGGTACCACACCGTCGTGCTGCCGGAATCGCGAGGAGAGTGCTACAACCTCTGCTGCCTGTTGGAACAAGGAAGAGGAAAGTCTTCATCGAGTACCGAACGTGTGACCGACTGCGGGGGCGCTGCCGGAACGCGGCGCCGGAAGGATCGTCTACACGATCTTGAGATCGGGAAGAGTACGACTACATCATCCACGAGAATCCGCTCTCATTAACCGCTTTGGAATCTTCGAGGGTGAGTTCATCTATTGACTCGTTGCTACAATCTAGTAGATAGATCTTGGCTTGTTTGTTTGCATGCGGTAGAAATTTTTTGTTTTCCATGCTACGAACCCCTATAGTGGTATCAGAGCCGTGTCTATATGTAGATCTGTTGCACGAGTAGAACACAATGGTCATTGTGGGCGGTGGTGCTTTTATTATCAATTCCTTCTTGTGTACTTTGCATCTTGCGGTATGATGGGATGAAGCGGCCCGGGCTAACCTTACATGACATCGTTCATGAGACTTGCTCCACGCTAAACATGCAACTTGTATTGCATAAGTGGCTTTGCGGGTGTCTGTCTCTCCCATTATAGTAAGATCCAATTTACAACGGGCTCTTGATAGTTCTAGCATCAACGTTGTGGTTCTTGTTCATAAGTTAGAGCGACACTTATTGAAAGCCCCAAACCACGTAAAATATGCAAAGAAAATTAGAGGCGTCTAACTTTGTTTTGTAGGGGTGTGCTGTGATGTGATATGGCCATGATTGTGATTATATTTGATGTATGCAATGTTCCTTATTGTAAGTTGGCAACCGGCAGGAGCCATATGGTTGTCTTTAATTTCTGTTAAGACCCGCGTGTCTATTCAAAGTAGTTGTAATAGTTGAAGCTGGTGGACGACAACCATGGAGCAGCGTCATTGACCTTGATGCAATGCCGGTGATGATGGAGATCATGTTCGTGCTTGAAGATGGAGATCAGAAGCACAAAGAAGAGAGGCCATATCATATCACATATTATGAATTGCATGTGATGTTAATCCTTTATGCATCTTGTATTGCTTAGTTAACGACGGTAGCATTATAAGATGATCCCTCAAGCACACAAATTTCAAGTTTTAAAGTGTTCATCCTTAGTTAGCACCGTTGCTAAAGATTGTTGTTTCGAAGCACCACGTGATGATCGAGTGTGTTAGATTCTGCAAGTGTATACAACGTGAGCAAGCCAGTTTTGCTCATGCAGAAGCTAAGGTTTGATCTTGACGAGCCTAGCATGTACAGACATGGTCTCAAAACACGGATCACCGAAAGGTAAAGCATGAATCATATAGTAGATATGATGAACATGTCGATTGTTCGCCATTGAAGCCACATCAACTCTCATGATGATCGGTTTTGATGTGGTGGATTTGGTTCGTGTGATCACTAAAACAATGTGAGGGATATTGTTTTGAGTGGGAGTTCACCTAGATTAATTTAACTATTAATTAGAACTCAATTTGTCATAAACTTAGTCTAAACTATTACAAATATGTTGTAGATAAATGGCGGCCCCTACCATCAATTTTAATGCGTTCCTAGAGAAAGAAAAGTTAAAAAACAATGGAAGCAACTTCGCGGATTGGTTCCGCAATATGAGGATTGTCCTCAATGCTGGTAATTTGACCTATGTGCTGGATGCACCGCTGGGTGACCCGCCTGCAGCTACTGCTACCGATGAAGTAAAGAATGTTTACCTCACTCGGAAGAATCAGTACTCCACGGTTCAGTGTGCTATCTTGTATGGTTTGGAATCGGAGCTTCAGAAAAGGTTTGAGAATTCAGACCCACATGATATTGTCCGTGAACTCAAAATGATATTTGAGGCTCACGCGGCAGTTGAGAGTTATGAGGCTTCTGAAAAGTTCTTTAACTGCAAGATGGAAGAGGGCAGCTCCGTCAGTGAGCATGTGCTTAAGATGTCTGGGCACGCAAACAAACTCCAAAGTTTGGGTATAGTGATTCCTAATTCTTTGGGGATACATCGTGTCCTCCAATCACTACCACCAAGTTACAAGAACTTTGTGATGAACTACAATATGCAAAACATGGACAAGATGTTGCCAGAACTCTTCTCCATGTTGAAATCTGCAGAAGTGGAGATCAAGAAAGAGCACCAAGTGTTGTTGGTCAATAAGACCACCAAATTCAAGAAAGGCAAGTCTAAGCAAAAGGGACACTTCAATAAGGGTGGTAAGAAAGTTACCGCACCGACGAAGAAGACCAAGGCTGGATCTAAGCCTGATACTGAGTGCTTTTACTGCAAGCAAGAGGGTCACTGGAAGCGGAATTTCCCAAAGTACTTGGCGGATTTGAAGAATGGCAACATCAAGAAGAAAGGTATATCCGATATACATGTTATTGATGTGTATCTCACTAGTACTCGTAGTAGTGCCTGGGTATTTGATACTGGTTCGGTTGCTCATATTTGTAACTCGAAACAGGTGCTGCAGAATAAACGGAAGCTAGCGAAGAACGAGGTGACGATGCGCGTTGGAAATGGATCAAAGGTTGATGTGATCGCGGTCGGCACGCTACCTCTTCATCTACCATCGGGATTAGTTTTATACTTAAATAATTGTTATTTGGTGCCTGCGTTGAGCATGAACATTATATCGGGATCTTGTTTATTCTGAGAGGGTTACTTGTTTAAGTCCGAGAATAATGGTTGTTCGATTTATATGAGTAATATGTTTTATGCACATGCACCTTTGATAGATGGTCTATTCTTATTGAATCTCGATAGTGAAAATACACATATTAATAACATTTAGGCTAAACGTTTGAAATTGAGCGATAACTCAACCTATATGTGGCACTGTCGTCTTGGTCATATCGAAGTGAAGCGTATGAAGAAACTCCATTCCGATGGACTTCTTGAATCACTTGATTTCGAATCACTTGAAAGATGTGAAGCATGTCTGATGGGTAAAATGACTAAGACTCCATTTTTTGGTATGATGGAGCGAGCTACAGACTTATTGGAAATCATACATACTGATGTGTGTGGACCAATGAGTGTAGCATCGCGCGGTGGTTATCGTTATGTTCTTACCTTCACGGATGACTTGAGTAGATATGGGTATATCTATTTCATGAAACATAAGTCCAAAACTTTCGAGAAGTTTAAGGAATTTCAAAGTGAGGCAGAGAATCAACGTAACAAGAAGATTAAATTTCTATGTTCTGATCGTGGAGGTGAATATCTAAGTTACGAGTTTGGCGAGCATTTTAAGAAATGCGGAATACTTTCACAATTGACACCGCCGGGAACACCACTGCGTAATGGTGTGTCCGAACGTCTAATCGAACTCTCTTAGATATGGTTCGTTCTATGATGTCACTTATAGAGTTACCGCTATCGTTTTGGGATTATGCATTAGAAACAGCCGCATTCACTTTAAATAGGGCACCATCTAAATCCATTGAAATGACATCGTACGAATTATGGTTTGGGAAGAAACCTAAATTGTCGTTCCTTAAAGTTTGGGGTTGCGAAGCCTATATAAAGAAGTTACAGCCGGACAAGCTTGAACCCAAAGCGGAAAAATGTGTCTTCATAGGATTTCCGAAGGAAACTATCAGGTATACCTTCTATCATAGATCCAAGGGCAAAATCTTCGTTGCCAAGAATGGATCCTTTCTAGAGAAAGAATTTCTCTCGAAAGAAGTGACCGGAAGGAAAGTAGAACTCGACGAGGCTGTTGAACCTTCTCTCGAACTTGCGAGTAGTGCAGCACCGGAAGTAGTTCCTGTGGCGCCTACACCAATAAGAGAGGAAGCTAATGATGATGATCATGAAACTTCGGTTGAAGTTACTATAGAGCCTCGCAGGTCAACGAGAAATCGTACCACTCCTGATTGGTATGATCCCGTTATGAGTTTCATGTTGGTGGACAACACCAATGACCCTGAGACACATGAGGAAGCAATGATGAGCCCAGATTCTAATAAATGGCAAGAATCCATGAAATCCGAGATTGGATCCATGTACGAAAACCAAGTATGGAATTTGGTGGACTTACTGGATGGCCGAAAGGCTGTCGAGAACAAATGGATTTTCAAGAAGAAAACAGATGCTGATGGTAATGTTACTGTCTATAAAGCTCGACTTGTCGCAAAAGGGTTTCGACAAATTCAAGGAGTTGACTACGATGAGACTTTCTCACCAGTAGCAAAGCTAAAGTCTGTGAGGATTATGTTAGCAATCGCTGCATATTACGATTATGAAATATGGCAGATGGATGTCAAAACAGCATTCCTCAATGGAGACATTGATGAAGAGTTGTATATGATGCAACCCAAAGGTTTTGTCGATCCTAAAAATGCTAACAAGGTATGCAAACTTCAAAGGTCCATATATGGATTGAAGCAATCATCCCGAAGTTGGAATCAACGTTTTGATAAGGTAGTCAAAAGTTTTGGTTTTATACAAACTTATGGAGAAGCTTGTATTTACAAGAAAGTGAGTGAGAGCTCTGTAGCGTTCTTAATACTATATGTAGATGACATATTGTTGATTGGGAATGATGTAGACCTTCTTAATAGTGTCAACGAATATTTGAATAATAGTTTTTCAATGAAAGATCTTGGTGAAGCAGCTTACATATTAGGCATAAAGATTTATAGAGATAGATCAAGACACCTAATATCATTGTCACAAAGTACATATTTGGACAAAGTTCTAAAGAGGTTTGGAATGGAAGATAGCAAGAAAGGGTTCTTGCCCATGTTGCCCAATACGACCTTGAGTAAAACTCAAAGTCCAGCAACGGCGGAAGATAGAGAAAGGATGAGTAAGACTCCCTGTGCCTCAGCCATAGGATCTCTAATGTATGCCATGCTATGTACTAAACCTGACATTGCATATGCTGTTAGTTTGACTAGCAGATATCAAAGTGATCCAGGAGTGGATCATTGGACAGCAGTCAAAAACATCCTTAAGTACTTGAGAAGAACTAAGGATATGGTTCTTTCTTATGGAGGTGATGAATAGCTTGTTGTTAATGGTTACACCGATGCTAGTTGGAACACAAATCCGGATGATTCTAAATCACAATCTGGATACGTATTTGTTTTGAATGGTGCAGCAGTTAGCTGGAGGAGTGCAAAGCAAAGTGTTGTGGCGAGATCTTCAACTAAATCGGAATACATAGCTGCTTCGGAGGCTTCACAAGAAGAGATATGGATGAAGGAGTTCATTACAGAGCTCGGTGTGGTTCGAAGTGTGCTGGACCCAATGTCTATCTATTGTGATAACATGGGCACCATAGCCAATGCGCAAGAACCAAGGTCACACAAGAAGCTGAAGCACATCAAGCTACGTTTTCACGCTATTCGACAACATGTCCAAGATGGAGACATAAAGATTTGTAAAGTACACACAGATCTGAATGTGGCGGATCCGTTGACTAAACCTCTCCCGAGGGCAAAACATGACCAACACCAAACTACCATGGGTGTTCGGTATATTACGATGTAATCTAGATTAGTTGACTCTAGTGCAAGTGGGAGACTGTTGGAGATATGCCCTAGAGGCAGTAATAAACATAGTTATTATTATATCTTTGTGTTTATGATAAATGTTTACATTCATGCTATAACAGTATTAACAAGGAAACATTAATACTTGTGTGATTTGTAAACTAAATTAGAGTCCCTAGTAAAGCCTCTTAATAATACTAGCTTGTTGGTTAATAGATGATTGTGGTTTCCCTATCATGAACATTGAGATGTTATTAACAACAAGATCATATCATTAGGAGAATGGTATGATGGACATACCTCTATAGATAATCGTAGCATAAAGATCAAGTCATTTTAAATAGTTCAATTGCTATATGCTTTCTGATACATAGTAACCTAATTCCTTCGACCATGAGATCATGTTTATCACCATCACCGGAAGGATGCTATGATGACATCAAACACCACACCGTAACTGGGTGGCTATAAAGGTGGCATTGAGTGTTTGGAAAGTATGGGTTGAGACACATGAATCAAGAGTGGGATTTGTCCATCCATATGACGGATAGATATACTCTGGGTCCTCTCGGTGGAATTTCATCCAATTAGCTTGCAAGCATGTGATTGGCTCACAAGGGATCACATACCACGGGAACGAGAAAAGATTACTTATCAGTAACGAGGTTGGACTAGGTATGCAGAGATACCGACGATCAAAACCCCGGATAAGTAAACTATCGTGAGACAAAGGGAAATTGGTATCGTATGTAAGTGGTTCATTCGATCGCAAAGTAATCGTAGAAATATGTGGGAGCCATATGAATTTCCAGATTCCTCTATTGGTTATTGATCGGAGAAGTGTCTCGATCATGTCCGCATAATTCACGAACCGTAGGGAGACACACTTAAGGATTCGATGTTGTTGAGTAGTTATGGAATGATGAGTAAGAGACCGAATGTTGTTCGGAGTCTCAGATGGGATCCGGGATATCACGAGGAGATCCGAAATGGTCCGGAGAATAAGATTCATATAAGGAAAGTCCTGTTTCGGGGTTGGAGAATGGTTCCGGTGTTTTCATCAGGAATGTTCTAGAAGGTTCCGGAAGGTCCGGCACTCCGGAGGGGAAGGGTACATGAATGTTTCATAACAAGTTGGAATGGTTGCATCATGTACCAGGTGTCATCACTGAGCAAAATAAAGGGATAAATCAAATCCTAGTTTGAAAAAGTCAAACACCAATTTGAAAAGTCAAACGACAAGTTTGCTTGGTGGAGGGAGAGTAGGAAACCTACTTGGGGAGGAAGTCCCTCTCCCTCCACCGCCGGCCTTGGAAGCCGAGTTGGGTAGGGACTCCCCTCCCCTTGGCCGGCCCCCTCCACCTATATAAGGAGGGGCAGGGCTACCCCTCCAAACACACAACTCCACCACCAGAAACCCTAACCCTAGCCGCCGGCGCCACCACCACCAAGTCGCCGCCGCCACCTAGGGTTTGCCCTAGCCGTCGACTTGGGGCAATCCCCTTGCCCTAGCCGTCGGCCTAGCTCCCTCTACTTGGTGCCTCTAAACCCTAGATCGCCAAGCCTCTCTCATAGTCCACCATACTCGCTCCGGCTTAAGGCGAAGCCCTGCGGGATCTCCCCTCTACTTCCGGTACCACACCGTCCTGCTGCCGGAATCGCGAGGAGAGTGCTACAACCTCCGCTGCCTGCTGGAACAAGGGAGAGGAAGGTATTCATCGAGTACCGAACGTGTGACCGACCGCGGGAGCGCTGCCGGAACGTAGCGCTGGAAGGATCGTCTACGCGATCTTGAGATCGGAAAGAGTACGACTACATCACCCACGAGAATCCGCTCTTGTTAAACACTTTGGAATCTTCGAGGGTGAGTTATTCTATCGACTCGTTGCTACAATCTAGTAGATAGATCTTGGCTTGTTTGTTTGCATGCGGTAGAAATTTTTTGTTTTCCATGCTACGAACCCCTACACTGTCGTCTCCACCAAAGAATTTGTCATAGTCGTCTCTTCTGTCGGCTTCATCCAAGTTGAGGTATTGGGATCCATCATCATCTCCATCATCGTCTACTCCATCATAATTGTAACCTCCTGTACCCTCATCTATCATGTTGTACATGATGTGCTCTTCGTTGTCTCTACCGTCCATAACTTAACTAATACAGAAGAAAGATAAAACCATTTTGCTTAATGCGATAAAATAAAGGAAGATAAAGTAATCCAGCTTAAACAATGCGATAAAGAAAGATAAAGTACCAGTTAAACAACAATACATCTCGAATAATCCAGCTAGTACAACAATAAAGTACCAATTAAACAACAATTTAACCCTATTACACATCTAGCTAGCTCAGCGAAGACGTCGAGCCCCGGCTACTGAGTCGCAGGAGGTGTGCACCCAAAGTGTAGGAACCATCACCGGAGAATATCTCGGGTAAGGTGCCTGAAGAAGCTGCCAGGTATTGGTGTCCCGGACTCCTAAAATGTGCATGTAGCGCCGGACGTGCTCGTCCTCCTCCCTAACACGACGCTGTACCACCTCGTCGGGGTCCGGCTCCCTCTGCATCGCACCTGGACCACTCGGCCGCCACCATAGAAGATCCGGGTCGACGACGACACCCGGATTTCTCACGAGACGATGTCCTCCGGCTGGTAGCACCTCCCAGTGCCAGCCCGGCGGAGCCCAGCCCCGTGGATATCCGATGACACTGTCTAGTAGCGCTCCGGGGGTCATGCCAAGTGAACGAGGATGAGGAATCGGCATATTCCTAAACACTAAATTAAACCTATATACTTTAAACATGATGAAAATAAATAGTATCAACTAAAATAAACTATATTAAACACTAACTAAATTCACTAACTAAAATAAACTATATCAAAAACTCTAACTAAAATCCTAAAATTCACTAACTAAAATATCTAACAAAACAATTACACTAAACTTACTAAATAAATTCACTAACTATATTACACTAACTAAATTACACTAACAAAACAAAATATATTAAACACTAATTAAAATATCTAAGAAACAATTACACTAAACTTACTAAATAATTAACCCTAAAATACACTAACAAAATTATATACACTAACTAATTAACACTAACAAAATTAACACGTACTACTAAATTAAACTAGAGCTTACCGCGCGGGAGGGGCGGCTCCGGTGGTGGTGGACGGTGCGGACGGCGCGGTGGGCTCCGGTGAGGACGGCGCGGGCGGTCGTCGTCGGCGTGCTGGGGAAGGGGCGGCGCGCCGGAGCGGGACGGCACGGGCGCGGTCGACACGGGCGCGGGCGGCACTGGCTCGAGCGGCGCGGGGGAGGGGCGGCGCGAGAAGGGGCAACGCGAGGAGGGGCGCGGGCGCGGGGCGATGGTTGGCGGCGCGGCGGCGAGAAGGCGCGGCGCGAGGAGGAAGACGGCGGCGACGGGGTCGATCTGTGCGGTCCGGTTCGGTGCACAAACCGGGGCGCACGGGGTGGGTATTTATACCCCCCTTTATCCCCGGTTTGTGCTACCTTTAGCCCTGGTTGGTAGCACAAACCGGGGCTAAAGGGTTTTCGGGGCGCCGTGTTTCAGCCTCGCAAACCGGGGCTAAAGGTCCTTTTTTAAAAGCTTTTTCAAAACCTTTTTTAAAATGAATTATTATATGCCTGTTTAAAACCTTTTTAAAAACAAAAAACCTTTTTCAAAACTTTTTTAAAAACCTTTTTTCAAAAACATTTTTTAAAACCTTTTTAAAAAACCTTTTTTAAAACTTGCATTGGATCTCTGAAAAAACGATATATTGTGAGTCTAAAAATGATTTTTCAAAAAATCACGGACGTTAGATCATGTACCTGTTGTTTAAACCGGACCCACTTCCTGCCGATTCGGCAGACATTTGTCTTTTTCACCCGGAAAGGACAGAAAGATTTGAGATCTCCCGGTTGGGATATAGTTCACGTAACGTGGTCTACTATTTTAGAAAAATGGGATGGTAGCATTCTGTAACTGCATTTTGGTGGCTGCTTCACAAAACGACCCGTCTTTTTACGCTCGGAAAATGGAAAATGGCTTTTCCGAGCGACGAAAAGGAAAACTTCCTCCTATAACATTGTTCTACATCCCAATATACACATGCATGCACAATATGGACACCGTATCACAAACTATGCCGCGATTCAACACATAACATCCGTCTCTTAGACCGAAAGCCATGAAACCTCGAACATGATATATCATTTTGTGAAGGTTTTTGGAGACATAATCAGTATACCAAGTTTGATATTTTTCCTTGCAACTATGTCACAAAATATAACACCACGCGAAGGATTTACATTGTTCGAACCTTTTTTGTATTTTTTATGCCCGTTTTGAATTTTTTGTCGTTTCGAACTTAGGTCAAAACGGCGTGCGTGAAGATAGGGGATGACAATGTTAGAACTTGCATTAGATCTCTGAAAAAACGACATATTGTGAGTTTAAAAATGATTTTTTCAAAAAATCACGGACGTTAGATCATGTACGTGTAGTTCAAACCGGACCCACTTCCTACCGATTCGGCAGACATTTGTCTTTTTCACCCGGGAAGGACATAAAGGTTTGAGATATCCTTGTTGGGATATAGTTCACGTAACGTGGTATACTATTTTAGAAAAATGGGATGGTAGCATTCTGTAACTGCATTTTGGTGGCTGCTTCACAAAACGACCCGTCTTTTTTCTCTCGAAAAATGGAAAATGGCTTTTTCGAGCGACGAAAAGGAAAACTTCCTCCTACAACATTGTTCTACATCCCAATATACACATGCATGCACAATATGGGCACCGTATCACAAACTATGCCGCGATTCAACACATAACATCCGTCTCTTGGACCGAAAGCCATGAAACCTCGAACATGATAGATCATTTTGTGAAGGTTTTTTTGGAGACATAATCAGTATACCAAGTTTGATATTTTTTCTTGCAACTATGTCACATAATATAACACCACGCGAAGGATTTACATTGTTCGGACCTTTTTTGAATTTTTTATGCCCGTTTTGATTTTTTTGCCGTTTCGAACTTAGGTCAAAACGGCGTGCGTGAAAATAGGGGATGAGAATGTTAGAACTTGCATTGGATCTCTAAAAAAACGATATATTGTGAGTCTAAAAATGATTTTTTCAAAAAATCACGGACGTTAGATCATGTACATGTAGTTCAAACCGGACCCACTTCCTACCGATTCGACAGACATTTGTCTTTTTCACCCGGAAAGGACAGAAAGGTTTGAGATCCCCCGGTTGGGATATAGTTCACGTAATGTGTTCTACTATTTTAGAAAAATGGGTGGTAGCATTCTGTAACTGCATTTTGGTGGCTGCTTCACAAAATGACCCATCTTTTTGCGCTCGGAAAATGGAAAATGGCTTTTCCAAGCGATGAAAAGGAAAACTTCTTCCTACAACATTGTTCTACATCCCAATATACACATGCATGCATAATATGGGTATGGTATCACAAAATATGCCGTGATTCAACACATAACATCCGTTAGATCATGTACCTGTAGTTCAAACCGGACCCACTTCCTGCCGATTCGGCAGACATTTGTCTTTTTCACCCGGGAAGGACAGAAAGGTTGTAGCCACTAACCGAGACTAAAGATATTTCCCAGTGGGATCCCGACAACTATCACTCCTGGAATGCCTTCTTTGCTAACCGACGGGAAAGGGAGCTCGCCAGGTACGAGGGTGATGGCCCGCCCCCAGTGAACCACAATGAAGCCGGTCGGCGTATGTGGTGGGCGAACCGTACTATCATCGGCGTGATGCGCTACATCGCCGGGGGAGACCATCCTCGCCTGCGGTGCCCACAAGTCTACCCGCCACAGATCCACAAGAAGGCCCCTCCCCCGCCCAGCGGTAGCAGCATCGTCTTCCAGGAGACTCTTCCCCCGCTCGCCGTGAATCCGAGGCCGGAGTGGCAGGTGCCCCCAGTATATGCCATGGCTGGGCTGAGGATCTCTGGAGTGGAAGGTGACAATGACGATGATGATGACGATGACGAAGAAGACCCTGAAGCTGTGTACTATAGGACTAGGCATGATAATGACTAAAGGGGGTGGCTTTAGTCCTCAGTGTTAGCTAGTCCCGGTTTGTCCCGGTTTTTAATATTAATAAATGTCTAAGTGTTACCTAGTCTACAGTTTTGGTACCTGCCTACAACAATCTCAGAAATTCCTTTATTAACCATGGAGCATCTTCCTTTAATAAATGAAAAATAGGATTAATTCACAAAAGGTTTAATACATTACATCACCAACATCCACATCTAGTGTTTTGGTTCTCTTCTTGTCCGTAACCATGGAGCATCTTACTTATTTAGCGATATGCTTGGGTCAGTTTTCACTTTGAATGGCGGAATTTCATGAAATTTGTCATAATCTTCTGACATGTCTGTCATGTCCTCAACTCCCACCATGTTTCTTTTTCCTGAAAGAACTATGTGGCGCTTTGGCTCATCGTATGATATTATATTCTTTTGCTTATATTTCCTTTTTCTCGGTATAGTAGACATGTCCTTCACATAGAAAACTTGAGCCACATCATTGGCAAGGACGAATGGTTCGTCTTCGTATGCAAGATTATTGAGATCCACTGTTGTCATTCCGTACAGCTGGTCTACCGTTACCCCACCTCCTGTCATCTTGACCCATTTGCATCGAAACAATGGGACCTTGAAATTAGGACCATAGTCAATTTCCCATATGTCCTCTATGTAACCATAATATGTGTCCTTTTTCCCATTCTCGTCCGTTGCATCAAATCGGACACCACTGTTTTGGTTGGTGCTCTTTTTATCTTGGGAGTGCGTGTAAAATATATTCCCATTGATCTCGTAACCTTGGAAAGTCAATATAATTGAAGACGGAGACCTGGCCAACAAGTACAACTGATCTCCAACAATGGTGTCATTCATGAGATGTGTCTGCAACCAACCGCCAAAAGTCTTCACATGTTCATCTCTAATCAACCTGTCAGACTGCCCCGGGTAGTTCGAGCGTACAATATTCTTGTGTACCTCGATATATGGAGCCACCAAGGTGGAACTTTGCAGAATTGTATAGTGTGCTTTAGTGAAAGAATGTCCATCCATACATATCTTTGCTTTCTTTCCTAGCATGCCTTTTCCACTAAGTCTCCTTCATGCCGTGATTCAGGTACACCGATCGTCTTAAGGTCAGGAATAGAGTCAACACAAAACTCAATGACCTCCTCTGTTCCATATCCCTTAGAGATGCTTCCTTCTGGACTCGCACGGTTATGGACATATTTCTTTAAGACTCCCATGAATCTGTCAAAGGGGAACATATTGTGTAGAAATACAGGACCGAGAATGGTAATCTCTTCGACTAGGTGAACTAGAAGGTGCGTCATTATGTTGAAGAAGGATAGTGCGAACACCAACTCCAAACTGACAAGACACTGGACCACATCTTTCTATAACCCTGGTAGACTTTCTGGATCGATTACCTTCTGAGAAATTGCATTGAGGAACGAACATAGCTTCACAATGGGTACTCTAACATTTTTCGGCAGAAGCCCCATCAAAGCAACTGCGTCATAAGCACGTGGCAGTCATGAGACTTCAGGTTCTGGAAATTTTTCTCTACCATATTTATTATTCCCTTTATATTGGACGAGAAGCCAGAAGGAACATTTATACTACTCAGGCATTCAAAAAATATTTCCTTCTCTTCCTTGGTAAGAGCGTAGCTGGCAGTACCTTGAAACAACTCTGGATGCCTGCCTTCTCGGTCTTTCATACATTGTTGGTCCTGTCGTGCTTCTGGTGTATCTTTATTCTTTCCATACACGCCCAAGAAGCCTAGCAATATCACGGAAACATTCTTCGTCAGGTGCATCACGTCGATTGCAGAGCGGACCTCTAAGACTTTCCAATAGGGTAGCTCCCAAAATATAGATTTCTTCTTCCACATGGGTGCGTGTCCGCCAGCATCCTTCGGAACGGACTGTCCGCCAGGACCCTTTCCAAAGATTACTTTTAAATCCTTCACCATATCAAATACAACATCACCAGTACGACAGACAGGCTTACTCCGGTGATCTGCTTCACCATTGAAATGCTTGACTTTCTTTCTTAGGAAATGCGTGGGCGAAAGAAAACGACGATTCCCTAGGTACACATTCTTCTTGCACTTATCCAAATAAATACTTTCAGTGTCATCTAAATAGTGTGTGCATGCATTGTATCCCTTGTTTGTCTGTCCTGAAATGTTACTAAGAGCAGGCCAATCATTGATGGTTATGAACAACAATGCCCGTAGGTTAAATTCCTCACGTTTGTGCACATCCCACACACGTACACCTTGTCCGTGCCATAGCTGTAAAAGTTCTTCAACTAATGGCCTTAGGTATACATCAATGTCGTTGCCGGGTTGCTTCGGGCCTTGGATGAGCACTGGCATCATAATGAACTTCCGCTTCATGCACAACCAAGGAGGAAGGTTGTACATACACAAAGTCACTTGCCATGTGCTATGACTGCAGCTCTGCTCCTTAAAGGGATTCATGCCATCCGTACTTAGACCAAACCATAAGTTTCTCGCGTCACCTGCAAAGTCCGGGTACTTTCTCTCAATTTTTCTCCACTGCGATCCATCAGCGGGGTGTCTCAACATCTCGTCTTTCTTACGGTCTTCTCTGTGCCATCGCAACAATTTGGCATGATCTTCGTTTCTGAACAAACGTTTCAGCCGTGGTATTATAGGAGCATACCACATCACCTTGGCGGGAACCCTCTTCCTCGTGCGCTCCCCCTCAACATCACCAGGGTAATCTCGTCGGATCTTATACCGCAATGCAGTGCATACCGGGCATGCATCCAAATTCTCGTACTGCTCACCGCGATAGAGGATGCAGTCATTAATGCATGCATGTATCTTCTGTACCTCTAATCCTAGAGGGCAGACAACCTTCTTTGCTTCGTAAGTACTGGCGGGCAGTTCGTTATCCTTTGGAAGCAGCTTCTTCATTACCTTCAACAACTTTTCAAATCCCTTGTCAGGCACACCGACCTCTGCCTTCCATTTCAGCAATTCCAGTGTGCTGCCTAGCTTTTTGTGTCCATCTTCGCAATTGGGGTACAACAATTTGTTGTGATCATCTAACATCTAATCAAATTTCAACCTCTCCCTTTTGCTATCACATTCTCCCTTTGCATCAGCAATGGCCCGACCAAGATCATCATCTGGCTCATATGATGCACGTTCTTCTGCTTCTTCTTCATCATTGTCTTCCATTGTAGTACCACCGTATTCAGGGGACATAGGATAGCTGTCATCATTCTCTTCATCTTCGTTGTCTTCCATCATAACCCCTCTTTCTCCGTGCTTGGTCCAACAATTATAGCCAGACATGAAACCGAACCGAAACAAGTGGCCATGAAGGACTCTTGAGGAAGAGTATTCCTTCCGATTCTGACACTCACCACATGGACAACAGATAAAACCATTCCGCTTGTTTGCCTCTGCCACAACGAGAAAAGAACGCACGCCTTTAATGAACTCGTCAGAGATTCGGTCAACGTACATCCATTGTCGTCTCATCTGCATTTTATAAGTTCATCAAACAAAATCGCGATGCTAAGAGTAGTACTAGTCTAAAAATAAAAGAACACTTCGTATACATCAAACAAGCACTGATTTAAAAAACTTTCTACTATATCTTTAGTCCCGGTTGGACACACCAACCGGGACTAAAGGGGTTGCGGTAGACTGGGGCCGACATGAGCCCGTTTAGTCCCGAATGGTGTCTCCAATCGGGACTAAAAGTGGGTGACGACACTATATGTCGTGAGTGGACACTATGCCAGTGAGTGGCGACACTGTTTCAGTGGGTGGCGACAATATGACAGGGGTGAGTGTCGACATTATGTCATGAGTGTCGACACTATGTTGTGCTGCTTAATCTATAAATAGGCTTCCTTGTGAACTATCAACTGCAAGGAAGATCATGTGCGAGACCAGGGACACCACTACGACGGAGCTTCTCGAAGATGTCTTAGGACCTCTTCCTCAGACATCTTCGAGGAGCTCGCCGTAGAGGCACTCCCTAATATGTGAAATTAGTTAGCTCCACCAGCATACTAATTTAGCTAGAAAAGATATGAACTGAAAGATGGTGTGCGAGAGCAGGGACACCACTATGGCAGAGCTTCTCGAAGATGTCTTAGGATGCCTCGTCCTCAGACATCTTCGAGGAGCTCGCCATAGAGGCACTCCCTAATTTAATTTGGTAGCTCCTTGGCGTGTTCATGTTTTTGTTCTTATTAATTTCTTGCTTAACTGGCCGATGATTAACTAAAATGCTAGGGCGCCACTATATATATGTGTGTCTTCATAGTTTTGGTACTTATTTTTGTTTCAATGGATTTTGTGATGACAGGTAGAAGAAAGAAGAATATTTTGTTGCTCGACGGTGACATGATGCACTGTGAACCGATCGGATTTCAAGACAACGTGTCAAACCAAGATATGTATATAGGATGAACTCATGTATCTATGTGCTTCGATGAATCAAATGAATTTCGAGAACTATATGTGCCAAATTAACCAGATATACAAAGATAGAACCCACACAAAATCTATCCATTTCTAGAGCATGAAATGAGCTAAAACAAGCAATGAGAGCTCAAATGATGAAGTTGCTAACCTCTTAGGACCCTTGATAGATGTGGAGCCAAAAAATCTTCACAAACCTTGAGAAAAATGGGGAAGAACTCGAGATTGAGGGGAGAAATTTGAGAGGGATGATTGTGTGAGCTTGAAATGACTCGGGCTGGGAAGGGGAAGAAGATATAGTCGGGGGTCCACGCATCTGCTCTTTTCCAGCGCCAGACCCTTTAGCTCCGGTTTGTTAAACGATCCGGGGCTAAAGTTCCCATACGAACCGGGGCTAATGTCTTCTGGTCCCTGCGGCCGTTTCTAGCCGTTGGGACCAGGGCATTAGTCCCGGTTTGATCCGTTTTCTACTAGTGTAAACTCGGTCTCTGCCTATAGTGATCTGTTTCGATCATCATCGATTGCGCTATTTCACATCGCCGGGGTAAATGTTTGATCAATATGCATGGATAACCGTATATCTTTGATACCCGGATCCCGATATTCTTGTCCAAAGGTGTCTAGATAAACGGTTTTGCTAGTTCTCAGACGCCTGAGGACTTCTTAGGTCTCAGTCGCCTCTTTCACCGTTTGATTTATCTCGTGATTCGTGCAAAGTGAAAGTTACACATGAGTTGCAACTAGGATGTAACTGAGAATTTAATGAGTTGTAACTAGGTTGCAACTGAGAATTAGTACAAATATTATGAGTTACAACTAGGTTGCAACTAAGATTTTAGTATTCCCTCCGTCCCAAAATAGATGTCTCAAATTTGTCAAAATTTGGATGAATCCAGACACTATTTAGTACTCCCTCCGTTTAGAAATATAAGATGTTTTAGGATTGTGAAGGAGATGTATCTAGACACATTTTAGTGTCTAGATTTATTTGAACTTATACACTAAAACGTGTCTAGATACATCTTCTTTACAAACCTAAAACATCTTATATTTCTAAACGGAGGGAGTATATAGATTCATCCAAAATTTGAAAAACCTAAGACATCTATTCTTGGACGGAGGGAGTAGAAATATTAGGATGACATCAGCGACTTAGACATAAGAAGTTCTCAGGCGTCTGAAATCTAGGCACTCCCCTAAATAAAACATCTTATATTGTCAAACAGAGGGAGTAGCTATTTGTAGCGCCTTTTATTTCAAGAATATGAATGACTATATACCATTAATCGTAGATCCCGATAGTCTGGTCCAAAATGAGGGGCGTCGTTTGGGTGCACTGGTCGGACATGACCAGACACTTGTCCCTAGCCGCCCAAAGTTGCCCTGATGCGCAACATTCTCCCTATCCGAGTATCATATGCCCCAAGTGAAACTGGAAAACATGACAATGAACGTCAAGATGGAACATTCCATTGAAAATTTAGCTAAGACCAGAATCTTTTAGAGAAGATACCTTAATGAGAAAAAAAATTGGTGGCCATGTTTGGTCGGACACTTGGAGATCAAATAAACAAAATAGATCATACCAAACGCAGGAGATAAAACCATTTTAGCATGGAGAAACCCCTCAAGAGAGAAGAGAAAGAAAACACGGGCCGACGTGAGTGATTACACAGATTCAAGGATCCTTTGCGGCTCACAAGAAGTACAGTATAAGATTACCTAGGCCGATGTCAATCCAAAACCGTGTGAACTTCGCTTCGGTCCAATCCTCTCGACGACGGCCTCACTAGGCTCCACCAGAAGTTAATTTTGATCATAACTTAACAGACTCGTTGCCAAGCACCGAATTTTCGTCAATAAACGACGAGCAAATGCCGGTAAGTATTTCCAATCCGAAAGTAAACGCCACATGTACTCGCGGCCGGCCTAACTGACCCGAGACAAGATCTGTAGAGTTGTGTAGAAATAGAAATATTATTATTGAAACAGATCAGTGCCAACTGCCAATCATAGCAGTGCGTTGTCGCGTCTATGTATATGCTCCGCATCTAGAGCGGAAATCATTGCAAATAGACGGTTCTAGAAGAGATAGTGTATCCTCTTTCTCTAAAAAAGACACGGGAGTATATTAGACCACATGCATATTATTACTTTCTCCGACCCATATTAGTTGACTCAAATTTATCTAGATTTGGATAAATCTAGACACTATTTAGTACTCCATCTGTTTCAAATTACTCTGCACGCACGCTTATCTAGGTAGGCTAGTATTCTCTTATTTTTCGTTCAAAAAATTTCCGAATTTTTTTAAATAGCCAGTACATATTTTATACTATCTAGTTCAAAAATTTTAGGATTTTTTTTAGATAAAAAATGAGAAAGAACTAGCCCACCTAGATAAGAGTGCGCGCGGAGTAATTTGAAATAGAGGGAGTATATAGGTTTATCTAAATTTTAAAAAATCCAAATCAAATAATATGGGTTGGAGGGAGTACTAGTAACTGCCTTAACTAAGTGGCGAATTCGATCCTTCCGGCGGCGGGTACATACTACATTGCCATTTAAATCGACGTCGTCGGAGTTTCTGCTTCCTTCCGCCGTGGCGTCTGATCGGGACGTTGTAGCAGCGCCTCAGCCAGGCAGGAACACATGGGGCCGTTCCGTCATCCCGCGGTCACGCTCACATGGCCTGTTGCGTCGGCCCGCGAGACCACGCCGGTCGGTACATATGGGCGCATGTGCCTTCATTTCTTTTTCCCGTACAGTGACGGCGCCGCTGTTTCGCAGCCCGCCGCCCCGCCGTCCCGGCGAGCCCACCGGCAAGGGAGCGAAATGGTAGATGAACGGGTCGCCGGTGGATCGATCGATCGATCGTGCGCGCTCGGCCCCGCGCCTTGCCCGTCGGGGAACAGGGGTCGGCGTCACGCTGCAACCAAATCTATCGGCGGGCAGAGACAAACACAGTACTACCTTGGCGCCGCGCACTAGCCGACGTCGTGCTCCCCGTCTAGCCGTGGACCACTCCACTGGCTCGTGCTGCCGGTCCACCATGGTATAGTCCAGTGCCCAGCTTAACAGAAAGTGAAAACCGCGGGAATAATAGTCCGGTCCACCACACCACGTAGGTCGACGTCGTCGCAACCCAGCGCCAGCTACCCGTGCTGCGTGCGTCCACGCGGTTAGTACAACGTAAGCTGAACACAAATTAACCGGCGAAAGACTTCACTAGTACTACTACGGCTGTGTTTGGCCGGTGACTGACCATGATTGCTGCTGCGTCGATTTGGATCCAGGCAACTGACGGGCGTGCCGCGTGCGGTAGTGTATCACCCACCGGCCCTGCCTGAAAACGAAGTGGAGGCCGAGGCATGGCGCGCTGACTGGCTGACGGCAGGAGTGGAGCCCCTGTACGCCGGCGGCAGCAAAATATCCCCCCCTGACCGTCCAGTGGCGGGGCGGTGCCGCGTAAAAAGCTAGCTCGCTCGTCCTCCCCCCTCGCCTTTCCGACCTTCGTCTACCAACGACGACAACACGGTTTCGACGGTGCAGTGCCGACCTAGTCACTCAGCGGAAGCGCTCGCGGCGAGGCAGAAGAAGTAAAAAAAAGACTGCACGTTGCTGTCTGTCTCTCGCCGTTGCGCGCACCGCACGCGAGTCCCGTCCTGACGCCTGTACGTGACTACGTGAGTGACGCGATCGCATCGAACCGCGAATGAAGGTTCCCCTGCCGATGCGACGGCGGTTGGTCGCCGGCTGGTACTACGTGCTCGTGGAGAGTGGAGATGCCGCACGACGCAAAAGCCAGTAACTGGTCTGGTCAAGCTAGCGGTGGTTCGTCAGTTCGATCGGTCGGTCTCGAGTCGCTTTCCTCCGGCCGGCCGGCCGGCCGAAGCGCGCGCCTTTTTTCGAGACCGCGCGGTTGGTACGTAGTACTCTCTTCATTTGGGATTATAAGGGCATGGCCAACCGGACGCCCTAGAACCGCTGCTTCACATGCCAACTAGGTTTGGATGCCAACATGTCAGCCCAACAGTAGCTCTGCAGTGACAGGTGCTGCTTGTAGAAGAGGCGTGATCCTAGGCTAAAAAGAAATAGAAAAGAAAGAAAAAAAATGGGAAGAAGCAAGGCGCGAGTCTGACTAGGGTGGGCCAAAGTATGTGGTATGCTCACGTCACAAGTCAACCGGTGCGTTGGAAGAGGCAAAACAAAACCATAGCCTCATGTGTTTGTGCTGATGTGGATTGCCTATGCGTATGCCTGCGCTGCACATGCTCTAAGAGCATGGCCAACGCTCCAAGTTGAACCGCTGCCCCAGCTATTTACGTCGTTCTCCGCTGTCCAGCTATGACAAACCTGCTGCTCGCACACTAAAGTGGGATCGTGCAGAGGAAGTCGCTTCCTTGTTAACAAAAGCGGAGAGAAACCAAAAAGAAAGGAGACTGTAGAAAAAGGAAGGGAGATGCTTTGTCCTGCCGAGGGGCGAGATTTGCAGTGAAAAAGAACATAACTAGGACATGGAACAGTAGCCTGCGTTGGACAGAAATTTACGTAGCGGTTGTCTCGTGATGTATTTCCTACATGGAGACTGTGAGGCCACACCATATCACTGTCTCCGCTGCTCGTGCCCTAAGCCCCGTAGGGATAACTACATTATTAATTTGAACAACAAAATATAAATAGTATAGCATAAAAATTATATCATTAAAATTTTAGAGATTATATTTTCTAATGATATAACTTTTGTGATATATAAGTTATATTTTGTTAGTCAAATTAACAACTTAGGTCCCAAACAGAGAGAGTAGTACGATGCTACAGCTAGCGCCGACATATGGTCAAGCATGCACACATCGATCGGCGCGCGGCTCCAAACTTCCAATTGAGGCAATGGGCCGTCTGAAACTCTGAATTCGGAAGCCCCAAAAGGACGGTGCCAGTGGCAGTCGCCGTCGCCGTCGCCTCCCAACCGGGCCTAGGTGAGGAGGAGGATAATACCAGTATCTGGATAAGGCTTGTCCCGCGTCGTGCACGTTGGACTTTTCAAGGTGACGATATCAATCTGGTCTCTGGATAATGTTGCCAAAAGCGTGGGGGATATTGTACGTACGTAGCTCATCCGTCTCGGTTCTCAAGCACGAAAGGCGAGAGACGCCGTGCATGCTTGGTACGCATCTCCCTCATCGGGTATTGGCTTTGACTCGTTTATTCAGCATTCAGCAACGAGCGGCGTGTCCTGTATGTTGTCTATCGCTGCATACTGCGTCCGCAGTCCGCACTGGCTAGAGAAAAGTTGAGGCCAGAAACGCACAAGCCAAAACTTACATCATTGTGCAGATCGCCCCCAAATATTTGGCTCGGGGGTGGCGTATTGGCGTGCGAGACACGGGATAATGCGACCCGGAATTGATAGCAGGAAGCAGATGCTGAGTCTGGCCCATTTGGAACGCACAGAAACAACGCAAGCGGCCGATGAGGTTAATGTCGTCGATCAGAGCAGGCCAATGCCGCCCTACAACTATGGGCTCGTACATGTTCATGCGTCAGAACAGGCCTTTCACACCACGTATGGGCCGAACTGATGCTGACAACAAATAATCTCCACTACTCCCTCCATTCCATTATATATATAAGTGGCACTTATTTCCTCATAAAATTACCTAAAAAAATATCCCCATAAAAAACTGTCACTTATTTACTATAAAGTTGTACTACTAAATATCGTAGGGAGTACTTATAAAGGAACCAACATAAACTTCTCTAGAGAAAAACCACAAAACATATAAGGACGTACTATAACCGCACGATCATTGCCCTTTAAACACACCCCAACGGCTTTCATTAGCCTAACTTTCTTTTTAATGCACTTATCAAATGGAGCACGCGAAGACACATGATTTGTTTGACCGTGGTTCCTTCCTTGTTAAGGTAAGTACGTCTGCGTTAGAGGGTGGGCGGTACTAAGCCCATCACGTCATAATAGGCCTCGCCCTGTTCTCCGATGAATCTCGCCACCAAAACCCTGATACACCTTTCCACTATTTGGTACCCTTCAAGGAGGGAACCGGTGCCTTTACAACACTAGCAAGGCACACATCCACAACTGAATTAAAAGGCTCTCATGATGACAACAAGCTGCCACAAGAACAAGTTAATCAATAACCAAAATAGATATCTAGATATTTGCAAGAAATACTAGATCAATAATCCTCCGAGTGAATGGAAGGGAATTGAAGATCTTGAATGGTGCTGAAGTAGATCGAAGCCTCCTCCTTCGATTAACCAAAGATCGGAGCCTTTGGGTGGTTGAATGTGGAGACCTCGACCTGGAATAATATGATCAGCATAGCACTTTTTTTGAATGAATCAAGAGTTCTGACTGGTGGAGCAATTGGGTTATTTATACTCCCTGCCAAAACCAACCGTTGGAAGAATCTAGAGCCGGATTATCTGGCCCAAGTGAGGGCCACATTATCCGGCCGGAAGAAACATCCGGCACGGAGTCGGACAATCCATGCAAAATGTCCACCCCCTCTCTAAGGGTCACGCCTTTCCTGCCTTTGGAAAACTCCTAGGGGCGGATTATCCGGCCCTCCTGGTAGGGAAGATTATCCGTCCCGGGAAAATGCACCAGCCCTGGCCAGACAATCCGGTGGAAAACTCCGCCCCCTCTCTGCGTGAAGTGCCTTGGATGCCTTTGGAAAATTTCCTGGAGTGGAGGATTATCCAGCCACCTGGTGGGGCGGATTATCTGGCCCAGGCAAATGCACCGGCCCTGGCCGAACAATCTGGCAGAAAATTCCGCCCCACTTTGACAGACACGCCTTGGCTCCTTTGTTGAAGGAGACAGGGGCGGATAATCCAGCCCTTGGCACGGGTGGATAATCCGCCCCTAGAACTCTGGTTTAGCTGCATTTGAGTGAACAATAATTTGCAGCCCCTAACACACATTAAATAATCCTTGGTATTGTTATCTAACACACAAAACACTAGGGATCATGAAATTCTCTTTCAATCTCCCCTTTTTGGTGTTAGATGACAATACTAGGATTTGCAATATAGCCCTACTAACACCATCATTCCAAGGATAAAAGGACTCCCCCTAAATGTGTGCATATAACAAGTTTGCATTTGAATACAAATGCACACATATAGGTACAAGACTTCTCATGAATTGGAAACTAATATCAAATGATGAGTTAGAGAGAGAGATGTATCATACCACCAATAATGAAGTCCTCAATACTATAATGGTAAACACATTTTAGAAACCCCATATTGATACTCCGACAATAATCATCTTATGATACATCCATAGAGATAATTACAGAATTCCATAAAGATAGATCCATAATTCCATAGAGATTAATCCAGAGATAACCAAGATAGATCCATAGTCGCATGACAAACCACATAGTATCACACAAACAAACCAAATAGCAAATTTAAAAGTTCAACGCTAAATGAGCAGAAGAACGGATAAAGAAAATGATAAAATGGCAAATGAGCTTGTGTCCGACCCGTGCAAATCCCCTCGGCAACCTAATAGAACTACTTCTCCCCCTTTGGCATCAAAACGCCAAAAAGGAAAAGAGCGATGCTGGCAGCCCGAAAGATCACTCCTCATCCTCGTCATCATCGTAAGCCTCATCATCATCATCATCATACTCCTCATCCTCATTATCAGCTGTTGGCGGAGTAGATTCCCTCGCTAGGGCAGGAAACAAATTATGCTCCAGCTCACCATAGTTGACGCCTGACATGTTCCACTGAGCATACCGAGTAGCAGCAAACTGTGTAGGAGGGTGGCCTAAAGCCCCTGAGACATGGTGAAGAATAACCTGCTGAGTGTGAGCCATGTCATGAGTATCGACACCCATGCACAGAATGTTGCATTGGAACCCGTTGAGTTGCTTCACTTCTCGGGCAATAGATGGCACAGGAGGCCTTCTCCCACTCGCCCTAGCATCTCCCATAAAGGACTCAGGAGTTGTAGAGGGGTAAGAGGTCTTCCTAGAATTGTTGTAGAACTTTTTTGTGTTCACCATCGAGTTGCCCATTGAAATCCTCATGGGGAAGCATATGCTTGATGATCATCATGATGTAAGTAGCATAAGGAATGGATACTGTCATTCCTTGAGTTGTACATAACATCAGTCAACTCATGGAAGATGAAATCCATCACATCCAACCTGTAACTAACACCTTGGTCTTCAGAAGAGGCACATTCATGATCAAATGCAAGCAACTAAATGAGATGACCATGGATACTGTCATTGTTCCCCCCACTCAGAGTGATGCAATCATGGAAAATGCTACCCAACTGAGCATAGAGTGGAGAGAGACATGTTGCCTTGCCAACTACACCATTGGGTCCATAGCAGGGTGAGAGTCCTTTTTGGGATTGACAGGGGTGATGATGTGATGCCCATAAGAATAATCCCGAACATTGAAGGGATAGCCAAGCACCTTAGAAAATATGTTTAAGTCGGCTTGGAGAAAATTGTCGCATGTCATCCACTTCATAGTGTGATAATCATCGCCACACACTACAAGAGTGGAGAAGAACTGCTTCACCGGGGAAGTATCCTAAGAACACTAAAGTGCCATGAGATGATGCATCCCCATCTATTTAGTCACATTCATAGCATCAAGAAACTGAGGCATACGTCCTGCCTCAGTCATATCCATAGGACACATGGGCGAATCTTCAAAGTGGAGTAGACATCGTCAAAGATGTACTTGTGATAAGCACACCAAAAGTACCAAACCCGAATCTCCTCGTCAATATCAGCCTCGTCATACAAATCACACTACCGGATAGATGAGTACTCAATAATGTCCATCTGCTTGTTGTGGACCCTAGTCTGCTTGCCCTTCCTCTTGGAGCCAGCCCAAGACTTCTTCTCTTTCCTTGGACGTTCAGCCATCCTTTTTGCCTCCTCAACTCAACCTCGTCAACCAACACTCCTTCGTTCTGCCTGAGATACTGGGCACGTGGGAGGCGCTGATACATCTAAGGAACACCATGGGAACCACCTATGAAGCGAATGAGGTAGATAAAAAATAGATAAGCACACAAAAGTACAGGAGGATTGCTAAAAATAGTATAAAATCAACCATATGCCAATCATATGTCACACCCTAATCTGAAACAAACTGTAGTGGGAACAACCCTTCCTGGCCGGATAATACAGCCCAGCCAGGGGCAGATAATTCGGCCCTGGTGAAAATTTGCAGATCATCTCAGATTGACAGTACAAACACAGATCGGGAAAAGGGGTTGCTAGTCTACGATTTCTAACATGCATATGGAACAAAAGGAAACCTCTAGACTGAGTTTCAACATCAAGAACACAACTTCCATACAAAAGGTAAGAATGGGGGAGTTACCCTCACTCATTGGAAGAAGTACTCGGAGGAGAAGGTACCCGGAGGAGTTTCAGAGAAGATCCGGGGGAGGCCCAAAGAATCTAGTGGCCAGAACGGCACCGGTGAGAGCCAGGGTAGCTAGGGGCGGCTCAGACGAGAGAGGGGGTAGGGGTGGAAGAGGCACTTTGTCACAATTGACATCGTATTCCTTTAAAGTTTGCCTCATCCATAATAACTGAGTGCAAGCACTTGAAACATCCATATATTAAGATTCGACGCTAGAGAGAGATATACAATTTTGTTTCTTTCGAAACCAACATACCAAGAATCTGCCCAAAAATTGACAAGCTCCAGAAGTTGATTTTCTATCATACTTTTCACCAGCCCAATCAGAATCCGTGTATCCACATAGAGAGAAATTAGAGCCCTTGGGATACCACAAGCCAAAATAAGGGGATTAGGGATGGTCTTAAAAAATCCAAAATTAGGGGAATGAACTAAATATCGTAAGATTCTCTTGACTGCCACCAAGTGGCTTTCTTTAGGAGCCGCTTGATACCTTGCACACACTCCTACACTAAACACAATATTGGGTCTAGATGCATAGAGGTAAAGGAGAGAGCCGATCATGGATCGATATACCTTTTGATCCACATCTTTACTATTGGGATTTAACTAGTTTGCATTGGTGTAGCACGCCATTAAGATCCGTCATCTTGAATCTCTTGAGCATGTCTTGGATGTATTTTGCTTGATTAATGAAGGTCCCTTATCTTAGTTGCTTGATTTTGAATCCAAGAAAGAACCTTAATTATCCCATCATAGACAACTCAAACCTAAAGAGTGGGATCAACTGCCCAACCTTGAAGCCATGGTCTAACAAAAGCTCTTTAAGATGCTCATACCATGCACGTGGGGCGTGTTTAAGGCCATAGAGTTCCTTATCGAGTTTATAGACATGGTTCAGGAAGGGGGGGGGGTCCTCGAAACCTAGGGTTTCTTAACATACACCAATTCGTGTAGAGGGACATTAAGAAAGGCACTCTTAACATCCATTTGTTGTAATTTAAAATTATGATGCTTTGCATAAGCAAGGAGGATACGGATAGACTCAAGGCGAGCCACTGGAGCATAAGTTTCACCAAAGTCGACGCTTTCCACTTGAGAGAAACCTTGTGCTACCAATCTTTCCTTGTTTTTTACGACAATTTAATTCTCATCTTGCTTGTTCTTGAAAATCCACTTTGTGCCGATAATATTGCGGCAATCTTTGGGCTTCTCTAGTAACTTCCAGACCTTTTTGCGCTCAAAATTGTTGAGTTCTTCATGCATAGCAACAACCCAATCTGGATCTTCAAGAGCTTCAAAAACCTTTTTAGGTTCCACCATAGAGATATGTGCTTGATGGTCACTAAAGCTTGACAACTCTCTTCTTGTGTACACCCTTCTTCTTAGATCACCCTCTACTTTATCAAGTGTATGACCTCTGAGTTTAAGATTTTTTTCAGCTCTAGCTTTGCACGAGTTTCAATTTCCTTGTTATTTCTTGGAGTAATTTCTTCATTGTCTGGGTCCTCGTGTTGACCAATAGCTTTACCTTGATCAACAGCTTGTTCAACATTGACAGTTGATGGATATACTCGCCCTTTATCTTAGTCAGCAACCATACCAGGAGCTTGCATTTCTATACTTGTAGAGCCGGATAATCCGGCCTGGAGTTTCAGTTTCTTCCTGGTCACTGATGGCGCGAGGTGGAGTAGCAGGGCCGGATAATCTGGCCTCCCAGGCGGATAGTCCGGCCTAGGACTTCCAGCTTGACCAGTTGATGGATGATCTTCAGAAGATTGTTGTGTCGGTGCAGTAGTTTCTTCATCAGGTGGAGCTTGTTGATCTTGTGTAGACGAGGGCTCTACTTGTGCAGATCATTGTCCTTCCCGATCCGCCACAAGGGTTTCCTCAACGGGGCGTAAGGATCCCACGCCCATTCTTCTTATGGAATCTTGGGGTATTTCAACATCTGTATCACAAACATCAAGTTGCCCCACATGGGAGCCATCATTTTCCTCGAAAACCACACTACAAGATTCTACAATAGTTCCATAGAGCTTGTTGTAGACTCTATAAGTGTGGGATGAAGAACCATAACCAACAAAGATACCTTCTAAAGCCTTAGACTCAAATTTAGATAAACGAACTCCTTTAATGAGAAAGAAACACTTACAACCAAACACTCGGAAGTATAAAATGTTGGGCTTGTTACTGGTAATTATTTCATAAAAGGTCTTGCCCAAGATTTTGCGGAGGTAAAGCCGGTTTGATGAGTGACATGTGGTGGATATAGCTTTAGCCCAGAAATTGTACGGTGACTTGAATTCAGCTAACATAGACCTTTCCATATCCATTAAAGCCTAGTTTTTGTTCTTGGCTACACCATTTTGTTGAGGGGTGTATGCAGCGGAATATTTATGTCTTATCCCCTCTTCAATTAGAAATTCATTTAGAGTGTAGTTCTTGAATTTGGATCCATTGTTGCTTCTAATTGCCAATATAGGGACATTATGTTATCGATAAACCTCGTTGGCAAAGTTGATTATCGTTTGTTGAGTCTCACTTTTCTGCTTGAAGAAGTAGACCCATGTATACCTTGAGTAGTCATCAACAATGACGAGGCAATACTTCTTCCTATCGAGACTTGCATGACATGGAGGACCAAAGATATCCACATGAAGGAGCTCCAAAATCCTCTTTGATGAAATAAATGTCTTCTTTCTATGGGGAGAGTCATGCATCTTTCCTTCAACACAAGACCTGCAAATACGATCTTTGGCAAAGGAAACATTTTATTTTAGTCCACGAACATGGTCACCCTTGTGAAGACTTTGCAAAGGTCTCATGTTGACGTGGGCGAGATGGAGATTCCATAACCATCTCGCGTCGGTCTTTCTGAATAAACACATCGGACCTACAGTGGGTTTCCCCGAAAATTCCACCACATACAAGTCATTTTTGACGTATCCAACGAAAGCGACCTTTATAGACTTGGTCCACAAGAGTAGCACTAAATCATCATCAATGAAAACTACAAAGCCCATATTACCAAGGGCACGAACATAAAGTAAATTATATCAAAGGGTCTCAACAAGCATGATGTCCATGAGAAAGATATCGTGAGCAACCACAACCTTGCCAAGACCCAATACCTTTGACTTCGATTTATCACCATAGGAGACGGTTCTTTGATCATGATTAGGCCTCATATTCGTGATGATCTCCTTTCTTCCAGTCATATTACTTGTGCATCCACTAACAAGCACCCATTTCGACCCACTGGAAGTAGAACCCTACAAGAAATTACTTCTTGGTTTTAGGTACCCATTTTTCAATGGGTCGTCTCATGTTAGTAACAACGTTCTTTGGGACCCAAATAGACCAAGCAATATAATTATCAAAAGGACCAACATAACTAGCATAAACGTCACCATAATAATCACGAATAACTCATAGTGAGGATTATTAGACCCTGCAAAACCATCATAATTAGTTTTGTCCTTCGTGATGTTCTTTTTAGTGGTGCTTCTTGCTTTTTTCTTCTTGTTCTTCTTACTCTTGGTTTTCGTAACATAGCCAAGTCCTTCTTTTTCATTGTTTATCCTTTGCTTGCTAAGGACCTCATGGAGAACTTGCTTACTTTTGGGAAGTGATGCCTTGGCAAGCTCATCTTTCAATCTAACATTTTCTTCAAGAATCTCTTCATGAGCACACATTGAAGTAGAAGTGCTAGGAACATCATACTTAGTTAATTGAGTTTGGAGCTGACCATGAGACTCGTTGAGAATAGAGTATTCACTCTCCAATGCCTTGTGAGCAATGTCAAGTTTATCTAGTTTCTCGGAAAGTCTAGCATGAGCAACCCCAAATTCAACATTCTCCTTTTTTTGATTTCTTTGCCTTTGCAATGACATGATCATGTTCCTTTACAAGTTTGGCCACAAGTTCATCATGTGACTCCTCAATAGACTCAAGACTCTCCTCAAGAGAAGCTTGAATCTCTTCTTCTTCTAGAGCATTCTTCAAGGATGATATTTCCATTGCATCCTCTCTTTCAATTCTGCCCTTTTCTTCAAGGAGCTCTGCCGAGTGAACAAGTTGGCCCATGAGGGCCTCAAAGTGCATCTTGTGATCACATTACAAGTTAGTGATAAAATGGTCCAAAGCAGTAACTTCTTCATTAACATTAATACTAATGGAATCGTCCATATCAACATTCATATCAGCCTTAGGGAAGGAAGTTGTGGAAGGTGATACCTCGGAACCTCTTTCCATAAGGCAAGTGACGTTCTTGTTGATGACGTTCTCATTTGGAGAGTCGAAGAGCGAAGTAGTAGGTGTAGATGTGGTGGCTATGGCAGCCACCTCTCATGAGCTATCATCATCTGTTCATCTTCACTTGGGGATGAGTAATCCTCTTGAGCTACCAACACTATCTTTGGTTGCTTCTTGTAAGGATCACACTTCTTGACAAATGGTTTCTTACGAGGTGCCTTTGACTTATCCTTAAGAACCATCCTACCCCCATGATCTTCTCGACTTTGATAGAGACACTCAGATGCAAAACGCAAACGGTCTCCATAGTTGTAGCATGATCTCAGTTTTGGACCGTTTTCCTTCCTTCCATTTGACTCATTCTTGTGTTCAAGTTCAGATTTTTCTTTGGAGGGGTCCTTCCAAATGTTTCTCGATTAGAAGGCCATGTACTCACCATGTGCCCGCTTGACCTCCTCGGGGCAGTTCATGGCAACAATTTCATCATCTTCTTGCTCAACAACATTTTCCTTCAAGGCCACATTTACACCTTTTTGCATTCCAATAGCTCGTGCACGAGCGTCTTCATAGTTCTTGGCGGCGACTTTGAATGCAGCCATTTCTTGCATGACTTCGTTGGAAGTCATTTGGTGATAGTTGTGTCTTCCTTGAAGGCTCTTCAAACCTATGGGCTCAAATGCCATAAGAGCACTTACATATTTTTATCTTGATCCAAGCATCATCAACATGAGTTGCACCATGGTTTCTAAATGTAGTGGCAATGGACTTGAGTCTTATGTACATGTCTTTGTGGTCCTCACCATCCATCATATGGAATCCTTCCTCTTGGTTGCTTATATCATCATACTTATTCCTTCTCATGCTCTCATTTCCAATGAATAACTCAGTGAGGGCATCCCAAGATTCCTTAGCAATGCTGAGATGTTCAACATGTGGCATGTACTTGGGACCCACACCAAGTTGAATCATGTGTAAGGCTAATTCATTGAGTTGGATATTGACAACTTATCTTCTTGTAAAGTTGTTTGGGTCCCCAATATGAAGACCATGCTCGATGATTTTCCATAACTCAATGGACGAGCTGCACACATGAGACTTCATCAAAAATTGCCACTGATTAAAAGGAGATGTAGTAAGCTTGGGTAGATCACCCCTATTGTTTATATGAGGGTGAGGGATTGGTGGATCAGGTGAGTACAAGTGAGCGACCTCAATATAATACTCCTTACCACTTCCCTTTTTCGAGGAGGAGCTTTTACTTTTATCGTCACCCTACAACTCTTCTTCCTTGGAGTTAGAATTAGCTTTCTCCTTAGAAATAGGAGTGGAGTCCTCAGAGGAAGATGGAGGAGGGTCTATAGTGGTATCCATGGATTTAATCAAGGTTGTTTCCAACGTCTTAAGATCATTCATGGTGACCTTGTCCACAACCTCACTACCATCTTCCTTAGTACCCATACTCTCTTAGGCGGTAAAGCCCGGATAAAGAGTCGATGCTCTCATACCAATTGAAATGGATCGTATGGGCACCTAGAGGGGGTGAATAGGTGCTACTCCAAAATTTAATTCTTTTTTAGGGTAAATTCTCTAGATATGCAATATGCAAACCTATCTATTAATTGAGTAAAGGCGAAGAACAAGGTAACCATAGTGGAGCACGCCGATACACATGATTTGTTTGACCATGGTTCCTTCCTTGTTAAGGGAAGTAGGTCTGCATTGGAGGGGTGGGAGGTACTAAGACCACCACGCCATAATAGGCCTCACCCTATTCTCCGATGGATATCTCCACCAAAGGCCTGATCCAACTTTCCACTATTTGGTATCCTTCGAGGTAGGAACCGGTGCCTTTACAACACTAGCAGGGCACACAGCCACAACTGAATTGGAGGCTCTCGTGATGACAACAAGCTACCACAAGAACAGGTTAATCAATAACCAAAATAAAGATCTAGATATTTGCAAGAAACACTAGATCAAGAATCCTCCAAGTGAATGCAAGGGAATTGAAGATCTTGAATGGTGCTGAAGTAGATCGAAGCCTCCTCCTTCAATCCCACAAATTTCGGAGCCTTCGGGTGGTTGAATGTGGAGATCACGGCTTGGAATAATATGAACAGCACAATTTTTTTTGAATGAATCAAGAGTTCTGACACGAGGAACAATTGGGGTATTTATACCCCTACCAAAACTAGACGTTGGAATAATCTAGGGCTAGATTATCCGACCCAAGTGGGCGTCGTATTATCCGGCTGGGATAAACATCCAGCCCGGAGTCAGACAATCCGAGCCAAATGTCTGCCCCCTCTCTAAGGGTCGCGCCTTTGATTCCTTTGGAAAACTCCTAGGGGGCATATTATTCGCCCCCCCCCTGGTGGGGCGGATTATCCGGCCCAGGGAAATGCACCGGCCCTAGCCAAACAATCCGGGGAAAACTCTGCCCCCTCTCTATGTGACACGCCTTGGCTGCCTTTGGAAAATTTCCTGGAAGGGAGGATTATCCGCCCCCCTGGTGGGTTCGGATTATCCGGCATGGGCAAATGCACTAGCCCTGGCCGAACAATCTGGCAGAAAATTCCGCCCCTCTTTGAGAGACGCGCCTTGGCTCCTTGGTCGAAGGAGACAGGGGCGGATAATCCTCCCCCAGAACTCTAGTTTAGCTGCATTTGAGTGAACAATAATCTGCAGCACTAAACACACATTAAATAATCCTTGATATTGTTATCTAACACATAAAACACTAGGGAACATGAAATGTTCTTTCATCTATGCGTAGGCACATGTACGAATAGAGGAATCGTCGAATTCCGACATTGTTAATCTTGTTCTTGATACCCAATTGTTGCAATTTGGATCTTGGGGCATTATATGATTAACGGACCGAGCCGACTTTACGATCTTCGGATCGAGGCTGGTTTGTGAGGTGTACTTCGGGTACACAAAGCAACTTTGTCGATGCCTATTTTTATGCATTAGTCAAGAAATTTTTGCACATTAAGCAGTGAATTTGGTGAAGTTCACATGGGGGTCACGCGTATTAACAAAGTCTAGTGAAGTTATTGTACTATTTATAGTGCAATGGGTACACACCCCGAACAAGTCAAAAAGCAAGTTGATTTATGATGATGCTTACTTAACACATAGGTAATGAACGGATCTCTATGCAACCATAGAGCCTCCTAAGTTACCAAAGTGTGTTAGAGGCGTCTAACTTGTTTTTGCACGGAAGTGATGTGGTATAGCAATGTGATGTTTGCAATGTTATGTATGAGATGTATTATGTTGTAACCTCATAGAGCATGAGTGGCAGGAGCCTTAATGATTGTCATATTATTATTGTAATAGCCATAGTTGTTTTTACTTTATTAGCTAAGTGTAGCAATAGTTGTAAAAGCAAGGATTGACGATAATCAAGCAACAATGGACCTCGATGCTATGCCCATGGCGTATGGAGGAGTACATGACGCCGAAAGACGTTGATGATGGAGATTGTTGAGGCGAAGTGCTATACCATATCACTATATGAATTGCATGTGATGCTAATCCATTTATGCACTTTATTTGTTGTGTGGTAGTCGTAATAAATAGGGAGATCTCTCACTTTAAAATTATCAAGTTATGATGTGTTCCCCTTAAGTTATCCACCACATAACATGGGATTCGAACTGGTGTGGGTCATGTAACATGAGTGCAACTAGCACGTTTATAATGTGGGTGCAAAACTATCTTACTGCTGGTAAACTGAGGTTCACTTGACATACTACCTAGAATGTCTAGAGTATGGAACACAAGAATCGAAAGATTAACAAGAGTCATATGGAGATATGATTGGTATGAGTACCTACCGGTCTTATTCCCCTGTGCGCGATGTAACATTAGTACCAGGAAAATAAGTTCGTGGATCTTGAATCACTAAGTATCAATCATGAGAGATCTTGAATCACTAAACATCAGTAGCAGAAGTCTTCATTCGTAGAGCCCATCTCAAGCCTTAACCTATAGGCAACTGACTGGGAAGACGACCTAGTTCGCATAGACGCCACTATCTCCATCGTTTCTTGATCCTCTGAAAGTCTGGCCAAGTAAATATCCAGGGGCAATGTTGGTGAGTACTTTGAATATACTCGCAAACCACCTTAAAAGAACAATAATAAAAGATATGCAATATGGCTATGGTAGTAGGAGGGCTCCATAAGAGTTCTTTTATAAAATAGTTTCTCTTGTAGATATAGTATGTCTATATATTTGTTGAAAACTTTTTGTAAAACATTTGGAAAGCCTTTTTGAAAAGTATTAGAAAACATCAGGATTGGATCACCCTATTTGTTACTCTTTCTGGTCATCCCATGACCAAACCCCTTTTCTTCCTTTCCGACCATCCCATGGTGAAAACAATTTCCAAGCCATTGCTTTTCCGAAGTCCCTTTTGAAAACAACCAGCACCGCTCTACAACAACATTCCCAAACTTCCATGACCGTGGACATGGATATTCAAATAGATTTACACTCTGCAGAGGTTGTACACTTTACACACACACCATCCGGGTACCCTTCCCAGATCTACACCGATCGTGGGTCGAGTAACTGGTCAAGACCTTCAGAATGCCCACTCCAGGATAAGTGCCTACCGTATGAGAGTTGTTCACCACAACACCGGGACGCCCTATATAGTTCACCAAGCCAACCGGAGCGCTTTTTCCACTTCACAAAGTGTGCGCTTCCAATGAGGGGTTCATAGTAATGCGTGGAGGCCCGTAGACCCTTAGTTCCTTCTCCCGGACGATGTTTTACATGGGCCATTGTACCAGAGAAGACCCACCCTCTAGGTATTTACACCCCCCTGTCATAGTTGTGAGGCAGCTTAAACTAGAGTAAACAAACATCAAGTACAACCCTGTACCATTTCAGAGTAATGTGGTTGCACGAGTTAATTGTTCTGGCAAAATTGCAAAGAACCGGGTGCGTATTTGTAAACATTTTTCCTTTGTTCTCTATCCAGCACTTCTGTAAAACAAAACCTTTTCATTTCTCGAACTTCTCTTGGTGGGTTACAACTCACCAAGGTTTTGCCATAAAACATTTTTGTAAATCTTTCCTGGGGTCTTCCCATCCTATAGTTTTGCTTCGGCTAAAACGGGGTCTCCAAAGGGGTATGGTGTTGTACATCATCTACCGTACTAGGGGTAAATTGGTATCATCAAATGGGTTGTACTTATTAGTACAAATGGTATTGGCTGGAGGAGCCAAGCCACTACTGGGTATAAAAATTTATACAGTAAACCAATGCACTTTGTATAAAAGTATATAAAACATGCATAAGTGAAATAGTAGGACAACGTCTTATGAGAAAGAAGGTGGATTGCCTATGACCAGTGAGATGTCCCTTGACTTCTTTAGAATACCGATAATAATAATAATAACAATCCGATGCTCCCTTCTTCTCGGCGTCACACAACCACAACTATCGTAGTCATTGAGCATACATGCAGACGAACAACATAACATTCAAGGCAAGGCATGCAAGCACCAATATAATATAGCAAACAAACAAAGTCACATGCTAAAATTCAGTAGGGTTTGGAGAGAATGGATTTAGAAAGCTTGGAGTTGTCTTGGAGGCATTTGAATGAATTTCTATATGTTTTAAAGTCTAGAAACTTACTAGGAGGGGTTTTGGACCAAGGACACATTCTGCATGTTACTATTGTATAATAATGATACCATCAGATGGGTATTGATAAAATGAAACCAACAAAAGTGGTTTCACTATTTTATTAATTTTCCTCAATTTACTATGCATTTTCTAGTGATAAAGGTTCTAGTTTTAGGAAATAATTCACCAGAAAAGTTCCGGAGCTTCAAAAATTACTTCCTTGGATAGTTCAGTAGAATTTGATGGACTGGTTCACTAGGAGTTGGAATCACCTTAAAATATTTACTAGAATGCCCTCAGGAAAACCCAAAGTCAATTCTGGTAGTATTTGTCTTTTTAACCAGATTTAATCTTTAGGAGCTTTTGATATGATTCCAAAGACACATGTTAGGTATTTGAAATATCTTTCTGTAGAAAATGGGAATCAACCTTTTTGGATTTATAAAACTTACTATAGTGATTTTATTGGTCAATTAGCTATGCACAGAACAGTTTAATTCACCATAAATCAACCAAGGATTAATAAATTATGAACTTAGAGGGTTTGAAGGATATTGGTATTGGTGAGTTTGTAGAGTTGTAATTTGGTCAATACCTGTTTTTTTACCTCAAGAAAATCCTAAAGGTAGGTTGGGCATGTTTTTGTTATTTTTACTATATGTAAACTAGAAATCAATTTGGGTTGGGGCTAGGGATACATGCAAGGTATGGCCAATACCTTTCAGTACAAACATGGTTTACAACATTTGGAGATGTAAAACTCATAAAGGATTTATTAGTTAAAAGAGTACATTTAGGTATTGAACTTAATGAAATGAAACTAGACATTATCTGGGTTAACCAGGAGCACTGCATGTTAAAGGATTTATCATAGAACATGTACTAAAATGGATCAGAGAAAAATACTTAGTTTCCATTTTTAAATTGAATTAAACTGAGCATATTTTCTGCAAATCACAAAATATCCAAATAAAAAGAAAAGGGGCATGGTGTCCGGGCCATATCTGGAGGGGAAATGGGTCGCCAAGGGGGAAATCGGCCCTCCCGGGTCGTGCCTCACGCGGGAGGCCGCGGTTTGAAACCATAGGGCAGGGACCAGGTGTCAGTGATAGAGGGGGCGCGAAGGGGTACGGGTTGTTTTATGCCGTTGGATTAGAAGGCGATGGACGGTGGTGGCTCGTCGTCCTCGCTCGCGGCTGCCAGGCGATGGTGGAACCCAAGCTGGTGGCTGAAGGGTGCGGGGAGGCTCACCTGAGGGCTAGGAGATGACGAGGAGCGGCGAGATGAAGAGGTGCTCGATGACGGCTCCAGGGATGGTCGGCACGAGGCGTTTTGGCGAGGAACAGCAGCTCACGCGATTTCGAACGAAGGAAGCTCATCGGATCTCGATGGCGCCACCGCGGAAGTCATTCCTGGGAAAGAAAAAAGGTGGCTTAGGATCAGGACATTGAGACGAGATAGGGGAGATAACATGCAGGGGCGGAGGCATGGAGATGGGGCCACCCCAAGTAGATCTTGGAGAGGACCGATAGGTTCTCTCTCTCTTCTCACGATCAGGCTAGAGCACGGGAGAAGGGATGGTGTTCTGGGGGTGAGTGGCAGGGAGAGGAAGCAAATGAAGGACATGGGTGTGGTGGGGGTGGCCTTTGGCCTTTTTATTCCGGGAGAGGTGGGTTCATGGTGAACCAAGCTCACAAAAGTAGAGAAGGTGGTCTAGGAAGCCATTGGCCATAGGGGAAATGGAGGGAGTGTTGTGGGGCTCTGAGTCGACCACTAAGTGGAGAGGAGGGTGGTGGCTGCTGCTGCCCTATTAGTTTACAAGATTTTCAATAAGTGGCTTATCTCTCTCTCTTACTCTCTTCAAGAACATGGTACCAAGGAGGGAAGTGATACAGTATACTTCGACCAGAGGGGGTCATGATGCTGGAGAGGAGTGCTAGAGAAGCTTTGATAAGGATTTGAGTTAGTTTAACTCAATGGTTTTGTTAGTTTGCCAAGTTTGATAAAAAAGATAGCTATGAAGGAAGTTTGAGAAATTACATGTGGCAAGGGGGAAGGTGGTACTGGTAGATGGGTATGGTCAAAACATAACCCTAGTAAATGTTTGGGATTTTTCAAAGGATTTAAAGACTACTCATAAGCATTTATTCAATTAGTACAGAAATGGTTTCTAGAAGCTATTTTGATATTTTTACATTCAACAAGGTTGGTTTTAGATGTGAGATGGTCCTAAATACCATATCACACGTTGCAGAATTTTCTTGGAATTTATTGTGGTGGGAAAGTATTTATAAGGAATTATTTCTTGTTTCTGCCAATTAAGATAAAGGGCAAATAGAATTAATCAAGTGTCTCAAAAGTATTTATTTTTGAGTTGAGAAGATGGGATATGATATATAGGCATCAAGTGTGCCTTGAGTTGGCAAATTAATTTGGAGAAAAACAAACTTGCCGTTATAGAGAAGGTTTTGAGGATTTTGTAAATGAAGGTATTTAAATAGTTTTAGGATCCAAATAATTATGGAAATTATTTGGCAAAGGATTATATCCAAGTTAGATGATGTAAAATTGAAGTATCTATCATTAACAACCTTGGGTATTGCAAGACAAGATGGATTTTGAAGGAAGACAAGGATTTGAGGATCTAGGGCATTGTTATTTTTATACCTCCTAAACATGGTTGGATTAAGGATCTCATAGCTCACCTTGATACAACGGGTATATGGATAGTTAGACAAAGTTATATAGACGATCATGGCAGCAATAGTTTGGCTTGGTTGCAATTGAGGTGTTATAGAAGTGATGGCAAACTTTGTTGAAAAGAAGGCCGCCATAGCATAGGTGTTAGGATGCCTCATAAACCAGGTGGGTTTAAGAAGCACAGAGCTCCATTGGAAACAAGTGAAGGGTGGATTGATATACCATGCTTAGTAGATCATAACCATTCAAATAGTTGGTACAAATATGATGGCATATTGATACGAGCTTCTGCCAAAGTAGGCAAGATGATAATATTTGCAGAAAAGATTATTATCTTGTCTACAAAACCATCAAGGATGAGTGGGTATCATAATGGTTTAGCCAAGGGAAAGAGTGGGTTTTGGTAGTACTTATGATGTACTAAAATATGGTTCAAGTACGTTCTCAAGGATCTACACTGATTGGAATAGGTGGAGTTCCAAAGATTGAATCTAGTTAATGATTCCAGACTTAGCCAAATTAGCAGATTTGGGGATTTAGACTAGTATGCAAGAGGGAAACCTTTGAGAGAGGGGCAATGATTTGTTCTTATCATAAAGTGTATGATATTGAAGAATATCTTGTGTAGATAATATTTCATGCTTATTGTTGGTCTTTGATGGGTTGGAAGCTAATGCAAAGAAGTAGCTCAGGATTGATCTAGGTAAGTAGATTAGAGATTCACATGAGTGACTCAAGATATTAAGTTTGGGATGCTTAGTTTGAGATTGATGATCTCAACTATTGGTTTGATCCTTAAGGACGAGCTCCTAGATTGGCTCATGCTACTTCCTAAGCAAACAAGGCAATCAACAGATCAAGGCAATTCATCAAACATCAGATCAAGGAAATTCATCTTATCAAACTTATCCAACTACTACTAAGGTTACCATCAAGACTATCTTGAGGTAATCATTGGTGCTTTGAAGAGGTTGTGATTTTGAATTAATGTAAGGACCTCTTGGTATTTCTACCAAGATTGGATGAAAAGGTTTTAGGAAAGGTTTTGGAAACCTAGAGACAAGAGTAATTGAAAGTTCTATCTTTAAAAACATAAGGGGATTATATATAGGTCTCCATAGCTTTGTTAATAGAAACTAGTAAAACAATTTGTTGTGTCATGGTCATCTTGGCTCAAGTTTGAATTGTCAGAACATTTGAGAATATGAAAGATGAGCCAAGACATCTCTTTTGAAGAAAATATTTTTTGTCAACTGGAGTTGAGGTAAGGAGCATATCATCTAATACGTAATCAGTTGCATGAACACAAGCAAACGAGTAAACAAGCATTGCAACATGGACCAATAAAAAGTTTTTGTTCCCCCTGATTTTTGCCTTTTTGACAACCAATCGGGGTTGCTGAAATTGGGATGTTACAAGCTAGGTATCAGGATTAGGTCATGTCATTATAGATTAGGGTTTTACCCTTTTAACTTTATTTCTAAAGCAAGCCGTGTTCTCCAAGGAATTGCGTCCTTCATGGACCTGGGCCACCCGAATCATGCCTGGGCTTTGTCATCAAGTGCAGATCATCACGTGGGCTTCTATTGGGCCATACCGGATATGCTAATATTAGGCACCCATAGGGCATACCCATGTCACACGGGTACGTTCAAAGGTTGGAAGCGCTAGGCGTTCCCTTTCCTTCTGAACTAGGAGCTGAAAAATCCTTAAATCACTCCCACCTAGATTTTTTGGGTTTGTCATGAACTTCAACATGCATGGGATGAACAAAACATTGGCTGAACTATACGCAGGGTGGAAGGTGGCTGAAAAGGACATACAGAAGAACACCAATCATGTGATGATGGTGAAGAAAACCACTCACTTCAAGAAGAAGTCTGGGGGCGACAAGAAGGAGGATGTGCGCCGAGCCTCTAACAAAGGCAAAGCGTTTAAGACAGGTCCTGCCCCGAACGCTGAGTGTTTCTTCTGCAAGGAGAATGTTCACTGGAAAAGGTACTATCCAAAGTACTTAGCGGATAAAAAGAATACTGGATCGTCCAGTTCAGTTATATCTGATATACATGTTATTGATGTTTACTTGCAAGGTCCTAAGAGTAACTCTTAGGTAATACCGGATCGGTTGCTAATATTTACAATTTGATATAGGAGCTACGGAATCCTAGGAAGCTTGGCAAGAACGAGGTGACGATGCGCGTCGAGAATGGAGCAAGCGTTGCAGTGATTTCTGTCGGCACAAGACCTCTACATCCATTGTCAGGATTCATATTAGAACTTAGTAGTTGTTACTTTGTGCCTGCATTATGTAAGAATATAATATCAGGATATTGTATCTTACAAGATTGTTATTCGTTTAAATCAGATAATAATGGTTATTCGATTTATATGAATAATATCTTCTATGCACACACTCACGTGAAGAGTGGGTTGTTTATGATTGATCTTGACTGTGATACACACATCCATAACACTGAGGCTAAACGTGGAAAGACAAATGAATTGAATAACACTATAGATTGGGTCATATTATACATAAACGCATGAAGAATCTCCATAGTGATGGACTTTTGAATTCACTAGATTTTGAATCTTTTGATACATGTGAAGCATGTTTGATGAGAAATATGGCCAAATCACCGTTTAACGGATATATTGAATGAGCAAGTGACTTACTGGAAATACTACGTTCTGATGTATGCGGTCAATGAGTATACCTGCACGTGGTGGATTTCTCTACTTTATAACCTTTACCCACAACTTGAGTCGCTATGGTTATATTTATCTTATGAAGCATAAGTCTGAAACATTTGAAAGAATTTCAGAACGAAGTACAAAATCAACGTGGCAAGAAAATAAAGTTTCTGCGATCGGATCATGGAGGTGAATATTTGAGTAATGAGTTTAGCGAACATCTTAGAGCTTGTGGAATCATTTCACAGTTTACGCCTCCATGAACACTCAGCGCAATGGAATGTCGGAGCGGTGTAATAGAACTTTGTTGGATATAGTAAGATCTATGATGTCTTCAACTGATCTCCCTTTGTCATTTTGGGGCTATGCTTTGGAAACTACGGATTTCACACTTAATAGAGCGCCATCAAAATCCGTTGAGACGACACCATATGAGTTGTGGTTTGGCAAGAAACCAAACTTACCGTTTCTTAAAATTTAGGGTTGCGAAGCTTATGTAAAATGTTTATAGCCAAATAAGCTTGATCCCAAGTCGAAAAAATGCATATTTGTAGATTACCCTAAGGAAATTGTTGGGTATTCCTTCTACCACAAAACTGAAGGCAAGATACTTGTCGCGTGAGGAGGAACATTTCTTGAGAAGGAATTTCTCGCTAAAAGTTTGAGTGGGAGGACAATAGAGATTAATGAGATTATTGAAACTGAGCAAGATGCGCAAAGTAGCATAGAACTGGAAGCAGTTCTGGAAATGCCTATGGATCCATCAGATGCTACTAATGGCTGTGAAATACCACCTCTTATAGCCATATCAAATGTGTCATTTGCCTATCATATGATGCTCCATCTAACTATTGCTATGCTTTATATGCATCATTACTTGTTTTCATTACATTCAATATGAGCTTTGCACATTTAGTAGTTTAGGTAGAATTTTACCACTCTTCCTTGTCTTTGACATGTGTGTATGTGTTCATGATGATCATGGACAAAACAAAGACAAAAGGAACAGAGAGAGCATAGCATGGAGGAGCTGCAGGGACCAAACTTAGCCATTTGAGAGGTTGGAAAAGTCAAAATTTCCAACTTGTCAAAATATAGATCCAAGACCATGGGGTTGTATCCCTCGTCGATACTAATCCAACGAGCCGAAGAACACCCAGCATGGAGTTCATATGAAGAAATGGCGGCCAACATACGAAAGGAGGCACAAGGTTTAATGAGCAACTATACGGCGGGAGACCGTATTGACGAGGTTTAATCTTGTCAATGCCCATTGTTATGAGCTTGGGTTTTGGAGAAGATGGGGGTGCTGGAGATTGCAGAACGGTTAACAGCTAAGCAAACAGGGGACACGAGACTTACCCAGGTTCAGGCCCCCGGAGGGAAAACCCTACTCCTGCTTGTCTGCTCTTTATTACGGCGGAACCGAAAGTTACAAGGGTGCGCAGATGCAATCTGGCATGGAGGTGTGTATGCAGTGAGGTGAGAGAGAGATCTTCGTTGCGCCCTCCTAGCCTTTATATAGAAGTAGGCAGGTCCCAGGCACAGATCGAGTCGGTTACAAGTTTAGGGTTTGCCCTTTTGAATATTCTATCTGTTCTAGTCTTGCTCTCCAAGGATCCGAAGATGTCATGGGCTTGGGCCACCCGAAAATATTCATGGGCCACGTATATTATTGTGGGCCTTCCTTGGGCTGGACCAGGTATGCTAACGTCGTGTACCCGTAGGGATAACCATGTCAGTAGCCCCCGAGTGTTCAGTCGGATCGTAGATTCGGCTGAGGACTCTTCAATCTTTTGGGTGCTATTGTTTCTGTTCATCAGGAAAAGAATGATTTTAGTGTATAGGGATTGTTGATACGTGTGCCTAACTCTCCTGACGGATCAGGGTCAGTTATGTGTCTTAGTAAAAAACAACATGATCTTCTTCAGATTCGAGTCCCTCGACTCGAACCCGGAACAGATGCTGGCGTGATTCGACTCAGGCTGTTGAGGTCTTATAGGATTCGAATCCCAGTAGTTTTCGAATGATGTACCCAACGCGTCCATCAGGATTTTCATCGCGCTTGTTGGCACAGATTTTTACTAGCAGAGCGCAGTCGAGTGCGTTACCAGGCCATCAGATGGTATCTGTAGGTCTTATCTTTGCGTCACAGACACATCATCCGAAATTGTATCACCGCAGAGGTGTTTCGGATGCCCAAGGAGGATGTTTCTCACTTAGCGTTTGTTGGGGCAAAGTTGCCAAAAAAAAATTTGCATTCTGATCCGAAGGATCGCAGTCGAAAAATTCATAGGATGCGCGACCAGCGCTCCCTATGGGAGTAGCCCCCGAGTGTCTGTTCGAGTCGTAGACTCGAGCAGAGACTTTAATTCAGCTGTTGTTGGCTTCAGGTCTGTAGGACACAATTTATTCAGATGCCTGAATCAATCCTCCCTATGGGAGTAGCCCCCGAGTCTGTAGTGGAGTCGTAGACTCAACGTAGGACTCAAAGAATAGATCATTGTCGTAGTACGTTATTCATGCTTCGGGTGCGCGGCCAGCGCTCCTGATAGGAGTAGCTCCCGAGTAGTTGCTCGAATCATAGATTCGAGTGAGTACTTTTAGCTATTAGCCGAAAATTTCTAACCGTTGCTAGTGTTGTATGATGACGTCAGTGCTGACGATCGATGACCTCAACCGTCTGCGGCGCCAGAGGTGACGTGACTGGATGAATGTGGGTACCACTTTCTGACTCGGAGTTGACGGGTCATGCACGACGTGGCGAGAATTACGGCATCTCCTCGATTTCCGTGCGTAGGGGACGGCGTGCGGGCGACGGTTTGCTGCTGTGCTGACACGTGGACGGTTGGATTTGATTCTGGTGCTAGTGCTTCCAGATGAACGGTCCCTGGTCATCGTCTTCGTTCCTTATAACTGTGGGGAAAAATTGTGGTTTGTTTTCACCGCAACCACTTGCTTTCTACTACTTCCATTTCCTTGAGCTTTTCTCGCCGCGCGCTGGAAGTTCTCCGATCATTCCCTTCCTCTTTCCTGCGCTCGCACCTCCGCCGTCATCGCGCCGCGATGAGGAAATCGAAGAAGGCCTCCATCGGAGCGGGCACCAGTGCTGCTGCTGGTGGCAAGAAGGGCACCGCCGCCGCTCGTGTCACCGATGGTGGGTGGCGGCGCACGGAGACGTGCGAGGGTGACCTGCGCAAGCTTCGTGAAGCGGGTTTAATCCCGAAGGACAAGGAGGCCGTCAAGATCCCCGACGACGAGGTAATTCCACGTCCACCCGCAGGGTTTCGGGTCATGTTCGTTGCCTTTGTTCTTCGGGGTCTTTCACTCCCAGTCCATGATTTTCTCCGTGGACTATTGTTCTTCTATGGCATCCAACTCCACCATCTCTCGCCCAATTCTCTTCTCCACATCGCCTGCTTCATCACTTTTTGCGAGTGCTGGCTCAGTATGGAGCCGCACTTTGGCCTCTTTTGAAGCTCTATTCCATGAAGAGGCGGTCCGGCTCCGACGGAGTTTACCCGATGGGTGGCTACGTCATTTCCCTTTGATCCACTTTTATTTTCTTTCCTTTTTCTATGTCTGAGTCTGTCCAATACTGGAGGAGGAAGTGGTTTTATATCCGCGACTCCACAGTGGACGGGCAAAATTTCGGCCTTGCCCCTTTGGACTCCACCCAGGAGATCTTGAAGAAGAGATCCTGGAAAGATCATATCCTGGAGGCCGAGGTGGAGGAGATAGAGGAGCTCTATCATCGGGTGGAGGACCTCCAGGTGGTTTCGGAGGAGGTGAACAGTGTGGATATCATCCGCACCTTCCTCAAACATCGGGTGCAGCCACTTCAGGCTAAGGCGCATCCAATGTTCCTTTATTCTGGCCGCCACGACCCAACGAGAGTTGCGGCTGCGGAGCTCTCCAAGGGGGACCTTGACAAATTTCTTCGGCCGTTGCTTAATTTCAAGACCGATGAGGACCTTCCGGGGAAATCGTGGACCCCCCGTTCAGTGCTTCTCGACCGGTTCCACAGGTGTAGATCTGCGACGTGCGTGTAGCGCTTTTTTCGAATGCGTTTCCTTGTAATTTTCCGTTCTGAAAATTTGTCTACATTGTGCAGGAGTTCAAGGTACCTGGCATGGTGCTTCCGCTACCTGAACGGTTTCCGGATGCGCCGGACAACGAAGTCATGGAATCCGAGTCCGAGCTTCCGCCGGCTCAGTCGCCTACTGAGGAGGCTCCCGAGGCGAGCGAGGGGCAGACCCGAAAGCGGGCACGGAGCTCGAGCGAATCTTTGAATGCTTCGACTCCGCCAACGCCTAGGGACCCGCCGTTCCTTGTCCGCCATAGTGGAGGTGATGATGCTTCTTCCTCCCCATCCTGGCCGTTCCGGTGCAGGCTATAGCGCCGTGGCCGCCGGCGAAGAGGAAGAAGGAAGAGAAGAAAGGCAAGAGGGCCCTGCCCGTTTTTGACTTGAGCACCATGGAATCGTAAGTTCCTTCAGATGCCTTTCGCTACTTTTCTTGTCCTTATGTCTTCTTACTTATGATTGGTGCTTTCCTTGCAGCCACTCCTTCGATGGCTCTTTTAGTGAGGCCACTCAGGAAGCCGTGGGGGAGTCGAAGGTGACGCCTCATCCCTCTCAGACGGTGTCCACCTCTGGGGGCATAGCTCCGAACCCCTCTCCACAGGAGGCTCGAGTGGTCCTCTCCTAGAATACTACTGAGCCAGTTCCTCCCAGCTTCAGATGGATCCTCGGGATCTGGCTCAGTAGTCTTCTGGGAGACGATCACTCGAGCCTCCTGCGGAGAGGGGTTCGGAGCTACGCCCCCAGAGGTGGCCACCGTCTGAGAGGGAGGATATGTGTCGTGGGAATGGTCACGGCAGATGCTGCAATCGGCAGCGAGTAGTAGAACGAGGGGCAAGGGCGGCCAGCCATCTGCGGTGCGAGATGAGGGCGGAGACACAGGGTTTTACCCAGGTTTGGCCCCCCGGAGGGTAAAGACCTACTCCTGCTAGATTGTATTATGATGGTGGTGCAATGGACGAGCTCGTCGGCTAGGCGGCGAGTCGCTTGGGTGTATGATGGAACATATCCCTACACGCCCTGTAGGGAGGTTTATATAGACTCACCTCCCCTAGGGTTTACATATCTCAACCGAATCAGTTAAGGCTTCGGTAATCGTTTAACCTAACTCGACTGGGCCTATCTACTCGCCTGGGCCTTCAGCTTCCAGTCGCTTGGATCCACACCGGGCCTTGATCCAGTCGCCGTCTTGCAGGCCCACTCGCCAGTTCCTAGGCCAGTCGGAAACGTCCTGCTGGGTATACCCCGGTTGGCATATCCCCATCAGTAGTCCCTGAGGCCGTCGTTGATTGGGCGCAGGTGGTTGCTGGCAGTCGGAGTATACGGCTTCAAAGAAGGCATCCAGTCGAATCGTCGGCGGGCTCCTGGATAAAGGAAAAAACTAGTCATTCTGATCGCAGCTTGGGCGAGTCGAGTCGGCGAAATACTTAGTCACTGTCACAGTGATCGGGTCGGCGAGCCGAGTGGCTGAAGTTGGACCGTTAAACGCGGTCAAACTAGCCGTTGGGGTAATCCAACGGTAACTTTCGGCGTAATCACCGCGTAGTAACGGCTCCCTGATTTGGCGGGTAACAACCGCTATATAAGGGGAATGGCAGGCAATCGGAGAACCATCTCCTCATCATTTCCTTCGATCGCGCACACTTTCGCCTTCCTCCGCATCGCGATCCAGCCGACCCGAAATCTTCCGTCCTCCACGAACCCTTCCGCCAATGGCCCCCTCCACCGAGCCTTGGGGCAGATCTAAGTGTACGAGAGCGCAACTGGCGTCCTTCGAGGAGGCCGGGATCCTGCGCGCCGGCAGGTGGCGCATCCCTGCGGCCGGAGAGGTGACCCCGAACCCGCGCGAGGGAGAATTCATCTGCTTCACCAGCCACCTGGAACGAGGGCTGGGATTCCCTACGTCCTTGTTCTTTCGGCGCTTCTGCGCCTACTACGGGATCCAACCGTCGGACCTGGGTCCGCACAGCATCAAGCAGCTCGCCATCTTCATGGCGTTCTGCGAGTGCTACCTGGGCTGCCGGCCCTACTTCCCTCTGTGGCAAGATCTGTTCCACGGACGGATCAGTCGCGAGGAAGCGGGCGGCCCAATGCTTGCCGCGGGTGGCCTGACGTTCCAGCTTAAATCGAAGGCCTCCTTCTTCGATCTGATGCTACCCGCCAAGGCGGCGAGCCAATGGAAGAATTCTTGGTTCTACGTTACCGAGGTGACTCCGGAGGGCGAGGCGGCAATCCCACGATACTCCGCCGAACGACCCGAACCGCGCCGACTCCAAGTCGGCAAGCTTCCCACCGACCAACGGATGGTCGTGGACGAAATGCTTCAAACCATCCGTGGTCTGAAGAAGAAGGGCCTCCAGACGATTAACTTATACAACTGCTGGCTCGGGCGGCGGCTCGTCCCTCTGGCCCAGCGTGACCACTACATGTACCAATACACGGGCCGGGAGGACTCGACGAAGTCCTGCCTCGCCGAGTGGAAGCTCGAGGACTACACCCCAGCGTTGAAGAAGATCACCCAGGCGGTGTACCTGGACGCAAAGGCCGGGGTCGCCCCCTACACCGCGAAGCATCCAGCCCCAACGGTGAGTCACCCTGCATCATTCGCAATCGCAGTCTGTGCAGTCGTGGTCATTCTAATTTCATCTTGTGCTCATTGCAGCTATTCCAAGTGGTGGAAGGATGGCTCCCGCCTTTAGATGACGAGAACTCGAGCTCGTCCGTCCAGGACATGGGCGAGTCGCCTCCCGCCAAGGGCGACACCGAGAGCGACGAGAGCAACGGCGACGACGAATCCGAGGAGGAGGTCGCCCCGCTGGTCCGCAAGACCCGCGGGCAGCGTCAGTGTGAGCTTGAGGCGAGTAAAAGCCTCGAGCGTCATGATGATGATGACGAGCTTCCGGAGACCACCTCGCGCCGCCAGGCCACTCCGTCGAAGAAGAAGAACAAGAAGAGAAAGAGGCGAAGGCCCCTCCAAAGAAGAAGACGAAGCCGGTGAGGCTGGCCTCGCTGCCGCACTCGGCGAGCAGCTCCGACGCCCCCAGCCCGGCCAAGGGCAAGGCGCCGCCGGTGGTAACCGCGCTGGACACGGCCGCTGTCCTGAGCGAGGTGCCACTGGCTTCGATACCTCCGCCATTCGCCCCAGTCTCTGGACTAGGGGCCGCTCCGGTCGCGGCGGCTTCACCTCGCAAGGAAGCTCCCGCTGAAGATGTCTCAGAGGCTCCCGTCGCAGCCTCGACGACGAAGAAGCCATCCGTGTCTTGGGCACACGACGTCTTGGAAATGGGCCTCAGTCGCCGACTAGGCCCCGAATTGGAGAAACCGGCCGGCATCCGCACGGGGCTACGCTTCATTCCAGTCGCTAAGTGAGTTTGCTCACCTTGTTTCGTATTTCATTGTAATTGAATTATCTTGCTCACGCAATCAATTTGTAGGACCGGAGCGAAGAAAATAGGCCATCCGACCGTGGCCAAGGTGCCACCCATTGTCAGCGAAGAGGATCCCTCCCGGAAGTGGTAGGCGGACGAAGTCGTCGTCCCTGCTGATGGCGCCAAGAAGGCCAAGGCCGACGATGTCGTCACGATCTCCGACGACACGGCGGTCGCGCCGAATGAACCCGCAACGGAGGCGGCCGTACCCACAAAGGAGGGTGCTCCCTCGCCTGGGGCGGCCGAGCCGGCCTCCTTTGGTGCCGGTGCCTCTATCGCAACGTTCCCGTGCTTCATGGACAGAGCGGCTACAGCGAGTGGGACCTCGCCCTCAAGCCGTGCACCTGGGGTCGCCGACGCGGAGGTCGAGCAGCGTCGTGGGCACACGCCGGCTCTCCTCGCGTCTGTGGATGCGATACAACTTCATGGCATGCTTGGCGCAGCCATCCAGGTATGTCCAGTCCCCGAGGATCAGGTCGGTGTGTTGCAGCGGTCTGATTCTTTTAGTGTCTTGTTGTTATTTTTCGCGTCCAGTCCCCGAGTGCGCACTCGCTGAATTTCAGCGGGTGGGCACTTAGGGTTTTTGAACGCCAGTCTCCGAGTGCGTACTCGCTGAATTTCAGCGGGTGGGCACTTAGGATTTTTGATCGCCAGTCCCCGAGTGCGCACTCGCTGAATTTTAGTGGGTGGACACTTAGGATTTCACTTTGGTTAACTGTTTGAATTGTGTGCAGGGTCTGCAACGTGAGTCAGCTGACCGATTGGCAGCGAAACACCACGCGGAGAAGGAACTAGCCACCGTCCAAGAGGCGAATAAGGGGCTTCAGGCAGTTGCCGCGAAGGCAGAGGAGGCTCGCCAGGGACTTGTCCCAGCGGGTGAGTTGGCAGTGGCTCAATCGGCATTGAGCTCGGCTGAGAAGCGGATCACCGACCTCGAGCGCGAGCTGAGGGAAGCGAGAGAAGAAGCGAGTTCGGCGGATGGTCGAGCCAAGGCCGCCGTTACGGCCGCCGCAGAAGAACGTAAGGTTTCTGACGCCCTTGTTGCTGGGCTTCAGGATGATTATACTTCTCTTCAGAGCTTCATCATGGATCTCTCCCGTCCCTTGATTGGTGAGTGTGTCTGCCCCTGCCTATTGCATGTGCCTTTTTGTGATATCCGACGTACTCACTGTTATCTTCTATTCGCAGGTCGCATCCTTGATAGCGCGGAAGAGGCGAGCTCGTTCGACGCGCGACAATGTGTGGCCACGCTTGTCTACTCGGCGACGTTGTCGGCGACATGCATCCGAGCCTACCTCTAGGAGATATCGTGTTTGTTTTGTGATTTGTCATGTGTTTTTTGATTGAGGGTTGAACGAGTCCCCGGGCGCGTCCGCCCTTTTTATGGGGTTGACCTCGTTTGTAACGTGTTTGCGGTTTTTGGATATTTTGTTATTGCGGTCGACTCGCCCGGACTCGGAGAGCCAGTCGCAAGGCGACTCCCTTGAGCGCTCTGTACTTCACCGTTTTCCCTTGCGCGAACGAGGTCGGGTGGCCGAGTCCCCGAGCGTGGTACTTGGTTGTTCTAGGCGCAACTTGAGGGTGGGTGAGGACTTGGCGCGTTAGTTCGAGCGCATCACTCCTGCCTGGCCCGTTGGGTCAGTCGCATGGCGAGTCCTGGGCATGCTCTCATACTTGGCGTTTTCCCGAGCCGCTCGCGCTGAACTGGTCGTCAGTCCCCGAGCGTGGTACTTGGCCGTTCGAGTCGCTATGTCAAGGATGCGGAGGATCATGGTCACTGTAAGAAGCAAAGGCAGTTGTCTTGGCTCGTAGAGCCAGTCGGGCTGGGCGACTCCAATGGGGCTCCGGGTAGGCGTTTTTCGTGGACGATGCAAGACCTGAGGTGACCCAGTGCTCTTGCACCGCACTACTTAGCTGTGCTGATCGCTGTACCAAAGGTTGACTTCTGCGGTTAGCTTGACGCTGTTATTACGAGTGCGAGTGGCACAAGACACGGAGAGTAGGCGCAATTTCCGGTAACCGATTCTTTTTATTCCATAGCGACTGGAGGGTACATATGTGGGGTTCTAGGAGGAAAACTTCCGTAGGAGGTTTACATTCCATGGTCGCTTGACGTCGAGTTTGCCGTCCCCGCGAACGTCGATGAGGTAGTAGGCGTCATTGCCGAGTACTCGCCCGATGGCGAATGGTCCCTCCCACGGAGGGGAAAGCTTGTGCATGCCCTTCTTGTCCTGGATGAGGCGCAACACCAGGTCGCCTTCTTGGAAGGTGCGAGTTTTCACCCGCCGGCTATGGTAGCGGCGGAGTCCCTGCTGGTAGATGGCGGTGCGTGACCGAGCGAGGTCACGTGCCTCTTCGAGTTGATCGAATCCATCCTGGCGGGCGAGTTCGTTTGCAACCTCCGTGTAGTGGACGAGCCGCGACGAGTCGTGCTCGAGGTCGGTGGGCATGACTGCCTCGGCGCCGTACACCATGAAGAAGGGGGTGAATCCTGTCGACCTGTTGACCGAGGTGCGGATGCCCCAGATGACGGAGGTAGCTCCTCGACCCAGCACCCGGCGGTGCGCTCGAGTGGTACTTGGAGTCGCGGCTTCAGGCCGTGGAGGATGCTTTGATTGGCCCGTTCCTCCTGGCCGTTTGATTCCGGGTGGGCGACTGACGCGAGGTCGAGCCGGATGTGGTGTTCTTCGCAGAATTCGGCCATGGCTCCTTAGGCGAAGTTGGTGCCGTTGTCCGTGATGATGCTGTTTGGGAACCCATAGCGATATATGAGCTCGCGTAGGAATTTAGTGGCGGTCTTCCCGTCGCACTTCCGGACTGGTTTGGCCTCTACCCACTTTGTGAATTTGTCGACTGCGACCAGGAGGTGGGTGTATCCGGAGGGAGCCTTTTTGAAGGGGCCTACCATGTCCATACCCCACACGGCGAATGGCCAGGTGATGGGGATTGTCTTGAGCGCTGAGCTCGGCACGTGCGTCTGGTTGGCGTACTTCTGGCACCCGGTGCACTGCTGGACAATGTCGACGGCATCGACGTGTGCGGTGGGACAGTAGAAGCCATGCCGCATAGCCTTGGCGACCAGAGAGCGGGCGCCGGCGTGGTGGCCGCAGTCGCCGGAGTGGATGTCGTGGAGGATGTTGCGTCCTTCGGCGGGTTGGACGCAGCGTTGGAACACGCCGGTGACGCTGCGCTTGTGGAGCTCGCCGTCGATGATGGTGTACGACTTGCATCGGCGTACGATCATCCGAGCGTCCGTCTCGTCTGCTGGCAAGGTACCGGCCTCCAGGTAGGCGACGTAGGGCTTGGTCCAGTCGTCTGGCTCGGTGGTGAGTGCGACCAGGGCTACATCCGGCTGCAGCAGGACTCCGATGTCGATCTCCCTTGGGGGAGAGACTGATGGCTTGGTGACCGTGTCGAGGAAGACGCCGGCGGGTGGTGCGAGTCGAGCCGACCCAATGCGAGAGAGTGCGTCGGCCTCCTCGTTCTTCCGCCTGTCAATCCACTCGACAGAGTAGCCTGCGAAGTGTCCGCCCAGCTTGTCCACTGCTTGGCGGTATGCCGCCATGGTGGGGGAGACGGTGTCGCAGGTGCCAGTGACTTGTCCGGCGACGAGGTCGGAGTCTCCGTAGCAGCGTAGGCGGTTGACGTTCATCTCCTTGGCAGCTCGCATGCCGTGGAGTAGTGCCTCGTACTCAGCCATGTTGTTGGTGCAGGGGGTGAAGTCGAGGCAAATGACGTAACGGAGCTTGTCGCCCTTCGGACTCACTAAAAGAGCCATCACTAAAAGATGTCACCTTCTACTCTCCCACGGCTTCCTGAGTGGCCTCACTAAAAGAGCCATCAGCGGAGTGGCTGCAAGGAAAGCACCAATCATAAGCAAGAAGACATAAAGACAAGAAAAGTAGCGAAAGGAATCCGAAGGCACTTACGAGTCCATGTCGCTCAAGTCAAAAACAGGTAGGTCCCTCCTGCCTTTCTTCTCTTCCTTCTTCCTCTTCGCCGGCGGCTGCGGCGCTACAGCCTGCACCGGAACGGCCGGGATGGGAGAGGAAGAGGCATCGTCACCTCCATTGTGGCGGACAAGGAACGGCGGGTCCCTAGGTGTTGGCGGAGTCGAGGCATCCGAAGATACGCTCGAGCTCCGTGCCCGCTTTCGGGTCTGCCCCTCGCTCGCCTCGGGAGCCTCCTTAGTAGGCGACTGAGCCGGCGGAAGCTCGGACTCGGAGTCCACGACTTCATTGTCTGGCGCATCCGGAAACCGTTCGGGTAGCGGAGGCACCATGCCAGGTACCTTGAACTCCTGCACAATGAAAACAAATTTTCAGAACAGAAAATTACAAGGAAACGCACTCGAAAAACTGCTACGTGCACGTCGCAGATCTACACCTACGGAACCGATCGAGAAGCACTGAACGGGGGGGGGGGGGGGGTCCGGGATTTCCGCGAAGGTCCTCGTCGGTCTTGAACTTAAGCAACGGCCGAAGAAATCTGTCGAGGCCCCCCTTGGAGAGCTCCGCAGCCGCAACTCTCGTTGGGTTGTGGCGGCCAGAATAAAGGAACATCGGATGCGCCCTAGCCTGAAGTGGCTGCACCCAACGTTTGAGGAAGGTGCGGATGATATCCACACCGTTCACCTCCTTCTTCGGAACCACCTGGAGGTCCTCCACCCGATGATAGAGCTCCTCTATCTCCTCCACCTCGCGCTCCAAGATATGATTTTCCAGGATCTCTTCTTCAAGATCTCCTGGGTGGAGGAGAAAGGGGCAAGGCCAAAATTTTGCCCGTCCACTATGGAGTCGCGGATATAAAACCACCGCCAGTATTGGACGGACTCAGACATAGAAAAAGAAAAGAAAAGTGGATCGAAGGGAAATGACGCAGCCGCCGATCGGATAAACTCCGTCGGCGCCGGACTGCCTCTTCACGGAATAGAGCTTCCGAAAGAGGCCAAAGTGCGGCTCGATACCGAGCCAACACTCGCAAAAAGTGATGAAGCAGGCGATGTGGAGAAGAGAATTGGGCGAGAGATGGTGGAGTTGGATACCATAGAAGAACAACAGTCCATGGAGAAAATCGTGGACTGGGATCGAGAGACCCCGAAGAACAAAGGCGACGAACATGACCCGAAACCCTGCGGGTGGACGGGGAATTACCTCGTCGCCGGGGATCTTGACGGCCTCCTTGTCATGCAGGATTAAACCCGCTTCACGAAGCATGCGCAGGTCACCCTCGCGCGTCTCCGTGCGCCGCCACCCACCATCGGTGACACGAGCGGCGGCGGTGCCCTTTTTGCCACCAGCAGCAGCACTGGTGCCTACTCCGGTGGAGGCCTTCTTCGATTTCCCCATCGCGGTGCAGCGACGGCGGCGGTGCGAGCGCAGGAAAGAGGAAGGAAATGATCGGAGAATGTCCAGCGCGCGACGGGAAAAGCTCAAGAAAGTGAAAGCAGTAGAAAGCAAATGGCTAGGGTGAAAACAAACTACATTTTTCCCCACAGTTATAAGGAAGAAGACGATGAACATGGACCGTTCATCTGGAAGCCCTAGCGCCAGAATCAAATCCAACCATCCACGTGTCAGCACAGCAGCGAACCGTCGCTCACACGTCGTCGATTACGCACGAAAATCGAGGAGATGCCGTAATTCTCGCCACGTCGCGCATGGCCAGTCAACTCCAAGTTAGAAAGTGGGACCCACGTTCGTCCAGTCACGTCACCTCTGGCGCCGCAGACGATTGAGGTCATCGATCGTCAACACTGACATCATCATACAACACTAGCAACGGTTAGAAATTTTTGGCTAACATCTAAAAGTACTCACTCAAATCTATGATTCGAGCAACTACTCGGGGGCTACTCCTATCAGGAGCGCTGACCGCACACCCGAAGCATGAATAAGGTACTACGACAATGATCTATTCTTCGAGTCCTACGTCGAGTCTACGACTCCACTACAGACTCGGGGGCTACTCCCATAGGGAGGATTGATTCAAGCATCCGAAAAATTGTGTCCTACGGACCTGAAGATAACAATGGTTGAATTAAAGTCTCTGCTCGAGTCTACGACTCGAACAGACACTCGGGGGTTACTCCCATAGGGAGCGCTGGTCGCGCACCCTATGAATTCTTCGACTGTGATCTTTCAGATCAAAATGCAAAAACTTTTTGGCAACTTTGCCCCAACAAACGCTAAGTGAGTAACATACTCCTTGGCCACCCGAAACACCTCCGTGGTGATAAAGGTTCGGATGCTGTGTCTGCGACGCAAAGATAAGACCTACAGATACCATCTGATGGCCTGGTAACGCAGCCGACTGCGCTCTGCTAGTGAAAATCCGTGCCAATGGGCGCGATGAAAATCCCGATGGACGCGTTGGGTATATCATTCGAAAACTACTGGGATTTGACTCCTATAATACCTCAACGGCCTTAGTCGAATTACGCGAGCATCTGTTCCGGGTTCGAGTCGAGGGACTCGAATCTGAAGAAGATAGTGTTGTTTTGTCCTAAGACAGTTAAATGACCCTGATCCGTCAGGAGAGTCAGGCACACGTATCAACAATCCCTACACAATAAAATCATTCTTTCCTGATGAATAGAACCAGCCGCACCCGAAAGGTTGAAGAGTCCTCATCCGAATCTGCGATTCGACTGAACACTCGGGGGCTACTGACATGGTTATACCCTACGGGTACACGACATCAGCATACCTGGTCCAGCCCAAGGAAATCCCACGAGAATATATGCGGCCCATTAAGATTTTCGGGTGGCCCAAGCCCATGACGTCTTCGGATCCTTGGAGAGCAAGACTAGAACAGATAGAATATTCAAAGAGGCAAACCCTAAACCTGTAACCGACTCGATCTGTGCCTGGGACCTGCCTACCTCTATATAAAGGCTAGGAGGGAACAACAAGGATATCTCTCTCACCTCCGCATACACACCTCCACGCCAGATTGCATCTGTGCACCCTTGTAACTTTCGGTTCCGCCGTAATCAAGAGCAGACAAGCAGGAGTAGGGTTTTCCCTCCGGGGGCCTGAACCTGGGTAAATCTCGTGTCCCCTGGTTGCTTGTCTGTTAACCGTTCCGTGATCTCCAACACCCCCATCTTCTCCAAAATCCAAGCTCATAACAATGGACATTGACGAGATTAAACCTCGTCACTATGTGTTGCATAACTCAGTTGTACTTAAATCCCATCCATACATGTTAATATTTGTTGAAAATTTAAGCTGTCATTTTTTTTGTCAAAAACATGGTGTTTTGCTAAGTTTCAGGTTAAGAAAGAATTAATTCTCGAAGAAACAAAAAAATTTGGTGATCACAGAAGGTTTAACGCCCAACTATATGTCGGGAATAAAAATTCCAGCTGTATAGTTACGGCCGTATAGTTATCGATGCCATCGTCAAAATTTCTTTCCCAGGTACACAAGGTTTAACGACCAACTATACGGCGGGACCGTTTCGGTTCGGCCATATAGTTGCCGCCGTATAGATATCGACACCTGCTTCGAATTTTTTATTTCAGTTTACTACACATTTGACGACCAACTATACGGTGGGAAATATTTTTCCAGCCGTATAGTTTCTACGAACATGATTCCAAGGTCTGGGTAAGGTAACTAAAGACCATAGATTCTTCTATTTTTATTTCTTCTTCCTCTAAAACCTCGAAACACCACTTAGGAGCCTCTCCCATGTTCTAGAAAAGCCGAGCATAAGTAAACAATAAAGTTCTACCTTAGAAACTTCCTAGACTGTTATTCTCTATAGAAGTTCATGTTTTCTTTTTACTTTCTTTTTGTCGGTTGGGCGAACGAACTTCGTTCGTACACCAAAACGATGTCTTTTATTTTTTCTGTGTTATTTTCGCAGGGACTTGAACCTTGTGTGACAACATCTACAGTACTGCCAACCGAGCAAACACTCGCATGAGCCACTTGGTTGCTTTAATTAAACATGCCTACCTAGTAATGTATGGTAAAAATTTCCAACTCGAACCTCTTTTAATAATCACATAGGGGCTGCACACTCGTGATTCATATTTGTCTCACCTGCACTTTATCAAAATCTGGGAGTATGTACAACCCTTGGACCTAGTTTGTTGACTTAAGTGTTGTGCTTAGGTTGATAAACCGACTGAGTGGGACTTGTATTTTTACCACTTGTGAGCTAACCCATGTGTTTTCCAAGCAGGTTCTGACGGAAGGCAGCCACCAGGCTATATCAAGAAATATACGTTAAAGCAAAGGTTCTTTGTCTATCAAAAGAGAGGTTACTTGTACCTCAACGGTAAAGTGTGTCACCCTTGTTTTCAACAAGCTTGGGGAGGTAACCACTTATCACACTCTCTTTTGGAAACTGTATTTTTTCTTTTCTTTTGGTGGTATACTCAAGTTTGGTTCTTGCAAAGTTCTAAGCTTGGGGAGGTTACTTCTGCATGTGTAGAGTCTTGTGCAATGTTCATATTCAATGAAAGTTTAATGCAATCATGTATCCCGCTGTTTTTGAATGCTTGCTTAAGTGAGTTTAGTTTTGTATTTATATGGGGATACACTTGCTCATGATAGGCACCATAGGAGTTGACTTAGAGCTTGTATGCATCTTGCCAAATTGTTTATCAAGCTTGTGACAATATTTGTGATCCTCTAAAAAACATTGCCACAATCTCTACACTTGGAAAGAATGAATACTTGATCAAGATCTTTTGAATTTTTTTGGATGTCACCTAATAGCTTTGTCTTAAATAAATAAGTTATGCTCGACCCCATAGTGTCAAAACAATAGACTTGATAGTTTGCTTACGGAAGGAGTTGTCAATTGGAAATGATATTTCAAAGTTTTGAGTTATATGCTAAATAAGGTGTTGTTTAATTGTCTTAAGAGTTTAGCCTTAAAGATACTCAAAACCATAGCTATGATGATCAACTTGATAGTACTCATTGAAAGGATTTGTTTGAAGAAACTAATGTTTAGCGGTAATTGAGATGCATGCCAAATCTTGACCTGTTGATTAAAGTATGATATTGCTTTACGCGTGTCTGCACCACTGTCGCACAACATGGGATGCTAACAACTCCGCTGGCCTTTGAACAATCCAAAAATAGGAAACTCTTGGAGTTTGGCTATGAGCTGCCCAACATATGTAGTAGAAATGCTATATTTGGGTATGCATTGGTATTCTCATGGGCTTGCGTTCAAAGCAAAATAGGGAATAATCCTTTGACCGTTATGAGAAATCATTATACCAAAAAGAGAAACCTTGGTAATGGTCATGAGTATCCATTCTTAGCCTGTACAGTCTAATTAAACACACTAAGTTTTAGCACGATCTCATTACTGATGAACTGAAGTTTTAGAAAGACAAAGAATAGAAAATGAGTGTTTGGTAGCCATGATTCATTTATGTGGATGACCAAATGAGACACTCTAATGCTATGCTTCTTTTGACATGTTCTCGCATTTCCTCTTGGCATAAATCTCGTTACTAAGAGGTAAACTTTCTAAAAGCTCAATAACTGATGTTTGCACTTGAGAGCCTTAACTGAATAACATGATTGGGTAGAATCGATGAACTTTATTCCTATTTATGCTTGACATCTATTTGTGACTAATTTTTGTCTCATAAAAATAATGATATGAAAAGTTATACAAAAGGTGCAATAAGAGGATCACAAGTTTGTTTGCGAGTTAGATTTACTATTGACATGGATCATATAAGTTTTGATGAATCTTTTGTGGTCTTTATAAGTAAGCTTGTGTTTCCTTGTATGCATACATGTTTTCTCTCTCCGAGCTTGTATAATAAATAAGGATGCAGAGCATTGATTTCCAATGATATGCTATTTCACAACCATTAATTTATTATCGACCCTTCCTGCTCGAGGACAAGCAAGGTCTAGCTTGGGGAAGTTGATGGCTGTGAAATACCACCTCTTTTAGCCATATAAAATGTGCCATTTTCCTATCATATCATGCTCCATCTAACTATTGCTATGCTTGATATGCATGATTACTTGTTTTCATTACATTCAATATGAGATTTGGACATTTAGTAGTTTAGGTAGAATTTTACCACTCTTCCTTGTCTTTGACATGTGTGTAGGTGTTGATGATGATCATGGACAAAACAAAAGCAAAAAGAACAAAGAGAGCATAGTATGGAGGAGTTGTAGGGACCAGACTTAGCGATTTGAGAGGTTGGAAAAGTCAAATTTCCCAACTTCTCAAAATAAAGATCCAAGACCATGGGGTTGTATCCCTCGTTGATAAGAATCCAATGAGCCTAAGAATACCCAAATCAGAGTTTGTATGAAGAAATATGGTGGCCAAAATATGAAAGGAGGTAGAAGGTTTAACGAGCAACTATACGGCGGGATCCCGTATAGCTCCGGCCGTATAGTTGCCAAAAACATCGAAAACGACGAGATTCCGCCCCAGAAAGGCTCCAGAACCTTCCCCAAGTCATATGACGATATTATGGGTACCCTAGGGCATCCCCAAGGCCTATAAAAAGAGGGGAGGAGCCAAAGGATGCCACCACAACATCATAGCCCTCCAGGGGTGGGGCTCTGCCGCTGCCACTCATCCAATCTCCATAGCAGCAGAGCTCTGCCTCAACCACACCTCTGAGATCTAGATCTACCTCAATACCATCACCATCAAGGCATCCAAGGGAGAAGAAGAGAAGGAGAAGGAAGACATCACCACCACGCATCGATCTCCATCTCCATCATCATCATCATCATCATCTCTCTCTCTCTCTCTCTCTCTTTCTCGTGTTTAGTAATTGTAAGACTAAACACGGTTTTGACATCATTATATATTTATATGTTTTGCCGTTCATCCATGTGTGAGTGATTAATTCAATTCTAGGTGGAGGTATGATCTAGTGGCACCAAGTTAGAATTTATTGTGATCTAAGATGAGTTTATGTGATCCTTTGATTCGAAAGTGCCTTTTGCCTTGCGGTGACACGCGAGAACCATGCATAGTGCACACAGAGTGACAGCCTGGTAATAAATTGGGGAACATTTATTTGTCTGAGTAATCTCTTATAGATCACACATATATTTGCCCATCTAGTACTAGTGAGACCAAAGCCTAGAATCACTCTCTCATTCCATTTAATCCTACAACTACAATCTCTTTAATTTAGTTCATATTCTTGTTTACTTTCCTTCTTAGTTTATTTTGTTCTTGTTAAAAGTTCTTTGTTATTAGATACTTTAAACCTCTCTCAATTACTGTTGTTCTAGCAACTTATAGAATAGGCTATTTCCAAACCATGGTTTGGGTGTGAAACGTGGCCGCATTGACAACGTGGTTGCAGGGTCGTGTTGTTTTTGTTCGTCGAGCTTCCATCGAGACAAACTTTTAAATATTTGCTGCTACAAGTATTGCAATAAACCTGTTGTTGGTGCAGGAACCCAGTCATCAGCTACCACGTCTAAAAGTGTCGTAGTCTCGGAAATTAATGCTCCTATTGAACCACGTAGATCTGGTAGAGTTCGTCTTCCGGTCGTAAGATTTAAATATGAAGTATTTCTATTAGATAGCAATGAACCAGCTACATACAAAGAAGCTTTGATGGGCCTAGACTCCATCAAATGGCAAGAAGCCATGAAATCCAAGATAGAATCCATGTATGAGAATCAAGTTTGGAACTTGATGGACCCTCCTAAAGGCGTAAATCCTATTGAATATAAATTGATCTATAAGAAGAAAACATACATGGATGGTAATGTCACCGTTCATAAATCTCGACTTGTCGCAAAGGGGTTTTGACAAATTCAATGAGTTGACTACGATGAGACTTTCTCTCCTGTAGTGATGCTTAAGTGTGTTTGGATTCTTCTATCAATAGTTGGATATTACGATTACGAAATATGGCAGATGGATGTCAAAAAAGTCTTCCTGGACAGGAAGCTAACCGAGGATGTGTACATGGTACAACCTGAGGGTTTTGTCGATCCTAAAGATGCTGGAAAGGTGTGTAAACTTCAGAGATCCATTTATGGACTAAAGAAAGCATCACGGAGTTGTGCCCGGGGGTTACTGTCGGGGCCCTGGCAACCGGGGTGCCATGTACCTATGGTTGAAAGGTCCAACGTCAGGACGTTGCGCCCTCAAGAGGCTATAACATCTCTAGGGTGGTCCAGCTAAATGATCCCTCACGAGGCCCCCTTCATGAGGAAACAACCTCTAGAGGATGTGTAAACTGAGGGGCCCCACTATGGCACCCCGATATGCTGTAGAGCTTTGGGGCCCTGGAGCATGTCACGGCTAGTCGGTACTCTCACCGAGTGGCCAGCGTGCGAGGCAAGTCCTGACAAGGGGTGTAGCTACTCTGCGGTTCTGGTCCACCTCGGTAAAGGAAGGCCCGATCCACCTAAAATTTTGTAGGGAGAGGAAAGAAAACCTCAGCGTGGAAGGCTCCTCCCACTGCCGTTTCGGTGCAAGGAAGAAAAGCAGAGAGCATTGGATGAAGAAAAATGTCCATAAAGAGGGCAAATTTACAGGAGGACGGAGGAGCACCCGATGGTCTAGACCAAGTCCACCAAGCAGCGTTGTTGATCGGGATCTTGAGGAGCGGCACTGTGACAGCCCTTCCCGCCCAAAGATTGGGGGAGATGCCCGACGTCGCTATATAAGGGACCCTCCTCCTACCTTAGAATAGGTACATCCCTGAGATCTAAAACCCTAGACTTTCATCCACCATTGTAACCTTGCGAAGCACGCGAGCAATACAACAAACCAGGAGTAGGGGCTTTACCTCCTCACAAGGGTCCCGAACCTGGGTAAAAATCCCTGTGTCATCTCTCTATTGTGCGATTGCTCCGTCGTCACCACTATCACCGAGACTTCTTGGAACCACGTGTTCATCCCCCTCACGAACCCAGGGATCGTTGCACCCTAGTTTCCTTTGCGGGACAAATCTCCGACATTTGGCGCGATGATGTGGCTCGGTTACTGTAGAGCTCGTTGGGAAACCCCAAGAGCGAGGTGTGATGAGCACAGCAATAAGTTTTCCCTTAGTTATGAAACCAAGGTTATCAAACCAGTAGGATAAAGGAAACAACTCCCAAGGTTTTGCTAGCAACTTGGAATCTGCACAACACAAACACAGAACTTTGCCCCCACTTACAGTGAGGTTGTCAATCTCACTGGTTTGCTGAAAACAAAGGATTAAACGTATAGTGTGGAAGATAGTAATTGCTTGAAGAAAGTAAACAATAAAAGGAAACAATAGATGTTATATCAATAGTAAAGAATGGATCGGGGTCCACAGTTCACTAGAGGTGTTTCTCCTTAAGATAAATAGCATGTTGGGTGAACAAATTACAGTTGGGCAATTGACAGATTAAAAAATGCATAAATATGCATGTACAATTCATGATGATTCCTATGAGATTTGTTTGGGCATTACAACATAATACATATACCGTAATCTAACTGCATCTATGACTAATAATCCACCTTCAGGTTATCATCCGATCCCTTCCAGTATTAAGTTGCAAGCAATGGATAATTGCATTAAGCAAAGTGTGTAAAGTAAGTAATACAATTGCCCTTGGATAAAGGATTGTTGTTTTCTCCCTAGTAGCAACATCACATCTACAACCTTAGAGATTTCTGTCACTTCCCTAGATTACTAGAGGCATGAACCTACTATCGAGCATAAATACTCCCTCTTGGAGTTGCAAGCATCTACTTGGCCAAAGCATCTACGAACAACAGAGAGCATGCAAGATCACAAATAACATAGACATGATAGAATCAATAATCAATCTTGAACATAGTACTCAATATCCATCGGATCCCAACAAACACAACATGTAAGATTACATAAATAGATGATATTGATCATGAACGGAGCTCACAAGATCTAAAAATGATAGCACAAAGGAGGAGAACCAACCATCTAGATACTGTATGGACCCATAGTCCAATGGTGAACTATTCATGCATCATTCCGGAGGAAGGCATGGTGATGAAGAAGGCCTTCGGGATGATCTCTCCCCTCCGGCAGGGTGCCGGGAAGAGCTTCGGGCCCCTGATCTATTGATGGAGATGGCGGCGGCTACAGACTTTTTTGTGGAGATCTAATCGGGGTACTTAGGGTTTCTGCATCGGGGTGCTTTTATAAGCAAAGGGGCAAGGTCGGTGGGCGCCTGAGGGGCCCATACCTAGGGCTGCCCCCTAGGCCTCGCCGCCACCAGGTGTAGCCACCTCGTGGCCCCACTTCGGCTGCCCTTCAGACTTCGTGTTCCTTCTGGTAAAATATTGACTTTGGCTTTTGTCCCATCCAATTCCGAGAATATTTCCTTACTATATTTTCTGAAACCAAAAACAGCAAAAAATAGGCAACTGGCACTATGGCATATTGTTAATAGGTTAGTTCCGGAAAATGTATAAAAATACCTCAAAGTGTAGACAAAACATAAGAAAGTTGATATAAAACAAGCATGGATCATAAAAAATTATAGATATGTTTACAACGTATCAAGCATCCCCAAGCTTAACTCCTACTCGTCCTCGAGTAGGTAAGTGATAAAAAGAATAATTTTTGAGGTGACATGCACCATCACAGTCTTCATCAAGTTATTTGTAAAGCATTGATAGCTGGGATCGAAGTACTCTAAACATTAGCATGAAAGATGTAGCTCTAACAATAAGATATAGCAACTATGTTGTAACATGAAAGGTAACATAGGCAAAAGGTCATGAATAACAATGCATTGAAAGATGTTTGTTTGTTTCACATATATAAAACATATCAAGAGTGGTATTCAGCTTGTCCTTCATGGTATAGCAAAACATAAATGCATATGACACCTTCAAAGTTCATAAGGGTGACTAGATACAAATAATTTAAGAACAAGCAATATCAAAGTTATGATTCAATCAACAAGTTTTGGGATAATGCACATTAAACTAAGAATGATAGCTATGCTCTCCTAGTTGGTGCATAAAGATGAAGGTGGAGACTCAACATAAAAGTAAAAGAAAGGCCCTTCATAGAGCGAAGTAGGGATTTCAAGTTTCATAAAGAGCTTCCAAAAATATGGTACTTATTAGCTTTCAGCTCTCATTGCCCCTATCATAGGCATCTTGAAGTGGTTAAGGTTAAAGTGAAACAAATATGAAGTATATGCTTGACAAATCATAAGTTGGCAATCTCATGTCCCTTGAGTATGAGGGTCGTTCCTCATGCTACTCAACTTTAGTCACAAGCAGGTTCTTGTCATTGTAAGTATATGTGTATCATAGAGAGCCGCCAACAGGGTACCCCTTGCCCCATGACACAGGAGTTATGCCATATCAAAATGACAAGGCAACATACAATGAGCATCTCAGCAATCTTCTTATTTACCATGAGTATGGTGCTTTTTTTCTCTTTTTCTTTTTCTCTTTTTTTTCTATATTTTTTGGAAGATGCTTCACTGATTGCTCACTATGGTGATCCTGCAAGTTTCCACCATGATTAGACATGGCTTAGGATAGCCGCCTAGGCGTTTCTCTAACACATATATAATACTTCATGAACTTACAAACTCCCCTTTTATTTCACATCGCCGACATCCATAAACAAAAGATCATGATATCAACTGGATAATATTTACAAGTGTTGAAAGCGTTCCCCATGACAACATGGTTCTACTAATTCCCAACTTATAAGTGCAAGCATATAAACAACATAGATGACACAATGGTTCAAGTTTATTAGGTGCAATAAAGTAAAGTGTGCCATCAGGTTTGTGAGAGCTTTAATCACTAATTTCGCATAAAAAGTTTAATTTGGAAGATAATTAATCACATGAATATACTTGGAATGGTGTAACACAACATGCATAGGAGTTTATAGTGGACTCTTTGGAATAACTTGGTTTCTTGGGAGTTGGATACACGAGTAGAGATCATACTCAGTACAAGTGGAGGCTGGCAAACGACTGGGAGCGACCAACTAAGAGAGCAATAATGGACATAATCATGCAAAGCAACAAAAAATTATTAACTAAATCATAAAGTGATATCACAAGTCAAAAACTAAATGAGCATAGAGGCTAAGTGCGGTGACCCAGCATACCACTGCATGTGTAGTACACTATAGTCGTTGACATGACATCCACAGAACACCGTTCCGTAAATATCACATCCCTCAGAGTGGTACAACAGAAACATTGCAGGTCCATATTACAAAAGTACACACATCATTATTATTACAATACCAGAAGTTCAATACTTCCAAAAGATCCAACTTACAAACCAAAATATAAATTATTCAGCGGAATTTAAAAGTAGCAACTCTGACTAGGAGTTAAGCTCAACAGCTTATTCTATATAGTTCATGCTGCTCGGCTCCGTTGGTTACTACTAACTAGGGATACTTAGTTGGACTCGTTATCATCGACACCATAGCGGATTTCGTACTCCACTCCTTCAACTCCTCCGGACATATTAGGTTCCTCGTAGAACACATCTTCTTGGCATTCGGCTGCATACATTGGCACGTCTTCGGGATCCTCAGAGTCTAAGCAAGGGATCAAAGGAAAGATTGAGTAACAACATTACCCAACAAGTTCATTATATGCAAGGTGGGAAGTTTGATGCTCTAACTACCACCTCGGATTATAAATCCTTCGCACAATGCAATTTTTGTAAATATTTCTTCAAAGATTGATTTTATTATGAAAATCTATGACCATCAGCCTTCACAGGTTGACCAGAACTTTCATGGAGTTCCTTTCCTGCCGCGTTCGTAGCTCCTTCCCGGAACAGGGAGTAACAAGTTACAGTTCTTACACTCTGCATAGGTGCGTTACTTTACCCATGAGAGATCAACTCCTTGTTGCACAACCGGGCGTACTTTCCCGTCCACAATTCCATGATGTGGGGCCTACTAGTTGTTCCAAGCCAATCACTGCCCCTTTGCGACCCCGCATGCCTCCTTGGTGTACACCATGCTCACATAATGAATTACGGCAATGGTTTGTACAAACCGTTAGATGCCAGAACTATCGTGGGACGATGAGGGTTCCCACCCATATGCTGCATATCCTCTACGAATTACCAACTAATATGCACGCTACGAGGATAACAGCCACGACCTGCACATCCGGCTTCATGCGAGAGGAAGAAGATACATTTGACTTCTCTGTCCCATTCCAAATCTCATGGCTAACGCGTAATATACGGCGCTACAATCACTGATGTCAGGGTTTTTTAAGTCCCTACTTGATCATCATTGTTGCAATTAGAACCCTAAATTCCATTGCTCCATTATATCATCACTTAGGATGATATCTATGATTTATTTATTTGCGAAAATAATATTTTCTTTCTTTTATAGCATATATGATAACAAACAATTTGCAAATACTTCGATAAAGACTCTTCAAAGGACATGAGAAAGTGATGAACTTGCCTGGTGATGGCAAGGTAGTGAAGTCTGATGCTTGCACTGGACCTTGAGCTTTTAGTTCTACAAAAACATCATTATTGCCCGGTAAGGACAATATTTAAAGAAGCAAAAATGATTATGCAATAATGTCATGCATTATTTAACTTGATATGCATTATCTTATTCTTATAAAAAAGTTCTTTTTAATAAAGAGTTTATAAATATTATTTTTTAATATTTATAACATATATTGAATTATTTTATTTTATTTCCTTTTTTATTTGACTTTTATTGATTTAATAATTCTTTAGGAATTAATAATTATACATTAAAATTGTTATTAAATATTTATTTAGTGTTTTTCAAAAATACTATAATATCAATATATAATGAAAGTGATTTTTATTTATTTTTATCACCTTTCTATAATTTTGTAAAATTCCATAAGGAATATATGAATTACAAGATTCTTATAAAATTTTAAATGTCTAAAATTTTATATTTTATTTTATTTGTATAGTATGGATTATTGTGAATCCAAAAATATTTTATTTATCATTTTTGGACTTTTATTTTATTTTCTAGAATTTTATTAAGTCCAGGGGTAGTTTGGTCTTTTCCTTTTTATTAAAACAGGCATGAAAATGTTTATGGGCTAGTGATACTTATTGGGCCCTGGTAGCCCATTTGTTCTGGACAAATGGTTTTGGCCCAGCTCGGCCCACTCCTCACTGCCTCTCCTTCTCCCTCGAGTTCATCCTCTCCTCCTCTGGCCCCGACCCCGTGGCCGGCGATGCCTCCACCATCAATTTCCGCCGCCGTTGGCCGTTCTGGTCACCGCGGTCTTGCAATTGGGGGTTATCGATGATGCTATTTCATTCTATCCAATTGGATTCGAGCCTAGGGCTCCCCTGCGATGGATTGATGCCGTCCCGAACCCTAGGGTTTGGGGATTGGCATGGGTTCAAGTGCTTCCGTGGTTGTCGTGCGTCAAGGTGATGCTCTGCACCTCCAGGCGTGATCAGGGTCGCTGTCGTGGCACCGTGCGGGTTGCAGCGCCCCCTCTGGGATGCTCCCCGTGCCGCCATGGTCGTCGGCCCCTCTACTTCCTCTTCGATTTTTCAGCGAGGACCTATGGTGAGTTTGATTCCTCTCCCCTGGTTCTCTCTGTGCTTGGTGGTTAGATGGTAGATGCTGGCAGTGCTCTCTCTGGCTACTGTCTGATTCAGATTGAGATAATCCTCCATTTAGGGTTCCTGCTATGTGCTTGTTCATGTACTGGATGAATTGGTTCATGTTTGGATGGTCTGTACACATGCTAAATGTTTATTGGCCTGAGGCTTGTTGCTTAAAATGATCTGTGATGTTTCTGGTGGCTTACCGGATGATTTGATGCTTGGATTGCATCTGATTCAGATGATTTAGTTACTTGGGAATCATGCTTGGTAAAGCCAATGACTTGATAGCTTTCCACTATTTATTTGATTCATGGTCATGATTATGATAATATACATCTACTGTCTTAGTGCTGTTAGCTGGAAATTAACATGTGGTTTGAGAACATCTCAAACAGTGAAGTGTATCATAGGAATATCCTAGTTATGATTCCTGTGTTAATCAGGAAAATGATTAGTTAGTTGATTGTCTGAATCTATGACGATTTACTGTCTTTCTTGATTCATAATGGATTGTTCTTGTGACACCATCATGTATGGCACACGAGTTTGATTCTAAACCATGGATTTGGTTAGTTTATGCTTAAGACAATCTTGGATTTGGAAGATAAATAAAGATGCTCTTATCTGAATTCCCTAAGACCAATGATGTTGGTCTGAGGCTTAGGAATTCAGATCTTATCTAATTGGTTCATCTAGATAGTCCTCGTAGTGGTACCACCTATTCTTTATTGGATCAAAGCTTGAAAAAAATGATAGTGAGCTTGCTAAATCTATGGAACCAAAGATTTGTTTCTAAGGTGCTACCCTTCTGTCACATCCCAAGATTTTCCAAATCTTGTAATGTGAAAAATAAAATAAACAAAATAAATTTTTGTTGAAAATCAGGGTAAAAAGAAACTTTTGTTTCTAAAAGGAAACTTAAAACCCCATCTTGAACAAACTTTGGTAAAAGTTTCAATCCAGCAAAATCCAAATCAAGGGAAATGCATTCCTCAATGAATGTATCTGGAAATTTAAACACTTGGGAAAATAAATCCAAATCCTAAAACCCTAATGGAAGAAAATCATTTCCAAAGTTATCTCCAAGTCTATGGATTTGATCCATATAAAAATTGATCAACAAATATTCACAAAGGATCAAGAAAGACAAACAGAAATATTATAAAACCATAGGATTTGGTTTCATTAAATTGGAACCATAAATAAAATCTTATAAATTTAAATAAGATAAGAAATTGAATTCCCAAAGCTAATAAAGAACTTATCTAGAAACCCATACCAAATGGTGAGCAAATAATCCTAAAGAGATTTAAAAGGATAAAGAATTTCCAAACTAAAATAAAATGGCTTAGACCAAATTCTATTGGAATAAAGACAAACCCAAATTTTAAATGATTAATAAATCTTATTAAAAGCTTTTCCAAATAATTCAAAGATGAATTATTTGACACCCTTTTAAGTAAACAAAACCTACTGAAAAGATTTGGAAGGTTTAAAAGATTTTAAATGGTGTTTAGAAATATTATTAAATCCTATTTTGATTTAAAACAAGGGCCCTCTTTATTAATTAAAAAGACCCCAAAAAAGAATAAAATAAATTCCCAAAATTGGCATCAGAATGTGCTACTAATCAATATTTAAACCTACACAAATTTTGGCAAGGTTTTGAATTCAAATGAATGTTTGAATTGGCCCAACAAAATCAAAATAGAAAATCAGAAATAGAAAAAGAAAAACAAACAGAACAGAAAAAGAATATGAAAAGAACCCAGCCCAACTAGCCTGGCCCAACTAAGACCAACCTAGCCCACTGCTCCTCTCCCGCAGAAAAACGCTTCAGACCAAATATCCTACCCGCACAGCGTATGACGCGTGGACCCCATCCCCCCTCTTCCTCTATCGCTGACAAGACGACCCCACGCCCACGTCACCTTCTTCCTCCCCGCGATGAACTCGCCCTGTCGTTGCTGCCGTTGATTCCTCTAATTGAATTCGCCATAACGCTGCGTTTATTCCTCGCCGTGACCACGCTCGTTAAAGCGCCTCTCCCTCCTCTCTCTTTCCCCTCTGTCGCCCCACCTTAGCGCGCCCCCAGGCCGACCTAATTCCTCTACGAAGCTCCACTGCCCCGACGAGCTCCGACATCGATTCCGGCAGCCCCTCGCCGCCCCTTGCCTCCCCGAGCACACAGGCACGTTCCCCAGACCCAGGCACACCTCTCCGTATCGTCAGCTCGCCCGCGCGTGCCCGGCAAGCTCGGCAATGTCTTCGACTGAGCGCCACCGTCAACTACACCCTGTGTTCCTTCACGCGTCTAATGCCACCTGTTTCGCGTCCTATCGCACCTTGTAGGTTCGTCTCCGACAACCCCAGAGCACGCCGTCGCCAGAAGGAACTCCGGCGAGAAATTATCGCTACCCTCGTACGCCCCCTGCCTCCCCGAGAGCACGTTGAGCATCGGCAAAACGCAGTGAACCTGGTGAGCTACCTCTCTCTCCCTCTAGCCCCCTGTGTCGCCAGCAACCTCGCCGCCAGAACCCCCGCCACCACCTGCCGCCGCCAGCGCCGCCCATCTCTGGCTAGTGTGCTTAGCGCCGTCAGATCTTAATCGCATGGCCACGATAGAAACTCAACTGAAGCGGTATAGAGCCACCTATGCCGCTCGATCTAACTTGATCCAACGCACCAGATAGCGTGATCCGAGCGAAACGGTACCAGCGAATAGAAACTCAACACGTGGCTCTGCTCGTTTGATTTAAAACAGAACAGCTCTATTAGAAGTTCCATTTTGTAAAATCCATAACTTTCAAACCACACGTCCAAATTTTGCATACTTTATATCAATGGATTCAGAAAAACAAGCCCTAGCCAACCATGCACTTTGTTTAGTAAAAAGCTTCTGCTAAAATGTTTGTTTTTGCAGAAACTTATGTATGCTTGTTTAGATTATAAAAATTGTTCTAAAATGATTTTGGTGATAAAATCTTTTGCAAATGGTGTGTTTTGAACCTACTGACCATAGGAAACACTTTGTGGATTCAAAAATGTATTTGGAGAAACAAAAGAATGAATCTTTGATTTAAACCATTTCTAGTCAAGTAAAAATATGGTTTAATTGTTAAAAATGATTTTGGAGGAAAACCTTTGGGAAATGTTTTGTTTTAAACTCTCTGACCCCAAACACCAAGTTTTATGGTTTGAAAACATATTTTGTGAACCCTATAGATTAATGCCTTATTACAAACATTTCTACACCACATAAAATGATACCTTGTTTTAAAAATGGTTTATGAAGTGAAACCTTTTGCAAATGACTTTGCCACTTTATAGAATGACCAATAGGTGTTTCCAAATGTTTATAACCTATTAGAAACCACTTTTACAAATAAAACAACCTTTTGCATGCTTGCATGCATTGTTTTGTTGCTATCATTTTATGTGATGAATTGCTTGAATGGTAGATTGAAATATTGTTTTGCTTGATTGAATTGTAGTGATTTGAAGTGAGTAAGCAAAGATCAAGGAGTGAACTTATACTCTCTACCAACAAGGCAAGTGATGCTTCACACTTTTGTCCCATTATTTTCACTATGCATTAGTGATATTTCTAAGTAGGACTTGCATGGAATTTTGCTAAGTGTAAACTATGCCATTGGAAATCCTAGTAGATGAAACCTTAGTAGAAATTTCCTAAGTTAAGATTTCCTACTACTATCATGCTTAGCTTAGCTAATAGAAAACAAGGGTGGAATATATATTCATGCTATGGAAAATTTCTAAGTCTGAGGACTTGAGTTTTGTTTAATAAAACAACTAAGTAAATGAATCACCTGGGTGGAATGGAAGGAATGGTTTGTGTTGAGTGGTTCACAAGGCCCATTTCTATGGTTTACCTTGTGTATCTCACTTGTGGATGGCCACCCAGGAACAAAGAGATTTGAGATGTCAAATGTTGAGAAGCTTCAAGTGCATCCACTTGGCATTATGGGCTCTGCCTGGATCATATAGGTTGCAATAACTTAGCCAAATGGACAGTTGGTGGTAGGGGATTGATAGGTTGGAGCACGTCCATTTTGGTCTAAGTGAAGGCTTATGAAAGATCTTGTCTTGGGAAACCAAGTCTTGTGGGGAAAGTGCACCACCTCTGCAGAGTGTAAAATCTAAGTACTTAGCCATGTCCCTGGTAAAGGACAATTTGAGCATCACGACATGGAAGCTATCAAGAATCTCCTCATCCCAATTTCTAAGTTGAAAACTTGTGGTTGAACAAGGGTTGAAGGATCACCAATTTCTATTGGGAGATGCCTTGGGTGATTTTGTCAAAGCAAAAACTTAGTGTTTTCAAATGATAAGGAAAATCTATTTTGAGCAATGCAAGCCTAAGCTCCACTTAGCCAAATGCATATAGATGATAGACTCCACTATACTACCATAGTATCACTTGCCAATACAATTCAAATGTATTGACCCTTGTGGTTGTAACTTGTTATGTTGCAGGTTTGATTGATATTAGTGAAGTTTAATGATTAGGATTACAAGTCTACAACCAACATGTCTGCCTGTGGCACTTTGAAGATGAAGGACCCCATGCTTATAGATTTTCTGCTGCAATGTAATGTAATAGCCAAATGAGCTATGTAAGATGTAATGAATTATTTTATTCCTGGTTATAAAGTTGTATTATGACCTTTGTTTCTTGGTATTACATCTTAACTATGGATGCTAGCTATTGATCCAGGGACTAGCATTGCAATCACAGGGATCCTCTTCCTTTACAAAGGAGGGACCTTACAGATGGTATCAGAGCATTGTGTTGCCTGTAGGATTTGTAACCCTAGGATTGGACAAAACCCCTTAGAAAAATAGGAGTTGTATTTGTTCCAAAACTTATTTACAAACAATCTTGTAAACTCTTTTCTCAACCATTTTGGTTTTGATTCTACATGTCTTCTATTTCAAACTTGATGGACAAAGCCTACCCCATGGCCAAAGACTTCACCATGTGCAAAGGACTTCATCAACTCTAATGACTTCAACATCTTCAACTCTAATGACTTCAACATCTTCAACATTTTCACCAAGGACTTCAATCTTGGATATCACTAAGGACTACAAGTGTGACAAGAAATGTTTCTCAAGACTTGAAGACTAAGGAAACTCAACTTATAAGGAACCATCATCACCTTGAAGTTTGAGACCAAGATGCAAGAAATTCTCTAAGGATACAAACATCTTGTTCAAGAAAAATCAACCAAGAAGGATGGAAAGATCACAAGTGAACTATATAGATGGACCACCATATTAAGTATAGATCAAACCCACCAACTTATGTGGTGTAACAAAAATATTTTGGTTGCTTAAAAAGATGCTTGAAAACTTGTTGTTTGAAAGGAGTGTTTGTTTGTGATTGCTTGCACATTGCTTGAGTGAATTGTGATGTGTGTGATTAGAATTATTTCCTTAGAAATATCTTGCCTATTCTAATCCCAATCCAACCCAAACATATGACCTCTCCAAGAGACTCCAACATCAAGGATGGTGACAACAACAACCAAGAGGACACCATGAGAGAACTCATAGTAACCCAAACCCAGTTGAACCAAGTGACAACTCAATTTATAGCCAACACCAGTGAGGTGGATCCAACCATGCAAAGGTTTTTGGAAACCCAAACCCAATTGTTGCATAAGGTGACAGATCGAATGATCAACATGGGAAACAACTCTTCCAATGGAGTTTGTGACAACAAGGATGACAAAGATGTTATTCTATAAGGAATCCAAGCTTGCAATATCTATGGAGACAAGGATCACACTTCCAAGGAGCATGAAGATCAATGCCCCAACTGTGAAGAGAAACATCCAATTGACCAATGCCCCACATCTCAAGCTACTTGTTACTTATGTGAAGGAAATAATCATGTCCCTATCCAATGCCCCATCTATTCCATAGTTGAACAAAGGAAACAAGGTGGAGTGCAACAACTGATTTCAGACTACCATGAGAGAGCCAAGTCTACCAAGAAGGATGAAGACAAAGGAAAATCTCAGCTTGTACCTCCATGCAATATGACCCAATTTAAAGGACCAAAGAGGAGACATATGAATTATCCAAGGAGCAATAGAAGGTCAAGGAGACCAGTAAACATCCCTACCTATGAGATAACATATGAAGAACATGAATTAGAAGCACTCCTAGCTTTGGAGAAACCCAAGAAAAAGAAGGACAAAAGCCATGTGCAATGTGGTCATTGCAAAGAAATGGGACACTATGCCAGTGAATGTCCAGAGAAGCAGAAGTATAAGGAAATTAGACAAGTGTGGTGCAACAACTGCAAAGAGCTAGGCCATTATGTAGCAACTTGTCCACAGAAGATACGTGAAGAACTCAATCTTATCACATGTTACAATTGTGGTAACCAAGGACATTATGCAAGCAACTGTCCAGAAAAGATGAAGCACAAGATAAACAAGCCTATGAAGGATCTCAGCCTTGTCACATGTTTCAAGTGTGGAAACAAAGGACACTATGCAAATGTTTGCCCAGAGAGAACTCAACAAGATCCCAAACAAACCAAGATGTAATGTAGTTGGAATTTTTTTAAGGGTGGTAGTACCCTAGATGCTTTGAGCCAATTTGTAACCCTAGCCTCCCCAAATCTCGGGACGAGATTTATTTTAAGGGTGGTAGCCTGTCACATCCCAAGATTTTCCAAATCTTGTAATGTGAAAAATAAAATAAACAAAATAATTTTTTGTTGAAAATCAGGGTAAAAAGAAACTTTTGTTTCTAAAAGGAAATTTAAACCCCATCTTGAACAAACTTTGGTAAAAGTTTGAATCCAACAAAATCCAAATCAAGGGAAATGCATTCCTCAATGAATGTATCTGGAAATTTAAACACTTGGAAAAATAAATCCAAATCCTAAAACCCTAATGGAAGAAAATCATTTCCAAAGTTATCTCCAAGTCTATGGATTTGATCCATATAAAAATTGATCAACAAATATTCACAAAGGATCAAGAAAGACAAACAGAAATATTATAAAACCATAGAATTTGGTTTCATTAAATTGGAACCATAAATAAAATCTTATAAATTTAAATAAGATAAGAAATTGAATTCCCAAAGCTAATAAAGAACCTATCTAGAAACCCATACCAAATGGTGAGCAAATAATCCTAAAGAGATTTAAAAGGATAAAGAATTTCCAAACTAAAATAAAATGGCTTAGACCAAATTCTATTGGAATAAAGACAAACCCAAATTTTAAATGATTAATAAATCTTATTAAAAGCTTTTCCAAATAATTCAAAGACCCTTTTAAGTAAACAAAACCTACTGAAAAGATTTGGAAGGTTTAAAAGATTTTAAATGGTGTTTAGAAATATTATTAAATCCTATTTTGATTTAAAACAAGGGCCCTCTTTATTAATTAAAAAGACCCCAAAAAAGAATAAAATAAATTCCCAAAATTGGCATTAGAATGTGCTACTAATCAATATTTAAACCTACACAAATTTTGGCAAGGTTTTGAATTCAAATGAATGTTTGAATTGGCCCAACAAAATCAAAACAGAAAATCAGAAATAGAAAAAGAAAAACAAAGAGAACATAAAAAAATATGAAAAGAACCCAGCCCAACTAGCCTGGCCCAACTAAGCCCAACCTAGCCCACTGCTCCTCTCCCGCAGAAAAATGCTTCAGACCAAACATCCTACCCGCACAGCGTATGACGCATGGATCCCATCCCCCCTCTTCCTCTATCGCTGACAAGACGACCCCACGCCCACGTCACCTTCTTCCTCCCTGCGATGAACTCGCCCTGCCGTTGCTACCGTTGATTCCTCTGATTGAATTCGCCATAACGCTGCGTTTATTCCTCGCCGTGACCACGCTCATTAAAGCGCCTCTCCCTCCTCTCTCTTTCCCCTCTGTCGCCCCACCTTAGCGCGCCCCCAGGCCGACCTAATTCCTCTACGAAGCTCCACTGCCCCGACGAGCTCCGGCATCGATTCCGGCAGCCCCTCGTTGCCCCTTGCCTCCCTGAGCACACAGGCACGTTCCCCAGACCCAGGCGCACCTCTCCGTATTGTCAGCTCGCCTGCGCGTGCCCTGCAAGCTCGGCAACGTCTTCGACGGAGCGCCACCGTCAACTACATCAGCTCCGGTGACCCTCCCCGTAAGCCCCGTCCTTCCCCCTTTCTCTAGAGGACACCACTACACCATGCGTTCCTTCGTGCGTCTAATGCCACCTGTTTCGCGTCCTATCGCACCTTGTAGGTTCGTCTCCGACAACCCCAGAGCACGCCGTCGCCAGAAGGAACTCCGGCGAGAAATTATCGCTACCCTCGTACGCCCCCTGCCTCCCCGAGAGCACGTTGAGCATCGGCGAAACGCAGCGAACCTGGTGAGCTACCTCTCTCTCCCTCTAGCCCCCTGTGTCGCCAGCAACCTCGCCGCCAGAACCCCGCCACCACCTGCCGCCGCCAGCGTCGCCCATGTCTGGCTAGTGTGCTTAGCGCCGTCAGATCTTAATCGCATGGCCACGATAGAAACTCAACTGAAGCGGTATAGAGCCACCTGTGCCGCTCGATCTAACTTGATCCAACGCACCAGATAGCGTGATCCGAGCGAAACGGTACCAGTGAATAGAAACTCAACACGTGGCTCTGCTCGTTTGATTTAAAACAGAACAGCTCTATTAGAAGTTCCATTTTGTAAAATCCATAACTTTCAAACCACACGTCCAAATTTTGCAAACTTTATATCAATGGATTCAGAAAAACAAGCCCTAGACAACCATGCACTTTGTTTAGTAGAAAGCTTCTGGTAAAATGTTTGTTTTTGCAGAAACTTATGTATGCTTGTTTAGATTATAAAAATTGTTCTAAAATGATTTTGGGGATAAAATCTTTTGCAAATGGTGTGTTTTGAACCTATTGACCATAGGAAACACTTTGTGGATTCAAAAATGTATTTGGAGAAACAAAAGAATGAATCTTTGATTTAAACCATTTCTAGTCAAGTAAAAATATGGTTTAATTGTTAAAAATGATTTTGGAGGAAAACCTTTGGGAAATGTTTTGTTTTAAACTCTCTGACCCCAAACACCAAGTTTTATGGTTTGAAAACATTGTTGGAATTATTCCCTAGAGGCAATAATAAAGATGTTATTATTATAATTCTTGTTCATGATAATGTTTATATTCCATGCTAGAATTGTATTAAGCGGAAACTTTAATACTTGTGTGGTTTGTGAACAACACCGTGTCCCTAGTATGCCTCTATGGACTAGCTCATTGATTAATGATGGTTAAGGTTTCCTAGCCATGGACATGAGTTGTCGATTAATAATGAGATCATATCATTGGGAGAATGATATGGTGGACAGACCCAAACTAAGCGAAGCAATTAGATCGTGTCATCGTGTTCGTATTTGCGAAGCTTTTCTTATGTCAAATATTGTATTCCTTAGACCATGAGATAATACAACTCCCTGGTATCGTAACAAAGCTTTGAGGTCATCAAACATCATCCTATGAGAGGGTGATCATAAAGGTGTCTCTCAGGTGATCGGAAAGTATCTGTTGGGTTGTATGTATCGAGATGGGATTTGTCCCTCCCAAGTCGGAGAGATATACTTCGGGCCCACTCGGTAATCGATATCAACACCGCTTGCAAGCATGTGGTTAAGGAGTTAATCACAAAGTGATATCGGATTATGGAACGAGTAAAGTACTTGCTGTGAACGAGATTGAACTAGGTATGAAGGTACCGACGATCGAATCTCGGGCAAGTAAAATATCGCGAGACGAAGGGAATATATATATGGGATTGATTGAATCCTAGCATCGTGGTTCATCCGATATGATCATCTATGAATGTGTGGGAGTCAATATGGGTTTCCAGGCCCCGCTGTTGATTATTGATAGAAGATCATGTCTGCATATTCTCAAACCCACAGGGTCACACACTTAACGTGTCTCGACGCTAGGATAGATTGGATAATTGGTTTATGAGTTTTTGTTCGGAGTCTCGGATGGGATCCGGGACATCACAAGAGGTTCCGGAGTGGTCCGGAGAATAAGATTCATATAAGGCAGTGCAGTTTTTGGAGTTCAGAATTGTTCCGGGTTAATCGGTATTGTACCGGAAGCTTCTAGAACCTTCCGGAAGGGGACCAACGTGGCCCCACCTTCCGGGAGGGGGAATGGGCCTATGAGGGAGTGCCCTGGCTGCATTGGGCCAGGGGCACAAGGCCCCATAGGGCCCAGCCGGCCAAGAGGGATAAAACCCTAATCTAGACCTTCTAGAAGGGGGGGTTTCCTTGCCCCCCACTCCTCCTCCTTTGGGGCCGCCGGTTTGGACTTGGGGGAGGGGCAAGGGCAGCCGCCCACCCCTCTATATAAAGAGGGCTGGGGGCGCACCACCCCCTCACACCTTCCCCTCCAACCCTAGCCGCCCTGCTGCCCTTCCTCTCTCCCTCCCGACTGTTTGTAGGCGTAGCCCTGCTGCAGAAATTCTCCACCATATACACCACGCCGTCGTGTTGTAGATCCAATCCGTCTCTCCACCATACTTGCTGGTCCGAGGAAGGAGGAGACGTCGAGGTGCTGCACGTGTGCATCTCACGGAGGCACCGCCACTTGTGGTGCTAGATCGGATCGGATCGGATCGCGAGGAGGAGAAGCGAGTACGACTACATCACCCACGTTCCGACGAACGTTCCGCTATGCAAATCTTCAAGGGTATGAAGATCTAATCCAATATCTCTTGTTGTTTGCATCTCCTAGATTAGATCTTGGCTTTCCCTCTGTTCGCATCCGTAGAAAATTTTGATTTACTATGCCGCGAACGCTTCAGTGGTATCAGAGCTAGATCTATGCGTAGATGTGTTTCACGAGTAGAACGCAACATGGTTGTTGCGGGCGTTGATGTTTTCTGTTGCAAGCCTCTTGTTTGTGTTCTTCTTATGACGCGGGATAGTGAGATTGAAGCGGTCCAGGCCAACCTTACGCGACGTCGTTCGCGAGACCGGCTCCGCACTTGACGTGTGGCTTGTTCCACACATGCGGCTGGTGGATGCCAGTTTCTCTCACTATAGTTGTCATGGGATTAACACCGGAGTTTGGCAACCATAATATCACCGTTGTGGCTTTCCGTAGGTAAGAATCGTTCTTAGCATCTACTCCCATAAGCCACGTAAAACATGCAACAACAAAGTAGAGGCGTCTAACTTGTTTTTGCAGGGAGTGTTTTCTGTGATATGGTATGGCCCAAGATGTGATGTGTATAATGTATGCGATGATCATGTTTTGTAATGTTTCACGACTTGTATGTCGATGAGTACACAACCGGCAGGAGCCATATGGTTGTCTTTATAATTGTGTATGACCTGTGTGTCAACTTCTTATGCGCCATGTAATAGTTTCACTTTATCGCTAAGTAGTTAGCAATAGTTGTAGTTGTTATTCATGGTGGAGGCAATCATGGTGGAGTGATGGAGATCATGCCGGAACGCACAAGATGGAGATCATTGAGCGAAGATTGGCTATACCATGTCACATAAAGTTATATGCATGTGATGTTTATCCTTTTATGTATCTTATTATGCTTAGATCGCGACGGTAGCATTATAAGATGATTCCTCACTTAAAGATCAAGATAAAAACTGTGTTGTCCCCAAGTATGCACCATTGCGAAAGTTCGTCGTGTCCAAGCATCACGTGATGATCGGGTGCTATAGACTCTACGCTCACATACAACGGGTGCAAGCCAGTTTTGCACACGCGGAAATACTTGGGTCTAACTTGACGAGCCTAGCATGTACAGACATGGCCTCGGAACACACGAACCGAAAGGTTAAGCATGAGTCATATGAATGATATGATCGACACTTCGTTGTCCACCATTGAAACCACATCTCTTCTCGTGAAGATCGGATTAGGTGTGGTGAATTTGGATCGTGTTCACTAAACAACTTGAGGGATGTTGAATTTAGTGGGAGTTCATCTAGTAATTTGATTAAAAGTTGAACTAGTTATCATGAACATAGTCTAATTTGTACTTGCAAATATTGTAGATCAAATGGCTAAGTCCAACTTCAACTTCAACGTTTTTGCTGAGAAGGAAAAGCTTAGAAACAATTGGTTCCGCAATCTAAGAATCATTCTCTCTAGCGGTCAAAAGGACTATGTCCTTGGGAAAGCGTTAGGTGACCCCCCTGCTGCAACTGCGCCGGCTGATGAGAAAGCTGTCTATCAGTCGTGCAAAGATGATTATGGTGTGATTAAGAGCACCATGTTGTTTGCTATGGAACCGGAACTTCAAATTCGTTTTGAAGACTATCTCGGGCCCTTTGAGATTCTCGAAGAGCTGAAAACCATGTTTCAGACTCAGGCCCATTCTGAGAGATATGAGATCTCTGAGAAGTTCTTTAACTGCAAGATGGAGGGAGGGAGTTCCGTTAGTGAGCACGCCATTAAGATGACGGGCTACACTCAACGCCTTGAGAAACTGGAATGCACGATTCCAGAGGATCTCAAGATTGACAGGGTTCTGCAATCACTCCCTCCCAGCTACAAAAGTTTTCTAGTGACTCACAATCAGATTGGTTCCACTGATACGATCACCGAGCTCTTCGCTAAACTGAAGGCTGCGGAGGTGGACATCAAAAAGGATAATCATGTGTTGATGGTCAACAAGCCCACCTTCAAGAAAGGTAAGGGAGCAAAGAAGCCCTTCAAGAAGGGCGATGACAAGCGCACTGCCCCTGCTGAGAAGAAGCTCAAGTCTGGTCCTAAGCCGGACACTGAGTGCTTCTATTGCAAGGACAAGGGTCACTGGAAGCGCAACTGTCCGAAGTACTTAGCGGACAAGAAGGCTGGCACCATCAAAGGTATATTTGATATACATGTTATTGATGTTTTCCTTACTAGCCCTCGTTGTAGTGCCTGGGTATTTGATATTGGTTCAGTTGCTAATATTTGTAACTCAAAACAGGAGCTACGGAATAGACGGCGGCTTGTGAGGGATGAGGTGACGATGCGCGTTGGCAACGGATCAAGAGTTGATGTGATGGCCGTCGGCACGCTCTCCTTAGTTTTACCTTCGGGATTAGTTTTAAACCTTAATAAATGTTATTATGTGCCTGTGTTGAGCATGAACATTATTATTGATCTTGTTTATTGCAAGACGGTTATTCATTTAAATCGGAGAATAATGGTTATTCTATTTATATGAGTAACATCTTTTATGGTCATGCACCTATTGTGAATGGTTTATTTCTTCTAAATCTTGAAAGGGATGAAACACACATCCATAACATTGAGGCTAAGAGATGCAAAGTAGATAGTGATAATACTACTTATTTGTGGCACTTTCGTCTAGGTCATATTGGTGTAAAGCGCATGAAGAAACTCCATTCTGATGGACTTTTGGAGTCTCTTGATTTTGAATCATTTGACACATGCGAACCATGCCTCATGGGCAAGATGATCAAAACCCCGTTCTCCGGTATGATGGAGCGAGCAACGGACTTGTTGGAAATCATTACATACCGATGTATGTGGACCGATGAGTGTTTCGACGCGTGGTGGATATCGTTATTTTCTCACTTTTACCGATGACTTAAGTAGATATGGGTATATCTATTTAATGAAACATAAATCTGAAACGTTTGAAGAGTTCAAGGAATTTCAGAATGAAGTGGAGAACCATCATAACAGAAAGATTAAGTTTCTACGATCCGATCGTGGGGGCGAATATTTGAGTTATGATTTTCTCACGCATCTTAAAGCAAGCGGAATTGTTTCGCAACTCACGCCACCCGGAACACCACAGCGCAATGGTGTGTCTGAACGCCAGAACCAAACCCTATTAGATATGGTCCGATCGATGATGTCTCTTACTGATTTGTCGTTATCATTTTGGGGTTATGCATTAGAAACCGCTGCATTCGCTTTAAATAGGGCACCATCTAAATCCGTTGAGACGACACCGTATGAACTGTGGTTTGGTGCTAAACCTAAGTTGTCGTTTCTTAAAGTTTGGGGATGCGAAGCTTACGTCAAGAAGTTGATGCCGGACAAGCTCGAACCCAAAGTGGAGAAATGCGTCTTCATAGGATACCCTAAGGAAACTATTGGGTATACCTTCTATCACAGAACCAAAGGCAAAGTGTTTGTCGCAAATAATGGTTCCTTTCTTGAGAAGGAGTTTCTCTCGAAAGAAGTGAGTGGGAGGAAAGTAGAGCTAGACGAGGTTATTGAACCTTCTCTTGAGTTAGAGAGTAGCACAACACCTGAAATTGTTCCAGTGCCGCCTGCACCAACAATAGAGGAAGCTAATGACAAGGATCATGAAGCTTCGGACGATGCTGCTACTGAACGTCGCAGGTAGACAAGGTCGCGTGCCCCTCCTGAGTGGTACGGCAACCTTGTCTTGACTGTCTTGTTAGTAGAAGACAGTGAACCTACAAGCTATGAGGAAGCGATGATGAGCCCAGACTCTGAGAAATGGCTAGAAGCCATGAAATCCGAATTGGGATCCATGAGCGAAAACCAAGTATGGACTTTGGTGGACCCTCCTAGCAACCGAAAGGCCGTTGAGTGCAAGTGGATCTTCAAGAAGAAAACGGACGCGGATGGTAATGTTACCGTCTATAAAGCACGGCTTGTCGCGAAAGGTTTTCGACAAGTTCAAGGTGTTGACTACGATGAGACTTTCTCTCCCGTAGCGATGTTTAAGTCCATTCGGATTTTATTAGCAATTGCTGCGTTTCATGATTATGAAATATGGCAGATGGATGTCAAGACTGCTTTCCTCAATGGCAACATTGATGAAGAGTTGTATATGATGCAACCCGAAGGTTTTGTCGATCCTAAGGATGCTGATAAAGTATGCAAACTTCAGCGTTCCATTTATGGACTGAAGCAAGCATCTCGGAGTTGGAACCTTCGTTTTGATCAAGTGATCAAGAGCTTTGGATTTGTTCCAAATTGCTACGAAGCTTGCATCTACAAGAAAGTGAGTGGGAGCTCGGTGATGTTTCTGGTACTATATGTGGATGACATATTGATTATCGGAAATGACATCAACATGCTTAACGATGTGAAGATTTATTTGAACAAGTGTTTTTCAATGAAAGACCTAGGTGAAGCTGCTTATATATTGGGCATCAAAATCTATAGAGATAGACAAAAACGCCTGATAGCTTTAAGCCAGAGTACATACCTAGACAAAGTTCTGAAAAGGTTTAGAATGGATAAGGCAAAGAAAGGTTCTGTGCCTATGTTGTCAGGTAAGATATTGAGCAAGGCTTAGTGTCCAGCTACGGTAAATGATAGGGAAGCTATGAGCAAAGTGCCTTATGCCTCGGCCATAGGTTCTATCATGTATGCCATGCTGTGTACTAGACCGGATGTGTCCAATGCTCTTAGTTTGACGAGCAGATATCAAAGTGATCCAGGAATGGAACACTGGACAGCCGTGAAGAACATCCTAAAGTACCTAAATAGAACTAAAGAAATGTTCTTAGTCTATGGGGGTGATGAACAGTTCGTCGTAAAAGGTTACGTCGACGCTAGTTTCGACACCGACAAGGATGATTCTAAATCTCAGACAGGATACGTGTATATTTTGAATGGAGGAGCTGTGAGCTGGAGAAGCTGCAAGCAAAGCGTGATCGCGGGATCTACAGTAGAAGCGGAATACATGGCTGCTGCAGAAGCGTCAAGTGAAGGAGTTTGGATCAGGAACTTCATCACTGAGCTTGGCGTGGTTCCAAGTGCATTGGACCCACTGGAGATATTGTGTGACAACACTGGCGCCATAGCACTCGCTAAGGAACCAAGATATCATCCAAATACCAAGCATATCAACCGCAAGTTTCATATAATCCGAGATTATATAGCAGATGGAGATCTGAAGATTAGCAAAGTACATACAGATCTGAATGTCGCAGATCCATTGACTAAACCTCTTCCACGTGTAAAACATGATCAGCACCTCAGTGCCATGGGTGTGAGATTGTTGCCAGATGTAAACTAGATTATTGACTCTAGTGCAAGTGGGAGACTATTGGAATTATGCCCTAGAGGCAATAATAAAGATGTTATTATTATAATTCTTGTTCATGATAATGTTTATATTCCATGCTAGAATTGTATTAAGTGGAAACTTTAATACTTGTGTGGTTTGTGAACAACACCATGTCCCTAGTATGCCTCTATGGACTAGCTCATTGATTAATGATGGTTAAGGTTTCCTAGCCATGGACATGAGTTGTCGATTAATAATGAGATCATATCATTGGGAGAATGATATGGTGGACAGACCCAAACTAAGCGAAGCAATTAGATCGTGTCATCGTGTTCGTCTTTGCGAAGCTTTTCTTATGTCAAATATTGTATTCCTTAGACCATGAGATAATACAACTCCCTGGTATCGGAAGAAAGCTTTGAGGTCATCAAACATCATCCTATGAGAGGGTGATCATAAAGGTGTCTCTCAGGTGATCAGAAAGTATCTGTTGGGTTGTATGTATCGAGATGGGATTTGTCCCTCCCACGTCGGAGAGATATACTTCGGGCCCACTGGGTAATCGATATCAACACCGCTTGCAAGCATGTGGTTAAGGAGTTAATCACAAAGTGATATCAGATTACGGAACGAGTAAAGTACTTGCTGTGAAAGAGATTGAACTAGGTATGAAGGTACCGACGATCGAATCTCGGGCAAGTAAAATATCGCGAGACGAAGGGAATATATATATGGGATTGATTGAATCCTGGCATCATGGTTCATCCAATATGATCATCGATGAATGTGTGGGAGTCAATATGGGTTTCCAGGCCCCGCTGTTGATTATTGATAGAAGATCATGTCTGCATATTCTCGAACCCGCAGGGTCACACGCTTAACGTGTCTCGACGCTAGGATAGATTGGATAATTGGTTTATGAGTTTATGTTCCGAGTCTCGGATGGGATCCGGGACATCACGAGAGGTTCCGGAGTGGTCCAGAGAATAAGATTCATATAAGGCAGTGCAGTTTTTGGAGTTCGGAATTGTTCCGGGTTAATCGGTATTATACCGAAAGCTTCTAGAACCTTCCAGAAGGGGACCAACGTGGCCCCACCTTCCGGGAGGGGGCATGGGCCTATGAGGGAGTGCCCTGGCCGCATTGGACCAGGGGCACAAGGCCCCATAGGGCCCAGCCGGCCAAGAGGGATAAAACCCTAATCTAGACCTTCTAGAAGGGGGGGTTTCCTTCCCCTCCAACCCTATCCGCCCTGCTGCCCTTCCTCTCTCCCTCCCGACTGTTTGTAGGCGTAGCCCTGCTGCAGAAATTCTCCACCATATACACCACACCGTCGTGTTGTAGATCCAATCCGTCTCTCCACCATACTTGTTGGTCCGAGGAAGGAGGAGACGTCGAGGTGCTGCACGTGTGCATCTCACGGAGGCACCGGCACTTGTGGTGCTAGATCGGATCGGATCGCGAGGAGGAGAAGCGAGTACGACTACATCACCCTCGTTCTGACGAACGTTCCGCTGTGCGAATCTTCAAGGGTATGAAGATCTAATCCAATCTCTCTCGTTGTTTGCATCTCCTAGATTAGATCTTGGCTTTCCCTCTGTTCGCATCCGTAGAAAATTTTGATTTACTATGCCGTGAAACCCTTCAAACATATTTTGTGAACCCTATAGATTAATGCCTTATTACAAACATTTCTACACCACATAAAATGATACCTTGTTTTAAAAATGTTTTGTGAAGTGAAACCTTTTGCAAATGACTTTGCCACTTTATATAATGACCAATAGGTGTTTCCAAATGTTTATAACCTATTAGAAACCACTTTTACAAATAAAACAACCTTTTGCATGCTTGCATGCATTGTTTTGTTGCTATCATTTTATGTGATGAATTGCTTGAATGGTAGATTGAAATATTGTTTTGCTTGATTGAATTGTAGTGATTTGAAGTGAGTAAACATTGCAAAGATCAAGGAATGAACTTATACTCTCTACCAACAAGGCAAGTGATGCTTCACACTTTTGTCCCATTATTTTCACTATGCATTAGTGATATTTCTAAGTAGGACTTGCATGGAATTTTGCTAAGTGTAAACTATGCCATGGGAAATCCTAGTAGATGAAACCTTAGTAGAAATTTCCTAAGTTAAGATTTCCTACTACTATCATGCTTAGCTTAGCTAATATAAAACAAGGGTGGAATATATATTCATGCTATGGAAAATTTCTAAGTCTGAGGACTTGAGTTTTGTTTAATAAAACAACTAAGTAAATGATACACCTGGGTGGAATGGAAGGAATGGTTTGTGTTGAGTGGTTCACAAGGCCCATTTCTATGCTTTACCTTGTGTATCTCACTTGTGCATGGCCACCCAGGAACAAAGAGATTTGAGATGTCAAATGTTGAGAAGCTTCAAGTGCAACCACTTGGCATTATGGGCTCTGCCTGGATCATATAGGTTGCAATAACTTAGCCAAATGGACAGTTGGTGGTAGGGGATTGATAGGTTGGAGCGCGTCCATTTTGGTCTAAGTGAAGGCTTCTGAAAGATCTTGTCTTGGGAAACCAAGTCTTGTGGGGAAAGTGAACCACCTCTACAGAGTGTAAAATCTAAGTACTTAGCCATGTCCCTGGTAAAGGACAATTTGAGCATCAAGACATGGAAGCTATCAAGAATCTCCTCATCCCAATTTCTAAGTTGAAAACTTGTGGTTGAACAAGGGTTGAAGGATCACCAATTTCTATTGGGAGATGCCTTGGGTGATTTTGTCAAAGCAAAAACTTAGTGTTTTCAAATGATAAGGAAAATCTATTTTGAGCAATGCAAGCCTAAGCTCCACTTAGCCAAATTCATATAGATGATAGACTCCACTATACTACCATAGTATCACTTGCCAATACAATTCAAATGTATTGACCCTTGTGGCTATAACTTGTTATGTTGCAGGTTTGATTGATATTAGTGAAGTTTAATGATTAGGATTACAAGTCTACAACCAACATGTCTGCCTGTGGCACTTTGAAGATGAAGGACCCCATGCTTATAGATTTTCTGCTGCAATGTAATGTAATAGCCAAATGAGCTATGTAAGATGTAATGAATTATTTTATTCCTGGTTATAAAGTTGTATTATGATCTTTGTTTCTTGATATTACATCTTAACTATGGATGCTAGCTATTGATCCAGGGACTAGCATTGCAATCACAGGGATCCTCTTCCTTTACAAAGGAGGGACCTTACACCTTTCTTTAGGGATGTGCCTAGAAATAGATCATAGGTATATGTATGATTGACTTGTAAAATCTAGTTTGACAACCAGAGCAAGGATGTTGCTCTGAGCTCTGGTAGGATCCTGGTACTTTGTTGTTTGCCTTTAGAGTTTAAAAGAAACCCCTATGATGGATTCACCCCACTTGGGTGCTTTCTGAGGGTTTGTTTTATAAAACAACACATGCTTTTCTCTGAATAAGATGATTAGATTATGTGAAGGTTTTATGAAACTCACCACAGAATCTGATGATGGTGTAGTAAGTTGATGATGATGATCTTGATCTGGTTTTGCTGGACTCATGTGCTTGCTCTTGAGCTAGCCTGCTCCTCCTAGCTCCTGGGCTTGATCTTGCTGTCCACCTGATCCATCCCCCTCCTTATGTCACCATCCTGGTGATGTTTGGTTGATCCTTAGTTGGTGTGGTTGCTGGCTGTGGTGCTTGATTTAGCTGCCATCTACACTGGCTGTTCTTGTGTGCTGTGTAGTGGGTGATGCACTAGTGCCTCCCACGGATGTGCTTGTGGTTTTGGTGAGATTGGGCTGCTCTGTGAGCTTGACAACACACCACATGCATGCTGGTGTGTGTCCTGCCTGTGTGCTTGCTATGCACCTGTGGATATGTTCAGAATTTTTGAACTTACTCTTACCAGGTTACTTTCACCTGGCTGGTGAATTTGTCCCTCTTGCCTGTCATTTGACTTATGGCTTTGAATTTATGAAAGATGGATTCTTTCAGATTGGTGAAACTTGCCCCTTTTTATAAGTTTCTCAATGATGAATTTGTCAAGTGCATTTCACTGACATATCTGAGAGAAATAATACTAACACTAATCTTTTATTTCTCTTTATATTTTCTGTTTGTTTTGCAGGTACATATATAAAGATGAAGATTTAGTCTAGGTTTAGTTATAGGATAGTTGTAGAATGTTTCAATGTAATTTCTTATTCTTTTGTAATTTTTCATTTATTATTTTGTAATTTTTCATTTTCTTCCATTGTAATAAGGATTATATTATTATTAATAAAGAATATTCTTATTCTCTATTCTTTTGTAAATTGTGAAGTTTGAAAATAGTTTCAGTAAGTTACACTATTTGTAACTTGTTTATATATTGATATTATGAAATAAATTTCATATTCATTATTGTTTTTCTTTGGATAGAATTTAAGTGGTAATATTTATCTCTTAATTAAATTAAGATTCAAACTTATATCTAATTCATTTGAATTATAATTCAAACACTCAAGTTTTAAAATTCAAACTCATTTCAAAACACACATAATTCCTTAAAGATCATATCAAAGTTTATAACAATCCTCCTTTAAGACTAAACCTAATCTCAAAGTAAGAAAGAAACATTGATCACTCAAGGTTTTATTTGGCAAAAAATTTACCCACATTTTCACAAATGAATGCATGCAACATTCCATAATTCTAAATCTACCCTTCATTAGTTCCTAAATACTGGGATGTTACAGACTTCCCCCCTAAAATTAAACTTCGTCCCGAAGTTTGTGGATATGTACCTGAATAGTTCTAGATAAGCTTTTCTTAAATCCTCTTCTTTCTCCCATGTGGCTTCCCTTTCAGGGTGATGTTCCCACTGTACCTTGCAATATTTGATTGCTCTGTTCCTTAATCTTTTCCAGTTTTCTTCCAGAATCTTACAAGGCTTTTCAATATAAGTCAGGTCTTCTTGTAGTTCTATCTCTTGATGTGTGATTGCATCATCTGGAAAACATTATGCACTTGAGCCAATCTTGATGGTAACTCTAAAGCATAATCTATAGTTCTATTTTGACTCAGTATCTTGAATGGTCCGATATATCTTGGACTCAATTTCCCTTTAACTCCGAACCTTTTCACTCCTTTCATTGGACTTACTTTCAGATATACCATATCTCCTACTTCTGGATGCCATGATCTTCGACTTTGATATGCATAACTTTTCTGCCTGCTCTGGCTATTTTTAGTCTATCCCTGATCTTATCAATGATGTCTTGTCTTTCCTTGATATAATCTGGCGCAAACTCTTTGCTGCTTCCAGGTTCATACCAACATATTGGTGATCTACACTTTCTTCTATACAGAACCTGATATGGAGCTGCCTTCAGACTACTTTGATAGCTATTATTATAAGAAAACTCTGCCAATGGTAGGTGATCTTCCCATGTTCCTCCAAAATCTAATGCACAAGCCCTTAACATGTCTTCTAGGATTTGATTTGTTCTTTCAGTTTGTCCTCCTGTCTCAGGATGATGTGTCGTGCTGAAATCTAACTTTGAACCAAGTGCTTCATGCAATTGCTTCCAAAATGCTGAAGTAAACACTGATCCCCTAGCAGTTACGATCCTTTTGGGTACTCCATGCTTACTTACTATCTCCTTGACATATACTTCAACTAACTTCTCGGCATTATCCTTTTGATTCACCGGAATAAAATGTGCACTTTTAGTGAGTCTGTCCACAATTACCCATATCATATCCTTCCTTTTTGGTGTCATAGGCAATCCTGTAATGAAGTCCATACCTATTTCCTCCCACTTCCATTTAGGAATTTCCAAGGGTTGTAATGGTCCTGCTGGACTTTGATGTTCAGCCTTCACCCTTTGATAAGTATGGCATTCAGATACATATTTTGCAATGTCCATTTTCATGTTATTCCACCAGAATAGTTCTTTCAAATCCATATACATCTTTGTACTCCCTGGATGTATAGAATATGGTGTATCATGTGCCTCTTTGAGTATGACATTTCTAATCTCTGTCACATCTAGAACACATAGACGGTCTTGAAACCATAAAGACCCATAATCTCCAAGGCGAAAAACTGATTTTTGCCCTTGAGATATCCTCTGAATTTCCTCAGCAATAAAAGGATCTTCTTCTTGATGTCTAAAAATTTCTTGCTTAAGATCACTGTCCTGCTCTACAACTACCTGCATAGTAGCTAATCCTCCAAGAACCTCTGTTCTGATAAATTGAAGCTCTAATCTTTCCAAGTCCATTTGTAACTCTTTTGGTAACTCCCGATTGTTTGGCTGAGTATCTGCACTCTTTCTGCTTAAAGCATCTGCCACAACATTTGCTTTCCCTGGAGTGTAGTTGATTGTTAAATCATAATCCTTTATTAGTTCCAACCAACGCTTCTGTCTCATATTCAATTCCTTTTGAGTGAAGAAATATTTGAGACTTTTATGGTCAGTGTATAACTCACATCTGGATCCATAAATAAAATGCATCCATCCTTTCAGTGCAAAGAATACTGCTGCTAACTCTAAATCATGAGTTGGATAGTTGACTTCATGTGGTTTCAATTGTCTTGAACCATAAGCAATCACTTTCCGATCTTGCATTAATACACAACCCAAACCTTCTTTAGATGCATCACAGTATACGGTGAAGTCCTTCCCTGCTTCAGGAACTGCTAAGATTGGAGCTATGGTTAAACTAGTCTTCAACTCCTGAAAACTTGCTTCACATTTCTCATCCCACTTGAATGGTGTGTTCTTCCTTAATAATTTTTTCATTGGTCCGGCTATTTTGGAGAAACCTTCAATGAATCTCCGATAATAACCAGCCATTCCTAAGAAACCTCGAATTTGCTTCACATTGGTTGGTGTAGTCCACTCTAGTACCGACTGAACTTTAGATGGATTCACAGCAATTCCATCCTTACTGATCACATGACCGAGGAATTCTACCTCATCAAGCCAAAATTCACATTTACTGAACTTAGCATAGAGTTTGTGTTCTCTTAAAGTTTGTAATGCTATTCTCAAATGATCAGCATGCTCTTCCTTATCCTTGGAATATATCAAAATATCATCAATAAAGACTATGACGAACTTGTCCAAATATGGCATGAAGATCTTGTTCATCAGATTCATGAATATTGCCGGTGCATTGGTCAAACCAAATGGTACTACCAGATACTCATGGAGTCCATATCTTGAGAAAAATGCTGTTTTTGGAACATCTTCCGACTTGATTTTTATTTGATGGTATCCAGATCTTAAATCGACCTTTGAAAATACTCCAGCTCCTTTCACTTGATCAAACAAATCTTGAATTATTGGTAAAGGATACTTGTTCTTTATAGTCACGTTGTTTAGGTTTCTATAATCACCACACATCCGTCTTCCATCATCTCTTTTATCCACAAAGATTACTGTAGTTCCCCATGGAGATACACTTTCCTGAATAAATCCTTTTCTGGCTAACTCATCAATTTGCTCCTTGAGTTCTTTCAACTCTTTGGGTCCCATTTTATATGGTGCTTGAGCTATTGGTGCTGTACCAGGTATTAGGTCAATGGTGAATTCTATCTCCCGGTCTGGTGGCATTCCCGGTAACTCTGCTGGAAAAACATCTTGGAATTCATTAACTATAGGAATCTCTTCCAATTTAACTTCTTTCATTGAATTCAACTGAAGATCCACCATGATATGACTGTGCTTAACTGCTTCTTAAACTATCCTTGCTCCACTTGGAGTTTTGATTGAGATAGTTTTCTCCTCACAATTTATCTAAGCCTCGTGTTCCATCATCCAATCCATCCCCAGCACTACTACAATTCCCTTCAAAGGAATCACATAAAGGTCTGCGAAATATGTACAACCACAGATCGAGATAACCTGATCTTGTTTTATGTGGTGTACAATCACATTCCCTCCTGCCGTAACTACGGTCATAGGACTTTCTAACGTTGCCCTTCTAATCCCGAACTTATCACAAAATTCTTCAGAAATGAATGAAGTAGTTGCACTAGTATCAAATAGAACTTTGCCGGGATTGGTAAGGATATTGAGCGTACCTATCACTGCATGCTCCGAATTATCCACCTCCTCGAGGGTTGCACAGTTCAGTTTCCCAGTAGGTCGGTTCCTCTTGCCATTGTTGTTCTTGCCATTATTTCCTCCGTTATTGGGTTGTCCACTTCCTCCACTGGCTTGTCCTCCTCCCTTGGTAGGCCATCCTCCAGGTGGTTTGCTCGGACAATCTAGCTTGATATGCCCCTTCTGACCACAACCATAACAGATCACTACAGGCTTTTTGCATTCCCTCTGAAAATGCCCTGGTATTCCACAGTTGTTACAGATAACATTCCTTCTCGGATTGGATTGATTTCCACCACTACCCTTGTTATTGTTACCGTTATTGTTATTGTTGCCATAATTCCTATTCCGAGGTTTGAACTCTAGGTTGGGTTTAGGTTTGCTTGCCTGAATCCTCTTGGTTTCTTTCTTGGCTCTGTTCCTCCGGTCCTCTTGGACATTCTTGTAGTCATCTTCAAAAGTAATGGTTGCATCCAACAACTGCTGATAAGTTTGCTTATTGGCTAACCTTAGCTGCATCCTTACAAATGGATTTAATCCACACAGGAAACGCTTCTTCCGCTTCTCTTCAGTGTGACATCCTCCTCAGCATAGCAAGACAGTTGACTAAACTCTCGGATGTACTTCATGACACTAGTATATCCTTGCTGAAGCTCCTCAAATTCTCTCCGCTTCAACTCCATAACACTTTCCGGAACATGATATTCACGGAATCTCTGCTTGAACTCTTCCCAGGTAAACTCTCTTCCTGGTTGTTGCATGGCTAACTGATTTTCCCACCATGATGCTGCAGGTCCAGTCAGAAGATGAGTTGCATACCTCAATTTCTCCTCATCATTGCAACCTACAATTTTCAGCTTCCTTTCAGTATCTGCTAGCCAGTCTTCTGCATCCATTGGTTCAGGAGCTGATGCAAAAGGTAACGGTCTTGCATTCTGGAAATCCGATAGACTCACTCCTCCACCTTCAGGTGCCCTATGATTTGCTCTCCCCAACAGCTCTTCCATGAACTTGTTCTGGGTTTTTTGCATCATTTGCATGCATTGCATAAAGTTCTGTTCCATTAACGACCTCATTGGTGGTGGTGGTAATGCTTCTTGGTTTGTTGCATATGCATCGGCCTTTTCCTTGGCCTCTCGCTCCATCTGCTGCTGTTCAGTTTCCATTCCTACACCCGTATCCATGACCCTCTAGTCCTGAAACATAAAGCGAATACTCATAATTACATCATGCACAAGTGTTCTGAGCTCGACTCTATGCACAGAACTAGTCACACAATGAAGATCCAAAGAAAATCCAAATATGCATTTCACATATCTTACATAATATCATAATGATACAAAGTCATTACAACCTATACCATATAGGTATCATTACAAAACTACCTTACTACTTGAGTACAATACACAATACTTGATACTACTAACTAATTGCCTCCTTTTAGTAGTAACTACGCTCATCGTACATGCCTGATGTCCAACCGTGATGACGTGTTGTTCGTCGCACAGTTTGTGGAGCGTATGGCTTTCCAGAAGGAACATACTATGTATCTGATGTGTCAGGACTTGAGTCATTACTCAACCTGAGCGCATTGACTCCCTCCAGCTCAGCTAAAAAGTCTTCAGAAACATATTCAACATTATCTCCGGCCTGCATCTCCTGAGCTTCATTTCTTGAGTTGTCAACAGGATACGCAGATCCTGCTGCTTCCCAGGTGCTCTCGTGGGCAACATAGTTAAACACTGGATAATGTATATTCCCTGGGTTTTGAGAAGATGTTGATGATTCAAACACTCTCTCCTCAGGATCTTCTTCTTCATCTTGATTATCTATTGACATGGTATTTCTACTACTATTATTAGGGTTCATCCTTGCACCCATCCAACTAGATTGTCCAACATTTCTTTCAGAACCATCTGTGGACATCTGGTGTTCATGAGATCCATCATATGATCCCATTCTCCATCCATCCGAATTCTCAATAGGAAGTTCTGAATCAGAACCATCCTCTGAGCCCTGTGGTACTACATACCGCATATCCATAGTAGGATCATGTATAGGTTCAGGTCTTGGTGAATAAGGATATGGTATAAAAGATTCAGGATCTATAGGTATATCCTTAAATATAGGTGTTGCACTACTACTTGCTTCTTTCTCTAACTGAAATGCTAACTGCTTCCTCCTTTCCGGATCAGTTAGATCCTCTAACATGTCATTTTTGTCTTCGACAATAACTTGATGGGTCTTATAAAAAGATGCAACGAGTGTTCGATATCTATCCATAAACTTGGAAGCTAACTTAGGATGCTTCTTAACTAAAGTAAGATGATCCGGTATAGGCTCCGAGTCTATAGAATCATGAGGTATCACAGAGAATGTGCTACTTTCTAGCTCCTTGGCTTTCTGCTCCCAAATATTAGCTATCGCCTCCACAACAGCAACATGATAGGCTACTAAATGACTCCTACCTTATCCTATAGGTAGATCATGGTATAATCCAAGCTTCTCTGGCAGTTGGATACTCACACGATACTTGGATAACATCCGACCATCAAGGTAAGTGATAGTGTTCACTGGAATTCTAGTTGGACAACTAAAGAGCTTTAAAATTTGACGAAGTTGGTCTATGAATGATCCTTGATAATCATCAAGAGTCTCCTCTTTCCTTACCAAAGTCTGTTTTGGAAACTTTGGTGCCATATCTCTGTATATCATAAAAAATAATTTTCATTAGTATCCAATGATATATTGCATCATAACAAAGAATTATCGCACTAAAATATATAATGGAATATTCTCATTTGAATACCCATTATATTACTTTTAGAGAATTCTTTATCGTTGCTAATCTTTCCTACTGGTAATACCCTTTACTAGGTTTACAACCTAAGGTCAAAGCAATTTGCTCTGATACCAACTGCGGTGACCTAGCATACCACTGCATGTGTAGTACACTATAGTCGTTGACATGACATCCACAGAACACCGTTCCATAAATATCACATCCCTGAGAGTGGTACAATAGAAACATTGCGGGTCCATATTAGAAAAGTACACACATCATTATTATTACAATACCGGAAGTTCAAGACTTCCAAAAGATCCAACTTACAAACCAAAATATAAATTTTTCAGCGGAATTTAAAAGTAGCAACTCTGACTAGGAGTTGAGCTCAATAGCTTATTCTATAGAGTTCATGCTGCTCAGCTCCGTTGGTTACTACTAACTAGGGATACTTAGTTGGACTCGTTATCATCGACACCATAGAGGATTTCGTAATCCACTCCTTCAACTCCTCCGGACAGATCAGGTTCCTTGTAGAACACATCTTCTTGGCATTCGGTTGCATACATTGGCACGTCTTCGGGATCCTCAGATTCTAAGCAAGGGATCAAAGGAAAGAATGAGTAACAACGTTACCCAACAAGTTCATTATATGCAAGGTGGGAAGTTTGATGCTCTAACTACCACCTCGGATTATAAATCCTTGGCACAATGCAATTTTTGTAAATCTTTCTTCAAAGATTGATTTTATTATGAAAATCTATGACCATCAGCCTTCATAGGTTGACCAGAAGTTTCATGGAGTTCCTTTCCTGCCGCGTTCGTAGCTCCTTCCTGGAACAGGGAGTAACAAGTTACAGTTCTTACACTCTGCAGAGGTGCGTTACTTTACCCATGAGAGATCAACTCCTTATTTCACAATCGGGCGTACTTTCCCGTCCACAATTCCATGATGTGGGGCCCAGTAGTTGGTCCAAGCCAATCACTGCCCCCTTCGCGACCCCGCATGCCTCCTTGGTGTACACCATGCCCACATAATGAATTACGACAATGGTTTTTTACAAACCGTTAGATGCCAGAACTATCGTGGGACGATGAGGGTTCCCACCCATATGCTGCATATCCTCTACGAATTACCAATTAATATGCACGTTGTTGGGGATATGCTATATGGGTATCCTCATAGCATGTCTCTTATTCGACTAACCCGGGTGGCCCATAGTCGGTAGCATTGCCTGTGGCCTGCTGGGCGGCCCAGTTAGGTGGATCCAGAAGGAAGGCCCATGTCGGATAAAGGAAGGCTACGGTGGAGTCACCAGCGTACCCGGAGCCTTGGAGTACAAGATACACAAGACTAGTGATAGACGGTGTAGGACTCTGTAACCTGTCCGGCTAGGACTTTTCCCTGTAACCCTAGGACCTGGCGACTATATAAGTCGGGCCTATGGGAGCCTTTAGGGCATGTTTTACACACACCTCGCACAGCGAACCTATCTCTGTAACTCGGCGTATTGCCCTTATATTGATTTATAGCAGGAGTAGGATTCCCCATCGTTGTGGGATCTGAACCTGGGTAAGATGTGTTACCTCATACCCGTCAACCGTCCGCCTTACCCCACGTCTCTAAACACGCACTGTGAGGACCCCTCCATGGCGTACTCGTCGGCAATACCACGACAGTTGGCGCCCACCATGGGGCAAGAGGCGCTTTAGGCTCTTCAGCGGGCGAGGACCAAGATCTTCGCGGGAATCGGCGAAACCGTAGCCATCGGTCGCGTTCTCTTCTCCGACAACGTTCAGATCGTCCCTCCCGACGAGTTCTAGATCCTGGCAAAGATGAATCCTACGCGGTGCTCGATCGTTCCTATCGGAGACATCCACCTCTTCATCGGCGAAACCAACTCGGGCACTAGTTCCTTGGGAATCGGAGGAGCATCAAAAACCGCACGGACCGCCTACGGGCAGGATACGTTCGCGGAAGGATCGATGTCGGATCTCTCTTCGGAGTTCGCCGGCAAAGATCGGAAAACATCAAGACCCGCACGGACCGCCTACGGGCAGGATACGTTCGCGGAAGGATCGATGTCGGATCTCCCCTCGGAGTTTGCCGGCAAAGATCGGAAAAATTCAAGGCCCACCCAAACCGCCCCTGTGTAGGATATAAAGGTGGATGATCACTGCAAATCCGCCGGCTTTATCCGTGCGTCTAGACAACAGAGATCCAAGTTCGTCGGCATGGTTACCATCTTCGATCTGGCGCGCTGCGTTCAGAGAGAGGGTGAAAACCCCCGCGATTACCTGGCCAGGTGGCTCCGTATACGAGCAGACCTGGCCCACTACCCCAATGATGATGCTATCTATCACTTTGTGGAAGGACTGGACCATGGCACGCTTCTTCGACACTCTCTAAGACGGCAACAGGCGTCAGGACGCCTTACCTTCGAAGGCATGGTGAACACCGTCAACAACTATGCGGAGGCTGAAGCGGCAGCTCAGACGGCGCTTGCACTCATTGACGGAGCCCCTCCGATTCAGCCACCACCACCACCGCCTCCAGCCGCCATCGTCATAGCAGCACCACCACCTCCAGTCATCGTCGAGGCCGTTGCACCTCCACCGCCCATCACCGAGGAAGTCCTGGCACCCTCCGACTCTGTCATTGACGCGCTTTATGCTGATTTCAGTGCAGATTCAGAGGAGATAGACTTCAGTCCAGAAGAACTAGACTCCGCTATGTAAGAGATGGAGGAGGAGTACTCGTGCGATGAACAAGCTAATAACACCGTCATGTCTCGAGGGGTGTTCGTCACCATTGGGACAGCGATGGATGAAGATCAACCCGGGCAAGCTCCGCCTACGGCGCTAGAAAAAGGGAAGGGGCCACTAATTGCTGCTGACGATGATCGCGCAAAGGTCATGCCTCCTCCGCCTAACCCAGTGCAGCAGCCGCAGGAACTCGGCACTGGTCCGAGCAACAACAACACTGCAAACTTGCCACCTCCAGCATCCACGTTGGCGGCAGCCCATGTTACTCCAGCGGATAGAGTGATGTACGACAATCTCCTTGTCGAGCAACTAACCGTTGATCATATCTGGAACGTGACTCAGCTTGACGAGAAGCGCCAGCAGCTGCTGGAGGAGGCGCAAGCCATCGCGGAGCAAGGCGCTAAACTAGATCGAGACCTGGTCAACGCACAGAAGTCCATAGAGAAAGCTAGAGCAATGGAGGCCGAGTACAAGACTCTGCTGCAGCAGCAGAAGGCTAAGAAGGCTCCGGCTCGCGTCATCAACGATCCTGGTGTACGGCGCAACCTAGGATGGGCTCCCTCGAAGCCAGCACAGGCCAAGCCATACATTGATAGTGAAGGCAAGCAGGTGATGCCCACCCCACTCCTTAACCTCATCGTCGCCAAGACCCTTCTGGAGCAGGATAGATCGCCTGAGGCAGTAGAACAGGTCTATGACCTAGTGGCCAAGGCGGTAAAGTAGCAGGAAAAGGCCACCTCCCAGAGGCTTGAGCCTGACCCAGCGCTCTGCCGATCTAGCCAGTATAAACCGCCAAGGGACAGATCTCCTCAGGACGTCGGATCACAAACGGGTTCATCAGAACGAAGACGGAGGGATGCGCGCAACAGGAAGGATGCTATCCCCATATCCTCCGACCACGGAGAAAAAGCCCGACCTCGCCGCCCATCGCCACCGCCCCGATCCCCCCGATGTCAGGAAGATTACAAGGCTCGTCATCGTACGGATATGCCCCCTCCAAAGCAGTGTGGCATCGTCATCCGTGACAACGCGGCGCAGACCCGTCATGATGAAGAACGCCACCAAGGACACAAGAGCAGGTCACACCACGACCCTCCGCGTCCGACAAGCAACCATGACAGACATGAGGCGTCGTAGGAGGGTAACAGCAAGAAGGCTAACCCACCTCCACCTCCGCCTCCGTCGCTGTCAAGCAGTCACCATGGCGGAAGAGGCCCGTGTCGTTCGCGCAGCCCATCCCCTGTTGACAACAAGAAGAAGAACCCGGAGCCATACGATGCACGTTCGCGGATCGATAAGATCCACGAGGCCCGGGAAGGACCATACCTGGGACCATGTTGCTTTGGACCTGCAATACGGTCCGCAACTTACCCCAAAGGTTTCCGGATAGACAAGACCATCAAGCCCTATGACGGCACCGCCAAGCCCGCCACATGGTTGCAGGACTACGGCAACACGGTGGAGATTGCCGGAGGCAACCCCAACGTCACCGTCAAGTACCTTCCGTTAATGTTGGCGGGTACGGCCCGTCAATGGATCGACGACTTGCCGGAGAAATCTATCTACAACTGGCTGGATATGCAAGAAGCATTCACCAAGAACTTTGAGGGTACATATAAGCGTCCCTGCACTGTGGGCGATCTACAGCGATGCGTGCAAGAGAAAGACGAGACATCTCGCGCCTACCTCTCCCGCTGGCTGGACATGAAGAATTCCTGCGCAGGAGTGCACACTCAGACCGCTATGGCCGCCTTCATTGATGGATTGGAAAGGGGCACGTTACTCCGACATAAGCTAAAGCGCTTGCAGGACAATCATCAGCTTGACTTGAATCAGATGATTCAGTTAGCTAGTGAGTTCGCAGCTGCCGACGATGATGCTCGTGGCTCTTTGCCGGCAACGGCCGTTCCAACCCAAGCTCGGAGGAACAGCAGTACAAAGCGGAAAACCGCTCCAGAAGAAAAGCAATCTACCGACATGGTCGCTATGACTTTTGCAGGACGAGGAGAAGGCGGACAACATGGCCGAGGAAGGGGAGCAGGCCGCGGGCAGCAACGAGGAAGTGAAACCAACTCGGCGCCGCTCCATGTTCCCCAAACATACGAGGAGTACCGCGATATGCCGTGCCTCGAACACCTCGATGTCAACGGCAAGGCCACCCATACCAATCGACACTGCAAGTTCGTCAACGACCTCAAGGAAGACCCGGAGTCCGGCTACAAGCAAAGTCAGAAGAACAGACCGCGAGGCAAGGGCAAGGGGAAGAAGAAGGAGGAGGAGTCCAAGGATTCAAGTGACATGGACGAGGATGTTGACCCCAAGCACGCCGCCAAGAGCGACGACAAGGGCAAGACCCCCTTCGCAAAGAAGGCCCCAGTCTACCACACTTTCCTTGGCACCCCCACCGTCCGACAACAGAAGACCTCTCTAAGGATCCTGATGGCCACTCTCCCCCCAATTCCCTAATACCTGCGCTGGTCGGAGTTTCCAATCACTTGGGACAGGACGGACCACCCAGACCTTGTGCCCACGGAGAACCAGTACGCCATGGTCATCAACCCATTGATTGACGGCGTGGAGTTCACCAAGTTCATGGTGGATAGTGGAAGCAGCATCAACATCATGTACCTGGATACACTACAGAAGATGAACTTGACGGAGGCAAACCTAAGGCGGACCAACACCGTGTTCCATGGCGTAGTTCCTGGTCGGGAGGCTCGGTCCCTTGGGTGCATTACGCTTCAGGTAGCCTTTGGTGACATTAATAATTACTGCCAAGAGCGCGTGACCTTTGAGGTGGTCCCCTTCAAGAGCGTGTACCACGTCATATTCGGCCGCAACATATTACACACGTTCATGGCCAAGCCATGCTTCGTCTACAACAAACTCAAGATACCCGGACCAAACGGCGTCATCACTGTATCCGGAAGCTTTACCAAGGCAAGGGACTGCGAGATCAATGAAGCAGCCGTTGCAGAAGCTGTCCTCTACAGCAAAGAATTCAAGGAGATCCAGAGCAAGGTCAATGACTCAGAGATGCCCGCGTCAAAGAAGCAGATCTCTGACTCCGCTCCTGCGTTCAAGGCCGCCATCGAGACCAAGCCGGTGGAACTTGTGGTAGGCGATGCCTCCAAGACCGTCGCCATTGGGACGAACCTGGATCCCAAATAGGAAAGCGTGCTCGTCGAGTTCCTCCGTGAGAATAAGGACATCTTTTCCTGGCAACCTGCTGACATGAAAGGTGTACCTAGGGAACTTGCCGAGCACAGCTTAAACATAGATCCAAAATGTAAACCAGTGAAACAACCTCTACAACGCTTCGGAGATGAGAAGAGATGCGCCATTGGCAAAGAGATAGCTAGGTTACTTAAGGTTGGGTTTATCCGAGAAGTCCTTCACACCCGATGGGTGGCCAATCCTGTACTTGTCCCCAAAAAGGGAACCAATGAATTAATAATGTGCGTTGATTACACCGGCTTGAACAAAGCATGTCCCAAAGATCCGTTTGCTTTGCCTCGCATTGACCAAGTCATTGACTCGACGGCTGGCTCGGAACTTTTGTGTTTTCTCGATGCATACTCAGGATACCACTAGATCAAGATGAGGAAGTCGTACCAATTGGCCACTTCGTTCATTACCCCATATGGCACGTTTTGCTATGTCACGATGCCCTTTGGGCTGAAAAACGCAGGTGCTACCTACCAACGGACAATGCAACGTTGCCTTCACGACCAAATTGGTCGGAACATTCACGCTTATGTGGACAATATCGCGGTGATGTCTAAAAAGTCAAACGACTTAATCTCCGACTTAAAAGAAACCTTCGATAATCTCCGGAAATACAACATGATGCTCAACCCTAAGAAGTGCGTCTTCGGGGTTCCAGCTGGCAAATTGTTGGGCTTCATCATTTCCCAGCACGGAATCGAGGTCAACCCGGAGAAAATCAAGGCCATCCTAAACATAAACCGTCCGACATGCCTAAAGGACATTCAACGACTAACAGGTTGTGTTGCAGCAGTTAGTCGGTTCGTCAGCCGACTTGGAGAGAAGGCTCTGCCGCTGTACAAGTTGCTGAAGAAGGCGGACAAATTCACATGTACAGACAAAGCAGATGCAGCATTGAAGCAGCTCAAGGAGATTCTTTCCTCAGCACCCATCCTTGCAGCACCCGAGCCTGGAGAGCCCCTGTTAATTTACATGGCGGCAACCAACCGGGTTATCAGCATCGTCGTCGTGGTAGAGCGGAAAGAACCAGGCTACGAGCACGGAGTTTAACGACTAGTTTACTATGTAAGCGTGGTCTTGACGGAGTCCAAGCAGCGTTACCCGCACTACCAAAATATAGCTTATGGAGTATTCCTCGCTTCTCGGAAGCTGAGGCATTACTTTCAGGAGCACCCAATCACAGTAGTGAGCAAGACTCCACTATCCGACATTATCAATAACAGCGACGCTACAGGAAGGGTCGCGAAGTGGGGCATTGAACTTGCCGCCTTCGAGATCACCTACAAAAAACGCGACGCTATCAAGTCACAAGCTTTGGCGGATTTTATTGCAGATTGGACGGAGATGCCAGGTGCTACTCCACTGCCAGAACCAGAGTACTGGGTGATGCACTTTGATGGATCAAAGTTGCTCAAAGGCTTGCGGGCTGGTGTACTGCTACAGTCACCAAAAGGAGACAAGTTGCACTACGTTCTGCAGATCCACTTCGAGGCTACAAACAACATGGCGGAATATGAAGCACTCATTCACGGACTACATGTAGCCAAGGATATTGGCATCAAGCGCATAGTTTGCTGTGGAGATTCCGACTTGGTTGCCTAGCAGGTGGCTGGCACCTGGAATGCGCGGAACCCTATGATGGCGGCATATCGCGACAAAGTGGACGAGATAGCCAAGAGCTTCTTGGGCTACGAAGTCAAGTATGTGCCTAGGGAGCAAAACAAGGCGGCTGATCTACTGTCTAAGCTTGGATCGGGGCGCAAGCAAATTCCGCCAGGAGTTTTCCTAGAGCATCTACGCACACCATCTGTGTAGGGAGCCGACATCGACAATCCGGATAGAGCTGTCTCTTTTGTCAACATGGTGACAAAGATCCCTCCGGCTTGGACAAAACCGTTCATGGAGTATCTCGAACACGGAACTTTGCCCGATGACGAGGTCGAAAGACGATAAATAGTACGGCGAGCAAAGGGTTATACCATAATCAATGGGCAACTCTATAAAAGGAGCACTACTGGTGTATACTTAAAGTGCGTTTCCCAGCTAGAAGGTATGGAAATCCTGCGCGAGATCCATCTCGGAGATTGCGGGCATCACGCCGCTCCTCGATCATTGGTCGCGAAATCCTTTTGGCAAGGATTCTACTGGCTGACCGCGAAGGCGGACGCCAACAAGCTGGTTGAGACATGCACGGGATGCCAGTATTATGCCCGACAACCACATGTTCCTGCTGAAGAATTACGAACAATACCAATAACTTGGCCGTTTGCAGTCTGGGGGCTAGACATGGTGGGACCGTTACAGACGGCACCATGTGGATTTACGCATCTGCTTGTAGCAGTTGACAAATTCACCAAATGGATAGAAGCTAAACCCATTAGAAAGCTTGATGGGGCAACTGCCCTCAGGTTTGTCCGGGATCTAGTGGTGAGATTTGGTCTCCCACATAGCATCATCACCGACAACGGAAGCAACTTGTCACTCGGAGAAGTGGAGTCCTACTGCTGGGACAAAGGCATCCGACTTGACCTTGCATCTGTGGCACACACAATCCAATGGTCAGGTTGAGCGAGCCAATGGATTAATTCTACAGGGAATCAAGCCACGTCTTGAGGCACCGCTACATAGAGCAGCTGGAGCCTGGGCGGAAGAATTGCCATCTGTGCTGTGGAGTTTACGAACCACACCCAACAGATACACCGGCTACACCCCTTACTTCATGGTATATGGAGCATAAGCCATCCTACCTTCCGACATCCTCCACGATGCACCAAGATTTGCCGCCTACGATGAAGATGACGCTGAAGAATCCAGACGCCTAGATGTGGATCTTCTCGAGGAGGAGCGTGTTTTGGCATGCCAAAGATCCGCCATTTATCGGCAGAAGCTACGCAGCTACCATAGTCGCCGCGTTCGGCATCGCTCGTTTAAAGAGGGGGATTTGGTGCTCCGACTTAAGCAGAAGAAGTCACACAAATTATCCCCGCCATGGGAAGGACCGTTCATCATAAGCAAGGCGCTGCTCAATGGGTCTTACTATCTTGTCGACAATTGTGAACTCAAGGATAGACCCAACAAGGATCATAAGCGTAAGCGACGTGACCCGGATGATGACTACCCGGAGCTTGATCGGCCATGGAACATAGCATAGCTACGTCCTTTCTACACTTAGCATTTTTTATCTAATCGTGTACCTCTTATATGATCAATGAAATAAAGCTCTTTGGTTCACTCATATTGCTGAGTCTTTTACCTCCTTTAGTGTTCATTTTTGGATCATATAAAACCTTTATGCACAAGTCTTGCAATTGCACTTGTGAAAATTTTGCCTACGGGCGTTAGCTTAAGTTTTCTGGTCTACACATTCTTTGTCGTTTTTATGTGGATTCTGGAGTAGTGACTTTTGGCACTTATTGTCGGCGATTTTATGCTCAGGTTATTGACGGTGCCATTGGGCATCATCACCTAAGCACATGGTTCCGACAACGAGTCTTCCGACTCACGAAAAGCCAAGCATAAGAACCAGAGTAATGGATAAGCCAGCACTTGCTTAAAAAATATATACATGCTGAAACTTAAATTCTTAAGTAGCAGGATACGACAACCATTGTTTTCCGCCTTAAGATTACATCAACAAGTTTTTTCCCGTGCACACTCCAGAGGTGAAACAGAAATTACAAGGTGTTTTTCATTCTTTGGGCGCAGGAGACTTGGAGGCCGCATCATCGCCAGCCGGAGAATCACCCTCGACGCCGGCGCTGTGATGAGACTCGGAGGAGTCCTGGTTGACATTGTCGATGAAGTTCCTGGGCACGAAGACGTCAACTTCCACCAACTCGGCAACCCTGGTGTCATAACCCGCGAGTGATGACAGGATGGCTTCGTGATCGATCTCCTTGCCGTCATCATCCACGTCGGGGATACCAGATGTCACCGTGTCGATGTCGGCATCTTCATAGTGCGCCTTCACCATAGACAGCGCCATCCTTGCTCTAGCCCGTGCGCATGAAGCTTTCCAGCTCGCGACACGCTCGGGGGCTCAGCGTAGAATCTCCGAGTACTTCGTCACGGAGTCCGAGGCCTTGATATAAATCTGGAGGGGCTTGGCAATCTCCTTGGCTTGGGCGATGGCGGTATTGATGAATTTGCCGGCAAGAAACATGCATTCCTTGTCCGAAGGAGGCGAGCGGGTTAAACCCATGGGCGCTAAAAATTCCGACAAGGATCGCATGAGTTCAAAAAATTCTAAGTATCCAGACTACAGAACTACAAGACGAAGGACACTTACTGAAGATGCTGGCCTTAGCCTGCCAGATGGTGTCCGCCAAGGATTCCTTCTCTTGTTGGAGGAGCTTAAACGCTTCGTTATGGCGAAGGTTTTGCTCATCAGCAGCTTGCTTCTGATCCTTTAGGATCGCAAGCTCCTCCTTCAAGCGATTGATCTCCGCGGAGGCGGAGTCCTGCAGGGCTTTCATGGAATCCTCGTGCATCTTTAGCATTTCTTCCCTCTCCTTCTTAAGGATCTTGTTCTCGCTGTCCAGCTGCTGGATGTGCTTGGACTGCTCGACAATATCCTTGGCCTTGGCAACATGCACTGCAAGTCGGAGAAAACAAAGTACACATTGAGTACTCGGAGATTATGGGCACACAAGTAAGACGGAAATGCGCAAAAAGAAAACAGACTCTTGTTTTTGATGATCTGTTCCTTCAAGATGGCCTTTTTAACCTTTTCGGCTTCAAGATCTGCGCGCATCTTGCCATGCCCCTCCGAGCATTCTCGTTCTGTGGAAGCAAATACAAAGTTAAGTCACTGTTTGGTCTGCTTGGAGCCCCTAGTCGGAGATTCTCCATCTAGGTGCTCGGGGGCTACAGCGAGAGTTTTTAAACTTATCAATATGCTTAGCTTTTCTTTAAAGCATCTAGTCGGAGCTAATTTAGTTCTCGATTAGAAGCTTGGGGGCTACAGCGAGAGTTTTTAAACTTATCAATATGCTTAGCTTTTCTTTAAAGCATCTAGTCAGAGCTAATTCAGATCTCGATTAGAAGCTTGGGGGCTATAGTATAAAGTTTTTAGTTCGGAAAATGCTTAGCTTTTCTTTAAACATCAAGTCAGAACTAATTCAGTTACAACTAGAAGCTTGTGGGCTACAACACTGAAAAATATGAACACTGTGTATGCTACTCTTAAAGCATCTAGTTAGAATAATTTCTTCCATCTAAATGCTTGGGGGCTACAGTGAGAGTTCTTTCTAACTTAGTCACTCTTAGAGCATATAGATGCAAAACCTATGGTTTTCCGTCTACATCCTCGGGGGCTACAGTGGGATACTCATACGAAATGCAAAAGGTAAAGTAAAAACTTACAAGTGCGATGATCTTGAGGTTTGTAGCGCTCTCGGCCAGTAGCTTGCCAAAGGAAATGATGTTTCCTCGCAAGATGTCTGCTTGTCGGAGTAGCTCCTCAAGACCGCATGTCGGAGATGATGGCACTCCTCCAGGAACCATAGTTGTGTTACTCGGCATGAGCGCCAGGTAAACAATCTTCGGGAACTCGAAGGGTTTCCGGGGAGCAGAGGCGCCGCCTTCGGCAGAGGTACCAGCTCCCACCACCGCTTTGCCGCTACTGATGGCATCCTTAGCCGGAGCTTCAGCCATTTGAAGATCAGCGCTCTCCTGCGTAGCCTGCTCGCCGACAACAGCGAGTTCGGTAGAGGCGCCAGAATCCACTTCCATGACGGAAGGGCCTGGTGCCTCCTGGACTTGGGAGCTTGTCTGAGCGGAGGAGGGCTTGACGGCAGGAGTGGCAGGGGCGATGGTGGGGGAGGAGTCGCGATGCAGCATATCTTTGATATTTCTAGAGGCCCCAAGAGTCTTGGAGGACTTCTTGAGGCTGGTTGTGGCTTTCTTCCTGAAACGTGCAAAGTGTATAAGTACAGGAACAAGACAGATAAATGAGACAATGTCGGAGAATGAGAGGCTTACACTAAGGGGGCCGCTTTGGCAAACATCCCGGTGGCTTTCTTCTTTTCCGCCTCTAGGGCGGTAGTACTTTTTTTGGAGGCTCCACCCTCCGTCTTCTTCTTCTTACCTCCGTCGGCAGCATCAGAGGTGGAGCTCTTCCGCTTTCGTGCCAATGGGGCATCGTCGTCGGACACGACCGTGACTTCCTTCATCTTTGGATCGTAGATTTGGGCAGCCAGGTTGTCCTCATCTGGATCGCTAAGCTGTTAAGTAAGAAATCACCGTGTTAGATAAGATGGCTATGATAATACGGAGAAACTGGAGCAATGTCATACACGGAAAATAAATACCAAGTCATACACGGTGGACTAGATTATCATAGAGGATAATGGTGACTTGTGAGAGTCATAACATGGTGTGAGAATGTGCCAAGTCAACCCAAGCAAAGCATCAAAGGAGGATACCCCAATACTATGCTTTTGCATGCTAAAACAACGCATAATTTCTTCAAGGCACACTAAGCAATCCCAATTGTTTGGAACAAGACATGCTACAGCAATAATAACTAAGCATAAAGTCAAAACAACACCTAGCATGTCATGCTAAAGTCTAAGTCACAGTCAATGCAAGCTCCTCTTGCACTTCAAGCAAGAACATACTACTCCTTTCCAAACACCAAGAAAACTTATTTGCAAAACAACACAGCGAGAACGGGGGTCCAAACTACTTTATTCAAGCAAACTAAACTAACTAAGTAAAGCAAACGAAAACTAAGACGCTCCAAGAACAACACAACTATGCATGAAACAATAAAAAGAAGTGTCTAGACAGACCTGAGCTTTTTATTGATGAAGAAAGGGATGCCTTAGGCATCCCCAAGCTTTGACGCTTGTACCTCTTGGATATTTATTGGGGTGACACCATGGTGGAATCCCTAAGCTTGAGCTTTTGTCCATTCCTCAGCTTAGGGGTGGAATCGAGCCGAGCAGAGCCGGCTCGTGGCTCGGCTCGACCTGGCTTGGTAAAACTCGAGCCGAGCCCAAGCTCGGCTTGATGCTGAAAATCTGCTAAAAAGAAGGCTCGCGGCTCGCTCGGTGCGGCTCAAAGCTCGCTCGTATGGCTCGTCGAGCCGATACCCCCGCGGCCCCGCCTCCACTTTCCACCCCGTCCTGCCCTCCCTCACGATACCCCCGAGGCCCGATCCCGACCCGACCCCAGCTGCCTCTCACGTTCTCGCCCCCATCTCCAGGCGCCGCCACGCCCGTCGCCCACCACCGCCGACCGCCCCAGCCCTCTCGCCCCCATCCTCCATGGCTCTCCTCCCTTGCCTCTACCCCTCCTGAAGACCTGAACCTGTTCCCCTTCGGCCCTCCCCTTGGTTTGGCGTGGAGGAGGAGGTGCTCGGCAAGGCAGGGCTAGGGTTAGAGCTTAGAGGCAGCGGCCCTCCTCCCGCCGGCCCTCCGCCTGCTGGCCCTTCGGCCTCCGCCCGTCTCCACCCGCCGGCCTCCCGCTGTGACTGTGCACAAGCACGACGACCCCCCCCCCCCCCCCCCCCCCGCTGGCTGTTGCGTGCTGGCCTGCTGCGTGCTGGACCTCAATAATTCGTCTCTGAAACGCATAGCATATGCAAGTGTGTATGTAGTATGTACCCGTAGTCCGTACCAAGCATCAGTAATCCCAAGCAAGTAATCCCTCATGACCTCATCTTTTCTTGGATTGGATTGTTTTAATTTCTATTAATAATGCTTGTGTAATTATCTCCTGCAAACTGCAATGTTTGGTAGTACATTAGTTAAATGAATTTGGGTGTCATGCTCATTATAACTGATAGCAACTATTTTGGGTTTCATGCTTCATTAGTAAAATAATTTGGGTGCCATCTAGTAATTATTTTGGGTTGATGTTGTGAACTTGTGACATATGCACTTGTTATCACCATTCATACTTTCTGAATCTTGGTATACTATGTTATGCATGTATTCATGATGAATTGTTGATCATAATTGTGAATTGTTACAATTTTAGCAAAGGTCATGGCAAATTTTTTAATTACATCGAGCCTTCGAGCCGGCTTGCGAGCTTGATCGAGCGGGCTTGTCGAGCCTCGAGCCTGAGTTTCAGGTTTTAGGCTTGGCTTGTTCAACCTCTGAGCCGAGTCGAGCCCGAGCCGAGCCTTGACGAGCCCGAACCGAGCCTCGAGCCTCGAGCTATATGTCCACCCCTACCTCAGCTCATTGCATCATTCTCTCTCTACACCTGAAATTTTTCCTTCATACAAAACTTCACACAATCTTCATTAGCAACATTAGTGTATTCAAAAGATATTATCCCTCTGGAAAAGCTTTGAAACAGCAAGTATTTTCACTAAAAACACAAGCTACTGTAGTAACTCCTTCAAAACTCTCAATTTACTTGAAGAGAACTTAAAAAGGAATCAATAAGAAGCAAATGCAGATATGGCAGAAATCTGTCAAAACAGAACAGCAGGTAGAAACCGATTTTTTCAAACATCTTATGTTGCTCAAATAAAAAAGTCCTGAACTAACGAAAGTTAGCTAACATACTGGGGGATTTACTCCTAAATTTTGAGCTCAATCCGTGTTACAGAGACTCCTCACAAATTTTTTTGGTGTAGGACATAAATCTGTTTCGGGACAGCAACTCCCCAAATCTTACTTCCCTCTCATTAGAGGTCATTCTTGGCACAAAAAGCAAACAAAAAGGATAAGGAGAGGTCATTACGGAAGTAATAACTTCCAAGACTCAAGGAAACTCTTGGGTTATCTCCAACAAGTACTTTTCTTTAACGCCTTTAAGTTAGGCACAAGAAGCAAGAAGAATCAACTATTTTCAAATGAAGAAGCATCAAATCTTGCTTTCAAGGGAGGAGCAAAAAGCAACTTCTCTCTCCTCATAGGGAAGTTTTCAATACCTTTCTTGAATGGAAAAATGATATTTAATGGTGCCTTCTTTCATATCAATGATGGCACCAACTGTTCTAAGAAAAGGTCTTCCCAAAGTGATAGGACAAGAAGCATTGTATTCAACATCCAAAACATAGAAATCAACAGGGACATAAGCATTGTTAATCATAATGAGAACATCATTAATACTCCCCATGAGTTTCTTCTTAGCATTATCATTGAGTGGGACATCCAAATAACAATCTTCCAAAGGTGGCAAATCAAGCATTTCATAAATCTTCCTAGGCATAATAGAGACACTAGAACCAAGATCACGTGAAGCTTTGAGATCAAAGTCATTCACTTGCATATTAATAATGGGTTACCAATTATCTTCTACTTTCTTAGGAATATAAGCTTTGTGTTTTAGCTTCTCCTCCTTAATTTTCACAAGAGCATTTGTAATGTGTTTGGTAAAGGAAACATGCATGTCACTAGCATCAGGACTTCTAGCAAGCTTTTGCAAGAACACAATCACTTCAGAAATATTGCAACCATCAATATCAAAGTTAAACTTGGCATCACTAGTAGTAGGCTCAATAGGCTTAGGCATAGTAGGAGTAGGAATAGGGGCTACTTGTGGTTTAGTGGTGGTGGTGCACACACTATTGTTTCTATCAATTTCAGCTTCCCTTTCCCACTTAGCATGAAGTTGAGCTAACAGCCTAACATTTTCATCAATAGTAACTTATATGGCATGAGCAGTAGCAAAGGTGTTTTCCATAGTTTCAGGTTTAGCAGCCATTTTATTAACCAAGGAAGTTTGAGCTTCAGACAAAGAGGATATATTTTTCTCAACAGTTAAAAGCTTTTCCTCTATAGTCTTATTGAAGGTGGTTTGTTTACTAATAAAGTCCTTGAGCACGACTTCAAGTTCAGAGGGGGCACTTCTAGCATTATTGTAAGATCTTCCATAGGAATTGCCATTATTAGGAGGATAAGGCCTATAATTGTTGTTGCTACCAAAATTATTCATGTAGGCATTGTTGTTGAAATTGTTGTTTCTAATGAAGTTCACATCAACTTTCTCTTCTTGAGCAACCAAAGAGGCTAAGGGAACACTATTAGGATCTAGAGGAGTTTTCCCATTAACAAGCATAGCCATAATAACATCAATCTTTTCGCTCAAAGAGGAAGTTTACTCAACAGAATTTACCTTCTTACCATGTGGAGCTCTCTCAATATGCCATTCAGAGTAGTTAACCATCATATTATCAAGGAGCCATGTTGCAGCATACAAAGTGAGGCCCATAAAAGTACCTCCAGCAGCAGAATCCAATAGGTTTCTTGAGGAGAAGTTCAAACCTGCATAAAAAGTTTGGATAATCATCCAAGCAGTGAGTCCATGAGTAGGGCAATTCTTAACTAAAGATTTCATTCTTTCCCAAGCTGGAGCAACATGTTCACTATCAAGTTCTTTAAACTTCATAATGTCACTTCTCATAAATATAATCTTAGCAGGAGGATAGTACTTTCCAATAAAAGCATCTTTGCACTTAGTCCAATAATCAATACTATTTTTAGGCAAAGAAAGCAACCATTCTTTAGCTTTTACCCTCAAGGAGAAAGGAAAAAAGCTTGAGCTTAATAATATCTCCATCATCCTTATACTTTTGCATCTCACAAAGTTCAACAAAGCAAAGAGGCAAACAAAACCAAGCAAAATAAACAAAGCAAACTAAAAACAACATAAAGAGAAAGGAAGTGAAGGACTCCCCTAGTGAAGACGTCCTTAGCCTCCCCGGCAACAGCATCAGAAAGACTTGATGGTGCTCGACGTGGCACTTTGTTGGTAACCCCAAGCGCAGGGTGTGAAGAGCAAGCAGCAAGTTTTCCCTCAGTAAGAAACCGAGGTTATCGAACCAGTAGGAGGAAGGAAACGTCACACAGGTGTTGCAAACAACATGGAGACCTGTACAACACAAACTCAAGACTTTGCCCCAACTAACAGTGAGGTTGTCAATCTCACCGGTTGCTATAACAAAGGATTAAACATATAGTGTGGAAGGTAATGGTGGTTTGCAGCAAGTAAACAAGTAATAGTGGAAGATGTATCAATGGTAAAGATTGGACCGGGGTCCATAGTTCACTAGAGGTGCTCTCCTTAGATAAACAACATGGCGTGAAGGGTAAACAAATTATAGCAGGGCAATTGACAGGAACTGAGCAAGGCATAACAATGCAATACCAGACAAAAAGATCCTATGAGATTCGATTGGGCAATACAACAATATACATAGACCGCCATCCAACTGCATCTATGACTAGAAGTACACCTTCAGGTTATCATCTGAACCCCCTCCAGTATTAAGTTGCAAGCAACAGACAACTGCTTTAAGCAAAGTGTGTAAGGTAAATAGTCCACTTGTTCCATGAACAAGAGACCGTTGTTTTCTCCCTAGTGGCAATAGCACATCTACAACCGAAGAGATTTATGTCACTTCCCTTGGAAACTAGAGGCATGAACCCACTATCGAGCATAAATACCCCCTCTTGGAGTCACTAGCAACTACTTGGCCAAGGTAGCTACTAACAACAGAGAGCATGCAAGATCACAAACAACACAGACATGATAGAATCATAAAGACAAAACCATTAATCAAACCAACATAATAATCTCAATATCCATCGGATCCCCACAAACACAACATGCATGATTACAAATTGATTAGACCTTGATCATGAACGGAGCTCACAAGATCTATACATGAAAGCACAAAGGAGGATATACAACCATCTAGCTACTACATGGACCCATAGTCCAAGGTGGAACTACTCACGCATCATACCGGAGAGAAGGCCTCTGGGATGATCTCCCCTCCGGCAGGGTGCCGGGAACAACTTCAGATCCCCCCGGTCTAGGGACGATGGTGGAGGCGGCTATAGAAGGTTTCGTGGATATTTGATCGGTTCCCCAGGGTTTCTGCATCGGGGGATTCTTATAGGCGAAGGGTAGACCGAGGCGGTGGCCAGGGCGACCAAACCCTAGCCAGGCGTAGGATGGGGGCCACCCGCGCCTGGGGTGGGTCTGGCCCCTCTAGGCGGCCCCTTCGACTCTCCTCTGGACTTCTTGTTCCCCACGGAAAGTAATTGACTTTGTCCTTTGTCCCATCCAATTCCGAGAATATTTCTGTACTAACTTTTCTGAAACCAAAAATAGCAGAAAACAGGCATCTGGCACTGTTGCAACTTGTTAATTGGTTAGTACCAAAAAACATGTATAAAGCACCTCAAAGTGTGGACAAGTAAAGCAAAGTAGATACTAAACAAGCATGGAGCATCAAAAATTATAGATAAGTTTCCAATGTATCAGCATGGCAGAGAGAATATGGGCGCGATGTTCTTGGGTGGTCCACGGCTTGGCTGCACTCAAGGGTTGGACAGGGGGTGGCGGTGTACGGTGGCCTATCTCCTGGACATCATGGACGGGCGTGGCGCGTCCTCCTGCGAGCTGTCCATGGTCGACCGACGAGAGTGGCTCGGGTGGCGCGGCACTGGTGCAAGCAGTGAAGGGGTGAGCTGGTTCAATGCATTGCTGGGCACTGGGGGAGACAAGGGCTAGTAGTGGCGACAAGCAGCCAACAAGTCATTGATCAAGAGCAGTAGAAGTTAGGGAAGTTTGATCTATGCTCACCAAGTGTTTGATGAAATGGCCGCATGAATTCAAAGTTTTAATTTTTGGATAAATTTTGATGAGTGATCTGGTCATAAGCTTGGTAGTCTCTGGTTGCTTGGGTTTGACAAGGTGAATTGGTCTAGTTAGTTTTTGAGAAATGGTGATCTTAGTACATACACTTGATTCAATTTTGAACTGTCCTTTAAATAGATTTGGAATTTGTTTATCTTGGTTTGTAAAGTGGGCTTCGGTTCTTTGTCACTTGGTCTTGCAAGGGGTGAAAATAATTGGATTTGTTTCTATTAGAAATCTTTGACTAGGAACACCCATAGTGGTCTAGTGAACAAGTTTGGCCAAAATGACCATTTGCTCATATTGTTTATATTTGATTTTCTCTTCATTTGATTCTGCTTGGAAATGATCTAGATGATGTTGTTTTAATCTTTAAACCAATCCTTAGCATTCATAGCAATCAAACATGGCAATTTCAATCATTCATGCACTAATCACACACACACATGCATTCATATTAATTTTAATAATAAAAGTTTTTTTTGTTAACCCTAAACTTGGGTGTTTAGAACTTGATAATATTGCTTAATATTTTTGGGGTGTTACAAACCTTCCCTCCTTAAACAAAATCTTGTACCGAGATTTAAGAAAAATAAAACTAGGAGCTAAAGAGATCTAGGAACTCAGTGCTAATGTAATCTTCTCGCTCCCAAGTAGCTTCTTCTTCAGTATGGTTACTCCACTGGATCTTGAGAAACTTGATGCTCCTGGTCCTGGTGGTTCTGAAGGCTTCTTTCAAAATACGAATGGGTACTTCAGGATAAGTTAGGTCATAGTTGATCTCTATGGTTCTGTGATTAATATTCTTGAAAACTTCGGTCTTCTCCGGAACTTCCAGGCATTTGCGAAGTAACGAGATATGGAACACATTATGCACGGCTGACATCTCCTCCGGCAGTTCTAGTTGATATGATACTTCTCCTCGGTGATTCAAAATCTTGAAGGGTCCAATATATCCGGGGGCTAACTTTCCTTTAAGTTAGAAACGTTGCATTCCTTTCAAGGGTGATACTTTGATATACACAAAATCTTCGATAGTGAAGGCTAGATCTCGACGCTCTTGTTGGCATAACTCTTCTGTCTAGATTGGGCGGTCTTGAGGTGCTCACGGATCTTGTGAACTTTCTCTTTGGCTTCTCTTAGGATGTTGAGTCCGAAAATCCGACTCTCTCCTACTTTCGACCAATTCAGTGGGGTACGACACTTCCTTCCATACATAAACTCAAATGGGGCCATTTGCAAACTGGCTTGGTAACTATTGTTGTATGAAAATTCTGCGAAAGGCAGACAGTCTTCCCATTTCGATCCATATTCCAACACACAAGCTCTAAACATATTTTCGAGTATTTGGTTTACTCGGTCCGTTTATCCATCAGTCTGAGGGTGATAAGCTGTGCTGAAAATCCCGTCTGGTTCCTAATCCTTCTTGGACTTTCTTCCAAAATCTTGAGGTAAACTGGGTTCCTTGATCTGACACAATGTTCTTGGGGATTCCATGCAAACTGACTATCCTAGTAATGTACAACTCTGCTAGCTTTGAACTCTGATAATTGGTCTTGACGGGTAAGAAATGGGCTACTTTAGAAAGTTTATCCACTATGACCCAAATAGAGTCATTTCCCCTACTGGATGTAGGCAAACCGGTGATAAAATCCATTCCAACTGAATCCTATTTCCATTCTAGGATCTACAAAGGTTGCAAAAGTCCTGCGGGTCTCTGATGTCCCGCTTTGACTCTCTGACAGATATCACACTTGGCTATGTAGCTTCCGATTTCTCTCTTCATCTTGTGCCACCAAAATTGCTCCTTCAAATCCTGATACATCTTGGTTCCTCCAGGGTGGATAGAATAAAGAGTATCATGGGCTTCTTGCAAAATAGCTTGTTTCAATTCTGAATCTGCTGGTACACATATACGTCCTTTGTACCACAAAACTCCTTCTTCATCTTCGGTAAATCCGGGTACCTTCCCTGTACCGATACGATGTTTGATTCCATCGATACTAACATTTTCTTTCTGCGTCTCCTTGATCCTAACTATCAAGGTGGGTCGAAGTTCTATGCTAGCCAAAAATCCTTCACTAACTAGCTCTATTCTGAAATCTTCCAACTCCTTATAGAAACTTGTTTGCTCTTTCAGAATCATGGTGTTCAATCGACACGGCAATCTGCTAAGAGCATCTGCTACCACATTGGCTTTGCCGGGGTGATAGTGAATGTCAAGGTCATAGTCCTTGATTAACTCTATCCATCTCCTTTGCCTCATACTTAGTTCCTTCTGGGTGAAAATATACTTCAGACTCTTGTGATCCGAATAAATCTCACAGCGGTTACCCATGAGGTAATGCCGCCATGTCTTTAAGGCTAAAACTACGGCTGCTAGTTCAAGGTCTAATTCTGCTCATGTTGCTTCAATTGTCGGGATATATAGGATATGACTTTGCCTTCTTGCATCAACACACATCCGAGACCAATCTTGGATGCGTCACAATACACATCAAAATGCTTCTTGATATCCGGCATAATCAAGATTGGGGCTGAGATTAATCTCTTCTTGAGCTCTTGAAAACTTGCTTCACATTTGTCAGTCCATTCAAACTTCTTATCTTTCTTCAACAACTGGGTCATGGGTCTTGCGATGCTCGAGAATCCTTCTATGAACTTGCGGTAATATCCCACTAATCTGAGAAATGCGCGAACTTCAGTTTGAGTGGTTGGTGCTCTCCATCCCTCAACATCCTTAATCTTGGCAGGGTCGACAGCAATTCCTCCTGCCGACACGATATGTCCTAGGAATCCTACTTCCTTTAACTAGAACTCACATTTGCTAAACTTGGCATACAACTGATGCTCTCTAAGGGTTTCAAGGATGGTCCTCAGGTGTAGCTCATGATCTTATTCTGATTTGGAATAGATCAGAATATCGTCGATAAAAATAATGTTAAACTTATCCAGGAAGTTCATAAAAATCTTATTCATGAGATTCATGAAATAAGCGGGGGCATTGGTTAATCCAAAAGACATGACAGTGTACTCATACAATCCATATCTGGTGGTAAAGGCAGTCTTTGGAATATTCGTTGCGCGAATCTTGAGTTGATGATAACCAGTTCTAAGATCAATCTTAGAAAACACTTTGGCACTGGTTAACTGGTCAAACAGATCTTCTATCTTCGGCAGTGGGTACTTGTTCTTAATGGTGACATCATTTAGCTTCTGATATTCTGTGCACAAATAGTTACCTCCATCTCTCTTATCCGCATAAAAAACAGGTGATCTCCATGGCGACGCACTTGTTTGAATCAATCCTGTCTCTAGCATAGCATCTAGTTGATTCTTTAGCTCCACTAATTCAGACAGGTTCATACTATAAGGTCTCTGAGCTATGGGTCTAGTTCCAGGGATTAGTTCAATGATAAACTCGATATCCCGATCTGGGGGCATACCGGGCAATTCATCTGGGAATACGTCGGGGTATTCACAGACTACTCTGACTTGGTCAATGGTTGGTTGGGCTAGACTCTTGTTGCACTTGAATTGACGGTGCAAAGTCTCAGATACATGCTCTACTAATACTCCAGTGGTACTAGTCATGGTTATGTCTTTCTTGGCACAGTCGATTAATCCTTTATGTTTCGACATCCAATCCATTCCTAGTACTACTTCCAAACCTTTGGTTCCAAGTACTATTATATTAGCATAAAAATCTATTCCATGGATTTTGATAGGTACGACCTTGCAAATTTGTCTAGCTTTGGTGGTTGAACCAGGTATTTGAACTATCATAACATGCTTCAATTTTGTTGGTTGAATCTTACTAGTACATGCAAATTCTTCTATAACAAACGAGTGCGATGCTCCAAAATCAAAAAAACTCTTGCCAGTACTGAGTTAACAGAAAACATACCCAGCACAACGTTTGGCACTTCCTGAGCTTCTTCGGCATTCATGTGAAACAGACGGCCGTTGCGGTTGAGTGAGTTTCCTGGGGCAAATCTCCTTCCAGGCTGAACACGGCGTTGCTGCTGAGCTGGTGCATTCAAATTGGTGGCTGCTGCAAGCTTCTTGGGGAACTCATTGGAATAGTGACCCTTGACTCCGCATTCAAAACAAGTAATCAGAGACTTGTCTTTTCCTGCAACAAGCACGGCATTGTTTCCAGTCCTTGGGGCAGTATTATTGTTATTGGTGGTGTTGTTGTTGGACTTGGGCGGTGCACGGTTGAAATTGTTGGAGTTTCCGTGGTTGTTATTGTGGTTTTCTCCGGGCCTTGGGTTTCCTCCTCCACGGTTGGGATAGTTCGGATGGGACATCGGGGGTCTAGTGTTTCTCAGGGCATATCCAACAGACAGGTTGGGGCGATACTTCGGGGTATGGTGGGATCCTGGTTGATGCATCATTCAACGCTTGCGATTCTTGTTGGCTTGGTTGATCTTTCCTTCCATCTGGATTGCAGAATCCACTAAGGCTTCAAGGTTAGCAAATGGGATATTTGTAGGGTTCGTAGCATGGAAAACAAAAAATTTCTACCACATACAAACAAACAAGCCAAGATCTATCTACTATATTGTAGCAACGAGTCGATGGAATAACTCACCCTCGAAGATTCCAAAGTGTTTAACGAGAGCGGATTCTCGTGGGTGATGTAGTCGTACTCTTGCCGATCTCAAGATCGCGTAGACGATCCTTCCGGCGCTGCGTTCCGGCAGCGCTTCCGCAGTCGGTCACACGTTCGGTACTCGACGAAGACCTTCCTCTCCCTTGTTCCAGCAGGCAACGGAGGTTGTAGCACTCTCCTCGCGATTCCTGCGGCACAACGGCGTGGTACCGGAAGTAGAGGGGAGATCTCGCAGGGCTTCGCCTTAAGCCGGAGCGAGTATGGTGGACTATGAGAGAGAGCCTAGGCGATCTAGGGATTAGACGCACCAAGGAGAAGCAAGGCCGGTGGCTAGGGTTTGCCTAGGCGGCGGCGGCTTGCCCTAGGCGGCGGCAGCAGGAGGTGGCGGCCCCGGGGCTAGGGTTTGCAGGGCGTGGTGTTGTGTGCTTGGAGGGGCAGCCCTGCCCCTCCTTATGTAGGTGGAGGGGGCACGCCAGGGGAGGGGAGTCCCTCCCTAACTCGGCTTCCAAGGCCGGCGGTGGAGGGAGGGAACTCCTCCCCAAGTAGGTTTCCTACTCTCCCTCCACCTCACAAAGTAGCCGTTTGACTTTTCAAATTGGCGTTTGACTTTTCAAACTAGGATTTGATTTAACCCTTTATTTTGTTCAGCGATGACACCTAGTACATGATGCAATCATTCGAACTTGTTATGACACATTCATGTACCCTTCCCCTCTGGAGTGCCGGACATTCCGAAACCTTCTAGAACATTCCCGATGAAAACACCGGAACCATTCTCCAACCCCGAAACAGGACTTTCCTTATATGAATCTTATTCTTCGGACCATTCCGGATCTCCTCGTGATATCCCGGATCCCATCCGAGAATCCAAACAACATTCGGTCTCTTACTCATCATTCCATAACTACTCAAACAACGTCGAATCCTTAAGTGTGTCTCCCTACGGTTCGTGAATTATGCGGACATGATCGAGACACTTCTCCGAACAATAACCAATAGAGGAATCTGGAAATTCATATGGATCCCACATATTTCTACGGTTACTTTGCGATCGAATGAACCACTTACATACGATACCAATTTCCCTTTGTCTCACGATAGTTTACTTATCCGAGGTTATGATCGTCGGTATCTCTGCATACCTAGTTCAACCTCGTTACTGATAAGTACTCTTTTCTCGTTCCCGTGATATGTGATCCCTTGTGAGCCAGTCACATGCTTGCAAGCCAATTGGATGACATTCCACCGAGAGGGCCCAGAGTATATCTATCCGTCATATGGATGGACAAATCCCACTCTTGATCCATGTGTCTCAACCAATACTTTCCGAATACTCAATGCCACCTTTATAGCCATCCAGTTACGGTGTGGTGTTTGATGTCATCAAAGCATCCTTCCGGTGATGGTGATAAGCATGATCTCATGGTCGAAGGAATTAGGTTACTATGTATCAGAAAGCATATAGCAATTGAACTATTAAAATGACTTGATCTTTATGCTACGCTTATCTATAGGAGTATGTCCACCATATCATTCTCCTAACGATATGATCTTGTTGTTAATAACATCTCAATGTTCATGATAGGGAAACCACAATCATTTATTAACCAACAAGCTAGTATTATAAAGAGGCTTTACTAGGGACTCTATTTTAGTTTACAAATCACACAAGTATTAATGTTTCCTTGTTAATACTATTATAGCATGAATGTAAACATTTATCATAAACACAAAGATATAATAATAACTATATTTATTATTGCCTCTAGGGCATATCTCCAACAATATTGACTAACACTATCTGCATCTCATCATGCAGACCATTCAAGAATCTCTCCTTCTTCTTAGCTTCAGTACCAAGCTCATCAGGGGCGTACCTAGACAGAGACAGAAATCTGTCATGATATTCTACTACAGTCATCCTTCCCTGCTTCAGCTCCTTGAATTCATCCCTCATCCGTAGAATCAAACCCGGTGGCACCTGGGTTCGGCTGAACTTGAGTTTAAATTCATCCCAAACCATCATATGTCCTCCGTTCATGGTACAAATGCTATTCCACCAAGCTATTGCATCACCTGCCAGATAATTGGTGGCAAACATTACTTTCTCATTGGCCTCCACTCCTGCGACCTCTAAGTTGTTCTCCATGGTTTGCAGCCAGTCATCAGCATCTAATGGATCTTCAAACTTACTAAATGGGGGGATTGGTGTTTTGAAAGTTCTTGATCTTAGATCCATGCTTATCCTGGTTTCCATGGCCTTGATTATTATGGGTCATCTGAGCTATATGTTGAAGGGTGGCTAAATTAGCTTGACGTTCAGCTCTTCCAGCTTCACGGTCAGCAACCAACATTTGTAGGATTTGCAGCATTGGATCCTGAGATGAACTGCTCCCTCCGCGAGGCATCTGAAGATTGAGATAGATAGTGAGACAAGAGGGAATTTTCTAAGGTTCATGGATTTCTTTTTTTGAAAAGCTTTTAAACTTTGAGTTTGACTCTCGTTTTGTCAACTAGCAACTTGCTTTTCATTCATTCATAGCACCTAATACAAACACACACCACACTAGGGTAACAGATGGTTTTAGGAACCATTATGTGAAAGTATGATACAGTGGGATCGGATACAACTCACACCTATGATAGTACTCAAGTGCTACTACTCATCAGAACCGGTGGCTTCTTCATCATCAATGAAGGCGGAATCATCGTCATCAGTGTGGAAGTCCATGTCGAGGTACTCCAGGTAGTCATCATCATCACTAAGGTAGGAGTAGGGATCCCCACGGATATCTTCCCCTTCATTCTCCCTCTCCTCAAGCTGCATGTTCCGCTCATGGATGGTCTCCTCTAGGTCTAACACTTTGTGACGAAGGCGAGCAATGATGCAATCCTTCTTGTCACACAGAAGGAAAAGTGACTTGCACTCCTTCACAAGGATGGCGAGGGTCTGGTCCTTCTTGACTGCAATGGCATAGTTGTGGTTGGCGTAGGCACGGGCTTTGTCCAACTCCTTCTGCATGTCATACAGCATGAAGTCGAGATGATCCACCCGATGCTTCAGCTCCGGATGGCCTGGTGGCTCCAATTGTTGTCCCATAGCATCACGCCTTGCGTAGTACTCAAAGCGAGTGCCCTTGATCTAGTTGATGTTTTGCCCACACAGATGGGCAAGAACCTCCTGCATAGCCCTGGCGAGTCCGTATAGCCATTTGTTCTCCCTCAAACTGAATTGGATCCCCTCTGAGGTGGGTGCCTCCATCTTGCCTCTGAGATTTGCAACTATCAGCCATTGTAGTTCTCCTCCTTGCTGATCATTGAGCTGTGCTTCGAAGAACTCAGGGTGCGAGCGCTCAAGAAGGTACGAGAGTTGGCTTAAATCGCGCTCGAAGATGAGCTCTCCTCTGTTGCCCAACTGGTAGAACTTTCTATACTTGACTTCCATCTATAAGAATGTAGGATCAGTAAGTTAGTGAGGTGATCAAATGTGTCAAATTTTATGTAGGATTGCAAGAATTGTTGAGGAACATGAATTTTCTTGAAAGAATCTCAGGGATAAGAATGAGAATAGGTTTTCATAAATACTCACTTCTTGTTGTTTTTTAAACTAAGTTTTAGATTCAAGCGTCCATTCTAACTAGGGTCTCCTATTGTCAGGATGGCTCTAATACCAACTTGTCAACAACCGGATTTTTAATCCCAAATGCATGTTATGCCATACATCGCAATGCCAGGATTACCATTTTTGCGAGACATAACAGAATTGGTACCACAGTTCATCATCCATTACAAACCATAATAAAGGTCTTACAAATAAAGGATCTCATGATCCAGTCTTAATACAATCAACGTAGAAGAATATATAATAACAGTAGCATGATCGAAGCTCCATCTTCAGGGTCACAGGCAAAGCTGACGATGGGAGATGATCCTAGTTGTCATAGACGTCCTTTTGTCCATCATCCTGGTAGTCCTCTTCATAGTCTGGCCATGGGAATAGCCAGGGACAAAGCCATGAGTACTCTTTAAGTACTCGCAAACTAATACTAACAGGTAAAGTAGTTCAAGAAGGAATCCTAAGCTCTAGGTTTATTTGCAAAAATCCAGGTTTATCTCAACTGGGTTCAGAAGTAAAGAAAGCTAGTTTAATGTTCTATAACACCTAAGTGGGAACTTAGTTTTCATGTTCACAACCCTGTTGTGGTTAATTCAAAGGCATAGTTCATTTCACAAGTCATTTTGAAAACATCTGACGATGGAACAATATGGCCACTCCAACTGTCCATGACCATGGACGCGGCTATTCAAATAGTTTGACACTATGCAGAGATTGTACACTTTCACCACAACATTCGATACATCCGTCAGGGACAACCCTGAATCACCATACTCAGTATGCGGATAATCAATCCTAACCTTTCAATTACACATCCTAGTATAGGCACCTCCCCTATGAGTTTGGCCTCCCAACCATGACCATCTGTCATCTTGGGAACTATACAAGTGGACATTCACATTCACGAGGTAGCCTCAGCTCAACCTCTTCCGCAAGGGAATCCATACTAAGACTATAAACTTCCAGTTAAGCCCTTCCCAATTTAGGTATTGTGGTTGTACGAAAAAATTGGAATGGTATCGCATCTGAACCCAACCATCGGTTTTTATAAAGGGCTAAGGCTCATGCCTCAACATTTTCATCATCAAATCATCTTGTGCTCATAGCACATGTCAAAACATTTCAATAGAATGAATCTTCATTCCAAGGTTTTCATAATCATTTTTGCCAAGTATTCCCATCTAAAGTGATCAACTTCTATGCTTAGCACTAGCCACAGAAGTTAAGGGTATTCACTAATGAAGGGTGCTAAACAAGTGTGACTATCCTAATCTAGTCTCATGCCTTAGTATGACATCTAGTTCTAACTAACTTAGGCCTAGTTTTATGCTCTTTATGCTATCTATACTATCTTTCCAAAACTCACAAAGCACTAACTAAAAGTAAAGAACTTTGGTAAAGATAAAGAAAAGAATAAAGCTTGCAAGTAAAACTGGGAATTGGTATAATCAAGGTTGCATAACCAAGTATGCCTAATGCATATAGCTTACATAGTTAAGAAACTTGCAAGTGTTAGCTTGCATAGTTAGCTTAGATTTCCTTGATTGGTGTAGTGGTTGAACTTTTCTTCTTCTTCGTAGTACTCCTCATCCTCGTAGCCTTGGTCGGTACTAGCGTCTATAAATGAATACGAGGTACACAATCACCAAACAATACTTAGCTACTTCTATTTAGCACACAAGGGCTCACACTAGATGATCTAGCATCATCACATGAAATAAAGACCTAGTCGTATTTATTTTATTTTAGGAAAGTAATTTCTACTCATTGAAAACTACTCAAGATTTAATATTCTCCAATTAAAATATGGGATCATGTTGACACATGTCATCACCACATATTTCAATACTTGGGAATGTGATTTAAAGTGGTGGTCATATTTTATGAAGTTTAAAATTACTATTTTGTACAATTAAAGTGACTAGAAATTCCTATATAGCATTCTTTCAGTACTAGTCCAAGATCACTACATGTAAACCTAAATATTTTTACATATTCAGATAGATCTTGTCAAATGTGATTTTTGAGACTTGGAATCAACTCAAAAGCATTTATGGTTGAATTTTGAAAAATGTTTGAAAGTGTAAAAGTCTCTGTCTTATTATTTTTACTATAGACTCAAAAGCATTTATGGTTGATTTTTGAAGAATGTTTGAAAGTGTAAAAGTCTCTGTCTTGTTATTTTTACTATAGGTGATCTATAATTTCAAATGGTTTGAATCCAACGGGCTTAGATAGATAATTTCAATACCTTTCTAGCAAAATTGGAATCATGCAATTTGGTTCAGTACATCTCTTTGAATTGATTTTTGAATCTACTGATAGAACTATGGTTTCATTAAATTGGAAAAAGATTATTTGAACTGTTGGGCTACGCACGGGAAAGGAAATGGGACGGCCCAGTTGCACTGCGCGCGTGCAGCGGGCTACTAACAGGGGGTCCCATGCGTCAACGACTCATCTAACCCGAAGCGGTAAGTTTCAATCTAGGCCACGCGATTAGACTACGATCTACGGATCATGTTCGTCGTCTCCGTGGAACAGCTCCGACGAGACTGAACCCTAATAACGAAGGTGGGGGTACGCGGTGGCTCACCTGGGCTCCAGCCAGGGTCGGCGATGGGGGCAAATGACATTGTCGATGACGGCGGATCGAACGGTGCTCGCGGCGGCTCCAGGGGTGGCTCCAATCAACGGCTCCTCTCCTCCTCTTCAGCGGCAGACTCCGACCAAGTTCCAGCGAGCTAGTGCTCACCTTGCTCCAGGGAAAGGTCAGGGGTGGTTCTGAGAGAGAGGGGAGTCAGTTGGTGTGAAGAATCGAGGCGGGTGAGAGGATACAGATGTCGCCTAGAGGGGGGTGAATAGGAGATTAAAACTTTTTCGAGAGTGGCTCAACAAAGGCGGAATTAAACTAGCGTTTACTTTGTTAAGCACAAAACCTAGAACAATCTAGGGTTCACCTATGTGCACAAAACAACTTATGCTAAGCAAGACAAACAACTATGTGATAGGAAGATATATACTTCAAGCACGAAGGCTATCACAAAGTAAAGTGCATAAGTAAGAGCTCGGGTATAGAGATAACCGAGGCACACGGGGACGATGATATTTTACCGATTTCCTCCCAACATGGAGTACGTCTCGCTTGGAGAGGGGGTGGTATCTAACCACCTACACCACAAAAGGCCTCCCTTATTCTCCGGTGAATCTCACCCCAACGGGATCGATCCACACTTCCACTATCGGTGCACTTGTCGGTGGTAAACCGGAACCTCTCACAAGGTTGGGACACTTCTCCACAACTTAATTGAAGGCTCCCAACAAACGCCACCAAGGACACAACCTGCAACACAACAAACTGTCTAGGGTTCCAAGAACCCAAGAGTAAAAAGCTTCTCAACTTTCACTCACCAAATCCTCCGAGGAGAACTCAAACCGATGCACCAAATGCAAATGGCAAGAGCACCACAAAGGTGCTCCAATCCCTCACTCTCAAGTTCCAACAAAGCTACTAAAGATATTGGGGGAACAAGAGAGGAGGAATCAAAGAGGGACACAAAATCCCCCAAAATCTAGATCCCCAAAGATACACTCACAAAGAGATGTTTTGGTTTGGTCAACACGTGGATCTAGACCTCCTCTCTCTTCCACTCAAATATGGGCAAGAATCATCGGAGGGGAAGAGATTAATCAAGCTTTAAGATGTAGAGCAAATGGGGGCAAAGCTTAGAATAATATAAGAGGAAGAAGCAACCAAAAACTAGACGGTCAAGGCTATTTAAAGGGCCGGACAAATTCTGCCCATTGGGGCGTTTTCCAGAACGGATCGGTAGTACTGCTTAGAACCGGTACTACCGCACGCGAGCTGAGAGAAGCAAACAAGTCAGGAAAAAACAAATCGTGCGGGCGCAGTGAGAGGGCCACAACGGCAGTAGGCGCCAGAGCCAGCGCGGGGCCTAGCAACGCGCGAGAGATTGAAACTATGCAGGGTCGGCGCGAGCTGCGGTTGCTAGCGCGCACGTGCGCGGGAGGCAGCGCAGCGAGCGGAGGTCAACACGGCGGTTGAGCGTGCATGCGAGCGAGCTGGCAGGCAAGGCGCGCACGCGCGACGCATGTAGCGAGTGAGCGGCGGGAGCGGGGCCAGCGGGTCAGGCAGCGCGCGCGTGAGCGAGCGGCGGCTACGCGCGCAGGACGTGGTCAGCGCGGGACCCAGTGGGGCGGCAGTGCACACGCGATGCGAGAGTAGCGAGGCAGGGCAGGCACGCGAGTGGGAGTGGGCCAACAGATCGGGAGCAAGCTGGGCTGGGCTGACCGGTAGTACCGGCCCACCTGGGCGGTACTACCGGCTGGGCCCAGTACTGCCGACCAGGGCTACCGGGGAGAACAGAAGATGGGCTGCATGCGTCCGGAACTAGTCCCGGTAGTACTGGACGGCCCAGAAAACATCTTTCCCTTTTTCTTTTTCAAACCGAATAAAAGTCAATATTCAAACGATAATAACTTTTGATCGATATCTCCGATTGACTCGATTCCAATTGTGTTGAAAATATTGGATAGCACCAAGTGAGAATACTTCATGTATTTTATCGTGTGATACATCACTTGGTGAGAATCCGGAAAACCTCCAAGAACAAACTCGCAACAAGATATAAAGGGAAGATCCGATATTGATGAACAAGAGCTTGTTATGGAGATTAACACAGCTCTATATCCTCACATGGATAATACCAAATAACAACAAAATACGATGATGTAAGTATGCAAAGGTTTGAGATCTCTCTGAACGATATGATCTAGTTACTCATACGAGAGCCCCTCTTGATAGTACGACTATCTATCCTAAACCTGGTCTCTCAAATACCAACATGAGACCAGCAAAAGGGAAAACCTATCAAGATTATACCTTAGCCTTGAGCATTCCACTTGAGCTCGATGTAGACTATCTTGCCCTTCTTAAGATGGAACACCTTTCTTGATTCCTCATCATCGATCCATGATCACCAAGGATGGCAAGCATCAAACATGAGATCTTCTATAGACGGCGCATTTTGAGCTTGCACAACACATATTCTTCTTCATATCATCAACCTTGAAGCCAACACATGCTCCAAGTGATGACAATGGACAAATGCTACAAGTGCAACTTAATACACACATTAGTCCATAAAGATTGTCATTAATTACCAAAACCACACATGGGGGCCCACATGTTCTTTCAGCGGGGTGGCCTCTATTTATAGACCGGCAAGAGAGGCAGTGCGACATGGTCAGGGCTCGTCAGTGATGACGATGCAGTGAGCTAATGGCATGGCTGCGGGCGTAGGACGGTGCGGTGTCTCCTGGCGATCATCACGGGCTTAAAGGCACGGCACGAGGCGGTCGAGGATTGTCGGAACGGGTCGGTGCTCTGCGCGGAACTGGCGGCATTTGAGACGGCGTACAGGGGCTTCGTGTCGCTCAGCGGCTAACGGTCGTGTCTGGGAGGTAGCTAGGGTCATGGAGAGTGTAGGTGCACGCGGTGAAGGCGAGGCGCGGCGTGTGCACGTGTGTCGGCTGCGGTGCTCTGGCGCGCTCTTGGCATGGCAGAGAGAAAATGGGCACGATGTTCTTGGGTGGTCCACGGCTTGGCTGCGCTCGAGGGTTGAACAGGAGGTGGCGGTGGACGGTGGCATGTCTCCTGGACATCGTGGATGGGCGCGACACTTCCTCCTGCGAGTTGTCCATGGTCAACCGGCAAGAGTGGCTTGGGTGGCGTGGCATTGGTGCAAGCAGTGAAGGGGTGAGTTGGTTCAATGCATTGCTGGGCACTGGGGAGACAAGGGCTAGTAGTGGCGACAAGTAGTGGACAAGGCATTGATCAAGAACAGTAGAAGTTAGGCAAGTTTGATCTATGCTCACCAAGTGTATGAAGAAATGGCCGCATGAGTTCAAAGTTTGAATTCTTGGATAAATTTTGGTGAGTGATCTGGTCATAAGCTCGGTAGTCTCTAGTTGCTTGGGTTTGGCAAGGTGAATTGGTTTGGTTGGTTTTTGAGAAATGGTGATCTTAGTACATACACTTGATTCAATTTTGAATTGTCCTTTAAATAGATTTCGAATTTGTTTCTATTGGTTTGTAAAGTGGGCTTGGGTTCTTTGTCACTTGGTCTAGCAAGGGGTGAAAAGAATTGGATTTGTTTATGTTAGAAATCTTTGACTAGGAACACCCAAATTGGTCTAGTGAACAAGTTTGGCCAAAATCACCATTTGCTCATATTGTTTATATTTGATTTTCTCTTCATTTGATTCTGCTTGGAAATGATCTAGATGATGTTGTTTTCATCTTTAAACCAATCCTTAGCATTCATAGCAATCAAACATGGCAACTGCAATCATTCATGCACTAATCACACACACATGCATTCATATTAATTTTAATAATAAAAGTTTTTTTGTTAACCCTAAACTTGGGTGATTAGAACTTGATAATATTGCTTAATATTTTTGTGGTGTTACATAGGTGTGCAAAGGAAATCATTGTTGTTCGTGGTAGTGAAGTCACACAACTTAGTTTTTTCAGGAGTATTCATTTTTGCAAGAGTAAAGCAAGCCAACATAAATAATAACTATTTTTTGTGTTTTTTATAAGAAAAAGCAAACCAAACAAAACTATTTTTTTGTATTTTTGATAAAAATAAACAAGCAAAACAAAGCAAAATAAACTAAGCAAAATAAAAACAAAGTAAAGAGATTGGTTGTGAGAGACTCCCCTTGTGAGAATCTTTTTTCTCCCAGAAAAGTGATTGACGAGGAGGAAGAGATTGAAGCTGTCCTTATCTCCACGACAACAACGCCAGAAAGTCTTGATGCGGCTCGGTTACTGTAGAGCTTGTTGGGAAACCCCAAGATCAAGGTAGTATGAGCACAATAGCAAGTTTTCCCTCAATTATGAAACCAAGGTTATCGAACCAGTAGGATAAAGGAAATAGCTACCAAGGTGTTGCTAGCAACTTGAAATCTGCACAACACAACCACAGAACTTTGCCCTAACTTATAGTGAGGTTGTCAATCTCACTGGTTTGCTGAAAACAAAGGATTAAATGTATAGTGTGGAAGATAGTAATTGCTTGCAGAAAGTAAACAGTAAAAGTAAATAGTAGATGGTATAATAATGGTAAAGAATGGACCGGGGTCCAAAGTTCACTAGAGGTGTTTCTCCTTAAATAAATAGCATGTTGGGTGAAAAAATTATAGCTGGGCAATTGATAGATTAAAAAATGCATAAATATGCATGTACAAGTCATGATGATTCCTATGAGATTTGTTTGGGCTTTACAACATAATACATAGACCGTAATCCAACTGCATCTATGACTAATAATTCACCTTCAGGTTATCATCTGAACCCCTTCTAGTATTAAGTTGCAAGAAACGGATGATTACATTAAGCAAAGTGTGTAAAGTAAATAATACAATTGCCCTTGGACAAAGGATTGTTGTTTTCTCCCTAGTAGCAAAAGCACATCTACAACCTTAGAGATTTCTATCACTTCCCCAGATTACTAGAGGCATGAACCTACTATTGAGCATAAATACTCCCTCTTGGAGTTGCAAGCATCTACTTGGCCAAAGCATCTACGAACAACGGAGAGCATGCAAGATCACAAATAACACAGGCATGATAGAATCAATAATCAATCTTGAACATAGTACTCAATATCCATCGTATCCCAACAAACACAACATGTAGGATTACATAAATAGATGATCTTGATCATGAACGGAGCTCACAAGATCTAAACATTATAGCACAAAGGAGGAGAACCAACCATCTAGCTACTGTATGGACCCATAGTCCAAAGGTGAACTACTCACGCATCACTCTGGAGGCTGGCATGGTGATGAAGAAGGCCTCCAGGATGATCTCTCCCCTCCGGCAGGGTGCCAGGAAAAGCTTCGGATCCCCCCTGATCTAGGGATGGAGATGGCGACGTCTACGGACTTTTTCATGGAGATCTTATCGGGGTACTTGGGTTTCTGCATCAGGGTGCTTTTATAGGCGAAGGGCCAAGGTCGGTGGGCGCCTAAGGGGCCCACACCTAGGGCTGGTGCCCCCTAGGCCGCGCCGCCACCAGGTGTGGCCCCACTTCGGCTGCCCTTCGGACTCCGTGTTCCTTCTGGTAAAATATTGACTTTGGCTTTAGCCCGTCCAATTCTGAGAATATTTCCTTACTAGCTTTTCTGAAACCAAAAATAGCAGAAAACATGCAACTGTCACTACGACATCTAGTTAATAGGTTAGTTCCAGAAAATGTATAAAAATACCTGAAAGTGTAGACAAAACATAAGAAACTTGATATAAAACAAGCATGGAGCATAAAAAATTATAGATACGTTTATGATGTATCACGCGCCAGGTATGGGGCCGAGGCGCGCTTTCGGGACCTTCATCAACCTTGATGCCATGTTGACTTGTAACGAGCCCCGTGCGGCGAGCAAGGCTCAGATGGTGCCGGCCCCATGGCACGCTGCCTTTGAGCAGACCCCGTGGACGGAGGACGAGGGGGGCTCTTCCTACCGCCCATCGCGTGAACCTCTGTCCTCCTCGTGTGCGGCTATGTCGCTCTCCCGCATCGCGTCTTCGCGTGGTGATACGTCCAAAACATATCTACTTTCCCGAACACTTTTGGTATTGTTTATCCTCTAATTTGTGTGATTTGGATGCAACTAACACGGACTGATGCTATTTTCAGCAGAATTGCTTTGGTGTCTAGTTTTTGTGCAGAAAATCAACTTTTAGGAAAAATCCCGGAAATATGGCAAAACTCCTATTTTACCAGAAGACTCGCAGAGCCAGAAGACGAGACGGAGAAGGGCCACGAGGGTCCCACATCCCCTGGCCACGCCTGGGGGTGGTGACGACACCTCATTCACCCCCTCGGTCTCCCCCTTCGCCTACATAAGCCCTCTGACCTAAAACCAGACGGGGGGTTCGACGTTTTTCTAGATAGAGTTCCGCTGCGCCGCCACCACCAGAAACCGTCATTCGGAACCAGAAACTCCGTTCTGGCACCCTGCCGGGACGAGGAATTGGAGGAGATCATTGCCATCATCATCACCGACGCCTCTCCATCAACCACCCATGTCTCCCCCATCCATGAGTGAGTAATCCCCGGCTATAGGCTATGGGGATGGTAGGGATTGGATGAGATCTATCATGTAATCGAATAAGATTGTTAGGGCATGGTGCCTAGTATCTTTGTTAGTGCTTTTTGACATTGTTGCAACTTGTTATGCTTAATGCTTGTCACTAGGGCCTGAGTGCCATGATCTCAGATCTGAACATATTATTGATTCATGATGATAGTATTGTTTGTGATCTTATCTGCAAGTTGTTTACACATATTATTGTCCGGAACCAAAGGCCCCGAAGTGACAGAAATTGGGACAACCGGAGGGGATGGCTGTGATATGAGGATAATGTGTGTTCACAGGGTGTTAATGCTTTGCTCCGGTACTCTATTAAAAGGATTACCTTAATTTCTAGTAGATTCCCTTGAGGCCCCGCTGCAACGGGCTGACAGGACAAAAAGATGTTGTGCAAGTTCTCATTGCGAGCACGTATGACTATATATAGAACACATGCCTGTGATTATTTAGTTGTCACATCCCAAATTTTTCCAAATTTTGAAATGTGAAAAATAAATAAACAAAATAAGTAATTGTTGAAATTTAGGGTGATAAGAAACATTTTGATTCCAAATGGAAACATCAAAACATATTTTGATCAAATAAAATCCTAAAGGGATTTAAAAAGATAAACAAATAATAAATAAAGTTATAATAGTTGGAATCACTATTTTCGGATCTTTAAATAAAAATATATGGTTTTGATAAGCAAAGTTGGAATTATTAAATAAGTACTATTTTAAAGAGCCAAATTAACCTTGGCCAAGCATTTAAAATAAAATATTTTGTTTGATAAAATTAGTAAAGGTTTATTTAAATAAAACCATGAGGATTTGTTAATATCCAATTTTATTTGAGTAAAGGCTTTTCCCATTATTAAATAAACACTAAAACTTCTTAAAGTATTTTAAATAAAAATTCCAAGTGTTTTGTTTTTTCAAATGAAACCTACTGAAAAGGTTTTGGTATTATTCAGATTTCAAATAGAGTTTTAAAATAAATTAAATCCTTTTTTTGAAATAAAGACTAAGGTCTATTTATTTAATTATTAATAGATCCTAAAAGAATAAAAAAATTATTTTACTTTGGACTTTGGAATATGTTGATAAATAGAATTAAACTATACCTAAGGTTTGATGGTGGTTTGAATTCAAATGGTGTTTGAATTGTTTAAATAAAAATCAAATCATGAAATTCAAAACAGAAAAGGAAAAACATTTTGTATAAAAAATGAAACGAAGCAGCCCACTGCCAAGGCCCAGCAAGCCCAGCAGCGCAGCCCACCTGCTCAACCCGCAGTGAACCGTTTTTCACTTAGTTTCTCACATGCGCAGTCGCTGACCGGTGGCCCCCATCTCCCCCTCCCTCACTCTCGCTGACAACGGACCCCACTGGCCACCTCCTCGTCATCAACCCCGCATCGACTGTTCCCCTCGACCTCGCCGTTTACTGCCGCGATTAAATCCTCTTGAATTCGCGTTGATGGCTAGATTAAACATGCCAGTGACCACGCACACATAAGCGTCGTGCCCTCCTCTCTCTTTCCCCCCAAGCCACGCTCCCTCTCGGCCACCAGGCTGCACGAATTGCACGCCCGAACAACCACTGCTCCAACGAGCTTCTCCGGTCAATTCCAGCGCTGACCAGCCGCCCCTCGCCTCCCATTGCACGCAAGCCTGCTCCCCATCGTCAGGCACATCTACCAGTACCAATAGCTCGCTCGCGCGTGCTCCAAATCGTCGGCAAGGACCACCATCTAAGCACCGCCGCATCTGCCATTCGCTCCGGCGAGCTCCCCTGGTAAGCACAGACCGCCCCGAACCTTCCCATTGATACTCCCAGGATCCCCAGCCCTGTACGCAACTAACCGCGTGCTCCATTTGTCTTAGCGCGCTCGCAAACTTCACCCCCGGCGATGAACCGAAGCATCTGGCGCCGCCGCAGACTCCGACGAGCAATCACCGCCGTTCCCGTGCGCCCCCTGCCCAACGACGAGCACCTTGAGCATCAGAGTGTCACAACGATCACTGTAAGCACCTTCACTCTCTTCCTCGCTTCCTAAATCATCGCCAACGCCACCACCAGAGCCGCGCCGCCGCCTGTCGCCGTCGCAGCGCCGCCACTTTGTGGTCGAGTAGATCTGCACCGTTCAATTTAGATCAGACGCGTAGAAACAGACGACTTAACGAAGGGGTAGGGTTGAACCAGAGCCGCACGATTTCATTTAGATCCAACGCCCCCACAGCAGCTGATCCACGCAAAACGTTTTCAGCCTATCAGAACAAGACACGTGGACAGAGTCTGTTTAAAACAGGAATTTTTGTTCTATTAGATGTTTGATTTTGCAAAATTCATAACTTTTAAACCACACGTCCAAATTTTGCAAATTTTATATCAATGGAATCAGCAGAACAATTACTTTGCAACCATGCACTTTGTTTACTGTTTTGCTTCTGGAAAATTGATTGAATTTGCAGAAACTTGTGTAGGCTTATTTTGAATAAAAAATTGTTCTAAATATATTTTTAAGGTGAAATCTTTGCAAATTGGATTTTTGTGAACCTACTAACCATAGGAACCAACTTATGGATTTAAAATTGTATTTTGTGACGTTAAGTAATAAATATTTGAATTAGCACATTTCTAGTCAAATAAAAATATTGTTTATGGTTTAGAAATGAATTTTGAGTAAAACCTTTGGGAAGTGATGTGATTCAAACCTTCTGGCCCTAAACACTAAGTTTTGAGGTTTAAAAACATATTTTATGAACCTTATAAAGTTATTGCCTTGCAAAAGACATTTCTAACAAACATAAAATATCACTTTGGTATAAAATTAGTTTTTGGAATGAAACCTTTTGCAAATGGTTTTACCACTTTAGTAAATTACCACTTTGAGCTTTAAAATGTTTAGAGCCTAGTAGAAACCACTTTTCTAAATAAAACTATCTTTTGCATGCTTGCATGCATGACCTTGTTTTTGTTATTTTATGTGTGGTGAAATGGTTTGAATGCTAGTTGAATTTGTGTTTGCTTGATTGAATTGTAGTGAAGTTAGAAGAGTGTGATATTTGCAAGATCAAGAAGTGAACCAACATTCTCTACTTAAAAGGCAAGTGACACTATCATCCATGTCCTACTATTTTCATTACACTTAGTGGATTTTTGTAACATGCATGATAAGGACTACTATATTTTATGCTATGCTAAATCCTATTAGGATATCATTATATCTCCCTTAGTGGAAACAATGTAGTTGTAGTATGCTTAGCCCTGCTATATATTTGGGATGGGATACAAAATATGATTATATGAAGTGTTGGAAAGATATATGTTTTATATAATAAAACAAGTACTCAATGAACCACCTGGGTGGAAAAGGATACTCAAGGTTGGACAAGGTGGCAACAAAAGGAACCATGTTTATATGGCTATATTTTTGTATGTGCACCAAAAGAAAACCACCCAGGGACTTAGAGATTGAACATGTTTCTCGTACAGTGGCTTCCGTGTACAACCACATGCTAAATGGGCTCTGGCTTAGTCAACTACATAGTGGAAGACCCATGCATTGGCATCTTCAGGTTAACTAGAATTGTGTATGGGAAATTTATCCCTACATTTTTGCCTGGTTGACAAGCTAGCATTGTGTATTGGGAGGACTCCTATGGAAAGACTTTGTCACATTCTTGATCTGCCAGTACTCCATTTTGGTGAGTACTTATCCAGCGGCCACTGGTGGCGTCAAGACGAGATTGTGTCATGTGGGTAAAGTGTACAACTTCCGCAGAAGATCAAATTCTAAGTACTTAGCCGTGCCCCCGGTTACGGACAATTCTGAGCAACTAAGGCCTGAAGCTATGAAAGATCTCGACATTCCAATTTCTCAAAGTTAAAACTTGAGGGTGACAACAAGGGATTTGAAGCACTTGGAGTTTTCCAAGGAGTTCAGAAAGATTTGACAAAAGATCAAAACTATTTTGAAAAGATAGGATAAAACTATATTGCTTTATGCAAATGAGCCTAAACCCCACTTAGCCAAATATGCATGTAATGATAGGATCCACTTATTTCTACATAGTAGTGAAACTTGCCAATACAATTCAAATGTATTGACCCTTGTGGCTGCAACTTATTATGTTGCGGGTTTGTCTGATGTTAGTGAAGTGTGTTGAATAGGATTACAAGTCTACAACCAACATGATTGCCTGTGGCACTTTGAAGATGAAGGACCCCATGCCATTGTTATATTCTGCTGCATTGTAATGTGATAGCCAAATGAGCTGTAACATCCCAAAAATACTAAACTTAGATCATCAAACACTAATCATCAAGATTAGGGTTAACAAAAACTTTTCTAAATAAAATCATGAATGCATGCATATGTGTATGCATGGATTTTGAATTTCTTTAAAACCACCTTGTTTGTGTGATCCATTGCTTGTAAAATGTTTCTTAGGTGAAATAAACATCATCTAAAACATTTCCCACACTTTTCCTAAAGACAAGTAAATCAAAACAAATATATTAAGTGAATGGTCACTTTGACCAATTTAACTCCCATGCCTACTTTGGTTGTCTCAAACTTTCAGAACCTAACAGAAACTTTTCTGGATCTTTGCACCCCTTGATTGTACTCATAACAAAGTATCAAGGCCCACTTTGTGATCATCCAGAAACTTTCAAATGCATAGTTTAAATGACAATTCAAAATTGAATCTTCTTCATATGTGAAGATCCCACTTTTTCAAAACCCACTCAAACAAGCTCAACTTTCAAAACCCAAGCATCTGCAGACTCACCAGCACCAATCTAGCAAACCCACCAAAAATCATTTCAAAATTCAAAACTTGATTTCATGCGGCCATTTCATCAAACAGGTTGCAGACACAAATCAAACAAAACATCAAACACTATAGTGTGCAGTGATTCTTGCCTAACTTGTTCCCTAGTTAGCTCACACACAGCTCAGTAAATCATCTAGAAATATTAGCCCAACACTAGCACCCCTGTGAGCTTGCCATTGCCATCAATGGTGAACAGCCGAGCACACCCTTGCCACCCCATAGTCGACAGCAAGCTAGGAGCAGCAGCAAGCCTAGCCAGCATGTCTAGGAGGCAGCCCACCGTCCACCGCCACTCACTGTCCTAGCCGCAAGCGTTGCCAAGCCCTGGACCACGCGCACAAGCCGCGCCCAGACCATGCCGAGCGTGCGCCAGAGCGTCACCCTCGACCATCACCCATAGACCGCGCGCCGCCCTCGCCGCGTGCACACACCGTTTGCCGCCTCGTGCCGCACAGCCACCGCCCGCCTTCGAAGACGCCGCCTCTGCCGCGCAGAGCACCGCCCGTTCCAGACCAAACCACACTGCCCCATGCCTCGCGACCATGTCGTTGAGCATCGCCAGGAGACACAGCACCGTCCCCTACCCTTGCCCATGCCATTAGCCGCATGTAACATCGCCCCCGACGAGCTCACCGTGCGCCCCGACGGTCCCCTCGCTCGACTCTAAATAGAGGCCACTCCCGCACGATTTCTTCACACCATCTCACTCCCCTCTCCTCACTGATCGTGCCACACCATTCTCAGAGCAAGGCGAGAACCACCTCGCCGGAATTTCACTGGAGCCTGCCGCTGCTGGAGAAGAAAGGAGCCAGCGATTGGAGCCACCCCAGGAGCTGCCGCGACCACCCCTCAGTTCGCCGTCGTCGACTACGTCGTTCGCCCGCCTCTCCGACCCTCGCTAGTACCCCGGTGAGCCCCCAGCGACCCTCACTGGCCACGCTAGGTTTTGTTCTCGCCGGAGTTGTCTCGCGTCGACGATGACTCCCAGCCGTTAGATTAGAACTAGATCGAACGACCCACGTTGCCCCATACCGCTTCGCCCAGCCCCGTGTCACTGACGAGTGGGGACACCCACTTAAGCAGCCCACGGGAGCACTGCACTTAGCAGGCCGGCCCATTAACTTTTCCCGCGCAGCCCAGTTATTCAAATTAAACCTTTTTCTATTTCAATTCAAACACACTTCTGTACCCAACTTCAAAAATCAACCTAGATCGATTCAGTGCACCAATTTGAATGAAACCAATTTTGTTGGAAAGGTCTGTGAATGCTGAATCCAAGGCCGTTGGATTCAAGTCATTTGGATCTATAGATCACCCATGGTAAAAATAACAAGGCAGAAGCTTTTCTGCATTCAAACATTTTTCAAATTTAAACCATAATAGCTTTTGAGTTGATTCAAACTCTCAAAAATCACATTTAACCATACCTTTCAGAATATATAAAAATATATAGGTTTACTTGCAGAAATAATGTTCAAGTAATAAAAGAATGCTACATAAGCATTTCTAGCCACTTTAATTAATTAAAATAAAAGGGTAAAACCTTATTAAATTGTGACACCACTTTAAATCACATTCCCATGGACTACAATATGTGGTGATGACATGTGTCAACATGATCCCATGTTTAGTCTGGAGAATATTAAATCTTAAGTAGTTTTTCAATGAGTAGAAATTACTTTTCTAAAAATAAAAAGGAATTGAACCAAGCCTTAACCTTGTAATGTTAGGGATGATGCTAGATCATCTATAGGACCCTTGTGTGTGATGATTGCAAGTAGTTAAGTATTGTTTGGTGATTGTGTACCTCGTATTTATTCGTAGACGCTAGTACCGACCAAGGATACGAGGAGGAAGGAGGATACTACGAAGAAGAAGCCGAGGAGAACTTCAACCACTGCTCTACACAAGGCAAGCTAGTAACCCTGCAAGCTAACACTTGCAATTTAGCAAGCCTAATACTACTAGTGAATGTGCAAGCTTATACTGATATTGATGCAAGCTAACACTTGCAAGATACCTTACTGATGCCACAAACCCATACTTGTGCTATGACTACTATATGCATTAAGCATATGTGATCATACCCACTTGATAAACCAATCCTAGTTTTATGTGCAAGCTTCTTACTTTATTTCTTTATCAAAGCTTACTTAGAGTTTACTTAAGTGACTGGTAGATTTTGGAAAGTGATGAAGGTTGCATAAAGAGCATAAAATTTGGCCTAAGTTAGAAACCTTGATGTCATCCTAAGGCATAAGGTTGCACTTAGTTGAAACTCCACTAGTTTACCACCCCTCATCAGTGCTTACCCCCACTTATAGATGCTAGTGCTAAGCATAAAACTTGATTAACTTTAGATGGGAATACTTGGTGGAAAAATTGGTTATGAAAACCTTGGAATGATGGATCATTCTATTAAAATGTTTTGGACATGTGTTTCCAAACACTTGATGATTTTGGTGATGAAAATGTTGAGGCATGAGCCTTAGCCCTTTATAAAACTGATGGTTGTCTGGATGCGATACCATTCCAATTTTATCGTACAACCACAATACCCGAAGATTGGGTAGGGCTTGACTGAAAACTTACATTCCGTAGTATTAGTTCCCTCAGGCCAAGGTCTGAGCTGAGGCTACCTTGTGAAGATTGTCCACCTGTGCAGTACCCAAGATGACAGTTGGTCATAGTTGGGAGGCCAAACTCACAGGAGAGGTGCTTATACTAGGGCGTGTAATTGAAAGGTTAGGATTGATTATCCGCATACTGAGTATGATGAATTCAGGATTTGTTCCTGACGGATGTATCAAATGTTGTGGTGAAAGTGTACAATCTCTGCAGAGTGTCAAACTATTCGAATAGCCGCGTCCGCGGTTATGTACAGTTGGAGTGGCCATACTGTTCCCCCGTCAGACTTTTCAAAATGACTTGTGAAATGAATTAAGACTTTGACTTGACCACAACAGAGTTGTGACCTGAATTACAAGATCCCAATTAGGAGTTATAAAATTGTGACTAGCTTTGGAACTGAGTAGAGATAAACCTGGATTTTTGCAAAACAACCTTAGAGCCTAGTGTCCTATTATCCCAAAAACCCCTTACCTGTTAGTATTAGTTTGAGAGTACTTAAAGAGTACTCATGGCTTTGTCCCTGGCTATTCCCATGGCCAGACTATGAAGAGGAGTACCTGGAAGATGGACCCCAGGAAGGTTACGACAACTAGGATCATCTCCCATCGTCAGCATTGCCTATGACCCTGAAGATGGAGCTTCGCCTATGCTACCGTTATTATTACGTATTCCGCTGCTTGATGTTGTACTAAGAACTGGATCATGAGATCCCTATTTGTGTAAGAACTTATGTATCATTGTAATGGATGATGTACTATGGTATCCAATTCTGTTATGTCTCGCAAAAATGGTAATCCTGGGATTGCGATGTATGGCATAATAGGCATCTAGGATTGAAAAATCCGGGTGTTGACATGAGCTATGTAAGATGTAATGAATTATTTTATTCCTGGTTATAAAGTTGTATTATGACCTCTGTTTCTTGATATTACATCTTAACTGTGGATGCTAGCTATTGATCCAGGGACTAGCATTGTAAACACAGGGATCTCTACCTTATTAAAGGTTGGGAACCTTACAGTAGTACTTGGATGCTTTACCTTATATATCTGCAATTGCCCTAGATCTGATATTAAATGAATAGTCTCGGCCATGCAACGCCCGTCCATCCATCCCTATGCCTACCGCACTCAAATCCTACTGTTTGCTACTATTGTTACTATCGCCTTTATTTTACTGTTGATATTACTACTACTACAAAACTGTTGCTACTGATAAACTATTGTGAACAAGACTATTTCCAGGTGCAGCTGAATTGATAACTCAGTTGTTAAGGCTTATAAATATTCTGTGGCTCCCCTTGTGTCGAATCAATAAATTGGGTTATACTACCCTCGAAGGCTGTTGCGATCCCCTATACTTGTGGGTCATCACGCGGCCGCTCCGAGCGCCTCATGACGGAGGCCGCCAAGCACAAGGTGTACGAGCTCCTAGATCACCCGCCAGCCGAACCAGACAAAGGGAGGTAGTGTGACTGACAAGGGTTCGACTCGTCAATGTCCATTGTTATTGCGGTGACCCAGCATACCACTGCATGATGTAGTCCACTATAGTCGTTGACATAACACCAATGAAACACCGTTCACTAGTATTACATCCCTCAGAGTGGTACAACAGAAACACAGCAAGTCCAAGACATGACTATAGGTTACAACTCAACTCTTTACATAAGATCCAGAGAACACTCTAGGTTAAAGAGAGAGAAAGAAACTTCTTACAAAGAAGAATCAGAAATAAATAACTCAAAAACTATCATACTATTAAGACTAGTATCTTAACTAATGGTCTGGCATTGCTGCTATCGCAATACACTACAGAAATAGGTTCTATGGCTAGAGATTATATTCCTATCTAATTAGTAACTTCATCTTCACTTGAGTTGGTGTATATGTTGACCTTCTTGACTTCATTGAAGAGCTTTAGCTTTTGATGATAATTCCTGGAGCATAACTTGATGTAGACGTCGTCTTAATGGCTTAAGAATCTAGCAAGGGTTAAGAAGATACGTTGAGTACGAGCGTACTCAGCAAGTTCACTAGAAAAGGAGTGTTTGATGCAGTATATCTATAGCCACAGACCGTAGGTCATAGGCAATGCAAGTTTTCATAAATATTTCTTCAAAGGTTGCTTTTATTCTGAAAATCTATGTCCGTCGGCCTTCACGGGTTTACCAGAACTTTCATGCAGCTCCTTCCCGGAACAGGGAGTAACAAGTTACAGTTTTTACACTCTACAGAGGTGTGTTACTTTACCCATGAGAGATCTTAGCTTTGTTACACATCCGAGTTGCAGGCTCGTTCACACTTCCTTGGTGTGAGGCCCAGACTAAGATCCAAGCCAATCACTGCCTTCTCCACGACCCCGCATGTCTCCTTGGTGTACGCTAGGCCACATATTGAATTACGGCAATTGGCAGTACAAACCGTTCAGATGCCGGAACTATCGTGGGACGTTGAGGGTTCCCACCCATATGCTGCATATCCTCTATGAATTACCAATTAATATGCATGCTACGAGTGATAACAGCCACGACCCGCACATCTGGCTCCATGCGAGAGGGAAAAGATATAGCCGACTTCTCCGGTCCATTTCAAATCTCATGGTCAACGCGTAATATACGGCGCAAGAATTACTGGCAAAATTGGTTTTTAAGTCCTAGATAATTTGTTCCTTTACCACCGGAACTTTTATAGTAGGTTATTACCTCATGGTAAATAACCTATAATCACATTATTATGAAAATAGTGTTTTCTGAACTTTTTCAAATGCAGGTGATGACAACACTGGATTTGCAAAATACTTTACAGAAAATAATCAAAGGACATGAGCAAGTGTGAACTTGCCTTTTGTGATTGCAAGATTATGCACTCACGGTCTTTAGATAATATAAGATCCAATATCTGAAATCAGCATCATTGGTCCAGTAAGGACTAATGCTTAAATAAGCAAGATGCTTTATGCATAAGTAATGTAATGCACTTGATAAACATGAATCCTCGGAGTAAGCGTTGATCTAGGTTTTGGAAACTAGAAATGGTCATTTTGGAATGTGTTATACTTTTAGATAAGCTTCACACTTGTGCTTCTTATTAAGGTTTGTGAGTGTGTGGAACAACATGTAATTATAATACCATACAACAATGAGTTACACTAATGTGAAATGCTACTCAAGATTGCTTACACTATAAGTGTTTATCTTCAAATTTTACTTTACAAGTAATGTCATTTATAAAGAACTTAAGTGTTATCAATCCTAAGTATACAAGTAAAGTATAAAGTAATGTGATTACGATTAATTGTCATCTGTTAACTGAAGTGGCAAAACGAATAACTTTTAAAGAAACGATTTCTTTGTTAAGGTTTAAACAATCTTTGTGGTTTAATCAAATGTGATCGATGTTGTTTGTGCTGGCTTGAATAGTTTGGACTTGAGATGCCTTACGACTTAATTATAATAGACCAAAGTTAATTATTAAACACATAATAAGGTCTTTAGCATTATACTTAAAGTCTTGTAAACTAAAGTTAACTTTAAGAACATGGATGGATTGAAGGTGTAATTCTTATGATATTGTACTTGCTCATCTTATAGTATTTCCTTAAAGTTATTTAAGAAGGGCACTACTTCTATTTGAGTAGTGGTTTCCTAACATTATAATGGAATAGAATCATTTACCTTTTTATAGATGAGTGGTTATAGTTTGTAAACAAGGAAGTAATATTACTTAACTACTTATGGATTCACTATAGTGTTTTGATATGTTTGTAAACTTGTGGTTAAAGTAATGGAAAAGATTTAATTTAGTCACAAATTATTCTTGGAGATTTTATATTGGATAAAAATCTTTTTAGAAAATAATCTACACTTATGGTTGAAGGATAATTCAATAAAATTGTATTTAAAAATGTGTTGGACCAATTTGACTTTATATTATAAATATTTAAGACTAGTATTACTTATTAGACCTAAATTGGCAATTTTATAAATATTAACAAATTTTATTTACCCTTATATGAATTAACAACTCACGAAATATGTTTAAATTCAAGTTATTAAAATATTTAAATTTTTATTTAACTCAAAAATGGAATATTATATTTTTTAACATGTAGGTATTATTTTTACGATCATTTTGGTATATTACATTTATTTTTGTGATTTACAAATAATTAGATATGATTTTTATAAGATTTATTACTTTTTAAATACTTAATAAATAATAAATATTTGATTAAGTGAAATAATAATTAATTTTTATAGTTTTAAATTATAGTTCTTATTTTTCTAAGATTTTTGGTATTTTATTTATATTTTTAACATTTACCAATATTAAAATATGAATTTTCAAAGTTTTATTACTTATAAATTCTTTATTAAGTAACAATTATTTAAATTGTTGGAATAATAATGTTTGATAATGGTTTAGTGTTATAGATTTTATTTTTCTGATTTTTTATATATTACACATATTTTTCTAAATTATGAAACATAAGATATGGAATTTATAAGGTTTTAATCCTTTTCTAAAATTATTAAATATTTTGATTAGGTTAAAATGACATCAGCAAACAAAACCCTAATTAATAAAACTTTTGGTACCAACCTAGTCCTACCCACACAGACACTGACTGGTGGGGTCTTCACCACGTTAGCACTCCACATCAGTAACGCGGGACCCGGCAGAGTTTGACTGGACTTGACCACATGTGGTGACATCACCCTGGCGTCGTGATGACATCACCCCACCCGAGTTCCTCCCAGTCGAGCACGGACACGGCGAGTTAGCATGCGCGGGGCTTCCTAGCTAAGCACGTAGAGTGCAAGGGCGCATGTTGAAAAATAAAGGGGCGGCGCCGCTGATTGTTGGCTACCGGAAAAACAACGACGGCGAACTTATGCGGTGGCTACGGGCGGCGCACGACAGAAGTACCATTCCGGAAGAAATTGAGTAAAGCAAGAGCACTAGGAGACTCATTGGATTACCTGGATGCTTGAGGAGGGGTTGGTGAGTCGAGACCCGACCGGAATCGATGGCAGCGACGATCGCCGGCGTCGGGGATGGAGATCCCGATTCGGCTGTGCGAGACCACCCCGACCTGAGTAAGATAGGGCAAAATACCTAGACGACCATCAGGAGCACGAAGGTGGCCCTGGAAGAGCCAGCGGAGCTACGGTTCGTCGGGACGCCGAGGCACCCACTGCTAGGGTTTCCAGAGCGTCTGTGCGTGTGCGACATAGAGCGAGAGAGTGAGGGATTTGGGGATTGAGAGATAGAGGAGGATAAGGGCGTTGTCGTGTCGTTCTTATCCTTGCACGGCGACCACGACGGCGGCGGGAATCATAGCATCAACGGCGAACGACATCGAAGCTCTCCACGCAGCTGCTTGCCTGCGTGAGGATGACGAAGGGGTGACAGGTGACGAATCGGTATGGGCTGGTCTTGTGCCAAGTGGGCCACGCGATTGCGTGCGAGAAATCTGCAGATGCTTCACGCGAGCAACAGATAGATGCGAGAAGAAATGGGCTGTGGGCCAGGATTGGCTGCTTCCTCTTCTTCCTTTATTCTTTTCTGTTTTTCTATTTTGATGATTTGTTTTTAATTTAAATTTCCTCAATGATTTAAATACCAGAATTTTGTAGAGTATTACAAATATACCAAAGATAAATATTATATTTGTTTTCTCTAATCATGTTGGTATTTTTCAATGCTCGTAATTATATCAGAACTTATTTATTGAGTAGAATAAGTAAGAATTAGGGTTTAGAGATTTGTTTATTATATTAAACTCTTATAAAATGATTTTTTTATTTCTTCTTAATGAGTGTGATGGGAATGGTTTAATATAGTTAAGAATATGCAACTAATATATCCAATTTTATTATTATTTAGCATTCATTATATATAAGAGGATTTAATTATTAAGATTCTTAAAATGATAAATTCTATTATCCAAATTCCACTAATAGGTGAATAATGTTCTAATAATTTTTGTTAAGACATTAATTATACATTGAGAATCATGATTTAAATAGAAATTGGGGTTTTGAATTATAAATGTTTACCATAAGTTTTTAGGAGATTTTTTAATATACCTAGATCCTTGGATAGGCATGGATAAAGATTAATGGTTAAGATAGATAGCCTTTATGTTGGTGATCAAGAATGATATCACCCTTTAAAATAGAAATTATTCTCTAGAATGAATCATGAGAGAAGAATTGATAAAGATAACTCCTAAGCACATATGGTTATGATAATTGGAAATGACAAAGATATGCTTGAGTGATTTGCTATAGGAAATATTCCTATAAGACATTGTGGAAATAGGATGATAAATCAATCAGAGGAAATGGCTATTAAGTTAATTATAGAATAAAGGTTTAGTGTTTATCAAGGATTCCTATCTTCCATAATTCATAATCCTAGACTCTAATTAAGGAATTCCTTTCCTAGATATACTACTTCTTCCTATCCATCATCATGTGTTAACATGATGAACTTTACTTCACAAAAATATTCTTATCCACCTTTTATTCTTCTAAATCATTTATAAACCCAATGATCTTGACACTAAAGCTTTGATAATCTTCTCATATCCGTACTTGGTTATATCAACTACTCTACTACTGATAACCTCCAATCCAACAAGCAGTTATTTCAAACTCCATTCATACTCTTCCTTAATCATCTACCACTAATATTACTCCAGTAGATGTATATATCAAACTACTCTCCTCAAAAGCTTACTATTCTTTAAGAGGAATAACACTACTTCAATAACTCCATGCTACTCTAGCTTCAGCTTAATTATACTGTCTTATATATACTTAACTCCAGTATATTATATACAAACTTTACATCATATCATGGTGACTTGTCATGGATAACCTAGAATAACATATCTATACTAGGGTTCAATCATGTTCTATCCACCAATGTCACTTATACATGATATAAGCATTCAATGTTGGTGGCTAAAGCATCATCATTATAATCCTTTAATCATTTATGGCTTAGGTTTCCAGTTGGCTAATCAAGGTCTCATCAATACAACATTACAGTTGTTGTATAATTATCTTCTCAGTGTATCTATCTGACTAAGAGAGATTATTCATTTACTATACCTACTTTATTCAATAGGGTTACTCCTGGTAACTATCTTCAGGATTCATCCTTGTAATCTTCTTTATCACCATATAATTATATATATTCCATACAACTCTTCTTTCATTTCAGGAGTGAGTTAACTCCATCAATTATCACTTTGATCTTATTCCCTTCCAACACTCCCATCCTATAGATTATATTTAAGTCTAGCATTACCACCTACCTCTTCTGACTTCTTTCTCTAAAGGACTTTCAGTGAAAGCTATGATAATAACAAGAGTTGATAGATCAAGAATTGATAGGCTAAGAATAGTTGATTACTCAACATTGATGAACAACAGATATTAGAATAAGATTCAATAGAGATGATAAGGATTAATATGGAAAGAAAGGTGTATGGTGAATGTTCTTGACTTGGTTTCTTTCCTACTCAATCTCACTAAAGAGTTAAGGTTAGGTATTACCATGATACTCATGGTATAAGTAGATGAGATTAAGATAGATCAAGATTAAGTTGTTACATTCCTATTACTTAAGTTATATTTATAACTTGGTATTCATGAGTTATGTAATGAATACTAGGATATGATTACTTAAGGATCAAATATAAATCATTAAGTAATGTATTAGGGTTTAACTTATACTACATTTGATCTACCCTTATATCAAATCTTCTTTACCCAAAACAAGGTTTAAGCAAAGGTCATATTGAAACTTATCGCAGTCAACTTGATGATCTACTTCAATTCCATCAAGTTAAGAGAAGCTTCAATTACTTTGACAAGTTTTGTTCAAAAGCGCGAAAATTATTCGGATTTTCTATGCATGAATGCAATGCACACAACTGTGTTCAGCTTATTTCTAAGCTCTAATGCTGGGATGTGACAGACTCTCCCCCTTAAAATAAACTTTGTCCCCGAAGTTCATAAACTCTCACATTTTGGAGTAAGGAATTAACTTGTTTTGGTTACGGCACGTCTCAGCTCCATGGTAACCTTAATGGCAATAATTGTAGTATTTCATATCCAAACATTTTCCTTGAATTCACACCATCCTTGGCAATCTCCAACCTGTTGACTCCAATACCCCAAAGTTCCTTTTACTTTACTCCCTTAGGAATATGTCCTTATTATGAACTCCTTAAATTGGGGTCTTTTCTTTATTTCATTTTCTTAATTAGGTATCCTAATCCAACTCCTTTACTTTATCATCGAACTTTCTTACTATTCTATATAGTGTCTAGGAAGTCTCACTAGAACATGATTTTTAAATTCTATTAGACAATAGTTGAGGCTAAAAGACTAATCTTTGATTTATCACTGTATGAATTGTACTAGTAATCCTTCTAAAGATTGGATTTGAACACATTTAGTCCATACCCATTGGAATTTCTTGTTTCTCTATACATGTCTAATTGGATGTGATTATTCACTCTTAAGGACCACTTAAGAGTTATTTCCACTAGAATTAATCTATTAAGATTTATCTATTTTATCACCTTCAAGCTTTTACCTTATTAAGCTTTAGATAATCTTTTATTATTACCTTAAGTACTTCTTCAACTTCTATTTATTAATTACCTTAAGGTTTGAGTACTACTATCTTAAAGTATACTTCGATATTTTATCCCGACACACTTCTAAAAGTACTTTCATAATTATTACTTCTTTTACCTTATGAAAATAAGGTTTGATGTTATTGTAGGTTAGTCCTTCATCTCCAACCTTTTCTGAGAAAGTCGGATAATGATACTTTCATTTATAATGCTTACTCTCCCCCTTAGGGTTTACTAATGGTCTCTAAACCGCGTATATAGTAACCATTGGCTCTGAAACTAGGATATTGGTCTCTATCCATCTTATACTTTATCTCTATAAGGTCTCATGAAAGAACTTACGGTATACCCACACAATTGTGGATCTCCGAAATAGATCTTCCAATATTACTTGTCTTACTTGCTGTTTGAACATTTTCGCTTTGATAGGCTTGACTTTGCGAAGCGCCTCGAAATACGGTAGCTTTAATGATTCTACTCCTTTATTTCTTCTCTAAGTTTGGCCAAATTTTATGCTCTTTATGCAATACTAAGGTGATCTGGTGGACTATGCCAACCAAATACCAGCTGCAGACAAGATACCAGCTGCGAACCATCCTAGGGTGTATGAATTACCCTATGGTTTCTGACGTAACACTGGCATTCTCTCTAAATTGTCAGATCTTGAATACCATTTTGGTTCCAAAGCTTCTTCTTTGTACTGATTCATGATGCTTCCATGAACTAGGTACTACTACTTCATTAATTCCTAGCAACATCACCTACTTTCATTGAACCTTAAGTTCATCACTTCTTGTTGATCCATACATCTTCTACACTAATCTTCCTTCTTATTGCTATTTAGCAATGATCTAAACTTGGTTCAACCTTTGAATTGTGTTGATACACCTTATACTTTGCTTCATTCTTCATGTAAGTCTTCATTTGGGTCTTTGAAAATTGTCACTCCCTTACACGAATTCCCATTCCTATCTAGGTCTATAACATCAAGTAGTAACTGGATGTTGCAACATGCATTTGCACACCAAGTCAAACTTCATGTATAGATCTAGTCAATCAAGAAGATCCAAGAAAAATCAATAAATCCAAATGTGGTACATATAACACACAATATTCTAAGCCCGAAATATAGTAGTTGAGTATAATATTTCTAAACTTCAGACTTAGTTGTGTAGTATATGACACCTCCTCGCATAGGTTTACATTGTGATACTTAGCACATAGGGTCAAACTATACTTTTTCTCAATATTTACCCTAATTGCTCAGTTGCAACAAGATAAATTTAAGCAAAGTGGTCTCAATTTGGTTTTGACTAACCTTTAGTCTCACCTTTGGAATGGCTAATATAACCAACCTGTCATTATTTAGTAAACTAACCTCACATGATCTCTCCAAACGACTATTAGGTTTCTTAAACTAGAGATTATTGGAATTTTACTAGCACCTATGACTTCTATCATAGTTCTATCATGCTATTTTATTACTGCTACTTTAGAATGATTTACTAATTACTGGTCATATTTACATCTACATCATGGTTTCGGAGCTAATATAACCATGATCTTGTTATGTTTTACCTATTTATCATGATTCAAGAGCTAATCTAACCATGATGACTCCTGGAGCATAACTTGATGTAGACGTCGTCTTAATGGCTTAAGAATCTAGCAAGGGTTAAGAAGATACGTTGAGTACGAGCGTACTCAGCAAGTTCACTAGAAAAGGAGTGTTTGATGCACTATATCCATAGCCACAGACCGTAGGTCGTAGGCAATGCAAGTTTTCATAAATATTTCTTCAAAGGTTGCTTTTATTCTGAAAAGTTATGTCCGTCGGCCTTCACGAGTTTACTAGAACTTTCATGGAGTTCCTTTCCCGCCGTGTTCGCAGCTCCTTCCCAGAACAGGAAGTAACAAGTTACAGTTTTTACACTCTGCAGAGGTGCGTTACTTTACCCATGAGAGATCTTAGCTTTGTTGCACATCCGAGTTGCAGGCTTGTTCACACTTCCTTGGTGTGAGGCCTAGACTAAGATCCAAGCCAATCACTGCCTTCTCCGCGACCACGCATGTCTCCTTGGTGTACGCTAGCCCACATATTGAATTACGGCAATTGGCAGTACAGACCGTTCAGATGCCGGAACTATCATGGGCAGTTGAGGGTTCCCACCCATATGCTGCATATCCTCTACGAATTACCAATTAATATGCACGCTATGAGTGATAACAGCCACGACCCGCACATTCGGCTCCATGCGAGAGGGAAAAGATATAGCTGACTTCTCCGTCCCATTCCAAATCTCATGGTCAACGTGTAATATACGACGCAAGAATCACGGGCGACATTGGTTGTTAAATCCTAGATAATATGTTTCTTTACCACCGGAACTTTCATAGTAGGTTATTACCTCATGGTAAATAACCTATAATCACATTATTATGAAAATAGTGTTTTCTAACCTTTTTCAAATGCAGGTGATGACAACACTGGATTTGCAAAATACTTTAAAGAAAATAATCAAAGGACATGAGCAAGTGTGAACTTGCCTTTTGTGATTGCAAGATTATGCACTCACGGTCTTCAAGACAATATAAGATCCAATATCTGAAATCAGCATCATTGGTGCGGTAAGGACTAATGTTTAAAGAAGCAAGATGCTTTATGCATAAGTAATGTAATGCACTTGATAAACGTGAATCCTCGGAGTAAGCATTGATCTAGGTTTTGGAAACTAGAAATGGTCATTTTGGAATGTGTTATACTTTTAGATAAGCTTCACACTTGTGCTTCTTATTAAGGTTTGTGAGTGTGTGTGGAACAACATGTAATTATAATACCATACAACAATGAGTTACACTAATGTGAAATGCTACTCAAGATTGCTTACACTATAGGTGTTTATCTTCAAATTTTACTTTACAAGTAATGTCACTTATAAAGAACTTAAGTGTTATCAATCCTAAGTATACAACTAAAGTATAAAGTAATGTGATTACAATTAATTGTCATCTATTAACTAAAGTGGCAAAACAAATAACTTTTGAAGAAAAGATTTCTTTATTAAGATTTAAACAATCTTTGTGGTTTAATCAAATGTGATCGATGTTGTTTGTGCTGGCTTGAATAGTTTGGGCTTGAGATGCCTTATGACTTAATTATAATCGACCAAAGTTAATTATTAAACACATAATAAGGTCTTTAGCATTATACTTAAAGTCTTGTAAACTAAAGTTAACTTTAAGAACATGGATGGATTGAAGGTGTAATGCTTATGATATTGTACTTTCTCATCTTATAGTATTTCCTTAAAGTTATTTAAGAAGGGCATTACTTCTATTTGAGTAGTGGTTTCCTAATATTATAATGGAATATAATCATTTACCTTTTATAGATGAGTGGTTATAGTTTGTAAACAAGGAAGTAATATTACTTAACTACTTCAGGATTCACTATAGTGTTTTTATATGTTTGTAAACTTGTGGTTGAAGTAATGGAAAAGATTTAATTTAGTCACAAATTATTCTTGGAGATTTCATATTAGATAAGAATCTTTTTAGAAAATAATCTACACTTACGGTTGAAGGATAATTCAATAAAATTGTATTGAAAATGCGTTGGACCAATTTGACTTTATAGTATAAATATTTAAGACTGGTATTACTTATTATACCTAAATTGGCAATTTTATAAATATTAACAAATTTTATTTACCCTTATATGAATTAACAACTCAGGAAATAGGTTTAAATTCAAGTTATTAAAATATTTAAATTTTTATTTAACTCAAAAATGGAATATTATATTTTTAACATGTAGGTATTTTTTTAATGATCATTTTGGTATATTACATTTATTTTTGTGATTTATAAATAATAAGATATGATTTTTATAAGATTTATTACTTTTAAATACTTAATAAATAATAAATATTTGATTAAGTGAAATAATAATGCATTATTATAGTTCTTATTTTTGTAAGATTTTTGGTATTTTATTTATATTTTTAACATTTACCAATATTAAAATATGAATTTTCAAAGTTTTATTACTTATAAATTCTTTATTAAAAACAATTATTTAAATTGTTGGAATAATAATGTTTGATAATGGTTTAATGTTATAGATTTTATTTTTCTGAATTTTTTGATATATTACTCATATTTTTCTGAATTATAAAACATAAGATATGGAATTTATAAGGTTTTAATCCTTTTCTAAAATTATTAAATATTTTGATTAGGTTAAAATGACATCAACAAATAAATCCCTAATTAATAAAACTTTCGGTACCAACCTAGTCCTACCCACACAAACACTGATTGGTGGGGTCTTCACCACGTCAGCACTCCACATCAACAACGCGGGACCCGACAGAGTTTGACTGGACTTGACCACATGCGGTGACATCATCCGGGCGCCACGATGATGTCACCCCACCGGAGTTCCTACCAGTCAAGCGCGGACACGGCGAGCTAGCGCGCGCGAGGCTTCCTAGCTAAGCGCATAGAGTGCAGGGGCGCGTGCTGAACAATAAAGGGGCGGCACCGCTGGCTGTTGGCTACCGAAAAACAACGATGGCGAACTTATGCGGCGGCTATGGGTGGCGCACGACGGAAGTACCATTCCGGAAGCAATTGAGGAAAGCAAGAGCACAGGGAGACTCAGTGGATTACTAGGATGCTTGTGGAGGGGTTGGTGAGTCGAGACGCGACCAGAATCGATGGCAGCGACGGTCGCCGGCGTCATGGATGGAGATCCCGATTCGGCTGCACGAGGCCACACCGACCTGAGTAAGATAGGGCAAAATACCTAGACGACCATCAGGAGCACGAAGGTGGCCCTGGAAGAGCCAGGGGAGCTACAGTTCGTCGGGATAGCGAGGCACCCACTGCTAGGGTTTCCAGATCATCTGTGCGTGTGCGGCATAGAGCGAGAGAGTGAGGGATTTAGGGATTGAGAGATAGAGGAGGATAAGGGTATCGTCATGTCATTATTATCCTCGCATGGCGACCACGATGGCGGCGGGAATCATAGCATCGATGGCGAACAGCATCGAAGCTCTCCACGCAGCTGCTTGCCTATGTGAGAATGACGACGGGGTGACAGGTGACGAATCGGTATGGGCTGGTCTTGGGCCAAGTGGGTCGCGAGATTGCGCGCGAGAAATCTTCAGATGCTTCATGCGAGCAACAGATAGATGCGAGAAGAAATGGGTCGTGGGCCAGGATTGGTTGCTGCCTCTTCTTCCTTTATTCTTTTCTGTTTTCTGTTTTGATGATTTGTTTTTAATTTAAATTTCCTCAATGATTTAAATACCAGAAATTTTGTAGAGTATTACAAATATACCAAAGATAAATATTCTATTTGTTTTCTCTAATCATGTTGGTATTTTTCAACGCTCGTAATTATATCAGAAGTTATTTATTGAGTAGAATAAGTAAGAATTAGGGTTTAGGGATTTGTTTATTATATTAAACTCTTATAAAATGATTTTTTATTTCTTCTTAATGAGTGTGATGGGAATGGTTTAATATAGTTAAGAATATGCAAAGAATATATCCAATTTTATTATTATTCAGTATTCATTATATATAAGAGGATTTAATTATTAAGATTCTTAAAATGATAAATTATATTATCCAAATTCCACTAATAGGTGAATAATGTTCTAATAATTTTGTTTAAGACATTAATTATACATTGACAATCATGATTTAAATAGAAATTGGGGTTTTGAATTATAAATGTTTACCATAAGTTTTTAGGAGATTTTTTAATATACCTAGATCCTTGGATAGGCATGGATAAAGATTAATGGTTAAGACAAATTGCCTTTATGTTGGTGATCAAGAATGATATCACCCTTTAAAATATAAAGTTATTCTCTGGAATGAATCATGAGAGAAGAATTGATAAAGATAACTCCTAAGCACATATGGTTATGATAATTGGAAATGACAAAGATATGCTTGAGTGATTTGCTATAGGAAATATTCCTATAAGACATTGTGGAAATAGGATGATAAATCAATCAGGGGAAATGGCTATTAAGTTAATTATAGAATAAAGTTTTAGTGTTTATCAAGGATTCCTATCTTCCATAATTCATAATCCTAGACTCTAATTAAGGAATTCCTTTCCTAGATATACTACTTCTTCCTATCCATCATCATGTGTTAACATGATGAACTTTACTTCACAAGAATATTCTTATCCACCTTTTATTCTTCTAAATCATTTATAAACCCAATGAGCTTGACACTAAAGCTTTGATAATCTTCTCATATCCATACTTGTTTATATCAACTACTCTACTGCTGATAACCTCCAATTCAACAAGCAGTTACTTCCAACTCCATTCATACTCTTCCTTAATCACCCACCACTAATATTACTCCAGTAGATGTATATATCAAACTACGCTCCTCAAAAGCTTACTATTCTTTAAGAGGAATAACACTACTTCAATAACTTCATGCTACTCTAGGTTCAGCTTAATTATACTGTCTTATATCTACTTAACTCTAGTATCTTATATACAAACTTTACATCATATCATGGTGACTTGTCATGGCTAACCTAGAATAACATATCTATACTAGGGTTCAATCATGTTCTATCCACCAATGACACTTATACATGATATAAGCATTCAATCTTGGTGGCTAAAGCATCATCATTATAATCCTTTAATCATTTATGGCTTAGGTTTCCAGTTGTCTAATCAAGGTCTTATCAATACAACATTGCAGTTGTATTATAATTATCTTCTCAGTGTATCTATCTGACTAAGAGAGATTATTCATTTACTATACCTACTTTATTCAATAGGGTTACTCCTGGTAACTATCTTCAGGATTCATCCTTATAATCTTCTTTATCACCATATAATTATATATATTCCATACAACTCTTCTTTCATTTCAGGAGTGAGTTAACTCCATTAATTATCACTTTGATCTTATTCCCTTCCAACAGTCCCATCCTATATATTATATTTAAATCTAGCATTACCACCTACCTATTCTTACTTCTTTCTCTAAAGGACTTTAAGTGAAAGCTATGATAATAACAAGAGTTGATAGATCAAGAATTGATAGGCTAAGAATAGTTGATTACTCAACATTGATGAACAACAGATATTAGAATAAGATTCAATAGATATGATAAGGATTAATATGGAAAGAAAGGTATATAGTGAATGTTCTTGACTTGGTTTCTTTCCTACTCAATCTCACTAAAGAGTTAAGGTTAGGTATTACCATGATACTCATGGTATAAGTAGATGAGATTAAGATATATCAAGATTTAGTTGTTACATTCCTATTAATTAAGTTATATTTATAACTTGGTATTCATGAGTTGTGTAATGAATACTAGGATATGATTACTTAAGGATCAAATATAAATCTTTAAGTAATGTATTAGGGTTGAACTTCTACTACATGTGATCTACCCTTAGATCAAATCTTCTTTACCCAAAACAAGGTTTAAGCAAAGGTCATATTGAAACTTATCGCAGTCAACTTGATGATCTACTTCAATTCATCAAGTTAAGAGAAGCTTCAATTACTTTGACAAGTTTTGTTCAAAAGCGCGAAAATTATTCGGATTTTCTATGCATGAATGCAATGCACACAATTGTGTTCAGCTTATTTCTAAGCTCTAATGTTGGGATGTTACAAACTCCCCCCCTTAAAATAAACTTCGTCCCTGAAGTTCGTAAACTCTCACGTTTCGGAGTAAGGAATTAACTTGTGCTGGTTACGGCACGTCTCATCTCCATAATAACCTTAATGGGAATAATTGTAGTATTCCATATCCAAACATTTTCCTTGAATTCACACCATCCTTGGCAATCTCCAATTTTTTGTCTCCAATACCCCAAAGTTCCTTTTACTTTACTCCCTTAGGAATATGTCCTTATTATGAACTCCTTAAATTGGGGTCTTTTCTTTAGTTCATTTTCCTAATTAGGTATCCTAATCCAACTCCTTTACTTGATCATCGAACTTTCTTACTATTCTATATAGTGTCTAGTAAGTCTCATTAGAACATGATTTTTAAATTCTATTAGACAATAGTTGAGGCTAAAAGACTAATCTTTGATTTATCACTATATGAATTGTACTAGTAATCCTTCTAAAGATTGGATTTGAACACATTTAGTCCATACCCATTGGAATTTCTTGTTTCTCTATACATGTCTAATTGGATGTGATTATTCACTCTCAAGGACCACTTAAGAGTTGTTTCCTCTAGAATTAATCTATTAAGATTAATCAATTTTATCACCTTCAAGATTTTACCTTATTAAGCTTTAGATAATCTTTTATTATTACCTTAAGTACTTCTTCAACTTCCATTTGTTAATTACCTTAAGGTTTGAGTACTGCTATCTTAAAGTATACTTCGATATTTTATCCCGACACACTTCTGAAAGTACTTTCATAATTATTACTTCTTTTACCTTATAAAAATAAGGCTTGTTGTTATTGTAGGTTAGTCCTTCATCTCCAACCTTTTCTCAGAAAGTCGGATAATAATACTTTTATTTATAATGCTTCCTCTCCCCCTTAGGGTTTACTAATGGTCTCTAAACCGCGTATATAGTAACCATTGGCTCTGCAACTAGGATATTGGTCTCTATCCAGCTTATACTTTATCTCTATAAGGTCTCATGAAAGAACTTACGGTATACCCACACAATTGTGGATCTCCGAAATAGATCTTCCAAGATTACTTGTCTTACTTGTTGTTTGAACATTTTTGCTTTGATAGGCTTGACTTTGGAGAAAACAACGCGATCTACTCAGACACGAGTCCCCGGACTCGAATCCGGAAAATTGCTGGTGTAATTCGACTCAGGACACAAAGGTCTTATAGGAGTCTAATTCCAGTCTTTTAAGTTAAGTACACAACGCGTCCATCGGGATTTTACATCATGTCTGCTGGCACAGTATTTTACTGGCAGAGCGCAGTCGGGTGCGTTACCAGTCCTAGCCCCTCCCCCAAGCCAAACCGGCGGCCCCAAGGAGGAGGAGTGGGGGGCAAGGAAACCCCCCCTTCTAGAAGCTCTATCTCGAGTTTAAAACCCTCTTGGCCGGCTGGGCCCTATGGGGCCTTGTGCCCCTGGCCCAATGCGGACAGGGCACTCCCTCATAGGCCCATGCCCCCTCTCGGAAGGTGTGGCCACGTTGGTCCCCTTCCGAAAGGTTCTAGAAGCTTCCGGTACAATACCGATTAACCCAGAACAATTCCGAACTCCAAAAACTGCACTGCCTTATATGAATCTTATTCTTCGGACCGCTCTGGAACCTCTCGTGATGTCCCGGATCCCATCCGAGACTCCGAACAAAAACTCATAAACCAATTATCCAATCTATCCTAGCGTCGAGACACGTTAAGTGTGTGACCCTGCGGGTTCGAGAATATGCAGACATGATCTTCTATCAATAATCAACAGCGGGGTCTGGAAACCCATATTGACTCCCACACATTCATCGATGATCATATCGGATGAACCACGATGCCAGGATTCAATCAATCCCATATATATATTCCCTTCGTCTCGCGATATTTTACTTGTCCGAGATTTGATCGTCGGTACCGTCATACCTAGTTCAATCTCGTTCATAGCAAGTACTTTACTCGTTCCGTAATCCGATATCACTTTGTGATTAACTCCTTAACCACATGCTTGCAAGCGGTGTTGATATCGATTACCGAGTGGGCCCAAAGTATATGTCTCCGACTTGGGAGGGACAAATCCCATCTCGATACATACAACCCAACAGATACTTTCCGATCACCTGAGAGACACCTTTATGATCACCCTCTCATAGGATGACGTTTGATGACCTCAAAGCTTTCTTCCGATACCTGGGAGTTGTATTATCTCATGGTCTAAGGAATACAATATTTGACATAAGAAAAGCTTCACAAATACAAACACGATGACACGATCTAATTGCTTCGCTTAGTTTGGGTATGTCCACCATATCATTCTCCCAATGATATGATCTCATTATCAATTGACAACTCATGTCTATGGTTAGGAAACCTTAACCATCATTGATCAATGAGCTAGTCCATAGAGGCGTACTAGGGACACGGTGTTGTTCACAAACCACACAAGTATTAAAGTTTCCGCTTAATACAATTCTAGCATGGAATATAAACATTATCATGAACAAGAATTATAATAATAACACCTTTATTATTGCCTCTAGGGCATAATTCCAACAGTCTTCCACTTGCACTAGATTCAATAATCTAGTTTACATTTGGCAACAGTATCACACCCATGGCACTGAGGTGCTGATCATGTTTTACACGTGGAAGAGGTTTAGTCAATGGATCTGCGACATTCAGATATGTATGTACCTTGCTAATCTTCAGATCTCCATCTGCTATATAATCTCGGATTATATGAAACTTGCGGTTGATATGCTTGGTCTTTGGATGATATCTTGGTTCCTTAGCGAGTGCTATGGCGCCAGTGTTGTCACACAATATCTCCAGTGGCTCCAATGCACTTGGAACCACGCCAAGCTTAGTGATGAAGTTCCTGATCCAAACTCCTTCACTTGACGCTTCTGCAGCAGCCATGTATTCCGCTTCTACTGTAGATCCCGCGATCATGCTTTGCTTGCAGCTTCTCCAGCTCACAGCTCCTCCATTCAAAATATACACGTATCCTGTCTGAGATTTAGAATCATCCTTGTCGGTGTCAAAACTAGCGTCGACGTAACCTTTTACGACGAGCTGTTCATCACCCCCATAGACTAAGAACATTTCTTTAGTCCTATTTAGGTACTTTAGGATTTCTTCACGGCTGTCCAGTGTTCCACTCCTGGATCACTTTGATATCTGCTCGTCAAACTAAGAGCATTGGACACATCCGGTCTAGTACACAGCATGGCATACATGATGGAACCTATGGTTGAGGCATAAGGCACTTTGCTCATAGCTTCCCTATCATTTACCGTAGCTGGACACTGAGCCTTGCTCAATATCTTACCTGACAACATAGGCACTGAACCTTTCTTTGCCTTATCCATTCTGAACCTTTTCAGAACTTTGTCTAGGTATGTACTCTGGCTTAAAGCTATCAGGCGTCTTTGTCTATCTCTATAGATTTTGATGCCCAATATATAAGCAGCTTCACCTAGGTCTTTCATTGAAAAACACTTGTTCAAATAACTCTTCACATCATTAAGCATGTTGATGTCATTTCCAATAATCAATATGTCATCCACATATAGTACCAGAAACGTCACCGAGCTCCCACTCACTTTCTTGTAGATGCAAGCTTCGTAGCAATTTGGAACAAATCCAAAGCTCTTGATCACTTGATCAAAACGAAGGTTCCAACTCCGAGATGCTTGCTTCAGTCCATAAATGGAACGCTGAAGTTTGCATACTTTATCAGCATCCTTAGGATCGACAAAACCTTCGGGTTGCATCATATACAACTCTTCATCAATGTTGCCATTGATGAAAGCAGTCTTGACATCCATCTGCCATATTTCATAATCATGAAACGCAGCAATTGCTAATAAAATCCGAATGGACTTAAACATCGCTACGGGAGAGAAAGTCTCATCGTAGTCAACACCTTGAACTTGTCGAAAACCTTTTGCGACAAGCCGTGCTTTATAGACGGTAACATTACCATCCGCGTCCGTTTTCTTCTTGAAAATCCATTTGCACTCAACGGCCTTTCGGTCGCTAGGAGGGTCCACCAAAGTCCATACTTGGTTTTTGCTCATGGATCCCAATTCGGATTTCATGGCTTCTAGCCATTTCTCAGAGTCTGGGCTCATCATCGCTTCCTCATAGCTCATAGGTTCACTGTCTTCTACTAGCAAGACAGTCAAGACAGGGTTGCCGTACCACTCAGGAGGGGCACGCGACCTTGTCGACCTGCGACGTTTAGTAGCAGCATCGTCCGAAGCTTCATGATCCTTGTCATTAGCTTCCTCTATTGTTGGTGCAGGCGGCACTGGAACAATTTCAGGTGCTGCGCTACTCTCCAATTCAAGAGAAGGTTCAATAACCTCGTCTAGCTCTACTTTCCTCCCACTCACTTCTTTCGAGAGAAACTCCTTCTCAAGAAAGGAACCGTTCTTTGCGACAAACACTTTGCCTTCGGTTCTGTGATAGAAGGTATACCCAATAGTTTCCTTAGGATATCCTATGAAGACGCATTTCTCCGCTTTGGGTTCGAGCTTGTCCGGCATCAACTTCTTGACGTAAGCTTCGCATCCCCAAACTTTAAGAAACGACAACTTAGGTTTAGCACCAAACCACAGTTCATACGGTGACGTCTCAACGGATTTAGATGGTGCCCTATTTAAAGTGAATGCAGCGGTTTCTAATGCATAACCCCAAAATGATAACGGCAAATCAGTAAGAGACATCATTGATTGGACCATATCTAATAAGGTTCGATTCCGGCGTTCAGACACACCATTGCGCCGTGGTGTTCCGGGTGGCGTGAGTTGCGAAACACTTCCGCTTGCTTTAAGATGCGTGAGAAAATCATAACTCAAATATTCGCCCCCACGATCGGATCGTAGAAACTGAATCTTTCTGTTACGATGGTTCTCCACTTCATTCTGAAATTCCTTGAACTTTTCAAATGTTTCAGATTTATGTTTCATTAAATAGATATACCCATATCTACTTAAGTCATCGGTAAAAGTGAGAAAATAGCGATATCCACCGCGCGTCGAAACACTCATCGGTCTGCATACATCAGTATGTATGATTTCCAACAAGTCCGTTGCTCGCTCCATCATACCGGAGAACGGGGTTTTGATCATCTTGCCCATGAGGCATGGTTCGCATGTGTCAAATGATTCAAAATCAAGAGAATCCAAAAGTCCATCGGAATGGAGTTTCTTCATGCGCTTTACACCAATATGACCTAGACGACAGTGCCACAAATAACTAGTATTATCACTATCTACTTTGCATCTCTTAGCCTCAATGTTATGGATGTGTGTTTCATCCCTTTCGAGATTTAGAAGAAATAAACCATTCACAATAGGTGCATGACCATAAAAGATGTTACTCATATAAATAGAACAACCATTATTCTCCGATTTAAATGAATAACCGTCTTGCAATAAACAAGATCCAGACATAATGTTCATGCTCAACGCAGGCACATAATAACACTTATTAAGGTTTAAAACTAATCCCGAAGGTAAAACTAAGGAGAGCGTGCCGACGGCCATCACATCAACTCTTGATCCGTTGCCAACGCGCATCGTCACCTCATCCCTCGCAAGCCACCGTCTATTCCGTAGCTCCTGTTTCGAGTTACAAATATTAGCAACTGAACCGGTATCAAATACCCAGGCACTACAACGAGGGCTAGTAAGGAAAACATCAATAACATGTATATCAAATATACCTTTGATGGTGCCAGCCTTCTTGTCCGCTAAGTACTTCAGACAGTTGCGCTTCCAGTGACCCTTGTCCTTGCAATAGAAGCACTCAGTGTCCGGCTTAGGACCAGACTTGAGCTTCTTCTCAGCAGGGGCAACGCGCTTGCCGCCGCCTTTCTTGAAGGGCTTCTTTGCACCCTTACCTTTCTTAAAGGTGGGCTTGTTGACCATCAACACATGATTATCCTTTTTGATGTCCACTTCCGCGGCCTTCAGCTTTGCGAAGAGCTCGGTGATCGTATCAGTGGAACCAATCTGATTATGAGTCACTACAAAACTTTTGTAGCTGGGAGGGAGTGATTGCAGAACCCTGTCAATCTTGAGCTCCTCTAGAATCGTGCATTCCAGTTGCTCAAGGCGTTGAGTGTAGCCCGTCATCTTAATAGCGTGCTCACTAACTGAACTCCCTTCCTCCATCTTGCAGTTAAAGAACTTCTCAGAGATCTCATATCTCTCAAAACGGGCCTGAGTCTGAAACATGGTTTTCAGCTCTTCGAGAATCTCAAAGGGCCCGGGATAGTCTTCAAAACGATTTTGAAGTTCCGGTTCCATAGCAAACAACATGGTGCTCTTAATCACACCATAATCATCTTTGCGCGACTGATAGACAGCTTTCTCATCAGCCGGCGCAGTTGCAGCAGGGGGGTCACCTAACGCTTTCCCAAGGACATAGTCCTTTTGACCGCCAGAGAGAATGATTCTTAGATTGCGGAACCAATTGGTGAAGTTAGACCCATTGTTTATAAGCTTTTCCTTCTCAGCAAAAACGTTGAAGTTGAAGTTGGACTTGGCCATGTGATCTACAGTATTTGCAAGTACAACTTAGACTATGTTCATGATAAATAGTTCAACTTAATCAAATTACTAGATGAACTCCCACTAAATTCAACATCCCTCAAGTTGTTTAGTGAACATGATCCAAATTCACCACACCTAATCCGATCATCACGAGAAGAGATGTGGCTTCAATGGTGGACAACGAAGTGTCGATCATATCATTCATATGACTCATGCTTAACCTTTCGGTTCATGTGTTCCGAGGCCATGTCTGTACATGCTAGGCTCGTCAAGTTAGACCCAAGTATTTCCGCGTGTGCAAAACTGGCTTGCACCCGTTGTATGTGAGCGTAGAGTCTATAGCACCCGATCATCACGTGATGCTTGGACACGACGAATTTTCGCAACGGTGCATACTTGGGGAGAACACAGTTTTTATCTTGATCTTTAAGTGAGGAATCATCTTATAATGCTACCGTCGCGATCTAAGCATGATAAGATACATAAAAGGATAAACATCACATGCATATAACTTTATGTGACATGGTATAGCCAATCTTCGCGCAATGATCTCCATCTTGTGCGTTCCGGCATGATCTCCATCACTCCACCATGATTGCCTCCACCACGAATAGCAACTACAACTATTGCTAACTACTTAGCGATAAAGTGAAACTATTACATGGCGTATAAGAAGTTGACACACAGGTCATACACAATTATAAAGACAACCATATGGCTCCTGCTGGTTGTGTACTCATCGACATGCAAGTCGTGAAACATTACAAAACATGATCATCGCATACATTATACACATCACATCTTGGGCCATACCATATCACAGAAAACACTCCCTGCAAAAACAAGTTAAACGCCTCTACTTTGTTGTTGCATGTTTTACGTGGCTTATGGGAGTAGATGCTAAGAACGATTCTTACCTACGGAAAGCCACAACGGTGATATTATGGTTGCCAAACTCCGGTGTTAATCCCATGACAACTATAGTGAGAGAAACTGACATCCACCAGCCGCATGTGTGGAACAAGCCACACGTCAAGTGCGGAGCCGGTCTCGCGAACGACGTCGCGTAAGGTTGGCCTGGACCGCTTCAATCTCACTATCCCGCGTCATAAGAAGAACACAAACAAGAGGCTTGCAACAGAAAACATCAACGCCCGCAACAACCATGTTGCGTTCTACTCGTGAAACACATCTACGCATAGATCTAGCTCTGATACCACTGAAGGGTTTCGCGGCATAGTAAATCAAAATTTTCTACGGATGCGAACAGAGGGAAAGCCAAGATCTAATCTAGGAGATGCAAACAACGGGAGAGATTGGATTAGATCTTCATACCCTTGAAGATTCGCACAGCGGAACGTTCGTCGGAACGTGGGTGATGTAGTCGTACTCGCTTCTCCTCCTCGCGATCCGATCCGATCTAGCACCACAAGTGGCGGTGCCTCCGTGAGATGCACACGTGCAGCACCTCGACGTCTCCTCCTTCCTCGGACCAGCAAGTATGGTGGAGAGACAGATTGGATCTACAACACGACGGCGTGGTGTATATGGTGGAGAATTTCTGCAGCAGGGCTTCGCCTACAAACAGTCGGGAGGGAGAGAGGAAGGGCAGCAGGGCGGCTAGGGTTGGAGGGGAAGGTGTAGGGGGTTGGTGCGCCCCCAGCCCCTCCCCCAAGCCAAACCAGCGGCCCCAAGGAGGAGGAGTGGGGGGCAAGGAAACCCCCCCTTCTAGAAGCTCTATCTCGAGTTTAAAACCCTCTTGGCCGGCTGGGCCCTATGGGGCCTTGTGCCCCTCGCCCAATGCGGCCAGGGCACTCCCTCATAGGCCCATGCCCCCTCCCGGAAGGTGTGGCCACGTTGGTCCCCTTCCGAAAGGTTCTAGAAGCTTCCGGTACAATACCGATTAACCCGGAACAATTCCGAACTCCAAAAACTGCACTGCCTTATATGAATCTTATTCTCCGGACCACTCCGGAACCTCTCGTGATGTCCCGGATCCCATCCGAGACTCCGAACAAAAACTCATAAACCAATTATCCAATCTATCCTAGCGTCGAGACACGTTAAGTGTGTGACCCTGCGGGTTCGAGAATATGCAGACATGATCTTCTATCAATAATCAACAACGGGGTCTGGAAACCCATATTGACTCCCACACATTCATCGATGATCATATCGGATGAACCACGATGCCAGGATTCAATCAATCCCATATATATATTCCCTTCGTCTCGCGATATTTTACTTGTCCGAGATTTGATCGTCGGTACCGTCATACCTAGTTCAATCTCGTTCACAGCAAGTACTTTACTCGTTCTGTAATCCGATATCACTTTGTGATTAACTCCTTAACCACATGCTTGCAAGCGGTGTTGATATCGATTACCGAGTGGGCCCGAAGTATATCTCTCCGACTTGGGAGGGACAAATCCCATCTCGATACATACAACCCAACAGATACTTTCCGATCACCTGAGAGACACCTTTATGATCACCCTCTCATAGGATGACGTTTGATGACCTCAAAGCTTTCTTCCGATACCTGGGAGTTGTATTATCTCATGGTCTAAGGAATACAATATTTGACATAAGAAAAGCTTCGCAAATACGAACACGATGACACGATCTAATTGCTTCGCTTAGTTTGGGTCTGTCCACCATATCATTCTCCTAATGATATGATCTCATTATCAATTGACAACTCATGTCTATGGTTAGGAAACCTTAACCATCATTGATCAATGAGCTAGTCCATAGAGGCGTACTAAGGACACGGTGTTGTTCACAAACCACACAAGTATTAAAGTTTCCGCTTAATACAATTCTAGCATGGAATATAAACATTATCATGAACAAGAATTATAATAGTAACACCTTTATTATTGCCTCTAGGGAATAATTCCAACATAAATGGTTCAACGGTTCCCCATCGTTGTCCTCGTTGTTTTATATGGAGAGACACTGTGGTAGTTTTCCCTTCGCCATTTGCTCTCTCTTTTCTCTGTCGATTTTCTTTCGCTATTTTCAGAGCTCGCGCCCACCCTGCACTGGATGTTCTCCGTGTTTTCCCTCTTATTTCCTTCGCGCCCATCGCCTGGCGTGTCGCGCTAGCAAGATGGGCAAATCCAAGAAGTCTGCCACCGCCGAAACTAGCACTGCTGCTGCCAAGAAAAGTTCCAACGTCGGTCGTGTCATGAACAAAAACTGGCGGCGATCAACCGTTAGGGAGTCAGACTTGTGCCGCCTGCATGAGGCCCACCTGATCTCGCAGGACAAGGGCGACACCGTTCTCCCAACCTCGGAGGTAATTATGCATCCTCCCAAGGGATTTGTTGTCGTTTTTGTTGGCTTCCTCCTTCGAGGCCTTTCTCTCCCAGCACATGACTTTCTGCGTGGGCTCCTTTTCCTTTACGGGCTTCAACTGCATCATTTGACGCCCAACTCCCTTTTGCACATTGCGAGTGTTGGCTCGGAATTGAGCCGCACTTCGGACTCTTCAGGAAACTCTATTGCCTGAAGAGGCAGTCGGGCACCAGCGGTGTTTACGAGCTGGGTGGGTGCAGGATATACATTCGCCCCAATCTCCAGTACTTCTCCTTCAACCTTTGCAAATCCGTCCTAGGATGGAGGAACAAATGGTTCTATCTTACGATTCCAAGATCCGTGGCCAGAACTATGGCCTGGCTCCCTTCGACGCCAGCAAAATGATTAAACGCAAGCGCTCGTGGTCAAACGAAATCCTTGTGGGTGAGTCTGAGGTTCATGAAGTGAAAGCACTTGACAGTATTCCCATGTGTTCTCGAAGACGTCTGGTCATCTTAAGTAATACAACCGACTTGTCCTTTGCTGAAGAAGGACTGGGCCACTTGCTGCAATTATTATTATTGTCTTTTTTTACTCGCACTTTATTTATCTGCATTATCAAAAACCCCTAAAAATCCGTTTGCTAGTATTTACAGTGAATTCTTGCTCCAAACCACTTGTCAACACCTTCTGCTCCTCGTTGGTTTCGACACACTTATTTATCGAAAGTACTACGATACACCCCCTATACTTGTGGGTCATCAAGGTGGCTCGACGAAGCAGCACGAAGCCAACGATGAATGCGACCGAGAAGCTGTCCACATACGCCTTTACAAGGAGTACTTCTACCCAACTAATCTGATATTCAAAGAGAAGGCATTCCGTCGCCTCTATAGGACGTCCAATAACCTATTCTTGGACATTCTCAAAGGGGTCATGGAGTATGATAACTACTTCGAGGCCAATTACGATTGTACCGGTAAGATTGGCTTCTCCTCTTACCAGAAATGTTCTGCTGCCATTCGGCAGCTTGCGTATAGAGTGCCCGGTGATCTCCGCAATGGATACATATGCATGAGCGAGTCCACATGCCATGAGGCCATGTACCGGTTTAGCAGCGCAATTATTGCGGTGTTTCACAAAGTTTACCTGCGAGAGCCAAACACCAAAGACACTGGCCGACTTTTCTCCATCAACGAGAGTAGGGGGTTTCCTAGGATGCTTGACAGCATCAGCTACATGTATTAGCAGTGGAAGAACTATCCTTTTGGTTGGCAAAGACAGTTCAAAGGGCATGCTGAGGGATGCACCGTCATACTAGAGGCTGTTGCATCACAGAATCTCTGAATTTGGCACTCCTTTTTTGGCATGGTTGGATCAAGCAATAACATCAATGTGCTACAGCGGTCTTTGGTTTTTGCTAGGCTAGCAGAAGACAATGCTCCATAGGTTTCCTATGAGATTAATGGCAATCCACATGATATGGGTTACTATCTAGCTAACGGTATCTATCCCTCCTAGGACGCCTTTGTGAAGACAATCCGCAACACTAGAGATGAGAAATATAAGAGGTTTGTGAAAGAGCAAGAGACCACTAGGAAGGATGTGGAGCGAGTATTTGGTGTGCTTTTAGTCAAGGTGGGCTATTGTTCGATATCCTGCTAGAAACTGGAGCACGAAGATGATATGAGATGTGATGACTGCTTCTGTGATCGTGCACAACATGATCGTCGAGAACGAGCGCGATGACTGGCATCTTGGACCTAGGCTTAGACTTTCAGGGTCAGTTGGTTGAGCTAGAGCCAGGTCTAACGCATTGAAAACATTTCATGCAAGTGCATAAAAAGTTGCGTTAGACACATCTATGACTCACGGTGGGCATAAAACCCGTTACCCGAACCCTGAACCCGAAAACCCCGGACCCGAACCCGTATTACCCGAAACCCGAAAACTCGGGTGGCAGTTGACAAAACCCGAATTAATTCAGGAAAATCCGGGTAACATCCTGCGGTACCCGACATGCCTGAACTACCCGAGATAGAAAATAGCCCTGTATTTTTTAGTAGCAACGGAAGAAGCCCAACTAAAAATTCCCACATACAGCCCAACTGCCCAATAGCCCAAGGTTACATGAACCTTATCCTCGTTACAACTCCTTTCCCGACTCCATGCCGCCGCCACAGAACCGTACAGACCAGCGCAGCCGCGCATGCTCACGCCCTCCTCTCGTCTGCTCTTCATGAGACTAGTTCTCCATCGTCCCCATCTGCTCCTCCAGTCCCCGTCTGCTATTCCTCTCCCTCCCACCTACAAGCTCCATCTGATGCAGATCCTCCATGCCGGCGCTCATGCCTCTTCGCTCACCGGCGTCCGTCGCCGTGTCGTTGGCTGCATCTCCTCGATGTTGACCGCTCGCCACGCAGGTAGGCTCTCGCACGAGGAGCACCAGGGGGCTGGATGATTGGGGATGCCGACGCTGGTATGGGATTGTCTGCGTCGAGCCAACCATGGTCGGGTAAATCAGGAAAGCCCGAACCCGAACCCGATTTTCCGGGTACCCGAAGCGTCGGGTCTTCAGTTTTTTAGATAAATCTCGGGTCTCAATTTTCAAAACCCGAATTTGACATAACCCGACCCGAATTGTCGGGTATACCCGAACGCCCACCGTGATCTATGACCGTCATCAACTTGATTAGGTAGAGAATATATGGACTTGTGCGGGAAACCAAATTGGTTAACCCCTTATTTTTGTAATTTGAATGAAGTTTGGTTATTTTTTATTGAACGATGTGAGTGTGAACTATTCATATGTAAGTATTATTTTAATTTGATTACCTAATCTAATTTATTTATTTATTAAAATATATATTCGTCTATATACTTTGTGCTAAATTAAAAAATGAAAATTCTAGCTAACGCTGAAAAGCAGACAAATGGATCGTGTTAGACGCTCGCTGGCCGGATTGGTCGGAACAGGACCTGACCGGCCGGATGCAAACGAGGAAGTTGGGTCGGCCCGGAGATGCCCTAGCTGTCTTCGGCTGCCCAAAACAGCCCTTTGGCCCTAACGGGAAACCAGTTTCCCGCTCACGAGCATTTCTACCCCAAAATCTGTCCAAGAAAAGCAGCCCTTTGGCCCTAACGGAAACCAGTTTCCCGCTCACGAGCATTTCTACCCCAAAATCTGTCCAAGAAAAGCAGCCCTTTGGCCCTAACGGGAAACCAATTTCCCGCTCACGAGCATTTCTACTGGTGGCTGCGCTCGGTTTTGGGCCCATCTGGGCCTAGATGGGCTCTTGCGGGTCGTGGCTCCTACGCGTGGGGACGACACGGGTGGCCTCGTCCGGCCGTGATGGGGGTGGTGACGCTTGGCGGGCGACACGTTGTCGGAGGGCTCGTCGTGGCGACGCGGGCTCTTTCGGGCTTGATGTGGGCCGACAGGGAGGTGTTTTGGTAGGGGCTGATCTTCGGTCCCTTTCGCGGTGGCGGCTGCCCGGGTTTGCTCTGGTTTGTTTTGGCAACTATCTCGCGGGCAGCGGTGATGATCCGGACGACGGCTTTTGTCTCGGCGACGGGGAGCCTAGGCGTGACGGCGGAAGGTTTGCTTGATGATCGTCAGGAGCTTGGAGGAGGAGGGGAGGTGTGGTGGTTGTGCCGGTCCTTGTTGGGCGGGCGTGAGGTTTGGGACTCTTCACTAGGCGAAAGCCTAGTCCTGGTGGCTGGCCAGGACCGACGACGGTGACGCCGTGGGCGCCGCATCCTTCTTGAAGTCGTCGTCGAAGCGGGTGTTTTTTACTCCTCCGTCCGGGCTCTCCAGGGGAAACCCTAGGTCCCTCGCGGGATCGGGCGTGGGCGGCGCTCTTGTGTCGCTTTGCCTCTTGAGGCCTCGCTTTGGATGTCCACCGGACTAAGGGGCATGTGGAGTGTTTTGGTGGTTGTGGCGGAGGCGGGTTTGTCTTCGGCCAGGCGGGGCGCGGCCCTGGGCCCGACGTGGTAGTTGGAGCGGTGGCTCCGGTCTTTTCGTCTCCGCCTGTTGCGTTGAGGTGTGGTGTCGACGTGGTTGGTCATCGACCCATGTGGAGTGCAGCCTCGAGGCCGGCGTGTGGTGTTATGTTGTAACGTTTTTTCGGCCTGTTTTCCTTGTAAACTGTCCAACTCTTTTCTACTATATCGATGAAAGGCTCGTTTCAAAAAAAAAAAAAACGCAGACACCAGAACCCTAGATATCAAGGAGATCAAGGATATCGCCACATCGGAGTTTGAATCGATTCGAATCCGATGGGGGCTTCGAAGGACGACGTCGACCGCCTCTTCGCCTGCTTCAAATGCGGCATCTCCCCTCCCCGTAAGCTCCCTATTCCGCAAAAAATGGCGATTTCCCCCAATACTTATCAGTTTATTTACTCGATTCAATTCGGCTGGGCTTCAGAGTCGGCGGTCAAGGAGAGACCACCTCGGAAGGGCAAGAAGCTTCGGGTGGCGTCTGCGGCAGCGACCGACGGCGGCGGGAGCAGCTCCGCTTCTGCTTCTTCCACACGGGAAGCCGGGGAAAAGGCGAGCGAGGTGACCACCTTAAATTTTATAGTCTTGTGGTTCCACTACAAGAAACATGAAAGAGCAATTGATTTTCTGCGGTTCTTTGTTCTTTGCAGCATAAGGAGCCATCGTCAGCGGCAATCAAATTCAAAAACCGGAAGCAGATGTCTCCAATTGTGTTCTACGGTTCTCCTCAAGGTGTTCCAGTGAAAAAACCAATGAGCCTCTTGAGGCTGCTTCGTGAAATCCACATTGATCTCAAGAAGCAAACTGATTTGATCTCCAGGTGCCTAGTTCAGTTGATCTTGTGCCTGTCTGTGCCAAATGAGCTTGTTTTGTTCTTAATGCTGTTCTCTTTGTGGGTATGCAGAGACATTGTGTGGGCTACATTCCCTAGGCAAGACGAGGCAATAAGGTTCTCAAAGGAACATGCACACACCAAAGTCTTCAGCTATCAAGATCATTTGAGCGGGCAAAGAAGATTCCTTGTGTCTACATATGGCGAGTTCTGGAGAAGGTCGATACCTTGTTGCATTGTCGACCTTTCCATTTATTACGTACATAACAGCTTATATTTGTCGATCTTTTTATCGAAATGCATTACCTATTACTTTGTGCCTTATTTGGATTTTTCATGTTCTCTTCCTCAAATGGCCAATCGTTTTGATCATACACATTCATTCTGCTCTGTGGTGCCGTCTTCTTCCAGGTATAATAATATGGATCTACAAATTCGCCATCACTATGAAGTTATCCAGGAGGCAGGTCTCCATATCTTGATCCTATGCTGAAATGGTCCTACATAATGTGTTACATGGTAACTTACATGGAGAATTCTTCTATCGCCTTGGTTTGATGTTCTAGTTCATTGTTCTGATAGGGAGAATGTGTGGAAAGAGTCCGCAGGGACATAAATGCCTTCTGGTCTTTATGATTCCTAACTCATTAACTTGGTAAAATGGTAAATAAATGTAGTTTATCCTTGCAACAACATTACTACATTGACTGTTTCTTGTTCATTCCTGCAATCTATCTTGCCAGGGGATTCATTAGTTTCAGAAAGAAAAGATACTGTTATGTTTTAAATTTGAAAAATCAATTTACATATGTTCATGAACGAATTTTACCACAAATAGCCACACCATAGATGTCAAATATAACATCTCTATTTGATGCTACAGGGTTCACCTTGCCACATTTACTTTGATCTCGAGTTCAATGCAAAATTTAACCAGAATAGAGATGCAGATGAAATGGTCGATATTTTGGTTGCTGTCACATTCAGTGCCTTGCATGACAAATATTCCATCGAAGGACAAGAAGAATGGATCATAGAACTAGACTCATCTACTGAAGGTGGCTCATTTTTTCTCCCTTTGCATGGTTAAAGTCTTTTTAAACCTAGAAATTGCTTCAATGAGCACACTAAGATCACCCTATGGTGAACATGTTCTGATTGACTGGTTGCTATGGATTCTGTAACCTATAATTTCATATGATCACATGAGGATTTGTTTTGCATAGTTTTCTGCAAGAAAGAAGGCACTACTTTTATTGCGTAATTTGTTTAGGACATGGGTCACCATAAGCTATAATGATGTTCCTAGGAGGCTAGGACAGTTGTAGCAAAATAATTTGCAGATGCATATTTTCTAGGAGTGAATATGGCTAAAGCATTAGTTTATCTTCATGCACTTATGTATGCCTTTTCCACCACAAACTACTTATTCTACAAGTGAGGAGTTGAAAGAAGTAGAACAATATGAAAGCAGAAGAAATTGCCTTTTATTGAGTATTATTTGGAAGTGCTTACACCAATATTTTGGTATATACATATTTTTCCTTTATATACTAGTCTATTGTCATGATGAACTCCTATGCTACTTAATCGTACTCACATGACAACTGTTGTTGTTTTCTTAGAAAAGTTTTCACGTCATTTGATCATTCGTATACCAAAGACCGCATTCAAGGACAACTCCCATGTTGGTGCATTTGTGTCTGAGGTATTACTCATTCTCAATTTTCAATTTTGCTACATGTAAATTTATCATTTTCAGTTGCTGATTTTTTTTATACTGGTTATATCTGTAATGCAATTGCTTCACAGCTTATTGTGCTGGTTATACGCAAACAAGCAACAATTCTACATACTTTTTGACAATGTTCTAAGTAGCACATGGTGGAAGTATATATATGAAATGTACTTTAGTGTGTACTGCATAGCAGCAAACCACCAATAGAGCAAGCACAACATGGGGCATACACACTCAACTTATGTTGGTATACTATGTACTTACTCAAATTCTGTGCTAGCAAGGAAAAAATACAGTCCTTTTGTCTTTCATGCAAGAGATGGAAAGTCCCTTTATAAAAGGCGTGTACGTCATCTTCTTAAAAGCATGTCTGTCAATGTTGAACGAGTTAATTAAATAGTTGGGTATTAAGATTGATGCCTCCTAATTTTCTTTGGTTATTCAAGAATATTGTATATGCCACGAAGAACACCAGCTTGTTCCATCAATGGCAAGAGAATGTAGCATTATCCATCATTTTTTGCTCTGCAAAGGCCATTAAATAGTCATAGTCCCATTAAATATTGGCCTTTGTCCCATTAAATATTGGCCTTTGCCCCCTACTGTGAATGCAAGTTGCACATTTGTCCAACATGGTATCAGAGCAAGGCTAGGTCTTGCCCGCAGGCTGCAACTACGTGCTTGCGCCGTCGTCGTTGTTTGCATCTTCCTTCGGCCGGCCACGTTGCTACTCTCTCACCATCTTGTGCTTGTTTCTGCTCTCTCTTCTTGTATTGCTCCGCGCGCAAGTGCTGCTGGAGGGATTCAGATCGAGATCCTCTTTTATTTTAGATCAAGATAGGGTCGTTGTGTTGCTCCACCCTTTTCGCTCCCAGCTCATCGTTGATGCTGCTTTGCTGCTGCTTCCTAGCCAGCCTTCCACTCATTTTTCTGTCCCTGCTGTTTCTCATGTTCCTCGTCTTACCTTGAACCTATTTTCTGCCGCTCAACTTACTGATTCTGGTTGTCACGTTATCCTTGACGTTGATTCTTGCTATGTTTAGGATCATCGCACGTAGGTTTTGTTTGGGGTTGGCCCTCGACGCCATGATTCTTAGGGTCTTTGGGAGCTTCGTGTTCCCTCTTCTACCACTACTCCCACCAGCCCTTGTATACTTGCTGCTTCCGCTTTCGCATCCTTTCAGCAGTGGCATCATCTCGACTCGGTCATCTATGTGGTTCTTGTTTGCCATCCTTAGTTCACCAAGGTCTTTTGGGGCATGTCTCAAGAGATGTCTCTTTACCTGCCAGTGTTGTAAACTTGGCAAGCAGACTCAGTTACCCTATCTGACTAGTCCATCTATGTCTCAGCGTCCCTTTGACTTAGTTCATTCGGATGTATGGGGTCCTACTCTCTTCACTTTGAAAGGGGGTCATCGCTACTATGTCATTTTTATTGATGATTTCTCTCGCTACACTTGGATTTATTTTATGACTTCTCGCAACGAGGTTATCTCTATCACCATCCAGTTTTCCACGCCTATTCCTGTGTTTCCTGCTGATTATATTGGTGAGTATATCTCCCAGACGTTGCGTGGTTTCCTTGCTGAGCAGGGGCACTCTTGCTCAGTTCTCTTGCCTCGGTGCTCATACCCAAAATGGTGTTGCTGATGGCAAACATCCCCACCTTCTTGAGACGTCGCGTGCGCTGATGATTGCTGCCTCTCTTCTGCCTCATTTCTGGCCGAGGCTGTTTCCACCTTCACCTATCTCATCAACCTTTAGCCATCGGCTGCCCTGCATGGTGGTATTCCTCTGGAGCGTCCTTCTGATAGTTCTCTTAATTATTCGATGCTTCGGTTGTTTGGTTGTGTTTGCTATGTTCTCCCTCCTCGTGAACACATCAAATTGACATCACAATCCGTTGAATGTCTTTCTCGGATATAGTGATGAGCACAAGGGTTATCGGTGTTGGGATTTTATTGATCGACGGCTGCGCATTTCACGGGATGTGACTTTTGACGAGTCTCGTCCATTCTATCCGCATCCATCTTCCTCGACTTTCTCCATGGGGGACATCTCGTTCCTTGCTTTTCCTGATATACCTCCCCCTGTGCCTCAAGTTGCTACTCCTCCGAGCCCTACTGTTACTGATTCGATGATGTCTTCCCCCACAACTTCTCCCTCATCGCTTGATTCTCCACCTTACTCCCCGATATCCACCACGTCTTCACCTTCTTCGGCAATTCCTACCCATCCTTCTTTTCCTTTCTACTACTCTTGCCGTTCACGTGTTGTGGATGATTCCATTGATGGGCCATCTACCTCGGATGTGTCGTCTTCCTTCTCCCAGCTGTCTTATGCTCTTTGTGCTCAGCCTCGCCCCCACCTGATTGTTATTCTCCTGACTGCTTTGGTCTTTCTGTTGTCCTAGAGCCGACTTCTTTTTGAGATGCTGTTGCTCACCACGAGTGTCAGCTTGTGATGGCTAAGGAGATTGCTGCGCTTGAGCGCACTGGCACGTGGGATCTGGTTTCTCCCCCTCCCCATGTCCATCCCATCACGGGCAAGTGGGTCTATAAGGTTAAGACTCGCTTTGATGGTTCTCTTGAGCGCTAGAAAGCGTGTCTTGTGGCTCGTGGCTTTTAACAGGAGCAGGGATATGATTATGATGAGACTTTCGCCCCTATAGCTCACATAGCCACTATTCACACTCTTGTCGTTGTGGCATCTGTTCACCACTAGTCTGTGTCTCAGCTTGATGTTCCTTCCTCGATGGTGAGCTACGTGAGGAGGTTTACATGCAGCCACCTCCTGGGTACTCTGTCCCTGATGGCATGGTCTGCCGTCTTCGGCGCTCCCTCTATGGCCTTAAGCAAGCCCCTCACGCCTGGTTTAAGCGTTTTGCCTCCGTGGTTGTTGCCGCTGGTTTCTCGTTACGCTTGTGATCTTGCGTTCTTTGTCCATACTTCTCCTCGTGGCTGGACTCTACTTCTCTATGTTGATGACATGATCATCACTGGCGACGACTCTGAGTTCATTCCCTTTGTTAAGCTCGTCCTTGTGAGCAGTTCCTTATGTTTGATCTTGGTCCTCTTCGCTACTTTTTTGGGATCGAGGTTTCTTCTACCTCTAATGGCTTCTATATCTTTGAAGAAAAATATATCCTGGATCTGCTTGCTCGTGCCGCTCTTAGTAATGAGCGCACTGTTGAGACTCATATGGAACTCAGTGCTCACCATCATGCTTCTGATGGTGATCCCTTGCCTGACCCGTCGCGCTATTGCCATCTGGTTGGGAGCCTTGTTTATCTCGCTGTCACTTGTCCAAATAAGACTTGTCCATATTCTGAGTCAGTTCGTTTCTGCTCCCACTTTGGTCCACTATAGCCACCTTCTTCGCATTCTTCAATATCTTTGTGATATGATCTTTGACCGTCTTTTCTTCCCTTGCTCCATCTCCCTTTAGCTCCAGGCCTACTCGGATTTTGCGATCTGTCGGATCGCGTTCGCTCTTAGCTTACTGTGTGTTTTCTAGTGGTTCTCTCATTGCTTGAAAGACGAAGAAACAGACAGCGGTTTCCTGCCCAAGTGCAGAGGTTGAGTTGCGAGCCATGACTCTTTTGATTGTCGAGGTGACTTGGTTACATTGGTTATTGGAGGACTTTGGTGTTTCTGTTTCTACACCAACTCCTCTTTTGTTAGACAGTACAGGTGCTATCAGCATTGCGCGTGACCCGGTGAGGCATGAGCTCACCAAGCACATAGGTATTGATGCTCCCTTTGTGAGCACCGATGTGTAGGATCAGGTTCTCGCTCTTCAGAATGTGCCATCCGAGTTACAGTTGGTGGATTTCTTCATGAAGGCCAAGACTAGAGCGCAACATGGGTTTTTTCTCTCCAAACTCAGTGTTGTTGAACCACCATGAGTTTGAAAGTGGGTGTTAGAGATGTATAGCCCTTCTTTGCATATGCCCATTGTATAAGGGCCTTTGGCATATTGCCCACACCTAACATGTATATTGGCCTTTGGCCCCTAGTGTGAATGCAAGTTGCTCATTTGTCCAACAAAGATGATACAATATTGGAGTCTGGGTTAGTATAGCACTAGTGTCTTAGGAGAGTCTGGAATATTCTAGTGGAGTGTTGGAGTCTGAGTTAGCGTCCAAGCAAAGTCTAGAGTATTTAGTGTATAAGTCAGGATGTAATCCTAAGTCAGGAATATATATAGAAAGCCTATATAGGACACCATGGTGCCCTAGCACTAGACCTGTATTACCCATGAATTCGTACATACCTAGTGGTGTATGTACTAGCAAATTTCACATATCTAATGTGTGCATAACTAAGGTATATGTATCTAAGTTATATATATCCAAGATATACATACCTAAGTTGTACGTTCCTAAGTAGCATATATATACACGTATGTAGGGTACGTATACCTTAGGTATGTAATACCTGAAGACATGCAACTTTAGTATGTGTCACTTAGGTATGCATACTTAGTTATGTGTAATTTACGTATGTATACCCTAGGTATGTATAATTCATGGCAAGAAATGCGTGTATCACGTATAGTGCTTGAGCAGCATGGTGCTCTAGTTAATTTACCTATATATAGAAACCCTATTCAACATCCATGGTGTAGATAAGTTATTTTGCACCCAACATATTTTTATATTGGTAAATTGAAAAATTATGTTTTGTATACGACCATAATTTAGACATGTCGTAATTTTTTTGTTTACGTACCATATAAAAATACGACGTAAAATGTGTATTTTTCTATTATTTTTATGACGATTTTTTTGCGTTTGTGATGAATATCAACATAATTATTAGTATACAAAACAAAAAGTTTTGAATGTGAGTAACATAAAAATATGTGGGGTGCAAAATAATTATTCTGCACACTAGGTGCTGAATATGGACGTGGATTTTATAAGCGCGCGGATACCTACGCACGTAGTAGGAATCGTTGGATATGGTGAGCAAAACGGTCCACCAATGTCGATACAGCGACCAAAGAGCACAAACTGAGCGACGGTGCCTGGTTTTTTTTGTCTCACACTGTCATCTCCTTCCCGCGAATGCAAGAGCTAAAAGCACACCCACCTGTTGTTGCCATGCGAGTTCACCATCGCTTTTGTTCTGTGCTATGCGTTTATATGGTCGATTGCTTTTTGGGAATCCATATGATAACCAAGCTATGGGTGCTACAACCCGTGTGGTTGTTTGTTGTGGACACATAGTTCGTGTGGCGTTTACTATGGTTATTGCTTTTTGTATCCATGCGAACACATCTATGGTGTGGTAGAAAGAGTCGTCTCGGTGTGACTTTGGCTGGTGTTTTTCTTTTTTGCAGCTTTGCCGAAAAGCAATCGACCACCTCGCTCGACCACGACGGCAAAGTATGACTGAAATTCTTTCGCGGGATAACGGCTTGTCATTTTCACCAAGAATCCTTACCGCTTGCTCCTCCCACCAAGAATCCATATGCTAACAAAAAAGTAACTTGCCATGGAACTTTCTTGTGGATAAAAATATTTGTGGCGTTTACTGTGGATGATCTCTTTAGGAATACCTTGCGATCTAGTTTGTGGCTGTGCAAACCGTATGGTCATGCGTATGGAAAGTCTATGTTTTGTGGCCACACATGATGGTTGTTTTGTATTAGGAAATTTGCACCCGGTGTGACGCTGTTAGTATAAGTTGTGCTCCTGGGTTCATATCAAGTAATCAATGTAGTTGACCCAATGGCTATGTGGATATGCGTAGCTAGCCGCCTGAGTAGCCCACTATTTTCGATATATATATATATATATATATAGAGAGAGAGAGAGAGAGAGTGTCTAGGTCCAAGGGACTAGCCCATCTAGAATATTTCCCTAGAAAATTACATGGTAGCAGAGCTATGCTCCTCCTAATACTAGCTACCACCGTTCCACCACTACAACACCCATCCTAGCTCTTGTTGTCAACAACACCTAGCACATTGTAGTCACCTAAGCGGCAGGAGGCTGCACCCTGGGTTGCTAAGGAAACTAGTTAGAATGGTGCAATTGAGGTGCTGATAGGAGGATAGTAAGTTATCGAGGTTGGATTTGGGGACCAAGAGAAACTGAAGATGGAGGAGGACCTCAGATCTGGTCGGAGATCGGTAGATGAAGAGGCGATGCAGGGAATTGCGAAGGAGCTGGGCATCTGTGTTATGGAGGTGATGGCTGGAGCGGCATTGAGCTGTGGTGGTGAAGGGAGACAACTGGGTGAGGTCTCTTGTGTTAGCTGTTCTTGTGCTGTGAGAAAAAAGGAGGTGCAATTGCAGACTTCTGTTCAAGCTGTTGCTGCAAGATAGGAAAAAAGAGAGGCAAGCTGTGGAGAAGTGGGTGTGGAAGCCTGCAGTATCAAGTGAAGGTACAGGGAGTGCTCCTTGCAGGTGGTTCCTTTGGTGTTGCTAGGCAAGATTCAGTTTCAGGAGGAAGAAGGTGTTGCTGCTTGTTGCAGTAGAGAAAAGAGGAGTCTAGGAGAGAGCAGCTACTGGAGCTGATTTGGGTCAGTTATGAGGAGCAAAGGGAATAGAGCTTGCTGAGAATTGAATGGATTTGAGAGAGGTAGAGGCCGTGGTGACCGAGGCAAAGATGGTTGAGGCAAGATGGTTGGAGGGTTGATGGAGAGGAGGTAGAGGTCAAGGTTGTGACCGTGTTGGAGAGGTGGAAGTCATGTGGAGGTTAGGAGAGTGTGGAACTTTGGATAGCTGACCGATGACGTGTGGTGGCCGTGGCTCTGTAGGAGCTATTGTTGAGGTGAGGCAGCCGTCGTTCTGCAGGAACTAGAGTTTATGAAGAGGCAATGACGATGCTCAAGCTGATGATGGAAGGCCTGTGGTGCTGTCGTTGTAGGCGCCAGTGTGAGAAGATGCATGGTTGGAGAGGCAAAAGTGGTCCAAGCAAGAAGGATTAGAGGTGGCTAGCTTAATGCAAAGTTTGTGCATGGTGATGGTGATGTTGAGGCGGTATGTGGCGGAGCTTGAATGGTCAGTGTCGAATGTGTGCTTGACCGTAAATGGTAAAAGACCGATGGAGCAAGATCTAGAGTAAAATGCGCTCATGTATCTTGAGGAGGTATGTGGCGGACCTTGAATGGTTAGTGTCAAGGACGTCCAGACGAGGGAAAAGATCGGCATCCGGGGTGAAAACCTCACCACGGCGGCTAAGCTTTTCGTCATGGCGGAAAAGTGTGCCAAGGCGGAGGCGGGTCGGATGTTGGGCCTCGCTGAGGCAGTGACCACCCCCAAGTCCTTGAGTTCGCCAGGAGCAAGGACAAGGATCCCAAGCGCAAGATCGCCGTCGTCCTCGCCGCGAAGCCAGATCGAAAGAGCCCTCGCGAGGGGGACGATGAAGGGGAGCGAGAAGACCGCTCGTACTGCCTCTTCCACAAGAAGCATGGGCATCCCATCGACGATTGCTACGAGCTCAAGAAGCTCCGCGACCTGCGCAGCAGCCAGAGGAAGGGAAGGCAGGGAGGCGAGCGAAGCAATGGGCGTGGCGACAACCAAGGAGGGGGACGCTGGAACAACAACCACGACGGCCACAACGCCCACCAGGCGGGTCACCAGGCCAACGCCATGCAACAACATCACCACCCCTAGGAGAAGGGCCGTGCAGAGGAGAGCACTGGGGGCTACTAGGAGCCGCGAGGCGCCATAGCCTGCATCCTCACGAGGTCGCCGCCACTCGGCTCGGGATTCCGTCCCCGAAGCTCAAGTGGTCACAGTGCGCCATCACCTTCGACCACACCACTTCGACAGGGCTGTGGGTACCCTACACATGACCACACCACATCAACATCACAGTCGCGAAGACTCTCATCGACGGAGGTGCCGGCTTGAACGTGATCTCCACGGAGACGTTCGCCAAGCTGCAGGTGCCGTATGATCGGCTGATGCCGACCATGCCGTTCTCGGGAGTGACCAACGGGACCACCATACCCATCGGGCAGGTCCACCTCTCTGTCACGTTTGGGTCTCGCGCAACTACCGAACCGAGCTCATCGACTTCGACGTGGCACACATCAGTCTCCCCTACAACGTTATCCTCGGCTACCCTGCTCTGGCCAAGTTCATGGCGGCCACCCACCACGCTTACAACATCGTCAAGATGCTAGGGGGTAGCGGCGGGGTCATCACCGTCCGTTGCGATGAGATAGAGGCCTTACACTCCCTCGAGCATGCTACAAGACCGTGGCTGCTACCTACCCTGAGGACGTGGACGCCATCGACTATGTCGGGGGGCACCACGAGGAGGAAGCAAATGATGGCCCAGGAAAACACCATGGCAAAAAGGGCGGGCGCCGCCTTGTACCCATCTCAGGAGGGGCAGACCGTGTCTAGCATTCGCATCCTCGAGAGGGTCTCAGGGTTGCCACTGCTCGCCCTCACGAGCATTGGAGAGGCTCATGAGGGCGGCGCCGGCTATGGAGCTCCTGACTTCCCGGTGGACTACACCCAGCGGGCGTACAACGTCGACCGCCTCCTCGACAACGTCTAAAGTTATCAGCCTAGCAGTGGAACCAGGTGTTAGAAGGTGGACAAACCTGTCCAAGCGGCGCGCCTGGCTTCTCAACCTTTTGAAGGTGACCCTCAAACTCTCATCCTTTGCAGCCTTATCTCCTGTAAGACCTCATGTGGATCACGATGGCATTGTAATAAGCTTGAACCTCTTTGGCGGTTTTTGGATCTTGCGCTCTGCGCACATTCTGCTATTTGCTTTCCCTAAAAAAAACATCTTTCAAAACTGTGCACGGTAGGAGTCCCCCTACATACGTCACGCAAGCTGGGGGCTAGGCACGGTGTCCATCACCGGCTCACTCTTCGTCAACATCAGAGCCTAAAGTGTCGAGCTCTGAACTTACGGACTAGCTCCGGCGACAAGTCACCTCACCCACGGTTCTTGGTGCTTGAGATCCTCGCGCGGCGCATATGTGGAACCCCGGTTATACACGTTTTTCCCTACGGTCCTCGAGAGGCCTACAGGGCGGCTCGTGAGGGAAAACCCGCTCCAGCGGCCAAAAGTTTCATGCTAGACCTACAGTCTCCACGAGGGACACAGGATTAGCATTTTCCCTACGACACTCTCCTTGAGAGGCTTATGGGGCGGCTCGTGAGGCACACTCCCACCAGCGGCCAAAATCTCAGGACCTAAAGTGTCGAGCTCTGAACTTTTGGACTAGCTCCGATGACAAGTCACCTCACCCACGGTTCCTGGCGCTTGAGAATCTCGCACGGCACATGCGTAGAATTTCAGCGGCACGCGTTTTTGCCCTGCGGCTTTCTCCTCGAGAGGCTTACGGGGCGGCTCGTGAGGCAAACCCCCTCCAGCGGCCAAAATCTTAGGACCTAAAGTGTCGAGCTCTGAACTTACAGTCTGGTTTCGACAGTAAGTCACCTCACCCACAGTTCCTGGTACTTAAAACCCTTGCATAGCACATGTTTGGGGCCTCCGCGGCGCGCACGTTTGCTCTACCGCTTTCTTCTCGAGAGTCTTACAAGGCGGCTCGTGAGGCGAAGCCCCTCCAACGGCATAATTTCTCACTAAAAACTATGGTCCGCTCCTTGACGGACTAGCAGGAGAAGCACTTTCCCTACGGCCTCCTTCCCGAGAGGCTTACGGGGCGGCCCGTGGGGAAACCCCCACCGTAGGCCTAAATACCGGCTACGCTGGCATCAGTTCCTACGTTCGGAGTGTGTGGAAAACGCCTAATCCGTGCTCCCTTTCCCTAGAAAGGTGGTTCACGGAGTCGCTTCCTATCAGTGGGCAAGGACTCACGCATGGCTCACGAAGGTAGCGCCCCTTGAACGGCCAAAACCTGAGCGCGCGCACGGTCCTCCCTCCAGGTTCAGGAGCATGCGAAATGGGTTGACCCGCCGGGCGCCCTCGACACATGGGCTAGCAGCACGATCCTTCGTGAGGGCACCTACGGGAGCTGTCCATGCTCGAGCCTGGCTCAAGAAGCCCTGCGAGGATCATCACGCCTGCTACCTAAGAATCCTCCACGAGGACAGGGGGCTCCCCGGTTAGAAACGCGCAAAACCCCTCGTGGATCACCGCACGGAACCCGCCACACGACAGTCAAAGTTCATGACAACCTGAAAGACTCCTCGCGCGCGGTGCCCCCATAGTGCCTCCCCAGGGAGCAAACAAGGCGAGAGCGGTCTCCGCAAGCCCCCTCACAGGAGAGTTTGCGGGCCATGACACATAAAGCCTATAGACATCCCTCCGCAGAACTGCAGAAAATGTACGCACCCCATGGAAAAAGGGGAGAAAGAGGCAGCCCGCCAACGGGTCTGCCTCGGACACAACACAGACAGTATAACAGAGATCGGCTCGGAGCGACGGAGCCAGGTCATCTTTGCTCCCTTGCGAGGTGCTCACGCTTCCCTCTCGGTAAAGAACGTGTCCCAGGCATTGTCAAAAGTGCGATCTGCGAACAACAGGCACACATGAGCCTCGCGAGGCAAGTCGCCCGAGGCAACCGTGCAAGCAGCCACCACCGTCTCCCTCGAGCCGGCACCGCGCCACGACCTCGTACAGGCCCTGGCATCACAACAAAGCATGCTGAAAGAAAGACAACTAGTGCGTGGATCCGCTTAAAGAGGTTCATTATAGTCTTGCTTACAAAGGCAAAGGACTAAGGTGCGTTACAGCTCCACAGCTACACTAGCAAAAAGGCCCGCGACCTCGTCGGTGCAGTGGCGGCCGCGACAAGGACCCCGCTCAGACTTACCCGAGACGGCGCAGGTAGTCAACACGACACATCAAGGGGTCGAACACTGTCACGGAAAAGCATCCCCCGCTGGTGAGGCGAAACCGCAGCACAGATCCGCGTTCTATATCGTGGTCATGGACAAACCGCTTCCAGCCGACGGTGAGGTACATCTCGCCGGGTGCGGGGATCTCGACGTTCACGTTCCACCTATCCTCACCACCAGGATGCCTTATCAGCACACCTCCTGGAATGTCGCCTGCAACTCTTAGGGCGAAGCGCTGGGGAAGCTTCACCCTCGCGAACCAGTCCTCGTCCTAGAGGATGAGGACGTAATCGATAACTCTCTCCGGCTCTGGGTCGTCCTCGATCTTGATCACGAGCGGTGGGGGAGGAGGAGGCGAGAGCGGCATGGGCTTTGGCTCGGCGCCGGGCCTTCCGCCGTGCCCACCACGACGCCCCTTATCGCTGCCGCGAGGGCGGCTGTGGCCACGCTTGATCGGCGCCTCCCCTTCGGCTGCTGCTCCAGAGGAGGAAGCAACAACAAGGGCGGCACCACGGCCTCCGGGCCTCCTGCGGCCGCCACCGCTCTTCATCGGAGGGGTCTCCTCAACCTCAACCATGGCAGACTTGCCCTTCTCGTCGGCAGAGAAGCGCAGGGGCATCATCAGGGAGAATGGGGCCCTGGCTCTACTAAACAAGAAGAGGAATGGAGGAGCGAAGGGAATAGCGTGGAGTGAAAGGGAAGCGTGCTCATGCCCCGATATGACACAACAAGTCGAAGAGACGCGCCACTGCGCCAGGCACACGGCATTAACCGTCGAGCCCCACGCGCCGTCGCGTTGTGGGAACAACTCTCGGGGCGAAGAGGACACGCCTACGATCAACGGTGGAGGGCCTGCGGCCGTTTCGAATCCACGGCTGGGATGAGCGTGCAACAGACCTGTGTTGACCAAACGAACACCGAGACTCATCGACCGTTCTAGGCCGCTTGCCCCTTCGTGCCAACCGAAGGGCACGTGCGAGCCAAGCGACCGGGGGCTACTGTCGGGGTCCTAGCAACCGGGGTGCCGTGTCCCAACGGTCGACGGGTCCATCATCTGGGCGGAGGTATCCTTAGGAGACTGCGACGCCTTCGGAAGCGGCTTAGCGGGCTAATCCCTCGCGAGGCCTCGCCTCGTGAAGGCACGACCTCCGGAGGAAGTGTTATGAAGAGGGGCCTCCGCATGGTTTTGTTGACCACGTCGCGGGGCTTTGGATACCTTGGAGCCAATACAGGGTTAAATCGGTAATCCCATCGCGGAGGCGCTAGGGGGAGCGTGTACCGACAAGGGGCACAGCATCTCTGCGTACCCTGGTCCGCCTCGGTAAAGAAAAAGCCGGTCCGGCCCCTTCGGTGCAAGGGGAGGACGGACGACCTCAGCACTGGCACCCCTCTCTTTTCTGTTTGGTGCAAGGAGGAGAGCTTGGAGAGCCGGATGGAAACAAGCGGCGCCGGCGAAGCCCACTTTACAGAAGGATGGAGAAACCCCTGGCGGGCAAGACTTAGTCCACACAAAGTAGCCTTGTAGACCGCGACCTCGACGAGTGGCAGTGTGGTGACCCTTCCCGCCTAAGAATTGGGGGAAGAGGCCCTGCCTCTCTATATAAGGAGCCCTTCTCCTACCTTAGAACGGTTTGATCCCAGAGATCTAAAAACCTAGACATTCATCCACCATTATACCCTCGCGAAGCACGCGAGCAATACAACAAAGTAGGAGTAGGGGCTTTACTTCCTCACGAGGGTCCCGAACCTGGGTAAAAAAACCTGTGTCCACTCTTTGTCGTGCTCTTGCTCCGCCGTCGCCGAGACTCCTTGGAGCGCGTGTTCAGCCCCCTCACGAACTCATGGCTCGTTGGACCCTTGTTTCTTCACGGGACACATTCTTCGATAGTTTCTACTTATAATATATTTACCGGCATGCTTAAGATATTCTTGTTCCGAGGAGTGGGGTTTCTTAGATTTCCCATTCTTAATCCTTTATGTACTTTAGTGTTCCTAACCCTTCACTAACTTTTGATGGATTCTTATGATTAAGTTATAGTAATAACTAGGAATATTCTAGTAATGGAATTCCATATTGGGAATCCTTTATTCTTGCCCGCTTCATCAAAGTAATTGAATTTGCGCCTCCTTTTGTGGTTCAAGGGTGGAATTTGACTTTGCTGCATGTACTATCTTTGGTAAACTGTATTGCTTCCTCTTGTTTCCACACTGAAATATTATTCTTCCCACAGATCTGCTCGCGGATTGCAGCTCAACGTGCAGCCAACCCCAACCTTAATAAACTGTATATTACAAAAGAGAGCAGCTGTGCAGAACCTGTTGATCAGCTCTTTGTGGATACCGCCGTTTACTCTCGTAATCGTTGTTTCCGTTTAGCATTTTCATCGAAGTCTGGGAAAAAGTCATTTCTTATGGCTACTGGACGTTTCAAATGTAAGAACATGGTGAGCAGCTCTTGACCACAGGCTCCTTTTGATAGTATAAATTCGTTCTGTTTGGAACACGTTGAACTTGTTACAGTTCCGTAATCATCATTTAAAATTAAGCTCTTCTTGGTGATTTCCTGCACATATATGTTTTTTATATAATTTTGATGGTAGAGCAACTTTTGGGGATTGTTGAATAATTGGAAGCCTTTAAGTTCTAAAATTCTGATGGTCCGAACTTCTATTCCGAAATAGTGAAATGTTTGGTTAGCATAACCATTTTTTGTTATAGCTTGTCCATTGGTACTGATATGACTGTTTAGTTGGTTTAACTGTTTAGTTGTATATCTATTGAGCTGCTCTTGTGAAAAAATTAGTCTGGAGTGTCAGAAATTCTGACTGGAATATTGGGATTTTTTGGTCTTATTTGTGTTGAAACTTAGTGATATCTGATATTTGTATTGTTTACTACCTAGACAGAAGTTGTGAACTATGTTGTGTTTACATGTTAACGTGAAATTTGTCAATGGAGAGCACTGAGTATGTTGTCCATAAAGATATTCGCATCTTTTTTTACATGTAACCGAAAAAAAAACTTGACCTACAGGGACTAGACCCTGTGGCCTTTTTGTTAATATAAAGGAGAGGCATTCTGTACATGTAATGAAAGACAAAAACTAGGGGTACAGGGGCTAGCCCCCGACGGTTTTTGTATAAAAAATGAGAGGCAACCGTGAGCTGCCTGCAGAGTCCAGGACCCAAACCCACGTGGGGCGATGCTTGGTTCGTTTGTCTACATGTAACAAAAGCTTGAATGCATGAGAACATTGTCTTTTTGCCAGTTAAACCTATAAAATGCAGATGCGTTGCAAAAGGTAAATGAAGAAATGAATATTTATATCTGAAAGTGTTCATCAGCATACAATGTCCAAATGAAGAAGATTACATTCCATAAATGACCTAGGAATTCATCCCAAACCAGCCAGTTTAAAGTAGACCAGTGCAGGCCAACATATTCAACTAAATGCTGATATGCACTTGATGATTAGATGTTTGTGTGCACTGCAGTTTCTATGTGCTTGCAGTCTTGCACACAAATCATCTCGATTGATTGTGATGCTATATAGTCTCGGGTATCCTTTTTCTGTCATATCGTCATTTGTATTCCCCCCCCCCCCCCCCCCCCCCCTGATGTTATTCACTGTTGACCACATGCAAACTTGCCAGACTTGGTTGTGTATTTGATGCATTTGAAAGCCTCAGGAGATTTGTATTTATCTCAATATTTCATGTTGCATCCGATAGGCTGACAGCATGTTCTAATCGTTTACAGAACGACAGGGAACTATTTATGGAGTCACTTATTTGTAGATTAGATGATGACTGCGATAAACTTTTGGTCTGCAAACTTGATTTGGAATGCAAAAAAATATTGCATTTTCACTCTGAGGCCAGCGTTCCACGAGTGAGTATTTGCTGTTTTCATTACTGATACATTTTTCTTTGGTAATATGTCGATCATATGTTTGTTCTAGTATGTTGAGTTTATATACTATTTTTCAATAATGGTTCATGACTAGATTCAAGGAAGAAACTACCCGGATGCCATTGATACTTACCGAAGTAATTTTCCTCAAGAATATACTTATGGGAGATCTCCTTTTCCAGCCATGGACGGCTTTATTGAATCTATAGCTTCTTTTGGAAGTGTCTCAGGTTTTTGGTTCTTCCTCACAGATATCCTTCTACTCTCCCAATCCAGAAATATAAGGCACACATGTTTCCTTGATTTAATTTTGATAGGCCAACTATATGTAGATTATCTGATGCAAAATAGATACCATTGAAACGTGCTTTTATAGTACGAATCTAGTGATATCGATTTCACGTTACATAATCCACACACTGTTGATTAAATTCTCAGTCAAAGATAAATCTTGAGAAGCGCCTTATATTTCTTGACAAAGTATTTTTGTTTTAGACAGTTATTCATCTTTCTAGCGTTGCGTTTATGTGTTATATACAAGGCCAGCAGTCTTTATGAAAGTTTGAAATCTTTCTTCATGTACTGCATAATCTTATCAACGAACATGGTTCCACAATATGTCTGTACTAGTTATGGTTACCATTAAGTAATTATTTTTCTGAAGATATAAAATGGTAGGCTCGGCAATCCCGTCAATCTCTGAAGTATTTGAGGAAAAGCTTGTCCAACACAGATTTAGGTGGTTTGGGCATGTCCAACGGAGGCCACCAAAATCACCGGTTAACAGTGGGATCCTAAGGGGTATCGATAGTGCAAAGAGGGGTAGAGGGGGACCAAAGCTGACATGGGAGGATGTAGGGCTGGAATGTACCTAGAGATTTAGCTTTCGATAGGGCTGCATGGAAGTCAACAATCCATGTGCCCGAACCTTGATTTACTCTTTTGCTCTTTAACTCGCAATTTCCACTAGTTTCTATTTGACTTGCACTTTTCACTAATTCCTGCTTGACTTGCACTTTTCACTAGTTTCTGTTTGGGTTTCATATCTAGCCTACCCCAACTTGCTTGTGACAAAAGGCTTGGTTGTATTTGTAGAATACATTCATGAAATATAACAAATAATAGGTATATTGTTTCTCTCCATCTCGACACTCTGCACCATGTTAGTAACTATATAGACTTGTTATCTACAGTTTGACAATCGTGCACATCCCCATACGCCATTCCTATTGATATGACAGTACCAACAGGTGACTCAATACTCAGCAGCATTAGCACATGCCTTACTTGGAAGTAACCCATGCATGTATTTATCTACTCTCTCCTGTACTGAGCTAGTGTACTCCATTCGAACGATAACAAATGGAATACAATATGTGAATTTCAGCTATCCGTTTTACCATGGTATTGGAGTGGTGTTAAGTCTATCACATCTTTGCACCCAGTCTCTCCACCAGGAGACGAGACTGTTTACCGAGCGACGGTATCTATGGGTATCTATGGCGGCATTGTTTGGGTTCGCTACATCTCGTGCCGCATGAATCACATCTGTTATTGCCAATTCTACTCTAGCGTGCCATGTCTGCAACCCTGAAGCCCTCCTTATCTGGTCATTCAGGTCCTGCACTACTCACAGTGGCACCACCTCTTCCTGGCACTCTTCAAGAGATACTATTTTTGACTTCATGTCGATCGACCAGGACTTCAATGTGCTAGAGCACAGTTGCTAGGGTTAAGCAGTTTTGCCGTGTCGTCAGATAAAACTATTAAACATGTAATGCAGAAGGTAAAATAGATAAATGGATGTATGAATGACTATGGCACACCGTGACCACATAGAATGCTGGAATGCATCGGACACTGCCTTCAGTTGGATATGTGTCTACCTGAGCCCTCTCCACTGTAAAAAGTAGCACATGCACATTAATACTGAACATTTTCTGCCCTGTTTCGCTGAAGGCTGCATATTGTTAGCATTTCTACAAAGATTGCAATATACTGTTAGGTTGTTGTTTCTTCATTCCCTTGTTCGGTCAATGTCATGCTGAAAGCAAATAAATTCGGCATTTCGGGAGATGCAAGTTGTACCCTTTTGTCATTGTCTATTTTGCAGGAAAAATTCGATGCTGGTACTGGTTTTCAGAACATGGTTTAATTGTTTATAGCATGTCAAGGAGTAGATACTGTGAGCATATTGGAAGAGAGCATAAAAGCAATCATGGTAACATTTTTCCGTTCTCTGTATATGACAGCAGTACATTATTTGTGTTTGTTGATGCTGCTGGCAATTATGTACCATAATCCATAAGTTAAAAAACTACCATAAGTTTATACTTTAATGTCTGTATGCTACTATGGTGTTTAGATGCATAATTTCGTATTATGGCAACGCGTTAGCTCTGACTTCATTGCTAGCATTTTTGCAAGAACAATCGTATAATGACCGAGGCTGTGTGCATCATTTTGATGCAGAGGCCAGGGGTTTCAAACTCCTTTTCGAAAAAATGTCGTCTGATGGCCATTTTTTGCTGCAAAAAACTATTCTTTGTGTTCTGCTCTATGCCTTCAGTATTCAATATTAAATCAAATACTAGGTAAGTAGTACAATCAGTTCATGTAGTGTTCCCCAGTTATTTCACCCTGCTGCAAAATCATGTAAGTGCTTATCACAATTTTCATTAAGATGCTACTAATAGTAGCTAGCTTAATAGCTGCAATAATGTTTTTTTGCTAAAAAGTTCTCACAAACACTATAAAGACAATCAAAGTTGGAAATGATAACTGCTCGCCACTGATGGTGGCCCTAACCCCCTTCCAGCCTTCGATAGTGGCCCTAACCCCCCTTCCAGCCTTCATTAGATGTTGTTCTCCAATTTATATGAACGTTTGCAATGTTATTTCCCCATGCAGTTCAGTTTTCCGAAATGTCGCTATTTCTTATTTGCATATTATAGCTAATCACTAATGGTGATGATGCACCAGTTATGTACATTGTGGATTGCCAAAGAGCCGCGTATTACCAAAAATGTTATGACCCTGATTGTCAAGGTAAGCAAGGGATGCTGTTCCAGTAACTCCCATTCATGTATGATCATAACCTCTTGATGCTCTGGAATAGGGTACCGTTCTCCATTGCGTGCTGTACCCTGGGACGTGATTCCTGAGTTCAGCTCCACAGCTGATTCGGTCCAGCGAGATTATCAGGGGAAAGTTGTAGAAATCAATATCGAAGGCAGCGAGTATCTGCCTGATGCTAGTTCTGTTATGGAGAGTGGCGAGGAGGATCCTAGTTGGTGGGAAGAAGCGGTGAAATTTGCTGACAGTGTTGAGAATGCCGATCATGCTCCTGTCTTTTGTAACTTGGTTAGTAGTTTGTGTCACTGCTTGCTTTCACTCCCCTAGTCTGTCAGTCGAACAGTGCTAATTTGATCCATGATACGCAGGAGGAGGACAGTTGCGATGACGCTGACTGGTGGATGCATGCGGAAAGGCTCATGGTGCAGATGGAATCACAGGGCGATGCATAGGGTTCCTGCAGCCACGAAGTTACTGAACACGTTCATGTTACATGTCATGTAGATGCAGCTTCCCGGCAGCAACACTGCAGAAGGTTATGTACAGACAGAAAGATGTTTGGTACAATCTGTTCGAGGGAAACAGTTGTTCAGTAAGATAATATAGCACCGTCTCCAATCCAAAATGTAATTCCTTTTGGTAGTTGTACACTTTGGTTTTGGCCGTGTTCATATTGCTAGGGAAAACAACAACTCTCTACTGTGTATTTTTATCGAGATTTTCACAAGTTATTTACATGAACAGAAAGAAAGAAGTGCTGATGCAGTGGCAGTGTATGGTGTGTGAAGCGCATATCAAGTTGCCGAAGGCTGCAGCAGTTCACCAGGATGTCACGGCCGCATCTCCCTCCATGTGCCCACCGTCAATCCAGGCACATGGCCAGCCGCCAAGATTGTTCGCCACAATCAACCTGGCGATATGGAAGCATCTCTAGCCGACACTGGAAGCTCGTGCAAACTGAGAAATAACAGCCAGTTTTTGGTTTTGCATCGAAAATATGATCCAAACAGATCCCGTATAATTGACCCAGCCTAAATATTTTTTGGAGGCCCAAGAATTTGTACTCCGCACCTCGATATGCCAAGGTTTCGTAGCTAAACCGAGATGCATCGATAGTTTGGTGGGAGGGACATTTCAACACGGTTGTTTCTTGTCTGCCCTCTTTCGCTGCCATAGATCCACAGCCCTCGGCTGCCATCCGGCCTCGCTGCATTCGGGATTCGCCCCCAATGCACCCTTCTGACCTCCCGCCGGTCACTGGAGATACCACGTGGCTGCAATCGACCTTTCCCTCTTCGCCTCCACCTTCGCCGATGCATCTACATGCTGTTGGGTTGCCCAAGCCGGACTCTGTCAGGATAAAGAGCAAGTGAGCAGGCCAACACGTTGTCAAAGGAGGAGCTACAGCCTCAGCGTCCGCCTCCGCCCGCGTTAGAGCTGGCGGTTGCCTCCGCCCCAAGAAGGTGAGGAAGCAGCGGTGCCCAAAGGAGGTCTCTGAGCCGAAGAAGACGGCCGCTAGCCGCCGCAATTTGCCTCCCCCTGCTATGGCCTTGTCCGGCGCCTTGTGCCCCAATGGACCCTCCGTCGCCTGCGATTTGCTGATAGAAAGGGAGATCCGTCTCGCCCATGCGGCTGATGAACCTGCTGAGCATGTTGGCAGAGAAAGCAACGAAGAAGCCGACAAGCTCGCTAACATCGGCTCCACATGCGCCCTAGTGCCACCAGGTGTATTCCTCGTCTACGTACCCTCCATCAAGCGAAAATTTCCAAAGGGCACAGCCGAAGCCGCAGAACACTCGGGGGCTACGCCACCCGAAAAACAAGAAGGACCCGAAAAGCTCGACACAGAAGTCAAGTTGGTAAGCCTTATACAGGTCATGGCGGTTGAGGAAATATGGACCCAACCGTACCTCCGCTACCTGGTGAGCAAGCAGCTGCCTGAGGACCCGACAGATGCCCGTCGCATATCTCGCCGATCAAAGGCCTTCACCATCATCAATGGCGAGCTGTACAAGCGTAGCATTCCGGGTGTGCTCCAACGATGCGTCACCATCAGCGATGGCAAAATCATCCTCCTAGACATCCATGAGGGTATCTGCGGCCACCACGCAGACAATCGCGCTCTGGTCGTCAAAGCTCTGCGAGATGGCTTCTACTGGCCAACCGTAATGAACGACGCCAAGGAGATAGTCCAGAGGTGCAACGCCTGTCAGCGGTACGTAGACAAGCCACACGTGCCTGGATCTGAGCTGCGGCCCATACCACTGGCATGGCCTTTCGCCTAGTGGGGGCTTGACATGATAGGCAAACTGCCAAAGTCCTCGCCAGGAGGGCACATCTTCCTCCTGGTGGAAGTCGACAAATTCTCGAAGTGGATCGAGGCCATGCCTGTCACTAACCGCCACCACCGTCAAGTTTTTCGAGTCCATTGTCTACAGGTTCGGAGTACCCCATAGCATCATAACGGACAACGGCTCGAAGTTCATATCGAAGGAGTTCCGAGGCTTCTGCGAAAACCTCGGAATCAACTTGTCGTACGCCTCCGTGGCGCATCCGCAGACCAATGGACAGGTCGAAAAGGCCAACGACATCAAGAAGCGGCTGCTACGCCCACTCGAAAGGCTTGCGGGAGCCTGGGCGGATGAGCCACCCTCCGTTCCTGCGCACAACGCCGAATAGCTCAGCTGGATACATGCCCTTCTTCATGGTGCACGGAGCCGAAGCTATGCTACCTGCCGAGATACTCTATAAGGCCCCGCGGGGTCGTCACCAACAGCAAAGATGAATCATCGGCCGCACTCAAGGACGCCGTCGACACGCTAGATGAGGCACGTGACATCGCCACGGCTCGTTCAACGGTGTATCAGCAGAGCCTCCACAACTACCACAGCCGCCAGCTGCATCCAAGGTCCTTCGTTGAAGAAGACCTCATCCTGCGACTCAAGCAAGAAGGGAACAAGAAGCTCGAGTCACCCTGGGAAGGACCCTACATCGTCACCGAAGTTATCCCAGGTGGCGCCTATCGCCTCAAGGACGTCGAGTCAGGAGTCGAATACTCCAACCCCAGGAACGTCGCAAGACTGCGATGCTTCTACCCCTAGTTACATTTTACTTTCAATAAATCTATTCGGCCGAACAATGTACCTCCTTGCTTACGATGAACAAAAGCTAAGTTTCTTGGCCAAAATCTTTTTCCTTATATTATTTATCACTAAACACGCTCGGGGGCTGCACCACATCTTACGACTTCGTCGATTGACAACAACAACACATATAACCTGAGTAGCTGACCACGTCAGGCTAACGAAAAAGACATGCATATTCTACAATCAAACAACGCACTACGTGCCAATACATACAACTTTACAAAGGCGTTACTAGCCCACTCGAAAATATACATGTTTTACATTATTTCGTTTTTCCGTTTATAGGACTCAACTATGCTGTAAAAGAACGTTTGTTCGCTTCTCAAACACATCTACAATTTCTTCAGCGTACTGCGCCACAGCCGCATAGTGTGGACGCATATCCCACACCATACCATATGGAGGAGGAGGTGGCCTAGCCGCTATCTTGCAACATTAACATCGCGATGATGCAATCGAACAAGAGATAGGGCTGCCTTCACACCCGCAATTAGTTGATGGCGCATCAGCTCTCTCACGTGACCTGCATCTCGAAACTTCCCGAGCAAGCCTAGGAAGCTAGCAAGTGCAGAATCTAAGGGAAACATGGTAGCCCAAATCGCTACGAGCGACGACCTTACCCGCTTCAGCACTCGAAGTACTTCATGGATGCGATCTTGCACCATCGCAAGGACGATTGCTCGATCACGGTCCATCTAGAAGAAGCTGCCGCCCTTCAAATCTTGTTGCATCAGGCAATTCATTCGAATTGCGACACGCTCCTTCTCTTCCTTCGGAAGAAGATTAACAACTGCACAAACACAGTGGGTGAGCTGTGATACAACCGCACTCGAAGAAATAAAGGGTCAAGATGACTTACATTGGAGTTGCTCGCCCTGTTGGAATTATGCCCTAGAGGCAATAATAAAGATGTTATTATTATAATTCTTGTTCATGATAAAGTTTATATTCCATGCTCGAATTGTATTAAGCGGAAACTTTAATACTTGTGTGGTTTGTGAACAACACCGTGTCCCTAGTATGCCTCTATGGACTAGCTCATTAATTAATGATGGTTAAGGTTTCCTAACCATAGACATGAGTTGTCGATTAATAATGAGATCATATCATTGGGAGAATGATATGATGGACAAACCCAAACTAAGCGGAGCAATTAGATCGTGTCATCGTGTTCATCTTTGCGAAGCTTTTCTTATGTCAAATATTGTATTCCTTAGACCATGAGATAATACAACTCCCTGGTATCGGAAGAAAGCTTTGAGGTCATCAAACGTCATCCTATGAGAGGGTGATCATAAAGGTGTCTCTCAGGTGATCAGAAAGTACCTGTTGGGTTGTATGTATCGAGATGGGATTTGTCTCTCCCAAGTCGGAGAGATATACTTCGGGCCCACTCGGTAATCGATATCAACACCGCTTGCAAGCATGTGGTTAAGGAGTTAATCACAAAGTGATATAGGATTACGGAACAAGTAAAGTACTTACTGTGAACGAGATTGAACTAGGTATGACGGTACCGACGATCAAATCTCGGGCAAGTAAAATATCGCGAGACGAAGGGAATATATATATGGGATTGATTGAATCCTGGCATCGTGGTTCATCCGATATGATCATCGATGAATGTGTGGGAGTCAATATGGCTTTCCAGACCCCACTGTTGATTATTGATATAAGATCATGTCTGCATATTCTCGAACCCGAAGGGTCACACACTTAACGTGTCTCGACGCTAGGATAGATTGGATAATTGGTTTATGAGTTTTTGTTCAGAGTCTCGGATGAGATCCAGGACGTCACGAGAGGTTCCGAAATGGTCCGGAGAATAAGATTCATATAAGGCAATGCAGTTTTTGGAGTTCGGAATTGTTTCGGGTTAATCGGTATTTTACCGGAAGCTTCTAGAACCTTCCGGAGGGGGACCAACGTGGCCCCACCTGCCGGGAGGGGGCATGGGCCTATGAGGGAGTGTCCTGGCCACATTGGTCCAGGGACACAAGCCCCATAGGGCCCAGCCGGCCAAGCCTAGGGCAAAACCCTAGGGGAGCTTCTAGAAGGGGGGGGGGGAACTTGCCCTCCACTCCTTCCTCCTTGGCGGCCGGCCCTAGGGCTTGGGGGAGGGGCAAGGGCCAGCCGCCCACCCCTCTATATAAAGAGGGCTGGGGGCGCACCCTCCCCACACCTCCTCCTCAAGCCCTAGCCGCCCTGCTGCCCCTCCTCTCTCTCTCCCTCCCGACTGCGTGTAGGCGAAGCCCTGCTGCAGAAACTCTCCACCACTTGCACCGCGCTGTCGCGTTGTAGATCCAATCCATCTCTCCACCATACTTGCTGGACCGAGGAAGGAGGAGACGTCGAGGTTCCACACGTGTGCATCTCTCGGAGGCATCGCCACTTGCGGTGTTAGATCGGATCGGATCGCGAGGAGGAGAAGCGAGTACGACTACATCACCCACGTTCCGTCGAACGTTCCACTGTGCGAATCTTCAAGGGTATGAAGATCTCATCTATTCCCCCTCGTTGTTTGCATCTCCTAGATTAGATCTTGGCTTTCCCGTTCGCATCCGTAGAAAAACTTTGATTTACTATGCTGCGAAACCCATCAGTGGTATCAGAGCTAGATCTATGCGTAGATGTGTTTCACGAGTAGAACGCAACATGGTTGTTGCGGGCGTTGATCTTTTCTGTTGCAAGCCTCTTGTTTGTGTACTTATTATGACGCGGGATAGTGAGATCGAAGCGGTCCAGGCCAACCTTACGCGACCTCATTCGCGAGACCGGCTCCGCACTTGACATGTGGCTTGTTCCACACATGCGGCTGGTGGATGCCAGTTTCTCTCACTATAGTTGTCATGGGATTTACACCGGAGTTTGGCAACCATAATATCACTGTTGTGGCTTTCCGTAGGTAAGAATCGTTCTTAGCTTGCTACTCCCATAAGCCACGTAAAACATGCAACAACAAAGTAGAGGCGTCTAACTTGTTTTTGCAGGGAGTGTTTTCTGTGATATGGTATGGCCCAAGATGTGATGTGTATGTTGTATGCAATGATCATGTTTTGTAATGTTTCATGACTTGCATGTCGATGAGTACACAACCGGCAGGAGCCATATGGTTGTCTTTATAATTGTGTATGACCTGTGTGTCAACTTCTTATACGCCATGTAATAGCTTTACTTTATCGCTAAGTAGTTAGCAATAGTTATAGTTGCTATTCGTGGTGGAGGAAATCATGGTGGAGTGATGGAGATCATGCCGGCACGCACAAGATGGAGATCATTGCGCGAAGATTGGCTATACCATGTCACATAAAGTTATATGCATGTGATGTTTATCCTTTTATGTATCTTATTATGCTTAGATCGTGACAGTAGCATTATAAGATGATTCCTCACTTAAAGATCAAGATAAAACTGTGTTCTCCCCATGTATGCACCGTTGCGAAAGTTCGTCGTGTTCAAGCATCACGTGATGATCGGGTGCTATAAAATCTACGTTCACATACAACGGGTGCAAGCCAGTTTTGCACACGCGGAAATACTTGGGTTTGACTTGACGAGCCTAGCATGTACAGACATGGCCTCGGAACACATAAACCGAAAGGTTAAACATGAGTCATATGAATGATATGATCGACACTTCGTTGACCACCATTGAAACCACATCTCTTCTCGTGAAGATCGGATTAGGTGTGGTGATTTTGGATCATGTTCACTAAACAACTTGAGGGATGTTGAATTTAGTGGGAGTTCATCTAGTAATTTGATTAAGTTGAACTAGTTATCATGAACATAGTCTAATTTGTACTTGCAAATATTGTAGATCAAATGGCTAAGTCCAACTTCAACTTCAACGTTTTTGCTGAGAAAGAAAATCTTAAGAACAATGAGTCTAACTTCACCAACTGGTTCCGCAATCTGAGAATCATTCTCTCTGGCGGACAAAAGGACTATGTCCTTGAGAATGCGCTAGGTGACGCCCCTGCTGTAGATGCGCCGGCTGATGAGAAAGCTGTCTATCAGTCACGCAAAGATGATTATGGTGTGATTAAGAGCACCATGTTGCTTGCTATGGAATCAGACCTTCAAAATCGTTTTGAAGATTATCCCAGGCCCTTTGAGATTCTTGAGGAGCTGAAAACTATGTTTCAGACTCAGGCCCGTTCTGAGAGATATGAGATCTCTGAGAAATTCTTTAACTGCAAGATGGAGGAAGGGAGTTCCGTTAGTGAGCACACCATAAAGATGTCGGGCTACACTCAATGCCTTGAGCAACTGGACTGCAAGATTCCAGAGGAGCTCAAGATTGACAGGGTTCTGCAATCACTCCCTCCTAGCTACAAAAGTTTTGTAGTTACTCATAATCAGATTGGTTCCACTGATACGATCACCGAGCTCTTTGCTAAGCTGAAAGCTGCGGAGGTGGACATCAAGAAGGATAATCATGTGTTGATGGTCAACAAGCCCCCCAGCTTTAAGAAAGGTAAGGGTGCAAAGAAGCCCTTCAAGAAAGGCGGCGGAAAGCGCGTTGCCCCTGCTGAGAAGAAGCTCAAATCTGGACCTAAGCCGGACACTGAGTGCTTCTATTGCAAGGACAAGGGTCACTGGAAGCGCAACTGTCCGAAGTACTTAGCGGACAAGAAGGCTGGCACCATCAAAGGTATATTTGATATACATGTTATTGATGTTTTCCTTACTAGCCCTCGTTGTAGTGCCTGGGTATTTGATACTGGTTCAGTTGCTAATATTTGTAACTCGAAACAGGAGCTACGGAATAGACGACGTCTTGCGAGGGATGAGGTGACGATGCGCGTTGGCAACGGATCAAGAGTTGATGTGATGGCCATCGGCACGCTCTCCTTAGTTTTACCTTCGGGATTAGTTTTAAACCTTAATAAATGTTATTATATGCCTGCGTTGAGCATGGACATCATATCTGGATCGTGTTTATTGCAAGACGGTTATTCATTTAAACCTGAGAATAATGGTTGTTCTATTTATATGAGTAACATCTTTTATGGTCATGCACCTGCTATGAATGGTTTATTTCTTCTGAATCTTGAAAGGGATGAAACACACATCCATAACATTGAGGCTAAGAGATGCAAGGTAGATATGATAATACTACTTATTTGTGGCACTGTCGTCTAGGTCATATTGGTGTAAAACGCATGAAGAAACTCCATTCTGATGGACTTTTGGAGTCTCTTGATTTTGAATCATTTGACACATGCGAACCATGCCTCATGGCCAAGATGATCAAAACTCCGTTCTCCGGTATGATGGAGCGAGTAACGGACTTGTTGGAAATCATACATACCGATGTATGCGGACCGATGAGTGTTTCGACGCGCGGTGGATATCGCTACTTTCTCACTTTTACCGATGACTTAAGTAGATATGGGTATATCTATTTAATGAAACATAAATCTGAAACATTTGAAAAGTTCAAAGAATTTTAGAATGAAGTGGAAAACCATCGTAACAGAAAGATTAAGTGTCTATGATCCGATCGTGGAGGTGAATATTTGAGTTATGATTTTCTCACGCATCTTAAAGCAAGCGGAATCGTTTCGCAACTCATGCCACCCGGAACACCACAGCGCAATGGTGTGTCTGAACGCCGGAATCGAACTCTATTGGATATGGTCTGATCAATGATGTCTCTTACTAATTTGCCGTTATCATTTTGGGGTTATGCATTAGAAACCGCTGCATTCACTTTAAATAGGGCACCATCTAAATCCGTTGAGACAACACCATATGAACTGTGGTTTGGTGCTAAACCTAAGTTGTCGTTTCTTAAAGTTTGGGGATGCGAAGCTTACGTCAAGAAGTTGATGCCGGACAAGCTCGAACCCAAAGCGGAGAAATGCGTCTTCATAGGATACCCTAAGGAAACTATTGGGTATACCTTCTATCACAGAACCGAAGGCAAAGTGTTTGTCGCAAAGAACGGATCCTTTCTTGAGAAGGAGTTTCTCTCGAAAGAAGTGAGTGGGAGGAAAGTAGAGCTAGACGAGGTTGTTGAACCTTCACTTGAGTTGGAGAGTAGCACAGCACCTGAAATTGTTCCAGTGCCGCCTGCACCAACAATAGAGGAAGCTAATGACAAGGATCATGAAGCTTCAGACGATGCTACTACTGAACGTCGCAGGTTGACAAGGTCGCATGCCCCTCCTGAGTGGTACGGCAACCCTGTCTTAACTGTCTTGTTAGTAGATGACAGTGAACCTGCGAACTATGAGGAAGCGATGATGAGCCCAGACTCTGAGAAATGGCTAGAGGCCATGAAATCCGAATTGGGATCTATGAGCGAAAACCAAGTATGGACTTTGGTGGACCCTCCTAGCGACCGAAAGGCCGTTGAGTGCAAATGAATCTTCAAGAAGAAAACGGACGCGGATGGTAATGTTACCGTCTATAAAGCACGACTTGTCGCGAAAGGTTTTCGACAAGTTCAAGGTGTTGACTGTGATGAGACTTTCTCTCCCGTAGCGATGTTTAAGTCCATTCGGATTTTATTAGCAATTGCTGCGTTTCATGATTATGAAATATGGCAGATGGATGTCAAGACTGCGTTCCTCAATGGCAACATTGATTAAGAGTTGTATATGATGCAACCTGAAGGTTTTGTCGATCCTAAGGATGCTGATAAAGTGTGCAAACTTTAGCGTTCCATTTATGGACTGAAGCAAGCATCTCGGAGTTGGAACCTTTGTTTTGATCAAGTGATCAAGAGCTTTGGATTTGTTCCAAATTGCTACGAAGCTTGTATCTACAAGAAAGTGAGTGGCAGCTCAGTGACATTTCTGGTACTATATGTGGATGACATATTGATTATTGGAAATGACATTGACATGCTTAACGATGTGAAGAGTTATTTGAAAAAATATTTTTCAATGAAAGACCTAGGTGAAGCTACTTATATATTGGGCATCAAAATCTATAGAGATAGACAAAGACGCATGATAGCTTTAAGCCAGAGTACATACCTAGACAAAGTTCTGAAAAGGTTCAGAATGGATAAGGCAAAGAAAGGTTCAGTGCCTATGTTGTCAGGTAAGATATTGAGCAAGGCTCAGTGTCTAGCTACGGTAAATGATAGAGAAGCTATGAGCAAAGTGCCTTATGCCTCGGCCATAGGTTCTATCATGTATGCCATGCTGTGTACTAGACCGGATGTGTCCAATGCTCTTAGTTTGATGAGCAGATACCAAAGTGATCCAGGAGTGGAACACTGGACAGCCGTGAAGAACATCCTAAAGTACCTAAATAGTACTAAAGTAATGTTCTTAGTCTATGGAGGTGATGAACATCTCGTCGTAAAAGGTTACGTCGATGCTAGTTTCGACACCGACAAGGATGATTCTAAATCTCAGACAAGATACGTTTATATTTTGAATGGAGGAGCTGTGAGCTGGAGAAGCTGCAAGAAAAGCGTGATCGCGGGATCTACAGTAGAAGCGGAATACATGGCTGCTGCAGAAGCGTCAAGTGAAGGAGTTTGGATCAGGAACTTCATCACTGAGCTTGGTGTGGTTCCAAGTGCATTGGACCCACTGGAGATATTGTGTGACAACACTGGCGCCATAGAAATCGCTAAGGAACCAAGATATCATCCAAAGACCAAGCATATAAACCGCAAGTTTCATATAATCCGAGATTATATAGCAGATGGAGATCTGAAGATTAGCAAAGTACATACAGATCTGAATGTCACAGATCCATTGACTAAACCTCTTCCACGTGCAAAACATGATCATCACCTTAGTTCCATGGGTGTTAGATTGTTGCCAGATGTAAACTAGATTATTGACTCTAGTGCAAGTGGGAGACTGTTGGAATTATGCCCTAGAGGAAATAATAAAGATGTTATTATTATAATTCTTGTTCATGATAAAGTTTATATTCCATGCTAGAATTGTATTAAGTGGAAACTTTAATACTTGTGTGGTTTGTGAACAACACCGTGTCCCTAGTATGCCTCTATGGACTAGCTCATTGATTAATGATGGTTAAGGTTTCCTAACCATAGACATGAGTTGTCGATTAATAATGAGATCATATCTTTGGGAGAATGATATGATGGACATACCCAAACTAAGCAGAGCAATTAGATCGTGTCATCGTGTTCATCTTTGCGAAGCTTTTCTTATGTCAAATATTGTATTCCTTAGACCATGAGATAATACAACTCCCTGGTATCGGAAGAAAGCTTTGAGGTCATCAAACGTCATCCTATGAGAGGGTGATCATAAAGGTGTCTCTCAGGTGATCAGAAAGTACCTGTTGGGTTGTATGTATCGAGATGGGATTTGTCCCTCCCAAGTCGGAGAGATATACTTCGGGCCCACTCGTTAATCGATATCAACACCGCTTGCAAGCATGTGGTTAAGGAGTTAATCACAAAGTGATATCGGATTACGGAATGAGTAAAGTACTTGTTGTGAACGAGATTGAACTAGGTATGACGGTACCGACGATCAAATCTCGGGCAAGTAAAATATCGCGAGACAAAGGGAATATATATATGGGATTGATTGAATCCTGGCATCATGTTTCATCCGATATGATCATCGATGAATGTGTGGGTGTCAATATGGGTTTCCAGACCCCGATGTTGATTATTGATATAAGATCATGTCTGCATATTCTCGAACCCGAAGGGTCACACACTTAACGTGTCTCAACGCTAGGATAGATTGGATAATTGGTTTATGAGTTTTTGTTTGGAGTCTCGGATGAGATTCAGGACGTCACGAGAGGTTCCGTAATGGTCCAGAGAATAAGATTCATATAAGGCAATGCAATTTTTGGAGTTCGGAATTGTTTCGGGTTAATCGGTATTTTACCGGAAGCTTCTAGAACCTTCCGGAGGGGGACCAACGTGGCCCCACCTGCCGGGAGGGGGCATGGGCCTATGAGGGAGTGTCCTGGCCGCATTGGGCCAGGGGCACAAGCCCCATAGGGCCCAGCCGGCCAAGCCTAGGGCAAAACCCTAGGGGAGCTTCTAGAAGGGGGGGGAAACTTGCCCCCCACTCCTCCCTCTTTGGCCGCTGGCCCTAGGGCTTGGGGGAGGGGAAAGGGCCAGCCGCCCACCCCTCTATATAAAGAGGGCTGGGGGCGCACCCTCCCCACACCTCCTCCTCAAGCCCTAGCCGCCCTGCTGCCCCTCCTCTCTCTCTCCCTCCCGACTACGTGTAGGCGAAGCCCTGCTGCAGAAACTCTCCACCACTTGCACCGCGCCGTCGCATTGTAGATCCAATCCATCTCTCCACCATACTTGCTGGACCGAGGAAGGAGGAGACAATGAGGTGCCGCACTGTGCATCTCTCGGAGGCATCGCCACTTGCGGTGTTAGATCGGATCGGATCGCGAGGAGGAGAAGCGAGTACGACTACATCACCCACGTTCCGTCGAACGTTCCGCTGTGCAAATATTCAAGGGTATGAAGATCTCATCTATTCCCCCTTGTTGTTTTCATCTCCTAGATTAGATCTTGGCTTTCCCGTTCGCATCCGTAGAAAAACTTTGATTTACTATGCTGCGAAACCCATCACACCCATTTGCCGCAATTCCTCCAGCAGAAACTCTTCCCTGGCAATGGCTCGCTCGGCCTTGGACTTCCACACGTCCGCGTGACCACGAATGTTGAGGACGTCCTTCTCCAAGCTTCGGACGCGTTCACGCAAAAATGGCAATTGCGATGACTCGCTCAACGACGGGCGAGGGCCAGGTGCAGGAGAAGGTGTAACCACTGGAACCGCACCCGAATGATCCTAAGGGTGCACAAGAAAACATCAATATCACAACGTTTGACAGCAGTCAAAAGATGCACCCATATATACATAATTAAGGCCACTACGTGGCAGAGTGACACTTGTTCATTGAAAAGACCTTACACATGCAACAAAAAAAGCTAGACTAGCTACAAGACAAAGGGACCTAAGCGTCAGCACCCGGAGCAGCCTCAGACCCAGACTGCCTGCTCTTAGCCGCTTGCTGCTGCTCTAGCGAGTAGTTGTCTAGAAGGTCTATCAACTTAGGTCCAAAATGCTTACAGCGGGAGGCAAAAGGAGCAAAAGCTACCTCAGAGCCATACGCCACAGTTGGCATCCTAGACGTGAGTCACGTCAGGTCCAGCTGAGCGTCGGATGCCATCGCCACTGCCAGCCCCATCGCAATGCCGACCCCCTTCTGCGTGCGCTTGTACTTTGCCGGAGCATCATCTGCCACAGCGTCCGCAAGGGAGTCGACATCTTCAAGAGCAATGCCCTTTGGGTTGATTTCTTTGTAAAAGCGGGCGAGGAACTTCTTGGCCTTATCGAGAGAGCCCATGGCAGAGGAGCAGTGATCTTCGATCACCACAGCATCATCTGCCGGGGGATCCTCGTGCTCCAGGGCGCTACGATCAAACGCAATGCCAGAAGCATCTGGCGAGAAAAGCAACAAAAACATTCGAATGAGGAACAAAAGCTGCACCCAAAACACGAAACACCCAAAGGAGATCAAGATTCCTTACCGGATATCGCCTTGGCAGCAACTATGAACTTCTCATCCATGGCCTTCTCCCGCGACGCCGTGGCAGCCGCAAGCTGCTGCTCACGGTCTTCGGCCTCCTTTCGCTGACGCTCAAGGGCCTCTACATCATCCTTCGCCTACTTCTCCGCTTTGCCGAGACTCTTTTTGAGTGAGTTCAGCTTGCGGAGAGCATCATTGTTCTCGTCTGCGACATTGAGAAATAAAGAATGAACACAAAAAAGAACTCTGGGACAATCGAAATCAAGAAAGAAGCAATCTACGCACCTCGGAGCTGCTTGATCTCGCCTTCCAACAAAAGGTGCTGCTCGATCAGATGATTGGCATCGCGCACAAAAGGCTGCAAAAGAAAACAACAACCTTGATGAATAAAGGGCTCGAGGGCTGCCCCACGCAAAGAAGAACGACACTTACGTGATCAGCTGTGGACTTCGAAGGTTTTGTTCGAATCTTCCGAGCAACGAATGCACGATCCCCTTCCCGCAGGGAGATCAAATGATCATCGTCGGAGTTGGAGACCATCTTGGGAAACGAAGACATAGGATTCAATTCCGTGATCATCTCTTCGGGTTCCTCCTCGAGGGACTCCTCCGAGTGATTGTTGCTTACACTTACAAGGAACTGAGTCAACAAACAAGCCAATACTTAGCAAATCGACAAAATAACAAGACTTGGTGAAGATCAACTTACGATGGTATGTCCGACATGTTGAAGAAAGGTGCCTCTTTCTTCTTCCCCTCCTTCTTCTTGGCTGGTGGCTGCGGGGCCATCGCCCAAATGGGCACAACCGCAATAGGGGTGGAGGTCACACCCTCATTCCCTCCATGGTGCTCGAGGAAGGAGGGACCCTTCGGCGTTGGAGGCGTCGCCCCATCCGAAGTTTCGCTTTGGGACCTCTTTCGGGTCCGTCCTTCGCTAGGCTCGGGGGCTTCCAAGGAAGGCGACTGCACGGGGGGAAGCTCGGAATCGGACTCCGCCTCCTCGTTGTTCGGCGCAGTTGAGAACTTTTTGGGTAGAGGGGGCACCATGCCCGCTACCTTGTAGCCCTGCAAGTTGACGACAGAAGATGGAGCAAGATAAGTAATGATAACAGGAAATAAGCACTCGAAAGCGTTACGCGCAACTACAGGTTTCACCCGAGGGACTGTTTTCTTGGCACTAAACGGAGGATTCAAGTACTTCCCCGGAAGGTCCTCATCGGCCTTGTGCTTCAGCAGAGGCCAAAGCGCCCTATCAAGGTCAGCCGAAGACATCTCCTCTGGCAACACCCTTGTTGGTTCGTTGGCGCTGGCATACATGAACATTGGGTGCGCCCTCGCTTGGAGCAGTTGCACCTGACGCTTGAGGAAGGTGCGAATGATGTCGACACCGTTGACCTCTTTGCCCGGCACTAGATGAAGAGCCTCCACCCGCTGGTAGAGTTTCTCCACCTCTTTAGATTCACCCTCCAAAATGACGTTCGACCACGAACGCTTTCGGGTGATCTTTTGGGTGGAATCGAAGGGGGCGATCCCGTAGCACTGACCGTCCAGCTTGACATCGCGGATGTAGAACCACTTCCTCCGTCACTGCTGGACAGAATCATAGAGATGAAAAGAGAAGAACTGGACTGAGGAGCGGATGGAGATACCGCAACCTCCCAGTGGATAAACGCCACCGGTGCTAGATTGCCTCTTCACGGAGTAGAGTCTCCGGAAGAGGCCAAAGTGAGGCTCGATACCGAGCCAAAACTCGCAAAGGGTAATGAAACAAGCAATATGGAGGAGAGAATTGGGAGACATATGATGAAGCTGAATCTCGTAGAAGAAAAGAAGCCCACGAAGAAATTCGTTGGCGGGAAGCGAAAGACCGCGAACGAAAAAAGCAAAAAACATCACCCGAAACCCTTCGGGTGGGCACAGGAGTACCTCTTGATCGGGGAGGATGGCGTCGCCCTTCTCCTTGAAGATCAAGCTGGCCTCACGCAGTTTGCGCAAGTCCGACTCATGCATCAACGTGCGCCGCCACCCACCGTTAGTGGTGCGGCTTGGAGCAGCGGCTTTCTTCCCAGTGCCGGCGGCGCTTGAACCTGCTGTAGTGGATGAAGCCATCTTGGATTTTCCCATCGTGGAGCGGCAACTACGACAATGTGAAAGAATAAAGGACGAGGGGAACACGTGGAGGACGTCCAGTGCGCGATGAGAGCAAGAACTCAAGAAATTGTGGCAATGGCTAAGAAGCAGAGGCAAATGGCGAAGGGTAAAAACTTCTATGTTTTCCCCACGGTATAAAAGGGGCGAAGACGATGCAGCTGAACCGTCGATTGAGAAGCCCTAACGCGTGCCCCATATCTCACCGTCCATGTGTCAGCACCAAACTGAACCGTCGCAAGCACGCCGTCCACTATGCACGGAAATCGAGGAGACGCCGTAACTTTCACCATGTTACACGTGAATAGTCAAATTCTAGTCAGACGGTGGGACCCACAATCATCCCATCGCATCGTTCTGCAGCCGTAGACGGTTGAGCTCACCGATCGTCAGAAATGACGTCATCAAAGAAAGGCCAACACCGGCTCGAAGATTTCGACTGAGCATAAAGTATTTACTCGAGTATACGACTCAACCAACTACTCGGGACTACTCCTATCAGGAGCGCTGGCCGTGCACCTAAGAAATTACAACAATAACCGCACTTCGAAAAGATCTTCGAGTCCTACATCGAGTCTGCGACTCCATCATGGACTCGGGGGCTACTCCCATAGGAAGCGCTGGTCGCGCATTCGAAAAATGCGTCCTTCGGACAATCGAAGAAAGCATGAATGACTGAACTAAAGTCTATGCTCGAGTCTACGACTCGAACAGACACTCGGGGGCTACTCCCATAGGGAGCGCTGGTCGCGCATCCTATGAACTATTCGAGTGAGATCCTTCAGATCAAGTGCGACAAAAATCTTTTTGGCAACTTTGCCCAAATTAACGCTAAGTGAGAAACAGTCTCCTTGGTCACGCAAAACACCTCCGCGGTGATAAAACTTCAGATGTTGTGTCTATGATGCAAAGATAAGCCCTACAGATATTGTCTGATGGCCTAGTAACGCACCAGACTGCGCTCTGCCAGTAAATTCCCGTGTCAACATGCACGATGAAAATCCCGACGGACGCATTGGGTACATCATTTGAAAATCACTAGGATTCGACTCCTATAATACCTCAACGGCCTGAGTCGAATTACACCAGCATTTGTTCCAGACTCGAGTTCGGGGACTCGAGTCTGATGGAGATCGTGTTGTTTTGTCCTATGACAGTTAACTGGCCCTGATCCGTCGGGTGAGCCAGGCACACACATAAAAAATCCCTATAAACTAACATGTTTATTCCTAAAAGACAGGTTCAAATGCGAAGCACCCGAAAGATTATAGAGTCTCCAGTCAAATCTACGATTCGACTGAACACTCGAGGGCTACTGACATAGATATACCCTACGGGTGCATAATGTTGGTATACCCGGTCCAACCCAAGGAAGGCCCACGTGAAAACTTGCTGCCCACGGATATTTCGGGTGGCCCAAGACCACTGCAAGTTTGGCTCCTTGAAGGACAAGTCTAGATGTAGATAGAATTTCAAAGGGTTCAACCCTAATCTGTAACCGACTCAACCTATCCCGGGACCTGCCTATCTATATAAAGGCCAGGAGGGCACGGCGAGAAGGACCTGAACACCTCATACACACATCTTCACGCCAGATTGCATCTGTGCACCCCTGTAACCTTCGGTTCCGCCGTAATCGAGAACAGACAAGCATGAGTAGGATTTTCCCTCTGGGGCCTGGACCTGGGTAAACCTCGTGTCCCCGTGTTGCTTGCCTGTTAACCGTCTCGCGACTTCCAGCATCCCCATCTTCTCCAAAACCCAAGTCAATAACAATAGGCATTGACGAGTCGAACCCTCGCCAATCTTCCCCTCTCCAAGCAACAACGCCCATGGCCTCTTAACCTAGACCCCATCTACTTCTTCCTGCCGTTGCCCTTTTGCCGAGAGCGCCTCTCCACAGTGTCCAAGAGAAAGTTGTAACGCTGGTAAGCCCGGTCTACCACCTGGAGCGAGCAGGAGCCGCCCCGAGCTGGGAACGCGCGCCGCTGTCCCTGCGTGACCAGGAGCTCGCCCATGTCAGCCACCTCGACTCGACGTCACCACGACCTGAACACCCCTTGCCGACATCCTCGTCTGCAAGGCTCTCGGTGAGCACCTATGCCTCACCATCTTGTAACCTTCCTGTTAGTTCCCTCTACGCGCCTTGGAAGCCGACGCTCGCCTGCCGTCCGCCATTGTTAACCGACTACCGCCGCTGCTGCACTTGTCGGCGGCGGCCGCGAACTTTTCCGATAGCCTCCCCAAGACACAGTGCATCATCCTAGACTCGCCTCCGTCAAGATCGTTCTGGTGATGTCGCGTCGACATCTTACCCGTTTGCTCGACATCTTCGTCCAAAGTTCTGTTTCTTTTTCAGTTTCGTCAGTTAACTATCGCAACCAGCCGGAAGCTTTTCTAAGCCGGCCCATTCCCTTCCTCCTGCACGCACGTAGTAGATAACTTGCTTGTGGCCCAGTTCCCTCTCGTGGCCCATTTCTGTTTCTTATTTCTTTTCTATTTCTAATTCAGTTTTCACATATAAATTCTGATATTCAAATCTGTTTGGATTTCGACAAAACTTATGAAATGAAAAGTTTTTGATTCTGTATTATGAATTAAAATACATGATTTGTTTTATGTTTTAATTATTGCAAATACCTAAACCTGAACATGTTTGCCCATTTTGCTTTCATTAATATTGAAATAATAACTTAAAATTGATAAATTCAAAAGTGATGTTTTATATATGTTTTTGAATCAGAAAAATGTGAGGAATCTGATTATGTTATTTATAATATCTTTTGAACAATTTAAATTTTCGAAATAATTTAATTGTTAATAAATGCCTTTTCTTAAATATTGCATGAATTTAATTCCGTAATTCCGAATTCGACAAATGATTTGTCTAAATCGATTATCTCAACGAGTCCGTTCTAACTATGCATTTCATGATATTAATTGAAGCATGCATCATATAAATATAATTAAGGCAACATGTTTTATGCAACTAAAAGGTGACTAATTAAATACTAAAAAATGTTATTTCTTGTTCTCACACCGCAACCATGCCATGCTATGTTATACCATGTAAATTGTGCATCATTCCATCATGGCATGCCGTGTTTGCTTGTTGCATATGCTTTATATGATTATGCAATGTATTTATTTTGACCCCTTGTGTGTTTGGTTTTTATCCGGATAGACGCTGAGTAAGGAGAATATTAGGAGCCTTAGGAGTATTATCCGGATTCATCTTATTCGGCAATTGAACTTCCAGGCAAGCATTTACCCATGCTTGCACTACATATAGTACCGATTGCATCTATCTTATTCTTGCATCATAATCGCGTCACGAATAAAATTGAAGCCCAAATATTGCATAGACTTTACTTTTAGACCCCACCAAAAGTTGTTCCATCAATCCTATGAGCTCTTAATATAGGAGTTGTTTGAGCCATGCGAGTCGTAGAATTGCATGTGTAGGGTTTGTGAGTGTCTTTTAATCATGAGGTACCTAAAGAACTGAATTGAGTAGTAATGGGATAACTAAAGAAAGAGACACCGGTGGGTAATAGTTGAGATCTGGTTTTTATTCGTCCACTTGTTTCCCGTAGGACCACGAGTACTTGATTCTTGTTCCTTGACTATCGCACTATCCACATGTGGGACCATGAATCCCCTTAGTCCTAGCTTGAGTCATATTTAATTTCTTGGGGCCACAAGTAGTTTGGGATGTTATTACTATCCTATATGGTATGCCATGTTTTACTGATTTATTTACTACTATTGCTCGTGGAGAGTGTTTATTACTGTATGGTTTTAGAACAAATGTGGAATGTTTGCGCGGTATCGACAAGCCCAGTCACACTTTCGTGTTCCCAGTCGTTTACAGCCATTGTCACAAACCCCTCGGTCCGTCGCGGAGCCGGCCAACTTCATAGCGGGTAGCTTAGCGGGATGGCCCCCTGAGATCATTTATAAATCTTGCGAATGCTTTGTCGTGATGCCTCGTTGGGTTTTCATTTGGTTTTTCCGAGGTTGATCGTGTGTGTTGCTATTTGTGCACCTCTGCAGGGTAAATTTTTCTGAAAGCCGTGTCCGCGGTTATGGACGACTTGGATCACAATTTCTCGATCATAGACAAATATAACTAAACTACCGCTTTTAAATTGACTAAGACTTGACTAGTAATAGCGCAATGTTCATGGAATGATTAATAAAATTGCCAACGATGGGATGTTCTTCTGCCTTCCCGTTCGGGAACGGGGAGGTGGGCGAGCGAGCTTTATTTATGTTGATATATATCTATTAGGTAATAAACTATTGTTTAATTAAAGAGCGTCTGTCTATCATTGGTTATGCGGATGTTGTAGAGTGTCTCTATAGGAATGTTAGGCTTTATTTTTGCTGCAATTGCGTCACTCCCAGGTTGTTCCCTTTAGATATATAAAGACTTACTGAGCCCCATAGGGTCTCACACGATAAATATTCGGGTCAGATGGACAGGTTTACCCATAGGAAGGCTACTGGGTCGAGAAGACCGATGATGGTGGCCACGGCCTTCTGGTGTAGAGATTTCGGGGATGGAGATCCGTGAGATCTGTTGGCGGGATGTGCTTATTTTCAGGGCATCTTATGTCAATTTGCCTCTTATCCGTACTCGGGTTTTCCGCTTCCGCTTGATGCTCTGATGTGTGATGTATGAGGATGTATCCTAAACTATTAGCTATCTAGTATTTTGGATCTTGCCGTATGGCGTTGAATATTTCTATTTATTTTAGATGGTTTGGCTCTGATGTACTCTTGTATGTCGCTGACATACACACTTGTGTATGTTTTGTTCGCATGTCTATCGACTACGCCGCTCGCACTTGATACGATGTTTTTGCAAAGTGGATAGGGTGGTTGGCCGGTACCGTGCCCCGCTTAGACGGGCATGCACGCGGGTGGCCCTTGAGCCTCTGCGGTAGAACCACCTTATGCACTTTGGGTTCGTCCTAGCTTATTGCTTAGAGCGTAGTGTCCGACGCATTACATTGATGTTGTCAAGGAAGATGTTGATGAAAAAGACAATGGAAGCTAAAGTGATGTTGTCAAGGGAGAAGACAGAATTGAAACAAGAAAAGTGGCAACCAATCCATGACGATGCAAAGCGTAAGGACGACTTGGAAGAGAGGAGAATCAAATTCGAGGAGGACAAGGCAAGGAAGAAGCTCATTGATGAATAAAACAAGACCATGATGTTGGATCCTACCAAAATGGATTCAAACCAATTAGATCGGTGGAAAATTGCAAGAATAGATATCTTAGAGAGAAGGAAGCAACAAGCTCTTCTAGGTGGCGGTGCTTCGGCAAGTGGTGGTGGCGGTGATGGTGTCTCTGGTGAGCTCAACGACACCGGTATTGCTTGATGCCATGTTCTCCAGAGCTTGGTGTGTTGTGGATGCAATTTTTGTGTGGCTAGAATCATTGCCAACGATGATGTAAAAAGTATGAACTATGTTGATAAACTGTGAAATCAACATTTTCGGTTAAGTGAAGCCTTTGGCCACGCCCCCACTGACGGTGGTACGTTCTCGCATTAGACAACTCGACAGAGCTAACTTCTTAATTATCACATGATCACCGTATCGGAATATTATGATCCACGGTACAGCCATGATTTCTGGCACATTTTTTAACCCTGCTCGCTTTCCTTGAGCACATAAACTATGTTTGACGGCGATGCCCGCTAAGCATCAAACGTACAAGGCCAGGCTAGCCAGCTGATTAATTGTTTTATTATACCAGGCATGTACAAACACCATGACTTTGCGTGTTTCGTGAGCTGGAGAAAAAAATAAGTTTGTGAATGAAATGTTTTGAATTTTCTTTGTGTGCATTTTTTTTTTGAAATTGAACATCTCGATTCCATCTAAAAGTAACATTCTAGCACAGATTGGAGCCTTTGCCGCGCTCCAACCATCCCAGCCGTACGATCTTGGCTTCCACTCGATCCTGGCCGTCCGTTTCTCCTTAGTGTTTCTACCTGAACCGGAATCTAATCCAACCACAGTACCTGACACATGGGGGTAGCTTCTTAACTGGACCCTTGGTCAGAGAGCGAGTGTACGTGGTGTTCGCCAGCACCCGTCGATGTATTGTTCGCCAGAGTTCTAGCTTTGGATTCCTCAATATCAAATTTAAATATTTCCTCCGTTCTGAAATAGATGTGTCTAGCAAGTGCACATGGTATTGCAAGATGCACATGTGTGAATTTCTAGAGATCCGGTGTTAAATTTGATCTGAACTTGGGTTGATCTGAAATAGTACTCCGTTTCCTCCCCTATAAAGCAGAGCCCTCCTCAGTAGCCCTCAGTACACTTATTACTAGTAATACACACGCTAACCGAGAGAAAGAAGCAGAGAGGATGGTGGCGGGCGAGAAGAAGGGTGTGGTGCTGCTGGACTTCTGGGTGAGCCCGTTCGCGCAGCGCTGCCGCATCGCGCTGGCCGAGAAGGGCCTGGCCTACGAGTCCGTCGAGCAGGTGCTGCTGGGCGACAAGGGCGACCTCCTCCTCCGCTCCAACCCCGTCCACAAGAAGGTCCCCGTGCTCCTCCACGACGGCCGCGCCGTCTGCGAGTCCCTCGTCATCCTCGAGTACATCGAGGACGCCTTCCCCCTTGCGACGCCGCGGCTCCTCCCCGCCGACCCCTTCGCGCGCGCGCAGGCGCGGTTCTGGGCCGACTACGTCGACAAGACGGTGTACGGCATCGGCACGCGGCTGTGGAGGCTCAAGGGGGAGCAGCGCGCGGCGGCTCGGGCCGAGATGCTGGAGACGCTCAGGACGCTGGACGCCGAGCTCGGGGACAGGGCGTTCTTCGCCGGGGAGGCGTTCGGGTTCGTGGACGTGGCGCTCATACCGCTCACGTCGTGGTTCTACAGCTACGAGAAGCACGGCGGGTTCAGCGTCCAGGAGGAGTTCCCGAGGCTGGCGGAGTGGGCAAGGCGGTGCGAGGAGAGGGAGAGCGTGGCAAAGATCCTGACCAAGCCGGAGGAGGTGCTCGACTTCATCGGCGTGCTCAAGAAGCACTACGGCGTGGAGTAGCGCATCGATCTGTCGATCGTTCACAGGAGCTGGCCAGCGTCCATACGACCATACCTGGCCCGGTGGTCGTGGTGTTCTTCTCTTTCAAGATGTTGTCGTATGTATCTGGGAGCTAGCACGGGTTTCCGGACTTCTATATGACAAAAATAAAATACTCTCTTCAACCTATATTAGTTAGGAAAATGATACGTCTCTACTAGGGATCGCGTCTTCCAGTCCTCCTGGTCCGGAGCCGTTGGATCTAGCTTCATCAGACAGTTCCGCGTCGCGCCACGTGTCTCCTTATGTTTTGGTTGCTACACACCTGCGGGTCGCACGGGGTCGGCAGTTCCGCGTCACACGGGTCGGCAGTTCCGCCTCTCGCTTGTACCAGGCGTCTTCAGCGGAGAAGTGGTGACCGCGATGCGACGGCCGTGCCGCCGGCGAACGCTTCGTCCTCGACCGCCGGCGACCGCAGTTCCCGCGTCGCGCCTTCATCCTCAACCGCCGGTTTGTGCTCCCCCTTCCTGTCGCTCTCCTCTCTGGTCTCTCCCCTCTCTCATCTCTCGCCTCTCTACCGCAAAAACCCTAGGCGGCACGGTGATGGGACCACCGCCAACGACCGATGCGGTAGGAGGGAGCACCTTCGGCGGCGGAAATGTTGAGGTAATGGCTATGGATCCTTTTCCCCTTCCATTTTATGTGGTTTTGTGCTAGTAATTGGTTGTGTGTTGCTTCGGTACCGTGGGGAATAGATGTGTTGTGCCTACTAATACTTGCATAGATGATGTCGGTTGTGCCTACTAATTGGTTGTGTGGGATCTGTGTGGACCTGTTATGATCTTCCATAGATGTTGTTGCTTGTGCCTAGTTGGATGAATCCTGGCTGCTAGTTGTTGTTGCTTGTTGTTGCTTTGTGCCTCGTTTTTACCTATGGTTATCTCTTGTTGCTGTTTTTTGATTATGTACTTTTGTTGTACTAGAATTTTTATAATTTAGTAGTAGAATTTTGCTATTCTGGTAGTAGCATTTTGCTAATATAGTTGTCCTTTTGGTAGTTGTCTTTCTGCTAACTACCAGTTATGTTAGCAATATTTAGTAGTAGCATTTTTGCTACTTTAGTAGTAGCATTTTGCTAATTTATATTGGAGATATACCCAAGAGGCAATAATAAAGAGGTTATTATCATATCTTCATGCTTATGATAAATGTTTACATACCATGCTATAATTGTATTAACCGGAAACATTAATACTTGTGTGATTTATAAACATAAAAAGTCCCTAGTAAAACCTCTTGTTAAACTAGCTTGTTGATTAATATATGATCATGGTTTCCTGATCATAAACATTGAGATGTTATTAACAACAAGATCATATCATTAGGAGAATGGTGTGATGGACATACTCCTATAGTTAAGCGTAGCATAAGATCAAGTCATTCAAATAGTTCACTTTCTATAAGCTTTCTGATACATAGTAACCTATTTCCTTCGACCATGAGATTATGCTAATCACCATCATCGGAAGGATGCTTTGATGACATCAAACACCACACCGTAACTGGGTGGCTATAAAGGTGGCATTGAGTGTTCGGAAAGTATGTGTTGAGGTACATGGATCAAGAGTGGGATTTGTCCATCCATATGTCAGATAGATATATTCTGGGCCCTCTCGGTGGAATGTCATCCAATTAGCTTGCAAGCATGTGAATGGCTCACAAGAGATCACATATCACGGGAACGAGAAAAGAATACTTATCGGTAACGAGGTTGAACTAGGTATGCAGAGATACCGACGATCAGACCTCAGATAAGTAAAATATCGCGAGACAAAGGGAAATTAGTTCCGTATGTAAATGGTTCATTCGATCGCAAAGTAATCGTAAAAATATGTGGGAGCCATATGAATTTCCATATTCCTCTATTGGTTATTGATCGGAGAAGAGTCTCGATCATGTCTGCATAATTCACGAACCGTAGGGAGACACACTTAAGGATTCGATGTTGTTTAGTAGATATGGAATGTGAGTAAAGAGACCGAATGTTGTTCGGAGTCTTGGATGGGATCCGTGATATCACGAGGAGATCCGGAATGGTTCGGAGAATAAGATTCATATAAGGAAAGTCCAATTTCGGAGTTTGGGAATGATTCCGGTGTTTTCACCGAAATGTTCTAGAAGGGTCTAGAAGGTTCACCAATCCGGAAGGGGAAGGGTACATGGATGTGTCATGACAAAGTGTAATGGTTGCATCATGTACTAGGTCACTTGGCTGGACACTTGGAAGAGAGAAATCAAACTCTAATTTAAAAGTCAAAAAGGCAGTTTGAAAAAGTCAAATCCCAACATGGCTTCCGAGTTAGGGAGGGTTTCCACCTGGGTTGGGAAAACCCTTGGACACCCCCTACCTATATAATGAGGGGTGGGGGCGCACCCCAAGGTACCCCCCTTTCCCTAGGCGCCCAAGAAACCCTAGGTTGGCCGCCGCCCCCCTCTCTACTTGCGACCAATCTAGATCTCCTCTAAACCGCTACCGACTAGCTAAACTCTAGTTGCTATCTACCTCTAAACCTCGGCCCTCTAAACCCTAGATTGTCGGGGCTCTCTCTAATCCACCATACTCGCTCTGGCTTAGGCGAAGCCCTGCGGGATCTCCCCTCTACTTCCGACACCACACTGTCGTGCTGCTGGAATCCGAGGAGAGAGCTACAACCTCCGCTGCCTACTGGAACAAGGGAGAGGAAGGTCTTCATCGAGTACCGTACGTGTGACCGACTACGTGAGCGCTGTCAGAATGCAGCGCCGGAAGGATCACCTACGCGATCTTGAGATCGGCAAGTGAACGACTACATCACCCACGAGAATCTGCTCTCGTTAACCGCTTTGGATCTTCGAGGGTTAGTACTCTATCGACTCGTTGCTACAATCTAGTAGATAGATCTTGGCTTGTGTGTGTTCATGCAATAGAATTTTTTTGTTTTTCATGCTATGAACCCCTACAGTGGTATCAGAGCCGTGTCTATATGTAGATCTGTTGCACGAGTAGAACACAATGGTCATTGTGGGTGTTGATGCTTTTGTTGTCGATTGCTTCTTTTATACTTTGCATCTTGAGGGATGGTGGGATGAAGCGGCCCGGGCTAACCTTACATGACATCGTTCATGAGACTTGCTCCACGCTTGACATGCAACTTGTATTGCATAAGTGGCTTTGCGGGTGCCTGTTTCTCCCAACATAGTGAAGATTCAATTTACAACGGGTGATTGACAATACTAGTATCAACGTTGTGGTTCTTGTTCGTAAGTTAGAACGACACTTATTGAAATCCCCAAACCACGTAAAACATGCAAAGAAAATTAGAGGCGTCTAACTTTGTTTTGTAGGGGTGTGATGTGATGTGATATGGCCATGATTATGATTATATATGATGTATGCAATGATCCTTATTGTAAGTCGGCAACCGGCAGGAGCCTTATAGTTGTATTTTAATTTCGTTAAGACCAGCGTGTCTATTATTCAAAGTAGTTGCAATAGCTGATGCTGGTGGATGACAACCATGGAGCGGTGCCATTGACCTTGACGCCACGCCGGTGATGATGGAGATCATGTTCGTGCTTGAAGATGGATATCGGAAGCACAAGAAGAAATGCCATATCATATCACATATTATGAATTGCATGTGATGTTAATCCTTTTATGCATCTTGTATTGCTTAGTTCGCGACGGTAGCATTATAAGATGATCCCTCTCACAAAATATCAAGTTATAAAGTGTTCATCCTTAGTAGGCACCGTTGCCAAAGCTCGTTGTTTCGAAGCACCACATGATGATCGGGTGTGTTAGATTCTGCGAGGGTATACAACGGGAGCAAACTAGATTTGCTCATGCGGAAGCTAAGGTTTGATCTTGACGAGCCTAGCATGTACAGACATGGTCTCGGAACACGGATCACCAAAAGGTAAATCATGAGTCATATAGTAGATATGATGTACATGTTGATTGTTCGCCACTCAAGCTACATCATCTCTCATGATGATCGGTTTTGGTGTGATGGATTTGGTTCGTGTGATCACTAAAACAATGTGAGGGATATTGTTTTGAGTGGGAGTTCAACATCAATATGATTAAAAGTTGAACACTATTTATCATAAATTAAATCAAAGTGAATTTTCATAGTTGTTGTCATTGGCATCCGTTTACCACCTTGCGCTTAGTTATAATTGAGATAATAGAACTATAGAATTCTGGTTAGTTACTTTACGAACTGGTATCGTATTGTTTTGAAGTGTTAATCTAAAGTTTAAAAGTTCTATTGCAAACTTTCAGTAAGTTCCGGTTACTCCGTGAATTTTAATAATTGGTATTAAATCAAGAGTAACAATTCCAGTGTTAGCATATAAGTATCATGTTTATCTCCATGATTTTTGATATTCAAAAGATTGTTTTAATATCAAGGTTATCTAGGATCATCATATGTGGAAGATATTTCGATATCTGAAACGATGTTTTGATTACAACATGATAGAGTATAATATAGCAAAGTTCATGTTCTCATGTTTAATGAGAATTTTCAAAAGGTTGGAGACGCTAGTCGTCCTAATTCTCCAAAAGGTTTTGGAGAGCAACATTATACTCACAATTCACCGTTATAAGTTGAAGTAGCTTGATCATGAATAGTTCCATGATAAGGATGAATTTTGATGTAGGTAAAATGTTTACTACACTAAAAGATTACTAAAGAATGGAATTTGAAAGAACACCAAACATTTGATGATGGTGATCTACTTCAAAGTGCAAGTACAAAGACATTGGTATTTAACTATACATGTTTTGGACTATGTGTCATAAGTATGACGCCACTATTGATGTTGATAGATTCTTTTGAAAGGATAAAGAAATACATAAAGAGAAATCTAAGAAATATTTGGCAGAAGAGAAAAGACTAGAATTGTTCAGCTTATGTGTATAGAATATATACATGTTATGGCTATATTCTTTGCTTGTTAAACAATGTGGTTCTTAAGTATTAGATATTGAATTTGTTGGTGTGAATCGTCATACGAAACAACACAATTCATGAACTACAATGGCCTAAGTAACTAGCAAAAGAATATGTGATGATGTTCATCGAGAACAAATAAAGGGTTGTTGTGTTGCTCGTTAATATAAAATCTTGCCTTCTAGATTTGTTTTATCAGGTATTATGAGGACAAAAGGGTTGTTCATATAATTTCCATATTCCATGAAAGATGGATGATATACAAGTCTAGTTGGAGAAATCACATCCATAAAACTAGTGCTAAAAATGTCGAAAGACAATTGATTGAAAGATCATTTAAGAAGTTATATCGCCGTTTAAATTATATTGGAAAGAAAACATGAAGAAAATCCATATGGATGGAATTTTAGAGTCTTTTGATTTTTGATCAAATGACGCTTGTGAAACTTTCCTAGAGATAAGTAAAACTCTGTTCATAGGCCAAAAGGGAACGGATGACTAGCTTATTGGAACTTGTACATATAGATGTATGAAACCCATTATATGTAGTCAAGAGCGATGGATTTTCAAATTCATATGCTTTCTCCAAAAATTTTAGTGAATATATGAATATTTACTTAATGAGGATGAAGTGTGAAACACTTGAAAAAGTTCGAAGAATTTCAAGATGAATTGCAAAATCAATGTAACAAGAAAATAAAGAATTTATGATAAGATCATAAAGGAAGATTTTTGAGTTGCAAGTTTAGCAAACCACCTAAGATTAGAGGAATCGTTCCATGGATTTGCATTTCCCGAAACACCATAAGAGTATGGTGTGTTCGAGATATGTAATAAAACCTTGTTTGTCATGGTAAGATCAAAGGTGTAATTCATAAAACTGCCATTATATTTTAAAGATTAAAAGATTTAGAGACTACCGCTTTTCCACTAGAAAGAGCTCCATCATGATCCGTTGAAATGACACCATATAAAGTTATGGTTTGGGATAAAACCCAAGTTTTCCTTTCTTAAACATTGGTATGCTATGCATAAGTGAGATGTTTACAACCAAAGTCGGATGAACATGTCTTTGTATGTTATTTCGAATAACCGTTGAGTATTTCTCCATAATACCAAAGACAAAAAATGTTTGTCGCTTGGAACGTCAAGTTTCTTTGAGAAGGAATTTTCCGTGAAAAGTTAAGCGGGAGGACGATAGAACTTTGATAAGGTTAAAAGAACCTTAGCTATATGTGCAAAGTTGCGCAGCACCAAAAAGTGTTCCGGAGGCAGCAACAATGCTCATGACTCACGTGCCTCAAAGGTTGTGGTTACGGAGGTCTAAGTTCCTATTGAACCAAGTAGGCCGGGTAAACAATCAAATACGAAGATTTGAGGGTTGAATCATTATTTGACAATAATGAACGGACTACATGCAAAGAAGCGATGATGGTCCCTGAATCCGTCAAATGGCTTGAAGCCATAAAATCCGTGGTAGTTCCATACACGAGAAATCAAGCTTTGAACTTGAAAGACCATCTAAAAAGGTGTAAGACCTTACAGTCGTGTTTGGATCTATAAATAAATAGACATGGATGTTTCACATCTATGAAATAGTCGACATGTTGGGAAAGAGTTCACAAAAATGTTCAAAGGTGACAAGATTTGATCTTTTATAGCGATATTTAGTCTATACAGATTAATGTAGCAACCACTACATATAATTCTATCATATGGTGGTTGAACAAACAAAACAAAGTTCTTTTAATAGAATTGTTACCTAGGACGTGTACATAACACGATCCAAAGAGTTTTGTTAATTCAAAGGATGCTAATAGCGAATGCAAACTTCAATGGTTGAAATAAGCATCGCGGAGTTGGAATTTTCACCATGATGAAACTAATAAAAGAGTTTAATCTCATCGGAGATGATGAAGATGCTTGCATTTGCAAGAAATTAAGTGGGAGCGCTAAGACATATTTCTAATACATTATGTGGAAGACATATTGTTGATTGGAAATGATGTATCTTTTGTTAACACAAGTTAAGAATTTAATTTTGATGAAAGACTTAGGCAAAACCCGAATATTTGGCATCAATATCTATATAGATAGATTGAGACGCTAATATGGTTGTGCCAAAAGTACATAGATGATATATTGAATGATTTCAATATAGAAACTACAAGAAAGGTTCTTGTCGCATAGAAAGGATTGAATCGAAATTCAAATGTATTGACACTTGGTAAGTGAAACAAAGATTCAAGTATAGATTGATACTTAATGTATGAAATCACAAAGAGTATTTATATCAATCATACTGTGATATGTACAAATCCAGATATGTCCTATGCTCTAAATGGTATGAGCATATACCAGAATGATTCATAAGATAATCATTGTACGATAGTAAGGATATTCTTATGATCTTTTGGAAGAACTAAGAATATATTATTTTGTATAAGTGACAAATAGCTACTACATTGATACTAGTTTTGCCACAAAGTGCAAATTAAGTTTATCTCAATCTAAACTAAGGGTGGCACAATATGATGGAAAGTAAGTTTTATAATGGATTTGGATGAGTTCCAAAGTTAAGACATTGTGACAGATACTACAACAAAAGGCTAAGTATACGACTGCTATTATAGCAGCAAAAGAGGGCATTTGTGTCAAGTAGTTTTTTTTATCAAACTAGGTGTAGTTCACAACGGGATAATACTATGAAGATATATTGTATGACAATATTGTCAACATGTTTTAACCCCTAGGAACTAAAGGTCTCACCAAAGAACCAAATTTATACAAAGCCATCTCATTAGAGAGAGTGATGCGTAGAGACGCAAAGACATGCAATTACGCAAGTACCTGAAAGTGTCGGATCCGAAGATCGGTTGATCACTAGCAATCGTGTACATACAACACCGGCAATCCATATGTGTTGAATACACAAAGATTTGAAACTAGATTATTGTCTCTAGTGCAAGTGGGAAACTGTTGGAGATATACCCAAGAGGCAATAATAAAGAGGTTATTATCATATCTTCATGCTTATGATAAATGTTTACATACCATGTTATAATTGTATTAATCAGAAACATTAATACTTATGTGATTTGTAAACATAAAAGAGTCCCTAGTAAAGCCTCTTGTTAAACTAGCTTGTTGGTTAATATATGATCATGGTTTCCTGATCATGAACATTGAGATGTTATTAACAACAAGATCATATCATTAGAAGAATGGTGTGATGGACATACTCCTATAGTTACGCTTAGCATAAGATCAAGTCATTCAAATAGTTCACTTGCTATAAGCTTTCTGATATATAGTAACCTAATTTCTTCGACCATGAGATCATGCTAATCACCATCACCGGAAGGATGCTTTGATGACATCAAACACCACACCGTAACTGGGTGGCTATAAAGGTGGCATTGAGTGTTCGGAAAGTATGTGTTGAGGCACATGGATCAAGAGTGGGATTTGTCCATCCATATGACAGATAGATATATTTTGGGCCCTCTCAGTGGAATGTCATCCAATTAGCTTGCAAGCATGTGAATGGCTCAGAAGGGATCACATATCACAGGAACGAGAAAAGAATACTTATCGGTAACGAGGTTGAACTAGGTATTCAGAGATACCGATGATCAGACCTCGGATAAGTAAAATATCACGAGACAAAGGGAAATTGGTTCCGTATGTAAATGGTTCATTCGATCGCAAAGTAATCATAGAAATATGTGGGAGCCATATGAATTTCCAGATTCCTCTATTGGTTATTGATCGGAGAAGAGTCTCGATCATGTCTGTATAATTCACGAACCGTAGGGAGACACACTTAAGGATTCAATGTTGTTTAGTAGATATGGAATGTGAGTAAAGAGACCGAATGTTGTTCGGAGTCTTGGATGGGATCCGTGATATCACGAGAAGGTCCGGAATGGTCTGGAAGAATAAGATTCATATAAGGAAAGTCCAATTTCGGAGTTTGGGAATGATTCCGGTGTTTTCACCGGAATGTTCTAGAAGGGTCTAGAAGGTTCACCGATCCGGAAGGGGAAGGGTACATGGATGTGTCATGACAAAGTGTAATGGTTGCATCATGTACTAGGTCACTTGGTTGAACACTTGGAAGAGGGAAATCAAACTGTAATTTGAAAGTCAAAAAGGCAGTTTGAAAAAGTCAAATCCCAACATGGTTTCCGAGTTAGGGAGGGTTTCTAAGTTAGGGAGGGTTTCCACCTGGGTTGGGAACACCCTTGGACGCCCCCCACCTATATAAGGAGGGGTGGGGCGCACCCCAAGGTATCCCCCTTGCCCTAGGCGCCCAAGAAACTCTAGGTTGGCTGCCGCCCCCTCTCTAGTTGCGACCAATCTAGTTCTCCTCTAAACCGCTACCGACTAGCTAAACTCTTATTGCTATCTACCTATAAACCTCGGCCCTCTAAACCCTAGATCGCCGGGGCTCCCTCTACTCCACCATACTCGCTCTGGCTTAGGCGAAGCCCTGCGGGATCTCCCCTCTACTTCTGACACCACACCGTCGTGCTGCCGGAATCGCGAGGAGAGAGCTACAACCTCCGCTGCCTGCTGGAACAAGGGAGAGGAAGGTCTTCATAGAGTACCATACATGTGACCGACTGTGGGAGCGCTGCCGGAACACAGCGCCGGAAGGATCGCCTACGCGATCTTGAGATCGACAAGTGAACGACTACATCACCCACGAGAATATGCTCTCATTAACCGCTTTGGACCTTTGAGGGTTAGTACTCTATCGACTCGTTGCTACAATCTCGTAGATAGATCTTGGCTTGTGTGTGTTCATGCGATAGAATTTTTTTTGTTTTCCATGCTACGAACCCCTACAATTTAGTAGTGGCATTTTGCTATATAGTTGTGCTTTTGGTAGTTTCTGCAAATTTAGTAGCAGCAAGGTTTGTATGCTACATGCTATTTTTTGGTTGGTTTTGCTACATGTAGCTTTATGTAGCTTCTTTTTTGTTTGTAATCTATTTTTTGTTGGTTGCTACATGTAGATTTTTTGGAGGTTGAGGTCACACCATAACCGTATTTGCTACTCTTTTTCTTTTGCTGCAGGTTGCTACAGTTGATAAGAGCAAGGTTTGTTAGGGCAAAAAGGTTGTTGTGAGCCGCAAGAAAAATGGCGAGGGAGCGAGTAATGTCAAGGAGGACATTTGGATGTCCAAGGACCGTTTCGGTGCCAAGCATTTGCGTATCCTTGCGGACAACCTTTCTCCAGCCAAGAAGCACATTATTGAGTCAAAGAGTGCATTTAGAGCATTGTTGAATGTTGCACAGTTCAGGATTCCTAATGAGCTTACGGATTTTTTTGCTATCCATACTACTCCTTGTCTTCGTGAGTACAAGCTTCAGAAGAACCATATGGTGTTACCAGGGATATGGTGAGGAAAGTGTTTGGAATCCGCTGCGGGAGCAAGCCTTGATATTTCTAACACTGGAGGTGCAACGCTTGATGAGATTCGAGAGTTCTACCATGCTGGGAAGAAGAGGGCAGAGTTAGCAACTGCTATTGGTATCTTGAAGAAATGTGCTGATACAGATGAGGAAACCATCATTCGCACTTGGGATCTTGTTTCCCTGGCCACTGTTGTTGCTCCAAAAAGCTCGAACCATGTTAACTTGGAATATGTTGGTATCATGGCTGACCTAACCAAAACAGATGAGTATGCTTGGGATGAGCATTTATTGGGTTTGTTGATGCAAACTATGAGCAATATTCAGAAGAATAAGAAGAAGCAAGGACTTGTTCTTCCAAAGGACTGTAGCAAATTTGAATTTTGGATAACTAGCCCTTTTGTTCTTCTTGGTGTAAGTTATCTCCCCTCTTTTATGTTAGTATGTAGCGGTTTGCAGCGTTTGTTTTGCTTGCCTAACTTTGTATTTGGCTTCTTTTTGTAGATTGCTTATATAGATCATTTGTATTTCCCACTGTGCGATCACATGTTTGACAAGTCACTGTCTAGAGTATGCTCTGTCAAGACCAGTGACTTCACTTTTGTTGTACAAAATGACTCGGATAGGAAGATTTTATCGAACAAAACTGTTTTCGGCAGGCGAGATGTAATGTTCTTTCCACCACCACAAACATTCTCTTCTTCCGTTAATCCTCTTAATGTTAACATTAATTTTTATTGTGTGTAGTTCCTCCCACTATCTGTAACACCTTATGGTACTACTCCTGGTTATGATGATTTAAACCAATCTACTCATGTGGAAGATGTGGATGTTAATCCTTTTGCTTCATTGAATGAATGGCTCAATTTCCCTAGCAGCCAGGATTTGCAGGTATAAAATTGCTACTCTACTATTTTTTTGCTACTTCAGTGCATGGCTTTTGCTACTTTAGCTTCATTACTCTGCTACCTGTTTTTGCAATCAGTTTTATGTAGTTCCGTTAACATGTATTACAAGTGACTTGCTATATTACTGCTTTTGGATTGCTATTTTAGTTTATTGATTTTGCTACTTTAGCTTAATTAGTCTACTACCACTATGAAATATTTTTTTATGTACTTCTTTCAACATATATTGCAAATACTTTGCTACATTACTGTTTTTGAATTGTTACTTTAGTTCATAGGTTTTGCTACTTTAGCTTTATTAGTCTGCTACCACTCTGAATTTTTTTATGCAGTTCTTTCAATATGCACTGAACTGTTTTGCTACATTATTTATTATGTTTTGCTACTTTTGTACATAATTGTTGCTACATTAGCTTTATGAATTTGCTACTTCTTCTGCATTAGCCTCGGTGTTAGCGGCGACGGGCGACGATGCCTTGATACCCTAACACCCTTCGAGGTTTCGTCACCCGTACGACGTGGTAGCGGCGACGGGCGACGAAACCAAGCCGCTAGACTACAGTTTACGCTTTATGTATGTTGACGACTTAGGGTGTGGGTGGTTGATAAGTTACCCCAAATTATCTACCCGTATGCAAAAGAATCTTAATAGATTTTTATTACACCATATTTTTCAAGGATTCGTCGCCCGTACGCCGTGATAGCGTCAACGGGCGACGAATCCGAGCCGCTAGATTAGAGTTTACTCTTTCTACTATTATAAAACAATGCTTTAAATTTCATCATTTATCTTGTCTTTGGTTTACTAACATGCTTCTAATGTTTGCTATCAGGTTCCCGCTCGTTTCAAACACTTGTATGAGAAGCACAAGGCAATTTTTGAAGCAGATGTTGATGGAAAAATGAAGAACCTGTCTGCTGGATTGAAGCGCATGCAGGCTCAACGCATGGCTGCCCTTTTGGTTGATGTTGAATCATCAAGTAAAGAAGATGATGGACCAAGTGTTGTTTTTCCAACCAAAACTACAGCAGATGATGATCAGTTGCAGGATGATGATGGTTCAGAAACTGAGGATGATGAGAAGCTTTATGCTATATCGGAGCCCGAGGATCAGGTTGTTGCTGCAAGTGCTGGTAAGGACCATGGTGTTGTTGTAGCTGCTGCTAAGGAGCATGGTGTTGCTGCAGCTGCTTTTAATGAGCATGGTGCTGCTGCAGATGCTGTTGTGGAGCTGCCTATTACAACAAAACATGTCGATGTTCCTCAAACTACAATAATCATTGATTCTGTGACCAAGGGATCTGATGCTACTGAGTAGCCGGATGTTGTTAGCCCTGATAGGTCTCCAATTCGCTGCAGCCCCAGAAAGGATATTTTTTATGAAGCTTGGGCCAATGCTCCGGACAAACCCTCGTTCGATCCGTTCGAGCCTGGGACCGATGAGTATGCAAAGTTTTGCATTTCACAGTCTCTCCCACCTTCCTGTGATTCCCCAACTGCTGCCCTGATCGCTGCCTCTGATGCCTTGATCACTGCCTCTGAGAGTATTCAAGCAGCACCTTCCACTTTGGTCGATCCTGCACCTTCCGCTTCAGTAGAGCCCGCGACACCTTCTGTTCCCATTGCACCTGGTATGAACATTTTATAGTATTTCTTGTAGCTTCTTAGATATGCTTCTGCTTGTTTTGCTTCATACTCAATTGTTTTCTCTTTTGCAGTTGTTGTTAACATTGAGTCAAGTGTTAAGGGAGATGCTAGCTCGGGTTTGTTGACACATGAGAAGAAGAGAAGGTTTAATAGGACTGCCAAGGAAGAGCTCACACCTCCAAAGTTGAAAAAGATGAAGGTCTCTGAAGATGTAGAACAAACTTACCATGTATACCCATAGATTTGGCTCCGATACCACTATATGGGTTCACACCAGGAAACAAAAATTTCTAGCTACACAAACACGACAACCAAGATCTATTATATATATACATAAGTAATGGAGAGGAAGGACGGAGTTCATACCCTTGAAGACCGTGGCACGCCTTATGCAGGAAGGCGCATAGCGATGAAGATGAGCGTCCCAAGTGTTGCGCCTCAAAGATCTACACACGTATGGTGTAGGGACGTCTCCCGGGCTTCGATCCAGGCGAGCAGCGAAAGAGGATGGAAGCCAGACCGTCCTACGCATGATGGTTGTGCAGAGGTGGAAAACTATTCCCAGATCTCTAGATCCAATCTAGGTGGAGAGATCTCTAGGGAATAGAGAGAGGGGGAGAGAACTTGGTGTACAAAGAGGGGAGGGGCAAACCCTAGGGAAAGGGGGTGGGAACCCCCAAGCCGCCGCCGCTAGAGGGGAGCTGACGTCGGCCCTAGGTGCCCCCACGCGTGGGGGAGGGGGGTTAACCCTAGTGTTTGGCTGGCTGGTCCCCCTCCCTCTCTCATAGGGCGCCTAGCCCTATGGGCCCTTCCCTCCGGGGGAATGGCCCAATTAGACATAGGTTGTCCAAAATATAAATATAAAATATGTTTTAATATTAATTCAACCAATTAATATAAAACATATATACTATTATATCTCTTACTCCAAAGCACCTTCCGGACCCCTCCGATCAACATCACATGTTACTGGAATCTTTCCGGTTTCTCTCTCTCATTTCTCCTACGGTGCCGGTTTGATCCCAAAGTGTCCCCACCCTTAAGTGTGCCACCCTTCGGTTCAGAGATGCTCCGGACATGACCAAGAACCCTCTTGCGTCAATGATCATCAACGGGACCTGGATGCCCATAATAACCACTCGTGCATTCACGAATCTCATCGCTTGAACCTTTAACTACGTTGTCCTATTCCCTTTGCCATATGATACCTAGGTCATCCAAGATTTGATCTCAAATATCTCCATACTTGTGTTCGATCTCGTTTCCGATGAGCTCGTTTACTCGTTCCTGTGCCATTGCATTCCATGACCTAGTCATATGCTTGCAAGCTTTGTTAATGCAACGTTACCGAGTTGGCCACATGTATCTATCCCTTACTTGGATTGGAAAATCCTAATCTTGATAAAAAATCCTTCACCCGTCTCTTTGGGAATCCCAACGATACCTTTATGATCACCCTTTCACGGCTTGATACTTGTTATCATCAAAATCTCCTTCTAAAATGATGATTATGCATTATCTCACAGTCGAAGGATTAGCCCATGATGTTTCAGTGTTATCATCAATGATGAACGTTTAAGTAACTAGATCTCATTGTGATTAACTTTTGGTGTTTGTCTATCACATCATTCAACCAATCATGTGACCTCATTGTCAATTGGCACTATCACCCATGATCTCGAAACCATAAGATCATTGCTTGCCCAATGAGCTAGTTTGCTAGAGGTAACTAGAGACCTAGTTTGTTTATATATCCCACGTGTATTAATGTTTCCTATTAATACAGTTATAGCACGGTAAGAAACGTATTACGAACATACCAGAGATACATCAAATAAAAACACTTTATTATTTGCTTCTAGGACATATCTTATTCATATGCAATAAGCAAACAAGGTATGTCATGATAGAATGATACACAGTTACATAGTATAACATAGCATGGCGTGGGGTAAAAGAAAACATATTTTATTAGTTGTTTAGCCATACTTTGCTCCCATAAACCTTGCTGCCCATTAATATTTATATGATGCATGCTTCAGTTCATAACATGGATTGCATAGTTAGAACAGAATCGTCGCGTTGATCGTTTTAGACATATCATTTTTCGAATTCGGAATTACATAATTGATTTTATGAATTTATTAAGAAATAGACATTTAAATGTTTTTATTAATTCGAAACTTTTAATTGCCCAGAATATATTTTAAATAGCATATTCATATTCCTAGCATTTTTTATTCAAAAACACATATTATTTGTATTATTTGAATTTATGAATTTAAAATAATATTAAATGCAAAATAATTGAAATATTGTCAAATTTTAAGGGTTTGACTAGATAGAGTTAACTCTGGTCAAATTTGAAAATATGGTTGAGTTCATATTTGAAAATCATTCTTATCTCGTTTTGAAAGTTTGTTCAAATTTGAATTTGTTTAATAGATACAAAACATTTGATTATTATTCAAATCTGAAATTTTATTGAATTGTGAAAAAGGTTCTAAACTTTCCTCACTCAGAGTCATTCTACCCACATGAAGTGACAAGCAGGACCACGATCACCGCGGGGCCATAGGCGTGCGGAACGAAAGGGAGCTAACACATGACACGGGGGAAGGACTGCGTGTTGGGAGGATTAAAAGTGGATGGGTATTTTTTATAAAAGTGCCCGGAGGTTGACTGAAATCTGAAACCGAGAGCTCGAATTCAAATGGAATCGGCACAAGTTCCGAAGAAAGTGGAGACCAAATGGTGCGGAATTTGGGTATGCCGAAAAAACTTAATTTGTAGATCTTGAGGATATATACAACTTTTATTAAGGGAGTTTCTTCAGACGAGGAAAAGTTGCGCCGGAAACAAGTTGAGAAAAGGCCAGGTTCAGTCTAGGACGTGACAGTTTTCAGAAAGCGTGGGTTTTGTTCGATCTTCGGCAGATGATTTCGAGATCTTTGGAGCTCCGATTGGATCGAAGTTTGTTCTGGAGCTAGATGGATCATAGAGGAACATTTATTATCATTGCAGTAACACCGGAGAAGGATCGTATCGTTGGGGAAAAGGTGAAGAACGGAGAGGAAAACACATGTCGCGAGTCTGAGATTTTCAGTCAGCAGATCTGTAGGGCGAGCTCAACTTACGGAGTCGTTTGCGAGCTCGTCTCTGCGCGGATTTTGACGCCGTTGAACTTACTGAGAGAGAACATCTGGGAAGGATCTCGCTTGAATAGAATCGCCGGGAGAGGGCTGGAGAGGACGGGAGATTGCAAGGAACAGAGGAGAAATCCTCGGTTGTGGCTGACGAACTGCATGCAACTTTGACAGGCAACATAGGTGAGGTTCGTCTGACCTTTGAGGCGGTTCCCGAGCTCCATAGGATCTCGTTTGAGGGGCGGTTGGATGCGTGACGTAGATGGATGTACCGAGTAAGCGTGCGGGCGAAAAACTTCGCCAGAGGAAACCTGGGGCGGCCGTGAGCTGACAAGAAACATGCGGTAGCTGCAGGTGTTTGCGCGGGCGTGAGGTAGATGGTGAGCGCACATCGGCTGCTGTCTGCGTGCAGGCGTCGTGCACATAGATCTGTTCGATGGCAGGCGGAGGAGCTACAGGGCCAGAGGGCAGGGGAGGCCATGTCTAGGAGCAAGCTGAACTCACTAGCGGCCTACTGGCGCAGAGAGACTGCTCAAGGAGACGCGTGGATCGCAGATGCGGCAGAGGTCGCGATGCCCCCTGGAGCTTGGGGTTCATGGCGATGACGGCGAGTTCCAGTGGCCAGGCGTGATACAGGTCGACCAGAGTTAATAGCATAAAACCACAAGTTTAAGTGCAAAATTTACTGATTGATATTACTTTATGGAAAGGATACAAAAACTACCATAAAATTTGTTAGTTGTCTCAGAAAACACCAATTCGACGCTAAACCCGAATTGACACCGCTTCTGACCGGTCGGGTCCACCGACGTAGCTGACGTGGCACCCCACGGACGGCTTTCGACACGGACATTACGGCCGTTAGCGGCGCGTGAGCCCCACGGTCGGTTGGTAGCATAAAACCATCACTTTTATGCTTAAATTTCAAAAAACCACCACTTTTAAATAAAAATTCAAATAAAAAACTTTTAATAATGCAAACTTTGGAAATTTATAACTTTAATTATATAATTCTAAATAATATAAGTAATATGTCTAAATTTATTAGCAAAAATCAAGAAATCCATTTCTAATATCCATCATGCATGAATGACATCTGTTCCTCACGGGTATTACAAGAAAAAATAAAAAAACAAGCGTGTGTGCTGATCGTTGTGCGGGTGTTTATAGAGACCTTAGCTCGCTGTCGGTTAACGCTCATGCGTACGTGACAACACCCATCGCCGGCGTGTCTGCCACTATATAATATTAATCTTCTCACACACATACATGTACTATGTGTATTTAGCATTTTAGCACTTTTTTGAACGGAATGTACTACCAAACACAGAGAGATGAATATTTTCACATTAACTTATTGACAAAGGTCTTCATTCAAAGGCATGGCAGTTATATGATGAATCACCCTCACATTTTAAAAAATAAGTCAACAATCATCATTCAGCAAGATCACACATACAAGTGCATATTAAGACCTTGAAATTCATACGAAAGAAACGATGTTCATACCACATCATCCTCATATCATCACATTCTCTCGCTCTCTCTCTCTCCCATCGAACGACCCTTTCATCCAAATAAGAACATCTCGTCTTGCTATATACAGATGAATCAAGATAAAACATCTCACAATACTTCTATCACAGCCACCAAAGTTTGATACTTTGCACCATAATGAATAGTGTATACAAACCAAATAATGCTTTGGCAAACCTTTTTGGCAACGTGGTGCGAACATGTAGAAACCACAAGTGTTGTTTCAAGTGGTACACAAAGTACCACTATACTATCATAATCATAGATCATCACACGGTCACATGTTGTACATGCATGTATATACCTATTTGGCTGATGTTTTCCTTGGAGATGAGAGAGAAGATTGAGAGAAAAAGAAATCCCCATCATGAGGGGTACGTCCAGCAAGCTAGGAAAAATAACTTGAGCAGCTAGCTCGTCAAACAAACTGAAATGAGCAAGTATCCAGGGGCAAACAAATTCAAAAAGGACGGATGGGGGCACTTCATGTGCGTGCTCGCCAAATAGAACTTAGCTTTGATCGGAAGAGTCGTGGTCGTGCATCACATATGTACACATGTTTTTTTAATTTTTTTCTTGTAATACCCGAGAGGGACAGATGTGAATCATGCATGATGGATGTTAGAAATGAATTTCTTAAAATTTTCTAATAAATTTAGACATATTATTTATATTATTTGGAATTATATAGTTGAAGTTATGAATTTCCAAAGTTTGCATTACTAATAGAAGCAAAAAAATCATATTTTACTTATTTTAAATAGTGAATAAAATTTATATTAAAAATATTCAAATATATCTTAGCACTTTTCATATTAAAAGTTTTTCCATTTAAATTTTTATTCAAATGTGGTGGTTTTTTGAAATTTAAGTACAAATGTGGTGGTTTTATGCTACCAACGGACCGGGGGCCATGCTCCGTTAACGGCCTTGTCAGGAGCCGTCTGTCAGGTGCCACGTCAGCTTTGACGGTGGGCCCGACCGGTCAGAAGCGGTGTTAATTCGGGTTTAGCGCTGAATTGGTGTTTTTTGAGACAACTAACGAATTTTATGGTGGTTTTTTTTGTATCATTTCCATAAAGTGGTATCAATCAGTAATTTTTTCTCTTAAAGTGGTGGTTTTATGCTATTAACTCGGTCGACGAAGGGGAAGAAGAGGGACGCCCAGTACACCTTTGCTTGGCCTTGTGCTACACCAGGTCATCGAGATCGAAGAAGATCGGAGGCTAGGGTTTTGGTGTAGCCATGGCTGCCATGGAAGAGGTGGAGCTAGTCTTGGAGAGCAAGAAGATGAGCAGGGGCGTCCAGATCTCGAACTGGGCTCCCTGGGGTGGATGGTTTGGTGGGAGGATAATAGGAGGGGAGAAGGAAGCACTCACATGGGGGTTGATCTTTTGCAAAAAGGGAGAGGGTGGCTCAGGTAGGTCTCTTTTCTCTATCCCTTTCTTTTCATGTACTCCCTCTGTTTCAAAATATAAGATGTTTTAGGTTTGTGAAGAGAATATATCTAGACTTGTTTTAGTATATAGGTTCAGTCATGTTTGGAGTGAATCTAGACACTAAAACAAGTCTAGATACATTTGCTTCACAAAGCTAAAACATCTTATATTTTGAAACGGAGGGAGTAACACACAAGAGGTAAGGGAAGGGACCAGGGCGATGGTGGAGTGGAGCTGGACCTTCTTGTGAGACAAGTCAAAGAAGAGAGGGAGGATATGAGGTGATGTGGATCACTCATGGCCAAGTGTGCCATGTCTCTCATGTGTGCATGGCCATGGTTATGAGGCCATGATGGTTAGGACGGGTAGATTTAGGTGGAGATTAGGGTGGCATTCTTGTCAAGGTGTTGAGATAGTGTAGGTAATTATTCTTGTTATTTTATTTTATTCAAACTTGTTTGAATTCAAAAACCAATGCAAATTTTCAAGTAAGAACTCAAAAGAAAGAAGGGGAAGATGGGTGGTTGCTTGCATGTCCCATGCATGTATTTAATGCATGAATGTTAGTTGTGAAAACAACTATAATTGGTATAATTCATGTTTTCAAACTAGTCCCAAAGATTTGAATAAAACAACACCGAAAAGGAAAATAAGAGGAAAGGGTCTCATATTGCATGTGCAATGCATATGCACCAACACTAGCATGAGGAGCATAAAGGGGACAATCATATATAGGCATGTATGTGGGATGGTTTGTGTTGGAGATATGCCCAAGAGGCAATAATGAAGTGGTTATTAGTATATCTTTGTGTTGATGATAAATGTTTACATCCCATGCTATAATTGTATTAACTGGAAACATGAATACATGTGAGTTTTGTAAACATAAAAGAGTCCCTAGTAAGCCTCTTGTTAAACTAGCTTGTTGATTATTAGATGATCATGGTTCCCTAATCATGGACATTGGATGTTATTAATAACAAGATCATATCATTAGGAGAAAGATGTGATGGACACACACCCATAGCAAGCATCTCATAAGATCAAGTCATTAAGTTCGTTTGCTACAAGCTTTCAAATACACAGTAACCTAATCCTTCGACCATGAGATCATGTTAATCACCAACATCGAATGGATGCTTTGATGACATCAAACACCACTTCGTAACTGGGTGGTTATAAAGGTGGCATCGGGTATTCTGAAAGTATGGATTGAAGCACATGGATCAAGAGTGGGATTTGTCCATCCATATGGCAGATAGATATACTCTGGGCCCTCTCGGTGGAGTGTCATCCAATTGGCTTGCGAGCATGTGACTAGGTCACAAGGATGTCACATCATAGTATGAGTAAAGAGTACTTATCGGTAACGAGATTGAACTAGGTATGGAGATACCGACGATCGAACCTCGGATAAGTAAAGTATCGCGCGACAAAAGGAATCGGTATCATATATGAATGGTTCATTCGATCACGAAGTCATCATTGAATATGTGGGAGCCATTATGGATCTCTAGGTCCCGCTATTGGTTATTGGTAGGAGAGGAGTCTCAACCATGTCTGCATAGTCATGAACCGAGGGTGACACACTTAAGGATTCAATGTTGTTTAAGTAGATATGGAATACGAGTTGCAGATCGAATGTTGTTCTGAGTCTCGGATTAGATCCAGTACATCACGAGGAGATCGAGAATTGTCCGGAGAATAAGATTCATATAAGGAAATTCATTTTCCGGGGTTTGGAAATGTTTTCGGTGTTTTGACTAGAAGCTTCTAGAATGTTCTAGAGGGGCCACCAGTGGGCCCACCACCCCAGGAGGGGAAATTTGGGGTGAGGTGTGCCACAGGGGCCCTTGGGCCAGCGACACCAAGCCCAAGGGGCCAAACCGTCCACCATATGGTTTGGGGCAAAACCGTAATATGGAAAGAGGGAAACGTGGGGGGTAAGTTTCCCTCCTTTCCTCTCTTGCACCGCCGACTTGGGGTAGGAGTCGGCCAAGGTCTGGGAACCCTAGCCACACCCCCTCTATATGAGGGGAGGGGAGGGCGCACCCCTGCCACCTTGACTCCAACCCTAGCCGCCACCCTCCTCCCTCCCCCCTCCTCCATCATCCTGCTTCGCCTTAGGTGAAGCCCTGCAAGTCTTCTCCTCCACTACCACCACGCCGTCGTGCTGCTGGGATTCCGAGGGCATTTAATACCTCTGCTGCCTGCTGGAACGGGGAGAGGAAGGTCTTCATAGACTCTGTACGTGTGACCGAGTGCGGAAGCGCCGTCGGAACACAGCGCCGGAAGGATCATCTACGCGATCTTGAGATCGACAAGTGATCGACTACACCAACTGATGGGGATATGCCGAGTGGGGTATACCCAGTCGGATGTTCCCTACTAGATCATACTCCCAGCGAGTGGGCCTACAGGATGGCGACTGGACCGCGACCCAAGAGGAAACCAGGCGACTGGACGCTGAAGGCCCAGAAGCGTAGCTAGGCCCAGTCAGGTTAGCTCAAAACCCTCCGAGTCCTTATCCAACTCGGTTGTAGATCTGTAAACCGTAGCGAGGTGACTCTATATAAACCTCCCTAGGGCACGCATAGAACTTACGTTCCATCATACACCCCTTTGACTCGCTGCCTAGCCGTCGAGCTCGCCCATTGTACTCTCTCATCAATACAATCTAGCAGGAGTAGGTATTTACCCTCCAGGGGGCGAACCTGGGTAAAACCCTATGTCTTTGCCCTCATCTCGCACCGCATATGGCTGGTCTCCCTTTCCCCTCGTTCTACTACTCGCTGCCAATCGCAGCATCTGCTGTGGCCATTCCCACGACAGTGGCGCCCACCGTGGGGCCTGGCCGGTCAGGCCTGTGTTCTGCGGCGAGACCCTACTTGCCAATCAACCAGACGATCACCACCGACCGCATGATCGCCATCAGCGAGATCCTTCAGATCTTGCTGAGCAGCTACGTCGCGGCGGCGCGCCCGGTCACGCACAACGTGATCACGCCGGTTGGCACGATCAACCTCTTCGTTGGCTTCACCGACGTCATCGTCTCGGAGGACTGGGCGCGCATCCGCGAGTCACCACCGCGTGATCGGCTCTCTGAGAGTCAGGTCCGCACCATCCATAGCCTCGCCTCCGAGTACGGCTCGGCCAACAGCAGCGTGGCTGAGACCAACATGGCCGCGGACGACGCGGCCCTCAATGACGATGCCGACTCGGTGACCCCGGCCTAAGTCACCGGATCCACCACCGCCACGTCGCCAGCCGGCTCCATCACCCAAGTCTCCAACGTCGGGGATTTCGAGGATCCATCTATCCTCAGGATCTTCAACTCCAATTCCAGATCGAAGGACTCTGGAGACCTCCACGCCGGATCCGGTCGCTTCATCGCGGCCTACATGGCGGGTGGCGCGAGTGCCACGCCAGATCCCTTCTCCACTTTGATCCCGCCAACCGCGACGGCAAGGGAAGTCGCGGAACTCCACCTGCACCTAGAGGAGGCAGTTCGCAAGGAAGAAGCCGAGCGCGAAAAGTTTCGCCTCGATTAGGCGACGGCGTAGGAGATCTCTCTCTACCACCAGCACCGCATCAGGTCGCGCCTGAACCCCACCGTTCAGGGCCGCGCCCTGAACTTCGATGACAAGAATGACCCAGCCTGCAAGGCCGATCGTGCGATCTGCGAGAACGCGCCACCGGGAGGAAGTGCCCGGCCACCGCTAGGTGCAACAACGAACGATAGTCCCCCACCACTGCCCGGTCGCACGCCCCCTCCAGACCAGCCGAGGATCATCATCTTCCCACAAGAGCGGGACGTAAACGGCCTCCCGCTGTTCTCCACCCTGATGGACAATGTCATCGCGAGTCGAGCCGTGGTCGCCAACCTCAACGTGACGGGGGAAGGCGCGCTGTAGATCCAATACGCCAAGGCCCTACTCACCAAGGCCGTCGAGCAGCAAGTCGCAGGAGCCGAATCGCGCGGGATCATGTACTCCCGCTCCTCAGGAAGCAGGGCGGCCTCGAGCGGCCACCCAACGATGGCAAACACTCTCAATTGCCCACCACCTGATCCCCTGTAGCTCCAGCCACGAACCGTGCACGCGACACTCTCCAACAACAACCCGCGACCGACAAACAACATGATCGCTGCCAACGGGAAGCCAGTCGACGCGCGGACCAACATCATCAACAACCAAAGCTGGCACGCACCCTAGCCCGACGACCTAAGGCATACCCTCGTCGACTGTCGCGACGGCGAACCAAGAGGCTCGCTCAGCCGAGTCGGCCCCCAGTGCTTTGGACCAATGATCCGAGGCGACAAGTATCCGGCGAACTTTAAAGCGCCAAAGGAGATCAAAAAGTACGATCCGTCGTACGATTCGTCCGTGTGGCTGGACACATACCTCATGGCGATGGGAATCGCCAGCCACACCGACCTACTCGCCGCTCACTACCTCCCCCTAATGATGGAGGGAGCGACTCGACAATGGATCAACACCCTCCCAGCGGATAACATCGATTCCTGGGAGGACATGCGCGATGCCTTCGTCAAGCACTTTGAGGGTTCCTACACCCACGCCACGAGCATCGAGGACCTAGAGCGATGCATCCAGGGGCCCCGCGCTTCGACCCGCAACTGGCTCCAAAGGTGGCAAGATCCGTGGTTCAACGCGGCTGGTATCCACTCGGAGACGGCGATCCACTGCTTCAAGACCTCATGCCGATATGAACCACCGGTCGCCAAACTCAAGCGGGTGTACAAAACACTTGACAACATCCTAGACCTCCTCATGATCGCCAAGCGGTACGCGGAGGAGGACCCGAACCAAGAAACCAACGACGAGTCGGGTGGAAATCGCCGCCCAAGCGGCCACGACAATGGGAGGCGACCCGAGCTACGCTATATCAACACTCGCCTCACTAGCAAGCGCCGTAGTGACGGGCGATTCGATTTCGTCGCCAACGCTGGCTACGCGCCGCGCGACCCCAAGAGCTTCCGCTGCGACAGAGGACAACACCGCGACAGCGGAAACTACAAGGCGAGGCCGAAATTCGACCCCGCGGCTCTCCTTAACCAGCCATGTGTGTTCCACACCAGGGAGGGGAAGCCCACCACGCACACGACCACCGACTGCCACTCCCTGAAGGAGATCGAGAAGGCACGGCGCGCACGGGAGGACCCCAACAACCACCCGCCAAACGGCGGGGCATTCGGCAACAGCGTCGGGTCGCTCCACACCTTCACCGGGTTCAGCACCAAACGCGAGAAGAAGGTCATCGCCCACGCTGTCACCGTCAACGCAGTGTCCCAAGTCGATGTCCCCCGGTTCCTCAACTAGTCCGAACAACGCATCACGTGGATCCCTGAGGACCACTCACCACAGATCGAAATATCCGGGGCGAGTCGCCCTGGTGGTCAAGCCCAAAGTGGGCGACTACTGGCTCCCCAAGACATTGATGGATGGCGGGAGCTCCATCAACATACTCTACCTGGACACGTTCAGGCGGCTGCGGATCCCGTAGTCAATGATCGAGACAACCTACACCACCTTCCACGACATCGTCCCCGGTCGGAAGGCGTACCCGATCGGGAAGGTGATGCTGCCAGTCACCTTTGGCACACCAGCAAATTTCCGCACCGAGCGGATCGTCTTTGAGCTGGTGCCCTTCAACATCCCCTACCATTGCGTATTGGGGCGACAAGCATTCGCCAAGTTCATGGTGGCGATGCACTATGCGTACAACGTGATGAAGCTCCGAGGTCCGTGCGGCATCATCACCATCCACGGCGACCCCGACATGGTCGCGGAGTGCGAGGCAAAGGGCGCCGATCTCACGGACACTGTCATCACCGCGGAGGCTAACCACGCCAAGGAGCTCGCCAGATATGCGAGCGGGGTCGACAATGACGACCCCAAAATACTACAGAAGCCCAACTCGGAGAATGGTGGCTCGACCGCGTTCGAGGCCACCACACACACACACGCTCCGACGAGCTGGTCCCAGGTGACTCCAGCCAGACGGTGACGATTGGGACAGGCATGAGCCCCGCATAGGAAAGCGCGCTCATCGAGTTCCTCCGTGAGAATCGCGTCATCTTCGCATGGAAGCCATCCGACATGCCATGTGTCCCAAGGGAACTCGCTGAGCACAAACTCAATGCTGACCCCAAAGCGCAACCTGTCAAACAGTCGCTGCGGCCCTTCAATGAAGAGCGCCGCCGAGCAATCTCCGAGGAGGCGCATCGTCTACTCGCTGCAGGCTTCATACAGCCCATCAAATACTCCAAGTGGTTGGCAAACCCAGTCCTGGTCGAAAAGAAGAATGGGACCTAGAGAATGTGTATCGACTGCACAAACCTCAACAGCGTCTGCCCAAAGGAGCAGTCCGTTCTCCCGCGAATCAATCAAATCATAGACTCGACCGCGGGCTTGGAGTCGTTGTGTTTCCTTGACACCTACTCTGGTTACAACCAGATCAAAATGGCAGTCGAGGACGAGGAGAAGACGGCGTTCATCACACCATTCAGTGCCTTCTGCTACACCACCATGACGTTCGGCCTCAAGAACACCGGAGCGACCTACCAGAGGTGCATGCAGGAGTGCCTTATGAGCCAAATTGGCCGCAACATCCACGTCTACATCGACGACGTGGTGGTGAAGGCCACTCGCCAGAGCGATCTACTCGCCGACCTGGCTAAAACCTTCGCAAACCTGTGGAGCTACAAGATAAAACTCAACCCAAGAAAGTGCACCTTCGGTGTACCTACTGGACAACTACTGGGGTATGTAGTCTCCAAGCGAGGCATAGAGGCAAACCCCACCAAGATCAACACGATTGCCCGGCTCGGCAAACCCGAGTGCCTCCGCGATGTCCAGAAGTTGGCTGGGCGAGTCGTGGATCTCAGCCGCTTCATCCCCCAGCTAGGCGAGAAGGCAATGCCTCTCTACCGCCTAATGCGCAATAACCCCACACTCTAGTGGGACAAGGAGGCAGACGACGCGCTCCACACACTCAAAGAAGTGCTACTCGCGGCCCCGCTGCTCGCGCCCCCACCGACAAGGAGCCAATGCTCGTCTACGCCGCGGCATCCGAGAGAGTCGTCAGCGCCATCATGGTCGTTGAGCGGCCAGAAGAGGGCAAGGAGCGTCCCGTATACTACATCAGTGAAGTCCTCACCGAATCGCGACAGCGCTACCCGCAGTACCAGAAACTGGTATATGCGGTCTTCCGAGCCCAACGGCGACTGCCACACTACTTCCAGGAGCACCCAATCACGGTCGTCTCCTCAGCATCGTTGCAGGACATCATCCGCAACTGTGAAGCGACTAGGCGAGTCACCAAGTGGGACGTCGAGATCGGCGTCCACAACATCAAGTACGAGCCGTGCAAGGCAATCAAGTCACAGGCCCTGGCAGACTTCCTCGCTGACTGGGAAGAGGTGCAGCAGCCGGAGAAGCTGTCGTACCTCCATTATTGGTCGCTGCACTTCAACAGGTCCAAATGCAGACGGCGCAGGAGCAGGGATCGTGCTCACCTCCCCCAAGGGCGACAAACTGCGCTACGTACTGTACCTCGACTTCACCCCCTGCACCAACAACATGGCCTAGTACGAGGCCCTCCTTCACGGCATGCGAGCCGCCAAGGAGATGAACATCAACCGCCTACGGTGCTACGGCGACTCCGACCTTGTCGCCGCGCAAGTCACCGACACCTGCGACGCTGTCTCCCCCACCATGGCGACATACCACCAAGTAGTGGTCCAGTTGGGAGGCTACTTCGTCGGGTACTCCGTCGAGTGGATCTACCAGCGCCAGAACAAAGAGGCCGATGCCCTCTCTCGCATCAGATCGGCTTTCCACGCGCCACCCGCCGGTGTCTTCCTCGACACCATCACCAAGCCCTCTGTCTCTCCCTCGAGGGAGATCGACCTTGGGATACCGCTGCAACCAGAACCAGCCCTGGTCGCCATGATCATGGAGCCAAGCGACTGGACCACGCCATACATCGCCTACCTCAAGGAAGGGACCCTACCAGCAGACGAGATGAAGGCGCGCATGATCGTGCACCGCTGCAAGTCCTTCGTCATCATCAACTGCGAGCTCCACAAGCGCAGCGTGACCGGCGTGTTCCAACGCTGCATGCAGCCTGCGGAAGGTCGCAAGATCCTCCAAGACATCCACGCCAGCGACTGTGGCCATCACGCTGGCGCCCGGTCTCTGGTCACCAAGGTCATGCGACATGGCTTCTACTGGCTCACCACACACGCCGATGCGGTCGACATCGTCCAATGCTGCGTCGGGTGTCAAAAGTACGCCAATCAAACGCACATACCAAGCTTGGCGCTCAAGACCATCCCCATCACCTGGACAATCGCCATATGGGGAATGGACATGGTGGGCCCCTTCAAGAAGTCCCCCTCCGGCTACACCCATCTCCTGGTCACAGTCGACAAGTTCACCAAGTGGGTGGAGGCAAAGCCAGTCGGCAAGTGCGACGGGAGGACCGCTGCCAAATTCCTACGCAAGCTCATCTACCGCTACGGATTCCCGCACAACATCATAATGGACAATGGCACCAACTTCGCCAAGGGAGCCATGGCTGAGTACTGCGAGGAGCACAACATACAGCTCGACCTTGCCTCGGTCGCCCACCCGGAGTCTAACGGCCAGGCGGAACGCGCCAACCAGAGCATTCTCCATGGCCTAAAACCACGATTGCAAGTTCCTCTCGAGCGGACTCCGGGGTGCTGTGCTGAGGAGATCCCCCCGTCATCTGGGGCATCCGCACCTCCATCAACAGGTCGAATGGGTTCACCCTCTTCTTCATGGTGTACGGGGCCGAAGCCGTCATGCCGACTTACCTCGAGCACGACTCGCCTCGTGTCGTCAACTACGCAAAGGCCAACTACGAGCACGCACACCAGGATGGGGTCGACCAGCTCGACGAAGCACGCGACCTAGCTCACTCCTGCACCGCCATCTACCAGCAAGGACTCCGCCGCTACCACAGTCGCCGAGTCTGGACTCACAACTTCTAGGAAGGGGATCTGGTCCTGTGACTGATCCAGGAAAAGAAGGGCATGCACAAGCTCTCTCCCCCATGGGAGGGACCATTCGCCATAGGACGAGTCCTGAACAACGACGCCTACTACCTCATCGACGTCCGAGGCGACGGACAACTCGACGTCAAGCGGCCGTGGAATGTAAACCTCCTAAGGAAGTTCTATACATGGAACTCCTACATGTACTCCCCCTCCATGCAATAAAGATTTTTGACTCACACAAATTGTGTCTATTCTACAATCCTTGTGACATTCGCACTCATAAAAACAGCATTACACTAATCACGGAAGTCAACCCTTGGTCGTGCGACCGGCACGGCTAAGTAGTGCGATACAAGGGCATCGATAAAATCCGGGCCTTGTGTCGTCCACGAAAATGCCAAACCGAAGCCCCATTGAAGTCGCCTCGCTCGACTGGCCCGCCGGGCCAAGACAACCGTATTCGCTTCTCACAGCGACCCAGTGCTCCACATCCTCGGCGCAACGACTCGAACGGTCAAGTACCACGCTCGGGGACTGATGCCAGTCCAAACCTACGCGGCTAGGGAAAACACCAAGTATGAAAGCATGCCCTGGACTCGCCATGCGACTGGCTCTCCGAGTCAGGTGGAGTGACGCGCCAAATACAACGCGCTTCGTCCTCACCTACCTTGGCATGCGACTAGAACGGCTAAGTACCACGCTCGCGGACTCATCCAACCGACCCCGTTCGCGTCCGGGAAAACGGCTAAGTACAGCGCACCCCTTGGGGTCGCCAAGCGACTGGCTTCCCAAGCCACGGCGAGTCGACCTCAACTAACTAACAGTACACAAACAAACATACACACAAAGACATGAGGTAAACCCCATAAAAGGGCGGACGTGCTCGGGGACTCGCACAGCAAAATAATCCAAACTCAAATCAAAGCTAACAAAAGCATACACACATTCCTTATGGCAACAAATTTTGTTCGCTTACAAGGGCAGGCATATATTTCTTACAACTAACGCCAATCGGCAAAGTGATCTACTCTACAGGCTTCAAAGACGACGCGCCATCATTACCGCGAACGCGGATAAAGGGGACCCACGGTTTCAACGGATACATCGTCAAAGCGCCCGCCATCACCGATCGGAACAGTTGGTCCACCTTGAAGTCGTGATGCGCCAGCTCGGGGTCGTTTGGAGCGATGATCGTCTCCTGATATGGCAGAACATCGCCCATCGCCAACACCTGCTCGGAGTAGACCGCAGCCCGGTCGGTCAACTTTAGCACGTCGGAGATCTCGACCGATCCAGTCGTTGAGGGATATGTAACACCCCAGTTTTAGTTAACTCTAAATTAGGGTTGTTTGTACATTCATGAGCATCATAATTGAAATTGTGCATTAAATAAAATTCAAGTAAAACCCTAAACCCTAGTTTCCCTCTCTCCTTGAAAGCAATTCAAAGAGGATTTGAATTTTGAAATCACAAAAATAATGGGCCCAAATTGAATATAAGGGCTCTTGAGTATTTTACATACTTTATAAACCCTCTGGTATTTTTGAATTATTCAAAACAGAATTCAATTGAAATTACATAAAGGAAAACAGAAAATAGAAATGGAAAAATAATTCTACAGAAAAAATAAGCAAACCCTAGCTACCTGGGCCGAGCCCATCTCTTCCCTCTCCCTTCTTCCGCTCAGCCCGCAGAAGCCAGCGGCCCAAGAACGGCCCAGTTCAGCCCATCCCTAGCCCGTACCCCTTCGCCTCTCTGTCTGTCGTCTTCCCTGCAAGCGACAAGCAACTGCCTGTCCGCCAGCCGGCGTCGCTCCAAGATCCTCGCCCCGCCACCCTGGAGCTGAAGATAAGGCCACCGAGGTGCCCTTCTTCGACCTCATCTTATTTTCCCCCTCCCAGCGACCTCCCTCTATTTGGTTCTTCAAACCCGAAACCCTAGATGCTAATCCCGCTGGCGCTCCACCGTCTCCGACCACGCCAGGACAAGCCGTGGACACCGTTGAGACCGTCCTGTCACCCAACACCTCTCCGTCGATCTACGCTTGCTAGGATGGATGGAATCGGCTGAATTGGAACCTCCGTCCCCGACTCCAGTCGTCGCCCTCGCCATCGATTCCGGTAGCCCCTTGCCTCCATGTGAACTTTCTCGCATTGCTGGTGAGCTTCTGGTGCTCATGGAACCATCGATTTGTTTGCTGGCTCTGATGGGGATATGCCGAATGGTGTATGCCCAGCAGGACGTTTCCTATTGGCCCAAGCTGCCAGCAAGTGGGCCTGCAGGACAATGACTGGATTGAGACTTGACAAGGAACCAGGCGACTGGAAGCTGGAGGCCCAGAAGCATAGCTAGGCCTAGTCAGATTAAGTCAAGTACTCTCCGAATCCTTAACTAATTCAGTTGTGGATCTGTAAACCCTAGCAAGGTGAGCCTATATAAACCTCCCTACGGTACGCATAGGGGATACGTTCCATCATACACCCCAGCGACTCGCCGCCTAGTCGTCGAGCTCTCCCTTGTACTCTCTCCATAATACAATCTAGCAGGAGTAGGTCTTTACCCTTCGGGGGCGAACCTGGGTAAACCCTTGTGTCTCCGCCCTCATCTCGCACCGCAGATGACTGGCCTCCCTTGCCCCTCGTTCTACTACTCACTACCGATTTCAGCATCTGCCGTGACAATTCCCACGACAGTGGCGCCCATCGTGGGGCCTGGCCAATCAAGTCGGTGTTCTGCGGCGAGATCCAATCCGCCCATCAACGAGACGATCGCCACCGGCCGCATGATCGCGATCAGCGAGATCCTCCAGATCTTGCCAAGCAGCTACGTCTCGGTGGTGCGCCCCGTCACGCACAACGTGATCATGCCGGTCGGCACGATCAGCATCTCCGTCGGCTTCACCGACGTCATCGTCTCGGAGGACTCGGCTCGCATCCGCGAGTCGCCACCACGCGATCGGCTCTCTGAGAGTCAGGTCCGCACTATCCATCGCCTTGCCTCCGAGTATGGCCTGGCCAACAGCGACGTGGTCGGGACCAACGCGACCGCGGATGACACGGCCCTCAATGACGACGCTGATTCGGCGACCCCGGCGTCGGTCGCCGGATCCATCATCACCGCGTCACCCACAGGCTCCATCACTCAAGTCTCCAATGTGGCGGACTTCAAGGACCCTTTCATCCTCGGGATCTTCGACTCCGACTCCTGGTCGGAGAGTTCTGGCGACCGCCGTGATGAATATGGTCGCTACGTCGCGACCTACATGGCGAGCGGCACGGACGCCCCGCCAGACCCCTTCTCCACACCAATCCCGCCATCCGCAACGCCGACGGAGGTCGAAGAACTCCCCTTGCGACTGGAGGAGGCGGTCCGCAAAGAGCAAGCCGAGCGCGAGAAATTACGCCTCGAGCAGCTAACAGCGCAGAAGCTCTCGTGCTACCACTCTGTATCAGGTCGCGCCTGAACCCCACCATTCAGGAACGGGCCCTGAACTTTGATGATGAGAACGACCCGGCCCGTGTGGCCAATCGCGCGATCTGCAAGAATGCAGCGCCAGGAGGGAGCTCCCGGCCACCACCAGGCGCGACGGCCAACGGCGTTCCCCCACCACCACCCGACCGCGTGCCCCCCGGGACCAGCCAATAATCTTGGTCTCCTCGCAGGAGCGAGATGCGAACATCCTCCCGCTAGTCTCCACTCCGATGCACAACATCGTCGCGAGCCCAGCCACGGTCGACAACATCAACGTGACCGGGGAAGGCGCCCTGCAGATCCAACACGCCAAGGCTTTACTCGCCAAGGCCATCGAGCAACAAAATGCGGGAGCCAACTTGCAGGGTCGCATGTACTCGCGTTCGTTAGGCAGTAGGGCGGCCTCGAGCGGCCGCCCAATGGTGGCAAACACCCTGAACTGCCCACCACCCGAGCCCCTACAGCTCCAACACCGACTCGCACATGTGGCACTCTCCAATAACAACCCACGACCGACAAACAACTACGTCGCTACAAACGGGCAGCCAGTCGACGGGCGAACCCACATCATCAACAACCAGAGCTGGCGTGCACGCCAGCCTGACGACTTGTGTTGGAGATATGCCCTAGAGGCAATAATAAATGTAGTTATTATTATATCTTTGTGTTTATGATAAATGTTTACATTCATGCTATAATAGTATTAACAAGGAAACATTAATACTTGTGTGATTTGTAAACTTAATTTGAAGTCCCTAGTAAAGCCTCTATATAATACTAGCTTGTTGGTTAATAGATGATTGTGGTTTCCCTATCATGAACATTGAGATGTTATTAACAACAAGATCATATCGTTCGGAGAATGATATGGTGGACATACTCCTATAGATAAGCGTAGCATAAAGATCAAGTCATTTTAATAGTTCAATTGCTATATGCTTTCTGATACATAGTAATCTAATTCCTTCGATCATGAGATCATGCATATCACCTTTACCGGATGGATGCTTTGATGACATCAAACACCACACCGTAACTGGGTGGCTATAAAGGTGGCATTGAGTGTTCGGAAAGTATTGGTTGAAACACATGGATCAAGAGTGGGATTTGTCCATCCATATGACGGATAGATATACTCTGGGCCCTCTCGGTGAAATGTCATCCAATTAGCTTGCAAGCATGTGACTGGCTCACAAGGGATCACATATCACGGGAACAAGAAAAGAGTACTTATCGGTAACGAGGTTGAACTAGGTATGCAGAGATACCGACGATCATAACCTCGGATAAGTAAACTATCGTGAGACAAAGGGAAATTGATATCGTATGTAAGTGGTTCATTCGATCGCAAAGTAATCGTAGAAATATGTGGGAGCCATATGAATTTCCAGATTCCTCTATTGGTTATTGTTCGGAGAAGTGTCTCGATCATGTCTGCATAATTCACGAACCGTAGGGAGACACACTTAAGGATTCGACGTTGTTTGAGTAGTTATGGAATGATGAGAAAGAGACCGAATGTTGTTCGGAGTCTCGAATGGGATTCGGGATATCATGAGGAGATCCGGAATGGTCCGGAGAATAATATTCATATAAGGAAAGTCCTATTTCGGAGTTGGAGAATGGTTCCGGTGTTTTCATCGGGAATGTTCTAGAATGTTCCGGAATGTCCGGCACTCCGGAGGGGAAGGGTACATGAATGTGTTGTATCAAGTTGGTATGATTGCATCATGTACTAAGTGTCATCGCTGAACCAAATAAAGGATTAATTCAAATCCTAGTTTGAAAAGTCAAATAGCTAGTTTGAAAAGTCAAACGGCTAAATTTGGAAAGAGGAAAAGAGGAGGAGTGGGAAACCGAGTTGGGGAGGAGTTCCCTCCTCCAACCGGCGGCGCCCACCCAAGACGAGTTGGGGAGGGACTCCCCTCCCCTTGGCCGTGCCTCCCACCTATAAAGGGAGGGGCAGGGCTGCCCCTCCTAGGACACAAGTCCCTTGCCCCGAAAACCCTAACCCTAGCCGCCGCCGCCCTCCAAGCCGCCGCCGCCTAGGGATCTCCTTGCCGCCGACTTGGGCACCTCCAAGACCTAGCCGCCGGCCCTAGCACCTCTTCCTCGGTGTGTCTAAACCCTAGATCGTCGAGGGATTTCTCATAGCCCACCATACTCGCTCCGGCTTAAGGCGAAGCCCTGCGAGATCTCCCCTCTACTTTCGGTACCACGCCGTTGTGCTGCCGGAATCGCGAGGAGAGTGCTACAACCTCCGCTGCCTGCTGGAACAAGGGAGAGGAAGGTCTTCGTCGAGTACCGAACGTGTGACCGACTACGGGAGCGCTGCCGGAACGCAACGCCGGAAGGATCATCTACGCGATCTTGAGATCGGGAAGAGTACGACTACATCACCCACGAGAATCCGCTCTCGTTAAACACTTTGGAATCTTCGAGGGTGATTTATTCCATCGACTCATTGCTACAATCTAGTAGATAGATCTTGGCTTGTTTGTTTGTATGCGGTAGAAATTTTTTGTTTTCCATGCTACGAAACCCTACAGTGGTATCAGAGCCGTGTCTATATGTAGATCTGTTGCACGAGTAGAACACAATGGTCATTGTGGGCGTTGATGCTTTTATTGTCGATTGCTTCTTGTGTACTTTGCATCTTGCGATATGTTGGGATGAAGCAGCCCGGGCTAACCTTACATGACATCGTTCATGAGACTTGCTCCATGCTTGACATGCAACTTGTATTGCATAAGTGGCTTTGCGGGTGCCTGTTTCTCCTAGCATAGTTAAGATCCAATTTACAACGGGTGATTAACAATATTAGTATCAATGTTGTGGTTCTTGTTCGTAAGTTAGAACGACACTTATTGAAAGCCCCAAACCACGTAAAATATGCAAAGAAAGTAGAGGCGTCTAACTTTGTTTTGCAGGGGTGTGCTGTGATGTGATATGGCCATGATTGTGATTATATTTGATGTATGCAATGTTCCTTATTGTAAGTTGGCAACCGGCAGGAGCCATATGGTTGTCTTTAATTTATGTTAAGACCCGCGTGTCTATTCAAAGTAGTTGTAATAGTTGAAGCCGGTGGACGACAACCATGGAGAAGCGTCATTGACCTTGATGCAATGCTGGTGATGATGGAGATCATGTTCGTGCTAGAAGATGGAGATCGGAAGCACAAAGAAGAAAGGCCATATCATATCACATATTATGAATTGCATGTGATGTTAATCCTTTATGCATCTTGTATTGCTTAGTAGACAACGGTAGCATTATAAGATGATCCCTCATGCACATGAATTTCAAGTCATAAAGTGTTCACCCTTAGTTAGCACCGTTGCTATAGCTTGTTATTTCGAAGCACCACGTGATGATCGGGTGTGTTAGATTCCGCAAGTGTATACAACGTGAGCAAGCCAGATTTGCTCATGCGGAAACTAAGGTCTGATCTTGACGAGCCTAGCATGTACAGACATGTTCTCGGAACACGGATCACCGAAAGGTAAAGCATGAATCATATAGTAGATATGATGAACATGTCGATTGTTCGCCATTGAAACTATATCAACTCTCGTGATGATCGGTGTTGATGTGGTGGATTTGGTTCGTGTGATCACTAAAACAATGTGAGGGATATTGTTTTGAGTGGGAGTTCACCTAGATTAATTTTATTATTAATTTGAACTCAATTTGTCATAAACTTAGTCTAAACTATTGCAAATATGTTGTAGATCAATGGCAGCCCCTACCATCAATTTTAATGCGTTCCTAGAGAAAGAAAAGTTGAAAAACAATGGAAGCAACTTCGCGGATTGGTTCCGCAATTTGAGGATTGTCCTCACAGCTGGTAATTTGACCTATGTGCTGGATGCACCGCTGGGTGACCCACCTGCAGCTGATGCTGCCGATGAAGTAAAGAATGTTTACCTCACTCGGAAGACTCAGTACTCCACAGTTCAGTGTGCTATCTTGTATGGTTTAGAATCGGAGCTTCAGAAAAGGTTTGAGAATTCAGACCCATATGATATTGTCGAGGATCTCAAATTGATTTTTGAGACTCATGCGGCAATTGAAAGCTATGAGGCTTCTGAAAAGTTCTTTAACTGCAAGATGGAAGAGGGCAGCTCCGTCAGTAAGCATGTGCTTAAGATGTCTGGGCACGCAAACAAACTTCAAAGCTTGGGTATTGTGATTCCTAATGCTTTGGGGATTTACCGTGTCCTCCAATCACTACCACCAAGTTACAAGAACTTTGTGATGAACTACAACATGCAAAACATGAACAAGACGTTGCCAGAACTCTTTGCCATGTTGAAGTCTGCAGAAGTGGAGATCAAGAAAGAGCACCAAGTGTTGTTGGTCAATAAGACCACCAAATTCAAGAAAGGCAAGTCTAAGCAGAAGGGACACTTCAAGAAGGGTGGTAAGAAAGTTGCCACGCCTACGAAGAAGACCAAGGCTGGACCTAAGCCTGATACTGAGTGCTTTTACTGCAAGGGAGAAGGTCACTGGAAGCGGAATTGCCCAAAGTACTTGGCGGATTTGAAGAACGACAACATCAAGAAGAAAGGTATATCTGATATACATGTTATTGATGTGTATCTCACTAGTACTCGTAGTAGTGCCTGGGTATTTGATACTGGTTCGGTTGCTCATATTTGTAACTCGAAACAGGTGCTGCAGAATAAACAGAAGCTAGCGAAGAACGAGGTGACGATGCGCGTGGGAAACGGATCAAAGGTTGATGTGATCGCGGTCGGCACGCTACCCCTTCATCTACCATCGGGATTAGTTTTATACTTAAATAATTGTTATTTGGTGCCTGCGTTAAGCATGAACATTATATCCCGCGATCTTGTTTATTGCGAGACGATTACTTGTTTAAGTCTGAGAATAATGGTTGTTCGATTTATATGAGTAATATGTTTTATGCACATGCACCTTTGATAGATGGTCTATTCTTGTTGAATCTCGATAGTGGAAATACACATATTAATAACATTGAGGCTAAACGTTTGAAATCGAGTGATAACTCGACGTATATGTGGCACTGTCGTCTTAGTCACATTGGAGTGAAGCGTATGAAGAAACTCCATTCCGATGGACTTCTTGAATCACTTGATTTCGAATCACTTGAAAGATGCGAAGCATGTCTGATGGGTAAAATGACTAAGACTCCATTTTCTGGTATGATGGAGCGAGCTACGGACTTATTGGAAATCATACATACCGATGTATGTGGTCCAATGAGTGTAGCATCGCGAGGTGGTTATCGTTATGTTCTTACTTCACGGATGACTTGAGTAGATATGGGTATATCTATTTCATGAAACATAAGTCCGAAACTTTCGAGAAGTTTAAGGAATTTCAAAGTGAGGTAGAGAATCAACGTAACAAGAAGATTAAATTTCTACGTTCTGATCGTGGAGGTGAATATCTAAGTTACGAGTTTGGCGAGCATTTGAAGAAATGCGGAATACTTTCACAATTGACACCACCGGGAACACCACAACGTAATGGTGTGTCCGAACATCGTAATCAAACTCTCTTAGATATGGTTCGTTCTATGATGTCACTTACAGATTTACCGCTATCATTTTGGGGTTATGCATTAGAAACAGCCGCATTCACTTTAAATAGGGCACCATCTAAATCCGTTGAAACGACACCGTATGAATTATGGTTTGGGAAGAAACCTAGATTGTCGTTCCTTAAAGTTTGGGGATGCGAAGCCTATGTAAAGAAGTTACAGCTGGACAAGCTTGAACCCAAAGAGGAAAAATGCGTCTTCATAGGATACCCGAAGGAAACTATTGGGTATACTTTCTATCATAGATCCGAAGGCAAAATCTTCGTTGCCAAGAATGGATCCTTTCTAGAGAAGGAATTTCTCTCGAAAGAAGTGACTGGAAGGAAAGTAGAACTTGACGAGGTTGTCGAACCTTCTCTCGAAATTGCGAGTAGCGCAGCACCGGAAGAAGTTTCTGTGGTGCCTGCACCAATTAGAGAGGAAGCTAATGATGATGATCATGAAACTTCGGTCAAAGTTGCTACAGAGCCTCGCAGGTCAACGAGAACTCGTACCACTCCAGATTGGTATGATCCCGTTATGAGTGTCATGTTGGTGGACAACACCGATGACCCTGAGACATATGAGGAAGCAATGATGAGCCCAGATTCCAATAAATGGCAAGAAGCCATGAAATCCGAGATTGGATCCATGTACGAAAACCAAGTGTGGACTTTGGTGGACTTACCAGATGGCCGGAAGGCTGTCGAGAACGAATGGATCTTCAAGAAGAAAACAGATGCTGATGGTAATGTTACTATCTATAAAGCTCGACTTGTCGCAAAAGGGTTTCGACAAATTCAAGGAGTTGACTACGATGAGACTTTCTCACCAGTAGCAAAGCTAAAATCTGTGAGGATTATGTTAGCAATCGCTGCATATTATGATTATGAGATATGGCAGATGGATGTCAAAACAGCATTCCTCAATGGAGACATTGATGAAGAGTTGTATATGATGCAACCCAAAGGTTTTGTTGATCCTAAAGATGCTAACAAGGTATGCAAACTTCAACGGTCCATCTATGGATTGAAGCAAGCATCCCGAAGTTGGAATCAACGTTTTGATAAGGTGATCAAAACTTTTGGTTTTATACAAACTTATGGAGAAGCTTGTATTTACAAGAAAGTGAGTGGGAGCTCTGTAGCATTCTTAATACTGTATGTAGATGACATATTGTTGATTGGGAATGATGTAGACCTTCTTAATAGTGTCAAGGAATATTTGAATAATAGGTTTTCAATGAAGGATCTTGGCGAAGCAGCTTACATATTAGGCATAAAGATTTATAGAGATAGATCGAAACGCCAAATATCATTGTCACAAAGTACATATTTGGACAAAGTTCTAAAGAGGTTTGGAATGGAAGAAAGCAAGAAAGGGTTCTTGCCCATGTTGCCCAATACGACCTTGAGTAAAACTCAAAGTCCGACATCGGCAGAAGATAAAGAAAGGATGAGTAAGACTCCCTATGCCTCAGCCATAGGATCTCTAATGTATGCCATGCTATGTACGAGACCCGACATTGCATATGCTGTTAGTTTAACTAGCAGATATCAAAGTGATCCAGGAGTGGATCATTGGACAGCGGTCAAAAACATCCTTAAGTACTTGAGAAGAACTAAGGACATGGTTCTTTCTTATGGAGGTGATGAACAACTCGTTGTTAATGGTTACACCGATGCTAGTTGGAACACCGATACGGATGATTCTAAATCACAATCTGGATACGTATTTATTTTGAATGGTGCAGCAGTTAGCTGGAGGAGTGCAAAGCAAAGCATTGTGGCGAGATCTTCAACTGAATCAGAATACATGGCTGCTTCGGAGGCTTCACAAGAAGCGATATGGATGAAAGAGTTCATTACAGAGCTGGGTGTGGTTCCTAGTGCGCTGGACCCAATGTCTATCTACTGTGATAACATGGGCACCATAGCCAATGCGCAAGAACCAAGGTCACAAGAAGCTGAAGCATATCAAGCTACGTTTTCACGCTATTCGAGAACATATCCAAGATGGGGATATAAAGATTTGCAAAGTACACACAGATCTGATTGTGGCGAATCCGTTGACTAAACCTCTCCCGAGGGCAAAACATGACCAGCACCAAACTGCCATGGGTGTTCGGTATATTACCATGTAATCTAGATTAGATGACTCTAGTGCAAGTGGGAGACTGTTGGAGATATGCCCTAGAGGCAATAATAAATGTAGTTATTATTATATCTTTGTGTTTATGATAAATGTTTACATTCATGCTATAATAGTATTAACAAGGAAACATTAATACTTGTGTGATTTGTAAACTTAATTTGAAGTCCCTAGTAAAGCCTCTATATAATACTAGCTTGTTGGTTAATAGATGATTGTGGTTTCCCTATCATGAACATTGAGATGTTATTAACAACAAGATCATATCGTTAGGAGAATGATATGGTGGACATACTCCTATAGATAAGCGTAGCATAAAGATCAAGTCATTTTAATAGTTCAATTGCTATATGCTTTCTGATACATAGTAATCTAATTCCTTTGATCATGAGATCATGCATATCACCTTTACCGGATGGATGCTTTGATGACATCAAACACCACACCGTAACTGGGTGGCTATAAAGGTGGCATTGAGTGTTCGGAAAGTATTGGTTGAAACACATGGATCAAGAGTGGGATTTGTCCCTCCATATGACGGATAGATATACTCTGGGCCCTCTCGGTGAAATGTCATCCAATTAGCTTGCAAGCATGTGACTGGCTCACAAGGGATCACATATCACGGGAACAAGAAAATAGTACTTATCGGTAACGAGGTTGAACTAGGTATGTAGAGATACCGACGATCATAACCTCGGATAAGTAAACTATCGTGAGACAAAGGGAAATTGATATCATATGTAAGTGGTTCATTCGATCGCAAAGTAATCGTAGAAATATGTGGGAGCCATATGAATTTCCAGATTCCTCTATTGCTTATTGTTCGGAGAAGTGTCTCGATCATGTCTGCATAATTCACGAACCGTAGGGAGACACACTTAAGGATTCGACGTTGTTTGAGTAGTTATGGAATGATGAGAAAGAGACCGAATGTTGTTCGGAGTCTCGAATGGGATTCGGGAGATCCGAAATGGTCCGGATAATAAGATTCATATAAGGAAAGTCCTGTTTCGGAGTTGGAGAATGGTTCCGGTGTTTTCATCGGGAATGTTCTAGAATGTTCCGGAATGTCCGGCACTCCGGAGGGGAAGGGTACATGAATGTGTTGTATCAAGTTGGTATGATTTCATCATGTACTAAGTGTCATCGCTGAACCAAATAAAGGATTAATTCAAATCCTAGTTTGAAAAGTCAAATAGCTAGTTTGAAAAGTCAAACGGCTAAATTTGGAAAGAGGAAAAGAGGAGGAGTGGGAAACCGAGTTGGGGAGGAGTTCCCTCCTCCAACCGGCGGCGCCCACCCAAGCCGAGTTGGGGAGGGACTCCCCTCCCCTTGGCCGCGCCTCCCACCTATAAAGGGAGGGGCAGGGCTGCCCCTCCTAGGACACAAGTCCCTTGCCCCGAAAACCCTAACCCTAGCCGCCGCCCTCCAAGCCGCCGCCGCCTAGGGATATCCTTGCCGCCGACTTGGGCACCTCCAAGCCCTAGCCGCCGGCCCTAGCACCTCTTCCTCGGTGTGTCTAAACCCTAGATCATCGAGGGATTTCTCATAGCCCACCATACTCGCTCCGTCTTAAGGCGAAGCCCTGCGAGATCTCCCCTCTACTTCCGGTACCACGCCGTTGTGCTGCCGGAATCGAGAGGAGAGTGCTACAACCTCCGCTGCCTGCTGGAACAAGGGAGAGGAAGGTCTTCGTCGAGTACCGAACGTGTGACCGACTACGGGAGCGCTGCCGGAACGCAGCGCCGGAAGGATCGTCTACACGATCTTGAGATCGGGAAGAGCACGACTACATGACCCACGAGAATCCGCTCTCGTTAAACACTTTGGAATCTTCGAGGGTGAGTTATTCCATCGACTCGTTGCTACAATCTAGTAGATAGATCTTGGCTTGTTTGTTTGTATGCGGTAGAAATTTTTTATTTTCCATGCTACGAAACCCTACAACTTGAGGCATACCCTCACCAACCGTCGTGACTGCGATTCAAGGGGATCGCTAAGCCGAGTCGGACCCTAGTGCTTTGGATCGATGATCTGAGGCGAAAAATACCCGTCGAACTTCAAGGTGCTGAAGAAATCGACAAGTACGACCCCTCGTACGACCCCTCCGTGTGGGTGGACACGTACCTCATGGCGATGGGAATCGCCGGCCGCACCGACCTACTCGCCACCCGCTACCTCCCCCTGATGATGGAGGGAGCATGCAGGCAATGGATCAACACCCTCCCCGCAGATAGCATCGACTCCTGGGAGGAAATGTGTGACGCCTTCGTCAGGAACTTCGAGGGCTCTTACACACGCGCCACCACCGTCGAGGACCTGGAGCAATGCGTCCAGGGACCCCACGAGTCGACCCGCAGCTGGGTCCAGTGATGGCAAGACCTATGGTACAACGCGACCAGCATCCACCCGGACACCACGATTCACTGCTTCAAGACCTCGTGTCGCTACGAGCCCCTGGTCGCCAAGCTCAGGCGGGTGTACAAGACACTCGACAACATCCCAGACCTCCTCGAGATCGCCAAACGATAAGCAAGGAGGATCCGAACCAAGAGACCGATGATGAGCCGGGAGGAAATCACGGCCAGAGCGGCCACGACTATGGGAGGCGACCCGAGCTACGCTACAACAACACTCGCCTCACCGGCAAGCTCCGCGGTGACGGGAGAGTAGAATTTGTCGCCAACACCGTCTACGCGCCACGTGAGCCCAAGAGCTTCCGCCATGATGGAGGCCAACGCCGCGATGGCGACAACTTCAAGGCGAAGCCGAGGTTTGACCCCACGGCTCTCCTCAATCAACCCTGTGTGTTTCATAGCAGGGAAGGGAAGCCCGCCACGCACACGACCGCCGATTGCCACTCCCTGAAGGAGATAGAGAAGGCACGGCGTGCACGGGAATACCCCAACAACCACCCGCCAAACGATGGGAAATTCGGCAATGGTGTCCCAGGTCCGAGCAACAAATCACCTGGAGCCGCGAGGACCACTCGCCACGGATCGAATATCTGGGTCGAGTCGCCTTGGTGGTCAAGCCTAAGGTGGGGGACTACTGGCTCCCCAAGACGCTGATGGATGGCGGAAGCTCCATCAACATTCTGTACTGTACACGTTCAGGCGACTACGGCTCCCGCAGTCGATGATCGAGACGACCTACACCACCTTCCATGGCATCGTCCTCGGTCAGAAGGCGTACCCAATTGGCAAGGTGACGCTTCCAGTCACCTTCGGCACACCAGCGGACTTCCGCACCGAGCGGATCATGTTCGAGCTCGTGCCCTTCATGTTGGGAATATGCCCTAGAGGCAATCATGTATGATGAGATTTCCCATTGTATTCATAAAGATATTAAGTTGTCCTTGTATAAACATCTAATGTGTATCATTGAATATGTGATTCTATTGTGGAACTATACATTCATGTTGTTTGTACTAAATATCCTTGGTCATTGAGGTTGTGCTGGACACACAACTTATACCAATGTTAAAGTTGGCTTGATGACTCGGTTCCACTTGTCATGGGCATGGAGATGCTATTCCAACTTACACAGATTCGGCTAAAGAGTTTAGCAAGTCGGATTGACCCATATTGAGGTACAACGAACAAGTTGTCATTTGTATATATCAATCAATGTAATCCTTATACCTGAGGTTATTGCATAGTCCGAGTTGAGGATCACCGACTTAGGTTCTATCAAACGCTGATCCGTAACTGGGCAGTTATAAAGGCAGAGTTCGGGTCGACTGAGAATCAAGCTGCGTGATGTGAATAACCAAGAGGGGATTTTGCCCCTCCACTTGGAGAGATATTCTCTGGGCCCTCTCGTGAGATATGATTCGGAAAGCATGTCCATGCACGACTCGGTTAAGTGTTAACTGAGGCGATCGACTAAGAGTTAGTCGGGTGAATCACTTATCTCGGATCGAGAAGAGAGTCGTACTATTCAAGGGATGACAATTATTCGCCTATAGTCTGACAAGGTATATCGTGAGGCAAAAGGGACTCGGACGCAAGTCGCATTGGAAAGGCAAGTCGTCACGACTCTTTGGTACTTGGGAGTCGGCACGTTCTGCTAGGAGCCGCTACCGACTGATCGATTTAGAGTCGGACTCTAATCGTGTCCAAGTAGCCATGAGCCTGCGGGGTCACACACTTAATAGCGGGAGCAAGTTTGGATTGGATCTGAACTGGAAATCTGGTTGGGTTGGACCCGAGCCTGATTTGGACTGAGTCAGTGACTTGGACTCACAGGGACTAACATTATATGGGCTTTAGTGAATGGGCCGCGCAAGCAGAGCCCACGTTCACTCCCTATATATAGTGGAGCACACCAACCCTGAAGGGTTAATCGTTGTTAGGTTAGGTCATTCCATGTGTTGGAAACCCTAGCTCCACTGCAGTCCTGCCGCCATAACGAATCTAGCAGTTCGCCGCCGGCTCTCCTCCTTGTACGTGTGGATACCGGCAGAGGTGTTGTACGATCAGCACCAGGACGATCGGATCGTGAGGACTGCACTGCATCAATTGACGCGCTTCATTAGTAATCCGCAACTGCGCGTCTAGTGGTAAACCTCGTGGCCTTCTACCTCAGCTGGATCTTGGGATCACCACATTAGAGGAAAATTATGTTTTATCTCCGCGTGGCCCAACACTTCAACGGCCCCTACCATTGCGTCCTGGGGCGGCAGGCGTTTTCCAAATTCATGGCAGCGCCCCATTACGCGTACAACGCGATGAAGCTCCCCGGGCCGTGCAGCATCATCACTGTCCACGGCGACCCCGACATGGACGCAGAGTGCGAGGCCAAAGGCGCCGAGCTCGCCGACGCCGTCATAGCCGCAGAGGCGAACCATGCGGAGGGTCTCGCCAAGTACACGAGCAGGGTCAACAACGACGACCCCACCATACTCAAGAAGCCCAACTCGGAGGGAGGCGGCTCCACCGCATTCGACGCAACGATGCACACTCGCTCCATCGAGCTGGTCCTAGGCGACTCCAGACAGACGGTGATGATTTGCGGTGACCCAGCATACCACTGCATGTGTAGTACACTATAGTCATTGACATGACATCCACATAACACCGTTCCGTAAATATGACATCCCTCAGAGTGGTACAACAGAAACATTGTGGGTCCATATTACAAACATACACACATTATTATTATTACAATACCAGAAGTTCAAGACTTCCAAAAGATTCAACTTACAAACCAAAATATAAGTGTTTCAGCGGAAGTTTCAAAGTGAAAACTTAAACTCCAAATTGAGCTCAAAAACTTATTGCTATATGTTGTTCATGTTGCTTGGCTCAAGTGGCTCCTAGAACTATAGTAATTATTCGGACTCTTGGAACTCTCCTCCATAGACGATATCGTAGTCCTCCCCTTCTACGGCTCCATACAAGTTGGGCTCTTCGTAGAAGACCTCCTCTTGGCTCTTAGTTGCATACATTGGAGTATCTTCAGGATTCTCAGAGTCTAAGCAAGGATTCAAAGGAAAGGATGAGTAACAACTTTACCCAGCAAGTTCATTATATTCAAGGTGGGAAGTTTGATGCTCTATCTACCACCTCGGACTATTAGTCCTTGGCACTATGCAGTTTTTGTAAATCTTTCTTCAATGATTGATTTTATTATGAAAATCTATGACCATCAGCCTTCACAGGTTGACCAGAACTTTCATGGAGTTCCTTTCCTGCCGCGTTCGTAGCTCCTTCCCGGAACAGGGAGTAACAAGTTACAGTTCTTACACTCTGCAAAGGTGCGTTACTTTACCCATGAGAGATCAATTTCCTTGTTGCACAACCGGGCGTACTTCCCGTCCACAATTCCATGATATGGGGCCCAGTAGTTGGTCCAAGCCAATCACTGCCCTCTCCGCGGCCTCATATGTCTGCACGATCCTTCAGGGCCGGCTCACCTCCGTTAAGCCCCCTTTCGGGAAGGCTAAAACCCTGATGAGTTCCCGAAGACTCTATGACCTGGTGATGCCCGGACGAGTACCATTTAAATAGACTATATCCCTAAACACCATTCATAGATAATCTAGACACCAAAAGTGTGGGGCGTAAGGGTGCCCACCCATATGTTGGATCCGCACAAGTAATCACAACGTCACGTTAAGGTCGTCTTTCCTCCATACGAGAGGAAAAGTATATAGCTGACTTCTCCGTCCCATTCCAAATCTCATGGTTAATGCGTAATATACGGCGCTAGAATCACTGATGTCATGGGTTATTAATCCCTAATTGTTCATCATTATTGCAAATAGAAACCTAAGTTCTATTGCTCCAGCATATCATCACTTAGGACGATATCTAAGATTTATTTATTTTGAGAAAATAATATTTTCTTTTTCTAGAATATAGATGATAACACACAATTTGCAAATACTTGATAAAGACTCTTCAAAGGACATGAGCAAGTGATGAACTTGCCTTGTGATTGCAAGGTAGTGAAGTCGGATGCTTGCACTGGACCTTGAGCTTCTATGTCTACAAAACATCATTATTGCCGGGTAAGGACAATATTTAAAGAAGCAAAATGATTATTCAAAGTAATGTAGTGCATTATTTATTTTTGTATGTTCTCTCCCATTATTTAAATTACAAGAATTCTTTGTAGTAATAAAGAATTATAAATATTAATTTTTTAATATTTATTGAATATTGTATTCTTTTATTTTATTTCATTTTATTTGAATTTTATTTATTTAATAATTCCTTTAAGAATTATCATTTAAATACAATAATGATATCAAATATGTATTTAGTATTTTTCTAAAATACTACAATATCAACATATCATAAAAGTGATTTTTATTTATTTTTATCATCTTTCATTAATTTTATAAAATTCCATAAGTAATATATATATTATAAAATTCTTGATAAAAGTCATATGCCTATAATTTTATTTCTTAATTTATTTAGATAGATTGAACTATTGTGAATCCAAAAATATTTTATTTATAATTTTTGGATTTTTATTTGATTTTCTAGAATTTATTTAAATTCAGGGGCATTTTGGTCTTTTCTTAATTATTAAAATTTTCCTTGGATGATTGGGCTGGCCTTGTTGGGCTTATTGGGCCATTCTGGCCCAAGTGGCTATGATCAAAAGGGCTCCCCGAAGGGTACTGGCCCTATCGGCCCACTCAGTCTATCTCTCTCTCTCTCGACCTTTCTTCTTCTCCTCCTCAACCCCATGGTCGATGGCGCCGCCGACGTGTCCTGCTCGCCGTCGTGGTCCTCCCTGGCCGTTGCCGTGGTGCAGGGCGAGGTTGTCAACCATACTCGTCCATCTGGTCCAGTCCGATTTGATCCTGGGCCCTTCTATGGCCAGGCTAGCCCCCTTCCCGAACCCTAGGGTTTGGGAATGGTGCTGCTACCACCGCCGCTGATCCTCCCGTGGTGATGTCCGGTGCTCGTGTGCTGCTGTGGCCGCCGCCATGGCTGGTGCGGCTTGTAGCGCCCCTGGGTGCTCCCCGTGCCGCCGCGAGCACGTCGGCCCTTCTGCTTCCTCTTCAATTCGTCAGCGAGGACCCCGGGTAAGTTGCGCCTCTGTGGATCCTAGTTCATCCTATCACCATGAATCTCTCTGTGTGTATCTAGTGGCTACCCCTTCCTAGTACATATGTTCTAATTAGGGTTCATATCCTGATTAGGGTTCTTATTCTGATTAGGGTTCATATCCCCTTTTGATCATATATATGATGATTTGGATCTAGTGGTGATAATCCTTGAGCATGATGAATGTCTGTTTGCTGTGGATTATTGCTTATAGTTGACTTTGGTGATGCTAGTGGCTTATCATACTTATTCTAGTGGTAATTTGATATGATCCAAATGACAGTGCTTCTATGGAAGCATTACTTGTGAATGTTGTTAACCTGAGAGCTTTCTACTATTAAAATGTTAGTATTGACAGTAGTTCTGTCAGTGCTTGATTACTATATCTGTAATTGTTAGCTTGTATGCTGGTATACAGACTGAATTTAATCATTATAGATTAGTGATGTTCTGTAAATGTATAAATGAGCTTGATGCTGATTCCTGGCATTTGATTCCAGGAAAATGATATTTAGTGGCTTGCCCCTTTCTTATCTGTGAAAGCTAAGTAATGATTGTAGTTGGCTTAGTAGGAACTTGTCCTTGTGATACCATCATAGAATGGCACACAAGTAGTTGGGTCCTATTACTGAGCTTAGCTCTGTCAGTGCTTGAAATTAGTACTAGCAAAGTTAAGATGAAAGCTTCTTTTAATTCCCCTGCCTATGATGTTGGTCTGAGGCATAGAACTAGTTTCCTAATGACTGTACCTGATAGAAATGTTCTGGTGGTAATACCAGCTGCTAGTTCTTAAGTCATAGTTGGAAAAAATAATGGATGTGCTAGTGGTTTTGCATGGATCCATAAGATTTATGGATTCTGAGGTGCTACTCTTTTAAGAGATGTGCCCAGATTTCATAATCCTGCCTTTGGCTATACTGAAATATAAGATTTGGCTTTTGTAACCAGGATCAATGATGTAGGTCTGAGATCCTAGTTATATTTGTATGGTTATCTTATGGTTATGACTTTAATTTTGAAAATCTTCTAGGATGGATTTATCACACTTGGATGAATACTAAGAATTGAGATATAGAACAACACATGAATCTATTATATTGATATGATAAACAGATCATTTGATGGTTTTATATAACTTACCACAACAATGGTTTGTTGTTGTGGTTGTAACTTGTTGATTTGGTGGTCTGATCTTGCTGGCTTGATCTGGTACTTCCCCTATTGCTATTTATACTGTTTACAGCTCCTGGAACTTGTCCTTGATCTTGCTATACACCTTCTGGTTCCAGGTAACTTGGCCTTGACCTTGCTATCCACTTGATCCACCCCCTCCTTAAGTCACCATCTTGGTGAGTTCTAAGAGGATCTGTTTTGTGGTTTAGTTTGGCTGGTTTGGCTGTGGCTAGGCTATTGGTGCTTGTTGTGTATGAACAAGAAAATGATGTTGTGGTGCTTGCCCACGACTGTGCTGAGTGGTTTTGTTTGTGTGGGTTGTTGTTGCTGTGCTGACAGCACACACCATGAATTTAGGTGTGTGTGCTGCTTGTGTGCCTGCTGCACCCTTGTGGATATGCTCAGGGAATGAAAGTTACCTTTTTATCTGTTTACCACTTAACTGCTTGGTGAAACTTGCCCTCTCTCTGATTAAAATTTATTTGACTTGTGTCTTATGGATTATGAAAGATTTATTTCTTTCCTATTGGTGAAACTTGCCCCTAAGATTTACTCAGTGATGTAAAGTTGAACAGTGCACCTCACTGTCACTACTGAGAGTAACATTTATCCTAATATTTTATTTTCTTTCTTTTAGTTTGTGATTTGTTTTGCAGGTACAAGACTTGAAGATTCAAGATTTAGATTAGGTTTTATTTTTCTTTGTACAATAGTCCCCTTGTAATATTTATTTTATTCTTTTGTAAATAAAATGTACTAGATGAATAAGAATGTAATTCTACTCTTGTAAAGATTCTTTATTGGTTTTGTAATTTTCATTTTGTAACTTATTGATGACTTGATTTAAATGAAATGTATATTCATTTATTTAATTGTCAATCTTATATAGAGTTTATGATTACTATTATTGTTTCTTTATAAGTTACATTTTGTAACTTATTCATTGAATAAATATATGAAATAAATATTCATTCACTCAATTATGTTATATTATTTAAAGTTTAAGTTACTAAATATTATTTCTTGATTAAATAATATTCTCACACATAATCCTAATCCTTTTAAAAATATAAATCCAAATCTCAAGTTTGAATTCAAATTCCTTTCCCCAAAACACAGTAATACATAAAGATCATGTCAAAGTTTATAACGATCATTCTCCAAGGCTAATACCGACATCACGCTCATCTATATATCATGTTTCATCAGTTCTTCGTATATCCATTGTTTCGCTTTCTTTTTGGTTTTTGTTCCTGCTTTCCCAAAACACAAAAATACCAAAAATATTTTCATTGTTTCTCTTGGTTTGTTTATTTTCTTTTTAGCTTTGGTTTGCCTTTCAGAAAATCCAATTTTTTTTTGCTTTGTTTGCTTGCTTTAAAAAATCGAAAACACCAAAAATATTTGTTTTTCTTCTTTGGTTTTGTGAGTTCTTTGCAGGGTTCAGCCGTCCTCAGTGGAGTTTGGTTTCATGTTATTATTCAAGCCACACAAGTGAAGGGAAATAATGAAGATTAATACAACTTGAGGTGTGGTAAGAGGATGGTAACGAACTCTATTTGTTTTCATTTTTGTACATATACTCATCATGGTGAGCATGCTTAGTCTGTTCATGTAAGGTGTATGTTATTTATGGATGCTTAGTAGTTCTTGCTTTATTGTGATTAGCTCCAGCTTGCTAATAGTTTGTAGCCTGTCATATGAATGTTTGCTTGCATTGTTTTATTCATAACTTGGTATGATATTGTGGTATCCTCCTCTGAATGTTTCATGTGAATCGACTTGGCACATGCTCATGCATGCATATGACTAAACAATAGTTAGTAAGCCTCGATGATTTATGTTGCCTCAGAGTTCTTGTATCACTTTCATGCCATAATTAGTCATGTTTTGTTGCAAGCATGATTATGACAGTTATTGCTCTCTCGTTTGTCGCTCCCTCTCTATTGCTAGCCTTCACTTGCACTGAGTATGAGCTCTACTTGTGCATCCAACTCCCCAAAACCAATATTGCCAACAGTCTCCACATACCTACCTATTAGCATCATTTTCTATTCAGTGCATATTCATTATGCCTTGTTTTCTTCCAAATAAAATGTTTGTCTGTTTTGAGAAAGTTAGTTAGTAAAGCTCTCACGAACTTGATGGCACATTTTATTTCCTGCACTCAATAAACCTGAACCATTGTGACTGTCCATGAAATTTATATGCTTGCAAATTATAGGCTGGGAGTTAGCAGAACCGTGTTGTCACTGGGAACGCTTTCAACACTTATGGATACATATCCAGTTGATACCATGCACTTTTGTTTGCGGATGTCGTCGGTGTGAAATATAGGGGATCTTGGGGGTTCATGGAGTTATATATATATGTGTGTGTGTTAGAGAAACGCCTGGGCCGCTAGCCTAATCCTTGCCTAATCATGGTGGAAACTTGCAACATTACCATAATGAGCATCTGTGAAGCATCCTCAATAAAATCCTATGCAAATAGCAGATAAAAAGGTCGCTGAGATGCTCATTGTCTGCTTGCCTTGTCACTTTGATTATGAGATAGTTCTTGTATCATGTGCAAGGGGTACCCCGTTGGCGATTCTCTATGATATGCATGTATTTACAATGACAAGAACTTATAGGTAACTAAAGTTGAGTACCATGAGGAGCGGCCCTCGTACTCAAGGGACATGGGATTTCTAGTTTATAGTTTGTCAAGCATATAACTCATATTGGACCTCACTTTCACGAATAACCACATAAAGATGCATACGATAGGGGCAATGACAGCTCAAAGCTAGTGAGTACCTTACTTTCATCATTTCGAAGCCTTTCAAACTTTTCAAAACCTTTTCACTTCCTTGTTGAGTCACCACTTATTCTATGAGCACCTTCTTGAGAGCATAGTTGTCATTATTGTGTTTGTCTCAAAACTTGGTTAATTATGTCATGACTTTGATGCTTGTATCTCTGATATCTTTACTTCTAGTCTTCCCTTGAACTTCAGAGGTGCCGTGGCATTTATATGGTGCTCTACAAACAGAGGCAAGCGAGATACCACTCTATCATACCTTATTATGAGCATTGCAATGTTGCTTATGTTTATGTTTCATGCTACTTATTATTATTGAGTTGGTTTCTCTTCATAGCTTGCAATGACTATTGAGTAGACTTAGTTGCATACTTCTTATTATGAATGGTTTAATTATCTACTCCTGTGCTGAGAATATTTACATCTTATGAAGCAAATGTGTTCGTGAAAGTTCTTTTATCGCACTCAGTTTTCAACTGAATTGCTTGAGGACAAGCAATAAGCTAAGCTTGGGGGGAGTTGATACGTCCAAAATGTATCTACTTTCCCAAACACTTTGCTATTGTTTCTCCTCTAAACTTGTGTGATTTGGATACAACTAACATGGACTGACGTTGTTTTCAGCAGAATTACCTTGGTGTCTAGTTTTTGTGCAGAAAATAAACTATCAAGAAAAATCCCGGAAAATATGCCAAAAATCCTATTTCACCAGAGGATCCACGGAGCCATAGTACGAGTCGGAGGGGAGCCCTAGGTGGCCCACACCCCCTGCCACGCGGGTGGGGCCCACCCCACACCTGGGAGGGGTGTGGCCAGCCCAGGCACCCCCTTGGCCTCTCTCCTCGCCTATAAGAAGCCCCTTGACCTAAAAACCATGGGGGGTTCGTCGTTTTTCCAGAAAGAGTTCTGCTGTGTCGCAACCACCAGAAGCCGCGATTTGGAACCAGAAGCTCCGTTCTGGCACCCTGCCGGGGCGGGGAATTTGGGGAGGATCATCGCCATCGTCATCACCAACACCTCTCCATCAACCATTAATGTTTCCCTCATCCATGAGTGAGTAATCCCCCGCTGTAGGCTATGGGGATGGTAGGGATTGGATGAGTTCTATCATGTAATCGAATAAGATTGTTAGGGCATGGTGCCTAGTATCTCTATTACTGCTATTTGACTTTGTTGCAACTTGTTGTGCTTAATGCTTGTCACTAGGGCCCGAGTGCCATGATCTCAGATCTGAACTTATTATTGAATCATTATGATAGTATTGTTTGTGATCTTATCTACAAGTTGTGTACACATATCATTGTCCGGATCCACATGCCCCGAAGTGATAGAAATTGGGACAACCGGAGGGGATGGCTGTGATGTGAGGGCCACATGTGTTTACAGAGTGTTAATGCTTTCCTTCGGTGCTCTATTAAAAGGAGCACCTTAATTTCTAGTAGTTCGCTTGAGGCCCCGCTGCAACGGGCTGGCAGGACAAAAGATATTGTGCAAGTTCTCATTGCGAGCACGCATGACTATATATGGAGCACATGCCTATGATTGTTTAGTACTTGGATGCTTATTATTATTTATCTGTAATTGCCCTAGATCTTGAACTTACATGTTTAGACTCGTCCATGCAACGCCCGTCCATCCATCCCTATGCCTACCGCGCTCATATCCTACTGTTTTCTGCTACTGATACTATTGCTCTTGTTTTACTGTTGCTGTTGCTACTACAAATTGTTGCTACTGATAAACTTCTGTGAGCAAGAACTATTTCTAGGTGCAGCTGAATTGACAACTCGGTTGTCAAGGCCTGCAAGTATTCTTTGGCTCCCCTTGTGTCGAATCAATAAATTGGGTAATACTACCCTCAAAGACAGTTGCGATCCCCTATACTTGTGGGTCATCACCCAAGATCCATTCCTTTGACACCTATCGTTAATGTTCACACATTACCTCAGGATGTCTTGAACTACAATTCTAGCCTTCAAGCTTGTGGGTGTTGTCGTGATTGAGTTGTGACAACCAAGGACTTCCCCTACAACTAGCTATGGCAGATGTTCTTTAATTGGAACCAAATAGATCATGATAAGAGTACACCTCGAGAGTCTCGCATCTATACTCGTGACTCTGCCACACCTTACCCCTTCTCTACATTGGTTTTCGAAAGATTGTCGACTTATGCATCCACATCTTGGGATTCTATCCTGAGCATGTTCCTCTTTCCCTTGTTTTCTGACCTTTGTCTACCAGTTGGTAGCCAAGTAGTAAATGTGCATCGGTCTCTTCTGATGCAATATACTCTTGTGGTCCGTCAATACAAACCATTTCGGGATGTTAGGAGAAACAAACTCCAGTACCTCGTCATATCTAGGACTATGTCAAAGTGTTGTAATCCACAGATCAAGAGGCATTGAGTGTCTCCCATCTGTTCTACCTTAAAGTATCACACTCTTTTATACTAAGAGGTCATGTTGAGTTTCATGAACCCTTAATGAAGTGATGCTTTTACACATATTTACCACCCTTCTTCGAGCTTTTGTGTCTGTAAGTGAAGCATGTGCGTAATAGTTTGGCTATCTGAGATTCTTAGCAATTATTATTGTTTTGAACTTTAAGGACATTTGAGTCATTCTTAGCGTGATTTGTTAACCCTGTCACTAAGCAAAGGATGATTGTGCTTCCAAGTCTGTTATTCTGGTGCACTCTCTTCGGTTAAAGCGTTGGGCTTGTGCCAAAGCTCTGAGACTATGTCATCTTGCCTTACCAAGCAAGTATCCTCTAGAACTAAGTGACATATCGGTGGTTCGTGATATTGTAGTTGTCTTTCTAGAAGTATCGCCTTGTTGCCACATGACCGTGTTGTCAAGTTATTGAGAAAGCAAGTTCTCTGAACTGCTCCTTTCTTCAAGGATCCATACTAGATACCCTGAACTAGTTGGTTGAGCTTAAACAACAACTTGGAGAGTTGTAAGACAGAAGTTCTATCCGACTTTGTTCCTTCTTAAAAGGATGTTTAGTTTTGTTTGTGTTGAAGAAAGATAGTATTTCCTTTATGGATATATTATTTTCCCCCACCTTTGATTTGATTTGGGTTATCATCAAATCAAACTCAGTTCCAAGGACTATCTTGATGGTGTTGCTACCCTGATGTTTCACTTGAGTACATCTTCATGTTCTTTGGTCTGACGAATACTCTCGCCTTGTTCATATGACATATGAGTCCATCTTCTCGGAGTGTCTCGATAAGTTTGTTGTTGAGACCATCAACAATATCCTTATCTTCTACATTGTTAGATTAGACTCATATGGAATATTTGGCAATGATGTTGGAAACTTTCGAGAACCATCCTCGAGTCATCTCGAAGTATGTGTTCTGGATGTTAGAAGTAATCTTCTCTAGTTCGCTGCAATTGTTGAAAGATGTTGTCCTGGATTCGAGACGAGTTAAATCTGCTCCTTAAGGATACACGTGTGTTTTATTGCTAGTACTTCATATGTAGGCAATTGTCTTTCGACAAGTTGCTAATACATGGTTATAGCAATCTAGCTCAGTCTTTTGGAGCTTAGCACTGTAGTCCATATCTTGAGAATCTAGTGACTTTATCTTTGCGGTAAATGTTGCAAACTTTCTATTCGTACATGCTGAGTCTGAAGTATCATCTCACTTAACCAAAGCTGAATCTCAAGTATCAATGATGGTTGGTGTTCCTCAAGGTTTTGACATAGGTACCTTTCTAATTCTGGCAAGATTGATGTAATTGTTGACACACTTAGCCGGAAAGACCTACTGTCATATTCCTTGATTCAGCAGTAACAACTACTCTTCATAAGGCTTCTTCTATATTTTATTATAGTAGTTACACTTATGGTTTTATTTTTATCCGAAGTCTGACCTTTACTTGATGTTTAATTTCTCGAACATCAAGGAGAACATTTAAAGTAGTGTTGCTAAATGTCTCTCGGTCGATCCTCCAGACCATTTTACGCTGGAAAGAATTTTGTTGCGCCAAGAAATTGAAGTCTGAGAATGAAGTTTCTTTCTCCTCGTGTCATCGTGAATCTTCTTACCTATTCATCTAGTGGTGTAAAGTGATATCGTGATCTTTGGCAAAGATTTCGATAGATTTGGATGAACAAAGAGTTTCCTTTGTTTTTTTCAGCTATGTTCTAAGAGTGACTATGATTTTGGTAATCAATAGTTTCTCTTGATACATGTTTCTTGTGACTTATGAGTCCTCTCCACAAAACACCTTTCTGTCTTAAGCCTTCTGTTGAATGAAAGAGTGACCCTTCTGTTCCAAAAGTAGCTCAACATCTTGGTTTTGTTGATCCATATCTCCGCAACCTCAAATCTCTACTTAAGTCGTTTGGTAGAGGTTCCGCATCGAAGTCTCTAGTCATGTTCTTTCTGTTGGAAACCTTCCTTTCCAGAAGCTTAAACTCTTATGTAAGTTCCATGGTCTCAATCCTTATGAAGACCATCTATCTAACAACTTGAAACCTTGTCCTTCTGTTTCCTCCGTTACCTTGTTGTATTTCATGTCGTCATCTCAGAGTTGTTTCTGAATGCTCCATCCATGAGTTGACCATGAGATACTATGTGTGTTGTTTAGTGTGTTTCCCTCTTATCTTTAGAGTGACCCTGTTTCTTTCTCTGTCTGTCTCTTCCGACCTTTGGAATCTTGGGTCGAGATTCTCGTAAGGGGGATAGAGCTGTAACACCCCAGTTTTAGTTAACACTAAATTAAGGTTGTTTGTGCATTCATGAGAATCATAATTGAAATTGTGCATTAAAGAAAATTAAAGTAAAACCCTAAACCCTAGTTTCCCTCTCTCGTTGAAAGCAATTCAAAGAGGTTTTGAATTTTGAAATCACAAAAATAATGGGCCCAAATTGAATATAAGGGCTCTTGAGTATTTTACAAACTTTACAAACCCTCTGGTATTTTTGAATTATTCAAAACAGAATTCAATTGAAATTATATAAAGGAAAACAGAAATGGAAAAACTATTCCACAGAAAAAAATAAGCAAACCCTAGCTACCTGGGCCAAGCCCATCTCTTCCCTCTCATTTCTTCCGCTCAGCGCGCAGCAGCCAGCGGCCCAAGAACGACCCAGTTCAGCCCATCCCCGGCCCGTACCCCTTCGCCTCTCTGTCTGTCGTATTCCCCGCGAGCGGCAAGCAGCTGCCTGTCTGCCCACCGGTCGTCGATCGGCGCTGCGCCAAGATCCTTGCCCCGCCGCCCCTGGAGCTGAAGATAAGGCCGCCGAGGTGCCCTGCTTCAACATCATCTTCTTTTCCCCCTCCCAGCGACCTCCCTCTATTTGGTTCTTCAAACCCGAAACCCTAGCTACCAATCCTACCGGCGCTCTGCCGTCTCCGACCGCCCCAGGCCAAGCCGTGGACACCGTTGAGACCGCTGTGTCACCCTACACCTCTCCGTCGATCTACGTGTGCTAGGATGGATGGAATCGGCTGAATTGGAACCTCCGTCCCCGACTCCGGCCATTGCTGACATGGTTATACCCTACGGGTACGTAACTTCAGCATACCTAGTCCAGCCCAAGGAAGGCCCACGGCAGACATACGCTGGCCCATGAAGATTTTCGGGTGGCCAAGGCCCATGACGTCTTCGGATCCTTGGAGAGCAAGACTAGAGTTTGAATACAACTTGTAACCTACTCGTATTGGTACCTGAGACCTAGCCTCCCCATATATAAAGGCTAGGAGGGTCCAACGAGGAGGAGAGGACAATCCCACAACAGACCTAGATCTCTCGACTCATACTTTCGCACACGCCAGATCGAATCTGCGCACCCTGTAACCTTCGGTTCCGCCGTAATCAAAGAGCAGACAAGCAGGAGTAGGGTTTTCCCTCCGGGGGCCTGAACCTGGGTAAATCTCGTGTCCCCTGTTTGCTTGTCTGTTAACCGTGCCACGATCTCCAGCATCCCCATCTGCTCCAAAACCCAAGCCCATAACAATGGGCATTGACGAGATTAAACCTCGTCAATTGGCGCCGTCTGTGGGAATTGGGGCTGCTGATTGTGCGGTCGTGACGGTTCCGACCCGATCGATCTACAACTCCGCGGCGACGGAGAATCATCTTCTCTTTGGCGCTTTCGACTTCACCGCCCACTCGCCGGCCACCATGAATGATTTTGAGCCCGTAGGCGACGGACTCGAAATTCTGTTCGGGAGCTTCTGCTTCCAGGTGGGACAAACTGGCACCCTCCGCCTCCCTGAGCGGGTGCCCGTGCCGTCAATCAGGCCCGCTTCGTGGGCTCCACACCCCGTGCTACGCACGTCACCATCAACAGATGAGTTCTACAGCAGCAGCAGCTGCAACTCCGATCTGTGCGATCCACCTTCGGATGAAGGGACCTACGGTTCCTGATCCGAAAGCTGCGGCAGCAGCCAACCAATCTGCAGGCGCTATCTGTGCGCCGCAATCATCCAAAACGATGAGGAAACGCCTAACCCGCCGCCCAACCCCAACCCGCAGGACGGAAACGACGAAAACAGGGACAACAGGGGCCACCTCATCCAACTTAGCAAAGAAGGATGGGTCGAAGCACGCCGCGCCGTCGCAGGCGAAATAGTCCTACCTCTGGACTCCCCACGTGATCTGCTGATGGCATATCACTACCTCCTCATCGAGGAGCACAAGAAGCAAGTCAAGATGCAGGAGACGCTCGACAAACGCAAGAAAGCAGCCTCTGAGTCCAGTGCGCGACGAGCTGCGCTCTCCGCCATGGGACCCGGCTCTAGCACAAACGGAAACCAGGGAAACAAGCACCGCTCTCGGGTGGAAAACATGGACCCGAAGGAGCGGCGTGACGCGACCCGAACTCTCCACACATCGTTCATGGATATGGACGCCGACGGCAACATCACCCCGAAGACGCCACAAGCTGCGATCATGGCAGCCACTGCGTATCTCGCGGCTCACCCACCTCCGGAGGGGGATCCGAAAAGGGCCATGCATAGGTCCGCACTCACCGGACTAGGACTAATCGGAGCTGCGCTCCACGAAGACGCTCCTACGGAGCCGAAGAAGAAAGCTCCGGCCAGGCGCGACCGGAGCCCCACTCCCTCATCCGAAGACGAAGAGGAACACGATCTTCCTCGAAGGAAGAAGAGCTCGCACCGCCATAAACGCGACTACGACGCTAGAGACAAGCTTACACAGCGCAAGATCGACAAAGCACGCGCCAAACGCGCATGCTCGTCTGAATCTGAGATGGATGAAGACGAAGGAGAACTCTGCGGGGCTCGATGCTTCAGCACATCCGTCAGGCGAACACAGATGCCACGCAACTTCAAGCTTCCTTCGGATACTCCGAAGTTCAACGGCACGCAAGATCCAAAGTCCTGGCTCAGTGACCATCTGTCATCCGTCAAGCTTCACGGAGGCAACAAAGAAACCGCCATGCAATGCCTTCAGCTGCAGCTGACAGGCGCGGTGCGGGTCTGGCTTAGCAGCCTATCATCAGGATCCATCCGAAGCTGGGAGGAGCTCGCTTATAGCTTCATCCGAAATTTCAAAGGAACCAGCAAGAGGCCCGCCTCAATCGAAGAATTGCGAGCCTGCACTCAGAGAACGGGTGAATCTATTCGCTCGTACATACTACGCTGGTCTACAACCAAGAACTTCGCAACACACATCTCCGAAGAAAGGGTCATCGATGCCTTCCGGGACGGTGTCAAGCGCCCAGACTTCAAGGAGGAACTTGGGCGTGTAAAGCCCAAGACACTCGACCACCTCATGGAAATCGCCAACAGGTGGGCAGACGGCGAAGATTGCATCCAGCGGGCGCAATCAGATAAAGAGGACGACTACGGCCGAAGACGCGAACGCCGCAGCAAGAGGAGACCGCGCGTCTACGAGGACCGCGACGGACCCGACATGGTCGCAGCCGGCTACGCCGACCGCCGTAACGACAACAGCCGCAACAGCGGAGGATACCGCAGCGGAAACTTCCGCGACAATGGACGACCAACGCAGTTGTGGCAACGCCGCGACCGCGACAACGGACCCTCAACATTCGACAAACTTTCGGGTCCATGCACCATCCACTTCTACATCGACAAACAAGATGGCAAAAAGAAAGCTAGCCACATGCTCAAGGACTGCCGCGAGTTCCAGAAACTCAGCGAAGGCATGATGCAGATGAGGCAACAAGCTCCAATTCCTGCGTTCGGAAACGCACCTGCGCCAGGTGAAATAGCACACGGAGCTCCTCCACCGCCACCTATTGGAGGCCCAAATCAACCAGTCGCACCAGCGCAAAACAACGCCGGGGTTGCATACGCCCCACCAACAGGGTGCAGAAGAAAATCACCCGACAAATCAACTTGGCCGTGGCAACTCCGCCTGCAATCCCTGAGTACCTCAGCGGATCGGAGTCCTGCATCACATTCACTCGCGCGGATCACCCTTGCCAGATCCCTCGCCCAGGTCATGCTGCCCTGGTGCTGGAGGCACAGATCGGAGGCTTCGAGATGAGTCGCGTCTTCATGGACGGCGGCAGCGGCATCAACCTAATGTTCGCAAGCACTCTAGCAGCTATGCGGATCCCGCAATACAGCCTGGAACAATCAGACACAACGTTCCACGGCATTGTCCCAGGGAAGGGCATCTCCCCCTGGGCAAAATAGGGCTCGACGTCATCTTCGGGAAGCCGGACAACTTTCGGCAGGAGCGCCTAGAATTCGAAGTGGTGGACTGGCCGTCGCAATACCATGCCATCCTGGGACGTGTAGCATTCGCAAGGTTCCTGGCCGTCCCACACTACGCATACTTACTACTCAAGATGCCAGGACCAAGGGGCGTCATCACAGTCCACGGGAGCTTCACCCGATCGGACCAATGCGACAGGGATTTCAACAAAATCTCCCAGTCTTTCGGCATGCAAGAAGAGCTTGTAAGGCTCCGCGAGGTGACGAACAATGGGCTACCCCCAGTCACAAAGTAGAACGCACCTGACATGTCTTTCGACTCCACCATCAACACCAAGAAAGTGCAGGTCCATCCAACGGATGCCTCCAAGACGGCGCTGATCGCCAACGACCTCAGCACCGCATAGGAAGGCGCGCTCGTCGAATTCCTCCGTGAGCGCTGGGAAATCTTCGCCTGGTGTCCTGCGAACATGCCAGGAGTTCCCAGGGAATTCGCCGAGCACGCACTCAATGTCTTCCCAGACACCAAGCCAGTCAAGCAGTCCATCCGAAGACTGTCGGAGCCACGAGCCGAAGCTATCGTCAAGGAGATCAACAGATTACTCGCAGCAGACTTCATCCGGGAAATCAAGGAAAGCGAGTGGTTGACAAACACGGTGATGGTCCCGAAGAAGGACACGGACATCCTGCGGATGTGCGTGGACTTCACGTCACTAAATAAACACTGCCCTAAGGACCACTTCCCTCTTCCTCGGATCGACTAGATCATCAATTCGACTGCAGGTTGTGAGAAACTCTCCTTCCTCGACGCCTACTCAGGCTATAACCAGATTCGACTCAAGGTCGAAGATCAAGAAAAAAACGGCGTTCATCACACCGTTCGGAGTATACTGCTACAACACAATGCCCTTCAGGCTAAAGAACGCGGGTGCCACGTACCAGCGATGCATGCAGGCCTGCCTCAAGAACCAGATCGGTCGCAACGTCCAAGTCTATGTCGACGACATAGTCATAAAAACCAAGGAGGCAAGAACACTTATCGACGATCTCCGCGAGACGTTCGACAACCTTGATCGCTACAGGATCAAGCTCAATCCAGAAAAGTGCGCCTTCGGCGTCCCCTCGGGTCAGCTGCTCGGATACTTCATCTCTCAACGAGGGATCGAAGCGAACCCGAAGAAAATCAAAGCTATCATGACAATGGAGAAGCCGAAAAACCTCAAGGGCGTTCAGCAGCTCACAGGGCGAGTAGCGGCACTAAGCAGGTTCATCGGCCGCATGGGCGAGAAGGCCCTACCATTTTACCAGCTGCTGCACAAAGCAGACAAGTTCGAGTGGACACCAGAGGCCAACGACGCATTCGAAAGCCTCAAGCGGCTCCTCTCCACCTCGCCAGTTTTGGTCACGCCAAAAGAGCGCGAGCCCCTATTGCTGTACATAGCAGCCACACACCAGGTGGTCAGCACAGTACTCGTGGTCGAACGACCCAAAGAAGGCAAGACCCACGGGGTACAACGCCCAATTTACTACCTCAGCGAGGTTCTCACTCCAACAAAACAGCGGTACCCGCACTACCAGAAGCTGGCCTACGGCGTGTTCATGACGGCTCGACGACTGAGCCACTACTTCCAGGAACATCAGGTGATGGTCGTCAACGAGGCACCCCTAAACAGCATCCTGAATAACCCAGAGGCCACAGGGCGCGTGGCCCTGTGGGGCATTGAACTATCACCCCTGGACATCATCTACGAGAAGCGACACACCATCAAATCTCAAGTCCTTCCGGACTTCCTAGTGCACTGGATGGAGCTGCAGCTGCCTGACACCCCAGACATGTCGCAGTCCTGGACAATGCATTTTGACGGCTCCAAACGCGAAGCCGGGGCAGGGGCAGGAGTCATACTGACCTCCCCGCAAGGTGACAAGATGAAGTACGTCCTTCGGATGAAATTCAGAGCCTCCAACAACGAGGCCGAATACGAAGCCCTCATCCATGGCATGAAAATGGCAAAAATATGCGGCGCAACGCGCCTGGTCATCTACGGTGACTCCAACCTCGTCGTACAGCAGACGATGAATGAGTGCGACGCACACGCCGAAAACATGATCGCGTACCGCGCGCTATACATCGCACTCGAAGGAGAATTCGACGGCTGCGAACTTCGGCACGTTGGAAGAGAGAGCAACGAGGAGGCCGATAGACTTGCCAACATCGGCTCCACTTGTGCAAAGGTACCACCAGGTGTGTTCCTCGAACAGATCTGCGTGCCATCCATCAAGCGGAAATTCCCCAAGGGATCACCCGAAGAAGCAGAACACTCGGGGGCTACGCTACCCGAAGGTCATGAAGGACCCGAAAAATTGGATACCGAATTAGCCACGGTCAACCTGATGCAGGTCATGGCAGTCGAAGAAACTTGGACACGTCCATACCTCCAGTTCCTGATAAACGGAGAATTGCCAGAAAGCCCGACAGATGCCCGACGCATATCTCGTCGGTCAAAAGCCTTCACCATCATCAACGGCGAGCTGTACAAACGCAGCATTACGGGCGTACTACAACGATGCGTAACCATCAAGGACGGCAAGGCCATACTCCAAGATATCCACGACGGCATCTGCAGCCACCATGCAGGCAGTCGCTCCCTCGTCGCCAAAGCTCTGCGAGCAGGATTCTACTGGCCAACGGCCATGAGCGACGCGAAGGACATCGTCCGAAGATGCAACGGGTGCCAACGGTTCGCCGACAAACCGCACGCACCTGGGTCCGAACTTCGACCCATACCCATAGCCTGGCCTTTTGCCCAATGGGGCCTCGACATGATCGGCAAACTGCCAAAATCCTCGAAGGGAGGACACGTCTTCCTCCTGGTCGCAGTCGACAAATTCACCAAGTGGATCGAAGCCATGCCAGTCACCAACCAGAAGGGCAAAACCGCCATCAAGTTCTTCGAATCCATTGTCTACAGGTTTGGCGTACCGCACAGCATCATCACCGACAACGGATCGAACTTCATCTCCGAAGAATTCCAGGACTTCTGCGAAGGCCTCGGGATCAATATCACGTATGCCTCAGTGGCACACCCGTAAACAAACGGGCAAGTGGAAAAGGCCAACAGCCTAATCGGCGCTGGCATCAAGAAGCGCCTCATGAGCTCACTTGAGCACAAAGCTGGAAACTGGACGAAAGACCTACCGTCTGTCCTGTGGAGCTTACGTACTACGCCAAACAGCTCCACCGGCTACACACCGTTCTTCATGGTGCACAGAGCTGAGGCCGTGCTACCAGCCGAAGTACGCCACCAGGCTCCACGAGTCGTCGCTTACAGCGAAGCCGAATCCATGGCTGCACTCGAAGATGCCGTCGACACACTCGACGAAGCACGAGATATAGCAGCAGCTAGATCAACGGTGTACCAGCAAAGTCTCCGCAACTACCACAGCCGCCGGCTGCGCCCAAGGTCCTTCGTCGAAGGAGACCTCGTCTTGCGACTTAAGCAAAAGCGACCGAATAAACTCGAGTCGCCATGGGAAGGACCCTATGCCATCACCGAGGTCATCCCAGGTGGCGCCTATCGCCTCAAGCACGTGGAGTCTGGAATCGCATACTCCAACCCATGGAACATCTCGCACCTGCGACGATTCTACCCATAAGCAATGTACCCCCTTCTTACTTCCAATAAGGCTTTCAGCCAAGGCTACTCAGCCGAACCATGTACCTCCTCCATTACGCTACAAATAAAGCTAAGTGTCTCGCCCCCAACCTTTGGTTGACTATTTCTCTGCAACCTTATTACATGCTACAAACGCACTCGGGGGCTCCCCCCACCTCACGATTTCATCGACTGAGGACAAAACGTGTACACCTGAGTAGCTGACCACGTCAGGCAAACGAAAAGGGCACGTACTAAATCAAAGCACTCGGGGGCTCCCCCCACCTCACGATTTCATCGACTGAGGACAAAACGTGTACACCTGAGTAGCTGACCACGTCAGGCAAACGAAAATGGCACGTACTAAATCAAAGCACTCGGGGGCTCCCCCCACCTCACGATTTCATCGACTGAGGACAAAACGTGTACACCTGAGTAGCTGACCACGTCAGGCAAACGAAAAGGGCACGTACTACATCAAAGCACTGCGTGCTCACAAACAAGCGAACCTTTACAACAAAGGGCACATACACGCCCAGCCGCAATATACAAATTTTACATCTATCTGTTCATTTTCAGGTACTACCTATTCTAAAGAATAACCTGAGCACGCTGCTCAAACAAATCTACAATCTGTTCGGCATACTGCCTTACAGCCGCGTAATACGGACGCATATTCCACTCGCCACCATCTGGTCGAGGAGGTGGCCCAGTCGCCACATCAACCAAATCTACATCAGGGCGATGCACCCTCACAAGAGACAAGGCAGCCTTCACCCCTGCGACGAGCTGCTGCCGCACCAGCTCCTTCACATTGCTGGCACTCCGAAACTTCGTCAGAAGACCTGCAAGGGTCGTTGGCACGGCATCCAACGGAAAAATGACGTGCAGCACCGAGGAAAGCGATGTCTGCACTTGGCGGAGCACCCGCGAAACCTGGTAGACACGATCCTGCACCGTCGCCAGAACTATGGCGCGATCACGATCCATCCAGAAGAAGCCGCCGGCCTCCATGTCCTGTTGAGTCAAGCAATTGACTCGAACAGCAATACGCTCCTTTTCTTCCCTCGGAGCAAGATTGGCACCTGCGACAACCGCACAAAACAAGAGTAAGGCCAGCAGGCTCACCCGAAGAACTAAGCTACAGCCCGAAAGAAGGATCAACTTACATTGCAGCTGCTCGGACAGCCGACCCAGCTCTGCCATCAAATACTCCTCTCTGGCTGCACCACGATCTGCTTTGGACTTCCAAACGTCAGCGCGACCGCGCAACCCAAGCAAATCTCTCTCCAAGTTGCGCACGCGATCTCGAAGAAACGCGAGCTGCGAGGAATCATCCAATGATGCTCGCAAGGGCCTTTCGGATGAAGTGTCAACCGGGCCAGCACCCGAAGGAACCTATAGCAGCAGAAAAAAGAAGGCACATAGACATTCAGCCAAGGATAGAGCTCAACTCGGAGGAATTCATTAAATAAGGCCACTGCGTGGCACAAGGATGGTACTACAAAAGATATTTACAACAAAAATAGACTACAAACTACCCTACGTCTACTATGCCTAAGACGGCGGACACAGGGTCGCCTCAGAACCAGACTGCTTAGCTTTGGCCTCGCCTTGCTGCCGCAAGGCATACTCAGACAGCAAGTCAATGAGCTTGGGCCCATATCGTCTGCAGCGAGCGGAGTAGGCGGCGAAGGCTACCTCGGATCCATCCGCAGCTGTAGGCATCCGAGAAGTAATCTGGGGCAGGTCCAGCTCCGCCCCAGCCGCCATGGCCATGGCCAGCCCGACGGACACGCCGATGCCCTTCTGCTTGCGCTTGTACACTGCAGGCGCTTCGGCTGACAGAGCCTCTGCCAGAGCACCCACGTCTTCAAGGGATGCGCCCTTCGGGAAGAGCTCCTGGTAGAAGCGACCAAGGACCTCTTTCGCCTTGGCAAGGTAGTTGACGATGGTGCTGCAGCGGTCTTCGACCGCTACAGTGGCATCATCTAGAGCACTCCCGTGCTCCAGAGCACCACGGTCAAACTCGATGCCTGCGGCATCTGAGACAAAAAAGAAGAAAACATAAAGAAAGGCAACATAGAAGAAGATCCGTAGAAAAAGGAGCAAGTACAAAAGCTAGCACTCACCCGAAATAGCCTTGGCAGCAGCCATGAGCTTCTCCGCCACCCCTTTTTCACGAGCAGCCGCAACGATGGCCAGCTGCTCCTCACGACCTGCGGCCTCCTGCTGCAGACGCTCTTTCGCTTCGGCTGCCTTCTTCAGCTCCAGCTCAAGGCGCTCTCTCGCCCCAGCGGCAGCTTCGGCCTTCTGCTCCGATTGGCCAAGGCTCTTCTTCAGAGCATCGACCTCACAGAGAGAGTCGTTATGCTCCTCTGCATTTACAACAAGCAAGTGTCAAAGAACAGGACCAGGATAAGCAAGAGAAGTACTACAAGGCAGACGAATACCTTGAAGCTGCCGCAATTTCGCCTCCAACGTCAGGCGTTCCTCCACCAGCCGCTTGGCCTCTTGGACAAAAGGCTGCAACAACAGGCAATAGTAGTAAGAGCAGGACTTGGGGGCTACGCCCAACACAAAGAAGCATAAACAACATCAGCATACGAAGACACTCGGGGGCTCCCCCCGTAACATCAAGCAGAAAAACTTACGTGCTCCGAAGGCGAACCCGCAGGCCCGCCTGCGAAATTCTGAGGCGCAACCACCAGCCTCTCCTGCACAGGAGGAACTGGCGCAGCATCACCAGAAGTCGCCACCGTCTGAGGAGGAGGCGACGCAATGTTCGACTCCCCCATCATCTCGCGCGCACCATCACTGGCGCCGTCGGAGGATTGCCTGCATACGAACCAATCAACACAGGTGCAAAAATAACAAGGGAACAAAGGACAACAGTGGCAACAAGAAAACTTACGAGCCCAACACGCTCAGGTCGAAGATAGGATAAGCCCTTCGGGCCCACTTCTCCTCCTTCTTTTCTTCCTTCTTCTCCTCTTTCTTCTCTTCCTTCTTCCGCTTTGCTGGCGGGTGCGGAGCAACAGCCCGCACAGGAATGGCAGGAAGGGGAGAGGAAGAACCCCCATGAACATCATCATGACGCTCAAGGCCCAGAGGATTTCTGGGAGTCGGAGGATTTGAAGCATCCGAAGACTCGCTCGAGCTCCGTGATCTCTCGCGCGTATGGTCCTCACTCGACTCGTCGGCAACCTCCGCTGGGGATCGCGCTGACGGTAGCTCGGACACGGAGTCCACCACTTCATTATCCGGGGCATTCGGATACCTTTCGGGCAACGGTGGTGCCATGCCTAACACTTTGAAGCTCTGCAAAAGGGAAAAGAACTTTGTTAGCAAACAAAGAACACAAATAAGCACCCAACAAAAAAGGGAAGCACTACGTGCGCAAATCTACACCTTTGGCACGGCCAACGCCGAAGAAAAGGGAGGAGTCAGCGACTTCCCCGGGATTTTTTCGTCGACCTTGAACTTCAACAGCGCGCGAAGATCCTTGTCAAGTTCCACCTCGGAGATTTTCTCACTCGAAACCCTCGTCGGATCATGGCGCCCAGAGTAAAGAAACATCGGATGCGCCCTCGCTTGAAGGGGCTGCACCCGACGCTCAAGAAACGTCCGGATGATGTCGACACCGTTCACCTCCTTCTCAGGAATCAGTTGGAGATCCTCCACCCGACGGTACAGGGCCTCTATCTCCGCCACCTCACCATCCAAGATTTGATTTTTCCAGGATCTTTTCTTCTCAATCAACTGGGAGGGGTCAAAAGGAACGAGACCAAAATCTTGCCCAGGCAGTACGGAGTCACGGATGTAAAACCATTTCCTCCGCCAGTACTGGACAGATTCGGACATGGAAAAGGAAAAGAATTGCACATTGGGACTAAGGGAGATGATGAAACCCCCAATGGGATACACACCATCCGAACCAGACTGTCTCTTCACGGAATAAAGCTTCCGGAAGAGGCCAAAGTGCGGCTCTATGCCAAGCCAACACTCGCAAAGCGTAATAAAACACGCAATGTGAAGAAGGGAGTTGGGAGACAGATGATGGAGTTAAACCCCATAGAAAAAGAGCAGTCCACGAAGGAAGTCATGGACCGGAAAAGAAAACCCGCGAATCATGAAGGCAACAAACATAACCCGATACCCAGATGGGGGACGGGGGATTACCTCATTCCCAGGGAGTATCACGGCCGTCGTGTCTTGCGGGATCAGGCTCCGCTCGTGCAGCTTGCGGAGATCGCTCTCCCGCGTCTCTGATTGCCGCCAGCCACCATCGGTGACACGAGCAGCGGCGGCGCCCTTCTTGCCTCCGGCGGTGCTGGTCCCAACTGCAGATGAGGACTTCTTTTTCCCCATGGCGCTACGGCGGTGGTGGCGTTGCCAACGAAGAAAGACAAAGGAAATGTGGAAGAAAAGCTCAGCGCGCAGCAAGAATCGCTCAAGAACAAGGAAGCAGTGAACAGATGAACTGCTGCGGTGAAAAACAAACCACGATTTCACCACGGATTATAACAGCGAAGACGACGCACGCTGGCCGTCCATCGAGAAGACCTAACGACAATGGTAGATCTGGCCGTACACGTGTCAGCACCAAAACGAACCGTCGTTACCACGCCGTCCACTACGCGTGGAAATCGAGGAGACGCCGTAATCATCTCCACGCCGCGCGTGACCGGTCAATTCAAAGTCAGCAACTGGGACCCACGCTTCGTCCAGTCAAGTCATCTCTGGCATAGCAGACACTTGAGGTCATCAATCGTCAGCACTGACGTCATCAAAAGCTATACTAGCACCAACTTCGGCTCCATAGCTAAGAGTACTCACTCGAATCTACGATTCGACTAAATACTCGGGGGCTACTCCTATCAGGAGCGCTGGCCGCGCACGTGAAAGACAAATGAAGACAACACACTTCTCTGAGTCCTACGTCGAGTCTACGACTCCACTACGGACTCGGGGGCTACTCCCATAGGGAGGAAGGATTTAAGCATCCGAAAATTTTTGAGTCCTACGGACTAAACAACTGAGCAATGCTTGCACTAAAGTCTCCGCTCGAGTCTACGACTCGAACAGACACTCGGGGGCTACTCCCATAGGGAGCGCTGGCCGCGCACCCTATGAAATCTTCGACTGCGATCTTCCGGAATCGCATGCAAAATCTTTTTCGGCAACTCTGCCCCAATTAATGCTAAGTGAGTAACATCCTCCTTGGCCACCCGAAACACCTCCGCGGTGATAAACATTTGGATGCTGCGTCTGCGACGCAAAGATAAGACCTACAGATATCATCTGATGGCCTGGCAACGCACCTGACTGCGCTCTGCTAGTATGAATCCGTACCAGCAGGTACGATGAAAAATCCCGACGGACGCGTTGGGTACACCAATTAAAATCACTGGAATTCCACTCCTGTAAGTCCTCCGCGGCCTGAGTCGAATTACGCCAGCATATGTTCCAGGTCTAGGTTGAGGGACCCGAACCTAAAGAAGATCGTGTTGTTTCGTCCTAAGACAGTTAACTGACCCTGATCCGTCGGGTGAGTCAGACACACGCATCAACAATCCCTACACATTCTCTTGAAAGACAGATTTGCACCCGAAAGATTGAAGAGTCCTCAGCCGAATCTACGATTCGACTGATCACTCGGGGGCTACTGACATGGTTATACCCTACGGGTACATAACTTCAGCATACCTAGTCCAGCCCAAGGAAGGCCCACGGCAGACATACGCTGGCCCATGAAGATTTTCGGGTGGCCAAGGCCCATGACGTCTTCGGATCCTTGGAGAGCAAGACTAGAGTTTGAATACAACTTGTAACCTACTCGTATTGGTACCTGAGACCTAGCCTCCCTATATATAAAGGCTAGGAGGGTCCAACGAGGAGGAGAGGACAATCCCACAACAGACCTAGATCTCTCGACTCATACTTTCGCACACGCCAGATCGAATCTGCGCACCATGTAACCTTCGGTTCCGCCGTAATCAAAGAGCAGACAAGCAGGAGTAGGGTTTTCCCTCCGGGGGCCTGAACCTGGGTAAATCTCGTGTCCCCTGGTTGCTTGTCTGTTAACCGTGCCACGATCTCCAGCATCCCCATCTTCTCCAAAACCCAAGCCCATAACAATGGGCATTGACGAGATTAAACCTCGTCAATTGCCCTCGCCATCGATTCCGGTAGCCCCTTGCCTCTACGTCAACCTTCTCGTGTTGCTGGTGAGATTCTGGTGCTCATGGCACCATCGATTCGTTTGCTGCCTCGCCCTAGTCACCACACGTCGTTCACCTGCAAGCGCCGCCGCCGCCGCTCGCTGTGCTCACTACTGCAACGACCATTCTATAGCGCCGCCGCCTGTTTCTAGCTCAGCGCGAAGCACAGATTCAAACGAGAGCAACCCTGCTTCCCCGTTTGCTTCCTAGTGCCGCCGGTCGTCGTCGTCTGCGGGTTTTCCGGCGAGTCCCGCGTGACGCCAAGGTGGCATCCGCGTGGACCAGGTCCCACCTGTTAGCCTTAGTGGCTAGATATCCATGTGGTGACGCAGTAAACCTTTTTGAAAGGGTTTAAATAATTCCAGAAAATGTAATAATCTTGTAAATTCAATATTCATTACAACTCAGAAAAATATGTATAATATATCAAAATGTTCAGAAAAATGAGATCTAACTATCTAAGCTATAATAATGCATTGTTAAGATACTTAAATGACAATTTTAATTAGAAGAACAAACCAACCTCTCTCATATACATCCAGAGTTTTCCCGAATTAGGGTTTATACCCCTCGGAACCCTGATTAAACTGTCAAGCATGCCTTAGGGTTACATTTCAATACAATTTAACTCTTCATATCATCATCCTTGGTTGAGCATTGCATCGATGCCATGTGTTGATTGTTTCCCTTTATTTCCGGTATTTGCTTCTTCTCCGGTAGAATGCGAGATCGACATCAATATCAAAGACTGAGATCAAGACCATCGAAGATCGACGAACAATACTTGACCAATTGTAATGAAGTCAAGTACAAGTCTTCCGAAGATCTGCTTATTGGTTATCAACTGGCAAAGGCAAGCATAGCCCCACCATGATATAATCCTATGATTTCGAAAGTATTTCAATTCCTGCCATGATGCATATGATTCTTCTATGGTCTTTTATCGATAGATAGAGTATCCTATCTGTTGCATTACTCCCTCTGAGCTTATATTACCTGAGCCACTGCTCCTAGCATAACTAGGTTTGGCTTGTGTGCACTGCTAGAGCTTATATTTGTGTCCTGCTTAGCCATGCATAGATATCAGTGCTGGTTCATCCAGATGATGTACCATATGCAAATAATCTAGTATGACAGGAGAATATGATGAAATGAGATCAGTGGTAAATGTTAAACATGCTAAGGCTTGTATGGGAGGCCATAGTGGGATGTGGTTTTTCTAGTCCCATGCTCGCCACCACTAGGACCCGAGTTCTTGCCTTTGGAACCGAGACGAGCGTACAACCACACGGGACCTGGACAACCTCATGACTAACTAACTTGCCTAGTATATTCCATGAGTCACATAGTTCGGCGTTCCATTCAACATGCATTCTGTATCTCCTCGAAGGCGGCGAAGGAGGTGCATTCATAACAGGTAGGGAAGCGTGGACCGGGTTGCTTGGGTTCGATGGAGCCCCTGCTGAACCAACCTTGCCTTTAAGGACCGGCTTTGGGATTTGACCCGTTACGGCGGAACCATCCTTATTGTGTCTCATGTCTCGGGGAAAGCAAGGTAAAGGTCGTGTCTAACCACCCTCTATCGGCCTTCCAAGGAAGAGGGATAATGATTCTGGCATTAAGAGAAGGTTAGTACGTGTGGGTAAAGTTGTACACCCCTGCAGGGTAATAATCTTTTCAAAAAGCCGTGTTCATGGTTATGAACGCTTGGTGACCAGAATCTAAGATCATAGAGAACTATAACCTAATCGTAAAACTTGGTAGATCAATGTGTGCTTAAGGATGCTTCCTCATGGGTACGAGGGGGTGATCCTAGATGAGGTTCAGATGATGATGACTTGGTGGATATCAAAAGATGATGATCAATATTTTGAGGATGTCGCTCTCTTATCCCCTTTTAAAATATTCTGATTAGACGAGCTTCTTCTCTCCCTTGTTTTATAAACAAAGATGGCTTTATGCAAAACAACTCCACCAGCCATAAGTCTTGCGGAGTACACCCTGTACTCACCCTTGCTTTGTTGATACTTTTGTAGCAGATTAAGTGCTCCCCTGAAGATGAGTTTGGTACTACATCGACACCTACGAGTAGCTTGGGGTTCCCGGCCAGCAGCCTGGAATCTATGGGCCGGGACGTCATTGTTATGCTTCAGTCCTCTTAAGCCATTTATTAAGTTTGCTATACTTAATAGCATAAGTTTCCTTCTATTGTTTGATGTTTGTGGTCAATGACCTTTGCTTGTAATAATTTGGTTCTCTGCTCAGTTATGAGCTTGATGTAATAAATTTTTGTGTCGTAGGGTCACTGTTGTGTTACCGATTCTTTACTGGATATTCTCGAGCTCAAGGTTAAGCTTATGTCAGATGGAGGTCTGGAATTTGTTTAGCCCTGATCTCGGGGGTGTCACAGGATACCCGCTAGTGACGCCGTTGAGGTCAAAGTCGTCAGGAAAGTGTGCGAGGCCAAGCCTTAGCGCAGTCGCAGCTCCACGACGGAATGCCGACTACGACATGTACTCCACAACCGCTGGAGCCCTCTCTAGGTAGCGCCAGACCTCAGTGAGTTCGCTTGGGATCACCTCCGTTGGCGAGATCTCCTGAAGGTACGCGCGAATACAGGTCGTCGAAAGGGCGGTAGAATCCACCAGCATGGTGACACACTGCCGCGTGTCATACGACTGTACCTCGGGCTCGTCATCAAGAATTTTCCCTGTGGAAGCACAAGTAACTCAGCATTAGAAGGATGCATGAATCAAATCCACCCCCTCGGGACACAATAACAATGGCGACCCGCACGCTCGGGGACTCGCTAATACAATCAAACAAGACGAAGGAACTCACCAATCAGGGGACGACAGCGCCCCGTAATGAAATCCTGAAGACCCGATAAATCAGTCTCCAGCCCCGTGACGAGAGCATCCGCACCTTCCGCTCTTCATCTTCGGCAGCGACAATTGCCTTAGCTCTCTCCTCCACCGAGCTCGCCTTCGCCTTCGCGGCCTTAAGCTCTCGCTCTAGCTCGGCCACTCGCTTCTCCGCGACGATCAACGACGATTGGGCAGCCGTCAACTCGCTAGTGGGGACCAAACCTTCGCAAGCCTTCGTCACCGCGGCCGAATGCCCCTCTGCAGCAACGCAAGGGTGAGATCAAAATCAGAAACAAGATAGATATGGAGAAGGGTACCTCGAAAACCTACCCGCGGTCGCTTGCAGCTGTTTATTCATCTCCTGCACGGAGCGGAGGTCTTTCTCCAGACGCTCTTTGGCGGCCAGTCGCTCCGCCGATTCATGTTGGAGGCCCTGCACAGACACAACCAAACATAAGCAAACATCAAAGAAATTCCTAAGTGCCTAGCCGCTGAAATTCAGCGACTAGACACTTGGGGACTGGACATCCAAGAAATTTCTTAAGTGCCTAGTCACTGAAATTCAGCGATTAGCCACTCGGGGACTGGATAGCAAAAACAATAAGAATCTTCCCGCTAAAATTCAGCGACCAGATCCTCGGGAACCGGACATACCTGAATAGTTGTGCCCAGCATGCTGTGCAGCTCGACTGCATCCACCGACGGCAGCACCAGAGGCGTGCGCCCGCGATGCTGCTTAACTTCCGAGCCCAAAACTTCGGGCGCTTGGGCCGACTGCACCGACACACTCGTGGTGGAGGCCCTCGCCATAAAGCTAGGGAAGGTCACCACCGCCGCTCCCGGAGCTGATGGAGGGGTTAACCTCTTGGGTGCCCGATCTTCACGGATCTCGTGGTCAAATCGATGGGAAAGCGAGGGGAAAGGGAGAAGGTAGCGGAAGCAAACACACACCTCGCGAAGAACACGATGAACACACGCAAAACTCACACGATACAAGGCCGATTGCTCCCGAACGGCGGCCACCGGTCCGATAGAATCCTCGCAAGGAAAGATCGGTCAACGTGCTCCCTCAAATCCACATCGGAGAGGGAAGAACACCTTGGGGAGGGTCTTGACAACTTGGAGACGAGACATCGAACTCCAAGGCCTTGTTCAACGATGGATGCGTGATGCAAAGTCCAATCGAGGTTGGTGACGATAGTCGGTCCCCTTGTAAGGGGATGAGGCAAAACTAGAGATTCCACACAAGGGGGTTGTCTTTAGTCTATCATCTATGCCTCAGGGATACATGAGGGGTGGGGGCTCTATTTATAGGCCAACCACATAAACAAGGGTAGTTTGGGGATAAACTAGGCGAATAGGTAGGTAAGGGGGATACATGGGCTGGGGCCCAACTAGTGCGCGCAGGCACTGTCATGAGCGGTAGTACCGGACTTGGGACCGGTAGTACCGCTTGGTCCGGTAGTGCCGCTCCGGGACCGGTAGTACCGCTTGCGGTCCTGGGGCTTCTGTTGGCGTCGTCTGTTGGGAGCGGTAGTCGGGGCGGTAGTACCGCTGGCCTGTAGTACCGGTCGCCGGATCCGGTAGTACCACCGGAGACAGAGAGCATTTGGTGATCTGTCTTCTTCCGCCTCCTCTTCCAAGCCTCCGTCTTGTCGGGCTTGATGCTCCGGGCTTCCTCCCTTGCCTCCGTACTTGTCAATGTGAACCTATCATGCATATGTGACGGAGTATGAAGTAGCATACCATTCAATAGGGTAGGAAGGGGGCTCGCATAGAGGAACGGATTCACCTTTGGAGTCCATGACGACTTGGCGTAAGTTGGAGACCAAGATGTGTTAACGACCGTAGGTCGGGCTACATCAGCTCCCCCTCCTTCAAAAAGAGTCGTCCTCGACTCTACATGCTCATCACAAAGTAGAAGCGGTCGAGAGACCTTCTTGATCCTGGGGTTCACCATATAGTCGTCCTCGGGAAGATTGACTTGACAACACTTCAATGTTCCTTCACCTTCCTTGAAGCCTACAAAGCTCACAACAAAAGCAAAGCAACACTCAAAGCGTAGCCAATTCATGAAGATTATTGCATGAGTCCTCAAGTAGAAGGAAGTCACCTTAGCTTGTAGAGATAGCTCGATGAAGGGTAGCCATAGGTAACTCTCTTCGGTTCTTCTTGTCAACACATGGTTGGTAGAGGTTGACGTGTATGCACTTGTACCTTCACACAACAAAGACCAAGCAACATATGTTTGTCTGTGATAGAGGAGCATGTCATTTGTGGCATGTCCATTCTTGTTCACAACATGATTAGCACAACTCAAGTATAGCAAACGGGATGCATATGCAAGGTCAAAGTGCATGGAAATCGTTCCAACATCATCCAAATGTGGAAACTCAAAAACTCCATAAAATGTTTTAGTGTGGCACTCAAGGCAATTGACTAGAATTTTGATCAACGTCCTTGATGCGAGTATAGGAGAATTCGGCAAAAACACGCAAGGAAGAATGTCCAAAGCAACATCATTATGTGTGTAAACCAACCATTGGAAAGATAAATTGCTCGACATGTTGGATGTCACACACAAATCATCGAAAGCAAATATCATGGGAATATGAGTATCCCAAGCGCAAGCCAAAGTAACGTGTTTGCAAACAAACCAAATGAAAGAGCAAGTGGTCCTTATGTTTGTTGCAACAACAAGACGAGATTCTTGGAAGCTCTCATGACAATACATGTTCTTAATGGAATTGTGGTTGCACACAAAACATCGGAAAGGTAAATTGTTCAAAATTTTTGTTGCAACACACAAAGCATCATTATCTAAAAGCGAAGAAACATGAATGTCACAAGGGAAGATAAGACCATTAACATGCTTTCAAGCAAACCATAGGCAAGAACAATTTGTCAACATGAAAGATGCAAAGCATGCAAAAGGTATCAGAGTTGGGTTCGATCTTGAACTCACTTGTGGGATGCTCTCAAGAGCTCTTTTTGTCAACTCGTGCTCAACCGAGGTTGACATGATAGTGCGGGTACCTACACACATCATAGACAAAAGGAAGAACGTGTGTGCATGGTAGAGATACACATCATCCATCATGATGTATCTCTTCTTGTGCACATCACCATTAATGTCAATCAAGTATGAAATAGGTGCATGGTGAGTATGCAAGTGGGGAACATGCTTATCATGGCAATCATCAAAATCTCTAAAAATTGAGAAAGCTATGGGGGCTATCTCGTTATAATCCATGTGAAAAGTATTGTTGCAAGCAAAACAACTGATAGACAAATTATTCAACTTATTGCAAGAAACGGGAGAAATTGAATGACTAGCATGACAAGGCAAGTCCAAAGCAATTGGAGGATACACACAAGATGCATATCATGGCATGTTTATGGCAATGATATCGCAATCAAACAATTCCACATGATCAATATTATGCAAAGGCAAATCATCACATGGGAAAGTGGATGAAGCATATGTAATGTCACAAGTATCATCCATAGCATGCATATCCTCACAATTCATCATGTCCACTAGTGGGATCATGGCATGATCAACACCCTTATTGTTACCTTGGTCATACCTCTCATATGAAGTGGGTGTTGTGGAAGTAGTGGCCTCCTTGTGGACGACTTCTTCTTCTTGATGTAGCCATGGTGTAGCATCATCTTCGTGCACCATGTACATCTTCTCCATTCGAGGCATCATTGCTTCATGGATTCGCGCTTCTTCATCCATGGAACCTAGCATAACACAAGAGAACACACTAGAGGTAGAGGGTAAGTTGTTAGATATCGAAATGGTCTCACTTGACCTATCAACTACCACTCTCAACTCACTAGGTGTATCACTCATGCCCTCCAAGTGGAAGCACTCAATCTCACATAAGGTGGAGTCACTCATGTCACTCTTGTTCTCACTCAAGTGGGCTAAGTGGCTCTCATACTCACATGGGATTGGTACCACATCATCACTCAAGCATATGGGGATAGGCTCGGTTTCCTCAACTCCATGCGCCTCCTTTGGTGAAGGGAAAATCCCATGCTCACCATTCTTGACCTTGTCGCCTTCAAGGTTGGATGCCATAAGATGGGCATCATTGCTCGCCTCCATGGTCGAAGGGAAAATCCCATGCTCGATCGTCTTGTGGCCATCTTGTAGTAGTGGTGGAGGTAGGCTCATGCTATCCAACTTGGCGAAGTAGAGGTTTACATTTTCCTCGTTCGCGAGGTCGTGGAAGTCAAGCGTAGGCGTTGAAGCTTGATGGCGTGGACGAAGGCTTGCTCTTGGTGCCATTTTGGTGGTGTCACAAGAAGTTGAAGGTGCCTTGTGATGGTGCCGACGGAGGTCATTGGCGTTCCTTGCCGATGGTTGATGTAGGTGGCGCACTTGGTCATCCATATGACGCTCACGACGATGGCCCTTGACCTTGGCACTCTTCCTTGTAAGTTTTTCTAATGAGCGCAAAGCATCATTAGTCTTGGCGACCATCCTCATGTTTTTGTCGAAGTCGTTGTCCATGTCCTTCTTGAAGTTGTGGAGGTCGCTTTGGAACTTGTCCATTTGATGATGGACCTTGGCGCACTCGAGTTGGAGGCTCCGTCTTGGTCGGTGCGACTTGAGGAGCATGTCGTTGTCGTTCTTGAAGTCGTCCATGCTTGGGGAGTCATTGTTGTTGTAGTACTCCATATCACCCAAGCATGTGGAGCCATTGTTGGTGTAGTGCTCCATCATGTAATCCATGCTTGTGGAGACATAGGCATGGTGGCTCATCGTGGATTCTTCATAGAAATAATCCTCGGTTCCGGATTCCCTAGACATGATTCACAAGACCAAGCGGTGTATATGGAAGTGGTAGAGGGTGTTAGGGATACAACGTCAAATCTTACTTTACCTTGGAAGATCGTATCGTGCAAGTGGCCACACTTGAGAGCAATAAACCAAGCAAAGTGAAGTTCACGCGGAACACCAAAACCAACTACCAACAAAAACACACACACACACACACAAGGCCTATGGTGGATAGGTATGGAAAATGGCATGTCAAGAACCAATCCGAAATCAAGATGTTGTATTGGCAAGTAAAGAACCACAATGATCACAAAGCAAACAAGTCAATCCACAAGATAGGAAATATGTACAAGGAAACACACACGGTGGGATAAATAGGACTTGTGCGACGGAGAAAGTGAGCTAAGAACCAAATGATTACCTAGCGAAGACTATAAGCTCGTGTCACACAAGTACAAGGAGAGACGCTAGTTCGATTGCACAAAATTGGTGGGCTACAAGATATGCACAATAAGTACCACCTATATGATGTTCATCAAGCTTGCGCTTCCTATTCTATGAGGCACATGTATATTTCTTTCTTTTTCTTTTCTTTTTCTATTTTTTTTCTTTTTGTATCACTTTTTTTCTTTTTATTTCTTTTTCACTTGCCTCTTCCTTGTGCCAACAACTATACAAGATAACTATATGAGATAGCGCTCACAATGTTTGCTCGGAATTCTACAAGGTATCAAATGTGCATAGACCAAGCAATCATAAGAGGAACTAGTCTCAATAGGTGTTTGTTGCTCGCAAAGATAGTGGGGTTCACAAAGGAATGCAAGTGGGGAGAAGTCGCGGAATGTTTATACCTTTCGTCGACGATCTTCACCCTTTATTGTTGGATTACGCCTTGCTCACGGAATTTGGATGGAGTAGATAGCATGAACAACGTGTATGATGATGTAGTGCTCCTTCTCCTCTTCTAAACAAGCTAAAGAACACCAAAATCCGAGTTCGAATGCAAAAGTTATGCTCAAAACGGTGAGGGGCTGAAATCTGGGAACCTGCTGTTTTCTTTCTGTACTGGGCGGTAGTACCGGATTTTGGGCGCGGTAGTACCGGTGAGCGGTAGTACTGGATATTTTGAGCGGTAGTACCTCTGGAGACAGAGACGCCCAGATCTGACGCGTTTTCGCGAGTTTGGGGCGATTTGGGCGGAAAATCTTCGAGAAAAACACCAAATCGACGGGGGAAATCAAGGAATTAGGCTATGGGAACGCAAAGGAAGGTAGATCAACAAGTTTAGCAAGTAATCCACGGATCAAAACCTACCAAAACGCACTCAAATCTCAGATCGATCCAAAACACGAATTGGGGCTATTTTTGGTGGAATTTTCGAATTTATGGGGAAAAGACCAAATCGATGAGAAATCCGTGGCAACCAAAAGCTGCTGATACCAGATGATGGAGGGGTTAACCTCTTGGGTGCCCGATCTTCACGGATCTCGTGGTCAAATCGATGGGAAAGCGTGGGGAAAGGGAGAAGGTAGCGGAAGCGAACACACACCTCGCGAAGAACACGATGAACACACGCAAAACTCACACGATACAAGGCCGATTGCTCCCGAACTGCGGCCACCGGTCCGATAGAATCCTCGCAAGGAAAGATCGGTCAACGTGCTCCCTCAAATCCACATCGGAGAGGGAAGAACACCTTGGGGAGGGTCTTGACAACTTGGAGACGAGACATCGAACTCCAAGGCCTTGTTCAATGATGGATGCGTGATGCAAAGTCCAATCGAGGTTGGTGACGATAGTCGGTCCCCTTGTAAGGGGATGAGGCAAAACTAGAGATTCCACACAAGGGGGTTGTCTTTAGTCTATCATCTATGCCTCAGGGATACATGAGGGGTGGGGGCTCTATTTATAGGCCAACCACATAAACAAGGGTAGTTTGGGGATAAACTAGGCGAATAGGTAGGTAAGGGGGATACATGGGCTGGGGCCCAACTAGTGCACGCAGGCACTGTCATGAGCGGTAGTACCGGACTTGGGACCGGTAGTACCGCTTGCGGTCCTGGGGCTTCTGTTGGCGTCGTCTGTTGGGAGCGGTAGTCGGGGGCGGTAGTACCGCTGGCCGGTAGTACCGGTCGCCGGATCCGGTAGTACCGCCGGAGACAGAGAGCATTTGGTGATCTGTCTTCTTCCGCCTCCTCTTCCAAGCCTCCGTCTTGTCGGGCTTGATGCGCCGGGCTTCCTCCCTTGCCTCCGTACTTGTCAATGTGAACCTATCATGCATATGTGACGGAGTATGAAGTAGCATACCATTCAATAGGGTAGGAAGGGGGCTCGCATAGAGGAACGGATTCACCTTTGGAGTCCATGACGACTTGGCGTAAGTTGGAGACCAAGATGTGGTAACGACCGTAGGTCGGGCTACATCAGGAGCACTCGTCGAAGGGCCCGACGCCCCGACCAGTGTCGTAGGGTCTATCTGCTGCGACCCCGCGTCCACGACGGCCTTCACGTTCGCATCCGCTCCATTCAGAACTCCACTTGGGGCGTCGACTGGCTCGTCTGAGATTGTGATGACCTCGTCACCTTTCATCTTCTTCGCGCCCTCAACGGGCGCCTTGGCGTCATCGCCCTTCTTCTTCTTCGAGGGATCAGCTTCCATCCCCGCGGTGTCTATTGGAACTTTGGCCACCGAGGGGTGACCGATCTTTTTCACGCCAGTCCTGCAAAAATAAATGATCAGCGAGATCGCCCAACAACTACAAACTAGCGGTTCAAGAGGACACACCAATACATTTACCTAGCGACTAGGATGTAGCGCAGGCCAGTGCAGATGTGCACCGGCTTCTCTAGATCCGGGCCCAGCTTTCGGCTGATGCCCGTATCAAACAGGGACAGAGCCCACGACACGGAAGCCTTCATCGTCGATGAGGCCGCCGCAGCGGAAAGTTCTCCTCCAGTCGACGCGGGTGCCTTCCTCAATGGAGACACCTCTGAGGCTAAAGCGGCCCCGAGGCCAGTGACTGCCGAGAATGGTGGTGGAAGCGACGCCATCGGCACTTCATCCTCCACCATGGCCGCACTGGCTGCCTCAGGTGCCTTCGCTGATGCTTCGGCTCCGGCTTCATCAGCTGCGCTATTCGCCTCAGAGCTAGTCGCTGACCAAGGCGGCGATACTACCCTGGGAGCCTCCTTCTTCTTCGGCGACTTCTTTTTCGATGGCGTAGCCATGCGTCGAGAGCTATGTTTGGGGGCTTCGTCTTTGTCCCCGTCGTGAGCCTCGAGGATCTTGCTGGCCTCGAGCTCGTGTTGTCGTTGCCCGCGAGTTTTCCGAACCGCGGGTGCTGCAACATTCACGGCCTCGTGGTCATCGTTGTCAACGTCATTGTCTCCATCATTATCCTTAGAGGAGGACTCACTCTCATCTTCGGCAGCCTCGTCCGAGCTTTCGTCGTTGGCGGGAGGGAGCCAACCTTCCACAACCTGGAACAACTGCACAAATAACACGTGATTAATAGACCGTGACCGCACTTCTGCGACTGTGAATTAGACAAGGAAAGTAGAATTACCGGTGGCGCCTTGCGCTTCATGGTGTATGGTGAGATCCCGGCTTTCGGGTCACGGTATTCCACGTCAGTGATCTTCTTCAACGCGAGGGTGTAGTCGTCGGCCTTCCACTCGGCGGTGCAGGCCTTGGTCCCGTTGTCCTTGCCGGTGTACTCATACATCCAGTGGGCACGACTGGCCAGGGGCACCAGTCGCCGCCCGAGCCAGCAATTGTATAAATTGATGGTCTCGAGCCCATCCTTCTTCAGCTGACGGATCATCGTCAGCATCTCGTCGATCACCATCCACTGGTCATGCAAAATTTTGGCGACTTGGAGCCAGCGTGGCTCGGGTCGCTCGGTGGAGTACATCGGGAGTGACACCTCGCCATCTAGAGTCGACTCGCTGACGTAAAACCAGTACTTCTTCCACTCATTTGCTGCCTTCTTCAGCAGCATGAGGTCGAGGAAGGAGGCCTTGGACTTTAATTAGAAGGTAAGGCCGCCCGCTGCCAGCATCGGGCCGCCTGCCCCTTCGTGACCGACCCGCCCGTGGAATAGCTCCTGCCACAGGTGGAATAGCTCCTGCCATAGGGGGAAAATGGCGAGTTGCTCGATGTTATGTGGCCACAGATTCGATGGCTGGATGACGTAGTACACGCAGAGTTAGCGGAAGAAGATCAAGGTGGGGAAGCCGAGCCCCCTCTCAAGGTGGCTAGTGAAACAAATGAACTCGTCGGCGCGTGAATTTGGCTCCACCTCCCCGGCCGCGGGGATTCGCCATCTCCCAGCGCAGAGGATCCCTGCATCTTCGAAGGAATTCAGTAGAACCTTGGTACACTTGGATCTCCCCCACAATTCCTTCGGGGGCGCCATCGATTCGAGGGTCTAGGATCGCAAGATTGCTCTGGGATCGCTAGATCGTTCTGGGTCGCTCTGGAGGGAATGGAAGATTGAGAGATGCGCGGAGTCGGAAAAAATGTGGGGAATGCTCGCGTTTCACCCGTCACTCTCCTTATACAGCTGTTGGTACCCGCCAATTTCGGGGAGCCGTTACCGCGAGGTGATTACGCCGATATTACCGTTGGATTACCCAATGGCTAGTTTGACCAGGCTGATGGTCCAACTTCATCTACTCGACTCGCCGACCCATTCTCCATAGTCGTGACTCGATTACTCGCCGACCCATTTGCAACAGCTGCGATTCGACTACTCGACAAATTGGCGATTCGACTGGTCGCCGTTATTGCGACTCATGATGCATGCTGAAGATTCTTTCTTTCATTGAAGGGGTCCATCACCGATTCGACTAGGCGTCCAAATTGGACCCGAATACTCCAACTGCCAAAGAACACCTGCGACGAATCAATGATGGCCTCGGGGACTACTAATGGGGATATGCCGAGTGCGCTATTACCCAGCAGGACGTTCCCTATTGGATCATACTCCCAGCGAGTGGGCCTGTAGGACGGCGACTGGACCGCGACCCAAGAGGAAACCAGGCGACTAGACGCTAAAGGCCCAGAAGCGTAGCTAGGACCAGTCGGACTGGGTCAAAACCCTCCGAGTCCTTATCCAACTCGGTTGTAGATCTGTAAACCCTAGCGAGGTGACTATATAAACCTCCCTAGGGCACGTATAGAACTTACGTTCCATCATACACCCCTTCGACTCGCCGCCTAGCTGCCGAGCTCGCCCATTTTACTCTCTCATCAATACAATCTAGAAGGAGTAGGTCTTTCCCCTCCAGGGGCAGAACCTGGGTAAAGCCCTATGTCTTTGCCCTCATCTCGCACCGCAGATGGATGTCCGCCCTTGCCCCTCGTTCTACTACTCGCTGTCAATCGCAGCATCTGTCGTGGCCATTCCCACGACATCAACCACGAGCTCTGATCTCGTTAAAGCTTTGGATCTATGAGGGTTAGTTCTCTACAATCTCGTTGCACCGATCTCATAGTTTAGATCTTGGCTTTTCCATAGATTGGATCTTGGTTTTATGCGTTAATGCGGTAGAATTTTTTTGTTTTCCATGCCCCCACTGGCTTGTCCTCCACCTTTAGTGGGCCAACCACCCGGTGGTTTATTTGGACAATAAGGTTTGATATGAACCTTTTGACCACAACCATAACAACTAATCACTGGTTTCCTGCAATCCTGACTGATGTGTCCCGGGAGTTTACAATTGCGGCATATGACATTTCTTCCAGTGGAATTTGTGTTCTGATTGGGATTGTTGTTTTTGCTATTGAAGGGTCGATTCCTTGGTTTGAACTCCAACTTGGGTTTTGGTTTACTTGCCTGAATTCTCTTGGTTTCCTTTTTTGCTCTCTTCTTTTGATTCTCTTGGACATTCTTGTAATCATCTTCAAATGTGATGGCTGCATCAAGTAACTTTTGGAAAGTCTCCTTATTGGCTAGCCTCAGCTACATCTTCACAAACAGATTTAAACCACACAAGAATAGTTTCTTACCTTTTTTCCTCAATGTTCACTTCATCCTCAGCATAACAAGATAATTGCCTGAACTCTCGGATGTACTTTATGACACTGGTATAACCTTGCCGAAGCTCCTCAAAATCCCTGTGCTTCAACTCCATTACACTTTCTAGAACATGATACTCATAGAATCTCTACTTGAACTCCTCCCAGTTGTATCCCTTCCTGGAAGTTGCATTGCTAACTGATTCTCCCACCACGATGTTGCAGGTCCGGTCAAAAGATGTGTTGCATACCTAAACTTTTCCTCATCATTGCAACCGATAGTCTTCAGCTTTCTCTCGGTATCTGCCAACCAATCCTCCACATCCATGGGTTCAGGAGCTGATGCAAAAGGTAATGGCCTTGCATTCTGAAAGTCGGAAAGACTCACTCCTCCACCTTCATACGCTCTAGTGTTTCCAGCTAGTCCCAATAACTCTTCCATGAATTTGTTCTAGGATTCTTGCATCATTTGCATATATTGCATAAAGTTCTGCTCCATTAACAACCTCATTGGTGGTGGCAATGCTCCTTGATTTCCAGCGTCCGCATCCGCCTTATTCTTAGCCTCGCGCTCCATGCGCTGCTATTCAGACTCGGTCTTTACATCCGATTCCATGACCCCCTAGTCCTGCAACATAAAGCAAATACTCATAATTACATCATGCATATGTGTTCTGAGCTCAACTTCATGCACATAACTAGTCACACAATGGAAAATAAAATCCAAATAAGAACCAAATATGCATTTCACATATTATACATTACAAACCATATAGTTGGCATAATGTTATTACAAGCCCGTACCATATAGGTACAACAAACCATGTGGATGCTACCCCACTTATTTAAGTACAACATTCTCTCAATACTACAATACACAATACCCTTCTACTCCACTACGGTGTACTATGTCTTCAGTATCCACGATGCTCATAATACATGCTTGGGGTCCAACCGTGCCGACGTGACATACGACACACAGTCTATGGAACAACTGTCCTTCAAGATGGAATATACTCGGTATATAAAGTATCAGGACTTGAGTTATCACTCAGCCTGAGTGTATTGACTCCATCCATCTCAGCTGAAAAGTCTACATAAACCTGTTCACCACTATCACACACTTGCATCTCCTGAGCCACATCCCTAGAGTAATCAACCGAATACTCAGATTCTGTTGCTCCCCAGGTGCTCTGCGGGGCAAGATAGTTATACACTGGATAATGTATATTCCCTGGGTTTCAATAATGTATCGGTGATTCAAACACCCTCTCCTCAGGATCTTCCTCCTCATCCTGACTTCCTCCAAGCATAGCATCCCTGCTACTAATATTAATATTGGTTCTCGCCCCCATCCAGCTGGATTGTGCAACATATCTGTCAGAACCATCCACTGACATTTGATTCCCTCGGGATCCATCAGGTGATCCCATCCTCAATCCATCAGAATTCTCAATATGAAGTTCTGATTCAGATCCTTCCTCGGAAGCCTGTGGTACAGAATACCTCATATCTAAAGTAGGATCATAGGTAGGTTCTAATCTAGGTGAATAAGGATATGGTGTAAAAGATTATGGGTATATAGGAATATCCTTGAAAATTGGGTTATCCCTACCTACCGCTTCATTCTCCAACTGTGATGCTAACTTCTCCCTTCATTCTGGATCAGTTAGATCCTCTAACATGTCATTTTTATCATCCACTATGACCTGATGTGTCTTATACAAAGACCTAACTATCAGTCGATATCGATCCATAAACTTAGAAACTAACTTAGGATGCTTCTTTACTAAAGTAAGATGATCTGGTACCGGATCCGTGTCTATAGAATCATGGGGAATCACATAAAATGTGCTTCCTTCTAGATCTTGGTCTTTGTGCTCCCAAATATTGGCTAACGCCTCCAGAATAGCAACATGATATGCTGCTAAGTGACTTCTACCTTCACCCATGGGTAAATCATGATATAACCCAAGATCCTCTAGAAGTTGGATACTCACGCGATACTTGGATATCATACAACCATCATAATAGGTTATGGTATTCACCAGAATAGTGTGGTTGAACAACTAAAAACCCTCAAAAGTTGACGAAGCTGATCAGTGAATGATACTTGATAATCATCGAGAGTCTCTTCTCTCCTTACCAAAGTCTGTTTTGGAAAATTTGGTGCCATTTCACTGTATACAAAATATTTTTAATAGTAATCAATTATAATATTGCCTCATAACAAAGAATTATTGCACTAAAATATACAACATAATATTCTCATTTGAATACCCGTTATACTCTTTTAGAGAATTCTTTATCGTTGCTATAGACTCCTACAGGTAATACCCTTTACTAGGTTTCTAACCTAAGGTCAAAGCAATTGCTCTGATACTAGCTGTGGTGATCCAGCATACCACTGCATGTGTAGTACACTATAGTCGTTGACATGACATCCATAGAACATCGTTTCGTAAATAACACATCTCTCAGAATGGTACAACAGACATATTGCGGGTCCATATTACAAACATACAAACTTCATTATTATTACAATACCAGAAGTTCGGAACTTCAAGTGATTCAAACTTACAAACCAAACTTAAGTAGATTCAGCAGAAGATCAAAGTTTCAAACTCATGCTCTAGATTGAGCTCAACATCTTATTATATAAAGTTTATGCTGCTCGGCTCAATTTGTTCACTAATAACTAAGACAACTACTCGGACTCGTTTCCCTCCACTTCACAGCGTTCTTTGACAAACATAGCTCATCCTGCATGGAAATTTCTTGCCCCGTGTAAGCACCTATCGCTTAACAAATGCTCAAAAATAAGGAAACGAATCACAACCACGATCCCCTCTCCCTGGTACTCGGCCTCTTGCATCGACACCGTTCCATGACGCCGCCCGGCAGCACCATCACCTCTCTGGACGTCACCCTCCGCCGTCCTTGCAACCGCCATCGTCCCCTTCCTGGAGGCGACCTCGATGCCTAAAGTTTCACCTTCGCCTTCTTGGACATCAAACTTGCTGCTCATCAGCACCTTTGCCCTCCTGCATCGCACCTTCGAGTGTATGGCCACCCCTCCGCCGCCTCCTCACTTCCATCACAACATCACCTCCGTGCACCTCCTCATCCTTCACCATCCTGTAGGTGTCGGTCAATCTTTTAGTAAAAATTCATTGCTTGCATGCTACACCAAGATAACTAGGTAATGAAGATGCTACACCAACATAACTAGCTGAAAAATATTATGTGCATACCGAGATCTTATAAGCTCATCACAAAGGTGAGAGAATAATCAAAATGTAAAAGTGCAGTATTTCAATGTGTCACACTTTAGCATTGTTTTTAGTTCATGTTCTGCGTGCTTATATCATTTTTCAGTCCGGGTTGCAGGACACTAGATTTAGCATGTATGCCCTACAATACGACAGGTACCAGGTCCTTCTATATCAACCACATGTTCTAACATAAACCATCAATATGCTACACCTATGAAAGGAAGGGTGCTAGACCAAATACTAAACCAACGGAGATAGCAAGAACACCTGGATCAAAATGTAAGGACAATAGCCTGGGGAAACATATAAAGTAGGCACCTCTCGAGGTGACAATAGTTGTCAAAGCGGTGGTGCTTGGTAGATCACTTCTCGACGATGATGCGATGTGTCCGGCAGCACGGACCATGTATAATATGTTTATCCTTTAATTTTGTTCTTCACTTACTTAGGTGAGCTATTTAAACAATTTATGCGCTTCGTGCAAGGCATGATTATCAATTTATTTCAAGCTTTTACAAACAGGACAAAATCAAAGATCTCTTCTGTTTTAATTTGGACAAAATTATTGTTAGGGATTTCCTTTGGCCGAGCTAATATTAAGATTTTAAACATCATGATTGCTATTAAAATTTTTAAATCTTCTCCTATCTTTTTGGTAGTTGTTTTTAATTGATTATCATAATGGAAAATACATCATTAAAATTCCGTAATGGCATAGGTCCGTGGATATGTTAAACTTTATTCCGTGGCATACTATTATTTGAAAACTAACTTTGACAGATTCATATGACGGTGTTTAGGACAAAAAATATTACTCCCTCAGGGTTTATCTAAATTCGAATGTATCTATATATTAAAATGAGTATAGATACATTAAATTTAGACAAACCCAAATCAGCTATTTCTGGACGGAGGTAATATTTAGTCAACTCGATAACGTAGCAAATGGAGTATAGATCCCTCGTGTGTCGTTCATATGTTACATGCGCACACGCTCATTAAAAGGCCAATGGGATTCAAAAAAAAGTGTAATGTTTTAAGAGACATGCGACCAGATAAAAAAAAAACATGTGCTCAGTTTTAAGAGACGTGCACGCTTACTACTAGTTCGGAAAATGTTCCATCCGCTGTCCTATCCGTCTATCAGATCCGACAGCCCTGCGGCATCGTTTTGCAGTCGGTGTCGGACCATGTTATCTCCGATCTTGCTTTTTCTTGCGCATCTCTGATCTGTCCATTACAAACAGTCACGACTCACGAGCTGAAGGAAACACGGGGCATGCAAATATCATTGCTAGTATATCATCCATCCATCCATCCATCCATCTGGTAGAGTCCAGCTCCACATATCATTGCGCCATTCTCTCATCTTCCCTCTAGCTAGCTTTCTCACACGCACACGCTGAGGGAGACGACTTCCTAGCTCCTGGGAAGACGAGATGGTGGAGCAGAGCACGGCGAACAAGCCCATCAGATGCAAAGGTAATAACTCCAAGTAACTTGCCTTGGTCTACTTCCTCCTCCATCCCTTTGCCGGCCGGGCTTTCAATTGAGCATGACATGCGTGGATGCAGCGGCGGTGAGCAAGGTGGCCGGCGAGCCGCTGGAGATGGAGGAGGTGGAGGTGGCGCCGCCGCGGGCGCACGAGGTGCGCATCAGGATCCTCTGCACCTCCCTCTGCCACACCGATGTCACCTTCTGGCGGATGAAGGTACGCGTGCGCGCTCAATTTGGCCGTTAATTCTCCACCTTAATTAACCAGTATCATCGGCGATGCAACGAGTCAAGTTTTTGCGTAGGATCGGATATCCAGTTCAGTGTACCAGTGCAAAATTGAGGGAGTTCAGTCGTTCATTTGCTATAGCGACATATGCTGATGCCACTTCCCTGCTTTCACTTGTTGTTTGCAGGATTTCCCAGCAATGTACCCGTCAATACTGGGGCATGAAGCGACCGGGTAAATACGCCAACTGTCTCTGTCTCTGTCTTCCACCCACTGAATGATTACGACCAGACTAGGAATTGCAGGTGATTCCATCGCAAGAAAACAAAGAGGGAATTGCAGGGGTCTGGCAGTCTGGCAACCTCGAAAACATATTTCACAGTTTTTTTTTAAAGGGGAAATTATTTTGCTACAAAGGCACGAGAATCATTTTTGAAACGTAGAACTATTTTACCGTTAGGTCTGCTAGAGAGACACGTACGAGATCCATATGAAATCTTGCAACAGGTCGTCACACTTCTTTTTTTCTGCAAAATGAAAATTATTTGGGATCTCACCCCACTATCTACCCCTATTTAATCATAGTATTAGTTTTTGTGCAATTGTCTCAGCTGTGGCCGAAATACAGATGGATAAGAAATGTTAGTTGCGGAAAATCATCACAACACATAATTTTTTTAAAACGAATGTGGTAGAGGTATCCCCTACAACGATTTTGTTTATGAAATAATAATAACTTAAATTTGTATCCGTGAGGACTTTAATTTAGATGACCTACATCCACTTTTCTAACCAAGTGAGCTAGGCATAATTCTTTAATATATCTTTTCTTTCAAATTAGATGCCGCAAAGTTCTCTAATACTACCTCCATTCGGATTTATAAGACAAATACGTACTTCGAAAAAATAGTTTAACCATAAATTTGGTCAACAAAATACAAACTATATTTAGCAAAAATTATACCAATAGATTCATATTTCAAATACGCTTCCAATGATATAATTTTTATGACATATGATTCATATATTCTTGACCAAGTTTAAACTATTTTTTCGAAATAGCGTATTAGCACTATAATTCGAAATGGAGGGAGTACGTAGGTATCTAGACGGAGCGAGACAACAAAATAGATTTTCTTTGTCTACATCTTTTATGGTATTTTCTGTGCTTACCCAGAGTACGTGTAGATACGAGTTGATGAATTATTCATCAACATCTTACATTTGGGAGCACCTACGTCTGGGACGGATTTAGTTAAATCTCAGTAGGCAGATATCATCCTACTATTTGCGACATAAGAATAAATTTTAATATCATGAACAAAAAGAAATTTATGTGAACAAAAAATTTGTACCATATGAATAAAAAAATTGTACTGTGTGGACACAAAATTTCGGTGGTGTAGATATTTTTCTCAGTCTCAGCCCATGTCAAACTCTCAGACCGCAGAAATCACGAGACAAATCTAATCGTGAGTGGTGGCTGAGATTTAATAAAGCTTAATAAATTCTCATGTGCCCGAGCAAATCGGCTTAAATTTCCACGAACAGACACACAAACCCGAACCGGTAAGATAATCTAAACATTGTTCTCCAGAACTAGCCTGGCTGTCTCATCTGTGGCCGAAATACAGATGGATAAGAAATGTTAGTTGCGGAAAATCATCACAAGAGGAATTCCCTACAACGATTTTGTTTATGAAATAATAATAACCTAAATCTATATCCGTGAGGACTTTAATCTGGATGACGTACATCTATTTTTCTAAACAAGTGAGCTAGACATAATTCTTTAATATATCTTTCTTTCAAATTAGATGCCGCAAAGTTCTCTAATACTACCTCCATTCTGATTTATAAGGCAAATACGTATTTCGAGAAAATATTTTAATCATAAATTTGGTCAATAAAATACAAACTATATTTAACAAAAATTATACCAATAGATTCATATTTCAAATATGCTTCCAATGGTATAATTTTTATGACATATGATTCATATATTCTTGACCAAGTTTAAACTATTTTCTCAAAATACGTATTAGGCCTACAATCCGAAATGAAGGGAGTAGTTAGGTATCTAGACGGAGCGAGACAACCAGACGATGCTTAAATTTCCACGAACAGACACACAAACCCGAACCCGGTCCGGTATACCCTGCCAGCTACGGAAAACCAGACGATGCCAAGCTTGCTAATTGTGTCGTTGTTCCATCCAGTGTGGTGGAGAGCGTGGGGGACGGGGTGGTGGAGGTGGCCGTCGGGGACACGGTGGTGCCGGTGTTCTCGGCGCAGTGCGGCGACTGCGCCGACTGCCTGTCCGAGCGCAGCAACATCTGCTCCGGGCTCCCCTTGTGAGCCGGCGGCATGCCGCGCGACGGCACGACCCGCTTCTCCTTCGCCGCCACCGGCGAGCCCATCCACCACTTCATCTCCGTCTCCAGCTTCACCGAGTACACCGTCGTGGACGTGGCGCACGTCGTCAGGATCGAGCCCGGCAGAATCCCGCACGAGATGGCCTGCCTGCTCAGCTGCGGCGTCTCCACCGGTAAATTGCTGGCCACCTCACGCACCGACCATGCTAGCTGGAGTAGCTAACAATTGTTGGCGCAGGAGTCGGTGCGGCGTGGAAGGTGGCGGCTGTGGAGGCCGGGTCGAGCGTCGCCGTGTTCGGTCTAGGCGCCGTCGGGTTAGCGGTAACGAGTTGACTCGCCTCGTGTTCTTCTGTCTAGTGGCTGTTCCAAACTAACCACCATCTGCTGATGTGACCTGACGGCGAGCTGTAGGTGACACAAGGGTGCAGGATGCGCGGGGCTAAGCGGATCATTGGAGTTGATCTCAACCCCGATAAGCGCGAGATCGGTAAGATAATCTAAACATTGTTCGGGTAGAATTATTAATTTTGAAGAGAACTTTGTGAGGATATACTAGTGATCAATTGCAGGCAAGAGGCTGGGGATCACCGACTTCATCAACCCGAACGATATCGACGGGAGGACCGTGACCGAGGTCCGATGATTCTGAATATTTATGCAACGATCATGCGTTCTTGCCACTTACCGTGACCGATCTGTGTATGTCGAGATCATCAAGGAGATGACCGGCGGCGGCGCCGATTACTGCTTCGAGTGCACCGGATCCACGCCGGTCATGGCGGAGGCGTTCATGAGCTCACGAATGGTAGGCACATCTCGCGTGACAGTCTGACAGAGAGTGCAGCAAATAATCTGCACGCGACATTTCATATCGCAAGCATGAAAACCTCTGGATTTTTGTGCATCGGCAGGTGCCAAACAACTGATCGAAATGGTTCCTTTCTTCTTCTCTATAGGGCTGGGGAAAGACGGTGGTGCTCGGGGTCGCCAGCGGTGCCATCGCGCCAATCAGCATACCGTCGCACGACATCCTCCGGGGTAGGTCGGTCGTCGGCTCGCTCTTCGGCGGGCTCAAGCCCAAGACCGACATCCCCATCCTGGCACAGAAGTATCTGAACAAGGTAAATCATAGCAACACCGCTACACAAGCAAGCCTGCAGTCAGTTTTTCTGATGCACGGCTGAGTGTAGGAGCTGGAGCTGGAGGAGTTTGTGACGCACGAGATGGGATTCGGCGAGATCAACAGGGCGTTCGAGCTGCTCACCCAGGGGAAGTGCCTCCGGTGCATCATCTGGATGGACGGGGCAAAGGAGAACGGCGTGTAAATGCTCAAGGAAAACGGTCGCGGGTGCGAGGCTGTCCTGACGGACGCGCTGGTAGAGACCGAGTCGTGACTAGTCACGCCCGATGCATAGTCACTGTATACTACTGCCCTCTGTTGCGGAATATTTGACGTTCTAGCAATGCACCAAACTCAACACTTCATATGACAGTGTGAAAAAGCGAACAACGAGTGGCATCGGCGTGGGAGACATTGTATATTTCTTTAGACTCAAAATATGTGAACAAATCGTACTATGTGTATACGTCATTCCTTCTAACTTCTTACAAAATCTTGTTATATGTGTAGGTGTTGCAAGCTTTGTATCGCTTTAAGATTTCCTCTCAAGGAAATCATGGAACATGATCCATTGTTGTCACATCCCAAAAAAAAAATCCAAATTTTGAAATATTAGATTTTTAAGCTAAGTTGATTGAACTGTATGAATTTACTGAAAATTCTCAAGGAAAAGAAGATTTTGACGACTTATATTGAAATTTTCTTGGCCCAGTGCGGCGACTTTATAAGGAAAACAACTCGATTTTCATGCTAGCTCCTCCTACCATTGATTGGCGCAGGAGTTGGTGCGGCGTGGAAGGTGACGGCTGGGGAGCCCGGGTCGAGCTAGGCGTGGTTGGGCTAGCGGTACGTAACTACCACACAATTTTTAAGCTAGGCGTGGTTGGAGTATCTGATTGATTATCGTACGGACTAAATTAATAATATTGGTTTATTGCATGTGTCGCTAATGCTACGAACGCAGTAGTGCGAGCTTGCTGTTGTAGCTAGTGGCTGTCACGCATGTTTCCAACCAACCTCGATTTGCTGATGTGTGACGTGACATTGAGATGTAGGTAGCGCAACATGTGTGGCGCTAAGAAGATCATTGGAGTTGATCTGAACCCGCAAAAGCGAGAGATCCGTACATAAATCAGTTTCTGTCTTGGAGGTGTGTTTGGGTATCCTCCTACTCCTCTCAAACTTAGAAAACTAAAAATACAAGAACAATTAGGATTAGCTGATACCCCTTCGGCATGACTTCCAAGAATCATACAAACATAGATCTTCTATGTGCACCGTCTTCCAAGAATCATACAAACATAGATCTTCCAACGACTTCCACCTCAGATCGAGTGTGCCGGCTCTCAGTTTATCCTTGCGGCTGATTCTTCCTCGCCATCGTCCTCTTGTTACTCTTCCTCCTCTTCCTCTTCCTTCTCCGCGATTTCCCTTTTCACGCCCTCGTCGCTACAAGCCGCCGAGCGACGACGACGATGATGACGGAAGCAGTGACTAAGGCGTTTTACCGTCGACTCGGCATGAACTAGACTAGAATTTCCTCGCATATTTATATTTTTAGCCTATCATAAATCGAATTCGGTTATAATGCCGAATTTGAAAAAATATGTACGAAATCGCCTATAATATAATGCAATCGCCTAAATTAGTACGAAAATTTCTCGGTTTAGACAAAGTTTAGATGAATTTTAAAAATTTCGCAAATAAACCTAGAAGCAGGAGTGAGAATTCTGCCATTTCCAGTCCAAACGTTGTATTCATCCAGCAAAATTTAGCTTCGAATTTCGGCTTTCAGAACGCCCAACGAGAGTGGAGTTGCTCTCACCCCACAAAAAAGACCTACTACCCCTTTAATATGGTAGCAGGTATAGTAAAATCTTGCAACATGTCATCTTAGAAAAAAGGTTTAGAGCATGTGTCCATGCCATCTTATCTATTCATTACAAAACACGTAAGAGTCGGAGCAAACACAAGCCATCAAATCATTCCGCAATTATCATCTTCCCTTCTCTCTCACTAGCTAGCTACCTCTTGCACAGGGTGGGAGAGACGACTTCACTCCTGCTGTGAGCAAGATGCAGCAGAGCACAGCGAAGAAACCCATCAGATGCAAAGGTACTCGCTAAAAACTTGCACTTGATGTGTACTTCTTCCGCCCATTGCCGGAATATAGCTTGTGGTCAAGCAGGCCGTTAAGCATACTTGGCACGCGCCCATATACGGATGCAGCGGCGGTGAGCAAGGTGGCCGGGGAGCCGCTGGAGATGGAGGAGGTGGAGGTGGCGCCGCCACGGGCGCACGAGGTGCGCATCAGGATCCTCTGCACCTCCCTCTGCCACACCGATGTCACCTTCTGGCGCATGAAGGTACGGATATGTCCATCGGCGAGATGCCACGAGTACCACTGGAAGGGCATTCTTGCATGCAGAATCTCTGGTTAATTTCTCTTATTTTCTTGTAGGATCTCCCGGCAAGGTACCCGTCAATCCTAGGGCACGAAGCAGCCGGGTAAATATACCAACCATTTGTCTTTGCTCGCCGAACGCTTACGATCTGAGCGTAGAAAAGCATTTGCCAGGGGATTAATTAAGCTTTGTCCAATCGTGTGATGTCTCAGCGTCGTGGAGAGCGTGGGGGATGGAGTGGTGGAGTTTGCCGTCGGGAACACGGTGGTGCCGGTGTTCCAGGGGCAGTGCGGCGACTGCGCCGACTGCCTCTCGGACCGCAGCAACATCTGCTCCGGTGTCCCCCCTCGCCCGGGATTCATGCCGCGCGACGGCACGACGCTCTTCTCCTTGGCCGCCACCGGGGAGCCCATCCACAGCTTCATCTCCGTCTCTAGCTTCACCGAGTACACGGTCGTCGACGTCTCGCGTGTCGTCAGGATCGAGCAGGCCGTCCCACCGGAGATGACCTGCCTTCTCAGCTGCGGCGTCTCCACCGGCACGTACCTAACTGACGCCTGACTCACTCAATCGTGCTTGCTAGTAATTAAGAATCGACTGATTGGTTTGGTGCAGGTGTTGGTGCGGCGTGGAAGGTGGCGGCGGTGGAGCCCGGGTCGACCGTCGCCGTGTTTGGTCTAGGCACCGTCGGGTTAGCGGTAATTTCCTTTTACATTTTTGAAGTAGCTTGCCAGATGCGCCCGATCTGCTGACATTGAGCTGTAGTAGGTAGCACAAGGGTGCAGGACGCGGTGCTAAGAGGATCATCGGAGTTGACTTGAGCCCGGAAAAGCGCGAGATCGGTACGAAGACTTGAGAAGATTAGTTCATGTTCTGGGCTAGTAGTACACCTAAGTTTGTGTCAAGAGAACTCGTCAGACTAGTAGTAGTAACTTTTTGCAGGGAAGAGGATGGGGATCACCGACTTCATCAACCCAGAAGATACTGGGGGGAAGACCGTCAGCGAGGTCCGATTCTGAACCGAACCATCGTCCATACATACCGTACCGCTGTTAACGCGTTCTTGGCAGGCATTTTAGCTGCTAACTGCACATTTTCGTCGATCTTTTGTGTGTACTAGGTGATCATGGAGATGACCGGCGGCGGCGCCGATTACTGCTTCGAGTGCATCGGCTCGACGTCGGTCATGGCAGAAGCCTTCAAGAGTTCTCGAACGGTACGTCGTCTCATGTGACGCTCTGCGCAGAAAGTGCAGCAAATCTGCAGGCCGACATTTATTCATATGAAATTTCTTTGCAGCGACAGGGGACAAACTAACTGACCGACGATTCATTTTCCTTCTTCCTGACTGGTTCAGGGCTGGGGGAAGACGATCGTGCTCGGGGTCTCCGGCGGCGCCATCGCGCCGATCAGCATCCCTTCGCACGACCTACTCAGGGGGAGATCGGTTGTCGGCTCGCTCTTCGGCGGGCTCAAGCCCAAGACCGACATCCCCATCCTGGCACAGAAGTATCTCGACAAGGTAAAACCCCACGGCAAAACTAACATCCCGCAGTTCATTGTCACTGAGCTTCGTTTTCCTGCGCACACGCGTTCAGGAGCTGGAGCTGGAGGAGTTCGTGACGCACGAGATGGGTTTCGACGAGATCAACAGGGCGTTCGAGCTGCTCACACAGGGGAAGTGCCTCAGGTGCATCATCTGGATGGACGGGGCCAAGGAGAACGGCGTCAAGCCCAAGGAAAATAGGCTGACTGACTGATATCGCTGTCCTGTCCACATGTCCGTGTGCTCCTTGTGGTGGAATAAAATGCCGAGCGGGGGACTTTTTGTTTTTTAGAGAAAAGAAATGCTATCCCTACGCCGCTGCTTTTCATAGAAAGCAACTTCTGTTGCCGTCGACTTTTGTTGTTGGTTTGGACGTGAGGCAAAGTAGTTTATTCAGAAAAGAAGATGGCATTTGATCTGATCGGATCGTACTGATGATTTGCTTGTTGGTGGTGCCCGTTGGAGATGATGCGTAGCACACCCATAATTTAGAATAATGCAATTAATTGATTCTGGTGTGACGTTGCGTCTCAACCTTTTTCATATTAAGCACCACTATCCTTCCAAGTTCTTGCGCCTATTTGGAGGCTTTGTATTTTTTTTTTGAACGGGGAGCCCCGAATGGCCTGGAATCATTTATATTAGACACAAACAGAGGAGGTGTACAATATTACAAAAACCCATAAGATATAGAAAAAACACATAGGTCCCTCTTTTATGTGGAGAAGACCCCGCTGAAAGATTTGAGATGCAATCAGGTCCCTCCCTATCTCCGCTGCCGAGCCAAAGGTCAGTTGCACCGCCGCGGGGACGGAACCACTTACTTCAGTGCCGACGCTGAACGCGGCCGCTGACCCGATAGGGCCTCCGATGGAGGTTGAAAAGGTGCCGAAGCTCATCGGCTTTGACTCGCGGCACACAGCCGCAGATATTATGCTCACCGATGTCGCTTCCAAGCTCCGGCCAACCCCGACGCAAGAGTCCTTGCAAGCTCCATCGATGACAGCCGACCCGCGCTTCAGCACAACACTCCTGCCACGGGTGGGTGAAGACGGGCAAAGTAGGTCGGAGCAACAAGGAAAATTCTGCCAAAAGGGGAAAGACCGAATCTTCCCAGGGCACCTGAGATGCGCATGCCGCTCGCTGCCTCCACCGTCCTCTCCCTCGCCGCCACGGCCGACCAAGAGAAACATGGCAAGGCAGCAGACAATCAAGCTGGCCCGAGCATCCAAAATGCGCTTATCCCGCGGATCCGCTTGGAGTCGCACCCCCGGCGCCTTCGACCTCCGAAACACGTCGTGAGTCGCCCACCGTGGCCTCCTGCCGCCGCGCAACAGCGTTAGGAGACAGAATCCGACGCCTTCCCCACCCACGGTCAACGCCCCGCAGAATCCCAGCCACCCCTCGCCGCCATGGCCGGCCGGAGGAGGGCGAACGGGTGAGCAACCGTAGGGAAGGGAAGGCGCAACAAAGCAGCGACCGAAGCACTGCCGGCTGCAGCCCCCCAAATATCCCCCGCCACCATGGCCAGCCAAGGAGGGGGGAACAGCCCACAGCGCCAAGATCCGCTGCAGCTGGGCCTTATTTGAGGCGAGGCAGGCCCTCCACCGCCACAACACCGCCACGCCGGCGTCAGGGAAGAAAGGCGACCTCCCGCGACGAATCTGGCCCCAATAACCCGTCGCACTCCTCCTGGCAAGAAGCCAACACCCGGCAAAAAGCCACAACCTAGACCTAATATCTACAGGGGGCCCTCCGGCGTCGGTCCTCAGCCTCTCTCTACCAGCAGCGCCGACGAGATCGGCGTCGAAGCGACCCGGGGCAGGCGGCGCCTCCTTCGGGAACTGTAGCAGGGGGAGGGGAGAAGATAAGGCCGGGTTCGGCTATCGCGTTCTGGTTAAGCATCAAAGGTGTACTAGGTACTCTCAAGTTCTTGATAGCTATCCGTACACTGGGTCGCGCTTAGCCAGGCTGCAGGTGAGGTCTTGGCGATCGACATTGTTAGGCATTTTCATCAATGGTGAAGAACGTCTTTAGGATCGTCTAGAGAGGTTGTTTTGTACGGACAAGATTTTGATTGCTCTAGGTAATAGGAATTTTTCTTGGAATTGCATTCCATCTGTTGGGACTTCTAGAGGGATCCTTGTAGGAGTTGATTTAGATTTATTTGAAGTCTTCTCTTGGGAAATTAGGAATTATCCTATAAGAGTTGTTAAAAATAAGATAGATGATTTTGCTTGTAGGATTACTACCGTGTATGGATCTTCTTATGAGGAAAAGAAGCAGGAGTTCATCTCTAAACTTCATGAAATTTTCCTCAACTGGAATGGCCCTGTTTTTGTTGGAGGTGATTTCAGTTTAGTGAGATCTGTTGAGGATAAAAGTAATCATAATATAGATTTTAGATGAGCCAACAAGTTTAGTGCCTGGATTGCGATGTGGGATTTGATGGAGATTGGTTTATCTAATAGAGCTTTTACTTGGGAAAATGATACCCTCCTCTCCGGGGGATATTGTGTTTGCATCCCCCGGGTCGTTGACTCCCAACAACCCACACGCACAACCTGGCCCACCTTGTCGTTTCGCTAGTTTTCTTTCATCGCGAGTGTTCTTTTTCCCCGCCGTCGTGTGCCTGCTGTCGGACGGCTCCTTCCGCCGCCTCCCTGTGGCTACCGTCGGCGCCGCTGCGACCATACTTCACCGGCGTTAGGCCCTCCTCCATAGGGCGGCGACCCACGTACTTGTTCTGGCTCCTCTTCCTTGGACCCCCGCGCCGGAATCCACCGCTGCCGCGCTGCCAAGGGATCCCCGCATGCCGTGGATGTGTTGCCATGTGGATCCCGCCGGACTAGGAATCTGATGCCCCGGGATCCCGCCACCGTGCTGCCATGTGTATTGCCTCCCTCGTCTCCCTCAATGACGATCTGCGCCACCTCCCTCAACCTCATGGAGTCATGGAGTCCATGTCGCCATGGAGTCCAAGGCAGTCGTGCTATTTGCAGTCGACAGCGGTGCTACCTGTGGCCAGCGGTGGTGCTACAAGAAGCGTCCTATGTTGCTACATACGGCGTCTGATGTTGCTACTTAAGGCGACCCGACTTGCTACCGACAATGAGGGTTGCGTTTGGGATTTTTTTTGCTGTGGTGGGGATTTTCTACATACATGTATTTGTTTTGCTAGAACTGTTTTATGTGTTCGCTACAATATTGTAAAAAATTTGCTACAAGATGTCGGGCGAAATAGTTTTTGCTATGGTAACAAATTTCTTTGCTACGAAGTCCCGGCGATGTCTCCGGCGAAATTGATTTTTTGCTATATTTTGCAAAAACATTTGCTACAATATTTTTGTGATTTTGCTACACTAGCGCAAAGTTTTTGCTAGAAGGTCTCCGGCAAAAGTCTTCGGCAAGGTCAAGTTTGCTACATTAGCATGAATTTTTTGCTACACAGTCTCCGGCGAAATCTCCGGCGAGGTCCAGTCTGTTTTTCTATTTTCTGGGTCCAACCGTTTTCTGCTACATGTAGCAAAAGCGGGACTATTTTGTAGCAAAAGCGGGTGTTTTGTAGCAAAAGCGGGATGACCACACGGGAGGAAGATCTGACCGTTGATCTCACTTGATCGGATGGTTGGGGACCCGGGGGATGGAAAGTTTCCATCCTCGGGGACGCCTAGCACTGTCCTTTTACTTGGGGGAACAATCAAGATGAGTCGATCATGAGTAGAATTGATAGGATTTTCTATACTAATAATCTTCAAGCTCATTTTACCTTAGCTCATGTTAGGACCTTAGCTAGGATAAGGAGTGATCACACACCCATTATATGGGACTCTGGTGAAGGTCACTTTCCATAGAAAGGGAGCTTTAAGTTTGAGAAGTGGTGGCTTGCTAGACCTGACTTTAAAGATATAATCACTAAAGCTTGATCCTTGTAGGTGAATAACACTAATATGCTAGACATTTGGCAAGCTAAAGCGAGAATGTTTAGAAAGTTAGCTAAGGGATGGGACATTAATTTAGAGGCTGCAATAAGAAAGAACAAGAAAGAGTTCATGGATGAATATGATGTTCTAGATATTAAATCAGAAACCCAAGCTTTGTCTTTGGGGGAGAAAATTGAGTTTATCCTCAAGGAAATGAATAGTTATTGGGTCACAGAGGATACTAAGGTTAGACAAAGCGCTAGAGATAGGGATATCCTAGAGGGTGACATGAATAAAAACTTATTTTCATGATGTAGAAAACCAAAGGCACATGAAGAAGTTAATTCATGTCCTGGATGATCTTGAGCGTCCTATTACTAAAACTAAAGATATGTTGAAAGTAGCTACTAATTATTATTAAGAACTCTTCAGTTGGGAACCTCGACCAACAATTAACCTTAGGAATTATTTCTTTTCAGAAGAAGAGAAAGTTAGTGATGAGGAAAATGATGAAAAAATTAACGAAAACTTTAATGCTAGATGGCCATTTATTTATAACGCTATTATTGGGAGTCTTGATTTGAGAGAACTAGCTCTTTCATGTAGACAATTTACTTGGGCCAATTGTAAAGAAAATCTTACTTACGAGAAGTTAGATAGAATTTTAGCAAGTGTATGATGGGAACAAAAATTCCCTCTTGTTATAGTGCGAGCACTAACTAGAGCTGGGTCGGATCACACACCTCTCCTGCTTGATTCCGGTGAACAAGCTCATCAAGAAAACAAGGCATATTTTTCTTTCGAGTTATCTTAGCTACGCCAAGAAGGTTTTTATGATATGATAGCCAAAGAGTGGCTATCCGTATCATCAGGTAGAAATCCTATGGAGGCATGGCAAAATAAGATTCGTCACTTAAGAACTTTTCTACGAGGCTAGGCAAGAAACCAGAGTAGTATTTACCGTCAAGAGAAGGAGCGCCTCCTCCAAATTATAGATATGTTGGACCTTAAAGCAGAAATCGTATCTCTCAATAATTCCGAAAGGGAAGAAATGAGACGGGCAAATGAGAGTGTTGCAAAGCTTAGACGATATGAGAGTCTAAATGGTCGCAACGTGCAAAAGTGAAACATGTGCAAGAGAGAGGTAACAACACAAAATACTTTCACCTAATTGCAAATGGCAAACATAGGTGAAAGAAGATTTTTCAATTAGAATAGGAGGAAGGTATAATTATTGGTCAAGAGAATATCAAAAATTATATCACAGAGTTCTATAAGAAATTGTTTGGGGTACAAGCTCAAAACTATTTCTCTCTAATAGAAACTCATACGACAGATATTCCACTAATTTCTCAACAAGAGAATGAGATTCTTACAGCTGACTCCATAGAGAAGGAATTGTATGATACCTGCGGTGACCCAGCATACCACTGCATGTGTAGTATACTATAGTCGTTGACATGACATCCACAGAACATCGTTCCGTAAATATCACATCCCTCAGAGTGGTACAACAGAAACATTGTGGGTCCATATTACAAAGGTACACATATTATTATTATTATTATTATTATTACAATACCGGAAGTTCAAGGCTTCCAAAAGATCCAACTTACAAACCAAAATATAAGATGTTCAGCGGAAATTTAAAAGTAACAACTCCGACTAGGAGTGGGGCTCAACAGCTTATATTATAGAGTTCATGCTGCTCAGCTCCGTTAGTTACTACTAACTAGACCTTAAGTGGACTCGTGCTCATCGACACCGTAGCGGATCTCGTAGTCCACGCCTTCAACTCCTCCGGATAGATCAGGTTCCTCGTAGAACACGTCTTCTTGGTATTCGGCTGCATACATTGGCACGTCTTCGGAATCCTCATAGTCTAAGCAAGTGATCAAAGGAAAGAATGAGTAACAGCATTACCCAACAAGTTAATTATATGCAAGGTGGGAAGTTTGATGCTCTAACTACCACCTTGGATTATAAATCCTTGGCACTATGCAGTTTTTGTAAATCTTTCTTCAAAGATTGATTTTATTCTGAAAGACTATGACAATCAGCCTTCATAGGTTGACTAGAACTTTCATGGAGTTCCTTTCCTGCTGCGTTCGTAGCTCCTTCCCGGAACAGGGAGTAACAAGTTACAATTCTTACACTCTGTAGAGGTGCGTTACTTTACCCATGAGAGATCAACTCCTTGTTGCACAACCGGGCGTACTTTCCCGTCCACAATTCCATGATGTGGGGCCCAGTAGTTGGTCCAAGCCAATCACTGCCCCCTTCGCGACCCTGCATGCCTCCTTGGTGTACACCATGCCCACATAATGAATTACGGTAATGGTTTGTACAAACCGTTAGATGCCAGAACTATCGTGAGACGTTGAGGGTTCCCACCCATATGTTGCATATCCTCTACGAATTACCAATTAATATGCACGTTACGAGGATAACAGCCACGACCTGCACATCTGGCTTCATGCGAGAGGAAGAAGATACAGCTGACTTCTCTGTCCCATTCCAAATCTCATGGCTAACGCGTAATATACGGCGCTAGAATCACTGATGTCAGGGGTTATTAAGTCCCTACTTGATCATCATTGTTGCAATTAGAACTCTAAGTTCTATTTCTCCATCATATCACCACTTAGGATGATATCTATAATTTCTTTATTTGTGAAAATAATATTTTCTTTCTTTTATAGCATATATGATAACACACAATTTGCAAATACTTTGATAAAGACTCTTCAAAGGACATGAGCAAGTGATGAACTTGCCTTGTGATGGCAAGGTAGGGAAGTATGATGCTTGCACTGGACCTTGAGCTTCTAGTTCTACAAAAACATCATTATTGCCCGGTAAGGACAATATTTAAAGAAGCAAAATGATTATGCAAGTAATGTAATGCATTATTTAATTTTATATGCATTTACCCCAAAAAGTTCCTTTTTAGTAATAAAGGATTTATAAATATTACTTTTTAATATTTTATAACATATATTGAATTATTTTATTTTATTTCCCTTTTATTTGATTTTTATTGATTTAATAATCCTTTTAAGAATTATCCATTATACATTAAAAATGGTGATTAAATATTTATTTAGTGTTTTTCTAAAATACTACCATATTAATACATAATGAAAGTGAATTTTAATTAATTTTATCACCTTTCAATAATTTTCTAAAATTCCATAAGTAATATATAATTTACAAAATTCCTAATAAAATTTAAATATATAAAATTTTATATTTTTAATTTATTTGGGTAGTTTGGATTTTTGTGAATTCAAAAATATTTTATTTATAATTTTTGGACTTTTATTTTTTTTCTTGAATTTTATTAAGTCTAGGGGTATTTTGGTCTTTTTCTTTTTATTAAAACAGGCCTGAAATTGTTTCTGGGCTGGTTATTCTTATTGGGCCCTGTTGGCCCACTAGTACTAGACAAAAGAACCACCCCAAAGGGTCTGGCCCATCTCGGTCCACTCCTCACTGCCTCTCTCTCTCTCTCTCTCTCTCTCTCTCTCTCTCTCTCGAGTTCATCTCCTCCTCCTCTGACCCCGACTCTGTGGCCGGCGATGCCGCCACCGGCGATTCCCGCCTCTGTCGGCCGTTCTGGTCGCCATTGTGGTGCATTAGGGTGTGGTCGACGATGCCCGTTTGTTCTATCTAATAGGATTTAATCCTAGGGCTCTCTTGCGATGGATCGATGCCGTCCTGAACCCTAGGGTTTGGGGATTGTCATGGATTCAAGTGCGGCCGTGGTCGTCGTGCGTTGAGGTGATGCTCTGCACCTCCAGGTGTGATCAGGGTCGTTGTCGTGGCGCCGTGCGGGTTGCAGCGCCCCCTCTGGGTGCTCCCCGTGCCGCCATGGCCGTCGGCCCCCCCGCTTTCTCTTCTATCCTTCAGCGAGGACCTACAGTTAGTTTGATTCCCCTCTCCTGGTGGTCTCTATGCTTGCTGATTCGATGCTAGATGTTAGCAGTGTCCTCTCTGGCTACTGTCCGATTCAGATTAGGATGATTATCCCTTTTGGGTTCCTGTGATGTGCTTGTTCATGTACTGGATGAATTGATTCATGTTTGGATGGTCTGTACACATGCTAAATGCTTATTGGCCTGAAGCTTGTTGCTTAAAATGATATATGATGTTTCTGGTGGCTTACTAGATGATTTGATGCTTGGATTGCATCTGATTCAGATGATGTGGTTGTATGGGAAACAGGCTTGGTAAAGCCAATGATTTGATAGCTTTCCACTGTTTATTTGATTCGTGGTCATGATTATGATAGGATACAGCTATTGTCTTAGTGTTGTTAGCTTTGGAATTAACATGTGGTCTGAGATCATCATGATCTCAAACAGTGAAGTGTAACATAGAAATATCCTAGTTATGATTCCTGTGTTAACAGGAAAATGATTAGTTAGTTGATTGTCTGAATCTATGATGATTTACTGTCTTTCCTGATTCATAATGGATTGTTCTTGTGATACCATCATGTATGGCACACAAGTTTAATTCTAAACCATGGATTTGGTTAGTTTATGCTTCAGACAATCTTGGCTTTGAAATATAAATAGAGATGCTCTACTCTGAATTCCCTAAGACCAATGATGTTGGTCTGAGGCTTAGGGATTCAAATCTTATCTAATTGGTTCATTTAGATAGTCCTGGTAGTGGTACCAGCTATTCTTTATTGAATCAAAGCTTGAAAAAAATGATAGTGAGATTGATCAATCTATGGATCCCAAAGATTTGTTTCTAAGGTGCTACCCTTCCTTTAGGGATGTGCCTAGAAATAGATCATAGGTATATATATTTTTGAATTGTAAAGTATAGTTTGACAACCAGAGCAAGGATGTTGCTCTGAGCTCTGGTTGGATTCTGGTACTTTGCTATTTGCCTTTAGATTTTCAGAAATCCCTATGATGGATTCACCCCACTTGGGTGTCTTCTGAGGGTTTGTTTTGTAAAACAACACATGCCTTTCTCTATATAAGATGATTAGATCATGTGTAGGTTTTATGAAACTCACCACAAAAGCTAATATTTGTGGAGTAAGTTGGTGATGATCTTGATCTGGTTTTGCTGGACTCCTGTGCTTGATCTGGATCTAGCCTGCTAATCCTAGCTCCTGGGCTTGGCCTTGTTGTCCACCTGATTCATCCCCCTCCTTATGTCACCATCCTGGTGATGTTTGGGTTAATCTGGGTGGTTGGTTTGCCTGTTGTTCTTGGTTTACTGGCTGTTCACCCTAGCTGTGTTGTGGTGTGGTGTGGTGTGGTGATGCACTGAGGTGCTTCCCCACGGCTGTGCTCTGGTTTTGTTTGATCTGGCTGTGCTTGTGAAGTCGATAGCACACTCTTTGCATGCTTGTGTGTGTGCAGCCTGTGTGCCTGCTATGCACATATGGATAGGTTCAGAAAATTTGAACTTACTATTACCAATCTACTTTTACCTTGGCTTGTGAATTGGTCCCTTTTTGGCTGTCATTTGCATTCTGGCTGGGAATTTATGAAATATGAAATCTTTCATATTGGTGAAACTTGCCCCTCCTTAACATTTCTCAATGATGATATTGTCAAGTGCACCTCACTGACATATCTGAGAGAAATATATACTAACACTAATCTTGTTTTATTTCTGTTTAATCTTTGTTTTGCAGGTTCAAAGATAAAGATGAAGATTTAGTTTAGGTTTTAGATATAGGGTAGTTAGTAGATGTAATTTTCTTAGTCCTTTGTAATTTTTCTTTTATAGTTCTTGTAATCTTTATTTTATTCAATTGTAATAAAGATTATATTATTATTAATAAATAATATTCTTATTCTTTATTCTATTGTAATTTGTTTATGTCTTTATAATATGAAATTGAATTTCATAATTTCTATTGTTTTGAGATTTAAGTTATACTACCTATGTCTTAATTAATTTAAGATTCAAATCTTTTATCTAAATCATTTAAATTATTATTCAAACACTTAAGTTTTTAAATTCAAACCCATTTCAAAACACACATACTTCTTTTAAGATCACATCAAAGTTTATAACAATCCTCCTTTAAGTCTAAACCTAATCTTAAAGTAAGAAAGAAACATTGATAACTTAAGGTTTTATTTGGCGAAAATTTTACCCACCTTTTCACAAATAGATGCATGCAACAATACATAATCCTAAATCTACCCTTCGTTAGGTTCCTAAATGCTGTGATGTTACAGACTTCCCCCCTTAAATTAAACTTCTTCCCGAAGTTTGTTGGAGATGTACCTGAATAGTTCTGGATAAGCTTTTCTTAAATCCTCTTCCTTCTCCCATGTGGCTTCCCTTTCAGGGTGATGTTCCCATTGTACCTTGCAATATTTGATTGCCCTATTCCTCAATCTTTTCCAATTTTCTTCCAGAATCTTGCAGGGCTTTTCAGTATAAGTCAGGTCTACTTGTAGTTCTATCTCTTGATGTGTTATTGCATCCTCTGGAACTTTCAAACATTTGCGAAGTTGTGACACATGAAAAACATTATGCACTTGAGCCAGTCTTGATGGTAACTCTAAAGCATAAGGTATAGTTCTATTTTGGCTCAGTATCTTGAATGGTCCGATATATCTTGGACTTAATTTCCCTTTAACTCCGAACCTTTTTACTCCTTTCATTGGACTTACTTTCAAATAGACCATATCTCCTACTTCTGGATGCCATGATCTTCGGCTTTGATCCGCATAACTTTGCTGCCTGCTCTGGGCTATTTTCAGTCTACCCCTGATATGATTAATGATGTCTTGTCTGTCCTTGATATAATCTGGCGCAAATTCTTTGCTGCTTCCAGGTTCATACCAACATATTGGTGATCTACACTTCCTTCCATATAGAAACTCATATGGAGCTACCTTCAGACTACTCTGATAGCTATTGTTATAAGAAAATTCTGCCAATGGTAGGTGATCCTCCCGTGTTCCTCCAAAATCTAGTGCACAAGCCCTCAACATGTCTTCTAGTATTTGATTTGTTCTTTCAGTTTAACCTCCTGTCTCATGATGATATGTCATGCTGAAATCTAACTTTGAACCAAGTGCTTCTTGCAATTGCTTCCAAAATGCTGAAGTAAACATTGATCCCCTATCAGTTACGATCTTCTTGGGTACTCCATGCTTACTTACTATCTCTTTGACATATACTTCAACTAACTTCTCGGCATTATCCTTTTGATTCACTGGAATAAAATGTGCACTTTTAGTGAGTCTGTCCACTATTACCCATATCATGTCCTTCTTTTTTGGTGTCATAGGTAATCCTGTGATAAAATCCATGCCTATTTCCTCCCATTTCCATTCAGGAATTTCTAAGGATTGCAATGGTCCTGCTGGATTTTGATGTTCAGCTTTCACCCTTTGACAAGTATGGCATTCAGATACATATTTAGCAATATCTCTTTTCATGTTATTCCACCAGAATAGTTACTTTAAATCCATATACATCTTAGTACTCCCTGGATGTATAGAATATGGGGTAGCATGTGCTTCTTTGAATATGAAATTTCTGATCTCAGTCACATCTGGAACACATAAACAATCTTGGAACCATAAAGATCCATAATCTCCAAGGCGAAAAAACAATTTTTGCCCTTGAGATATTCTCCGAATTTCCTCAGCAATAAAAGGGTCTTCTTCTTGACGTCTAAAAATTTCTTGCTTAAGATCACTTTCATGTTCTTCAACTACCTCCATAGTTGCTAATCCTCCAAGAACCTCTGTCCTGATGAATTGGAGTTCTAATCTTTCCAAGTCCATTTGTAACTCTTTTGGTAACTCTCTGTTGCTGGGCTGGATATCTGCACTCTTTTTGCTTAAAGCATCTGCTACAACATTTGCTTTTTCTGGGGTGTAATTGATTGTTAGATCATAATCCTTGATTAATTCCAACCAACGCTTCTGTCTCATGTTCAATTCCTTTTGAGTGAAGAAATATTTGAGACTTTTATGGTCAGTGTATAACTCACATCTGGCTCCATAAAGAAAATGTCTCCATCCTTTTAGTGCAAAAATTACTGCTGCTAACTCTAAATCATGAGTTGGATAGTTGACTTCATGTGGTTTCAATTGTCTTGAACCATAAGCAATTACTTTCCGATCTTGCATTAATACACAACCCAAACCTTCTTTAGATGCATCACAGTATACGGTGAAATCCTTCCCTGTTTCAGGAACTGCTAAGATTGGAGCTATGGTTAATCTCGTTTTCAACTCTTAGAAACTTGCTTCACACTTCTCATACCACTTAAATGGTGTATTCTTCCTTAATAATTTGGTCATTGGTCCGGCTATTTTGGAGAAACCTTCAATGAATCTCCGATAATAACCAGCCATTCCTAGGAAACCTCGAATTTGTTTCACATTGGTTGGTGCATTCCACTCTAGTACCGACTGAACTTTAGATGGATTCACAGCAATCCCATCTTTACTGATCACATGACCGAGGAATTCTACCTCATCTAACCAGAACTCACACTTACTGAACTTAGCATAAAGCTTATGTTCTCTTAAAGTCTGCAATGCTATTCTCAAATGGTCAGCATGCTCTTCCTTATCCTTGGAATATATCAGAATATCATCAATAAAGACGATGACAAACTTGTCCAAATATGGCATGAAGATATTGGTCATCAGATTCATGAATATTGCTGGTGCATTGGTCAAACCAAATGGTACCACCAGATACTCATGGTGTCCATATCTTGAGACAAATGTTGTTTTTGGAACATCTTCCGGCTTGATTTTTATTTAATGGTATCCAGATCTTAAATCGATCTTTGAAAATACTCTAGCTCCTTTCACTTGATTAAACAAATCTTGAATTCTTGGTAAAGGATACTTGTTCTTGATCGTCACGTTGTTCAGATTTCTATAATCACCACACATCTGTCTTCCACCATCTCTCTTATCCACAAAAATTACTGGTGTTCCCCATGGAGATACACTTTCCTAAATAAATCCTTTTCTTGCTAACTCATCAATTTGCTCCTTGAGTTCTCTCAACTCCTTGGGTCCCATTTTATATGGTGCCTCATCTATTGGTGTTGTACCAGGTATTAGGTCAATGGTGAACTCTATCTCCCAGTCTGGTGGCATTCCTGGTAATTTCGTTGGGAAAACATCTTGGAATTCATTAACTACATGAATTTCTTATAATTTAACTTCTTTCATTGAATTCAACTGTAGATCCACCATGATATGACTGTGTTTATCTGCATGGTAAACTATCCTTGCTCCACTTGGAGTTTTGGTTGAGACAGTTTTCTCCTCACAATTAAACTGAGCTCCGTGTTCCATCATCCAATCCATCCCCAGCACTACTGCAATTCCCTTCAAAGGAATCAGATAAAGGTCTGCGAAATATGTACAACCACAGATCGAGATAACCTGATCTTGTTTTATGTGGCGTACAATCACATTCCCTCCTGCCGTAACTACGGTCATAGGACGTTCTAACGTTGCCCTTCTAATCCCGAACTTATCACAAAATTCTTCAGAAATGAATGATGTAGTTGCACCAGTATCAAATAGAACTTTGCCGGGATTGGTAAGGATATTGAGAGTACCTATTACTGCATGCTCCGAATTATCCACCTCCTCGAGGGTTGCACAGTTCCGTTTTCCGGTAGGTCGGTTTGTCTTGCCGTTATTGTTCTTGCCATTGTTTCCTCCTTTATTAGGCTGTCCATTTCCTCCACTGGCTTGTCCTCCTCCCTTGGTAGGCCATCCTCCCGGTGGTTTGCTCGAACAATCCGGCTTGATATGCCCCTTCTGACCACAACCGTAACAGATCACTACAGGCTTTTTGCACTCCCTCTAGAAATGCCCTGGAATTCCACAGTTGTTACAGATAACATTCCTTCTCGGATTAGATTGATTTCCACCACTGCCCTTGTTATTGTTATTGTTGTTGCCATAATTCCTATTCCGGGGTTTGAACTCCAGGTTAGGTTTAGGTTTGCTTGCCTGAATTATCTTGGTTTCCTTGTTGGCTCTCTTCCTCCGGTCCTCTTGGACATTCTTGTAATCATCTTCAAAAGTAATGGCTGCATCCAACAACTGCTGATAAGTTTGCTTATTGGCTAACCTTAGCTGCATCTTCACAAACGGATTTAATCCACGCAAGAAATGTTTCTTCCTCTTCTCTTCAGTGTTAACATCCTCCTCAGCATAACGAGACAGTTGGCTAAACTCCCGGATGTACTTCATGACACTAGTATATCCTGGCTGAAGCTCCTCAAATTCTTGCCGCTTCAACTCCATGATGCTTTCCGGAACATGATATTCATGGAATCTCTGCTTAAACTCTTCCTAGGTAAACTCTCTTCCTGTTTGTTGCATGGATAACTGATTTTCCCACCATGATGCTGCAGGTCCAGTCAAAAGATGAGTTACATACCTCAATTTCTCTTCATCATTGCAACCTACAGTTTTCAGCTTCCTTTCCGTATCTTCTAACCAGTCTTCTGCATCCATTGGTTCAGGAGCTGATGCAAAAGGTAACGGTCTTGCATTCTGGAAATCATATAAACTCACTCCTCCACCTTCAGGTGCCCTATGATTTGCTCTACCCATCAATTCTTCCATGAACTTGTTCTGGGTCTCTTGCATCATTTGCATACATTGCATAAAGTCCTGCTCCATTAACGACCTCATTGGTGGTGGTGGTGTTAATGCTTATTGGTTTGCTGCATATGCATCGGCCTTTTCCTTGGCCTCTCGCTCCATCCGCTGCTGCTCAGTTTCCATTCCTACACCCGTATCCATGACCCTCTAGTCCTGCAACATAAAGCGAATACTCATAATTACATCATGCATATGTGTTCTGAGCTCGACTTTACGCACAGAACTAGTCACACAATGAGGATCCAAAGAAAATGCAAATATGAATTTCACATATTTTACATAATATCATAATGATACAAAGTCATTACAACATATACCATATAGGTATAATCACACAACTACCTTATTACTTGGGGTACAAAATACGGTACTTGATACTACTAACCATTTGTCTTCTTCTAGTAGTAACTACGCTCATCATATATGCCTGATGTCCAGCCGTGATGACGTGTTGTTCGTCGCATAGTTTGTGGAACATATGGCCTTCCAGAAGGAACATACTCTGTATCTGAAGTGTCAGGACTTGAGTCATTACTCAACCTGAGCGCATCGACTCCCTCCAGCTCAGCTGAAAAGTCTTGAGAAACATATTCAACATTATCTCCAGCCTGCATCTCCTGAGCTTCATCTCTAGAGTTGTCAACAGGATACGCAGATCCTGCTGCTCCCCAGGTGATCTCGTGGACCAGATAATTGAATACTGGATAATGTATATTCCCTCGGCTTTGAGAAGATGTTGATGATTCAAACACTCTTTCCTCAGGATCTTCTTCTTCATCCTGATCATCTATTGACATGGTATTTCTACTTCTGTTATTAGGATTCATCCTTGCACCAATCCAACTAGATTGTCCAACATTTCTGTCAGAACCATCTGTGGACATCTGGTGTTCATGAGGTCCATTATATGATCCCATTCTCCATCCATCCGAGTTCTCAATAGGAAGTTCTGAGTCAGAACCATCCTCTGAGCCCTATGGTACTGCATACCGCATATCTATAGTAGGATCATGCGTAGGTTCAGGTCTTGGTGAGTAAGGATATGGTGTAAAAGATTCCAGATCCATAGGTATATCCTTAAAGATAGGTGTTGCACTACTACTTTCTTCTTTCTCTAACTGGGATGCTAACTGCTTCCACCTTTCCAGATCAGTTAGATCCTCTAACATGTCATTTTTGTCTTCAACAATCACTTGATGTGTCTTATAAAAAGACGCAACGAGTGTCCGGTATCTGCCCATAAACTTGGAAGATAACTTAGGACGCTTCTTAACCAAATTAAGATGATCCGGTATAGGCTCCGAGTCTATAGAATCATGAGGTATCACAGAAAATGTGCTACCTTCTGGCTCCTTGGTTTTCTGCTCCCGGATATTAGCTATTGCCTCCACAACAGCAACATGATAGGCTGCTAAATGACTCCTACCTTCTCCTATGGTTAGATCGTGGTACAGTCCAAGATTCTCTGGAAGTTGGATACTCACACGATACTTGGATAACATCCGACCATCAAGATAATTGATAGTGTTCACTGGGATTCTAGTTGGACAATTAAAAAGCTTTAAAAGTCGACGAAGTTGGTCTATAAATGATCCTTGATAATCATCAAGAGTCTCCTCTTTCCTTACCAAAGTCTGTTTTGGAAACTTTGGTGCCATATCTCTGTATATCAGAAAAATAATTTTGATTAGTATCCAATAATATATTGCATCATAACAAAGAAATATCGCACTAAAATATATAACGGAATATTCTCATTTGAATACCCATTATATTACTTTTAGAGAATTCTTTATCGTTGCCAAATCTCCTACATGTAATACCCTTAACTAGGTTTCCAACCTAAGGTCAAAGCAATTTGCTCTGATACCAACTGCGGTGACCCAGCATACCACTGCATGTGTAGTACACTATAGTCGTTGACATGACATCCACAGAACACTGTTCTGTAAATATCACATCCCTCAGAGTGGTACAACAGAAACATTGTGGGTCCATATTACAAAGGTACACACATTATTATTATTACAATACCGGAAGTTCAAGACTTCCAAAAGATCCAACTTACAAACCAAAATATAAGATGTTCAGCGGAAATTTAAAAGTAACAACTCCGACTAGGAGTGGGGCTCAACAGCTTATTTTATAGAGTTCATGCTACTCGGCTCCGTTAGTTACTAATAACTATACCCTTAAGTGGACTCGTGCTCATCGACACCATAGCGGATCTCGTAGTCCACGCCTTCAACTCCTCCGGATAGATCAGGTTCCTCGTAGAACACGTCTTCTTGGTATTTGGCTACATACATTGGCACGTCTTTGGAATCCTCAGAGTCTAAGCAAGGGATCAAAGGAAAGAATGAGTAACAGCGTTACCCAACAAGTTCATTATATGCAAGGTGGGAAGTTTGATGCTCTAACTACCACCTCGGATTATAAATCCTTGGCACTATGCAGTTTTTGTAAATCTTTCTTTAAAGATTGATTTTATTCTGAAAGACTATGACAATCAGCCTTCACAGGTTGACTAGAACTTTCATGGAGTTCCTGTCCTGCTGCGTTCGTAGCTCCTTCCTGGAACAGGGAGTAACAAGTTACAATTCTTACACTCTACAGAGGTGCGTTACTTTACCCATGAGAGATCAACTCCTTGTTGCACAACCGGGCGTACTTTCCCATCCACAATTCCATGATGTGGGGCCCAGTAGTTGGTCCAAGCCAATCACTGCCCCCTTCGCGACCCCGCATGCCTCCTTGGTGTACACCATGCCCACATAATGAATTACGGCAATGGTTTGTACAAACCATTAGATGCCAGAACTATCGTGGGACGTTGAGGGTTCCCACCCATATGCTACATATCCTCTATGGATTACCAATTAATATGCACGTTATGAGGATAACAGCCACGACCTGCACATCCGGCTTCATGCGAGAGGAAGAAGATACAGCCGACTTCTATGTCCCATTCCAAATCTCATGGCTAACGCGTAATATACGGCGCTAGAATCACTGATGTCAGGGGTTATTAAGTCCCTACTTGATCATCATTGTTGCAATTAGAACTCTAAGTTCTATTGCTCCATCATATCACCACTTAGGATGATATCTATAATTTCTTTATTTGTGAAAATAATATTTTCTTTCTTTTATAGCATATATGATAACACACAATTTGCAAATACTTTGATAAAGACTCTTCAAAGGACATGAGCAAGTGATGAACTTGCCTTGTGATGGCAAGGTAGTGAAGTCTGATGCTTGCACTGGACCTTGAGCTTCTAGTTCTACAAAAACATCATTATTGCCCGGTAAGGACAATATTTAAAGAAGCAAAATGATTATGCAAGTAATGTAATGCATTATTTAATTTTATATGCATTTACCCCAAAAAGTTCCTTTTTAGTAATAAAGGATTTATAAATATTACTTTTTAATATTGTATAACATATATTGAATTATTTTATTTTATTTCCCTTTTATTTGATTTTTATTGATTTAATAATCCTTTTAGGAATTATCCATTATACATTAAAAATGGTGATTAAATATTTATTTAGTATTTTTCTAAAATACTACCATATTAATACATAACGAAAGTGAACTTTAATTAATTTTATCACCTTTCAATAATTTTGTAAAATTCCATAAGGAATATATAATTCACAAAATTCCTAAGAAAATTTAAATGTCTAAAATTTTATATTTTTAATTTATTTGGGTAGTTTGGATTTTTGTGAATCCAAAAATATTTTATTTATAATTTTTGGACTTTTATTTTATTTTCTTGAATTTTATTAAGTCTAGGGGTATTTTGGTCTTTTTCTTTTTATTAAAACAGGCCTGAAATTGTTTCTGGGCTGGTTATTCTTATTGGGCCCTATTGGCCCACTAGTACTAGACAAAAGAGCCACCCCGAAGGGTCTGGCCCATCTCTGCCCACTCCTCATGGCCTCTCTCTCTCTCGAGTTCATCTCCTCCTCCTCTGACCCCGACCCTGTGGCCGGCGATGCCGCCACCGGCGATTCCTGCCGTCGTCGGCGGTTCTGGTCGCCGCCGTGGTGCATTAAGGGGTTGTCGATGACGCCCGTTCGTTCTATCTAATTGGATTCAAGCCTAGGGATCTCTTGCGATGGATCGATGCCGTCCTGAACCCTAGGGTTTGGGGATTGTCATGGATTCAAGTGCGGCCGTGGTCGTCGTGTGTTGAGGTGATGCTCTGCACCTCCAGGTGTGATCAGGGTCGTTGTTGTGGCACCGTGCGGGTTGCAGCGCCCCCTCTGGGTGCTCCCCGTGCCGCCATGGCCGTCGGCCCCCCCGCTTTCTCTTCTATCCTTCAGCGAGGACCTACGGTGAGTTTGATTCCCCTCTCCTGGTGCTCTCTGTGCTTGCTGATTCAATGCTAGATGTTAGCAGTGTCCTCTCTGGCTACTGTCTGATTCAGATTAGGATGATTATCCCTTTTGGATTCTTGTGATGTGCTTGTTCATGTACTAGATGAATTGAATCATGTTTGATGGTCTGTACACATGCTAAATGCTTATTGGCCTGAAGCTTGTTGCTTAAAATGATATATGATGTTTGTGGTGGCTTACTAGATGATTTGATGCTTGGATTGCATCTGATTCAGATGATGTGGTTGTATGGGAAACAGGCTTGGTAAAGCCAATCATTTGATAGCTTTCCACTGTTTATTTGATTCATGGTCATGATTATGATAGGATACAGCTACTGTCTTAGTGTTGTTAGCTTGGGAATTAACATGTGGTCTGAGATCATCACGATCTCAAACAGTGAAGTGTAACATAGAAATATCCTAGTTATGATTCCTGTGTTAACAGGAAAATGATTAGTTAGTTGATTGTCTGAATCTATGATGATTTACTGTCTTTCCTGATTCATAATGGATTGTTCTTGTGATACCATCATGTATGGCACACAAGTTTAATTCTAAACCATGGATTTGGTTAGTTTATGCTTAAGGCAATCTTGGCTTTGAAATATAAATAGAGATGCTCTTCTCTGAATTCCCTAATACCAATGATGTTGGTCTGAGGCTTAGGGATTCAAATCTTATCTAATTATTTCATTTAGATAGTTATGGTAGTGGTACCAGCTATTCTTTATTGAATCAAAGCTTGAAAAAAATGATAGTGAGCTTGATCAATCTATGGATCCCAAAGATTTGTTTCTAAGGTGCTACCCTTCCTTTAGGGATGTGCCTAGAAATAGATCATAGGTATATATATTTTTGAATTGTAAAGTATAGTTTGACAACCAGAGCAAGGATGTTGCTCTGAGCTCTGGTTGGATTCTGGTACTTTGCTGTTTGCCTTTAGATTTTCAGAAATACCTATGATGGATTCACCCCACTTGGGTGTCTTCTGAGGGTTTGTTTTGTAAAACAACACATGCCTTTCTCTAAATAAGATGATTAGATCATGTGAAGGTTTTATGAAACTCACCACAAAAGCTGATATTTGTGGAGTAAGTTGGTGATGATCTTGATCTGGTTTTGCTGGACTCCTGTGCTTGATCTGGAGCTAGCCTGCTCCTCCTAGCTCCTGGGCTTGGCCTTGCTGTCCACCTGATTCATCCCCCTCCTTATGTCACCATCCTGGTGATGTTTGGGTTAATCTGGGTGGTTGGTTTGCCTGCTGTTCTTGGTTTACTGGCTGTTCACCCTGGATGTGTTGTGGTGTGGTGTGGTGTAGTGATGCACTGAGGTGCTTCCCCATGGCTGTGCTCTGGTTTTGTTTGATCTGGCTGTGCTTGTGAAGTCGACAGCACACCCTTTGCATGCTTGTGTGTGCAGCCTGTGTGCCTGCTATGCACATATGGATAGGTTTAGAAAATTTGAACTTACTATTACCAATCTACTTTTACCTTGGCTGGTGAATTGGTCCCTTTTTGGCTGTCATTTGCATTCTGGCTGGGAATTTATGAAAGATGAAATCTTTCATATTGGTGAAACTTGCCCCTCCTTAACATTTCTCAATGATGAGATTGTCAAGTGCACCTCACTGACATATCTGAGAGAAATATATACTAACACTAATCTTGTTTTATTTCTGTTTAATCTTTGTTTTGCAGGTTCAAAGATAAAGATGAAGATTTAGTTTAGGTTTTAGATATAGGGTAGTTAGTAGATGTAATTTTCTTAGTCCTTTGTAATTTTTCTTTTATAGTTCTTGTAATCTTTATTTTATTCAATTGTAATAAAGATTATATTATTATTAATAAAGAATATTATTATTCTTTATTCTATTGTAATTTGTTTATGTCTTTATAATATGAAATTGAATTTCATAATTTCTATTGTTTTGATATTTAAGTTATACTACCTATGTCTTAATTAATTTAAGATTCAAATCTTATATCTAAATCATTTAAATTATTATTCAAACACTTAAGTTTTTAAATTCAAACCCATTTCAAAACACACATACTTCTTTTAAGATCACATCAAAGTTTATAACAATCCTCCTTTAAGTATAAACCTAATCTTAAAGTAAGAAAGAAACATTGATAACTTAAGGTTTTATTTGGCAAAAATTTTACCCACCTTTTCACAAATAGATGCATGCAACAATACATAATCCTAAATCTACCCTTCATTAGGTTCCTAAATGCTAGAATGTTACAGAATTTCCCCCTTAAATTAAACTTCGTCCCGAAGTTTGTTGGAGATGTACCTGAATAGTTCTGGATAAGTTTTTCTTAAATCCTCTTCCTTCTCCCATGTGGCTTCCCTTTCAGGGTGATGTTCCCATTGTACCTTGCAATATTTGATTGCCCTATTCCTCAATATTTTCCAATTTTCTTCCAGAATCTTGCAGGGCTTTTCAATATAAGTCAGGTCTACTTGTAGTTCTATCTCTTGATGTGTTATTGCATCCTCTGGAACTTTCAAACATTTGTGAAGTTGTGACACATGAAAAACATTATGTACTTGAGCCAGTCTTGATGGTAACTCTAAAGCATAAGCTATAGTTTTGTTTTGGCTCAGTATCTTGAATGGTCCGATATATCTTGGACTTAATTTCCCTTTAACTCTGAACCTTTTTACTCCTTTCATTGGACTTACTTTCAAATAGACCATATCTCCTACTTCTGGATGCCATGATCTTCGGCTTTGATCCGCATAACTTTGCTGCCTGCTCTGGGCTATTTTCAGTCTATCCCTGATCTTATTAATGACGTGTTGTCTCTCCTTGATATAATCTGGCGCAAATTCTTTGCTGCTTCCAGGTTCATACCAACATATAGGTGATCTACACTTCCTTCCATATAGAACCTCATATGGAGCTGCCTTCAGACTACTCGGATAGCTATTGTTATAAGAAAATTCTGCCAATGGTAGGTGACCCTCCCATGTTCCTCCAAAATCTAGTGCACAAGCCCTCAACATGTCTTCTAGTATTTGATTTGTTCTTTCAGTTTGATCTCCTGTCTCAGGATGATATGCCGTGCTGAAATCTAACTTTGAACCAAGTGCTTCTTGCAATTGCTTCCAAAATGCTGAAGCAAACATTGATCCCCTATCAGTTACGATCTTCTTGGGTACTCCATGCTTACTTACTATCTCTTTGACATATACTTCAACTAACTTCTCGGCATTATCCTTTTGATTCACTGGAATAAAATGTGCACTTTTAGTGAGTCTGTCCACTATTACCCATATCATGTCCTTCTTTTTGGTGTCATAGGTAATCTTGTGATAAAATCCATGCCTATTTCCTCCCATTTCCATTCAGGAATTTCTAAGGGTTGCAATGGTCCTGCTGGATTTTGATGTTCAGCTTTCACCCTTTGACAAGTATGGCATTCAGATACATATTTAGCAATATCTCTTTTCATGTTATTCCACCAGAATAGTTCCTTTAAATCCATATACATCTTAGTACTCCCTGGATGTATAGAATATGGGGTAGCATGTGCTTCTTTGAGTATGACATTTCTGATCTCAGTCACATCTGGAACACATAAACGATCTTGGAACCATAAAGATCCATAATCTCCAAGGCGAGAAACTAATTTTTGCCCTTGAGATATTCTCCGAATTTCCTCTGCAATAAAAGGGTCTTCTTCTTGACGTCTAAAAATTATTGCTTAAGTTCACTGTCATGTTCTTCAACTACCTGCATAGTCGCTAATCCTCCAAGAACCTCTGTCCTGATGAATTGGAGTTCTAATCTTTCCAAGTCCATTTGTAACTCTTTTGGTAACTCTCTGTTGCTGGGCTGGATATCTGCACTCTTTCTGCTTAAAGCATCTGCTACAACATTTGCTTTTCCTGGGTGTAATTGATTATTAGATCATAATCCTTGATTAATTCCAACCAACGCTTCTGTCTCATGTTCAATTCCTTTTGAGTGAAGAAATATTTGAGACTTTTATGGTCTGTGTATAACTCACATCTGGCTCCATAAAGAAAATGCCTCCATCCTTTCAGTGCAAAAACTACTGCTGCTAACTCTAAATCATGAGTTGGATAGTTGACTTCATGTGGTTTCAATTGTCTTGAACCATAAGCAATTAATTTCCGATCTTGCATTAATACACAACCCAAACCTTCTTTAAATGCATCACAGTATACGGTGAAATCCTTCCCGATTTCAGGAACTGCTAAGATTGGAGCTGTGGTTAATATCGTTTTCAACTCTTGGAAACTTGCTTCACACTTATCATCCCACTTAAATGGTGTATTCTTCCTTAATAATTTGGTCATTGGTCCGGCTATTTTGGAGAAACCTTCAATGAATCTCCGATAATAACCAGCCATTCCTAGGAAACCTCGAATTTGTTTCACATTGGTTGGTGCAGTCCACTACTGAACTTTAGATGGATTCACAGCAATCCCATCTTTACTGATCACATGGCCGAGGAATTCTACCTCATCTAACCAGAACTCACACTTACTGAACTTAGCATAAAGCTTATGTTCTCTTAAAGTCTGCAATGCTATTCTCAAATGGTCAGCATGCTCTTCCTTATCCTTGGAATATATCAGAATATCATCAATAAAGACGATGACAAACTTGTCCAAATATGGCATGAAGATATTATTCATCAGATTCATGAATATTGCCGGTGCATTGGTTAAACCAAATGGTACCACCAGATACTCATGGTGTCCATATCTTGAGACAAATGCTATTTTTGGAACATCTTCCGGCTTGATTTTTATTTGATGGTATCTAGATCTTAAATCGATCTTTGAAAATACTCCAGCTCCTTTCACTTGATCAAACAAATCTTGAATTCTTGGTAAAGGATACTTGTTCTTGATTGTCACGTTGTTCAGATTTCTATAATCACCACACATCCGTCTTCCACCATCTCTCTTATCCACAAAAAATACTGGTGTTCCCCATGGAGATACACTTTCCTGAATAGATCCTTTTCTTGCTAACTCATCAATTTGCTCCTTGAGTTCTTTCAACTCCTTGGGTCCCATTTTATATGGTGCCTGAGCTATTGGTGCTGTATCAGGTATTAGGTCAATGGTGAACTCTATCTCCCGGTCTGGTGGCATTCCTGGTAATTCCATTGGGAAAACATCTTGGAATTCATTAACTACGGGAATTTCTTCTAATTTAACTTCCTTCATTGAATTCAACCATAGATCCACCATGATATGACTGTGTTTATCTGCCTGGTAAACTATCCTTGCACCACTTGGAGTTTTGATTGAGACAGTTTTCTCCTCACAATTAATCTGAGCTTCGTGTTCCATCATCCAATCCATCCCCAGCACTACTGCAATTCCCTTCAAAGGAATCACATAAAGGTCTGCGAAATATGTACAACCATAGATCGAGATAACCTGATCTTGTTTTCTATGGCGTATAATCACATTCCCTCCTGCCGTAACTATGGTCATAGGACGTTCTAACGTTGCCCTTCTAATCCCGAACTTATCACAAAATTCTTCAGAAATGAATGATGTAGTTGCACCAGTATCAAATAGAACTTTGTCGGGATTGTTAAGGATATTGAGCATACCTATTACTGCATTCTCCGAATTATCCACCTCCTCGAGGGTTGTACAGTTCAGTTTTCCGGTAGGTCGGTTTCTCTTGCCGTTATTGTTCTTGCCATTGTTTCCTTCTTTATTAGGCTTTCCATTTCCTCCACTGGCTTGTCCTCCTCCCTTGGTAGGATATCCTCCCGGTGGTTTGCTCGGACAATCCGGCTTGATATGCCCCTTCTGACCACAACTGTAACAGATCACTATAGGCTTTTTGCACTCCCTCTAGAAATGCCCTGGAATTCCACAGTTGTTACAGATAACATTCCTTCTCGGATTAGATTGATTTCCACCACTGCCCTTGTTATTGTTATTGTTGTTGTTGCCATAATTCCTATTTCGGGGTTTGAACTCCAGGTTAGGTTTAGGTTTGCTTGCCTGAATTATCTTGGTTTCCTTCTTGGCTCTCTTCCTACGGTCCTCTTGGACATTCTTGTAATCATCTTCAAAAGTAATGGCTACATCCAACAACTGCTGATAAGTTTGCTTATTGGCTAACCTTAGCTGCATCTTCACAAATGGATTTAATCCATGCAAGAAACATTTCTTCCTCTTCTCTTCAGTGTTAACATCCTCCTCAGCATAACGAGATAGTTGGCTAAACTCCCGGATGTACTTCATGACACTAGTATATCCTTGCTGAAGCTCCTCAAATTCTCTCCGCTTCAACTCCATGATGCTTTTTGGAACATGATATTCACGGAATCTTTGCTTAAACTCTTCCCAGGTAAACTCTCTTCCTGGTTGTTGCATGGCTAACTGATTTTCCCACCATGATGCTGCAGGTCCAGTCAAAAGATGGGTTGCATACCTCAATTTCTCTTCATCATTGCAACCTACAGTTTTCAGCTTCCTTTCCGTATCTGCTAACCAGTCTTTTGTATCCATTGGTTCAGGAGCTGATGCAAAAGGTAACGGTCTTGCATTCTAGAAATCAGATAAACTCACTCCTCCACCTTCAGGTGCCCTCTGATTTGCTCTACCCATCAATTCTTCCATGAACTTGTTCTGGGTCTCTTGCATCATTTGCATACATTGCATAAAGTTCTACTCCATTAACGGCCTCATTGGTGGTGGTGGTAATGCTTCTTGGTTTGCTGCATCTGCATCGGCCTTTTCCCTGGCCTCTCGCTCCATCTGCTTCTGCTCAGTTTCCATTCCTACACCCGAATCCATGACCCTCTAGTCCTGCAACATAAAGCGAATACTCATAATTACATCATGCATATATGTTCTGAGCTCGACTTTATGCACAGAACTAGTCACACAATGAGGATCCAAAGAAAATCCAAATATGCATTTCACATATTTTACATAATATAATAATGATACAAAGTCATTACAACATATACCATATAGGTATAATCACACAACTACCTTATTACTTGGGGTACAAAACACGGTACTTGATGAAGGGTTTTGCAGCATAGTAAATCAAAATTTTCTATGGATGCGAACGGGAAAAGCCAAGATCTAATCTAGGAGATGCAAACAACGAAGGGGGGATAGATGAGATCTTCATACCCTTGAAGATTCACACAGAGGAACGTTCAATGGAACGTGGTTGATGTAGTCATACTAGCTTCTCCTCCTCGCGATCCGATCCGATCCAACACTGCAAGTGGCGATGCCTCCGAGAGATGCACACGTGCGGCACCTCGACATCTACTCCTTCCTCGGTCCAGCAAGTGGGCTGGAGAGATAGGTTGGATCTACAACACAACGGCGTGGTGCAAACGGTGGAGAGTTTTTGCGGTAGGGCTTCGCCTACGCGCAGTCGGGAGGGAGAGAGAGAGGAGGGCAGCAGGGCGGCTAGGGCTTGAGGAGGTGTGTGGGGAGGGTGCGCCCCTGCCCTCTTTATATAGAGGGGTGGGCGGCTGCCCCTTGCCCCTCCTCCAAGCCTAGGGCCAGCGGCCAAGAGGGAGGAGTGGGGGGCAAGTTCCCCCCCCCCTTCTAGAAGCTCTCCCTAGGGTTTCCCCTAGGGCTTGGCCGGCTGGGCCTATGGGGCCTTGTGCCCCTGGCCCAATGTGGCCAGGGCACTCCCTCGTAGGCCCATGCCCCCTCCCGACAAGTGGGGCCATCTTGGTCCCACTCCGGAAGGTTCAAGAAGCTTCCGGTACAATACCGAACAATCTAAAACAATTCCGAACTCCAAAAACTGCTTTGCCTTATATGAATCTTATTCTTCGGACCATTCCGGAACCTCTCGTGACGTCCTGGATCTCATCCGAGACTCTGAACAAAAACTCATAAACCAATTATCCAATCTATCCTAGCATCGAGACTCGTTAAGTGTGTGACCCTTCGGGTTCGAGAATATGCAGACATGATCTTCTATCAATAATCAACAGCGGGGTCTGGAAACCCATATTGACTCCCACATACTCATCGATGATCATATCGGATGAACCACAATGCCAGGATTCAATCAATCCCATATATATTCCCTTCGTCATGCGATATTTTACTTGCCTGAGATTCGATCGTCGGCATCGGCATACCTAGTTCAATCTCATTCATAGAAAGTACTTTACTCGTTCCATAATCCGATATCACTTTGTGATTAACTCCTTAACCACATGCTTGCAAGCGGTGTTGATATCGATTACCGAGTGGGCCCGAAGTATATCTCTCCGACTTGGGAGGGACAAATCCCATCTCGATACATACAACCCAACAGGTACTTTCCGATCACCTGACAGACACCTTTATGATCACCCTCTCATAGGATGATGTTTGATGACCTCAAAGCTTTCTTCCGATACCAGGGAGTTGCATTATCTCATGGTCTAAGGAATACAATATTTGACATAAGAAAAAGCTTTGCAAAGATGAACATGATGACACGATCTAATTGCTCTGCTTAATTTGGGTCTGTCCATCATATCATTCTCCCAATGATATGATCTCATTATTAATCGACAACTCATGTCTATGGTTAGGAAACCTTAACCATCATTAATCAATGAGCTAGTCCATAGAGGCGTACTAGGGACACGGTGTTGTTCACAAACCACACAAGTATTAAAGTTTCCGCTTAATACAATTCTAGCATGGAATATAAACTTTATCATGAACAAGAATTATAATAATAACATCTTTATTATTGCCTCTAGGGCATAATTCCATAGTCTCCCACTTGCACTAGAGTCAATAATCTAGTTTACATCTAGCAACAATCTAACACCCATGGCACTGAGGTGCTGATCATGTTTTGCTCGTGGAAGAGGTTTAGTCAATGGATCTGCGACATTCAGATCTGTATGTACTTTGCTAATCTTCATATCTCTATCCGTTATATAATCTCAAATTATATGAAACTTGCGGTTGATGTGCTTGGTCTTTGGATGATATCTTGGTTCCTTAGCCAGTGCTATGGCGCCAGTGTTGTCACACAATATCTCAAGTGGGTCCAAGGCACTTGGAACCACACCAATCTCAGTGATGAAGTTCCTGATCCAAACTCCTTCACTTGACGCTTCTGCAGCAGCCATGTATTCCGCTTCTACTATAGATCCCGCGATCACGCTTTGCTTGCAGCTTCTCTAGCTCACAGCTCCTCCATTCAAAATATAAACGTATCCTGTCTGAGATTTAGAATGATCCTTGTCGGTGTCGAAACTAGCGTCGTCGTAACCCTTTACGACGAGTTGTTCATCACCTCCATAGACTAAGAACATTTCTTTAGTCCTATTTAAATACTTTAGGATGTTCTTCACGGCTGTCCAATGTTCCACTCCTGGATCACTTTGGTATCTGCTCGTCAAACTAAGAGCATTGGACACATCCGGTCTAGTACACAGCATGGCATACATGATAGAACCTATGGTCGAGGCATAAGGCACTTTGATCATAGTTTCTCTATCGTTTACCGTAGCTGGACACTGAGCCTTGCTCAATATCTTACCTGACAACATGGGCACTGAACCTTTCTTTGCCTTATCCATTCTGAACCTTTTCAGAACTTTGTCTAGGTATGTACTCTGGCTTAAAGCTATTAGGCGTCTTTGTCTATCTCTATAGATTTTGATGCCTAATATATAAGCAGCTTCCCCTAGGTCTTTCATTAAAAACATTTGTTCAAATAACTCTTCACATCGTTAAGCATATCAATGTCATTTCCAATAATCAATATGTCATCCACATATAGTACCAGAAATGTCACTGAGCTCCCACTCACTTTCTTGTAGATACATTCTTCGTAGCAATTTGGAACAAATCCAAAGCTCTTGATCACTTGATCAAAACGAAGGTTCCAACTCCGAGATGTTTGCTTTAGTCCATAAATGGAACGCTGAAGTTTGCACACTTTATCAGCATCCTTAGGATCGACAAAACCTTTGGGTTGCATCATATACAACTCTTCATCAATGTTGCCATTAAGGAACGCAGTCTTGACATCCATCTGCCATATTTCATAATCATGAAACGCAGCAATTGCTAATAAAATCCGAATGGACTTAAACATTGCTACGGGAGAGAAAGTCTCATCGTAGTCAACACCTTGAACTTGTCGAAAACCTTTCGCGACAAGCCGTGCTTTGTAGACAGTAACATTACCATCCGCGTCCGTTTTCCTTTTGAAAATCCATTTGCACTCAACGGCCTTTCGGTCGCTAGGAGGGTCCACCAAAGTCCATAGTTGGTTTTCGCTCATGGATCCCAATTCGGATTTCATGGCCTCTAGCCATTTCTCAGAGTCTGGGCTCATCATCGCTTCCTCATAGTTCGTAGGTTCACTGTCGTCTACTAACAAGACAGTTAAGACAGGGTTGCCGTACCACTCAGGAGGGGCACGTGACCTTGTCGACCTGCGACATTCAGTAGTAGCATCGTCCGAAGCTTCATGATCCTTGTCATTTGCTTACTCTATTGTTGGTGTAGACGGCACTGGAACAATTTCAGGTGCTGCGCTACTCTCCAACTCAAGAGAAGGTTCAATAACCTCGTCTAGCTCTACTTTCCTCCCACTCACTTCTTTCGAGAGAAACTCCTTCTCAAGAAAGGATTCGTTCTTTGCGACAAACACTTTGCCTTCGGATCTGTGATAGAAGGTATACCCAATAGTTTCCTTAGGGTATCCTATGAAGATGCATTTCTCCGCTTTGGGTTCGAGCTTGTCCGGCATCAACTTCTTGACGTAAGCTTCGCATCCCCAAACTTTAAGAAACGACAACTTAGGTTTAGCACCAAACCACAGTTCATACGGTGTCGTCTCAACGGATTTAGATGGTGCCCTATTTAAAGTGAATGCAGCGGTTTCTAATGCATAACCCCAAAATGATAACGGCAAATCTGTAAGCAACATCATCGATCGCACCATACTAATAAATTTCGATTCCGACGTTCAGACACACCATTGCGCTGTGGTGTTCCGGGTGGCGTGAGTTGCGAAACGATTCCGCTTGCTTTAAGATGCGTGAGAAAATCATAACTCAAATATTCACCTCCATGATCGGATCACGGAAATTTAATTTTTCTGTTACGATGGTTTTCCACTTCATTCTGAAATTCCTTGAACTTTTCAAATGTTTCAGATTTATGTTTCATCAAATAGATATACCCATATCTACTCAAGTCATCGGTAAAAGTGAGAAAATAGCGATATCCACCGCGCGTTGAAACACTCATCGGTCCGCATACATCGGTATGTATGATTTCCAACAAGTCCGTTGCTCGCTCCATCATTCTGGAGAACAGGGTTTTGATCATCTTGCCCATGAGGCACGGTTCACACGTGTCAAATGAATCAAAATCAAGAGACTCCAAAAGTCCATCAGAATGGAGTTTCTTCATGCGTTTTACACCAATATGACCTAGACGACAGTGCCACAAATAAGTAGAATTATCACTATCTACTTTGCATCTCTTAGCCTCAATGTTATGGATGTGTGTTTCATCGCTTTCGAGATTCAGAAGAAATAAACCATTCATAGCAGGTACATGACCATAAAAGATGTTACTCATATAAATAGAACAATCATTATTCTCCGATTTAAATGAATAACCGTCTCACAATAAACATGATCCAGATATGATGTTCATGCTCAACGCAGGCACATAATAACATTTATTGAGGTTTAAAACTAATCCCAAAGGTAAAACTAAGGAGAGCGTGCCGACGGCCATCACATCAACTCTTGATCCGTTGCCAACGCGCATCGTCACCTCATCCCTCGCTAGCTGCCGTCTATTCCGTAGCTCCTGTTTCGAGTTACAAATATTTGCAACTGAACCAGTATCAAATACCTAGGCACTACAACGAGGGCTAGTAAGGAAAACATCAATAACATGTATATCAAATATACCTTTGATGGTGCCAGCCTTCTTGTCCGCTAAGTACTTCGGACTGTTACGCTTCCAGTGACCCTTGTCCTTGCAATAGAAGCACTCAGTGTCCGGCTTAGGTCCAGACTTGAGCTTCTTCTCAGCAGGGCCAACGCGCTTGCCGCTGCCTTTCTTGAAGGGCTTCTTTGCACCCTTACCTTTCTTAAAGCTGGGGGGCTTGTTGACCATCAACACATGATTATCTTTCTTGATGTCCACCTCCGCAGCTTTCAGCTTAGCGAAGAGCTCAGTGATCGTATCAGTGGAACCAATCCGATTATGAGTAACTACAAAACCTTTGTAGCTAGGAGGGAGTGATTGCAGAACTCTGTCAATCGTGATCTCCTCTGGAATCTTGCAGTCCAGTTTCTCAAGGCGTTGAGTGTAGCCCGACATCTCAACGGAACTCCCTTCCTCCATCTTGCAGTTAAAGAATTTCTCAGAGATCTCATATCTCTCAGAACGGGCCTGAGTCTGAAACATAGTTTTCAGTTCCTCAAGAATCTCAAAGGGCCCGGGGAAATCCTCAAAACAATTTTGAAGGTCCAATTCCATAGCAAACAACATGGTGATCTTAATCACACCATAATCATCTTTGCGCGACTGATAAACAACTTTCTCATCAGCCGGCGCATCTATAGCAGGGGCGTCACCTAGCGCTTTCTCAAGGACATAGTCCTTTTGTCCGCCAGCGAGAATGATTCTCAGGTTGCGGAACCAGTTGGTGAAGTTAGACCCATTGTTCTTAAGCTTTTCTTTCTCAGCAAAAACGTTGAAGTTGAAGTTGGACTTTGCCATTTGATCTACAAAATTTGCAAGTACAATTTAGACTATGTTCATGATAACTAGTTCAACTTAATCAAATTACTAGATGAACTCCCACTAAATTCAACATCCCTCAAGTTGTTTAGTGAACATGATCCAAATTCACCACACCTAATCCGATCTTCACGAGAAGAGATGTGGTTTCAATGGTGGACAACGAAGTGTCGATCATATCATTCATATGACTCATGCTTAACCTTTCGGTTCATGTGTTCCGAGGCCATGTCTGTACATGCTAGGCTCGTCAAGTCAAACCCAAGTATTTCTGCGTGTACAAAACTGGCTTGCATCCGTTGTATGTGAACATAGAGTTTATAGCACCCGATCATCACGTGATGCTTGAACACGACGAACTTTCGCAACGGTGCATACATGGGGAGAACACAGTTTTATCTTAATCTTTAAGTGAGGAATCATCTTATAATGCTACCGTCGCGATCTAAGCATGATAAGATACATATAAGGATAAACATCACATGCATATAACTTTATGTGACATGGTATAGCCAATCTCCGCGCAATGATCTCCATCTTGTGCGTGCCAGCATGATCTCCATCACTCCACCATGATTGCATCCACCACGAATAACAACTACAACTATTGCTAACTACTTAGCGATAAAGTAAAGCTATTACATGGCGTATAAGAAGTTAACACACATGTCATACACAATTATAAAGACAACCATATGGCTCCTGCTGGTTGTGTACTCATCGACATTCAAGTCGTGAAACATTACAAAACATGATCATTGCATACAACATACACATCACATCTTGGGCCATACCATATCACAGAAAACACTCCCTGCAAAAACAAGTTAGACGCCTCTACTTTGTTGTTGCATGTTTTACGTGGCTTATGGGAGTAACAAGCTAAGAACTATTCTTACCTACGGAAAGCCACAACGGTGATATTATGGTTGCCAAACTCCGGTGTAAATCCCATGACAACTATAGTGAGAGAAACTGGCATCCACCAGCCGCATGTGTGGAACAAGCCACACGTCAAGTGCGGAGCCGGTCTCGCGAACGAGGTCGCGTAAAGTTGGCCTAGACCGCTTCGATATCACTATCCCGCGTTATAAGAAGTACACAAACAAGAGTCTTGCAACAGAAAACATCAACGTCCGCAACAAGCATGTTGCGTTCTACTCGTGAAACACATCTACACATAGATCTAGCTCTGATACCACTGAAGGGTTTCGCAGCATAGTAAATCAAAATTTTCTATGGATGCGAACGGGAAAAGCCAAGATCTAATCTAGGAGATGCAAAAAACGAAGGGGGGATAGATGAGATCTTCATACCCTTGAAGATTCGCACAGCGGAACGTTCAACGGAACATGGTTGATGTAGTCGTACTAGCTTCTCCTCCTCGCGATCCGATCCGATCCAACACCGCAAGTGGCGATGCCTCCGAGAGATGCACATGTGCGGCACCTCGACGTCTCCTCCTTCCTCGGTCCATCAAGTAGGGTGGAGAGATAGGTTGGATCTACAACACGACGGCGTGGTGCAAACTGTGGGGAGTTTCTGCGGCAGGGCTTCGCCTACACGCAGTCGGGAGGGAGAGAGAGAGGAGGGCAGCAGGGCGGCTAGGGCTTGAGGAGGTGTGTGGGGAGGGTGCGCCCCTGTCCTCTTTATATAGAGGGGTGGGCGGCTTCCCCTTGCCCCTCCTCCAAGCCTAGGGCCGGCGGCCAAGAGGGAGGAGTGGGGGGCAAGTTCCCCCCCTTCTAGAAGCTCTCCCTAGGGTTTCCCCTAGGGCTTGGCCGGCTGGGCCTATGGGGCCTTGTGCCCCTGGCCCAATGCGTCCAGGGCACTCCCTCGTAGTCCCACGCCCCCTCCCGACAAGTGGGGCCATGTTGGTCCCTCTAAGGAAGGTTCTAGAAGCTTCTGGTACAGTACCGAACAATCCGAAACAATTCCGAACTCCAAAAACTGCTTTGCCTTATATGAATCTTGTTCTCCGGACCATTCCGGAACCTCTCGTGACGTCCTAGATCTCATCCGAGACTCCGAACAAAAACTCATAAACCAATTATCCATTCTATCCTAGCGTCGAGACACGTTAAGTGTGTGACCCTTCGGGTTCGAGAATATGCAGACATGATCTTCTATCAATAATCAACAACGGGGTCTGGAAACCCATATTGACTCCCACATACTCATCGATGATCATATCAGATGAACCATGATGCCAGGCTTCAATCAATCCCATATATATATTCCCTTTGTCACGCGATATTTTACTTGCCCGAGATTCGATCGTCGGCATCGGCATACCTAGTTCAATCTCATTCGCAGCAAGTACTTTACTCGTTCCATAATCCGATATCACTTTGTGATTAACTCCTTAACCACATGCTTGCAAGCGGTGTTGATATCGATTACCGAGTGGTCCCGAAGTATATCTCTCTGACTTGGGAGGGACAAATCCCATCTCGATACATACAACCCAACAGGTACTTTCCGATCACCTGACAGACACCTTTATGATCACCCTCTCATAGGATGACGTTTGATGACCTCAAAGCTTTCTTCCGATACCAGGGAGTTGCATTATATCATGGTCTAAGGAATACAATATTTGACATAAGAAAAATCTTCGCAAAGATGAACACGATGACACGATCTAATTGCTCTGCTTAATTTTGGTCTGTCCATCATATCATTCTCCCAATGATATGATCTCATTATTAATCGACAACTCATGTCTATGGTTAGGAAACCTTAACCATCATTAATCACTGAGCTAGTCCATAGAGGCGTACTAGGGACACGGTGTTGTTCACAAACCACACAAGTATTAAAGTTTCCGCTTAATACAATTCTAGCATGGAATATAAACTTTATCATGAACAAGAATTATAATAATAACATCTTTATTATTGCCTCTAGGGCATAATTCCAACACTTGATACTACTAACTAATTGTGTTCTTCTAGTAGTAAGTACGCTCATCGTACATGCCTGATGTCCAACCGTGATGACGTGTTGTTCGTCGCATAGTTTGTGGAACATATGACCTTCCATAAGGAACATACTCTGTATCTGAAGTGTCAGGACTTGAGTCATTACTCAACCTGAGTGCATCGACTCCCTCCAGCTCAGCTGAAAAGTCTTCAGAAACATATTCAACATTATCTCCAGCCTGCATCTCCTGAGCTGAAGGGAATATGCCCGAGAGGCAATAATAAAGTGGTTATTATCGTATTCCTTATTTATGATAAATGTTTGTTTTACATGCTATAATTGTATTAATACGGAAACGTTAATACATGTGTGTTTAATAAACAAAAAGGAAGTTCGTAGTTATGCCTCTCTTATAAACTAGCTCGTTGATTAACATGATGATCAAAGTTTCCTGATCATGAACATTGGATGTTGTTAATAACGAGGTCACAACATTAGTGTAATGATGTGATGAACATTCATCCGAAGTATAGCATTACGATCAAAGTAATTGAGTTTATATTGCTATAACAACTTACGAAGTGATCCTAATCCTTAGACCATGAGATCATGTCAATCACTAACACCGGAAGAGTTTCTCGATGACATCAAACGTCACACCGTAACTGGGTGATTATAAAGATGGCTTCAGAACTACTAAAGTGTTATGTTGAGACCCATGGATTGAGAGTGGAATTTGTTCATCCCGATGACGGATAGATATGCTCTGGGCCCTCTCGGTGATATCACATTGATTAGCTTGCAAGCAAGTGATTTGATCACTAGAATGTTATATCATGGGAACGAGAAAAGAGTGCATGTCGGTAACGAGATCAAACTAGGTATGGAGTACTGATGATCGAATCTCGGACATGTAATATATCGTGAAACAAAGGGATTAAGATACTAGCGTAAAAGGTTCACACGATCATAGAAGTCATCGTTGAATGTGTGGGAGTCAGTACGGATCTCCATGTCCCGCTGCTGATAATTGATCGAAGAGGGGTCTCGATCATGTCTGCATTATTCGCGAACCGTAGGGTGACACACTTAAGGGATACCGACACCATTCGGAGCAAATGATATGCCAGAGAAAGAAAAAGGAAAGCGCAGGAATTTATTTCACTAGACACCGAAACTGTTTCGGTTGAAATTGCTGAAACTGGTTCTGCATGTGAAATGGAATACTAGCAAGGGGTTTTATGTGATTTTTTTAATTAAAGTAATTAACAAAATTCTTAATAAATAAATAAAAGAGTTTTATTTAAATGAGAGCTTGCATTAAATTTGGTGGAAACTTAATGCATGTGAGTGGATTTTTGAGTGGAGGCTTTTTAATGGGAGTGGAGGCTTTTCATTTTGAGTGGGAGCTCCACCCACATGAATGTGGAAGAGGTGGGGTCAGCCCCCATGGCTGGGCGCCATGCCCCTTGGGTGCCCCCCTCTCCCCTATAAAAGGCCCCCCTCTCCTCCTCTCAAATCATACCTCCTCGCGAAGGATCTCTCTCCCCCCTTTAGAATTTCCCCATGGTCTCGGATCAGCGAGATACATGTTCCCGGTGGATTTTTCTGGACGGATTTGTTGCTTACGCTGCTTTGCTGGAGCGAGGGCGCGGAGGTTGTCGGGGTACCCGTACGTGTGTGCGATCACGGATGCACCACTGCTTTGAGGTGCTGGACTTGATCGTGCTGGACCGGCTGGACCAGATGGACTTCATCACGATCTTGAGATCGGCAAGCGTTCGTCTACATCATCCACGAGTACAACCTCGTTAACACTATTCGGTCTTCGAGGGTATGTATTCTATGGATGTATATCCACCCGTTGCATGTATCTAGTAGATAGATCTTGGTACATAGATGTTCCCATCGTAGGAATTTTTTTGTTTTCTATGCTGCGAACCCTACAGTGGTATCAGAGCCGGATCTATGTGTAGATGCTTTGCACGGGTAGTACACATATGAGTATGTGGGCGATGATGATCATTTTATTGCTTCTTAGTTGTACTTTGGATATTGGTGGCATAGTAGGATGAAGCGGCCCGGACAAACTTTACATGTCCTCGCACATGAGACCTGTTCCACGCTTGACATGCAACTAGTTTGCATAAGTGGCTAGCGGGTGTCTGTCTCTCCTACTATAGTCAATATCTAATTTGCAACGAGTTGTCAATAATTTGGTTATCCTCGTTGTGGTTCATGTTCGTAGGTAAGAACGGTTCTATCTTCGAAAGCCCTAAGCCACGTAAAACTTGCAATGGATAAATTAGAGGCGTCTAGTTTAGATTGTTGCTGGGCTAGTGTTATTATATGGTGATGTTGTAAGTAGAAGTATGAGATGATACTCTTACAACACACATAACGTGTAAACTCCATAGACCTTGGATTTACACATAAAAGTATGATAGTGATCATACCATGATGCACATGATAGAGATCATATGCGGGAACCATATCATTCCACTAATTAACATGTGATGTTTGATTGCATCTTATATTGCTTGTTTGGCATTTTATTAGCATAATAAGATGATTCCTCATTTAAATATCAAGATAAGAATGTGTTCTTCCTTAAGTATGCACCGACAATGTTTCGTCGCTTCAAGGCATCACGTGATGATCAGGTGTACTTGAATCCACGAGCATATCTCGGGTGTAAGACAGTTACACACGCGAATACTAAGGTTCTTACTTGGCGAGCCTAGCATGTACAGACATGGCCTCAGAACACGGACCGAAAGGTTAAGCATGAGTCATATAGTAGATATGATGCCCATTTGATGCTCGCCTTTGAAGATACACCGACTCACGTGATGATCGGACTTGGTGTAGTGGATTTGGTTCATGTAATCACCAAAAAGACACGAGGGATGTCGTTTTTGAGTGGGAGTTCATTTCTAATTTGGATTAGTATAACTCAATTTATCATAAATTAAATCAAAGTGAATTTGCATAATTTGTTGTAGTCATTGGCATTCGTTCACCACCTTATGCATAGTTGTAATTGAGATAATAGAACTATAGAATTCTGGATATATACTTTATGAACTGGTATCGTATTGTGTTGAGTGTCAATCTAAAGTTTAAAGTCCTATTGCAAACTTTTAGCAAAATTCTATTTACTCCGTGAAATTTAATAATTGGTATTAAATCGAGAGTAACAATTCCAGTGTTAGTATCTTAAGTATCATGTTTGCCTCCATGATTCTTGATTGTTTTAATATCAAGTTTATCTAGGAGCTGAAAGAATTATTTTAGAAACCATCATGTGTGGCAGATATAACGATATCTGAAATAATATTTTGGTTGCAATATGATAGAGTATAATATATGATCTCATATTGGATGAGAATTTACGAAGGTTGGAGATGCTAGACATCCTAATCATCCAAAAAGGGTTTTGGAAAGTAATGTTATACCCACAATTCTCCTTATAAGCTACAGTAGCTTGATCATGAAAGTCGTCATGATAAGGATGAATAGAAGATGTATGTAAAGTGTTTACTACACTAAAAGATTACTAAAGAATGGATTTTAAAAGAATACCGATCATTTTGATGATGGTGATCTACTTCAAAGTGCAAGTCCAAAGGTATAATTATTTGAATATACACGCTTTGGACTATGTGTCATGTATATGACGCCACTTTGGTGTTGATAGATTCTTTTAAAAAGGAAAAGGAAATGCTGAAAGAGAATCTATAAAATATATTTGGCAGAAAAGAAAAGATTGGAAATATCCAATTTAGGTATATGGATGATATACATGTTATGGTTGTATTCTTTGCTTGTTAAACAATGTGGTTTTTGGGTATTGGATACCGAATTGGTTGGTATGAAATTTCATACAGAATGACACAATTCATAAACCACAATGGCCTAAGTAACTAGCAAGAGAATATGTGATAATGTTCATCGAAAACAAACAAACCGTTGTTTGTATTTCTCGTTGACATCAAAGCTTGACTTCAAGATTTGTTTTAATAATTGTTATTTAAATCAGGTATTATGAGAACAAAGGTTGTTCAAATAATTACCATATTCCATATTAGATGGATGATTTACAAATCTAGTTGGAGAGATCACATCCATAAAACCTAATGCTAAAATGTCGCAAGACAAATGATTGAAACATCACTTACGAAGTGACATCGCCGTTTAAATTATATTGGAAAGAAAACATGAAGAATCTCCATATTCATGGATTTTTGGAGTCTTTGATTTGATCAAGTGACGCTTGTGAGACTTTCCTCGGGATAATTAAAACTTCTTTCAAAGGCCAAAGAAGAACGAATGACTAAAATATTGGAATTTATACATATCGATGTATGTAGTCCATTATGTGTAGTCGTAGGCGATGGGTTTCAACTTCATATGCTTTCTCCGGAAATTTGAGTGAATGTTCACTTAATGAGAAAGAAGTATGAAATATTTGAAAAACGTTTCAAAGACTTTCAAGATGAAGTGAAAATCATTGTAACAAGAAAATAAATGGTTTATGATTTTATCATAAGGGATTTATTTGAGTTACAAGTGTAACAAGAAATTAAATGAATTATGATTTTATCATAAAGGGATTTATTTGAGTTACAAGTTTAGCAAAACACCTAGATTTACATCTCCGAAACACCATAGGAGTATGGAGTGTTTGAGATTTGTAATGAAACCTTGTTTGACTTGGTTGGATCAAAGGTGTTATTTATAAAACTGCCATTATGTTTTAAAAGATTAAAGCTTTAGAGACTTCCGCTTTTACACTGAAAAGAGCTCCATCTTGATCTGTTGAAATGACACCATATGAGTTATGGTTTGGGGTAAAACCCAAGTTGTCATTTCTTAAATTTTGGTATGCTAAACATAAGTAAGATGTTTACAACCAAAGTCGGATGAGCATGTCTTTGTAGGTTATTTCGAATAACAATTGGTTATTCCTCCATAACACCGAGGACAAAAGGGTTTGTCGCTTGAAATGTGAAGTTTCTTAAAGAAGGAATTTTTCATAAATGTTAAGTGGGAGGGCAATAGAACTTTGATAAGGTTAATGAACCTTAGCTAAATGTGCTGAGTTGCGCAGCACCGGAAATGGTTCTGGAGGCTGCCATAATGCTCATAGCTTATGTACCTCAAAGGTTGTGGTCACGGAGATCTAAGTTCTTATTGAACCAAGTCGGTCGAATAAGCAATCAAATACTAAGATTTAAGAGTAAATCATTATTATTTGACAATGATGAACCGACTACATGCAAAGAAGCAATGATGGGCCCTGACTCCGTCAAATGGCTTGAAGCCATAAAATCCGTGATAGTTCCATACACGAGAAATCAAGTTTTGAACTTGGAAGACCCTCCGGAAAGGTGTAAAAACCTATCAGTCGTATTTGGATCTATAAAGAAACAGACATGGATGTTTCACATCTATGAAATTGTTGACATGTCGTAAAGTATTTTATGACAATGTTCAAGGAGTTGACTATGACAAGATTTGATCTTTCATAGCGATATTTAGTCTGGATGGATTAAAGTAGCAACCACTACATATAATTTGTTATATGGTAGATGAATAAACAAAACAAAGTTCTTCTAATAGAATGGTTACCTAGGACGTGTACATGACACGATCCAAAGGGTTTTGTTAATTCAAAGGATGCTAAAAAGGGCATGCAAACTTTAATGGTTGAAGTAAGCATCGCGGAGTTGGAATCTTCACCGTGATGAAAAAGAGTTTTCATCAGGAGACGATGAAGATGCTTGCATTTGCAAGAAATTAAGTGGGAGCGCTAAGACATATTTCTAATACATTATATGGAGGACATCTTGTTGATTAGAAATTATGTATATTTTATTGACAAAGGTTAAGAATTTCATTTTGATGAAAAACTTAGGCAAAACCCGAATATTTAGCATGAATGTCTATAGTGGATAGACTGTGACGCTAATATGGTTGTGCCAAACGTACATATATGATATATTGAAGGAGTTCAATATAGAAACAACAAGAAACGGTTCTTGTCGCATGGAAAGGAATTGAATCAAGATTCAAGTGTATCGACACTTGATAAGTGAAACAAGATTCAAGTGCTTTGACACTTGATGAGTGAAATCACGAGAATGTTTTGATCAATCATACCATGATATGTACACATCCAGATATGTCCTATGCTCTAAGTGTTATGAGCATATACCAGAATGAATCATAAAATGATCATTGGACTATATTAAGGATATTCTTATGATCTTTTGGAAGAACTAAGAATATATTTGTGTAGAGGTGACAAACAATTACAAATAGTTCATTGTAAAGCGTTACATTGATACTAGTTTTGTCTCAAGATACAAATTAAGTTTATCTCAATTTAAACTATGAGTGGCATAATGAAATGGAAAGGAGTTTTCATGATGGATTTGGATGTATTCCAAAGTTAAGACATTGTGACGAATACTACAACAAAAGGCTAAGTATATGACTGCTATAGTAGCAGCAAAGGAGGGAATTTGTGTCAAGTAGTTTGTTATCAAACTAAGGTGTTGTTCGCAACGGGCTAACACTAAAGATATATTGTACGACAATAGTATCGACATGGTTTAACCCCAAGGAACTAAAGGTCTCACCAAAAGACCAAATTTATATAATGCCATCTCATTGGAGACGCAAAGACATGCAAATACACACGGAACTGAAAGCATCAGATCCGTAGATTATGTTAACCACTTGCAGTTGCGTATTTGGAACACCAGAAAGCCATAGGTGTTCAATACGCAAAGATTTCAAACTAGATTATTGTCTCTAGTGCAAGTGGGAGACTGAAGGGAATATGCCCGAGAGGCAATAATAAAGTGGTTATTATCGTATTCCTTATTTATGATAAATGTTTATTTTACATGCTATAATTGTATTAATATGGAAACATTAATACATGTGTGTTTAATAAACAAAAAGGAAGTTCCTAATTATGCCTCTCTTATAAACTAGCTCGTTGATTAACATGATGATCAAAGTTTCCTGATCATGAACATTGGATGTTGTTAATAACGAGGTCACAACATTAGTGTAATGATGTGATGAACATTCATCCGAAGTATAGAATTATGATCAAAGTCATTGAGTTTATATTGCTATAACAACTTACGAAGTGATCCTAATCCTTAGACCATGAGATCATGCCAATCACTAACACCGGAAGAGTTTCTCGATGACATCAAACGTCACACCGTAACTGGGTGATTATAAAGATGGCTTCAGAACTACTAAAGTGTTATGTTGAGACCCATGGATCGAGAGTGGAATTTGTTCATCCTGATGACGGATAGATATGCTCTGGGCCTTCTCGGTGATATTACATTGATTAGCTTGCAAGCAAGTGATTTGATCACTAGAATGTTATATCACGGGAACGAGAAAAGAGTGCATGTCGGTAACAAGATCAAACTAGGTATGGAGATACCGATGATCGAATCTCGGACATGTAATATATCATGAAACAAAGGGATTAATATACTAGCGTAAAAGGTTAACACGATCATAGAAGTCATCGTTGAATGTGTGGGAGTCAGTACGGATCTCCAGGTCCCGCTGCTGATTATTGATCGGAGAGGGGTCTCGATCATGTCTGCATTATTCGTGAACCGTAGGGTGACACACTTAAGGGATACCGACACCATTCGGAGCAAATGATATGCCAAAGAAAGAAAAAGGAAAGCGCAGGAATTTATTTCACTAGACACCGAAACTGTTTCGGTTGAAATTGCTGAAACTGGTTCTGCATGTGAAATGGAATACTAGCAAGGGGTTTTATGTGAATGTTTGTTAATTAAAGTAATTAACAAAATTCTGAATAAATAAGTAAAAGAGTTTTATTTAAATGAGAGCTTGCATTAAATTTGGTGGAAATTTAATGCATGTGAGTGGATTTTTGAGTGAAGGCTTTTTAATGGGAGTGGAGGCTTTTCATTTTGAGTGGGAGCTCCACCCACATGAATGTGGAAGAGGTGGGGGCAGCCCCCATGGCTGGGCGCCATGCCCCTTGGGTGCCCCCCTCTCCCCTATAAAAGGCCCCCTCTCCTCCTCTCAAATCACACCTCCTCGCGAAGGATCTCTCTCCCCCCTTTAGAATTTCCCCATGGTCTCGGATCAGCGAGATACATGTTCCCGGTGGCTTTTTCTGGAAGGATTTGTTGCTTCCGCTGCTTCGCTGGAGCGAGGGTGCGGAGGTTGTCGGGGTACCCGTACATGTGTGCGATCACGGATGCACCACTGCTTTGAGGTGCTGGACTTGATCGTGCTGGACCGGCTGGACCAGATGGACTTCATCACGATCTTGAGATCGGCAAGCGTTCGTCTACATCATCCACGAGTACAACCTCGTTAACGCTATTCGGTCTTTGAGGGTATGTATTCTATGGATGTATATCCACCCGTTGCTTGTATCTAGTAGATAGATCTTGGTACATAGATGTTCCCATCGTAGGAAATTTTTTGTTTTCTATGCTGCGAACCCTACATGAGCTTCATCTCTAGAGTTGTCAACAGGATACGCAGATCCTGCTGCTCCCAGGTGCTCTCGTGGACCATTGAATACTGGATAATTTATATTCCCTGGGCTTTGAGAAGATGTTGATGATTCAAACACTCTTTCCTCAGGATCTTCTTCTTCATCCTGATCATCTATTGACATGGTATTTCTACTTCTGTTATTAGGATTCATCCTTGCACCAATCCAACTAGATTGTCCAACATTTCTGTCAGAACCATCTGTGGACATCTGGTGTTCATGAGGTCCATTATATGATCCCATTCTCCATCCATCTGAGTTCTCAATAGGAAGTTCTGAGTCATAACCATCCTCTGAGCCCTGTGGTACTGCATACCGCATATCTATAGTAGGATCACGCGTAGGTTCAGGTCTTGGTGAGTAAGGATATGGTGTAAAAGATTTCGGATCTATAGGTATATCCTTAAAGATAGGTGTTGCACTACTACTTGCTTCTTTCTCTAACTGGGATGCTAACTGCTTCCTCCTTTCCAGATCAGTTAGATCCTCTAACATGTCATTTTTGTCTTCAACAATCACTTGATGAGTCTTATAAAATGATGCAACGAGTGTCCGGTATCTGTCCATAAACTTGGAAGCTAACTTAGGATGCTTCTTAACCAAATTAAGATGATCCGGTATAGGCTCCGAGTCTATAGAATCATGAGGTATCACAGAAAATGTGCTACCTTCTATCTCCTTGGTTTTCTGCTCCCGGATATTAGCTATTGCCTCCACAACAGCAACATGATAGGCTGCTAAATGACTCCTACCTTCTCCTATGGTTAGATCGTGGTACAGTCCAAGCTTCTCTAGAAGTTGGATACTCACACGATACTTGGATAACATCCGGCCATCAAGATAAGTGATAGTGTTCACTGGGATTCTAGTTGGACAATTAAAAAGCTTTATAAGTCGACGAAGTTGGTCTATAAATGATCCTTGATAATCATAAAGAGTCTCCTCTTTCCTTACCAAAGTCTATTTTGGAAACTTTGGTGCCATATCTCTGTATATCAGAAAAATAATTTTGATTAGTATCCAATAATATATTGCATCATAACAAAGAATTATCGCACTAAAATATATAACGAAATATTCTCATTTGAATACCCATTATATTAATTTAAGAGAATTCTTTATCGTTGCCAAATCTCCTACAGGTAATACCCTTAACTAGGTTTCCAACCTAAGGTCAAAGCAATTTGCTCTGATACCAACTGCGGTGACCCAACATACCACTGCATGTGTAGTACACTATAGTCGTTGATATGACATCCACAGAACACCGTTCCGTAAATATCACATCCCTCAGAGTGGTACAACAGAAACATTGCGGGTCCATATTACAAAGGTACACACATTATTATTATTACAATACCGGAAGTTCAAGACTTCCAAAAGATCCAACTTACAAACCAAAATATAAGATGTTCAGCGGAAATTTAAAAGTAACAACTCCGACTAGGAGTGGGGCTCAACAGCTTATTTTATAGAGTTCATGTTGATCGGCTCCGTTAGTTACTACTAACTAGACCCTTAAGTGGACTCGTGCTCATCGACACCGTAGTGGATCTCGTAGTCCACGCCTTCAACTCCTCCGGATAGATCAGGTTCCTCGTAGAACACGTCTTCTTGGTATTCGGCTGCATACATTGGCACGTCTTCGGAATCCTCAGAGTCTAAGCAAGGGACCAAAGGAAAGAATGAGTAACAGCGTTACCCAACAAGTTCATTATATGCAAGGTGGGAAGTTTGATGCTCTAACTACGACCTCGGATTATAAATCCTTGGCACTATGCGGTTTTTGTAAATCTTTCTTCAAAGATTGATTTTATTCTGAAAGACTATGACAATCAGCCTTCACAGGTTGACTAGAACTTTCATGGAGTTTCTTTCCTGCTGCGTTCGTAGCTCCTTCCCGGAACAGGGAGTAACAAGTTACAATTCTTACACTCTGCAGAGGTGCGTTACTTTACCCATGAGAGATCAACTCCTTGTTGCACAACCGGGCGTACTTTCCCGTCCACAATTCCATGATGTGGGGCCCAGTAGTTGGTCCAAGCCAATCACTGCCCCCTTCGCGACCCCGCATGCCTCCTTGGTGTACACCATGCCCACATAATGAATTACGGCAATGGTTTGTACAAACCGTTAGATGCCAGAACTATCGTGGGACGTTGAGGGTTCCCACCCATATGCTGCATATCCTCTATGAATTACCAATTAATATGCACATTACGAGGATAACAGCCACGACCTGCACATCCGGCTTCATGCGAGAGGAAGAAGATACAGCTGACTTCTCTGTCCCATTCCAAATCTCATGGCTAACGCGTAATATACGGCGCTAGAATCACTAATGTCAGGGGTTATTAAGTCCCTACTTGATCATCATTGTTGCAATTAGAACTCTAAGTTCTATTGCTCCATCATATCACCACTTAGGATGATATCTATAATTTCTTTATTTGTGAAAATAATATTTTCTTTCTTTTATAGCATATATGATAACACGCAATTTGCAAATACTTTGATAAAGACTCTTCAAAGGACATGAGCAAGTGATGAACTTGCCTTGTGATGGCAAGGTAGTGAAGTCTGATGTTTGCACTGGACCTTGAGCTTCTATTTCTACAAAAACATCATTATTTCCCGGTAAGGACAATATTTAAAGAAGCAAAATGATTATGCAAGTAATGTAATGCATTATTTAATTTTATATGCATTTACCCCAAAAAGTTCCTTTTTAGTAATAAAGGATTTATAAATATTACTTTTTAATATTTTATAACATATATTGAATTATTTTATTTTATTTCCCTTTTATTTGATTTTTATTGATTTAATAATGCTTTTAGGAATTATCCATTATACATTAAAAATGGTGATTAAATATTTATTTAGTATTTTTCTAAAATACTACCATATTAATACATAATGAAAGTGAATTTTAATTAATTTTATCACCTTTCAATAATTTTTGAAAATTCCATAAGTAATATATAATTTACAAAATTCCTAATAAAATTTAAATGTCTAAAATTTTATATTTTTATTTATTTGGGTAGTTTAGATTTTTGTGAATCCAAAAATATTTTATTTATAACTTTTGGAATTTTATTTTACTTTCTTGAATTTTATTAAGTCCAGGGGTATTTTGGTATTTTTCTTTTTATTAAAATAGGCCTGAAATTGTTTCTGGGCTGGTTATTCTTATTGGGCCCCGTTGGCCCACTAGTACTAGACAAAAGAGCCACCCCGAAGGGTCTGGCCCAACTCGGCCCACTCCTCACTGCCTCTCTCTCTCTCTCTCTCGAGTTCATCTCCTCCTCCTCTAACCCCGACCCTGTGGCCGGCGATTCCCGCCGCCGTCGGTCGTTCTGGTCACCGCCGTGGTGCATTAGGGGGTTGTCGATGATGCCCGTTCATTCTATCCAATTGGATTCAAGCCTAGGGCTCTCTTGCGATGGATCGATGCCGTCCCGAACCCTATGGTTTGGGGATTGGCATGGATTCAAGTGCGTTCGTGGTCGTCGTGCGTTGAGGTGATGCTCTGCACCTCTAGGCGTGATCAGGGTCGTTGCCGTGGCGCTGTGCGGGTTGCAGCGCCCCCTCTGGGTGATCCCCGTGCCGCCATGGCCTTCGACCCCCCTGCTTCCTCTTCTATCCTTCAGCGAGGACCTACGGTGAGTTTGATTCCCCTCTCCTGGTGCTCTCTGTGCTTGCTGATTCGATGCTAGATGTTAGCAGTGTTCTCTCTGGCTACTTTCTGATTCAGATTAGGATGATTATCCCTTTTGGGCTCCTGTGATGTGCTTGTTCATGTACTGGATGAATTGATTCATGTTTGGATGGTCTGTACACATGCTAAATGCTTATTGGCCTGAAGCTTGTTGCTTAAAATGATATATGATGTTTGTGGTGGCTTACTAGATGATTTGATGTTTGGATTGCATCTGATTCAGATGATGTGGTTGTATGGGAAACAGGCTTGGTAAAGCCAATGATTTGAAAGCTTTCCACTGTTTATTTGATTCATGGTCATGATTATGATAGGATACAGCTACTGTCTTAGTGCTGTTAGCTTGGGAATTAACATGTGGTCTGAGATCATCATGATCTCAAACAGTGAAGTGTAACATAGAAATATCCTAGTTATGATTCATGTGTTAACAGGAAAATGATTAGTTTGTTGATTGTCTGAATCTATGATGATTAACTGTCTTTCCTGATTCATAATGGATTGTTCTTGTGATACCATCATGTATGGCACACAAGTTTAATTCTAAACCATGGATTTGGTTAGTTTATGCTTAAGACAATCTTGGCTTTGAAAGATAAATAGAGATGCTCTTCTCTGAATTCCCTAAGACCAATGATGTTGGTCCGAGGCTTAGGGATTCAAATCTTATCTAATTGGTTCATTTAGATAGTCCTGGTAGTGGTACCAGCTATTCTTTATTGAATCAAAGCTTGAAAAAAAATGATAGTGAGCTTGATCAATCTATGGATCCCAAAGATTTGTTTCTAAGGTGCTACCCTTCCTTTAGGGATGTGCCTAGAAATAGATCATAGGTATATATATTTTTGAATTGTAAAGTATAGTTTGACAACCAGAGCAAGGATGTTGCTCTGAGCTCTGGTTGGATTCTGGTACTTTGCTGTTTGCCTTTAGATTTTCAGAAATCCCTATGATGGATTCACCCCACTTGGGTGTCTTCTGAGGGTTTGTTTTGTAAAACAACACATGCCTTTCTTTAAATAAGATGATTAGATCATGTGAAGGTTTTATGAAACTCACCACAAAAGATGATATTTGTGGAGTAAGTTGGTGATGATCTTGATCTGGTTTTGCTGGACTCCTGTGCTTGATCTGGAGCTAGCCTGCTCCTCCTAGCTCCTGGGCTTGGCCTTGCTGTCCACCTGATTCATCCCCCTCCTTATGTCACCATCCTGGTGATGTTTGGGTTAATCTAGGTGGTTGGTTTGGCTGTTGTTCTTGGTTTACTGGCTGTTCACCCTGGCTGTGTTGTGGTGTGGTGTGGTGTGGTGTAGTGATGCACTGAGGTGCTTCCCCATGGCTGTGCTCTGGTTTTGTTTGATCTGGCTGTTCTTGTGAAGTCGACAGCACACCCTTTGCATGCTTGTGTGTGTGCAGCCTGTGTGCCTGCTATGCACATATGGATAGGTTCAGAAAATTTGAACTTACTATTACCAATCTACTTTTACCTTGGCTTGTGAATTGGTCCCTTTTTGGCTATCATTTGCATTCTGGCTGGGAATTTATGAAAGATGAAATCTTTCATATTGGTGAAACTTGCCCCTCCTTAACATTTCTCAATGATGAGATTGTCAAGTGCACCTCACTAACATATCTGAGAGAAATATATACTAACACTAATCTTGTTTTATTTCTGTTTAATCTTTGTTTTGTAGGTTCAAAGATAAAGATGAAGATTTAGTATAGGTTTTAGATATAGGGTAGTTAGTAGATGTAATTTTATTAGTCCTTCGTAATTTTTCTTTTATAGTTCTTGTAATCTTTATTTTATTCAATTGTAATAAAGATTATAGTATTATTAATAAAGAATATTCTTATTCTTTATTCTGTTGTAATTTGTTTATGTCTTTATAATATGAAATTGAATTTCATAATTTCTATTGTTTTGAGATTTAAGTTATACTACCTATATCTTAATTAATTTAAGATTCAAATCTTATATCTAAATCATTTAAATTATTATTCAAACACTTAAGTTTTTAAATTCAAACCCATTTCAAAACACACATACTTATTTTAAGATCACATCAAAGTTTATAACAATCCTCCTTTAAGTCTAAACCTAATCTTAAAGTAAGAAAGAAACATTGATAACTTAAGGTTTTATTTGGCGAAAAATGTACCCACCTTTTCACAAATAGATGCATGCAACAATACATAATCCTAAATCTACGTACCCTTCGTTAGGTTCCTAAATGCTGGGATGTTACAATACCATAATGCAAATGGAAAAGAATAAAGCACCGGGACCAGATGGGTTCCCCACAGAGTTCTATAAAAAATTCGGGATATCCTTAAAAATGATTTAATGAATATGTTTCAAAGTTTTCAAAAAGGAGAATTACCTCTCTTTCATTTGAATTATGGTACAGTTATTCTTTTTCCCAAGAAAGAAAATGTGGTTCAGATTCAACAGTATAGACCCATATGTCTTCTGAATGTTAGCTTTACGATTTTCACGAAAGTAGGCACAAATCAGATAGGTGAGGTGGGACATAAAGTCATTAGGCCAACGCATATGGCATTCATGCTAGGTCGTCACATACTGGAAGGTGTACTAATTCTGCATGAAATCAACCATGAACTTCATAGGAAGAAACTGGATGGCGTTCTCCTAAAATCGATTTTGAGAAAGCTTATGATAAAGTCCAATGGCCTTTTTTGCAACAAGTGTTGCATATGAAAGTTTTTGATCCTATATGGTGTCAGTGGATAGATGAGTTTATTATTCAGAGAAGTGTTGGTATTAAGGTTAATGATGACATAGGTCATTATTTCCAGACTCAGAAAGGTTTGAGACAAGGTGATCCTTTATCACCAATCCTTTTCAATATAGTGGATGATATGTTAGCAATCTTGATAGCAAGAGAAAAATAAGATGGACAAGCAGGTGGTCTCATTCCTCATCTTATGGAGGGTGGAGTTTCAATTCTACAATATGCAGATGATACTATTCTCTTCATGGAGCATAATCTTGACAAAGCTCTAAATATGAAATTAATACTTTGCATATTCGAACAATTATCAGGGTTGAAGATAAACTTTCACAAGAGTGAAATATTTTGTTTTGGCAAAGCAAGGGAGGATGAGGAACAATATAGGAATCTTTCCGGGTGTGAGTCTGGGTCTTTTCCTTTTAGATATATAGGAATCTCAATTCACTTTCGCAAATTGAAGAATGGAGAGTTGAAGCCAATCAAAGATCGCTTCGAAATAAAGTTGGGAAGTTGGTTGGGAAAGTTACTCTCATACGGCGATAGACTTATCCTTATTAACTCTGTTCTCACTAGTTTGCCAATGTCCATGCTTTCTTTTTTCGAAGTACCTAAAGGGGTACGTAAAAGGCTAGATTTGTTTAGATCATGCTTCTTTTGGCAAAGTGATGGACATAAGAGAAAATATAGACTCATTAGATGGAACATTATTTGTAGGCCAAAGGACCAAGGTGGTATTGGGATGGACATACTAGAACTTAAAAATAAATGCCTACTTATTAAATGACTTTTTAAACTATTAAATGAAGAAGGTGTGTGGCAGGAGCTCATACAAAATAAATACTTACACTCCAAGACTCTTTCTCAAGTGAAAGTAAAACCATTGGACTCCCCATTCTGGAAATATCTCATGAGAGTAAAAGATGACTTCTTTAGTAGAGATTTCTTTCGTGTTAATAATGGTGAGCAAACCCGTTTTTTGGGGAGCATACCTAGCTAGGAGATTTTCCATTGTCTCTTCAGTATTCTTGTTTATACAATATCATTCAAAGAAAAGAAGTCACAGTAGCTCAAGTTTTGTCCAGAAACCCTCTGAATATAGCCTTTAGGAGGGTCTTAACTAGAAACAAATGGACGCGATGGCTACATCTAGTGCATAGGCTAATGGATGTTCAGCTATCAACACAACTAGACGTTTTTGTTTGGAAACTAACAGCTTCGGGAGGTTTTTCGGTCAAATCAATGTATCTAGATTACATGGATGACCATACAGTTTTCCTCCGTAAATATATTTGGAAGCTTAAGGTTCCACTAAAAATTAGGATTTTTATGTAGTTCCTTCATCGTGGTGTCCTGCTCACTAAAGATAATTTGGCCAAGAGAAATTGGCAAGAAAATAAAAAATATTGCTTTTGTGACCAAGATGAAAAACAATAGAACATTCATTCATCTCATAGGAGGTTATTCCTATGGCAGTTCATTGGATCCATACATGGTCGTACCTGCAGCCTACGAAGTTGCGTCAGGACGTAGATATCATGTTGAGGCGGGTGCAACCAATTGGAAATGGTTGCATGGGATTTGTATGGCCGGTTCAGCTGGTGTTTTGATCGTACGATATCATGTTGAGGCGGCATCACATCATATTATTATTATTCTTTAGATGGTTGTTACATGTATCCACCCTGTGTGACCCATGATGTATTTCTTTTGTAAGACATAACTTTTAATAAAGCAATAAAAGTCTGTATGCATCACTCGATACAGAGGCCGTGGCTATGTCTCCATTTCGAAAAAAGGAACTTATTTCACTTTAGAGAAGATTAGGGAGGAAATGTTTACTTACTACTCCGAGGAGCTCTGATGGCTGCAAGTGCACAGATCGTTTGTAGATAGTTTTGAAATTAAGATGTCGATCCCACGGAGAGCCCAAAGGTAAGTGTTTATGAATGAAGTCTCTATCACACTCAAAGATATCTCAGGTCTTCGAGTGAATTGACTGCAAGTGTTGAAATAAGAACAAAATTTTAGATTAAACTGATTGTATTTAAATAAAATTAAAATGTAAACTTTAGAAATAAAAAGCATAAAAGTAAAGAATGATTTGTTTGTTGTTTTCTGCAGATAACAAAATAGGCGCGGGGAGATTCAGTTCATGGTGATAGTGAATGTGCCAGGTGGATGAGTGATAAGTATAACAATTGTAATCTTATAGATATGTGTGTAGACAAGCAACCCATAATTAGCCAGAACTCCTCTTGGTAGATTTCAACCCAACTTCAATAATCCTACTAGTCTGTTACCAATACCATAGTCAGTCACTAGACGACTAAGATCATTTAGGTTGCTTAGCAATTAAGCTCCTTAGATCGGACTAATGCAATAGGCATAGTGACTCTCTCGTTCTCCTCAAGCTCAACTAGTTTTTCATTGATATCCCCGTATCACTCAGGGGTCGCCGGTCTGCTAGCAAACAAGATATTATCTATGTAAAACAAGGTATCATGTTGTCTGGGCCCTTAATTGGATAACAAGCATTAAGCATCCCACAGATAGTCAAGCATACAAAATATAGTAATTAAAATCAACCACAAACTTAATGGAAAATATATAGGCACATCATATCTCACCAATCACTTACATCTTCCATGCCCAAGGAAACTTACTCACACATGATATAAGAAAGTATCATCGATATAATTAATAAAGAGAGTTCTTATTGATATTACCGTGGAGATCCACAATAAGAATAGAAATAAATCCAACACAATTCAAGATGGGAAGAAACAATCTCAAACCCTAATCTTGCAAGGTAGAGATATCTCTCTCGAGTACAAGTAATGGCTATGGGGGTGTGGTGGCTAGGAGGTCGAAGATCATTGAGCGAGATGAAGAACGTCTTCCCCTTCTTCTCTGGATCTCTTCTTTCTCCCTTATGGATGAGATGGCGGCTTCTGTGTTCTGTTTTCGTCCTCTACCCCTTCACGAAAGTTGTCCCTTTTGAAAATCCTAAGGCGGTGGCAACTATACGGCCGGAGAAATATTCCCGCCATATAGTTGGTCGTTAAAGCTACTGTATGCCTCCCTCGATTGCTTCCAAAAAGAGATTTGCTTGTTTTCGTCTGAATATTGTGTTTTTGATGTTAAAACCCTCTGTTGATGTTCAGAACCTGAAACACACACTAAAAACCAAGTTTTCTTCGCTATCGAAGTATTAGTGTTAGGTAAAGCTAGAAAACCATCAAATCCAAACGAAAACCATCAATAGAAACCATCAAAAAATGTGCTGGATCTCACCGCTATCAAGCTCCTGGCCCTGATGGGCTTTTGTTTATGTTCTATCAACATTTTTGGGATATCATTTCTTTTGACTTGTTGAACATCTTTAATGTTTAGGCTAGGGATGAGTTGGATCTCTTTAGATTAAATTTTGCTATGGTCACTCTTATCCCTAAGATAATTCTAAGACTATGAAGAAGTTTAGACCTATTAGTATTTTAAATTGTTCTTTTAAAATCTTTACCAAAGTCTTGACTAATCGGCTAGTTCCTATTATTGGGAGGCTTATTGACAACCAACAATCTGCCTTCATTAGAGGTACATTTATTCTAGAAAGTGTAGTTAATTCTCATGAAATCAATCATGAGGTGCATAGGAAGAAATACCAAGGCATGGCCTTTAAGATTGATTATGAAAAACCTTATGATAGAGTTAATTTAGATTTGCTTTATGAGATTTTGGAATCAAGAGGTTTCTGCCCTAAGTTCATTAGATTAGTTAGATAGGTTACTCAAGGAGGGTCAGTTAGGATCTAGATTAATGATATTGAAAGTGATTTCTTCCTTACTGGCAAACGCCCGAGACAGATAGATTACATCGCCCCTATTCTTTTTAACCTTTCTGCATATGTATTCTCCAAGATACTCATTAAAGGAGCTAGAAATGGCCTGGTTAGAGATTTATGTCGTAATTTTATCCTTGGAGGGGTATCTTGTCTGCAATATTTAGATGATACCTTGCTCTTCCTAGAACATGATACTAGAGTAGCTATTAATCTCAAATGGATTCTGACATGTTTTGAATAGATATTAGGGATGCAGATTAATTATCATAAGAGTCAATTGATCCCCATCAATATGTCCATAGAAGAGCATCAACGTTTCATTGATATATTACAATGGGTGGCTGGAGATTTCCTTGTGAAATACTTAGGGACCCCTCTTAATTTTAATAAACTAAGGAGATAAGATCTGCAACCTTTGTTAGAAAGTATTATTAGGAGGATTACAAGTTGGAGAGGGAAATTGTTGTCTTCTACAGCAAAAAGAATCCTAATCAAAGCCTGTCTAGCTAGTATTCCCATTTATCTTCTTTCTTTCTTCAAATTTCCTAAGTGGGATTTGAGTCTTATTGATACTTAGTTAGCAATTTTTGGAATTATAAAGAAGGAAACCATAAAATTCACCTAGCTAATTGGCCCTATATTTGCATTAAAAAATATTTAGGAGGATTGGGTATTCCCAACCTGCAGGATCTTAATTTATGCTTGATGGGTTCTTGGGTTAAAAGGTACATATAGAAATAAGGAGATTTATGGAGAAAATTCATAGATGCTAAATATAATACACCCCCCAGTATCTTATATTGCTAAGAAACACAAACCATCTACCTTCTAGAAAGGGTTATGTGGGCTACTAGAGCTATTAAGGTAGGATATAAATGGCATGTGGGTAATGCTAGATCTATTAGATTTTGGAAAGATATTTGGTTTGGGAACTCTCCTCTAGCTTCCCAATTCTGGGACCTGTATTTTGTGTCAAACCAGCAAACCAAAACCATTGATGTTCTTTGGGATGGTTCTCAGCTGGAGTGTAATTTTAGGAGAACCTTCTCTGAGGAGATGATGGCACAGTGGTATGAATTACAAGTCATTGCCAAAACGATTACTCTTCCAAATACTGATGATCAGCTCATTTAGCAGTATGAAACCAATGGGCTCTACTCCTCTAAATCCATGCATACTCTGCTGAACTTTAGGGGAATAACACCTATTTATTTGCCTGTTGTATAAAGTTTGAAAGTCCCTCCTAGAATTCATCTTTTTCTTTGGTTATTCTCTTAGAATAAGATTATGACCATAGAAAATTTAAGAGCCAGGGGTATGAAAAAACCTTTAGAATGTGAGTTGTGTAAAGAAATAGAGACCGTTAAACATCTCCTTTTTGAGTGCATTGCAGCTAGGCAACTCTGAGGATGTGGCAGAAGTTTTTGATATTCTTGTCATTAACTTTGAATCTATGGCTTCCAAATGGCTTGCTAACAAACGATTTTTGCACTTTAATGTAATCACTTCTGCTGTCTTCTGGTGGCTATGGAATAATAGAAATAGTCTAGTTTTTAACGAAACTACTTGGATTAATATGAAGCATGTCTGGCACCTGATTCTGCTATATCTGAGAAACTATAAGCTCCCTTTCAAAGATTTGGAAGAGGGAAAGATCGAACAATTTGTGTGGACTTTGGTTGGATTGCTACTAGGAAATACATAGCCTCGTCTAGCTATGAAGGAAGGGCGTCGTTGGAGTACCTATAAGAGCGCTTGTAATCTTCAATGTTTTGCTTATGGTCTCTTTGTTCGGTTCTTCCTAGCCTGGTAGAGTCTGGTTGTTCTTTGTTCTAGCTTTCGTTATCGGCTTTGTAGTGCTATGTGTAGTTGGGTTCTAACAGTCAGATAGGCTGAGTTTGTTCCTTAGTATGCGAAGTGACTTGAGTAGGGTTGATTAAGTTTCAGTAATAGCACTTCTTTTTGCTTTCCCTTTTCAGACTGTATGGTTTTATTTCATTAATGGAACCGAGGAGAGATCCTTTTTATTCTAAAAAATATTTTGATTGCATGGCCGGCAGTCTCCCAGTCACGATGGAAGAAGCCATGGATATGGTCGGAGACTCCGGACCCGGATCCATGGTGCATTCATCCTCCGTCATTATTGCTTTAGCTTGTCCATCGGGTCATAATTTTTTCCTTTTTTTTAATTTTTTTTGGTTGTGTGCATCCTCAAGACATATCAGTTCTTGACGTTGCATTGTTGTAGAGGCTAGGTAGGTGTACTTAGTATTATTTTACATTAATATATTATCTTTTTTAAAAAATATACCTTCAAGTTGGATGGGGTCACGACTCACCGTAGTATAAGGGATATTGTGTCGTCTCTTCATGAATTAATTGTGTTTTTTCACAGCATCTGTATTGTACTCGTTTTGTGCAACGGTTAGTGGCAAACGAATGGACTTATCCGAAATTGTTCACACAGATAGAAGGTACTTACCTGAGTGAATCTACACACTAAAAGTAGTCTATATACATTTGTTTCAGAAAGCTAAAATATTTTATATTTCGAACCGATGTCCGTTTTTTGTACAATTCATCCAATTTTCAAACCAAATTTGGTGTGGGTTTTCAGCATTTGCACGACGCGCGTCCGGCATTTTCCGGCCTACCACAAACACACATGTCACTTTAATGATAATGGGACATCCATAAATACCACTTTAATAAGGATGGGACGCAGATCACATGCATGCATGTCACTGATTGGTCACTGAGCATGCGACGTGGTCCATAAAATTAATTCTAAATATTTGTTATTTTATAACTTTTAGGGTCTAAAATAAAAATTATTTCACATTATAAATTTACACGGTTCCTAGTGTATATCATTGGCTACTAAAATTTCCGACCCAGATTACAGATGTAGTACAATTTGTTTTTTCTTAGTAGATCTAGATTTATCGAATTTTTCAGAGGCTTTTGCTGGGTGTAACCTACTTCAGACAAGACCTTTGCTGGGTGTAACCTACCTCAGACAAGACCTAGCGAAATCCTAGAATCGTTGTTTACCTGATCAGAACGTTGTTATTGGGGTTTGATCAATAGATAAAAATATGCCATGGGGTTAAGGTTTCACCTACAATTGTGAACACACATATAGAATACAGAAGATACGGATAAACGCAAATATGTATTAAAACATAATCATAATTTCAAATATAGAACTGGCGATGCATCCTCACAACCAGTGGCGGACCCAGAAAATTCTAGAAGCCTGGGCAAACGCGTATACAATGCTATTTTTTAGACAAATTTTTATAGAAAATACTAAGATGTAAGCCGTCGCGCCGCCGGCAAGCCCGGCGGCCGCCCGGGCTGGAGGGATGGTGGATCCGCCTATGCTCACAACACCATAGCCTACCACAACATTATGAATTCATTGTCCAACTACCAGGGTATCTTTTCTCTAGAGGATATCTTTTCTCCGTTGTACTCCCCTTACTATCACTAGGTTTCATGTCACGAAGTTCATATCAACTCTACTCTAACCTTTATACCTTTACTGATCTTCGAGGTCTTGGATTACTTACAGGTTTTAGGATCGAGGCAAAAAGATAAAAGATAAACATATATGAAGATAGATTACTTCAGAAATACAGTATCACATGCTAAAGATGCATGTACCTGCAAGGCTAGGCCTTAGCCCTCAGCTCGTGAGGACTGTTCACACATGATTATATCAATAATCATAAATATTATATTAAATATTTATTGAAAGGTAAATGATAAATAATCTTACATTGCCACCAATCACTAGGGAATCACAAAATAAGAAAGGGAAAAAGAAACTGGAAAAAAGATAAAAACGATTTTTGAAACCCAAACAGAAAGAAAAGAACGCGAAAACCTAAAGCAAAACTAAGAAACTGAACCATTAAACCGTCCAAAACCTGGCAAAAGCTTCCCCAAACCAGAACAACAAGAAAACAAAGAGAGGATTGACCGGAGGACGTGCTAATCGCCGCTCAACGCGGCGCTGGCCACGAGCACCTCCTGAAGCTAGCAGCAACTGGGCCAACCCAGTTTGGCCGCGGCTTCTTTTTTCTGTTTCTTCTTTATATCTTATTCTAAACTGTAATATTTTCTGATCAATATTAGTTGAATTAGATTTATATAAATATGAATGTATTTAGTCAAGTTTTAATGCTATCTATATGAATTTAAGACAAACAATATAGGTGGGAGGAAGTATGTTTATAATTACATTTAAAAAGTAGTGTTTGAATTACCTAAAAAAAATAGTGTTTGAATATTTTTAAAGATTTTCAAAAATTATGAACAAAAATTTAAAATTTATGAACAAACTTTCAAAATCATGAATTTATGAAACATGAACATTTTTCAAAAACTGATGAACCAAAATTCAAAAATCATAAACCAAATTTAGAAAATCATGAACAAATTCTTAAAAACCATGAACCAATTTAAAAAATCATGAACCATATTCAAAATTATAAACCAATTTAAAAAACCATGAATCAATTTTAAAAAATCATGAACCAAATTCATAAACCACAAACCAATTTTGAAAAAAGAAATCCAAAACATAAGGAAGAATTTTCGAGAAAAAATAAGTAAAAAAGAAAAGGAAACCAAAAAATAAAACAGAAAAACGAAAAGAAAAACAGAACAGAAATAAGAAAAAGAAAAGGGAAAAACGAAAAATCATCACTGCGCGACGAAATGCTCCTGTGCCTCGCGCCACAGTGGGCGGCAATTAGTATTTCGCATGGACCGGTCCAGTAGAGCTATGGGCATAGCATAGGGTTTACCGAGTTGGACTTGAATTCTAGCCCCAAGTCTTTCAAACAGAAACGGGCGTGTCTTCGCAGCCCAGCCCAAATAAACTCTCTTCGTTTTGTTCTTCTAAGGTTCTCCGGGTTCTTCGAGGGTTGAGTCTCGACGACGCCCACCAGCTCAGCCCCGTTCGCCGCCGTCGCGCGTGACTCCCAGAGCTTCCGCGACGCACCCATGGCAACGCAAGGCAAGACCACAACGCTGGTTGAGGTAAGAAGCAATACTTTCCCCAGTTTGCAGCTTGCCTCTTATTAGTTTCAGGGTTTCGTTCTGTGATTACGCGGCGGCTCCCAGCGATCGGTCCTATGGCGCTGCTGGATCCTGCTATTTTTTATTTGTACTATCACTTTTGCCGGATTTAGAGCGGGGGATGGTATTAGAATTCGTACTTGTAGTAGGTTTAGGGTCAAGACTCAAGATGCTACGTCTGATTCTGGTCGCAACTGTGTCCAGTCTAATGTGACTGTTTGGTAGATGTCGAAACTATCATCTCTGGGTTTATTTATCGTGCAACTGAAGGCACAACTCTATACTACAATTGTGCGGAGTTTCGTAGGTTCAACAGGGGGAAGTGTTATTTTGTTCGGACTACAGCAACGTGTGGTTGACTAGGTAGTGGATTTGGTATGATGATATTCCTTGTACTTTTGGGTGCTGTATATGATTTGCTTGTGTGATATTGTTTCTGTAATCACAAGCATTCGTGAGTATGTGATCTTGCCCTTATGGAAGTGGTGGTTACAATTTTTGACGAGAATGGCAGGAGCTCTGCCTTTATATGCATTAAAATTAAAAGAGAGGAAACAGAAGTTACAAATACAACAGACAACGGCTTTAGCCGTCAGTAAAAAAAAAAGAACAAATTCAAATTCTATACGCGTTTCTGAATTGAGCAACATCTGCAATGGCCTTTGCAGCAACAACCGGCGGAAGCAGAGTTTTGTGCTGAAAAATTCGCTGGCTCTTTCTTTTCTGCGGACTCCTTGAGCCGTCGTCTGTAACTCCTCCCACCATGGCTTCAGTTCAACAGCGATACCTGACACCTGAGCAAGCTGGGATTCAACCGGCTGTATATGCATCCATACTAACCTGGTGAAAGGGCATTGCGGGAACAAATGGCTGACATCTTCCAGCACCTGATCGCAAAGGCTGCACTTGGCGTTATGAGTCCATCCTCTTTTGCAAAGCCTGGCATCAGTCCATAATCTGTTCTGCAAGAGCAGCCACAAAAAGAACCTAATTTTGCCCTCTGTCTTGACCTTCCACGCTTGCTCGAGCTCTGGACATCTGACGTGGGAGATGAACTGAACTTCATATGCAGATCTAGCTTCATCCGGCTCGTTTGTCAATGTTACCCCTCGAATCTGAGACCTTTTTTTTGTCCTTTTTGTCAATGTTGTGGTTACAGTTAAACCTTTTTGTCCAATGTATAGCTTGTGAAGCCCTGATTGTAAATTTCGAGGTGTTTGCGTCTGTTCCTTCCTCCAGCACAAGTTGATGTAATGTTTGAGCTCATGTTGGTCATCTGCTTGCTTTGACTTAGATCCCTATTAAAATTTTAGACGATGTAACAAAAAAAATATTTGTTGCTCTGCGAATTGGATCCCTCGCTGGATATTTGACATCTGTATTTTTTGCGTGCTTATTTCATGAGCCCGAACTAACTTCTCTGTGGCTAGTTGCTCCTACTGAAATTAATCTTTTATATATATGGTCCAGACCGTGGTCTGAAAATTAGAAATACACCTCTATTTTTGCAGGAAGCCCCAGCTGATGGGACCACTGCTGTTGTTGAAGAAAAGGGTGAAACTCCTGAGGTGACAGCCGGAAGAAACCAACTCTGCTGAAGACGAAAACAATGAGGGTGCTGACGAAACAACTGATGAGATACAAGAGATTCTTGTATGATTTACTAATTAATGTCTACGCCCAGTAAGTATTTACATCTATATAAGCAGCACTAAACATGTGTTGATATACAGATTGAGACAGCTCCAGCAGATTTTCGTTTTCCCACAACAAATCAATCAAGACATTGCTTCACGCGCTATGTAGAATACCATAGGTATGGTCCAGACTTTTTGCCTCTTGGAAATGATACGCGTCAGTCATATGTTTGGGTCATTGGCAAGAACTATTGTTTTGTGACAGGTGCATAGCTGAAAAAGGAGAGGACGCACCGGAGTGTGGAAAGTTTGCAAAATACTATCGATCACTATGCCCAGGTGAATGGGTATGTATTCTTGTTTCATTCCCCTTTTTTTCGCTGTTGTTACTCTTCAGTTCTTCCTGATTTGATATGCAGCTTCGGCAAGTTCGTTTCTGTTGTTTCCCCACTGACCTCAGACTTACCTAGTCGATGTTGTATTATCTATGGACTTAGATTAGACCCTGAAACCTACCTTATGAAGTGTTATAGTGTTTATATCTTTTAATAGCCAATCTTTCTTGTTTCAAGCTTATTTCTCCTCTTGTTTCTTTAGTCATAAATAATGTTTATTCTGGTCAAGAATTACTGGTAACAGAGCAACAAATTGACCTCGGTTCACCTGCTGGAGTGGTTTCAGTTTAGATGGACATGTTGATTTTGCAGTTTGAGCGAGATTTAAATTGACTACCTGCTAGTTTATGTGTCATGGTAATTTGGCTCAGATGGTCATGTTGTTTTTATGGGTTGTTGGCCTTTGGCATGCACATGCTATTTAAAATGATGTATCACTAGATCTCAAGCTTTACTCATATTGCGTCTGGTTACAACAAAACCTACCCATTTTCTTGCAACACGGCTTTTCTCAACTTGATTTACGTGGCTGTGTTTCATTCAGGTTGACCGTTGGAACGAGCAACGTGAGAATGGCACCTTCCCTGGACCCCTGTAGGCTGTATTGGTGTTCGGAGACAGAACCATCATCGTGACCTATTACCTACTTAGGTTGAATGTGATGCTTCCCAATTTCCTAGTAACGAAATTCACTGGATTTTGTACAACATCCAACTTTAGAATTTACTGAACTTGCCGTTCCGCGGAAAGCAGTTCAAGATTATCTTTTTGGTTGCATATATGTAAGTTTGAAACCGTATGGAGTAAACTAGTGTCCTAATTCTAGCAGTGCCATCTTGTCGAAATCCATCCTATTCCTCTGTGTGCAGAAGAGGTAGCGATCATGCCTACACGATTCACAAAGTTATGATGCACTCTGCATAGTGTAGCCTGAAATTTGCCACGGTAGTTCAGCTTTTCTTGTGATGGAATGTGAAATCCCACTAGGGTTGCAACTTGCAAGCGGCAGTGAAACGCGGGGCGGATTGGTTGTCCGACTAGTACGAAATAATCAGAGGTGGACACGAGAGCTATAGTACAATTTTTAAACGTGCACTGTGTTTTGCGGGCTCCGCTTGTGCAATCCTAAAGGCTAAATCCAACTGTGTGGTGATGAGGCAGAATTTCCTGGAGCTCGAGCTTAATTGTTGAATTATGTTGTACTAAAGCAGTTCATCCCGGGCTTGCAACGCAGAGACTGAAATTTAGAGTCCAGCTGCAGCGATTTTAGCTGATTGCTTCCAGAAAGCATACTTTTTTAAGAACATCAGCTTTGAACATTGCTGAAGAGAAGCTAACCGGGTGGCGTATCATTTAGCTAAGTTTTCTTTTGAAACAAACTCTGTAATCAGGTGGGACGATGTTACACCCAGTTTTATTCTGCCATATGTAATTGATGATGTAACTCTGTTGTCAAATGAATAAAGTGCGCCGAATGGCTTTCCCCTAAAAAAAAGCAGTTCATCCCGGGCTATCCTAACTTCCCTTTTAGCGTGCATGTTTTCCATGGTGCAAACTAGTTGGTTTTGCTCAGCCGTGTTCCGTGTTCAAATTTGGGAGGCCGTCGGGTTTTTTTGGGGGGGAAATTGGAGAATCACGACTCTATTTTCACGGAGAATTATCTCCCGGGTCGGCAATAGTATACACTTCTCAACCTACTTTGCAGTTTGAGTTTTGCCAACGATGGTGGTTGGTTTATGATATGGCGAGTCGTTGATCAACTTGGCACAGAGTTTCGGTTTTTTTCCTTCAATTTTTTTATTGTGTGCATCGTTGATGTTTCGATTAGGTTTTGATATTAAGTGTTCAATAAAAGAGCAATTTACCAAGCGAATTACCCATAGTAAACGCTAGATAAAACATGATTAGACTATTAGACAAAATACTAATCATGTGAAATAGCGAAAACATATTAAGAAAGGTAATCAAACAGACTGCAAGACGAAGATCTTGAGATGCAATCAGAACAAGATTGAGAAAGAAAACATACACGGCAGCAGCAGAAGAGGAACCGCCGGTGTTCGCGTTAGCACCGTCGTTAGCCATGTCGTCGAGGAAGAGGCTGCTGATGTCGGGAAAGAAGTCCTCGTTAGGGAAGACGTCGACGCAATCGCTATCCGAGAGGGAGTCCGTGATAAAGCCAGTAGTCGCGCCGATAGCGCTCCCCAAAAATCTTATCGCCCTTCTCCCATACAGGACTCGAAGCAGCGGGGTCTCGGAGGCCTACTGTCCCGGCTCGCAGTGCTCTGGAACTGGAGGCGCAAAGGATGTGTATCAGTGTATCTGAGAAGAGGCGCGACCTCTCTCTTATATAGGCACAGAAGGGAAGGCAGACAAGCTACGCAGGAGATGAAATGAACAGGCGGCAGTCCACCGGACAGCCTCCACTCAGTTCGTATTCATTTAACTCGTATTAAAAGTTCACTCAAGTAAAATGTTTCAGCTTCTGTACAACTGTTCATATACCATTCATGCGTGGCAAAATAAAGCTCGGCTCGGCGAGATTCCCGCAACCCCTTCCCGCGCTTTGTGACGTGGCGTGGCGTGGCGTGGCGAGGAGGAGGAGCGCGCGTGTATATGTCTTCTCTTCTCAAGCTCGTACAAGTGGTGGAAGAGCTCACCTTATAAGTTGGTCCAACTTTCACTCAACTAGCAATCTGGGACTAAATATTTGTTCCAGCTCTTGTCTTGCATGAATAGGCCAAATGGGCCTTTAGGATTTTAGAAATTTATTGACATATAATAAATGGGCTCACCTTATAATGAATACGCAAAAATTCCAACATTAAGTTGTTGCAAATGTGTAGCATAACCGGTATCTTGGTAATATTAATACATTCTTTTGCCCAAAAAAGAAAGGTGGTGCCACAGTTGTGTTTACTTTGGGTTGGCAAAGAAATTAGGTTTCCCCTTCTCAGAAAGAAACATAGGTCTCCACATTGCGAAGATGTGATGGAATGGAAAAAAAGTAAGGGATGAGAAATAGCGGTACAAGCAAATTTTGGGATACGAGTCGGGTTTCTTGCCTTTTAGAAAAATCGACTCCACCGGTCCTATTTATTAATCCAAATGGCTAGTATTTTTATTTGCACCTATGATAGTTGTCTAGTTGTCTTAGTTGGCAAATGGATTGTCCAATGTGACATTTTAGTTGGCTCCCTTTTTTCCTTAATACCTTGATCAGTGGAGTCAAGTGGAGAAGGCGTTGCTTGAAGGCGTTACGATATTTTTGGTACCTCTTTTCATGAGGTACAGTACCTCATGATACTATATAGTACCTCTTCTCATGATGTGATCGTGACATTTTTGGTGACTGCAAAAGTGATACATATCTTAGGAACACAACTATTCTTGTCGTATACACAGGGACTCAGTGTTGTGTACTACTCACTCCGTTTTAAAATATAAGATATTTTAGGTTTGTAAAGAAAATGAATCTAGACTTCTTTTAGTGTGTAGATTCATACCAAAATTGAGTGAACCTACATATTAAAACAAGTCTAGATTCATTTTTCTTCACAAAATTAAAACATCTTATATTTTGAAACGGAAGGAGTATCTTGCTAGCTGCAGCAAACTTTAACGTGGAACATAAGAGTACCATAATTCACAAGGAAATCCCTGTAGCTGGTATGCATCTCTGCTGATACATGCAGTTGAAGCATGCAGATCTGTCGCTGATAAACTGGAAGACGCTCTTGCCGGCGTCGAAGACAACGACATATTGGCATTGGCTAGACGCCGGGAACGGGCACGCGGAGGACGGGGCGCAGCAGGAGGTTGGCCTTCCGCCGCGCTGTGAGCCCGAACATCTCTGTCATGTCCAGCTTCGTCTGGTCGCCCACTCCGGGCTGCTCCCAGTCGAAGTGGAGCAGCAGGCTGGCCAACACGAACTCCACGATGGCGACGCCGAACGCCATGCCAGGGCACATCCTCCGGCCAGCGCCAAAAGGCAGGAGCTCGAAATCGGCGCCTTTGAAGTCCCTGGCCGCCGCCTCGGCCTCCCGCTCGAACCTCTCCGGCCGGAACTCCTCGGGCGCGTCCCAGTACCGGTCGTCGCGGCCGAGCGCCCAAACGTTGACAAGGACCTGCGTGCCCCGCGGCACGTCGTAGCCGAGCACCTGGCACGCCTCCCGGCTCTCCCGCGCGATCAGCAGCGGCACCGGCGGGTGCAGACGCAGCGTCTCCCGGATGACGAGCTGCAGGTACGGGAGAAGCTCGCCGAGCCTCCCCTCGTCCAGCGTCCCGCCGGCAGCAGCGAAGGCTCGCCGCACCTCCGCCGCCGCCCGCTGCTTGGCCTCGGGGTTCTTGATCAGCTCCGCGAGGGCCCACTCCAGCGTGGTGAAGACCGATTCGCTGCCGGCGCCGAAGAGTTGCTGCATGCACCAATCGAAGGGGTGAGCTTGTGTCAAACATTGATGGAGGTAAGAGGAGGAGGCAGCTTACGAAGACGAGGAATTTGATGACGTCCGTGTCGAGCGGGAAGCGGAGGCCCCCGTCCTTCTGGATCTTGAGCAGCACGCCAGCACGTCCAGCAGATCCTCCTCCGTCGTCCTCCTCCTCCTCTCCAGGTGCTCCTGGATGATGCCGTCGAGTACCCCGAAGACGACGTCCTGGCACTCCTTGGCCTCCCGCACGGCGTTGCTGAGCCGGCAGGCGAGCCGCGACGACGGCCACAGGTCGGCCGGGTTGAAGCCCCCCGCCAGCTCGATGGACCGCTCCAACTTACTCAGGAACACGTCCAGGTCCTTGCACCGGACACCCATCACCGCGCGCACGATGGTCTCCGCCACCACCGCCGACAGCCGCGCGCGCATCTCCAGGGGCCGCGCCTCCCGCGCCGCCTCGGCCACCTCGCGCACCATGGCGCCCACCTCCTCCTCGCGGATGCCCCGGAAAGATAGCACGCGCCGCGCGGTCAGGAGCTCCGTCACGGCGATCTTGCGGAGCTGCCGCCAGTGCTCCCCGTACGGCGCGAAGATCAGGTCGCGCCCGCCGTTGGTCATCTCGCGCAGTGTGGCGCTCAGCCGGCGAGACGCGAACACCGTGTCGTGGGTCTTCAACACCTCGCGGGAGCTCACCACCAGCGTCGGCACCTCGCCCAGCCGGAGCAGCATCACCGGGCCGTGTCGCCGGGACAGGGCGCGCATCGCATGGTGCGGGAGCGCGCCTGCGAGGTGGTGCAGGTGGCCGATCACAGGGAGCGGCCACGGAGATGGTGGCAGACGCAGCCCTTCCACGCCATGGGCTACCTTGCGCCTACGGCTGGCGAGCACCACCAACAGCGACACGAGAGCCAAGCCAAGGTACACGTACCAGTCCTCCATATTTGCCCTTCCCCACAGCGACGGAGTAGCCACTCATGGCGGCATATTTATATAGAGAAAAAAGGCGCTACGAGGAGGAACGCACTACGTACTACCACATTTACTCTTTTTTAAAAAAATATAAAAAAAAAACATTTAGGCCCCGTTTGGTAGCTAAGTATTTTCTAAATATTTGATAGATACTTCAGTTTTTAGAAATACCATAGCTTTAGATACTTTGATGTGTTTGACTCAAATGAAAACTGCAGTTTTAGATACTGCATTATTAAAGATACTTTGGTATTTTCACTGTATCTAAAAAAAGGTCCGGACCTCTTTTTTCTAAAACTGTGAAATGATTCTTCTTCTGTCTCTTTCCCCGGTACCGCAGACTACGTACTGCGCCATTTTTTCCGCCATGCATCTGCCGAGGTGTCCATCCTTCCTGATCACTAGCTAACCGTGTTGCTAGTTGAAATCAATTAAAAAGCTAGCTTGTAAGTGGGTATGTTGTTTTGGCCAATTGCATAGGCCAGCAGATATGCTCGGTGACATACTCGCCGGAAAGTATTCAAATAAAATGTTCGGTGACATACTCACCGGAAAGTTTTAAGCTTACTGTGACGGTCCAAAAGTTCATCGGGTGGTTGATCTCCTCCATAGAGAAGAGCAACTAAATATACTACGGTGCATACCCATTCCCAAACACTTCAGATTTTTGGTAAAACAGCGGAAAAATGTGGTATTTCAAAACTACGGCATTTCATTGCCGGACATCCGAATACTACAGTTTAGACATACTATGGTTTTGAAAATACCGAGCTATCAATACATGCAATGATCGCACCACCTTAGGATTTGATAAACTAACTGCGTTGTATTAGGAATGTTAGTTTCAGCATATCATCCACACATACATTATTCTTTTCCACGGTATGGTCCATCCACACGCATAAGTCCTTTCCATCGTTTGGACTTTTATACCATTACAACATGCTTTTGCATTTCGCGCATACTAGAAAACGAGCTAAGAACACACAGCTTCTCACGAGCTAAGAACATCCGATTTCTTAAAAATAAAATAGCACGCACTCTCGTTCAACCGGCACGGGTTTATTGGGGGCATCAGGCAAATATCAAATTTGATGTTTTATTTCCGCGAATCCAACCATGCATCAGTTTAGGCGCTTTTCTGTGTGTTTGAATTTTACGTGACTAATATTACGTTTATGGGGATTATGATTTTTCTCCTATCTAGTGAGCCAGTATCCAAAAAGTATATGGCGATGAACATGGTAGTTTGTCTTGAAAGTCGTGAATATTTATACATGGTAGTCCGCTTTTGTGAAGGGTTTTTCACAAAATGATCAAAATCCATGTTTATAAATAATTCTTAGAACTATTACACATAAAAGGACCTAACGCACAAGTCCTTTGTTTTAATATATTTTGTACGTGTCAAAATTATTTGCCGGGTTATGCTTAAAATACATTTGGACAAAGCTATGAAACATATGATCCACACACTTCATCCTGATTGGCTGATCAGCAGGGGTATGCTCTGGTCCTGCAAAGAAACTGTGAGTGGGGGAAAGTGTAAGGTCAATTGGCAGAAGGTCTGTCGGCCCAAAGACCTTGGTGGTCTGGGAATTCTTGACTTGGAAAAGTTCTCCCGAGCTCTTGGTCTGCGTTGGTTGTGGTACGAGTGGAAGGCCCCAGAAAAACCTTGGGTGGGAACCGAAACCCCCAACGGCGAAACCTACCGACAACTCTTCAACACAGCAGCTAGAATCACCATCGGCAATGGTAGGAAAGCCTCCTTCTGGTCTTCCTATTGGCTTAACGGCTCGCCTCCAAAGGACTTGGCACCTCTGATCTTCAAAGCATCTAGAAGAAAGAATTGTACAGTTCAGGATGCTCTCAATGGCCAAAGTTGGATTACCGATATTGCGGTTAACTCTTTCACTATCGAACACATCGCTCAACTTCAGCTTTGGGGTCTTTTGTCAGACTTTCAACTATCCCCGGGCGTGGAAGACTCCGTCACTTGGACCTTGTCTCCTGACAGATGCTACTCGTCCGACTCCGCTTATAAGGCCCAATTTATGACATCTCTACCTTGCTCCTTCGGTTCGATTGTTTGGAAGACCTGGGGCCCTCACAATGTCGCTTCTTCGCCTGGCTTGTTGTTCAAAACTAGCTTTGGACCGCTGACCGCTTGGAAAAACGCGGTTGGCCTCATCACCCTACATGTCAGCTATGCAGGTGCACCTTGGAGACGGCCCGCCACATCCTTTTCGAATGCCGGTTCTCCAAGAGGATTTGGTCCGCAGCGGCCAACTGGCTTTCTTGCCCAGATTTGTTGTTTAATATGGGCTCCGGTCGTCCTAAGGTGCTTGACTATTGGCATGCTATCGCCAGGTCGCCCGCTTTCTCTCCCAAAGGCCTAAAGACTGCAATCATACTCATCACTTGGGAGATCTGGAAGGAGAGAAATGAGAGAGAGTCTTCAATAACAAGTTGTCCATGCCTTCGGAAGTCATGCACAGGATCAAAGAAGAAGGGAAGGCTTGGGTCCTAGCGGGTGCTAAAAACCTAGCGGAGCTCTTGGATTGAGTTGTTTTTTGGGTTATTTCTATTTCTGTTTCTTTTTTAGGGCTTAGGCCCACCCCTGTTTGCTTCTTCTATATCAATATGAGGCAAAGCTTTTGCCTCCTTTCAAAAAAAGATGACTTGGCATTAATCGTAACCATCTACCACACCAATCCTAACTGTCCTACCTCTCCCTCTCTCTATTACTGTATCCTCTTCTCTCACTTATCCACTCCCATTCAACCACCACTAACGCGAGGAAGTGGCGGCCTCGTGCACCTCTAGCTCCCTCGGCACCCTGCTCAAGGCGGCTGCCCTCATTCTCCCTCTCTGTCGGCCTGTCCTGCTATAAGGCTAGTCATAGTGGGAGTAACTTAGATAGTAACATGCATGTACATGCAAGGCTAAGTAAACAAATTGGTGATATGACATGATAATAAATGAAAAAAAAGAGAAAGGTAGTAACTTAGCTAGTTACCATAACATCACACCATATGAGTCTAGAACCTTATTAATTAGACCTCGCATGACACTATACACATGTTACTACCCACTATGAAGGTAGTAACATGAACTAGTAACATGTGCATGTTACTAGTCTAACTTACTTGCTCTTAGGTTGGTCATAGTGCTAAGGCCTTTTCCAATGAGTGTTTCTTAGCACGGTATTATAGGCAAATTGCTTATGTGGCACTTAACGAAGAGAGAAAGTGAGGTTGTATCTTAGCTTAGCTACAAGCCTTGCACGGTATCATGGGCAAAATACATGATTATCCTAATCACATGCATGCATGTATCCAAAATCATTAAATGTAGATACAACTCTTAAGATACAATCCATTGTACTAGTTGTTTCTTAAGATACACCACTACCTAGGATAACGAGCTAAGAGACACCCCATTGTGAAAGGCCTAAGGCTGGTCATAGTAGGGGTAACTTCACTAGTAACTAAGAGTCCAAGTCAGCATTTTTGCTTATGTGGCAATGATTTAACGAAGAGAGAGATAGATTGAGTAACTAGCTATGTTATTGTAACATCACACATACCAGGAAAAGTGTGTACAATCTAATTAATATGGCATTGCATGTTACTACACTATTCATTGCCACATAAGCAAAAATGCTGACTTGGACTCTTAGTTACTAGTGAAGTTACCCCCACTATAACCAGCCTTAGCACTATGACCAGCCTAAGAGCAAGTACACGCCAGAGCCTACTCACTAGGCTACAAACAAATCCAAGTCAGCAAATTCCTATGTTAACGAGAGAGAAACAAGCAGACTCTTCGGTTATAGCAGGCTCATGCATAGAAAACAAAAAGTTAACGGTCTACGTGTAGCCTATTCACTAGTAGTAGGTCGACTGTAAGCATTAAATGCATATGTTTTTTCAAATTTTCATTAGGAGATAGGTTTCCCATCTGAATATATTAGAAAAAAGGGGCAGACCCTAGATGGTTTTACAGCAGAGGTAGGCAGAGGGAGATATATTACATAGGGGTACCGCGCAAGCAATTAGGATATCTCCACCGGGCCGACCCAAACGGTCTGCGCATGTTCGAAACTGTCCGCGCGGACGCGCGCGGCGCCCCAGCGGGACGACCCATCCGACGAAACGCGTCCGGCTCAATCCATTCATGCAACTAATCGGGGCTCAGTTGCGTCGGCCCGGACGCGCGCGGACAACACGGACATCGTGCCAGTTGGCCACGTGGACCCATATGTAAGAGAGACATTAGTACTTAACGATAGTTTTTCATTAGATTAAGCCTGCCAGTTACAAAAAGGCCATTCAAACTAATTAGGGGGGAGGGGGTTGCTACTGTTACTGCTGCTGCGGCTACTGCCGGAGGAGGACGGCGCGGCGACTACTTGTCGTTGTTGCCACGTCCACTGTTGCCACGGCCACCGACCCCGTCGATCTCCGCCCTAGCTTTCCAGATGGCCCACTGCTGGACGCGATCACGGATACGGTCGCGAGCCGCCGCCCGGGCCGCCAGGGCCTTGCCCATCTTGACGGCCCAGTGGTCCCTCGCCTCCTGTTGGGCGAGCAACTCCGCCGGAGAAGGAGCCGGAGCCGGAGCACCATTGAGGCCGAAGCCCAACGCTCGTGCTATCTGCGCGGCAACGGCGAGCGATGCCTCCAGCTGGTCCACCTCCTCCCCCTCCTCGTCATCGTCCATCGCCTCCTCCGTGTCGTCAGTGTCACGAGACCCCATGCGGCCGCTGCCTCAGCGGCCAGAGGCACGCGCTCCTCCTCCGCCGTCGAGACGGCGACGTGCTCGCGTCACGCCTCTTCTGTGTCGCTGCGTGCTTTGACGGCCTGGCGGAGCTCGCGGATGAAGGACTTGGTGGCCTCCTTGGCCACCTCCTCCAGCGTGTTCATGGCCGCCTCGTGGCGAATCTCGCGAAGATCCGATGTTGCGGCCTCCATGGCCACCGCCTTCACCGCCTCCTGGCGGCGACATGGTGCACGTCGGTCACCGCCCCATTGGGCAGCCACCGTTGCCGCTGCCTCCACCACCTGCTGCAGCGCACCCTCGGCGACCTCGCCTTCCTTCTCGAAGGCCAGCACCTGCGCATCGCCCATGCGTCGAGCCAGCATCGTGGCCTCGAGGTGCACCTCGTCGACCTCCACGTCGGGGTAGCGGGCGTGGCACACCTCCCGGATCTTGGACCATGTGGCGATCTTGTGGCGAGGCATTGCTGCTGGAGCTTTTTTTGTGGTTGTTTTCTCTTGGTTTGAGGATTGTTGTCTCTGTCGCGCCGGCGGCCGTCTTTTATAGACCGCGGCGGAGGCAAGAAACAGACTGAGATGCGTGGGAAGTTTTCTCGCCGCGGGAAGCGAGGCACGCACGGGAAAAGATGGCAGGAAACGCCAGCCGCACGGGAAGCCGCCGGCGCTGACAGCCGACGTCGCGTCACCATTAACGTCCCATCAGGGGGGCGTCAACCGGTGACAGCGGGAGGGAGACAGACAAATGGGGCGGGCCACTATGTGCGCGTCTGGCCGGACAGGCCAGGCCACCTACCCATACTAACCGCGGCCCGACCCAAACGGAAAGAAATGGACTGTTTGGGGTGACCGTATGGGTCGGCCCGGTGGAGATGCCCTTAGCTAGGGTGGCGTCGTCACGGTATTTCTTAAGTAGCAGCGGGAGGGAGGGAGGGTTCCTCATTGTTGAACACCTTGGTGTTCCATTGCTTCCATATGTGCCAGCAGCAGAGCTAGATGAATGCGGAGGCAGTCAGCGAGGCCATGCCCTCGGGCGCGGCGAGCAGGTGGAGATCGTAGACACGGGCTCTGGGAGCAATGGAGATGCCCACATGACACAACAGTCGGGCGGCAGCAGGGCAGTGGAGAGCCATGTGGCTGGTGGTTTCGAGCGTGGCGTCGCCATGGGGACACCCGAACTCATGCTCCTCTAGGATGTTTTTGCACAGCAGTATGTCGCGCGTGTGAATTCCTCATTCGCAACACAGATTTCCCTAGCGTAAGTTGCCCCCCGGCACCATCTGTGCCGTCCGTTTGTTGGAGATTCGTGCGGAGTCAACTCGGTCATCCTCCGCAGAACATTTGTATTTAAGCCCTCCTGCTATTTCGGATTTAACCCTCTTTCTAGGAGAGAGCATGACCACCCAGCCCCAAACCAAATTCAACAGGAACACGTTATTCTCCTCCCGATCTGAATTAGGGACCTCTCCACCCCAACCCACTGACGCCCTCATTCTCCTCCCTGGAGCGAGGCTTTCTCCCTCGTCACCTCCTCCCCTCCATTCCTTCTTGCCGGCGAAGACCGGCCTCAGGCGACCTCACATGCCTCCCCGCCCCTGTCACATCCCAAAATTTTCCAAATTTTGAAATGTGAAAAAAACAAATAAACAAAAGAAATATTTGTTGAAAATTAGGGTGAAAAGAAACTTTTTAATTGCAAATAGAAACATTAAAACCCATCTTGAACAAACTTTGAATAAAATGGAATCCAACAAATTTCAATCAAATGAAATACATTCATCAATGAATGTATCTTGAAATTTAAACATTTGGAAAAGTTAAACCAAAACCCTAAAACCCTAATGGAAGAAAATCATTTCCAAGATCTCTCTAAGACTATGGATTTGATCCATATAGAAATTCAGCAACAAACATTTATAAATGATCAAATATGACAAATAAAAATATTATAAAACCATAGAAATTGGTTTCACTTAATTTGGAGCCATGGATAAAAACTTATAAATATAATAAGTTAAAAGGAAATAATTTCCAAAGCTAATAAAGCTCCTAACTAAAATCCATACCAAATTGTGAGAAAATTAATCGTAAGGAGATTTAAAAAGATAAACAAATATTAAATAAAATTATACAAATTGGAATCACCAATTTTGGATTTATAAATAAAAAGATTTGAATTTTATAAGATAAAGAAAGAAATGAATAATTAAGGAATGTTTAAAAGCCAAATTAAATAGTGGCCAATCCATAAACAAATAAAAGTTTATTGAATAATAGAAAGGAATAAAAGATTATTTAAATAAAATCATAAGGATTGAATATTATCCAATTTTATTTAAATAAAGACAAATTGCCTAAACTAAATAATAAATTCCAAAGAAATTATTTAGAAGACAATTTAAAACTTGAATTAAATCCATAAGCAAATGGAATAAAATAATCCAAATCTAAATAAAATAAAGGGATAAAGAATAATCAAATAAAAACATTTGGGATTAAACCATATTCTAATTAAATTTTAATAGAGACAAAATCCCTAAGGTAAATGATGAATTAAATCATGAGAAAATAATAAATTGGAATTTGCCAAAGTGGATTAAAAAGTTATCTAATTAACTTAAAAAGAATTATTTGTATAAAATTTATAGGAGATTAAGATCATATTTGATTTTATTTGAATAAAGACAATTGCCTAAGTTAAATGATTAAAAAATCATATTAAAAATATTTCAAATAATTCAAAGTAAATTATTTAACACACTTTTGAATAAATAAAACCTACTGAAAAAGGTTTGGTAAAAATTAGAATTCAAATAAAAGTTTGAAAATATATTAAAAATCTGATTTAAATAAAGGCAAGTGCCAATTTTAAATAAATAATAAACCATAAATGAATAAAAGAATTATTCAAAATTGGTCTTTAAAATACAATAATAAACAATATTAAAAGCTTGCTGAAAGTTTGGTAACGATCTGAATTCAAATGGTGTTTGAATTATTTGAACAAAAATCAAAACAGAAAAATAGAAAAGGAAAAAAGAAAAAGAAAGCAGAAAGAAAAAATAGAAACAAACCCCAGCCCAGAACCAGGCCCAGTCCAGCCCAGCAGCGCAGCCCACTCCCTCTCCCTCCCTGAATCGTTTTTCTCACCAACAACTACACCCGCTCAGTCGCTGACCGCGTGACCCCACACCTAACCCCGCACCTAGCTGACTTCGCGACCCCACTCTGCCCCGTCATTGTCTTCTTCCCCACCGCGATGACCAAGCCCCCTCGTTGCCGTTTCTGCTGATTACTCCACGCGTTAATTCGTGTTGATGCCGCGAGTAACTCCGCCAGTGATCACGCCCATTTAAGCGCCTAGTCCCCCTCTCCCTTTCCCCTCGGTCGCCAACACCTCTCGGCCACCAGGCTGCTGCAATTGCGACCTCAAACTCCCTCTGCTCCGACGAGTTCACCGACCGATTCCGGCCATCCCAGACTCCCCCTTCCTCCCTGGCTCCTGCTAGCGTGTTCTCCATTGTCTCCTGCACCCGTCAGTACCCTCGGCTCGCCCGCGCGTGCTCCACAGCATCGGCAACGTCTTCGACAGAGCATCGCCACCGTCTGCCATTTCTTCGACGAGCTCTCCTGGTAAAGTCCGACCGCACCTCTCCCTCTCTTGCACACGCGTGTACTCGCCACGATCTTGTGCATCTAACAGCATATTTTATATGCTCTGGCGTGCACCATAGCCTCGCCTCCGTCTTTGACAGAGTGTGCCCGTCGTCAGCAACATCTCCGGCGAGCAATCAACAATAACCCCGTGCGCCCCTGTCCCTCCTACGATCACCTCGAGCATCACCGTGACCCTGCGAACCCAGTGAGCAACCTCCCCCTCTCTTGCTTCCTGTATCGTCGAAACTGCCGTTAGCAGAGCGCCGCCGTTGCGCCGCTGTCGCCAGCGCCGCCAGGCAATGGTCATTTGCTCATCAGCCGTTAGATCACGATCGCATGGTGTAGATAGATTCACTTAAAACAAAAGGGTACGCTAGATCAGATCCACACGATTTACTTTTAATCCAACACACCACACTGCTCGATCCAGACGAATCGGTATGGACCAATAGGAACACACCACGTGGCCTGTGTTTTGATTTAGAAACAAAAAGTTGTCTATTAGATGTTAGATTTGTAAAATTCATAACTTTAAATCTACACATTCAAATTTTGTAAATTTTATATCATTAGAATCATAAAAATGCAAACTTTTCAACCATGCCCTTTGTTTAGTGTTTTGCTTCTGGAAAATTAGTTGTTTTTGCAGAAACATGTTTAGGCATATTTTGTGTATAAAATTTATTCTAAAAATGATTTTAGGGTAAAACCTTTTGAAAATGATTTCTTTTGAACCTACTGACCATAAAAACCAACTTGTAGATTTCAAAGTATATTTTTTGACACTAAGGAATTAATCCTTGAATAAAAGCATTTCTAGTTAAATAAAAATATTGATTATGGTTTAAAAATGCTTTTTGAGTAAAACCTTTTTGCAAATGGTTTGATTTAAACTCTCTGTCCCTAAAACACTAAGTTTTGGATTTAAAAATATATTTGATTAACCATAGAAAATTATTCCTTTGAATAAAGACATTTCTAGTAAAATAAAATTATTGCTTTGATATTAAAATGGTTTTGAGTGAAACCTTTTGAAAATGGATTTGTTTTAAAACACTTTGACCCTAATTATTAATATTTGTGTTTAAAAACATTTTGGCTAAACACTAGAAATTATTACTTGGATTTAAATCATTTCTAGCAAAACAAAAATGATTTAAATGGCCATTTTCACTAACTTGTTTTCAAATGACCTTGCCACTTTCATAATTGACCAATAGGTGTTTTAAAATGTTTATAGACTATTATAAACCACTTTTTCAAATAAAATAATCTTTTGCATGCTTGCATGCATTGTTTTGTTTCTTTATTTATGTGGTGAATTGTTTGAATGTTAGTTTTGAAATTGTGCCTTGCTTGATTGAATTGTAGTGAACTTTGAAGAGTGTGACTATTGCAAGATCAAGGAGTGAATCTATATTCTCTACTAAAAAGGCAAGTGATGCTTCATACTCTTTTTCCTAATATTTTCACTATGCATTAGTGATATTTTTGAGTAGGACTTGCATGGAATTTTCTAAGTATAAACTATGCCATGGGAAATCCTAGTAGATGATGCCTTCGTAGAATTTTCCCTAAGTTAAGATTCCACTACTATCATGCTTAGCCTAGCTAGTAGAAAACAAGGGTGGATTATATTCATGCTATGAAATATTTCTAAGTCCATGACTTGAGTTTTGTTAATAAAACAACTATGGAATGAAACACCTGGGTGGAAAAGGGTGTGAATGGGTAATGTTGAGTGGTTACATAGGGCCCCATATTTATGGCTACCCTAGTGTATCTCACTTGTGGAAAGCCACCCAGGAACAAAGAGATTTGAGATGTCAAATGTTGAGAAGCTTCAAGTGCAGCCACATGGTAATATGGGCTTTGCCTGGATCATATATGTTGCAATAACTTATCCAGATGGACAGTTGGTGGTAGGGGGTGATAGTTTTGGAGCGCGTCCATTTTGGTCTAAGGGAAGTCTTCTGAAAGATGTTGTCTCGATGCATGTCGAGTCTTGTGGGGAAAGTGCACCACCTCTCGGGAGAGTAAAATCTAAGTACTTAGCCGTGTCCCCGACAACGGACAATTTGAGAATCAAGACATGGAAGCTATCAAGAATATCCTCATCCCAATTTCTAAGTTAAAAACTTGTGGTTGAACAAGGGTTAAAAGATCTTCAATCTTTGATTGGTAGATGCCTTGGGTGATTTTGACAAATAAAAACATGGTGTTTTCAAATGATAAGGAAAACCTATTTTGAGCGAAGCAAGCCTAATATCCACTTAGCCAAATGCATATAGATGATAGATACCACTATTCTACCATAGTATCACTTGCCAATACAATTCAAATGTATTGACCCTTGTGGCTGTAACTTATTATATTGCAGGTTTTTTTGATGTTAGTGAAGTGTATTGAATAGGATTACAAGTCTACAACCAACATGATTGCCTGTGGCACTTTGAAGATGAAGGACACCATGCTATATAGTTATTTCTTCTGCATTGTATTGAGATAGCCAAATGATCTATGTAAGATGTAATGAATTATTTTATTCCTGGTTATAAAGTTGTACTATGACCTTTGTTTCTTGATATTACATCTTAAATTGTGGATGCTAGCTATTGATCCAGGGACTAGCATTCTAAACATATGGATCTCTACCTTATCAGGTTGGGACCTCTATAGATGGTATCAGAGCACTGTGTTGCCTGTAGGATTGTAACCCTAGGATTGGACAAAACCCCTTAGAAAATAGGAGTTGTATTTGTTCAAAAATTATTTACAAACAACCTTGTAAATTCTTTCCTTAACCTTTTTGATTTTGATTCTACATCTCTCCCTTTTCAAACTTGATGGGCAAAGCCTCCACCATGAGCAAAGACTTCACATGAGCAAAGGACTTCACCAACTCAAATGACTTCAACTTCAACATCACCAATGACTTCAACTTTAGTTTCATCAAGGACTTTAACTTGGACATCACTAAGGACTACAAGTGAGACAAGAATATTACTCAAGACTTGAAGACTAAAGAAACACAACTTAGAAGGAATCATCATCACCTTTGAAGTTTAGTGACCAAGATGCAAGAAATTTTCCAAGGATACCAAGATCTTATTCATGAAGAAACAACTAAGAAGAATGGAATGATCTCAAGAAAACCATATAGTTGGACCACCATACTAATGTTTAGTTTAGATCAAACACACCAACTTGTGTTTATGGTGTAGCAAAAATATTTTGTTGCCTAAAAATATGCTTGAATGTTGTTGTTTGAGTGGAATGTTTGATTGTGATTGCTTGCACTTTGCTTTGTGTGAATTATTGTGTGTGAGTAGAATTCTTTCTCTAGAAATCTTTTGCCTACTCTAATCCCAATCCAACCCAAACAAATGACTTCTCCAAGAGACTCCAACATCAAGAATGGTGACAACAACAACCAAGAGATGCACATGAGAGAACAACTTATAGCAACCCAAGCCCAATTGAATCAAGTGACTACTCAATTTTTAGCCAACAACAATGAGTTAGACCCAACCATGCAAAAGTTTTCTAGAAATTTTGAGTTGAATATGTGTTGATACGGTTATGAATTATTATATTATTTGTGATACCTCTAGAAAACTACTATGAATCTAAGTAGAATTTGTGTTTACACACTTGGTAATCTGTTGTGCTTCTCAAATGAAATAGAGCAGATTTAGTAAATCGTTGAATATATTATATGAACAATTTATGAATCTTCGAGAAAACATGTATGAAATCTGTGTCGAATCCGTGTTGACATTTTTCTACTTGTTAGTGATTCTTTGAAAGAAAACGGATTTGATCATCATTGGAAAACCTATACGAATTATGTATGTTTCTTGGATTCTTTGAAGAAACATGTGCAGAACTTATGTAAATTTTTTAATATCCTGTGAAACATCGTGTATGCAAATTATTGTATGAAAACTAAGGATATTTGATTTTTTTTGAATATTCCTCAAATTTTACGAGAAAAAATGAGGTAAAAAAGAAACATGTAGAAGACAGTATATATTTTGGTGTATCATGTCGATTGTGAGAGACAATCAGCGAAAAAAAATATAGAATATCTAAAAATGCTAGGGGTTTGGAAGAAAAACTACAACTGACCCAATAGATGAGGTGGGAGGATTATTCTGTAAAAATGGTTGCACGAATCTCCAACAAATGGACGATAGAGATGGTGCCAGGGGCCCAACTTACGGGAGGATTGCATTCCCCGTTCGCCGCTGGAAAACAAGAAAACTGAAGAACTTGATACGAGCAAGGGCACAACTGTTCCAGATGAAGACGGCGATGGGAAAAATGATGCCACCTAGGTTACAAAACTTGTAGCAAGCAGCAGTGTGAAGCGAGTTCTTCGGCCCTCCACAGCGCGACAGGGTGCGACAGTCCTTCTCCGCCATCAACGTGACGGAGAGCAGGAAGTGACGAAGGAAGGAGAGATCGCGAGCGCTGGCGTAGGTAAGGTGGGGCACCAGGATGGTGCCAATCCCATCAGCTATAACCTTGGCGACGGAAACCCCAGGAGCGATGGTGTGGGAGTAGAGCGCCATCATGGAGGCGGCGAGGGCGCCACCGGGAAGCTATGCGTCGTGCCAGAACATAGTGTGGCGTCCGTCCCCAACCTCGACCCGCGAGAAGGACCGGTACAGGGGCACCAGCCGCCCCAGGCTCGTCCTATGGTCACCAGAGGCCGCACCACTCATGGCGGCAAGAGTGCCCGCGTCGTTGAGCTCAACCCAGCGCCAAGAAGCCCAGGACGAGTCCGGTTTAGAGTGGAGACGGTGCAACACCTTGACCAAGAGACATGCATTCTGGATGGCGAGGGCCCGAACGCCCAGGCCACCCTCTTCCTTGGACCTGCAGTCCCCACTAATGGAGAATTGCTTATCAGTGGAGCATATTTTTTTTGCCATCAATGGCGCATATGGGATGCGCCACTACTGTTGCGACATTGGTAATTATTTATCAACGCCATTGATAGTGGGACAACCAGTGGCGCATCTTCAATATGCGCCATTGATGTTTTACTAGTGGAGCATATATCCAAATGCGCCACTGGCGTTAGATGCGCCACTGGATGAATAAAAGATGTGCCACTGATGTTTCGTATAGGTATACAGAATACGGGGCTCTCAGATATTTATATAGGTACACATACATGTATTTATACAAGTACACATCAATATAGAAACATAGATAATATTATAAATAGAATTATACATCATCACATCAATTAGAATCCGACATAGTGACAAGTGCCTGAATATTATACAAGTCTTGCATACAACAAGTTGATCATCATCTCATACATTACACATTACAACAAGTTGATCGGTCTTCGGATCCGTGGGCCTGTGTTGGGTTCAACGGGGTGCGGGTTCGGTCTTTGGATCCTCGGACTTCGAAACTCCGGGTTCGTGAAGGGATCTTCATGTTCTGTGTGGTCAATCTTCGAGAGTGTCCAATCCGTGTTGGAGAACTTGTCCATTGGTCATCAAACGCCACACATGTAGTACCATGTCATCACCACTTCACCAGATCAACACTCTGAGTCAGCCGAACAACAACATCACTAGCATCGGGGTCACACATCGTCTAGCACAACAAGGCAAAAACAAAACAATACACAACAACCTGTGTACTTGGCGACACATGCGAGCGAGCTGGGCAGAGGAGGCGCGCAAGGCGGAGGCGCTGCTGCCTCGGGTCGTAGAGGCGGTGGCAGTTGCTGCTGGGGATCAAGGCAGAGGAGGGGGAGGCGGACAAGGCGAAGGAGAAAGGGAGAGGAGGAAGCATCGATGTGGCGAGACGGCAGAGGAGGAAGCATCGATGTGGCGGCGGGCTCGACTGAGCACTCTGGGCGGCGTGGAGGAAGCATCGATGTGGTGGCGGGCTCGACGGAGCTCTCAGGGCGGCGTGGAAGAGGCGAGAAGGGGCGATGCTGGCGGTCTGGGACGGCCGAGGTGGCGCCGGTGTAGACGAGGACCCGCACGGCTGCGGGGTCGCTCGCGAAGCAGAGGCGGGCCATCAGGCGCTGCCGGCTTACGGCGAGGAGAGAGGCGCCACATCGGGAGGGGGGCACTCATGGGTGCGGGGAAGACCGGCACGAGGAGCACCAGGGAACAACGGCGGTTGGCGCTCGCGATGGGGATGACGGGGTAGGTGAGCAGAGGCGAGAGAAGGGAAGGAACGCGGGGAGAGACGAGGTGGGCGAGAGAAACATGGGGAGAGATAGAGAGGAGCGTCGGGGTAGGGCCCGTGGCGTGGGCCAGGGTAGTTGGTCGGGTGGGGTGGGGCGTGTGTCTGGCGGCGGTATGGTGTGGGGGTTAGGATTAGGCTAGGATTTGAAAGGGGGCCTAGGGTTATTAGTGGCGCATTTTTTGCAATATGCGCCATTGGAAAAAAATATTATTTCTGAGTGATGGGGTCCAGGTGGGGCCCACAAATTATCAATAGCGCATATTATGGAAGATGTGCCATTGGTGAGGAGAATATCAATGACGTATATTCCATATGCGCTATTGATGGCATATATCAATGACGCATATGGACATATGCGTCATTGATATTTGATCCACAACCCTCCGGATTGCTGGGTCCACATTATCCGTGGCGCATTTTTTAGATATGCGCCATTAGTTAAATAAAATATCAGTGGAGCATATTTTTAAATACGCCACTCACGATTATCAGTGGAACATATTCAAAAAAATACTTTACTGATAATAAATCTATCCATAAGCCTTTCTTCACTGGTGCCCGGTCCAAGACACCAGACACTTAGACACCACAGGCACGCTTACCGGCGTTCCAAAAAAAAAAGGCACGACGAAGCGCGTCAGGGGACTTGATCACCGGCAGGGGCAGCTGCATGGCAGCCATGGCATAAGGGCACAGGCAGTCAAGCACGACATTGACGAGGCCGAGGCACCCAGCCGGAGAGAGAAGCGCGCGCCCCTCGACAAGAACTTGTCAGCTTTGGCAATGAGCGGGGTGAAGGCGTCCAGGGTGCCAAGCACAACGGTCCAAATAAGCTAGCTATACAGGGTGGCAATGAGCGGGGTGAAGGCGTCCAGTAATACATATATTTGAGTCTTGCATGAAAAACAACGATCCAAATAATATAAGAGTTAATTATTCAACAAAACCAAACTAATATCATTTTTTTTGAAATGAGCGCATTTATTAATATAAAATGTTTAATGTTTATATCCGGCATCTGCATAACTATGATGCACACAGTTACATGAACGATAGAACAGGGAAATAAAAAGGAAGCCAAGCATTATAAAAAAAGCATTATCGAAATAATTATCTTCAATCTAAGGTAGATCAATCCTCAAATCACGCAGTCATTCATGTCGGGAGAAAATATTCCTCGCCATGTCTTCTAATCGTGGACATCCCACCAAGTCACGAAACTCCATACGTTGAAAAATACCAACTTAATAGCTAACTTATTGTACAAGTGTATACTTATGTTAGCTATACATGGTATGTCATAAACTATACAACCAGCAACAGGTTATACTATTGTTATTGCTCAACGCCGCGTCATATGGTCTGTCTATCTCAACCCGCCCCCTAAGTATCTCGGGATTACAAAATGCACTAACTTTATCAATGTCTCTTTAATACTCCTATGTATTTGGGCGAGCTCCGCATTATTATGTTGTCGCAGAGTTGGTGTACATGTTAGGTGTAATTAGTATTATTTTAGTATTAATGTATTTGAATTAAAAAATTAACCTGTGGACACGGACTTCAAATAAGCCAAAATTGTGTCACCCGTGCTGACATCAGATTTGAAGCTTCCTATTTTCATGATATCTCCTTGCAATTTAGTATGTTTACTAACTATATATGCGTTCGACAAGTACTAGGATTTGGCATTGTTCTCGGCATCCACGAACTGCCGTTTGATTCCGATTCCGTATGCACTAGGCAAAAGTTTGGCGTGACCCAATCTGACAGAAGAAAATGACAACGTCTTCTGTTGATTTATAGTCAAACCTAATTGTACTTTAGCTTCCGGACTGGCTGCTGCATGCAAGTTTCTAAACTATTTCGCGCACTCCCATCTCCAGCATAAAGAATGTCACTAGCAGACACGAGACTATGCGGTTACAATAAAGAGAAAATTAGTGTGACCTGTACTGACATAAAGATAGAACATTGTCTTGTCTTGATTACAAACTATATATGCCTTGGATTAGCTGTTATACATGGCATATGTTGCGAGGCTGATAGCGACTCTCACTTGTATAAAACGGTCTTTTAAGCCCTCACTTAGAGCATCTCCACTCCGTGCCCTGGGGACAACTTTTTTTTTTTGCATGGGAAGGCACCGACTATCTTTTGATTATTGGGATATGTAAATTTGTGATAATAATAATAATTCATAATTGTACAAAGAGAGAATACAATGGTTTATATAGGAGGGGGGAGGTGCAACGTACCGGCCTAAACCCTAACTTGATATCCAAGTAAATATAATCTAACATCCTCCCGCAGTCTCAACCGTGGGCTCGACAACGTTGAGACTGAAACGAATCTCTGTAAATGGTGTAGTAGCAAGTCTTTTGGTAAAAATATCTGCAAACTGGACCATAGAAGGCACTTGAAGAACACGCACTTCTCCCAAAGCGACCTTCTCTCGAACAAAATGGATGTCAATCTCGATAAGCTTTGTCCGCCGATGCTGAACTGGGTTTTCAGACATGTAAACAGCTGAAATGTTATCACAATATACCACTGTGGCCTGACCAATAGGTCGATGTAACTCAACAAGTAACTGACGCAACGAAACTGTTTCAGCAACTGCGTGAGCAACAGCACGGTACTCAGCCTCTGCGGACGAGCGAGAAACCGTAAGCTGACGCTTCGAAGACCAAGAAATTAAATTGTTGCCAAGAAAAACACAGTATCCTGAAGTGGATCGACGAGTGTCTGGACAACCAGCCCAGTCTACATCGGAATATGCTGTCAATAATGTGGGTGATGAGTGGTTGATATGCAAACTATGATGTAATGTACCTTTGAGATATCTAAGTATGCGTTTGACATGGTTAAAATGCGGGACTCTTGGATCATGCATGTAAAGACAAGCTTGCTGGACAGCATATGATATTTCTGGACGTGTAATGGTGAGATATTGAAGAGCTCCAGTTAAGCTACGGTATAGAGTCGGATCAGAAAAAATATCACCATCCGAGGAAAATTTAGAAGAAGTATCTACAGGTGTACGGGATGGTTGACAATCTAACATTCCAGCCCTAGTTAGGAGATCAACAGAATACTGACGTTGAGAGAGAAAAAGACCAGAAGAATCACGAGTGACAGCTATACCTAAGAAGTGATGAAGGGAACCTATATCAGTCATAGAGAATTCAGTTTGTAGGAGAGAAATAATATGAGTGAGAAAAGTTGTGGAGGAGGCAATGAGAACTATATCATCAACATAAAGTAGGAGATATGCAACCTGCGTGTTAGAGTGGTAAACAAAAAGAGAGTAGTCAGAACGAGAGGGAATGAATCCGATAGTTTGAAGAAAGGTAGAAAAACGTTGAAACCAGGCTCGGGGTGCTTGTTTGAGGCCATAGAGAGATTTTTGGAGAAGGCAAACATGATCAGGAAAAGAAGAATCTTCGAAACCGGAAGGTTGTTGAGAATAGACGACTTCGTTTAAGGAACCATGGAGAAATGCATTTTTTACATCGAGTTGATGAATGGGCCAGGAAGAGGAAACAACAAGACTAAGAATGGTTCGGATGGTGCTAGGTTTAACTACTGGAGAGAAAGTTTCGTCGTAATCGACACCGTGTTGTTGAGAGAACCCACGACAAACCCAACGCGCTTTATACCGAGAGAGAGTGCCATCAGAATGAAATTTTTGACGGAACACCCACTTTCCAGAAACAACATTTGCATTAGGAGGTCGGGGAACAAGTTACCATGTGTTATTGGATTGTAGTGCTTGAAACTCATCGTGCATGGCAGCGGACCAGTTCGGATCAAGAAGAGCAGATTTGTATGTTTTGGGAAGAGGTGAGAGAGTTGGAGAAGCATGAAGATTGAGGCGTGTTTTAGGAAGTCGAAAACCAGACTTGGCACGTGTGCGCATGGAATGGTCGTTGTTAGGTGCGATAGTGGGAACGACATGTGAAGGAGGAGCTGCTGCATCCGGCGCAACGGAGGAGGAGGACGCAGCAGCATGAGAGGCAGAGGATTGGGTAGTTTGATTGTCGGGGTCAGGAGTTTTGGGGCGGCGAGCGGAAACCTGGGTTATGGGTGGTCGAGACACGGGTGTTGATGAGGCTGTTGGGGCAGCCGAGTCGGCCGGGGCAGGGTTAGGGACGAAAAAGTGAGGTTTTATGGAATTGGCTGGGCGAGGGGTGAATGTGGTGGGAGTAGATGTAGGGGTTCTAGTGGCGAAAGGAAAGGTGTTTTCATCGAAAGTGACATGCCTAGAGATGTGAATGTGTCCGGTCACAAGATCAAAACACCGGTAGCCTTTGTGTTCATCTGAATAACCTAGGAAGACACAAGGAAGGGAACGTGGAGAGAGTTTGTTTGGGGAAGTTGCATAGACATTGGGAAAGCAAAGGCAACCAAAAACGCGAAGCTCAGTGTAGTTTGGGTTAGAGAGAAAAATGGAGTAGAAAGGTGTGGTGTTTGGGTTAGTGCTAGATGGTCGAATGTTGGGGAGATAGGTTGCGGTTCTAAGAGCTTCAGCCCAAAACATGGAGGGCATAGATGATTGAATGAGGAGTGTGTGAACTATGTCATTGATGGTGCGGAGTGATCGCTCAGCCTTGCCATTTTGTGGGGAAGTGTAAGGGCAAGAGAAACGAAGGAGAATGCCATGTTGGAGAAAGAAATTACGGTTGGCAAAGTTGTTAAATTCTTTTCCATTGTCACATTGGATAAAATTTATGGGTAAAAAGAAGTGTGTGTTGACATAGGTTTTAAAGTTGATAAAAAGTGAGTGGACATCAGATTTGTTGCGAAGTGGAAAAGTCCAAACGGAGTGTGTAAAATCATCTAAAATAACTAAGTAGTATTTGAAACCGGAGAGACTCACAGTTGGAGAGGTCCATAGATCACAGTGCAAAAGTTCAAAGGGATAAGTACTATGAGAAGTAGAATGCGCAAATGGTAAACGAACATGTTTTCCTTGTTGAAAAAACTCACAAACGGAGGAATTATGAACCTCTTTATTACAAGGGATCAAAAAATCACTAAGAAGAGAGGATAAAGTGGCTTTATTCGGATGGCCTAAGCGTTTATGCCAGAGATCTACGGAGGCGAGCATGGATGATGGAGACGAGGCCGCAGGAGCGCCATGAACAGAGTATAGGTCGCCAGAGCTATCGAAGCGAGCGATCTCAGCCTTGGTCATGAAATCCTTCACAGACAAGCCAAAAGGGTCAAATTCGACGAAAACATGGTTGTCTTTGGTGAAACAACGAACAGAGATTAAATTTTTAATGAGGGCTGGTGCAACTAAGACATCTTTAAGTAGGAGTGGTTTGGAAGCGGAAGATGCAAGGTTTGTATGACCGACACATGAAATTGGTATGGAGGAACCATCGCCTAATGTAATGGATGAAAAGTGAGATGGTATGCAAGTTGACAGCATAGTATTCGATGAAGACATGTGACTAGAAGCACCAGAATCGAAAATCCAATCAGTAACTGAGTTACTTGAGCAGCAAAATTATTCATGGCTTATAGAAACGCAGCTTGGTCCCAGTTCGGAGTAGAGGGAGTCGGTGCAGTTGACGGAGCAGGTACTGGCGCAGGTGGTGGCGGTGCAGCAGGAGTCGAGTACATGGTGTATGGCGAGTAGTAGCCTCCAGGATTATAAGTGACCGGTGCCGAAGGGCCATAAGGACCCATATCAAAGGGCATCAGCGAGTGCATCGGCGAGGCATAGGGAGCCGGCGATGGTGCAGCATACATGGGTGGTGAAGGAGCAGCGTAATGAGCTTGTGCAGGGACCCGTGGTGCAAGGAGGCCAGGTGAGCCTGTATGAGGATGCACGCCGGGCTGCCACGAACCAGTGTAGGCAGGTGGCGCGCCAACAGGAGAGGGCGCGGTCCAGGGAATTGGCCAAGCCTGAACCATGCCAGTCCAAGGGTCCTGTGAAGATCGCCAAGCTGGTGCTGCAGGTGGAGCCGGTGGTGGTGCCGGGGCAGGTGGAGGAGCCGGTGTTGTTGGAGAAGGCCGTGATTCAGGCGGCCGATAGATAGGCCGGGTGCCCCTATAGTTGGGGCTAGGGAGCCAACCTGGCGGTGGAACAGGCGCAAGCGTCGCCGGAGGCGGTGGCGGTGCAGGAGGCCGTGGAGCAGCAGCATAGGCCTGAGGGCGAGACTCTTGAGTGGTTATGGCGCGGTCCGCCCACGAGAGCATGGAGCGGACTTCTGCAAAGGAAGGAGACGACCGCATCATGGGGATGAAGGACTGCTGCTTGTCGAAGCGCGGATTGAGGCCGACGAGGAGGATCTTTATGAGCTGTTTGTCCTCAACGGGATCACCGAGTTCACAGAGTTCATCGGCGATGGTCTGGAGGCGCTGGCAGTATACCCCCACGGGCAAGACGCCCTGGGAGGTGTTCCGAAGCTCCGTGTTGAGCGTGTTGACACGGGCGTCGGCGTTGTCCTGAAAAAGCTGACGGAGGGCTGCCCAAAGGGCGGCGACGCTGGTGGCAGCCCTAAAAACGAGATTGAAAATCTCGGTGCTCACCCGCTGGTAGATCCACTGTATCACATCGAGATCATTCTTGACCCAGCGGGGATCCAAGGGAGACGGCGGGATGTTGGGGTCGACGTGTTCCATGAGGTTGCAGCGGCCCAAGTGCACCTAAAAAAGATGCCTCCAATGGTAGTAGTTGTGTTTGGGGAGATCTAAAGTGATGGGAATCAATGGAGTAACGTCGGAGATTGTATCGGCGAAGTTGATGGTGGTGGCGATAGGAGGTGGGGCGGATGAGGTTGATGGTTTGGCAGCCGCGACGGTGGCCATGGCGGCGCGCCACTCGAAGAACCCCGGAGGGGCGGCGGCGGCGGGGTGGGAGGCGTGGAAGCCATGCCCTAGAATCTAACCTTAATCTGATACCATGTAAATTTGTGATAATAATAATAATTGATAATTGTACAAAGAGAGAATACAATGGTTTATATAGGAGAGGGGGGGAGGAGGTGCAGCGCACCGGCCTAAACCCTAACTTGATATCCAAGTAAATATAATCTAACAGGATAGAGGCCACCCAGTCACACCCCCAAACCAAAATCCAATTTGCCTAATCATTTTCACAAACAGCCTATGGGCATGGGCGTCACTAATGGAACCACAATGCCCTGCCGAGTAGCCGAGGAGGCCGTGCCGATGGAGACCATGACACGCCATCGCAAATGCCTCCGGTGTGGGGAGCACCAGCGACGGTGGCAGCAGGAGATAGGACGACAGAGACGCCTACAAGCAACATGGCTACATGCAAAGTGGCACCAGAGTAGAGAAACAACATATCCATTCAGAGCGGGGGACTTGTAGCTCCATGGCAGGACACGCGGAGAGGATTGCTATAGATTTCCTATGTATGGATTGGTGAACTCCCATAAGCAAGAGCTATTCTCATAGATGCGTTATGAGATAGATTAGATTAGATTACTTTAGGGACACATAGCTGATGGTGACGCAAGGTGAGGGCTGCCGGTAGCGGTTAACCCTTGCACCCTGCTCATCGTCGATGAGCAGAGGTTCCTGTGAGCTAGGTGGCGCACGACCCAGTGGTTCGGGAGGTGGGAGGAGGAAAGGACGATTAGTAGGTGGTCCTAGGACGCGTGGTGCGATTTGAGCCCGTTTGCTATTCAGTCGGCACCTCCGCTTGCCTTCCTTTGTCTAGGTGTGATGAGTCCAAGTTTGAAGAATGTTTACCTTATGTTTTTGCACAAGTAGAATAGGATCATTGGTATTTTAGTGCGATCACGTCCACCTTTTGTCCTTGTTTCAACACGATCTTGAATTACTAGGTCTTTTGTGAATATATCAATTGGGATTATCATATGATATTTCTAAGTGATAAATGTCATTTAAATGATCTACCTTCACACCTAGGAGAATAGAGAATGCGAAGGAAGGCTACAAAGGGTTTAAGGACCACTGGTACGGGCAGAGCTTGCCCATATGGCCTGCCTGTAACAGCTGTCAGTGTGTCTGCCTTGTCAAATACTCTCACCATGCAAAGATGATTTGAGATCCGACATTCACAGAAACTTCCATCCTCGAAACACCATGCCAGAGAAGGATCTGGAGGAGGAACTAGGAGAAGGACAAATCCTTGCTGCTTCACGGACCATCGAAGGACATCACATCATCCCCTTCATCATCAACCGCTGCATCTCCATCACCATTACGATTCCCCTCTTCCATACTTTAGATCTTGTTGTAATTCCAAATACTATTATGATTTGCACTAGATTTATATTCATACTTTTATCCATCCATTTGAATATGATGATGTTTTTGATTGCTTTCATGTGTGAGTAGTTCCCTTTGTTCCCGGGGAGATGGAAAAACCCTAACATTATTATAAAATGAAATTAAGATAATTTATTAATTTGGTCCATGATCCATTGATCTATAATATGATATGTCTGCATCTTACGGTTTATAATGAAAAGTTCAGGATGTTACCTTGGACGGCCAAACTACAACTTTAACTCTACTATGATTTGTCTTGATTATATCTACATCAATCTAGCACAACAAAACATGGGTTCTAAAAGCTTTTATTATTTAAGTGTTGGATATATCATAGAAAAAATCATGTGCTTCCTACCGATGAAATTTCAAGCTGAATTTCCTTGTTTCTTTATGAAAGTAAATTTACCGTCCAATGAGATCAGCAGAAAGAATTTGGTATATACCATGTATCTTCTCCAGCGACAGCCACAGTACAGAGTCAGTGCATGGCGGATGCACTTGCGGCTATCCTCTGCGGCTACCACGGGCCACCTTAAAGGAGTCGTATCTCACTTAATCCAGGGGGAGTGCCCCACCTGCAATACGTTGATGATACGATCCTCTTCATTGAGTTGAATGATGTGTTCCTCAGCAATCTGAAATTCCTTTCATATGGTTTGAAATCATCTCAAGTTTAAAGATCAACTTCCTTAAGAGTGAAGTGTTTGTGCTAGGAGTTGATGAAGCTAAGCAGAGCAGCATTATGAGGCTCTTGAATTGTAAAGTGAGCACCTTTCCCTTCACCTACTTAGGGTTCCCAATGGCGGATAGAAATCTCACAATGGCTGATTGGGAGGGCCTCATCGGCACTGTGGGAAAAAGGGTTAAGCCTTGGCAAGAAAGATTTATGTCTTCTGTGGCTAGGCTAACCTAGATTAACTCGTCTCTTTCCAGCCTACCCATTTTCTCCATGGGTCTGTTCCTGCTGGCAGATGACACGCACGCAGGCTTCGAAAAAGACATGGCTAGATTCTTTTGGGAATGGGTGGGCGATAAAAAGAAGTACCATTGGGTTTGTTGGCCTGATATATGCAAACCAAAATACCTGGGTGTCCTAGGGGTGTTTAATTCTAGGATTCTCAATGTTTCGCTCATGCTCAAATACATTTGGTGCCTGCTAAACCCTTTAGAAGATCATAATATGTGGCATCGCTTGCTTCTGACCAAGTATAATTTCGCTGACAATATCCTCAATATGAAAAGCTAGGGCGGCTCGCAATTTTGGAGAAGTTTAAACATAATCAAGCACTTGTTTAAGTTGGGTGTGAAATGCAAACTGGGAGATGACTCCATGATTTTCTTTTGGTCTGATTGGTGGACTGGGGATGCGCCCCTGGCGGAGAAATATCCTAGACTGTTTGATATCTGCTCTGACCCACTAATAAAGGTTGCTTAGGCCCTATCTCTTGAGTGTAGGAATCTAGCCTTCAGAAGAACCTTCGGAGAGGAGGAACTAACCCTTTGGCACCTCCTAAGTCAAGAGGTTTTAGGCTATCAACTCTCAAAGGAGAGAGATTCCATCACCTGAGCATTAGATCCTTCAGGTAGCTACATAGTGGCGTCGATGTATAGGAAGATAATCCAAGGCACTAATGGTCCTAAGGAGAAAATCATCTAGAAAGCGGCTCTTCCTCTCAAAATATTTTTTTACTTAGCATATGGCCAGAGGGCGCCTACTTGCCAACAAGCTGATTCTGGACCGTCATGGACCTTCAGATGGGAGGTGTTGCCTATGTGGTCAGCCCGAGATTGTGTATCATATTTTTTCAGCTGTGTGCTTGCCAAATTTTGCTGGAGTGGTATTCGAAGCATGCTGAATGTTAACTGGAACCCTTCCTATTTCGAGGATTTCCTTAATATCATCCTTCCCCTCCCCTCTAAGTCTAGGAGGCTAGTGTGGTCTCTGTTTGCAGACCAGAGTTAGGCCTTGTGGAACATTAGGAACAAATTTACTATTGAATAGATCTTCTTGAAACAACCGGCTAGTTGTATGTTTAAATTAATTATCTTCTTGTAGATCTGGAGGCCCCTCTTCAAGGCCGCTGATCTGGAGGGCCTGGAGGTGATGTTGAGTCTGCTCCGAAATCTCCAGCATGTGACATACTCGGCTCCACAAGCTCAGGCAGCTCCTTCGCCGCCAGCGCCTGTTTCCTTTAGTAGTGTAGTGCACCAGCTTTATGTGAGACTTGAGTGTTGCTTGCATACGTTATCCGGGTCTGTGGCAAGTGCTGTCATGACCATGTTGTTTGGTTAAATGTTATGTGCTCTTCTCTGGCTACGTGTTGTAACAGACTTTCTTCATGTTGGCTTTATTAATTTCAAGTCGGGCAGCTTTGCTGTCTGTGTTCTAAAAACAAAGATTCAGTCCATCTTCTAGATCATGCCCCAGCTCGCTACAACCGTTTCCGGCATTGTCGTCACTGCAGTCTTCTCTCTGCTGGCCATTCCTACCGTGATTGTATTCCAACTAATTGGCACTAAAATCTTGGTGTGGTCAAACATTCTGACAAATGATTTTCTAATGCTTATGCAACATCAAGTGACTAGGTTATATTATATTTGATTTGCATTTTGAGTTATTCTCTATATTCAACAAACAAAGCTACAATAGAAATTATAGAAACCAAGTACTATGTGGAATCATATCAGTTATCAAAAGGTAGCAACTTTATTTTTGGAAACACCAGTAGCATCATGGTGTGTAGATATTTAGTAGATAGTTTTAATTCCATCGGTACGCATTCTATGTTGACCTTGCGTTTAACTGTTAATTTTTATGTAGCTTATAGATTATGGTGGTGTCGAGTTTGCAACGAGGTTTCTTCGTTTCCAATCGCACCAAAAAATTATAGTGCTTATTCTGCAAAGATTGTGCAAGGTTGCTAGGTCTAACTTTTTAAGAACACAGACAACCCAGCTGCCCGACTTCAAATTAATAAAGTCAAAGTATTAGAACACAATACACCAGCTGCTAAATCAAAAGTAGCACAGAAGCAGTACACAAAGTTCAATCCCAACCAGCTAAACATGACGACACTTGCCACTGACAGATTACAACTAGGGTGACAACACTTGTCACATAGAGAGAAGAAAAACAAATAGCTAAGGTGCATCAGGGGGTGTAGCGTAGCGATAGAATATGCTACAGTAGCTTGTGGAGGAGAGTATGCCTCATGATGTTGTTTGTGAAGCAGATCCAGCAGCACCTCCACGCCCTCCAGGTCTTCATTCTTGAACAGGGGTATCCAAAGTAGGTAGGTCCTTATAGGCCGCCATCCGAACAGCTTTGTCCAATATTGATTATGCATCCTTGTTCTTGTGTCTGAGGCTCCGCCTGATCAAGGAAGAGGGAGTAGAGAGCACGCCTTTAGCACCGGAGGAGCTGCCCTTGGAGTTCTCTGAAGAGGTTGGCAGGGTCACTGCTGGTGCTGTCTTCTCCTCCACTGGAACCAAGCGCTTTCCCTTGGCAATGTGCATGGATGCATAGGCCTCCTTGGACAGGTCTAGCGAGGCAAGTGGAGAGTAGGTGCGGGCGGCCTACAGCTTCTTAGTGCGATCGACGAGAGTCTCCTTTTCAAACTCCCATTCATCAGGAGATTCCTATCCAATCTCCGCTCTGTCAGCACTTGACATCCTCTGCATCTTGCTTGGGGTCAAGGAAGGTATCTTCACTCTTTATCCTTCCTCCAAAGTATCCTACAGCAAAGCGATTGAAATTGGGGAGGCCGGAGCATTTTTTGAGTTGGGAATTAAGGCCAGAGGAGCTGGCGAGATTGCTTCATCGAGTTTGTCTCCAAAAGATGGGAAAGCCAGGTACAACCCATACTTGTTAAACTTCTCACGATGTAGTCGCTCTGGATCATAGGAGAGGAGAACTGGGGCGTTTCCACTTTGCTGAATAACTGGCACAATGTTAGTCATTTTGCTCTTAAATAGCTTGACTGCCAATCTTTTGTAGGTCCTGGTCAACCCGACACTGATGAAACTTTTTTTGAAGATCCAGAGATGCCCCCTTGCCTTTGTCTTTAACAGGAACCGATGCATAGGTGAAGCCCGTTGATTTCCCCTTCTTATGCTTCCAGTGGGCATCATAGGCATTATGGTCTTCCATGTTCGCACCATACTCTTCGCGAGGATTATTGATGGCGCCCGGTGTTGACGTGGGAGCGCTTCGTTGGAAACCCCAAGAGCAAGGTGTAAAGAGCACAACATCAAGTCTTCCCTTAGTAAGAAACCGAGGTTATCGAGCCAGTAGGAAGAAGGAAACGTCACATAGGTGTTGCAAGCAATGCAGAGACCTGCACAACACAAAATCAAGACTTTGCTCCAATGAACAGTGAGGTTGTCAAGCTCACCAGTTTGCTGAAAAAAGGATTAACTGTATGGTGTGGAAGGTGACGATGGTTTGCAGCAAGTAAACAGGTAACAGTTGAAGATGTATCAATGGTAAAGGTTGGACCGGGGTCCATAGTTCACTAGAGGTGCTCTCCTTAGATAAACAAACATGGAATGCAGGGTAAATAAATTATAGTAGGGCAATTGACAGGACTGAGCAAGGCATAACAATGCAATACTAGACAAAAAGATCCTATGAGATTCGATTGGGCAATACAAGAATATACATAGACCGCCATCCAACTTCATCTATGACTAGAAGTCCACCTTCAGGTTATCATCCGAACCCCCTCTAGTATTAAGTTGCAAGCAACAGACAACTGCTTTAAGCAGAGTGTGTAAGGTAAACAATCCACTTGTTCCATGAACAAGAGACCGTTATTTTCTCCCTAGTGGCAACAACACATATACTATCGAAGAGATTTCTGTCACTTCCCTTGATAAGTAGAGGCATGAACCCACTATCGAGCATAAATACCCCCTCTTGGAGTCACTAGCAACTACTTGGCCAAGATAGCTACTAACAATGGAGAGCATGCAAGATCACAAATAACACAGACATGATAGAATCAAATAGACAAAACCATTAATCAATCTGACATAGTAATCTCAATATCCATCGGATCCCCACAAACACAACATGCATGATTACAAATATATGAGATCTTGATCATGAACGGAGCTCACAAGATCTAGACATAAAAGCACAAGAAGGAGATACAGCCATATACCTACTACATGGACCCGTAGTCCAAGGTGGAACTACTCACGCTTCATACCGAAGGCTGTCATGATGAAGAAGAAAGCCTTCGGGATGATCTCCCTTCTGGCAGGGTGCCGGGAAGAGCTTCAAAACCCCCCGATATAAGGACGATGGTGGCGGCGGCTATAGACGGTTTCGTGGAATTTTGATCGAGTCCTTAGGGTTTTGGCATCAGGGGGACTTTATAGGCGAAGAGGCGAGGCATGGGGGCCACCAGGGCGGCTGCACCCCCTAGGCGCGCCTAGCCCTACGCCGCGCCGCCAGGGGGTGTGGCCCCCTGGTGAGCCTCCTCCGTCTCGTATTCTAGCTTCATGTTGCCCACGGTAAAATATTGACTTTGACTTTTGTCCTGTCCAATTCCGAGAATATTGATTTTCTACCTTTCCGGAACCAAAAACAGAAGAAAACAGGCAACTGGCACTGTGGCAACTTGTTAATAGGTTAGTTCCAGAAAAAATATAAAAACACCTCAAAGTGTAGACAAAGCAAAGCAAAGTAGATACTAAACAAGCATGAAACATAAAAAATTATAGATACATTTCCGATGTATCAATTAGTATTGTCCGGTTTTGGAGGCGAAGGTGGGTGAGCCACACTAGCCCCTTTTCCTTTCCTCTCCAGAACATTCTCAAGCTTGTAACTCTCACCATTGACAAAGATCGAAAATGAACATGCCAATTTCTCCGGCACAGGAGACATCGATTTTATTAGTGAAAAGATCCATCGTCCCTGCCATCATCTGGTCCTCTACCTACAGTTTTCTTAGCATGCCGTGAATCCTTACCCAGGTCTTTGAAAGTGAGCCACGAGTTCCAGGAGGAGGAACAATTTCTTCAAGCACAATCACCCTAATTTTGCTTCCGGGAAGTGAAAGATCCATCGTGTTGCGACATATCCGAAGACTATCGAAGTTTGTGAAAATGATAGAGAAATCCGTGTTGCTCAACCTCGCCACCTGCTAGGTATACCTCACGTCACATTTCATTTTCTCTACTAGACATCTTTTGCTCGTACTTTTGTTTACTAACAAGTTGCATTTTTCATGATCTTAAAATCAGTATGCACTTCAACCATCAATCGGCAGATGGTGGAGTGAGTATAATAGATAACTGATAGGATCTGCCATTTGTGATTATATTTTCTTTATTGTGAACATGGAACATGACTTTGGAATTCACCTTTGTTTCCTTGTGGTTCTTTGTTCGTAGGTACTCCCTCTGTTTCAAAATATAAGATGCTTTAGCCTTCTGAAAGAAGTGTATCTAGACTCCTTTTAGTGTGTAGGTTCACTATTAGCAAGGCTTAACCATGTCTCAAAATCTATGTCCAGTCAGAGAGAGCCGATCCGATCCGCATCGCTCAATAACGCTCCTCCGGGGGAATGTTCGCCTTGAATGGCTTCTTCGGCTTCTCCAGCGGCACATTCACCAGCTCGTACTCCACCTCTGATACGTTGTTGTTCTCATTCACCTTGAAGCCAGAAGGCTCCTCGATCACCTCGATCAGGCCCCACTTGTCCACTGCCAGCCTCATCATATCCTTGAACATGTCGGCGTTGCGGAAGATCACCGTGTTGCCTAGCTTCACCATCTCAACTGTTGACAGAAAAAAGTGCCTGTTAGATTACCCATGTGCTTAATAACTTGTAAACAATGCAAATCTAGAGACAAGATATTACCCATACAACTATTATGCAACTAAAATCAGATGAACTTTAACAAGCGATGAACTAAACATGACTTCAATTACTAAGAAATAATAAATGATTAATATGCATGGGAAAATAGATAAATGTGGTTGGCTTCTATATCAGGAAGTGACAAGTGTATATCACACATCATCTAGCAGGTTTAAGCAATCAGCTTATTATATGGATCCTTTATTACCTACCACACATGTTATGCATCATCATAGAGGTGCATATGCAGCCAACCAGCATTAGTGTAATAGAACAACAAACGATGATTATTTATACCCATAGTAACTACAACTAAGCCTCCCAACAGTTCATTAATAAAGAAGCATGTATCGTAAACAACAACGTAAGTCACATGTACTTTTAAATCATGTTCGCATGAAAATCTAGCGTGGGAATTGTTGAAAATATGAGCAATTTACCAAGTGATTTAGGCGAAATAAACAACAGGTAAAACATGACTAGAATAATTGAAATTAAACTAGCCAAGTAATCTGATAGAAAGTATGCAAATAGTTGCAGAGAGATCGATACACATAGTGTAGGAGAGACAAAATCCAGAAGCAAGCAAGTAATCTGATCAAGATGAAGAAAGAAAGCATACAGCAGTGCACCGGCGTTGGCGTTATCACCCATGTCATCGAGGAAGAGGTTCTCGATGGCAGGGAAGAAGTCGTCGTTGGGGAAGATGTCGTCGGCGTCGGTGAAGGAGTCCGTGATGAAGCAGTAGTCGCGTCGATAGCGCTCCACAAAAACCTTATCGCCCTTCTCCCGTATAGGACTCGAAGAGGCGGGGTTCCGGAGGCCTACTGTCCCGGATCGCGGTGCATGCTGCAAGACGGGATGGGGAAGAACTGGTGGTAGCTCAGTGCTCTGGAACTTGGAGGCGGTGGTTCTGATAGTGCGTATGAGGATAGGAGCGACCTTCCTCTCTTATAGGCATGTATAGAGAGGCAAACGGGCGGCGTCGGGAGAGGAAACGAACATACAACGACCGAAGCCAAACAACCTCCACTAAGTTCGAATTAAACCTCCACTGAGTTTGTATTTAAAACCCATTAGCGCAAACTTTAAAACCTATTAGCGCCATTAGCACAGACTATTCAAATTTTGCACACTCGTTCATATACCAGTCATGCATGGCAAAAAGAACTCGTCTCGGCGACATTCCCACAAACCGCAACCCGCAGTGCACGCTCATCGAGGCGTTGCATGGTGAGGCGGGCGACGGAGGAGGAGGAGCACGTGTGTGGGGCTCTCTCCTTCTTCTTCTCATTCTTTTACCAAGTGGTAGGAGAGTCTTACTTATAAGCTGGTGCAAACCTCCTTCAACTAGCAATGTGGGACTAAACATTTGTCCCACCTCTTGCCATGCATAAATGTGCCACATGGGTCTCTGGATTTTCAGGAATTATTGGAATGAAAAATAAGCTGGACTATTTAGGCCAAAATTCCAACAGGAATTATGAGTACACTAGTATCAAAATTAGTGTTGCAAATAACTCATGGTTGTATGATCACAGTTAGAGAAGATATAATGCTAATATGGCAACTGCAGATTTTATGAGCTGCAGCTTCTTGTAGTAATGGTTTGGTGTGGTTGATTATGTTGCATGTTTTACCAGGTAAACACAAATAAGTTGTACAGAAGATCTGGTTTGTTCTGCTTGAGAGTTTCTAATTTTTTGTGGTGATTGTGTGTAGGTTTTGAAGAATAGATATTTCAATGGATCCTTCTTGGACATCTGGTCCACGAGTAAGGGTGATTAACATCACAAATCATATGATTGTTTTGGATCATATAGTTGATTACAGCTTTTTGCAGGCGTTGTAACCTAATTAGTTATGTGCACCTGCTAGCGTCAAATAAATAATGGAAATTCTTATAAGTAGGATATACTATCATCGCCACTCTTGATTGTCAGCCTAATGAAAAGTGTCATTCTAATTTTCGGACTTGATTTCATAATTTTTTTATATTGCAAGCCACAACAAACAACAGTGTGGTCTCTAAATAGGTTAGACATGAATGGTGCCAAGTAACCTACTATATTTGTCATCATAATCTTGCAGGTGACATGAGTTTTCTCAAATGTTTTAACCATTCTTTTTTCAAGCGCTTTTATGTTTAGAGCATATGTGTAATTTGATTGTTCCACTTGTTTTAATAATCATCTCTAGCGATAAAAAACTTTGCATTCTAGGTTTTGATTCAAAGATTGGGTTATGATTTATATGCAACTAATGTCAAGCTCCAATATGTCCTGGTAATGTCATATTTTCAGACACCCGCAACACAATTGACTGCTAAATAGAATAGCTAATACATTAGTATAATACCCCCTCTTTGAGTACTCACAATATATGTTATACAAATTTAACTTTCATGCTGCATTTTTTCATATATTTATTGACTTTACTATTTCAATACGGTAAAGGTAGACGGGCGCGGAAACATGCGCTATCATGGTCTAGTATATGATATAGTCGAACTATTGAATTGTTGCCCTAGCCAATTATTCTAGAAGTCCGAACAGATGGAAAGACAATAGGCAATATATTTATATTCTCAACACTCCCCCTAACGTCTAGGCCGGTGGCTTTTTTTCTTCACGGGCCTAGGACGTGGATTCGGGTGTTCGCATATATTTATGTTTAATACTGTGTTATCCAGGATTTGAACTCAAGACCTCTGGCTCGGATACCATGTCAAAACGACTAGGGTAAAGGGTTCTACTCGGATACATCTCGAGCCCCAGGTTTCGTGTTTATATATGGCACTTTGCGGTGCGAGCTTTTATAGGAGAGTCCAAGTCTAATACGAGATTACATATTGAACACAAATACAACTCTGAACTAGACTATCTCTAACACTACCATTTAATCACAACTTAGTTAAGTTGAGATTATATTTGAATGCCTCAAAAGCTCGATATGGCAAGGGTTTGGTAAACCCATCAACAACTTGATCCTTTGAGGAAATAAAGCGAATCTCAAGTTGTTTACTCAACACTCGTTCTTGAACAAAGTGAAAGTATATCTCAGTGTGTTTGGATCTTGCATGAAATATAGGATTGGCTGATAAATATGTAGCTCCTAGGTTGTCACACAATAGACAAGGTTTTTGTTCCTTCTTCACTCCCAGTTCTTCAAGAAGATACTACACCCATATTATTTCTGTCGTGTCATTAGCTACTGATTTATACTCTGCCTCTATGCTGGATCTGGAAACAGTGTCTTGCTTCTTAGCACTCCAAGATATCAAGTTGGGTCCAAATAAAACATCAAAACCTCTAGTTGATCAACGATCATCAGCACAACCATCCCAATCAGCATCAGAAAATCCACTGACCAGTGTAGAAGGAGATTTTGTGAAGGTTAACCCAACTGTGATTGTACCCTTAACATACCTCAGAATGTGTTTAGAAGCTGTCCAATATACTATAGTGGGAGCATGCAATTATTGGCATACTTTATTCACTACATAGGAAATATCAGGTCTTGTGAGTGTGAGCTATTGTAGTGCACCTACCATACTTCGGCATTTGGTGTTGTCTTCAGGACCCAATAAAACTCCTTCTCTTGCAGTGATCTTATCTGACGATGACAAAGGTGTGGGAGTACTTGTAAAATCTGTCATACAAACTCGTGCAAGTACATCATGGGCATATTTTGCCTGATTCATGACTAATCCATTTTCTACCTTTCTTACTTCAATTCCAAGGAAATAGTGAAGATCACCAAGATACTTTAATGCAAACTCTTGACTTAGATCCTTTAATAGAGCATCAGTTGTAGCTTGAGAGGAGATAGCAACTATAATGTCATCCACATAAATAAGCATAAAGGTTATAATGTTGGACTTGTGATAGATGAACAATGATGTGCTAGACTTGGAAGCAACAAAACCAAAAGCAATTAACTAAGTACTCAACCAAGAATACCATGCCCGAGGTGCTTGTTTTAGTCCATACAGCGCCTTGTCAAGTTTACATGTATTCAGTTTTCTGCTATCTTCATACCCAGGTGGTTGTATCATGTAGACCTCCTCTTTCAGAACACCATGAAGAAACGCGTCCTTCACATCTAACCGTCGCAAACTCCATCCCCTGGAGACAGAAATTGCCAAGACAATACAAACAATTGTAATTTTGACAACAGAACTAAAGGTATCTTCATAGTCAATGTCATATCGTTACTTGAAGCCTTTGGCCACAAGACGAGCTTTGTATCTACCAATAGATCCATCTGCTTTCCTCTTAATTTTATATATCCATCATCAATCGATAATGTTTTTACCTTGATGTGATGGAACTAACCTCCACGTGTTATTTTTTGTGAGAGCATTAAATTCCTCATTCATTGTCCCCTTCCAATTTGGATCTTCCAAGGCAGATTCCAGAGTGGCAGGTTCATCACTTGTAACAGAAAGGCACCACCGTTTTGGATTTACAATACCTTTTGATACGCGTGGCAGGCCTCCTGGACTCGGCCACGGGCTGATCTACAGAAATATCAGCCGCAATAGATCCTTCGGTGGAGACACTGCTATCCCAGGTGAATTTCTGGATTTCGTCACATGCCCTCGCGACGAGGCTGAGATGGCCACACGCGATCCAGTGGCCGACTGTGTGGCAGAACGAGAGGTGTGTAGGGGCATAGTGGATGGATCTAGCGCATACGATCTTGGCGAGGGGATGCTGGCAGGAGAAACGACAAGCACTGGGGACCACGCTCCTGCACAACGCGACGTGTCCGCATCGGCTGTTGGGGATCGCGCACCAGGGGCCTGATCTGAGGCAGATCTTGATGATCTCGATGGTGATTGCACCAAAGAATCAGCCTTGTGCTTAGCTCTTTGTCTTCTTTTTCTAATATTTCATATGAGCTATTAGAGCTCATAGAAGCACCATTTTGGCTGAAACTTTCGCCTGGTGCTGTATTTTGGCGTCCCGGTTCTTGCACAGGAGTACAAACAGGGATAGCAACAGTATTAGCAGTATGAGTATTAGTCATATTAGAGTCATCAATAGTGTTGTCCCCTTGTGGAAAATTGTGAAGAGATGGATCAATAAGAAGTATTTTTTCGAAGAATAGCTCCAGCATTAGGATGCATATTTTGGAATGGAAAAACTGCCTTGTCAAAAACAACATCGCGAGAGATGTACACACGACCAGTAGAAACTTCAAGGCACTTGATCCCCTTGTGACGTGGACTATAGCCTAGAAACACACATTGGATGGAACGAAACGCAAGTTTGCGCTTGTTGTAAGGACGAAGGTTTGGCCAACAGGCACAACTAAACACTCTAAGAGAAGAATAGTCTAGGTGTGTACCAAGAAGACGATGTACCAGTGTATCATTATGGATGACTATACTGGGAAGCATATTAATAAGATAGGTGGCGGTAAGGAAAGCCTCATCCCAAAATTTAAGAGGCATGGAAGATAGTCCAACTTCAACAATATGGCGGTGTTTCCATTCTGCGGAGCCATTCTGTTGATGAGCATGGGGACATGAAACATTATGAGAAATCCCCTGGAGTTTAATAAGCGAGTTTAATTTAAAATATTTGCATCCCCCATCGGATTGAACTGTAAGAATTCTCCTATCAAACTTCCTTTCAACAAGTTTTTGAAAATTTATGAAGGTAGCGAGAGCATCAGATTTTTTATTTAGCAAGTATATCCATGTGAACTTACTATAATCATCAATAAATCTTACATAATAATCATGTCGACCAATAGAAGTAGGTGCAGGTCCCCATACATCAGAGAATACTAATTGTATGGGAACAATAGATACACTGGTAGAGATGGGATAGGAAAGCTGATGACTCTTAGCACGTTGACATCAATCAAAAATAGACTGAATGTTCGAATCACTAACATGGGTAAGTTTATTCTTGCCAATAATTTTACTAACAATTACTGAAGAGGGGTGACCCAGGCGACTGTGCCATAGTGTGTGGGAGGGCTTGGCACCAACAAAGGGGTGCTTCGTTGACTGGGATGACTCCATTTATGAAATAAGTGGATAAATCCCACCAACGCACTTGCCTCTATGAACGACTTTCAAGGTGGCGTGGTCCTTGATGATAAAGAAGGAAGGATGAAATTCAATAAAATCATTATTATCATGGGTGAATCTATGGACATATAGCAAATTTTTGGAGGCGGTAGGAACATGTAGGATATTGCGAAGGTGGAAATTGCGAGTAGGTATACGAACTATTGAATGACCAATATGGGAATACTTATACCTTGCCCGTTGGTCGTGTTTACCCGGTCGTAGACTCTGTAGTTTTCATGAACCGTCAGTTTGTTGATCTTGCTGGTGACATGATGACTAGCACCGGTATCATCGTAGTATCAACACCATAGGAGGCACCCGAATCATCATCTTACTCATTGAATCTATGCCAACAGTCCTTGGCGGCGTGTCCTTCCTTGTAGCATATTTGGCACGTGACGTCGACCCATGGAGTGGTGCGACGACGCCCACGACCTCGGCCATGGCCCCCTCCTATAAGTGCGTGGTCACCCCATGCCCTTGATGTTGGGGGTTGTCCCGGCGATCAGGATGACGATCATCCCGATGATCACCACGTGGGTTGCTGGAGGTCTCAAAATCACTTGTAGGAGAGCCATGATGCATGTCTTGACGCTGATCATTAATACGTACAATTTGCATCACCATTCTATATAATAATTTGCCTCTATTCGTTGATATATGTCTTATTATGAGGTGTTACTTATGTCTTTTACTCTGTTTTTGCATGTTGGATGATTCTTGGAGGATGGACCGGCGGAGTCAGGATTCTGATGGAAAAGAGGTGTTTTGATGAAATTTCGTGAAGATCAGAAAAATACCAGAAAAATATTGGAAAATTATATTTTCCCAGAAGACGAAGGAAGCCAGAAGGGCAGGCGTAGCTGGGCCACAGGGGGCCCACACCCCCTAGGCGCGGCCCCTGGGTCGTGCCTAGGGCAGGTGTGGCCGGCCTCCGACTCTGCCCTCTTGCCTATATATTCCTCTCGGAACCCAAATACCGAGGGAGGGAACACATAAAGATCTCCGCCGCCTCTGCGAGGCGGAAAACACCGAGAGAGAAAGAGCTCTCCGACAGACAGATTCTGCCGGGGAAATTCCTTCCCGGAGAGGGGAGATCGTCGCCATCAACACCATCGTCAAGCTAAACTTCATTGGGATCATCATCATTCACACCATCATATCCACCAGAACCATCATCACCACTCCAACCCGCTGTAACAATCGTGTTGAATACTTGCTTAGTTCTTAGGGGAAACTTTCCCGGTGTTGATTACTATTGTAGTTGATGCTTGTGAGTGGAACCATTGGATTATTGTTTATGTTCAGATTGTTATTCATTACCATATCATCTTTGATCTTGATCCATATGATGTCTCATGAGTAGTTCGTTTAGTTCTTGAGGACATGGGAGAAGTCATGTTGTTAGTAGTGGATTTGTGTTGAGTTATTATTCAATGGTTTAGTATTTAAGTTGTGGTGCTATTCTTCTAGTGGTGTCATGTGAACGTCAACTACATGATAATTCACCATTTATGGGCCTAGGGGAATGCATTGTGTATTTGGCTACTAATTGTGGGGTTGCCGGAGTGACAGAAACCTGAACCCCCGTTAGGACACGTTTGCATAAGAGAGTGTAGGATCTCAGAGTTTAAGGTCATGGTTAGGTTTATATCTTAATTACTTTCCTGTAGTTGTGGATGCTTGCAGGGGGTTTGATCACAAGTATGTATTAGTCCAAGTAAGGTCGGTACATTAGCATAGGTTCACCCACACAACACTTGCAACGCCAAAGAAGAGTACTCAGCTATTTGAAGTGAAAGCACTTGACAGAATTCCCATGTGTCCTCGAGAACATTTGGTCCTTATAAGTATTTCCACCGGCTTGTCCTTTGCTAAGAAAGGATTGGGTCACTTGCTGCGTTTTCTTGTTGTCTTTATTACTTGCACCTTGTTTCTTTGCTTTATTAGAAAACCCCTAAAAATTCGTTTGCTAAGTATTTACAGAGATTTCCTGCTCCATACCACTAGTCAACACCTTCTGCTCCTTGTTGGGATCAACACTCCTATTTATCGAAAGTACTGCGATACCCCCCTATACTTGTGGGTCATCAAGACTATTTTCTGGCGCCGTTGCCAGGGAGTGAAGCCCTATTGAAGAGTGGAATTGGTAAGGGAAACTTCTACTGTGAGTATTGCTGTTTGTTTTTGTTTGTTGCTTTGTTTCCAATATGGATAACCCACTTGGTTTTCTGTTTGGGAAAAATACTACAATTGTTAGGGTAGTAGATGAACCACCACCTGTTGAGATAGATCCTTTTAAGATACCTACAAGTATTGTTGATCGTGTTATGGATAATTATTATTTAGGGGATGGAACTATCCATCCTGGTGATCACTTGCTTTTTATCCATGAATTATGTGGGTTGTTTAAGTGTGTAGGTATCACAACTGAACAGGTGAAGAAGAAATTACTATCCATATCCTTGAAAGGGAGAGCCGAAGAATGATATAAGCTGCTGAAGAATGGACAATCCATGGAATGAGAGGAGATGTCATCTCTCTTTTATTCTAAATTTTATCCTCCCAGTGAGATTCATAAGGATAGAAATCTGATATATAACTTTTGGCCTCATGATGGAGAGAGTACAGCTCAAGCTTGGGGGATATTGAAGTTACTAATGCTTAAATGTCCTATTCATGAACTCCCTAACAATATTATTATCAATAACTTTTATGCTAGGATTTATCTTCATGATAAATATTTACTAAATGCTTCTTGTGCTGGATCATTCACACATATGAAGGAAGAAGCTAAATGGGATATCCTAGACCATATTCAAGAGAACACTCAAGCTTGGGAGAATGACAAGGGAAGAAATTCAGGTATAAACTATGATTATGAATGCATTAAATCTTTTATGGGAACTGATGACTTCCGTGATGTTAGTAATGAGTTTGGTCTTGATTCCCAAAGTATTGCCAACTGCTTTAAGGCCTTTGCCTCTTACATAGAAATTCCCAAGAAGAAGTGGAATATGTACCATGCTCCTTATAAATATGTTGTTAGCCATGTTCCTGTTAGAATTACCGAAGGTTGTACTATTGATCATATTTTGCCTGAACCTTATGTTGAGAAAATACCTTTCCCAGCTAAGGTAAAGGAGTATTTGATACGTCCAAAACGCATCTACTTTCTCGAACACTTTGTTATTGTTTCTCCTCTAAACTTATGTGATTTGGATACAACTAACATGGACTGACGCCGTTTTCAGCAGAATTATCTTGGTGTCTAGTTTTTGTGCAGAAAATGAACTATCAGGAAAAATCCCGGAAAATTTGCCAAAAATTATATTTCACCAGAAGATCCACGGAGCCAGAAGACGAGACAGAGAAGGGGAGTGGGGGGCCCACACCCATGCCAGGAGCGGGCCCATCTCTAGCCGCGTCTAGGGAGGGAAGCCACCCTAGGCACCCCCTCGGCCTCCCTCTGCGCCTGTAAGTTTCCTTTCGACCTAAAAACCGAGGGGGTCGATAGTTTTCCAAAAAGAGTTCCGCTCCGCCGCCGCCACCAGAAACCAAGATTCGGATCCAGAAACTCTATTCTAGCACCCTGCCGGGACGGGGAATTTGGAGAGGATCATCACCATCGTCATCACCAATGCATCTCCATCAACCACCGATGTTTCCCTCATCCATGAGTGAGTAATCTCCCGCTGTAGGCTTGGGGATGGTAGGGATTGGATGAGTTCTATCATGTAATCGAATAAGATTGTTAGGGCAATAGTGCCTAGTATCTCTATTAGTGCTATTTGACTTTGTTGCAACTTGTTGTGCTTAATGCTTGTCACTAGGGCCCGAGTGCCATGATCTCAGATCTGAACTTATTATTGAATCATTATGATAGTATTGTTTGTGATCTTATCTGCAAGTTGTGTACACATATCATTGTCCGGATCCAAAGGCCCCAAAGTGACACTAATTGGGACAACCAGAGGGGATGACTGTGGTGTGAGGATTACATGTGTTCACGGAGTGTTAATGCTTTGCTCCGGTGCTCTATTAAAAGGAGCACCTTAATTGCCAGTAGTTCCCTAGACGCCCCGCTGCCACGGGCTGGCTGGACAGAAGATGTTGTGCAAGTTCTCATTGCGAGCACGTATGACTATATTTGGAGCACATGCCTAGGATTGCTTAGTACTTGGATGATTGTTATTATTTATCTGCAATGCCCTAGGTATTGAAGTTACATGTTTAGACTCGTCCATGCAACGCCCGTCCATCCATCCATATGCCTACCACACTCGAATCCCACTGTTTACTGTTATTGTTACTATTTCTTTTGTTCCACTGTTGTTGTTGCTTTGCTGTTACTACCAGACTGTTGCTACTGATAAACTTCTATGAGCAAGAACTATTTCCAGGTGCAGCTGAACTGACAACTCAGTTGTTAAGGCTTGTAAGTATTCTTTGGCTCCCCTTGTATAGAATCAATAAATTTGGTAATACTACCCGCGAAGATTGTTGCGATCCCCTATACTTATGGGTCATCAAGACTATTTTCTGGCGCCGTTGCCGGGGAGCATAGATTTATTTGTAAGTTCACTTGGATCTATTATTATTCACTGCTACTCCTTTCATCATGGGGAAGTCTCGTGATGGAAAGTTCCCTATTTTACCATCTACTACAAGAAGAGGTACAGTCCTAAACACCTCTGTTGCTCTTGATTCAGCGTCTGTTATAAGTAAGGTTGTTACACCACCACCACATACACATTCTACACACACTGCTACTACTGCTGAGTCTGAAACTGCTTTTGATACTCATGATGTTACTTCTACTATGCTTGATGCAAGTGGTTCATTAGGTCCTTTTCTAGATGCTACTATGGCTAGTCTAGGAAATACCGAAACTCCTAGTGAAGACACTGTTACACCTGTTAGCTCACCTGAGTCTAGTGAGTGTTATGATATTAATGATGGTTACATTGAGTTCATTGATGATTTTGTTAAAGAGTGCCGAAACACACATGGTACTAGTGCTATTAAGAGTCTCCTTGATAGACATACTATTATGCCTAAGTTGTCCTCTGATCCTAAGTTTGCCACCTCTCCCATAGATATTAAAGATAAAGATTATGATTTCTCTCTTGATTTATCTTATTTAGATATTGTTGAGAAAGAACCTTTTTGTGGGACTGAAAATGAGAGTGTTGTGGCTCATATGAATGAGCTTTCTACTATGAGTGCTTTGTTCTCTGATGATTTTAAGATGCGCAAGTACTTTGTTACTAAGATCTTCCCTTTTTACTAAAAGGAGAAGCTAGGGCTTGGTTTAATAGATTACCTATAACACCCTCGCCTGATAAGGCTGAGTTCATGTGTATAGTGCCAATCCCTGGATCGGTTCACTGGCACACACAGTAAAAATGATATCAAATATAACTGTGCATCATAAATACAACGAATATGATCCAGAATTTACATTATTTATTCAAGTACACAGCGGAAAACGAATACAAGGTAGATCTCCATCCTCCAAATGTGCCACAGGCGAACAATTGTTGAGTGGAGTCTCGCGACCTATGAACGATCACTCAGATACGATATAACCTGCAACATGAAACGTTGCAGCCACAAATGGTCAATACATTGAATGTATGGCAAGTAGGCTAAAGTGGTTAACAACAGATCTATCAACTACATGCTTATTTGGCCAAGTGGAGTTCAGGCTCATTTGCATAAAGCAACAGTTTTATCCTAACATTTGTAACAAAGTAGTTTTCCAATACGATAAATAGGACACTCTGGTTCACTCCCAGGTGCTCCTACCCAATTATGTTCACCCAACAAGTTTTAAGTAATTAAGAAATAAGGATGAGTGAGAAATATCATAGCATCAGTATCAGGTCGCTCAAATTGTCCATAATCGGGGACACGGCTAATCGATTAGTTTATACACCCTGCAGGGGTTGGTACACTTTACCCATGTGACTTGGCCAGCCCAGCTCGTACCACCACTCTCATATTGGGTGATGATAGGGAGAAGTCCAAGAAGGAACCGTTCGGGAAGTAGCTCCCCAATCCCGACGCGCACCGGTCCAACCTACACTATCTACATCTCTGGATACGCGGGTTCGAGTTACCACAACCTACTGAGTTCAACCAACCGCCCATTTCATTATTGGCACATGGTTGCACACGAAAGCTTCCAAACAAAGAAACCAATCATTTCTCAGTGTCCTGGGTGCCTTTCCGCAATGATACCACCAAAAATTATCAATCCCATCACACCCAGGAGATTCATTGATTAAGTTGTTTTAGTTTTCGCAAACCAACACATTTAGAAACAACTTCAGTGATGTAACCCAGCCCTCGTTCATCATAGCATGGCTAAGCACATCTACCAACGGTGGCTCATAAACAAGGAATGCTAGGGAATAATATGGGACATAGCATAGCATATACACATCAATCCTACATATGCAATTCTACAAAAACATCTATAATGCATAGGAAAACAATAGGACATTTATGACCAAGATAGCACCACTTGCCTTTGTTGTAGATGTAGTCGATTAGATAATCCTCACAATTATAATGGCATCTTCCGCAATAACCACAATACTTGCAATCATAGTAGTTGCAATCATAGTAGTTGCACTCCTCGCAATCTAACGTTTGAAGCAAACACAACAAACACCATTCAAAACATTGCAAACATACAACAGTGCAACATTACAAGAAAACAATGATAAACAAATGCATGCACGACGATTTAATGAGTCACAATGGTTGCATTTAGTGTTCTGAACATAATTAGATTACATGATGCATGTGGAAAGTCATTTAATGCACTAAAGCTTTTATTACTAAAGTTGTATCGATTTAATATGGCGTATACCACTTTAATTGAACTAAATATGTTTATGTCATATTAAATTGTAAACTAGATGCTACTGGATAGATAATGCAATTTAGAGACAGTGGCAATTTGAATCACCTAAAAAGGAGTTATAGATATTTTCCTATGATTAAAACACTATTTCAATGGGTTTAAATATTTCTGTATGAATTTCTGTTTTAACAGTACCAAATAATTTGTCATGCAATTTCTCTGTATAGATATTGTCAATACAAAACCTTAGCACTTGGATTCACCCTAATCGGAGTTATAGATCTTTTTGTATGATTTAAATAGTGTTTAATGGGTTTTAAATAATTCGTATAGTTTATGTTGTCTAAAAATCAAACTAAAATTATATCTGTAATCTCCACGGAATTCTGATTTCAGGGACATATTATTTGTAATTTTCTGAATAGTATTTATTTTCTTATGAATTTATTACTATAAATAGGCCATTAAACCATTTAAATCTTCACGGCAAAACCTTACAGTAAAATGCTAAACTAATTGCATATTGATGATCTACATGGAACCGGCTTTCCATCGGTATATCATTTATATTTTTGTGACAAGCAATTAATTTACTATGAATTTAATGATTTATAAAGCCATTAAAACTAATTAAATTGCTACGGGTTAAATAATCTACAAAGGCTAGATCCAACCAGATATTATTAAATTACATTATAGTAGCTTCAATTTGATATATTATTCATATTTTTCGGAGTTACAGATAATTTCTTATGAATTTATTAACCTAAAAGACCATTAAGACTAATTAAATTACTGCAGTAACCACGTACATTAAAAGTTGGATCTATTCTGGTAAGATGATTCTACGTAAAGTTATCTTCAATTTGATATATTATACGCAATTTTTGGACATGGTATGAATTTCTAATGAATTTTACAAGTTAGATCTATAATATGCAATTTTAAATTTGAACGGAATATTCCAGGGAATATTCCGCTGACTGGACAGGTTGACTTTGCATGTTGACTGGGATTAGATGTTGACCTTACGTTGACGTGGCGTTGATGAGGAAGATGACCGGGATGACGACATGGCACGCACCGGTTTGATTGGATCTCGACCGTCTGGATAGGATCCGGTGGCTAGAAGAAGAGATTGACCCGATTTTGGCTCAAAATAGACAAGAAATAGATCTGTGTTAGAGAGACAAATCCGTAGGTCAAATTGAAAAACTCAGAACATGAAAGTTATGGGGAATCATTATTCCTACCTTCTCACCAAAGGAATTTGGATTTGAAGAAACGAGCGCGATTACATCTTGGATTTACACCGTAAGATCTGAAATATTACGATACGAAATTCTCCGGCTGTGGTGGATGAAAAGAGGTGAGGTTTGTCGGGATTGAAAGATTTCGACGATTCCTACAACTTTCGTTTTTTGACCGAAGTCAAACGACGAAGTCTAGATGGGTTAAAAAGAAAAATAAGATTCGGGCATGTGTAGATTCGGGATTTCGAGGAAAGAAACTCGTACAGCTATGACTCCACGAGTTTATATGGAGATTTAAGATGTTGTAGAGATAGGTATTGGAGTAGAGAACAAGTAGAAACAAACGAAAGTCGATTCGGAGTTGTAGATAAAAAGTTATAGCAGTTTGAGTAGAGATAGGTTAGAGAAAAACCGATTGCACGCTTTTTAAAGCGAACCTGGGCACCTCACGTAGGTGACTGGCCTGGCTCGGTCGGCTAGCTGGGCCGCCGGCTAGCTCGGCCGGCCCATTAGTTTTTTTTTCCTTTTCTTTTTCTATTTACTTGTTTCCCTTATATCTTTTGCATACGAACTCCAAATGACACGATTCTTGTTTCTAAATTTTTCTAAAATCGAATAGATCATTATAGGATCAAATTTGTAATCTTTTTACTAGTTTGGAAGTAGTGGATTTATAAATCCTTGTATATTTCATTTTATTTATATCTTTATGTGTTTGTATTTGTTCCATAACTTTTTCATACTAGCTCCAAATGAGCTCAATTTTGTTTCTAAAATTTTGTAATATTAATTGGATCTTTTTAGGCTATAATTTAGCAATAATCGCTGTCTTAGCAATAGTTGGTTTTATAAAGTCAATTTAATTCCTTTAGGAACATTTGGGCAAATCAACTATAGGATTTAGATACCAGGATTTGGATTCAGTTTGTGAGATCTTTGCATGGATGTAATGAAATGCTTATGAATGCTTCATGATTTTCATTTTGAAATCTTGCACACCAATTCTACAATCCATAATCAATCCATGCCCTTTTGCCTATATGGCTACTTAGGTCATAACAAAAGAATATAAGATTTTGAATTCAAGGTTGAGAGGATTTTCTATTCAAAAAGTTTCTTCTCTTTGAGAATTTTCAACATAGTCAAACAATCAATCAAACTTATTTATTTATTTCACAATCCAAAATTAGGAGAATTTTGGGATGTGACATTACCTCCTGGTTCCATTGATATCCCTGATTCCTTGATTGCTTCTTTCTTCCAGAAATATTTTCCTCCCAGTGCTAGACATGCTGCTTTGCAGAGACTTTTTGATTTTAAACAGGGAGAAGAAGAGAAATGGCCTGAGTCATGGACAAGGTTCTGTGCCTTGATTCATGCACATCCTGGATGTCCATTACCTAAGAATGAGCTTCTTGATATTTATTATAATGGACTAACTGATGATTCTAGGATATACCTAGATAGCTTTGCTGATTGTGTTTTCAGAAAAAGAACTCCTACAGATGCTGAAGAATTAATGGCTAAAATAAGTAAGAATTATGATGATTGGACTTCAACTGAAATGAATGCACCTGAGCCTATTACTCCTGAACCAGTTATGCATGAACCAGTTCCAACACCAACAACAAAGAAGAGGGGAGTTATTGCATTAAATGATGAAGATATGAAGGAAGCTAAGAAGTGTCTAAAGGAGAAAGGTATTAGAGCTGAAGATGTGAAGAATCTACCTCCTATAGAAGAATTATGTAAGCCAATTCCCCACTCATCCACTATTGATTTACACTCTCTCCAACACTATGATGAAGGTGATATTCCTTATGGTAAGCCTCTTGATCAATGTTTAGAGGAACTTGACATTTTATTGTTAAACAAGGTCATTTTAATAAACAAGTTCAAAATCATTTATTGGAAAACTCTAGAGATATCAATGAGTTGAAAGATATTGTGGAAAGAACTTATAATGATATTAAAATGCTTTGTAAACACTTTCAAATGGTTCAAACCCAACTTTATCAACTTGCTAAGGTACAAAAAGATATGCTAGTTAATGCTTCAGGAGATAAACATGCTTATGGAATTAGAACTAGGAGTGGTATATCTACTCAAGATCCTTTATATCCTGAAGGACACCCTACAAGAATTGAGTAGGATTCTCAACAAGGTGAGAGTAGTGGTAGTCCTTGTAAGATAAAGAAAAATAGACATAGAATAGTTGAGGAACCACTTGAACCTGTTGTAGATCCTAATAGTATATCTGTCTCTGATGCTGAAACTAAGAGTGGTAATGATAAAAATGAGTCTCTTGATAAGGAGGAAGGCGAGGAAGAACCTGAGAAGCACACTAAGAACACTAGGTACACAAAGGAAGATTTTATTGCTAATAAACATGGTAAAGAGAGAGAACCTTGGGTGTAGAAACCTATGCCTTTTCCAGGTAAGAAACACAAGTCAAAGGAGGAAGAACACTACAACAAGTTTTGTATGTGGATGAAACCTTTATTTTTGCAAATTCCTTTGACTGATGCTATTAAGTTGCCTCCTTATTCAAAGTATATGAAGGATATTGTCTCTAATAAAAGGAAGATTCCTAATGAGGAGATTTCTAATTTGCTTGCTAATTACTCCTTCAAGGGCAAGGTTCCAAAGAAACTTGGTGATCCAGGTATACTGACTATCCCTTGCTCCATTAAGAATAATTATGTTAGAACTACTTTATGTGACTTGGGAGCTGGAGTTAGTGTTATGCCTTTTTCTCTCTACAAGAGACTCCAGCTAGAAAAGTTGATACCAACTAATATATCTTTGCAAATGGCTGATAAGTCAACTACTATTCCTGTTGGTATATGTGAGGATGTTCTTGTTCAAGTAGCTCATAATTGCATGGTTTTAACTGATTTTGTTGTGCTTGAAATGCCTGAAGATGATAATATGTCTATTATTCTTGGGAGACCTTTTCTTAACACTACAGGTGTTATCATAAATTGTAATCAAGGGAAAGTAACATTCAATATTAATGACAAAGAGCACACTGTCTATTTCCCCAAGAAGGTTGCTAAGAGCTATTGCCTGAATTCTATTGAAAATATTGAGAGCATCAAGGTTGGAGAAATATATTGTCCCATTCCACAAGAAAATTTTGAAACTATTATGATTGGGACCATTGCTATCAAGTATGAGGTAACATAATCACCTTGTGGATTGCAAAGTTTTGTTTCATATAATATTGTTTTGGTAATAAGACTTGATCAACCTTGTTAACAAAGGGATTTTAATGAACAAAATAATGTTTTCACTGTGGTTATACTTGCTTTCTTTTACTTTTCTCCTTCCTAGTCTTTGCCTTTTCTTTTGCTAGCTTTGATTTTGTTATTTGTTTGTTTGTTTGAGTTTCTTAGAGCTCCTGTAGTTTGGATTTTGGTTTGCTTTTGCTTCTTCTGAAAAAACTGTTTCTGTGAGAAAATCAATTTTCATACCCTGAAAATTGGCCAAAAATAAAGTTTCCCAAAAAATCCCAGAAAATTCAAAATAAATTTTTCCTCGAAAAAAGGGGCAGAGAGACACCTGAAGTAACCCAGGGGGCCACCACACCCATGGTAGGCACAGCCTACCAGGGGGTGGCGCCTAGGGGGTCTGGCCCACCTGGGCCCCTCCAGCCTGCCTCCTCAAAGTCACCTTCTTTCTCTCTCCTGAAAAACATCGGAAAACTTGCTCAAGCTCGAGTTCTTGTTGTTCTTGCTCGCGATTTTCGATCTCCTTGTTCAGCACATCTCAAGTGCTGATTTTTGGATGGTTTGCTCCTTGGTATGTGCCTCCTCCACTTGTCCAATTAGATTTGTGATTGGTAAATTGTATCTTGAGTATTTTGCTGCTATAGGTGTCAGGTTGTTTGAGCTTGCATGCTTGTTCTATGCTTAGAAACTTTATTTTGATGCATGTGTAGCCCTCTAGCAAGTTCCTATAGTAGTTGCTCATCATTTACCAACTTAGAAATCACTTGGTTTGATGCTTGTCTAAAATTTCAGAAAAGGGAAATCATGGACCACCACACATTTGGTGAAATATTTGAGAGTGATGCACCTAGAAGGGCAAGGCTTACAAGGTCATCTACCAGTACTAGACCCTCATACAATGAGGATCTCATTACTCCGCGATTTGGTGACGAGGGAGATGAAGGGGGTGCGCACCCCTCCACCTTTCCTTGCCAAACTTTCTTGCGGGCTCCTGGGATTCTTAATGATTTTATGACCTTGGTTTGGAGGGCTGGACTAACAAGTTACATGCAGGATGAGAGCGTGCAATATGCTTTGCTCACTAAAACATTTGTGGAGAGCTTTTCTTTTCCTAACAGCGTGTTCAAGCCAGTTGTGTCTTTCAAAATTTATGGCAGGTCTCATTCTATGTCTTTGAAGCATTTTTGTAAGGACCTGGGACTTGGTATAGCTGGTTCAGCAAAGAAGATTCCATCTCTACCCGCTGATTTGTTGGAGCTTTACCGAGGAATAACAAATGATGATGACCGCAGAGCTCAACGAGGAAAGATAAAGAATATTCAACTCCCCGCCATTAGGTACTTTGCCTACTATCTTGCCGCCAGTGTTCTTGGTAGGGAGAACACTAGTAATATTTCCAACTATCAATTGGCCTTCTTAGCTGCTGCACTCAACAATGAAGATAAGTATAATCTTGGTTCTCTCATTGCTTGTCGCTTAGCTGCTAAGGGACCCATTTATGGGGGAATTATTGCTACTCGTGTTGCTGCCGCCTTGAACATTGTTGTTGATCCACATGATACAGTTTTGGCTCCTCAGAGGCTTGATCTTGCTGCCATGAAGGCGCAGCACTGGCTCTACCCTTGAGAACTTGGTTTATAGAATGTTGTTTATTGACAGGGAAGAGAGAGAGATGCCTCTACCCCAAACCACTCTGTTCAGTATTTCTCAGGGACCTTTGTCACGCTCGAAGGTGGAGATGGATGACAAGTTGCGCTCTCTTAACTTCCACGGGCACTATGAGGAGGAAGCACCATCATACGACCCCTATGTGTATTACACGGGGGAGGCCTCGAGCTCATACCAGGACGAGGGAGCTTCCTCGACATACTACGGAGGTGCATCCTCTTGGACGCCATGGGATTGAGCCCCACTTAGGACAAAAGCCTAAGCTTGGGGGAGGTATACCGACGTCACACTCATTTATATATCATGTTCGGTCGGTTCTTTGTATATCCATTGTTTCGCTTTCTTTTTGGTTTTTGTCGCTTCTTTCTCAAAAACACAAAAATACCAAAAATATTTTTGTTGTTTCTCTTGGTTTGTTTCTTTGTTTTGGTTTGCTTTAAAAGAGAAAAATCCAAAAATATTTTGCTTTGTTTGCTTTTTGTTTGGTTTGCCTTTTCTTTGTTTGGTTTTGCTTTGTTTGCTTGTTTCTAAAAAATCGAAAACACCAAAAATATTTGTTGTTCTTCTTTGGTTTTGTGAGTTCTTTGCAGGGTTCAGCCGTCCTCAGAGGATTTTGGTTTCATGTTATTATTCAAGTCACACAAGTGAAGGGAAATAATAAAGATTAAGACAACTTGAGGAGTGGTAAGAGGCTGGTAACGAACTCTATTTGTTTCATTTTTGTACATGTACTCATCATTGTGAGCATGCTTAGCCTGTTTTTGTAAAGTGTATGTCATTATGGATGCTTAGTAGTTCTTGCTTGTCTATGATTAGCTCCAGCTTGCTAATAGTTTGTAGCATGCCATATAAATGTTTGCTTGCATTGTTTTATTCATACTTTGGTATGACATTGTGGTATCCTCCTCTGACTGCTCATATGAATCGACTTGGCACATGCTCACGCATGCATATGACTAATCAATAATTAGTAAGACTCGATGATTTATTTTGCCTCAGAGTTCTTGTATAACTTTCATGCCATAATTAGTTCATGCCATAATTAGTCCTATTTTGTTGCAAGCATGATTATGACAGTTATTTCTCTCTCGTTTGTTGCTCCCTCTCTATTGCTAGCCTTCACTTGCACTGAGTATGAGCTCTACCTGTGCTTCCAACTCTCCAAAACCAATATTGCCAACTGTGTCCACCATACCTACCTACCAGCATTCATTTGCTACTTCAGTGCATATTCTATATGTCGTGTTTTCTTCCAAATAAAATGTTTGTTTGCTTTGAGAAAGTTGGTTAGTAAAGCTCTCATGAACTTGACGGCACACTTTATTCCGTGCACTTAATAATCTTGAACCATTGTGACCTGTCCATGAAAGTTATATGCTTGCAAATTATATGCTAGGAGTCAACAGAACCGTGTTGTCACGGGGAACGCTTTCAACACTTCTTAGATATCTCATCCAGTTGATACCTTGCTCTTTTGTTTGCGGATGTCAACGATGTGAAATAAAAGGGGAGCTTGTGAGTTCATGGAGTCTATACATTGGTTTAGAGAAACGCCTGGGCCGCTAGCCTAAGCCATGCCTAATCATGGTGGAAACTTGCAACATCACCATAATGAGCATTTACAAAGCATCCTCAATAAAAAGCTATGCACATAGTAAATAAAAAGATCACCGAGATGCTCATTGTCTGCTTGCCTTATCATTTTGATCACGGGATAGCTCCTGTATCATGTGCAAGGGGTACCCCGTTGGCGGTTCTCTATGATATGCATGTATTTACAATGACAAGAACTTTCAGGTAACCAAAGTTGAGTAGCATGCGAAGCGACCCTCGTACTCAAGGGACTTGGGATTTCCAGTCTATGGTCTGTCAAGCATATGATTCAGAGTGGACCTCACTTTCACCTTAACCACATGAAGATGCCTATGATAGGGGCAATGAGAGCTCAAAGCTAATGAGTACTTTCCTTTCAGCATTTGGAATCCCTTCAAACTTTCCAAAACCGTTTTCACAACCTTGTTGAGTCACCATTTATTGTATGAGCACCTCCTTGAGAGCATAGTTGTCATTCTTGTGTTTGTTCCAAAACTTGGTTAATTATGTTATGACTTTGATGTTTGTATCTCTGATATCTTTATCTCTAGTCTTCACTTGAATTTCAGAGGTGCCTTGGCATTTATATTGTGCTCTTCAAACAAAGGCAAGCGAGATACCACTCTATCATACCTTATTATGAGCATTGCAATGTTGCTTATGTTTATGTTTCTTGCTACTTATTATTATTGAGTTGGTTTCTCTTCATAGCTTGCAATGACTATTGAGTAGACTTAGTTGCATACTCTTTATTATGGATTATCTAAGCATCTACTCCTGTGCTAAGAATATTTACATCATATGAAGCAAATGTGTTCGTGAAAGTTCTTTTATCGCACTCAGTTTTCAACTGAATTGCTTGAGAACAAGCAATAAGCTAAGCTTGGGGGGAGTTGATACGTCCAAAACGTATCTACTTTCTCGAACACTTTGCTATTGTTTATCCTCTAAACTTATGTGATTTGGATACAACTAACACGGACTGACGCTATTTTCAGTAGAATTACCTTGGTGTCTAGTTTTTGTGCAGAAAATGAACTATCAGGAAAAATCTCGGAAAATATGCCAAAAATTATATTTCACCAGAAGATCCACGGAGCCAGAAGACGAGACGGAGAAGGGGCCTAGGAGCCCACACCCATGTCAGGTGTGGGCCCACCTCTGGCCGCACCTAGGGGGTGCAGCCACCCCAGGCACCCCCTCGGCCTCCCTCTGCGCCTATAAGTTGCCTTTCAACCTAAAAACCGAGGGGGGTCGATAGTTTTCTAGAAAGATTTCCGCTCCGCCGCCGCCACCAGAAACCAAGATTCGGATCCAGAAACTCCATTCTGGCACCCTGCCGGGATGGGGAATTTGGAGAGGATCATCGCCATCGTCATCACCAAGGCATCTCCATCAACCACCAATGTTTCCCTCATCCATGAGTGAGTAATCCCCCGCTGTAGGCTTGGGGATGGTACGGATTGGATGAGTTCTATCATGTAACCGAATAATATTGTTAGGGCATAGTGCCTAGTATCTCTATTAGTGCTATTTGACTTTGTTGCAACTTGTTGTGCTTAATGCTTGTCACTAGGGTCCGAGTGCCATGATCTCAGATCTTAACTTATTATTGAATCATTATGATAGTATTGTTTGTGATCTTATATGCAATTTGTGTACACATATCATTGTCCGGATCCAAAGGCCCCAAAGTGACAATAATTGGGACAACCGGAGGGGCTAGCTGTGGTGTGAGGATCACATGTGTTCACGGAGTGTTAATGCATTACTCTAGTGCTCTATTAAAAGGAGCACCTTAATTACCAGTAGTTCCCTAGAGGCCCCGCTGCCATGGGCTGGCTGGACAGAAGATGGTGTGCAAGTTCTCATTGCGAGCACGTATGACTATATTTGGAGCACATGCCTAGGATTGTTTAGTACTTGGATGCTAGTTATTATTTATCTGCAATGCCCTAGATCTTGAAGTTGCATGTTTAGACTCGTCCATGCAATGCCCGTCCATCCATCCCTATGCCTACTGCACTCGAATCCCACTGTTTATTGTTACTGTTACTATTGATTTTGTTCCACAGTTACTGTTGCTTTGTTATTGTTACTACCAGACTGTTGCTACTGATAAATTTCTGTGAGCAAGAACTATTTCCACATGCAGCTGAACTGACAACTCAGTTGTTAAGGCTTGCAAGTATTCTTTGGCTCCCCTTGTGTCGAATCAATAAATTGGGTAATACTACCCGCGAAGACTTGTGATCCCCTATACTTGTGGGTCATTCGTATTCTATGATGATTAGTGCAAATAATAAAGGTACTAAGAATAGTGTGGAGCCTGATGAGCAATTGAATAATGAACCTATGGTAGCTATTGTGAAAGACCCTGTCACTAGAAATATAGAGGATGAGCACATTGTCTTCTGTGAAGACGCTTCTAATATAATTTCTCATCCTAGTAAAGCTAGAAAAGCTAGTGTTCATGTGCTTTCTGTTAAAATTGGTGATCATAGCTATTATGGTTTATGTGATATTGGTGCTAGTTCTAGTGTTATTCCTTATGATATTTACAAGAAAATTATGCATGAAATTGGTCCTTGTGAGCTTGAGGATATTGATGTGGTAATTCACCTTGCTAATAAGGAAACCATCTGCCCTATTGGTATTGTAAGAGATGTGGAGGTTCTTTGTGGTAAGATTAAATATCCTGCTGATTTTCTAGTGCTTAATTCAACAGCTAGCAAAACTTGTCCTATCATTTTTGGTAGACCCTTCTTGAACACTTGTGGAGATATTATAGATTGTAAGAAAGAGAAAGTTTTAACTAAGTTTGATGGAGATTATTATGAGTTTAACTTTTCCAAATTTGCTAAATCTCCTTGTGAAAATAGCTTGCCTAATAAAGATTTCAGGATGGAACAACTTGCTTCTATTGATCCAGTTTATGACCTTGGACCTCTTTTTGATGAATGTAAGTATGCTCATTCTGATGATAAAGTTGTTACCAGTGATAGTTATATTGTCAAATTTATTCAGAGTGCTACTGAAAGTTATTATGAGAGAGGGAAACATGGTTTTATGCATCTCAATAATGTTAAGTTTCCCCGTTTTATGTTGAAAGCTTTGAAGTTGCATCTGTTTTGTATTCCTATGCTAGTGCCTTTTTGTTTCAACAATTCATTTTCTCATGATACTCCCATGCATAGGAAGTGGGTTAGACTCAAATGTGTTGGTTATTTGCTTCTTGATGCTCTCTTTCACTTCAAATATGTATCCCCTATGTGAGCATCTTTGAAATTTTCAAGCCTAACTTAAAGGCATTAAAGAAAAGTACTTCTTGGGAGATAACCCAATAGTTTTGTCGAGTCTTGGAAGTTATTACCTCAGTGATAACCGCTCCTTATCCTTTTTGTTTTGGTTTTTGTGTCAAGTTCAGCTACTTTTGTGAAGTAGAGGAGTTGTGAAAAGTGGTTGTCTTGGGACAGATTTTTGTGCTGCATTGTAAAAATTTGTGAGGGAGCTCGGTACATCGGATGAAGCTGTATTTTTCTGTGCTTGTTCTCCAGGTTGTTACCCAACTTTCATTAGCTTTGCACTTTTTGATTTGAGCAACAGAAGGTTTTCGAAAAAATCAATCTTTACCTGCTAGTCTGTTTTGACAGATTTCTGTTATCATTTGCATTTGCCTCTTACAGAAGCCTTTGTTTTGATGGATTTTAGTTGAAGTGTGAACCTAAAGGTTTATTGTTTTTGCTTACACTAATGTTGCCATTGAGGTTTGTGTGAGACCTTGTAGGAAAGTAATTTCCAGGAGAAGGAGAAAAGGAGTGTGCAGAGTTCGTCTTTGAATAGGTAAACATGGTGAAAACAGAAGGTTCGTGAAAGCCTAATATTTTTATATTTTCGATGTTTTTAATACATATAGAAGGTTACGAGATGGAATAGAGGAGGAAACGGAGGTCGGGGTGGCCAAACCCACCCCAGGCGCGGGCCGCAGCTGGTCGCGCCTGGAGGGGGTGTGATCCCCCCGAGCTTCGTCTCCACCTCGTTTTCATACCAGTACCTTCCTTATGCATTGAAACTTCGTAATATATAACCCTCGGATCCCCTGAGGTTCGTGCTTCGTGTTATTGCCGTGTTTTCGTTTCAATCTATTTCTATCAGGAAATCTCAAGTTTAGAGCACCATGGTCTTCGTCAACGACAAAGGAAAGAAGCCCGAGGAAGATGATCCTCAAAACCCTAAGGAGGAGGAGATTTTGGTAGGGGATGAAGAAGACATGGAGGAGGACGAGCATCCGGACACCCGTGCTACCCTCGCAAGCATTGGAGTGGTGGCAAACCCCACCAAGCTTAGAAGGATGGCACGGATGTCTACATGAGGGAGAGCTCCACGTCATATCCTCGCTCCACGGTCACGTCCTCCACGTACCAAGAGACCGTTCCATACTCTTATACATGAGCATCAATACCAACAGGTGCCCAAAGGGAACTTGACCTCGGTTTGGGATATGCCTCGTTTTAACCATGCAGGGAAGGAACACCCTAAGGAGGAAGAGTGGGGAGATAATAAAAATGGCTGGAACTCTCAGTCCGATATGATCATGAACCGCATTGAGCAAAATTCGGAGTTGATTCGTACTCTAACCTTCGAGATTGAGGATTTGACGGAACTTATTGAAGATCTTATCAAGAGAACACCACCACTGAAGGAGTAATTCATCATCAGGTTTGGCATCCCCTTGGCTTGCTCCAAGCTTGGGGGAGTGTCGCGGTATCACCATCATTATCTTTTACCTTTTTAGTAGATTCATATCTTTGGTAGAGAAGTTATCTTATAGGTTGGTTTCAATTGTGGAATTATCTCTCCTTTAGTTGATTATCTATATATTCCTTGGTGTGAGTGCCTTTATGGAATATTAATGAGAAGTCTCATCTTTTACTTTTTGCACTTCTTATTTTAGTTTGCAATCTCTATTATATGATTTATCTTGTTGATCAGTATTGGCATCACTTTGGGAGCATCAAGTAAATCTAAATTGGTTTTGTAAAACCAAGCTCTGGTCGGTAGCAATACTTTTTGAGGTTTGAAAGGAAAAGAGAAAAAGCTTACAGGTATTTTGTATCATTTATTTTCTTTCTTGTTGGCTCATAAGCTTAGTATTCTTTATTTAACATATTTTGTGTCTTCAAGGAAGATTGCATGTTTAGCTTTATCACTTGTAGGTTTCCTTGTTTCTTTCGACTCTTTTGCTTGCTACCCAGCCTTGCTAGCCTAAAACCTTTTTGAGAAGGCATACTTCTCATGTTTCAAATCCCTTTGAACCAAACTTGTGCCTTTTGTGTCCACCATATCTACCTATTAGCATTATTGCTATTCCAAGCAAATTCTCAAGCTTCATCTATCTTTCGAATTAAAAAGTATTTTGTTATGTGAAAACTAGTTACTAAAGCTCTCACGAACTTGATGGCTGATACGCCCAATTTGCATCACCATTCTATATCATAATTTACCTCCATTCATTGATATTTGTCTTATTATGAGGTATTACTTATGGCTTTTCATCTGTTTATGCATGTTGGATGATTCTTGGAGGATGGACTGCTGGAGTCTGGATTCTGATGGAAAAGAAGGCTTTTCGGTGCAATTTCGCAAAGATCATAAAAATACCAGAAAAATATGGAAACATATTATTTTTCCAGAAGAATTAGGGAGCCAGAAGGAGGGACAAAGAAGGGCCTCATGGGGCCCACACTCCCTAGGCGTGGGCCCACCTGACCCCGCGCCTAGGGCAGGTGTGGCCCACCTGCCCGGCCTTCGACTCTTCCCCTTTGCCTATATCTTCCCTACGGAACCCTAAGCCTAAGGGAGCAACCACAGATAGATTTCCGCCGCCTCTGGGGGTGGAAAACACCAAGAGAGAAAGTTCTCTCCGGCAGACAGATTTCTGTCGGGGGAATTCCTTCCCAGAGAGGGGAGACCGTCGTCATCAACACCGTCATCAAGCTAGGCTTCATCGGGATCATCATCATCATCCACACCATCATATCCACCAGCACCATCATCACCACTCCATCCCGCTGTAACAATTGTGTTGGATATTGCTTTAGTTCTTAGGGGAAACTTTCCTGGTGTTAATTACTATTGTAGTTGATGCTTGTGAGTGGAACCATTGGATTATTGTTTATGTTCAGATTGTTATCCATTACCATATCATCTTTGATCTTGATCCATATGATGTCTTGTGAGTAGTTCGTTGTGTTCTTGAGGACATGGGAGAAGTCATGATGTTAGTAGTGAATCTGTGTTGAGTTACTATTCAATGGTTTAGTATTTAAGTTGTGGTGCTATTCTTCTAGTGGTGTCATGTGAATGTCGACTACATGACACTTCACCATTTATGGGCCTAGGGGGATGCATTGTGTATTTGGCTACTAATTATGGGGTTGCCGGAGTGACAGAAACCTGAACCCCCGTTAGGACACCTTTGCACAAGGGAACATAGGATCTCAGAGTTTAAGGTCGTGGTTAGATTTATATCTTAATTACTTTCCTATATTATGGATGTTTGCATGGGGTTTAATCACAAGTATGTATTAGTCCAAGTAATGTCGGTACATTAGCACAGGTTCACCCACACAACACTTACAAACACCAAAGAAGAGTACTCAGCTATTTGAAGCGAAAGCACTTGACAGAATTCCCATGTGTCCTCGAGAACGTTTGGTCCTTATAAGTATTTCCACCGGCTTGTTCTTTGCTAAGAAAGGATTGGGCCAATTGATCTGTTTGTTCGTTACCTTTGTTACTTGCTCTTTGTTTTTTTGCCTTGTCAGAAAACCACTAAAAATCCGTTTGCTAAGTATTCACAGGAATTTCTTGCTCCATACCACTGTTCAGCACCTTCTGCTCCTCGTTGGGATCGACACTCCTATCTATCGAAAGTACTACGATACACCCCCTATACTTGTGGGTCATCAAGACTATTTTCTGGCACCATTGCCGGGGAGTGAAGCGCTATTGAAGAGTGGAACTGGTAAGGGAAACTTTTACTGTGAGTATTGCTTTTTTTACTTCTTGTTACTTTGTTTCCAATATGGATAACCCACTTGGTTTTCTGTTTGGGAAAACTACTACCACTACTAGGGTAGTCGATGAACCACCTCCTGTTGAGATAGATCCTTTTAAGATACCTACAAGTATTGTTAATCATGTTATGGATAATTATTATTTTGGGGATGGAACTATCCATCCTGGTGATCACTTGCTTTTTATCCATGAATTATGCGGGTTATTTAAGTGTGCAGGTATCACAACTGAACATGTGAAGAAGAAGTTACTCTCCATATCCTTGAAACGGAGAGCCGAAGAATGGTATAAGCTACTAAAGAATGGACAATCCATGGAATGGGAGGAGATGGCATCTCTCATTTATACTAAATTTTGTCCTCCCAGTGAGATTCATAAGGATAGAAATCTGATATATAACTTTTGGCCTCGTGATGGAGAGATTTCAGCTCAAGCTTGGGGGAGATTGAAGTTACTAACACTTAAATGACCTATTCATGCACTCCCTAATAATATTATTCTCAATAAATTTTATGCTAGGCTTCTCTTCATGATAAAGATTTACTAGATGCTTCTTGTGTTGGATCATTCACACGTATGGAGGAAGAAGCTAAATGGGATCTCTTAGACTGCATTCAATATTACACTGAGGCTTGGGAGAATGACAAAGGGAGATAGTCAGGTATAAACTATGATTATGAATGCACTAAATATTTTATGGGAACTGATGACTTCTGTGAAATTAGCAATGAGTTTGGTCTTGATTCCCAAAGTATTGCCAACTGTTTTAAAGCCTTTGCCTCTTACATAGAAATTCCCAAGAAGAAGTGGAATAAGTACCATGCTCCTTATAAAGATGTTGTTAGCCATGTTCCAGTTAGAAGTACTCAAGTTTGTACTACTAATCATATTGTGCATGAACCTTATGTTGAGAAAATACCTTTCCCAGCTATGGTAAAAGAGTATTCTTTCATTATTAGTGCAAATAACAAAGGTATAATGAAAACCGTGGAGCCTGGTAAGCAATTGAATGTTCAACCTATGGTAGCTATTGTGAAAGACCCGGTCACTAGAAATATAGAGGGTGGGCATATTGTCTTCTGTGAAGACGCTTCTAATATTATTTCTCATCCTAGTAAGACTAGAAAAGCTAGTGTTCCTGTGCTTTCTGTTAAAATTGGTGATCATTGCTACTATGGTTTATGTGATATTGGTGCTAGTTCTAGTGCTATTCCTTATGAGATTTACAGGAAAATTATGCATGAGATTGGTCCTTGTGAGCTTGAGGACATTGATGTGGTTATTAACCTTGCTAATAGAGAGCAAGTTTGCCCCATTGGGATTGTAAGAGATGTGGAGGTCCTTTGTGGTAAGATTAAATATCTTGCTGATTTTCTAGTGCTTAATTCATCAACTAGCAAAACTTGTCCTATCATTTTTGGGGGAATTTGACGATTTTCCCCATTTTATTTTTCAATTTGATCATTTTCCCCACCCTGTGTCACTGACAGGTGGTGGTCAATGTGGCAAATGATCAAATTTCAGAGTAAAGTGGGGCAAATGATCAAATATCCCACATTTTTGGTAGACCTTTCTTGAACACTTATGGAGCTATTATTGATTGTGAGAAGGAATTTTTTTAACTAAGTTTGATGGAGATTCTTATGAGTTTAACTTTTCCAAATTTGCTAAAGCTCCTTGTGAAAATAGACCGCCTAATAAAGATTTCAGGATGGAACAACTTGCTTCTATTGATCTAGTCGATGACCTTGGACCTCTTTTTGATGACTGTAAGTATGCTTATTCTGATGATAAAGTTGTTTCCAGTGATAGTTATATTTTCAACTTTATTCAAAGTGCTACTAAAAGTTATTATGAGAGAGGGAAACATGGTTTTATGCATCTCAAAAATGTTAAGTTTCCCCGTTTTATGTTGAAAGCTTTGAAGTTGCACTTGTTTTGCCTTCCTATGCTTGTGGCTTTTTGTTTCAACATTTAATTTTCTCATGATACCCCCATGCATAGTAAGTGGGTTAGACTCAAATGTCTTGGTTATTTGCTTCTTGATGCTCTCTTTCACTTCAAATATATATATCATATGTGAGCATCTTTGAAAGTTTCAAGCCTAACTTAAAGGCATTAAAGAAAATTACTTGTTGGGAGATAACCCAAGAGTTTTGTCGAGTCTTGGAAGTTATTACCTCAGTAATAACCGCTCCTTATCCTTTTTGTTTAGGTTTTTGTGTCAAGTCCAACTACTTTTGTGAAGTAGAGGAGTTGTGAAAAGTGGCTATCCTGGGACAGATTTTTATGTTGTATTGTAAAAATTCGTGAGGGATATCAGTACGTCGAATGGAGCTGAATTTTTCTGATCTTGTTCTCCAAGTTGTTACCCAACTTTCATCAGTTCTGAACTTTTTGATTTGAGCAACAGAAGGTTTTCGAAAAAAATCAATCTTTACCTGCCGATCTGTTTTGATAGATTTCTGTCATCATTCGCATTTGCCTCTTACAAAAGCTTTTGTCTTGATGGGTTTTCAGTTGAAGTGTGTACCAAAGTTTTATTGTTTTTTGCTTACACTAATGTTGTCATTGAGTTTGTGCAAAGGTTTTATATGAAGGAAATTATCAGGAGAAGGAGAGAAGGAATCTCCAGAGTTCGTCTTTGAATAGGTAAAAGTGGTGAAAACAGAAGGTTCGTGAAATCCCAATTTTTTATATTTTTTATGTTTTTAATACATAAGGGAGGTTACGAGACGAAACTGAAGAGGAAACGGAGCCCGGGGTGGACAAACCCACCCCAGGCGCGGGCCCAGCCTGGTCGCGCCTAAGGGGGTGTTTCCCCCTCGAACTCCGTCTCCGCCTCGTTTCCGTGTTAGTACCTTCCTTATGCCTTTAAACTTCGTAATATATAACCCCCCGGGTTCCCCGAGGTTCATGCATCGTGTTCTCATCGTGTTTTCGTTTCGATCTGTTTCTGTCAGGAAACCTTCTCAAGTTTAGAGCACCATGGCCTCCGCCAATGACGAAGGCAAGAAGCCCGAGGAAGAAGAACCTCAAGTCCCCAAGGAGGAGGAGATTTCAGTAGGGTATGAAGGTGACATGGAGGAGGACAAGCCACCGGACACTCGCGCTACCGTCGCAAGCATTGGTTTGGTGGCACGACCTACCAAGCTTAAGAGGATAGCACGGATGTCTACAGGAGGGAGAACTCTTAAGGGAATATGCCCGAGAGGCAATAATAAAGTGGTTATTATCGTATTCCTTATTTATGATAAATGTTTATTTTGCATGCTATAATTGTATTAATACGGAAACTTTAATACATGTGTGTTTAATAAACAAAAAGGAAGTTCCTAGTTATGCCTCTCTTATAAACTAGCTCATTGATTAACATGATGATCAAAGTTTCCTGATCATGGACATTGGATGTTGTTAATAACGAGGTCACAACATTAGTGTAATGATGTGATGAACATTCATCCGAAGTATAGCATTACGGTCAAAGTCATTGAGTTTATATTGCTATAAACAAACTACGAAGTAGTCCTAATCCTTAGACCATGAGATCATGCCAATCACTAACACCGGAAGAGTTTCTTGTTGACATCAAACGTCACTCCGTAACTAGGTGATTATAAAGATGGATTCAAAGCTACTAAAGTGTTATGTTGAGAATCATGGATCAAGAGTGGAATTTGTTCATCCCGATGACGGATAGATATGCTCTAGGCCCTCTCGGTGATATCACATTGGTTAGCTTGCAAGCAAGTGATTTGATCACTAGAATGTTATATCACGGGAACGAGAAAAGAGTGCATGTCAGTAACGAGATCAAACTAGGTATGGAGATACCGATGATCGAATCTCGGACATGTAATATATCGTGAAACAAAGGGATTAAGATACAAGCGTAAAAGGTTCCGACGATCACAGGAAAAGTCATCGTTGAATGTGTAGGAGTCAGTATGGATCTCCAGGTCCCGCTACTGATTATTGATCGGAGAAGGGTCTCGATCATGTCCGCATTATTCGCGAACCGTAGGGTGACACACTTAAGGGACACTGGCATCTAGTTGGAGCAAATGTTTCATGCCGAAAGAATAAACAAGCACAGGAATTTATTTCACTAGATACCGAAACAGGTTTTCGGGTGAAATTGCATAAAGTGGTTATGCATGTGAAATGGAATTCTAGCAAGGGGTTATTTGTGAATGTTTTTCATTAAAGTAATTGACAAAATTCTGAATAAAATAAAAGAGTTTTATTTAATGAGAGTTTGCATTAAATTTGGTGGAAATTTAATGGGAATTTGAGTGGACTTTTGAGTGGAGGGAATTTAAAGGAATTTTGTGAGTGGAGTGTCCACCCACATGAAGAGGGGAGGGCAAGGGGGCAGCCCCCATGCGCCGGCCACCCCCTTGGGGTTCCCCCCTCCTCCTATAAAAGGAGCCCCCTCCTCACTTGTCTCTGACACCTCCTCGTGAAGGATCTCTCTCCCCCTCTAGAATTTATCCCCCATGGACTCGGACTAGCGAGATACATGTTCCCGGTGGCTATTCGGCAAGAAAGGGTTGTGCTTCCGCTGCATCGCTGGAGCGAGGAGGCGGAGGTTGCTCGGTGTCTTGTACGTGTGTGCGAGCACGGATGCGCTGCTGCTTTGCGGCGCTAGGACTTCCTCTCGATCTTGAGATCGGCAAGAGATCGTCTACATCAACCACGAGTTGAACTCGTTAAGCTTTGTCGGTCTTCAAGGGTATGTTCTCTATGGATATACATCCGCCCGTTGTTTGTATCTAGTAGATAGATCTTGGTACATAGTTCCCATCGTAGGCAAATTTTTGTTTTCTATGCTGCGAACCCTACAGTGGTATCAGAGTCGGATCTATGCGTAGATGCTTTGCACGGGTAGTACACATATGAGTATGTGGGCGATGATGATCATTTTATTGCTTCTTAGTTGTACTTTGGATATTGGTGGCATAGTGGGATGAAGCGGCCCGGACAAACTTTACATGTCCTCGCACATGAGACCTGTTCCACGCTTGACATGCAACTAGTTTTGCATAAGTGGCTAGCGGGTGTCTGTGTCTCCTACTATAGTCAATATCTAATTTGCAACGAGTTGTCAACAATTTGGTTATCCTCGTTGTGGTTCATGTTCGTAGGTAAGAACGGTTCTATCTTCGAAAGCCCTAAGCCACGTAAAACTTGCAATGGATAAATTAGAGGCGTCTAGTTTAGATTTTTGCTGGGCTAGTGTTATGATATGGTGATGTTGTAAGTAGAAGTATGAGATGATACTCTTACAACACACATAGCGTGTAAGTTCCATAGACCTTGGCCTTACACATAAAGGTTTGATAGAGATCATACCACGGTGCACATGATGGAGATCATATGCGGGAACCATATCATTTCACTTATAAACATGTGATGTTTGATAGCATATTATATTGCTTGTTTGGCGTTTTATTAGCATAATAAGATGATCCCTCATTTAGATATCAAGATAAAAATGTTTTCTTCCTTAAGTATGCACCGATAATGTTTCGTCGCTTCAAGGCATCACGTGATGATCGAGTGTACTTGAATCCACGAGCATATCTCGGGTGTAAGACAGTTACACACGCGAATACTAAGGTTCTTACTTGGCGAGCCTAGCATGTACAGACATGGCATCGGAACATGGACCGAAAGGTTAAGCATGAGTCATATAGTTGATATGATGACCATATGGATGCTCGCCTTTGAAGCTACGCCGACTCACGTGATGATCGGACTTGGTGTAGTGGATTTGGTTCATGTAATCACCAAAAAGGCACGAGGGATGTCGTTTTTGAGTGGGAGTTCATTTCTAATTTGGATTAGTAGAACTCAATTTATCATAAATTAAATCAAAGTGAATTTGCATAATTTGTTGTAGTCATTGGCATTCGTTCACCACCTTATGCATAGTTGTAATTGAGATAATAGAACTATAGAATTCTGGATATATACTTTACGAACTGGTATTGTATTGTGTTGAGTGTCAATCTAAAGTTTAAAGTCCTATTGCAAACTTTCAGCAAAATTCTATTTACTCCGTGAAATTTAATAATTGGTATTAAATCGAGAGTAACAATTCCAGTGTTAGTATATTAAGTATCATGTTTGCCTCCATGATTCTTGATTGTTTTTAAATATCAAGGTTGTCTAGGAGCTGAAAGAATTGTTTCAGAAACCATCATGTGTGACAGATATAACGATATCTGAAACAATGTTTTGGTTGCAATATGATAGAGTATAATATATGATCTCATATTGGATGAGAATTTACAAAGGTTGGAGATGCTAGACATCCTAATCATCCAAAAGGGTTTTGGAAAGTAATGTTATACTCACGATTCGCCTTTATAAGCTACAGTAGCTTGATCATGAAAGTTGTCATGATAAGGATGAATAGAAGATGTATGTAAAGTGTTTACTACACTATAAGATTACTAAAGAATGGATTTTGAAAGAATACCGATCATTTTGATGATGGTGATCTACTTCAAAGTGCAAGTCCAAAGGTATTATTATTTGAATATACACGCTTTGGACTATGTGTCATGTATATGGCGCCACTTTTCATGTTGATAGATTCTTTTAAAAAGGAAAAGGAAATGCTGAAAGAGATTCTATAAAATATATTTGGCAGAAAAGAAAAGATTGGAAATATCCAATTTAGGTATATGGATGATATACATGTTATGGTTGTATTCTTTGCTAGTTAAACAATGTGGTTTTGGGGTATTAGATATCGAATTGGTTGGTATGAAATTTCATACGGAACGACGCAATTCATGAACCACAATGGCCTAAGTAACTAGCAAGAGAATATGTGATGATGTTCATCAAAAACAAACAAACCGTTGTTTGTATTTCTCGTTGACATCAAAGCTTGACTTCAAGATTTGTTCTAATAATTGTTATTTAAATCAGGTATTATGAGAACAAAGGTTGTTCAAATAATTACCATATTCCATATAAGATGGATGATTTACAAATCTAGTTGGAGAAATCACATCCATAAAACCTAATGCTAAAATGTCGCAAGACAAATGATTGAAAGATCACTTACAAGTGACATCGCTGTTTAAATTATATTGGAAAGAAAACATGAAGAATCTCCATATTCATGGATTTTTGGAGTCTTTGATTTGATCAAGTGACGCTTGTGAGACTTTCCTCGGGATAATTAAAACTTCGTTCAAAGGCCAAAGAAGAACGAACGACTAAATTATTGGAATTTATACATATCGATGTATGTAGTCCATTATGTATAGTCGTAAGCGATGGATTTCAGCTTCATATGCTTTCTCCGGAAATTTGAGTGAATATTCACTTAATTAGAAAGAAGTATGAAATATTTGAAAAACGTTTCAAAGACTTTCAAGATGAAGTGGAAAATCATTGTAACAAGAAAATAAATGGTTTATGATTTTATCATAAGGAATTTGTTTGAGTTACAAGTGTAACAATAAAATAAATGAACTATGATTTTATCATAAAGGGGTTTATTTGAGTTGCAAGTTTAGCAAAACACCTAGATTTACATATCCCGAAACACCATAGGAATATGGAGTGTTTGAGATTTGTAATGAAACCTTGTTTGACATGGTTGGATCAAAGGTGTTATTGATAAAACTTCCATTATGTTTTAAAAGATTAAAGCTTTAGAGACTACAGCTTTTACACTGAAAAGAGCTCCATCTTGATCCGTTGAAATGACACCATGGAAGTTATGGTTTGGGGTAAAACCCAAGTTGTCATTTCTTAAATTTTGGTATGCTAAACATAAGTAAGATGTTTACAACCGAAGTCAGATGAGCATGTCTTTGTAGGTTATTTCGAATAACAATTGGTTATTCCTTCATAACACCAAGGACAAAAGGGTTTGTCGCTTGAAACGTGAAGTTTCTTGGAGAAGGAATTTTTCGTAAAAGTTAAGTGGGAGGACAATAGAACTTTGATAAGGTTAACGAACCTTAGCTAAATGTGCTGAGTTGCGCAGCGCCGGAAATCGTTCCGAAGGCTGCCATAATGCTCATAGCTTATGTCCCTCAAAGGTTGTGGTCACGGAGATCTAAGTTCTTATTGAACCAAGTCGGTCGGATAAACAAATCAAATGCTGAGATTTGAGAGTAAATCATTATTGTTTGATAATGATGAACCGACTACATACAAATAAGCGATGATGGGCCCTGACTCCGTCAAATGGCTTGAAGCCATTAAAATCCGTGATAGTTCCATACACGAGAAATCAAGTTTTGAACTTGGAAGACCCTTCGGAAAGGTGTAAAAACCTATCGGTCGTATTTGGATCTATAAAGAAACAGACATGGATGTTTCAAATATATGAAATAGTCGACATGTCGTAAAGTATTTTATGACAATGTTCAAGGAGTTGACTATGACAAGATTTGATCTTTCATAGCGATATTTAGTCTGGACGGATTAAAGTAGCAACCACTACATATAATTTGGTATATGGTAGATGAATAAACAAAACAAAGTTCTTCTAATAGAATGGTTACCTAGTACGTGTACATGACACGGTCCAAAGGGTTTTGTTAAATTCAAAGGATGCTAAAAGGGCATGCAAACTTTAATGGTTGAAGTAAGCATCGCGGAGTTGGAATCTTCACCGTGATGAAAAGGAGTTTTCATCCGGAGACGATGAAGATGCTTGCATTTGCAAGAAATTAAGTGGGAGCGCTGAGACACATTTCTAATACATTATGTGGATGACATCTTGTTGATTAGAAATGATGTATCTTTTATTGACAAAGGTTAAGAATTTCATTTCGATAAAAGACTTAGGCAAAACCCGAATATTTAGCATGAATGTCTATAGTGGATAGACTGTGACGCTAATATGTTTATGCCAAACGTACATATATGAGATATTGAAGGAGTTCAATATAGAAACGACTAGAAGCGGTTCTTGTCGCATGGAAAGAAATTGAATCAAGATTCAAGTGTATCGACACTTGATAAGTGAAACAAGATTCAAGTGCTTTGACACTTGATGAGTGAAATCACGAGAATGTTTTGATCAATCATACCATGATATGTACACATCCAGATATGTCCTATGCTCTAAGTGTTATGAGCATATACCAGAATGAATCATAAAATGATCATTGGACGATAGTAAGGATATTCTTATGATCTTTTGGAAGAACTAAGAATATATTTGTGTAGAGGTGACAAACAATTACAAATAGTTCATTGTAAAGAGTTACATTGATACTAGTTTTGTCACAAGATACAAACTAAGTTTATCTCAATTTAAACTATGGGTGGAACAATGTAATGGAAAGGAGATTCCATGATGGATTTGGAAGAGTTCCAAAGTTAAGACATTGTGACAAATACTACAACAAAAGGCTAAGTATATGACTGCTATAGTAGCAGCAAAGGAGGGAATTTGTGTCAAGTAGTTTGTTATCAAACTAAGGTGTGGTTCGCAATGGGCTAACACTAAAGATATATTGTGTGACAATTGTATCGACGTGTTTTAACCCCAAGGAACTAAAGGTCTCACCAAAAGACCAAATTTATACAATGCCATCTCATTGGAGAATGAGTGATGCGTGAAGACGCAAAGACATGCAAATACACACGGACCTGAAAGTGTCAGATCCGTAGATTATGTTAACCACTTGCAATTACGTATTTGGAACACCAGAAAGCCATAGGTGTTCAATACATAAAGTTTTCAAACTAGATTATTGTCTCTAGTGCAAGTGGGAGACTGAAGGGAATATGCCCGAGAGGCAATAATAAAGTGGTTATTATCGTATTCCTTATTTATGATAAATGTTTATTTTGCATGCTATAATTGTATTAATACGGAAACATTAATACATGTGTGTTTAATAAACAAAAAGGAAGTTCCTAGTTATGCCTCTCTTATAAACTAGCTCGTTGATTAACATGATGATCAAAGTTTCCTGATCATGGACATTGGATGTTGTTAATAACAAGGTCACAACATTAGTGTAATGATGTGATGAACATTCATCCGAAGTATAGCATTACGATCAAAGTCATTGAGTTTATATTGCTATAAACAAACTACGAAGTAGTCCTAATCCTTAGACCATGAGATCATGCCAATCACTAACACCGAAAGAGTTTCTTGTTGACATCAAACGTCACTCCGTAACTGGGTGATTATAAAGATGGCTTCAAAGCTACTAAAGTGTTATGTTGAGAATCATGGATCAAGAGTGGAATTTGTTCATCCCGATGATGGATAGATATGATCTGGGCCCTCTCGGTGATATCACATTGGTTAGCTTGCAAGCAAGTGATTTGATCACTAGAATGTTATATCACGGGAACGAGAAAAGAGTGCATGCCAGTAACGAGATCAAACTAGGTATGGAGATACCGATGATCAAATCTCGTACATGTAATATATCGTGAAACAAAGGGATTAATATACAAGCGTAAAAGGTTCCGACGATCACAGGAAAAGTCATCGTTGAATGTGTAGGAGTCAGTATGGATCTCTAGGTCCCGCTACTGATTATTGATCGGAGAAGGGTCTCGATCATGTCCGCATTATTCGCGAACCGTAGGGTGACACACTTAAGGGACACTGGCATCCAGTTGGAGCAAATGTTTCATGCCGAAAGAATAAACAAGCGCAGGAATTTATTTCACTAGATACCGAAACAGGTTTTCGGGTGAAATTGCATAAAGTGGTTATGCATGTGAAATGGAATTCTAGCAAGGGGTTATTTGTGAATGTTTTTCATTAAAGTAATTGACAAAATTCTGAATAAACTAAAAGAGTTTTATTTAATGAGAGTTTGCATTAAATTTGGTGGAAATTTAATGGGAATTTGAGTGGACTTTTGAGTGGAGGGAATTTAAAGGAATTTTGTGAGTGGAGTGTCCACCCACATGAAGAGGGGAGGGCAAGGGGGCAGCCCCCATGCGCCGGCCACCCCCTTGGGGTTCCCCCCTCCTCCTATAAAAGGAGCCCCCTCCTCACTTGTCTCTGACACCTCCTCATGAAGGATCTCTCTCCCCCTCTAGTATTTATCCCCCATGGTCTCGGACTAGCGAGATACATGTTCCCGGTGGCTATTCGGCAAGAAAGGGTTGTGCTTCCGCTGCATCGCTGGAGCGAGGAGGCGGAGGTTTCCCGGTGTCTTGTACGTGTGTGCGAGCATGGATGCACTGCTGCTTTGCGGCGCTAGGACTTCCTCTCGATCTTGAGATCGGCAAGAGATCGTCTACATCAACCACGAGTTGAACTCGTTAAGCTTTGTCGGTCTTCAAGGGTATGTTCTCTACGGATATACATCCGCCCGTTGTTTGTATCTAGTAGATAGATCTTGGTACATAGTTCCCATCGTAGGAAAATTTTTGTTTTCTATGCTGCGAACCCTACAAACTCCGCGTCATATCCTCGCTCCACGCACACTTCCTCCTAGTACCCCTTGTTCTAACCATGTAGGGAAGAAACACTCTAATTTGGAAGAATGGAGAAAGAATAACAAGAACTGGGATTCTCGGACTGACATGATCATGAACAGTATAGAGCAAAACTCGGAGCTAATCCGTACTCTTACTTTTGAGTTCGAGGAATTGAGGAAACTTATTGAAGAGCTTATCAAGAGAACACCACCACCAAAGGAGTAATTCGTCATCAGGTATGGCATCCCCTTGGCTTGTTCCAAGCTTGGGGGAGTGCCGCGGTATCACCACCATTATCTTTTATATTTTACCTTTTTAGTGGATTCATATCTGCTTATAGTTTGGTTTGCATGTGGAAGTATCTCTCCTTTAGTTGATTGTCTATGTATCCCTTGGTGTGAGTGCCTTTATTGAATATTAATGAGAAGTCTCATCTTTTACCTTTTGCACTTCTTATTTTATTTTGCAATCTCTGTTATATGATGGATCTTGTTGATCGGTATTGGAACCACTTTGGGAGCATCAAGTGGATCTAAATTGGTTTTGGCAAACCGAGTTCTGGTCAGTAGCAACAATTTTTGAGGTTTGAAAGAAAAAGAGAAAGAAAAAGCTTACAGGTATTTGGTATCATTTGTTTTCTTTCTTGTTGGCTCATAAGCTTAGTATTCTTTATTTAAGATATTTTGTGTCTTAAAGGAAGATTGCATGTTTGGCTTTATTACTTGTATGTTTGTTTGTTTCTTTCAACTTTCTTACTTGCTACCTAGCCTTGCTAGCCAAAAACCTGTTTTGAGAAGGAATACTTCTCATGTTTCCAAATCCCTTTGAACCAAAACTTTTGCCACTTGTGTCCACCATATATACCTAGTAGCTTTTGCTATTCCAAGAAAATTCTCAAGCTTCATCAATCTTTCGAATTAAAAAGTATTTTGTTATGTGAAAACTAGTTAGTAAAGCTCTCACGAACTTGATGGCACACCTTATTTCCTGCCCCTAATAGAATTGAACCATTGTGAACATCGAAGTTGTATATGCTCGCATATATACGTTGGAATTAGCAGAACTGTGCTGTCACGGGGTACGTTTTCAACATTGCACTTGTACTCTGTACACAGTTGATATCATGCTCTTTTGTCTATGGATGTCAACAGTGTGAAATAAAAAGGGCTTGTAAGTCAATGGAGTCTGTATTCTGTGTTAGAGAAACGCCCGGGCCGCTAGCCTAAGCCATGCCTAATCATGGTGGAAACTTGCAGCATCACCATCGTGAGTCATCTATGAAGCATCCTCAATAAAAAGCTATGCACATAGTAAATAAAAAGATCGCTGAGATGCTCATTGTCTGCTTGCCTTGTCATTTTGGTTATGGGAAAGCTCCTGTACCATGTGCAAGGGGTACCCCGTTGGCGGTTCTCAATGATATGCAAATACTTACAATGACAAGAAATTACCTGTGACCAAAGTTGAGTATCATGAGGAGTGTCCCTCATATTCAAGGGACATGAGATTGCCAACTTATATTTCGTCAAACATATACTCCATCTTTGTTCACTTTAACCTTAATCATCTCAAGATGCTTATGATAGGGGCAATGAGGGCTCAAAGCTAGTAAGTACCATAATATTTTGGAAGCTCTTTATGACTTGTAATCCCTGCTTCCCTCTATGAAGGGACCTTTCTCCCACTTCCAAGTTGAGTCAGTAAACCTACTTCCTCTCTATATCCAGCAAGCATTTGAGTTGTTGTGTTTCAAGCATTCATATGGTGATTTATTCAATCATGTTCTTTATCTTCCTTGTTTGCACAAAACTCTTATCTATTGAGTATTACTTTGAAAGCCTTCACTTGTGAAAAAACTTTTTGAGCAAAGAGTGCTCCTGTTTTTAAAATTCTACAAAAAGCTTTTTGTGAAACTGTTTGCCAGGTGTTCTCTGACCAAGAACAAGTTTGCCAATTCCAATTATGATTTATCTTTATGCATCTCTATTGTGACTATTGTACTTGGTTGCAGGCTAAGTTATATAATGGTGAGTTGCTTTCTTCTATGAGTTGTGCAATGGTAAGTGTGATGCTTCTTGTTCGTATTCTTTTATCGACACTTCACTCCATAAACCTGTGGATATGTTTACTGAGCTCAGTTTTTGCTTGGGGACAAGCAAAGTCTAAGCTTGGGGGAGTTGATACGCCCAATTTGTATCACCATTCTATATCATAATTTACCTCTATTCGTTGATATTTGTCTTATTATGAGGTATTACTTATGGATTTTCATCTGTTTATGCATGTTGGATGATTCTTGGAGATGGACTGCCGGAGTCTGGATTCTGATGGAGAAGAAGGCTTTTTGGTGCAATTTCGCAAAGATCAGAAAAATACCAGAAACATATGGAAACATATTATTTTTTTCTAGAAGAATGAGGGAGCCAGAAGGAGAGACGAAGAAGGGCCTTAGGGCGCCCACACCCCCTAGGCGCGGTCCCACCTGACCCGCGCCTAGGGCAGGTGTGGTCCACCTGCCCGGCCTCCGACTTCGCCCCTTCGCCTATATCTTCCCTACGGAACCCTAAGCCTCGGGGAGTGACCACAGATATATTTCCGCCGCCTCTGGGGGGCGGAAAACACCAAGAGAGAAAGATCTCTTCGGCAGACAGATTTCTGCCAGGGGAATTCCTTCTCGGAGAGGGGAGACCGTCGCCATCAACACCATCATCAAGCTAGGCTTCATTGGGATCATCATCATCATCATCCACACCATCATCTCCACCAACACCATCATCACCACTCCATCCCGCTGTAACAATTGTGTTGGATATTGCTTTAGTTCTTAGGGGAAACTTTCCCGGTGTTAATTACTATTGTAGTTGATGCTTGTGAGTGGAACCATTGGATTATTGTTTATGTTCAGATTGTTATCCATTACCATATCATCTTTGATCTTGATCCATATGATGTCTTGTGAGTAGTTTGTTGTGTTCTTGAGGACATGAGAGAAGTCATGATGTTAGTAGTGAATCTGTGTTGAGTTATTATTCAATGGTTTAGTATTTAAGTTGTGGTGCTATTCTTCTAGTGGTGTCATGTGAATGTAGACTACATGACACTTCGCATTTATGGGCCTAGGGGGATGCATTTTGTATTTGGCTACTAATTGTGGGGTTGCCGGAGTGACAGAAACCTGAACCCCCGTTAGGACATCTTTGCACAAGGGAGCATAGGATCTCAGAGTTTAAGGCTATGGTTAGATTTATATCTTAATTACTTTCCTATAGTTACGAATGTTTGCAAGGGATTTAACCACAAGTATGTATTAGTCCAAGTAAGGTCGGTACATTAGCACAAGTTCACCCGCACAACACTTATAAACACCAAAGAAGAGTACTCAGCTATTTGAAGCGAAAGCACTTGACAGAATTCCCATGTGTCCTCGAGAATGTTTGGTCCTGATAAGTATTTCCACCCACTTGTACTTTGATAAGAAAGGATTGTGCCACTTGCTCCATTTGTTCGGTACCTTTGTTACTTGCTCTTTGTTCTGTTGCCTTGTTAGAAAACCACTAAAAATCTGTTTGCTAAGTATTCACATGGATTTTTTGCTCCATACCACTGTTCAGCACCTTCTGCTCCTCGTTGGGATCGACACTCCTATTTATCGAAAGTACTACGATACCCCCCTATACTTGTGGGTCATCAATGGCACACCTTATTTTCTTGCCCCTAATAGACTTGAACCATTGTGTCATCAAAGTTGTATATGCTTGCATCTATACGTTGGGATTAGCAGAACCGTGCTATCACGGGGAGCGCTTTCAACACTTATGGATACCCATCTAGTGTATATCATTCTCTTTTGTTTGCGGATGTCGACGGTGTGAAATAAAGAGGGAACTTGTAAGTCCATGGAGTGATGTATGTGTGTTAGAGAAACGCCTGGGCCATGTGCAAGGGGTACCCCATTGGCGGTTCTTTATGATACACATGTACTTACAATGACAAGAACTTACCGGTGACTAAAGTTGAGTATCATGATAAGCAACCCTCGTACTCAAGGGACATGAGATTGCCAACTTATATTTCGTCAAGAATATACTCCATCCTTGTTCACTTTAACCTTAATCATCTCAAGATGCCTATGATAGGGACAAAGAGGGATCAAAGCTAGTAAGTACCATAATCTTTTGGAAGCTCTTTATGACTTGTAATCCCTGCTTCCCTCTATGAAGGGACCTTTCTCCCACTTCCAAGTTGAGTCAGTAAACCTACTTCCTCTCTATCTCCAGCAAGCATTTGAGTTGTTTTTCAAGCATTCATATGGTGATTTATTCAATCATGTTCTTTATCTTCCTTGTTTGCACAAGACTCTTATCTATTGAGTATTGCTTGGAAAGCCATTGTTGTGAAAAAACTTTTTGAGCAAAGAGTGCTCCTGTTTTGAAGACTTCTACAGAAAGCTTTTTGTGAAACTGTTTGCCAGGTGTTCCCTGACCAAGAACAAAGTTTTCCAATTCCAATTATGATTTATCTCTATGCATATCTATTGTGACTCATGTACTTGTTGCAAGCTAAATTATATAATGGTGAGTTACCTTCTTCTATGAGTTGTGTAATGGTAAGTGTGATGCTTCTTGTCCGTATTCTTTTATCGACACTTCACTCCATAAACCTGTGGACATGTTTACTGAGCTTAGTTTTCGCTTGGCGACAAGAGAAGGTCTAAGCTTGGGGGGAGTTGATACGTCCAATTTGCATCACCATTCTATATCATAATTGGCCTCTATTCATTGATATATGTCTTATTATGAGGTGTTACTTATGTATTTTCCTCTGTTTTTGCATGATGATTCTTGGAGGATGGACTGCCAGAGTCAGGATTCTTATGGAAAAAGAGGTGTTTTGATGCAATTTCGCGAAGATCAGAAAAATATTGGAAAATATATTTTCCTAGAAGACGAAGGAAGCCAGAAGGGGAGGCGTAGTTGGGACACAGGGGGCCCACACCCCCTAGGCGCGGGTCCCCCCTAGGCCGCGCCTAGGGCAGGTGTGGCCCACCTGGCTGGCCTCCGACTCCGCCCTCTCTCCTATATTTTCTTCTCGGGACCCTAATACCGAGGGAGGGACCACATAAAGATTTCCGCCGCCTCTGCGGGGCAGAAAACACCGAGAGAGAAAGAGCTCTCCGGCAGACAGATTTCTGCCAGGGAAATTCCTTCCCGGAGAGGGGAGATCGTCAACATTAACACCATCGTCAATCTAGACTTCATCGGGATCATCATCATCATCCACACCATCATCTCCACCAACACCATCATCACCACTCCATCGTGCTGTAACAATCGTGTTGAATACTTGCTTAGTTCTTAGGGGAAACTTTCCTGGTGTTGATTACTATTGTATTTGATGCTTGTGAGTGGAACCATTGAATTATTGTTTATGTTCAGATTGTTATTTATTACCAAAGCATCTTTGATCTTGATCCATATGATGTCTCATGAGTAGTTCGTTTAGTTCTTGAGGACATGGGAGAAGTCATGTTGTTAGTAGTGGATTTGTATTGAGTTATTATTCTATGGTTTAGTATTTAAGTTGTGGTGCTATTCTTCTAGTGGTGTTATGTGAACGTCGACTACATGATACTTCACCATTTATGGGCCTAGGGGAATGCATTGTGTATTTGGCTACTAATTGTGGGTTTGCCGGAGTGACAGAAACCTGAACCCATGTTAGGACACCTTTGCATAAGGGAGTGTAGGATCTCAGAGTTTAAGGCTATGGTTAGGTTTATATCTTAATTACTTTCCTGTAGTTGCGGATGCTTGTAGGGGGTTTAATCACAAGTATGTATTATTCCAAGCAAGGTTGGTACATTAGCACAGGTTCACCCACACAACACTTGCCAAAGAAGAGTACTCAGCTATTTGAAGCGAAAGCACTTTATAGAATTCCCATGTGTCCTCGAGAACGTTTGGTCGTTATAAGTATTTCCACCGGCTTGTCCTTTGCTAAGAAAGGATTGGGCCACTTGCTGTGTCTGCTTGTTGTATTTATTACTTGCACCTTGTTTCTTTATTTATCAGAAAACCCCTAAAAATGCGTTTGCTAAGTATTTACAGAGATTTCCTACTCCATACCACTAGTCAACACCTTCTGATCCTCGTTGGGATCGACACTCCTATTTATTGAAAGTACTGTGATACACCCCTATACTTGTGGGTCATCAATCATATGCGCGGAGTTGGGCATAAAGCATACTCAGGGAGATCGGGTGGTTACCACACCGAGAGTAGCCACAAGGGCATCATAACCAGATCCGAGCCTGACCAGGATGTAGGACACGGTCTCCTTGAAAGTGAGAACATGTCTTTGATACGTCGGAAACGTATCTATAATTTTTGATGCTCCATGCTTGTTTAGTATCTACTTTGCTTTGCTTTGTCTACACTTTGAGGTGTTTTTATATGTTTTCTGGAACTAACCTATTAACAAGTTGCCACAGTGCCAGTTGCTTGTTTTATTCTGTTTTTGGTTCCAGAAAGGCAGAAACTCAATATTCTCGGAATTGGATGGGACAAAAGCCAAAGTCGATATTTTACCATGGGCAACACGAAGTCCAGAGGAGAGATGGAGAGGCTCCACAGGGCGGCCACATCCCCCCAGGCGTGGCCAGGGTGGGCCCGTGCCTAGGCAGGGTGTGGGCCCCCTGGGCACCCCCTGGCTCGCCCCTTCGCCTATAAGAAGCCCCCAATACAGAAACCCTAGGCACCCGATCAAAACTCCACGAAACTGTCTGTATCCACCACCACCATCGTCCCTAGATCGGGGGGGTCTGAAGTTCTTCCCAGCACCCCGTCGGAGGGGATATCATCCCAGAGGCCTTCCTCTCTGATATGATGCGTGACTAGTTCCACCTTGGACTACGGGTCCATGTAGAAGCTAGATGGTTGTATCTCCTCCTTGTGCTTTCATGTATAGATCTTATGAGCTCCGTTCATGATAAAGATCTAATCTATTTGTAATCATGCATGTTGCGTTTACGGGGATCCGATGGATATTGAGATTACTATGTCAGATTTATTAATGGTTTTGTCTTATTGATTCTATCATGTCTGTGTTGTTTGTGATCTTGCATGCTCTCTGTTGTTAGTTGATATCTTGGCCAAGTAGTTGCTAGTGACTCCAAGAGGGGGTATTTATGCTCGATAGTGGGTTCATGCCTCTAGTTTCCAATGGAAGTGACAGAAATCTCTTCGGCTGTAGATGTGTTGTTGCCACTAGGGAGAAAACAACAGTCTCTTGTTCATGGAGCAAGTGGATTGTTTACCTTACACACTTTGCTTAAAGCAGTTGTCTGTTGCTTGCAACTTAATACTGGAGGGGGTTCGTATGATAACCCGAAGGTGGAATTCTAGTCATAGATGCAGTTGGATGGTGGTCTATGAATATTGTTGTATTGCCCAATTGAATCTCATAGGATCTTTTTATCTAGTATTGCATATTTATGCCTTGCTCAGTTCCTGTCAATTGCCCTGCTGTAATTTGTTTATCCTTCATGCCATGTTGTTTATCTAAGGAGAGCACCTCTAGTCAACTATGGACCTCGGTCCAATCTTTACCATTGATACATCTTCCACTGTTTACTTGCTGCAAACCATTCATCACCTTGCACACCATACAATTAATCCTTTGTTACAGCAAACCGGTGATCTTGACAACCTCACTGTTCGTTGGGGAAAATTCTTGAGTTTGTGTTGTGCGGGTTTCCACGTTGCTTCCAACACCTTTGAGACGTTTCCTTCCTCTTACTGGTTCGATAACCTCGGTTTCTTACTGAGGGAAAAGTTGTTGTTGTGCTGCTTCACACCTTGCTCTTGGGGTTCCCAACGAAGCGCTCCTACATCAACCCAGTGCTCCATCAGTCTTGTAGAAGCAACTTCACAGGCACAAATTTGCATATTGGTGAGGTAGTCAGCCGTGGAGTTGAATTGATTTCTTTTGGTATTGGCGAGTGAGATCGGCAGATTTGTGACTTTGGCCTCACTCTGGGAGGCAACCATCTCTTCAATTGCTTGCCATACCTCATGAGAGTGCTCGAGCCGATGCACATGCGGGAGGATCTGCAGGTAGACTGACTGGAGTAGATACGATAGGACTTGTTTCTCGGGACACCCATGCTTCATACGTCGGGTTCGGCTCCGGCTTTGCAGCGCAGAGTTGCCTTTGTTCGGTTCATGGACCAGCGTCTTGGCGGGAGCGGCGTCGGTGCCGTCAAGGAGGCCGAGAAACTAGGCTCTGATACGTCATAAACGTATCTATAATTTTTTATGCTCCATGCTTGTTTAGTATCAACTTTGTTATGTTTTGTCTATACTTTGAGGTGTTTTTATACATTTTCTAGGACTAACCTATTAACAAGATGTCGCAGTGCCAGTTACCTGTTTTTTGTTGTTTTTGGTTTCAGAAAAGCTATTAAGTAAATATTCTCGGAATTGGACGAGACAAAAGCCAAAGTCAATATTTCACCAAAAGGAACACGGAGTCCGGAGGGCAGCTGAAGTGGGGCCTCGAGGCGGCCACACCTGGTGGCGGCGCGGCCAGGGGGCGTGCCACCCCTAGGTGTGGGCTGATGGCTCAGTTGATGTGGAGCCTGTTGGGAACCCCAAGAGCAAGGTGTGAAGCAGCACAACAGCAAGTCTTCCCTCAGTAAGAAACCGAGGTTATCGAACCACTAGGAGGAAGGAAACGTCACATAGGTGTTGCAAGCAATGCGGAGACCTACACAACACAAACTCAAGACTTTGCCCCAACTAACATTGAGGTTGTCAATCTCACCGGTTTTTGTAACAAAGGATTAACTGTATGGTGTGGAAGGTAATGGTGGTTTGCAGCAAGTAAATAGTAATAGTGGAGGATGTATCAATGGTAAATATTGGACCGGGGTCTATAGTTCACTAGAGGTGCTCTCCTTAGATAAACAACATGGCATGAAGGGTAAACAAATTACAGCAGGGCAATTAACAGGAACTGAGCAAGGAATAACAATGCAATACCAGACAAAAAGATCCTATGAGATTTGATTGGGCAATACAACAAGATACATAGACCGCCATCCAACTACATCTATGACTAGTAGTCCACCTTTGGGTTATCATCTGAACCCCTCCAGTATTAAGTTGCAAGCAACAGACAACTGCTTTAAGCAAAGTGTGTAAGGTAAACAATCCACTTGCTACATGAACAAGAGACCGTTGTTTTCTCCCTTGTGGAAACAGCACATCTACAACCGAAGAGATTTCTATCACTTTCCTTGGAAACTAGAGGCATGAACCCACTATCGAGCATAAATACCCCCTCTTGGAGTCACTAGCAACAACTGGGCTAAGATAGCTACTAACAACGGAGAGCATGCAAGATCACAAACAACACAGACATGATAGAATGATAAAGACAAAACCATTAATCAATCTGACATAGTAATCTCAATATCCATAGGATCCCCGCAAACACAACATGCATGATTACAAATAGATTAGATCTTGATCATAAACGGAGCTCACAAGATCTATACATTAAAGCACAAGGAGGAGATACAACCATCTAGCTACTACATGAACCCATAGTCCAAGGTGGAACTACTCACACATCATACCGGAGAAGAAGGCCTCCGGGATGATCTCCCCTTCGGCAGGGTGTCAGGAAGAACTTCAGATCCCCCCCGATCTAGGGACGATGGTGGCGGCGGCTACATACGGTTTCGTGGAGTTTTGATTGAGTGCCTAGGGTTTCTGCATCGGGGGCTTCTTATAGGCGAGGAGGCGAGGCAGGGGTGCCTAGGGGGCCCACACCCTACACAGGCGCGGGCCAGGCTTGGCCGCGCCTGGGGGTGTGGCCGCCCTGTGGCGCCTCTCCGTCTCCCCTCTGGACTTCGTGTCGCCCATGGTAAAATATTGACTTTGGCTTTTGTCCCGTCCAATTATGAAAATATTGATTTTCCGCCTTTCTGGAACCAAAAACATAAGAAAGCAGGCAACTGTCACTGTGGCAACTTGTTAATAGGTTAGTTCCAGAAAAGATATAAAAACACCTCAAAGTGTAGACAAAGCAAAGCAAAGTAGATACTAAACAAGCATGGAACATCAAAAATTATAGATACGTTTCCGACGTATCAAGCATCCCCAAGATTAACTCCTGCTCGTCCTCGAGTAGGTAAGTGATAAAAAGAATAATTTTTTAGGTGACATGCACCAGCAAAACCAAGGTCAAACCATTTGCAAGCATTGAAAGCTGCGATCAAAGAACTCTAAACATGTGCATGAAAGATGGAGTTCTAACAATAAGACAAAGTAACTACGCATGCAACATGAAAGGCTACAAACAAAGATCATGAATAACATGCATTGAAAAATGTTTGTTTGTTTCACATAGAGAAAACATGGCATAGTGGCAATCAGCTTTTCCCTCATAGAGTAGCAAATAGATGCATAGGACACCTTCAAAGTTCATAAGAGTGACTAGATACAGATAGCACAAGAATAAGTAATACCACAATATGCATCAATCAATAAGTTTTGGGGCACTGCACATAGAACTAAGAATGGCAACTATGCTCTCTTAATGGTGCCTAAAGGTAGAAGGTGGAGACTCAAAATAGTAGTGGAAGAAAAGCCCTTCATAAAGGAAGCAGGGATTTCAAGTTTCGAAAAGAGCTTCCAAAAATTATGGTACTTGTTAGCTTTCATCCCTCATTTCCCCTATCATAAGCATCTTGAAGTGATTAAGGTTAAAGTGAAAAACTATGGAGTATATGCTTGACAAAGTATAAGTTGGCAATCTCATGTCCCCTGAATACGAGGGCCACACCTCATGCGACTAAACTTCAGTCACCTGTAAGTTCTTATCTTTGTAAGTACATGCGTATCATAGATAACCGCCAACGGGGTACCCCTTGCACATGGTACAGGAGCTATCCCATAACCAAAATGACAAGGCAAGCAGACATTGAGCATCTCAGCGATCTTTTTATTTACTATATGCATAACTTTTTATGGATGATGCTTCATAGATAGCTCACTATGGTGAAGCTGCAAGTTTCCACCATGATTAGGCATGGTTTAGGCTATCAACCCAGACGTTTCTCTAACACAAAATACATATCTCCATGGACTTACAAGCTCCCTCTTTATTTCACACCGGTGACATCCATAGACAAAAGAGCATGATATCAACTGAGTACAAAGTACAAGTGCAATGTTGAAAACGTTCCCCATGACAACATGATTCTGCTAATTCCAACGTATAAGTGCAAGCATATACAACATAGACGACACAATGGTTCAAGTTTATTAGGGCAAAGAATAAAAAGTGTGACATCAAGTTTGTGAGGGCTTTAATCACTAAGTTTTCACATATCAAAATACTTTTAAATTGGAAGATAGCTGAAAACAAGAATATACTTGGAATGGTGTAACACACCATGCATAGGAGTTTATAGTGGACACTTTGGAATAGCTGGGTTTCTTGGGAGTTGGAAGCATGAGTAGAGCTTACTCATACAAGTGGAGGCTAGCAAAAGACTGGGAGCAACCAACTAAGAGAGCAATAATGGCCATAATCATGCAGAGCGACAAAATATTACTAATCAAAGCATAGAGTGGTACTATAAGTCAAGGACTAAATGATCATAGAGGCTATGGTGACTTATCATAGTCATAACATGGTGTGAGCATGTGCCAAGTCAACCCAAACAAAGCATCAAAGGAGAATACCACAATACTATGCTTTTGTATGCTAAAACAACGCATGATTCCTTCAAGGCACACTAAGAAATCCCAATTGTTTGGAACAAGACATGCTACAACAATAATCACTAGGCATAAGGTCAAAACAACACCTAGCATGTCATGCTAAAGTCTAAGTCACAGTCAATGCAAGCTCCTCTTGCACTTTCAAGCAAGAACTTTCTACTCCTTTCCAACACCAATTGACTTATTTGAAACAACACAACGAGAACGCGGGTCCAAACTACTTTATTCAAGCAAACTAAACATACTAAGCAAAGCAAAAGAAAACTAAGACGCTCCAAGAACAACACAACTCTGCATGAAATAATAAAAATGAAGTGTCTAGACAGACCTGAGCTTTTTATTGATGAAGAAGGGGATGCCTTGGGCATACCCAAGCTTTGAAGCTTGTACCTCTTGGATATTTCTTGGGGTGACACCATGGTGGCATACCCAAGCTTGAGATTTTGTCCATTCTTCATCTCATTACATCATTCTCTCTCTACACCTGGAAAAAAAATTCATACAAAACTTCACACAATCTTCATTAGCAACATTAGTGTATTCAAAAGATAATAGACCTTTAAGAAAAGCTTTGGAATAGAAATACTTTTCACTAAAAACACAAGCTACGGAAGCAACTTAATTCCCCAAAATATAACTAAAAAAGAAACCGATAAGAAGCAAATGCAAATAATGGCAGAAATCTGCCAAAACAGACCAGCAGGTAGAAACCGATTTTTTTGAAAATCTTATGTTGCTCAAATCAAAAAGTGTTGAACTAATGAAAGTTATCTAACATACTGGGTTATGTATTCGTAAATCTTCAGCTCGGTCCGAGTTACAGAGACTCCTCATGAATTTTTATGGTGGAGGACAGAAATCTGTTTCGGGACAACAACTCCCATTACTTCCCTCTCATTAGAGGTCATTCTTGGCACAAAAAGCAAACAAAAAGGATAAGGAGAGGTCATTACTGAAGTAATAACTTCCAAGACTCAAGGAAACTCTTGGGTTATCTCCCAACAAGTACTTTTCTTTAACGCCTTTAAGTTAGGCACAAGAAACAAGAAGAATCAAGTATTTTCAAATGAGGAAGCATTAATATCAATACTTGCAAAGTCTTCAACTATGAAAGGTTTATAATCCAAATGGGTTTTGGAGGATCCCTTCTCATCTCTCTTTGGTTTACTACTTTCATCAAAAAGATTTTCAGGAGCAATCCAATCAAAAAAAATTCAAAGGCTTCATGCATTCCAACAAGCTTAAAGGGTATGGGTATCTTGAATTCCTCTCCAGGCTTAGTTTTATCTTAAGTACCCACAACATCTGCACATGATCCTAGCATATTGAAACACTTAAAGACCTTTTTGGCTTCCCTAGCAACATCATTGAACTCTTTTAGTAAAGTTTCAAGAATGAATTCTCTCTTTTCAACATTCTTTTCTTCTTTTAGTTTTAGGAACAAGAATTGTATCATGGGGTTAAGGCTAACAAACCTAGCCTCCAACATATGAACTAAAGAAGCTGCAGCAATTTCATAATTAGGAGCAAGCTCTGCTATATATTTATCCTCAATATCTTCATGCTTGCTAACATGATTAAAGAATTCTTCAATATTATCTTTCCCAATTATGGAGCCACTACCTATTGCAAGATCCTTCAGAGCGAACTTGGGGAACAACATGGTGAGCTAGAGCAAGGTCGCAACTAGTGTAGGAACTAATTTTTTTGTGTTTTTGAATAAAGAAAGCATACCAAAAAAGACTAATTTTTTTTTGAGTTTTTGAAAAGAGGCAAACAAAACCAAGCAAAAGAAACTAAGCAAACTAAAAACAAACTAAAGAGAAAGGAAGTGGAGGACTCCCCATGTGAAGACGTCCTTGGCCTCCCCGGCAACGGCGCCAGAAAACTTGTTGATGGCTCAGTTGATATGGAGCCTGTTGCGAACCCCAAGAGCAAGGTGTGAAGCAGCACAGCAGCAAGTCTTCCCTCAGTAAGAAACCGAGGTTATCGAACCAGTAGGAGGAAGGAAACATCACATAGGTGTTGCAAGCAATGCGGATACCTGCACAACACAAACTCGAGACTTTGCCCCAACTAATAGTGAGGTTATCAATCTCACCGGTTGTTGTAACAAAGGATTAACTGTATGGTGTGGAAGGTAATGGTGGTTTGCAGCAAGTAAACAGTAACAGTGGAAGATGTATCAATGGTAAAGATTGAACCGGGGTCCATAGTTCACTAGAGGTGCTCTCCTTAGATAAACAACATGGCATGAAGGGTAAACAAATTACAACAGGGCAATTGACAGGAACTGAGCAAGGCATAACAATGCAATACCAGACAAAAAGATCCTATGAGTTTCGATTGGGAAATACAACAAGATACATAGACCGCCATCCAACTACATCTATGACTAGTAGTCCACCTTTGGGTTATCATCCGAACCCCCTCCAGTATTAAGTTGCAAGCAACAGACAACTGCTTTAAGCAAAGTGTATAAGGTAAACAATCCACTTTCTCCATGAACAAGAGACCGTTGTTTTATCCCTAGTGGCAACAACACATCTACAACCGAAGATATTTCTGTCACTTCCCTTGGAAACTAGAGGCATGAACCCACTATCGAGCATAAATACCCCCTCTTGGAGTCACTAGCAACTACTTGGCCAAGATAGCTACTAACAACGAAGAGCATGCAAGATCACAAACAACACAGACATGATAGAATCATAAAGACAAAACCATTAATCAATCTGACATAGTAATCTCAATATCCATCGGATCCCCGCAAACACAACATGCATGATTACAAATAGATTAGATCTTGATCATGAACGGAGCTCACAAGATCTATACATGAAAGCACAAGGAGGAGATACAACCATCTAGCTACTACATGGACCCATAGTACAAGGTGGAACTACTCACGCATCATACCGGAGAAGAAGCCCTCCGAGATGATCTCCCCTCTAGCAGGGTGCCGGGAAGAACTTTAGATCCCCCCGATCTGGGGACGATGGTGGCAGCGACTACAGATGGTTTCGTGGAGTTTTGATCGGGTGCCTAGGGTTCCTGCATCGGGGGCTTGTTATATGCGAGGAGGCGAGGAAGGGGGTACCCAGGGGGCCCACACCCTGCCTAGGAGAGGCCCAGGCTTGGACGTGCCTCAGGGGGTGGACGCCCTGTGGCGCCTCTCCGTCTCCCCTCTGGACTTCGTGTCGCCCACGGTAAAATATTGACTTTGGCTTTTTTCCCATCCAATTCCGAGAATATTGATTTTCTGCCTTTCTGGAACCAAAAACAGAAGAAAGCAAGCAACTAGCATTGTGGCAACTTGTTTAATAGGTTAGTTCCAGAAAAGATATAAAAACACCTCAAACTATAGATAAAGCAAAGCAAAGTAGATGCTAAATAAGCATGGAACATCAAAAATTATAGATACGTTTCCGACATATCATGGGCCCCTCGGGCGCCCACCAACCTTGCCCCTTCGCCTATAAAATTGCCCTGATACAGAAACCCTAAGTACCCGATCAAATCTCCATGAAACGGTCTGTAGCCGCCGCCACCATCATCCCTAGATCGGGGGGATCTAAAGCTCTTCCCGACACCCCGCCGGAGGGGAGAGATCATCCCGGAGGCCTTCTTCATTACCATGCCAGCCTCCGGAGTGATGCGTGAGTAGTTCACCCTTGGACTATTGGTCCATACAGTAGCTAGATGGATGTTTCTCCTCCGTTGTGCTATCATGTTTAGATCTTGTGAGCTCCGTTCATGATCAATATCATCAATTTGTAATCATATATGTTGTGTTTGCGGGGTCCGATGAATATTGAGATACTATGTCAGATTGATTATTGGTTCTATTATGTCTATGTTATTTGTGTTCTTGCATGCTCTCTGTTGTTAGTAGCTATCTTGGCCTAGTAGGTGCTTGCAACTCCAAGAGGGAGTATTTATGCTCGATAGTAGGTTCATGCCTCTAGTAATCTGGGGAAGTGACAGAAATCTCTAAGGCTATGGATGTGTTGTTGCTACTAGGGAGAAAACAACAATCCTTTGTTCATGGAGCAATTGTATTATTTACTTTACACACAATTTCTGAATGCAATTATCTGTTTCTTGCAACTTAGTACTGGAAGGGGTTCGGATGATAACCTGAAGGTGGATTATTAGTCATAGATGAAGTTGGATTATGGTCTATGTATTATGTTGTAATGCCCAATCAAATCTCGTAGGAGTCAAGATGTCTAGTATATGCATTGTTATGCTTTCTCAATCTATCAATTGCCCCGCTGTAATTTGTTCACCCAACATGCTATCTATCTTAAGGGGAACACCTCTAGTGAACTGTGGACCCCGGTCCAATTTTATCATTGATACATCATCTACTTTTACTGTTTACTTTCTGCAAGCAATCACTATCTTCCACACTATATGTTTAATCCTTTGTTTCTCAGCAAACCGGTGAGATTGACAACCTCACTATAAGTTGGGGCAAAGTTTTGAGTTTGTGTTGTGCAGGTTCCAAGTTGTTAGCAACACCTTGGAGTTGTTTCCTTACTCCTACTGGTTCGATAACCTTGGTTTCTGTCAACACCCGAATTTTTAATCCCAGATGCCTGTTATGCCATACATCGCAATCCCAGGATTACCATTTTTGCGAGACATAACAGAATTGGATACCACAGTACATCATCCATTACAAACCATACATAAGGTCTTACACAAATAAGGATCTCATGATCCAGTTCTTAATACAGCTCAAGCAGCGGAATACGTAATAATAAATGTAGCGTAGGCGAAGCTCCATCTTCGGGGTCACAGGCAATGCTGACGATGGGAGATGATCCTAGTTGTCGTACCTTCCTGGGGTCCATCCTCCAGGTACTCCTCTTCATAGTCTGGCCACGGGAATAGCCAGGGACAAAGCCATGAATACTCTTTAAGTACTTGCAAACTAATACTAATAAGTGAAAGGGATTTTTGGATAATAGGACACTAGGCTCTAAGGTTGTTTTGCAAAGGCCAGATTTATCTCTACTAAGTTAAGAAGCAAGAGAAACTAGTCACAAATTTATAATTCCTAAGTGGGATCTTATAACTCATGTCACAACTCTGTTGTGGTCAAGTCAAAGTCTCAATTCATTTAACAAGTTCTTTTGAAAACATCTGACGGGGGAACAGTATGGCCACTCCAACTGTCCATAACCGTGGACGTGGCTATTCGAATAGTTTGACACTCTGCAGAGATTGTATACTTTCACCACAACATTCGATACATCCGTGTCACATCCCAAAATTTTCCAAATTTTGAAATGTGAAAAAAATAAATAAACAAAATAAAACTTTGTTGAAATTTAGGGTGAGAAGAAACTTTTTGATTCCATTTGGAAACATCCAAACCTATTTTGATCAAATAAATCCTAAAAGGATTTAAAAAGATAAACAATTAATAAATAAAATTATGATAGTTGGAGTTACTATTTTTGGATCTTTTAATAAAAGGATTTGATTTTCAAAAGCAAAGGTAGAATTATGATTATTTTATAGAGCCAAATTAAATCTTGGCCAAGCTTTTGAAATAAAATATTTCTATTTGATAAAAAGAGTAGAGGTTTATTTAAATAAAATAATGAGGATTTATTAATATCCAATTTTATTAAAGTAAAGGCTTTTCCATTTTAAATAAACACTAAAACTTGTTAATTTATTTTAAATAATATTTCCAAGTGTTTTGTATTTTCAAATGAAACCTACTGAAAAGGTTTTGGTTTGTTTTAGATTTCAAATAGAATTTTTAAATAAATTAAATCCTATTTGAATTAATGACTAAGGTCCATTTATTTAATTATTAATGGATCCTAAAAATAATAAAAATTATTTAGTTTTGGTCTTTGGATTGTGTTGTTAAACAGAACTAAAATCAATACAAAGCTTGGATGGAAGTTTTTTTCATTTTGAGTTTGAATTGTTTGGTTGAAAATCAAAACAGAAAATCAAATAGAAAAAGAAAAAGCTTACAGAATAAAAAAAGAAACAAAACGGCCCAACTAAGCAAGCCCAGCAAGGCCTAGACCAGCCCAACTAACCCCTCCCCGCAGTGAACCGTTTTTCACTGAATCCCACACCCGCAGAGTCACAGACAGGTGGCCCATCTCCCACTCTCTCTTCCCCCGCTGACAGACAGGCCCCACAGCGCCAGCACATCGTCTTCAACCCGCGCCAGCCGTTTTTCCCCTCTCCTCAACGGCGTTCTGCCGATTAACTCCGGCGTTGATTTCGCGTTAATGGCGGCCTTAATTCCTCCAGTGACCACGCCCATTTAACCGCCCGTTCCTCCTCTCTCTTTTCCCCCAAACCACGCCACCCCTCTGCCACTAGGCTGCCGGAATTTTAGCTCAAGCCTCCTCTGTCTCCGACGACTTCCCCGGTCAATTCTGGCGTTGTCCAGCCGCCCCTCTCCTCCATCTGCACGCGAGCTGGTTCTCCACCTCTAGGCGCACCTGCCAGTGCCACCCATTCGCCCGCACTTGCCCCAAAGCGTCGGCAAGGACAAGCCCAACTCGCCACCGCCGTCTGCCATTGCTCCGGCGACTCCTCCTGGTAAGCCTCGACCACCCCGAGCCTTCCTATTGATGCTCCTAAGATCCCCAGGACAGTACGCATCTGACCACGTCCTTGTTTTGCCTCGGCGCGACCTGCAGCCTCACCTCCGACAGCAAATAGAGTCGCCCGTCGTCAGTAGCTACTCTGGCGAGCAATCGTCGTCGTTCCTGAGCGCCCCTCGCCAAGCCAGCGCCACCTCAAGCTTCACCAACCCTCTGCGAGCACGGTGAGCACCTCCGTTTCTTCCCTTGATTCCTGTAACCGCCGCGACGCCACCGTCTGGCCGCGCGCCGCCGTCTGCCACCGCCAGCGCCGCCAGATCTTGGTCGAGCTGCTGTGAGCCGTGCGATGCGAATCGTCTGGCTGCGATTAGATTTTAACTGAAAGGGTATGAGTGCATCTGAGCCGAGCGATTTAACTTAGATCCAATGATCCAGAGAGCCCGATCCACCCAAAGTGGTACCGGCCAATAGAATTGCGCCACGTGGACAAGATTTGGTTTAAAAACAGAAATAGAATCTGATTGAATTGCAAATTTGTAAATTGCATAACTTTAGATCCACATGTCCAAATTTTGCAAATATTATATCAATGGAATCAGTAGAACATGTAGTTTGCAACCATGCACTTTGTTTAATGTTTTGCTTCTGGTAAATTGGTTGAATTTGCAGAAACATGTGTAGGCTTATTTTGAATATAAAAATTGTTCTAGATATATTTTTAGTATGAAATCTTTGCAAAATGGTTTGATGTGAACCTACTGACCCTAGGAACCAACTCATGGATTTAAAAATGAATTTTGTGAAGTTAGAGAATAAATAATTGAATTAGCTCATTTCTAGTCAAATAAAAATATTGATTTTATTTTAGAAATGATTTTTGAGTAAAATCTTTGGGAATGAATTGATTCAAACTTTCTGACCCTAAACACCAAGTTTTGAGAATTAAAATATATTTGTTGAACTCTTTAAAGAATATTGCTTTGCTAAAAGCATTTTCAACCACATAAAATAATGATTTGATTTAAAAATGGTTTATAGATAAAACCTTTTGCAAATGGTTTTGCCACTTTAGTAAATGAACACTTTGAACCTTATAATGTTTAGAGCCTAGTAGAAACCACTTTTCTAAATAAAACTATCTTTTGCATGCTTGCATGCATGACCTTGTTTCTATTATTTTATGTGTGATAAATTGTTTGAATATTGGTTGGAATGCTAGTTGAATTGTGTTTGCTTGATTGAATTGTAGTGGAATTAGAAGAGTGTGATATTTGCAAGATCAAGAAGTGAACCAACATTCCCTACTAAAAAGGCAAGTGACACTATCATCCAAGTCCTACTATTTTCATTACACTTAGTGGATTTTTGAAACATGCATGATAAGCTTTACTATATTTTATGCTATGCTAAATCCTAATAGGATACCCTTATATATTCCTTAGTGGAAACATTGTAGTTGTAGTATGCTTAGCCCTGCTATATATTGGGATGGGATACATGTTATGATTATATGAAGAGTTGAAAAATACATATGTTTTATATAATAAAACAAGTACTCAATGAACCACCTGGGTGGACAAGGATACTCAAGTTTTGGACAAGGTGGCAACAAAAGGAACCATGTTTATATGGCTATCTCTTTTTGTATGTGCACTAGAAGAAAACCACCCAGGGACTTAGAGATTGAACATGTTTCTCGTACAGTGGCTTCCGTGTATAGCCACATGCTAAATGGGCTCTGGCTTAGTCAACTACATAGTGGAAGACCCATGCATTGGCATCTTCAGGTTAACTAGATTTGTGTAAGGGAACTTGAAACCCTACATTGGTGCCTGGATGACAAGCTAGCATTGTGTATTGGGAGGACTCCTATGGAAAGACTTTGTCACATTCTCAATCTGCCAGTACTCCATATTGGTGAGTACTTATCCAGCGGCCACTGGTGGCATCAAGATGAGATTGTGTCATGTGGGTAAAGTGTACAACTTTTGCAGAAGATCAAATTCTAAGTACTTAGCCGTGTCCCCGGTTATGGACAATACTGAGCAACTAAGGCCTGAAGCTATGGAAGATCTCAACATTCCAATTTCTCAAAGTAAAACTTGATGGTGACAACAAGGGATTAGAAGCACTTGGAGTTTTCCAAGAAGTTCAAAAAGATTGACAAAGATCAAAATCTATTTTGAAAAGATAGGACAAAAACTATATTGCTTTCTACAAATGAGACAAAACCCTACTTAGCCAAATATACATGTAATGATAGGATCCACTTAGTTCTACATAGTAGTGAAACTTGCCAATACAATTCAATGTATTGACCCTTGTGGCTGCAACTTATTATGTTGCAGGTTTGTTTGATGTTAGTGAAGTTTATTGAATAGGGTTACAAGTCTACAACCAACATGACTGCTTGTGGCACTTTGAAGATGAAGGACTCCATGCTATAGTTATTTCTGCTGCATTGTAACGAGATAGCCAAATGAGCTATGTAAGATGTAATGAATTATTTTATTCCTAGTTATAAAGTAGTATTATGACCTTTGTTTCTTGATATTACATCTTAACTGTGGATGCTAGCTATTGATCCAGGGACTAGCATTATAAACACAGGGATCTCTACCTTATTAAAGGTTGGGAACCTTATAGATGGTATCAGAGCATTGTGTTGCCTGTAGGATTGTAACCCTAGGATTGGACAAAACCCCTTAGAAAAAATAGGAGTTGCATTTGTTCCAAAACTTATTTACAAACAATCTTGTAAACTCTTTCCTCAACCATTTTGGTTTTGATTCTACATCTTTTCTAATTCAAACTTGATGGACAAAGCCTACTCCATGGCCAAAGACTTCACCATGAGCAAAGATTTCATCAACTCTAATGACTTCAACATCTTCAAATGATTTCAACTTTAGTTTCACCAAGGACTTCAACTTAGACATCACTAAGAACTACCAGTGAGAACCAAGAGACATTAGATTGCCTACCATAAACATTGATATCATGTTAGTGTATGGATCATATTGACCTATGAGATATGACTACACTAAGTTGTTTATTTCAAGAAAAAAACTTGTTGAGTCCTTCAACTCATGAGTTAAACTCATAAGTTGTTAAGTGAATAGTTGCTTGATGATTGCTTGATTGTTTGATTGAACTTGGTTGTTTTGAGTTGTGTGTTAAAACTTCTTAAAAACCTATCCACCAATACTTATCCCTATCAAACCAACATGACTGCCTGTGGCACTTTGAAGATGAAGGACTCCATGCTATGGTTATTTCTGCTGCATTGTAACGAGATAGCCAAATGAGCTATGTAATATGTAATGAATTATTTTATTCCTGGTTATAAAGTTGTATTATGAACTTTGTTTCTTGATATTGCATCTTAACTATGGATGCTAGCTATTGATCCAGGGACTAGCAATGTAAACACAGGGATCTCTACCTTATTAAAGGTTGGGAACCTTACAATCCGTTAGGAACAAATCCTGAATTCACCATACTCAGTATGCGGATAATCAATCCTAACCTTTCAATTAGACACCCTAGTATAAGCACCTCTACTGTGAGTTTGGCCTCTCAACCATGACCAACTGTCATCTTGGGTACTACACAGGTGGACAATCTTCACAAGGTAGCCTCAGCTCAGACCTTGGCCGCGAGGGAACTAATACTAAGGTATATAAGTTTCCAGTCAAGCCCTACCCAATCTTCGGGTATTGTGGTTGTACGATAAAATTGGAATGGTATCGCATCTAGACAACCATCAGTTTTATAAAGGGCTAAGGCTCATGCCTCAACATTTTCATCACCAAAATCATCTGGTGTTCAGAAACACATGTCAAAACATCTCAGTAGAATGATCCATCATTCTAAGGTTTTCATAACCATTTTTCCACCAAGTATTCCCATCTAAAGTTGATCAAGTTTTATGCTTAGAACTAGCATCTACAAGTGGGGATAAGTACTAATGAGGGGTGGTAAACTAGTGGAGTTTCAACTAAGTACAACCTTATATCTTAGGATGATATCAAGGTTCCTAACTTAGGCCAAATTTTATGCTCTTTATGCAACCTTCAACTATATCTTTCTAGAATCTACAAGTCACTTGAGTACTCTCTAAGGCAGTAGCTTTGATAAGGAAATAAAATAAAAGGCTTGCAAATAAAACTAGGATTGGGTTATCAAGTGGGTAATATCACATATGCTTAAGGCATATAGTAGGCATGGTAACAAGTAAGGGTTTGCTTGTATCAGTAGAATATCTTGCAAGGGTTATCTTGCACATTCACTAGTAGTATTAGGCTTGCCTTGTGCAGAGCAGTGGTTGAAGTTCTCCTCGGCTTCTTCTTCGTAGTATCCTCCTTCCTCCTCGTATCCTTGGTCGGTACTAGCGTCTATAAATAAATACGATGTACACAATCACCAAACAATACTTAAATACTTGCAATCATCACACAAAAGGGTCCTATAGATGATCTAGCATCATCACTAACATTACAAGATTAAAGCTTGGTTTAATTCCTTTTATTTTTAGAAAAGTAATTTCTACTCATTGAAAAACTACTTAAGATTTAATATTCTCCAAACCAAATATGGGATCATGTTGACACATGTCATCACCACATATTTTAGTCCATGGGAATGTGATTTAAAGTGGTGTCACAATTTAATAAGGTTTTACCCTTTTATTTTAATTAATTAAAGTGGCTAGAAATGCCTATGTGGCATTCTTTTATTACTTGGTCATTATTTCTGTAAGTAAACCTATATATTTTTATATATTCTGAAAGGTATGGTCAAATGTGATTTTTGAGAGTTGGAATAAACTCAAAAGCTATTGTGGTTTAAGTTTGAAAAATGTTTGAATGCAGAAAAGCTCCTGCCTTGTTATTTTTACCAAGGATGATCTACAGATCCAAATGACTTGAATCCAACGGGCTTGGATTCAGCATTCCTAGGCCTTTCTAACAAAATTGGTTTCATTCAATTTGGTGCAATGAATCGATCTGGGTTGATTTTTGAAACTGGGTGTGTTTGAAATAAAATGGAAAAGGTTTAATTCAAATAACTGGGCTGTGCGGGAAGTGATACTGGGCCAGCCTGCTAAGCGCAGCGCTTCCGCGGGCTGTTTAAGTGGTTGTCCCCACGCGTCAGTGAGACGAGGGGGTGCGAAGCGGTATGGGGCGATGTGGTGCGTTCGATCTGGTTCTAATCCAATGGCTGAGATTCATCGTCGACCTTGGGCAACGCCGGCGAGACAGAAACCTAGCACGGCCATTGGGGGTCGTTGGGGGCTCACCGGGGTTCAGGCGAGGGTCGGCGAGACGGGCGAACAACAAAGTCGATGACGGCGAACCTCCTGGTACCGGCAGCTTCTCCTGGGGCGGCTCCAATCGCTGGCTTCCTTCTCCTCCAGAGGCGGCGGGCTCCGGTGAAATTCTGGCGAAGTGTTGCTCACCTTGCTCCGGGAACAGGGTGGCACGATCAGTGAGAAGAGGGAAGTGAGATGGTGTGCTCAATTCGGCTGGGGGTGGCCTCTATTTATAGTCGCAACGACGAGACCAAACGGGATAGGCAGGCAACGGTGGCGACATGGCTACGGGCTGCTAGAGGCATGGCCGGCGGTGGCGATCGCTTGGTGGTCTCCTGGCGATGCTCTACGGCTTTAATGCGCACGTAGGAGCGGTGCGGTTTGGTCTGGAACGCGCGATGCTCTGCGCGGCAGAGGCGGTGTCTTGAACGGCGAGCGGTGGTTGTGCGGCATGGGGCGGCGAACGGGGTGTCTGGCGGTCTCCTGGGTCGGTGGTGATCGTGTATGCACGCGGCGAGGGTGGCGCGCGGTCTGTGGGCTTCGGTCGAGCGTGGCGCTCTGGCGCATGCTCGGCACGGTTGCTGGCGAGCTGGGCGCGGTCCGTGCGTGTGGTCCAGGGTTTGGCAAAGCTCGTGGCTGGGACATGGAGTGGTGGTGGATGGTGGGCTGCCTCCTAGACAAGGTTGGCACGGCTAAATCTCCTCCTAGCTTGCTGTCTACACTCGGGTGGCATGGTGAGCTTTGGCTATTCACCATTGATGTCATTGCCCAGCTTACAGTGAGGCTAGTGCTTGGTTTAACTTGCTAGATGATCTACTGAGATGGTTGTGAGATAGAGAGGGAACAAGTTAGGCTTCAATCACTGCTCACAATAGTGTTTAGGATTTTGATGATTTCTGTCTGCCAAGTGTTTGATGAAATGGCCACAAGAACTCAAGTTTTGAATTTTGAAAAGATTTTTGGTGGGTGTGCTAGGTTGGTGTTGGTGAGTTTGCAGATGCTTGGGTTTTGAAAGTTGAGCTTGTTTGAGTGGTTTTTGAAAAAGTGGGATCTTCCCATATGATAAAGATTCAATTTTGAATTGTCATTTAAACCATGCATTTGAAAGTTTTTGGATGATCACAAAGTGGGCCTTGATACCTTGTTATGAGTACAATCAAGGGGTGCAAAGATCCAGAAAAGTTTTTGTTAGGTTCAGAAAGTTTGAGACAGCCAAAGTAGGCATGGGAGTTAAATTGGTCAAAATGACCATTCCCTTATTTTATTTGTTTTGATTTACTTGTCTTTGGGAAAAGTGTGGGAAATGTTTAGATGATGTTTATTTCACCTAAGCATCCATTTACAAGCAAAGGAACACACAAACAAGGTGGTTCAAAAGAATTCAAAATGAAATGCATACTCACATGCATGCTTCCATAATTTTATTTTAGAAAAGTTTTTTTGTTAACCCTAAATTGATGATTAGAGTTTGATGATCCAAGTTTAGTATTTTTGGGATGTTAAAAACCTTCCCCCCTTATAAAAAATCTCGTCCCGAGATTTGAAAAAGGACGAAAAAGATTACCTAGGATTTGAAGAGATCGGGAAACTCCGTCCTGATGTGATCTTCGCGCTCCCAGGTAGCTTCCTCTTCTGTGTGGTTGCTCCACTGAATCTTGAGAAACTTGATGCTTCAGGTTCGGGTAGTTTTGAAAGCTTCTTCCAAAATACGGATGGGTACTTCGGGATAGGTCAGGTCATCATTGATCTCTATGGTCTAGTGGTCGATGTTCTTGAACACTTTGGTCTTCTCGGGGACTTCGAGACACTTGCGAAGTAACGAGATATGGAACACATTGTGCACTGCGGACATCTCTTCGGGTAGTTCCAATTGATACGACACTTCTCCTCGACGGTTCAAAATCTTGAAGGGTCTGATATATCTGGGGGCTAACTTTCCTTTGAGTTGGAAACGCTGCATTCCTTTTAATGGCGACACTTTCAGATACACAAAATCTCCTATGTTGAAGGTAAGGTCTCGACGTCTCTTGTCGGCATAACTCTTCTGTCTGGACTGGGCTGTCTTGAGGTGCTCACGAATCTTGTGAACCTTCTCTTCTGCTTCTCGTAGGATGTCGGGTCCGAAAATCTGACTCTCTCCTACTTCCGACCAGTTCAAAGGGGTGCGACACTTCCTTCCGTACATGAACTCAAATGGGGCCATTTGCAAACTAGCCTGATAACTGTTGTTGTAAGAAAATTCTGCAAACAGCAGACAATCCTCCCACTTGGATCCATATTCTAACACACATGCTCTCAGCATATCTTCGAGTATTTGATTTACTCGCTCCGTTTGTCCATCGGTCTGAGGGTGATACACGGTACTGAAATCTAGGCGGGTTCCTAAACCTTCTTGAACTTTCTTCCAGAATCTCGAGGTAAACTGAGTTCCTCGATCAGATACAATGTTCTTGGGGACTCCATGCAAACTAACTATTCTAGCGATGTACAACTCTGCTAGCTTCGAACTCTGATATGTGGTCTTGACGGGCAAGAAATGGGCAACTTTGGACAATCGGTCCACTATGACCCAGATAGAGTCATTTCCCCTACTAGAAGTAGGCAGTCCGGTGATAAAGTCCATTCCAACAGAATCCCATTTCCATTCCGGAATCTATAATGGTTGCAATAATCCAGTGGGTCTTTGATGTCCTGCCTTGACTCGCTGACATATGTCACACTTGGCGATATAGCTTCCGATTTCTCTCTTCATCTTATGCCACCAAAATTGCTCTTTCAAATCTTGATACATCTTCGTTCCTCCGGGGTGGATAGAATAAAGAGTATCATGAGATTCCTTCAAAATAACTTCTTTCAACTCAGAATCTGCTGGTACACAAAGGCGTCCTTTGTACCACAGAACTCCTTCGTCTTCGGTGAATCCGGGTACTTTGCCTGTACCGATACGACGCTTGATTCCGTTGATACTAGCATTTCCTTTCTGCGCCTCTTTGATCTGACTGATCAAAGCGGGCTGGAGTTCTATGCTAGCCAAAAATCCTTCACTCACTAATTCTATTCGAAAATATTCCATTTCCTTGTGCAGGCTTGGTTGCTCCTTCAAAATCATGGAGTTCAAGCGGCACGGCAATCTGCTAAGGGCATCTGCTACCACATTGGCTTTACCAGGGTGATAGTGAATGTCCAGGTCGTAATCCTTGATTAGCTCAATCCATCTCCTCTGTCTCATATTCAGCTCCTTCTGAGTGAATATATACTTCAGGCTCTTGTGATCCGAATAAATCTCACAACGATTTCCCATCAGGTAATGTCTCCATGTCTTCAGGGCTAGAACTACGGCTGCGAGTTTGAGGTCATGGGTTGGGTAGTTTTGCTCATGTTGCTTCAATTGTCGAGATAGATAAGATATAACTTTGCCTTCTTGCATTAGCACACATCTGAGACCGATCTTGGATGCGTCACAATACACATCGAAGGGCTTCATGATATCCGGCATGATCAAGATTGGGGCTGAAATCAATCTCCTCTTGAGTTCTTGTAAACTCGCTTCACACTTGTCGGTCCATTCAAACTTCTTGTCCTTCTTCAGTAATTGGGTCATGGGTCTGGCGATACTCGAGAATCCTTCTACAAACTTGCGGTAGTATCCCGCCAATCCGAGAAATGCACGAACTTGGGTTTGAGTGGTTGGGGCTTGCCAATCTTCGACATCTTTCACTTTGGCAGGGTCAACGGCAATTCCTCTGGCTGATACAATGTGACCAAGGAATCCTACCTCCTGTAACTAGAATTCACATTTGATAAACTTGGCATACAACTTATGCTCTCTAAGGGTTCCAAGAATGGTCCTTAGGTGTAGCTCATGTTCTTCTTCTGATTTGGAATAAATCAGAATGTCATCGATGAAAACAACGACAAACTTATCCAGGAAGTCCATAAAAATCTTATTCATCAGATTCATGAAATAAGCGGGGGCATTGGTTAATCCAAAGGACATAATGGTATACTCGTATAATCCATAACGGGTGGTAAAGGCAGTCTTTGGAATATCCTCTACGCGAATCTTGAGTTGACGATAGCCAGTCCTAAGATCAATCTTAGAAAACACTTTGGCACCGGTCAACTGATCAAACAAATCTTATATCTTGGGCAAGGGGTACTTGTTCTTGATGGTGACATCATTCAACTTCCGGTAATCCGTACACAAACGATTACCTCCATCTTTCTTGTCCACAAACAAGACAGGTGATCTCCATGGTGATGCACTTGGTTGAATCAATCCAATTTCCAGCATGGCATCTAGTTGCTTCTTCAGTTCTGCTAGCTCTAACGGGTTCATACTATATGGTCTTTGGGCTATGGGTCCTGTTCTGGGGATTAGTTCAATGATAAACTCGATATCCCGATCTAGGGGCATACCGGGCAAAACATCTGGAAATACATCGGGGTATTCACAGACTATCCGGACTTGGTCAATGGTAGGTTGGGATATACTCTTGTTACACTTGAATTGGCGAGGTAAGGTTTCAGATATATGCTCAACTGATATTCCGGCTGTATTGGTCATGGTTATGGCTTTCTTGGCACAGTCAATCAATCCTTTATGTTTGGACATCCAAACCATTCCTAGTACTACTTCCAAACCTTTAGTTCCGAGTACTATCAGATTAGCATAAAAATCTATGCCATGGATTCGAATAGGGACGGCTTTGCAAATTTTCCTAGCCTTGGTGTTTGATCTGGGAATTTGAACAATCATGACATGCTTAAATTTGGTTGGTTGAATTTTACTAGTGCATGCAAATTCTTCGGTGACAAATGAATGCGATGCACCAGAATCAAACAACACTCTTGCAAGTACTGAATTAACAAAAAACATACCCAGCACGACGTCTGGCGCTTCCTAAGCTTCTTCAGCATGCATGAGAAAAAGACGGCCATTGCGGTTGAGTGAATTCCCTGGGGCAAATCTTCTTCCTGGCTGAACACGACGCTGTTGCTGCGCTGGGGCATTGGTATTGGGGGTTGCGGCATTCTTCTTGTTGGGGCACTCGTTAGAGTAGTGACCCTTATTTCCACAGTCATAACAAGTCACTTGCGACTTGTCCTTTGCTGCTACAGGCACAACATTGCTTCCAGTCCTCGGGGCAGTGTTGGTGTTTGCGGTAGCATTGTTGTTGTTGAACTTGGGTAGGGCACGGTTGAAATTGCTAGAGTTGCCGGGGTTGTTGTGATTTCCTTCGGGCCTAGGGTTTCCACGGTTGGGATAGGTCGGACGGTTCATCGGGGGTCTGTTTGTTCTTGGGGCAAATCCTGGAGATGGGTTAGGGCGATACTTTGGGGTCTGATGGGTTCCTGGCTGATGCATCATGCGATGCTTGCGGTTCTCATTGGCTTGGTTGATCTTTCCTTCCATCTGGATGGCAGAGTCGACAAGATCTTCAATATCCGCAAAGGGAATATTGACCAACACAGTCTGCATCTCATCGTGCAGACCATTCAAGAATCTCTCCTTCTTCTTGGCTTCGGTGTCAATCTCATCCGGCGCATACCTAGCTAATGACAAGAATTTGTCACGGTATTCCACTACAGTCATCCTTCCTTGCTTCAGCTCTCTGAACTCGTCTCTCATCCTCTTGATCAAACCCGGTGGCACATGGGTTCTGCTGAACTTGACCTTGAATTCCTCCCAGGTCATCATCTGGCCTCCGGTCATTGCGCGAACACTGTTCCGCCATGCCCTGGCATCTCCGGCTAGATAGTGGGTGGCAAATAGAACTTTCTCGTTGGCCTATACTCCGGCGACTTCTAGGTTATTTTCCATGGTTTGCAACCAATCATCGGCGTCTAGGGGCTCTTCTGACTTAGTGAAAACACAGGTGGGTTGGTATTCTGGAAATTCTTGAGCTTAGATCCATGGTTGTCCTGATTTCCGTGGCCTTGGTTGTTGTGGGCAAGCTGGGCTATCTGTTGCAGGGTGGCTAAGTTGGCTTGACGTTCGGCTCTTTCCGCTTCACCGTCAGAAGTCAACATTTGCAGGATCTGCAACATCGGGTCCGGGGATGAACCACTTCCTCCGCGTGGCATCTGAAGATTGAGATAGATCATGAGAAAAGAGGGAAATTTCTAAGGTTTCGGGGACTTTGAAAAGTTTTTAAAGTTTGACTCAGATTTTTCTAGCAACTTTCTTTTCATTCATTCACTCATAGCACACGATACAACACACACCACAACAAAGAAAAACATATGGTTTTAAGAACCATTCTGAAAACTATGATACAGTGGGACCGAATACTACTCACTGCGCTAGTGCTCAAGTGGTACTACTCCTCGGAATCGGTGGCTTCATCATCTTCATCATCATCGATGAAGGCGAAATCATCCTCATCGGTGAAGAAATCCATAGCCCGATCCTCTAGAAAATCATCGTCATCGCAGAGATAGGAGTAGGGGTCTCCCTGAAGATCCTCTCCGGCATTCTCCCTTTCCTCCAACTGCATGTCTCTCCCGTGGATGGTCTCCTCCAAAGATGAGATACGGTGGCGAAGACGGGCAATGATGCGCTCCTTCTTGTCGAGCTGACGGCGGCGAGACATGCGATCCTTCGCTAGCATGGCGATGGTTTGATCCTTCGTCTTGATGATGGCAGACTTGTGGTTGGAGTAGTCACGGCAGTTATCCAACTCCTGTTGACGATCGTACATCATGAAGCTAAGGTGGTCCAATTGAGTCTTCAGCTAGGGGTGGTATGGTGCTTCCAATGGTTGTCCATTTGCATCACGCCTCGGGCAAAACTCAAAGCGAGTTCCCTTGATCTGATTGATGCTCTGCCCACACAGACGGGCAAGACTTTCCTGCATGGCCCTGGCAAGTCCATCGAGCCAGTTGTTCTCTCTCAAGGTAAACTGAATTCCCTCAGCAGTGGGAGGTTCAATCTTTCCTCGGAGACTTGCAGCAATTAGCCACTGTAGATCTTCTCCTCCTTGATCATTGAGCTGAGCTCTGAAGAACTCGGGGTGCGGACGCTCCAGAAGTTCCGAAAGCTGGTCCAAATCCCTCTCAAAGATAAGGTCTCCTCCATTTCCTAACTGATAAAACTTGTTGTACTTCACGTCCATCTATAAGAATATAGGATGAGTAAGTTAGTAGAGTGATCATGTGTGTCAAATTTTATGTATTTTGCAAGCATTTTTGAGGAACATGAATTTTCATGAAAGAATCAAAGGGATAAGAATGAGAATAAGTTTTTGTAAATATTTGCTTCCTTTGGTTTTGAAACTAAGTTTTTGATTCAAACGTCCAGTCTAACTAGGGTCTCCTATGGTCAGGATGGCTCTGATACCAACTTGTCAACACCCGGATTTTTAATCCCAGATGCCTGTTATGCCATACATCACAATCCCAGGATTACCATTTTTGTGAGACATAACAGAATTGGATACCACAGTACATCATCCATTACAAACCATACATAAGGTCTTACACAAATAAGGATCTCATGATCCAGTTCTTAATACAACTCAAGCAGCGGAATACGTAATAATAAAGGTAGCATAAGCGAAGCTCCATCTTCTGGGTCACAGGCGATGCTGACGATGGGAGATGATCGTAGTTGTCGTAACCTTCCTGGGGTCCATCCTCCAGGTACTCCTCTTCATAGTCTGCCACGAGAATAGCCAGGGTCAAAGCCATGAGTACTCTTTAAGTACTCGCAAACTAATACTAATAAGTGAAAGGGATTTTTGGATAATAGGACACTAGGCTCTAAGGTTGTTTTGCAAAGGCCAGATTTATCTCTACTAAGTTAAGAAGCAAGAGAAACTAGTCACAAATTTATAATTCCTAAGCGGGATCTTATAACTCATGTCACAACTCTGTTGTGGTCAAGTCAAAGTCTCAATTCATTTCACAAGTTCTTTTGAAAACATCTGACGGGGGAACAGTATGGCCACTCCAACTGTCCATAACCGCGGACGCGGCTATTCGAATAGTTTGACACTCTGCAGAGATTGTACACTTTCACCACAACATTCAATACATCCATCAGGAACAAATCCTGAATTCACCATACTCTGTATGCGGATAATCAATCCTAACCTTTCAATTACACGCCCTAGTATAAGCACCTCTCCTGTGAGTTTGGCCTCCCAACCATGACCAACTGTCATCTTGGGTACTGCACAGGTGGACAATCTTCACAAGGTAGCCTCAGCTCAGACCTTGGCCGCGAGGGAACTAATACTAAGGTATATAAGTTTCCAGTCAAGCCCTACCCAATCTTCGGGTATTGTGGTTGTACGATAAAATTGGAATGGTATCGCATCCAGACAACCATCAGTTTTATAAAGGGCTAAGGCTCATGCCTCAACATTTTCATCACCAAAATCATCTGGTGTTCAGAAACACATGCCAAAACATCTCAGTAGAATGATCCATCATTCTAAGGTTTTCATAGCCATTTTTCCACCAAGTATTCCCATCTAAAGTTGATCAAGTTTTATGCTTAGCACTAGCATCTACAAGTGGGGATAAGTACTAATGAGGGGTGGTAAACTAGTGGAGTTTCAACTAAGTACAACCTTATATCTTAGGATGATATCAAGGTTCCTAACTTAGGCCAAATTTTATGCTCTTTATGCAACCTTCAACTATATCTTTCTAGAATCTACAAGTCACTTGAGTACTCTCTAAGGCGGTAGCTTTGATAAGGAAATAAAATAGAAAGCTTGCAAATAAAACTAGGATTGGGTTATCAAGTGGGTAATATCACATATGCTTTAGGCATATAGTAGGCATGGTAACAAGTAAGGGTTTGCTTGTATCAGTAGAATATCTTGCAAGGGTTATCTTGCACATTCAATAGTAGTATTAGGCTTGCCTTGTGCAGAGCAGTGGTTGAAGTTCTCCTCGACTTCTTCTTCGTAGTATCCTCCTTCCTCCTCGTATCCTTGGTCGGTACTAGCGTCTATAAATAAATACGGTGTACACAATCACCAAACAATACTTAACTACGTGCAATCATCACAGAAAAGGGTCCTATAGATGTTCTAGCATCATCACTAACATTACAAGATTAAAGCTTGGTTTAATTCCTTTTATTTTTAGAAAAGTAATTTCTACTCATTGAAAAACTACTTAAGATTTAATATTCTCCAAACCAAATATGGGATCATGTTGACACATGTCATCACCACATATTTTAGTCCATGGGAATGTGATTTTAAGTGGTGTCACAATTTAATAAGGTTTTACCCTTTTATTTTAATTAATTAAAGTGGCTAGAAATGCCTATGTGGCATTCTTTTATTACTTGGTCATTATTTCTGTAAGTAAACCTATATATTTTTATATATTCTGAAAGGTATGGTCAAATGTGATTTTTGAGAGTTGGAATCAACTCAAAAGCTATTGTGGTTTAAGTTTGAAAAATGTTTGAATGCAGAAAAGCTCCTGCCTTGTTATTTTTACCAAGGATGATCTACAGATCCAAATGACTTGAATCAATTTGGTGCACTGAATCGATCTGGGTTGATTTTTGAAACTGGGTGTGTTTGAAATAAAATGGAAAAGGTTTAATTCAAATAACTGGGCTGCGCGGGAAGTGATACTGGGTCGGCCTGCTAAGCGCAGCGCTTCCGCGTGCTATTTAAGTGGTTGTCCCCACGCATCAGTGAGACGAGGGGGTGCGAAGCGGTATGGGGCGATGTGGTGCGTTCGATCTGGTTCTAATCCAACGGCTGAGAGTCATCGTCGACGTTGGGCAACGCCGGCGAGACAGAAACCTAGCACGGACAGTGGGGGTCGTTGGGGGCTCACCGGGGTTCAGGCGAGGGTCGGCGAGGCGGGCGAACAACGAAGTCGACGATGGCGAACCTCCTGGTACCGGCAGCTTCTCCTGGGGCGGCTCCAATCGCTGGCTTCCTTCTCCTCCAGAGGCGGCGGGCTCCGGTGAAATTCCGGCAAAGTGTTGCTCGCCTTGCTCTGGGAACGGGGTGGCACGATCAGTGAGAAGAGGGGATTGAGATGGTGTGCTCAATTCGGCTGGGGGTGGCCTCTATTTATAGTCGCAACAACGAGACCGAACGGGATGGGGAGGCGACGGTGGCGACATGGCTACGGGCTGCTAGAGGCATGGCCGGCGGTGGCGATCGCTTGGTGGTCTCCTGGCGATGCTCTACGGCTTTAATGCGCGCGTAGGGGCGGTGAGGTTTGGTCTGGAACACGCGATGCTCTACGTGGTAGAGGCAACGTCTTCGACGGCGAGCGGTGGCTGTGCGGCATGAGGCGGCGAACGAGGGTGTCTGGCGGTCTCCTGGGTCGGTGGTGATCGTGTATGCATGCGGCAAGGGCGGCGCGCGGTCTGTGGGCTTCGGTCAAGCGTGGCGCTATGGCGCATGCTCGGCACGGTTGCTGGCGAGCTGGGCGGGGTCCGTGCGTGTGGTCCAGGGTTTGGCAACGCTCGCGGCTGGGACAGGGAGTGGCGGTGGACGGTGGGCTGCCTCCTAGACAAGGTTGGCATGGCTAAATCTCCTCCTAGCTTGCTGTCTACACTCGGGTGGCATGGTGAGCTTCGGCTGTTCACCATTGATGTCATTGCCCAGCTTACAGTGAGGCTAGTGCTTGGTTTAACTTGTTAGATGATCTACTGAGATGGTTGTGAGCTAGAGAGGGAACAAGTTAGGCTTCAATCACTGCTCACAATAGTGTTTAGGATTTTGATGATTTGTGTCTGCCAAGTGTTTGATGAAATGGCCGCAAGAACTCAAGTTTTGAATTTTGAAAAGATTTTTCGTGGGTGTGCTAGGTTGGTGCTGGTGAGTTGCAGATGCTTGGGTTTTGAAAGTTGAGCTTGTTTGAGTGGTTTTTGAAAAAGTGGGATCTTCCCATATGATAAAGATTCAATTTTGAATTGTCATTTAAACCATGCATTTGAAAGTTTTTGGATGATCACAAAGTGGGCCTTGATACCTTGTTATGAGTACAATCAAGGGGTGCAAAGATCCAGAAAAGTTTCTGTTAGGTTCTGAAAGTTTGAGACAGCCAAAGTAGGCATGGGAGTTAAATTGGTCAAAATGACCATTCCCTTATTTTATTTGTTTTGATTTACTTGTCTTTGGGAAAAGTGTGGGAAATGTTTAGATGATGTTTATTTCACCTAAGCATACATTTACAAGCAAAGGAACACACAAACAAGGTGGTTCAAAAGAATTGAAAATGAAATGCATACTCACATGCATGCTTCCATAATTTTATTTTAGAAAAGTTTTTTTTGTTAACCCTAAATTGATGATTAGAGTTTGATGATCCAAGTTTAGTATTTTTGGGATGTTACATACCTTCCCCCCTGAAAAAAAATCTCGTCCCGAGATTTGAAAAAGGACGAAAAAGATTACCTAGGATTTGAAGAGATCGGGAAACTCCGTCCTGATGTGATCTTCGCGCTCCCAGGTAGCTTCCTCTTCTGTGTGGTTGCTCCACTGAATCTTGAGAAACTTCATGCTTCGGGTTTGGGTAGTTCTGAAAGCTTCTTCCAAAATACGGATGGGTACTTCAGGATAGGTCAGGTCATCATTGATCTCTATGGTCCAGTGGTCGATGTTCTTGAACACTTCGGTCTTCTCGGGGACTTCGAGACACTTGCAAAGTAACGAGATATGGAACACATTGTGCACTGCGGACATCTCTTCGGGTAGTTCCAATTGATACGACATTCTCCTCGACGGTTCAAAATCTTGAAGGGTCTGATATATTTGGGGGCTAACTTTCCTTTGAGTTGGAAACGCTGCATTCCTTTTAATGGCGACACTTTCAGATACACAAAATCTCCTATGTTGAAGGTAAGGTCTCAACGTCTCTTGTCGGTGTAACTCTTCTGTCTGGACTGGGCTGTCTTGAGGTGCTAACGAATCTTGTGAACCTTCTCTTCCGCTTCTCGTAGGATGTCGGGTCCGAAAATCTGACTCTCTCCTACTTCCGACCAGTTCAAAGGGGTGCGACACTTGCTTCCGTACATGAACTCAAATGGGGCCATTTGCAAACTAGCCTGATAACTGTTGTTGTAAGAAAAATCTGCAAATAGCAGACAATCCTCCCACTTGGATCCATATTCTAACACACATGCTCTCAGCATATCTTCGAGTATTTGATTTACTCGCTCCGTTTGTCCATCGGTCTGAGGGTGATACGCGGTACTGAAATCGAGGCGGGTTCCTAAACCTTCTTGAACTTTCTTCTAGAATCTCGAGGTAAACTGAGTTCCTCGATCAGATACAATGTTCTTGGGGACTCCATGCAAACTAACTATTCTAGCGATGTACAACTCTGCTAGCTTCGAACTCTGATATGTGGTCTTGACGGGCAAGAAATGGGCGACTTTGGACAATCGGTCCACTATGACCCAGATAGAGTCATTTCCCCTACTAGAAGTAGGCAGTCCGGTGATAAAGTCCATTCCAACGGAATCCCATTTCCATTCCGAAATCTGTAATGGTTGCAACAATCCAGCGGGTCTTTGATGTCCTGCCTTGACTCGCTGACATATGTCACACTTGGCGATATAGCTTCCGGTTTCTCTCTTCATCTTATGCCACCAAAATTGCTCTTTCAAATCTTGATACATCTTCGTTCCTCCACGGTGGATAGAATAAAGAGTATCATGAGATTCCTTCAAAATAACTTCTTTCAACTCAGAATCTGCTGGTACACAAAGGCGTCCTTTGTACCACAGAACTCCTTCTTCGTCTTCGGTGAATCCGGGTACTTTTCCTGTACCGATACGACGCTTGATTCCGTCGATACTAGCATTTCCTTTCTGCGCCTCTTTGATCTGACTGATCTAAGTGGGCTGGAGTTCTATGCTAGCCAAAAATCCTTCACTCACTAATTCTATTCAAAAATATTCCATTTCCTTGTGCAGGCTTGGTTGCTCCTTCAAAATCATGGAGTTCAAGCGGCACGGCAATCTGCTAAGGGCATCTGCTACCACATTGGCTTTACCAGGGTGATAGTGAATGTCCAGGTCGTAATCCTTGATTAGCTCAATCCATCTCCTCTGTCTCATATTCAGCTCCTTCTGAGTGAATATATACTTCAGGCTCTTGTGATCCGAATAAATCTCACAACGATTTCCCATCAGGTAATGTCTCCATGTCTTCAAGGCTAGAACTACGGCTGCGAGTTCGAGGTCATGGGTTGGGTAGTTTTGCTCATGTTGCTTCAATTGTCGAGATAGATAAGATATAACTTTGCCTTCTTGCATTAGCACACATCGAGACCGATCTTGGATGCGTCACAATACACATCGAAGGGCTTCGTGATATCCGGCATGATCAAGATTGGGGCTGAAATCAATCTCCTCTTGAGTTCTTGAAAACTCGCTTCACACTTGTCGGTCCATTCAAACTTCTTGTCCTTCTTTAGTAATTGGGTCATGGGTCTGGCGATACTCGAGAATCCTTCTACGAACTTGCGGTAATATCCTGCCAATCCGAGAAATGCACGAACTTGGGTTTGAGTGGTTGGTGCTTGACAATCTTCGACATCTTTCACTTTGGCAGGGTCAACGGCAATTCCTCCGGCTGATACAATGTGACCGAGGAATCCTACCTCCTGTAACCAGAATTCACATTTGCTAAACTTGGCATACAACTGATGCTCTCTAAGGGTTCCAAGAATGGTCCTTAGGTGTATCTCATGTTCTTCTTCTGATTTGGAATAAATCAGAATGTCATCGATGAAAACAACGACAAACTTATCCAGGAAGTCCATATAAATCTTATTCATGAGATTCATGAAATAAGCGGGGGCATTGGTTAATCCAAAGGACATAATGGTATACTCGTATAATCCATAACGGGTGGTAAAGGCAGTCTTTGGAATATCCTCTGCGCGAATCTTGAGTTGATGATAGCCAGTCCTAAGATCAATCTTATAAAACACTTTGGCATCGGTCAACTGATCAAACAAATCTTCTATCTTGGGCAAGGGGTACTTGTTCTTGATGGTGACATCATTCAATTTCCAGTAATCCGTACACAAACGGTTACCTCCATCTTTCTTGTCCACAAACAAGACAGGTGATCTCCATGGTGACGCACTTGGTTGAATCAATCCAATTTCCAGCATGGCATCTAGTTGCTTCTTCAGTTCTGCTAGCTCTGACAGGTTCATACTATATGGTCTCTAGGCTATGGGTCCTGTTCTAGGGATTAGTTCAATGATAAACTCGATATCCCGATCTAGGGGCATACCGGGCAAAACATCTGGAAATACATCGGGGTATTCATAGACTATCAGGACTTGGTCAATGGTAGGTTGGGCTATACTCTTGTTACACTTGAATTGGCGAGGTAAGGTTTCAGATATATGCTCGACTGATATTCCGGTTGTACTGGTCATGGTTATGGCTTTCTTGGCACAGTCAATCAATCCTTTATGTTTGGACATCCAATCCATTCCTAGTACTACTTCCAAACCTTTTGTTCCGAGTACTATCAGATTAGCATAAAAATCTATGCCATGGATTCGGATAGGGACGGCTTCGCAAATTTGCCTAGCCTTGGTGTTTGATCTGGGAATTTGAACAATCATGACATGCTTCAATTTCGTTGGTTGAATTTTACTAGTGCATGCAAATTCTTCGGTGACAAATGAATGCGATGCACCAGAATCAAACAAGACTCTTGCAAGTACTGAATTAACAAAAAACATATCCAGCACGACGTCTAGCGCTTCCTGAGCTTCTTCAGCATGCATGAGAAAAATACGGCCATTGCGGTTGAGTGAATTCCCTGGGGCAAATCTTCTTCCTGGCTGAACACGACGCTTCTGCTGCGCTGGGGCATTGGTATTGGGGCTACGGCATTCTTCTTGTTGGGGCACTCGTTAGAGTAGTGACCCTTATTTCCACAGTCATAACAAGTCACTTGCGACTTGTCCTTTGCTGCTACAGGCGCAACATTGCTTCCAGTCCTCGGGGCAATGTTGGTGTTTGTGGTAGCATTGTTGTTGTTGAACTTGGGTAGGGCACGGTTGAAATTGCTAGAGTTGCCGGGGTTGTTGTGATTTCCTTCGGGCCTAGGGTTTCCACGGTTGGGATAGGTCGGACGGTTAATCGGGGGTCTGTTTGTTCTTGGGGCAAATCCTGGAGATGGGTTAGGGCGATACTTTGGGGTCTGATGGGTTCCTGGCTGATGCATCATGCGATGCTTGCGGTTCTCATTGGCTTGGTTGATCTTTCCTTCCATCTGGATGGCAGAGTCGACAAGATCTTCAATATCCGCAAAGGGAATATTGACCAACACAGTCTGCATCTCATCGTGCAGACCATTCAAGAATCTCTCCTTCTTCTTGGCTTCGATGTCAATCTCATCCGGCGCATACCTAGCTAATGACAAGAATTTGTCACGGTATTCCACTACAGTCATCCTTCCTTGCTTCAGCTCTCTGAACTCGTCTCTCATCCTCTTGATCAAACCCGGTGGCACATGGGTTCTGCTGAACTTGACCTTGAATTCCTCCCAGGTCATCATCTGGCCTCCGGTCATTGCGCGAACACTGTTCCACCATGCCTTGGCATCTCCGGCTAGATAGTGGGTGGCAAACAGAACTTTCTCGTTGGCCTATACTCCGGCGACTTCTAGGTTATTTTCCATGGTTTGCAACCAATCATCGGCGTCTAGGGGCTCTTCTGACTTAGTGAAAACAGGTGGGTTGGTATTCTGGAAATTCTTGAGCTTAGATCCATGGTTGTCCTGATTTCCGTGGCCTTGGTTGTTGTAGGCAAGCTGGGCTATTTGTTGCAGGGTGGCTAGGTTGGCTTGACGTTCGGCTCTTTCAGCTTCACGGTCAGAAGTCAACATTTGCAGGATCTGCAACATCGGGTCCGGGGATGAACCACTTCCTCCGCGTGGCATCTGAAGATTGAGATAGATCATGAGAAAAGAGGGAAATTTCTAAGATTTCGGGGACTTTGAAAAGTTTTTAAAGTTTGACTCAGATTTTTCTAGCAACTTTCTTTTCATTCATTCACTCATAGCACACGATACAACACACACCACAACAAAGAAAAACATATGGTTTTAAGAACCATTCTGAAAACTATGATACAGTGGGACCGAATACTACTCACTACGCTAGTGCTCAAGTGGTACTACTCCTCGGAATCGGTGGCTTCATCATCTTCATCATCATCGATGAAGGCGAAATCATCCTCATCGGTGAAGAAATCCATAGCCTGATCCTCCAGAAAATCATCGTCATCGCTGAGATAGGAGTAGGGGTCTCCCTGAAGATCCTCTCCGGCATTCTCCCTTTCCTCCAACTGCATGTCTCTCTCGTGGATGGCCTCCTCCAAAGATGAGATGCGGTGGAGAAGACGGGCAATGATGCGCTCCTTATTGTCGAGCTGACGGCGGCGAGACTTGCGATCCTTCGCTAGCATGGCGATGGTTTGATCCTTCGTCTTGATGATGGCAGACTTGTGGTTGGAGTAGTCACGGCAGTTATCCAACTCCTGCTGACGTTCGTACATCATGAAGCTAAGGTGGTCCAATTGAGTCTTCAGCTCGGGGTGGTATGGTGCTTCCCATGGTTGTCCATTTGCATCACGCCTCGGGCAAAACTCAAAGCGAGTTCCCTTGATCTGATTGATGCTCTGCCCACACAGACGGGCAAGACTTTCCTGCATGGCCCTGGCAAGTCCATCGAGCCAGTTGTTCTCTCTCAAGGTAAACTGAATTCCCTTAGCAGTGGGAGGTTCAATCTTTCCTCGGAGACTTGCAGCAATTAGCCACTGTAGATCTTCTCCTCCTTGATCATTGAGCTGAGCTCCGAAGAATTCGGGGTGCGGATGCTCCAGCAGTTTCGAAAGCTGGTCCAAATCCCTCTCAAAGATAAGGTCTCCTCCATTTCCCAACTGATAAAACTTGCTGTACTTCACGTCCATCTATAAGAATATAGGATGAGTAAGTTAGTAGAGTGATCATGTGTGTCAAATTTTATGTATTTTGCAAGAATTTTTTAGGAACATGAATTTTCATGAAAGAATCAAAGGGATAAGAATGAGAATAAGTTTTTGTAAATATTTGCTTCCTTTGGTTTTGAAACTAAGTTTTTGATTCAAACGTCCAGTCTAACTAGGGTCTCCTATGGTAAGGATGGCTCTGATACCAACTTGTCAACACCCGGATTTTTAATCCCAGATGCCTGTTATGCCATACATCGCAATCCCAGGATTACCATTTTTGCGAGGCATAACAGAATTGGATACCACAGTACATCATCCATTACAAACCATACATAAGGTCTTACACAAATAAGGATCTCATGATCCAGTTCTTAATACAACTCAAGCAGCGGAATACGTAATAATAAAGGTAGCATAAGCGAAGCTCCATCTTCGGGGTCACAGGCAATGCTGACGATGGGAGATGATCCTAGTTGTCATAACCTTCCTGGGGTCCATCCTCCAGGTACTCCTCTTCATAGTCTGCCACGGGAATAGCCAGGGACAAAGCCATGAGTACTCTTTAAGGACTCGCAAACTAATACTAATAAGTGAAAGGGATTTTTGGATAATAGGACACTAGGCTCTAAGGTTGTTTTGCAAAGGCCAGATTTATCTCTACTAAGTTAAGAAGCAAGAGAAACTAGTCACAAATTTATAATTCCTAAGCGGGATCTTATAACTCATGTCACAACTCTGTTGTGGTCAAGTCAAAGTCTCAATTCATTTCACAAGTTCTTTTGAAAACATCTGACGGGGGAACAGTATGGCCACTCCAACTGTCCATAACCACGGACGCGGCTATTCGAATAGTTTGACACTCTGCAGAGATTGTACACTTTCACCACAACATTCGATACATCCGTCAGGAACAAATCCTAAATTCACCATACTCAGTATGCGGATAATCAATCCTAACCTTTCAATTACACGCCCTAGTATAAGCACCTCTCCTGTGATTTTGGCCTCCCAACCATGACCAACTGTCATCTTGGGTACTACACAGGTGGACAATCTTCACAAGGTAGCCTCAGCTCAGACCTTGGTCGCGAGGGAACTAATACTAAGGTATATAAGTTTCCAGTTAAGCCCTACCCAATCTTCGGGTATTGTGGTTGTACGATAAAATTGGAATGGTATCGCATCCAGACAACCATCAGTTTTATAAAGGGCTAAGGCTCATGCCTCAACATTTTCATCACCAAAATCATCTAGTGTTCAGAAACGCATGCCAAAACATCTCAGTAGAATGATCCATCATTTTAAGGTTTTCATAGCCATTTTTCCACCAAGTATTCCCATCTAAAGTTGATCAAGTTTTATGCTTAGCACTAACATCTACAAGTGGGGATAAGTACTAAAGAGGGGTGGTAAACTAGTGGAGTTTCAACTAAGTACAACCTTATATCTTAGGATGATATCAAGGTTCCTAACTTAGGCCAAACTTTATGCTCTTTATGCAACCTTCAACTATATCTTTCTAGAATCTAAAAGTCACTTGAGTACTCTCTAAGGCCGTGGCTTTGATAAGGAAATAAAATAGAAAGCTTGCAAATAAAACTAGGATTGGGTTATCAAGTGGGTAATATCACATATGCTTAAGGCATATAGTAGGCATGGTAACAAGTAAGGGTTTGCTTGTATCAGTAGAATATCTTGCAAAAGTTATCTTGCACATTCACTAGTAGTATTAGGCTTGCCTTGTGCAGAGCAGTGGTTGAAGTTCTCCTCGGCTTCTTCTTCGTAGTATCCTCCTTCCTCCTCGTATCCTTGGTCGGTACTAGCGTCTATAAATAAATACGATGTACACAATCACCAAACAATACTTAACTACTTGCAATCATCACACAAAAGGGTCCTATAGATGATCTAGCATCATCACTCACATTACAAGATTAAAGCTTGGTTTAATTCCTTTTGTTTTTAGAAAAGTAATTTCTACTCATTGAAAAACTACTTAAGATTTAATATTCTCCAAACCAAATATGGGATCATGTTGACACATGTCATCACCACATATTTTAGTCCATGGGAATGTGATTTAAAGTGGTGTCACAATTTAATAAGGTTTTACCCTTTTATTTTAATTAATTAAAGTGGCTAGAAATGCCTATGTGGCATTCTTTTATTACTTGGTCATTATTTCTGTAAGTAAACCTATATATTTTTATATATTCTGAAAGGTATGGCCAAATGTGATTTTTGAGAGTTGGAATCAACTCAAAAGCTATTGTGGTTTAAGTTTGAAAATGTTTGAATGCAGAAAAGCTCCTGCCTTGTTATTTTTACCAAGGATGATCTACAGATCCAAATGACTTGAATCCAACGGGCTTGGATTCAGCATTCCCAGACCTTTCTAACAAAATTGGTTTCATTCAATTTGGTGCACTGAATCGATCTGGGTTGATTTTTGAAACTGGGTGTGTTTGAAATAAAATGGAAAAGGTTTAATTCAAATAACTGGGTTGCGCGGGAAGTGATACTGGGTCCGCCTGCTAAGCGCAGCGCTTCCGCGGGCTATTTAAGTGGCTGTCCCCACGCATCAGTGAGACGAGGGGGTGCGAAGCGGTATGGGGCGATGTGGTGCGTTCGATCTGGTTCTAATCCAACGGCTGAGAGTCAGCATCGACGTTGGGCAACGCCGGCGAGACAGAAACCTAGCGCGGACAGTGGGGGTCGTTGGGGGCTTACCGGGGTTCAGGCGAGGGTCGGCGAGGCGGGCGAACGACGAAGTCAACGACGGCGAACCTCCTGGTACCGGCAGCTTCTCCTGGGGCGGCTCCAATCGCTGGCTTCCTTCTCCTCCAGAGGCGGCGTGCTCCGATGAAATTCCGGCAAAGTGTTGCTCGCCTTTCTCTGGGAACGGGGTGGCACGATCAGTGAGAAGAGGGAATTGAGATGGTGTGCTCAATTCAGCTGGGGGTGGCCTCTATTTATAGTCGCAACGACGAGACCGAACGGGATGGGCAGGCGACGGTGGCGACATGGCTACGGGCTGCTAGAGGCATGGTCGGCGGTGGCGATCGCTTGGTGGTCTCCTGGCGATGCTCTACGGCTTTAATGCGCGCGTAGGGGCGGTGCGGTTTGGTCTGGAATGCGCGATGCTTTACGCGGCAGAGGCGACGTCTTCGACGGCAAGCGGTGGCTGTGCGGCATGGGGCGGCGAACGGGGGTGTCTGGCGGTCTCCTGGGTCGGTGGTGATCGTGTATGCATGCGGCAAGGGCGGCGCGCGGTCTGTGGGCTTCGGTCGAGCGTGGCGCTCTGGCGCATGCTCGACACGGTTGCTGGCGAGCTGGGCGCGGTCCGTGCGTGTGGTCCAGGATTTGGCAACGCTCGCGGCTGGGACAGGGAGTGGCGGTGGACGGTGGGTTGCCTCCTAGACAAGGTTGGCACGTCTAAATCTCCACCTAGCTTGCTGTCTACACTGGGGTGGCATGGTGAGCTTCGGCTGTTCACCACTGATGTCATTGCCCAGCTTATAGTGAGGCTAGTGCTTGGTTTAACTTGCTAGATGATCTACTGAGATGGTTGTGAGCTAGAGAGGGAACAAGTTAGGCTTCAATCACTGCTCACAATAGTGTTTAGGATTTTGATGATTTGTGTCTGCCAAGTGTTTGATGAAATGGCCGCAAGAACTCAAGTTTTGAATTTTGAAAAGATTTTTGGTGGGTGTGCTAGGTTGGTGCCGGTGAGTCTGCAGATGCTTGGGTTTTGAAAGTTGAGCTTGTTTGAGTGGTTTTTGAATAAGTGGGATCTTCCCATATGATAAAGATTCAATTTTGAATTGTCATTTAAACCATGCATTTGAAAGTTTTTGGATGATCACAAAGTGGGCCTTGATACCTTGTTATGAGTACAATCAAGGGGTGCAAAGATCCAGAAAAGTTTCTGTTAGGTTCTGAAAGTTTGAGACAGCCAAAGTAGGCATGGGAGTTAAATTGGTCAAAATGACCATTCCCTTATTTTATTTGTTTTGATTTACTTGTCTTTGGGAAAAGTGTGGGAAATGTTTAGATGATGTTTATTTCACCTAAGCATCCATTTACAAGCAAAGGAACACACAAACAAGGTGGTTCAAAAGAATTCAAAATGAAATGCATACTCACATGCATGCTTCCATAATTTTATTTTAGAAAAGTTTTTTTTGTTAACCCTAAATTGATGATTAGAGTTTGATGATCCAAGTTTAGTATTTTTGGGATGTTACAGTTTCATACCTGGGGGAAAACTTGTTGTTGTGCTCATCACACGTTGCTCTTGGGGTTTCCTAGTGAGGCTCTACAGTCAACCGAGCCGCATCAAGATTTTCTGGCGCCGTTGCCGGGGATATAAGGACAGCTTCAATCTCTTCCTCCTCGTCAGTCACCTTTCAGGGAGAAAGAAGATTCTCGCAAGGGGATTCTCTCACAACCAATCTCTTTACTTTGTTTTTGTTTTTCTTAGTTTCTTTTGCTTCGTTTTGCTTGTTTCTTTTTATCAAAAATACAAAAAGAATAGTTTTGTTTGGTTTGCTTTTTCTTATAGAAAACACACAAAAAATTAGTTCCTACTATAGTTGTTATTTTTGTTGGTATGTTATTGTCTTGCTTTATCATGCTCTCTATCAATGGTTGGTTTCTTTGACATATTATATGTGGATGACATATTACAGATCGGAAATGATATAGATCTTTTAAAACAGTGTTAAAAGTTATCTAAACAACACATTTTCAATGAAGGACCTAGGTGAAGCGTCATACATATTAGGCATAAAGATCTATAGGGATAGATCTAGGAGCCTAATAGGGCTATCACAAAGTATATACCTTGATAAGATTTTAAAGAAATTTAAAATGGACGGAAGTAAGAAAGGGTTCTTACCTATGTTGCAAGGCAAGACATTGAGTAAGACTCAAAGTCCGGCTACAGCGGAGGAAAGAGAGATAATGGAAGTTCCCTATGCTTCAGCCATGGGCTCTATAATGTACGCCATGCTATGTACAAGACCGGATGTGGCACATGCTATTAGTTTAACTAGTAGATACCAATCTGATCCAGGATCGGAACACTGGATAGCGATAAAGAATATCCTTAAGTACTTAAGAAGAACTAAGGATATGTTTTGTCGTGTACGGAGGTGAAGAAGAGCTCGTCGCTAAGTGTTATGTCGATGCTAGCTTCAACACCGATCTGGATGACTCTAAGTCTCAATCCGGATACGTTTTTTTCATGAATGGTGGACTGGTTAGTTGGAGGAGTTCCAAACAACCCGTGGTGGCGGGATCCATAACGGAGGTCGAATATGTTGCTGCTTTGGAAGAGGCTCGGGAAGCAGTTTGGATGAAGGAATTCGTAACTGAACTAGGTGTGGTTACGAGGGCGTTGGACCCAATGGTGATCTATTGTGACAACAATGGAGCCATAGCCAATTCCAAAGAACCAATGTCTCACAAGAATTCCAAGCATATTAAGCGCCGGTTTCACTCCATCCGTGAGCATGTCAAGGATAGAGATATAAAGATTTGTAAAGTACACACGGATCTCAATGTAGCAGATGCGTTGACTAAAACTCTCCCTAGAGCAAAATATGATCAACACCAGAACTCCATGGGTGTTAGATTTATCACTATGTAACTAGATTATTGTCTCTAGTGCAAGTGGGAGACTGAAGGGAATATGACCTCAGAGGCAGTAATAAAGTTGTTATTATGTATATTCCAAGTATATGAAAGATGTTTATTTTGCATGCTATAATTGTATTAATATGGAAACTGTCGTGGTGGTGGCACGGCAGATGCCATGGGTAGGCTAAAATATGGGGCCAATGGATGCTAGAGGGATCTGGGGAGGGAAGATGTAGTTGATTCTACACACAGAAGACTAAGGCAAAGATCTTTATTTCTTCTTCCTTGGGCTACAAGTGCTCCTTGAGCTGCATACAGGGAGAAGAGAAGAACTTTACCAGCCTAACGGCTCTAACTCTAGTCGATGCCCGCTTCAGAGTCCAAGCCTATCCTTATAAAGGAGAGCCTCGGGTTCCTCTAGGGCTGATGTGGCAAGCATATTCGAGGAATATGCTTGTCCCAATATAGTAGTTCGATGCCCCCCTTTCCCTGTCGCTCCCCTAATGACGGCAAGGTTCCAGAGGGCCCCTCCTGTGCGCCTCGGGCTTCTGGACTGTCACCTCCGTGACCTCCTTCTGCTTCTCTGTCGCTTTGCGCCTTTGTCCCTAGCGCTTGGCTCCGCTCAGATTCTCCCTAGCTTGCTGCTAGGGTTTGACTTTAGGCTTCTCCTTCTCCTGCAAGCTTCATATCATTCGGTCCTTCCTCGCATAACTCGGATCGTCCTTCACCTGCATCAAGATCACTCAGGCTAACCCGGTAGACTTACGCAATATCTTGGCCGGATAATGTCTTAGCATAAATATATGGGTCTCTCCCCTTTATATCTCGGCCGACTTCTACAGGATTCTGCCGACTTAGACTGTAACTCGGAAACCAGACGGGGGTCATACTCTCGTCTTTCCCCGTCTTTACCCTATCTGGGGTTACCTCCCCAACATTAGTCCCTGAAGCTGGTGTGGCCCCGCCGATAACCTCGGCCGGGCCATATCAGCTTCATCACATTCTTTCTATATTGTTTCCGAGTTATCTCTCCCTCGTTCGAGGTACCCACGTTCCTTCTCTTGTACGCCTTGTCCCACGTGTCACCCCCATCATTGTTCTTCTAGTTTTTTGTTCCTCTACAGTAATTACTGACAGGCTACAGTTAACACTGTGCATGTCGCGCCGGTGCTGCGACGCCTCGTGTGCCGCTTCCCTTGGGGATCGCGACCTTCTTCGCTACTGTGTGGCCCTTGGTGTGGTTCCTCCTAATGACGTGCGTTTGTGCCGCACCCACGATCTACACGGTCAACCGCCGCACCCACGATCCCACTACCTCGCTTGTGGCTCGATTATAAAGAGGGGCGCGGTGTCTGGGAATTCACTTTTCCCCTTTTCGTTCGCCTGCGCCCTTCTTCTTCCTCTCACTTCCGCGCCCTCTCGCAGCTCTTCCGCCGCGCGCTCATCAGAACTTCTGACGGCGAGGACTCCGTCGTGTTGTTCAATCCGCCTCGTCCGCGTTCGCCAGCTCCAGCGCCGTCGCCGGTGAGTTCTTTCCAGCCGCGCTGCCTAGGTTCTATCCTAGATTTCTCTGTTTCGATCTTGTATTCGTGCGGCGGTTCCTCTGCTCCCCCGCCGCCGTTCCTGTGCAAAATCACGACGGGGCCTCGTAGCTCTAAACTTTCCTCCGCCGCCAGCTCTTCCTCCGCCGATCTTTCCGGCGAACCCATGTCTAGCTCCTTTAGCGGTGCCCTGGTAGAGGATGACGATGCTGGCTCTGGGCCCGATCGAGGCTCGTGGCAAGGCTCCTCCGTTACATGCCGCGAGATTGAGTGGCTTATCCGAACTCGGAGGATTCCCGCCGAGGTCTCCTGTCGCTTACCCGGCAGCGAGTCCTCTCCGGATATTAGGGAGGGCGAGTACGTAGTTTTTATGTCACATTTCTCGCGCGGCTTTGGTCTCCCTCTCAGCGATTTTGCTAGAGAGTTTCTCGACTACTTCGGCCTTCAGCCGCATCATCTTCCTGCAAATGCCATCGCTTCTCTTTCTGCTTTTATCTCCACCTCAGAGGGATACTTCGGCCTATGGCCGTCCGTGCACATCTGGTCGAAGTTCTTCCAGATTCGCTCTAACGTAGTCCCTGACAAGTCTCTGCACCCTTCCGAGAAACTGCTTACCCAATGTGGGGCAGCGTCCATTACACCTCGGAGGAAGTCCGTATTTCCTCGTGTCACCGGGTTAGAGTCGTGCAAGAAGTGGCACAAATCCTTCTTTTACGTCAAGAACAGAGGGACGGAGGACAAGATTCGGCTCCCTGCCTTCTCCATTGGTCCGCCTTCTAAGGTGAATTGGACTTATAATCCGAGGAAGAGTCATGCCTTGGCCGAGGCCTTTGAGATTCGGCTCAAAGAGCTGATCCGTGCCGGGTTATGCGGCGAAGATCTGATGGCTACCTTTATCAGTAGCCGAATCTGCCCATTCCAGAAGCGGACTCACAAACTGTGCTACATGAGCGGTCCTCTTGACCCTAACCGAGTCTCGACCGTGGAGCTGGACAACTATCTTATCTATAAGCGTGTCCGAGCTATCTTCAAGACGGAGATACCTGAGGATTGGGTTTGGGGATTGAAACCGTTCACCCGCGATCGTCCGCCTCCCGAAGTAAGCTTAACTAATAACGCTCTGCTATCCAATTGCTTTTATAACGGTTTTCGCTAATTTTCTTTTTCTTGTCTTGCAGAGGTTCGCAGAGCAGAAGAATGAGGATGCCGAAGTTTTGTTGCTTTCGTGGCCTGCGGACCGGAGCACCCCGGATACTGGTGAGCCGGACTCGGAAGAGTTCGTCCCTAAGTCAGGTCCTGCCCCGGCTCGAGCTCGTGGCAAGACCTCGGCCCACGAGGAGGAAGGTGATTCGGACAAGGTCCAAGTTCTTGAGGTAGTTGCCGCAATGCCTATTTCTTATGCATTTCCGGCTTCTACTTTCCCAGCTAATCCGGCCGGTCAGGTTCACGACGCCGAGCCTATTGCTTCCCGACCCCCTGTTACCTCGGGGAAACGCGGGGCTCCTGCTAGTGCCTCAGAGGCGGCCCCCAAGAAACGAATGAAGAAATCTGCTCCAAACCCTCCTAGGCGCAAGACCATGCCTGGGGTCGCGGGGTAAGTTCCTTTTGCTCGTATTTCTTGTTTCTCTCTTTCTGTTTTTCCTCCTGACACCCTTTTTTCTTTCTTATTTTCGCAGTGCTCCGCTTTCTGTTAAGCCCGGCGGTCCTAGCATGACTAGCCGCCCGATTCGGCAGCCGTCTCCTCCACCCGTTGAAGATACTAGGATTCCCAGTCCTGCTCGTGTTGCCTCTCCTTCATCTCCGAATCAGTCGCCCCCTCGTCGCGACGTGCCCGAAACTCCTTTTGTCGATATCGATTCCACTCGGCCCTCCGAGATTTCCGTCGAACCCGATGCCCCCTCTGTGGGTCCGAGCGCCTCTACTGAGCCTCTATCTGCCCCAGCAGTCTCTACAGCAACTCCAGCCCCGGCCGAAGAGGTTGTTATCTCGGTGCCTTCTGCGACCGTGACTCCTGCTGCTCCTAAAGACACCGTTCCCATTACCGAGGTATCGGCTCCTGCTGATGCCTCTTCTAAGGCAAGAAAAACTATTGCCACCAAGGCCTCCTCTTACCAGAAAGGTCTTGTCGGCTCTTCTCAGCCGAGTATTGCCGACGTGCTGCGCAAAGGAACTGCGCCTACCAAAGCCTCCGTTACCTCGGCTGCCAGCACCCAACTTGCTCTTCATAAAAGCCCTGCGGCCGCAGTGGTTACACAACATGTTCGGGGTAAAGTCTTAACTCGGACGACTAGTGGGAACAGCCTCGGCTCGCTGGTGGAGTATGCCAATAATTGGAACGCTGCTGATCAGTTTGAGGGTAATCCAATCAGTCAGCCCTTTCAGCTTTCCGACATCAGCGGCCGTTTCGATCAAGCTGCCAAGTTCATCCTTGACACCAACAAGATGAATGAGGTAATTGCTGTTTTGCGGAGTTTAGATTAGTTCTCCAGATGTTACTATATGCTCTAGTCCCCGAAACTTGCAAGGAAATAACTTGTTATATGCTTGGAAGTTTAATAATGCCTTACTTAATCTAACTTTATCTCTAGGGTTCGAATTTATATCCGACTAGATTTGTCTTATAGTTTGCTTGACTTTCGTTTTAGTTGATCTTGAAATATTCAGCCACCTATATTTGGTTTTAGTCTCACTTGACTCGGATCTGTTTTAGCTTCGAATATCCAGCCACCTAGATCTGAGTTAAGTTTTGCTTAACTCGGATCTGGTTTAGCTTCGAATATCCAGCCACCTAGATCCGAGTTTAGTTTTGCTTGACTCGGATCTGGTTTAGCTTCGAATATCCAGCCACCTAGATCCGAGTTTAGTTTTGCTTGACTCGGATCTGGTTTAGCTTCGAATATCCAGCCACCTAGATCCGAGTTAAGTTTTGCTTGACTCGGATCTGGTTTAGCTTCGAATATCCAGCCACCTAGATCCGAGTTAAGGTTTGCTTGACTCGGATCTGGTTTAGCTTCGAATATCCAGCCACCTAGATCCGAGTTTAGTTTTGCTTGACTCGGATCTGGTTTAGCTTCGAATATCCAGCCACCTAGATCCGAGTTAAGTTTTGCTTGACTCGGATCTGGTTTAGCTTCGAATATCCAGCCACCTAGATCCGAGTTAAGTTTTGCTTGACTCGGATCTGGTTTAGCTTCGAATATCCAGCCACCTAGATCTGAGTTAAGGTTTGCTTGACTCGGATCTGGTTTAGCTTCGAATATCCAGCCACCTCGATCCGAGTTAAGTTTTGCTTGACTCGGATCTGATTTAGCTTCGAATATCCAGCCACCTAGATCCGAGTTAAGTTTTGCTTGACTCGGATCTGGTTTAGCTTCGAATATCTAGCCACCTAGATCCGAGTTAAGTTTTGCTTGACTCGGATCTGGTTTAGCTTTGAATATTCATTTATCGCTTTGCTCCATTGTTCAGGTTGCACATGACCGGCGGACTGCCGAATTTCAGAGGTTGCTTTTTTCGCACCGCAAACTGGAAGAAAAGTATGAGAAAATCCTTCCTGTGGTAAAAAAGGCTGGTAAGTCGATAGTTGCTTTTCGTTATTCTCGATGTTCTTATTGATTTGTCTGCGAGATGCCGGCTCACTCTTTTGGTGAACAGGTAATATCAATAACCTCAACATTCGTCTTGAGAAGAAAGTCAAGAGCTTGGAAGGTTAGTTTCCCCTTTTATCTTACACCTTTTCCCCTTTAACATGTGTGCTAAGCTTTTTTTATTTCGTTTGGCTTTGGTAAAGCCGAGTTGCAAACCTTTGCAGCATCTCACCAAGATTGCACGCCCATCCCTAACGTGATGCTGCATTTTTTAGAACCAAGCGCTACTCATTCGGCACAGCTACAAGAAAAAGATGATGAAATATCTCGCCTGCAGGCTGAGGTGGATGCCCTTAAGCTCTCCCAGAAATCCGAACTAGAAAAGGTTGATCAGGAATTCTCCAAGGAGAAGAATCGGCTAGCTTTGGAGCTGCAGAAGAATAAAGAACTCCTCGAGGCTGCCGAACTGAAAACTCATGGAATGAGCGAGGAAATCGCTCGCTTTGAGAAGAACAAGATCGATTGGGCCAAATACCTTCAGATAATGATGAGTTATATTCATCGTAAGCTTCCTAGCACGGCCGAATTATATTTTTCTCTTTGTTCCTGCTGCCACCTGACACATTCGTGTTTTGCGCAGATCATTTTCCCGAAGCTAAGGCCATGAGTTCTAAAGCGGTTCTTGCAGCTCGCGTGCGCCGAGGTGTCCCTGTTGCCGCTGACTCGGAGTATTCTATGGAGGATTTCCTGGTTGCTGTTGGTGCTGCAGTTGGTCCAATGAAGATTATGGGCCGGGATTTGGTGAAGGCAGCTATTCGAGCTTACCATGTTCTCTGGCCGAACACTTCTAGGACTCCTGATATCAATGAGGTCGAATTACTGGTGAAAAGATTGATGGCATCTGAGAAGCAACTAAGTCTCTAGAGGGAATCAGCCGGTCGCGCTGGCGCTGATATGGCCCTTACTGTTATCATGTCATGGTATGAAGACATTTCTCTTGATATCCTGAGAAATTTGCGCACTGGTTCCTGTTGGGTTGAGGACCTGTAAGGTCCCCAACCTTTAATAAGATTGAGCCCCCTGTGTTTACAATGCTAGTCCCTGGATCAATAGCTAGCATCCACAGTTTAGATGTAATATCAAGAAACAAAGGTCATAATACAACTTTATAACCAGGAATAAAATAATTTATTACATCAAACATAGCTCATTGGCTATTTACATTACATTGCAGCGGAATAACTATAGTCATGGGTCCTTCATCTTCAAAGTGCCACAGGCAGATGTTGGTTGTAGGCTTTGTAATCCTAATCAATCAATCTTCACTAAAACCAATCAAACCTGCAACATACAAGTTACAGCCACAAGGGTCAATACATTTGAATTGTATTGGCAAGTGATACTTTGGTAGTATAGTGGAGTCTATCATCTATATGCATTTGGCTAAGTGGAGTTGAGGCTTGCATTGCTCAAAATAGATTTTTCCCTATCATTTTGAAAACACTAAGTTTTTGTTTGGCAAAAACTTTCCCAACGCATCTACCAATCAAAGACTGAAGATCCTTTCCAAGGCATCTACCAATCAAAGACTGAAGATTTGCTTGGCAACAATTATTGCAAAAAATTTCCCAAGGCATCTACCAATCAAAGACTGAAGATCCTTTCCAAGGCATCTACCAATCAATGACTGAAGTGCTTGGCAAAAACATTTTTCCTCAATCTAAGATTTCAAGATCCTTGTACCAAGCCATCTCTCCATCAAAGATTGAAGAATTCACACAACCCTTGTTCACCCACAAGTTTTAATTTAGAAATTGGAGTGATGAGATTCTTGATTGCTTCCATGTCTTGATGCTCAAATTGTCCTTTTCCAGGGACATGGATAAGTACTTAGGTTTTACACTCTGCAGAGGTGGTGCACTTTCCCCACAAGACTTGGTTTCCCAAGACAAGATCCTTCAGAAGCTTTTCCTTAGACCATCATGGACGCGTTCCAACCTATCAAACACTACCACCAACTGTCCATATGGCTAAGTTCTTGCAACCTATATGATCATGGCAGAGCCCATATTGCCAAGTGGTTGCACTTGAAGCTTCTCAACATTTGACATCTCAAATCTCTTTGTTTCCTGGGTGGCCATCCACAAGTGAGATACACTAAGGTAAACCATAAACATGGGCCTTGTGAACCACTCAACCAAAAACCACCAAGCAAGTCCCATTCCACCCAGGTGATTCATTAACTTAGTTGTTTTATTAAACAAAACATAAGTCCTCAGACTTAGAGATTTTTTTTTCATAGTGTGAATATATATTCCACCCTTGTTTTCTATAAGCTAGGCTAAGCTTGATAGTAATAGGATTCTTAACTTAGGAAGATTTCCACTAAGGTTTCATCTACTAGGTGCTACTATAGCAAAGTCTATACTTAGCAAAACAAAATCCATGCAAATTTTACTTAGCAAAAGCACTAATGCATAGTGAAAATAATGGGACAAAAGATGTGAAGCATCACTTGCCTTTTTGGTAGAGGGTATAAGTTCACTCCTTGTCCTTGCAACAATCACACTCTTCAAGTCACTACAATTCAATCAAGCAAGGCACAAACTCAATCTACCAATCAAGCAAACACAAATTCAATTTACATTCCAAACTAAATTCCAACAAACAATTTTTCACACACACAAAGTAATGGGATCTAAGTCATGCATAAGCATGCAAAGGTTGGTTTTATTGTAAGGATGGTCTTCACTAGGCTTCTAACTTTGTAAGTTCCAAATTGGTCATTTACCAAAATGGTAAAGTCATTTGCAAAGAGGGTCTCTATTAGATTCCTAAACTTTGTAAGATCCAAAATGGTCATTTACCAAAGTGGCAAAGTTATTAGCAAGAGGGTTTCACTTCAAAACCATTTAAAAAAAACACATTTCTATTTGACTAGAAATGGTTTTAAATCAAAGAATCATTATTTTGTTTCACCAAATGAGTTGCTATTGCAAAACTTGGTGTTTTGGGTCAGTAGGTTTGGTCCAAACCATTTTCTCCAAAGTTTTTACTCAAAACCATTTTTCATAAACAAAACAATAGTTTTGTTTGGCTAGAAATGGACTAAACTAATTAATCCATTCTAAACCTTTACAAAAATCATTTTACAAGACATAGGTTGGTTCCTAGGGTCAGCAAGGTCACAAAAAACCAATTTGCAAAGGTTTTAACCTTAAATTCATTTTTAAACAATTTTTCTAACCTAAACAAGTAATCAAATGTTTCTGCAAAAACAAGCAAACTAACAGTTACTATTTGCTAAACTAAAGGCAGGGTTGGTTAGGTCTTGCTCTCCTGAATCCAACGACATAAAATTTGTAATTTTTGGACGTGTGGATCAAAAGATACAAGGGTTTGAAGTTTGCAAGAAATTCTGTTTTTAAACAGAACAGGGGACACGCGGCAGTATTCTATTGGACGGTACCGGTTTGGCCGGATCGTGGCTGTGGGGCGTTGGATCAAATCTAATCGCACGGTCCAGAAAGCATACCTCTTCGCGACTAAGTGGATCTATCCTATTCGTTCGATCAAAATCGGATGGCTGTAACTGCCTGGCCAAAAACTGGCGGCGCTGACGGTGGCTAGCGGCGGCGGAGCTGTCGGTCGACGACGGAGGCGACGCTACAGGATGTGAGGGAGAAGGAGGGGTTTCTCACCGGGCTCAGGGGGTCACGGCGATGCTCGGGGAGGTGTTGGTCGGGCGAGGGGCGCTCTGGTCTTGGCAGGATTTCTCGCCGGAGTGGAGGACGGCGTCAGGTGCGTCAGGTGGTCGTCGTGGGCAGTGCTGTGATTCACCCCAAGGCATAACGAGGACGCTGTTATATGCGCAGGACCAAGGCAAGGTTGAGTGCGTGAAGGATAGGGCTCGGGGTGGTCGGCTCTTACCAGGAAAAACTTGACGGAGACGAGGCAGACGGTGGCGCTGTCAGAGCTTGTCGTAGCCGATGCTCTGGGGTGTTCGGGGACGAGCTGGCGCTGCAGAAGGGTCCGTTGGGGAATGCTGAGCACCGCTGCATGCTCGAGGAGGCAGGAGGGGGCATGTGCTGGCCGGAATCATCACCGGAACATCGTCGGACAGTGGGCGGTGTGCGGCGCAATTCGTCCAGCCTGGGGGCAGAGAGAGGGAGTGGTCTGGGGGAAATGGAGGAGAAGGCGCTGGCGCTTAAATGGGCGTTGTCGCAGGGGGAGTAAAGGTCGTGGTTAACGCGAATTCAAGCCGCGGCTTCAACGGCAGAAATGGCCGCGCGGTGAGGGGGGACGGAGTCGCGGGGAGGAAGAAGGGGTCGTGGCTGTGGGGTCCTCTGGTCAGTGGGAAAGGGAGGGGGAACGGGGTCCACTTGTCATTCACTCAGTGGGTTTCTTTCGCGGTGAAGAAAAACGGTTCGGGGCGTGGGTGAGAACGATGACTCAGCGGTGGGGTCTGTTGTCAGCGAGAGGGAGAGAGGAGGAGTGGGTCCCGGTTGTCTGTGACTGAGTGGGTTCACTAATTGGTGCGAAACGTTTTTCTGCGCGAGAGGGAACTGGGCTGGTTACTGGGCCTTAGTGGGTTGCTGGGCTGGGCTGTCCTTTTTCCTATTTTTTTTCTGTCTGAAACTTTTTCTATTTTCCAAACCAATTTCTGTTTTGAATTCTCAATCAATTAATCAATCATTCAAACAATTCCAAACAATACAAACAATCACTCAACTTTGTACTTTGTATTTGGTTCTGTTTATCAACATAATCCAAATTCCAAAATAAAATAATATTTTTATTTATTTTAGGATCCATTTAATAATTAAATAAAATGGATCTTTAGTTATTTAATAAAATAGGGTTTGATTTAATTAACAAAATTTCCATTTGAAATCCAAATACTTTCAAAACCAAACCAGTAGGTTTTATTTGAAAATAAGGATATTTGGAAATCTTGTATTAACAAAATAACCTTTTAGGTTCCATTAATACTTAAATAAATGGACCTTAGTTAATAATCCATATAGGATTTGTTTATTTAAAAACTTTATTTTGAAATCCAAAATAAAACCAAAACACTTTAGTAGGTTTTATTTTGAGAAATCAAAATACTTGGAAAACTTATTTAAAATAAATAAGTTTTAGTGTTTATTTAAAATGGCAAAAGCCTTTACTTAAATAAAATTGGATATTTAAATCCTTATTATTTTATTTAAATAAATCCTTTACTCATTTTATCAAAACAAAATATTTTATTATAAAAGCTTGGCCAAAATTAATTTGGCTTTATTAAATGTTTATCTTTTTAATCCCTTTAGGATTATTTGTTCACCAATTGGTATGGATTTTAGATGAGGGCTTTATTAGCTTTGGAAATTAAATTTCCTTATCTTATTATATTCATAAGATTTTATTTATGGTTCCAATTTGAGTGAAACCAACTTCTAGGGTATTTCTTGATCCTTTGTGAATATTTGTTGATCCATTTTGGTATGGATCAAATCCATGGATTTGGAGATAACTTGGAAATGGTTTTTATTCCATTAGGGTTTAGGGTTTTGGATTTATTTTCCAAGTGTTCAAATTTCCAGATACATTCATTGAGGAATGCATTTCTCTTGATTTGGATTTGTTGAACTCAAACTTTAACCAAAGTTTGTTCAGGATGGGATTTTAAGTTTCCTTTTAGAAACAAAAATTTCTTTTCACCCTGATTTTCAACAAAGATTTATTTTGTTTATTTATTTTTCACATTACAAGATTTGGAAAATCTTGGGATGTGACAGGACCCCACCTTTGTTGCTCTTCGGCAAGCTCGCGCCTTCCAGCTTGTTGAGTATGCCGATGTGCATACCTGGAATGAAGGTCCGAGTTTCCTTCCAAACCCGGACGATGAGGTCGTAGTTGAGGATGCCTCGGATAACAATTCAGCAGAGCAAGGGGAGGGTGAGGATGACTCGGCCACATCTGTTAGCTCCAGTTCAAGCTCGGACAGTGACGGCGATGTGCGGTCCTCCTCCAAAGGTACTGGGCATTCAACTGCACAAACTGATGCTCCCGAGCAGCCTCAGGCTTCTGCTAAAGTTGCACCTGGGTCTATGGAGGGCGAGGCAACCTCGGTCGAAGTTCCTCCTACGTCGGAGTGTCCAGCGCCTGACCAAGTTGCTGCTTCTTAAGTTATCCCTTATCCCTGGCATGCCGGGCGTATGATGTACGCGAAACATTTGTCCGTTCTCTGTATGACCTGAATTTCTTTTGCCGTGTACTGCTGCGACATAAATGTGTGTAGTTGTTATAATTTTGTTTAAGTGGGTTTTCGTCCGAATTCTCGCTTTGACGACCTGCGATTTCCTGATTTTAGGATGTATCCTTGTCTTTGTATTCTCGTGGTTTAGCCGAGTAGTCTAGGTGTGAGCTTCGAATATCATATAAGATTGATCTGCTCTGATTCGGAGTGTTGAAGTGTGATACCTTTCTTGTATCAAAGGTTGACTACTACTTTGGAACAATATATGGCAGTCCTCGAATCACTGCCTATCGTGCCGAATTCCAGTATGTAAACCAAATTTCAGAAATAATATAACACCAATGCCGAGGCGCTGCTCAGGGTGGTGCTCAACATAAAACTGGGGCAGCATATGGCAGTCCCCGAGTCGCTGCTTTGGACGCCGAGGTTCAAATACATAATATGAAATCATACGGCAGTCCCCGAGTCATCGCTCTGGATGCCGAGGCTTAATACATAAGATGACATTGAAATAACATACGGCAGTCCCCGAGTCATTGCTCTGGATGCCGAGGTTTAATGCATAAGATGAAAGTGGAACAACATACGGCAGTCCCCGAGTCATTGCTCTGGATGCCGAGGTTTACTACATAAGATGACATTAAAATGACATACGGCAGTCCCCGAGTCACTGCTCTGGATGCCGAGGTTCAAATACATAACATGAAATTGAAATAACATATGGCAGTCCCCGAGTCACTGCTTTGGGTGCCGAGGTTCAAATACATAACATAAAATTGAAATAACATATGGCAGTCCCCGAGTCCCTGCTCTGGATGCCGAGGTTTAATACATCATTGGTTCTTGACCTTGAGATACTATGCTATGAGTAAAATGGACGAAGCAAAGCTACATTCCATGGCCGCTTCATTTCTTCGCCAGCTTTGTCTGCCTTGTTCCTTCCGGGGGATTGAGCGTCGATTAGATAATAGGCATCGTTATGCAATGCTTTGCTCACGATGAATGGTCCCTCCCATGGAGGTGACAGCTTGTGCATGCCGGCCGTGCGTTGCACCAGTCGGAGGACTAGATCTCCTTCTTTGAATACCCTTGGATTCACCTTCTTGCTGTGATATCGTCGCAAGTTCTGCTGATAAATAGCTTATCGTGATAGTGCCAGTTCTCTGGCTTCTTCTAGAAGGTCTACAGTATCTTGCCGAGCTATTTCGTTTACCTCTGAGGTTGTATACTGAGTAACTCTTGGCGAGTCATGTATTATGTCGGCTGGAAGCACGGCCTCTGCCCCGTATACCAGAAAGAATGGTGTATAACCTGTTGATCTATTCGGAGTAGTCCTGAGGCTCCATAATACGGCTGGGAGTTCCTCAATCCAACATCCTGCCGACCTTTGCAGTGGTTCGACAAGTCGTGGTTTTATTCCTGACAATACTAGTCCATTAGATCTTTCCACTTGCCCATTAGATGTTGGGTGAGCCACAGAGGCAACATCTAGTCTTATGTGTTTCTCTCTGCAAAATCTGGCGAAGGCTCCTTCTGCAAAGTTTGTGCCATTATCTGTAATAATACTGTGTGGATACCCATATCTTAAAATAATATCCTTGAGAAATTTCACTGTTGTGGGCCCATCGCATTTTTTTTATTGGTTTCACTTCAATACATTTTGTGAACTTGTCCACCATAACCAATATGTGGGTCATTCCCCCTCGGGCCGGCTTAAATGGTCCCACCATATCTAAACCCCACACAGAAAATGGCCAAGTGATGGGTATTGTTTTTAACTCGGCCGATGGCATATGTATTTTGGTTGCATATCGCTGACACCCATTGCATTTTTCAACTAACTCTTTGGCTTCTTTCAATGCCGTCGGCCAATAAAATCCATGCCTGAATGCTTTGGCTACCAAGGCACGAGATGAGGCATGGTGCCCACATTCTCCTTGATGTATATCTAGGAGGATCTCTTGGACTTCTGCCGAACTCACACACTTTTGCAATACACTTGTGACGCTTCTTTTATATAGCTCATTGTTTATGATTGTATAAGCTTTTGCTCTCCTTACAATTTGTCTTGCTAATACTTCATTGTTCGGCAACATCGAGTCTTTAAGGTAAGAGAATATGGGTTGCGCCCATAGCGGTGTGACTTTTTCTGGTGTGATCTCACTGTCTATTTCCATGTTTTCTGCCGACATATCTACCTCGGCTTTCTCCATGATTGTGCTTACTTCTGCTGTCCTCCTCTTGGGGGGTGCCGAGTCATATTGCTGGTCTACTTCCATCGGCGCATTATCTTCTGCTGAATTTGCCGGAATAAAGATGGATTCGGATTCTGGTGATGGGATTATTGACAGTTTCCTGAGGTGTTCCAGGGCAATACCCGGGGGGATTGACTGCCGGGTTGATCCTAGTTTTGACAACGTGTCTGCGGCATCATTTTCTGCCCGAGGTATGTGGTGAAATTCACATCCTTCAAAGTATCCACTGATCTTTTGCACATGAAATCTGTATAAAGCCATATTAGCATCTAATGCATCTCAATTGCCAGAGACTAGCTGTACTACTAGATCCGAGTCCCCATAGCATAAGATTCGGCGTATGCCAATCTCTTTTGCTACTTTCAATCCATGGACTAGTGCTTCATATTCGGCTACGTTGTTGGATGCGGCAAAATGTATTTGTAGCACATACTTCAGCTGATCTCTTTTAGGGGAGGTTAACACTATTCCTGCTCCCAAACCATTCCTTAGTTTGGAACCATCGAAATGCATCGTCCAATAATTTGGGTCTGGCAATGGTGGCTCATACTGCACCTCGGCCTAGTCTACGAAGAAGTCGGCGAACGCTTGAGATTTGATTGCATCTCTCCTATCAAATTGTGGAGCGTACGGTGACAACTCGATTGCCCATTTTGCTATTCGTCCACTTGCATCTTTGTTGCTCAATATGTCGGCTATGGGTGCTTCACAGATCACTTTGATGGGATGCTCTTCGAAGTAATGTTTAAGCTTTTTTGCCGACATATACACTCCATAAGCCATCTTCTGATAATGTGGGTAATTCTGCTTTGAAGTGGATAACACCTCACTTAAATAATACACCGGCCTCTGTACCGACTTATCATCTTCAAGTCGTTCTACTACGACTACAGCACTCACTACTCTGTTGGTAGCCGCTACATAAAGTAACATAGGCTCTTTTGATAATGGAGAAGCCAAAATGGGTGCTGTGACCAACATCTTTTTCAACTCATGAAATGCGCTGTCCGCTTGTGGAGTCCAAATGAATTTATCTGATTTCTTCATCAGCTGATAGAGTGGTAGCGCCTTCTCTCCCAGCCGACATACAAACCGGCTAAGCGAAGCTAGGCAACCCGTGAATTTTTGTACATCGTTTAAGCATCTTGGCAATTCCATTCTTTCTACTGCCTTTATCTTTGTTGGGTTGGCCTCTATACCTCGGCTAGATACAAGAAAACCGAGTAATTTTCCTGCCGGCACGCCAAACGTGCATTTTTCCGGATTAAGCTTCATTCGGAACCTTCTCAGGTTCGCGAAAGTCTGCCGTATATCTTCCAGTAACATTTTGCTTTCCTTGGTTTTGATGACCACGTCATCTACATATACTTGTACATTTTTTCCTATCTGATCGTGTAGACATTTTTGCATGCATCTCTGATATGTTGCTCCTGCGTTTCGCAGGCCGAATGGCATTGTGCGATAGTAATAAGCCCCGTACGGGGTAATAAACGCAGTCTTTATTTGATCGGCCAGATTTAACGGTATCTGGTGGAAACCAGAATACGCGTCTACAAATGACAATAACTCACAACCAGCGGTCGAATCAATGACTTGGTCTATTCTAGGTAATGGAAAAGGATCTTTTGGACACGCCTTGTTCAGGTTCGTGTAATCGATACACATTCGCCATACAATGGCTACATTGGGATCATATTTCTTCTTTTCTACTAGCACCGGATTCGACAACCAATCCGGATACAGCACCTCCATGATGAACCCCGCTACGAGGAGCCGAGCTATTTCATCCCCTGTTATTTTTCTCCTGTCTTCGGCGAAGCGGCGGAGAGGTTGCTTCACCGGCCTTGCTCCTAGCCTTACATTCAAAGAGTGCTCAGCCAACTCCCTCGGAACACCTTGCAGATCCTGAGTTGACCATGCAAATATGTCCCGATTCTCACGGAGGAAGTTGGTGAGCTCGCTTTCCTATTTGGCGTCCAGGCCTGCACCAATAGTAACAGTACGCTCCGGGAATTGCTCGTCTATCTGAAACTTCTTCGTTTCTTTAGTCGGCTGAAAAGAGACACTGACATGCGGGTTGGCTAGTGCCGGCATGTTCAGCTGTGCCGACTGAGCGAGGGCTGCTACCTCCTGAATCCTTCTTTTTTCTCTTGCTATAACCAATGATTCGGCCAAATTTGACCCGGCTGAAGCACACTCCATTGACTTCTTGTAATCCCCTGCAACTATTATCACTCCTTGTGGTCCGGGTAGCTTCATTTTCAGATAACTTACATGACAGCTGCCCATGAATTTGGCCAACGCTGGCCGTCCGAGTAAAGCATGATAACAACTCTCTAGATCCACCACCTCAAACTCTAAGTTTTCTGCTCTGCAGTTATCTCTTGTGCCGAATAACACGTCCACTCAGACCTTACCAATGGGTTCACATGAAAGCCCTGGCACTATCCCATGGAAAGTGGTCCTCGTGGATTGCAACATGTTCTGCGATATTCCGAGTTTATGCATGGTATCTTTGTACATGATGTTGATACTGCTTCCATTGTCAATGAGTACTTTTGAGAATTTCACATTGATGCTTGGTCCAACAAATGTCGGATCCAACACGAGTGCATATGATCCGGGATTCAGCATTATCTTGGGATGATCCCTTATGCTCCAAGTTACTTCCTGATCCGACCAAGGCACATATCTTGGTACTGCCGGCATAACTGCATTTACTTCCATATGCCGGCGTTGCACACTTTGTTTGTCTTGTTGTTCCATTGTGAACACGCAATATGACTGATGATGTTCTCTGTAATCATTGCGTCCAGTATTCGCCGGATTTGTCCTTCCATCCTGGACTTGGTTCATCACTTGATGTACTGTGTCTCTCCGATCCGAGTTATCGTACCTCGGGGGAGGGGGCGGAAACATCACTGTGCATTTGCTCCAGTCAACTATGGTTGATGCTGCTGATGTACTTGATGGGGTGCCTGAATACCTGCGGGGTTCCCCATTGCATTTTTCATCCATGCACATTGGCGGGTCGTATGGTTGGCTGGCCTGGACGGGTTTGACGTGTGAAATTTGCACGGCTGATCTAACATAGATTCGAACGTGTACTTCGGCCTCTCTTGCCACTGTTTCTTTTGTTCTGGGGTCCACTGCCTTTTTCCTTCATTCCTTGGTGTCCACTGCTGAGGACCATTCTTCTGCCATTGAGTTGCTCCGTGACTCGGCGGATCTTGCGCTACTGCCGCCACTTGGGCCGAATTATATCTATAATCCGGCCTTTCCTCTCTTCTTCTTCCTCTGAAATCACTCCGCCTGGATGACCCGGCCAAATCTCTTGCATAATGGTCCTGTTGCTCGCCATGATCCGCCGACATTAATTCTGGTTGCCTTGGGTCTCCTAATGCGTAGGAGTCCGCTATTCTGATAGTTTTTGCCAGTGTGGTTGGCATATCTCTTTGCAGACGTTGCCACAATACGCTGCCATAACGGCATCCTTGCGCAAACCAAGCTATTGCTTGCGATTCTATAACTCCTTCACATGAGTTTCTCAGGTTGCACCACCGAGTTAAAAACTCTCTATCTGTTTCATTCGGCCTCTGCTTGCACATGGCTAACTGTTGTGGCCTGTTTGGCCTCTTGTATCTGCTGGTGAAGTTGCTGACAAACATTTCCTCAAAATCCAGCCAACAATTGATATTGCCCGCTGGTAGATTATTCAGCCACACCCTAGCTGGTCCTTCCAGCATTTGTGGGACGTACCGTACTGCCCATCGTAAGTTTCCACCCGCTATTTTCACAGCAGTGGCATAGTCAATCAACCAGTCTTGTGGTTTGGTACTCCCATTATATGTTTTCGTGCCCCTTGCCAGCTGAAAGTTCGGCACAGGTGGTTCGCCCATGATCCGTGGACCAAAGCATGTCGGCCCTGGTGGACCCTGTTCCTCCAACAACTCGGACCTGTACAACCGGTCCAGCTTCACTCTTGCATCATTTGATGGCAAATCTCTGTACAGAACTCTGTCTTGTATTCCATAGTGGTTGTTTCCGCCATGGATCGCATATTCCATCTCGGAATAACCATCATTGTATCTTTCATTAATTTGATTGTGGCGAGCTGGCCTCGTTTCTCTTTCCTGCCGGGGTTCATGCCTCGGTTGCGGGTTGAGTGGCAGTTCTCTCCTTACTTCGACCGGGGTATTGTTCTCATGATTGCCTCTTCCGGGTTCTCTTCTGCCGAGATCTCCATTGCCTCGGCTTCCGCCGTCTTTCTCAATACGGCCGGGGTTCCTCTCCCCACTGTTACCTCGGCTTGCATTGCCTCTGTTCTCATTTGCCTTCCCGGCCATTGCCGGATCATATGGAACAATTTGCTTGTTTCTTTTTCCTGAGGTTACTGCTTTGTCCCTTCGTGCATTATTTCCGGGTGAAGACGCTGCTGCCACGGACAAGGCAGGTGCTGCTCCTGCCGAGTGAACCATTCGCGAGGCCCCGGCCTCGCCGGGTCCTTCCAGCATTTGTTCATTTTGCTGGTTCGCGATGCGCACCAGCTCATTCACTCTTTCTTGCTGTTTCTGCCGGGCTTTGACGGTCAACCCCTCCAACTCTAATGCTGCGGCATTTGCCGCTCTTAGGTTTTTTGCCAGGGTACTGTACCTCGGCAATCCCAAATCTACTGATTCTGCTTTATGAGCATCATGCTCTTTGTTGATATCATCCATGAGGTTTTTCCCCCTCAATCTTAATTCGTCCACCCGCTCGGGCGTGACGTCAAGCTTATTAGCTTTGGCATATTCTCGCAGGGTCCTGTTTAAGGACTCCCGCAAGGCCGACACCTTTTTGGCCTTTACCAGCACCTTTTGCCTGGTTTCCTCTAACTCTGCCTGAGCATTTGCCGGATCAAGTATCGGCGCTACAGGCGTAGTCAAGTTTTCTACGGTCGCCTGAAGAATGTTCTCTGGCCTTTCCAGAGGTGGCCCTCTTACTCTTGGTGCCTTTGGGGTGGTGTCCTGCACCTCGGTCGGGTTGTTCTCTGGCGGGATTACCTCGGTGGGTGGTGCTGTCTGCCTGGGTGCGCCCTGTACACCGGTGGCGGGTTCTCTGGTCGACCCAGCAGCTGCTACTCCAGTTTGCACTCCGGCCGCGACCATCACCTCGACGCTGCCTGCAGGACGCGCTCCGGGCGGACGGCTCGCAGTGTTAAGAGGTGGCTCTCCTGCAACAACAACTTGGTGAGGATAAACGCCGGAGATGTCGACGCCGACGTAGAACTTGTGCCCGCCCAGGCTGATGAAGACACCGTTACGCGGGGGAGTTCTTCCCCTGAAGCTGTCCGCATTGTCGCTGACGTAGTCACAGAGACCAAATCTCTGGACCAAGCCAGAAACAACGCGCTCGCCCGTGTTGATGAAGTTTCCCGTCCGGATCATAACTCCAGCTAGCACCGCTGCTGGCCCCACGGTGGGCGCCAACTGTCGTGGTGGTGGCACGGCAGATGCCATGGGTAGGCTAAAGTATGGGGCCAATGGATGCTAGAGGGATCTGGGGAGGGAAGATGTAGTTGATTCTACACACAGAAGACTAAGGCAAAGATCTTTATTTCTTCTTCCTTGGGCTACAAGTGCTCCTTGAGCTGCATACAGGGAGAAGAGAAGAACTTTACCAGCCTAACGTCTCTAACTCTAGTCGATGCCCGCTTCAGAGTCCAAGCCTCTCCTTATAAAGGAGAGCCTCGGGTTCCTCTAGGGCTGATGTGGCAAGCATATTCGAGGAATATGCTTGTCCCAATATAGTAGTTCGGTGCCCCCCTTTCCCTGTCGCTCCCCTAATGACGGCAAGGTTCCAGAGGGCCCCTCCTGTGCGCCTCGGGCTTCTGGACTGTCACCTCCGTGACCTCCTTCTGCTTCTCTGTCGCTCTGTGCCTTTGTCCCTAGCGCTTGGCTCCGCTCAGATTCTCCCTAGCTTGTTGCTAGGGTTTGACTTTAGGCTTCTCCTTCTCCTGCAAGCTTCATATCATTCGGTCCTTCCTCGCATAACTCGGATCGTCCTTCACCTGCATCAAGATCACTCAGGCTAACCCGGCCGACTTACGCAATATCTCGGCCGGATAATGTCTTAGCATAAATATATGGGTCTCTCCCCTTTATATCTCGGCCGACTTCTACAGGATTCTGCCGACTTAGACTGTAACTCGGAAACCAGACGGGGGTTATACTCTCGTCTTTCCCCGTCTTTACCCTATCCGGGGTTACCTCCCCAACAGAAACGTTAATACATGTGGGTTTAATGAACAAACAGAAAGTTCCTAGTTATGCCTCTCTTATAAACTAGCTCGTTGGTTAACAAGATGATCAAGGTTTCCTGATCATGGACATTGGATGTTGTTAATAACGAGGTCACAACATTATTGTAATCATGTGACGAACATTCATCCTAAGTATAGCATTACGATCAAAGTCATTGAGTTTATATTGCTGTAACATCATACGAAGTAATCCTAACCTTAGACCATGAGATCATGTCAATCACTAACACTAGAAGAGTATCTTGATAACATCAAACGTCACAACGTAACAGGGTGATTATAAAGATGGGTTTAGTGATACTAAAGTATTATGTTGAGGCCCATGGATCAAGAGTGGAATTTTTTTATCCCGATGACAGATAGATATACTCTGGGCCCTCTCAGTGATATCACATTGATTAGCTTGCAAACAAGTGATTTAATCACTAGAATGTTATATCACGGGAACGAGAAAGGAGTACATGTTAGTAACGAGATCAAACTAGGTATGAAGATACCGATTATCGAATCTCGGACATGTAATATATCACAAGAAAAAGGCATTACAATTCTAGCATAAAAGGTTCTCACGATCACAAGAAAGTCATCGTTGAATGTGTGGTAGTCAGTATGGATCTCCAGGTCCCGCTTCTGATTATTGATCTGAGAGGGGTCTTGATCATGTCCATATTATTCGCGAACCATAGGGTGACACACTTAAGAGACACCGACACCATTTGGAACAAATAGTTTCGTGTCGAAAAGATTTACAAAGCGTGGGAATTTATTTCACTAGACACCGGAATCATTTTGGGTGAAATTGCTGAAAGTGTTTCTGCATGTGAAATGAAATACTAGCAAGGGGTTATATGTGAATGTTTTTCCATTAAATTAATTGACAAAATTCTGAGTAAATAAAAGGAGTTTTATTTAAAGAGAGATTACATTAAATTTGGTGGAAATTTAATGGAATATGAGTGGGATTTTGAGTGGAGAAGTGAGGGGTCATCTTTCTGTGAGTGGAGCTCCCTCCACATGAATGAAGGAGGGGAGGGGGCACCCTACATGGTGTGCCGGCCATGGGGAGGGGCTGCCCCCTCCTCCTATAAAAGGACCCCCTCTCCCCCTCTCATACTCACACCTCCTCGTGAAGGATCTTTCCCCCCTCTAGTTTATCCCCCATGGTCTCGGACTAGCGAGATACATGTTCCCGGTGGCTTTTTGGCAAGAAATAGTTGTTGCTTCTGCTGCATCGCTGGAGCGAGGAGGCGGAGGTTGCTCGGTGGCTTGGACGTGTGTGCGAGCACGGATGCGCCGCTGATTTGTGGCGCTAGGACTTCCTCTCGATCTTGAGATCGGCAAGCGCTCGTCTACATCATCCACGAGTACAACCTTGTTAAACTTTGTCGGTCTTCAATGGTATGTTCTCTACGGATGTATATCCGCCCTTGCTTGTATCTAGTAGATAGATCTTGGTACATAGTTATTCCCATCGTAGGATTTTTTTTGTTTTCTATGCTGCGAACCTACAGTGGTATCAGAGCCAGATCTATGCGTAGATGCTTTGCACGGGTAGTACACATATGCGTATGTGGGAAATGATGATCATGTTATTGCTTCTTGGTTGTACATTGGATATTGGTGGCATAGTGGGATGAAGCGACCCGGACAAACTTTACATCTCCTCGCACATGAGACCTATTCCACGCTTGACATGCAAATAGTTTTGCATGAGTAGCTAGCGGGTGTCTGTCTCTCATACTATAGTCAATACCTAATTTACAACGAGTTGTTGATAATTTGGTTATCCTCGTTGTGGTTCCATGTTCATAGGTAAGAACGGTTCTATCCTCGAAAGCTCTAAGCCACGTAAAACTTGCAATGGATAAGTTAGAAGCGTCTAGTTTAGATTGTTGCTGGGCTAGTGTCACGATATGGTGATGTTGTAAGTAAATTATAAGTCGATACTCTTACAACACACATAACGTGTAAGTTCCATAGACATTGGCCTTACACATAAAGGAATGATGAAGATCATACCACGATGCATGTGATGATGATCAAGTGCAAGAACCATATCATTTCACTTTTTCACATATGATGTTTGTTGCATCTTATATTGCTTGTTTGGCGTTTTATTAGCATAATAAGATGATACCTCATTTAGATATCAAGATAAAAATGTGTTCTTCCTTAAGTATGCACCGATTATGTTTCGCCGCTCCAAGACATCACGTGATAATTGGGTGTTCTTGGATCCACAGTCATATTTCGGGTGTAAGACAGTTTTACACACGCAAATACTAAGGTTCTTACTTGTCAAGCCTAGCATGTATAGACATGGCCTTGGAACATGGACCGAAAGGTTAAGCATGAGTCATATGTAGATATGATGCCCATATGGATGCTCGCCTTTGAAGCTACACCAACTCACGTGATGATCGGGCTTGGTGTAGTGGATTTGGTTCATGTAATCACCAAAAAGGCACGAGAGATGTTGTTTTTGAGTGGGAGCTCATTCTTAATTTTGGATTAGTTGAACTCGATCTATCATAAACTTAGTCTAAACTTTACAAATTCTATTGTAGATGGCACCACCTACTTTTTATTTCAATGTGTTCATCGATAAAGAGAAACTTGCAACGAATGGTAGCAACTTTACCGACTGGGCTATGAATTTGAGGATTCTCCTCTCTGCTGCACAAAAGTAATATGTGCTAGAAGTGTCACTAGGCCCCCCACCGTTTGATGATGCCCCTGATGAGGAAAACAATGCCTATCAGACTCGTCAGGAGGACCACAACTTAGTTCATTGCGGCATATTGTATGGTCGAGAGCCAGAACTTCAAAAGGGTTTCGAAAACAACAATGCTTTTGATACAATGAATGAGTTGAAAATGATTTTCGACACACATGCTGTTGTAGAGAGTTATAATGCTTCAGAAAAGTTCTTTAGCTGCATGATGGAAGAGAACAACTCCGTAAGTGAGCACGTACTCAAAATGTCGGGGTACGCCGATAAGCTTGTGTCCTTGGGAATATCGATTCCCATTGACTTAGGCATATATCGTGTTCTCTAGTCTCTGCCACCTAGCTATAAGAGCTTCGTGATGAACTATAACATACATGGAAGGGAGAAGTATCTCCCCGAGCTTCTGTCATTGCTTAAGACTGTAGAAGTGGAGATTCAGAAGGAACATCAAGTGTTTATGATCAATAAGACCACCGGTTTCAAGAAAGATAGGAAGGGTAAACAGAAGGTAAAAAAGGGCGGCAAATCGGTTGCCTTACCTAAAAAGAAATCCCAAGTTGGTCCTAAGTCGGATACAGAGTGCTATTATTTCAGGGGGACTAGCCACTGGAAGCGCAACTGCCCCAAGTATTTGGCAGACAAGAAGGCCGGCAAGGCAAATAAAGGTATATACGATATACATGTTATTGATGTGTACTTTACTAGTACTCGCAGTAGCACCTGAGTATTTGATAACAGATTGGTTTCTAATATTTGTAACTCGAATCAGGGGCTGCGGAACAAGCGACCGCTAGAAAGGGGTGAGGTCAAGATGTGTGTCAGCAATGGATCAAGCGTTGATGTGATCGTCGTCGGAATGCTACCTCTCCACTTACCATCGGGATTAGTTATAAACTTGAATAATTTTTATCCGGTGCCTGCACTGAGCATGGACATTGTATCAGGATCATGTTTGATGTGCAGTGGTTATTCATTTAAATCCGAAAACAATGGTTGTTCGATTTATATGAATTATATCTTTTATGGTCATGCACATGTGATGAATGGTTTATTTCTGTTGGATCTCGATAATAGTGTTACACATATTCATAATGTTAATGCTAAAAGGATTAAACTTAATGATGATATATCCGCATATATGTGGCACTGCTGTCTAGGTCATATTGGCGTTAAACGCATGAAGAAGCTCCATTCGGATGGACTTTTGGAATCACTTGATTTTGAATCATTTGATACATGTGAGCCATGCCTTACGGGCAAGATGACTAGAAAGGCATTTTTCGGTTCAATGGAACGAGCGATAGATTTATTGGAAATCATACGCTTTGACGTGTGTGGTCCAATGAGTGTGTCGGCGTGAGGTGGATATCATTATTTTGTTACTTTCGCGGATGATTTGAGTAGATACGATTATATCTACTTCATGAAACACAAATCTGAACCCTTTGAAAAATTTAAGGAATTTCAGAATGAAGTGGAAAATCATCGTAATAGAAAGATCAAATTTTTGCGATCTGACCATGGAGGTGAGTATCTGAGTTACGAGTTTAGCACATATATGGAAGAGTGTGGAATAGTTTCGCAACTCACACCTGCGAGAACACCACAGCGAAATGGTGTGTCAGAACGTTGTAATCATACTTTACTAGATATGGTTCGATCTATGATGTCTCTGATGGACTTGCCACTGTCATTTTGGGGTTATGCAATAGAAACTGTTGCATTCACTTTAAATAGGGCACCATCTAAATCCGTTGAAAAGACACCGTATGAATTATGGTTTGGAAACAAACCTAAGCTGTCATTTCTTAAAGTTTGGGGATGCGATGTTTATGTGAAGAAACTTTAGCCAGATAAACTCGAAGCCAAAGCGGAAAAATGCGTCTTCATAGGATACCCTAAGGAAACTATTAGGTATTCCTTCTATCACATATCCGAGGGCAAGGATTTCGTTGCCAAGAATGGATCCTTTCTAGAGAAATATTTTCTCGCAAAAGGTGTGAGTAGTCGTAAGGTAGAACTCGAAGAGGTTGTTGAACCTTCTCTTCATAATATGGCGCGAAGCGCAGCACTGGAAGCCGTTCCGGAGTTGACTTCACCAAATGAAGAGGGAACTAATGATAACGATCATGAAGCTCCGAAAGAGAATACTATCAAACCTCACAGGTCTAGCAGGACGCGTGCAGCTCCAGAACTATATGGAAATCCTGTTATGAATTTCATGGTTAGTGAAATTGATGACACTGCGACGTATGAAGAAGCGATAATGATCCCGGATTCCAGAAAATGGATAGAAGCCATGAAATCCGAGATGGAATCCATGTACGAAAACCAGGTTTGGACCTTGGTGGACTTACCTCACGACCGAAAGGCCGTGGAGAATAAATGGATTTTCAAAATAAAAACTGATGCTGATGGTAATGTAACCGTCTATAAAGATCGACTTGTCGCAAAAGGGTTTCGACAAATTCAAGAAGTTGACTACGATGAGACATTCTCTCCCGTAACGATGCTAAAGTCAGTTAGGATTATGTTAGCAATTGCTGCAAATTTCGACTATGAGATATCACACATGGATGTCAAAACTACATTCCTCAATGGCAACACTGAAGAAGAGTTGTACATGATACAACCAAAGGGTTTTGTCGATCCTAAGGATGCTGACAAGGTATGCAAGCTTCAGAGATCCATCTATGGATTGAAGCAAGCATCCCAAAGTTGGAATCTCCGCTTTGATGAGGTGATTAAAGAGTTTGGATTTATCCAAACTTATGGAGAGGCTTGTATTTACAAGAAAGTGAGTGGGAGCAATGTGGCATTTCTGATATTATATGTGGATGACATATTACTGATCAGAAATGATATAGATCTTTTAAAACAGTATTAAAAGTTATCTAAACAGCAAATTTTCAATGAAGGACCTAGGTTAAGTGTCATACATATTAGGCATAAAGATCTGTAGGGATAGATCTAGGCGCCTAATAGGGCTATCGCAAAGTACATACCTTGATAAGATTTTAAATAAATTTAAAATGGACGGAAGTAAGAAAGTATTCTTACCTATGTTGCAAGGAAAGACATTAAGTAAGACTCAAAGTCCGTCTACGGCAGAAGAAAGAGAGATAATGGACAAAGTCCCCTATGCTTCAGCCATAGGCTCTATAATATACGCCATGCTATGTACAAGACCGGATGTGGCACATGCTATTAGTTTAACTAGTAGATACCAATCTGATCTAGGATCGGAACAATGTATAGCCGTCAATAATATCCTTAAGTACTTAAGAAGAACTAAGGATATGTCTCTCGTGTACGGAGGTGAAGAAGAGCTCATCACTAAGTGTTATGTCGATGCTAGCTTTGACACCGATCCGGATGACTCTAAGTCTCAATCCGGAAATGTTTTTCTCATGAATGGTGGAGCGGTTAGTTGGAGGAGTTCCAAACAACCTGTGGTGGCAGGATCAACAACGGAGGCCGAATATGTTACTGCTTCGGAAGCGGCTCAGGAAGCAGTTTGGATGAAGGAATTCATAACCAAACTAGGTGTGGTTGCGAGCGCATTGGACCCAATGGTGATCTATTGTGACAACAATGGAGCCATAGCCAATGCCAAAGAACCAAGGTCTCACAAGACTTCCAAGCATATTAAGCGCCGGTTTCACTCCATCCGTGAGCATGTCAAGGATGGAGATATAACGATTTGTAAAGTACACACGGATCTCAATGTAGTAGATCCGTTGACTAAAACTCTCCCTAGAGCAAAATATGATCAACACCAGAACTCCATGGGTGTTAGATCTATCACTATGTAACTAGATTATTGTCTCTAGTGCAAGTGGGAGACTGAAGGGAATATGCCCTGAGAGGCAATAATAAAGTTGTTATTATGTATATTCCAAGTATATGATAGATGTTTATTTTGCATTTTATAATTGTATTAATATGGAAACGTTAATACATGTGGGTTTAATGAACAAACAGAAAGTTCCTAGTTATGCCTCTCTCATAAACTAGCTCGTTGATTAACAAGATAATCAAGGTTTCCTGATCATGGACATTGGATGTTGTTAAGAATGAGGTCACAACATTATTGGAATGATCTGATGAACATTCATCTGAAGTATAGCATTACGATAAAAGTCATTGAGTTTATATTGCTATAACATCATACGAAGTAATCCTAATGCTTAGACCATGAGATCATGTCAATCACTAACACTAGAAGTGTATCTTGATAACATCAAACGTCACACCGTAATAGGGTGATTATAAATATGGGTTTAGTGCTACTAAAGTGTTATGTTGAGGCCCATGGATCAAGAGTGGAATTTGTTCATCCCGATGATGGATAGATATACTTTAGGCCCTCTCGGTGATATCACATTGATTAGCTTGCAAGCAAGTGATTTGATCACTAGAATGTTATATCATGGGAACAAGAAAAGAGTACATGTCAGTAACGAGATCAAACTAGGTATGATACCGATGATCGAATCTCGTACATGTAATATATCGCGAGACAAAGGTATTAAGATTCTAGTGTAAAAGGTTCTCACGATCACAAGAAGTCATTGTTGAACGTGTGGGAGTCAGTATGGATCTCCAGGTCCCGCTTCTGATTATTGATCCGAGTGGGGTCTCGATCATGTCCGCATTATTCGTGAACCGTAGGGTGACACACTTAAGAGACACCGACACCATTTGGAACAAATAGGTTCATGTCGAAAAGATTTACAAAGCGCAGGAATTTATTTCACTAGACACCGGAATCGTTTCAGGTGAAATTGCTGAAAGTGTTTCTGCATGTGAAATGAAATACTAGCAAGGGATTATATGTGAATGTTTGTCCATTAAAGTAATTGACAAAATTCTGAATAAATAAAAGGAGTTTTATTCAAAGAGAGATTACATTAAATTTGGTGGAAATTTAATGGAATATGAGTGGGATTTTGAGTGGAGAAGTGAGGGGTCATCTTTATGTGAGTGGAGCTCCCTCCACATGAATGAAGGAGGGGAGGGGCACCCTACATGGTGCGCCGGCCATGGGGAGGGGCTGCCCCCCTCCTCCTATAAAAGGACCCCCTCTCGCCCTCTCATACTCACACCTCCTCATGAAGGATCTCTCTCCCCCTCTAGTTTATCCCCCATGGTCTCGGACTAGCGAGATACATGTTCCCGGTGGATTTTCGGTAAGAAAGAGTTGTTGCTTCCGCTGAATCGCTGGAGCGAGGAGGCGGAGGTTGCTCGGTGGCTTGGACGCGTGTGCGAGCACGGATGCGCTGCTGATTTGCGGCGCTAGGACTTCCTCTCGATCTTGAGATCGGCAAGCGTTCATCTACATCATCCACGAGTATAACCTCGTTAAACTTTGTCGGTATTCAAGGGTATGTTCTCTACGGATGTATATCCGCCTGTTGCTTGTATCTAGTAGATAGATCTTGGTACATAGTTGTTCCCATCATAGGAAATGTTTTGTTTTCTATGCAGCGAACCCTACAATGGTATCAGAACCGGATCTATGCGTAGATGCTTTGCATGGGTAGTACACATATGAGTATGTGGGTGATGATGATCATGTTATTGCTTCTTGGTTGTACTTTGGATATTGGTGGCATAGTGGGATGAAGCGGCCCGGACAAACTTTACATGTCCTCGCACATGAGACCTGTTCCACGCTTGACATGCAAATAGTTTTGCATAAGTGGGTAGCGGGTGTCTGTCTCTCCTACTATACTCAATACCTAATTTACAACGAGTTGTTGATAATTTGGTTATCCTCGTTGTGGTTCCATGTTCATAGGTAAGAACGGTTCTATCTTCGAAAGCCCTAAGCCACGTAAAACTTCCAATGGATAAATTAGAAGCGTCTAGTTTAGATTGTTGCTAGGCTAGTGTCATGATATGGTGATGTTGTAAGTAAAAGTATAAGTCGATACTCTTACAACACACATAACGTGTAAGTTCCATAGACCTTGTCCTTACACATAAAGGAATGATGAATATCATACCACGATGCACGTGATGATGATCAAGTGCAAGAACCCTATCATTTCACTTTTTCACATATGATGTTTGTTGCATCTTATATTGCTTGTTTGGCGTTTTATTAGCATAATAAGATGATCCATCATTTATATATCAATATAAAAATGTGTTCTTCCTTAAGTATGCATCGATTATGTTTTGCCGCTCCAAGATATCACGTGATGATCGGGTGTTCTTGGATCCACGATCATATTTCGGGTGTAAGATAGTTTTACACACGCGAATACTAAGGTTCTTACTTGCCGAGTCTAGCATATACAGACATGGACTCGGAACACGGATCAAAAGGTTAAGCATGAGTCATATGTAAATATGATGCCCATATAGATGCTCGCCTTTGAAGCTACACTGACTCACGTGATGATCGGACTTGGTGTAGTGGATTTGGTTCATGTAATCACCAAAAAGGCACGAGAGATGTCGTTTTTGAGGGGGAGTTTATTCTTAATTTTGGATTAGTTGAACTCGATCTATCATAAACTTAGTCTAAACTTTACAAATTCTATTATAGATGGCACCTCCTGTTTTTAATTTCAATGAGTTCATGGAGAAAGAGAAACTTGCAACGAATGGTAACAACTTTACTGACTGGGTTATGAATTTGAGGATTCTCCTCTCTGCTGCACAAAAGCAATATGTGCTAGAAGCGCCGCTAGGCCCCCCACCGTTTGATGATGCCCCTGATGAGGAAAATAATGCCTATCAGACTCGTTAGGAGGACCACAACTTAGTTCATTGCGGCATATTGTATGGTCTAGAGCCAGAACTTCAAAAGGGTTTTGAAAACAATAATGCTTTTGATACAATGAATAAGTTGAAAATGATTTTCGACACACATGCTGTTGTAGAGAGTTATAATGCTTCAGAAAAGTTCTTTAGTTGCATGATGGAAGAGAACAACTCCGTAAGTGAGCACGTACTCAAAATGTCGGGGTACGCCGATAAGCTTGTGTCCTTGGGAATATCGATTCCCATTGACTTAGGCATATATCGTGTTCTCCAGTCTCTGCCACCTAGCTATAAGAGCTTCGTGATGAACTATAACATACATGGAAGGGAGAAGTATCTCCCCGAGCTTCTGTCATTGCTTAAGACTGCAGAAGTGGAGATCAAGAAGGAACATTAAGTGTTGATGATCAATAAGACCACCGGTTTCAAGAAAGACAGGAAGGGTAAACAGAAGGGAAAGAAGGGCGGCAAACCAGTTACTGTACCTAAAAAGAAATCCCGAGTTGACCCTAAGTCTGATACCAAGTGCTATTATTGCAAGGGGACTGTCCACTGGAAGCGCAACTTCCCCAAGTATTTGGCGGACAAGAAGGCCGGCAAGGAAAATAAAGTTATATACGATATACATGTTATTGATGTGCACTTGACTAGTACTCGCAGTAGCACCTTGGTATTTGATACCGGATCAGTTGCTAATATTTGTAACTCGAATCAGGACCTACAGAACAAGCGACCGCTATCAAGGGGTGAGGTCAAGATGCGTGTTGGCAACGGATCAAGCATTGATGTGATCATCGTCAGAACGCTACCTCTCCACTTACCATCGGGATTAGTTATAAACTTGAATAATTGTTATCCGGTGCCTGCACTACGCATGGACATTGTATCTGGATTATGTTTGATGCGCAGTGGTTATTCATTTAAATCCGAAAATAATGGTTGTTCGATTTATATATCTTTTATGGTCATGCACCTGTGATGAATTGTTTATTTCTATTGGATCTTGATAACAGTGTTACACATATTTATAATGTTAATGCTAAAAGGATTAAACTTAATGATGATATATCCGCATATATGTGGCACTGCTGTCTAGGTCATATTGGCGTTAAACGCATGAAGAAGATCCATTCGGATGGACTTTTATAATCACTTGATTTCAAATCATTTGATACATGTGATCCATACCTTATGGGCAAGATGACTAGAACGCCATTTTCTGGTTCAATGGAATGGGCGATAGATTTATTGGAAATCATACGCTCTGACGTGTGTGGTCCAATGAGTGTGTCGGCGCAAGATGGATATCGTTATTTTGTTACTTTCATGGATGATTTGAGTAGATACGATTATATCTACTTGATGAAACAAAAATCTGAAACCTTTGAAAAATTCAAGGAATTTCAGAATGAAGTGGAAAATTATCGTAATAGAAAGATCAAATTTTTGCGGTCTCACCGTGAAGGTGAGTATCTAAGTTACGAGTTGAGCACACATATGCAAAATTGTGGAATAGTTTCACAACTCACACCTATCGGAACACCATAGCGAAATGGTGTGAACATTGTGATCGTACTTTACTAGATATGGTTCGATCTATAATGTCTCTGACGGACTTATCATTGTCATTTTGGGGTTATGCACTAGAAACTGATGCATTCACTTTAAATAGGGCACCATCTAAATCCGTTAAAAAGACACCGTATAGTACGTGTCTGACATAGGGATGTAAATAACAGCTAAACGGTAGCTGCAAGTCCCGTTTATTCAAATCGTTAGTTTATTTCTTAAAAAAGAACAATTTCCATTGAACTAAAGTGTTAATAAATTGCGAGATTAAATGGCGTGCCACTTATATTCCTAGTCTGACACGACCCAACTCGTGGTGTCCCGTTTAATAGGTGGGTCGTGCTGTGCCGCCCCCGATACTAGATTCCTGGTTCGGCATCACACGGTTGCTTAATGTGATGAGCTATACTATTTTTTAAAAATTGCAGATGCACTTGTACGGTTGTACAACCATCAAGTGGACCGGAGTTTTTCCCTCTCGTTAGGGTTTTTTTATCTCTCGCAGCGGCGGCTGCGTTGAGTCCTTATCTCTCGATCGTATTCCCCCAAAACGGTGGCTGTTGTTCCCAGAACATTGGCTGCTGATCGTGAGGGGACTCTGGCGACACGACTCGGGGACTCTGGCTCTCGGGCGGAGGCTAAGAGTTTGAACTAGGGGGATCGCTAGGGTTTGCAACCATGGATGCAGATCAGGAGGCGGGTTCCTTGAGTGGAGGGAATCAAGATATTGATACGTTGATGAAATAGATGGGAATCCGGGAGGAAGACCTAGATGATGTGATTTTTGAGGAGGAGGAGGCACCACCTGAGATTCGTTGGTTGGCCATTGCTAAGGTCTACACCGAAGGAGAGTACTCAAACTTTTGGTTCTTTAAGAACATGCGATCTGCATGGGATCTAGCCCAAGATGTGAAAACAAAATCTCTAGATGGGAATGTTCACACGTTTCAGTTCTCATGCCTTGGAGATTGGGAGAGAGTCATGGATGGAGGACCATGGGCCTTCCGTGGTAACCCGGTGGTGATCGTCCCTTATGACGGATTTACAAAACCTTCAACCATTGAATTCTTCTACGTTGATATATGGATCCAAATCCATGATCTACCATTAGGGTACGCTTCAATGGTGAAATCTTTAACATCTAAAGTGGGAACATGGATAGCTTCTGAAGGTAATTCGAATGACTTTGAGGGGAATTTTTACCGAGTTAGAGTGAAGCTGGACGTAAGAAAGCCTCTGAAAAGTGTTGTGTCTATAATCCGGGCTGGAAAGAGAGAGTTATTCCTTGTTAATCCAGGCTGGGGTGCATGAGCATGGAAAACACAATGGGAAGGATGATATGTGTGAAGATGAGCTTGAGGCAAATAAAAACAAAGATATTGTCATGCATAATTCAGGAGATATGACGGACACACATTCTACCTTTACGGCTGCGATGGTTGCTGCTAATTCTGGTAGAGTGGGGGCGATGGTGAACCAATTTTAACCATCAGATCCACCAAGTCCTAATCTGGTGCGTGACCCAAAAAGGAAGAAGACAGACGAGGAGGCAGAAACAACAGATAACTCAGGATTGGCGGGCTCCCTCGAGGGGCGCCTCCAGGACCAATGAGGATATTAGGCCTGAACTGTCAGGGCTTGGGGAATGACCCGGCAGTTCGCTCGCTTCTGGACGTCCAGAGGCGAAATAACCCCGATTTGTTGTTTTTGTCGGAGACACACTTAGATCGATATCCGGCAGACTGTTTGAAAAGGAGAATGAGGATGGATTTTAAGATTGTTAATCATAGTAATGGCAGAAGTGGTGGTGTTCTTTTACTCTGGAAAAGAGAAACAATGTCCAGCAGATTTTCTCAGCTCCAAAATACATTAATGTCAAAATCACGGAGAATCCTAACAAAGTCTGGCGGCTGACTGGAATCTATGGTGAACCAAGATGGGAAGACAAACACCTGACGTGGGACAAAATAAGAGAGCTAAATGGTCAACATAATTTGCCTTGGGAAATTATTGGTGATTTTGATGAGATTTTATTTTCCCATGAAAAAGAAGGAGGCAATCCTAGACCACAAAGCTACATGCAAGCGTTTCGGGATGTATTATCAGATTGTGACCTGATAGACCTTGGATTCTTGGGAGATCCTTTTACATGGCAGAGAAACCGAATCCGGGAGAGATTAGACAGGGTAGTTGTGAACATCGCTTGGCGAACAGTGCACTCGGATGCTATTGTTAGACATCTAGATTTTGCTAGGTCGGATCACCGGCCGATTATGCTAGAGACGGAGAGCCATAGTATAAACTCTAGGAAAAAATCAACGCGTCGGTTTGAAGCTAAATGGCTACAGGAGAGTAACTTTCATGAAATAGTTGAGAAGGCCTGGGCAGATGCAGATGGTGCGTTTCATGAAGGTGGCGTCCTTGGAAGACTTGCTCGCATGCATGCCTCCCTACATGAATGGGACAACCAGTACTTGAAGAAACCTCGAATGAAAATGCGCTAGACACAGAGAAAATTGGATAAGGCGTTGAATGGGCCGATGAATGATGAGAATGAGAAGATTGCAAATGAGATGTCCGAACTGATTGAGATGATGTTAGAACAGGAAGAAATTCATTGGCTCCAACGATCGCGCAAATTGGTTGATGCAGGGGGATCGAAACACTGCTTTTTTCCATCAGTTTGCGACGGCGCGTCGCAAGAGGAACTATATTAGAAGATTAAAATATCCTACTGGTGATTGGGTTGAAGGTACAGCGGAGCTAAAACCTCTCATTTTCCAATACTTTTCTAATCTTTTTACTTCTGAGATTCAGGCAACCGATCCGGCTGTTCTGGACAAAATTCATCCAAAGGTAACAGATGATATGAACGAGAAATTAGTGGTGCCGTTCTCTCCTACTGACGTCAAGAAAGTGGCCTTTAGCATTGGAGACTTTAAGGCCCCAGGCTCCGATGGGCTTCATGCTATTTTCTATAAAAAGTTTTGGAGTATGTGTGGTGAACAAATTACTAATACGATTTTACAGGCTCTTAATACGGGAATTATACCGGATGGGTGGAATGACACCACAATCGTTATAATCCCCAAGTTGGATAATCCCGAGTTGGTAACCCAATTTTGCCCAATAAGTCTCTGCAATGTGATCTATAAGATTATCTCCAAGATGCTGGCTTTGCGTCTCAAGCAGATCCTTCCTGATGTTATATCCCCTATGCAAAGTGCATTTGTACCTAAACGTTTGATAACTGATAATGTTCTTGTTGCTTATGAGACTATCCATGCTATTAAGAAGAAAAGACAGGGAAACTCAGGTGCGTGTGCTGTCAAAATTGATATGCACAAGGCCTATGATCGGGTTGAATGGGTGTTCCTAGAAAATATGATGAGAAAGCTGGGATTTTTTGATAGATGGATTACCCTGATGATGGCTTGTGTGACGTCTGTAAGATACCAAGTCCGGTTTAATTCAGAGGAAACCGAGATGTTTATTCCTACTAGGGGGTTGCGTTAGGGTGACCCCCTCTCTTCATATTTGTTCCTTATATGTGCGGAGGGCTTATCTAGTCTCCTGCTGCATGAAGAAGAAGTTGGTGGCATTGATGGGTTAAGAGTGTGTAGAAATGCACCGTCAGTCTCTCATTTACTTTTTGCTGATGATTCTCTTATTCTCATGAAGGCGGATATGAACAATGCAACTTCCTTGCAGCAAGTGTTAGATACCTATTGTGCAAATTCGGGGCAGATGGTGAGTTTGGCGAAATCAAGCATCTTTTTCTCTCCAAATACACATGTGGTGGTTAGAGATGAAATTTGTGAAGCACTCCATATTGATACAGAAGCCCTTTCGGATAAATATCTTGGGCTCCCTGCTCTAGTAGGGGCGGATAGAAGTGACATCTTTATTCATTTTGTGGAGCGTATTATCCAGAGGATCAATGGGTGGAAGGAAAAACATCTGTATGTTAAACGAAAGGAAATCCTCTTGAAGGCGGTCGCTCAAGCAATCCCGGTGTATGCCATGTCTGTATTTCAAATACCTATAGGGGTCTGCAAAAGGATGACAGATGCAATCTCACAATTCTGGTGGGGCGATGATGAGAACAGTAAAAAGATGCATTGGCTAGCATGGTGAAAACTCTGTTATCCAAAAAAGGAAGGTGATATGGGATTCCGGGATTTTCATTCTTTCAACCTAGCTATGTTAGCTAAACAAGTATGGAGGCTTATTACTGATCCGGATTCTCTATGTGCAAAGTTCTTAGTGCCAAGTATTACCCGCATGGTGATATCTTAAAAGCGGGACCGAAAGCAGGGTCTTCTTTTACTTGGCAGAGTGTTTTGACTGGTCTTACAATGTTTAAACGCGGTTATAGTTGGAGAGTGGGTGATGGTGACAAGATAAACATCTACACTGACCCTTGGATTCATGCAAGCTCTGATAGGAAAATTATCAGTCCGAGAGGTAACTCGATTTTTACAAAAGTTTCCCAGTTAATTAGCCCGATTAATGGTCAATGGGATGAGCAGCTTCTCCGGGACCTGTTCTGTACTGTTGACGTGAACCGGATATTACAAATACCCTTAAACTCTCAGGGGTTTGGTGATTTTATTGCATGGCAACATTCCAAGCATGGCAGATTTACTGTACTTTCGGCTTATCACTTGCAATGGAGGCATACATTTGGTCCAAGAGCTGCTCAATTAGCCCTTCCTGGGTCATCGGCTACTAATCCAGTTTGGCAGATCCTCTGGAAACTAAAGATCCCTGGAAAGGTCAAGATTTTTGCCTGGCGTGCCCTACATGGTATATTACCTCTGAAATCCATTCTAGTTAACAGACATGTCGGTACTAGTGGTGAGTGCCCCATCTGCCATGCTCATGTGGAAGATCTTTTGCATATGTTATTTCAATGTCAAGCTGGAAAATCACTTTGGGATTCTTTGGGTTTGGCAACGGTTATTGAGAATGCTACCATTGATCGCTCTGGGTCAGCGGTGCTGGAATTTCTGCTCGTGGAACCTGCCATTATGATGCCTGGATTTGTTAGCCTTGGCTTAAAGGAAGTGATTATTATTGCATGTTGGTACATTTGGTGGGTTAGACGACGCCGTACTCACGATGAAGTGGTCCCTCCAATTCATCAGTTCGTATGTCGATACTTTCGATCGCCGCAAACGTAGTAAGAGAAAGTGCATATCCCGTCCCGATGCAGGTGAAGTGGAAAAAACCAAATCCAAGGCAAACAAAGGTCAATGTCGACGGCTCCTTTCATTATGATAGTTCTTCGGGTGCTATAGGAGCAATTATCTGGGATCACACTGGATGCTTTGTTGCAGCTTCTACCCTTTTTATCCTAAATATGGCATCACCAGCAGCAATAGAAGCAATGGCTATGCGAGAAGGTTTGGCCTTGGCAAATCGTCTTGGCTGCAACAACGTGGTGGCTGAGTCGGACTCATTGAAAACACTGAATGCGTGTAATGGAGAAGAAGCTTGGTGGGGTGAATCATCTGCGGTGATTGCTGATTGTATTGATGAAGCATCCATGATTGGCACTGTGCTATTCGAACACCGTCCGAGGGAGGCAAATGGAGTCGCTCATGAGCTGGCTAAGTCTTTTTTTATAGATAAATCTTCTTGTAATTGGGTCGATGAGCCCCTTAGCTTTATTCTTGAGACTCTCATAAATGATGTAACTATTACTTGATGGGTTGCAGGTTTCAGACGCACTCTTTTTCCTAACCAGTGTACCAACGGGGACTGGAAGGTTTTAATGAGACGGCCTGTATGCCTAATATATATTTTTACCCTAAAAAAATACTATTTTTTAAAAATAGAAAAAAGGATAAATGGACCGTGTCTGGCTGACACGTGGGCTTCAGGTCGTGGCCCAAGCATGGCTTAAGCGGGCCACTGGCCAAGACGGGCTCGTTTAGCCACATGCCATGCCAGGCTGCACGCGTGCCAGGCTGACGTGCGTCGGGCCGGCATAAAAAAAGCCCGGCCAATAAGGAGAAACCTCTCTTCGGTTAACCCCACATGCCCAAGAGAGAAACCTCCCTTCCGCTAACCCTCATCGCACCGCTGCCGCCACCTTGCCTCTGTCGACGCATCGCCGCCCTCGCCACCGTGCCTCTCTCTACGCACCGCCGTCTCGCCTCAGCCTGCGCGTGCTCCGTATCCACTCCTACTTTTCCCTTCGCTCCCTGACCACCCAAAACCTCCGCAGAACGCACGCCGCCGCTGTCATGCGTCAATCCGACCACTGCCGCCCCTTCCGCCCGCCGGACTGGGGTTCCCCGCCTCCCCACTGCCGAAACCACCACCAGAGCCACCGCCGTCCGCAGCCGCCCCCGCGGTTCGCCGTGATCCTCTTACGCGCGGGCCCCAATGTCTCCACCCCGACCGCCACGGAGATTGACGCGCTCATCGACGGTCTCCAGTCTCCGCCCCCGGATAACCTCTCCGTCTTCTCCTCCGGCCGCGACGCCGCTCGCCTCCTCTTCCGCTCCCTCCCAGCCGCCGCGGCCGCGGCGCGCGAGCTCTGGTCGCTCCGCCTCGAGGGCCTTCACCTCCTCACTCCCTACCTCCCCAATGCCGCTGTTGCCGCCCACGCCTTCCCCCTCATCGCTTCTCTCTTCGCCTCCCACGCCTCCCGCCTCCTCGACTCCGACCTCGTTTCTCTTTCAGCCGCCCGCTCCGCTGAGCTCGCAGCATCCATCCAGTCCGTGAAACACCGCCTGAGCGTCCGCAATAACTTCCGTGACTTCGACCAGCTTAATCTCCAGAAGGAAACACTGGAGGCTGAGAAGGACTTGGTAGATGCCAAAATTGCCGAGTACAAAGCATCAATGAGTCTGATACGGCGTGCCATGTTACGCGGGACCGATGAGGAGGAGGAGGTGGAGGTGGATGAAGAGGGGGTGGATGTGTTCGGGATTGGAGAAGGCGAGGACGTGGACTTTGTGAGGTTGCACAAGATGATGCTGCGCGAGAGCAGGAGGCTCAACGAGGGGCTACCAATATACGCATACCGCAGAAAGATTCTCAATCACATTTTCCATAACCAGGTGAGGATGTGAATTCTCTGCAGTTTTATTTGTGTTGGCATTGCAAATTTGCAGTGTGGGCCATCCAGTCCTTATTCTTTGATGCTTATAGAACCATGGAGAATGATCGTGTATGTAGTTATCTCGTGTGCGCGTTATCAGATTGCAATTTTCCATTTAGTTTCAACCTTGTGTACCTAGGTATTCCATGGCTGTAATTTACCTGAGTCATCTCTTGAGTTATAGCCTCATAGGTATTCCAGATCAAATTTCCACTATATTTAGTTTGCCTTTCTTGTATATTATTTGTAAATCATGACATACCAATGCAAAAATCATTATCTAAGTCATGTGACCTTTGTTTCTACAGGTTATAATCTTAATTGGGGAAACTGGTTCTGGGAAAAGCACACAATTGGTTCAGTTTCTTGCTGACTCAGGTCTTGCTGCTGATGGTTCAATTGTCTGTACTCAACCTCGAAAAATTGCTGCTGCAGCGTTGGCACGCAGAGTGGATGAAGAAAGCAATGGCTGCTACACTGACAATTTCGTGTTGTCATATTCAACATTTTTTAATTGTCAAGACTTCAATTCGAAGATCATATTTTGCACAGATAGTTGTCTATTACATCACTGCATGAATGATGTTGGCCTGGATGACATTTCGTATATCATTATTGACGAAGCTCATGAAAGAAGCATGAACACTGATCTTCTCTTAGCTTTGATCAAGACGAAGCTGCTTGATAGGGTGGATTTGCGTCTCGTCATTATGTCTGCTACTGCTGATGCTGATAGGCTTTCTGACTACTTTTATGGCTGTCAAACATTCCACGTTAAAGGGCGAAATTTTCCTGTTGAAATTAAATATGTCCCAGACGTATCAGTAGAGGCGTCTGTCAATACTGTACCAAACTCTCTGCGTGATGCTTGTGCAACTGCTTCTTATCTCAATGATGTTGTAAGACTGGTAAGCATCATTCACAAGAATGAAGAAGAGGGTGCTATCCTTGCTTTCTTGACATCTCAGCTGGAAGTTGAATGGGCTTGTGAAAATTTTAGCGATTCAAGTGCCATGGTACTTCCTATGCATGGAAAGCTCTCCCAAGTAGAACAGAGCCGTGTTTTCAAAAGCTATGATGGAAAGAGAAAAATTATCTTCTGCACGAATATGGCTGAAACATCACTGACCATAAAAGAAGTAAGGTATGTTGTTGATTCTGGACTCGCCAAGGAGAGCAGATTTGTACCCAGTAGTGGTCTCAACATATTGAAAGTTAATTGGATTTCCCAAAGTTCCGCTAATCAACGTGCTGGCCGGGCAGGTCGAACAGGACCAGGGAAGTGTTACAGGCTTTACTCTGAATCTGACTTCAGTATGATGGAAGTGCATCAAGAACCTGAGATCAGGAAAGTTCATCTTGGCACTGCTGTTCTAAGAATACTTGCTTTGGGTGTTAAAGATGCACAGAATTTCGAGTTTGTTGATGCCCCAAATCCTGAAGCAATCAATATGGCTGTGAAGAATCTTGAACAGTTGGGTGCTGTCAAATCTAGACTTAATTGCTTTGAGCTGACTGATACTGGGCACCACCTGGTCAAATTGGGAATTGAGCCAAGGCTTGGGAAAATTATGCTTGATTGCTTCAGTTTTGGTTTGAGGAAGGAAGGTGTAGTTCTAGCTGCTGTTATGGCAAACTCTAGCAGCATATTTTGTAGAGTGGGCACTGATGAGGAGAAACATAAAGCTGACCTTCAAAAGGTCCGACTGTGTCACCGAGATGGAGATCTTTTCACTCTACTTGCTGTTTATAAGAAATGGGAAGGTGGGCATGACAACAGAAATTTGTGGTGCTGGCAGAACAGCATCAATGCCAAGGCCATGAGGAGATGCCAGGAAACTATATCAGAACTTGAAGACTGTCTAAAGCATCAATTGAACATTATTATCCCAAGTTATTGGTCTTGGAATCCCGAGGCTCCCTCTCTGGATGATAAGCTGCTAAAGAGAATTATCCTATCATCTCTTTCATGTAATCTTGCTATGTTTTTAGGACATGAAAGGTTTGGTTACCAGGTGATTTCCACAGATCAGGTTGTGAACCTTCATCCCTCATCCTCATTGCTTAATTATGGTATTAAGCCTGAGTGGGTGGTGTTTACAGAAATCTTGTCAGTCCCGAATCAATATTTGGTATGTGTAACTGCTGTTGATCATGATGCCTTGTATACAATTCACCCGATGTCTTTCATTCAGCAACTGGAGGAACATAAATTGCAGATAAAGGTGATTAGTGGGCTTGGTAATAACTTGTTGAGAAGGTTTTATGGCAAATATGGCCAAAATCAGCAAACGATCATCTCATGTCTCATGGAAGATTGCAGGGATGACCGAATAACTGTTGAAATTAATTTTAGAAGTAATGAACTTGTGTTATTTGCTACAAAGCAGAACATGGAGAAGGTTTCTTGCATTGTTAACAGTGCTTTGGACTGTGAAGGTAAGATGTTGAGGAATGAATGCCTTGAGAGAAGTTTATTTCCTGGGAGGCCCGGCAATTCTCCTATTGCACTATTTGGCTCAGGTGCTGAAATCAAGCATTTGGAACTTGGGAAGAGATATCTAACAGTAGAGGTTTTGCATCAAAATGCTCATGACATCAATGACAAGGAGCTTATTTGCTTGGTGGATAGTATTGTCTCCGGTGTTGCTAATTTTCATAAATCCACCGGTAATTTTAGGATAGCCTCAGATGCAACTAAATGGGGGAAGTTTACATTCCTCAAACCTGAAAATGCTGAAGATGCTGTTTCAAAACTGAATGGGATAGAGTTTCATGGTTCCTCATTAAAAGTACTTCCTGTATTTTCCTTCGATAATCGAGGATTACCCTTTCCTGCAGTAAGAGCTAAATTATGTTGGCCAAATAAACGTAGCAGTGGACGTGCACTTGTAACATGTGCCAGTGGGGAAGCCGAATCTGTCGTAAATGACTGCTTTGCCCTAGGAATTGGTGGAAGGTATATCAATTGCAGGGTTAGTACTAAGGATGAGAACTGCGTCTTTGTCGAAGGAATTCCGGTGCATGTTACCGAGGCAGAGCTGTATGATGCTTTTTGTAGCACAACAACAAGGAGAATCCTTAATATCCATTTGCTCAGGGTTAAGGGAAATGCAACCACTATCCCCTCTGTTTCTACATGTGAAGAAGAACTGGTTAGAGAAATTTCTCCATTCATGTCAAATAAGAGTTGTCCTGGACAAAATTTCCGTGTTGAGGTGTTCCCTCCAGAGGAAAACGATTCATTGACGAGAGCAGTTATAACTTTTGATGGAAGTCTTCATCGAGAGGCTGCAAGAGCACTGGACCATCTTGAAGGGAGCTTTCTTCCTTGTTGTCAACCTTGGCAGATAATACAGTGCAAGCATGTGTTTCATAGCACTCTGTCCTGTTCGCTACGTGTTTACAATGTTATCAGCCAGGAAGTTGCTTCTCTCCTCGAGAGCTTCCAAAACCAAAAAGGTATGTGTACATTCCTCATTTTATCTTTTTCACTGTTCTATGGTTGAATGATATTCCTCCATTTTCGTTATTTCTTTATTCGTTATGTATTTTCATTTTGCTTAGTTTTGTATGAGCTAGCCAGCTTTTTGAGCTTCCATTTTCGTACATCTGGATATTGCCTCTCATCATCAGATTGTGCATAGTCACCTACACCAGAGTCATCTACATAAGCCGTTGTAGCAGCGTTGTCAAGGCACACTTATGTTGGCTCAGAACAAGATTCAACCATAACCTGAGAAGGGGAATCAATGGATGGGGTGCTTGGTCGTTGACTGCTCAATGCATACACACACTATTCTTCTTTTAAAACTACAGTAACCATACAGGTGTTAAAATGACATTTTTTTCTTGATGTGTGAAGTCAACAATTTCTTTGCTAGGACCTATCAGCTACAGTATTCCTCATAACAAGGTAATATTTTGCTTGATCTGGGAATAGTTGAAAGACATACCTGACTATATGAACGCTCAATGGCTGTAAAAGAGCCGATGAAGTTTTTCATTCAGAAATAGATTTTGTAAGTTGCTATTTGTTCCAGCATATTTAATTTGCATAAGTATTTTCCATCTGATAATCTCATTTCAAACCTTGCTCATATTATTTGGTGCATTTTCCAATTTTTCTAGTTACCTTTACCAGGAATGCTCTTATTAAGTAGTGATAGCTATAATCCTATAAATGTCCTCCTTCAACTGTCTCTAATGCACCAATTGACCCGTGTGAAGAAAATATGGGCCAATTAAAGAGTGTAAAAATGCCATAGTAGTGATGCGTTATGTATCACTGCCTTGCTTGTTTCTGAGGGCTAAAACTGTCTGGTGGTTGTATATGCATACATACAACATTTGTCTATTGTTGGATTGTTAGTTCTCTGTAAATTTAGAGGTATGTGTTTTTTGTGCTCAGATGTGATTTTTTTCCAAGTACGGTTGTAAGCTTTGCTAGTTACGCTAACATATGTTTAAGATCAGCTGCACGACTGCAACTAAAGTAGGCATTGACGAATATGCTGCTAATCTTGCATAGCTCTGTTTCAACCTTCGTATTTTTGTTTAGTTGTTTGAGAGTGCAAAATAATCATATGTGCTGGTGGGTTTAAGGTCGTAATCACTTTTCTACTTCATGCAGGTGTGTCTTACAATTTTGAAAAGACTGAGAATGGTATTTTTCGATTAAAGCTCACTGCAACTGCCACAAAAACAATAGCAGATTTGAGAAGACCTCTTGAGATTTTGATGAAAGGAAAATCCATAAACCATCCTGATCTGACATTAAGTGCAGTTCAGCTGCTCTTCTCCCGTGATGGTTTAGCACATTTGAAATCAATTGAACAAGAAACTGGTACTTATATTATGTATGACAGGCAAAGTCTAAATGTTAAAGTCTTTGGACACCAAGATCAGATGGCTGCAGCGGAGGCGAAATTGGTTCATGCACTTCCACAACTCCTTGAGAAGAAGCCTCTTGAAATTTTTCTTCGTGGCCATAACCTCCCTCCAGACTTGATGAAGAAAACAGTAGAAAACTTTGGAGTTGATCTGGAAGGATTTAAGAAAGAGATGCCCACGGTAAAGGTTGAGTTGCAGAAAAACCGTCATTTACTTAAAGTGTGGGGCAGTAAGGAGGATAAGAGAAAGGTGGAAAGGATGATCTCGGAGTTATCCTCTGTTGAAAAGAGTACCCTGGTTCGACTTCCACTAGAGAATGTTGGGGGCAATAAAGAAGATAAGCAAAGGGTAGACTACGATGAGCCATCAGAGGATTCATGCCCTATTTGCTTGTGTGAGATAGAAGATCCTTTTAGGCTTGAATCATGTGGGCACATGTTTTGTCTGGCTTGTTTGGTGGATCAATGTGAATCTGCTGCGAAATCACATGATGGGTTCCCTATTTGTTGCCTAAAGACTGGGTGCAAGAAGCCCCTTCTTGTTGTTGATCTGAAGCACCTGTTGTCAAATGAGAAGCTGGAGGACCTATTCAGAGCTTCCTTGAGGGCATTTGTTGCATCTAGAGCAGGAATGTACCGCTTCTGCCCGACGCCCGATTGCCAATCCATCTACCAAGTGGCAGCTCCAGATGCAGAAACCAAACTTTTTTCCTGCGGGGTTTGCTATGTGGAGATATGCACCAAGTGTCATCTAGAGTATCATCCTTTCATATCATGTGAGGCTTACAAAGAATACAAGGAAGACCCAGACTCAACACTGCTTGAATGGCGCAAAGGGAAGGCGAATGTGAAGAGCTGCCCTTCCTGTGGATACACAATTGAGAAAGCTGAGGGCTGCAACCATGTTGAGTGCAGGTGTGGCAGACACATTTGCTGGGTATGCTTGGAGAACTTCAGGTGCAGTGAAGAGTGCTATGGCCATCTCAGGTCTGCACACCAATCTTTTGTGGACATTGTGTAGTAGAACCTGGATGTAGTTTCAGAAGGCAGGTGGTGGCCACGTAATGTATTACTGTTTCAAAATACCTTCTTGGCTTCTTGTTTGCCGTGCAATTTCGTTTTGTCCATCCGGTTGAGGTGTGGATGCAGAAGAGAAACCAGTAGAGGGCTTCGTGTCCCAGTTGCAAATCAAGCTCGGTGTGGCGTCCTTACATGTAGTAAGTCATTTGCCTCATTACCCTCTGTAGGTTGATATCTGGTATTTTGTCGTCTTTTTTGTTCTGTTTCTATTGTTATTAGTATTTTATTTCTTGCGAGTTCATCATGTTTTATGTTATAGAATTAGTCCAATTTTCTTTGTCACAGGTTTATTCTCTGGATCACAAAGATTTTGGTTTTAATCAAGTCCCATATGGCATGCTTAGAGTTACTATTTTGGGAAGTGGGTGTGATAAATGTTGCAAGCTCGATGAATCCCCAAGAAATGAGTATCTTCCGAGGACGGTATGGATATATGAATTCCATAAACTTTGATTCATACAAACATTTTTCAGTTTTAGCAATGCGTCCACATGTTCATTTGAAAATGCCATTATGTTAACTGCTTATTTTTATCTTATTTCAGAACAAAGCACACAAGGACAGTTGCTACTGTTTGGTAGATACTATTTTCTGCCTGTACTTTTTTATGTTAATTTTTTCCTGCTTCATTATTTTTTTACTATCATATTTTTTACTTGTTTGTAGGAAATCTATGCCTCAACCATTTTGTGCTGCTGCATGAACACCCAATTGGTTCCTGGTCGCTAGAGTACAAGATTACGAGGTGATTGGCTGCTTTGTGCAAATCTTGGTTGTCTCTCCATGGAGCAAGCTAGGTGATTGTTGCTTGGTGTAATCCTGGTGGGTTCGATGCATGATCACGGATATCTGCGGCAATGATTGTTGCTTGCCTGCTTGGTGTAATCACCTGGGCCTGCGGTTAAGGTAGATCCGGAGAGTTTGTGCTGTGATGTGATATTGGAGGTGGAAGGTGTGCATTGTTCAGTTGCTAGCCGGATCGACCATGCAGTTCTGATTGCTTTACATCTTGTACTGGCCACTTTTCCTTGTGTTGAATTGATCATATGATGCACTCAGTTTTGCAACTAGATTGAGCTGATCGAGAAATCGATGTTGCTTACTGACAGGGGTGCAGCAGCCTATTTCTCATGGAGATGCAACGATTCCAATGCAAGCTCAAATTGATGCGTTGTAGTGATTTGGTGACAAGACATCGGAGTCATGCTAAGAGCATCTATCTCCACTAATTTAGGTCTGGACGCCGAAAATTGGTCTAGTTGTGTTCTTAGGATTTCAGTTTATCTGGATTTGCGAACTTTGGTCCGGACTTTCCAGACCATTTCCAGTCCAGTATCCCGGAAATGCCCTAGAAACGCGGGACGAAGCGAAAATGGTGTGGGCTAGCTCTGTCGGTGAGACAGTCTCATTTTCCTCCACATTCACTCGCTTAGACTACGGGGAAGAGCTCCCCAGTTGCCTCTATTGCCATGATTTTGCTGGCGGAGCTCCTCCATGTCGAGAAATATCCACGCCTCTAGATAGGCTTGCCGTAGTCGCCGCCGCTTCCGCTGCCCAAACTTTGTCGTAGCTTGGCATCACTGCGAGCTTCCACCACCTTGCCCGCCAAGTGTTCGGCGTTTTGCCGGTTCGGCCATGGACTCTGATGACGAGGAGATGCTCGTCATGTTGCTGGAGGAGGAGAACACCGCTGTTGTCGAAGATGCAGAGCACATGTAGATCCTCACCTCCCTCGCTCAGCTGTACCTGCAGACGGCGAAGCCGAAGCGTGGAGGTTCGATGAAGGGTTGCCAGAAGGCAAGGCAAAGGATAGAGGGCTACTGCATGTTGTATGCTGACTACTTTGCCGACGAGCCGCTGCACGAAGAGGCCGTGTTTCGGTGCCGTTTCAGGATGAGCTTCCAGCCGGAAACTCTTCCTCAACATCGTGCATGCCATCCGTGAATTTGACCCCTATTTCGTGTGCAAGAAGGACTGCACCGACATGGTTTGGTTTTCCTCACTGCAGAAGTGCATTGTGGCAATAAGGTTGCTTGCATATGGAGCGCCGGGTGATATGCCGATGACTATCTCTGTATGGTCGAGTCCACCGCCATCGATTGTTTGTATAGGTTCTGCAGGGCAGTGATTGCGGTGTCTGTGAATTCGACCCTATTTTGTGTGCAAGAAGGACTGCACCGACATGGTTGGGTTTTCCTCACTGCAGAAGTGCATAGTGGCAATGAGGTTGCTTGCATATCGAGCGCCGGGTGATATGCCGATGACTATCTCCGCATGGTCGAGTCCACCGCCATCGATTGCTTGTATAGGTTCTGCAGGGCAGTGATTGCGGTGTTTAAGAAACAGTACTTGAGAACACCCACTGCTGAAGACACTGCTCGGATCATGACAGTCAATGAAAGTAGAGGATTTCTGACATGTATATGCCCAACAGGCACTCGACTACAGGCTACCTGGTGTGGCTCAACGGAAGGCCCACTCGACAGCCTGCCAAGGTTTACGACGCTCATGACGGTTTGGCTGTACGAAGCCCATATGGACGCGGACTCTCAAGCGCACAAGACAAGAAAATCTAAGACTAGAGTTTAAATACAACTTGTAACCTACTCATATCAGTACCTGAGACCTAGCCTTTCCCATATATAAAGTCTAGAAGGGTCCAACGAGGAGGACACGCTACACCACAATATATCTCTTTCCAACTCACCTCATACACACCTTTACGCCAGATCACATCTGCGCACCCCTGTAACCTTCGGTTCCGTAATCAAGACCAGACAAGCAGGAGTAGGTTTTTCCTCCGGGAGCCTGAACCTGGGTAAACTTCGTGTCCCCGCGTTGCTTGCCTGTTAACCGCTCCGCGACTTCCAGCATCTCTATCTTCTCCAAAATCCAAGTCCATAACAATGGGCATTGACAAGTCGAACCCTCGTCAATTGGCGTCGTCCGTGGGGACTGGGGACGCTGATCGTGCGGTCGTGACGGCTCCATCTGCTATGGTCTACGATTCATCTGCGTCGGAGAATTGCATCCACTTTGGTGTCAACACACGGATTTTTAATCCCAGATGCCTGTTATGCCATACATCGCAATCCCAGGATTACCATTTTTGCGAGACATAACAGAATTGGATACCATAGTACATCATCCATTACAAACGATACATAAGTTCTTACACAAATAGGGATCTCATGATCCAGTTCTTAATACAACATCAAGCAGCGGAATACGTAATAATAACGGTAGCGTAGGCGAAGCTCCATCTTCGGGGTCACAGGCAATGCTGACGCTGGGAGATGATCCTAATTGTCGTAACCTTCCTGGGGTCCATCCTCCAGGTACTCGCCAGGGACAAAGCCATGAGTACTCTTTAAATACTCGCAAACTAATACTAACAAGTAAAAGGGGTTTTTGATAATAGGACACTAGGCTCTAGGGTTATTTTGCAAAAGCTAGATTTATCTCTACTAAGTCTAGAAGCAAATGAATGCTAGTCACAATTTTATAACTCCTAAGTGGGAACTTGTATTTCATATCATAACCCTGTTGTGGTCAAGTCAAAGTCTCAATCCATTTCACAGGTCATTTTGAAAAGTCTGACGGGGGAACAGTATGGCCACTCCAACTGTCCATAACCGCGGACGCGGCTATTCGAATAGTTTGACACTCTGCAGAGATTGTACACTTTCACCACAACATTCGATACATCTGTCAGGAACAAATCCTGAATTCACCATACTCAGTATGCGGATAATCAATCCTAACCTTTCGATTACACGCCCTAGTATAAGCACCTCTCCTGTGAGTTTGGCCTCCCAACCATGACCATCTGTCATATTGGGTACTGCATAGGTGGACAATCTTCACAAGGTAGCCTCAGCTCAGACCTTGGCCGTGAGGGAACTAATACTAAGGTATATAAGTTTCCAGTCAAGCCCTACCCAATATTCGGGTATTGTGGTTGTACGATAAAATGGAATGGCATCGCATCCAGACAACCATCAGTTTTATAAAGGGCTAAGGCTCATGCCTCATCATTTTCCTCACCAAAATCATCAGGTGTTTGGAAACACATGTCCAAAACATTTCAATAGAATGATCCATCATTCCAAGGTTTTCATAACCATTTTTCCACCAAGTATTCCCATCTAAAGTTGATCAAGTTTTATGCTTAGCACTAGCATCTACAAGTGGGGGTAAGCACTAATGAGGGGTGGTAACTAGTAGATTCTAACTAAGTTCAATCTTATGCCTTGGGGTGACATCAAGATTATCTAACTTAGGCCAAGTTTAATGCTCTTTATGCAACCTTCACATATTTTTCTAGTACCTACCGTTTATTTCAGTAAACTCTAAGTAAGAGCTTTGATAAAGAAATAAAGTAATAAAATTGCAAATAAAACTAGGATTGGTTTATCAAGTGGATATGATCACATATGCTTAAGGCATATAGTGGGCATAGTAACAAGTAATGGTTTGTGGCATCAGTAGGGTATCTTGCAAGGGTTAGCTTGCATTGGTCCACTTAGTTAATAAAGCTTGCTAAATTGCAAGTGTTAGCTTGCACATTCACTAGTAGTATTAGGCTTGCCTTGTGCAGAGCAGTGGTTGAAGTTCTCCTCGGCTTCTTCGTAGAATCCTCCTTCCTCCTCATATCCTTGGTCGGTACTATCGTCTATGAATAAATGCGAGGTACACAATCACCAAACAATACTTAACTACTTGCAATCATCACACACAAGGGTCCTATAGATGATCTAACATCATCACTAATATTACAAGATTAAAGCTTGGTTTAATTCCTTTTATTTTTAGAAAAGTAATTTCTACTCATTGAAAAACTACTTAAGATTTAATATTCTCCAAACCAAACATGAGATCATGTTGACACATGTCATCACCACATATTTGAGTCCATGGAAATGTGATTTAAAGTGGTGTCACAATTTAATAAGGTTTTACCCTTTTATTTTAATTAATTAAAGTGGCTAGAAATGCCTATGTAGCATTCTCTTATTACTTGAACATTCTTTCTGTAAGTAAACCTATATATTTTTATATATTCTGAAAGGTATGGTTAAATGTGATTTTTGAGAGTTGGAATCAACTCAAAAGCTATTATGGTTTAAATTTGAAAAATGTTTGAATGCAGAAAAGCTTCTGCCTTATTATTTTTACCATGGGTGATCTATATATCCAAATGACTTGAATCCAACGGGCTTGGATTCAGCATTCTCAGACCTTTCTAACAAAATTGGTTTTATTAAATTTGGTGCACTGAATCGATCTGGGTTGATTTTTGAAGTTGGGTACAAAAGTGAGTTTGAAATAAAATGGAAAAGGTTTTAATTCAAATAACTGGGCTGTGCGGGAAAAGTTACTGGGCCGGCCTGCTAAGCGAAGCGCTTCCGCGGCTGCTTAAGTGGGTGTCCCCACTTGTCAGTGAGACAGAGGGGTGCTAAGCGGTACGGGGCAATGTGGATCGTTCGATCTAGTTCTAATCCAACGGCTGAGAGTCATCATCGACGCGGGGCAACGCCAGCGAGAAAGAAAGCTAGCACAACCAGCGAGGGGTGCTGGGGCTCACCGGGGTGCAGGCGAGGGTCGGCGAGGCAGGCGAACGACAAAGTCGACGACGACGAACTCAGGGGTGGTCGCGGCAGCTCCTGGGGTGGACGAAATCGATGGCTCCCTTCTCCTCCAGAGGCGGCGGGCTCCGGTGAAATTCCAGCGAAGTGTTGCTCGCCTTGCTCCGAGAACGGTGTGGCACGATCAGTTAGGATAGGGGAGTAGAATGGTGTGAAGAATTCGAGCGGGGGTGGCCTCTATTTATAGCCGAGCGAGGGGACCGTCGGGGTGCACGGTGAGCTCGTCGGGGGCGATGGTACAGGCGGCTATTGGCATGGGCGAAGGTAGGGGGCGGTGCGGTGTTCCCTGGTGATGCTCAACGACATGGTTTCGAGGCGTGGGGCAGTGCGGCTTGGTCTGGAACATGCGACGCTCTGCGTGGCAGAGGCGGCGTCTTCAACGGCGAGCGGTGGCTGTGCGTCACGGGGCGGCGAACGAGGATGTCTGGCGGTCTCCTGGATCGGTGGTGATCGTGTATGCGCGCGGTGAGGGCGGCGCGCGGTCTGTGGGCTTCGGTCGAGGGTGGCGCTCTGTCACACGCTCGGCATGGTCGCTGGCGGTCTGGGCGCGGTCCGTGCGTGTGATCCAGTGGTTGGCAAGGTTCGAGCGGTGGACAGGGAGTGGCGGTGGACGGTGGGCTGCCTCCCAGACAAGGTTGGCACGGCTTAATATTCTCCTAGCTTGCTGTCTCTACTAGGGTGGCATGGGTGTGCTCGGCTGTTCACCATTGATGGCAATGCCAAGCTTACAGTGGGGCTAGTGCTTGGTTTAACTTGCTAGATGATCTACTGAGATGGTTGTGAGCTAGAGAGGGAACAAGTTAGGCTTCAATCACTGCTCACTATAGTGTTTAGATTTTGTATTATTTGTGTCTACAACCTGTTTGATGAAATGGCCGCATGAAATCAAGTTTTGAATTTTGAAAAGATTTTTGGTGGGTGTGCTAGATTGGTGCTGGTGAGTCTGCAGATGCTTGGGTTTTGAAAGTTGAGCTTGTTTGAGTGGTTTTTAAAAAAGTGGGATCTTCCCATATGATAAAGATTCAATTTTGAATTGTCATTTAAACTATGCCTTTGAAAGTTTCTAGATGATCACAAAGTGGGCCTTGATACTTTGTTATGAGTACATTCAAGGGGTGCAAAGATCCAGAAAAGTTTCTGTTAGTTTCTGAAAGTTTGAGACAGCCAAAGTAGGCATGGGAGTTAAATTGGTCAAAATGACCATTCCTTTATTTTATTTGTTTTGCTTTATTTGTCTTTGGGAAAAGTGTGGGAAATGTTTTAGATGATGTTTATTTCACCTAAGAAACATTTTACAAGCAAGGAAACATACAAACAAGGTGGTTCAAAAGAATTTCAAATTCAATGCATACTCATATGCATGCATTCATAATTTTATTTAGAAAAGTTTTTGTTAACCCTAATTTTGATGATTAGAGTTTGATGATTTAAGTTTAGTATTTTTGGGATGTTACAAACCTTCCCCCCTTAAACAAAATCTCGTCCCGAGATTTGAAAAAGGACGAAAAGATTACCTAGGATTTGAAGAGATCGGGAAACTCCGTCCTGATGTGATCTTCGCGCTCCCAGGTAGCTTCCTCTTCTGTGTGGTTGCTCCACTGAATCTTGAGAAACTTGATGCTTCGGGTTCGGGTAGTTCGAAAAGCTTCTTCCAAAATACGGATGGGTACTTCGGGATAGGTCAGGTCATCGTTGATCTCTATGGTCCGGTGATCGATATTCTTGAATACTTCGGTCTTCTCGGGGACTTCGAGACACTTGCGAAGTAACGACATATGGAATACATTGTGCACGGCTGACATCTCTTCAGGTAGTTCTAATTGATACGATACTTCTCCTCGACGGTTCAGAATCTTGAAAGGTCCGATATATCTGGGGGCTAACTTTCCTTTGAGTTGGAAACGCTGCATTCCCTTCAATAGCGACACTTTCAGATAAACAAAGTCTCCTATGTTGAAGGCGAGGTCTCTACGTCTCTTGTCGACGTAACTCCTTTGTCTGGATTGGGCGGTCTTGAGGTGCTCACGAATCTTGTGAACCTTCTCTTCTGCTTCTCGTAGGATGTCGGGTCCGAAGATCTGACTCTCTCCTACTTCCGACCAGTTCAAAGGGGTGCGACACTTTCTTCCGTACATAAATTCAAATGGGGCCATTTGCAAACTGGCTTGATAACTATTGTTGTATGAAAATTCTGCAAACGGCAGACAGTCTTCCCACTTGGATCCATATTCTAACACACATGCTCTCAGCATATCTTCGAGTATTTGATTTACTCGCTCTGTTTGTCCATCGGTCTGAGGGTGGTACGCGGTGCTGAAATCTAAGCGGGTTTCTAAACCTTCTTGAATTTTCTTCCAGAATCTCGAGGTAAACTGAGTTCCTCGATCCGATACGATGTTCTTGGGGACTCCGTGCAAACTAACGATTATAGCGATGTATAACTCCGCTAGCTTCGAACTCTGATATGTGATCTTGACGGGCAAGAAATGGGCGACTTTGGACAATCTGTCCACTATGACCCAGATAGAGTAATTTCCCCTACTAGAAGTAGGCAGTCCAGTGATAAAGTCCATTCCTACAGAATCCCATTTCCATTCCGGAATCTGCAATGGTTGCAACAATCCAGTGGGTCTTTGGTGTCCTGCCTTGACTCGTTGACAACTATCACACTTGGCAATATAGCTTCCGATTTCTCTCTTCATCTTATGCCACCAAAATTGCTCTTTTAAATCTTGATACATCTTAGTTCCTCCGGGATGGATAGAATAAAGAGTATCATGAGCCTCCTTCAAAATAACTTCTTTCAACTCAGAATCTGCTGGTACACAAAGGCGTACTTTGTACCACAAAACTCCTTCTTCGTCTTCGGTGAATCCAGGTACTTTGCCTGTACCGATACGACGCTTGATTCCGTCAATACTAGCATTTATCTTCTGCGCCTCTTTAATCTGACTGATCAAAGTGGGATGGAGTTCTATGCTAGCCAAAAATCCTTCACTTACTAATTCTATTCGAAAATCTTCCATCTCTTTGTGCAAACTTGGTTGCTCCTTCAAAATCATGGAGTTCAAACGACATGGCAATCTGCTAAGGGCATCGGCTACCACATTGGCTTTACCAGGGTGATAGTGAATGTCCAGATCGTAATCCTTGATTAGCTCAATCCATCTTCTTCGCCTCATATTCAGCTCCTTCTGAGTGAATATATACTTCAGGCTCTTGTGATCCGAATAAATCTCACAACAGTTTCCCATCAAGTAATGTCTCCATGTTTTCAGGGCTAGAACTACGGCTGCGAGTTCGAGGTCATGGGTTGGGTAATTTTGCTCATGTTGCTTCAGTTGTCGAGATAGATAAGATATAACGTTGCCTTCTTGCATTAGCACACATCCGAGACCGATCTTGGATGCATCACAATACACATCAAAGGGCTTCGTGATATCCAGCATGATCAAGATTGGGGCTGAGATCAATCTCCTCTTGAGTTCTTGAAAACTCGCTTCACATTTTCGGTCCATTCAAACTTCTTGTCCTTCTTCAGCAATTGGGTCATGGGTATGGCGATACTAGAGAATCCTTCTACGAATTTGTGGTAATATCCCGCCAATCCGAGAAATGCACGAACTTGGGTTTGAGTGGTTGGGGCTTGCCAATCTTCTACATCTTTCACTTTGGCAGGGTCAACGGCAATTCCTCCGGCTGATACAATGTGACCGAGGAATCCTACCTCCTGTAACCAGAATTCACATTTGCTAAACTTTGCATACAGCTGATGCTCTCTAAGGGTTCCAAGAATGGTCCTTAGGTGTAGCTCATGTTCTTCTTCTGATTTGGAATAAATCAGAATGTCATCGATGAAAACAACGACAAACTTATCCAGGAACTCCATAAAAATCTTATTCATGAGATTCATGAAAAGCGGGGGCATTGGTTAATCCAAAAGACATGACTGTATACTCGTACAATCCATATCTGGTGGTAAAGGCAGTCTTTGGAATATCCTCTACACGATTTTTGAGTTGATGATAGCCAGTTCTAAGATCAATCTTAGAAAACACTTTGGCACCGGTCAACTGATCAAACAAATCTTCTATTTTGGGCAAGGGGTACTTGTTCTTGATGGTGACGTCATTCAACTTCCGATAATCCGTACACAAACGGTTACCTCCATCCTTCTTATCCACAAACAAGACAGGTGATCTCCAAGGTGACGCACTTGGTTGAATCAATCCAATTTCCAGCATAGAATCCAGTTGCTTCTTCAATTCTGCGAGCTTTGACGGGTTCATACTATATGGTCTCTGGGCTATGGGTCCAGTTCCGGGAATTAGTTCGATGATAAACTCGATATCCCGATCTGGGGGCATACCGGGCAAAACATCTGGAAATACATCGGGGTATTCACAGACTATCCGGACTTGGTCAATGGTAGGTTGGGCTAGACTCTTGCTGCATTTGAATTGGCGAGGTAAGGTTTCAGATATATGCTCGACTGATATTCCGGCGGTACTGGTCATGGTTATGAATTTCTTGGCACAGTCAATCAATCCTTTATGTTTGGACATCCAATCCATTCCTAGTACTACTTCCAAACCTTTAGTTCCGAGTACTATCAGGTTAGCATAAAAATCTATGCCATGGATTCGGATAGGGACGGCTTTGCAAATTTGCCTAGCCTTGGTGGTTGATCCGGGAATTTGAACAATCATAACATGCTTCAGTTTGGTTGGTTGGATTTTACTAGTGCATGCAAATTCTTCGGTGACAAATGAATGCGATGCACCAGAATCAAACAACACTCTTGCAAGTACTGAATTAACAGAAAACATACCCAGCACGACGTCTGGCACTTCCTGAGCTTCTTCAGCATGCATGAGAAAAAGACGGCCGTTGCGGTTGAGTGAATTCCCTGGGGCAAATCTTCTTCCTGGCTGAACACAACGCTGCTGATGAGCTGGGACATTGGCATTGGGGGCTGTAGCATTCTTCTTGTTGGGGCACTCGTTGGAATAGTGGCCTTTATTTCCACAGTCATAACAGGTCACTTGCGACTTGTCCTTGGCTGCTACAGGCACAACATTGCTTCCAGTCCTAGGGGCAGTGTTGGTGTTGGTGGTAGCATTGTTGTTGTTGAACTTGGGTGGGGCACGATTGAAATTGCTAGCGTTGCCGGGGTTGTTGTGATTTCCTCTGGGTCTAGGGTTTCCACGGTTGGGATAGGTCGGACGGTTCATCGGGGGTCTGTTGGTTCTTGGGGAAATCCTGGAGATTGGTTGGGGCGATACTTTGGGGTCTGATGGGTTCCTGGTTGATGCATCATGCGACGCTTGCGGTTCTCATTGGCTTGGTTGATCTTTCCTTCCATTTGTATGGCAGAGTCGACAAGGGCTTCAATATCCGCAAAGGGGATATTGACTAACACTGTCTGCATCTCATCATGCAGACCATTCAGGAATCTTTCTTTCTTCTTAGCTTCGGTGTCGATTTCATCCGGGGCATACCTAGCTAATGACAAAAATTTGTCACGGTATTCCACTACAGTCATCCTTCCTTGCTTCAGCTCTCTGAACTCATCTCTCATTCTCTTGATCAAACCCGGTGGCACATGGGTTCTGCTAAACTTGACCTTGAATTCTTCCCAGGTCATCATCTGGCCTCCGGTCATTGCGTGAACACTGTTCCACCATGCCCTGGCATCTCCAGCTAGATAGTGGGCGGCGAACAAAACTTTCTCGTTGGCTTCCACTCCGGCGACTTCTAGGTTATTTTCTATGGTCTGCAGCCAATCATCGACGTCTAGGGGTTCTTCTGACTTAGTGAAAACAGGTGGGTTGGTATTCTGGAAATTCTTGAGCTTAGATCCATGGTTATCCTGGTTTCCGTGGCCTTGGTTGTTATGGGCTAGCTGGGCTATCTGTTGAAGTGTGGCTAGGTTGGCTTGACGTTCGGCTCTTTCAGCTTCGCGGTCAGAAGTCAACATTTGCAGTATCTGCAACATCGGGTCCGGGGATGATCCACTTCCTCCGCGTGGCATCTGAAGATTGAGATAGATCGTGAGAAAAGAGGGAAATTTCTAAGGTTTTGGGTCTTTGAAAAAATTTTAAAGTCTGACTCGGATTTTCTAGCAACTTGCTTTTTCATTCATTCATTCATTCATTCATTCATTCATTCATTCATAGCACACGAAACAACACACACCACAACAAAGGAAAGCAGATGGTTTTAGGAACCATCTGAAAACTATGATACAGTGGGACCGAATACTACTCACTACGCTAGTGCTCAAGTGCGACTACTCCTCTGAATCTGTGGCTTCATCATCCTCTTCATCATCGATGAAGGCGAAATCATCCTCATCGGTGAAGAAATCCATAGCCTGATCCTCCAGAAAATCATCGTCATCGCTGAGATAGGAGTAGGGGTCTCCACGAAGATCCTCTCCGGCATTCTCCCTTTCCTCCAACTGCATGTCTCTCTCGTGGATGGTTTCCTCCAGAGATGAGATGCGGTGGCGAAGACGGGCAATAATGCGATACTTCTTGTCGAGCTGACGGCGGAGAGACTTGCGATCCTTTGCTAGCATGGCGATGGTCTGATCCTTCATCTTGATGATGGCAGACTTGTGGTTACAGTAGTCACGACAGTTGTCCAACTCCTGCTGATGATCGTACATCATGAAGCTAAGGTGGTCCAATTGAGTCTTCAGCTCAGGGTGGTATGGGCTTCCAGTGGTTGTCCATTTGCATCACGCCTTGGGCAAAACTCAAAGCGAGTACCCTTGATCTGATTGATGCTCTGCCCACACAGACGGGAAAGAGCTTCCTGCATTGCTCTGGCAAGTCCATCGAGCCAGTTGTTTTCTCTTAAGGTAAACTGAATTCCTTCCGCAGTGGGAGGTTCAATCTTTCCTCAGAGACTTGCAACAATTAGCCACTGCAGGTCTTCTCCTCCTTGATCATTGAGTTGAGCTCCGAAGAACTCGGGGTGCGGACGCTCCAGAAGTTCCGAAAGGTGGTCCAAATCCCTCTCAAAGATAAGGTCTCCGCCATTCCCCAATTGGTAAAACTTGTTGTACTTCACGTCCATCTATAAGAATATAGGATGAGTAAGTTAGTAGAGTGATCAAGTGTGTCAAAATTTTATGTATTTTCAAGAGTTTTTGAGGAACATGAATTTTCATGAAAGAATCAAAGGGACAAGAATGAGAATAAGTTTTTGTAAATATTGGTTTTCTTTGGTTTTGGAAAATAAGTTTTTGATTTAAACGTCCAGCCTAACTAGGGTCTCCTATGGTCAGGATGGCTCTGATACCAACTTGTCAACACCCGGATTTTTAATCCTAGATGCCTGTTATGCCATACATCACAATCCCAGGATTACCATTTTTGCGAGACATAACAGAATTGGATACCATAGTACATCATCCATTACAAACGATACATAAGTTCTTACACAAATAGGGATCTCATGATCCAGTTCTTAATACAAAATCAAGCAGCGGAATACGTAATAATAACGGTAGCGTAGGCGAAGCTCCATCTTCGGGGTCAGAGGCAATGCTGACGCTGGGAGATGATCCTAGTTGTCGTAACCTTCCTGGGGTCCATCCTCCAGGTACTCCTCTTCATAGTCTGGCCATGGTAATAGCCAGGGACAAAGCCATGAGTACTCTTTAAGTACTCACAAACTAATACTAACAAGTAAAAGGGGTTTTTGTTAATAGGACACTAGGCTCTAGGGTTATTTTGCAAAAGCCAGATTTATCTCTACTAAGTCTAGAAGCAAATGAATGCTAGTCACAATTTTATAACTCCTAAGTGGGAACTTGTATTTCATATCACAACCCTGTTGTGTTCAAGTCAAAGTCTCAATCCATTTCACAGGTCATTTTGAAAAGTCTGCCGGGGGAACAGTATGGCCACTCCAACTGTCCATAACCGCGGAAGCGGCTATTCGAATAGTTTGACACTCTGCAGAGATTGTACACTTTCACCACAACATTCGATACATCCGTCAGGAACAAATTCTGAATTCACCATACTCAGTATGCGGATAATCAATCCTAACCTTTCGATTACACGCCCTAGTATAAGCACCTCTCATGTGAGTTTGGCCTCCCAACCATGACCATCTGTCATCTTGGGTACTGCACAGGTGGACAATCTTCACAAGGTAGCCTCAGCTCAAACCTTGGCCGTGAGGGAACTAATACTAAGGTATATAAGTTTCCAGTCAAGCCCTACCCAATATTCGGGTATTGTGGTTGTACGATAAAATTGGAATGGCATCGCATCCAGACAACCATCAGTTTTATAAAGGGCTAAGGCTCATGCTTCATCATTTTCCTCACCAAAATCATCAGGTGTTTGGAAACACATGTCCAAAACATTTCAATAGAATGATCCATCATTCCAAGGTTTTCATAACCATTTTTCCACCAAGTATTCCCATCTAAAGTTGATCAAGTTTTATGCTTAGCACTAGCATCTACAAGTGGGGGTAAGCACTAATGAGGGGTGGTAACTAGTAGATTCTAACTAAGTTAAATCTTATGCCTTGGGGTGACATCAAGATTATCTAACTTAGGCCAAGTTTAATGCTCTTTATGCAACCTTCACATATTTTTCTAGTACCTACCGTTTATTTCAGTAAACTCTAAGTAAGAGCTTTGATAAAGAAATAAAGTAATAAAATTGCAAATAAAACTAGGATTGGTTTATCAAGTGGATATGATCACATATGCTTAAGGCATATAGTGGGCATAGTAACAAGTAATGGTTTGTGGCATCAGTAGGGTATCTTGCAAGGGTTAGCTTGCATTGGTCCACTTAGTTAATAAAGCTTGCTAAATTGCAAGTGTTAGCTTGCACATTCACTAGTAGTATTAGGCTTTCCTTGTGCAGAGCAGTGGTTGAAGTTCTCCTCGGCTTCTTCGTAGAATCCTCCTTCCTCCTCATATCCTTGGTCGGTACTATCGTCTATGAATAAATGCGAGGTACACAATCACCAAACAATACTTAACTACTTGCAATCATCACACACAAGGGTCCTATAGATGATCTAACATCATCACTAATATTACAAGATTAAAGCTTGGTTTAATTCCTTTTATTTTTAGAAAAGTAATTTCTACTCATTGAAAAACTACTTAAGATTTAATATTCTCCAAACCAAACATGAGATCATGTTGACACATGTCATCACCACATATTTGAGTCCATGGAAATGTGATTTAAAGTGGTGTCACAATTTAATAAGGTTTTACCCTTTTATTTTAATTAATTAAAGTGGCTAGAAATGCCTATGTAGCATTCTCTTATTACTTGAACATTCTTTCTGTAAGTAAACCTATATATTTTTATATATTCTGAAAGGTATGGTTAAATGTGATTTTTGAGAGTTGGAATCAACTCAAAAGCTATTATGGTTTAAATTTGAAAAATGTTTGAATGCAGAAAAGCTTCTGCCTTGTTATTTTTACCATGGGTGATCTATATATCCAAATGACTTGAATCCAACGGGCTTGGATTCAGCATTCTCAGACCTTTCTAACAAAATTGGTTTTATTAAATTTGGTGCACTGAATCGATCTGGGTTGATTTTTGAAGTTGGGTACAAAAGTGAGTTTGAAATAAAATGGAAAAGGTTTTAATTCAAATAACTGGGCTGTGCGGGAAAAGTTACTGGGCCGGCCTGCTAAGCGAAGCGCTTCCGCGGCTGCTTAAGTGGGTGTCCCCACTTGTCAGTGAGACAGAGGGGTGCTAAGCGGTACGGGGCAATGTGGATCGTTCGATCTAGTTCTAATCCAACGGCTGAGAGTCATCATCGACGCGGGGCAACGCCAGCGAGAAAGAAAGCTAGCACAACCAGCGAGGGGTGCTGGGGGCTCACCGGGGTGCAGGCGAGGGTCGGCGAGGCAGGCGAACGACAAAGTCGACGACAGCGAACTCAGGGGTGGTCGCGGCAGCTCCTGGGGTGGACGAAATCGATGGCTCCCTTCTCCTCCAGAGGCGGCGGGCTCCGGTGAAATTCCAGCGAAGTGTTGCTCGCCTTGCTCCGAGAACGGTGTGGCACGATCAGTTAGGATAGGGGAGTAGAATGGTGTGAAGAATTCGAGCGGGGGTGGCCTCTATTTATAGCCGAGCGAGGGGACCGTCGGGGCGCACGGTGAGCTCGTCGGGGGCGATGGTACAGGCGGCTATTGGCATGGGCAAAGGTAGGGGGCGGTGCGGTGTTCCCTGGTGATGCTCAACGACATGGTTTCGAGGCGTGGGGCGGTGCGGCTTGGTCTGGAACATGCGACGCTCTGCGTGGCAGAGGCGGCGTCTTCAACGGCGAGCGGTGGCTGTGCGTCACGGGGCGGCGAACGAGGATGTCTGGCGGTCTCCTGGATCGGTGGTGATCGTGTATGCGCGCGGTGAGGGCGGTGCGCGGTCTGTGGGCTTCGGTCGAGGGTGGCGCTCTGGCGCACGCTCGGCATGGTCGCTGGCGGTCTGGGCGCGGTCCGTGCGTTTTGTCCAGTGGTTGGCAAGGTTCGAGCGGTGGACAGGGAGTGGCGGTGGACGGTGGGCTGCCTCCTAGACAAGGTTGGCACGGCTTAATCTTCTCCTAGCTTGCTGTCTCTACTGGGGTGGCATGAGTGTGCTCGGCTGTTCACCATTGATGGCAATGCCAAGCTTACAGTGGGGCTAGTGCTTGGTTTAACTTGCTAGATGATCTACTGAGATGGTTGTGAGCTAGAGAGGGAACACGTTATGCTTCAATCACTGCTCACTATAGTGTTTAGATTTTGTATTATTTGTGTCTGCAACCTGTTTGATGAAATGGCCGCATGAAATCAAGTTTTGAATTTTGAAAAGATTTTTGGTGGGTGTGCTAGATTGGTGCTGGTGAGTCTGCAGATGCTTGGGTTTTGAAAGTTGAGCTTGTTTGAGTGGTTTTTAAAAAAGTGGGATCTTCCCATATGATAAAGATTCAATTTTGAATTGTCATTTAAACTATGCCTTTGAAAGTTTCTGGATGATCACAAAGTGGGCCTTGATACTTTGTTATGAGTACATTCAAGGGGTGCAAAGATCCAGAAAAGTTTCTGTTAGTTTCTGAAAGTTGGAGACAGCCAAAGTAGGCATGGGAGTTAAATTGGTCAAAATGACCATTCCTTTATTTTATTTGTTTTGCTTTATTTGTCTTTGGGAAAAGTGTGGAAAATGTTTTAGATGATGTTTATTTCACCTAAGAAACATTTTACAAGCAAGGAAACATACAAACAAGGTGGTTTAAAAGAATTTCAAATTCAATGCATACTCATATGCATGCATTCATAATTTTAATTAGAAAAGTTTTTGTTAACCCTAATTTTGATGATTTAAGTTTAGTATTTTTGGGATGTTATATTTGGCTCCTTCACCATCAATAACAGCCAGATCGCATCTGATCGAACAAACAATACTTAACTACTTGCAATCATCACACACAAGGGTCCTATAGATGATCTAACATCGTCACTAATATTACAAGATTAAAGCTTGGTTTAATTCCTTTTATTTTTAGAAAAGTAATTTCTACTCATTGAAAAACTACTTAAGATTAATATTCTCCAAACCAAACATGGGATCATGTTGACACATGTCATCACCACATATTTGAGTCCATGAAAATGTGATTTAAAGTGGTGTCACAATTTAATAAGGTTTTACCCTTTATTTTAATTAATTAAAGTGGCTAGAAATGCCTATGTAGCATTCTCTTATTACTTGAACATTCTTTCTGTAAGTAAACCTATATATTTTTATATATTCTTAAAGGTATGGTTCAATGTGATTTTTGAGAGTTGGAATCAACTCAAAAGCTATTATGGTTTAAATTTGAAAAATGTTTGAATGCAGAAAAGCTTCTGCCTTGTTATTTTTACCATGGGTGATCTATAGATCTAAATGACTTGAATCCAACGGGCTTGGATTCAGCATTCTCAGACCTTTCTAACAAAATTGGTTTCATTCAATTTGGTGCACTGAATCGATCTGGGTTGATTTCTGAAGTTGGGTACAGAAGTGAGTTTGAAATAAAATGGAAAAGGTTTTAATTCAAATAACTGGGCTGAGCGGGAAAAGTTACTGGGCCGGCCTGCTAAGCGAAGCGCTTCCGCGGGCTGCTTAAGTGGGTGTCCCCACTCGTCAGTGAGACAGAAGGGTGCGAAGCGGTACGGGGCAATATGGATCGTTCGATCTAGTTCTAATCCAATGGCTGAGAGTCATCGTCGACGCGGGGCAACGCCGGCGAGAAAGAAACCTAGCGCGGCCAGTGAGGGGTGCTGGGGGCTCACCGGGGTGCAGGCGAGGGTCGGTGAGGCGGGCGAACGACGAAGTCGACGACGGCGAACTCAGGGGTGGTCGCGGCAGCTCCTGGGGTGGACGAAATCGATGGCTCCCTTCTTCTCTAGAGGCGGCGGGCTCCTATGAAATTCCGGCGAAGTGTTGCTCGCCTTGCTCCGGGAACGGTGTGGCACGATCAGTGAGGAGAGGGGAGTAGAATGGTGTGAAGAATTCGAGCGGGGGTGGCCTCTATTTATAGTCGAGCGAGGGGACCGTCGGGGCGCACGGTGAGCTCGTCGGGGGCGATGGTACAGGCAGCTATTGGCATGGGCGAAGGTAGGGGGCGGTGCGGTGTTCCCTGGCGATGCTCAACGACATGGTTTCGAGGCGTGGGGCGGTGCGGCTTGGTCTGGAACATGCGACGCTCTACGCGGCAGAGGCGGCGTCTTCAACGGCGAGCGGTGGCTGTGCGTCACGGGACAGCAAACGAGGATGTCTGGCGGTCTCCAAGGTCGGTGGCGATCGTGTATGCGCGCGGTGAGGGCGGCGCGCGGTCTGTGGGCTTCGGTCGAGGGTGGCGCTCTGGCGTACGCTCGACATGGTCGTTGGCGGTCTGGGCGCGGTCCATGCGTGTGGTCCAGTGGTTGGCAAGGTCCGAGCGGTGGACAGGGAGTGGCGGTGGACGGTGGGCTGCCTCCCAGACAAGGTTGGCACGGCTTAATCTTCTCCTAGCTTGTTGTCTTTACTGGGGTGGCATGGGTGTGCTCGGCTGTTCACCATTGATGGCAATGCCATGCTTACAGTGGGGCTAGTGCTTGGTTTAATTTGCTAGATGATCTACTGAGATGGTTGTGAGCTAGAGAGGGAACAAGTTAGGCTTCAATCACTGCTCACTATAGTGTTTAGATTTTGTATGATTTGTGTCTGCAACCTGTTTGATGAAATGGCCGCATGAAATCAAGTTTTGAATTTTGAAAAGATTTTTGATGGGTGTGCTAGATTGGTGCCAGTGAGTCTGCAGATGCTTGGGTTTTGAAAGTTGAGCTTGTTTGAGTGGTTTTTGAAAAAGTGGGATCTTCCCATATGATAAAGATTCAATTTTGAATTATCATTTAAACTATGCCTTTGAAAGTTCCTGGATGCTCACAAAGTGGGCCTTGATACTTTGTTATGAGTACATTCAAGGGGTGCAAAGATCCAGAAAAGTTTCTGTTAGTTTCTGAAAGTTTGAGACAGCCAAAGTAGGCATGGGAGTTAAATTGGTCAAAATGACCATTCCTTTATTTTATTTGTTTTGCTTTATTTGTCTTTGGGAAAAGTGTGGGAAATATTTTAGATGATGTTTATTTCACCTAAGAAACATTTTACAAGTAAGGAAACATACAAACAAGGTGGTTTAAAAGAATTTCAAATTCAATGCATACTCATATGCATGCATTCATAATTTTAATTAGAAAAGTTTTTGTTAACCCTAATTTTGATGATTTAAGTTTAGTATTTTTGGGATGTTATATTTGGCTCCTTCACCATCAATAACAGCCAGATCGCATCTGATCGATTCATCTGTGCCGGCATAGTCGCACAGCTTCGTCATCAATCTCTGCCTCTGCGGCCAATTTTGTATTCACCAGCACGGACACGGGTCTGACTTCAACACCGTCCTCGCCAATGGCTCCGTCGCTTTTTATGGTCTACAAAGTTTGTTATTTGTGGCTACCCCACGTCATGCTACAGCAAAATTATCATCGATGCCGGGATTTCTAATCCGTATTGATCCTCTGCACGCGAAAGAAGACAAAGAGACATGCACGTTTGCTTGTTTCGATCCGGCACGGAACATGTAGCCAGTTAAATCTGTCTCGGTCAGATTGAGCTGCTATCCGGAAATTCAAGGCAACGCTAAAACAGGCTAGCAAGATGCAACGCTACTTTAGATTCTGCAAGTTGATCAAGCATCCACGCAAGCACACGAAAGCGGACAGATTAATTCTATTTTGGTTTCACGTGAATCGATGAGACTAGAAGTTCTATTCTTTGGTGAATTTTGGTTGGTGTGTCTCCATACACGACCTGAAAAGCGGTACATGTAGACCAAGATTTGTACGACAAGAAGATTCTCAAGATTAAAAATCGCATGCTTCGAATTGGAATCAGCCGGGCGCACTAGACCGTCGCACGGAAGGTGCATACGAAATACATGAAGATGAGTCTGCCATCAATTCCGGCCCGCCACATCGATCTCGTCTACAACGTCACTCGCCGTCGTGTCAACTCCCTCCAAACAAAAATTCAACGACTTCGTCGCGTCAACTCTGAGCCGTCACATCGGCTCTCAAACGCCGCTCAACTACATCTACTATATACTTGGGGGCTCCGCCGACTCTACCGCGAGACCCGCTGCGGCCTTCGGCTGCGGTGACCCACTGCATTCTCGGACGCGACGACCTAATCCGATCTTCGATTGCGACAATCTTCGGATGTGGAAATCGCCATGTCCATCGAATACGACGACCCGTCGCCACTCCGGTTGTGGCCCACCGCGTCAACTACATCCACCCCATGACCCGCTACCGCGTCGACTTCGTCCACGACAAATTTCAATAAAGCTAAGTTTTTCTCTACTTAGAGCTGATTTACTTTTTAACTCGCACTCGAAACACTCGGGGGCTGGCCATCTTCGAGTAACCTAGTATGCCATCGACTCCACGCACTCGAGCACCTCATACGCGACAGCCCGAGTAGTTTATTTTGCCTGACCGTCGAATCCTTAAACTCTGAGTGCCTCTGCAAGGTACTGAGACTAAGAGTAATCAGGCTAACGAAAAGGCCTAGCATACAATGCAAAAGTGTTGACTCGATCGACACCAGAATTTTACCTTACAAGTCGATAGGCAAATGTTTCTTTACAAGATACAAATACTTCACAATTATTTGCATTTTCTGCAGCTTACAAGGACGTCGACTGCGTCGAGCTATTCTATCGGGTCCTCCAACAGGAGTCGACAAAACAACTGGCTACGTCATAAGCTCAAGACATGAGTCGAGTCCCTCTTCGGATGGTTGTATACTCGATGCTACATAGACGCGTTGCTGGCCGCACACCCGACAGGAGCAATGTCGTTGAATTCATAAGGAACATCGAGTCCTTCGGCTAAAACGTCGCGCGACTCCGCTATGTTGAATCCTGGCTCCTTATGCATGAGACGCTGAATCGATGCACTTCCGAGTCAGTGGTTTCTTCTCGCATGAGTATCCACTCGAGTCTGTGACTCGACTAGACACTCGGGGGCTATTTCTATCAGGAGCGCTGAGCGCGCACCCAATGTACTTCCGGGTCAGTGGTACGCCCACGAGATTGTCGACTACGACTGCACGATACAAGACTCGAGTATCTGCCCGAGTCTACGACTCCGCTAGACACTCGGAGGCTACTCCAAATTGGAGCGCTGGTCACGCATTCAAAGATCTTTGAGTGGCACGCTTCGATTCCTCACTCGAATAAACGATTCAACTGAGGACTCGGGGGATACTCCCATATGGAGCGCTGGTCGTGTATTCGAAAAAATAGACATTTAGGACATCTGCAAGGGCATCCGAAGAACTTTCGGATCACCGTATTGCGCTACTGACGACTATAAGTCTCAGCTCGAGTCTATGACTCGAACAGACACTCGGGGGCTACTCCCACAGGGAGCGTTGGTCGCGAACCCTATAGTCCATTGTGTTGACTACGTCCATAATGCTGACTCCTTTTACAACAATCGAACAAATTTGGCTGACCCGATGAACTTTTGGGTGAAGTGCTTCGCACTCGACACAACTTTCGACTCTGCATCCAAATGCAACGTGCAAGACAACTGAGTCTCCACACGAAACTTGTTCGGATGAAAGCACTTGAAAGACTTCAGAGTCTCCACTCGAATATATGATTCGACTGAACACTCGGGGGCTACTGACATGTATATGCCCAATAGGCACCCGACTACAGGTTACCTGATGTGGCTTGTTACGTCGAAAACATATCTATAATTTTTGATATTCCATGCTTGTTTAGTATCTACTTTGCTTTGTCTACACTTTGAGGTGTTTTTATATGTTTTCTGGTACTAACCTATTAATAAGATTCCACAGTGCCAGTTGCCCGTTTTGTTCTGTTTTTGGTTCCAGAAAGACAGAGAATCAATATTCTCGAAATTGGACAGGACAAAAGCAAAAGTTAATATTTTACCGTGGGGAACACGGAGCCAATAGACGAGACGGAGAAGGGCCTCGAGGGGGCCACACCCCCTGGCCCGTGCCTGGGGGTGTGTGGCCACCTCGGGCACCCCCTCGGCCTCCCTCTTCGCCTATAAGAAGCCCCTGATGCATAAACCCTAAGTACCCAATCAATATTCCACGAAACTGTCTATAGCCGCTGCCACCATCGTCCCTAGATGGGGGAGGATCTGAAGTTCTTCTCGGCACCCTGCCGGAGGGGAGATCATCTCGGAGGCCTTCTTCTCGGTATGAAGTGTGAGTAGTTCCACCTTGGACTACGGGTCCATGTAGTAGCTAGATGGTTATATCTCCTCCTTTGTGCTTTCATGTCTAGATCTTGTGAGCTCCGTTCATGATCAAGATATCATCTATTTGTAATCATGCATGTTGTGTTTGCGGGGATCCGATGGATATTGAGATTACTATGTCAGATTGATTAATGGTTTTGTCTTATTGATTCTATCATGTCTGTGTTGTTTGTGATCTTGCATGCTCTCCATTGTTAGTAGCTATCTTGGCCGAGTAGTTGCTAGTGACTCCAAGAGGGGGTATTTATGCTCGATAGTGGGTTCATGCCTCTATTTAATCTAAGGGAAGTGACAGAAATCTCTAAGGTTGTAGATGTGCTGTTGCCACTAGGGGAAAACAACAGTCTCTTGTTCATGGAACAAGTGGATTGTTTACCTTACACACTTTGCTTAAAGCAGTTGTCTGTTCCTTGCAACTTAATACCGTAGGGGGTTCAGATGATAACCTGAAGGTGGACTTCTAGTCATAGATGCAGTTGGATGGCGGTCTATGTATCTTGTTGTATTGCCCAATCGAATCTCATAGGATCATGATGTCTAGTATTGCATTGTTATGCCTTGCTCAGTCCTGTCAATTTCCCTGCTGTAATTTTTTTACGCAGCATGTCATGTTTGTTTATCTAAGGAGAACACCTCTAGTGAACTATGGACCCCGGTCCAATCTTTACCATTGATACATCTTCCACTGTTTACTTTCTGCCAAGCTACTATTACCTTTCACACCATACAGTTAATCCTTTGTTACAGCAAACCGGTGAGATTGACAACCTCACTGTTCATTGGGGGCAAAGTCTTGAGTTTGTGTTGTGCAGGTCTCCAAGTTGCTAGCAACACCTTTGAGTCGTTTCCTTCCTCCTACTTGTTCGATAACCTTGGTTTTTTACTGAGGAAAAACTTGCTGCTATGCTCATCATACCTTGCTCTTGGGGTCTTCCAACGAAGCGCCCACGACAACACCGTGAGCGTCATCAAGCTTTTTCTGGCACCGTTGCCAGGGACATATAGGAAAAATTCAATCTCTTCCTCCCCATCAAGCTTTTTCTGGCGTCGTTGCTGAGGAGGCTAAGGACGTCTTCACAAGGGGAGTCCTTCTCAACCTTTCTCTTTACTTTCTTTTTGTTTTGCTTAGTTTTATTTGCCTCTTTTTATCAAAAATTAAAAAAAATGGTTTAGTTTGGTTTGCTTTCTCTTATCAAAAACACAAAAACATTAGTTCCAGCTCTGGCCGTTGCTGATGTTGGCTTGCTCCACTTTTGCCAAAATGAATTCTGCTGAGAATACCAAGTTGTGTGACTTCATAGCACCAACAACAATGATTTCTTGAGTACACATATTGCTCCACCTGTGCCTGATGCTACCTTTTATGAAATTAAACCTGCTTTGTTGAATCTTGTGACGAGAGAGCAATTTTCTGGTGTTAGTTCTGATGATGCTGCTTCCTGATGACTCCTTGGTGGCGCCAGAGAACTTGGTGCTTGATATGGAGTCTCGTTGGGAACCTGTGAGACCCTGGCACATGGCTCAATAGGATTGATAGGAAACCCATACCGACAAGTTGCAACTTCTTTTCCGGAAGCTCATCTGAAAAGAACTCTGAGGTTAAGCGTGCTTGGCCTAGAGCAATTCTAGGATGGGTGACCGATCGGGAAGTGGGTACCGAGTGCGCACGAGTGAGGACAAAGTGTGCAGAAAAGACTAGTGTTGGTCTGTGGGGTTAGTCTAGAGATCCTATTGAGCTGCCAGAAGTGACAGCCGCCAGTCCGGAGTGGCCGGGGGTGTTACAAGTTGGTATCAGAGCCGACCCTCGCGGTTAAACGGGCATGTGCGGGTCAGTGGCGGACATGTGGCCATGGCGCGTGTGGCCCGGAGTGGACACGGCATGGCACTTGTGCCGGCACTAGACGCACAGACGTGTGCCAATAGGGGACGTTCCTGGCTTGTGGTTGATCGACGAGGACGTCGATCTTCTAAGGGTGGGTGTATGTGAGACCCTGGCGCATGGCTCAATAGGATTGATAGGAAACCCATACCAACAAGTTGCAACTTCTTTTCCGGAAGCTCATCTGAAAAGAACTCTGAGGTTAAGCGTGCTTGGCCTAGAGCAATTCTAGGATGGGTGACCGACCGGAAAGTGGGTACCGGGTGCGCACGAGTGAGGACAAAGTGCGCAGAAAAGACTAGTGTTGGTCTATGGGGTTAGTCTAGAGATCCTATTGAGCTGCCAGAAGTGACAACCGCCGGTCCGGAGTGGCCGGGGGTGTTACAGAACCCCAAGAGCAAGGTGTGAAGTTGAGACCGAGGTTATCAAACCAAAAGGAGGAAGGAAACGTCACACAGGTGTTGCAAGCAACACGGAGTCGTGCACAATACAAACTCAAGACTTTGCCCCAACGAATCAGTGAGGTTGTCAAGCTCACCGGTTTGTTGTAACAAAGGATTAACTAAAGGATTAACAAAGGATTAAATCAAATCTCACCTGTTGCAAGTAAACAGTAATAGTGGAAGATGTATCAATGGTAAAGATTGGACCGGGGTCCACAGTTCACTAGAGGTGCTCTCCTTAGATAAACAACATGGCATGAAGGGTAAACAAATTACAGCGGGCAATTGACAAGAACTGAGCAAGGCATAACAATGCAATTGATAGTTAGAAAGATCCTATGAGGTTGATTGGGCAATACAACAATATACATAGACCGCCATCCAACTGCATCTATGACTAGGAGTCCACCTTCAGGTTATCATCCGAACCCCCTCCAGTATTAAGTTGCAAGCAACAGACAACTGCTTTAAGCAAAGTGTGTAAGGTAAACAGTCCACATGTTCCATGAACAAGAGACCGTTGTTTTCTCCCTAGTAGAAACATCACATCTACAACCGAAGAGATTATTGTTACTTTCCTTGGAAACTAGAGGCATGCACCCACTATCGAGCATAAACACCCCCTCTTGGAGTCACTAGAAACTACTTGGACAAGATAACCACTCAGAGAGCATGCAAGATCACAAACAACACATACATGATAGAATCATAAATACAAAACCATTAATCAAACCAACACAATAATCTCAATATCCATCGGATCCCCGCAAACACAACATGCATGATTACAAATAAATTAGATCTTGATCATGAACGGAGCTCACAAGATCTATACATGAAAGCACAAAGGAGGAGATACAACCATCTAGCTACTACATGGACCCATAGTCCAAGGTGGAACTACTCACGCATCATAACGGAGAGAAGGCCTCCGGGATGATCTCCCCTCCGGCAGGGTGCCGGGAAGAGCTTCAGATCCCCCGATCTAGGGCGATGGTGGTGGCGGCTACAGACGGTTTCGTGGATTTCTGACCAGGTACTCAGGGTTTCTGCATCGGGGGCTTCTTATAGGCGAAGGGGGATGACTAGGAGGCGACCAGGGCGACCAAACCCTAGCCAGGCGCGGGGTGGGGCCCACCCAAGCCTAGGGTGGGTCTGGCCCCTCTGGCCAACCCCTCGTGCTCTCCTCTGGACTTCTTGTTCCCCACGGAAAGTTATTGACTTTGTCCTTCGTCCCATCCAATTCCGAGAATATTTCTTTACTAACTTTTCTGAAACCAAAAAAGCAGAAAACAGGCATCTGGCACTATTGCAACTTGTTAATAGGTCAGTACCAGAAAACATGTAAAAAGCACCTCAAAGTGTGGACAAGTAAAGCAAAGTAGATACTAAACAAGCATGGAGCATCAAAAATTATAGATACGTTTCCAACGTATCAACATCCCCAAGCTTAACTCCTACTCGTCCTCGAGTAGGTAAGTGATAAACAAAATAATTTTTGAGGTGACATGCACCCTCACAATAAAGATCCAACCATTTGCAAGAATTGAAAGCTAGGATCAAAGAACTCTAAACATGTGCATGAAAGATGGAGTTCTAACAATAGGACATAGTAACTATGCATGCAACATGGCAAGATACAAACAAAGATCATAAATAACATGCATTGAAAAACATTTGTTTGTTTCACATGCAGAAAACATAGCAGAGTGGCAATCAGCTTGTCCCTCATAGAGTAGCAATATAATGCATAGGACACATGCAAAGTTCACAAGGGTGACTAGAAACAAGTAGCACAAGACAAAGTAATAACACAATATGCATCAATTAGTAAGCTTTGGAACATTGCACACAGAATGACAACTATGCTCTCTTAATGGTGCCTAAAGGTAGAAGGTGGAGACTCAATAGTGGTGGAAGAAAGGCCTTTTTTGTAAAGGAAGCATGGATTACAAGTTTCAAAAAGAGCTTCCAAAAATTATGGTACTTGTTAGCTTTCAGCCCTCATTGCCCCTATCATAAGCATCTTGAAATGGTTAAGATTAAAGTGGGAAAGCAGGAGTATATGCTTGACGAAGTATAAGTTGGCAATCTCATGCCCCTTGAATATGAGGGCCACACCTCATGCATACTCAACTTTGGGTCTAGGTAAGTTCTTGTCACTGTAAGTATTTGCATATCATTGAGAACCGCCAACGGGGTACCCCTTGCACATGGTACATGAGCTTTCCCATAACCAAAATGACAAGGCAAGCAAACAATGAGCATCTCAACAATCTTCTTATGTACCATGGGAATATGGTGCTTTTTTCTCTCTTTTCTCAATGTGTCTCTTTTTTTATAAGAAGAATGCTTCATAGATGTCACATGGTGATGCTGCAAGTTTCCACCATGATTAGGCATGGCTTAGGCTAGCGGCCCAATCGTTTCTCTAACACAGAATACAAACTCCATGGACTTACAAGTCCCCTCTTTATTTCATGCCGGTGACATCCATAGACAAAAGAACATGATATCAACTGAGTACAACAAGGTACAAGTGCAATGTTGAAAATGTTCCCCGTGACAGCACGGTTCTGCTAATTCCAACTTATAAGTGCAAGCATATACAACAAATTTGTCACAATGGTTCAAGTTTATTAGGGGCAAAGAATAAAGTGTGCCATCAAGTTCGTGAGGGCTTTAATCACTAAGTTTTCACATAACAAAATAGTTTTTAATTGGAAGACAGATGAAAACAAGAATATACTTGGAATGGTGTAACACACCATGCATAGGAGTTTATAGTGGAACAGCAAGGCTGTTCACTCAAAACACAAGCTACTGTAGTAACTCCTTCAAAAAACTCAATTTACCTAAAAAGAGCTAAAAAGGAAACAATAAGAAGCAAATGCAAATAATGGCAGAAATCTGTCAAAACAGACCAGCAGGTAGAAACCGATTTTTTCGAATATCTTCTGTTGCTCAAATCAAAAAGTGTTGAACTAATGAAAGTTATCTAACATACTGGGGGATTTATTCGTAAATTTTGAGATCCATCCGAGTTATAGAGCCTCCTCACAATTTTTTTTTGGTGGAGGACATAAATCTGTTTCGGGACAACAACTCCCCAAATCTTACTTCCCTCTCATTAGAGGTTATTCTTGGCACAAAAAGAAAAAAAAACGATAAGAAGAGGTCATTACTGAAGTAATAACTTTCAAGACTTAAGTAAACTCTTGGGTTATCTCCCAACAAGTAATTTTCTTTAACGCCTTTAAGTTTGGCACAAGAAGCAAGAAGATTCAAGTATTTTCAAATGAAGAATTTCCCCTCTTGTTCCTTCTTTTCTTACCTTTCTTTTTCTCTTTAGGGAAGATATGATTGATTACCGGGGGAGAAAAGTACATGATGCCTTTTCCCACATCTATTACTGCCCCAAGGTGTTCTAGTAGAGATCTTCCAAGTGTGATATGTCCCTTGCCTACACATTCAATAACAAGATAATCAGTAGTCACCATTTTTCCTGAGATTTTTGTAAACACACCTTCAGCTATTCCAATGGGTGATATATTGGTATTGTTGGTAAGAGATATTTCCTATCCTCCTTCAATAATCCCCCAAAGACTTAAGGAATCAAAAATATCTTTAAGCATGAGACAAAATTCAGACATGATATCACAACGAGCATCAAAAAGTGTAGTGTTTATTGATACTTTGATTGTGGGAAACCATTTTGAAGGCTCAGAATTTATGGGAATATAATCATGGTAAGCCCTAAGAGTGTGATAGCAACTATTCATGGCAGTAATACTGGTCTCAAGATGGTTCAACCTAGCACAAATACTTGTGAAAGAGGAATCAGACTTGCCAGGTGTACCATAGATCATGATTAATTTCCTTATGGCATCATAAGCTTCATCCTCAGTACAAAGCAAAAAATCTTTCTCAGCCACAACATCCAAAGCATATCTATAACGAAGAGCAATACCGCGGTAGAAACTATCAATAACCAAACTGAGGCTTACCTCAGGCTCAGTTTCCCTCTGGAAAGGAGAGATTCTAGACCAAGCTTCCTTAAAACTTTATTCACCTTTTTGCTTAAAGGTGGAGATTTCTACCATAGGGGAAATAAAAACAGACCCCTACATGGCAGCAACTAGAGCAAGAACTAATTTTGTGTGTTTTTGGACAAGGCAAGCAAACCCAACTAGATTAATTTTTTGGGGTTTTTTGAGAAGAGGCAAACAAAACCAAGCAAAAGAAGCAAAGAAAACTAAAAACAAAGTAAAGAGAAAGGAAGTGAAGGACTCCCATAGTGAAGACGTCCTTAGCCTCCCCGGCAACGGTGCCAGAAAACTTGTTGATGACTCCTTGGTGGCGCCAGAGAACTTGGTGCTTGATGTGGAGTCTTGTCGGGAACCCCAAGAGCAAGGTGTGAAGAGTACATCAGCAAGTCTTCCCTTAGTTGAGACCGAGGTTATCGAACCAGAAGGAGGAAGGAAACGTCACACAGGTGTTTCAAGCAACGCGGAGACCTGCACAACACAAACTCAAGACTTTGCCCAACGAATCAGTGAGGTTGTCAAGCTCACCGGTTTACTGTAACAAAGGATTAAACATATGGTGTGGAAGGTAATGGTTTGCAGAAAGTAAACAGTAACAGTGAAAGATGTATCAATGGTAAAGATTGGACCGGGGTCCATATTTCACTAGAAGTGCTCTACTTAGATAAACACCATGGCATGAAGGGTAAACAAATTATAGCGGGGCAATTGATAGGAACTAAGTAAGGCATAACAATGCAATTACTAGTCAGAAAGATCCTATGAGGTTGATTGGGAAATACAACAATATACATAGACTACCATCCAACTGCATCTATGACTAGAAGTCCACCTTCAGGTTATGATGCGAACCCCCTCCAGTATTAAGTTGCAAGCAACAGACAACTGCTTTAAGCAAAGTGTGTAAGGTAAACAGTCCACATGTTCCATGAATAAGAGACCGTTGTTTTCTCCCTAGTAGCAACAACACATCTACAACCGAAGAGATTATTGTCACTTCCCTTGGAAACTAGAGGCATGAACCCACTATCGAGCATAAATACCCCCTCTTGGAGTCACTAGCAACTACTTGGCCAAGATAACCACTAGCAACGGAGAGCATGCAAGATCACAAACAACACAGACATGATAGAATCATTAATCAAACCAACATAATAATCTCAATATCCATCGGATCCTTACAAACACAACATGCATGATTACAAATAGATTAGATCTTGATCATGAACGGAGCTCACAAGATCTATACATGAAAGCACAAAGGAGGAGATACAACCATCTAGCTACTACATGGACCCATAGTCCAAGGTGGAACTACTCACGCATCATACTGGAGAGAAGGCCTCTGGGATGATCTCTCCTCCGGCAGGGTACTGGGAAGAGCTTCAGATCCCCCCGATTTAGGGACGATGGTGGCGGCGGCTATAGACAGTTTCGTGGATTTCTGATCGGGTACTCAGGGTTTCTGCATCGGGGGATTCTTATAGGAGAAGGGGGAGGCCGAGGAGGCGGCCAGGGCAACCAAACCCTAGCTAGGCGCGGGGTGGGGCCCACCCGCGCCTAGGGTGGGTCTGGCCCCTCTGGCCGGCCCCTTGGGCTCTCCTCTGGACTTCTTGTTCTCCACGGAAAGTTATTGACTTTGTCCTTCGTCCTGTCCAATTCCGAGAATATTTCTTTACTAACTTTTCTGAAACCAAAAACAGCAGAAAACAGGCATCTGGCACTGTTGCAACTTGTTAATAGGTTAGTACCAGAAAACATGTAAAAAGAACCTCAAAGTGTGCACAAGTAAAGCAAAGTATATACTAAACAAGCATGGAGCATCAAAAATTATAGATACGTTTCCAACGTATCACTGCCCACCTTAATAGCTTTGTTGAAATCTGTGAGATGCAAAAGTATAAGGATATAGATGGAGATATTGTTAAGCTTAAGTTGTTTCCTTTCTCTTTGAGAGGAAAAGCTAAAGAATGGTTGCTATCCTTGCCTAAAAATAGTATTGATTCTTGGATTAAGTGCAAAGATGCTTTTATTGGAAAGTACTACCCTCCTGCTAAGATTATATTTATGAGAAGTGATATTATGAAATTTAAACAACTTGATAATGAACATGTTGCTCAAGCTTGGGAAAGAATGAAATCTTTGATTAAGAATTTTCCCACTCATGGACTTACTGCTTGGATGATTATCCATACTTTTTATGCAGGTTTAACCTTTTCCTCAATAAACCTGTTGGATTCAGCTGCTGGAGGTACCTTTATGACTATTACCTTGGGTGCTGCAACAAAACTCTTTGATAATATGATGGTTAATTACTCTGAATGGCACACTAAAAGAGCTCCACATGATAAGAAGGTAAATTTTGTTGAAGAAACCTCCTCTTTGAGTGATAAGATAGATGTTATAATGGCTATGCTTGTTAATGGGAAAGCTCCTTTAGATCCAAATAATTTCCCCTTAGCCTCTTTGGTTGCTCAAGAAGAGCAAGTTGATGTGAACTTCATTAGAAACAACAATTTCAACAACAATGCCTATAGGAATAATTTTGGTAGTAGCAACAATCATAGTCCTTATCCTCCTAATAATGGCAATACCTATGGAAACTCCTACAACAATACTAGAAGTGCCCCCTCTGAATTAGAAGTCATGCTCAAAGACTTTATTAGTAAACAAACCACTTTCAACAAGACTATGGAGGAAAAGCTTTTAAATGTTGAGAAAAGTATTTCCTCTTTGTCTGAAGCACAGTCCTCTTTGATTAATAAAATGGTTGCTAAACCTGAAACTTTGGAAAGTACCTTTGCTGCTACTCATGCCATACAAGTTACTATTGATGAAAATGTTAGATTGTTAGCCCAACTACATGCTAAGTGGGAAAGAGAAGCTGAAATTGCTAGAAACACTTGTGTGTGCATAATTACCACCACCAATATGGATGTCACTAACCACAAGAAGTCCATATTCCTCCTACCACTACTCCTAAGCCTACTACCTGTGATGCTAAGTTTGATTTTGATCTTGATGGTTGCAATATTTCTGAAGTGATTATGTTCCTACAAAAGCTTGCTAGAAGTCCTGATGCTAGTGATATGAATGTAGCTTTCACCAAACACATTACAGATGCTCTTGTTAAAATTAAGGAAGAGAAGCTGAAACACAAAGCTTCTATTCCTAGGAAAGTAGAATATAGTTGGGAACCCATTATTAATATGCAAGTGAATGACTTTGATCTCAAAGCTTCATGTGACCTTGGTTCTAGTGTCTCTGTTATGCCTAGAAATATTTCTGAAATGCTTGATTTGCCACCTCATGGGAAGTGTTAATTATGTTCTTATTATGTTTAACAATGCTTATGTCCCTGTTGATTTCTATGTTTTGGATGTTGAATACAATGCTTCTTGTCCTATTACTTTGGGAAGACCTTTTCTTAGAATTGTTGGTGCCATCATTGATATGAAAGAAGGCACCATTAAATATCAATTTCCATTCACGAAAGGTATATAATACTTCCCTATGAGGAGAGAGAAGTTGTTTTTTGCTCCTCCTTTGAAAGCAAGGTTTGATGTTAATGCTTCTTCATTTGAAAATACTTGATTCTTGCTTCTTGTGCCTAACTTAAAGGCGTTAAAGAAAAGTACTTGTTGAGAGATAACCCAAGAGTTTTCTTGATCTTGGAAGTTATTACCTCAGTAATGACCTCTCCTTATCCTTTTTATTTGCTTTTTGTGCCAAGAATGACATCTAATGAGAGGGAAGTAAGATTTGGGGAGTTGCTGTCCCGAAACAGATTTTTTTGCTCCACCGTAAAAATTCGTGAGGAATCTCTGTAAGTCATATTGAGCTGATATTTTACAAATAACTCCCCTAGTATGTTATCTAACTTTTTTTAGTTCAACATTTTTTGATTTGATCAACAGAAGGCCTTCGAAAAAATCGTTTTCTACATGCTAGTTTGTTTTGACAGATTTCTGCCATTATTTGCATTTGCTTCTTATAGATTTATTTTTGAGTTCTCTTTTGGGGAATTGAGCTTTTCAAAGGAAGTTGCTTCAGTAGCTTGTATTTTTAGTGAAAGTTTTTCTGTTCTAAAGCTAAACCCAAATATCTATTATCTTTTGAATACACTAATGTTGCTAATGAAGATTGTGTGAAGTTTTGTATGAAGGAAAAAATTTCAGGTGTAGAAAGAGAATGATGTAATGAGATGAAGAATGTACAAAAGCTCAAGCTTGGGGATGCCACATCGTGTCACCCCAAGAAATATTTGAGAGGTACAAGCGTCAAAGCTTGGGGATGCCCAAGGCATCCCCTTCTTCATCAATAAAAAGCTCAGGTCTTTCTAGACACTTCGTTTTTACACAGTTGTGTTGTTCTTGGAGCGTCTTAGTTTTCGTTTGCTTTGCTTAGTTTGTTTAGTTTGCTTGAATCAAGTATTTTGGACCCCCGTTCTCGCTGTGTTGTTTCAAATAAGTTGATTGGTGTTGGAAAGGAGTAGAAAGTTCTTGCTTGAAAAAGTGCAAGAGGAGCTTGCTTTGACTGTGGCTTAGACTTTATATTGTCATGCTAGATGTTGTTTTCACCTTATGCTTAGTGATTATTGCTATAGCATGACTTGCTCCAAGTCACTGAGAGTGCCTAGTGTGCCTTGAAAGAATCATGCATTGTTTTAGCATACAAAAGCATAGTATTGTGGTATTCTCCTTTGATGCTTTGTTTGGGTTGACATGGCACATGCTCACACCATGTTATGACTCTAACAAGTCACCATTATACTCTATGATCATTTAGTCCTTAACTTGTAGTACCACTCTATGCTTTGATTAGTAATGTTTTGTCGCTCTGCATGATTATGGTCATTATTGCTCTCTTAGTTGGTCGCCCTCAGTCTTTTGCTAGCCTTCACTTTTGTTGAGTACGCTCTACTCATGCTTCCAACTCCCAAGAAACCAAGTTATTCCAAAGTGTCCACTATAAGTTCCTATGCATGGTGTGTTACGCCATTCCAAGTATATTCTTGTTTTCATATATCTTCCAATTTAAAAGTATTTTGTTATGTGAAAACTTAGTGATTAAATCTCTCACGAACTTGATGGCACACTTTATTTTTCTTGCCCCTAATAAACTTGAACCATTGTATCATCTAAGTTGTATATGCTTGCACTTATACGTTGGGGATTAGCAGAACCATGTTGTCATGGGGAACACTTTCAACACCTGTAAATATCTACCCAGTTGATATCATGCTCTTTTGTTTGCGGATGTTGTCGGTGTGAAATAAAAGGAGAGCTTGTAAGTCCATGGAGTTATGTAGTTTGTGTTAGAGAAACGTCTGAGCCACTAGCCTAAGCCATGCCTAATCATGGTGGAAACTTGCAGCATCACCATAATGACATCTATGAAGCATTCTTCTTATAAAAAAGACATGAGATTTAGAAAAAGAGGAAAGAGAGAAAAAAGCACCATATTCCCATGGTAAATAATAAGATTGCTGAGATGCTCATTGTCTGCTTGCCTTGTCATTTTGTTATGGGAAAGCTCCTGTAGCATGTGCAAGGGGTACCCCGTTGGCGGTTCTCTGTGATACGCATATACTTACTATGACAAGAACTTGCAAGTAACTAAAGTTGAGTATCATGAGGAGCGGCCCTCGTACTCAAGGGACATGAGATTGTCAACTTATACTTTGTCAAGAATATACTCCTTAGTTTGTTCACTTTAATCTTAATCACTTCAAGATGCTTATGATAGGGGCAATGAGGGCTGAAAGCTAACAAGTATCATAAATTTTGGAAGCTCTTTTTGAAACTTTAAATCCCTGCTTCCCTTTTATGAAGGGACTTTCTTCCACTATTATATTGAGTCTCCACCTTCTATCCATAGGCACCAATTATGAGAGCATAGTTGCCATTCTTAGTTCTATGTGCATTGTCCCAAGACTTATTAATTGATTCATATTGTTGATATTACTTGTTCTTGTGCTATTTGTATCTAGTCACTCTTATGAACTTTTAAGGTGTCCTATGCATTTATGTTTTGCTACTCCATGAGGGACAAGCTGAATGCCACTATGCCATGTTTTCTGTATGTGAAACAAACAAACGTTTTTCAATGCATGGTATTCATGATCTTTGTTTGTAGTCTTTCATGTTGCATGCATAGTTACTTTGTCTTATTGTTAGAACTCCATCTTTCATGCTCATGTTTAGAGTTCTTTGATCCCAGCTTTCAATGCTTGCAAATGGTTTGATCTTGATTTTGATGGTGCATCCACCTCAAAAATTATTCTTTTTATCACTTACCTACTCAAGGACGAGCAGAACTTAAGCTTGGGGATGCTTGATACGTCAGAAACGTATCTATAGTTTTTGAAGTTCCATGCTTGTTTAGTATCTACTTTGCTTTGCTTTGTCTACATTTTGAGGTGTTTTTATATGTATTCTGGTACTAACCTATTAACAAGATGCCACAGTGCCAGTTGCCTATTTTCTTCTGTTTTTGGTTCTAGAAAGGCAGAAAATCAATATTCTCGGAATTGGACGAGACAAAAGCCAAAGTCAATATATTACCGTGGGAAACACGGAGCCAGAAGACGAGACGGAGAAGGGCCTCGAGGGGGCCACACCCCCTGGCCGCGCGGCCAGGCCTGGGCCGCGCCTGGGGGGTGCAACCGCCTCGGGCACCCCCTCGGCCTCCCTCTTCGCCTATAAGAAGCCCCCGATGCATAAACCCTAAGTACCCGATCAATATTCCACGAAACCGTCTGTAGCCATCGCCACCATCGTCCCTAGATCGGGTGGGGGGGTCTGAAGTTCTTCCCGACACCCTGCTGGAGGGGAGATCATCTCGAAGGCCTTCTTCTCCGGTATGAAGTGTGAGTAGTTCCACCTTGGACTACGGGTCCATGTAGTATCTAGATGGTTGTATCTCCTCCTTTGTGATTTCATGTCTAGATCTTGTGAGCTCCGTTCATGATCAAGATCTCATCTATTTGTAATCATGCATGTTGTGTTTGTGGGGATCTGATGGATATTGAGATTACTATGTCAGATTGATTAATAGTTTTGTCTTATTGATTCTATCATGTCTGTGTTGTTTGTGATCTTGCATGCTCTCCGTTGTTAGTAGCTATCTTGGCCGAGTAGTTGCTAGTGACTCCAAGAGGGGGTATTTATGCTCGATAGTGGGTTCATGCCTCTATTTAATCTCAGGGAGGTGACAGAAATCTCTAAGGTTGTAGATGTGTTGCTGCCACTAGGGAAAAAACAACGGTCTCTTATTCATGAAACAAGTGGATTGTTTACCTTACACACTTTGCTTAAAGCAGTTGTTTGTTGCTTGCAACTTAATACTGTAGGGGGTTCGTATGATAACCTGAAGATGGACTTCTAGTCATAGATGCAGTTGGATGGCGGTCTATGTATCTTGTTGTATTGCCGAATCGAATCTCATAGGATCATGATGTCTAGTATTGCATTGTTATGCCTTTCCCAGTCCTGTAAATTGCACTGCTGTAATTTGTTTATCCAGCATGCCATGTTTGTTGATCTAAGGAGAACACCTCTAGTGAACTATGGACCCCGGTCCAATCTTTACCATTGATACATCTTCCACTGTTTACTTCCTGCCAAGCTACTATTACCTTCCACACCATACAGTTAATCCTTTGTTACAACAAACCGGTGAGATTGACAACCTCATTGTTCGTTGGGACAAAGTCTTGAGTTTGTGTTATGCAAGTCTCCAAGTTGCTAGCAACACCTTTGAGTCGTTTCCTTCCTCATACTAGTTCGATAACCTCGGTTTTTTACTGTGGGAAAACTTGCTGCTGTGCTCATAATACCTTGCTCTTGGGGTCTTCCAACGAAGCGCCCATGACAACACCATGAGCGTCATCATGGCTCAACGAAAGGGCCCACTCGACGGCCTGCCAAGGTTCACGACGCTCATGACGGTTCTGCTGTACGAAGCCCATATGGACACGGACTCTCAAGCGCACAAGACAAGAAAATCTCAAGACTAGAGTTTGAATACAACTTGTAACCTACTCATATCGATACCTGAGACCTAGCCTACCCCATATATAAAGGCTAGGAGGGTCCAACGAGGAGGACACGCTACGCCACAATAGATCTCTTTCCAACTCACCTCATACACACCTTCATGCCAGATCGCATCTGCGCACCCCTGTAACCTTCGGTTCCGTCGTAATCAAGAACAGACAAGCAGGAGTAGGGTTTTACCTCCGGGGGCCTGAACCTGGGTAAACTTCGTGTCCCCGTGTTGCTTGCATGTTAACCGTTTCGCGACTTCTAGCATCCCCATCTTCTCCAAAACCCAAGTACATAACAATGGGCATTGACGAGTCGAACCCTCGTCAATTTCCTGGAATGCTTGGAAGCATAGACTGCATGCATTGGCACTGGAAGAACTGTCCATTTGCATGTCAAGAAATATACAAAGCCACAAAGGAGGTTGTACTATGATACTCGAGGCAGTTGCTACACATGATCTTTGGATTTGGCACTCCTTTTTTGATATGGCAGGATCGAACAACGACATCAACGTCCTGAACTCCTCAAATGTCTTTGTCAAGCTTGTTGAGGGTCATGCTCCCCCTGTGGACTTTGAGATCAACGGGCACCACTACAACAAGGGATACTATCTAGCAGATGACATCTATCCAAGATGGCCAATATTTGTGAAGACTATCTTAAACCCAATGCTCCCAAAGCATTCTCAGTTTGCGAAAGCTTGTATGAAGGAAGTAGAGCGGGCATTTGGTGTGATCCAATAGAGGTTTGCAGTTGTCCGGTTCCCTGCTATAATCTGGTCGAAAGATCAGATGTGGAAAGTGATGAACTGTTGTGTGGTCTTGCACGACATGATCATTGAGGATGAGAGGAAGGACCCAGTGAGTTTGATCGAGCAGAACGAGCCATACTACAGACAGGGACCTCTTGCCGAGCCTGATCACCAGGTGCCTCCAACCTAGGCTGCCTTCGTCACCATGCGTCAGGAGATCCGAGATCCGATAGTGCACCAACAGTTGTCGGATGATTTGGTTGAGCACCTATGGATACGCAGGGGCAACACGTAGATGCCGAGCATGAACTGGCCAAACTAGCCAAAATATATTGTATTTTCATTGTACGCCAAACTATGTTTAAAATTACGCCGAATGATGGTCGATTTTATGCCGAACTAGACCGAACAATGTTATATATTCATATTATACCAAACTATGCCAAAATCTAGACGAATTTGAGCCGAATTTGGCTGAAAAAGGGCGTCCCGAAAACTCAGTCTGAAAACGCGGGTGTGAAACTCGGCGTTTTCAGGCCGAAAACATGTTTTGTCCGGCTATATTTTATCTGGATTCCGGCCTAGTATCGCCCAACGAGTGGGGATACTCTAAGAAGCAAATAAACTGTGACAATCATACATGCACAGGTTCTGGCAGCAAATCAGCCCGGGATGATACGACGGGTGGTTGACATGCGGATGGTGTTGTGCCCGCCACAATGCTTGGAGAGGTTTGGTAACCTGTCAAACGGTACATGTCGTCTGTAACCTGTTTAGTGGTAGAGATACAAGTGGGGTTCCATTCCGTTCATTTTATGATTTCTAATGTAAAATTTAGCCTAAATTTTACACTAATAATCACAGAATAAACTATAAGCGAGACTTTGGTGGAATCACACTTTTGACACCATCAATCAGCCGGCGAGTCATTTGCGCGCATAAATCATTTCCCCCCTCCCACAGGGGATGCGATTTGTGAAGGCAGATAACTGACGCCGCAGCAGCTAGAAAACCGTTCTCCTTCCTATATCAACAAAACAAAAGAAAAACAGTCGATTTTTCTTCCCTGAAATTCCTCCTGCTGCTTTTCGTGTCTCCCATCTCTCGTCCACTCCTGTGAGTTGACTTCGTTCTTTCCCCCTCATAAGCCGTATCGACAGGGAGAAGAAATTCGACTACATCTCCAATCCGATCATAATTAACCTGATCCAGGCCGGCTCGTCGCAGGTAAGGAATTCGTTTAGCTATCGCAAATCCTTCCGTTGTAATAAGTCGCAACTCATAATGACATCTGCGTGTAATTGAATTTCGCAGCTGAGAAACTGCAAGCTTGGCCATGGAATTGCAGGCCCCGGTAGTCGAGGCAGATCCAGCGAGAAGCAGAGGAGGAGGCGGCGAGGAGGACCTGGTCCAGGCTACCCTCCTGCCCTGCCCCAACTGCGACATCCAGGTGGTGCGCAAGCTGGCGCAGCTCCTGCTCCCGGGCCTGGCCGCCGCGTGCGTCGACAGCACCATCCGGCACCCCTCCTCCTCTCTCGCCGTCCAGCTGCGCGCGGAGCTGGTGCACTACGTCGCGCACAGGAGCAACACCCCGCCCGAGCTCCCCACCGATCCTCCTCCCGCCGATCACGACGACCCGGGCGAGACGCTGGCCACGTTCCTGGACGACTTCGCGGGCAGCAAGAGGAGCCTCGTGGTCTCCATCTCCGGCCTGCTGCCGTACCTGGGCGGCGACGACGGGCGCGACGACAGGATTGACGACCTCGTCCAGGAGATGGAGGCCACCCGGTTCTGGCCGGTCGACCGGCGGGAGGCCGTCGCCCGGGACCTCCTCCGCAGCCTAGACGCCCTGTATGACGGGGGCGGCGGCGAAGCAGGGAGATTCCGGTGCCGCGACGAGCTGGCGACGGAGGAGGAGCTGGCGGACCACGTCTCCAGGCTCTGCCGCTTCAGGCCCGTGCGGTGCCGGAACCAGGTGCAGGGATGCACGGCCGAGGTCTCCGCGTGCCGTGCCGAGGAGCACGACGAGGCGTGCGCCTTCAAGCTCCTCCCCTGCGAGCAGGGCTGCGGCGTCGCCGTGGCCAGGCGCCACATGGACAGGCACTGCGTCACCGCCTGCCCCATGAAGCTCGCCAACTGCCCCTTCTACCAGCTCGGCTGCGAGTCCGCCTTCCCCGCCTGCAATCTCGGGTCACACTGCGCCCAGTTCCTTCGAACCCACCTACGCCTGCTCCTCGATCATAACAACAACCAGATCATGGCTGATCGTCAGGACCTGGACCCGGAGGCGCGTCTCGCACTGCTGGAAAAGGTTTGTCCATCTCATCGATCTCTTCTAGAGTTTTCTATATTAACTCGCTTGCTTAAAATTTGGGGATCCGATCCATCGATTGGTAAACTGATTCTGTTCTGTCTATATATCTATGATGCATCAGTGTGACTCTCATGGCACGTTGCTCAAAGCTTTGGATGTGAGGGCTCTTACCAACGCTCTTGCTGAGCTAGAGAAGAAGATGGGCGCTGAACCAGATGGCAACCACCAGACATGACAAGGAAGAAGCAGTGCGCTCACAAGATATACCAACCTCACAACTCTGCTCAAGCTGTGTGGCCCAGCATTTTATTTCAGGTTTTTGGCAAGGATTGTGGTGTCCTTGAACGGGTTGATACTGTTCGGCAATATAGAATTTGTAAAAACAAAAATACAAATATGACAAATCAAACCGCAAACAGCCAGGGTAGGTGTATATATTGCTCTTATTATTGCAAACTGTTATTTCCGTACATCAGGCGACAGATAAAATACTACGTAAGCGATTTGACTAGCTAGGCAGCAGGAAGATGCGCGGCAGGGTTTGCCGTCGCTACTGTAGCCGAAGCAGAGGATTGCACACATGCTTGCTCGTACCCGTCCATGCTGTCGAAGCAATCGCTGGTGACTAGACAGCAGAAGCAAGCGCCATTGCAGTTGGTCTCAAGGTAGCACATCCCGTTTGGAAGATTGAGCTTCTCGTTATCCATGCCGCCCGTGGTGGTGGTTCCCCCTATGTTTCTTGAAATAGTCTTTCGCCCCGCTATATTAATATAGTAAACCATCGATACAAGAAGGATACCACCGCTGGGGCAAAGCAGCACAATCCGAGCCCAAAAGAAACAAAAAGAAAAGAAAGAGAAAACAATGCCTAAAACAGTGGATCGGCGAAAACGGAGATGACCCTCCACCGCTGCGCCCTCCGACAAGTTTCCACCACGCTGCTATCGCTCCGAAGCACCGTGCACCAAGCAACACCTCCAAGAAGGAAAGCGACGATGACAACGCTGCTGCTCGGATCGTTTCGAGGTTAAATCCCGGAACACATCCTAGGGTTTCCCCCGGTCCACAACGGAGGGTGGGGAAGAGGTCCCCCGACGCCCTTCAGGAAGGAAGGTGACAACCGTAGGCGTCATCGCGCCAGTACCGAGACGGCAGGGATTTCTCCCGACCTCCAAAAAACCACGCCTACGGGCACTCCGGATCGCTCCACCCAACATCCCACCCACCAGCGCGCGCCACCACGGTTTTGCAATCACCTCCGCCATCTCCCCGTGGTCCACGTCACGAGACCGGTAAATCGGAGAAGCAAGGGACCTTGGCGAGGGTTAGTGGTATAGCGGCACTCGGGAGGGAACGACCTCCATCGTCGGGAGGCGGTAGCCGACCGGGTGTAGCAGCAGGACAAACCAGGCCCGCCGGCCCGGCCGAGCCCGAGGGGGCTCGTGAAGTCCCGTCGCCACACTGCAGCAGGAGCACCGCCAAAGCCTCCAACACCCAACCAGTCCCTACAGACTCGTCCACCGGGAGGACCCGTCCAGTGCCGTACGCGGCCCACCCATGCCCAGATGGGGACCCTTTGGGCCCAGATCCGGACGGAAAGGGCGCCGCCGGCCACCCTCCGGCGACCAGCCAGCCGCGCAGGCGCCAGCAGGTCCCCAGCAGCCAACGGCCGCCCCGTCGCGCCGCCCACCACCCGGTCGCAGAAGCTGTTGGAATTATGCCCTAGAGGCAATAATAAATATGTTATTATTATAATTCTTGTTCATGATAATGTTTATATTCCATGCTAGAATTGTATTAAGCGGAAACTTTAATACTTGTGTGGTTTGTGAACAACACCGTGTCCCTAGTATGCCTCTATGGACTAGCTCATTGATTAGTGATGGTTAAGGTTTCCTAACCATGTACATGAGTTGTCGATTAATAATGAGATCATATCATTGGGAGAATGATATGGTGGACAGACCCAAACTAAGCGAAGCAATTAGATCGTGTCATCGTGTTCGTCTTTGCGAAGCTTTTCTTATGTCAAATATTGTATTCCTTAGACCATGAGATAATACAACTCCCTGGTATCGGAAGAAAGCTTTGAGGTCATCAAACGTCATCCTATGAGAGGGTGATCATAAAGGTGTCTCTCAGGTGATCGGAAAGTATCTGTTGGGTTGTATGTATCGAGATGGGATTTGTCCCTCCCAAGTCGGAGAGATATACTTCGGGCCCACTCGGTAATCGATATCAACACCGCTTGCAAGCATGTGGTTAAGGAGTTAATCACAAAGTGATATCGGATTACGGAACGAGTAAAGTACTTGCTGTGAATGAGATTGAACTAGGTATGACGGTACCGACGATCGAATCTCGGGCAAGTAAAATATCGCGAGACGAAGGGAATATATATATGGGATTGATTGAATCCTGGCATCGTGGTTCATCCGATATGATCATCGATGAATGTGTGGGAGTCAATATGGGTTTCCAGACCCCGTTGTTGATTATTGATAGAAGATCATGTCTGCATATTCTCGAACCCGAAGGGTCACACACTTAACGTGTCTCGACGCTAGGATAGATTGGATAATTGGTTTATGAGTTTTTGTTCGGAGTCTCGGATGGGATCCGGGACATCACGAGAGGTTCCGGAGTGGTCCGGAGAATAAGATTCATATAAGGCAGTGCAGTTTTTGGAGTTCGGAATTGTTCCGGGTTAATCGGTATTGTACCGGAAGCTTCTAGAACCTTCCGGAAGGGGACCAACGTGGCCACACCTTCCGAGAGGGGGCATGGGCCTATGAGGGAGTGCCCTGGCCGCATTGGGCCAGGGGCACAAGGCCCCATAGGGCCCAGCCGGCCAAGAGGGTTTTAAACTCGAGATAGAGCTTCTAGAAGGGGGGTTTCCTTGCCCCCCACTCCTTCTCCTTGGGGCCGCCGGTTTGGGCTTGGGGGAGGGGCTAGGGCTGCGCCCACCCCTCTATATATAGAGGGCTGGGGGCGCACCACCCCCCCACACCTTCCCCTCTAACCCTAGCCGCCCTGCTGCCCTCCTCTCTCCCTCCCGACTGCTTGTAGGCGAAGCCCTGCTGCAGAAATTCTCCACCAATTGCACCGCGCCGTCGCGTTGTAGATCCAACCCATCTCTCCACCATACTTGCTGGACCAAGGAAGGAGGAGACGTCGAGGTGCCGCACGTGTGCATCTCACGGAGGCATCGCCATTTGTGGTGCTAGATCGGATCGGATCGGATCGCGAGGAGGAGAAGCGAGTACGACTACATCACTCACGTTCCGACGAACGTTCCGCTGTGCGAATCTTCAAGGGTATGAAGATCTAATCCAATATCTCTCGTTGTTTGCATCTCCTAGATTAGATCTTGGCTTTCCCTCTGTTCGCATCCGTAGAAAATTTTGATTTACTATGCCACGAAACCCTTCAGTGGTATCAGAGCTAGATCTATGCGTAGATGTGTTTCACGAGTAGAACGCAACATGGTTATTGTGGGTGTTGATGTTTTCTGTTGCAAGCCTCTTGTTTGTGTTCTTCTTATGACGCGGGATAGTGAGATTGAAGCGGTCCAGGCCAACCTTACGCGACGTCCCTTCGCGAGACCGGCTCCGCACTTGACGTGTGGCTTGTTCCACACATGCGGCTGGTGGATGTCAGTTTCTCTCACTATAGTTGTCATGGGATTAACACCGGAGTTTGGCAACCATAATATCACCGTTGTGGCTTTCCGTAGGTAAGAATCGTTCTTAGCATCTACTCCCACAAGCCACGTAAAACATGCAACAACAAAGTAGAGGCGTCTAACTTGTTTTTGCAGGGAGTGTTTTCTGTGATATGGTATGGCCCAAGATGTGATGTGTATAATGTATGCAATGATCATGTTTTGTAATGTTTCACGACTTGCATGTCGATGAGTACACAATCGGCAGGAGCCATATGGTTGTCTTTATAATTGTGTATGACCTGTGTGTCAACTTCTTATATGCCATGTAATAGTTTCACTTTATCCCTAAGTAGTTAGCAATAGGTGTAGTTGCTATTCATGGTGGAGGCAATCATGGTGGAGTGATGGAGATCATGCCGGAACGCACAAGATGGAGATCATTGCGCGAAGATTGGCTATACCATGTCACATAAAGTTATATGCATGTGATGTTTATCCTTTTATGTATCTTATTATGCTTAGATCGCGACGGTAGCATTATAAGATGATTCCTCACTTAAAGATCAAGATAAAAACTGTGTTCTCCCCATGTATGCACCATTGCGAAAGTTCGTCGTGTCCAAGCATCATGTGATGATCGGGTGCTATAGACTCTACGCTCACATACAACGGGTGCAAGCCAGTTTTGCACACGCGGAAATACTTGGGTCTAACTTGACGAGCCTAGCATGTACAGACATGGCCTCAGAACACATGAACCGAAAGGTTAAGCATGAGTCATATGAATGATATGATCGACACTTCGTTGTCCACCATTGAAGCCACATCTCTTCTCGTGATGATCGGATTAGGTGTGGTGAATTTGGATCATGTTCACTAAACAACTTGAGGGATGTTGAATTTAGTGGGAGTTCATCTAGTAATTTGATTAAGTTGAACTATTTATCATGAACATAGTCTAAGTTGTACTTGCAAATACTGTAGATCACATGGCCAAGTCCAACTTCAACTTCAACGTTTTTGCTGAGAAGGAAAAGCTTAGAAACAATGGGTCTAACTTCACCAATTGGTTCCGCAATCTAAGAATCATTCTCTCTGGCGGTCAAAAGGACTATGTCCTTGGGAAAGCGTTAGGTGACCCCCCTGCTGCAACTGCGCCGGCTGATGAGAAAGCTGTCTATCAGTCGCGCAAAGATGATTATGGTGTGATTAAGAGCACCATGTTGTTTGCTATGGAACCGGAACTTCAAAATCGTTTTGAAGACTATCCCGGGCCCTTTGAGATTCTCGAAGAGCTGAAAACCATGTTTCAGACTCAGGCCCGTTCTGAGAGATATGAGATCTCTGAGAAGTTCTTTAACTGCAAGATGGAGGAAGGGGGTTCCGTTAGTGAGCACGCCATTAAGATGACGGGCTACACTCAACGCCTTGAGCAACTGGAATGCACGATTCCAGAGGAGCTCAAGATTGACAGGGTTCTGCAATCACTCCCTCCCAGCTACAAAAGTTTTGTAGTGACTCATAATCAGATTGGTTCCACTGATACGATCACCGAGCTCTTCGCAAAGCTGAAGGCTGCGGAGGTGGACATCAAGAAGGATAATCATGTGTTGATGGTCAACAAGCCCTCCTTTAAGAAAGGTAAGGGAGCAAAGAAGCCCTTCAAGAAGGGCAGCGACAAGCGCACTGCCCCTGCTGAGAAGAAGCTCAAGTCTGGTTCTAAGCCGGACACTGAGTGCTTCTATTGCAAGGACAAGGGTCACTGGAAGCGCAACTGTCCGAAGTACTTAGCGGACAAGAAGGCTGGCACCATCAAAGGTATATTTGATATACATGTTATTGATGTTTTCCTTACTAGCCCTCGTTGTAGTGCCTGGGTATTTGATACCGGTTCAGTTGCTAATATTTGTAACTCGAAACAGGAGCTACGGAATAGACGGCGGCTTGCGAGGGATGAGGTGACAATGCGCGTTGGCAACGGATCAAGAGTTGATGTGGCCGTCGGCACGCTCTCCTTAGTTTTACCTTCAGGATTAGTTTTAAACCTTAATAAATGTTATTATGTGCCTGCGTTGAGCATGAACATTATTTCTGGATCGTGTTTATTGCAAGACGGTTATTCATTTAAATCGGAGAATAATGGTTGTTCTATTTATATGAGTAACATCTTTTATGGTCATGCACCTCTTGTGAATGGTTTATTTCTTCTAAATCTCGAAAGGGATGAAACACACATCCATAACATTGAGGCTAAGAGATGCAAAGTAGATAGTGATAATACTACTTATTTGTGGCACTGTCGTCTAGGTCATATTGGTGTAAAGCGCATGAAGAAACTCCATTCTGATGGACTTTTGGATTCTCTTGATTTGAATCATTTGACACATGCGAACCATGCCTCATGTGCAAGATGATCAAAACCCCGTTCTCCGGTATGATGAAGCGAGCAACGGACTTGTTGGAAATCATACATACCGATGTATGCGGACCGATGAGTGTTTCGACGCGCGGTGGATATCGCTATTTTCTCACTTTTACCGATGACTTAAGTAGATATGGGTATATCTATTTAATGAAACATAAATCTGAAACATTTGAAAAGTTCAAGGAATTTCAGAATGAAGTGGAGAACCATCGTAACAGAAAGATTAAATTTCTATGATCCGATCGTGGAGGTGAATATTTAAGTTATGATTTTCTCACGCATCTTAAAGCAAGCGAAATCGTTTCGCAACTCACGCCACCCGGAACACCACAGCGCAATGGTGTGTCTGAACGCCGGAATCGAACCTTATTAGATATGGTCCGATCAATGATGTATCTTACTGATTTGCCGTTATCCTTTTGGGGTTATGCATTAGAAACCATTGCATTCACTTTAAATAGGGCTCCATCTAAATCCGTTGAGATGACACCGTATGAACTGTGGTTTGGTGCTAAACCTAAGTTGTCATTTCTTAAAGTTTGGGGATGCGAAGCTTACGTCAAGAAGTTGATGCCGGACAAGCTCGAACCCAAAGCGGAGAAATGCATCTTCATAGGATACCCTAAGGAAACTATTGGGTATACCTTCTATCACAGAACCGAAGGCAAAGTGTTTGTCGCAAAGAACGGTTCCTTTCTTGAGAAGGAGTTTCTCTCGAAAGAAGTGAGTGGGAGGAAAGTAGAGCTAGACGAGGTAATTGAACCTTCTCTTGAATTGGAGAGTAGCGCAGCACCTGAAATTGTTCCAGTGCCGCCTGCACCAACAATAGAGGAAGCTAATGACAAGGATCATGAAGCTTTGGACGATGCTGCTACTGAACGTCGCAGGTCGACAAGGTCGCGTGCCCCTCCTGAGTGGTACGGCCACCCTGTCTTGACTGTCTTGTTAGTAGAAGACAGTGAACCTACGAACTATGAGGAAGCGATGATGAGCCCAGACTCTGAGAAATGGCTGGAAGCCATGAAATCCGAATTGGGATCCATGAGCGAAAACCAAGTATGGACTTTGGTGGACCCTCCTAGCGACCGAAAGACCGTTGAGTGCAAATGGATCTTCAAGAAGAAAACGGACGCAGATGGTAATGTTACCGTCTATAAAGCACGGCTTGTCGCGAAAGGTTTTCGACAAGTTCAAGGTGTTGACTACGATGAGACTTTCTCTCCCGTAGCGATGTTTAAGTCCATTCGGATTTTATTAGCAATTGCTGCGTTTCATGATTATGAAATATGGCAGATGGATGTCAAGACTGCATTCCTCAATGGAAACATTGATGAAGAGTTGTATATGATGCAACCCGAAGGTTTTGTCGATCCTAAGGATGCTGATAAAGTATGCAAACTTCAGCGTTCCATTTATGGACTGAAGCAAGCATCTCGGAGTTGGAACCTTCGTTTTGATCAAGTGATCAAGAGCTTTGGATTTGTTCCAAATTTCTACGAAGCTTGCATCTACAAGAAAGTGAGTGGAAGCTCGGTGACATTTCTGGTACTATATGTGGATGACATATTGATTATTGGAAATGACATTAACATGCTTAACGATGTGAAGAGTTATTTGAACAAGTGTTTTTCAATGAAAGACCTAGGTGAAGCTGCTTATATATTGGGCATCAAAATCTATAGAGATAGACAAAGACGCTTGATAGCTTTAAGCCAGAGTACATACCTAGACAAAGTTCTGAAAAGATTCAGAATGGATAAGGCAAAGAAAGGTTCAGTGCCTATGTTGTCAGGTAAGATATTGAGCAAGGCTCAGTGTCCAGCTACGGTAAATGATAGGGAAGCTATGAGCAAAGTGTCTTATGCCTCGGCCATAGGTTCTATCATGTATGCCATGCTGTGTACTAGACCGGATGTGTCCAATGCTCTTAGTTTGACGAGCAGATATCAAAGTGATCCAGGAGTGGAACACTGGACAGCCGTGAAGAACATCCTAAAGTACCTAAATAGGACTAAAGAAATATTCTTAGTCTATGGGGGTGATGAACAGCTCGTCGTAAAAGGTTACGTCGACGCTAGTTTTGACACCGACAAGGATGATTCTAAATCTCAGACAGGATACGTGTATATTTTGAATGGAGGAGCTGTGAGCTGGAGAAGCTGCAAGCAAAGTATGATCGCGGGATCTACAGTAGAAGCGGAATACATGGCTGCTGTAGAAGCGTCAAGTGAAGGAGTTTGGATCAGAAACTTCATCACTGAGCTTGGCGTGGTTCCAAGTGCATTGGACCCACTGGAGATATTGTGTGACAACACTGGCGCCATAGCACTCGCTAAGGAACCAAGATATCATCCAAAGACCAAGCATATCAACCGCAAGTTTCATATAATCCGAGATTATATAGCAGATGGAGATCTGAAGATTAGCAAAGTACATACATATCTGAATGTCGCAGATCCATTGACTAAACCTCTTCCACGTGTAAAACATGATCAGCACCTCAGTGCCATGGGTGTGAGATTGTTGCCAAATATAAACTAGATTATTGACTCTAGTGCAAGTGGGATACTGTTGGAATTATGCCCTAGAGGCAATAATAAAGATGTTATTATTATAATTCTTGTTCATGATAATGTTTATATTCCATGCTAGAATTGTATTAAGCGGAAACTTTAATACTTGTGTGGTTTGTGAACAACACCGTGTCCCTAGTATGCCTCTATGGACTAGCTCATTGATTAGTGATGGTTAAGGTTTCCTAACCATGGACATGAGTTGTCGATTAATAATGAGATCATATCATTGGGAGAATGATATGGTGGACAGACCCAAACTAAGCGAAGCAATTAGATCGTGTTATCGTGTTCGTCTTTGCGAAGCTTTTCTTATGTCAAATATTGTATTCCTTAGACCATGAGATAATACAACTCCCTGGTATCGGAAGAAAGCTTTGAGGTCATCAAACGTCATCCTATGAGAGGGTGATCATAAAGGTGTCTCTCAGGTGATCGGAAAGTATCTGTTGGGTTGTATGTATCGAGATGGGATTTGTCCCTCCCAAGTCGGAGAGATATACTTCGGTCCCACTCGGTAATCGATATCAACACCGCTTGCAAGCATGTGGTTAAGGAGTTAATCACAAAGTGATATCGGATTACGGAACGAGTAAAGTACTTGCTGTGAACGAGATTGAACTAGGTATGACGGTACTGACGATCGAATCTCGGGCAAGTAAAATATCGCGAGACGAAGGGAATATATATATGGGATTGATTGAATCCTGGCATCGTGGTTCATCCGATATGATCATCGATGAATGTGTGGGAGTCAATATGGGTTTCCAGACCCCGCTGTTGATTATTGATAGAAGATCATGTCTGCATATTCTTAAACCCGCAGGGTCACACACTTAACGTGTCTCGACGCTAGGATAGATTGGATAATTGGTTTATGAGTTTTTGTTCGGAGTCTCGGATGGGATCCGGGACATCACGAGAGGTTCCGGAGTGGTCCGGAGAATAAGATTCATATAAGGCAGTGCAGTTTTTAGAGTTCGGAATTGTTCCGGGTTAATCGGTATTGTACCGGAAGCTTCTAGAACCTTCCGGAAGGGGACCAACGTGGCCACACCTTCCGGGAGGGGGAATGGGCCTATGAGAGAGTGCCCTGGCCGCATTGGGCCAGGGGCACAAGGCCCCATAGGGCCCAGCCGGCCAAGGGGGTTTTAAACTCGAGATAGAGCTTCTAGAAGGAGGGTTTCCTTGCCCCCCACTCCTTCTCCTTGGGGCCGCCGGTTTGGGCTTGGGGGAGGGGCTAGGGCTGCTCCCACCCCTCTATATATAGAGGGCTGGGGGCGCACCACCCCCCCACACCTTCCCCTCCAACCCTAGCCGCCCTGCTGCCCTCCTCCCTCCCTCCCGACTGCTTGTAGGCGAAGCCCTGCTGCAGAAATTCTCTACCAATTGCACCGCGCCGTCGCGTTGTAGATCCAACCCATCTCTCCACCATACTTGCTGGACCAAGGAAGGAGGAGACGTTGAGGTGCCGCACGTGTGCATCTCACGGAGGCATCGCCACTTGTGGTGCTAGATCGGATCGGATCGCGAGGAGGAGAAGCGAGTACGACTACATCACCCACGTTCCAACGAACGTTCCGCTGTGCGAATCTTCAAGGGTATGAAGATCTAATCCAATCTCTCTCGTTGTTTGCATCTCCTAGATTAGATCTTGGCTTTCCCTCTGTTCGCATCCGTAGAAAATTTTGATTTACTATGCCACGAAACCCTTCAAAAGCCACGCCGTCGAGCCGGGCCGCCATCAACCGAATCGCTCCGCTGCCGTCGGGAGGCCCCGCCCTCCAAAACCGCACGCGGGAAGAGGCCGCCCGCCGCCGCCAGCCTCGCACGGAGAGAACCGACGGACCACGCCGGCGGCGGCAGGAAAGAGGAGAGGGGAGGGGACGGAGGGGTGAGGGCGCGGGGTTCGCCCGTCGCCCAAGGGGGGGCGAGCAAGCGAACGGTTTTTTCCCTCGAGCCTCGGTTCCACCTATGTTACACAAAATAAAACGCATCATCATGCAATTACGATGCGAGGCCTGCTTAGGTGTCTCCTTTCCTTCAAACTCATGCAACTAAAATATTAAGGACAGGGATTGGCCGATACACCTTCGATTTAGAGGACAGGATGAGTTATTGGCCAATCTTGACCATCTTTTTTTATTTCATGTATTTGAAAGAAAGGGACACCGAAACAAAAGTGTTACTATGATATATCGGATTGATCAGCAAACAGATCCCACAGTAAGCTAACAGAAGCCCCTAAAAAAAGTAAACCAACAGAAGATATTCATTAGGAATAATACTACTTCTCTGTGTCGGATTAGTGTAGATAAAGCTTCGGATCAGAGGGAGTACATGCTTCTAAGCCGGGAGAACTCGCCGAGAGAAATCGCAACTCTAGTTACAGGAATACTTACATTGCGCAGTGGTAGCGGAGCAGACGAGATGCAGAGACAGTATTAGGGCTAGTGCAAGGATGCGAACCGTGTGGAGAAAATTACAAAAAACTATTACAATTGGGTCTAGGGTTTCAAAAGACCACCAAAATTTTTAAAAATTTTAGAAAGCACCGGATTTGGGGCATGAGGTTGCAAATAGCACAGATCTGGCTTTGACGCTGGTCTAACGATGAATCTGACTGGTGGGGCCCGGACGCCAGGCTGATGTGACACATCTGGACGGACGGACGAGGACGGCCGTTAACCGCGAAAATTACAAAAAATCACCATAATTGGAACTAGGGTTTCAAAATACCACCAATTTTTTTTAAACCACCGAATTTGGAGCAATAGATTGCAGATAGCACTGATATGGCTTTGACGCGGTTCTAATGACGAATCTGATGGGTGAGACCCGGTGATCAGGCTACATTCTAGAAGTTGCTATTCAGGGTAAGAAGGATTGCGTAAACCCAGAAGTTGCTATTCGGAGTACATAACAGAATAATTGCTACATCCTATTGCATCAAAGAAAAACAGGAATTCGTTTGGATTCATATATATTCTAGGTGAAAATTGAAAGGAACATCCATCTAGGCGGAGAGCCTTTTTTTACAAAGTTAAATTAAACTACAGATAGCAAGGAGAATTTTACGCCGAACGTGAAACTATACTGCATGTAGGCTTTACCCTAGGAAGATTACAGCCGCGAAGAATAATAATGCTACTGAAAATCACATCACGTTAAATTGAACTAACATCCTGGTAGGTTAATCGAATGTTATTGTCATAGAAAAATAATTAAATTACATCCGATGGACTACGGTGTACTTACACTCAACAAACTTAGATTTTTATGGGGTTTAGTGTTAAGTTATATGGCGATAATTAAACTAACATCCTGGTCATTTACAAAATTAGTAGCGGCATCTACAATTAGCATCGTATTGAGACGCAACTACAGAAAGTACTCAGTCCTATAAACAGGATCATCTATGAATGTACAACAAGGGGTGCATTTGCTGAAATTACATGGTACTAGATCACATAAACACACAACAACAAATTACATCAACTTTGAATGGTTGAAGTTAGACACATCTACCGACCTGATGTCGATGCCCGCATGAACAACTGAAGTCGCGGGACGTAACTACCACGCCCCTCTTTGTTACCACAGTAGACGATCATGTTTTCCCCGCTAATAACTCTAAAAACTTACCCCATTAGCCACTCAAAGCCACGCCTACCCTGCACAAAACCAAGTGGATACGGCAAGAATGAACTAAACTTTCCCATCAGATAGATTCATGAGTTTACTTCACTAGAAACTATGATATTAGCTTATTTTCTAGGCGTATGTTAAGAGAAAGCACTACACCGTTACACATCTTGTTTTAAAAACAAGTTCACAAGCATTTGTAGCATGTAGAAGCAAGTAACATTAGTTTGTCAAGTTGCTAGTCTAAGTAACTAAGAGGAATTTAGTAGGGCAAATGGTAGTTTTTTAACTACAAATTGATGGTCATTTTGAGATAGTCTAACAAAGATAGCCAACATCCCCCGCCCGTGCGCCCTTGTCGTCCCGTCCCGCCTGCGCGCCCCTACATGCTGCGCTCGCCGGCTCCCGCGTCCAAGCTGCTACGCGCCAGCTCCTGGCGTTCAGCGTGCCAGGTTCCTCAATGATTAGAAAAATAAAGAAAAAGATAAATAAAAAAGAATATTTATAAGAAGGAACTGAAAAAATAGAAAATAACCTAAGATTAGAACTTATCATATGTAGAGGTGTTTTGGTAAATAAATGCGGCCATGTCGGCCTGACCACCAGATCTCACCCGTCAGATTCATCACTAGAACCGTGTCAAAGCCAGATCGGTACTATCTGCAACCTCTTGCCCTAAATTTGGTGTTTTCAAAAATATATTTTTTGGTGGTATTTTGAAATCCTTGGCCCAATTATGGTGGTTTTTTGTATTTTTCGCGGTTAACGGCCATCCACGTCCGTCCGTCTGAATGTATCACGTCAGCCTGACGTTCGGGCCTCACTAATCAGATTTATCGTTAGAGCGGCGTCAAAGCCAGATCAGTGCTATTTGCAACCTCATGCCCCAAATCCGGTGCTTTCTGAAATTTTAAAAAAAATTGGTGGTTTTTTGAAACCCAGCCCTAATTGTGGTGGTTTTTAGTAATTTTCTCAACCGTGTGCTTGTCCATCCTCCCTTTGAATCTGAATCTGATACGAGAACTAGCTAGCCACTCGCTTGATGCTTGTCGATGATGAAATATGTTGTGTTCTGCTGCAAATTGCTTGCTGTCAGCACATGACTATTATATAGGGAGAGACTGAGAGAAGGGAAATCCGGTGATGCAGCAGGAAAGATTAACGTGAGCCGTTAATTACGGGACAATTAATGACTGGCAATTAATGCCTTCATATTAGTGAGTTCATAGGCCAACGTATAGACTTTTTGCTATCCCCGCGTATTTGGCTCACATCCAAAATCTATTTGTTCTGATTTAACCATGGATTAGGGCCCGTTTTGTCAATTAACACTCCTTAATGAATCCATCACTGCCCCTATCTCCTGAATCATGTGCTTGTCCATACTCCCTCTGAATCTCATACAAGAACTAGCTAGCCACTCGCTTGATGCTTGTCGATGATAAAATATGTTGTGTTCTGCTGCAAATTGCTGGCTGTCAGCACATGACTATTATATATGGAGAGACTGAGAGAAGGGAAATCCGGTGATGCAGCAGAAAAGATTAACGTGAGCCGTTAATTACGAGACAATTAATGCCTTCATATTAGTGAGTTCATAGGCCAACATAGACTTTGTGCTATCCCCGCGTATTTGGCTCACATAAAAAAATTTGTTCCGATTTAATCATGAATTAGGGCCCGTTTTGTCAATTAATACTCCCTAATTAATCCATCGCTGTCCTTATCTCCTTCTCTAATTACTCTGCATGTGGTTGAACACACTCTCCATGGGAAAAAAAATCCTATGCGACCGTGGTCGTATAAAATCTTATGCTTTGAGATTCGGTTGCCCACGTTTCGCTTGACAGAGTTGGTCCAGCAATCTGCCGCGTACGACCCGGGTCGCATAAGATATTCTCCTAGAACCAATAGAGGGCCGAGAAAATTGCACAGACTAGTAAATCTTGGGGCACAAGTTGCACATACCAGTGATTCTAATTTTTTGTTGCAGAGACCAGCGACTCTAGGTGTAATTGGTTACAACTACTACTAATGATCAGACTACACAATTAAGCAACACTGATAGCCACGTTGCCCTTGTACCTGGCACCCAGCGTGGACTTTGCTAACCCATAGTTCTGCCTCCATGTTATTTGTGGGAGCCGTCGGCGTAGGCCTCGAGACGGATAGCTGAGGAAACATGTAGTCGGCCTAGTTTTGTCGTTGGCGTAGGGCAGGATAAACTGACGACAGCCGTCGGCGTAGACCGGGCCGTCGGCGTAGGGATGGGACGTGACAGCGATACGACGACATCAATTCTACGCCGATGGCTTACCGTCGGCCTAGATTTCACACCTACACCGACGGCACGCCGGATGTTGTCGTCGCCGCCGTCACCTCGGGTGGCTGCATCGGGCACCGCCGCCACCTAGAGAATAAAGGGGAACAAGAGAAACTGTTTGGGTTTTGACAGCTCGCATTTTCCCTTATTTTTTGATAAATCTGTCCAGTTTGGAGAACTAATGCTTGGTCTGACCCCTCCTGAAAACTATTTCAGGATCTGTCCCCTTGCCTCGGCACCATTTCAACATGCGCCGAATCTGTTCGTGTCGGTGCCATGCAGGGCAGGTGCCGAACTGCTCGACCGGGTGACTTGCACGGCAGTGCTTGCCTCTATCGAGGCTAGGTTTTAATTATTTCATAACGATTGGGGTATACTTGATGCCTCCGCCCAGATTAGGTATTCCGAAATTTCGATATACTGATGCAAATTCTACCGATGAAGACCAACAGCCAAACAAACCTGTCATAATCGATTCCAAAATTAGTATGAAGATGCACTCCTAATATAAAATCTGAATGGGCCGAAGAGCATGTCTCTAGCTAGTTATTGGTCCTGTTCAGTTGTCTTTTGGACATTAGCAAAGTTCTTTTCTTTGGAGAACCATATATCCCCTGATTTTTGCATGAACAAAAAAATAATCTTATCATGAAATTGTCACTAATTATCCATTCTTATCTGTTGTATAACTTGGCCGTTTTTAGTGCATATTTTGTGTTTTCTATGGAACTTGCCCCCTCTTGTGTTTTGTCCATGCTCCGCCACTGTTTGGCGCCTTTTGAAACGAAGGGGTCAGATTCCGAAATAGTTTTCGGGAGGGGTCAGACCCGGCATTAGTTCTCCAAACAGGACAGATTTATGAAAAAAAATACCGTTTTCCCAGCCCGTTTAGGCTCAGCGGGCACACATGCCAAGCCACGATGGCTGCCATGTCAAACCATTAGGTGGGCCCCAATTGTCTAATACGATGTCAATATGATCATCAAATCTCGTTGTAACCGCTAGATTTCTGAAGTTGCTGGTCCGTGCAACAATTTTTTTAACTTGCTGGTATGTGCAACTTCTGCCTAAAGAGTTACTGGTTTGCGTAATTTCCTCGAACCAATATCACATCTGATCTGGGCAGCATGTGGCAGCAGCGACTTTGGTGGCCAACTTCAGATGGTCGCCATGGAAAGGAAGGACTGACCGCAGCCAGGTGTACCAAAATGCATGGAATACACATGGAAAGGCAAGCGATCTTGCTGCCAACGAGGAGGCATTCCTTCTTTGCTACTCCCTCCGTTTTAAAATGTAAGATGTTCTAGCTTTGTAGAAAAAGTGTATCTAGACCCTTTTAGTTTATATGTTCAGTTAATGTTGATACTTCTCAGCAACAACTTAATCAATCTTCCTTGCAAGGTTTTGGTTTAAGACTAGCACCACCGACTCAAAGGACAGTTATTTCAGATCACTAATGGTATAATGTTGATGGAATGCAACCTGAATCCTGGGCAAGGGCTGACCACCAGGGACAGAAACCTTACACTGCTACCCAGTATTTATCACCTGCGCATATAATAGTATACAGTGTGGCATACTGTTTTATGAGGATGGCATTCTCGCTCGATTCATATTCACTGCACATCCATGTAGGAAGCACTGTTTTGGACCTCATATTAACTAGTTTTAGAACTTAACCGGTAATATTTGGTAAGAATGCAAATACAATATGAGAAATAAAACTGCAACAACTAGGGTATATATTACTCTTATTGCAAACTGCTTTTCCACACACCACCTGGCAAATAAATATGTAAAAAAGTCAATTTGACTAGGCAGGAACTGGGGGCTGAGGGTTTGCCTTCGCTACTGTATCTGAAGCAGAGGATGCTTCACAGTGTTTCTCGCACACCTTCATAGTTGCGTAGCACAGGCTAAGTACTTGGCAACAGAAGCAAAACCCGTCGTCGCACGCTTTCGAATAGAAGCACAGGCCGTGTGGAAAATTGACCTTCTTGTTATCCAAGTCATCGGAGACGATTCGAGCTGAGTTATGAACAAATAAACCATTGTTATGCATTTATCTGGGATTGCTTATAACAAGCAAGCAAACAGATCAGGCAAGAACACATGCTTTGGGTGGAATTATACAAACTACGCGTGCATAACCAGCGGAAAAACTCATCGAGCTTGAATGGCTAGTGTTGTGAACAAAAACTCAATCAGCGAGAGGAAAAACTCTATCGCGTATATACTTACATTGCCCAACAGCAGCAGAGCATACGAGATGTAGGGAAAGTAGGGCTAGTGCAAGGAGGCGGATCGTGTACTTGTCCATCCTCTGTTACAACACTAGAGCTGCACTTGATGATTTGCCGATGGGAAATTATGTGTCCTTCTACGAGATTGCTACGAGATTGATTGTTGTCGACACATGACTCAGTATATATAGAGGGATGGTGAGAAGGGAGTTCCGGTGCATCCTGCTCCCACGCAGAAAAGATCAAGCAATAAATTGGAATGATTCAGTAGTATTTGTACTAGTATGCTTCCACAATAACAGCATGGCTCGTATATGGAGAGACTGAGAGAAGTGATATCCTGCTGTAACTCATCCCGTTTCAAAGATCAAGCGATACAATTGGAATGATTTGCCTGTGCCTTTCCATAGTACTGTACGTAGTTCCAGAGTATATGGGCTCACACTTTTTAAATCTCGCACGATGCTGCTAGGCTAGTGTGCCTTTGCAAGACACTGGAACCAACGATCCAGATCTGGGCGACTTGGAGGCCAACTTCAGACTGTGGCCGAGGAAAGGAAGAATGGAGCTTGCAGAAAACCCAGCAGATAATTGCCAATAACTCAGCTACTTTACCAGCTCGCGACCATAGTAAGCTTGCAGCATCAAGTGGCGCACTACAAAACACAGCCACGATCCTTTTCAGCATCTAGTATCGACCAAGAATCCAGTAATAACCAAGATGACTGACTGGAAAACCTTGCACAAGACATCATTAGTACCCAAAACGTCTTTAACGGTGACGAGAACTTCTGGAAGACGATCGAATGGAGGTAATGTGAATTCAGTCAAGCAGGTGAAGGCTGATAATAGCACTTTGCAAATGCCAAATGGCAGTTGTTAGTATGATGGGCTCCAGCATGCCAGCAACAAACCCTAACCAGCATCAGATGATTGTTGATAGAATCAGTGAGCATGTTGGAATAAATCATAATAGCCGGCATGGGATTAATGGAAAGCCTATGATTCCTGGACTACAGAGGCCCAAAAGTAATAGGATTTGTTTCAAAATAGAAAAGTATATAGTGGCTGTCTGATTCTATCGGCAATTGAGCTGTGATGATGAAACATGCTCTATATACTGATCCGTGATGGAACGAGTAAAGTATGAAGTATAAAGTTAAAATAAAAGTCAAGATCAAGGGGGATAATGTTAGATTGATCTCTCCCCATTCGAGCCCAACGGCCCGAACGGAGTCCCTCATACGCGCCCTGATCGCGGGCGCCCAACCTTATCATGGTTGGTGGGCCCCTGTCGCCAGCGCATATAAAAGAGGTGGGGGGTGGGGGGAGGGGGGGCGGACGCACACCATACGAGGTTCACCGTGCGCCGCAGCCCTCCACCAACACACCCACCGATTAGGGTTTGCGCTAGGCCGATGGGAAGCACCGCCACCACCGCACACCCACGCCGTCGCCCCCTTTTTCCCATGGCTACTAGCACCGGCACTAGCTCCGGTATTGTAACACCCTCAGAATCGGCCCTATGCAAGTCTCAGCGATCCCCGCCAAACCCGCATAGAAACGATTCAAAGGTGCCCACCAGGCACTTTCGTGCGGGTGGAAAACAAAGTAATACCATTACACAATAGTCCACGATGGAACCCACAGAACAGATATATACAACAACGACTCCATGAGTCAAGAATACAATATACAGTACAAAGATCCAAATCACCTTGAAAACGATACAGCGTCCGAGTACGGACAAGATGCAAATTGAGCTAAGAGCCCTGAAGAATAACCAATGGCGTCCATAACCCTGCCCAGGCCAAGCCAGAAGGGTAACCCTGCTAACGACGTCGATCTCAAAACCTGCTTAAACAAAAGGGTTGCCGACAAAGGGCAAAGGAAAAAGAGAGAGCGGTCAGTACTGAGGCCAGTACACGGCGAGACTAGAATTCGGCGGTCCTCGCCTACATAGGTATGGTGGACTGAAGCGGCAACGCAGCATACACTAAACAACCTATAGAGACTCAATACAACTAGCGGCTATCAGATAGGGATAAGAAAGACCTATTCGGATCCAACCTGAAATTATCACCAAGCATACCCATCCTGGTATTTCCCCCTCGAGACCAAACGAGGAAGTCAACCGAGGAACTCACACAGTTGGCAGTTTTATTCATTCTGTTATAGTTGCGGCAATTACTAGTCAGATATAGATAGCATGAGTCATCCTGATATAATAAGCAGTGGGCAGTTTTAGTTAACCATTCCGTTGTAGTTATAGTACTTACTAGTCAGATACATATAGCATGAGGCATCCCAAAACCAAGAAGTTGTTGGTACTTTTATTTAGCCATTCCGTTGTAGTTGCAATACTTACTAGTCAGATACAATGGTAACAGGTGACAACCCAAACCAGCAATTGTTGGCACTTTTATTTAGCCATTCCATTATAGTGAAGCTGATTACTAGTTATTATAAAGTCAAATTTATAGCACTACTTTAGTTATAGTTGTCTATGATCGAGATACTGTGCTCCAAGTCGTCCATAACCGCGGACACGGCTTTCAGAAAGTTTTACCCTGCAGGGGGCACAAATAGCAACACACGCACGATCAACCTCGAGAAAAACCAAATAAAACCCAACGAGGCATCACGACAGAGCAATTGCAATATTCATATAAATTTCAGGGGGCCACCCCACCAAGCTACCCGCTACGAAGTTGGCCGGCTCCGAGACGGACCCAGAGGTTTGTGACGACGGCTGTAAACGACTGGGAACCCAAAAATGTGACTGGGCTTGTCGATACCGCGAAAACTTGGCACGGGGTTCCAAAACAGTACAGGCGCTCCACGCGCAATCATAGTAAAGCAGTAAAGCATGGCATAAGTACATGATAGTAATAAAGCCCCAAACTACTTTGTGGCCCCAAGAAATAATATATGACTCAAGCTCTGGCTAGGGGGATTCATGGTCCCACATGCGGATAGTGCGAATATTCAAAGAACAGGTATCAAGTACTCGGGGTCCTATGGGACACAAGTGGACGGTTAAAAACCAAATAACATCTATTGCTCACCCGTGCCTCTGCATTATTTACCTACTTCAATGTTAGTTATTAAACGGTAATTAAAGCCATGATCATCTCCAACATTAAACATGCGGCATTACTTTAACAACTGTGGTACTTGACGACATGCAACCACACCTGAGCAAGCAACTACGACACGCAAGTCCAACTATCTACCAAACTACAAGTAATAGGATGTGTCCAAGGCAATATAAGGCTGCAAGGGATATCACGGGTACGAAAAACTAGAGCATCGCAACACAGATAGCAATAGATCAACAGGAGGAAATAAAGACTATAAAGTAAAATAGGTAGAAAGAGGGAGAATGCTCGCCTGAAAACATTGCCGAAGGTTCATCTGAAGATCGGGTCGATACTCTCATTAACTCATCGGCCTAATCCATGAAGAAGCAAAGCACTAGAAGAAACACCGGGTGCACTATTTAATACTACGGTAAAATATCGGGCATGATGCATGTATGATGTATGACATGGCAAAGATGCGATGCAATAGGCAATATTAAGCGGAACCGAAGTCCCGACAATTTATTAGATGTTAATGTTGTTGGAATTATGCCCTAGAGGCAATAATAAAGATGTTATTATTATAATTCTTGTTCATGATAATGTTTATATTCCATGCTAGAATTGTATTAAGCGGAAACTTTAATACTTGTGTGGTTTGTGAACAACACCGTGTCCCTAGTACGTCTCTATGGACTAGCTCATTGATTAATGATGGTTAAGGTTTCCTAACCATGGACATGAGTTGTCAATTAATAATGAGATCATATCATTGGGAGAATGATGTGATGGACAGACCCAAACTAAGCAAAGCAATTAGATCGTGTCATCGTGTTCATCTTTGCGAAGCTTTTCTTATGTCAAATATTGTATTCCTTAGACCATGAGATAATACAACTCCCTGGTATCGGAAGAAAGCTTTAAGGTCATCAAACGTCATCCTATGAGAGGGTGATAATAAAGGTGTCTCTCAGGTGATCGGAAAGTATCTGTTGGGTTGTATATATCGAGATGGGATTTGTCCCTCCCAAGTCGGAGAGATATACTTCGGGCCCACTCGGTAATCGATATCAACACCGCTTGCAAGCATGTGGTTAAGGAGTTAATCACAAAGTGATATTGGATTACGGAACGAGTAAAGTACTTGCTGTGAACGAGATTGAACTAGGTATGACGGTACCGACGATCGAATCTCGGGCAAGTAAAATATCGCGAGACGAAGGGAATATATATATGGGATTGATTGAATCCTGGCATCGTGGTTCATCGATATGATCATCGATGAATGTGTAGGAGTCAATATGGGTTTCCAGACCCCGCTATTGATTATTGATAGAAGATCATGTCTGCATATTCTCGAACCCGAAGGGTCACACACTTAACGTGTCTCGACGCTAGGATAGATTGGATAATTGGTTTATGAGTTTTTGTTCGGAGTCTCGGATGGGATCCGGGACATCACGAGAGGTTCCAGAGTGGTCTGGATAATAAGATTCATATAAGGCAGTGCAGTTTTTGGAGTTCGGAATTGTTTCGGGTTAATCGGTATTGTACCAGAAGCTTCTAGAACCTTCCGGAAGGGGGCCAACATGGTCCCACCTGTCGGTAGGGGGCATGGGCCTATGAGGGAGTTCCCTGGCCGCATTGGGCCAGGGGCACAAGGCCCCATAGGGCCCAGCCGGCCAAACAAGGGGAAACCCTAGTTTGGAGCTTCTAGAAGGGGGGGGTTCCTTTCCCCCCACTCCTCCCTCCTTGGCCGCCGGCCTAGGGCTTGGGGGAGGGGTTAGGGCTGGCTCCCACCCCTATATATATAGAGGGCTGGGGCACACCACCCCCCACACCTTCCCCTCAAGCCTAGTCGCCCTGCTGCCCTCCTCTCTCTCTCCCTCCCGACTGCATGTAAGCGAAGCCCTGCTGCAGAAACTCTCCACCAATTGCACCGCGCCGTCGCGTCGTAGATCCAATCCATCTCTCCACCATACTTGCTGGACTGAGGAAGGAGGATACGTCGAGGTGCTGCACGTGTGCATCTCACAGAGGCATCGCCACTTGCGGTGCTAGATCGGATCAGATCGCGAGGAGGAGAAGCGAGTATGACTACATCACCCACGTTCCGACGAACGTTCCGCTGTGTGAATCTTCAAGGGTATGAAGATCTAATCCAATCTCTCTCGTTGTTTGCATCTCCTAGATTAGATCCTGGCTTCCCTCTGTTCGCATCCGTAGAAAATTTTGATTTACTATGCCGCGAAACCCTTCAGTGGTATCAGAGCTAGATCTATGCGTAGATGTGTTTCACGAGTAGAACGCAACATGGTTGTTGCGGGCGTTGATGTTTTCTGTTGCAAGCCTCTTGTTTGTGTTCTTCTTATGACGCGGGATAGTGAGATTGAAGCGGTCCAGGCCAACCTTACGCGACGTCGTTCGCGAGACCGGCTTCGCACTTGACGTGTGGCTTGTTCCACACATGCGGCTGGTGGATGCCATTTTCTCTCACTATAGTTGTCATGGGATTTACATCGGAGTTTGGCAACCATAATATCACCGTTGTGGCTTTCCGTAGGTAAGAATCGTTCTTAGCATGCTACTCCCATAAGCCACGTAAAACATGCAACAACAAAGTAGAGGCGTCTAACTTGTTTTTGCAGGGAGTGTTTTCTGTGATATGGTATGGCCCAAGATGTGATGTGTATAATGTATGCGATGATCATGTTTTGTAATGTTTCACGACTTGCATGTCGATGAGTACACAACCGGCAGGATCCATATGGTTGTCTTTATAATTATGTATGACCTGTGTGTCAACTTCTTATACGCCATGTAATAGTTTCACTTTATCGCTAACTAGTTAGCAATAGTTGTAGTTGCTATTCGTGGTGGAGGCAATCATGGTGGAGTGATGGAGATCATGCCGGCACGCACAAGATGGAGATCATTGCGCGAAGATTGGCTATACCATGTCACATAAAGTTATATGCATGTGATGTTTATCCTTTTCTGTATCTTATTATGCTTAGATCGCGACGGTAGCATTATAAGATGATTCCTCACTTAAAGATCAAGATAAAACTGTGTTCTCCCCAAGTATGCACCGTTGCGAAAGTTCGTCGTGTCCAAGCATCACGTGATGATCGGGTGCTATAGACTCTACGTTCACATACAACGGGTGCAAGCCAGTTTTGCACACACGGAAATACTTGGGTCTAACTTGACGAGCCTAGCATGTACAGACATGGCCTCGGAACACATGAACCGAAAGGTTAAGCATGAGTCATATGAATGATATGATCGACACTTCGTTGTCCACCATTGAAACCACATCTCTTCTCGTGAAGATCGGATTAGGTGTGGTGAATTTGGATCGTGTTCACTAAAAAACTTGAGGGATGTTGAATTTAGTGGGAGTTCATCTAGTAATTTGATTAAAAGTTGAACTAGTTATCACGAACATAGTCTAATTTGTACTTGCAAATATTGTAGATCAAATGGCTAAGTCCAACTTCAACTTCAACGTTTTTGCTGAGAAGGAAAAGCTTAAAAACAATGGGTCTAACTTCACCAACTAGTTCCGCAATCTGAGAATCATTCTCTCTGGCGGTCAAAAGGACTATGTCCTTGAGAATGCGTTAGGTGACGCCCCTGCTGTTACTGCGCCGGCTGATGAGAAAGCTGTCTATCAGTCGCGCAAAGATGATTATGGTGTGATTAAGAGCACCAAGTTGTTTGCTATGGAATCGGACCTTCAAAATCGTTTTGAAGACTATCCCGGGCCTTTTGAGATTCTCGAGGAGCTGAAAACCATGTTTTAGACTCAGGCCCGTTCTGAGAGATATGAGATCTCTGAGAAATTCTTTAACTGCAAGATGGAGGAAGGGAGTTCCACTAGTGAGCACACCATTAAGATGTCGGGCTACACTCAACGCCTTGAGCAACTAGACTGCAAGATTCCAGAGGAGATCAAGATTGACAGGGTTCTGCAATCACTCCCTCCCAGCTACAAAAGTTTTGTAGTGACTCACAATCAGATTGGTTCCACTGATACGATCACCGAGCTCTTCGCAAAGCTGAAGGCTGCGGAGGTGGACATCAAAAAGGATAATCATGTGTTGATGGTCAACAAGCCCCCCACCTTCAAGAAAGGTAAGGGTGCAAAGAAGCCCTTCAAGAAAGGCGGCGGCAAGCGCGTTGTCCCTGCTGAGAAGAAGCTCAGGTCTGGTCCTAAGCCGGACACTGAGTGCTTCTATTGCAAGGACAAGGGTCACTGGAAGCGCAACTGTCCGAAGTACTTAGCGGACAAGAAGGCTGGCACCATCAAAGGTATATTTGATATACATGTTATTGATGTTTTCCTTACTAGCCCTCGTTGTAGTGCCTGGGTATTTGATACTGGTTCAGTTGCTAATATTTGTAACTCGAAACAGGAGCTACGGAATAGACGGCGGCTTGCGAGGGATGAGGTGACGATGCGCGTTGGCAACGGATCAAGAGTTGATGTGATGGCCGTCGGCACGCTCTCCTTAGTTTTACCTTCGGGATTAGTTTTAAACCTCAATAAATGTTATTATGTGCCTGCGTTGAGCATGAACATTATTTCTGGATCTTGTTTATTGCAAGACGGTTATTCATTTAAATCGGAGAATAATGGTTGTTCTATTTATATGAGTAACATCTTTTATGGTCATGCACCTATTGTGAATGGTTTATTTCTTCTAAATCTCGAAAGGGATGAAACACACATCCATAACATTGAGGCTAAGAGATGCAAAGTAGATAGTGATAATAATACTTATTTGTGGCACTATCGTCTAGGTCATATTGGTGTAAAACGCATGAAGAAACTCCATTCTGATGGACTTTTGGAGTCTCTTGATTTTGAATCATTTGACACATGTGAACCATGCCTCATGGGCAAGATGATCAAAACCCCGTTCTCCGGTATGATGGAGCGAGCAACGGACTTGTTGGAAATCATACATACCGATGTATGCGGACCGATGAGTGTTTCAACGCGCGGTTGATATCGCTAATTTCTCACTTTTACCGATGACTTAAGTAGATATGGGTATATCTATTTAATGAAACATAAATATGAAACATTTGAAAAGTTCAAGGAATTTCAGAATGAAGTGGAGAACCATCGTAACAGAAAGATTAAGTTTCTACGATCCGATCGTGGAGGTGAATATTTGAGTTATGATTTTCTCACGCATCTTAAAGCAACCGGAATCGTTTCGCAACTCACGCCACCCGGAACACCACAGCGCAATGGTGTGTCTGAACGCCGGAATCGAACCTTATTAGATATGGTCCGATCAATGATGTCTCTTACTGATTTGCCGTTATCATTTTGGGGTTATGCATTAGAAACCGCTGCATTCACTTTAAATAGGGCACCATCTAAATCCGTTGAGACGACACCGTATGAACTATGGTTTGGTGCTAAACCTAAGTTGTCATTTCTTAAAGTTTGGGGATGCGAAGCTTACGTCAAGAAGTTGATGCCGGACAAGCTCGAACCCAAAGCGGAGAAATGCGTCTTCATAGGATACCCTAAGGAAACTATTGGGTATACCTTCTATCACAGAACCGAAGGCAAAGTGTTTGTCGCAAAGAACGGTTCCTTTCTTGAGAAGGAGTTTCTCTCGAAAGAAGTGAGTGGGAGGAAAGTAGAGCTAGACGAGGTTGTTGAACCTTCTCTTGAATTGGAGAGTAGCGCAGCACCTGAAATTGTTCCAGTGCCGCCTGCACCAACGATAGAGGAAGCTAATGACAAGGATCATGAAGCTTCGGACGATGCTGCTACTGAACGTCGCAGGTCGACAAGGTCGCGTGCCCCTCCTGAGTGGTACGGCAACCCTGGCTTGACTGTCTTGTTGGTAGAAGACAGTCAACCTACGAACTATGAGGAAGCGATGATGAGCCCAGACTCTGAGAAATGGCTAGAAGCCATGAAATCCGAATTGGGATCCATGAGCGAAAACCAAGTATGGACTTTGGTGGACCCTCCTAGCGACCGAAAGGCCATTGAGTGCAAATGGATTTTCAAGAAGAAAACGGACGCGGATGGTAATGTTACCATCTATAAAGCACGGCTTGTCGCGAAAGGTTTTCGGCAAGTTCAAGGTGTTGACTACGATGAGACTTTCTCTCCCGTAGCGATGTTTAAGTCCATTCGGATTTTATTAGCAATTGCTGCGTTTCATGATTATGAAATATGGCAGATGGATACCAAGACTGCATTCCTCAATGGCAACATTGATGAAGAGTTGTATATGATGCAACCTGAAGGTTTTGTCGATCCTAAGGATGCTGATAAAGTATGCAAACTTCAGCGTTCCATTTATGGACTGAAGCAAGCATCTCGGAGTTGGAACCTTCGTTTTGATCAAGTGATCAAGAGCTTTGGATTTGTTCCAAATTGCTACGAAGCTTGTATCTACAAGAAAGTGAGTGGGAGCTCGGTGACATTTCTGGTACTATATGTGGATGACATATTGATTATTGGAAATGATATTAACATGCTTAACGATGTGAAGAGTTATTTGAACAAGTGTTTTTCAATGAAAGACCTAGGTGAAGCTGCTTATATATTGGGCATCAAAATCTATAGAGATAGACAAAGACGCCTGATAGCTTTAAGCTAGAGTACATACCTAGACAAAGTTCTGAAAAGGTTCAGAATGGATAAGGCAAAGAAAGGTTCAGTGCCTATGTTGTCAGGTAAGATATTGAGCAAGGCTCAGTGTCCAGCTACGGTAAATGATAGGGAAGCTATGAGCAAAGTGCCTTATGCCTCGGCCATAGGTTCTGTCATGTATTCCATGCTGTGTACTAGACCGGATGTGTCCAATGCTCTTAGTTTGACGAGCAGATATCAAAGTGATCCAGGAGTGGAACACTGGACAACCGTGAAGAACATCCTAAAGTACCTAAATAGGACTAAAGAAATGTTCTTAGTCTATGGGGGTGATGAACAGCTCGTCGTAAAAGGTTACGTCGACGCTAGTTTTGACACCGACAAGGATGATTCTAAATCTCAGACAGGATACGTGTATATTTTGAATGGAGGAGCTGTGAGCTGGAGAAGCTGCAAGCAAAGCGTGATCGCGGGATCTACAGTAGAAGCGGAATACATGGCTGCTGCAGAAGCGTCAAGTGAAGGAGTTTGGATCAGGAACTTCATCACTGAGCTTGGCGTGGTTCCAAGTGCATTGGACCCACTAGAGATATTGTGTGACAACACTGGCGCCATAGCACTCGCTAAGGAACCAAGATATCATCCAAAGACCAAGCATATCAACCGCAAGTTTCGTATAATCCGAGATTATATAGCAGATGGAGATCTGAAGATTAGCAAAATACATACAGATCTGAATGTCGCAGATCCATTGACTAAACCTCTTCCACGTGTAAAACATGATCAGCACCTTAGTGCCATGGGTGTGAGATTGTTGCCAAATGTAAACTACATTATTGACTCTAGTGCAAGTGGGAGACTGTTGGAATTATGCCCTAGAGGCAATAATAAAGATGTTATTATTATAATTCTTGTTCATGATAATGTTTATATTCCATGCTAGAATTGTATTAAGCGGAAACTTTAATACTTGTGTGGTTTGTGAAGAACACCGTGTCCCTAGTACGCCTCTATGGACTAGCTCATTGATTAATGATGGTTAAGGTTTCCTAACCATGGACATGAGTTGTCGATTAATAATGAGATCATATCATTGGGAGAATGATATGGTGGACAGACCCAAACTAAGCGAAGCAATTAGATCGTGTTATCGTGTTCGTCTTTGCGAAGCTTTTCTTATGTCAAATATTGTATTCCTTAGACCATGAGATAATACAACTCCCTGGTATCGGAAGAAAGCTTTGAGGTCATCAAACGTCATCCTATGAGAGGGTGATCATAAAGGTGTCTCTCAGGTGATCGGAAAGTATCTGTTGGGTTGTATGTATCGAGATGGGATTTGTCCCTCCCAAGTCAGAGAGATATACTTCGGGCCCACTCGGTAATCGATATCAACACCTCTTGCAAGCATGTGGTTAAGGAGTTAATCACAAAGTGATATCGGATTATGGAACGAGTAAAGTACTTGCTGTGAACGAGATTGAACTAGGTATGACGGTACCGACGATCAAATCTCGGGCAAGTAAAATATCGCGAGACGAAGGGAATATATATATGGGATTGATTGAATCCTGGCATCGTGGTTCATCCGATATGATCATCGATGAATGTGTGGGAGTCAATATGGGTTTCCAGACCCCGCTGTTGATTATTGATAGAAGATCATGTCTGCATATTCTTAAACCCGCAGGGTCACACACTTAACGTGTCTCGACGCTAGGATAGATTGGATAATTGGTTTATGAGTTTTTGTTCGGAGTCTCGGATGGGATCCGGGACATCACGAGAGGTTCTGGAGTGGTCCGGAGAATAAGATTCATATAAGGCAGTGCAGTTTTTGGAGTTCGGAATTGTTCCGGGTTAATCGGTATTGTACCAGAAGCTTCTAGAACCTTCCAGAAGGGGGCCAACGTGGTCCCACCTGTCAGGAGGGTGCATGGGCCTATGAGGGAGTGCCCTGGCCGCATTGGGCCAGGGGCACAAGGCCCCATAGGGCCCAGCCGGCCAAACAAGGGGAAACCCTAGTTTGGAGCTTCTAGAAGGGGGGTTTCCTTGCCCCCCACTCCTCCCTCCTTAGCCGCCGGCCTAGGGCTTGGGGGAGGGGTTAGGGCTGGCGCCCACCCCTCTATATATAGAGGGCTGGGGCGCACCACCCCCCCACACCTTCCCCTCAAGCCTAGTCGCCCTGCTGCCCTCCTCTCTCTCTCCCTCCCGACTGCATGTAGGCGAAGCCCTGCTGCAGAAACTCTCCACCAATTGCACCGCGCCGTCGCGTTGTAGATCCAATCCATCTCTCCACCATACTTGCTGGACCGAGGAAGGAGGAGACGTCGAGGTGCTGCACGTGTGCATCTCACGGAGGCATCGCCACTTGCGGTGCTAGATCGGATCGGATCGCGAGGAGGAGAAGCGAGTACGACTACATCACCCACGGTCCGACGAACGTTCCGCTGTGCGAATCTTCAAGGGTATGAAGATCTAATCCAATCTCTCTCGTTGTTTGCATCTCCTAGATTAGATCCTGGCTTCCCTTAGTTCGCATCCGTAGAAAATTTTGATTTACTATGCCGCGAAACCCTTGAAATGTTGTTTAGATACCCCACATTTTAAATGTTGCATTAACAAGGCAAAAGATAGCACCGGTTCGCTACACAAATTTAAATGGGGCCAATATAAGACTAGATTTGCCCGTATATGGACCCCATATTCAATTATGAAGTGAATCGGCATAAGGCCCCCCAACCCACACAAAGAAGTATGCAAGCATGTCAATTGATATGCAACAATTTATATAGATGGCACTTGTAAAATAGGGGTCTCGGATAGGGGTCACACGTCGGGGTATCGACGATCTTGGGGTCTCGGGGTTCGACAGGGTTCGGTCTTCGAGACGACGGCCTTCGTATTCCGTGGATCAGGGTCTCCGGTCCTTCGGGTTCACCTTCGAGTGTCGTTCTTGGCGTTGATCCATTTTATCGTAGGCCTTGGTGAGGCTCTTGTCGACGGTATCCGTCTACTTCCTGTTTTGGACGCTCTAGGGTTTTCCGAACATGCTCGACAGGAGATGGGACGAGGATGGACAGACAACCCACAGAAACGACCAAGGTGTAGCCCCACTTCTGCTGGAATGAAACTGATGGCAAAACAAATTCACTCGGATGAGGTACAGATAAAAGAGAACACATAGCAGCGAACATGGACAGGGGCAGGGTGCCATGTCCTTTGGCGACACACGACAACCTCAAGGCGAGCTCTGCCTCGGGAAGCAGGGAACAGGGGCGATGAAGCTGGAGGCGGGGCCGGTGCTGCTCATAGGCGGACGATGCGGATGCGTTGTTCGTAGGTAGAGGCGGGCCGACGACGGCAAGGCGTGAGAGCGAGTGGAGGTCGACGCGGCGGCGACAGAGGATGTCCGTGGACCGAGGGAGCGTGCAGAGGTGGCCAGGCTCGCGCAGGACCGGGATCGCGCGGCGATCTGACACGGGAGGCGGGGGAGGCCAAAGGCGAGGAAGGAGGAGGCCGGCGGCTACGGAGCGCCGCAGGGAGGTCACGAGGAAGGGCGGCGGTGGCGAGCTGGCACTGCAGGGAGGCGGCTGCGGCGAGCTCGAGGAGAGGGGGTCGCGCTCTGCAGGCGAGCTCGGACCAAGTTCCGGGGCGGAGACGAGGAGGCTTGGCGGCGGGGTAACAGGCGAGGATGGCCTGACAAAGCTTCGCGGAGTCGAGGGAGAGGGAAGGCGAGGCAGCGCGAGAGGAAACTCGCTGGGCGGCGCCTTGCTTGAGGGGGAGGCGGCGGGAGCACGCGGGAGGGAGGCGACTCGAGCAGGGGAGGAGGAGAGAGCAGTTCAGGGTGGGGAATCGTGCGTGGGCTATGCGAGATGCGGGAGGTGGGGCCAGGGGGACAGGCGGTCAGGGTGGTGCTGCGTGCATAGTTGTATGTGTGCATATGTGCTACAGAGGGATGGACCGGTGGCCAGATTGGTGTGGTGGGTGGCGGCGGCGATGGAGGAATGGTGGGACTGGGTAGGTGGTTAGGGTTAGAGTTAGGATTTCTGGTGGGATTGGGTTGGGCCGATCAGGGTGGTAGGTGGCCTAGCTTTCGGGTCGGGCTTCCTCCCCCGATCAAAATAGTTTTATTTAAAAGAAATATTGTTTATTTTAATTTTAGTAAAAGATGTTGTAATTAGTTTTATACAAACAAAATATCCAGAAGCGTCCGGGGTTTGATTTAAAATAAAGAAGGGGTTTATGTAGAAAACAAATAGTTTCTAGCCTAGATCTAGATTTTTCGGTAGAAAAACAAAAGAGGAAAAGAAATCCTTGATCTAAAAGTGCGCCCGCCCTACGGCCGCGCCGTCCCCCTCGATCTCTATGCGCATCGGCAAGCCGAGGCATAGGGAAGAAGGACAAACCCCTTCGGGGGCAAAGCAAATCCTCAAGAGAAATGCTAGTTCCTCCCCAGATCCCAACCCGCGAATCAAAAAACGGAGAGAAAGAAAACCCCAAATTCCTAAATCCCCAAACCATAGATCTAAAAATAGAAAAGGAAAGCCGGCCGTGCGCCGTCAAGGGGCACCACCGTTGTGACTCTTCACGGTCGTGCGCCCACCCTCGGGTGGACACACCGCCGACAAGGGGGCAGGGGGCGCCGTGGCTCCGGCTGCCAGTCTCCTCGTCTTGTGTCTTTGCACCGCTTGTACTAGTGAGGTGGGGGAGGTGGATGGGACAGAGGAAGAGAAAGGGGAGAAGGGGGAAGCGGCGTGGGAGAGAGGGAGGGGCTCGCCGTCGGTGCCGTCGTCGGGCGGGGCGGCCACCTCGCCTCATCTCGCTCGCTCGCTCACGCCGCCAGAGAGAGGAGTGGGGGCTTGCGGGACTGGGAGAGGGAGAATGAGGGTCAGGGTTTCTGGGGGGCACCAGTGCGATGGTTTTGTTCTCGCGAGACGGGCGGGCGACCGTTAGATCTAGGTTTGGCTGGATGGACAACCGAGATTCGGCGGTGTCGCGGGGGCTGGGCGTGGGCCGCAGTCGGGCCGTGGGCAAGCGAGCGGCATGCAAAGAGAACGCGCGCAGTGGTGGTAGCGTGCCGCGGGCTATGGGCCACGGACGTGGGCCATGCGCGCACAAAATAACCTAGTTTTTTCTCTGTTATTTTTTCCAGAGCAAAGTTTTAATGTTTTTGTTCAGTTTTTTGAGAAAATTTGACATAGTTTTTCTACTCAAATTATTCCAACGAAAATTTGTTTAGGGAATTCAAAAGTGACGGAATTTTTCTGTAAAGTTTTAAAAGTTGCTTAATTGCATTATTTTTCTGCTACAAATAGTTGATAGAAATTGCTTAAATGCAATAAAGTGATAATTAATTTTTTTAAAGATGTGATAAAGTGATATTAAAGTTAATTATGCTTCTGTTATTAAATGACCAACGTTATTAATAGTAGGATCATGATTTGTTTGTTAATGAAATGAAAGGTGAATTTATCTTTATTTTTTGCCCAACGGTGATATAATTTTAATTGCACAAACAGTTGCATGTTTAATCTATACCAGTGTTGGATTAATGCATACAATTGTTTTTTGTTATCTCACATATTTTGTGGTTTTCAGGAGGTCTCAACCTCATGAGTTGCCTCAAGGACATTTCGATGCTCAGGGGGGACAACTACACTGAGTGGAGGAAGAAAGTAGACCTGGCATTTGTGTGTGCCGAGGTTGACTGGGTTGTGGAGACTCCACAGCCAGCCAAGCCAAAAGACCCAGAAAGAGATCCTGCTGATGATAATGCTGCTTGGGAAAAGAGGAAAAGGGACCATGCCCCACTAGAGTTGGCTTACTCCATTGACAACCAAAAGTGGGTAAATGCCAATAAAAAAGTGCATGGCCTTTATAAAGAATACGATTGAGAACACCATTGTGGGCTCAATCGAAGAGTGCACCACAGTTGGAGAGTTCCTTGGAAAGATAAAGAGCTAGTTCACTAGCTCTTCAAAGATGTATGCCACCCAGCTTCTCAAACAGTTGGTCACAAAAAAGTACACGGGAGGGGCACATGGCATCAGGGAGCACATCTTGAGGATGAGCAACATGGCTGCTAAATTAAAGCCCATGGATGCCGACCTCGAGCTCAAGCCCGCTTTGCTGGTTCACCTTTTCATGGCTTCCCTTCCCCAACAGTTTGAGAACTTTGTGATCAACTATTGTTGGGCCACGTAGAGATAAAACAAAACTTTTTCCCTCTAACGTGGTTATCCCAAGATATAGCTGAGGAAGAAGGCCACGAGGTTTACCATTAGACGCGCAGTTGCGGATTATTGATGAAGCGCGTCAGTTAATGTAGTGCAATCCTTAGGGATACGATCGTCCTGGTGCTGATCGTATAACACCTCTGCTGGTATCCACACGTACAAGGAGGAGCACCAGCGGCGAACTGCTAGGTTTAGTACGTCGGCAGGACTGCTGTGGAGCTAGGGTTTCCAACAAATGGAATGACCTAACCGATAAACCATTAACCTATCTGGGTTACTGTGCTCCACTATATATAGGTAGTGAACGTGGGCTCCACTCATGGCCCATTCACTAAAGCCTATATAATATTAGTCACATGTGAGTCCGACTCACTGACTCAGTCCAAATCCGGCTCGGGTCCAACCCAACCAGATTTACGGTTCAGATCCAATCCGAACTTGCTCCCGCTCTTAAGTGTGTGACCCCGCAGACTCTTGGCAACTTGGACACGATTAGAATCCGACTCTCAATCGATCAGTCGGTAGCGGCTCCTAGCAGAACATGCCGACTCCCAAGTACCAAAGAGTCATGATGACTTGCCTTTCCAATGTGACTTACGTCTGAGTCCCTTTTGCCTCACGATATACCTTGTCATACTATAGGCGAATATTTGTCATCCCTTAAATAGTCCGACTCTCTTCTCGATCCGAGATAAGTGATTCACCCGACTAACTCTTAGTCGATCGCCTCGGTTAACACTTAACCGAGTCGTGCATGGCCATGATTTCCGAATCATATCATCTGAGAGGGCCCAGAGAATATCTTTCCAAGTGGAGGGGCAAAATCCCATCTTGGTTATTCACATCATGCAGCTCGATTCTCAGTCGACCCGAACTCTGCCTTTATAACTGCTCAATTACGGATCAGTGTTTGACAGAACCTAAGCCAGTGATCCTCAACTCGGACTATGCAATAACCTCAGGTCTAAGGATTACATTGATTGAGATATAGAAATGACAACTTGTTTGTTGTACCTCAATATGGGTCAATCCGACTCGCTAAATTCTTTAGCCGAATCTGTGTAAGTCGGAATAGCATCTCCATTCCCATGACAAGTGGAACCGAGTCATCAAGACAACTTTCACATTGGTCTAAGTTGTGTGTCCAGCATAACCTCAATGACCAAGGACATTTAGTACAAACAACATGAATGTATAGTTCCACAACTGAATCACATATTCAATGATACACATCAGATGCTCATACAAGGACAACTTAATAACTTTATGAATACAATGGGAAATATCATCATACATGATTGCCTCTAGAGCATATTCCCAACAGTCTCACACTTGCAATAGAGTCAATATTCCGACATCACATGTCTAAGCATCTAATGCCCATGTCTCTCAGGTGCGCCTCATGCTTCGGCTATGGTAACGGCTTTGTCAATGGATCCGCAATACATGCATCCGTGTGTACCTTGCATAACTTGATATCACCCTGATCCACGAACTGGAGAATCAGGTGGTACCGCATGAGTATGTGCTTGTTCTTCTGGTGTTGTCTAGGTTCCTTGGCTTGTGCGATAGCACCATTATTGTCACAATACACGTCTAACGGATTGGACGAGCCCTGAACCACACTAAGATCCATGAGGAAATTCCTCATCCAAACAGCTTCCTTTGCTGCCTTCGAGGCGGCAATATACTCAGCCTCTGTTGTAGATACAGACACAGTCTCTTGCTTGGAACTCTTCCAGCTCACAGCACCTCCGTTTATAATAAACACGTATCCAGATTGTGAACGATAATCATCAGAGTCGGTAAGATAACTCGCATCCGTGTAACCCTTTACACTGAGTTCATCTTCACCACCATAAACCAAAAACATATCCTTAGTCCTTCTCAAGTACTTTAGGATATTTTTAGCCGTTGTCCAGAGGATTTCTCTAGGATCAGCCTGGTATCTGCTCACAACACTTAGAGCATAGGAAACATCCGGCCTAGTACAAATCATGGCATATATGATGGATCCGGCTGCCGAAGTATACAAAATCGCACTCATCCGACTTCGCTCATCAGTTGTCAAAGGACACTGAGTCTTGCTAAGTTTTACACCATGGGACATCGATAAGAATGAAGGGAATATGCCCGAGAGGCAATAATAAAGTGGTTATTATCATATTCCTTATTTATGATAAATGTTTATTTTACATGCTATAATTGTATTAATGCGGAAACATTAATACATGTGTGTTTAATAAACAAAAAGGAAGTTCCTAGTTATGCCTCTCTTATAAACTAGCTCGTTGATTAACAAGATGATCATTGGTTTCCTGATCATGTGTAACACCCCGGTTCTGAAAAGACCGTGGCCTCTATGTGACATGCCAATCCCTGGATCGGTTCATTGGCCCACAATAGAGTAAGATGAATAACATAGCAAAATATCCGTGTATCATAAATAACGAAGATCCAGAGTACCATTATTACAATGAAAGCTTAGCCCAAAGCTAGCTCAAATTATTTAGGTAGCAACATAAATAACGTAAATCCTCCATTCTTCAAATTGCCCACAAGTGAACAAGTGCCGAGTGGAGTACCGTGGCCTATATCGATTACTCAGAATCGGAATAACCTGCAACATGAAACGTAGCAGTCCCGAATGGTCAATACATGGAATGTATGGCAAGTAGAGCTAGTAAATGGAGACAATAGTACTAACATCTACATGCATATTTGGCAAGTGGAGCTGTGTCTGGCTTGCATTTGCAAATAACTTTGTCCTACTTTCATAAACAGTTTTTGATTTTCTTTGAAAAGATCCCAATTAAGTTAACCCAACAATATTAAAACAATTTGTGAAATTGGAATGAGCGAGAAACATGTCATGAAATCAATATCAAGCAACTCAGTTGTCCATAACCGGGGACACGGCTAATCGATTAGATTATACACCCTGCAGAGGTTAGTACACTTTACCCATGTGACTTGGCCAGCCCAGCTCGTACCATCACTCTTATTTTGGGTGATGATAGGGAGAAGTCCAAGATGAGACCGTTCGGGAAGTAGCTCCCCAATCCCGACGCGCACCGGTCCAACCTACCAAAATTCTACATCTCTGGATACGCGGGTTCGGGTTACCACAACCTACTAAGTCCAACCAACCGCCCATTCCATTATTGGCACATGGTTGTACACGTAAGCTACACAATAAAGAAGCCAATCATTCTCTCTTGATACCTGGGTGCCTTTCCGCAATGAAACCACCAAAAATTATCAATACCATCACACCCAGGAGATTCATTGATTAAGTTGTTTTAGTTTTTGCAAAACAACTCATTTAGAAACAACTTTCAGTGATGTAACCCAGCCCTCGTTCATCATAGCATGGCTAAGCACATCTACCAACGGTGGTTCATCTACAAGGAAAGCCCTACCACATAATAGGTCATAGCATAGCGATAGTATCATCCTACACATGCATCTACAAAATACACGACAATGCATTGAAAATAGTAGGACGATATCATGAACAAAGTAGTATCTACTTGCCTTGGTTGTAGCGGTCGGAAGAATAATCCACACACGTGCAAGCGTTGCACTCGTCACAATCTACACGATACAATTGCAATCATAAACAAACAATCCACAAGCATATGCAACAAAGATGATGCATGAAGGTGTGCAAGGCAAGTGAATTGGTGCTACAGCTGCACCACATAATCCTATTCAATAATACTACTGATTTCATGCATGGAAAATAGTTTTAGCGCAAGGAAAACTATTTCGTAAAAAGTAATGCTCAAAACTAGAGCTAGAACTCAAATAATTCACTACCGGTAGTATACTGTTTGTAAAATCTTGGAAAAATTCTACCGCATAGGCATCGCTGATTAGAAACAGTACCAATTGGAATTACTCAAAAAGGAATTATAAAACTCACGGAGTAATTAAAACACTGCAGAAAGCTACAATACAGTTTCTGCAGAAGTTTTTACTGTAATCCTATCTTTTTAATTCACGATGAGATTCCCCTTGTTCCACTGAATCCAGGGACATATCATACTCGATTTTTGGAGCTACAGATCTTTTTCTACGAATTTATTACTCCGAAAAGGCCGCTAACTAGTTTGATTAAACTGTACTAAACCTTGCTACAAAAGTCTGAACCAAAGGTACAGCGAGATTCTACACGACTTACTGAATCTACACATATTTTATTTGCAATTTTTGGTCAAGCGGTTTAATTTCTACGCAATTTACAAGTTTATACCGAAATCTGTCAACTAAAAGGATTAACGAAATTAACCAGTCCACTGTGTCTGTTGACTGGTCAACGCATCTGCTGACTGGGCGCTGACTGGGCGTCTGACTAGTCAACGTCTGAGTCTGACCGGTCAACGACTGATCCGAACCACTGATCTAAGATCTAACGGCGGCTGCAGGCTTACCGAGAACGAACGGCGAAACGGACGGTGGCGAGTTCCGGACGGTGCGGCGAGAGACTCCGGCGACGGTGTTACCTGCGCGGTAGGCAACGGTCAGCGCACGATACGAGATAAACAACGTGGCGCGCAAGACGGCGCGCGTGCGTGCGTGGGCAAGCGTGCATGCGCGCGCGTACAGCGGCGCAAGCAGCAGCGATGCAGCAGCAGGCGCAAGCGGCGGCAGCGGCGCGCGCGCAGCAGCGAGCGGCGGCGGCGCAGCAGCGACTGCAGCAGCAGCGGCTGTAGCAGGGGCGGCGCGGGGCGCTGCGGAGCGGGCTGCAGGCGAGCGGGCTCGGAGGCGAGGGGGCGCGGGTGCGGGGCTCGACGCGCTGGCGGCGGGAGCGCGCGCGCGCGGGAGGAGGCGCAGGCGCGCGGGTGAAGGGCGGCGAGGCGGCGGTTGCTCGCGGGGCGGCAGAGATCGGCAGCGAGGTGGAGGCGGGCGGCGCGCGGGTGAAGAGGAGAGGGAGGCGCGCGGCGGCGGCGTTACCTGGCCGGCGGCGGGGTTGGCGCGGAGGCCGAGGCGGAGGGCGGCGGCGATCGCGGGAGGCGCGGGCGATGGCGGCGGGGTTGGCGCGGTTCCCGAGGGCGAGGCGCGGGTATCGAGGGCAGGGGGTGCGGGTCGGCCGGGTGGGGTCCTTTTTGTGGGTCGTCTTGCGGAAATCTAAACTGATTCGGCGCGGAGTTGGACACGAACTCGGAAATCGGTCCGGAAATTCGGACCGTTTTCCAACGATTCACTAAAACGGCGACAACTTTTCCGTACGAGCTCCGAATCGAGCGATTCTTGCTCCTACGGTTTTGTAAAATCGAGGGGAACAATCTAGGGTCAAGGGTTGGGCGAAACCACTAGGCTACAAGGGTGGACAACGCTAGTCCTACTAAAGCCTCCCGCAGGAGCCTCGTAGCAAAATAGAATAGGGTTTTGAAAATAGCGTTTTCGCCGATCCTTTTCACTCGACAGTTTTGAATGGAAAAGTATGATGCAATGCTACGAATGATATGCAAGACCAAATCTAATAAACTAGCCCGTTGATTAAACTAGCGCGTTGATTAACAAGATGATCATAGGTTTCCTGATCATGGACATTGGATATTGTTAATAACGAGGTCACAACATTAGTGTAATGGTGTGATGAACATTCATCCGAAGTATAGTATTACGATAAAATTCATTGAGTTTATATTGCTATAACAACTTACGAAGTGATCCTAATCCGTAGACCATGAGATCATGTCAATCACTAACACCGAAAGAGTTTCTTGATAACATCAGACGTCACACCGTAACAGGGTGATTATAAAGATGGGTTCAGAACTACTAAAGTGTTATGTTGAGGCCCATGGATCAAGAGTGGAATTTGTTCATCCCGATGACGGATAGATATGCGCTGGGCCCTCTCGGTGATATCAGATTGATTAGCTTGCAAGCAAGTGATTTGATCACTAGAATGTTATATCACGGGTACGAGAAAAGAGTGCATGCCAGTAATGAGATCAAACTAGGTATGGAGATACCGATGATCGAATCTCGGACATGTAATATATCGCGAAACAAAAGGATTAAGATACTAGCGTAAAAGGTTCCGACGGTCACAAGAAAGTCATCGTTGAATGTGTGGGAGTCAGTATGGGTCTCCAGATCCCGCTTCTGATTATTGATCCGAGAGAGGTCTCGATCATGTCCGCATTATTCACGAACCATAGGGTGACACACTTAAGAGACACCGACATCCATTTGGAGCAAAAGTTTCATGCCGAAAAGAATAACAAGCGCAGGAATTTATTTCACTAGATACCGAAACGGGTTTTCGGGTGAAATTGCAGAAAGTGTTTCTGCACGTGAAATGAAATACTAGCAAGGGGCTATATGTGAATGTTTGTCATTAAAGTAATTGACAAAATTCTGAATAAATAAAAGGAGTTTTATTTAATGAGAGTTTGCATTAAATTTGGTGGAAATTTAATGGGAATTTGAGTGGGGTTTTGAGTGGAGGAAATTGAAAGGCATTTGAGTGAGTGGAGTGTCCACCCACATGAATGTAGAAGAGGTGGGGGCAGCCCCATGGCTGGGCGCATGGCCCCTTGGGTGCCCCCCTCTCCCTATAAAAGGAGCGCCCCTCCCTCTCTCTCACTCACACCTCCTCGTGAAGGATCTCTCTCCCCCTCTAGTATTTATTCCCCATGGTCTCGGACTAGCGAGATACATGTTCCCGGTGGCTATTCGGCAAGAAAGAGTTGTGCTTCCGCTGCATCGCTGGAGAGAGGAGGCGGAGGTTGCTCGGTGCCTCGAACGTGTGTGCGAGCACGGATGCGCTGCTGTTTTGCGGCGCTAGGATTTCCTCTCGATCTTGAGATCGACAAGAGATCGTCTACATCAACCACGAGTTTGGACTCGTTAAGCTTTGTCGGTCTTCAAGGGTATGTTCTCTACGGATATACATCCGCCCGTTGTTTGTATCTAGTAGATAGATCTTGGTACATAGTTGTTCCCATCGTAGGAAATTTTTTGTTTTCTATGCTGCGAACCCTATAGTGGTATCAGAGCCGGATCTATGTGTAGATACTTTGCACCGGTAGTACACATATGAGTATGTGGGCGATGATGATCATTTTATTGCTTCTTAGTTGTACTTTGGATATTGGTGGCATAGTGGGATGAAGCGGCCCAGACAAACTTTACATATCCTCGTACATGAGACCTGTTCCATGCTTGACATGCAACTAGTTTTGCATAAGTGGCTAGCGGGTGTCTGTCTCTCCTACTATAGTCAATATCTAATTTGCAACGAGTTGTCAACAATTTGGTTATCCTCGTTGTGGTTCATGTTCGTAGGTAAGAACGGTTCTATCTTCAAAAGCCCTAAGCCACGTAAAACTTGCAATGGATAAATTAGAGGCGTCTAGTTTAGATTTTTGCTGGGTTAGTGTTATGATATGGTAATGTTGTAAGTAGAAGTATGAGATTATACTCTTACAACACACATAACGGGTAAGTTCCATAGACCTTGGCCTTACACATAAAGGTATGATAGTGATCATACCACGATGCACATGATGGAGATCATATGCGGGAACCATATCATTTCACTTACAAACATGTGATGTTTGATTGCATCGTATATTGCTTGTTTGGCGTTTTATTAGCATAATAAGATTATCCCTCATTTAGATATCAAGATAAAAATATGGTCTTCCTTAAGTATGCACCGACAATGTTTCGTCGCTTCAAGACATCACATGATGATCGGGTGTACTTGAATCCACGAGAATATCTCGGGTGTAAGACAATTACACACGCGAATACTAAGGTTCTTACTTGACGAGCCTAGCATGTACAGACATGGCCTCGAAACACGGACCGAAAGTTTAAGCATGAGTCATATGTTTTGATATGATGACCATATGGATGCTCGCCTTTGGAGCTACACCGACTCATGTGATGATCGGACTTGGTGTAGTGGATTTGGTTCATGTAATCACCAAAAGGACACGAGGGGTGTCGTTTTTGAGTGGGAGTTCATTTCTAATTTGGATTAGTAGAACTCAATTTATCATAAATTAAATCAGAGTGAATTTTCATAATTTGTTGTAGTCATTGGCATTCGTTCACCACCTTATGCATAGTTGTAATTGAGATAATAGAACTATAGAATTCTGGATATATACTTTACGAACTGGTATCGTATTGTGTTGAGTGTCAATCTAAAGTTTAAAGTCCTATTGCAAACTTTCATCAAACTCTATTTACTCCGTGAAATTTAATAGTTGGTATTAAATCGAGAGTAACAATTCCAGTGTTAGTATCTTAAGTATCATGTTTGCCTCCACGATTCTTGATTGTTTTAATATCAAGTTTATCTAAGAGCTGAAAGAATTATTTCAGAAACCATCATGTGTGGCAGATATATCGATATCTGAAATAATGTTTTGGTTGCAATATGATAGAGTATAATATATGTTCTCATATTGGATGAGAATTTACGAAGGTTGGAGATGCTAGACATCCTAATCATCCAAAAGGGTTTTGGAAAGTAATGTTATACTCACGATTCGCCTTTATAAGCTACAGTAGCTTGATCATGAAAGTCGTCATGATAAGGATGAATAGAAGATGTATGTAAAGTGTTTACTACACTAAAAGATTACTAAAGAATGGATTTTGAAAGAATACCGATCATTTTGATGATGGTGATCTACTTCAAAGTGCAAGTCCAAAGGTATTATTATTTGAATATACACGCTTTGGACTATGTGTCATGTATATGGCGCCACTTTTGATGTTGATAGATTCTTTTAAAAAGGAAAAGGAAATGCTGAAAGAGAATCTATAAAATATATTTGGCAGAAAAGAAAAGATTGGAAATATCCAATTTAGGTATATATATGATATACATGTTATGATTGTATTCTTTGCTTGTTAAACAATGTGGTTCTTGGGTATTGGATACCGAATTGGTTGGTATGAAATTTCATACAGAACGACGCAATTCATGAACCACAATGGCCTAAGTAACTAGCAAGAGAATATGTGATGATGTTCATCGAAAACAAACAAACCGTTGTTTGTATTTCTCGTTGACATCAAAGCTTGACTTCAAGATTTGTTTTAGTAATTGTTATTTAAATCAGGTATTATGAGAACAAAGGTTGTTCAAATAATTACCCTATTCCATATAAGATGGATGATTTACAAATCTAGTTGGAGAAATCACATCCATAAAGCCTAATGCTAAAATGTCGCAAGACAAATGATTGGAAGATCACTTACGAAGTGACATCGCCGTTTAAATTATATTGAAAAGAAAACATGAAGAAACTCCATTTTCATGGATTTTTGGAGTCTTTGATTTGATCAAGTGACGCTTGTGAGACTTTCCTCGGGATAATTAAAACTTCTTTCAAAGGCCAAAGAAGAACGAACGACTAAAATATTGTAATTTATACATATCGATGTATGTAGTCCATTATGTATAGTTGTAAGCGATGGATTTCATCTTCATATGCTTTCTACAGAAATTTGAGTGAATGTTCACTTAATGAGAAAGAAGGATGAAATATTTGAAAAACGTTTCAAAGACTTTCAAGATGAAATGGAAAATCATGGTAACAAGAAAATAAATGATTTATGATTTGATCATAAAGGGATTTATTTGAGTTACAAGTGTAACAAGAAAATAAATGAATTATGATTTTATCATAAAGGGATTTATTTGAGTTGCAAGTTTAGCAAAAACACCTAGATTTACATCTCCCGAAACACCATAGGAGTATGGAGTGTTTGAGATTTGTAATAAAACCTTGTTTGACATGGTTGGATCAAAGGTGTTTTTTATAAAACTGCCATTATGTTTTAAAAGATTAAAGCTTTAGAGACTTCCGCTTTTACACTGAAAAGAGATCCATCTTGATCCTTTGAAATGACACCATATGAGTTATGGTTTGGGGTAAAACCCAAGTTGTCATTTCTTAAATTTTGGTATGCTAAACATAAGTAAGATGTTTACAACCAAAGTCGGATGAGCATGTCTTTGTAGGTTATTTCGAATAACAATTGGTTATTCCTCCATAACACCGAGGACAAAAGGGTTTGTCGCTTGAAATGTGAAGTTTCTTAAAAAAGGAATTTTTCGCAAAAGTTAAGTGGGAGGACAATAGAACTTTGATAAGATTAACGAACCTTAGCTAAATGTGCTGAGTTGCGCAGCGCCGGAAATCGTTCCGGAGGCTGCCATAATGCTCATAGCTTATGTGCCTCAAAGGTTGTGGTCACGGAGATCTAAGTTCTTATTGAACCAAGTCGGTCGGATAAACAATCAAATGCTAAGATTTGAGAGTAAATCATTATTGTTTGACAATGATGAACCGACTACATTCAAAGAAGCGATGATGGGTCCTGACTCCGTCAAATGGCTTGAAGCCATAAAATCCGTGATAGTTCCATACACGAGAAATCAAGTTTTGAACTTGGAAGACCCTCCGGAAAGGTGTAAAAACCTATCGGTCGTATTTGGATCTATAAATAAAAGACATGGATGTTTCACATCTATGAAATAGTCGACATGTCGTAAAGTATTTTATGACAATGTTTAAGGAGTTGACTATGACAAGATTTGATCTTTCATAGTGATATTTAGTCTGGATGGATTAAAGTAGCAACCACTACATATAATTTGTTATATGGTAGATGAATAAACAAAACAAAGTTCTTCTAATAGAATGGTTATCTAGGACGTGTACATGACACGATCCAAAGGGTTTTGTTAATTCAAAGTATGCTTAAAAGGGCATGCAAACTTCAATGGTTGAAGTAAGCATCGCGGAGTTAGAATCTTCACCATGATGAAAAAGAGTTTTCATCAGGAGATGATGAAGATGCTTGCATTTGCAAGAAATTAAGTGGGAGCACTGAAACATATTTCTAATACATTATATGGAGGACATCTTGTTGATTAGAAATGATGTAATTTTTATTGACAAAGGTTAAGAATTTCATTTTGATGAAAGACTTAGGCAAAACCCGAATATTTAGCATGAATGTCTATAGTGGATAGACTGTGACGCTAATATGGTTATGCCAAACATACATATATGAGATATTGAAGGAGTTCAATATAGAAATGACAAGAAGCAGTTCTTGTCGCATGGAAAGGAATTGAATCAAGATTCAAGTGTATCGACACTTGATAAGTGAAACAAGATTCAAGTGCTTTGACACTTGATGAGTGAAATCACGAGAATGTTTTGATCAATCATACCATGATATGTACACATCCAGATATGTCCTATGCTCTAAGTGTTATGAGCAAATACCAGAATGAATCATAAAATGATCATTGGACGATAGTAAGTATATTCTTATGATCTTTTGGAAGAACTAAGAATATATTTTTGTAGAGGTGACAAACAATTACAAATAGTTCATTGTAAAGTGTTACGTTGATACTAGTTTTGTCACAAGATACAAATTAAGTTTATATCAATTTAAACTATGGGTGGCACAATGTAATGGAAAGAAGATTCCATGATGGATTTGGATGAAATCCATAGTTAAGACATTGTGACGAATACTACAACAAAAAGGCTAAGTATATGACCGTTATAGTAGCAACAAAGGAGGGAATTTGTGTCAAGAAGTTTGTTATCAAACTAAGGTGTGGTCCGCAATGGGCTAACACTAAAGATATATTGTATGACAATAGTATCGACATGATTTAACCCCAAGGAACTAAAGGTCTCACCGAAAGACCAAATTTATACAATGCCATCTCATTGGAGAATGAGTGATGCATGAAGACGCAAAGACATGCAAATACACACGGACCTGAAGCGTCAGATCCATAGATTATATTAACCACTTACAATTGCATATATGGAACACCAGAAAGCCATAGGTGTTCAATACGCAAAGTTTTCAAACTAGATTATTGTCTCTAGTGCAAGTGGGAGACTGAAGGAAATATGCCCGAGAGGCAATAATAAAGTGGTTATTATCGTATTACTTATTTATGATAAATGTTTATTTTACATGCTATAATTTTATTAATACGGAAACGTTAATACATGTATGTTTAATAAACAAAAAGGAAGTTTCTAGTTATGCCTCTCTTATAAACTAGCCCGTTGATTAACAAGATGATCATAGGTTTCCTGATCATGGACATTGGATGTTGTTAATAACGAGGTCACAACATTAGTGTAATGGTGTGATGAACATTCATCCGAAGTATAGCATTACGATAAAAGTCATTGAGTTTATATTGCTATAACAACTTACGAAGTGATCCTAATCCGTAGACCATGAGATCATGTCAATCACTAACACCGAAAGAGTTTCTTGATAACATCAGACGTCACACCGTAACAGGGTGATTATAAAGATGGGTTCAGAACTACTAAAGTGTTATGTTGAGGCCCATGGATCAAGAGTGGAATTTGTTCATCCCGATGACGGATAGATATGCGCTGGTCCCTCTCGGTGATATCACATTGATTAGCTTGCAAGCAAGTGATTTGATCACTAGAATGTTATATCACGGGAACGATAAAAGAGTGCATGTCAGTAATGAGATCAAAGTAGGTATGGAGATACCGATGATCGAATATCAGACATGTAATATATCGCGAAACAAAAGGATTAAGATACTAGCGTAAAAGGTTCCGACGATCACAAGAAAGTCATCGTTGAATGTGTGGGAGTCAGTATGGGTCTCCAGATCCCGCTTCTGATTATTGATCTGAGAGGGGTCTCGATCATGTCCGCATTATTCACGAACCGTAGGGTGACACACTTAAGATACACCGACATTCATTTGGAGCAAAAGTTTCATGCCGAAAAGAATAACAAGCGCAGGAATTTATTTCACTAGATACCGAAACGGGTTTTCGGGTGAAATTGCAGAAAGTGTTTCTGCATGTGAAATGAAATACTAGCAAGGGGTTATATGTGAATGTTTGTCATTAAAGTAATTGACAAAATTCTGAATAAATAAAAGGAGTTTTATTTAATGAGAGTTTGCATTAAATTTGGTGGAAATTTAATGGGAATTTGAGTGGAGGGAATTGAAAGGCATTTGAGTGAGTGGAGTGTCCACCCACATGAATGTGGAAGAGGTGGGGGCAGCCCCATGGCTGGGAGCATGGCCCCTTGGGTGCCCCTCTCCCTATAAAAGGAGCCCCCTCCCTCTCTCTCACTCACACCTCCTCGTGAAGGATTTCTCTCCCCCTCTAGTATTTATTCCCCATGGTCTCGAACTAGCGAGATACATGTTCCCGGTGGCTATTCGGGAAGAAAGAGTTGTGCTTCTGTTGCATCGCTGGAGCGAGGAGGCGGAGGTTGCTCGGTGCCTCGAACGTGTGTGCGAGCACAGATGCGCTGCTGTTTTGTGGTGCTAGGATTTCCTCTCGATCTTGAGATCGGCAAGATATCGTCTACATCAACCACGAGTTTGGACTCGTTAAGCTTTCTCGGTCTTCAAGGGTATGTTCTCTACGGATATACATCCGCCCGTTGTTTGTATCTAGTAGATAGATCTTGGTACATAGTTGTTCCCATCATATGAAATTTTTTGTTTTCTATGCTGCGAACCCTACAAAGAACCCCTTCTTAGACGATTACATGTTGAACTTCTTCAACAATTTGTCCAAATAAGTACTCTGACTCATTCCAATGAGCCATCTTGATCTATCTCTATAGATCCGGATTCCAAGGATGTATGTTGCCTCACCCAAGTCTTTCATTGAGAAACTCTTTTCTAATGATTCCTTGGTTTCTTGCAACACCTGGACATCATTTCCAATCAGTAATATGTCATCCACATATAAGATTAGAAAGTTTACTTTGCTCCCACTAAACTTCTTGTATAAACAAGAATCATGATCACTCTTGATGAAGCCAAACAATTTGACTACCTCATCAAAGTGAATATTCCAACTCCGAGATTCTTGCTTCAACCCATAAATGGATTTCTGAAGTTTGCACACTTTGTCAGCATTAGCCGGATCGACAAAACCCTCGGGCTGTATCATATACACATCCTCGGTTAAATTTCCTTTAAGGAAAGCCATTTTGACATCCATCTGCCATATCTCATAGTCAAAATAGGCTGCTATAGCTAACATGATCCGAACTAATTTAAGCATCGCTATGGGCGAGAAAGTCTCGTCGTAATCAACTCCTTGAACTTGTCAGAACCCCTTCGCGACAAGACGTGCTTTGTAGACAGAAACATTTCCATCCATATCAGTTTTCTTCTTAAAGACCCATTTGCACTCGACGGGTCTTGCACCGTCTGGCGGATCAACCAAGTTCCAAACTTGATTTTCATCCATGGACTTTAGCTCAGATCTCATGGATCCAATCCATGACTCGGAATCAGATCCCACCATCGCTTCTGAATAATTTGCCGACTCATCACTGTCTAACAGTAACACATCACGAACACTTCGTAATCTCGCCGATATTCGTAGAATAGGTGCTGCTGCCGGCTCAGCTACCACGACCGGCTCAACCTCCAAGGTTTTTGCCGACTCGCTACTAGCCGGTTCCTCTCGAATTTCTTCGAGATGCACCGTGCTCCCACTGACTCCCCGACTGAGAAACTCTTTCTCAAGGAAGACACTGTTCCAAGCGACAAACACTTTGCCCTCTTCTCGGTTGTAGAAGTAGTAACCCAAGGTTTCCCTCGGATACCCCACGAAAATACACTTATCCGACTTGGATGTAAGCTTGTCCGACTGAAGTAGCTTGACAAAAGCTTCACAACCCCAAATCTTAAGAAAAAACAAACTCGGCCTTTTGCATGTCCACATCTCATGCGGTGTCTTCTCTACCGACTTTGATGGTACTCTGTTTAGTGTGAACGCCGCTGTTTCTAGAAAATAACCCCAAAATGATAAAGGCAGATCTGTCTAACTCATCATTGATCGTACCATGTCCAACAAGGTCCGATTCCGCCTTTCTGAAACACCATTCCTTTGAGGTGTTCCTGGCGGAGTAAGTTGAGGAACTATTCCGCAACTTTTCAGATGGTCATAAAACTCATGGCTCATGTACTCGCCTCCTCGGTCCGACCGAAGAAACTTTATTTTCTTGCCGAGTTGATTCTGTGATTCATTCTGGAATTCTTTGAACTTTTCAAAGGCTTCCGACTTATGTTTCATCAAGTAGATATATCCATACCTAATCAAATCATCAGTGAAGGTAATGAAGTACTCACAACCACCTCTGGATGTCGTGCTCATTGGTCCACATACATCACTATGTACTAGTCCCAACAAGTCGGACGCCCTCTCGCAACTCTTTGCAAAAGGTGTCTTGGTCATTTTGCCGAGTAGGCAAGATTCGCATGTCTCGAACGACTCCAAGTCGAACGAAGTTAGGAGTCCATCATCATGGAGCTTCTTCATGCATTTACAACTTATATGACCAAGCCGACAGTGCCAAAAGTAAGTCATATTCAGATCAATTGGTTTCAACCTTTTAACATTTATGTTATAAACCGACTCACCATCAAGATTCAAAATAAATAATCCGCCCTGGACGGGTGCAAAGCCATGAAACATATCATTTAAATACAAAGAACAACCATTATTCTTGATATTCGAATCATAGCCTTGCCTCATCAAACATGAAGCAGAAATAATGTTTCGACTGAGCACTGGAACATAATAACAATTATTCAGTTCCATAATGAATCCGGAAGGTAAATGAAGTTGCATTGTGCCGACTTCCAACGTAGCAACTCTTGCTTTGTTGCCGACTCGAATATCAACCTCGCCTCTTGCTACGCTCCTAGTTCTTACCAGTCCCTGCAACGAGTTGCAGATGTGAATAACTGATCCGATATCATATACCCAAGAACTATTAGGTGCATCAGCAAGATAAATGTCTATAACATTGCAAACAAGTGTACTTGAGTCGGAAGTCTTACCTCCACTCTTGGCTTTGTCGGCCAAGTACTTGCTGCAATTCCTCTTCTAGTGGCCATCCGCCTTGCAGTAGAAGCAAGTGGATCCAACTGAAGGAGATGGCTTAGTCCCTGAGGAAGCGCTTGGGACCAGGTCCTGAGCCTGATTTCCTCCTGACTTAGCCTTCTTATTAGTCCAAGAACTCTTCTTGAACTTAGCCTTATTCTGCACCATCAACACTTGACTGGCGCCCTTCTTGAGATCCGCCTCTGCCTGCTTGAGCATCCCATGTAATTTAGTGAGCTTCTTATCCATACCATGCATGTGGTAGCTCAAAATGAACTGCCCATATGCACTAGGAAGAGAGTTCAGAATTATATCCGGAGCGCCCGACGATTTTTTCAAAAACGTAGATCTCATCTACGATCCGGACATGGATTCCGACCATTATTCCGATTTGATCAAACTCTTTGATCTTCGATCACCGCTTTTGGATTTACGTGTCACAGTCTACCCCGATGGCGGAAACCGACCGGTAGGGGTATGTCGTTCCATGACCTTAGCAGTATGATCACGGAAATCAGATCTACCATTCCCCGAGTACAGTTGATCCAATCAATCTCGTACAAAACCGATCTATCTCATAGATCGACCACCAAAACAGCACATAGATCTCATCTACAGCCAACCGCATATCACATATGCAAGATCTCGAGCCTAAAACCAGAAGCTATCGCTCTGATACCACTGTTGGGCCACGTAGAGATAAAACAAAACTTTTTCCCTCTGATGTGGTTATCCCAAGATCTAGCTGAGGAAGAAGGCCACGAGGTTTACCACTAGACGCGCAGTTGCGGATTATTGATGAAGCGCATCAGTTGATGCAGTGCAGTCCTTAGTGATCCAATCGTCAACAGGCCACTAAAGATGTACTGTGACAACGAGCCCACAGTATTCTATGCTCACAACAACAAGTCGAGTAATTCTACAAAGTCGATAGATATAAAGTATTATGTTGTGAAGGATAAAGTCCAGGATCAAACTATAAGTCTCGAGCATATAAGGACAAAGGATATGCTTGCGGATCCGCTAACGAAAGGCTTACCACCCAATGTGTTTAAGGAACACTTAGCCGGCATGGGATTAATGGAAAGCCTATGATTCCTGGACTACAGAGGCCCAAAAGTAACACGATTTGTTTCAAAATAGAAAAGTATATAGTGGTTGTCTGATTCTATCGGCAATTGAGCTGTGATGATGAAACATGCTCTATATACTGATCCGTGATGGAACGAGTAAAGTATGAAGTATAAAGTTAAAATAAAGTCGAGATCAAGGGGGATAATGTTAGATTGATCTCTCCCTGTTCGAGACCAACGGCCCGAACGGAGTCCCTCATACGCGCCCTGATCGGGGGCGCCCAACCTTATCATGGTTGGTGAGCCCCTGTCGCCAGCGCATATAAAAGAGGTGGGGGGACGCACACGGTACGAGGTTCACCGTGCGCCGCAGCCCCCAATCGACACACCCACCGATTAGGGTTTGCGCTAAGCCGACGGGAAGCACCACCACCACCGTAGACCCACGCCGTCGCCCCCTTTTCCCCATGGCTACTAGCACCGGCACTAGCTCCGGTATCCCCTCCGGCTCGTGCTCGTCGAGCCAAGGTGCAGGTAGTCTCTCTCTCTCTCTCTCTCTCTCTCTCTCAGATGCAATAGATCCAGCCCGCATAGTGCTACCGTGATTATCTAGACTAGGAGATCCTAAAGCCTATTCTATCAGGTTTTGGTTTAAGACATCCCAACGACACTCCACTTTAATCAGGCGAGAAATCTAAACACTAGCAAGGGAAGAACACCTGGGACAGATTGATACCTTCCATAGTATTTGTCACCTCTCACATTACAAGCTCACAACCAACACCATTTCATAATTCAGAAATGGGTAGCACTGGGCGTTTTCCCACAGTTAAGTTCAGGCCAGCAATACACCGTGCCAGACACAGGACCTAGTTCTGTACCTACTCCTCAAAAAGGCAGCTCAGCAACAGTATTCATGAATCTAACAACGTTTAGCCAGCATTCAATCTAACAAGATTACACCCAAAATTCTCCAGTCTATGATGTTTTCCAGTAACGCTCCAGAATCCAACTTATGGGGCTCGTAAACCAAGGACAAAAGGCATCAACGGCCACATGAATGTGCCACAAGTTCTGCAAATTCACATAGTCAAGGGACAAAACAAGCTCTGGACAGTGTTGCAGGGTTAGCCTCTTCTGAGATGGCATTTTGATTCCGCTGGAGCTACTGTACCCTGTACCCATAAAGAGAGTCAGTCTCTGTAGAAGCACTCTTCAGATGGGAACAAATGACCACAGGTCAGGACTCAGGAGTACCAAAATGAACCGCACATGGTTAAGGCATGGACAGCAAGTGGCCTTGCTGCTAGCCAGGACTCCAGGAGGCATTCCTTCTCTTGATATTGTTGCTACTTCTCAGCAACAGCTTAATCAATCTTCTTATTTACAAGGTAATAGTTTAAGACGTCCCAACGACACTCCACCTCAGATCATTTACTGTCACATTAATATTGATGGCAAGCAATCTGAACACTCGGCAAGGGAAGAACAACAGGAACAGGTTGATACCTTCCACTGCTACACAATATTTTTCACCTCTATATTACAAGCTCACAACCAACACCATTTCATAATTCAAAAATGGATAGTACTAGACAGTAATCTGGGCATTTTCCCCAGTTAAGTTCAGACAGCAATATCCTGTGCCAGACACAGGACCTGGTTCTGTACCAACTCCTCAACAAGGCAGCTTAGCAACAGTATTCATGAATGTGTGTGGACAAACATATCAGCACAACGTTTGGACGATATCCAATCTATCAAGATTACAGTTCTCCAGTCTATGATGTTTTCCAGTAATGCTTCAGAATCCAACTTATGGGGCTCGTAAACCAAGGACAGAAGGCATCAATGGCCACCTGATGTTGCCACAAGTTCTGCCAACTCACATAGTCAAGAGACAAGACAAGCTCTGGACAGTGGTGCAGGGTTGGCCTCTTCTGAGATAGCAAATTTTGATTCTGCTGGAGCTAGTGTACCCAGAGGGAGTCAATCTCTTCAGAAGCACTCTTCAGATGTGAACTTTGCAATTCCTGCTTCATCCTCGGCACAGTTGCAATCAGCAAGGTATCATGAACCCTAGGCAGGGAGAGAATCCTGCAGCTAAATTTCAGGCTATTAATACTTGTCACAGCACTAATCGTATTAATGGTAGTGGCGTTGGGGTACATGGAAACCCAGCACCTTCGAACCTCCAACAGAAATTGTTCTCTCTCCTGCATCAAATGCAAGCAATGGGTCATGTGGATACTGATCCAGGCAGTACAACTGGAAAGATGCTTAAACCAAATGATTATAGTGGTTTTTGATGTGTCGCAAGTTGAAAAGGAAATCAGCTCAGAGGTTTAAACATGAGCCAATAACTCGATCAGGTCGTTCATGATAAACAACACTATCCTTGCGACCCATTTTTATCTATGTGCGATGTGGCAATAATCTAACAACAGTTGACTTCTTTTTTTGGCAAGCAAACAGTCGACTATGTACACAGATTTAAACTGTGTTGCATTTCTGAAAATCTTGACTAGCACTTGCTGATCTTTAAATCCTTGTGCACTCTGACTCATGAGGTCAATTATATTTGTCCTTAGGATAGCTCTTATTTCTGTCCCCTGGGATGAATTTCAAAACTACATTATTGTTGACACAACAATATTTAGCTGGACTTGTAAAGTGATTCTTTAAAAGAGCTTGGGGGTCCTCTTGCGCTCCTCCAACCATAAGTAGGGAGTAGCATTAACGATTGGGCGAAATAGTGGACTGGTGTACTAAGAAGTTGCTCTTGCATGAGTAGCTTGGAATTGTGGCTGGAGTAAAGTTAGTGATAGAAAGAATAGTGCTCGAAACGGACGAGGTAGCACCACCCAAAATAAGGACAGACAGATTTCATACCTCCCACAAAAACATAGGGGACTATGCATAGTAACAACTCGGATAGTGATTCCGATTTGGTTTTCTCCTAGATATTTTGAGTTTGTACTTCGTAGGGTCCAAACCTCAAAATAAGATGGCTTTGTTCTGGTCCTAACCACTTTGGCTGACCAACTTAGTAAATCTTTAATATGTACTGGACACTTCAAGAGTAACACGGTAATACAAGAGGAGAAAGATTCACACAGGCTAAGGCTTTCAGCCTCAAGGTCTTCCACTAAAGAAAAGAAGCCGCTTAAAAGATGATTGGTCATTCCATATGCATAAAAAAATTCAACACAATCTGATTTACATCTCTTCCCCAACAAGCTCCAAGATTTCGTCAATTCTGAAATAAAATTAAGCTATCATTACTAACACCGAAGTTATATGATGTACAGATTAATTTCGAAATTCAGGGTGCAACTTATGATATTCTTAGTTTCTAATACCCAAAAGATAAAGTCAATGAAGCAATTACCTAATCATCTTGATGTTCACATTAGCAAGCCAAGAGGCTAAGTAAACCTGTAAAACAAGCAATTGACAAGATAGAATCATTGTTAGATAGCATGCTGACGTAGCATAACACATTTGATCTAATCCAAAGATGGCCCTTTCATCCTTCAACTACATGAGCCAAGTTATTGTTTATAAGTCTAGCAAAAAAAACAGTTAAAGACATAAGCATCGGGGCAGAGACAGTTGAATTCTAATGTACGGAATCAATGCAACAATTCTGCAAAATTAGATACGTACTTGCAAAACCTCATGTGATGGACTATAGCCAGGTAGCCGTGCCTGCAAGACATCAGCCCTCCAGTTCTCGGGTAGTGGGCAGCTGTGTCCAGACCAAATGCCAGTACTCGGAAATTCGTACAATTCCCTGTGATATAGCTCATCTGACCATTCTAGTGAAGAATCTGCACCTTCCTTTAAGTTGATCGAAAGGAGTTCCAAGACAATCAGTCTCTACATTGAAAATGATTTCCACTGTCAGGAATTCCCTAAAAGAACGGAAGAAAACAGGCACGTAGAAAGAAGCGATTCCTAACTGCACAAGCGGAAACCATAGCAGGATTGAATGCACTAGCTGTTTCTGCGATCAACAAGTATCACCATCTCATTAAAGCAAGTATAATGTAAAGATGATAATACCTTCAATTGTAGCTCCGAAACAAACATCTCAACAAGCTCTTGAGAAAGATCCTCTGAGATGAATTCATGAACAAAAGGAAATTAATATAATTAAGACTGTCTCTTCCTGGATTACGAACAATCGAACGGCATAGGCTCATGTGCAGATCGGAATCTTCAGTAGCTATTTCAGAAAGGAAATAGGAAACTAGGTATTGAATACATAAACTTGATCTCATGTAACAGTGCTACACTGAAAACTAGTACGGAGTATGTTTTAACTTGCAGTTTATTTATTAACTATATAATACTCACTCGACTTTCTGACTAACTTGCAGCTATTATGCAGCAATACAAAATTTGTTGAATTCCCGAATCATATTCAAGAATTCATTTCTGCCATACCTAACAGAATGGAAAGAAAGATCATCTGTCTCTCTGTATCTTAGTATTTCAGAACACAACTTTCTGAATCTCTTTAAGGAAAGTATTGTCAAGCTAATCAGAAGGAAATAGAAGTTATGGAACTTTGATCCCGTTTTGGATAAAAAAATGAATAGGTAACCCACCAAATTCTGATATGGAGATCAATTTGAATACTGGAGCTCCTCCACCATCCCCTGAATCATTCAAATCATCTTGGGAGTCAGTAAACCGGACTATTGGACTACTGGAAGATACTTTGGAAAAGCACCGCATGGCGCGAGAAGCTTTAACCAAGTCGGACATGGCAAGGACCTAGTACCAGGAAAATGAAGAACATCAAACCAAGCAAGAGCTGTAAAAAAATTTCAAACCAAGCAAGCCGCTTTAGTAGAAGAAAACTAGAGATTTGTGTCTGCTATGTTTGTAGCAAAATTTCAAATATTTTGACTTTCTAAACTATTAACTTCAATTATCTTAGACATGGTCAAGTTATAACATGCTTCGAATACTATTTTTTGCATATTTCTCAAGCTAATTTCGCCATCAAGGGCAGAGACATCACCACGACATTTCCAAGCTTCGTCTTCCATTCTCAGGTCGACGATACCTGAAATTCATGCAGTCCTCTCGGGTCACAACATCAGAAGATAATGCTCGTGGTGATTTTGTAAGGTTTTAGCACTGGACTGGTTAGGATTGGCAGAGAGCCACAGACCTCAGTGCTGGATGTTGAATTTGAGAACACAATTCATTGTTGTTAATAACCCTTTCATGCCCTATGTGGTCCTGAGTCCTGACTAAGATAAAACAACATTAAGAAGCATGTATGAGCTTTACCATCTCCTTGTAGGTTGATAGAAGCATCTCACGGCATTGCACCTGAACCAACCAAAAGTCATGAAAATGAGGAGACCAACAAGGAAATTACACCGGGGGGCATGCTTTTGGTAAAGAAGATTGGCGGCGTTCCAGCCGAAAGTGTAGCTACCTCCTTGTGCGCCAACTTGGCGCTCGCCCTGTCGCGGATCCCCGGCATGTCCCTGAGCACCCCCAAATCCATCCCAGGCATGTAACTGACAAGCGCAAGGCGGCGGCATCAGTACTAACTGGTGACTGAACCTCGGAAAACCAAGCAAGCGCCGCCGCAACACAGAACCAGAGAGTGGGTGACTACCTGCGGGAGAGGTGGGCGTTGACGAGCGCGGAGGCGTGGGAGCGTCCGGAGGATGCGGCGTCCAGCCACCGGACCTTGGCGGCGAGCAGGCGCGACCACTGGTTGCGCAGGTTGCGCTGCGCTGCCGGCCGCCACTGGCGCAGCGACAAGGGCGACGGGGTTGGGGAGGATAGTTCGGCAGGGCGGCGCACCGGGGTGGCTGCGCACGGCTCCATTGTTTCGTCCGCTTGTCGCTGGCACTTCCGCAGTCTTTGCCCGACCGAGCCCAGCGCCGGCCGCGCGAGCTCACGGCCCTGCACCGCAACCACGAGTAGAAATCACAGGTTCGTAGCCACGCGACGTCAGGAGCAGTTGGGCGGGGAGGGGAACTAGTTGCGAGCTTGGGTCGACCGACCGGCGTCCACCTCACTCCTCGATCGGCGGCGGAAGCGGGGGAAAGGCGGAGCAGAGGCTGTAGGCATGGGGACGAGCAGTTTCAGACTTCCTGCTCGATCCAGCGAGGCTCTGACTTGGATCGCTCTAGGCCTATCTCTTGCTGGGCCAGATTTAGTAGGCTTTTCCATTGCGTCAGATGGCGCACCAAGAGACGAAATCCCTCAAATGCTCCAAAAAAAAAAAACAAGAAACGACAACGCAAACGAAGTCTCAAATTTCCAGTCCGGATCGAAAACATGAAATGATTTCCTAGTAGTACATCAGGCCATGATGAGTAGGACGCTTCCAACCCGTCTCCGATTGGAAGGATGCATGTATCTCCCGTCTACTTATACCGACACCTAGCACCATGGTTTTGTTGTGCACCATGGTTTTGTTGTGCAGGTAGACGCGACCTACCGTCCACGCGACACCAGGATCATCAGCAACAACCACTAGCGCCGGCAAGGGCAGCTTCGTCATGGCGCGCCACCCAGCTATGGGCAAGACCGTCGCCAACAAGTCCCTCTGCCGGACCGCCATCGACGTCGGCCGGGAGACCCGCCTCCTGACCGAGGCCTCCAGCAGAAACCCTTACGTCACCACGGACTCGGTCGGGCCGAACCTGGGCGATTTCATGTCACACAAAGACAGATCGCCTCTCCCTGAGTCCACCGTGCGCGCCTTCATGTGGCAGCTCCTCACCGGGGCAGAGACGATGCACAAGCGCCGTATTGTCCACCGCGACATCAAGCCGTCCAACATCCTCGTCGAAGAAGATGGAAAGATGGTCAAGATATGCGGCTTCAAGTTGGCCATGTCCCCGGCGACTAAGCGGCAACCGTATGGCAAGGTCGGCACGACGTCCTACATGGCACCCGAGGTGCTCCTAGGGAAGCCGGACTACGACGCCGAGGGTTGGCACGTGGTCACTCGGGTGCGTCATGGCCGAAATGCTCACCAGCGAGAAGTTGTTCGAGTCCAAGGGTAACCATGTACGCCAGGTCCTAAGTATCTTCTCTGTGCTTGGGATGCCGGACTATCCGGGGTTCACGTCATCCCTGCTTGGGCACCATCGTCAGCTCAGTAGGATGCGCGAGCTGTCCCCGTTAGAGACGTTGTCCGAGGACGGGTTCCAGGTCTTGGAAGGACTTCTAGCGTGTATCCCCAAAAAGCGGGTGACGGCGGCCGCGGCTCTCAAACTCCCATGGTTCGGGGTGCCTTCTTCTTAGCGTTGCTCAGGAAGAAGGTGGAGATGGCCTTGCCCGTAAGGAAGGAGGGGTTGCGGGCCAAGATCATCCAACCAAGGAAGAAGAGTGTAGTATACTACCTTCATTCCTTCATTCCTTAAAAGAAGACCGCGCAGATTTTTTCTAAGTCAGGCGACGTGAAGTTTGATCAAGTTCGCAATATATAGATGTAGTATGAAATATGTTTAATAGTAATATATGTTTTGACATCTTAGAGTTGTTAGTATTTTCTATAAAATTTGAGGGCTTGTCTTGTTTATACTTTGTATATTTTTTAGTTTAGAATGTCGTATAAAGCGAGGCTATTCTGGATTGCCTTTTATCAAACTTCTCCTTATAACTCATTTTTCATGATTTTTTTGAGGAATCATTATTCTTGATTTGTTCTACCCAATGAGGAACTATATGCACTACAAGTGTTGTATGACATACTAGGCTTCAAGGCTTGCGCTATGATTTTGTTAGAGATAGAATAGGTAGTTGTTAAAAGAGTTGTAACCGGACATGAGTCCGTTAGATCTCTCCCTCATATCATCTTATGTAACACTATAAAGTCCATCTATATAAACATGCAGTATGGGGACCCGGTTGTATCTGAGCCAATACCCCTCGATCATTATTTCGTACATGGTATCAGGAGCCAGCTCTTCCCCATAGTCGAGCTGCACATCGGATCGATATACCGCCGCCACATCCAAAACCCTAACCCACCATAGCCGCCGCCGAACCCCACCTTACGCCATGGCCTCATCGTCCTCCACACCACACCTCGGCATCCCACCCACCGACAAGCTCACCCGCACCAATCACGCGATGTGGCGTGCCCAAGTCCTGCCTGCGATCCACGGCACCCAACTGCTCCGCCTACTCGATGGGACCGATGCTGAGCCGCCCGAGACGCTGACCGTCGAAGCTATGGCGCAGGACACCGACAAGGCGCCCAAGACGACGCCGAACCCAGCATACGCCACCTGGCTAGCTCGTGACCAGATGGTGCTTTCCTATCTCCTCGGATCAATCTCACCGGGATTCATGCCGCACATCATGCGGCTTGAGCACGCTGCTAGCGTGTGGAAGGTGTTGGAGACAATGTTCGCCTCGCTGAGCCAGTCCAAGATCACGAATCTTCGGATTGCGATGGCTAACACGAAGCGCCTCCAAGATCCTGTTGATGTCTTCCTTGCCAAGATGCAATATAGTGCCGACGAGCTCGCGGCCACTGGCAAGCCTGTCCTCGAGGAGGAACAGGTCTCCTATATCATGGCAGGTCTCGGCTTTGAGTACTCCAACCTAGTCGAGGCCTATGGGATCTTGAAGGCGATGCCGACGCTGGATGAACTTTATGCCCAGTTCCAGGAACATGATGAACGCAAGGTCCTTACCCACGGATCTTCTTCTGGCGGTTTTGAGACGACGGCCAATGTGGCCGCGCGCCAGCAATCTAACCGCGGCTACTACTCCGGCGGGCGTGGCGATTCTCGTGAAGATCGCCGCGAGCGGTGGGACGATCGTCGTGATGATCGGTATGATGGACGCCGCTACTACACTCGCGACCAGCGGGACGATCGTCCACCTCGCCAAGGACGTGGCGGTGGGCGTGCGCCTTCAGGAGGGGGCGCGGACGAGGACATGGCCGGAAGCGCACGACGCCCTGGGTCGACATCACTTGCCAAATCTATGGCCAGGAGGGCCACCCTGCCAAGGATTGCTGGTACCGCTTCTCTGAAGACGATGTTGGCTCCTACGACGACAAGGAGGCCAATGCCGCCTCCTACGGTGTCGACACCAACTGGTACTCCGACACCGGGGCTACGCATCACATCACGGGGGAGCTCAACAACTTGACTATGTGTGAGCCCTACAGAGGCAATGACAGGGTCAACACTGCCAGCGTGCAAGGTATGGAGATTTCCCATATTGGTACTTCCATTGTTCATGTCAACACCCGGATTTTTAATCCCAGATGCCTGTTATGCCATACATCGCAATCCCAGGATTACCATTTTTGCGAGACATAACAGATTTGGATATCACAGTACATCATCCATTACAAACCATACATAAGATCTTACACAAATAAGGATCTCATGATCCAGTTCTTAATACAACTCAAGCAGCGAAATAACGTAAAGGTAACGATAGCGTAGGCGAAGCTCCATCTTCGGGGTCACATGCAATGCTGACGATGGGATATGATCCTAGTTGTCGTAACCTTCCTGCAGTCCGTCATCCTGATACTCCTCTTCATAGTCTGGCCACGGGAATAGCCAGGGACAAAGCCATGAGTACTCTTTAAGTACTCGCAAACTAATACTAACAAGTTAAGGGGTTTTTTGAATAGGATATACTAGGCTCTAAGGTTGTTTTGCAAAAAGCCAGATTTACCTCTACTAAGTTCAGAAGCAAAGAAAACTAGTTGAAAGTTTTATAACACCTAAGTGGGAACTTGCATTTCATGTCACAACTCTGTTGTGGTTAAGTCAAAGTCACAATTCATTTCACAATTCATTTTGAAAACATCTAACGGGGGAACAGTATGGCCACTCCAACTGTCCATAACCGCGGACGTGGCTATTCGAATAGTTTGACACTCTGTAGAGATTATACACTTTCACCACAACATTCGATACATCCGTCAGGAACAATCCTGAATTCACCATACTCAGTATGCGGATAATCAATCCTAACCTTTCAATTACACGCCTTAGTATACGCACCTCTAATGTGAGTTTGGCCTCCCAACCATGACCAACTGTCATCTTGGGTACTGCACAGGTGGACAATCTTCACAAGGTAACCTCAGCTCAGAACTTGGCCGTGAGGGAACCCATACTAAAGTATATAAATTTCCAGTCAAGCCCTACCCAAACTTCGGGTATTGTGGTTGTATGGTAAAATTGGAATGGTATCGCATCCAGACAACCATCAGTTTTGTAAAGGGCTAAGGCTCATGCCTCAACATTTTCATCATTAAAATCATCTGGTGTTCAAGCACACATGTCAAAACATTTCAGTAGAATGACTCATCATTCTAGGGTTTTCATAACCATTTTCACCAAATATTCCCATCTAAAGTTGATCAAGTTTTATGCTTAGCACTAGCATCTACAAGTGGGGGTAAAGACCAGTAAGGGGTATTAAATAAGTGGGGATTAGCTAAGTTCAATCTCATGTCCTAGGGTGACATCCAGATTATCTAACTCAGGCCAAATTTTATGCTCTTTATGCTACCTTCAATTATTTTTCTAGAATCTACAAGTCACCATGTAAACTCTAAGAGAAAGCTTTGATAAAGAAAATAAAGTACTTGAACTTGCTAGTAAAACTAGGATTGGGTCATCAAGTGGGTATGATCACATATGCTTAAGGCATAGAGTTGGCATAGTAACAAGCAAGTAGTAGCTTGCATACTTGCAAGTATAAGCTTGCTAAAGTAGGGTATCTTGCAAGTGTTAGCTTGCCTTATGCAGAGCAGTGGTTGAAGTTCTCCTCGGCTTCTTCCTCGTAGTATCCGTCTTCCTCCTCGTATCCTTGGTCGGTACTAGCGTCTATAAATAAATACGAGGTACACAATCACCAAACAATACTTAACTATTTTTAATCATCACACAAAAGTTCACACTGGATGATCTAGCATCATCACTATTATCACAAGGATTAAAGCACTTGTCTTATTTCTTTTATTTGAGAAAAGTAATTTCTACTCATTGAAAGACTACTTAAGATTTAATATTCTCCAACTCAAACATGGGATCATGTTGACACATGTCATCACCACATATTTCAGTACATGAGAATGTGATTTAAAGTGGTGTCACAATTTAATAAGGTTTAACCTTTTTATTTTAATTAAATAAAGTGACTAGAAATGCCTATGTGGCATACTTTTATTACTTGAACATTATTTCTGCAAGTAAACCCATATGTTTTTATATATTCTGAAAAGGTGTGATCAAATGTGATTTTTGAGAGTTGGAATCAACTCAAAAGCTTTTATGGTTGAATTTTGAAAAATGTTTGAATGCAGAAAAGCTTCTGCCTTGTTATTTTTACCATGGTTGATCTAGAGCTCCAAATGGTTTGAATCCAACGGGCTTGGATTAAGCATTTTAGTACCTTTCTAACAAAATTGGTTTCATGCATTTTGGTTCAGTGAATCGAGTTGGATTGATTTTTGAATCTAGGTATAGAACTATGTTTGAAATTAAATGAATAATGCTTAATTTGAATTGTTGGGTCGCGCGGGATGTTTTACTGGGCCGGCCCACTCCACACAGCGCGTATGCAGGCTGGTTAAGTGGCTGTACCCACGCATCAGTGAGACGGGGAGGGGCGAAGCGGTACGGGGCAATTATGGACTGTGGGATCTAGTTCTAATCGAACGGCTACGGTTCATCGTCCACATCGGGCAGCGCCGACGAGAAAGAACCCTAATGCGGCAAGTGGGGGTCGTGGGAGGCTCACCCGGGCTTAGGCGAGGGACGGCGACGGGGGCGAACGACGAAGTCGACGACGGCGGTTCTCCTAGTACCGGCAGCTTCTCCTGGGGCGGCTCCACTCAACGGCTCCCTTCTCCTCCAGCAGCGGCGGGCTCCGGCCAAATTCCACAGATGCGCTGCTCGCCTTGCTCCGGGAGTGAGGTGGGGTGGTTCTGAGTGAGAGGGGAGTGAACTGGTGTGAAGAAAACGAGCGGTGGAGGCCTCTATTTATAGTGGCTGAAGGGGACCGACGGGCGCGGGCTGAGCTCGTCGTGGTCGACGGTACAGAGTGCTACTATGTGCGACGGTAGGGGGCGGCGCGGTGCTCCCTGGCGAAGCTCAACGGCGTGGTGGCGAGGAGTGGGGCGGTGCTGATCGGTCGGAACACGCAGACGTTTTGGGCGGGTCCGACGGCGGTTTTAATGTCGCACAGCGCGCGTGGTTCGCGCGGCAGCGAACGGGCATGTCTGACGGTTTGCTAGGGTGCTGGTGATCATCCCTGCAAGCGGCAAGAGCGGCGCGCGGTCTGTGGGTGTTGGTCGAGCGTGGCGCACTGGCGCGCTCTCGGCATGGTCGTAGAAGAGTTTGGCATGGGTGTTCTGGGTGGTCCAGGGGCTATCTGCGCTCGGGGTTGGGACAGTGGGTGGAGGTGGACGGTGCTGCATGTCCCAGACAAGGTTGGCGAGGCTAGTGCTGCCTCTAGCTCGCTAGCGACAATAGGGTGGCAATGGTGCTCTCGGCATGCTTGCCATTAATGGCTAGGCTTGCTCACAGTGGTGCTAAATCTAGTTAGATTACTTTGCTCATCTACTGAGAGTGTAGAGTGAGCTATAGAGGGAACAAGTTAGGCCAATTTTACTGCACACTATAGTGTTTGATGTTTGTTTGATTTGTATGTATAAGGTGTTTGATGAAATGGCTGCAAGAACTTTGAATTTGAATTTTGGATTCAAACTTGGTGGGTTTGCTAGGCACATACTAGGGAGGGTCTGGTTAGTTGGATTAGTCAAGGGGCACTGGTTTGGTTGGGTTTTGAAAATGTGTGATCTTCACATATGATAAAGATTCAATTTTGAATTGTGATTTGAATGAGGTTTCCAAATGTTTCTTTAAGTTTGAAATGTGGGCTTTGATTCACTTTTACTTGTTCTAGCAGGGGATGAAAAGAGTTGGAAAATTTTCTGTTTGAAATCTTGAACTAGAAACACTCAAAGTGACCTAGTGAGCAAGATTGGCAAAAATGACCATTTGCTTTATTTTATTTGTTTTTGATTTTCTCTTGTTTTGTTTCTACATGGAAATTTTTTATATGATGTTATTTTAATATTTAAACCATTTCTTGCTATTTAGGTTAATCACACAAGTTCATTCATGCAATTATCAAATCATCTCATTCACACATGCATTCATATGAGTTAAATTAATCAAAGTTTTTGTTAACCCTAATTTTAGTTATTAGAGTTTGATGTTTCTTGTTTTATATTTTTGGGATGTTACAAACCTTCCCCCCTTAAACAAAATCTCGTCCCGAGATTTGAAAAAGGAAGAAAAAAGATTACCTAGGATTTAAAGAGATCGGGAAACTCCGTCCTGATGTGATCTTCGCGCTCCTAGGTAGATTCTTATTCAGTGTGGTTGCTCCACTGAATCTTGAGAAACTTGATGCTTTGGGTCCTGGTGGTTCTGAAAGCTTCTTCCAAAATACGGATGGGTACTTCGGGATAGGTCAGGTCATCGTTGATCTCTATTGTCCGGTGATCAATGTTCTTGAAAACTTCAGTCTTCTCCGGAACTTCAAGGCATTTGCGAAGTAACGATATATGGAACACATTGTGCACTGCTGACATTTCCTCTGGCAGTTCCAATTAATATGATACTTCTCCTCGATGATTCAGAGTCTTGAAGGGTCTGATATATCTGGGGGCTAACTTTCCTTTCAGCTAGAAACGTTGCATTCCTTTCAACGGCGACACTTTAAGGTACACAAAATCTCCGATATTGAAAGCGAGGTCTCGACGTCTTTTGTCGGTGTAACTCTTCTGTCTTGACTGGGCGGTCTTGAGGTGCTCACGAATCTTGTGAACTTTCTCTTCTGCTTCTCGTAGGATGCCGGGTCCAAAAATTTGACTTTCTCCTACTTCCGACCAATTCAAAGGGGTGCGACACTTCCTTCCATACATAAACTCAAATGGGGCCATTTGCAGACTAGCTTGATAACTGTTGTTGTAAGAAAATTCTGCGAAAGGCAGACAATCTTCCCATTTAGATCCATACTATAGCAAACATGCTCTCAACATATCTTCGAGTATATGATTTACTTGCTCTGTTTGTCCATCGGTCTGAGGGTGATACGCTGTGCTGAAATCTAGTCGGGTTCCTAAACCTTCTTGGACTTTCTTCCAGAATCTTGAGGTAAACTGAGTTCCTCGATCCGATAAGATGTTCTTGGGGACTCCGTGCAAACTGACGATTCTAGCGATGTATAACTCCGCTAGCTTCAAACTCTGGTATGTGGTCTTGACGGGTAAGAAATGGGCTACTTTGGACAATCTGTCGACGATGACCCAGATAGAGTCATTTCCCTTACTAGAAGTAGGCAATCCGGTGATAAAGTCCATTCCAACTGAATCCCATTTCCATTCCGGAATCTGTAGCGGTTGCAACAGTCATGCGGGTCTTCGATGTCCCGCCTTGACTCTCTAACATATATCACACTTGGCGATATAGATTCCAATTTCTCTCCTCATCTTATGCCACCAAAATTGCTCCTTCAAATCCTGATACATCTTCGTTCCTCCCGGGTGCAATCATAACATGCTTCAGTTTGGTTGGCTGAATCTTACTAGTGCATGCAAATTCATCAGTGACAAATGAGTGCGATGCTCCAGAATGAAACAACACTCTTGCAAGTACTGAGTTAACAGAAAACATACCCAGCACGACATCTGGCGCTTCTTGGGCTTCTTCAGCATGCATGAGAAAGAGACGGCCGTTGCGGTTGAGCGAGTTCCCTAGGGCAAACCTTCTTCCGGGCTGAACACGACGCTGCTACTGATCTGGGGCATTTGCATTGGGGGCCGCGACAATCTTCTTGGGGCACTCATTGGAATAGTGACCCTTGGTTCCACATTTATAACAAGTCACTTGCGACTTGTCCTTTGCTGCAACAGGCACAGCATTGCTTCCAGTCCTTGGGGCAGTGTTGGTGTTGGTGGCCGCATGGTTGTTGTTGAACTTGGGTGGTGCATGGTTGAAATTGCTAGAGTTGCCGGGGTTGTTGTGGTTGCCTACGGTCCTTGGGTTTCCACGGTTGGGATAGGTCGGACGGTTCATCGGGGGTCTGTTGTTTCTTGGGGCAAATCCTGGATATGAGTTGGGGCGATACTTGGGTGTATGATGGGTTACTGGATGATGCATCATGCGGCACTTGCGGTTCTCATTGGCTTGGTTGATCTTTCCTTCCATCTGAATGGTGGAGTCAACTAAGGCTTCAATATCTGCAAAGGGGATATTGACTAATACCATCTGCATCTCATCGTGCAGACCATTGAGGAATCTCTCTTTCTTCTTGGCTTCGGTGTCGATCTCATCCGGGGCATACCTAGCTAATGACAAGAATTTGTCACGGTATTCCACTACTGTCATCCTTCCTTGCTTCAGTTCTCTTAATTCATCTCTCATCCTCTTGATCAAACCCGGTGGCACATGGGTTCTGCTAAACTTGACTTTGAACTCTTCCCAAGTCATCATCTGACCTCCGGTCATTGCGCGAACGCTGTTCCACCATGCTCTTGCATCTCCGGCCAAATAGTGGGTGGCGAACAGAACTTTCTCGTTAGCTTCCACTCCTGCAACTTGTAGGTGGTTTTCCATGGTTTGCAGCCAATCATCTGCATCTAGGGGTTCTTCTGACTTAGTGAAAACAGGTGGATTGGTGTTCTAGAAATTCTTGAGCTTAGACCCATGTTTGTCCTGATTTCCATGGCCTTGATTGTTGTCGGCCATCTGAGCTATCTGTTGAAGGGTGGCTAGGTTGGCTTGACGTTCGACTCTTTCGGCTTCGCGGTCAAAACCAACATTTGCAAGAGTTGCAACATCGGGTCCGGGGCTGAGTTGCTTCCTCCGCGAGGCATCTGAAGCTTGAGATAGATCATGAGAAAAGAGGGAAATTTCTAAGGTTCAGAGGTTGTTGAAAAGTTTTTAAAGTTTGACTCAGATTTTTCTAGCAACTTGCTTTTCATTCATTCATTCATATCACATGATACAAACACACACCATAACAAATAAAAAATGGTTTTAAGAACCATTCTATAAAGCTACGATACAGTGGGACCGAATACAATTCACTAACGCTAGTGCTCAAGTGCTACTACTCCTCGGAGTCAGTGTCCTCATCATCCTCATCATTGTCATCATCGATGAAGGCGAAGTCATCCTCATCGGTGAAGAAATCCATAGCTTGATCCTCCAGAAAGTCATCATCATCGCTGAGATAGGAGTAGGGGTCTCCACGAAGGTCTTCTCCGGCATTCTCCCTCTCCTCCAACTGCATGTCCCTCTCGTGGATGGTCTCCTCCAAATCCGTGATCCGATGGCGAAGACAGGCAATGATGCGCTCCTTCTTGTCGAGCTAACAACGACGAGACTTGCGATCCTTCACGAGCATGGCGAGGGTCTGATCCTTCTTCTTGGCGATGGCATACTTGTGGTTGGCGTAGGAACGAGCATTGTCCAACTCCTTCTGACGGCCGTACATCATGAAGCTGAGGTGGTCCAATTGACTCTTCAGCTCGTGGTGGTATGGGGCCTCCAGTGGCTGTCCCATAACATCACGCCTTGGGTAGAACTCAAAACGGGTACCCTTGATCTGATTGATGCTCTGCCCACACAGACGGGCAAGAGCTTCCTGCATGGCCCTGACAAGTCCATCGAGCCAGTTGTTCTCTCTTAAGGTGAACTGAATTCCCTCTGTAGTGGGAGGTTCAATCTCTCCTCGGAGACTTGCAACAACTAGCCACTACAGATCTTCTCCTTCCTGGTCATTGAGCTGAGCTCCGAAGAACTCGGGGTGCGGATGCTCTAGAAGTTCCGAAAGCTGGTCCAAGTCGCGCTCAAAGATGAGGTCTCCTCCATTCCCCAACTAGTAAAACTTGATGTACTTCATGTCCATCTATAAGAATATAGGATGAGTAAGTTAGTAGAGTGATCAAGTGTGTCAAATTTTATGTAAGTTTGCAAGAATTTTTGAGGAACATGAATTTTTTTATGAAAGAATCCAAGTGATAAGAATGAGAATAAGTTTTTGTAAATACTCACTTCCTTTGGTTTTGAAACTAAGTTTTTGATTCAAACGTCCATTCTAACTAGGGTCTCCTATGGTCAAGATGGCTCTGATACCAACTTGTCAACACCCGAATTTTTAATCCCAGATGCCTGTTATGCCATACATCACAATCCTAGGATTATCATTTTTGCGAGACATAACATATTTGGATATCACAGTACATCATCCATTACAAACCATACATAAGGTCTTACACAAATAAGGATCTCATGATCCAGTTCTTAATACAACTCAAGCAGCGGAATAACGTAAAGATAACGATAGCGTAGGCGAAGCTCCATCTTCAGGGTCACAGGCAGTGCTGACGATGGGAGATGATCCTAGTTGTCGTAACCTTCCTGCGGTCCGTCATCCTGATACTCCTCTTCATAGTCTGGCCACGGGAATAGCCAGGGACAAAGCCATGAGTACTCTTTAAGTACTCGCAAACTAATACTAACAAGTTAAGGTTTTTTTTGAATAGGATATACTAGGATCTAAGGTTGTTTTGCAAAAAGCCAGATTTACCTCTACTAAGTTCAGAAGCAAAGAAAACTAGTTGAAAGTTTTATAACACCTAAGTGGGAACTTGCATTTCATGTCACAACTCTGTTGTGGTCAAGTCAAAGTCACAATTAATTTCACAATTCATTTTGAAAACATCTAACGGGGGAACAGTATGGCCACTCCAACTGTCCATAACCGCGGACGCGGCTATTCGAATAGTTTGACACTCTGTAGAGATTATACACTTTCACTACAACATTCGATACATCCGTCAGGAACAATCCTGAATTCACCATACTCAGTATGCGGATAATCAATCATAACCTTTCAATTACATGCCTTAGTATACGCACCTCTAATGTGAGTTTGGCCTCCCAACCATGACCAACTGTCATCTTGGGTACTGCACATGTGGACAATCTTCACAAGGTAGCCTCAGCTTAGACCTTGGCCGTGAGAGAACCCATACTAAAGTATATAAATTTCCAGTCAAGCCCTATCCAAACTTCGGGTATTGTGGTTGTACGGTAAAATTGGAATGGTATCGCATCCATACAACCATCAGTTTTGTAAAGGGCTAAGGCTCATTCCTCAACATTTCCATCATTAAAATCATCTGGTGTTCAAGCACACATGTCAAAACATTTCAGTAGAATGACTCATCATTCTAGGGTTTTCATAACCATTTTCACCAAATATTCCCATCTAAAGTTGATCAAGTTTTATGCTTAGCACTAGCATCTACAAGTGGGGGTAAAGACTAGTAAGGGGTATTAAATAATTGGGGATAAGCTAAGTTCAATCTCATGTCCTAGGGTGACATCCAGATTATCTAACTTAGGCCAAATTTTATGCTCTTTATGGTACCTTCAATTATTTTTCTAGAATCTACAAGTCACCTTGTAAATTCTAAGAGAAAGCTTTGATAAAGAAAATAAAGTACTTAAACTTGCTAGTAAAACTAGGATTGGGTCATCAAGTGGGTATGATCACATATGCTTAAGGCATAGAGTTGGCATAGTAACAAGCAAGTACTAGCTTGCATACTTGCAAGTATAAGCTTGCTAAAGTAGGGTATCTTGCAAGTGTTAGCTTGCCTTGTGCAGAGCAATGGTTGAAGTTCTCCTCGGCTTCTTCCACGTAGTATCCGCCTTCCTCCTTGTAACATCCCAGCATTTAGGAACCAACAAAGGGTAGATTTAGGAATTTGAAATGTTGTATGCATTCATCTATGAAAATGTGGGTAAATTTTTCGCCAAATAAAAATCTAAAGTGATCAAGGTTTCTTTCATACTTTGAGGTTAGGTTTAGTCGTAAAGGATGATTGCTATAGACTTTGATATGATCTTTGAGGTATCATGTGTTTTAGGAAATGAATTTGAATTTTAAACTTGAGCGTTTGAATTATAAGTTAAATGATTTTTGAATAATGTTTGAATCTTGATTAAATTAAGAATTAATCAATTTAGCTTAAAACTTTATTTAAAAGAAAACAATTAAGAATATGAATATCTATTTCATATTTTTATTCAATAAATAAGTTACAAAAATGTAACTTATTGAAATTATCCACAATCTTCACCATAGCAAATAAATAAAGAATAAGAATATTTCTTTATTGATAATAATATAATCTTTATTACAAAATAATAAAATAAGATTACAAAAGAATAAAACTAAAATTACAAAAGAATAAGAAGATTACAAATGACTATTCTATAAAGGAAACCTAAACTAAATCTTCATCTTCAAACCTATACCTGCAAAATAAACACTAATAAAAAAAGGTTAAAGTTAAAACTGTTTTACTCTCAGACTTGTCAGTGAAGTGCACTGATCAAGATTCATCACTGAGTAATTTATAAAAGGGGCAAGTTTCACCAATATGAAAGAATCTATCTTTCATAATTTTAAGCCAAGAATTCAAATGACAACAAGGAGGGGCAAGTTTCACCAGCCAGGTAAAAGTAAACAGATCAAAGTAACTCTCAAAGTCCAGAGCATATCCACAAGTGCACAGCAAGCACAGAGGCAGGACACACACCTAAATGCATGGTGTGTGCTGTCAGCCTCACAGCACAGCTCAAACACATAAAACCATCAGCACAGCCGTGGAGAGGCACTAGTGCATCTCTTCACTGCTCACACACACAAGAACAACTAGCTTAGCCAGCAGCTACATCAAGCTCAGCAACCAAACTAAACCACCAAAGATCAACCAAACATCACCAGATGGTGACATAAGGAGGGGGAAGGATCAGGTGGACAGCAAGGCCAAGTACAGGAGCTAGGAGGAGCAGGCTAGCTCAAGGTCAAGCACAAGAGCTCAGCAAAACAAGAACAACATCATAGGTGAAGGACATGATCTAATCATCAAGGTCAACATCACCACCCAATTCCATAATCATCAGTTTTTGTGGTGAGTATCATAAAACCATCACATGATCTAATCATATTATCTAGATAGAAGCATGTGTTTTTTTATGAAACAATCTCTCAATAATCACCCAAGTGAGGTGAATATATCCTAGAGATTTCAAGTATAAAGATTAGAAATCAAACTAAGCCAAAAGCACCAATCTCTCAGACCAGCCTCACAGAGTTTGGTGTTAGCATATGCAACTTAAATAATTCTTCATTTGTTCTTATCAGACCAGGGCACATCTCCCAGAGGGAGTAGCATCTCTAATCTTGCAAGTTACAAACAAACTATTTGCTCAACTAACTAGGACTTAAAATCCTAGAGCCTCAGACCAACATCATAGGCAGGAGAGTTAAAAGAAGCTTTCATTTTATCTTGCCAGTATTAATCACCAGCTTGTCTTAAGCTTAAACCAACCCAAACAATGGATTAGAATCAATCTTGTGTGCCATACCAAGATGGTGTCACAAGACCAATTCTACATGCATCAGAATAAGCATTTCATCTTCACAGATTCAATCAATCAATCTAACAATCATTTTCCTGTCATTACAGGAATCATAATTAGAACATTTCTAAGTATATCTTCACCGTTGAGATCATTATGATCTCAGACCACACATGAATTCTCAAGCCAACAACACTAAGACAGTGATTTCATCACACCATACACATTATCATTAATCAGATAATGACAGTGGTAAAATATCAAACCCACTGACTTTACCAAGCATTGATTTCAGAACAACTATATCATCTGAATCATATGAAATCTAAACATAAAATCATCTAATAAGCCACCAGAACCATTATAGTTCATCTTAAGCAGCAAACCTCAAGCTACTAATCATCCAAAATGTATAGAGACCACCAACACATGATCTAATTCATCCAGTATATTATCAACATAGGGATATGAACCCTAATCAGAACAAGAACCCTAATTAGGAGATGAACCCTAATCAGAACATAGTCACTAGGCAAAGGTAGCCACTAGATACACACAAAGAGATTCATGGTGATAGGATGAACCAAGATACATAGAGGCAACTTACCCGGGGTCCTCACTAACGAATTGAAGAGGAAGCAGATCAGCCGACGAGCCCACGGCGGAACAAGGAGCACCCCAGAGGGCTCTACAACCTGCACCAGCCATGGCGGCGCAGCCACAGCAGCACACGAACATAGCACACCACCACAGGAGGGACCGCGGCGGCGGCAACACTTTCCCCAAACCCTAGGGTTCGGGAATGGGGTGAACCTGGCCACAGGGGAGCTCTGGAGTCAAATCAAAGTGGACCAGATGAACGAGCGTAGTCGCCAACCTCGCCCTGCACCACGGCAACGGTCAGGGAGGGCCACAGCGGCGACCATCGCCAGCGGCGGCGCCAGAACCCCACGGGGTCGAGGGAGAGGAGAGGTGAGAACGAAGGAGAGACAGAGTGAGAGAGTGGGTTGGGTGGGCCGAAACTGATGGGTTTTGCAGCATAGTAAATCAAAAAATTTCTACGGATGTGAACGAGAAAGCCAAGATCTAATCTAGGAGATGCAAACAACGAGAGAGATTATATGAGATCTTCATACCCTTGAAGATTCGCACAGCGGAACGTTCGTCGGAACGTGGGTGATGTAGTCGTACTCGCTTCTCCTCCTCGCGATCCGCTCCGATCTAACACCGCAAGTGGCGATGCCTCCGAGAGATGCACACGTGCGGCACCTCGACGTCTCCTCCTTCCTCGGTCCACCAAGTATGGTGGAGAGACGGATTGGATCTACAACGCGATGGCGTGGTGCAAGTGGTGGAGAGTTTCTGCAGCAGGGCTTCGCCTACACGTAGTCGGGAGGGAGAGAGAGAGGAGGGCAGCAGGGCGGCTAGGCTTGAGGGGAAGGTGTGGGGGTGTGGTGCGCCCCCAGCCCTCTTTATATAGAGGGGTGGGCGGCAACCCTAGCCCCTCCCCCAAGCCTAGGCCGGCGGCCAAGGAGGGAAGAGTGGGGGGCAAGTCTTCCCCCCTCCTTCTAGAAGCCCCCTTTAGGGTTTCCCCTTGTTTGGCCGGCTGGGCCCTATGGGGCCTTGTGCCCCTGGCCCAATGCGGCCAGGGCACTCCCTCATAGGCCCATGCCCCCTCCCGGCAGGTGGGGCCATGTTGGTCCCCTTCCGGAAGGTTCTAGAAGCTTCCGGTACAACGATTAACCCGAAAGAATTCCGAACTCCAAAAACTGCATTGCTTATATGAATCTTATTCTCCGGACCACTCCGGAACCTCTCGTGATGTCCTGGATCCCATCCGAGACTCCGAACAAAAACTCATGAACCAATTATCCAATCTATCCTAGCGTCGAGACACATTAAGTGTGTGACCCTTCGGGTTCGAGAATATGCAGACATGATCTTCTATCAATAATCAACAACGGGGTTTGGAAACCCATATTGAGTCCCACACATTCATCGATGATCATATCGGATGAACCACGATGCCAGGATTCAATCAATCCCATATATATATTCCCTTCGTCTCGCGATATTTTACTTGCCCGAGATTTGATCGTCGGTACCGTCATACCTAGTTCAATCTCGTTCACAGCAAGTACTTTACTCGTTCCTTAATCCGATATCACTTTGTGATTAACTCCTTAACCACATGCTTGTAAGCGGTGTTGATATCGATTACCGAGTGGGCCCGAAGTATATCTCTCCGACTTGGGAGGGACAAATCCCATCTCGATACATACAACCCAACAGGTACTTTCGGATCACCTGAGAGACAACTTTATGATCACCCTCTCATAGGATGACTGTAACATCCCAAAAATACCAAACTTAGATCAACAAACACTAATCATCAAGTTTAGGATTAACAAAAACTTTTCTAAATCAATTCATGAATGCATGTATATGTGTATGCATGAATTTTGAATTTCTTTAAAAACCACCTTGTTTGTGTGATCCATTGCTTGTAAAATGTTTCTTAGGTGAAAAGAACATCATCTAAAACATTCCCCACACTTTTCCTAAAGACAAGTAAATCAAAACAAATATATTAAGTGAATGGTCATTTTGGCCAATTTAACTCACATGCCTACTTTGGCTGTCTCAAACTTTCAGAACCTAACAGAAACTTTTCTGGATCTTTGCACCCCTTGAATGTACTCATAACAGAGTATCAAGGCCCACTTTGTGATCATCCAGAAACTTTCAAATGCATAGTTTAAATGACAATTCAAAATTGAATCTTCTTCATATGGGAAGATCCCACTTTTTCAAAACCCACTCAAACAAGCTCAACTTTCAAAACCCAAGCATCTGCAGACTCACCAGAACCAATCTAGCAAACTCACCAAAATTCATTTCAAAATTCAAAACTTGAGTTCATGCGGCCATTTCATCAAACAGGTTGCAGACACAAATCAAACAAAACCACAAACACTATAGTGTGCAGTGATTCTTGCCTAACTTGTTCCCTAGTTAGCTCACACACAACTCAGTAGAGCATCTAGAAAGATTAGCCCAACACTAGCACCCCTGTGAGCTTGCCATTGCCATTAATGGTGAACATCCGAGCACCTCCATGTCACCCCATTGTGGAAAGCAAGCTAGGAGCAGCAGCAAGCCTAGCCAGCATGTCTGGGAGGCAGCCCACCATCCATCGCCACTGCCTGTCCCAGCCGCGAGCGTTGCCAAGCCCTGGACCACGCGCACGAGACATGCCCAGACCATGCCGAGCGTGCGCTAGAGCGCCACCCGCGACCAGCGTCCACAGACTGCGCGCCGCCCTCACCGCGTGCACACATGATCACCATCGACCCAGGACACCGCCAGACACCCCCGTTTGCCGCCCCGTGCCATACAGCCACCGCCCGCCGTCGAAGACGCCGCCTCTGCCGCGCAGAGCACCGGCCGTTCTAGACCAAACCACACTGCCCCATGCCTCGCGACCATGCCGTTGAGCATCGCCAGGAGACACAGCACCGTCCCCTACCCTTGCCCATGCCATTAGCCGCCTGTAACGTCGCCCCCGACGAGCTCACCTTGCGCCCCGACGGTCGCCTCGCTCGACTATAAATAGAGGCCACCCCCGCACGAATTCATCACACCATCTCACTCCCCTCTCCCCACTGACCATGCCACACCATCCTCAGAGCAAGACGAGCACTACCTCGCCGGAATTTCACCAAAGCCCGCCGCCTCTGGAGAAGAAGGGAGCCAGCGATTGGAGCCGCCCCAGGAGAAGCCACCGGTACTAGGAGGTTCGCCGTCGTCGACTTCGTCGTTCGCCCGCCTCGCCGACCCTCGCCCGTACCCCGGTGAGCCCCCAGCACCCCTCACTGGCCGCGCTAGGTTTCGTTCTCGCGGGAGCTGTCTCGCGTCGACGATGACCCACAACCGTTGGATTAGAACTAGATCGAACGATCCATGTTGCCCCATACCGCTTCGCCCAGCCCCGTGTCACTGACGAGTGGGGACACCCACTTAAGCAGCCCGCGGGAGCACCGCGCTTAGCAGGTCGGCCCGTTAGAATTTCCCGCGCAGCCCAGCAATTCAAATTTAACCTTTTTCTTTTTAATTTCAAACACACTTCTGTACCCAACTTCAAAAATCAACCCAGATCGATTCAGTGCACCAAATTGGATGAAACCAATTTTGTTGGAAAGGTCTGTGAATGCTTAATCCAAGCCCGTTGGATTCAAGTAATTTGGATCAGTAGATCACCCATAGAAAAAATAACAAGGCAGAAGCTTTTCTGCATTCAAACATTTTTCAAATTTAAACCATAAAAGCTTTTGAGTTGATTCCAACTCTCAAAAATCACATTTAACCATACCTTTCAGAATATATAAAAATATATAGGTTTACTTGCAGAAATAATGTTCAAGGAATAAAAGAATGCTTCATAAGCATTTCTAGCCACTTTAATTAATTAAAATAAAAAGGTAAAACCTTATTAAATTGTGACACCACTTTAAATCACATTCCCATGGACTACAATATGTGGTGATGACATGTGTCAACATGATCCCTTGTTTAGTTTGGAGAATATTAAATCTTAAGTAGTTTTTCAATGAGTAGAAATTACTTTTCTAAAATAAAAAGATTTAAACCAATCCTTAACCTTGTAATGTTAGAGATGATGCTAGATCATCTATAGGACCCTTGTGTGGGATGATTGCAAGTAGTTAAGTATTGTTTGGTGATTGTGTACCTCGTATTTATTCATAGACGCTAGTACCGACCAAGGATACAAGGAGGAAGGAGGATACTACGAAGAGGAAGCCGAGGAGAACTTCAACCACTGCTCTGCACAAGGCAAGCTAACACTTGCAAGATACTATACCTATGCAAGCTTATATTGACACTGATGCAAGCCTAATACTACTAGTGAATGTGCAAGCTAACACTTGCAAGATACCCTATTGTTGCCACAAACCCATACTTGTGATATGAATACTATATGCCTTAAGCATATGTGATCATACCCACTTGATAAACCAATCCTAGTTTTATGGCAAGTTTATTACTTTATTTCTTTATCAAAGCCTACTTAGAGTCTACCTAAGAGTTTGGTAGATATTAGACAGTTGTGCTCAAGTTTGCCTAAAGAGCATAAAATTTGGCCTAAGCTAGAAACCTTGATCTCAGCCTAAGGTATAAGGTTGTACTTAGTTGAAACTCCACTAGTACCACCCCTCATCATTATTACCCCCACCTGTAGATGCTAGTGCTAAGCATAAAACTTGATCAACTTTAGATGGGATCAATTTGTGGAAAAATGGTTGTGAAAACCTTGGAATGATGGATCATTCTATTGAAATGTTTTGGACATGTGTTTCCAAACACTTGATGGTTTGGTGATGAAAATTTTGAGGCATGAGCCTTAGCCCTTTATAAAACTGATGGTTGTCTGGATGCGATACCATTCCAATTTTATCGTACAACCACAATACCCGAATATTGGGTAGGGCTTGACTGGAAACTTATATACCTTAGTATTAGTTCCCTCACGGCCAAGGTCTGAGCTGAGGCTACCTTGTGAAGATTGTCCACCTGTGCAGTACCCAAGATGACAGTTAGTCATGGTTGGGAGGCCAAACTCACAGGAGAGGTGCTGTGAAAGTGTTCAATCTCTGCAGAGTGTCAAACTATTCGAATAGCCGCGTCCACGGTTATGGACAGTTGGAGTGGCCATACTGTTCCCCCGTCAGACCCTTTTGAAAATGACTTGTGAAATGAATTGAGACTTTGACTTGACCACAACAGAGTTGTGACCTGAATTACAAGATCCCACTTAGGAGTGATAAAATTGTGACTAGCTTTGGAACTTAGTAAAGATAAACCTGGCTTTTGCAAAACAACCCTAGAGCCTAGTGTCCAATTATCCAAAAACCCCTTACCTGTTAGTATTAGTTTGCGAGTACTTAAAGAGTACTCATGGCTTTGTCCCTGGCTATTCCCATGGCCAGACTATGAAGAGGAGTACCTCGAAGATGGACCCCAGGAAGGTTACGATAACTAGGATCATCTCCCACCGTCAGCATTGCCTGTGACCCCGAAGATGGAGCTTCGCCCACGCTACCGTTATTATTACGTATTCCGCTGCTTGATGTTGTATTAAGAACTGGATCATGAGATCCCTATTTGTGTAAGAACCTATGTATCGTTTGTAATGGATGAAGTACTATGGTATCCAATTCTGTTATGTCTCGCAAAAATGGTAATCCTGGGATTGCGATGTATGGCATAACAGGCATCTAGGATTGAAAAATCCGGGTGTTGACAAGTTGGTATCAGAGCCATCCTTACCATAGGAGACCCTAGTTAGGTTGGACGTTGAACCAAAAACTTAGTTTCAAAAACCAAAGAAAACCAATATTTACAAAAACCTATTCTCATTCTTATCTCTTTAATTCTTTCATAAAACCTCATGTTCCTCAAAAACTCTTGCAAAATAGATAAAATTTTGACACACTTGATCACTCTGCTAATCTACTCATCCTCTATTTTTATAGATGGACGTGAAGTACAGCAAGTTTTATCAACTTGGGAATGGAGGAGACCTTATCTTTGAGAGGGATCTGGATCAGCTTTCGGAACTTCTGGAGCGTCCACACCCCGAGTTCTTTGGAGCTCAGCTCAATGATCAAGGAGGAGAAGATCTGTAGTGGCTAATTGTTGCAAGTCTCCGAGGAAAGATTAAACCTCCCACAGCGGAGGGAATTCAGTTTACCTTGAGGGAAAACAACTGGCTCGATGGACTTGCCAGAGCAATGCAGGAATCTCTTTCCCGTCTGTGTGGGCAGAGCATCAATCAGATCAAGGGTACTCGCTTTGAGTTTTTCCCAAGACGTGATGCAAATGGACAACCACTGGAAGCCCCATACCACCCCGAGCTGAAGACTCAATTGGACCACCTTAGCTTCATGATGTATGACCGTCAGCAGGAGTTGGACAATTGCCGTGACTATTGCAACCACAAGTCTGCCATCATCAAGACGAAGGATCAAACCATCGCCATGCTAGCAAAGGATTGCAAGTCTCGCTGCCGTCAGCTCGACAAGAAGGAGCGCATTATTGCCCGTCTTCGCCATCGTATCTCGTCTCTGGAAGAGACCATCCACGAGAGAGACATGCAGTTGGAGGAAAGGGAGAATGCCGGAGAAGATCTTCGTGGAGACCCTTACTCCTATCTCAGCGATGACGATGATTTTCTAGAGGATCAGGCCATGGACTTCTTCACCGATGAGGATGATTTCACCTTCATCGATGATGCGGAAGATGATGAAGCCATAGATTCCGAGCAGTAGTAGCACTAAGCACTAGCGTAGTGAGTAGTAGTCGGTCCCACTATATTGTAGATTCCAGAATGGTTCTTAAAACCATCTGTTTTCCTTTGTTGTGGTGTGTGTTGTACTGTGTGCTATGAGTGAATGAATGAAAAAGCAAGTTGCTAGAAAAGCCTGAGTCAAACTCTAAAAACTTTTCAAAGACCCAAAACCTTAGAAATTTCCCTCTTTTCTCATGATCTATATCAATCTTCAGATGCCACGTGGAGGAAGTGGTTCAGCCCCGGACCCGATGTTGCAGATCCTGCAAATGTTGACTTCTGACCGCGAAGCTGAAAGAGCAGAACGTCAAGCCAACCTAGCCACTCTGCAACAGATGGCCCAGCTAGCCCATAACAACCAAGGCCATGGAAATCAGGACAACCACGGATCTAAGCTCAAGAATTTCCAGAATACCAACCCACCCGTTTTCACCAAGTCAGAAGAACCCCTAGACGCCGATGATTGGCTGCAAACCATGGAAAATAACTTAAAAGTAGCCGGAGTGGAAGCCAACGAGAAAGTCTTGTTCGCCACCCATTATCTAGCCGGAGATGCCAGGGCATGGTGGAACAGTGTTCGCGCAATGACCGGAGGCCAAATGATGACCTGGGAGGAATTCAAGGTCAAGTTTAGCAGAACCCATGTGCCACCAGGTTTGATCAAGAGAATGAGAGACGAGTTCAGAGAATTGAAACAAGGAAGGATGACTGTAGTGGAATACTGTGAATTTTTTTTGTCATTAGCTAGGTATGCCCCGGACGAGATAGATACCGAAGCCAAGAAGAAAGAAAGATTCCTGAATGGTCTGCATGACGAGATGCAGACAGTGTTAGTCAATATCCCCTTTGCTGATATTGAAGCCCTTGTCGACTCTACTATCCAGATGGAAGGGAAGATCAACCAGGCCAATGAGAACCGCAAGCGTCGCATGATGCATCAACCAGGAACCCATCAGACCCCAAAGTATCGCCCCAACCCATCTCCAGGATTTTCCCCAAGAACCAATAGACCCCCTATGACCCGTCCGACCTACCCCAACCGTGGAAACCCTAGACCCGGAGGAAATCACAACAACCCCGTCAACTCTAGCAATTTCACCCGTGCCCCACCCAAGTTCAACACCAACAATGCTACCACCAACCCCAACACTGCCCCGAGGACTGGAAGCAATGTTGTGCCTATCGCAGCCAAGGACAAGTCACAAGTGACCTGTTATGACTGTGGAAATAAAGGCCACTATTCCAACGAGTGTCCCAACAAGAAGAATGCTACCGCCCCTAATACCAATGTCCCAGCTCAGCAGCAGCGTCGTGTCCAACCAGGGAGAAGATTTGCCCTAGGGAATTCACTCAACCGCAATGGCCGTCTTTTTCTCATGCATGCTAAAGAAGCTCAGGAAGCGCCAGACGTCGTGCTGGGTATGTTTTGTGTTAATTCAGTACTTGCAAGAGTGTTGTTTGATTCTGGTGCATCGCATTCATTTGTCACCGAAGAATTTGCTTGCACTAGTAAAATTCAACCAACCAAATTGAAGCATGTGATGATTCTCCAAATTCCCGGATCAACCACCAAGGCTAGGAAAATTTGCAAGGCCGTCCCTATCCGAATCCATGGCATAGATTTTTATGCTAATCTAATAGTACTCGGAACTAAAGGTTTGGAAGTAGTACTAGGAATGGATTGGATGTCCAAGCATAAAGGATTGATTGACTGTGCCAAGAAAGCCATCACCATGACCAGTACCACCGGAATATCAGTCGAACATATATCTGAAACCTTACCTCGCCAATTCAAGTGTAACAAGAGTCTAGCCCAACCTACCATTGACCAAGTTCGGATAGTCTGCGAATACCCCGATGTATTTCCAGATGTTTTGCCCGGTATGCCCCCAGATCAGAATATCGAGTTTATCATCGAACTAATCCCCGGAACAGGACCCATAGCCCAGAGACCCTATAGTATGAACCCGTCAGAACTAGAAGAACTGAAGAAGCAACTGGATTCCATGTTGGAAATCGGATTGATTCAGCCGAGTGCGTCCCCATGGAGATCACCTGTCTTGTTTGTGGATAAGAAGGATGGAGGTAACCGTTTATGTACGGATTATCGGAAGTTGAATGATGTCACCATCAAGAACAAGTACCCTTTGCCCAAGATAGAAGATTTGTTTGACCAGTTGACTGGTGCCTAGGTGTTTTCTAAGATTGATCTTAGAACTGGCTATCATCAACTCAAAATTCGTGCAGAGGATATTCCAAAGACTGCCTTTACCACCAGATATGGATTGTATGAGTATACAGTCATGTCTTTTGGATTAACCAATGCCCCCGCTTATTTCATGAACCTCATGAATAAGATTTTTATGGACTTCCTGGATAAGTTTGTCGTGGTTTTCATCGATGACATACTAATTTATTCCAAATCGGAAGAAGAACATGAGCTACACCTAAGGACCATTCTTGGAACCCTTAGAGAGCATCAGTTGTATGCAAAGTTTAGCAAATGTGAATTCTGGTTACAGGAGGTAGGATTCCTCGGTCACATTGTATCAGCCGGAGGAATTGCCGTTGACCCTGCCAAAGTGAAAGATGTAGAAGATTGGCAAGCCCCAACCACTCAAACACAAGTTCGTGCTTTTCTCGGATTGGCGGGATATTACCGCAAATTCGTAGAAGGATTCTCGAGTATCGCCCGACCCATGACCCAATTACTGAAGAAGGACAAGAAGTTTGAATGGACCGACAAATGTGAAGCGAGTTTTGAAGAACTCAAGAGGAGATTGATTTCAGCACCAATCTTGATTATGCCTGATATCACGAAGCCCTTCGATGTGTATTGTGACGCATCCAAGATTGGTCTTGGATGTGTGCTAATGCCAGAAGGCAAAGTTATATCTTATCTATCGCGACAACTGAAGCAACATGAACAAAATTACCCAACCCATGACCTCGAACTCGCAACCGTAGTTCTAGCCCTGAAGACATGGAGACATTACCTAATGGGAAACCGTTGTGATATTTATTCGGATCACAAGAGCCTAAAGTATATATTCACTCAGAAGGAGCTGAATATGAGGCAAAGAAGATGGATTGAACTAATCAAGGATTACGACCTGGACATTCACTATCACCCTGGTAAAGCCAATGTGGTAGCCGATGCCCTTAGCAGATTGCCGTGCCGCTTGAACTCCATGATTTTAAAGGAGCAACCAAGTTTGCACAAAGAGATGGAAGATTTTCGAATGGAATTAGTAAGTGAAGGATTTTTGGCTAGCATAGAACTTCTGCCCACTTTGATCAGTCAGATTAAAGAGGCACAGAAGGGAAATGCCAGTATCGACGGAATCAAGTGTCGTATCGGTACAGGCAAAGTACCCGGATTCACCGAGGACGAAGAAGGAGTTTTGTGGTACAAAGAACGCCTTTGTGTACCATCAGATTCTGAGTTAAAAGAAGTTATCTTGAAGGAGGCTCATGATACTCTTTATTCTATCCATCCCGGAGGAACTAAGATGTATCAAGATTTTAAAGAGCAATTTTGGTGGCATAAGATGAAGAGAGAAATCGGAAGCTATATCGCCAAGTGTGACATATGTCAGCGAGTCAAGGCAGGACATCAAAGACCCGCTGGATTGTTGCAACCTTTGCAGATTCCGGAATGGAAATGGGATTCTGTAGGAATGGACTTTATCACTGGACTACCTACTTCTAGTAGGGGAAATGACTCTATTTGGGTCATAGTGGACATATTGTCCAAAGTCGCCCATTTCTTGCCCGTCAAAACCACCTATCAGAGTTCGAAGATAGCAGAGTTATACATCGCTAGAATAGTTAGTTTGCACGGAGTCCCCAAGAATATAGTATCGGATCGAGGAACTCAGTTTACCTCGAGATTCTGGAAGAAAGTCCAAGAAGGTTTAGGAACCCGCCTAGATTTCAGTACCGTGTATCACCCTCAGACCGATGGACAAACGGAGCGAGTAAATCAAATACTCGAAGATATGCTTAGAGCATGTGTGCTAGAATATGGATCCAAATGGGAAGACTGTCTGCCTTTTGCAGAATTTTCTTACAACAATAGTTACCAAGCCAGTTTGCAAATGGCCCCATTTGAATTCATGTACGGAAGAAAGTGCCGCACCCCTTTGAACTGGTCGGAAGTGGGAGAGAGTCAGATTTTCGGACCCGACATCCTACGAGAAGCAGAAGAGAAGGTTCACAAGATTCGTGAGCACCTCAAGACAGCCCAATCCCGACAGAAGAGTTACGCCGACAAGAGACGTCGAGACCTCGCCTTCAACATCGGAGATTTTGTTTATCTGAAAGTGTCGCCATTAAAGGGAATGCAGCGTTTCCAACTCAAGGGAAAGTTAGCCCCCAGATATATCGGACCTTTCAAAATTTTGAACCGTCGAGGAGAAGTATCGTATCAACTGGATCTACCGGAAGAGATGTCAGCTATGCACAATGTGTTCCATATCTCGTTACTTCGCAAATGTCTCGAAGTCCCCGAGAAGACCGAAGTGTTCAAGAATATCGACCACCGGACCATAGAGATCAATGATGACCTGATCGATCCCGAAGTACCCATCCGTATATTGGAGGAAGCCTTTCGAACCACCAGAACCCGGAGCATCAAGTTTCTCAAGATTCAATGGAGCAATCACACAGAAGAGGAAGCAACCTGGGAACGCGAAGATCACATCCGAACGGAGTTTCCAGATCTCTTCAAATCCTAGGTAATCTTTTCATCCTTTTTCAAATCTCGGGACGAGATTTTGTTTAAGGGGGGAAGGTTTGTAACATCCCAAAAATACCAAACTTAGATCAACAAACACTAATCATCAAGTTTAGGATTAACAAAAACTTTTCTAAATCAATTCATGAATGCATGTATATGTGTATGCATGAATTTTGAATTTCTTTAAAATCCACCTTTTTTGTGTGATCCATTGCTTGTAAAATGTTTCTAAGGTGAAAAGAACATCATCTAAAACATTCCCCACACTTTTCCTAAAGACAAGTAAATCAAAACAAATATATTAAGTGAATGGTCATTTTGGCCAATTTAACTCACATGCCTACTTTGGCTGTCTCAAACTTTCAGAACCTAACAGAAACTTTTCTGGATCTTTGCACCCCTTGAATGTACTCATAACAGAGTATCAAGGCCCACTTTGTGATCATCCAGAAACTTTCAAATGCATAGTTTAAATGACAATTCAAAATTGAATCTTCTTCATATGGGAAGATCCCACTTTTTCAAAACCCACTCAAACAAGCTCAACTTTCAAAACCCAAGCATCTGCAGACTCACCAGAACCAATCTAGCAAACTCACCAAAATTCATTTCAAAATTCAAAACTTGAGTTCATGCGGCCATTTCATCAAACAGGTTGCAGATACAAATCAAACAAAACCACAAACACTATAGTGTGCAGTGATTCTTGCCTAACTTGTTCCCTAGTTAGCTCACACACAACTCAGTAGAGCATCTAGAAAGATTAGCCCAACACTAGCACCCCTGTGAGCTGGCAATTGCCATTAATGGCGAACAGCCGAGCGCCCCCATGTCACCCCATTGTGGACAGCAAGCTAGGAGCAGCAGCAAGCCTAGCCAGCATGTCTGGGAGGCAGCCCACCGTCCACCGCCACTGCCTGTCCCAGCCGCGAGCGTTGCCAAGCCCTAGACCACGCGCACGAGACACGCCCAGACCATGCCGAGCGTGCGCCAGAGCGCCACCCGCGACCAGCGTCCACAGACCGCGCGCCGCCCTCACCGCGCGCACACACGATCACCACCGACCCAGGACACCGCCAGACACCCCCGTTTGCCACCCCGTGCCATACAGCCACCGCCCGCCGTCGAAGACGCCGCCTCTGCCGCGCAGAGCACCGGCCGTTTCAGACCAAACCACACCGCCCCATGCCTCGCGACCATGCCGTTGAGCATCGCCAGGAGACACAGCACCGTCCCCTACCCTTGCCCATGCCATTAGCCGCCTGTAACGTCGCCCCCGACAAGCTCACCTTGCGCCCCGACGGTCGCCTCGCTCGACTATAAATAGAGGCCACCCCCGCACGAATTCATCACACCATCTCACTCCCCTCTCCCCACTGACCGTGCCACACCATCCTCAGAGCAAGGCGAGCACCACCTCGCCGGAATTTCACCGGAGCCCGCCGCCTCTGGAGAAGAAGGAAGCCAGCGATTGGAGCCGCCCCAGGAGAAGCCACCGGTACTAGGAGGTTCGCCGTCGTCGACTTCGTCGTTCGCCTGCCTCGCCGACCCTCGCCCGTACCCCGGTGAGCCCCCAACACCCCTCACTGGCCGCGCTAGGTTTCGTTCTCGTCGGAGCTATCTCGCGTCGACGATGACCCACAGCCGTTGTAGAACTAGATCGAACGATCCACGTTGCCCCATACCGCTTCGCCCAGCCCCGTGTCACTGACGAGTGGGGACACCCACTTAAGCAGCCCGCGAGAGCACCGCGCTTAGCAGGTCGGCCCGTTAGAATTTCCCGCGCAGCCCAGCAATTCAAATTTAACCTTTTTCTTTTTAATTTCAAACACACTTCTGTACCCAACTTCAAAAATCAACCCAGATCGATTCAGTGCACCAAATTGGATGAAACCAATTTTGTTGGAAAGGTCTGTGAATGCTTAATCCAATCCCGTTGGATTCAAGTCATTTGGATCAGTAGATCACCCATAGCAAAAATAACAAGGCAGAAGATTTTCTGCATTCAAACATTTTTCAAATTTAAACCATAAAAGCTTTTGAGTTGATTCCAACTCTCAAAAATCACATTTAACCATACCTTTCAGAATATATAAAAATATATAGGTTTACTTGCAGAAATATTGTTCAGGGAATAAAAGAATGCTTCATAAGCATTTCTAGCCACTTTAATTAATTAAAATAAAAAGGTAAAACCTTATTAAATTGTGACACCACTTTAAATCACATTCCCATGGACTACAATATGTGGTGATGACATGTGTCAACATGATCCCATGTTTAGTTTGGAGAATATTAAATCTTAAGTAGTTTTTCAATGAGTAGAAATTACTTTTCTAAAATAAAAAGATTTAAACCAATCCTTAACCTTGTAATGTTAGAGATGATGCTAGATCATCTATAGGACCCTTATGTGTGATGATTGCAAGTAGTTAAGTATTGTTTGGTGATTGTGTACCTCGTATTTATTCATAGACGCTAGTACCGACCAAGGATACGAGGAGGAAGGAGGATACTACGAAGAGGAAGCCGAGGAGAACTTCAACCACTGCTCTGCACAAGGCAAGCTAACACTTGCAAGATATTATACCTATGCAAGCTTATATTGACACTGATGCAAGCCTAATACTACAAGTGAATGTGCAAGCTAACACTTGCAAGATACCCTATTGTTGCCACAAACCCATACCTGTGATATGAATACTATATGCCTTAAGCATATGTGATCATACTCACTTGATAAACCAATCCTAGTTTTATGGCAAGTTTCTTACTTTATTTCTTTATCAAAGCCTACTTAGAGTCTACCTAAGAGTTTGGTAGATATTAGACAGTTGTGCTCAAGTTTGCCTAAAGAGCATAAAATTTGGCCTAAGCTAGAAACCTTGATCTCAGCCTAAGGTATAAGGTTGTACTTAGTTGAAACTCCACTAGTACCACTCCTCATCATTATTACCCCCACCTGTAGATGCTAGTGCTAAGCATAAAACTTGATCAACTTTAGATGGGATCAATTTGTGGAAAAATGGTTGTGAAAACCTTGGAATGATGGATCATTCTATTGAAATGTTTTGGACATGTGTTTCCAAACACTTGATGGTTTGGTGATGAAAATGTTGAGGCATGAGCCTTAGCCCTTTATAAAACTGATGGTTGTCTGGATGCGATACCATTCCAATTTTATCGTACAACCACAATACCCGAATATTGGGTAGGGCTTGACTGGAAACTTATATACCTTAGTATTAGTTCCCTCACGGCCAAGGTCTGAGCTGAGGCTACCTTGTGAAGATTGTCCACCTGTGCAGTACCCAAGATGACAGTTAGTCATGGTTGGGAGGCCAAACTCACAGGAGAGGTGCTGATACTAGGGAGTATAATTGAAAGGTTAGGATTGATTATCCACATACTGAGTATGGTGAATTCAGGATTTGTTCCTGACGGATGTATCGAATGTTGTGGTGAAAGTGTACAATCTCTGCAGAGTGTCAAACTATTCGAATAGCCGTGTCCGCGGTTATGGACAGTTGGAGTGGCCATACTGTTCCCCCGTCAGACACTTTTGAAAATGACTTGTGAAATGAATTGAGACTTTGACTTGACCACAACAGAGTTGTGACCTGAATTACAAGATCCCACTTAGGAGTGATAAAATTGTGACTAGCTTTGGAACTTAGTAAAGATAAACCTGGCTTTTTGCAAAACAACCCTAGAGCCTAGTGTCCTATTATCCAAAAACCCCTTACCTGTTAGTATTAGTTTGCGAATACTTAAAGAGTACTCATGGCTTTGTCCCTGGCTATTCCCATGGCCAGACTATGAAGAGGAGTACCTCGAAGATGGACCCTAGGAAGGTTACGACAACTAGGATCATCTCCCATCGTCAGCATTGCCTGTGACCCCGAAGATGGAGCTTCGCCCACGCTACCGTTATTATTACGTATTCCGCTGCTTGATGTTGTATTAAGAACTGGATCATGAGATCCCTATTTGTGTAAGAACCTATATATCGTTTGTAATGGATGAAGTACTATGGTATCCAATTCTGTTATGTCTCACAAAAATGGTAATCCTGGGATTGCGATGTATGGCACAACAGGCATCTAGGATTGAAAAATCCGGGTGTTGACAATGACGTTTGATGACCTAAAAGCTTTCTTCCGATACCAGGGAGTTGTATTATCTCATGGTCTAAGGAATACAATATTTGACAGAAGAAAAGCTTCGCAAAGATGAACACGATGACACGATCTAATTGCTTCGCTTAGTTTGGGTCTGTCCACCATATCATTCTCCCAATGATATGATCTCATTATTAATCGACAACTCATGTCCATGGTTAGGAAACCTTAACCATCATTAATCAATGAGCTAGTCCATAGAGGCATACTAGGGACACTGTGTTGTTCACAAACCACACAAGTATTAAAGTTTCCGCTTAATACAATTCTAGCATGGAATATAAACATTATCATGAACAAGAATTATAATAATAACATCTTTATTATTGCCTCTAGGGCATAATTCCAACAGTCTCCCACTTGCACTAGAGTCAATAATCTAGTTTACATTTGGCAACAATCTCACACCCATGGCACTAAGGTGCTAATCATGTTTTACACGTGGAAGAGGTTTAGTCAATGGATCTGCGACATTCAGATCTATATGTACTTTGCTAATCTTCAGATCTCCATCTGCTATATAATCTCAGATTATATGAAACTTGCGGTTGATATGCTTGGTCTTTGGATGATATCTTGGTTCCTTAGCGAGTGCTATGGCGCCAGTGTTGTCACACAATATCTCCAGTGGGTCCAGTGCACTTGGAACCACGCCAAGCTCAGTGATGAAGTTCCTGATCCAAACTCCTTCACTTGACGCTTCTGCAGCAGCCATGTATTCCGCTTCTACTGTAGATCCCGCGATCACGCTTTGCTTGCAGCTTCTCCAGCTCACAGCTCCTCCATTCAAAATATAAACGTATACTGTCTGAGATTTAGAATCATCCTTGTCGGTGTCGAAACTAGCGTCGACGTAACCTTTTACGACGAGCTGTTCATCACCCCCATAGACTAAGAACATTTCTTTAGTCCTATTTAGGTACTTTAGGATGTTCTTCACGGCTGTCCAGTGTTCCACTCCTGGATGACTTTGATATCTACTCGTCAAACTAAGAGCATTGGACACATCCGGTCTAGTACACAGCATGGCATACATGATAGAACCTATGGCCGAGGCATAAGGCACTTTGCTCATAGCTTCCCTATCATTTACCATAGCTGGACACTGAGCGTTGCTCAATATCTTACCTGACAACATAGGCACTGAACCTTTCTTTGCCTTATCCATTCTGAACCTTTTCAGAACTTTGTCTAGGCATGTACTCTGGCTTAAAGCTATCAGGAGTCTTTGTCTATCTCTATAGATTTTGATGCCCAATATATAAGCAGCTTCACCTAGGTCTTTCATTGAAAAACACTTGTTCAAATAACTCTTCACATCGTTAAGCATGTTAATGTCATTTCCAATAATCAATATGTCATCCACATATAGTACCAGAAATGTCACCGAGCTTCCACTCACTTTCTTGTAGATACAAGCTTCGTAGCAATTTGGAACAAATCCAAATCTCTTGATCACTTGATCAAAACGAAGGTTCCAACTCCGAGATGCTTGCTTTAGTCCATAAATGGAACGCTGAAGCTTGCACACTTTATCAGCATCCTTAGGATCGACAAAACCTTCGGGTTGCATCATATACAACTCTTCATCAATGTTGCCATTGAGGAACGCAGTCTTGACATCCATCTGCCATATTTCATAATCATGACACGCAGCAATTGCTAATAAAATCCGAATGGACTTAAACATCGCTACGGGAGAGAAAGTCTCATCGTAGTCAACACCTTGAACTTGCCGAAAACCTTTCGCGACAAGCCATGCTTTATAGACGGTAACATTACCATCCGCGTCCGTTTTCTTCTTGAAGATCCATTTGCACTCAACGGCCTTTCGGTCGCTAGGAGGGTCCACCAAAGTCCATACTTGGTTTTCGCTCATGGATCCCAATTCGGATTTCATGGCTTCTAGCCATTTCTCAGAGTCTGGGATCATCATCGCTTCCTCATAGTTCGTAGGTTCACTGTCTTCTACCAACAAGATAGTCAAGACAGGGTTGCCGTACCACTCAGGAGGGGCACGCGACCTTCTCAACCTGCGACGTTCAGTAGCAGCATCGTCCGAAGCTTCATGATCCTTGTCATTAGCTTCCTCTATTGTTGGTGCAGGCGGCACTGGAACAATTTCAGGTGCTACGCTACTCTCCAATTCAAGAGAAGGTTCAACAACCTCGTCTAGCTCTACTTTCCTCCCACTCACTTCTTTCGAGAGAAACTCCTTCTCAAGAAAGGAACCGTTCTTCGCGACAAACACTTTGCCTTCGGTTCTGTGATAGAAGGTATACCCAATAGTTTCCTTAGGGTATCCTATGAAGATGCATTTCTCCGCTTTGGGTTCGAGCTTATCCGGCATCAACTTCTTGACGTAGGCTTCGCATCCCCAAACTTTAAGAAACGACAACTTAGGTTTAGCACCAAACCACAGTTCATACGGTGTCGTCTCAACGGATTTAGATGGTGCCCTATTTAAAGTGAATGCAGCGGTTTCTAATGCATAACCCCAAAATGATAACGGCAAATCAGTAAGAGACATCATTGATCGGACCATATCTAATAGGGTTCGATTCCGGCGTTCAGACACACCATTGCGCTGTGGTGTTCCAGGTGGCGTGAGTTGCGAAACAATTCCGCTTGCTTTAAGATGCGTGAGAAAATCATAACTCAAATATTCACCTCCACGATCAGATCGTAGAAACTTAATCTTTCTGTTACGATGGTTCTCCACTTCATTCTGAAATTCTTTGAACTTTTCAAATGTTTCAGATTTATGTTTCATTAAATAGATATACCCATATCTACTTAAGTCATCGGTAAAAGTGATAAAATAGCGATATCCACCGCGCGTCGAAACACTCATCGGTCCGCATACATCGGTATGTATGATTTCCAACAAGTCTGTTGCTCGCTCCATCATACCGGAGAACGGGGTTTTGATCATCTTGCCCATGAGGCATGGTTCGCATGTGTCAAATGATTCAAAATCAAGAGACTCCAAAAGTCCATCAGAATGGAGTTTCTTCATGCGCTTTACACCAATATGACCTAGACGACAGTGCCACAAATAAGTAGTATTATCACTATCTACTTTGCATCTCTTAGCCTCAATGTTATGGATGTGTGTTTCATCCCTTTCGAGATTTAGAAGAAATAAACCATTCACAACAAGTGCATGACCATAAAAGATGTTACTCATATAAATAGAACAACCATTATTCTCCGATTTAAATGAATAACCGTCTTGCAATAAACAAGATCCAGAAATAATGTTCATGATCAACGCAGGCACATAATAACACTTATTAAGGTTTAAAACTAATCCCGAAGGTAAAACTAAGGAGAGCGTGCCGACGGCCATCACATCAACTCTTGATCCGTTGCCAACGCGCATCGTCACCTCATCCCTCGCAAGCCGCCGTCTATTACTTAGCTCCTGTTTCGAGTTACAAATATTAGCAACTGAACCAGTATCAAATACCCAGGCACTACAACGAGGGCTAGTAAGGAAAACATCAATGACATGTATATCAAATATACCTTTGATGGTGCCAGCCTTCTTGTCCGCTAAGTACTTCGGACAGTTGCGCTTCCAGTGACCCTTGTCCTTGCAATAGAAGCACTCAGTGTCCGGCTTGGGTCCAGACTTGAGCTTCTTCTGAGCAGGGGCAACGCGCTTGCCGCCGCCTTTCTTGAAGGGCTTCTTTGCACCCTTACCTTTCTTGAAGGTGGGGGGCTTGTTGACCATCAACACATGATTATCCTTTTTGATGTCCACCTCCGCAGCCTTCAGCTTTGCGAAGAGCTCGGTGATCGTATCAGTGGAACCAATCTGATTGTGAGTCACTACAAAACTTTTGTAGCTGGGAGGGAGTGATTGCAGAACCCTGTCAATCTTGAGCTCCTCTGGAATCTTGCAGTCCAGTTGCTCAAGGCGTTGAGTGTAGCCCGACATCTTAATGGCGTGCTCACTAACGGAACTCCCTTCCTCCATCTTGCAGTTAAAGAACTTCTTAGAGATCTCATATCTTTCAGAACGGGCCTGAGTCTGAAACATAGTTTTCAACTCCTCAAGAATCTCAAAGGGCCCGGGATAGTCTTCAAAACAATTTTGAAGGTCCGATTCCATAGCAAACAACATGGTGCTCTTAATCACACCATAATCATCTTTGCGCGACTGATAGACAGCTTTCTCATCAGCCGACGCATCTACAGCAGGAGCGTCACCTAACGCATTCTCAAGGACATAGTCCTTTTAACCGCCAGAGAGAATGATTCTTAGATTGCGGAACCAGTTGGTGAAGTTAGACCGATTGTTTTTAAGCTTTTCCTTCTCAGCAAAAATGTTGAAGTTGAAGTTGGACTTAGTCATTTGATCTACAATGTTTGCAAGTACAAATTATACTATGTTCATGATAACTAGTTCAACTTTTAATCAAATTACTAGATGAACTCCCACTAAATTCAACATCCCTCAAGTTGTTTAGTGAACATGATCCAAATTCACCACACCTAATCCGATCTTCACGAGAAGAGATGTGGTTTCAATGGTGGACAACAAAGTGTCGATCATATCATTCATATGACTCATGTTTAACCTTTCGGTTCATGAGTTCCGAGGCCATGTCTATACATGCTAGGCTCGTCAAGTCAAACCCAAGTATTTCCGCGTGTGCAAAACTGGCTTGCACCCGTTGTATGTAAACGTAGAGTCTATAGCACCCGATCATCACGTGATGCTTGGACACGATGAACTTTCGCAACGGTGCATACATGGGGAGAACACAGTTTTATCTTGATCTTTAAGTGAGGAATCATCTTATAATGCTACCGTCGCGATCTAAGCATAATAAGATACATAATAGGATAAACATCACATGCATATAACTTTATGTGACATGGTATAGCCAATCTTCGCGCAATGATCTCCATCTTGTGCGTGCCGGCATGATCGCCATCACTCCACCATGATTGCCTCCACCACGAATAGCAACTACAACTATTGCTAACTACTTAGCGATAAAGTGAAACTATTACATGGCGTATAAGAAGTTGACACACAGGTCATACACAATTATAAAGACAACCATATGGCTCCTGCCGGTTGTGTACTCATTGACATGCAAGTCGTGAAACATTACAAAACATGATCATCGCATACAATATACACATCACATCTTGGGCCATACCATATCACAGAAAACACTCCCTGCAAAAACAAGTTAGACGCCTCTACTTTGTTGTTGCATGTTTTATGTGGCTTATGGGAGTAGCAAGCTAAGAACGATTCTTACCTACGGAAAGCCACAATGGTGATATTATGGTTGCCAAACTCCGGTGTTAATCCCATGACAACTATAGTGAGAGAAACTGGCATCCACCAGCAGCATGTGTGGAACAAGCCACACGTCAACTGCGGAGCCGGTCTCGCGAACGACGTCGCGTAAGGTTGGCCTGGACCGCTTCAATCTCACTATCCCGCGTCATAAAAAGAACACAAACAAGAGGCTTGCAACAGAAAACATTAACGCCCGCAACAACCATGTTGCATCATACTCGTGAAACACATCTACGCATAGATCTAGCTCTGATACCACTGATGGGTTTCGCACCATAGTAAATCAACTACGGATGCGAACGGGAAAGCAAAGATCTAATCTAGGAGATGCAAACAACGAGAGAGATTAGATGAGATCTTCATACCCTTGAAGATTCGCACAGCGGAACGTTCGTCGGAATGTGGGTGATGTAGTCGTACTCGCTTCTCCTCCTCGCGATCCGCTCCGATCTAACACCGCAAGTGGCGATGCCTCCGAGAGATGCACACGTGCGGCACCTCGACGTCTCCTCCTTCCTCGGTCCAGCAAGTATGGTGGAGAGACGTATTGGATCTACAACGTGACGGCGCGGTGCAAGTGGTGGAGAGTTTCTGCAGCAGGGCTTCGCCTACACGCAGTCGGGAAGGAGAGAGAGAGGAGGGCAGCAGGGCGACTAGGCTTGAGGGGAAGGTTTGGGGGGTGGTGCGCCCCTAGCCCTCTTTATATAGAGGGGTGGGCAGCAACCCTAGCCCCTCCCCCAAGCCTAGGCCGGCGGCCAAGGAGGGAAGAGTGGGGGGCATGTCTCCCCCCTCCTTCTAGAAGCCCCCTTTAGGGTTCCCCTTGTTTGGCCGGCTGGGCCCTATGGGGCCTTGTGCCCCTGGCCCAATGCGGCCCGGGCACTCCCTCACAGGCCCATGCCCCCTCCCGGCAGGTGGGGCCACGTTGGTCCCCTTCCGGAAGGTTCTAGAAGCTTCTGGTACAATACCGATTAACCCGAAACAATTCCGAACTCCAAAAACTGCATTGCTTATATGAATCTTATTCTCCGGACCACTCCGGAACCTCTCGTGATGTCCCGGATCCCATCCGAGACTCCGAACAAAAACTCATGAACCAATTATCCAATCTATCCTAGCGTCGAGACAAGTTAAGTGTGTGACCCTTCGGGTTCGAGAATATGCAGACATGATCTTCTATCAATAATCAACAGCGGGGTCTGGAAACCCATATTGACTCCCACACATTCATCGATGATCATATCGGATGAACCACGATGCCAGGATTCAATCAATCCCATATATATATTCCCTTCGTCACGCGATATGTTACTTGCCCGAGATTTGATCGTCGGTACCGTCATACCTAGTTCAATCTCGTTCACATCAAGTACTTTACTCGTTCCGTAATCCGATATCACTTTGTGATTAACTCCTTAACCACATGCTTGCAAGCGGTGTTGATATCGATTACCGAGTGGGCCCGAAGTATATCTCTCCGACTTGGGAGGGACAAATCCCATCTCGATACATACAACCCAACATGTACTTTCAGATCACCTGAGAGACACCTTTATGATCACCCTCTCATAGGATGACGTTTGATGACCTCAAAGCTTTCTTCCGATACTAGGGAGTTGTATTATCTCATGGTCTAAGGAATACAATATTTGACATAAAAAAAGCTTCGCAAAGATGAACACGATGACACGATCTAATTGCTTCGCTTAGTTTGGGTCGGTCCACCATATTATTCTCCTAATGATATGATCTCATTATTAATCGACAACTCATGTCCATGGTTAGGAAACCTTAACCATCATCAATCAATGAGCTAGTCCATAGAGGCGTACTAGGGACACGGTGTTGTTCACAAACCACACAAGTATTAAAGTTTCCGCTTAATACAATTCTAGCATGGAATATAAACATTATCATGAACAAGAATTATAATAATAACATCTTTATTATTGCCTCTAGGGCATAATTCCAACAGAAACCCCTCGGGGTAATAATTTTGACCCTGCCCTATTGGGCCACATGGGCCCAATAAGCCCAAATGGCCAGCCCAAGTCATTTAAAATCTGTTTTATTAAAAAGAAAAAGACCAAAATACCCCTGAATTTAATTAAATTCTAGAAAATAAAATAAAAGTCCAAAAATTATAAATAAAATAGTTTTGATTCACAATAATCCACACTATCCAAATAAATTAAGATATAAAATTTTAGACACATAAATATTATTAAGAATTTTGTAAGTTATATAATCCTTATGGAATTTTACAAAATTATTGAAAGGTGATAAAATTAATTAAAATTCACTTTCATCATACATTAATATTGTAGTATTTTATAAAAAATACTAAATAATATTTAATAACAATTTTAGATATTTAAATGATAATTCCTAAAATAATTATTAAATCAATAAAAATCTGATAAAAGAAAAATAAAATAATAGAATACCATATTCTATTATAAATATTAAAAAAGTAATATTTATAAATCCTTTATTATTAAAAAAGAATTTTTATAATAATGGGGATAATGCATATCAAGTTAAATGATGCATTACATTACTTTGCATAATCATTTTGCTTCTTTAAATATTGTCCTTACCATGCAATAATGATGTTTTTGTAGACATAGAAGCTCAAGGTCCAGTGCAAGCATCAGACTTCACTACCTTGCCATCACAAGGCAAGTTCATCACTTGCTCATATCCTTTGAAGAGTCTTTACCAAAGTATTCGCAAATTATGTGTTATCATATATAATCTAAAGAAAGAAAATATTATTTTCACAAATAAAGAAATCTTAGATATCATCCTAAGTGATGATATATTGGAGAAATAGAACTTAGGGTTCTATTTGCAACAATGATGGTCAATTAGGGACTTAATAACCCCTGCCATCCGTGATTCTAGCGCCGTATATTACGCGTTAGCCATGAGATTTGGAATGGGACAGAGAAGTCAGATGTATCTTCTTCCTCTCGCATGAAGCTGGATGTGCAGGTCGTGGCTGTTATCCTCGTAGCGTGCATATTAATTGGTAATTCGTAGAGGATATGCAGCAAAAGGGTGGGAACCCTCATCGTCCCACGATAGTTCTGGCATCTAACGGTTTGTACAAACCATTGCCATAATTCATTATGTGGGCATGGTGTACACCAAGGAGGCATGCAAGGTCACGAAGGGGGCAGTGATTGTCTTGGAACAACTACTAGGCCCCACATCATGGAATTGTGGATGGGAAAGTACACTCAGTTGTGCAACAAGGAGTTGATCTCTCATGGATAAAGTAACGCACCTCTGCAGAGTGTAAGAATTGTCACTTGTTACTCCCTGTTCCGGGAAGGAGCTACAAACGCAACAGGAAAGGAACTCCATGAAAGTTCTGGTCAACCTGTGAAGGCTGATTGTCATAGATTTTTATAATAAAATCAATCTTTGAAGAAAGATTTACAAAAATTGCATAGTTCCAAGGATTTATAATCCGAGGTGGTAGTTAGAGCATCAAACTTCCCACCTTGCATATAATGAACTTGTTGGGTAACGTTGTTACTCATCCTTTCCTTTGATCCCTTGCTTAGACTCTGAGGATCCCGAAGACGTGCCAATGTATGTAGCTGAATGTCAAGAAGATGTGTTCTATGAGAAACCGGATCTATCCGGAGGTGTTGAAGGAGTGGATTACAAAATCCGCTATGGTGTTGACGATAACTAGTCCAACTAAGTATCCTAGTTAGTACTAGCCAACGGAGCCGAGCAGCATGAACTCTATATAATAAGCTGTTGAGCTCAACTCCTAGTCGGAGTTGCTATTTTTAAATTCCACTGAAACACTTTATATTTTGGTTTGTAAGTTGAACCTTTTGAAGTCTTGAACTTCTGGTATTGTAATAATAATAATGTGTGAATGTTTGTAATATGGACCCACAATGTTTCTGTTGTACCACTCTAAGGGATGTGATATTTACAGAACGGTGTTCTGTGAGTGTCATATCAACGACTATAGTGTACTTCACATGCAGTGGTATGCTGGGTCACCGCAGTTGGTATCAGAGCTAATTGATTTGACCATAGGTTGGAAACCTAGTAAAGGGTACTACCTATAGGAAGTGAAGCAACGATTAAGAATTCTCTAAAAGTAATATAATGGGTATTCAAATGAGAATATTCCGTTATATATTTTAGTGCGATAATTCTTTGTTCTGATGCAATATGTTATTTGATACTAATCAAAACTATTTTTCTGATATACAGTGATATGTCACTAAAGTTTCCAAAACAGACTTTGTTAAGGAAAGAGGAGACTCTTGATGATTATCAAGGATCATTCATAGACCAACTTTGTCAACTTTTAAAGATCTTTAGTTGTCCAACTAGAATTCCAGTGAATACTATCACTTACCTTGATGGTCGGATGTTATCCAAGTATCGTGTGAGTATTCAACTCCCATAGGAGCTTGGATTATATCATGATCTACCTATAGGTGAAGGTAGGAGCCACTTAGCAGCATATCATGTTGCTGTTGTGGAGGCGATAGCTAATATCCGGGAGCATAAAACCAAGGAGTTAGAAGGTAGCACATTTTATGTGATACCTCATGATTCTATAGACTCGGAGCCTATACCGGATCATCTTATTTTGGTTAAGAAGCATCCTAAGTTAGCTTCCAAGTTTATGGATAGATATCGAACACTCGTTGCGTCTTTTTATAAGACACATCAAGTGATTGTTGAAGATAAAAAGGACATGTTAGAGGATCTAACTGATCCGGAAAGGAGGAAGCAGTTAGCATTCCAGTTAGAGAAGGAAGCAGGTAGTAGCGCAACACCTATCTTTAAGGATATACCTATAGATCCTGAATCTTTTATACCATATCCTTATTCACCAAGACCTGACCCTATACATGATCCTACCATGGATATGAGGTATGCAGTACCACAGGGCTCAGAGGATGGTTCTGACTCAGAACTTCCTATTGAGAATTCGGATGGTTGGAGAATGGGATTATATGAAGGATCTCATGAACATCAGATGTCCACAGATGGTTCTGACAGAAATGTTGGACAATCTAGCTGGATGGGTGCAAGGATTAACCCTAGTAACAGTAGTGGAAACACCATGTCAATAGATAATCAGGATGAAGAAGAAGATCCTGAGGAGAGAGTGTTTGATTCATCAACATCTTCTCAAAACCCAGGGAGTATACATTATCCAGTGTTTAACTATCTTGCACAAGGGAGCACCTGGGAAGCAGGAGGATCTGCGTATCCTGTTGACAACTCAAGGAATGAAGCTCAGGAGATGCAGGCGGGAGATAATGTTGAATATGTTTCTGAAGACTTTTCAACTGAGCTGGAGGGAGTCAATGCGCTCAAATTGAGTAATGCTCATGTGCTAACACTTCAGATACAGAGTATGTTCCTTCTGGAAGGCCATTTGTTCCACAAACTGTGCGACGAATAACACGTCATCACGGTTGGACATCAGGCATGTATGATGAGCGTAGTTACTACTAGAAGCAGGCAACTAGTTAGTGATATTGAGTACCTTGTACTGTACTCAAAGAAATAAGATAGTGTGATGAATAAGGTAGTTTTGTGATTATACCTATATGGTATATGTTGTAATGACTTTGTATTATTATGATATTATGTATAATATGTGAAATACATATTTGGATTTTCTTTGGATTCTCATTGTGTGACTAGTTCTATGCGTAAAATCGAGCTCAGAACACATGTGCATGATGTAACTATGAGTATTCGCTTTATGTTGCAGGACTAGAGTGTCATGGATACGGGTGTACAAAATGAAACTGGGCAGCAGCGGATGGAGCAAGAGGCCAAAGAGAAGGCCGATGCAGATGCAGCAAATCAAGGAGCATTACCACCACCACCAATGAGGTCGTTAATGGAGCAGCATTTTATGCAGTGTATGCAAATGATGCAAGAGACCCAGAACAAGTTCATGGAGGAGTTGCTGGGACGAGCAAATCAGAGGGCACCTGAAGGTGGAGGAGTGAGTCTATCTGATTTCCAGAATGCAAGGCCGTTACCTTTTGCATCAGCCCCTGAACCAATGGATGCAGAAGATTGGTTAGCAGATACTAAAAGGAAGCTGAAAACTGTAGGTTGCAATGATGAGGAGAAATTGAGGTATGCAACTCATCTTTTGACTAGACCTCAGCATCATGGTGGGAGAATCAATTGGCCATGCAACAACCAGGAAGGGAGTTTACCTGGGAAGAGTTCAAGCAGAGATTCAGTGAATATCATGTTCCGGAAAGTGTTATGGAGTTGAAGTGGAGAGAATTTGAAGAGCTTCAGCAGGGATATAATAGCGTCATGAAGTACATCCGAGAGTTTAGTCAACTGTCTCGCTATGCTGAGGAGGATGTCAACACTGAAGAGAAGCGGAAGAAGCGTTTTCTGCGTGGGTTAGACCCATTTGTGAAGATGCAACTAAGGTTAGCCAATACGCAAACTTATCAGCAGTTGCTGGATGCAGCCATTACTTTCGAAGATGATTATAAGAATGTCCAAGAGGATAGGAGGAAGAGAGCCAAGAAGGAAACCAAGAGGATTCAGGCAAGTAAACCTAAACCCAATCTGGAATTCAAACCTCGGAACAGGAACTATGGCAACAATAACAATAACAATAACAAGGGCAGTGGTGGAAATCAATCCAATCCGTGAAGGAATGTTATTTGTAACAATTGTGGAATTCCAGGGCATTTCCAGAGGGAATGGAAAAAAGCCTGTAGTAATCTTTTACGGTTGTGGTCAGAAGGGGCATATCAAGCCCGATTGTCCGAGCAAACCACCTGAAGGTTGGCCTACCAAGGGAGGAGGACAAGCCAGTGGAGGAAATGGACAACCCAATAAAGGAGGCAATAATGGCAAGAACAACAATGGCAAGAGAAACAGACCTACTGGGAAACTGAACTATGCAACCCTTGAGGAGGTGGATAATTCGGAGCATGCAGTGATAGGTACGCTCAATATCCTTACCAATCCCGGCAAAGTTCTATTTGATACTGGTGCAACTACTTCATTCATTTCTGAAGAATTTTTTAATAAGTTCGGGATTAGAAGGGCAACGTTATAAAGTACTATGACCGTAGTTACGGCAGGGGGAAATGTGATTGTACGCCACATAAAACAAGATCAGGTTATCTCGATCTGTGGTTGTACATATTTCGCAGACCTTTATGTGATTCCTTTGAAGGGAATTGCAGTAGTGCTGGGGATGGACTGGATGATGGAATACGGAGCTCAGATAAACTGTGAGGAAAAAACTGTCTCAATCAAAACTCCAAGTGGAGCAAGGATAGTTTACCAAGCAGATAAGCACAGTCATATCATGGTGGATCTGCAGTTAAACTCAATGAAAGAGGTCAAATTGGAAGATATTCCTATAGTAAATGAATTTCAAGATGTTTTTCCAGCAGAGCTACCGGGAATGCCACCAGACCGGGAGATAGAGTTCACTATTGACCTAATTCCTGGTACAACACCAATAGCTCAAGCACCATATAAGATGGGACCCAAAGAATTAAAAGAACTCAAATAGCAAATTGATGAGTTAGCCAGAAAAGGATTTATTCAGGAAAGTGTGTCTCCATGGGGAACACCAGTAATCTTTGTGGATAAGAGAGATGGTGGAAGAAGGATGTGTGGAGATTATAGAAATATGAACAACGTTACTATCAAGAATAAGTATCCTTTACCAAGAATTCAAGATTTTTTTGATCAAGTGAAAGGGGCTAGAGTATTTTCAAAGATCGATTTAAGATCTGGATACCATCAAATCAAAATCAAACCGGAAGATGTTCCAAAGACATCATTTGTCTCAAGATATGGACACCATGAGTATCCGGTAGTACCATTTGGTTTGACCAATGCACCTGCAATATTCATGAATCTGATGAACAATATCTTCATGCCATATTTGGACAAGTTCATCATAGTCTTTATTGATGATATTCTGATATATTCCAAGGATAAGGAAGAGCATGCTGATCATTTGAGAATAGCATTGCAGACTCTAAGGGAACACAAACTTTATGCTAAGTTCAGAAAGTGTGAATTTTGGCTAGATGAGGTATAATTCCTCGGTCATGTGATCAGTAAAGATGGAATTGCTGTAAATCCATCTAAGGTTCAGTCAGTACTAGAATGGACTGCGCCAACCAATGTGAAGAAAATTCGAGTTTCTTAGGAATGGCTGGTTATTATCGGAGATTCATTGAAGGTTTCTCCAAAATAGCCGGACCAATGACCAAATTGTTAAGAAAGAATACACCATTCAATTGGGATGAGAAGTGTGAAGCAAGTTTTCAAGAGTTGAAGACCAGGTTAACCACAGCTCCATCTTAGCAGTTCCTGAAACAGGGAAGGACTTCACAGTATACTGTGATGCATCTAAAGAAGGTCTAGGTTGTGTACTAATGCAAGATCTGAAAGTCATTTCTTATGGTTAAAGACAACTGAAACCACATGAAGTCAACTATCCAACTCATGATTTAGAATTAGCAGCAGTCGTTTTTGCACTGAAAGGATGAAGACATTTCCTATATGGAGCCAGATGTGAGTTATACACTGACCATAAAACTCTCAAATATTTCTTCACTCAAAAAGAACTGAATATGAGACAGAAGCGTTGGTTAGAACTAATCAAGGATTATGATTTAACAATCAACTATACTCCAGGAAAAGCAAATGTTGTAGTTGATGCTTTAAGCAGAAAGAGTGCAGATATTCAGCCTAGTAATCGGGAGTTACCAAAAGAGTTACAAATGGACTTGGAAAGGTTAGAGCTTCAATTCATTAGAACAGAGGTTCTTGGAGGATTAGCCACTATGCAGGTAGTTGCAGAGCAGAACAGTGATCTTAAGCAAGAAATTTCCAGGCATCAAACAGAAGATCCTTTTATTGCTAAGGAAATTCGGAGGATATCTCAAGGGCAAAAATTAGCTTTTCGCCTTGGGGATTATGAGTCTTTATGGTTTCAAGACCGACTATGTGTTCCAAATGTGACTGAGATTAGAGATGTCATACTCAGAGAAGCACATGAAACACCATATTCTATACATCTAGGAAGTACTAAGATGTATATGGATTTGAAAGAACTATTCTGGTGGAATAACATGAAAAGAGATATTGCTAAATATGTATCTGAATGCCATACTTGCCAAAGGGTGAAGGCTGAACATCAAAGTCCAGTAGGACCATTACAACCGTTGGAAATTACTGAATGGAAGTGGGAGGAAATAGGTATGGACTTCATCACAGGATTGCCCATGACACCAAAAAGGAAGGATATGATATGGGTAATTATGGACAGACTCACTAAAAGTGCACATTTTATTTCGGTGAATCAAAAATATAATGGCGAGAAGTTAGTTGAAGTTTACGTCAAGGAGATAGTAAGTAAGCATGGAGTACCCAAGAAGATCGTAACTGATAGGGGATCAGTGTTTACTTCAGCATTTTGGAAGCAATTGCATGAAGCACTTGGTTCAAAGTTAGATTTCAACACAACATATCATCGGGCGAAGGGTAGATTTAGTAATTTGAAATGTTGCATGCATTCATCTATGAAAATGTGGGTAATTTTTTCGCCAAATAAAAATCTAAAGTGATCAAGGTTTCTTTCATACTTTGAGGTTAGGTTTAGTCTTAAAGGATGATTGCTATAGACTTTGATATGATCTTTGAGGAATCATGTGTTTTAGGAAATGAATTTGAATTTTAAACTTGAGTGTTTGAATTATAAGTTAAATGATTTTTGAATAATGTTTGAATCTTGATTAGATTAAGAGTTAATCAATTTAGGTTAAAACTTTATTTAAAATAAAACAATTAAGAATATGAACATCTATTTCCTATTTTTATTCAATAAATAAGTTACAAAAATGTAACTTATTGAAATTATCCACAATCTTCACCATAGCAAATAAATAAAGAATAAGAATATTTATTTATTGGTAATAATATAAGCTTTATTACAAAATAATAAAATGAAGATTACAAAAGAATAAAACTAAAATTACAAAAGAATAAGAAGATTACAAATGACTATTCTATAAAGGAAACCTAAACTAAATCTTCATCTTCAAACCTGTACCTGCAAAACAAACACTAATAAAAAAATAAAAAAAGTTAAAGTTAAAACTGTTTTACTCTCAGACTTGTCAGTGAAGTGCACTGATCAAGATTCATCACTGAGTAATTTATAAAAGGGGCAAGTTTAACCAATATGAAAGAATCTATCTTTCATAATTTTAAGCCAAAAAGTCAAATGACAGCTAGGAGGGGCAAGTTTCACCAGCCAGGTAAAATTAAACAGATCAAAGTAACTCTCAAAGTCCAGAGCATATCCACAAGTGCACAACAAGCACACAGGCAGGACACACACCTAAATGCTGGTGTGTGATGTCAGCTTCACAGCACAGCTCAAACACACAAAACCATCAGCACAGCCATGGAGAGGCACTAGTGCATCTCTTCACTGCTCATACACACAAGAACAGCTAGCTTAGCCAGCAGCTACATCAAGCTCAGCAGCCAAACCAAACCACCAAAGATCAACCAAACATCACCAGATGGTGACATAAGGAGGGGGAAGGATCAGGTGGACAGCAAGGCCAAGTCCAAGAGCTAGGAGGAGCAGGCTAGCTCAAGGTCAAGCACAGGAGCTCAGCAAAACAATAACAACATCACAGGTGAAGGACATGATCTAATCAGCAAGATCAACATCACCACCCAATTCCATAATCATCATTTTTTGTGGTGAGTATCATAAAACCATCACATGATCTAATCATATTATCTAGATAGAAGCATGTGTTGTTTTATGAAACAATCTCTCAATAATCACCCAAGTGAGGTGAATCTATCCTAGAGATTTCAAGTATAAAGATTAGAAATCAAACTAAGCCAAAAGCACCAATCTCTTAGACCAGCCTCACAGAGTTTGGTGTTAGCATATGCAACTTAAATAATTCTTCATTTGTTCTTATTAGACCAGGGCACATCTCCCAGAGGGAGTAGCATCTCTAATATTGCAAGTTACAAACAAACTATTTGCTCAACTAACTAGGACTTAAAATCCTAGAGCCTCAGACCAACATCATAGGCAGGAGAGTTAAAAGAAGCTTTCATTTTATCTTGCCAGTATTAATCACCAGCTTGTCTTAAGCTTAAACCAACCCAAACAATGGATTAGAATCAATCTTGTGTGCCATACCAAGATGGTGTCACAAGAACAATTCTACATGCATCAGAATAAGCATTTCATCTTCACAGATTCAATCAATCAATCTACCAATCATTTTCCTGTCATTACAGGAATCATAATTAGAACATTTCTAAGTATATCTTCACTGTTGAGATCATTATGATCTCAGACCACACATGAATTCTCAAGCCAACAGCACTAAGACAGTGATTTCATCACACCATACACATTATCATTAATCAGATAATGACAGTGGTAAAATATCAAACCCACTGACTTTACCAAGCATTGATTTCAGAACAACTATATCATCTAAATCATATGAAATATAAACATAAAATCATCTAATAAGCCACTAGAACCATTATAGTTCATCTTAAGAAGCAAGCCTCAAGCTACTAATCATCCAGCATGTATAGAGACCATCAACACATGATCTAATTCATCCAGTATATGATCAACATAGGGATATGAACCCTAATCAGAACAAGAACCCTAGTTAGGAGATTGAACCCTAATCAGAACATAGTCACTAGGCAAAGGTAGCCACTAGATACACACAAAGAGATTCATGGTGATAGGATGAACCAAGATCCATAGAGGCAACTTACCCGGGGTCCTCACTAACGAATTGAAGAGGAAGCAGATCAGCCTACGAGCCCGCGGAAGCACAGGGAGCACCCCAGAGGGCTCTGCAACCTGCACCAGCCATGGCGGCGGCAGCCACAACAGCACACGAACACAGCACACCACCACAGGAGGGACCGCGGCGGCGGCAGCACTTTCCCCAAACCCTAGGGTTCGGGAATGGGGTGAACCTGGCCACAGGGGAGCTCCGGAGTCAAAGCGAAGTGGACTAGATGAACGAGCGTAGTCGTCAACCTCGCCCTGCACCACGACAGCGGTCAGGGAGGGCCACAGCGGCGGCCATCGCCAGCGGTGGCGCCAGAACCCCACGGGGTCGAGGGAGAGGAGAGCTGAGAACGAAGGAGAGACAGAGTGAGAGAGTGGGCTGGGTGGGCCGAAACCCCTCGGGGCAATAATTTTGACCCTGCCCTATTGGGCCACATGGGCCCAATAAGCCTAAATGGCCAGCCCAAGTCGTTTAAAATCTGTTTTAATAAATAGGAAAAGACCAAAATACCCCTGAACTTAATTAAATGCTAGAAAATAAAATAAAATTCCAAAAATTATAAATAAAATATTTTTGGATTCACAATAATCCACACTATAAAAATAAATTAAGAAATAAAATTTTAGACACATAAATATTATTAAGAATTTTGTAAGTTCTATAATCCTTATGGAATTTTACAAAATTATTGAAAGGTGATAAAATTAATTAAAATTCACTTTCATCATACATTAATATTGTAGTACTTTAGAAAAAATGCTAAATAAATATTTAATAACAATTTTTGATATTTAAATGATAATTCTTAAAAGAATTATTAAATCAATAAAAATCTGATAAAAGAAAACTAAAATAAAAGAATACCATATTCTATTATAAATATTAAAAAATTAATATTTATAAATCCTTTATTATTTAAAAATAATTTTTATAATAATGGGGAGAATGCATATCAAGTTAAATGATGCATTACATACATTGCATAATCATTTTGCTTCTTTAAATATTGTCCTTACCGGGCAATAATGATGTTTTTGTAGACATAGAAGCTCTAGGTCCAGTGCAAGCATCAGACTTCACTACCTTGCCATCACAAGGAAAGTTCATCACTTGCTCATATCCTTTGAAGAGTCTTTACCAAAGTATTTGCAAATTGTGTGTTATCATATATACTCTAAAGAAAGAAAATATATTTTTCACAAATAAAGAAATCTTAGATATCATCCTAAGTGATGATATATTGGAGCAATAGAACTTAGGGTTCTATTTGCAACAATGATGATCAATTAGGGACTTAATAACCCCTGCCATCAGTGATTCTAGCGCCGTATATTACGCGTTAGCCATGAGATTTGGAATGGGACAGAGAAGTCAGTTGTATCTTCTTCCTCTCGCATGAAGCCGGATGTGCAGGTCGTGGCTATTATCCTCATAGCGTGCATATTAATTGGTAATTCGTAGAGGATATGCAGCATATGGGTAGGAAGCGTCATCGTCCCACGATAGTTCTCGCATATAACGGTTTGTACAAACCATTGCCGTAATTCATTATGTGGGCATGGTGTACACCAAGGAGGCATGCGAGGTTGCAAAGGGGGCAGTGATTGGCTTGTACCAACTACTGGACCCCACATCATTGAATTGTGGACTGGAAAGTACGCCCGGTTGTGCAACAAGGAGTTGATGTCTCATGGATAAAGTAACGCACCTCTGCAGAGTGTAAGAATTGTCACTTGTTACTCCCTATTCCGGGAACGAGCTACGAACGCGGCAGGAAAGGAACTCCATGAAAGTTCTGGTCAACCTGTGAAGGCTGATTGTCATAGATTTTTATAATAAAATCAATCTTTGAAGAATGATTTACAAAAATTGCATAGTGCTAAGGATTTATAATCCGAGGTGGTAGTTAGAGCATCAAACTTCCCACCTTGCATATAATGAACTTGTTGGCTAACGCTGTTACTCATCCTTTCCTTTGATCCCTTGCTTAGACTCTAAGGATCCCGAACACATGCCAATGTATGCAGATGAATGTCAAGAAGATGTGTTCTACGAGGAACCGGATCTGTCCGGAGGTGTTGAAGGAGTGGATTACGAAATCTGCTATGGTGTTGACGGTAACGAGTCCAACTAAGTATCCTTGTTAGTAGTAGCCAATGGAGCCGAGCATCATGAACTCTATAGAATAAGCTGTTGAGCTCAACTCCTAGTCGGAGTTGCTATTTTTAAATTCCACTGAAACACTTTATATTTTGGTTTGTAAGTTGAACCTTTTGAAGTTTTGAACTTATGGTATTGTAATAATAATAATGTGTGAATATTTATAATATGGACCTGCAATGTTTCTGTTGTACCACTCTGAGGGATGTGATATTTACAAAACGGTGTTCTATGAGTGTCATATCAACGACTATAGTGTACTGCACATGCAGTGATATGCTGGGTCACCGCACTCCTCGTATCCTTGGTCGGTACTAGCGTCTATAAATAAATACGAGGTACACAATCACTAAACAATACTTAACTATTTTTAATCATCACACAAAAGTTCACACTAGATGATCTAGCATCATCACTATTATCACAAGGATTAAAGCACTTGTCTTATTTCTTTTATTTGAGAAAAGTAATTTCTACTCATTTAAAGACTACTTAAGATTTAATATTCTCCAACTCAAACATGGGATCATGTTGACACATGTCATCACCACATATTTCAGTACATGAGAATGTGATTTAAAGTGGTGTAACAATTTAATAAGGTTTAACCTTTTTATTTTAATTAAATAAAGTGACTAGAAATGCCTATGTGGCATCCTTTTATTACTTGAACATTATTTCTGCAAGTAAACCCATATGTTTTTATATATTCTGAAAGGTATGATCAAATGTGATTTTTGAGAGTTGGAATCAACTCAAAAGCTTTTATGGTTGAATTTTGAAAAATGTTTGAATGCAGAAAAGCTTTTGCCTTGTTATTTTTAGCATGGTTGATCTAGAGATCCAAATGGTTTGAACCCAATGGGCTTGGATTAAGATTTTCAGTACATTTCTAACAAAATTGGTTTCATGCATTTTTGTTCAGTGAATCGATCTGGGTTGATTTTTGAATCTAGGTACAGATCTATGTTTGAAATTCAATGAATAAAGCTTAATTTGAATTGTTGGGTCACGCGGGATGTTTTACTGGGCCGGCCCACTACACACAGCATGTACACGGGTTGGTTAAGTGGTTGTCCCCACGCGTCAGTGAGACGGGGAGGGGCGAAGCGGTACGGGGAAATGTGGACCGTGAGATCTAGTTCTAATCGAACGGCTATGGTTCATTGTCCACGTCGGGCAGCGCCGGCGAGACTGAACCCTAACGCGACAAGTGGGGGTCGTGGGATGCTCACCGGGGCTCAGGCAAGGGTCGGTGACGGGGGCGAATGACGAAGTCAACGATAGCGGTTCTCCTGGAACCGACAGCTTCTCATGGGGTGGCTCCACTCAACGGCTCCCTTCTTCTCCAGCAACGGTGGGCTCCGACCAAATTCCGGCGATGCGCTGCTCGCCTTGCTCCGGGAGTGAGGTGGGTGGTTTTGAGTGAGAGGGGAGTGAACTGGTGTGAAGAAAACAAGCGGTGGATGCCTCTATTTATAGTGGCTGAAGGGGACCGACGGGCGTGGGCGGAGCTCGTCGTGGTTGACGGTACAGAGTGCTACTAGCATGGGCAATGGTAGGGGCGGTGCGGTGCTCCTTGGCGAAGCTCAACGGCGTGGTGGAGAGGCGTGGGGCGGTGCTGATCGGTCGGAACACGCAGACGCTACGGGTGGGTCCGACAGCAGTTTTAATGTCGCACAACGCGCGTGGTCTGCGCGGCAGCGAACATGCATGTCTCGCAGGGTGCTGGGGTGCTGGTGATCATCCCTGCAAGCGGCGAGGGCGGCGCGCGGTCTGTGGGTGCTGGTCGAGCGTGGCGCACTAGCGCGCTCTCGGCATGGTCGCAGAGGAGTTTGGCATGGGTGTTCTGGGTGGGCCAGGGGATATCTCCGCTCGGGGCTGGGACAGTGGGTGGCGGTGGACGATGTTGCATGTCCTAGACAAGGTTGGCGAGGCTAGTGCTGCCTCTAGCTCGCTGGCGACAATGGGGTGGCAATGGTGCTCTCGGCATGCTTGCCATTAATGGCTAGGCTTGCTCACAGTGGTGCTAAATCTAGTTAGATTACTTTGATCATCTACTGAGAGTGTAGAGTGAGCTATACAGGGAACAAGTTAGGCCAATTTTACTGCACACTATAGTGCTTGATGTTTGTTTGATTTGCATCTATAAGGTGTTCGATTAAATGGTCGCAAGAACTTTGAATTTGAATTTTGGATTCAAACTTGGTGGGTTTGCTAGGCACATACTAGGGAGTTTCTGGTTAGTTGGATTAGTCAAGGGGTACTGGTTTGGTTGGTTTTGAAAATGTGTGATCTTCACATATGATAAAGATTCAATTTTGAATTGTGATTTGAATGAGGTTGCCAAATGTTTCTGTAAGTTTGAAAGGTGGGCTTTGATTCACTTTTACTTGTTCTAGCAAGGGGTGAAAAGATTTGGAAAAGTTTATGTTTGAAATCTTGAACTAGAAACACTCAAAGTGACCTAGTGAGCAAGATTGGCAAAAATGACCATTTGCTTTATTTTATTTGTTTTTGATTTTCTCTTGTTTTGTTTCTGCATGGAAATGTTTTATATGATGTTATTTTCATCTTTAAACCATTTCTTGCTATTTAGGTTAATCACACAAGTTCATTCATGCATTTATCAAATCATCTCATTCACACATGCATTCATATGAGTTAAATTAATCAAAGTTTTTGTTAACCCTAATTTTAGTGATTAGAGTTTGATGTTTCTTGTTTTATATTTTTGGGATGTTACAGTTCGCAACCCTGTTTAGAATTTCTTCCTCCATGATATTCTTCATGTTCCTAATGCCTCCAAAAATTTGCTTTCTGTTCATCGCTTCACTCTTGATAATAGTGTTTACATCGAATTTCACCCCTTCTATTTTTTGATCAAGGATCAGGTCATGGGGAGAACAATTCATAGAGGGCGATGCGTTGGTGGGCTTTACCCACTGATTTCATTGATGGTGTCATCACAATTCCAGAAGCATGCGTTAGTCGCCACCAAGCCCTCACAAGCAAGGTGGCATAGTCGTCTTGGTCGTCCTTCCATCCAGATTGTTAGCCAAATTATTAGCAAAAATAAACTTCCTTGCATCAAGGAGTCCAGAATAGAGTCAGTTTGTGATTCGTGTCAAAAAGCAAAGAGTCATCAGCTTCCCTATTGAAGGGAATATGCCCGAGAGGCAATAATAAAGTGGTTATTATCGTATTCCTTGTTTATGATAAATGTTTATTTTGCATGCTATAATTGTAGTAATACGGAAACGTTAATACATGTGTGTTTAATAAACAAACAGAAAGTTCCTAGTTATGCCTCTCTCATAAACTAGCTCGTTGATTAACAAGATGATCAAGGTTTCCTGATCATGGACATTGGATGTTGTTAATAACGGGGTCACAACATTAGTGTAATGGTGTGATGAACATTCATCCGAAGTATAGCATTACGATCAAAGTCTTTGAGTTTATATTGCTATAACAACTTACGAAGTGATCCTAATCCTTAGACCATGAGATCATGTTAATCACTAACACCGGAAGAGTTTCTTGATAACATCAAACGTCACACCGTAACAGGGTGATTATAAAGATGGATTCAGAACTAATAAAGTGTTATGTTGAGGCCCATGGATCGAGAGTATAATTTCTTCATCCCGATAATGGATAGATATACTCTGGGCCCTCTCGGTGATATCACATTGATTAGCTTGCAAGCAAGTGATTTGATCACTAGAATGTTATATCACGGGAACGAGAAAAGAGTGCATGTCAGTAACAATATCAAACTAGGTATGGAGATACCGATGATCGAATCTCGGACATGTAATATATCGTGAAACAAAGGGATTAAGATACTAGCGTAAAAGGTTCCAACGATCACAAGAAAGTCATCGTTGAATGTGTGGGAGTCAGTATGGGTCTCCAGATCCCGCTTTTGATTATTGATCTGAGAGGGGTCTCGATCATGTCCGCATTATTCGCGAACCGTAGGGTGACACACTTAAGAGACACCGACATCCATTTGGAGCAAAAGTTTCATGCCGAAAAGAATAACAAGCGCAGGAATTTATTTCACTAGATACCGAAACGGGTTTTCGGGTGAAATTGCAGAAAGTGTTTCTGCATGTGAAATGAAATACTAGCAAGGGGTTATTTGTGAATGTTTGTCATTAAAGTAATTGAAAAAATTCTGAATAAAATAAAAGAGTTTTATTTAATGAGAGTTTGCATTAAATTTGGTGGAAATTTAATGGGAATTTGAGTGGGTTTTTGAGTGGAGGGAATTGAAAGGCATTTGAGTGAGTGGAGTGTCCACCCACATGAATGTGGAAGAGGTGGGGGCAGCCCCATGGCTGGGCGCATGGCCCCTTGGGTTCCCCCCTCTCCCTATAAAAGGAGCCCCCTGCCTCTCTCTCACTCACACCTCCTCGTGAAGGATCTCTCTCCCCCTCTAGAATTTATTCCCCATGGTCTCGGACTAGCGAGATACATGTTCCTGGTGGCTATTCGGCAAGAAAGAGTTGTGCTTCCGCTGCATCGCTGGAGCGAGGAAGCGGAGGTTGCTCGGTGCCTCGAACGTGTGTGCGAGCACGGATGCGTTGCTGTTTTGCGGCGCTAGGACTTCCTCTCGATCTTGAGATCGGCAAGAGATCGTCTACATCAACCATGAGTTTGGACTCGTTAAGCTTTGTCGGTCTTCAAGGGTATGTTCTCTACGGATATACATCCGCCCGTTGTTTGTATCTAGTAGATAGATCTTGGTACATAGTTGTTCCCATCGTAGGAATTTTTTTGTTTTCTATGTTGCGAACCCTACAGTGGTATCAGAGCCGGATCTATGCGTAGATACTTTGCACGGGTAGTACACATATGAGTATGTGGGCGATGATGATCATTTTATTGCTTCTTAGTTGTACTTTGGATATTGGTGGCATAGTGGGATGAAGCGGCCCGGACAAACTTTACATGTCCTCGCACATGAGACCTGTTCCACGCTTGACATGCAACTAGTTTTGCATAAGTGGCTAGCAGGTGTCTGTCTCTCCTACTATAGTCAATATCTAATTTGCAACGAGTTGTCAACAATTTGGTTATCCTCGTTGTGGTTCATGTTCGTAGTTAAGAATGGTTCTATCTTCGAAAGCCCTAAGCCACGTAAAACTTGCAATGGATAAATTAGAGGCGTCTAGTTTAGATTGTTGCTGGGCTAGTGTTATGATATGGTGATGTTGTAAGTAGAAGTATGAGATGATACTCTTACAACACACATAACGTGTAATCTCCATAGACCTTGGACTAACACATATAGGTATGATAGTGATCATACCACGGTGCACATGATGGAGATCATATGCGGGAACCATATCATTTCACTTATTAACATGTGATGTTTATTGCATCTTATATTGCTTGTTTGGCGTTTTATTAGCATAATAAGATGATCCCTCATTTAGATATCAAGATAAGAATGTGTTCTTCCTTAAGTATGCATCGACAATGTTTCGTCGCTTCAAGACATCACGTGATGATCGGGTGTACTTGAATCCACGAGCATATCTCGGGTGTAAGACAGTTACACACGTGAATACTAAGGTTCTTACTTGGCGATCCTAGCATGTACAGACATGGCCTCGGAACACGGACCGAAAGGTTAAGCATGAGTCATATGTTTTGATATGATGACCATATGGATGCTCGCCTTTGAAGCTATACCGACTCACGTGATGATCGGACTTGGTGTAGTGGATTTGATTCATGTAATCACCAAAAAGACACGAGGGATGTCGTTTTTGAGTGTGAGTTTATTTCTAATTTGGATTAGTAGAACTCAATTTATCATAAATTAAATCAAAGTGAATTTGCATAATTTGTTGTAGTCATTGGCATTCGTTCACCACCTTATGCATAGTTGTAATTGAGATAATAGAACTATAGAATTCTGGATATATACTTTACGAACTGGTATCGTATTGTGTTGAGTGTCAATCTAAAGTTTAAAGTCCTATTGCAAACTTTCAGCAAACTCTATTTACTCCGTGAAATTTAATAGTTGGTATTAAATCGAGAGTAACAATTCCAGTGTTAGTATCTTAAGTATCATGTTTGCCTCCACGATTCTTGATTGTTTTAATATCAAGTTTATCTAGGAGCTGAAAGAATTGTTTCAGAAACCATCATGTGTGGCAGATATAATGATATCTGAACAATGTTTTGGTTGCAATATGATAGAGTATAATATATGTTCTCATATTGGATGAGAATTTATGAAGGTTGGAGATGCTAGACATCCTAATCATCCAAAAGGGTTTTGGAAAGTAATGTTATACTCACGATTCGCCTTTATAAGATACAGTAGCTTGATCATGAAAGTCGTCATGATAAGGGTGAATAGAATATGTATGTAAAATGTTTACTACACTAAAAGATTACTAAAGAATGGATTTTGAAAGAATACCGATCATTTTGATGATGGTGATCTACTTCAAAGTGCAAGTCCAAAGGTATTATTATTTGAATATACACGCTTTGGACTATGTGTCATGTATATGGCGCCACTTTTGATGTTGATAGATTCTTTTAAAAAGGAAAAGGAAATGCTGAAAGAGAATCTATAAAATATATTTGGCAGAAAAGAAAAGATTGAAAATATCCAATTTAGGTATATGGATGATATACATGTTATCGTTGTATTCTTTGCTTGTTAAACAATGTGGTTCTTAGGTATTGGATACCGAATTGGTTGGTATGAAATTTTATACGGAACGACGCAATTCATGAACCACAATGGCCTAAGTAACTAGCAAGAGAATATGTGATGATGTTCATCGAAAACAAACAAACCGTTGTTTGTATTTCTCGTTGAGATCAAAGCTTGACTTCAAGATTTGTTTTAATAATTGTTATTTGAATCAGGTATTATGAGAACAAAGGTTGTTCAAATAATTACCGTATTCCATATAAGATGGATGATTTACAAATCTAGTTGGAGAAATCACATCCATAAAACCTAATGCTAAAATGTCGCAAGACAAATGATGGAAAGATCACTTACGAAGTGGCATTGCTGTTTAAATTATATTGGAAAAAAACATGAAGAATCTCCATATTCATGGAATTTTGGAGTCTTTGATTTGATCAAGTGAAGCTTGTGAGAATTTCCACGTGATAATTAAAACTTCGTTCAAAGGCCAAAGAAGAACGAACGACTAAATTATTGGAATTTATACATATCGATGTATGTATTCCATTGTGTGTAGTCGTAAGCGATGGGTTTCAACTTCATATGCTTTCTCCGGAAATTTGAGTGAATATTCACTTAATGAGAAAGAAGTATGAAATATTTGAAAAATGTTTCAAAGACTTTCAAGATGAAGTGGAAAATCATTGTAACAAGAAAATAAATGGTTTATGATTTTATCATAAGGGATTTGTTTGAGTTACAAGTGTAACAAGAAAATAAATGAATTATGATTTTATCATAAAGGGATTTATTTGAGTTGCAAGTTTAGCAAAACACCTAGATTTACATATCCCGAAACACCATAGGAATATGGAGTGTTTGAGATTTGTAATGAAACCTTGTTTGACATGGTTGGATCAAAGGTGTTATTTATAAAACTGCCATTATGTTCTAAAAGATTAAAGCTTTAGAGACTACCGCTTTTACACTGAAAAGAGCTCCATCTTGATCCGTTGAAATGACACCATGGAAGTTATGGTTTGGGGTAAAACCCAAGTTGACATTTCTTAAATTTTGGTATGCTAAACATAAGTAAGATGTTTACAACCGAAGTCGGATGAGCATGTCTTTGTAGTTTATTTCGAATAATAATTGGTTATTCCTCCATAACACCAAGGACAAAAGGGTTTGTCGCTTGAAACGTGAAGTTTCTTGAAGAAGGAATTTTTCGTAAAATTTAAGTGGGAGGACAATAGAACTTTGATAAGGTTAACAAACCTTAGCTAAATGTGCTGAGTTACGCAGCGCCGGAAATTGTTTCGGAGGCTGCCATAATGCTCATAGATTATGTGCCTCAAAGGTTGTGGTCACGGAGATCTAAGTTATTATTGAACCAAGTCGGTCGGATAAACAATCAAATGCTAAGATTTAAGAGTAAATCATTATTGTTTAACAATGATGAACCGACTACATGCAAAGAAGCGATGATGGGCCCTGACTCTGTAAAATGGCTTGAAGCCATAAAATCCGTGATAGTTCCATACACGAGAAATCAAGTTTTGAACTTGGAAGACCCTCCGAAAAGGTGTAAAAACCTATCGGTCGTATTTGGATCTATAAAGAAACAGACATGGATGTTTCACATCTATGAAATAGTCGACATGTCGTAAAGTATTTTACAACAATGTTCAAGGAGTTGACTATGACAAGATTTGATCTTTCATAGCGATATTTAGTCTGGACGGATTAAAGTAGCAACCACTACATATAATTTGGTATATGGTAGATGAATAAACAAAACAAAGTTCTTCTAATAGAATGGTTACCTAGGACGTGTACATGACACGATCCAAAGGGTTTTGTTAATTCAAAGGATGCTAAAAAGGGCATGCAAACTTCAATGGTTGAAGTAAGCATCGCGGAGTTGGAATCTTCACCGTGATGAAAAAGAGTTTTCATCAGGAGACGATGAAGATGCTTGCATTTGCAAGAAATTAAGTGGGAGCGCTAAGACATATTTCTAATACATTATGTGGAGGACATCTTGTTGATTAGAAATGATGTATCTTTTATTGACAAAGGTTAAGAATTTCATTTCGATGAAATACTTAGGCAAAACCCGAATATTTAGCGTGAATATCTATAGTGGATAGACTGTGACGCCAATATGGTTGTGCCAAACGTACATATATGAGATATTGCAGGAGTTCAATATAGAAACGACAAGAAACAGTTCTTGTTGCATGGAAAGGAATTGAATCAAGATTCAAGTGTATCGACACTTGATAAGTGAAACAAGATTCAAGTGCTTTGACACTTGATGAGTGAAATCACGAGAATGTTTTGATCAATCATACCATGATATGTACACATCCAGATATGTCCTATGCTCTAAGTGTTATGAGCATATACCAGAATGAATCATAAAATGATCATTGGACGATAGTGAGGATATTCTTATGATCTTTTTGAAAGAACTAAGAATATATTTGTGTAGAGGTGACAAACAATTACAAATAGTTCATTGTAAAGCGTTACATTGATACTAGGTTTGTCACAAGATACAAATTAAGTTTATCTCAATTTAAACTATGGGTGGAACAATGTAATGGAAAGGAGATTCCATGATGGATTTGGATAAAATCCATAGTTAAGACATTGTGACGAATACTACAACAAAAAGGCTAAGTATATGACTGCTATAGTAGCAGCAAAGGAGGGCATTTGTGTCAAGTAGTTTGTTATCAAACTAAGGTGTGGTTCACAACGGGCTAACACTAAAGATATATTGTATGACAATAGTATCGACATGTTTTAACCCCAAGGAACTAAAGGTCTCACCAAAAGACCAAATTTATACAATGCCATCTCATTGGAGAATGAGTGATGCGTGAAGACGCAAAGACATGCAAATACACACGGACCTGAAAGCGTCAGATCCGTAGATTATGTTAACCACTTGCAATTGCGTATATGGAACACCAGAAAGCCATAGGTGTTCAATACGCAAAGTTTTCAAACTAGATTATTGTCTCTAGTGCAAGTGGGTGACTGAAGGGAATATGCCCGAGAGGCAATAATAAAGTGGTTATTATCGTATTCCTTGTTTATGATAAATGTTTACTTTGCATGCTATAATTGTATTAATACAGAAACGTTAATACATGTGTGTTTAATAAACAAACAGAAAGTTCCTAGTTATGCCTCTCTCATAAACTAGCTCGTTGATTAACAAGATGATCAAGGTTTCCTGATCATGGACATTGGATGTTGTTAATAGCAGGGTCACAACATTAGTGTAATGGTGTGATGAACATTCATCCGAAGTATAGCATTACGATCAAAGTCTTTGAGTTTATATTGCTATAACAACTTACGAAGTGATCCTAATCCTTAGACCATGAGATCATGTCAATCACTAACACCGGAAGAGTTTCTTGATAACATCAAACATCACACCGTAACAGGGTGATTATAAAGATGGATTCAGAACTAATAAAGTGTTATGTTGAGGCCCATGGATCGAGAGTGGAATTTGTTCATCCCGATGACAGATAGATATACTCTGGGCCCTCTCGGTGATATCACATTGATTAGCTTGCAAGCAAGTGATTTAATCACTAGAATGTTATATCACGGGAACGAGAAAAGAGTGCATGTCAGTAACAAGATCAAACTAGGTATGGATATACCAATGATCGAATCTCGGACATGTAATATATCGTGAAACAAAGGGATTAAGATACCAGCGTAAAAGGTTCCGACGATCACAACAAAGTCATCGTTGAATGTGTGGGAGTCAGTATGGGTCTCCAGATCCCGCTTCTGATTATTGATTTGAGAGGGGTCTCGATCATGTCCATATTATTCGTGAACCGTAGGGTGACACACTTAAGAGACACCGACATCCATTTGGAGCAAAAGTTTCATGCCGAAAAGAATAACAAGCGCAGGAATTTATTTCACTAGATACCGAAACGGGTTTTCGGGTGAAATTGCAGAAAGTGTTTCTGCATGTGAAATGAAATACTAGCAAGGGGTTATTTGTGAATGTTTGTCATTAAAGTAATTGACAAAATTCTTAATAAAATAAAAGAGTTTCATTTAATGAGAGTTTGCATTAAATTTGGTGGAAATTTAATGGGAATTTGAGTGGGTTTTTGAGTGGAGGGAATTGAAAGGCATTTGAGTGAGTGGAGTGTCCACCCACATGAATGTGGAAGAGGTGGGGGCAGCCCCATGGCTGGGCGCATGGCCCCTTGGGTGCCCCCTCTCCCTATAAAAGGAGCCTCCTCCCTCTCTCTCACTCACATCTCCTCGTGAAGGATCTCTCTCCCTCTAGAATTTATTCCCCATGGTCTCGGACTAGCGAGATACATGTTCCCGGTGGCTATTCGGCAAGAAAGAGTTGTGCTTCCGCTGCATCGCTGGAGCGAGGAGGCGGAGGTTGCTCGGTTCCTCAAACGTGTGTGCGAGCACGGATGCGCTGCTGTTTTGCGGCGCTAGGACTTCCTCTCGATCTTGAGATCGGCAAGAGATCGTCTATATCAACCATGAGTTTGGACTCGTTAAGCTTTGTCGGTCTTCAAGGGTATGTTCTCTACGGATATACATCCGACTGTTGTTTGTATCTAGTAGATATATCTTGGTACATAGTTGTTCCCATCGTAGGAAATTTTTTGTTTTCTATGCTGCGAACCCTACACCTATCCCATCCACCAGTGTATCCATGGCTCCCTTGCAATTAGTCTTTTCTGATGTATGGGGGCCTGCTCCTACTTCTGTTGGTAGACATGATTATTATATAAGTTTTATTGATGATTATAGCAAGTTTACTTGGATTACATTGCTTAAAAAAATCTGATGCTCTAGCTGCATTTACTTCTTTCCAAGCTCTTGTTGAACGCAAGCTCAATCACAAAATTATTGCTGTACAATCTGATGGAGGTGGCGAATATCTCAAATTTCATGAATTGTTGCAACAACAAGGTATCTCTCACCTTGTTTCTTGTCCCCATACACATCAGCAAAACGGTGCTGCAAAACATAAGCACCGTCATATTGTTGAAGTAGGATTGTCCCTACTCGCTAATGCACACATGCCTCTAAAATATTGGGATGAGGCGTTTCTCACTGCCACTTATCTTATAAATTTGATACCTAGTACTGTAATTAACAATGACACTCCCGTTCATAGTCTCTTATGTACCAAACCAAATTACTCTTCATTACGTGTCTTTGGCTGCGCCTGTTGGCCCAATCTTCAGCCTTAAAACAAGCGAAAATTAGCCTTTCGATCTACACAGTGTGTGTTCTTAGGCTACAACCCACGTCATAAGGGGGTCAAGTTTCTCGAAGTTTCTACAGGACGGGTATATATCTCACGGGATGTTGTTTTTTATGAGTATGTGTTTCCTTTTCAGTCTCTTCATCTCAACGTCGGAGCCCTTCTTCGTCAAGAAATCCTCTTACTTGATATGTCCCTTCGAAACTCTGAACATGGGGACGCTACTTTGGATGATACTATTTTGGCTAATGCTCCTAATAATCCCTCGGGTGTTAGTCCCTCTTGTGTTGTGCAGGGTATTGCTACTCAACCTGCATCCACTTGTGAAAATTTTAGGCAAAACAGACATGAAACGCACTCAGAAACATCACAAGAAATATCAGCAGAAGAGGACACGGACACGAGACACAAGGACGATCTCCTGACCACATCCTCCTCGGGATCGGGAGAATCCCTCTCGGATCAGGCGCCAGTAGGCCGACAGCCAGCACCTGAGGCAGGAAGCAGCGCGTCGCGCCAATCCGCCGCCGAGCGCAGCGCGTCGCCCCCTTCGCGCCAACTGTAGATGTACACGCGTCGCCATGCACCCGCGCGGTCCCCTGCACCGACCGCGTCCCTGGGGTCTTCTACGCCATCGGCCGGCCCGAGCCTCTCCTCCACCACGCAGACGGCCACATCGGAGCACTCCGGATCCCATGCGCTCACTGGCTCACCTGTCGATGACAGCGCTGGGCAGTCCAGTGCTGCAGCTGACAACGACGGGGGGACAGGATCCTCTCGCTGCAGCAGCCTGTGAATTCTTCTGTGACACAGCCGACAACTCGTGCTTTAAAAGGTATACATAAGCCCAGCAAATATAATGATGGAACTGTTTGTTGGTGTTTGTCTGCTGATACAGATGAACCAACTAATCTGGTAGATGCACTAGCAAATGAGAATTGGCGTGGTGCTATGGATGAAGAGTATGAGGCTCTTGTGAAGAATAAAACATGGATATTGGTTCCTCCTGCACATGGTAAAAATCTCATTGATTGCAGGTGGATCTATAAAGTTAAAAGAAAGTCAGATGGGACTATTGACAGATATAAGGCCAGACTTGTGGCCAAAGGCTTCAAACAACGCTATGTCATAGATTATGAAGACACATTCAGTCATGTGGTTAAGATTGACACTATCAGACTTGTGTTATCCATCCCAGTGTCTAGAGGGTGGAGTCTTCGTCAGCTCGATGTCAAGAACGCGTTTTTGCATGGTGTTCTGGAAGAGGATGTCTATATGAGACAACCACCAGGGTATGAGGATCAGAATAAACCCAATTATATATGCAGGCTTGACAAAGCTCTTTATGGCTTGAAACAAGCTCCAAGAGCATGGTACTCTCGGTTGAGTACTCAGTTGGTTAAATATGGGTTTGTTGCATCCAAGTATGACACATCACTGTTCATTTATCATCAGCACAATACCACCATCTATATGCTTATCTATGTGGATGACATAATTGTGGCAAGTTCCTCTCAAACTGCAATAGATGCACTTATGAAGAATTTGAAGAAAGAGTTTGCCTTGAAGGACCTAGGCGATCTGAATTATTTCTTGGGAATTGAAGTCAGGAAGACTAATGATGGTCTGGTCTTGATTCAGGCTAAGTATGCCCGTGATGTGCTTGGGCGTGCTGGACTTTTGTCCTCCAAGGGAGTTCCGACGCCCCTGTCTTCTTCTGAAACTATTTCGGCACATGAAGGAGAAGCTCTAGGTCCTGAAGATAGCACCAAGTATAGGAGTATGGTTGGTGCACTGCAGTATCTCACTCTTACGAGGCCTGACATAGCATATGCAGTAAATAAAGTTTGTCAGTATTTGCATGCCCCAACTACCGCACATTGGTCTGCAACAAAGAGGATATTGAGATATGTCAAGGATACCATCAGTACTGGATTAACATTTTTAGGTCAAATTCAACTATAGTCAGTGCTTTCTCTGATGCTGACTGGGCAGATGTGTTGATGATCAGCGCTCAACAGGAGGCTTTGCTGTATTCTTTGGTCCTAATTTGATTTCATGGAGTGTAAAGAAACAAGCAACAGTCTCAAGGTCTAGTACTAAAGCAGAATATAAGTCACTTGCAAATGCAATAGCTGAAGTAATTTGGGTTTAGTCTCTTCTTGAAGAACTTGGTGTTAAAGGAAGGCAACCACCATGTTTATGGTGTGATAATCTGGGTGCAACATATTTGTCAGCCAACCCAGTATTTCATGCAAGGGCAAAGCATATAGAGATTGATTTTCACTTTGTTAGAGAGAGAGTTCTGAACAAAGAATTAGAGATACGATTTGTTCCCTCCAAAGATAAAGTGTCTGATGGATTCATGAAGCCACTTCCTGTGAGAACCTTTGAAGAGTTCAAGCATAATCTCAACTTAAGCAAGTTGTGATTAAGAGAGGGTGTTAGAGATAGAATAGGTAGTTGTTAAAAGAGTTGTAACCGGACATGAGTCCGTTAGATCTCTCCCTCCTATCATCTTATGAAACACGTCAAGTCCATCTATATAAAAATGCAGTACGAGGACTCGGTTGTATCCGAGCCAATACCCCTCGATCATTATTTCGTACAGATTTAACCAAATTTCTAAGGGATCTGTTGTCTCAAATGCAAGACTTGTTTAATTCATAGGTGACTTCATGTGACATTTTATCCATGGCCACTCCCGAAACCATAAATAATAGTGTGGGATGATTATTGTGTAATCAACAATGGCACTCTCATTGATACTTGTGAGATCTTATCTTTTCTAGACTTCGCTATCAAACTATACTTGCTCAATATAATATGGACACTTGTTCTTTCCACCCTATTATGTGTCATTATTATGTGTCATGTGTGTATTTCCTTGGTAGTTCATAATATGCTTGTTTTGGAAACTAGAAGATTTTATTTTATTTACCTAGAGTACAGTAATGACCCAAGAATAACTAAATGGGCATCATCTAAGAAAGTGAACATGGAAGTCCTATGAAGACGAGCACCCGAAGTTCTCATGATTTCCACTGTTTTTTGACTTCTGAAACTACGACTCTTGAAGTTCTATCACACTTTTGTCGACTTTGGTTTGTTCCTAAAGAAGCTACTCGAATTCAGTGAAGGCTACTAAATAGAAGGAACTCGTGTGTTTTTGACGAGAGTTCGACTCGTCAATGCCCATAGTTATAAACTTGAGTTTTGAGGAAGCGGAGTATGCTGGAGATCGCGTTCGTCTAATAGCCAAGAAACATGGGACAAAAGGTTTACCCAGGTTCGAGCCCTCCGGAGGGAAAACCCTACTCCTACTTGTCTACTCTTGATTGACGGTAAAACCGAAGGTTACAAGGATACGCATATGAGATATGGCGGGTGTGTATGCTAGGGTATTTTCATGATCCTCCTCGTCGTGCCCTCCTGGCCTTTATATGGGGAGTCCAGGTCTCCGTACTAGGTCGAGTCGGTTACAAATTATGGTTTTACCATTTAAACTATCTATCTAAAGCTAGTCGTATCCTCCAAGGAATCGACTTCTTCATGGGCCTGGGCCATCCAAATACTTCCTAGGCTTCGTCATCAGGTACAGATCATCCCGTGGGCTTCCGCTGGGCCGGACCGGCTAGGCTAATATTGGGCACCCGCAGGGCATACCCATGTCAGTAGGGCCCGAGTGTTCGGTCGAATCGTAGATTCGACTGAAGACTCCTAAGTATTCGAGTGCCTTCGTTCGAATAAGCTTTCGGGTCATGGTATTAGTTCATAGGGATAGCTAACATATGCGTGCCTGAATCAACCGACGGATCAGGGTCAGTTAACTGTATTTGGGCAAAATAACGCTATCTACTCAGACTCGAGTCCCTGGACTCGAATCCAGAAAAATGCTGGCGTAATTCGACTCAGGCCGCGAAGGTATTATAGGAGTCGAATTCCAGTAATATTAAGTATGTACCCAACGCATCCGTAAGGATTTTTCATCGCATCTGTAGGCACGAAATATTCCTGGCAGAGCGTATTCGGGTGCGTTACCAGGCTATTAAACTGTGTATGTAGGTCTTATCTTTATGTCACCGACATAACATCCGGATGTTTGTCGTCGCTGATATGATTCGGGTGGCTAAGGAGACGTCATCTCTTAGCGTAAATATTGGGCGGAGTCGCCATGTTTTTGATTGTATGTTAGTTACGACATAGTCGCTGCATAGGATCCGAAGGATCACCATTAATTTGTTCAAAGGGTGCGTGGCGAAGGATCACCATTAATTTGTTCAAAGCCATGTCCTCTTCAGGAAACTCCATAAGCTAGCAAAGGCGGACTAGAGTCAGTGATGCGGTGATAAAACTAAGACAGACATTTGGAGTATAAAGAGTAAAAGCAATCATTACCCATGGCCATTCACCCTTGGTGAACATGCCGAAGGTGATGTTGAAGCCGCATTTCTGGTCCTTCAGCTTCACCATGTCCTTCAATATCACGATTGGCTACCTCGACATCGACATCAACAACAACGTCTATAGCTACACATTGACAATAACTCCAGTCAACAGCGTCCGCGTCATCACGTGTGTCTACGACACTCCCGATGTGTTTACAGGAGGAAAAGGAGGCACCAAAAGGGGACGCAGTCACCGCCCCTAGGTGCTGGTCATGATCATGTCAATCATAGATGCAGGTCATGATGACAAGGAGAATAACATGGCGGACATCAAATCCAGTTGCATTCGTCCACTTTACTCCCGCTATGACTGAGAGGGAATGTCAGAATAATATACGGAATTAGAGATAGAATAGGATACAACTTTTTATACTCCAAGTCTCTCGCCACATGTACTTCTCTATATATATCCCATGAGGGTCAAAATATTAGTGATCGTTATTTTCCATAGGTATTACCTTACAACACCACAGATGAGTACGCAGATCGACAATGGAGGAGGTAGGTGGTGGAGGCAACCGATCTCTCAAACCCTAGCCAGGCCACCTCCTTCGGAGAATAGATCATCTCGGCGGGTTCGACAACGGTGATCAAGTCGACCTTCTGCATCGCTCGGCCAGCTCTACGGAATTAGGGTTCCAACGGTCATCAGTGGGTCGGAACAAAGACCAACAACGACTCCCATGATAGGCACTTTTAGCAGTCGAATTTCTAAACGCATGGAAATTGCAGACTCGTTTTGCAACTTGCCCAATTATCGAACATGGGAGCGGCACACGGGTCGTCTTGTACTAGTCGAGTCGAACTCGGCCGTATAGCAAAGGGTATAGGAGAGCTGTGTTTGGGCTTTGGGCGGGCCAAAACCCATCGATAAAACCGGACATAATTCTTGGAGGAGAACACTGATACAAGCCTCAATATGAAAAGGTACAGTAGGCTACAGGGAGGAGGTCATACTCCGATCACGAACTCTTCGTGGGCACTACAAGCGAGACATGGAGGATTGTTTGAGTCATCTCGTATGTTTTCTTCTTCAAACAGTATAGATACATGTCGTATCCTAATACACCATATGAAGTGATTGAGGGGACGAGTGAGCTTCAAGATTAGTGCCATATGGTGACGTGTAGAAATTGCAGGATGGGCCCTAGGAGGGACGCCGTGCGGCCCAGCCCCATATATATTTTTTCCAAAACATATCTAAGAAAACGTGTTTTAGATGTTATATTTTTTTTTGTCAAATTTAAAGTAGTTTAACTTAAGATAAAATTAGAACACCAACAATTTTGAAAATACTTATTACCATCATGAGACTATAAAACATAGTGTGGCCAGCATGGTACGCTTGCGTAGGGTAAGAAAAACAAAACTTGATGCCTACGACCATGTACTATGTAGCCTTAAAGCGGTTCAAAGGCTCCAATGATTCGGTTTCATACATAGTAGAGCACAGGTTCAAAAGCTCTGACAAGAAAAGCGCACCAACAAGATGGTTCGCTTCTTTGCATGCAATTGTGGTCCCTTTTGGTACAGCCGTGTGTAAGAGAGGTTAAAAGAAGTAGAAAAGAGCAGTTGGTTATTTGATCATAGGACCCATAAGCGATTCATCACATAGCGGAAAAAGCTAGTCGATTCCTAAATCTGACACATCTTTCTTTGAATCGAACCCACGTAGTACATGGTCTAACATCTGATTTGTGCCCAACCAAGAAAATTGCAGCGAACACCATGCTTTATGGAGTTTGTGGACCTAACATAGATATATATTTGTAGTGGATCGTTTGTCAAAATATTTCCACCTGGCCCAAATATAAAGGTTAAGCGTGTTAACATGTATGTAGAGTTTACACAAGAGATACATTTTTTTAATTATCATTCGGGTATCCGTGCTCTAATATTGATATATTGCCATACAATTGTGTTTCTCGAATATTTGCATTTTCAAAGATTATGCTGACCATTTGTTTGAGAAATTGTACTATAACTAAAATACTAATAAATTTGCACCAATAGTTTGGTGTTATGTGCAACAACTAGAGCAAACAACGGTGTTTTGTGCAACAACAAGCAGCTACAAAATCCTTCTCCGCTCCACGGTGTTTTGGTCGTTGGATGCCAAGTCATGTGGGCTCCACATGTCAGGGATAAAACCCGAGACCAAAATCGAGAACTTCGGTGCCTAATTCGGTCATTAAATATGGAAAAAAGCCAGATTAAGTTTGGGGATTTTGGTTTTGACCCTCGAGTATATACCGAATAATTACTCGATTAAACTGTAGAGTACGTGAAAGAGGCCAAGTAGCTGCAATTAATCTCAAAGAAAACCACCCAGCGTAATAATAACAAACAATCCAGGGAACCAGGTAACAGGTCGGAGTGCAGTTGTTTGCAGCCGACGAATTACCGCCGTGGTAATCCTACAGCCTGAACTTACGGACTCTACCTCTCTCAAAAAAAAAAAAAAAAACTTACGGACTCTACCTGAACTGCTGCAGTTGGACGTGATTTGGGTTCTGTTATTTTCCAACAAATCGCGGCGCATGACTCCGACCCGAAAACGTACCTCTCGTCGATCTATCTATATATGTCCTCCTCCATGCATGATGCATCCACCAAGCTAGCTCGCTCGCTCGATCGATCGATCGCTCCCTTCTCTCCAGGAATCGAGTCTAGCGCCATGGTCTTCCACGGCGGCAAACGAGCCGCCACCGTCGTCCACGAAGACGTCGACGCGACAGGAGGATCGTCATCAGCAACCAGCAGCAGCAGCGCCGGGAGCACGGAGGACTATGACGACGCGTGCAGCGTCGGCAAGGGCAGCTTCGGTGCCGTCGTCAAGGCGCGTCACCGTGCCACGGGCAAGACCGTCGCCATCAAGTCCCTTTGCTGTACCGACGCCGCTGCCGCCACCGACGTCGACCAGCTCCTGCTCCTGCATGAGGCCCACCTCCTGGCCGAGGCCTCCGTCGGAAACCCGTACGTCGTCGGCTCCCACGGGCTCGTGCTCGACCCGACCACCGGCAACCCCTGCCTCGCAATGGAGTACGTGGACGGGCCGAACCTCGGCGACTTCCTGTTGGGCAGGCCGCCTCTTCCCGAGGATACCGTGCGCGCCTTCATGTGGCAGCTCCTCAACGGGACCAAGACGATGCACGAGCGCCGGATCGTCCACCGCGACATCAAGCCGGCCAACATCCTCGTCGGCGGAGAAGACGAGAAGACGGTCAAGATCTGCGACCTCGGGGTGGCCATGTCCCTGGCCACGGAGCGGCCGCCGTACGGCAAGGCCGGCACAACGTTGTACATGGCGCCTGAGATGCTCCTGGGAAAGCCGGACTACGACGCGCGGGTGGACGCGTGGTCGCTCGGGTGCGTCATGGCCGAGATGCTCACGGGCGGCAGGACGCTGTTCGAGCTCAGGAGCGACATCGTGCGCCAGGTCCGCACCATCTTCACCCTGCTCGGGCTGCCGGACGGCCGGTGGTTCACGTCCCGGCCGCTCGCCCACATGGTGGCGCGACCTCTGCTGGTATTGCCGAAGCGGGAGCGAGAGCGCAGCAGGCTGCGGGAGCTGTTCCCGGCGGAGATGCTGTCCGAGGACGGGTTCCAGGTCATGGAAGGACTTCTGACGTGTAACCCCGGCAAGCGGCTGACGGCGGCCGCGGCTCTCAAGCTGCCATGGTTCCGGGCGCTTGCTCCTCCTCGTCCAGCCGCTGCTGCGAAGGCCGGCACGTTGGCGTTTCTCAGGAAGAAGGTGGAGGCGGCGTTGCCCGTCAGGAAAGGTTGCCGGCCAAGATCATCCAACCCAGGAAGAAAGCTAACGCTCGTACACTGTTTAGTTCAAATGTAACTGAATTAGTGCAACATATTGGGTTGCTAGGATAGGCCTGTGCTCTTGGACCATGTGGCGGCTTTGTAATGTAAACTTGACCGGCCTTTGTAAAGCTTTAGTTTTCTTTCTTCTGTTCCTTAGTTTTCGTGTTCGTCTTCTGGTTCGATGTACTCTAAACGTCATCTTGATGCGCCTTCTTATAAATGTATACAATGATGACATAAACACTTTGGTGTGTATTTCAGAAAAAACAATACTGTACATGGTGGCAAAAATTGGCCAGTTTACATTACATGTCAGCCTGAAAACACACATGCAGATTCTGCCCCAAGTTTCAACCTAAACTGAGAATCTGAACTCAGCTCACAACACCCAGCAACATGAGCATCATGGGATCAAAAAAGTCAGGATACATATTATTCATTCAAGGTGGAAGAATGATGGCACCAAACAATAGAGCTTTAAGATTCCTCTGATGTTTACAACACACCTGAACCACAAAGTATATATCCACACTACCGACATATGAATGCTCTTCTTATTTCAAGCCGGAAATTTTAACCAGAATAAGCAAGAATGTTTTATAGACACAAGCAGATACATATACATGTGTGACAGGGAAGGGAATCGATGGCTAGGCACTGCCACGAGCAGCCTCCTGGAGACACTTCACAACGCTGTCATAGTTCATGAAGCCCATGAACCAGAACTCATGGTTATCAACGGAAACGACCTGGATGTACCACCTCTCTGCAGGGTTCTATTGGCTTGCGGTGGGAGTGACTAATCTCGGTGAGGTACGGGTACAACTACCTGCAAACACATTGCATATATGAATATGATTAGGTCGAGTATGATACGAAGAACGCCGTTCCGGACTTCCAGTGTGCATGATCCAGATGAGCAACAAAGATAAACAATGTTTCTATGCCTTTCTTCAATACTAGTAGTATGGAATTTGCAGATTAGCAAACCATTTCAGATCATATCCTCTGTCAAATCAGACGTAATCCAACACAATCTGATTTGCATCTCTTCCCCAAGAAGCTCCAAGATTTCGTCAATTCTGAAATAAAATCAAGCTATCAATACTAACACCAAAGTTATATGATGTACAAATTAATTTCGAAATTCAGGGTGCAACTTCTGATATTCTTAGTTTCTAATACCCAAAAGCTAAAACAGTCAATGAAACAATTGCCTACTCATCTCGATGTTCACATTACCAAGCCAAGAGGCTAAATAGACCTGTAAAACAAGCAATTGACAAGATAGAATCATTGTTAGATAGCATGTTGACATAGCATAGCACATTTGATCTAATCCAAAGATATCCCTTTCATCCTTCAACTACATGAGCCAAGTTATTGTTTATAAGTCTAGCAAACAAACAGTTAAAGACATAAGCATCGGGGCAGAGACAGTTGAATTCTAATGTATGGAATCAATGCAACAATTCTACAAAATTAGACATGTACCTGCAAAACCTCATGTGATGGCCTATGGCCAGGTAGCCCTGCCTGCAAGACATCACCTCTCCAGTTCTTAGGTAGTTGGCAGCTGTCTCCAGACCAAATGCTAGTACTCGGAAATTCGTATAATTCCCTGTCATATAGCTCATCTGACCATTCTAGTGAAGAATCTGCACCTTCCTTTAAGTTGATCGAAAGGAGTTCCAAGACAATCAGTCTCTACATTGAAAATGATTTCCACTGTCAGGAATTCCTCAAAAAAAAAACAGAAGAAAACAGGCACGTAGAAAGAAGCGATCCCTAACTGCACAAGCGGAAAACATAGCAGGATTGAATGCACTAACTATTTCTGCGATCAACAAGCATCACCGTATCATAAAACACAGTATAGTGAAAAGATGATAATACATTCAATTGTAGCTCCAAAATAAACATCTCAACAAGCTCTTGAGCAAGATCCTCTGAGATGAATTCATGAACAAAAGGAAATTAATATAATTAAGACTGTCTCTTGCTGGATTAGGAACAATAGAACAGCATAGACTCATGTGCAGATCTGAATCTTCGGTACCATTTCAGAAAGGAAATAGAACGTAAGAAACTATATATTGAATTAACTATATTAACTATTGAACAATAGAACAGCATAGACACTTGATCTAATGTAACAGTATTACACTGAAACCTAGTACAGAGTATGTGATAACTTACAGTTTATTTATTAACTATATAATACTCTCTTTTTTGAGAATTAACTATATAATACTCACTCGACTTTCTGACTAACTTGCAGCTATTATGTAAACAATACAAAATTTATTGAATTCCCGAATCATATTCAAGAATTCATTTCTGCCATAACTAACAGAATGGAAAGAAAGATCATCCGTCTCTCTGTATCATCGTATTTTAGAACAGGACTTTCTGAATATTTTTTAAGGAAATTATTGTCATGCTAATCAGAAGGAAATAGAAGTTATGGAACTTTGATCCCGTTTTGTATAAAATGAATGGGTAACCCACCAAATTCTGACATGGAGATCAATTTGAATAATGGAGCTCCTCCACCATCCCCTGAATCATTCAAATCATCTTGGGATCCAGTAAAGCGGACTATTGGACTATTGGAAGATACTTCGGAAAAACACCGCATGGCGCAAGAAGCTTTAACCAAGTCGGACACGGCAAGGACCTAGTAGCAGGAAAATGAAGAATATCAAACCAAGCAAGCCGCTTTATGTCTAGTAGAAGAAAACTAGAGATTTGTGTCTTCTATGTTTGTAGCAAATTTCATATGTTTTGACTTTCTGAACTATTAAGGTCAATTATCTTAGACATGGTCAGATTATAACAGGCTTCCTATACTTTTTCTTTGCACATTTCTCAAGCTAATTTTGCCATCGATGGGAAGGGACACCACCACGACGTTTCCAAGTTTCGTCTTCCATTCTCAGCTCGACAATACCTGAAATTCGTGCACTCCTTTTGGATCACAACATCAGAAGATAATGCTCATGGTGATTTTGTAAGGTTTTGGCACTGGACTGTTTGGGATTGGCAGTGAACCAGAGACCTCGGTGCTGGATGTTGAATTTGAGAACACGATTCGTTGTTGTTAAATAACCCTTTCACGCCCTATGTGTTCCTGACTAAGATAAAACGACATGAACAAGCACGGTCTTTGTATGAGTTTTACCATCTCCTTGTAGGTTGATAGAAGCATCTCGCGGCATTGCACCTGAAACAACCAAAAGACATGAAAATGAGGAGACCAACAAGCAAATTACACAGGGGGCATGATTTTGCTAAAGAGGATCAGGCGAGTCCCAGCCGAAAGTGTGTAACTACCTCCCTGTGCGCCAACTTGGCTCTCGCCCTGTCGCGGATCCCCAGCATGTCCCTGATCACCCCCAAATCCATCCCAGGCATGTAACTGACAAGCACAAGGCGGCGGCATCAGTAAGTGGTGACTGAACTGAACCTCGGAAACCCAAGCGCTGGCGCAACACAGAACCAGAGAGTGGGGAGTACCTGCGGGAGAGGTGGGAGTTGACGAGCGCGGAGGCGTGGGAGCGTCCGGCGTCGGTGGCGGCTAGCCACCGGGCCTTGGCGGCGAGCAGGCGCGACCACTGGTTGCGCAGGTTGCGCTGCGCTGCCGGCCGCCACCGGCGCGGCGACGAAGGCGACGGGGTCAGGGAGCATGATTCCGCAGGGCGGCGAACCGGGGTGGCTGCACACGGCTCCATTGTTTCGTCTGCGCGTCGCTGGCGCTTCCGCAGTCTAGCCCGGCGGAGCCCACGTCGGCGCAAGCTCAGAGTCCTACACCGAAACCGCGAGGAGAAATCCCAGGTTCGTAGCCGAGCGACGTCAGGAGCAGTTGGGTGGAGATGGGAACTGGTTGGCGAGCTGAGGTGAGGTCGACCGAGGTGAGGTCGACCGGTAGGCAGGGACGGGTCCAGGATTTCAGTTTTGGGTGTACAAATTTTAATTAACACAAATGATAAAGGTTAAGTGGACATAGGTAAAAAAATAATTTATGTATTGTACTAAATTAGATTTTTTTTAAAATATATCTTAAAAGGTGACAGAGATTACAGAAAATCTTTACTATTAGAAGGGAGTTGGTGATCGTAAGTCGCCCTCAAACATCAAACATCAAACATTAAATGTATCTGGACCGTCCGATATTTATTATACGGACGTTGATCACCAGTTCGAGTGTTCGCTCTAAAATACCCACCGATGCCACCGCTGAAATACCGCTTCCACCTCTCGAAATAGGCTTTCGCCCCGCTTTATAGATAAAGCACACAAGTGAGACCGCTGCTGGGCCAGACAGCACAACGCCCAAAGGACCAACACGATACACGGACCGAACAGGCAAGTCCAAAACAAAAACAAAAACAAAAACAAGAAGAATGAAAAGAAAACAAAGCCGACAACGGCGGAGCGACAAAACAGAGAAGATTCGCAACCGTTGCGCCCACCGGAGAAGTACCACCACATCACTAGCAATCCAAAGCGCCACGTACCAAAGCAGCACCTCCAAGAAGGGGAGTGACGATGACGACACTGCTGCCCGGACTAGTCCTAGGGTTTCCCCCGGTACGCCATGGGAGACGCGGAGGAGATACCCCCGACGCCCTTCAAGAAGGATGGCGATACCCAGAGGCGTCACCGCGCCGGTGTCAAAGAGACAAAGATTTCTCCCGATCCCTCCAACGACCCTCTCGACCGCTATGTATTGCTCCGCCAAGCTTGCCGCCCACCTGCACGCGCCACCACGGTCTTGAAGACTTCACCACCGTCACACCGAGGAACATAGACTGAGGCCGGTAGGAGCGAGAGAGCGGGGCCATCGACGTGGATAGGCATGGCATCAGCACGCGGGAGAGAACAATCTCCACCGCCCAAAGGCGATAGCCGACCGGATGCAGCAGCAGGTCATACCAGACCTTCTTGGTCCGGCCGAGCCCGTCAAGGCTCGTAAAGCCCCGCCGCCGCACTGCAGCAAGGGTGCCTCCGCATACGCCTCCCCTAGTACCAGGCACCACTCCTCCCTCCACCAGAGGATCCGCCACCTTGACAAATCCCCGCCGCCAAGCAGCAGCACCATCGCCACCGAGACCACCCAGGCCAGACCGTTGACAGACCGAGGAACAGCGACCGAACCTCGCCACCCCATGGCCAAAGGAACGGCCACGCAAACCACCTTCTGAGGCCGCCGCCCCGGCGTCCCTGCACTCGAGCCAAGGCCCCGGCCACCGTCACAACACACAGCCGCCGAGAGTTCCGGTGAAGGTCAGAACTCGGATTCGCAGTCAATGAGCACACGGGAAACCTAGGGGAGGAGAACTACCCTCCATCACCTTGCGGTGGGTGCCGTCCGGACGGGCAGCGACATCCATAGGGCCAAGATCAGGCCCGGCCAGGCCTAGCTAGCCCAGCCAAGCCCGGATCAGGCCCAGATCTGGCCCGTGGAACCGCCCCCGCTGCTGCAACCAGGTTTCACCGCCGCCACCGAGCTGCTCCGCGAGGTGCCCCCACCGGCACCGCTACAGCAGCCCCGCCGCCATGACCCGCCGCCGGCAAGACTCAACCGCGCCACCGCGGCAGAGCGCGCCCGCTAGCTGCGCTGGCCGAGCCACGCGCCTCCAGCAGGTGAGCTCCACCGCTGCGGCCCCCGGAGGCATGGCCCACCGTCGCCGCAGACGCGTCGCCGCCGAAACCGAAACCCCGCCGCCGGACGAGCGCGACGCCGCCCCGGGACCCTGACGAAGCCGCCAGGGCCGAGCCGCCGCCACCGACCCACGCGGTCCTCTACGCCACCGCGCCGCGTCTCCACCGCCGCCAAAGCCACCGCAAAGCCGCCGCACCGCGCGCCGCCGTGCCCGCGAAACGCGCCGCCGCCACTCAGCTTGTCCGGCCCGCGCCAGAGGACGGAGAGCAGGGGGAGAGGGAGGCCCCGCCGCCACCGAAGCCGAGCGGCTTTGCCGCCGGCGCTACCCGGTGGCGGCGAGGGGGGGAGACCGGAGGGGAGGGGACTGGGGGTGGCGGCGGCGGGGAGCCCCCGGTCGCTCGCGGGAGGGACGCGGGGGGCTAGGGTTTTTTTTCGTTTTTTCCTCATGTTGTGGTCCATACCGCTTCCACCTAACGACCCGAGTAATACATGGACGAAATCCCTCGCCCACTCACACTCTCCCCTGAATCTCATCTCCTCCCATGGACTGCTCTCCACCCTAGCAGGCCGCCATCGGCCGGGCGCTTCATCATTACCGACTCCTTCCCTTTGGCTGACGCCTCTTTCCCCCACCACAGCCTACCCACCGACGTTTCCATCGTGTCTCTCGCCTGACATCCATCATCCTCGGAGCCACTTGAATCACGACAGGGCCGCTGGCTCCTACTGGACCTCCTGGGGTTGAGGTATCGCCGCTGCCTCCAGGACCTCCTCGCCATGTCTAGATCCATCCTGATGAAATCCCCTCCGAGCGTCCGTCTCGCCCGACTGGGGGGCGCCTCCCTGCACCAGCACCTCCGTCCTAGATCGGACTCGTAAAGATCGATGATATTTGTTTTGTGTAATAGCACAACATTGATGATAGATGCATGAAAAAATCGATGATTTTTGTAGTGTGTACTAGCGCAAGATGATTGATGCATGTAGCACTGTGGCCGGATACTCCCATGTGCGCTGCAGTCTATGGATGTCTAAAGCTACAAGCTCCCATCCCATGGACTGAAACTTGCTGGTAGTCAATGGTTCAACATCTATTGTGTTATCAGCTAGCAGTTAGGGATGCTAAGAAAATGACTATGTCTAGAGGGATGTACACGGTTGTCTTCCTGTGCCAGCAAGCCTCTTATTCGTATCTTGACTGACCCTCGAGCTTTTTTGATCCCAAAGGATTGCAACAGTATGATCAGTAAGGCTAGGCTAGCCAATTGGCTGATGCAAATATGTTTCTAAGTTTATTTACACATGTTGCTTTTCTAAGATCGGTCTCTTTTTTTGCGCCTCTTCTCGGCTTATCTCTCTTTATTTTTCCCTTCCAGTTCATTACAGTCAAAGGTAAGTAAGTTTTTATCTGATGCATCTCTAATGAAAATTAGTAGCATTCTTAGTCTGTTATGTTTGCTTCATTGCTTGTGTGCTCAAAATTTACAGACATCTCAACTTTCGGTATATTCTCCAACTATAATTTCATTGCAATGCACGCGTTCTCGTGGCATCGAAATACGTTATGTGAAATTTGTTGCCACCACATCGGTGAAGTTTCTTTAATAGATAAGGAACTTAAACGATAAGGAACTCTTCATGCTTCAGTTTTATTTACGCAAAATTAAATATATATAATCTGGAAACCTTCAAATTCTTAAAAGGATAGTTCATCAGTGTATTTGTCATCAAGCACAATTGTACATAGTTTCCATATCAACAATATTGATCCATACAGATAGATTTATTTGACACAATCCAAAATGCATATTGTAAGTGAACTATTTAATATGTGCACGCACCAATTTAGGCATTCTTCTTATTCACAGATCGATAATCTAGATATCCACCATATGAGTTAAATATATTAATTCATGGCTCATGCATCTTTCTTATTCATAAATTTTGCCTGTTCAGAGAGGAAGAAACAGTTGCTGCTGACACTGCCGCGGCTTTGGCGGAGCTGTGTTGCAGGGAGTAGCTGGTCACAGAGACATAGGAGAGCAGTAGGATAGAGTGTGAACTGGATTATGCATCGATTCATAGTCAACGATGTGCATGCCTTCATGCTCGCCGCGTACGATGTCTTGTTTTCACCATCATCGCAAGACTTTCATGCTTTATTTTTAACCCACTGAACTGTTTTGACTGCAAGCAGGTAGTGGGAAAACAATTGTTTCTTGCTCATTTTTTGTAGTATAAATATGGGGAATTGTTTCCACTTTTCACCCCATATCTCACTTGCCAAGTACTTAATTCAAGGCTAGCATGGTGGTTTAGTTTTAGGTTACGCAAGTTAGATTGTCATTTGGTTTTATAGTCAAGACATTAACGTCTTTTTTGCCATCATGTTACTATTAAGCTTTTGGATATGATATTCTGGTATGCAATATTGTATGGTATTTAAACATTTGGCTAGCTGTTTTGTCTTCTAAACTTAGCCAAGTTGTAATGTTCCCGCATTTGAAAATACGAATACGTACAAGATTAACCATGTGAGAGTAAGACTATTCACGCCATGCGACTTTTAAAAGCACGGGTTTGCTAATCCAAAAAAGCCTGAGATTGGATCACAAATTGTTGTTTACCCTATCTTGTTTGTTTCAATACAGTTGGAATTCACCCGCACAGGGAGGTGTCCGACTCTCAAAGCGAGACGAGCTATAGCGACGATAGAAACGAGAAGGCCAACTTGGGCAACGATGGGCCGGTGAAGATGTTGTCGGACTTCCTCAAGTCCATCAAGGACTGCCCTATAGTCGTGAAGCTCAACTTTGGCCTCGACCAGAACATACACCTAGCACCGCTGAAAATTCAAGTTAATTCCCCTTGATTTATTGACTTGCTCTTTTTGTTGATTATATTGAATTATTGATTTGTTGTTCATCTGAAGTGCTTTCCATTCAAGGATTTTTTTTTTCAAGTACAGGGACCCCATAATGAAACCGCCAGTAGTCGTGAATATCTCCTTCTTCCCTAATTCAATATTGGAGAAAGAACATCCAAGAGGGACCTATGGAGAATGTGATCAGAAATCCATAATAGAGTCCGACCATAACGACGAATTAATTATCCTCCTCGAGAAACTTAGACTACTAAATAGAAAAGATTTGAAAATCTTGGCATGCTCCATATTTGAGCTTTGGAAGTGAGACGCATCAATTCTAGCTTTTACTTGTATGTTGTTTGAAGATGCTAACTTATGACACATGTTTTGTTGAAAATAGTAGTCTTACTCTTTGGGATCAATTTCAATGACGGTTCAATGTAGGAATGAACTATTTAGACCCAGTTTTTTTGATGGTTTATCCAAAAAGTGCCCTACCCCGAGCTTTCTACGGAAGCCGGTTCCAAATTTTGTAAGCTTTCAAATTAGTTTATTCTTAACCACTTTGAAAGCCTCAATTCTTTTTGAACCGGCTTCTCTAGGAAGCTAGGGGTAGGACAGCCTCTTGGAGAACCCGCAAAAAGAACTGGGTCTTAGTTCATCTTATATAGTATTGTATCTACTTTACTCAATTGTAATAAATCATGTCGTTTTGTTACTCTCCAAGCTAAAATGTTTTGAATGGTTAATTATTCATATCTATTTCTTTCGATGTTTTCAAGAGCATCTCCACTCATACCCCATAAGGCATCCGGTGCGGCTGTTTTTTTGCCTGTATTGGGGGGTGGGGGGAGGGGGCACCGCATTGATCACCAGTGCCCTCCATACAAAAAATTTGAACATTAGAAATAATTTCCAAATACGAAATTAATATCGATTTTATAGATAGTTCAAACAAGTTTACACATATTTGAACAAACAAGAAAAAAGACACTAGATGGGCGAGGAGGAGGTTGATTATGGCGCTGAGTGCAAGCGTAGAGACTTATAATCCACACGCAGGTTGTTCCCGGAGGTGATGTAGTCGAGAACCCAGTCAAGCGTGCGCCCTGGTACGCTCCACCATTGCCATCGGCCGTCGAGATTGTTGATCGGCGGCGGCGGGCCAGCGCCATCGTAGGCGATGATGCGGCCCAAGCGTTGTTGTTCAAAGAAGATTGTCCATGCATCGTGGTTGTCGGGATGCTATTGGGGGTCGTCCCTCTCCTCCGGCGCGAGGCTAGACCAGAAGTGAACGAAGATGGTTGCTGATAGGGCCTCGTCGATCGGCACCGGAGGTACTGGCAGACCGCCAACGTTGAGCGCCCATCCCATAGGCAACTGACTGTCCAGAGGGACTGGGAACTGGACCTCCCAGAGCGCTTGCGCCTCCTGGACGTGTAGGCACCACCGTGCATAGCCGTTGATGGCAGACCCATCTTCTAGAAAATGCTCCATAGACGGCAGGGATTCGGTTATGGTTTCGACAGTAAATATGGCGGGCAGGTTGTGTGAAGAATGGCGACAAGGCCGTTTTATCTCCGGCTACCGATATAGCGGGAGAGGGATGTGGTCATGGTGTATATGTAGATCTGTAATGGCGATGGCCGGCACGCCTACATATAGCAAGAAAAGGACAGGAAAGCCGGGCGGGAAGAGGTGGAAAAGGCTGGAAGGGCATGGCATGAGAACGCGCTGGCGAGCAATTTCGTCACCGCATGGCCGGCGACGGGACGACGCTCAGGAGACGAGTCGTCTATCTCACTATTAGGGCTGACCCCGTTGTATTCATCTCCATCTAGCGCCCCGGCTTGCCACCATGTGGGTTGGATTTGGCCTAGGGGCTCCGGATGAGAAAACAGCATGCGCCTGCATGAAAAAAAGATTAGGGGGGCGGTTGGACGCGATTTTGAGCGCCGACACCCACATAGCCTTTTAGGTGGGCTTTAGAGACCCCCAGTGGAGACGCTCTAAGCACGTGTAACAGTAGAGTTGTGTAGAGGAGGAAGACAACACGTTCTTTTGTAGTGTGGAATTGAAAAAGGAGAAACACTAGGTGCATTTGTGAAACAATTATTACAATTAATATATTTATCGTATCCGTAGCAACGTATGGGCATTCAACTAGTAAGAAGAAAAATAGAGTTATATTGATTCCACCACTTTGATGCCACTCCGTTCGGTGTGGTTTTGTCAGTCCAATGCTTGGATCATTTTTTTCTTGAATGAAAAAATGTGATGATTGAGCCTATAAGAATTTTTATTTTGGACGTATAAAGAATAAAGATCATAAGATCATCCCACAAATTTTTAATGGTAGAAATGTTTCTTAAGAAAGATATATAAAGGTTACTGCCTAATGAGCCGCTTGCAACCTAGGCCATACTTTTTTGGTTCTAAAATAAGCGTCATAGATTTATTTAGATACACATGTAGCTGCACACAATATGTCTAAATACATGTATATCTAGACAAATCTACGATAATTATCTCCGAGCGGAGAGAGTAGTAAACTATAGGATTTTCACTTAGTTTGTGGTTGGGGGAAATACTATATATGTTAGAGGAAATATACTAGTCCCTCTGATCCATATTAGTTGACTTAGATTCATTATCTAGTTAAGTTTTAGTGCTAGATACATTCGTGTCTAGATAAATTTGAGTTAATTAATATAGGTTGGAGAGAGTCTAGTGTTGTATATATCTATCATATAAGAGGTCGTTAGGCATTCAGGTATTCATTTTATTTATATTATGATTCCAAAAATACCTAAATGTTTGGCTGTCACCGGAATTTGGAAATGACAGGTCTGAGATAGGAATCAGGTTTACACATGGAATATTTCAATGGATTTGCTAAATAAAATAATGGCCCAGTTCCGTGCCAACCAAACAGCATAGGGATGAAATTGCAAAACGAATTCCAGGATTCCAAGCCCAAATGATGGATAGCAAACGACCTCTTATTATTTTCTATGCATATGATGTCGAATTCTGTAAAGTAAAAAATTAAAATCTTTACGTAATATAATATGGCGAAGTAAAAAATATTTTTCTATAATTATCAAAATATGTGATGATAATAATTTAATCAATTTTATGTATGTGATAATACACATTTAAACTCTAATAAAGGGTTGTGGGGGACTCACCTACAGTAAAAAGTTCAATAAAAAATTTAAAAGCCATAGCAACGCACGAGCATTCAGCTAGTATTTTTTAAATTATCATTTGGGTATCCGTGCTCTATTATTGGTATATTGCAATATAATTATGTTTCTCGAATATTTGCATTTTCAAAAATTATGCTGACCATATTTTTGAGAAATTGTACTATAACTAAAATACTCCCTCCGGCCCATATTAATTGACTTAAATTTGTCTAGATTTGAATAAATCTATACACTATTCAGTATATAGGTTCATTTAAATTTTAACAAATCAAAGTCAATTAATACGGATTGGAGGGAGTAATAAATTTGCACCATTTGTGTTATGTGTAACAACTAGAGCTATATACGCTTTTAGTCTCACATCTTGCGACGTAGGAGCGTTTTAGTCCCACATCTTGCAAAATAAGCACTACTAGTCCCACAACTTGCATCCCTGAAACATTTAGTCCAATTTAATTAGACTTCATTGAGTTTTACTGATTTTGACCAAATTCGTCAACCCTATAGCGACACAATTTTTTCAAATGATCTTTGTATATTTTTACAAAATAAATAAAAATATATATAAAAAAGGGAATTGAACTCATGACCTCTGCATTGCTAATTATTTCCTCAAACCATTAGGTTGAACTATGCATAAAAGGACGTAACACTTTTATACAATATAAGCGCGCTCACACTTAAAAATGCTAACATTCAAAGGGCGGAACTAGTGATCTTTATTGATTGAGTGTGTATATCCGGGCTACATCTAAGCATTTATTTTAGATATTCAAAAAATACATATTCTTACGTTGAAAAATTTATAAAAGAAATATAAATTTTCAATCTAAAATAATTTGTGCTCTGGGCTCCGTAGAAAAGACAAAATTAGACATCTGGTTTGCAAGCGGTGCACCTTCAAATCTTGTTAGAATTTTCTTTTTTTGTGGCCCCTAATACAAATCAATCCAGGCTAAAATTTTGCACACTAAAATCTTATATCATTGTTCACATATACGTAATTTTTAAGGTGATTTTGATACTTAGAATTGCATTTTTTTAATGTTCAAATAAATGCCACCACGTAGCCTGAGTTTCAAAACAAAGGCCTTCACAGATGACGTATAAAATTATGCTAACATCGAATGTGGGCGCTTATATTAGATAAAAAGATTCCACCCTTTGTAGCACCAGATAGCATTGCTTAACGTAGTGGCTTAAGGAGGTGAATAGGAACTCAAAGATCATGAGTTCGATTCACTGATGCCACAAGTTGATGAATTTGGTCAAAATTAGTCAAACTTGCTGACGTCTAATTAAATTGGACTAAAATGTTCTTAGGATGCAAGTTATGGGACTAGTAGTGTTCACTTTGCAAGATGTGAGGCTAAAACACCCACACTGCAAGATGTGGGACTAAAAGTGTATATAGCTCTAACAACTACAGCAAACAACTGTTTTTTTTAAATAACAACTGTGTTTTTTGCAACAACAGCAAGCTACAAATCCTTCTCCGCTCCACGTTGGGCTCCACATGTGAGGGGTAAAAACTGAGACCGAAATCGAGAACTTCGGTGCCTAATTCGGACATCATCAAATATGGAAAACACAAAGCGAAATGATACGTATCCCCTGGAGGATTCGATCCCCCGGGTCGCTCTCCCTGGCATCAAGTGGGCCCTGCACCACGTCTCTTCCCAGAAACCCAACCAACACGACGCATCTCCTATAGTTGAGAATAGCACCCGCCACCACAACCACATCTAGCCCATCGGAGCAGGCAGTTTTCGCCGCCGGACCATGCTGCCGGACCAGCCACCCGTCGCCGGAGTAGGCACCCACCGCCAACGGAGTCGGCACCCGACGCAGGACCGGATTTGTTCCCCACATCCGCCCCATCTTCCAAACCGAGCTCCTCGGAGCTGGCATCTGTCGTCGATGCCGGACCAGACCCCGTCGGAGCAGGCAGCCGCCGTCACCGGAAATCAAGCCCTCGCGTGAGAGCTCGTGTGCGCCGAAGAAGTATGCTGCAAGGGACATCGCCGGAGATGCAAGCGCCACCAACGAGTCTCCGGCGAGAGTCTCAGCCTCCATCTTCGCTGCGGGTGCATCCCCGTGATCTCGAAATCCATATTTAGCTTTGCTACGACAGAGGGGCGTTGCTACAAGTGGCTCGGGGATTTGCTACCACAGGCACAAGAGGGTGCTATCATAGGCATACGGTGGTGCTATCAACTTCGGGATGGCGGATCTCCGATGTATCGGGCGGTGCTACAAAATAGAATAAATTTTTCGCTACAACCGTTTTATGTTTTTGCTATAATGACATAAATTTTTTGCTACAACGTTTCCGACTAGATATCTGTCGAGGTCTTCGGCGAAGTCGGATTTGCTATAATAGTAAATTTATTTGCTACAACTGCTTAGTGGTTTTGCTACACTATCGCAAAGTTTTTGCTACACGGTCTCCGGCGAGGTCTCCGGTGAAAGTCTCCGGCGAGTCTCCGGTAAGGTCGGATTTGCTACATTAGCACAACTTTTTTTCCACACGGTCGTCGACAAGGTCTCCGGCGAGGTTCAGTCAGTTTTTCTATTTTCTGAACCGAACAGTTTTCTGCTACATGTAGCAAAAGCGGGACATTTTGTAGCAAATCGGGATAATTTGTAGCAAAAGCGGGAATCTGGACAAAAAAAAGAGGACACGTGTCACACAGAGGACCCGAAGAATCCGGGGGAGTTATCCCTGGGGGACGCGTAGTGCTCCCTAAACACAAATTACCAAAAAGAACTCGATTCAACCGTCGTAGTAGAGTGCGTGAAAGAGGCCAAGTAGCTACTACAATTAATCTCTATTATTGATATATTGCGATATAATTGTGTTTCTCAAATATTTGCATTTTCAAAGATTATACTGACCATACTTTTAAGAAATTGTACTATAACTAAAATAATAAATTTGCACGGAGATTGCAGACTCGTTTTGCAACTTGCAGGGCGTGATTATCGAACGGCATCCTGCAGGCTCTCAGGGCGTCAGCGCAGCGTTTCGTGGCGTCAGCTAGTGCTTCCGCGGTCTCGTAGTGGGAGCTCTCTTCCAGCTCCCCCTTCCTTCTTTTTGTTATTTTCCTTGGGTTTGATGTGTTGTGGCTCCAGCGGACTCCTTTTTATTCTCTTTTGATGCCTGGGCGTCGTTGACTTGCTTGTACTCTGTATGGTCGTTGCTTTATTTATAAAACTAGGCGTAATGCCTGTTTCAAGGAGAAAATTGCAGCGAACACCATGCTTTATGGAATTTGTGGACCTAACATAGAAATATAACCCCTTTTGTAACGGATCGTTTGTCAAAATATTTCCATTTGGCCCAGGATTAAGCGTGTTAACATGTATGTAGAGCTTACGCAAGAGATATATTTTTCAAATAATCATTTGGGTATCTGTGATCTATTATTGACATATTGCGATATAATTGTGTTTCTCGAATATTTGCATTTTCAAAGATTATGCTGACCATATTTTTGAGAAATTGTAATATAACTAAAATAATAAATTTGCACCATTTGGTGTTATGAGCAAACAACTGTGCTTTCTGCAACAATAGCAAGCTACAAATCCTTCTCCGCTCCACGTTGGGCTCCACATGTGAAGGGTAAAAACGGAGACCGAAATCGAGAACTTGGGTGCCTAATTCAGACATCATCAAATATGGAAAACACAAATTACCAAAAAAAACTCGATTAAACCGTAGTAGAGTGCGTGAAAGAGGCCAAGTAGCTACTACAATTATTAATCTCAGAAAAAGAAAACTAGCTGCAACCGCCCAGCGTAACAAATATTCCACGGAAACAGATAGCAGCTCGGAGTGTAGTTGTTTAGAAGCCGACGAATAGCAATGCGCGTGGTAGTCACGCCAATCCGTCTCCGACCCCAAAACTTAGTTCTAGTCACGGCAGCATGATGAGCACGCCTTCAATCCGTCTCCGACCCCAAAACGTCCTGTACCTCTCGTTGATCTACTCCTTATATATCTCCTCCTCCATGCATGATGCATCCACAAGCTAGCTCGCTCGATCGATTCGATCGCTCCCCTCTCTCCAGCAATCGAGTTGAGTGGCCGGCGAGCGCCATGGTCTTCCGCGGCGGCAAACGAGCCGCCACCGTCGTCCTCGAAGACATTGACGCGACACGACGATCCTCATCAGCAACCAGTAGCAGCAGCGCCGGGAGCACGGGGGACTACGACGACGCGTGCAGCGTCGGCAAGGGCAGCTTCGGTGTCGTCGTCAAGGCGCGTCACCGTACCACGGGCAAGACCGTCGCCATCAAGTCCCTTTGCTGTAACGACGCCGCTGCCGCCACCGACGTCGACCAGCTCCTGCTCCTGCATGAGGCCCACCTCCTGGCCGAAGCCTCCGGCGGAAACCCGTACGTCGTCGGCTCCCACGGGCTCTTGCTCGACCCGACCACCGGCAACCCCTGCCTCGCAATGGAGTACGTGGACGGGCCGAACCTCGGCGACTTCCTGTCGGGCAGGCCGCCTCTTCCCGAGGATACCGTGCGCGCCTTCATGTGGCAGCTCCTCAACGGGACCAAGACGATGCACGAGCGCCGGATCGTCCACCGCGACATCAAGCCGGCCAACATCCTCGTCGACGGAGAAGACGAGAAGACGGTCAAGATCTGCGACCTCGGGGTGGCCATGTCCCTGGCCACGGAGCGGCCGCCGTACGGCAAAGCCGGCACGACGTTGTACATGGCGCCCGAGATGCTCCTGGGAAAGCCTGACTACGACGCGCGGGTGGACGCGTGGTCGCTCGGGTGCGTCATGGCCGAGATGCTCACGGGCGGCAGGACGCTATTCGAGCTCAGGAGCGACATCGTGCGCCAGGTCCGCACCATCTTCACCGTGCTCGGGCTGCCGGACGGCCGGTGGTTCACGTCCCGGCCGCTCGCCCACATGGTGGCGCGACCTCTGCTGGTATTGCCGAAGCGGGAGCGACAGCGCAGCAGGCTGCGGGAGTTGTTCCCGGCGGAGATGCTGTCCGAGGACGGGTTCCAGGTCATGGCAGGACTTCTGACGTGTAACCCCGGCAAGCGGCTGACTGCGGCCGCGGCTCTCAAGCTGCCATGGTTCCAGGCGCCTGCTCCTCCTCGTCCAGCCGCTGCTCCGAAGGTAGGCGCGTTGACACTGCTCAGGAAGAAGCTGGAGGCAGCGTTGCCCGCCAGGAAGGGTTGCCGGCCAAGATCATCCAAGCAAGGAAGAAAACTGACACCGGTACACTGTTTAGTTCAAATGTAACTAAACTAGTTCAGAAAGGAGCAAAATCAATGTCGATCTGGTTCACTCAATCTTCAAAGAAGCAAGGTCATGATCGCTGGTGGGAGCTAAAGAACTTCTTCGGCTGCCCCTCCATGCCGGTGCCAGACTCTTGAGGAAACTTGACCGGCTAGTTCCGGCCATTGTAAAGCTTTCGTTTTCTTCTCGTGTTCCTTAGTTTTCTTGTTCGTCTTCTGGTTCGATGTACTCTAGCCGTCATCTTGGCGTCTTCTTGTAAATGTATACAATGTGTTCCAGAAGAAAATAATATATGGTGGCAAATTGGCCAGTTTACATTACATGCCAGCCATGCAGATTCTGCCCCAAATTTCAACCTAAACTGAATCTGAACTCATCACAGAACACCCAGCTCATGCAACAGCCAGCAACAGGAGCATCATGGGGTCACAAAGTCATAATACATATGATTAATTCAATGTGGAAGAATGTTGACATCAAACAATACAGCTTAAGATTCCCTCTGATATTTACAACACACCTGAACCAGAAAGTATATATCGACACTACTGATACATGAATGAACTGCTTATTTAAGCCAGAATTTTTCCATACGCAAGAATGGTCTATAGACACAACCAGATACATGTGGCAGGGAAGCGGTGACTAGGCACTGCCACGGGCAGCCTCCTGGAGATACTTCACGGCACTGTCGTAGTTCACGAAGCCCATGAACCAGAACTCATGGTTATCAACAGAAACAACCTGGATGTACCTCTCTGCAGGGTTTTGTTGACTTGCGGTCGGAGTGACTGATCTCAGGTGAGGTACGGGTACAACTACCTGTAAACACATTGCAGATATCAATATTATCAGTTCCAGTATGATAACAAGAACGTGGTTTTTTTCTAGTGTGCATGATCTAGACGAGCAACAAAAGATAAACAATGTTTCCATGCCATCTTCAATACAAATTGTATGGAATTTGCAAATTAGCAAACCATTTCAGATCATATCCTCTGTCAAATCAGACAGAATTTGACAATATTTCCATGCCTTCTTCAATACTAGTTGTCGGGAATTTGCAGGTTAGCAAACTATTTCAAATGGTATGCTCTGTCAAATCAGAGAGTTTGACAATGTTTTTATGCCTTCTTCAGTACTGCTCCCTCCCTTCCATATTAAGTGTCACTGATTAAGTTATAGTAAATCAGCGACAATTAATATGGAACGGAATGAGTAGTATGGAATTTGCATGTTAGCAAACCATTTGAGAACCAAGCGCTGGTTTGGTGGCAAGGCTAGCGAGTGCGCAGCCAGCCCACCCGGGTTCGAGTCCCCATGGGGACCGAATTAAACGGGGTTTTATCTGAGCGCGTACAATTCGCTGCGGGAGAGGTCTCATCTATCTAACAACGTATAGCCCGCGAGGGATCATTCCCCAGGGGTCAACGTTGTTAGCAAACCATTTAAGATGGTTTGCACTGTCAAATCAGACAGAGTTTGACAATGTTTCATGCCTTCTTCAATACTAGTACGGAGTAGTATGGAATTTGCGGGCTACCAATATCTCTACCAAATCAGACAGAGTTTGACAATGTTTACATGCCTTCTTCTATTATAGCTGTATATGGAAACTTGCGGGTTAGCAAATCACACAGAATTTGACTTCACTATACACAAGACTGTGATAAAATATATGTTTTTCCTCTAAGGACAAGTCTAGATTGGTCAAGAGATGAATAATATCTCATTTATTAGTATAAACTCAAGTTTACATGCATTGTCGGCACACATTCTGACAAGGAAAAAAAGGCACCATACCTTGTAGATGGCGGAGGCGGTCTTATTGTCCTCGCTGACATATGCCACTGGGCTGTCACTGCAGAATGCAAGCTTGGCGGTCGAGACATACAAGACACCCATTATTGGACCATGGGAAGTTGAGAGGTAGCACGCGTAGGCCTTCTTGAGCTTCTCATCAGGCAAGCACTCGAACGTCTGCTGAAATATCTTGTCGTATCCACCTTCCGATATGACCTTGGAAACCTGTGCAATCCTCCCCATTGCAGCATCCGTGATGCTAGGTCCGGTTTTCACTACAGAATTCCACAAGAATTCAGGAGTCAATATGTATGCGCAGCTGCTACTTTTAGATAAAAATGTTTGAACCTGTGAACAGATATGTACTGAACAAAAAATTCTAGTAGTCAATTGGAGGACGGTGGTTCATGATGCAGTGTGCTGCTATGTAGTAGTATGGTGTTGTGATTGAGAATCGGGAGACTCACGGTGCTGCCAGACGTCGCCGGCGATGCCCTCGGTCTTGCGCGCGGCCTCGCTGAACCTCTTCCCCGCCTGGCCGAACATCTCCATCAGATTCTCCTTGGTGCCTGCAGAAATCAATCCCCCCAAATACCACTACGATCAGCACAAACACTAACTAATAACTATCAAATTCAGTCCCAGAGCAAGAGCAGAGGCAGCAAAAGAGCAGGACGCCGGAGACGGTGTGGTAGGTGACTGACTCTTGGGGGGCGGTCCGGCGGACGGGGACGGCATCACGTAGGGGTTGGAGCCGGCGGGCGCCACAACCGGCGGCGGCGGGGTCGCGAGGTCCTCCGGGGACATGCGCGGGTAGGACGAGTCCGCCGACGGCGGCGCGTGGGCGACGTCGGGCTTGGGATCCATCGACGATCGGCAGGAGGGAGGAGGAAGCGGAGATTGGGGAGAAATGGAGCAGCAGAAGCAGCAACAGCAGCGTGCAGAGTTGACGGCTCCGATAAGGACGTGGGGTGGGGGCGCGACACGTCGACGCAATCGAGCGCGTGAGGATATATAATTGTGGGAGCTTCCAGCTGGCAGAAGTAAGCTACACGCTCAGGCCCGGACGCCCAGGCATCGTTCCCGCGTCGACACAGCGTGAGCGACACCGTCCGGTCCGTCCGTGTCGTTGCCGTCAGCTGCGCCGCGCCATCAACGGCTCAACTGCTCAACAGCCTCAATCTGCATACAACAAGATGTGCTAAGCGTGCGAACGTGTGCGCGGTGGTGCGCGTGCGCGACGCCCCCATGGCCGCACGATTATGATTCGGTGGCGCATGAAAAAACACCAAGAAACCTAGAAAAAATAAAAATGCCATAGAAAAAATAAAAAATACTATGGCAACTTATGTTTGTATGTGCTTCGAGAGACACGTTTTCCTCATAGATTTTAGGTTTGTTTTTGTCTCACAATTTCACCGAAACTATATACTCCCTCTATTCGAAAATATAAGATGTTTCTTTTTCGGAACACATGTATCTAACACATTTTAGTGTATATGTTTACTCATTTTGCTCCAAAGATACACACTAAAACATGTTTAAATACATATGTTTCAAAAAAGGCTAAAAAATCTTATATTTGAAACTGATGGAATAGTAGTTAAATGCAATGCTAGTTTTCTGTACCAGCGAAAGAGCTGACTGTTGTGGAACCTTTTTCGCGACTAAAAAGCATCTCTAGCAGTCTCCTTATATCATGTCAACTTCTATAATAACGGGATATTCATATTGGCTCGCAGGTGCAAATGCATTTATTGTGAGAAAATATATTTTAAAATATCAAAAAATTCAAAAAAAATCCGTATATATATTAGAATAGTTTTTATTGGTTCACAAGTTTTCACGATGAAAGAACATTTTATGTGTCGTGCATGAAAAAAATAAATGTGTCACAGAAATACGACTATTCACATGATATTTTTTATCTTTTTATACACAACACATAAAATGTTTTTTCGTCCCGGAAACTTGTGAACCAACATAAAATGTTTGAATATATATGCAGAGTTTTTTTTTTAAAATTTTTAATACTTCAAAATATGTTTTATGATAATGGGTGTATTTGCACCTATGAGCCGAATCGCCGCCTCCTATAATAACTTTCTATTTGCTGTTTTGGACGGGGAAACTGGTCTCGATAGCGACCGTTAAAACGCTCGACCCTTAAAAGTTTTTAAGGAGGGCGGGAAAAACACCACCCCAACCTGTAGATTCAAGGGTAGCACTCGGCCGGATCAAGGATGCCCCATATTAACTAGATTGGGTTGGCAGGAGCGAAACTGTAGCTCTTGATTCCCGCCTCCCTTCCACTGCCAATTGGGCTCCTTGACGCTGCCCATCAATAGCACCTTCATTGGGTCCAAATCGACCCCGTCCCCACCAGCAGCGGGCGTGGACATACCCTCCGTCTGTCCAATCATGTCATCGTTCGCTCAATCAGCGGCGGCGTCATATGTCGGCGTGAAACACAAGCACCAAGGCAGACATGTCGTCCACGAGCATGGTAGCAACACTTCCCCTGCAGTTGCGGCTGTGCCCGCGATGACCATGGCACCACCACTCGTGCTAAAGGTGAGGAAGAAGCCCTCGAAGAAGTCGGCGGTGCCAAAGGGGGAGGCGCCAAGGGAGATCCTTGTTGTTGGTGCTACAACATCGATGCCTTCTACACTCCCCAACGCTGCGGACACCCGCCAGGTGTTCGACGCTGTGCCCCAAATGTATGATTCTGATTCCCCTCTCCGGTGGGTTTGAAGTGTTCATCGTTTGCACATAGGTAATTAGTTTTCGTGTTGTAGCTCTTCATATATGGATTTGTTGAATGAAAATTCCGTTGGTCTTGAGGATATGCCGCTCGGAGAGTTCGATCGTTTTCATCCTTCCGGTGTGGATAAGGGTGATGGTGGTGGTGGTGAGGAGGGATATGAAGGCGAGGATGTGGAGGAGATAGAGGAAGAAGTGTTCAATTCCTCGCAACCTAGCCAACGGAAGAGAACCGCCAACTATACCGAGGTAGAAGATGCTATGTTGCTAAAGGCATGGGAGGAAGTGTTGCTCGATGTCGTGGCTGGCAACTATCAAACCGAGAAGAGACATTGGAAAATGATAGATGACAAATTTTACCAATTTATGCCTTGCCTTGCTACCTCCACACCACACAGCCATATATATCACTACAAGGTCGTTGGATGATCAAAATGGCTTGTAGCTGTTGGAGTGGAACTATGGAGCAAGTGAGGAATTTCTCTCTGAGTGATTCAAACATTGACGATATTGCAAGTGAGCTAATGCATTGTTTGGAAATTATGTGAGCAAATGCAATGCCTTTTATTGTAGGATCGTCTTGCTTAAGAGAGGTATAAGGATATGAAGGGCTAGAAAAATAATCCATTCATGCTTAAACATTGTTCGATGCTACTTGAGCGTAGCAAGAAATGGAAACTGAGGGAGCATGAAGTTGCACCGAAAAAGAGGACAATGGTCCAATTGGATGATGATGAGAGTGACGAAGGAGGGAGAAAAAAGAACAAGCCAAAAGGAAATAAGAAGGCAAAGGAGAGAATTAGGAAAAAAGCCAAGGCATCTAGCTTGAGGGACAAGATCGATGTCATGATGAAATCGAAGGAGATTTTGACAGCCAAGAAATTGTAAACAAAGATTCTCAGTGCGAAGAAAAAGAATCAAGAGAAGCTAGCAAGGTGGCAACTACTCCAGGAAGATTAACTAAGGAGAGCAGCCTTGGACGAGATACGAGCCCATGTCGAGGAGAAGGTAATGACCAAGATCATTGTCGAGGAGAATAAGTCCACGATAATGGATCCGAATACTATGTAATCTATCACAAAGCAGTGGTGGCATTTGGCAAGGTTAGAAATCTTGGGACGAAGAGGCAAGCTCTTTTTGGTGGAGTTGTGGCTAGTGGCGATGGAGGTGATGGTGGAGTTGTAGTTAATGGCGGTAGAGGTGACGGTGTTGTTTGATGGTGCTCCCTAGGCATGTTAGTCATCCTTTTGGCAAGAACTATGTACCGTATTGTCAGATTTTGTTTGTCTACTGTCGGATTTTGTGATGTTCGAGTTTTACGGGTTTCGTTAAAGGGGCTGCGGCCCAGTCTAGCCCTTATATCATGGTTTTGTCGGCCTTTATCCACGTTGTAAGGGCGACGAGATAAGGGGAATGCTAGAGATCTCTAGCAGGCACAAGATTTCTCGGAGGTAGACAAGGCAAACATCACATCTCAAAGCTACGGAAAGCTTTGACCACATGTTTCGGAGGTACAAAAAGAGGTATTTTCACTAGAGGTACATAACGTTGTCACATGGGAGTAAACTTATACAAAACGTTTCAAAACTTGAACCCACAATACAAAACGTTGTCTACTAGGAATTATTTGGTCCAAAGTTGTTTAAAACCGGTGAGTTGGCAGCCACGCGTATGGTTTTTGAGTTTGATAAAAAAACCTCAGAAAGAATACAACTCTATTTTTGGTCTAGAAAGCACGAAATACTGATCTAGGCTTAGTACTTGCAAATATTTACAGAGTTGCCACCCAGGCGGCGTCCAGGTCAATATATGTTAACGGTTGCGTTGATCCTGGCAGAAAAGGCGCCACCTTCCTTCTCGACGTTGCACCTCGTCGACGCGCTCCTGATCGCCCTCGGCGGCGGCCATGGCGGATGATCCGATCTTCCGTTAGCACAGCATGGAGCAGACAGATTACGGTAGGCATGTCCCTGCTTATCCATGATTATTCTCCCTGCTTACGGCGGCCATGGAGGATTATCTGATCTAGGCTTGTTCTCCCTGCTTATCTCCTCTATCATCGCTGATCAAATGGATTAGGGCTACAATCTCGTAATCAGTTAGAACATGGTGGGCAAGATCTGTCTGTAGTTTTTTTTTTCGAAATGGGGGTGTGCCCCGGCCTCTGCATCCAAAGGATGCACACAGCCCTTTTTATTACTTTAGAGTCTAAAATTTTGAAGTTACAATTGGACAATCATGAAGATTGGAACAACCAAACCTCAGAACAATCAAGGAACGCTAAAAAAAAGGACAGCATAACAAAGGCTAAACATCTGTCAATCTACTAGCATGACGCCACATAGCCTGGTAGTAAATATCCTGAGCGACCATCACCAGACGGCTGCATCCAGAAACCATCATGGGGCGTAACTGCTCCGGGAGCAAAAAATCCCAGAGCTGGATCCATCATGATGCTGAGATAATAACCTGCAAAAAAGATGAAACTCGAACCTTGTTAAAAATAACATCATTGCGACATTTCCATATAGCCCAACATAAAGCCGATACCCCTATACGTATACTAGCTTTATTAGCCTTATCCATTCCATTTAACCAATACCCAAACATATTAGTAATATTGGTCGGAGGTGAAAGATTATAAGTAAAGAAAACAATACGCCAGATAATTTTACAAAGGGGCACGAAATAAACAAGTGTTCAATTGTCTCACCTCCATCACAAAAACAACATTTCTTGCAACCATTCCAATTTCTTCTTGATAAATTATCTTTTGTTAATAAAACCTTTTTTTGCAGAAATCACATAAATATCTTAATTTTTAGATCTGTCTGTAGTTAGTGCTCGATCAGGTAGTGCTCGATCAGGTAGGCCTAATGGTGGACTAGATGAATCTGTAAGGAGTGCTCGATGAGGTAGTGCTAATGGCGGAGAAGATCTGTTTGTAGGTAGTGCTCCATCACGTAGGACTGCTCCATCAGGTAGGCCTCCTCGGTTGATCAGGTAGATATGTTGTTTGATGTAGGAGTACTAATCATTGGTACAATAGATAACTGAATTTTTAGCATTGTAGATTCAGAGAATGTGTTCTTTTTCCTGCATTTTGTTAGTTTGGAATTTGACTGAGTATTTGATTTTTCTAATTGAATTATGTGAATTTGGTGCAGCCAATTGTGAAGACAAGTTTACTGTAGCAATAGAGCATAATGGATTTTTTTACTGGTTTGCATGATGAGCCTCTAGACTACTCTTATGGTACTATTGATTTTTGTTGGAATTATTCCCTAAAGGCAATAATAAAGATGTTATTATTATAATTCTTGTTCATGATAAAGTTTATATTCCATGCTAGAATTGTATTAAGCGGACACTTTGATACTTGTGTGGTTTATGAACAACGTTGTGTCCCTAGTACGCCTCTATGGACTAGCTCATTGATTAATGATGGTTAAGGTTTCCTAACCATAGACATGAGTTGTCGATTAATAATGAGATCATATCATTGGGAGAATGATATGATGGACAGACCCAAATCAAGCAGAGCAATTAGATCGTGTCATCGTGTTCATCTTTGCGAAGCTTTTTCTTATGTCAAATATTGTATTCCTTAGACCATGAGATAATGCAACTTCCTAGTATCGGAAGAAAGCTTTGAGGTCATCAAACGTCATCATATGAGAGGGTGATCATAAAGGTGTCTCTCAGGTGATCGGAAAGTACTTATTGGGTTGTATGTATCGAGATGGGATTTGTCCCTCCCAAGTCGGAGAGATATACTTCGGGCCCACTCGGTAATCGATATCAACACCGCTTGCAAGCACGTGGTTAAGGAGTTAATCACAAAGTGATATCGGATTACGGAACGAGTAAAGTACTTGCTGTGAACGAGATTGAACTAGGTATGCCGATACCGACGATCGAATCTCGGGCAAGTAAAATATCGTGTGACGAAGGGAATATATATATGGGATTAATTGAATCCTGGCATCATGGTTCATCCGATATGATCATCGATGAGTATGTGGGAGTCAATATGGGTTTCCAGACCCCGCTGTTGATTATTGATAGAAGATCATGTCTGCATATTCTCGAACCCGCAGGGTCACACACTTAACGTGTCTCGACGCTAGGATAGAATGGATAATTGGTTTATGAGTTTTTGTTCGGAGTCTCGGATGGGATCCGGGACATCACGAGAGGTTCCGGAATGGTCCGGAGAATAAGATTCATATAAGGCAAAGCAGTTTTTGGAGTTCGAAAGTGTTTCAGATTGTTCGGTATTGTACCGGAAGATTCTAGAACCTTCCGGAGTGGGACCAACGTGGCCCCACTTGTCGGGAGGGGGCGTGGGCCTACGAGGGAGTACCCTGGCCGCATTGGGACAGGGGCACAAGGCCCCATAGGCCCAGCTGTAGCACCCCGGTAAATTTTACTACTAGAAATCGCTTGCTGTTTTTATATGTGTGCATAATCATCATGCATGTTTTTCATAAAACTATTTTACCAAAAGCCTATTTTGTTTTCTATTTATCGCTCCCCTTTATTTCAAATATAAAACCCTAGTCTTCTAGATATTTTGTATTCTCCACAAAACTATTTATAAAGGCTTAATAAAAATAAAAGTTTAATCTAATATAATAAAAATATTTTATAAATCGGGAGGGGAAGGCCGACCGTTTAGGCCAGCCCACCTACTACCCTAGTGGCCCAGCCGGTTGAAACCCTAGCTAACCCTAGATCCCCTCCACCCCAAACCCTATCCCTATCTACCCTAATCCAACCACTCCACCGCCGCCACTCCCCTGGACCCCGACTCCAACTCCACTCCATGCCCGCGTTGGTCGCACACCACACACGCACACACCCGATCCCCAGATCCCACCAACCGCACAGCGCGCCCTTGGGCCCCACCCCGAACACCCCGCTGCACGGGAGCCCCGCTCCTCGCTCACCTCTTCCCCGATGCTCCCCACCTCGCGCCGCCTTCCCCCACGATCCCGAACCAACTGCCGCCGCCAGAGCTCCCTCCCCGCTTCCCGGCGCCGCCCCGACTGGCACCTCTCCTCCGCGTCACCGCCGCCCTACCTCGCGGCTCCGGCCTTCCCCACCGCGTCGTCCCCGAGCTCGTCCGGCACCTCCGCACCCGCGCGAACCTCGTCCCCTTCCTGGCGCCTCGCGTCGACCTCGCCCCCCTGTTACTCCCGGACGCATCGACCTCCTACTGCCAGAGCCGCGCTGGTCGCCTCCCCCGTGTCGCCCGTGCGCCCTGCCGACCATGTCCCCGCTGCCGCGCACCCCTCTCCCTCCCCGTTCAAGCCACCGCGTCCCCGGGTATCCCGTCCGCCGCCAGTGCCCTCTTCGCCGTCTCCGGCATAGCGCCGCCCGTGCTGCCCTTCGCTCTCTCTCGCTGCCAGACGGGTCACGGTCCTCTACTCTGCCCGGCCTCGAGCACCTCCTCTCTCCACCCTCATCGAGCTCCTGCAGCACATCAACGCAACCTCCCATGTCTCTCTCTCGCCGCCAGCCTCGCCCCCGTGTCGCCCGAGCGAGCGCGCCGTGGCCACCTTCCTCACCCCGCGATAGACACCGGCCGCCCTTCTGTAGCCGTGCCTCCATCGCTTGAGCCCGGCGTCGCCTTCTTCTGGTCATGTGCGTGTGCGCTGGGCTAGTTGTTTTTCTTGCTGTGTACGTTTAATCGGTGGCCCTGCTTGTACCTACTGTTGACCTGGCATTTGCGGGTGCCGCTCCACTGCAATCAAGCAATATCGACAGACGTCTCTTCAGCTACCAAGCCAAGATCTTCCGAAGAGCATCGAGGACCAAATGCGAGAGCCATTATGCCCTGCGGATCTTCAACGAGACGGATCCGATGACCGAAAGCCCGTACCCAGAGACCGCCACCCGGACGCCAAGTTCTCCATCCGGATCCGAAGACCGAACCCTCAAGATCTCCGAACCGGCATGTGTGACCCCTACCCGAGACCCCTCATATTTTTATAATATATGATATTGATCTTGTTGCATATTAAACGAACAGGTTTGCATACATATTGTGGGTGTTTGGGGGTATCTAGATGATTCACCTAAATTAAATATAGGGACCATATGCGGGCGAATCTAGTCCAATATTGGTCCCATTTAAATTTGTGCATCGAACTAGTGACATATTTTGAATTGTGAATACAACATTTAAAATTGTGGGGTATCTAAACAACGTCAACCATCTAATTAAATGCCGGGACCCCGGTTCCGCTTAATATTGCTTAATTGCATCGCATACTTGCCATGTCATACACCATATATGCATCATGCCCGATCTTCTGCCGTAGTATTAAATATTGCAACCAGTGTTTCTGCTAGTGCTTTGCTTCTTCACGGATTAGGCCGATGAGTTGATGCGAGTGTCGACCCGATCTTCGGATGAACCTTCGGCAATGTTTTTCAGGCGAGCATTCTCCTCCTTTCTACCTATTTTACTTTTATAGTCTTTATTTCCTCCTGTTGATCTATTGCTATCTGTGTTGCGATGCTCTAGTTTTTGTACCCGTGATATCCCTTGCAGCCTTATATTGCCTTGGACACATCCTATTACCTGTTGTTTGGTAGATAGTTAGACTTGCGTGTCGTAGTTGCTTGCTCAAGTGCTGTTGCGTCTCGTCAAGTACCACAGTTGTTGGAAGACTGCCATATGCTTTATGTTGGAGATGATCATGGTTTTAATTACCGTTTAACAACTAAAATTGAAGTAGGTAAATAATGCAGAGGCACATGTGGGCAATAGATGTTATTTGGTTTTTAACCGTCCACTTGTGTCCCGTAGGACCCCGAGTACTTGATACCTGTTCTTTGAATATTCGCACTATCCGCATGTGGGACCATGAATCCCCCTAGCCAGAGCTTGAGTCATATATTAATTTTTGGGGCCACAAACTAGTTTGGAGCTTTATTACTATCCTGTACTTATGTCATGCTTTACTGTTTTATTTACGATTGCGCGTGGAGCGTCTGTACTGTTTAGGTAAGCGGAGTGTTTTCGCGGTATCGACAAGCCCAGTCACACTTTCGGGTTCCCAGTCGTTTATAGCCATTGACGCAAACCTCTGGGTCCATTCCGGAGCCGGCCAACTTCGTCGCGGGTAGCTTGGTGGGGTGGCCCCCTGAAATTTATATGAATCTTGCAATTGCTCTGTCGTGATGCCTCGTTGGATTTTTATTGGTTTTTCTCGAGGTTGATCGTGCGTGTGTTGCTATTTGTGCCCCCTGCAGGGTAAATATCTGAAAGCCGTGTCCGCGGTTATGGACGACTTTGAGCACAGTATCTCGATCATAGACAACTATAACTAAAGTAGTGCTATAAATTTGACTTTATAATGACTAGTAATCAGCTTTACTATAATGGAATGGCTAAATAAAAATGCCAACAATTGCTGGTTTGTGTTGTCACCTGTTACCATTATATCTGACTAGTAAGTATTTGTAACACCCTCAGAATCGGCCCTATGCAAGTTTTAGCGATTCCCGCCAAACCCGCATAGAAACGATTCGAAGGTGCCCACCAGGCACTTTTGTGCGGGTGGAAAACGAAGTAATAACATGACACAACAGTCCTCGATGGAACCCACAGAACAGATATATATACAACACGACTCCATGAGTCAAAAAATACAGATATACAATACAAAGATCCAAATCACCTTGAAAACGATAGAGCGTCCAGCTACGGACAAGATGCAAATGGGGCTAAGAGCCCTGAAGAATAACCAATGGCGTCCATAACCCTGCCCAGGCCAAGCCGGAAGGGTAACCCTGCTAACGACGTCGATCCCAAGCCTGCTTAAACAAAAGGGGTGCCGACAAAGGGCAAAGGAAAAAGAGGAGCGTCAGTACTGAGGCCAGTACACGGCGAGGCTAGAATTCGGCGGTCCTCGCCTACATAGGTATGGTGGACTGAAGCGGCAGCGCAGCATGCACTAAATAACCTATAGAGACTCGATACAAATAGCGGCTATCGGAGAGGGGTAAGAAAGACCTATCCCGAACCAACCTGATTCTACCACCAAACAAACCCATCCTGGTATTTCCCCCTCGAGACCAAACGAGGAAGTCAACCGAGGAACTCACACAGTTGGCAGTTTTATTCATTCGGTTATCGTGGCAGCAATTACTAGTCAGGTATAGTTAGTCATCCTGAATTAATAAGCAGTGGGCAGTTTTAATTAACCATTCCGTTGTAGTTGCAACACTTACTAGTCAGATACAGATAGCATGAGATATCCCAAAAACCCAGCAGTTATTGGTACTTTTATTTAGCCATTCCGTTGTAGTGAAGCTGATTACTAGTCATATCGGTACAAGTCAATTTATAACAGTAAACTTTAGTTATAGTTGTCTATGATCGAGACCTGTGCTCCAAGTCGTCCATAACCGCGGACACGGCTTCTCGAAAAGATTTAACCCTGCAGGGGTGCACCAAAGTATCCACACGCACTTCGACCCTTTTTGCCAGATCAATTAACATACACCCATCGGTATGTCGGCGGGGCCTAAGTCATGACGTTTCCCAGACCCAAAGCAAGCACGGGGGGCCACCCCACTAAGTACACCCGCAACGAAGTCGGCCGGTCTCCGAGACGGACTCAGGGTTTGCGCCAGTGGCTGTAAACGACAGCAAATCCCAAAACTGGGACTGTCGATACCGCGAAAACACTCCGCTCCCTAAACAGTACAGTGTGCTATCCATCGCACAATTTAAATAAAACAGTAAAGCATGGCATAAGTACATGATAGTAATAAAGCCCCAAACTACTTGTGGCCCCCAGTACAATACTTTGAAATCAGGTACTAAATCGATGGGGGGCCCATATCTCCCCACATGTGGTTAGCGCGCTCGATCTCGGAACAGGTGTCAAGAACTCGGGGTCCTACGGGACACAAGTGGACGGGCAACAACCAAATAACATCTATTGCCCACCTGTGCCTCTGCTTACCTACTTCAATTTTAGTTGTTGAACAGTAATTAAAGTGAGCAATAATTAAAGCCATGATCATCTCCAACATTAAACATGCGGCAAAACTCCAACAATTGTGGTACTTGACGACACGCACAACACTTGAGCAGCGACTACGACGCGCGGGTCCAACTATCTACCAAACAACAGGTAATAGGATGTGTCCAAGGCTATATATGGCTGCAAGGGATATCACGGGTACGGAAACTAGAGCATCGCAACACAGATAGCAATAGATCAACAGGAGGGAATAAATACTATAAAAGTAAGATAGGTAGAAAGGGGGAGATGCTCGCCTGAAAACATTGCCGAAGGTTCAACCGAAGATCGGGGCGAAGCTCACATCAACTCAACGGTCCAATCCGCGAAGAAGCAAAACACTAGAATAAACACCGGACGCAATATTTATTACTACGGCAAAAGATCGGGCATGATGCATGTATGATGTATGACATGGCAAAGGTGCGATGCAATTAGGTCATATTAAGCGGAACCGGGGTCCCGACAATTAATTAAACGGTTCAAGTTATTTAACTACCCCTCAATTTAAATGTTGCATTATCAAAACAAAAGATAGCACTGGTTCGCTACACAAATTTAAACGAGGCCAATATGAGACTAGATTTGCCTGCATATGGGCCCCATATTTAATTATCAGGTGAATCGGCATAAGGCCCCCAAACCAATGTTATGCATGCGAGGATGACAAATTAATATGCGACAAGTTGTATTATATTATAAAATAGGGTTCTCGGATAAGAGGTCACACATTAGGGTTCGGCGATCTTGGTTCCGGGGGTTCGGGGTCGGTCTCAGGGTCCAGGGTTCGACGGGTTCGGCCTCGGATAACGGAAGTAGATCTTGTCGCATCCGGGAAGGAGAACTTGTCGTCCAGGGTCTCGGTGTCCGGGGTGAAGTACTCGGCGTCCTCGAGGGGTACTTGTCGCACCGGGGTCTTCGGATCCGTGAAGTAGATCTTGGCGTGCGGGTTCGGGATCGGTCTTCGAATCCAGAGGGGTCTTGTGGTTGGTGCCGATGTCGATCTTGGGGGTTACTTGGCCACGTTGTCGTTCTTGTCGAGGGTGTGGTCTGGTCGGCACATCTTGGAGAGAAGATCACTCATCCATCCATTGGCTCCGTCACCTTCTCTTGTCGCATTGGTACATCTTTGATATATACGGAGTTGTCGGTCGATCTTGGCGGCCACGGTACAAAGCGACAACAAGAGGCAAAGATCTTATACGCAGGAGGCCTTGCTGGCAGCAGAGCGCAGAGAGGAGGCACGCGGGCAGGGGCGCTCGCGGGGCAGAGGGCCCAAGGCAGCTAGGCACAGAGGCGAGGAGGCACGGGTGGGGCGACGGGACTCCGTCGGGGATGGGCAGATGGCGCCGTCCGCATGGATGAAGATGGCGGCCGGCGAGGACTCACGGATGTAGGGGACCCCAAGGTGGTGGCGGCGGCCGGCGGGGTTACCGGGGGAGGCGGACAGGGGAGATGACGCAGAGGGGAGAGGGCGAGGTCGACGAGAGAGCGGGGCGGAGGCCGCGGCCGGAGAAGCCGAGCTCGGGGCCGGAGGCCGGAGAGGGTGGAGGCGGGGCGCGGCCGACGCGAGGTCGCGCGCCGGCGCGGGAGGAGCGAGGCGCGCGGGCAGAGAGGTGGCCGGCGACGGCGGCTCGCGCGCCAGCCGAGGGAAGGGAGGAGGCCGACGGGGAGGCGGGCGGCTCCGGCGGGGCGGCGCGGCCGGAGGCGGCGGAGCGAGGAGGAGCTCCGGCGAGGGAGGCTCGAGCGGGGGGGAAGGAGCAGAGGAGGAGGCCTGGGCGGTTGCAGGAGGAGGGGAGGTCGGGGAGGCGGACGCCGGAGGGGAGGGAGAGGAAAGGAGAGAGAGAGGAGCGGAAGGTGGGGGACGGGGTCGCGGGGCCAGGGGGTGGGCCAGGTGGGGTCCAGGCGGGGGGGGGGGTGAGTGGTGGCGTGTGTGCTCTGTGAGGCCGGGGGTGTTGGGTCGGTTGGGGTTGAGAGGGGAGTGGGTGAGGGTCCAGGGGTGGGTCCGAGCTGGCAGGGAGAGGGGGGGTTGGCAGGTGGCGGCTTGGGATTGGTCAGAGGGGAGGGAGAGAGTGAGGTGGCGGCCAGAGATTGGTGGGGGTGATGTGGAGGAGGGGTGGGTAGAATAGGTCTGGGTAGACTAGGGATTTTTGGGTGGACCGATTTTCTTCCAGGGGTGGTCGACTGGGTCGAATCGGCCCGTTCGACTGCCCCACTAAAAATAATTAAATATTTTATTTATTTAAAACAAGGCTTTTGCAAACCGATAGCAGACAAAACAAAATAATCCGGTGTCCCGGGTTTTGCGTTTGAACAAAGACGGGTCGTTTAGAAAACAAAAATAGGTTTTTCCGAAATAGTTTTATGCAAGCAAATGCAAGATGATGACGATGCAATGCACAAAACAACGCGATTTTCTAGTAGTGGTTTTACGGGATGCCACAATTCGACACCACTAACAATGGATCTCGCCCTCGAGATCCGCCTCATGGTACCGGAAGGAAGGTCGGCGATCTGAATCTTCTCGCATCGTGTAGATCCTCGCGACACCACTAACAAGGATGCTTTCTTCGTCTTGTAATCGGCGACACCACCAACAAGATGTCGTTGATCCTGTTCGTCAAGAGAACACTCCGGATAAACAACGGACGAAGTTAAAGGTAAGGCCACCTCTAACTTTCATGGAAGGAGTAGAATTGCATCGATCCACCATTCAATATACAAAGCAAATGATAAGAGTAGTGGTATGGTCGCGACTCCATCCCGCACTCAAAGCATTACTCTGTACACGAACAGATAGATTATGCAACCAACCCTTAGAATTTAGACTGAAGATCTCGACAAACAAGGTTCAGGAACAAAGGAGTGATGCAGACTCTGCATCGGATCTAGCGTAGAGGATGTCGTCGCGTCGGAAAACACCGGAAGGCACAAACAAAGAACAGAGAATGGTACCACATATAAAGGATCACTCAGATAGCATGAACACCGGATGGTAGAACACCGTTATCAAAGGAGGAAGCGAAACCCTGAAGGTACGACGGAACCCGACCACGAGAAATCCTGAACTCGAAGAGAGAGAAGAGAGCGGATTCAAAACACGTAGGGGTAAGAGGAGAATAGCAGAGGGATAAGGAATAAAAATCAGACCTAATCATAACTATCCAACCGATTTTGCAAAAATAGTTTTGACACTCTACTTCGGTCGTTAGCTAGGTTATCCTACAGGCTGGACTTGTGGGGTATCGCAACTGCTGAGCTCTGATACCACTCTGTAACACCCTCAGAATCGGCCCTATGCAAGTTTTAGCGATTCCCGCCAAACCCGCATAGAAACGATTCGAAGGTGCCCACCAGGCACTTTCGTGCGGGTGGAAAACGAAGTAATAACATTACACAACAGTCCTCGATGGAACCCACAGAACAGATATATATACAACACGACTCCATGAGTCAAAAAATACAGATATACAATACAAGTATCCAAATCACCTTGAAAACGATAGAGCGTCCAGCTACGGACAAGATGCAAATGGGGCTAAGAGCCCTGAAGAATAACCAATGGCGTCCATAACCCTGCCCAGGCCAAGCCGGAAGGGTAACCCTGCTAACGACGTCGATCCCAAGCCTGCTTAAACAAAAGGGGTGCCGACAAAGGGCAAAGGAAAAAGAGGAGCGTCAGTACTGAGGCCAGTACACGGCGAGGCTAGAATTCGGCGGTCCTCGCCTACATAGGTATGGTGGACTGAAGCGGCAGCGCAGCATGCACTAAATAACCTATAGAGACTCGATACAAATAGCGGCTATCGGAGAGGGGTAAGAAAGACCTATCCCGAACCAACCTGATTCTACCACCAAACAAACCCATCCTGGTATTTCCCCCTCGAGACCAAACGAGGAAGTCAACCGAGGAACTCACACAGTTGGCAGTTTTATTCATTCGGTTATCGTGGCAGCAATTACTAGTCAGGTATAGTTAGTCATCCTGAATTAATAAGCAGTGGGCAGTTTTAATTAACCATTCCGTTGTAGTTGCAACACTTACTAGTCAGATACAGATAGCATGAGATATCCCAAAAACCCAGCAGTTGTTGGTACTTTTATTTAGCCATTCCGTTGTAGTGAAGCTGATTACTAGTCATATCGGGTACAAGTCAATTTATAACAGTAAACTTTAGTTATAGTTGTCTATGATTGAGACCTGTGCTCCAAGTCGTCCATAACCGCGGACACGGCTTCTCGAAAAGATTTAACCCTGCAGGGGTGCACCAAAGTATCCACACGCACTTCGACCCTTTTTGCCAGATCAATTAACATACACCCATCGGTATGTCGGCGGGGCCTAAGTCATGACGTTTCCCAGACCCAAAGCAAGCACGGGGGGCCACCCCACTAAGTACACCCGCAACGAAGTCGGCCGGTCTCCGAGACGGACTCAGGGTTTGCGCCAGTGGCTGTAAACGACAGCAAATCCCAAAACTGGGACTGTCGATACCGCAAAAACACTCCGCTCCCTAAACAGTACAGTGTGCTATCCATCGCACAATTTAAATAAAGCAGTAAAGCATGGCATAAGTACATGATAGTAATAAAGCCCCAAACTACTTGTGGCCCCCAGTACAATACTTTGAAATCAGGTACTAAATCGATGGGGGGCCCATATCTCCCCACATGTGGTTAGCGCGCTCGATCTCGGAACAGGTGTTAAGAACTCGGGGTCCTACGGGACACAAGTGGACGGGCAACAACCAAATAACATCTATTGCCCACCTGTGCCTCTGCTTACCTACTTCAATTTTAGTTGTTGAACAGTAATTAAAGTGAGCAATAATTAAAGCCATGATCATCTCCAACATTAAACATGCGGCAAAACTCCAACAACTGTGGTACTTGATGACACGCACAACACTTGAGCAGCGACTACGACGCGCGGGTCCAACTATCTACCAAACAACAGGTAATAGGATGTGTCCAAGGCTATATATGGCTGTAAGGGATATCACGGGTACGGAAACTAGAGCATCGCAACACAGATAGCAATAGATCAACAGGAGGGAATAAATACTATAAAAGTAAGATAGGTAGAAAGGGGGAGATGCTCGCCTGAAAACATTGCCGAAGGTTCAACCGAAGATCGGGGCGAAGCTCACATCAACTCAATGGTCCAATCCGCGAAGAAGCAAAACACTAGAATAAACACCGGATGCAATATTTATTACTACGGCAAAAGATCGGGCATGATGCATGTATGATGTATGACATGGCAAAGGTGCGATGCAATTAGGTCATATTAAGCGGAACCGGGGTCCCGACAATTAATTAAACGGTTCAAGTTATTTAACTACCCCTCAATTTAAATGTTGCATTATCAAAACAAAAGATAGCACCGGTTCGCTACACAAATTTAAACGAGGCCAATATGAGACTAGATTTGCCTGCATATGGGCCCCATATTTAATTATCAGGTGAATCGGCATAAGGCCCCCAAACCAATGTTATGCATGCGAGGATGACAAATTAATATGCGACAAGTTGTATTATATTATAAAATAGGGTTCTCGGATAAGAGGTCACACATTAGGGTTCGGCGATCTTGGTTCCGGGGGTTCGGGGCCGGTCTCAGGGTCCAGGGTTCGACGGGTTCGGCCTCGGATAACGGAAGTAGATCTTGTCGCATCCGGGAAGGAGAACTTGTCGTCCACGGTGTCCGGGGTGAAGTACTCGGCGTCCTCGAGGGGTACTTGTCGCACCGGGGTCTTCGGATCCGTGAAGTAGATCTTGGCGTGCGGGTTCGGGATCGGTCTTCGAATCCAGAGGGGTCTTGTGGTTGGTGCCGATGTCGATCTTGGGGGTTACTTGGCCATGTTGTCGTTCTTGTCGAGGGTGTGGTCTGGTCGGCACATCTTGGAGAGAAGATCACTCATCCATCCATTGGCTCCGTCACCTTCTCTTGTCGCATTGGTACATCTTTGATATATACGGAGTTGTCGGTCGATCTTGGCGGCCACGGTACAAAGCGACAACAAGAGGCAAAGATCTTATACGCAGGAGGCCTTGCTGGCAGCAGAGCGCAGAGAGGAGGCACGCGGGCAGGGGCGCTCGCGGGGCAGAGGGCCCAAGGCAGCTAGGCACAGAGGCGAGGAGGCACGGGTGGGGCGACGGGACTCCGTCGGGGATGGGCAGATGGCGCCGTCCGCGTGGATGAAGATGGCGGCCGGCGAGGACTCGCGGATGTAGGGGACCCCAAGGTGGTGGCGGCGGCCGGCGGGGTTACCGGGGGAGGCGGACAGGGGAGATGACGCAGAGGGAAGAGGGCGAGGTCGACGAGAGAGCGGGGCGGAGGCCACGGCCGGAGAAGCCGAGCTCGGGGCCGGAGGCCGGAGAGGGTGGAGGCGGGGCGCGGCCGACGCGAGGTCGCGCGCCGGCGCGGGAGGAGCGAGGCGCGCGGGCAGAGAGGTGGCCGGCGACGGCGGCTCGCGCGCCAGCCGAGGGAAGGGAGGAGGCCGACGGGGAGGCGGGCGGCTCCGGCGGGGCGGCGCGGCCGGAGGCGGCGGAGCGAGGAGGAGCTCCGGCGAGGGAGGCTCGAGCGGGGGGGAAGGAGCAGAGGAGGAGGCCTGGGCGGTTGCAGGAGGAGGGGAGGTCGGGGAGGCGGACGCCGGAGGGGAGGGAGAGGAAAGGAGAGAGAGAGGAGCGGAAGGTGGGGGACGGGGTCGCGGGGCCAGGGGGTGGGCCAGGTGGGGTCCAGGCGGGGGGGGTGAGTGGTGGCGTGTGTGCTCTGTGAGGCCGGGGGTGTTGGGTCGGTTGGGGTTGAGAGGGGAGTGGGTGAGGGTCCAGGGGTGGGTCCGAGCTGGCAGGGAGAGGGGGGGTTGGCAGGTGGCGGCTTGGGATTGGTCAGAGGGGAGGGAGAGAGTGAGGTGGCGGCCAGAGATTGGTGGGGGTGATGTGGAGGAGGGGTGGGTAGAATAGGTCTGGGTAGACTAGGGATTTTTGGGTGGACCGATTTTCTTCCAGGGGTGGTCGACTGGGTCGAATCGGCCCGTTCGACTGCCCCACTAAAAATAATTAAATATTTTATTTATTTAAAACAAGGCTTTTGCAAACCGATAGCAGACAAAACAAAATAATCCGGTGTCCCGGGTTTTGCGTTTGAACAAAGACGGGTCGTTTAGAAAACAAAAATAGGTTTTTCCGAAATAGTTTTATGCAAGCAAATGCAAGATGATGACGATGCAATGCACAAAACAACGCGATTTTCTAGTAGTGGTTTTACGGGATGCCACAGTATTGCAACTACAACGGAATGGCTAAATAAAAGTACCAACAACTGCTGGGTTTTGGGATGCCTCATGCTATATGTATCTGACTAGTAAGTACTACAACTACAACGGAATGGTTAACTAAAATGCCCACTGCTTATTATATCAGGATGACTCATGCTATCTATATCTGACTAGTAATTGGTGCAACTATAACGAAATGAATAAAACTGCCAACGGTGTGAGTTCCTCGGTTGACTTCCTCGTTTGGGCTCGAGGGGGAAATACCAGGATGGGTATGCTTGGTGCTAGTTTCAGGTTGGATCCGAATAGGTATTTCTTATCCCTATCTGATAGCCGTCAGCTGTATTGAGTCTCTATAGGTTGTTTAGTGCATGCTGAGCGGCCGCTTCAGTCCACCATACCTATGTAGGCGAGGACCGCCGAATTCTAGTCTCGCCGTGTACTGGCCTTAGTACTGACCGCTCTCTTTTTTCCTTTGCCCTTTGTCGGCACCCCTTTTGTTTAAGCAGGTTTTGAGATCGACGTCGTTAGCAGGGTTACCCTTCCGGCTTGGCCTAGGCAGGGTTATGGACACCACTGGTTATTCTTTAGGGCTCTTATCCCCATTTGCATCTTGTTCGTAGTCGGACGATGTATCATTTTCAAGTTGATTTGGATCTTGTGTTGTATATCTGTATTCTTGACTCATGGAGCCGTTGTTGTATATATCTGTTCTGTGGGTTCTATCGTGGACTATTGTGTAATGATATTACTTCGTTTTCCACCCGCACGAAAGTGCCTGGTGGGCACCTTTGAGTAGTTTCTATGCGGGTTTGGCGGGAACCGCTGAGACTTGCATAGGGACGATTCTGAGGGTATTACAGAGTGGTATCAGAGCTCAGCAGTTACGATACCCCACTGGTCCAGCCTGTAGGATGACCTAGCTAACGGATGTCGTAGAGTGTCAAAACTATTTTGAAAAAAATTTGGTTGGATAGATCTGATTAGGTCTGCTTTTACTTCTTACCCCTCTGCTATTCTCCTCTTACCTCGACGTGTTTTGAATCTGCTTTCTTATCTTTTCTTCGAGTCTAGGATTTCTCGTGGTTGGGTTTTCGCCGTACCTTCAGGGTTTCGCTTCCATCCTCTTGTAACGGTGCTTCAACATCCGACATTCATGCTATTTGATGAATCTTTCATCTATTGTACCTTTCAGTGGACCGCAAGTTCACTAAATTTTTTCTTTCTATCCTCCGGTGTTTTCCAATACAACGAAGTCATCTACATCAGATCTGATGAGAATCTCCATCCCTCCTTTGTTTCCAAACCTCGCTTGTCGAGATCTTCAGTCTGAATTCTGAGAGTTGGTTGCACGATTATCCTATTCATGTATAGAGTAATGCTTTGGGTGCGCGATGGACTGATCACCATCCGACTACTCTTATCATTCGCTTTTGTACATTGAATGGTGGATCGATGCAATTTCACTCCTTCCATAGAAGTTAGAGGTGGCCTTATCGTTTGATGCCTCTACCTTCGTCTTTTATTTATCCGGAGTGCTCTCTCGACGAACATGAGCAACGACCCCTTGTTGGTGGTGTCGTCGATTTCGAGATGGAGAAAGCACCCTTGTTAGTGGTGTCGTGAGGATCTACACGAAGCGAGAAGATTCAGACCGCCGGTCTTCTTCCCTATACCATGAGGCGGATCTCGAGGGCGAGATCCATTGTTAGTGGTGTCGAATTGTAGCACCCCGGTAAATTTCACTACTAGAAATCGCTTGCTGTTTTTATATTTGTGCATAATCATCATGCGTGTTTTTCATAAAACTATTTTACCAAAAGCCTATTTTGTTTTCTATTTATCGCTCCCCTTTATTTCAAATATAAAACCCTAGTCTTCTAGATATTCTGTATTCTCTACAAACTATTTATAAAGGCTTAATAAAAATAAAAGTTTAATCTAATATAATAAAAATATTTTATAAATCGGGACGGGCGGGCCGACCGTTTAGGCCAGCCCACCTACTACCCTAGTGGCCCAGCCGGTTGAAACCCTAGCTAACGCTATATCCCCTCCACCCCAAACCCTATCCCTATCTACCCTAATCCAACCACTCTACCACCGCCACTCCCCTGGACCCCGACTCCAACTCCACTCCACGCCCGCGCTGGTCGCACACCACACCCGATCCCCAGATCCCACCAACCGCCAAGCGCGCCCTTGGGCCCCACCCCGAACACCCCGCTGCATGGGAGCCCCGCTCCTCGCTCGCCTCTTCCCTGTTGCTCCCCACCTCGCGCTGCCTCCCCCCACGATCCCGAACCAACTGTCGCTGCCAGAGCTCCCTCCCCGCTTCCCGGCGCCGCCCCGACTGGCACCTCTCCTCCGCGTCACCGCCGCCCTACCTCACGGCTCCGGCCTTCCCCACCGCGTCGTCCCCGAGCTCGTCCGGCACCTCTGCACCCGCGCGAACCTCGTCGCCTTCCTGGCGCCTCGCGTCGACCTCGCCCCCCTGTTACTCCCGGACGCATCGACCTCCTTCTGCCAGAGCCGCACTGGTCGCCTCCCTCGTTTCGCCCGTGCGCCCTGCCGACCATGCCCCCACCGCCGCGCACCCCTCTCCCTCCCTGTTCAAGCCACCGCGTCCCCGGGTACCCCGTCCGCCGCTAGTGCCCTCTTCGCCGTCTCCGGCACAGCGCCGCCCGTGCTGCCCTTCGCTCTCTCTCGCTGCCAGACGGGTCACGGTCCTCTACTCCGCCCGGCCTCGAGCACCTCCTCTCGCCACCCTCATCGAGCTGCTGCAGCACATCAACGCAACCTCCCATGTCTCTCTCTCGCCGCCAGCCTCGCCCCCGTCTCGCCCGAGCGAGTGCCCCGTGGCCACCTTCCTCACCCCGCGATAGACACCGGCCGCCCTTCTGTAGCCGTGCCTCCATCGCTTGAGCCCGGCGTCGCCTTCTTCTGGTCATGTGAGTGTGCGCTGGGCTAGTTGTTTTTGTTGCTGTGTACGTTTAATCGGTGGCCCTGCTTGTACCTACTGTTGACCTGGGATTTGCGGGCGCCGCTCCACTGCAATCAGGCAATATCGACAGACGTCTCTTCAGCTAGCAAGCCAAGATCTTCCGAAGAGCATCGAGGACCAAATGCGAGAGCCATTATGCCCTGCGGATCTTCAACAAGACGGATCCGATGACCGAAAGCCCGTACCCAGAGACCGCCACCCGGACGCCAAGTTCTCCATCCGGATCCGAAGACCGAACCCCCTTCGACCCCTCTGAACCCTCAAGATCTCCGAACCGGCATGTGTGACCGCTACCCGAGACCCCTCATATTTTTATAATATATGATATTGATCTTGTTGCATATTAAACGAACAGGTTTGCATAAATATTGTGGGTGTTTGGTGGTATCTAGATGATTCACCTAAATTAAATATAGGGACCATATGCGAGCGAATCTAGTCCAATATTGGTCCCATTTAAATTTGTGCATCGAACCAGTGACATATTTTGCCTTGTGAATACAACATTTAAAATTGTGGGGTATCTAAACAACGTCAACCATATAATTAAATGTCGGAACCCCGGTTCCGCTTAATATTGCTTAATTGCATCGCATACTTGCCATGTCATACATCATACATGCATCATGCCCGATCTTCTGCCGTAGTATTAAATATTGCAACCGGTGTTTCTGCTAGTGCTTTGCTTCTTCACGGATTAGGCCGATGAGTTGATGCGAGTGTCGACCCGATCTTCGGATGAACCTTCGGCAATGTTTTTCAGGTGAGCATTCTTCCCCTTTCTACCTATTTTACTTTTATAGTCTTTATTTCCTCCTGTTGATCTATTGCTATCTGTGTTGCGATGCTCTAGTTTTTGTACCCGTGATATCCCTTGCAACCTTATATTGCCTTGGACACATCCTATTACCTGTTGTTTGGTAGATAGTTGGACTTGCGTGTCGTAGTTGCTTGCTCAAGTGCTGTTGCGTCTCGTCAAGTACCACAGTTGTTGGAAGACTGCCATATGCTTTATGTTGGAGATGATCATGGTTTTAATTACCGTTTAACAACTAAAATTGAAGTAGGTAAATAATGCAGAGGCACATGTGGGCAATAGATGTTATTTTGTTTTTAACCGTCCACTTGTGTCCCGTAAGACCCCGAGTACTTGATACATGTTCTTTGAATATTCGCACTATCCGCATGTGGGACCATGAATCCACCTAGCCAGAGCTTGAGTCATATATTATTTCTTGGGGCCACAAACTAGTTTGGAGCTTTATTACTGTCCTGTACTTATGTCATGCTTTACTGCTTTATTTATGATTGTGCGTGGAGCGCCTGTACTATTTAGGTAAGCGGAGTGTTTTCACGATATCGACAAGCCCAGTCACACTTTCGGGTTCCCAGTCGTTTACAACCATTGACGCAAACCTCTGGGTCCGTTCCGGAGCCGGCCAACTTCGTCGCGGGTAGCTTGGTGGGGTGGCCCCCTGAAATTTATATGAATCTTGCAATTGCTCTGTCGTGATGCCTCGTTGGGTTTTTATTGGTTTTTCTCGAGGTTGATCGTGCGTGTGTTGCTATTTGTGCCCCCCTGCAGGGTAAAACTTTCTGAAAGTCGTGTCCGCGGTTATGGACGACTTTGATCACAGTGTCTCGATCATAGACAACTATAACTAAAGTAGTGCTATAAATTTGACTTTATAATGACTAGTAATCAGCTTCACTATAATGGAATGGCTAAATAAAAGTGCCAACAATTGCTGGTTTGTGTTGTCACCTGTTACCATGTATCTGACTAGTAAGTATTGCAACTATAACGGAATGGCTAAATAAAAGTACCAACAACTGCTGGGTTTTGGGATGCCTCATGCTATATGTATCTGACTAGTAAGTACTACAACTACAATGGAATGGTTAACTAAAACTGCCCACTGCTTATTATATCAGGATGACTCATGCTATCTATATCTGACTAGTAATTGGCGCAACTATAACGGAATGAATAAAACTGCCAACGGTGTGAGTTCCTCGGTTGACTTCCTCGTTTGGGCTCGAGGGGGAAATACCAAGATGGGTATGCTTGGTGCTAGTTTCAGGTTGGATCCGAATAGGTATTTCTTATCCCTATCTGATAGTCGTCAGCTGTATTGAGTCTCTATAGGTTGTTTAGTGCATGCTGCGCGGCCGCTTCAGTCCACCATACCTATGTAGGCGAGGACCGCCGAATTCTAGTCTCGCCGTGTACTGGCCTCAGTACTGACCGCTCTCTTTTTTCCTTTGCCCTTTGTCGGCACCCCTTTTGTTTAAGCAGGTTTTGAGATCGACGTCGTTAGCAGGGTTACCCTTCCGGATGGCCTGGGCAGGGTTATGGACGCCACTGGTTATTCTTTAGGGCTCTTATCCCCATTTGCATCTTGTCCGTAGTCGGACGCTGTATCATTTTCAAGTTGAATTGGATCTTGTGTTGTATATCTGTATTCTTGACTCATGGAGTCGTTGTTGTATATATCTGTTTTGTGGGTTCCATCGTGGACTATTGTGTAATGATATTACTTCGTTTTCCACCCGCACGAAAGTGCCTGGTGGGCACCTTTGAATCGTTTCTATGCGGGTTTGGCGGGAACCGCTGAGACTTGCATAGGGCCAATTCTGAGGGTGTTACACCAGCCGTCCAAGCCCTAGGGGAAACCCTAGGGAGAGCTTCTAGAAGGGGGGAAACTTGCCCCCCACTCCTCCCCCTTGGCCGCCGGCCCTAGGCTTGGAGGAGGGGCAAGGGGCAGCCTCCACCCCTCTATATAAAGAGGGCTGGGGGCGCACCCTCCCCCCACACCTCCTCAAGCCCTACCCTCCCTACTGCCCTCCTCTCTCTCTTCCTCCCGACTGCACGTAGGCGAAGCCCTGCCGTAGAAACTCTCCACCGTTTGCACCACACTGGCGTGTTGTAGATCCAATATATCTCTCCACCCCACTTGTTGGACCGAGGAAGGAGGAGACGTCGAGGTGCCGTGCGTGTGCATCTCTCGGAGGCATCGCTACTTGCGGTGTTGGATCGGATCGGATCTCGAGGAGGAGAAGCTAGTACGACTACATCAACCACGTTCCGTTGAACATTCCGCTGTGCGAATCTTCAAGGGTATGAAGATCTAATCTATCCCCCTTGTTGTTTGCATCGATAGAATTTTTTTGATTTACTATGCTGCAAAACCCTTCAGTGGTATCAGAGGTAGATCTATGCGTAGATGTGTTTCACGAGTACAACGCAACATGCTTGTTGCGGGCGTTGATGTTTTCTGTTGCAAGACTCTTGTTTGTGTACTTCTTATGACGTGGGATAGTGAGATCGAAGCGGTCTAGGCCAACTTTACGCGACCTCGTTCGCGAGACCGGCTCCGCACTTGACGTGTGGCTTGTTCCACACATGCGGCTGGTGGATGCCAGTTTCTCTCACTATAGTTGTCATGGGATTTACACCGGATGTTGGCAACCATAATATCACTGTTGTGGCTTTCCGTAGGTAAGAATCGTTCTTAGCTTGTTACTCCCATAAGCCACGTAAAACATGCAACAACAAAGTAGAGGCATCTAACTTGTTTTTGCAGGGAGTGTTTCTGTGATATGGTATGGCCCAAGATGTGATGTGTATGTTGTATGCGATGATCATGTTTTGTAATGTTTCACGACTTGCATGTCGATGATTACACAACCGGCAGGAGCCATATGGTTGTCTTTATAATTGTGTATGACCTGTGTGTCAACTTCTTATACGCCATGTAATAGCTTTACTTTATCGCTAAGTAGTTAGCAATAGTTGTAGTTGCTATTTGTGGTGGAGGCAATCATGGTGGAGTGATGGAGATCATGCTGGCACACACAAGATGGAGATCATTGCGTGGAGATTGGCTATACCATGTCACATAAAATTATATGCATGTGATGTTTATCCTTTTATGTATCTTATTATGCTTAGATCGCGACGGTAGCATTATAAGATGATTCCTCACTTAAAGATCAAGATAAAACTGTGTTCTCCCCATGTATGCACCATTGTGAAAGTTCGTCGTGTTCAAGCATCACGTGATGATCGGGTGCTATAAACTCTACGTTCACATACAACGGGTGCAAGCCAGTTTTGCACACATGGAAATACTTGGGTTTGACTTGACGAGCCTAGCATGTACAGACATGGCCTCGGAACACACGAACCGAAAGGTTAAGCATGAGTCATATGAATGATATGATCGACACTTTGTTGTACACCATTGAAACCACATATCTTCTCGTGAAGATCGGATTAGGTGTGGTGAATTTGGATCGTCTTCACTAAACAACTTGAGGGATGTTGAATTTAGTGGGAGTTCATCTAGTAATATGATTAAGTTGAACTAGTTATCATGAACATAGTCTAAATTGTACTTGCAAATTTTGTAGATCAAATGGCTAAGTCCAACTTCAACTTCAACGTTTTTGCTGAGAAAGAAAAGCTTAAGAACAATGGGTCTAACTTCACCAACTGGTTCCGCATTCTGAGAATCATTCTCTCTGGCGGACAAAAGGACTATGTCCTTGAGAAAGCGCTAGGTGACGCCCCTGCTGTAGATGCGCCGGCTGATGAGAAAGCTGTTTATCAGTCGCGCAAGGATGATTATGGTGTGATTAAGAGCACCGTGTTGTTTGCTATGGAATCGGACCTTCAAAATCGTTTTGAGGAGTTCCCCGGGCCCTTTGAGATTCTTGAGGAACTGAAAACTATGTTTCAGACTCAGGCCCGTTCTGAGAGATATGAGATCTATGAGAAATTCTTTAACTGCAAGATGGAGGAAGGGAGTTCCGTTAGTGAGCACGCCATTAAGATGTTGGGCTACACTCAACGCCTTGAGCAACTGGACTGCAAGATTCCAGAGGAGCTCAAGATTGACAGAGTTATGCAATCACTCCCTCCTAGCTACAAAGGTTTTGTAGTTACTCATAATCAGATTGGTTCCACTGATACGATCACTGAGCTCTTCGCTAAGCTGAAATCTACGGAGGTGGACATCAAGAAAGATAATCATGTGTTGATGGTCAACAAGCCCCCCAGCTTTAAGAAAGGTAAGGGTGCAAAGAAGCCCTTCAAGAAGGGCAGCGGCAAGCGCGTTGCCCCTGCAGAGAAGAAGCTCAAGTCTGGACCTAAACCGGACACTGAGTGCTTCTATTGCAAGGACAAGAGTCACTAGAAGCGCAACCGTCTGAAGTACTTAGCGGACAAGAAGGCTGGCACCATCAAAGGTATATTTGATATACATGTTATTGATGTTTTCCTTACTATCCCTCGTTGTAGTGCCTGGGTATTTGATACTGGTTCAGTTGCTAATATTTGTAACTCGAAACAGGAGCTACGGAATAGACGGCGGCTAGCGAGGGATGAGGTGACGATGCGCGTTGGCAACAGATCAAGAGTTGATGTGATGGCCGTCGGCACGCTCTCCTTAGTTTTACCTTCGGGATTAGTTTTAAACCTCAATAAATGTTATTATATGCCTGCGTTGAGCATGAACATCATATCTGGATCGTGTTTATTGCAAGACGGTTATTCATTTAAATCGGAGAATAATGGTTGTTCTATTTATATGAGTAACATCTTTTATGGTCATGCACCTGCTAAGAATGGTTTATTTCTTCTGAATCTCGAAAGCAATGAAACACACATCCATAACATTGAGGCTAAGAGATGCAAAGTAGATAGTGATAATTCTACTTATTTGTGGCACTGTCGTCTAGGTCATATTGGTGTAAAACGCATGAAGAAACTCCATTCTGATGGACTTTTGGAGTCACTTGATTTTGAATCATTTGACACATGCGAACCATGCCTCATGGGCAAGATGATCAAAACCCCGTTATCCGGAATGATGGAGCGAGCAACAGACTTGTTGGAAATCATACATACCGATGTATGCGGACCAATGAGTGTTTTGACGCGCGGTGGTTATCGCTATTTTCTCACTTTTACTGATGACTTAAGTAGATATGGGTATATCTATTTAATGAAACATAAATCTGAAATGTTTGAAAAGTTCAAAGAATTTCAGAATGAAGTGGAAAACCATCGTAACAGAAAAATTAAATTTCTGCGATCCGATCGTGGAGGTGAATATTTGAGTTATGATTTTCTCACGCATCTTAAAGCAAGCGGAATAGTTTCGCAACTCACGCCACCCGGAACACCACAGCGCAATGGTGTGTCTGAACGCCGGAATCGAACTCTATTAGATATGGTGCGATCAATGATGTCTCTTATAGATTTGCCGTTATCATTTTGGGGTTATGCATTAGAAACCGCTGCATTCACTTTAAATAGGACAACATCTAAATCCATTGAGACGACACCGTATGAACTGTGGTTTGGTGCTAAACCTAAGTTGTCGTTTCTTAAAGTTTGGGGATGCGAAGCTTACGTCAAGAAGTTGATGCCGGACAAGCTCGAACCCAAAGCAGAGAAATGCGTCTTCATAGGATACCCTAAGGAAACGATTGGGTATACCTTCTATCATAGATCCGAAGGCAAAGTGTTTGTCGCAAAGAACGAATCCTTTCTTGAGAAGGAGTTTATCTCGAAAGAAGTGAGTGGGAGGAAAGTAGAGCTAGACGAGGTTGTTGAACCTTCTCTTGAGTTGGAGAGTAGCGCAGCATCTGAAATTGTTCCAGTGCCGTCTGCACCAACAATAGAGGAAGCTAATGACAAGGATCATGAAGCTTCGGACGATGCTACTACCGAACGTCGCAGGTCGAAAAGGTCGCGTGCCCCTCCTGAGTGGTACGACAACCCTATCTTAACTGTCTTGTTAGTAGACGACAGTGAACCTGCGAACTATGAGGAAGCAATGATGAGCCTAGACTCTGAGAAATGGCTAGAAGCCATGAAATCCGAATTGGGATCCATGAGCGAAAACCAAGTATGGACTTTGGTGGACCCTCCTAGCGACCGAAAGGCCGTTGAGTGCAAATGGATTTTCAAGAAGAAAACGGACACGGATGGTAATGTTACTGTCTATAAAGTACGGCTTGTCACGAAAGGTTTTCGACAAGTTCAAGGTGTTGACTACGATGAGACTTTCTCTCCCGTAGCGATGTTTAAGTCCATTCGGATTTTGTTAGCAATTGCTGCGTTTCATGATTATGAAATATGGCAGATGGATGTCAAGACTGCAATCCTCAATGGCAACATTGATGAAGAGTTGTATATGATGCAACCCGAAGGTTTTGTCAATCCTAAGGATGCTGATAAAGTGTGCAAACTTCAGCGTTCCATTTATGGACTAAAGCAAGCATCTCGGAGTTGGAACCTTCGTTTTGATCAAGTGATCAAGAGCTTTGGATTTGTTCCAAATTGCTACGAAGCTTGTATCTACAAGAAAGTGAGTGGGAGCTCAGTGACATTCCTAGTACTATATGTGGATGACATATTGATTATTGGAATGACATTGACATGCTTAACGATGTGAAGAGTTATTTGAATAAATGTTTTTCAATGAAAGACCTAGGGGAAGCTGCTTATATATTGGGAATCAAAATCTATAGAGATAGACAAAGACGCCTGATAGCTTTAAGCCAAAGTACATACCTAGACAAGGTTCTGAAAAGGTTCAGAATGGATAAGGCAAAGAAAGGTTCAGTGCCTATGTTGTTAGGTAAGATATTGAGCAAGGCTCGGTGTCCAGCTACGGTAAATGATAGAGAAGCTATGAGCAAAGTGCCTTATGCCTCGGCCATAGGTTCTATCATGTATGCCATGCTGTGTACTAGACCGGATGTGTCCAATGCTCTTAGTTTGACGAGCAGATACCAAAGTGATCCAAGAGTGGAACACTGGACAGCCGTGAAGAACATCCTAAAGTACTTAAATAGGACTAAAGAAATGTTCTTAGTCTATGGAGGTGATGAACAGCTCGTCGTAAAAGGTTACGTCGATGCTAGTTTCGACACCGACAAGGATGATTCTAAATCTCAGACAGGATACATTTATATTTTGAATGGAGGAGCTATGAGCTGGAGAAGCTGCAAGCAAAGCGTGATCGCGGGATCTACAGTAGAAGCGGAATACATGGCTGCTGCAGAAGCGTCAAGTGAAGGAGTTTGGATCAGGAACTTCATCACTGAGCTTGTGTGGTTCCAAGTGCCTTGGACCCACTGGAGATATTATGTGACAACACTGGCGCCATAGCACTAGCTAAGGAATCAAGATATCATCCAAAGACCAAGCATATCAACCGCAAGTTTCATATAATTCGAGATTATATAACAGATGGAGATCTGAAGATTAGCAAAGTACATACGGATCTGAATGTCGCAGATCCGTTGACTAAACCTCTTCCATCAGCAAAACATGATCAGCACCTTACTGCCATGGGTGTTAGATTGTTGCCAGATGTAAACTAGATTATTGACTCTAGTGCAAGTGGGAGACTGTTGGAATTATGCCCTAGAGGCAATAATAAAGATGTTATTATTATAATTCTTGTTCATGATAAAGTTTATATTCCATGCTAGAATTGTATTAAGCGGAAACTTTGATACTTGTGTGGTTTATGAACAACACCGTGTCCCTAGTATGCCTCTATGGACTAGCTCATTGATTAATGATGGTTAAGGTTTCCTAACCATAGACATGAGTTGTCAATTAATAATGAGATCATGTCATTGGGAGAATGATATGATGGACAGACCCAAATCAAGTAGAGCAATTAGATCGTGTCATCGTGTTCATCTTTGCGAAGCTTTTTCTTATGTCAAATATTGTATTCCTTAAACCATGAGATAATGCAACTCCCTGGTATCGGAAGAAAGCTTTGAGGTCATCAAACGTCATCCTATGAGAGGGTGATCATAAAGGTGTCTCTCAGGTGATCGGAAAGTACTTGTTGGGTTGTATGTATCGAGATGGGATTTGTCCCTCCCAAGTCGAAGAGATATACTTTGGTCCCACTCGGTAATCGATATCAACACCGCTTGCAAGCAAGTGGTTAAGGAGTTAATCTCAAAGTGATATCGGATTACGAAACGAGTAAAGTACTTGCTGTGAACGAGATTGAACTAGGTATGCCGATACCGACGATCGAATCTCGGACAAGTAAAATATCGCGTGACGAAGGGAATATATATATGGGATTAATTGAATCCTGGCATCGTGGTTCATCCGATATGATCATCGATGAGTATGTGGGAGTCAATATGGGTTTCCAGACCCCGTTGTTAATTATTGATAGAAGATCATGTCTGCATATTCTCGAACCCGCAGGGTCACACACTTAACGTGTCTTGACGCTAGGATAGAATGGATAATTGGTTTATGAGTTTTTGTTCGGAGTCTCGGATGGGATCCGGGACATAACGAGAGGTTCTGGAATGGTCCGGAGAATAAGATTCAAATAAGGAAAAGCAGTTTTTGGAGTTCGGAAGTGTTTCGGATTGTTTGGTATTGTACCGGAAGCTTCTAGAACCTTCCGGAGTGGGACCAACGTGGCCCCACTTGTCGGGAGGGGGCGTGGGCCTACGAGGGAGTAACCTGGCCGCATTGGGCCAGGGGCACAAGGCCCCATAGGCCCAGCCGGCCAAGCCCTAGGGGAAACCCTAGGGAGAGCTTCTAGAAGGGGGGAACTTGCCCCCCACTCCTCCCCCTTGGCCGCCGGCCCTAGGCTTGGAGGAAGGGCAAGGGGTAGCCGCCCACCCCTCTATATAAAGAGGGCTGGGGGCGCACCCTCCCCCACACCTCCTCAAGCCCTAGCCGCCCTGCTACCCTCCTCTCTCTCTTCCTCCCGACTGCGCATAGGCGAAGCCCTGCCGCAGAAACTCTCCACCGTTTGCACCACACCGTCGTGTTGTAGATCCAATCTATCTCTCCACCCCACTTGCTGGACCGAGGAAGAAGGAGACGTCGAGGTGTCGTACGTGTGCATCTCTCGGAGGCATCGCCACTTGCGGTGTTTGATCAGATCGGATCTCGAGGAGGAGAAGCTAGTACGACTACATCAACCACGTTCCGTTGAACGTTCCGCTGTGCGAATATTCAAGGGTATGAAAATCTCATCTATCTCCCCTTGTTGTTTGCATCTCCTATATTAGATCTTGGCTTTCCCGTTCGCATCCGTAGAATTTTTTTGATTTACTATGCTGCAAAACCCTTCAATTTTTTTGACAATTGCAAGTGTGACACATGGTACTTACTGTGGATTGAGGATTTCCTTAATCATATGAGAATTGTGGTTGGTGAAAGGTTGAGTGTGTATTGGGTTTTGCCTGACAAAGGAATTAAACATTGTCTTGTTTGCATGGAGAGTGAAGCTGATATTGTTTCAATGATAGTTGCATCGAAGAAAACCAAGACACTGAATCTTATTATTGGTCATGGTAATTTTGTCAAGGGGCTGAGGCCAGATGCTATTTTAAATCCAAGGCCAGTGCAGCCACATGTTGTGAATGATGTGGAAGAAAAATCAGATGAAGAGATGGAAGTGCCAAATAGCCCTACAAGGGAAGAAGGTGGGACAAGTGAAGAAGAGGAAGAATAGTATGAAGAAGATGAGACTGATTCAGAGTTCTATGATAGTGATTATGATGCTTTGGATGGTGATGATGAAATGTATGAAGCACATGTTGACAAGGATGTTAATGATCACAATGAGCCAAATGTGGTACATGAAGAAGAAGATGATGATGGGCTTGATCATGAAGATTTGAGGTTGACAAGAGAGCAAGAGCGAGAGCTGAAGTTCAAATTCAGTGTGTTCAATTCAGAAGTTGATATGGAACATCCTTAATTCAAAGAAGGCATGGTGTTTGACTCTATGAAAGAGATTAGAAATGCCATCAAAGCCTACAACATAAAGGAAAGGGCGAAGGTTAAAAAATAAGGAATGAGTCCAAAAGAATTCATGCAGTGTGCAAAGGAAAATGCCCCATTGGTGTCTACACTTGGTGCTTGAAAGCTACTGAAGATAACGGGACAGAAGCTATTGTTGTCCAGGAATATCATGAGAAACATAAGTGTGAGAGAGTTTGGGAGCTAAGGGCTTTGACAACTTCATTTCTGATAAACTACTTCATGGATGAGTTTAGAGACAACCAGAAAATGGATATTCAAACATTTTCAACAAAAATACAGAGAAAGTTCAACATGTGTCCTAACAGGTGGAAATTAAGAAGAGAAAGAAAGGAAGCATTGACCAGGATTCATGGTGATGAGGCACTACAATTCAGTTTGCTATGTGACTATGGACAAGAGTTGAGGACAGGGAATCCTGGTTCTAAGTTCTTCTTAACCACTAATCAAACTACTATTGATGGAGTAGTAAAGGAGCACTTAGCTACATTGTACTGGTCATTTGATGCTTGCAAGTGAAGTTTTCTAGAAGGGTGCAGGCCATTAATTTGCATTGATGGGTGTCATATCAAAACAAGGTACAAAGGAGTATTACTCACTACAGTTGGAATTGATCCAACTGACTGCATTTTCCCTATAGCAATATGGATTGTAGAGGTGGAGTGCACAAGTTCATGGAAGTGGTTTTTGACCACATTAAGAGATGATCTTAACATTACAAACACATCTCATTTTACAGTTATGAGTGACAAGCAGAAAGTAATTTCTATTCCTTCCTCTCTGTTATTTTTCCTCCAGTTTTTGTTATTCCTAATCTTAACTCTATAATTGTTCCATTAATTAGGGACTTATTAAGGCAGTCCAGACTGTGTTTCCTGATGCTGACCATAGATTTTGTGTTAGACACTTGTATCCAAATTTCCATAAGAAACATAAAGGGAAACACTCAAGAATGATCTATGGGCAATAACTAGATCAACATGCATACCTTCTTGGCAGAGAAACATGAAGAAGTTGGAAGATGACAGTAAAAAGGAATAAAAGTGGGTTGAGGAGCTGCAACCAAACACATGGATAAAGGTATTCTTCAGTGATTTTCGAAAATGTGACATGCTTCTCAATAATAATTCTGAAGTGTTCAATAGGTAAAACAATTAACTTGCTTCTTTGATTCCATGTAAATGAAAACACATCACTCTGAATGATTTATTTCATTATCATTCAATCATTTGCAGCTACATTCTAGATGAAAGGGAAATGCCTATGTTATCTATGCTAGAGAACATGTTCTACAAAATTACCTAGAATTGTTGGCAAGAATAAGGAGGCGGAGAAATGGCCTGGTAGGATCTTTCCAAAAATAATGAAGAAACTGGATAAGTTCACTGAATGGAGTGCTAACATACCTGTCATGAATGCTGGTGGAGGAATATTCAAAGTCACATCTACAGAATTTGAAGGAGGATATTGTGTGGATCTAAAAGCAAGGACATGTGACTGCAGGAGATGTCAATTATCTGGTAATGGTATACCTTGCCATCATGTCATTGCATGTTGTAGAGAAGATAGAATTGATCCAGAGAGTCTTGTCCATTCTTGCTACTCCATTGGGACACATAATAAGGTATATGTCTACAACTTGTATCCACTGAGAGCTAGGTGCCATTGGGAGAAGCAAGATACCCCGGTTATTCATCCACCACTATTCACAAAAGTTATGGGGAGGCCAAAGAAAAATAGGAGGAAAACATTAGAGGAGGTCTAAAAAAATGGTGCTACAAAGATTACCAAGGTAGGCATGAAAATGCATTGTTCTATATGTGGGCATGACAACCACAATAAAAGAGGCCATGCTAAAATATGGAACAACAAGAAAATATGTTGCCTCTCCAAGATGACCAAATTTTGGATGAGAATGGAGATATTAATATCCTGACACTAAGAAGGTAGATAACAATTCTTTTGAAATCATATTCTGTTTTTCATCATTAAATTAGCTAAAAATTCAATGTGTCTTGCAGCATATTTATCAAGTTCCTCCAAATCCTACCATGGATCCAGGACATCAAGCTCATATGATGGTTTATAGGATGGGTCAATAGGTTTACTTTGCTGAATTATGCAATAAAATGTACAACATATTGTTTATATGCTTTTGCTTGAACTATATTTAACTCATACTGTCTATTGCATGCAGGAAGCTGCAAACGTGCCACTCCCTAGATCCAATGATCCATTGCTTGAGATTAGTTATTTTGTTGTTGATGCAAGGGATTCCATGCTTGCTCCAAGAGTTACTATAGCACAAACCAGAGGAAATTTGAGGGGAAGAGGTAGAGGGAACATTTCTGCACCAACAAGAAAGAAGGCCAAGATCACTAAGGTTCCTGGAGAAACTAGCAGAGGCAGAGGAAACTGTTCTGCACCAACAAGAAAGAAAGCCAAGATTGCCGCAGAAAGTAGTGCTGCTATAGGAAGAGGTCAAGGAGAAAGTAGTGATGCTACAAGTAGAGGTGGAAGAGGAAGAAAAGGGTACAACACTGGTCCAGGCTCACTCTACCATATGTGTTTTGGTGATGACTCGAAAAGATCAGTGCTGCCATACCTAAATAAAGCTACTAATGAACAAGAAGAAGTTCCTGTGAGTCAGAGTGCTCCCTAGTGAGAAAGTTGTGTGCTGAACAATTTAGCAAATAAATTCAAATAATGTAATTGCAACCCATATTCATGGCTGAACTCATTTGTTGCTATCACAATTAAAACCTTCATGGATATCAACAAATTTTAGTTGTTGTCATTATTCTTGTGTTGCTTTCATTGTATATTAGTTATTACTGTCATAACCTGTCAGAAGTGCTAATAAAATTCAGTTTACATGGCCGTCAAACTTTGACAAAATTCAGTTTACATGACAAACAGGCACCATTTTTTCCTTCATATTTACCAAAAGGTTGCAAGATTTCATAGTCTCCAAAATACAAATACACCATATCCAATCCTACATACTACCAACTCCTACATACTACTACTATATTCTACGACTGCTGCAATCTACATTCAGTTCAGTAACTACAAGCTAGAATGTACATACTACTTGTTCAGTGAACTAACCTACATCTCCAAAAGGTAACCATATGCTCCATTCTTCTTCTTCTACTCCATCTTATGATTCTTCTACTTGTTGCAGCAATCTACCCATCTCCAAAAGGCACCATCTGATTCATTCTTCTAGATCCACAACTCCACCTTGTGCTTCTCCTACTTGGGTGCAGCAGTACCCAAGAATGTGAATAGAATTCACTCCTGGGATCCATGACTTACGCACACAAAATTTAGGAGGTGGCTTTCCTCCATATGGCTCCAACAGAAGCCCAAACTCTTGCTTCAAAATAAACTCAAAACATAGTTTCTTCTCTCCAACAAACTTGTTGATCCTTATCAGCTCCGACATCTGCTCCGGAGAGGATACAGCCGCTGCCACGCGACGCTTCATATACTACAATGTACACGATTTGACCTCTAACATCACCCTGCACTTGAACTCAGAATCCATCTGAATGACGAACTCACCGTCTCGGCGCCTCAACTCCGTCTCCATCAAGAGGAGCTCTTCTAGACTACCAGGATACTTCAAGTCCTCCTTTGACGCCCCAACCATATCCAGCAAATCCGTCGCCGCCTCCTCCGTATGTCGTACATTTGCCGGCGCTAGCTGTAGGTACCAAATATTCTCAACCTCTTTCGAGCTGGGGAGGAGCGGAGAGGGGACGGGGAGGCGAGGAGATGAGGCACGCGAGGACATGGATGACAGAATCATAGGAGGACACGACAGGAAGGAGGGGCGGCCACGATTTCTATGGACGCGATGGCGGGGGGGGGTGGACATTAACTTGAGCCACCTGATTCAGTGCAGCAGGGATGGGGACAAAGTGGTGGCGGAGTCGATGGGGGTGGGGATTGCGGGGATGGGGATGGCGACGTCGTGGAGGGAGATGGTGGCGTCTTGGAGGGGAACGACGGCCGATAAAGCCGGACGGGTCTGAGCTCTAAGCTTCGGTGTACGAGTGGATAAGGCATGTAGTAATGAGGACTTGTTCGCAAATAAGAAATTTTACACGGGGTTTGAGGGGAATCCAGGCGTGTGGCTTTTTGCCACCCTGGCTGCCAGCGTGTCGCATGGGCGTAGCTAGACTTATTCAAGGGTATACAATGAATACCCAATATTTTGTGTGAAAATAAATCAGTATATAAACTCATATACAAAGGTATATACGTATCGGTAGCTTTTTGGCGCGTACAACACAACACAAATTGAGACGGACATACCTCTTTTGTCCCATATTTTGTGCTCTAAATTTAGGTCTATCTGCACTTTCGGCTGCTATCTTAGTTGGACATGCCGATCTTTTTCTTAAAAAGGTGGGCCCAAGTGCACAGAATGAGCTCTGCCTCTTCGTCAACTTTGTAAATTTTTATTTTGCTAAAAAAACTATGCAATTTCTGATTCTCCCAGTTGGGAATAGATGATCAATTGATTGTATCTGTAGATTAATTCTAGCATAGTATTCGATGGGAATTTAAACAAAAACCTTTTTATGTATATTGTTGATTTATAGGTGTAAAAAAGAATATATAAATTCTATTTTTACCCTTCTTGCATTGTAACTAAATAATTTGATAATTGTTACGAGTACTACATTCAATGAAATTTCTAATTTTATTGATTATTGTGTACTTTTTGTATCATATTGTAATTTCGCATACCTAATACAGAAATCCTAGCTCGTGTCGCATCCTGTGGTTATTTGTACCAAATAGTTCCTGGTAGACAACGTTTTGTATAATATGTTTAAATTTTAAAACGTTTTGTATGAGTTTACTCCCACATAACAACGTTTTGTACTCCAGTGCTAATACCTCGTACAAAAATCATTAACCAAACCGTTACAGGGAGGAAATCATCATCCCTCAACGGAATTGCCAAATAAGCGGCACAATGATCCAGGCAGTTTCTCACGATCCAACATGGCATCCCAACACAGCTTCAGTTGCAACTAACCCATGCTTTGGCATCATTACGAGGAGACGATTTACATAGGTGTTATATCTTCTGAACAAAATGTGAACAGTACGAACTGTACTGCAGTATGTAGTGTAAGTACAACAAAACAAATTGACTATAGAAACAAGATGAGAAAACACGATTTCTCATCCAGCCAGGAAGCTACGTACATCCATGAAAATACAACATCACTTAATAAAGAGAACTAGGGCTAAGAGGAGACAATCATTACACATACGAGGACTTGGTCATACAGACTAGATTTAGGGGTGCGCCTTGGCGCACGACCCCGTTGAGTTCAAACTAATTTTTATTTTGTATAGTGCGTTAATTATCAGGCACAAAAATGAGAGTATATATCTGCAATAAGAAGAAATAACATAAGTTCTAACATTAAGTTTTCAAAGAATCTAAAGTAGAACAGTTCTAACTTTAAGTTTTATTTAATCTGCAATAAGACAAAATAACATAAATTTGAAGAATTGTTTTATTTTACCAGAGACTATAGTACACTATGTAGTGACAGAGTGCTTGAACTGGAATTAAAAGGAGTAAAAGCAGGGAAATATATTACATTATTTTCAAATAGGCTGTTTCGAAATAACAGTAGTTCAGCAGGTAGCGAAACCTGTTAGGAATAATAGCAGAGTTCGTTACCATTTTTACATATAGCCTAAGAAGAAATACGAAATAGAAAGTTCAGTGCCCATAATGAAGTAGGAGAAGCTGTAATCAGTCGTCATTGGTAGAACCATCTGAATTGAAGTCGTACACATTGCTTGTTCTGTAAACTTCACTCGAGTCATAGGATCCAGAAGACTGGCCATCATCAGAAGCAGCCTTGAGCAAGACAAGTGTTTAGCAGTACAGAGACGAATAGAAATGGCCTAAATGTCAAGGAGTCCAGCTTGTTGGTTTCCATGCAGAACAGCAGGATTTGGAGCTAAGTTGTCCAAGACTGTTTTTTGATGCGACGTGCATAGTTAGATACATCTTGAATATGGATATCAAGGGCCAGCGTGGTTTCTATCAGCGGTGGACTTTCTGATAGCCTCTTCATTTCTGTTGTCCAGTCGGCATCAAAGAAACTCAATAGAAATAATTTGACTTACATCGCCTTTTGTAAGACAAAGTAAAAACTACAACTGAATATGCATATGTTTTGAAACAGATTGGAAATAATAGCAAGACTTTACATGCTGAAAAGTCACTTTCGCATGTTAAGACTAATCATCTACTGCCAAAAAACATAGCAAGATCACCTGAATTTTTTTCTCCTAGATTTTCAGAAGCATTACAGATATTAGAAGAATGTTAGAATCTCACACAAAAGTTCAGAACATACGTCCCAATTACTGGTGCATCTCATATTCAAGATAGTTTCTGCTAGGCAGTTCAATATATCGTTGGAAAGGAAGAAAAAGACTAATGAAGTGATACCTTAGCCTTATCTTTCAATTATAGTTGAATCTGTATCCATATTCCATGGAATGATATTGTGCTTCTATGAGAAACGACCATTGAGCTAACACTAAAATGTCACTTCAACAAATAACTGAATGCTTACTCCATCATGAAACCCTGTAATATATCATTTTATGAGCACTGCCCCTTCTCTCAACAACTATAGAGAATTGTCTTGAGCAAAAACGGGTAAGAAATGAAGTACATACAGGCAAAGCAAGGAATTAAGAAAAATGACCAGAAACTGATGATGTTTTGTCACTATATTATATTGGTACCTGAGAAAAGATGTCGTGCATGAAAAAGATGATTGGAGCATAACTGGATCACTTGATTTCTTAATCGTTATCTGCAGGAACACACGAGACAAATTTCTTACCTCATGGACTAAGTAATCAGACATCTAAAATTATAGTTTAAGCATATAAATAGTCTGTGCATACAAAATATAAAATATATCAGGTCGCATAGTCAAAAGTGAAAAATCACATGTGATTCTAAATAAAATAAAAAATTACCACTTCAAAATCATATGTCCGAGATCTTGTGCCATTCTAAGTATAAGAATTGGTTATCACATCATCAATATTTTTAGGTGAAAGACAAGCAGCAAAGTTAGGGAGACCATCATGTGTAACTGGAGCCCTACTGATTCTAAGTTGGACTCAACTGCTAGTGCTCCGAAACCTATCCAGACAAAGAATCGGACATACTCCAGCTGATAGATGAATCAAGATAAACGTTGACGCTTATGTTGAGGTGAACCTGGGTATGTGCTCTATCGCCTGTGCCACCCGTAACCAATCTGGAAAGGTTCTATTGGCTCACAGTACTGTCGGGATTAAGTGCCAGGATGTAAAGCCAGGGTGTGCCTTCTTGGTCTTTAGAGCATCCATGCTGTTGAAACTGCCTCAATAATCTTGGAGTCCAACAATTCTTGTATCGTTGAAGCAATCAAGCAGAAGAAATAGGGCCTCTCATTTATGTGAAAGCATTAAGATGAGATTAAAAATCCAAGAAAGTTGTCATCATTTGAAGTAGTGAAAATTGGAAAAGAGAGTAACAAAGCTGCCCATATGCGGGCTGATCTAGCTAGACATTCAGGTCAAGCCCTTTATTCTGGAATCCTTATTTGTAGTTAGCTAGGAAATTCTCAAATCTCAATATCTAAATTCTTGGTTTGTACGTCCTCACACCGGATGATCCATGCCCTGAAGAGATACAATTCAAGTGTCGAGTGTCAGTTTAAGTTAACGAAAGTCACACATGCCCACATTCGTACTGGATCTCTCGCCTCAAATTCAGCCCAAGCTCTCGTAAGCAAACTGACACGATAGGCCTGCACATGGAATACCTCCTGCCATTTCATTGGATCAGAATGAGCACCAACTACAAAATAATAATAAAACAAGTAGAATACCTCCTGCAAGATTAAGAGAATAATTTTATCAAATAGCAGAAGAAAAAAATAGTTTCACATCCATAAACAAGCAGAATACTTGTTCCATACTCATGAGGTAAGATTGGAACTGTCAACTAAACGAAGAAATGCCAATGAGGACAAAGAAAAGTAAATACCTTGAGAAGCATCTTTATGCTAGTTACAGATAGTTGTGTCCAAACCACTCTTGGCTTGTCATGTTTTGATAATGAACTGAACATCCTGTAGTTAAAATACGTCATAACAAATTACCCGATTAGATAAAAACAAAGGAGGAGGAAATTCTTACATTTCCACCCATAAGAGAAACCAATATTTCATTAAAATGCGCTCAAAGAGGATACCAACATTTTTGACAACCTATACATTCAGAAACCAGAACATGAATGGCTTTGTCTCATTAGGAAAATCATAGTACATATTTCTTAAATTTGCTCAAGATTTTAGGCTAAATAATAAGGTACTATATACCATGAATAAGAACTACTCTAGTCGGTTTTAAGACCATTGTCCCATGACTGCCGCTAGCGACTCCCATCCTTGCTCTTATAACCTGAAATAAAGACCACGAACTACACCCATTTCATGAAATTCATTAAACACATGTCATTCACAAAGGAGGGCACATAGAGAGTAGGTCGATTAATTTATATACTACTATTTTTACTGTTATTCACTATGCTCAAACAATTTGTTGAGCTGTCTTCTGCTATATAAAATGCATGCTAGCACAAATGGAAGAGCATATGGGCTGCTTACTTTTGGAGGCTTATATTCGAGGGGGTGAAGTGTAGCAGCCAATGTAGTTTCAGTCCATGTCTCCATGATGCCAAACCTCATCTTCAGCACTGCCCACCGTTGGAGGGGGTGGAGTCTAGAACCTGCAAAATATTCTGCCTAAGCTTCTTTCTTCTAATGTTTGAGTACAGAGAATGCTGAAACAACTGCTAATCCTGCCTTGTAGAGGCTAAATTTGACGAAGACATTTTAAACAACTAAAGTGGAGATTCAAGCAACTAAAGAGCTTCTTGATGTACATCTGGTTGCCTCCCAACAAGAAACTTCTTTCTTCTAATGTTTGAGTACAGAGAATGCTGAAACAACTGTTAATCCTGCCTTGTAGAGGCTAAATTTGATCAATACATTTTAAACAACTAAACTGGAGATTCAAGCACCTAAAGAGCTTCTTGATGTACATTTGCTTGCCTCCCATCAAGAAACATACCCAAATGGTGGAGATCAGCACAAGCAGCAAATTTGTTCACCACCCTGAAATCTTCTTACTAACTTTGTCGCTTTGGCCTTGCTGGCATGGTCGGCTAGCTAGTCACTGTTACTGGAATCAGCACATACCAGAGCACGGTAATTCATAGAAAAAACCCTCTATATTATATGAATGTCAAGAATAATTACCTAAAAGAGTTCTATATGTATTATACTGACTAAACTGCAGACATGGCAAACTAATTATTGTAGGATCTTAGTATCCTCTTACTTGAGCTATTATCACTGATGTCTATTGAGCATATCCATTCTCTTACTTGGGTTGTTATTGCTTTCTCGTGAGCAGGATATTGAGTATCCTCTACAAATATACAAGGTTAGAACATAGAAAACAAATTGACGTAGCTTGATTCTGTATGAAAATTGTACATATGCATGCGTAAATAAAGCTCTTTTGAACAAAATCAACCGACCTTCTGAAACTGAACCACTTTGACCATTGTAATTTCTATCTGTTTTAGTAAGTATATTAGCACCAATAACAAAAGTAACCACAAAAGAATCATTTAATAAATGTTACCATTAGGAGCAAAAACGTAGCGATCAACTTCAGATGGGCAAACCTAATAGAATCAAGGGTTATGTAATGTCATGAATACACTGATAAAAACAAAATGAAATATGTATAAGCATTAACATGTGCATCCACAAGTGCATAACACAATACAGAGCAATTTAAGATAATTTCACTGGCACTTATCAACTATATGATCTTTTTCTCAAGCACATATTTTACATTAAGAGATATCAGTTATATGATTCGAGTGGCCTTTACCTCAGTGTCAGAAAAGCATACAATTCTGCACTGAACAATGTATATGATAAAATTATTAGAATAGGCAAGAATCCAACTTAACAATCATATCATAAAGCATTTCAAAGAGATTCCCTTACTGAACTAACTGATCTTGACAGCAACAAATCAGAATAATGATACCAACAAATTAATGAAGATCCATTATTTACCTCTCAAACATGGAGAACCTTCCATCTGTTTTTTTGGGATGCATGATATTTTTTCTTTAATCCTGCATCCACAACAACCACATGTCCACATCAATTGGAAATGAATGAATTTGATAAAAAGGTAAAGTATCATTGCCAATATTTTAAACCCTAGAGAATCAGAAGGTAGTAACCCTTAAAGGTAGTAATATAGGAATTTCCGTAGCATATAAGACTCACATTGGAGAATTACTTTTGATTATTTCTAAAATACCCTACTTCAGACCATCCACCTTCTTGCACTCTGTTCAAATAATTGTACTATATGCAGCAAACCAATATACTTTTAGCTCTATAATAATTTGTTCTATACTTATATTATAAAGCCATAGCTGAATGAAAATTAAAATTAAAATTTAAGTCTAGAAAGGGAACCAGGGGAGTACATCAACTAAAAGCAACACAATAGTAGGGAAGTGCACTAAAGCTGAATAGTTAGCCTGTTATCGCCGCTACCAACTAAATTTGTCATTGCACGGCAAACTTACAGTGGAAGAGGTTTTGGGGAGGGTTTCGTTGGGCATGAACTCAACGACGAGGAACCGTAGCCAATCAGGGTCCAGACTCCGGCGCCGCAGCACCCGACACCCCTTTGCCTCCTCCTGCGAACCAAACAAACAAAGAAACCAGAGTGAACACTTCACCGCCGCCGAGCGAATTTATAATTATAATGCAGCAAAAAGAAAAACTCAGTCTTTCGGGGATCCGGGCATACCTTGAACTTATAGGGAGAGGGCCAAGCCATCTCGGTGAACTTCTTGACAGCGATCATGCAGCGGTATTGCCTAGCAGGTGTCCTCGGTAGAAGAAATTGGGCAAGAAGTACATGTTGTACCATTCTTTGTCAATATTATCTCAAACACCATGGTGTCAATGGCACAGATATGCGAAAAAATCGTGCTTAATTAACAATAGAAAGATTGGAGCACAGATATGAGAAAAATAAATAATTTCCTTAAGATATAGCCATTCTTGAATTATTTTGAACTTATTCACCTAATTTACTTCCAAGCAACCTCCGCAATTTAGCCTAGCCTTGTGTTGTTCACCTAATTTACTTCCAAGCAACCTCCACAATTTATCCTAGCCTTGAGTTGTCAATGAACTTTGGCACGCAGAAAAAAATCAAGGACAATGAGCATCAAAGGGAGAGAGAGAGAGAGGGGGGGCAAACCAAAATCCCTTGAGTTGAGGCCATGTAGCGTCTGCTGGCCGCCAACCTTTCTGCTCGGATACTCATCTTCTCGCTGGCTTTAGACTCCATGTCTAGAAGATCGTAGACGACTGCACCCACGACGGTCAAGAGAGGCGCGGAGGTGCTGCACCACTTGCACTCCTTGCCCACTTGACCACCGTCTCTAGCAGTAGCAGCCTCGTGGAGGGATTCCTCCTCCGCATCCTCCCCCGATTCGGCCTAGAAGACCATGAGCGAAAGCTTGGGGCTGGGGAGGCGGCTAGGAGAGGGAGCGATAGGTGGGGGAGAGGGAGCGCGTGGGGGTGGGGCGGCAGCCAGGGAGGGAGTGCGTGGGGATGGGGCAGCGGCCAGGGAAGGAGAAGGGAGCTCGCTGGGGCAGCCGTCTCAGCACGAGAGAAAGAGGGGAAAGGGGAGAGACGCGAGCGTGGGGGCTGGGAGGCGGCTAGGGTTTCACTGTGGGTCTGGTCTTTTATAAGATGCGGTCAAAAATGAACCAATGGTTATGATTCGTTCCAGGGCTCGATCCAACAGCTGAGCAACGTGGTTCGCTGTGAGGAGCCCATGGGAGGGCACCAATTACACTTCTAGATGCCCACCTCCACCAGCAAGTCCAACTCTGGTCTGAGGCCTTGGGAAAATTGGCCACACAGACAGTCGCATGTAAGCAGGGCTGGTTCTTGATTTGTTACTCCCTCCGATCCATATTAATTGACTTTGATTTGTCAAAATTTGGATGAACCAATATACTAAATAGTGTCTAGATTCATTCAAACCTAGACAAATTTGAGTCAATTAATATGGCCCGGAGGGAGTATAAGTTGCTGGTAGAAAAACTCTTGCCTGGAGGAAGCGGCATGTCAAGCAAACACAGTCAGTGAGTTCTGAGCCTTGATGTGAGATGGGGACCTCCATGACTCCACAGCAACTCAGGCTAAAAGGATCTGGTGGGTTGCAGATATACCACCTGGTAGGATAGTAATGTAGATGGGTTTCATTCAAATCCCATACCAAACCTAACAAATGGAGCAGCTTTGCACTTTGGGTCTTAGGGTATGTTTGATTCAAAGGATTTACATAGGAAACTTAAAGGATTAAATCCCATAGAAAATTTTCCTATAAGATTGTTTGATTTGTAGGATTGATTCCTATAGGAAATTTTCCTAGGGAATCCTTTGTACTAGATTGCATAGGAAATCTAACATCCATTCAAACCTCCTTTTAAGAATCCTTCGCTTTTCCTTTGATGGAATCAAACAAACTTTCTAGCATATGCGTTCCTATAGGAATAAAGTGGGCATGACATTGCAATCCTATGTTTTTCATATTCCCATGCTTTTTCTATCCTATGAATCAAACATGCCCTTAGTGGGTTATGAAACCTGTGAATAGCCCTACAAGGCTTGGAGGTTAGCCTTATGAGCCATGGCTAAACCTAAGATTGGTTGGGGAACTAAACCAAACCTTAACTGTACCCACATGATCAAACTAGGAAAACCGAACCTAACTAACCCGCTGGAATTTTTAGTTCTCAGGCGCCTGAGAATTTCTTAGTTCTTAGTCACCTCTGTCGCCATTAGATTTACATCGCGGTTCGTGCAACATGAGACTTTCACATGAGTTGCAACTAGGTTGTAACTGAGATTTTAATGAGTTGTAACTAGGTTGTAGCTGAGAATTAGTACAAATTATATAAATTGCAACTAGCACAAATAGTAGAATGATGTCAGCAACTTAGACATAAGAAGTTCTCAGGCGCCTGAGATCTAGGCACTCCCTTTGTTTAAACCCAAATCAAACTGAACCACATCCTGTCTCCACCGGAACTGAACTATACCGGTTGCCAGATCAGAACCATGGTTCCCCGGTAGTTTTTATCTATGGGTCCGCAAAAGTTTCTAGCCTGGCACATTGCACATGGAAGTGGCGAAGCTAGCTGGCTCATGGAGACCGGGTAGAGCAAGTACACGGAACTTGAGTTTTGCCCAGCATAGCACGTCTACCACGGAGTATAAATCTTGATATAATCCTAGCTCTTGCACACTGAAGCGTAGTGTACATGAACCAAACGTGCAACACTCTGAATAATATACACATTGAAGCAGGCAGCGCCAACATCGCCACTAGGCACTAGCCCTTTCATACAAACAAATATTCCTTCAAAGACTTCATAAAAGGGAAGACGGCTTCACAAAGATTTCACCAAACGTTTCACCTCCAAACGCTTGGCTCTACTGCAAATCAGTAAGGAGGCAGGTGTTTGTCCACCCCTACAAAGAGAGCTCCGCGGACAGGTCAACACAGTATCCAGCGCTCCTGCGACTCGATGCATCGGCTTGCCACGATGCAAGTCCAGCGGGTCGCCTAGCTTCGCAATCTCCTCTGGCCGCTCGAGATACTTGATAGATGGCCTGGATAAAATTTGGAAATTCAGGATGAGCAATGCAATGACTGAAGTTTCAGAGACAAGGCTGCCGGGCTAAAGAAACGCAACCAAGATGTCAGTCTGAAGATGCGAACAAAATTGCAAAAACTAGGATCTGATACAATAGTATCACTCAGGTTAACATGTTAATGGTTCTTCTACTTAAATGAAATGGATTGTAAATTTCTCAATAGTGAGAATCTGCATGATGTTTGCGTATAAATGCAGGAAATTAAGCTTTGTCAAATTTGAAGCTTGAAATACACCAGGACAATACATCTAATACATCTCATATTTTCTGAGACCCACCTACTGCTGCTGTCTAAATTTTTCTATACATATACTTGCAGATGCTACACCAAAAACTTTAAATGCAATGTTTGCCTACAAAGATTCACGTGCATAGACGACCGATCTGACCATGATCACAAGGATCATCCAAAATTAAAAATCTGAGATTCAAATGTACTTCGGACATAGACGACAATAGATCAGATCAAGAAAGCACTAGGGCAGGAAAGGAACAGACCTGGACGAGCTCCCGCTTGATGAATCTCCTCCTCTAGCGCAGCCACCGGACATAACAGACATTGTAAGCCCACCGTCAAGGTTGAAACAGTTGAAATAACTGTACCATGGATCATGGAAGTAATCAGAAAAGGTTAATCAAGAACTTAACAGACTAAAATGGAACTGTTATATGAAAACTATATTGCTCACAGAACTGACAGACTGTAACCCTTCATTAACCTCCCTTTCTGTCTAGCAGCTTATAGGACACTTCACCGAGGTAGTAGTATTAAACAGTGTAAGGACACGAGTAGTACTTGACTTGTTCCTCACAACTGCGGCACAAGCACATTACTAGTGCATTGGGGATCAGATTCAAGGTAAAAATAGTTAAACCAGGTGGAAGCTCATGGATAAGTGGAAGTCCCCGGTGAGCTAAATACAACTATATGTCTAGCTACCCGGTGCACCACATATATCTTCCAATTCCGAAATCGGAATGGTCTTATAATATACAACGAGGAACTGTACCTGGCGAGGTGAGGCTGTGCAGGTCGAAGGCCTCCATGAGCTTCCACAGATTCACGTCTTGCACACCCCCAAAGCACAGACCAAAATTAATGAACAGTGGAACTCGAAGGGAGAGCCAACGCCGCTGGCCTCACCGCACTTCTACCTCAGTCGTTGCAAGATCCCTTCACCGCCGCCATCCGCCTCGCTATAGTGCCGAAGTTGCAGGCAAAGAAGAGAGGCCAAAGGGCAAAGGAGAGGGTAAAAACTGCAGTCCTAGAGGCGGGGATAGCAGGATGAGGAGAAGGCGGCGGCGGAAGTGGCATAGGAGACGCGGCGGCAGTCGCGGGGGAGACGACGACGGCAGTCGTGGCTAGAGAGGTGAGAGGGTTGGGAACTGGAGCAGGTCGAGCCATGACTAGGAACCAGTTTCAACAACCGCTTGTGAACCATAGTTTAGAACTGTTTGGACCGAACTGTTAGAGCCCATACCTGTCCAGACCCAACCATTTCTTACGCAAAACCAAACCGCACCAAATCGTTTTCACATGCAGCCCAACAACAACCGAACCGAACAAGCCCACACGGGAAAACTGATCCAGTGCACCCGGTTAAACGAAAACCATTCTCAGATTTAGCCATGGCCAGCCTTGTGAACTACAAGTTGAAATATCCACAGCCTTTTGAGGATACTGATTGCCATATCACATGAAATTTGGAGACACCACTTAACCAGCAGTCTGACAAATATTTGTGCGCCAGATTTAAAAATTTGGTAGGTGCTTTTGTGCTCACACGTCACTTCTGTCAGCTCTGCTTTGATGGTATAGTCTGCACTGGAACATTGAGAAGCAAAGAGTGAATTAAGCAGTCACTGCAATAATCATGAGGGCAACAGGTACATGACATGCAGTAATCATGAACGTGATGATGCACATTTAGGATATAGATCAGCTGAAAGTAATATAAGCATATGACACAGCTATGCTCTTGGAATGGACAAAAATATCAAATAAATAGATTTCAAATATGAAGGCAACATACACACAAGCACCTGAATTGGGGTCAGAGATCAGCAAGCTTCAGGAGGTTCAAGTTTACTGCAAAGTTTATGCAGCATATTCATTGCATCAGGACGTGGGATGATGTCGCCTTTGGCTATTTCAGTATCAAAACCAGGCAAACTCTGCAATAACGATTGGCCTTCGTTGCTTGCTTCCAGAGTAGTGACAATAGTTGAAACAATTTTTGAATCAAGTGCTACATCCTTGGCTTTCATTTCACGAATTAACTCGAGGACCTTCTCTGTGTCACCTTTAGCTCCATAACCTTGAATCAGTGAATCAAATACAGCAACGTCAGGCACAAAGCCACTTGCAGTCATCTGGTTAAGCACCCCTTCCGCTGCCCCTAGGTCTCCAGATTTTGCAAACATGTTGATTAGGATGGTATATGTCACAGCATCAGGAGAGATCCCCTCATCAAGCATATATTTAAGAAACTCTTCTGCAGTTTTCTTGTCCCCTAATTTGCAAGCGCCATGGATCATAGTGCTATATGCAACAAGATCTAGTTTGAATTTCATATCAATTTCATCAAACAAAATCCTAGCCCGCGCCATCATGCCTTGGTCACACATAGCTTTAAGAAAAGGAATATAGTGAACCAGCTCAGGCTCTATCCCGCGAGATCTCATTTCAGACAAGAGACTTTCCACACGGTCAACTTGCCATAATTTGCAGAACCCATTAATCAATATGCTATAGGTGAATGAATCAGGCTTCAATCCAGAACTAGCCATCTCATTCATCAGCTCCATAGCCTTCTTTACCTTGTGGACTCTAAGGAATCCACCAATCAGCATATTAAATGTCACCAAGTTACATGGGCATCCATTCTCAGCCATCATGGAACAAACTCGGACTGCTTCCCGCATCCTACCAGTCTTACAAAGTCCATGTATAACAGAGTTGAATGTCATTACGTCAGGCCTAACCACAGTTTCGCCCAGAATCATCTCCTCTAGCAACCCCATCGCCTTATCCATCTCAAGCACACCAGATAGCCCTGTGATAAGTGTGTTATATGTCACGGTATCTGGTTGCACCCCCTTCTCCAACATATTCTTCCGCAAATCGAGCGCCTCCCTCACGGACCCTTCCTTGCACATGGAATTGATCAGCACATTGTAAGTCACCACGTTTGGCTCCACACCCCGCTCCATCATCTTGTCCATCACACGTGCTGCCTTATTCACCTTCCCGTTTCTACACAGGCTATCGATCAAACCAGTACACATCACAACATCTGGTTCAATACCCCTGTCTGACATTTCCTCGAACACCTTGCCTACACTTTCCCACCTCCCAGCCTTGCAGTAGCCTTGGAGCAAACAACTATACACAACCACGTTAGGCTCGATTCCACTCTCACACATCTCGTTCAGCAGCTCCACGGCCTTGTCGACGTCCGCGGCGTCGCAGAGCCCACGGATGAGCGTGCCGTAGGTGACCACGTCGGCGCTGACGCCGCAGGCCTGCATGGAACGGAGCAGCCTGACGGCCTTACCCGCGCGGCGGTCGGCGCAGAGAGCGCGCATGAGGGTGGTGTAGGAGACGGCGTTGGGGCGGGAGGCGAGGCGTGGCTCGTGCGACATGACGCGGAGGAGGAAGAGCGCGGCGTCGAGGCAGCCCTGCCGGCAGAGGGTGGCAAGTACGGTGTTGTAGGATACGGCGTCGCGGACCGAGGGGAGCGCCGAGAGGAGCGCGGGGGACTCCGGGAGGGGGAGCAGGCGGAGAAGATGGTTGAGGCGCACCGCGGCCTCGGCGCGGCCGCAGCGGAGGACGACGGCGAGGAAGGGAGCGGCGCGCCTCGGGGTACTCCGGGGCGGTGCGGCGGACGCAACGGAAGCTGCGACCGCGACAAGGGCGCGTAGGACGCCGGGGCCCGCGTGCTTCCTCGTCATAGCGGCTGGCGCAGAAGAAGCGGCGCGGCGGCGCGACCCGGTACAGAGCTTTTTTTTATGGGTTGCGAGATCGCGCCTTGGCAACTGACAAGTTTGTCAAGGCCGTGGCGGTGTTTCGAGCTGCGGGTTATGAGAAATTTGCTGGGTGGGCTTCGCTTACAGATGAACCTATGGCCTCATCCAGTGACTACACGTATGGGCCGGAAGCCTCATTCCAGCCAGTTGAGTGCTAATGGCCCCTGGACCAGAAGTGACACAGATCAGCCCATTATGCCATTCATTTTCCGGGATGGCCTTGTTTTGTTAATCTCTCGAAGTGCACTGTTTTTTCCTCAGAAACACCGAGTTAATGGGTGTGATATATGCATATGCACCCTGGTCGCACAGCACTCACCGGTCACCACACCATGACCACACGGGTGATGTACATGCATGTCTACATGCACATATTTACACATATATTTGAACCTATAACACATACTTAAAAAAATAAGTTATAACACAGAGTTAGAGAAAGAATCTACACCACATAGTTTTATACTTGTCGAAATTACAACAAGATAATGACTGACAAACCCGCAACAACTAAAGACTACTATCGATTATTCAGTGATCGTGGAATGCGTTGGACTCCGGCCAAGTGGATTTGGAGGCCAATAATACCGCACAGGCATAAGGTATTCCTGTGGCTGGCGTTCAGGCATAGACTAAACACGAAAGACAATATGGCCAACAAGAAATGGTGTAACAACGGTTGTTGTGATCAGTGCCTCACGCTAGAAAGTTTTGAACATAGTATAGCCTTGCACTTCCCCCAAGCCACTTGGGTTTGGAAAAAGCTAAACCTTGCTCGCCTGGCTGCTCGAACAAATGACCTCGAGGTCTTCATGGTATTAAGTATTACAAATAGGGATAGCAAAACCTGGTCTATCCTAGTGGATGTCTGTTTTCATCAACTTTGGTATTACTAGAAATAACAGGATTTTTAACAGCAAAAACACCACTAGACAAGGTATATTCAACAACATCAATCAGACGCTGGACCTATGGGCTACGAGATCTGTTAAGCTAGCACCAGAACCGAAGTGGAAACAAAAGTTTCTACCGGTCTAATCTTTTTTTTTTCTTCCAAAACCCCCCGGACTGATTCGGGCTGTGCATTCTGCTCTAAACCTGTAACTTTGTTGTACCCGTAAGGCTTCGGGTGTTTCCCGGCCTTTCGTGAATGGAATATATATACCTAAAAAAAATACAAAAAGATCCTTGTTTCATTTGTTACTCTGTGCATTGAACCTGTATGACGTGATCTAGGATTAAAACCATATTTTATTGGAGTTGTCACCCTCACTAACCATCCAACCAATTAATGATGATTTTATCTTAGAGTACACCGAGTTTGAAAAAAAGTTCAAACTAGTGTTACATTTGACAATGTACAGAGACATGTCTCGAGTTCTCGACCGAACGTAAGTGCAATAGTGGCGATGTGTTGGTTGCGTGTTGCAAGAGTCTTGGGGTCATATTTGGAAGAATAGTTGGCCCAGATATAGAAACCGTCCCTGGTTCGCCCCATGCGACTAGGGAAAATCCTAAAACGCCCCATCTGTACTCCATCTCCCCTACCTCACCGGTCGTCGTCGGTGTGCTTGACCGGGCAAAGCCCGTGCGGTGTCGGCGACAGCGGGCTTTCTTTTCCCCGGTGCAAGGAGATCCGTGTGGGGCGACAACATGCTTGGCAGTGGCACATATAAGCAGAGGTCGACGCAGCCTGGCGCGGCGGTGGCCAGCATGCTGTACCAGGGGGTGATCTCGTGCAAGTGGAGGCGGGGGTGGCCAGCGTGCTGCACCAGGGGGTGATCTCGCACAAGTGGAAGCGGCGGTGGTGGAGGTGCTCGTGGCCGCTATCGCCCGTGGCAATGGTAGTGGCCTGAGCCCGTCCTTGCTAAAGATATCAACTAGTGGCGCTGGCCTGGCGCGATGGCGTCTTGTCCCACCGGAGCTAGCGGTGGTGTAGGGCCAGGGCGAGGCCAGCCTACAACGATATTGGGGTCATCTCCATTTTGCTGGGGTCATTTTCTAATAATGAATAATATTTATCATTGATTTAGTAAGGATTTTCATTTGATCATTAGTGTCCATTGACCCCCACTAATTGTACCTAGCTCCTCCCCTATGCAGGGCAGCAAGGCACTCGCCTGGATGGCAAGGGGGGAGTTGTCCATGGACGGCGGGCTCCTTCCCTCGACCCAGATCTAGGTCTGTTTGATGTCTGCATGGTTTTACGGGCTCTCGACATGACTGGGAGCCCACACCTAGGCCATGGAGTGGCTATGGCGCTAGATTTGGGCCAAGCGGACCTATATTTGGTGATCACGTGGAAGCATTGCTTCAGGTGCTTTGGATTCACCATGTGGGAGTGTGCCTTGCTCGTTGTTCCTGACTTCCCTTGTCAGTTTGGGTGGTCATGTCATGGTGGTGTCTGCTACGTTGCAGGTGCAAAATCTTGGATGTCGGGGCAACGACCCTGGAAGGTGGAGTACACAGACGTCTCTACGACGGGCGGCATGGCGTTGGTCATGACCTTGCTCTTTGGTCATGGGGTGGCAAGTAGCGGGTGGCGGGGGATCATGGAGTTTGCGTCACTTCGGCAAAGGCATCTCCTAGATCACGTTTCGGGGGCCAGACTCGGGGATGGTCGGTGGTCTCAGATATCGGGTGTGTGCGAAGGTTTTTTGGGAGAAAACTCACCATTTCGACGCCAACGATTGCGATGTTTGCGGGTGTTGTAACCCACTTCGAGGCATTGGTGCTTACCTTCACCTCACTAGATAGGGCTCCAGGTGAAACCCCTTGACCTTGCGGTCTCGATGACGGCGTCACGGGCGTTGTCGTAGAGTTCCGATCCTGTCGGTCTCGTTTCGGTGGATTCGGTGTCAATTCTTTGGCTCTTCTTATACCAAAATTTCTGACTATTACTTCGTAACGATTTGGCCGGGCTTGACTTTATTTATAAAACGAGACACCCTATTTAGAGATTATTACACGTATTTTGGTTTGCACGGAGCATTTTTTTTTTTTTTGTATCCGATGCTGTGATGAGTTGCAGATTGGGTACGATACGACGCAATGAACCGATCCTCCTTTACCGGCTTGCACCGCTGCGTGGTCACGTGCCGATCGAGGTCGAGTGGGCTCACAACCGCCCAAGGCAGGCAGGCAGGCAGGCAGGCAGGTTTTACATGGTTCCAGGACAAGCTGGGGGACCGAGCAGAGCAGGACACGTACGTGGATGCACCCGGGGCCGGGGCACGGCACGCAGAGATAGTCACGCAGGCCAGCGTGCTCCTCCTGCCTGCCCCAGGCGCCTCGATCAGCTGCACATAGCCCCTACAGGCACAGGCCCACGTAGTAGTATGCCTCCAGAACCCAACCAACCACGTCGACCTAGATTGATCGGTCGCTGCGCCGCATTACGGCCGTCACGAGCACTCGATGCGCCTCCTCCACCCTACTTGCATAGCATGTTCCGCGTGTGCCGTGTGCCGTGTGCCGCCACTGTAGCAAGTTCACGAGGACAAGATTTATAGCGCTGCAACGTCTATGTCGGAATGTTCTTGGAAGAATTCTCATACAGCCTGATGATTTTGATGTACTACCTCCGTTTAGGATTATAAGTCCCGCACGGATAACTAGATTGCCAATTTGAATAACAAAATATACATATTATAGTATAAAAATTATACCATTAGATACCTTAGAGCTTATATTTTTTAATGATATAATTTTTATAATATATAAGTTATATTTTGTTGGTCAAATTAACAACTTAGGTATGCGCGTAGGACCTATAATCCCGAACAGAGGGAGTACGTACGAACGGGAGAGGCGTAGAAGAAGCGTGAATGAATGCGGAAAGAATCGCGAGCGAGCCCCCACAAAAGCCAAGCTGCGTCGCGTTATCACCGTCACGAGTTGTCGTAGAGGTTAGTACAGTACAGTAGGTAGTACATGCGTGTGTCTGGCTATCTGAAATTAGATGCACGCAAGCACGGCTGATCTCTGAACTCTGAATCGTCTCTGTCGTCTCTGCCTGTCAGCCTGTAGCAGAGAGACGGCGATCTCTACTGGCCGCAGGATACGATTTGCTAGCCTAGCCACTGTATTTACACGGCAACGGGAAACAAGAGAAAACTCTGCGCTGGTGCGTTGTGCGTGCTTGTCAGAGCTCCTCCAGGTGGTGTGTTGATCTGTATCTAGACTACAGAGAGGAGAAGATCGATCGATGAGCATGTTTACCAGTATAGTCAGGCCAAATGATCCATCTAAAGCCGTGCGTACGTACGTACGATACTCGGTCAAACCCCGATCGACAATACTACTATACGTTGGGTAGCTGCAGCATATTACGCTCCTCACGAGCCATAACTCCTCCTTGCAATCATATCAACTCTCAAGTCTCCGCAACGGCAACAAGCAGCAGCCAGCAGGCACGTGCATGCATGGCACCGCCGCGACACCTCAAACCAAGTCCAATGCGATCGATCTAGTAGTAGCCCCCGAGTAGTATATGCATGGATGGACCTCACACAGGTGACGAGTCACGAGGAGCAATGAATCCATCTGACTGGCCCTCGATCGAACCCTCCGATCGACAACAAAAACATCCATCTCGTCTACTAGTACCTCCCAAGCAGCAGCCAGCCAGCCAGCGGTGTGACCCAGACCCTCTAGGTAGGCCAACACGATCGACATTTTCTTTCTTCTTCTACTAGCCAGGCAGAGCAGCTGGGTTGTTGCGTCACATTACGCTCCTCACGAGAGTGCCTATGGCCCGATCGCCTGATCCCGAATTTCGTTCAACGCAACGTGGCCCAACCCAAACACCCTCGGATCAGCACGGGCACACGGTCGGTCGCAGGTGGTTGCATCGCAACAACCCCGTCACGAGTAATAAAAATCCCCGGTCGATCGAGCACCACCACAGCCCGCGAAAGGACGAACATGGGTTGGGTTTCTAGGCCCGAGCTCCACACAACGCGCGTCCTCTTCCCTCTTGTCGCACGCACCGTGCCGCTGTCCACAGCTGCTGCTGCTGCTGCTGCTGATCCGCCAGCTAGCTCTGTTGACTGTTGCTGCTCTGCACCACAAGGCGGCAGGCAGAGCCAACTGAAAAGAAGCGGGCACGGAAAACTACCCGTCGCTGCACACACACTGTACGCTCTCCTAGAAAAACAAATTGAGAGGAACGGGAGTTTAATACTCTCTCCATACCAAATTAAGGCATACAACTTTTTTTAAAAAAAAAGTCAAATCATGTAAAGTTTGATTAAACTTTTAGAATTACACCACTGTACTTCTATCTCTTGATTTCAATGCAAACTACCGCTCCCTCGCCCGGCAAAAATTAAAAAAATTACTCCGTCCATACCAAATTAATTGACTCAACTTTAAAAAAAAGTAGTGTGCAAATCAACAATTGTCTTATGCCTCTCATGTCACTAGTTTAGTACAATACATCATCACTATACCTCATAGCTTCCTCCTTGCGTACCAATCGATTGAAGTCCCCTAGCGCCGCACACACCTGGCAACGAGGGGAAAACCTATATCACTATCCGTCCATACTCAGGCCCTCTAGACACCTATATCACTATCCGTACCAATCGAGTTTTTGGTGGTTGGACGCGCCCGTGCGTTGGCTTGCGGCTGGCTGGCTCGCTAGACACGTCGCCGTCTCTGACGACGACGGCAAAGGACTGGATGATAGATACAGTACACACGGGTGCGTACAACGGGATGGAACCAAACGTCGTCTTTGCCGGATCGATCGCCACTGCAAACGACAACCGTGTCGTCCCTGGCCGTGCCTGCCCGCCCGGCCGCGGCCGCCCTCTCGGTCGGTCGGTCGACCTCTCCCCTCCCCACACCACACGTACTGTACGGCGATCGAGCCCGTCGAGCCGGAAACCGTCACAGTATTTCTTGAATTGTGACAGCATCATCATTCACATTCACGTAGGTAAGTAAGTGAGGAGCGAATTGTGAATCATATCTGGCTGGAATTTTGGATTGGCTAGCCGTGGCAGGCACCCGTGCGCGAAGAAAGGTCAGAGATGGATGGGTGCTGCAATCAACCGGCCCTCCTCATCGGCTCAGTTGTTCGTTTCCCTCCCTTGTACTCTAGTATCCGCAGAAACGAAAACGATGTACTCCGATCCATCGAGAATCCTATGGGATGGCCGAAGAGAGCGATCGTCGATAACAATTCATTTTTTTCCTCCTAGTACTACGTAGCATTAAGAGAAGAATCCTATGGCGCCGCGCGCAACGGATTAATCAAAACGCGCACGCTAACACACACACATTAGATGGCCGGATTCGTTTGGCGCCAGATCTGATGGACTATCTATGTATGTGCTCGATTTCCAATTTCAAATAATAATATGTCCAAACAAACTGCCGCCTCGCAACGTAATAAAGTACTACTTATAAAGCTGCGCACTATATATACATTGCCGATCGTGTCACGTCGATCGTCAGTGAGTTATGCTGACGTACAGGAAAAACTTCGATTACTACTAGTACTAGTTTGTATGCACACGTACGTAGTTTCTGGATGCATGCAGCAGCGATCCCGATCGATCCATCCATCACATGATGACGATGATAAGATAATGCGAGGAGGAAGATTACGCCCACGGAAACGGAAACGTACAAGACGGCCATCCATGAGTCCCGTGCGATCATGTGCCGGTGTATCCAAGCAGGCTCGCATGTGCATATATATTTTGAGCGAATTAAATTTCGCGACAATATCTTGATCCCGTGATGTGCTGGCCCGTTGGCCGTTGCCTCATCTGATTTTTCTTTACCCCGCGCGTACGTACGGAACGGAACGGCATCTAAAAATCGTCGGGTGAAAATTGCCACTGGGATCGCATCAAATCCGGTGTAAAAAATGTCATTCTTCTTACGCAAAGGGGAACTCCCTTTCTTCTTAAAAAAAAGGCAAACCAACACTGGTCACTAGATTATCAACACTAATTTTTTTTAGGGGAACACTAATTTATTACTACTCCCTCCGATTCAAATAAGTTGATTTAGATTTGTTGAGATTTGATTGTATTTAGACGTGATTCAGTATTAGGGCATGTACAATGCAATGACGTCAGGCTTTCTTTATGGTTGCCACGTCGGATTTTCGCTTAATTGGATGAGAGAGAATAAAGAAAGAGAAGGTTGTCTTCCCTTAGCTAAGAGATGATCTCTTAAAAATAAGAGAAGACTATTTTTCTCCCATTTTCCATTAGTCAATTCACATTAATTCTTAGAGATGACAATAAGAGATGACTCATTGTACAACTTATTTTTATTATCTTCTCTAGATTACGTGGAGGGCTAAGAAAAGACCCGTCTTCACTAGCATTGTACGTGCCCTTAAATTCATTTCTAGCTTGACAAATTTAAGTCAACTAATTTGGGCAGGAGTGTAGATTACTAGTATTACTTCTTCCTTAACGAAAAAATAAGTATTACTTCTTCCTGCTGTAATATTCCGATGTGCACGTAGACTAGCGAGGTAGTAGTAAACTTCAGTACGTGTATTTTTCTGCTTTGCCAAATCGCCACTACTACTCTGCACGTCTCTTCTGCTCCACACGTGGGTTCTGTCCTCCTCCTATCCGTTATGCTCCCTGAAAGTGTCCAACAATTTTATAATTTCAAAACCATAGAGTTTGCCTGCAAATCAACCCAAAATTGATTGCAATGTCTGACCAAATTGACCTGAAAAAGGCTAGTATATGTAATATGTTAATTATAAGTTGGGCTCTGTGTTATGCATCGCCAGTGCCAAACATTTATGGGCGACCCATTCTTCCTCATCAGCATCTGATAGTATCAAAAGTTTCTAAATAATCGGTATCCAATGCACACAATGTCTAGGAACTGTAGCAATCCTTTTGCTTGCTGTGCTTTGAATCATAAAACTCGATTCCGTTGTTGTTGGCTCAGCTGGGGTCCGCCAGGACGTTCATGAGAAACTTGCAGCCATGTTTATCACGGGCCCACAACGCAGAGACCCTAGCAGGTGAGGCCACCACAACACCCATTTGCTTGTAAAAAGCAGTTGGCAACTGGCGTGTCAGCCAGTATAACTTGACCCATTTTCCATGAACAGCTCCGCACGCAGGGGCACTGTCCTACCTACTTATATGAAAAAAGAAGCTGCAGGCGCCAATAAGTTTTCATCGCAGGCTTTTTACCGGCCCTTTTCGGTGGATTTAATGAACGCTCATTCAATCAATCCAGTCCTGACACCTCGATTCATCAGAGGAAAAAATGTCAGTGAAAATGAGATTAATCACTCACAAAATCATGGACACCTGTCACTGAACATCAGAGCTGCAAAGTGCCAAGTCTAAATACCAAGGCTGATAGTACTAAGGTTATTTAGAGAGCTTATGAATTGTACTCTCTTCGTCTTGAATCAAACGTCAGTTGCATGTATCTATACACTACAACGCACGAATGTAGGTTAATCTGAGACATCTAAGGGTGGGAGTACCTGTTTTATTTTGAAATGGCTTTCTCTGAGGGAGCTTTAAAGAGGGAGATGGTCCTGAAAGGTCCTGGTCTCATACTCCCTGAAAGAGGCAGGATGCTATCTATTACCACCGTTTGATTGGAGAAAAGGGAATAAAATAACTCCACGAGAATACAAAACAGAGACAGGGCAATGGGAACGGCATGATTCCACCATTAGTTTAGGAGCTAAACACCATTAGATTATTATACAGTACTTACCATACCACTAATGGAAAATGGGAGTACAGATTGGGGGACCCATTTTGTCTGTCCTCTACTCTCCTCCCATCTCACCAAAAAAACAAAACAGCATTTGTTTTATATGTGCGAAGCCATACCAAGATTTGTACTCATGATTGGTTCTCTTCATGCAAATATGGGGCATGGAATAGTCACAGACAGGCAGTCAACTCGGTAAGAGAAATCCCTTTTTCAGCACTGGAATGCAGCAAAAAAAGAACTGGAACAACAGTATATTTCTTCGAATTAGGCTTTCGCCCTGCTTTATAAATAAAGCCAAACGGCCAAGCCGATACAAAGTGATGAGAAGTTCCTCTTACAAGCAGATCAAAGATAAACTGTAAAGCCTAGAAAGCAACTAGCTTGCCACCAAAGACGACCAGGCTATGGGGACCGGAGCTCCACGACAACGCCTCCAAGAAGGTAACGACGCCCCAAACGTCGCCGCTGCCGAGACCACAAGGGTCTAGGGTTTTCACCCGGAGCCCTACTGGGATGAGAGTAGCCACAACAACGCCCCCAAGAGGGTCACGACACCCACGGGCGTCGCCGTTGCTGGCGCCAAAGCGCTGGGCTTTCGCCCGGAAAAACTCTCGCCACCAGTGGAACCCCAAACCAGCACCACGCTTTGAGCCGAGCTTCCCGCCGCGATCTGGGTGCTGCCACCACCAGGAGCCCTCGAAGCCCCTTCCTTGCCACCCGAATGGACCAAAGAGAAGGGCCATCACCACTGCAATGCCGCCCCGCCGTCGAGACACGTGTGCAGTCCACCTTCCGGGGCCGCCGCCCCGGCATCCACGAACTCGCGACAGGGCGCCCATAAGCGTCACACCGCAAAGCCGTCGGGAAGGGCGCAGTATGGTGGCATCGGGTCAGCAGGTGTCGGGCCACACGGCTGCCTAGAGGAGGGGACCCGCCCTCCATCACCATCACCATGGCGATTGCCGTCCGGAGACGCAGCAGCAGTGCCAAACATGCCTAGATCAGGCCCAGATCAGGCCCGGCCCGCCGGCCAGGCCCAGATCGGGCCCAGATCGGGCCCTTCGGCTCTGCCGCTGCGCTGCTGCAGCTAGGGAGCCCCGCCGCCGTCGATCTGAGACCCGCACCCGCCCTGCCCCGCCGAAGCCGCACGGCCAAGCCGTCATGCCCGCCGCCGGAGCGCCTCGGTCGCGCCGCCGCCGCAGCTCCGTCCAGCGCCAGACGCCGGAGCGCCCCCGCCAGAAGCGATGCCACGGCCGCGCCGTCCTGCAGCCCCTCGTCAGCCGCGCGCCCCTGCGCCTCGCGACTGCCGCGCCGCCGCCGGACGAGCTCGCCACCAGCGCCATGCTGCACCGCCGCCAGAGGAGCCCGCCCGCGCGGCCCCCCAGCACCGGGTAGAAGAAGACCCGCCGCCACCGGACCGCACGGACTTAGCCGGGCGGCGCGCGCCGGCGGCGGCGGGGGAGGAGGGGAGGAGGATGGGGAAGGCGGCGGGCGCTCGGGATCGCGTCTCCGTCGCCCTCGCGGGGGGCGACGCGAGACGCAGGTTTTTTTTCTCCCCCTCGGTGATAGATACTAGCGGTGTATGGATCACTGCCTTGTTAAATATGACCTAATGTTCAACAACAGTATATTTCTTCACAGCAACAACACAGTATTTCATATGGTGAAAGAATAAGGGAACAAAACGAAAATCCATTTTTGTTGATTTTCTCGCATCTTGGACCTCGTATCCACATTGATATCCTCGAAAAAGCCCTCGGAGAAGGGAAAGGGGAAAAATAAATAAATGACTAGAAATGAAGAAGGGGGAGAAAAAATTGTAAGAGGAAGAAGACTCCCTCCTCCCATCAACACACACACCCTCCTCTCCTCTTTCAGAGTTCAAGAAGCTGGTACCAATAAGCTTATTGCTGCCCACCATTCCTCTAATCGGACAATGCTCACTATAATTACTATCGCACCACAACCTGTTACCAGTTACCCTGATGACTGACTGATGGGCTTTGGGGGATAAGATGATGAGCGAATGAACAAGCCGAGAGCAGTGCCAAGTTATTATATATGTACGGTGTATCAGATCGGTGATGTGCTTAGCCTCCTCCTCTTCGAAGCCGGAGTAGATGCCTGATCGTTGTTGCTACCGTTGTTGCTTAATGGTGATGATCCTGGTGTTATGTCATCGCTCCTAAAGCTGAAGCACGCCGCATCCAGGACAGCGATCGGGCTCTGTGGCGCTGGAAGGCTTGCACCTAGGTTCCCTCTCTTCTTCACCAACAGCTCATAGCATCTCACAATCATCTCCTGTATATGTGATCACATTTCAGAAACAGTTGCAATTGCAATGTGCATCAATTTTCGTTTCATATTATAACTAAAGAGGATGATCACCTTATTTACAGGGATTTCAGATGCTGCAAGGGCACTGCTGAAGCCAATGGCCTGAGTCTCAGCAAGAGCTGATAGAGCCACTGCGGCAGCAATCTCAGAAGGTCTGAATGACAAGAATCTGTAGTCTGTAAAATCCATGGGAAATTAATGATCTAGTTAGTAAAATCATCACCAGATATTTCCATTGGCAATGTAGGTAAACATTTTGGTTGAATCGTTAAGCACAGTGATCGAACCTTTCACAGTGGCAACAATGAGCTCGGCGCAACGCGAGGCCAGCATGTAACTCGGTGTTTTCCCTTCGTTGAACTTGCCCAAGAAGTAGCACATGAAAGAGAATGGGGTGACGGCATTCATTCTCCAATTCAGGGTCTCCATCACAATGAGCTCCATCCTCTTAATGTTCCTTGCTTCAAACATATAATCCGCCTCGAAAACCTGCCGTACATGTATCCCATTTTAGCATAATCGTCGAAGGATCATGGAACAATCATCGATTTTACAATGCTGTAACTTCTCCTTCACCTGAAGGTCCACAGGAAGAGGGACCACGGTCTCCTCCATCTTGACGGCAAGAGATAGGCAAGCAACTGACATTAACTGTTGCATCCAAGACTTGTCAAGCTACAACACCAACATACAAACAAAAACAAGGAACGCCAATGATCAGTAGCAGATTAAGTTGCACAGTTGTTAGCAATGTAGAAGTTCAGATTCTTACTGGGAGATTAAACGTGGAGAGGAACCTATCCAGGTAGTTCACCGAGAGGCAAAGGCTCAGTGGTCCAAAATTGTAGTAGGAATGGACCTGCAGCCCACATGAGAGAAGACAAGGTGAGCACTCGACATGTTCTTCTTAAAATCAGTTTGTCCAGATGAAGGTAGTGGGTGAAGCAGCAGGTTCATTGTTAACTGGTAATAGTTGTCAAATTGGCAACAAGCCACAGAGTACGAACATGATGCGAGGACACACAAGCGCCACAACTGGATTCACGGAGTCAGGAGTCAAACGAACAGTACAAGCATGCAACAACCTAACTAGAATCAATTAATCAATCACGCTGGAAAAGGAAACCGATTGCAAGAACCAATAAATTCTAGAGATTTTTCTCTTCTTTTTTATTGATCTCACCTTGCAAATCCAATCCATGGCATCTTTCCTCCAGGAAGACTCGAATCCTCCTTGCTCCAGCCTCTCCACATAGCCGCCCTTGGGCCGATGATCGATCTCCTTCTCCACCAGCACCCCCACGACCTCGTCACAGTCCACCGCCGGGAACACAGCACCGGCGTCCAAGAAATCGAGGCCGCTCCCCGCCTCCACCACCTCACCGTCGCCGCCGCAGCCGCCCAGGCCAAGGACGCTGTTCCTGTCCTCCCCGCAGAGCAGGGTGGAGGAAGCACCGAAGCAGAGGATACCCATCTCAAGATCGCCAAGAAACGGCGGCCGTCTTCCCCGTCTGCTCCTGCTGCCGCTCTCGCTTGGGGTTGGGGAATATTTGGTTCTCTCGCAAGGATCGGCGTTCTTGGGGCCTAAAGGTTGGTGCTCTTTTCCTCCGGCTCTGGCCTAGATAAAGATGCCCCAATGGAGAAGAAGAGGGCCTCTCCCTCCTCTGTATCGGCGTGTGTCTTGGGAAGTGGCAAAGGGAAAGACAAGATGTGGGGGAGAGAGAGAGAGGAGAGGGTCTCCTGGGGAAGAGAAAGGGAGAAGGGCTTTGGGAGTTTTATAGGGTGTGTGGTTTTAAGGGAGGAATGATAGAGCAATAATCCCCGCAATAGGTTTAGCGGCAGATTTGGGGGCATTTTGCTCCATGCACCCCCTCATCCTCCATAGTAATAAATCCACACGCTGTGTATAACCGCAAGCCGACTAGGGTTATTGTACTCGTGTGAGTGAAATGATTTTCCGGCTAGTCGCCAGCTGGAATGCCGACAAATGAGAGTAGACCGGTGTATTGTACTCGTGTGAATGAGATGATTTTTAGCGACTACTTGACACAAACAATGGAACTTGACCGATGCTATTGGACTCGCGTGAATGGAGTGATTTCTACCGCTATAGTCGACGAGTAGAAAGGAAAACCGAAGCATCTTTGCGCTCGTATGAATAAAGTGATTTTTATCGGCGGCGAAATGGAACAAATCAATGTATACATTTAATTTTCCATTGAGAGTTGTATATTGCTTTCTTTGTTTATAAACATTTGTTTTTTTGGAAATTGACATGGTCCCCAAATGATAAACTTTGGTCATCACTTTGTTGAAAATATGTTTCTTTGGCCAAAAATAAGTATGTATTATGAAAACATATCTCGTGATAGATTTGGGTACCATGTATTTAATGTTGTCAATATGATAAATCTTTGATAATTGATAGTTGCTTGATAATGTTGTCAATATTCATTTTTAGTTATTTATTAATTTTTCCCTTTTCCCTTGAGAAGATCAATGTGGATATGCGGTCAAAGATCTGAGAAAATCAACAAAATGGATTTCTACCACTAAGTCAGCAAGCGGAATAGAAAAATGATGTAATTTTACACTCGTTTGAATAAAGTGATTTTTATGGGCAACTCGGCAGTTAAATGGAACAAATGACTGCATACATTTAATTATTCTTTGAGAGTTGTATACAACTTCCTCTATTTATAAACATTTGCCCTTTTGGATATTAACATGGTCCCCAAATGATAAACTTTGTTCATCACTTTGTTGAATGTTTCTTTGGACGAAAATAAGTATGTATTATGAAAATATACCTCGTGATAGATTTGGGTACCATGTATTTAATGTTGTCAATATTGATAGATCTTTGATAATTGATAGCTGCTTGATAATGTTGTCAATATTCATTTTTAGTTATCTATTAATTTTCTCCCTTCCTTCTCGAGGAGATCAATGTGGATATGAGGTCGAAGATGCGAGAAAATCAACAAAAATGGATTTCTACCGCTAAGGCAAGCGGAATAGAAAATGGATGTAATTTAACACTTGTGTGAATAAAGTGATTTTTATCAGCAACTCGACAGTTAAATGGAACAAATGAATGCATACATTTAATTTCCCTTTGAGAGTTGTATACTACTTCCTCTATGTATAAACATTTGTCCTTTTGGATATTGACATGATCTCCAAATGATAAACTCTGATCATCAATTTGTTGAAAATATGTTTCTTTGGAAAAAAATAAGTATGCATTATGAAAGTATATCTCGTGATAAATTTGGGTACCATGTATTTAATGTTGTCAATATTGATAAATCTTTGATAATTGGTAGATCGACATAAGAAAGTTTTCCAAAACAAATTCTAAAAGGACAAGTGTTTTGAATGTAAAAGAAAATTGTTTATTGTTGTACATTTGACTCACTGAGCTTACTAAAGATTGTAGTCGCGGAGCGCAATATTGACAAAATCAACGTGGCTATTTCGATGTCAGTGGGAAAACCACTTGGCATTGAAAGGATACTATAGGATGAGACACACATGGTTTTGAACCTACGATTGGCACCCTGAGTGGACTAAATGTACAACCATCACGCTAGCCACAAAACCAGTAGTTGGTTCTCAATTTTCATTATGATTAGTGTTATATTCACCACACAAATTTAATTGTGTCGAGGAAAGCATATGTACCACTATTTTATGGTTGAACAATTCTCATCCTTTGAGAAAATGGACATGCTTCCTTGTTTCTCCAATGCAAGACTAACTTGACACTATGGAATGAAAGAGTGGGTCATCAGAAGAGATCGAACCATATAACATGTAGTCATGATCTAAAACTACTAGGCGACTACATTCTAATAATTTTTGATGGGTCAGGAAAACTGGTTTTACAAAATACCTCGTCCACCATGCAACAACAATTCCTTATGCTTTTTCTGTTGGATTAGCCAAGAAGGATCATATATGTAACTTCACACACAAGCTACCGAACCAATTGTTGGTTCTCTATTCTCGTTGTGGCTAGTGTTATTTTCACCACACATGATGAATTATATATCCAGAGACAAGAAAATGTAGCACTTTTTAATGTTGAACAAATCTTATCCTTTGAGACCATGGACATGCTTCCTTGTTTCTCCAATGCAAGACTATCTTGACATCATGAAATGACATAGTGGATCGTCAGAAGAGATCGAACCAAAGAACATGTATACATGATATAGAACTACCAAGAGACTAGATTCTACTAATTCTCGGTGGATGAAGAAAACTGGTTTTAAAAACTCACCGCGTCTATCATGCAACAACAATTCCTTAATCTTCTCTATCGGATTAGCCGAGAAGGAGCATATAAGGAACTTCACACACACACACACAAGACATCAGACCAATGGCTGGTTCTCGATTCTCGTTGTGATTAGTGGTACAATCATTGTTGAAGATTAATTATACAAGACAATTTGTAGCAAATTTTCTTACGGATGGACAATTGTTATCTCTTGGGATCTTGGCCATGCTTGCTCTTTTTCTCCAAAGCAAGACTATCTTAACATCACCTCAAAAACCAGATAATGGAAGAATAACCTCGTAGCTTCCGCACTCGAAAGTGCACACACAATTATCACAAAAGTTAGTTTCAAGAAACAAAACAAAAATAATAAGCAACTGACAGTGATAACTCAGATACTATAATATCATATTGCTAAACGCCCATCAATTACGGGATATAGAACACCTTCTAACTTGCTCCTACCGCGCATTCCCCGCCAACATATACTCATGGTGCTCCTGCCACAATACATGGATCAAGATCACAACCAACTAATAATACACAAGAACCAACTTAACACGGAGAGTGCTAATCGCAACAAAATATGTGAGCGTAATACACAGGGATTGCCAAAACACATGTGCGATTGATTGAGGAGAGGTCAAAGTAAATTCACTATGAATCATTACCCATGCCATACGCCGCAAGTAGCAATAAAGAAATAGATATTCAATATTCCCCTCTCAAATTGCAGAACACAGAGAGCATACTACACTTCAAATTTTGTACGGCTAAATTATCTTTCGCAAAAAAAAAAAGAACATGTATGTAGGTACCAAAAGAATATTTTCACGTTTGGAGGCATGTTCATAGTTTCCAAATGCTCCGACTACAACCATGGAAACCAATGCTGCCTCTACATGGGACCGGTTAATATCCCATCTAAAGATGTCCCTCGCACCACTCAGATGCACATACACTCAAATTTCCACTAAGTGACACCATCAGATGTGCAATTGGATGGTGGATTTTGAGGAGCGGATCGATCGATCGAGCCGAAGGACACGTAGGCATGATCTAGAAGCACCAAGCAAGTGACGATCGATTTGCTAATAATAACCTAGTAGTAATTCTGCGTGTGGATGGAGAAAAGACTGGCTGCCAAACAAAAACCACCTCAGCTATCAAGCACCTCCAGGCTCCAGCAGCACAGCAGCAGCAGTCCTTCCACTGCCTTTTCCATTTGGATTATTAGCCTTAGATGAGAGCACGGAGTGCAACTGTAAGCCGTGGACACACGGGAAGGAATTGCCGATCCAAGTCAGTCGGGATGGCAAACGTCCTGATCACACCCAGCTGGGGGGTTTTACCAATTCTTAAGGCCTTGTTTGGCACACCGGTTTGAAGGTGGATTTCAGTGTATTTTCCCCGGCCCAACCCAATACACCCAGAAACACTCCTCTGGTCGTTTGGTATCCCGGTTTTGGTCGGTATGAAACCCAGAAAAACTTAGAAAACACGGCGGGTAGAAGTGGATTAGAGACACCCGGGAGACCTCGCGTTTTTTACTCTTCCCGACGCGTTGCACAGCGCACCCCTGTCGCCGCCGATTTCCGATCTGGCCTCGCTGATTTCTACCACTGCCGCTGCCCCCCTCCCTCGTCCAATCCTACTCCACCGCACCTTCTATTATCTTGCTCATCTTGGCTGCTAGCTAGCTCTTCCTGTCTATATAGAATTATCCCTGCCTTCCAAACGGATAAACCAAAGGAGAGTATTAATGAGGAGGGGGATTATAGTGTAACAAAGTGTTTTGGGTGAAAAGAGTATTTTCACCCAATCCCCTTGAGAAAATACTCCCAAATACTCACGGATACACTGTTGCCAAACAAGGCCTAAAGCGCCTAGAGAGAAGTGCACGCACGATTTTTAAGTAGCCACCAAACAAAAAAGGTTTAGCCTACCCGCCACCACGGAGCGCGCGAAGCTACCTCGTGGATCTTTGATGCCGCCCCCAAGTGCGCGCCAAATCATGAAATGCACACCGCTCTGTCAGAAGAAAAAAGGAAATTGCTTCGATCTGGAGCCCGGAAGGGGGGCTAGGTGCGGATCGCGTACAGTTTATGTCACCACCCGCGCCACGATCCGTCGTGGAATTATCGGAGGAGTGCGTGCTGCGGGATCGCTTATGTGACAGTGACACCGTGTTTAGCATGACGACCGCAACGCGCAGGGGGACACGACACAACCAAGAGAGATTTACCATACGCCAAATTTAGCTGACCTTGCACTTCTCCATCTTGACCCTCCCCTCCTTCTTCTCCACCCGTCGTCGCCGCTGGTGGGGGCTTCTGGGCGAAGCCCGGGTATCGTCGGCAGCAGCGAACTACTTCTCCCCGGCTCATGGAGGCTAGGTCGGGGTTCTCTCCCTCCCGGCGGCACTGACCGGACCTAACTGGGACTGTTGTGCACTGCGACTATATCCGGTCGACTACTGCCTTCGGCGATGGAGGTAGTTCCCTCCCGCACGGTTGTGGTACTGCTGGCCTCGATTCAAGCTTCGATTCCCCTCCGTTTTGCACACCTTGTGATGACAGCTTAGGTGATACGATGATGGCGACTCCGTGACCGTAGTGACGCATGTTGGTGTTGGTGGGCGGCGTGTTTGGTGGTGTCGAGGCCTTGACCTCGCAGGGCTCTTGTGCAATATCGCCCGAGCTTGTGGATAGGTTTTTTTGGGGAGAGTTCCTTGTCAGCTCGCTCAACACCGCCGCGGTGCTACCTTCGGGTGGCACCATTCCTTTATGGAGGGCATTGTGGCTATCCTACATCCACTTTCCTTTGTGTGTCAGGAAAACCCTAGGACAAGTGTGTTGGTCCAAGCAACAGCGTCGTCGTTTTCCTTCTTGAAGGTTCTTACAGGTCACCTTCGTTTGGTCAGCATCTGTTCTGTTTTGAGACTATCATTGGCTGGGTTGTTTGATTGCTACTCCCTCCTTTACGTTTTAGATATATGAATAGAATGTATCTATGTCTTTTAGTGTATAGGTTCGGAGTAAACCAATACACTAAAAGGCATCGTTTATTTCACGAAGCTAAAATATCTTATATTTTCTGAACAGATAGAGAATATATTATAGCAGGACGATAACTATTTTGAGAAATTTCTCGCAAGTCTTGGACCACTCATTTGTCCGATGATGATAACCGTTGGACGAGGCAAGCCACGATGGCAGACTGGCACAAAATTCACCTCATCAAGCAGTAAATACCAAATCAGCAGCATATAACAAAGGTAACCTCGAGTCTTTTAAAATCTCCGCAGTTCACTAGTTCGACTGATTAAACATGATCCAGGTCACAATGACAGTAAATTGCATGTCCAGCTTTCACTAGAAGCACTATAGCATGAACAGACAGATTTCCCTATTTCGGTCTGAGTACAATATGGTCTCATCGCTCAGCGAATCGGAGATCAGTTCTCATACTTCGGGTCCGCCATCACAAAGTGGTACGCGATGACCAAGACAAATATGAAGATGCCCAGGAAGTTGGTGAAGAAACCCAAGTCTTGGTCGTCAAACATCTGCAGCAAAGGTTGCAAACAAAGGTTAGTCAAAGCATGATAATAAGCAGATGCAGTGGTTGCCACTTGTCAGAAGTATATGACATGGAAGGAAAAGCTAAAGTACAACATACAAACAGAAGTTATAGTTATACAGAAAAAGAAGAAGTTATACACGGGCTGCCTGTATATAATATTAAAAAGGAGAGCATGGAACACTACAAGTTACTATCGGATTATGGCTCACAGGTTGTCATCACAAAATGCAGCAAGTCAAAACAAGGGAGAAGCCCCTTCTTAATCATCATATGATCCTGATAATTCCAACAGAAAGATTTCTTAGCTCTGAGCTATATTCCAGCAAACCTAACTTGTGACATATTGGGATGTCACCAAGCAGCATCATTCTAACTCCACTTTCGCCAAAAAGATAAGTATGAGTAACATATCATGATGGAGAATTACTGTCGTTCAGGAATGGAGTTGTGGGGGGCTGGTAGACTAGCTAGATAAACATTTAGTGGTGTAGCGATTAAAAATGACCATAGTGAAGAGCACACTGCCACTGATGTATAGAGGTGGATAGCATAAGACAGTGTGAATCAACCTGCACTACTGTCGGCATGCTACAAAATCTAATAATCCAGGGCTACTAGTATCCAGAAGTTTCAAATAAAAAGCAAGTCAGAAGACAACAGTACACAGATTGTCGACAAGCAAAACCTGTTCTACACATGAGTGGACATGAATTTTAGTTCATTGTTGTACAAGAGCACTTTCTCCGCAATGCAATAGATCGCGTAGAAAACATACACTAATTGACATACACATAACATAATTTTCCCGTTGCACCAAATTCATGGGTCTTCAGAACTTCTTTGCCCTTCCCAAATATCTAATTCCAAGCAGCTTCTGGGTTGCAACACTTTGCAAACCCACCGACTCAGGTTCAAGGCTCGCCTATACCTTATGTTCAAGGTATGAGGGGGAGTAGGGAACATGTCCTATCTTCTATAGCCATGCACAAATTCAGCTCCTCATTCAGTATAGTTTAATCTACTCTGTGGGTTGCATATTCTCCTTAAAGTTAAAACTGTAGAATTACTTTAAATTCGTCATAACTGGAAATCAGACTGCTGCATCTGGCGCCTGAACCTGACCAAGCGGATATAGTTCATCCACCAATGGCATGCCACACCCACCGGAAGACTTCCAAGTTTCCACGCATATACTACCAATTTTTCCCTAACCCGCCATGTGCCCATGTATCTACGAACAAATCCAACAAAGGATAGCCGGATGAGCTCGCCAGAACCATTTTCTGCCCGAATTCCGGAATCAAATCGAACGAGATCTCAAGAGACCAAAAGCTGATCCCAACACGAGATCGCACTAAAACCAGCGCGTCACTCCGTCAGACCCTAGCCACTGCGCGTATCCAAGGATCCCACCAGAAAATCGAACGGATCTACAGAAAATCATGACGACCAAGGCGGAAGAAACCGTATACATGGTTTCCTCCCGCGAGCAGATTTTTCACACGCGGTCCGAGAGAGGCGAAGAGAGAGGATCGCACCTTGTCGGCTGCCGCGCGGATCTCCTGGGAAGCAGGGGGGCGTGCTCGCGGTCACGCTCGCCGTCGCCGCGTTGGTCCTGCCTCTGCCTAGTGCACTAGTCTGAAACTAGCAAGTTGCAGGGAAGAAGAAGAAGACGTGGGCCGCAGTGTTTTATTGTGTTTTACATAGGCAAGGATGATTGGGCCGCATGTATTTGGACCGAATTTACTGGGTTCTGTTGGGCTGGATAGTGCTGCGCGTTAGATGGGCCAACTGTGGTAGTATTGTCAACGTCGCGACTCCCGAGGTCTTCGAGAAAAATTCGCATTCCTGGGGCGGTCAAGTCGTCGCACCATCGAAATGAGACGGAAGGACACCACGACGTCTCGCTGATATACGGGACCCATCCGTCACTCTTCTGACACGATAGTTAGCTGGAGCCCACCTGTCATCCGCACGCGCGCCTCACCAACTCTTCGTCCATCGAGGGGTAGTGGGAAATTTCGTTTCCTTCCAGGGGGCTCGGTCTACGAAGGATTCTAGGATCGCGTAGGTACAGTGGCGTCAGGCGTGTCGTCTCGTGCCGTGCCCGGGGACGCCGAGCCGAACGACCGACCGACCGAACGCGACGGCGACGTCGGCGAGGGCCCGAAGCGATCCGATCGCCTTGCGCAGCCTCCTCCTCCGGTGAGCGCTCCGGATCCTCGTTTCCGCACCATGATTTAGAACTTGTTTACCCTCTTCTCCTAGAATCTATTCTCGCGGCCCCGGATTCGGTGCGCATTGGTTTATTTCGACGGTAATTCCCTCGGGGTACTAGAAATGGGTGCGCGATTTCTCGGTGTGGTTCGGATGTATGGAAATTTTTAATGGGGATCTGGCAGGGGTAGCCGGGTACTGGTGAACCGAATTGATTGTGCTTTCGCTGAATTTCGTGCCGTTTATCCAGTCTGGGTATCCCAAATGGTTGTGGTGGTGGATGGTTTGGATCAATTCAGGGTTTGTAAATCGGTACTTTGTGGTATCATGTAAATACGCAATGTAAGTGTGGCATGGAAATGTGCTGATGATCCCGCACCGGGGTAGTCATTTGCAATTTTGAAAGTGGGAACCTGCCCATCATTGAATGTTTATTTGTTTCAGATTCATATCTCAGATTAGCTCATGGAAAATATGTGTAACATGAGATTTGATTTGTCAGGTTGTGGGATCACCAGTGCACTAAGGTCGTAGCTGATTGAGAAGAGGGGAATACCAGCAATGTTCTCCTTGTTCTATGGCCTGTGGAACCATGTATTTAGCAAGACGGAGTTCCGCGTACTCATACTTGGAGTCCATAAGGCTGGGAAGACGGTAAATTCATCTGAAACTTATGTTTATATGTGTGAAGTATTGACCCAACCATGTCTCCTTTTCGTGTCAGTGTCCTCGTGGTGATGATTGAGTTTATCTGTGCATAATAAGATTTATACTAGAACTTGACATGCTTCTAATGATCACTATGTAGACCTTGCTAGAAAAGTTGAAGTCAATCTATTTGAAAGGAGAAGGGCTTCCACATGATCGTGTTGTTCCAACTGTGGGGCTTAATATTGGACGTATCGAAGATGCAGATGTAAAACTTGTTTTCTGGGATTTGGGAGGTCAGGTATGGTTTCTTGTGCTATAGACCAAAATTTCTGGCTGACAGCCTCTTCAATGAAACCTCTTCATTCATCAGTCAGGATTTTTCATTTTTATCGAACATAGCTTGACAGTTCTCATCTAGATCAAAATTATGGAATATGGGGGAGATCTTGCTCAAGAAGATTAATTATAGCCACAGTAGAGCTGCACATGTTTTATCTAGTTTTGCTAGAACCGGACAATACATTCATTGATGTTTGGCTGCATTAGTCACCAGATTGTGTTTCACAACTTATTGTACTCCCTCCGTCCCAAAATAAATGACGTGGGTTTGTCTAAATTTGCATGTATCTAGACGTGTTTTAGTATGTAGATACATGCGAATTTAGACAAATACAAGTCACTTATTTTGAGACAGAGGGAGTAGTTGGTTGTAAACTTTTTCCTGAGCAACAAAGATGTCATTCCCTTGCAAACATAAAGACTCATTGACGTTAAAATCATGCATTTGTATTTGTCGATGCTGTCACTCAAATACCTGGAGATAGAATACTTCTCATGTTGCAAATGTAAGTACCTGGATTAGGTAGCTGGCAAGTGTAGGCCAGTTTTCTTCCCTTTGTTCAGAAGCCTCAATCATGAAATTGTTGTCTGGTTATGCAAATTATTAGAACATTAGAGTTAATGTTTATACTGAAAGCATGTAACCACCTTGTTTTTAACCTTTTCTATGTTTTTCCACGTTCTTGGCAAATCTGCAGCAAATGTTTATCCCATATAAGACCTTATGCTTGATACCACAGAGATCTTGGTCTGTATCCGTTATGTACTTAATAGCTGTGGGAAAGGTTCTCATTTACTACGGCCTACTCTACTTTCAGCGTTTAAGTTACACCTTTCCCATTATGTGATTTCAGTTTTGCTTAAGGAATCATATTAAACTGTAGATACGGCCTTCTTCATGACAGCTAACAGGCAGAAACCAACTTTATTCCACAACAATACGAGTTAGATAACATTCTTTTTCTTGTTATTGCAAACTCTAATGCTAATTACATGTTTTTGACAGCCTGGCCTAAGAACAATATGGGAGAAATATTATGACGAGGCACATGCTATAGTATATGTCATTGACTCTGCCTCCGCATCAACATTTGAAGATGCCAAATCTGCTCTTGGTAAGTTGCTTCCATTTCTTTCTTCACAGGACATTAATGTAACCTGTACTGTATTTTCTAGTAAAGTCTGTCATAAGAATTGGAAAAATTAGGATCATTACTAGAGTGAATATGACTTGAACATTGTTGTTGCAGAGAAAGTGCTTCGTCATGAGGATCTGCAAGATGCACCACTACTTATATTCGCAAACAAACAGGTTGAGGTTTACTTTCAATTATCTGAAATATCATATATACTTATACGAAATTACCTTACAAAACTCATTGCATTCGCTCTCATTTAAAAAAGGACAATTTCTTGGATGAAAATTGGCAGTTCTGGAAAATTCCTTATTATGTGCACACAATGCACAGTAGTTGTTACTTTGAATCCAACCCATGCTGTTAAGTGTCAGAAGTACTCCCTCCGTTCACTAATGTAAGACCTTCTAGCTTTTTTGGAAATGCATGTATCTAGACATGTTTTATTGTTTAGGTTCACCCATTTTAGTCTGAATCTAGTCTACTTTGAAATATCTAGAAGGTCTTACATTAGTGAACGGAGGGAGTATCAGTTTCCATGCACCCTAGGTTTTAATACAGATCATAAGGTGAACAGCTCAGAGTATGGAAGAGTAAAAATATGCATTTGTGTATCTTGGAAACCACAACATTTTTTAAGATGAGGAAGACATACTGAGGAAAACATGCCCATATTATTCCTTGGAGTCCTTTGCAAGCTCACTTCTTGATATGTTGATTTAGCCATTTTCGCTATGCCTCATATATTTCCATGCTCAGAGACTTATCTGTATCTCTCAACAGGATTTACCAGCAGCAGTCACAGAAGAAGAATTGGACAGACATCTTCACCTTAAAGAGTTTGATGAGAGGCCATATATGTTTGTGGCTGGATCTGCCTATGATGGGTAAGTAGAGCAACCCCTTTAGTTCCCAAACTTATTTGTGTCACAATGGAAGGATGATTCATTGTTATGCGTACTGTGGTGCATACTTCCATCAATTTTTTCTCCTAGTTGGAGAATGAATAATTCGGTTTCGGCTAGCGACTACATCGCTTGTCTTATTTAAATTTGCACTATTGCAGAATAATCTTCAATTGCAAAGTCAGTCAAGGATACCAATACCACTGCTTGCCACTTGGAAGTCTTTACTTCTTGACGAGTACTAATAGGAAGAACGTTGTGCAGACTTCTTGCGTTCTTTAATGACTTCTTTTATGACAGGACGGGGATCAAACTTGGTATCGACTGGTTGGTAGAAGAAATGGGAAAGAGTAGACGCACCGAGGCTCTGAGGGCGCGCACCGACACGTATGCAAAGATTTAGCACCATGACCCAGACTATGAGAACTTTCTAGTTTCAGAAGCAGGGAGCATTTGAAGACGATTTGGCACAGAAAGCATGTGAGGACGATTTGGCACAATCTTGCTGATCAGTTAAACCATCCTCCCTCACGCTGCTCCAAATAGCCCCAGAACAAAACGCCTTAGATGTTTGCAGCTGTACTTGTAGTAGGAATTGTGTTGTAGAGATGGCAGAAGTTTATTGATCCTGATAGCACATATATAAATATATCCAAGGATCTACAGTTGTTACTTGTTAGGAACTTAGGATTCATGTTCATATGATCTTCCTGTTTCCTAAAGTTTGATTACATGCCGAGTGACAATGTGGTGCAGCTCTGTTCATCCAATGAAACCTTCAATCAAGAGTGATCTTCTGAAAATCCTTATTTCATTATCTCATTTGGCATCAAGAGTGCCAGATCTAGATTTAGATGCAAGACAATGCTGTAGCAATATGAATAGCCTGTGATGTGTTGCCATGTATGCTTCAGTTTCCGTGCTACTATCTCAGTCCCACAATATAAGGTTTGGCAAGTTCTTTTAGCTTGCCAAAACGCCTTATATTGTGGGACGAGGGAGTATTTCTTTAGGGATACAGTTTCAGCTTGTGATTAACGCATGAACAACTTTTTTATTCATCTCTCATAATACAAACACCAGTATGTATTTTCTGCATATTGCAGAAGGAAAATGACACTAAGAAAAATTTCAGCTACAGGAGCAGAGTGATGTTGGGATCCCACTATAGAGTTACAATACATGCCACTCCGTCCAAGCTTTGAAGTCTTTCCGAGACAATTGCACAAGAACAGGGGAAGGGCCTTTGAAAGAATTGTACAAACATCATCATAGCCGAGCTACATACGAGTTGGCCTGCGTCACATATCTCACCCACCTGTACGGATTGTATGTTTTGGATTTCTTCGCTATCTGAAGATATCTGACCTGCAGGGGGGAAAAGGGAACATCAGTCGTGTGGGTTGAAGTATTCTGTGGAAAGTATTTGAAACTGAAGGTGTCAATAAGCATCAAAGCCTAGTGGAGTTACTAGCTGTTCAAACGTACTCCAAATGACAGAACAGCTAAGAAAATGTCGCAAATCATGTTAGTGTTGCCACAAAGATAGCATACTTGGGAGCAGATGGTCTTACCTGCAACTTTGAAGCATTGTACATAGGAATAGTGAAATTCATGTTTACTGGTCCGGCTTCCTTTGTTAGATTTCCTGTATTCCAGAAAGACGTGTCACACAAATAGTATAACAAGGAAGTCACTCAGATCATAGACAGGCCACGGTAAAAGTCAAATGCATACCATGTGACTCCTGGGAAAACGTGAGCTTTGCACGAAGGGTATGCTCAGAACCACCAACAATCTGCCAAAAGTAACTTATTCAGCAAAGTACAGAAAACTAGTTATACTAAGTTCAGGTTTACATGATTGTGTATCATCTTCCAATAGGGTGTGCATATAATAGTGCACACCCAATGGAGGGAAACACGAGCAATGAAAGATTAAATCCTTATTATTGAAACTTGCCTTCTTTAGATTCCACTCCAGTCTCCTAGTTCCTTCTTTAAAATCCGTTGTCTGTCCCATTGCTCCAGCTTCCAGTTCAAAACTTGCCCTGCAAAGTAGTCCAGAATACAGGTCTTAAGCAAATTGTCAGAAGCAGAAGTTAAAGTTTCACTATTTCTGAACTCAAAAGGACAAAATAAGGCTGCAATTGACCTCATTGTGTAAGAGGGCACTGGCATTTGTACTGTGATTGTGTTAGCGGTGACATTAGCAGAAAAATCTGCCCGTATTTTCAGTATAACTTCAGCCTGCGCAACATAAATGAAGATCTTGAATCGAGTTTCACCAATATCAGTTTGATCAGCGCCTAAGAAAAACATAAATACCATACCCTAGATGGTCCAGCTTCTTCAATTAGTGCAGTAACGCGGAAGGGTGGCTTAAATTCTTGAGTCATCCGGTAGTTCATCACAGAAAATTCTCCATCATGTGGTATCTACTCAATGGTAAATATAATTGTCAAACTTACTGAGATGCAGTTATGCAGCAAAAATATCGTAAGGAAACAAGAAAAATCATATCAGTTGTAGTACATACTAGATGCAGTGTTCTGTCAATGTCAAAACTGTCTAGCTGCACCGACTCATGGAAATTGCAATCATCAAGGATGACTGATCCTCCCCCAGAAGAACTTCTGTAATCTGGTATAAAAAAATTGAGTATACTTTATCCACAAGATAATAATAAACAACAGTAACCAGATCAAATTTGCACCATAGGAACATCACAATATATGAGAACTCACTGTGGAGTAAAATTATAGTGAATACCAAATTTCAGTGAAGAAATGTATTGTATAATAAGACTATAAGAGTAAACATGCAAATAGAAAGTCTGTAATGGTGGATTATATAAATTGAATAATCTATAACATTCTAAGTTGATCAAGAATAAAGAAGAGGCATAAATTTCATGCTATTTCTAGACATCCATAAGTCCATGGAAATAGGACTACACCATTTTCCTAAATCGGGCGATAAAGGAAAAAAATCTAAGGAGCGTACCATGTGTGGACATCCATAAGTCCATGGAAATAGTACTACACCATTTTGCTAAATCGGGGGATAAAGGAAAAAAAATCTAAGGAGCGTACCATGTGTAGACGAGCCACTTCTTCCAATGCCCAAATCCTCATTCAGAGCTAGTCGAATTTCTGGATTTCCACTAAGGTAACTTTTCATTTGGATGGTTCCATCAATCTCTGAGGTAAGTATATAACCCTGTTAAAATAACATTTCAAATAGAACATAGTGAGAACATGAAAGCACCAGTGCTTCCCTAAAATAAAGCATTCATTCATCAATCATCATAGATTCATAGTTATATAAGATAACAAATGACTGCCGCTCAACTAGTGAGGGGTGGGATCATCATATGTGGAGTTTCACAAAGTGCAAGGAAATCCGAACGATTCAGAACTAAATGACCATATATACTAGAGTGCATATCCCATCAATTTTGAATTTTACAGTAAGATGCAACAAGTTGGCATCATCTTCATGTCCAGTTTTAAGTTGGGAACACAGAAGTTGCTCGTGGAAGTGGAACAAGGAACTGAATGATAAGGAGATACATTTTGACAGTAAAGACAATCAGCTGAACTGTGGGAACCAAGTTGGAGTATCTAGAGTTCACTATTAATACTCCAGAATAAACACGTTGGAGATTTCAGATCAGGAAGAACGGAAAAAACAGCTTAAAACTTTCTCTGATGAGAAAGTGTAGTGATAAGGCAAGACACTTATAAGAACTTACACTCGAGCTGAATGTCACACTTATTTTCTCGATGATGTCAACAAAAATTTCCTCCCTCTTTTTCCCACCAGGCTCATTAGCAACAACAGATTTTGTAACAGCTGTACCAGGCATCCGCTTCGTGCCTTGCTGCGGAAGACAATGTATCAAATGAAACTATAACATTGACAAAGTAGAATGGAGAAACGCATATTGCTTGGTAAGTGAGACCCTAAAGTCACGTTTTTCTCGTGATAATAGAAGGCTTACCATGAACATAGCAGCAGGACCAAGTGGTGGCAGTCGTCCAGCATCAACCATGATTGGTTCATTAAATATGTATGACTTCAGAGCCTCAGTAGAGGTTGTTTGCGGGTATCCGAAGTCCTAATTACACAATTCAATACATAAATAATGGCAATATACTTCTACCAAAATATGATACAACCTCCGATTTAATTGTCGCAGGTTTAGGCAACCTAAACCTGTGACAATTAAATCGGATCGGAGGGAGTAGCATTTTTGTGTCCTAAACTGACGAATCACACTAATTCCATGATAAACACACATTAGACTTTGCTAGTGGCCCAAAATATACTCAGGAAAGGTTGTATCGTTGCATATTTTATGAAGAAAGGTAGCGTGGGGTACTTACAATGACTTCATCGAGCAACTCATACACTAAAATGAAATTCTTCCTGAGAGAATCTTCATTTAGAACACCGAGATAATCTTTTGTAACACGGGCGATCCTTTGCAGTAGTTCCAAGAGAAGCGATGGAGATATATTGACCATTGTGGTCACCACAAAAAATAGTCCTGCGACTTTGACATGGATATAATTAACCCCATCGATATTCTGTCATTCACAAGATGTACAAAAGGTCACATGTCAGGTCAAGTGGTAAAGCAATGGGTGAATCAACAGAACGAGGAATTTAATCACTGTGGTTTCTTGGACACACACATATATGACACTGATTTTCTCAATTTATCAAGAACTGAATATGCCAAAAGTCATCTACTTAACATTTTCCATAAACAGATCATCCAATGCAGGCTTCATGTGCATCCGATATGAAGACAGCTCACTAGACGTCACGCTATAACCACTCACTACCTAAAGAACCATAATGCAGGATGAGCACAAAAAATGTCCTTCATTATCGAGTTTAGTTCCCTCTTTGCCACTCCTAGACAGTTGAAGAATTGCTGGAGGGGAGCAGGTACTAAGTCGATTATTATTTTCTGTCCATCTAGAGCCTCTGCCCTAGTAGCCACTTACACAAATGCAAATGTTCCTTTTATGCATTACCAAAATGCTCAATGATAGTAAAACTACCCATTGGAGATCGAATGGCGAGACCCGAAACGGCAACACTATCGCGAAAGTAAATTAACATGTTAGACGCGGTGAATCCTTTTAAACAGAAGCAGCACTCCACCCAAATTTGTAAGCTCATTCTCTCACTGGGAAGGGGGTGGTGCTTTTAAGCTTCTCAACGCATATTTCAATAGGGATCCCATTTCAATAACCCATAGACACAGCTATCAGCCTATCACTTATATCTAACACAACACCTTAGAACACAAAAACTTCAAAATCAGGATGGATGGTTTGTCAGAATGCTTAGTGCGAATACGAGGCCGGCAGAAGGGAGCAGATGCTTACGAACACTGGAGGCGCCTCCTCGGCCTCGTCCTCGTTCCAGAACTTGACCTTCCGGAAGAAGATCTCCGCGCTGCCCTTGGGCACCTCGCCGCGATCTGCATCCCGCCCACCCCCAGTATCCCCACTCCAGATCAGCACCATACCACGAAGAATCCCGCGAAAGAAAGACGAGGAGGCAGGATCCAGATCTTACAGTCGCGGAAGACGATGTGGTCGCCGCGCTGCGACAGCACGAAGAACTGAGAGATCATCGCTCGCTCGCCCGCCTTCTACCTCGCCGGCTACTGCCTCTAGTCAGGCCGCGCGCGTTCGTGGCTATGACGTAACGCCGCGGCGATCTGAAGAGCAGACAGAGTATACACGGGGAAGTGGAGAACGAGGGGAAGAAGACGCCGACGAGGTGGGCGCACAGCGACACGGGTTGCTGGATGAAGCGATCGTGGCCGTTGATTTCTAATCGGACGGCTTCCGCCCAGCCGAGAGGATTTTATTGTCTTGTGAGGAACCGAAGACAGAACAGACTGGAATATTTGCTGAAGCGAACTGGATTCAGTAATCAATTCTTTTATAACTGACTTAAAAAAGCAATTATTTTTGTGAGCAAAATAGTTCTTCTAACTGGGTTGAGAAAACATTTAGAAAATGGATTTCATAAACATTGCAATCCCAACTGAACATAGCAGTGGATTACGAGATTGCAGATGGGTTTGGCCCATGTCGTTTCCATATGTAACTTACATTGAAATAATCGTGCGTAGATATGAACCATAGCTCACAGTTCCTAATCTCCAGCACAAGATGTTGCAGGAGTGAAGTCATTTGCACTATCAGGATTAAGGCATAATTCACAAATGCAGATGCAGGAGAGGAACTCCGAGAGAGCTGCTGCTCGCAGAAACACTGACAATTGCAGCAGCAAAAGATTTGGACATCAGCTCCACGATAAAGATTATTACGAAGATCAGTCAGCATAGACACTGGAGCCTGATAGTTGACACGGCGAACAAGTAGCAAAACAGACACTGCTAGCATTTTTCCGCTTACATTTCAGGCTAGGACATGACCAGCTTAGGAACAACAAAAAGGAGAAGTTCAGCTTGCAAGCTACTAAACCAAGCCATGCGCTTCTCTTATTCAACTTCTTTGATGACTGGTCAAGGCAATAACTGATGTCACCAAATATAAGGAGCTTTTGTAGTACCAGATATCTGAAACAAAAGGGCGCACAAATCAGTTCAATTTAGCTGACCAAAGGTCAGTAGATAGTAAATGCAATTCCAGGACATGACGAACCACACGCAGAAAGGGAAACTCCAAGATGGATAGTTTCGATAAAATACAACTAACATGAAAGTATCCCCAGGACCCCATTAACTTATGATCTTCATGGCATGGGCTGGGATGCTTCATAATTTTACACGAGGATGTTTGACACCCCGTTGTTTAAGGCAAGAGATACTTGCATAATAGACTCGTCATAGCTGATGGAAAGCATACATGTAGAAGACAATTGATGGATCAAGAACAATGTGGTACAAGGGTTATATCACGGTTTCAAGACAATATACTCTATCGAGCTACTAATTCATCTATGCACATTGACACGGCTGTGTTCTGCTGCAATTTCAATTAAGTTCTCTATATATTTTTTAGGCGGTTGTACCTATATGTTTTATGAAGTGCTCTAATGAACTTCCTGTTAGTAGCATACAAGAACACAGCTTGCAGTTAACTGGAACATGATTTAGTTCAGCTCATTGACTGTATGATATGGCATTAGCCGTAGAACCATGCTCAAACATATGGCATTTAGTTACCATTATTTTTTGCTAGTCAGCTATGAGCTTTATTGACACAAGTCCAATTCATGACTGTTCCACGTGACCACCGTATTATTTGCATATGCTTCAAAGCGTGATAAAAAAATCAAGCACAAGCATAATAAAGTTCTTCTCTGATGTGATTTCTGATCAAAATAAAATCTACATGATATTCCTTTCAATAAACGGGTAATAAAATGGAATATCAATAAGATGAATGGTGCTAACAACGACAAGATGATCATGTAAACTGGGCCACTGGCAGGTGAGTTACTGAATTGAGGTGAACATTTACCCTAGGAGTAAGAGTCGTGTGACTAGTCGATCGGCTAGTCTATGCGTCGGTACTAGCGTTCCAACCAAAAAACTCAAGTAGTCATGACTAATCGCACGAGTAGTCCATGTGTCAGTACCCTAGAGACTTGACTAGATTCATCGACTTGTAATCCATGCATTTACATCCACAGGCATGCATCAGCAAATTCAAAAGCATTACACTATCAACTTTGTGTAATATTTATTAAACAGTACAAACTGAATCATGCAGTCAGGAGTTAAATGACAAATATTGACCTTCTAATTAAGGAGAGCCTTATGTACACCGAGGAGAACTTGAACTTACTTCTTTTGGGGGCTGCTCCATGAGACTTCAGTTGCATGATAAACTCTTGTAATAGCCTCATCGGTCATCCATGAAAGGGAGCATTATTTGCTTCACCAGTAAGCTCCTTAAGTTGATCTGGGGATGACAGATACTACAAATCCCCAAAACTATTCTAGGGATACTCTATAGTCTAGAGTACTCATCCAAATGCTACACCGGACCACCAGCTATCTACAGACACAGGGCAGACTACTACGAAACATAAGACCAATATAACAGACATGACACTAAAAGCGGAAGTGACATCAAAGGATACTCCTCCAACCATCCTATGCTACACTACTTCTACGGTATACCTCACCAACCACAGCAACTAAAACATCGGTCTGGGATTATCATCCTCCCTCAAGAAGGGCAGATTGTGCAAATTCCCCATTATATCATCGGCTGCATCAACATCCAAATCAAACCCAATGTCAACATCCCTGCCAAAATGCAACATTGTGCTGCCATCAGTTGGCTTTGCCACCTCATTTATGTTAATTCCTCTCGAGTTCACCGCGATTCCACTCTCCACACTCCCGTTCCAATCCGACCCAAGCAAAGATGGCCCGATGCCGCTCTCCACACGACTGGGAGCGTGCTTCTTCAGGACATGTCCAACCTTCTTGCGGGCTGTTGTCTTCTTGATTTTACCTCTAGGTGGACCTGCCACAATGCCACCACCAGCACCCATAGTTGCTGGATGTGCATTTGATGGTGGTGCTTTCGCATTAGTATCTCCACCATTACTCTTGACATTCTCCTTACTGACAATGTCTGTGCCCGCAGATGTTGGCTGAGGAACAGATGACTCCCGTGGCGGCATCGGGCAGAATGGTTTCCAGTTGGTGGTCACATCAGCGGGCTTAGGGAAGCCCATTGGGACGAAACCCCAGGCGCAGTAGTACATGTTGGTGCCCGGCACAATAGGCGGCGCAGACGGGATCTCTGTAGCCATGAATGCTTGCCGGCACCCGGCGCTCGGGCACCTGAGCGAGCGCCCCGCCAGCGCGCGCTCATACTGGTGCACATGGCAGCAGTGGGGGCAGGCCGTCCAGAACGTATCTGCCGCGGCAGAGGTACCCCCGGGAGCAGCAGGAGCGGAAGGGGTGCCGGTGGAGGTGCTCTCGGAGACGTGGGCGTAGGCCTCTTCAACGGTGCGGAGGGCGGTGTCGGCGCCGGGGTGGGGATTGCGCGGAGAGGCGAGGAGGTTGGCGAGGCGGCGGAAGGAGCGCTTGACGTCGGCGGTGTCGGGGTCGGGCTGGAGCTGGAGGACGGCGAGGGGATCGGGGCGGCCGGAGGGGAGGAGGCGCTGGGATGCGAGGTGGATGTCTGCGACGGCGAGGAGCTCGTCGGCGCCGGGGAGGAGCGGGTCGGCGTCCACCGCGCGCTCCGCGAGGCGCTTGCAGCCGACCAGGTCGCGCGCCGCGAGGAGCTTGCCGGCGATCTCCAGCCAGCGGGCCGGTTCGCCGCGGCCGCCACCAGCGGAGAAATCCATGTGGTGTGAGTGTGGGTGTGGGTAGACGAGGAGGGGGAAGTCAGCTAGTGCTTGCTGGGGCACAGCTGTCAGATCTCGGCTTAAAACCTTCCGTTCCGGTGAGACTGAGTCTCGTCAGAGCAAAATCTCTACCGGGATAGTGAATCCGGTTGAGACCGCTTATGAGTTCTTTTTCCTTTTTCTTTTTAGAAAAATATGCGTTCATCTATCCATAATCATCAACTGCAGTATGTATGAAGAATGAAGTAATTGCATCACATACAAATAGTTGTCAACGGGTACACTAAAAGTTGTCCACTCATACACCAACTTGTATATGATGTGCACCCATCATACAAAACGCGAAAACTGGCCAAAAATGGTATGATTTGGACTCCACGTAGGCTGACACGCCGGATGCACATTTTGCAAATTAGCTCCTGGCAAACCTGGATGTTACGCAGTAGACCGAAGCATTGCGTTCGCCCTAAGCGAGAGATCCCAGAGCGAGACCTTTCTCGAGTGTGGCGGCGGGAGGCTCCTCGCGGCTGTGGGGTGCTGGTGGGTTTGCCGCCGTTGGGTCGCAGGTGGTCGCGCCGCCGCGGGGGATGGGGTCAACTTCGAGGGCCTTCGCGAGCGGCAGGCCTGAGCGCCTTGCGGTGGTCGGGGCAGGCGGAGACGAAGGATCCAACAGCCATGTCGGCGACGGGGAGTGGGAGTTGACCAGCGAGGTGTACTATGGCACGGCGAGGAGATCAAAGGTGAGTTCACCAGCCAATTTGTCGTTGGATTTCTCTGAATTTCGTACGTGTATCTCTGAATTTTGTCTGTATTTTGTACTGTATCTCTGAACTGATGTTTCTCTGAATTTGTCTGAACCAGAGCAATCAGCAATACAGTGTAGATTCGAGGGAGAGAACCAATGCTGTCGATGTGCATTGTGATTGTGCTCACACCAAGAAACAATGCAGCAACACAAAAATTCTTAGAGGAGTAGCATCAGAGAATTTGGCATTGAAGGCTATAGTGGAAAAGTTGCAGATTGAGAAGAAACTAATGAAGTCTGAGATGAGAACTAGGAATATAGCTATTGTAGTGATGTTTGTAGTTGTAGTTTTGTACTCTTTTTGTGCAATTTTGTGAGGTGAGAACTAGGGTCATTGTCTAATAATTATAGGAATCTATCTTTTTGAATCATGTACAATGCAGTGAGCAATAGAATTGTCTTGCAACATCTCTTTAATGTACTTGTCATGTCCCTTTTTATTGTGATTAGCCTTCCCACAGATTGAACAATGCATTATCAAACCTGATCTTGTGATATACCTAGCACCATTCTTTTCCACTTCCTCAGGTGTTTTCCTTCTATTTTTCTTTGGTCTTTCCGTTACTTTTGTGTACAAAGGGGGATGTACAAGTACTCCATTCATCTTCTGCCAGAAACACCTAGCTCTAAGTGGAGTTAAGGTGTAAGAATACACCTTTTTATATGTTTCAATGGAATAGCAACTGTGGACAAGGCTCTCTGGGTCAATCATTTCATGTCTACGACAAGCTATTGCATGATGGCAAGGTATCCCACATAGCTGCCATCTTTTACAGTCACATGTTTTGGCTTTGATATCCACAATGTAGCCTCTCTCTCATATTCAGCTGAATTCACCTTAAATTGCCCTCCAACTGTACATTTGACAGTGCAGTTAGCTGCAATTTCAGTTAACTTGTCTAGTTTCTTTTTAATCTTGGGGCATATCTTTCCATTCCAGTTGTCACTGTCAGTTAACTTCTCTACATTCCTATGTAAGATCTTGTAGAAGATAGTCTCAAGCATGGATAACATAGGCATTTCTCTAGACTCAAGAATGTAACTGCAAGAAATAATTATGTGGGAGAATTTAATCATAATATACAAATAATTATGTAGTACAACAAGAAAGAATACATGAAAATAACATCACCTGTTGAACACTTCTGAATGGTTATTCAGCAACATATCACATTTAGGGAATTCACTAAAAAAAGCTTTGACCCATGTATTTGGCTCCAATTCTTCCACCCATTTATATGCATCCTCACTATCAACTTTCAACTTATCCATGTTCCTCCTCCAAGTTGGAATGCTTGTTGACCTTGCAATAGCCCAGAGATCATTTTTTAGTGTCTCCCCTTTATGCTTCTTATGGAAATTCTGATATAGATGCCTCACACAATGCCTGTGCTCTGCATCAGGAAAAATCTTTTTCACGGCCTTGATTAATCCCTGTAAACAACAATGTGCAAACAGAAATAAGACAAGTGTCCACAATGCAACAACACAATATTGACTAATTATGCAATGAAGGAAAATAACCTTTTGCTTGTCACTCATGATGGTGAAATGAGCAGTGTTTGTGATGTTAAGATCATCTCTTAGAGTTGTCAAGAACCATTCCCATGAGCTAGTGCACTCAACCTCAACAAGCCCCATTGCAATTGGAAATATGCAATCATTGGGGTCAATACCAACTGCAGTGAGTAGTTGGCCCTTGTATTTAGTCTTGATGTGGCATCCATCTATACAAATCAATGGCCTACATCCTTTCAGGAATCCCCTCTTACATCCATCATAGGACCAATAAAAGGTTGCCAGATGGTCCTTCTCTTCTAGCTCTGACCGATCTTTTGCTTTATTTGTGGTGAGGAAAAACCTGGACCCAGGATTTGATCTCCTCAGTTCTTGCCCATAGTCCCAGAGCAAGCTAAATTGGTCAGCCTCATCACCATGGATAATCTTTAGTGCCTCTTTCTTTGCTCTTCCTAACTTGAACCTATTTGGACACATGTTGAATTTTCTCTGAATTTTTGCTCTGAAAGTTTGCAATCCCATTTTTTGGTTATCTCTGAACTCATCAATGAAATATTGAGTCAGAAAAGGGGTTGTGAGCTGCTTCAACTCCCAAACTCTTTCACATGTGTGAAGTGCACAATATTTTTTAACTGCAATTTCTTCATTTCTACTATCATATGACACCTTTATCATCTAAGGGTAATGCCCTACTGTAGTTTTTCCAGTAAAAATTGCATCAAGTCTACTAGCTTCATTTCTTGTCTTCTGGATTTTTACTCTTTCATTTATGGTGTATGCATTCAATGCCTTCCTGAACTCTGGCATGCTAGAGAAAAGCATACCCACTCTGAAAACTGGCCTTTCCATGTCCACTTCTGCATTGAAAGTTTTGAACTTGTATGCCAACTCAAGTTGTTGTTCCTGAGTTAGTTGCAAATCCTCATTCTCCATCCCTGCATCATCATCCTGCTCTACCACCACTAATGGCTCATTGTTGTCACCCACTTTCTTATCAACATTTGCTTCAAATATGTCATCATCCCCATCAGCAACATCATAGTCACTGTCATAGAACTCTGAATCTGTGTCATCCTCTCCTGCTTCTTCTTGATAATCTTCCATCTCTTCATCAGCAACATCAGGTGGAGGTCTGTTCAGAATTACTTGCTCTCTAAGTCCCTTCAGGAAGTTGGTATGATCAACTAAGATGGTCAAGGTTTTATGCTCCTTGGCAGCTGCACACATTGCTAGAATATGGGAATCAGATTCAATGCAGTACAAACCATCTGTTATTTCTTTTCCAGGGAGGCACCAATAAACACTTAGTCTCTCATTAATTGGATGACCAAAATGTTTAATAAAATCATGAATCCAAATAAGTGAGAAGGTCTCAGTGTTGCAATTGTCAAAGAAGTCACAAGACCCACTAATGTACTCAAGATTCTCTTGTAATCCACAGAAAAAACCATTGTGCTCCATTTTTAATGTGAACTTCTCAACATCTTGACCTACAACACAATACATACAATTCAAAAGCACCATCAGATGACAATGCTAGAGCATAAAATTCAGAAAATTGAACACCTACAGGTAGCTACTGTATAAGTTTCAGTACAAAAAGCACTTTTCAGTGTCGAAACAGGACATGTTGGAAATCTTACTAACAATCGACACTAACCTATATCCCTGATTAAATAACACCTACATACTAACACAAACAACAAACAACGCAAAATTTACTGAATAATTTGTGCTAGTACCACGGTCGGCGGCGGCCATGGCCGGAATAGGACAAGGATGAAATCAACGATCAAGACACCTACAAAGGGGGAAACCATCCCTACAGTACTCACACTACCAAATTCATCATCGAAATTGTCTAGATCATCCACGATCGTACGCGTATGAGCCTGCCCACGTTGGCCATGAAATTGAGCTCTGAGGCGAAAGAAATTGAGCTCCGAGGAGGAAGAAACAGAGAAGAATCGTACCATAGTCAGGAGCTTCTTCGTCCCATCTGCGCAGGTGAGGTTCGTCGGCCATGTCGGTGGCAGAGCTCACCGTCCCCGTACGATCTGTCGCGCCGTCGCCAACTGCTATCACAGCACGAAGGAAAGAGGCGACGGGGGAGGGGGGGGTATTTTAGGATCTCACGGGGGCGACGGGGCCGTTATTTCCGGGGGTGGTTTCCGTTAAGAGGTGACTGCGTAACATCCAGGTTTGCCAGGGGCTAATTTGCAAAATATGCATCCAGCGTGTCAGCGGAGTCCAAATCATGCCGTTTTTGGCAAGTTTTCGCGTTTTGTATGACGGGTGCACATTATATACAAGTTAGTGTATGAGTGGACAACGTTTTAAAAGAATTTGTATGAAACTGCACCCCTTGACAACTATTTGTATGTGTGGTGCAATTACCTCATGAAGAATTTTAAAAGTAATAAAAAATATAAATGTGATCCAAGCACTAGAACGAGGTGACGTCATCTCTCATCCACGTTGAAGTGAGGCAAAATTTGTCATAGTAGAGTTTCGGGTACTAGACAGATGAAAAGTTATCATAGTAAGTGCCCAAAGTACCAGCTCATCATCGTGAATAATGAATAATGAGAACCGTATTAGAGCAACTCTACCAGCTATAGTACATCCCAAATGGTAAACGTGCGAGTATAAGAAACTAAACTCTCGTTTTGCAGTTCTAAATCTCGCCGCAAATAACAGAAATCGCAATTTCGAAATCTCGCCGAAAATGCCTTCGTGGCGAAATTCAGAGAGAAGAACGTACGATTTGGTTAATGTTTGCCTTCACGGCAAAATTCAGTTAACGATTACATGCATAATTTACATAATTATTACAACAAAAGCGGCGGCGATCACCCCTCCTGGCCGCGGCGGCGGCGATCACCCCTCCTGGCCGCGGCGGCGTCGCTCAGTTCTCATCGTCGCTCGAGACGCCGACGGCGTCCTGGCGCCTCAGTCGCTCCGCCTCCGCCTCCTCCTTCTGGCGCTTGAGCCGCTACACTGCCGCCTTCTCCTCCTAGCGCTCTATCAAGCGGAGCGCATCGACGAGCTCCGGTTCCTCCCGCGCCTGCTCGTTGAAACGGGCATGCTTAGAGCAGCGTCACAGCCGCGCCAACGCGTGCTCCTCGGCCACATCGGAGGTGACAAATTCCCTCTCGACGACGCAGTCGCCGGAGCTTGCGTCGGAGCTATCCGATTCCTCGGACATGTAGTCGCGGTAGTCCGAGGAATCGCTCTCCGGAGGCAGGGAGGGAGGACGGTGACGGTTGCTCCCCACACCAGAGGAGGAAGAACCGACGGTGTAGTATAGGGAGACGTGGGCTTGTCCCACTTGACGTACTTCCTCGTTGCGCGCTTCTTAGCCCCCTCCAAGCGGCTCTGACATAGCTCGGCGCTGGAGAGGAGGTGTTGTCCTCGGGAGCCGTAGCGCGGGGGCGAGGGGGGTTGTCGGGCTACATCACGTCACGGTGGAGAAAATGGCGGTGGCGTAGGGAAAGATTAGGCGGGAGGGCGATCAGATTTGGTGACTGGAGGGGTGGCCGGCAGCGACAGATTTGGCAAGGAAACGGTGGAAGGGGTTAGGGTTCGCGACAAAGGGGATACGGTTCCGATCGCGCAGGCCGTGGATATACTTCTCGCACGGGCCGCGTTACGGGCTTTAATCTGCGCGAGAAACTATAACCGTCCTGTACCGGTTTCAGCCCATTATACGGCAGCTGCTAGAGTTTCTCTTAGAAAATACAAACATGTAACCACATTGACTAAAACAAAAATTTAGCGAATCCCATGAGATCGACCGAACACACAACTCCACGCGTCCTCCGCCAGCGCTAGGCACACCACCACAGTGAGGATAGGATAAGAAGGATCTTATTATGACTAAGATGTCGTCATCGCCTCATCATCCTGAAGAAGACATGGAAAAACTAAAAGAAAAACAGGAACCCTCCCGCCACGAGAGGCCGACGACCGCCGCACCTCCAAAGCTTAAGAGGCCATTGGAAGCGGTTCAGACCAGCGATAGCGCCGGCGGAGGGTACAAACCCTAGCCGCCTAGGATCTTTTTTGTCCAGAGCAATAAAACTGAAGTGATATATTCAGTAAAATTCCACCGATTTATTAACAATAATCGCCAACATTAGTACAAAGAATCTCAAGCGTAATAAAAATTACAAGTAGGATGTTGGAAAACCTAGCTACGACTGCACACTAGCACGAACCGCGTCGCCGTCATCGCCCCTCTATCATAGGAGCCATGAAAAACTTGTCATAGTAGAGTGTTACCTTTGATCCGAACTACAGAAGTCGATCATTACTCATCTCACCTCATTACCTGTATCGATCCTTGGGGTCTTTGGTATATGACAAGTTTTTGGATTGAGACAATAAACAAAAATACAAAGGATAAATCTAACAATCAATCATAACATAACATTCCATGGAGTTAGGAGATGCACATAACGCCGCGAAGCTATACCTCAGTCCATAGCCCACAAGAGCTACTCACACATGATTACATCGTGTAGAAATTCTTAAGACAAATAGAAAATAGTGGCTATGGACATGGTGATGGCGGCGGTGGATCTCCTCTCTCAGATGGAAAATGGCTTCAGATGTGCTATGAAGACTTGCGTTAGGATTTCTGATGGTTCTGATACAATTCTAATATAGGTGCATTCACAAAAGTTGTTTATGTTGACTAGGCGGAGGTAGCGTCACCTCGTAGGGCACGCAGTATGGGAGGGACATCATGTACCGATGCTCGTTAAAGCGTCTAGATGACCTCTTCGTGGCCTCTTTGACTTTGGATTGTTGGCAACCTGTAATTTTTCATTAATTCCTCCATATTTCGCCATAAAAGTGTCTATCTGTATAAGGTGAAAGATCAAACAAAGTATTTGCACATCTATGTAATAATTAGTCATTAGTGGCAATGCTAGAGAGATATTTTATCAATTATTTGATATATATGAGGTTTAAACACAGAGATAAATGGCAATATTTTTTACAACCATCTTTCCAAGCTTAAACCTTGACCATCCTTGTCTAAGAAAAAAAAGTAAATTCACTTTCAATTGGTAGTCTCGTGCACCCATCATTTTTTAATCTGAAAGGTTAGCATAGAAACCGTAATGGCAAGAATAGCATACAAGTGGTGCTGAGGCAAGACAGTCACAATAAAGAACTCATAAGAAAGAACAACTAGATGAGTAAAAAATATATTCTAATTCCTCTAGTTATATCTTAGTTTGCCAAGGGATATTAGAAGATTTATACTAACAATTAAGAGTGAGACATCATGTCAAAGAAGTATAACATTGGAGTAGCTCAATATGAAACACCCACGCCAATAAATCAAGACTATCAAATACATTTTTTTATTCTTTGTCTTTCTAGAATTTCAGTTCAGTAGTAACGGGATCATACCAAAACTTAGTGATTTTAATTAGACTATTCTAAGATAGACACTCGTGACTACTACCAATTATATATCTTTGGCTTTTAATAACGATTTCTCGTAGTGAGTCAAAGAAGTATTCCAACTTTTGCTTGCAACGCGGTTCCATAAGTATGCCAAGAATCTTCTTCATTATAGCATAGCATTGCTGCTATAAATTTTTGATCAACTCGTAGCCGAAATCTAGAGATTTCCCTCATAAGGATCATTTATAGGCCAGCAGAGTTGTTAGCATACCATGAGTGTGATAGTGTTGTAGACACGCGTAAAGCTATATCTTACTTTGATCAACATGTCAAGTTTTGCTATGCATCTCAATCAATGCATAAACATTCATTTTTTCTAACAAAATCCTTTCACGAGTACCATCAAGTTTATCATTATATCTATAGAGTTGAGTATCTTCAAGTCTAGATTATTAAGACAATTAAACAACACTCAAGTCATTTAGAGACTTTTTAACCTCCTCGCTTGTACGTTTCGCCACGATGCGTGAGCGCGGTTTACGAAATGGGCCTCAAACCGAGCTTATCTTTTATTGTTCAGGAAAACTGTTGAGTTTTGACAGACGTTGCGTCTGTTAGATTTTGCCATGTAAGTGCATGCACGGCTTCTATCGAGGACACACTGAAACCAATCTAAGATTTTGCCATCTCTTAGCTTATGTCGTTATTGTAGTCTACTCCATCCCGAGCGCTAGCATGCATGAGAGAATGATAGAGTAGATCTTCGAAACCACTCGCTCTTGTGATCCTGTACGGAAGGGGGGATAAGTTTTTTTTTGGAAAGCGCCTCGTGCGACTACTCGTGTCTTCATCACGAGTCTACTGTTCAAATCGGGTGGTGTTGCGTACCATCGTCTCCGTCTCCTTCAGTCATTAACGTTGTCCTCAACAACGTCACCGCTGCTACCACGGTTGTTTCATCTGCATCCAATCAGTTTGTATACTGTTATCAGATATGTTGTTATATTCTTGCTATTATTGCGTATACATTGCTACTGTTCATATTGATTAATACATCTAGTATGTTAAAATTTTAACGTGATTATAGTTGTTGTAGTCATGAATGATATTCTAGAATTAATCATGAAAATATTGCCTAAAAATCCAACATTTTCAAGTTTTAATTTAAAAAACAAGCATTGATAATATTGTACTCTACGCGCTCTACAAAATCCCGACGTAAAATAGTTTGTATTCCAGCCTACAGAAAAATGACAAATCTGATGGTTTTTTAGTTTTGCACTTTTTACTGCATCAGATCTAAAAATCCGTCATTTTTACATAGTCTAAAATACAAACTACTCCTATTTCACGAGTTGATTTTTGCACAAAGGTAATAGGCATTGCAAGTTACATCTAAGATACTTTTTCAGATTTTTTAAAACTTAAATTTTTTTATTCCAAAAGATAATCAAAAAAGGGCTACATGGAGCCTGTCCTTCACATTGACGCACTCCCATCTGTTGGGCTTGCTGGGCTTGCGGCGTGTGGGGGATCACTCGTCCCTTAAATCAGGAGCGTATTCGGTTTACTCGGCTTATCGAGCACTAGTTCTGAGCGATGATTAACTAGGTGCTCGAGGCACGAATGCGACAACCTCGTCTTGCGAGGAAGACATGTTTTTTTCGAAATGGGGATGTGCCCCGGCCTCTGCATCCAAAGGATGCACACAACCCTTTTTATTACTTTAGAGTCTGAATTGCTGAAGTTACAAGTGGATAATCAAGAAGGTTGAAACAACCAACCCTCAGAACAATCAAGAAAAGCTGAAAAAAGACAGCATAGCAGAAGCTAAACATCTGTCAATCTATTAGCATGACGCCATATAGCCTGGTAGTAAATATCTTGAGCGACCATCACCAGACGGCTGCATCCAGAAACCATCGTGGGGTGTAACTGCTCTGGGAGCAAAAAAAAACAGAGCTGGATCCATTGGAAAGCTGAGATAATAACCTGCAAAAAAGATGGAACTCGAAAAACCTTGTTAAAAATAACATTATTGCGATATTTCCATATAGTCCAACATAAAGCCGATACCCCTATACGTATACTAGCTTTATTAGCCTTATCCATTCCATTTAACCAATTCCCAAACATATTAGTAATATTGGTCGGAGGTGGAAGATTATAAGTAAAGAAAACAATACGCCAGATAATTTTAGCAAAGGGGCAAGAAATAAACAGGTGTTCAATTGTCTCATCTCCATCACAAAAACAACATTTCTTCAACCATTCCAATTTCTTCTTGATAAATTATCTTTTATTAATAAAACCTTTTCCCGCAGAAACCAGATAAATATCTTAATTTTTAGAGGTATTTTAAGTTTCCAAAGATATTTCTTAGGAGGATTTTGATGATCATTCATCAAGTCCTCATACATAGATTTAACTGTGAACACCCCATTTGTGGTCAGATTCTACCAAAACACATCTGGTTCATTAGTTAAAGTAACTTGCATTAATCTCTGACATAAATGCAGCCATGCATCCCATTTTGTCCCGTGCAAATTTCTCCTAAAACCAATATTAAGAGGGTTATGAGAGAGTACATCATGTACAAAGACGTTCTTTCTATGCACAATATTATAGAGAGTAGGATATTGTTGGGCAAGAGGCACATCCCCTAACCAAACATCTCCCCAAAAGCGAGTTATGGCCCTATTCCCCACTTTAAAAAACCCTCTGGAGAAAAAACTACCTTTTACCTGCATTAGGCCTTTCCAAAAAGGGGAATCCATCAGCTTAGTTTGTACTTTTGCCAACGTTTTGGTTCTCAAATACTTATTATAAAGTAGTTCCTGCCATACCCCTTGCTCGGACAGTAATTTATACAGCGAGGAAGACATGTGGAAGATGGTTCCGAGGGTAGGGGCTTTTTGGTAGAGGGATTTAAAGGTTTTATGCCTGATTATACGACTCTCTCCCGACGCCATATCTAAGATGATAGTACATGTGGGATATACAAATCCGCTGCAGAAGACTTGAGTCACGCTTTGATTGAGTGCACATATGCTCAGATGTTTTGGGGGGCTGCTAAGGAGATTATAAACCTTAAACTCCCGCGCCTACACCCGAACACATGGACCAAGGACATTATTTGCAAGAAGCTGGTCCAAGAAGAGGATAGAGTAAAGATAATTTCCATCATGTCAGCTACATGGGACTCGCGGAATAAATGGACTCATAGGGAGAAAGGTTTCGGTCCCAACTCGATCATGGAGTTCGTCAGGGAAACTTTGTTATCCCTGGAGCTGCCACCTTTCAGAAGATGGCGACATCAGAGGACTCTGTGTGCAGATGAGATCTGATGGCGCTCTTTCGATCCAAGATGGTCTGGCGGGAGGGCGAGGCGTTGCACGAGATAGTTCAGGCTTCGGAGGAGCGTGGTGCAAGGTGTACCCTTGAATAGCAGATCCCCTGACAATTGAAGCACTAGCTCTCCGGGATGATGCAGCAGCATTCGCCGAGGAGAAACACAGTTTACTCGGGCAGTTTTTTAGGTCGACTGCACCTAGCTTCTTAGGGTTTGGAAGATGGGGAAGAGTGACCGCTCCATAATTTCACCTATCTTGAATGAGATTCGTGAGCTTAGTTCCTCTTTTGTTTCTTTTACCTTACGTTCAGTTCGTCGTCCAGCACTCACAATTGTGCTAAGTTTGCTTGCACAAATGTGGCCGGCGAGTTATTCTCATTTTTCTTAGTTCAAAGCCTACTGGTCGACCGTAACTCTGTGTTTGGTGATCAGTAAAGCTCACGATATTTCTCAAAAAAATGTCCTTAAGCATAGTACTCACATCCACGTATCTAGATAAATCTGTGCAAATATATTAGGGATGGAGGTGTGTACCATCCTTAACATGGGGACGCTTAAGGGCATCTTCATCGGTATGATCCATTTTAGACGGCCAATGTATCTGAAATGGTCAGTTTGAGTCAGTTCACGAACAAGCATCAACGGCGAGACGCATTCGGTCCACGCTCGCTATTTTGGCCAGACATTTCATTTTTTTCTTACACATTAAATTCAAACATAACTTACATATAAGAAAAAAAATGCCCTAGTATGGCTCTGAATACGGCGCTTCATGCCCTTGCGGCAACACCGACACCACCTACTTGACTTCTCCTCGCCCGGCAAAAATCACTGTTTTGACCTAATTAACGATTGATCTCACAAATTGACCTACTTTTTCGAAGATATCTCGATCTGACATGTTTTCATGGCGCTTTACCAGAGGGCGCCATGGTCAGTAGCACGGCGCCCTCTGCAAAAGCGCCATGCCCCCATGGCGCTCCCTCAGAAAACGCCATGGCCCCGTCCGACGTGGCGGCAGTCGTGGCACACGCGGGCCCGTTTTAATGTTTGGCGCTTTTCGCCGGGGCGCCATGCTACTAGGCACGGCGCTTTTGCGAAAAGCGCCATGGTCCTTAACCCTAGAAAAGGCTCAGGCGCCCTCCCAGCGCCATACCTCTTCGTTTCTCCCAGCTCATCTCTCTCTCTCTCTCTCTCTCGCCCCAAGCTCTTCCCCTACTTGAATCCCTTCGAATCAGTTGCTTTTCTCCGTGGATTTGGACTTCCCCTTGCTTCAAGAGGTAATCTCCCCCTAACCCCTTGGTTTTGTCCAAATAGATTTGTGAAATTTGGTTCTATTTTGGTAAAGAATGTAGAACCCTAACCCTAGCTATATCTTGGCTTGATGTTGTTGCTTCTAGTTATTAGATTGGTAGTTTATGGCTAGAATTTGTATAAGTGGCATGACTTGTTTTAGTTGGTAGCTACGGTTGGTGGTGGTAATATAGTTGTCTTTGATGCGTAATGGTTGGTGTCATTGTTTTTTAGATGGCAAGAATCGTTAATGTTCATCATGTGGACAAGGCCGCATTCTTGAAAGGCAATACCGAGTGTGACCCGAAGGAGGTAGTCATGGTGTTTGGCACAAGTCCTACATATGCCGAGGTTGTGGAAAGAGTGAGGAATGATTTGAAATGGATGGAACCTAGTGATGTGTATGAGTTGGTTGGAAGGTATAATGCCAGGTTTGGCCATCATAATAGATTGAAGATAATGCCTATCAACTCCTAGTTGAATTGAAGTGCGTATAAGGAGATGGTGACGAAATCTGAAGATAAGTCACTCGAGATATTTGCCACAAAAAGGTTGCGGCTCGGGTTGCACATTGACTTGAACCGGCATGTTTCCATGAGCCCGGCTCGAGGTGAGCCACATGTGTATGACACAACAATGAGCCAACCTCCATTGAGCCCAGTTCGCGTAGAGCCAACCTACGATGATACAACAACGAGGCAACCTTCCATGAGCCTTTTTCGCAATGACAACTATGAAGCACCTCAAATGGAGGATGATGACTTTAAGGGTGATGAGGTTGAGTATGGGCTTCATGACAATGAAGTAGGATATGTGGAGGCTCCTAGCCCTCCGTGGAGGATCGGAGTCTTCCTCCTCGCAGCTAGGATCACGGCGTGACACATGTGCCCGACGTTTGTTCTCCCATTCACTTGGCGTGTATGGATTCCTCGGTAGCCTCCTCCTCCTCACCCGCGACCGTTGACTAGACTGCGGGGCGTCGTGTAATTAAGACATGCCTATCTCCTCTTTTTCATCCTCGTCCTCACCATCTTCCTCCTCATCCTCATCCTGGCCAGCTTCCTCCTCCTCGTACTCGCCCTCTTCCTCATGTTCATCTTGTGCATCATCTTCTAGGCTGGAAGACCTAACGTGATCCAGCGTGTGCGGGGTGCTGAGCAGCGAGGGGTTCTGCTCCCATCTGGAGGCAGAGCGCTTGAGGTGCGAGCTGATGAAGGACGGGTCAGATATCGTTGCGCGCCACGCCTTACTGACGCACTTGAAGCGTCGGAGAGACTTGACCGGCAGTCGAACCAGGATCTCCAACACAAGCTCCTCCGGCAGCTCACTGGTAGTCTGCGCCTTCTTCTTCTGCTTCTTGGAAGAAGTCTTCATGGCCTGAGACAGGAGATGATATGTTTGGTTACGAGAGCCTTTGCTCGTGGATATATATATTCACAACAGACATGACGAGTCCGAATTCGAGTTGAACACGGTCTCCATAACAGCCTCGGATTAGGGAATCTAGGCAAGAGAGGGAAAAAAACATGCATGTGGCCAAGCACATCGTTTACAATGCGGACTTTGAGCAATGTGTCAACTGCATCGCGCTGAGCTCCAGTCGATTGGATCCACCCGTAACCACAAACAGAGATTGATTACTCACGCAAAATAAAACATCCAACAATTACGTCAAAAATTATCCAAACAGAAAATCAGATATCTCAGCGAGTTCCTCCATGACAATTAAGTAGGCTTATGCAATTAAGGATTTGGAACTCAACCAAATAGGGATTAAGCACTGAATTTTAAACTGATCTCACAACATTTTGTTGTTCCGTCCATAACCACCAAACAGAGAAACCCATAAAAACCCGAACTTTTACTGTTTTCTTCCGTACCAGCCAAAGAGAAAAAACTTAGTTCTATCAATAACATAACAACCAATATTGCACACAAATCGCGAATGGACGTTTTTTCTTCATGCTTATTCGCAAGTCTCTCGAAACAGACATATGCCCAGCTATATAAATATAGCAACCATGATTGAGACCGCTGCTGAGCCAGACAGCACAACGCCCAAAAGAAACAGAAAAGAAAACAAATAAGAAAAAGAAAAGAAAACAAAGCCGACAACAGTGGCTCGACGAAAGAGGTTAACTCGTAACCGTTGCGCCCTACGGAGAAGTACCACCACACGTCTAGCAGTCCAAAGCATCACGTACCAAGCAGCACCTCCAACAAGGGAAGTGACGACGATGACACTGCTGCCCGAGCTGGTCCTAAGATTTCCCCCGGTACGCAACAAGAGGTGGAGAAGAGATACACCCGACACCCTTCAAGAATGACGGTGACACCCGCAGGCGTCACCACATCGGTGCCATAATGACAAGGATTTCTCCCGAGCCCTCAAAAAACCACACTCCCGGACACTTTGAAAAGCTCCACCCAGCTTGCAGCCCACGTGCACGCGCCACCACGGTCTAGCCGATAGGATGCAGTAGCAGGACAAACCAGGCCCTCCAGGCCCGGCCGAGCCCGAATGGCTCGTAAAGTCCCGCCGCCGCACTGCAGCAAGGGTGCCACCATACCCGCCAACCCCAACCCTAGGCTCTACTTGTCCGTCCACCAGGAGATCCACCATCCTTCTACCAGAAGAACCATCGGAACCCTGTCGCCAAGTGGCAGCGCCATCGCCCCCTTGTTCACCCGGACATGCCGAACCATCACCGGTCTGAGGGACACCACACCGCGCGATGGAGGGACACACAACGGAGCTCTAACGGTAGACCGAGGAAGGCAGCATCAGGTCCAGACCCGCTAGGGCTCAGGTAAGGCATGGCGAACCATAGCCAGACGGCGCCGCGGTCACCGGATCCGGGCCCACCTGGCATGGATCTAGCGTCTTAGCCGAAGCCAAGAGGTGGGCCAAGGCCACACCACCGACCAACGTTGTCCCCTGTAGGCCCAAACCGGGTCCAAATGGGCCGGCGAGCCGCCATGGCCACCACCGCCCCCTTCCACTGACCGCCACACCTCCACCGCCACCCATCGGCGTATCGCCGCCACACCCCGCCCGCCACCGGCGGGGACACCACCAGCACCACCGAGTCGCCCCGCCGCCAAACAGCCGCAGGGAGCGCTCGAGGTCCACGCCGCACCTCGGCCCTCGCCGCCCAGGTCCAGCGCCGGCCAGCCTAGGGCGCGGCACCTCCACGCCGCCCGTCCCGCCGAAGCTGCAGACCGAGTCCGCGCCGCGCCCAGTTCCCCGACGCCAAGAACCAGAACGTCCCAGAGAGGTTGACCCGCGTCCGCGCCCCCCGAGTACGAAGACGAGAGGGCCCTGCCGCCGCCGGCCGGGCTTCGCCCAGCCGTGCCCTCCTGGCGGCTGCGAGGGGGGGGGGGGTGGAGGGATAAGGGGTGGCGGAGGCGGGAGGGTAGGGTCCCCCCCCCTAGTCGCCACGCAGGGACGACAGGGGGAGCGTCCGTTCAGGTCACAAGCGTCCGTTCCAAGCTTATCGCAAGTCTAGGTTGCCATGGACTACTAGGCATCTCTGTAGAGGGAGCCCCCCTAAGGTTGTCGGCAGCATGGCTGCTCGGCACTCCCACACCGGCCTCGACCCGCAAGGACCAGCTTGGGAGTGCCGGCAACCGACGCCACATCAAATTGGCTTCACCGGAACCCTTGGATGCGACAAAAAGAACACATATACCACTCTCTCCAATTCACACAAAGTTTTTATCATTCCCATTCCATCCTCTCAGGGATTGTGGGCAGAGTTGGTCCAGAGGGTAATCACGAATGACAGCAATAGCCGGCGTGTGGTCAGAGCTGCCGACAGGGTAAGCCATGTAACCGCTTAGGGAACACAAGGGAGGACCAGCAGAGGCCCTTTCAGAAGGACCTCACCGTCGTTGCTAGCCTACTTCCAGAAGAGCTCATCGCTAGCCTACTTCCAGGAGAGCTCAGTGACAACGGTATATTGATCCTCCTCCATTTGATCTCAATGCAAGGCAGCTAGCCTAAACTATGAGCTAACTCGACTAATCAGTAATTGAAACGAGGCTTTCAGTGTAAGGTATCACGTTGAAGAAGTAGGCATCCCTCTGAGCAGACCTAAAGGAGCCTGTCCTGTGGCGCTCGTATCTGAGTCTTTCCAGCTCGCACACGACCGTCAGTTCATTAGACCGCAGGTCGTAGCAGTAGAGTTTGTGGGATAGCCATATCATCATCGCGCTGCCGCTGCCGCTGTTGGGAAGAAGGGCGAGCGGATGGAACAGGTCAGTGACATTTATCCTGTAACGTTGTTCCCATAGGGACCTCTGTGCGTCGTCGTCGTCTTCGACGAGCGCCCAAATTATAAGAGGGTGCTCGTCAGGCTCCCCAACATGGCTGCCAGTCAAGCATAACTCGCCGCCCATCACATCCAAGTGGAAGAAATCGTCGTCTCCAGGGTCCAATTCATCAGGCAAACGGGTAACACCGAACGTCTCGTCTTCCAGGCCGAAGCGGAGAATGGCATGTGGACGTGGCTTGAGATGCCTTTTGTCGATGATCCAATACATACCTCCCTTGACAGTTGTTTGGGTAGTTACCCACGCCTCCACAGGGTATGGTTGATCTGAAGCGGTTTCCCTCCAGCAAGGAGCGGCGCCACCACCTCCCACGGTGCACACCTCCATCCCCATGTTGTACATGCCTGTCTCGGGATCTCTTGAGCGGAAGAAGGACCGGGCTACTTTGTACAGGCCGGTGCGAGGATCACGGCCGAACCCCACCGGGAGGACGATGATACCAGGTCTCTTGTTGCGGTTACTCTCCGGCAGCGTGAGAACATCCCTAGTCGCAGGGTTGAAGAGGTACACATTGGTATCCGTGGGGAGAAGAACCAAGCCGTCGTAGTGGGCAAAGACGCAAACCGAGCTGAACTCGCCGGCGAAGTCCATGCCATGCACGAGCCTCGCCTTGGGGGCACCTTGCTGCCACTGGTAGAAGCGGATGTTGCTGGAGAAAGTCGTCGGCCAGTTCTGACCTTGGACAGCGCGATCCAGCGTGTGCGGGGTGATGAGCAGCGAGGGGTTCTGCTCCCATCTGGAAGCAGAGCGCTTGAGGTGCGAGCTGATGAAGGACGGGTCAGATATCGTCGTGCGCCACGCCTTGCTGACGCACTTGAAGCGCCGGAGAGACTTGACCGGCAGTCGAACCAGGATCTCCAACACAAGCTCCTCCGGCAGCTCACTAGTAGTCTGCGCCTTCTTCTTCTGCTTCTTGGAAGAAGTCTTCATAGCGTACATGCAGACGAAAGAAAAAGACACAGGCGATGATGTTACGGCAGCCTTTGCTTGCTAGTGGATATATATATTCAGAACAGACATGACGATTCTGAATTCGAGTTGAACACGGTCACCTTAACAGCCTCGGACTCGGAGTACAGCTAAGCTTAGATTCTAAGCAAGAGGAAAAATAAAAACAACGCGGCCTCCGTAAGCACGCGTTTACGATGCGATGTTGCAAGCTGACGTGCGATGCGTCAATTGGATCGACAAAACTAGTTTTGTATCGTTTCTGCTGTAACCAACTGAACAGAGATTATCCAAACAAAAAAAATCAGATTACTCAGCGACCTCCCTCCGTGACAACTAAATACTCTTATCAACCAGAATTAACCACTAAACTTTAAACTGATCTCCAACATTTTGCGGTTCCTACCATAACCACCAAACAGAAAAACGCAGAGAAATTCAAACTTTCACCGTTTTCTTCCGTAACAAACGAACACCTAAAGCTTGATTCTATCCATAGCACCCAAATCGAGAACACGCAGTTTTCAAGGTATGAACAATGTGAAAACAGAGATGAATCAACCTATGGGATGCGACAACCGCATGAGGAACAAATACTGATTCAGATCTGGTACCGTAATTATCGGAAAGAAAGATCTGGTAAACGTTGGCATGGTCGGAGCTGACTTACATCACAAAGGAGCCGCCTTTTCCCCAAACTGATGCGGCGCTTAATCCCGTCTCTAGTATCAAATGTCGCCACCGTTTCCCCATGGCTGCATCGCGAAAGGGTGAGTGCTCCGCCTGCGGCATCCAGCGGCTCCTTGGCTTCTCGAATCAAGCACTTAGATCTCATGGCTGGTCGCCGGCGGCCGTCGCCGCCGCCGCAGGGCATCTTATCGCAGGTTCGATAGCTGTAATTTTCTCACACCCGATTTGGGGATAGAAGAGGAAGGGAGTGAGTGACGATCCCGTCCCCACAGGGTCATAAAGAGACGGTCGCGAATTGACTCGTACAAACTTTTTTGAAAGCACCCGCTCTAAAAAAGAAATATGCGCGGATACCCCTCCTAACTTCCGCTCATAGCGGTCTGTACCATGGCGTCGCTCACCTTGGGCCCGCCCACTGGCGCTTGGGCCTATGATCGAATCGAAAGGCCAATTATATTTTGTACTATGTATAAGAAGGACGAACTTAAAAAGTCTATGTACACTTTCGCTAAAAAATTAAAAAGTCTATGCACATGTGTCCTCCCGCGGGGAGACGAAATTCTAAGTGAATATCGTCCCTTCTAAACCTAGCAGCAAAAACATCATGTAAAATGCATCCACCGTCCTCTAACTTGCTGGCCATGTCCAAAACAATCCTTAAATTCACAAAATGCATCAACGAGATCCCTAATCTTGCTCTGTATGTTCACATACGGTCCAAAACTGGACTGATTCTGTATCTTGCTGACGTGTCATTTGCAGACCGTCCCAAATCACGTCGTTGTTGTTGTCTCCTCTTCTTCATCTGAAAAAACCAAAGTCATGCGTGGTTGTATTCGCTCTCGTGATTCCCGACGCCGCAATGCTAAACTTTGTAGGATGAGAACAAGGAGAGAAACGCTTTGCTGACCCCTACCAATTCTCACCTTACCTCATCTTCTTTCCCCTATGGTGAGTTTCCGCGCGCACCTGAAGACTAAAGTGGCCGGCGTCCTTCATGGTGACGCTGTTGTCATCATTGAGACCGGGTAGAGCGCGACATTGCCTCCGACTCGTCATGCCGCTCTTCCCCTCCATAATAATCGATCGAGGATGCACGGGATGGCCGCCATCGAGGTAATCTTCCTCCGCTCAATCATGTCGTATTTCGGTGTTTTGCCTTGCTGCAGTGGTTGCCATCGGTCGTTCCGGCCACCTCCTGCCGACGTGGCGTGACCAAGTGACGTGCAGGACCGGGGAGATGAGTGGAGGGGCCGCACAACATTGGCCCCAACGATGAGAGCGAGCAAATAAGTGTAGGGTTTGTTGCATGGAAAATAAAAAATTCTACCGCAAGAACGCATAAACCAAGATCCAATCTATGGAAAAGCCAAGATCTAATCTACAACATCGGTGCAACGAGATTATAGAGAACTAACCCTTGTAGATCCATTAACAAGATCAGATCTCATGGTTGATGTAGTCGATTACTTGTCGATCTCAAGATCGCGTTGACGATCCTTCCGGCGCCGCGTTCCGGCAGCGCTTCCACACTCCGTCACACGTACAAATTCGATGAAGACCTTCGTCTACCCATTCCAGCGGGCAGCGTAGGTAGTAGATCCCCTCGGAATCCCAACAACACGATGGAGTGGTGGTGGTGGTGGTGGAGAAGAATCCTGCAGGGCTTCGCCTAAGCCAGAGCAGTCGATGGAGGAGGGTGGCGGCTAGGGTTGAGGGCAAGGGTGCACCCTCCCCACCCCTCTTTATATAGAGGAGGGTGCGGCCAGGGTTCCCACCCCTTGGTCGAATCCTTCCCCAACTCGGCGCAAGAGGGAGATGGGGAACTTGCCCCCCAAGTTTCCCCTTTCCTCATTAGAGTTTTGCCCCCAATCCATATGGTGGCCGGTTTTGCCCCTTGGGCTTGGTGTGGCTAGCCCAAGGACCCCTGCAGCATGCCTTATCCCAAGTGGCCCCTTCTGGGAGGGTGGGCCCACTGGTGGCCCCTCTATAACATTTTAGAGGCTTCTGGTCAAAACACCAAAAACATTTCCGAACCCCAAAAAATGACTTTCCTTACATGAATCTTATTCTCCAGACCATTCCGGATCTCCTCGTGATGTCCTGGATCCAATCCGAGACTCTGAACAACATTCGATCTCCAAATCATATTCCATATCTACTTAAAACAACATCGATCTTTGAGTGTGTCACCCTATGGTTCGTGAACTATGCAAACATGATCGAGACACCTCTCCGATCAATAACCAATAGCGGTACCTGGAGATCCATAGTGGCTCCCACATATTCAACGATGACTTCGTGATCGAATGAACCATTAACATACGGTATCGATTCTCTTTGGCGTGCGATACTTTACTTATCCGAGGTTCGATCGTCGGTATCTCCATACCTAGTTCAACCTTGTTACCGATAAGTACTTGATGGCGCGTGGTAGCGCTTCGCTGGGAGACCCCAAGAGCAAGGTGTGATTAGCACAGCCGCAAATCTTCCCTTAGTAAGAAACCGAGGTTATCGAACCAGTAGGATGAAGGAAACGACTCAAAGGTGTTGCTAGCAACTTGGAGACCCGCACAACACAAACTCAAGACTTTGCCCCAACGAACAGTGAGGTTATCAATCTCACCGGTTTGCTGAAAACAAAGGATTAATTCTATGGTGTGGAACATAATAGTGGTTTGCAGAAAGTAAAAAGTAAAAGTGGAAGATGTATCAATGGTAAAGACTGGACCGGGTCCATAGTTCACTAGAGGTGTTCTCCTTAAGATAAACAAACATGGCATGCTGGCTAAACAAATTACAGCAGGGCAATTGACAGGACTGAGCAAGGCATAACAATGCAATACTAGACATTCATGATCCTATGAAATTCGATTGGGAAATACAACAAGATACATAGACCGCCATCCAACTGCATCTATGACTAGAAATCCACCTTCAGGTTATCATCCGAACCCCCTCCAGTATTAAGTTACAAGCAACAGATAACTGCTTTAAGAAAAGTGTGTAAGGTAAACAATCCACTTGTTCCATGAACAAGAGACCGTTGTTTTCTCCCTAGTGGCAACAACACATCTACAACCTTAGAGATTTTTCTCACTTCCCTTAGATTAAATAGAGGCATAAACCCACTATCGAGCATAAATACCCCCTCTTGGAGTCACTAGCATCTATTCGCCCAAGATAGCTACTAGAAACATAGAGCATGCAAGATCACAAACAACATAGACATGATAGAATCAATAAGACAAAACCATTAATCAATCTGACATAGTAATCTCAATATCCATCGGATCCCCGCAAACACAACATGCATGATTACAAATAGATGATCTTGATCATGAACGGAGCACACAAGATCTAAACTTGGTAGCACAAAGGAGGAGATACAACCATCTAGCTACTACATGGACCCGTAGTCCAAGGTGGAACTACTCACACTTCATACCAGAGGCTGGCATGATGAAGAAGAAGGCCTCCAGGATGATCTCCCCTCTGGCAGGGTGCCGGGAAGAGCTTCAGATCCCCACGATCTAGGGACGATGGTGGCGGCGGCTACAGATGGTTTCGTGGAATATTTGTCGGGTACTTAGGGTTTTGGCATCAGGGGGTCTTTATAGGAGAAGAGGCGAGGCAGGGGCGGCCAGGGTGGTCACCCCCCAAGCGTGGCTAGCCCTAGCCCACGCTACTAGGGGGTGTGTCCCCCTGGTGCCTCCCCTCCGTCTTGTACTCTGGCTCTGTGTTCCCCACGGTAAAATATTGACTTTGGCTTTTGTCCCGTCCAATTCCGAGAATATTGATTTTCTGCCTTTCTGGAACCAAAAACAGAAGAAAACAACCAACTAGCATTGTGGCATCTTGTTAATAGGTTAGTACCAGAAAACATATAAAAACACCTCAAAGTGTAGACAAAGCAAAGCAATGTAGATACTAAACAAACATGGAACATCAAAAATTATAGATACGTTTCCGACGTATCAAGCATCCACAAGCTTAACTCCAGCTCGTCCTTGAGTAGGTAAGTGATAAAAAGAATAATTTTTTAGGTGACATGCACGAGCAAAATCAAGATCAAACCATTTGTAAGCATTGAAAGCTGGGATCAAAGAACTCTAAACATGAGCATGAAAGATGGAGTTCTAACAGTAAGACAAAGTAACTATGCATGCAACATGAAAGATTACAAACAAAGATCATGAATAACATGCATTGAAAAACGTTTGTTTGTTTCACATACAGAAAACATAGCATAGTGGCATTTAGATTATCCCTCATGGAGTAGCAAATAGATGCATAGGACACATTCAAAGTTCATAAGAGTGACTAGATACAGATAGCACAAGAACAAGTAATATCAATAATATGCATCAATCAATAAGTTTTGGGACAATGCACATAAAACTAAGAATGACAACTATGCTCTCTTAATTGGTGTTTAAGGATAGAAGGTGGAGACTCAATATAAAAGTGGAAGAAAGGCCCTTCATAAAGGGAAGCAGGGATTTCAAGTTTCATAAAGAGCTTACAAAAATTATGGTACTTGTTAGCTTTCAGCTCTCATTGGCCCTGTCATAAGCATCTTGAAGTGATTAAGGTTAAAGTGAACAAACTATGGAGTATATGCTTAACAAAGTATAAGTTGGCAATCTCATGTCCCTTGAATACGAGGGTTGCTCCTCATGCTACTCAAGTTTAGTTACTTGCAAGTTCTTTTCATAGTAAGTACATGTGTATCATAGAGAACCGCCAACAGGGTACCCCTTGCACATGATACAGGAGCTATCCCATAATCAAAATGACAAGGCAAACAGACAATGAGCATCTCAACAATCTTCTTATTTACCATGGGAATATGGTGCTTTTTTATCTCTTTCCTCTTTTCTCATATTTTGTTTTCTTTTTCTCATCTTTTTTTTCTATCTCTTTTTTTATAAGAAGAATGCTTCATAGATGTCATTATGGTGATGCTGCAACTTTCCACCATGATTAGGCATGGCTTAGGCTAGCGGCCCAGGCGTTTCTCTAACACACATACATAACTCCATGGACTTACAAGCTCCCCTTTCATTTCACACCGACGAAATCCATAGACAAAAAAGCATGATATCAACTATGTACAAAGTACAAGTGCAATGTTGAAAGTGTTCCCCGTGACAACACGGTTCTGCTAATTCCAATGTATAAGTGCAAGCATATACAACATATATGACACAATGGTTCAAGTTTATTAGGGTCAAGAAAAATAAAGTGTGCCATCAAGTTCGTGAGAGCTTTAATCACTAAGTTTTCACATAACAAAAATACTTTTTAATTGGAAGATAGATGAAAACAAGAATATACTTGGAATGGTGTAACACACCATGCATAGGAATTTATAATGGACACTTTGGAATAACTTGGTTTCTTGGGAGTTGGATGCCTGAGTATAGCTTACTCATATAAGTGGAGGCTAGCAAAAGACTGGGAGCGGCCAACTAAGAGTATAATAACGGTCATAATCATGTAGAGCGACAAAACATTACTAATTAAAGCATAAAGTGGTACTACAATTCAAGGACTAAATAATCATAGAGGCTATGTTGACTTGTTCATAGTTATAACATGGTGTGAGCATGTGCCAAGTGAATCCAAACAAAGCATCAAAGGAGAATACCATAATACTATGGTTTTGTATGCTAAAACAACGCATGATTCTTTCAAGGCACACTAAGCAATCCTAATTGTTTGGAAAAAGTCATGCTACAACAATAATCACTAAGCATAAGGTCAAAGCAACATCTATCATGACATGCTAAAGTCTAAGTCATAGTCAAAGCAAGCTCCTCTTGTACTACTCAAGCAAGAACTTTCTACTCCTTTCCAACACCAATCAACTTATTTGAAACAACACATCGAGAACGGGGGTCCAAACTACTTTATTCAAGCAAAGCAAGCAAACCAAATGAAAACTAAGACGCTCCAAGAACAACACAATAGTGCATGAAACAATAAAAACGAAGTGTCTAGAAAGACCTGGACTTTTTATTGATGAAGAAGGGGATGCCTTGGGCATCCCCAAGATTTGACGCTTGTACCTCTTGAATATTTCTTGGGGTGACATGGGGTGGAATCCCCAAGCTTGAGCTTTTGTACCTTCTTCATCTCATTACATCATTCTTCCTCTACACCTAAAAATTTTCTTCATACAAAACTTCACACAATCTTCATTAGCAACATTAGTGTATTCAAAAGATAATAGACCCTTGGGTTTAGGTTTAGAACAACAAAACTTTCAATAAAAACACAATCTACTGTAGAAATTCCCTTAAAAAGCTCAATTTCCCAAAAAGAACCCAAAAAGGAATCAATAAGAAGCAAATGTGAATAATGGCAGAAATCTGTCAAAACAGACCAGCAGGTAGAAACCGATTTTTTTGAAGACCTTATGTTGCTCAAATAAAAAAGTGTTGCACTAACGGAAGTTAGCTAACATACTGGGGGATTTATTCATAAAATATCAGCTCAATCCAACTTACAGAGATTCCTCACAAAGTTTTATGGTGGAGCACAAAAATCTGTTTCGGGACAACAACTCCCCAAATATTATTTCCCTCTCATTACAGGTCATTCTTGGCACAAAAAGCAAATAAAAAGGATAAGGAGAGGTCATTAATGAAGTAATAACTTCCAAGACTCAAGAAAACTTTTGGGTTATCTCCCAATAAGTATTTTTCTTTAACGCCTTTAAGTTAGGCACAAGAAGCAAGAATCAAGTATTTTCAAATGAAGAAGCATTAACATCAATACTTGCAATCTCTTCAACTAGGAAAGGTATCCCATCCAAATGAGTTTCAGAGGATCCCTTCTAATCTCTCCTTGGTTCACTACTTTCATCAAAAGGGTTTTCAGGAACAATTCAATCAAAATTCTTTTCTCAGGCTTCATGCATTCCTACAAGTTTAAAAGGTATGGGTATCTTAATTTCCTCTATCGGTTTGGTTTGTAAAGTACCCATAACATCTACACATGAGCCAAGCATATTAAAACGTTCAAAGACCTTTTTGGCTTCCTTAGCAATATCATTGAACTCTTTTAGTAAAGTTTCTAGGATAAATTTTCTCTTTTTAGGATCCTCTTCTTCTTTTAGTTTAAGAAACAAAATTTGCATCATGGGGTTAAGGTTAACAAACCTAGCCTCCAACATATGAACTAAATAAGCTACAAAAATTTCATAATTAGGAGCAAGTTCTGCTATGGATCTATCCTCAATATCCTCATGTTTGCTAACATGATTAAAGAATTCTTCAATATTTTCTTTCCCAATTATGGAGCCACTACCTATTGAAAGGTATTCCAGGGTGAACTTGGGAATCAACATGGTGATCTAGAGAAAGGTGACAACTAGAGTAGGGGCTAATTTTTTTGGGGGGTTTTGATAAGAGAAAGCAAACCAAACTAAACTTTTTTTTGAGTTTTTGATAAAAAAGAGGCAAACAAAACCAAGCAAAAGAAACTAAGCAAAACAAAAACAAAGTAAAGAGAAAGGTTGTGAAGGACTCCCCTTATGAAGACGCCCTTAGCCTCCTCGGCAACGGCGCCAGAAAACTTGTTGATGGCGTGTGGTAGCGCTTCGTTGGGAGACACCAAGAGCAAGGTTTGATGAGCACAGCAGCAAGTCTTCCCTCAGTAAGAAACCGAGGTTGTCGAACCAGTAGGAGGAAGGAAACGACTCAAAGGTGTTGCTAGCAACTTGGAGACCCGCACAACACAAACTCAAGACTTTGCCCCAACGAACAGTGAGGTTGTCAATCTCACCGGTTTGCTAAAAACAAAGGATTAACTGTATGGTGTGGAACGTAATAGTGGTTTGCAGAAAGTAAACAGTAACAATGGAAGATGTATCAATGGTAAAGACTGGACCATGGTCCATAGTTCACTAGAGGTGTTTTCCTTAAGATAAACAAACATGGCATGCTGGGTAAACAAATTACAGCGGGGCAATTGACAGGACTGAGCAAGGCATAACAATGCAATACTAGACATTCATGATCCTATGAGATTCGATTGGGCAATACGACAAGATACATAGACCGCCATCCAACTGCATCTATGACTAGAAATCCGCCTTCAGGTTATCATCCGAACCCTCTCCAGTATTAAGTTGCAAGCAACAGATAACTGCTTTAACCAAAGTGTGTAAGGTAAACAATCCACTTGTTCCATGAACAAGAGACCGTTGTTTTCTCCCTAGTGGTAACAACACATCTACAACCTTAGAGATTTCTGTCACTTCCCTTAGATTAAATAGAGGCATGAACCCACTATCGAGCATAAATATCCCCTCTTGGAGTCCCTAGCATCTACTCGCCCAAGATAGCTACTAGAAACGGAGAGCATGCAAGATCACAAACAACATAGACATGATACAATTAATAAGACAAAACCATTAATCAATCTGACATAGTAATCTCAATATCCATCGGATCCCCGCAAACACAACATGCATGATTACAAATAGATGATCTTGATCATGAACGGAGCTCACAAGATCTAAACATGGTAGCTCAAAGGAGGATATACAACTCTCTAGCAACTACATGGACCCGTAGTCCAAGGTGGAACTACTCACACTTCATACTGGAGGCTGGCATGATGAAGAAGAAGGCCTCCAGGATGATCTCCCCTCCGGCAGGGTGCCGGGAACAGGTTCAGACCCCCCAATCTAGGGACGATGGTGGCGGCGGCTATAGATGGTTTCATGGAATATTGATTGGGTACTTAGGGTTTTGGCATCGGCGGGTCTTTATAGGCGAAGAGGCGAGGGAGGGGGCGACTAGGGTGGTCACCCCCCCAGGCGCGACTAGCCCTAGCCCGCGCCACCAGGGGGTGTGGCCCCCTGGTGCCTCCCCTTCGTCTTGTATTGTGGCTCCGTGTTCCCCACGGTAAAATATTGACTTTGTCTTTTGTCCCGTCCAATTCCGAGAATATTGATTTTCTGCCTTTCTAGAACCAAAAACAGAAGAAACGGGCAACTGGCACTGTGGCATCTTGTTAATAGGTTAGTACCATAAAACATATAAAACACCTCAAAGTGTAGACAAAGCAAACCAAATTAGATACTAAACAAGCATGGAACATCAAAAATTATAGATATGTTTCCGACGTATCAGTACTCTTTACTCGTACTGTGATGTGACATCCCTTGTGACCTAGTCACATGCTTGTAAGCCAATTGGATGACACGCCACTAAGAGGGCCCAGAGTATATCTATCCGTCATATGGATGGACAAATCCCACTCTTGATCCATGCGCTTCAATGCATACTTTTAGAATACCCAAAATGCCACATTTATAACCACCCAGTTACGAAGTGGTGTTTGATGTCATCAAAGAACTCATCTGGTGTTGGTGATTTACATGATTTCATTGTCAAAGGATTAGGTTACTATGTATTTGAAAGCTTGTAGAAAACGAACTTTAATGACTTGATCTTATGCTATGCTTATTATGGGGGTGTGTACATCACATCATTCTTCTAATGATATGATCTTGTTATTAATAACATCCTAAAGGAAATATGCCGTAGAGGCAATCATAGAGATGATTATATTTTATGTGTATCCATGAGTTATTGTAATATTCCTTGAATATCCATATATTAGGCAACTTGTATTGATTATCAATTATGTGAATTGTTTGTGTAACTCTTTACTTGTATGGTTATCTAATAGTTGTCCCTAGTCAGAGTTCATGTGAGGACACACGTGAATATTAGTCTGGCACATCGATTGGTTGATGACTATGTTTCGCAAGTCATAGACATGGAGATGTCAAACCAATGATGTGGACACATGTTATGAACATGGGGTTGGACTGACCCAACTTGAGACTGGCAATTATACTTGCAGCTCTCTCTATACATCATGTACGTTTTGTCCTTAGACCTGAGATTGTCGTATGTACTTGAGATGTGGATCGACCTACTTTGGGCTATTAACCACTTCTCCGTAACTGGGTAGTCGTAAAGGTAGCTTTCGGGTTTGTCCTAATGCATGCTACAAGGCAATGGTCAATCAAGATGGGATTTTCCCATCTCTACTTGAGAGATATATCTCTGAGCCCCTCGAGTGATCGGATCCAAAAATGCATGCCCGTCCTACATACAATAAGAGTTAACCTAGTAAAGGGATTCTGAATCACAATATCGAAAAAGAGAGGTCAGCTTGGAGCTAGACCAAATATCATGAGGCAAAGGAAAAAAACATATACTCAACCTTGTGATGGTTCGTCCGAATGATCTTTATATGCGTTTAGGAGTTGGCACGTCTTGATAGAGGCCGCTACCAACTATTGACGGAGTAAGTGTACTCGTGTCATGTTTATACGTGTATGAACCTATAGGGTCACAAACTTAAGGGGATGGAAGCCTGTAACATCCCAGTATTTAGGATCTAACGAAGGGTAGATTTAGGAATATGTATTGTTGCATGCATTCATTTGAGAAAATGTGGGTAAAATTTTCGCCAAATAAAAACCTTGAGTGATCAATGTTTCTTTCTTACTTTGAGAGTAGGTTTAGTATTAAAGGAGGATTGCTATAAACTTTGAGATGATCTCAAAGGAATTATGGTTGTTTTGAAATGAGTTTGGATTTTAAAACTTATGTGTTTTATAATTTAAATAATTTTGTTATAAAATTTGAATTTTAAAATAAATATGAGAAAGGTATGATAACTTAAATCTTATCTAAAAGCAATATGGTATAGGAAGTACATTTCTTATTCAGAAACAAACTACAAAGAATAACTTACTAAACTTATTCCAAAATTTACAAATTCACACAAGAGAAAATAATAAAATATTCTTTATTAATAAATATATAATCTTCATTATAAAGAAACCAAATAAAGATTACAAGAATTATAAAAGGAAAATTACAAAAGATTAAGAAAAGTACATTGGTATATCTCTATTAACTATCCTATATCTAAACTACACTAAATCTTCATTTTGATCTTTGTACCTGCAAAACAAAGATTAAATAAGAAACAAAACAAGATTAGTGTTAATATATATTTCTCTCAGATATGTCAGTGAGATGCACTTGACAATCTCATCATTGAGAAATGATAAAGGGGAAAGTTTCACCAATATGAAAGACTTCATCTTTCATAAATCCAAAGCTAGAATGCAAATGGCAGCCAAAAGGAACCAATTCACCAGCCAGTGTAAAAGTAATTTTGTAATGGTCAGTTCACAAATTCTGAACCTATCCACATGTGCATAGCAGGCACACAAGCTGCACACACACATAACATGCAAAAGGGTGAGCTGTCGACCTCACAAGCACAGCCAGCAAAACAAAATCACAACACAGTCGTGGAGATGCACCTCAGTGCATCACTCCAATACATCACACCATAGTACAGCCAGGGTGAACACCAGCCAAACCAAGAACAGCAACCAAACCAACCACCTAGATCAACCCAAACATCACCAGGATGGTGACATAAGGAGAGGGATTGAACTGGTGGATAGCAAGGTCAAGCTCAGGAGCTAGGAGGAGCAGGCAAGCTCAAGAGCAAGCTGAGGAGCCAGCAAAAGCAGATCAAGATCATCATCAATATACTACACCAACATCAAATCTTGTGGTGAGTCTCATAAAACCATCACATGCTTTCATCAGAATATCTAAACAAAAGCATGTGTTGCTTTATGTAATGATCTCTCAATAAGCACCCAAGAGGGGTGAATTTATCTTAGAGATTTCAGGTAAAAGGATAAGAAATCAAACTCCACCACATGCACTAAACCCTCAGACCAGCATCACTGGGTTTAGTGTTATTTTTGCAACTTAGATTATTTTCATTTGATCTTACCAGATCAGGGCACATCTCTCAAATAGAGAGTAGCACCTCTAAATCTATAAGATTCAAACAAACTAATACCCAACTAACTAGGAATCACATCCTAGAGCCTCAGACCCACATCATAGGCTGGAATCATAATAAAAGCTTCCATATCATCTTATCAGTTTTAATCACAAGCATAATCAAACTAAGCCTAGAAATAAGACTCAATCACTTGTCTGCCAAATCATTTTGGTATCACAAGGACAGATTGTATATAAACTAAAATCAATCCTTGTTCAGAATCCACACATAAAATGGACAACCAAATATATATCATTTTCCTGAAGCTAAGTCCCAGGAATCAACATTTAAAAGGAATCTATACATCCATAGAAAATCATTACATATAATGATTTGATTCAGAGTGTATCATCTCAAACAAAACCATATTATGATTGCAGTAATCAACCACTGAGAGAAAACTACTGTCAGTATGAGTAATCTAAAAGTAGAATAAACTCTCAGACCAACAACATAATCCAATCAAGGATTTGATTGAAACAACTAGCATGGATCATGGTGGATTACCACTAGGACAAATCTGACAGGCAACTAGTATCATCAAAGCTACTATCAATCCTTAACCACATCAAGCAATCATTTCACATGATCAAATATGATCAACACTAGATCTAAAGCATTATCAATATGATCAATAGAGGGGTTATGAACCCTAATCCAGAGATGAACCCAATAAGCACATAATCACTCAACATGCGAAGCCACTAGCTACACACCAAAAAGAATCAAGGCAGTAGCATGGACAAACACCACAGAGACCACTTACCCGAGGTCCTCGCTGATGAATCGAAGAGGAAGCAGAGGGGTCGATGCACCGCGGCGGCATAGGGAGCACCCAGAGGGGCGCTGCAACCTGTACCTACCACGGCGGCGGCCGTAGCAGTGCACGAGACCAGCACACCACCGTAGGCGGAATCGCAGTGGCGGCGACAACATCTTTTCCGAACCTAGGGTTCGGGAATGGGGTGGAACTGGCCACGGGGAATCCCTAGAGACAAATCCAAGTGGATAGAACGAACGAGCATCGTCGACAACCTCAACCCGCACCACGGCGGCGGCCAGGACAGCCGACGACGGCGAGAATCGACGGTGGCGGCATCGCTGGCCACGGGGGCGAGCGAGGGGAGGAGGAGAGAAGGGAGGCAGAGTGGGATGGGTGGGCCAAAACCCTTCGGGGTGATCTTTTGACCCTGCCCTATTGGGCCACCCTGGCCCAATAAGCCCAAGGGGCCAGCCCATGTTGCTTGATAAATCTTTTTGATCAAATGGAAAAGACCAAAATACCCCTGATCTCAATAAAATTATAGAAAATAAAATAAAAGTCCAAAAAGTATAAATAAAATATTTTTGGATTCACAATAATTCACTCTGTTCAAATAAAAATAAAATATAAATTTTTGAACACTTAAACTTTTATAAGAACTTTGTAATTTATATATTCCTTATGGAATTTTACAAAATTATTGAAGGGTGATAAAAATAAATAAAAATCACTTTCATTATTTATTAATATTATAGTATTTTCAAAAAATACTAAATAAATATTTAGTAATAAATTTAATGTATAATTAATAATTCCTAAAAGAATTATTAAATCAATAAAAGGCAAATAAAGGGACATAAAATAAAATAACTCAATATATGTTATAAATATTGAAAAGAAATATTTATAAATCCTTTATTACTCAAAAAGGAACTTTGGGGGGGGGGGGGGGTAAATGCATATAAATTGAAATAATGCATTACATTACTTGCATAATCATTTTGCTTCTTCACATATTGTCCTTACCGGGCAATAATGATGTTTATGTAGAACTAGAAGCTCAAGGTCCAGTGCAAGCATCATACTTCACTACCTTGCCATCACAAGGCAAGTTCATCACTTGCTCATGTCCTTTGAAGAGTCTTTATCAAAGTATTTGCAAATTGTGTGTTATCATATATGCTATAAAAGAAAGAAAATATTATTTTCATAAATAAAGAAATCATAGATATCATCCTAAGTGGTGATATAATGGAGCAATAGAACTTAGAGTTCTAATTGCAACAATAATGATCAAATAGGGACTTAATAACCCCTGACATCAGTGATTCTAGCGCCGTATATTACGCGTTAACCATGAGATTTGGAATGGGACACAAAAGTCAACTGTATCTTCTTCCTCTCGCATGAAGCCGGATGTGCATGTCGTGGCTGTTATCCTCGTAGCGTGCATATTAATTGGTAATTCGTAGAGTATATGCAGCATATGGGTGGGAACCCTCATTGTCCCACGATAGTTCTGGCATCTAACGGTTTGTACAAACCATTGCCGTAATTCATTATGTGGGCATGGTGTACACCAAGGAGGCATGCGGGGTCGCGAAGGGGCAGTGATTGGCTTGGACCAACTACTAGGCCCCACATCATGGAATTGTGGACGGGAAAGTACACCCGCTTGTGCAACAAGGAGTTGATCTCTCATGGGTAAAGTAACGCACCTCTACAGAGTGTAAGAACTGTAACTTGTTACTCCTTGTTCCGGGAAGGAGATACGAACGCGGCAGGAAAGGAACTCCATGAAAGTTCTGGTCAACCTGTGAAGGCTGATTGTCATAGTTCTTCAGAATAAAATCAATCTTTGAAGAAAGATTTACAAAAACTGCATAACGCCAAGGTAGTTAGAGCATAAAAATTCCCACCTTGCATATAATGAACTTGTTGGGTAACGTTGTTACTCATTCTTTCCTTTGAACCATTGCTTAGACTCTAAGGATCCCGAAGACGTGCCAATGTATGCAGTCGAATGCCAAGAAGACGTGTTCTACGAGGAACCTGATCTATCCGGAGGAGTTGAAGGCATGGACTACGAGATCCGCTATGGTGTCGATGAGAACGAGTCCACTTAAGTGTCTAGTTAGTAGTAACTAATGGAGCTGAGCAGCATGAACTCTATAAAATAAGCTGTTGAGCCCCACTCCTAGTCGGAGTTGCTATTTCTAAATTTCCGCTGAACATCTTATATTTTGGTTTGTAAGTTGGATCTTTTGGAAGTCTTGAACTTCCGGTATTGTAATAATAATAATGTTTGTACTTTGTAATATGGACCCGCAATGTTTCTGTTGTACCACTCTGAGGGATGTGATATTTACGGAACGGTGTTCTGTGAATGTCATGTCAACGACTATAGTGTACTACACATGCAGTGGTATGCTGGGTCACCGCAGTTGGTATCAGAGCAAATTGCTTTGACCTTAGGTTGGAAACCTAGTAAAGGGTATTACCTGTAGGAAAGCTAGCAACAATAATTCTATTATATATTCTGTTATATATTTTAGTGCGATAATTCTTTGTTATGATGCAATATGCCATTGGATACTAATCAAAATTATTTTTCTGATATATAGAGATATGGCACCAAAGTTTCCAAAACAGACTTTGGGAAGGAAAGAGGAGACTCTTGATGATTATCAAGGATCGTTTACAGACCAACTTCGTCAACTCTTAAAGCTCTTTAATTGTCCAACTAGAATTCCAGTGAACACTATCACTTACCTAGATGGCCGGATGTTATCCAAGTATCGTGTGAGTATCCAACTTCCAGAGAAGCTTGGATTATATCATGATTTACCCATAGGAGAAGGTAGAAGTCATTTAGCAGCCTATCATGTTGCTGTTGTAGAGGCAATAGCAAATATCCAGGAGCAGAAAACCAAGGAGCTAGAAGGTAGCACATTCTCTGTGATACCTCATGATTCTATAGACTCGGAGTCTATACCGGATCATCTTACTTTGGTTAAGAAGCATCCTAAGTTAGCTTCCAAGTTTATGGATAGATACCGAACACTCGTTGCGTCTTTTTATAAGACCCATCAAGTGATTGTCGAAGACAGAAATGACATGTTAGAGGATCTAACTAATCCGGAAAGGAGGAAGCAGTTAGCATTCCAGCTAGAGAAAGAAGTAGGTAGTAGTGTAACACCTATCTTTTAAGGATATACCTATAAATCCGGAATCTTTTACACCATATCCTTATTCACCAAGACCTGAATCTACTCATGATCCTACTATAGATATGTGGTATGCAGTACCAGAGGGCTCAGAGGATGGTTCTGATTCAGAACTTCCTATTGAGAATTCAGATGGTTGGAGGATGGGATCAGATAATGGATCTCATGAACACCAGATGTCCACAAATGGTTCTGACAGAAATGTTGGACAATCTAGTTGGATGGGTGCAAGAATGAACCTTAATAATAGAAGTAGAAATACCATGTCAATAGATGATCAGGATGAAGAAGAAGATCATGTGGAGAGAGTGTTTGAATCATCAATATCTTCTCAAAACCCAGAGAATATACATTATCCAGTATTCAATTATCTTGTCCACGAGAGCACCTGGGAAGCAGCGAGATCTGCGTATCATGTTGACAACTCAAGGAACGTAGCTCAGGAAATGCAGGCTGGAGATAATGTTGAATATGTTTCTGAAGACTTTTCAGCAGAGCTGTGGGGAATCGAGGAGCTCAGGTTGAGTAATGACTCAAGTCCTGACACTTCAGATACAGAGTATGTTCCTTCTGGAAGGCCATTTGTTCCACAAACTGTGCGACGAACGACACGTCATCACGGTTGGACATCAGGCATGTACGATGAGCGTAGTTACTATTAGAAGGAGACAAGTAGTCAACAGTATCAAGCACAGTGTATTGTACTCTAAGGAATAAGGTAGTTAGATGATTACGGTAGTTTTGTGACTATAACTATATGGTATATGTTGGAAGAACCTTGTATCACTATGATAATATGTATAATATGTGAAATGCATATTTGGATTTTCCTTGGATTTTCATTGTGTGACTAGTTCTGTGCGTAAAGTCGAGCTCAGAACACATGTGCATGATGTAATTATGAGTATTCGCTTTATGTTGCAGGACTAGGGGGTCATGGATACGGGTGTAGAAATGGAAACTGAGCAGCATCGAATGGAGCGTGAGGCCAGGGAAAAGGCTGATGCTGATATAGCAAATCAAGGCACATTACCACCACCAATGAGGCCTTTAATGGAGCAGAACTTTATGCAATGCATGCAAATGATGCAAGAGAACCAGAACAAGTTTATGGAGGAGTTGCTGGGGCAAGCAAATCAGAGGGCACCTGAAGGAGGAGGAGTGAGTTTATCTTATTTCCAGAATGCAAGGCCGTTACCTTTTGCATCAGCCCCTGAACCAATGGATGCAGAAGACTGGCTAGCATATACTGAAAGGAAGCTGAGAACTGTAGGTTGCAATGATGAGGAAAAATTGAGGTATGCAACTCATCTGTTGACTGGACCTGCAACATCTTGGTGGGAAAATCAGTTAGCCATGCAACAACCAGGAAGGGAGTTTACCTGGGAGGAGTTCAAGAAGAGATTCCGTGAATATCATGTTCCGGAAAGTGTCATGGAGTTGAAGCGGAGAGAATTTGAGGAGCTTCAGCAAGGATATACTAGTGTCATGAAGTACATCCGGGAGTTTAGCCAACTATCTCGTTATGCTGAGGAGGATGTCAACACCGAAGATAAGCGGAAGAAGCGTTTTTTGCGTGGATTGAATCCATTTGTGAAGTTGCAGCTAAGGTTAGCCAATAAGCAAACTTATCAGAAGTTGTTGGATGCAGCCATTACTTTTGAAGATGACTATAAGAATGTCCAAGAGGATCGGAGGAAGAGAGCCAAAAAGGAAACCAAGAGAATTCAGGAAAGCAAACCAAAACCTAACCTGGAGTTCAAACCTCAGAATAGAAATTATGGTAACAACAACAATAATAATAATAATAACAATAACAAGGGCAGTAGTGGAAATCAATCTAATCCGAGAAGGAATGTTATCTGTAACAACTGTGGAATTCCAAGGCACTTCTAGAGGGAATGCAAAAAGCCTGTAGTGATCTGTTATGGTTGTGGTCAGAAGGGGCATATCAAGCCAGATTGTCCGAGCAAACCACCGGGAGGATGGCCTACCAAGGGAGGAGGACAAGCCAGTGGAGGAAATGGACAACCCAATAAAGTGGGAAACAATGGCAAGAACAACAATGGCAAAAGAAACCGACCAACCGGAAAGCTGAACTGTGCAACTCTCGAGGAGGTGGATAATTAGGAGCATGCCGTGATAGGTACGCTCAATATCCTTACCAATCCCCGCAAAGTTCTATTTGATACTGGTGCAACTACTTCATTCATTTCTGAAGAATTTTGTGATAAGTTCGGGATTAGAAGGGCAACGTTAGAACGTCCTATGACCGTAGTTACGGCAGGAGGGAATGTGATTGTACGCCACATAAAACAAGATCAGGTTATCTCGATCTGTGGTTGTACATATTTCGCAGACCTTTATGTGATTCCTTTGAAGGGAATTGCAGTAGTACTCGGAATGGATTGGATGATGGAACACGAAGCTCAGATAAATTGTGAGGAGAAAACTGTCTCAATCAAAACCCCAAGTGGAGCAAGGATAGTTTACCAAGCAGATAAACACAGTCATATCATGGTGGATCTGCAGTTGAATTCAATGAAGGAAGTTAAATTAGAAGAGATTCCTGTAGTTAATGAATTTCAAGATGTTTTCCCAACGGAATTACCAGGAATGCCACCAGACCGGGAGATAGAGTTCAACATTGACCTAATACCTGGTACAACACCAATAGCTCAAGCACCATATAAAATGGGACCCAAAGAGTTGAAAGAACTCAAGGAGCAAATTGATGAGTTAGCAAGAAAATGATTTATACAAGAAAGTGTATCTCCATGGGGAACACCAATAATCTCTGTGGATAAAAGAGATGGTGGAAGACGAATGTGCGGTGATTATAGAAATCTGAACAATGTGACGATCAAGAATAAGTATCCTTTACCAAGAATTCAAGATTTGTTTGATCAAGTGAAAGGGGCTGGAGTATTTTTAAAGATCGATTTAAGATCTGGATACCATCAAATAAAAATCAAGCCGGAGGATGTTCCAAAATCAGCATTTGTCTCAAGATATGGACACCATGAGTATCTGGTGGTACCATTTGGTTTGACTAATGCACCGACAATCTTCATGAATCTGATGAACAAGATCTTCATGCCATATTTGGATAAGTTTGTCATCGTCTTTATTGATGATATTCTGATATATTCCAAGGATAAGGAAGAGCATGCTGACCATTTGAGAATAGCATTGCAGACTTTAAGAGAACATAAGCTTTATGCTAAGTTCAGTAAGTGTGAGTTCTGGTTAGATGAGGTAGAATTCCTCGGTCATGTGATCAGTAAGGATGGGATTGCTGTGAATCCATCCAAAGTTCAGTCGGCACTGGAGTGGACTGCACCGACCAATGTGAAGCAAATTCGAGGTTTCTTAGGAATGGTTGGTTATTATAGGAGATTCATTGAAGGGTTCTCCAAAATAGCCAGACCAATGACCAAATTATTAAGGAAGAATACACCATTCAAGTGGGATGAGAAGTGTGAAGCAAGTTTTCAAGAGTTGAAGACTAGATTAACCACAACACCAATCTTAGCAGTTCCTGAGACAAGGAAGGATTTCACTGTATATTGTGATGCATCTAAAGAAGGTTTGGGTTGTGTTTTAATGCAAGATCGAAAAGTGACTGCTTATGGTTCAAGACAATTGAAACCACATGAAGTCAACTATCCAACTCATGATTTACAGTTAGCAGCAGTAGTCTTCGCGCTAAAAGGATGGAGGCATTTTCTTTATGGAGCCAAATGTGAGTTATACACTGACCATAAAAGTCTCAAGTACTTCTTCACTCAAAAGGAATTAAACATGAGGCAGAAGCGTTGGTTGGAATTAATCAAGGATTATGATTTAACAATCAATTACACCCCAGGGAAAGCAAATGTTGTAGCAGATGCTTTAAGAAGAAAGAGTGCCGATATTCAGCCAATCAATAGAGAGTTACCAAAAAAGTTACAAATGGACTTGGAAAGGTTAGAACTTTAATTCATCAGCACAGAGGTTCTTGGAGGATTGGAAACTATGCAAGTAGTTGCAGAGCAGGACAGTGATCTTGAACAGGAAATTTTTAGACATCAAGAAAAAGATCCTTTTATTGCTGAGGAAATTCAGAGGATATCTCAAGGGAAAAAATCAGTTTTCCGCCTTGGAGATTATGGATCTTTATGGTTTCAAGATCGTCTATGTGTTCCAGATGTGACTGAGATTAGAAATGTCATACTCAAAGAAGCACATAATACACCCTATTCTATACATCCAGGGAGTACCAAGATGTATATGGATTTGAAAGAACTATTCTGGTGGAATAACATGAAAAGAGATATTGCTAAATATGTATCTGAATGCCATACTTGTCAAAGGGTGAAGGCTGAACATCAAAGTCCAGCAGGACCATTACAACCCTTAGGAATTCCTGAATGGAAATGGGAGGACATAGGTATGGACTTCATCACAGGATTACCTATGACACCAAAAAGGAAAGATATGATATGGGTAATTGTGGACAGACTCACTAAGAGTGCACATTTTATTCCAGTGAATCAAAAGGATAATGCTGAAAAGTTAGTGGAAGTATATGTCAAAGAGATAGTAAGTAAGCATGGAGTACCCAAGAAGATCGTAACTGATAGGGGATCAGTGTTTACTTCAGCATTTTGGAAGCAATTGCATGAAGCACTTGGTTCAAAATTAGATTTCAGCACGGCATATCATCCTGAAACAGGAGGCCAAACGGAAAGAACAAATCAAATACTTGAAGACATGTTGAGAGCCTGTGCACTAGATTTTGGAGGAACATGGGAAGATCACCTACCCTTGGCAGAATTTTCTTACAATAATAGCTATCAGAGTAGTCTGAAGGCAGCTCCATATGAGGTTCTGTATGGAAGGAAGTGTAGATCACCAATATGTTGGTATGAACCTGGAAGCAGCAAAGAATTTGCGCCAGAGTATATCAAGGAGAGACAAGACATCATAGATAAGATCAGGGATAGATTGAAAATAGCCCAGAGCAGGCAGAAAAGTTATGCGGATCAAAGCCGAAGATCATGGCATCCAGAAGTGGGAGATATGGTCTATTTGAAAAATAAGTCCAATGAAAGGAGTAAAAAGATTCGGAGTTAAAGGGAAATTGAGTCCAAGATATATTGGACCATTCAAGATACTGAGTCAAAACAGAACTATAGCTTATGCTTTAGAGTTACCATCAAGATTAGCTCAAGTGCATAATGTTTTCCATATGTCACAACTTCGCAAATGTTTGAAAGTTCCTGATGATGCTATAACACATCAAGAGATAGAACTACAAGCAGACCTGACTTATATTTAAAAACCCTGCAAGATTCTGGAAGAAAACTGGAAAAGATTGAGGAACAGGGGAATCAAATATTGCAAGGTACAATGGGAACATCACCCTCAGAGAGAAGCCACATGGGAGAAGGAAGAGGATTTAAGAAAAGCTTATCCAGAACTATTCAGGTACATCTCCACAAACTTAGGGACGAAGTTTAATTTAAGGGGGGAAGTCTGTAACATCCCAGTATTTCGGATCTAACGAAGGGTAGATTTAGGAATATGTATTGTTGCATGCATTCATTTGGGAAAATGTGGGTAAAATTTTCGCCAAATAAAAACCTTGAGTGATCAATGTTTCTTTCTTACTTTGAGAGTAGGTTTAGTCTTAAAGGAGGATTGCTACTAACTTTGATATGACCTCAAAGGAATTATGGGTGTTTTGAAATGAGTTTGGATTTTAAAACTTAATTGTTTTATAATTTAAATATTTTTTTTATAAAATTTGAATTTTAAAATAAATATGAGAAAGGTATGATAACTTAAATCTTATCTAAAAGCAATATGGTATAGGAAGTACATTTCTTATTCAGAAACAAACTACAAAGAATAACTTACTGAACTTATTCCAAACTTTACAAATTCACACAAGAGAAAATAATAAAATATTCTTTATTAATAAATATATAATCTTAATTACAAAGAAACCAAATAAAGATTACAAGAATTATAAAAGGAAAATTACAAAAGATTAAGAAAAGTACATTGGTATATCTCTATTAACTATCATATATCTAAACTACACTAAATCTTCATTTTGATCTTTGTACCTGCAAAACAAAGATTAAATAAGAAACAAAACAAGATTAGTGTTAATATATATTTCTCTCAGATATGTCAGTGAGATGCACTTGACAATCTCATCATTGAGAAATGATAAAGGGGCAAGTTTCACCAATATGAAAGACTTCATCTTTCATAAATCCAAAGCTAGAATGCAAATGACAGCCAAAAGGAACCAATTCACCAGCCAATGTAAAAGTAATTTGGTAATGGTAAGTTCACAAATTCTGAACCTATCCACATGTGCATAGCAGGCACACAAGCTGCACACACACAACATGCAAAAGGGTGAGCTGTCGACCTCACAAGCACAGCCAGCAAAACAAAATCACAACACAGCCGTGGAGATGCACCTCAGTGCATCACTCCACTACATCACACCACAGTACAGCCAGGGTGAACACCAGCCAAACCAAGAACAACAACCAAACCAACCACCTAGATCAACCCAAACATCACCAGGATGGTGACATAAGGAGAGGGATTGAACTGGTGGATAGCAAGGTCAAGCTCAGGAGCTAGGAGGAGCAGGCAAGCTCAAGAGCAAGCTGAGGAGCCAGCAAAAGCAGATCAAGATCATCATCAATATACTACACCAACATCAAATCTTGTGGTGAGTCTCATAAAACCATCACATGCTTTCATCAGAATATCTAAACAAAAGCATGTGTTGCTTTATGTAATGATCTCTCAATAAGCACCCAAGAGGGGTGAATTTATCCTAGAGATTTCAGGTAAAAGGATAAGAAATCAAACTCCACCACATGCACTAAACCCTCAGACCAGCATCACTGGGTTTAGTGTTATTTTTGCAACTTAGATTATTTTCATTTGATCTTACCAGATCAGGGCACATCTCTCAAATAGAGAGTAACACCTCTAAATCTATAATATTCAAACAAACTAATACCCAACTAACTAGGAATCACATCCTAGAGCCTCAGACCCACATCATAGGCTGGAATCATAATAAAAGCTTCCATATCATCTTATCAGTTTTAATCACAAGCATAATCAAACTAAGCCTAGAAATAAGACTCAGTCACTTGTCTGCCAAATCATTTTGGTATCACAAGGACAGATTGTATATAAACTAAAACCAATCCTTGTTCAGAATCCACACATAAAATGGACAACCAAATATATATCATTTTCCTGAAGCTAAGTCCCAGGAGTCAACATTTAAAAGGAATCTATACATCCATAGAAAATCATTACATATAATGATTTGATTCAGAGTGTATCATCTCAAACAAAACCATATTATGATTGTAGTAATCAACCACTGAGAGAAAACTATTGTCAGTATGAGTAATCTAAAAGTAGAATAAACTCTCAGACCAACAACATAATCCAATCAAGGATTTGATTGAAACAACTAGCATGGATCATGGTGGATTACCACTAGGACAAATCTGACAGGCAACTAGTATCATCAAAGCTACTATCAATCCTTAACCACAGCAAGCAATCATTTCACATGATCAAATATGATCAACACTAGATCTAAAGCATTATCTATATGATCAACATAGGGGTTATGAACCCTAATCTAGAGATGAACCCAATAAGCACATAATCACTCAACATGCGAAGCCACTAGCTACACACCAAAAAGAATCAAGGCAGTAGCATGGACAAACACCACAGAGACCACTTACCCGAGGTCCTCGCTGATGAATCGAAGAGGAAGCAGAGGGGTCGATGCACCGCGACGGCACAGGGAGCACCCAGAGGGGCGCTGCAACCTGTACCTGCCACGGCGGCGGCCGCAGCAGTGCACGAGACCAGCACACCACCGCAGGCGGAATCGCAGTGGCGGCGACAACATCTTTTCCGAACCTAGGGTTCGGGAATGGGGTGGAACTAGCCACGGGGAATCCCTAGAGACAAATCCAAGTGGATAGAACGAACGAGCATCGTCGATAACCTCAACCCGCACCACGGCGGCGGCCAGGACGGCCGACGACGGCGAGAATCGACGGTGGCGGCATTGCCAGCCACGGGGGCGAGCCAGGGGAGGAGGAGATAAGGTCGAGGGAGAGAAGGGAGGCAGAGTGGGATGGGTGGGCCAAAACCCTTCGGGGTGATCTTTTGACCCTGCCCTATTGGGCCACCCTGGCCCAATAAGCCCAAGGGGCAAGCCCATGTTGCTTAATAAATCTTTTTGATCAAATGGAAAAGACCAAAATACCCCTGATCTCTATAAAATTATAGAAAATAAAATAAAATTCCAAAAAGTATAAATAAAATATTTTTGGATTCACAATAATTCACTCTGTTCAAATAAAAATAAAATATAAATTTTTGAACACTTAAACTTTTATAAGAACTCTGTTCATCACTTGCTCATGTCCTTTGAAGAGTCTTTATCAAAGTATTTGCAAATTGTGTGTTATCATATATGCTATAAAAGAAAGAAAATATTATTTTCATAAATAAAGAAATCATAGATATCATCCTAAGTGGTGATATAATGGAGCAATAGAACTTAGAGTTCTAATTGCAACAATAATGATCAAATAGGGACTTAATAACCCCTGACATCAGTGATTCTAGCGCCGTATATTACGCGTTAACCATGAGATTTGGAATGGGACACAGAAGTCAGCTGTATCTTCTTCCTCTCGCATGAAGCCAGATGTGCAGGTCGTGGCTTTTATCCTCGTAGCGTGTATATTAATTGGTAATTCGTAGAGGATATGCAGCATATGGGTGGGAACCCTCATCGTCCCACGATAGTTCTGGCATCTAACGGTTTGTACAAACCATTGCCGTAATTCATTATGTGGGCATGGTGTATACCAAGGAGGCATGCGGGGTCGCGAAGGGGGCTGTGATTGGCTTGGACCAACTACTGGGCCCCACATCATGGAATTGTGGACGGGAAAGTACGTCCGGTTGTGCAACAAGGAGTTGATCTCTCATGGGTAAAGTAACGCACCTCTGCAGAGTGTAAGAACTGTAACTTGTTACTCCTATTCCGGGAAGGAGCTACGAACGCGGCAGGAAAGGAACTCCATGAAAGTTCTGGTCAACCTGTGAAGGCTGATTGTCATAGTTCTTCGGAATAAAATCAATCTTTGAAGAAAGATTTACAAAAACTGCATAGTGCCAAGGATTTATAATCCGAGGTGGTAGTTAGAGCATCAAACTTCCCACCTTGCATATAATGAACTTGTTGGGTAATGTTGTTACTCATTCTTTCCTTTGAACCATTGCTTAGACTCTGAGGATCCCGAAGACATGCCAATGTATGCAGCCGAATGCCAAGAAGACGTGTTCTACGAGGAACCTGATCTATCCGAAAGGAGTTGAAGGCGTGGACTACAAGATTCGCTATGGTGTCGATGAGAACGAGTCCACTTAAGTGTCTAGTTAGTAGTAACTAACGGAGCCGAGCAGCATGAACTCTATAAAATAAGCTGTTGAGCCCCGCTCCTAGTCGGAGTTGCTATTTCTAAATTTCCGCTGAACATCTTATATTTTGGTTTGTAAGTTGGATCTTTTGGAAGTCTTGAACTTCCGGTATTGTAATAATAATAATGTTTGTACTTTGTAATATGGACCCGCAATGTTTCTGTTGTACCACTCTGAGGGATGTGGTATTTACGGAACGGTGTTCTGTGAATGTCATTTCAACGACTATAGTGTACTACACATGCAGTGGTACGCTGGGTCACCGCGAAGCCTAATGAGGATTGGATCCGAATTATACCAGGCTTAGGCTACTAATGGGCTACTAATGTAGAAGCCCACCAGGGACGCCTATATAAGAGAGGGTAAGGTGAGATGAATAGGGTTGAGCATTCCACCCAACCGCCACTCCTCTCACGCCTGTGTTGCACGTGCAGACCTAGCAGTCCGGTGTGTGACGCCTCCACCCCGGATGTGTGGATACCTTGGAGGTGCTGCAGTTGTATCACTTGGACGAACCGTGCAAAGGGGACCTGCTCGTGGGACGAGGATGACGAGGAGGCGTAGAACATCTACATTGCCCCAACGTGCTTCATCAAGTTCCGCAACTGCGCATCTAGTGGTAATCCTGAGATCTATGACAACAATATTCTTGGTTTACGAGATAGAAAATTTTGTCTTTCGCTAGTGTAGCCTGCCCGTATCCCTACACATCCAATGTCCATGAGTAGAAAACCATGATCATCTATTAATCAACAAGCTAGCTTACCAAGAGTCTTACTCGGGACTCTTTTATGTTTACAAAACACACAAGTATTAATGTATCCTGTTAATACAATTATAGCATGGGATTCAAACATTTATCATACACATAAAGATATGATAATAACCACTTTATTATTGCCTTTTGGGCATATCTCCAACAATAAGCTGGTCAGTGAACACAACATGCTCAACACAATGCCCAGGTGAAAGCGATGTCTGCAAGCGGATGAGTAGGGGCAGCGCTGATTAACTGCGATTACTAGGGATAGGCTTGGCCACGAGCAGGGGTAGCGGTGGCGGTTCTCGGCCGTGAGCACGGGGGCTAGGCTTGGCCATGAGCATGGCAGCGGTTCTCGACCACGAGCAGTCGAGCACATATGTTGGGCTCTCACGGGTGCAGGGGCAGTGGTGCTTGAGGTGGGAATATCGCAGCTTATGGTTGGTGCTACCTGTGCTACCGGGTGTCGTCATTCTTATGCTCCGCCGCTCATAGAGTTGATGATGGATTTATGCCAGTTGAGATAGAGGAAGCACATACGGAGTCAATGTCACCGGCGTCCACATGTGGGAGACACCGACTCAACATGGTGGTGGGGAACAACGCCTAATGACTAGATCCCATGCCATGTCATCCAAATGCGCTGGTGAATCATAGTTTGGACCGTACGTGGACCTATAGAGAAAAATTAGGGACCGTTTGAGTGCACTTTCTGAGTTTGAGGACCGTTTTAGACATATCCAACAAGTTTAAGGACTATACATGCATTTATATCTACTAGAAACTATGTAAATTATTCTTGAGAACTTTTATGGTACCTCGAAATAATTTTGATCCATCCATTTACTTTAATCTAGCGGTTTAGTTTGATCCTTACCCCAACAAAAGCTCAGAGGAGTACCTATATAAGTGACAGTGCTCGACGTGGTACTTTGTTGGTAACCCCAAGCGCAGGGTGTGAAGAGCACATCAGAAAGTTTTCCCTCAGTTGAGACCGAGGTTATCGAACCAGAAGGGGGAAGGAAATTTCACGCAGGTGTTGCAAACAATGTGGAGACCTACACAACACAAACTCAATACTTTGCCCCAACGAACAGTGAGGTTGTTAAGCTCACCGGTTTGCTATAACAAAGGATTAAACGTATGGTGTGGAAGATAATGGTGTTTTACAGCAAGTAAACACGCAACAGTGGAAGAGATATCAATGGTAAAGATTGGACCGGGGTCCATAGTTCACTAGAGGTGCTCTCCTTAGATAAACAACATGGCATGAAGGGTAAACATATTACAACGTGGCAATTGACAGGAACTGAGCAAGGCATAACAATGTAATTACTAGTCAGAAAGATCCTATGAGATTCGATTGGGCAATACAACAATATACATAGACCGCCATCCAACTGCATCTATGACTAGAAGTCCACCTTTAGGTTATCATCCGAACCCCCTCTAGTATTAAGTTGCAAGCAACAGAGAACTGCTTTAAGCAAAGTGTATAAGGTAAACAGTCCACATATTCCATGAACAAGATACCTTTGGTTTCTCTCTAGTAGTAACAACACATCTACAACCGAAGAGATTTCTGTCACTTCCCTCGGAAACTAGAGGCATGAACCCACTATCGAGCATAAATACCCCCTCTTGGAGTCACTAGAAACTATTTGGCCAAGATAGCTACTAACAACGGAGAGCATGCAAGATCACAAACAACATAGACATGATAGAATCATAAAGACAAAACCATTAATCAAACCAACATAATAATCTCAATATCCATCGGATCCCCGGAAACACAACATGCATGATTACAAATAGATTAGATCTTGATCATGAACGGAGCTCACAAGATCTATACATGAAAGCACAAAGGAGGAGATACAACCATCTAACTACTACATGGACCCATAGTCCAAGGTGGAACTACTCACGCATCATATCGGAGGGAAGGCCTCCGGGATGATCTCCCCTCCGGCAGGGTGCCGGGAAGAACTTCAGATCCCCCCGATCTAGGGACGACGGTGGCGACGGCTATAGAAGGTTTTGTGGAATATTGATCGGTTCCTTAGGGTTTCTGCATCGGGGGCTTCTTATAGGTGAAGCGGGAGGCTGAGGAGGTGGCTAGGGGGCCCACACCCTTCCTAGGCGTGGGGCAGGGCCCACCCGCGCCTAGGGGGGTGTGGCTGCCCTGACACGCCTCTCCTTCTCCCCTCTGGACTTCTTGTTCCCCACGAAAAGTAATTGACTTTGACGTTTGTCCCGTCCAATTCCGATAATATTTCCTTACTAGCTTTTCTGGAACCAAAAACTGCAGAAAACAGGCAACTGGCACTATGGCAACTTGTTAATAGGTTAGTACCAGAAAACATGTAGAAAGCACCTCAAAGTGTAGACAAAGCAAAGTAGATACTAAACAAGCATGGAACATCAAAAATTATAGATACGTTTCCGACGTATCAAGCATCCCAAGCTTAACTCCTGCTCGTCCTCGAGTAGGTACGTGATAAAAAGAATAATTTTTGAGGTGACATGCACCCTCACAATAAAGATCAAACCATTTGCAAGCATTGAAAGCTAGGATCAAAGAACTCTAAACATGATCATGAAAGATGGAGTTCTAAAAATAGGACATAGTAACTATGCATGCAACATGAAAGGCTACAAACAAAGATCATGAATAACATGCATTGAAAAACGTTTGTTTGTTTCACATACAAAAAACATAGCATAGTGGCAATCAACTTGTCCCTTATAGAGTAGCAAATAGATGCATAGGACACCTTCAAAGTTCACAAGGGTGACTAGAAACAAGAAGCACAAGAACAAGTAATATCACAATATGCATCAATCAATAAGCTTTGGAACACTGCACATAGAATGACAACTATGCTCTCTTAATGGTGCCTAAAGGTAGAAGGTGGAGTCTCAAATAATGGTGGAAGAAAGGCCTTTTATAAAGGAAGCAGGGATTTCAAGTTTCAAAAAGAGCTTCCAAAAATTATGGCACTTGTTAGATTTCAGCCCTCATTGCCCCTATCATAAGCATCTTGAAGTGATTAAGGTTAAAGTGAACAAAGATGGAGTATATGCTTGACGAAGTATAAGTTGGCAATCTCAAGTCCCTTGAATATGAGGGCCACACCTCATGCTACTCAACTTCAGTCACCGGTAAGTTCCTGTCATTGTAAGTATTTGCATATCATAGAGAACCGCCAACGGGGTACCCCTTGCACATGGTACAGGAGCTATCCCATAACCAAAATGACAAGGCAAGCAGACAATGAGCATCCCAGCGATCTTTTTATTTACCATATGCATATATTTTTTATTGAGGATGCTTCATAGATAGCTCACTATGGTGATGCTGCAAGTTTCCACCATGATTAGGCATGGCTTAGGCTAGCGGCCCAGGCGTTTCTCTAACACAAAATACAAACTCCATGGACTTACAAGTTCCCTTTTTATTTCACACCGGTGACATCCATAGACAAAAGAGCATGATATCAACTGAGTAAAAAGTACAAGTGCAGTGTTGAAAACGTTCCCTGTGACAACACGGTTCTGCTAATTCCAACATATAAGTACAAGCATATATAACATAGATGACATAATGGTTCAAGTTTATTAGGGCAAAGAATATAAAGTGTGCCATCAAGTTTGTGAGGGATTTAATCACTAAGTTTTCACATAAAAAAATACTTTTTAATTGGAAGATAGATGAAAACAAGAATATACTTGGAATGGTGTAACACACCATGCATAGGAGTTTATAGTGGACACTTTGAAAAAACTTGGTTTCTTGGGAGTTGGAAGCATGAGTAGAACTTACTCATACAAGTGGAGGCTAGCAAAAGACTGGGAGCGACCAACTAAGAGAGCAATAATGACCATAATCATGCAGAGCGACAAAACATTACTAATCAAAGCATAAAGTGGTACCACAAGTCAAAGACTAAATGATCATAGAGGCTATGGTGACTTTTTCATAGTCATAACATGGTGTGAGCATGTGCCAAGTCAACCCAAATAAATCATCAAAGGAGAATACCACAATACTATGCTTTTGCATGCTAAAACAACGCATAATTTCTTCAAGGCACACTAAGCAATCCCAATTGTTTGGAACAAGACATGCTACAGCAATAATCACTAAGCATAAGGTCAAAACAACACCTAGCATGTCATGCTTAAATTCTAAGTCACAGTCAATGCAAGCTCCTCTTAAACTTACACGCAAGAACTTACTACTCCTTTCCAACTCCAAGCAACTTAAGTGCAAACAGCACAGCGAGAACGGGGGTCCAAACTACTTTATTCAAGCAAACTAAACAATCTAAGCAAAGCAAACTAAAACTAAGACTCTCTAAGAACAACACAACAATGCATGAAACAATAAAAACGAAGTGTCTAGACAGACCTGAGATTTTTATTGATGAAGAAGGGGATGCCTTGGGCATCCCCAAGCTTTTACGCTTGTACCTCTTGGATATTTCTTGGGGTGACATCGGGGTGGCATCCCCAAGCTTGATATTTTGTCCATTCTTCATCTCATTACATCATTCTCTCTCTACACCTGAAAATTTTCCTTCATACAAAACTTCACACAATCTTTATTAGCAACATTAGCTTATTCAAAAGATATTAGACCTCTGACAAATCTTTGGAACAGCAAGGATTTTCACTAAAAACACAAGCTACTGTAGTAACTCCTTCAAAAAGCTCAATTCACCTAAAGATAACTCAAAAAGGAATCAATAAGAAGCAAATGCAAATAATGGCAGAAATCTGTCAAAACAGACAAGCAGGTAGAAACCGATTTTTTCAAACATCTTTTGTTGCTTAAATCAAAAAGTGTTGAACTAACTAAAGTTATCTAACATACTGGGTGATTTATTCGTAAATTTTCAGATCAACCCGAGTTACAGAGACTCCTCACGAATTTTTATGGTGGATGACAGAAATCTGTTTCGGGACAGCAACTCTCCTAATCTTACTTCCCTCTCATTATAGGTCATTCTTGGCACAAAAAGCAAACAAAAAGGATAAGAAGAGGTCATTACTGAAGTAATAACTTCTAAGACTCAAGGAAACTCTTGGGTTATCTCCCAACAAGTACTTTTCTTTAACGTCTTTAAGTTAGGCACAAGAAGCAAAAAGAATCAAGTATTTTCAAATGAAGAAGCATTAACATCAAACCTTGCTTTCAAAGGAGGAGAAAAAAAGCAACTTCTCTCTCCTCATAGGGAAGTGTTCAATACCTTTCTTGAATGGAAAATTATATTTAATGATGACTTCTTTCATATCAATGATGGCACCAACTGTTCTAAGAAAAGGTCTTCCCAAAGTAATAGGACAAGAAGCATTGTATTCAACATCCAAAACATAGAAATCAACATGGACTTAAGCATTGTTAACCATAATGAGAACATCATTAATACTCCCCATGAGTTTCTTCTTAGCATTATCATTGAGTGGGAAATCCAAATAACAATCTTCCAATGATGGCAAATCAAGCATTTCATAAATCTTTCTAGGCATAATAGAGACACTAGAACCAAGATCACATGAAGCTTTGAGATCAAAGTCATTCACTTGTATATTAATAATGGGTTCCCAACTATCTTCTACTTTCCTAGGAATAAAAGCTTTGTGTTTTAGCTTCTCTTCCTTAATTTTCACAAGAGCATCTGTAATGTGTTTGGTGAAAGCAACATGCATATCACTAGCATCAGGACTTCTAGCAAGCTTTTGTAGGAACATAATCACTTCAGAAATATTGCAACCATCAAAATCAAACTTAGCATCACTAGTAGTAGGCTCAATAGGCTTAGGCATAGTAGGAGGAGGAACATGGACTACTTGTGGTTTAGTGGTGATGGTGCACACACTATTGTTTATATCAATTTCAGCTTCCCTTTCCCACTTAGCATGAAGTTGAGCTAACAACCTAACATTTTCATCAATAGTAACTTGTATGGCATGAGCAGTAGCAAAGGTATTTTCCATAGTTTCAGGTTTAGCAGCCATTTTATTAATCAAGGAGGACCGTGCTTCAGACAAAGAGGAAATAATCTTATCAACAGTTAAAAGTTTCTCCTCCACAATTTTATTGAAAGCATTTTGTTTACTAATAAAGTCTTTGAGCATGACTTCAAGTTCAGAAGGGGCACTTATAGCATTGTTGTAAGAACTTCCATAGGAATTACCATTATTAGGAGGATAAGGCCTATAATTCTTGTTACCACCAAAATTATTCCTATAGGCATTGTTGTTGAAATTGTTGTTTCTAATGAAGTTCACATCAACTTGCTCTTCTTGAGCAACCAAAGAGGCTAAGGGAACACTATTAGGATCTAAAGGAGCTTTCCCATTAACAAGCATAGCCATAATAACATCAACCTTATCACTAAAAGAGGAAGTTTCCTCAACAGAATTTACCTTCTTACCATGTGGAGCTCTCTCAACGTGCCATTCAGAGTAGTTAACCATCATATTATCAAAGAGCCTTGTTGCAGCACCCAAAGTGAGGCCCATGAAGGTACCTCTAGCAGCTGAATCTAATCGATTTCTTGAGGAGAAGTTCAAACCTGCATACAAAGTCTGGATAATCATCCAAGCAGTGAGTCCATGAGTGGGACAATTCTTAACCAAAGACTTCATTCTTTCCCAAGCTGGAGCAACATGTTCATTATCAAGTTGTTTAAATTTCATAATGTCACTTCTCATAGATATAACCTTAGCAGGAGGGTAGTACTTTCCAATAAAAGCATCTTTGCACTTAGTCCAAGAATCAATACTATTTTTAGGCAAGGATATCAACCATTCTTTAGCTTTTCCTCTCAAGGAGAAAGGAAAAAGCTTGAGCTTAATAATATCTCCATCTACATCCTTATACTTCTGCATCTCACAAAGTTCAACAAAGCTATTGAGATGGGCAGCAGGATCATCAGAACTAGCACCAAAGAATTGCTCTCTCATCACAAGATTCAACAAAGCAGGCTTAATTTCATAAAAGGTAGCATCAGGAGCAGGTGGAGCAATATGAGTGCTTAGGAAATCATTGTTGTTGGTTCTAGTGAAGTCACACAACTTGGTGTTCTCAGCAGAGTTCATTTTGGCAAAGGTGGGCAAGCCAAAAACAGCAGCAGCAGCTAGAACAGAAACTATTTTTTTGTGTTTTTGAATAAAGAAAGCAAACCAAACTAGACTAATTTTTTTGGGTTTTTAAAAAGAGGCAAACAAAACCAAGCAAACTAAAAACAAAGTAAAGAGAAAGGAAGTGAAGGACTCCCCTAGTGAAGGCATCCTTAGCCTCCCCGGCAACGGCGCCAGAAAGACTTGACGGTGCTCGACGTGGCACTTTGTTGGTAACCCCAAGCGCAGGGTGTGAAGAGCACAACAACAAGTTTTCCCTCAGTTGAGACCAAGGCTATCGAACAAGAAGGAGGAAGGAAATATCACACAGGTGTTGCAAACAACGTGGAGACCTGCACAACACAAACTCAAGACTTTGCCCCAACGAACAGTGAGGTTGTCAATCTCACTGGTTTGCTGTAACAAAGGATTAAACGTATGGTGTGGAAGGTAATGGTGGTTTGCAGCAAGTAAACAAGTAACAGTGGAAGATGTATCAATGGTAAATATTGGACCGGGGTCCATAGTTCACTAGAGGTGCTCTCCTTCGATAAACAACATGGCATGAAGGATAAACAAATTACAGCGGGGCAATTGACAGGAACTGAGCAAGGCATAGCAATGCAATTACTAGTCAGAAAGATCCTATGAGATTCGATTGTGCAATACAACAATATACATAGACCGCCATCCAACTGCATCTATGACTAGAAGTCCACATTTAGGTTATCATCCGAACCCCCTCCAGTATTAAGTTGCAAGCAACAGAGAACTGCTTTAAGCAAGGTGTATAAGGTAAACAGTCCACATATTCTATGAACAAGAGACCGTTGTTTTCTCCCTAGTAGCAACATCACATCTACAATCGAAGAGATTTCTGTCACTTCCCTTGGAAACTAGAGGCATAAACCCACTATCGAGCATAAATACCCCTCTTGGAGTCACTAGCAACTACTTGGCCAAGATAGCTACTAACAACGGAGAGCATGCAAGATCACAAACAACACAGACATGATAGAATTATAAAGACAAAACCATTAATCCAACCAACATAATAATCTCAATATCCATCGGATCCCCGCAAACACAATATGCATGATTACAAATAGATTAGATCTTGATCATGAACGGAGCTCACAAGATCTATACATGAAAGCACAAAGGAGGAGATACAACCATCTAGCTACTACATGGACCCATAGTCCAAGGTGGAACTACTCACGCATCATACCGGAGAGAAGGCCTCTAGGATGATCTCCCCTCTGGCAGGGTGCCGGGAAGAACTTCAGACCCCCCCGATCTAGGGACGATGGTGGCGGCGGATACAGAAGGTTTCGTGGAATATTGATCGGGTCCTTAGGATTTCTGCATCGGGGGCTTCTTATAGGCGAAGGGGGAGGCCGAGGAGGTGGCCAGGGGCCCCACACCCTGCCTAGGCGCGGGACAGGTCCCACCCGCGCCTAGGGGGTTGTGGCTACCCTGTTACACCTCTCCGTCTCCCCTCTGGACTTCTTGTTTCCCACGGAAAGTAATTGACTTTGACGTTTGTCCCGTCCAATTCCGAGAATATTTCCTTACTAGCTTTTTTGAAACCAAAAACAGCAGAAAACAGACAACTGGCACTGTGGCAACTTGTTAATAGGTTAGTACCGGAAAACATGTAGAAAACACCTCAAAGTGTAGACAAAGCAAAGCAAAGTAGATACTAAACAAGCATGGAACATAAAAAATTATAGATACGTTTTCGACGTATCAATAAGACACAAAAAACCAAAAGAATAGACAAAAAAGACAAACAATAGAATCTCACGAGAGATAGAAGGGATCGAGGGATCAAAATATCAAAAGATATATCTTCAATGGTATTTGGTGGAAACCAGAATAAACATATACAAATGACAACAACTCACACCCATCTGTAGAATCGATTAATTGATTAATCTAAGGTAGCGGGAATGGGTCTTTAGGACATGTCTTGTTCAGATTGGTGTAGTCAATACACATGCGCCAAACTGTGGAGACATTGGAGTCATATTTTTTTCTCGACCAAGACCGGGTTAGAAAACCAGTCCAGATACAACACTTCCATGATAAAACCGGCTGCGAGCAGCCGCTCTATCTCGTCACCAATGACTTTCCTCCTATCCGCGGCGAAGCGGTGGAGAGGTTGCTTCACCGTTCTTGCATCTGGCCTGACATTCAATGAGTGCTCAATCAACTCCCTCGGCACATCTCGTAGATTTTGATTAGACCATGCAAAGATGTCCTGATTCTCACAGAGAAAGTGGATGCATGCGCTTTCCTATTTGTCATCCAGGCTGGCACCAGTGATGACGATGCGGTCAGGGAATTCAGCATCAACCAAATCTTTTTGTCTCCTTTGTGGCTTGAAAGGCCACACTACCATGAGAATTACTCATACCCAGCATAACGAGCTGAGCCAACTGAGCTAGAGCCAATGCATCGTTAATTTTCTTCTTTTCCTCGGCAATGACCAATGATGTGGCTAGAGCCGAGCCAACCGAAGCACACTCCATAGAGCGCTTATAACTTTCCGAGATAGTGATGACGCCATTTGGCCCCGGCATTTTCATCTTGAGATATGTGATATGCGTCGACACCATAAATTTGGCCAATGTTGTCCTGCCGGATAAGGCATGGTATGAACTTTCGAAATCAACTACCTCGAACGGGATAATTTCGGTCCGGCAATTCTCCTTTGTGTCGAACAAGACATCAATTCTGATTTTGCCCATGGGCGCACAAGATAGATTGGAAAACCCAAACGAATAGGCTAGAAAGACAAGCAATAGAATCCTACGAGAGATAGACGGGATTGAGGGATCAAAATACCAAGAGATATATCTTCAACTAATAAATGTTATTTCTCAGTAGACCCAGCCCTTGAAGCATCCTTTAATAATCATGTTAATTAACATGTGTACTCTCAAATTTGTCCATATAGTCAAATCACACAAACTTCCGCGAGCTAGCATGTGTGTATGTGCACATGTTGATGACTAGCTATTAAATAGTTGTTGGCTTCCTGCCCAGGAGTGAGCGCACTCGTCAAGCTTTAGGTACGGTGCAGAAGAAACCTTCCAGATTCTTCATGATGAGAATAAAATCAAGCTACGGATCTGATCGAATGAGATTTTGTAAGCCCTATTCGATTCAATGACCTCAAAATTCCATGTTTTAATCGGTTGGGATATAGTGTAATGATGTTTGTCATCCATATAGAAAACACTTTGACACAAGGACGGTCAAGATTGACGGTTTCCCTTCATGCTTTACAAACCGAAAGGGTATTGATCCTGATCATTCTTGTGCCTCGGTTTCATAAGTTTGGTGGAGAGGAAAGACACTGAAGCATAAGTCAATTTATCCAAGGGTTTGGAGGCTCGAGTGGCCTAGTTAACCTTTCGAAGTTATTCTTGTTGGCACCAACATTCTCAATTGAAAAAGCACACCGGTGAAGTTCCTCGCTAGTGAAATAAAAGATGATATATAACCTAACTATAAGGCCACAGTAACAGATAGCCTTCAATTTGGCATCAAATAGTGCTATACATGCTTATTTAAACTTTTGTTTTTGCAGATTTAGAGACTCCGTAGGGTGTTCAATCAGTTGAGATATTGCCAAACCACTTTAGTAATGTTGTATGTCATCCATCTAAATAGACCCGAGGGGCCTCGTCATCCTTCCAAAAATATTCTTGTTGGCACCGACCTGCTCAATTGAAAAAGCAACGGTTGCGATGGGAGGTTGTTGGTAGTATGTCGTCACGATAGTTGACCCCGAATGCGTTTGACACCATCTTCATCTTGCTAGGGTTTGACCCCTTGGGGCTTTTCAAGGACGCCCACACTGGCGAGGGAAACGGCTACGACGAGGGCGCGTGAGCAGCAACATAATGGTTCCGATGACCTATTGTGGTGATTTTGATGCGCTACATGTACCCCCTCCGTTTCAAAATATAAGATGTTTTAGGTTTATGAAGAAAATGTATCTAGACTTGTTTTAGTGTGTAGATTCATTCCAAACATGAGTGAACCTATATATTAAATGTAGTCTAGATATATTTGCTTCACAAAGCTAAAACATCTTATATTTTAAAACGGAGGGAGTAGATTTCTACAGATCTCTCAGGTCCTTCGCCACCCTGTTGTGTAATGCAGGCGTGAATGCGTGATTAACCCTCTAAAACACGATTTTTACCAAATCTATCCCACTGCACGAGTTTGTGGACCAGCCCATATCATTTTGCAACTTTGTGAACCTAAGCGAACCCGCAAGACAAGTTTGTGTAAGTGTAACCCAGTGCAATTGCCTATTTATAGCATGACAAGATGAAATTATCCTTGAAAAACAAGCTCGAACAAATATACAAGATGAAATACGGCCAAGTTCAATGACGTACGTGACTTACATGACGTAAAGAACGAGAACAAATCTGAGGGTGCCGACCAAGACCAGAACAAAAAGGAGATGCAGAACAGAGCAATTTGTGGGTGGTGCACGCTAGATGCAAAACCTCCACATTGTTGTACGTCGCAAGAATTTCCGCGCGCGTCTAGCTTTAGGTACGCTGCAGAAGATGCTGCCCAGCTTCTTCTTCACGACGAGGCACACACCCCAGCTCCGGCTCCTCACCTCGCGCCCCTTCCCGGCCACCGTCTTACCGCGCCGGTGGTCCACGTCACGGCGGCGGTCCTGGACTGCCTCCCGCCTCTTGGCGCGCGCTCCCTCCAGCCTCGCCACGGCCGCGGCCCGGCGCGCCTTCGCCGCGCGGCGCAGCGCCTCGGCCTCCTCCACGCGCTCGTCCGCCTTCCTCTCCTCGTCCTCAATTCTCTGCAGCAGCTCCTCGTACCTCAGCGCCGGCACCGCCACGACGTCGTGGTGGCCTCCATGAGCACGCGTTTACGATGCGATGTTGCAAAGCTGACGTGCGATGCGTCATTTGGATCGACAAAACTAGTTTTGTATCGTTTCTGCCGTAACCACTCAGCGACCTCCCTCCGTGACAACTAAATACTCTTATCAACCAGAACAATTAAGAAATTCTCCCGTATTACAACCAAATAGGGATTAACCACTGAACTTTAAATTGGTATCCAACATTTTGCGGTTCCTACCATAACCACCAAACATAAAAGCACAGAGAAATTCAAACTTTCACCGTTTTCTTCCGTAACAAAACCTATAGCTTGATTATCCATAGCACCCAAATCGAGAACAGACAGTTTTCAGGTACTTACTCCGTTTTAAAATATAAGATGTTTTAGATTTGTGAAGCAAATGTATTTAAACTTATTTTAGTATATATGTTCACTCAGGTTTAAATTGAATCTACACACTAAAAGAAATCTACATACATTTTTTTCATAAACCTAAAACATCTTATATTTTAAAATAGAGGGAGTACGTATGAAGAATGAGAAAATATGAGAAAATTACAAAAACACGCTACAATTATGGCTCCATCTACAGAAAACCAGCACAATTCAGTTTCACGACAAGAAAACCACGAGCATTGAGTAACAGTTTTCCAAAAAACACTAATCACTCCGCTATGACGCACTAACCGTGATTCTGACAAATGGAGCCCACAGTCAGGACGCTATGGCATGACTTCTAACGATTGGGGTGGACGGACTTACACACCGCTATTGGCACATTATTTTTCTTTTTTCCTATTATTCTTTTGTTTTTCTATTAACCTTCTCTTTTCCCTCAGATCCAGCCGGAGCAGCCATTTTTTCCCACCCGTCCTTGCTCGCCGGCGCCGCTCGCCTTCCATGCCCTGCATCGGCCAGGGTCGCCCTACCCCTCCCCTCCCTACAGCCTGCTCGGCCGACGCTTCCCCTCCTCACCCCTCCCCTGCAGGACGTCCACGGGCTGGGCGGCGGGCTCGGTCCTCCTCCTCTCCATCGTAGCAGTCAGACCACAGCCGCCTGCTCGGCCGACGCTTCCCCTCCTCACCCCTCCCCTGTAGGACGTCCACGGGCTGGGCGGCGGGCTCGGTCCTCCTCCTCTCCATGGTAGCAGTCAGACCACAGCCGCCTGCTCACCGGGAAGATTTAGGTCGAGGGCCGTGCACGTGCTTCGACCGTCGCCCGGCCCCGTTCCCCACCACCACAACACCCTAAACCTCTACACCACCAACGGTAACCGCGGCACCCCAGTATTGACCACGCTCCTCCCGGCCAAAGTACCGCGTACGTCCCCTGCATCCGGCGGCGGCCCGCCCCTTCCCCACATCCTGTGCATCCGACGGCGGCCTACCCTATGCCGCGAGAACGTGATCGGCATTGGTTCACGCAGTCGCCTGCGTGCTCCGCGTTCCCGTGGCTGTCGCCGACGCCGATCTCAGAGATGTCCACCATGCTCGTCGCCGGCCGGCGCGGCCCTGCTGGCCATGGCGACTGAGCTGATGCATGCGTAGGTGCAAGCCAGGTGCTCGATAGCATGTCCAAGAGAGAGAGGGGATGAGGGTGCTGACAGGTGGGACCTATGGCTATTTTGATGGCCCAAATAAACGGTGTGACTATTTGCTGCCACGTCAGCATTAACAGCAGGCCCCACTAGTCATAATCCTGGTTAGCGTGGCTGAAGGAGGCAATGAGTGTTTTTTTCAAAAACTGTTACACAATAGTGGTGGTTTTTTGTCACAAAACTGAATTATGCTGGTTTTCGGAGCCACAATTGTGGTGGTTTTTTATAATTTTCTTAGAAAACGGAGATGGATCAATTTATCAATTTGTGGGATGAGACAACCGCATGAGGAGCAAATACTGATTCAGATCTGGTACTCCCTCCGGTCCATATTAATTGACTTTGATTTTTTAAATTTTGGATGAACATATATACTAAATAGTGTCTAGATTCATCCAAATTTTAAAAAATTCAAGTCAATTAATATGGGTCGGAGAGAGTACCTTAACTATCGGAAAGAAAGATTTGGTAAACGCAAATCTAGGTTGGCATGGTATGGTCGGAGCTGACTTACATCACAAAGGAGTCGCCTTTTCCCCAAACTTGTGCGGCGCTTAATCCCGTCTCTAGTAAATGTCCCCACCGTTTCCCCATGGCTGCATCGCGAAAGGGTGAGTGCTCCGCCTGCGGCATCCAGAGGCTCCGTGGCTCCACGAATCAAGCACTTAGATCCCATGGCTGGTCGCCGGCTCGATAGCTGTAATTTTCTCACATCCGATTTGGCGATAGAAGAGGTAGGGAGTGAGTGACGAGCCCGTTCGACTCGTACAAACTTTTTTGAAAGTATACCTGCTCTAAAAAAAGGGAAAAGAAAAGCGCGGATACCCCTCCTAACTAACGCTCATAACGGTCTGTAGTAGAGCGTCGCTCACCTAGGGCCGGCCCACAGGCTGCGATCGTTTGATTTCATGGGACTTTGCCCTTGGGCCTTTGATAGAAAGGCCAATGTAATTTTGTAGTAATACAAGAAAGACGAACTAAAAAAAAGCTGTGGACCGTGCACATGCGTCCTGGGTTGGCGACGTCGCACATGCTCCCTTGCACCTCAAACTGCTCCAATCTACCGTGGATGCGCCTCTCTCTCTCTCTCTCTCTCTCTCTCTCTCTCTCTCTCTCTCTCTCTCTCTCTCTCTCTCTCTCTCTCTCTCTCTCTCTCTCTCTTTCGCACATGTTGCACATGCTCCCATGCAAACCTGGTTTCGGTTGCGGTCGGAGGTAAGAAAAGAAGCGACACCACACATGTTCCTCAACGCCGCACCTGGTTGCGGTGGGAAGAGTTGGCCGGAAGGTCCTCGCGACAATGGAGCCTGAATGTGTTTCTCCCTAGGGTTTGATCCCTTGGGGGCTTTCGATGACGCGCAAGCAACAACATTATGGTTCCGGATACCTATTTTAGTGCTTTTGACACGCTACATGTGGCTTTCTATAGATCTCTCATGTCTTTTGCCACCCTGGTGTGTCATGTAAGCATGACTAACCCTCAAAAACACGATTTGAACAAAATGTATCTCACTGCACGAGTTTGTAACTTTGTGGACCAAAGTGAACCCGCAAGACAAGTTTGTGTAAGTGTAACCCAGTGCAACATTGTCTATTATTTACACTCCATGCATGGCAAGATGAAATTATGTTTGAAAAACAAGTTCGGACAAATATCTCTACTATATAATTTGTCTTACCGTGGTTTTCGTCCGTCCCGTCTGTGCGCCATTGATCGCTAGGTCGCTACTTTCTGTTTAGTCGTTCGTAGAATCAGTTTCAGATACGATCGATCCAATCCGTCTTGAACCCATATACAAAGGGCTGGTTTTGCTATTTCTCCATCGTTCTGTCCCGGACATCCGATACGATGTGCGCGCCGCCGGTGGAAGTATGGACCGGAGCAAGCACAGGCTGAACTCACGATCTTTTTTCCGTCATTCCCTTGCTCGCGTCCGGTGGCTACTAGCTGGATCCAAAACGCTGAAGTGCGGAATTCCAAGGCCCTTCTGCACCGTTGCGTCATTGCTACATATCGGCGCTCACAGCCTCCTCAAAATCTTCCTCCTCCTTTAACCTCGAGCTTGTCAAGCTTCATGCACTAGCCAACGCAACCAAAAGTCCGAACTGATGGAAATGACTAGTGCAATCCACTTATACACTTCAACAGAGCTCACCCAGTCCCATGCTATTTGAAGCACCATGGTGGGAGCCGAGGGCCACGCCCGCCGATTCGACCCTCTGCAGCCATGCTCTGCTCGGCTAGGAAGGAGGCATTCCGATCCAACGACCGTGTCGCGTGCGGATGCCCCTGCATATACCCCGCTATCTCGACGGCACAAGCTGTGTAGACTTCCTCGCCACATGAATAAGCAAGATGTCGGTGTGTGTTGACCAAATCCGCTCGTTGCCACTCCTCCCTCCAGCCGCGCCCTGGCTGCCACCCCGGGACGAGCATACGACCAGCTCCAACGCCATGCAACAAGTCGTGCACGCCGCCGGACAAGCTCTGTCTCTATAGCCATGCGATGAATCAGTAGCGACCTTGAGGCGCTTCTGGCTGGGCGGACGACGGCCATGGGGCAGGAGCCACACGAGGCCGCCAAATTTCCTCGACGCCGCTTGGCATCCATGTACGCGGGCATCAGCTTGGCAAAGAAAAACAATGATTCTACGCGAACATCAGACATTCGAGGAGGCTGCGATGTGTGCATTGCGTAGCTGATGGTTATTATTGTACGCAAGCTCCAGCTAGAGACTACCTTCATTTTTTATAAAACATGACGATGGCATCCTAAGAAAAAGATGAATTGAATCAGCTTCTGCCTTACTCAAGGATCAGGATATCACATGTGAAAAGAAAAATCAGGATATCATCTCAACCTCACGACGCTGTCTTCATCAGTTATATCAGAAAATAAATCGGTACTCTATACATTCCTGAAATTAGGCCTTTTTAGTTCATAGAATTATCTCCTTTTCTGCGAGATAGAATTGTCTCTTACCCACTATCTGAAAGATTTATTTCTTCATCGTAAAAATATTTTTTAACTGAAGCATGTTTGCTTCATAACCATACGGACCAAATAAAAACAGTACTACCTGACAATTTTCAATCTGATTGAACTTAGTTCACATGAGAATTTACATCACCTGAGCTACTTTTTATACCTAAATTTCATTACACTTGTGCTATTGATATCGAAATAATAGGTAACCATTGAAATTAGATTATAAAATTAGCAGAACAAATTAATAATCTTTGATTACCGTTGTATCAGTTGTGATTTTTTTATTGGCCTTGTACCAATTTGACAATTAGACAAAACAATTGAGTAAAGATTGTTGACATTTGTAGAGTGCGATTTATTGAGACCATTGGAGTCCACCGGATTTGTTTTGCTTTCTACACATATGATGTCGAATTAAAAGTTAAAAGATAATTTTTTTAAGATGTTTCGTGCACATATCTAACAATAAAAATGACAAGACTCCGTGGCAACGCACGGTCATTCAACTAGTACAAGATGAAATACGGCAAGTTCAATGACGTACGTCACTTACGAGAAAATTGCAGGCAACACCATGTTTTGTGGCATCAGTTGCATAGAACACATAAACAAACGTTTTATTGCAGCTAGCACAACTTTGTAGCTAAACCGTTACAGCTGGCCCAAATTACTCTGGTTAACGCGTTGATAATTCCAGGCCCACTAGCCCCACCACATCAAGGCCCGTATAATGGATTAATGAGGAAAAAGAGAAACCAAGTCGTAACTTGTACGAGCTAAGCGTTGTGTTGCGCGTGCGGCGGCGATGCGACATGGCAATGGGGCCGGCGATGGAGGCAGCGCCGGCATCGAGCAGGATTAATGCGGACGACCTCCTGCCCCCTACCGTGGGTACGTCTCCCTCCTCTCTCAAGTAGATGAGGCGCGGAGATGCGGCCCAGCGACTGTGGCGGCACGGCGGCAGCGGTTCTAGCGGATTTCGACGACATCGTCAATCCTTCGAGCAAGTATATTTCACACCGACTTGCGCCCTGTTTCCCCTATTTCCCATACCGTAGTTTTCTCGGTTTTATGCTATGTTTTATGCTATATTGCTGCATTGTGTTGAATTAGCAACTCTCTTATTAATATAGAGTAATCGCAAGCTGCCTGAGAATGTTGAAGCATCACCGTCCACAGCTTCTTCACCATCATCTACAATAGCTTTGCCCCCGTCTCCAGCTCGTGCTGCAGCGTCATGCATGCCTCTAGCTACGGATGTACCGTCACGCATGCCTCTAGTTCATGTTTCATGGACCGAAAGAGGGAGTAGCCATTATACAAATAGCAGGGCATATAGTTACTTCACAGCTGGACCGAAAGCGCAAGAGGCATGCATGACGCATTTGAGGCATTTAAATTATAAATTTGTATGAAATGACATGAGCCATGTAGCAAATTCATAATAGTTTTTGCTTAATTTGTTGTTATTATTGTTATTGGTATACTGTGATATAATTGTGTTGCTCAAATTACTTGTCATTTTCAAATGTTATGTTGCCCAATTTTTGTGTTATATGTCCAGTATTTTTAGCTGCAAATCTGGGGCTGTGAGTGTATAGCTGTGAGAACCACGTGAGTTTGCAAATTAACTAGAGTAATTTGGGCCAGCTGGAACAGTTTAGCCACAAAGCTGTGCTAGCTGCAACAAAAAGTTTGTTTGTGTGTTTTGGTGTTGCCCGTCACTTACACATGACGTAAAGCAACAAGACAAAATCTGACAACTTTGCATGATTCGAATGTGCTGCCGACCAAGGCCAGAACAAAAGGGGATTACAGAACATAACAGTTTGTGGGTGGTAGATGCAAAACCTCCACACTGTTGCAGTACGTTAGCACGTGCCTGCGTACGTCTCAAGAATTTCCGCCCTCGTCAAGCTTTAGGTACGTTGCAGAAGATTCTCCCCAGCTTCTTCTTCACGACGAGGCACACCCCCCCTCCCCGGCTCCTCACCTCGCGCCCCTTCCCGGCCACCGTCTTACCGCGCCGGTGGTCCACATCACGGCGGCGGTCCTGGACTGCCTCCCGCCTCTTGGCGCGCGCTCCCTCCAGCCTCGCCACGGCCGCGGCCCGTCGCGCCTTCGCTGCGCGGCGCAGCGCCTCGGCCTCCTCCACGCGCTCTTCCGCCTTCCTCTCCTCGTCCTCCACCCTCTGCAGAAGCTCCTCGTACCTCAGCGCCGGCACCGCCACGACGTCGTGGTGGGCGCTTTCGTCCTCGTCGCCGTCATCTCCTCCCGCGGAGCGCGCGGCGAGCTGCTCGGCAGCGACGGCCGCGGACCACGTCAGCGCGTGGGTCTCCGCCGCCACGGCGCGCTCTGCCAGCTGCAGCGCGCGCAAGGCCTGGCGCCGGACGAGCACCCGCCTCTCCAGCGAGTCTTGGCGCCGCGCGCCGCGCCCAGCTCCGAGAGGATCCGCCGGAGCTCGTCCCGGCCACGATCAGCGATCCGCCGGAGCTCCTCCACCACCGCCTGCTTCCTTCCCTCCTCCTCCTGCCTCGCGAGGGTGGCGCCCTGCGTGGACTCGATCAGCGACTTGAGGGGCGGGATCTCCGCGGCCGTCGCCGCGAGGCGGCTCTTGGCCGCAGCCAGATCGGCACGGAGAGCATCGAGCTCATCGCCGGGAGGCGGCTTGGTGGCGGCGAGCGCTGCCGCCGCCACGCGCGCGGGGTGCACCTCGTCCATTGTCCCCGGGAGCTCCATGAAGAGAGTGGCGGGTGGTCTGAGAATGAGAGGCTCGTCGCTTGGTTATTTCGTAGGTTAGACCAGCATTAATTTGGCGTCGTTCTCATCGGTGTATGCTTTGGTGGGGGGCAATAGCTAAGTGGTTCTTTGTCCTATTTTGTTGCATTTTTTTTTTCTTCGATTGGTTTGATGCACTGGATCGAGCTGCAGAGCTAACTTGCAACGTCGAGATTTCAGGACAGAAACAGAGGTCGTCGTGGACCCGATATTCAGAGTGCAGCCGAAGGAAATTTTCAGGCGACTGTGCATGACTATATTGTGTAAATTACGGCTCCTTTTTTTTTTCTGCAGCCATGCAGGAGGACTGCTAGATACTAGATAGTACTAGAGTGACAACATCTGCATATGCCGGCTGATGGCCGTGTAAAATGTACAAATGGATGGGACAGATTAATGTTACTACTAGTACAACAAATTCAGCACTGCATACGGTTTCAGATGAAAGCTTCACAGGCAAACTAGCAACAGATAACAATGGATTTTTTTTTAGATAACAGGCATAGAAATGCCCGGCCATAAATTAACAAGGCCCCAAAAGTTCAACATAGACGATATCGATACATGCTACGGCATACAGCTTAGCCAAATGAAAATGAAACAGGAGAACTAAAGGGGTCGGCCTCCCCACAACAAGCTGGGCCAGAACGCTAGAGTAAATAGCACCGTAAGTCATAGAACTTGTTCCCCACGTGCAATTAAGTCACACATCTTGTAAAATAGATTAACCGGTCACACAAGTGGTCAAATGCGTGCACCGCAGGTCACAATCCGGTTAACCAGGCGGTTTTTAACACAAAGCATCACGCACGTGTCACGTTCGGTCAACATGGCACTTAAAATTTTACAAAACCCCCCTCATGTCTATCTGGCCGGGTTCATCTGAAATTGTATTTTTTTGGGATCAGATCACGTTAGTTACACAAAGTAAAAAAAAAAGTTTACCTAAGGATTCACGTCGATCGAATCGATCTGATACTCGTTCCTGTTCGTGGTGTGCGCGTCAATGGAGGACGCGAGCGGTGGACCGGCGACCGCGGCCAGCTCATCGGGGACGCCGCATGTGGAGGAGAAGACCCTACGCGTTGAGAAGATGGCGCTGCCCGCTGATTTCCCCCATCTCCGGCTCGAACGGCGGGAGGCCTCGGTCCATGGTGAGTTTCTCTTCTCCCCATGATTTATGATTTCCATTCAAAGGAGGATTTTTAGGATATCCTGGTCCTCCACGGGGAGCATTAGGAGTACCGATCAAATCAAATCTCGTGGCCTGTTCTTGCTGATATCGCTGATTACTACACTAGTGAGTTGCTGTCCCCTGTCCGTGATGATATGTTATTTTTTGTTCTTCACGTACGTTGAGGTTCTTAACCCTTCCGGTCTCCAGATTTACGGTATTAACGTTTTTGTTAGAAGTCCCTATTAACCTTGCGAGGCAGTCCCACGTGACGAGTTTTTTTTTAAAAAACCGACCGGTTAAGCAGATTGTGACTATGGTGCACGCGTTTGACAAGTTGTGTGACTGGTTAGTCTATTTTACAAGTTATGTGACTTAAGTGCACGTGAGGGACAAGTTCTATGACCTCCGGTGCTATTTACTCAGAACGCTAGGAGGGGATGACTGCAGTCGCGTATAGCCTTCGGAGCTAGTCCACCATCCATCTAAGTCCTTCCTTGTCCTCATGCTTCGCGCCTACTGTTCATGGCTGTAGAATAATTAATTAGAGTTTTATAAATCACATCAGCAGGTTGATTGATGAATTTAGATTTAACGGTGATTTTGTTCCTAACTAGCCACAGCGCCCACGATTGTGCTAGAAACAGGAACCAAGCGAGCCTTTTACCCTAACCCGCAAGACCAAAAAGAATCGAGCGAAACTGTGCAAAATTTTTCTAGGTTCCAATCGCACCCTAGCAATTGCCTGACCACACTCCAAGATAGTTTTGCTAAAGAGCAGGAGAAAAAGATGTGCGCAGCGTCGTTACAGAGAGAGCATCTCCCATTAGATGGACGGCATTAATCCGAATATGCTACCTCTTTTTTTTGTGTGCAAACGAATGCCTACCTTGATGACATTATGCAGTAATTGAAAACAGTTGTACATCCAGTAATCACTCTACAGTTTCCCTACAAAACACGCAAAGCCGAGGGAGGTAGTATCTTGATTTTTTTTATATAGTACTATTTTCCCCTCAAATTTCAGAAATAATACCTGAATTGAGTAATTTCCAAATCTAATAATCCGTACGGTAATCCACCGGATGAAAGTAGATTTTCGTGCACAAATGTAGCAGTATATAGCATGCACGCAATCGCCATTCTCCCAAAGGTACATGCTACCTAATCAATCGGCAGATCAACTAGTACCTTGCTCTCGAAAGAGGCTTTCGTCCCGCTTATAAATAAAACAACAGGTTCGTACAGACACCAATCAACGATCACCAGCCGAAGCCAAAGGAGAAATAAAAAAAAAGGTGCAAGTCGGCTGAGCCAGGGCACAATAATGCCCAAAGCTAAATAAAAACTAGTACCTTGCTAGTTTTGGTCAAATTTGATTCTTTGTGTTTGGTTTTAATTTATAACATGCCCTCTCGTGTAACGGGTTCTTAGAGGAGTCGGCACCACCAAGCCCAAGTCGCCGTGCGTGTGGTCGTCCTCCAACGCGACGGCGCGGCGTGCTCGCACGCTTGCGGCCACGTACGACGTCACGGATGGCACGCGGCGCGGACACACACCAGGCCGGGAGACGAGCCGGCCGCCGGCGGGGCAAGTTGAGGTTGAGGAGGTACTATGCGGCACGGCCACAGCTCTTCGCGCGCGGTTCAGGGCCAGGCGCAACAGCTGGCGTGCGTGGCGTGGGCACTGCAACACGCGGGGGCGGCAGGGAGCCAACACTGGGCTACCGGCAGGCGTGCGCGACGAGCACCTTGATAGCGGCTCGTCCGACGTGACGCAGGGACACGGCGTACATGCATGATCATCAGATGTATATATGCAGAGGCCCGAACAGAATAGTAGAGCAGCTAATTATTGGACGTAGCATGCACCTTAATTATATATATGGATCGGACGATGAAAATGTCAAATATTAATTCAAAGTACTAGTCTACAGGGAGAGCTAGCCATCGTTAGTGGATCTGACCGATGTGATGCACGATCGCAATCAATACAACGACACGTAGAAATCAGTTGTTCAGCTATTAGGGCATGGCCCGACAAAGAACCACGCCGCCCTTCACCCTCAAGTAAGCTCAATCGATGATACACCCCAGGCTGAGAGAGGTAAAAGGAGTTCCTTCCCTGTCACTCCGAATCCTGTGCTATTACTTTGAACTTTGGAGACGCACGCTATAAATTGCTGCAGCTGCACCCTCGCGAGGCACGAAATCTCAAACACGTTCACAACCCGGCCAAGTTACAACCAGCTAGCACGAAGAGAGACGATGGCCACAACTAGGTAAAATCTGAACAGTAGAAAAATGTCAGGAGCAAGAAGAAATAGTAGACCGACGATGGAAAATCTGGACAAACAAAATAGAGGAAGAACAAACCGAAAAAGAGGAAATAAAATCAAGGAGAGAAACAGAGAATCAGAAAGCCTAAAGAAAATCAAATCAGAAGAAAGGGAATTGACCAATCTCCCTGGCAGTGGAGGAAGAACAGACCGAATAAGAAGAAGAAGAAAAATCAAGGAAAGGAAGAAAGGACGGGAAATCATAAAATAAAACAAATCAAGGACTAAGGTAGCCAAACCCCACCGGCCAAACTTGGCTCACCTCCACCGAATCCAGCGCACAAGACATCCATGGCGACAAACCAGACGCCGTCGATGGAGCGAACGCCGGGGAACACGACCAGCGTCAGTGAGGCTGGGGAAGACAGCCGGCGACCCCTCCGTCCGGCAGAAAGATGAAGAAGCAGAAGAGCCGGGGAGGGGCGCGGGAGGAGCGAGGGAGGGGAAGTGCGAGGGGCGGAGGCAGAGGCAGACGAAAAGTAGGAATAGACATGCCCAGCGGGAGGAAAAGCCGGCCATGCCCTAGCGCGATGAGCTATTTCGACCATCGTGACCACCACGGGCGGCGTCGCCCACCCCCGTGCCAGGCCCACTGACAAGCAGGCGCCCAAAGAAAAGGGGGCCACGTCCCAGCGAAGGGAGTAGACATCAAGCGGGTAAGAAGAGCCAGTCCATCGGTGGGCTTGCAACGTAACTCACGACGCAGTATGGGCGCGTGACGGACGCGAAACGGGCGGGGATAGGCGTAGTTATGCAGAAGTGGGACAATTGGGATAAGTGGAATACGACTTTTAGACTACTAGACTAATTCAAAACTAAGTGGGAGAAATGAGATAAACTATATTTGACATATTCCGCTTATCCCGCTTATCCTGCTTATCCCATCTAAATTAGAGTTAGTCTAGTAGTCTAAATATGGTATCCCGCTTATCCCAATTGTCCCACCTCTGCATCCCTAGATGGGCACGGGATGGGTCGGCGGGGTGGGTGGGCATCTGCCCCTTCCAGAATTAAAACACCCGAAAAACGGCAACGAAAATCTTTCGCAGGAGGCTGACAGGCGGGCCCGACGGGAATTAAACGGGGTAGCCAGAGAGGAGCACATGCCCTGTGTAGGAAAGGGTGTACAACCAACTGTTAGATAAAACTCTCCCGTTCGAGCCCAACGGCCCGAACGAGTCCCTTATCCGCGCCCTGATCGGGGGTGCCCCAACCTCATCTGGTGGGTGGGCCCCTGTCGCCGCGCTATAATAAAGAGGTGCTGTATCGGCAGCACACGTCACGAGGATCGCCGCTGTGCCAATCACCCCACCTACATCCCTACCGATCTAGGGTTAGCGTGAGCCAACGGGAAGCGCCGCCACCACCGCACACCCACGCCGTCGCCCTTCTCCCATGGCTACTGATGCTGGCACTAGCTCTGGCACTAGCTCCGGCATCCCCTCTGGCTCTTGTTTGTCGAGCTAGGGAGCAGGTAGTCCCTCTCCTCTCAGATCCCTCTCTCCCTCTCTCAGTTTCGAGTCTAGATACGCAAGGTAAAGTGCTACTGAATAGATCTAGACTAGTTTGTCAAAAAGCTAAATTAACATTGGTATGAGAGCCACTAGTTGCTAGATCTTTTGGTGCAAAAGAGAGAGAATAAACCTAGATCTGAAAGTGTGCCTGCCCTATGGCCGCGCCGTTCCTCTCGATCTAGATGAGCATCAACTAAGGCATCTAGACGAAGAACATAGCCCTTCAGGCAAAGAAATCCTAGATCTAAAACCCCAAAAGGAAAACCCCTAGTTCCTCCCCAGATCCCAATCCCGAATCAAAACAGAGAGCAAAACCCCCAATCCCTACCTTAGAGCACCCCATATTTACCCAAATCCAGAAAAAATTTTCAAAACCCCCAGATCCCCAAACCTTAGATCCAAGCAAGAAAAGATTTCCGGCCGTCGCCGGCAAGGGGGTCCCCTCCGCTGCGCCTCTTGATGGTCAGGCGCCCACCCTCGGGTGGACGCACCGCTGCCAAGGGGGGCAGAGGGGGGCCGCGGCTCCGCCGCTCATCGTTTCACCTCTCTGCTGCACTCATGGTGGTGGGGAGGTGGAAGGGACAGAGGGAAAGGAGGGGAAGAGGCAGGGGTGGCGGAGTAGGAGAGGGAGGGGCTCGCCGCCGGCACCGTCACCGGGCGGGCGACCACCTCGCCTCGCCAATGCCGCCAGAGAGGAGCGGGTGGGGGGGTGGATAGAGGGGGAAATGGGGCTAGGGTTAGTGGGGGCTGCGCGGGGGGGGGGGGGGGGGGGGTAGGCCGATCGTGCAATAAGGATCGAGCGGGGCGGGCGGCCGCCGGCGGTAGCAGGCCAAGTGGCCAGGCCGTTGGGCTCTAGTGGGCCGCTGGCGGCGTGAGCGTGCACTGCGCGGGCGGCAGCCAGCGAGCAGCACTTGGCGGGCTGCTGGCTGGGCCGGGGAGGCCGCGTGGGCCGTCGCGCTGGGCCGCTGCTGGGTGAGCGGCTGGGCGCTATCCACAGCGCGCGCGACAGATAGTCGTGGGGCACCCTCAGTGAAGGCCCAAAGAGCATAACTGTGCAGTTTTTCTGTTCTTTTTTTCAGAAGCTGTTTTTTATTGTTTTTCTTAGTTTTTTAAGCAATTTTCATACATATTTCTCTAGTCATTTTATTTCAGTGAATATTTTTATTAGAGAATATGAAAGTGATAGATTTTGGTGTGTGAGCGGTAGGGGGCGCCCTACCCCTCCTTATATAGGTGGGAGGGAGGCGGTTTGGGAGGAGGGAGTCCTCCTCCAACTCCTCCTCATGGCCGGCGGGTGGAGGGAGTAGGACTTCCACCCTAGGTAGGTTTCCTACTCTCCCTCCACCAAGCAAACTTCAGATTTGACTTTTCAAATTGGCGTTTGACTTTCAAACTTCGATTTGATTTCTCTCTTTATATTGCCCAGCCAAGTGACCTAGTACATGATGCAACCATTCCACATTGTCATGACACATTCATGTACCCTTCCCCCTCTAGAGTGCCAGACCTTCCAGACCCTTCTAGAACATTCCTAGTGAAAACACCGGAATCATTCCCGAACTCCGAAACATGACTTTCCTTATATGAATCTTATTCTCCGGACCATTCCGGATCTCCTCGTGATATCTCGGATCCCATCCGAGACTCCGAACAACATTCGGTCTCTTACTCACCATTCCATAACTACACAACAACATCGAATCCTTAAGTGTGTCTCCCTACGGTTCGTGAATTATGTAGACATGATCGAGACTCTTCTCCGATCAATAACCAATAGAGAAATCTGGAAATTCATATGGCTCCCACATATTTCTACGATTACTTTGCGATCGAATGAACCACTTACATACGATACCAATTTTCCTTTGTCTCAGTATAGTTTACTTATCCGAGGTTTTGATCGTCGGTATCTCTGCATACCTAGTTCAACCTCGTTACTGATAAGTACTATTTTCTCTTCCCGTGATATGTGATCCCTTGTGAGCCAGTCACATGCTTGCAAGCTAATTAGATGACATTCCACCGAGAGGGCCCAGAGTATATCTATCCGTCATATGGATGGACAAATCCCACTCTTGATCCATGTGCCTCAACCCATACTTTCCGAACACTCAATGCCACCTTTATAGCCACCCAGTTACGGTGTGGTGTTTGATGTCATCAAAGCATCCTTCCGGTGATGGTGATTAACATGATCTCATGGTCGAAGGAATTAGGTTACTATGTATCAGAAAGCTTATAGCAAATGAACTATATTAAATGACTTGATCTTTATGCTATGCTTAACTATAGGAGTATGTCCATCACATCATTCTCCTAATGATATGATCCTGTTGTTAATAACATCTCTATGTTCATGATCAAGAAACCATGATCATATATTAACCAACAAGCTAGTTTAACAAGAGGCTTTACTAGGGACTCTTTTATGTTTACAAATCACACAAGTATTAATGTTTCCGGTTAATACAATTATAGCATGGTATCTAAACATTTATCATAAGTATGAAGATATGATAATAACCACTTTATTATTGCCTCTTGGGCATATCTCCAACAGTCTCCCACTTGCACTAGAGTCAATAATCTAGTTTCAAACCTTTGTGTATTCAACACCTATGGCTTTCCGGTGTTGTATATACACGATTGCTAGTGGTTAACTGATCTCCGAATCTGACACTTCCAGGTCCGTGTGTAACTGCATGTCTTTGCGTCTCTACGCATCACTCATTCTCTAATGATATGACTTTGTATAAATTTGGTCCTTTGGTGAGACCTTTAGTTCTTTGGGGTTAAAACATGTTGATAATATTGTTGTACAATATATCTTCATAGTACTATCCCGCTGTGAACTACACCTAGTTTGATAACAAACTACTTGACACAAATGCCCTCTTTTGCTGCTATAACAGCAGTCATATACTTAGCCTTTTGTTTTAGTATCTGTCACAATGTCTTAACTTTGGAACTCATCCAAATTCATTATGTAACTTACTTTCCATCATATTGTGCCACCCTTAGTTTAGATTGAGATAAACTTAATTTGTACTTTGTGACAAAACTTGTATCAATGTAGCACTTTTACAATGAACTAACCATCTATTTGTCACCTCTAAAAAACAATATATTCTTAGTTCTTCTAAAAGATTCATAAGAATATCCTTACTATCATCCAATGATCATCTTATGAATCATTCTGGTATATGCTCATAACATTTAGAGCATAGGACATATCTGGATTTGTACATATCACAGTATGATCGGTATAAATACTCTTTGTGATTTCATACATCAAGTATCAATCTATACTTGAATCTTTGTTTCACTTACCAAGTGTCAATACACTTGAATATATCATCAATATTGAACTCATTCAATCCTTTCTGTGTGACAAGAACCTTTCTTGTAGTTTCTATATTGAACTCATTCAATACATCATCTATGTACTTTCGGCACAACCATATTAGCGTCTATTGATGCCAAATATTTGGGTTTTTGCCTAAGTCTTTCATCAGGATGAAATTCTTAATATGTGTTAATAAAAGATACATCATTTCCAATCAACAATATGTCTTCCACATAATGTATTAGAAATATGTCTTAGCACTTCCACTTAATTTCTTGCAAATGCAAGCATCTTCATCTTCTTTGATGAATTTAAACTCTTTTAACAATTTCATCATGGTGAAGATTCCAACTCCGCGATGCTTACTTCAACCATTGAAGTTTGCATATGCTTTTAGCATCCTTTGAATTAACAAAATCCTTTGGATCGTGTCATGCACACGTCTTAGGTAACAATTCTATTAGAAGAACTTGTTTTGTTTATTCAACTGTCACATAACAAAATTATATGTAGTGGTTGCTACATTAATCCGTCTAGACTAAATATCGCTTAATGAAAGATCGGATCTTGTCATAGTCAACTATTTGAATACTGTCGTGAACTCTTTCCCGACATGTCGATAATTTCATAGATGTGAAACATCCATGTATATTTCTTTATAGATCCAAATACGACTGTAGGGTCTTGCACCTTTTCAGAGGGTCTTTCAAGTTCAAATATTGATCTCTCGTATATAGAACTATCACGGATTTTATGGCTTCAAGCCATTTGACGGAGTCAGGGCCCATCATCGCTTCTTTGCATGTAGTCTGTTCATTATTGTCAAATAATGATTCAACCCTCAAATCTTGGTATTTGATTGTTTACCCGACCTACTTGGTTCAATAGGAACTTAGACCTCCGTGACCACAACCTTTGAGGCACGTGAGCCATGAGCATTGTTGCTGCCTCCGGAACACTTTTCGGCGCTGCGCATATAGCTAAGGTTCTTTTAACCTTATCAAAGTTCTATTATCCTCCCACTTAACTTTTCACGGAAAATTCCTTCTCAAAGAAACTTGACGTTCTAAGCGACAAACACTTTTGTCTCTAATGTTATGGAGGAACAGTTATTCGAAATAACATACAAAGACAGGTTCATCCGACTTTGGTTGCAAACATCTTTCTTATGCATAGCATACCAATTTTTTAAGAAAGGACAACTTGGGTTTTATCCCAAACCCAACTTGCTAGGGTTTATATGGTGTCATTTCAAAGAATTATGATGGAGCTCTTTTCAGTGGAAAAACAGTAGTCTCTAAAGCTTTTAATCTTTAAAATATAATGGCAGTTTTATGAATTACACCTTTGATCTTACCATGTCAAACAAGGTTTAATTACATATCTTGAATGCTCCATACTCTTATGGTGTTTCGAGAAATGCAAATCCACGGAACGATTCATTAAATCTTAGGTATTATGCTAAACTTGTAACTCAAATATCTTCCTTTATGATCTTATCATAAACTATTTATATTCTTGTTACAATAATTTTGCACTTCATCTTGAAAGTCTTTGAACTTTTTGAAATGTTTCATACTTCATCCTTATTAAGTAAATATTCATATATTCACTCAAATTTTCGGAGAAAGCATATGAAGTTGAAATCCATCGCTCTTGACTACACATAATGGACTTCATACAACAATATGTACAAGTTCCAATAAGCTAGTCATTCGTTCCCTTTTGGCCTATGAAAAAAAGTTTTAATTATCTCTAGGAAAGTTTCACAAGCATCATTTGATCAAAAATCAAAAGACTCCAAAATTCCATCTACATGGAGTTTCTTCATGTTTTCTTTCCAATATAATTTAAACAGCGATGTCACTTCCTAAGTGATCTTTTAATCAATTTGTCTTTCGACATTTTTAGCACTAGTTTTATGGATGTGATTTCTCCAACGACATTTGTAAATCATCCATCTTTTTTGGATTACGATAATTATTTGAACAACCCTTTTGTTCTCATAATACCTGATAAAACAGATCTTGAAGGTAAGCTTTGATGTTAACGAGCAACACAACAACCCTTTATTTGTTCTCGATGAACATCATGACATATTCTTTTACTAGTTACTTAGGCCATTGTAGTTCATGAATTGTGTTGTTTCCTATGACGATTCACACCAACAAATTCAGTATCAAAATACTTAAGAACCACATTGTTTAATAAGCAAAGAATATAGCCATAACATGTATATCCTCTATATACCTAAGCTGAACAATTCTAGTCTATTCTATTCTGCCATATATTTCTGAAATTCTCTTTCAATATTTCCTTTTCTATTCGAAAGAATCTATCAACATCAATAGTGGAGCCATACACATGACACATAGTTCAAAGCATGTATAGTTAAATACCAATGTATTTGGACTTGCACTTTGAAGTAGATCACCATCATCAAATACTTGGTGTTCTTTCAAATTCCATTATTTAGTAATCTTTTAGTGTAGTAAACATTTTACTTACATTAAATATTCATCCTTATCATGGAACTATTCATGATCAAGCTACTTTAGCTTATAACGGTGAATTACGAGTATAATGTTGCTCTCCAACACCTTTTGGAGGATTAGGACGATAAGCGTTTCCGTCATTTTTCAAATTCTCATCAAATATGAGAACATAAACTTTGCCATATTATACTCTCTCATGTTGCAACCAAAACATTATTTCAGATATCGCAATATCTTCCACACATCATGGTTTCTGAAACAACTCTTTCAGATCCTAGATAACCTTGATATTAAAACAATCTTTTAAATATCAAGAATCATGGAGACAAATATGATACTTATATACTAACACTGGAATTGTCACTCTTGATTTAATACCAATTATTAAACTTCATGAGTAACCGGAATTTACTGAAAGTTTGCAATAGGACTTTTAAACTTTAGATTAACACTTCAAAACAATACGATACCAGTTCATAAAGTAACTAACCAGAATTCTATAGTTCTATCATCTCAATTATAACTAAGCGCAAGGTGGTAAATGGATGCCAATGACTACAACAACTATGCTAATTCACTTTGATTTAATTTATGATAAACGGTGTTCAACTTTTAATCATATTGCTGTTGAACTCCCACTCAAAACAATATCCCTCACATTGTTTTAGTGATCACACGAACCAAATTCACTACACCAAGTCCGATCATCACGTGACATGATATAGTTTCAAAGGCGAACAATCATCCTGTTCATCATATCATCTATATGACTCATGCTTTACCTTTCGGTATTCCGTGTTATGAGACCATGTCTGTACATGCTAGGCTCGTCAAGATCAAACCTTAGCTTCCGCATGAGCAAATCTGGCTTGCTCACATTGTATACACTCGCAGAATCTAGCACACCCGATCATCACGTGGTGTTTCAAAACACGAGCTTTAGAAACGGTGCTTACTAAGGACGATCACTTTAAGACTTGAAATTGTGTGCTTGAGGGATCATCTTATAATGCTACCGTCGTTAACTAAGCAATACAAGATGCATAAAAGGATTAACATCACATGCAATTCATAATATGTGATATGATATGGCCTTTCTTCTTGTGCTTCCGATCTCCATCTTTAAGCACGAACATGATCTCCATCATCACCAGCATGGCGTCAAGGTCAATGGCGCCGCTTCATGGTTGTCATCCACCAGCATCAACTATTACTACTACTTTGAATAATAGACATGCGGGTCTTTAACGGAATTTAAAAGACAACCATATGGCTCCTGCCGGTTGCCAACTTACAATAAGGAACATTGCATACATCATATATAATCACAATCATGGCCATATCACATCATAGCACACCCCTGCAAAACAAAGTTAGACGCCTCTAATTTTCTTTGCATATTTTACGTGGTTTGGGGCTTTCAATAAGTGTCGCTCTAACTTACGAACAAGAACCACAACGTTGATACTAGTATTGTCAATCACCCGTTGTAAATTGAATCTTAACTATGTTGGGCGAAACATGCACCCGCAAAGCCACTTATGCAATTCAAGTTGCATGTCAAGCGTAGAGCAAGTCTCATGAATGATGTCATGTAAGGTTAGCCCGGGCCGCTTCATCCCACCATCCCGCAAGATGCAAAGTACATAAGAAGCAATCGACAACAATAGCATCAACGCCCACAATGACCATTGTTCTACTCGTGCAACAGATCTACATATAGACACGGCTTTGATACCACTGTAGGGGTTCGTAGCATGGAAAACAAAAAATTTCTACCGCATGCACACAAACAAGCCAAGATCTATCTACTAGATTGTAGCGACGAGTCGATAGAAGAACTCACCCTCGAAGATTCCAAAGCGGTTAACGAGAGCATATTCTCGTGGGTGATGTAGTCGTACACTTGCCGATATCAAGATCGCGTAGAAGATCCTTCCTGCGCTGCGTTCCGACAGCGCTTCCGCAGTCGGTCACACGTTCGGTACTCGATGAAGACCTTCCTCTCCCTTGTTCCAGCAGGCAGCGGAGGTTGTAGCACTCTCCTCGCGATTCCGGCAGCACGACGGTGTGGTGTCGGAAGTAGAGGGGAGATCTCTACTTCCCTCTACCCCTCCTTATATAGGTGGGAGGGAGGCGGTTTGGGAGGAGGGAGTCCTCGTCCAACTCCTCCTCATGGTCGGCGGGTGGAGGGAGTAGGACCTCCACCCTAGGTAGGTTTCCTACTCTCCCTCCACCAAGCAAACTTCAGATTTGACTTTTCAAATTGGCGTTTGACTTTCAAACTTCGATTTGATTTCTCTCTTTATATTGCCTAGCCAAGTGACCTAGTACATGATGCAACCATTCCACATTGTCATGACACATTCATGTACCCTTCCCCCTCTGGAGTGCCGGACCTTCCAGACCCTTCTAGAACATTCCTGGTGAAAACACCGGAATCATTCTGAAACTCCGAAACAGGACTTTCCTTATATGAATCTTATTCTCCGGACCATTCCGGATCTCCTCGTGATATCCAGGATCCCATCCGAGACTCCGAACAACATTCGGTCTCTTACTCATCATTCCATAACTACACAACAACATCGAATCCTTAAGTGTGTCTCCCTACGGTTCGTGAATTATGTAGACATGATCGAGACTCTTCCCCGATCAATAACCAACAGAGGAATCTGGAAATTCACATGGCTCCCACATATTTCTATGATTACTTTGCGATTGAATGAACCACTTACATATGATACCAATTTCCCTTTGTCTCACGATAGTTTACTTATCCGAGGTTTTGATCGTCGGTATCGCTGCATACCTAGTTCAACCTCGTTACTGATAAGTACTATTTTCTCGTTCCCATGATATGTGATCCCTTGTGAGCCAGTCACATGCTTGCAAGCTAATTGGATGACATTCCATCGAGAGGGCCCAGAGTATATCTATCCGTCATATGGATGGACAAATCCCACTCTTGATCCATGTGCCTCAACCCATACTTTCCGAACACTCAATGCCACCTTTATAGCCACACAGTTACGGTGTGGTGTTTGATGTCATCAAAGCATACTTCCGATGATGGTGATTAACATGATCTCATGGTCGAAGGAATTAGGTTACTATGTATCAGAAAGCTTATAGCAAATGAACTATATTAAATGACTTGATCTTTATGCTATGCTTAACTATAGGAGTATGTCCATCACATCATTCTCCTAATGATATGATCCTGTTGTTAATAACATATCTATGTTCATGATCAGGAAACCATGATCATATATTAACCAACAAGATAGTTTAACAAGAGGCTTTACTAGGGACTCTTTTATGTTTACAAATCACACAAGTATTAATGTTTCCGGTTAATACAATTATAGCATGGTATGTAAACATTTATCATAAGTATGAAGATATAATAATAACCACTTTATTATTGCCTCTTGGGCATATCTCCAACAATCTTGTCATGGCCTCTCTTCCCCAATAGTTCGAGAACTTCGTCATCAACTATAACATGTCCCCTGAAAAGTGGGACATTTAAAATACCATAGGGATGTGTTCTCAAGAGGAAGAAAGGCTTAAGTCCATTCACGATGGTTCTTTGAACTACGTGAAGGACAACAGGAAGAGGAACTTCACGAACAACAACCATGGTGGCTCCCCTTCCAAGCCACATGGCAAGGGCTCCCTACAACACCAGCATCGGTATCAACAGTCTCTCCCTGGGGACAAAGACCAGTGCCACCATTGCAAAAAACCTGGCCACTTCAAAAAGGATTGCCCAATATGGCTAAAGTACATAATGGCAAAGGATGGTAAAGACATAGTCTCTTTTATAAATGAATCCTTGTATGAAAAGTTTTCTAAATCTACTTGGTGGATTGACTCTGGTGCAACTATTCACGTTGCCAACTCTTTACAGGGATTCCATTCGACAAGGATTTTGCCAAGAAGATAAAGACTCATTGAAGTGGCGAATGGGATTCAAGTAGAAGTGGAGGCAGTTGGCGACATTCCTCTAGAGCTAGCTGATGGCTTTACTCTTTTGCTTAAGGATGTTTTATTTGTTCCTTCCATCCATAGAAACTTAATAAGTGTGTCGTGCCTGGATGAAGACATGTATGAGTGCTATTTTGGACATGGAAAATCTGCCATTTGGTTGAAAGATACTTGTGTGGGTGTTGCTTCACTCCATGACAAGCTTTATTTATTATCCTTGCATGAGAAAGTGTTTTCTGTGTGTGATGTGAATGAACAAGTTCCCTTGTCGAACAAATAACAAAAGAAAATAAAGTGAACCTTTGAATCATCGAAGTTATGGCACTGTAGATTAGGCCATATTTTGAGGGGAAGAATAGAAAGCCTCGTTAAAAATGACATTCTTCCTTCGTTAGAGTTCTCAGACATCGAGCAATGTATAGATTTCATTAAAGGAAAGTATGTAAAGCAAATTAAAAATGGTGCAAACCGAAGTATAGCGAAATCATCCACACTGATATTTGTGGACCGTTTCCTGTGAAAAGTGTGGATGGTTATGATTCATTCATAACATTCACGGATGATCACTCCCGATATGGTTACATTTATCCAATTAAAGAAAGATCTGAAGCATTGGATAAATTTAAAAATTTCAAAGCTGAAGTAGAAAATCAGCATGATAAAAGAATTAAAATAGTCCGGTCTGACCGTGGGGGGAGTACTACGGTCGGCATACTCCATATGGTCAAGTACCAGGACCTTTTGCAAGGTTTCTACAGGAAAATGGAATAGTCGCCCAGTATTCTATGTCGGGCGAACCTCAGCAAAATGGAGTAGCTGAAAGGCGTAACCGTACCCTTATGGATATGGTGCGCAACATGATGAGCTATTCCACCCTCCCATTGGGATTGTGGATGGAGGCGCTTAAAACCGCCATTCACATTCTCAACAGAGTACCAAGTAAGTCGGTTCCCAAAACACCGTACGAATTGTGGATAGGCAGAGTCCCCTCTCTGCACCACTTGAGGGTCTGGGGGAGCCCAGGTGAGGCAAAATTTTTCAATCCAAACATTGCAAAGTTAGACCCTAAAACAATATCTTGCCACTTCATTGGCTATCCAGATAAATCAAAAGGCTATCGTTTCTACTGTCCTGACAGATACACAAAGTTTGTAGAAACGAGACATGCAGTCTTCTTGGAGGACGAATTGATGAGGGGGATCACGGTATCTCGGGAAATTGATCTTAAGGAGAAGAGGGTGCATGCACCTAATCCGATGACTGAGGAGCCATTTTTCTCGCTACCTGTTGTGCCACCATGTACAACCCCTGAGGTTGTGGTGCCAGCACCTGTTGTGACTCCACACGTGATAGCGATGGGAGAAGGTTCGGAACCTGTCCATCAGGAGACACCTGAACCCACTGTTGAGCACGAAAGGGAGCCAGAACAGCCACATACTGAGAATGTGCCAGAACCTGAGGCACGAAATGAGCAAGAGTCTGATGAACTCAGAAGGTCTAAAAGAGAACGAAGACCAGCCATTTCCAAAGAAATTTACAAAGTTTACAACACAGAAACAATTCATATGGACGGCGATCCTACCTCATATGAAGAAGCCATGAGAAGCCCTCACTCAGCCAAGTGGGTGGAGGCAATGGAAGATGAAATGAAATCGAAGAGTTCCAACAATGTTTGGGACTTAGAGGAAATTCCTAAAGGAGCCAAAACAGTAGGATGCAAATGGGTCTACAAAACAAAGTATGACTCCAATGGGAATGTAGAAAAGTACAAAGCTAGACTTGTGGCAAAAGGCTTTATGCAAAGAGAAGGGGTAGATTACAATGAGACTTTTTCTCCGGTCTCATGTAAGGACTCCTTCAGAATCATCATGGCACTAGTTGCACATTTTGATTTAGAGTTACATCAAATGGATGTTAAGACGACATTTCTAAATGGAGATTTAGAAGAAAATGTTTACATGAAATAACCCAAGGGTTTTTTCATGGAGGAGAAGGAACATATGGGATGCCGCCTAAAGAAATCCATTTACGGGTTAAAGCAATCCTCTAGGCAGTGGTATTTAAAGTTTAATGATACAATTAAAAGATTTGGATTTAAAGAGAATGTTAAGGACAACTACATTTATGCAAAGTTTAAAAGTGGGAAATATATTTTCCTAATTCTGTATGTGGATGACATCTTACTTGCTAGAAGTGATGTCAGTCTACTACTAGAAACAAAGAAGTTCTTGTCTTCAAATTTTGATATGAAAGACCTTGGTGAAGCTTCTTATGTTTTGGGCATATAAATTCACCGAGATAGAAAGAATGGAGTGTTAGGACTGTCGCAGAAAGCATATTGTGAAAAGATTCTAAAGAAATACAATATTCATGCGAGTAATGCAACACCTGCTCCCATAGTCAAGGGCGATAGTTTTGGAAAATCCCTATGTCCAAAGGACCAATATGAGATCGATCAAATGAAGTCAGTATCATATGCTTCTACCGTTGGAAGCTTACAGTATGCACAAGTGTGCACTCGCCCTGACTTAGCTTTTATCACCGAGGTACTCGATAGATATCAAGAGAATCCAGGCATAGAGCACTGGAAGATGGTAAAGAAAGCTTTGCGTTATGTGCAAGGCACAAAAGGCCTCATGCTAACATATAAAGATCTGATTCCCTAGAAATAAAAGGGTACTCAGATGCGTATTTTGCGAGAGATAAAGACGATAGAAAGTCCACGACAGGATATGTCTTTACTCTCGCAGGAGCTGCTATTTCGTGAAGAAGCGTCAAACAGTCGATAGTTGCATCATCTACGATGTATGCAGAATTTATAGCATGTTATGAGGCCTTGGGACAGGCGTTATGGTTAAAGAAATTTCTATCCGACTTGAAAGTGGTTGACTGCATCCGCAGGCCACTAAAGATGTACTGTGACAACGATCCCGCAGTATTCTATGCTCATAACAACAAGTTGAGTAATGCTACAAAGTCTATAGATATAAAGTACTATGTTGTGAAGGACAAAGTCTAGGATCAAACTATAAGACTCGAGCATATAAGGACAAATGATATGCTTGCGGATCTGCTAACGAAAGTCTTACCACCCGTGAAACTATGATTCCTGGACTACAGAGGCCCAAAAGTAACAGGATTTGTTTCAAAATAGAAAAGTATGTAGTGGTTGTCTGATTCTATCGGCAATTGAGCTGAGACGATGAAACATGCTCTATGTACCGATCCGTGATGAAACGAGTAAAGTACAAAGTTAAAAGTAAAATCGAGATCAAGGGGGAGAATGTTAGATAGATCTCTCCCGTTCAAGCCTAACAGCCCGAACGAGTCCCTTATCCGCGCCCTGATCGGGGGCGACCCAACCTCATCTGGTGGGTGGGCCCCTGTCGCCGCGCTATATAAAGAGGTGGGGTACCGGTAGCACGCGTCACGAGGATCGCCGCTGTGCCAATCACCCCACCTACATCCCTACCGATCTAGGGTTAGCGTGAGCCAATGGGAAGCGCCGCCACCACCGCACACCCACGCCGTTGCCCTTCTCCCATGGCTACTGATGTCGGCACTAGCTCTGGCACTATCTCCGGCATCCCCTCTGGCTCTTGTTTGTCGAGCCAGGGAGCAGGTAGTCCCTCTCCTCTTAGATCCCTCTCTCCCTCTCTCAGTTTCGAGTCTAGATACGCAAGGTAAAGTGCTACTGAATATATCTAGACTAGTTTGTCACAAAGCTAAATTAACACCAATGTTTTCGTTTTTTACTGTACATGTGGACAAAAATATCTTTGCAGCGTCGAACGGCCCAGATCTTATTTCACAGGCCGATCAAGCAACCAGCATAAGAACCCCATGGGGGACATCAATAACAGCTTTAGATGAGTCGGTCAGCGACCCTTTGATCGACCAACGCAGATACGTACGGGACGCTGAGTATAGAAGGAAAAGTAGAGGCTTAACTGGTGCGCCTCTGTTGATCGATCAGTAGCCTCCGGCGTCGTCTCATCCGTCTTGATGCCAAAGATCTCCTCGAAACATACCTGAGTCCCGCTTTTTATAAACACAGCATGGAGGGGAGCGCCATGACTGGTCATGGAGGGGCAAGGAGATTCATAAGAGAGGATAGTAGAGCCTGACCTGGGTTGACGGGTGCTATAGGTGTCGATTGCCCATCGGAGGCCGTATACTGGTCCGCCATGTGCACCTAGCTGGATACGGCAATGGAAAAAGACACAGCAACGGTGTGCCTTGCGCGTTGGCACCTCGATCTGGTACATGTTTTCATTTTGCACATTTTTGGTTATGTCCACACCAAGACTACCGGGAAAATTAAACACAGCTGTTCGTTCGTAGACGATCGTTTCCAGACTACTATCCAGTAGTAATTTACTTCGTTCGTCCAGAAATATAAGACATTTTAGCTTTGCCAAATAAATGTATTTAGACACTTTTTAGTGTATAGAAGATTCACTCCAAACCTCTACGAATCTATATACTAAAAGACGTATAGATATATTCGATTCACAATGCTAAAAAAGTCTTATATTTCTGAACGAAGAGAGTATTTAGCATCCAATAGTAGAAAAAAAGTCAACAAAGTAGCTAGTTAACTTCGTGGATTGGTGCCGTCTTTGTTTTTGGACAGCTTGACACCCTGCCATGCATACATCGATACGATGTGGCATTTTAATCATTTTGTTGCTTTCGTATTAACGATTCTGGCGGAAAGTCGTTCTGACTCCGAGCTCCAGTGCTCCTGCGTATCACGAAAATTTAAAACTATGTTTATAGGTTCTAAAAAAATCTTAAAACAAAATCCTAAAAGTTGCTAATGATGTATCTCAAAGACATGCAAAATGTCAACTCGAAATGTTTTGTAATCCGAGCTACACAAAAATGATAAAGTGTGACTTGTTGTGATTTGAAATCACTACACTATAGATCTACAATTTTGTCATTTTTGTGGAGCTTAAAATACACATTATTTTTACTTGAGAATTTGAACTTTTGTGGTATGCATCACTGGCTATATCCTGATTTGTTTTTAGAACTCAAAGTTATGCTTTAAAAAAACAAGATTACTGGTGTCTATGTGCACCAAATCTCTACCATGATTCTAGGGACGTAGACAGGAAGATAACAGCGACCGAGTTTGCAACATATACAAGGAGGGAGAAATTATCGGTAACATGGCGTCCACACATACTTCTTTTGTTCCATAATATGAAAGATGTTATATGTTGATCCAAATTCTACAAAGTATAGGCCAACTTCTGACGAGTGGAGCGAGGCCCCCCGCGGTACGGTACGGATCGTCGAAGACCTAGGTTTCCACCGTTATATAAACCCCTTGTAAGCCGCCGGTTGGGATGAGTTGCATCTGTGAAATCCCCGGCGTTTGTAAACACTCCTCGATATAGTGAAGTTTCGCTGGCTGGCGCCCGTGGTTTTTTCTTCTCTTTGTTGGAGAGGTTTTTCCACGTTAAATCTGTGTCCCCCTTGCTGTGTTTTTCGTTTTCGTTCTTCGTTATCTTCTTGTCGCAATTGTAACAAGTGGTATCAGAGCACCAGGTTCTAATCTAGGGTTTGCGACATGTCGCCATTGAAGTTCGATCTACCACAGCTGGACTACACCACAAGATTCTCCTTGTGGCAGGTGAAGATGCGGGCGATTCTCGCCCAAACTTCTGATCTGGATGAAGCGCTGGATGGATTCGGTGAAAAGGATGCTAAGACCTGGTCCGCCGAAGAGAAGCGGAAGGACCGTAAGGCTTTGTCTTTGATTCAACTTCATCTGTCCAATAATATTTTGCAGGAAGTACTGGAGATGAAATCTGCTACTGCCCTATGGGAAAAACTGGAAACGATCTGTGTGTCAAAGGATCTAACCAGTAAGATGAACGTGAAGATGAAGTTGTTCTCGCACAGGCTGCAAGAAGGTGGATCGGTAATGAATCATATATCTGTTTTTAAAGAGATTGTTTCAGACTTGCAGTCTATGGAGGTAAAATATGATGATGAGGATTTAACTCTTCTACTCTTATGCTCGTTGCCTAGTTCCTATACACATTTTCATGATACAATATTGTTGAGCCGTGATGAACTAATCCTTGCCGAAGTACATGACGCCCTCAAACAGAGGGAAAAGATGAAAACTATGGTAGGGTCAGATGGGACGTCATCCAAGGCTGAGGCTCTGTAGGTTCGTGGCAGGACCGAGCAGAGATACAACAACTATGGCAACAGAGATAAGAGCAAGGACAGTAGAAGTCGTTCAAAGTCCAAGGGAAAGGATAAATTCTGTAGGTATTGTAAGAAATCTAATCATGTTATTGATGATTGTTGGAAGTTGCAGAATAAGGAGAAAAGAAACGGAACTTACCAACCGAAAGATAGGTCTGAAGGTTCTGGTAAGGCTGTTGTTGTTTCTGATAGTTCTGATGGTGAATGCTTAGTTGTTTTTGCTGCTTGTGCTTCTCGTGATGATGAATGGATACTTGATACTGCATGTTCGTTTCATATTTGCTGTAACAAAGATTGGTTCAGTTCATATGAGTCTGTGCAGACTGGAGATTTTGTGCGTGTGGGGAATGACAACCCATGCCATATCGTTGGTGTTGGATCTGTTAAGATTAGGACACATGATGGCGTGACACGCACGTTGAGTGAGGTGAATCACATACCAAGCATGGCCAGAAATTTGATCTCCCTAAGTACCATGGACGTTGATGGATACAAGTATGCCGGTGGGCATCGAGTTCTGAAGGTATCAAAAGGTTCTCTTATTCACATGATAGGTGATATGAATTCTGCTAAATTATATGTTCTTAGAGGTAGCACTTTGCCTGGTATTGCTGCTGCTGTTACTTCTAATGATTCTGATGATTGTGGTAAAACACATCTATGGCAATATGCGTCTTGGGCATATGAGCGAACAAGGCATGGCAGAGTTGGTCAAGAGAGAGCTGATTGATGGTTGCAACTTGAGTAGTTTGAGTTCTGTGAGCACTGCATCTTTGGTAAGCATAAGAGAGTTAAATTCAATGCTTCCGTTCATACCATCAAAGGCATATTAGATTATGTGCATGCTGATGTATGGGGTCCGTCCCGTAAGACTTCTATTGGTGGTGCTAATTATATGCTTACTATTATTGATGATTACTCAAGAAAAGTGTGGCCTTATTTTCTGAAGCATAAATCTGATGTTTTTGATGCTTTTAAGAAGTGGAAAGTTATGGTTGAAAAACAGACTGAGAAGAAGGTAAAGGTACTACGTACTGACAATGGTATGGAATTCTGTTCTAATGAGTTTGAGGAGTTTTGCAGTAACGATGGCATGATCAGGCATCACACCATCCCATATACTCCTCAGCAGAATGGCGTGGCAGAGCGCATGAACAGAACCATCATCTCGAGGGCTCGTTGTATGTTGTCTAATGCAGGTATGCATAGGCGTTTCTAGGCTGAAGCAGCCAACACAGCGTGTTACCTCATCAACAGGTCACCTTCTATTCCACTTGAGAAGAAAACTCCCATTGAGGTATGGTCAGGTTCACCTGCTGATTATTCACAGTTGAGAGTTTTTGGCTGCACTGCATATGCTCATGTTGATAATGAAAAGTTAGAGCCTAGGGCTGTTAAGTGCATATTCCTTGGTTATGGTTCAGGAGTTAAAGCATATAAACTATGAAATCCTGAAACTAAAAAGATTTTGCTAAGTAGAAACATTGTTTTCAATGAGTCCGTTATGTATCATGATAGCTTGCCATCAGATACCTCTCCTGTTGCTGTTGGAGAGGAGAGAGTTAATGTGCAGGTGGAGAACCTGCAGAAAACTGTTGATAATGATGCTATTGTTGAAGATACATATGAGGAAAACATTGATGATATTATTGTTCAACACTCACTTACTATTTTGCAGCAGCCACATGAGTCCATTGCTGCTGATAGACCGAGGCGTAACTGTGGTCCTCGTCCTCGTTTAATTGAAGAGTGTAATCTTGTACATTATGCTTTGAGTTGTGCTGAACAGGTGGAGAACGATTCTGAACCTGCTACATATAATGAAGCCATTGCATCCATTGACCGCGAGAAGTGGGTTTATGCTATGCAAGAAGAGATGCAATCGCTTGATAAAAATGGCACATGGGATGTTGTGCGCCTGCCTAAACAAAAGAAGGCGGTCCGCTGCAAGTGGATCTTCAAGAAAAAGGAAGGTCTATCTCCCAAAGAGCCTTCAAGGTACAAGGCAAGGTTAGTAGCAAAAGGGTTCAGCCAGATTCCAGGTATTGATTACAATGATGTGTTCTCTCTAGTTGTGAAGCATAGTTCCATTCGTACTTTCTTTAGCATTGTGGCTATGCGTGATCTTGAGCTTGAGCAGTTAGATGTCAAGACTGCTTTTCTGCATGGAGAGCTTGATGAGGAAATATACATGGACCAACCAGAAGGGTTCATAGTGCCTGGTAAAGAGGATTTTGTGTGCAAATTAAAGAAGTCTCTTTATGGCTTACAGCAATCTCCAAGACAGTGGTATAAAAGGTTTGATTCATTTATGATCTCACATGGTTTTGAGAGGTCTAAATATGATAGTTGTGTCTATATCAAGTTTGTTAATGGATCACCTATATACTTGCTGCTATATGTTGATGATATGTTAATTGCTGCCAAGGGCATGAAAGAAATCACTACTTTGAAGGCACACCTAAGTAGTGAGTTTGAGATGAAGGATCTTGGTGCTGCTAAGAAGATCTTAGGTATGGAGATTACCCGAGATAGAAAATCTGGTTTGTTATTTCTTAGTCAGCAAAGTTACATTAAGAAAGTTCTTCATCGTTTTAATATGGATGGTGCCAACTCAGTTAGTACTCCTATTGCTCCTCATTTTAAATTGTCAGTTTCTCAATGTCCTACTACTGATGAAGAGTTTGAGTACATGTCAAAGGTGCCATATTCTAGTGCTGTTGGTTCTTTGATGTATGCCATGGTTTGTTCTCGTCATGATTTATCATATGCTATGAGTTTGATAAGTAGATACATGGCTAATCCTGGTAAAGAACATTGGAAGGCTGTTCAGTGGGTTTTCAGGTACCTTCTTGGCACTTCCAATGCTTGTTTGAAGTTTGGCAGGACCGGTGAGGGACTCGTTGGCTATGTGGATTCAGATTTTGCTGCCGATTTGGATAAGAGAAGATCCCTCACAGGTTATGTGTTTAATGTTGGTGGTTGTGCTGTTAGCTGGAAGGCTACATTGCAGGCTGTTGTTGCACAATCTACTACTGAAGCTGAATACATGGCTATTGCTGAAGCTTGCAAAGAATCTGTTTGGTTGAAAGGTTTGTTTGCTGAGCTTTGTGGAGATGATTCTTGCATTACTTTGTTTTGTGACAGTCAAAGTGCCATATACCTTACAAAAGATCAGATGTTCCATGAGAGAACTAAGCACATTGATGTCAAGTACCATTTTTTTAGAGACATTGTTGCTCAAGGTAAATTAAAGGTATGCAAGATCAACACTCATGATAATCCTGCTGATATGATGACTAAACCTGTTCCTGTTGCTAAGTTTGAGCTTTGCTCGAACTTAGTTGGTTTAACTGATTAGCCCAAGTGGCTATTGGCGCCGAAAGTATTTGCTTTGTTTGTTCAGGGAGATGGTTGCTGTTGATGCTACAAGGAGGAATTTGTCTCAAGGTGGAGTTTGTTATATGTTGATCCAAATTCTACAAAGTATAGGCCAACTTCTGACGAGTGGAGCGAGGCCCGTCGCCGGAGGCTTGGGCCAAGTGTAAAACCCCTCGTAAGCCGATATATAAACCCCTTGTAAGCCTAGGTTTCCACCGATATATAAACCCCTTGTAAGCCGATATATAAACCCCTTGTAAGCCTAGGTTTCCACTGATATATAAAACCCTTGTAAGCCGCCGGTTGGGATGAGTTGCATCTGTGAAATCCCCGGCGTTTGTAAACACTCCTCGATATAGTGAAGTTTCGCTGGCTGGCGCCCGTGGTTTTTTCCTCTCTTTGTTGGAGAGGTTTTTCCACGTTAAATCTGTGTCCCCCTTGCTGTATTTTTCGTTTTCGTTCTTTGTTATCTTCTTGTCACAATTGTAACAAAAGACTCGAATGTGGACGTACATAGCCGAGGCAAGGAGCGTTTGTTTCTTGGTGCATGTGCATCTCACTTCTGTTCTTCCTTTTTATGGTTTCATCTCCCTTATATGTGAGGATTTTTCTTCTTAGATTCAAAACATATCTTGAAACCTTGGATATTCAAATTTTGAGATATTACTTTTGATCATTATATAATAATGTGCCTGTCCTAAATATAATTGAGCACTATTAGAGTATAATTCATAATTAATCTATTTTCTTTATAGAAACAATATCAATATTTCCGTTGCATTAAGAGAACTAATAAATACATAAAAGGATGAGCGCCCATCGCACCAAAACAAAAGAAAATCTAAAGCTAGCATGAACATGACAACATATGAGCCACAAAGATAGAGAGAACACCACATTTACACTCTATCATCCTAGACTCTCCTCTTAATGTTTTCCATGGTTTTTGGATAAATACAATATACAATGGCCCTGGCCTAGCCAGAACGCATCAAACCCTCGACCGCTTAATTTGTTTGTTTTGTATTACTGCACGTAGACTATGCATAAACTTAGGGCTGAAGCATGCTCAACAAACATTGACAACAACTACATACGTTCCAAAATGTAAGCATTGAACTGCTAGAAAGGCATATTATGAAACAAAGGTAGCAGCTATTATCTTTTTCAAGAAAACGATCTCAAATATTATGGTACTCTGAAGCCACGGACTACTTAATTAGCAACCGAGTGGTAATCTTACACAAAACTATCCACGAACTTGATAGAAAAAAAAGGATGGTGTTCTCTTTAAGATAGATTTTGAAAAGGATTACGATGAGGTTAAATGGTCTTTCTTGCAGCAAGTTCTTAGGATGAAAGGTTTTGATCCTATTTAGTGTGACTGGATTAAAAAAATTGTAGAGAAAGGTAGTGTGGGTATTAAAGTAAATGACATAGGCTATTATTTTCAAAAAAAAAAGAATTGCGATAATTTCTCATGCAAAAGAAGATAGTCAGGTGCATGTCCTCATTTCTCATCTAATTGACGGGGGAGTGTCGATTCTTTAATATGTAGACGACACCATAATTTTTATGGAACGCGATTTAGAGAAAGATCTCAATATGAATCAAAATCTTGGATCTGCCACTGCATATAATCCATGTAAATGTATTCAGCCATGACATTTATGTCACAAGTATGGCACCGGCAACATGTGGAATTAGTACATGACAATGGGGGAAACGGCAAGCGCGTGTGACAACCACTTTCTTATGTTTTTGCAAATCTGGCTTACGTGCAGTACAACGAAAAAAGCGACCTAAGACTACTTCAGGGAATATGGCCCAGGCAGCTGATTTGGACTAGTCTAGCTACCTTACATTCAAATGTCCAATAATTAATCTAGCATTCTAGTATATTAGATGGAAAGTCCTGACATCAGCTTATTTATGCCGGCCTTGTTTTTAGATAGCTTGGCATCATGGCATGCATCTACCAGCCGTGAGCCCGTGATCATTTTGTTTGTTTTCTATGAACATGCCACTGTGCTAGATTGGACGGCCGGCATTAACCCGAATGCTACCTCCTTTTTTTTTGGGCAGACGAATGCCTACCTTGATCTCACACACACACACACACACACACACACACACACACACACACACACACACACACACACACACACACACACACACACATATATATATTACTTTTTTTTGCACCAACACATATATATTACTTATTAATTAATATATAGCTTATAAGCGTGAAGAGTTGTGAGCATTCTCAGCCCTCGTTCCGTGTTTATGAGATAGTTCCGTCGCTGGCAGGTGGACCTGAGGTCGTGTTGGTCATTTGGTGGTGGGCCTGAGGTTTATTTCACGTGTGGCTCCCACCCTCCTAAATTCTCTCTCTTTCTCTTCCGGATCATCTTCCTCCTGAGTGATTCTGAAAAAAAAAAAACCATCCCGAGCTCCACCTCCTCGCTAGGGTTTCTATCTACCGCCCAACAATCTCCGGTCACCAGCCTAATCAGCTCGAATTAGTTCTGGTTAATAATGACTCCGCAGTGAAAGAAATTGGATACCCAGTAATGACTCGGCGGCAAGCGAGAACTGGGCGGGACATGGCCAGCAGGTCCTACGTACTGCTGTGTGACCGGCATGTGAAAGCTCAGCTCATGCTGGCATGCATCAGATGATCAACTAAAAAATAAAAAAAATAAAAATCAAGTACTCCCTTCATGCACTAGTTACCTTCATTTACTCTAATTACATATAGGAGTAATATAGGAAAAATTACTGGATACATAACGCTATCTTACCTTTTTTTTGCGAAGAGGGGTGAAATTGCATTAACCAAGAACCTTACAGATGAACCCAGAACAAAAGAAAATTACAAAGAGACCCTTCCGAGCCCTGGCGTCGTCTTCGTCGAGCAAGCCGCCACGCCGGCGAATCCTGTCACTTCTCCTCCGAACTCTTGGACTGGGAGGCTCCCCATCGCGACCAGGAAGTCGAACGCTCCTCGGTGCCGAAGCACCCACTAGTAAAAAAAAGGCTATCCGTTCGTGCCTCCTAACAACATTAGTTCCTGTTCCGCCATGAACCGGGACTAATGCTGGCACGCGTCCCGGTTCGAGCGGGCACGGGGCTTGGAGGCATGCGTCCCGGTTGGTAGGGGAGCATACTAAAGGTTGGGCGTCAGCCACGTGGCGTGGCACACACCTTTAGTCCTGGTTTTGTTACAAACCGGGACGTATGCTCCCGCCCTCTATAAATGCAACGCCCCAGCCCTCTGCCTCCACTCTGTTTTTTCTTGGTGGAAGGTGTGAGGGGTGTGCTAGTTTTTCCCCCTATGCATGCATTCAAGGTGTTTGATGAAATGTTTGAGTGAATGATCCCGTTCAATTTCTCATAGAACAAAAATACAGAAGGTGTTCGAGACGCACTTGAGCTTTCTCCTTTTTATTTCCCTCGATCGAGGTTAGCAATCTTATCTTTTCTCTGTCATTGATACAATACATGTGTCGATGTGAATTGGTCATTTCACTATTTATGATGTCCTGTTTTTGATAAACTTACTTATATGATGCAGATGAACAGTCGGGAATGGATGTACGGTGACCGGCGTGTCCCCGGGTATATGAAAGGCGTGGATAAATTTATCGATGTGGCTACGACAAACAAAAAGAATGGTTTTATACGTTGTCCATGTGTTCAATGTCAGAACAACAAGGAGTACTCTTCCTCGAAAATCATTCGCGGCCACCTGATTATGAAAGGTTTCATACCCAACTATAATTGCTGGACCAAGCACGGGGAAAGAGGGGTTATGATGGAAGATGGTGAAGAAGAAGATGATGATAACAACTATCATCATATGTTTCCTCAATACAGTGATACTGCAATGGAAGACAATGGAGAGGAAGGAGGTGAAGAACGGGCATCAGATGAGCCGGCTGATGAACTTGGTAGGGTCATTTCTGATGCAAAGCGAGGCCATGAAACAGAAAATGAGAAGTTGAAGTTAGAGGGCATGTTAGAAGATCACAAGAAATTGTTGTACCCAAATTGTGAAGATGGCAGCACAAAGCTCGGTACTACACTGGAATTGTTGTGATAGAAGGCAGAGTGTGGTCTAATTGACTCCTCATTTGAAAAGATGCTGAAAATAATGAAGCCGAAGTTTCCAAAACATAACGAACTTCCCGAGAGTACCTACGAAGCAAAGAAGACTCTCTGTCCTCTAGGATTAGATGTGCAAAAGATACATGCATGCATTAATGACTGCATCCTCTACCGCGGTAAGGAGTATGAGAATTTAGATAAATGCCCGGTATGCAATGCATTGCGGTATAAGATCAGACAAGATGACCCTGGTGATGTTGAGGAAGAGCCCCTCCGGAAGAAGGTTCCTGCTAAGGTTATATGGTATGCTCCTATAATACCAAGGTTGAAACGCATGTTCAGAAACAAAGAGCATGCCAGGTTATTGCGATGGCACAAAGAAGACCGTAAGAAAGACGGGAAGTTGAGACACCCTGCTGATGGGTCATAGTGGAGAAAAATCGAGAGAGACTTCCCAGACTTTGTAGGTGACGCAAGGAACTTATGGTTTGGTCTAAGTTCGGATGGCATGAATCCTTTTGGGGAGCAGAGCTGCAGTCACAGCACCTGGACCATGACTCTATGTATCTACAACCTGCCTCCTTGGTTGTGCATGAAGCGTAAGTTCATTATGATGCCAGTGCTCATCCGAGGCCCGAAGCAATCGGGCAACGACATTGATGTGTACCTTAGGCCATTAGTTGAAGAAATCTTACAGCTGTGGGGCAAACCAGGTGTACGTGCGTGGGATGAGAACAAACATGAGCCATTTGATCTACGAGGGTTGATTTTCGTAACCATCAATGATTGGCCTGCTCTTAGTAACCTTTTAGGACAGACAAACAAGGGATATAAGGCATGCACACACTGTTTAGATAAGACTGAAGGTACATATTTGCATAAATGCAAGAAGGTTGTGTACCTGGCGAATCGATGATTTCTTCCGACCAATCATCCTGTAAGAAAGAAAGGCAAGCATTTCAAAGGTGAGGCAGATCAGCGGAAGAAGCCTGAACTCCCTGCTAGTGATGATGTATTTGTTATGGTCAAGGACATAGAAGTAATATTTGGAAAGGGTACCGACGGTCAATCAGTTCCGAACGACGTCGCTACAGGACACGCACCCATGTGGAAGAAGAAATCTATATTTTGGGAGCTGCCATATTGGAAAGTCCTGTGTGTCCGCTCTTCAATCGACGTGATGCACGTGACGAAGAATCTTTGCATGAACCTGCTAGGATTCCTAGGCGTGTATGGAAAGACAAAAGATACACCAGAAGCACGGGAGGATCATCAAATTATGAAAGACCCAGAGAACATGCATACACAGAACAAGACAGATAAAGGGCGTCACTTAAGTTGTGCCAGCTATGCTCTTACCAATGTAGAGAAGGAAATCTTTTTTGAAGTCCTTTACAGTATCAAGGTGCCATCTGGCTTCTCATCTAATATAAAAGGGATAATAAATATGGCAGAGAAAAAGTTCCAAAACCTGAAGTCTCATGACTGTCACGTGATTATGACGCAGTTGCTTCCGATTGCATTGAGGGGGCTTCTACCGGAAAATGTTCGAGTACCCATTGTGAAGCTGATATTCTGCCAAGGTTACAGAAGGATGTGGTACAATGTCTTGTTAGTTTTGAGTTGGTGTTCCCACCATCCTTCTTCAATATTATGACGCATCTCCTGGTTCACCTAGTGGAAGAGATTGCCATTCTCGGTCCGGTATTTCTGCACAATATGTTCCCCTTTGAGAGGTTCATGGGAGTCTTAAAGAAATATGTTCATAACCGTGCTAGACCAGAAGGAAGCATCTCCAACGGATATGGAACAGAGGAGGTCATTGAGTTTTGTGTTGATTTTTAATCCCAGATGCCTGTTATGTCATACATCGCAATCCCAGGAATACCATTTTTGCGAGACATAACAGATTTGGATACCACAGTACATCATCCATTACAAACCATACATAAGGTCTTACACAAATAAGGATCTCATGATCCAGTTCTTAATACAACTCAAGCAGCGGAAATACGTAATAATAAAGGTAGCGTAGGCGAAGCTCCATCTTCGGGGTCACAGGCAATGCTGACGGCGGGAGATGATCCTAGTTGTCGTAACCTTCCTAGGGTCCATCATCCTGGTACTCTTCTTCATAGTATGGCCACGGGAATAGCCAGGGACAAAGCCATGAGTACTCTTTAAGTACTCGCAAACTAATACTAGCAAGTGAAGGTGGTTTTTGTAGTAGGACACTAAGCACTAGGGTTATTTTGCAAAAAAGCCAGATTTACCTCTACTAAGTTCAGAAGCAAGAAAAGATAGTTGAAAGTTTATAACACCTAAGTGGGATGTCGTGGTATTACCGACGAGTACGCCATGGAGGGGTCCTCACAGTGCGTGTTTAGAGACGTGGGGTAAGGCGGACGGTTGACGGGTACGAGTTAACACAGCTTACCTAGGTTCAAACACCACAACGGTGGCGGAATCCTACTCCTGCTATAAATCACTATAAGAGCAATACGCCGAGTTACAGAGATAGGTTCACTGTGCGAGGTTGTATGAGATTATGCCCTAAAGGCTCCCATAGGCCCAACTTATATAGTCGCCAGGTCCTAGGGTTACAGGGAAAAGTCCTAGCCGGACAGGTTACAGAGTCCTACACCGTCTATCACTAGTCTTGTGTATCTTGCACTCCAAGGCTCCGGGTATGCTGGTGACTCCACCATAGCCTTCCTTTATCCGGCATGGGCCTCCCTTCTAGATCCACCTAACTGGTCCGCCCAGCAGGCCATAGGCCATGCTACCGACTATGAGCCACCCGGGTTAGTCGGATAAGAGACATGCTATAAGGATACCCATATAGCATATCCCCAACAGTAGCCCCCGGAGGACTCCAAGATCTTGCGCCGTCTTGCCTCTTCACATGGAATGCTCCGTCTAGATGGATGTCGGCAAATCATCAAGCAACATCTTGTATTCCTCCCAAAGAACCCTGCAGGGTTTTCTCTGTCTTCGATTTGTAAGTCGGAGAAATGCTGAATCTTCCATCGTACTCTTCCGTAGTCGGAGTAAATCCGTCCATACCAGAATATTCGATGCGACGGCTCATCTACCCGTGTCAGCTATGACGTCGTAGGCTTAGGTCAGCGACTCCTCGTAACTCACACATGCAGAGAACACAATCATATCCGATTTTCCCACGCGTGCGATACGAACCGTTGGCGGCGGTGGTTGGAGACGTGGCGAAATTACCGCCCACGTTCACGAACACGTCGTCTACGCGACAACCGTCCGATTTGCTGCATGAATCTTGACGCAGAGGATGATAAATAGTAACCGTGGGGCATTTTCCACTTTTTACCTCATTCCTCTCGCGTCATCGTATTCTTCCTCCAGCCGCACGCCTCCTCGAGCTCTCCGCGAGAAACCTCGAAAACCCTAGCCTCCATCTACGTCAGTCGCATTCTTCCACCACTCCATGGCCAACAGCAGCTCTTCCCCATCGATGGCGGCGTCGAGCGAAGCCACGGAGAAGCCGGCGAGCTCCATCGTCGTGCCCCCAGAGGGCCTGGTAATCCCTGCATCGGCGGTGATCGAGACCCGGCGACCACAATCTGGCGGCGCTAAACCCACTGGAAGAAGAGTCAGACTCGCATAAGGGTGACTGGCGCGGCTCGGACATCACTGACCGCGACATCTAGGAGATGGTCGCCGAAGGCTACCTCCCCGCGACGGAGGGGCTCGCCTGGCGGGCGGCGCCGACCGGTGAGGTGACACCTTCTCCCCAAGTCAGAGAAAAGGTGTACCTCAAGGCTCAGCTGGTACACGGCGTTTCCTTGCCCATCTCCCACTTCTTTCTCTCCGTCTTAAACCACTACAAGGTCCAGCCCCACAACCTCTCCCCCAATAGCATCTTAGTGCTTAGCAACTTCACGGCACTTTGTGAGGGTTACCTAGGATAAGGCCTAGGTTAGACTTGTTCATGTACTTCTTCACCGTCAAGCGTGAAGCCGGACATAGTAGGGAGGAGCTTAGGAACTGCAGCACCATAAGCTTCAAGATTCGACCTGGCCGGCGATTCCCCGACATCATCGGCCACGAGTCCTGCAAGAACTGGCAGCGGACGTACTTCTACGGCCCCGGCATTCCTTTGGCGGGCCGAGAAGTGACGTACCCGGACTTCGTGGATGGAGCCGCCGCTGAAGTTTCTACATGGAGATCCCATGCCTCCCTTCCCTCCGACCTCGACGCTTCTCGCACAATAAGGCGGATCGAATGGTTCGTAGAGACGGGTTTCACCGGCTTGGACCTAGCCATGTGCTGGTTCATCACGCGAATCCAACCTCTGTAGCACCGCGCGAAGTTCATGCATGAGTATACCAGTGATCGAAGGGATACCCTCCGGATCTCCGTGGATAACTTCTCGAGCGACTCCGTCAAGCTCCGCCTGAAGGACATCGTCAAGGTGAAGGATAAGAAGCGTGGCTTCACCATCACCTACGACATGTTCGTAGACGGCAAGTGCCCAAAGGTAGATGTTTTATTTTCCGTGTACGATATTGCTCCAGTTTTTCCGTCTTACCAATACCATCCTATCTAACACGGTGATTTCTCACTTAACAACTTAGCGATCTAGATGAGGGCAACCTGGCTGCCCAAATCTACGATCCAAAGATGAAGGAAGTCACGGTCGTGTCCGACGACGATGTTCCGTTGGCGCGAAAGCGGAAGAGCTCCACCTTTGACGCTGCCGACGGAGGCAAGAAGAAGAAGATGGAGGGTGGAGCCTCCAAGAAGACTACCACCGCCCTGGAGGCGAAAAAGAGAAAAGCCACCGGGATTTTTGCCAAAGCACCCCCTAGTGTAAGCTTCTCATTCTTCGACATTGTCTATTTATCTGTCTTGTTCCTGTACTTATGCACTTTGCACGTTTCAGGAAGAAAGCCACAACCAGCCTTAAGAAGTCCTCCAAAACTTTGGGGGCTTCTAGAAATATCAAGGACATGCTACATCGCGACTCCTCCCCCGCCATCGCCCCTGCTACTCCTGCCGTCAAGCTCTCCTCTGCCCCGACAAGCTCTCAAGCCAAGGAGGCACCAGGCCCTTCCGCCATGGAAGTGGATTCTGGCGCTTCTACCGAACTTGCTGTTGTCGGCGAGCAGGCGACGCAGGAGAGCACTGCTCTACAAATGGCTGAAGCTCCGGCTAAGGATGCCATCGGTAGCGGCAAGGAAGTGGTAGAGGCGGGTACCTCTGCCGAAGGCGGTGCCCCTACTCCCCAGAAACCCATTGAGTTTCCGAAGATAGTTTACCCGACTCTCATGCTGAGTAACACAATTCTGGTTCCTGGAGGAGTACCGTCATCTCCGACGTGCGGTCTTGAGGAGCTACTCCGACAAGCGGATATCTTGCAAGGAAATAGCATTTCCTTCGGCAAGCTGCTAGCCGAGAGTGCTACAAACCTCAAGATTATTGCACTTGTAAGTTTTTACTTTGCCTTTTGCATTTCATACGAGTATCCCACTATAGCCCCCGAGAATGTAGAAGGAAAGCCATAGGTTTTGCATCTATATGCTCTAAGAGTGACTAAGTTAGAAAAACTCTCACTGTAGCCCCCAAGCATTTAGATGGAATGAATTACTCCAACTAGATGCTTTAAGAGTAGCATAAGCAGTGTTTATAAATTTCAATACTGTAGCCCCCAAGCCTCTAGTTGTAACTGAATTAGTTCCGACTAGATGCTTAAAGAAAAGCTAAGCAGATTCCGAGTTAAAAACTTTATACTGTAGCCCCCAAGCTTCTAATCGAGGACTAAATTAGCTTCGACTAGATGCTTAGAGAAAAGCTAAGCATATTGCTAAGTTAAAAAATCTCGCTGTAGCCCCCGAGCGTCTAGGTGGAAAGTCTCCGACTAGATGCTCCAAGCAGGCCAAACAACGATTTAACTTTATACTTGTTTCCACAGAACGAGAATGCTCGGAGGGGCATGGACAACTACAAGTACCAGAAGATGCGCGCAGATCTTGAAGCCAAAAAGGGTAAAACTGCCATCTTGAAGGAACAAATCATCAAAAACAAGAGTCTGTTTTCTTTTTGCGCATTTCCATCTTGTTTTTGTGCCCACAATCTCCGAGTACTCACTGTGTACTTTGTTTTCTCCGACTTGCAGAACATGTCGCCAAGGCCAAGGACATTGTCGAGTAGTCCATGCACATCCAACAACTGGACAGCGAGAACAAGATCCTTAAGGAGGAAAGGAAGGAGATGCTGAAAATGCACGAGGATTCCATGAAGGCCCTGCAGGATTCCGCCTCCGCGGAAATCAATCGCTTGAAGGAGGAGCTTGCGATCTTAAAAGATCAGAAGCAAGCTGCTGATGAGCAAAACCAACGCCACAACGAGGCATTTAAGCTCCTCCAACAGGAGAAGGAATCCCTGGCGGACACCCTCTGGCAAGCCAAGGCCAGCATCTTCAATAATTTTCCTCCGCCTTGTATTTCTGTAGTCTGGATACTTAGAGTTTATTGAACTCATGTGCTCCTTGTCGGAATTTGCAGCTCCTATTGGTTTAACTCGCTCGCCTCCTTCGGACAAGGAATGCATGGTTCTTGTTGGCAACTTCATCAACACCGCCATCACCCAGGCCAAAGAGATTGCCAAGCCCCTCAAGATATACATCAAGGCATCGGACTCCGTGACGAAGTACTCGGAGATTCTGCGCCGAGCCCCCGAGCGTGTCACAAGCTGGAAAGCTTCATGTGCACGGGCTGGCGCAAGGATGGCGCTATCCATGGTGAAGGCACACTACGAAGATGCCGACATCGACACGGTGACCTCTGGCATCCTGACGTTGACGATGATGGCAAGGATATTGATCATGAAGCCATCTTGTCATCACTCGCGGGCTATGACACCAGAGTTGCCGAGTTGGTGGACGTTGACGTCTTCGTGCCCAGGAACACCATCGATAGCGTTAACCAAGATTCCTCCAAGTCTCATCACATCGCCGACGTTGAGGGTGATTCTCCGGCTGGTGACGATGCTGCCTCCAAGTCTCCTGCGCCCAAAGAATGAAAAACACTTTGTAATTTCTGTTTCACTTTTGGTGTGTGCACAGGAAAAACTTGGCGATGTAACTTAAGGCGAAAACAATGGTTGTTATGTCCTGCTACTTAAGAACTAATTTCCAGCATGTATATATTTTTTAAGCAAGTGCTGGCTTATCCATTACTTTGGTTCTTATGATTGACTTTTCGTGAGTCGGAAGACTCGTTGTCGGAACCATGCGCTTAGGCGATGATGCCCAATGACACCGTCTATAACCTGAGCACAAAATCGCCGACAATAAGTGCTGAAAGTCACTACTCCAGAATCCACATAAAAACGACAAAGAACGTGTAGACTAGAAAACTTAAACTAACGCCCGTAGGCGGATTTTTCACAAGTGCAAACGCAAAACTTGTGCATAAAGGTTTTACATGATCCAAAAATGAACACTAAAGGAGGTAAAAGACTCAGAAATATGAGTGAACCAAAGATCTTTATTTCATTGATCATATAAGAGGTACACAATTAGATAAAAAATGCTAAGTGTAAAAAGGACGTAGCTGTGCTATGTTCCATGGCCAATCAAGCTCTGGGTAGTCATCATCCGGGTCATGTCGCTTACGCTTATGATCCTCGTTGGGTCTATCCTTTAGTTCACGATTGTCAACAAGGTAGTAAGACCCATTGAGCAGCGCCTTGCTTATGATGAACGGTCCTTCCCATGGTGGGGATAATTTGTGTGACTTTTTCTGCTTAAGTCGGAGCACCAAATCCCCCTCTTTAAACGAGAAATGCCGAACGCGGTGACTATGGTAGCTGCGTAGCTTCTGCTGGTAGATGGCGGATCTTTGGCATGCCAAAACGCGCTCCTCCTCGAGAAGGTCCACATCTAGGCGCCTGGATTCTTCAGCGTCATCCTCGTCGTATGCGGCAACTCTTGGTGCATCGTGGAGGATGCCGGAAGGCGAGATGCCTTCTGCTCCATATACCATGAAGTAAGGGGTGTAGCCGGTGGATCTGTTGGGTGTAGTTCATAAACTCCACAGCACAGATGGCAATTCTTCCGCCTAGGCTCTAGCTGCTCTATGTAGAGGTGCCTCAAAACGTGTCTTGATTCCCTGCAGAATTAATCCATTGGCTCGCTCAACCTGACCATTGGATTGTGGGTGTGCCGCAGATGCAAGGTCAAGTCGGATGCCTTTGTCCCAGCAATAAGCCTCCACTTCTCCGAGTGACAAGTTGCTTCCGTTGTCGGTGATGATGCTATGTGGGAGACCAAATCTCACCACTAGATCCCAGACAAACCTGAGGGCAGTTGCCCCATCAAGATTTCTAATGGGTTTAGCTTCTATCCATTTGGTGAATTTGTCAACTGCTACAAGCAGATGCGTAAACCCACACGGTGCTGTCTGTAATGGTCCCACCATGTCTAGCCCCCAGACTGCAAACAACCAAGTTATTGGTATTGTTCGCAATTCTTCAGCAGGAACATGTGGTTGTCGGGCATAATACTGGCATCCCGTGCATGTCTCGACCAGCTTTTCGGCGTCCGCCTTTGCGGTCAACCAGTAGAATCCTTGCCGGAAGGCTTTCGTGACCAATGATCGGGGAGCGGTGTGATGCCCGCAATCTCCAAGATGGATTTCACGCAGGATTTCTATACCTTCTAGCTGGGAAACAAACTTTAGGTATACATCAGTAGTGCTCCTTTTATAGAGTTGTCCATTGATTATGGTGTAACCCTTTGCTCGTCGTACTATTTGTCGTCTTTCGACCTCATCGTCGGGCAAAGTTCCGTGTTCGAGATATTCCATGAACGGTTTTGTCCAAGCCGGAGGGACCTTAGTCACCATGTTGACGAAAGAGTTAGCTCTATCCGGGTTGTCGATGTCGGCTCCCTTCACGGATGGTGTGCGTAGGTGCTCTAGGAAAACTCCTAGTGGAATTCGCTTGCGCCCTGATCCAAGCTTAGACAGCAGATCGGCTGCCTCGTTTTGTTCCCTAGGCACATACTTGACTTTGTAGCCCAAGAAGCTCTTGGCTATCTCGTCCACTTTGTCTCGATATGCCGCCATCATAGGGTTCCGTGCAATCCAGGTGCCAGCCACCTGCTGGGCAACCAAGTCAGAACCTCCACAGCAAACTATGTGCTTGATGCCAATATCCTTGGCTACACGTAGTCCGTGAATGAGTGCTTCATACTCCGCCATGTTGTTTGTAGCCTCGAAGTGGATCTGCAGAACGTAGTGTAGCTTGTCTTCTGTTGGTGACTGTAGCAATACACCAGCCCCCGAGCCATTGAGCAATTTGATCCGTCAAAGTGCATCACCCAGTACTCTGGTTCTGGCAACGGAGTAGCATCTGGCATCTCCGTCCAATCTGCAACAAAATCCGCCAAGGCTTCTGATTTGATGGCGTCGCATCTCTTGTAGGTGATCTCGAAGGTGGAAAGTTCAATGCCCCACTTCGCGACCCTTCCTATAGCGTCGCTGTTATTGATAATGTCTGACAGTGGAGTCTTGCTCACCACTATGATTGGGTGCTCCTGAAAGTAATGCCTCAGCTTACGAGAAGCGATGAATACTCCATAAGCTATCTTTTGGTAGTGCGGGTAACGCTGCTTGGACTCCGTCAAGACCTCGCTTACATAGTAAACTGGTCGTTGAACTCCGTGCTCATAGCCTGGTTTCTTCCGCTCTACCACGACGACGACGCTGATAACCCGGTTGGTTGCCGCTATGTAAATTAACAGGGGCTCTCCAGGCTCGGGTGCTGCAAGGATGGGCGCTGAGGAGAGAATCTCCTTGAGCTGCTTCAATGATGCATCTGCTTCGTCCGTCCACGTGAATTTGTCCGCCTTCTTCAGCAACTTGTATAGCTACAAAGCCTTCTCTCCAAGTCGGCTGACGAACCGACTAACTGCTGCAACACAACCTGTTAGTCGTTGAATGTCCTTTAGGCATGTCGGACAGTTTATGTTTAAGATGGCCTTGATTTTCTCCGGGTTGACCTCGATTCCTCGTTGGGAAATGATGAAGCCCAACAATTTTTCGGCTGGAACCCCGAAGACGCACTTCTTAGGGTTGAGCATCATGTTGTATTTCCGGCGATTATCAAAGGTTTCTTTTAAGTCGGAGATTAAGTCGTTTGATTTTTAGAGATCACCACGATATCGTCCACATAGGCGTGAACGTTCCGACCAATTTGGTCGTGAAGGCAACGTTGCATTGTCTGCTGGTAGGTAGCACCTGCGTTTTTCAGCCCAAAGGGCATCGTGACATAGCAAAACGTGCCGTATGGGGTAGTGAACGAAGTGGCCAATTGGTCCGACTTCCTCATCTTGATATGGTGGTATCCTGAGTATGCATCGAGAAAACACAAAAGTTCCGAGCCAGCCGTCGAGTCAATGACTTGGTCAATGCAAGGCAAAGCAAATGGATCTTTTGGACATGCTTTGTTCAAGCCAGTGTAATCAAGGCACATTCTTAATTCATTGGTTCCCTTTTTGGGGACAAGTATAGGATTGGCCACCCATCGGGTGTGAAGGACTTCTCGGATAAACCCAGCCTTAAGTAACCTAGCTATCTCTTTGCCAATGGCACATCTCTTCTCATCTCCGAAGCGTCGTAGAGGTTGTTTCACTGGTTTACATTTTGGATCTATGTTTAAGCTGTGCTCGGCAAGTTCCCTAGGTACACCTTTCATGTCAGCAGGTTGCCAGGCAAAGATGTCCCTATTCTCACGGAGGAACTCGACGAGCGCTCTTTCCTATTTGGGATCCAGGTTCGTCCGAATGGCGACGGTCTTGGAGGCATCGCCTACCACAAGTTCTACCGGCTTGGTTTCGATGGCGGCCTTGAACGCAGGAGCGGAGTCGGAGATCTGCTTCTTCGACGCAGGCATCTCTGAGTCATTGGCCTTGCTCTGGATCTCCTTGAATTCTTCGCTGTAGAGGACAACTTCTGCAACGGCTGCTTCATTGATCTCGCAGTCCCTTGCCTTGGTAAAGCTTCCGGATACGGTGATGATACCGTTTGGTCCGGGTATCTTGAGTTTGTTGTAGACGAAGCATGGCTTGGCCATGAACGTGTGGAATATGTCGCGGCCGAATATGACGTGGTACATGCTCTTGAAGGGGACTACCTCGAAGTTCATCTGCTCTTGGCAGTAATTATTAACATCGTCGAAGGCAACCTGAAGTGTAATGCACCCAAGTGACCGAGCCTCCCGACCAGGAACTACGCCATGGAAGATGGTGTTGGTCTGCCTTAGGTTTGCCTCCGTCAAGTTCATCTTATGCAGCGTATCCAGGTACATGATGTTGATGGTGCTTCCACTATCCACCATGCACTTGGTGAACTCCGCGTCGTCAATCAAAGGGTTGATGACCATGGCGTATTGGTTCTCCGTGGGCACAAGGTCTGGGTGGTCCGTCCTGTACCAAGTTATTGGAAATTCCGACCAACGCAGGTACTGAGGGACTAGAGGGAGAGTGGCCACCAGGATCCTTAGAGAGGTCTTCTATTGTCGGACGGTGGGGTGCCAAGGAAAGTGTGGTAGACTGGGGCCTTCTTTGCGAAGGGGTTCTTTCCCTTGTCGTCGCCCTTGTCAGCGTGCTTGGGGTCAACGTCTTCATCCATGTCACTTGAATCCTTGGACTCCTCCTCCTTCTTCTTCCCTTTGCGCTTGCCTCGCGGTCTGTTATTCCGACTTCGTTTGTAGCCAGACTCCGGGTCTTCCTTGAGGTCGTTGACAAACTTGCAGTATCAATTGGTATGGGTGGCCTTGCCATTGGCGTCGAGGTGTACGAGGCACGACATATCGCGGTACTCCTTGTAGGTTTGGGGAACGCGGAGCGGCGCCGAGGTGGTTTCATTTCCTCGTTGCTGCCCGTGGCCAGCTCCCCTTCCTCGGCCATGTTGTCCGCCTTCTCCTCGTCCTGCAAAAGTCATAGCGACCATGTCGGTAGATTGCTTTTCTTCTAGAGCGGTTTTCCGCTTTGTACTGCTGTTCCTCCGAGCTTGGGTTGGAACGGCCGTTGCCGGCAAAGAGCCACGAGCATCGTCGTCGGCAGCTGCAAACTCACTAGCTAACTGAATCATCTGATTCAAGTCAAGCTGGTGATTGTCCCGCAAGCGCTTCAGCTTATGTCGGAGAAGTGTACCCCTTTCCAACCCATCGATGAAGGCGGCCATGGCGGTCTGAGCGTGCACTCCTGCGCATGAATTCTTCATATCCAGCCAGCAGGAGAGGTAGGCACGATATGTCTCGTCTTTTTCTTGCACGCACCGCTGTAGATCGCCCACAGTGCAGGGACGCTTGTATGTACCCTCAAAGTTCTTGGTGAACGCTTCTTGCATGTCCAGCCAGTTGTAGATAGATTTCTCCGGCAAGTCGTCAATCCATTGACGGGCCGTGCCCGCCAACATTAACGGGACGTACTTGACGGCGATGTTGGGGTTGCCTCCGACAATCTCCACCGCGTTGCCTTAGTCCTGCAACCATGTGGCTGGCTTGGAGGTGCCGTCATAGGGCTTGATGGTCTTGTCAATCCGGAAACCTTTGGGGTAAGTTGCGGACCATATTGCAGGTCCAAAGCAACGTGGTCCCAGGTATGGTCCTTCCTGGGCCTCGTGGATCTTATCGATCCGCGAACATGCATCGTATGGCTCCGGGTTCTTCTTGTTGTTGTCAACAGGGGATGGGCTGCGTGAACGACGCGGGCCTCTTCCGCCATGCTGGCTGCTTGGCGGAGATAGAGGCGAAGGTGGCGGTGGGTTAGCCTTCTTGCTGTTACCCTCCCGTGACGCCTCACGCCTGTCACGGTTGCTTGTCGGACATGGAGGGTCATGGTGTGACCTTCTCTTATGTCCTTGGTGGCGCTCTTCATCTTGACGGGTCTGTGCCGCGTTGTCGCGGATGACAATGCCGCACTGCTTTGGTGGGGGCATATCCGTACGATGGTGAGCCTTGTGGTCTTCCTGACGTCAGGGGGATCGGGGCGGTGGAGATGGGCGACGAGGTCGGGCTTTTTCTCCGTGGTCGGAGGATATGGGGATACCATCCTTCCTGTTGCGCGCATCCCTCCGTCTTCATTCTGATGAACCCGTCCGTGACCCGACATCCTGAGGAGATCTGTCCCTTGGCGGTTTGTACTGGCTAGATCGGCAGAGCGCTGGGTCAGACTCAAGCCTTTGAGAGGTGGCCTTTTCCTGCTGCTTCACCGCCTTGGCCACTAGGTCATAGACCTGTTCTACTGCCTCAGGCGATCTATCATGCTCCAGAAGGGTCTTGGCGACGGCGAGGTTAAGGAGTGGGGTGGGCATCACCTGCTTTCCTTCACTGTCAATGTATGGCTTGGCTTGTGCCGGCTTCGAGGGATCCCATCCTAGGTTGCGCCGTACACCAGGATCGTTGATGACGCGAGTCGGAGCTTTCTTAGCCTTCTACTGCTGTAGCAAAGTCTTGTACTCAGCCTCCATTGCTCTAGCTTTCTCTATGGACTTCTGCGCGTTGACCAGATCTTGATCGAGTTTAGCGCCTTGCTCCGCGATGGCTTGCGCCTCTACCAGCAGCTGCTGGCGCTTCTCGTCAAGCTGAGTCACGTTCCGGATGTGAGCAACGGTTAGTGGCTCGATGAGGAGGTTGCCGTACATCACTCTATCAGCTGGAGTAACATGGGCTGCTGCCGACGTGGATGCTGGAGGCGGCAAGTTTGCGGTGTTGTTGTTGCTCGGGCCAGTGCCGAGTTCCTGCGGCTGCTGCACTGGGTTAGGCGGAGGAGGCATGACCTTTGCGCGATCATCGTCAGCAGCAATAAGTGGCCCCTTCCCCTTTTCCAGCGCCGTAGGCGGAGCTTGCCCGGGTTGATCTTCATCCATCGCCGTCCCAATGGTGAAGAACACCCCTCGAGACATGACGGTGTTGTTAGCTTGCTCGTCGCGCGAGTACTCCTCCTCCATCTCCTGCATAGCGGAGTCTAGCTCTTCTTGACTGAAGTCTATCTCCTCTGAATCTGCACTGAAGTCAGCATAAAGCGCATCAATGACAGAGTCAGAGGGTGCCAGTACTTCCTCGATGACGGGCGGTGGAGGTGCAGCGGCCTCGACAATGACTGTAGGTGGTGGTGCTGCTACGACGATTGCGGCCAGAGGCGGTGGCTGAATCGGAGGGGCTCCGTCAATGAGTGCAAGCGCTGTCTGAGCTGTCGCTTCGGCCTCCGCGTAGTTGTTGACGGTGTTCACCATGCCTTCGAAGGTAAGGCATCCTGACGCCTGCTACCATCTTAGAGAATGTCGGAGAAGTGTGCCATGGTCCAGTCCTTCCACGAAGTGATAGATAGCATCATCATTGGGGTAGTGGTCCAGATCGGCTCGTATACAGAGCCACCTGGCGAGGTAGTCGCGGGGGTCTTCACCCTCTCTCTGAATGCAGCGCGCCAGATCGAAGATGGTAACCACGCCGACGAACTTGGATCTCTGCTGTCTAGACGCACGGACAAAGCCGGCGGATTTGCAGTGATCTTCCAACTTTATATCCTGCATAGGGGCGGTTTGGGTGGGCCTTGAATTTTTCCGATCTTTACCGGCAAACTCCGAAGAGAGATCCGACATCGATCCTTCTGCGAACGTATCCTGCCTGTAGGCGGTCCGTGCGGGTCTTGATGCTCCTCCGACTCCCAGGGAACTAGTGCCCGAGTCGGTTTCGCCGATGAAGAGGTGGATGTCTCCGATAGGAACGATTGAACACCGCGTAGGGTTCGTCTTCGCCGGGATCCAGAATTCGTCAAGAGGGATGATCGGAACGTTGCCGGAGAAAAGAACACGTCCAATGGCCATGGTTTCGCTGATTCCCGCGAAGATCTTGGTCCTCACCCGCTGAAGAGCCTAAAGCGCCTCTTTCCCCACGGTGGGCGCCAACTGTCGTGGTATTGCCGACGAGTACGCCATGGAGGGATCCTCACAGTGCGTGTTTAGAGAAGATGGGTAAGGCAAACGGTTGACGGGTACGAGGTAACACAACTTACCCAGGTTCAGATCCCACAACGGTGGCGGAATCCTACTCCTGCTATAAATCACTATAAGGGCAATATGCTGAGTTATAGAGATAGGTTCGCTGTGCGAGGTTGTATGAGATTATGCCCTAAAGGCTCCCATAGGCCCGACTTATATAGTCGCCAGGTCCTAGGGTTATAGGGAAATGTCCTAGCCGGACAGGTTACAGAGTCCTACACCGTCTATCACTAGTCTTGTGTATCTTGCACTCCAAGGCTCCGGGTACGCTGGTGACTCCACCGTAGCCTTCCTTTATCCGGCATGGGCCTCCCTTCTGGATCCACCTAACTGGGCCGCCCAGCAGGCCATAGGCCATGCTACCGACTATGGGCCACCCGGGTTAGTCGGATAAGAGACATGCTATAAGGATACCCATATAGCATATCCCCAACATGGGAACTTGTATCTCATATCACAACTCTGTTGTGGTCAAGTCAAATTCTCAATTCATTTCACAAGTCATTTTGAAAACATCTGACGGAGGAACAGTATGGCCACTCCAACTGTCCATAACCGCGGACGCGGCTATTCGAATAGTTTGACACTCTGCAGAGATTGTACACTTTCACCACAACATTTGATACATCCGTCAGGAACAAATCCTGAATTCACCATACTTAGTATGCGGATAATCAATCATAACCTTTCAATTACACGCCCTAGTATAAGCACCTCTCCTGTGAGTTTGGCCTCCCAACCATGACCAACTGTCATCTTGGGTACTACACAGGTGGACAATCTTCACAAGGTTGCCTCAGCTCAGACCTTGGCCGTGAGGAAACCCATACTAAGGTATATAAGTTTCCAGTCAAGCCCTACCCAAATTTCGGGTATTGTGGTTGTACGGTAAAATTGGAATGGTATCGCATCCAGACAACCATCCGTTTTATAAAGGGCTAAGGCTCATGCCTCAACATTTTCATCCTCAAAATCATCTGGTGTTCGGAAACACATGTCAAAACATCTCAGTAGAATGACTCGTCATTCTAAGGTTTTCATAACCATTTTCCACCAAGTATTCCCATCTAAAGTTGATCAAGTTTTATGCTTAGCACTAGCATCTACAAGTGGGGGTAAGTACTAATGAGGGATGGTAAACAAGTGGAGTTTAACTAAGTTCAACCTCATGCCTTAGGATGACATCAAGATTATCTAGCTTAGGCCAAATTTAATGCTCTTTATGCAACCTTCAATTATCCTCCTAGAATCTACAAGTCACTTAAGTAAACTCTAAGAAATGGCTTTGATAAAGAAATAAAGGAAAAAACTTGCAAGTAAAACTAGGATTGGGTTATCAAGTAGGTATGATCACATATGCTTAAGGCATATAGTTGGCATGGTAACAAGCAAGTATTAGCTTGCATAGGTAAACTTGATTAGTAAGGCTTGCCTTGTGCAGAGCAGTGGTTGAAGTTCTCCTCAGCTTCTTCTTCGTAGTATCCTCCTTCCTCCTCGTATCCTTGGTCGGTACTAGCGTCTATGAATAAATACGAGGTACACAATCACCAAACAATACTTAACTACTTTCAATCATCACACAAGAGGGTTATATAGATGATCTAGCATCATCACTAACATTACAAGATTAAAGCCTTTGTCTTATTTATTTATTTTTAGAAAAGTAATTTCTACTCATTGAAAAACTACTTAAGATTTAATATTCCCAAACCAAACATGGGATCATGTTGACACATGTCATCACCATATATTTTAGTACATGGGAATGTGATTTAAAGTGGTGTCACAATTTAATAAGGTTTAACCCTTTTATTTTAAATAAATAAAGTGACTAGAAATGCCTATGTGTCATTCTTTTATTACTTGGACATTATTTCTGTAAGTAAACCCATATGTTTTTATATATTCTGAATGGTATGATCAAATGTGATTATTGAGAGTTGGAATCAACTCAAAAGCTATTATGGTTTAAATTTGAAAAATGTTTGAATGAAGAAAAGCGTCTACCTTGGTATTTTTACCAAGTTTGATCTACAGATCCAAATGATTTGATTCCAACGGGCTTGGATTAAGCATTTCAAAAACTTTCTAACAAAATTGGTTTCATGCAATTTGGTTCACTAAATCGAGCTGGGTTGATTTTTAAAACTGGGTACAGAACTGAGTTTGAATTAAAATAGAAAAAGGTAAATTCAAACGAGTGGGCTGCGCGGGAAGGTTTAATGGGCCGGCCCAGTGTCACTCCGCGGCGCGGGGCGCAACTAACAAGGGGGGGGGGTCTATGGGTCAGTGGCTCTTTAAACGCGAAGCGGTACGGGGCGATGTGGTGCGTTGGATTAGAATGAAGATCGACGGCTGAGGGTCGTCTTCGACGATGAACAGATCACCGGCGAGCTCGAACCCTAATGGCTCGGTGGGGGTGCATAGGGGCATACCGGGGCTCCAGTGATGACGGCGAGGAGGGCAAAACGACGAAGTCGACGACGATGAACTCAGGGGTGGTCGCGACAGCTCCGGGGGTGGATGAAATCAACGGCTCCTCTTCTCCTCTGCAGCGGCGAGCTCCGGCGCAATTCCGGCGATGCGCTGCTCGCCTTGCTCCGGCTAAGGGGTGGAACGATCAGTGAGGTGAGGGGAGTGAGATGGTGTGCTTCAAATGGCTTGGGGTGGCCTCCTTTTATAGGCTCGACGGCAAGACCGAACGGGATGGCTAGGCAACGGTGGCGACACGGCTACGGGCAGCTAGAGGCATGGCCAAGGTTGGCGTTCAACGGGTGGTCTCCTGGCGATGCTCTAGAGCTTTAATGCGCGTGTAGGGGCGGTGGCAAATGGTCGGGAATGTGCGGTGCTCTGCGCGGCAAAGGCGGCGTCTTCGACGGCGAGCGATGGCTGTGAGGCATGGGGCGGCGAACGGGGATGTCTGCGGGGTTGCTGGGGCGGTGGTGATCACGCGTGCACACGGCGAGGGCGGCGCGCGGTCTATGGGCGTGTGTCGAGGGTGGCGCTCTGGCGCGCTCTCGGCATGCGTTCAGAGAAGCTTGGAATGGCTTGGGCGTGTGGTCCAGTGGCTGGCAGGGTTCGAGCACTGGACAGGGGTGGCGGTGGACAGTGGCATGTGTCCTAGACATGGTGTTAGGCTTGGTGCTTGCTCTGGCTAGCTAGCCATGGTCGGCTGGCAAGGGTTCCTTCGGTTGGCATGGCATGGTGCCAAGGGTAGGGGCTAGAGGTGGTCAAGGCACTGGTTGGCACTGTGGGAGACAAGGGTGATCAATGGTGAACAATGCTTAGCCAAATTATTGCTCAAAACAGTGAAGTTTGGCCAGTTTGATTTGTTGTCTCCAAGTGTTTGCTGAAATGGCCACAAGAAGTTAAGTTTTGAATTTTGAAAATATTTTTGGTGGGTGTGCTAGGCATGTGTTGAGGATCCTGTGGATGCTTGGGTTTTGAAAATTGAGCTTGTTTGAGTGGTTTTTGAAATAGTGGGATCTTCCCATATGAAATAGATTCAATTTTAAACTGTCATTTAAACTATGCATTGGAATGTTTTTGGATCATCACAAAGTGGGCCTTGGTACCTTGTTATGAGTACTATCAAGGGGTGCAAAGATCCATACATGTTTCTGTTAAGTTCTAAAAGTTAGGGAAGCCAAAGTAGGCATGGGAGTTAATTTGGCCAAAGTGACCATTCACTTAATTTGTTTGTTTTGATTTGTTTTTCTTTGGGAAAAGTGTGGGGATTGTTTAGATGATGTTTATTTCACCTAAGAATCATTTTACAAGCAAAGAAACACAGAACCAAGGCAATTCAAAAGAATCCAAATTTTAATACACACACATATGCATGCCTTCATATTTTTAATTGGAAAAGTTTTTGTTAACCGTAATTTTGATGATTAGAGTTTTATGATCCAAGTTTAATATTTTTGGGATGTTACAAACCTTCCCCCCTTAAACAAAATCTCGTCTCGAGATTTGAAAAAGGACGAAAAAGATTACCTAGGATTTGAAGAGATGGGGAAACTCCGTCCTGATGTGATCTTCACGTTCCCAGGTAGCTTCCTCTTCTGTGTGGTTGCTCCACTGAATCTTGAGAAACTTGATGCTCCGGGTTCTGGTAGTTCTGAAAGCTTCCTCCAAAATACGGATGGGTACTCCGGGATAGGTCAGGTCATCGTTGATTTCTATGGTCCGATGATCGATATTCTTGAACACTTCAGTCTTCTCTGGTGACATGGTTATACCCTACGGGTACGTGACTTCAGCATACCTGGTCCAGTCCAAGGAAGGCCCACAACAGATATACGCTGGCCCATGGAGATTTTCGGGTGGCCCAGGCCCATGACGCCTTCGGATCCTTGGAGAGCAAGACTAGCATAGATAGGAAATTCAAAGGGGTAAAACCCTAGAACTTGTAACCGACTAGGACTATGCCCGGGACCTGCCTAAGTCTATATAAAGGCCAGGAGGGCACATCCTAGAGGACTCGACTCATACTTTCGCACACGCCTCCACGCCAGATCGAATCTGCGCACGCTATAACCTTCGGTTCCGCCGTAATCTAGAGCAGACAAGCAGGAGTAGGGTTTTCCCTCCGGGGGCCTGAACCTGGGTAAATCTCGTATCCCCTGGTTGCTTGTCTGTTAACCGTGCCACGATCTCCAGCATCCTCACCTTCTCCAAAACCCAAGTCCATAACAATGGGCATTGACGAGATTAAACCTCGTCAATTGGTGCCGTCTGTGGGAATAGGGGCTGCTGATTGTGCCATCGTGACGGTCCCGACCCGATCGATCTACAACTCCGCAGCGACGGAGAATCACCTCCTCTTCGGCACTTTCGACTTCACTGCACACTCGCCGGCCACCATGAAGGATTTTGAGCCCGTGGGCGACGGACTCGAAATTTTGTTCGGGAGCTTCTGCTTCCAGGTGGGACAAACTGGCACCCTCCGCCTTCCTGAGCGGGTGCCTGTGCCATCAATCAGGCCTGCCTCGTGGGCTCCACACCCCGTGCTACGCACATCACCATCGATAGATGAGTTCTACAACAGCAGCAGTTGCAACTCCGATCTTTGCGATCCTCCTTCGGATGAAGGGACCTACGGTTCCGGATCTGAAAGCTGCGGCAGCAGCGAACCGATCTACGAGCACTACCAATGCGCCGCAGTCATCCAGGAGCAGCAAACGCCCAATCTGCCGCCCAACACAAACCCCAACCCGCAGGACAGAAATGGCGGAAACGGCGGGAACAGAAGAAGCCAGTCTCCCCCACCCGAAGGGGAAAACAACGGCCACGTCATCCAAGTTAGCAAAGAAGGATGGGTCCAGGCACGCCGTGCCGTCGCAGGCGACATAGTCCTGCCTGTGGATGCACCACGTGACCTACTGATGGCATACCACTACCTCCTCATCGAGGAGCACAAGAAGCAAGTCAAAATGCAGGAGACACTCGACAAACGCAAGCAAGCAGCCTCCGAGTCCAGCGCGCGACGAGCTGCGCTCTCCGCCATGGCGCCTGGCTCTAGCACAAACGTAAACCAGGGAAACAAGCACCGCTCTCGGGTGGAGAACATGGATCCCAAGGAGCGCCGTGACGTAACCCGAACTCTTCACACATCGTTCATGGATATGGATGCCGACGGCAACATCATCCCGAAGACACCGCAAGCTGCGATCATGGCAGCCACTGCGTATCTCGCGGCTCACCCACCTCCGGAGGGAGACCCGAAAAGAGCCATGCATAAGTCTGCACTCACCGGACTCGGACTCATCGGAGCCGCACTCCATGAAGATGCTCCTGCGGAGCCGAAGAAGAAAGCTCCGGCCAGGCGCGAACGGAGCCCTACCCCCTCATCCGAAGAGGAAGAGGAGCACGACCTTCCTCGAAGGAAGAAGAACTCGCATCGCCACAAACGCGACTACGATGCTAGAGACGCGCTTACACAGCGCAAAATCGACAAAGCACGCGCTAAACGCGCATGCTCGTCTGAATCCAAGATGGATGAAGACGAAGGAGAACTCTGCGGAGCTGGATGCTTCAGCAGATCTGTTCGGCGAACACAGGTGCCACGCAATTTCAAGCTTCCTTCGGATATTCCGAAGTTCAACGGCACGCAAGATCCAAAATCCTGGCTCAGTGACCATCTGTCATCCGTCAAGCTTCACGGAGGCAACAAAGAAATCGCCATGCAATGCCTTTAGCTGCAGCTGACAGGCGCGGCGCGGGTGTGGATCAGCAGCCTATCATCAGGATCCATCCAAAGCTGGGAGGAGCTCGCTTACAGCTTCATCCGAAATTTCAAGGGCACCAGCAAGAGGCCTGCCTCAATCGAAGAATTGCGAGCCTGCGCTCAGAGAACGGGGGAATCTATTCGCTCATACATATTACGCTGGTCTACCACCAAGAACTCCGCAGCACATATCTCCAAGGAGAGGGCCATCGACGCCTTCAGAGACGGCGTCAAATGCCAAGATTTCAAGGAGGAACTTGGGCGTGTCAAGCCCAAGACACTCGACCACCTCATGGAAATTGCCAACAGTTGGGCAGACGGCGAAGATTGCATCCAGCGAGCGCAATCAGATGAAGAGGACGACTACGGCCGAAGACGTGAACGCCGCAGCAAGAGGAGATCGCGCGTCTACGAGGACCGCGACGGACCCGACATGGTCGCGGCCGGCTACGCCGACCGCCGTAACGACAACAGCCGCAACAACGGAGGATATCGCGGCGGAAACTTCCGCGACAACGGACGACCAACACGGTCGTGGCAACGCCGCGACCGCGACAACGGACCCTCAGCATTCGACAAACTTTCGGGTCCATGCACCATCCACTTCTACATCGACAAACAGGATGGCAAAAAGAAAGCCAGCCACATGCTCAAGGACTGCCGCGAGTTCCAAAAACTCAGCGAAAGCATGGTGCAGATGAGGCAACAAGCCCCAATCCCTGCGTTCGGAAACGCACCTGCGCCAGGTGAAATAGCACACGGAGCTCCTCCACCGCCACCTATTGGAGGCCCAAACCAACCAGTCGCACCAGCGCAAAACAACGCCGGGGTCGGATACCCCCCACCAAAGGGAGCACTAAATATGATCCAGAAGGGACGTCCCACAAACAGGGTGCAGAAGAAAATCACCCGACAAATCAACTTGGCCTTGGAAACTCCGCATGCAATCCCTGAGTACCTCAGCGGATCGGAGTCCTGCATCACATTCACTCGCGCGGATCACCCTTGCCAGATCCCTCGCCCAGGTCATGCCGCCCTGGTGCTGGAGGCGCAGATCGGAGGCTTCGAGATGAGTCGCGTCTTCATGGACGGCGGCAGCGACATCAATCTAATGTTCGCAAGCACTCTAGCAGCTATGCGGATCCCGCAATGCAGCCTGGAACAATCAGACACAACGTTCCACGACATTGTCCCAGGAAAGGGCATATTCCCCCTGGGCAAAATAGGGCTCGACGTCATCTTCGGGAAGCTGGACAATTTTCGGCAGGAACGCCTGGAATTTGAAGTGGTGGACTGGCCGTCGCAATACCACGCCATCCTGGGGCGTGTAGCATTCGCAAGGTTCCTGGCCGTCCCACACTACGCATACCTACTACTCAAGATGCCAGGACCAAGGGGCGTCATCACGGTCCACAGGAGCTTCACCCGATCGGACCAATGCGACAGGGATTTCAACAAAATCTCCTTGTCTTTCGGCATGCAAGACGAGCTTGTAAGGCTCCGCGAGGTTACGGACAATGGGCTACCCCCAGTCACAAGGCAGAACGCACCCGGCATGTCCTTCGACTCCACCATCAACACCAAGAAAGTACAGGTCCATCCGACGGATTCCTCCAAGACGGCCTTGATCGCCAATGACCTCAACACCGCATAGGAATGCGCGCTCGTTGAATTCCTCCGTGAGCGCTGGGAAATCTTCGCCTGGTGTCCTGCGGACATGCCAGGAGTTCCCAGGGAATTTGCCGAGCACGCACTCAACGTCTTTCCAGACACCAAGCCAGTCAAGCAGTCCATCCGAAGACTGTCGGAGCCACGAGCCGAAGCCATCGGCAAGGAAATCAATAGACTACTCGCTGCAGACTTCATCAGGGAAATCAAAGAAAGCGAGTGGCTTGCAAACACGGTGATGGTCCCAAAGAAGGATACGGACATCCTGCGGATGTGCGTGGACTTCATGTCACTAAACAAGCATTGCCCAAGGGACCACTTCCCTCTTCCACGGATCGACCAGATCATCGATTTGACTGCAGGTTGTGAGAAACTCTCCTTCCTCGACGCCTACTCAGGCTATAACCAGATTCAGCTCAAGGTCGAAGATCAGGAGAAAACGGCGTTTATTACACCGTTCAGAGTATTCTGTTACAACACAATGCCCTTCGGGCTAAAGAACGCGGGCGCCACGTACCAGCGATGCATGCAAGCCTGCCTCAAGGACCAGATCGGTCGCAACGTCCAAGTCTATGTCGACGACATAGTAATAAAAACCAAGGAGGCAAGAACACTTATCGACGATCTCCGCGAGACGTTCGACAATCTTGATCGCTACAGGATCAAGCTCAATCCCGAAAAATGCGCCTTCGGCGTCCCATCAGGTCAGCTGCTCGGGTACTTCATCTCTCAACGAGGGATCGAGGCGAAGCCAAAGAAAATCAGAGCCATCATGACAATGGAGAAGCCGAAAAACCTCAAGGGCGTCCAGCAGCTCGCAGGACGAGTAGCGTCACTAAGCAGGTTCATTAGCCGCATGGGCGAGAAGGCCCTACCATTCTACCAGCTGTTGCGCAAGGCAGACAAGTTCGAGTGGACACTAGAAGCCAATGACGCATTCGAAAGCCTCAAGCGACTCCTCTCCACCTCGCCAGTTTTGGTCACGCCAAAGGAACACGAGCCCCTGCTGCTGTACATAGCAGCCACACACCAGGTGGTCAGCACCGTACTCGTGGTCGAATGACCCGAAGAAGGCAAGACCCATGGGGTCCAGTGCCCAATTTACTACCTCAGCAAGGTACTGACACCAACAAAGCAGAGGTACCCTCACTACCAGAAGCTAGCCTACGACGTGTTCATGACGGCTCGACGGCTGAGCTACTACTTCCAGGAGCATCAGGTGATGGTCGTCAACGAGGCACCCCTGAACAGCATCCTGAATAACCCGGAGGCCACAGGACGCGTGGCCCTGTGGGGCATCGAACTGTCACCCTTGGACATCGTCTACGAGAAGCGACACGCAATTAAATCTCAAGTCCTTCCGGACTTCCTGGTACATTGGATGGAGCTGCAGCTGCCAGACACCCCGAACATGTCGCAATCATGGACGATGCACTTCGACGGCTCCAAGAGAGAAGCTGGAGCAGGGGCAGGGGTCATACTGACCTCCCCGCAAGGAGACAAGATGAAGTACGTTCTCCGGATGAAATTCCGAGCCTCCAATAACGAGGCCGAATACGAAGCCCTCATCCATGGCATGAGGATGGCAAAGATATGCGGCGCAACGCGCCTGGTCATCTATGGCGACTCCAACCTCGTTGTCCAGCAGACGATGAATGAGTGCGACGCACACGCCGAAAACATGATCGCGTACCGCGCACTCTACAACGCACTCGAGGGAGAATTCGACGGCTGCGAGCTTTGACATGTTGGACGAGAAAGCAACGAGGAAGCCGACAGACTCGCCAACATCGGCTCCACTTGCGCAAAGGTGCCACCAGGTGTGTTCCTTGAACAGATCTGCGTACCATCCATCAAGCGGAAATTCCCAAAGGGATCACCCGAAGAAGCAGAACACTCGGGAGCTACGCTACCCGAAGGACACGAAAAACTGGACACAGAGGTAGCCACGGTCAACCTAATGTAGGTCATGGCAGTCGAAGAAACTTGGACGCGACCATACCTCCAGTTCTTGATAAACGGAGAAATACCCGACAGCTCGACAGATGCCCGGCGCATATCTCGTCGGTCAAAAGCCTTCACCATCATCAACGGCGAGCTGTACAAACGCAACATCACGGGTGTACTACAACGGTGCGTTACCATCGACAACGGCAAGGCCATACTCCAAGACATCCATGAGGGCATCTGCGGCCACCACGCAGGCAGCCGCTCCCTTGTCGCCAAAGCTCTACGAGCAGGATTCTACTGGCCAACGGCCATGAGCGACGCAAAGGACATCGTCCGAAGATGCAACGGATGTCAACGGTTCGCCGATAAACCGCACGCACCCGGGTCCGAGCTCAGACCCATACCCATAGCCTGGCCTTTTGCTCAATGGGGCCTTGACATGATCGACAAATTACCAAAATCCTCGAAAGTAGGACACGTCTTCCTCCTGGTTGCAGTCGACAAATTCACCAAGTGGATCGAAGCCATGCCGGTCACCAACCAGAAGGGCAAAACCGCCGTCAAATTCTTCGAATCCATTGTCTACAGGTTCGGCGTACCGCACAGCATCATCACCGACAACGGATCGAACTTCATCTCCGAAGAATTCCAGGACTTCTGTGAAGGCCTTGGGATCAACATCACGTACACCTCAGTGGCACACCCGCAAACAAATGGGCAAGTGGAAAAGGCCAACGGCCTAATCGGCGCCGGCATCAAGAAGCGCCTCATGAGCTCACTCGAGCAAAAAGCTGGAAACTGGACGAAAGAGCTACCATCTGTCCTATGGAGCTTACAGACTACGCCAAATAGCTCCACCGACTACACACCGTTCTTCATGGTGCACGGAGCTGAGGCCGTGCCACCAGCCGAAGTACGCCACCAGGCCCCACGAGTCGTCGCTTACAGCGAAGCCGAATCCACGGCTGCACTCGAAGATGCCGTCGACACACTCGACGAAGCACGGGATATAGCAGCAGCTCGATCAACGGTGTACCAGTAGAGTCTCCGCAACTACCACAGCCGCCGGCTGCGCCCAAGGTCCTTTGTCGAAGGAGACCTCGTCTTGCGACTCAAGCAAAAGCGACCGAATAAATTCGAGTCACCATGGGAAGGACCCTACGTCATCACCGAAGTCATCCCAGGTGGCGCCTATCGCCTCAAGCACGTGGAGTCTGGAGTCTCATACTCCAACCCATGGAATATCTCGCACCTGCGACAATTCTATCCGTAGCAGCCTACCCCCCTTCTTACTTTCAATAAGGCTTTCAGCCAAGGCTACTCAGCCGAACAATGTACCTCCTCCATTACGATATAAATGAAGCTAAGTGTCTCGCTCCAAAACTTCAGTTTGCTATTTTCGCAACTTTACTACATGCTACATATGCACTCGGGGGCTCCCCCCACCTCACGATTTCGTCGACTGAGGATCAAACATGTACACCTGAGTAGCTGACAACGTCAGGCAAACGAAAAGGACACGTACTCAACCAAAGCACTGCGTGCTAACAACAAACAAACCTTTACAACAAAGGGCACAACACGCCTAGCCGAAATATACAAATTTTACATCTATCTGTTTATTTTCAGGTCCTACCTATTCCGAAGAATAACCCGAGCACACTGCTCAAACAAATCTACGACCTGCTCAGCATACTGTCTTACAGCTGCGTAATGCGGACGTATGTCCCACTCACCGCCGTCCGGCCGAGAAGGTGGCCTAGCTGCCACAGCAGCCAAATCAACGTCAGGACGATGCACCCTCACAAGAGACAAAGCAGCCTTCACTCCCGCGACGAGCTGCTGCCGCACCAGCTCCTTGACATTGCTCGCACTCCGAAACTTCGACAGAAGACCCGCAAGGGTCGTCGGCACGGCATCCAAAGGAAACATGACGTGCAACACCGAGGAAAGTGATGTCTGCACTTGGCGGAGCACCCGTGAAACTTGATAAACACGATCCTGCATTGTCGCCAGAGCCATGGCGCGATTGCGATTCATCCAGAAGAAGCCGCCGGCCTCCATGTCCTGTTGAGTCAAGCAATTGACCCGAACAGCGACACGCTCTTTTTCTTCCCTCGGAGCAAGATTCGCACCTGCGACAATCGCACAGAACAAGAATAAGGCCAGCAGGCTCATCCGAAGAACTGAGCTATAGCTCGAACCAAAAAACAACTTACATTGCAGCTGCTCGGAGAGCTGAACCAGCTCCGTCATCAAGTACTCCTCTCTGGCTGCACCACGATCCGCCTTGGACTTCCAAACGTCGGCACGACCGCGTAACCCGAGCAACTCCCTCTCCAGACTACGCACGCGATCCCAAAGGAAAGTGAGCTGCGAGGAATCATCCAACGATATTCGCAATGGCATTGCGGATGAGGTGTCAACTGGGTCAGCACCCGAAGGAACCTATAGCAACAGAAAAAGAAAGGAACACAGACATTCAGCCAAGGATAGAGCGCAACTCAAAGGAATTCATTAAATACATAAGGCCACTACGTGGCACAAGGATGGTATTCTTCAAAATATTTACAACAAAAGTAGACTACAAACTATCCTACGTCTACTATGCCTAAGACGCAGGACCCTGAGTCGCCTCGAAGCCAGACTGCCTAGCTTTGGCCCCGCCCTGCCGCCGCAGTGCGTACTCGGACAACAAATCAATGAGCTTGGGCCCATATCTCTTGCAGCGAGCAGAATAGGCAGCAAAGGCTACCTCAGATCCATCCGCAGCCGTCGGCATCCGAGAGGTGATCTGGGGCAGATCCAGCTCCGCTCCAGCCGCCATGGCCATCGCCAGCCCGACGGACGCGCCGATGCCCTTCTGTTTGCGCTTGTACGCCACAGGCGCTTCGGCTGACAGAGCCTCCGCCAGAGCATCCACATCATCAAGGGCTGTGCCCTTCGGGACAAGCTCCCTGTAGAAGCGACCAAGGACCTCTTTCGCCTTGGCAAGGGAGCTGACGACGGTGCTGCAGCGGTCTTCGACCGCCACAGCGGCATCATCTAGAGCACTCCCGTGCTCTAGAGCACCACGGTCGAACTCGATGCCTGCGACATCTGAGACAAAATAAGAAGGAAAGCATGAAGAAAATCAGCACAGAAGAAGACCCGAAAAAAAAAGAAACAAGCACAAAAACTAGCACTCACCCGAAAGAGCCTTGGCAGCAGCCATGAGCTTTGCTGCTACCCCTTTTTCACGAGCAGCCGCAACAGTGGCCAGCTGCTCCTCACGATCCGCGGCCTCCTGCTGCAGACGCTCCTTCGCTTCGGCTGCCTTAGTCAGCTCTAGCTCGAGGCGCTCTTTCGCGCCAATGGCGGCTTCGGCCTTCTGCTCCGACTGACCAAGGCTCTTCTTGAGAGCGTCGACCTTACAGAGAGAATCGTTATGCTCCTCTGCATTCAAGACAAACAAGTGTCAAACAACAGAACCAGGATACATAGGAGAGGTGTTGAAAGACAGATGGATACCTTGAAGCTGCCGAAGGTTCGCCTCCAGTGCCAGGCGCTCTTGCACCAGCCGCTTGTCCTCCTGCACAAAAGGCTGAGGAAAAAGCAATAGCAGTAAGAAAAGGACTTGGGGGATACACCCAACACAAAGGAATAAAAACAAAATTCGCACACGAAGATACTCGGGGGCTTCCCCGTGACACAAAAAGGAACTTACATGCTCTGATGGTGACTCCGGAGGCCCGCCTGCGAAATTCTGAGGCGCAACCACCTGCGCCTCCTACACAGGAGGATCCGGAGCGGCGCCCCCCGAAGTCGCCACCTTTTGAGGAGGAGGAGACGCAATCTTCGACTCCCCCATCATCTCCCGCGTACCATCACTGGAGGAATCATGGGAGGAATGCCTGCGTACAAATCAATCAGTACAAACCCAAAAATCATGAAGGAAACAGGACAATAGTACAACAAGAAAACTTACGAGCCGAGCGAGCTCAGGTCGAAGACAGGAGGAGTCCTTCGGACTCTCTTCTCCTCTTTCTTCTCTTCCTTCTTCTCCTTCTTTTTCTCTTCCTTCTTCCGCTCCGCTGGTGGGTGCGAGGCTACAGCCCGCACAGGAATGGCAGGAAGGGGAGAAGACGAACCTCCATGATCATCACCATGACGCTCAAGGCCCAGAGGGTTCCTGGGAGTCGGAGGAGTTGAAGCATCCGAAGACTCGCTGGAGCTACGTGGTCGCTTGCGCGTATGATCCTCACTCGACTCGTCGGCATCCTCCGCCGGGAATCGCGCCAACGGTAGCTCGGACACGGACTCAACCACTTCATTATCCGGAGCAGCCGGAAATAATTCGGGCAATGGAGGTACCATGCCCGGCACTTTGAAGCTCTGCAAAATCAGAAGAAACTTTGTTAGCAAACAAAGAAAATAAATGCACAGCCTACAAAAGCACTACGTGCACAAATCTACACCTGCGGTATGGCCAACGTCGAAGAAAATGGAGGAGTTAGCGACTTCCCCGGGAGTTCCTCTCCGGCCTTGAACTTCAGCAGTGCGCGAAGGGCCCTGTCAAGATCCCCCTCGGAGATTTTCTCACTCGAAACCCTCGTCCGATCGCGGCGCCCAGAATAAAGAAACATCGGGTGCGCCCTCGCTTGGAGAGGTTGCACCCGACGCTCAAGAAAAGTCCGGATGATGTCCACGCCGTTCACCTCCTTCTCCGGAATTAGCTAGAGATCCTCCACCCGACGGTAAAGGGCCTCTATCTCCGCCACCTCACCGTCCAAGATTTGGTTCTTCCAAGACCTTTTCTTCTCAATCATTTGGGAGGGGTCAAAGGGAACAAGACCAAAATCTTGTCCGGGCATTACGGAGTCGCGGATATAAAACCATCGCCTCCGCCAGAATTGGACAGATTCAGACATGGAAAAAGAAAAGAAGAGAAGATTGGGGCTAAGGGAGATGATGCAACCCCCAATGGGATACACACCATCTGAACCAGACTGCCTCTTCACGGAATAGAGCTTCCGGAAGAGGCCAAAGTGCGGCTCAATGCCAAGCCAACACTCGCAAAAAGTGACAAAACACGCAATGTGGAGAAGAGAATTGGGAGACAGATGATGAAGCTGAATCCCATAAAAGAAGAGCAGTCCACGGAGGAAATTGTGGACTAGAAAGGAGAACCCACGCACAACGAATGCGAGAAACATAACCCGATACCCAGATGGGGGACGGGGGATTACCTCATTGCCAGGAAGTTTCACGGCCTCCCTATCTTGCGGGATCAGGCCCCGCTCGCGAAGCTTGCGGAGATCTCTCTCCCGCGTCTCTGACCGCCGCCAGCCACCGTCGGTGACACGGGTAGCGGAGGTGCCCTTCTTTCCTCCGGCGGTGCTGGTCCCAACAGCAGACGAGGACTTCTTCGACTTCCCCATTGCGCTACGGCGGCGCCGGTGGTGAAAACGCAGAAACAACGACGGAAATGTGGAAGGAAATCCCAGTGCGCAGCAAGAATCGCTAGAGAACAAGGAAGCAGTGAAAACAAGAACTGGTGCGGTGAAAACAAGCCGCTGCTCTCCTCAATGATTATAATAGCAAAGACGACGCACGACAGCCATCCATCCAGAAGACCTAACGCCAACGATAGATCCAGCCGTACACGTGTCAGCATCACAACGAACCTTCGTTACCACGCCGTCCACTGCGTGCGGAAATCGAGGAGACGCTGTAATTATCTCCACGCCGCGCGTGACTGGTCAATTCAAAGTCAGCAAGTGGGACCCACGCTTCGTACAGTCAAGTCATCTCTGGCGTAGCAGATGCTTGAGGTCATCGATCGTCAGCACTGACGTCATCAAAAGCTATACTAGCACCAACTACAATTCTTCGGCTCCACAGCTAAGAGTACTCACTCGAATCTTCGATTCGACTAAATACTCGGGGGCTACTCCTATCAGGAGCGGTGGTCGCGCACCCGGAAGATGAATAAAGACAAAGTATTTCTTCGAGTCCTACGTCGAGTCTACGACTCCACTACGGACTCGGGGGCTACTCCCATAGGGAGGATGAATTTAAGCATCCAAAATTTTTTCGTGTCCTACGGACTTAACAACTGAACAATGCTTGGTCTAAAGTCTCTGCTCGAGTCTACGACTCGAACAGACACTCGGGGGCTACTCCCATAGGGAGCGCTGGTCGCGCACCCTATGAAATCTTCGACTGCGATCCTTCGGATCAGGATACCAAAAACTTTTCGGCAACTCTGCCCCAACAAAACGACCGAGTGAGCGACAATCTCCTGGGCCACCCGAAGCACCTCCGTGGTGATAAATGTTTGGATGCTGCGTCTGCGACGCAAAGATAAGACCTGCAGATATCATCTGATGGCCTGGCAACGCACATGACTGTGCTCTGCTAGTATAAATCCATGCCAACAGGCGTGATGAAAAATCCCGACGGACGCGTTGGGTACATTAATTAAAATCACTGGAATTCCACTCCTGTAAGTCCTCCGCGGCCTGAGTCAAATTACGCCAGCATATGTTCCAGGTCCGAGTTGAGGGACTCGAACCTAAAGAAGATCGTGTCGTCTCGTCCTAAGACAGTTAACTGACCCTGATCCGTCGGGTGAGTCAGACACACGCATCAACAATCCCTACACACACACATATACTGTTAATACATAGTTGCACCCGAAGGATGGAAGAGTCCTCAGCCGAATCCACGATTCGACTGATCACTCGGGGGCTACTGACATGGTTATACCCTACGGGTACGTGACTTCAGCATACCTGGTCCAGTCCAAGGAAGGCCCACAGCAGATATACGCTGGCCCATGGAGATTTTCGGGTGGCCCAGGCCCATGACGCCTTCGGATCCTTGGAGAGCAAGACTAGCATAGATAGGAAATTCAAAGGGTAAAACCCTAGAACTTGTAACCGACTAGGACTATGCCCGGGACCTGCCTAAGTCTATATAAAGGCCAGGAGGGCACGTCCTAGAGGACTCAACTCATACTTTCGCACACGCCTCCACGCCAGATCGAATCTGCGCACCCTGTAACCTTCGGTTCCGCCGTAATCAAGAGCAGACAAGCAGGAGTAGGGTTTTCCCTCCGGGGGCCTGAACCTGGGTAAATCTCGTGTCCCCTGGTTGCTTGTCTGTTAACCGTGCCACAATCTCCAGCATCCACCTTCTCCAAAACCCAAGTCCATAACAATGGGCATTGACGAGATTAAACCTCGTCATCTGGAACTTCGAGGCATTTGCGAAGTAATGAGATATGGAACACATTGTGCACGGCTGACATCTCTTCGGGTAGGTCCAATTGATACGACACTTCTCCTCGATGGTTCAGAATTTTGAAGGGTTCGATATACCTGGGGGCTAACTTTCCCTTCAGTTGGAAACGCTGCATTCCCTTCAATGGCGACACTTTCAGATACACAAAATCTCCTATGTTGAAGGCGAGGTCTCGACGTCTCTTGTCGGCGTAACTCTTCTATCTGACTGAGCTGTCTTGAGGTGCTCACGAATCTTGTGAACCTTCTCTTCTGCTTCTCGTAGGATGTCGGGTCCGAAAATCTGACTCTCTCCTACCTCCGATCAGTTCAAAGGGGTGCGACACTTCCTTCCATACATGAATTCAAATGGGGCCATTTTCAAACTAGCTTGATAACTGTTGTTGTATGAAAATTCTGCAAACGGCAAACAGTCTTCCCACTTAGATCCATATTCCAACACACATGCTCTTAACATGTCTTCGAGTATTTGATTTACTCGCTCCATTTGTCCTTTGGTCTGAGGGTGATAAGCTGTGCTGAAATCTAGTCAGGTTCCTAAACCTTCTTGGACTTTCTTCCAGAATCTCGAGGTAAACTGAGTTCCTCGATCTGATACGATGTTCTTGGGGACTCCATGCAAACTGATGATTCTAGCGATGTATAACTCCGCTAGCTTCGAACTCTGATATGTGGTCTTGACTGGTAAGAAATGGGCGACTTTGGACAATCTGTCCACTATGACCCAGATAGAGTCATTTCCCCTACTAGAGGTAGGCAATCCGGTGATAAAGTCCATTCCAACAGAATCCTATTTCCATTCCGGAATCTGCAATGGTTGCAACAATCCAGCGGGTCTTTGATGTCCTGCTTTGACTCGCTGACATATGTCACACTTGGCGATATAGCTTCCGATTTCTCTCTTCATCTTATGCCACCAAAATTGTTCTTTCAAGTCTTGATACATCATCGTTCCTCCGAGGTGGATAGAATAAAGAGTATCATGAGCTTCCTTTAGAATCACTTCTTTCAACTCAGAATCTGCTGGTACACAAAGGCGTCCTTTGTACCACATAACTCCTTCTTCGTCTTCGGTGAATCCGGGTACTTTGCCTGTACCGGTACGATGCTTGATTCCATCGATACTAGCATTTCCTTTCTGCGACTCTTTGATTTGGCTGATCAAAGTGGGTTGAAGTTCTATGCTAGTCAAAAATCCTTCACTTAATAATTCCATTCGGAAATCTTCCATCTCTTTGTGCAAGCTTGGTTGCTCCTTCAAAATCATGGAGTTCAAGCGGCACGGCAATCTGCTAAGGGCATCTGCTACCACGTTGGCTTTACCGGGGTGATAGTGAATGTCTAGGTCATAATCCTTGATTAGCTCAATCCATCTTCTCTGTCTCATATTCAGCTCCTTCTGAGTGAATATATACTTCAGGCTCTTGTGATCCGAATAAATCTCACAATGGTTTCCCATCAGGTAATGCCTCCATGTCTTCAGGGCTAGAACTACGGCTGTGAGTTCGAGGTCATGGGTTGGGTAATTTTGCTCATGTTGTTTCAGTTGTCGGGATAGATAAGATATGACTTTGGCTTCTTGCATTAGCACACATCCGAGATCGATCTTGGATGCATCACAATACACGTCGAAGGGCTTCGTGATATCCGGCATGATTAACACTAGGGCTGAAATCAATCTCCTCTTGAGTTTTTGAAAACTCGCTTCACATTTGTCCGTCCATTCAAACTTCTTGTCTTTCTTCAGCAATTGGGTCATGGGTTTGGCGATACTCGAGAATCCTTCTACGAACTTGTGGTAGTATCCTGCCAATCTGAGAAATGCACGAACTTGGGTTTGAGTGGTTGGGGCTTGCCAATCTTCGACATCTTTCACTTTTGCAGGGTCAACGGCAGTTCCTCCGGCTGATACAATGTGGCCTAGGAATCCTACTTCCTGTAACCAGAATTCACATTTGCTAAACTTGGCATACAACTTATGCTCTCTAAGGGTTCCAAGAATGGTACTTAGGTGTAGCTCATGTTCTTCTTCTGATTTGGAATAAATTAGAATATCATCGATGAAAACAACGACAAACTTATCCAGGAAGTCCATAAAAATCTTATTCATGAGACTCATGAAATAAGCGGGGGCATTGGTTAATCCAAAAGACATGACAGTATACTCGTATAATCCATATCTGGTAGTAAAGGCAGTCTTGGGAATATCCTCTGCACGAATCTTGAGTTGATGATAGCCAGTTCTAAGATCAATCTTAGAAAACACTTTGGCACCGGTCAACTGATCAAACAAATCTTCTATCTTGGGTAACGGGTATTTGTTCTTGATAGTGACATCATTCAACTTTCGGTAATCCGTACACAAACAGTTACCTCCATACTTCTTGTCCACGAACAAGACAGGTGATCTCCATGGTGACGCACTTGGTTGAATCAATCCAATTTCCAACATGGCATCCAGTTGCTTCTTCAGTTCTGCTAGTTCAGATGGGTTCATACTATATGGTCTCTGGCTATGGGTCCTGTTCTGGGGAGTAGTTCAATGATAAACTCGATATCCCAATCTGGGGGCATACGGGGCAAAACATCTAGAAATACATCAGGGTATTCATAGACTATCCGTACTTGGTCAATGGTAGGTTGGGCTATACTCTTGTTGCACTTGAATTGGCGAGGTAAGGTTTCAGATATATGCTCGACTGATATTCCAGCGGTACTGGTCATGGTTATGGCTTTCTTGGCACAGTCAATTAATCCGTTATGTTTGGACATCCAATCCATTCCTAGTACTACTTCCAAACCTTTAGTTCCGAGTACTATCAGATTAGCATAAAAATCTATGCCATGGATTTGGATGGGGACGACTTTGCAAATTTGCCTATATTTGGTGGTGGAACCGGGGATTTGAACAATCATAACATGCTTCAGTTTGGTTGGTTGAATCTTACTAGTGCATGCAAATTCTTTGGTGACAAATGAGTGCGATGCACTAGAATCAAACAACACTCTAGCAAGTACTGAATTAACAGAAAACATACCCAACACGACGTCTGGCGCTTCCTGGGCTTCTTTAGCATGCATGAGAAAAAGACGGCCGTTGCGGTTGAGCGAATTCCCTAGGGCAAACCTTCTTCCAGGCTGAACACGACGTTGCTGCTGAGCTGGGGCATTGGCATTGGGGGCTGCGACATTCTTCTTGGGGCACTCATTGGAGTAGTGACCCTTATTTCCACAATCATAACAAGTCACTTGCGACCTGTCCTTTGCTGCAACAGACACAACATTGCTTCCAGTCCTCGGGGCAGTGTTGGTGTTGGTGGTGGCATTGTTTTTGTTGAACTTGGGTGGTGCACGGTTGAAATTGCTAGAGTTGCCGGGGTTGTTGTGATTTCCTCCGGGCCTTGGGTTTTCACGGTTGGGATAGGTCGGACGGTTCATCGGGGTTCTGTTGGTTTTTGGATAAAATCCTGGAGATGGGTTAGGGCGATACTTTGGGGTATGATGGGTTCCTGGCTGATGCATCATGCGATGCTTGCGGTTCTGATTGGCTTGGTTGATCTTTCCTTCCATCTGAATGGCAGAGTCGACAAGGGCTTCAATATCCGCAAAGGGGATATTGACTCACACAGTCTGCATCTCATCGTGCAGACCATTCAAGAATGTCTCTTTCTTCTTGGCTTCAGTGTCGATCTCATCCGGGGCATACCTAGCTAATGAAAAAAATTTGTCACGGTATTCCACTACGGTCATCCTTCCTTGCTTCAGTTCTCTGAACTCATCTCTCATTCTCTTGATCAAACCCAGTGGCACATGGGTTCTGCTGAACTTGACCTTGAATTCCTCCCAGGTCATCATTTGTCCTCCGGTCATTGCACGAACGCTGTTCCACCATGCTCTTGCATCTCCGGCTATATAATGGGTGGCGAATAGAACTTTCTCATTAGCTTCCACTCCGGCGACTTCCAAGTTGTTTTCCATGGTTTGTAGCCAATCGCCTGCATCTAGGGGCTCTTCCGACTTAGTGAAAATAGGTGGGTTGGTATTCTGGAAATTCTTTTGCTTGGATCCATGGTTATCCTAATTTCCTTGGCCTTGATTGTTGTGGGCCAGCTGGGCTATCTGCTGAAGGGTGGCTAGGTTGGCTTGACGTTCAGCTCTTTCGGCTTCGCGGTCAGAAACCAACATTTGCAGGATCTGCAACATCTGGTCCGGGGATGAACCACTTCCTCCGCGTGGCATCTAAAGATTGAGATAGATCATGAGAAAAGAGGGAAATTTCTAAGGTTTCGGGACTTTGAAAAGTTTTTAAAGTTTGACTCATCTTTTCTAGCAACTTGCTTTTCATTCATTCCTTCATAGCACACGATACAAACACACACCACAACAAAGGTAAACAGATGGTTTTAAGAACCATTCTGGAAACTACGATACAGTGGGACCGAATACAACTCACTACGCTAATGATCAAGTGCTACTACTCCTTGGAGTCGGTGTAGTCGTCATCCTCATCATCATCATTGTCATTGATGAAGGCGAATTCATCCTTATCGGTGAAGAAGGCCATAGCCTGATCCTCCAGAAAATCATCATCATCGCTGAGATAGGAGTAGGGGTCTCCACGAAGATCTTCTCCGGCATTCTCCCTTTCTTCCAACTGCATGTCTCTCTCGTGGATGGTGTCCTCCAAATCCGAGATACGGTGGCAAAGACGGGCAATGATGCGCTCCTTCTTGTCAATATGACGGCGGCGAGACTTGCGATCCTTCGCTAGCATGGCGATGGTCTGATCCTTCGTCTTGATGATGGTGGACTTGTGGTTGGAGTAGGCACGACAATTGTCCAATTCTTGCTGACGATCGTACATCATGAAGCTAAGGTGGTCCAATTGGGTCTTCAGATCGTGGTGGTATGGGGCTTCCAGTGGCTGTCCATTAGGATCACGCCTTGGACAAAACTCAAAGCGGGTTCCCTTGATCTGGTTGATACTCTGCCCACACAGACGGGCAAGAGCTTCCTGAATGGCCCTGGCAAGTCCATCGAGCCAGTTGTTCTCTCTTAAGGTGAATTCCCTCAGTAGTGGGAGGTTCAATCTTTCCTCGGGGACTTGCAACAATTAGCCACTGTAGATCTTCTCCTCCTTGATCATTGAGCTGAGCTCCGAAGAACTCGGGGTGCGGACGCTCCAGAAGTTCCGAAAGCTGGTCCAAATCCCGCTCAAATATAAGGTCTCCTCCATTCCCCAACTGATAAAATTTGTTGTACTTCACATCCATCTATTAAGAATATAGGATGAGTAAGTTAGTAGAGTGATCAAGTGTGTCAATTTTTATGTATTTTGCAAGAGTTTTTGGAGGAACATGAATTTTCATGAAAGAATCAAAGTGATAAGAATGGGAATAAGTTTTTGTAAATATTTGCTTCCTTTGGTTTTGAAACTAAGTTTTTGATTCAAACGTCCAGTCTAACTAGGGTCTCCTATGGTCAGGATGGCTCTGATACCAACTTGTCAAAACCCGGATTTTTAATCCTAGATGCCTGTTATGCCATACATCCCAATCCTAGGATTACCATTTTTGCGAGACATAACAGATTTGGATACCACAGTACATCATCCATGACAAACCATACATAATGTCTTACACAAATAAGGATCCCATGATCCAGTTCTTAATACAACTCAAGTAGCAGAAATATGTAATAATAAAGGTAGCGTAGGCGAAGCTCCATCTTCGGGGTCACAGGCAATGCCGACGATGGGAGATGATCCTAGTTGTCGTAACCTTCATGGGGTCCATCATCCTGGTACTCCTCTTCATAGTCTGGCCACGGGAATAGCCAGGGACAAAGCCATGAGTACTCTTTAAGTACTCGCAAACTAATACTAGCAAGTGAAGGTGGTTTTTGTAGTAGGACACTAAGCTCTAGGGTTGTTTTGCAAAAAGCCAGATTTACCTCTACTAAGTTCAGAAGCAAGAAAAGATAGTTGAAAGTTTATAACACCTAAGTGGGAACTTGTATCTCATATCACAACTCTGTTGTGGTCAAGTCAAATTCTCAATTCATTTCACAAGTCATTTTGAAAACATCTGACGGGGGAACAGTATGGACACTCCAACTGTCCATAACCGCGGACGCGGCTATTCGAATAGTTTGACACTCTGCAGAGATTGTACACTTTCACCACAACATTCGATACATCCGTCAGGAACAAATCCTGAATTCACCATACTCAGTATGCAGATAATCAAACATAACCTTTCAATTACACGCCCTAGTATAAGCACCTCTCCTATGAGTTTGGCCTCCCAACCATGACCAAATGTCATCTTGGGTACTGCACAGGTGGACAATCTTCACAAGGTAGTCTCAGCTCAGACCTTGGCCATGAGGGAACCCATACTAAGGTATATAAGTTTCCAGTCAAGCCCACCCAAATTTCGGGTATTGTGGTTGTACGGTAAAATTGGAATGGTATCGCATCCAGACAAGCATCAGTTTTATAAAGGGCTAAGGCTCATACCTCAACATTTTCATCCTCAAAATCATCTGGTGTTCGGAAACACATGTCAAAACATCTCAGTAGAATGACTCATCATTCTAAGGTTTTCATAACCATTTTCCACCAAGTATTCCCATCTAAAGTTCATCAAGTTTTATGCTTAGCACTAGCATCTACAAGTGGGGGTAAGTACTAATGAGGGATGGTAAACAAGTGGAGTTTAACTAAGTTCAACCTCATGCCTTAGGATGTCATCAAGATTATCTAGCTTAGGCCAAATTTAATGCTCTTTATGCAACCTTCAATTATCCTCCTAGAATCTACAAGTCACTTAAGTAAACTCTAAGAAATGGCTTTGATAAAGAAATAAAGGAAAAAGCTTGCAAGTAAAACTAGGATTGGATTATCAAGTAGGTATGATCACATATGCTTAAGGCATATAGTTGGCATGGTAACAAGCAAGTATTAGCTTGCCTAGGTCAACTTGATTAGTAAGGCTTGCCTTGTGCAGAGCAGTGGTTGAAGTTCTCCTCAGCTTCTTCTTCGTAGTATCCTCCTTCCTCCTCGTATCCTTGGTCGGTACTAGCGTCTATGAATAAATACGAGGTACACAATCACCAAACAATACTTAACTACTTTCAATCATCACACAAGAGGGTTCTATAGATGATCTAGCATCATCACTAACATTACAAGATTAAAGCCTTTGTCTTATTTATTTATTTTTAGAAAAGTAATTTCTACTCATTGAAAAACTACTTAAGATTTAATATTCCCAAACCAAACATGGGATCATGTTGACACATGTCATCACCATATATTTTAGTACATGGGAATGTGATTTAAAGTGGTGTCACAATTTAATAAGGTTTAACCCTTTTATTTTAAATAAATAAAGTGACTAGAAATGCCTATGTGGCATTCTTTTATTGCTTGGACATTATTTCTGTAAGTAAACCCATATGTTTTTATATATTCTGAAAGGTATGATCAAATGTGATTTTTGAGAGTTGGAATCAACTCAAAAGCTATTATGGTTTAAATTTGAAAAACGTTTGAATGCAGAAAAGCTTTTGCCTTGTTATTTTTACCAAGTTTGATCTACAGATCCAAATGATTTGAATCCAACGCGCTTGGATTAAGAATTTCAAAACCTTTCTAAAAAATTGGTTTCATGCAATTTGGTTCACTGAATCGAGCTGGGTTGATTTTTGAAACTGGGTACAGAACTGAGTTTGAATTAAAATAGAAAAAGCTAAATTCAAACGAGTGGGCTGCGCGGGAAGGTTTAATGGGCCGGCCTAGTGTCACTCCGCGGCGCGCGGCGCAACTGACAGGGGGGTCTACGGGTCAGTGGCTCTTTAAACGCAAAGCGGTATGGGGCGATGTGGTGCGTTGGATTAGAATGAAGATCAACAGCTGAGGGTCGTTGTCGACGATGAACAGATCACCAGCAAGCTCGAACCATAGCGGCTCGGTGGGGGTGCATAGGGGGCATACCGGGGCTCCAGTGACGATAGCGAGGCGGGCAAACGACAAAGTCGACGACGGCGAACTCAGGGGTGGTCGCGGTAGCTCCGGGGATGGATGAAATCAACGGCTCCTCTTCTCCTCTGCAGCGGGGAGCTCCGGCGCAATTCCGGCGACATGCTTCTCGCCTTGCTCTGGCTAAGGGGTGGAACGATCAGTGAGGTGAGGGAAGTGAGATGGCGTGCTTGAAATGGCTTGGGGTGGCCTCCTTTTATAGGCTCGATGGCGAGACCGAACGGGATGGGCAGGCGACGGTGGCGACACGGCTACGGGCAGCTAGAGGCATGGCCGAGGTTGGCGTTCGACGGGTGGTCTCCTGGCGATGCTCTAGAGCTTTAATGCGCGTGTAGGGGCGGTGGCAAACGGTCGGGAACGTGCGGTGCTCTGGGCGGCAGAGGCGGCGTCTTCGACGGCGAGCGGTGGCTGTGAGGTATGGGGCGGCAAACGGGGATGTCTGCGGGGTTGTTGGGGCGGTGGTGATCACACGTGCACGTGGCGAGGGTGGTGCGTGGTCTGTGGGCGTGTGTCGAGGGTGGCGCTCTGGCGCGCTCTCGGCATGCACTCAGAGAAGCTTGGCATGGCTTGGGCGTGTGGTCCAGTGGCTGGCAGGGTTCAAGCGCTGGACAGGGGTGGCAGTGGACGATGGCCTGTGTCCTAGACATGGTGTTTAGGCTTGGTTCTTGCTCTGGCTAGCTAGCCATGGTCGGCTGGCAAGGGTTCCTTCGGGTTGGCATGGCATGGTGCCAAGGGTAGGGGCTAGGGGTGGTCAAGGCACTGGTTGGCACTGGGGGAGACAAGGGTGATCAATGGTGAACAATGCTTAGCCAAATTATTGCCCAAAACAGTGAAGTTTGGCCACTTTGATTTGTTGTCTCCAAGTGTTTGATGAAATGGCCGCAAGAACTTAAGTTTTGAATTTTGAAAATATTTTTGGTGGGTGTGTTATGCATGTGTTGAGGATCCTGTGGATGCTTGGGTTTTGAAAATTGAGCTTGTTTGAGTGGTTTTTGAAATAGTGGGATCTTCCCATATGAAATAGATTCAATTTTAAACTGTCATTTAAACTATGCATTGGAATGTTTTTGGATCATCACAAAGTGGGCCTTGGTACCTTGTTATGAGTACTATCAAGGGGTGCAAAGATCCATACATGTTTCTTTTAAGTTCTAAAAGTTAGGGATAGCCAAAGTAGGCATGGGAGTTAATTTGGCCAAAGTGACCATTCACTTAATTTGTTTGTTTTGATTTGTTTTTCTTTGGGAAAAGTGTGGGGATTGTTTAGATGATGTTTATTTCACTTAAGAATCATTTTACAAGCAAAGAAACACAGAACCAAGGCAATTCAAAAGAATCCAAATTTTAATACACACACATATGCATGCCTTCATATTTTTAATTGGAAAAGTTTTTGTTAACCCTAATTTTGATGATTAGAGTTTAATGATCCAAGTTTAATATTTTTGGGATGTTACACTTGTTCGCCGCATCACCATCTTCTACTGTATTGAATTTACAAGGGTACAAACTAAATGGGAATACATTCTACACGATCGCCCAAGATAAAAAGAGCAGCAACCAAAATAGTGGTGTCCGCTTTGATGCAATAGACGAGAATGGACAAAAGGACACATACTATGGTTACATAGAGGATATACGGGAACTAGACTATGGAGTCTCTTTTAGGTCCCTTTATTTCGCTGCAAATGGGTCAACCTGAATGGGGAAGGGGTAAAGATAGACCAGTTGTACGGAATGACAACAATGGATCTCAACAATCTTGGTTATAGAGATGAACCATTCGTCCTAACCAATGATGTGTCTCAGGTTTTCTATGTGAAGGACATGTCCTCCAGACCGAAAAAAAGAAAAAGCATGCAAACGAATACATCATATGATGAGCCAAAGCGTCACATAGTTCTTTCAGGGAAAAGAAACATCGTGGGAATCGAGGACAAGATAGACATGTCAGAAGATTATAATAAGTTTGATGAAATTCCGCCCTTCACAGTGAAAACTGACCCAAGCATTCCGTTAAGTAAAGAAGATGCTCCATGGTTACGTCTGAAGCAATCATAAGGAAGGACATATGCCAAGAAATTCGTGCTCATATTATGTAACTCTAATTCATGTCTTTCGCGGTTTGTGGCTTGACCGAAGGATATCTTTCGCGGTTTGTGGCTTGACCGGGACTATATATAGGGGGGCCTTTAGTCCCGGTATTGTAGTCTCAGTTTTTAATATTAATAAATGTCTTGAGTGTTAGTCCCGTTTTGTGGCTGGACCGGGACTATGAAGAAGTTGTCCCGGTTCGTACTTACCCTTAAGATCTGATCTCCAAACGCGCATGGTCACATATTAGGGAGTGCCTCTATGACCAGTGTCTTGGAGATGCCGGAGGACTGGGATCCGGCGGCATCTCCCTGAAACTGGTCGTAGTGGTGTCCCTGCTCTCGAAAACCATCTTGCAGCTTGTAACTTCTCTAACTAGATCACAACACCTGGGAGCTAACTAATTTCACATATTAGGAAGTGCCTCTATGACCAGTTTCTTGGAGATGCCGGAGGACTGGGATCCAGCGGCATCTCCCTGAAACTGGTCGTAGTGGTGTCCCTGCTCTCGAAAACTATCTTGCAGCTTGCAACTTTTCTAACTAGATCAATACACCTGGGAGCTAACTAATTTCACATATTAGGGAGTGCCTCTATGACCAGTTTCTTGGAGATGCCGGAGGACTGGGATCCAGCGACATCTCCTTGAAACTGGTCGTAGTGGTGTCCCTGCTCTCGAAAACAATATTGGAGATGCCTCAATCTGGCTGGAGGACTGGACTCACAAGGATGCCTATTTATAGTACAAGCAGCTCGGCATAGTGTCGACACTTACGACATAATGTTGACACTCACCCCTATTATTAGTGCTGACTTGTGTTTTGTCCCGGTTGGTGTCTCCAACCGGGACTAAAGGTTCATCTTTAGTCCCGGTTGGTGACACCATCCAGGACAAGGTACACGCCGCACGACATAATGTTGACACTCACCCCTATTATTAGTGTTGCTTGGCCCAGCCTGCCGAAATCCCTCCAACCGGGACTAAAGATGAACCTTTAGTATATTGAAAATCCGAACAATGAAAATCCTTCGCATGGTGTCATATTATGTGACATAGTTGAAAGAAAAAATACCAGACTTGGTATATTGATCATGTCTCGAAAAAATCTTCACAAAATGACCTATCATGTTCGAGGTTTCATGGCTTTCGGTCCAAATGACCGATGTTATGTGCTAAATCACGGCATATTTTGTGATGCTGTACCCATATTATTCATGCATGTGGACATTGGTATGGAGAATAATGTTGCAGGAGAAAGATTTCCTTTTTGTCGCACAGAAAAGCCCTTTTCCATTTTCCGAGCGCAAAAAACGGGTCGTTTTGTGAAGTAACCACCAAAATACTATTTCAGAATGCTACCCTCCCATTTTCCTAAAATACTAGACCACCTTACATGGACTGTCTCCCAACCGGGACATCTCAAACCTTTTCGTCCATCCCGGGTAAAAAGGACAAATGTCTGCCGAATCGGTAGGATGTGGGTCCGGTTTGTACTACAGGTACATGATTTATCGCACGTGATTTTTTGAAAAAATCGTTTTTAGACTCGCAATATGTGGTTTATTTAGAGATCCAATGCAAGTTCTAACGATGCTCGTCCCCTATCTTCATGCACGCCTGTTCGACCATAGTTAGAAATTCAAAAAATTCAAAACAGGCATAAGAAATTCAAAAAAAATCCGAACAATGAAAATCCTTCGCGTGGTGTCATATTATGTGACATAGTTGAAAGGAAAAATACTAGACTTGGTATATTGATCATGTCTCGAAAAAACCTTCACAAAATGACCTACAATGTTCGAGGTTTCATGGCTTTCGATCGAAATGACTGATGTTATGTGCTGAATCACGGCATAATTTGTGATGCTGTGCCCATATTATGCACGCATGTGGAAATTGGTATGGAGAACAATGTTGCAGGAGGAAGTTTTCCTTCTTGTCGCACGGAAAAGCCCTTTTCCATTTTCCGAGCGCAAAAAACGGGTCATTTTGTGAAGTAACAACCAAAATGCTGTTTCAGAATGCTACCGTCCCATTTTCCTAAAATACTAGACCACCTTACATGGACTATCTCCCAACCGGTACATCTCAAACCTTTTCGTCCATCCCGGATAAAAAGGACAAATGTTTGCCGAATCGGTAGGAAGTGAGTCCGATTTGTACTACAGGTACATGATCTATCGCCCGTGATTTTTTGAAAAAAAAATTTAGACTCGTAATATGTGGTTTCTTCAGAGATCCAATGCAAGTTCTAACGATGCTCGTCCCCTATCTTCATGCACGCCGGTTCGACCATAGTTAGAAATTCAAAAAATTCAAAGCGGGCATAAGAAATTCAAAAAAATCCAAACAATGAAAATCCTTCACGTGGTGTCATATTATGTGACATAGTTGAAAGGAAAAATACCAAACTTGGTATATTGATCATGTCTCGAAAAAACCTTCACAAAATGACCTATCATGTTCGAGGTTTCATGTCTTTCGGTACAAATGACCGATGTTATGTGCTGAATCATGGCATAGTTTGTGATGCTGTGCCCATATTATGCATGCATGTGGACATTGGTATGGAGAACAATGTTGCAGGAGGAAGTTTCCCTTTTTGTCGCACGGAAACGCCCTTTTCCAATTTCTGAGCGCAAAAAACGGGTCGTTTTGTGAAGTAACCACCAAAATGCTGTTTCAGAATGCTACCGTCCCATTTTCCTAAAATACTAGACCACCTTACATGGACTATCTCCCAACCGGGATATCTCAAACCTTTTCATCCATCCCGGGTAAAAAGGACAAATGTGTGCCGAATCATTAGGAAGTGGGTCTGGTTTGTACTACAGGTACATGATCTATCGCCCGTGATTTTTTGAAAAAATCATTTTTAGACTCGCAATGTGTGGTTTCTTCAGAGATCCAATGCAAGTTCTAAATGAGCCATTTTTCTTCCCGCCATTTCTTCCCGCCATTTTTCTTCCCGCCATTTTTTCCCGCCAGTTCTTCCCGCCAGTTCTTCCCTCTAGTTATCTTCCTGCCATTTCTCACTATATATATATGTAGGGTTGGCCTCCATTGTCATTGCACATCTCTAGACTCATATCTGCAACCTCATCACTCTTTCCCATGACTTCCACCGTAGCACTAACTCCCAGGGAGGCGGAGGCCCTTTGCGCCTCGAACTACCCCTGCCCGCCGGGCTACTGTGTCCCTGTCGGCTGGATGTTGAGCGCCGGTTCCTCCTGTCCCTCTAGGTGTGGCGCGCCGGATGGCCATCACGAACCACTACTACTTCGAGCTCACGCCGGAGCAGCGGAGGAATCCCAGATGGCATCCCGACTATTTCTCGACTTGAGAAGCCTTCTTCGTGGATCGGCGTGAGAGGGCGCTCGCCAGGCACGAGGAGGATGGCCCACCTCCTCTGAACTTCAACGAGGCTGGCCGTCGGCTGTGGTGGCGCGGCCGGACTCTCCAAAGCGTCATGTCCTACGACACGACAGCCGACTCTAGCCCCCGCCTGCGCTACCCTCAAGTCCAGCCCACTCGTACTCAGCCTTCAAGGTTCAACTACAGCGACCCCGATGACGACAGCGACGACGGCCGCGGCGAGTACGATGACTACAGTGGCGAGTATTACAGGTGTAGGCAGGAGCATGAATGAATCACTCCAAAATTGCAAAACAAGTCCGGCCGATTGTGGCTTAATCTGGCCATGTATCTTAATTTTCAGTTATTCTATGTAACTTTGTGTTAGTTGCGTTATGTACTTTAATTCCAGTTCAATCCTAATAAAATTTTCTTTCCGCCCATTATTTCCCGTCCTTTTTTTCCCGCCCATTAATATATAAAAAATATAAGTTAATTCAAATCCAAATTAAAAACAGAAAATGGTTTTGAATTAGTTATTCAAATCCAAACACTTTTTATGTTTAAACTTTTTCTAAATTCCAAATTAATATTCAAAAAATATAAGTTAATTCATTTTAATTTTAAATGGTTCATATATTAAATGGTTACATTAATTATTTTTTAAAACAAAAAATGGTTTTGAATTATTTATTCAAATTTAAACACTTTTTATGTTTAAAGTTTTTCTAAATTCCAAATTAATATTCAAAAAATATAAGTTAATTCATTTTTAATTTTAAATGGTTACATTAATTACTTTTTAAAAACAGAAAATGGTTTTCAATTATCTATTCAAATCCAAACACTTTTTATGTTTAAAGTTTTTCTAAATTCCAAATTAATATTCAAAAAATATAAGTTAATTCATTTTTAATTTTAAATGGTTCATATTTTAAATGGTTACATTAGTTATTTTTTTAAAACAGAAAATGGTTTTGAATTAGTTATTCAAATCCAAACACTTTTTATGTTTAAAGTTTTTCTAAATTCCAAATTAATATTCAAAAATATAAGTTAATTCATTTTTAATTTTAAATGGTTCATAGTTTAAATGGTTACATTAATTATTTTAAAAAACAAAAAATGGTTTTGAATTAATTCAAATTCAAACACTTTTTATGTTTAAAGTTTTTCTAAATTCCAAAGTAATTATCATTTAAAAACATTACAAATTTAAACCCCAAAATAAAAAATAAGGCGGGAACAGAGAGAAAATTCCTGAAAAAATTTGAAAACAGGGTCATATGTCCCGGTTGGAGCCACCAACCGAGACTAAAGACCCCTGCGCGCGCCAACCCTTGGTCTGCTGAAAAAAGTGGAGTTTACGTCCCGGTTGGTGGCTCCAACCGGGACGTATGACCCTTTAGTCCCGGTTGGAGCCAACAACCAGGACAAAAGGTCCTTTGGTTAATAACTGTTACCCCTCCTCTTCTTCTTCCCCATGTCACAATCTCTTCTCGCGCACAGGGACTGAAGCGACGCCGTCAGGCTGCCCACCGCCCTGCACGCCCTACCGGCCGCCGTCGCTGCTCCGCCTCCTCATTAGGAACCTCCTCACCGAAGCTTGCTTGCAGTCTTGCCCTCTCCCACCGGAATCGAGCACGTCCTCTCCGTCACCGACGCCGGCCGGAATCAAGCTCGCCGTAGCCCCACCGTCTCCGGCCTCCCCTCTTTCATCCGAGGACGCGTCGAGCTTCGCCTCCCCGTATCGGTATTCCCCTCCAACGGAATCGATGAAGGGCGCCCGTAACCACCGCAATCGGGAGCTCCTCCCCGAAGTCCGGCCACCGCTATTCTTGACGATTCCGGCCGCGTCCAAGATCGCTTGGTCGAGCTGACCCCTCCACCGCCTCCGTGGTGAGCCCCTCCACCTCACAGTCCTCTCCGTTCTTCCTCTTCCTCTCTGTATCGCTGCGGCACCGAGTACCTGAAGCCACCACCGTCGGCCGCCGTCGTGCTTCCTATTTGGCGACCAATCCGGAGCGGTGCCGCCACTAAACGGCTCGGTACGGTAGCCCGCATCCATCGCACCCGCTCCCGCTTGTCCGCCCGCGCTCCAGCTCCCTCCCCGTCGACGATCTGGGGCTGATCCCTGGTGCATGACGTCACGTTGACGTCCTGGTGACATCTGCAGGCGGGGTCAGCGCGGTCAAAAATGCGGTGGGTCCTGCTTGCTTGCGTGGAGGCTGAGTTGGCACTTGGGCCCTTCTGTCAGTCTCACTGGCTAGGGGTCGCTCTAGTGTAAAAACTATTTGCCTTTTTGTTTTTAATTCCAGAAAATGATTTAATATTGTAAAATCAATAACTTATTGTTTATAAGTCAAAAAAATACAAATAATATATCAAATTGTTCAAAAAAATGAAACCTATCTATTTAACCTATAATCATGCATTGTTCAACAACTTAAATGACAAGTATAATTATAAGAACAAATGCACCCCTCTCATATGTTCCGGAGTTTCCCTGAGTTAGGGTTTTCACCCCTCGGAACCCCGATTAAATCGTCGAGCATGTCTTAGGGTTACATTCCAATGCAAAATTAACTTGTCATATCATCATACTTGCTTGAGCATTGCATCGATGCCATGTGTTGATTTTTTCCCTTTCTTTCCGGTGTTTGGTTCTTCCCGGTAGAATACAATATGGAGATCGAGATCAAAGCCAGAGATCAACACCGTCGATGCTCGAAGACAAATACTTGACCAACTGTAATCAAGTCAAGTACAAGGATCCTGAAGCTCTGCTTTCGGCTATCAACAGGCAAAGGCAATCATAGCCCTACCATGATATAATCCTATGATTTCGAAATCATTTCAATTCTTGCCATGATGCATACAATTCTACTGTGGTCTTTTATCGATAGATAGAGTGTCCTATATGTTGCATTACTCCCTTTGAGCTTATATTACCTGATCCACTGCTCCTAGCATATTAGGTTTATTAGTTTGGATTATTAGGTTTATTATTAGTTAGGTATTATTAGGTTTATTAATTAGTTAGGTATTATTAGTCTTCGGCCCCACTGGTCAGTCACTGTGGGTAGCCCCAGACCCGATGAAAAACTACCCCCTGTGCTGATGTACATATTGATTGCGCATTGTATTATGCCATGTATTGATTGCCGCCTTTCTTTTCGGTATTGGTTCTTCGCGATAGGATTCGAGCCCGAGGGTTTCCCCGAATTAGGGTTTCTGATATTGTAAATTCATTTTTATTATTGTGTATGTATATATTAGGATTTCTCTGAATTAGGGTTTATATCTCTCAACACCGTACCTAACATTCTCCCTTAGCCGCTTTGACTTATCCGTTTTTCCACCTATGCAGAAAATATGAACCCACACGACAGAGACGAAGAAAAGGAAGAGTTGATCCAAGCTGTGATCCGTGGGGAAGAAAATTTAGATGTATCGACGTTTCTGAACAACTCCGGTGAGGGTGATCCTCTTTTTGCCGGAAGAGACGACTTGTTTGAGGTTGAAGGTGATGCCTTCCGCGAGGGAGAAGGCAATGCCTTATGTGATCAAGAAGACGACCGCTCTGGCGAGGTGCATGACACTGCATTCGATGCTACCGGCCTATCGAATAATCGAAAAAGCAGTGTGGCTTCCACCGAGGTCCCGGGTGATGACAATGACGATGACGATGGTACACCGATGATGGCTCCTGTTGGCTACCCAGTGGATGATATCACACAGATGACACACTGCGAGCTATATGAGCTCATTATTTTATGTGATCAGCATTAAATCAAATGCTACTCTCCATGAGAGATTGTTTTGCTTGATACTCCATGATCAACATTCATGAATCAAACCTTGATACTCTCAGATTGTTTTGCTTGATTGCTAGAGTATAAACCAAAGGTTACAAAACAAACATGGATTTGAAACCAAATTCAAAACTTGATCAAACCAAGTGCAATGTCACTGTTTATTTTATTTGATCAAAAGAACCAAGCTTGTACAGTGAGACCACATGTTTTTTTATGCCTAGAAATATGAATGTTGCACTCTAAAAAAATCCTAAAAAGGTTTGAATTCAAATAGTTTTTTAAAACATTTGAAAATGATTCCTGCAAATGCAATCAGAAAAAGAAAAAGATTAAGGAAAAGGAAAAAGGCTGGCGCCAAGCTTTTGGCCCAACAGCGAAATCAACCCAGCAACCAGGCCACCCGGGTTTCTGTAGGGTTTCATAGCATGGAAAACAAAAATTTTCTACCGCATACAAACAAACAAGCCAAGATCTATCTACTAGATTGTAGCAACGACTCGATGGAATAACTCACCCTTGAAGATTCCAAAGTGTTTAACGAGAGCGGATTCTCGTGGGTGATGTAGTCGTACTCTTCCCGATCTCAAGATCGCGTAGACGATCCTTCCGGCGCTGCGTTCCGGCAGCGCTCCCGCAGTCGGTCACACGTTCGGTACTCGATGAAGACCTTCCTCTCCCTTATTCCAGCAGGCAGCGGAGGTTGTAGCACTCTCCTCGCGATTCCGGCAGCACACCGGCGTGGTACCGGAAGTAGGGGGAGATCTCGCAGGGCTTCGCCTTAAGCCGGAGCGAGTATGGTGGACTATGAGAGAGCCCTCGGTGATCTAGGGTTTAGACACACAAAGGAGGGGGCAAGGCCGGCGGCTAGGGTTTGACCTAGGCGGCGGCGGCGGCGAGTTACCCTAGGGCGGCGGCGGCTATGGAGGGCGGCGGCTAGGAGATAGGGTTTTGGGTGGAGGTCTTGTGTCCTTGGAGGGGCAGCCCTGCCCCTCCTTATATAGGTGGAGGGGCCGCGCCAGGGGAGGGGAGTCCCTCCCCAACTCGGTTTCCCAAGTGGGCCGGCGGTGGAGGGGAGGAACTCCTCCCCAAGTAGGTTTCCTACTTCCCCTCCACCTTCCAAAATAGCCGTTTGACTTTTCAAATTGGCGTTTGACTTTTCAAACTAGGATTTGATTAAACCCTTCATGTTGTTCAGCGATGACACCTAGTACATGATGCAATCATTCCAACTTGATATGACACATTCATGTACCCTTCCCCTACGGAGTGCCGGACATTCCGGAACCTTCTAGAACATTCCCGATGAAAACACCAGAACCATTCTCCAACCCCGAAACAGGACTTTCCTTATATGAATCTTATTCTCCGGACCATTCCGGATCTCCTCGTGATATCCCGGATCCCATCCGAGACTCCGAACAACATTCGGTCTCTTACTCATCATTCCATAACTACTCAAACAACGTCAAATCCTTAAGTGTGTCTCCCTATGGTTCGTGAATTATGCGTACATGATCGAGACACTTCTCCGAACAATAACCAATAGAGGAATCTGGAAATTCATATGGCTCCCACATATTTCTACGATTACTTTGCGATCGAATGAACCACTTACATATGATACCAATTTCCCTTTGTCTCACGATAGTTTACTTATCCGAGGTTATGATCGTCGGTATCTCTGCATACCTAGTTCAACCTCGTTACTGATAAGTACTCTTTTCTCGTTCCCGTGATATGTGATCCCTTGTGAGCCAGTCACATGCTTGCAAGCTAATTGGATGACATTTCACCGAGAGGGCCCAGAGTATATCTATCCATCATATGGATGGACAAATCCCACTCTTGATCCATGTGTCTCAACCAATACTATCCGAACACTCAATGCCACCTTTATAGCCACCCAATTACGGTGTGGTGTTTGATGTTATTAAAGCATCCTTATGGTGAAGGTGATATGCATGATCTCATGGTCGAAGGAATTAGGTTACTATGTATCAGAAAGCATATAGCAATTGAACTATTAAAATGACTTGATCTTTATGCTACGCTTATCTATAGGAGTATGTTCACCATATCATTCTCCTAACGATATAATCTTGTTGTTAATAACATCTCAATGTTCATGATAGGGAAACCACAATCATTTATTAACCAACAAGCTAGTATTATAAAGAGGCTTTACTAGGGACTCTATTTTAGTTTACAAATCACACAAGTATTAATGTTTCCTCGTTAATACTATTATAGCATGAATTTAAACATTTATCATAAACACAAAGATATAATAATAACTACATTTATTATTGCCTCTAGGGCATATCTCCAACAGTTTCCCCCTCTCCCTCTGTTTCTCACCCCACGCGCGTGTACCCACTCGCTGATGACTAGGCCCTCACTGCCGCGTCACCCTTCGACCTCAATCAACGCCGACGACCACCTCGCCGCTGCCGTTTCCCCGCACTGATGCCGCGATTAAATTGCATTGATACGGCAAGTGATTTCCGCCCCCGCTTTGGCTACTTAAACCCCTCCCCCTCGCGACCTTTTCCCCCCAACAAAGCTAGACAGAAGCGCCACCAGGCTGCCCGCGATTTGAGTTGCACCGCCGCTGTACCGAGAGACTCCGGCGAGCCATCACGGTGAGTAGCAGGCGCCCCTTGATTTCTGGTTCATGCGAGCTGCTTCGCAATCATCCTGCGCATCTTCTCATGCCTCTGTTTCCTTCTGAATCGCCCTAGACCGTCGCCATCATCCACCTCTGGAAGCGACTGAAGCTCACTTCGACTCCGGCGACGAAATTCGGTGAGCCTCGTGTTCCCCTCCTTTTCTGAATCACACGAGCATGTTCGCCTGCATCTAGCGCTCCTGCTAACACCTTTTGTTTGGATCCTCGTGCCCCAGAACGTCGCCTTCGACTCCGTCAGTGAGCATCTGACGCCGCCAGCAACTCCGACGAGCTTCCACGGCCACTGCAGCACGCCCCTTCGCCAACCAAGGACACGTCGAGCTTCTTCTTGTCACTGCGGTTCTGGTGAGCATCCTCCCGCCTCCCCGCGCGACCTAGTTCGCCGGATCCGACACTTTCAGAGCGCGCCGCCGCCTGTCGCCGCCGCCAGCGCCGCCACTTGTTGGTCAAGTGCTGAGCGCCGTTAGATTTAGATCTAGTGGTCACGATAGATCTTAGGCGAAGCGGTATGATTCAGTCAGAGCCTCGCGATTAAGTTAGATCCAGCGGCTCAGAAGCGTGATCCGGCGCGAAGCGGTACCAACCAGTAAGATAGCGCCGCGTGGCATGTTCCTCGTTTTAAATTTCTGATTTGAATCTATTAGATGTTTAAACTTGTTTTAATCATAACTTTTGATTCCTACGTTCAAATTTGACAAATTTTATATCAATGTAATCAGGAAAGAAATCCCTTTCCATATATGCAATGCGTTTAATGTTTTGTTTCTGTTAAAATGGTTATTTTTACAGAAACATGTGTAGGCCTATTTTGTGTATATAATTTATTTGAGAAATGTTTAAATGCTCAAATAAAGTTTGTTTGGTAAGTTTTGAACTTGTTTATGAATCAGTACTGTGCACTTGTCATGTTTGGTATAGAAAATCATCACATATCATATTGCATGCATTCATATATTTTTGCTTGTATATATTTTGTTTGTGATTTGGTGTTATCATTTTATGTGTAGATTTTGGTGCAAATAGTGATTGTGATTGTGAGGATTGTAGCTACTCTCCAAACTACCAAGGCAAGTGGTTCTTCATGATTTTATCCCTATGTTTTTCAACTATGCATTAGAAATATTTTGCTAGTCTTGCATGGTTATATTTTGCTTATATGCTATGCTTGGGAAATCCTAGTAGTTGTAGAATTGCTAGAAATTTCTAAGTTAAGATGCTTATCTACGCCATGCTTAGCCTAGCTAGTAGCAACCAGGGGTGGCTATATGTTCATGCTATGAATAAATATTTCTTAGTCTTTGGACTATGTTTTTGCTTAATAAAAACAACTAAGTGAATGAATCACCTGGGTGGAATGGTTGTGAATGGGTTATGTTGAGTGGTTACACAAGGCCCATTTCTATGGTTTACCTTGTGTATCTCACTTGTGGAAAGCCACCCAGGAACAAAGGGATTTGAGAGGCCAAATGTTAAGAAGCTTCTAGTGCAGCCACTTGGCAATGTGGGCTCTGCCTTGATCACATAGGTTGCAATAACTTAGCCATTTGGACAGTTGGTGGTAGTGGGATGATAGGTTGGAACGCGTCCATTTGGTCTAAGGGAAGGCTTCTGAAAGGTCCTGTCTTGGTGAAAATCAAGTCTTGTGGGGAAAGTGCACAACCTCTGCAGATGGAAGAATCTAAGTACTTAGCCATGTCCCTGGTATTGGACAACTTGAGCATCAAGACATGGAAGCTATCAAGAATCTCCTCATCCCAATTTCTAAGTAAAACTTGTGGTTGAACAAGGGTGGAGGACCCTAATGTCTATTGGTGGTTCCTTGGGAAAGATTTTGACAAAGAAAAACTTAGTGTTTTCAACTGATAGGCAAAACCTATTTTGAGCAAAGCAAGCCTAAGCTACACTTAGCCAAAATGCATATAGTATTTAGTCCACCAATATTATACTAAGGTATCACTTGCCAATACTATTCCAATGTATTGACCCACTGTGGCTGTAACTTGTGATGTTGCAGGATATTCTGATGATGATTAGGAGTCATGAGTCTACACTCAACATGCTTGCCTGTGGCACATGAAGATGAAGACTTATTTATCTTATTATATATTTGAACTCTTGTATTAGGCCTGTGGCCATGGAGTTGTAAAAGACTATGTTTGTCTCTGGAATGATATGTAATAGTGACCTTTGTTTCTGTGTACTTCATTTTAAACTATGGATGCTAGCATTGATCCAGGGACTAGCATTGCAATCACAGGGATCCTTTCCTTTACAAAGGAGGGATCTTACAGATGGTATCAGAGCACTGTGTTGCCTGTAGGATTATGACCCTAGGATTGGAAACCACTAAGGAAAATTTTTCAAAAACTTCCACACTTGTCTTTTCTTCTCGTAAACTTTTCTAATCTTCTTTCTCATCTCTATTTGTAGATGAACTCCATCAACGAAGCCGTGAAGAAGGGACCACTCATGACTATGACTTTGGAATGTGAGACAGAGTTCCCCAAGGCTCTCAAGGACCTCATGGTTGCCATGGGAATACATGGTGCAGCTATGTACAAAGGTTTTCCTGTGATGGATGAAGGAGTTGAGTACTGGTGGGTGCAACTTCACTTGTATAAAATCAAGGAAGATAACCACAAGGACTCAGGATTCTGCATGGTCACCAACACAATGATGCACACCACATTCTTTAATTCAGCAAGGGATGCAGCTTGGAGGGCCATCAAAGAACGTGGTGACAGAATCAAGTGCAGAATGCTTAACACTTAGAATAAGGAAGAGAAGAAACATGCCCAAGAGTTAGAGGCAACCAACCAAAGCCTAAGGAAGGACATCATAGACTTAGCAATGGAGTCTTGTGATCTAGACAAACAAATTGCCTCTAGGGATGCCCTGTTAGCCAACTTGGCAAGTGAGATGGGATTGTAATGTACCACATTAGTTGGACCACCACACTTATCATTTTATTTTTCCCAAATGTTGTTTAAAATAAGTTGAACCTTGGTTGTTTGTAATGGATCCATGTATGCCATGACTTGTGTGTTTTGATTTCCAAAAGTTATGCATGTGATGCCTTGACTTGTGATTTGTCTTGAATTGTGTTGATTCTAACTTTTTCTATCTTATTAAGTTGATGCCTAATGTTACCATCAGCACTGTTGAAGAGTTCCAAGGAACTCGTTTTGGCCCTCGTATTATTGAGCTCACTAGTTTGCTCAATCTCCCTCTTCCTACCATTATGGTGCTTCCCCTCACCAAGTTTGAGAGGAAAGACCTTTGGGGCTTCAAGGTCAATCAGCCCGGACGCCAGACTGAGCCTACCACGGAGGCTATCATCTTCAAGCTCATGCACGATGACAAGGAGAGAGGCCTAGAGGTAGTCATGCAGGACTTGATTGGACGTCTGTTAGGGAGACACTCTCGACAGGTTAGAGGTACTCACTTCCACACCTTCGGTAGACGTGATGAGGATGGTGAGGCCATTGACTTCGAGGATACTTCGAGGGAGACAGCAGAGACGATTCGTCTATATCTCCAGGACTTAGAGGTTCTTCTTAGGCACGTGGACACTGATAGGACCAACGTCATGCTCAGCAATGATGAACTCTAGGTGCAGCTTCATGAGAAGGACAAGCTCTTCGCGAAGCAAGATGAGATAGTCAAGGATATGGAGGCCAAGTTCAAGAGCCAGGACAGAAAATTCAAGAGTCAAGAGAAGCGAGTCCAAGATAGGAACAAGAGGATTCGAGACATGACTGCAGAACTGGAGGCCAAGGACTTCAAGCTCGAGCATCAGCAGACCGTGATTGAGAGGCTTCGTTCTCAGAAGAGGGCTCTCAAAGCCAAAGTAGAGACCTTGACCACCAATGTCGAGGAATACAAGACCACTATGGAGAATGCAGGTCTTACATTTGTTGAGGAGGAGCTTGATGCCGAGGAGTAGTGATGACTGCTCATTTACCTTTATTTATCATGTCTTTGATTATTGAGTCGCAATGACCATCCAACATGTGGATGGCTTGCTATTGGTGTGTTTACTTTGCAAACTTGTTGTCTATGTTGTTGAACTTTTATTATTATGATGCATGTTTGGTGATTGTTTATGTGATGTATTGTGCATGTTAGCATATATGGGTATCTCATTCTTATCTCTATTGAACAAACCATAGATGCCTCCCCGACGTGCCAATCCCAACCCCAACAACAACAACATCACCCCTGAGATGCAGCAAATGATGAAAGCTCAGACTCAGCTGATGCAGATGATGACTACGTTCATCTAGAATCAGAACAATAACAACAACAACAATAACAACAATAACAACAACAACAATCAGAACAACCCACCGGGTTTTGACATGCTTACCAGGTTCTTGAGATTAAGGCCAGCGAAGTTCTCAGGAACTACTGATCCTATGGTGGCCAATGATTGGCTACGCTCTGTGAACAAGGACTTGGTAACAATTGGCTGTACTGATGAAGAGAAAGTCAGATTTGCAGCTCACTTGTTGGAAGGACCAGCAGCCACTTGGTGGGATAACTTCCAGATCACCACTCCCATTGCAAATGTGACATGGGATATCTTTGAAGATGGTTTCCGTACTGCTCACATCTCATCCGGAGTGATGAGTTTGAAGAAGAAAGAGTTCCATAACCTGAAGCAACGCCACCACAGCGTGGCTTAATATATTGAAGAGTTCAACAATTTGGCGCGTTATGCACCGGATGAAGTTGACACTGATGCTAAGAGGAAGGAAAAGTTCCTTGAAGGGTTAAATGATGAACTGAACCTGCAGTTATCTATGGCCTATGTTCCCACATACCAGTCTCTTTGTGACAAGGCTGCCATTTTGGAGAGCAAAATGAAACAAGTGGAAAGCAGGAAGAGAAAGCACTCTGGCAAGCACAACTTGGGATCGTCTCACAAACGTTCCCATTAAGATGATAGTGGGAGTTCAGGATCCCACAAGCATGGGAAATTCAACAAGCACCACCACCACAACCGTCATCATGACAACAAGAGTCACCGTGGTCATGACAATGACAAGTACAAAAATCACAAGGGTGGATATAAGAGCCACCACAGTGGAAGTGGCAGTGGAAGCCAGCCTGTCAAGAAAGATCTTAGTCAGGTTGAATGTTTCAAGTGCAAGAAGATGGGGCATTATGCAAATGAATGCCCAGAAAAGAAAGTTGAAGGACCCAACAAGCCTAACCCTTTTCAAAAGGGACAAGTGAACCACATCAATGTGGAGGAAATATATGAGGAACCTGATGCTGTTGCTGGTAAGTTCAAACTCAATTCTGTTCCAGCATTTGTTCTCTTTGATACTGGTGCATCTCATTCATTCATATCAAGAGCATTTGTTGAAAGAAATGAACTACCGGTAGAAACCATTGGGTGTCCTATAAAGGTAAGTTATCCTGGTGGAGAAATGATAGTGAATTCAGGATGTCATGATCTAGTCATAGAGTTTGGGAAGTATAAGTTTCCCGTTAACTTGATAATCCTAAACTCCCAAGGATTGGATGTTATATTGGGAATGGACTGGATGACTAAGCACAAGGGAGTGATAGATTGTGCAAACCATACTGTCTCACTCACAACTCCAGAAATCAAAAGGATTAGATTCAAGACCAACTTTGAATCGAAGAGGAGTAAGCTAAATTCTCTTAAGGGGGTTAGCATGGACAGTGTGCCTATTGTGTGTGAATATCCAGATGTGTTTCCGGAAGAATTGCCGAGAATGCCACCAGATAGAGATGTGGAATTTCTTATTGACTTGCTACCAGGATCTGGACCAATAGCAAAAAGACCATACAAGATGTCAGTTGATGAGTTGAAAGAACTCAAGAAGCAACTTGGAGAACAGTTGCAGAAAGGTTTTATCCAACCAAGTTCCTCATCTTGGGGAGCACCAGTTTTATTTGTGGAAAAGAAAGATAGAAGTCAAAGGTTATGCATAGATTACCGTTCACTCAATGAGGTGACTATCAAGAACAAATACCCTTTGCCTAGAATCAATGACTTATTTGATCAGTTAGAAGGAGCTTGTGTGTTCTCAAAGATTGATCTCCGGTCAGGTTATTTCCAGCTCAACATAAGAGAACAAGACCTACCTAAGACAGCTTTCACCACAAGGTATGGATTGTATGAGTATACCGTGATGCCATTTGGTTTGACCAATGCACCAGCATACTTCATGAATATGATGAACAAGGTGTTCATGGAATTCCTTGATAAGTTTGTTGTCGTGTTCATCAATGACATTTTGATCTACTCCAAGATCAAGGAAGAGCATGAAGGACATCTATGTTTGATACTTGAGAAGCTTAGAGAACATAAGTTGTATGCCAAATTCAGCAAGTGTGAATTTTGGTTAAATGAAGTTGGATTCCTTGGACACGTTGTGTCAGGAGATGGTGTAGCAGTTGATCCTACTAAAGTTTCAGTTGTAACTGAGTGGGAATCTCCCAAGTCAGTGAAAGAGGTCCGTAGTTTCCTTGGTTTAGCTGGTTACTATAGAAGGTTCATTGAGAATTTCTCCAAGGTAGCAAAACCCATGACATAATTGCTAAAGAAAGACAAGAAATTTGCTTGGTCTGAAGGTTGTGAACTCAGCTTTCAAGAATTGAAGAAGAGACTAGTGACATCACCAGTCTTGTGTTTGCCAGATTTGGAGAAAGATTTCCAGGTTTATTGTGATGCATCTCATCATGGATTAGGTGCAGTACTTATGCAAGAAGGGAAAGTTGTAGCTTATGCCTCGAGACAACTCAAAACTCATGAAGTGAACTATCCTACTCATGATTTAGAGTTAGCCTCCGTTGTCCATGCACTCAAAACATGGAGACATTATCTTTTGGGAAAGCGATGTGAAGTGTTCACAGATCACAAGAGTTTGAAGTATATCTTCACCCAGAAGGAAATTAACATGAGACAAAGAAGATGGCTAGTACTCATCAAGGACTATGACTTGAGTTTGCAATACCACCACGGTAAAGCAAATGTTGTAGCGGATTCTCTAAGCCGTAATGTTTTTGTGAATGGCCTTACTAAGGGGGAATTGCCAGATGATCTATGTGCCCAATTAAGAGATCTCAGATTGGAGATTGTGCCTGAAGGACATCTCATGTATTTGGATGTTCAACCTACTTTGTTGGACAAGATCAAAGAAGCCCAAAAGACGGATAAGGAAATTGAAGAGATTAAGGAAAAGATTGGCAAGGGAAAAGCCAAAGGATTCCATGAAGACGAACATGGTACTTTATGGCATGGAAAACGTATATGTGTTCCACAAGATCCGGAGCTTCGGAAACTGATTTTACAAGAAGCACACAACTCACCGTATTCCATTCATCCGGGTAACACCAAAATGTACATGGATATGAAGGAAAGATTTTGGTGGAATAATCTCAAGAAGGACATCGCCGAACATATTGCTTTGTGTGATGTATGTAGTAGAGTGAAAGCGGAACATCAGAAAGCAGCAGGATTGCTTCAACCACTACCTATTCCTGATTGGAAGTGGGATAAGGTTGGTATGGATTTCATTACCGGATTACCAAGGACCAGGTCAGGATATGATTCTATTTGGGTAGTAGTGGATCGCCTAACTAAAGTGGCTCATTTCATACCCGTAAAGACAACTTACACAAGTGCTAAGTTAGCCAAGATCTATATGAGCAGAATTGTATGTCTACATGGAGTACCCAAGAGTATTGTGTCTGATAGGGGAACCCAATTCACTTCTCATTTTTGGAGGCAGCTACATGAGTCATTGGGGACGAGGTTGGAATTCAGCACTGCTTTTCATCCTCAAACTGATGGACAGACAGAAAGGACTAATCAGATTCTTGAAGATATGTTGAGAGCATGTGCTCTAGACTATGGAGCCAGTTGGGATGAAAGTCTGCCTTACGCAGATTTTCTTACAACAACAGCTATCAAGCCAGTATTGAGATGGCACCATTTGAGTTTCTCTATGGGAGAAAGTGTACCACCCCATTGCTATGGAATGGTGTGGGAGAAAGAAGTTTGTTCGGACCAGAACTAATCAAAGAAGCTGAAGAAAAAGTCAAGTTGGTTAAAGACAGATTGAAAATAGCACAGTCCCGACAGAAAAGCTACGCAGATCCTAAGCGTAGAGAAGTCGCCTATGAAGTTGGTGATAGAGCCTATCTTAGAGTGTCACCACTTCGTGGAGTGAAGAGGTTTGGTGTCAAAGGTAAATTGGCTCCAAGATATGTTGGACCATTCAAGATTCTGAGTCGTAAAGGAGAAGTTGCTTATGAGATTGAATTGCCAGAATCTTTGTCAGCAGTTCATAATGTGTTTCATGTGAGTCAGCTTAAGAAATGTCATCCAAAAATGGAAGAGACTTCTTTGAAGGATACTATACCTCTGGAAGAGGTTCAATTGGAGAGTGATCTCACCTATGAGGAGAAACCAATCAAGATTCTTGAGACTGCAGAAAGAGTTACACGGACTAAGACTATCAAATTCTGCAAAGTTCAATGGAACCACCATTCCGAAGAAGAAGCAACATGGGAAAGATAAGATGATCTTCGGAAAGACCACCCTCACCTATTTGCTAGCCAATCCGAATCTCGAGGGCGAGATTCACCTTAAGGGGGTTAGATTTGTAACATCCCTAAAATCATGTTTCAAAACTCATGCATATCACCCATGCATCCATGATCATGTAGAGTTTCATTTCAAAAAAATCAATTCAAAAACAGGAGCATATGAGCTCATTATTTTATGTGATTAGCATTAAATCAAATGCTACTCTCCATGAGAGATTGTTTTGCTTGATACTCCATGATCAACATTCATGAATCAAACCTTGATACTCTCAGATTGTTTTGCTTGATTGCTAGAGTATAAACCAAAGGTTACAAAACAAACATGGATTTGAAACCAAATTCAAAACTTGATCAAACCAAGTGCAATGTCACTGTTTATTTTATTTGATCAAAAGAACCAAGCTTGTACAGTGAGACCACATGTTTTTTTATGCCCAGAAATATGAATGTTGCACTCTACAAAAATCCTGAAAAGGTTTGAATTCAAATAGTTTTTGAAAACATTTGAAAATGATTCCTGAAAATGCAATCAGAAAAGGAAAAAGATTAAGGAAAAGGAAAAAGGCTGGCGCCAGGCTTTTGGCCCAACAGCGAAATCAGCCCAGCAACCAGCCCACCCGGGTTTCCCCCTCTCCCTCTGTTTCTCACCCCACACGCGTGTACCCACTCGCTGACGACTGGGCCCTCACTGCCGCGTCACCCTTCGTCCTCAATCAACGCCGACGACCACCTCGCCGCTGCCGTTTCCCCGCACTGATGCCGCGCTTAAATTGCATTGATACGGTGAGTGATTCCCGCCCCCTCTCTGGCTACTTAAACCCCTCCCCCTCGCGACGTTTTCCCCAACAAAGCTAGCCAGAAGCGCCACCAGGCTGCCCGCGATTTGACTTGCACCGCCGCTGTACCGAGAGACTCCGGCAAGCCATCACGGTGAGTAGCAGGCGCCCCTTGATTTCTGGTTCATGCGAGCTGCTTCGCAATCATCCTGCGCATCTTCTCATGCCTCTGTTTCCTTCTGAATCACCCTAGACCGTCGCCATCGTCCACCTCTAGAAGCGACTGAAGCTCACTTCGACTCCGGCAACGAAATTCGGTGAGCCTCGTGTTCCCCTCCTTTTCTGAATCACACGAGCATGTTCGCCTGCATCTAGCGCACCTGCTAACACCTTTTGTTTGGATCCTCGTGCCCCAGAACGTCGCCTTCGACTCCGTCAGTGAGCATCTGACGCCGCCAGCAACTCCGACGAGCTTCCACGGCCACTGCAGCACGCCCCTTCGCCAACCAAGGACACGTCGAGCTTCTTCTCATCACTGCGGTTCTGGTGAGCATCCTCCCGCCTCCCCGCGCGACCTAGTTCGCCGGCTCCGCCACTGTCAGAGCGCGCCGCCGCCTGTCGCCGCCGCCAGTGCCGCCACTTGTTGGTCAAGTGCTGAGCGCCGTTAGATTTAGATCTAGTGGTCATGATAGATCTTAGGTGAAGCGGTATGATTCAATCAGAGCCGCGCGATTAAGTTAGATCCAGCGGCTCAGAAGCGTCATCCCGTGCGAAGCGGTACCAACCAGTAAGATAGCGCCGCGTGGCATGTTCCTCGTTTTAAATTTCCGATTTGAATCTATTAGATGTTTAAACTTGTTTTAATCATAACTTTTGATTCCCACGTTCAAATTTGACAAATTTTGTATCAATGGAATTAGGAGAGAAAGCCCTTTCCATATATGCAATGTGTTTAATGTTTTGTTTCTGTTAAAATGGTTATTTTTACAGAAACATGTGTAGGCCTATTTTGTGTATATAAATTATTTGAGAAATGTTTAAATGCTCAAATAAAGTTTGTTTGGAAAGTTTTGAACTTGTTTATGAATCAGTACTGTGCACTTGTCATGTTTGGTATAGAAAATCATCACATATCATATTGCATGCATTCATATATTTTTGCTTGTATATATTTTGTTTGTGATTTGGTGTTATCATTTTATGTGTTGATTTTGGTGCAAATAGTGATTGTGATTGTGAGGATTGTAGCTACTCTCCAAACTACCAAGGCAAGTGGTGCTTCATGATTTTATCCCTATGTTTTCAACTATGCATTAGAAATATTTTGCTAGTCTTGCATGGTTATATTTTGCTTATATGCTATGCTTGGGAAATCCTAGTAGTTGTAGAATTGCTAGAAATTTCTAAGTTAAGATGCTTATCTATGCCATGCTTAGCCTAGCTAGTAGCAACCAAGGGTGGCTATATGTTCATGCTATGAATAAATATTTCTAAGTCTTTGGACTATGTTTTTGCTTAATAAAACAACTAAGTGAATGAATCACCTGGGTGGAATGGTTGTGAATGGGTTATGTTGAGTGGTTACACAAGGACAATTTCAATGGTTTACCTTGTGTATCTCACTTGTGGAAAGCCACCCAGGAACAAAGGGATTTGAGAGGCCAAATGTTAAGAAGCTCCTAGTGCAGCCACTTGGCAATATGGGCTCTGCCTTGATCACATAGGTTGCAATAACTTAGCCATTTGGGCAGTTGGTGGTAGTGGGATGATAGGTTGGAACGCGTCCATTTGGTTTAAGGGAAGGCTTCTGAAAGGTCCTGTCTTGGTGAAAATCAAGTCTTGTGGGGAAAGTGCACAACCTCTGTAGATGGAAGAATCTAAGTACTTAGCCATGTCCCTGGTATTGGACAACTTGAGCATCAAGACATGGAAGCTATCAAGAATCTCCTCATCCCAATTTCTAAGTAAAACTTGTGGTTGAACAAGGGTGGAGGACCCCAATGTCTATTGGTGGTTCCTTGGGAAAGATTTTGACAAAGAAAAACTTAGTGTTTTCAACTGATAGGCAAAACCTATTTTGAGCAAAGCAAGCCTAAGCTACACTTAGCCAAAATGCATATAGTATTTAGTCCACCAATATTATACTAAGGTATCACTTGCCAATACTATTCCAATGTATTGACCCACTGTGGCTGTAACTTGTGATGTTGCAGGATATTCTGATGATGATTAGGAGTCATGAGTCTACACTCAACATGCTTGCCTGTGGCACATGAAGATGAAGACTTATTTATCTTATTATATATTTGAACTCTTGTATTAGGCCTGTGGCCATGGAGTTGTAAAAGATTATGTTTGTCTTTGGAATGATATGTAATAATGACCTTTGTTTCTGTGTACTTCATCTTAAACTGTGGATGCTAGCATTGATCCAGGGACTAGCATTGCAATCACAGGGATCCTTTCCTTTACAAAGGAGGGATCTTACAAATACGAGGACAAGGTAGTTCCAATCAAAACAATTGCAAACATAGCAAACACAACAAGGATGATCGAAAACATGCATGATGGTTTAATATGTTACAATGCTTACATTTAGTTCTCTGAGCATTAATAGATCATATGATGCATGTATGAGATCAATTAAAGCAATAGGGTACTTGTTATTAATAATTACTTGCCAATATAAGGGTTTTGATAGTTCTGTTGTAACGCCTGTTCTAACTGTCGAATTAAATTTGTTTCTTGGGTTTACTGGATAGAGGACGTTAATACGAACCAGTAGGCGTTGGATTCACCCTAATCGGAATTATAGATCTTTTTGTATGATTTAAATAGTGTTTAATGGGTTTTAAATGATTCATACAGTTTCTTTTGCCTAAAAATCAAACTAAAATTATATCTGTAATCTCCACGGAATTGTGATTCCAGGGACATATTATTTGTAATTTTCTGAGCAGTATTTATTTTCTTATGAAATTATTACTCTAAATAGGCCATTAAACCATTTAAATCTTCACGGAAAAACCTTACAGTATTTTTCTGAACCATTTGCAGATTGATGATCTACATGGAACCAGCTTTCCATCGGTATATTATTTATATTTTTGTGATATGCAAATATTTTTCTATGAATTTAATGATTTATAAAGCCATTAAAACTAATTAAATCACTACGTGCTAAATATTCCGCAAAGGCTGGATCCAACCAGATATTATTGATCTACATTACAGTAGCTTCAATTTGATATATTGTTCATATTTTTGGAGTTACTAATAATTTCCTATGAATTTATTAACCTAAAAGACCATTAAAACTAATTAAATTACTGCAGTAACCACGTACAGTAAAAGTTGGATCTATTGTGATAAGATGATTCTACGTAAAATTATCTTCAATTTGATATATTATACGCAATTTTTGGTTGTTGTATGAATTTCTAATGAATTTTATAAGTTAGATCTATAATATGCAATTTCAAATTCGAACGGAATATTGCAGAGAATATTCCGCTGACTGGACAGGTTGACTTTCCATGCTGACTGGGATTTGATGCTGACCTAAAATTGACACGTTGCGAGATCCGGTTGGCTCATACCCCTTCGAGGAATCGATCTAATCCTGGCCGTTGGGATGAGATCCAATGGTTATGACAGGAGATTGACCCGATTTTGGCTCAGAAAAGACAAGAAACTGATATGGGTTAGAGAGACAAATCTGTAGGTCAAATTGAAAAACTTAGAACATGAAAGTTGTGGGGAATCATTAGTCCTACCTTCTCACCAAAGGAATTTGGATTTGAAGAAACGAGCGCGAGTACATCTTGGATTTACACCGTCAGATCTGAAATATTGCGATGCAAAATTCTCCGGCTGTGATGGATGAAAAGAGGTGAGGTTTGTCGGGATTGAAAGATTTCGACGAGTTCTACAACTTTCGTTTTTTGGCCGAAGGCAAACAACAAAGTCTAGATGGGTCAAAAAGCAAAATAAGATTCGGACATGTGTAGATTCGGGATTTCGGGAATATAATGTAGCTCCACGAGTTTATATGGAGATTTAGGATGGTATAGAGATAGGCCTTGGAGTAGGGAACAAGTAGAAACAAACGGAAGTCAATTCGGAGTTGTAGATAAAAAGTTTTAAGAGTTTGAGTAGAGATAGGTTTAAGAAAACTGATTCGCACGCATTTTAAAGCAACCATGGGATCGACTGTGTACGTGCGTGCTGGCTCGGTCCGCTAGCTGGGCCGGCCCGCTTAGGTTTTTTTCTTCTATTTACTTGTTTCCTTCATATCTTTTGCATACAAACTTCAAATGACATGATTCTTGTTTCTAAATTTTTCTAAAATCGAATAGATCATTGCAGGATTATATTTGTAATCTTTTTACTAGTTTGAAAGTAGTGGGTTTATAAATCCTTGTATATTCCATTTTATTTATATCTTTATTTGTTTGTATTTATTTCATAACTTTCTCATACTAGCTCCAAATAAGCTCAATTTTGTTTCTAAATTTTTTGTAATATTAATTGAATCTCTTTAGGCTATAATTATCAATAATTTATGCCTTAGCAACGTTGAGTTTTATAAAGTCAATTTAATTATCTTTAGGAACATTTGGGTGAATCAACTATAGGATTTAGATACCAGGATTTGGATTCAGTTTATGAGAACTTTGCATGGATGTAATGAAATACTTATGAATGCTTCATGATTTTCATTCTGAAATGTTGCACACCAATTCTACAATCCATAATCAATCCATACCCTTTTGCTTATATGGCTACTTAGGTCATAACAAAAGAATATAAGATTTTGAATTCAAGGTTGAGAGGATTTTCTATTCAAAAAATTTCTTCTCTTTGAGAATTTTCAACAAAGTTAAACAATCAATCAAGCTATTGATTTTATTTATAACATTCCAAAATAGGAAAATTTTTGGGATGTTACAGACTACCACCCTTAAAAGGAATCTCGTCCTCGAGATTCGAGAAAGCTAGCAAGAAATAGGTTTGGTTCACACTAGGGTACTACCACCCTTAAAATATTGTATTTGTTAGGTTCTTCTGATGGGTCCGGTGTGGATTGTTGATTTGTAAGATCCATTCACACTAATATAATTCGTCGTAGCTTGATGGACAGATTTGGCTTCTTTCCTTTGGCATTTCCTTTGCCACAACCATTATTTCATTTCCGAGGACAATCCAACGCGTAATTCACTGTTTCACCATACTTATAGCATGTCACCTGGCTAGAATCTTTCTTGGGCTTCTTCACGCTTCTGCCTCTATTACTATTACCATCGTCGTTTTTATCCTTTCCAGCTACATTCACATGTTTTGGACAATTATCAGCATAATGCCCAGGATTGTGACACTGGAAGCAGAGGACTTGCTTAGATCTTTCCTCCTTTTTGACAAGGACATCCCGTCTTGTGGTTCTTCATGCTCTACCTCAACATTTGGAAGCCTTGATCGTTTCCTTGAGCTAGTTTGGGGAAAATGGGAATTCCTTTCATATGTCGAGTATTGCGAAGTGATGACTTTGGGTGCGGTGTCTAGAGTCTTGAATCCAGCCCTTGTCTTTGTCGTGTCCTCGCAGAGCTTCATGAGGTCTTGGCGCATTCTGTAGGGGTTCGTAGCATGGAAAACAAAAAATTTCTACCGCATACAAACAAACAAGCCAAGATCTATCTACTATATTGTAGCAATGAGTCGATGGAATAACTCACCCTCAAAGATTCCAAAGTGTTTAACGAGAGCGGATTCTCGTGGGTGATGTAGTCGTACTCTTGCCGATCTCAAGATCGCGTAGACGATCCTTCCGGCGCTGCGTTCCGGCAGCGCTCCCGCAGTCGGTCACACGTTCGGTACTCGTCGAAGACCTTCCTCTCCCTTGTTCCAGCAGGCAGCGGAGGTTGTAGCACTCTCCTCGTGATTCCGGCAGCACGACGGCGTGGTACCGGAAGTAGAGGGGAGATCTCGCAGGGCTTCGCCTTAAGCCGAAGCGAGTATGGTGGACTATGAGAGAGCCCTCGGTGATCTAGGGTTTAGACGCACCAAGGAGAGGGGGCTAGGCCGACGGCTAGGGAAATTAGAAGCCCCAACTCGGCGGCTTGGGAGAAACCCTAGGGCGGCGGCGGCGGTTTGGTGGCCGGCGGCTAGGGTTAGGGTTTAGAGGGGTGGAGTTGTGTGTTTGGAGGGGTAGCCCTGCCCCTCCTTATATAGGTGGGAGGGCGCAGACAAGGGGAGGGGAGTCCCTCCCCAACTCGGCTTCCAAGGCCGCGGTGGAGGGAGAGGGACTTCCTCCCCAAGTAGGTTTCCTGCTCTCCCTCCACCAAGCAAAATAGTCGTTTGACTTTTCAAATTGGCGTTTGACTTTTCAAACTAGGATTTGATTTATCCCTTTATTTTGCTCAGCGATGACACCTAGTACATGATGCAACCATTCCAACTTGTTATGACACATTCATGTACCCTTCCCCTCTGGAGTGCCGGACATTCCGGAACCTTCTAGAACATTCCCGATGAAAACACCGGAACCATTCTCCAACCCCGAAACAGGACTTTCCTTATATGAATCTTATTCTCTGGACCATTCTGGATCTCCTCGTGATATCCCGGATCCCATCCGAGACTCCGAACAACATTCGGTATCTTACTCATCATTCCGTAACTACTCAACAACGTCGAATCCTTAAGTGTGTCTCCCTACGGTTCGTGAATTATGCGGACATGACCGAGACACTTCTCCGAACAATAACCAATAGAGGAATCTGGAAATTCATATGGGTCCCACATATTTCTACGATTACTTTGCGATCGAATGAACCACTTACATACGATACCAATTTCCCTTTGTCTCATGATAGTTTACTTATCCGAGGTTTTGATCGTCGGTATCTCTGCATACCTAGTTCAACCTCGTTACTGTTAAGTACTCTTTTCTCGTTCCCGTGATATGTGATCCCTTGTGAGCCAGTCACATGCTTGCAAGCTAATTGGATGACATTCCACCGAGAGGGCCCAGAGTATATCTATCCATCATATGGATGGACAAATCCCACTCTTGATCCATGTGTCTCAACCAATACTTTCCGAACACTCAATGCCACCTTTATAGCCACCCAGTTACGGTGTGGTGTATGATGTCATCAAAGCATCCTTCCGGTGATGGTGATAAGCATGATCTCATGGTCGAAGGAATTAGGTTACTATGTATCAGAAAGCATATAGCAATTGAACTATTTAAATGACTTGATCTTTATGCTACGCTTATCTATAGGAGTATGTCCATCATATCATTCTCCTAACGATATGATCTTGTTGTTAATAACATCTCAATGTTCATGATAGGGAAACCACAATCATTTATTAACCAACAAGCTAGTATTATAAAGAGGCTTTACTAGGGACTTCAATTTAAGTTTACAAATCACACAAGTATTAATGTTTCCTTGTTAATACTATTATAGCATGAATGTAAACATTTATCATAAACATAAAGATATAATAATAACTATATTTATTATTGCTCTAGGGCATATCTCCAACAGTATCCCACTTGCACTAGAGTCAACTAATCTAGATTACATGGTAATATACCGAACACCCATGGCAGTTTGGTGTTGGTCATGTTTTGCCCTCGGGAGAGGTTTAGTCAACGGATCTGCCACATTCAGATCTGTGTGTACTTTGCAAATCTTTATGTCACCATCTTGGACATGTTCTCGAATAGCGTGGAAACGTAGCTTGATGTGCTTCAGCTTCTTGTGTGACCTTGGTTCTTGCGCATTGGCTATGGAGCCCATGTTATCACAGTAGATAGACATTGGGTCCAGCGCACTTGGAACCACACCGAGCTCTGTAATGAACTCTTTCATCCATATCGCTTCTTGTGAAGCCTCCGAAGCAGCCATGTATTCCGATTCAGTTGAAGATCTCACCACAACACTTTGCTTTGCACTCCTCCAGCTAACTGCTGCACCATTCAAAGTAAATACGTATCCAGATTGTGATTTAGAATCATCCGGATCGGTGTTCCAACTAGCATCGGTGTAACCATTAACAACGAGCTGTTCATCACCTCCATAAGAAAGAACCATATCCTTAGTTGTTCTCAAGTACTTAAGGATGTTTTTGACCGCTGTCCAATGATCCACTCCTGGATCACTTTGATATCTGCTAGTCAAACTAACAGCATATGAAATGTCGGGTCTAGTACATAGCATGGCATACATTAGAGATCCTATGGCTGAGGCATAGGGAGTTTTACTCATCCTTTCTCTATCTTCTGCCATTGTTGGACTTTGAGTTTTACTCAACGTCGTATTGGGCAACATGGGAAAGAACCCTTTCTTGCTATCTTCCATTCCAAACCTCTTTAGAACTTTGTCCAAATATGTACTTTGTGACAATGATATTAGACGTCTCGATCTATCTCTATAAATCTTTATGCCCAATATGTAAGCTGCTTCACCAAGATCCTTCATTGAAAAACTATTATTCAAATATTCCTTGACACTATTAAGAAGGTCTACATCATTCCCAATCAACAATATGTCATCTACATATAGTATTAAGAATGCTACAGAGCTCCCACTCACTTTCTTGTAAATACAAGCTTCTCCATAAGTTTGTATAAAACCAAAACTTTTGATCACCTTATCAAAACGTTGATTCCAACTTCGGGATGCTTGCTTCAATCCATATATGGACCGTTGAAGTTTGCATACCTTGTTAGCATCTTTAGGATCGACAAAACCTTTGGGTTGCATCATATACAACTCTTCATCAATGTCTTCATTGAGGAACGTTGTTTTGACATCCATCTGCCATATCTCATAATCATAATATGCAGCGATTGCTAACATAATCCTCACAGACTTTAGCTTCGCTACAGGTGAGAAAGTCTCATCGTAGTCAACTACTTGAATTTGTCGAATCCCTTTTGTGACAAGTCGAGCTTTATAGACAGTAACATTACCATCAGCATCTGTTTTCTTCTTGAAAATCCATTTGTTCTCGACAACCTTTCGGCCATCCGGTAAGTCCACCAAAGTCCATACTTGGTTTTCGTACATGGACCCAATCTCAGATTTCATTGCTTCTTGCCATTTATTGGAATCTGGGCTCATCATCGCTTCCTCATATGTCGCAGGGTCATCGGTGTTGTCCACCAACATGACACTCATAACGGGATCATACCAATCAGGAGTGGTATGAGTTCTCGTTGACCTGCGAGGCTCTGTAGCAACTACAACTAAAGTTTCATGATCATCATCATTAGCTTCCTCTCTTATTGGTGTAGGCACCACAGGAACTTCTTCCGGTGCTGCGCTACTCGCAAGTTCGAGAGAAGGTTCGACAACCTCGTCGAGTTCTACTTTCCTTCCAGTCACTTCTTTCGAGAGAAATTCTTTCTCTAGAAAGGATCCATTCTTGGCAACGAAGATTTTGCCTTCGGATCTATGATAGAAGGTATACCCAATAGTTTCCTTTGGGTATCCTATGAAGACGCATTTTTGCGCTTTGGGTTCAAGCTTGTCCGGCTGTAACTTCTTTACATAAGCTTCGCAACCCCAAACTTGAAGGAACGACAATTTAGGTTTCTTCCCAAACCATAATTCATACGGTTTCGTTTCAACAGATTTAGATGGTGCCCTATTTAAAGTGAATGCGGCTGTTTCTAATGCATAACCCCAAAATGATAGCGGTAAATCTGTAAGTGACATCATAGAACGAACCATAGCTAAGAGAGTTCGATTATGACGTTCGGACACACCATTACACTATGGTGTTCCTGGCGGTGTCAATTGTGAAAGTATTCCGCATTTCTTCAAATGCTCACCAAACTCGTAACTTAGATATTCACCTCCACGATCAGAACGTAGAAATTTAATCTTCTTGTTATGTTGATTCTCAACCTCACTTTGAAATTCCTTAAACTTCTCGAAAGTTTCGAACTTATGTTTCATGAAATAGATATACCCATATCTACTCAAGTCTTCCGTGAAGGTAAGAACATAACGATAACCACCGCGCGATGCTACACTCTTTGGTCCACACACATCGGTATGTATTATTTCTAATAAGTCCGTAGCTCGCTCCATCATACCAGAAAATGGAGTCTTAGTCATTTTTCCCATCAGACATGCTTCGCATCTTTCAAGTGATTCAAAATCAAGTGATTCAAGAAGTCCATCGGAATGGAGTTTCTTCATACGCTTCACTCCAATGTGACCAAGACGACAGTGCCACATATAGGTCGAGTTATCGCTTGATTTAAAACGTTTAGCTTCAATGTTATTAATATGTGTATTTCCACTATCGAGATTCAATAAGAATATACCATCTATCAAAGGTGCATGTGCATAAAACATATTACTCATATAAATCGAACAACCATTATTCTCGGACTTAAACAAGTAACCGTCTCGCAATAAACAAGATCCCGATATAATGTTCATGCTTAACGCAGGCACCAAATAACAATTATTTAAGTATAAAACTAATCCCGATGGTAGATGAAGAGGTAGCGTGCTGACCGCGATCACATCAACCTTTGATCCATTTCCCACGCGCATCGTCACCTCGTTCTTTGCTAGCTTCCGTTTATTCTGCTGCACCTGTTTCGAGTTACAAATATGAGCAACCGAACCAGTATCAAATACCCAGGCACTACTACGAGTACTAGTGAGATACACATCAATAACATGTATATCGGATATACCTTTCTTCTTGATGTTGCCGTTCTTCAAATCCGCCAAGTACTTTGGGCAATTCTGCTTCCAGTGACCTTCTCCCTTGCAGTAAAAGCACTCCGTATCAGGCTTAGGTCCAGCCTTGGTCTTCTTCATCGGTGCGGTAACTTTCTTACCACCCTTCTTGAAGTGTCTCTTTTGCTTAGACTTGCCTTTCTTGAATTTGGTGGTCTTATTGACCATCAACACTTGGTGCTCTTTCTTGATCTCCACTTCTGCAGATTTTAACATGGAGAAGAGTTCTGGCAACTGCTTGTTCATGCTTTGCATATTGTAGTTCATCACAAAGTTCTTGTAACTTGGTGGTAGTGATTGGAGGACACGGTAAATCCCCAAAGCATTAGGAATCACTATACCCAAGCTTTGAAGTTTGTTTGGATGCCCAGACATCTTAAGCACATGCTCACTGACAGAGCTGCCCTCTTCCATCTTGCAGTTAAAGAACTTTTCAGAAGTCTCATAGCTCTCAACTGCCGCGTGAGTCTCAAAAATCAATTTGAGTTCACGGACAATACCATGTGGGTCTGAATTCTCAAACCTTTTCTGAAGCTCCGATTCTAAACCATACAAGATAACACACTGAACTGTGGAGTACTGAGTCTTCCGAGCGAGGTAAACGTTCTTTACTTCATCGGTAGCATCAGCTGCAGGCGGGTCACCCAGCGGTGCATCCAGCACATAGGTCAAATTACCAGCATTGAGGACAATCCTCAAATTGCGGAACCAATCCGCGAAGTTGCTTCCATTGTTTTTCAACTTTTCTTTCTCTAGGAACGCATTAAAATTGATGGTAGGGGCCGCCATTGATCTACAACATATTTGCAATAGTTTAGACTAAGTTTATGACAAATTGAGTTCTAATTAATGGTTAAATTAATCTAAGTGAACTCCCACTCAAAACAATATCCCTCACATTGTTTTAGTGATCACACGAACCAAATCCACCACATCAACACCGATCATCACGAGAGTTGATGTAGCTTCAATGGCGAACAATCGACATGTTCATCATATCTACTATATGATTCATGCTTTACCTTTCAGTGATCCGTGTTCCGAGACCATGTCTGTACATGCTAGGCTCGTCAAGATCAAACCTTAGCTTCCGCATGAGCAAATCTGGCTTGCTCACGTTGTATACACTTGTAGAATCTAACACACCTGATCATCACGTGGTGCTTTGAAACAACAAGCTTTAGCAACGGTTCTTACTAAGGATGAACACTATAGAACTTGAAATTCATGTGCATGAGGGATCATCTTATAATGCTACCGTCGTTAACTAAGCAATACAAGATGCATAAAGGATTAACATCACATGCAGTTCATAATATGTGATATGATATGGCCTTTCTTCTTTGTGCTTCCGATCTCCATCTTCAAGAACGAACATGATCTCCATCATCACCGGCATTGCATCAAGGTCAATGACGCTGCACCATGGTTGTCGTCCACCAGCTTCAACTATTACAACTACTTTGAATAGACACGCGGGTCTTAACAGAAATTAAAGACAACCATATGGCTCCTGCCGGTTGCCAACTTACAATAAGGAACATTGCATACATCAAATATAATCATAATCATGGCCATATCACATCACAGCACACCCCTGCAAAACAAAGTTAGACGCCTCTAATTTCTTTGCATGTTTTACGTGGTTTGGGGCTTTCAATAAGTGTCGATCTAACTTACGAACAAGAACCACAACGTTGATGTTTGAACTATCAAGTGCCTGTTGTTAATTGGATCTATACTATAATGGGAGAGACATACACCCGCAAAGCCACTTATGCAATACAAGTTGCATGTTGAGCGTGGAGCAAGTCTCATGAACGATGTCACGTAAGGTTAGCCCGGGCCACTTCATCCCATCATACCGCAAGATGCAAAGTACACAAGAAGCAACTGATAATAAAAGCACCACCGCCACAATGACCATTGTGTTCTACTCGTGCAACAGATCTACATATAGACATGACTCTGATACCACTGTAGGGGTTCATAGCATGGAAAACAAAAAATTTCTACCGCATACAAACAAACAAGCCAAGATCTATCTACTAGATTGTAGCAACGAGTCGATGGAATAACTCACCGTCGAAGATTCCAAGGTGTTTAACGAGAGCGGATTCTCGTGGGTGATGTAGTCGTACTCTTGCCGATCTCAAGATCGCGTAGACGATCCTTCCGGCGCTGCGTTCCGGCAGCGCTCCCGCAGTCGGTCACACGTTCGGTACTCGACGAAGACCTTCCTCTCCCTTGTTCTAGCAGGCAGCGGAGGTTGTAGCACTCTCCTCGTGATTCCGGCAGCACGACGGCGTGGTACCGGAAGTAGAGGGGAGATCTTGCAGGGCTTCGCCTTAAGCCGGAGCGAGTATGGTGGACTATGAGAGAGCTCTTGGTGATCTAGGGTTTAGACGCACCAAGGAGAGGGGGATAGGCCGGCGGCTAGGGAAATTAGAAGCCCCAACTCGGCGGCTTGGGAGAAACCCTAGGGCGGCGGCGGCGGTTTGGTGGCCGGCGGCTAGGGTTAGGGTTTAGAGGGGTGGAGTTGTGTGTTTGGAGGGGCAGCCCTGCCCCTCCTTATATAGGTGGGAGGGCGCAGACAAGAGGAGGGGAGTCCCTCCCCAACTCGGCTTCCAAGGCCGGCGGTGGAGGGAGAGGGACTTCCTCCCCAAGTAGGTTTCCTACTCTCCCTCCACCAAGCAAAATAGCTGTTTGACTTTTCAAATTGGCGTTTGACTTTTCAAACTAGGATTTGATTTATCCCTTTATTTTGCTCAGCGATGACACCTAGTACATGATGCAACCATTCCAACTTGTTATGACACATTCATGTACCCTTCCCCTCCGGAGTGCCGGACATTCCGGAACCTTCTAGAACATTCCCGATGAAAACACCGGAACCATTCTCCAACCCCGAAACAGGACTTTCCTTATATGAATCTTATTCTCTGGACCATTCCGGATCTCCTCGTGATATCCCGGATCCCATCCGAGACTCCGAACAACATTCAGTATCTTACTCATCATTCCGTAACTACTCAACAACGTCGAATCCTTAAGTGTGTCTCCTTACGGTTCGTGAATTATGCGGACATGACCGAGACACTTCTCTGAACAATAACCAATAGAGGAATCTGGAAATTCATATGGGTCCCACATATTTCTACGATTACTTTGCGATCGAATGAACCAGTTACATACGATACCAATTTCCCTTTGTCTCACGATAGTTTACTTATCCGAGGTTTTGATCGTTGGTATCTCTGCGTACCTAGTTCAACCTCGTTACTGTTAAGTACTCTTTTCTCGTTCCCGTGATATGTGATCCCTTGTGGGACAGTCACATGCTTGCAAGCTAATTGGATGACTTTCCACCGAGAGGTCCCAGAGTATATCTATCTGTCATATGGATGGACAAATCCCACTCTTGATCCATGTGTCTCAACCAATACTTTCCGAACACTCAATGCCACCTTTGTAGCCACCCAGTTACGGTGTGGTATTTGATGTCATCAAAGCATCCTTCCGGTGATGGTGATAAGCATGATCTCATGGTCGAAGGAATTAGGTTACTATGTATCAGAAAGCATATAGCAATTGAACTATTTAAATGACTTGATCTTTATGCTACGCTTATCTATAGGAGTATGTCCATCATATCATTCTCCTAACGATATGATCTTGTTGTTAATAACATCTCAATGTTCATTATAGGGAAACCACAATCATTTATTAACCAACAAGCTAGTATTATAAAGAGGCTTTACTAGGGACTTCAATTTAAGTTTACAAATCACACAAGTATTAATGTTTCCTTGTTAATACTATTATAGCATGAATGTAAACATTTATCATAAACACAAAGATATAATAATAACTATATTTATTATTGCCTCTAGGGCATATCTCCAACACATTCTGTCTCCGACTTGCTGATTTAGTTGATGTACCACCGGGTAGAGGTGCATTGAGCAGGGTTGTGATTGGTCCCTTCGCACAGGAAGCATGTAACTTGAGAGGTGGGACATTCTTCTGATGGGTGCCTTCCTTCACAGTAGGGGCGCTGATCATGATGCTCCTTGGTGATATGTCCTATTTCTCCACAGATCGTGCAAGCTAAATGTTTTGGGACTTCAACTTCTTGGATTTTTGGTATACGAGACGAGATTGAAGTAGAACCACTTTAAATTCTTCCTAAGATATCACCCCTTGATGATCATCAATGGTGTGTTGCATCTCCCACCAGGTTGCAGCGTCGTCCTTTAGGAATTGGTTGGCATAATGAAGCATTCTGTTGACTTCAATGTTGGCATCCTTCATTCTTTCTTCAACCTGGAGCATCCACTTCTTTGCATCGGCGTGGCTCTTACGCTTGGTGGAGTTGAGTTCCTTGTCCTCCTTATTGATATGGTCCATCCGTCGAGTTGACCAAGGTTTAGAGTAGGAATGAATGGAGTATGGAAAGAAGAAGAATAACCCATACAAGAAATTTTTATTTAGAAAATAGGTTTTCATTAGCTATGGTAATAAACCATACAAGATAGCAAACAATTTGTCGCATCTATATTTAGCGAAATCTTATTCGGGTTTGGTTCCTAATAGGTCACTTGGAATCTTCGAGGCTTCGAGTCTCCAAAAGTCTTCGTTCTCTTGATAGTCTTCATGTTCTTCATAATCTTCAATCTTTCGAGTTCTTTAGTTAATAACATTGACTTAAGGCCTTTGAAGTCTTTAATCTCGTAGCTTCAGTCTTGGAACATCTTTCATGGAGGTCTTCAAGTCCCGACTTAATCGAAATATTGAGATGATCTTCTTTCAAAAGGTAATCTTGAGAAAAGTTTCTTCTTGAAGTGTGTAGTGGTCATTTTCTAATGTTGAAAAGAATAGACTTAAGAAATTTTAAAACCCCAAAGGTAGATGATGAGAAGTATGAGAGTTTTCTGAAATAACTTAGAAAATATTTGTCCTAAGGTTTTTCCATGTCTAGGGTCATGATCTACAGTCAACTTATGCTCTGATACCATCTGTAGCAACCTCGGATCGGTAAGGATCTTAAGTCCCTGTGATTAACATGCTAGTCCCTGGATCAATAGCTAGAACTCATAGTCGATGAAATATCATGTAAAACACAAGTCTTTATTACATTAATCGAATAATCCAGAGTTTACATTATTACAACAAAAGCGAAAAATATACAACATGAGTCCCATCAATACCACGGGCTGGTTGAGTGAAGGCCCGCGATCCTAGCGCACCTTTCAACGATCTCCGAAATTCTGCACATGAAACGTGCAGCCAACAAGTTGGGTCAATACTTTGAATGTATTGGCAAATTACACCAAGGAAGGAAAGACTAACTCTACATGCAAGGCTAGTTTAGGATTTGGAGTTAATTTGCATAAAGCTAATTTTCACTAAGTATGGAGAGAAAAGGGAGAGAGTTTTACCCTACTTTGTAAACATTTGCTTAGATAAAATAGGGTCGAATGGCACACGAGGATATTACTCACCAAGTGTCCAAACAACCAAACACTTGGATATTACTCACCAAGTTCCCAAAATCCCACCCATTGGCGATATTACTCACGCCATGGGGTTTCAAAACTTTGTTTAGAAAAGAGAGAGGAAGATCCTGCAGAGGCTCCATCCTTCAGATTCTCAATGTTGTTCTATTTCCGTGAACACGGCTGATCGATCAGATTGCAATACTCTCGAGAGTTTGTGCACTTTACCCACAATCCACGATCAAGTCCTTTTACAGACAAGACCATGGCGAGGCTTTTCCTTAGTAGCCCCTCTACCTTCTGGATCCAACCGTGCCAAGAACCTCCAAATGTTGGTACCCAGGTGAGGTTCCCACTAAGTACTAGGCCAAGACAGAGCCCATATGTATTGTGGTTGCACTGGAAGCTTCTGAATTCTGAAACATGGCAGACTTCTTTGATTCCTGGGCGGCCGTCCTCCACCAAAATCTCACTCGTTGTCCCGACAACCATTCCGCCTAGAAGAAAACTTAGTTTTATTTTGAAGTGGATTTGAGAAGAAAAGTTTGCTCTAGAGAGCCTTTATACTTAGAAAAATTCTGTCTTTCGAACCCCCCAATGGTACTTTGTATATATAGCATAGCAAGCAATACTTAGCAAAAACAAGGATAAACTATTAGGAGGGAAAATCCTAAGTATAGAGATACTCACGACATACTACAAAATCATCGCACTTGCAAAATAATACTAAGGAAAAACTCTACTAGAACATCCTACACATGCATACTACAGAATTTGAAGATCTAACATGCATAGAATCAAAACTGGGACATTATATGAATAAGAGGTGTAACTTGCCTTATGTTGAAAATATGGTTGTTGATTGTATTTCTCCGCAGCAATCGCACTCTCCGAACAATCTAATACTATAACATCCCTAAAATCATGTTTCAACACTCATGCATATCACCCATGCATCCATGATCATGTAGAGTTTCATTTAAAAAAATCAATTCAAAAACAGGAGCATATGAGTTCATTATTTTATGTGATCAGCATTAAATCAAATGCTACTCTCCATGAGAGATTGTTTTGCTTGATACTCCATGATCAACATTCATGAATCAAACCTTGATACTCTCAGATTGTTTTGCTTGATTGCTAGAGTATAAACCAAAGGTTACAAAACAAACATGGATTTGAAACCAAATTCAAAACTTGATCAAACCAAGTGCAATGTCACTGTTTATTTTATTTGATCAAAAGAACCAAGCTTGTACAGTGAGACCACATGTTTTTTTATGCCCAGAAATATGAATGTTGCACTCTACAAAAATCCTGAAAAGGTTTGAATTCGAATAGTTTTTGAAAACATTTGAAAATGATTCCTGCAAATGCAATCAGAAAAAGAAAAAGATTAAGGAAAAGGAAAAAGGCTGGCGCCAGGCTTTTGGCCCAACAGCGAAATCAGCCCAGCAACCAGCCCACCCGGGTTTCCCCCTCTCCCTCTGTTTCTCACCCCACGCGCGTGTACCCATTCGCTGACGACTGGGCCCTCACTGCCGCGTCACCCTTCGTCCTCAATCAACGCCGACGACCACCTCGCCCCTGCCGTTTCCCCGCACTGATGCCGCGCTTAAATTGCATTGATACGGCGAGTGATTTCCGCCCCCGCTCTGGCTACTTAAACCCCTCCCCCTCGCGACCTTTTCCCCCAACAAAGCTAGCCAGAAGCGCCACCAGGCTGCCCGCGATTTGACTTGCACCGCCGCTGTACCGAGAGACTCCGGCGAGCCATCACGGTGAGTAGCAGGCGCCCCTTGATTTCTGGTTCATGCGAGCTGCTTCGCAATCATCCTGTTTCCTTCTGAATCGCCCTAGACCGTCGCCATCGTCCACCTCTGGAAGCAACTGAAGCTCACTTCGACTCCGGCAACGAAATTCGGTGAGCCTCGTGTTCCCCTCCTTGTTTGAATCACACAAGCATGTTCGCCTGCATCTAGCACACCTGCTAACACCTTTTGTTTGGATCCTTGTGCCCCAGAACGTCGCCTTCGACTCCGTCAGTGAGCATCGGACGCCGCCAGCAACTCCGACGAGCTTCCACGGCCACTGCAGCACGCCCCTTCGCCAACCAAGGACACGTTGAGCTTCTTCTCGTCACTGCGGTTCTGGTGAGCATCCTCCCGCCTCCCCGCGCGACCTAGTTCGCAGGCTCCGCCACTGTCAGAGCGCGCCGCCGCCTGTCGCCGCCGCCAGCGCCGCCACTTGTTGGTCAAGTGCTGAGCGCCGTTAGATTTAGATCTAGTGGTCACGATAGATCTTAGGCGAAGCGGTATGATTCAATCAGAGCCGCGCGATTAAGTTAGATCCAGCGGCTCAGAAGCGTGATCCGGCGCGAAGCGGTACCAACCAGTAAGATAGCGCCGCGTGGCATGTTCCTCGTTTTAAATTTCTGATTTGAATCTATTAGATGTTTAAACTTGTTTTAATCATAACTTTTGATTCCCACGTTCAAATTTGACAAATTTTGTATCAATGGAATCAGGAGAGAAAGCCCTTTCCATATATGCAATGTGTTTAATGTTTTGTTTCTGTTAAAATGGTTATTTTTACAGAAACATGTGTAGGCCTATTTTGTGTATATAAATTATTTGAGAAATGTTTAAATGCTCAAATAAAGTTTGTTTGGCAAGTTTTGAACTTGTTTATGAATCAGTACTGTGCACTTGTCATGTTTGGTATAGAAAATCATCACATATCATATTGCATGCATTCATATATTTTTGCTTGCATATATTTTGTTTGTGATTTGGTGTTATCATTTTATGAGTAGATTTTGGTGCAAATAGTGATTGTGATTGTGAGGATTGTAGCTACTCTCCAAACTACCAAGGCAAGTGGTGCTTCATGATTTTATCCCTATGTTTTCAACTATGCATTAGAAATATTTTGCTAGTCTTGCATGGTTATATTTTGCTTATATGCTATGCTTGGGAAATCCTAGTAGTTGTAGAATTGCTAGAAATTTCTAAGTTAAGATGCTTATCTATGCCATGCTTAGCCTAGCTAGTAGCAACCAAGGGTGGCTATATGTTCATGCTATGAATAAATATTTCTAAGTCTTTGGACTATGTTTTTGCTTAATAAAACAACTACGTGAATGAATCACCTGGGTGGAATGGTTGTGAATGGGTTATGTTGAGTGGTTACACAAGGCCCATTTATATGGTTTACCTTGTGTATCTCACTTGTGGAAAGCCACCCAGAAACAAAGGGATTTGAGAGGCCAAATGTTAAGAAGCTTCTAGTGCAGCCACTTGGCAATATGGGCTCTGCCTTGATCACATAGGTTGCAATAACTTAGCCATTTGGACAGTTGGTGGTAGTGGGATGATAGGTTGGAACGCGTCCATTTGGTCTAACGGAAGGCTTCTGAAAGGTCCTGTCTTGGTGAAAATCAAGTCTTGTGGGGAAAGTGCACAACCTCTGCAGATGGAAGAATCTAAGTACTTAGCCATGTCCCTGGTATTGGACAACTTGAGCATCAAGACATGGAAGCTATCAAGAATTTCCTCATCCCAATTTCTAAGTAAAACTTGTGGTTGAACAAGGGTGGAGGACCCTAATGTCTATTGGTGGTTCCTTGGGAAAGATTTTGACAAAGAAAAACTTAGTGTTTTCAACTGATAGGCAAAACATATTTTGAGCAAAGCAAGCCTAAGCTACACTTAGCCAAAATGCATATAGTATTTAGTCCACCAATATTATACTAAGGTCTCACTTGCCAATACTATTCCAATGTATTGACCCACTGTGGCTGTAACTTGTGATGTTGCAGGATATTCTGATGATGATTAGGAGTCATGAGTCTACACTCAACATGCTTGCCTGTTGCACATGAAGATGAAGAATTATTTATCTTATTATATATTTGAACTCTTGTATTAGGCCTGTGGCCATGGAGTTGTAAAAGACTATGTTTATCTCTGGAATGATATGTAATAATGACCTTTGTTTCTGTGTTCTTCATCTTAAACTATGGATGCTAGCATTGAGCCAGGGACTAGCATTGCAATCACAGGGATCCTTTCCTTTACAAAGGAGGGATCTTACAGATGGTATCAGAGAACTGTGTTTCCTGTAGGATTATGACCCTAGGATTGGAAACCACTAAGGAAAAATTTTCAACAACTTCCACACTTGTCTTTTCTTCTCGTAAACTTTTCTAATCTTCTTTCTCATCTCTATTTGTAGATGAACTCCATCAACGAAGTCGTGAAGAAGGGACCACTCATGACTATGACTTTGGAATGTGAGATAGAGTTCCCCAAGGCTCTCAAGGACCTCATGGTTGCCATGGGAATACATGGTGCAGCTGTGTACAAAGGTTTTCCTGTGATGGATGAAGGAGTTGAGTACTGGTGGGTGCAACTTCACTTGTATAAAAACAAGGAAGACAACCACAAGGACTCAAGATTCTGCATGGTCACCAACACAATGATGCACACCACATTCTTTGATTCAGCAAGGGATGCAGCTTGGAGGGCCATCAAAGAACTTGGTGATAGAATCAAGTGCAGAATGCTTAACACTCGGAATGATCTTAAGGAAGATAAGAAACATGCCCAAGAGTTAGAGGCAACCAACCAAAGCCTAAGGAAGGACATCATAGACTTAGCAATGGAGTCTTGTGATCAAGACAAACAAATTGCCTCTAGGGATGCCCTGTTAGCCAACTTGACAAGTGAGATGGGATTGTAATGTACCACATTAGTTGGACCACCACACTTATCATTTTATTTTTCCCAAATGTTGTTTAAAATAAGTTCAACCTTGGTTGTTTCAAATTGCCTTCGAGGAATCGATCTAATCCTGGCCATTGGGATGAGATCCAGTGGTTAGGATAGGAGATTGACCCGATTTTGGCTCAGAAAAGACAAAAAACAGATTTGGGTTAGAGAGACAAATCTGTAGGTCAAATTGAAAAACTTAGAACATGAAAGTTGTGGGGAATCATTAGTCCTACCTTCTCAGCAAAGGAATTTGGATTTGAAGAAACAAGCGCGAGTACATCTTGGATTTACACCGTTAGATCTGAAATATTGTGATGCGAAATTCTCCGGCTGTGGTGGATGAAAAGAGGCGAGGTTTGTCGGGATTGAAAGATTTCGACGATTTCTACAACTTTCGTTTTTTGGCCGAAGGCAAACAACGAAGTCTAGATGGGTCAAAAAGTGAAATAAGATTCGGGCGTGTGTAGATTCGGGATTTCGGGAATAGAAACTCGTACAGCTGTAGCTCCACGAGTTTATATGGAGATTTAGGATGGTGTAGAGATAGATCTTGGAGTAGGGATCAAGTAGAAACAAATGGAAGTCAATTCGGAGTTGTAGATAAAAAGTTATAAGAGTTTGAGTAGAGATAGGTTTAAGAAAACTGATTCGCACGCATTTTAAAGCAACCATGGGATCGACTGTGTACGTGCGTGCTGGCTCGGTCCGCTAGCTGGGCCGGCCCGCTTAGGTTTTTTTCTTCTATTTACTTGTTTCCTTCATATCTTTTGCATACGAACTTCAAATGACATGATTCTCGTTTCTAAATTTTTCTAAAATCGAATAGATCATTGCAGGATCATATTTGTAATCTTTTTACTAGTTTGAAAGTAGTGGGTTTATAAATCCTTGTATATTCCATTTTATTTATAGCTTTATTTGTTTGTATTTATTTCATAACTTTCTCATACTAGCTCCAAATAAGCTCAATTTTGTTTCTAAATTTTTTGTAATATTAATTGAATCTCTTTAGGCTATAATTATCAATAATTTATGCCTTAGAAAAAGTGGGTTTTATAAAGTCAATTTAATTACCTTTAGGAACATTTGGGCGAATCAACTATAGGATTTAGATACCAGGATTTGGATTCAGTTTGTGAGAACTTTGCATGGATGTAATGAAATGCTTATGAATGCTTCATGATTTTCATTTTGAAATCTTGCACACCAATTCTACAATCCATACCCTTTTGCTTATATGGCTTCTTAGGTCATAACAAAAGAATATAAGATTTTGAATTCAAGGTTGAGAGGATTTTCTATTCAAAAAGTTTCTTCTCTTTGAGATATTTCAACAAAGTCAAACAATCAATCAAGCTATTGATTTTATTTATAACATTCCAAAATAGGAAAAAATTTGGGATGTTACAAGGTACTATCATACTTACCTCGATAATCATCATTATCATTCTCAACCTCATCATCATCATCATCATGAGATACAATGGGATCCAAAGAGGTTACCTTTGTTCCCTTAGCCATAAGGCATATGTGATAACGAAGGAAGGTGATGATGAGATTGCACTTGTAGCTCTATTCAATACCTTGTCTTGGCCCAAAGAGTCTTCATTTTCCTCTACATGGTTAGCAACACAAGCACTAGAGGAAATAGAAGCATTTTTATCATGGCAACAAGACAACACAAGCATATCATCATGAGATTTATTCAAGCCATTACTACATGATATGCAAGGACTATTAACACTAGCATGTAAGTAGTTGTGAGTGCTAGAAGTGTTAAGGTCCAAAGATAGATCATTGCAACTAGATAGATATGAGGGATTACAAATAGTAATAACACTATCCATATTGTAATTTCTTTCACTACTCACCATATCATTACCTTGTGAAAAATCACATGTTGGTGAAGTGGTAGACGATGAGAACTCATCTCGACCGGAAGTGGAAGCAACACAATCATCCTCAATAATGTTGGACTTGCTATATTTATCTTGAAGCTTGGTCCATATTTCATGAGCACTGAATATGGCATGATAGAAGAAATAACTACATTGCTCACAACATTAACAAGCACATTAGAAGCTTGAGCATCGAGATATAAGTTTTTCTCATCCCCACAAGATAGATTTTTGAAATCCATAGGAGGAGAAAAAGCTATATCTACAATACGCTCCAAATTTGGGTCCATGACCCGAAAATGAATAAGCATACGAGTTTTCCATAAATCATGATTTGTGCCATCAAATGTGAACATGTCATTGTGCACTAATCCCTTAGCCAACATCTTTACTCTCAAGGCGGTGAAGCCTAAAATGAGAGACCGGGATCTAATACCAATTGAAAGGATACAGATGTCGCCTAGAGGGGGGTGAATAGGCGATTCAAAATTTTCTGAGAGTGGCTCAACAAAGGTGTAATTAAACTAGCGTTTACTTTCTTAAGCACAAAACCTAGAACAATCTAGGGTTCAGCTATGTGCACCAACAACTTATGCTAAGCAAGACAAACAACTATGTGATTGCAAGATATATACTTCAAGCACGAAGGCTATCACAAAGTAAAGTGCATAAGTAAGAGCTTGGGTATAGAGATAACCGAGGAACGCGGGCACAACGATATTTTACCGAATTCCTCCCAACATGGAGTACGTCTCGTTTGGAGAGGGGGTGGTATTTAACCACCTATGCCACAAAAGGCCTCCCTTATTCTCCGGTGAATCTCACCCCAACGGGATCGATCCACACTTCCACTATCGGTGCACTTGTCGGTGGCAATCCGGAACCTCTCACAAGGTTGGGTCACTTCTCCACAACTTAATTGGAGGCTGCCAACAAACAAGCTTGGGGAAAGCTCCACAACTTAATTGAAGGCCCCAAGTAATCCAAAGACCTGCAAAACCACCAAACCGTCTAGGGTTCCAAGAACCCAAGAGTAAAAAGCTTCTCACCTTTCACTCAATCGAATCCTCACCGAGAACTCAAACCGATGCACCAAATGCAATGGCAAGAACACAAGAAGTGCTCAAGTTCTTCTCTCCCAAATTCCACCAAAGCTACAAAAGCTTATGGGGTAATAAGAGAGAAAGAACAATGGATAAAATCCACAAAAGACTCCAAGATCTAGATCCCAATATGTTCCTCTCACTTAGAGGAGAGATTGATTGGGGTTGTAGATCTAGATCTCCTCTTTCAAATCCCTCAAGAATATGCAAGAATCATAGGAGGGATTGAGGGGAAGCAAGCTCAATAAGGTCAACAATGGAGGCGAAAACTTGCAAGAATAGTTAGGTAACCATTGGGGAAGAAGGGCCCCTTATATAGGTCCTCCAAAATCCAACCGTTGCAGCTCTAGAGCGCACGGGCCGGATATTCCGGCTAGTTTCCGGGTGGTATCCGATATGGACATCTGAATGGTAACCGTACGACTGAAATCTGAGATTTTCGCGCAACACTGGAGTGTCCGGCGTGTTCACCCCGGACATTCCGCCCAAGGCAAAACTGACAGAAATAGCAAAACTAAAACGACCATAACTTTTGCATCCGGACTCCGATTTTGATGATCTTGGGCTCGTTTCGAAGATAGTAACGAGCTCTACAAGATCATGCATAGAACCATCATAGTACAGCAAGGTAGGATAGAACAAGATGGTGAAAGGTTTAACCTATCTAGAAAAGACAAATCGCTAAAACCTCCAATATCGAAAACACAATAAAGAATGCATATGAAATCCGTTTTTGATGAACTTGAGCTTGTCATGGAGATTAACACAATATATAAATCCTCTCATGGATAAGAACCAAATAAGAACCAAGAAATATGATGCCAAGTATGCAAGGTTTGAGTTCTCACCGAGGGATACGATCAAGTTACTCACTCGAGAGCCCCTCTTGATAGTACGGTTACCTATCCTCTAAACCGGTCTCTCCAACTAACATCATGAGACCGGTAAGAAATAAACCCTATCAAGAACGTACCTTTGCCTTGAGAATATTCCACTTGAGCTTGATGATAACAATCTTGTCCACCTCAAGATGGAACACCTTTATTGATTGCGCTAGCTTGGTGAAGTCCCAGTTTGCTCCCCCATACTCACTATGGGAGAGCCTCTATTTTAGGCATATCTTCACATATCCATGATCACCATAATGATGGCAAGCCCCAAGAATATGATCTCTTCGAGATGGCTCATCTTGAACTTGCACTTCATTTCTTTTTTTTTTTCATTATGTTGGTACCTTGAAGGTACACCAGAGATATCACTCCATCTTATTCTTCAAGACACACTTGCCATAGGCTCAACTCTCCCATGACCAATATCCGGATCATTCCTTGATCAACACTTGATCCTCTTCACTTTCTTCTTCTCCAAACCTTGAAGCCAACATATGGTTCAAGCATTGCCTATGGACAATTCCTACAAACAGGGGCGGAGCTGGATGGAGCCTAAGACTGGTGCTAAACAACCTTAATGATGCTAATTATCTATATTTTTCATATTTTTAGACTTGAAAATTAGTACTGATCTTTGCAGTGCAGCCGTCTGGCCGGTGCTACGGCACCGGTACCATGCCCGGATCTGCCACTGCCTACAAGTACAACTTGATACAAGCATTAGTCCATAGAGATTGTCATTAATTACCAAAACCACACATGGGGGCCACATGTTCTTTCAGTCGAGATCCCACTGGGGATCCATCCGCTGCTCTGGCGTGAGCTCGTGGTTGAAGTGGTTCGTGATGGCCGCCTGTTGGGCGGAGCCTTGAGGCATAGGAGGGACAGGAACCCCTCCAGCGCTCAGCATCTTGCCGGCAGGCGGACGGTACCCTGGTAGGCAAGGGTAGCTAGAGGTGCACAGCGCCTCGGTCTCCTCGAGGGTCAGAATGGCCCAGTAGGCATTGTCCATTTTTGTGAGAGAGGAAGGTGTGGATATGTGCATAACCATGGCGCGGTCGACCTATATATAGATGGAAAGGGCGGGAAAACAGGGCGGGAAGCGGTGGGAAATGGCGGGAAATACCTTTAGTCCCTGTTAGTCGATACAACCAGGACTAAAGCTTATTCATAAAATGGATTTGGATTGCTTATTCAAATTTAAGCACTTTCCATTTTGAAATTTTAGTGAGATTCAAAATTATGCAAAAAATAATAGTTAATGCATTTTTAAATTGATAACGGCAAAATGGTTAATAATTTGACTATTTAAAATAATTATTTTATAAAAAATAAAATGGATTTGGATTAATTATTCAAATTCAAGGAATTTTCATGTTGAAAGTTTTCTCAAATTCATAAGTATGCAAAAAGGTATAATTTAAATGTTTTAAATGATATATTAAAAAAATTGAAAAAAAGCACAGCGAGCGCTGGTTTTGGCCAAGCGCGCGCAAATTTGGGACTTTAGTCCTGGCCATATAACCAGTCGGGACTAAAGGGTCTAGCCCAGCACGCGAAAGTGAAACGCCCCCCCCCCCCTTTAGTCCCGGTGCGTGGCACCAGCCGGGACTAGAGACCCCCCTTTAGTCCCGACTGGTGCCACGCACCAGGACTAGAGGGGGGGGTATAAAAGGGGGCCTTCTTCCCTGGTGTGTTCCACGCACCGGGAGATTTGGAGGCTAGCAGACGAGCAGCATGCCACCGGGCTGCCAATCTCCAACGACGAGCAGCACGCCGCTGCGCCCGCGCCTCCTTCCATGTCGGCCTGCCGCCCACCTCGCGCCTACTGTGCCACTGCCGACCCGTGTGCGCACTCCGTTGGTGCCACACCTTGCCGCGCCCCAATCTTTGGCCACGCCGCCAGCACCTCCGGCCAACGCCTGCCCCGAGTGCCGCTGCCAGGTACGATTAGGATTTAGGATTTGTTAGTGATTTTGTTAGGATTTGTTAGTGTTTAGGTTTGTTTAGGATTTGTTAGTGTTTAATTAGGATTTGTTAGTGTTTAGGACTTTGTTAGTTATCGTGGGAATGGTCACGGCAGATGCTGCAATCGACAGCGAGTAGTAGAACGAGGGGCAAGGGCGGCTAGCCATCTGCGGTGCGAGATGAGGGCGGAGACACAGGGTTTTACCCAGGTTCGGCCCCCCGGAGGGTAAAGACCTACTCCTGCTAGATTGTATTATGGAGGTGGTACAATGGGCGAGCTCGGCGGCTAGGCGGCGAGTCGCTTGGGTGTATGATGGAACGTATCTCTACATGCCCTGCAGGGAGGTTTATATAGGCTCACCTCCCCTAGGGTTTACATATCTCAACCGAATCAGTTAAGGCTTCGGTACTCGTTTAACCTAATCCGACTGGGCCTATCTACTCGCCTGGGCCTTCAACTTCCAGTCGCTTGGATCCTCGCTGGGCTTCGATCCAGTCGCCGTCTTGCAGTCCCACTTGCCAGTTCTTGGGCCAGTCAGAAACATCCTGCTGGGTATACCCCGGTAGGCACATCCCCATCAGTAGTCCCCGAGGCCGTCGTCGATTAGGCGTAGGTGGCTGCTGGCAGTCGGAGTATTCGGCTTCAGAGTAGACATCCAGTCGAATCGTCGGCGGGCTCCCGTATAAAGGAGAAAACTAGTCATCCAGGTCGCAGCTTTGGCGAGTCGAGTCGGCGAAACACTGCCATAGTGATCGGGTTGGCGAGCCGAGTGGCTGGAGTTGGACCGTTACACGTGGTCAAACTAGTCGTTGGGGTAATCCAACGGTAACCTTTGGCGTAATCATCGCGTGGTAATGGTTCCCTGATTTGGCGGGTAACAACCTCTATATAAGGGGAATGGCAGGCGATCAGAGAACCACCTTCTCGCCATTCCCTCCGATTGCGCGCACTTTCGCCTCCCTTCGCATCGCGATCCAGCCGACCGGAAATCCTCCGACCCCCCACAAATCCTCCCGCCATGGCCCTCTCCACCGAACCTTGGGGTAGATCTAAGTGTACGAGGGCGCAACTGGCTTCCTTTGAGGAGGCCAGGATCCTGCGAGCCGGCTGCTGGCGCATCCCCGCGGCCGGAGAGGTGACCCCGAGCCCGCGCGAGAGGGAATTCATCTGCTTCACCAGTCATCTAGAACGGGGGCTAGGATTCCCCACGTCCCTGTTCTTCCGGCGCTTCTACGCCTACTACGAGATCCAACCATCGGATCTGGGTCCTCACAGCATCGAGTAGCTCGCCATCTTCGTGGCGTTCTGCGAATGCTACTTGGGCTGCCGGCCCTACTTCCCTCTATGGCAAGATCTGTTCCACTGACGGATCAGCCGCGAAGAAGCGGGCGGCCCAATGCTTGCCGCGGGCGGCCTAACTTTCCAGCTGAAGTCGAAGACTTCGTTCTTCGACTTGATGCTGCCCGCCAAGGCGGCGAGCGACTGGAAAAAATCTTGGTTCTATGTTGCCGAGGCGACCCCGGAGGGCGAGACGGCGATCCCATGGTACTCAACCAACCGGTCCGAACCGCGCCGTCTTCAAGCCGGCAAGCTCCCCAGCGACCAGCGGATGGTTGTGGACGAGATGCTCCAAACCATCCGCGGTCTGAAGAAGAAGGGCCTCCAGACGATCAACTTGTACAACTGCTGGCTCGGGCGGCGGCTCGTCCCGCTGGCTCGGCGCGAGCACTACATGTACCAGTACGCCGGCCGGGAGGACTCGACGAAATCCTGCCTCGTCGAGTGGAAGCTCGAGGACTACACCGCAACACTGAAGAAGATCACCAAGGCGGTGTACCTGGTCGCACAGGCTGGGGTTGCCCCTACACCGCAAAGCGTCCAGCCTCAACGGTAATCACCTCGCTTCATTCGCAGTCGCAGTTTTTGCAGTCGCGGTCGTTCTAATTTCATCTTGCGTTCATTGCAGTTATTCCAAGTGGTGGAAGGATGGCTCCCGCCTTCGGACGACGAGAATTCGAGCTCGTCCATCCAGGACATGGGCGAGTCGCCTCCCGCCAAGGGCGACGCCGGGAGCGATGAGAGTGACAGCGACGACGAGTCCGAGGAGGAGGTCGCCCCGCTGGTCCGCAAGACCCGCGGGCAGCATCAACGTGAGCTTGAGGCGAGCAAAAGCCTCGAGCGTCATGATGACGACGAAGAACTTCCGGAGACCACCTCGTGCCGCCAGGCTACTCCATCAAAGAAGAAGAAGAAGAAAGAGAAAGAGGCGAAGGCCCCTCCGAAGAAGACGAAGCCGATGAGACCGGCCTCGCCACCGCACTCGGCGAGCAGCTCCGACGCCCCCAGCCCGGCCAAAGACGAGGCGCCACCGACGGCAACCGCGCTGGACACGGCCGCTGTCGAAGTGCCACTGGCTTCGATGCCTCCACCATTCGCCCCAGTTTCTGGGCTGGGGGATGCTCCGGCTGCGGCGGCTTCGCCTCGCAAGGAAGCTCCTGCCGAAGATGTCCCAGAGGCTCCCGTTGCAGCCTCGACGACGAAGAAGCCGTCCGTGTCTTGGGCATGCGACGTCCTGGAAATGGGGCTCAGCTGCTGACTGGGCCCTGAACTAGAGAAGCCGGCCGGCCTCCGTACGGGGCTACGCTTCATTCCAGTCGCTAAGTGGGTTTGCTCACCTACCTTTGTCTCCCATAGCAGCTTGAATTATTTTGCTTACATGATTGATTTACAGGACCGGAGTGAAGAAGATGGGCCACCCGACCGTGGCTAAGGTGCCACCCGTCGTCAGCGAGGAGGATCCTTCCCGTAAGAGGAAGGCAGACGAGGTCGTCGTTCCTACGGATGGCGGTAAGAAGGCCAAGGGCGATAATGTCATCACGATCTCTGACGACACGGCGGTCGCGCTGTCTGAACTCGCAACAGAAGCGGCCGCATCCACGAAAGAGGGCGTTCCCTTGCCTGGAGCGGCCAAGCCGACCTCCTTTGGTGCGGGTGCCTCCATCGCAACATTTCCGCGCTTCATGGCCAAAGCGGCCACAGCGAGTGGAACTTCGCCCTCGAGCCGTGCACCTGGGGTCGCCGATGTGGAATTCGAGCAGTGTCGTGGGCACACTCCAGCTCTCCTCGCGTCCGTGGACGTGATACAACTTCATGGCATGCTTGGCGCAGCCATCCAGGTATGTCCAGTCCCCGAGGATCAGGTCGGTGTATTGCAGCGGTCTGATTCTTTTGGTGTATAGTTGTTATTTTCTGCGTCCAGTCCCCGAGTGCGCACTCGCTGCATTTCAGCGGGTGGGCACTTAGGAATTTTGTGATTGCTAGTCCCCAAGTGCACACTCGCTGAATTTCAGCGGGTGGGCACGTAGGAATTTTTTGATTGCCAGTCCCCGAGTGCGCACTCGCTGAATTTCAGCGGGTGGGCACTTAGGATGTTGCTTTGATTAATTGTTTGAACGATATGCAGGGTCTGCAACGTGAATCGGCTGACCGGTTGGCAGCGAAGCACCGTGCGGAGAAGGAACTGGCCACCGTCCAAGAAGCGAATAGGGGGCTTCAGGCGGTTGCCGCGAAGGCGGAGGAAGCTCGCCAGGGGCTTGTCCCAGCGGGTGAGTTGGCGGTGGCTCAATCGGCACTGAGCTCGGCTGAGGAGTGGATCGCAAACTCGAGCGCGAGCTGAGGGAGGCGAAGGAGGAAGCGAACTCGGCGGATGGGCGAGCCAAGGCCGCTATTACCGCCGCCGCAGAGGATCGTAAAGTGTCCGACGCCCTTGTTGCTGGGCTTCAGGACGACTATACTTCGCTTCAATGCTTCATCACGGATCTCTCCCGCCCATTGATTGGTAAGTGTATCTGCCTCTGCCAACAACATGTGTTCTGTTGTGATACCCGACGTACTCATTGTTGTCTTCTATTCGCAGGTCGCATCATTGATAGCGCGGAAGAGGCGAGCTCGTTTGACGCGCGGCAGTGTGTGGCCACGCTCGTCGACTCGGCGACGTTGTCGGCGACGTGCATCCGAGCCTACCTCCAGGAGATATCACCCATGGAGGTAATTCCCAACGACCTCGTCGAGGTGTGGAAGTACTTGGAGAAGGCGCCCTCGGTCGTTGAATTCATGACGCGATCGGCGTTTCGGCGCGGAGCAACGACGGCGCTTAGCCTTGGACTTGCTCACTTCCCGGAGGACTTCGACCTTGACGACGTGACGAGTGGCTACCCGTCGTCGACTGGCGCAGTGGAGATTTCCGAGGTGCTCAAGTTGACGGACCGCGCCACGACGTACTCCGAGCGTGTCTGGGCCATGGGCGACCTCCTCCCGTACCAGGAGACGGTCGTCGCGCCCAACGACCCCGAGCCGCAGCACCGGGATTTCAAGGTCGAGCAGCCCTTCCGTGCGGCGATGGCGGGTGAACTGACGACGTACCCGTCAAACCCGTACACGCCGTTCATCCGCAATCGCCGGGGTGCTGGCGAGTCGTCGTCGAAGCCTGCAGAATAGGGTAGTTTGCCATGAGGCGTTAGTAGCAGGTCTGCCGCATGGGCATATTTTGTAATTTGAGACAATGCGACATGCTATTGAATGAGACATCATGTCTGTTTTGGGATTTGTCATGTGTTTTGTGATTGTGGTTTGAACGAGTCCCCGAGCGCGTCCGCCCTTTTGTGGGGTTTACCTCGTGTGTGATATGTTTGTTGTTTTTGAATGTTTTATTATTGTGGTCAACTCGCCCAGACTCGAAGAGCCAGTCGCTAGGTGACTCCCTTGAGCGCTCTGTACTTTACCGTTTTCCCTTGCGCGAACGAGGTCGGGTGGCTGAGTCCCCGAGCGTGGTACTTGGTTGTTCTAGGCGCGACTCGAGGGTGGGTAAGGACTTGGCGCGTTAGTTTGAGCGCATCACTCCTGCCTGGCCCGTGGGGTCAGTCGCGTGGCGAGCCCTGGGCATGCTCTCATACTTGGTGTTTTCCCGAGCCGCTCGCGCTGAACTGGTCATCAGTCCCCAAGCGTGGTACGTGGCCGTTCGAGTCGCTATGTCGAGGATGCGGAGGATCGTGGTCGCTGTGGGAAGCGAAGGCAGTTGTCTTGGCTCGTAGAGCCAGTCGGGCTAGGCGACTCCGATGGGGCTCCGGGTAGGCGTTTTTCGTGGACGATGTAAAACCTGAGGTGACCCAGTGCTTTTGCATCGCACTACTTAGCCGTGTCGATCGCTTGACCAAAGGTTGACTTCTGCGGTTAGCTTGACGCTGTTAGTACGAGTGCGAGTGGCACAAGACACGGAGAGTAGACGCAATTTGCGGTAACCGATTCTTTTTATTACATAGCGACTGGAGAGTACATATGTGGGGTTCTAGGGGTAGAACTTCCGTAGGAGGTTTACATTCCATGGTCGCTTGACGTCGAGTTCGCCGTCCCCGCGGACGTCGATGAGGTAGTAGGCGTCGTTGCCGAGTACTCACCCGATGGCGAATGGTCCCTCCCACGGAGGGGAGAGCTTGTGCATGCCCTTCTTGTCCTGGATGAGGCGCAACACCAGGTCGCCTTCTTGGAAGGTGCGAGTTTTCACCCGCCGGCTGTGGTAGCGGCGGAGTCCCTGCTGGTAGATGGCGGTGCATGACCGAGCGAGGTCACGTGCCTCGTCGAGTTGGTCGACTCCGTCTTGGCGGGCGAGTTCGTTTGCAGCCTCTGTGTAGTGGACGACCCGTGGCGAGTCGTGCTCGAGGTCGGTGGGCATGACTGCCTCGGCGCCGTATACCATGAAGAAGGGGGTGAATCCTGTCGACCTGTTGACCGAAGTGCGGATCCCCCAGATGACAGAGGGCAGCTCCTCGACCCAGCACCCGGCGGTGCGCTCGAGTGGTACTTGGAGTCGCGGCTTTAGGCCGTGGAGGATGCTTTGATTAGCCCGTTCCGCCTGGCCGTTGGATTCCGGGTGGGCGACCGACGCGAGGTCGAGCCGGATGTGGTGTTCTTCGCAGAATTCGGCCATGGCTCCTTTGGCGAAGTTGGTGCCGTTGTCCGTGATGAGGCTGTTTGGGAACCCGTAGCGATATATGAGCTCGCGTAGGAATTTAGTGGTGGTCTTCCCGTCGCATTTCCGGACTGGCTTGGCCTCCACCCACTTTGTGAATTTGTCGACCGCGACCAGGAGGTGGGTGTAGCCGGAGGGAGCCTTTTTGAAGGGGCCTACCAAGTCCATGCCCCACACGGCGAATGGCCAAGTGATGGGGATTGTTTTGAGCGCTGAGCTCGGCACGTGCGTCTGGTTGGCGTACTTCTGGCACCCGGCGCACCGCTGGACAATGTCGACAGCATCGGCGTGTGCGGTGGGCCAGTAAAAGCCATGCCGCATAGCCTTGGCGACCAGAGAGTGGGCGCCGGCGTGGTGGCCGCAGTCACCGGAGTGGATATCATGGAGGATCTTGCGTCCTTCGGCGGGTTGGACGCAGCGTTGGAACACGCCGGTGACGCTGCGCTTGTGGAGCTCGCCGTCGATGATGGTGTAGGACTTGCATCGGCGTGCGATCATCCGAGCGTCCGTCTCGTCTGCCGGCAAGGTGCCGGCCTCCAGGTAGGCGATGTAGGGCTTGGTCCAGCCGTCTGGCTTGGTGACGAGTGTGACCAGGGCTGCCTCCGGCTGTAACGGGACTCCGATGTCGATCTCCCTCGGGGGAGAGACTGATGGCTTGGTTATTGTGTCGAGGAAGACGCCGGCGGGTGGTGTGAGTCGAGCCGACCCAATGCGAGAGAGTGTGTCGGCCTCCTCGTTCTTCCGCCTGTCGATCCACTCGACGGAGTAGCCTGTGAAGTGTCCGCCCATCTTGTCCACTACTTGGCGGTACGCCGCCATGGTGGGGGAGACGGCGTCGCAGGTGCTAGCGACTTGCCCCGCGACGAGGTCGGAGTCTCCGTAACAGCGTAGGCGGTTGACATTCATCTCCTTGGCCGCTCGCATGCCGTGGAGTAAGGCCTCGTACTCGGCCATGTTGTTGGTGCAGGGTGTGAAGTCGAGGCAGAGGATGTAGCGGAGCTTGTCGCCCTTCGGTGAAGTTAGCACGATCCCTGCGCCTGCGCCGTCCGCGTTCTTGGAGCCGTCGAAGTGCAGGCTCCAGTAATGGAGGTATGGCAGCTTCTCTGGCTGCTGGGCCTCTTCCCAGCCGGCGATGAAGTCCGCTAGGGCCTGCGACTTGATCTCTTTTCGTGGCTCGTATTTGATGTTGTGGACGCCGATCTCGACGGCCCACTTGGCGACCCGCCCGGTCGCCTCGCGGTTGCGGATGATGTCTTGCAGTGGTGCTGAGGAGACGACCGTGATCAGGTTCTCCTGGAAGTAGTGCGGCAGGCGCCGCTGAGCTCTGAAGACCGCGTATACCAGTTTTTGGTACTGCGGGTACCGCTGGCGCGACTCGGTGAGGACCTCGCTGATGTAGTACACCGGTCGCTGTACTGGGCGCTCCTTTCCTTCCTCCGGTCGCTCGACGACCATGACGGCGCTAACGACGCACTCGGAAGCCGCGACGTAAACCAGCATGGGTTCTTTGTTGGCGGGGGCGGCGAGTAGCGGTGCGGCGAGTAGCACCTTCTTGAGGTCGCGGAGCGCGTCATCCGCCTCCTTGTCCCACTGGAAGGTGGGGTTCTTGCGCATCAGGCGGTATAGGGGCATCGCCTTTTCGCCCAGGCGGGGGATGAAGCGACTGAGAGCCGCTACTCGCCCAGCCAGTTTCTGGACGTCGCGCAGGCACTCGGGCTTGCCGAGCCGGGCGATCGTGTCGATTTTCGTGGGGTTCGCCTCGATCCCTCGCTTGGAGACGACGTACCCCAGTAGTTGTCCTGCTGGTACACCGAAGGTGCATTTTCCTGGGTTAAGCTTTATCTTGTATTTTCGCAAGTTGGTGAATGTTTTTGCCAGGTCGGCGAGTAGGTCACCCTGGCGAGCGGACTTTACGACCACGTCATCGATGTAGACGTGGATGTTGCGGCCAATTTGGCTCGCGAGGCACTCTTGCATGCACCGCTGGTAGGTCGCCCCGACGTTCTTGAGGCCGAAGGTCATGGCGGTGTAGCAGAAGGCTCCGAATGGCGTGATGAACGCCGTATTCTCCTCGTCCTTGACGGCCATTTTGATCTGGTTGTACCCAGAGTAGGCATCGAGGAAACAGAGCGACTCCGAGCCCGCGGTGGAATCGATTATTTGGTCGATCCGCGGGAGGACGAACTGCTCCTTTGGGCAGGCGCTGTTCAAGTTTGTGTAGTCGATACACATCCTCCAGGTCCCGTTCTTCTTCTCGACCAGGACTGGTTTTGCCAGCCACTTGGAGTATTTGATTGGCCGGATGAAGCCTGCAGCGAGTAGACGCTGCACCTCCTCGGCGATTGCTCGGCAGCGCTCTTCATTGAAGGGCCGCAGTGACTGTTTAATGGGTCGCACTTTGGGGTCGGCGTTTAGCTTGTGCTTAGCGAGCTCCCTAGGGACACCAGGCATGTCAGAGGGCTTCCATGCGAAGATGTCCCTGTTCTCACGGAGGAACTCGATGAGCGTGCCTTCCTAGGCTGGGCTCATACCCGTCTCGATCGTCACCGTCTGGCTGGAGTCGCCTGGGACCAGCTCGACGGTGCGAGTGTGCGTCGTCGCCTCGAAGGTTGAGGTGTTTGCGCCCTCCGAGTTGGGCTTCTTGAGTATGGTGGGGTCGTCGTTGTTGACCCCGCTTGCGTACTTGGCGAGCTCATCGGCGTGGTTGGTCTCTGCCGCGATGACGGCGTCAGCGAGTTCGGCTCCTTTGGCCTCGCACTCGGCGGCCATGTCGGGGTCGCCGTTGATGGTGATGACGCCGCACGGCCCGGGGAGCTTCATTGCGTTGTACGCGTAATGGGGCGCTGCCATGAACTTGGCGAACGCCTGGCGCCCCAGGACGCAGTGGTAGGGGCTGTCGAAGGGCACCAGCTCGAAGACAATCCGCTCAGTGCGGAAGTTTGCTGGTGTGCCGAAGGTGACTGGCAGCGTGACCTTGCCGATCGGGTACGCTTTCCGACCGGGGACGATGCCATGGAATGTGGTGTGGGTCGTCTCGATCATCGACTGCGGGAGTCGCAGCCGCCTGAAGGTGTCTAGGTACAGGATGTTGATGGAGCTGCCGCTGTCCATCAATGTCTTGGGGAGCCAGTAGTCGCCGACCTTAGGCTTGAGCACCAGGGCGACTCGGCCTGGGTACTCGATGCGTGGCGAGTGGTCTTGGCGGCTCCAAGTGATGGGCTGCTCCGACCAGTTGAGGAACTGGGGAACGTCCACCTGAGCCACCGCGTTGACGGCGACGACGCGGGCGATGACCTTCTTCTCGCACTTCGTGTTGAAGCCTGTGAAGGTATGGAGCGAGCCGGCCACTTTGCCGAATTTTCCGCCGTTTGGCGGGTCATTGTCGGGGTCCTCCCGTGCTCACCGTGCCTTCTCGATCTCCCTGAGGGTGTGGCAGTCAGCGGTTGTGTGCGTTGCGGGCTTCCCTTCCCTGCTATGAAACGCACACGGTTGGTTAAGGAGGGCCACAGGGTCGAACCTTGGCTTGGCCTTGTAGTTGCCGCCGTCGCGGCGTTGTCCTCCGTCGCGGCGGAAGCTCTTGGGCTCGCGTTGTGCGTGCCCGACGTTGGCGACAAAGTCGACTCGCCCGTCACTGCGGCGCTTGACGGTGAGGCGAGTGTTGCTGTAGCGTAGGTCGGACCATCGTCCGCTGTCGTTGCCGCTCATGTGGCGTTGACCTCCCGACTCGTCGTCGGTTTCCTGGTTTGGATCTTCCTCCGCGTACCGTTTGGCGATCTCGAGGAGGTCCGGTATGTTGTCGAGTGTGCGGGAGTGTCGCTTGAGCTTGGCGACCAGAGGCTCGTAGCGGCACGAGGTCTTGAAGCAATGGATCGCGGTGTCTGGGTGGATGCCGACCGCGTTGTACCAGAGTTCTTGCCACCGTTGGACCCAGTTGCGGGTCGACTCGCGGGGTCCCTGGACGCATCGCTCCAGGTCCTCAATGGTGGTGGCACAGGTGTAGGAGCACTCGAAGTGCCTGACGAAGGCGTCGTGCATCTCCTCCCAGGAGTCGATACTGTCCTGGGGGAGGGTGTTGATCCACTGCCTGCACGTCCCATCCATCATCAGGGGGAGGTAACGGGCGGCTAGCAGGTCGGTGTGGCCTGCGATCCCCATTGCCATGAGGTATGTATCGAGCCAGACGACGGGGTCGTACTTTTCTATCTCCTTCGGCGCCTTGAAGTTTGGCGGGTACTTCTCGCCTCGGATCATTGGTCCGAAGCACTTGGGGCCGAGTCGACTGAGCGACCCCATGGGCTCGCCGTCGCGGCGATTGGTTAGGGTGTGTCGCAGGTCGTCGGGCTGGCGTGCGCGCCAGCTTTGGTTGTTGATGATCTGGGTGCGGGCGTCGATGGGTTGACCGTTGGCGGCGACGAAGTTGGTCACTGGCCTGGGGTCGTTGGTGGAGAGTGCCACGTTCGCGGGTCGGTGTTGGAGCTACAGTGGCTCCGGTGGCGGGCAGTTGAGGGTGTTTGCCGCCATTGGGCGGCCGCTTGAGGCCGCTCTGCTTCCCAAAGAACACGAGTATACTCGACCCTGTGAGTCGGCGCCCGCGTTTTGCTGCTCGACGGCCTTTGCGAGCAGGGCCCTGACGTACTGGATCTGTAGGGCGCCGTCGCCCGTGGCCGTGATGTTGTCGGCTGGTGCTTGGCCTGCCACGAGGTTGTCCATCGGGGTGGAGAACAGTGGGAGGCTGTTTGCGTCTCGCTCCCGTGAGGAGACTACTATTCGCGGCTGGTCCCTGGGAGGTGTGCGGTTGGGTGGAGGTGGGGCGCCCATCGCCGTCGACCCTGGCGGGGGCCGGGCGCTTCCTCCTGGTGGCGCGTTCTCGCAGATCGCGCGCTCGGCCACGCGGGCCGGGTCGTTTTCTTCGTCGAAGTTTAGGGCGCGCCCCTGAACGGTAGGGTTCAGGCGCGACCTGATCCGCTGCTGATGGTAGCGTGATAGTTCCTGCGCCGTCACCTGCTCGAGGCGAAATTTTTCGCGCTCGGCTTGCTCCTTGCGCACCGCCTCCGCCAGTTTCAGGCGGAGTTCCTCGACCTCCGTTGCCGTGGTGTTAGGAGGGATTGGGGTGGAGAAGGGGTCCTCCGGCGGCTTGGTGCCGGTCGCCATGTAGGTCGCGGCGTGGCGACCGGTTCCGTCGCGGAGGTCGGCGGAGTTTTCCAACCCGGAGTCAAATTCGAAGATCCCGAGGATGGAGGGGTCCTCGAAGTCTCCCACGTTGGAGACCTGGGTGATGGAGCCCGCGGGTGAAGCCGCGGTGATGGACCCGGCGAGTGACGCCGGGGTCGCCGAGTCAGCGTCGTCGTTGAGGGCCGCGTTTTCTGCGGCCGCTGAGTTTTCGGCCACGTCGCTGTGGGCCGAGTTGTAATCGGAGGCGAGGCGATGGATCGTGCGTATCTAGCTCTTGGAGAGCCGATCGCGTGGCGGCGACTCGCGGATGCGAGCCAAATCCTCCGAGACGATGACGTCAGTGAGGCCGACAAAGAGGCTGATCGTGCCGACCGGCAGGATCACACTGTGCGTGATGGGTCGCGCCGTCGAGACGTAGCTGCTTGGCAAGAATTGGAGCATCTCGCCGATCGCTATCATGCGGCCGGTGGCGACCGTCTCGTTGATGGGCAGGTTGGATCTCGCCACAGAACACCGGCCAGACCTGCCAGGCCCCACGGTGGGCGCCACTGTCGTGGGAATGGTCATGGCAGATGCTGCAATCGACAGCGAGTAGTAGAACGAGGGGCAAGGGCGGCCAGCCATCTGCGGTGCGAGATGAGGGCGGAGACACAGGGTTTTACCCAGGTTCGGCCCCCCGAAGGGTAAATACCTACTCCTGCTAGATTGTATTATGGAGGTGGCACAATGGGCGAGCTCGGCGGCTAGGCGGCGAGTCGCTTGGGTGTATGATGGAACGTATCTCTACATGCCCTACAGGGAGGTTTATATAGGCTCACCTCCCCTAGGGTTTACATATCTCAACCGAATCAGTTAAGGCTTCGGTACTCGTTTAACCTAATCCGACTGGGCCTATCTACTCGCCTGGGCCTTCAGCTTCCAGTCGCTTAGATCCTTGCTGGGCTTCAATCCAGTCGCCGTCTTGCAGGCCCACTCGCCAGTTCTTGGGCCAGTCGGAAACGTCCTGCTGGGTATACCCCGGTAGGCACATCCCCATCATTAGTGATTTTGTTTGTGTAGGATGATGATTATTATTAGTGTAGGATTTTGTTAGTGTTTAGAATGATTTATTAGTGTAGGATATTTTTAGTGTTTAGGATTATTATTAGTGTAGGATGATTATGATATAGTTTAGGATTTATGATATATATGGTGTTTAAAATTTATGATATAGTGTTTAGGATTTGGTGTAGGATTTTTTATTGTAGGATTTTAGGATTTATGATATAGTGTAGGATTTTTTATATAGTGTAGGATTATTATTTTATATAGTGTAGGATTATTATTTTTAGGGTATGAGATATATTTTATTTTTAAATATAGTGTAACCTGAGTTAGGTTTAGGGTTAGGGTGTTGGTTCCCGGTGGTGACCGAAGTTAGGGTTAGGGTGGTGGTTCTCGCGGGAAGTCACGTAGTCGCCCACCTCTCCCGCGTCCACCATCACCGACACCGTCCACCGCCACCGTACCTCCGGTTTTAGGGTTTATGGTTTATTTGTTATGTTCAAATAAATACTATATGCATTTTGAAGGAACTATGGATCCACCTAGTCCAATCCACAGAGACCTAGATTCAGAACACTTTCTCGAGGATATGATTCACAATACCGATGAGGGATCTCCCTCGAGGTATCTGAACTCATCCGGAGGGAGAGGAGATCAACATACAAGAGGTAGAAGCCCATGGACGTGTAACACAGACCGAGGAGGTATATATATATGATGTCCGATGATTGTCACTAGATGTACCTAGTTGTATATATATTATGTTGGCGAATGTTTCTTCTCTTAGGCCTCTACATCGAGCAAAAAACAAGCACGGCCCAGCCAAAAATTTGCCTCAGGGTACTATTTTTGAAATTACAGAGGTCTCAGGAGAGGGCGAACCATTGGAACCAAAAAAACAAAACAAGCATTTGTACAACAATGCGGAGTTGTTGCCAGAGATCGCACCCCGATCACTGTTCGAGAGTGGAATAAGCCCAAAGAGGCGGAATGGAGTGATGTGTATATGGACGATAGGTTCAAAGAGCAACTATTTACTGACCTCATGGAACATTTCAAGCTGCCAGAATGTGAGACTGATGATGAGACGGCTAAAATGAGAAAGAAAGTCAAGAAGTTTGCTCTTAAGAAGATGGCCGAACTATTCAAGAACTGGAAGAAATCATTATGGCTAAAGTATCAGAAGGACAAGAAAACTCCATTATTCGAAGGCTATCTAGCGAAGCAGTAGCCTTACTAGGATGCATTTGTGGAGTATAGGAAGTCAGGAGTTGCAGAGGAAAAGTCTAAAAAACAAGATAAATGTTGCGAAGAAGAAATATCACAATAACATGGGGCCAGGGGGCTACGCGGCTTCCATGCCATGCAAAAGAGAAAGAGCTTCGTGCTAAAGGGATCATTCTAGAACCAATTCGCGAAGAATAGGAATTTAGGGAAAGAAATTGGTTCCTTGGGCATGGGAGTATGTATGACGAACTTAAAGGGGACCTTGTTTGCAGTGATGGGATAAAGGTACCTAGGAGTGCATGGCTAAAAGTGGTGCAAGATATTAAAGATGGAATAAAACAGTTTCATCTCAATAGAGAGAAAGACATGCTAACCTTGGTCCTCGGGAATCGTGAACATGGAGGACGAGTCCGAGGCCTTGACGGGAGTTTCACGTGGGAGACTGGGTTTCCTAAGGACCAAGGTACCTGTAGAAGCCGATCAAGAGAAAAGCAGCGACGGGAGGAGGAGGAGGCAGACAAGTTCAACCAGCTGCTAGCAAGACTTGACAAGCAGCAATAGCAGATCGATGAACTTAGAGGAATAGCGCGCTTGCAAGATCCTCCACTCGATATTACCGCCAACCCATCTCAGCGGAGATGCAACACGGCTGAATCGGAGGTCCCGTTTGACGATGCACTCTATACAGATGGCGCTCCTGACTACCCCATGGATGGAATTAAGGAGTAGATATCTTGTGAGCTCCATCATAAATTGAAGAACGTATCTGTGAAGATGGCGGTCGGATCTGCTTTGCCTTGTCCACCTGACGCACGTTGGCATGGCCGTGAGATTCCACCTGGCTATTTTAAAGTTGGGGTGGATCAAATCGTAAAGGAGTGGGTGTCAATGGAGCTTGACATCCCTGGACGTGAAGGTGATATCACACTCGGAGAAGTACTTGGTGGTATCATTCTATGGGAAAAGAACAACATACGGTTTCCAGGATCGGCCCCAAGGCCAACACTGCCGCCTCTAAGTCGTCGCAGGTCTCCTTCACCTCCATCACCTCCAAGAAGCCCACCCCATGATGACTACGACCACCACATACCAAGTCCATCTCGATCTTCGCCGCAGGTTTAGCAGTCTTCGCCGCCCGCTAAGGACAATAAGCGGAAGCGTGCTTCCTCAGTGAGTACTAAAGGACGCGGCACCCAAAACGGAAAATGTCGCCCCTCCCAACAGTGACTCATAAGAATATTCACATCAGACCTTACGACCGTACTGATGTGGAAACTGCAGCGATAGCAAAGGCCGAAGTGGCGGTGCATTTTGAGAAGAAGAAACCCGAGCCCGCTCCGGTATACACCGAGAAGCAAAAGGCATATGCAATTGATTTTATGAACACAAAATCGCAATATGAGTTGCACCATAAGCCAGATGACTATCTATGCATACTTCAGAAAGAAGTGACGAAGATCAAATGAAGTAAAAAATCAGCAAAGAGAATAATGATCCTAGCCAAAGTCCACGTGAGTACTACTTTAGACCCAAAGAGGTCCATATTGAGTTTCCAAAACTATTCCAGTTATACCATCTCGACGCCCTGGACAAATCCATCCCCAGCTTCTATGGTTTGTAAGTTGTTGAATTCATTGTCTACATGTTTAGTTTTTCAGTTGTTCAGTTCAGAACATGGAATTATCCTTATTATGCAGAATGAAGATCCTAGAATGTAAAAGAATAAGAATCTATAATGTTGGGTTCATTGACCCAGATAAAGTGCATATAACCATGTGATGACCCACAAGTATAGGGGATCGCAACAGTCTTCGAGGGTAGTATTACCCAATTTATTGATTTGACACAAGGGGAGCCAAAGAATACTTGCAAGCCTTAACAACTGAGTTGTCAATTCAGCCGCACCTAGAAATAGTTCTTGCTCACAGAAGTTTATCAGTAGCAATAGTTTGGTAGTAGCAACAACAAAGTAACAACAATAGTAAAACAAGAGCAATAGTAACAGTAACAGTAGGATTCGAGTGCGGTAGGCATAGGGATGGATGGACGGGCATTGCATGGACGAGTCTAAACATTAACTTCAAGATCTAGGGCATTGCAGATAAAAAAGAACAAGCATCCAAGTACTAAGTAATCATAGGCATGTGCTCCATATATAGTCATGCGTGCTCGCAATGAGAACTTGCACAACATCTTTTGTCCAGCCAGCCCGTTGCAGCGGGGCCTCAAGGGAACCACTGGCAATTAAGGTGCTCCTTTTAATAGAGAATCGGAGAAAAGCATTAACACTCCATGAACATATGTGATCCTCACATCACAGTCATCCCCTCTGGTTGTCCCAATTTCTGTCACTTCGGGGCCTTTGGATCCAGACAATCATATGTGTACACAACTTGCAGATAAGATCACAAACAATACTATCATAATGATTCGATAATAAGTTTAGATCTGAGATCATGGCACTCGGGCCCTAGTGACAAGCATTAAGCGCAACAAGTTGCAACAAAGTAAAATAGCACTAATAGAGATACTAGGCACTGTGCCCTAACAATCTTATACGATTATATGATAGTACTCATCCAATCCCTACCATCCCCATAGCCTACTGCGGGGGATTACTCACTCATGGATGAGGGAAACATGGATGTGTAGGGTTCGCGACATAGAAAACAAAAAATTCCTACGATGGGAACAACTATGTACCAAGATCTATCTACTAGATACAAGCAACGAGCGGATGTATATCCGTAGAGAACATACCCTTGAAGACCGACAAAGCTTAACGAGTTCAAACTCGTGGTTGATGTAGACGATCTCTTGCCGATCTCAAGATCGAGAGGAAGTCCTAGCGCCGCAAAACAGCGGCGCATCCGTGCTCGCATACACATACGAGGCACTAAGCAACCTCCGCCTCCTCGCTCCAGCGATGCAGCGGAAGCACAACCCTTTCTTGCCGAATAGCCACCAGGAACATGTATCTCTCTAGTCCGAGACCATGGGGGATAAATACTAGAGGGGGAGAGAGATCCTTCACGAGGAGGTGTGAGTGAGAGAGAGGGAGGGGGCTCCTTTTATAGGGAGAGAGGGGGCACCCAAGGGGCCATGCGCTCAGCCATGGGGCTGCCCCCTCCCCTCCTTCCATTCATGTGGGTGGACACTCCACTCACACAAAAGTCTTTCAATTTCCTCCACTCAAAAACCCACTCAAATTCCCATTAAATTTCCACCAAATTTAATGAAAACTCTCATTAAATAAAACTCCTTTTATTTATTCAGAATTTTGTCAATTACTTTAATGAAAAACATTCTCATAGAACCCCTTGCTAGTATTTCATTTCACATGCAAAAACAATTTCTGCAATTTCACCCGAAAACCCGTTTCGGTATCTAGTGAAATAAATTCCTGCGCTTGTTATTCTTTCCGGCATGAAACTTTTGCTCCAATTGGATGTCGGTGTCTCTTAAGTGTGCCACCCTGCGGTTCGCGAATAATGCGGACATGATCGAGACCCTTCTCCGATCAATAATCAGAAGCGGGATCTGGAGACCCATACTGACTCCCACACATTCAACGATGACTTTCATGTGATCGTCGAAACCTTTTACGCTAGTATCTTAATCCTTTTGTATCGCGATATATTACATGTCCGAGATTTAGTCATCGGTATGTCCATACCTACTTTGATCTCTTTATTGACATGCACTCTTTTCTTGTTCCCGTGATATAACATTCTAGTGATCAAATCACTTGCTTGCAAGCTAACCAATGTGATATCACCGAGAGGGCCCAGAGCATATCTATCCGTCATTGGGATGAAAAAATTCCACTCTCGATCCATGGGCCTCAACATAACACTTTAGTAGTTCTGAACCCATCTTTATAATCACCCAGTTACGGTGTGACGTTTGATGTTATCAAGAAACTCTTTCGGTGTTAGTGATTGACATGATCTCATGGTCTAAGGATTAGGATCACTTTGTAAGTTGTTATAGCAATATAAACTCAATGACTTTGATCGTAATGTTATACTTCGGATGAATGTTCATCACACCATTACACTAATGTTGTGACCTCGTTATTAACAACATCCAATATCAATGATCAGGAAACCTTGATCATCTTGTTAATCAAGGAGCTAGTTTATGAGAGAGGCATAACTAGGAACTTTCTGTTTGTTTATTAAACACACATGTATTAACGTTTCCGTATTAATACCATTATAGCATGTAAAATAACCATTTATCATAAATAAGGAATACGATAATAACCACTTTATTATTGCCTCTCGGGCATATTCCCTTCAGTCTCCTACTTGCACTAGAGACAATAATCTAGTTTAGAAACTTTGCGTATTAAACACATATGGCTTTCTGGTGTTCCATATACGCAATTGCAAGTGGTTAACATAATCTACGGATCTGACACTTCAGGTCCGTGTGTATTTGCATGTCTTTGCATTTTCATGCATCACTCATTCTCCAATGAGATGGCATTGTATAAATTTCGTCTTTCGGTGAGACCTTTAGTTCCTTGGGGTTAAATCATGTCGATACTATTGTCATACAATATATATTTAGTGTTAGCCTGTTGCGAACCACACCTTAGTTTGATAACAAACTACTTCACACAAATGCCCTCCTTTGTTGCTACTATAGCAGTCATATACTTAGCCTTTTGTTATAGTATTCGTCACAATGTGTTAACTTTGGAATTCATCCAAATCCATTATGGAAACTTTCTTTCCATTACATTGTGCCACCCATACTTTAAATTGAGATAACCTTAATTTGTATCTTGTGACAAAACAAGTATCAATGTAACACTTTACAATTAACTATTTGTAATTGTTTGTCACCTCTACACAAATATATTCTTATTTCTTCCGAAAGATCATAAGAATTTCCTTACTATGATTCATTCTGGTATATGCTCATAACACTTAGAGCATAGGACATATTTGGATGTGTACATATCATGGTATGATTGATCAAATCATTCTTGTGATTTCACTCATCAAGTGTCAAAGCACTTGAATCTTGTTTCACTTATCAAGTGTCGATACACTTGAATCTTGATTCAATTCTTTTCCATGTGATAAGAAACTTTTCTCGTCGTTTCTATATTGAACTCCTTCAATATCTCATATATGTACGTTTGGCATAACCATATTAGCGTCACAGTCTATCCATGTAGACATTCATGCTAAATATTCGGGTTTTTCCTAAGTCTATCATCGAAATGAAATTCTTAACCTTTGTCAATAAAAGATACATCATTTCTAATCAACAAGATGTTATCCACATAATGTATTAGAAATGTGTCTCAGCACTCACACTTAATTTCTTGCAAATGCAAGCATCTTCATCGTCTCCTGATGAAAACTCCTTTTTCATCACGGTGAAGATTCCAACTCCGCGATGCTTACTTCAACCATTGAAGTTTGCATGCCCTTTTAGCATCCTTTGAATTAACAAAAACCTTTGGATCGTGTCATGCACACGTCCTAGGTAACCATTCTTTTAGAAGAATTTTGTTTTCTTTATTCATCTACCATATACCAAATTATATGTAGTGGTTGCTAATTTAATCCGTATAGATCAAATATCGCTATGAAAGATCAAATCTTATCATAGTCAACTCCTTGAACATTGTCGTAAAATACTTTATGACATGTCGAGTATTTCATAGTTGTGAAACATCCATGTCTGTTTCTTTATAGATCCAAATATGACCGATAGGTTTTTACACCTTTCCAGAGGGTCTTCCAAGTTCAAAACTTGATTTCTCGTGTATGGAACTATCACGGATTTTATGGCTTAAAGCCATTTGACAGAGTTAGGGCCCATCATCGCTTCTTTGCATATAGTCGGTTCATCATTGTCAAACAATAATGATTTACTCTCAAATCTCGACATTTGATTGTTTATCCGACCTACTTGGTTCAATAAGAACTTAGATCTCCGTGACCACAACCTTTGAGGCACATGAGCCATGAGCATTATGGCTGCCTCCAGAATATTTTCCGGCGCTGCGCAACTCAGCACATATAGCTAAGGTTTGTTAACCTTATCAAAGTTTTATTGTCCTCCCACTTAATATTTATGAAAAATTCCTTCTTCAAGAAACTTCACGTTTCAAGCGACAAACCCTTTTGTCCTTGGTGTTATGGAGGAATAACCAATTGTTATTCAAAATAACCTACAAAGACATGCTCATCCGACTTCGGTTGTAAACATCTTACTTATGTTTAGCATACCGAAATTTAAGAAATGACAACTTGGGTTTTACCCCAAACCATAACTTCCATGCTGTCATTTCAACGGATCAAGATGGAGCTCTTTTCAGTGTAAAAGCGGTAGTCTCTAAAGCTTTTAATCTTTTAAAACATAATGGCAGTTTTATAAATAACACCTTTGATTAAACCATGTCAAACAAGGTTTTATTACAAATCTCAAACACTCCATACTCCTATGGTGTTTTGGAAGATGTAAATCTAGGTGTTTTTCTAAACTTGCAACTCAAATAAATCCCTTTATGCTAAAATCATAATTCATTTATTTTCTTGTTACACTTGTAACTCAAATAAATCCCTTTATGATAAAATCATAAATCACTTATTTTCTTGTTACAATGATTTTCCACTTCATCTTGAAAGTCTTTGAAACGTTTTCAAATATTTTATACTTCTTTCTCATTAAGTGAATATTCACTCAAATTTCCGGAGAAAGCATATGAAATTGAAGTCCATTGCTTACGACTACACATAATGGACTACATACATCGATATGTATAAATTCCAATAATTTAGTCGGTCGTTCTTCTTTGGCCTTTGAACGAAGTTTTAATTATCCCGAGGAAAGTATCACAAGCGTCATTTGATCAAATCAAAGACTCCAAATATCCATGAAAATGGAGTTTCTTCATGTTTTCTTTCCAATATAATTTAAACGGCAATCTCACTTTGTAAGTGATCTTCCAATCATTTGTCTTGCGACATTTTAGCATTAGCTTTATGGATGTGATTTCTCCGACTAGATTTATAAATCATCCATGTCATATGGAATATAGTAATTATTTGAACAACCTTTGTTCTCATAATACCTGATTTAAATAACGATTATTAAAACAAATCTTGAAGGCATACTTTGATGTCAACGAGAAATACAAACAACGGTTTGTTTGTTTTCGATGAACATCATCACATATTCTCTTGCTAGTTACTTAGGCCATTATGGTTTATGAATTGCGTCGTTCTGTATGAAATTTCATACCAACCAATTCGGTATCCAATACCCAAGAACCATATTGTTTAGCAAGCAAAGAATACAACCATAATATGTATATCATCTATATACCTAAATTGGATATTTCCAATCTTTTCTTTTCTGCCAAATATATTTTATAGATTCTCTTTCAGCATTTCCTTTTTCTTTTTAAAAGAATCTGTCAACATCAACAGTGGTGCCATATACATGACACATAGTCCAAAGCGTGTATATTCAAATAATAATACCTTTGGACTTGTATTTTGAAGTAGATCACCATCATCAAATGATCGGTAATCTTTCAAAATCCATTCTTTAGTAATCTTTTAGTGTAGTAAACACTTTATATACATCTTCTATTCATCCTTATCATGACGACTTTCATGATCAAGCTACTATAACTTATAAAGGCGAATCGTGAGTATAACATTACTTTCCAAAACCCTTTTGGATGATTAGGATGTCTAGCATCTCCAACCTTTGCAAATTCTCATCCAATATGAGAACATACATTATACTCTATCATATTGCAACCAAAACATTGTTTCAGATATTGTTATATCTGTCACACATGATGGTTTTTGAAACAATTCTTTCAGCTCCTAGATAAACTTGATCTTAAAACAATCAAGAATCATGGAGGCAAACATCATACTTAAGTTACTAACACTGGAATTGTTACTCTCAATTTAATACCAATTATTAAATTTCATGGAGTAAACAGAGTTTGCTAAAATTTTGCAATAGGACTTTAAACTTTGGATTGACACTCAACACAATACGATACCAGTTCGTAAAGTAAATATCCAGAATTCTATAGTTCTATTATCTCAATTACAACTATGCATAAGGTGGTGAACGAATGCCAATGACTACAATAAATTATGCAAATTCATATTGATTTAAGTAATGATAAATTGAGTTCTTCTAATCCAAATTAGAAATGAACTCACACTCAAAAATGACATCCCTCGTGTCTTTTTGGTGATTACATGAACCAAATCCACTACACCAAGTCCGATCATCACGTGAGTCGGTGTAGCTTCAAAGGCGAGCATCAAATGGGCATCATATCTTTTATATGACTCATGCTTAACCTTTTGGTCCGTGTTCCGAGGCCATGTCTATACATGCTAGGCTCGCCAAGTAAGAACCTTAGTATTCGTGTGTGTAACTGTCTTACACCCGAAATATGATCATGGATCCAAGAACACCCGATCATCACGTGATGTCTTGGAGCGACCGAACATAATCGGTGCATACTTAAGGAAGAACACATTTTTAGCTTGATATCTAAATGAGGTATCATCTTATTATGCTAATAAAATGCCAAACAAGCAATATAAGATGCATCAAACATCACATGTTAATAAGTAAAATGATATGGTTCCCACACTTGATCTCCATCATGTGCATCGTGGTATAATCGCCATCATACCTCTATGTGTAAGGCCAAGGTCTATGGAACTTACACGTTATGTGCGTTGTAAGAGTATCGACTTATACTTCTACTTATAACATCACCATATCATGACACTAGCCCAGCAACAATCTAAACTGGACGCCTCTAATTTATCCATTGCAATTTTTACGTGGCTTAGGGCTTTCGAAGATAGAACCGTTCTTACCTACGAACATGAACCACAACGAGGATAACCAAATTGTTGACAACTCGTTGCAATTATATATTGACTATAGTAGGAGAGAAAGACACCCGCTAGCCACTTATGAAAAACTAGTTGCATGTCAAGCTTGGAACATGTCTCATCTGCGAGGACATGTAAAGTTTGTCTGGGCCGCTTCATCCCACTATGCCACCAATATCCAAAGTACAACCAAGAAGCAATAAAATGATCATCATCGCCCACAAACTCATATGTGTACTACCCGTGCAAAGAATCTAGGCATAGATCCGGCTCTGATACCACTGTAGGGTTCGCAGCATAGAAAACAAAAAATTCCTACGATGAGAACAACTATGTACCAAGATCTATCTACTAGATACAAGCAACGAGCGGATGTATATCCGTAGAGAACATACCCTTGAAGATCGACAAAACTTAACGAGTTCAAACTCGTGGTTGATGTAGACGATCTCTTGCTGATCTCAAGATTGAGAGGAAGTCCTAGCGCCGCAAAACAGCGGCGCATCCATGCTCGCACACACATACGAGGCACCGAGCAACCTCCGCCTCCTTGCTCCAGCGATGCAGCGGAAGCACAACTCTTTCTTGCTGAATAACCACCGGGAACATGTATCTCGCTAGTCCAAGACCATGGGGGATAAATACTAGAGGGGGGAGAGATCCTTCACGAGGACGTGTGAGTGAGAGAGAGGGAGGGGGCTCCTTTTATAGGAAGAGGGGGGCACCCAAGGGGCCATCCGCCCAGCCATGGGGCTTCCCCCTCCCCTCCTTTCATTCATGTGGGTGGACACTCCCCTCACACAAAAGTCTTTCAATTTCCTCCACTCAAAAACCCACTCAAATTCCCATTAAATTTCCACCAAATTTAATGAAAACTCTCATTAAATAAAACTCCTTTTATTTATTCAGAATTTTGTCAATTACTTTAATGACAAACATTCTCATATAACCCCTTGCTAGTATTTCATTTCACATGCAAAAACACTTTCTGCAATTTCACCCGAAAACCCGTTTCGGTATCTAGTGAAATAAATTCATGCGCTTGTTATTCTTTCCGGCATGAAACTTTTGCTCCAATTGGATGTCGGTGTCTCTTAAGTGTGCCACCCTACGGTTCGCGAATAATGCAGACATGATCAAGACCCTTCTCCGATCAATAATCAGAAGCGGGATCTAGAGACCCATACTGACTCCCACACATTTAACGATGACTGTCTTGTGATCGTCGGAACCTTTTACGCTAGTATCTTAATCCTTTTGTTTTGCGATATATTAGTTCGTGATTCGATCATCGGTATCTCTATACCTAGTTTGATCTCGTTATTGACATGCACTCTTTTCTTGTTCCCGTGATATAACATTCTAGTGATCAAATCACTTGCTTGCAAGCTAACCAATGTGATATCACCGAGAGGGCCCAGAGCATATCTATCCGTCATTGGGATGAACAAATTCCACTCTCGATCCATGGGCCTCAACATAACACTTTAGTAGTTCTGAACCCATCTTTATAATCACCCAGTTACGGTGTGACATTTGATGTTATCAAGAAACTCTTTCGGTGTTAGTGATTGACATGATCTCATGGTCTCAGGATTAGGATCACTTCATAAGTTGTTATAGCAATATAAACTCAATGACTTTTATGGTAATGCTATACTTCGGATGAATGTTCATCACACCATTACACTAATGTTGTGACCTTGTTATTAACAACATCCAATGTCCATGATCAGGAAACTCTGATCATCTTGTTAATCAAGGAGCTAATTTATGAGAGAGGAATAACTAGGAACTTTCTGTTTGTTTATTAAACACACATGTATTAACATTTCCGTATTAATACAATTATAGCTTGTGAAATAAACATTTATCATAAATAAGGAATACAATAATAACCACTTTATTATTGCCTCTTGGGCATATTCCCTTCAGGATGGTTGGTGGAGAGGCGTTGGTGACGACGATGGCCATGATCCACCCCCAAAATTCCCCGTCCCGGAAGAGTGCTAGAACGGAGTTTCTGATTCCGAATCTTGGTTTCTGGTGGTGGCGGCATAGCAGAACTCTTTCTGGAAAAATGTCGAACCCCCTCGGTTTTTAGGTCAAGAGGCTTGTTATAGGACAAGAGGGAGGCCGAGGGGGTGCCTGGGGTGGCCGCACCCCCTAGGCGCGGCCAGGCCAGGCCCGTGCCTGGCAGGGGTGTGGTCCCCCAGGCCTCCACTCTGTCTCGTACTCTGGCTCCGTGGATCTTCTGGTGAAATAGGATTTTTGGCATATTTTCCTGGATTTTTCCTGATAGGTGATTTTCTGCACAAAAACTAGACACAAGGCAATTCTGCTGAAAACAGCGTCAGTCCGTGTTAGTTGTATCCAAATCACACAATTTAGATGAGAAACAATGGCGAAAGTGTTCGGGAAAGTAGATACATTTTGGATGTATCAACTCCCCCCAAGCTTAGCTTATTGCTTGTCCTCAAGCAATTCAGTTGAAAACTGAGTGCGATAAAAGAACTTTCACGAACACATTTGCTTCATATGATATATATATTCTCAGCACGGGAGTAGATACTTAAACCATTCATCATAAGTAAGTGTGCAACTAAGTCTACTCAATAGTCATTGCAAGCTATGAAGAGAAACCAACTCAATAATAATAAGTAGCATGAAACATAAACATAAGCAACATTGCAATGCTCATAATAAGGTATGATAGAGTTGTATCTCGCTTGAATTTGTTTGTAGAGCATAATATAAATGCCAAGGCATCTCTGAAGTTCAAGTGAAGACTAGAAGTAGATATATCAGAGATACAAGCATCAAAGTGATGACATAATTAACCAAGTTTTGAGACAAACACAAGAATGACAACTATGCTCTCAAGAAGGTGCTCATACGATAAGTGGTGACTCAACAAGGAAGTGAAAAGGTTTTGAAAGGTTTGAAAGTCTTCCAAATGCTGAAATTAAAGTACTCATTAGCTTTGAGATCTCATTTCCCCTATCATAGGCATATTTATATGGTTAAGGTGAAAGTGAGGTCCAATCTGAGTTATATGCTTGACAGACCATAAACTGGAAATCCCATGTCCCTTGAGTACGAGGGCCGCTCCGCATGCTACTCAACTTTGGGTACCTGTAAGTTCTTGTCATTGTAAATATATGCATATCATAGAGAACCGCCAACGGGGTACCCCTTGCACATGGTACAGGAGCTATCCCATAACCAAAATGACAAGGCAAGCAGACAATGAGCATCTCAGCGATCTTTTTATTTACTATTTGCATATATTTTTATTGAGGATGCTTCATAGAATGCTCATTATGGTGATGCTGCAAGTTTCTACCATGATTAGGCATGGCTTAGGCTAGCGGCCCAGACGTTTCTCTAACACAATGTATATAACTCCATGGACTTACAAGCTCCCCTTTTATTTCATACCGATGACATCCGCAAATTGAAGAGCATGGTATCAACGGAATAAATATCCAAAAAGTGTTGAAAGCGTTCCCCATGACAGCACGGTTCTGCTAACTCCCAGCCTATAATTTGCAAGCATATAACTTTCATGCACAGGTCACAATGGTTCAGGATTATTAAGTGTAAGCAATAAAGTATGCCATCAAGTTCGTGAGAGCTTTACTAACTAACTTTCTCAAAAGAGTCGAACATTTTATTTAGAAGAAACCAAGGCATATTGAATATGCACTGAAATAACAAATGATGCTAATAGGTAGGTATGGTGGACACTGTTGGCAATATTGGTTTTGGGGAGTTGGATGCACAAGTAAAGCTCATACTCAGTGCAAGTGAAGGCTAGAAATAGAGAGGGGGCGACAAACGAGAGGGCAATAACTATCATAATCATGCTTGCAACAAAAAAGGACTAATTATGACATGAAAGTGATACAAGAACTCTGAGGCAAAATAAATCATCGAGGCTTACTGACTATTGTTTAGTCATATGCATGCGTGAGCATGTCCCAAGTCGATTCACATGAAATATTCAGAGGAGGATACCACAATATCGTACCAAAATGTGAATAGAACAATGCAAGCAAACATTCATATGACACGCTACAAACTATTAGCAAGCTGGAGCTAATCACAAGCAAGCAAGAACTACTAAGCATCCATAATAACATACACCTCACATGAACAGACTAAGCATGCTCACAATGATGAGTATATGTACAAAAATGAAAACAAATAGAGTTCGTTACTAGTCTCTTACCATACCTCAAGTTGTCTTAATCTTCATTATTGCCCTTCACTTGTGTGACTTGAATAAAATCATGAAACCAAAATCCACTGATGACGACTGAACCCTGCAAAGAACTCACAAAACCAAAGAAGAACAACAAATATTTTTTGGTGTTTTCGCTTTTTAAAAAAACAAACAAAAAAAGCAAAACCAAACAAAACAAAAACAAACAAAGAAAAATCCAAAGCTAAAAAGCAAATAAAAAACTAAGAGAAACAACGAAAATATTTTTGGTATTTTTGTGTTTTGAGAAAGCAGCAACAAGAACCAAAAATAAAGCGAAACAATGGATATACAAAGAACTGACCGAACATGATATATAGATGAGTGTGATGTCGGTATACCTCCCGCAAGCTTAGGCTTTTGGCCTATGTGGGGCTCAACTCCATGGTGACCAAGTGGGTGCACCTCCGTAGTATGTCGAGGAGGCCCCTTCGCCCTGGTACGAGCTCGAGGACTCCCCTGTGTAGTGTGCAGAGGGGTCGTATGAGGGCGCGTCCCCCTGATACTGTCCATGGAAGCCAAGAATGCGCAGCTTGTCATCCATCTCCTCCTTGGAGCATGACAAAGGTGAAGGGAATATGCCCGAGAGGCAATAATAAAGTGGTTATTATCATATTCCTTATTTATAATAATTGTTTATTTTACATGCTATAATTGTGTTAATACGGAAACGTTAATACATGTTTGTTTAATAAACAAAAGGAAGTTCCTAGTTATGCCTCTCTTATAAAATAGCTCGTTGATTAACAAGATGATCAAAGGTTTCTTGATCATGGATATTGGATGTTGTTAATAACGAGGTCACAACATTGTTGGAATGATGTGATGAACATTCATCCTAAGTATAGCATTACGATCAAGGTCATTGTGTTTATACTGCTATAACATCATACGAAGTAATCTTAGTCCTTAGACCATGAGATCATGTCAATCACTAACACTGGAAGAGTATCTTGATAACATCAAATGTCACACTGTAACAGGGTCATTATAAAGATGGCTTCAGTGCTATGAAGGTGTTATGTTGAGGCTCATGGATCAAGAGTGGAATTTGTCCATCCCAATGATGGATAGATATATTCTGGGCCCTCTCGGTGATATGACATTAGTTAGCTTGCAAGCAAGTGATTTGATCACTAGAATATTATATCACGGGAATGAGAAAAGAGTACATGTCGGTAACAAGATCAAACTAGGTATGGGGATACCGATGATCGAATCTCGGACATGTAATATATCACGAGACAAAGGGATTGAGTTACATGCGTATAAGGTTCACACGATCACAGAAGTCATCGTTGAATGTGTGGGAGTCGGTACGAATCTCCAGGTCCCGCTGCTGATTATTGATCGGAGAGGGGTCTCGATCATGTCTACAATATTCGCGAACCGTAGGGTGACACACTTAAGGGATACCGACACCATTCGAAGAAAATTATATGCCAGAGAAAGAAAAGGAAAGCGTAGGAATTTATTTCACTAGACACCAGAACTGTTTCGGTTGAAATTGCTGAAACTGGTTCTGCATGTGAAATTGAAATGTGTAAGGGATTTTATGTGAATGTTTGTTAATTAAAGTAATTAACAAAATTCTGAATAAATAAATAAATGAGTTTTATTTAATGAGATATTGCATTAAATTTGGTGGAAATTTAATGGGATTTGAGTGGGAATTTGAGTGGAGAAAATGGAGGGTCTTATTTATGTTAGTGGAGCTTCCACCACATGAATGAGGGAGAGGTGGGGGAACCCTCTATGGCCGGCGGCCATGCCCCCTTGGGCTGCCCCTCCTCTCACTTGACACTCACACCTCCTAGCGAAGGATCTCTCTCCCCCCTTTAGAATTTCCCTATGGTCTCAGATTAGCGAGATACATGTTCCTGGTGTCTTTTTCTGGAAGGATTTGTTGCTTCCGCTGCTTCGCTGGAGCGAGGGCGTGGAGGTTTTCGGGATACCCGGGCGTGTGTGCGATCACGGACGCACCACTGCTTTGCGAGGCTGGACTTGATGGTGCTGGACCGGCTGGACCAGATGGACTTCATCACGATCTTGAGATCGGCAAGCGTTGGACTACATCATCCACGAGTACAACCTCGTTAACGCTATTCGGTCTTCGAGGGTATGTATTCTATGGATGTATATCCACTCGTTGCTTATATCTAGTAGATAGATCTTGTTACTTAGTTCCCATGATAGGAATTTTTTTGTTTTCTATGTTGCAAACCCTACAGTGGTATCAGAGCCGGATCTATGCGTAGATGCTTTGCATAGGTAGTAAACATATGAGTATGTGGGCGATGATGATCATTTTATTTCTTCTTTGTTGTACTTTGGATATTGGTGGCATAGTGGGATGAAGCGGCCCAGACAAACTTTACATGTCCTCGCACATGAGAGCTGTTCCACGCTTGACATGCAACTAGTTTTGCATAAGTGTCTAGCGGGTGTCTGTGTCTCCTACTATAGTCAATATCTAATTTGCAACGAGTTGTTAACAATTTGGTTATCCTCATTGTGGTTCATGTTCGTAGGTAAGAACGGTTCTATCTTCGAAAGCCCTAAGCCACGTAAAACTTGCAATGGATAAATTAGAGGCGTCTAGTTTAGATTTGTTCTAGGCTAGTGTCATGATATGGTGATGTTGTAAGTAGAAGTATAAGTCGATACTCTTACAACACAAAGAACGTGTAAGTTCCATAGACGTTGGCCTTACACATAGAGGTATGATGGAGATCATACCATGATGCATATGATGAATATCAAGTGCAAGAACCATATAATTTCACTTATTTGAAGGTATACGTGTAGGCTACACTAGCGCAAATCAAAAATTTCTACTGCGTAAACCAGGATTACTGTTGTCATAGATCACAGGATTACCACTAGACAGTGTAGATGTTCTACGTATCCTCCTCATCCTCGTTCCACGAGCAGCTTCCCTTGCGCGGCTCGTCCCGGCGCTACAGAAGCAGCGCCTTCGAGGTATCCACACGTGCGGGGTGGAAGCGTCAGACGCCGGACTGCTAGGTCCACGCGTGCAACACATGCATGAGGAGTGGCGGCTGGGAAGAATGGTCTAACCCTGGTCAGCTCGTCCCACCCTCTCTTATATAGGCGTCCCTAGTGGGCTTCTACATTAGCATCCCATTAGTAGCCTAAGCCTGGTCTAATTTGGATCTAATCCTCATTAGGCTTCCAGCCCCTTAAGTGTGTGACCCTATAGGTTCATATACGTATAGACATGACACGAATACACTTATTCTGTCAATAGTTGGTAGAGGCCTCTAGCAAGACGTGCCAAATCCTAAACGCATACAAAGATCATATCGGACGAACCATCACAAGGTTTAGTATATTTGTTTCCCTTTTCCTCATGATATTTGGTCTAGCTCCAAGCTGACCTCCCTTTCTCGATACTGTGATTCGGAATCCCTTTACTAGGTTAACTCTTAACCATATGTAGCACGGCCATGCATTTCTAGATCCGATCACTCGAGGGGCCCAGAGATATCTCTCAAGTAGAGAGGGGCAAATCCCTTCTTGATTGACCATGCCTTGCAACATGCTTCAGGACAAACCCGAAAGCTACATTTATAACTACTCAGTTACAGAGCAGCGTTTGATAGCCCCAAAGTAGGTCGATCCACATCTCAAGGACAAAACGTACACGATGTGTAGAGATTGAGCTGCAACTAATTGCTAGTCTCAAGTTGGGTCAGTCCAACCACATGTTCATAACATGTGTCCACATCATTGGTTTAACATCTCCATGTCTATGACTTGCGAAACATAGTCATCAACCAATCAATGTGCTAGTCTAATATTCACATGTGTCCTCACATGAACTCCAACTAGGGACAACTATTAAATAACCATACAAGTAAAGAGTTTCACAAACAATTCACATAATTGCCAATCAATACAAGTTGCCTGATATGGATATTCAGGGAACATTACAATAACTCATGGATACATAAGAAATATAATCATCTCTATGATTGCCTCTAGGGCATATTTCGTTCATTATTAACATGTGATGTTTGTTGCATCTTATATTGCTTGTTTGGCGTTTTATTAGCATAATAAGATGATCCCTCATTTAGATATCAAGATAAAAAATGTGTTCTTCCTTAAGTATGCACCGATTATGTTTCGTCTCTCCAAGACATCACGTGATGATCAGGTGTTCTTGGATCCATGATCATATTTTGGGTGTAAGACAGTTACACACGTGAATACTAAGGTTCTTACTTGGAGAGTCTAGCATGTATAGACATGGCCTCGGAACATGGACCGAAAGGTTAAGCATGAGTCATACGGAATATATGATGCCCATTTGATGCTCGCCTTTGAAGCTACACCGACTCACGTGATGATCGGACTTGGTGTAGTGGATTTGGTTCATGTAATCACCAAAAATGCACGAGGGATGTCATTTTTTATTGGGAGTTCATTTCTAATTTGGATTAGTAGAACTCAATTTATCATAAATTAAATCGAAGTGAATTTGCATAATTTATTGTACTCATTGGCATTCGTTCACCACCTTATGCATAGTTGTAATTGAAATAATAGAACTACAGAATTCTGGATATTTACTTTACGAACTGGTATCGTATTGTGTTGAGTGTCAATCAAAGTTTAAAGTCCTATTGCAAACTTTCAGCAAACTTTGTTTACTTCATGAAATTTAATAGTTAGTATTAAATCGAGAGTAACAATTCCAGTGTTAGTATCTTAAGTATCATGTTTGCCTCCATGATTCTTGATTGTTTTAAAATATCAAGGTTATCTAGGAGATGAAAGAATTGTTTCAGAAACCATCATATGTGGCAGATATAACAATATCTAAAACAATGTTTTGGTTGCAATATGATAGAGTATAATGTATGTTCTCATATTGGATGAAAATTTACGAAGGTTGGAGATGCTAGACATCCTAATCATCCAAAAGGGTTTTGGAAAGTGACGTTATACTCACGATTCGCCTTTATAAGCTACATTAGCTTGATCATGAAAGTCGTCATGATAAGGATGAATAGAAGATGTATGTAAAGTGTTTACTACACTAAAAGATTACTAAAGAATGGATTTTGAAAGAACACCGATCATTTTAGGATGGTGATCTACTTCAAAGTGCAAGTCCAAAGGTATTTGTATTTGAATATACATGCTTTGGACTATGTGTCATATATATGGCGCCACTGTTGATGTTGATAGATTCTTTTAAAAAGGAAAAGGAAATTCTCAAAGAGAATCTATAAAATATATTTGGCAGAAAAGAAAAGATTGGAAATATCCAATTTAGGTATATGGATGATATACATGTTATGATTGTATTCTTTGCTTGTTAAACAATGTGGTTCTTGGGTATTGAATACCAAATTGGTTGGTATGAAACTTCATATAGAACGACGCAATTCATGATCCACAATGGCCTAAGTAACTAGCAAGAGAATATATGATGATGTTCATCGAAAACAAACAAACCATTGTTTGTATTTCTTGTTGACATCAAAGCTTGCCTTCAATATTTGTTTTAATAATAGTTATTTAAATCAGGTATTTTGAGAACAAAGTTTGTTCAAATAATTACCGTATTCCATATAAGATCGATGATTTACAAATCTAGTTGGAGAAATCACATACATAAAAACTAATGCTAAAATGTCACAAGACAAATGATTGAAAGATCACTTACAAAGCGACATCACCGTTTAAATTATATTGGAAAGAAAACATGAAGAATCTCCATATTCATGGATTTTTGGAGTCTTTGATTTGATCAAGTGACGCTTGTGAGACTTTCCTCAAGATAATTAAAACATCGTTCAAAGGCCAAAGAAGAACGATCGACTAAAATATTGGAATTTATACATATCGATGTATATAGTCCATTATGTGTAGTCGTAAGCGATGGATTTCAAATTCATATGCTTTCTCTGGAAATTTGAGTGAATATTCACTTAATAAGAAAGAAGTATGAAATATTTGAAAACGTTCAAAGACTTTCAAGATGAAGTGGAAAATCATTGTAACAAGAAAATAAATAATTTATGATTTTATCATAAAGGGATTTAGTTGAGTTGCAAGTGTAACAAGAAAATAAATAATTTATGATTTTATCATTAAGGGATTTAGTCGAGTTTGAGTTTGAGAGTTGCAAGTGTTTCAAGATTTGCGTCTCCCAAAACACCACAGGAATATGGAGTGTTTGAGATTTGTAATGAAACCTTGTGTGACATGGTTTGGTCAAAGGTGTTATTTATAAAACTGCCATTATGTTTTAAAAGATTAAAGCTTTAGAGACTACCGCTTTTACACTGAAAATAGCTCCATCTTGATCCGTTGAATTGACACCATATGAGTTATGGTTTGGGGTAAAACCTAAATTGTCCTTTCTTAAATTTTGGTATGCTAAGCATAAGTAAGATGTTTACAACCAAAGTCGGATGAGCATGTATTTGTAGGTTATTTCGAATAACAATTGGTTTTTCCTCCATAACACCGAGGACAAAAGGGTTTGTCGCTTGAAACATGAAGTTTCTTGAAAAAGGAATTTTTCATAAAAGTTAAGTGGGAGGACAATAGAACTTTAATAAGGTTAACGAACCTTAGCTAAATGTGCTAAGTTGCGCAGCACCGGAAATTATTCCGGAGGCAGCCATAATGCTCATAGCTTAGGTGCCTCAAAGTTTGTGGTCACGGAGATCTAAGTTCCTATTAAACCAAGTAGGTCGAATAAATAATCAAATGCTGAGATTTGAGAGTAAATCATTATTGTTTGACAATGATGAACCAATTACATGCAAAGAAGCGATGATGGGCCCTGACTCCGTCAAATGGCTTGAAGTCATGGAATCCGTGATAGTTCCATATACGAGAAATCAAGTTTTTAACTTGGAAGACTCTCTGGAAAGGTGTAAAAACCTACCGGTCATTTTTTTGGATCTATAAAGAAACAGACATGGATGTTTCACATCTATGAAATAATCGAAATGTCGGTAAAGTATTTTACGACTATGTTCAAGGAGTTGACTGTGAAAAGGTTTAATCTTTCATAGCGATATTTAGTCTGGACGGATTAAAGTAGCAACCACTACATATAATTTGGTATATGGTAGATGAAACAAAACAAAATTCTTCTTATAGAATGGTTACCTAGGACGTGTACAAGACACGGTCCAAAGGGTTTTGTTAAAATCAAAGGATGCTAAAAGGGCATGCAAACTTCAATGGTTGAAGTAAGCATCGCGAAGTTGGAATCTTCACCGTGATAAAAAAGGAGTTTTCATATGGAGACGATGAAGATGCTTACATTTGCGAGAAATTAAGTGGGAGCGCTGAGACATATTTCTAATACATTATATGGAGGACATCTTGTTGATTGTAAATGATGTATCTTTTATTGACAAAGGTTAAAAATTTAATTTCGATGAAAGACTTAGGCAAAACCCGAATATTTAGCATGAATGTCTATATGGATAGACTGTGACGTGCATATATGAGATATTGAAGGATTTCAATATAGAAACGATGAGAAAAGATTTTTGTCGCATGGAAAAGAATTGAATCAAGATTCAAGTGTATCGACACTTGATAAGTGAAACAAGATTCAAGTGCTTTGATACTTGATGAGTGAAATTACAAGAATGTTTTGATCAATCATACCATGATATGTACAAATCCGGATATGTCCTATGCTCTAAGTGTTATGAGCATATACCAGAATGAATCCTAAAATGATCATTGGACGATAGTAAGGAAATTCTTATGATCTTTTGGAAGAACTGAGAATATATTTGTGTAGAGGTGACAAACAATTACAAATAGTTCATTGTAAAGTGTTACATTGATACTGTTTTTGTCACAAGATACAAAATTAAGTTTATCTCAGTTTATACTATGAGTGGCACAATGTAATGGAAAGGAGATTCCATGATGGATTTGGATGAATTCCAAAGTTAAGACATTATGACGGATACTACAACAAAAGGCTAAGTATATGACTGCTATAGTAGCAGCAAAGGAGGGCATTTGTGTCAAGTAGTTTGTTATCAAACTAAGTTGTAGTTCGCAACAGGCTAACACTAAAAGATATATTGTATGACAATAGTATCGACATGATTTAACCCCAAGGAACTAAAGGTCTCACCAAAAGACCAAATTTATAAAATGCCATCTCATTGGAGAATGAGTGATGTGTGAAGACACAAAGACATGAAAATACACACGTACCTGAAAGCATCAGATCCGTAGATTATGTTAACCATTTGCAATCACGTATATGGAACACCAGAAAGCCATAGGTGTTCAATACGCAAAGTTTCTAAACTAGATTAGTGTCTCTAGTGCAAGTAGGAGACTGAAGGGAATATGCCCGAGAGGCAATAATAAATTGGTTATTATCGTATTCCTTATTTATGATAAATGTTTATTTTACATGCTATAATTGTATTAATACGGAAAAGTTAATACATGTGTGTTTAATAAACAAAAGGAAGTTCCTAGTTATGCCTCTCTTATAAACTAGCTCGTTGATTAACAAGATGATCAAAGGTTTCCTGATCATGAACATTGGATGTTGTTAATAACGAGGTCACAACATTGTTAGAATGATGTGATGAACATTCATCCGAAGTATAGCATTACGATCAAGGTCATTGTGTTTATATTTCTATAACATCATACGAAGTAATCTTAGTCCTTAGACCATGGGATCATGTCAATCACTAACACCGGAAGAGTATCTTGATAACATAAAACGTCACACCGTAACAGGGTGATTATAAAGATGGTTTCAGTGCTACAAAGGTGTTATGTTGAGGCTCATGGATCAAGCGTGGAATTTGTCCATCCCGATGACGGATAGATATACTCTGGGCCCTCTCGGTGATATGACATTAGTTAGCTTGTAAGCAAGTGATTTGATCACTAGAATGTTATATCACGGGAATGAGAAAAGAGTACATGTTGGTAACAAGATCAAACTAGGTATGGGGATACCGATGATCGAATATCGGACATGTAGTATATCGCGAGACAAAGGGATTGAGTTACATACGTATAAGGTTCACACGATCACAGAAGTCATCGTTGAATGTGTGGGAGTCAGTATGGATATCCAGGTTCCGCTGCTGATTATTGATCAGAGAGGGGTCTCGATCATGTCTACATTATTCATGAACCGTAGGGTGACACACTTAAGGGATACTGACACCATTCGAAGCAAATGATATGCCAGAGAAAGAAAAGGAAAGCGCATGAATTTATTTCACTAGACACCGGAACTGTTTAGGTTGAAATTGTTGAAACTGGTTCTGCATGTGAAATTGAAATGTTGTAAGGGGTTTATGTGCATGTTTTTTAATTAAAGTAATTAACAAAATTCTGAATAAATAAATAAAAGAGTTTTATTTAATGAGAGATTGCATTAAATTTGGTGGAAATTTAATGGGATTTGAGTGGGAATTTGAGTGGAGAAAATAGAGGGTCTTATTTATGTGAGTGGAGCTTCCACCACATGAATGAGGGAGAGGTGGGGGAACCCTCTATGGCCGGCGGCCATCCCCCCTTGGGCTGCCCCTCCTCCCCTATATAAGGAGCCCCTCCTCTCACTTGACACTCACACCTCCTCGCGAAGGATCTCTCTCCCCCCTTTGGAATTTCCCTATGGTCTTGGATTAGCGAGATACATGATCCCGGTGTCTTTTTCTGGAAGGATTCGTTGCTTCCGCTGCTTCACTGGAGCAAGGGCGCGGAGGTTGTCGGGGTACCCGGACGTGTGTGCGATCACGGATGCACCACTGCTTTGCGGTGCTGGACTTGATGGTGCTGGACCGGCTGGACCAGATGGACTTCATCATGATCTTGAGATCGGCAAGCATTCGACTACATCATCCACGAGTACAACCTCGTTAATGCTAGTCGGTCTTCGAGGGTATGTATTCTATGGATGTATATCCACCCGTTGCTTGTATCTAGTAGATAGATCTTGGTACTTAGTTCCCATCGTGGGAATTTTTTTGTTTTCTATGCTGCGAACCCTACAAAAGGTCCCTGGGAAATACTGAACAAAGTGGTTTGGGGGAGAGGGATCTCTCTCTCGTCCCCGCCAGTTAACAACATTCTATAAACCAAGCTCTCAAGGATAGAGCCAGTAGTGACAAAGTGATGCGCTTTCATGGCAGAAAGATCAAGTCTCTGAGGAGCCAAAACAGTATCATTTGGATCAACAGCAAGGTCCAAGGCAGCAACAACACGTGCAACAATAATTCCCCCATAAATGGGTCCCTTAGTGGCTAAGCGATGAGCAATGATAGAACCAAGATTGTACCTAGTTTCATTGTTGAGCGCAGCAGCTTTGAAAGCCAAATGATAGATGGAAATATTACTAGTGTTCTCCCTACCAAGAACACTAGTGGCAAGATAATAAGCAAAGTACCTGATGGCTGGGAGTTGAATATTTCTTATCTTTCCCCATTGGGCTCTACGGTCATCATCATTAGTTATCCCGCGGTAGAGCTCCAACAAATCAGAAGGTTGAGCTAGAATCTTCTTCACCGACCTAGCTGTACCAAGGTCCAAAGCCTCACAAAATTTCTTCAATGTCATGGTGTAAGGCCTGTCATAAATTTTGAAAGACACATCTGGTATGAACATGCTGTTAGAAAAATAAAACTCTCCACAAATGTTTTAGTGAGCATAGCATATTGCACGCTCTCATCCTGGATATAACTTTTTAGTCCAACCCTCCGAACCAAGGTTAGCAAATCCTCAAGAATCCCAGCAGCCCGCAAGAAGGTTGGGCAAGGAAAGGTGGAAGGGTGCGCATCCCCCTCATCTCCCTCATCACCAAATCGCGGTGTAATGAGATCCTCATTGTATGAAGGCCTAGCTCGGGAGGATGATCTTGAAGGCCTTTCCCTCCTAGGTGCATCACTCTCAAATATTTCACCAAATGTGTGGTTGTCCATGACCTCTTTTTTCTGAAATTTTTAGACAAACATCAAACGAAGTGATTTCCATGTTGATAAATGATGAGCAACTACTATAGGAACTTGCTATAGGGATACACATGCATCAAAATTAAATTTCTAAGCATAGAACAAGCATGCAAGCTCACACAACTTGACACCTATAGCAGCAAAATACTCAAGATACAATTTACCAATCACAAATCTAATTGGACAAGTGGAGGAGGCACATACCAAGGAGCAATCCCTCCAAAAATCGGCAACAAAGATTGCCTGAGCAAGGAGATCGAAAATCGGGAGCAAGAACAGCAAGAAGTCGATCTTGAGAAAGTTTTCCGGTCTTTTTTAGGAGAGAGAGAAAGAAGATGGCTAGGAGGAGGCATCTTGGAGGGACCCGGGTGGGTCACACCCCAGCCAGGCGCGCCCTAGGGGCTGGCCGCGCCCACCAGGGGTGTGCTGGCCTAGGATCGCCCCCTGGGTCACTCCAGGTGTCTCTCTGCCCCTTTTTTCGAGGAAAAATTTATTTTGAATTTTTTGGGATTTTTCGGGAAACTTTATTTTTGGCCAATTTTCAAGGTATGAAAATTGATTTTCTCGCAGAAAAGATTTTTTTAGAAGAAGCAAAAGTCAAACAAAAACCAAACTACATAAGTTCTAAGACACTCTAAAAAGCAAACAACTAGTAACACTAAAGCTAACTAGAGAAAAATCAAAGACTAGGAAGGAGAAAAGTAAAAGAAAACAAGAATAACCATAGTGAAAAAATTATTTTGTTCATTAAAATCCTTTTGTTAACAAGGTTGATCAAGTCTTGTTACCAAAACAATCTTATATGAGACAAAACTTTGTATTCCACAAAGTGATTATGTTACCTCAAGCTTGATATCAATGGTCCCAATCATAATAGTTTCAAAACTTTCTTGTGAAATGGGACAATATATTTCTCCAACCTTTATGCTATCAACATTTTCAATGGAATTCAGGCAATATCTCTTAGCAACCTTCTTGGGGAAGTAGACAGTATGCTCTTTATCATTAATATTAAAAGTTACTTTTCCTTGATTACAATTGATGACAGCACCTGCAGTATTAAGAAAGGGTCTTCCAAGAATAATAGACACATTATCATCTTTAGGCATTTCAAGCACAACAAAATCAGTTAAAACCAAGAAATTACGAGCCACTTGAATAGGAACATCCTCACATATACCAACAGGAATAGTAGTTGACTTATCAGCCATTTGCAAAGATATATCAGTTGGTATCAACTTCTCTAGCTGGAGTCTCTTGTAGAGAGAAAAAGGCATAACACTAACTCCATCCCCCAAATCACATAAAGCAGTTCTAACATAATTATTCTTAATAGAGCAAGGAATAGTTGGTATACCTGGATCACCAAGTTTCTTTGGAACCTTACCATTGAAGGAATAATTAGCAAGCAAAGTAGAAATCTCCTCATTAGGAATCTTCCTTTTATTAGAGACAATATCCTTCATATACTTTGAATAAGGAGGCAACTTAATAGCATCAGTCAAAGGAATTTGCAAAAAATAAAGGTTTCATCCACTCACAAAACTTGTTGTAGTGTTCTTCCTCCTTTGACTTGTGTTTTTACCTGGAAAAGGCATAGGTTTCTACACCCAAGGTTCTCTCTCTTTACCATGTTTATTAGCAATAAAATCTTCCTTAGTGTACCTAGTGTTCTTAGTGTGCTTCTCAGGTTCTTCCTCAACTTCCTCCTTATCAGGAACATAATTTTTATCATTACCACTCTCGGTTTCAGCATCAGAGACAGATATACTATTAGGATCTATAGCAGGTTCAAGGGGTTCCTCAACTATCTTGTGTTTCTTTTTTCTTTCTCTTACGAGGACTACCACTACTTTCACCTTGCTGAGAGTCCTTCTCAATTCTTTTAGGGTGTCCTTCAGGATATAAAGGATCTTGAGTAGCTATACCACTCCTAGTTCTAATTCCATAAGCATGTTTATCTCCTGAGGCATTAACTAGCATATCCTTTTGTACCTTAGAAAGTTGATAAATTTGAGTTTGAACCATTTGAAAGTGTTTACAAAGCATTTTAATATCATTAGAAGTTCTTTCCACAATATCTTTCAACTCTTTAATAGCTCTAGAGTTTTCCAATAAATGATTCTGAAATTGTTTATTAAAATTACCTTGTTTAACAATAAAAATGTCAAGTTCCTCTAAACATTGATCAGGAGGCTTACCATAAGGAATATCACCTTCATCAAAGTGTTGGAGAGAGTGTACCTCAATAGTAGATGAGTGGGTAATTGGCTTACATAATTATTCTATAGGAGGTAGATTCTTCACATCTTCATCTCTATTATCTTTCTCCTTTAGACACCTCTTAGCTTCCTTCATCACTTCATCATTTAATGCAATAACTCCTCTCTTCTTTGGTGTTGGTATTGGAACTGGTTCAGGCACATCTGGTTCAGGAGTAATAGGCTCAGGTGTATTTAGCTCAGTTGAAGTCCAATCATCATAATTCTTGCTTATTTTATCCATTACTTCTTCAGCATCTGTAGGAGTTCTTTTCCTAAAAACACATTCAGCAAAGCTATCTAGGTATGTCCTAGAAACATCAGTTAGTCCATTATAATAAATATCAAGAAGCTCATTTTTAGGAAATGAACATCCGGGATGTGTATGAATCAAGGCACATAACCTTGTCCATGACTCAGGCAATTTCTCTTCTTCTCCCTGTTTAAAATCAAAAAGTCTCTGTAAAGCAGCATGTCTAGCACTGGAGGAAAATATTTCTGGAAGAAAGAAGCAATCAAACAATCAGGGCTATCAATGGAATGAGGAGGTAATCTATTAAACCAAGCCCTAGCTTCTCCTTTTAGTGAAAAAGGGAAGATCTTAGTAAGAAAATACTTGCGCATCTTAAAATCATCAGAGAATAAAGCACTCATAGTAGAAAGCTCATTCATATGAGCCACAACACTCTCATTTTCAGTCCCACAAAAAGGTTCTTTCTCAACAATGTTCAAATAGGATAAATCAAGAGAGAAATCATAATCTTTATCTTTAATATCTATGGGAGAGGTGGCAAACTTAGGATCAGATGACAACTTAGGAATAATGGTACGTCTCGCAATGAGACTCTTAATAGCACTAGTACCGTGTGTGTTTTGGCACTCTTCAATAAATTCATCAGTAAACTCAATGTAACCATCATTAATATCGTATCTCTCTCTAGACTCAGGTGAGCTAACATGTGTAACAGTGTCTTCACTAGGAGTTTCAGTATTTCCTAGACTAGCCATAGTAGCATTATTTTCTAGATTAGCCATAGTAGCATCTAGGAAAGGACCTAATGAACCACTCACATCAAGCACAGTAGAAGTAACATCATGAGTATCAAAAGCAGTTTTAGATTCAGCAGTAGTAGTAGTGTGTGTAGCATGATATGTGGTGGTGGTGTAACAAGCTTACTTATAATAGACGATGAATCAAGAGCAGCAGATGTGTTTAGGACTGTACCTCTTCTTGTAGTGGATGGTAAAATAGGAAACTTTCCATCACGAGACTTCCCCATGATGAAAGGAGTAGCAGTGAACAATAATAAATCCAAGTGAACTTACAAATAAAGCTATACTCCCTGGCAACGGCGCTAGAAAATAGTCTTGATGACCCACAAGTATAGGGGATCGCAACAGTCTTCGAGGGTAGTATTACCCAATTTATTGATTCGACACAAGGGGAGCCAAAGAATACTTGCAAGCCTTAACAACTAAGTTGTCAATTCAGCTGCACCTGGAAATAGTTCTTGCTTACAGAAGTTTATCAGTAGCAACAATTTGGTAGTAGCAACAACAAAGCAACAACAACAGTAGAACAAGAGCAATAGTAACAGTAACAGTAAACAGTAGGATTCGAGTGCGGTAGGCATAGGGGTGGATGGACGGGCGTTGCATGGACGAGTCTAAACATGTAACTTCAAGATCTAGGGCATTGTAGATAAATAAGAACAAGCATCCAAGTACTAAGAAATCATAGGCATGTGCTCCATATATAGTCATGCGTGCTCGCAATGAGAACTTGCACAACATCTTTTGTCCAGCCAGCCCGTTGCAGCGGGGCCTCAAGGGAACTACTGGCAATTAAGGTGCTCCTTTTAATAGAGCACCGGAGCAAAGCATTAACACATCGTGAACACATGTGATCCTCACATCACAGTCATCACCTCAGGTTGTCCCAATTTCTGTCACTTCAGGGCCTTTGGATCCGGACAATGATATGTGTACACAAGTTGTAGATAAGATTACAAACAATACTATCATAATGATTCAATAATAAGTTCAGATCTGAGATCATGGCACTCTGGCCCTAATGACAAGCATTAAGCACAACAAGTTGCAACAAAGTCAAATAGCACTAATAGAGATACTAGGCACTATGTCCTAACAATCTTATTCGATTACATGATAGAACTCATCCAATTCCTACTATCCCCATAGCCTACTGCGGGGGATTACTCACTCATGGATGAGGGAAACATGTATGGTTGATGGAGAGGCGTTGGTGACGAAGATGGCGATGATCCTCCCCAAATTCCCCGCCCCGGTAGAGTGCCAAAACGGAGTTTCTGGTTCCGAATCTTAGTTTCTGGTGGTGGCGGCGCAGTGGAACTCTTTCTGGAAAAACGTCGAACCCCCCTTGGTTTTTAGGTCAAGAGGCTTCTTATAGACAAAGAGGGGGGCCGAGGGGGTGCCTGGGGTGGCGGCACCCCCTTAGGCGCGGCCAGGCCTGACCCGCGCCTGGCAGGGGTGTGGGCTCCTTAGGCCTCCACTCCGTCTCGTACTCTGGCTCCGTGGATCTTCTGGTGAAATAGGATTTTTGGCATATTTTTCGGGATTTTTCCTGATAGTTGATTTTCTGCACAAAAACTAGACACCAAGGCAATTCTGCTGAAAACAGCGTCAGTCCGTGTTAGTCGTATCTAAATCACACTGGTTTAAAGGAGAAATAATGGCAAAAGTGTTCGGGAAAGTAGATACGTTTTGGACGTATCACCACGCTAACGGAAACCCTCGAGGAGACGGAGGAAAACATTCTAAGGTTTCTAATGGTGCAAAATTTTCTCTGACCACATACTGTTTCCTTATAATTTCAGGTGAGGGTCTTACTCTGTTGTACACATTCACTTTTATTAGTCGATGCTAAGTGTAACTGATGAGTTACTGATGTATATATTAATGTTTGCAGCTTCCGCTGGGTTCTTTTAGACATTCAACTTGATAAGACAAGAGTTGATGTCGTGGACCCATCAAAGAGAAACCTGGAATATTTCCGCAGCATGCAGGACATGCTTCAGAAGTAAGTTTCGCGCTATATCGGTCTCTTTCGTTGATTTCCTGAGATATCAGGTAATGAATAACCTATTCATTCATTTTTTCGTCAGACAAGGTTTGGATCCGGTTCAAGCGCGAGGTTACGGGTGTATTTAGTGAGAAGGTGACGTTTAAGGCGGTCTCGGTAAGTAGCATGTGATATGTCCGCGCATCTCTTTACTTCTAATTTCAATACAATAATGATGCTAAATTATTATTTTGATTGAATTCTATTCTCGTAAAGTGCGCGAGGCATCCACAGGGGTCGAATCTATGTGGATTCTACGTTTACGAGTTTATTCGCACGTTTACCACCGAGCACAATGATTATAGAGTCGACGTAAGCAATGCATTCACACCATCATTTTATTGCAGTCACCTTTTGTTATCATTATTGATATTCATATTGATCTTCTTTTTCTTATATATAGTTCGAGAGAATGCGGGATCAACTACTACAAAAGCAACGTGTACTAGCAATTGTGGAGGAGCCGGCGGGATTTATTTTCAAAGATATCATAGACGATGCCGAAGAATTTAGTGTTAATAGGCGCTACTGATCTCCATGTAATCGAACAGACGGGCTCTAGTCTCGATATTTTGTGATCTCCATATAACTATGTAAATTATATATATTTGTATGCTCGATATCGTAATACAAGTTATCTTATATATCCACGAATGTGTACGATATGTGGTGGCATAAAAATATTCAAAAACTATTTTAAAATGAAAAATAAGTAAATAAAACAATAAAAAATGAAATCTCTGCCGCGGTAGAAAAATAACACAAAATGCTGCCGCGGCAGAGAACCACTAGTCCAAGATAATGCTCTGCCGCGACAGAGAAAAGACGAAAAATACTGACGCGGCAGAGACCTATTAGTCCCAGTCCTTAACACCAACCGAAACTAGCGAAGGTGCATCATGAGCGCGCCAGGGCAGCCACGTGGATATTCACTAGTCCCGGCTGGTAAATAGACGGGGCTAGGACTAGTGATGGGCCTCTAGTCCCGATTGACTAGTCTCGGTTTCACAACCGAAACTAAAGGCCCTTACGAACCAGGACTAGAAGCCCTGTGTCCACTGATGGCAAGACCGTATAATTATAGGTCATTTAGTACGCATTCAATCGCAGCTAGCACGCACTGAACCAGTGTCTTAGGGCTTGTTTGATTCATAGGATAGGAAAAGTATAGGAATAGGAAAAACATAGGATTGAGATGTCATGCCAATGTAAATCCTATAGGAAGAGGGATTTTGTTTGATGTGGCAAAGAAATTTTTCCATGAGGTGTGATCTAATGTTGTTTTCCTATAGGAATTGCACTACAAGATTTCTATAGGATTAATTTTTATGGGATGTGTTCCTATGAATCAAACACTTAACATAGGAAAAAATCCTATAAGATTCAAATCCTACACAATTCTTATGTAATTCCTATAAATCAAACGAGCCCTTACTGGCTAACGTGCGTATCCATGGTTTCTTCTCTGAAAGATCATTGTGATGTGTCGATCCGAATATTGGTGCGTACGTTTGCCGCGTCTACATTGAACATTGACCGGAAAGATATACGTATGAATATCGATACGTGCCGTGTGCGAGCTGTTCGGTCAGAGAGGTTAATATTCCTGCATAACTATACCTATAACTATATATAACTAGATATATGAAAGCGAAGTACTTCAGCGACCGTACCATGCATCCACGTCAACCCGTGTTACTGTAGAAACAAAAAATTTGGACTTTTACAGTGTTCTACAGTGTTGCATATTTGTTCGGCGATTTATTGTCCGTTGTTTCGCGTGTTACCATATCTTTTTCGTTTCTTCTCTCTATCTTCTTATCACTTTGATCGGCGTCTCTGGAAGACTCCAACCACCGCGTCCACATCTTTCTCCAATCTAGAGATCCGCCCGCGTCGCCCTCTCCAACGACTTCATTCTCCCCAGAGCCGCCGTTTACCCAGACTTCTTCCCCACCCGATGTTTTCCCTGCCTGCCCGAGCTCTCCTGTCTCTATCTCCCCTGGGCGAGCTCCTTCGTGACCGGCGGTTGCAGCCCTGGTTCGATCCTTTTGCGACACGCCCGTCGTCCCTCCAGGCTGCAGCTCCTCACATGGACGGAGGGCGACGAGGCAAACAGTGCCACCACCTGCTTCGGATATGGGAGCGTGCAGTCGTGGAGGAGGGGCTCGGGCCTCACCTTTCCTTTCCGAGGAGGCCGCTGACACGGTGGAGGACCCGACGTGTGCGGCCGTTCCTGTGGTCAATCCTCTCTCCGAGGTGGAGGGCGTGTGCGTCGGCTCGGACGGAGCAGCCGAACTGGAGTGGGGGCGACGCTCCAGTCTGCCCTCTCATCGGCACCGTTGCCTTCATGGCTGATGTGCGCGCGTGAGTGGGTCGATTGCTCCACAATTAGACTCCAGTAAGTTCTATAATCAGCCCTTCCATACTGTGGTTGGATGTTTCGATTTGTTCGAGTATACCAGTTCCTTGATTCTTTCCGGTTTGTTGGCCGTCCCTTGCAAAAGGTGTATGTCGTAGGCAATGGCATCATGGTCCCTGCTGCTCTTTACAGCGGACCGAAAGAGCTACGACTTCTATAAGCCGTGAACAAGAGGGGTGCTTCTGCAAGCTCTTACGTGTTGGTAAGTGACGAAAACACTATATGTTCACAACCTGTTCGATGGAATGCCTATCACGATTTACAAGTTATTTAGTGTTGTCAGGTTGTTGTTTGCCAAAATATGTGATCGGCATCACAAGTTTAGCCACATTGTATTTCAAGATTCCCACTATGGACAAATATTTGAGACATGAGATTTTAAATAAATCTTGCGTGCTTGGGTGCACCAGCACTAGCACCCTAGCTTCAGAAGTCTGAAACATGAGGTTATCCCTACAAATTCGTGTACCATATAGGTTCAACTGTATATAAATTTATATGGTTCATTCTACTTGGAACCGAAAATACTATTTGTGGATGATTTGGGCTCTCACTTTACTGGTGTGTGAACAATTATCATAGTTGTTGATATTCTTATAATATTTGTGGAGGTTAGAATAGTTTCGTTAACTAATAGTTTTATGGTGCTTTTGATTTATAATTGCTTTATCTGATGCCTCTTACTACTTCTCAGAATTCCTAAATGGTCATTTATCGAATGAATTTGGCTGAAGAAGTGGAAAAGTCAGGTGTTTGACAAATCGGCGCCCTATTAACCACCACGTAGCTTGGAGTGGTTGTGTCCAGTGCTGCATGTGGACCCTGCTGAATAAATGGTTACCTTTTGTCTTAGCGATGGCGCCAAGGCGTATTAGATCGACCTATCTCTGCTAGGGATGCAATGATTCAACGTCTACGGTGAATCCTCTTCCTGGTGTTTTGGCTGCGCATTGATCGTAGTGGTTGATCATCCCAGGTGCGCTGATTTCCTTTGTTATTTTCTAACTGATCATTTCCAAAAAATTGCACTTTTATCTGATTTGAATGTTGTGATGTCCTTTCCTACGGTTGGGTTAATTTCAGAATTCGTCTTTGCTGCATTCATAACATTCTAAAAAGTGGGCACACCTCTGATCTATAATACACTTGGATTTCTTAACTGTTAGTGCATTGTGTATATCCCTATCCATTCTTTGGTCATATTCAAAGTTTAGATGCATTCTTATTTCAACCTGCAGCACTATAGAGGCCTTTTGATCTATCAGTGTCCTATGTTTGCAGAATTTTATGAAAAAATACTTACTGACCAATTTATTGTTCACTTTTTGATATGTAATGCTGAGGTAACTATTGTATATCACCATCACATCTTACGTTTACCCGGACTTCTTCCCCACCCGATGTTTTCCCTGCCTGCTCGAGCTCTCCCTGTCTCTATCTCCCCCTGGGCGAGCTCCTTCGTGACCGGCGGTTGCGGCCCTGGTCCGATCCTTTTGCGACACGCCCGTCGTCCCTCCGGACTGCAGCTCCTCACATGGACGGAGGGCCACGAGGCAAAAAGTGCCACCACCTGCTTCGGATATGGGAGCGTGCAGTCGTGGAGGAGGGGCTCGGGCCTCACCTTTCCTTTCCGAGGAGGCCGCCGACACGGTGGAGGACCCGACGTGTGCGGCCGTTCCTGTGGTCAATCCTCTCTCTGAGGTGGAGGACGTGTGCGTCGGCTCGGGCGGAGGAGCCGAACTGGAGTGGGGGCGACGCTCCAGTCTGCCCTCTCATCGGCCCTGTTGCCTTCATGGCTGATGTGCGCGTGTGAGTGGGTCGATTGCTCCACAATTGGACTCCAGTAAGTTCTGTAATCAGCCCTTCCATACTGTGGTTGGATGTTTCGATTTGTTCAAGTATACCAGTTCCTTGATTCTTTCCGGTTTGTTGGCCGTCCCTTGCAAAAGGTGTATGTCGTAGGCAATGGCATCATGGTCCCTGCTGCTCTTTACAGCGGACCGGAAGAGCTACGACTTCTATAAGCCGTGAACAAGAGGGGTGCTTCTGCAAGCTCTTACGTGTTGGTAAGTGACGAAAACACTATATGTTCACAACCTGTTCGATGGAATGCCTATCACGATTTACAAGTTATTTAGTGTTGTCAGGTTGTTGTTTGCCAAAATATGTGATCAGCATCACAAGTTTAGCCACTTTGTATTTCAAGATTCCCACTATGGACAAATATTTGAGACATGAGATTTTAAATAAATCTTGCGTGCTTGGGTGCACCAGCACTAGCACCCTAGCTTCAGAAGTCTGAAACATGAGGTTATCCCTACAAATTCGTGTACCATATAGGTTTACCTGTATATAAATTTATATGGTTCATTCTACTTGGAACCAAAAATACTATTTGTGGATGATTTGGGCTCTCACTTTACTGGTGTGTGAACAATTATCATAGTTGTTGATGTTCTTATAATATTTGTAGAGGTTAGAATAGTTTCGTTAACTAATAGTTTTATGGTGCTTTTGATTTATAATTGCTTTGTCTGATGCCTCTTACTACTTCTCAGAATTCCTAAATGGTCATTTATCGAATAAATTTGGCTGAAGAAGTGGAAAAGTCAGGTGTTTGACAAATCGGCGCCCTATTAACCACCACGTAGCTTGGAGTGGTTGTGTCCAGTGTTGCATGCGGACCCTGCTGAATAAATGGTTACCTTTTGTCTTAGCGATGGCGCCAAGGCGTATTAGATCGATCTATCGCTGCTAGGGATGCAATGATTCAACCTCTACGGCGAATCCTCTTCCTGGTGTTTTGGCTGCGCATTGATCGTAGTGGTTGATCATCCCAGGTGCGCTGATTTTCTTTGTTATTTTCTAACTGATCATTTCCAAAAAAATTGCACTTTTATCTGATTTGAATGTTGTGATGTCCTTTCCTATGGTTGGGTTAATTTCAGAATTCGTCTTTGCTGCATTCATAACATTCTAAAAAGTCAGCACACCTCTGATCTATAATACACTTGGATTTCTTAACTGTTAGTGCATTGTGTATATCCCCATCCATTCCTTGGTCATATTCAAAGTTTAGATGCATTCTTACTTCAACCTGCAGCACTATAGAGGCCTTTTGATCTATCAGTGTCTTATGTTTGCAGAATTTTATGAAAAAATACTTACTGACCAATTTATTGTTCACTTTTTGATATGTAATGCTGAGGTAACTATTGTATATCACCATCACATCTTACACTAACCATTTTAATATTGCATATCTGGTTTAGTAGGTAAATATTCACTCCAAGGTGTTTAAGCATCAAGAAGAGCAGAGTGGATAAAATCAATTAGCCTATTTAACATCATTTTATATCCGCGGAATGAACATGCCAATGACAAAACTAAACAAGATATTAACACTACTCTTGGTTTGTTGAGAAAATGTAACATTATGTACATTTTATTATTTGTGTGCATGGAGCGACTATGAACCGTTAAACATATCTGCTTGCAGCAATATGACCAAACGGCTGCTGAGTATACAATGGGAAATTCTATGGTTGCTCCAGATGTATTTCATAAAGGATAGGCGTCCGAACATGAAGGGAAATATTATTTTTTGCAACCATGGTCGAAGGCTAACCGTGTATTTTCTGATTCAAATTATGTGTCACCATTCAGCCTATCTTAAGTACATGTTGATGGTTCCAGTAGGACTGTTTCTGCTGCAGTAGTTGTGCATTTCTACATACAATTCAAGACTCACATGACCTTCAATACATGAGAGCTCCTGATATGACTTTTTGTAGACATAGTAGATAGTGAGTATTTGTGTATAGATGAGCTCATCGTGTGAAACCAAATTGTCAACTTTCGGCATGAAGACACATAGTTTCTGCTTGCTGCTATAGATTATAGATTTATATTTTTTGGTTAAATCTCAGTTGAAAGTCATATAGTTTCTACTAGCGACTACTGATTAAGTTTGTATTTTTTGGCATTGCTACAAATATGCATAGGGATAAGATGTAGAGTAATTTTTCAAGCCACAGTTTAATTTGATGGTTAGGCCTTTCTTGAACCGACTCTGAGCTCTCTCTCTCTCAATGATGGTAAGCCTTACTGTTCAGTTCTACTTTACAGTCAAGAATACAGTACCTACATCTATTTATCTCTTTGCATTTTCTCCATGATGTGCGATTATATCTATTCTTTGTTTTCCAAGTTAAAAATTCCTAATTACGACTATTTATTTATACTAAGTCATACACAAGCTGCTGATTCATTTGTTTTTGGGCTATATTTTTATTACCTAGCGATTGCTTAGATATCGTGTTTTGTTTTCTTTAGCTTATATGAACCTTCTACGACCTACATATTCTTCTCCGTTCACAACAAAATAATATTTCTTCCAGACAAATTCCTTATATATATATAGCGGAGATGGATCACGTCATCAAACACCGTTGGCGAATCAAGGAGATTTTTATGAGTGATGAACAAGGTCTGTACCTTCCAACTTTCCCTCCAACGACAACCTGCTGCAGATATGTCGCCAAAGGCTCTACCTGTTTTACCAGCCCTACAACACACCAAGATGGTCACAACTACTCCTACCGCTCACCTACAACGTGAAGAGGCCAGCAAACCACCACCTCACATCCCTGAAGAAAGCAACAAGCTGCCAGCAGCATGCACCGAGATAAAAGAAGGAATACACATCACTTCGCCTTCACCTTCGATGATGAACCAGAGCAGCGATCTCCTCTGACAATGGTGTAGAGGGCACTCGAAGTTATTGTCCTCCCCGTGCCACACACATATATCACCGTCGTCTCTTCTGTATTTTATCATTATAATTTACTATCTTCTTTAGGCTAGGACTACCAAAAATGTATCCAGTACTACAAATGTAGCCCGAGGCCAGCACAAAGCTGCTGAGGATGAGCTCCCCAAGACTGGAGCAGTCTTCTAAATGATACTACCTAAAGTTCAGAAACTGGACTCTTGCAAGCGTCTACAAATGTGTCCAAACTCAGGCTGTTCTCAACGACAAAAATAATTCAATAACACGGGCGCGGTGTGTCGCCGCGCCTACTTCCCTAGTCACTACGTATATGAAAGACAACTCTTTCAGTGATCCATCAGGCGTACCAAATCAGCAATTTTCACCGTAGATTGCGCATCTACAGTAACCGCATGTCTACGGTGCAACTTTTTTCCCCTACGTCCGAACGGTCCTGTGTAAAGCGGTGGACAAGACGATCCTTTCTTCCCCCAGCCCCCGACTCCGCTCTCCCGCCGGTTGCCTCCCCGTCGCTGTAGGGTTCGCAGCATAGAAAACAAAAAAAATTCTACGATAGGAACAACTATGTATCAAGATCTATCTACTAGATACAAACAACGGGCGGATATATATATCCGTAGAGAACATACCCTTGAAGACTGACAAAGCTTAACGAGTTCAACTCATGGTTGATGTAGACGATCTCTTGCCGATCTCAAGATCGAGAGGAAGTCCTAGCGCAGCAAAGCAGTAGCGCATCCGTGCTCGCACACACGTACAAGACACCGAGCAACCTCCGCCTCCTCGCTCCAGCGATGCAGCGGAAGCACAACCCTTTCTTGCCGAATAGCCACCGGAAACATGTATCTCGGTAGCCCGAGACCATGGGGGATAAATTCTAAAGGGGGAGAGAGATCCTTCACGAGGAGGTGTGTGTGAGAGAGAGGAGAGGGGGTGCCTTTTATAGGAGGAGGGGGGGCAACCAAGGGGGTGGCCGCCGGCCATGGGGGCTGCCCCCTCCCCTCCTTCATTCATGTGGGTGGATACTTTTGGTCAAAAGGAAAGGATCAAGAGGGGGTAAAATATGAAGGAACATATCATTTTCTCCCGCACACTTTTGGTCTGATATCTATTTGGTGTTGTCTGAGTTTTCTTATTGATTTCTTGCAACTCAATCTATGTAAGTAATCTATTTTTTTCCATCTTTAGGTATATGCAGCTTTATGACCTCCTAAAGTAGTTTAAAAAAAACACATCCTTATAAAGTTTGGGTTGCCTCTTTGCTCTGAATAGACGAGCTCATGCGAAAGACCAAAGAAGAAGAAGCATATATCAGGTATGCAATAGTTGGTCGGGTTGGAATTTGGCATCGAAATCACGCAAGCCATCTATGCTGCCTATCAGAAGGAAATCTTAAGATTTTAGGCAAGTATCCATGGCCAGCTGCCAGTTGCAAGTCTCGAAGGAGGCATGTGAACCTGATGTTGTGACACAAGCTTAAACTTGGCGAGATGATTTTGCTGAAGAGAAACTGCGAGAGCTCATGACTAAAGTAGATGTACTATCAGACTATCTTAAAATTATATTATCTGTTATATTCACTTTTCAAGTATGCAATGACTTTCTCTTACATTGGATTGGACCATACTCTATTTGCAACAAAATCAGTACTATTCTATACCCAACAGATAGCATACGGCCCGACGTGTCGCCGCGCTGACTTTACTACTCCCTCCGATCCATATTACTTGTCGTTTAAATGGATGTATCTAGACTTGTTTTAGTGCTAGATACATCTACTTCAATGACAAGTAATATGAATCGGAGGAAGTAGTATATATATATATATATATATATATATATATTACTACATATACGAAAGCGATGCATTTCAGCGTTCGTTTGAGGCTGCCAAATCAGAATTCGATACTCTAGATCACATCTACAGTAACCAGATATCTTAAGTGCAGTTTTTTACCCGTTTAGGCATATCCTCTCGATAGTTCCGTTTAAGCGGCGGACTAAACTATTTCTGTTTTTTCTCTTCCCGATCCCCTCTCCTCAATCAATGCATTCTCTCGCAGCGCCCTCCCCCTGGCCGAACTCCTCCCCCTGCCCAGCCGCCCCTCTGCTCCGACCTTTCCCCGCCCAAGATCTCCCCTGCCACAACCTCCCCTAGCTGCGCTCTTACGTCACCGGCGGCCGAGGCCTGAGTCAGGCCCTCCTCTGGCGTCGTGGTCGGCTACGATGTGGCCATCACGGAGGAGTTCCGCTTCGTCACTGCCGCGGAAGGCTTCTCCAAGGACGTGGTTCGTGGAGTGTCGGGCTCACGGGATATCCCTGCGGAGGTGGAAGCCGGCGAGCATGGCAGCGGCAAGCACATGAATCCTCGGGTCTGCCTCTCCGACTAGAAGGAACTCACTCGAATTCTCCCTTCCCATGATTCATCTATCTCTGACCAACCTCTTCGTTTTGAAGGAAGATCCCGGTACAGTGGCTGCAGCCACGAATCCATGATGTCTACCACGAGAACAGACGATTTGAGAGTGGCTTGGAGCATCTCTCCGAGGGTCCAAGAGGTAGAACTTCTGCAGCTTTACATCTGCTCTTTCCTATCCCTTTTCTCCCTACATCATTTGATGGATTCGTCTACTTTTTACAGAGACCAGCACGGGGACAAGACGATGCAGCAAAGGATACAAACCCAGACCCATGAGGAGGCCTCTGCAAGACGTCACCGTCCCTGGCCTCTAGGGGCGATGCCGACGTGGCGAGTCGTCCATCCAGTAAGAGGAAGGAGGCGTACGCACCCACCGTCTGTCAGCGCCGGGGCCGGAGCCGACGTCCCACTCCGTCTTGATTATATTGATGGATGTGTTCCCTCATCTCCAACCCAGCCGCCAGAGATCGTCCTTCAGGGTACGCCTACCTCATTGAATCCCCATCCGCCTCCTCCATCTCTCTATTGCCAGCGGCAACAAACTAGAATCGGAGTTCCACGAGTAAGCACTAAGCACCACGAGGCCTGATGTTCGATGCCATACCATGTCTCTGCGGTTTCTTTGATTCAATCTTGCTGATTTGGGGTGTTTGAGGATGAATTTGAGAAGGAAGATGCAAGGCAGCAATTTAGAAAGCTAACTATAATTATTTTTGTGCAGCCCAATTTCCAATATTACTGGCAGCGAGGAGCTCATAGTGAGAGTGTCGCTGGTGGTCATGTAGGAGTCACCAGGGAGCAATAAGGATCTAGGGACATGTACGAGCTGCATTCGAGGAGGTTATTATTTTAGGGGATAATTCCTATGAGATGTAGCTAAATATCCTACTTCTTAATTTATTAATATTATTACTAAGCATCCGGTATTGGTTTTCTAACTACCATGACGTCTTATTTCCTAATATTTATTGGGCGGTCACGGATATGACATGCATATGCAACAAATATTAGAAAATAAGAAGGAAATTGCCACTTTGGTGCCAAATGGTAGTCCCCAAATTTTCTCAATTTTGTCTATGCATATATATTTTTATCTAGGCTACAAGGTTTTCAATGAAAACCCAATTAGATTTACAGGGAAGGATTAATCTATGTACATAATTGAGTTAATTTTATTTTTTACTGAAGCTTATCCAACAAAAAATAACAAGGTCATGCAATTTGTTTATCGAGAAACACCACGTCGCCGCCAACGCACATCAAGAGTGAGATTCAGGTTGTAGGAAGACCTCCTCGGGCAAGGCGGCCTGCGACGGGGCAAGGTACACAGCAGACTGGCACACGCTTGATGCCCTGCTTGACGCGATCTGGCTGTCGAGCACATGGAGCCGCCGACGCCGGTGGGGCGTCTGCAAGGCAGTGGAGGAAGCGGCTACGGAGGATAAGAGCGACACAAACCTAGGTGGGGGGCTGTGGTTGTGGGGTGGGGTGTTGGAGGAGGTCGGGGGCGGTGGTGGACGGGGGAAGGAAGACGGGTGGGGTTCGTCGCTTTGATGGAAGGCAGATAAATTGGCCGGAAAAAAAGTACTATAGATACGCAGTTACTGTAGATGTGTGTATTATCTACAGTAGCCGTCGCTGATTTGGATCACCAAGGGCTAACTAAGCATGCACGCCTTAATATATGGTTTACATCTTATATTTTCAAATGGAGGGAGTATTTCAGGTACGAGATCAAAGGGTTTCTGATTTGTATTATCACAGATGCTTATTTATTTCTCTAATATTCCATTTGCCAAGGAGGTACATGCTCATTACTTATGCGTCTTCTCAATAGATATGTTGATGTATCTTCCTAATTTTATTAAGCTATACCACAAGTGAACCTTACATCATAACAAGGTAAGTTTTAAAGTATATTACAGTACTAATTTCCTACTATGTACCAATTCATAAATCCATGGAGACTGTCCACACGCTTTAAGGAAATATATTGCAAATTTTGCAACTACTTTCTTTGTTTTACATTTGATAGTAAATACATGTTAATCCAATATTTTTTATTTAATGTCTACACATGTAATATAGGCAGTGTGTAATATTCTCTCTTCCAATCGAATAATATTGCTCTATATATTTAATTATAAATATTGTTTGAGTCAAGTGGTCTACAGTTGTGTTACCGGTTAAATATTTAGACACAAAATCTTTTGTCAGCCACAAATACCAGTCTGCTCTATGTGTGATACAAATCTTACTTTCTCGATTTTTTTTGTCAGCTTGACACTACTAGGAAAACGGCTATAGGTAATCAGCACATCCGTGGCTCACATGGTTGAAGTGCCCCACGGCTAAAACAGGCGTGGCTCACCGGTGGGCAGTGCCCTACTAATAACTAGAACAACCGTGGCACACATGACTATAGTGCGCCACAGATGTGTGTGGGCCAGGGCCCTGTTGGCCACACGCCAAACATCTGTAGCGCACTATAGTCATGTGCGCCACGGTTGTTAGGGTCATCTGTGGCGCACGTGTGCCTGGTGCGCTACGCCTAAGCGCATGCCACCCTCTGCTCTGAAACGGCCACAAACTTCTGTGGCGCACTCCGCCTAGTGCGCCACAGGGACTAGGAGCATCTGTGGCGCACTCGGCCTAGTGCGCCACAGGGACTAGGAGCATCTGTGGCGCACTCGGCCTAGTGCGCCACAGAAGTTTGTACTCCCTGTGGCGCACTAGGGCCGTGTGCGCCAAGGATGTGTCGATTCTTTTAGGACAGCACTTTATGTGCACATGTGTGCCCACACATCCACCACCCACACTTCACTTTCCCCTTCTTCTTCCTCCTTAGATCTAGTCGGGATCTTCTCCTTCCCACCTCAATTTCTCCATACATTCACCATTTTTAGCATGTAAAACTTGCTTTGGATGTTACATAAGTAATAGAGGAGGTCTCCGGTCTCTCATCTATCCGTCTCCGGTCGACGCGCGCACCTCTCCTTTCCATCTTTCTCGCGATCGGTCTCTCATCTCGGTAAGTTGTCCATGTAAGGATGTGTTCATGTGTATATGGATGATGCATGTGCTCATATGTATGTAGATGATCGATGCTCATGATGCATGTGTGTATGTGTGGAGAGGATCGATGGTCATATGTGTGTGTATATGGAGAGTATCGATGATGCTCATGCATGTGTGTATGGAGAGGATAATGATATGTTCATGTGTGTATGGATCGGTCTCTCTCTCTTGTGTTTGTATGTGAACAAGTTGCCATTTGTTTTGCCAAAATGTTTATTCATTTCCATTTTGGCAAGACTTTGGCATTTCGCAAAGGTCCTAATTTTAGAATAGGTCATGCCGAAATTTTCTATCGACCATTGCATGCATGCATTCATTATGTGGTTCTAATAGACTTCAAAATTGTACCGTGTACATCGTGCAGGCAAAAATGGTCCGCATAATGAGCGAAGACATTGTGGCTAGATTTTTGAAATGTGCGACGGCCGACATGATACGAAATAACAAGACAGATATAAGATGTCAGTGCAGAAGATGCAAACTCAACTGGGTGATCGACCCAGATTCCGGGAATCTGCAGGCGCACCTGCTCCGCCATGGTTTCATGGATGGATACACTCGTTGGATAAGCGATGGCGTAGATGATGGAGACGGTGAAGAAGGTGGCCAACATGACGATGATCATCATCACGGCGAGAACGGGCGAGATGATGAAGAGGCTCCTGGAGATGGTGAAGGTGCGGAAGCAGACCGGGATGATGATGATCTAGATGCCGGAGGAGCAGACGACGATGGAACAACGTCAGGCTGGGTGCGGGACCCTTATGTGCAAGAGCTGCTTCTCAAGCAGACGAGTAACGCCAGGGCTGCCGCTAGAGAGAAAGCCAAGCTTGCGCAACTTGAGAAAGACGCGGTTACTCCATTGTATGAAGGATGCAGGCCCGATGATACCCGGTTGAATGTAACGCTCAAGGCTATGGAGATGAAGGCAAAGCACAAATTGAGCGACGCAAGCTTCGACGATATGATGGCATTCTGGCACGATCGTCTCCCGGAGGGGAACACATGTCCAACTAGTATCGAGGATGCCAAGAAAATCGTCTGTCCTCTCGATCTACCGCACGTTAGATATCACGTATGCATCAACGATTGCATCATTTATCGGGGCGAGGACGCGGAGAAAACCACATGTCCGGTGTGCGGCGTGAGTCGATACAAGAAAGGGAAGAAAGCACCTCGAAAAGTGGTATGGTACTTTCCTATCACCCCTCGTCTGTAGCGCTATTTCGCGGACCCTAAGGAAGCGAAGCTCATGCGATGGCATGCGGAAAGGAAGAAGCCAGGAGATGATGATGACCCCGAAAAGGATGAGCTGCTGACGCACCCTTCAGATGCTAGCCAGTGGAAAGCATTGGACCTCGAATTCCCAGAATTCGGTGGAGATTCGAGGAACATCAGGCTTGGTGCGAGCACCGATGGACTCAATCCGTTCGGTAGCCAGAGCAGCACGCACAGCACTTGGCCCGTGTTTGTATGGATGTACAACCTCCCTCCATGGTTGTGCATGAAGAAGAAGTACATACAAATGAGTATGCTAATTCAAGGGCCAAAACAACCTGGTACCGACATGGTCGAGTAGGGCCGTGCCCGATTCCAAGCATGGTCAGCAGCCACTCGAACAACGCGGCGCCGACGAATCAGGCGAACTACGTGTTCGTGACTCCGCCCGCTAGCACCGCGGCGCCGCAAGTGTTGGTGACTCCCCCTGCCATCACCGCGGCGCCGGAGTACATGTTGGTGCCCCCCCTGCCATCGTCGCGGCGGCACCGGAGCTCCAAGCACCCGTCGGTAGGGAGAATACACCGGCGGCCAGCACCGCGCCATCAAGCAGCCCTTCCGTCTCTTGCACGCCCGTCGCCGTATGCGGTGCGTCGACATTAGCCGATCTCGACGCCATCACGGTAAACAAATTGCTTTAATTACCGCCTTTCATGCCATCTATATATTACTCTTGTGGCATCTCGCTCTGACGACGCCGTACATGTTTTCTGCAGACGGATGTTCCTTGCACTCTCTTATGCTACGTGAACAACGAGCTGAGGGATGTTGCCAAGGGTACCATCGTTCAACCCTTGCAGCGCACGTTACACTCAAAACCGATGCCAGATAGCGTGCACAGGGTTAAAATTAGTCGGGTGCTAAGGGGCTGCGACGACCTGGAACCTCCCATTCAACCCCCAGGAGCGGATGAAGAAGAGCCGTCTGTCCTCAGAAGTTGCTTCGGCTTATTCTTGCTATGGCCAAAGAGCATGATCCGTTTGGGGACGGCGGGGGCCATCACGCCATAGACAACAGCACCGCCTGTCGTGCCAGCAACAAGCGGTGGCAAGGCCCCCTTACCGCCCTCGCCGTCACCTCCACGCGGTGGGTCGGATGATCATGTTGATGATATGCACATGGCGCAGGATCCGGCCGAGGACAACGAAGACTGGAATGATCACTTCTTCAGCACTCAGTTTGGCAACGAAGAAGACCTAGCTGGTGGCCCCACAGAGAAAGCCACTATCACCAAGCGTCTGTTTGGTTCTCAGGAGACGCCTCCAGCTTGCGCCTTTACAGAGCCAGCTGATACAACCAAGCGACCCTTTATTCTAAGCCCTGACACACTACATAGGGCGGCCAGTGCTCAGATTGCGGTGCCTGCCCGCTCTCCAAAAGAAAAAAAGGGCAGGAAAAGAAAATCTAGCAGCTCGAGCCAGCCGGTGGCGTCAACAACTGCGAATCCGATCAGGTTTCGGGACGGGCCACCAAGACCCGAGGGTATTATGTGGAGGATTCATGTGGCGGGTGAGCCCATGCTACCTAAGAATTTGCGGAAGCTCGCCAGTTCGGAACTGCAGAGTGTGCATGACAGCGTGCTGACGATAGAGAGACGCCTTCTATCGGAGAAAGATCCCTCGCACCCGGTATTCGTGGTTAAGGTGCCACCAGGCTTGGGCTTCGTCGACACTGCCCCCGCGGATCTGTTCTTCCTGCGGTTCGAGGACATCTTCAATATGTTCCACCTATACCCGCTGCACTATACCATGGTCCGTCTCTTTTCTCTCAGCCTGGCCACGCAGATCATTAGAGAGAAGACACTGGGCATCGCTATAGTGGACCCCTACTACATGTGTGACGGCTGCTTGGGTTCCCCAGCCGAACAACGTATCGTGGCCTCGTACCTAAAAAGAATCCTCGTGGCGAACAAGACAAAGGAATACATTCTCGTGCCTTACTTTCTCGAGTAAGTCGTTATTCAGTCGCCACCGTCGATTGGCTTTATTAGATCATCATCATTCTTTTTTCAACACATTCCATTTGAATTTTTTGCGCAGAGATGAACACTGCACGCTCATCTCCTTATCGCCGAAGCATTCCCACGCCACGTATTTCGACTCGGGGAGTCTAGAAAAGAAGAAAAACTACGACAAGATCAAGGAAGTTCTGGATGATGCTCTCACTGGCTTTGCCTCGACGGAAGGCACCAGCTTCGTGCGTAAGAAGGTCAAGTTCGGCAGGCACGTCTTCAACCACGTAACAGAGTTCCCCTGCGTGAAGCAGCCGGAAAACAGTAAGAAGGAAGCCTACTACGCACTCCATCACATGAGGGCGTTCCTACTTGACCAGCAGAATTCTACGCTGCCAGATCATCTCAAACAGTGGGCCGAAGCAAAGGCCAAGATCAATTATTCGGATATTAGACAAGAGATGTATCGCATCCAGCAGCAGTTTGGGGCAATCATCTTTCGTGATGTCATGACTTCGGGGGGGATCTTCTACGGAGGAAATATCCCGAATAACCGTGACATAGAAGATCGCCTAGAGATGCAGGGTGACTATAGGAAGTTCATGACGAGACAGGGCGTCCTCCCGTTCCCTAAGCCGAGCCAGAAGGCTTGATGTTGGCCTAGTTGTAGTTGCAAACTATAGATGACCTTTGTGTGTGTGTGTGTGGACGACAAGTGTACTTATCTTATTAGGTTTATGAATCACCGCTTACTTATTTTGCTTATTATTATTATATATCAATCAATGCTTGGTTTTTTTGCTTACTCTTTGGTTTTTTTGCTTACTCTTTGGTTCTCGGACGACAAGTGTGAGTTATTTTTGTCTTTTTCGAGAATATGCCGATGATTGAAATGTCGTGGCACAATATATATGTGAATGTGCTATGACGGGATTGTTAGCCTTGTGATATGCACAAGTCCAGGAATTGTGCATCCTACTTGGCTAACAGTCCCGTCATAAGCATATTCCTGTGTCCAACAACCTAGTTATATATGAGGCATGCTTTTCGAGTTATTTTTGTCTTTTTCGAGAATATGCCGATGATTGAAATGTCGTGGCACAATATATATGTGAATGTGCTATGACGGGATTGTTAGCCTTGTGATATGCACAAGTCCAGGAATTGTGCATCCTACTTGGCTAACAGTCCCGTCATAAGCATATTCCTGTGTCCAACAACCTAGTTATATATGAGGCATGCTTTTTGAGTTTGCTCTTTTTGATTTAAGAGTACTTTCTATAAGTGTATCTTCATATGCGACTTTAATTATACATGTTTTTTCAATCACCGGTTAGTTATTATTGTCAACTTGTAGATGACGTGGTACGTCGTGTACAAGGGACGGGTTCCCGGAGTCTACGATGATTGGGAAGACTGCCGGAGATAGGTGCACCGTTTCAGCGGCAATAGCTACAAAGTGTACAACACTATGGCGGAGGCGGAAGCTAGATACACGCGCTATCTAGCGGTAGTTAGGACAAGGAACCGGATGAAGACCTACACCTTCATCGCGGCGGTGATCATGCTTATCTTCTTTGGTTATTTATCCCGCGTTTGTGTCTAGCTAGCTAGTTTAGATGTCTAGGCGAGCTTCCGAGCTCTAACTTGTTCGATCGACACATGTATTCGCATGTCACCAACTACTACTTTGTAACATGATCAAAACAATGTAACTTGGACTATGTATTCATGTATGAGACTTATCTATATGTATTTGTTTCAATCTTGTTTTTCATATTGAGTATTTATATATATAATTGTATATCTTGTATCTGTGTGTGTATATCTGCTGTAATATTGTATATAATCTGTATTGCATATAATCTGGCTTAGAAATTAAAAAAAAACAAAAAATACATCTGTGGCACACATGGTCTACCTTCTGTGGCGCACTACACCTAAAGCGCACCATGGATGTTTAGTGGCGCACTAGGTAGTGCGCCACAGAAGATCCAAGGGGTAGCGCACCACGCCAAACTTCTGTGGCGCACTAGGGGGTGCGCTACGCCTATCTCTACACAACCGTGGCGCACTAGGCAGTGCGCCACGGCTGAGAGATAGCCGTAGCGCAAGGCCCGTGGCGCACTGCAGGCGCGCCACGGATGATGGTTTCAGGTGCGCCACTAAAGGCCGTTTTCCTAGTAGTGTGACCCCACCAGTGCTTCTCTCAATACAAATCTGCTCTAGGTGTGATACAAATCTTACTTCCTCGATTTTTTTTGTCAGCTTGAATCCACCAGTGCTTTTCTCACACAAGTGAGTCAAGACTCGCAAGTATAGAACTGTGTGTTTGTACTACTGATTGTATTCATTTGAATTTAAGGTTTGAGTTTTTACTCAGCTGAATCTACAAATAGAAGTTGGGGCCTAAAGCAAACCTCATATGTACAGATATGCAATGTAATCTACAGTTTCATGTATATCTAATATATATTGTGTATCTAGATAATAAATAACGTTTCTCAGGCTATATTTCGCTATATTTCTCACTGACGAGATCAAACAGTCCAGGTCAGTTCGTTTTTCTATGTACCTGTGGCTTACACTAAACAATGATAGTTAGTGTGTGGACTTATCAGTGGTGTATGTTGGAAGCTAGCTCTGAAATAGATAAGATATTATGTATTCTACATCAAAACCTTTTGTAGTAATATGTTTTGTCTATGTAGATATCCCAGTATGTAATGGGTACATGTTGCCATCTCCAGATGGAACAATGGATGGAGAGCTCTCTGAATGATGCAGTTTGCTTCTGATTATTATATCTAAGATGCGCCATGTCCTGTTTTTGCTGTTAGTTCTGCATATGATCTGTATTACAGTTAAGTAAAATTTGGCTCTGTTTTTAGGCCGATTCAACCGTGTTGTTTTGTCTGGAGTTATGCAAATTGATCGTTCAGTTCATATACAATGGAGCCAGCCAAGGAAATCATTATTGTTTCCTTTTGAGGATGGGAAAGACGACGTCAACCACCGATGACTCCAAAGCTAAAGAACATCAAAATAACCGCTAAGCTTCAGTGAGCAAAAATGTGCCGTACCTTACGCAGCAGAAAATCAATTATTTTCTTACATGAGCCAATCTCACAGCTAATCCTTCTTACATGTATCTTCTGGCCATTACTAACTAACCAATGCTACTAAATAACCATACGTACGGGGCAACAAGATATATATCAGCGATCAAGATCTCAAAAAGAAAAAAACGACATCGATGGCATGCATCCCTGCATGCACATATGATATGATAACAACAGCCAGGCCACGAACATATATATATACACATGAGACATGTGGTGTAACAAAAAAAAGAGTACTCAGTCATGGTGTGAGTGTGTGTCACAATCTAACTCTTGTACCGTTGTACTCACTCCTTCTCTAACGCTTGTCCTAAGTCAATTTTTTTTTAAAGATTGACCTACTTTATTGAGAAGAGTGGCAACCATATTTGACATCAAATAATTAAAGATTGGCAACATAAATTCTTGCATGATCCTGGACAATAAGCATACGGTGCATCACAGAATTATGACAAGGGTTCCATTTTGATCTTCAAATCCGAGGGAACTATAGCTCACATCACCCAAATAATTCAAGAATTTAAAAATAATTTTTGTAGCAAAAGGCTTAAATACATAGCGCGTGCACCATAGTCGATAGTTAATTAACACACAAGCACTTACTTGCGGGCTTTAACCATATGATTCACTGTAATCGAGCTAATTCGGAATCTTTTTGGATCTATCCGCAACAGATTACCACCGAAATTTGGTGGTTTCTGTAGAAAATTCCTATACTTGGTGTTCTATAAAAAAGTATCACGAAACATTGCTCATTTTTCCTTGCAAACAATAAGGAGGGTTTTACATTTCTTTGCTGCACAAAAGTCTTACAAAATCTATCTACTAATTTACGTTGAGGTAGGTTCGTCTATAAGGATTTTGGTTCCGATTTTTTATTGAACGATTTTGCCCCTACATTTTTGAGGTATTTACCCGCGCCACTGCCACTCCTGAGTTAAATAACTGGTTGTTTTAAACAGGACGTCCATAAAGGTTCTTCCTCGTCAGCCACCCACGCACCTACCACTCCATCGGATCCCTGGCCAGGCGACCTCCGCCACCGTCCTTTGTTCTCTGTCGCGCAACCGCCCTCACCAGAAGCTCTGCGACCCGCTCTGGAGCATGCCTGATCCTCCTGCCATGCTCCAGCGTGACCTCGCGCCGCGGTCGTTGCCATATCCTCCGCCTCCCTCGTCTGCTCCGACCTTGTACCGGAGCCACCACCGCTCACCCTGACTCCCAGGCTACTTTTCTCGCGCGTCCCCGCCCTGATGCGCCGCCACATATGCCCCTCTGCTCGCCTGCCTCTGTCACCCGCCCTAGGCGACCATGCGCGTGGCCGCACCCATGTGTTCATGGCAACCTATGCGTGCCCGCTATATGTTGACTATTGAGATACATCAACCTCTGCTGGTTCACGATTCCAGTTAGGCAGCTCCCTCCAATAGTGTCCCCAATCACACACATGCTCTAGCGCTGCTGGCTGTACAACTTGGTAGCGGGGACAGAGCCAAGCTCGAGGACACGGGAGACCGAACGCTGGAGACAAGAATGACCTTGGGTGGCGATGTAGCGGCTTTGGGGGCGCTGGTGCCAGTGTGGTCGAGGTAGAGCCGGGCCACCGGTCGACGGCGGCCACGAGGAGGAGATCGAGCGGGGTGCTCGCGCGGGGATTGAATGGGCTCGCCGGGTTCGAGGTTGCGTCTCTCCACGAGGAAGCGAGCAGAGGCGACGGCGTCAGGAAGGACCTGGGCGAGAGGAAGATACTGGCGGGCAGAGGGGGTGTGTGGGGGGGGGGGGGGAGGGGGTAAGTGAAAAGATGCCACGAGAGGTAGGTGGAGGTTAGGGTTTGAGGAGTGGCTTCGGCTGGGATGGCTTTGGGCCTCCAGTTCAGTCGCGGGGTCCGGCTATGTCTGGGGGTGGTAGGCTGGCTGGGTTGGCCTTTGCCCTGGCCGGCTGCCTTCCCCTAAAAAGTATTTACTTTTATTTATTTTCTTCTTTGTTAATATATTTTACAAAATGGTTTTTAGACAAATATTCAAGCATGAAAAATAAAGTTTAAATTTAAAATAAAAGACGGGAAGTAAATCATAGTGATGCAAAAATAAAATAAAAACAAATAACTTTTAATATGAAATATACAAATATATATATATATATATATAAAACACCAAAGGATATATAGTATCTATAAATCTGATTGTATTTTGATGGCTCGGAGTGATGATAAAAAAAATTATAGCAACGCACAGGTATTCAGCTAGTAGTGGTAGCTTGTGTAATTTCCTTGCCAAAAATGAGTAGGTTTTACATTTCTCGTGGGCACCGAGCGCTTACATGGATGATCACATAGCACAGCACACTAATTTTTTGGTAAGCTGGCTTGGCTGAGGCACCCAGCTTAAATTTATGACGTTTTCTATACATGCACCTTGTCAGCTGAAGGTGGGAGTATAATGGCAAAACGCAGCCTAAGTTGCTTCTGGACTTCCGGTCGATCTAGCTAGCTACTTACCTGCAAAGTTTACAATAAAATGTATTCTACCGGCCGTAATTTCGATGCTAACATGGCCTCAAGGGTGAGTAGAGTAGGTGACGGCTTGGATGCAGATGTCATTTCGTGTACTTTCTTGAGGTGGCCTCCTGGGCTGGATGGGTACGTGCGTGTGCACAAGGTCGACGGCTACGAGGTGTGCTTCTGTGTTTCTTTCTTAAACTTAAGTTCGCATGCGAGTAAGTTTTTTTACCCATCGAAACCTATATCTAGTTTATGTATATCTTTGTATAGGTGTATTCGGTCAGGCTGGATATACTTCACGTTTTCATCGGCTGATCCCATCTTCCGTTATCGGCGATCTACGTCTTTGCATGCCATGTTTTAAAATTTTGTTAGCGCTGCTATATATCTTTCATTTTCCGCCTCCCGCGGGTATATGTTTATACATGTATGGTGAGTATACGTCTAAGAGGATCACACGGGCTTCATGGCTACAAGAAAAGGGAAAGACGCCGACGGCCTATTTCTACGCGCCGACAACAAAAGATCGGGGCCATCGGCGTAGGTGGAAGGGCTCGATAGCCTGACGACAAAAGATCGGGGCCGTCGGCCCAGAGTTTCCGTCGACGTAGGGCCACAAGCGCTGACGGCAGCCGTCAGCGTAGCACTGCCGTCGGCGTAGGCCCATACCGGCCCAATGTTTACCATCGGCGTAGGTACGGCCATCGGCGTAACAAGCCACATGGCCTAGTCTGCCCTCACCGTATGATGAGCATGCGACGGCATTAGGGCACGGAGCTAGGTAGGGCATGGTGTCTACACCGATGGCATTGCCGCCAGCCGAGAGGCCTTGTTTTTTTGTCCCAAGAATCAAATTTATATAGTTGATTTATTTATTTTTCACTATAATTTTAATGTATATAATTTATAAATAACTTGGAGATTGTACCTCCGAATTTTGGTATCCCGCCACCCGCATAGAATAATGGCGTGAATCTTCCGGAACCCGATACTAAAACATAAATGTAAAATAAAAACAACAAAATACACATATAATATACAACTACAACATAAATATTAAATATAATCTCATTTTTTACGGACCCCGAAGAACCGAAGCCCCTCTTTTGGGGAAACCCTACAAAACCCTCTTTTGGGGACCTGAGGCTTCGAAGCCCCTCTTTTGGAGAAACCCCGGACCGTGTGAAGGTTATCGTATGCACGTTTGTGAAGTCTATGCATGCAAGTGAGGTGGTTATAATCTCTCCCATCCTCAAACAACACATACCTATACATGCACTCTCGTGTGAAGACTATGCATGCAATTGAGGTGGGTACCTTCTCTCCCATCCTCCCACAACACCTACCTACATATTCTAGGGCCATATGCAAGTTTTCTAGGGACCCCGAGGCAACGAAGCCCCCCTTTTGGGGAAACCTTGGACCATGCATCCTGCATCGTCTATCCTCCCCCTAGAAAGGCATCGAAAGGGGGTAGCAAAGTGGAGCCTTGTCTTGATTTGTGTTTGGTTAGGTCATTGTAACATGCCAAAAGAAGGTTGGACCCAAGCTTCAATAAGATTCATGGTCTAGAACCGGAAGTTTCATGCTCTATCTTTGCATGTGAAACCAAACTTTGGCTACAATTAATTCAAAAAATCTAAAAAATGGAAAACTCGCGCACAACGTCATTTTATGTGACTTAGATGCGAGGAACGTTGATAGACATAGACTACAAGACTTTTTCCAAAAAATCCTTCACAAAACCGAGCTTCCACGAATGAAATTATATGGCTTTTAAGCGAAATGAGCTAGGTAAGGAGGCAAACAGGCGGAATCTTGGGCTGAGCCTTGGTTTTCCATGTAGATATGACCTAAACAATCCTAAACCAACAAAAAAGTACATTGTTCAACCCTCGTACGGAGAATGCTATGGGGCTAGACCCGCGGGACCCTCAAATTAGGGTTTCGCTAGAAAAGGACCACCTGAGCGCCGGAATGCCAAGAAAACCTACATGTAACCCTATAATATATGAACAAGTGTGGTGGAAGCTTTATATATGCAGTACCTAGATCTCGGTTGTGACCGTCTACGGTTGCATACGATAATACTTAGAGAAGTGCTGGAGATGTAGAAGGAAACTACTACTATGGGTGAAACGGAGGGAAACCGGTGGAATCTTGGGCCCAACCTAGGTTTTCCATGTAGGTATGACCTAAAAAATCTTAAACCAAAAAAAGTACATTGTTCAACCCTGGTACGGAGAATGCTACGGGCTAGACCCCCGGGGCCCTTGGATTAGGGTTTCGTTGGAAAAGGACCACCTGAGCGTTGGAATGCCACGAAAACCTTCATGTGGACCTAGCATACATGCACAAGCGTGATGAAAGCTTCATATATGTTGAACCTAAGTCTCGTGTGTGACCATATACAGTTTGCATGCCATAACACTTAGACAAGTGTTGGGCATGTAGGAGGAAACTCCCGCTATGGGTCAACCAGAGGGAAACCGGTGGAATTTTGTGTGTAGGGAACTTGTTTCATTTGTATCGATACCAGCTATGTTATTTGGATGATGCAGTACCTATGTTGATTATCTAGCTATGATATGCATGTTATTTGGATGATGATGTACCTATGTTGATGATCTAAACTATGTTTGTGTCGATGTGCATGTGTTGAATAATGTGCTTGGAATCTAGGGATATGCATTACGGGGCTGCAGGAATTTTAAATATACAGGGAATGAACCAAAAATGAAAATATATAAAGAACCTGACAGCGTCTATGCCGACGGCATTGACGTCGGCGTAGGCTTTACCATATATGGCACGGTTTGTCTCTGGGCCGACGAGATGGTCGTTGGCATAACAGCCAACCTGGGCCGACGGCAAGGCCGTCGGCGTAGCAGGGACCCTAGGCCGACGGCAAGGTCATCGGCGCAAGGGCCTCGCAGGCGCATGAAAATACGACACATGGCAGCCTAGAGTTAACGGTAGTCGGTTGCACTAAGTGGGGCCAGAGACCATACGCCGACGGCGCGTACACCGATGGCTCCGTACAGCCGTCGGTCTAGGATTCTACGCCGGCAGGGCAGTACAACGACGAGCATACGCCGACAGCATCCGTCGACGTAGCCTACGCTGACGGCGATCAGGGGCTACGCCGACGGGCGCTGGCAGTCGACGACTGTCTGGTTTCCTGTGGTGCGTGTGGGTTTGTACTGTAATCAGTATCGAGTTTTTATTATTGAAGTTTTAAAAAAGGAGGAACATCGAAGCAAAAGTGGACGGCTATAGCTAATACTATACTCCTATTTGGTAGTAATTCGCTGGAGTTAGAACCGAGGGATTGTTCACGGAAAAATACTAGAGTACGTGTCCGTGCACGATCACTCCCTTAGGTGCAGCTAGGGGTCGATCATACGACTCATAGTCCGGTCGATTACGTCAACTTCCAAATTAAAGTGATCCGGTCGCGGTCAGGCCTGGTCATGGTCTATTTATGGATGCATGTATGGCCACGCACAATTGTTGTTGTTGCAGACGGATTTGTCATAGTATTATTTTTCTTTTATCCTTTGATAGATATTGCTGGATAAGTTCGATAATAACTAGTTAATGTGAGGCCTAGATACACTTCCAGTAAATACTTCCTCCATTCCGATGGAGAAGATTTATATTTTGGATCGCTAAACGAGATTTAATAAATACACTGATAAGTGATTTACATAATTTAGCAGTTTGAAGTTTGATGTCAATATGAATTGCTAGAAGACAAGTGATTTACAATGTCACGATGTGTAAAGTCACAATCACTAGTACTTGTCCCCACATGCACACACACATCCCACAAACTCAACTAATTAGTCACTCAACTTGTCATTTGGTACACTTGAGACCACAAAATGATCTACTATCTGTTTTTGTGGAAAAACGGCAAGCGCGTCGCACACGAGGTCAATCTCGCACAGACGCCCTTTAAAACAATATCATGCCTCGCCATGATGAGCAGAAACGTTTTTTTGCCACAAACAAGCTAGTGCTCAAACTCACTCCAGCATTACAATTCGATGAAAACGAAAACGGGAAGCACATAGACACAGACAGTCGGACACAGAGGGAGCACATCAGCAACCCAGGCAGGTGGCCACCAGACTGCCGTATTGCGTAGGCCGGCTCCCACATCGCAGTTGCTCGCCTCGATCAGGCAGTACTTCACCAACTCGTCGTCACTGGCAGCAGGGGCATCCTCGTGGTTCAGCGAATGCTGGGCCTCGGTGCCAGGTGGCGGTGGAGGAGGGGCGTTCTGGCACTAGCGGGAAGCGCGCCACCCGCCACGCACTGTCGCATGCAACAGTAGAGTACTGTCAGGCCGACCAAGATGACAATGGCATAGAGGAGTACATGTAGCAGAGTCTCTAGGCGCAGGAACCAGGCAAGAAAGCCTTCCTCGGGAGGCGACCTTCCGTGACAATCCTTGATTAGTATTTATGAGCGACATTAAAGCTTTATTATCGAAATGATTAATAGGTTTTACTTCCATCTAAATCGTGATATTACCTTGTGTTTGTAAATAGTACAACGATTTAAAGAACCAGCTTTTACTTTGTGTTATTCGGTTATTGGAATCCTTGAATAGCCGACAAAACAATTTTTATGCAATACAAATATATAGGAGGGGGCATTTGCCCCCCCTATGGAGGGGGCATTTGCCCCCCCCCCCCCCTATGGTTCTAGTTGAACAATAATATGTGTCTATATGTTTTCCCTACCAATGTTTTAAACCGTCCTTCTCCACTAAGATACGGGAGAGGCAGAGGGAGAGTGAGAGAGAAGAAAGGTCATTTTACTTATCTTGTGTTTGAACCCGCTCCAATCATAACAGTGATGCCTAGGGTGTAATACTTGTACTGGCAAGATGAAGAGATCCTTTGCACCATGCTCCGCTGCTAGCTTCACATGAACAAGGATACACCATGGACTTGAACCGGTACTGAGCGAAGACAAGACAATTGCGGCGGCAGCAAAAAAATACACATCTAAGATTTTGTTCCCCTCACCGATGACGTTGTCGGTACGCTTTGCCTCCTGTGACATTGAGACCTTGGAGGTGTGGCGGACCATGATCCCTATCCGGCGGGAGGATTTCATGTTCTTTTTAGAGTGTTTCTCCATGTCTTTTTCGGGATGGTGAGGCGGCGACTATATCCTGAAGTCAGAATAATTCCTCCTTATCTAATCCTCATTCCAGTGGTGCGTCTAGAGCCAGCGGAGGGCACATGGAGTCGTGTGTCTAGTGGATTTCCTGGGATCCGATCTGTCTTTGTGTTCGTTTGTGTGGTTTCATGTTAGTCTTTACCGATCTACAATTTTCATCATTGGAGATGTTGCTACTCTTGTGCACTGGTCCTTTGGAGTTTTAACATAACGACTTCTCGTCTGTCTACTGCAAGAAGCTCTACTACAAGTTTTTAGGCTCTGGTGATGAAGGAGAGAGGATGGGAGAGCGTCTATGGCTTGGGCTAGTGTTTGTAGTTGTCGCTAGGTTGTATATGGACCTATTTGTAATTTTTATTACTTTAATAGCCTTTTGTGCTGTTGTTGATGATTTTTAATACATGGGTGTAATTTTCACAAAAAAATAGTTCGCATGAAGAAGATATACTTGAGTGTAGGAACATTTACGCAATACCTTTGGTTCTTCATTTTCTTGGCTTCACCTCCGTGTTTATGAAAGACTCCACCATGTCCTATCTTGGAGAATGCACTTAAGTTGTCCTTGGATCCAAAATGTATTCATTGATTCACGTGATATATTGAGTTAGTGCACTGAGGAGGGCGTGAGACCGTGAGGCAGCGAGGCCGAGGGGGAGGTGAATTTATACATGTGAGAAAGGTTTACAAGCTAACGGAAGTGATATGTGATACGATGGATCATGCCTTTCACAATGGGGTTTCTTAGCGTTGTATTCTAAGCACTTTGATTATGTGGCACTATAGTTAATGAGGAAAGAGATTGATGTTGTATCTTAGTTAAGACCTTTCAAAATGGAGGTTTCTTAGCGTTGTATCCTATGCACTTTGCTTATCTGACAATATACGTAATGAGGAAAAAATTGGGTTGTATCTTAATTAAGAAATACCTCTTGCACGAATGTCGGGGGAATAACCCCCGGTAGGGTCGTAAAGGGTAAAACATTGCCCAGCCTAGCGTACACCGAGTAAAGGATAAACCTGGCCGAGAAATAACGGTCGGGTAAGAAGGTCATGTGCGGCCGACATAAGAATCATGTCGGCCCATATAGGACAAGTTTGTTTGCCTTACAAGAAGCAACGAGCCGAGTCTCACAAGGGAAGGCCGAGTCAGATAGGACCCGTGGCAAATTTCCGAGTGACGTTCAGGAGGGACCATGGTAAAACACGGTCAAAAGAGAAGGACGGCGCCGGGTGACACGAAAGGAGCCGGGTGACGCCTAAAGCAATGGCTGACGTACAAAGTTACTGTATGACGCCAAAAGAGCTAGAGGCTACATACGGGAGGACCATTAGCTGTCTAGCTTTGTGGACTGGGTAAAGGGGCTCAGGGCTAGCCCATGACCTGGCCCGCACAGTAAGGACCAAGATCCAAACAGTAACCCTAGGACCCAAAGGGGAGTAACCTAGATAGCCAACGCCTATATAAGGAGGGACATAGTTAGGGTTAGAGGAGGTTGGACTTAAGGGAGAAACTAGTGCCATAGGCTATGCCAAAAACAGCTCAAGGAGCACTTGTAAACTTCTTGGATCAATAGAAATCCTAAGTGTAGAGAGTTCATCTTGTTCTTGGTGCGTGGCTAGACATTGCACACCCTCCCCGGTGACCACAAGCATCCATTCGGCCCCCCAACTTAAGCCTACCCATGACATCTGCCGTGACACCACCACGACAGTTGGCGCCCACCATGGGGTAGAAGCAGGTGCTTGATGGATTTTTCGTCCGGATGGGCAACATCATCGCCAAGACCGTCGAGCGCGTCTACTCCGGCCTCATCCAGAGGTTTGGAGCGCTCAACTTCGTCAGCGACAACGCAGGCTGCTTCGGGACCAAGCCATTCCCTAGGGGCGGTCGCTTCATAAGTTTGGCGAGCACCAGGTCTACGTCGCAGTGCGCGTGGAGCGCGCGTACCCGGAGCGCATTATCCTGTTGCCAGATCCGCCCGCGGTTCCAGCCGCAGGAAAACTTCATCAACTCATCTTCGTCGAGGTAATGATGACAGCTCCTAACCCAACAGTACCCCCAGTAGCTCCTATAGTAAACGAGGATGCTGAGGGAGGGAACCAAGAGGAAACACGAAGGGCGGCAAGAATAGCAAAGGCACCGTTAGAAAAGGCAGAGCATATAGCTAGGAGCAAGAGAGCTAAAGAGCGGCAAGAGGCAATAGACAAATTGGCAGAGCCAGTAGCGCAAGCGGCTGACCCGGCGCACGTGCAGGCCGAATTGGAGGAGGCTAGGATAAAAGTCCTGGAAAAAGCAAAGGAGTTAGCACAAGTGCATCAAGATGTAGATATCACTATTCGAGAGCTCAACTAGGCAAATCGAGTCAAGGGCGCAAAGACCCGGCTTGATGCCACAAGGTTAAGTGGTAGAAACCTCAATGAGGAGTTGGCGGATGCAACGTCAAGATAACACCAGAAAATAGTAACAAAACAGCCATGTGGCCAACATACAACGCTGCAACAACAAATCTGAGAGCCGCAGAGGCAGCAATGGCTGAGCTCCCCCATTTGATGGGTGAAGCAAAGAGAAAGCAACAAGAACGAGTCAATGAATTCGTAAAAGCAGCAGGGATTCTGAATGAAGCTTACTACAGGGCGAATCCGGGTATAGCTGGAAGGTCATAGCTGGTTCACTCGGCAACCCCCATCCCGGCGAGGTCAGCAGGCCACACAGCCTCCTCACCTAGAGTGGCGCCAAGACAGAGAAAAGAAAAGAGCGTATATTTAGGGAGGAACAAGAAAATGGTTACCTATGACCCGGCAATGGCTCAAGGAAACCCTACACGTGCACAGGGAACAAGAAGGAATAATGTTCAGGGAAATGAGAACCAGGAAAACGCAGGCCAAGAAAGGCAAGCGGGACAAAGAAACGACAATGGAGGGCAAAACTTTGCGCCTCAACCTAGGCGTGGAACTCACTCGGCAGAAGGAGGAAATCCAGCTCCGAATACTGCGCTAGCTCAACCCGAAAGGAAGCAGCAAAGCGCAGGAAAAGCAGTGCAGCAACCTGCACACCCGAACGCAAACAGATACAGCGATGGTTACTCGGCAATGGTAAATGATGGTATGAATTGCTGGATCATGTGTACCAAGCAATGTGAACCAGACTCGGAGGCAGAAATCTTCAGCCGGATGATGCAAGGCTAAAGCTAGATCGAATAAAGATGACAGAACTGATCGATTCGCAAGGTCCACAGGGTCCACCATGTTTTGGCCCAAGGATCATGAAGGAGCCACCTGTACCGAATTTTCAGCTGGCCAGAGGGACAAAGACCTATGATGGAAGCACAAAGCCAGAAGACTGGCTCATAGATTACAGAACTGCGGTAAAAATAACGTAGGGAAATCTGAGATGGGCAGTGCGATATGTGCTGCAGATGCTAGAGGGACCAACAAGAGTGTGGATAAATAACTTGCCACCTGGAAGCATCAATAGCTGGATCGATTTCCAGGATGCCTTTGTGAGCAATTTCACAAGCACCTACAAGAGGTTGAATCGCCCACAACAGCTAGCTATGTGTAAACAAAGGGCGAATGAAACAGATAGAGAATTCCTCACAAGATGGTGCACAATGCGCAACTATTGCGAAGGGGTAATCGAGTCTCAAGCCATTGCATGGTTTGCGCAAGGATGTAGACATGGAAGTGTACTATGGCAAAGGTTACAGAGAGATATGCCGGCGAGTTTGGCAGAAACGATAAGAATCGCTGACTCGTATGCGTTAGGAGATCCGACTCAACCTCTGCTTATGTCGGCAGACAGGATGACTGAGACTCAGATCTATGACGCTGCCGGGTCGCACAAACGCCAGGAAAGAGACGAGTATAGAAGCAAAAGAAGAGACGAGAGACCAGATTACAGATATGGACCGACTCAGGTCGCAGCGGTGAGTCAAGATCATCCAGATGCTGGAAGTAGCCAACGTCAAAGAACGAACGAGCAACAGTAGTGGATACCAAAGAGTGATGGCAAAAAGCCATATGAACAAAGAAAAACATATCAAGACAGGCAGAAATATACCTATGAGATGATGTTGGATCATCCATGTAAATTCCACACGCCTAGTCCGAGTAAGCCAGCAAATCACACAACAAGACAATGCACTTGGTTTCAGAAGGGAGACATGATAGATTCGCCGAGTAAGCAGTTACCACCACCTCCCCCTCCACCACTCACAGGAGGAAATGCTCAAGCTGTTGGAGATGAGCATAGATACGAGAACAGGCAGCCTAGATACCATAACCAAGAAATAAGGGAGGTTGTGCATCAGGTGCATAACCCAAGAGATGATGACACCCATGTCGGCCATGGAACCAGAAATGAGTACAGAGAACATCACCAGAGCTATGTCGTATTTGTCACAGAGCCGACTAACAAAAAGAGTCAGCAGAGGCAGATGATGGATGTGAAAACCACAATGTTGGCAATCCCAAAGTACATGCACTGGTCTGAACAGGAGATAACTTGGATCATAAAGGATCACCCCAAGATCATGCCGACACCAGGAGGACATGCTCTTGTCTTGGATCCAACTTTCATGGGCCCTATTATCAATGTGAAATTTTTCAAGGTACTGATTGATGACGGCAGCAGCATCAATATCATGTACAAGGATACTATGCTCAAGTTAGGCATTACTATGAACATGCTGGAGCCAACTAAGACAACTTTCCATGGCATCATGTCGGTATTGTCGTGTGAGCCACTTGGCAAAATCTAGGTTGACGTCTTATTCGGCAACAGAGAAAATTGTCGCACTGAAGCCATAGAATTCGTGGTGGTTGACCTAATCAGCTCATACCATGCCTTACTCGGCAGGCCGGCTATGGCAAAGTTTATGGCTACTCCTCACATTGCTTACTTCAAGATGAAACTGCCAGGTCCATGTGGAGATATTACAGTCGAAGGAGATTACAAGAGATCAGTCGCTTGTGCCTCAGCCGGATCTTTGTTGGCCGAGTCACTGGTCATAGCACAGGAAAAGCATCAAATGATGGAAGTAGCAGCATTGGCCAAGGCAACACAAATGTCCATGCTGGCACTTACTAATCTGCATGGCAGTGTATCATTCCAAGCTACCAAGGAAACTAAGAAGGTACATGTGGATGAGACCTTCCCAGAACGCACAGTTACCATTGGTGCTGGGCTAACTGGCAAATAGGAAAGCGATCTCACCAGCTTCCTCCGTGAGAATTGGGATATTTTTGCTTGGTCCACATAGGACTTGCAAGGAGTTCCAAGGGAGCTGGCTGAGCACTCTCTTCATGTAAGGCCAGATGCCAAGCCAGTGAAGCAACCCCTCCGCCGCTTCGTCGAGGATAGGAAGAAAGTGATAGCTGTCGAGATAGCCAGGCTCTTGGCTACCGGATTTATCATGGAAGTACTGCACCTAGATTGGTTGTCAAATCTAGTCTTGGTTGAGAAGAAAAAGGATGACCCGAACATGGAAGTGGTGTGGCCCATGTGTATCGATTACACGAACCTCAATAAGGCGTGTCCAAAGATCCATTTCCCCTGCCACGGATCGATCAAGTCATAGACTCTACTGTCGGGTGTGAGTTGTTGTCATTTATGGACGCGTATTCTGGTTTCCACCAGATACCACTTAATCTGAATGATCAAATAAATACAGCTTTTATCACCCCATATGGGGCTTATTGCTATCGCACTATGCCTTTTGGCTTAAGAAATGCAGGTGCAACATATCAAAGATGCATGCAAAAATGCTTGCAAGATCAATTGGACAAAAATGTTCAAGTATACGTCGATGACGTGGTAATAAAAACCAAACAAAGTCATATTCTAATTGAGGACTTGTGTCAAACGTTCGCAAACTTAAGAAGATTCCGGATGAAACTTAACCCGGAAAAATGCACATTTGGTGTCCCGGCTGGAAAGTTACTCAGATGCCTTGTATCCAGCCGAGGAATTGAGGCTAACCCGACAAAGATCAGGGTCATCGAAAGAATGGAATTACCAAAAACCCTCAATGATGTCCAGAAGTTCAGAGGATGCCTGGCCTCGCTGAGTAGATTTATCAGTCGGCTAGGCGAAAAAGCCTTACCATTATATCAACCGATGAAAAAATCAGACAAATTCACATGGACACAGCAAGCTGATAGCGCTTTCCATGAACTCAAAAAGATGTTGGCAACAACACCAATATTAGCTTCACCACTATCCAAAGAGCCAATGCTACTCTATGTCGCCACAACCAACAGAGTTGTAAGTGCAGTGATAGTGGTAGAACGCGAGGAAGAGGAAAAATCAGTCCAAAGACCAGTTTATTACCTGAGCGAAGTGCTCTCTATATCAAAGCAAAATTACCCTCATTACCAAAAAATTGCGTATGGGGTGTATATGGCAGCAAAGAAGCTAAAGCACTATTTTCAAGAACACCCAATCCGGGTATTATGCAAAGCACCCATCTCGGATATATTGGGCAGCAAAGATGCCAGTGGCCGAGTCGCAAAATGGGCCATAGAGCTAGCACCATATACTCCACAGTATGATAGGCAAGATGCAATTAAATCTCAAGCCGTAGCTGATTTCTTCGTGGATTGGATGGAAATACAATAGGAGCCACCATTGCCAGATCCGAATTATTGGAAAATGCATTTTGATGGGTCCAAGACAAAGATGGGCCTGGGTGCCGGGATAGTGCTCACATCTCCAAAGGAGGACCAGCTCAAGTATGTGTTGCAGATCCACTTTGCTGCATCCAATAATGTGGCCGAGTATGAAGCACTTGTACATGGCATAAAGGTGCCTAAGGAAATTGGCATTAAAAGGATCATGTGTTTTGGTGATTCGGATTTGGTCATTCAGCAAGTATCTGGGCATTGGTACGCGGTGGATGCAAACATGGCATTATATCGTTTTCATGTACAGCAAATTTCAGGATACTTTGATGGGTGTGAATTTCATCACATAACGAGAGCGGAAAACGAGGCAGCTGATGTACTATCCAAGTTAGGCTCATCTCGGCAAGCAATTCCATCAGGAGTAGCGTTGGAACATCTTAGAAAACCATCCATCATGCCGTCACCAGAGTCTGAATCAATATTCATCCTGACGAGCCAATAATCAGGCATGGAACCCATGTACATTGACTCAGGGGCAGGTTCGAGTAACTCGGGGACTGACCCGCTCAACCTAGGGGTTGCCGAGTCACACTCGGGGAATCCCCAGGTTATGTCGGCTGAGCCAATGGAAATTAATGAAGAAGCAGATCCAGCACCGTTGCTACCAGCCTGGGCTCAACCAATATTCAACTACTTGAAACATGGAACTTTGCCAGACAATGAGGTAGTGGCAAGACAGGCAGAAAGAAGAGCAAAAGCCTACACTATAATCAACAAGGAGCTATATAAAAGAAGTGTGACAAGTATACTGCAGCGTTGCATAAGTCCATAGAAAGGCCAAGAAATTTTGTTGGATATTCACCAAGGAGAGTGTGGGCACCATGCATCATCGAGGTCATTGGTGGCCAAGGCATTCCGACATGGATTTTATTGGCCAAGCGCACTAGCAGAAGCGCAAGAGCTATTAGGAAAATTCAACGGTTGCCAGCACTATGCGTCAAGGTCACACTTACCAGCATCTGAATTGAGAATTATACCAATCACTTGGCCATTCGCAGTATGGTGCTTGGATATGGTAGGACCATTCAAACCAGCGAGGGGAGGCATGACTCACATACTAGTAATGATTGACAAGTTCACCAAATGGACAGAAGTGAAGCCCATCAAAAAATTGGACGGAAAAACAGCTATCACATTCCTAAGAGACATAAACTTGAGATACAGTTACCCACACAGCGTGATCACAGATAATGGCACAAACTTTGCCGAAGGAACTTTTGCTTGATTTTGCGGAAAAAAACCGAATAACACTTGACGTAGCATCAGTCGCCCATCCAGAATCAAATGGACAAGTTGAACGAGCTAATGGCTTAGTTCTATTCGGGATAAAACCCCGCTTAATGGAACCACTCCAGAGATCACTTGGTTGTTGGATAGAGGAATTACCCTCAGTAATATGGAGTTTAAGGACAACTCCGAATCGATCAACTGGCTATACGCCATTCTTTCTTGTGTATGGGGCAGAAGCAGTTTTGCCTGCCGACATAGAATATGACTCGCCAAGAGTGAGGCAATACTCAGAAGCCGAGGTAAAAGAGTCCCGAGAAGATGGAGTTGACTTACTCGAAGAAGCACGGGAATTGGTATTGTCTAGATCCGCCATATACCAGCAAAATCTCCGATGCTATCACAGCCGGAAAGTTCAACCTCGTGTTTCTCGAGAAGGAGATATGGTGCTCGGACTAGTACAACGCACAACTAGAATGCATAAATTATCACCCCATGGGAAGGACCGTTCATTGTAAGCAAAGCATTGCACAATGATTCATATTATCTAATAGATGCTCGCGAAGCACAAAAAACAAGGCGGACAGATCAGGTGATGAGACCAAAAGGCCATGGAATGTGGCACTGCTTCACCCTTCTACACTTAGGAGAAGCAGTGTATGTATCTCTCGAACTCTCATATGTCGGGCGCTTATGTCGGCTGCGCTTATGCCGGCTATGTGCTGATAATAAAATGGTATGACTAGAAAAACTGACTCGGGGACTGCCCCTCATGTTTATCCTTTCATTATTCTATGTCGGTTGGCGTTGGCACTTGAGACTTATCTTGGAACAAGTAGTGTTTATTCGGATAGAATCAAATCTTCGACTATGCTGTTGTCCGAAAACACGGCTTCATGGCAAGCAAGAGGAAAAGATCAATGACGAGTAAACATAACACCGGATAAGCAAAAGGAAAAATGCGATTTGACCCTATGTATGTTTTTAACTAACCCACTACAGGTTACATTGCATTATATGTTGAATGATCCTAGGTCAAGTGATATCATTTTCATATCCGGCAACTCAATCCTTAGTATTTTGAGACTCTAATATTGAATGCCAAAAAAGGTAGACAAGAGCCAAAGTCAAGGAAAAGTGAAACGACAAAATGAAACTCGAGGACTTGCCCCTGGATTATTCACATTCAAAGTGTAATAAGAAGTTTAAGCCTTATCAAAAGGCACACACCCAAAATAGGTATACTATATGTTACATCTGTACCCGGCATACCGGGGATCTCATCAAAGTTAAAGTATTTTTCTAATCATCCTAAGAAGCAGCTAGGCTCAGAGGAGTGGTCTTGGAGCTAGGAGCATCATCCGGAGCATCTGCCGAGTCAGGGGCACCGGTTGCCGAGTCTTCTGGGTCGTCTGACTCGATGGCCTCTCTATCGGCTCCTTCGTCATCAGCAATCTCGGAAGAGGTTCGCCAAGGTCGAGGAAGCTGGGCCCATCGCACCAAGCATGCACCAGAGCATACTCAACCATGGCATAAGCTCGCTCCTGGCGTTTCTTGATAAGATCGGGGTCATGAAGCCACTTGCCTTCAGCCCTCGTGCGCTCGAGAACATCAAGATTGATGTCCTCATACCACAAGAGCACAAAGGCAAGAGCCTTGTCCGCTGCGGCTCGGCCGGCCGACTCGCGCCATTGATCCAACCTATCTTCAGTCTGAAGCAGCCTAGCAGCCAAAGGCTCGATGAGTGTGGGCGCGTCTTCACCCGGCCAGAGCATTCTAAACGCATGGATTGCTGATTTGAGCAAGTCCACACCACATGATTTGAAGGTCTTGGCATGTTCTGATAGCGCCACAAGATGCTCGTCGATACTGACCTCGCCATTAGCAGGAGCTCCAGACTCGGCGCGAACTTTCTTCATGGCCCTTATCGCAAACATCTCAGCCTCGGGAAAGTTCTCTGCAAACACAAGAGAACATTAGAAAAATAATAAAGAAGAGGCAAAGATCAAGAACAGAAAACACAGTGCAAAAAGAGTAAGAACTCACTACCGAAAAAAGAGTTGATGGCACCGAGATTGTCTTGCCAAATCTTGGCCTTGGCTTGGAGAGCATCCAGGTCCTGGTGCGCCGAGTTAACCACCGACTCGGCCTCCTTGAGTAGCTCCTTGGTCTTCTCGGCGCTAGCGGCATGTTGGATGTCCTTCTTGGCAAGCTCCTCCCGTAGCCCCTTCACCTCGGACTGGTGCTTCTGCTCCATGACGGCCATCTGCTTTTTCAGCCGAGTCACCTCGTCTCGCTCCTTCTGGAGTTCGGCTTGGTGCTTCTCTGGTTATTCGTAACATATCACTCGTCAACAACAACAAAGCTATATCGATCCATCAGGATAGAAATGGCAAAGGAATGAGCATGAATACAGAGCAGCCAAAGAATTGCTAAGAACTTACTTTCATTCTCGCTGATCTGGGAGTGCAGCACGTCAATGGTATACTGGGCAGAAGCTGTGCTAAAACAACGAGAAAAGATCAAGGAAATGAAACAAAGAAAGATGCGCTGAATAAGGATATGGCGAGTAAGAAAATTACCTTGGATCGAGTCTCGGCTTGCAGCTTGTGATGAGCGAGCTCGAGCTTGTGATACTCCCAGAGGAGAGCCTGATGCACCTTGGTGCGCTCATTGTGCGTAAGCTGCGTAATAAGAGAGGGTCAGAAAGTACGCAATCGAGCTTCCAGCCAAATGAAAGTTGGGTTTTAACTTAGAGATTATAGCCGACTAAGTTCCTCACTCTGCAGTGACCTCGGGGACTAGGGATCATGCATGATAAAAAGATATTCGGTATGTAAAAGAGTAATAAAGTTATTTACCTCGTTCACTTCATCTGCTCTGGACATCAAGGCGATGGCCTGCTGAGTCATGTCCGAGACAGCTTTGGGGCCTAGCTTCAACTTCTTGCCCGTATTGGAGCTGACCTCTTGCTCGCCGTCTACGTTCCAGGCAACGGCATAATGCTCCGCAAAACCAAGGCCTTTCCCTCTCAGCGTCCGAGTGAGAACTTGCCCCTTCTTCAGGGCAGTTCCCACATTGGCGCGGGTAGCAGCAGCGCTGGTGTCCAAGGCAACAGCCTTGGAACTGCCGCTAGACCCAGCAGCCACTAACTCGCCCAACTAACCCGCCGACGCGGGTGCCTTCGTTGTTGGTGTGGGCCGAATCTGGGGAGCAGTGCCAGGGGCATGGATCAAGGTCAACTATTTGGTCGAGGAAGGCTTGCCGAATGAAGTGCGAGCCGGACCTGAAGCAGCAGGCCGGGTCTGACTTTTTGACAGAGGAGGAGAGTGAGTAGATCTGGTTGGGGATAAGATAGGGGCCGACTGAGCGGGCTCAACAACGCTCCACGGAACAACCACAAGATCAACTTGTGGGCTGGTGTAACATCCCAAAAATATTAATCATTGATCATCAAACTCTAATCACTAAAATTAGGGTTAACAAAAAATTGATTAATTTAAATCATATCAATGCATGTGTGTATGTGATGATTTGATAAATGCATGAATGAAATTTTGTGATTAACCTAAATATCAAGAAATGGTTTAAAGATGAATATAACATCATATAAAACATTTCCGTGTAGAAACAAATCAAGAGAAAATAAAAAAAATCAAATAAAGCAAATGGTCATTTTTGCCAATCTTGCTCACTAGATCACTTTGAGTGTTTCTAGTCCAAGATTCAAACATAAACTTTCCCAATTATTTTCACCCCTTGCTAGAACAAGTAAAAGTGAATCAAATCCCACCTTTTAAACTTACATAAATATTTGGCAACCTCATTCAAATCACAATTCAAAATTGAATCTTTATCATATGTGAAGATCACCCATTTTCAAAACCCAACCAAACCAGTACCCCTTGACTAATCCAACTAACCAGACACTCCCTAGTATGTGCCTAGCAAACCCACCAAGTTTAAATCCAAAATTCAAATTCAAAGTTCTTGCGGCCATTTTATCAAACACCTTGCAGATACAAAACAAACAAACATCAAACACTATTTGCAGCAGTAAATCTGGCCAACCTTGTTCCCTCTCTCGTTGCAACAAGCTCTTAGTATATCACCTAGCCTCTTTAACAATCCTTAGCACCACTATGAGCAAGCCTAGCCATTAATGGCAAGCATGCCGAGCCTCACCTTGCCACCCCCATGTTTCCAGCGAGCTAGAGGAAGAACTAGCCTCGCCAACCTTGTCTGGCATACTGCCCATGCCTCACCGCCCCCTCTAGACCATCCCTAGCTCGAAGATAGAGACAGGAACCACCGGAAACGCCGTGCCCGCTCTGCTATAGACCATGCCGACGCGCATCACCGTGCATGCTCCGTTCCCATTCAACCCGACCACCTCGAGCCCTTGTCGCCCGCCAGCACGAACCCCAATGTCCTAGGAGACCACAAGACATGCTCGTTTCCTCGACCGTACCCCGTAGTCGCCGCATGCCGCGAAGTTTGCCGTCGGTACCGCGCAGAGCACCGCACGTTCCAGACCAAACCCCACCGCCCTACGCCTCGCCTTTAAACTAGAAACGATCGCCAAGAGACCACGCAATGTCCCCTAGCCTTAGCCACGCTGATAGCCGCATGTACCGTCGCCTCCGACGAGCTCAGCCCACACCGTGATGCCCCTCTTGCTTGCCTATAAATAGAGGCCTCCACCGCTCGTTTTGTTCACACCAGTTCACTCCCCTCTCCCTCAGAACCACCCCACCTCACTCCCGGAGCAAGGCGAGCAGCGCATCGCTGGAATTTGGCCGGAGCCCGCCGCTATTGGAGAAGAAGGAAGCCGTCGATTGGAGCCGCCCCAGGAGAAGCTGCCGATACTAGGAGGATCGCCATCATCGACTTCATCGTTTGCCCCTGTCGCCGACCCTCGACTGAACCCCGGTGATCCTCCCACGACCCCCACCTGCCGTGCTAGGGTTTTGTCTCGCCGGCGCTGCCTGACGTGGACGATGAACCAGAGCCGTTCGATTAGAACTAGATCCCACGGTCCGCATTGCCCCGTACCACTTCGCCCTTCACCGTCTCACTGATGCGTGGGGACATCCACTTAACCAGCCCGCGCGTGCGCTGTGCGTAGTGGGCCGGCCCAGTAAAACCTTCCGCGCGACCCAACAATTCAAATTTAGTTTTATTCATTTAATTTCAAACACGGTTGTGTACATCGATTCAAAAATCAACCCAGCTCGATTAACTGAACCAAAATGCATGAAACTAATTTTGTTAGAAAGGTACTGAAATGCTTAATCCAAGCCCGTTGGATTCAAACCACTTGGATTTGTAGATCACCTATGGTAAAAATAATAAGGCAGAAGCTTTTATGCATTTAAACATTTTTCAAAATTCAACCATAAAAGCTTTTGAGATGATTCCAACTCTGCAAAATCACATTTGACCATACCTTCTAGAATATATAAAAATATATAAGTTTACTTATAGGAATAATGTTCAAGTAATTAAAGAATGCCCCATAGGCATTTCTAGTCACTTTATTTAATTAAAATAAAAAGGTTAAACCCTATTAAATTGTGACACCACTTTAACTCACATTCCCATGTACTGAAATATGTGGTGATGACATGTGTCAACATGATCCCATGTTTGAGTTGAAGAATATTAAATCTTAAGTAGTTTTTCAATGAGAAGAAATTACTTTTCTCAAAATAAAATAACTAAGACAAGTACTTTAATCTTGTAATGATAGTGATGATGATAGATCATCTAGCGTGAACCTTTGTGTGATGTTTAGAAATAGTTAAGTATTGTTTGGTGATTGTGTACCTTGTATTTATTTATAGACGCTAGTACGGACCAAGGATACGAGGAGGAAGGAGGATACTACGAGGAAGAAGCCGAGGAGAACTTCAACCACTGCTCTACATAAGGCAAGCTAACACTTGCAATATACCCTACTTATGCAATCCTAATACTACTAGTTGAATCAGCAAGCTTATACTTGCAATTATGCAAGCTACTACTTGCTTGTTACTATGCCAACTATATTCCTTCAGCATATGTGATCATACCCACTTGATACCCCATCCTAGTTTTACTTGCAAGCTTAATGCTTTATTTTCTTTATGAAAGCTTTTTCTTAGAGTTTACTTAAGTGACTTGTAGATTCTAGACAGATAACTGAAGGTAGCATATTGAGCATAAAATTTGGCCTAAGTTAGATAATCTTGATGTCATCCTAAGGCATGAGATTGAACTTAGCTAATCCCCACTTATTTATTACCCCTCATTAGTCTTTACCCCCACTTGTAGATGCTAGTGCTAAGCATAAAACTTGATCAACTTTAGATGGGAATACTTGGTGAAAATGGTTATGGAAACCTTAGAATGATGAGTCATTCTACTGAAATGTTTTGACATGTGTTCTTGAACATCAGATGATTTTAACGATGAAAATGTTAAGGCATGAGCCTTAGCCCTTTATAAAATTGATGGTTGTCTGGATGCGATACCATTCCAATTTTACCGTACAACCACAATACCCGAAAATTGGGTAGGGCTTGACTGGAAATTTATATACCTTAGTATGGGTTCCCTCACGACCAAGGTCTGAGCTGAGGCTACCTTGTGAAGATTGTCCACCTGTGCATTCCTCGAGATGACAGTTGGTCATGGTTGGGAGGCCAAACTCACAGGAGAGATGCCTATACTAGGGCGTGTAATTGAAAGGTTAGGATTGATTATCCGCATACTGAGTATGGTGAATTCAGGATTGTTCCTGACGGATGTATCAAATGTTGTGGTGAAAGTGTACAATCTCTGCAGAGTGTCAAACTATTCTAATAGCCGCGTTCGCGGTTATGGACAGTTGGAGTGGCCATACTGTTCTATCGTCAGACGCTTTCAAAAGGACTTATGAAATGATTTATGACTTTGACTTGACCACAACAGAGTTGTGACATGAAATGCAAGTTCCCATTTAGGTGTTATAAAACTTTCAGCTAGTTATCTTTGCTTATGAACTTAGTATAGGTAAATCTGGCTTTTTGCAAAACAACCCTAGAGCTTAGTATCCTACTACAAAAACCCCCTTAACTTGTTAGTATTAGTTTGCGAGTACTTAAAGAGTACTCATGGCTTTTTCCCTGGATATTCCTGTGTCCATACTATGAAGAGGAGTATCAGGATGATGGACCACAGGAAGGTTACGATAACTAGGATCATCTCCCATGGTCAGCATTGCATGTGACCATGAAGATGGAGCTTCGCCTATGCTATCATTATCTTTACGTTATTTCGCTGCTTGAATTGTATTGAGAACTAGATCATGAGATCCTTATTTGTGTAAGACCTTATGTATGGTTTGTAATGGATGATGTACTGTGATATCCAAATCTGTTATATCTCGCAAAAATGGTAATCCTAGGATTGCGATGTATGGCATAACAGGCATCTAGGATTAAAAATCCGGGTGTTGACAAGTTGGTATCAGAGCCATCCTAACCATAGGAGACCCTAGTTAGAATGGATGTTTGAATCAAAAACTTAGTTTGAAAAACCAAAGGAAGTGATTATTTACAAAAACTTATTCGTATTCTTATCACTTGGATTCTTTCATGAAAATTCATGTTCCTCAAAAATTCTTGCAAACTTACATAAAATTTGACACACTTGATCACTCTACTAACTTACTCATCCTATATTCTTATATACGGACGTGAAGTACAACAAGTTTTATCAGTTGGGGAATGGAGGAGACCTCATCTTTGAGTGTGACTTGGACCAGCTGTCGGAGATGCTGCAGCGTCCGCACCCCAAGTTCTTCGGAGCTCAGCTCAATGATCAGGATGGAGAAGATCTGTAGTGGCTAGTTGTTGCAAGTCTTCGAGGAAAGATTGAACCTCCCACTACAGAGGGAATTCAGTTCACCTTAAGAGAGAACAACTGGCTCGATGGACTGGCCAGGGAAATGCAGGAAGCTCTTGCCCGTCTATGTGGGCAGAGTATCAATCAAATAAAGGGTACCCGTTTTGAATTCTACCCAAGGCATGATGTTATGGGACAACCACTGGAGGCCCCATACCACCACGAGCTGAAGAGTCAGTTGGACCACCTCAGCTTCATGATGTACGACCGTCAAAAGGAGTTGGACAATGCCCGTTCCTATGCCAACCACAAGTACGCCATCGCCAAGAAGAAGGATCAGACCATCACCATGCTAGTGAAGGATCGCAAGTCTCATCACCGTCAGCTCGACAAGAAGGAGCGCATCATTTCCCGTCTTCGCCACCGGATCACGGATTTGGAGGAGACCATCCACGAGAGAGACATGCAGTTGTAGGAGAGGGAGAATGCAGGGGAAGACCTTCGTGGAGACCCCTACTCGTATCTCAGCGATGATGACTTTCTGGAGGATCAGGCCATGGATTTCTTCACCGATGAGGATGACTTCACCTTCATCGATGATGATGATGAGGATGACGAGGACACTGACTTCGAGGAGTAGTAGCACTTGAGCACTAGAGTTAGTGAGTTGTATTCGGTCCCACTGTATCTTAATTTTCTAGAATGGTTCTTAACACCATCTGTTTTTCTTTGTTGTGGTGTGTGTTTGTATTGTGTGCTATGAATGAATGAATGAAAAGCAAGTTGCTAGAAAAATCTGAGTCAAACTTCAAAAACTTTTCAAAAACCTTGAACCTTAAAAATTTCCCTCTTTTCTCATGATCTATCTCAATCTTCAGATGCCTCGCGGAGGAAGTGGTTCATCCCCGGACCCGATGTTGCAAATCTTGCAAATGTTGGTTTCTGACCGCGAAGCTAAAAGAGCCAAACATCAAGCCAATTTAGCCACCCTTCAACACATCTCCCAGATGGCCAACAACAATCAAGGCCATGGAAATCAGGACAACCATGGATCTAAGCTCAAGAATTTCCAGAACACCAATCCACCTGCTTTCACTAAGTCAGAAGAGCCCTTAGATGCAGATGATTGGCTGCAAACCATGGAGAACAATCTGGAAGTCGTAGGAGTGGAAGCTAACGAGAAAGTTATGTTCGCCACCCACTATCTGGCCGGAGATGCAAGAGCATGGTGGAACAGCGTTCGTGCAATGATCGCGATGATGACTTGGGATGAATTCAAGGTCAAGTTCAGCAGAACCCATGTGCCACCGGGTTTGATCAAGAGGATGAGAGATGAATTCAGAGAACTGAAGCAAGGAAGGATGACATTAGTGGAATACCGTGACAAATTCTTGTCATTAGCTAGGTATGCCCCGGATGAGATCGACACTGAAGCCAAGAAGAAAGAGAGATTTCTGAATGGTCTGCACGATGAGATGCATACGGTGTTAGTCAATATCCCCTTTGCTAATATTGAAGCCTAAGTTGACTGCCATTCAGATGGAAGGAAAGATCAATCAAGCTAATGAGAACCGCAAGCGTCACATGATGCATCGGCCAGGAACCCACCATGCACCAAAGTATCGCCCCAACCCATCTCCAGGATTTGCCCCGAGAACCAACAGACCCCCTGATGAACCGTCTGACCTATCCCAACCGTGAAAACCCAAGGCCTGGAGGAAACCACAACAACCCCGGCAACTCCAGCAATTTCAACCGTGCAACACCCAAGTTCAACAACAACAATGTCGCCACCAACACCAACACTGCTCCAAGGACTCGAAGCAATGTTGTGCATGTTGCAGTGAAGGACAAGTCGCAAGTGACTTGTTATGAATGTGGAACCAAGGGTCACTATTCCAATGAGTGCCCCAAGAAGATTGCCGCAGCCCCCAATGAAAATGCCCCAGCTCAGCAGCAGCGTCGTGTCTAGCCCGGAAGAAGGTTTGCCCTAGGGAACTCGCTCAACCTCAACGGCCATATTTTTCTCATGCATGCAGAAGAAGCCCAAGAAGCGCCAGATGTCGTGCTGGGTATGTTTTCTATTAACTCAGTACTTGCAAGAGTGTTGTTTGATTCTGGAGCATCGCACTCATTTCTCACTGAAGAATTTGCATGCACTAGTAAGATTCAACCAACCAAACTGAAGCATGTTATGATTGTTCAAATACCTGATTCAACCACCAAATCTAGGCAAATTTGCAAAGCCGTCCCTATCCGAATCCATGGCATAGATTTTTATGCTAATCTAATAGTACTCAGAACTAAAGGTTTAGAGGTAGTACTAGGAATGGATTGGATGTCCAAACACAAAGGATTAATTGGCTGTGCCAAGAAAGCCATAACCATGACCAGTACAGCCAAAATCTCAGTCGAGCATGTATCTGAAACCTTGCCTCATCAATTCAAGTGCAACAAGAGTATAGCCCAACCTACCATTGACCAAGTTTGGATAGTCTGAGAATACCCCGATGTATTTCCAGATGTTTTGCCTGGTATGCCCCCAGATCGGGATATCGAGTTTATCATTGAACTAATACCTGGAACCGGACCCATAGCCCAGAGACCATATAGTATGAACCCGTCTGAACTAGTGGAACTGAAGAAGCAACTGGATGCCATGCTGGAAATTGGATTGATTCAACCAAGTGCGTCGCCTTGGAGATCACATGTTTTGTTCGTGGACAAGAAAGATGGAGGTAACCGTTTGTGTACGGATTATCGGAAGTTGAATGATGTTACCATCAAGAACAAGTACCCATTGCCAAAGATAGGAGATTTGTTTGACCAGTTGACTGGTGCCAAAGTGTTTTCTAAGATTGATCTTAGAACTGGCTATCATCAACTCAAGATTCGCGTAGAGGATATTCCAAAGACTGCCTTCACCACCAGATATGGATTATACGAGTATACGGTCATGTCTTTTGGATTAACCAATGCCCCCGCTTATTTCATGAACCTCATGAATAAGATTTTTTATGGACTTCCTGGATATGTTTGTCATTGTTTTCATCGATGACATTCTGATTTATTCCAAATCAGAAGAAGAACATGAGCTACACCTAAGGACCATTGTTGGAACCCTTAGAGAGCATCAGTTGTATGACAAGTTTAGAAAATGTGAATTATGGTTACAGGAGGTAGGATTCCTCGGACATATTGTATCAGCCGGAGGAATTTCCGTTGACCCTGCGAAGGTGAAAGATGTTGAAGATTGGCAAGCCCCAACCACTCAAACCCAAGTTCGTGCATTTCTCAGATTAGCGGGATACTACCGCAAGTTCGTAGAAGGATTCTCGAGTATCACCAGACCCATGACCCAATTGCTGAAAGAAGGACAAGAAGTTTGAATGGACTAACAAATGTGAAGCGAGTTTTCAAGAACTCAAGAGGAGATTGATTTCAGCCCCAATATTGATCATGTCGGATATCAAAAAGCCCTTTGATGTGTATTGTGATGCATCCAAGATCGGTCTCGAATGTGTGGTAATGCAAGAAGGCAAAGTTATATCTTATCTATCCCGACAATTGAAACAACATGAACAGAATTATCCAACCCATGACCTTGAACTCGCAGCCGTAGTTCTAGCCCTGAAGACATGGAGGCATTCTCTCATGGGAACCGTTGTGAGATTTATTCGGATCACAAGATCTTGATGTATATATATACTCAGAAGGAGCTGAATATGAGACAGAGAAGATGGATTGAGCTAATCAAGGATTATGATCTGGACATTCACTATCACCCTGGTAAAGCCAATGTGGTAGCAGATGCCCTTAGCAGATTGCCGTGCCGCTTGAACTCCATGATTTTGAAGGAGCAACCAAGTTTGCACAAAGAGATGGAAGATTTCCGAATGGAATAAGTGAGTGAAGGATTTTTGGCTAGCATAGAACTTCAACCCACCTTGATCAATCAGATCAAGGAGGCGCAGCAAGGAAATGCTAGTATCGACGGAATCAAGCGTCGTATCGGTACAGGCAAAGTACCCGGATTCACGGAAGACAAAGAAGGAGTTCTGTGGTACAAAGTACGCCTTTGTGTACCAGGAGATTCGGAATTGAAAGAAGTGATTTTGAAAGAGGCCCATGATACTCTTTATTCTATCCACCCCGGAGGAACGAAGATGTATCAGGATTTGAAGGAACAATTTTGGTGGCATAAGATGAAGAGAGAAATCGGAAGCTATATCGCCAAGTGTGATATCTGTCAGAGAGTCAAGGCGGGACATCAAAGACCCGCAGGATTGTTGCAACCGCTACAGATTCTGGAATGGAAATGGGATTCCGTTGGAATGGACTTTATCACCGGATTGCCTACTTCTAGTAGGGGAAATGACTCTATCTGGGTCATAGTTGATAGATTGTCCAAAGTCGCCCATTTCTTACCAGTCAAGACCACCTACCAGATCTCGAAGCTAGCGGAGTTATACATCGCTAGAATCGTCGGTTTGCACGGAGTCCCCAGGAACATTGTGTCGGATGGAGGAACTCAGTTTACCTCGAGATTCTGGAAGAAAGTCCAAGAAGGTTTAGGAACCCGACTAGATTTTAGCACCGTGTATCACCCTCAGACCGATGGACAAACGGGGCGAGTAAATCAAATACTCGAAGATATGTTGAGAGCATGTGTGCTAGAGTATGGATCTAAATGGGAAGACTGTCTGCCTTTCACAGAATTTTCATACAATAACAGTTACCAAGCTAGTTTGCAAATGGCCCCATTTTAATTCATGTATGGAAGGAAGTGTCGCACCCCTTTGAATTGGTCGGAAGTAGGAGAGAGTCAGATTTTCGGACCCCACATCCTACGAGAAGAAGAAGAAGAGAAGGTTCACAAGATTTGTGAGCACCTCAAGACCGCCCAGTCGAGACAAAAGAGTTACGCCGACAAGAGACGTCGAGACCTCGCTTTCAATATCGGAGATTTTGTGTATCTCAAACTGTCGCCTTTGAAAGGAATGCAGCATTTTCAGCTCAAAGGAAAGTTAGCCCCCCGCTATATCGGACCCTTCAAGATTTTGAATCATCAAGGAGAAGTATCGTATCAATTGGAACTGCCAGAAGAAATGTCAGCAGTGCACAATGTGTTCCATATATCGTTACTTCGCAAATGCCTAGAAGTTCCGGAGAAGACCAAAGTTTTCAAGAACATTGACCAGCGGACCATAGAGATCAACAATGACCTGACCTATCCCGAAGTACCCATCCGTATTTTGGAAGAAGCTTTCAGAACCACTAGGACCCGAAGCATCAAGTTTCTCAAGATTCAATGGAGCAACCACACTAAATAAGAAGCTACCTGGGAGCGCGAAGATCACATCAGGACGAAATTTCTCGATCTCTTTAAATCCTATGTAATATTTTCTTCCTTTTTCAAATCTAGGGATGAGATTTTGTTTAAGGGGGGAAGGTTTGTAACATCCCAAAAATATTAATCATTGATCATCAAACTCTAATCACTAAAATTAGGGTTAACAAAAACTTTGATTAATTTAAATCATATGAATGCATGTGTGTATGTGATGATTTGATAAATGCATGAAATAGAAAGAAATGGTTTAAAGATGAATATAACATCATATAAAACATTTCCATGCAGAAACAAATCAAGATAAAATAAAAAACAAATCAAATAAAGCAAATGGTCATATTTGCCAATCTTGCTCACTAGGTCACTTTGAGTGTTTCTAGTCCAAGATTTCAAACAGAAACTTTCCCAATTCTTTTCACCCCTTGCTAGAACAAGTAAAAGTGAATCAAAGCCCACCTTTCAAACTTACAGAAATATTTGGCAACCTCATTCAAATCACAATTCAAAATTGAATCTTTATCATATGTGAAGATCACCCATTTTCAAAACCCAACCAAACCAGTGCCCCTTGACTAATCCAACTAACCAGACACTCCCTAGTATGTGCCTAGCAAACCCACCAAGTTTGAATCCAAAATTCAAATTCAAAGTTCTTGCGGCCATTTTATCAAACACCTTGTAGATACAAATCAAACAAACATCAAACACTATTTGCAGCAGTAAATTTGGATAACCTTGTTCCCTCTCTCGTTGCAACAAGCTCTTAGTAGATCACCTAGCCTCTTTAACAATCCTTAGCACCACTGTGAGAAAGCCTAGCCATTAATGGCAAGCATGCCGAGCCTCACCTTGCCACCCCCATGTCGCCAGCGAGCTAGAGGAAGAACTAGCCTCACCAACCTTGTGTGGCATGCTGCCCATGCTTCACCGCCCCCTCTAGACCAGCCCTAGCATGAAGACAGACAGGAACCACCGAAAATGCCTTGCCCGCGCCGCTGTCGACCATGCCGACACGCATCACCGTGCACACGCCATTCCCACTTAACCCGACCACCTCGAGCCCTTGTCGTCCGCCAGCACGAACCCCACCGTCAGGAGACCACTAGACATGCTCGTTTCCTCGATCGTTCCCCGTAGCCGCCGCACGCCGTGAAGTTCGCCATCGGTACCGCGCAGAGCACCGCACGTTCCAGACCAAACCCCACTGCCCTACACCTCGCCTTTAAACTAGAAACGATCGCCAGGACGACCACGCACAGTCCCCTAGCCTCAGCCACACCGATAGCCGCCTATACCGTCGCCTCCGATGAGCTCAGCCCACGTCGTGCTGCCCCTCTTGCTAGCATGTAAATAGAGGCCTCCACCGCTCGTTTTCTTCACACCAGTTCACTCCCCTCTCCCTCAGAACCACCCCACCTCACTCCCGGAGAAAGGCGAGCAGCGCATCGCCGGAATTTGGCCGGAGCCTGCCGCTGCTCGAGAAGAAGGGAGCCGTCGATTGGAGTCGCCCCAGGAGAAGCTGCCGGTACTAGGAGGATCGTCATTGTCGACTTCGTCGTTCGCCCCCGTCGCCGACCCTCGTCTGAGCCCCGGTGAGCCTCCCACGACCCCCACCATCCGCGCTAGGGTTCTGTCTTGTCGGCGCTGCCTGACGTGGACGATGAACTAGAGCCGTTTGATTAGAACTAGATCCCACGGTCCGCATTGCCCCGTACCACTTCACCCTTCACCGTCTCAATGACGCGTGGGGACATCCACTTAACCAGCCCGCGCGTGCGCTGTGCGTAGTGGGCTGGCCCAGTAAAACCTCCCGCGCGACCCAACAATTCAAATTTAGTTTTATTTATTTAATTTCAAACACAGTTCTGTATATAGATTCAAAAATCAACCCAGCTCGATTCACTGAACCAAAATGCATGAAAGTAAATTTTTTAGAAAGGTATTGAAATGCTTAATCCAAGCCCGTTGGATTCAAACCAATTGGATTTGTAGATCAGCTATGGTAAAAATAACAAGGCAGAAGCTTTTCTGAATTCAAACATTTTTGAAAATTCAACCATAAAAGCTTTTGAGATGATTCCAACTCTCAAAAATCACATTTGACCATACCTTTCAGAATATATAAAAATATATAGGTTTACTTACAGGAATAATGTTCAAGTAATAAAAGAATTCCCCATAGGCATTTCTAGTCACTTTATTTAACTAAAATAAAAAGGTTAAACCTTATTAAATTGTGACACCACTTTAAATCACATTCCCATGTACTGAAATATGCGGTGATGACATGTGTCAACATGATCCCATGTTTGAGTTGGAGAATATTAAATCTTAAGTAGTTTTTCAATGAGTAGAAATTACTTTTCTCAAAATAAAATAACTAAGACAAGTGCTTTAATCTTGTAATGATAGTGATGATGATAGATCATCTAGTGTGAACCTTTGTGTGATGTTTAGAAATAGTTAAGTATTTTTTGGTGATTGTGTACATCGTATTTATTTATAGACGCTAGTACGGACCAAGGATACGAGGAGGAAGGAGGATACTACGAGGAAGAAGCCGAGGAGAACTTCAACCACTGCTCTACATAAGGCAAGCTAACACTTGCAATATACCCTACTTATGCAATCCTAATACTACTAGTTGAATCAGCAAGCTTATACTTGCAATTATGCAAGCTACTACTTGCTTGTTACTATGCCAACTATATTCCTTCAGCATATGTGATCATACCCACTTGATACCCCATCCTAGTTTTACTTGCAAGCTTAATGCTTTATTTTCTTTATCAAAGCTTTTTCTTAGAGTTTACTTACGTGACTTGTAGATTCTAGAAAGATAACTGAAGGTAGCATATTGAGCATAAAATTTGGCCTAAGTTAGATGATCTTGATGTCATCCTAAGGCATGAGATTGAACTTAGCTAATCCCCACTTATTTATTACCCCTCATTAGTCTTTACCCCCACTTGTAGATGCTAGTGCTAAGCATAAAACTTGATCAAATTTAGATGGGAATACTTGGTGAAAATGGTTATGAAAACCTTAGAATGATGAGTCATTCTACTGAAATGTTTTGACATGTGTTCTTGAACACCAGATGATTTTAATAATGAAAATGTTAAGGCATGAGCCTTAGCCCTTTATAAAACTGATGGTTGTCTGGAGGTGATACCATTCCAATTTTACCGTACAACCACAATACCCGAAAATTGGGTAGGGCTTGACTGGAAATTTATATACCTTAGTATGGGTTCCCTCACGGCCAAGGTCTGAGCTGAGGCTACCTTGTGAAGATTGTCCACCTGTGCATTCCCCGAGATGACAGTTGGTCATGGCTGGGAGGCCAAAATCACAGGAGAGATGCCTATACTAGGGCGTGTAATTGAAAGGTTAGGATTGATTATCCGCATACTGAGTATGGTGAATTCAGGATTGTTCCTTATGGATGTATTGAATGTTGTGGTGAAAGTGTACAATCTCTGCAGAGTGTCAAACTATTCGAATAGCCACGTCCGCGGTTATGGACAGTTGGAGTGGCCATACTGTTCTATCATCAGATGCTTTCAAAAGGACTTATGAAATAATTTATGACTTTGACTTGACCAGAACAGAGTTGTGACATGAAATGCAAGTTCCCATTTAGGTGTTATAAAACTTTCAGCTAGTTATCTTTGCTTATGAACTTAGTAGAGGTAAATCTGGCTTTTTGCAAAACAACCCTAGAGCTTAGTATCATACTACAAAAACCCCCTTAACTTGTTATTATTACTTTGCGAGTACTTAAAGAGTACTCATGGCTTTGTCCCTGGCTATTCCCGTGGCCAGACTATGAAGAGGAGTATCAGGATGACGGACCACAGGAAGGTTACGACAACTAGGATCATCTCCCATGATCAGCATTGCCTGTGACCATGAAGATGGAGCTTCGCCTACGCTATCGTTATCTTTACGTTATTCCGCTGCTTGAATTATATTGAGAACTGGATCATGAGATCCTTATTTGTGTAAGACCTTATGTATGGTTTGTAATGGATGATGTACTGTGATATCCAAATCTGTTATGTCTCGCAAAAATGGTAATCCTGGGATTGCGATGCATGGCATAACAGGCATCTGGGATTAAAAATCCGGGTGTTGACAGCTGGTAGCAGGAGAAATAGTGGTGAAGGTCTTCTCGACGCCAATGTTGCTAGCACCAAGATCAGGAAGTTGTTCATGAGGAACAACAGAGGAGCTAGGCCGAGTCTTCTCCGCCGGGTGTGCCACCGGGTCGTCCTCACTCTGAGAAGCGTGAGCCTCGGTAGTGGGAGCAGTGACTCGGACGGGGCTCTGCATCGTAGAATCAGCAAGAGGAGGAGGAGCAGACCTTAGCGACGAAGCCATACTAGGGGCAACCTGGCTGGCCGACAGAGGCGTAACGCTGAAAATAACAAAGATGCTTATAAGAAAGCAATCACAGAACAGGAAACGAAAAATGGAAAGTGGCAAGCAGCGGAACTTACCCGGAGACGGTCGGGTCACGCGGCATGCGACGAGTGACCCGGCGTCCAGCAGTTTTGCGAGTCTCAGTCAGCGTGGCAGCAACAGGAGGAGCAGGAGTAACCTTGTGCTTCTTGGCGGGCTGAGCGCTGGAGAAGGCCCCGCACTGCTTACCCGGCTTGGCGGTAGGAATCTTGCCGACTCCGCCCACAACAAGAGGTGGAGTGTCATGTACCTGGTCAGCTGCATAAGTAAATAACAAGCTCATTCAGATAAGCCACAAGGTTAAGGTAGAAGGACAATTACCTCCATAATTTTGCAATCATCATCATCATCAGACCAATCTCGTAAGGGGTTTCGAGTATGGGTCTTACCCGGAGTCGAAGCAGATGCAGCATGCGGAATTGGCATGAAGCGCTCCAGATCGAACTCGACCTCATCAGTATCGGAGCGATCCTCATAATAGCCGTCGGGCGGGACAATACTGTCATCAACCTGGTGAACAAGATTCTGCGAAAGACAAACATAATAAGCATCAAAAAGTAGACAGAGAATAACAAGTGAACTGAAGAAAAGTTGACTCGGCAGCAAAAGATGACTCGGAAACTTACCCAGGGACAGGCCTATCCCGGCTAAAAGGTGGGAAGCTCCAAGACCAGTTCTCCACCAGGGTCAGTTTGAAGATAGAGCTGACCCGGCGGGCCATGGATTCATTGGTGAGCTCCAACGTGGAGTGCCGAGTAGGATCTCGTGGGCCGCTCATGAAGCACATCTTATGGCTCCTGGCCTGGATGGGGCTGACCCGGCATGCGACAAACGCGCACATGAGATCCACCTCAGTTAAGTGGAAGTTCTCATCCGGCGAGAGGAGCCTCTCGAGAATCCCGTGGGCCTCGTTTACCGTGGCATTATTGTCGCGCGGGTCAAGTTTTCAGAACTCTTTGCTGGGAACCTCGTCCGAGAAAGGGGGAGCCGGATGTAATCGGTGGACACGTTGTTTTTGACATAGAAGAAAGTCCTATGCCATTTCTTGCAAGATTCTAAGCCAGTGACCCGAGGAAAAATGGAATATTTCCTAGGTGTGATGCTAGCGGCACCGCACCTAGTGGGCCTTTTCTCGGCGTGAGGAACGCTGGGATCGGGCACCACTTGAATCCTAAAGCCAAAATATTTGGCCCAGAGAAGAACTGTGGGCCAAATGCCAAGGTAGCCCTCGTAGGAAGAGATGAAGCAAGACAAGGAACCAATTGCATTGGTAGGCAAATGGTGGGCCTGAAGATGAAAAGTGGAGAGAAAAGAAACGAAGAAGTTGCTCACTGGCAAGGCAAAACAACGCTCAAAATGCGAGAGGAAAACTACTCTCTCATTGGGCTCGGGCTTAGGGGAGATCTCACCTAGCGGGAGGCGGCAATCCACCTCGAGTGGGATGCGCTTGGTGGAGCGCAGCCACTCAACCTCTTCCACGGATACTTCTGAACCTTCCCAGCCGCCGCGCTCGCCGGTGGCGACCTCCTGCTCCTCTGCTCCCTCAGTGGCATCGCGAGCGTCCATGATCTATCTGGCTTCTGGCTCCTCTACCACGGGCAGAGACTTGGAGGAGCGTGGACCCGTAATGGAATGGAAAAGTAAAAAGAGGAATCGGAAGAAAGAAGCCATGGAGAAGAAAAAACGCAAGGGAGAAGTTGATATTTTGGAGGCGCAAGGAAGAAGAAGGCAATGGGGCAACTGAACGAGCGAGGGAGTTAAGTTTCCCTCACCCCTACTTAAGGGGAGTAAAAACCCGAATCGTGGGATCCCCCTGCGCCGTGCGGCCAACGTGTGGCCGTGTATTCAGCCGAGTGAGCCAGTCAGCGAGCGCCACGTGTATACAATACACGGAAAATCCACTGCCACGTCACGCTGTGCAGGATGAGAGGTGCAGAGCGATGAGACTGCCACAGTGACGGGGAATTACTACGCAGCCGTCACTGTGTAGTCAGAGCTTGCAACAAAATTTGAGGCAAGTCATCATGATTACAAGCTGTCAGTGACTAAGGCACGCCGAAAATGACTCGGAAGTGGCTAGAGTGACTCGGCACGAGGAAAAAATAAGCCAAAAAGTCAAAGAGGAGACTCGAAAACTGTCAGACAGACTCGACGAAGTACAAGATTGCGCCAAACAGTGTGCCCTAAGCAGTAAATACAGACAGAAAAAGAAGTTCCAATCATATTAAAGGAACCTGGAGACGCCTAACAGCTAGAACTGCTAGGCTTCACCAGCTTCGGGGACTAATGTTGGGGGAATAACCCCCGGTAGGGTCATAAAGGGTAAAACATTGCCCAGCCTGGCGTACGCCGAGTAAAGGATAAACCTGGCCGAGAAATAACGGCCGGGTAAGAAGGTCATGTGCGGCCGACATAAGAATCATGTCGGCCGTTATAGGACAAGTTTGTTTGCCTTGCAGGAAGCAACGAGCCGAGTCTCACAAGGAAAGGCCGAGTCAGATAGGACGTGTGGCAACTTTCCGAGTGAGGTTTAGGAGGGACCATGGTAAAGCACGGTTAAAAGAGAAGGGCGACGCTGGACGACACGAAAGGAGCCGGGGTGACACCTAAAGCAAGGGCTGACGTACAAAGTTACGGCACCAAAAGAGCTGGAGGCTACGTACGGGAGGACCATTAGCTGTCTAGCTTTGTGGACTGGGTCAAGGGGCTCAGGGCTAGACTATGACCCGGTCCGCACAGTAAGAACCAAGATCCAAAAAGTAACCCTAGGACCCAAAGGGGAGTAACCTAGCTAGCCAACGCCCATATAAGGAGGGACATATCTAGGGTTAGAGGAGGTTGGACTTAAGGGAGAAACTAGTGCCATAGGCTATGCCAAAAACAGCTTAAGGAGCACTTGTAAACTTCTTGGATCAATATAAATCCTAAGTGTGGAGAGTTAATCTTGTTCTTCGTGCGCGGCTAGACCATGCACACCCTCCCCTGTGACCACAAGCATCCATTCAGCCCCCAACTTAAGCCTACCTATGGCATCTGCCGTGACACTACCACAACAACGAAATCATAAGCAAAAGACATTGTTAAATCAATCATATGCATACATGTCCTTTGAATCATTAAATGCATACACCACTTAAGAACCAATCCATTAGACCATGCACTATGTCTGTTCGGTTCAAATGAAAAGAAGCGAACCGATATTTTGAATCGCTTTTTATGTCAGACCTTATGAATCGACTAATTGAAATGTATGGAACCGGTTCAATGGGAGGAGAGGGAAGGTTAGGAACCGCTTTTGGCTCACATAGTACATGGTCTTAGAGAGGTTGTCCCTTAACCATGTATTTCTCCTAAGATGGTCGAACGGTTAAAATAGGTACGGCTTGATCTCATTGTTGATCAGGCATGAGCCGGATGAATCATCGTAACAAGCGTGTACAAAACATTTTGAGTCACCGCGAGGCGTCTTGGTCATCTGGTTACCAACTTACAACACCTCAAAGAGAGGAGGTGTGTTGAAAGAGAATGATGAGATCGAAGGTGGATCTTAGGCATTATCGATATGCATGACTTTTCCCATAATTGTTTAAAACTGACTGATATGATGTGACTTTGGTTTGAATTTTGTCTAGAGTTCATGTGTACTACATACCTAGGGAGTTAACTGCAACTGGGTCTGCAACATACGGAGGGAGAAAAAAAATTCTGGGTAACGTGCCATATGACACTTTGGCTAACTTCACATAGAAAAAGAAATTATCGAATATGTTGGGTATACAAGTGAGGTCGTGCCTATTTTGCTCCACGTGTGCAAAATATTAAAGTGTATTAGTGGATTGCACTAGCCCTTAACTGATGAAAAGCTTTAGATGAAAAGGTTTAGCCAATTTATTTATACGCTCCAACACAATACCTTTTGGTTCATCCTTTCTTTGCTTCACCTCCATGTTTATGGAAAACTCCACCGATCGTACTTTGCTTTTTTGAGGGAACATTAACTCTTTGCTGATTTCTAATAAAATTTTGGATTTAGTACATTGCTTCACCTAGGATAGTTTTCATTATTCTCTTCTTCTTATGATGCACGTTATTCTGCTTCTTCTTCATCATTGTCTTCCATTATAATACCACCGTATTCAGGGAACATAGGATAGCTGTCATCATTCTTTTCTTCTTTTTTGTCTTCCATTATAACCCCTCTTTTTTTGTGCTTGGTCCAACAATTATAACCAGACCGAAACAGATGGTCATGAAGGACTCTTGAGGAAGAGTATTACTTCTGATTCCGACAATCACCACATGGACAACACATAAAACCATTCCGCTTGTTTGTCTCGGCCACAACGAGAAAAGAACTCACGCTTTTAATGAACTCGTCAGAGATTCGGTCAGCATACATCCATTGCTGGCTCATCTGCATTATATAAGTACATCAAACAGAATCACGATGCTAAGATTAGTACGAGTCTAAAAATAAAAGCATAGAGTCTACATCAAACAACTATGCGCTGATTTAAAAACTTTCTACTCCATATTTAGTTCCAGTTGGACACACCAACTGAGACTAAAGGGGTTGCGGTAGGTTGGGTCCGGCGTGAGCCCGTTTTGTCCTGGATGGTGTCTCCAACCGGAATTAAAAGTGGGTGACAACACTATGTCGTAAGTGGCGACACTATGCAAGTAAGTGGCGATACTATTTCGGTGGATGGAGACACTATGACAGGGGTGGGTGTCGACATTATGTCGTAAGTGTCAACACTATGTTGTGCTGCTTAATCTATAAATAGGCTTCCTTATGAAATATCAACTACAAGGAAGATCGTGTGTGAGAGCAGGGACACCACTTGGCGGAGCTTCTCGAAGATATCTTAGGACCCCGTCCTCAGACATCTTCGAGAAGCTCACCATAGAGGCACTCCCTAATATGTGAAATTTGTTAGCTCCACTAGCGTATTGATCTAGCTAGAGAAGTTACAAACTTCAACATGGTATGCGAGAGCAGGGACACCACTACGACGGAGCTTCTCGAAGATGTCTTAGGATCCCTTCCTCAGACATCTTCGAGGAGCTTGCCATATAGAGTTACTCCCTAATATGTGAAATTTGTTAGCTCCCCGACGTGTTTATGTTTTTGGTTCTTCCTTGTTGCAACGGCCAATGATTAAAATGCTAGGGCGCAACTATATATGTGTGCCTTCATTTCGGATGTGATCATGGGGACGGTGTGAGCGAACCTTGTGATGCACAAGGACATATATATTGGGAATCCTACTAGGCTCTCTCACACCGTCCCTATGATTTTTGTGTCCAACATAAGTATGAGGCCCTATAATACTTGATCTTTATAGTTTTGCTTCTTTTTTTGTTACAATGGCTTTTGTGAATTAACCCTATTTTTATTATAATTTGTGAGTTTACTAAAGGCGGGTAGAAGAAGAAGGACATTTTTTTCTGGACGATGGCATGATGCATCTGTGAATCAAATAAATTTCGAGACTATGTGCCAAACCAAGATGATGAACTTATGTATATCTCTGTGCTTCTATGAATCAAATGAATTTCAAAACTAGTTATATGTGCCAAATCAGATATAGATAGAATCCATACTGAAAAAGATATTTAGCTTGGATTTCATTAAATTAATACAAGATATATAGAATCCACATCTCATGTTAATTATTGCAAAAATTACTACCAAACTAATAAAGCCACAAATCCTTCCATTTCTAGAGCATGAAATGATCTTAAATAGCAACGAAAGATAAAAGGATGAAGTCGTTGCTAACCTTTTAGAACCCTTGGATAGATGTAGAGCCAAAAAACTTGAAAAATCTTAAGAAAAAATGACATGAACTCGAGCTTGAGGGAAGAAAACAGAGGGAGACATCACCAACAGCTTGAAATGGCTCGGGCAGGGTAGGAAGAGGATATAGTAGGGACAATAGTACCGGTTCGTAAATTGAACCAGGACAACCGGTCTCAGCCTGCCGTATGGACATTAGTCCTACACGAACCGGGACTAAAGGTCCAATTCGAACCGGGACTAGTGGTGGTCAGGCCCTGCGGCCGTTTCTAGCCATTGGGACCGGGGCATTAGTCCTGATTTGTAGCAGAACCGGGACTAATGGTCTAGAAAAAATGCCTGTTTTCTACTAGTGTAATGAAAAAAGAGTAACCAGACACGGTGTGAGTGTGTGTCACAATCTAACTCTTGTACCGTTGTGCTCCCTCCTTCTCTAACCACATATGACATCAAATGATTAATGATCGGCAACCATACGATGCATCACAGATTTATGACAAGGGTTCCATTTTGATCTTCAAATCTGAGGGAACTAGCTCACATCGCCCAAATGATTCAAGAATTTTAAAATATTTTTTTAGCCAAAGGCTTAAATACATAGCATGTGCACCATAGTGGATAGTTAATTGCCACACAAGAACTTACTTGCGGTCGGGCTCTAACCATGAGATTCTGTAGAAAACTCCTATACTTGTTGTTCTAAAAAAAGTCTCACGAAACATTGCTACTTTTTCCTTGCCAACAATGAGGAGGGTTTCACATTTCTTTGCTGTACAAAAGTCTGACAAGATAGTGGTAGTTTGTGTAAGTTCCTTGCCAAGAATGCGTAGGTTTTACATTTCTCCGTGGCACCGTGCGCTTACATGGATGATCACATAGCGCACCATACTAAATTTTTGGTAAGCTGGCTTGGCTCAGGCACCAGCTTAAATTTATGACGTTTTCTATACATGCACCTTGTCAGCTGAAGGTGGGAGTATAATGGCAAACACAGCCTAAGTTGCTTCCGGTCGATCCAAAACTAGCTACTTAGTTGACAATAAAATATAATCTAACAAGCCGTAATTTTGATGCTAACATGGCATCAAGGGTGAGTAGATTTTTTTTTTTGAACGGGAGTCGGGGTCTCGAAGGACCCCGAAGCTGCATTACGTAATCATCGGTGGCTTACATTTTACATGAAGGACCTTAAAAGTAAAAACAAGCATAGCACGGTCCTTAACACTTGCAACTAAGACCCTAGAACAAAAATAGAAAAAGCGATCAAGTCCAAGGCCTCCATCAGCTCCATCTCCACCGAGATCTCTACGAGGCATCCGATGACGGCCGACCGATGCACCACCGGGGACAAGACCACTTGGGGTGCAGCAACGGGAGCTCACCGCATCAGAGCCAGAGGGCCTCCAAATGGCATCAAGGCCAGGAGGTAGAAGCATATCCTTCGCCGGCAATTGGAATTCAGAGTAGTAGTTGATGTTGTCGACGACAAGGGTGGGAGTGGCTGACTTACAGCCGAAAGAGTCAACAGCAAGACGCCAGCCGGCCGTCGATGGTGCTGTTAAGGAATAACTCCCGAAGATCTTTAAGGCCGCAACCTTTCTTCCCTGTTCTCCAGCTCCCGCATGAAGAGGGATCCAGCACCGACCTCTCCTCCCATCACCACGATGGCAAGAAGAAGGAGGTAGCCAATCCATCTCGGCCAGATCTGGATCGCGAAGCTTATTAAGGGACCACCGTCTTCAGACAGATGGGGTCGAAGCGCAGCAGCACTGGTCCTCCTCGCCACCACGGCCGGCCAGGAGCAGCACCACCTCGCCTCTCACCAAGCAAGCACGCCTCCCCCCCTCGCCTCCACGGCCGGTCGGGAGAAACACCACCGCCTGATGCCCAATCTTCAGAAAACGGCCAGCAGCCACGAACTTATTCAGGGAGTCGGTTTCCTTTCTCTCATCCCACTGCTCGAACCAGAGGAGCAAGAGGTAGAAGAGAAGGAATCCTAATCTCAGGATCTGGCCACCGAGACCCCAAGAACCGCTCCAACTACTGGGCAAAAAGCCCCCTACCGGCATATAGCCACTACAACCTAGACTACAGGGCCCGGCGCCTCGCCTCCGCCACTCTCTGACCGCATCGCCGTCGTCGAGGGCCTTGGCTCGGCCCGGAGAAGCGAGAAGCACTCTCAGCTACTGTAGATGGGGGAGGGGAGAGGGGGAGGGGGTCGAGCAGAGCGATTAGTGGAAGATCAAGGGTGAGTAGATGACAGCTTTTGGATGGTGTTCTTTCTTGTACTTTCTTGAGGTGGCCTCCTGGGCTGGATGGGCACGGGCGCTCCTTCCGTCAACCTTGTGCACAGGAGTATTTGGTAATTCGCTCGAGCTAGAACCGAGGGAATGTTCATGAAAAAATACTAGAGTACGTGTGTAAGATGCGGCTCAATTCTAATCGAATTTGCTTAATTTAACGAAGGATTCTTGTGGTTCATGCTCGTTTCGCCCAACCACCCATCGAGCAAGTACAAATACATACGGCTCTGCCGTCCAATTGCCAGTTCCTAGCCAAGTCGTTCTCTCCCGATCCTATGCCTTATATCCTAGTCTAGCACGTGGTCCGCCAGCCAGCGTGGAGGTTGTGTTGTCCTCTTGGGCCGTTCCCTGTCCGGCGCTGTTGATGGGCCTGGGCCGCTGACAACGTGTCCCTGCATGATCACTCGTAGTTGCAGCTAGGGGTCGGTCATCATACGTACGACTCATAGTCCGGTCGATTCCGTCAACTTCCAAATTAAGGTGATCCGGTCGTGGTCTAGTCGTGGATGTATATATGGCCATGCACAACCGTCGTTGTTGCAGTTGGATTTGTCATAGTATTATTTTCTTGGACCCGACTAACGCGCGGCGTCGCATATTTGTCGATCCGTGCGGCGTTTCTTACCTGCTGCGTACCATCCTTCTGACAACTCTTTGTCTCGCATGCAAACGTAGGAGTGGACGATTCGAAAAGCAACTAGCGGCTAATCGTATGTGGCTCAGCGTATGCATGTCTCCATGATATAAAAAAGGAACTAGTATGTTCCTAGTTTCATGTTTGCCTATGCTCTCACAGTGACCTACAATACCGGGTTATGTATGAACAACTACTAGTTATCTACTAACAACTATCTGTCAAGCTTCATGCACGAGCCAACGTAACCAAAAGTCTGAACTGATGGAAAGGACCAGTGCAATCCACTTATACACTTAACACCCCCTCTCACGTGTGACGGGGAGAAGTCAGCACGTGCAACCGGAAGAGAGCGACGGCGCGTGAAACTCACGTATGACTCAAGAGGCTTATACGTGGACACAGAGGGGTTAACAGCAATTTTAGGATAAATTGCGAAAGCCAGGACTCGAACTCGAGACCTTAAGCTCTGATACCATGTCAAGCTTCATGCACTAGCCAACGCAACCAAAAGTCCGAACTAATCCACTTATACACTTCAACACTGTCATGTTATTTACAAACGATTACCAGGTTATTTACAAATGACTACCGGGTTATGTATGAATAACTATTAGATTATTTACACACGACTACGAGGTTATGTACGAACAACTACCAGGTGGTTTACAAACAACTACCAGATTATTTACAAACGGCTACCAGGTTATGTATGAATAACTATCAGATTATTTACACACAGCTACGAGGTTATGTACGAACAACTACCAGGCAACTACCAGGTGGTTTACAAACGACTACACTAGTGGAAAAAGGGTCATCCGTTCGCGACCCCTCAGAGCATTAGTCCCGGTTGCGCCACCAACCGGGACTAATGCTGGCACGCGTCCCGGTTCGAGCGGGCACGGGGCCAGGGGGCATGCGTCCCGGTTGGTCAAGGGGAATACATCCCGGTTGGAGCCACCAACCGGGACTAAAGGTTTGGCCACAACCACGTGGCGTGGCACACACCTTTAGTCCCGGTTGGTGGCTCCAACCGGGACGTATTCCCCCACCCTCTATAAATGCAACGCCCCAGCCCCCTCTACCTCCACTCTGTTTTTTCTCTTGGTGGAAGGTGTGAGGGGTGTGCTAGTTTTTTCTCTTCTATGCATGCATTGAAGGTGTTTGATGAAATGTTTGAGTGAATAATCCCGTTCAATTTCTCATAGAACAAAAATATAGAAGGTGTCCGAGACGCACTTGAGCTTTCTCCTCTTTATTTCCCTCGATCGAGGTTAGCAATCTTATCTTTTCTCTGTCATTGATACAATTTATGTGTCGATGTGAATTGGTTATTTCACTATTTATGATGTCCTGTTTTTTGATAAACTTACTTATATGATGCAGATGAACGGTCGGGAATGGATGTACGGTGACCGGCGCGTAGCCGGGTATATGAAAGGCGTGGATAAATTTATCGATGTGGCTACGGCAAACAAAGAGAATGGTTTTATACGTTGTCCATGTGTTCAATGTCGGAACAACAAGGAGTACTCTTCCTCGAAAATCATTCGCTGCCACCTGATTATGAAAGGTTTCACGCCCAACTATAATTGCTGGACCAAGCACGGGGAAAGAGGGGTTATGATGGAAGATGGTGAAGAAGAAGATGATGATAACAACTATTATCATATGTTTCCTGAATACAGTGATACTGCAATGGAAGACAATGGAGAGGAAAGAGGTGAAGAACGGGCATCAGATGAGCCAGCTGATGAACTTGGTAGGGTCATTTCTGATGCAAAGCGAGACTGTGAAACAGAAAATGAGAAGTTGAAGTTAGAGGGCATGTTAGAAGATCACAAGAAATTGTTGTACCCAAATTGTGAAGATGGCAGCACAAAGCTCGGTACCACACTGGAATTGTTGCGATGGAAGGTAGAGTGTGGTCTAACTGACTCCTCATTTGAAAAGATGCTGAAAATAATGAAGCCGAAGTTTCCAAAACATAACGAACTTCCCGAGAGTACCTACGAAGCAAAGAAGACTCTCTGTCCTCTGGGATTAGATGTGCAAAAGATACATGCGTGCATTAATGACTGCATCCTCTATCGCGGCAAGGAGTATGAGAATTTAGATAAATGCCCGGTATGCAATGCGTTGCGGTATAAGATCAGACGATATGACCCTGGTGATGTTGAGGGAGAGCCCCTCCGGAAGAGGGTTCCTGCTAAGGTTATGTGGTATGCTCCTATAATACCAAGGTTGAAACGCATGTTCAGAAACAAAGAGCATGCCAGGTTGTTGCGATGGCACAAAGAAGACCGTAAGAAAGACGGGAAGTTGAGACACCCTGCTGATGGGTCACAGTGGAGAAAAATCGAGAGAGACTTTGCAGGTGACGCAAGGAACTTATGGTTTGGTCTAAGTACGGATGGCATGAATCCTTTTGGGGAGCAGAGCTGCAGTCACAACACCTGGCCCGTGACTCTATGTATCTACAACCTGCCTCCTTGGTTGTGCATGAAGCGTAAGTTCATTATGATGCCAGTGCTCATCCAAGGCCCGAAGCAACCGGGCAACGACATTGATGTGTACCTTAGGCCATCAGTTGAAGAACTCTTACAGTTGTGGGGCAAACCAGGTGTACGTGCGTGGGATGAGAACAAACAGGAGCCATTTGATCTACGAGGGTTGTTATTCGTAACCATCAATGATTGGCCTGCTCTTAGTAACCTTTCAGGACAGACAAACAAGGGATATAAGGCATGTACCCACTGTTTAGATAAGACTGAAGGTACATATTTGCATAAATGCAAGAAGGTTGTGTACCTGGCGAATCGACGATTTCTTCCGACCAATCATCCCGTAAGAAAGAAAGGCAAGCATTTCAAAGGTGAGGCAGATCACCGGAAAAAGCCTGAACTCCCTGCTGGTGATGATGTATTTGGTATGGTCAAGGACATAGAAGTAATCTTTGGAAAGGGTCCTGGCGGTCAATCAGTTCCGAACGACGTCGCTACAGGACACACACCCATGTGGAAGAAGAAATCTATATTTTGGGAGCTGCCATATTGGAAAGTCCTGCGTGTCCGCTCTTCAATTGACGTGATGCACGTGACGAAGAATCTTTGCGTGAACCTGCTAGGATTCCTAGACGTGTATGGGAAGACAAAAGATACACCTGAAGCACGGGAGGACCAACAAATTATGAAAGACCCAAAGAACATGCATACACATAACAAGACGGATAAAGGGCGTCACTTAAGTCGTGCCAGCTATGCTCTTACCAAAGCAGAGAAGGAAATCTTTTTTGAAGTCCTTTACAGTATCAAGGTGCTGTCGGCCTTCTCATCTAATATAAAGGGGATAATAAATATGGCAGAGAAAAAGTTCCAAAACCTGAAGTCTCATGACTGTCACGTGATTATGACGCAGTTGCTTCCGATTGCATTGAGGGGGCTTCTACCGGAAAATGTTCGAGTACCCATTGTGAAGCTGTGTGCATTCCTCAATGCAATATCTTAGAAGGTAATCAATCCAGATATTCTGCCAAGGTTACAGAAGGATGTGGTAAAATGTCTTGTTAGTTTTGAATTGGTGTTCCCACCATCCTTCTTCAATATTATGACGCATCTCCTGGTTCATCTAGTGGAAGAGATAGCCATTCTCGGTCCGGTATTTCTGCACAATATGTTCCCATTTGAGAGGTTCATCGGAGTCTTAAAGAAATATGTTCATAACCATGCTATACCAGAAGGAAGCATCTCCAAGGGATATGGAACAGAGGAGGTCATTGAGTTTTGTGTTGACTTTATTCCTGACCTTAAGCCGATTGGTGTTTCTGACTCGCGGCATAAGGGAAGACTAAGTGGAAAAGGCACGCTGGGAAAGAAAGCAATGATATGTAGGGACGGGGATTCTTTCACTAAAGCACACTACACAGTTCTACATAATTCCACCTTGGCAGCTCCGTATATCGAGGAACACAAGAATATTGTACGCTCCAAAAACCCGGGGAAGCCTGAATCATGGATTACAGATGAACACATGAAGTCTTTCAGTGGTTGTATGCGGACACATCTCTTGAATGACACCACTGTTGGAGATCAGCTATACTTGTTGGCCGCGTCACCATCTTCTACTGTATTGAATTTCCAAGGGTACGAAATAAATGGGAATACATTCTACACGATCGCCCAAGATAAAAAGAGCAGCAACCAAAATAGTGGTGTCCGCTTTGATGCAATAGACGAGAATGGACAAAAGGACACATATTATGGTTACATAGAGGAGATATGGGAACTAGACTATGGAGTCTCTTTTAAGGTCCCTTTGTTTCGCTGCAAACGGGTCAACCTAAATGGGGAAGGGGTAAAGATAGACCAGTTGTACGGAATGACAACAGTGGATCTCAACAATCTTGGTTATAGAGATGAACCATTCGTCCTAGCCAATGATGTGTCTCAGGTTTTCTATGTGAAGGACATGTCCTCCAGACCGAAAAAAAGAAAAAATATGCAAACGAATACATCATATGATGAGCCAAAGCGCCACATAGTTCTTTCAGGGAAAAGAAACATCGTGGGAATCGAGGACAAGACAGACATGTCAGAAGATTATAATAAGTTTGATGAAATTCCGCCCTTCACAGTGAAAACTGACCCAAGCATTCCGTTAAGTAAAGAAGATGCTCCATGGTTACGTCTGAAGCGATCATAAGGAAGGACATATGCCAAGAAGTTCATGCTCATATTATGTAACTCTAGTTCATGTCTTTCGCGGTTTGTGGCTTGACTGAAGGATATCTTTCGCGGTTTGTGGCCTTTAGTCCCGGTTTCGTAGTCTCAGTTTTTAATATTAATAAATGTCTTGAGTGTTAGTCCCGTTTTGTGGCTGGACCGGGACTATGAAGAAGTTGTCCCGATTCGTACTTACCATTAAGATCTGATTTCCAAACGCGTGCAGTCACATATTAGGGAGTGCCTCTATGACCAGTTTCTTGGAGATGCCGGAGGACTGGGATCCGGCGGCATCTCCCTGAAACTGGTCGTAGTGGTGTCCCTACTCTCGAAAACCATCTTGCAGCTTGTAACTTCTCTAACTAGATTAATACGCCTCGGAGCTAACTAATTTCACATATTAGGGAGTGCCTCTATGACCAGTTTCTCGGAGATGCCGGAGGACTGGGCTCCGTCGGCATCTCCCTGAAACTGGCCGCAGTGGTGTCCCTGCTCTCGAAAACCATCTTGCAGCTTGTAACTTCTCTAACTAGATCAATACGCCTCGGAGCTAACTAATTTCACATATTAGGGAGTGCCTCTATGACCAGTTTCTCGGAGATGCCGGAGGACTGGGCTCCGTCGGCATCTCCCTGAAACTGGCCGCAGTGGTATCCCTGCTCTCGAAAACCATCTTGGAGATGCCTCAAACTGGCTGGAGGACTGGACTCGCAAGGATGCCTATTTATAGTACAAGCATCTCGGCATAGTGTCGACACATACGAAATAATGTCGACACTCACCCCTATCATTAGTGCTGACTCATGTTTTGTCCCGGTTGGTGTCTCCAACCGGGACTACAGGTTGATCTTTAGTCTCGGTTGGTGACACCATCCGGGACAAGGTACACGCCGCACGACATAATGTCTACATAATGTTGTGCCCATATTATGCATGTGTCGCACGATATAATGTCCCGGTTGGTGACACCATCTTTTTTGTCGCACGGAAAAGCCCTTTTCCATTTTCCGAGCGCAAAAAACGGGTCGTTTTGTGAAGTAACCACCAAAATGCCGTTTCAGAATGCTACCGTCCCATTTTCCTAAAATACTAGACCACCTTACATGGACTATCTCCCAATAGGGACATCTCAAACCTTTTCGTCCATCCCGGGTAAAAAGGACAAATGTCTGCCGAATCGGCAGGAAGTGGGTCCGGTTTGTACTACAGGTACAAGATCTATCGCCCGTGATTTTTTGAAAAAATCATTTTTAGACTCGCAATATGTGGTTTCTTCAGAGATCCAATGCAAGTTCTAACGATGCTCGTCCCCTATCTTCATGCACACCGGTTCGACCATAGTTAGAAATTCAGATAATTCAAAACGGGCATAATAAATTCAAAAAAAATCCGAACAATGAAAATCCTTCACGTGGTGTCATATTATGTTACATAGTTGAAAGGAAAAATACCAGACTTGGTATATTGATCATGTTTCTAAAAAACCTTCACAAAATGACCTATCATGTTCGAGGTTTCATGGCGTTCGGTCCAAATGACCGATGTTATGTGCTGAATCACGGCATAGTTTGTGATGTTGTGCCCATATTATGCATGTGTTTGGACATTGGTATGGAGAACAATGTTGCAGAAGAAAGTTTTCCTTTTTGTCGCACGGAAAAGCCCTTTTCCATTTTCCAACACTCACCCCTATTATTAGTGCTGACTCGTGTTTTGTCCCGGTTGGTGTCTCCAACCGGGACTAAAGGTTCATCTTTAGTCCCGGTTGGTGACACCATCCGGGACAAGGTACACGCTGCACGACATAATGTCGACACGCCATTTTTCTCGCCATTTTTCTTCCCGCCATTTTTTCCCGCCAGTTCTTCCCTCCAGTTCTTCCCGCCAGTTCTTCACTATATATATGTAGGGTTGGCCTCCATTGTCATTGCACATCTCTAGACTCATATCTGCAACCTCATCACTCTTTCCCATGGCTTCCACCGTAGCACTAACTCCCAGGGAGGCGGAGGCGCTTTGCGCCTCGAACTACCCCTGCCCGTCGGGCTACTGTGTCCCCGTCGGCTGGATGCTGAGCGCCGGAGGCGTGCCGGTTCCTCCTGTCCCTCTAGGTGTGGCGAGTCGGATGGCCATCACGAACCACTACTACTTCGAGCTCACGCCGGAGCAGCGGAGGAATCCCAGATGGCATCCCGACTATTTCCCGACTTGGGAAGCCTTCTTCATGGATCGGCGTGAGAGGGCACTCACCAGGCACGAGGAGGAGAGCCCACCTCCTCCGAACTTCAACGAGGCCGGTCGTCGGCTGTGGTGGCGCGGCCGGACTCTCCAGAGCATCATGGCCTATGACACGGCCGCCGACTCTAGCCCTCGCCTGCGCTACCCTCAAATCCAGCCCACTCGTACTCAACCTTCAAGGTTCAACTACGACGACCCCGACGACGATAGCGACGACGGCCGCGGCGAGTACGACGACTACAGTGGCGAGTATTACAGGTGTAGGCAGGATCATGACTGAATTATTCCAACATTGCAAAACAAGTTCGGCCGATTGTGGCTTAATCTGGCCATGTATCTTAATTTTCAGTTCTTCTATGTAACTTTGTGTTAGTTGCGTTATGTACTTTAATTCCAGTTCTATCCTAATCAAATTTTCTTTCCGCCCATTATTTTCCTTCCTTTTTTTTCCGCCCATTAAAAATAGAAAATGGTTTTGGATTATTTATTCAAATCCATACACTTTTTATGTTTAAAGTTTTTCTAAATTCCAAACTGATATTAAAAAAATATAAGTTAATTCATTTTTAATTGTAAATGGTTCATATTTTAAATGGTTACATTAATTATTTTTTAAAACAGAAAATGGTTTTGAATTATTTATTCAAATCCAAACACTTTTTATGTTTAAAGTTTTTCTAAATTCCAAATTAATATTCAAAAATATAAGTTAATTCATTTTAAATGGTTCATAATAGAAAATGGTTTTGGATTATTTATTCAAATCCATACACTTTTATGTTTAAAGTTTTTCTAAATTCCAAATTGATATTAAAAAAATATAAGTTAATTCATTTTTAATTGTAAATGGTTCATATTTTAAATGGTTACATTAATTATTTTTTAAAACAGAAAATGGTTTTGAATTATTTATTCAAATCCAAACACTTTTTATGTTTAAACTTTTTCTAAATTCCAAATTAATATTCAAAAATATAAGTTAATTCATTTTAAATGGTTCATAATAGAAAATGGTTTTGGATTATTTATTCAAATCCATACACTTTTTATGTTTAAAGTTTTTCTAAATTCCAAATTGATATTAAAAAAATATAAGTTAATTCATTTTTAATTGTAAATGGTTCATATTTTAAATGGTTACATTAATTATTTTTTAAAACAGAAAATGGTTTTGAATTATTTATTCAAATCCAAACACTTTTTATGTTTAAAGTTTTTCTAAATTCCAAATTAATTATCATTTAAAAAACAATACAAATTTAAACCCCAAAATAAAAAATAAGGCGGGAAGAGAGAGAAAATACCTGAAAAATTTGAAAACAGGGGAATATGTCCCGGTAGCATCGAATAGCAACTTTTGTATGTAGTGCATGAACTCGATCCGTGTATTGAATGTAATATTGTCATGATGATCTTGTGTAATATAAGGTTCCTTCATTGATAAGTGCAAAACACTAAATAAACAATAAAACAACCTAAATGAATTCTCTGTCGCGGCACAAAAAGTGGCGAAAATGCTGCCGCGGCAACAAAATGTGTCAAAATGAATTCTCTGCCGCGGCAGAGAAATGGGCCAAATCTCTGCCGCGGCAGAAGGTTATTAGTCCTGGTTCGTGTTACGAACCGGGACTAATGCTCCACCCCCCTCGCCCTCTGCCGCTGCCACGTGTGCACCCTTTTGTCCCGGTTGGTGGGGCAACCGGGACTAAAGGTTAGAGCTTTAGTCCCGATTTGCCCTGTCCCGGTTGGGCAACCGGGACTAAAGCCCCGTACCAACCGGGACCAATAGCCCCGTTTCCACCAGTGCTACCAGGTTATTTACAAACGGCTACCAAGTTATGTATGAATAACTATCAGATTATTTACACACGACTACTTACAAATGACTACCAGATTATTTACAAACGACTATCAGATTATGTATAAACACATACCAAGTTTGTTTATTAAATAACTATGAGTTTTTTATAATATTTGTAGATTATTTTAAACAACTACTGGGTATTTTATTATTAATTCTCGGATTTAAAAACATTATGTTGTTATATCAAAATTTCCAAATTCAAAACATGTTTGTTGGTGTTACACCTACCATTTTATTTAGCAAAAAGCTACCAGGTTTTTAAAACAACAAGCATCTTATTTAGGAGATGCTATCATGTTTTTACTAACAACTACTTGGTTGTTTACTATTTTCCGATTTTGTTTATATGTGCACTTACGACAAAGCACATAAAGTTGATATGAATCATCGACTACTTGATTATTGTAATATTTGCTATCCATTTTGTAGTGTACGGATAGCGCCAGAAATTATAAAGTACTTTTCCTAACTATCAAGTTTTATGAAGTATCAAAGTGCGTTGTTTTAGAACTATACATGAGCTGGAGAGAGTGTGCTAGTGTATATTGCAGGGTAGTAAGTGTGAAATTCATCCTCTAGCACATTGTAGCAGCCTAGCATGTCTATGTAGCATCCTGTGTAGTTATGTTGTACTAGTACTATTTCGTAGCTAGCGGTAATGTAGGGAAAAGTCAGCCACAATTCACTATAGTAAAAGTACTGTTGAAAACAATAGAGAAAGGACTAAATACTTTAGCTGCTCCACTGCTGTTTGCATGTGTGGTCACCTTGGGCATCATACCATGATCCGGCAAAATAGTACTGTCCCATCCCACGTCCCAAGCGCGCCTCGCGATAGAGCCGAGCGATTGTATTTTCCGAATCTCAAAGCGCCGCACAGGGCGACATCGGTGCGGCGCAGATAAGTAGATTTTTCCTATTTTCTTTTATCGTTTGACATATATTACTAGATAAGTTTGACAACTAGTTAATGTGAGGCTTTATAGTGCTTCCTCGATAGACTTGTAGTAAATATTTCATTCTGACGTAGTATCATACTATTTTATTATTTCGTAAAAACCAACAAATTTTTTGTACAAGATTTATTGCTATTAAGTTTTATATAAGTCTACGTGCTAGGATACCGTATTATAACATGATACCACTATCATCTCTCTCTTTATTAATTACACTGCTATATTATCTTTTTTATGACATAGATTGCATAATACCATCTATGATACTCCCGCTATGCGCCAAACGAAATTTAATAAATACACTAAGTGATTTGCATGATGTAGCAGTTTGAAGATTGAGGTCAAATATGAATTGCTAGAAGACAAATGATTTACAATGTCCACATGCACACACACATATCCCACAAACTAAACTAACACGGCATGCACAAGCACATCCCACAAACTGAACTAATCGGTCATTCAACTTTTGATTTGGTACACCTGATACCACAAAATAATATGATGTTCGTTTTTTCAAAAACCAGCAAGCGTGTCGCATGTGAGGTCGATCTTGCACACACGCCCTTTGAAATAACATCATGCCTCGCCATGATGACCAGGATTGGGTTTTGGCACAAACAAGCTAGTACTCAAACTCACTCCAGCACGACAATTTGATGGGACTAAAAACAAGAAGCACAATAGACACAGACAGACACACACACACACACACAGGGAGCACATCAGCAGTCCAAGTAGGCGGCCACCCCGATTGCCGCACTGCGCGGAAGTGGCGGAGCTTAGTGTAGTTTGGGGGGGCAACTTCCGCGGAGCTTAGTGTAGTTTGGGGGGGCCAAGATTGGACACATGCATGAAGAAAAAATCCTGGGAGGGCTTAGATTAGAAATTTTTATGTATTTTGTCCCCCATCGCAGATGCTCGCCGCGATCTGGCAGTATTTCACCCACTCGCCGCCGGCGGCAGCAGGGGCATCCTCGTGGTCTGGCGAATGCTGGGCCTCGATGCTGGGTAGCGGTGGATGAGGGGCGTTCTGGCGCTAGAGGCCATCACGCCACCCAACAAAGCACTACGCACGCAGCAACAGAGAACTGTGACGGCGTACAACACGACGACAACGCCAAAGGAGTACCTGTAAAGGAGCCTCTAGGCACCGGAACCAGGTGAGAACGCCGTCCTCGGGAGGCGACCTTCCATCAAGGACAGGCCTTCCGCTGGCGGCCCCCAAGAGCATCATGCTCACGACCAAACCTACAAACGTCAAGGTGCCTATGGAGCTAGCGTTGGCCATGCTCTCTTCTTGCTTGGTAGTAATTAACTTGGGTTGAGGTTTCTTGGCTAGAGTACTTGGGTTTGGGGTTTCTTGCCTCGAGAGTGCATTTGTAGTGGCTGGAAAGCCATGGAATGAGATACGGAAGGGCGGAGCTCCCTTTAGGGATGCCTTACCTTAATTTTTGATAAAAGTCTACTTATATATATATATATATATATATATATATATATATATATATAGGTTGTGTGTACAATATTCGCTATTTTTTGCTCAGTAAAACAAACTTTCTGGTGGCAAATGAACTCAAATTTGGACATTTAAATAGGAAAATAAAAGTTTTGGAAATAGGAAAATAAATGTTTTGGAAAAAACCCACAACTTTCATGCTTTATTTTTTCCATTACATCAACTTCCTGAAGCCCTTTTGGTGATTTTTAAGAAACGGTCCCAGAACAACAAATTTTCAGAAACTACGAATTTTACCGCAGGCTACTTTGTGATTCATATAATATCCATGCAATTCACACACATTGCGTGTGCACCCTTACAACTAATAATATGTTAGTTCCAATAAATATAATATAACTTGTAAAATATCATAAATAATAACTTAACATATTTGAAAATACATAGATATGTTTATTATAATTGTTCTACACCGAGCGATGGATATTCAAAATTCTTTATCTAGTAGATTAAGAAATATTTTCAAAAAGAACCTAGAGCTTTGCCATTGATTAGGATTTATGGGCGACTGATACATTGTAAATGTATCTATAATTTTTTATATTCCATGCTTGTTTAGTATCTACTTTGCTTTGCTTTGTATACACTTTGAGGTATTTTTATATGTTTTCTGATACTAACATATTAACAAGATGCAACAGTGTCAGTTGTCCGTTTTCTTCTGTTTTTGGTTCCAAAAAACACATAAAATCGCTAAAAAAATTTAAATAATACATTTTTTTATTGATTTTCACAAATAATACGCAAATTTGGCAAATTTCAGTTATGTCGGTCTGTCGTCCGTCCAACGGACGACAGAGGGAATTCGTCGGTTGAGCAGACGACAGGTGGTGTCGTCCGTTGAGGAGACGACGCCCCTGGCTTCGGCTGTCCGCCAGACGACACATGCTGTCGTCGGTTGAGGAGACGACACTGGCTGTCGCCGTTGAGGAGACGACGCCCCTGTGCTCCCTACTGCCGCTAAATAATCGTCCGCTCCTTGGCAATCCTTCCCGTCGATTTTTCCCGCCGGGATATCCCGCCAATTTTTCCCGCCGGTACTCCCCGCCAGTAATCCCCGCCCTTTGTTCCCGCCACTACTTCCCGCCCTTTTTTTCCCGCCACGACTTCCCGCCCTTTTTTCCCGCCTATTCGGTTCGGTGCCTCTATAAATCCGGGCAACGGGATGTATCCTTTACCCCAGTTCATCTCTTCCTCCTCTTGCTCTCTCATTTCCCTCTCTCCTTTTGCTCTCGCATTTTCCTCCACTCCTCTCCACTATGACCGACGCGTCTCCCTGGCCTGTAGATATGTCCATTGGGCTTTTCTTCATAGCCAGAACTGTTGAGATAGGCGATAAACCAGCCGACTGGGATACGTTGGTATCGAACCATGATGCTCTCGTTATACTTGGTAAGTCACTTCATCAAAGAGGGTGGAAACTGAAGACCCCAAGTCAGGTACGAGCAGAGCTTCTCAGGATCAAGGCAAGGTGGGACAAGCTCACCTTCAAGAGTGAAGCTCGCATGATGGAGGTGGCTAATGCACCTTGGTCCTGGATAGAAGATAGCGAAGATGAGGATGATATCTTCATGCCGCCACCCGTTGGAAGCAAGGCAAGAGCTGAGTGGGACAAGAGGCAGAAGAAGAAGAAAGAGCAGGCCAAGAAGAGTCAAGCTGACATAACAGAGCAAGTTGTGGCACCTAGGGCCTGGATAGAAGAGAGCGAAGATGAGGATGATATCTTCATGCCGCCACCCGTTGGAAGCAAGGCGAGAGCTGAGTGGGACAAGAGGTAGGAGAAGAAGAAAGCGCAGGCCAAGAAGAGCAAGTGCGAGGGATCGTCCAAGGGAAAGGGCGAGGCATCATCGAAGGGAAAGGGAAAGGCACCATGCTAGGGATAGATAGGACTCTTATTTATGTACCGCAAGTTATGTTGAACTATGTTGCAAGTTATGTTAAGTAGTTTGTCGAATAAAATCATGAAATAATAGAATGATGTCTCATACATAGATAGGTAAATGACTGATACATAAGTAGATATCACTGGTGTCGACGACGAGGTGGCGGAGGCCTCGGTGTACTCCATCCATATCTGTGGGGTGGCATCACATCACGGCGAGGTGCAGTTGACCCTTCACCTTGATCATGTGTATCCTGTGTGGGGATAGGTGGTGGAGTACCTGGCTGATACTGGCCAAACCAGTCTACCTGCTCATGTTGTGTCTGCTGATCACGGTCGTCAGTACTGTCCCATGTAACGGAGTCTCCTGCTAGTGTATAAGAAATTAAGTACCGAACAATGTCTTACTGTATCTAACAATAGTAGGAAGGGACACGCTTACCATGAGCATGAGATTGTGGTCGATAAGCGAAGTCCATGTAGGGGATCTGCTGCTGCTGCCACTGTTCAAAAGTAATCTGGTTCTGCTGCCACTGGTCGATATTAAATTGCGATTGCTGCCACGGGTCAGAAGTAAACTGTGATTGCTGCCACCCCGAGCCTCCAGCCTGGTCTGGAGGTGGTGCTCTCGGCGGCGCCTGCTGTGAGAGTCGTGGACGAGGCCCGTGGCGGAGTGGTGGAGAAATATGCTCCTCGTGCCCTCCCGAGCCTCCAGCATGGTCTAGAGAAGGTGGCTGCTCCATGGATCGACGTGGGGCACGCTCCTCCATCGAGTGACGCGGTGGGCGCTGCTGCGTGGATCGACGTGGGGCGCGCTCCTCCACCGAGTGACGCGGTGGGCGTTGTGCTTCTCGGTGTTAAACGATGTCTGAGACGCCGGTGCACGTGATGGCCGCGTAGATACGCCGCAGCTTCTCCTCGACCCGCCGGGCAAAGGACTGAGCCTGCTGACGGGGCACAAGAGGAACGTTCGAAAGCGATCGTCCGTACCGAGCCACCTCAGTCTGTAGCTCCCACGTCATATCGGCCTGCATTTGTCTCATAGTTAGGTATGCACTACATAGGCACTCATGTTGATTATGCTCTAAATAAAGTACTTACCGCTGACTGTCTGGACTCCAGTGTTGACTGGCTAGGGTATATCTCATCGTCATGTGCGTGTGGAATGGGACGTAGCCGTGTCATCGACATGTAACTCTGTAGGTATCCGTGGAATAGCTCCATACCAAACGGGCCAGCGTGCCACACTTGTGTTGGTGCATTCTGCCACTCGTTGACGTAAATCCCCACCCGTTGGAGCCATTGAGTGGCGGTCTTGCTACTTTTCCGAGAGAACCTGTCATTAGAATTTGTTAGACCATCATTAAAGAACATAGATGAAGTATAAGATGCATTCCTTATGTACATATATTTACTTACGCGTGCACGACATCTGGAAGGGGAACATCCGGACGCGGGGGATCTACCATCTGGCAAAGACCAAACTGTCGCATGACCCTCTGTTGAGACATCTCCTCAACTTGGCAATCAAAGATGATCTTCGATGTAGTCAGCCAGTACTCTCGATCTCTAGTGCACATAATAGATAACCCGTCGGGATATCGTGCGTATCGTGTCTGCAGGGTGTACGGCTCCCAAATCACGACATCCTCTTTCAGTGTGTCGAACTGCTCGCTGAATGATGGATAGCATCTAACGACTTGCTCTCCCGCGAAACGACACTGCATGACAAAATAGTTGTTAGTAACTTTCATATTGTAGTACCAGAAGTGCAATTTATTAAAACATTACACTGACCTTGCGACGGGTCTAGTGAGTGCCAAATGTAGGCAAATCAATTTGCTCTTCGTCGAACAGCAGGTCAGAATGGTAGACAATTGTTTCATGTTCCTGGTTGCCGACTATTTGGTTGACACTTACATCTGGACGGCCGATAGGGAACCTCTCCCACGACCACAGTTGCAGCAACAATGGGCATCCTAGCAAGGCAGAACTGTCCTTGGTTAACTGGCAAGCATTGCACATACCTCGGTACGTAGCTGCTAAGACAGCTGAACCCCAACTCCACTGTGTGCATTCTTCCTGGCACGTCGCCTCCGCGATCCCTCTAGCAAAATGGATGTATCGCGCACTAATGGTCGACACGTGGTTCTCAGTGAACATCACCTTCCCGAGCAGCCACATAAGGTATGCCTCCAGGCTGCGTGTAATCTGTGGGGCAGTCATCGGAGTGGCCGGGAACCCAAACCTCTGTATCTGCATTGGCAAATAGAACAATTTTCAGTACATGATACTTCTCCAACAAAATAGAACAAATAAATGAAACACACCTGATACTGCTCCAACCATCCAAATTTTGGCCCATGATTGTCATGGCCAAAGGCCAGAGCTCCATCACGGATGCCAAAGAATCGTTGGGCCATGTCTTGGGCCCAATTTGCCGGTGGATCCACTGGGCCTATGGGCACGCCAGCCAACGGAAGTCCCAGCAAGTACGAGACGTCCTGAAGGGTAGGAGCCATCTCTCCCCATCGAAAATAGAAAGTGTGAGTCTCGGGCCTCCATCGATCCACCAAGCACGTGAACAAAGACGAATCGTACTGTAAGCGACTAGTCTGGAACCCAAGTTGTCGCCCTTCTATCTCCTCCATACGAGTGGCCTCAACCAAATGAACGAATGGTAAGAGCCCAGCCTACTTCAATCTACATAAGAAGAAAGCAGAACAGTTTAGTCACATTGGCCCATAAATATCCCAACAGCAAGAGAAATAAATGTCACATGCCTCTGAAGCCAATCAGGATGTATGCACCAGTTCGAATGGGAGTGCGAGTCACTAGGTGCTTCAAGGACCCCGGGTTAGCATCCAGTACCGTCGATCGGTGCTTTCTATCTATGTCAGCATTCAACAAAGATCCCGCCATCTGCACATTAGTTCCACACATATTGCAAATTTAAGACATAGTTCCACACATATTACAAATTTAAGACATAGTTTCACACATATTACAAATTTAAGACATAGTTCCACACATATTACAAATTTAAGACATAGTTCCACACATATTACAAATTTAAGACATAGTTCCACACATATTATAAATTTAAGACATAGTTTCACACATATTACAAATTTAAGACATAGTTCCACACGTCTAGTTTCTTCCTCTGCCTCTTCTTCCTCGGCTGCCACGTCCACGAGGAGCAGCTCCACCAGTCGCGAAGATGTGGCAACTGGTGTCTATATGACCAAATTGATTACATAGAAAACATTGCCTAGTAGGGCCTCCGGCTTCAGATTCATCCATATCATTATGGATGCGGACACATTGTCGCCTTCCTCTTCCTGTCCTCATCAGTACAGGATCTGGGATGTAAACCCTTTCACCTAGATTTACTTTATTGAAATTTCCCCATGCCCTATATCCCATCATCTCGTCTGTCCACGTATTAACCACCGCGTCCTTAAGGAAATAAGGAGACACAAACGAGATCGCATCCATACCCATCAGCCCGCATGCAGCTAGTACATGAGAGCAAGGCAGATGCAACAGCTTGGATTTATTGCACGTGCACTCACACGTTGGCCAGGCTTCGTTGCCTATCCTCACCTCCTGTGTCTTTACCTCTTCTCCTGTTCCAATCCGGTTGGAAGGGAGGCGTACCTCGAACCTTCTTTCCTGATTACCGATGGCGATGACATGCATGGACCGAGCCTTCTCCATCTTGGCATCCATGTAATGCATGATCTTTGAACAATACCTCGTGTTTGGGTTGTTCATGATATGCATCTGAGCCATCTGGAGTCTGTCTCTGAAATACTTCAGAGTTCCGGTGAAAATACACTCCACAATGGTTGTTAATGGTAGAGCCCTACTTCCTCTCAAGACAAAGTTGTAAGTTTCAGCCAGATTTGTAGTCATGACGCCAAACCTAGCACCATGAGTGTCATGCAGCAGAGACCACCTCTCTACAGGCTCGTGTTGTATCCATTCCTGAAAATTTTTAATCCTTCTACCAGGCCTTCTCCTAGTACCGGGTTGGTCAAATCCTGGCAAGTCACAAAGGGCAATGGGTTCTTCCTCCGGTGGTGCTGCTCCTGTTGTTGCCTGTGCAGCTAACGCCGCTGCATGAGCCGCGACCGCTGCTGCTCTAGCTGCTCTCCTCTGAGTCACATGTTTTTTAGTGAAGTCATCAAGATAGCCACAACACTTGATATACTTCCACTCTTGGTTCTGCTTGCAAAGCTTCTTGAATAGGTTCATAAGAGCTTTGTTCCTGAACTGTGAGAAAAAATTGGCCCCTAGATGCCGCATGCACCAACGACTCTGCATGTCCAGCCATGGAGTTACTTCATCGGGAGTGGGCTGTGTGAGCTTCTTTATCGCGCTTAGTATACCTGGATGCCTATCATGAAGCACGCATACATTCGGTGTATCTCTCACAATTGCTATCTTCAGCTGCCTAAAAAACCATACCCAACTTTCACAGGGCATCACAATTGCTATCTTCAGCACGCATACGGACGAAACACCCCTGTCGGCCGACAGCGTGATGCCCTGTCGTCTGTTGAAAGAAAGAAGGCAGCGCGGTCGTCTTTTCGGGAAAAGAAGGCAAGGCTGTCGGCTGTTCGGTAAAAGTTGACCAAACTGTCGTCTGTTCAACGGACGAACCGTGTCCGTCGGCCGTTCAACGGACGAGCCCTGTCTGTCGTCTGTCGATCGGCCGAGCGACCAACATATTTGCAATTTTCCCGTTTTGTGTATTATTTGTGAAATTCAATAAAAAAAATGTATTATTTAAAAAAATGCCGCCATAAAATCAATATTCTCGGAATTGGACGGGACAAAAGCCAAAGTCAATATTTTACCGTGGGGAACACGGAGCCAGAATACGAGACAGAGGAGAGGCACCAAAGGGCCACACCCCTGGCCGCACGGCCAAGCCTGGCCCGCGCCTGGGGGTTCGGCCGCCATGGGTGCCCCCTGCCTCGCCTCTTCACCTATAAGAAGCCCCCGATACCTAAACCCTAAGTACCCGATCAATCTTCCACGAAACATCCTGTAGCCGCCGCCATCGTCCCTAGATCGGGGAGATCTGAAGTTCTTCCCGGCACCCTGCCGGAGGGGAGATCATCCCGGAGGCCTTCTTCATCACCATGCCAGCATTCGGTATGAAGCATGAGTAGTTCCACCTTGGACTACGGGTCCATGTAGTAGCTAGATGGTTGTTTCTCCTCCTTTGTGCTATCATGTTTAGATCTTGTGAGCTCCGTTCATGATCAAAATCATCTATTTGTAGAGTTTGTGGGGATCCGATGGATATTGAGATTACTATGTCAGATTGATTAATGGTTCTATCTTCTTGATTCTATCATGTCTGTGTTGTTTGTGATCTTGCATGCTCTCTGTTTCTACTAGCTATCTTGGCCAAGTAGATGCTAGTGACTCCAAGAGGGAGTATTTATGCTCGATAGTGGGTTCATGCCTCTATTTAATCTAGGGAAGTGAAAGAAATCTCTAAGGTTGTAGATGTGTTGTTGCTACTAGGGAGAAAACAACGGTCTCTTCTTCATGGAACAAGTGGATTGTTTACCTTACACACTTTGCTTAAAGCAGTAATCCGTTGCTTGCAACTTAATACTGGAGGGGGTTCGGATGATAACTTGAAGGTGGATTACTAGTCATAGATGCAGTTGGACGGTGGTCTATGTATCTTGTTGTATTGCCCAATCAAATCTCATAGGATCATGAATGTGTAGTATTGCATTATTATGCCTTGCTCTGTCCTGTTAATTTCCCTGCTATAATTTGTTTAACCAGCATGCCATGTTTGTTTATCTTAAGGAGAGCACCTCTAGTGAACTATGGACCCCGGTCCAATCTTTACAATTGATACATCTTCTAATGTTACTGTTTACTTTCTGCAAGCCACCATTACCTTCCACACCATACAGTTAATCCTTTGTTTTGAACAAACCGGTGAGATTGACAACCTCACTGTTTGTTGGGGCAAAGTCTTGAGTTTGTGTTGTGCAGGTTTCCAGTTGCTAGGAACACCTTTGAGTCGGTTCCTTCCTCCTACTGGTTTGATAACCTTGGTTTCTTACTGAGGAAAAAACTTGATGTTGTACTCATCATACCTTCTGTTTGGGGTCTCCCAACAAAGCTCTATACTGATCTGAGCCGCATCAAGCCTTTTTCTGGCGTCGTTGTCGGGTGATACGTCGGAAACGTATCTATAATTTGTTATGCTCCATGCTTGTTTAGTATCTACTTTGCTTTGCTTTGTCTACACTTTGAGGTGTTTTTATATCTTTTCTGGAACTAACCTATTAACAAGTTGCCACAGTGCCAGTTGCCTGTTTTCTTCTGTTTTTTCTTCCAGAAAGGCAGAAAATCAATATTCTCGGAATTGGACGGGACAAAAGCCAAAGTTATTATTTTTCACGGAGCAACACGGAACCACGAAGCAGAGCCGGAGGGGGGCCACAGGGTGGCCGCACCCCTCCTAGGCGCGGGCAAGCCCTGGGGGCGCCTGGAGGGGGTGTGGGCCCCCTGGACCCCCACCGACCTTGATTCCTGCGCCTATAAGAGCCCCCCTATGAGAAAACCCTAGAGGATCCAGAAGAAATCCACGAAGACCTCTGTAGCGCCACCGCCGCCACCGAAAGGGAGATTCGGGGGACAGAAAGTCTCTGTTCCGGCACCCTGCCGGGACGGGGAAGTGCCCCCGGAGCCATCTCCATTGCCATCTTCATCACCGTTGCTGATTCCCATGATGAGGAGGGATTAGTTCTTCCTCGAGTCTAAGGGCTCTACCGGTAGCTATGTGTTCATCTCTCTCTATGCATGATCTTGTGGTCATGAGCTTTGTAATCAAGTAGATCTACCTTGGTACTCAAGTGCTTCATTAGATCTCTACTCTCCCCATGTGTGTGAAAGTGACAGCGTGCACTCCATGGTGGCACTTAGGCTTGAGTCTACATAAATACCCTTTGTGCTTTAATAGATCTATGCTTTTCCCCACGTGTGTGAAAGTGACAGCGTGCATACCGTGTGTGGCACTTTGGCTAGATTGAATATTTGTTATGAGTTATATTTGGAGTTGGATGTCTCTATGAAATTGTGGTGTTTGTTGGAACCATCTAGTGCTCAAGGTGATAGTGTGGGGTTATCTAGATTGGGGAAAGCGGACTTTGAGGAGTGTTGTTATAGCCCTACCGATGATTAGAGTGTCCAACCGGAGAGTAGTTAAGAGTAGTATCATGAAGAGAGGATATTTATATGAGAGAGTGTTCACTAGTGAAAGTATGATCTCTAGGCCTTGTTTCTGAACATTGAAACACCATTTGCATCTAGATCTATTGCATGTTTTCTTGCTTCCATCTTTGTTCCATTTGCCGGGGAGGTTTTGGGCTTTTACCTTTCCTCCACGCCATCAGCTCTTTTCTGGCACCGTTACCCCACGTCAACAACAAGTCAAAAGCTATTTCCTGGCACCGTTACCACTTGTATTTCACTATCTCTTCGCCGAACTAGTGCACCTATACACCTGACAAGTGTATTGTGTGTGTTGGGGACACAAGAGACTTCTTGTATCTTGATTGCAGGGTTGCTTGAGAGGGATACCTTTGACCACTTCCTCCCTGAGTTCGATAAACCTTGGGTGATCCACTTAAGGGAAACTTGCTGCTGTTCTACAAACCTCTGCACTTGGAGGCCCAACAACTGTCTACAATAATAGAAGTTCGTAGACATTAAGCTCTTTTCTGGCACTGTTGACGGGGAATAAAGAAGAAGAAGCTCCCTCGTCAACAAAGCGCCATCAAAAGTCTTTTCTGGCGCCGTTGCTGGGGAGGTAAGGTAAAAGGTACTCACATCCTCCGGTGTGAGTGCTCCAAGTTATTTACTTTAGATTCTGCAATTTTGTCTTTTTGTTTCTTGTTTTCACTAGTTAGGCTTAATGGAAAACAACAACAAAATTAGAGAGCTCTATAGTGTTTATCTTGAGTTAGGACATGAAGTGTTTGAAGAGAAAATTTAAAAACCTATGGAACTTTATTTGCATGCTAATAGCAATGTTATTAGTATGAACTCTTTGGACACCATTGTTGCTAATGCTATGGAAACAACTAAGCTTGGGGAAGCTAGTTTTTATGAAAATGATCTTTTTTGTCCTCCAACTTTAGAAGATAGCTATTGTATTGCTTATGATGATACCAAACCTCCAATTTTTGATGATTACAATGATGATTCTAATATTTTAAGTACACCTACTATTGAGGAGACAGTTAATTGTGATTACAATCTGCCTCCTAAATTTGATGATTATGGTGATGAGAATAATAGTGATAGCTATTTTGTTGAATTTGCTCCCACTACAATTAATAAGAATGACTATGCTTATGTGGAGAGTAATAATTTTATGCATGTGGCTCATGATAAGAATTTATTATGTGATAGATATATTGTTAATTTTATTCATGTTGCTACTGAAAGTTATTATGAGAGAGGGAAACATGGTTTCATGCATCTCAAAAATATTAAGTTTCCCCTCTTTATGTTGAAAATTTTGAAGTTGCATTTGTTTTGCTTTCCTATGCTTGTTGCTTTGTGCTTTCATGACTTGTTTCTTTATAAGATTCCTATTCATAGGAAGTGGGTTAGACTTAAATGTTCTTTGAATTTGCTTCTTGATGCTCTCTTTTAAATCAATTCATATTTCCTATGTGAGCATCTTTGAAACTATCATGCCTAACTTAAAGGCATTAAAGAAAAGTACTTGTTGGGAGATAACCCAAGAGTTTTCTTGAGTCTTGGAAGTTATTACTTCTATAACTACCTATCCTTATCCTTTTTGTTTGCTTTTTTGTGCCAAGAATTATCTCTAATGAGAGGGAAGTAAGATTTGGGGAGTTGCTGTCCCGAAACAGATTTCTGTCCTCCACCATAAAAATCCGTGAGGAGTCTCTGTAAGTCGGATTGAGCTGAAAGTTTATGAATAAATCCCCCAGTATGTTATCTAACTTTTTTTAGTTCAACACTTTTTGATTTGAGAACAGAAGGTCTTCTGAAAAATTGGTTTCTACCTGCTGGTCTATTTTGACAGATTTCTGCCATTATTTGCATTTGCTTCTTATTGGTTCCTTTTTGAGTTCTCTTTTGGGGAATTGAGATTTTTGAAGGAGTTACTACAATAGCTTGTGTTTTAGTGAAAATTCTTTCTGTTCCAAAGCTTTGCCTAAAGGTCTATTATCTTTTGAATACACTAATGTTGCTAATGAAAATTGTGTGAAGTTTTGTATGAAGGAAAATTTGCAGGTGTAGAGAAAGAATGATGTAATGAGATGAAGAATGGACAAAAGCTCAAGCTTGGGGATGCCACCCCGTGTCACCCCAATAAATATTCAAGAGGTACAAGCGTCAAAGCTTGGGGATGCCCAAGGCATCCCCTTCTTCATCAATAAAAATCTCAGGTCTTTCTAGACACTTCGTTTTTATTGTTTCATGCATTGTTTTGTTGTTCTTGGAGCGTCTTAGTTTTTGTTTGCTTAGTTTTCTTGAGTAAGTTGGTCGGTTACACCACACTTATTTTGGAGAGAGACACACTCTGTTTCCATTGCCTAGAACACTCTAGTTTTCGCTCTTATTGTTTTGTGAGTGTTCACTTTTGCTAGCACTGTGTTTAGCCTTAGTTTTCTTGTGCTTTCAGCTTAGAAATTTTTAGTTCTTCTTTGTCCATTTGTGAGACAAGCTCACTAGTCTTTATTGATTATTATCTTTGTGAGTTGTTTCAAATAAGTTGATTGGTGTTGGAAAAGAGTAGAAAGTTTCATGCTTATAGTGGTACAAAAGGGAGATTGCTTTGACTGTGACTTAGACTTTATCATGTCATGCTAGATGTTGTTTTGACCTTATGCTTAGTGATTATTGTTGTAGCATGACTTGTTCCAAACAATTAGGATTGCTTAGTGTGCCTTGAAGGAATCATGCGTTGTTTTAGCATGCAAAAGCATAGTATTGTGGTATTCTCCTTTGATGCTTTGTTTGGGTTAACTTGGCACATGCTCACAACATGTTATGACTATGACAAGTCACCATTAGCCTCTATGATCATTTAGTCCTTGACTTGTAGTACCACTCTTTGCTTTGATTAGTATGCTTTATTGCACTGCATGATTATGGCCATTATTGCTCTCTTAGTTGGTTGCTCCCAGTCTTTTGATAGCCTCCACTTGTATGAGTAAGCTCTACTCATGCTTCCAACTCCCAAGAAACCAAGTTTTTACAAAGCGTCCACTATAAACTCCTATGCATGGTGTGTTACACCATTCCAAGTATATTTTTGTTTTCATCTATCTTCCAATTAAAAACTATTTTGTTATGTGAAAACTTAGTGATTAAAGCCCTCACGAACTTGATGGCACACTTTATATTCTTTCCCCCTAATAAACTTGAACCATTGTGACAACTTTGTTGTATATGCTTGCACTTATAAGTTGGAATTAGCAGAACCGTGTTGTCACGGGGAACGTTTTCAACATTGCACTTGTACTTTGTACTCAGTTGATATCATGCTCTTTTGTCTATGGATGTCACCAGTGTGAAATAAAGAGGAAAATTGTAAGTCCATGGAGTTTGTATTTTGTGTTAGAGAAATGCCTGGGCCGCTAGCCTAAGCCATGCCTAATTATGGTGCAAACTTGCAGCATCACCATAATGACATCTATGAAGCATTCTTCTTATAAAAAAAGAGACACGTTGAGAAAAGAGGAAAGAGATAAAAAAGCACCATATTCTCATGGTACATAAGAATATTGCTGAGATGCTCATTGTCTGCTTGCCTTGTCATTTTGGTTATGGGAAAGCTCATGTACCATGTGAAAGGCGTACCCCATTGGCGGTTCTCAATGATATGCAAATACTTATAGTGATAAGAACTTACCTGGACCCAAAGTTGAGTATGCATGAGGTGTGGCCCTCGTATTCAAGGGACTTGAGATTGCCAACTTATACTTTGTCAAGCATATACTCCATCTTTGCCACTTTAACCTTAACCACTTCAAGATGCGTATGATAGGGGCAATGAGGGCTGAAATCTAACAAGTACCATAATTTTTGGAAGCTCTTTTTAAAACTTGAAATCCCTGCTTCCCTTACGAAGGTCCCTTCTTCCACTATTATTGAGTCTCCACCTTCTACCTTTAGGCACCATTAAGAGAGCATAGTTGCCATTCTGTGTGAAGTGTCCCAAAACTTATTAATTGTTGCATATTGTGATATTACTTGTTCTTGTGCTATTTGTTTCTAGTCACCCTTGTGAACTTTGCAGGTGTCCTATGCATCTATTTGCTACTCTATGAGGGACAAGTTGATTGCCACTATGCTATGTTTTATGTATGTGAAACAAACAAATGTTTTTCAATGCATGATATTCATGATCTTTGTTTGTATCCTCTCATGTTGCATTCATATTTACTATGTACTATTGTTAGAACTCCATCTTTCATGCACATGTTTAGAGTTCTTTGATCTCAGATTTCAATGCTTGCAAATTGTTTGATCTTGGTTTTGATGGTGCATGTCACCTAAAAAATTATTCTTTTTAGCACTTACCTACTCGAGGACGAGCAGGAGTTAAGCTTGGGGATGCTTGATACGTCGGAAACGTATCTATAATTTTTTATGCTCCATGCTTGTTTAGTATCTACTTTGCTTTGTCTACACTTTGAGGTGTTTTTATATCTTTTCTCGAACTAACCTATTAACAAGTTGCCACAGTGCCAGTTGCCTATTTTCTTCTGTTTTTGGTCCCAGAAAGGCAGAAAATCAATATTCTCTGAATTGGACGGGACAAAAGCCAAAGTTATTATTTTTCCCGGAGCAACACGGAACCACAAAGCAGAGCCGGAGGGGTCCACAGGGTGGGCGCACCCCTCCTAGGCGCGGGCAAGCCCTGGGGACGCCTGGAGGGGGTGTGGTCCCCCTGGACCCCCACCGACCTTGATTCCTGCGCCTATAAGAGCCCCTCCATGAGAAAACCCTAGAGGATCCAGAAGAAATCCATGAAAACCTCTGTAGCGCCACCGCCACCGAAAGGGGGATTCGGGGGACAAAAAGTCTCTGTTCCGGCACCCTGCCGGGACGGGGAAATGCCCCCGGAGCCATCTCCATCGATCTCCATCGCCATCTTCATCACCCTTGCTGATTCCCATGATGAGAAGGGAGTAGTTCTTCCTCGAGTCTAAGGGCTCTACCGGTAGCTATGTGTTCATCTCTCTCTATGCATGATCTTGTGGTCATGAGCTTTGTAATCAAGTAGATCTACCTTGCTACTCAAGTGCTTCATTAGATCTCTGCTCTCCCCATGTGTGTGAAAGTGACAGCGTGCACGCCATGGTGGCACTTAGGCTTGAGTCTACATAAATACCCTTTGTGCTTTAATAGATCTATGCTTTTCCCCACGTGTGTGAAAGTGACAGCGTGCATATCGTGTGTGGCACTTTGGCTAGATTGAATATTTGCTATGAGTTATATTTGGAGTTGGATGTCTCTATGAAATTGTTGTGTTTGTTGGAACCATCTAGTGCTCAAGGTGACAGTGTGGGGTTATCTAGATTGGGGAAAGCGGACTTTGAGGAGTGCTGTTATAGCACTACCGATGATTAGAGTGTCCAACCGGAGAGTAGTTAAGAGTAGTATCATGAAGAGAGAATATTTATATGAGAGAGTGTTCACTAGTGAAAGTATGATCTCTAGGCCTTGTTTCTAAACATTGAAACACCATTTGCATCTAGATCTGTTGCATGTTTTCTTGCTTCCATCTTTGTTCCATTTGCCAGGGAGGTTTTGGGCTTTTACCTTTCCTCCACGCCATCAGCTCTTTTCTGGCACCGTTACTCCACGTCAGCAACAAGTCAGAAGCTATTTTCTGGCACCGTTACCACATGTATTTCACTATCTCTTTGCCAAACTAGTGCACCTATACACCTGACAAGTGTATTGGGTGTGTTGGGGACACAAGAGACTTCTTGTATCTTGATTGCAGGTTTGCTTAAGAGGGATACCTTTGACCACTTCCTCCCTGAGTTCGATAAACCTTGGGTTATCCACTTAAGGGAAACTTGCTTCTGTTCTACAAACCTCTGCACTTGGAGGCCCAACAACTGTCTACAAGAATAGAAGTGCGTAGACATCAAGCTCTTTTCTGGCGTCGTTGTCGGGGAATAAAGAAGAAGAAGCTCCCTCGTCAACAAAGCGCCATCACCGGAGAGGCTAAGGATGGCTTCACAAGGGGAGTCCTTCACAACCTTTCTCTTTACTTTGTTTTTGTTTTACTTAGTTTCTTTTGCCTTGTTTTGTTTGCCTCTTTTTATCAAAAACTCCAAAAAAATAGTTTCATTTGGTTTGCTTTCCTTTATCAAAAACACAAAAAAAATAGTTCCTGCTCTAGTTGCTGGTCTATCATTGCCTTGCTTTGTAATGCTTTCTATCAATGGATGGTTTCTTTGAAACTAGTTCTTATTGGTAAGGTGGATTCACAGAAGAACAAAAGAATTATTATAAGGAACACCGTTTGTCATAAAAAGGGAAACACTTATGGGAACAAATTGATAAATTGAATACTATTGCTAGAGAGGTGTTCTATACTTATAATGTTACTTATTGCTTTGATAAATCTTGTTGATGTAGGAGGTATAAACACCTACCTTTTCAATATGCGTATAATGATAATGTTACCATATCTTCTTCTGTTAAAGGAAATTATGACTTTTATGATGTGGAACAAATTGAAGAATTTATTGCCTTCAAGGGTGCATTTGAACTTGCCATTTTGCTTGCAAATACTGATGATGCACCTTATGAACATGAGGTTTATGAGATACTTAAATTTTGCTTTGGTAATTACAAGGAAGAAAATGCCTATATTCTTGAATATTTTAATAGGTGCTTTCCACAAACAGAAGAGATTAATGCCTTGCAGGAGCCTATGGAAGACGAAATTGTTGAACCTGAAAGCTCATTATATGAAAAATAGGAGGAGAGTGATGGTCAAGAGGAGGAAGAATGGATCTACCCATGCCTACCTTCTAATGAGAGTAACTCTTTATCCCTTACATTATTTGATTGTCCCCCATGCTTAAAGGAAGATGAATGTTATGTTCCCGTGGATTCTTTTGAAATCTCGTCTATGGGTAAAACTTGTGATAATAGTTATGCTCATGTTATCTATGATAATCCTATATTTGTGCCTAACTTTTAAATGCATGGTACTAAAGAGTGTTGCTTAGAAAATGTTTACGATAAAGATCTAGATGATGGTCCTATATTGAATGATTAGTCACCCTATTATAAAATTGTTAAAAGTGGGTTTGAAGGTTTTAATCCCACTATTTTTGAGCTTGATAGAAATTATGTGTTTGTAGATCATGAAAATCATGTTTTATGTGATAGTTATATTATTGAGTTTATTCATGAGGCTACTGAAAATTATTATGAGAGAAGAAAATATGGTTGTAGAAGTTTTCATGGTACCAAAACATTTCTCTGTGTGCTAAAAGTTTTGAAGTTACTCTTGTTTTATCTTCCTATGCATTTGCATACAAGATGTCTATGCATAGGAAGTGGGTTAGACTTAAATGTGTTTTTAATTTGCTTCTTGATGCTCTCTTTTACTTCAATTCATTTTTCTTATGTGAGCATCTTCTCAAACTATCAAGCCTAACTTAAAGGCGTTAAAGAAAAGTACTTCTCGGGAGATAACCCAGTAGTTTTCTTGAGTCTTGGAAGTTATTACCTCTGTAATGACCTCTCCTTATCATTTTTATTTGCTTTTTGTGCCAAGAATAACCTCTAATGAGAGGGAGGTAAGATTTGGGGAGTTGCTGTCCCGAAACAGATTTTTGTGCTCTACTGTAAATATTCGTGTAAAATCTCTGTAAGTCAGATTGAGCTGTAATTTTCTAATTAAATACCCCAGGTTGTTAGCTAACTTTCCTTAGTTCAACACTTTTTTATTTGAGCAACAGAAGGTCTTCTAAAAAATCAGTTTCTACCTGCTAGTCTGTTTTGACAGATTTCTGCCATTATTTGCATTTGCTTCTTATTGATTCTTTTTTGGGTTCTTTTTGGGAAATTGAGCTTTTTGAAGGAATTATTACCATAGATTGTGTTTTTAGTGAAAGTTTTGTTATTTTAAAACTAAATCCCAAAGGTCTATTATCTTTTGAATACACTAATGTTGCTAATGAAGATTGTGTGAAGTTTTGTATGAAGGAAAAAAATTTAGGTGTAGAGAAAGAATGATGTAATAAGATGAAGAATGGACAAAAACTCAAGATTGGGAATGCAACCCCATTTCACCCCAAGAAATATTCAAGAGGTACAAGCGTCAAAGCTTGGGGATGCCCAAGGCATCCCCTTCTTCATCAATAAAAAATCTAAGGTATTTTCTAGACAATTTGTTTTTATTTTTTCATGCATAGTTGTGTTGTTCTTGGAGCATATTAGTTTTCATTTTTGGTTTTATTTTGCTTGAATAAAGTAGTTTGGACCCCTGTTCTCGCTATGTTGTTGCAAATAAGTTGATTGGTGTTGGAGAGGAGTAGAAAGTTCTTGCTTGAGTAGTACAAGAGGAGCTTGCCTTGACTATGACTTAGACTTTATTATGTCATGCTAGATGTTGTTTTGACCTTATGATTAGTGATTATTGTTGTAGCATTACTTGTTCCAAACAATTAGGATTGCTTAATGTGCCTTGAAGGAATCATGCTTTGTTTTAGCATACAAAATCATAGTATTGTGGTATTCTCCTTTGATGCTTTGTTTGGGTTGACTTGGCACATGCTCACACCATGTTATGACTATGAACCAGTCACCATAGCCTCTATGATCATTTAGTTTTTGACTTGTGGTGCCACTTTATGCTTTGATTAGTAATGTTTTGTCGCTCTGCATGATTATGGCCATTATTGCTCTCTTAGTTGGTTGCTCCTTGTCTTTTGCTAGCCTCCACTTGTATGAGTAAGCTCTACTCATGCATCCAAATCCTAATAAACCAAGTTATTCCAAAGTTTCCACTATAAATTCCTATGCATGGTGTGTTACACCATTCCAAGTATATTCTTGTTTTATCTATCTTCCAATTAAAAAGTTATTTTGTTATGTGAAAGTTAGTGATTCAAGCTCTCACAAACTTGATGGCACACTTTATTTTTCTTGCCCCTAAATAAACTTGAACCATTGTGTCATCTATGTGGTATATGCTTGCACTTATACGTTGGAATTAGCAGAATCGTGTTGTCACGGGGAACGCTTTCAACATTGCACTTGTACATTGTACACAATTGATATCATGCTCTTTGGTTTATGGATGTCGTCGGTGTGAAATAAAAGGGGAGCTTGTAAGTTCATGGAGTTATGTATGTGTGTTAGCGAAACGCCTAGGCCGCTAGCCTAAGCCATGCCTAATCATGGTGGAAACTTGTAGCATCACCATAGTGAGCAATCTATGAAGATTTCTTCTTATAAAAAAAGACATGCTGAAAAGAGGAAAGAGAGAAAAACACTATTTTTCCCATGGTAAATAAGAAGATTGATGAGATGCTCATTGTCTGCTTGCCTTGTCATTTTGATTATAGGATAGCTCCTGTATCATGTGCAAGGGGTACCCCGTTGGTGGTTCTCTATGATGCACATGTACTTACTATGACAAGAACTTACAGGTGACTAAAGTTGAGTAGCATGAGGAGCGGCCCTCATATTTAAGGGATATGAGATTGCCAACTTATACTTTGTCAAGCATATACTCCATCTTTGTTCACTTTAACCTTAATCACTTCAAGATGCTTATGATAGGGGCAATGAAAGCTAAAAGCTAACAAGTACCATAATTTTTGGAAGCTCTTTATGAGACTTGAAATCCCTTCTTCCCTTTATGAAGGGCCTTTCTTCCACCATTATATTGAGTCTCCACCTTCTATCCTTAGGCACCAATTAAGAGAGCATAGTTTCTATTCTTAGTTCTACGTGCATTGTACCAAAACTTATTGATCGATGCATATTGTTGATATTGCTTATTCTTGAACTATTTGTGTCTAGTCACTCTTATGAACTTTGAAGGTATCATATGCATCTATTTGCTACTCCATGAGGGACAAGCTGATTGCCACTATGCCATGTTTTCTGTATGTGAAACAAACAAACGTTTTTCAATGCATTGTTATTCATGATCTTTCTTTGTAGCCTTTCATGTTGCATGCATAGTTACTTTGTCCTATTGTTAGAACTCCATCTTTCATGCACATGTTTAGAGTCCTTTGATTCCAGCTTTCAATGCTTGCAAATGGTTTGATCTTGGTTTTGATGGTGCATGTCACCTCAAAAATTATTCTTTTATCACTTACCTCCTCGAGGACGAGCAAGAGTTAAGCTTGGGGATGCTTGATACGTCGGAAACGTATCTGTAATTTTTGATGCTCCATAATTGTTTACTATCTACTTTGCTTTGCTTTATCCACACTTTGAGGTGTTTTTATATGTTTTTTGGTACTAACCTATTAACAAGTTGCCATAATGCCAGTTGCCTGTTTTTTTCTGTTTTTGGTTCAGGAAAGGCAGAAAATCAATATTCTCGGAATTGGACGGGACAAAAGCCAAAGTCAATATTTTACCGTGGGCAATACGAAGCCATAATATGAAACGGGGGAGGCTCACCAGGGGGCCACACCCCCTGTCCGCGCAGGTGGGCCCACCTCGCGCCTGGGGATGCAGTCGCCCTGGCGACCCCCCCTGCCTCGCCTCTTTGCCTATAAAGTCCCCCCCCCCCCCCCGATGCCAAAACCCTAGAGACCCAATCAATATTCCACGAAACCGTCTGTAGCCGCCGCCACCACCATCGTCCCTAGATCGGGGGGATCTAAAGCTCTTCCCGGCACCCTGCCGGAGGGGAGATCATCCCGGAGGCCTTCTTATTCATCATGCCAGCTTTCGGTATGAAGCGTGAGTAGTTCCACCTTGGACTACGAGTCCATGTAGTAGTTAGATGGTTGTATCTCCTCCTTGTGCTTTCATGTATAGATCTTGTGAGCTCCATTCATGATCAAGATCTAATCTATTTGTAATCATGCATGTTGTGTTTGCGGGGATCTGATGGATATTAAGATTACTATGTCAGATTGATTAATGGTTTTGTCTATTTGATTCTATCATGTCTGTGTTGTTTGCAATCTTGCATGCTCTCCGTTGTTAGTAGCAATCTTGGCCAAGTAGTTGCTAGTGACTCCAAGAGGGGGTATTTATGCTCGATAGTGGGTTCATGCCTCTATTTTCCAAGGGAAGTGACGGAAATCTCTACGGTTGTAGATGTGCTGTTGCCACTAGGGAGAAAACAACGGTCTCTTGTTCATGGAACAAGTGGATTGTTTACCTTACACACTTTTCTTAAAGCAATTGTCTGTTGCTTGCAACTTAATACTAGAGGGGGTTCAGATGATAACCTGAAGGTGGACTTCTAGTCATAGATGCAGTTGGATGGCGGTCTATGTATATTGTTGTATCGCACAATCGAATCTCATATGATCTTTGTGTCTAGTATTGCATTGTTATGCCTTTCTCAGTCCTGTCAATTGCCCTGCTGTAATTTGTTTACCTAGCATGCCATGTTTGTTTATCTAAGGATAACACCTCTAGTGAACTATGGACCCCGGTCCAATCTTTACCATTGATACATCTTCCACTGTTACTGTTTACTTGATGCGAACCATCATCACCTTCCACACCATACAGTTAATCCTTTGTTACAGCAACCGGTGAGATTGACAACCTCACTTTTAGTTGGGGCAAAGTCTTGAGTTTGTGTTGTGCAGGTTTCCATGTTGCTTGCAACACCTTTTAGACGTTTCCTTCCTCCTACTGGTTCGATAACCTCGGTTTCTTACTAAGGGAAAACTTGTTGTTGTGATGCATCATACCTTGATCTTGGGGTTTCCCAACGAAGTGCTCCACATCAACATAGCACCATTAGGGTGCGGCCATCCTGGGTTCCCTCCTACCTCGTATCTTCGCCTATAAGAAGCCCCCGATACCTAAACCCTAAGTACCCAATCAATCTTCCACGAAACAGTCTGTAGCCGCCACCACCATCATCCCTAGATCGGGGGGTCTGAAGTTCTTTCCGGCACCCTGCCGGATGGGAGATCATCCCGGAGGCCTTCTTCATCACCATGCCAGCCTTCGGTATGAAGCATGAGTAGTTCCATCTTGGACTACGGGTCCATGTAGTAGCTAGATGGTTGTTTCTCCTCCTTTTTGCTACCATGTTTAGATCTTGTGAGCTCCGTTCATGATCAAGATCATCTATTTGTAATCATGCATGTTGTGTTTGCGGGGATCCGATGGATATTGAGATTACTATGTCAGATTGATTAATGGTTCTATCTTATTGATTCTATCATGTATGTGTTGTTTGTGATCTTGCATTCTCTCTATTTCTAGTATCTATCTTGGCCAAGTAGATGCTAGTGACTCCAAGAGGGAGTATTTATGCTCGATAGTGGGTTCATGCCTCTATTTAATCTAGGGAAGTGACAGAAATCTCTAAGGTTGTAGATGTGATGTTGTTACTAGGGAGAAAACAACGGTCACTTGTTCATGGAACAAGTGGATTGTTTACCTTACAAACTTTGCTTAAAGCAGTAATCTGTTCCTTGCAACTTAATACTGGAGGGGGTTCGGATGATAACCTGAAGGTGGATTACTAGTCATAGATGCAGTTGGATGGCGGTATATGTATGTTTTTGTATTGCCCAGTCAAATCTCATATGATCATAAATGTCTAGTATTGCATTATTATGCCTTCCTCTGTCCTGTCAATTGCCCTGCTATAATTTGTTTACCCAGCATGTCATGTTTGTTTATCTTAAGGAGAACACCTCTAGTGAACTATGGATCCTGGTCCAATCTTTACCATTGATACATCTTCCACTCTTACTGTTTAATTTCTACAAGCCACCATTACCTTTCACACCATACAGTTATTGACAACCTCACTCTTCGTTGGGGCAAAGCCTTGAGTTTGTGTTGTGTAGGTTTTCAGTTGCTAGCAACACCTTTGAGTCTTTTCCTTCCTCCTACTGGTTCGATAACCTTGGTTTCTTACTGAGGAAAAAACTTGCTGATGTACTCATCATACCTTTCTATTGGGGTCTCCCAACGAAGCTCTACAGTGATCTGAGCCGCATCAGCAACATTAAAGCTTTATTATCTAACGATTCATAGGTTTTGCTTCTATTTAAATATTGATATTACCTTGTGTTTGTAAATGGTGATAAGCTATGTGTTATTCAATTATTTTGAGCCAGCTTTTACTTTTTTTATTTGATTATTGGAATCGTTGAATAGCTAACCAAAATAATTTTTATGCGATACAAATATATGGAGAGGCATTTGCCCCCGCCCCCATGGTTCTAGTTAAAAAATAATATATGTCTATACGTTTGTCCTACCAAAGTTTTAAACCATCCTTCGCCACTAAGATATGGGAGAGTGAGAGGGAGAGAATAAAGGCCAGTTTACCTATCTAGTGTTTTAATCCGCTCGGATAGTTATGAAAGGATCGACCAACTTTGCGACCATGCTCCAATGCTAGCTTATCACCATTTCAGATTACGTGATGCTAAAGGGGATCTTTCATCACGAGCAACAGCTTGTTGTAGCCATGAAAGACGGAGATAGTGCCACATGTTAAACAAAGAGGTTGAAGGCAATAAAGTTAAATAACGATTCCATCGATCATCATTGTTCGCGACAAAAAAATAAGATGAGCAATAAGATGCGTTCGTGGGATTGAGAATTGGACATCAGTGGCAGAAAAAGGCTATTTTCTCATCTATGGCACAAGCAGGTTACCAACGCCAACGGCGTCATGCATGATGTTATTCAATTTCATAAGTTTTATCCTGCATACCAAGTTGGCAAAAAGTTGATATTATACAATAATTAATAAGAGATTGAGTGTAGTATCATATTATGATATCGTATCATAACACGTGAAACTAGATTATTTAATATCAAATAGAACTTGAACACTAATTTGTATTGAGATTCTATAAATAATAGAATACAAGCCTCTATGATACAACTAGAAGATAATATGCACTATATATGTAGTACCATACACTAGTATCATACGCATGATACTCTCCACTATGATGAGCCGAATAAAGTTGATCATAGTGGAGAGTATCAGCCGACAGTGGCGGACAGCGCAGGGTCTACAAGGTTGTTCTTTGTCGGGGGCAGTAATCCCGATTTACTTTTCTAATCCTTTCAGGTTAACATTATTATTATTTTGAAGGAATTTCAGGTTAACATTATGTATGCATGGCATTGCACTCATTTTGTTTTGTTCCTTGGTTTCCCTGTACGCATCATGCATGATGCTCTTCAGTAGTGTAGTTTTGACTGCCTTTGTCATTTGGGCCTGAGACCATGTAAGGAATTGTAACTGGCTCAGCTAGCATGCCTGTTTTAACTCCCTACGAACTCATCAGACCTTTATTAATTTATAAAGTCAGACTAAGCCTTTTATCTAAAAAATGTGTATACACCTTGTTTCCACAATAATCAAACTAACTTTTGGATGCTCGTTAGCACCTAGATTTTGTTTTTGTGGGTATCGCTTAGAAGATTGTGTGGCCTCGAGTTTTTGGGTCGGGTCAGCGCGACCCGTCGGGACGACACGGCCCATTTCCATCCTGAATTGGGCAGCCCCACAGCTTCTCGCCAGCTATACTCCCACCATCAGTTGACAAGATGCATGTATAGAAAACATCATAAATTTAAGCTGGGTGCCTGGGCCAAGCCAGCTAATAAAGACACTTCCGGTGGATCCAGCTAGCTACTTACAGTAGCTGCGAAGTTGACAATAAAATGTAATCTAACATTAACAAGCCGTAATTTCGATGCTAACATGGCTGGCCTCAAGCATGGGTGAGTAGGCGACGGCTTTTGGATCGTTGTTGTCCTTTTTGGTACTCTCTGTCGTCCTTTTTGGTCCTTCTGAGGTGGCCTCCGTCATCGGAAATGTTTAGTAGAAACACCAGCCGAAAGTGTAAGAGGGAGGTGTGACTGATTTGCACATCACAGGGGAGGACAAAACGGAGAAGTATTTGGAACTGCCGGTGTATGTTGGGAGATCGAGATAAAAAAACGTTTGAATACCTAAAAGATAGAATGTGGAAGCGGATTCAAGGGTGGAAGGAGGACAAAGGCGGGGAAGGTGCGTATGGCTATGCACCAAGGAACTATAATAAATTAGCTCATGCCCTAGCGGCCTATGGTGCAAGTAGGCGTCAACGAAGGCGTGTGTGTGGCCTGAATCACTGCCACACGACGATATAAGAGCATCTATAGCGAACCATGTAAACTCGTCGAGGGCGCACCCCCGTATCGCTAACCTCCTCCGGTGGCGCACCCCCAGGGCGCCGCCGGAGGATCCCCTCCCACCGCCTAACCTCCCCTCTACCTAATCCCCTCCTCTCCACCGCTGCCGCCGGCGCCGGCCGCGGTGGCGGCGCCCCTGGCACCGAACGGTGCTAGGGGAGGTGGGCGCGGCGTACATCCCCACCGGTGCGGCTGGGGCTGGGTCGTTGGGGATGGACGTGGGCGGTGGTCAGGGCGGCGTTCCCCGTCCTGGCGGCGGCGGCAATCTTACCCGGCTTCGGCTTCTCGGGAAGTGGTTCGTCGTGGGTCTAGGCGGTCCGCCTGGACCAGCCGTCTTCCTGGCGGCGTGAGCGGGTGGTGGGCGGCACGGCTAGGGCGCTGGTCTGGCCGGCGCTCACGGGCGGAGCGACCTCGTGGAGATGGCGGTGAACCACCGGTTCGGACTTGGATCCGATCCGTGGCGATCTGGGCTGTCGGTCAAGATAGGATTTTGCGCCAAGATCTGGGCCAAGGTGGTCCATCCAGGGAGTTGTGAGTACTGTTGTTGGCTTTGCCACGATGGCAAAACATCACTCTGGATTTCCATCTCTTAGATTTGCTCTGCTCGAATAAAGGTGGTGGTCCTTTGGTTTCTTTCGCACGAAGACGAAGATCTACTTGATGTCTGCCCTCATTGATCTGGTCTGGAGAGGGGGGTTCCGGAAGGCTCTGCCGGTGAACTCCCATGGGCCTATCATGCCTGGAGATTGCTGGATCTGAAGGTATTCGGTCGTGCGCACCTTGTTTTTCTGGCCGTTTGGTTTCAGCGGGAGCATTGCGAAGCTCTGTTGTTTGTTCCCACCAAGTGCCATCTTAGAGCCATGGCGAAGGCAGATGCGAAGAATGTCAGGAAAGCGGAAATATGAGGGTAGCGATGGTGATTTTTGTTCTTGTGGCGACGAAGAACTGGTTGCATGATCTGGGACTCGTTACAACGACCGTTGGTGCGGGAAGACAACACAGGGGAGTTCCCAGTCTTATCTTGCAGGGTGAAAATCCAAGGTCTGGCCTTAACTGGTTGTGCCTGGCAATGACCTTGTTGAAAGCATTATTTTGTGAGCAAGGACATTCTCCAGGGTGAAAACCTATGATCTTTGATCGTGCAATGACGGCGCTTGGGCATTGTTTCCTTCTTGAAGGCGTTGTTATTGGAGTGGAAGACTACTGGTGGTGTTCTAATGGTGTCACTATCGGTACTTTGAGGATTAGTTCTCTGTAGCGGGACTTTTATCCTTTTGTAATTCTTCTTTCTTTTTTCTGGGCAGTGTGCATCCGTAGAGCCGCTAGGGCATGCGTTGTTGCAGAGGCTGGGTGTAATTGGTATCCCTGTGATATTAATATATACTCTTTTCCAAAAAAAAATGTAAACTCGCCGAACCGTAAAACACAGATAGAGACCATGGAAAATGTCTTTTACCGTTTGAAATGAGGTGGCGCAGAACGAAGCCCGTAAACTCGACCTGTGTCGTTTGGCTATGCAGTTTGCAGGATTTTTTTACGCCGATACAGTTTCAAAAGGGTAAACCCAGGATTTCAAGAGGGCTCCCGACCCCTCCTCCTCCCGCACCCGTGCGGCGGCGCCGCGCCGCGCCGAGCGGCCTCCACTCCCCGCCCAGCCCTTCCTCCCGTGTTCTCTCCTCCCCGCCGCTGCCGCCCAGATCGTCGCCAGGCAAAGACCTGGGGGCGTGGCGGTGGCGGCATCCCTGATCGCGATCTGGCGGGAAGGCGGCGGCGTCCATGATCACGATCTGGCGGGAAGGCGGCGGCGTCCATGATCGCGATCTGGCGGGAAGGCGGCGGCGTTCGTCCCGGCTGGTTTGGCGGTGGTGTTGTGGCGAGCGGCGGTCGGTGATCCTCGGCCCAGATGGCGGCAGGCAGCGGTGGGGATCTGTGCCTAGTCGCGATATGTCCCGTATGTTGGCCTCGACGCCGGCGCCCAGGCGACCCGGGCCTTGTCCGTGACACTAGGGCGCTTGGGCCATCTGCCCCCAGCATGGTGGTGGTGGCCTCCTTCTCCGTCGGAATGGTCGGCCAGGTGGTCTTGCCATCTTGCAGCGGATACTGCTAGTTTCCGGCGGGTGGCGTGGGGGCTGCTGGCTCGGTTTCAATAAAGGAGGTGGTTCTGGATCCCTCTCAAGCTAAGACGATGATCTTTCGGATGTTGGTTTCCATTGATCTGGTTTCTGTGTCGTGTTTCGTAAGGCTCCGCCAGCGAACTCCATAAGTGTTATCATGCCGTGAGTTTGCTGGAAGGATTGAATTCGGTCGTACGCACCCATGTTTTATCCTGACTGTTTGGTTTCAGAGGGTGTGCTTCGAAGCTTTGTTGATTGTTATTATCATGGGGCATCTTCTCGTTCCATGGTGCTGACGGAGAAAGTCATGGAGACCAAGATTTGAGGACAGACAGTGGTGGTTTGAGTCTGGGTGGTGATGAGGAATTGGCTAGGTGACTTTTGAAATGGAGCAGTGACATGCCAGTGGGGACGACTACACATGAGAGTTTCATGGTCCTACCTCTCAGGGTGAAAACCCAAGGTCTGGCCTTAATTGGTTGTGCCTGACAATGGCCTTGAACGTATTGTTTTGAGAGCGCGGGCTTTCTTTAGGGTGAAACCAAGATCTTTGATCGGGCAATGACGGTGTTTGTGCACTGTTTCCTTCTTGGAGGCACCGTTTTTGGAGAAGCTGAACTTCTGGTGTTGTCTTGGTGGTGGTAGTACTGCTGTTTCAAAGAATGAGTCACTGTAGTGGGACTTTTTTTTGTAATTCTTCTTTCTTTTTTTGGCTATGTGCATCCGCGTGACCGCTAGAGCAATGCGTTGTTGCAGAGGCTGGGTGTAATTGGTATCATCTGATATTAGTTTATGCTCCTTTCCAAAAAAACAGGATTTCAGACATTTCAGTATTTTTCATACGAAATCATACGAAAACTAATTCAATAAAAATAACCAACTGATCATCCACGATACATTATTATACAAATCAAATTACAATAAATAGTTCCAAACAAATGGTTAAACAAATAGTTTGAACATAGCCAAATGAATGTTTTTGTTACACATACACAAATAAAATAAGATATGTTGATCACGGCTGGCCATGCCTCACCCAGTGGTGGTCGATCAGATCTTTTTGGAGCTGCGAGTGGGTGCCCTCGTGTTCAGTCATGTACGAGTCAACAAAAGCTTAAAGACGGTCGGGGTTTCTTTGTGGCTTCACTCGCTGCCAACATTGTCATAGAAGCACTCCAAGGCAAACCCTCTCTCGTCCTCAGTAATCATGTTGTGAAGAATGACACAACATGTCATAATGTTTCTGAGGGTTTTAATGTCCCAGTAATGAGCGGGACCTCGCACAATTACAAACCGAGCTTGCAAAACACCAAAAACTCCCTCGATATCCTTTTGGGATGCCTCTTGTGCCTTGGCTAAGAAAGCTTCTTTGTTTGATTGAGGACCATGAATGGTTTCACTAAAGTTGTCCAATCTAGGTATATGCCGTCAGCTAGATGGTGGTACCCCATTGTGTAGTCATTTTTCATGACTTTGCAATTGCACGCTGGTGCTTCTCCACTGGAAAGCCTTTCAAAGAGATGGGAGCGATGTAAGATACTGATGTCATTGAGTGATCCCGGCAAGCCAAAAACGTAATGCCAAATCCACAGGTCTTCAGATGCTATGGCTCAAGCACAGTCGTTGGGTCACGGCTTTTATCGCAATATTGCCCTTGCCAATCTTTTTGGCAATTCTTCCACTTCCAGTGCATACAATACACACTGCCAAGCATGCCGAGCCAACCCCTCTCAAGGTTCTTCTCCATCAATATTTTTGTATCTTCCTCGTTGGGAGCTCGAAGATACTCCTCACCGAACAGCCGGATCACAAGCTTTGCAAACCACCGAACAGATTCAATGGTTGTATCTTCACCAATGCGAAGGTACTCATCACAACAATCTACACGCTAAACCCAAGGACCCCGTTTATCGGGGATATAACCCCAGGTACCCCAAAGTCGGGGTATAAATAGATATCCATGAAGGAATAAAGGATTTGATGAAAGACATATGGGGAGAAAAATACATATATCAATAGAAAAACAAGACACGAAGAGAATGAAATAATAGAAGTAATAGACATATATGAGTAAAGAAATAAGGCACAAAGAGAATAAGATAATAGGAAAAAGGAAAAGGCACCACTGGGCCAAATTATGTCTAATTCGGCCTTGTACTAGTGCTACTAAACCATATTTGCCCCCCTTGGGCCGAATTACCAACTTGCCTGGCTAGGCCGAGTTACCCAAGCCGGACACCGGATCCTCGCCTTGTCACCACCTTGCTATCTCCCGCCAGCGGTGCCGACGCCTCCTCGCCGAAGTCCCTGCCTCGCCACCAAGCTGACCTACTAGCGCCAACACTCCCACGACTGTTTCCCCCCGACGCCATCTCAACGCCTTCGCTCCCTCGCCAGCATATCCCGGGTGGGCCAGATTCGGCCCACCACGGGGTCAATAACGCACTCCGCATTCAACTTCGACGCCCCCAGCTACATTCAGTGGATCCCGGGTGGGCCGAATCAGGCAAACCCCGGCCCACCGCGGTCCCCCTCGCCAGACCGGCTCCCAACTGGGCTACATCGCATGGACCAAGCCGAATGAAGCATCAATCCGGCTGGGCCTCTTCTGAATAGTTCGTCCAAGGAAAAATAACCCGGCTGGGATGCATGTTGTATCATTCGGCTGGGTAGATGGATAATTCGGTTGGGCCTAAAGATAATTCGGCTAGGCCTCATTCTCTTGCTATTTTGACCAGGCCTAATCAGCCAGGCAGCTGGCCGAATTACCACCTCTTATAGGGCGTCTGGACCGAGTTATTCCGCCCACATGTCCTCTTATTTACCTCCAGGTGATTCCTCGACCTCCACGAGAACATGCCAACGGTTCAGGACAAGGACTACAAGTATCGTGTCAGTCTTGGGACGCCCGTGGCTTAGACTGACACATGTCATAAGGAATATGCCCTTGGCATCATAGGAGATGCTAGGGAATATGCCAAGCATCTCCAGAGATGCCAAGGAATATGCTGAGCATCTCAAGAAGATGCTAAGGCATATGCTGAAAAGATACCAAGCGTATGGAACAAGCCTTGTCCCCTGGGCTCCCCTTTATAAGGAGCACCAGGGGGATCATTCAAGAGGAGGCCCCGAAGGGCTCCTCCCCTATCTGCTCAATAGGAGCTCTCCTTCTTCTTCCTCCACTCGTATAGAGAGATCTAGATAGAGGCATAGGAGATACAGCTCAAGGAGCATGATTGTAGCAACAAGTATGGAAAGATTATAAGAGATTAGATGTAGAGGAAGAGGTGTTATCTCCACATGAGAGCCTCAATCCTAGATACATTGTATTTCTCTTTGTTCATACGAGTGCGGTCTTCACTGCATCATCCCTCCCCGGATTTCTCCATGTCCATCGTCCCCAACTTTAGCCTACCCATGGCATATGTCGTGATACTACCACGACATTTGGCGCCCACCGTGGGGCCTCTTAGTGGCGTTGGTTGGGTTTCCATCCGGATGGGAGCATCTTCATCAACCTCTTCCTCATAGAGCTCCTTCAGCTCCTCCAAGCGAACAGAGAACAGAGAGGTAAGCGCGGAGGCTCTCCAAGTCTGACTCAGCAAGGCAGGTAAGACTCAGCAAGAATGACTCAAACTCTTTCCCAAGCATACTGTAAGTACCAGGTAACTTAGCATGACAGGTATGACTTAGTGAGAATGACTCAAACACTTCTCCAAGTATACTGTAAGTACCAGATAACTCAGCCACCAACACTCAATCTTTCACCCCGTGGAGAAAATAACTTAACCCGGGGACTAGCCAACGTATCCGTAGAGTCACCTTTAGATTGAGAGAACATTATGTTGATTCAGATCAGTATTTGACCAGCTTATTTATGATTCGGATAGAATTTGAGTCAGCTTATTTATAATTCGGATAGAATTTGAGTCAGCCTATTTATAATTCGGATAGAATTTGAGTCAGCTTATTTATAATTCAGATAGATTTTGAGTCAGCTTATTTATAATTCGGATAGAATTTGAGTTAGCTTATTTATAATTCGGATAGAATTTGAGTCAACTTATTTATGATTCGGATAGGATTTGAGTCAGTTTATTTATGCTTTGGATTGACCTTTAACTCAGCTCACCAGCCAGCTTATTGATGATTCGGATAGAAATTGAGTCAGTTTATTTATGCTTTGGATTAACCTTTAACTTAGCTCACCAGCCAGCTTATTGATGATTCGGATAGAAATTGAGTCAGTTTATTTATGCTTTGGATTAACCTTTAATTCAGCTCACAAGCTTATTGATGATTCAGATAGAATTTGAGTCAGTTTATTTATGCTTTGGATTAACCTTTAACTCAGCTCACCAGCCAGCTTATTGATGATTCGGATATAATTTGAGTCAGTTTATTTATGCCTCGGATTAACCTTTAACTCAGCTTAGTAGCTTATCTTTGATTCGGACTAACATTTGATTCAGCTTGCTAGGGTATTGTTGGGGATATGCTATATGGGTATCCTCATAGCATGTCACTTATCCGGATAACCCGGGTGGCCCACAGTTGGTAGCATGGCCTATGGCCTGCTGGACGGCCCAGTTAGATGGATCCAGAAGGGAGGCCCATGCCGGATAAAGGAAGGCTACGGTGGAGTTACCAGCGTACCCGGAGCCTTGGAGTGCAAGATACACAAAACTAGTAATAGACGATGTACGACTCTGTAACCTGTCCGGCTAGGACTTTTCCCTGTAACCCTAGGACCTGGCGACTATATAAGTCGGGCCTATGGGAGCCTTTAGGGCACAACTTCATACAACCTCGCACAGCGAACCTATCTCTATAACTCGGCGTATTACCCTTATAGTGATTTATAACAGGAGTAAGATTCCGCCAGCGTCGTGGGATCTGAACCTGGGTAAGCTGTGTTACCTCGTACCCGTCAACCGTCCGCCTTCCCCCACGTCTCTAAACACGCACTGTGAGGACCCCTCCATGGCGTACTCGTCGGCAATACCACGACAGGTATATTATAATTCGGATTTGTATTCGGACTTGGCATACTAGCTTATCTCTGATTCGGACTAAAGTTTGATTCAGCTCGCCAGATTGTCAGGTTATGTTATGTCTCGGATTGATATTTCACTATCTTGCCAGGTTATCTCGTATCTCGGATGACTATTTGCCAGCTTATCATATCTCGAATCTATATCTCATATCAACATCTCGAATTAGATCTCTCGGCGATTAGCCCTATTATCATATCCCAAAACTTAATCTCGGATCTATATCTCGGATCCATATCAAAGGAAAATTGACATCATCTCATCGGATCAAATTATATCTTGGCAAATAGATGACTCAGATTTGGAATCAGATGACTCGGATTTGAGTCATATAACTCGGATTTTGATCCAGATAACTCAGATTCGAGACATAAGTCAAATATGAGTAAAGTAACTCGAATTTGGAATCAGATGACTCGGATTTTAGTCATATAACTCGGATTTTGAGCCAGATAACTCAGATTCGAGACATAAGTCAAATATGAGTAAACTAACTCGGATTTGGAATCAGATGACTCGGATTTGAGTCATATAACTCAGATTTTGAGCCAGATAACTCAGATTCGAGACATAAGTCAAATGTGAGTAAAGTAACTCGGATTTGAGTCATATAACTCGGATTTTGAGCCAGATAACTCAGATTCGAGACATAAGTCAAATATGAGTAAAATAACTCGGATTTGGAAACCGATGACTCGGATTTGAGTCATATCACTCGGATTTTGAGCCAGATAACTCAGATTCGAGACATAAGTCAAATATGAGTAAAGTAACTCGGATTTGAGTCATATAACTCGGATTTTGAGCCAGATAACTCAGATTCAAGACATAAGTCAAATATGAGTAAAATAGCTCGGATTTGGAAACAGATGACTCGGATTAAAACTTACCAAAAGAGGTTAAAAGACCAGTGCCCAAGAAGGCCAGAAGTCAAAAACTTACCCAAAGGGGTTATGACCAGTGCCCAAGAAGGCCAGAAGTCAAAAACTTACCCAAAAGGGTTATGACCAGTGCCCAAGAAGGTCAGAAGTCAAAAACTTGCCCAAAAGGGTTATGACCAGTGCCCAAGAAGGCCAGAAGTCAAAAACCTACCCAAAAAGGTTATGACCAGTGCCCAAGAAGGCCATAAGTCAAAAACTTACCCAAAAGGGTTATAACCAGTGCCCAAGAAGTCCAGAAGTCAAAAACTTACCCAAAGGGGTTATGACCAGTGCCCAAGAAGGCCAGAAGTCAAAAACTTACCCAAAAGGGTTATGACCAGTGCCCAAGAAGGCCAGAAGTCAAAAACTTGCCCAAAAAGGTTAGGAGCAGTGCCCAAAATGGCCAGAATTTATTACTTACCCAAAGGGGTTATAAGACCAATGCCCATGAAGGCCAGAAGTCATATCTTACCCAAAAGGGTTAAAAGACCAGTGCCTATAAAGGCTAGGTATCACGAACTTACCCAAAAGGGTTATGGGACATAGAAGTATACAACCAAAATATATTAAGTCGGAAGGTAACTCTGAGAATATTTGAATTTGAAGCCTATGCACGACTCTACGAGTCCCACATAGCCTCGGGGACTAATGTCGGGGATATAACCCTAGGTACCCCAAAGTCGGGGTATAAATAGATATCCATGAAGGAATAAAGGATTTGATGAAAGACATATGGGGAGAAAAATACATATATGAATAGAAAAACAAGACACGAAGAGAATGAAATAATAGAAGTAATAGACATATATGAGTAAATAAATAAGGCACAAAGAGAATAAGATAATAGGAAAAAAGTAAAAGGCACCATTGGGCCGAATTATGTCTAATTCGGCCTTATACTGGTGCTACTAAACCATATTTGCCCCCCTTGGGCCGAATTACCAACTTGCCTGGCTGGGCCAAGTTACCCAAGCCGGCCCACCGGATCCTCGCCTTATCACCACCTCGCTATCTCCCGCCAGCGGTGCCGACGCCTCCTCGCCGAAGTCCCTGCCTCGCCACCAAGCTGACCTACTAGCGCCAACACTCCCACGACTGTTTCCCCTCGACGCCATCTCAACGGCTTCGCTCCCTCGCCAGCATATCCCGGGTGGGCCAGATTCGGCCCACCACGGGGTCAATAACGCACCCCGCATTCAACTTCGACGCCCCCAGCTACATTTAGTGGATCCCGGGTGGGCCGAATCAGGCAAAACCCGGCCCACCGTGGGTCCCCCTCGCCAGACCGGCTCCCGACTGGGCTACATCGCATGGACCAGGCCGAATGAAGCATCAATCAGGCTGGGCCTCTTCTGAATAGTTCTTCCAAGGAGAAAATAACCCGGTTGGGCTGCATGTTGTATCAGTCGGCTAGGGAGATGGATAATTCGGCTGGGCCTAAAGATAATTCGGCTGGGACTCATTCTCTTGCTATTTTGACCAGGCCGAATCAGTCAGGCAGCTGGCCGAGTTACCACCTCTTACGGGGCGTCTGGGCCGGGTTATTCCGCCCCATACGTCATCTTATTTACCTCCAGGTGATTCCTCGACCTCCACGAGAACATGCCAATGGTTCAGGACAAGGACTACAAGTATCGTGTCAGTCTTGGGACGCCCGTGGCTCAGACTGACACATGTCATAAGGAATATGCCCTTGTCATCTTAGGAGATGCTAGGGAATATGCCAAACATCTCCAGAGATGCCAAGGCATATGCTGAAAAGATACCAAGCGTATGGAACAAGTCTTGTCCCCTGGGCTCCCCTTTATAAGGAGCACCAGGGGGATCGTTCAAGAGGAGGCCCTAAAGGGCTCCTCCCCTCTCTGCTCAATAGGAGCTCTCCTTCTTCTTCTTCCTCCACTCTCACAGAGAGATCTAGATAGAGGCATAGGATATACAGCTCAAGGAGCATGATTGTAGCCACAAGTATGGCAAGATTATAAGAGATTAGATATAGAGGAAGATGTGTTATCTCCACATGAGAGCCTCAATCATAGATACATTATATTTCTCTTTGTTCATACGAGTGCGGTCTTCACTGCATCATCCGTCCCCGGATTCCTCCACGTTCATCGGCCCCAACTTTAGCCTACCCATGGCATATGCCGTGATACCACCACGACACCGTTGTCATCTCTACGGTGCTGAAAGTATGTGTTGTTGGCTTCGCAAGCCTCTACGATTTTGAAGAACAAATCTCGCCGCGTTTGAAACCTTCTATGGAAGAGATGAGCGGGGTAGGTTGGTACCTCGACGAAGTAATATTGCATCAGCGAGTGGTGGCCTTGCCAGTGATTGCACGGGAGAGAAATACGTCCGGGCACCGATCCGCGGTGCCTGTCCAACAACTTTGGCCTATCCTCGATCTCCTTGACCGCGAGGATGACGGCCAAATGCTTGGCGTTGTCGTCGTGTAGAAGCTCATCGATGGATCATCGTTGTCGTCGAAGGAGGAGTATAGATTGCTCTCTGTCATCGACAAACTTATCTGAATCAATCAAATACGACTGTCAAATTCCATGGACTCAAGTTACGAGGGAGAACGAACGACTGCAAAACTTGGCAGCAGCGGTCGACTGAGGAAGAGGAAGACCGGATCGGCCCTAGGGCAGCGCGTCAGGAAATCTTGCCGAAAAGGGCGGTCGCCATGGGGGGAACGGTGGCAGCGGGCGGAAGGAGAAGAGGGGAAAGTTTAGTGCGCCAATACTCGCGGGGATAGGGTTTGCGCCTAGGTGGTCCCCTCGCTCCGTGTATCTACTGGTCGACGGGGAAATTCACTGTCCCCCTTAAAAATAAATAAGGGCCGACACCTTTTATGGGTTTGACTAAAGCGTTCATTTTTTGTGTAGACGGTAAAAAGCGGTTATTTTACAGTTTATTATGGGTGTTTACATGCTTCGCTAGAGATGCCCCAAGCCTTCGGGTGGCCAGCATGATAGTTGAGCCTACTGAGTAATGGAATCGAAGTGTTACAGTTCAGATAAACATCGGTAGAAACAATAATCAAGAACGGGAGGGCCACATAATCGAATTCCACATGTACTGCTTTACTAGAAAGCGGAATAAAATCAGGAGAGAAAGAGGTTTCGAGGCTTAAACTTATACTCCCTCTGACTCGAAATAGATGTCTCAAATTTATCAAAATTTAGACTCTATTTAGTATGTAGATTTATCCAAATTTTAACAAACTTGAGCCATCTATTTTGAGATAGATAGAGTACTTAAGGTAAGAGGGCATACGGGACTGCAGTCGTCATTGCCGTTGGGTCCTATCCGCCGACATACTCGCAACCGTCTGCCACGACTTCCTTAAGCCACCGAGGAAAGAATCGGCCGCCAATGTGAGAAGCAGGTGCTCGCCGTCGTCCCACCAGCACCATCGCCGCCATGTTCGCCACCTTTGTCCGCCAAGGGGAGGGAGAATTCCCCGGGACTTCTGTCATGCCAGCAAGGTGGGGAGGGAGTGCGGGAACCAGGTACTCGCCGTCGCCATTCCCATGCTCGCCGGCATCCGCCATCCTATGGTTTTTGGGTCACGATTGGGGGAGCAAAAGGGGAATCGCAATGTGTTTTTTGGTCGAGCAGGTAGCATTCTCAGCTTCCACTGGACTAGTCAAGCTAGCTTGTCACGCAGTGCTTGGTGATTTGGGTGGGTTCCACTATACATACGTATCTAACACACAATACAAAGTGTATATTGCCTACTATACGTGTCTAAGTGGGTGTAATGGCATACAAAGATCTACACATAAGTGTAGTGGAGTTTTTTCAAAGTTTAAAGTTGCAGTGGTATTTCTTAAATTGCTGAAAATTATAGCGGTGTCTATCTAACTAACCCTTTATCTTTTGACAGATATTGCTGGATAAGTTCGACAACTAGTTAATGTGAGGCCTTATAGTGCTTCCTCGATACACTCGTGGTAAATACTCTCTCCATTCCGATGGATACAGCTTATATTTTTGGGTCGCCAAATGAGATTTAATAAATACACCGGGTGATTTGCATAACTTATCAGTTTGAAGTTTGAGGTCAATATGAATTGCTAGAAGACAAATAATTTACAATGTCATGATGTGTAAAACCACAATCACTAGCACGACAATTCGATAGAACTGAAAACGGAAAGCACACATAGACATGTCTATAGATAGTCGAACACACACAGGTAGCACATCTGCGGCCTAGGCAGTCGGCCACCCCGTATGCCCCATTGGGTAGGCTGGCTCCCGCATCGCAAATGCTCACCGCGATCAGGAAGTACTTCACCCACCCGTCGCCGCTGGCAGTAGGAGCATCCTCGTGGTCCGGCGACTGTTGGGCCTCGGTGTCGGGTGGCGTGGAGAAGGGGTGTTCTGGCGCTAGCGGGCGGCTCGCCACGCACTGTCGCACGCAGCAGCAGAGAACTACCACTATTTTACTTCTATTTAAATGTTGTTATTAACTTGTGTTTGTAAATAGTACAACGATTAAAATGATCATTTTTTACTTTGTGTTATCCGATTATTGAAATCCTTGAATAGTTGACAAAAATAATTTTCCTGCAGTACAAATATATCGGAGGGGGCATTTGCCCCCCCCCCCCCCCCCCCTCTCCATGGCTGTAATCATACCTGGGCATGGGCAGCCCGGCCCGGTCGGCCCGACCCGACCCGGCCCGAAAAAGCCCGCCGGGCCGGGCTTTTAAGGCCCGCGGGCCGGGCCTGGGCTTCGCAATTGCGGCCCGAAGGATGCACGGGCCGGGCTCGGGCCAGAGAAAAGTAAAAAATAGGGAGAAGCCCGGCCCGTGGCCCGACGGCCCGAAGAAAAATGTGTACCACGGGCCGGGCTCGGGCTCAGTTTTTAGGCCCGACAGCCGGGCCAGGCCGGGCTCGGGCCTGGGGTTTGCACGGGCGGGCTTTGTCAGGCCCGGCCCGAGCCCGGCCCAGCCCGGAACATGCCCAGGTATAGTTGTAATTAAACAATAATATCTCATCTATGCCACAAAGAGGTTGCCGACGCCAATGGAGGCATGCATGGCGTCATTCGATTAATTATCTTCATAGCCGGCCACTACTTATCTAGAAGGGCGTTGGGACCGCGTGCACAGACAACAGGTTGTTCTTTGTCGGGCATTCCCTAATCCCGGTTTATATTTCTCAAATCCTTTCTGGTTAACATGTATCCATGGCATTGCTAACATTTTGTTTTGTTCCTTGGTTTCCCTGTACGCATCATGCATGATGCTTTTCAGTAGTGTAGTTATTCTTTCACTTCCGTCCCTCCATCAGCTTAAGTGTGTTAAGTTGACTGCCTTTGTGATCTGGGCCTGAGGCCATATAAGGAATTGTAATTGGGCAACCGGCTCAGCCAGCGTACCTGTTTTAGGTTGTGTTCGGTTCGGGAACGAAGTGGAATGAAATGTCATATTCCCATTCCACTGAAATGGATCGGTTTTGTTATTGTGTTTGGTTAGGACAAAAAATGTGTAATGAAATGGTTCCATTCTATGTTTGGTTGGACCAAAAAAGTGAAATGAAATGATTATGTTCTATGTTTTAGTGCATTTAGTAAAAAGGATGGCAAGAATAGAGAGTGTGAGCAAGTTTGGATAGCTTTATCATAGATGAACGGAAAGATTCCACTGATTTGGAGGAATGGGTGCATTCTGGATCTAGAGGTCTCTTTTGAGAAACCACCTCTTCTCAACCAAACATTAGAACGAATCTTAGGTGTAGAACCATTCTATTACATTCCACTTTATAACCTCAACCGAACACACCCTAACTCCCTATGAACTCATCAGAGCTTTATTAATTTAAAGTCGGGCTTTCAAGCCTTTCATCTAAAAAATGTGTATAAACCTTGTTTCCACAATAATCAAACTATATTTTGGATGCTCGTTAGCACCTAGATTTTGTTTTTGTGGGTACACCTAGAAAATTGTGTGGCATGGCCCTTGTTATATTTTCCTTCTAAAAAGAGAGTATAACTCGAACTCTGCATCAAATGATTGACACATCTATTTTTATTATGAAGTTCATTATTTGGAGTATTTCAATCAACGATCATATAAGATCGATACATGAATCAGCCAATGGAGAATTCAACTATAAAACAACGTATATGTATTATAAAGTTTCTTAGTTAACCGTTAGACCTAATTGAATAAAATCATGGGCGAAACGTCACCAAAAAATGGTTAACGTCAAGTAAAATAGTACTCCTTCTATTCTTGTGAACAGAGCGTGTATTTTCTGGTGCTAGGATTAAGTAGCAGTTGTGGCTGCTATTTTTAGGGTTGTGGCTGCTCTTTTTCCCTAGAGGAAAAACTAGGGTTCTCCAATGTGCCGTAAAGTGGAGCCTGCCAGTGGAAGTGCTTCTCTCCTTCCCCTCCTCGTCGACGGAGAAGGTCTCGGGTGGCGAGAGTTCCCTTCCTTCCAACCTGAAACGAGAATGGGAGGCAGTCAAAGAATTGGGCGTCGGGGTGGGAATTGGTCGACCCAGACCTATACCTTGCCCCGTGGCCTCGAGGCCAATTTGAGAGACCATGGGCTGACCCATTTAAAAGAAACTAGTGGCCTCATTTTCCCAATGCGTACCCGGGGCGGACCCAAAAGTTAACTTTGATACATTTTTCAGTTGTGTTTGCACCATGAACATTCTAAATACATTACGACAAACTACTAATTCAACTAGATTGACAATAAACAACAAAAGGATCTTTGATTGACTGGAAAAAATGAGACCACATGTGAATGTTTTTTAAGGATACGTCCTGGGAGACGTATTGTTTTCATAGAAGGAGAGCCAAGAGACCAAAGCTTTACAACACGGCGTGGCACAGACGCCATGAATGCAACCCCACGCTGCCCTAGAGGCAGCACTCACACACTAGCCAACTACTCGCGATATCTCTACCTGTCCACTTGGCTCAGGCAGTCACGGAAAAGCCGTGCATTCCTTCAAAGCTCGGCCTCCGTGGAAAAAAATAAGACCACATGTGAACGTGATATATAGATAGTGGCCGTTTCAGCTATATGTTAGGCGTATGGAATGTACGTCAGTATGTTTGCGTAACGACCACATCTCTTGTAAATGTTTCGGTATACGTGTACTTGTGCAAGCATCCTTATATAATCACTACAGGAATGGCATGCTACGATTGCCTTCGGCGTAGCCTTCTCGGCAAAAGTCTCCCTCGGCGGAGGAAATTTTGCCCGTCGGCGTAGCTCTAACCGCTAAGCCGACGGCCTTGCCCCCTGGCATAGCCCCGTCAAGGCAGGTTGTAAAAAAATCAAAACAAAAATCATTTTTTTTGAATTTTTTCCAAAAAAATTAAATCTTTGAATTGTTTGAATCGTTAATCTCTCACCTGAAATATTTTTAACACTAATTACATTTAATATTAGATCAAATTGCAGTCTTTAACAAACTTTCCGCTCGGTCACGTATCCTAGCACTACTCCAGATTCTGCACGCTTAACTTCTCAGTTTCTTCCGAATCAGTTTCCGCGAAGCAATTTGTACCTAGTAGTCAATACTATGATATCAATCCTATTAACTCTTATATCACTATGTCACATGTTTTTATTTTTTAAAACTACAAATTCTTATTTAAGTAAACAACAATGAATAAGTAAAAATATTACTAACTCAAATAAAAATACTATTGAATTCAAATAAAAATATAATAATTTTACTTTTTTGTATTTTTCTATTTAATATGGAATAATTAATATCTTTAAATCCGTAAATCAGAATTTGGTAAATAATATGTCTAAATTGATCAGAAAAATGAAAGGAATCTAAATATGATATCCATATCAACTAATCAAAAACCCCGTTTTTGAATTAGCTATTTGGTGGTTGCTTTAGAAAATTCCTCATTTTGCGTTTAGAAAATAAAAATGGCTTTTTGGTGGGACGAGGAGGAAAACTTGTATTGGATCTTTGATAAAATAGCATATTTTGAACCTAAAAATAATTTTTATAAAAAAACATGAGCATCAGATCATGTACCTATAGTTCATATCTGACTCACTTCCTACCGATTCGGGGGGAATTTATCTTTTTCACCAGGGGTGGACGGAAAGGTTTCGGATCCCCTGTTAGGACATTGTCCATATAAGGTGGTCTAGTATTTTTGTAAAATGTGGTGGTAGCATTTTGAATTATCCATTTGGTGGTTGCTTCACAAAACCGTCCGTTTTTTATGCTCGAAAAATGGAAAAAATGGTTTTTTGGTGCGACGAAAAGGAAAACTTCCTCCTGCAACATTGTTAGTCATCCCATGATGCACATGTATGCACAATACGGGCATATTATCACAAACTATGACTCGATTCTAGCCATAACATTGGCCATTTAACCCGAAAGCCAAGAAACCTCAAATAAGATATGTCATTTTGTGAAGGTTTTTCCAGACATAATCAATATACCAAGTTTGATATTTTTCCTTGTAACTATGTCACATAATATGACACCACGTGAAGGTTTCTCATTGTTTCGATCATTTTTGAATTTTGTATGCCCGTTTTAAACTATCGTCAAACTTTGTCGAATGGCGGGCATGAAGATTCTTAGCTCGGGGCCGATTCTCGCTAAACTTGCATTAGATCTTTGATAAAATAGCATATTGTGAACCTAAAAATGATTTTTGTAAAAAAACATGAGCATCGGATCATGTACCTATAGTTCATATCTGACCCACTTCCTACCGATTCGGCAGGAATTTGTTTTTTTTCACCAGGGGTGGACGGAAAGGTTTCAGATACCCCTATTAGGACATTGTCCATATAAGGTGGTCAATTACTTTTGTAAAATATGGTGGTAGCATTTTGACTTAGCCATTTGGTGGTTGTTTCACAAAATCGTCTGTTTTTTATGCTCGAAAATTAGAAAATAGCTTTTTGGTGCGATGAAAAGGAAAAATTCCTCCTGCAACATTGTTCGTCATCCCATGCACATGTATGCACAATATGGGCACATTATCACAAACTATGCCTCGATTCTATCCATAACATTGGTCATTTGACCCGAAAGCCAAGAAACCTCGAATAAGATAGGTCATTGTGTGAAGGTTTTTTAAGACATAATCAATATACCAAGTTTATATTTTTTCTTCTAACTATGTCACATAATATGACACCACGAGAAGGTTTCACATGTTTCGATCGTTTTTGAAATTTTTATGCATGTTTTAAACTATCGTCAAACTTTGTCGAACACCGGGCATGAATATTCTTATTTCGGGGCTTAGCCTCGCTAAACTTGCATTGGATTTTTAATAAAATAGCCTATTGTGAACCTAAAAATGATTTTTTTAAAAAAACATGAGCATCGGATCATTTATCGATAGTTCATATCTAACCCACTTCCTACCGATTCGGCAGGAATTTGTCTTTTTCACCAGAGGTGGACGGAAAGGTTTCAGATCCCCTTGTTGGGACATTGTGCATATCACGTGGTCTAGTACTTTTGTAAAATGTGGTGGTAGCATTTTGAATTAGCCATTTGGTGGTTGCTTCACAAAACCGTCCGTTTTTTATGCTCAGAAAATGGAAAAAATGGTTTTTTGGTGCGATGAAAAGGAAAACTTCCTCCTGCAACATTGTTAGTCATCCCATGATGCACATGTATGCACAATATGGGCATATTATCACAAACTATGACTCGATTCTAGCCATAACATTGGTCATTTGACCCGAAAGCCAAGAAACCTCAAATAAGATATGTCATTTTGTGAAGGTTTTTCCAGACATAATCAATATACCAAGTTTGATATTTTTCCTTGTAACTATGCCACATAATATGACACGACGTGAAGGTTTCTCATTGTTTCGATCATTTTTGAATTTTGTATGCCCGTTTTAAACTATCGTCAAACTTTGTCGAATGGCGGGCATGAAGATTCTTAGCTCGGGGCCGATTCTCGCTAAACTTGCATTAGATCTTTGATAAAATAGCATATTGTGAACCTAAAAATGATTTTTGTAAAAAAACATGAGCATCGGATCATGTACCTATAGTTCATATCTGACCCACTTCCTACCGATTCGGCAGGAATTTGTTTTTTTTTACTAGGGGTGGACGGAAAGGTTTCAGATACCCCTGTTAGGACATTGTCCATATAAGGTGGTCAATTACTTTTGTAAAATATGGTGGTAGCATTTTGACTTAGCCATTTGGTGGTTGTTTCACAAAACCGTCTGTTTTTTATGCTCGAAAATTAGAAAATAGCTTTTTTGTGCGATGAAAAGGAAAAATTCCTCCTGCAACATTGTTCGTCATCCCATGCACATGTATGCACAATATGGGCACATTATCACAAACTATGCCTCGATTCTATCCATAACATTGGTCATTTGACCCGAAAGCCAAGAAACCTCGAATAAGATAGGTCATTGTGTGAAGGTTTTTTAAGACATAATCAATATACCAAGTTTATATTTTTTCTTCTAACTATGTCACATAATATGACACCACGAGAAGGTTTCACATGTTTCGATCGTTTTTGAAATTTTTATGCATGTTTTAAACTATCGTCAAACTTTGTCGAACACCGGGCATGAATATTCTTATTTCGGGGCTTAGCCTCGCTAAACTTGCATTGGATTTTTAATAAAATAGCCTATTGTGAACCTAAAAATGATTTTTTTTTTAAACATGAGCATCGGATCATGTATCGATAGTTCATATCTAACCCACTTCCTACCGATTCGGCAGGAATTTGTCTTTTTCACCAGAGGTGGACGGAAAGGTTTCAGATCCCCTTGTTGGGACATTGTGCATATCACGTGGTCTAGTACTTTTGTAAAATGTGGTGGTAGCATTTTGAATTAGCCATTTGGTGGTTGCTTCACAAAACCGTCCGTTTTTTATGCTCAGAAAATGGAAAAAATGGTTTTTTGGTGCGATGAAAAGGAAAACTTCCTCCTGCAACATTGTTAGTCATCCCATGATGCACATGTATGCACAATACGGGCATATTATCACAAACTATGACTCGATTCTAGCCATAACATTGGTTATTTGACCCGAAAGCCAAGAAACCTCAAATAAGATATGTCATTTTGTGAAGGTTTTTCCAGACATAATCAATATACCAAGTTTGATATTTTTCCTTGTAACTATGTCACATAATATGACACCACGTGAAGGTTTCTCATTGTTTCGATCATTTTTGAATTTTGTATGCCCGTTTTAAACTATCGTCAAACTTTGTCGAATGGCGGGCATGAAGATTCTTAGCTCGGGGCCGATTCTCGCTAAACTTGCATTAGATCTTTGATAAAATAGCATATTGTGAACCTAAAAATGATTTTTGTAAAAAAACATGAGCATCGGATCATGTACCTATAGTTCATATCTGACCCACTTCCTACCGATTCGGCAGGAATTTGTTTTTTTTCACTAGGGGTGGACGGAAAGGTTTCAGATACCCCTGTTAGGACATTGTCCATATAAGGTGGTCAATTACTTTTGTAAAATATGATGGTAGCATTTTGACTTAGCCATTTGGTGGTTGTTTCACAAAACCGTCTGTTTTTTATGCTCGAAAATTGGAAAATAGCTTTTTGGTGCGATGAAAAGGAAAAATTCCTCCTGCAACATTGTTCCTCATCCCATGCACATGTATGCACAATATGGGCACATTATCACAAACTATGCCTCGATTCTAGACATAACATTGGTCATTTGACCCGAAAGTCAAAAACCTCGAATAAGATAGGTCATTATGTGAAGGTTTTTTAAGACATAATCAATATACCAAGTTTATATTTTTCCTTCTAACTATGTCACATAATATGACACCACGCGAAGGTTTCACATTGTTTCGATCGTTTTTGAAATTTTTATGCATGTTTTAAACTATCGTCAAACTTTGTCGAACGTCGGGCATGAAGATTCTTATTTTGGGGCTTAGCCTCGCTAAACTTGCATTGGATTTTTAATAAAATAGCCTATTGTGAACCTAAAAATGATTTTTTTTAAAAAAACATGAGCATCGAATCATGTACCGATAGTTCATATCTAACCCACTTCCTACCGATTCGGCAGAAATTTGTCTTTTTCACCAGAGGTGGACGGAAAGGTTTTAGATCCCCTTGTTGGGACAGTGCATATCAGGTGGTCTAGTACTTTTGTAAAATGTGGTGGTAGCATTTTGAATTAGCCATTTGGTGGTTGCTTCACAAAACCGTCCGTTTTTTATGCTCAGAAAATGGAAATGGCTTTTTGGTGCAACGAAATAGAAAACTTCCTCCAGCAACATTGTTCGCCATCCCATGATACACATGTATGCACAATATGGGCATATTATCACAAACTATGCCTTGATTCTAGCTATAACATTGGTCATTTGACCTGAGAGCCAAGAAACCTCGAATGAGATATGTCATTTTGTGAAGGTTTTTTTGAGACATAATCAATATACCAAGTTTGATATTTTTCCATGTAACTATTTCACATAATATGACACCACGTGAAGTGTTCTCATTGTTTCGATCATTTTTTATTTCTTTATGCCCGTTTTATACTATTGTTAAACTTTGTCGAATGGCGGGCAAGAAGATTATTAGCTCGGGGCCGATCCTCGCTAAACTTGCATTAGATCTTTCATAAAATATCATATTGTGAACCTAAAAATGATTTTAGTAAAAAAAAAACATGAGCATCGTATCATGTACCTATAGTTCATATCTGACCCACTTCCTACCGATTCGGCGGGAATTTATCTTTTTCACCAGGGGTGGACGGAAAGGTTTCAGATACCCCTGTTAGGACATTGTCCATATAAGGTGGTCAATTACTTTTGTAAAATGTGGTGGTAGCATTTTTTTATTAGCCATTTGGTGGTTGTTTCACAAAACCGTCTGTTTTTATGCTCGAAAAATGGAAAATGGATTTTTGGTGCGACGAAATGGAAAATTTTCTCCTGCAACATTGTTCGTCATCCCATGCACATGTATGCACAATATAGGCACATTATCACAAACTATGCCTCGATTCTAGCCATAACATTGGTCATTTGACCCGAAAGCCAAGAAACCTCGAATAAGATAGGTCATTGTGTGAAGGTTTTTTAAGACATAATCAATATACCAAGTTTATATTTTTCCTTCTAACTATGTTACATCATATGATACCACGCGAAGGTTTCATATTGTTTTGATCGTTTTTGAAATTTTTATGCATGTTTTAAACTATCGTTAAACTTTGTCGAACGTCGGGCATGAAGATTATTATTTCGGGGCTTAGCCTCGTTAAACCTGCATTGGATTTTTAATAAAATAGCATATTTTGAACCTAAAAATAATTTTTATAAAAAAACATGAGCGTCGGATCATGTACCTATAGTTCATATCTGACTCACTTCCTACCGATTCGGGGGGAATTTGTCTTTTTCACCAGGGGTGGACGGAAAGGTTTCGGATCCCCTGTTAGGACATTGTCCATATAAGGTGGTCTAGTATTTTTGTAAAATGTGGTGGTAGCATTTTGAATTAGCCATTTGGTGGTTGCTTCACAAAACCGTGCGTTTTTTCTGCTCGAAAAATGGAAAAAATGGTTTTTTGGTGCGACGAAAAGGAAAACTTCCTCCTGCAACATTGTTAGTCATCCCATGATGCACATGTATGCACAATACGGGCATATTATCACAAACTATGACTCGATTCTAGCCATAACATTGGCCATTTGACCCGAAAGCCAAGAAACCTCAAATAAGATATGTCATTTTGTGAAGGTTTTTCCAGACATAATTAATATACCAAGTTTGATATTTTTCCTTGTAACTATGTCACATAATATGACACCACGCGAAGGTTTCTCATTGTTTCGATCATTTTTGAATTTTTTATGCCCGTTTTAAACTATCGTCAAACTTTGTCGAATGACGGGCATGAAGATTCTTAGCTCGGGGCCGATCCTCGCTAAACTTGCATTAGATCTTTGATAAAATAGCATATTGTGAACCTAAAAATGATTTTTGTAAAAAAACATGAGCATCGGATCATGTACCTATAGTTCATATCTGACCCACTTCCTACCGATTCGGCAGGAATTTGTTTTTTTTCACCAGGGGTGGACGGAAAGGTTTCAGATACCCCTATTAGGACATTGTCCATATAAGGTGGTCAATTACTTTTGTAAAATATGGTGGTAGCATTTTGACTTAGCCATTTGGTGGTTGTTTCACAAAACCGTCTGTTTTTTATGCTCGAAAATTAGAAAATAGCTTTTTGGTGCGATGAAAAGGAAAAATTCCTCCTGCAACATTGTTCGTCATCCCATGCACATGTATGCACAATATGGGCACATTATCACAAACTATGTCTCGATTCTATCCATAACATTGGTCATTTGACCCGAAAGCCAAGAAACCTCGAATAAGATAGGTCATTGTGTGAAGGTTTTTTAAGACATAATCAATATACCAAGTTTATATTTTTTCTTCTAACTATGTCACATAATATGACACCACGAGAAGGTTTCACATGTTTCGATCGTTTTTGAAATTTTTATGCATATTTTAAACTATCGTCAAACTTTGTCGAACGCCGGGCATGAATATTCTTATTTCGGGGCTTAGCCTCGCTAAACTTGCATTGGATTTTTAATAAAATAGCCTATTGTGAACCTAAAAATGATTTTTTTTAAAAAACATGAGCATCGGATCATGTATCGATAGTTCATATCTAACCCACTTCCTACCGATTCGGCAGGAATTTGTCTTTTTCACCAGAGGTGGACGGAAAGGTTTCAGATCCCCTTGTTGGGACATTGTGCATATCAGGTGGTCTAGTACTTTTGTAAAATGTGGTGGTAGCATTTTGAATTAGCCATTTGGTGGTTGCTTCACAAAACCGTCCGTTTTTTATGCTCAGAAAATGGAAAAAATGGTTTTTTGGTGCGACGAAAAGGAAAACTTCCTCCTGCAACATTGTTAGTCATCCCATGATGCACATGTATGCACAATATGGGCATATTATCACAAACTATGACTCGACTCTAGCCATAACATTGGTCATTTGACCCGAAAGCCAAGAAACCTCAAATAAGATATGTCATTTTGTGAAGGTTTTTCCAGACATAATCAATATACCAAGTTTGATATTTTTCCTTGTAACTATGTCACATAATATGACACCACGTGAAGGTTTCTTATTGTTTCGATCATTTTTGAATTTTGTATGCCCGTTTTAAACTATCGTCAAACTTTGTCGAATGGCGGGCATGAAGATTCTTAGCTCGGGGCCGATTCTCGCTAAACTTGCATTAGATCTTTGATAAAATAGCATATTGTGAACCTAAAAATGATTTTTGTAAAAAAACATGAGCATCGGATCATGTACCTATAGTTCATATCTGACCCACTTCCTACCGATTCGGCAGGAATTTGTTTTTTTTCACCAGGGGTGGACGGAAAGGTTTCAGATACCCCTGTTAGGACATTGTCCATATAAGGTGGTCAATTACTTTTGTAAAATATGGTGGTAGCATTTTGACTTAGCCATTTGGTGGTTGTTTCACAAAACCGTTTGTTTTTTATGCTCGAAAATTGGAAAATAGCTTTTTGGTGCGATGAAAAGGAAAAATTCCTCCTGCAACATCGTTCCTCATCCCATGCACACGTATGCACAATATGGGCACATTATCACAAACTATGCCTCGATTCTAGCCATAACATTGGTCATTTGACCCGAAAGTCAAGAAACCTCGAATAAGATAGGTCATTGTGTGAAGGTTTTTTAAGATATAATCAATATACCAAGTTTATATTTTTCCTTCTAACTATGTCACATAATATGACACCACGCGAAGGTTTCATATTGTTTCGATCGTTTTTGAAATTTTTATGCATGTTTTAAACTATCGTCAAACTTTGTCGAACGTCGGGCATGAAGATTCTTATTTTGGGGCTTAGCCTCGCTAAACTTGCATTGGATTTTTAATAACATAGCCTATTGTGAACCTAAAAATGATTTTTTTAAAAAACATGAGCATCGAATCATGTACCGATAGTTCATATCTAACCCACTTCCTACCGATTCGGCAGAAATTTGTCTTTTTCACCAGAGGTGGACGGAAAGGTTTCAGATCCCCTTGTTGGGACAGTGCATATCAGGTGGTCTAGTACTTTTGTAAAATGTGGTGGTAGCATTTTGAATTAGCCATTTGGTGGTTGCTTCACAAAACCGTCCGTTTTTTATGCTCAGAAAATGGAAATGGCTTTTTGGTGCAACGAAATAGAAAACTTCCTCCAGCAACATTGTTCGCCATCCCATGATACACATGTATGCATAATATGGGCATATTATCACAAACTATGCCTTGATTCTAGCTATAACATTGGTCATTTGACCCGAGAGCCAAGAAACCTCGAATGAGATATGTCATTTTGTGAAGGTTTTTTTGAGACATAATCAATATACCAAGTTTGATATTTTTCCATATAACTATTTCACATAATATGACACCACGTGAAGTTTTCTCATTGTTTCGATCATTTTTTATTTCTTTATGCCCGTTTTATACTATTGTTAAACTTTGTCGAATGGCGGGCAAGAAGATTATTAGCTCGGGGCCGATCCTCGCTAAACTTGCATTAGATCTTTCATAAAATATCATATTGTGAACCTAAAAATGATTTTAGTAAAAAAAACATGAACATCGTATCATGTACCTATAGTTCATATCTGACCCACTTCCTACCGATTCGGCAGGAATTTGTCTTTTTCACCAGGGGTGGACGGAAAGGTTTCAGATACCCCTGTTAGGACATTGTCCATATAAGGGGGTCAATTACTTTTGTAAAATGTGGTGGTAGCATTTTGAATTAGCCATTTGGTGGTTGTTTCACAAAACCGTCTGTTTTTATGCTCGAAAAATGAAAAATTGATTTTTGGTGCGACGAAATGGAAAAATTTCTCCTGCAACATTGTTCGTCATCCCATGCACATGTATGCACAATATAGGCACATTATCACAAACTATGCCTCGATTCTAGCCATAACATTGGTCATGTGACCCGAAAGCCAAGAAACCTCGAATAAGATAGGTCATTGTGTGAAGGTTTTTTAAGACATAATCAATATACCAAGTTTATATTTTTCCTTCTAACTATGTTACATCATATGATACCATGCGAAGGTTTCATATTGTTTTGATCGTTTTTGAAATTTTTATGCATGTTTTAAACTATCGTCAAACTTTGTCGAACGTCGGGCATGAAGATTATTATTTCGGGGCTTAGCCTCGCTAAACCTCCATTGGATTTTTAATAAAAGAGCATATTGTGAACCTAAAAATGATTTTTATAAAAAACATGAGCGTCGGATCATGTACCGGTAGTTCATATCTAACCCACTTCCTACCGATTCGGCAGGAATTTGTCTTTTTGACCAGGGGTGGACGAAAAGGTTTCAGATCCCCTTGTTGGGACATTGTGCATATCAGGTGGTCTAATATTTTTGTAAAATGTGGTGGTAGCATTTTAAATTAGCCATTTGGTGGTTTCTTCACAAAACCGTGCGTTTTTTATGGTCGAAAAATGGAAATGGCTTTTTGGTGCGACCAAATGGAAAACTTCCTACAACAACATTGTTCGCCATCTCATGATGCACATGTATGCACAATATGGACACATTTTCACAAACTATGCCTTGATTTTAGCCATAACATTGGTCATTTGACCCGAAAGCCAAGAAACCTCGAATGAGATAGGTCATTTTGTGAAGGTTTTTTTGAGACATAATCAATATACCAAGTTTGATATTTTTCCTTGTAACTATGTCACAAAATATGACACCACGCGAAGGTTTCTCATATTTTCGATCATTTTTGAATTTTTTATGCCTGTTTTAAACTATCGTCAAACTTTGTCGAATGGTGGGCATGAAGATTCTTAGCTCGGGGCCGATCCTCGCTAAACTTGCATTAGATCTTTGATAAAATAGCATATTGTGAACCTAAAAATGATTTTTGTAAAAAAACATGACCATCGGATCATGCACCTATAGTTCATATCTGACTCAATTCCTACCGATTCGGCAGGAATTTGTCTTTTTCACCAGGGTGGACGGAAAGGTTTCAGATACCCCTGTTAGGACATTGTCCATATAAGGTGGTAAATTACTTTTGTAAAATGTGGTGGTGGCATTTTGAATTAGCCATTTGGTGTTTGTTTCACAAAACCGTCTATTTTTTATGCTCGGAAAATGGAAAATGACTTTTTGGTGCGATAAAAAGGAAAATTTCCTCCTACAACATTGTTCGTCATCTCATGCACATGTACGCACAATATGGGCAAATTATCACAAACTATGCCTCGATTCTAGCTATAACATTGGTCATTTGACCCGAAAGCCAAGAAACCTCGAATAAGATAGGTCATTGTGTGAAGGTTTTTTATACATAATCAATATACCATGTTTATATTTTTCCTTCTAACTATGTCAGATAATATGACACCACGCGAAGGTTTCACATTGTTTCGATCGTTTTTGAAATTTTTATGCATGTTTTAAACTATCGTCAAACTTTGTCGCACGTCGGGCATGAAGATTCTTATTTTGGGGCTTAGCCTCGCTAAACTTGCATTGGATTTTTAATAAAATAGCAAATTGTGAACCTATAATGATTTTTGTAAAAAAAAACATGAGCATTAGATCATGTACCGGTAGTCCATATCTAACCCACTTCCTACCGATTCGGCAGGAATTTTTATTTTTCACCAGGGGTGGACGGAAAGGTTTCAGATCCCCTTGTTGGGACATTGTGCATATCAGGTGGTCTAGTACTTTTGTAAAATGTGGTGGTAGCATTTTGAATTAGCCATTTGGTGGTTGCTTCACAAAACCGTCCGTTTTTTATGCTCGAAAAATGGAAATGGCTTTTTGGTGCGACGAAATGGAAAACTTCCTCCAACAACATTCTTCGCCATCCCATGATGAACATGTATACACAGTATGGGCATATTATCACAAACTATGCCTTGATTCTAGCCATAACATTGGTCATTTGACCCGAAAGCCTAGAAACCTCGAATGAGATAGGTCATTTTGTGAAGGTTTTCTTGAGACATAATCAATATACCAAATTTGATATTTTTTTCTTGTAACTATATCACATAATATGACACCACGCGAAGCTTTCTCATTGTTTCGATCATTTTTGAATTTTTTATGCCCGTTTTAAACTATCGTTAAACTTTGTCGAATGACGGGCATGAAGATTCTTAGCTCGGGGCCGATCCTCGCTAAACTTGTATTAGATCTTTGATAAAATAGCATATTGTGAACCTAAAAATTATTTTAGTAAAAAAACATGAGCATCGGATCATGTACCTATAGTTTATATCTGACCCACTTCCTACCGATTCGGCAGGAATTTGTCTTTTTCACCAGGGGTGGACGAAAAGGTTTCAGATACCCCTGTTAGGACAGTGTCCACATAAGGTGGTCAATTACTTTTGTAAAATGTGGTGGTAGCATTTTGAATTAGCCATTTGGTGGTTGTTTCAATAAACCGTTTATTTTTTATGCTCGAAAAATGGAAAATGGCTTTTTGGTGCGACGAAAAGGAAAAATTCCTCCTGCAACATTGTTCGTCATCCCATGCACATGTATGCATAATATAGGCACATTATCACAAACTATGCCTCGATTCTAGCCATAACATTGGTCATTTGACCCGAAAACCAATAAACCTCGAATAAGATAGGTCATTGTGTGAAGGTTTTTTAAGACATAATCAATATACCAAGTTTATTTTTTTCCTTCTAACTATGTCACATAATTTGACACCACGTGAAGGTTTCACATTGTTTTGATCGTTTTTGAAATTTTTATGCATGTTTTAAACTATTGTCAAACTTTGTCGAACCTCGTCGGACATGAAGATTATTATTTCGGGGCTTAGCCTCGCTAAACTTGCATTAAATTTTTAATAAAATAGCATATTGTGAACCTAAAAATGATTTTGTAAAAAAACATGAGCATCGGATCATGTACCGGTAGTTCATATCTAACCAACTTTCTATCGATTCGGCAGGAATTTGTCTTTTTCACCAGGGGTGGACGGAAAGGTTTCAGATCCCCTTGTTGGGACATTGTGCATATCAGGTGGTCTAGTACTTTTTTAAAATATGGTGTTAGCATTTTGAATTAGCCATTTGGCGTGGTTGCTTCACAAAACCGTCCGTTTTTAATTCTCGAAAAATGGAAATGGCTTTTTGGTGCGACGAAATGGAAAACTTCCTCCAGCAACATTGTTCTCCATCTCATGATGCACATGTATGCACAATATGGGCACATTATCACAAACTATGCCTTGATTCTAGCAATAACATTGGTCATTTGACCCGAAAGCCAAGAAACCTCAAATGAGATAGGTCATTTTGTGAAGGTTTTTTTGAGACATAATCAATATACCAAGTTTGATATTTTCCCTTGTAACTATGTCACATAATATGACACCACTCGAAGGTTTCTCACTGTTTCGATCATTTTTGAGTTTTTTATGCCCGTTTTAAACTATCATCAAACTTTGTCGAATGGCGGGCATGAAGATTCTTAGCTCGAGGCCGATCCTCGCTAAACTTGCATTAGATCTTTGATAAAATAGCATATTATGAACCTAAAAATGATTTTTGTAAAAAAACATGAGCATCGGATCATGTACCTATAGTTCATATCTGACCCACTTCCTACCGATTCGGCACGAATTTGTCTTTTTCACCAGGGGCGGACGGAAAGGTTTCAGATACCCCTGTTAGGATATTGTCCATATAACGTGGTCAATTATTTTTGTAAAATGTGTCGGTAGCATTTTGAATTACCCATTTGGTGGTTGTTTCAGAAAACCGTCTGTTTTTTATGCTCGAAAAATGGAAAATGGCTTTTTAGTGCGATGAAAAGGAAAAATTCCTCCTGCAACATTGTTTGTCATCCCATGCACATGTATGCACAATATGGGCACATTATCATAAACTATGCCTCGATTCTAGCCATAACATTGGTCATTTGACCCGAAAGCCAAGAAACCTCGAATAAGATAGATCATTGTGTGAAGATTTTTCAAGACATAATCAATATACCAAGTTAATATTTTTCCTTCTAACTATGTCACATATTATGACACCACGCGAAGGTTTCACATTGTTTCGATCGTTTTTGCAATTTTTATGCATGTTTTAAACTATCGTCAAACTTTGTCCATATAAGATGGTCAATTACTTTTGTAAAATGTGGTGGTAGCATTTTGAATTAGCCATTTGGTGGTTGTTTCACAAAACAGTCTGTTTTTTATGCTCGAAAAATAGAAAATGGCTTTTTGGTGCGACGAAAAGGAAAAATTCCTCCTGCAACATTGTTCGTCATCCCATGCACATGTATACACAATATAGGCACATTATCACAGACTATGCCTCGATTCTAGCCATAACATTGGTCATTTGACCTAAAAGCCAAGAAACCTCGAATAAGATTGGTCATTGTGTGAAGGTTTTTTAAGATATAATCAATATACCAAGTTTATATTTTTCCTTCTAACTATGTCACATAATATGACGCCACGCGAAGGTTTCACATTGTTTCGATCGTTTTTGAAATTTTTATGCATGTTTTAAACTATCGTCAAACTTTGTCGAACGTCGGGCATGAAGATTCTTATTTCGGGGCTTAGCCTCGCTAAACTTGAATTGGATTTTTAATAAAATAGCATATTGTGAACCTAAAAATGATTTAAAAAAACATGAGCATCGGATCATATATCGATAGTTCATATCTAACCCAGTTCCTACCGATTCGGCAGGAATTTGTCTTTTTCACCAGGGGTGGACGGAAAGGTTTCAGATCCCCTTGTTGGGACATTGTGCATATCAGGTGGTCTAGTATTTTTGTAAAATGTGGTGGTAGTATTTTGAATTAGCCATTTGGTGGTTGCTTCACAAAACCGTCCGTTTTTTATGCTCGAAAAATGGAAATGGCTTTTTGGTGCGACAAAATGGAAAACTTCCTCTAACAATATTGTTCGCCATCCCATGATGCACATGTATGCATAATATGGACACATTATCACAAACTATGCCTCTATTCTAGCCATAACATTGGTCATTTGACCCGAAAGCCAAGAAACCTCGAATAAGATAGGTCATTGTGTGAAGGTTTTTTAAGACATAATCAATATACCAAGTTTATATTTTTCCTTCTAACTATGTCACATAATATGACACCACGCGAAGGTTTCACATTGTTTCGATTGTTTTTGAAATTTTTATGCATGTTTTAAACTATCGTCAAACTTTGTCGAACAGCAGGCATGAAGATTCTTATTTTGGGGCTTAGCCTCGCTAAACTTGCATTGGATTTTTAATAAAATAGCATATTGTGAACCTAAAATGATTTTTGCAAAAAAACATGTGCATCGGATCATGTACCTGTAGTTCATATCTAACCCACTTCCTACCAATTCGGCAGAAATTTGTCTTTTTCACCAGAGGTGTACGAAAAGGTTTCAGATCCCCTTGTTGGGACATTGTGCATATAAGGTGGTCTAGTATTTTTTATAAATTGTGGTGGTACCATTTTGAATTAGCCATTTGATGGTTGCTTCACAAAACCATCCTTTTTTATGCTCGAAAAATGGAAATGGCTTTTTGGTGCGATGAAATGGAAAACTTTCTCCTTCAACATTGGACGCCATCCCATGATGCACATGTATGCACAATATGGGCACATTATCACAAATTATGCCTTGATTCTAGCCATAACATTGGTCATTTGACCCGAAAGCCAAGAAACTTCGAATGAGATAGGTAATTTTGTGAATGTTTTTTGAGACATAATCAATATACCAAGTTTGATATTTTTCCTTCTAACTATGTCACATAATATGACATCACGCGTAGGTTTCGCATTGTTTCGATCGTTTTTGAATTTTTATGCCTGTTTTAAACTATATATAATGTTTTATATTTCAATTAGTTTTTATTTATAAATGTGTAATATTTGAGTGTAGATAGACAGATCTTATTTTTCTGCAAATTTTGATATATTATTTGTATTTTTACGAATTAGAATGGTTTAGTTATGATTTTTCAAAGTTTAATGAGGTAAAAAAATAGCTATGCCGAGGGCAGTCTTCGGCGTAGCATAGGATATGTCGAGAGAAATTTTACGCCAACAACTGCTTGGCGGAGCTGGCCTAGTCACGGTCTACTCTGACGGCCCGACGTTTGGCCGTCGGCATATACACCCATTACTCTAGTGAATAGGAAAAGGTAAGTTCGTCAACGGACTCATTCATAACATTTTTGTGTTCGTTCACTGCACGTGAATTAGCACGACGGACAACAGTCGTAAACATTTCAGTTTAGCGAGCATTTGTTACAGGCGGTTGCAGACTTGGAGTAGATGGAAACATGATCTACCGTGTCCATATATACACGCACAAGCCTGATATGGCATCAGCTGGGGTACGAGTGGGTCGACCCGGTTGACCCAATGAATTGGTCGAAGCGGCTCTACTGGCCCAAATCTTCCTTAGGGCCGATCCACTTGACCCATTGACCTCAAGTTTTAGGGTCGGCTCAGCGACCCGCTGGGCGACCCGGCCCAGGGCCGGCTCTAGGCCACCACCGACATGGCAACGTCCCGGGGCCCATGGTATAAGGGGCCCAAAAATACGCATATACTTCCTCCTTTTCAAATATAAGATGTTTTAACTTTGTGGTGTAAAATGTATTTGAACTACTTTTAGTATATAGGTTTACTCAGATTTAAAGTAAATCTATATATTAAAAAAATAGATATTTTTTTCACAAATCTAAAATATTTTATATTTTAAAACCCTATGGCATATATACATTTGCGGTCTGCCTGGGATATTTTTTGCAAAGACCCATCGTGCGTGCTTCCTGGAAGCGTACGAGGCACGACGCCTAGGTCTTAACGACTCCACGCGGGGGACTAATAATTCGTGTCGCGGTCGATCTCCTCCCGAGTCCCTGATTGTTTGGCTCTGTTCTTCGCGTCTTCCATTCAGTCTGGAGTAGGCTGTAGGCGACAAACTCACATGTCGTCGGAGACTCGATCATCAATCATCATCGATCGCCACCGCTCGGCAAACGCCAGACACGTCGATTCTATCCGGGTTCTCGACGCCCCATGGTATATTAAATTCAGGCCTGATTAAATCTCAAAAAACAATACATATATATATATATATATATATATATATATATATATATATATATATATATATATACCATGATTAAATCTCGTCCCTGATTGCTCGTATATCCTTTGGCTTTTGAGGGTTCTGTTCTATCTTTAATTCTTTATATGATGTAGTTAATTCCTTCACAATTTTAGATAATATATGGTGCCGAGACAGAAGTCCGGTGCTACAAAGAGGAATAAAAGAAAATGAGAGATTGTACTTATTGAATCATAAAAATGTGCTTTTAAAAGGTATTTTCCACTAGTATTTAGGAGCCTATGCAGTCGACTTCGCCTAGGGCCCCGCAAAACTTAGAGCCGGCCCTGACCCGGCCCATTCCCATCCTGAATTGGGCGGCCCTACAGCTGCCCGTCAGCTACTCCCACCTAGAGTTGACAAGGTGCATGTATAGAAAACATGATAAATTTAAGCTGGGTGCTTTGGCCAAGCCAGCTAACAAAGACACGCTAAGTTGCTTCCGGTGGATCCAGCTAGCTACTTACAGTACCTGCGAAGTTGACAATAAAGTGTAATCTAACATTAACAAGCCGTAATTAATTTCGATGCTAACATGGCTGGCCTCAAGCATGGGTGAGTAGGCGACGGCTTTTGGATCGATGGTGTCCTTCTTGGTACTCTCTGTCGTCCTTTTTGGTCCTTTTGAGGTGGCCTCCGTCCTGGGCTGGATCTGGATGGCTACGTGCGTGTGCACAAGGTTGACGGCTATGTCTTAATACTATACTCCTGCTTGGTAATTCGCTGGGAGCTAGCACCGAGGGAATGTTCATGGAAAAATACTAGAGTAGTACGTGTCCCTGCACGATCACTCACTGCTAGTTTGTAGGTGCAGCGCTAGGGGTCGGTCATACGACTCGTGGACTCATATATAGTCCGGTCGACCGCGTTAACTCCGAAATTAAGTTGGTCCGGTCATGGTCAGGCTGGTGGTCCTGGTCTAGTCGTCGATGCATGTGTGTATGGACATGCATGGTGGGTACACGACCGACTGACGACTCGCAAGTAAACTTTCTTCGTCATGGCCAAGAAAGAAGCTGCCCCTGCACCAACCCAAGTAAGACTTTGCGCTCGATCGTGCCGCATGTAGAACTGGGGCCGTATGTCATGTGCTGCCCCATCCAGAGAGAAGGCCGCATGATATGGTAACTAGCTAGGGCTGTCTTGCTCACAGAAACGATCGAGGCGCTAGCTTCCAGCCGCCTTCCTGGAGCCTGCCAGGAATACCCTGTCCTGGACTGGCACTGGCACTGGCAGTGCGATTAATTCTTTATTCGTGTCGACGAGAAAACTTGCACCAATTTCTTACGTACATACTGTACTATATATATACCTAGCTAGGCAGCAAGGCCCCATTGCCTTTGGTTCACACGCGTCTACTTACTTCTCTCTCCTAATTAGCCTCAGCCCAGAGCAAGCTCATCCTCAACTCCCAAAGTTATAAACATGTCTGTGCGAAGGCCACGGGGCGACGACGACGACGACGAGCTGGGGAGCGGAGGAGACGATCATCAGCAACAAAGGCATGGCCCAAGGCGGATACGGCCGGCGCCGCTCTGTTTTAGATCGTAAGTAGGAGTACCCTCTCTTTACTTATATCGTCGGGTTTTCAGCTTGGCTGATCAACTGCATGCACGCCGTGATTTCTCAAATATATTTCAGCCTAGCTAGAAGTTATACGCGGTGGACAGATGTTCTACGTGCATACATATGTATCTAGCTAGTACTGTACAGCGTGTATTGTATAGCTGGTTAACCTTGATCCTCCATTTGGATATTCCTTTTGCAGCGTCGTTAGAAGAGCTGTGACAGCAGAAACTATTCAGCAAATCGTTCTCGGCTTGGAACCGGTTATTCGTAGGTTGGTAAGATTACATTTCTCTAGGTTTCTGTTGTTTTTAATTTGCACACTTGTACTCAAGAGTTAAACCCACTTTATATATGTCCAAGAGATAATTGCATCAAAGTTTTAATACTTTCCAAGCACATGAGAATTCGCTAATCCTTCCAAGTGCAATTAATATGTATAGATCCTATTTTGTGTCAGGTACGTGAAGAAATTCAGAGTATCTTTTCTCAGCAAGGTCACTTGCCAACACCAAGCAGGTATATATGGTAGTTCTATTTATTTCTTATAAGAGTATTAATATCCCTCACAAACAAGAAAAGGTTCGATGCATGTCCAATTCAATTTAGACCCCACTATAATCAGTAAGGTTGCTTTGAGTAGATGCATCTAGCTAGCGTTGATCGTAGAATTCTCTTGCTTATTGCTGCTCTTGATGTGCTAATATAGTTTGGCCGATAGCTCTTGATGTTTCTTTAAGTGGAGTTGCAAGTCTAGCTACATACCCTCGGTAAGAGTTTTTTGTAGTGCTGGTGACCTGTAACCTGTACAAAAACGTCTTAGAATGGATTGGAAGTAGTAGTCCTGCTCGTTTTCAAAATAATAAATGGTTATTCCGCAAATATGTATGATATGTGCATCAAGTTCTACATATCAATCTGAAAAAAAATAAACCATTCCTGGCAGATCCCTTCCTTTACGCATCGAAGACATGGATGTCTCGCCTCCACTGAAGCTCGTCTTCACCAACAGGCTCATGCTACCCATCTTCACCAACAACAAACTACTTGACTTTGCGAGTAACGCAGTCGAAATCCGGCTCATGGATACAAGAACCAACTACCTTGTCACTCAAGCAAACCCGCACCTAGGCTTTTCCACAATAAAACTAGAAGTACTTGTCCTAGATGGAGACTTCAGATGCGAAGACGGTGTCGGGTGGACCGCCGATCAGTTCAATTTGGCGATTGTTAAGGCCAGAGAGGGAAGGAGGCCGCTGCTTGTGGGTACAACACATAGTGTGGCAATGGGAAGTCATGGAGTGGCCATAGTAGATGATTTGTCATTTACTGACAATTCAAGCTGGATAAGAAGTCGTAAGTTCCGAATTGGTGTGCGTGCCACAGCAGCAAGCTATTATGGACCCAGGATCCGGGAGGCAGTGAGCGAAAGCTTCACAGTGAAAGATCATCGAGGAGAATGTAAGTTAGACCCTCCTACTTCTTTCTATGTATTAGCCAATCTTCAGGAGCATTGTCCTTCTGTTGAATGTGAGTTGCATAGATATCTGCAATTCTGCATGTAGCCTCTCTGTTAATTCTTCATATCAAGTTTTCATCAATATTTTCGTAGAATGCGTACTTTGAATAATAGAAGATACAAGGGGGAAAAAAAGGGAAATTGTGATACATTTCATACCTTTACTAGTGTACAAGAAGCATTACCCTCCAACCTTGACGGACAATATATGGAGGCTGAAGAACATCGGAAAAGATGGACCAATTGACAAGAGGTTGGAGTCCGAGGGGGTTAAGAACGTCCAGGACTTCTTGAGGCTTAACACCATGGATCCTGATAAGCTCAAAAACGTAAGCATCATACGCAAACTATACATATACTTAATTTGCAAGTGTGTATACCAGTTTTGAGTATCTAACTAATGGAATGAACAATATAATTTCAGCTCGTCGGCATGTCAGATCGGCAGTGGAGGATGACACTAACTCACGCGAGAACGTGCGATATGGGAGGGCGATGCTATGTTATCAAATCTGAAGGGTGTGATGTTATATTAAACCCCGTAGGAGAGATTTTAGCAGCCAGAATAGGAGACCAGAATTTCCCTTTGCAACAGTTGCAGCAGCAGCAAATGGTATATATCTCTTCCCTTATTCTCACTGGTATGTGGCAATGGGAATGAGGTGTCCAGTTGCTCTTATTCCTTCAGGATTTTCTTAATTCGATCTGGCTGTTCTCAACTGCAGGTCCAAGTGAAGCAACTAGCTATCAAGGCATACCAGCAGTGGGATCAATTGGAGGAAGTGGTAAATGAGACGGCACTTGCTGCATATGAAGGCTTGGTGCCACCATTTCCTCAGCAAAAACCCAGTTCGTCATGCACACCCGTGAGTAACGAAAGCATGATCAGCTCAGGGTCTCAAACTGCCGAATATCTTGACAACATGGAGTCTCTAACTGCTACATCCAATGCTGTAATGGCGACTAATACTAGCAGCGTCTTAGATTCTGCGGCAGCTATTCTTCCAGCAGGTGATGGTATGTATTGGATCCCAAGCATGGCTGCCGATGACGATCACTTTACCTGGAACAACCCTACAAACCTCGGCTGTTGGGATCAGGTTGATTAACTTCATATATATCAAAAATTGTACTACCTCCGATCTATAATAAGTGTTGCTGATTTAGTACAACACTTGTGATGAATCTGAGTGAGTACTATTTATCATGCTCTGTAATCCGGTACAAACAAGATATGTACAGATAAGTGTTTTTCCTTTACCGTGTTCGGTTTCATGTCTGTCTTTACTGTACGAATAAATTTGTTAACCCAAACAGCTCTGGTAACCACGTGTGACATGATATCCTCTTACAAAAAATCCGATAAAAAGAATATATTAATATTAAGAATAAGGAATACCTATTACACTCAATCTCTGCAACAACACATGTCTAGAGTCTAGACACCAAGTATCCATGCAGCCAAAAAAAAACAAAGAAGAAAAATAAAAGAAAGACCTCCTAAAGCAATTAGAGACTCGTAGTAGCACGAGACACCAGTGTTGGCAACACCGTGACTCCGGAGAAGGTCTACAACGACGCCTCAAAGAACGTAATAATACACAAATATAGAAGCCGTCATTGCTAGTTACACCAACAAAAGGACGGACCTAGGTTTTCATCCTGGAAACTGAGACGCAGAGCTCAAATAGCATTGCGAGAATGCTGAAGTTCTACCAGTACCCCCACCCTACTTGTTGAGAATTAATACTGCTGCAAAGCATCAATCGTTTGACATACATACTTCTTTCGACACGCTGCGATCAATCCCTGAAATTTCATCGTCTCTCGACTCGGTATGATCATGCGAGGTGGAACCTCCAGAGCCTATCTGGTCTTCTTCAAACACGGCATGTAACCTATACATAAGCGTTTTAGAATGAATTGCCAGTAGTACTCCAGCTCATTTCTAAAATAATTATGGTTATTTTGAAAATTAATGTACATAGTATGCATCAAGTTTTACATATTAATCTGAAGAGATAAACCATACCGGGGAGATCTCTTCCTTTACGCATCAAAAGACATGTATGTCTCGCCTCCACCGAAGCTTGTAGCCGTCATGATGCCAAGTCGGAGGAAGAGAGAGGCCGGACGCCTATGCGGGAAGGAACACGTCCTGATTCCTATATCAAAGGTGTCGCACGAAGAGAATCGCAATCCAACTCGGGACACACCCTTACTGCATGACAATTTCCATCGTCGATAGAAGGCGGGAATAAGGGACAAATCGCCGGGTCTCAAAAGTCAGCTCCGACGTACCTCATGTCCAGGCAAGCCGAAGACGTCAAGAACCGGATCACCACCAAGCAAAACATGGACAAGGGTTACAACGCCAACCCGACCCGAGGGCCGAGGGATAGGGGATCAATCGGTAGAGGATGGCTTCATCATCAAGACAAGTTTGTGACAGACATCGTAGCAAGAGGCTGCCGCTGCAGCCCGCTACTTGCCACGCCGGGATGCAAGGCGCTGTCGTGGCCATGCGTCGGCGAATAAACGAGAGACAAAGACCGACAATCTCCGCAACTCAGAAGAACCATATGGAAATCCGGGCACTGACGACGTCATCGGCTCTGTTTGGCTGACCAACCGAGCCGACAATATCGGAACCACGCAAGAGAAGCACGCCCTTTGAAAGGCTACTGCCTACAATAGCCCAAATACGGTGGGGCACGTCCTTTCGCGCAGTTTCTCGGGGCCGAAGTGGAGGTGGAGAGCTCGCGAGACGCGACACGTCCCGTGTCTGTGCCACCGTAGTTTGTGGAGTTGCCATCGTCCTCCAAGGAGTAGAATCCACAATATTTGTATATTCATAGCTGATTACTATAAATGATTCTGTTCCGACAAGAAATAAAAATCATCGTGTTGTCAAATTATTATTCAACTCATTCACCTGTATGGCATACATTGGTCCACAAACAAAATCATGCCAGTGACTCAATGTATCCTCAAGAAGTTTCTATAAATGTTTTACTTAATCATACACCACAAACTACTATAGATATATTTGTAAGGACACAAGACTTGGAAAACTCTGTCATATTTTAGAAATGGTAAAGTAAAAAAGAACAAACACATAAAATAATATAAATATATACTATAGATTCATCCAATTATCAAAATCAATTGAAAGAGGCGTGTGATTTCTTTTTCCGCTATTCAAGGCAGTTCAGTTTCAATATTTTGTTAGTGAAATGTCTCAAATGAGAAAAACTAATGAAAACTTTTACTAGAAAAGTACAATTTAAATTTACTAGAACGCATATATTTTATTCAATAACATATATGTTGCAACTACATAGCTTGACACACAATAACTAATGTATTGCAACACTATTGTATGGTTAACAATGATCGCTAAGTAATACAAAACATATACTCATCAAACTATAGTATGTATATAATTTATAAATAATTAAAAATGTTTAGTATAATTGTATTGATTTTAAATGAGTTTCCCCCAACGAATAGTTGCAAGGTTATGTGAATCAAAAGATTCAGCGAGTTCGACCGAGCTTAAAATATTGCGGAAGAAATTCCACAATCCGCTAATTAGACCTATTTTTAATGTAAATCATTCAAGTTAGGTATAATTATGGTTGCAAGATTACCACATTTGTTGCAATACTCCTTACAATGAGGCGATCATTATATTTGTTAGGACACATGACTTGGAAAACTTTGTCATATTTTAGAAATGGTAAAATAGAAAAGAACAAACACATGAAATAATATAAATATATACTATAGATTCATCCAATTATCAAAATCAATTGAAAGAGGCGTGCGATTTTCTTTTTCTATTATTCAAGGCAATTCAATTTCAATATTTTGTTAGTGAAATGTCTCAAATGATAAAAACTAATGAAAACTTTTACTAGAAAAGTACAATTTAAATTTACTAGAACGCATATATTTTATTCAATAATATGTATGTTGCAACTACATAGCTTGACACACACAATAACTAATGTATTTCAACACTATTGTATGGTTAACAATGCTTGCTAAATAATACAAAACATATACTCATCAAACTATAGTATGATTAAATAGTAATTTATAAATAATTAAAAATGTTTAGTATAATTGTATTGATTTTAAATGAGTTTCCCCCAACGAATAGTTGCAAGGTTATGTGGATCGAAAGATTCAGCGGGTTCGACCGAGCTTAAAATATTGCGGAAGAAATTCCACAATCCGCTAATTAGACCTATTTTTAATGTAAATCATTCAAGTTAGGTATAAGTATGGTTGCAAGATTTCCACATTTGTTGCAATACTCCTTACAATGAGGTGATCAAATATATTGGACACTTTTGAATAGTGTGTTCTTGTTTCAGATGCAAATGTTCTTAGTTGGGCTGTAATTTATGGTTTAATGTTAAGTAATCGATGGGATTTTCTTGAGTAAATATTTTTTTGAAGCAAAGATAATTCAATCGCTCTTGACCTTTCTATAATCCCTATGTAGCAATAAAGTCCACATTTACCCGCAAAATAAAAGATTATCAAGTTAGTCATAAAAAACAATTTGAGTCCTTCTATCTGTGGATTGTTGGGCCACGTCAAGGATCCTATTGTGAAATCATTTTTTTTTTGTGAACTCTATTGTGAAAACATTTATTGCCACAACACTTATTTTATAACATATTTTCCTTAACAATTTGATATAAGGTTACGGTGGCAGCGGGTCCGCCCGTGCTTAATATCTTGCGGACGACAATCCATAATTTGCTAAATAGTCCTATTTCTTAATATAAATTTTATCTAGGTTACTTTTTGCTGAGTAGAGAATGAATGATTGGAGAATTTTCCGCACTTGCGAGACCCTTCAGAACGAGATGATCAAATACACCCAGCCCCTAGCCTCAACCAGCTAAGGTGACCCGTGAACATTTTCTTTAATGGTGCGGTCTTATTTTAGATGCTAATGGTCTCTAATTTATGTTGAATGTTAAGTAATCAATTGGCTTTTATCGAGCAAATATTTTTTGAAGGGCAAAGATAATTCAGTAAGTCAAGGAAGATTAGTAGGCTAGTCTTAAACAATTCGAGTCCTTCCATCAATGGACTGTTGGGCCATGTCAAGGATCCTATCTGTCGACACTTCCACTTATTGCCCGACTGTTTGCGCGTCCAGCCCAACAGGGAAAAATGAGACCCACGGTCTTGCCAGCCTTTCATGCTCCGGGGCCGCTAGCTCTACATTTTTGGTTGATGGCCACTCTAAAAAAAAAGGAATAGTCGCTGACTTTTTATGTATAGTGAACAGAGCAGCGATCCAACGATCTGCACGGGAGAGGCGGGTTCGGCAGAATCCGAGGGCTTTTCCGCCGGATCACGTCCGCACGAACTGTCCTGGGCACGACAATCAATCTCACCGGGAGAAAACGTCAATGGCGACGTAAATGCCGCACTTTAAACCCCTTCCCCCTCCCCTACGCGCCCCGCCATTAACTCCCCGTTCCCGGTTGGAGTACACCTCGAACCCCTCACACCTGCGCGCGCATTCAATCCGTGCGCTAGCGGGAGCAAAGCAGGTCGAGGCGTGTCTGTCCAGCGGCCGTACCCGTGCGCCACCGCCTCGCGCCACCCTACCCCTACGCCTTGAATTCTCCACGCAGCCAACCACCACCACCTCCGAGCTCCGACACCCCAGAACCAGAACCAGAACCAGAACCAGTCCCAGTCCCAGTCCGTCCATCTCCGGAGATCCACGGCGGGCCGCACGCGCGCATGCATGGATGCCGAGCTTGTCCCACCGGTGGACGACGCGTTTGCTGCGCACGTCTGCTGGGTAGAATCCAACTAGGAGTGGAGTAGCGTTTTGGCGGTTTGCAATCAAAGTCTTGGCTGATCCATGGATGGATCACCGGATACGCACAGCTGCAATGCAATGAAAGCACGCTAGTAGCCCACTGTTGGTATACTGCTAGCAGCGCCAGCCCAGCTCCATGACACGGCACTCAATGTGTGGGCTTGCTTTGCTTGTGGTCTCCGTGGACACGCCAACTGTTTCTTTTCATCTGCTTTGTTGTACGGATGTACTTATATTAAGTAACTTGCTAGAGGAAATCAAGTAGTACTCCCTCCGTTAGGGATTATAAGGTCTATGAGTTTTTTTAAAATGTTAGGAATTATAAGTTCTTTCTCATTTATTGTCATCTCTCCTCCCATGCATGGTTTTCTTTTTGTTTCTTTTCTCTCGTGCATGTACAACTATTGGTGCATGTAATAATCAAGAGGGTGAGTTATTGATTTTCTTAATCCTATCAAAGTGGTCCATAGGCCTTATAATCCCTAACAGAGAGAGTACTCCACTAGCTGTGCATTTGCGTTCGACAAGTACTACAATTAGGGTTGCAAGCATTAGCCCGCGTAAACCTGCTTATAGGTGTTTTAAAAGTTAACTTACGAAGTACAAGTACTATTTAAAATTAGTACTCCCTCGGTCTCAAAATAAATGTCGCGTATTTGTTAAAATTTGGATATTATTTAGTATATAGATAGATTCATTTAAATTTTGATGAACATGCGACATCTATTTTAAGACGAAGGAAGTACATACTATTTAACTTCTAATATATTCCCTTAGTTTCTCGGCGTAAAAGAAATCACGGTTTTGTCCGCTTGTAACCCTAACAAATCCCTCCTTTCAAAAATAGGATGCATACAGTTTTTTTTGAACAAATTCAAATGTTTTAAATTTTGCCCAACTATATTGAAAAGAATTTGAATATCTGCAATACCAAGACATACACAATATGAAAATATTTTTCATGGTGGTTCTAATAATATTGATTTGAGATTATAAATATTCATAATTTTTTTTGATGTAGTTGGTCAAAATTTAGAAAGATTGACTTTGACAAAAAAAAATTATGCATCATATTTGGGAAGGAGGGAGTACAATGGAGATGAGTGGGTTTTCGTAGATCAAGGGGTCGATGCAGGCGTCAGCGTCGGGCGCGCGACCTAGGCGATGCATGCCAGGGGTGATGTTTATGGACATGCTTGGTAGGGTGCATCCATTTTGGATCTCATGGGGGCAAGGTCCTACCGGGCATGTCCCCGCGAAAATGTCCTTTAGGCCATGTTCTCCACTTTGTTTGGTTGCCTGCATTGCTTTCTTTTTTACCCAGAGGAGATATGTGTGGCGACTGTTTGGTTTCATACTTTGCAGCCATGGAGCATGGCAAAAATAGATAAATGAAGTTTGGTTTTCTCCACCACAGCTGTTACGGTAACATCTTTCAAGAGTGGCGAGGTTACCTTATGTTCATCAATCAATTCTCAAATAACTAGTAAAGTTGTCCAGATAATCACTTCAACAAAATAAGGTAATATTAGGGCAACACCACTTGAACTAATAGTTATCCTAATAGTTGATGCACCGCGACCTAAATACACAAAAACAGCGCAAGTTCATCAAGTCCTAACTGTAGGGAGATATCACCCACCTCCCAAATATACATGATTGCATCAACAAATTATGACCACCATCAACATCAACAGAGCAGTAGCACTAATCGAAGTGATTGTGTAGCTAGGTCCTAAGTCAGGCCCTCCTCTCACTTGTAGTCACCATAGCATAGATGACACGGAAAATAAAGTGGTGAACTCGGGTGCGCGCGCACCCTATATTGCAAAAAGAATTAGTAGTTAAAAAAGTTTAAAAAAATTCAAAACTTTTAGTCGGGTTTTGGGCTTCAAGTATTGTACTCGCATAAAATATTTTGCCAACAAACGACCTTTATTCCAACCTGGGTGAAGGATTTTCTAAAAACAACACTATATTAACATTACGCACACGCTATAGATGTCAGAATTTTTACTTTTTTCCTGATTTTATCTATGAGTCATTTTTGGTCAAATTTTTTACACAACTATAGTACATGATTATCTTTGACCCTAAAAAATTTCAGAATTTTTTGACACATTTTCTAATTTTTATATTTTTTTACGCGTATAGGGTGCGCGCACCCAAGTGCACCAAATGCGGGTTATGTAGGGTTCGCAACATGGAAAAACAAAATTTCTATCGCGAGAACACATAAAAGTCAAGATATAATCTACAAGATCGGTGCAATGAGTTTGTAGAGAACTAACCCTCGTAGATCCAAAGAGTTTAACGAGATCGGATTCTCGTGGTTGATTGAGTTGATCACTTGTTGATCTCAAGATCGAGAAGACGATCCTTCTGGCGTCACGTTCCGACAGCAGCGCTTCCACAGTCGGTCACGCGTACGGTACTCGATGAAGACCTTCCTCTTCCTTGTTCTAGCAGACAACGGAGGTTATAGATCTCCCCATGATTCCAGCAGCACGACGGTGTGGTGGTGGGGGTGGAGGAGTAGATCCTGTAGGGCTTCGCCTAAGCCAGAGAAGGTATGATGGAGGAGAGAGGGTCTCAGTGGCTATGGTGTAGGCGCCAAGGAAAGGGAGGCGGTGGCAACTCTAGGTTTTAGGGTGGCGGCGACTTGGAGGGACGGCGGCCTAGGTCCAGGTGTGGAGGGGGTGGCGCCCCCTCCCCTCCTTGTATGGGTGGAGGGGAGGCGGCCTAGGAGGCAGTTTCCTCCCCCAACTCCACCTTGTGGTCGGCAGCTTGGGGAGAGACAGGGAAACCTCTCCTTGATAAGCCCAATTTGCATCACCATTCTATATCATAATTTACCTCTATTCACTGATATTTGTCTTATTATGAGGTATTACTTATGGCTTTTCATCTGTTTATGCATGTTGGATGATTCCTGAAGGATGGACTGCCGGAGTCTGGATACTTTTTGAAAAGAAGGCGTTTCGGTGCAATTTCGCGAAGATCTGAAAAATACCAGAAAAATATGGAAACATATTATTTTACCAAAAGACGAAGGAAGATAAAATCTTATTGACATATGTTATGACTTCATTTTTGCTTTTCATGTGCTTTCTTGTATAATCTTCTCTATGTGTGCATATTTCTTCTTTGGCATATGTCTTTGTGATGTTTTCCAATTAGAGACATATGCACATATGAGGAGATAGTTTTAGCTGATTTTAAATCCTTGGAGACCACCTTTCTATTTCTTTTGATTCTTCGGTGGCTTCCAAATTTAATTGCCTATGAGTGCTTGTTCCTCTTGTTTGCATCTTTGGGCACTCATTTGTTCTCTCATGCCTTGTATTGTTAAATGAATTCGGATGAGTGAGGATTCCATGATTATGCACCTTGTTCCCAATTACAATTATCATAATTGGTGCATTATCTTTGGGGAGCTCATCTAATTCATTTAATAATGCTCATTTGTCATTTAGTGTGTTTTAAATGCTTATGGGGGAGCAAGGATTCCATATTTGTGCACTATGTATTCTAATGCATTTATTTTTAATTATGCACAAATCTTGGGGAGCTTCTCTATTTGTTATTTCAAACACTCTTTTGCTCATATCATAACATCTTGTTGTTTTCATTTGGACTCATCTGTTGATTTCAAATTGGATTGTCGGACCTTGTAATTGCTTGCATCATTTGGTTTTATTTTTGCAATTTTCGGATCCTCGATATAGTTCTACTCCCTCCCAAGTATTCATCATTGGATATGTGCTAAGGCACACCTTTGGAGGAATTATTACTATATTTGCCTTCTAGAACTTGTCACCCATTTCGGCAATCAATGCCAATGGGGGAGAAGTTTTAGAGGGTTTAAGGGAAGTTGGTTTATGCATTGAGTTTGTTCTTGTGCATTTGCCTCTCATGCTCTTGCATCTTTGTTGTTGCTTAGCATGTGGTATATATAGAGGAAACTCCACCAATGATAATGATTGGCAATATATGCAATGAAATTCAAGTTTATCACACATGCATAGATTGTGAGGGAGTTTACTCTATATATGGTGGTGGTACCAAGATCACATACTTTTGTAGTATTTGATTTTGGTATTACCATTATATTCATTAATTTTCCTTATATAAACCCTCTTAAAGGGATTGTCATCAATTACCAAAATGGGGGAGATTGAAAGAACATTGTTGGGCCCCCATGTGTGGTTTTGGTAATTAATGACAATCTTTATGGACTAATGCTTGTATCAAGTTGTACGTGTAGGAATCGTCCATAGGTAATGCTTGAACCATTTGTTGGCTTCAAGGTTTGGAGAAGAAGTGAAGAGGATCATGTGGTGACCAAGGTGTTCAAAGAATGATCCACAGATTGGTCATGCATCAACATAATGAAGAAAAGAAGAAATGAGGTGCAAGCTAAAGATGTGCAATATCTAGAAGATCTCATGGTTGAAGCTTTCCATCCTCGGTGATCATGGATCGTTGAAGACAAGGTCAAAGTATAGGTTTCCCCATGTCGTATGGGGGAGTAACTTGCAAGTCTTCATCAAGAAAGTGCGTACAAGAGCAATCAAGAAAGGTGTTCCATCTTGAGAAGGACAAGACCGTCTACATCATAATCAAGTGGAATATGTGCAAGGCAAAGGTATGATCTTGATAGGGTTTCTATCTTACCGGTCTCAGGATGTTAGTTGGGGAGACCGGTTTATAGGATAGACAACCGTACTATCAAGAGGGGCTCTCAAGTGAGTTACTCGATCATATCCTTCAGAGAGAGCTCAAACCTTTGCATGCTTTGAATCATCCATTCTCGGTTGTTATTTGGATCTTATCCATGTGAGGTTCTAGAGCTTGTGGCAATATTCATAACAAGCCCTAGTTCATCAAAAACGGATTTCCCCTTTATATCCTATTGCGTTTTTGATCTTTGAGGTTTTCTGGTTTCTCACCAAGAGAGGAATCTCACTTTATAATACATGAAATGTTCTCTCTTGGTGGTATCCAATATTTCCACTTTTTGTTGGATAGCCCTAGTTGTCCTGTTTCCAACAAAATTGGTTTCGGGTCAATCCGAGTTTCCAAACTCTAGATATCGCCATTTGAAGTCTGCCTCTTATTTGGTCCAGACCGGAGTCTCCGGTGTGGTCCGGAGTTTCCGATTCTGGCTCCGGTGGTGCCTCCCAGGATCTGGCTGGGACATTCTGACTAGGGGTCCGGAGGCTGCACCGGAGGTTACTCCGGAGTCTCCGGACTTTGTTCAGTCCGGAGTCTCCGGTGTTGAAAGACCGGAGTCTCTGGTGTTGCTAGGAGAGAATTGGTCTGGGTCAGTCAGAAGGGCAGTCCGGAGGCTGGTCCGGAGATTGGCCGGAGTCTCCGGTGTAGACCGGAGTCTCCGGTCTACAGACCGGAGTCTCCGGTCTGACTTTTCCCCAACGGGCAGAAAACGGTCAGAAATCCGTGGGCCTATAAAAGGGGGCCCTTCTTCCCCAATGGAACTGCTCGAGTTTTACAGGCTTTCTCCTCCATTCTTGACCCTCTTGAGCTTGCTCCCCCTTCAATCCCTCCCTTGATTCTTGCATATACATTAGGGATTTGAAAGAGGAGATCTAGATCTACAATCCCACCAATCCATCTCTCCTCTAAGTGAGGGGAACATCTTGGGATCTAGATCTTGGAGTCTTTTATGGATCTCCTCCATTGTTCTTCCTCTCTCATTCACCCACAAGCTTTTGTAGCTTTGGTGGAATTTGGGAGAGAAGGATTTGAGCACTTCTTGTGTTCTTGCCATTGCATTTGTTGCATCGGTTTGGGTTCTCCTCGGAGGATTTGGTTTGAATTGCTCATTGGAGCTTGTCCCTCTTGGGTTCTTGGAACCCTAGAAGGTTTGTGGCCTTTTGTGGCATTTGTTGGAAGCCTCCAATTAAGTTGTGGAGTTGTGCCCCAACCTTGTGAGAGGTTCTGGTTGCCACCGACAAGTGCACCGATAGTGGAAGTGTGGATCGATCCCATTGGGGTGAGATTCACCGGAGAATAAGGGAGGCCTTTTGTGGCGTTGGTGGTTTGATACCACCCCCTCTCCAAACGAGACGTACTCCATGTTGGGAGGAACTCGGTAAAATATCGGTGTCCCCACGTGCCTCGGTTATCTCTATACCCGAGCTCTTTACTTATGCACTTTACATTGTGATAGCCTTCGTGCTTGAAGTACTATATATCTTGCTATCACTTTGTTGCTTGTATTGCTTAGCATATGTTGTTGGTGCACATAGGTAGACCGCAGTTGTTTCTAGGTTGTGCTTTACAAAGTAAACTCTAGTTTTATTCCGCCTTTGTTGAGCCACTCTAGGAAAAGTTTTAATCGCCTATTCACCCCCCCCCCTCTAGGCGACATCTGTATCCTTTCAATTGGTATCAGAGCCCGGTCTCTCATTTTAGGCTTCACCGCCTTGAGAGTAAAGATGTCGGCTAGGGGATTAGTGCACAAGGACACGTTCACATTCGATGGCACAAATTATGATGTTTAGAAAATTCGCATGCTTAATTTATTTCTAGAAATTCACCCAATTATCGAGGGCTATCTATATGTGGGTTTCTCTTCTCCTATGGATACCCAAAACGAATATTTAGAGGAGAAGTTGAACTCTCATATAGATGCTCTAGCTACTAAAATTCTTTTGCATGTTGTGAGCAATGTAGTTCTTTCTTCTATCATGCCTTATTCAAGCGCTCGTGAGATATGGACCAAACTTCAAGATAAATATAGCAAGTCCAACATTATTGAGGATGATTGTGTTGCTTCCACTTCCGGTCGAGATGAGTTCTCATCGTCTACCACTTCACCAACATGTGATTTTTCACAAGGTAATGATATGGTGAGTGGTGATAGAAATTGCAATATGGATAGTGTGTTCACTATTTGTAATCCCTCATATCTATCTAGTTGCAATGATCTATCTTTGGACCTTAACACTTCTAGCACTCAAAATTCCTCACATGCTTGTGTTAATAGTCCTTGCATATCATGTAGAAATGACTTGAATAAATCTCATGATGATATGCTTTTGTTGTCTTGTTGCCATGATAAAAATGCTTCTATTTCCTCTAGTGCTTGTGTTGCTAACCATGTAGAGGAAAATGAAGATTCTATGGGCCAAGACAAGGTCTTGAAGAGAGCTACAAGTGCAATCTCATCATCACCTTCTTCCGGTTCTCACATATGCCTTATGGCTAAGGGAACAAAGGTAACCTCTTTGGATCCCAGTGTATCTCATGATGATGAGGTTGAGAATGATAATGATGATTATCGAGGTAAGTATGATATTGCCTCTATTAAGAAAATGGGTGAGGTTGTCTATAGTGCTCTCTTCAAAAATAAAATTGCTTCCTCCAACTTTCTTGAAATCTTGAATTATGCTATAGAAGGCAATGATCTTATTGAGGAGCAAGAAAACATAATTGATGAAAAGTTTGCACTTGAGCGAAGTATGCTAATGAAATTGCTCAACTAAATGACTCCCTTGAAGAAGAACAAACCACCAAAGAATCTCTTGAGGAGACCTTCACTCTAGAATTATCTAGAGTAAAAGAATACCATGATAGAGAACTTGTGGTGGCAAACTCCTTCAAGTTTAAAAATGATGAACTTGAAGTTTCTGATGCTAAACTTGTTGAGGATTTTAAGCTTCTTGATAATGGCTCTCGGGTTGTTAAGAGGGAGCTCATCAAACTCACCGAGTCGCATGAGCAACTTAAAGCTTCATATTCAAAAGAGCTTGCCAAGTTGCCTTCACCTCTCGCTAATAATGTTGATGCTTGTGCTACTAACTCTATTTCTTGTGAAGCATCTATTTTGGAGGAGAATGTTGAGATAAAGGATCAACTTGCGTTGCTAACTAGCAACTATGGGAAATTAGAAGAAAGTCATGTTAAGCTCTCAAGCTCGCATGAGGATCTTCTAGTCTCCCATGGTAGACTAAAGTTAGCTCATGAGGCCATCATGTCAAAGGTAACATCTAGTGGGGCTCATGTGGACATTAGCACTACATCTACTCCAAATGTTATATTTCCATGTGCTAGTACTTGTAATTCATCCTCTCACAACCATGCTATATCTCATGATGAATTACATTCCATACCTTGTTGCTCTAACAATGTAGCATCTACTTCCTCTAGTACTTTTGTTGAAACTAACCATGTAGAGGAAATCAAAGAGCTCAAGGCTCAAGTCACTTCTTTGAAGAATGACTTGAAAAGGGGTCATCAAGGGAAGGCCGCACTCAACAAAATCTTGAGTGTGCAAAAATCCCCCAATGACAAGAGTGGGCTTGGATTCAACTCCAATATCAAGAACAAGTCCACTATCAATTTGAAGCACAAGGACAACAAGAAGAATGGCCTAGATCAAGTCAAGAATCCGGCCAACATTGTTTGCTTCAAGTGCAAGGAAGAAGGGCATCATGTCAAAAATTGCCCATTAAAGAAGAAGTCCCTTGGCAAGAAGCAACAAGGGAAGCGGCCTCAAGCTCTACATATTGTTAGAGATGGGCCTCCTCCCAAGAAGACTCAAGCTCTTCCTCAAGTTGTTTCTTCATCCAAAAATAAATATGACAAGAGTATAACTTGCTACATATGCCGTGAGAAGGGGCACATTTCTTCCTCATGCACTATTGGTATCTCCTCATCCCATCCTATCTTGATTGATGATGCTTATTCACTTCGTAAGGATGAGGTTGGCAATGTGTTTGCCAAATTTGTTGGTGCTTAATGTGGTGTCAAGAAAAGAACCATTTGGGTTGCCAAGCCTATTGTGACTAACCTCTTAGGACCCAACTTGGTTGGGGACCAACAAGCCAAAACTTGATCAATAGGTGTTTGTTGGAGGGCATTGGAGACTTGGCTACATTATGAAGAAGTGAGGGATCTTCATCAATCATTATTGTCAATCCAAGCCATTTGTATTATCATTAGTATATTATATTTCCAATATTCCTCCTTGAGGTAACATATGCTTAACTCATTACATTGAAAGTTACTCGCCCCTATTGCGTTTTTGATCTTTGAGGTTTTCTGGTTTCTCACCAAGAGAGGAATCTCACTTTATAATACATGAAATGTTCTCTCTTGGTGGTATCCAATATTTCCACTTTTTGTTGGATAGCCCTAGTTGTCTTGTTTCCAACAAAATTGGTTTCGGGTCAATCCGAGTTTCCAAACTCTAGATATCGCCATTTGAAGTCTGCCTCTTATTTGGTCCAGACCGGAGTCTCCGGTGTGGTCCGGAGTTTCCGATTCTGGCTCCGGTGGTGCCTCCCAGGATCTGGCTGGGACATTCTGACTAGGGGTCCGGAGGCTGCACCGGAGGTTACTCCGGAGTCTCCGGACTTTGTTCAGTCCGGAGTCTCCGGTGTTGAAAGACCGGAGTCTCTGGTGTTGCTAGGAGAGAATTGGTCTGGGTCAGTCAGAAGGGCAGTCCGGAGGCTGGTCCGGAGATTGGCCGGAGTCTCCGGTGTAGACCGGAGTCTCCGGTCTACAGACCGGAGTCTCCGGTCTGACTTTTCCCCAACGGGCAGAAAACGGTCAGAAATCCGTGGGCCTATAAAAGGGGGCCCTTCTTCCCCAATGGAACTGCTCGAGTTTTACAGGCTTTCTCCTCCATTCTTGACCCTCTTGAGCTTGCTCCCCCTTCAATCCCTCCCTTGATTCTTGCATATACATTAGGGATTTGAAAGAGGAGATCTAGATCTACAATCCCACCAATCCATCTCTCCTCTAAGTGAGGGGAACATCTTGGGATCTAGATCTTGGAGTCTTTTGTGGATCTCCTCCATTGTTCTTCCTCTCTCATTCCCCCACAAGCTTTTGTAGCTTTGGTGGAATTTGGGAGAGAAGGATTTGAGCACTTCTTGTGTTCTTACCATTGCATTTGTTGCATCGGTTTGAGTTCTCCTCGGAGGATTTGGTTTGAATTGCTCATTGGAGCTTGTCCCTCTTGGGTTCTTGGAACCCTAGACGGTTTGTGGCCTTGGTGGCATTGTGGCCTTTTGTGGCATTTGTTGGGAGCCTCCAATTAAGTTGTGGAGTTGTGCCCCAACCTTGTGAGAGGTTCCGGTTGCCACCGACAAGTGCACCAATAGTGGAAGCGTGGATCGATCCCATTGGGGTGATATTCACCGGAGAATAAGGGAGGCCTTTTGTGGCGTTGGTGGTTTGATACCACCCCCTCTCCAAACGAGACGTACTCCATGTTGGGAGGAACTCGGTAAAATATCGGTGTCCCCGCGTGCCTCGGTTATCTCTATACCCGAGCTCTTTACTTATGCACTTTACATTGTGATAGCCTTTGTGCTTGAAGTACTATATATCTTGCTATCACTTTGTTGCTTGTATTGCTTAGCATATGTTGTTGGTGCACATAGGTAAACCGTAGTTGTTTCTAGGTTGTGCTTTACAAAGTAAACTCTAGTTTTATTCCTCCTTTGTTGAGCCACTCTAGGAAAAGTTTTAATCGCCTATTCACCCCCCCTCTAGGCAACATCCGTATCCTTTCAAAGAGTACAGCTCAAGCTTGGGGGAGATTGAAGTTACTAATGCTTAAATGTTCTATTCATGAACTCCCTAACAATATTATTCTCAATAACTTTTATGCTAGACTTTCTCTTCATGATAAAGATTTACTAGATGCTTCTTGTGCTGGATCATTCACACGTATGAAGGAAGAAGCTAAATGGGATCTCTTAGACCGTATTCAAGAGAATATTGAGGCCTGGGAGAATGACAAAGGAAGAAAGTCAGGTATAAACTATGATTATGAATGCATTAAATATTTTATGGGAACTGATAACTTCCATGATATTTCCAATGAGTTTGGTCTTGACTCCCAAAGTATTGCCAAATGTTTTAAGGCCTTTACCTCTTACATAGAAATCCCCAAGAACAAGTGGAATAAGTACCATGCTCCGTATAAAGATATTGTTAGTCATGTTCCAGTTAGAAGTACTCAAGTTTGTACTACTAATCACAGTGTGCCTGAACCTCATGTTGAGAAAATGCCTTTCCCAGCTAAGGTAAAGGAGTATTCTATGATTATTAGTGCAAATAACGAAGGTACAATGAAAACTTTGGATCCTGGTGAACTTATTGATATTGAGCCTGTGGTAGCTATTGTGAAAGATCTTGTCACTAGAAATATAGAGGATGAGCATATTGTCTTCTATGAAGACGCTACTAACATTGTTTCTCATCCTAAGAAAGTTAGAAAAGCTAGTGTTCTTGTGCTTTCTGTTAAAATTGGTAGTCATTGCTACTATGGTTTATGTGATATTGGTGCTAGTTCTAGTGCTATTCCTTATGAGCTTTACATGGAAATTATGCATGAAATTGGTCCTTGTGAGCTTGAGGATATTGATGTGGTTATTCATCTTGCTAATAAGGAAACCATTTGTCCCGTTGGCATTGTAAGAGATGTGGAGGTCCTTTGTGGTAAGATTAAATATCCTGCTGATTTCCTAGTGCTTAATTCAGCAGCTAGCAAAACTTGTCCTATCATTTTTGGTAGGCCTTTCTTGAACACTTGTGGAGCTATTATTGATTGTAAGAAGGAAAAGGTTTTAACTAATTTTGATGGGGATTCTTATGAGTTTAACTTTTCCAAATTTGCTAAAGCTCCTCGTGAAAATAGCTTGCCTAATAAAGATTTCAAGATGGAACAAGTTGCTTCTATTGATCCAGTCTATGACCTTGGACCTCTTTTTGATGACTGTAAGTATGCTTATTCTAATGATAAAGTTGTTTCCAGTGACAGTTATATTGTCAACTTTATTCAAAGTGCTACTGAAAGATATTTTGAGAGAGGGAAACATGGTTCTATGCGTCTCAATGATGTTAAGTTTCCCAGTTTTATGTTCAAAGCTTTAAAGTTGCATCTGTTTTGTCTTCCTATGCTTGTGGTTTTTTGTTTCAACAATTCGTTTTCTCATGATACCCCCATGCATAGGAAGTGGGTTAGACTCAAGTGTTTTGGTTATTTGCTTCTTGATGCTCTCTTTCACTCCAGATATATATATCCTATGTGAGCATCTTTGGAAGTTTCAAGCCTAACTTAAAGGCATTAAAGAAAAGTACTTGTTGGGAGATAACCCAAGAATTTTGTCGAGTCTTGGAAGTTATTACCTCAGTAATAACCTCTCCTTATCCTTTTTGTTTTGGTTTTTGTGTCAAGTTCAACTACTTTTGTGAAGCAGAGGAGTTGTGAAAAGTGGCTGTCCTGGGACAGATTTTTGTGCTGCATTGTAAAAATTCGTGAGGAAGCTCAATACTTTGGATGGAGCTGCATTTTTCTGAGCTTGTTCTCCAGTTTGTGCAAAGGGCTTGTATGAAGGAGATTCTCAGGAGAAAGAGGAAAGGAATCTGCAGAGTTTGTCTTTGAATAGGTAAATGTGGTGAAAACAGAAGGTTCATGAAACCCCAATCTTTTTATATTTTTTATGTTTTTAATACATAAGGGAAGTTACTAGTGTTGGAGATATGCCCTAGAGGCAATAATAAATGTAGTTATTATTATATCTTTGTGTTTATGATAAATGTTTACATTCATGCTATAATAGTATTAACGAGGAAACATTAATACTTGTGTGATTTGTAAACTAAATTAGAGTCCCTAGTAAAGCCTCTTCATAATACTAGCTTGTTGGTTCATAGATGATTGTGGTTTCCCTATCATGAACATTGAGATGTTATTAACAACAAGATCATATCATTAGGAGAATGGTATGATGGACATACTCCTATAGATAAGCGTAGCATAAAGATCAAGTCATTTTAATAGTTCAATTGCTATAAGCTTTCTAATACATAGTAACCTAATTCCTTCGACCATGAGATCATGCTTATCACCATCACCGGAAGGATGCTTTGATGACATCAAACACCACACCCTAACTGGGTGGCTATAAAGGTGGCATTGAGTGTTCGAAAAGTATGGGTTGAGACACATGGATCAAGAGTGGGATTTGTCCATCCATATGACGGATAGATATACTCTGGGCCCTCTCGGTGGAATGTCATCCAATTAGCTTGCAAGCATGTGACTGGCTCACAAGGGATCACATACCACGGGAACGAGAAAAGAGTACTTATCAGTAACGAGGTTGAACTAGGTATGTAGAGATGCCGGCGATCAAAACCTCGGATAAGTAAACTATCGTGAGACAAAGGGGAATTTGTATCGTATGTAAGTGGTTCATTCGATCGCAAAGTAATCGTAGAAATATGTGGGAGCCATATGAATTTCCAGATTCCTCTATTGGTTATTGTTCGGAGAAGTGTCTCGATCATGTCCGCATAATTCACGAACCGTAGGGAGACACACTTAAGGATTCGATGTTGTTGAGTAGTTATGGAATGATGAGTAAGAGACCGAATGTTGTTTGGGGTCTCGGATGGGATCCGGGATATCACGAGGAGATCCGTAATGGTCCGGAGAATAAGATTCATATAAGGAAAGTCCTGTTTTGGAGTTGGGGAATGATTCCGGTGTTTTCATCAGGAATGTTCTAGAAGGTTCCGGAAGGTCCGGCGCCCCGGAGGGGAAGGGTACATGAATGTGTCATGACAATGTGGAATGGTTGCATCATGTACTAGTTATCATGGCTGGGCAAAATAAAGGAAGAAATCAAATCCTAGTTTGAAAAGTCAAACGCCAATTTGAAAAGTCAAACGGCAAGTTTGCTTGGTGAAAGGGAGAGTAGGAAACCTACTTGGGGAGGAAGCCCTCCTCCCTCCACCCGCCGGCCAAGGATGACGAGTTGGGGGAGGACTCCCTCCTCCCAACCGGCGCCCTCCCACCTATAAAAGAAGGGGAAGGGGTGCCCCCTCTTCCCTACACCCAACACCACCCACACCCTAACCCTAGCCGCCGGCCTCCTGCAAGTCGTCGCCGCCCTAGGGTTTCTCCTAGCCGCCGACTTGGGGCTTCCCCAAGCCCTAGGCCGCCGGCCAAGCTCCGCCCCTTGGTGCCTTTAAACCCTAGATCGCCAAGGCCTCTCTCATAGTCCACCATACTCGCTCCGGCTTAAGGAGAAGCCCTGCGAGATCTTCCCTCTACTTCCGGTACCACGCCGTCGTGCTGCCGGAATCGCGAGGAGAGTACTACAACCTCTGCTGCCTGCTGGAACAAGGGAGAGGAAGGTCTTCATAGAGTACCGAACGTGTGACCGACTACGGAAGCGCTGCCGGAACGTAGCGCCGGAAGGATCGTCTACGCGATCTTGAGATCGACAAGAGTATGAATACATCACCCACGAGAACCTACTCTCGTTAACCGCTTTGGAATCTTCGAGGGTGAGTTCCTCTATCGACTCATTGCTACAATCTAGTAGATAGATCTTGGCTTGTTTTTTTGCATGCGGTAGAAATTTTTTGTTTTCCATGCTACGAACCCCTACAGTGGTATCAGAGCCGTGTCTATATGTAGATCTGTTGCACAAGTAGAACACAATGGTAATTGTGGGCGGTGGTGATTTTATTATCAATTGCTTCTTGTGTACTTTGCATCTTGCGGTATGATGGGATGAAGCGGCCCGGGCTAACCTTACATGACATCGTTCATGAGACTTGCTCCACGCTCAACATGCAACTTGTATTGCATAAGTGGCTTTGCGGGTGTCTGTCTCTCACATTATAGTAGATCCAATTTACAATGGGAACTTGATAGTTCAAACATCAACGTTGTGGTTCTTGTTCGTAAGTTAGAATGACACTTATTGAAAGCCCCAAACCACGTAAAATATGCAAAGAAAATTAGAGGCGTCTAAATTTGTTTTGCAGAGGTGTGCTGTGATGTGATATGGCCATGATTGTGATTATATTTCATGTATGCAATGTTCCTTATTGTAAGTTGGCAACCGGCAGGATCCATATGGTTGTCTTTAAATTCTGTTAAGACCCGCGTGTCTATTCAAAGTAGTTGTAATAGTTGGAGATGGTGGACGACAACCATGAAACGACGCCATTGACCTTGACGCTATGCCGGTGATGATGGAGATCATGTTCGTGCTTAAAGATGGAGATCGGAAGCACAAGAAGAAAGGCCATATCATATCACATATTATGAATTGAATGTGATGTTAATCCTTTATGCATCTTGTATTGCTTAGTTAACGACGGTAGCTTTATAAGATGATCCCTCAAGCACATAAATTTCAAGTTTTAAAGTGTTCATCCTTAGTAAGCACCGTTGCTAAAGTTTGTTGTTTCGAAGCACCACGTGATGATCGGGTGTGTTAGATTCTGCAAGTGTATACAACGTGAGCAAGCCAGATTTGCTCATGCGAAAGCTAAGGTTTGATCTTGACGAGCCTAGCATGTACAGACATGGTCTCGGAACACGGATCACTGAAAGGTAAAGCATGAGTCATATAGTAGATATGATGAACATGTCGATTGTTCGCCATTGAAGCTACATCAACTCTCGTGATGATCGGTTTTGATGTGGTGGATTTGGTTCGTGTGGTCACTAAAACAATGTGAGGGATATTGTTTTGAGTGGGAGTTCACCTAGATTAATTTAACTAATAATTAGAACTCAATTTGTCATAAACTTAGTCTAAACTATTGCAAATATGTTGTAGATCAATGGCGGCCCCTACCATCAATTTTAATGCGTTCCTAGAGAAAGAAAAGTTGAAAAACAATGGAAGGAACTTCGCGGATTGGTTCCGCAATTTGAGGATTGTCCTCAATGCTGGTAATTTGACCTATGTGCTGGATGCATCGCTGGGTGACCCGCCTGCAGTTGATGCTACCGATGAAGTAAAGAATGTTTACCTCACTCGGAAGAATCATTACTCCACAGTTCAGTGTGCTATCTTGTATGGTTTGGAATCGGAGCTTCAGAAAAGGTTTGAGAACCATGACCCACATGATATTGTCCGTGAACTCAAAATGATATTTGAGGCTCACACGGCAGTTGAGAGTTATGAGGCTTCTGAAAAGTTCTTTAACTGCAAGATGGAAGAGGGCAGCTCCGTTAGTGAGCACGTGCTTAAGATGTCTGGGCACGCAAACAAACTCCAAAGTTTGGGTATAGTAATTCCTAATGCTTTGGGGATTTACCGTGTCCTCCAATCACTGCCACCAAGTTACAAGAACTTTGTGATGAACTACAATATGCAAAACATGAACAAGATGTTGCCAGAACTCTTCTCCATGTTGAAATCCGCAGAAGTGGAGATCAAGAAAGAGCATCAAGTGTTGTTGGTCAATAAGACCACCAAATTCAAGAAAGGCAAGTCTAAGCAAAAGGGAAACTTCAAGAAGGGTGGTAAGAAAGTTGCCGCACCGGCGAAGAAGACCAAGGCTGGACCTAAGCCTGATACTGAGTGCTTTTACTGCAAGGGAGAGGGTCACTAGAAGCGGAATTGCCCAAAGTACTTGGAGGATTTGAAGAACGGCAACATCAAGAAGAAAGGTATATCCGATATACATGTTATTGATGTGTATCTCACTAGTACTCGTAGTAGTGCCTAGGTATTTGATACTGGTTCGGTTGCTCATATTTGTAACTCGAAATAGGTGCTGCAGCATAAACGGAAGCTAGCGAAGAACGAGGTGACGATGCGCGTTGGAAATGGATCAAAGGTTGATGTGATCGCGGTCGGCACGCTACCTCTTCATCTACCATCGGGATTAGTTTTATACTTAAATAATTGTTATTTGGTGCCTGCGTTGAGCATGAACATTATATTTGGATCATGTTTGTTGCGAGACGGTTACTTGTTTAAGTCCGAGAATAATGGTTGTTCGATTTATATGAGTAATATGTTTTATGCACATGCACATGCACCTTTGATAGATGGTCTATTCTGATTGAATCTCGATAGTGGAAATACACATATTAATAACATTGAAGCTAAACGTTTGAAATTGAGCGATAATTCGACCTATATGTGGCACTGTCGTCTTGGTCATATTAGAGTGAAGCGTATGAAGAAACTCCATTCCGATGGACTTCTTGAATCACTTGATTTCGAATCACTTGAAAGATGCGAAGCATGTCTGATGGGTAAAATCACTAAGACTCCATTTTCTGGTATGATGGAGCGAGCTACGGACTTATTGGAAATCATACATACCGATGTGTGTGGTCCAATGAGTGTAGCATCGCGCGGCGGTTATCATTATGTTCTTACCTTCACGGATGACTTGAGTAGATATGGGTATATCTATTTCATGAAACATAAGTCCGAAAATTTCGAGAAGTTTAAGGAATTTCAAAGTGAGGTGGAGAATCAACGTAACAAGAAGATTAAATTTCTACGTTTTGATCGTGGAGGTGAATATCTAAGTTACGAGTTTGGCGAGCATTTAAAGAAATGCGGAATACTTTCACAATTGACATCGCCGGGAACACCACAGCGTAATGGTGTGTCCGAACGTCGTAATCGAACTCTTTTAGATAGGGTTCGTTCTATGATGTCACTTACATATTTACCGCTATCGTTTTGGGGTTATGCATTAGAAATATCCGCATTCACTTTAAATAGGGAACCATCTAAATCCGTTGAAACGACACCGTATGAATTATGGTTTGGGAAGAAACCTAGATTGTCGTTCCTTAAAGTTTGGGGTTGCGAAGCCTATGTAAAGAAGTTACAACCGGACAAGCTTGAACCCAAAGCGGAAAAATGCGTCTTCATAGGATACCCGAAGGAAACTATTGGGTATACGTTCTATCATAGATCCGAGGGCAAAATCTTCATTGCCAAGAATGGATCCTTTCTAGAGAAAGAATTTCTCTCGAAAGAAGTGACTGGAAGGAAAGTAGAACTCGACGAGGTTGTTGAACCTTCTCTCAAACTTACGAGTAGCGCACCACCAGAAGTAGTTCCTGTGGCGCCTACACCAATAAGAGAGGAAGCTAATGATGATGATCATGAAACTTCGGTTGAAGTTGCTACAGAACCTCGCAGGTCAATGAGAACTCGTACCACTCCTGATTGGTATGATCCCGTTATGAGTGTCATGTTGGTGGACAACACCGATGACCCTGCGACATATGAGGAAGCGATGATGAGCCCAGATTCCAATAAATGTCAAGAAGCCATGAAATCCGAAATTGGATGCATGTACGAAAACCAAGTATGGACTTTGGTGGACTTACCGGATGGCCGGAAGGCTGTCGAGAACAAATGGATTTTCGAGAAGAAAACAGATGCTGATGGTAATGTTACTGTCTATAAAGCTCGACTTGTCGCAAAAGGGTTTCGAAAAATTCAAGGAGTTGACTACGATGAGACTTTCTCACCAGTAGCGAAGCTAAAGTCTGTGAGAATTATGTTAGCAATCGCTGCATATTATGATTATGAGATATGGCAGATGGATGTCAAAACAGCATTCCTCAATGGAGACATTGATGAAGAGTTGTATATGATGCAACCCAAAGGTTTTGTCGATCCTAAAGATGCTAACAAGGTGTGAAAACTTCAACGGTCCATATATGGATTGAAGCAAGCATCCCGAAGTTGGAATCAACGTTTTGATAAGGTAATCAAAAGTTTTGGTTTTATACAAACTTATGGAGAAGCTTGTATTTACAAGAAAGTGGGTGGGAGCTCTGTAGCATTCTTAATACTATATGTAGATGACATATTGTTGATTGGGAATGATGTAGACCTTCTTAATAGTGTCAAGGAATATTTGAATAATAGTTTTTCAATGAAAGATCTTCGCGAAGCAGCTTACATATTAGGCATAAAGATTTATAGAGATAGATCGAGACGCCTAATATCATTGTCACAAAGTACATATTTGGACAAAGTTCTAAAGAGGTTTGGAATGGAAGATAGGAAGAAAGGGTTCTTGCCCATGTTGCCCAATACGACCTTGAGTAAAACTCAAAGTCTAGCAACGACAGAAGATAGAGAAATGATGAGTAAGACTCCCTATGGCTCAGCCATAGGATCTCTAATGTATGCCATGCTATGTACTAGACCCGACATTGCATATGTTGTTAGTTTAACTAGCAGATATCAAAGTGATCCAGGAGTGGATCATTGGACAGCGGTCAAAAACATCCTTAAGTACTTGATAAGAACTAAGGATATGGTTCTTTCTTATGGAGGTGATGAACAACTCGTTGTTAATGGTTACACCGATGCTAGTTGGAACACCGATCCGGATGATTTTAAATCTCAATCTGGATACGTATTTACTTTGAATGGTGCAACAGTTAGCTGGAGGAGTGCAAAGCAAAGCATTGTGGCGAGATCTTCAACTGAATCGGAATATATAACTGCTTCGGAGGCTTCACAAGAAGCGATATGGATGAAGGAGTTCATTACAGAGCTCGGTGTGGTTCCAAGTGCGCTGGACCCAATGTCTATCTACTGTGATAACATGGGCGCCATAGCCAATGCGCAAGAACCAAGGTCACACAAGAAGCTGAAGCACATCAAGCTACATTTTCACGCTATTCGAGAACATGTCCAAGATGGTGACATAAAGATTTGCAAAGTACACACAGATCTGAATGTGGCGGATCCGTTGACTAAACCTCTCCCGAGCGCAAAACATGACCAACACCAAACTGCCATGGGTGTTCGGTATATTACCATGTAATCTAGATTAGTTGACTCTAGTGCAAGTGGGAGACTGTTGGAGATATGCCCTAGAGGCAATAATAAATGTAGTTATTATTATATCTTTGTGTTTATGATAAATGTTTACATTCATGCTATAATAGTATTAACTAGGAAACATTAATACTTGTGTGATTTGTAAACTAAATTAGAGTCCCTAGTAAAGCCTCTTCATAATACTAGCTTGTTGGTTAATAGATGATTGTGGTTTCCCTATCATGAATGTTATTAACAACAAGATCATATCATTAGGAGAATGGTATGATGGACATACTCCTATAGATAAGCGTAGCATAAAGATCAAGTCATTTTAATAGTTCAATTGCTATAAGCTTTCTGATACATAGTAACCTAATTCCTTCGACCATGAGATCATGCTTATCACCATCACCGGAAGGATGCTTTGATGACATCAAACACCACACCGTAACTGGGTGGCTATAAAGGTGGCATTGAGTGTTCGGAAACTATGGGTTAAGACACATGGATCAAGAGTGGGATTTGTCCATCCATATGACGGATAGATATACTCTGGGCCCTCTCGATGGAATGTCATCCAATTAGCTTGCAAACATGTGACTGGATCACAAGGGATCACATACCACGGGAACGAGAAAAGAGTACTTATCAGTAACGAGGTTGAACTAGGTATGTAGAGATACCGACGATCAAAACCTCGGATAAGTAAACTATCATGAGACAAAGGGAAATTGGTATCGTATGTGAGTGGTTCATTCGATCGCAAAGTAATCGTAGAAATATGTGGGAGCCATATGAATTTTCAGATTCCTCTATTGGTTATTGTTCAGAGAAGTGTCTCGATCATGTCCGCATAATTCACGAACCGTAGGGAGACACACTTAAGGATTCGATGTTGTTGAGTAGTTATGGAATGATGAGTAAGAGACCGAATGTTGTTCGGGGTCTCGGATGGGATCCGGGATATCACGAGGAGATCCGGAATGGTCCGGAGAATAAGATTCATATAAGGAAAGTCCTATTTCGGAGTTGGGGAATGATTCCGGTCTTTTCATCGAGAATGTTCTAGAAGGTTCCGGAAGGTCCGGCACCCCGGAGGGGAAGGGTACATGAATGTGTCATGACAATGTGGAATGGTTGCATCATGTACTAGGTATCATGGCTGGGCCAAATAAAGGAAGAAATCAAATCCTAGTTTGAAAAGTCAAACGCCAATTTGAAAAGTCAAACGGCAAGTTTGCTTGGTGGAGGGAGAGTAGGAAACCTACTTGGGGAGGAAGTCCTCCTCCCTCCACCCGCCGGCCAAGGAGGCCGAGTTGGGGGAGGACTCCCTCCTCCCAACCGGCGCCCTCCCACCTATAAAAGAAGGGGAAGGGGTGCCCCCTCTTCCCTACACCCAACACCACCCAAACCCTAACCCTAGCCGCCGGCCTCCTGCAAGTCACCGCCGCCCTAGGGTTTCTCCTAGCCACCGACTTGGGGCTTCCCCAAGCCCTAGGCCGCCGTCCAAGCTCCGCCCCTTGGTGCCTTTAAACCCTAGATCGCCAAGGCCTCTCTCATAGTCCACCATACTCGCTCCGGCTTAAGGCGAAGCCCTGCGAGATCTTCCCTCTACTTCCGGTACCACACCGTCGTGCTGCCGGAATCGCGAGGAGAGTGCTACAACCTCCGCTGCCTACTAGAACAAGGGAGAGTAAGGTCTTCATCGAGTACCGAACGTGTGACCGACTGCGGAAGCGCTGCCGGAACGCAGCACCGGAAGGATCGTCTACGCGATCTTGAGATCGACAAGAGTACGACTACATCACCCACGAGAATCTGCTCTCGTTAACCGTGTTGGAATCTTCGAGGGTGAGTTCCTCTATCGACTCGTTGCTACAATCTAGTAGATAGATCTTGGCTTGTTTGTTTGCATGCGGTAGAAATTTTTTGTTTTCCATGCTACGAACCCCTACAACTAGACGTAACTGAAGAGGAAACGGAGCCCGGGGTGGACAAACCCACCCCAGGCGCGGGCCCAGCCTGGCCGCGCCTGGAGGGGGTGTTCCACCCTCGAACTCCGTCTCCGCTTAGTTTCCGTGTCAATACCTTCCTTATGCATTGAAACTTCATAATATATAACCCCCACAGATCCCCCGAGGTTCGTGCATTGTGTTCTCATCGTGTTTTCGTTTCGATTTGTTTCTGTCAGGAAATCTTCTCAAGTTTAGAGCACCATGGCCTCCGCCGACGACAAAGGGAAGAAGCCCGAAGAAGAAGAGCCTCAAGTTCCCAAGGAGGAGGGGATTCCGGTAGGTTATGAAGGAGACATGGAGGAGGACAAGCAACCGGACACCCGCGCTACCTTCACAAGCATTGGTTTGGTGGCACAACCTACCCAGCTTAAGAAGATAGCACGAATGTCTATAGGAGGGAAACCTCCACGCCTCTTCTACAATCCACAGCCATCTCCTCCACGTAACAAGACACCCTTCCATACACTTATACATGAATATCAATATCAACATGTGCCCAAAGGAGATTTGCCTTCGGTTTGGGATATGCGTCGTTCTAACAATGCAGATAAGGATCATGCTAAGGATGAAGTGTGGGGAATGAATAACAAGAACTGGGATTCTCAGACTGACATGATCATGAACCGTATAGAGCAAAACTCAGAGCTAATCCGTACTCTTACTTTTGAGTTCGAGGAGTTGAAGAAACTTATTGAGGAGCTTATCAAGAGAACACCACCACCACCGAGGGAGTAATTCGTCATCAGGTTTGGCATCCCCTTGGCTTGTTCCAAGCTTGGGGGAGTGCCGCGGTATCACCACTATTATCTTTTATCTTTTACCTTTTTTATTGGATTCATATCTGTGGTAGAGGGGTTATCTTATAGTTTGGTTTGCATGTGGAAGTATCTCTCCTTTAGTTGATTATCTATGTATCCCTTGGTGTGAGTGCCTTTATTGGAATATTAATGAGAAGTCTCATCTTTTACTTTTTGCACTTCTTATTTTTAGTTTGCAATATCTATTATATAATGGATCTTGTTGTTCAGTATTGGCACCACTCCGGGATCATCAAGTGGATCTAAATTGGTTTTGGCAAACTGAGTTCTGGTCAGTGGCATTAATTTGAAAGAAAAAGAAAGAAAGAAAAAGCTTATAGGTATTTGGTATCATTTGTTTTCTTTCTTGTTGGCTCATAAGCTTAGTATTCTTTATTTAAGATTATTTTGTGTCTTCAAGGAAGATTGCATGTTTGGCTTTATTACTTGTATGTTTGCTTGTTTCTTTCAACTCTCTTGCTTGCTACCCAGCCTTGCTAGCCAAAAACCTATTTTGAGAAGGCATACTTCTCATGTTTCCAAAATCCTTTGAACCAAAAACCTTTTGCCACTTGTGTCCACCATATCTACCTAGTAGCTATTGCTATTCCAAGCAAATTCTCAAGCTTCATCTATCTTTCAAATTAAAAAGTATTTTTTTATGTGAAAACCACTGTTAAAAAACTAGGCCGAATCAGCGATTAATAGACCGATTAATCGCTACTAGGGACCTGACCATTTCGATTACCACTAATCGTTTGTGTTAATCGTTTAGCCCGATCAATAGGTCTAACACTCCGATTACTAGGTATGTTCCCGATTAACCACTACACTTGGTAAAAAAAATGGCAAAATTATCAACACATATCGCCCATCCATCCGCTAGCCCACCCCAATGAAGTAGGTTTTGCGAAGCTCCCGCTCCATCCCTGCCTCCAGGAGCTTGATTTCTGCCATCACCAACTAGTTCCTTGTCATTGTTGACCAGTTCCTCGTAGTTGCCGACCAGACCTCAGATACAAGAGCTCGAGCTCCTTGAGGGTCTCATCGGGGAGCTTAAGGCTACCCTTAATAGGGTAGATGGTTGAGGTGCAATAGGATTAATACGTGTTTCAGGTACTAATTTTTATAGGTTGCACCGATTAATAGTCGACCGATTAAATCAGTTAATCGTCCGATTTCCGATTAGTCGCTACTCCCAAGCCAACCGAGGAGTTAACGATTACCGATTTCCTTACCATTGGTGAAAACTAGTTAGTAAAGCTCTCACGAACTTGATGGCACACTTTATTTACTTGCCCCTAATAGACTTGAACCATTGTGGACATTGAAGTTGTATATGCTTGCATCTATACGTTGGAATTAGCAGAACTGTGCTGTCACGAGGAACGTTTTCAACATTTCACTTGTACTCTATACACAGCTGATATCGTGCTCTTTTGTCTATGGATGTCAACGGTGTGAAATAAAGAGGGAACTTGTAAATCCATGGAGTTTGTATTATGTGTTAGAGAAACTCCTGGGCCGCTAGCCTAAGCCATGCTTAATCATGGTGGAAACTTGTAGTATCACCATAGTAAGTCATCTATGAAGCTTCCTCAATAAAAAAGCTATGTATATGGTAAATAAAAATATTGCTGAGATTCTCATTGTCTGCTTGCCTTGTTATTTTGGTTATGGGAAAGCTCATGTGCCATGTGCAAGGGGTACCCCGTTGACGGTTCTCAATGATATGCAAATACTTACAGTGACAAGAACTTACCTGGACCCAAAGTTGAGTATGCATGAGGAGTGGCCCTCATATTCAAGGGACATGAGATTGCCAACTTATATTTCGTCAAGCATATACTCCATCTTTGTTCACTTTAACCTTAATCATTTCAAGATGCTTATGATAGGGGCAATGAGGGCTCAAAGCTAGTAAGTACCATAATCTTTTGGAAGCTCTTTATGACTTGTAATCCCTGCTACCCTCTAAGAAGGGACCTTTCTCCTAGTTACCAGTTGAGTCAGTAAACCTACTTCCTCTCTATCTCCAGCAAGCATTTGAGTTGTTGTGTTTCAAGCATTTATATGGTGATTTATTCAATCATGTTTTTCATCTTCCTTGGTTGCACAAAACTCTTATCTATTGAGTATTACCTTGAAAGCCTTCACTTGTGGAAAACCCTTTTTGAGCAAAAAGTGCTCCAGTTTTGAAACTTCTACAAAAAGCTTCTGTGAAACTGTTTGCCAGGTGTTCTCTGACCAAGAACAAGTTTGCCAATTCCAATTATGATTTACCTTTATGCATCTCTATTTGTGACTGTTGTACTTGGTTGCAAGCTAAGTTATATAATGGTGAGTTGCTTTCTTCTATGAGTTATGCAATGATAAGTGTGATGCTTCTTGTTCGTATTCTTTTATCGACACTTCACTCCATAAACCTGTGGACATGTTTACTGAGCTCAATATTCACTTGGGGACAAGCGAAGTCTAAGCTTGGGGGATTTGATACGCCCAATTTGCATCACCATTCTATATCATAATTTACCTCTATTCATTGATATTTGTCTTATTATGAGGTATTACTTATGGTTTTTCATCTGTTTATGCATGTTGGATGATTCCTGGAGGATGGACCGCCGGAGTCTGGATTCTGATGGAAAAGAAGGCATTTCGGTGCAATTTCGCGAAGATCGGAAAAATACTAGAAAAAAATGGAAACATATTATTTTACCAGAAGATGAAGGAAGCCAGAAGGAGGGACGGAGATGGGCCTCAAGGGCCCACACCCCTCCTAGGCACGGGCCCACCTAATCCCGCGCCTAGGGTAGGTGTGGCCCACCTGCCCGACCTCCGACTCCGCCCCTTCGCCTATATCTTCCCTACGGAACCCTAATACCAGGGGCAACCACAGATAGATTTCCATCGCCTCTGGGGGGCGGAAAACACCAAGAGAGAAAGATCTCTTCGGCGGACAGATTTCTGCTGGGGGAATTCCTTCCCGGAGAGGGGAGACCGTCGCCATCAACAGTTTCATCAAGCTAGGCTTCATCGGGATCATCATCATCCTCCACATCATCATCATCTCCACCAGCACCATCACCACCACTCCGTCCCGCTGTAACAATTGTGTTGGATCTTGCAGTAGTTCTTAGGGGAAACTTTCCCGGTGTTGATTGCTATTGTAATTGATGCTTGTGAGTGGAACCATTGGATTATTGTTTATGTTCAGATTGTTATCTATTACCATATCATCTTTGATCTTGATCCATATGATGTCTTGTTAGTAGTTCGTCTTATTCTTGAGGACATGGGAGAAGTCATGTCATTAGTAGTGAATCTGTGATGAGTTATTATTCAATGTTTTAGTATTTAAGTTGTGGTGTTATTCTTCTAGTGGTGTCATGTGAACGTCGACTACATGACACTTCAACATTTATGGGCTTAGGGGAATGCATTGTGTATTTGGCTACTAATTGTGGGGTTGTCGGAGTGACAAAAACCTGAACCCCCGTTAGGACACCTTTGCACAAGGGAGTGTAGGATCTCAGAGTTTAAGGTTGTGGTTAGATTTATATCTTAATTACTTTCCTGTAGTTACAGATGTTTGCAGGAGGTTTAATCACAAGTATGTATTAGTCTTGGTAAGGGCGGTATGTTATCACAGGTTCACCCACACAATACTTACAAACACCAGAGAAGAGTACTCAGCTATTTGAAGCGAAAGCACTTGACAGAATTCCCATGTGTCCTCGAGAACGTTTGGTCCTTATAAGTATTTCCACCAGCTTGTCCTTTCCTAAGAAAGGATTGGGCCACTTGCTCCGTTTGTTCGTTACTTATATTACTTGCTCTTTGTTTTGTTGCCTTGTTAGAAAACCACTAAAAATCCGTTTGCTAAGTATTCACAGGGATTTCCTGCTCCATACCACTGTTCAGCACCTTCTGCTCCTCGTTGGGATCGACACTCCTATTTATCGGAAGTACTGCGATACACCCCCTATACTTGTGGGTCATCACTCCTCTCTAGGTTTCATCTCCTCCCTCCACTAGGCTTTGACTTTTCAATTTAGGATTTGGTTGTTCAAACAATTGTTTGATCTAATCAAACTAGAGTTTAATTTCTCATCCTATTTCATCGCCCGGTTAGTCTAGGGTATTATGCAACCATTCCACATTGGTGTGGCATATTCGAAGTACCCCATTCCCGGGGGGGGGGGGGTGTGGACCTTCTAAAACATTCTAGAAGCTTCCGGTCAAAACACCGAAAATATTTTTGACCCCCAAAAATTGACTTTCCTTATAAGAATCTTATTCTACAGACCATTCCGGATCTCCTCGTGATGTCCGGGATCCAATCGAGACTCCGAACAACATTCGGTCTCCAATTCATATTCCATATCTTCTAAACAACATCGAATCCTTAAGTGTGTCTCCCTACGGTTCGTGAACTATGCAGACATGATCGAGACACCTCTCCGATCAATAACCATTAGAGGAATCTGTAAATCCATTATGGATCCCACATATTTCTATGATTACATTGTGATCTAATGAACCATTTACATACGATACTTATTCTCTTTGTCGCGCGATACTTTACTTATTCGAGGTTTGATCGTTGGTATCTCTATACCTAGTTCAACCTCGTTACCGATAAGTACTTTTTACTCGTTCCGTGATATGACATCCCTTGTGACCTAGTCACATGCTTGCAAGCCAATTGGATGAAATTCCACTGAGAGGGCCTAGAGTATATCTATTCGTCATATGGATGGACAAATCTCACTATTGATCCATGTGCCTCAACACATACTTTCAGAATACCTAATACCACCTTTATAACCACCCATTTACGGAAGTGGTGTTTGATGTCATCAAAGTATCTATCCGGTGATGGTGATTAACATGATCTCATGGTCAAAGGATTAGGTTACTATGTATTTAAAATCTTATAGCAAACAAACTCTAAATGACTTGATCTTATGCTATGCTAACTATAGGAGTGTGTCCATCATATCATTCTCCCAATGACATGATCTTTTTATTAATGACATCTAATGTACATGATTAGGAAACATGATCATCTATTAATCAACAAGCTAGTTCAACAAGAGGCTTACTAGGGACTCTTTTATGTTTACAAAACACATAAGTATTAATGTTTCCGGATAATACAATTATAGCATATTATACAAACATTTATCATAAACACAAAGATATAATAATAACCATTTTATTATTGCCTCTTGGGTATATTTCTAACAGGTTATAGATGACACCTTCTTCTTTGTTGTTCGTAAGGAACTGTATGGTCTTCGTCATCAATTTTCTATCTCAAAGTTGGCTACGACTCACATACTTAGACATGAAGATCGTCTTCATCTAAGAAAAGTTTAGTATGGGTTTCTACTCCAACTCAGCGAGCTTAAGGAATGTCTAAAATATTGAGAAGATAGTGTGTTGGTGCAGATCAATGTGTAAGTTAGGAACAAGTGAAACACAAGACAGTTTCATGCTATCTTACCACTAGGTGTTGCTTCAGCTTCTCCTCATCATCGATCATAAAGGTCGTGCTCTCTGGACACCATCTAACGCCCTCTTTCACTCTAAGCTTGCATACCAGTTCCACATTATTCTCCACTTACTGATGTGGTTGTATAGCTGAAGAGTAGTCACCGTGATCGTAGTGAAGTCAAGAACATCATTGACAATATTCTGTGTGTGCCTCTCTCTAAACCCGTTAGAACAACTTACCCCACTATTTACAAGCTCAACCATACTATTCATGACAAACTGTGATACAGAAGGTTCCAATACCATTAAAGGTTTAATGACATACTTAACTGGATCGTGGATAATATTTGTAGGCTGCATCCAACTCATGTCAATTTTCCCCACGGAGGGAGCAGAAAAGTCGGGGGAGCTAGCAGGCACGATATTACAATAGGTTTAGCATGGTACAAACAAGAAAAATGGTAAGCATCCATCTAAAATCCTACCGCGCTAGCAATAATAATGCTAATCATGATACAATGGTATGCATGAAAAATGGTTTCATATGGCCAACAAAGACACTATAGCAACAAGCTTACAAATCTAAGCTACAACATCAAGGGTTAGCTGTTTCTTATAGCCAGAGGAGCAGACTTCAGCATAGAGGTGGGGGAAGAGGGAGTCCGGTAGGACCACCATTGTCGTGCTCGAGGGAGAAGCGGACATGACGATCATCGTCATGCTCGAGGATGAAGAAGGCACGACGACCTACAGTCAAGCATCACGAATATAAACTATGGTTGCAGACAATCTAAATAGGTAGCAAAAGTTAGGTAACGATTTAATCAATAGCAATAAGTAGCATCAGATCCATATATCTAACCACATCTAGCATATTCTTACAAATCTTACCTAGAGGATCAAGGGTTTGAGATTCTTACAGCTAGAGAAACATCATCCAACACACTGAACTGGGAGTAGAGAGAAGCCAACATGCTGTCGACGGCCTTCGCCGCTAGCTCGAGGTACAAGCTCCCGCCATCTCCATGGAAACCAGATGAGGGAGTAGCTTGAAAGGGAGAATGGTGGATTTGATTTCGACGGTAGCAGATCCGCACCTAGGAGACGATTTTGAGTGGGCGGTGAGCCAGGGGCGGGCCTACTTGAAGTCAAAGGTATTCAGATGCTTACCTAACTTTTTTGGCAAAAGACTACATATATATTTTACATAGGAGGTATATATTTACAGGAAAATCGAAAATAAGAGACACATCCGAGTATTCACGTCCAAAGAAGACAAAAGCCCACCTCACCATGTGCCCAGCTAACTCTTGCCCAATTAGCTCTACCCCACGGTCAAACTACAGAATGCACAATTCTAGTTGTTCTCGTAACTTCCTTTCCTCTAGACTAGATGATCACCGTCTGATTCCCTGACCAACACCACTGATCGATCGAACGCTAAGCCTAAACGAGAGCTTACGACGGCGTGAACGGAATTCTTGCGATAGGACAACAGTGCGGTAGTCGTACCTCCGGCCTCTGCGTCTCCAAGCCTCCTTGTCCCAAAGTTCCAGCGCCTCTTCTTCGCGTGTTGCGGTTCTATATTGCTCGACCTCGTTCGCGTCAGCAATCGGTAGATCACCAGAACCAGGTTTGGAATTCAAACTCCACACAGTCTGCTCGGTTCTCTAATTTTCTATAGAATCGTTGAGATACACTGAAAATTCATAGCACCTTTGGTCCTGAATTCTGATAGAATTAGTCCAAAATTCAGAACTATATGATACTATAATCATACTCCAAAAACTAGGCTTTAGATTTCGCGCAAAAACTAGGCTTTAGACTATTAAATTTTTTCTTATGTAGTCTTTTAAACTTTGAATACACAGCCTAGGAATCCTGGGCCCGCCGCTGCGGTGAGTGGATTTGTGGCTGGAAAAATTTGCTCATCGCCCGCCATCTTCGATGCATCCGCGGATACGTCGCCTTCCCCTATTTGGCCGCCGCAAGAATGACTCCATGAAAATGATCGATTTGTTGGTTTATGTTAGGAGTGTGCTTTAATCATCGTGTCGGACCACAACACTGGAGCCTAGTTGGACCTCATACAACCTACCAAATACACCCTACCGGTTTTCCGGTTACCAAAATATTTCTCCGAGATGAGAGAAGGCTAGCTGTGCTTTGCTGACATGTTGAGCCGCCCACTTCGGTCGATGTTTTCTCCCTCGATCTTGTGTCTTTTTTCTCTTTTGTTGATGTTGAAGTAAACAAAGGCACCCGAGAATAGAGCATACAGCATGCAACGATCACGTAAAGCCACAAAAGAGTACCATGGACAGAAGCCATTTTGCCCATGGCCGCCCATACATACATACATCATGATGCATTTATAGTAAGATTTGCATCAAAGAAATTGCCCGTGTACCGTGCCCCAGCTTTCATACGACCTGATGTACGAACCGCCTGTCCTTTTTTTTATAGTAGTAGAATCGTACCGTACCTTGTACATACATTTAACATTCGTACTAGTAGTACCGTCTTTGGCCCAAAAATCGATTGCAATCCTCGCACACGGCAGACGCAGATAAGATCTGTTTCTTCAGACAAGTGAAACCATTTCTCTGACACTTCCAGAGCTCCTGTTCCCTCGACCAATGCCCGATGAGCGAGCCAGAGTAGAAGCCACTCCGGTACTACCGCGTCGTCACCACTTCTTCTTCTTCTCTTCTTCCCCAGCTTCGTCGTCTTCGTCATCATACGGTCATACGGATCAGCATTGAGCAGCCGATGCCGCGTCCTCCGACAGGCTGCGCGGCCATGGCAGGACACGTGAGCTTAACTAAATGGCCGCGCGCGCTCCCTTTATCTTTACTCCTCGTCTCGCTTTTTTTTCTGTCTCTCCGGCCGGCGCGAGTGCGTCTAATTTTATTTATTTTTTTGGCAGTTCGGGAGGATTATATTGATCTGTTTAGCGCGTGGGGCCCCACCCGCAGGGCGAGATTTAAAGCCGTTGCTTTGGATATTGAGGTTGACGTCGTGCTGGCTGGGTTACGCATCGGGCAGTGTGGCACAGTGCTGACACAACGGAGTATTCTTCTGTTGCTCTTTTAAGACCGGGGTTAAGATAACGAGTACTACTACTCCACATGCATGCATGGTAATACTAGTAGTAGCTTCGTCGTGCACCCCAGGTTAGTTTTAGCTCGCACCTCTAATCTCGCATGAATTTTTTTTTCTTGATAAAGGACGCTTTATTATTTAGAAAAGTATTATACGCATGAATATATATAGCCGAGAGCACAAGTAAATCAATCATTAAGAAAATCTAGCAATTAAACTAGTCCTTTCAAAGATGAGTGAGGAATAAACATGATTACGAAACCCAACAATGAAAACCGGGCAAAGATTCGGACCCCCCATTTCCATTCAATTTAAAGTGGACGCAAAGCTAATTTCCGGGTACCACCCCACAGTACCAGTACCGCTGGCTGTCCCAACTAAACAAGGGCGACGGCCGGCCTTTTAACTAACTAACTAACTAACTAACCAAGGTGGCAACTGCCGTAACCGCATAAGTGCACCACAAGCTAAACCTAAGCTAATCGTCACGGATTGATTACTAAGTCGCTCCCGTAAGGATAACACACCATTAAGCATCGCTCCTTTCTCTCTCTCCCACCAGCCCTATCTATCTCTTCGCCGTACACCTATATATATTTTTCCTTTTGTTGGGAACAATCTCGTGCTCCACCCAAAAAGCACAAGCCAACAACAATGACAGCGACCAATCCGGCCATCTCACATCACCCCGAAAGCAACCCCTCCAGGCCCGTCCAGAATCTAACCCAAAATCCAAAAAGAAAAGAGGGAGATCCATGGCTTAATCACAGCCATCAGTCCAACTCTTTCTGTAAAACAAAAAAAATTAGAGCAGCACCAGCCACCAGCCACGACGAAGCCTCACCGGTCGCTCTCCTAGTCAGTCTCGCCGCAACTGTTTCGAAAAAGAAAAAAAAGAGAGAGTGTCACTGGAACTGCGAGCTCGCCACCCTCGGGCCAGCCATTACTCCCACTCCACCTTCCCCGTTTCAATTCACCACACTCCCGCAGTCCCCACTCCAAAGCACTCCTTCTCTCTCTCTCTCTCTCTCTCTCTCTCTCTCTCTCTCTCTCTCTCTCTCTCTCTCTCTCTCTCTCTTCCCCCACACACACTCGCCCTCCGCCATGGCCGCGTCGTACTCCGCCCCCTACTAGCCCGCACGCACGCGCCAGCGCGATCCAGATCCCGCGCGCGCCTCGGGGACGTCGCTCACCCATGGGGGGCTGCCACGCGAAGCCGCTCACCCACGACGCGGACCACTCGCCGCCGCACGCCGCGCCCGCCACGCCGCCGCCGCCGCCGCCGCAGTCCTCCTCCACCGCGCCCGCCACGCCGTCGTCGAAGAAGCACTGGACGTCCTCCCCCTTCTTCCCGTTCTCCACACCGAGCCCGAGCCCGGCGCACCACCTCTTCTCCGCGCCGTCGCCCAGGACCTCCAGGGCGACTCCCTCAAAGTCCCCCGCGCCCGCGGGCTCCGCGCCCACCACCCCCGCAAGGCGCCTCCTGCGGCTGCCCTTCCCGCCGCCGTCGCCGGCCAAGCACATCCGCCAGGCGCTCGCGCGGAGGCACGGCCCGTCGCGCCCGGCGATCCCCGAGGAAGGAGGCGATGCGGACGGCGGGAGGGGCCTCGACAAGGGCTTCGGCTTCAACAAGGGCTTCGCCGCCAAGTACGACATGGGGGACGAGGTCGGCAGGGGACACTTCGGCTACACCTGCGCCGCCAGGATCAGGAAGGGGGCGCGCAAGGGGGAGCCCGTCGCCGTCAAGGTCATACCCAAGGCCAAGGTGATGGCAATGTGCAACCTACTGCAAACACTACTACTTACTTGCGTTTCCATCCTTGTTTCAGTCTCAGTGGGGTTTTGGTCAAATTTCAGGAATCCCAATATGCATGTGCATGCTGCCCGAGTTTAGTTAGATTTGTTCATGGCTATTTGGAAAGTAGTAATGCGGCCTTCTCATGATACGAGGATGCTACTGTTACAGTATGAACGAATTTTTTAACCGTACGATTCTGTGGATTTATGTTTCATGAGTGCCGTTACCTTAATAATATTTATTGAATAGAGAAAGGTAAAGCATGTCTTTCTGAAAGTAACCACTCGCTAATATAATCAAAGTTGTGGAGAACTGGATGCATGTCAGTGGTTTTCTTAAGAGACGTGGCCCCTTCTTGTCACCTATACAGGAGTAAAAGTGCTTTGTCATAGGGGTTCAGACGCCAATGCCGTCTTCCCCTGATAGCATGGATTCATGTCCTACAATGATATTGATCCACATTGTGCATTGTAAAAAGAATGTCTAATTTTACTGCATGCACGTAAGAATAGTGTACATTATTTAATTTTCTGTGTCCAGCATTGTTGCATATGTACTTGGTAACGTATAAGATTACGTGCTGTAAAATGTGCCCACTTGAATGATGAGATCTTAGTAAGTCCCGTTAATTTTTATTTTATATTCGATGATTACTTTACTTGGCCTATTGGTTTATTATCGTTGTGTGATCCTGTTTGGTCTCAGAATCGTTGCATTCTTTCTTTCTTACGTTACCACATTTCTTACGACAAATATCCGTTCTCATATGTGCAAAATTTTAATATCATCTGAGGGTGCTCTGGTCTTTTTTCAGATGACAACATCCATTGCTATAGAAGATGTCCGGAGGGAGGTGAAAATTTTGAAGGTTTTGGCAGGACACAAGAACTTGGTCCAGTTTTATGATGCGTATGAGGACAACGAAAATGTCTACATAGTAATGGAGTAAGCTTCGAGTAGCTTCATAGTTGCAATGTGTTTTTACTTTAATATATCAAGTTTCGTAGCCGTTAGCCCTCACTTATTAGTACACTTAGCTATTAAAGAACTCCTCGAACAACAAACTTTGGGGCGGCCACACTGTTGTCAATAAGCTTGCAATACATCTAGATACGCTTTGATTTTCCCGCCCAAACATGATCACAAATATTTCACCAATACAAAGGGATTTTCGTAGATGGTCAAATCCAGACGATTTCATGACTACAAGTCGTTGAATGATATCTTCTATTCAATATCTTTTTCGCATCTATACTTACCTTTTATACCTTCTGATGTCTGCCCTGTTGCTTAGGTTGTGTGAGGGAGGTGAGCTTCTGGATAGAATACTTTCCAGGTAAGCTTCAAATGAGCTTATATTATCTGATACGACATCATGGTTTACGTTTACTTGGAATTATGTCCATTAAATTTAATAGAACTTATGTTTTTGCATTCACTTTAAGCAGAGGTGGGAAGTACTCTGAGGATGATGCAAAGGTTGTCCTGGTGCAAATATTAAATGTTGTTGCCTTTTGCCACATTCAAGGAGTGGTTCATAGGGATCTCAAACCAGAGGTGAAGTGGCTTTTAAATTTTCCGGCTTCTCATCAGTTGTCATTATACCATGTATCAGATATTAGAAAGTGATAATTTTTAGTAGTGCTGGTAAACTAGCCTTGTCTTTAATGCAAATGGCAATAATTAACTGTTTCTACATTCCATATATAATAATGCTTCCATGAATCTTGGGCATTACACTATTCCAATAGCAATATAATTTACTTATGACATTCCTTACATTACATAGTCTATGTACCGTGTTTCCTTCAACTTCTCCTGTGAACAAGTACTGATTTTAACTGTTTTCGTACTTTACAGTGTAATGACTTCTAACATTTCTTTCTTCAGAATTTTCTTTTTACTTCGAAAGATGAGAACTCTCAACTTAAGACCATTGACTTTGGCTTATCAGATTTTGTAAAACCAGGTTAGTTTCTTACTCGTCAATCTTCATGTTTGTTAGTTTGTTGATTTGTACTTGTCAGCAGCAAAGATGGTAGTGTCCAAAGGCATTTTTCTAATAAGATGTTCTAATCCTTTATGCAGATGAGAGGCTAAATGATATTGTTGGAAGTGCTTACTATGTTGCTCCTGAAGTTTTGCATAGATGCTATAGCACTGAAGCTGATGTCTGGAGTATAGGTGTCATTGCGTATATCCTTCTTTGTGGCAGCCGCCCATTTTGGGCACGCACTGAATCTGGCATATTCCGTTCTGTTCTCAAAGCTGACCCCAGTTATAACGAGGCACCTTGGCCTGCTCTGACCCCTGAAGCAATGGACTTTGTTAAACGCTTGTTGTGCAAGGATCCACGTAGAAGGATGACTGCAGCACAAGCTTTAGGTTCGTTTTAATCTGTCTGTATGGATCCAATTTGAACTTACATCTATCTGAGTATCCCTTATATTGTGTTTTTCAGGTCATCCATGGATCAGAAACTACAATGACATCAAGATGCCATTAGACATCCTTATATTCCGCCTTATCAAAGCTTATATTCGTTCGTCATCATTACGTAAAGCTGCTTTGAGGGTATGTATTGATAAAACCTGTTTTAATATTTGTCCTGTTGTGCCACATAGATGTATGCTGTTGCCTCAGCAAGTTCGGACTTGCTATTATTTTATCTGACATCAAAGTTCCAATTCTACATGTCATAGAACTTGATCTATTCATACATATTTGTGCAATTTTCGTAAAAAAAAAATTGCGCCTACCTTTTGTACCTTTGAAGTACCAAAGCAAAATGCTTAGGCAGGCCTGTTGGTTTGCATTATGTCCTCTTGAAAATAACATAAAGAGGCAAGTCACTTTACTGAGCTTCAAAGTGGCCCTCTCAGGCTTTCTTTTGATACCAACGAGATCATGACTAATCTCTTTTACTTTATCTGCAATCTGCAGCCACTGATTGATGATCTTTCTTGATCCATTACAGGCTTTGTCGAAGACTTTGACTGTTGATGAGCTTTTTTATCTGAAAGGGCAGTTTTCCTTACTGGAACCTGATAGAAATGGGTGCATCACTCTAGATAATATCAGAATGGTTGGTTCGTTATATAGCTCTCATATGCTCCCCCACCCATTTTGAAGCTACTCTGCTGACTATTCCTGTTCCATCCTCTTTAGGCCTTAACAAGAGAAGCCACAGAGGCGATGAAAGAAACACGAGTCCAGGAGATCCTTGTCTCGGTACATATGTTGTTGATCTTATGACAGCATTAGATCCAGCACACATTATACTCACTGTAAAACTGAATTGTGTTTTCAGTTGAGCGCCCTTCAGTACAGAAGAATGGACTTCCATGAGTTCTGTGCAGCTGCTCTAAGTGTTCACCAGCTCGAAGCTCTAGATAGATGGGAGCAACATGCCAGATCGGCTTATGAAGCTTTCGAGAAGGATGGCAATCGAGCTATTGTAATTGATGAACTGGCTTCAGTACGTGACACCTGTTCCTTCCATGTTCATTTTTCTAATTGATAAATTTTTTGGAGTTCCCTCACATGTTTTTGATGTTACTTGGCCTGTCAGGAACTGGGTCTCAGCCCTTCAGTGCCACTGCACGTGGTCCTGCAGGACTGGATCCGGCACACCGATGGGAAACTCAGCTTCCTTGGATTTGTCAAGTTGCTGCATGGCATGTCCAGCAGGACCCTGTCAAAGATGAGATGACTGTTTATAATCTCTAACGACAGCAACAAATTTATGCTGCCCCAGCACCTGACGGCTCGGTTCAGTGTTCACAGACAGCTTTAGCAACGTCAAGGAACCGTTCGTCTGCGTTAGCCTGCATACCAAGGACGACACTGCCTGTGCTAGTGGTACCTGCCTGGTTTGTCACTAATGTGAGTATAGAGTTCTGTTTGCCGCCGCCAGCCTACTGATCATCACCATCTTCTTCTTCAAAGATCGTCGCCATCATCGTTTAGTAGATTAGGAAAAGGAAAAAAATCTCACCCATGTCTCTGCATTTCTGCAACATGTGATGCCTCTAACAGTCTTAGGATAGTCATGTTCTGTTGCTGTGGACAGCGTTGTAAAATGCTCTGGTTCCTGTAGCTGGAGCAAAGTCGCCTGCTGACATATATCACTCGCTTCCATTGTCGTCAGTGTGCCATTATATTGATTGAGTTGAATGAAGATGCTTGAATTTTGTGATGTTCATCCGGATCTTGTGCTTCAGTCTTCCTCATTGTTACCTGATAATCTCTGACTCTGCGGCCCTGCCACGTGGCTTATATGCTACTGTCTGAAAGATGGCAATCTTGCCCGATTGCTGATTGCTTCGTGTCAGATATTCATTTCATTCCAAGGTGTACCTGATTGCCATCAGGTAGACATGTACGCTGATTTCGTTTTTGTACGTCTGACATTTGAGGCAGGTGAGGTTGCGAGAAGTTCCAGCCTATGTGGTTTTGTTCTTGCCTACTCTCTTCGTCTCCAAATAAGGCTACTTCTACATTTGCTTTGAGACATTTGACTGATTTTGTAGATAAATATAGCAATATATATACAATCAAATCGGTATATTATGAAACTACATTTCAAAATTGATCTAATAGTACTAATTAAGTGTCATAAATGTTGCCACCTTTTTCTATAAAATTGGTCAAATTTTGTTTAAGTTTGACTTAGGATAAAGGTTAGAAGTAACACTTTGAACGGAAGGAGTACGATGGTCTGTGCCGTGGGGGCTTCCTTTGGAGCTGTAATATTTTTGGTAGCTTTTTTTTTTACAATCAAGATATATTTCTAGTAGAGGTATATACACTTTTAGTCCCACATCTTGTACCATGAGAGTATTTTAGTTTCACATCTTGCAAAGTGAGTAACGCTAGTCCCACAATTTACATCGTGTAAGCATTTTAGTCCAATTAAATTAAATTTCGGTGAGTTTAAACAATTTTGACCAAATTCATCCACTTATGGCATCATAATTTTTTCAAAAGTAGTACAGATACAAAATAGTTTAAAAACTCTAGCAAGGGAAGGATTTGATCTTGTGACCTCTCCATCGCTAACCACCTAGACAAGCTATTGCATCAAACGATAATAATTGTTAGTAAGAAGTTCGTAACTGCTTTTATACAATATAAAAGCGCACATACACCTAAAAATGGTCACGTCAGCTGCTAGAATAATGTTGTGCGTCAGTGAAGACCTTTATTTCGAAATTCGGCTACATGGAGGCCTTTACTTTAAACATTTAAAAATACATTTTAAAGTATCAGAAACACCTTAAAAAAATGTGTACGTGTAAGCAATGATATAACTTTTCAGTGTGCAAAATTTTAACTCGGATTGATTTGTATTGGGGCTATATAAAAAAAACAATTCTGACAGGATTTGAAGGTGCACCGTTTATAAACCCAGATCTCTAATTTTGTCTTTTCTATGTAGCTCAAAACACAAACTATTTTAGATTAAAAATATGTATTTTTTTTTAGAATTTTTCGAATTTTAGAACATGTATTTTGAAATGTCAAAGATAAAGCCTTGCACCTAACTCGAGTGTATACACTCACGTGTGTAGGTTAGGTAGAAGGCATCAACCTGACATTAATGTATAATAAACAATCATTCTGAAATTTATCAAACCTAAACGTGTGCTGTAATGGCTAGCTTCTACTAAGTTAGCAGTGCATGCCATGAGTTCGACTCCAGCCGCCAATGCATCTATATATTTTGTATTATTTAATTTGACAAGTGGGGTCCACCTGTTAGGCTATATTGATAGATGAAATACAAGGGGTTATTTCGCAAAAAATACGATGCCACGTATGAATGAGTTTTGATCTACAAGCATACGGATTAAGCTAAAATCACAGAAAATCGATCAAATTAGACTAAACTGCTCCCTGGTTGCAAGTTGTGGGACTAATCTTGCTCACTTTGCAAGATGTGGGACTAAAACCCTCTTGCGGTGCAAGTTGTGGGACTAAAAATATATATACCTCTTTCTAGTAGCAAATAGTACATGATAAAGATAAACTGTCTTCTGTGTTTACAAAATAAAATCTAAAAGAAACTGAAGAAATATCTAAGGTCTTTAAAATTTTCTTCTTTCATGACATAATTTTGTATTTTCTGAAGGCATCCGAATAAACATGGCATAGATATCAAACCACAGAACTGATAATGCCAACGAAAGTTCTTCCATAATTTTAATTTGAGCCGTAATACCAAGACTATGTGCACGCATAACCATTAAAGTAATCAACCAACATCAGCATTATCACCAATATTTTAGGGAAAAGAACCGAACAGTCTGGTCGGCGTCGCAGGAAAGCCGAGAGTACGAATCTGTATTGTTAAGGAGATAGCAGCCAAGAAAAATACTGAGGTTAATCCTTCTCACGACAACCATGGGAAAATAATCCAAAATTAATTCGACGAAACAATATCTAAAAAACCGTATCTATAGAATTTTAATCTTACGACACTATCATTGATGCTGGGAAGATCTTGTTGTCGAAGCAAGGGACTCGAACATCACTTATTGCGGATGACACCAATTTCCATTAACATAGATCTTAAAAAGAAATGTTTACCAAAACCCTAACCTAATTTTCTAAAACCACCGCAGCCGTTGATCTTGCGCGGAACATGCCAAATCAAATGTCACAACCCAACTGCGCTCGTTTAGAATTCCGAGTTTTGAATCTCCAAAAGGTCGGTGATGGACTGATTTTTTTTGAGAAACCGGCGATGGACTGATGGGTAGCATGTTGCCGTTAGTAGCTGGTGACGTTACCTGTGAAAGGAAGTAGACGTTCGGTCGGTCACACGGCAAATCTAAACCCGGCTTTCCATTTTCTGCGAGGGGAAAAATCGAAGGCGGAAGGCAACCAGAGGAGGCGAAGGCGGCGGTGGGCAAGCGTTTCGAGCCTGAGCTCGGCGGAAGGCAATCGGGGTCGGGCAAGGGCGCCGCGATGCCGGTAACAAGAAGGCGCGCCGCGGCGGCCAGGGCGGCGGCGGTGGTGGAGGAAGAGAGCGACGCGGCGATCGATATCTCCTCTGATTCCGATGTCGAGTCGGCAGAGTATTCACGGTCGGAGGAGGAGGACGAGGAAGACGAGGAAGAGGATCCCAGCAGCGACGAAGAATACATCGACATCAGCGACAGCGGCGAAAGCTACGTCGACATCAGCGACAGCGACAGCGACAGCGACGACGACGATGGGGAAGGGAGCTGCGAGGGGAACGAGGGGGAAGCGGAGGCGGGCCAACCCGGCGCGGATCGGGGCGAGGATCGGGGCGAGGCCGCCTGCACAAAAATCGCCGATCTCCTCCGCCGTAATCACTTCTATCCCTTTCTGTCACTCGAAACTTACCGTGTTACTGTTGTTTCATTATTCAATGGAAAATGAAGCAGGAGTTTGGCCCTGTTAATCTAATTGACCTGTTGTCTGTATACAGTGCTGCATAATGATCATATAGACCTGTAGTCTGTAGACAGTGTTGAATTCAAGGGATTCTCAAGCTGAGCACCTGAAGATTTCTGAAATCTAGTGCAACTGAATCAACAGTCAAGTCATGAAACGCAGTCCCTTTTCTAGTGATATTTTTTGTACCATACATATGATGCATGCTGGAATCCAGTTGCCAAGTAGCTTCATTCGTAGTACACCAGGGGAGACTCAATCTGAGCCCCTGTTGGTTAGTGCAACTGAATTGAGTCACTATCATATCACAGCCTCAGAGAGATGAAATAGGATTCCCAAATTATCTAGATATTTTTGTGTGGTGCACTTTGTGTCGAAAGATAGACAGAATTGTTATACAACTGGATAGAACATAGAAGCAATTGGGCAGAACCAGCTTCATAGTAAACTAGTCACTGAATGGAGCTGGGTAGTCATGTTTGAGATGGTAGAAGTTAGGGCAGTGCTATATGATATTGGTATACTTTGCTTTTGCTCAGTTTGTTTCCTGAGAAAACATTAATTTATTGAACATCATGATCCTTAGATTTGATAGTACTATTTCGTACATACCCTAATGAGCAGATTTTTTCTTATAGGAGGGAGAAATCTGGATAGGATTAAGTTGGTGGAGGGCAAAGCATATCTAAAGAAGAATGGTCTTAGCCAAGTCGGGGACATGACAACTTGCATAGAAAGAATAATACTGCATTGGAGGTTAGTTATTGAATATTTCCTAGTCATGAATTATTCTCTTAGTTGATGTTTATCTCCTAGATTATCATGATTCTGATGAACAGCGATTGCCTGAGATCACATTTCCAGAATATCACTTCCTGCATCATTGTTTCTTCTTGATTATACCTTCATCCAAAGCCCTTAATCTTAATATATGGTGATGTGGCATTTTCCCAATAGGTTCAAAACAGAAGATCCAGAGAAAATCTATCCTCGGTCATCCTTTAGTATTAACTGTAAAGGTGACACATCTCTTGTCACACAAGATTTCCCCTGTATGTGCATAGAAAATCTAGGGCAATGACCATGGTCTTTCAATTCAGGTGATGTCTGTAGAGGCGATGCCGTTTTATTCAAACAGAAGGTTCATGAGAAGAGGTGTCATCTATATTTCTGTATTAGTTTATCCAGTCTCTCTTTGGAACGGTAACATGACTCTCCTTGGTGACTATTACAGTGGCAAAAAACACTCAAAATGTATTGGGAAGCGAATAGTAGCTGGAAAAGTTATTAAGGAAAGTTATGGTAAAGAGAAGCAACAACACACCTTTACTGTAAGGATTAATTCAATGATATAACTCTATTATGTTTGTTTTCTTATGGCTGTTCTGATTATGTTCGTTGTTCCATTTAATAGATTCAGGTTTTCTGGAGCAAAGGAGTAGGTAAATTACCCTCTTTATATCTGCTACTTGTCAAAGGACGCAATTTATACAGAATGATGACTTTCCGCCAGGTGGGAACTACTCTTTACCAGAATTAGTTTAGGATTCAGTATTATCAAAATGAATGTACTCAATTTGGCGTATTAAGTCTCTTACCTTCTAGGTGTTATTGCTCTTGGAATGTGATGGATTTATGCATTTCGATTGGGTATTTTATTTATGTTGCCTTTTTGACATTGTATGAGATGGTTTCAGATAATCTTATCGATATATACTCTGTTGTGTGAGAATGCATAAATTGTTGCTTCTAACCGCAACGACATAAATGAAGAAGTGTAGTTTATCTATACACACTTACATTCTGAGGATGTCTGCACCATTCTCAGGGGCTGTACTTATACATTCATATATTAACCTTGTCACAAGATGGCCTCCTATGATTTTCAAGTTCACATCAGAATTCTTTTTATCTAGCCTTGGGCGAATGAAGAAGATAGATCGAAGGCCCTAGAGGAAAAGCACAGCAGGGGAGATGCTGCAAGACGTGTCCGTGCTTTGAATAGACCTAATTCTGGAGGTCACGGTAATTTCTATTCTCAGTGTATATTTTGCTTGTCTTTGGCAGAGGTTTTAGTTTCTCTATTAAGCATTACCACATTACCACTTGCCCACTTCTGAACTCAGTGATGTTGTTGCATATGTGGGTTAATATTCAGCCGCACACACAGGATAGTGTTAAATGCTGTTATATTTGTTCAATAAATCATGTTTTCCGTGCTTGCAAAAAACATCATTTATGGAACGAAGTATATTTTCTTGTTTGATATTTGAAGTCTGAACATTACTACTCCGTATTTGGTAACCACTTTCAGAATGATGGTTACACAGTACATGTAGTGATGTAACAGAGGTTTGTGAGCATTTTCTTTGGAGATTTGCTGACTGTAAACTCCCAAGGTTTGGGTTAGCCTAATCAATGATAATTGCGTTGTCTAGAGCCAGCTATTTCTCAGAGGAATCAGTTAAAATTTCTTTCAACATAGAACAACACAACACGAGATGAGTAATGTATTCACAGTTCTAGCTGTCTGATATGCTTGCATGCATTTGTTGGCATTTGTTTTGCTAAGATATTGAGATGCCAAGTCTCTTCACAATTTTATATTCAGTTGGGTATCCATTTTTCTGAAGGTCTATGTTTGTTTTACCAATGGCCGGGCTAACTTTGTCCCTCTTCCATTTGTATTTATCCTTCTGGCAGTTCTTAAGGGCAAGAAATCGATGGAAAAGGGAAAACATCTGTCTCAACCTGGACGGCCTGATGGTGGATCCAGGAGAACTAATGGCAAAAAACGCATTGCACAGTCCTCCAGTTCTGATCTTCCGACCAAAAGATCTCGAAAAGAAGAGCACCAGGTTTCTTCTACGACAGTCTACAATGCTCTGAATAGCACGGTAGTTAGGGCGGGTAAAAGAAGAGCTGGGTCTAAGCAAAAGAACAATGCTGGTAGCAACCATGCTCAGTTTGAAGGAAGGAGCGTAAGTTCAGCTTCTCATTCACAGACACATCGCGGAAATTCAGTTGGAATAAATCAGCCTTTTTTTGAGAGGCCCCAACGGCTGCCTCCATTACGTGAAGTTGGTAATGCCTGGCAGCCTGGTATGGACGGCAGATCAGTAACATGCCCAAACCCTACAATGGCTTTTGAACATCCAAATGCAGCACAGACTGGCTGGCAGGCACCACCATCCAATCAACCTGGAGCAGTATTTCCACCATTCAACATGTCGCAATTTATGTACCAATCTCATCCAGATAGAGCATATGTGATGTCGCAATACAGATATTCTAGTGGTAGTAATGGTTTTCCTCGATAGCATGGTATGGCAGATGCCAGTTGCATTGTTCAAAACTTCATTAGCAGTAGCATGGTATGGCAGATGCCAGTTGCATTGTTCAAAACTTCATTAGTGGTCACCGGTCAGAAATGTGGAATCCTACTCTGCCATGCTGAATATCATTTTATTTTAGCGGTGTCCTGTGAGTTGATTTTGTGCCTTCTCTGGGTATCTTGGGGAAAGTGTGATGGTCCAGACCAAAACATTTGTCGCCTTCATATATTTGCAGGTTGTGTTCCGGATGGCACCTGCCAGGTTCGGGGATAGGTTTGGCACCCGTACCCGCTCATGGCCCTTCTCCCCACCCCTGCGACCCGCTCCCATACCCACCATTGGGTCTAAGAATCCACCAGACCTGTGACCCGTTTGGGTTTGGGGGACCCGATGGGTACCCCCGACGGTGCACATTGGCGGCGGTTGCGCTAGGGTCTGCGCTAGGGTCTACGAGGCGGCAGAATCTGTCAGGCGGCGGTGGCGCTAGGGTCTGCGAGGTGGCAACAGTTGTATTGGGGTCTCCAAGGTCTGCGTGGTGGCAGTGGAAATAGTTGGAGGCGGGGAAGGGAATGTAAGAGATTACAACAAACCACTAGGGGCGTGTTTGGTATGCCGGATTTCCGTTTCTCGCATTCGACGAGAAGAAATAAGCCCGTTTGGTTATTCGACCCGCATGAGTTTGTTGCATGGAACGGGTTTTAAAGCAGGCCAAAAGTTGGCCCGCTGGGAAGGCCGATTTTGGGCGTTTCTACGGGGACAGGCTCCGCTCGTGCAAAAGTGGGGGAAAGCTGCACCGCCTGTGCGAGCTCGGCGATGGCGTGAGCCACGAGGTTCCTCCAAAAGCTGACGGGAGAAATTTCATCACCGCCCGCTGAAGCGCGGCGGTATATATCACCACCCGCCACACCAATGTCCCTCGCCACCACTTTCCCCATTCTTCAAGCTCTCAAGCCGTCGAGGTTCTTCATCGGCCAGCAGGTAAGCGGTGGTAGTGAAGGTGGTGGTTGTAGGTCGGCCGGTGCAGGCGTTCTTCTCCAAGATCTTCAGCAGCGACGTGCTCCGCTCCTCCGATGTCGGTGAGTTCCATGAAACCCTAGGTGTAGTAGCTACGATATGTTAGCACCTCCTAGATTTGATTGTAGTTTGCGGTAGATCTATGTTAGTATGCCCAATGAACTGCCAGGTATAGTCATAGATAGGTGTCTTTCTGGACTCATTGCATGTTTTAGGTTGTGTTCATGTCTAGTCTATGTCCTCATATGTGCGATCGTGATATCTGTAGGACATGACCGCCGATGAGTTCAGCCAGACCCTCATGGATTCTTAGGAGACCTTTGTCGCTGAGACCTAATCCCATCTCCCGTCTCTGAGGCTCACCTATCCTCAGCGCACAAAGATCTTGTATGCGCCTCCGATGACCGGGTACATGGTGGAGCAGATTGCGGAGAAAGCTGCCAAGATCTTGGCCAGGAAGAAAGCCATCAAGGCTGACAAATACCACAACACAGGCCAGTGCAAGGGGGTGAAGGGCACCATGAAGTGGGAACAATTCCTCTCGGTATTCGTGCTCAACCAGATGTGTGAGATCATCTAGAGCGGCATCAGGACGGAGAATAGGGTTCAAAGAGGTGCACCTCAACACTGTTGCCTGCAAGGTGTTTGAGTTTTGTGGCATCGAGGTGTCCTCACAGCAGGTGTACAACCACCTATGCAAGTGGAGGACCAGGTGGATCCATGTCTCCAAGTTCAGAGACCTTAGCAGAGCTAGCTAGGACGAGGAGACCTGCAACATCATCTTGGAGGACGCCCACTATAGGGGACACATCTCGGTATTAACTTATTTTAGTAACATCCATACAATTCCATTGTGTAACCTCGCTAACCTCCCTACAATTCCCTGTCTCAGGATCACCCCAAGGATGTCGAGTATCTGAACAAGCCTCTCGCCAACTATAGGCAGATGGAGGTCATCTTCTCCTTCGACCTTGCCACTAGCAGGTTTGCAATGGGCTACAGTGATCCTCTTGGCGAGCTAAGCCCTGAATACATGCAGACCCAGGAGTCGGAGACAGTGGTACTTGATGACGAGGCCGAGACCGATGCCGCCACAGGTTCACCTGCTGCCGACGTTGGTCAAGGCGGCAACACAAATGCCTATGTTGCCATTGGCTTCGATCCTTGCAAGAAGAGGAAGAGGTCGCTGCTGGGAGAGGAGGACGTCGTCTCCATCACGTGCATGACCGACGGCATGAAAGGGTGGCGACCCCATCACTACTGCTTCCCCTTGATACGTCCAAAAAGTATCTACTTTCCTGAACACTTTGCTATTTTTTCTACTCTAATTTGGATACAACTAACACGGACTGACGCTGTTTTCAGCAGAATTGCTTTGGTGTCTAGTTTTTGTGCAGGAAATCAACTTCCAGGAAAAATCCCAGAAAATATCGCAAAACTCCTATTTTACCAGAAGACTCACGGAGCCAGAAGACGAGATGGAGAAGGGCCACGAGGGGCCCACACCACCTGGTGGCGCGGGCCAGGACAGGCCGCGCCAGGGGTGGTGTGGCCACCTCGGGCACCCCTCGACCTCTCCTTCCGCCTACATAAGCCCTATGACCTAAAAACACAGGGGGGTCGAAGTTTTTCCAGATAGAGTTCCGCTGTGCCGCCACCACCAGAAACCGCGATTCGGAACCAGAAACTCCGTTCTGGCACCCTGCCAGGACGGGGAATTAGAGGAGATCATCGCCATCATCATCACCGACGCCTCTCCATCAACCATCCATGTTTCCCCATCAATGAGTGAGTAATCCCCCGCAGTAGGCTATGGGGATGGTAGGGACTGGATGAGATCTATCATGTAAACGAATAAGATTGTTAGGGCATGGTGCCTAGTATCTATTGTTAGTGCTTTTTGACATTGTTGCAACTTGTTATGCTTAATGCTTGTCACTAGGGCCCGAGTGCCATGATCTCAGATCTGAACGTGTTATTGATTTATGATGATAGTATTGTCTATGATCTTACCTCCAAGTTGTTTACACATATCATTGTCCGGAACCCGAGGCACCGAAGTGACAGAAATCGGGATAACCGGAGGGGATGGCTGTGATGTGAGGATCACGTGTGTTCATGGAGTGTTAATGCTTTGCTCCGATACTCTATTAAAAGGAGTAACTTAATTGCCAGTAGATTCCCTTGAGGCCTGATACGTTGAAAACGTATCTATAATTTTTGATGTTCCATGCTTGTTTAGTATCTAGTTTACTTTGCTTTGTCTGCACTTTGAGGCGTTTTTATATGTTTTCTGGTACTAACCTATTAACAAGATGCCACAGTGCCAGTTGCCTGTTTTCTTCTGTTTTTGGTTCCAGAAAAGGCAGAAAATCAATATTCTCGGATTGGACGGGACAAAAGCCAAAGTCAATATTTTACTGTGGGGAACATGGATCCAGAGTACGAGACGGAGGGGAGCCACCAGGGGGCCACACCCCCTCGCCACGCGGCTAACCCTAGCCTACGCCTGGGGGGTGCGGCCGCCCTGGCTGCCCCTGCCTCGCCTCTTCGCCTATAAAGACCCCCCGATACCAAAACCCTAAGTACCCGATCAATATTCCATGAAATAGTCCATAGCCGTCGCCACCATCATCCCTAGATCAGGAAGGGGGGATCTGAACCTCTTCTCGGCACCCTGCCGGAGGGGAGATCATCCCGGAGGCCTTCTTCATCATGCCAGCCTCTGGTATGAAGTGTGAGTAGTTCCACCTTGGACTACGGGTCCATGTAGTAGCTAGATGGTTGTATCTACTCCTTTGTGCTACCATGTTTAGATCTTGTGAGCTCTGTTCATGATCAAGATCATCTATTTGTAATCATGCATGTTGTGTTTGCGGGGATCCGATGGATATTGAGATTACTATGTCAGATTGATTAATGGTTTTGTCTTATTGAATCTCATAGGATCATGAATGTCTAGTATTGCATTGTTATGCCTTGCTCAGTCCTATCAATTGCCCTGCTGTAATTTGTTTACCTAGCATGCCATGTTTATTTATCTTAAGGAGAACACCTCTAGTGAACTATGGACCCCGGTCCAATCTTTACCATTGTCTTCCACTTTTACTGTTTACTTTCTGCAAACCACCATTACTGTAACATCCCAACATTAGAGCTCAGGAATAAGCTGAACCCAGATGTGTGCATTGCATTCATGCATAGAAAATCCGAATAATTTTCGCGCTTTTGAACAAAATATGTCAAAGTAATTGAAGCTTCTCTCAACTTGATGGAATTGAAGTAGATCATCAAGTTGATTGCGATAAGTTTCAATATGACCTTTGCTAAAACCTCAATGTGGGTAAACATGATTTGATCTAAGGGTAGATCAAATACAATGAAACTAAACCATTACACATTGATTAATGATTGTAATTAGATCTCTAGGTGATCACATCCTAGTATTCATTACAATAACTCATGAATACCAAGTAACAAGAATGTAATAACTAACTGTTGACCTACTCAATCCTTATCTATTTCTACCATGAGAAACATGGTAACACTTCACCAAACTCTTTAGTTAGGAAGGAAACTAAGCCAAGACCATTCACCACATATCTTTCTTTCCATATCAATCCTTATCATCTCCATTAAACCCTATTCTCATATCTATTGATCATAAAAGTTGAGTAATCAACTATCGATTCACTAATTCTTAAACCATTAATTATTAATCTATCAACTCTTGTCTATATCAAAGCATTCACTTAAGGCCTATAAAGAAAATAGTAAGAAGAGGTAAGTAGTAGTGCTAGTTTTGGATAGCATCTATAGGATGAGAGTGATTTAAGGGATTCTAATCAATATAGTAAATGAAGGAGTTAACTCACTACTGAATAAATAGAAGAGTTATATGGAAGATCTAATTGTATGGTAACAAATAGGATTATAAGGATGAACATTGAGGATAGAGACCAAAGAGTAATCCTATGGGATTAAGTAGGTATAGTCCATGAGAAATATTTCCTAATCCACTAGGGATATTAAGAAGATAATTTCAAAACAACTGTAATGTTGCATTGATGAAGCCTTGATTAGCTAATTGGAAACCTAAACCATAAAGGATCAAAGGATTATAATGATCATGCTTTAGTCACCAAGATAGAATGTTTATATCCTGTATAAGTGACATTGGTGGGTAAAATATGATTGAACTCTAATATGAGATATTGGAGTCGAGTAGAGATAAGATAGTATGATTAGGATGATGATAGAGCAGCATTGAGTTATAGAGTTAGTATTTTCCTCTTGGAAATATTAAACACTTGAGGTGAAGAAGGACTTAATATATACTCCCTCCATTCCAAGGATTAAGGCGTAATTTTTTTGGCACAACAATTAAGGTGACTCTAGCGATGGCAAATTCTTCCAGTCTTACCCCCATTAAATCCTGTGATTTTTTTAAATTTTTTTTCACCATGAGATGCTTCCTTGATTCTCTCATGCATGCAAAGCAATAACTTTAGGTGAAGATGGACTTGCATGGCCAATGGATGCGCGCCAATAACTTCTGCTCTCCTAATTTCCCGTGTAACGGAACACATGCACCGTGGATGACCAATAAAAGTCCTACAAATGACTGCTCCACTCCCTATAATTACTATAGATTTAAATGGCTGTGAGGGGCAGTTTTGGGAGGACTTGGGTAAACCATACCCTGCGCCTTATGCCTTGAGTAAAAACCAGAAATTTTTTAACGCCTTAATCCTTGGGATAGAGGGAGTATATATAATTATAAATAAATATATAGAGTAATGTTGGTAATGGATAACAAAGGAAGGGTATAAATAGAGGTAATTGTGAGCATCTGTTGGACTGAAAATTATTAGTAGTAGAACAGTTTGATAACCAAGTATAGATTTAGAAGAATAGAAGGTGGATAAGAATATTCTTGTGAAGTAAAGCTCATCATGTTAGCACGTGATGATGGATATGAAGGAGTAGTATATCTAGGAAAGGAATTCTTTAAGTAGAAGTCAAGAATTCTGAATTATGAAAGATAGGAATTCTTGGTAAATACTAAACTCTAAATCCATAATCAAGCTTAACATCCATATCATTTGTTGGATAAATCATTTTATTTCCACAATGCTTTATAGGAATATTTCCTATAGCAAATCACTTAAGGATATCTCTGTCATTTCCAATTATCATAACCATATGTGTTTAGGAGATATTTTTATCAATTCTTTTCCATAAGACATTCCAGATAATAACTTTCTATTTTAAAAGGTGATATCATTAAAGATCACAAACATAAAGACAATATGTTTAGCTATTAATATTTACTCATATCAACAAAAGAATATAAGTATAGTAAGAACCCTAAACCCTAGGGTAAGCATTTTCAATTCAAACCTTAACTCCTATATTATTTATAATAAAATGTATACATGGATATTTCCTAAAATTATGGGAATAATATTAACCATATTAATTCCCTAGAACTCTATTTATCATACAAAAATAAAAGATCACCACATAAAAAAATTCCTTTAATAATATAAGTCAATGAGAACCAAATTCCATAAGTTAAAAGTAATGCATTCTTTAATAAGTTTATGATTATAAGATAAATTAAAATTCATAACAAAAGCTCTTACTAATACTAAAAAGAAAGAAATATTATAATATAAATCCATGGTCTATTCTGGACAGAAAATAAAGAAATATAACATTATTGAATAAAAGCTCACAAAATGGTAGTAGATACCTTTTAATATAGTTACAATTATTTAGCAAATAAAGTCCATAAAGAAAATTTAAATCAAAGATGCAAATTCAAATATGTAAACAAAACAGAATATGGAAAAAGGAAAGAACAAGGAAAAAATATAAGGAGATCAAATCTGGCCCATGGCTCAACTTCCTTCTCCTTATCCACTACCCACGAGCAGCCCAACCACAGCCTACATCGGCCCACTAAGCAAGCCCATCTTGTCACCACAACGAATGACGAGTGGGCCAGCGAGAGGACTGCAGATCGAGAGAGGAAACGTTCCAGGGGGTTTTCCGCAAATGTCACATCGTCGTCTTCCTCGCCTACTCGAAGCAGCTTGCTGGCCAGAGCTCCGCTGTCGATCGACCGCCGCGCTGCGATGAGTGCCGCCGCTCCTGGCGGAGGGGATAAGAACGCCACGACACCGTCTGCTCGTCCTCATCCACTCTCTCTTCCTCTGAATCTCTCTCTCTCTCGATTTCTTCCTTAGAGCCAAAACCCTAGCTAACCTTGCTGTCGTGCTGTACCTCCCCACTCTCTTCCAAGTAGCCATGGGGATGCCCCGTGCTCCGTAGATCCTCTGGGTGGAGTCTTGCATCAAGGGGAGCACTGGAGAGGGCGAATTTTGATGTTCCTCTTTACGGCAGTTTGTCGGAATCCTCGTCGGAGAGCTCGTCTCCGACCACACCAGTCTTCGCCGACACCACCACTGCAACCAGGGTGAGTCACTGATGCTCAAGCATCGTTCTTTTCTTCCTATCTCGCTCCCGAGCGTGCTCGCGCCGTAACACCGTCGTGCACCGCCGTCAGTCGTTGTCGTTCTAGTAGCTCCGATGACTATTTTCGAACAACACCGCCACTATATGGTTCAGCACGTCGCGCTGATACAAACTAGACTATTTTTGCTTGCTGAGGCACTATAGATCATCGTCGGCGACCATCAAATGGCGGTGGTAGCCGCACTGACGTCATCCTGACGCCTCGCATGCGCCAGCTTTGACCTGGTCAGCGTGTTGACTCGTCCACGCCAACATGGCATCCACCTTGGCTAGAGCCCCACCAGTCAGTGACGGTGTCTAGGTTTAGCTTGGTATAAAAAGTATTTCCTGTTTAGAAATTGAATAAAACAATATACATTCAAACACAAATAAATTCCAGAAATTGAATGAAATGATTAAATCTTAGAAATTTAATAACTTTTGTTTTATAATTCATAAAAACATGTTTAATATATGAAAACTTTTAGAAAAATAAAATCTACAACTTAAAACTATTATCAAGTATTATTATCGTAATTATTTAAATAAATATTATTTAATAAAGGTTTTATAAGTAATAAAACTTAGATAATCCATATTTTAATATTGGTAAATATTAAAATATAAATAAAATACCAAAAATGTTAGAAAAATAAAAACAATACTTTAAAACTATAATCATACATTATTGTTTCACTTAATTAAATATTTATTATTTATTAAGTATTTATAAAGTAGTAAATCTTATAAAAATCATATCTTATTATTTATAAATCACAAAAATAAATGTAATATACCAAAATGATCACAAAAATAATACCTACATGTTAAAAATATGATATTACACATTTGAGGTAAATAAACACTTAAAAACTTAATAACTTGAATTTAAACTTATTTCCTTAATGAATAATTCATATAAAGGTAAATAAAAATTGCTAATAATTCTAGAAATTAGCCAATTGAGTCTCATAAATAGTATTAGTCTTAAATGTTTATAATATAAAATCAATTGTTCCAACACATTCTAAATACAATTTTATTGAATTATCCTTCAACCATATGTGTAGTTTATTTTCTAAAAAGATCTTTAACAATTATAAAATCTTCAAGAATGATATTTTAACCAAATAAAATCCTTTACCATTGTTTCACTCACAACCTTATAATGGAATAAATCCAAAAATAATTCATAAGTAGTCACTAATACTATTTACTTATCTACAAATCGTAATCACACCTTTATAAGGAAATAAGTGATCCTGTTCCATTATAAAATTAATAAACCACTAGTTAAATAGAAGAATAACCATTCTTAAGTAACTTTAAGGAAACATTACAAAGTACACAAGATACAATTAACATAAGCAATATACCTTAAAACCATCTATGTCTTTAAAGTTAACTTTAGTCTACAATATTTCCAACTACTATGCTAAAGATTTTATATGTATTTTATAGTTAACTTTGGTCTGTTATAATTAAGTTATAAGGCATCTCAAATCCAAAATATCCAAGCAAGCATAAACAACATCAATCACATTTTATTAATCCTATTCTAAAAACTATCAGGATTGTTTAAACCTTAATAAAGAAATCTTTTCTTTAAAAGTTATTCGTTTTGCCACTTAAGTCAACGGATGATAATTAATCGTACTCACATTAATTTATACTTTACTTGTATACTTAGGATTAATAACACTTAAGTTCTTTATAAGCAACATTACTTGTAAAGTAAAATTTGAAGATAAACAATTATAGTGTAAACAATCTTGAGTAGCATTCCATATATGTGTATCTTATTGTTGTGTAAATACATGTTGTTCACACACACTCACAAGCCTTAATAAGAAGCACAAGTGTGAAACTTAATCTAAAAGGGCAACACATTCCAAGGAAACTATTTCCAATATTCAGACCCTAGGACAACGTTATCACCGGGATTCGCGTTTATAAAGTGCATTACATTAATTATGCATAAAAGAATCCTGCTTCTTTAAACATTAGTCCTTACCGGACCAATGATGCTGATTTCAGATATTGGATCTTATATTATCTGGAAGACCGTGAGTGCATAATCTTGCAATCACAAAAGGCAAGTTCACACTTGCTCATGTTCTTTGATTATTTTCTGTAAAGTATTTTGCAAATCCAGTGTTGTCATCACCTGCATTTGAAAAAGGTCAGAAAACACTATTTTCATAATAATATGATTATAGGTTATTTACCATGAGGTAATAACCTACTATGAAAGTTTCGGTGGTAAAGGAACATATTATCTAGGACTTAACAACCAATGTCGCCAGTTATTCTTGCGCCGTATATTACACGTTAACCATGAGATTTGGAATGGGACGAAAAAGTCAGCTGTATCCTTTTCCTCTCGTATGGAGGCAAGACGACCTTAACGTGACGTTGTGATTCCTTGTGCGGATCCAACATATGGGTGGGCACCCTTACGCCCCACACGTTTGGTATCTAGATCATCTATGAATGGTGTTTAGGGATATAGTCCATTTAAATGGTACTCGTCCGGGCATCGCCAGGTCATAGAGTCTTCGGGAACTCATCAGGGTTTTAGCCTGCCCGAAAGGGGGCTTAATGGAGGTGAGCTGGCCCCGAAGGATCATGCAGACATATGAGGTCGCGGAGAGGGCATTGATTGGCTTGGATCTTAGACTGGGCCCCATACCAAGGAAGTATGGACAAGGTCATGACTTGGTTTTGCAACAAGGCTAAGGTCTCTCATGGGTAAAGTGACGCACCTCTGCAGAGTGTAAGAACTGTAACTTGTTACTCCATGTTCCTGGAAGGAGCTGCGAACACGGCGGGAAAGGAACTCCATGAAAGTTCTAGTAAACCCATGAAGTATGACGGACATAGCTTTTCAGAATAAAAGCAATCTTTGAAGAAATGTTTACGAAAACTTGCATTGCCTATGACCTATGGTCTATGGCTGTAGATATAGTGCATCAAACACTCTTTTTCTAGTGAACTTGCTGAGTACGCTCGTACTCAACGTATCTTCTTAACCCTTGCTAGATTCTGAAGCCATTAAGACGACATCTACATCCAGTTATTCTCCAGGAATCTTCATCAAAAGCTAAAAGCTCTTCGACAAAGACAAGGAAGTCAACATATACATGAACTCAAATGAAGACGAAGTTACTGATTAGATAGAAATAGAATCTCTAGCCAAAGAACCTATTTCTGTAGTGTATTGCATTAGCAGCAATGCCAGACCAGTAGTTAAAATACTAGTCTTAATAGTATAATGGTTTTAGAGTTGTTTATCTTTGACTCTTATTTTTAAGAAGTTCTCTCTCTCTCTCTCTTAAACCTAGAGTGTTCTTTGGATCTTATGTAAATAGTTGAGTTGTAACCTTTAGCCATGTCTTCGACCCGCTGTGTTTCTGTTGTACCACTCTGAGGGACTTAATACTAGTGAACAGGTGTTTCATTGGTATTATGTCAACGACTATAGTGTACTACATCATGTAGTGGTATGCTGGGTCACCACAGTTGGTATCAGAGCATATGCTTTGACCTTAGGTTGGAAACCTAGTAAATGGGTAGAACCTGTAGGACACATACCTGCAATAATAAAGATTTCTCTAGTGATATGATGGATATTCACTTGAGAATAATCCTGTCATGTTGCTAGTGCGATAATTCTTTAGTATGATTGCAATCCTGAACACTACCAAGAGTTTTAACTCTATGTGACTGATGATAATTTCTTATCTATAGTTCTACATGGCACCTCGATATCCACCCCAAAATGTTCAAGTGATGAACATGATGTTAAATGACTATGGAGGGGATTGGACAGATAATCTCCGACAACTTCTATGGAGTTTGGAATGTGAATTGAGACTTTTGGTTAAGATTTACAGTTACTATGATGGTAAGGTATTAGCTAAATACCGTGTCATGATCATGTTATCCAAGAAGTTAGGACTTAAGGGAGAAATGCCATCAGGAGAGGCAAGGTACATGGCATCAACATATCAGATTGCCGTAGCAGCAGCCATAACCATGATTCGAGAACAGAAATCCCAAGCTCTAGAAGGTAGTACCCACACCATCATACCCCATGAAACCTCAAACCCGGAGCATGAGTTAGATCACTCTACTCTAGTCCAAACTGAACCCACTCGAGCGGTAGAGTATATGGATCGTTGTCGGTCTTTGCTAAACATTTACCATAACACTCACCAAGTCTTAGTTCAGGAGCTGGACACGGTCATTAAGGATTTTACCGATCCTGATAAAACAATGGCACGTAGGAAGAAGTTAGATAAAGAAGCTAGGCATCCCAAATACATACCTTGAGGATAAGTGTATGAGGAAACCGAGTTTGATGATCCATACTCAGAAAACTATGCCTACTACCAAAAAAAACCCCAGTCACCTGAAGATCTATGGACCAACTATAACTCCGAACAAAAGGAATAGGCGTGAGCTATTCCAGGTAATCCCGAGCAAAACCAGTATGAATGGGGAGTAGAATATCAAGGTGGAACCATAGGAAATCCTATACCTTGTGATACAGGTATTGGAGAAGAGACCAATTATAACCATATAGAGCCTTATGGACCATATGGGGGTGATACCAACCCAATCGACTTAGAAGAGTATTCCGGTAGTTACTATACCAATATGTACGAATGGATCCAAGAAAAGGCGAAAGAACCTTCTTACTTTGAGGAAGCATTGCCGAAAACGCAGGTATATCCTGTAGAAGACTATGCCAACTCTAGTCATTTTTCAATGACTAATCTCAGTATCGGTACTTCTAATTAAGAATACGCACCTCCTGGATGCTCTTACGCTCCAGAAGGCAGTCGTAGGACTTCACGTCATCATGGACGGAACTCCATGAAGCACTGGAGGAAGATAAAAGTAAGAAAGGAACGAAATCCCAAGGGATGAGTGCTTGAATAATGTACATAGAGGGTAATGCGTATTATAGTTTGAAAGGTTTGCTGAAATAAGTGAGGATATACTCACAAGAACAAGAAGTTCTTGTAAGATAGTTGTGTGATGTATATGTGAGGCAAACCGTTTGAAACGGTCAGTTCGTCTGTAAATTATTAAAAACCTATGTATAATACATGGTATATGTTTGGTTGTTTATCGACTCTTGGATTTTCTTGAATCTTCTTGATTGACTAGATCTGTACATGAAGTTTGACTTGGTGTGCAAATTCATGATATAACACCCAGTTATTACTTGATGCTATAGACCTAGATAGGAATGAGAATCCGTGTAAGGGAATGACGAATTCCGTATACCAAGGAGGGTTACATGAAGAATAAAGCAACAAGAAGTAGTAAAATTAAGTTCATAAGAAATGGGGGATGTTGCTAAAAGGTTAATGAAGTAGTACCACTTAGTTCATGGAAGCATCATGAATTAGTACCAAGAAGAAGCTTTGGAACATAATGGTATTCAAGATCTGACAATACATAGAGAATGCTAGTAGTATGCCAGGAACCGTAGGGTAATCCATACACCCTAGGATGGTCCGCAGTCGGTAACTTGACCGCAGCAGGTATCAGTTAAAATAGTTAACCAGATCATGTTAAAAATTGCATAAATAACGTAAAATTTGGCCTAAGTTAAGGAAGGCATGAAGGAGTATAAATATTAACTCAACTGTCTTTCGAGACGCTTCGCAAAGTCAGACCTATCAAAGCGAAAATGTCCAAATAGCAAGTAACACAAATAATGTCGAAAGATTCATTCCGGAAATCCACAATTGTGTGGATACACCTGTACAGTCTTTCATAAAACTCTAACTATGTAGAATATAGGCTGGATAGAGACCCATATTCTAATTATAAAGCCGATAAATACTATATAGACAGTTTGAGGATTATTAGTAAACCCTAAGGGGAGAGTAAACAGTAAACAGAAGTACTGTTATCTGAATTATAGAGTGAATGCTGGGAAAGAGGTACTAGCCTACGACAAAATTAAGCCTTATTTTCCTAAGGTTAAAAGAAGCCACTAATATAGAAGTACTTTCAAAAGTATGTCTGGATGGAAGATTGAAGTAAACCAAGATAGTAGGACTCAAACGTTAAGGCAATCAATATAAGGAAGTAGAAGAAGTACTTAAGGTAATAACAAAAGATTATCTAAAGCTTGAAAAGGTAAAAACTTGAAGGTGATAAAATAGATTAATCTTGATAAACTATTCTAAAGAAAACAACTCTTAAGTGATTCTTAAGAGAGAATTAAGCACATCCAATTGAGCAAGGGTAAAGAAACGAGAAATTTCAATGGCTATGGATTAAGTGAGTTCAAAATCCAATTTTTGGGAAGGAATACTAGTTTCAACCATACTATGACAAAAAAAAATGGTCTTTTGACCACAACTGTTGGCAAATCGAAATTTAAAACCTATTTTAGTGAGACTTCCTAGACCTTATATAATATAGTAAGAAAGTTCAATGATTAAGTGAAAGAGTTGGATTAGGATATCTAATCGGAATAAGAAAACTATTTGGGTATGGAATGCTACAATTATTCCCATTAAGGTTACCATGGAGTTTAGAACTGTCGTAACCAATACAATACAAATCCTTACTCCGAAACGTGAGAGTTTACGAACTTCGGGGACGAAGTTTATTTTAAGGGGGAGAGTCTGTAACATCCCAGCATTAGAGCTCAGGAATAAGCTGAACCCAGATGTGTGCATTGCATTCATGCATAGAAAATCCAAATAATTTTCGCGCTTTTGAACAAAATATGTCAAAGTGATTGAAGCTTCTCTCAACTTGATGGAATTGAAGTAGATCATCAAGTTGATTGCGATAAGTTTCAATATGACCTTTGCTAAAACCTCAATTTGGGTAAACATGATTTGATCTAAGGGTAGATCAAATACAATGAAACTAAACCATTACACATTGATTAATGATTGTAATTAGATCTCTAGGTGATCACATCCTAGTATTCATTACAATAACTCATGAATACCAAGTAACAAGAATGTAGTAACTAACTGTTGACCTACTCAATCCTTATCTATTTCTACCATGAGAAACATGGTAACACTTCACCAAACTCTTTAGTTAGGAAGGAAACTAAGCCAAGACCATTCACCACATATCTTTCTTTCCATATCAATCCTTATCATCTCCATTAAACCCTATTCTCATATCTGTTGATCATCAAAGTTGAGTAATCAACTATTGATTCACCAATTCTTAACCCATTAATTATTAATCTATCAACTCTTGTCTATATCAAAGCATTCAGTTAAGGCCTATAAAGAAAATAGTAAGAAGAGGTAAGTAGTAATGCTAGTTTTGGATATCATCTATAAGATGAGAGTGATTTAAGGGAATCTAATCAATATAGTAAATGAAGGAGTTAACTCACTACTGAATAAATAGAAGAGTTGTATGGAAGATCTAATTATATGGTAACAAATAGGATTATAAGGATGAACATTGAGGATAGAGACCAAAGAGTAATCCTATGGGATTAAGTAGGTATAGTCCATGAAAAACATTTCCTAATCCACTAGGGATATTAAGAAGATAATTTCAAAACAACTGTAATGAAGCCTTGATTAGCTAATTGGAAACCTAAACCATAAAGGATCAAAGGATTATAATGATCATGCTTTAGTCACCAAGATAGAATGCTTATATCCTGTATAAGTGACATTGGTGGGTAAAATATGATTGAACTCTAATATGAGATATTGGAGTCAAGTAGAGATAAGATAGTATGATTAGGATGATGTTAGAGAAGCATTGAGTTATAGAGTTAGTATTTTCCTCTTGGAAATATTAAACACTTGAGGTGAAGAAGGAATTAATATATATATAATTAAAAATAAATATATAGAGTAATGTTGGTAATGGATAACAAAGGAAGGGTAGAAATAGAGGTAATTGTGACCATCTGTTGGACTAGAGATTATTAGTAGTAGAACAGTTTGATAACCAAGTATAGATTTAGAAGAATAGAAGGTGGATAAGAATATTCTTGTGAAGTAAAGCTCATCATGTTAGCACATGATGATGGATATGAAGGAGTAGTATATTTAGGAAAGGAATTCTTTAATTAGAAGTCAAGAATTCTGAATTATGGAAGATAGGAATTCTTGGTAAACACTAAACCCTAAATCCATAATCAAGCTTAACATCCATCTCATCTGTTGGATAAATCATTTTATTTCCACAATGCTTTATAGGAATATTTCCTATAGCAAATCACTTAAGCATATCTTTGTCATTTCCAATTATCATAACCATATGTGTTTAGGAGATATTCTTATCAATTATTTTCCATAAGACATTCCAGATAATAACTTTATATTTTAAAAGGTGATATCATTAAAGATCACAAACATAAAGACAATATATTTAGCTATTAATATTTACTCATATCAACAAAAGAATATAAGTATAGTAAGAACCCTAAACCCTAGGGTAAGCATTTTCAATTCAAACCTTAACTCCTATATTATTTATAATAAAATGTATACATGGATATTTCCTAAAATTATGGGAATAATATTAACCATATTAATTCCCTAGAAGTCTATTTATCACACAAAAATAAAAGATCACCACATAAAAAAATTCCTTTAATAATATAAGTCAATGAGAATCAAATTCCATAATTTAAAAGTAATGCATTCTTTAATAAGTTTATGATTATAAGATAAAGTAAAATTCATAACAAAAGCTCTTACTAATACTAAAAAGAAATAAATATTATAATATAAATCCATGGTTTATTCTGGATAGAAAATAAAGAAATATAACATTATTGAATAAAAGCTCACAAAATGCTAGTAGATACCTTTTAATATAGTTACAATTATTTAGCAAATAAAGTCCATAAAGAAAATTCAAATCAAAGATGCAAATTCAAATCTGTAAACAAAACAGAATATGGAAAAAGGAAAGAACCAGGAATAAAATATAAGGAGATCAAATCTGGCCCATGGCCCAACTTCCTTCTCCTTATCCACTGCTCACAAGCAGCCCAACCGTAGCCTACATCGGCCCACTAAGCAAGCCCAGCTTGTCACCACAGCGACTGACGAGTGGGCCAGCGAGAGGACTGTGGATCGAGAGAGGAAACGTTCCAAGTTTTTTTTCGCAAATGTCGCATCGTCGTCTTCCTCGCCTACTGGAAGCAGCTCGCTGGCCGAAGCTCCGCCGTCGATCGACCACCGTGCTGCGATGCGTTCCACCGCTCCTGGAGGAGGGGATAAGAACGCCACAACACTGTCTGCTCGTCCTCATCCACTCTCTCTTCCTCTGAATCTCTCTCTCGATTTCTTCCTCAGAGCCAAAACCCTAGCTAATCTCTCCGTCATGCCGCACCTCCCCACTCTCTTCCAAGTAGCCATGGAGATACCCCGTGCTCCGTAGATCCTCTGGTGGAGTCTTGCATCAAGGGGAGCACTGGAGAGGGCGAATTTTGTTGTTCCTCTTTACGGTAGTTCGTCGGAATCCTTGTCAGAGAGCTCGTCTCCGACCACACCAGTCTTTGCCGATACCACCACTGCAACTAGGGTGAGTCACTGATGCTCAAGCATCGTTCTTTTCTTCCTATCTCGCTCCCAAGCGTGCTCGCGCCATAACACCACCGTGCGCTGGTGTCAGTCGTTTTCGTTCAAGTAGCTCCGATGACTATTTTCGAATAGCACCACGACTATATGGTTCAACATGTCGCACTGATACAAACTAGACTATTTTCGCTTGCTGGAGCTTCGTAGATCGTCGCCGGCAACCATCAACTGGCGGTGGTAGCCGCACTAATGTCATCCTGACGCCTCGCATGCGCCAGCTTTGACCTGGTCAGCGTGTTGACTCGTCCACGCCAACGTGGCATCCAACGTGGCCAGAGCCCCACCAGTCAGTGACGGTGTCTAGGTTTAGCTTGGTATAGAAAGTATTTCCTGTTTAGAAATTAAATAAACCAATATACATTCAAAAACAAATAAATTCCAGAAATTGAATGAAATGATTAAATCTTAGAAATTTAAGAACTTTTGTTTTATAATTCAGAAAAACATGTTTAATATATGAAAACTTTTAGAAAAATAAAATCTACAACTTTAAAATATTATCAAATATTATTATGATACTTATTTAAATAAATATTATTTAATAAAGGTTTTTATAAGTAATAAAACTTAGATAATCCATATTTTAATGAAGGTAAATATTAAAATGTAAATAAAATACTAAAAATCTTAGAAAAATAATAACAATAATTTAAAACTATAATCATACATTATTATTTCACTTAATTAAATATTTATTATTTATTAAGTATTTATAAAGTAGTAAATCTTATAAAAATCATATCTTATTATTTATAAATCACAAAAATAAATGTAATATACCAAAATGATAACAAAAAAATACCTACATGTTAAAAATATGATATTACACATTCGAGGTAAATAAACACTTAAAAACTTAATAACTTGAATTTAAACTTATTTCTTTAATGAATAATTCATATAAGGGTAAATAAAAATTGCTAATAATTCTAGAAATTAGCCTATTGAGTCTAATAAATAGTATTACTCTTAAATGTTTATAATATAAAACCAATTGGTCCAACACATTCTTAATACAATTTTATTGAATTATCCTTCAACCATATGTGTAGTTTATTTTCTAAAAAGATCTTTAACAATTATAAAATCTATAAGAATGATATTTTAACCAAATAAAATCCTTTACCATTGTTTCACTCACAACCTTATAATGGACTAAATCCAAAAATAATTCATAAGTAGTCACTAATACTGTTTACTTATCCACAAACCGTAATCACACCTTTATAAGGAAATAAGTGATCCCGTTCCATTATAAAATTAAGAAACCACTACTTAAATAGAAGAATAACCATTCTTAAGTAACTTTAAGGAGACATTACAAAGTACACATGATACAATTAACATAAGCAATATACCTTAAAACCATCTATGTCTTTAAAGTTAACTTTAGTCTACAATATTTCCAACTACTATGCTAAAGATTTTGTATGTATTTTATAGTTAACTTTGGTCTGTTATAATTAAGTTATAATGCATCTCAAATCCAAACTATCCAAGCAAGCGTAAACAACATCAATCACATTTTATTAATCTTATTCTAAAAACTATCAGGATTTTAAACCTTAATAAAGAAATCTTTTCTTCAAAAGTTATTCGTTTTGCCACTTAAGTCAACGGATGACAATCAATTGTACTCACATTACTTTATACTTTACTTGTATACTTAGGATTAATAACACTTAAGTTCTTTATAAGTGCCATTACTTGTAAAGTAAAATTTGATGATAAACAATTATAGTGTTAACAATCTTGAGTAGCATTCCATATATGTGTATCTTATTGTTGTGTAAATACATGTTGTTCACACACACTCACAAGCCTTAATAAGAAGAAGAAGTGTGAAACTTAATCTAAAAGGGCAACACATTCCAAATAAACCATTTCCAATATTCAAACCCTAGGACAACGTTATCACCGGATTCACATTTATAAAGTGCATTACATTAATTATGCATAAAAGCATCCTGCTTTTTTAAACATTAGTCCTTACCAGACCAATGATGCTGATTTTAGATATTGGATCTTATATTATCTTGAAGACCGTGAGTGCATAATGTTGCAATCACAAAAGGCAAGTTCACACTTGCTCATGTCCTTTGATTATTTTCTGCAAAGTATTTTGCAAATCCAGTGTTGTCATCACCTGCATTTTAAAAAGGTCAGTAAACACTATTTTCATAATAATATGATTATAGGTTATTTACCATGAGGTAATAACCTACTATGAAAGTTCCGGTGGTAAAGGAACATATTAGCTAGAACTTAACAACCAATGTCGCCAGTGATTCTTGCGCCGTATATTATGCGTTAACCCTGAGATTTGGAATGGGACGGAGAAGTCAACTGTATCCTTTTCCTCTTGTATGGAGGCAAGACGACCTTAATGTGACATTGTGATTCCTTGTGCGGATCGAACATATGGGTGGGCACCCTTATGCCCCATACTTTTGGTGTCTAGATCATCTATGAATGGTGTTTAGGGATATAGTCCATTTAAATGGTACTCGTTCGGGCATCACCAGGTCATAGAGTCTTCGGGAACTCATCAGGGTTTTAGCCTGCCCGAAAGGGGGCTTAATGGAGGTGATCCGGCCCCGAAGGATCGTGCAGACATATGAGGTCGCAGAGAGGGCAGTGATTGGCTTGGATCTTAGACTGGGCCCCATACCAAGGAAGTATGGACAAGGTCATGACTTGATTGTGCAACAGGGCTAAGGTCTCTCATAGGTAAAGTGACGCACCTCTGCAGAGTGTAAGAACTATAACTTGTTACTCCCTGTTCCGGGAAGGAGCTGCGAACGCGGCGGGAATGAACTCCAAGAAAGTTGTGGTAAACCCGTGAAGGCTGACGGGCATAGCTTTTCAGAATAAAAGCAACCTTTGAAGAAATGTTTATGAAAACTTGCATTGCCTATGACCTATGGTCTGTGGCTGTAGATATAGTGCATCAAACACTCTTTTTCTAGTGAACTTGCTGAGTACGCTCGTACTCAACGTATCTTCTTAACCCTTGCTAGATTCTGAAGCCATTAAGACGACATCTACATCCAGTTATGCTCCAGGAATCTTCATCAAAAGCTAAAATCTCTTCGACAAAGACAAGGAAGTCAACATATACATAAACTCAAATGAAGATGAAGTTACTGATTAGATAGGAATATAATCTCTTGCCAAAGAACCTATTTCTGTTGTGTATTGCATTAGCAGCAATGCCAGACCAGTAGTTAAAATACTAGTCTTAATAGTATAATGGTTTTAGAGTTGTTTATATTTGATTCTTCTTTGTAAGAAGTTCTTTCTCTCTCTTAAACCTAGAGTATTCTTTGGATCTTATGTAAATAGTTGAGTTGTAACCTTTAGCCATGTCTTGGAACCGCTGTGTTTCTGTTGTACCACTCTGAGGGATGTAATACTAGTGAACAGGTGTTTCATTAGTATTATGTCAACGACTATAGTGTACTACATCATGCAGTGGTATGCTGGGTCACCGCAATTACCTTCCACACCATATAGTTAACCCTTTGTTTTCAGCAAACCGGTGAGATTGACAACCTCACTGTTCATTGGGGAAAAGTCTTGAGTTTGTGTTGTGCAGGTTTCCAAGTTGCTAGCAACACCTTTGAGTCGTTTCCTTCCTCCTACTGGTTCGATAACCTTGGTTTCTTACTGAGGGAAAACTTGTTGTTGTGCTCATCACACCTTCCTCTTGGGGTCTCCCAATGAAGCTCTATAATCAACTGATCCATCTTCAAAGACTTTTCTGGCGCCGTTATCGGGGAGGATAAGGACGACATTCACAAGGGGAGTCCTTCACAACCTTTCTCTTTACTTTGTTTTTGTTTTGCTTAGTTTTTTTTCTTGGTTTTGTTTGCCTCTTTTTATAAAAAACTCCAAATTTTTTTAGTTTAGTTTGGTTTGCTTTCTCTTATCAAAAACACAAAAAATTAGTTCCTGCTCTAGTTGCTGCTATTGTTGGCTTGCTCCACTTTTGCCAAAATGAACTCTGCTGAGAATACCAAGTTGTGTGAGTTCACTAGCACAAACAACAATGATTTCCTAAGTACTCCTATTGCTCCACTTGCTCCTGATGCTACCTTTTATGAAATTAAGCCTGCTTTGTTGAATCTTGTGATGAGAGAGCAATTTTCTGGTGCTAGTTCTGATGATGTTGCTGCCCACCTCAATAAATTTGTTGAACTTTGTGAGATGCAAAAATATAAGGATGTATATGGAGATATTATTAAGCTCAAGTTGTTTCCTTTCTCCTTGAGAGGAAAAGCTAAAGAATGGTTGCTATCCTTTCCTAGAAATAGTAACGATTCTTGGATTAAGTGCAAAGATGCTTTTATTGGAAAATACTATCCTCCTGCTAAGATTATATCTATGAGAAGTGAAATAATGAAATTTAAACAACTTGATAATGAACATGTTGCTCAAGCTTGGGAAAGAATGAAATCTTTGGTTAAGAATTGTCCCACTCATGGACTTACTGCTTGGATGATTATCTAGACTTTTTATGCAGGTTTAAACTTATCTTCAATAAACCTGTTGGATTCAGCTGCTAGAGGTACCTTTATGACCATTACATTGGGTGCTGCAACAAAGCTCCCTGATATTATGATGGTTAATTGTTCTGAATGGCACATTGAGAGAGCTCCACATGTTAAGAAGGTAAATTATGTTGAAGAAACCTCCTCTTTAAGTGATAAGATTGATGTTATCATGGCTATGCTTGTTAATGGAAAAGCTCCTATAGATCCAAATAATGTTCCCTTATCCTCTTTGGTTTCTCAAGAAGAGAAAGTTGATGTGAACTTCATTATAAACAACAATTTCAATAACAATGCATATGGGAATAATATTTGTAGTAACAACAATTATAGGCCTTATCCTCCTAATAATGGCAATACCTATGGAAACTCCTACAACAATACTAAAAGTGCCCCCTCTGAACTTGAAGTCATGCTCAAATACTTTATTAGTAAACAAACCACTTTCAACAAGACCGTGGAGGAAAAGCTTTTGAATGTTGAGAAAAATATTTCTTCTTTGTCTGAAGCACAGTCCTCTTTGATTAATAAAATGGATGCTAAATCTGAAACCTTGGAAAGTACCTTTGCTGATACTCATGCCATACAAGTAACTATTGATGAAAATATTAGACTATTATTCCAACTACATGCTAAGTGGGAAAGAGAAGCTGAAATTGCTAGAAACAATAGTGTGTGCACTATCACCACCACCAATATGGATGCCACTAAACCATAAGAAGTCCCTATTTCTCCTACCACAATGCCTAAACCCAATGAGTCTACTACTAGTGATGCTAAGTTTGATTTTTATCTTGATGGTTGCAATATTTCTGAAGTGATTATGTTCCTACAAAAGCTTGCTAAAAGTCCTGATGCTAGTGATATGAATGTAGCTTTCACCAAACACATTACTGATGCTCTTATTAAAATTAAGGAAGAAAAGTTGAAACACAAAGCCTCTATTCCTAGGAAAGTAGAATATAGTTGGGAACCCATCATTAATATGCAAGTGAATGACTTTGATCTCAAAGCTTCATGTGACCTTGGTTCTAGTGTCTCTATTATGCCTAGAAGGATTTATGAAATGCTTGATTTGCCACCTTTGGAAGATTGCTATTTGGATGTCCCACTCAATGATAATGCTAAAAAGAAACTCATGGGGAGTGTTAATGATGTTCTTATTATGGTTAACAATGCTTATGACCCTGTTTATTTCTATGTTTTGGATGTTGAATACAATGCTTCTTGTCCTATTACTTTGGGAAGACCTTTTCTTAGAACTGTTGGTGCCATCATTGATATGAAAAAAAGGCACCATTAAATATAAATTTCCATTCAAGAAAGGTATTGAAAACTTCCCTATGAGGAGAGAGAAGTTGCTTTTTTGCTCCTCCTTTGAAAGCAAGGTTTGATGTTAATGCTTCCTCATTTGAAAATAATTGATTCTTGCTTTTTGTGCCTAAATTAAAGGCGTTAAAGAAAAGTACTTATTGGGAGATAACCCAAAAGTTTTCTTGAGTCTTGAAAGTTATTACATCTATAATAACCTCTCCTTATCCTTTTAATTTCTTTTTGTGCCAAGAATAACTTCTAATGAGAGGGAAGTAAGATTTGGGGAGTTGCTGTCCCGAAACAGATTTTTATGCTCAACCATAAAAATTCGTGTAAAATCTCTGTAAATCGAATTGGGCTGATATTTTCTGAATAAATACCATAGTATGTTAGATAACTTTTGTTAGTTCAACACTTTTTGATTTGAGCAACATAAGGTCTTCGAAAAAATCGGTTTCTACCTGCTGGTCTGTTTTGACAGATTTCTGCCATTATTTGCATTTGCTTCTTATTGATTCCTTTTTGGGTTCGTTTTGGGAAATTGAACTTTTTGAGGGAGTTGCCATAGTAGCTTGTGTTTTTAGTGAAAGTTTTTCTGTTATAAAGCTAAACCCAAAGGTCTATTATCTTTTGAATACACTAATGTTGCTAATGAAGATTGTGTGAAGTTTTGTATGAAGGAAAATTTTCAGGTGTAGAGAAAGAATGATGTAATGGGATGAAGAATGGACAAAATCTCAAAATTGGGGGTGCCACCCCGTGTCATCCCAAGAAATATTCAAGAGGTACAAGCGTCAAAGCTTGGGGATGCCCAAGGCATCCCCTTCTTCATTAATAAAAATCTCAGGTCTTTCTAGACACTTTGTTTTTATTGTTTCATGCACAGTTGTGTTGTTCTTGGAGCGTCTTAGTTTTCGTTTTTGTTTGCTTAGTTTGATTGAATAAATTAGTTTGGACCCCCGTTCTCGCTGTGTTGTTTCAAATAAGTTGATTGGTGTTGAAAAGGAGTAGAAAGTTCTTGCTTGAATTGTGCAAGAGGAGCTTGCTTTGACTGTGACTTAGACTTTATCATGTCATGCTAGATGTTGTTTTAACCTTATGCTTAGTGATTATTGCTGTAGCATGACTTGTTCCAAACAATTGGGATTGCTTAATGTGCCTTGAAGGAATCATGCGTTGTTTTAGCATACAAAAGCATAGTATTGTGGTATTCTCCTTTGATGCTTTGCTTGGGTTGACTTGGCACATGCTCACACCATGCTATGACTATGAACCAGTCACCTTAGCCTCTATGATCATTTATTCCTTGACTTGTGGTATGACTTTATTCTTTGATTAGTAATGTTTTGTCGCTCTGCATGATTATGACCATTATTGCTCTCTTAGTTGGTCGCTCCCAGTCTTTTGCTAGCCTCCACTTGTATGAGTAAGCTCTACTCATGCATCCAACTCCCAAGAAACCGAGTTATTCCAAAGTGTCCACTATAAATTCCTTTGCATGGTGTGTTACACTATTCCAAGTATATTCTTGTTTTCATCTATTTTCCAATTAAAAATTCTCTTTGTTATGTGACAACTTAGTGATTAAATCTCTCACGAACTTGATGGCACACTTTATTTTTCTTGCCCCTAATAAACTTGAACCATTGTGTCATCTATTGTTGTATATGCTTGCACTTATACATTGGGATTAGCAGATGATACGTCTGAAACGTATCTATAATTTTTTATGCTTCATGCTTGTTTAGTATCTACTTTGCTTTTCTTTATCTACACTTTGAGGTACTTTTTACATGTTTTCTGGTACTAACCTATTAACAAGTTGCCACAGTGCCAGTTGCCTGTTTTCTGCTGTTTTTGGTTTCAGAAAAGCTAGTAAAGAAATATTCTCGGAATTGGACAGGACAAACGTCAAAGTCAATTACTTTCCGTGGGGAACAAGAAGTCCATAGGGGAGACGAAGAAGCGGGCCAGGGCGACCAAACCCCCCTAAGAATGGATGGGCCATGCCCCGCGCCTGGGTAGAGTTTGTCCCCCCTGGTCGCCTCCTCGGACTCCCCCTTCGCCTATAAGAAGCCCCCGATGCAGAAACCCTAAGTACCCGATCAAATCTCCATGAAACCTTCTATAGCCACCGTCACCGTCATCCCTAGATCGGGGGGATCTGAAGTTCTTCCCGGCACCCTACCGGAGGGGAGATCATCCCGGAGGACTTCTCTCCGGTATGATGCGTGAGTAGTTCCACCTTGGACTTTGGGTCCATGTAGTGGCTAGATGGCTGTATCTCCTCCTTGTGCTTTCATGTATAGATCTTGTGAGCTCCGTTCATAATCAAGATCTAATCTATTTGTAATCATGCATATTGCGTTTGTGGGGATCCGATGGATATTGATATTATTATGTTGGTTTGATTAATGGTTTTGTCTTTATGATTCTATCATGTCTGTGTTGTTTGTGATCTTGCATGCTCTTCGTTGTCAGTAGCTATCTTGGCCAAGTAGTTGCTAGTGACTCCAAGAGGGGGTATTTATGCTCGATAGTGGGTTCATGCCTCTAGTTTCCAAGGGAAGTGACAATAATCTCTTCGGTCGTAGATGTGATGTTGCTACTAGGGAGAAAACAATGGTCTCTTGTTCATGGAACATGTGGACTGTTTACCTTACACACTTTGCTTAAAGCAGGTGTCTGTTGCTTGCAACTTAATACTGGAGGGGGTTCAGATGATAACCTGAAGATGGATTTCTAGTCATAGATGCAGTTGGATGGTGGTCTATGTATCTTGTTGTATTGCCCAATCGAATCTCATAGGATCTTTCTGACTAGTAATTGCATTGTTATGCCTTGCTCAGTTCTTGTCAATTGCCCTGCTGTAATTTGTTTACCCTTCATGCCATGTTGTTTATCTAAGGAGAGAACCTCTAATGAACTATGGACCCCGGTCCAATCTTTACCATTTATACATCTTCCACTATTACTTGTTTACTTGCTGCAAACCATTACCTTCCACACCATACGTTTAATCCTTTGTTACATCAAATCGGTGAGCTTGACAACCTCACTGATTCATTGGGGCAAAGTATTGAGTTTATGTTGTGCAGGTCTCTGTGTTGCTTGCAACACCTGTGTGACGTTTCCTTCCTCCTTCTGGTTTGATAACCTTGGTCTTTACTGAGGGAAAGCTTGCTGCTGTTCTCATCATACCTTGCTCTTGGGGTTCCCAACAAAGGCCTCTCTGATAGGCAATCGGCAGAATCGTGCTGTCATGGAGAACACTTTCAACATTGCACTTGTACTTTGTACACAGTTGATATCATGCTCTTTTGTCTATGGATGTGGTCGGTGTGAAATGAAAGGGGAGCTTGTAAGTCCATGGAGTTATGTATGTGTGTTAGAGAAACGGGTGGGCCGCTATCCTAAGCCATGCCTAATCATGGTGGAAACTTGCGGCATCACCATAATGAGCAATCTATGAAACATTCTTCTTATAAAAAAAGAGATAGAAAAATAGATTGAGAAAAAGAAATAAATATGAGAAAAGAGGAAAGAGAGAAAAAAGCACTATTTTCGCATGGTAAATAAGAAGATTGCTGAGATGCTCATTGTTTGCTTGCCTTGTCATTTTGATTATGGGATAGCTCCTGTATCATGTGCAAGGGGTACCCCGTTGGCGGTTCTCTATGATACACATGTACTTATTATGACAAGAACTTGCAAGTAACTAAACTTGAGTAGCATGAGGAGCGTCCCTCGTATTGAAGGGACATGAGATTGCCAACTTATATTTTGTCAAGCATATACTCCATAGTTTGTTCACTTTAACCTTAATCACTTCAAGATGCTTATGATAGGGCAATGAGAGCTGAAAGCTAACAAGTACCATAATTTTTGGAAGCTCTTTTTGAAAATTGAAATCCCTGATTCTTTTTATGAAGGGCCTTTCTTCCACCATTATATTGAGTCTCCACCTTCTATCCTTAGGCACCAGTCAAGAAAGCATAGTTGCCATTCTTAGTTCTATGTGCATTGTCCCAAAACTTATTGATTGATGCATATGGTTGATATTACTTGTTCTTGTGCTATCAGTATCTAGTCACTCTTATGAACTTTGAAGGTGTCCTATGCATCTATTTGCTACTCAGGAGGGACAAGCTGAATGCCACTATGCTATGTTTTCTATATGTGATACAAACAAACGTTTTTCAATGCATGTTATTCATGATCTTTGTTTGTAACCTTTCATGTTGCATGCATAGTTACTTTGTCTTACTATTAGAACTCCATCTTTCATGCTCATATTTAGAGTTCTTTGATACCAGATTTCAATGCTTGCAAATGGTTTGATCTTGATTTTGATGGTGCATGTCACCTCAAAAATTATTCTTTTTATCACTTACCTACTCGAGGACGAACAGGAGTTAATCTTGGGGATGCTTGATACGTGGAAAACGTATCTATAATTTTTGATGTTCCATGCTTATTTAGTATCTACTTTGCTTTGCTTTGTCTGCACTTTGAGGTGTTTTTATATGTTTTCTGGTACTAACCTATTAACAAGATGCCACAGTGCCAGTTGTCTGTTTTCTTCTGTTTTTGGTTCCAGAAAAGGTAGAAAATCAATATTCTCGGAATTGGACGGGACAAAAGCCAAACTCAATATTTTACCGTGGGGAAAACGGAGCCAGAGTACGAGACAGAGAGGAGCCACCAGGGGGCCACACCCTTGGCCGCGCGGCTAACCCTAGCTCGCGCCTGGGAGGGTGCGGCCGCCCTGGCTGCCCCTGCCTCGCCTCTTCGCCTATAAAGACCCCCCGATACCAAAACCCTAAGTACCCGATCAATATTCCACGAAATAGTCCGTAGGCGCCGCCACCATCGTCCCTAGATCGTCGGGGATATGAAGCTCTTCCCGGCACCCTGTCGGAGGGGAGATCATCCCGGAGGCCTTCTTCTTCATCATGCCAGCCTCCGGTATGAAGTGTGAGTAGTTCCACCTTGGACTACGAGTCCATGTATTAGCTAGATGGTTGTATCTCCTCCTTTGTGCTACCATGTTTAGATCTTGTGAGCTCCGTTCATGATCAAGATCATCTATTTGTAATCATGCATGTTGTGTTTGCGGGGATCTGATGTATATTGAGTTTACTATGTTAGATTGATTAATGGTTTTGTCTTATTGAATCTCATAGGATCATGAATGTCTAGTATTGCATTGTTATGTCTTGCTCAGTCCTGTCAACTGCCCTGCTATAATTTGTTTACCCAGCATGCCATGTTTGTTTATGTTAAGGAGAACACCTCTAGTGAACGATGGACCCCGGTACAATCTTTACCATTAATACATCTTCCATTGTTACTATGTACTTTCTGCAAACCATCATTACCTTCCACACCATACAGTTAACCCTTTGTTTTCAGCAAACCGGTGAGATTGACAACCTCACTGTTCGTTGGGGCAAAGTCTTGAGTTTGTGTCGTGCAGGTTTCCAAGTTTCTAGCAACACATTTGAGTCATTTCCTTTCTCCTACTGGTTCGATAACCTTGGTTTCTTACTGAGGGAAAACTTGCTGCTGTGCTCATCACACCTTCCTCTTGGGGTCTCCCAATGAAGCTCTGTAATCAACTGAGCCATCATCAATGCCCCGCTGCAACGGCCTGGCAGGACAAAAGATGTTGTGCAAGTTCTCATTGCGAGCACATATGACTATACATGGAACGCATGCCTATGATTATTTAGTACTTGTATGCTTTATATTATATATTTGTAAATGACCTAGATCTTGATATTACATGAATAGTCTTGTCCATGCAACGCCCGCCCATCCATCCCTATGCCTACCGCACTCAGATCCTGCTGTTTACTACAATTGTTACCGTTGTCCTTATTTTACTACTGTTGTCACTTTGCTATTGCTACTACACAACTATTGCTACTGATAAACTGTTGTGAGCAAGACTATTTCCAGGTGCAGCTGAATTAACAACTCAGTTGTTAAGGCTTATAAATATTCTTTGGCTCCCCTTGTATCGAATCAATAAATTGGGATTTACTACCCTCGGAGACTGTTGCGACCCCCTATACTTGTGGGTCATCACCCCTCCTGATGTGCACCCATCTCTATACGGCGTCATCATGGCCGCCAAAGGCTACATCCCTGAGGTTCTGATGGTGGCGCTCAGCCACCTCTTCGACAACATGGCTATGGGTGTAGCATCCCAGCATTTAGGAACCTAACGAAGGGTAGATTTAGGATTGTGTATTGTTGCATGCATCTACTTGTGAAAACGTGGGTAAAATTTTTGCCAAATAAAAACTTTAAGTGATCAATGTTTCTTTCTTACTTTAAGATTAGGTTTAGACTTAAAGTAGGATTGTTATAAACTTTGATGTGATCTTAAAAGAATTATGTGTGTTTTGAAAGGGGTTTGAATTTAAAAACTTAAGTGTTTGAATAATAATTTAAATGATTTAGATATAAGATTTGAATCTTAAATTAATCAAGATATAGGTAGAATAACTTAAATCTCAAAACAATAGAAATTATGAAATTCATTTTCACATTATAAAGACATAAACAAGTTACAATAGAATAAAGAATAAGAATCTTATTTATTAATAATAACATAATCTTTATTACAATTGAATAAAATAAAGATTACATGAACTATAATTTTTTTTACAAAGGATTAAGAAAATTACATCTACTAACTATCCTATATCTAAAACCTAAACTAAGTCTTCATCTTTATCTTTGAACCTGCAAAACAAAGATTAAACAGAAATAAAACAAGATTAGTGTTAGTATGTATTTCTCTCAGATATGTCAGTGAGGTGCACTTGAAAATCTCATCATTGAGAAATGTTAAAGAGGGGCAAGTTTCACCAATATGAAAGATTTCATCTTTCATAAATTCACAGCCAGAATGCAAAGGACAGCCAAAAGGGATCAGTTCACTAGCCAAGGTAAAAGTAGATTGGTAACAGTAAGATCAAAATTTTCTGAACCTATCCATATGTGCATAGCAGGCACACAGGCTGCACACACACAATCATGCAAGGGTGTGCTGTCGACTGCACAAGCACAGCCAGATCAAACAAAACCAGAGAACAACCATGGGGAAGCACCCTAGTGCAACACCACACCACACCACAACACAGCCTGGGAGGACAGCAAGTAAACCAAGAACAACAGCTAAACCCAACCACCAGATTAACCCCAAACATCACCAGAATGGTGACATAAGGAGGAGGAAGAATCAGGTGGACAACAAGGCCAAGCCAGGAGCTAGGAGGAGCAGGCTAGCTCCAGATCAAGCACAAGAGTCCAGCAAAACCAGATCAAGATCATCACCAACTTACTCCCCAAATATCAGCTTTTCTAGTGAGTTTCATAAAACCTTCACATGATCTAATCATCTTATTTAGAGAAAGGCATGTGCTGTTTTGCAAAACAAACCCTCAGAAGACACCCAAGTGGGGTGAATCCATCATAGGGATTTCTAAAAATCTAAAGGAAAACAACAAAGCACCAGAATCCAACCAGAGCTCAGAGCAACATCCTTGCTCTGGTTGTCAAACCATATTCTACAATTCAATCATACATATACCTATGATCTATTTCTAGGCACATCTCTAAAAGAAGAGTAGAACCTTAGAAACAAATCTTTGGAATCCTAGATTGATCAAGCTCACAATCATTTTACCAAGCTATGATTCAATAAAGAATAGCTGGTACCACTACCAAGACTATCTAGATGAACCAACTAGATAAGATTTGAATCCCTAAGCCTCAGACCAACATCATTGGTCATAGGGAATTCAGATATGAGCATCTCTAGTTTTCAAAGCCAAGATTATCTCAAGCATAAACTAACCAAATCCATGGTTTAGAATTTAACATGTGTGCCATACATGATGGTGTCACAAGAACAATTCAATATGAATCAGGAAAAGCAGAAAATCATCCTAGATTCAGAAAATCAACTAACTAATCATTTTCCTGTTAAAAACAGGAATCATAACTAGAATATTCCCATAATACACTTCACTGTTTGAGATCATGAGGATCTCAATCCACATATTAATTTCCAAGCTAACAACACTAGGGCATTAGCTGTATCTTATCATAATCATGACCATGAATCAAATAAATAGTGGAAAGCTATAATATCATTAGCTTTACCAAGCATGGTTCCCATACAACCACATCATCTGAATCAGATGCAATCCAAGCATCAAATCATCAAGTAAGCCACCAGAAACACCATACATCAGATCAACCAACAAGCCTCAGGCCAATAAGCATTCAGTATGGGTACAGACCATCTAAACATGAATAAATTCCTCCTGTACATGAACAAGCACATCACAGAAACCCTAAAAGAGATAATCATCCTAATCTGAATCAGACAATAGCCAAAGAGGACACTGCTAACATCTAGCATCGAATCAGCAAGCATAGAGAGCACCAGGAGAGGGGAAACAAACTCACCATAGGTCCTCGCTGAAGGATAGAAGAGGAAGAAGAGGGGCCGACGGCCATGGCGGCACGGGGAGGACCCCAGAGGGGGCGCTGCAACCCGCACGGCGCCACGGCAACGACCCTGATCATGCCTGGAGGTGCAAAGCATCACCTCAACGCACGACGACGACCACACTTGAACCCATGTCAATCCCCAAACCATAGGGTTCGGGACGGCATCGATCCATCGCAGGAGAGCCCTAGGCTCGAATCCAATTGGATAGAACGAACGGGCATCTTCGACAACTCCCTAATGCACCACGGCGGCGACCATAACGGCCGATGGCGGCGGGAATCGCCGGCCACAGGGTCGGGGCCAGAGGAAGAGAAGATGAACTCGCGCGAGAGAGAGAGACAGTGAGGAATGGGCCGAGCTAGGCCGGACCCTTCGGGGTGGCTCTTTTATCTAGTACTAGTGGGCCAACAGGGCCCAATAAAAATAACCAGCCCAGAAACAATTTCAGGCCTGTTTTAATAAAAAGAAAAGACCAAAATACCCCTGGACTTAATAAAATTATAAAAAAATAAAATAATTGTCCAAAAGTTATAAACAAAATATTTTTGGATTCACAATAATCCATTATGTCCAAATAAAATAAGATATCAAATTTTGGATATTCAAATTTTTATAAGAAATTTGTAATTTAAATATTCCTTATGAAATTTTGCGAAATTATTGAAAGGTGATAAAAATAAATAAAAATCATTTTCATTATTTATTAATATTATAGTATTTTTGAAAAATACTAAATAAATATTTAGTAGTAAAATTAAGGTATAATTATTAATTCCTAAGCAATTATTAAATCAATAAAAGTCAAATAAAGGGAAATAAAATAAAATAATTCAATATAGGTTATAAAATATTAAAAAGTAATATTTATAAACCCTTTATTACTCAAAAGGAAACTTTTTGGGATAAATGCATATAAATTCAAATAATGCATTACATTATCTGCATAATCATTTTGCTTTTTCAAATATTGTCCTTACCGGGCAATAATGATGTTTTTGTAGAACTAGAAGCTCAAGGTCCAGTGCAAGCATCAGACTTCACTACCTTGCCATGACAAGGAAAGTTCATCACTTGCTCATATCCTTTGAAGAGTCTTTATCAAAGTATTTGCAAATTGTGTGTTATCATATATGCTATAAAAGAAGGAAAATATTATTTTCCCAAATAAAGAAATTATGGATATCATCCTAAGTGGTGATATGATGGAGCAATAGAACTTAGAGTTCTAATTGCAACAATGATGATCAAGTAGGAACTTAATAACCCCTGACATCAGTGATTCTAGCGCCGTATATTACGCGTTAGCCATGAGATTTGGAATGGGACAGAGAAGTCAGTTGTATCTTCTTCCTCTCGCATGAAGCCAGATGTGCAGGTCGTGGCTGTTATCCTCGCAGCGTGCATATTAATTGGTAATTCGTAGAGGATATGCAACATATGGGTGGGAACCCTCAACGTCCCACGATAGTTCTGGCATCTAATGGTTTGTACCAACCATTGTCGTAATTCATTATGTGGGCATGGTGTACACCAAGGAGGCATGCGGGGTCGCGAAGGGGGTAGTGATTGGCTTGGACCAACTACTGGGACCCACATCATGGAATTGTGGACGGGAAAGTACGCTCGGTTGTGCAACAGGGAGTTGATCTCTCATGGGTAAAGTAACGCACCTCTACAGAGTGTAAGAACTGTAACTTGTTACTCCCTGTTCTGGGAAGGAGCTACGGACGCAGCAGGAAAGGAACTCCATGAAAGTTCTAGTCAACCTGTGAAGGCTGATTGTCATAGTTTTTCAGAATAACATCAATCTTTGAAGAAATGTTTACAAAAACTGCATAGTGCCAAGGATTTATAATCCGAGGTGGTAGATAGAGCATCAAACTTCCCACCTTGCATATAATGAACTTGTTGGGTAACGTTGTTACACATACTTTCCTTTGATCCCTTGCTTAGACTCTGAGGATTCCGAAGACGTGCCAATGTATGCAGCTGAATGCCAAGAAGACGTGTTCTACGAGGAACCGGATCTATCCGGAGGAGTTGAAGGCGTGGACTACGAGATCCGTTACGGTGTCAATGAGAACGAGTCCACTTAAGAATCTAGTTAGTAGTAACCAACAAAGCCGAACAACATGAACTCTATAAAATAAGTTGTTGAGACCCACTCCTAGTCAAAGTTGTTACTTTTAAATTTCCGCTGAACATCTTATATTTTGGTTTGTAAGTTGGATCTCTTGGAAGTATTGAACTTCCGGTATTGTAATAATAATAATGTGTGTATCTTTGTAATATGGACCCGCAATGTTTCTGTTGTACCACTCTGAGGGATGTGATATTTACGGAACGGTGTTCTGTGGATGTCATGTCAACGACTATAGTGTACTACACATGCAGTGGTATGCTGGGTCACCGCAGTTGGTATCAGAGCAAATTGCTTTGACCTTAGGTTGGAAAACCTAGTTAAGGGTATTACCTGTAGGACTTTTGGCAACGATAAAGAATTCTCTAAAAGTAATATAATGGGTGTTCAAATGAGAATATTCCGTTATATATTTTAGTACGATAATTCTTTGTTATAATGCAATATATTATTGGATACTAATTAAAATTATTTTTCCAATATACAGAGATATGGCACCAAAGTTTCCTAAACAGACTTTGGTAAGAAAAGAGGAGACTCTTGATGATTATCAAGGATCATTTACAGACCAACTTCGTCAACTTTTAAAGATTTTTAATTGTCCAACTAGAATTCCAGTGAACACTATCACTTATCTTGATGGCCGGATGTTATCCAAGTATCGTGTGTGTATCCAACTTCTAGAGAAGCTTGGATTGTACCACGATCTACCCATAGGTGAAGGTAGGAGTCATTTAGCAGCCTATCATGTTGCGGTTGTGGAGGCAATAGCTAATATCTGGGAGCAGAAAACCAAGGAGCTAGAAGGTAGCACATTTTCTGTGATACCTCATGATTCTAAAGACTCGGAGCCTATACCGGACCATCTTACTTTGGTTAAGAAGTATCCTAAGTTAGCTTCCAAGTTTATGGACAGATACCGGACACTCGTTGCATCTTTTTATAAGACTCATCAAGTGATTGTCGAAGACAAAAATGACATGTTAGAGGATCTAACTGATCCGGAAAGAAGGAAGCAATTAGCATCTCAGTTAGAGAAAGAAGCAAGTAGTAGCGCAACACCTATCTTTAAGGATATACCTATAGATCCAGAATCTTTTACACCATATCCTTACTCACCAAGACCTGAACCTACATATGATCCTACTATAGATATGTGGTATGCAGTACCACAGGGCTCAGAGGATGGTTCTGACTCAGAACTTCCTATTGAGAACTCGGATGGATGGAGAATGGGATCATATAATGAACCTCATGAACACCAGATGTCCACAGATGGTTCTGACAGAAATGTTGGACAATCTAGTTGGATGGGTGCAAGAATGAATCCTAATAACAGTAGTTGAAATACTATGTCAACAGATGATCAGGAAGAAGAAGAAGATTCTGAGGAAAGAATGTTTGAATAATCAACATCTTCTCAAAACCCAGGGAATATACATTATCCGGTATTCAATTATCTTGTCCACGAGAGCACCTGGGGAGCAGTAGGATCTGCGTATCCTGGTGACAACTCTAGAAATGAAGCTCAGGAGATGCAGGCTGGAGATAATGTTGAATATGTTTCTGAAGACTTTTCAGCTGAGCTGGAAGGAGTCAATGCGCTCAGGTTGAGTAATGACTCAAGTCCTGACACTTCAGATACAGAGTATGTTCCTTCTGGAAGGCCATATGTTCCACAAACTATGCGACGAACAACACGTCATCACGGTTGGACATCAGGCATGTACGATGAGCGTAGTTACTACTAGAAGACAATTAGTTAGTAGTATCAAGTACCGTGTTTGTACCCCAAGTAATAAGGTAGTTGTGTGATTATACCTATATGGTATATGTGTAATGACTTTGTATCATTATGATATTATGTAAAATACGTGAAATGCATATTTGGATTTTCTTTGGATCTTCATTGTGTGACTAGTTCTGTGCGTAAATTCAAGCTCAGAACACATGTTCATGATGTAATTATGAGTATTCGCTTTATGTTGCAGGACTAGGGGGTCATGGAAACGGGTGTAGAAATGGAAACTGAGTAGCAGCGGATGGAGCGTGAGGCCAAGGAAAAGGCCGATGCTGATACAGCAAATCAAGGAGCATTACCACCACCACCAATGAGACCGTTAATGGAGCAGAACTTTATGCAATGCATGCAAATGATGCAAGAGAACCAGAACAAGTTTATGGAGGAGTTGCTGGGGCGAGCAAATCAGAGGGCACCTGAAGGAGGAGGAGTGAGTTTATCTGATTTCCAGAATGCAAGGCCGTTACCTTTTGCATCAGCTCCTGAACCAATGGATGCAGAAGATTGGTTAGCCGATACGAAAAGGAAGCTGAAAACTGTAGGTTGTAGTGATGAGTAGAAATTGAAGTATGCAACTCATCTTTTGACTGGACCTGCAGCATCATGGTGGGAAAATCAGTTAGCCATGCAACAACCAGGAAGGGAATTTACCTGGGAGGAGTTCAAGCAGAGATTCCGTGAATATCATGTTCCGGAAAGTGTCATGGAGTTGAAGAGGAGAGAATTTGAGGAGCTTCAACAAGGATATACTAGTGTCATGAAGTACATCCGGGAGTTTAGCCAACTGTCTCGTTATGCTGAGGAGGATGTTAACACTGAAGAGAAGAGGAAGGAACGTTTCTTGCGTGGATTAAATCCATTTGTAAGGATGCAGCTAAGATTAGCCAATAAGCAAACTTATCAGTAGTTGTTGGATGCAGCCATTACTTTTGAAGATGATTACAAGAATGTCCAAGAGGACAGGAGGAAGAGAGCCAAGAAGGAAACCAAGAGAATTCAGGCAAGCAAACCTAAACCTAACCTGGAGTTCAAACCCCGGAATAGGAATTATGGAAACAACAACAATAACAAGGGCAGCGGTGGAAATCAATCTAATCCGAGAAGGAATGTTATCTGTAACAATTGTGGAATTCCAGGGCATTTCCAGAGGGAGTGCAAAAAGCCTGTAGTGATCAGTTATGGTTGTGGTTAGAAGGGGCATATCAAGCCGGATTGTCCGAGTAAACCACTGGGAGGATGGCCTGCCAAAGGAGGAGGACAAGCCAGTGGAGGAAATGGACAACCCAATAAAGGAGGAAACAATGGCAAGAACAATAATGGCAAGAGAAACCGACCTACCAGAAAACTGAACTGTGCAACCCTCGAGGAGGTGGATAATTCAGAGCATGCAGTAATAGGTACGCTCAATATCCTTACCAATCCTGGCAAAGTTCTATTTGATACTGGTGCAACTACTTCATTCATTTCTGAAGAATTCTGTGATAAGTTCGGGATTAGAAGGGCAACGTTAGAACATCCTATGACCGTAGTTACAGCAGGAGGGAATGTGATTGTGCGCCACATAAAACAAGATCAGGTTATCTCGATCTGTGGTTGTACATATTTCGCAGACCTTTATGTGATTCCTTTGAAGGGAATTGCAGTAGTGCTTGGGATGGATTGGATGATGGAACACGGAGCTCGGATAAATTGTGAGGAGAAAACTGTCTCAATCAAAACTCCAAGTGGAGCAAGGATAGTTTACCAGGCAGATAAACACAGTCATATCATGGTGGATCTGCAGTTGAATTCAATGAAGGAAGTTAAATTAGAAGAAATTCCTGTAGTTAATGAATTCCAAGATGTTTTCCCAATGGAATTACTAGGAATGCCACCAGACCGGGAGATAGAGTTCACCATTGACCTAATACCTGGTACAACCCCAATAGCTCAGGCACCATATAAAATGGGACCCAAGGAGTTGAAATAACTCAAGGAGCAAATTGATGAGTTAGCAAGAAAAGGATTTATTCAGGAAAGTGTATCTCCATGGGGAACACCAGTAATTTTTGTGGATAAGAGAGATGGTGGAAGACGGATGTGTGGTGATTATAGAAATCTGAACAACATGACGATCAAGAACAAGTATCCTTTACCAAGAATTCAAGATTTGTTTGATCAAGTGAAATGAGCTGGAGTATTTTCAAAGATCGATTTAAGATCTGGATACCATCAAATAAAAATCAAACCGGAAGATGTTCCAAAAATAGCATTTGTCTCAAGATATGGACACCATGAATATCTGGTGGTACCATTTGGTTTGACCAATGCACCGGCAATATTCATGAATCTGATGAACAAGATCTTCATGCCATACTTGGATAAGTTTGTCATCGTCTTTATTGATGATATTCTGATATATTCCAAGGATAAGGAAGAGCATGCTGACCATTTAAGAATAGCATTGCAGATTTTAAGAGAACATAAGCTTTATGCTAAGTTCAGTAAGTGTGAGTTCTGGTTAGGTGAGGTAGAATTCCTCGGTCATGTGATCAGTAAAGATGGGATTGTTGTGAATCCATCTAAAGTTCAGTCAGTACTAGAGTGGATGGCACCAACCAATGTGAAACAAATTTGAGGTGTCCTAGGAATGGCTAGTTATTATCGGAGATTCATTGAAGGTTTCTCCAAAATAGCCGGACCAATGACTAAATTATTAAGGAAGAATACACCATTTAAGTGCGATGAGAAGTGTGAAGCAAGTTTCCAAGAGTTGAAAACGAGATTAACCACAGCTCCAATCTTAGCAGTTCCTGAAACAGGGAAGGATTTCACCGTATACTGTGATGCATCTAAAGAAGGTTTGGGGTGTGTATTAATGCAAGACCGGAAAGTAATTGCTTATGGTTCAAGACAATTTAAACCACATGAAGTCAACTATCCAACCCATGATTTAGATTTAGCAGCAGTAGTTTTTGCACTGAAAGGATGGAGGCATTTTCTTTATGGAGCCAGATGTGAGTTATACACTAACCATAAAAGTCTCAAATATTTCTTCACTCAAAAGGAATTGAACATGAGACAGAAGCATTGGTTGGAATTAATCAAGGATTATGATCTAACAATCAATTACACCCTAGGAAAAGCAAATGTTGTAGTAGATGCTTTAAGCAAAAAAAGTGCAGATATTCAGCCTAGCAACAAAGAGTTACCAAAAGAGTTACAAATGGACTTGGAAATATTAGAACTCCAATTCATTAGAACAGAGGTTCTTGGAGGATTTGTGACTATGCAGATAGTTGCAGAACATGACAGTGATCTTAAGCAAGAAATTTTTAGACGTCAAGAAGAAGACCCTTTTATTGCTGAGGAAATTTGGAGGTTATCTCAAGGGAAAAAATCAGTTTTTCGCCTTGGAGATTATGGATCTTTATGGTTCCAAGATCGTTTATGTGTTCCAGATGTGACTGAGATCAGAAATGTCATACTCAAAGAAGCACATACTACCCCATATTCTATACATCCAGGTAGTACTAAGATGTATATGGATTTGAAGGAACTATTCTGGTGGAATAACATGAAAAGAGATATTGCTAAATATGTATCTGAATGCCATACTTGCCAAAGGGTGAAAGCTGAACATCAAAATCCAGCAGGACCATTACAAACCTTAGAAATTCCTGAATGGAAATGGGAGGAAATAGGCATGGATTTCATCACAGGATTACCTATGACACCAAAAAAAGAAGGACATGATATGGGTAATAGTGGACAGACTCACTAAGAGTGCACATTTTATTCCAGTGAATCAAAAAGATAATGCCGAGAAGTTAGTTGAAGTATATGTCAAAGAGATAGTAAGTAAGCATGGAGTACCCAAGAAGATCGTAACTGATAGGGGATCAGTGTTTACTTCAGCATTTTGGAAGCAATTGCATGAGGCACTTGGTTCAAAGTTAGATTTCAGCACGACATGTCATCCTGAGACAGGAGGTCAAACTGAAAGAACAAATCAAATACTAGAAGACATGTTGAGAGCTTGTGCACTGGATTTTGGAGGAACATGGGAGGATCACCTACCATTGGCAGAATTTTCTTATAACAATAGCTATCAGAGTAGTCTGAAGGCAGCTCCATATGAGGTTCTGTATGGAAGGAAGTGTAGATCATCAATATGTTGGTACGAACCTAGAAGCAGCAAATAATTTGCGCCTGATTATATCAAGGAGAGACAATACATCATTGATAAGATCAGAGATAGACTGAAAATAGCCCAGAGCAGGCAGAAAAGTTATGCGTATCAAAGTCGAAGATCATGGCATCCAGAAGTAGGAGATATGGTCTATTTGAAAGTAAGTCCCATGAAAGGAGTAAAAAGGTTCGGAGTTAAAGGGAAATTAAGCCCAAGATATATCGGACCATTCAATATACTGAGCCAAAACAGAACTATAGCTTATGCTTTAGAGTTACCATCAAGACTGACTCTAGTGCATAATGTTTTTCATGTATCACAACTTCGCAAATGTTTGAAAGTTCCAGAGGATGCAATAACACATCAAGAGATAGAACTACAAGCAGACCTGACTTATATTGAAAAGCCCTGCAAGATTCTAGAAGAAAATTGGAAAAGATTGAGGAATAGGGCAATCAAGTATTGCAAGGTACAGTGGGAACATCACCCTGAAAGGGAAGCCACATGGGAGAAAGAAGAGGATTTAAGAAAAACTTATCCAGAACTATTCAGGTACATCTCCAACAAACTTGGGACGAAGTTTAATTTAAGAGGGGAAGTCTGTAGCATCCCAGCATTTAGGAACCCAATGAAGGGTAGATTTAGGATTATGTATTGTTGCATGCATCTACTTGTGAAAAGGTGGGTAAAATTTTCGCCAAATAAAAACTTTAAGTGATCAATGTTTCTTTCTTACTTTAAGATTAGGTTTAGACTTAAAGTAGGATTGTTATAAACTTTGATGTGATCTTAAAAGAATTATGTGTGTTTTGAAAGGGGTTTGATTAAAAACTTAAGTGTTTGAATAATAATTTAAATGATTTAGATATAAGATTTGAATCTTAAATTAATCAAGATATAGGTAGAATAACTTAAATCCCAAACCAATAGAAATTATGAAATTCATTTTCACATTATAAAGACATAAACAAGTTACAATAGAATAAAGAATAAGAATCTTCTTTATTAATAATAACATAATCTTTATTACAATTGAATAAAATAAAGATTACATGAACTATAATTTTTTTTACAAAGGATTAAGAAAATTACATATACTAACTATCCTATATCTAAAACCTAAACTAAATCTTCATCTTTATCTTTGAACCTGCAAAACAAAGATTAAACAGAAATAAAACAAGATTAGTGTTAGTATGTATTTCTCTCAGATATGTCAGTGAGGTGCACTTGAAAATCTCATCATTGAGAAATGTTAAAGAGGGGCAAGTTTCACCAATATGAAAGATTTCATCTTTCATAAATTCACAGCCAGAATGCAAAGGACAGCCAAAAGGGATCAGTTCACTAGCCAAGGTAAAAGTAGATTGGTAACAGTAAGATCAAAATTTTCTGAACCTATCCATATGTGCATAGCAGGCACACAGGCTGCACACACACAATCATGCAAGGGTGTGCTGTCGACTGCACAAGCACAGCCAGATCAAACAAAACCAGAGAACAACCATGGGGAAGCACCCTAGTGCAACACCACACCACACCACAACACAGCCTGGGAGGACAGCAAGTAAACCAAGAACAACAGCTAAACCCAACCACCAGATTAACCCCAAACATCACCAGAATGGTGACATAAGGAGGAGGAAGAATCAGGTGGACAACAAGGCCAAGCCAGGAGCTAGGAGGAGCAGGCTAGCTCCAGATCAAGCACAAGAGTCCAGCAAAACCAGATCAAGATCATCACCAACTTACTCCCCAAATATCAGCTTTTCTAGTGAGTTTCATAAAACCTTCACATGATCTAATCATCTTATTTAGAGAAAGGCATGTGCTGTTTTGCAAAACAAACCCTCAGAAGACACCCAAGTGGGGTGAATCCATCATAGGGATTTCTGAAAATCTAAAGGCAAACAACAAAGCACCAGAATCCAACCAGAGCTCAGAGCAACATCCTTGCTCTGGTTGTCAAACCATATTCTACAATTCAATCATACATATACCTATGATCTATTTCTAGGCACATCTCTAAAAGAAGAGTAGAACCTTAGAAACAAATCTTTGGAATCCTAGATTGATCAAGCTCACAATCATTTTACCAAGCTATGATTCAATAAAGAATAGCTGGTACCACTACCAAGACTATCTAGATGAACCAACTAGATAAGATTTGAATCCCTAAGCCTCAGACCAACATCATTGGTCATAGGGAATTCAGATATGAGCATCTCTAGTTTTCAAAGCCAAGATTATCTCAAGCATAAACTAACCAAATCCATGGTTTAGAATTTAACATGTGTGCCATACATGATGGTGTCACAAGAACAATTCAATATGAATCAGGAAAAGCAGAAAATCATCCTAGATTCAGAAAATCAACTAACTAATCATTTTCCTGTTAAAAACAGGAATCATAACTAGAATATTCCCATAATACACTTCACTGTTTGAGATCATGAGGATCTCAATCCACATATTAATTTCCAAGCTAACAACACTAGGGCATTAGCTGTATCTTATCATAATCATGACCATGAATCAAATAAATAGTGGAAAGCTATAAGATCATTAGCTTTACCAAGCATGGTTCCCATACAACCACATCATCTGAATCAGATGCAATCCAAGCATCAAATCATCAAGTAAGCCACCAGAAACACCATACATCAGATCAACCAACAAGCCTCAGGCCAATAAGCATTCAGTATGGGTACAGACCATCTAAACATGAATAAATTCCTCCAGTACATGAACAAGCACATCACAGAAACCCTAAAAGAGATAATCATCCTAATCTGAATCAGACAATAGCCAAAGAGGACACTGCTAACATCTAGCATCGAATCAGCAAGCATAGAGAGCACCAGGAGAGGGGAAACAAACTCACCATAGGTCCTCGCTGAAGGATAGAAGAGGAAGAAGAGGGGCCGACGGCCATGGCGGCACGGGGAGGACCCCAGAGGGGGCGCTGCAACCCGCACGGCGCCACGGCAACGACCCTGATCATGCCTGGAGGTGCAAAGCATCACCTCAACGCACGACGACCACGGCCACACTTGAACCCATGCCAATCCCCAAACCCTAGGGTTCGGGACGACATCGATCCATCACAGGAGAGCCCTAGGCTCGAATCCAATTGGATAGAACGAACGGGCATCGTCGACAACTCCCTAATGCACCACGACGGCGACCATAACGGCCGATGGCGGCGGGAATCGCCGGTGGCGGCATCGCGGGCCACAGGGTCGGGGCCAGAGGAGGAGAAGATGAACTCGCGAGAGAGCGAGAGACAGTGAGGAATGGGACGAGCTGGGCCGGACCCTTCAGGGTGGCTCTTTTATCTAGTACTAGTGGGCCAACAGGGCCCAATAAAAGTAACCAGCCCAGAAACAATTTCAGGCCTGTTTTAATAAAAAGAAAAGACCAAAATACCCCTGGACTTAATAAAATTATAAAAAAATAAAATAATAGTCCAAAAATTATAAAGAAAATATTGTCCTTATCGGGCAATAATGATGTTTTTGTAGAACTGGAAGCTCAAGGTCCAGTGCAAGCATCAGACTTCACTACCTTGCCATCACAAGGCAAGTTCATCACTTGCTCATATCCTTTGAAGAGTCTTTATCAAATTATTTGCAAATTGTTTATCATATATGCTATAAAAGAAGGAAAATATTATTTTCCCAAATAAAGAAATTATAGATATCATCCTAAGTGGTGATATGATGGAGCAATAGAACTTAGAGTTCTAATTGCAACAATGATGATCAAGTAGGAACTTAATAACCCTTGACATTAGTGATTCTAGCGCCGTATATTACGCGTTAGCCATGAGATTTGGAATGGGACAGAGAATTCAGCTGTATCTTCTTCCTCTCGCATGAAGCCGGATGTGCAGGTCGTGGCTGTTATCCTCTTAGCATGCATATTAATTGGTAATTCGTAGAGGATATGCAGCATATGGGTGGGAACCCTCAACGTCCCACGATAGTTCTGGCATCTAACGGTTTGTACAAACCATTGCCGTAATTCATTATGTGGGATGGTGTACACCAAGGAGGCATGCGGGGTCGCGAAGGGGACAGTGATTGGCTTGGACCAACTACTGGGCCCCACATCATGGAATTGTGGACGGGAAAGTACGCCCGGTTGTGCAACAAGGAGTTGATCTCTCATGGGTAAAGTAACGCACCTCTGCAGAGTGTAAGAACTGTAACTTGTTACTCCCTGTTCCGGGAAGGAGCTACGAACGCAGCAGGAAAGGAACTCCATGAAAGTTCTAGTCAACCCGTGAAGGCTGATTGTCATAGTTTTTCAGAATAACATCAATCTTTGAAGAAAGATTTACAAAAATTGCATAGTGCCAAGGATTTCTAATCCGAGGTGGTAGATAGAGCATCAAACTTCCCACCTTGCATATAATGAACTTGTTGGGTAACGCTGTTACTCATTCTTTCCTTTGATCCCTTGCTTAGACTCTGAGGATTCCGAAGACGTGCCAATGTATGCAGCTGAATGCCAAGAAGACGTGTTCTACGAGGAACCGGATCTATCCGGAGGAGTTGAAGGCGTGGACTACGAGATCCGTTACGGTGTCGATGAGAACGAGTCCACTTAAGAATCTATTTAGTAGTAACCAACGGAGCCGAACAACATGAACTCTATAAAATAAGTTGTTGAGCCCCACTCCTAGTCGGAGTTGTTACTTTTAAATTTCTGCTGAACATCTTATATTTTGGTTTGTAAGTTGGATCTCTTGGAAGTCTAGAACTTCCGGTATTGTAATAATAATAATGTGTGTATCTTTGTAATATAGACCCACAATGTTTCTGTTGTACCACTCTGAGGGAGTGATATTTACGGAACGATGTTTTGTGGATGTCATGTCAATGACTATAGTGTACTACACATGCAGTGGTATGCTGGGTCACCGCAATGGGCAATGACTTTGTTCAGATGGCCGAGGACCACATGGATCTCTGGCTCAGGACCTTCTTAGACAAGCACTACTACGTGTAGTGCTTGCTCCCTGATCATGGAGATGGTGGCGGTAGTGCATGCATGATAAAAAAAGAAGTTGTATATTTTTAAGTATCTAGGGAATTGTTGAAAACTTATTCTGTTTACTATTAGGTGGTATATACTAACCCCTCACATGATGGAGAACTTATGCGGTGGTAGGATTGCATCCCTTTTGATGTGGTGGTAGGATGCCACCATAGATGTTGGCGGTGATCGGTTGGATCACACTAACTTGGTAGGCTGGAACTGCTGATGCTTGTGCTCATATGATTATGCATGCTTAACTAGTTTATGTTTATTGCCTTGTGTTTGTGAACTTGATCTGCCTGATTTAGTTGTGCTCCTTATAGGTTGCATAGTGTTATGTCTCATAGAAATACAACTGGTATGTGGTGTACTACGACAAGAAGCCGAGAATCTACAAGACATGGGAGGAGTGCAGCCAACAAGTGACGGGTTACCAGCACAACCTCCATAAGGGGTTTAAGACTCTAGAGCAGGCACAAAATGCCTACTCTGAGTTCTTAGCAGAGCATCCACAGAAGGGACAACCATCACAAGATATGAACATCAATTTCACTCTACCTCCATCAGTTCATCAACAAGTTCATCCATATGAGCAGTTTCCACCTACACGGGATGCAAGTATGATCAAAGACATCATCATCAGCCTGATCATGTGGATTGTCTACTACCAGTTATTCTGATTCATGTGATCGATCATGTAAGATCTTAAACCCTGATGAATAGTTGGCAAGCTCACCATTTTGCCATGCGAGGTAACCATATCGGGCCGGATGCGGGTTCCCAAACGTGCAACTTTGCACCAGCCGAGCCCAATCTGAGAAACCAAACAAAGTGGCCATATGAGCTCTTCTAGTGGGGAAACGAAAATACAGGCAACCAAATAAACCACCCATCCTTGCCCGAAGGCAATCTCCCCCATGCAGCATCCGCTAGGCCAAGTGGGAAAAACATGAAATTACGGCCCGAGCAACCAAACACGCCCTAAGAGGATAACATATAAACATCAACCATATCACACATCATTATGCGTGAATGATTAGAGACAAACATGTTTGTTTTCATATATTATGGTTAGCAGGATTCTTCCCAAACAATTTATCTTGGGATCTCTTAGGCCCACATGAGTGCCGCCACTGCCGCAACGGATGCCTTGTAGAGCACACCTCCATATCGCTCACCCCCTGCGCTGCATCCGGGCGATGTCGACCAGCCGAACATGCCTCTATCCGCTCCTGTCATGCCGCCTTGAGGACCCGCTGCCCCGACGCTGGTACTTGGGCTCAGGCGTCCACCGCTTCGCGACTCGCTGGTGACCGTGCAAAGCAGAAGCAGCACCGCCACCCTACAGACCTCATGTGAAGATATGAAAGTTCGACACCAACAAATCACCTATATACATCACTATCGATTGAGCACTCAGCTGATATTCAGCTGAAAGTCATGGTGCGGCGGTGGAGCGCCAGGTCCGGTCCATGGATTTTGGGGACCCTAGGGAAACATGACACTAAGGGCTCCTTGTTTAAAGCGACAGATCTTCAGATCTTCCATGAGGTCTAGGGGGCAGTGGCCCTCCTACTTCAAAAAAATTCTTAAAGATATCTTTTGTATTTAAACGATAATTTTAAACATTATTCAAAGTTTAAGCATGATTAACATCCTTGAGCCTCTCAACAATGGATATCGAGCTCCACGTTTTGTTTTCCACATGAAAGAACTAAAAATATAGTTTTCACAAGAGAAATATTCAATAACAAATTAAATAATCCGTATTTTGATGTCTCTGTGAAGACATTCCAACCTACTTATCGATGAATAAGCCAACATATAAACATCAACCATATTCCAGCATCAACGTGAATGATTAGAGACAAATAACTAAGTTTCCATCTCGTACGGTTAGCAGGTTTCTTCCCAAACAATTTCTCGTGGGCTCTCTCACACCCGCATGAGCACTGCCGTAGCAGCAACGGAAGCCCTCCACAGCACACCTCCATATCGCTCACCCCCCGCGTTGTGTCTGGGTGATGCCGGCCATCCGAACACGCCTCCGTCCGCTCCTGTCATGCCGCCTTGAGGACCTGCTGCCCCCACGCTGGTACTTGGGCTAGGGCATCTGCCACTTCCCGACTGGGCAGCGCAACAACATCATCGCCACCGTGCCGAGCCTCATGATGGAAAAGCAGCTTTGTCAAGATATGAATGTTTGCACCTACAAATCAACGATATGCATCACTAAATTGTTAGTTATATACCGATTGAGCACTCATCTGAAATTCAGCTGAAAGTCGCAGCGCGGCGGTGGAGCAGGTCCGATCCCCAGATTTTGGGGACCCTAAGCAACATGACACCAACGCCCCTTGTTTAAAGTGGCGGATCTTCCATGAGGTCTAGGGGGGCAATGAACCTCCTACTCGAGAAAATTTCTTAAAGATATATGTAGTATTTATACTATAATTTTAAACATTACTTAAAGTTTAAGCATGATTAATATCGTTGAGTCTCTCAACAATGGTTGTCGAGCTCCACGACTTGTTTCCCACATGAAAGACTTAAAATAGATTAGTTTCCACAAGAGAAATATTCAATAACAAATTAAATAATCCGTACTTTGATGTCTTGGCGAAGACATTCAGAATATCACTTCCTGCATCATTGTTTGTTCTTGATTCTACCTTCATCCAAAGACCTTAATCTTAATATATGGTGATGTGGCTTTTTCTCAATAGGTTCAAAACAGAAGATCCAGAGATAATCTATCCTCGGTCATCCTTTAGTATTAACTGTAAAGGTGACACATCTCTTGTAACACAAGATTTCCCCTGTATGTGCATAGAAAATCTAGGGCAATGACCATGGTCTTTCAATTCAGGTGATGTCTGTAGAGGCGATGCCGTTTTATTCAAACAAAAGGTTCATGAGAAGAGGTAGTCATCTATATTTCTGTACTAGTTTATCCGGTCTCTCTTTGGAATGGTAACACGACTCTCCTTGGTGACTATTATAGTGGGAAAAACACTCAAAATGTATTGGGAAGCGAATAGCAGCTGGAAAAGTTATTAAGGAAAGTTATGGTAAAGAGAAGAAACAATACCCCTTTACTGTAAGGATTAATTCAATGATATAACTCTACTATATTCGTTTTCTTATGGCCCTTCTGATTATGTTTGTTGTTCAGTTTAATAGATTCAAGTTTTCTGGAGCAAAGGAGTAGGTAAATTACTCCCTTTATATCCGCTACTTGTCAAAGGACGCACTACTGGAAAACAGGTCTTCGGTTCGATCTGAAGAATGTCAGCAGTCCCGGCCTGTTACGAACCGCGACTAGTGCTAACACTAGTCCCGGACCGTGACGCCTCCAACGGCTAGTAATCGCGATAGCCACTAGTCCCGGACCAGACCAGACCTCTAGTCCTGGTCCGTAATATGGTCCGGCACTAGTAACCGGGAGCGGGCCAGCTGCTCTTTTCGTCCCGGGTCGTAGAACGGTCCGGGACTAGTTGTCCCTCAGTATATATACAATATATATACAACTTCGTGTCCACCTTCCCTAGCCATATGGTGGCCATTTTACTCAAAGAAGCAAGCCGAGTTCATGCCATTTTTTTCTCAAGATTTAGTTTGCAACCCCTAAATCCAAAGTTTTAAAAGTTTAGAACTTCATTCTTTCATCTCTTATTGCTACTTTAACTCTATAATGCTCTAGAAGTATAGAGATATGGATCATGCATGCATGCTCTAGAAGTAGAAGGATTTTGATATGTGTAACAAAATTTGATTAGGCACATAGTTACTGAAAATTGAAATGTGTAATTTTAGAGTTTTAGAGCTTAGAATGGAATGGGGTTTTCACTGATAGAATAATAATAAAAAACTCCACATTTATCATGTTAATTGTTTTCTCCAATTCATAAATTGGTGCATGTAAATTTTTCAAAATTCAAAATTAATGCTCTAGAAGCTCTCATTATAACTTGTAATAAATTTATCATGTTGTGTAATGGTTTTTGATATACTTTTACTATAATGCAGATGGTCCGGGAATGGATGTACCATACTGACCGACGCTCTGGCGAGTTTATTAATGGCGTGCATGAATTCATCCGTGTTGCTGATGCAAACAAGCGCAATGGTTTTGTATTCTGTCCATGTAGTGGATGTTGGAATCAGAAGTATTACTCTGACTAAAAAACCCTTCACATCCACCTGTTGAAGTCCGGATTCATGCCCAGTTATAATTGTTGGACCAAGCACGGAGAGAGAGGGGTTATAATGGAAGACAATGGTTTTCCTGAGTACGAAGATACTTCCATGGGGGATGATGAAGAAGAGACACATGATGAACCCGCTGATGATCTTGGTCGGACCATTGCCGATGCACGAAGAGACTGTGAAAATGAAAGGAGAGGGAGAAGTTCAATCACATGTTAGAGGATCACAAAAAGTTGTTGTACCAAATTGCAAAAATGGTCTGAAAAAGCTGGGCAGCACACTGGAATTGCTGCGATGGAAGGCAGAGTGTGCTATACCTGACTCCTCATTTGAAAAGTTGTTGAAAATGATGAAGAATATGCTTCCAAAAGATAACATATTGCCCGCCAGTACATACGAAGCAAAGAAGGCTGTCTGCCCTATAGGTTTAGAGGTTCAGAAGATACATGCATGCCCTAATGACTGCATCCTCTACCGCGGTGAGGAGTATGAGAATTTAGATACATGCCCGGTATGCACTTCACTTCGGTATAAGATTAGACGAGATGACCCTGGTGACGTTGAGGGCGAGCCCCCCCGAAAGAGGGTTCCTGCGAAGGTGATGTGGTATGCCCCTATAATACCATGGTTGAAACGCTTATTCAGAAACAAAGAGCACGCCAAGTTGTTGTGATGGCATAAAGAGGAACGTAAGTCAGACGGGATGTTGAGACACCCCGCTGATGGGTCGCAATGGATAAAAATCGATAGAAAGTACCCGGACTTTGCAGATGATGCAAGGAGTTTAATGTTTGGTCTAAGTACAGATGACATGAATCCCTTTGGGGAGCAGAGCTCCAGTCACAGCACCTGGCCCGTGACTCTATGCATCTATAACCTTCCTCCTTGGTTGTGCATGAAGCGGAAGTTCATTATGATGCCAGTGTTGATCCAAGGTCCGAAGCAACCCGGCAACGATATTGATGTGTACCTAAGGCTTAGTGGAAGAACTTTTACAGTTGTGGCACGAACCCGGGATACGCGTGTGGGATGAGCACAAGCAGGAAGAATTTAACCTCCGAGCATTGCTTTTCGTAACAATCAATGATTGTTCTGCTCTTAGTAACCTTTCAGGACAGTCAAACAAGGGATACAATGCATGCACACACTGTTTGGATGAGACTGAAAGTATATATTTGGACCATTGTAAGAAGAATGTGTACAATGGGCATCGTCGATTTGTTTTGGCCAAGCATCCCTTAAGAAACAAAGGCAAGCATTTCAACGGTCAGGCATGTCACCAGACGAAGCCTAAGGAGCGTACTGGTGCTGATATATTTGATATGGTCAAAGATTTGGATCAAATAATAACCTTTGGAAAGGATCCTGGCAGAAAATCTATTCCAAAGGACGCTGACGGACACGCACCCATGTGGAAGAAGAAATCTATATTTTGGGAGCTACCATATTGGAAATTCTTAGAGGTCCGCTCTGCAATCGATGTGATGCATGTGATGAAGAATCTTTGCATGAACCTGCTAGGCTTCTTGGGCGTGTATGTGAAGACAAAATATACACCGGAAGCACGAAAGGACCATCAACGTATGAAAGACCCAGATGGCCTGCATCCAGAATGGTTTCAAGGTCATGCCAGCTACGCTCTTACCAAACAAGAGAAGGAAATATTTTTTGAATGCTTGAGCAGTATTAAGGCCCCGTCTGACTTCTCGTCGAATATAAAGGGAATAATAAATATGGTACAAAAAAAGTTCCAAAACCTAAAGTTGCACTGCCACGTGATTATGACGCAAATGCTTCTGATTGCATTGAGGGGGCTTCTACCGGATAATGTTCGAGTACCCATTGTGAAGCTATGTGCATTCCTCAATGCAATCTCTCAGAAGATAATCAATCCTAAAGATCTACCACAGTTACAGAATGATGTGGTCCAATGTCTTGTCAGTTTCGAGTTGGTGTTCCTACCATCCTTCTTCAATATTATGACGCACCTACTGGTCACCTAGTTGAAGAGATTTCCATTCTCGGTCCTGTACTTCTACACAATATGTTACCCTTTGATAGGTTCATGGGAATCTTAAAGAAATATGTTCGTAACCGTGCTAGGCCATAAGGAAGCATCTCCAAGGGCTATGGAACAGAGGAGGTCATTGAGTTTTGTGTTGACTTTGTTCCTGACCTTAGGCCGATTGGTCTTCCTCAATCGCGATATGAGGGGAGACTGAGTGGAAAGGGTACTCTAGGAAGGAAATCAATAATATGTAGGGATGAACATTCTTACACTGAAGCACATTACACAGTTCTACAGAATTCTATCTTGGCAGCCCCGTATATCGAGGAACACAAAATTTTTTACGCTCCAACAACCCTAGAAAGCATGAATCTTGGATTAGAGATGAACACATGAAGAGTTTTGGCGGTTGGTTACAACATCTCATAAAAAACAACACTCTTGGAGATCATCTATACTTGTTGTCTAGGTCACCATCTTCGACTATATCGACTTTCCAAGGGTACCAGATAAATGGGTATACATTTTACATGATCGCCCAAGATAAAAGGAGCACCAACCAAAACAGTGGTGTCCGCTTTGATGCAACAGACAACAATGGGTCAAAGACCACATATTATGGTTACATAGAGGAGATATGGGAACTTGACTATGGACCTACTTTTAAGGCCCCCTTGTTTCGGTGCAAATGGGTCAAGATGATAGGAGGAGGGGTTAAGGTAGACAAGAAGTACGGAATGATATCGTTGGATCTCAACAATCTTGGGTACTTAGACGAACCATTCTTCCTAGCCAATGATGTGGCTCAGGTTTTCTATGTGAAGGACATGTCTACCAAACCTAGAAAAAGAAAAAATAAGCAAAAGAATACATCAGACGATGAGCCAAAGCGCCACATAGTTCTTTCAGGAAAAACAAACATTGTGGGAGTGGAGGACAAGACAGACATGTCAGAAGATTGTGATAAGTTTCATGAAATTCCGCCCTTCGTAGTGAAGGATGACCCAAGCATCATGTTAATGAATGAAGATGCTCCATGGATACGGCAGAATCAGAAAGGGACACACGCGAAGAAATGATGTGTAATAATGTTATGAATGAAGATGCTCCATGTGCCCATTTTTATGTATTAAACACGGTTATGAATGAAGATGCTCCATGACTGCATAGTGTTGTCCGCAAACCATCTTGAGTGTGTTAGTCCCGTTTTGTGGCTGGACCGGGACTAAAGGGGGACCTTTAGTCCCGATTCGTACTTACCATTAAGATCTGATCTGCAAACGCGCGTGGTCACATATTAGGGAGTGCCTCTATGACTAGTTTCTTGGAGATGCCAGAGGACTGGGCTCCGGCGACATCTCCCTGAAACTGGCCATAGTGGTGTCCCTGCTCTCGAAGACCATCTTGCATCTTGTAACTTCTCTAACTAGATCAATACGCCTGGGAGCTAACTAATTTCACATATTAGGGAGTGCCTCTATGACCAGTTTGTTGGAGATGCCGGAGGACTAGGCTCTTCCGACATCTCCCTCAAACTGGCCATAGTGGTGTCCCTGCTCTTGAAGACCATCTTGGAGATGCCTCAAACTGGCTGGAGGACTGGACTCACAAGGATGCCTGTTTATAGTACAAGCAACTCGGCATAGTGTCGACACTCACGACATAATGTCGACACTCACCCCTATTATTAGTGCTCACTCATGTTTTGTCCTTGTTGGTGTCTCCAACCGGGACTAAAGGTTCAGCTTTAGTCTCGATTGGCACACCATCCGGGACAAGGTACAAGCCGCACGACATAATGTCAACACTAACCCCTATCATTAGTGCTGCTTGGCCCATCCTGCCACAATCCCTTCAGTCGCGGTTGTTTTCTCCAACCGGGACTAAAGATGAACCCTCTATTTATAGGCATTTCCCTCTATTTATAGGCCTTTCCCTATATTTATAGGCTGCCCGATCCAGCCTGCCCGCCCTTTCCCTCTATTTATAGGGCGACCGTCATGGCCACCCACACATACACACATTCCTCACCCCCTACTTTAGGATGCCCATCCCGCATCCTCGTAGTCGATTCAGCGGCAACGATGGAGTACTGGGCTCCGCCGGGCATTTCCGAGACTAGGCTCCGCCGGGCTGGCACTAGATGGTGCTACCTTCCAGGACGTGTAGCTTGGTGAGGAATACGGGTGTCATATTAGACCCGGAGCTTCTTTGGTGGAGGTCGCCTGGTCCAGGAAGGGTGCAGAGGGAGCCGGCCACCGAGGAGGTGGTACAGCGTCGTGTCAGGGAGTAGGACGAGCACGTCCGTCGCTATATGGTTGCGTTGGACACCAGGGTCGATGATACCTGGCAGATTCTTCAGGGATCTCACTCCAGCTATGCTCGTGTGATGGTTCCGTCTCTTTGGGTTTTCACCTCCCGCGGCTTAGGCACCGGGAGTCATCGTCCAGTTTGATTGAGCAAGATGTATTAGTTTTAATACATTTATTAGTTTCAATACTACGGAATCGGGACTAAAGGCTCCCCTTTAGTCCCGGTCCAACCACAAACCGGGACTAACACTCAATACATTTATTAATATTAAAAACCGAGACTATGGAATCGGGACTAAAGGCCCCCCTTTAGTCATACTCATATCTAGCCCTATAGTACGTAGCTTCAGGGACGTCTTCATCTTTGTCTTCGTCATCGTCATCGTCGTTGTTGCTAGGCGCACGGGGCTGGATCCTCAGCCCAGCCATATCATATTGTGGGGGTACCTTCCACTACGACCTCGGATTCATAACGTGTGGGGGAGGGGGTGATATGTCGGAAACGTATCTATAATTTTTGATGCTCCATGCTTGTTTAGTATCTACTTTGCTTTACTTGTCTACACTTTGAGGTGCTTTTTACATGTTTTCTGGTACTAACCTATTAACAAGTTGTAACAGTGCCAGATGCCTGTTTTCTGCTGTTTTTGGTTTCAGAAAAGTTAGTAAAGAAATATTCTCGGAATTGGACGGAACAAACGTCAAAGTCAATTACTTTCCGTGGGGAACAAGAAGTCCATAGGGGAGCCGAAGAGGCAAGACAGGGCGGCCAGACCAACCCTAGGCGCGGGTGGGCCCTGACCCACTCCTGTGAGGGGTGTGGAGCCCCTGGCCACCGCCTCGGCCTCCCCCTTCGCCTATAAGAAGCACCCGATGCAGAAACCCTAAGCACCCGATCAAATCTCCACGAAACCGTCTGTAGCCGCCGCCACCATCGTCCCTAGATCGGGGGATCTGAAGTTCTTCCTGACACCCTACCGGAGGGGAGATCATCTCGGAGGCCTTCTCTCCGGTATGATGCGTGAGTAGTTCCACCTTGGACTATGGGTCCATGTAGTAGCTAGATGGTTGTATCTCCTCCTTTGTGCTTTCATATATAGATCTTGTGAGCTCCGTTCATGATCAAGATCTAATATTTTTGTAATCATGCATGTTGTGTTTGCGGGGATTCGATGGATTTTGAGATTATTATGTTGGTTTTATTAATGGTTTTGTCTTTATGATTCTATCATGTCTGTGTTGTTTGTGATCTTGCATGCTCTCCGTTGTTAGTAGCTATCTTGGCCAAGTAGTTGCTAGTGACTCCAAGAGGGGGTATTTATGCTCGATAGTGGGTTCATGCCTCTAGTTTCCAAGGGAAGTGACAATAATCTCTTCGGTTGTAGATGTGATGTTGCGACTAGGGAGAAGACAACGGTCTCTTGTTCATGGAACATGTGGACTGCTTACCTTACACACTTTGCTTAAAGCAGTTGTTTGTTGCTTGCAACTTAATACTGGAGGGGGTTCAGATGATAACCTGAAGGTGGACTTCTAGTCATAGATGCAGTTGGATGGCGGTCTATGTATCTTGTTGTATTTCCCAATCGAATATCATAGGATCTTCCTGACTAGTAATTTCATTGTTATGCCTTGCTCAGTTCCTGTCAATTGCCCTGCTGTAATTTGTTTACACTTCATGCCATGTTGTTGATCTAAGGAGAGCATCTCTAGTGAACTATGGATCCCAGTCCAATCTTTACCATTGATACATCTTCCACTATTACATGTTTACTTGCTGCAAACCATTATCTTCCACACCATACGTTTAATCCTTTGTTACAGCAAACCGGTGAGCTTGACAACCTCACCGATTCGTTGGGACAAAGTGTTGAGTTTGTGTTGTGCAGGTCTCCGCGTTGCTTGCAACACCTGTGTGATGTTTCCTTCCTCCTTCTGGTTCGATAACCTTGGTCTCAACAGAGGGAAAACTTGCCGCTTGCTCTTCACACCCTGCGCTTGGGGTTACCAACGAAGTGCCACGTCGAGCATCATCAAGGATTTTCTGGCACCGTTGCCGGGGAGGCTAAGGACGTCTTCACAAGGGGAGTCCTTCACTTCCTTTCTCTTTACTTTGTTTTTAGTTTGCTTTGTTTCTTTTGCTTGGTTTTGTTTGCCTTTTTCCAAAAAACCCAAAAAATTAGTCTAGTTTGGTTTACTTTCTTTATTCAAAAACATAAAAAATTAGTTCCTTCTCTAGTTGCCACCTTGCTCTAGCTCACCATGTTGATCCCTAAGTTCACACTAAAAGATCTTGCGATAGGTAGTGGCTCCATAATTGGGAAAGATAATATTGAAGAATTCTTTAATTATGTTAGCAAGCATGAGGATATTGAGGATAAATCTATAGCAGAGCTTGCTCCTAATTATGAGATTGCTGCAGCTTCTTTAGTTCATATGTTGGAGGCTAGGTTTGTTAGCCTGAACCCCTTCATACAATTCTTGTTCCTAAAACTAAAAGAAGAAAAGAATGCTGAAAAGAGAGAATTCATCCTTGAAACTTTATCAAAATAATTTCATGATGTTGCTAGGGAAGCCAAAAAGGTCTTTGAGCATTTCAATATGCTAGGCTCAAGTGTAGACGTTGTGGGTATTTCTGATAAAACTAAGCCTATAGAGGAATTTAAGATACCCATACCCTTTAAGCTTGTTGGAATGCATGAAGCCTTTGAAAATAATTTTGATTGGATTGCTCCTAAAAATCCTTTTGATGAAAGTAGTAGACCAAAGAGAGATGAGAAGGGATCCTCCAAAACCCATTTGGATGAGATACCTTTCATAGTTTAAGACTTTGAAAGTATGGATGTTAATGCTTCATCATTTGAAAATACTTGATTCTTCTTGCTTCGTGTGCCTAACTTAAAGGCGTTAAAGAAAAGTACTTGTTGGGAGATAACCCAAGAGTTTCCTTGAGTCTTGGAAGTTATTACTTCAGTAATGACCTCTCCTTATCCTTTTTGTTTGATTTTTGTGCCAAGAATGACCTCTAATGAGAGGGAAGTAAGATTTGGGGAGTTGCTGTCTCGACACAGATTTCTGTCCTCCACCAAAAAAATTCGTGAGGAGTATCTGTAACCTGGATTGAGCTCAAAATTTACGAATAAATCCCCCAGTATGTTAGATAACTTTCGTTAGTTTAACACTTTTTTGATTTGAGCATCAGAAGATGTTCGAAAAAATCAGTTTCTACATGCTGGTCTGTTTTGACAGATTTCTGCCATTATTTGCATTTGCTTCTTATTGATTCCTTTTTGAGTTCTCTTTAGGTGAATTGAGCTTTTTGAAGGATTTACAATAGTAGCTTGTGTTTCTAGTGAAAAGACTTGCTGTTCCAAAGCTTTGCCAGGGGTCTAATATATTTGAATACACTAATGTTGCTAATGAAGATTGTGTGAAGAATTTTTTTTCAGGTGTAGAGAGAGAATGATGCAATGAGATGAAGAATGGGCAAAAACTCAAGCTTGGGAACACCACCATGGTGTCACCCCAAGAAATATCCAATAGGTACAAGCGTCAAAGCTTGGGGATGCCCAAGGCATCCCCTTCTTCATCAATAAAAAGCTCAGGTATGTCTAGACACTTCATTTTTATTGTTTCGTGCACAGTTGTGTTGTTCTTGGAGCGTCTTAGTTTTCATTTGCTTTGATTAGTTTGTTTAGTTTGCTTGAGTAGTTTGGACCCCCGTTCTCGCTGTGTTGTTTTACAAATAAGTTGCTTGGTGTTGGAAAGGAGTAGTAAGTTCTTGCTTGTAAGTGCAAGAGGAGCTTGCATTGACTGTGACTTAGACTTTAGCATGCCATGCTTGGTGTTGTTTTGACGTTATGCTTATTGATTATTGTTGTAGCATGTCTTGTTACAAACAATTGGAATTGCTTAGTGTGCCTTGAAGAAATTATGCGTTGTTTTAGCATTCAAAAGCATAGTATTGTGGTATTCTCCTTTGATGTTTTGCTTGGGTTGACGTGGCACATGCTCACACCATGTTATTACTATGACAAGTCACCATTAGCCTTTATGATCATTTAGTCCTTGAATTGTAGTACCACTCTTTGCTTTGATTAGTATGCTTTGTTGCACTGCATGATTATGGCCATTATGCTCTCTTATTTGGTTGCTCCCAGTCTTTTGCTAGCCTCCACTTGTATGAGTAAGCTCTACTCATGCTTCTAACTCCCAAGAAACCAAGTTATTCCAAAGTGTCCACTATAAATTCCTATGCATGGTGTGTTACACCATTCCAAGTAAATTCTTGTTTTCAGCTATCTTCCAATTAAAAACATTTTGTTATGAGAAAACTTAGTGATTAAAGCCCTCACGAACTTGATGGCACACTTTATATTCTTTGCCCCTAATAAACTTGAACCATTGTGAAAACTTTGTTGTATATGCTTGCACTTATACGTTGGAATTAGCAGAACCGTGCTGTCATGGAGAACACTTTCAACTTGTACTTTGTACTCAGTTGATATCATGCTCTTTTGTCTATAGATGTCACCGGTGTGAAATAAAGAGGGAACATGTAAGTCCATGGACTTTGTATTCTGTGTTAGAGAAACGCCTGGGCCGCTAGCCTAAGCCATGCCTGATCATGGTGGAAATTTGCAGCATCACCATAGTGAGCTATCTATGAAGCGTCCTCAATAAAAATATATGCATATGGTAAATAAAAAAGATTGTTGAGATGTTCATTGTCTGCTTGCCTTGTCATTTTGGTTATGGGAAAGCTCCTGTACCATGTGCAAGGGGTACCCCGTTGGCGGTTCTCAATTATATGCAAATACTTACAATGATAAGAACTTACCTGGGCCCAAAGTTGAGTATGCATGAGGTGTGGCCCTCGTGTTCAAGGGACTTGAGATTTCCAACTTATACTTCATCAAGCATATACTCCATCTTTGCCACATTAACCTTAATCACTTCAAGATGCTTATGATAGGGGCAATGAGGGTTTAAAGCTAACAAGTACCATAATTTTTGGAATCTCTTTTTGAAACTTGTAATCCGTGCTTCCTTTACAAAAAGGCCTTTCTTCCACCATTATTGAGTCTCCATCTTCTACCTTTGGGCACCATTAAGAGAGCATAGTTGTCACTCTGTGTGCAGTGTTCCAAAGCTTATTAATTGATGCATATTGTGATATTACTTGTTCTTGTGCTATTTGTTTCTAATCACCCTTGTGAACTTTGAAGGTGTCCTATGCATATATTTGCTACTCTATGAGGGACAAGATGATTGCCACTATGCTATGTTTTCTGTATGTGAAACAAACAAACATTTTTCAAATGCATATTATTCATGATCTTTGTTTGTAGCTTGTCATGTTGCATGCATAGTTACTTTGTCCTATTGTTAGAACTCCATCTTTCATGCACATGTTCAGAGTTCTTTGATCCCAGCTTTCATTGCTTGCAAATGGTTGGATCTTTATTGTGAGGGTGCATGTCACCTCAAAAATTATTCTTTTATCACTTACCTACTCGAGGACGAGCAGGAGTTAAGCTTGGGGATGTTGATACGTCGGAAACGTATCTATAATTTTTGATGTTCCATGCTTGTTTAGTATCTACTTTGCTTTACTTGTCTGCACTTTGAGGTGCTTTTTACATGTTTTATGGTACTAACCTATTAACAAGTTGTAACAGTGTCAGATGCCTGTTTTATGCTGTTTTTGGTTTCAGAAAAGTTAGTAAAGAAGTATTCTCGGAATTGGACGGGACAAAAGTCAAAGTCAATTACCTTCCGTGGGGAACAAGAAGTCCAGAGGGGAGCCGGAGAGGCAAGACAGGGCGGCCAGACCCACCCTAGGTGCGGGTGGGCCCTGCCCCGTGCCTGGGAGGGGTGTGGGGCCCCTGGCCACCGCCTCGGCCTCCCCCTTCGCCTGTAAGAAGCCCCGATGCAGAAACCCTAAGCACCCGATCAAATCTCCACGAAACCGTCTGTAGCCGCCGCCACCATCATCCCTAGATCGGGGGATCTAACGTTCTTTCCGGCACCCTGTCGGAGGGGAGATCATCCCGGAGGCCTTATCTCCGATATGATGCGTGAGTAGTTCCACCTTGGACTATTAGTCCATGTAGTAGCTAGATGGTTGTATCTCCTCCTTTGTGCTTTCATGTATAGATCTTGTGAGCTCCGTTCATGATCAAGATCTAATCTATTTGAAATCATGCATGTTGTGTTTGCGGGGATCCAATGGATATTGAGATTATTATGTTGGTTTGATTAATGGTTTTGTCTTTATGATTCTATCATGTCTGTGTTGTTTGTGATCTTGCATGCTCTCCGTTGTTAGTAGATATCTTGGCCAAGTAGTTGCTAGTGACTCCAAGAGGGGGTATTTATGCTCGATAGTGGGTTCATGCCTCTAGTTTCCAAGGGAAGTGATAATAATCTCTTCGGTTTTAGATGTGCTGTTGCTACTAGGGAGAAAACAACAGTCTCTTGTTCATGGAACATGTGGACTGTTTACCTTACACACTTTACTTAAAGCAGTTGTCTTTTGCTTGCAACTTAATACTAGAGGGGGTTCGGATGATAACCTGAAGGTGGACTTCTAGTCATAGATGCAGTTGGATGGCAGTCTATGTATCTTGTTGTATTGCCCAATCGAATCTCATAGGATCTTTATGATTAGTAATTGCATTGTTATTCCTTGCTCAGTTCTTGTCAATTGCCCTGCTATAATTTGTTTACCCTTCATGCCATGTTGTTTATCTAAGGAGAGCACCTCTAGTGAACTATGGACCCCGGTCCAATCTTTACAATTGATACATCTTCCACTGTTACCTGTTTACTTGCTGTAAACCATTACCTTTCACACCATATGTTTAATCCTTTGTTACAGCAAACCGGTGAGCTTGACAACCTCACCGATTCGTTGGGACAAAGTCTTGAGTTTGTGTTGTGCAGGTCTCGGCGTTGCTTGCAACACCTATGTGACGTTTCCTTCCTCCTTCTGGTTCTATAACCTCAGTCTCAACTGAGGGAAAACTTGCTGCTTTCTCTTCACACCCTGCGCTTGGGGTTACCAACGAAGTGCCACGTCGAGCATCATCAGGGGGCTCCCGGATGACGAGGCCACTACACCCGTGGCCTTCACCACCACTACCCTTCTTATGGCTCTGTGGCGGCTGCGGGTACCGCAGGAGACGATGGTCTCCCCCGGTGATGTAGCGCATCACACCGATGATAGTCCGGTTCTCCCACCACAGGCGGCGGCCAACTTCATTGTGGTTCACCGGGGGAGGGCCGTCACCCTCGTACCTGGCGACCTCTCTTTCACACCGGTTAGCAAAGAAGGCATTCCATGTGTCATAGTTGTCGGGATCCCACTAGGGATCCATCCGCTACTCTGGTGTGAGCTCATGGTAGAAGTGGTTCGTGATTGCCTCCTGGCGTGCGGAACCTTGATGGACAGGAGGGACAGGAACCCCTCCAGTGCTCAGCATCCAGCCGGCGGGCGGCCGGTAGCCCGGCGGGCAAGGGTAGCTGGAGGCGCACAACACCTCGGTCTCCTCGAGGGTTAGAATGGCCCAGTAGGCGTTGTCCATTGTTGTGAGAGAGGAAGGTGTGGATGTGTGGATAGCCATGGCGCGATCAGCCTAGATATAGAGGGAAAGGGCGGGAAAACTTGGCGGGAAGCGGTGGGAAATGGCGGGAAATATGTTTAGTCCCGGTTAGTGACTACAACCGGGACTAAAAGCTCTGGTAAAAGGGAAAGGGCGGGAAAACTTGGCGGAAAGCAATGGGAAATGGCGGGAACTATCTTTAGTCCCAGTTAGTGACTACAACCGGGACTAAATGATGCAAACAGATGTATGGATATTATATTAAGATTCTTTATATTTTTGTGATAATAATAGACATATTATTTGTTTTATTTGGATTTTTACAATAGGAGATATGATTTTCCAAAGTTTTATATTTGATTTGAATTAAAAAAAGAAAATTTACAAAAAAGACACTAGTCGCGGGTCGTGGCTGGACCCGAGACTAGAGGGTGCATGCGCGCGCGAAAACGAAGCGGCCAGAAAAACCCTCTAGTCCTGGGTCGTGGCTTAACCCGCAACTAGAGGGTGAGTCTTTAGTCGCGGGTTAAGACACGACCCGGGACTAGAGACCCTCTACTCCCTGGTGGTGGCTTAACCCGAGACTAAAGAGCTGTCCCTTTATATACCGCGCGCCAGGGACGGGCGCGCCCACCCAGCACTTAGCACATTCTACAACGAAGACGAATATGAGAAGGCGCCGACACAGAGAAATGCAAGGGAGGTGCTGCCCGAATCCACCGCGCCGCTGCCCTCGTCTCCGGCCGCCCCGCCGTGCCGCCACGTGCCGCTCCGCCGGGCCGCCGCCCGCACCGAGCTGCCGCCGCGCGCCCCCGCCATGCCACCGCCCCGCAACACCGCCGCCTCGCCGTGCCGCCGTCGTGCTGCCGCCGGCGTCAGTTAGTAGATATTATTTGTTATTATTATGGTTATTATGTTAGTTATTATTGTTATTAATATATAAATGCTACTATTAGTTATTGTTTTAGTAAATATCACATTTTGTGGTAATATTATATTATTAGGGTTTTGTATATTATTCATAGTAGTATTGTTAGTAGTATATTATTTGCGGTAATGTTGTTAGTAGTATTGTTAGTATAGTAATATTATTTGTATAATATATTTTTTGTGGTAATATTGTTAATAGTATATTATTAATATTATTAGTATATATTATTATAATTATTATATTATTAGGAAATATTATTTGTGGTAATATTTTATTATTAGGGTTTTGTATATTATTAGTAGTAGTACTGTTAGTAGTATATTATTTGTGGTAATGTTGTTAGTAGTAATATTATTTGTATATTATATTATTTGTGGTAATATTGTTAGTGGTATATTATTAATATTATTAGTATATATTATTAATTTTTTTTAACCCGTTTAACTCTCTTTCTGTTATAGTTAAGTCATGGATCATGATCGCAGTGGTGAAGGTCTTCTTCAGGGCATGATAAGAGGTGAAATTCCTCTTATTACTATCGGTAAAGATAATATGCTCGAGGAAGAGATTTCCTCATATCTAAATCCATCCGGTGATGGACTAGAGGAAAACCTGATGTACCAAGGGGAAGACCGGATGGACGAAGGGCAAACAAATAACAACAATAATGATGGCCCCTCGACATGATCCGGCGAGGTATATATATAAAGCCTCATGTTACCTATATTCGTTAATTGATCTAGGTATATCAATATATATATATTAATCACTCTCTCTTCTTATTTTGGCCCACCGGATCGAAGCAATCGACATCTCGAACGAAACGAGGGCCGAATAGAAAGTTGGATGGTAATCAGAGGTTCACCATCGAAGAAATAGATGATGAGGATGGAGAACCGATTACTCTAGAGAAGCACCGGAGGATGTTTAAAAATCAATTTGGGGTGATTGTTAGGGACAACCTGCCGATCACCATTCAAGAATGGAATAAGTCAAAGAAATCCGGTGAAGAATCCAATAGTTATGTCACCGATGATGCCAAAGATGACCTTTGGTAGAAGCTCATAACGCATTTCATACTACCTCTAGAGTATGAAGAATTTGAGGCAGATGGTATTACCCCAAGGCCGGGTGGGCTTGAAACAAGAGCGAAAGTCAAGGAGTGGGCTATGAGCAAGATGGCCGAACTGTACCGAAACCACAAGAAAAGTTTATACGCGAAATATGTCGCGAAAAAGAAAACTCTAGACTTCGTAGGAGCAAATGAGAAGTTGAGAGAAGAGTGGCCCGATTTTGTAACGTACAAGCAATCTGATAAAGCAAAGGCAAAGTCGGCAAAGAATGCGTTAAATGCTGCCAAAAAGAAATACCATCATAAAATGGGGACATGTGGCTATAAGAGTGCCGTCCCTAAGTGGGAAACTATGGAGCGGGACATGATGACTAGAGGCATCACTCCTGGTACAGATGGATGGCCCGAGAGGTTAAAGCACTGGTGGTACGGGCACGGGGAATCGTTGGACTCAGAAACAGGGAAGACATTATTTCATGAAAAAATTCTAAAACCCTTTGAAGACCTTGTTCAAGCAATGAACGATGCTCAATTGGGATTGTTCCGTCCCGAGAGAGAGAACGATAAGCTGACACGTGCCCTCAGGAATCCTGAAAAGGGTGGATGAACACGAGGCAAAGGCGCCGGTGTCTTGTGGAAGAAATGGTTTCCTCAATACGATGACAGTTACAGAAGCTGTCAGAGAAAGAAGGACCGGGAGGCAGACCGGATCTCCAAGGTAGAGCAGGACCTAGCTGATCTGAAGAACCTCATGGAAGAAATTAGCCAAAGGCCGTCGTCAACTCACCTGCAGGATGATGATCCTGCATTGGATCTTAGCTAGCGGAGAAGCAGCATGGCTTCCACGGAGGTCTGGGCTGATGATCAAGCACTACTGGATGATGCACCGGCTCCTCGCTACCCCATGAATGATGTCAGAGAGATGACACAGTGTGAGCTACATCAGCCAATGAACAACCTGTCCTTCAAGGTGGCGATCAACACTACTTTACCTTGTCTACCTGGAGCTCTCCACCATTCACTTCCGATTCCACCTGTCTATGCTCGTGTCACGGTGGATGACATAGTGGAGGATTTTGCGGACCTAGAGATTGACATCGCTACGCCCGAGGGCCTTACGAAACAAGGAGATGTCAAGTGCAACATCATTCTATGGAAGAAGTAAATCAAGTTTCCAGGATCGGTGCCAAGGCCACCGACTCCGAGGAATCCAAGTCCACCCCGCCCTGATGATCGTCAACCTCCAAGTCCACCCGCCTCGATTATCGTCAACCTCCAAGTCCACCCCAACCCAATTATCGTCAACCTCCAAGTCCACCCTGCCCCGATGTTGATCGCCGTAGGAGGAGTACATCAACTCGATCTCCGCCTCTGCGCAATACTCGATCTCCGCCTCCGCCTCTGTGCAATACTACCTCGTCGAAGAAACGGAAAGTCGCCGCTCCCCCGCACGCCACATCGAAAAAAGGTCAAACAACGAAGATAGTCGACATCCCGCTGGCTCTTCCAAAGAGACCTTATGAAAAGACCGATGAGGAAAATGCCGCGGATGTGGCTGCCCAAGTTAAGGCGCATTTTGCACCCAACAAGCCTGAGCCAAAACCGGTATATGATGAAAAAACCAAAACGTGGGCTAAGTCCTTTTGAGCAACCATCCCAGATATCGTTGAATCTGGGATCAGACTATGACCGGGAGATTATTAAGCAAGCAAAGAAAAAAAGCACAAGTGCAAAAAGCGGGAAGCAAGTTGCCCAGCTCGGACAACAGAAGAATCAATCGGTCCCCCCGCTCAAAGTGATTTCAGACCTCGACAGGGCCTTCAGAGCTGAAATGGATATGGACATGCAAATAATGGACCCCAGAGCCAGTACTAATGCTGCACTAATGGACATCACTATATCGGATGCTAAAGCACTTGCCTACGAAGCAAATATGTCTCTTGGTCAATATTTAGGCTATGAAGATACGTTAGTGGGTCAAATAGTACAGAAGTATGTCCAAGGGGAGCCTCTAGTCAGTAATGAGGAGCTCGCGCGTCTATCCACACATATGCGAAATCTGCACACATGGTACATGGTGCAAACAGAAAAAAAGCATCAGAATGATTGGTTTGCGGTGGACGTTAGAAAGGAGCATCACTTCAAACCATACTCGATATAGGTTCAAATGCTCGAACTATTTCGGTTATACAACCAGCGTGCCCTCGACAAATCTATCATTGGTTGCTACTGTCTGTAAGTGATTTATTTCTATAGTTAAGTTTGTAGCTCAGCTCGTTCATTGCATTTAATATAGTATCCTAACTATATATCCTTTTGTATGATATTATATTCTGCAGAATAAAGATGCTTGAATGCAAAAGAGCTAGAAGATATGATGTTGGGTTCATTGACCCATATATCGTTAATAAATATACGTTAAAGAATCACCCCAAGGACGTGGAGGAATACCTGTGCAGGTTCTTAACCGAGAATAATTTTGTTAAGGAAATACTATTTCCTTACAGCTTCAAGTGAGTGTTTCTATCTTGTACACATTTTATTTTTGCTTACTCGATGTTAAGTGTAATTGATGAGCTATGCATGTATGCTTATGTAAACATCCGCAGATTCCACTGGATCTTGCTAAACATTCAAGTTGACAAGTCCCTAGTTGAAGTCCACAACTCATTAAGTTGGGACCAAGAGCAGTGGAGCGACATGAAAACAATGCTCCATAAGTAATTTCAATCATTATCGCATTATATCGGCCTCTTTCGTTCATTTCCTAATATCAAGTAACTAATAACTCCTTTGTTCATTTTCTTTGCCGAGCAGGTGTTGGACACGGTTCAGACATAAAATACCAGGTCCATTCAAAGAGGAGCTAACTTATAAAATGGTGAAGAATTTACAGTAGCCACTGGGAACTCATTTATGTGGATACTACGTCTGCGAGTACATTCGTGAGTTGACCAGTGAGCGAAAAGTTGATTCACATTATATTTACGATTTGTGGGAGAAACTAGAGACAGGCCAGCGCATACGAGCAATTCAAGAGGAGCTGGCGGGATTTCTGATGCAGGAGGTCCTTTGTCGTGGTGGTGGCACGGCGGATGCCATGGGTAGGCTTAAGTTGGGGGCCGAATGGGTGCTTGTGGTCACCGGGGAGGGAGTGCACGGTCGAGCCATGCACAAAGAACAAGAAAAACTCTCCACACTTAGCGATTTGATTGATACCCAAGGATTACAAGTGCTCCTTGAGCTGTATCAACTAGGGTGTGCACCAGTCCCCTACTTGGTCCAACCTCCTCCTACTACAACCATGCCCTTCCTTATATAGGCAGTGCTAGCTAACTTGTACCCCTTTGGGTTCTAGGGTTTACTATTTGGATCTTGGTCCTTATAATGTGGGCCAGGTCATGGGCTTGCCCTAAGCCCAATGGCCCAGTCCACAAAGTTTGACAGCTAACGGTCTTCTGGTACGCTGCCTCCTGTTCCTTTGGCGTCACGCGGTAACTTTGTACGTCAGCGTTTGCTTTGGGCATCACCCGTCTCCTTTTATGTCATCCGGCGTCACCCTTCTCTTTTGACCATGCTTTGCCATGGTCCCTCCTGAACCTTACTCTGAAAGGTGCCACACGCCCTATCTGACTCGGCCCTTTCTCGGTAGACTCGGCTCGTTGGTTCCTGCAAGAATAATAACTTTGTCTTATGTGGGCCGACGTAGTTCATATGTCGGCCGCACACGCTTCTCTCTCTTTCTCGTCCGTCCTTACCTGGCCTGGTTCTTTATTCACTCGGAGCTTACCCAGCTATGCTACGTTTCACCCCCCGTGACCCTAACATGGGTTATCCCCCCGACATTAGTCCCCGAAGCTGGTGAGGTCTAGCAGTTCAAGCTGTTAGGTGTCTCCAGGTTCCTTTTATGTGACTGGAACTAAATTTTTGTCTTTATTTGTCGCCGTCTTGCAGCTTGCCGAGTCTGTCTGACAGTTTTCGGATCCACTCTTTGACTTCTTGGCTCATTTTTGCCTTGAGCCGAGTCACTTTGGCCAATTTCAAGTCATTTTCGGCATGCTTCAGTCACTGACAGCTGGTAATCATGATTACTTGCCTCAAATTTTGTTCCAAGCTCTAGCGGCACAGTGACGGCTGCGCAGTTATTCCCCGTCACTGTGGCAGTCCCATCAGCATGCGCCCCTTGTCCTTCCTTTCATGACGTGGCTCGGGATTTTTCGTGTATCTCTGGCTACGTGGTGCCTTAAGTAGGGGTTGGGGTTTCCACTTCCCCCACGCATGTTCAGTTTTCCCTTGCCTCTTCTTCTTCCTTGCGCCTGTGAAATCAAACCGCCCCCTTTACGGTTTCTTCTTCTTCCTGTTCTTGCCCTGCAATTGCTCCACTTATCTTTCCATTCCACCACGGGTCCGCGTTCTTCTAAACCTCTTCCAATGGTGGAGGAGACTGAATCTGCGGAACTCATGGACGCTCGCTACGGTGCTGATGGTGCTGAGGAGCAGGAGGTTCCCGCCGGCGAGCGCGGCAGCTGGGAAGGCTCAGAGGTCTCCACCAAGGAGTTGGAATGGCTCCGCTCCACCAGGCGCATTCCGCTGCAAGTGGATTGACGTCTCCCCGCCGGCAAGATCTCTCCTAAGCCCGATGCTAACAAGCGGGCGGTTTTCCTTTCTCACTTTGAGTGCGGTTTTGCTCTTCCAGTGAGCACCTTCTTCTCCTCGTTTCTCTCCACCTTTCATCTGCAAACCCATCATCTCCCTGCCAATGCCATTGGCTCTCTTTCTTGCTTTATTTCTGCTTGCGAGGCTTACCTCGGGATTTGGCCGACAGTTCTTCCGTGGGCCAAATATTTTAGCTTTAAGGTTCAAGTTGTTCCCCAGCCCGGTGATCCTCGACCCGAGAAGAGGACGACCCGGTGCGGTGCTGCTAGTATCACGCCCAGGAGAGACTCCATCTTTCCTCGGGTTACTGGTATTGATTCCTGCAAGAAATGACATAGGACTTTCTTCTATGTCAAAAACAACGGGTCCACCGATAACATCCGGATCTCCCCTTTCTCGGACGAGGTCCCAAACAAAAAGTTCTGGCAGCTTGACCCGCGCGACCAAGACGCTGCGGTGAACGAGGCTAACGTGATCTTGGAAAGGTTGCTATCGCCGGATGAGCATTTTCATCTTGCTGAGAGGGACCTCATGTGCACCTTCATCTCACGCCGGGTCAGCCCCATCCAAGCTAGGAGCCATAAGATGTGCTTCATGAGTGGCTCCCATGATCCCACTCGGCACTCTACCAAGGAGCTCTCCCATGACTCCATTGCTCGTAGAGCAAGCTCCATCTTTAAACTGAACTTGGCGGACGATTGGGCTTGGAGCTGTCCTCCGTTTAGCCGGGTCAAGCCTGTCCCCTGGGTAAGTTGTCCGAGTCGTTTTCCTTGCCGAGTCGGCTTTAGCTTTTTTGCCACTCTCAGTCTAGTTTTTGGTTACTCATTCTGTTTGTCTTTCGCAGAATCTTGTTCACCAGGTTGATGACAGTACTGTCCCTCCCTGCGGTTATAACGGGGACTGCTCCGACTTTGATGAGGTCGAGTATGACCTGGAGTGCTTCATGCCCATCCTGCACGTTGCGGCTGCTTCAGCTTCGGGTAAGAGTCGATCTCACAATCCCTTACAAGATTGGTCCGACGATGATGAGGATGATGATTGTACGCTTTTGAAGGTACATGCCTTGTGACCTTAGTCTCCCAACTTATCCGAGTAAGCCTGTTATTTACTTATGTAGCTGGCCAGGTACATGACACTCCTCCTCTCGCCGTGGGCGGAGTCGACAAGGTCCTCGTCGCCAAGCCGAAGCGACACGGAGCCTCCTCTAGCACTCAGCTGGCCAAGAAGAGCAAACTCACTCCTGCTGCCTCTGTTGCTGCCATGCTGGCTGAGACTCGTCAAGCCGCTGGGCACCGAGTCACACGGCGAGTTACCCGTGACCCGGTCGTCACCGGGTAAGTTTTTATACTCTGTTTTCATTGTTCTTTCTTTTTCTGTCACTTTTGTTCTCTTATACATGTCTCGTTGTTTTCAGCGCTGCACCTTTGTCATCGAACCAGGCTGCTTCTAGCATCGCCTCGCCGCTAAGGCCTGCGCCTCCTCCAGCTGGTTTGATGGCGCCGAATCCCGTCTGGGTCGATGCTCCCACTGTTGAGGCTCACGCTTCTCAGTGTCAGTTAGACCTGGTGGATCACTCGGCTAGCGCCCCTGGTGCTGGCCGGGAACAATTTTCTAATCTTGGTGCCAGTGACTCTGGCTCCGAGAAACCTTCCGCCACCAGTTCCTCTGGCATCAACCCTCAAGCTGGTGCGAATGAACAACTTCCTCATCTTGTAGCCAGCAAAACTGGTGAGCCCAGTCAGCCGGCTCCACTTTCTTCTCCAAATCCTCCTACTCGCTCTCCTATTCTGTCAAAGGGCCAGACCCAGCCCAAGGCCTCCGGCACGACTCGCCCTTTATCCGGTAAGTCCACCTCCACCAAGCAGACAACGTTGTTCTGCGCTCCGGGTACTGCTCCTCAGATCCGGCCCCCAACGTTGGCAACAATGCTTGCTTCAACGGGCAAAGCGGGCGAGTATGCGGCTGCCGGGTCAGGTGATGGCTCTAAGGCTGTTACCCTCCATACTAGTGCTGCTGCAACCCGTGCCAACGTGGGAACTACCCTGAAAACGAGCCAAGTTCTCACTCGGACGCTCAGCGGGAAAAGCCTTGGTTCAGCTGAGCCTTATGCTTTGGCATGGAATGCAGCTGGCGATCAGGAGGTCAGCACTCGTGCTGGCAAAAAATTGAAGCTGGGCCCCAAGGCCGTCTCTGACATGACCCAGGAGGCCATTTCCCTAATGGCCCGCGCCGACGAAGTGAACGAGGTAAAGTAGCTTCTTACTCTTTTGTCTTGTTGAGTATTTCTTTTATACATATCACCTAGTCCCCGAGGTTACTGCCGAATGAAGAACTTATTCGGCCATAAGCTCTCAATAATCACTTAGTCTTTAAATTTTCACGCCAAGCTTGTATGTTAGAGCTTCGATCCCTAGCCCTCGAGGTTACTGTCGAGTGAGGAACTTACTCGGGTGTAAGATCTTAAGCTTTTTTATTTCCTTATGCCAAACTCATATGTTAGAGCTTCGATCCCTAGCCCTCGAGGTTACTATCGAGTGAGAAACTTACTCGGCTGTAAGCTCTTAAGCTTTTTTTTCTTATGCCAAACTCATATGTTAGAGCTTCAATCCCTAGCCCTCGAGGTTACTGCCGAGTGAGGGACTTACCCGGCTGTAAGCTCTTAGATAAGAATCACTTTTTTATCCGGCCAACTACTTGACTTGTCCTTTACTTACTGTCTATTCTCTTTGTGCAGCTCACGCATAACGAGCGCACCAAGGTGCACCAAGCTCTTGTTCTGGCGCATCGCAAGCTCGATCTTGCGTATGAAAAGCTGCAGACTGACACCCAAGGCCAAGGTAATGTCCTTAATTGTCCTTTCTTTATTCGGTGTATTTTCCTTTGGTTCGTTTTCTCAGTCCCTTCTTGCTCTTTTCTCATAGCCTCTCCTCAGTCCACCATCGAGGCTCTTCACTCGCAGATCAGCGAGGCATAGAGTAAGTTTCTTACCTCATTAATCTGACAGCTGGAGATATTTCTTTTGGTGCTGACAAGTTGTTTGTTCCGAATAAGCAGAGAAGCACCAAGCCGAACTCCAGAAGGAGCGAGACGAGGTGACTCGGTTGAAGAAGCTGATGGCCGAGACGGAGCAGAAACACTTGACCGAGATGGAGGGGCTGAAGGAAGAGCTTGCCAAGAAGAATGAGCAGCAGGCCGCCAGCGCCGAGAAGACCAGAAAGTTTCTCGACGAGGCCGAGTCATCGGTTGAGTCGAAAAACCTGAACTTCGACGCGCTTCAAGCCAAGGCCAAAATTTGGTAGAGCAAGCTCGGTGTTGTCAACTCCTTTCTCAGTAGTGAGTTCTTACTCTTTTTGCACTGTATAGGTCGCTCTGGACTTCTTCCATCTACTTTTGTTATTTTGCTAACTTTCTCTTTTTGCTTGCAGAGAATTTTTCTAAGGCCAACATGTTTGCCATCCGAGCCATGAAGAAAGTGAGGGCCGAATCTGGCGCTCCGGCTGATGGCGAGGTGAGCATGGAGGAGCTTCTCGAAGCGGTGTTAGAACGGGTCAAGACCCTCAAGTCTTGCAGTGTGAACCTGCTCAAGTCTGCTATCCATGCGTTTCGCATGCTCTGGCCGGATGAAGACGCACCTAAACTCATCGAGACACTTGCTGAGAGATTGCTCCTTACTAAGGACCGACTAGATCAATGGCATGAGTCAGCCGACCGAGCTGCAGCGGACAAGGCTCTCTCCTTCGTGCTCTCATGGTACGAGGACATCAATCTTGACATTCTTGCTCGCATCAGAGGAGATGGCAAGTGGCTGAATGACCCGGAGCTGGTCAAGAAACGCCAGGAGCGAGCTTACGCCATGATCGAGTACACCATGGTGCACACTTGGTGCGACGGGCCCAGCTTCCTCGACCTTGGCGACCCGCTCACCGAAGTTATCGATGAAGAAGGTGGCGACAGCGAAGCAACCGAGTCAGATGGTCCGGATGACCCGTCCACTGATGCCCCTGACTCGGCAGACGCTCTAAGCGGCGCTCCTAGCCCCAAGGGTGATCCTCCGAGTCCTGCTGCTTCCTAGGCTAACAAGTACTTGAACTTCTGATTAGATCCCCGGTATGCCGGGTACAGATGTAATGTACATTGCACTTCAACTTTGATTATGCGCCTTTTGATAAGGCTCTATATATTTTCGTTATGTTCTGAGTGTGAATCATTCAAGGGCAAGTCCCCGAGTCTCATTTTGCCGTTTCACTTTTCCTCGACTTTGGCCCCTGTCTACCTTTTTTGGTGTACGACATTAGAGTCTCAAAGTACTAAGGATATAGTTAGCGGATATGAAACTTGGATCACTTGGCCGAGATTATTCAACACGCAGTATAACATGACCTGTAGTGGGTTAGGCAAATACATAAAGCCGACTCGCGTTTCTCCTTTGTACTTATCCGGCGTTCGTGTTTACCCGTCATACATCCTTTCCCCTTGCTTGCCATGAAGCCGTGTTTTCGGACAATAGCATAGTCGAAGAGTTGATTTTTTCCGAGTAAACACTACTTCTTCCGAGATAAATTTTGGGTGACACGCCAGCCGACATAAAATAATTGAGAGGGAAAACTTAAGGGGTAGTCCCGGAGTCAGTTTTTTGAGTCATACCATTTTATTATTAGCACATAGCCGACATACATGTCCGACATATGAGAGTTCGGGTGATACATGCATTTCTTCTCCTAAGTATAGAAGGGACGAAGTAGCGCCACATTCCATGGCCTTTTGGTCTCATCTCCTGACCTGTCTGCCTTGTTCTTTTGCGCTTCACAAGCATCTATGAGATAATATGAATCATTGTGCAATGATTTGCTTACAATGAATGGACCTTCCTATGGGGGTGATAATTTATGCATTCCCGCTGTACGCTGCACCAGCCTTAGCACCATATCTCCTTCTCGAAAAACACGAGGTTGCACTTTCTGGCTATGGTAGCATCAGAGATTCTGTTGATATATAGCGGATCTGGATAATGCCAGCTCCCTCGCTTCTTCGAGTAAGTCTACTCCATCTTCTCGGGCCTCTTTTACCTCGGCTTCCGAGTATTGCCTTATCCTTGGTGAGTCATACTCTATGTCGGCAGGCAAAACTGCTTCTGCCCCATATACGAGGAAAAATGGCGTATAGCCCGTGGATCGATTCGGAGTTGTTCTTAGGCTCCATAACACTGACGACAGTTCCTCTATCCAACAACTAGGTGATCTCTGGAGTGGTTCCATTAAGCGGGGTTTTATCCCTGACAGAACTAAGCCATTAGCCCGTTCAACTTGTCCATTTGATTCTGGATGGGCGACTGATGCTACATCGAGTCTTATTCGATGTTTCCCGCAGAAACGAGCAAAAGCTCCTTCAGCAAAGTTCGTGCCATTATCAGTGATTACACTGTGTGGGTAACCGTATCTTAGGATCATATCCCTTAAGAATGTGACAGCTGTTTTACCATCCAATTTTTTGATTGGTTTCACTTCTATCCATTTAGTGAATTTGTCAATCATCACCAAAATATGAGTCATGCCTCCCCTTGCTGGTTTGAATGGTCCTACCAAGTGATTGGTATAGTATTTAATTCAGACGCTGGTAGATATGACTTGGATGCATAGTGTTGACAACCACTGCATTTTCCGACTAACTCTTGCGCTTGTGCCAATGTGCTTGGCCAATAAAATCCATGTCGGAATGCCTTGGCCACCAACGCTCTTGATGATGCATGGTGCCCACATTCTCATTGATGAATATCCAATACGATCTCCTGGCCTTTCTCTGAGCTGATACAACGCTACAGTACACTCGTCACACTTTGCTTGTATAGCTCCTTATTGATTATGGTGTATGCTTTTGCTCTTCTTGATGTTTGCCTCGCCAACGTTTCATCATTCAGCAAGGTACCATCTCTTAAGTAATCGAATATTGGTTGTGCCCATGTTGGTATTAGTGGTGCCGGGTCTACTTCAGCATTAATGTCCATTGGCTCCGCCGACATATGCTCTGCCGACATGACCTGAGGAGTCCCCGAGTGTGATTCGGCAGCCCCTGAACCGAGCGGATCAGTCCCCGAGTGATTCGAACCTGCCACTGAGTCGGTATCCATTGGCACCACGTCTGACTCCTGATTCGCCGGGGTAACCCTGATCGAGTCGGATTCTGGTGACGGCTTGATCGATGGTTTCCTAAGGTGCTCCAACGCTACTCCTGGTGGTATTGCTTTTCGAGATGACCCTAGTTTGGATAGTACATCTGCTGCTTCATTTTCTGCTCTAGGAACGTGATGGAATTCGCATTCGTCAAAGTATCCCGAAATTTGTTGTACATGGAAACGATATAATGCCATGTTTGCATACAGCGCATCCCATTGTCTGGACACTTGCTGAATCACCAAATCCGAATCGCCAAAACACATAATCCTTTGGATGCCAATCTCCTTGGCCACTTTGATGTCGTGGACTAGTGCTTCATACCCGACAACGTTGTTGGAAGAAGCAAAATGAATCTGTAACACATACTTGAGTTGATCCCTCTTTGGAGATGTGAGCACTATCCCGGCGCCCAGACCCATTTTCGTCTTGGACCCGTCAAAATGCATTTTCCAGTAGTTCGGATCTGGCAGTGGTGGTTCGTACTGCATTTCCATCCAGTCTACAAATAAATCTGCAACAGCTTGAGACTTGATTTCATCTCGCCTGTCATATTGTGGAGTATATGGTGCCAGTTCTATGGCCCATTTTGCTACTCGGCCATTGGCATCTTTGCTGCCCAATATATCCGAGATAGGTGCCTCGCATATTACCCGGATTGGGTGTTCTTGAAAATAATGTTTCAGCTTCTTTGCCGCCATATATACCCCGTATGTCATCTTCTGATAATGCGGGTAATTATGTTTCGAGACATAGAGCACTTTGCTCAAGTAATAAACTGGTCTTTGGACTGATTTGCCCCCTTCTTCACATTCAACTGATATTACTGCACTTACAACTCTGTTGGTTGCGGCGACATAGAGCAACATTGGCTCTTTGGATAGTGGTGATGCTAATATTGGTGTTGTTGCCAACATTTTCTTTAATTCATGGAAAGCGCTATCAGCTTGCTGTGTCCATGTGAATTTGTCTGATTTCTTCATCAGTGGATATAACGGTAGGGCTTTTTCACCTAGCCGACTAACAAACCTGCTCAACGAGGCCAGGCATCTAGTAAACTTCTGGACATCGTTGAGGGTTTTTGGCAATTCCATTCTCTTGCTGGCCCTGATTTTTTTCGGGTTAGCTTCAATTCCTCGGCTGGATACAAGGAATCCGAGTAACTTGCCAGCCGGGACACCAAATGTGCATTTTTACGGGTTAAGCTTCATCCGGAACCTTCTCAAGTTTGCGAATGTTTGACGCAGGTCCTCAATTAGAGTATGACTTTGCTTGGTTTTTATTACCACGTCATCGACGTATACTTGAACGTTTTTGTCCAATTGATCTTGCAAGCATTTTTGCATGCATCTTTGATATGTTGCACCTGCATTTCTCAACCCAAATGGCATGGTACGATAGCAATAAGCCCCATACGGGGTGATAAAGGTTGTCTTTATTTGATCATCCAGATTCAGTGGTATCTGATGGAATCCAGAATATGCATCCACAAATGACAACAACTCACACCCAGCAGTAGAATCTATGACTTGATCGATCCGCGACAGGGGAAATGGATCTTTTGGACACGCCTTATTGAGGTTCGTGTAATCAATACACATGCGCCATACCACTGCCACGTTCGGGTCATCTTTTTCTTCTCGACCAAGACTGGATTTGACAACCAATCCGGGTGCAGTACTTCCATGATGAATCCATCGGCTAAGAGTTTGGCAATCGCGGCGGCTTCTACTTTCCTCCTATCTTCGGCGAAGCGGCAGAGGGGTTGCTTCACCGGCTTGGCATCTGGTCTTACATGAAGAGAGTGCTCAGCAAGCTCCCTCGGAACTCCTTGCAGATCCTGAGTGGACCATGCAAAGATATCCCGATTCTCACGGAGGAAGCTGGTGAGCTCGCTTTCCTATTTGTCAGTGAGGCCAGCTCCAATGGTAACTGTGCGCTCTGGGAAAGTCTCATCTACCTGTACCTTCTTGGTTTCTTTGGTAGGTTGAAATGACACATTGCCATGCGGGTTGGCTGAGGCAGAAGCAATGGATCTTTTGTAGTCACCTTCAATTGTAATCACCCCACATGGGCCTGGCAGCTTCATCTTTAAGTAAGCAATGTGAGGAGTAGCCATAAACCTTGCCATAGCCAGCCTGCCGAGTAAGGCGTGATATGAGTTGACCAAATCCACAACCTCGAACTCTATGGCTTCAGCACGACAGTTCTCTCTGTTGCCGAAGAAGACGTCGACCCAAATCTTGCCAATTGGCTCACAGGACAGTCTCGGTACAATACCGTGGAAAGTGGTCTTAGTCGGCTCCAGCATGTTCATGGTAATGCCTAACTTGAGCATAGTATCCTTGTACATGATGTTGATGCTACTGCCATCATCGATCAGCAATTTTGAAAACTTGACATTGATATCTGGGCCCATGAACGTTGGATCCAAAACTAGAGCATATCCTCCTGGGGTTGGCATGATCTTGGGGTGATCTTTTATGCTCCAAGTTATCTCTTGCTCAGACCAATGCATGTACTTGGGAATTGCCGGCATTGTGGCATTCACCTCCATCATCCGTCGCTGCTGGCTCTTTTTGTCATTTGGCTCCGTGAGAAAGACAACATAGCTCTAGTGATGTTCTTTGTACTCATTTCTAGTTCCGTGGCCGACATGAGCGTCGTCACCTCTTGGGTTGTGCACCTAGTCCACAGTTTCTCTTCTTTCTTGATTATGATACCTCGGCTGCCTGTTTTTGTATTTGTTATCTGTTCCCACTATTTGAGCATTTCCTCCTGTAAGTGGTGGAGGGGGTGGTGGAAGTTGCTTATTCGGCGAATCCACTCTATCTCCTTTCTGAAACCAAGTGCATTGCCTTGTTGTGTGATTGGCCGGTTTACTCGGACTAGGCATGTGAAACTTACACGGCTGGTCCATCATCATCTCATAGGTATATTTCTATCGGTCCTGATATTGCTTCCTTTGTTCATATGGCTTTTTGCCATCATTCTTTGGCACCCACTGTTGTTGTCCACTTGTCCTTTGACGTTGGCTACTTCCAGCATCTGGATGATCTTGACTTACGGTCGCAACCTGAGTTGAACCATATCTGTAGTCTGGCCTTTCGTCTCTTCTCTTGCTTCTGTATTCCGATCTTTCCTGGCGCCTTTGCGACCCGGTAGCGTCATAGATCTGAGTCTCAGTCATCCCGTCTGCCGACATAAGCAATGGCAGAGTCGGATCTCCTAACGCATACGAATCAGCAATTCTTATCATTTCTGCCAGACTTGCCGGCATATCTCTCTGTAACATTTGCCACAACACACTTCCATGTCTACATCCTTGTGCAAACCAAGCGATTGCCTGTGACTTGATTACCCCTTCACAGGAGTTGCACATCGTACACCACCTTGTGAGGAATTCCCTGTCTGTCTCATTCGGTCTTTGCTTGCACATTGCCAGTTGTTGTGGGCGATTCGTCCTCTTGTAAGTGCTCGTGAAATTGCTCACGAAAGCGTCTTGAAAATCGATCCAGCTGTTAATGCTTCCGGGTGGCAAATTGTTCAGCCATACCCGAGCTGGTCCTTCCAGCATTTGCGGTACATAACTTACTGCCCATCTCAAATTTCCCTGCGCGATCTTCACAGCAGTTCCATAATCTATGAGTCAGTCCTCTGGCTTTGTACTTCCATCGTACGTTTTTGTCCCTCTGGCCAACTGGAAATTTGGTACCGGTGGCTCCTTCATGATCCTTGGGCCAAAGCATGGTGGACCCTGCAGACCTTGCAATTCAATCAGCTCTGCCATCTTTATCCGGTCAAGCTTCAGCCTTGCATCATCTGGTTGAAGGTCCCTGCCTCTGAGTCTAGCTCGATATGCGTGATCCAGCAATTCATATCCGTCATTCACCATAGCCGAGTAACCATCATTGTACTTATTTGTGTTCGGGTCAGCAGGCTGCTGACCTGCCTTTCCCGCGCTTTGCTGTCTTCTTTCGGGTTGAGCTGGTGCATTATTCGGCGCTGGATTTCCTCCTCTTGCCGAGTGAGTTCCACGCCTAGCTTGAGGCGCAAAAGTTTGCCCTCCGTTGTCGTTTCTTTGCCTTGCTTGCCTTTATCGACCTACATTCTCCTGGTTTTTATTTCCCTGGGCGTTATTCCTTCTCGCCCCCTGCGCATGTGCTGGGTTCCCTTGAGCCATCGCCGGATCATAGGTGACCATCTGCTTGTTTCTTCCATAATCCACATTTTTTTCTTTTTTCGGTCTAGGCGCCGCTCCGGGTGAGGATGCCATGTGCCCAACCGATCTTGCCGGAACAGGAGTCGCCGAGTGAACCAGCTGTGACCTTCCTGCTATACCCGGATTTGCTCTGTAATACGCTTCATTCAGAATGCTAGCTGCTCTTACTAGTTCATTTACTCGTTCTTGTTGTCTTTTCTTTGCTTCCCCCTCCAAATGAGGTAACTCTGCCATTGCTGCTTCTGCTGCTCACAGATTTGCTACTGTTGTGTTATATGTTGGCCGCATAGCTATTTCGTTGCTGTTCTCTGGCGTTATTTTTGACGTCGCATCTGCCAGCTCTTCATTGAGGTTTCTTCCTCTCAATATCGTCGCATCAAGCCGGGTCTTTGCGCCCTTGACTCGATTTGCTGAGTTGAGCTCTCGGATCATGATATCCACGTATTGCTGTAGCTGCGCTAATTCCTTGGCTTTCTCTAAGACTTTTATCCTGGCCTCCTCCAACTCGTCTTGCACACGTGCCGGGTCAGTTGCCTGTGCTACTGGCTCTGCCAACTTGTCTATCGCTTCCTGGAGCTCCTTAGCCCTTTTACTTCTGGCTATGTTTTCTGGTTTTTCCAGTGGTGCCTTTGCCATTCTCGCAGCCCTTGGTGTTTCCTCATGATTTCCTCCCTCAACATTCTCATTCACTACTGGAACTATCGGGGGAGCCGCGGGGTTTGGGGTTGTCATCATTACCTCCATGGAGACGAGTTGGTGAAGCTTCCCAATGACAGGAATCGCTGGCGGATCCGGCGCCAGGACGACGCGCTCCGGATATGCATACTCCACGCGCACTGCAACATAGACCTGGTGCTCGCCAAACTTGATGAAGCGACCGCCCCTAGGGAACGGCTTGGTCCCGAAGCAGCCCGCGTTGTCGCTGACGAAGTTGAGCGCTCCAAACCTCTGGATGAGGCCTGAGTAGAAGCGCTCGCCGGTCTTGGCGATGATGTTGCCCGTCTGGATGAAGACTCCATCAAGAACCTTCTTCTGCCCCATGGTGGGCGCCAACTGTCGTGGTGGTGGCACGACAGATGTCATGGGTAGGCTTAAGTTGGGGGCCGAATGGGTGCTTGTGGTCACCGGGGTGGGAGTGCACGGTCGATCCATGCACGAAGAACAAGAAGAACTCTCCACACTTAGCGATTTGATGGATACCCAAGGATTACAAGTGCTCCTTGAGCTGTATCAACTAGGGTGTTCTCTAGTTCCCTACTTGGTCCAACTTCCTCCTACTACAGCCATGCCCTTCCTTATAAAGGCAGTGCTATCTAACTTGTACCCCTTTGGGTTCTAGGGCTTACTGTTTGGATCTTGGTCCTTATAATGTGGGTCGGGTCATGGGCTTGCCCTAAGCCCAATGGCCCAGTCCACAAAGCTTGACAGCTAACGGTCTTCTGGTACGCTGCCTCATGTTCCTTTTGGCGTCACGCGGTAACTTTGTACGTCAAAGTTTGCTTTGGGCGTCACCCGGCTCCTTTTGTGTCACTCGGCGTCACCCTTCTCTTTTGACCATGCTTTGCCATGGTCCCTCCTGAACCTTACTCGGAAAGGTGTCACGCGCCCTATCTGACTCGGCCCTTCCTCGGTAGACTCGACTCGTTGGTTCCTGCAAGAATAACAACTTTGTCTTATGCGGGCTGACGTAGTTCATATGTCGGCCGCACACGCTTCTCTCTCTTTCTCGATCGTCCTTACCCGGCCTGGTTCTTTATTCACCCGGAGCTTACCCAGCTACGCTACGTTTCACCCCTCGTGACCCTACCGGGGGTTATCCCCCCAACATCCTTGATGTACATGGAGAACATTATGCGGATGACGAGGAACTCTATATGCCTTAGTGATCTCCATGTAGTTGATATGATATATATATCATCAATGACCATGTAATTTCAAAACATTTTTTCCTTTTGATATGATTGATTATATGTATGCTTGCAAGGGATCAATTAATTATATAGATGCATCAACGTGTACTGTGTATGTAGTAGCGTAAAATATGTGTACTGAAATATATGTTTGAAATTATAGTGAAACACAAAACGAAAAAGGAACGAAATGGCAAAAATAAGGAAACACACAATCTCTGTCGTGGCAGAGAAACACACGAATTCTCTGCCGCGGCAGGAAGGCATATAGTCCCGGGTGGTGTTACGACCCCGGACTAGAGGGTTTCCGCCCCCCGCCTCGCTGAAATAGCCACGTGGTTGTCTTCTGTCGCGGGCCTAGCGAGCCGGGACTATAGAGGGGGGGCTCTAGTCCCGTTTTGGCAGTCTCGGGCCCAAAACCGGGACTAGAGCCTGTTACGGCTTGGGACTATATGCCCTTTTCCCACCGGTGACACAATTTATATGGAATGATGACTTTCCGCCAGGTGGGAACTACTCTTTACCAGAATTAGTTTAGGCTTCAATATTAATTTATTCAATAAATCATCTTTGTTAAAAGTTGTTATATTTGTTCAATAAATCATCTTTTTCCATGCTTGCGAAAAACATTATTTATGGAATGAAGTACATTTTCTTGTTCGATATTTAAAGTCTGAACGTTACTACTCCGTATTTGATCACCACTTCCAGAATGATGGTTACACAGTACAGTAGTGATGTATCAAAGGCTTGTGAGCATTTTCTTTGGAGATTTGATGACTGTAAACTCCCAAGTCCCAAGGTTTGGGTTAGCCTAATCAATGATAATTGGGTTGTCTAGAGCCTGAATCAGTTAATATTTTTTTCTTTTTAAAATTACTTGTATTACTCAGAGTATCAGAAATTACAATCTCTAGCACATATGCTCACTAAGCCATCCAAACCTGAAGCGAGCGAAACTGCGGTTCTATTGTTAGTTCTGGCATAGAATCTATATACTCATTACTATTAAAGGAGCAAACATTTTCTTTCTTAGACACATCTCATATGTGCATCCAGGCTAATTAGTACCACTAGATTGTCCAACTCAATGAGATCTAACCACACAGCTTAATCAAATTGGACGCCCTGGATTTAGCAATTTATTATGACAGGCAATGCTCTGTAGGGCAGACGAAATTTTCGGTAAGCCCGCTCCCGAGAAATCAGGAGCAAGTAACTTCCTCGCACAATCAGTTCACCATGTAAGGGAAAATTGGTTATTTACCCAAAACTTCACCTTCCTTGGACCATCTACCAAGGCCGATGAAGTTTTGGAATAATAACCAATTATGTCAAGCAAAATGGCCCCAAATTGCTCCCTCCTTCATCCTCAATCCTTCCCGTACAAAATCCTTTTGCCTCCCAGCGGGGATTGCTGCCACCGTCATTCACCCGCATGGCTAGTGCCTGCGTTGACCCAGCATACCACTCCATGATGTAGTACACTATAGTCGTTGACATAACATCAATGAAACACCGTTCACTAGTATTACATCCCTTAGAGTGGTACAATAGAAACACAGCAGGTCCAAGACATGACTATAGGTTACAACTCAACTCTTTACACAAGATCCAGAGAACACTCTAGGTTAAAGAGAGAGAAAGAAACTTCTTACAAAGAAGAATCAGAGACAAACAACTCAAAAACTATCATACTATTAAGACTAGTATTTTAACTAATGCTCTGGCATTGCTGCTATTGCAATACGCTACATAAATATGTTCTATGGCTAGAGATTATATTCCTATCTAATCAGTAACTTCGTCTTCACTTGAGTTGATGTATATGTTGACTTTCTTGACTTTATTGAAGAGGTTTAGCCTTTGATGATGATTCCTGGAGTATGACTTGATGTAGACGTCGTCTTAATGGCTTCAGAATCTAGCAAGGATTAAGAAGATACTTTGAGTATGAGCATACTCAACAAGTTCACTAGAAAAGGAGTGTTTGATGCACTATATCTACAGCCACAGACCGTAGATCGTAGGTAATGTAGGTTTTCGTAAACATTTCTTCAAAGGTTGCTTTTATTCTGAAAAGCTATGTCCATCAGCCTTGACGGGTTTACCAAAACTTTCATGGAGTTCCTTTCTCGCCGCGTTCACAGCTCCTTCCTGGAACAGGGAGTAACAAGTTACAGTTCTTACACTCTGCAGAGGTGCGTTACTTTACCCATGAGAGATCTTAGCTTTGTTGCACATCCGGACCATGGACCCGTTCACACTTCCTTGGTGTGAGGCCCAGACTAAGACCCAAGCCAATCACTGCCTTCTCCGTGACCCCGCATGTCTCCTTGGTGTACTCCAGCCCACCTATTGAATTACGACAATTGACAGTACAGACCGTTCAAATGCCGGAACTATCGTGGGACATTGAGGGATCCCACCCGTATGATGCATATCCTCTACGAATTACCATATAATATGCACGCTACGAGTGATAACAGCCACGACCCGCACATCCGACTCCATGCGAGAGGGAAAAGATACAGCTGACTTCTTCGTCCCATTCCAAATCTCATGGTCAACGCGTAATATACGGCGCAATAATCACTAGCGACATTGGTTGTTAAGTCCTAGATAATATGTTCCTTTACCACCGTAACTCTTATAATAGGTTATTACCTCATGGTAAATAAGCTATAATCATATTATTATGAAAATAGTGTTTTCTAACCTTTTTCAAATGCGGGTGATGTCAACACTGGATTTGCAAAATACTTTACAGAAAAAAAAATCAAAGGACATGAGCAAGTGTGAACTTGCCTTTTGTGATTGCAAGATTATGCACTCACGGTCTTCAAGATAATATAAGATCCAATATCTGAAATCAGCATCATTGGTCCGGTAAGGACTAATGTTTAAAGAAGCAAGATGCTATTATGCATAAGTAATATAATGCAAGTTGATAAACTCGAATCCCGGGGATAACGTTGATCTAGGGTTTGGAAACTGGAAATGGTTTCTTTAGAATGTGTTGTCATTTTGGATAAGTTTCACACTTGTGCTTCTTATTAGGGCTTGTGAGTGTGTGTGAAACAATATGTAATTATACTATCATGCAACACTAAGATACAAAGTTGTGGAATGCTATTCAAAGATTACTTATATAAGAATTTCCTTATATTTAAATCTTGCTTTACAAGTATAGGCATTTATAACGAACTTTAAGTATTAACAATCCTGATATATCGGTAAGGTTTAAAGCAATGTGATTATGATTAATTGTCATCTGTTGACTATGATGAAAGTTCTTAAGTTTAGTTGTTAAGATTTGGGAATATTGTTTAAAGATTTATTGTTTGAAGTGGCAAAAAGAATAACATTTGAAGAAAATCTTACTTAACTAAGCAGAAGCATTTAAACTTTTAAGTTAACCTTATGGGGTGTTCTTTCTAGTTACAGTCTTTAAGTAAGAAAGAATTACTCCATTTGAATAATGACATAATTAGTATTTGAGACTTATCTATCTTGGTTTTTAACTTGGTTAGTTTGGTATTAAAATACTTTATAACTTAATTATAACAGACCAAAGTTAACTATAAAGTATATAATAAAGTTTTTAGCATTATACTTAAAGTCTTGTGGACTAAAGTTAACTTTAAAGACATAGATACACTTATGGTGTATTTCTTACAATACTTCTATCTTGTTCAATTTATACTGTTTCCTTAAAGTTACTTAAGAATGGCATTATCTTTATTTGAGTAGTGTTTCTTAATTGTATAATGGAATAGAATCATTTATCTTTTTATTAAGGTATGATTATGATTTGTAATCAAGGTAATAATATTACTTAACTATTTATGGATTCACTATAGTGTTTTGATATGTTGATAAACTTGTGGTTAAAGTAAAGGATTAGGTTTTATTTCACGACAAATTATTCTTGGAGATTTTATATTGGATAATAATCCTTTTATAAAATAATCTACACTTATTGTTGAATGATAATTCAATAAAATTGTATTAAAGTGTGTTAAACCATTTTGACTTCATACCATCAATATTTAAGACTAGTATTACTTATTAGACCTAAATTGGCAATTTTAAAATATTAGCAAATTTTTCTTACCCTTATATGAATTAACAACTTAGGAAATAGGTTTTAAATTCAAGTTATTAAAGTATTTAAATTTTTATTTAACTCAAAAGTGGAATATTATATTTTTAACATGTAGGTATTATTTTTGTGATCATTTTGGTATATTACATTTATTTTTGTGAATTATAAATAATAAGATATGATTTTTATAGGATTTACTACTTTATTAATACTTAATAAACAATAAATATGTAATTAAGTGAAATAATAATGTATGATTATAGATTTAAAGTATTGTTTTTATTTTTCCAAGATTTTTGGTATTTTATTTATATTTTTAACATTTACCATTATTAAAATATGAATTATCAAAGTTTTATTACTTTTAAGATCTTTATTAAGCAATAATTATTTAAATTGTTAACATAATAATGTTTGATAATCGTTTTAAGTTATAGATTTAATTTTTCCAAAAAAATTCATATACTACAAATATTTTTCTGAATTATAAAACAAAAGTTATTAATTTAACAAGATTTAATGATTTTATTCAGTTTCTAGAATATTTGGATTTTAATGAATATGATATTATCAATTTGCTAAACAGAGAATTCCTTTTCATACCAATACTGAACCTACCCTAGACACTGACTGGTGGGACCTTTGCCATGTCATCACTAGTGTTTTTATTTATTACAGAAAACTTATCACAAATTCTAAAATGATAAAAGAAAAATAAAATTATGACATCAGCTTCCTGGATCATCCTCAGATCATGGTCGAATCTGTGAATCGGGTGCGTGCGCGGGGTTGTGGCTAGGTGCATTGGAAAGAGGGCATCACAAGGAACCCTATAGTGGCGGCGGCGCCGCTCGGTTTAGGTCGTCGGAATAGTGGTGGCGACGGTGGCTAACAGCAGCGATGGCAGATGCTCATCGGGGAAACGAACTGGGACGAGACCGAGCAAATTAAATGGTGCCCGAGCATCGCAAGCTCACCGTGATTGCGGCGAAGTGGTTGATGATGACAGGCGCGGCCAGAGATGTGCTATTTTACAGGATTTCCGATGAAGCACGGCGGAGGGGAACGGTAAAATTCGATTGTCTCCGAGCTCCCCTTGGTGTTGCGTTCTTCACAGATGATCTACGCATGCTAGCGCTTCTCCATGACCTCTGGAACGAGCTCTACTGACGGTAGCGAACCTCTCTGACCGGAGCTAGGGTTCGCTGTTGGTGCGACAGAGGAAGAAAGAGATGTGGAGTGACGTGCTAGGGTTTCACGACGGCGTCCAGGGCTTCTTGTAGACGACCGGGAGCGGTGGCGCCGATCTTGACGCGGCCGACGACGGGGTGGCCTCTAGCGAGTTGCTTCGCCGCATCGTGAGGTCGCCGGTGGCGCGAGGAAGACGACGCGGATAGAAGGCCGAAGAGGTACGGGCCAGTACCGGACCGCACTTGGGCCAGATGGGCTGCATTTGGCTGCTCGTGGGCGACGAGTAAGAGAGAGAGAGAGAGGGAATGGGCCATGTGCCAGGAGCCGATTCCTCGATTTTTTCTCTCTGTTTTTTTCGATTTCTATTATCTGTTTTCTTTTCTAACCTTTTCATTTAAGCAATAATTTTGAATTATATTTATGAAATTCCTTTGCTAATACTTGCAGCAATGATAAATGGTATTTAAAATCAATTTGTGAGTTTTTATTATATAGTCCTATAGTTTCTTTATTTTCTTTATATACTTTTCCTATTATTATTTGTAAGGGCTTTTGATATGCATTTAATTGAGCTAATATCTATAATCTTATTATAGAATGCATTACTATTAACTCATGAGATTTGATTCTCATTAACTCATAATATTAAGGAAATTTTTATATGTGATCCTTTATTATTATTTGATGCATAATATCCTAAGGTTTTAAGATGGTTAATATTACTCCCATGAATCTAGGGAATAACAAGGTATATATATTTTATTATAACTAACAAAAGATTTAGGGTTTGAATTGTAAATGCTTACCCTAGGGTTTAGGGTTCTTAATATACTTATATTCTTTTGTTGGATGTTAGTAAAGATTAATGACTAAACATATTGTCTTTATGTTTGTGATCTTTAATGATATCACCCTTTAAAGTAAAAATAGTGGGATTGTTTTCTAGGCTAACTTATGAGAAAGAATTGATAAAGATAGTTCTTAAGCACCTATGATAATGATGGTTGAAAATGACAAAGATGTGCTTAAGTGAGTTGATATAGGAAAATATTCATATTAACCATTGTGGACATAAGATGATAAATAAATCATTTGATATGGATATTGGATTTGGTTATAGAATTAGGTTTTAGTGTTTACCAAGAATTTCTATATTCTATAATTCACAATCCTGGACTTCTAACTAAGGAATTCTTTTCCTAGATATACTACTTCTTCCTATCCATCATCATGTGTTAATTACCTCACAAGAATATTCTTATCCACCTTTTATTCTTCTAACTCCTCTTGTAAATCCAATGAGCTTGACATTAAAGATTTTCATAATCTTCACCTATCCAGACTTGGTTATATCAATTATTCTACTGCTGATAACCTCCAACCTAACAAATGTTTACAGTTACTTCCATTCATGCTCTTCCCTTATCATCCTTCACTAATATCATTTCAATAGATGTATACATCAAATCCTACTTCACCTCAAGTGCTTAGTATTTCCAAAGAGTAAAATACTACTTCTTTAATCCAATGTTGCTCTAACATCATCTTAATCATACTATCTTATCTCTACTTAACTCCAGTATCTAAAATTCCAACCTCACATTATATTAATGTGACTTGTAATGGCTAACCTAAGATAATATATCTATACTAGGGTTTAATCATGTTCTACCCACCAATGTCACTTATACAGGATATAAGCATGTTCTACCCACCAATGTTACTTGTACAGGATATAAGCATTCAATCTTGGTGAGTAAGGCATGATCATTATAAGCCTTTGATCCTTTATGGTTTAGTTTTCCAGTTGACTAATCAAGACTTCCATCCATACAACATTACAGTTGTATTATAATTATCTTCTGTTTAGCTCTATTGGATTAAGAGATATAATTCATTGACTATACCTACTTGATCCAATAGGACTACTCCTGGTAACTATCTTCAGGTTTCATCCTTGTAATCTTCTTTATTACCAAATATAGTTATATCTTCCAGATTAATTAGCTATTCATTCAGGAGTGAGTTAACTCCATTAATTCACCATATGGATTTGATTCCCTTCCAACTCTCCCATCCTATAGATGATATTCAAATCTAACATTACTATTTACCCCTTCTTACTTATTTCTTTATAGGCCTTAAGTGAATGCTATAATAAGAATAAGAGTTGATAGATTAAGAATTGATAGTTTAAGAATTGGTGAATCAATAGTTGATTACTCAATATTGATGAACAACAGATATTGAGATAGGATTCCATAATGATTGATATGAAAAGAAGGATACATGGTGAATGATCTTGACTTGATTTCTTTCCTACTCAAACTCACTAAAGAGTTAAGGTTAAGTATTACCATGACACTCATGGTATAAATAAATAAGGGTAAAATAGGTCAAGAGTTAGTTATTACATTCTTGTATCTTGAGTTTTATTCTAAACTTGGTATTCATGAGTTATTGTAATGAATACTAGGATATGATTACTTAAGGATCAAATATAAATCATTAAGTAATGTATTAGGGTTTAACATTTATTACATTTGGTCTACCCTTAGATCAAATCTCCCTTGCCCAAAATAAGGTTTTAACAAAGGTCATATTGAAACTTATCGCAGTCAACTTGATGATCTACTTCAATTCCATCAAGTTGAGAGAAGCTTCAATCACTTTGACTAGTTTTTATTTAAAAGCGCGAAAATTATTCGGATTTTCTATGCATGAATACAATGCACACATCTGGGTTTAGCTTATTTCTAAGCTCTAATGCTGGGATGTTACAGTGCCACCGCCTCCCATCCTCCTTATGAGAGGGACGGCGTCCTCTCCACCGTCTCTCCATGCGGCTGGACTCTGGAGACTCAGACCCTGCATACGATTCTCCATGTGGCTGAGGGATGGAGTGGTTGCCTCTGCTGTTCCTCCATGTGGCTAGAGGCGCAGACGCTGCAGATTTTCCTTGGCACGGCAGGAGACGATTCATACGCTGTCGTCCTTTCTCCGTGCAACAAGGGATGATGCAGAGTGTGCCGCCTTTTCTCCACGCCAGGACACAAACGCCTCTCTGGGATAGATGATTTGAACCTACATGGGTCGCAGCAATGTCGCATGTGATATTCTTCCAGATGCTAGAGGTGAGGAACGGTCCATTGCGTGTCCTTTAGACTAGTCACAGTGGGAGTAACATAAATAGTAACATAGATGCCACCTAGACTAAACAGATTATGTGGCAAACAATTAATAAAGAGAGAAGCAAATTGAGTAACATAATATGTTACCATCACATCACACTTCTCAATGCAAAATAAGTCTACAAAATAATAAATAATCATTTCTATGTTACTATCCTTATGAGACTATCTATAAATATAGTAACTTAGACTAGTAACATATGCTCCAAATTACTAACCACTATTACCAACCTTACTACTACCAACCTTACAGTGTACTGAAACTGCAAATTTAATTTGTTACATCTGTACGGGTTGGGAATCCCCATTATTTAATTCTTGCTATAGCTTGTGGGCACTAATCTTTAATGGAAATAGATACACTATGTTGTAATGGTAACAATGCAGTCGACTCCAGTGCTGCCTATGGCGTGTCTCGCCTCCCTGGCCAAGAAACATGGATGCTGCCAAAAATGAAAAGCGGCAATGCAAACTTCACCTGATGAGAGGCAACGCAAACTTCACCTGATGAAGCATCTATGTTTGATCAAAGCCATCCACTTTCTTGCACTTCAATCTTGTTGTACTAAGCCAATCCAATCCATGTTGTTTACATGAGTTGCTGATTTTAGCAGCAATAAGTGACAGGTGGTCACGGTCACGGATGTGCTGGAGTTCAAGGTGTACAACCATGACATAATAAGACAGAGGTGTGCAAGAAGCGGTTGGAGGCCAGGGTGTTCCAGTATGACGACCAGTTCGCACACGGCATTGCCGAGCTTAGCCCCATCATCTGCCAACCAAGCTACAAGACCCAAGTTTGCCGCATGATCATCGGGCGGCGCCCACATTGTACCCGCATCGTGCCATCCTTCCTCTGTCATAGGCGTGTTATATTCATGGGTACTTGCATGGTAGGTGTTCGCCGATTTTTTTTTCCGTGATTGAGCAGATAGCTAAGTTCGTAAGGGTAATGGTTGATCAACAATGTGATTTGTTAACTGGTGATTGATCCTAATTACTTCAGGTTTTGAAACGTGTACATAAATTGGCAGGAGAGAATTGATTGATCCAATATGATCAGAGGACGGCGACAGCGTCATGAAGTTGACACCGGAATCCTCTCCGCAATGCATGCATGAGTCAGAATATGAGAACAGAAGTATGTATCGTGTCCTCTCCTATAACTCCAATTATCTGTTACATTAAAAATATAATATTTTTCTTGAATTGGATGAAATGAAGTTTATTTTTACAGGGTGCGACAGATATACCTGCCAGGCTCGGTCCAGCTCGTCGCCGAGCTGCAAAAAGCTCGGGCTGGATTTGCCGAGCCCGAGCCAGCTCGTCGCCGCCGGCGAGCCGCACAACTGAGCTCGGCCCGAGCTCTCGACAAACTCGGTCCAGCTCGGTGCAGCTCGCGAGCCTGGCAGGGATGTGTCACTGACAGGTGGCCCTCTTCGACGGAAGTGGCGGCGTGGCGGTGCGGCGGAGCCTGCATGCAGCGGCGGTCCGGGCGGCGCGTGCCTAAGCGGCTGGGCGGCGTCGCAGAGGGGGTTGGTGTCGAAGAGGAGAGTGGCGGCGCGGCGGAGCCTGCAGACAATAGCGGTAGCAGGAGGTGGTGCAGGTGGCGAGACGGTGCGGCCGGCCGGCGACATGGCCTGTGCGGCGGCAGCAGCTAGTAGGACATGGAACGAACAGGGACCATCACGACCTGGAACGAACTGACATGGAACAAAACGTGACCTAGCAGGCCCAATTATTCAGCCCAACTGGCTATCGCCTTACTTAATCCAGCCCTTTTATAATTTGAAAAAAAAAAGACGAGCTGACGAGCCGGACCGGGCCGATCCCGGGCCAGCCCGATACCGCCGCGGTCCAGCTTCCAGAGCTCGGCTCGGTCCAGCAGTATCAGCGGGCCGAGCCCAGCTCGGGCCGGGCCGGCAAAGCTCGGGCCGAGCCTATTGGACCGAGTTTGAGGTCCAGGTATAGCGACAGAGAAGCATTTTCTTTACGACAATGTTGCTAATGGTCACAATAATATCTTGTCGACAAATAAGAGCCTTATCTATATTACTAGTTAGCATGCACGTGCGCACGGTCTAAATCAATGTTCTACGTATATGTTCAGCAAATAATTTGACAACATTTCAAAATATTGCAATTGATGCTCTAGTTGAAACAAATAAATAAAGATTGTTATATAAACCACCATTGTTTGACGCACTTAAGTCTCATAAACTGACATGGTCCTATTTGATCAACAAGATAAATTAATAAAACATTATATGATTGGTTGAAAATAGTTAATAAGAAGCAAAGAAAGGAAATTATGGTTGGGGTTATCTAGAACTCACCGTAATGCTTACTACGTATTTTTGATAGATTCGAATAAACTGTTTGTACGCGTGTATAATTCAAGAACATTGCACAAACTTTATATTGGAAAATAAAAATAAATTAGAAGGCGCAAAATGCAGAAGCAACTGGACAACCATTTGGTTCACAATCTCAAAACATTCAACTGAAAAAATTACAAACATTATGACGATAAATTTTGCACACGATAACTGAATCAAGTTATAGCATCAAGTCACAAAATTTTACATGATCAAGCGCATCATCCTACAACGGAAGCTGCTATCAAGGATCAGAATACACAGTTCATAATACTCAGCTCACACTATTAGGTACAGCAAACATTTTCTTTCATGGACATAAGGACATTATTTGATCTGTTATCATTCTATCTTATATTCACACTGATCAGTACTAATATGCCAACAACATACAAAACATCACTCTAGCAGCACACTTCACAATCAGTATTCTCATTGTCAGTATAATCTTACTATCCACACTATTACTCCCACTGAAGCATTGACGTTAGACACTTCCAGTGTCCTATGCTGTGATGTGCTGCCACCAAGGGTCAATGAAAAAGCTGCTGCTAGGAAACTGCAAATGATAGCACATCTCGCTTTCTATAAAAAAAAGTCGATCTTGTTCACAAAATAACATGAGAGGACAAAGCACATCACCTTGTTCTTCTTCACCGGTCCGTTATCAGTGCCACTGCCATCGACTAATACCAAAGAAATAAGTGTATTTTCTTTCCAACTATAGGAAGTGCTTCCATTAGGACATGGCTTGTAGTAAGTCTGAACAAGCAAATTGCCTTGAGAAATATATATGGAAACCTTGATATATAATAATGGCATACAACAATTGCACATACGTAAATTGATGCCCAATAATACCTTTCTCCATTTATGATTTCTTTCCAATTTAATCTTCAGCAATAATGGATTTAGACTCCTCCCAATATACCATCGCTGAATCTACAAAAAATTATTGCAAAGGCAATTATACATGTTTTTTTCAAATTACAGAACAAATGACCAAATAAGTAGCACCTAGTTTTTGGAAATCCGCATATCAACACAAACTAAGATATATAGTCCAAGAAACATAACAATTAGCATGGGATATGATGCTTGGGCATTCTATCTCTAGTAAAGTTTGAACGAATATTTATATGCCCATTTGTTTTAAGCACTGTCTACAACAATAGCTGCATATATGAGAACATACTCACATTTCAGCCACCTGAGGCTAACAATTGACGCTTCTTTACTAACCAAATGCATGAAGCATACCTAGTGTGTTTTGCTTTTGCTTCACTCTAACATGCCGCTTTATGCCTTGCTTGTCTTTCACAAGGCCTCCACCTTCTTCCCATCCCTAACACACCAGAAGAAAAATACTAATCACTGTAAAATAGAACAATTTTAAGTGGTACAACACCTATCTCAAGTGAGAATAACATGATAGTTACAGTTCAGAGAAGATCAACCTATCTCAGGTAAGATTGAGAATAACTAGATAAATTCTAGGCTGCTGCTCAACACAAAGCCATGGTATACCAGTTGAGCTCCTCCATTGCTGGGACTTGACGATCATTCACACCAGTCATCACTGGTTTGGAAGACATCCATTGTGAGCTTTTAAATACTACAGCACCTAGATGCTGCCACATTGTAATATCTGCTCCTCAATTCAATCAGATCAGAATATATGTATTGAATCCATAAAAGAGCTGCCATGCTTCAATTGTACATGAGATAGTGCATATGTTGAGATTAAAAATGTGGGATATAGACGGCGTGGCTGCTGGGAACTCTGACGGCGGAGTGTTACGTCCAAACGCGACCTCCGGTGTTGAGATTGCAGGCTGTACCTTAGCGGGGCGGCGGAGTGTTACATCCAGGCATTGCGACCTCCAGCGGCAGCGAGTGGACTACGGCAAGCAAATCCAGACTAATAGAATTTTGCGATTACATTTGTGCACATGAGCAAAATTGTTAGCTAATTTTCCATATTTTTTAGCTCTATTTGCCTGGTCAAATATTGCTCGTTTATACGGTCTACATCTTTTAAGTATACCCATTTATGGAGCCATTGATACCATTCCCCGTTGTATAGATAACAGCCAGCTAACAGCTGATATGAATACAGTATATATGCTAGATTACGTCTCTTTAATGTATTTTGATCTGTGCTTTCCCATTTTGCCCCTATTACATCGCACTATGTTAGCTCCCAATACGAACCACAAATTCTTTTTACCACAGAAATTATGGTCATTATACTATTTCAATATCTTTTGCCCTAACTAAATGCGCATTATTTAAAAAAAAATCTCCAGCTGTTATGAGAAGCGATAGAGGAAAGTTAATGCGGCCGGCCTATATATATGGAGCTCAGATGCATCCATCCATTGGTTAATCTCTGGGTTCAGTCAAAACTCACAAACACTACATATTTGGCGACATTGACGATGACCTTGTCATGGTGTTGCTTACTTGTGCAGGTAGTTTTCGCAGCTAAGCTGGTACTGGCGGCGGATTTTCATGCTGCGGTACAACTCAATCCTAAAGATATTAAGATCATGATAGAGGTATATGCGTCTCCATCTCCGTTTATAATATTGTGCTAGCTATGAATCGTTCCCTTTCGTGAATAATTAACCTCTTTTATTTTGTCCCCTTTTGTCCATATGCATGTTGCAGAGCAAAAATGGTGAAATAATCGACTGCGTCGACATCTACAAGCAACCAAGCCTGAATAACCCTTTGTTGAAGGACTCTAAAGCCCAGGTATTATCCTCAGTTTATTGCAAATAAGCTATTGGATTTTCTTCATAATTGCATCAAAATATGGTCTACCTTTGTTCTTCGTAGCCAGTTGTGCATACATATTATTTGCATTAATTAAATACTGAATTGAAGAGTAGCAGTACCTGTGTAGATATAGACAATTTATGAACCTATATATGCATAGATCTGAAAGTCAATGTGCCTGTGTGTGCAGATAATGAGAGATATAGCCAATGCCGTGGCTGAGCATGAAGATTGGGAGATGAAGACGGTACCTGTAGAGCAGGAATGGCACAAAAATGGAAAGCAATGCCCTATAGGGAGCGTCCCCATCATGAGGACCAACCCTACTGTTTTTAACCTCTCCGGTTCTTTCCCCCCGCTCAGTGTAGCTAATATAAGTCCAACTAACACAGCCGGTCCTCCTAGCAGAACCGAGGTTGCTCTCCATCTAATGTTCTATTTTGTCCAATATACATGCCAATTGAATGGAATTCTGTTGAGTTTATAATAGGGTTTTGGCCTTCGCCTATTTTTAAAATTCTAGACTAATATAAAATTTCTGATTCTTAAAACCAATTCAAAAAATAGAAAAAATGTTACATGTCCTCCAAAATCTCCTGATTTTGCTTGCATTTTGTTTCATGATTTGAATTTTGATTTTTTCCTTTTGTATGATAATTTTTCATAATTTTATGAAATGGGCGAATTTCTCCCATGTCGGTCTGATCTAGTAAAGATAATAGGAAAGTGAAACTTGTACTACCTCTGACCCAAATTATTTATAGCAGGTTTATTTTGACTAATTCATGACAAATTAATTTGGATCGGACCTTGAAGTTTAGTTTCCAAGTTTTCGAATAATCCTCAAAATGAATGGAAAGACATGCATGCAAATCTTTTTTGCATCTCTTTGTAGTGTTTAATTCATTGCCAACTACTCACATAAATTTGTCAAGTTGCATTGCTGTACAGTATAGGGAGCGACATGATTTCGGGGACCAATTTCCTTAGAGAGAGAGCTTTGCGTTTAAATAAACACGTGTTTTGGAAACTCACTTTTGGATTTTGATTTGGGTGCAGTTTGCTGTAGCGATTGCTGCGAACGGGCCGTACCGCGGAGCATATGTACTGCTGCCGGTGTGGAAGGCGGCGCGCCTCCACGACTCGGAATCCACGGCGACCTTCCTTATCGTCGGCGGCACCGTGGACACCGGTTTCCGCCCTACACCCGGCCGCTTACCGGCGGACGTCACCAATCAGATAGGCGTCGGCTTCTTTGTACGTACACACGTGGGCACCGTATAATTAAGCATCTGAAATACGTACGATCCAGCATGATATGGTATATGCACGTGTTTTGCAGGCTGATGGGGGAGACAATAATCCTCGGTTAAGCGTATTCTACACGGTGAGAATACCTTATGATACGATGCATGCATCTAATTACTCTTGAAAAAAAGAACATGATATTGTTTTTTCCATGCAGAAAAAAAGAATCTGATATTGTTTCCTCGCAAAAAACAGAATCTGAAATTTATATTGTTTATTTATTAATATATATAGCCCGATGGCGGCAAGAGTCAGTGCTACAACTTGGCGTGCGGAGGGTTCATTCAGACAAACAAGGACATCGCCCTCGGCGCTAGCATCGTCAACGGTGCATCCGGTGTAGACGATCATGTACCATACGTGCTGGTCAGCATAGAAAAGGTATGTACTAGTACTGCTTTATGCATGGAGATTTAGGGAGTAGCTGTCTGCACATTTTAGATAGTGGATTATTTCTTTTCTGTAACGAACATAATTTTCTTGGCAAACAACTCCCTCCATTCAAATACAATATGGCATTCGATACAGAAAAAAAAAAAGAAACAGAACAGGAAACAAATGTGCCACTGGTTATGCTGAATTGCTGATCGATCGTTCCATTCCATGGATGTGCATGCAGGACGCAGCAGGGCCTTGGCACGTGCTGGTGAACGACACGGACCTGGGCTACTACCCCCGGTCGATCTTCCCGTGGCTGTTCCCGGAGGCAGTGGCCAACGTGGTGGGTGGCGCGGTGCTCAATACCTGGCCCGGCGGCAAGCACACCGACACCGTCATGGGCAACGGACGCCGCCCTCCCGGCGACGACAAAACTGCCGTCGTTAAGGGCTACATAGCTATCAACGCTGCCGGAAGCCAGATCGTTGACCGACCCACCCTCGGCGTCCGCACTGCACCCGACTGCTACAACTTCAGCGTACTTGGCTACAACGAGGACGCACCGGGCATAAACGTTGCGTTCGGAGGATCAGGTGGACCCGACTGTGTCGGCCTAGCTAACGTCAAGGTCGATTTATCTACACCTAATAATAAAGCATGAATTGTTTTTTTCGTCTAACACTTTTTAGCACATGTTTATCCCTTTATCAAAATAGAAATTAACCCCACTGTCACCGATAAGCCAGAACTTAAAAAACATGTTTGCCCATCCATCAAAATCAAAATAGAAATTAACCCCACTGCCACCACCGATAAGCTAGAACTTGAAAAATAACTAGCGCGGGTCGCGTGCGTGCTTGAGAGTCTACGCCGCCGTGCCGCCTCCGCCGACTGCCACCACCAATGCCGACTGCCCCATCTCCTCCATGGATCCTCTCCCTGCTGCCTGCTCCTCTTGGATTCATTCCCCTTGTCTCGCGTGCAGCCTCTCATCTAGGGATAGCGGCGGCCCCTCGCTCGCCGGCCCTGGCCCTTCGCTCACCGGCGCCGGCCCTTCGCCCGCCCAACGTCCGGCCCTTCACATGATTCTCTCTACTCGTCCTTCAGGTCCTCCACCATCGACGGCTGCTGCCCTTCTCCACCTGACCACCACCGATAGTTGATCCTCTTCTCCACCAGACCACAACCGACGGCGCTGCAGTGATCTCTCAACGTCCGGGAGCTTGCATGCTTCTCTCTACTCGTCCTTCAGGTCGTCCACAACCGACGGCTGCTGCCCTTCTCCACCTGACCACCACCGATGGTTGCTCCTCTTCTCCACCAGACCACAACCGACGAGGCTGCAGTGATCTCTCAAGTAGGCTCTCAAGAGGTTATTAACCTGTCTTTAGTTCGTCAGACGGTGCTACGTAAGATCTCGCGTGTTTCCCCCTCCTGTGTGTGCAGGCCTGCGGGGAGACGGGTTAAGATTGTTGAACTCACTGTTTCCGTACCTCTCATGTCCTTTTTCATGGCACATGTGAATTCTTCTAGACTTCTTTTCTAGCAGATATAATCAACTTGTTACAGTTATATGCTTATGATACGAGAACAATCTGTTGAACTGGATATGACCCTATGGTCAGCTCTGTTTTGTATAGAAAATAGGCTAAATATCTGGATATATACTGCTGATGTACTGCCTAACTATGGATAAGGAAATTCTTTGTGCGCATATATTTTTTTTTAGGTATTGTGCACATATATTTTGTTCATGATATATTGCTAGAATTTGTACTTGTGACCTCCTAATAAGTTAAAAAAACTGTCTATGCCGCGACATGCCACTAATTTTAAAAAAACTCATCACCGACAAAAAAATAATTAATTTCTTCCGCCGCAACACGCGGGCATTTTGCTAGTAGATTTTAAAGGTCCTAGGACAATATGAAATCAAGGAACATTGTTTAATGTGTTAGATATTTTCTAGGGTCAAAAGGGCAATGACACTAGTGCAAACCGCCCTATGTGTCCCGGTTGGTAAGGGGCTTTAGTCCCGGTTCCCCAACCGGGACGGGGCAATCGGGACTAAAGCCCCAACCTTTAGTCCCGGTTGCCCACCAACCGGGACAAAAGGGCGTACACGTGGCCGTTGGTGAGTGCGAGGGGGGAGGAGCAACCGTCCCGGTTCATAACACGAACCGGGACAAATAACTCTCTGCCGCGGCAGAGATTTGGTACATTTCTCTGTCGCGGCAGAGAATTCATTTTGGCAACCTTTTTTTTTCCGCGGCAGCATTTTGGCCACTTTTGTGCCGCGGCAGAGAATTTATTTATGTTGTTTTATTTTTTATTTAGTGGTGCACTCATCAATGAAGGAACCATTATATTACACAAGATCATCATGACAATATAGATCCAAGTGTCGAACATATTACATTCGATACACGGAATTCATGCACTACATACAAAATAAGCTCTTTATACAATCCCTATTGAATATACACACCCGAATAGTATTCGGACTTCTGCATCCAAGAATCCCGTCAATTTCTCCTGAATTGCTCGTACGCGATCCTTTGGCATAAGACCGTCCCGTAGACATTCGATCTGATTTTAAAAAGGAGTCAACCTATATGAATGAAACTAAACACAATTTGATGGTAATTAAAAACTATAGAAATTGTTTACGTACATTAAGTTGCTCTAAATTTCTCCCTTTCTCACAGCACGTCTTACGGATGAACTCGCAAACATAGTATCCACATAAATTGTTCCCTGATCCCTGCGTCAGGCACTTTACAAGAACATAATTCAATCAAAATAATATCAAGCATGATAATAACGGTATCAAAACTAGAATCAAAGAGATGCGCAGATATAGCTAGTGATGCTTACATCTAGTGGTTTAAATGTAAGCTCCTCTTTCCAAACACCCCTAGCCTTCTTGGTGAACCATTTACAAGTGTTGCCCGACGAAGAAAACGAATAAAATAAGTTATTAATTACTTGATATCATAAAATTCACGAACGTTGTCGATATAGTGTCATAATGATTAGAATTACCGCTGGAGAAGCATCTGCATGTCCTTCCACGTCTCAAGAGGTTTATGTTTCGAGTCCATTACTAGTAACACGCCCTTTATTAGGTTGAATAATTAACAGAATATAGTGAAAGTTGCGCATGCATAACTAATCAATTATATACTTAACGTCGAGTAAGCGAAATAGAAAGTGTATACAAGACAATAACACTCACTCGAAGTTGTAAGGAAATAGTATTTCCCTTCTGGTTTCTTGAAACCTTAACACGTGTACGATATTATCCTCCGTATCCTGGGCGTTTGTTTTGAGATTAGCTTGATGAACTCAATAAGGGTCAATGAACCCAATGTCATAGATTTGTCCTCTGCTGCATTCGAGAATCTTTATTCTACATATTATAGTTTGATTATATACATGCAATAAACAAGGTGAGATAGCTAGAGACTAAATTAATTACAGAATTAGTACTTACAGACAATAGGCACTGATGATCGATTTGTCCAAGGCGTCTTGATTGAATAATTGAAATAGTTCAACAAATTCAATGGATATCATGTCATCTATTTCTTTCCCATAATGCTTTTTTATAACCCTCAGCATTATCCAGTTAGCCCCAGCCTTTGTGGCATGCATGTACCAGTTATGCAATCTTCGCATTTTTGTTGGAAGATTATTTACCTCCTCAGGTTTGACGAGAGGTTTGCCGTACTGGTATTTGTATGCTACTTCACCCACGGGAAAGTACTGTAACTGGGATAAGTAGTGGGCAATACTCATACCTAGAGCAGCGGCAGCTTCTCCATATTGTGCAACTACATCTGGATCATACTGCTCTTCGGCCGCATATTTGCTCGACCCCACATTGGTATGGGAAATCACCTTGAGAGGGGCGCAAGATTGTTTTGCTTGTTCTCCGAGCTGGGCAACAGATTTCCTGCTTGCATCAGTACTGCTCTTCGAGGCTTGCTGTGCCGCATTTGACTTGAGAATAGAGCGCTCATAGTCTGATGACAGCTTTGGCTCGGGTTGGTGAAGGGACTTTAGCATTTTGAACACTCGGGCTTTTTATTCTTTGGTGCTGGGGAACTCTGGCTCTTTCGGCCGCCTCAGATTAGCGAAAAACGCTGTCGTTTCTGCCTCAACGATTGCTGTAGTCTCCTTTTCAGTACAGTCATAAGCTCTCTTGGGAGGAACCTTTGGTACTTTTGGAAGAGGCTCTTGTTTACGTGTCGGCGATCGCTTACCACTCCGTAGAGTAGCGGTGGTACGCTTACGCTTTTTTCCTGAGGCACCGGCGATGGCTGCCGCGGCGATGGCTGCGCCGATGATTGGTGAGGCGACAGAGCCGGGTGAGGCGACGGAGCTGGGTGAGGCGACGAAGACGGCTGCCGCAGCGGCGACGACCTCGCTGGAGACGGGTGAGTCGACGGCGAAGATGGCCTTGGCGTGTGATTTGGAAGCACGATACATTTCTTTGGCCATAGAATGGTGACGTTTGTTGCTTCTCCCAGTTCAGTCACATCCCCTTCACCTGCAGGGTAGTCAAGCTTCAAACCTTGAAAGGTGGGCATGATTTCATCCACCCCGACAACAATGTAGCCCTGTGGAACCGGACGACAATGGTAAGTTGGTGTGGGTCCAATTGGTAAGGCATAGCCGACCACCACCTTCATTGATATGTTCACAACTTTGACATGTAGCTCGTAGTGTGTCATCTGTGTGATATCATCCACTGGGTAGCCAACACGAGCCATCGTCGGTGCACCATCGTCATCGTCATTGTCATCACCCGGGACCTCGGTGGAAGCCATCGAATGCAGGTTCTACCACCATGTGCTGCTGAGATCGGCCGGTAGTACCTTGCTGGCTAAGTGCGTTAATTTGATCTTGTTGTTGCTTTATTCGTTCTTCAATTATACGCATTCGCTCTTTCTGAATATCTACTTCAACTTTCGCCTTGTCATTTCTCCTCTTACGACTTCTATCAGGATATTTCTTCCTCTCTTCGGGAAACCCAGTGCTCCATGGTTTGGAGCCTATTGTGCCTCATGTTTGTCCATCATGTTCCTTATTTCCAAGGGCGAGTGTGAGCTCATCCTTCTCTCTATCAAGAATGAAGTCCCCATCTTTAACAGCATTTACTGCGTTTCTCATCTTCTCGATTGGCAAGGGGTCTTTTTTATGTCGTATGTTATATATACACTTCCCTTCCGAGTCCAACGTGCCCCCATGCCCGTAAAACCAATTATTTGCACGTTCGATCCAATCGTCTGTCTCTGGGGTGATCTTTTTAGCACGCAGTTCATCCTCAAGTTTCTTCCACTTAGGAATGCCAGCCCTGTAGCCACCTTGCCCCATAGTATGGTGATACTTTCTTTTAGCAGCATTCAGCTTATTCGTTGCAGACATTTCTTAGATTTTTCTAATGTCTTGTAATTCACAAACTCAACCCAGAATGGTTTTATCTTCTGAAACTGAATCTTCTCGAAATCCAGAGTCTTCCCTTTCACGACATAGTCAAGGTGCAATATTTTCTTCTAGTTGGTAAAACACTGGGCCATCTTCTTCATATCCCACTCCCTGACCTTCATCTCCATGGCTTTCGCATGTTCTAAGGCGTCCTTAATTGGATCCTCCGCATTTGGATCCAGCTCTATCTTCGGTAGTTTGAAATTAAGCATGACCATCTTCCACAGTAAATCTTTGGCCACGGTAGGGAGAAATAAATATGTTCCCTCTTCTTATGCATCAACAGGCCTATTCCAATTTCGAATGGTGATCGGGACGAAGTCCCTAACGATTACTCCGCATTGTGCCACAAATTTGTTTGCGACAACAACGGGAGCCGTCGGTTTGTCGTCTTCACCGATATCTTCGATCCTAAACCTCTCATGGTATTCCAACTTTTTGGTTGGGCCTCGTCGCTCTTTTCAGTAGATTTGTTCGATCCGGAGGGCTAAAAGAAGAAAGATCGTCGTTACTATTTCTATATAGACAGCAGATGATTAATTAATGAATTAATTATATTACATGCACCTCGCCAGAGCGGTCGTCTTCTCGATCATACAAGGCATCGCCTTCTCCCTCGCGGAAGGCATCACCTTCAGCCTCAAACAAGTCGTCTCTTCCGGCAAAAGGAGGATCACCCTCACCGGAGTTGTTCAGAAACGTCGATACATCTAAATTTTCTTACTCGCGAATCACACCTTGGATCAACTCTTCCTTTTCTTCGTCTCTGCCGTTTGGTTCCATATTTTCTGCATAGATGGAAAAATGGATAAGTCAAAGCGGCTAAGGGAGAATGTTAGGTAGGGTGTTGAGAGATATAAACCCTAATTCGGAGAAACCATAATATATACATACACAATAACAAAAATGAATTTACAATATTTACAATAATAAAAATCAACTAAAATCAATATTCCGGAGTTCCGAGGGGTGTAAAACCTAGTTAGGAGAAACCTCGGATGCATATGAGAGGGGTCACTTAGGTATACTATTTTGGTATATAATTATATTTTTCTCATTTATGAATATTAAAATATGAATTTTCAAAGTATTAATACTTATAAAATATTTATCAAATAGTAATTATTTAAATAGTTTACATAATAATGTATGGTAATAGTTTTTAGTTGTACATTTTATTTTTCTGAAAAATTTCATATATTAAGCATATTTTTCTGAATTATTAAACAATAGTTATTAAATTTATAAGATTTATTCATTTCCTATTGGAAAAATAGTATATACAAAATATGATAATATACATATACAAATACAAAATATGATAATATATGAAAAATATGATAATATACATATACATATACTACTTAAATCATCTAACATTATTTACAACTAAATCATCTAACAACTAAATAATCATCTACAAATACACCTAAAATAATCATCAACTAAATCATCTACATCATCTAAATACACCTAAATCATCTACATCATCTAAATACACCTAAATCATCTAACAACTAATAAACCTAAAATAATCATCACCTAAATCAACTTAAAAAAACTAAAAGGGAGCCTCTCGGGTACGTGCGGTACCGGCGGCGACGGTGGGCGCGGGCGGCACTGTGGCGGTCGGGGAGGAGAGGGAGAGGCGGCGCTGGTACCGACACAGGTGGCGGTGGCGGCGCTGGTCCACATGCACGGCCGGAGACGTACAGAGGACGGAGGTGGAGCGCGGGGATGGACGGAGACGGAGGGTGGAGGCAGTGGCGCTGACGGCGACGGCGGGCGCGCAAGGACGGGGCAGCCTGCCGGCGTCCGGGGGATCGGGGCGACGGCGTCTCCCCTGCTGTGTGCGGCGTGTCGGGTTGCAGAGAATGGAGAAGGGGAAGAAGAAGAAGAAGAAGAAGAAGAAGAAAAAGAGGCGCGCGCGGTTATAAAGGAAGGACCTTTTGTCCCGGCTGGTGGCTCCAACTAGGACTAAAGGGTCATACGTCCCGGTTGGAGTCACCAACCATGACGTATACTCTACTTTTTTTTCATATTTCGGGCTAAGCCCAAGCGGCGCGCGTAGAGGGCTTTAGTCCTGGTCGGTGGTTCCAACCGGGACATATGACCCTGTTTTCAACAATTTTCACGAATTTTCTCCCTGTTGCCGCCTTATTTTTTATTTTGGGGTTTAAATTTGTAATATTTTTAATGATAATTAATTTGGAATTTAGAAAAACTATTAACAAAGTGTTTGAATTTGAATAGCTAATTCAAAACCATTTTCTGTTTTTAAAATTAATTAATGTAACCATTTAAACTATGAACCATTTAAAATTATAAATGAATTAAACTTATATTTTTTGAATATTAATTTGGAATTTAGAAAAACTTTAAACATAAAAAGTGTTTGGATTTGAATAACTAATTCAAAACCATTTTCTGTTTTTAAAAATAATTAATGTAACCATTTAAAATTAAAAATGAATTAACTTATATTTTTTGAATATTAATTTGGAATTTAGAAAAACTTTAAACATAAAAAGTGTTTGGATTTGAATAACTAATTCAAAACCATTTCTGTTTTTAAAAATAATTAATGTAACCATTTAAAATTAAAAATGAATTAACTTACATTTTTTGAATATTAATTTGGAATTTAGAAAAACTTTAAACATAAAAAGTGTTTGGATTTGAATAACTAATTCAAAACCATTTTCTGTTTTTAAAAATAATTAATGTAACCATTTAAAATAAAAAATAAATTAACTTATATTTTTTGAGTATTAATTTGGAATTTAGAAAAACTTTAAACACAAAAAGTGGTTGGATTTGAATAACTAATTCAAAACCATTTTCTGTTTTTAAAAATAATTAATGTAACCATTTAAACTATGAACCATTTAAAATTAAAAATGAATTAACTTATATTTTTTATATATTAATGGACGGGAAGAAAAGAACGGGAAATAATGTGAAGGGTTTCGCGGCATAGTAAATCAAAATTTTCTACGGAAGCGAACAGAGGGAAAGCCAAGATCTAATCTAGGAGATGCAAACAACGAGAGAGATTGGATTAGATCTTCATACCCTTGAAGATTCGCACAGCGGAACGTTCGTCGGAACGTGGGTGATGTAGTCGTACTCGCTTCTCCTCCTCGCGATCCGATCCGATCTAGCACCACAAGTGGCGGTGCCTCCGTGAGATGCACACGTGCAGCACCTCGACGTATCCTCCTTCCTTGGACCAGCAAGTATGGTGGAGAGATGGATTGGATCTACAACACGACGGCGTGTTGTATTTGGTGGAGAATTTCTGCAGCAGGGCTTCGCCTGCAAACAGTCGGGAGGGAGAGAGGAAGGCAGCAGGGCTACTAGGGCTTGGAGGGAGATGTGTAGGGGGGAGGGGGCGCACCAGCCCTCTATATATAGAGGGGGAGGGGGCGGCCAGCCCTAGCCCCTCCTCCAAGCCTATCTCTAGTTTAAACGATTTAAACACTCCCCTTATCTAGAAATTCTATCCTGAGATTTAAACGAGTTAAATCTCTCTAGAATCGGCTGGGCCCTATGGGGCCTTGTGCCCCTGGCCCAATGCGTCCAGGACACTCCCTCATAGGCCCATGCCCCCTCCCGGAAGGTGGGACCATGTTGGCCCCCTTCCGGAAGGTTCTAGAAGCTTCCGGTACAATACCGATTAATCCGGAACAATTCCGAACTCCAAAAACTGCACTGCCTTATATGAATCTTATTCTCCAGACCATTCTGGAACCTCTCGTGATGTCCCGGATCCCATCCGAGACTCCGAACAAAAATTCATAAACCAATTATCCAATCTATCCTAGCGTCGAGACACGTTAAGTGTGTGACCCTGCGGGTTCGAGAATATGCAGACATGATCTTCTATCAATAATCGACAGCGGGGTCTGGGCACCCATATTGACTCCCACACATTAATAGATGATCATATCGGATGAACCACGATGCCAGGATTCAATCAATCCCATATATATATTCCCTTCGTCTCGCGATATTTTACTTGCCCGAGATTCGATCGTCGATATCGTCATACCTAGTTAAATCTCGTTCACAGCAAGTACTTTACTCGTTCCGTAATCCGATATCACTTTGTGATTAACTCCTTAACCACATGCTTGCAAGCGGTGTTGATATCGATTACCGAGTGGGCCCGAAGTATATCTCTCCGACTTGGGAGGGACAAATCCCATCTCGATACATACAACCCAACAGATACTTTCCGATTACCTGAGAGACACCTTTATGATCACCCTCTCATAGGATGACGTTTGATGACCTCAAAGCTTTCTTCCGATACCAGGGAGTTGTATTATCTCATGGTCTAAGGAATACAATATTTGACATAAGAAAAACTTCGCAAAGACGAACACGATGACACGATCTAATTGCTTCGCTTAGTTTGGGTCTATCCACCATATCATTCTCCAATGATATGATCTCATTATCAATTGACAACTCATGTCTATGGTTAGGAAACCTTAACCATCATTGATCAATGAGCTAGTCCATAGAGGCGTACTAGGGACACGGTGTTGTTCACAAACCACACAAGTATTAAAGTTTCCGCTTAATACAATTCTAGCATGGAATATAAACTTTATCATGAACAAGAATTATAATAATAACATCTTTATTATTGCCTCTAGGGCATAATTCCAACAGTCTCCCACTTGCACTAGAGTCAATAATCTAGTTTACATCTGGCAACAATCTCACACCCATGGCACTGAGGTGCTGATCATGTTTTACACGTGGAAGAGGTTTAGTCAATGGATCTGCGACATTCAGATCTGTATGTACTTTGCTAATCTTCAGATCTCCATATGCTCTATAATCTCGGATTATATGAAACTTGCGGTTGATATGCTTGGTATTTGGATGATATCTTGGTTCCTTAGCGAGTGCTATGGCGCCAGTGTTGTCACACAATATCTCCAGTGGGTCCAATGCACTTGGAACCACGCCAAGCTCAGTGATGAAGTTCCTGATCCAAACTCCTTCACTTGACGCTTCTGCAGCAGCCATGTATTCCGCTTCTACTGTAGATCCCGCGATCACGCTTTGCTTGCAGCTTCTCCAGCTCACAGCTCCTCCATTCAAAATATACACGTATCCTGTCTGAGATTTACAATCATCCTTGTCGGTGTCGAAACTAGCATCGACGTAACCTTTTACGACGAGCTGTTCATCACCCCCATAGACTAAGAACATTTCTTTAGTCCTATTTAGGTACCTTAGGATGTTCTTCACGGCTGTCCAGTGTTCCACTCCTGGATCACTTTGATATCTGCTCGTCAAACTAAGAGCATTGGACACATCCGGTCTAGTACACAGCATGGCATACATGATGGAACCTATGGCCGAGGCATAAGGCACTTTGCTCATAGCTTCCCTATCATTTACCGTAGCTAGACACTGAGCCTTGCTCAATATCTTACCTGACAACATAGGCACTGAACCTTTCAATGCCTTATCCATTCTGAACCTTTTCAGAACTTTGTCTAGGTATGTACTTTGGCTTAAAGCTATCAGGCGTCTTTGTCTATCTCTATAGATTTTGATGCCCAATATATAAGCAGCTTCACCTAGGTCTTTCATTGAAAAACACTTGTTCAAATAACTCTTCACATCGTTAAGCATGTTGATGTCATTTCCAATAATCAATATGTCATCCACATATAGTACCAGAAACGTCACCGAGCTCCCACTCACTTTCTTGTAGATGCAAGCTTCGTAGCAATTTGGAACAAATCCAAAGCTCTTGATCACTTGATCAAAACAAAGGTTCTAACTCCGAGATGCTTGCTTCAGTCCATAAATGGAACGCTGAAGTTTGCATACTTTATCAGCATCCTTAGGATCGACAAAACCTTCGGGTTGCATCATATACAACTCTTCATCAATGTTGCCATTGAGGAAAGCAGTCTTGACATCCATTTGCCATATTTCATAATCATGAAACGCAGCAATTGCTAATAAAATCCGAATGGACTTAAACATCGCTACGGGAGAGAAAGTCTCATCGTAGTCAACACCTTGAACTTGTCGAAAACCTTTCGCAACAAGCCGTGCTTTATAGATGGTAACATTACCATCCGCGTCCGTTTTCTTCTTGAAGATCCATTTGCACTCAACGGCCTTTCGGTCGCTAGGAGGGTCCACCAAAGTCCATACTTGGTTTTCGCTCATGGATCCCAATTCGGATTTCATGGCTTCTAGCTATTTCTCAGAGTCTGGGCTCATCATCGCTTCCTCATAGTTCGTAGGTTCACTGTCTTCTACTAACAAGACAGTCAAGACAGGGTTGCCGTACCACTCAGGAGGGGCACGCGACCTTGTCGACCTGCGACGTTCAGTAGCAGCATCGTCCGAAGCTTCATGATCCTTGTCATTAGCTTCCTCTATTGTTGGTGCAGGCGGCACTGGAACAATTTCAGGTGCTGCGCTACTCTCCAATTCAAGAGAAGGTTCAATAACCTCGTCTAGCTCTACTTTCCTCCCACTCACTTCTTTCGAGAGAAACTCCTTCTCAAGAAAGGAACCGCTCTTTGCGACAAACACTTTGCCTTCGGTTCTGTGATAGAAGGTATACCCAATAATTTCCTTAGGGTATCCTATGAAGACGCATTTCTCCGCTTTGGGTTCGAGCTTGTCCCGCATCAACTTCTTGACGTAAGCTTCGCATCCCCAAACTTTAAGAAACGACAACTTAGGTTTAGCACCAAACCATAGTTCATACGGTGTCGTCTCAACGGATTTAGATGGAGCCCTATTTAAAGTGAATGCAGCGGTTTCTAATGCATAACCCCAAAATGATAACGGCAAATCAGTAAGAGACATCATCGATCGGACCATATCTAACAGGGTTCGATTCCGGCGTTCAGACACACCATTGCGCTGTGGTGTTCCGGGTGGCGTGAGTTGTGAAACGATTCCACTTGCTTTGAGATGCGTGAGAAAATCATAACTCAAATATTCGCCCCCACGATCGAATCGTAGAAACTTAATCTTTCTGTTACGATGGTTCTCCACTTCATTCTGAAATTCTTTGAACTTTTCAAACATTTCAGATTTATGTTTCATTAAATAGATATACCCATATCTACTTAAGTCATCGGTAAAAGTGAGAAAATAGCGATATCCACCGCGCGTCGAAACACTCATCGGTCCGCATACATCGGTATGTATGATTTCCAACAAGTCCGTTGCTCGCTCCATCATACCGGAGAACGGGGTTTTGATCATCTTGCCCATGAGGCATGGTTCGCATGTGTCAAATGATTCAAAATCAAGAGACTCCAAAAGTCCATCGGAATGGAGTTTCTTCATGCGCTTTACACCAATATGACCTAGACGACAGTGCCACAAATAAGTAGTATTATCACTATCTACTTTGCATCTCTTAGCCTCAATGTTATGGATGTGTGTTTCATCCCTTTCGAGATTTAGAAGAAATAAACCACTCACAAGAGGTGCATGACCATAAAAGATGTTACTCATATAAATAGAACAACCATTATTCTCCAATTTAAATGAATAACCGTCTTGCAATAAACACGATCCAGAAATAATGTTCATGCTCAACGCAGGCACATAATAACATTTATTAAGGTTTAAAACTAATCCCGAAGGTAAAACTAAGGAGAGCGTGCCGACGGCCATCACATCAACTCTTGATCTGTTGCCAACGCGCATCGTCACCTCATCCCTCGCAAGACGCCGTCTATTCCGCAGCTCCTGTTTCGAGTTACAAATATTAGCAACTGAACCGGTATCAAATACCCAGGCACTACAACGAGGGCTAGTAAGGAAAACATCAATAACATGTATATCAAATATACCTTTGATGGTGCCAGCCTTCTTGTCCACTAAGTACTTCGGACAGTTGCGCTTCCAGTGACCCTTGTCCTTGCAATAGAAGCACTCAGTTTCCGGCTTGGGACCAGACCTGAGCTTCTTCTCAGCAGGGGAATTGCGCTTGCCGCCGCCCTTCTTGAAGGGCTTCTTTGCACCTTTACCTTTCTTAAAGGAGGGCTTGTTGACCATCAACACATGATTATCCTTCTTGATGTCCACCTTCGCAGCCTTCAGCTTTGCGAAGAGCTCGGTGATCGTATCAGTGGAACCAATCTGATTATGAGTCACTACAAAACTTTTGTAGCTGGGAGGGAGTGATTGCAGAACCCTGTCAATCTTGAGCTCCTCTGGAATCTTGCAGTCCAGTTGCTCAAGGCGTTGAGTGTAGCCCGACATCTTAATGGCGTGCTCACTAACGGAACTCCCTTCCTCCATCTTGCAGTTAAAGAACTTCTCGGAGATCTCATATCTCTCAGAACGGGCCTGAGTCTGAAACATGGTTTTCAACTCTTCGAGAATCTCAAAGGGCCCGGGATAGTTTTCAAAATGATTTTGAAGTTCCGGTTCCATAGCAAACAACATGGTGCTCTTAATCACACCATAATCATCTTTGCGCGACTGATAGACAGCTTTCTCATCAGCCGGCGCAGTTGCAGCAGGGGCTTCACCTAACGCTTTCTCAAGGACATAGTCCTTTTGACCGCCAGAGAGAATGATTCTCAAATTGCGGAACCAATTGGTGAAGTTAGACCCATTGTTCTTAAGCTTTTCTTTCTCAGCAAAAACGTTGAAGTTGAAGTTGGACTTAGCCATGTGATCTACAATATTTGCAAGTACAAATTAGACTATGTTCATGATAACTAGTTCAACTTTTAATCAAATTACTAGATGAACTCCCACTAAATTCAACATCCCTCAAGTTGTTTAGTGAACACGATCCAAATTCACCACACCTAATCCGATCTTCACGAGAAGAGATGTGGTTTCAATGGTGGACAACAAAGTGTCGATCATATCATTCATATGACTCATGCTTAACCTTTCGGTTCTTGTGTTCCGAGGCCATGTCTGTACATGCTAGGCTCGTCAAGCTAGACCCAAGTATTTCCGCGTGTGCAAAACTGGCTTGCACCCGTTGTATGTGAGCGTAGAGTCTATAGCACCCGATCATCACGTGATGCTTGGACACGACGAACTTTCGCAACGGTGCATACTTGGGGAGAACACAGTTTTTATCTTGATCTTTAAGTGAGGAATCATCTTATAATGCTATCGTCGCGATCTAAGCATAATAAGATACATAAAAGGATAAACATCACATGCATATAACTTTATGTGACATGGTATAGCCAATCTTCGCGCAATGATCTCCATCTTGTGCGTTCCGGCATGATCTCCATCACTTCACCATGATTGCCTCCACCACGAATAGCAACTACAACTATTGCTAACTACTTAGCGATAAAGTAAAGCTATTACATGGCGTATAAGAAGTTGACTCGCAGGTCATACACAATTATAAAGACAACCATATGGCTCCTGCCGGTTGTGTACTCATCGACATGCAAGTCGTGAAACATTACAAAACATGATCATCGCATACATTATACACATCACATCTTGGGCCATACCATATCACAGAAAACACTCCCTGCAAAAACAAGTTAGACGCCTCTACTTTGTTGTTGCATGTTTTACGTGGCTTATGGGAGTAGATGCTAAGAACGATTCTTACCTACGGAAAGCCATAACGGTGATATTATGGTTGCCGAACTCCGGTGTTAATCCCATGACAACTATAGTGAGAGAAACTGACATCCACCAGCCGCATGTGTGGAACAAGCCACACGTCAAGTGCGGAGTCGGTCTCGCGAACGACGTCGCGTAAGGTTGGCCTGGACCGCTTCAATCTCACTATCCCGCGTCATAAGAAGAACACAAACAAGAGGCTTGCAACAGAAAACATCAACGCCCGCAACAACCATGGTGCGTTCTACTCGTGAATCACATCTACGCATAGATCTAGCTCTGATACCACTGAAGGGTTTCGCGGCATAGTAAATCAAAATTTTCTACGGAAGCGAACAGAGGGAAAGCCAAGATCTAATCTAGGAGATGCAAACAACGAGAGAGATTGGATTAGATCTTCATACCCTTGAAGATTCGCGCAGCGGAACGTTCGTCGGAACGTGGGTGATGTAGTCGTACTCGCTTCTCCTCCTCGCGATCCGATCCGATCTAGCACCACAAGTGGCGGTGCCTCCGTGAGATGCACACGTGCAGCACCTCGACGTCTCCTCCTTCCTTGGACCAGCAAGTATGGTGGAGAGATGGATTGGATCTACAACACGACGGCGTGGTGTATTTGGTGGAGAATTTCTGCAGCAGGGCTTCGCCTGCAAACAGTCGGGAGGGAGAGAGGAAGGCAGCAGGGCTACTAGGGCTTGGAGGGAGATGTGTAGGGGGGAGGGGGCGCACCAGCCCTCTATATATAGAGGGGGAGGGGGCTGCCAGCCCTAGCCCCTCCTCCAAGCCTATCTCTAGTTTAAACAATTTAAACTCTCCCCTTATCTAGAAATTCTATCCCGAGATTTAAACGAGTTAAATCTCTCTAGAATCGGCTGGGCCCTATGGGGCCTTGTGCCCCTGGCCCAATGCGGCCAGGACACTCCCTCATAGGCCCATGCCCCCTCCCGGAAGGTGGGACCACGTTGGCCCCCTTCCGGAAGGTTCTAGAAGCTTCCGGTACAATACCGATTAATCCGGAACAATTCCGAACTCCAAAAATTGCACTGCCTTATATGAATCTTATTCTCCGGACCATTCCGGAACCTCTCGTGATGTCCCGGATCCCATCTGAGACTCCGAACAAAAATTCATAAACCAATTATCCAATCTATCCTAGCGTCGAGACACGTTAAGTGTGTGACCCTGCGGGTTCGAGAATATGCAGACATGATCTTCTATCAATAATCAACAGCGGGGTCTGGGCACCCATATTGACTCCCACACATTCATCGATGATCATATCGGATGAACCACGATGCCAGGATTCAATCAATCCCATATATATATTCCCTTCGTCTCGCGATATTTTACTTGCCCGAGATTCGATCGTCGGTATCGTCATACCTAGTTCAATCTCGTTCACAGCAAGTACTTTACTCATTCTGTAATCCGATATCACTTTGTGATTAACTCCTTAACCACATGCTTGCAAGCGGTGTTGATATCGATTACCGAGTGGGCCCGAAGTATATCTCTCCGACTTGGGAGGGACAAATCCCATCTCGATACATACAACCCAACAGATACTTTCCGATTACCTGAGAGACACCTTTATGATCACCCTCTCATAGGATGACGTTTGATGACCTCAAAGATTTCTTCCGATACCAGGGAGTTGTATTATCTCATGGTCTAAGGAATACAATATTTGACATAAGAAAAACTTCGCAAAGACGAACACGATGACACGATCTAATTGCTTCGCTTAGTTTGGGTCTATCCACCATATCATTCTCCAATGATATGATCTCATTATCAATTGACAACTCATGTCTATGGTTAGGAAACCTTAACCATCATTGATCAATGAGCTAGTCCATAGAGGCGTACTAGGGACACGGTGTTGTTCACAAACCACACAAGTATTAAAGTTTCCGCTTAATACAATTCTAGCATGGAATATAAACTTTATCATGAACAAGAATTATAATAATAACATCTTTATTATTGCCTCTAGGGCATAATTCCAATATAATGGGCGGGAAGAAAATTTTATTACGATAGAACTGGAATTTAAAGTACATACTGCAACTAACACTAAGTTACATAAAGCACGACTGAAGATTAAGATACATAGAAGAACTAAAAATTGAGATACATGGCCAGATTAAGTCACAATCGGTCGAACTTGCTTTGCAATGTTGGAGTGATTCAGTCATGCTCCTGCCTACACCTGTAATACTCGCCACTGTAGTCGTCATACTCGTCGCGGACATTGTCGCTATCGTCGTCGGGGTCGCGTAGTTGAACCTTGAAGGCTGAGTACGAGTGGGCTGGACTTGAGGGTAGCGCAGACAGGGGTTAGATTCGGCGGCCGTGTCGTAGGCCATGACGCTCTGGAGAGTCCGGCCGCGCCACCACAGCCGACGGCCGGCCTCGTTGAAGTTCAGAGGAGGTGGGCCGTACTCCTCGTGCCTGGCGAGAGCCCTCTCACGCCGATCCCCGAGGAAGGCTTTCAAAGTCGGGAAATAGTCGGGATGCCAGTTGGGATTCCTCCGTTGCTCCGGCGTGAGCTCGAAGTAGTAGTGGTTCGTGATGGTCATCCTGCGCGCCACACCTAAAGGGACAGGAGGAACCGACACGCCTCCGGCACTTAGCGTCCAGCCGACGGGGACGCAGTAGCCTGGCGGGCAGGGGTAGTTCGAGGCGCAAAGCGCCTCCGCCTCCCTGGGGGTTAGTCGTATGGTGGAAGCCATGGGAAAGAGTGATGAGGTTGCAGATATGAGTCTAGAGATGTGCAATGACAATGGAGGTCAATCCTACATATATGTTGGGAGATAGTCCATGTAAGGTGGTCTAGTATTTTAGAAAAAATGAGAAGGTAGCATTCTAAAACAGCATTTTGGTGGTTACTTCACAAAACGACCCGTTTTTTACGCTCGAAAAATGGAAAATGGCTTTTCCGTGCGACGAAAAGGAAAACTTCCTCCTGCAACATTGTTCTCCATACCAATGTCCACATACATGCATAATATGGGCACAACATCACAAACTATGTCATGATTCAGCACATAATATGACACCACACGAAGGATTTATATTGTTCAGACTTTTTTTGAATTTCTTATGTCTGTTTTGAATTTTTTCAATTTCTAACTATGGTCGAACCGGCGTGCATGAAGATAGGGGACGAGCATAGTTAAAACTTGCATTGGATCTCTGAAAAAACCACATATTGCGAGTCTAAAAATGATTTTTTCAAAAAATCACGGGCGTTAGATCATGTACCTGTAGTACAAACCGGACCCACTTCTTTTTTCGGTCTGGAGGACATGTCTTTCACATAGAAAACCTGAGACACATCATTGGCTAGGAAGAATGGTTCATCTCTATAACTAAGATTGTTGAGATCCACTTTTGTCATTCCGTACAACTGGTCTATCTTTACCCCTTCCCCATTCAGGTTGACCCATTTGCAGCGAAACAAAGGGACCTTAAAAGAGACTCCATAGTCCAGTTCCCATATCTCCTCTATGTAACCATAGTATGTGTCCTTTTGCCCATTCTCATCCGTTGCATCAAAGCGGGCACCACTGTTTTGGTTGGTGCTCTTTTTATCTTGGACGATCGTGTAGAATGTATTCCCATTTATTTCGTACCCTTGGAAATTCAATATAGTAGAAGATGGTGACGCGGCCAACAAGTATAGCTGATCTCCAAAAGTGGTGTCATTCAAGAGATGTGTCCGCATCCAACCACTGAAAGACTTCATGTGTTCATCTGTAATCCATGAGTCAGGCTTCCCCGGGTTTTTGGAGCATATAATATTCTTGTGTTCCTCGATATACAGAGCTGCCAAGGTGGAAGTATGTAGAACTGTGTAGTGTGATTTAGTGAAAGAATCCCCGTCCCTACATATCATTGCTTTCTTTCCCAGCGTGCCTTTTCCACTTAGTCTTTCCTCATGCCGCGAGTCAGAAACACCAATCGGCTTAAGGTCAGGAATAAAGTCAACACAAAACTCAATGACCTCCTCTGTTCCATATCCCTTGGAGATGCTTCCTTCTGGTCTAGCACGATTATGAATATATTTCTTTAAGACTCCCATGAACCTCTCAAAGGGGAACATATTGTGCATAAATACAGGACCGAGAATGGCAATCTCTTCCACTAAGTGAACCAGGAGATGCGTCATAATATTGAAGAAGGATGGTGGGAACACCAACTCAAAACTAACAAGACATTGTACCACATCCTTCTGTAACCTTGGCAGAATATCCGGATTGATTACCTTCAGAGATACTGCATTGAGGAATGCACACAGCTTCACAATGGGTACTCGAACATTTTCCGGTAGAAGCCCTCTCAATGCAATCGGAAGCAACTGCATCATAATCACGTGACAGTCATGAGACTTTAGGTTTTGGAACTTTTTCTCTGCCATATTTATTATCCCCTTTATATTAGATGAGAAGCCCGACGGCACCTTGATACTGTAAAGGACTTCAAAAAAGATTTCCTTCGCTGCTTTGGTAAGAGCATAGCTGGCACGACTTAAGTGACGCCCTTTATCCGTCTTGTTCTGTGTATGCATGTTCTTTGGGTCTTTCATAATTTGTTGGTCCTCCCGTGCTTCTGGTGTATCTTTTGTCTTCCCATACATGCCTAGGAACCTAGCAGGTTCATGCAAAGATTCTTCGTCATGTGCATCACGTCGATTGAAGAGCGGACACGTAGGACTTTCCAATATGGCAGCTCCCAAAATATAGATTTCTTCTTCCACATGGGTGTGTGTCCTGTAGCGACGTCATTCGAAATTTATTGACCGCCGAGACCCTTTCCAAAGATTACTTCTATGTCCTTGACCATACCAAATATATCATCACCAGCAGGGAGTTCAGGCTTCTTTCGGTGATCTGCCTCATCTTTGAAATGCTTGCCTTTCTTTCTTACGGGATGATTGGTCCGAAGAAATCGTCGATTCGCCAGGTACATAACCTTCTTGTATTTATTCAAATATGTACCTTCAGTCTTATCTAAACAGTGCGTGCATGCCTTATATCCCTTGTTTGTCTGTCCTGAAAGGTTACTAAGAGCAGGCCAATCATTGACGGTTACGAAAAGCAACCCTCGTAGGTCAAATGGCTCCTGTTTGTTCTCATCCCACGGATGTACACCTGGTTTGCCCCACAGTTGTAAGAGTTCTTCAACTAATGGCCTAAGGTATACATCAATGTCGTTGTCCGGTTGCTTTGGGACTTGGATGAGCACTGGCATCATAATAAACTTACGCTTCATGCACAACCAAGGAGGAAGGTTGTAGATACATAGAGTCACGGGCCAGGTGCTGTGACTGCATCTCTTCTCCCCAAAAGGATTCATGCCATCCGTACTTAGACCAAACAATAAGTTCCTTGCGTCACTTGCAAAGTCCGAAAAGTCTCTCTCGATTTTTCTCTATTGTGACCCATCAGCAGGGTGTCTCAACTTTTCGTCTTTCTTACGGTCTTCTTTGTGCCATCACAACAACCTGGCATGCTCTTTGTTTTTGAACATGCGTTTCAACCTTGGTATTATAGGAGCATACCACATAACCTTAGCAGGAACCCTCTTCCGGAGGGGCTCTCCCTCAACATCACCAGGGTCATCTCGTCTGATCTTATACCGCAATGCATTGCATACCGGGAATTTATCTAAATTCTCATACTCCTTACCGCGGTAGAGGATGCAGTCATTAATGCATGCATGCATCCTCTGTACATCTAATCCTAGAGGACAGAGAGTATTCTTTGCTTCGTACGTACTCTCAGAAAGTTCGTTATGTTTTGGAAACTTCGGCTTCATTATTTTCGGCATCTTTTCAAATGAGGAGTCAGTTAGACCACACTTTGTCTTCCATCGCAGCAATTCCAGTGTGGTACCGAGCTTTGTGCTGCCATCTTCGCAATTTGGGTACAACAATTTCTTGTAATCTTCTAACATGCCCTCTAACTTCAACTTCTCATTTTCTGTTTCACAGTCTCGCTTTACATCAGAAATGACCCTACCAAGTTCATCAGTGGGCTCATCTAATGCCCATTCTTCACCTCCTTCCTCTTTATTGTTTTCCATTGCAGTATCACTGTATTCAGGAAACATATGATGATAGTTGTTATCATCATCTTCTTCTTCACTGTCTTCCATCATAACCCCTCTTTCTCCGTGCTTGGTCCAATAATTATAGTTGGGCATGAAACTTTTCATAACCAGGTGGCCGCAAATGATTTTCGAGGAAGAGTACTCTTGTTGTTCCGACATTGAACACATGGACAACGTATAAAACCATTCTCTTTGTTTGTCGTAGCCACATCGATAAATTTATCCACGCCTTTAATGTACCCGGGTACACGCCGGTCACCGTACATGCATTCCCGACCGTTCATCTGCATCATATAATTAAGTTTATCAAAAATAGGATATCATAAATAGTGAAATGACCAATTCACATCGACTCATGCATTGTATCAATGACAGAGAAAAGATAAGATTGCTAACCTCGATCGAGGGAAATAAAGAGGAGAAAGATCAAGTGCGTCTCGGACACCTTTTATATTTTTGTGAGAAATCAAACCGGATCATTCACTCAAACATTTTATCAAACACCTTGAATGCATGCATAGGAAAAAAAATAAACTAGCACACCTTCCACCAAGAAAAAACAGAGGGGGGCAGAGGGCTGGGGCGTCGTATTTATAGAGGGCGGGATCACACGTCTCGATTTGTAACACAAACCGGGACTAAAGGTGTGTGCTAGACCACGTGTCTGGCGCCCAACCTTTAGTCTCGGTTTGTGTTACGAACCGGGACGCATGCCTCCGGCCACTGTGCCCGCTCGAACCGGGACGCGTGCCAGCATTAGTCCCGGTTCGTGGCGCAACCGGGACTAATGCTGTTATGGGGCGCGAACGGATAGCCTGTTTTCTACTAGTGTGACCCCTGCTCCAAAAAAATACTAAAGATATATTTAATATTTATGATAAACTTTCAAAGAGTACTCAAAGTTTATCATGATTAGCATTTTTATGTGTCTTAACAATGCATGCAACCTCCGCCGCTTGTTCACATATAAAAGACTTTAAAAAATAGTATTTCTTAAAATAAATTATTGCAAACAATAACAAATTAAATATTCTAAAAAAGAAGATATTACCCCAAATTTCAAAAAAGAAGATATTAGTCGATAGGATCAATGCAACAACACCATCAATCATAAGGTGCCTTGATCCTTGTTGTAATAGATTTAGAAAATGTATGCTGGGATGTAGAAATGTAGCCAGTTGTAAAAGCATTTTCAATTATACGACACAATATGTTGATCAGAAATTGATTCATCTTTCTTTTTTGTGAAATGGAAATCGATTCATCAATTATGTCACCACATATCCTGTAATTACATACAATTCTACTAAATCATTTATTCAAGCAGTCAACCATGCGAAGTAAGTACAATAAAGAGAAGAGTATATCTGATATTACGATTAATAATGCACAAACACTAAAAATGTTAATTCAACACACCACTGAAACAGAAAAGTTGGACATAGCCACGAGGCCTTCGTGTAATACCTCAATGGGAAAGACACCTTGCAGCAATTAATAATGCACGATCACCAAAAGTGATGATTATGCATGTCATCTACCATGGCGCTCGACATGAGCAGCGGTGCCACAGCTATCTCGCGTGGGATATGATTCAAGGTTAGCCACCTAGATAACCTCAGTCGACACCTCTGGCTTTTTCGGGAGTAACCCATGCTCACGAAGGGGACATAGCGCATCATCAAAACCAAGCATATAGCAGCGACGATGACCAGGGCCGATTCATAGATTTTGGGGGTCCTAGTACAATATGAAATCAATGGCCCTTGTTTAATGTGTTAGATATTTTCTAGGGTCAAGGGGGCAATGGCCCTCCGCTCCCAAAAAAATATTGGAGATGTATTTAATATTTATGCTAAAATTTTAAAGATTACTCAAAGTTTATCATGATTAGCATTCTTAGGCATCTCAACAATGCATGCAACCACCCCCACTTGTTCACACATAAAAGGCTTAAAAATATTAGTATTTCTTAAGAGAAATTACTGTAATGCAATAACAAATTAACTAATCTGTACATTTGATAGATCCATGGTCTTTGAAATCTCGATGAAGACATTCGAAACTACTTACTTTTATTGATCGAGCGAACTATATATCATGATAGTTATTTTATCAGTTTATACTTGTGTACATATGTTTGTGCAGAAAATGAGTTGATGAGTATGTTAGAGATATGCCCAAGAGGAAATAATAAATAGATTATTATCATATCTTTATGTTTATGATAAATGTTTACATCCCATGTTATAATTGTATTAATCGGAAAAATTAATACTTGTATGTTTTGTAAACATAAAAGAGTCTCTAGTAAAGACTTTTGTTAGAGTAGCTTGTTGATTAATAGATGATTATGGTTTTCTGATCATGAACATTGGATGCTGTTAATAACAAGATCATATTATTAGGAGAATGATATGATGAACACACTCCTATAGTTAAGCGTAGCATAAGATCAAGTCACTCAATAGTTTGTTTGCTATAAGCTTTCAAATACATAGTAATATAAATCCTTCGACCATGAGATCATGTTAATCACCATCACCTGATGGATACTTTGATGACATCAAACACCACTTCGTAATTGGGTGGTTATAAAGGTGGCATTGAGTATTCTGAAAGTATGTGTTAAGGAACATGAATCAAGTGTGAGATTTGTCCATCCATATGACGGATAGATATAATCTGGACCCTCTCGGTGAAATATCATCAAATTAGTTTGCAAGCATGTGACTGGATCACAAGGGATCACATATCACGGAACGAGTAAAGAGTACTTATCGGTAACAATGTTGAACTAGGTATGCAGAGATATCGACGATCAAACCTCGAATAAGTAAAGTATCGTGAGACAAAGGGAAATTGGTATCATATGTAAATGGTTCATGCGATCACGAAGTCATCATAGAAATATGTGGGAGCCATATGAATTTTTAGATTCCTCTATTGGTTATTGATCGGAGAAGTGTCTTGATTATGCCTGCATAATTCACGAACCATAGGGAGACACACTTAAGGATTCGATGTTATTTAGTAGATATGGAAAATGAGTTGGAGACCGAATGTTGTTCGGAGTCTCGGATTGGATCCGGGATATCACGAGGAGATCCGAAATGGTCCAGAGAATAAGATTCATATAAGGAAAGTTCTATTTCGGGGTTCGGAAATGTTTTTGGTGTTTTCACCGGAAGCTTCTAGAAGGGTCTAGAAGGTCCACCGCTCCGGAGAGGGAATGGTATATGAATGTGTCATACCAATGTGGAATGGTTGCATCATGTCCTAGCTCACTTGGCTAGGCAGTGGGAAGTGAAATAATCAAATTCTAGTTTGAATAGTCAAACTCCAATTTGAAAAGTCAAATCCCATCATTGATAGTCAAACCAAGTGGAGGGAGAGGAGGAAACCTAGAGGAGGAAGGTTTCCCCTCCATCCCTTGCCGCCGACCATACAAGGGGAGTTGGGGGAGGACTCCTCCTTCCCTAGCCGTCCCTCTCACCTATAAAAGGAGGGGGTGGGACGCCCTCTTGGCCTCACCCCAAAAAACCCTAGGCCGGCTGCCCCCTCTAATCCAGCGCTGCCCTAGAGCCTCCTCTAAACCGCCGCCGCCTAGCCTTGCCCTAGTCGCCAGCCACCTCCAACCCCTCGGCTTCTAAACCCTAATTTTCGAGGCCTCTCTACTCCACCATACTCGCTTCGGCTTAACCGAAGCCTTGCGGGATCTACTCCTCCATTTCACCACCACACCGTCGTGCTGCTAGAATCGAGAGGAGATCTACAACCTCCAATGTCTGCTGGAACAAGGGAAATGAAGGTCTTCATCAAGTACCGTACGTGTGACCGACTGCGAGAGCGCTACCGGAACATGGCGCTGGAAGGATCATCTAGACGATCTTGAGATCGACAAGTAATCTACTACATCAACCACGAGAATCTGATCTCGGTAAACGCTTTGGATCTACGAGGGTTAGTACTCTATCAACTCATTGCACCGATCTCGTAGATTAGATCTTGGCTTGTGTGTGTTCATGCGATTGAAATGTTTTGTTTTCCATGCTACGAACCCCTATAGTGGTATCAGAGTCGTGTTTATGCGTAGATATGTTGCACGAGTAGAACAAAACGGTTATTGTGGGTAACCTCCGCTGCCTGCTGGAACAAGGGAGAGAAAGGTCTTTATCGAGTACCGCACATGTGACCGACTGCGGGAGCGCTACCGGAACGTGGCGCCGGAAGGATCTTCTACATGATTTTGAGATCGGCAAGTGATCGACTACATCAACCGCGAGAATCCGATCTCGTTAAATGCTTTGGATCTACGAGGGTTAATACTCTATCTACTTGTTGCACTGATCTTATAGATTAGATTTTGGCTTGTGTGTGTTCATGCGATAGAATTTTTTGTTTTACATGCTACGAACCCCTCCAGAGTAAACATATTAGGCACTAAATTAGCAAGAAGATGGAATAGTTTCTCAAACATATAAGATGGAGGCAAGTAGAATTGTTGGGAATCAGGAGAGTTGGTTGCAGAATAATATAGTTATGCGATTGATAAATATACTCACAAACTCGTAAAGGAATGTGAGGATAGGTGTTATTCTTTACATTCGGAGAGACCAACAAATCGTGTCATCAAGTAAAAAAAATATTGTACATTGCTAGACGACAAAAGTATTAGACAAATATAAATATATAGATAAGTCATGGGCCAAGGTCCCTAGACCATGGGGCCCCAGGGCAAGCACCCCTCTGCCCCTTCCTATGGGCCGGCCCTAACAACGACGACGAGGAGTAGGCTAGGCCGAGCAAGTACAATAGCACCCAATATTGCCATCTCCTGGTGCGCTTCTGCTCTCTCTAAGAGCTCGTTTGGATCCTATCATTTTATTTCATTTGGTAGAAATGAAATGATATGAAATTCCATACAAATGACAGGGTAGCAAAAGGAATTAAGGTTACATAAAATAAAAACCATCATTTGGTGCTGGAATCAAGGAATTCATTTGTGATTCTGAGAATCAACCTATTTGGCTGCCACAGAATTGATTACAGAATTCATTTGTAAATTCCATGGTTTTTATTTCATGTATGACCTGTTAGGGCAATAGACTTGTTGTATTACCAGAGGGCCAAAGGCCACAATATATAGTACATGTACAGGCGCAAATATACAGGAAACCCCCTAGCACATAGGGAAACTATAATATATAAATATATACTCTAACACCCCCCCCCCCCCTCAAACTCATGGTGGATCCACAACACTGAGTTTGGAGAGTAAGAAGTCATGCTGCGCTCGAGTTTGTGCCTTTGTAAAGAAATCCGCCAACTGCAAATCTGAAGGCACATAATGAAGCGCAACAACCTGATCCTGCACCTGAGCACGTGTATAAAAAGCATCAACATCAATATGCTTGGTCAGCTCATGCTTGACCGAATCACGTGCAATACTGATAGCACCTGTACTGTCGGACAAGAGTGGAGTGTGTGTCATAACAGAGACCCCAAAATCTACAAGCAACCACCGTAACCAGGTCACCTCAGCAATCAACAAAGCCATAGCCCGCGGCTCAGCCTCAACACTCGAACGGGAAACCGCTACCTGTTTCTTCGTCTTCCAAGCAACAAGCGAACCACCAAGAAACACACAGTAAGCAGAAAGTGAACGACGGTCTGTAGGATCACTCGCCCACGTAGCATCCGAGTAGCACTGGAGCTGGAGAGAGCTGGAACTAGGAAAGAAAAGGCGACGAGTGATCGTGCCACGAAGATAACGAAGGACACGGAGGAGATGACTGTAGTGAACAGTGGTAGGAGCTGAGACAAACTGACTCCGAATATGAACAAGATAAGAGATATCAGGACGAGTGACAGCAAGATAAACACGACTCTCAACAAGATGGCGATAACGCGTGGGATCAGGAAGAGGATCACCATCAGTAGGACGAAGCTTACCATTAAGCTCCATAGGAGTCTCAATAGTGCGCTCATCCCCAAGAGCAGCACGAGCAAGAAGATCCTAAATATATTTTTCCTGAGAGAGAGAAAAGCCATCAGAAGTGGAGGAGACCTCAATCCCAAGAAAATAGCGAAAAGGACCAAGATCAGTCATAAGAAACTGATCACGAAGACGAGCCTTGACAAAGGCAATATACTCAGGATCATCACCAGTAATGATCATATCATCAACATAGAGAAGAAGAAGAGTGCGTCCACGAGAAGTGTGAACAAATAGCGCTGGATCATGAAAACAAGGAGAGAAACCAGCAGCAGTCACCACAGAGGCAAAGCGCTCAAACCAGGCACGAGGGGCCTGTTTCAGGCCATAAAGGGAACGTCGAAGACGACAAACCATCCCATCGGGAACAGAATACCCAGGAGGAGGCTGCATGTAAACCTCCTCACTCAACTCGCCATTCAGAAAAGCGTTCTGAACATCAAGCTGGGACACAGACCAGCGTCGAACAGAAGCAACAACAAGAAGAGTACGCATAGTGGTCATATGAGCCACAAGGGCAAAAGTCTCATCATAGTCACGGCCGTGCTCCTGCTGAAAGCCACGAGCCACAAGACGCGCTTTATAGCGCTCAAGAGATCCATCAGAGCGGGTCTTAATTTTATAGACCCACTTACACGTGATAGGACGAACACCAGGAGGGGGAGAAACAAGATCCCAGGTGCCAGTGCGCTCAAGCGCAGCGATCTCCTCAGCCATGGCAAGCTGCCATTCAGGATTACGCTCGACATCCCGATAAGAAGTCGGCTCGGAGACGACAGAGAGACCATACTGACTAGGAGAGTAACGGTCTGGAGCACGACGCTGACGAACAGGCCGTGAAGAGGGAAGCTCATCGGCGGAAGACGACTCATCAGAAGAAGAGGAAGAAGGAACCTCAAAGGAAGGGTTCGAAGCCGGAGAACGAGGTGGAGAAGAAACTAGGAGAGAACGAGGAGAACTAGGGGAACTAGACGGAGGAGAGGATGGCGCCGAAATCGAAGGGGGCGCATCAGAAGTAAGAGGTGGAGACAAAGGGACAGCAGGAGGTTCATCAGGAAAAAGAAGAAAAGAGGTATCATCCACCGGGTAAGTACCAGAGGTGGGGCGAGGATAGAAGGGACGCGTCTCATCAAACGTGACATCACGAGAGATGCGCATCCGACGATCAACTGGGTCCCAATAGCGATAGCCCTTATGCTCATTACTGTATCCGAGAAAAACACACTCAACAGACTGAGCGGTCAGTTTGGTGCGTTCGCGAGGAGGTAGAAGGACATAGCAAACGCAACCAAACAAACGAAGAGTCGAATAGTCTGGAGAGCTACCAGAGAGACGCTCGAGAGGAATACCACCTTGAAGGGCAGCAGAAGGCTGAATGTTAATGAGGTAAGTCAACGTAGCGACAGCCTCAGCCTAGAAATGCGGCGGAAGAGAGGAAGCAATCATCATAACACGGGTAGTTTCAAGAATATGACGATGCTTACGCTCGGCGACACCATTTTGAGCATGGGCGCCGGGACACGAGAACTGAGCGAGGGTGCCCTGCTCAGCAAGGACACCACGCAGGTGCTGGGAGATATACTCTCCTGCAGAATCAGCACGAAACACACGAATAGGCGTGGAATACTGAGTACGAACCATGGCCGCAAAACGCTGATAAATAGAGAGCACCTCACTGCGAGAGCGCATAAAAAACAACCAGGTGTACCTTGAAAAATCATCAATGAATAAAATATAGTATCGATGGCCCCCTTTGGAAGCAAAGGGAGCCAGACCCCAAACATCTGAATGAACTAAATCAAAAGGTCGCTGAGATACATACACACTAGTAGGATAGGGAAGCTGAATCTGTTTGCCTAACCTACAACCCTGACACGAATGTAAAGACACATCTCCTGAGGCAGACCCCAGAAGACCACGACGAACTAAGGACGATAAACGGAAGCCACAAAGGTGACCCAGCCGATGATGCCACTGCTGAAAAGAGCTAGTGACAGAAGCAGCAACCGCAGAAGAACTAGTATATGAAGTGTCAGTGGATGAAACGTGAAGCCAGTCTAACTCCCATAGCCCCGGAGACTCAAGACTGCGAGGACCAGCTCAAACCAGGGCCTGGGTACGGCGGTCCTAAACCGCACAAGAATCAGTGTCAAGAATGACACGATAACCAGAATCAGTAAGCTGACTAGCAGAGAAAAGGTTCATCTTAAGACTAGGAACATGAGAAACGTCAGGAACAGAGAAAGATGAAGTAGAAAGGGTGCCTCGACTGGAAACAGGAAGAGAGGTACCATCAGCCGTGATAACACGGACAGGAGAAATAAGAGAGCGAGGAGCAGAAAGAATAGAGGACGCAAAAGTCATATGAAAAGAAGCTCCAGAATCCAGATACCACGGGGATGACGTACCCTGACTATGTAGAAGGTGGTGGTCGCGCGGTGCCAGAAGATCTAGGCACAGAACCAGCAATACCCGACGAGGAAGAGCCTGTAGCAGTGAGTAGACCACGAAGCATGTCCTGATCAGACAGTGCAACAACAGAAGATCCTGAAGAACCAGCCTGCCTACGAGCATGGTACTGCTGACGTAAGCTAGGATCCCTCCTCCAGCAGCTAGAGACATCGTGGCCACGCTTGCCACAGTAGGCACAGGGAGGACGAGGAGGTGTTGTTATACCACAAGGATGCTGAGGCTGACTCTGGCCCTGGACCGGAGGAGTAGAGAGTATCGGCGGTACTGGAGACCGCAACGAAGCCGACGACATAGGAGGACCATGAGCAACAAGTACGGAGGGAACCTCAAGAAGACCAGCACCACGAAGACAAGTCTCCTCAGCACGAAGCTCAGACAGTACCTCAGAGAGCAGAACACGACCACGGGCAAGCAGCTGGGCATGGCGCGGCTCAAACTCCTTACGGAGCCGCGACAAGAACTCAAAAACGCGCTGAAACTCCAGATCCGCGTGCACAGTCAGACAGCAGGGACTGGTGGCACACACAGTTGTACGAAGAAAATCAAGCTGACGCCAAATAGCAGCACTCTGAGTATAGAACTCATCAACAGTAGAGTCACCCTGCTGAAGAGCATGATCCTGGCGAACCGCAAACAAGTAAAGAGCATCCCCAGACGGCTGATAGCGCTGACGAAGAAAAACCCACTGAGCAGCAGCAGTGGGAAGACCCATAAACTCAGCAGCATACTGAGGCAGAACACTGGAAGTGAGAACAGCAGCAGCACGAGCATCCTCATCTATCCATTGAGTGTAGTCAGTCAGATCCTGAGGAGCATCGGGGGCAAGGGCAATAGGCGACGTAGGAGCAGCGGGGCACGGCGGACATGAGACCTCGCCAGAAAGCACACCCAAAGACGAAGACCGCGCATGTGGACGCGCATAAAGGCAGCGAAATCAAGATAATTCGCGTCATCAAAAATCACCGGGCAGCTAGGAACCGCAAGATAGCCCGACGACGAAGACATTTTTTTGCTCTCTTTTTTTTGACGAAAATCAGATCAGATCTGATCTGATCAGATCCGCAACACGCAGCAACAGCCGCGGCGGACGGGGTCGACAGGCCGGGCGATGGCCGGGAAGCGGCCGGGAGGTGGCGGCGGCCGGACGGCAGACGGCGACAGGCCGGTAGGCGGGCAGGGCGGTCGGGCGGCGGCCGGGGCGGATCGGACGGGCGACAGCGACCGGGGAGGACGGGGCAAGTTTGCAGGAGGCGAGGGAGAGGCAGCGGCGGCGACCGGGCGTGGCGGCAGGAAGCCGGGGCGGGTGGCGGCGGCGGCTGCGAGAAGAGGAGCTACCTTACAGCTCTGATACCATGTTAGGGCAATAGACTTATTGTATTACCAGAGAGCCAAAGACCACAATATATAGTACATGTACATGCGCAAATATACAGGAAACCCCCTAACACACGGAGAAACTATAATATACAAATATATACTCTAACATGACCTTAATTTCTTTTAATATCCTATTATTTTTGTGAACATTTCATTTCATTTCTACCAAATGAAATAAAATGATGGAAGCCAAACGAGCTCTAAGTAGTTCTCCTTCCTTATTTTATTCTCATATTTTATGTGTTTTCTACTAGATTTAGAAGAGAATTGCCACAATACCATTAGAGAAAATCAAGAGATCCAAAATACCACAAAAAAAACTAAACTTACCGAAATACCACCACCGTTTAGGTTTTTATTATGCCAAAATGCCATTACCGTCATATGTCGAGGCGATTTCCGTTAGTCGAACTAGATGCTTCTTTTTCTAAAAAATTGTATGATTATTGTCGGTTCTTTTTAGAATGCCAAAGCTGCCCTCGTCTAAACCTAGGTAAAACAAGCCCAACCAATCTATCCTACCTGGGCATGGGAAACCCAATTCTGCTGGCCCAGCCCAAAAACAGCCCGACGGGTCGGGCTTTTCTAGTACTCGGGCCAGGTCTAGGCCGTAGATATGGGGCCTATGTGCAACTCGGGCCGGGCTCATGCGTGAAAAAGGTTAAAAATAGGAAAGGCCTGGCCCGATGGCGCAGGTGTTTTCTGCAGGTTCAGGCCGGGCTTGGGCCTGATTTTTGGCCTACCAGTCGAGCCGGGCTGGGCTCAGGCCTGTTTTTGTCTCATGAGCCTTTTTAGGCCCGGCCCGGCCCGGTCCGAGAAACGCCCAGCTATATCCCCCAGCTCCGTTTTCTTCTCTCCTCCTTCTCCAGATCGAAATGCGCCCGCCCGATCGCCGCGGCTTCTCCCTGCTGGGACCTTCCGCCTCTGATTCCCTTGCTCCGCCTCCGCTACGTCCCTGCCAACCCCCTCCGCCAAGTTACTGCCCAGTTCGGCCTCGGTCCCTGCTCGCTTCAAGCCACCGCTGCAACCCGCCGGACCCTGCTCGGGCAGACGGCCTCCACGTCGGCAGCCACGTCCCTGCCCCAGCTCAGCCGCGAGGCCACTTCCAACTCGCCAGTCGACCCAGCGGCACCACTCATCTGCTCGCGGGCACTCCCCTTGCTCGCCTCCGATGGTCGATGTGCAGGCCGGCAAGCACGTGTCCATTTCCTCTATGCCTGAAGTTGTACTGGATCCGAATGAGATGAACACTGATATTTGATTGGTCCTTTTTTTTTCTTGATCCAATTGATAGATGTCGAGTACAATCACTGCCCCAGAATCTTGATGCTAGATAGTACCATATTATAGTTGATTGCTCTGTGTTCTCTGTACTTAGGATTAGAAATGGGTGACACCCATAAATTTTTGGCAGACGAGGGGGCTGTGTCCTAGGTGGGCTTTCTCTCCGGTGCCCGTGAACCTACTCTTCAATGTCGCATTAGAGCACCCATCCTCCATCTTACCTTTGCCAGCTAATCCTTTCAGTGCAGATGGGAAATGGCTGCAGACTGATTCGATCTGAGAGGCGGAGCAAGCATTAGAGAGGGTAGTTCTGATGGTATAGCTCGGTATTACCAAATTTACTCAATATACGTTGTGTTCAAAACAAATCATGCAACCCTCTAACTCCACCATTCTTGCTTCCAGATCCAGTCAAGTGAGCCAACAAACCAAGAAACCGATGCAACAGAGCAACCAATTGATAGCACACCTGTGACTGACAGCTCCTTCACTTGAAGATATCTGTTCTTCTTTCACATGAAGTTATTTTTGTTCTTTGCATGGAGATCTCATTTCATACTGTTTCAAATTTTATAATATTTTGTATGGAGAGCACACATGACTTCAATTGATGAGTTTATAATATTTTGCCAAAGCTGAGCCCAGGTGATTTTCTTTTACAAGCTGTTCTTTCACAAGTTTAACAATTGGTGTTTATTATTAAAAGGTCTATGATGCTTAATTTGCAGTTGGTTTGTACCTAAAATAGCCAGCTGCTGTGCTTAGGTTGTATCTACAGAATATTTGAATCTCTTCTTACTAACTATAGTACTATAGTTTAAAGTTCATAGGATACATGTGGTTCTTGCTGAGCAGATTAGTAAGTACTCCCTCCGTTTCAAAATATAAGATGTTTTAGATTTGTGAAGCAAATGTATCTAGACTACTTTTAGTATGTAGGTTCACTAAGTTTTGAAGTGAATCTAGACACTAAAACAAGTCTAGATACATTTTCTTCACAAACCTAAAACATCTTATATTTTGAAACAGAGGGAGTAGTAGTAATATAGATTCATCTGTATTTACTTTGATAAGCAGATTAGTAAGTAGCAATATCAAATTACGTGTATCGATTATGTCTGGCCAAGAAAATATCGGCAACATATGAGTCATTTTGTTTCTTGGCCGTCAGATACAAAAATCTTATATTTTTTCCTTTGTTGATCTTACTGCACCTAGGAGGTCCATGTTTCGTTCCTCTCTAGAAGTGTTGTTTTTTGTCCTCTATAAGAGGAGGTCAGTTTTTGTTTTAACTGAATTTATGTTCTTTTTATAATCCCGTTTTCCATTCTAATTGTCAGCTGGTCGTTTACCTACAGTTTGATAAAGATATAATGTTGGCATTTGCAAATGCACTGCAAGAAGCTTGAAAGAACAAAAACTCTGCAAAAGTACGCACTCATGAAAATGAAACAAAACGGGTTCTAGAGCAGATTCAGTGTCATCATATCTTTGGTATTGTTGGTACTTCAGGTAGAGAAGAAATGTAAAAACGGCACACCTGTTCCTACTTAGTATGTTGCGTTTGCTCAAGTTCCTTCTCTACATAGGCTCCGTTGGTATGTCATTCTATTAAGGACATGACTACCTTTCACGCACCGAATCTTCTCTGAATATTAGAGAAGGGTAATGCGAATGATTTCGTTATAGTGCTTCCTTATTTAGTGTGTTGCCTTTGCTTAATTGGCCAATTGGGATTGTGCCCTATCGTGAATGCGGCCGTAGTAGAAGTTGAGTACTGCATGATAGATTGAGTGTTAACATGGTTTTGTTTGTATCCCTGTGGTGTCGAATGAGCATATAATCGATTAAGTATAAATGATTGGATATGTTAGTTTCCTCGCAGTCAGTCTTTGCTCAAATTTATCAACTGGGGTTTGCGCCCTATCGTGAATGTCATTGCAGAAGAAGGTGAGAACTGCCATGATCGATTGAGTGTTAACGTGATTTTGCTTTTGTCCCCGTGGTCTTGGAATGAGCATATAATCGATTAAGTATAAATCGATTTGATATGTTAGTTTTCCTTGCAGTCATGAATATTTTTTATCCACGGCCTGTTAATTCAGCTGGAGATTCGTTTGGTGAAGATGTCTTCGACTCAGGATATGCTGGGCTTACTTTGTGACCAAAGAGAACAAAGATAAACATGTGGCGCAACATGCAGACACACAAAGAAAGGTACTTAATTGTGTCGCATTCGGACAGAAATTAGTAGGAGTATTTACCACTTTACTAGCTTGGTATTTACCACTTAAGTAGCCTGGAGAAAGATAAACAAGTGTCTCTGAGATGTGCTTGTAACTGGTGGTCTGCACCTGTAGACATACATTATGTCTGTATTAGTTGTTGTGCTGTGTAATCGGTCTGTACTATTTCATCACCACCAAAATAATAATGAAACGCCCAGAATTTAGCCTTGCTGAGTAGTGTTTTTTTTTGTGCTGCAGTATATCAGGTTGCCTTACTGAACGATGCGGCCAGCCTTGGATATGCTTACTCTGTCATCAATTATATAGCTTTAGGCAGAAACGGGAGGGTGTGCATTGTTCTGCTGGGGAGGAACGGTATCGCTTTCTTACTTTATGCACCGTTGCTGTATAGATTTTGGGTCATGGTTGTGCCGGCCACGCTTATTGGCACGGAAGTCGTACCGATTTCACTAGAGATCATATTCCTGTTGTTGTGTTTTATACTAGATTTAACTCACGTCTCTACAGATGCCAACTCCAAGTGCTCAATACTTGATATCTACAGAAACTGATGCACCTGCAAACACAGTATTCTGTTTAGCTGGCTGTGTGCTTAGTTTCCGTGTACTTTGTGACAGTTGTTGGATCCACGTAGTTGTAGAGTCTGCTACGTACTTTTTTCTTCTTCAGGACATGTTGCTCCTTATGGTTATAACCCAAGCCAAGAACTAGCCCCTGCTCTCTTTGTCTACATTTTTTTTACCTCGCCGTGCGCCTTTTGTTAGTTCAATCTATGTAACTGTATTGTTGCAAAAATAGGATGGACAATCAGCTATGTACCCAGAAAATAAGACTGAATAATCACTGCCGTCCTCTTCCTCTCTCTCTTATTTTTAGTTTTTTCCAGTGCAATGGTTCACCTTGCCATGGGGACAGAAAGGTCCAAATTTGAAGTAGTACTTGCAAGAGCACGGGGTGTACTTTCACCAAGGAAATCATACTCTGGTTTGGTGACGACAACACTAAAATTGTTTGCACTCAGATTCAGTTTTACAACATGCAACTTTCATAGAGAAGTATGTTCGGCTATCTTACTACTCAGGATCTCAGGATAACTCTGCAGTCAACATTGCAAAGTAAATTTACCTGAGGTAAATGGCGATACCACCTATACAGGGCAGCTTCCAATTGGGAGCGTAGCCGTTTCGGTCGAGAACTGCTGTTTCCGATTCGCGTTGCTAATGTTCGTCTCTCGCGCCGTCCACGCTGTTAATCTATTATCTCCTCCACTGATGCTCTCGGGAAAGCTGCAGTGAGCTCTCCCATAATATGTTTGGGTCTAGACTCTTTCATTGGCACGAAGGTGCCCAAAACATAAACAAAATGAGGCGTGTAAAAAAAATCAAATAGTAAAGCAATAAGGTTCATTTATCCATAGCCATGTGGGCTTCTTTATGTGACTGAAAAATGCAAGATCGGTAAGGAATAAGGATGTCCAACATTTCGACCTATTTAATAGCCCCAGACCATCTGTACTGTTGCATATTGACCCAAATAAGCAAAGATGCAATACTTGCAAAAAAAATACAATGAACGGTAAAATCTATCGCGCTTTTCTTTCGTGCTCCTTGGATGGAATTTTTTTCTCGGTCATTTTCCTCGTGCAACTTACAGAGCAATATGCACAAAAAGTTAATGGCAAAATAGGGTGAATGGTACTTGAACAGTATTTTTTTTTTCGCTTTTCTTTTCATGCCCCTTCAACAGGAACCTTTTACCTTTTTTCTGACACAACTTTCACAGCGATATGCACAGAATGAGTTGACGACACGGGCGCAATGTGTCGTCGCGCCTACTTCCCTATTATTAAACAAGAATTACATATGATATTCATCTCGTAAACAAGGATCCACCATCAAACATGCATAAAAGTGATCACAATCATGTATGGTAACTCACTAATTCATGTTATCTAACGACATCCAAAGAAAATACGGAGATTATAACAAGGTACTACCACAAACCCATAGCATAGGGGGTGAACTACTACACAAACCGTTTTAGGGGTGAACTACTACACAAATCGTCAGTTGATTCCGAACACACATCCCATGCCGATGTAGACCACATAGATGCTCAAGATGGAGATGGTGCCGAACCCGGTAAACAACACCCCTATGAAAAGTTGTTTCCAGCAACTCAGTTTCCCCATCCGCAGCGATAAGGCAAGGAAGAGGCTCCAAAGCACGCAAACAGTCAAGCCTAACTGTGATATTGCAGCAATGAAGATGCACATTCGGCGCATCATCGGCACGCGGGGCACTTCTGTAGCCACCTCCATCTCCTTTCCCGTGCCGAGAAGTGACATGAGGAACTCCACTATAGTAACACAAAGACCGATGCTTACCACCTCGTACAATTGTGCAACATCATCGACGGTGGCGTCACAACTTGAACTCAAAGGCCTATACATGATGGATGATGTCGGGGCCAACGTCAGCCCCAAGAAGGCTATAAGCAAGGCAAAGCCCACGGTTCCGCCGACGACGTTGAAAATCTTGCCAATGCTCTTAAGATCGTGTCCTGTGCATATGAAACAAATTATTTCATGCTACATTGTGCTACTTCCTAGAATGATTAAATACAATGAGCAACTAACTGTAATGATGTGAAGGAACCAAGGGTAAAATAACTTTTCTTTAACTTAAAGAACAACTCTTATCCTTGACATATAGAGATTACTAACCTAAAATGTAAATTGGTTCATACATCATATACATTGAACTTTCAAAAGAAGTCTTAAAGTAAGTAATCTAATTAAGCATACATATTAATGTTAAGTATTTAAGTTGCTTCAACATCATGTAGCGGCAATTTACCAATAAAAAAATCCATAAATATAAATTAGTATGTCCCCTCGTTATAATATCTAAGAGAATATGAATCTACGACCACACGATATTAACGATTCAAATGGAAACCGAAATCATAATATCAAATTTTCCAAAAACAATTGTTGTGTGTATGCATCCTAACACGATCAGTAGTTACCAGCGAGGCATGGAAGTGAAAATGTCTCCTTGTCGACTATAGGGAGTTGAGAATCCTGAAGCACAATTGTCTCCCGCGGGTGGTGGCGATGGTCATCGCTCTGCTGCTTTGTTGCCAACAATTACGAATAAAAGAACAACGTCAGATGGTGCTAAAAAGATTGCTGGAGTCAGCACTAAAAATTCTTTGATCATGTTTATATCATTTGTGAATCAAAATTATAACCTTATATATTTATCAAATAAAAATATAATCATATTAATTTTGGCTCAATAAAGTGAAGGAATGAGTCGGATTAATGGGAGAAAGAATATGAATGGGCCCTTCAAAAATAAAAAAAGGAGATATGATGGAAATGGTGATGGTAAGTCTTTTTTTGTTGGGAGATAGTGTTAAAGGATATGTGAGTTGGATGGTATGAAACACAAAGGTATTTTTAGAATTAAATTATTTATCAAAATTTATAAATTTGACCAAAGTATGTATTTTGGTCTTGGAAATACCAAATAAACTAAAAAAATTAAAATCCAAGAGAGGACAACAAATTTGAGAAGTCATGAAATACCCCTAACATATAATGAAATATTAAAATTAAGACTATGTCCAAATTTTCAAAAATATAATAAATGAAAAATGCATGAAAATAAAAAATTTAATCCAATTTTTAATAAATTCAATAGTACATAAGATTAATATGAAAGATCATATCAACATACTTAAACTCAAAAAAGAGGAACAAGAATGTCCTTTCATGTAGGAAACAAAGGATTTGATGGGTTGTCTAGTTTGAATCTCAATGGCATTAAAGAAAAATAATAATATTTGGAACTATGAAAATATCATATATGGTTTAACATATCTAATAAACTCCAAAAAGCAAAAATATTATGATTTCATAGTTTATTATGTAATATCTTGAAATCCCGAGAATTAGGACGACAACATGATATAAGATGTGTATAACCAAAATCACACATGGACATTAATATGTTCTAAATTGTCATGTATATATATGGACTAAAGACATGTATTAATCAAGATAGGACGAAGTCTCTTGAAAATGTACCTCTACGGTCTCATATTCTCCACACTCAAAAAAGTCCTCTTCCGCAACGGAGCTCGTCTCGTTTTGCACACCAAGTTCCAAGTCACGCTCCATAGTAGTGCTCCTAGATGAGAAACAGTAAATGATCCAATCTAGTGTTTTGAATGGAGAATAATAATAATGTGAAGAACTCATTTGGCAATAATGTATGATGCATTTGTGCCCAAAAAAAAAAATGTATGATGCATTATCTATATTTCTACTTGTTGTAATCATTTCTTAGAGTGTTTGTTTCAGCAATATGTGTTCTTAAATTTCACAATAGTGGGTGGATCAAGAGTATCACTAATGGTATTGTCCTAGAATACTCCTAGCATTTAGATTTCTGATATGGTCTATAAGATATTTGCAAAATTATTTAATCAATAAAATTGATATGCATCAAATAATGAACCCACAAAAAATATGAAGCTTCCGAGGTGTACTAAGACATTTAGGGAAGTTCATAGTGCTAGCAATTAATTTTCTATGATTAGTTATGAATTTCCAAAATTCGTATAGTTATTTATGCAGTTACTGAAATCTTCAGGGGTTTAATCTACATGTTTACTGAACTACAAAGTTTAGAGAGTGAACCACAAGTTTTCGGAAAGATAAAAGTAATATGCAAGTAATATACTTTGAAGTATTAAAAGACAAAATACTATAGTGCTCGAATGATGGGACCTGCATACATGATCAATATGGATGCTGTTCTTTTGGGAGTGTAATATGATCAAAATGCTTCAGTTTACTGCTTGAAGTGTAGCTTATTCTACTGAGGTTTCTACTGTTCATCCCTAATATGACAAGGGTTGTCGCCTTCCTCCTCCTTAAGATGTGGTGATTTTTATGACAACGGCTCTAGTCCTATTGATGCTTCTGTTACGTTTTTGCAGAACCACGCCGCTATTCTTAACAATGATGCCATTGTAACTGAAGATGACAAAGGAAAGGGAGTGCTAGTTCAGAATGTGACTCATAATCATGGAGTGGCACAGGAAAGGGACCACGAAAATGAACGCGGATGCAGGTTTATGAGAGGGGAATGGCCAGACGTACCTGGGAAATTTCAGGAATCACAAGCGCTGACACCAAGGAAGCGGCTGCGGCCAGAGCTCTTCAGTTCGGTTTGAACCTGGCTCTCAACAAGCTTTCGGGTCCCTTTTTATCTTTGAATCTGATCTGCCCACAGAGTGTTATAGCATAGGTCCAAAAAAATCAGGGTAGCTACGGCACAGGCTGGAGGATCTTGACGTTCAAGCTGGGCGTGTAAGTTTAGAAATGTGCACCTAACTCGTTGAATAAAGTGTGCAATCAGGGTACTATATGTGTATCTTCATTTCTTTTGCCTGGTTATTTGAATAGGTTGTACTTATTAGCACATCATATAGTTGCACTTTTTTAGTAACGTGCAACCACCTCATCGATAAAAGGGCAACAAAGGGTTCTCTATATTTTTTTTTACATATTTTTTGTTCAAATTATTTTCGCCGCACCACAGTAGCACGTTTCTGAAAATGTGGAACAACCTCGTCCAAAATAGTGCAACCAGGGTTCTATATGTATTCCTTCATTTTCTTGTCTGGTTATTCGTATAGTTTGCAGCTTTTACAACATCATAGCTGCACTTTGTTGGAAATGTGCAATAACCTTGTCGACAAAAGGCATCCAGAGGTTCTATATGTATGTTTTCCATTTTTTTAATTATTTATAGGTTGCAATTTTCTCCACGCCGTAGCTGCAGTTCTTAGATATGTGCATCCGTATGTATTTTTTCGATTGTTTGTTTGGTTACTTTTTTAAAAAACTTTTCACATTAGGAAACGCTCCTACCGTCTTTCTATATATATTAAAAGATGTGAGTTACATCATATATACAGAGATAGGGGGTGGAGGTTGGAAGAGAACCATAAAAGCAAAAAAGATTACAGAGAAATTACAAAGCTATAAATAAAAGATTTCTGAGTGTCTTTGGCTCTATGGACCAGGAGAGAAAAATCTGCTTTAAGCCTAGCCCCTTCCATGCTCCAATGTTGGGTCTTTTTTCGAAATGGGGAGCGGAGCCCCGGCCTCTGCATCAAGCGATGCACACAACCTTTATTCACTATTAGAACAACAAAAGTCTGACAAAAGTTATTACAAAGATCATACAAACCGGAACCGCCAAAACAAAACACCGAGCAAAACGATAGCCATATCGTCAGCTCCCCGACGAGATCTAGCAAACCCCTAGCCGCCTCATGCAAGCGAGGAGCCTAGATACACCTAGCCTATCCAAGAAACGACACTCACGCACTCACTCCGGATGTCGCCACCTCCACTATCTTCCGTCAAACCATCTTCAGCATGTAGATCGACGTGCCGACTCTCACCACACCAGCCACCGACACCACCATGGTGAAAAGTAGCACCACCTTTTTGCGCACTATCTCCAAAGCACATGCGGTCGACATCGAAGCCTCTCAGCACCATGCAGCCGAGTCCCGTCATCTGACACTGCTTGAAACCATCGGGAGATCAGTCGTGCGTAGCACCTACCGCACCAGGCATGACTGAATGTAGCACCTGGCGGTTAGACATGACTTGGCATCTCCACCGGCATCTCCGTGCAAGAAGAAGCTGCACCACCTCTTTCCACTAACATCTAGCGGTGCTCCATGAAATGATGCTCCCAAGAGAGAACATGACATCGTTGCGCCATCATCGCCTGACATGGAAGCCAGATCTTTTCCCATGGGCCTAGATCGTCTTGCCATCCGCCCTCAATGCACCTTCGCCGCCACCGCCGTTTGCATGCTGGCTATCGGCCGCCACCAGCCCACACACCACGCCTTCCGCCGCGCTATGCGGAGGTCTGATGGCCACAACACGCCACGCCATGGAGGCCGCCCAATTCCCTAGGATGGAGCCAGGCGGAGGTCCAATGCTGGGCTTGATGTTCTTGAATATCCAGTTATTCCTCTCTTTCCAAATGCTCCGAGCAGCCAACATAAATACCTCTTGAAACATTTGTTTCTTCCATCTTCTCTCCCCTTCTATCATAATACGTAGTCTTCACCCTCTTGTGGCCAGCTCATGCCAATAATATCCCAACACTCCTTGCTGAAGTTGCAATGAAAAAAATATATGCTCAAGCGTTTCTTCTCGAGGATTACTGCACAAAGAGCAATCATGGTTTGGTGTATTAAAATCCCTCTTCTTTAATATATTCCTTGTGTTTAATTTGTCAGAGAACAGTGGCGCTAGCAGAAAAAATTGACCCTGGGTGTGCACTTTGATTTCCAAATCCAATTAAAAGCTTCATGAGGAACATGATCTATGAATCAGAATTGATAACATTTGATAGGAGTAAATCCGTTCCCCGGTTATATGACCAAATGCCATTTAGACTTCTATCCATAGTGATCTGGGACACTAGTGACTATAATTCTCTGATTTCATTCATGGCTTTAGTAGATATAGGCATGAAAAATAACTAAGATAGATTTGTGGCTGATAAGAAATCTCTGACAGAGATATCAGTATTGAGAGCATAAGAGTAAGCCCTTGGGCTCGAGTCAGCAATAATTTTACCTAGCCAAATATCCTTGCAAAATAGGCAAGTGGATACATTAGTTATTTGACATGAAGCTATCCCTCTAGATATGGGTGTGAGTTTGAGAAGTTGTTTCCACCAAAAAGGAACCACAAGGGTCAGAAGCATGAGGTATCTTATTTAATTGGTATGGGTTCATATCAACTTAACCCAGGGTACATCTGCTTTATTGTAGAATTTATCCAGGAACTTCAAGAGAAGCATCATTCTGCAATTTTAAGTTTAGAATTCTCACACCTCTGTTTTTAGGCCTACACACTATATCCCAAGCTACCAAAGGGTTACACTTGTCACCATCATCTGTCTTCTTATTCCATAAATAATGTATTCTTATTTTTTTCACAATGTTCCATTTTTTTAGATCCACCTTAATTATACATCATAGTAGAGCAGGCATACATCTTCCTTTCAATTATGCAAACAAGAGGCATTAGATCTTGCATGGTTGGTTTTGTTGTCCCCACAAGAAGACCAAGATAAGTGAATGGCATTTTCCTACTACACAACCAATTGAGATAGCAAGGACATTAATTGCATCTTGGGAAATATTAATTGGTATCATTGCATATTTATGGTAGTTGATACACAAACCCACAGAGGAAGCATAATTGTCTAAAATATGTTGCATGACCTAGAGATGATCTATTTATGTTGGCAAAATTACACTAGTATCATCTTCATATTGGACCACAGGATAATCCTGGCTAATATAAAACGATGTAGGAGCTCTCAAAATATTCCTTCTAAAAGCATCATTGGTAGCAGCTTGCAAGACTTCGGCAATTAGCACAAAGAGTCGGGGATCTCCCTGTTGACACCTCTTTTGTAGAAGAATTGCTTCCCTAGAACACCATTTAACAAAATAGCTAATTTTTTCCCGTGCTGAAAACTGCATTTATCCAGGAGATCGACTTATCATTAAATCCCGTATGTCTTAGAATGTCCAACGTATCTCCATGGTCAATAGTATCAAAAGCCTTAGCAAAATCTACTTGTAGAAGAATGGTCTCTTGATTAGATTTATTGCACTGGTGGATATATTCAAATGCCCAAGCTAGGCACTCTTGTATATTCCATCCTTTTGGAAATACATACTGATTTTTATGCACTAGAGACAAGATTACCTTCTACAACCTGTTAGCTAATAATTTAGTGATAAGTTTGAGGCAGAAATTTAACAAGGTAATTGGCATGTAATCATTTGCTGTTAAATGAGCTGGAATTTTTGGAATAAGTGTTATGTATACCATACTGATACTTTCCATATTTAAGGTACCAGCATGGAAATCCTGAGAAAGTGATGGCTACAAGAGCACAGGCACAATGTAGCTAGTTTCAAAGTTAGAGTATTGAACCACAGAGAGCTATTGTTAGAGGTCTTTATGCCCCTTGTTACTATTTACTAGAGAATACTTGTAAGTTATCTCTAATTCCAAGTAATGTTGTATAAATGGTGTTGGTATTTGAGAGTAAAAGTAAACAAGAACAAAGTAATAAACTAAAGTAAACAAGAGCAACAAGTATGGTTGTGGGAATGACAATATGTATAAAGAGTTCTCAGGAGTGTAGGTTCCACCACTAGCATTGATACTATTTATGATTAGGATGAACCTATATCGTCTTTCATGTGCATGCATGGGAAGAGCTCCGTAATAAGATGATCACATAAAGCCATCTAGTATTTCATCCCTAATAACCATTGCAATGATCATAGCAAGCCACTCCGATCTCTTACAATTAAGGGTTTCCCCATGGATATTGATATGAGCTTAGTGAATCCCTTATAATCCCTGTTACCCATATAAATAGCACGCTGCCATGTTATGTAACTTAGCATTGTATGTACTATGATATGACCAACGGTAGTTCCCTCTCTAGTCCCGGAGGAAAATATTACATGGTGCACTTTACATAATATCTAGAGAGAAAACTAATACATTTCCATGAATTGAAATTATAGATCATATTTAGTTCACATCATAATATTGCTAGGGTTTCTCCATCTCTGCCCAAGAACAAAGGTAACTACTCACATATGAAGGCAATCAACATCGTCACAATGGTATGAATAGGATATGAAGGAATGAATGTATACATGTGCAAATCCATAATATGATTTGGAAATACAACAAAGTAAACAAGGGGATTAGTGACGGAGATAATGTTGATGATGACGATGGAGATCGATGCGGAGGCCTTCAAGATCTAAGTCCCTTCTCCTTGTGTGTGGTGGTGATGGTGGAGATCTACGTGGCGGAGGCTATGGAGGTGGCGGCGGCGGGGCTCCATCATGTAGTTGTGGAGGATGGTTTTCTTGGCGGATACGGTTCCTCCCTTTTAAATAGGCATCTTGTGGGTCGTGAGGCGTTTTTGGAATGATCCATGGAAAATATTCACTTCGCCCCTTCACAAAGAGGTTATGTTTGACATTTCGAGGCCAACGTAGGGTGGTACCGCCCGTGCCAATGCCCGTTAAGACTTCTGGTCTTTTAATAATTTGGGAAACATTTCTCCATATAAACTCTGATTTGGGTGTTCTTCATCTCGTTGGATTTGTATGGACGCGAGCTACAACACCATGGTCTTGGATCTTTAATATGAGATGATAAAAAATATGACTTTTTCAACACCTCGTATGTCTAAGTATGGTGCAGCTTCTCCATATATATTGCCCTCTTTTGGTTCCTCTTTCCTTGCTTTGTCAATAACACCTACACACATGTCAAAGACAATGAAAAGTAATAAAATCCTCCTAAAAACTAATAGTTGTGCATACTCATATGAAAATAAATGAGAACTGGTAATTATGGATAATATGTATAGTTGTAGCTAGACAGAGCATGAGATGATTAACAATATGAGTATTTTGTATGCTTAAATATATGTCATAATTGCACTTGTCACAAAGCTTCTAGATATATTCATAAATGACTTCCCAACAACATTTGAAAAAGTGTCCTTTGAAACCATCATGGCAGGACTCTTATCTACTGACATTAAAACCGTCTCCCCACGTCGTAGAGAATCAGTCAAAGTGCGAAATGAGGCTCCACTGAGAAATGAACACTACAATGATAACTGACGCTGCGCTACAGGAACAATGTAGCATGTCAGGGTTTAGTGCAAAAAATTAGGAAAAATGTGATGATTACTTGCCATGTAGCATAGAATAATATAAATCCTGGGAAGACTCGAAAAACATCGGAGGGCCCAAGAAAAATTGCTAAGTGTTGGAATGAGATTTGACGGCCGAGATATAACTCGTCCCAAGAAGATAAGATCATATTTGGCAGAACAATGCTAGGAATAAAATATGTCGAATGCATAATAGATGTTCCTAGTTCTTTAAATGAACTTACCAAGGCCTATCAGCTAAAGATGCTAGACCTTGATAGCTTTAAGGACTAATATCGGGGCGATGACCCCCGATAGGGTCATGAGAAGGTAAGAAGTAAGGTCGACTGAGATTAAAGTTGACCGAGTCATAGGGGACGACATAGGCCGAGATACCCAAGCCGACATATAACGGCATAGTAAATCTGACATATAATATATGTTGGCACAAACACATGTGTGATTCTTATTTGCAGGTACATCAAGGCCAAGTTATCGAGGCAAGAACAGTCATGGAGCAGGCATATGCTCATAAAGAGTATGCCAGCTCCTAAGTCAATGGTTCTGCCAGAATCCAGGAATTCCGGAGATGATAACGAGTCAAGATCATAGGCATGCCCCTCAAACTTAGAAGCATACTGTCAAGGGTTCCTGGAGGGAAGAGTGTCAGAGATCATTAGGGGTCGGGGCTACGTCAAGTCACGTCCTGACTGGAACGGTATCTGGGCCCAGTGAAGACTTTTGGGTACACCATATTCCGGGCATATTCCTGCTAGGTCAGTCCTAAACATGTAACCTAGACACCCCTTTATAAGGTGTACCAGGGCCTTTAGGAGGGGAGGTCGATCATTTTTACATCTATAGAACTACCTTTCTATAGAAAAAGGAGAGAGCAAGAACACCTTCTTCCTCTTCTAGAAAACAGCTTAAGGAGCACTTGTAGCCACGTATCATGGAGATTATGAGACCGTGAATGCATGAGTAGGGGTTTTATCTTATACAGAGAGCCCTGAACCTGGGTACATTGTGTGTTCTAGTGTATGTTTGTTCTTCTCTCATGTACAAATTCACTGCACTCTCCCTCCACGAATTCCTCAAGTGCTCATCCGACCCAAACTCAAGCCTACCCATGGCATCTTCCGTGACACCACGACGACAAGGGATGAATTTTATCCAATGAATTTCCGATCCTTTATGATATTTTAAGTATTCTTGTTTTTATAATTATTGTATTAGATGTATGAATTAGGGTGAGTGCTATTATACTTGTACTTTGCGATAATTTTAGGGTCTTCCACACCAATAGTACTGACAGAATATGAGAAGAATTCTTGGTAGCATGTTATAGTTGTTTGATTACAAAAGTAAGTATCCAAAGTTGAATAATTATGAAATCAATAAAAATAAAGAAGTGGTTCTATCAAGAAAATTATAGAATGAGTACAAGTTGAGGTAGATACTCGAACCACAACCGTGAATTACTTCATACTCGGCATGGAAGTTGGTATATTGTATTGATCTATTTTTGAGTCTTCTCATGAGAATAAAAATAAGTCTAGCTTCTTTGCACAAGCCATACAAGAAAAAAGGAAGAGAAATAAAATATGCGGCTAAACATGTGCAAAGGGCAATAGACATATACATGATCATTAGAGGAAACGAAATAGACCATCTGTGGTTTTGAATCCCAAGTGGATGTGTGGTGTATTAAACATGTTTGTGGTCACCTCGCAACCTCGTTCGGTTCAACTTGATGATTGTATGATATTCTGATAATTAATCTTCAAATGAGCTATTAGCACAAAAGGTGTGGAAGCCTCTAAGTTATTTGAAATGTGAAATGTGTGATAGAGTTCACAATGTGGTTCTATATCTGATGTTGTAATCATTGCTTTAATATGCCTCATGTATTGCAATGACTCGTGGTTCATGAACATAATGACTATGTCCATTAAGATACTATCTTGCTCGCGGACGAGCAAGAATTTAAGCTTGGGGAAGTTGATGAATGCATATTTGAAGCATTTTTTTACTTAATGTTTTTTGCATTTGTAGCAGTAGGATTTTGGTATTTTATGCTTGTTTTAGTAGGATCCTAAAATATTAAGTCATTTATGAACATGTCAATAAGAACTGTCATATTATGTGTTAATATGATACTTTGATGTGATAAAAGTCATCTAAATGATTTTCCACGCAACTGGGCGAAAGGAAGACGTGAGGAGAGACATCATGGGCCAAAACGAGCGTCAGTTAGGGGGGAGCCCGCCCGTGCTGTGCCCGTACTAACCTCTAGTGGCTTTTCCTTGTCAAATACTTTTTCCTCGCGTAAACGGATCTGAGATCCGACATTCACAGACACTAGAAACACTAAAATTTCACCTCCGGAATGGATCTAGAGGAGGTTGCAGAAAGGAATATTCCCCGCAGCTAGACGGATCATTGGAGGACAAGGCGTCATCCCCTTCATCATTAACTGCTACATCTCCATCACCAACATGATTCCCCATCTCATTCACCTCCATTAGCTATAATTCCAACTACTATTGTGCATTTATACTTGAATTCCTCCATATACTTTCATTCCATTCATATGATTATGATGATGTTGTCGATTGTCTCCATTTGTGAGTAGTTTACCTTGTTCTTTGGGAGATGGAGAAACCCTAGAAATATTATAATATGAAATGAAGATGATCTATAATTTCGTTCTATGATTATGTGTTAGTTTTCTCTCTAAATATTATATTAAGTCGACCACATAATATTTTCCTTCGGGACTAGAGAGGGAACTACACTTGAAAGTATGGTATTGTGTATGGCATGAAGTGACATACCATGATCGACGCTCTAACATATGGAAAAGGGGATAAGGAGAGATTCACTAAGCTTATATCGATATTCATGGGACAACCCTTATTAATTATGATGGATCAATAGGTAGTTGCCAAAGATCGTTGCAGTGGTTATTTAGAGATGTGATGAATAATCACTAGTGGAAAAAGGGCTTCTAGTCCCGGTTTTGCACCCGGGACTGCGAAATCGGGACTAAAGGCCCCTATTTTTAGTCCCGGTTTATTATAACCCAGGACTAGAAGGCCACCGCATGGGCGTTTTTTGCTACAGGGGGATGAAGGACCTTTAGTCCCGGGTCGTAATACGACCCTGGACTAAAGATTTTTTTATTTTTTCTCGAATTTTTTTTATTTTTTTTCGAATTTTTTCTTAAACTTTTGAATTGTTTGACTCGTAATCATCTTACTTGGAACATTTTTAGCACTAAGTATATTTAATCTTAGGTCAAATTATACTTGTGGTCAAACTTCCCATTTGGTCACCCATCCTAGCACTACTTCACCCTCAGCACACTTAACTTCTCTATTCTATCCGGATGTCCTTGCGCGAAGCCCTTTTGTACCTTGTTGTCAACACTATCATATCAATCCTATTAGCACATATCAATATGTCATACATCTTTATTTATTGAAACTATAAAAAACTATTTTAGTAAACAACAATAAATAAGTAATAATAATATTTTAATATAATGAAAGTAAAAAACTAAATAAAATAATATTTTATTCATTTTTTGCCATTATTCATTTAATATGGTATAAATAATATCTTTAAATCTGCAAATCGAAATTCGACAAATAATATATTCATTATTATCACAAAAATGTGAGGAATCAAAATATGGAATAAAAACTTGCTAAATAAAAAAATAACTTTTTTCCCTTTTCAAATTTTAAAAATGTAAAAGAATCAGAAAAATGTGAGGAATCCATTATTTATAATTTTAAAAATCTAAAAATGTGAGGAATCCAAATAAGGCTGTTAAAATCAAACTCAAGTTTTTTTTCCACATATTTTGATAGGTTGTACATTTTTTTTCGACATCGTACGCAAAAGTTATAGCAATTTTAAGTTGCCCGCGTCACACCCCTTTAGTCCAGGGCCGTATCACGACCTGGAACTAAAGGGTCACCCCTTTAGTCCCGGGCTGTATCATGGCCCGGGACTAAAGGGTGTTGCCCACGCCTGCACACCTTTAGTCCCGGACCGTATCACGACCCGGGACTAAAGGTCCGAAATGACCCGGGACTAGAGTTTTCTCGGTCTCCTGGCCACTAAAAACGATACGACCCGGGACTAGTGCTCATACTAGTCCCGGCCGGTAATAAATCGGGACTAGTGTCAGACTCTAAATCGAACCGAAGCCTCTTTTTTTACTAGTGAATGTTTTTCAGGGCACATCTTATCACGGATACCTACCCACACATGTCATAATAAAATACATACGTTTATCCTAATCATAAGTTCATAACTAATATTAATGCTAGTGATGGGTCCTAAATAACCGAGAAAATTTCGCCTTACCGAAGTTCTATTGCAGTTTTTATTGCACTTATTTATTTTACTATATTCTCTACTCTTTTGCAACCAAACACAACTCTTTCAGAACACCCTTACTTGATATCTAGAGAAGCTAGTAAGTATCCTTTGATAAATAGTGACGAGGGCATAAAGACCCTAACCAATTAGCTCTCTATGGTTCGATGCTCTGACTTTTAAAACTATCTACAATTAATATGTGTATTTGCAGCCATCAACTCTTTATAAGCGTTTCCCGTGGGTCCATCCCACGAGTTAGTTATAGTCGCGAATTTTTTTGCCGCTGTTTCCCTGATTGCACGAGTGTAGGGTGACCTGGGTTGTCAGCATCGGCGGTGCCAGTAGGGGGTCGAGGCGGGTCACTCGACCCGGCTCAGATCAGCGAGAAAAAAAATGTCGCGTATGCGTGGAATCGGTAAATTAGGAGAGAAGAAAGTACTGGTTCCCGCTGCGCCCGACTCTACGCAATCCCAATTCCCCGCCGACGCGAGACGCTCCTCTCCCGCCGCCACACCCCGCTCAGCTGTGCAGGCCTGTCTCCCATGAGCCGCTCCTCTCCTGCCGCCAGCGCCCGTCCCCCAATGGAGACGAGTTCAACGTGAGACCTGCTCGCGATGCCAACCATCCAAGCCGCCCCGTAGCTCGGCAAACCCGGGCGACTTCTCTCCGCAGTGTAAAATAAGCTTGCGCGGCCGGCCCGCAGCCGGCCATGCGTGTGATGACCGATCTCTTTCCATTGCATCACATGATCACGAGGCGTGTGTTTTATCCAGGATGGGAGAGTATGGCATTGACATGGCATGTGACGAGGTGTGTCAGAAGTTGTCGATCGGGGCAAGTTGATGATGAAGGTGGTAAGTGGAGGCTTCTGCCGTGTGTCATCCCAGCGCTCAGGATAGGAATGTCCGGAGTTCGGGGTGGCACGATCCTGTACTCCCTGGCCTAGTTCCCTACCAGGAGTACGTGACGCGGGAACATGCCGTATGCACATCTGATAATGCATTTTTATTTTGGTGTGGGGCTATCAACGAGATGCCGCTGCATGATGCTACGCGATTGGCCTTCTTGTTCAGGATCCACCATATACATACTTGGACACTGTACTTGGACACTGTTGCTGCAAGGCGCACTACTTGCACCAGCCATCCCACTCGCGGGCCTCCTCCTCGGTGCCCCATCATGGATTCAAGGTGGGTGTCTTCGTTCCAATCTCAGAGGCACCACCACATACCATAGTTGTGGTGGCCCTCGCTTGATGAGGCTGTCGGCTTCGATAACTGTCTCTTTGTGCGGTGATGATGGCACTGCACGACCTTTAACCGATAACCCGGTTGCGTATTTCTTTAGTGAGACGGGCGTGTGTGCGGTCTAGCCCGGCTCCGGGCAGCGCCTCCCCTTGTCCTCGTGAACTAGAAAGTCTGTGTAAGCCTCCCTTATTCGTGGGGTCATGGGCATGCCATGGTGCCTGCGCACGCTCGATGTCTGGACAGAAGTTGCCGCCGGGGGGCCACGAAGACCTATCAAGCAGATAAGGGCAGCCACGATGTTGCTATAGCTAAATCTGACAAAAAGCTGAATTTGGCTTCACCAGACAATTTGCCTACAACTCCACAATGTAGCTATTCCAAATTCCTGCACCATGCGGTTCCACCCTGACAAGAATAGCCTTATTTTTTCTCTAAGATATGACAGTTGAGGACACATGCCACAAGCAGGTTGGCTAATCAATTTAGAACCACATTTGACATCGGAACACCCTCTTGCTCTGGTTCCCTCTTTTGCTCAATTTAGAACCACCTCCACAATGTAGGGAACTAGTTTCAAAAGCCAAAGACAAATATGAAACCACTTTTGGCTACACACTGTGGGTACCCTAACTCTTCCTCCATGGGAGTGTGCTTGTCCGCCAACTTTGTTGCATGAGTCATATATGGTCTGGGACGCTGCACCCCTACGTGGCGCGCCATAAGTCACATGTGGAGACGTGAACACCAGGATGTCGTGCACCCCCCTTCGTGTTTAAAAGTGAGCGTGACGTCATACAAAACGACCTAAAATGAAATACAAGGGAGACAGGAGTTTACCCATGTTCGGGCCACTTAGAAGTGTAGAACCCTAATCCTACTTGTGTAAATTTATATGGGAGAACCGAGATATGTGGAGGCTTTTCGTAGTGCTAGTCGCGCTTCCCCGATTGTTTTTCTAACCCTTTCTACCATAGCAGGGTTGATATAGGCAGGGGGGCTACAATGAGACTACATACCATGTCGTTGGACACACGTCATATAGGAAGCTCGATGTGTGGTGCACTGGTGCATGCGACCATGTGTCACACTGAACGAGACAAGTTGAAGGTAGCATGTCGATACGACAAGATCGAGGGCTTGGCGGCCGGCTGTCATGACCCGAGGGGCATAGCATCACCTCATTCATGAGTCTTTTACTAGGAAACTTTGGCGCGGCGATACGCCGCGCCCGTATGGTGATCATGGGTAAGGTAGACTATTGTTTAATTGTTTGTCAAAAAAGAAAATGATAGCCAATCTATACAAAACGATGATACAAATTTAGTGAAATCAAATGGATATCTAGTGAACATAGCGGAGTTGTCCATACATTTCATACATCCAGATTATTTTCAATGTATACATGAATACATACACGGATAAGGAAAAACAACATAATGAGGAATCATATGTATGCAATATTTCATAGTGCTCTCACAATGATACCTCTTCATCCTGTGATCGGATTCTAACCCTTTCGATGGATCTTGATGGCACCCTTCACAATGTAAATCAATCCTCAACCTACATGATTTGACTCCGCAAAAAAGAACTCTAGTAGAGCTGGAGATATTTGTTTGCATTTGCGTGCTGGAAGTCACAATCTCACAAAAGTGCAACCCAGATATGTTACTGCAAAAATGCTATGTACGTGGATGATCTACAAATAAAGACAGTACTAAGAAAAGACATCACCAAACTCCTCTTATCTGAAGAACTGGACGAATACATGAAACAAACTTGGAAACTGAGAACGCATAGTTGGAGAGTTGATATCCACCATAGGCTGCATCTACAGAATACAAATAAAGAAGTTTGTATGTATGTGACAAAAAGAAATGGGAAGCCACCAAACTCTGGAAAGAAAGCACATGCCAACACAAATCCTGTGATATACTATCTGGACTTGAGAAACATTCTAAAGACAGAGGGGGCTGGCACAGCCGAAGGTAATCCAGTAGAGCCACCAACACCTGACCACCAGTATTACTTACAAAAAAGAACAAAGACATTCAGTAAGCCTAGCTGAAATAAAAAAATCCTCATCCAGCTTGCTGAGCAACCGAGAAATGGACCGTAGTTGGATTTTAGATGGAGTAACCAAAAAGTCCTTTTGGTGTATCCTAAATCCTCATTAGTTTTCTATGTGTGAACCTCTATGGAAAAAAAAATCAAGCACTTAGTAAGAGTGAACAAAATAGGATCTCCATGTAGTAAAGGTGAATTTCTCAAAGAAGCTACTGAACATGGAAAGTAATGAAGTGTTTAGAATGAGGGAAATCTCATCTAGTCATAACCTACTTCTGGTGTGGTCGTGTGGGGATACAGTTTAGTAATGCACACTAATCTAATAATTAATATAATTATAAGACCTTACCAGTAACTTCTGTATTGGATTACCGAGAAGTGATTTTTGGCCTTTGAGTCTTGATAAGAAAAGGTGACAAACTCAAACTTCATTTAAAGAGAGTTTTGCTAAGATGTCCTAAAATTCTAGTGTGTTTAAAGCTTTAATCTGCCACGAGTAGGAGTTAGTCCCTCCTCCACATGAACTTGTACTTTTACCATTCTATTGATGGCCAGTTAAAAGTTATCAGGAGTTATTTATGTGATTTAACTCTGGAGATAATATGCATTATGATAGTTAGTTATGTAATCTCAGTTAAGTGGTGATAGAAGTATGGAGGATGCCAAATATGTCTGTTGCAGGAGTTATATTTACATGATTTTAGTTATAATGATGTGTCTAATAAGGTATTGTGTCATATAGTCATATAGTCCCAGATAAAGGATGGTAGAAATGCAAAAGATGACAAATGTTTGCTATGGTGCTAATGTGTATTTGAAATTTTAGATCAGAGTGTTTGTCACTAAACACAGTAATCTAAAATTTTACCTCCCGTTGTTGTAGTGAAGAATAAAAAAATTAAGAACACCAGGAGAGACACTGAAAATTAGCACGTGATTGACGCCATTGTGAAATTAAATTAGAAGCCATCTTGTACAGAATCAAGGGAAAAATCTTTGTGGTGAAATGGTGTCCTCCTCACTTGACTAAACTAAAAATACCTATCCGCCAGAGTTCCCAAGAAGGTGGTCGCCAGACGTTCTGCCATGCCCATGCTCAACACTCATATGAACCCTCGCAATGGCCCGCCGTAGGAATTCTCACTACTGAATGGTATAGATTTAAGTAATCAAAGTGCATAAACTTCATTGCAAATATGCAGCACCATAAGATCATACATCATAGTAAAAACACGTAGGTAGAAACTGTGAGGTCTCACAAGATCATTACTAAAAGCATGACAGAAATAGGAAAGGGTAAATATAATTTGGGAGGTACATAAGCAACACCTGGAACATGGCACGTCTTCTGTACCATAAGATGATAATAATTCACCTTAATGTTAAAGTATGCATGGTAAAAATTATCAAACTGGTGGGACATAGTTTTTGACATGGTTTCTATGTAGCAAATAATTGAGTAAGGAGTAGGTCCTACTTGTAAGCATCAATTATAATCATGTATCATAACTGTTTTTTGGGATGCATGTATCATAATTAGATAGAACATAGAACACATGAGTACTCAGAAAATGATTCAGATAGATGTTCGATGATTCTACACAAACTTCCAATACTAACTTTCAGATAGATGTTTCATGATTACACAAACCTTCAATATTAATTGATCAGAAAGATAACTCAATGTCTCAATCTCACCTTACACCGACACAACACAAATGCAAGTCCAGGATCGATAAAGAGAAGGTGTTTTGCTTCGTTTGTGACATTGCAAATTGCTTTGTTCATGGTTTTGAAAGTAAAATTCCACATCTGCGATCAAATAAATATAAACAGAAGATGGAACGGTACAACCAAAGCATGCATTCCAAGTAACGGGTAGTATACAAATACCATGCCCGAATGTGAAATTTAGAAACCTCGTAAGTAACTAAAATACTGTAAATTCATAGTATCCCTTATAGCCTGATAACTCGGCTTTTGTACATGGACAGATGACCAAGGATCCTCATTTTAATATAGACATCAAGTAAAATTTAGAGAACGTCTATTTCAGTAATCTCAGATGTAACTAAAAGTCTGTAAATTCATAGTATGAATGGACTCTGATGACTCACCTTCTGTACATGGACAGGACCAAGAATTTCCATTTTGAAATAGACCCGAAGTATAATTCATAGAACACATATTTCTTCGTCTTTAGTATCCCTTGTAGTCTGATGACTCGACTTTTGTACATGGACAGATGACCAAGGATCCCCATTTTAAAGTAGACATCAAGTAAAATTCAGAGAGCATCTATTTCAGGAATCTCATAGGTAATTAAAAGACTATAAATTCATAGAATCAATGGATCTGCTAAATTCATAGTATCAATGAACTCTGACGACTCACCTTCTGTACATGGACAGTGGACCAAGAATTTCCATTTCCCGAAGTAAAATTCAGAGAACGCCTATTTCTTCGTCTTTAGTATCCCTTGTAGTCCGATGACTCGGCTTTTGTACATGAACAGATGACCAAGGATCCCCATTTAAAATAGACATCAAGTAAAATTCAGAGAGCGTCTTTTTCAGAAATCTCACATGTAACTAAAAGACTGTAAATTCATAGTATCAATGAATTTTGATGACTCACCTTCTGTACCTGGACAGTGGACCAATGATTTCCATTTTGAAATACACCCGACGTGAAATTCAGAGAACACCTATTTCTTCGGTGATAATAATACCACTCTTCTTGCGTCAAGGACACAGTCCATCCCGCCAGCTGCAGGCCCCACTCGTACGTGAAAATTTTAACGAAAGAAATGATTAATTTAGTGACAACAATGATAGAGGAAAGTAGCAACCAAAAAATTTGAACCTTCGGCCGTAGGGCACTCCATCAAACACGTGTTCACGGTAGCTACACCAGCAGGGCTGTAGCACGGTTGATTTTGCATATGTGTCATGCCGATTTATTCTATTGCTTCAAACAATACGGACGCACAATCAGAGGAGAATCAACTGGGCATAAATGAATTAGCGGACGCAGAGCTATGCAGTCAGCATTAAAGTTATAGAAGAGAGTGCATGTGGCTAATTTGGGGGTTGATGAGGAGAAGGGGTTGAGGATTCACGACCAAGCCAGAAAAATTACCGTGGAAGAAGCCCAAATAGCTCGGCTCTAACTCATGCCGCTCACATGTGCTCCGCACATGCTGTAAGGCGGAGGCACAGCTATGACAGGCAGCTGCAACATCCAAGCTTACATGTAGCGCGGTTGGTTGTCAGCTCTCACGGGAGAAGATGCAGACGTACCTGTGCACCGATGCACGCAACCACTGGTGTCGCCACGACCACCGGTCCCATGAACAACGCAGCCATATCCGTGCCGGCGCATCTGCCGCTGCTGTCAGAGAGAGGAGGTGAGACGAAGCAGGGTGGAAGAAGGGGTTGAGATGAACGAACGAAGAGCATACCAGCCGTTAGGTCGATCTATCCGAAGGTGGAGCCTCCCTCCAGGTAAAACATAGAAAGGGTGAAGACGAAGACTGGGAGCACATCTGGTCACCCCAATCAATCCGGCGCTGGAGAATCCAGTTTGGCAGAGCACACCGGCGGATAGCGCACAATCCCCACTGGGATGCCAGATTTTTTGGACCTCAACGATGGGGATTGGGGAGGAAGAGAAGAGCCTGCACTCTTGTTGCGGAATTCCCCCACCGGCCGCCGACACGATCCCCGCGGTCCCGTGTTGTCCGGTTGGAGCAGAGAGAATCCAGGTGAGTCCGTGCTCCCAGGCAGAGCCGCGGAGGCACTACCGACCGTCGAACAGCCACACGGCGGCCCATCCAGCAAGGTCGCGAGGACCTACATCCACCAAGCCATGCGACGGCCAGCAGCCACCGGGGACGCGTCGCCTGATAGATGGCTTGGTACGCACACGACAGCCAGGGAGGAAGAGGAGGGCTTGTACGGCATGTGAATGCCACATTTGTTTGTTAGGGATGTGAATTTTCTCTTGGAACTGATCGATGGGGATTGGGAGTAAGAGAGAAATCATGAGGATTGGAGACCAGGAGGAAGAAGGTCTCGATTGTTCCGTAGTGGGGTCTGCCACACCTTTGACTTGGGAAGAGCGGAAGGCGGCGCAACGCAAGCGCGGTCCCCAACGGAAGGAAAAATATACGATGAGAGCGGCAAAAATCACTATTTTGATCTAATTAACGATTGATCTCATAAATTAACCTACTTTTTCGAAGATATCCTGATCTAACCTGTTTTCATGGCGCTTTACCAGAGGGCGCCATGGTCAGTAGCACGGCGCCCTCTGCAAAAGCGCCATGCACCATGACGCTCTCTCAGAAAACGCCATGGCCCCGTCCGACGTGGCGGCATCCGTGGCATACGCGGGCCCGTTTTAATGTTTGGCGCTTTCCACGGGGGCGCCATGCTACTATGCACGGCGCTTTTGCGGAAAGCGTCATGGTCCTTAACCCTAAAAAAGGCTCGGGCGCCCTCCCCCCACCCCTCCCAGCGCCATACCCCCTGTGCCATACTCCCTCACAGCAGACAGGCGGCGGCGGCTCCTCCCCCAATCCCCCTCAAATCCACATGCTCCCCCCCTCATATCTGAATCGATTCTCTGGTGGAATTTATTCCTCTCCCCCCACTTGAGGTATTCTCCTTCAATTTTGCTTGTTTTATTGGTTGAAATCATCATATGGTCCTCTTCCTCCTAACCCTAGTTCTTGTGTAATGATGCATGTATATTGTGCAATGTATAATTTGTTTGAAAAAATTAGTGTGGTAGAATGATAGTTTGTTAAAGTTAGTTAGTAAATCATTGAAATTGCTTAGTTAGGGTTAGTAGTTTATATTTGACATGTACATATGGGCATATGAATACAAAGATATGGAAAGGTGTGTAAATGATATGAAATGCTTAGTTAGGGTTAGTAGCTTAGTTGAATGGTGTGTTCATATTGTGATTTGTGTAGATGATATGGAATAAATGTATTAATATATGGACTATTGTTGGCATATATGGCAATTGTTGGGCTATTGTTTATATGGAATGAATGGTATATGTCATGAATGTACTCATATATGTATTCATATGTGCATATTGTGATGGATGGTGTATTCACTTGGATTTTTGCAACCACTTGTAGGATGGAAGGACAATCTATTTTGCATGGGCATTATGATCAACGGCACCGTGGGCGGTACATCGCGGAGAATAAGCATGTCTTCAAGTGGTTGCACCTAAGGTCCAAGGAGGTGCATAGCAAGAAGATGCCATATAATGAGCGCTACACTTCATATGTTGAGCGGACTAGACTTCTCCCTTTCATCCAGCTTGTCTCGCGTTCGACGCCGCATATAAACCCTTGTTTGATCACGGCGCTTGTTGATAGATGGAGACCGAAGACACACAGTTTTCACCAAGCCAGGCCTCCCAAAATTTTGGGGCCCCCAGCTCCCGTGTCAGCCCAGCTTTGTAGCAGTTAATTCCAGCCCGGTGCATCTGTCAGTTTTTCAGCAAATTCTTGCTTGGCAGCCGGACCTTGTCCCGAATCTCAAACTCCTGTTGCCCATTAAAAATCCATACCGATTCAGTTATGAGTAGGGCATGCACCACGTATTGTCTCCTAGAATCTGATCGGCAGTTCAACTCGAATTGATCGTGAGTCCAGCACGAATTGATCAATTCATCCTCTAATTCACTCGCCCCTCGCCTAGAACGGCACAAAATCGATGGTCAGACGAAAGTGCCTTGTCCTGCCGCCATTGATCATCGATGTGTAACATGTGTTGATGAAAGTTTCGTCCCAACACCCCAAGACCGATAAATGTTAGGTTTGCTCAATTAGCTTTCTTAACTTCTTTTACTCCCTTCGACCCATATTAATTGACTTAGATTTGTCAAAATTTGGATGAACCTATATACTAAATAGTGTCTAGATTTATCAAATCTAGACAAATATGAGTCAATTAATACGGGTCGGAGGGAGTATTATTTTATCTAGTTATATCTTAATACGTCTAGAGTTCATGTAGGTTTTTTTCTAGAATACATAGTTCATATAGGTGTTTGAATTCAATCTTTATTTTTATATAAAGCAGGAATAATCATGTCTTCTAGAAATAGAAAAGAGAAAAATACTACTACATAGGACAGTTTATTTCGTTAGAGTAGAAGAATTAATCTTTAATATATTTAATACATTGTACAAAATAACACAGATTGAATTATATAATAAAGTGAAAGTATATTTTAATTAGTATTAGTATGTGAATTTTTTCAAAGCTTAGGGCCTCGTTTTTTGTTTCGCACCGGGGCCCCGGATTTCTGGAGACGGACCTGGTTTTCACCTCCCTTGTGGTGAGATGACGGTCACTCTGCAGGACGTCTCCATGATTTTTGCGCTTCCCATCAAAGAACAGCCCGTGTGTATGAGCTTAGATTCGGGTAAGTGGCGTGAAGTGATGATTGGCTTAATTGATAAGGCGCCAACGCAAGAGAAGATGTCTGTCGGTGCTACTTACAAATGGATACAAGAAAATTTCAGCAAGTGCCCCGAGGACGCCGATGAGGAGGTGATCCAGATGTATGCCCGTGCATACTTATGGTATGCCATTAGTAGGACACTTTTCTCAGATGGCACCGGAAGGAATGCTTCATTCATGTGGCTCACTCTATTTGCGGAATGGGGCTATATGCACAGCTGGGGTTCGGCGGCACTTGCTTACTTGTATCGACAGGTAATAAACCATATATATTGCATGGTAGTAGTACATATGCTTGATCGACCGGATACTTATGTATGCTTGTTGTATGTGCAGCTAGACGAGGCGTGTTGTAGAACTGGAAAAGGAGCAAGTATTGGTGGACCTATGGTGCTACTGACCATATGGTCTTGGTTGCGCATACCAGTTGGTCGACCCATTCCGATGAAGGAAAAACCGTGGGATGATCATGGCAATAGCCGTCTCCGCGCTCCTACATGGGCGTACTTGTGGGATAATACCGAAGTATTCCACGGTGAATCCGAGGAATGCTACTTGCGTTAACCAAATCGACTTGCTAACCCCGGAGAAGGTAATAATTTGATTGTTCTCAAGAACTCATCTTTTCTACCATATATACTTCGAGTCGACATGCTAATATTGTGTTCCTCGCTCAGGTGGAATGAGAGCCATACGGAACTAGAGGGAATGTGGGTACGGGTGTTTGGTTCCAGGCGGACTTGAATCGCAAATGTATGCAAGAAGCACATCTCTGGAAGATTCGTGCCCCGTTGATTTGTGTCTACTCTGTTGAGTTCCACCTTCCACAATGGGTGATGAGGCAATTTGGATTATTTCAGGAGACCCCGCCGCCATACAAGGACACTAGCATAGCTCTTCACGGGTGAGTGATCCTTATACACCCAGTATCTAATTTTCTTGGGCGTCTCATGATACTTGCTAAGTCGGTGAATTTGATTGTAGATTGGACAAGATCAAGCAGAAGAGGGAAAAAGATTGGGCTGCATATCATCACAAGTATGTTCAGAAGTTCTATGCAAGGATTGAGGAGATCGAAAACCCGAATGCGGTCTCTCATCCTAAGGCGCCGCATGATGCTGCAGCGTTCAATCGGTACCTTGTGTGGCTTGGGAAGGTGTCTCGTTTGTACCTGCAGTCGGCTTCGTTTGCATCTCATGACATAGTGGAGGATCCTTATCCTGCTTTTGACGATCTGAGCCAGCTAGAGTACAACAGACTTGTCCGAGGCGGCAGGGGTGCAAATTCAGCGGGGGTTGTCCGCTTTGTGGTAAGCATTGTCATGGGGAGTAAGTATATGCGATTATAGCGACATAAAATTGACTTTTTGTTCTTTTGCTAGCGCGAGGAGATCTCGAAACACGTGGACGAGGCCGAGGAAGCACTTAAACATCCTCCTGGCAAGGAGTCTGAGTCAGCCCTTCGAGCATTTGTGGAGGTATGTGTTCATACCGTTCCTAGTTCTATTGTATTTTTATGTGTGTTGAAATGTTCTAACATATGCATCAATGTCATAGCGTACCAAGCGTTGGGGCCGTGGATTAGGTGTCTTGCTTGGTTGTCGCACTGTCGACGCCGCATCCCCAGTTAGGTCTTCCAGCCTAGAAGATGATGCACAAGATGAACAGGAGGAAGAGGGCGAGTACGAGGAGGAGGAAGCTGGCCAGGATGAGGATGAGGAGGAAGATGGTGAGGATGAGGATGAACAGGAGGAGATAGGCATGTCTCAATTACACGACGCCCCGCAGTCTAGTCAACGGTCGCGGGTGAGGAGGAGGAGGCTACCGAGGAATCCATACACGCCAAGTGAATGGGAGAACACGCGTCGGGCACATGTGTCACGCCGTGATCCTAGCTGCGAGGAGGAAGACTCCGATCCTCCACGGAGGGCTAGGAGGCAGGAGGGACGGAGCAAGGCGAATGAGGATCGAGTGGCCAAAAGGGGCAAAGGGAGAAAGTGAACTCGTAGCTTGAACTAGTGCTTGTGGTCATTATGAACTTGTAAGTTTGGATATGTGATGTTTGAATCTGTTGTTGTGAGGAAAACTTTATCTGTTGATGTTGATGTTTGTATCTGCTGAATGTGCTAAAACCTGAATGTTGATGTTTGGATATGTGATGTTTGTATCTGTTGAATGTGCTAAAAATTGATCTGTTGAACTTGTTGTTTGGTGTCATCTTCTTAAAACTGAATGTGCTAAAAACATGGCGTTTTTTACCATAGCGCCATGAAACTTAGCACAATAAAAATTATTAAAAAATATCAAAAAAACACATACGAAGATACGTAAACATACTACCGCCACGACCTCTACCTCCACGACCTCTACCACCATCACCACCTCCTTGGCTTGTGTTTGTACCACCATCACCACCTCCTTGGCTTGTGCTGCCAATAGGGGTGTTGGCCTCCTTTGATTTTCTCCTTTTGCTACATGATGTTTTATTATGGCCCTCGGCATTGCATTCTCCACAACGGGTTTTGTCACGAGGCTCCGCGAAATACTCGCTCCCCCATTCCCGTCGGTATCCACCAGCCCAATCGTCCATGTCACCTCGGAAACGTTTGGTTTGTCTTCTTCCCCGACCAACAACCTTCGTTGACGGATCAGGCCAAAGTTGGACACCATGATATTCTGGCCATTGAGATTGGTCAAGGTAAGGCTGAAATCTACCCGCCCATGTGTTCTTCACCGCTTGGATGGAATGCTCATCCAACCTAACTGTATCCGGGTGATTAAGACCCACCATTCATTCAGATGCCGCCTTCATCACGTGTGAGCAAGGGAGATGGTACAATGTCGGCCTCTCGCAGGAGCAATAACCATTGTGTAGCCACACCTTATAGGACAGTCCCCCATGTTGCACACCTTCCCTTGTGCTGCCTCCATGCTCATTCACTTGGTAAATCAGTTCTTGGTTGTCGAAACATTCAACCGTTTGTGTATCCCCTTTCTTTGATTGATATTCCAGCCAATTATCAACCAATGGTGGGTACTCATACTTCTTTTTTTTCTTGTTATCCCCAACGATTTGCTTATCCGTTTCATCACTATACTTTAGAAAGTATTCATTCAACTTCTGAAATGTGTACTCCGCTATAGCAGTCACAGGCAATTGACGTACACCTTTAAGTACTTTATTGAAGCATTCAGCCATGTTACTGGTGAAATCACCGTATCTCTTGCCGCCATAATCATAAGCCCTTGCCCACTTTGTCCGTTCATTAAGGTGCCTTCTGAGAAACTCTTTCCCACCATCATCTATGAGACAATACAATCTATCATATAGTTTTTGAAAATGCCGAGCGGTGAAGGCAAGACAACAATCTTGTAGATCGTCGGCACGTTCCTTGTTGCCACAAGCTCTATAGAAGTTGGACACAAAATGCCTCATGCACCATCGGTGGTGGATACGAGCACACCCAGGAATGTCCTTCTCGACTGCATTCAGTATTCCTTGATGGCGATCCGAGATGATGCAAACCTCTCTATCAGGTTCTATAACCTTGGTCCTCAATATATGGAAAAACCACTCCCAGTTGTCGTTGTTCTCCACCGAAACCAAGGCAAAAGCCAAAGGTAAAACCCAGTTGTTTGCGTTGTGGCATATGGCAGTTAATAGTGTGCCCTTGAACTTGCCGGTCAAAAAGGTGCCATCCACGGACATAACAGGCCGACAATGTTTGAATCCCCTGATGCATGGTCCAAATGTCCAAAATGCACGGCCAAATACCCGGACAGTGGCACCATTGTACAACCTAGTCACCGACCCAAGAGGCTCCACCACATAATACATTCCTGGGTTCCTTGCGGCCATTGCTCCCAACAACCTAGGGAGGCGGTTGTATGCTTCTTCCCAATCACCATACAACATCTTAAATGCGGCTTGTTTGGCCTTCCACGCCTTACCATACTTCACTTTATAACCGAATACTTCTTTAACCAAATCTATGACACCCTTAATAGTATATGTTGGGAGAGACCTTATGTTATTTGCAACTCTATACGCGATGAAATCGGAGGTCAGCTGCCGATGGTCCTCCTTCACAACTTTGGCATCCTTGATAAACTTGTCATCACACATATGAATGGACTGACAACTTACAATGATCCATTGTGGCCCGCCCCTGAGTGGTCGTACGCGAACAACCCATGGACATCCTTGCTTCTCACACTTGACTGTGTAACGCACCTTAGTGTCCGAGTGAGCCACCTTGTACGGTCGGTGGTACTTCACCGCATAGTCCTTGATCTATATCTGAAATTCCAACAAGCTATCAAACTTCACCCCGGGATTTATCCCGTACTTTTTCGGCTTCAGGTCCTTTTTAGAAGGTGCTCGTGCCTCCAGCACTCGACTAATTCCACCGTCAACTTGGGCCTCATCCGCAAGACTAACATCACGGAACAATGAAGGTCGATGATCCCGACCTACTACTTTTTTGTGAGCTTTAGCGAATTTAACCGTTAGACCATCTTCATCCACATCTTCATCTGGTCCTTCATCCTCGGAGTCCGATGCATGAAACCTCAAATAAGGGAGATCATGGTCCATGTCCTCTTCATGGCAATTTGTCTCCACATCTCCTACTTCATTGCACGAAGCCCATACTCAACCTCATCACCCTCAAAGTCATCATCCTCCATTTGAGGTGCTTCATAGTTGTCATTGCGAAAAGGGCTCATGGAAGGTTGCCTTGTTATTGTATCGTCGTAGGTTGGCTCTACGCGAACTGGGCTCAATTGGAGGTTGGCTCATTGTTGTGTCATACACATGTGGCTCACCTCGAGCCAGGCTCATGGAAGCATGCCGGTTCAAGTCAATGTGCAACCGAGCCGCAACCTTTCTTGTGGCAAATATCTCGAGAGACTTATCTTCAGATTCCGCCACCATCTCCTTATACGCACTCCAATTCAACTCGGAGTTGATAGGCATTATCTTCAATCTATTGTGATGGCCAAACCCGGCGTTATACCTTCCAACCAACTCATACACATCACTAGGTTCCATCCATTTCAAATCATTCCTCACTCTTTCCACAACCTCGGCATATGTAGGACTTGTGCCAAACACCATGACTACCTCCTCCGGGTCACACTCGGTATTGCCTTTCAAAAATGCGGCCTTGTCCACATGATGAACATTAATGATTCTTGACATCTAAAAAACAATGACACCAACCATTACGCATCAAAGACGGCTATATTACCACCACCAACCGTAGCTACCAACTAAAACAAGTCATGCCACTTTGCTAATTCTAACATACAAATCCTAGCCATAAACTACCAATCTAATAACTAGAAGCAACAACATCAAGCCAAGATATAGCTAGGGTTAGGGTTCTACATTCTTTACCAAAATAGAACCAAATTTCACAAATCTATTTGGACAAAACCAAGGGGTTAGGGGGAGATTACCTCTTGAAGCAAGGGGAAGTCCAAATCCACGGAGAAAAGCAACCGATTCAAAGGGATTCGAGTAGGGGAAGAGCTTGGGGCGAGAGAGAGAGAGAGGAGCTGGTAGAAACGAAGAGGTATGGCGCTGGGAGGGCGCCCGAGCCTTTTCTAGGGTTAAGGACCATGGCGCTTTCCGCAAAAGCGCCGTGCATAGTAGCATGGCGCCCCCGCGGAAAGCGCCAAACATTAAAACGGGCCCGCGTGTGCCACGGCTGCTGCCACGTCGGACGGGGCCATGATGTTTTCTGAGGAAGCGTCATGGGTGCATGGCGCTTTTGCAGAGGGCGCCGTGCTACTGACCATGGCGTCCTCTGGTAAAGCGCCATGAAAACAGGTCAGATCGGTATATCTTCGAAAAAGTAGGTCAATTTGTGAGATCAATCGTTAATTAGGTCAAAACAGTGATTTTTGCTGATGAGAGCTCGCAAAAGTAGACGTTACTGTAGATAGATGTATCTACAGTACCAAAACTGATTTGGCATGTCTAATAGATAGCTGAACTGCTTAGCTTTCATATATGTAGTAATAGTAATGTGCCTCGCATCAGTTGTAGAGGCTAGATGGCACGTAAAACTCCACGGCTCTCTTGTCTAGGGGACGACCGGTGGTCACGGATGATGGACACCTTCCCGAACATGCGGCTCCTAGGAGGGGACACGCGCATGCAGCGCCAGTGACCTAGTGACCCACTTGTTGGTGGCTCAGTGAGCCCTTCTTCGGGCGGTAAGTTGCCGCCCCTTTAACGCATGATCGGACTTGATGTGGGCGGTTGTTTTGTGGGTTCCTTGCCTCCCTTTGCCTTTGCTTGTTCTGCCCCGTGCTTCCACACTTCATTGGCCCGACAGACCTTTTTTGAACTGAGATAGGTCCTGAAGGACGTAGCTGCCATGCTAAAACTGCTTATTTACTAATATTTTTCTAATATGTTTACTTCGGAATTCCAGGCTACTGACCCGGTGATGCTGGACAAGATCACGCCGAAAGTAGATGATGCTATGAATGAGCGTCTATCGGCTGTGTTAATAGCTGAAGATGTTAAAAAGGCGACCCTTAGTATTGAAGATTTTAATGTCCCAGGTCCTGATGGCTTACATGCAATTTTCTACAAAATATTCTGGGGTATGTGTGGTGACCAGATTACCACGGAGGTCTTACAGGCACTAAACACAGGGGTGACTAGACCATGAAAGCGCGCGTTGCCGCGCCCGTCCATCTCCAAAACATAGTGAGAGTATTTCGAGAAAATTACTTTCAAGAAAATAATGTTAGAAACAATGAAAACTTGAGACGCAAGGCACAGTTAGAATATTTTTAATTTTGATGTCTTGATATGACGGTACAAAATTGAAGGTCTAGTTTTAATTCTAGATGCAATTGTAAAAATATATTGATAAAAAGGAATACATGTCAAAAAGATAAGTTCTGAACTGGTTCAAAATCTCGTTGGCGCATTGAGCTTTTGTTATATTATATGAAAGAACGATAAGGCAATACTTACATAGATAATTTAAACTACGTTATTTGACACTATGTAAACTGGAATGCGTGTTCTTTAATGTTCAGAATACATAATCCAGTGAAATAACAAAATGTATTTCTTTATCAGCCACATTCTCAATCCTATGTGTGAAAAACAGTTAATACAGATTTCAACAGATCACTATAACATGCTGGAATAATAGAGATTATTATTTGGTTGACAAATTGTACTATAGTTGCTTCAGAACTCGTCTGTTGTATTTGCTTCAGAACAGCCAGCATCCATCGGCACAATACAAATACCTGGAGCAAATGCAGAGCATGTCACCATTTCTAGAATGAACATCTTTTTTTGGTTAACTTATCTACTGAAGATGGAGAAAAAGAAACTCATAAACATTTACTACGTCCGGAGCAAGATTAGGTATCCAACATATTGCACCGGTGGTTATACTTCTGAAACTTGACGTAGTAGAGACAAGTCACTTGTTCAAGTATGTTAATCCTGAAAACACTAAACACTGGTACGCAAATATTGACCATTGCTACATGAGGCCTCAGCATAGGCACCACAACCGCATTCTTGCGATATATAAGCAGGGTAAAAATTACCATGTCATAAGCTCTAATATTTAGCATCGATGAACAAAAAACACATATAACAAAGTTAAACCAACCTTGGGAACAAACACACAGGCAAGTTTTTTTTTTCATCAAGTACAGCAATCAAACAGCCTCCGAGGGGAATATCTAGGAATAATTTTGTACAATGTTTTGGACAGATGCTAGCAACCAAATTTCACACTGACAACCCAATTTACCATGATTTTGTACCAAGCCGTGGAAAAATGCTAAGTGCTAAATATTCTTGAGGTCAAAGCAATATACCTAGCTATATGGTAAACTAAAAGACCAAAAGTGTGGAAATAATAGAGTGAAACATTTAGAAAGAAACATAATACTTGACGTGGAGCATCACATGGTCGGCCGTACGGTGGCTGAACACAAATCTGTTGAGATATGTACTACCGCTGCTGACAACATGTAGCCACCAAATTGGTAAGTTCAGTCTTTTCGTGCGATACTGGAGCTTCACAACTGGAGTCAACTTGCCATAGAAACGGTAGAGCAGCCTTGTGGCTGCACATCTCATATCCTCTAATATTCTTCATTGTGAACCCCTGCTGAAGAGCACCATGGTAAAATAGACATACACGGTAAACCGAGAGGATGCATGATCTTCTTAGGATGGGGTATGGGCTGGCATTCGACAAAGTTCCAAGAAAAACATAATACTGATAGTTAAACGATTCAGAAATGCCTCATCCAACCTGGTCATAATCTCGTGTACAAAACCTTGCAATTTTTATGTAGAAATGCTTCCTCGTCCTAGGCCTGAACTGATCCACAAGTTCTGCAATTTTATCCGTTAGCATGATTGAGATGAGCTAGTCCCCGACATCTGGTTTGATAAGAAAAATATATGTAGTATCAGCTGAGTAAAGATTCGAGTGGCATCCCAGCAGATTCCTAATATATAATCTTACCAGCTGAGAAAAAGTGGCATCCTCAAAAATTTCTCATGCCATATTGATCTCCATTTGTTCAAGTGAAAATCTATTCATCAGAAGTTCTGAACAGAAGATAAATGAAGAGAATATAAGACATGAAAATCCTTTGAGCAGAGAGTAAGACAGGTATCAACATTATGCATTGGTAAAATTTACAACGGAGAGTGGATTTATAAAGAATAAACAAACACTTACTGTGACTCCATATGTTGGCAGATATCTAGATTGGACTGCTAAATACGACCAACTTGAGAAGGGATCACTACTGGAAAAATCATATTCGGTTCGATCAGAACAAGTCCAGCAGTCCCGGCCCGTCACGAACCGCGACTAGTGCTAGCACTAGTCCCGGTCCGTGAGGCCTCCAACGGCTAGAAATGGCCATAAGCATTAGTCCTGGGCCGGACCAGAGCATTAGTCCCGGTCCGTAATACGGACCGGGACTAATAAGCTGGAGCGGGGCAACAACTCTTTTCGGGGACTATTAGTCCCGGATCGTATCACGGCCCCGGACTAATTGTCCATCACTATATATAAAGCTCCCTGGCCAGCTGCCCTAAAGCATATGGTGGCCATTTTTCTCAAAGAAAGCAAGAGAGTTCATGCCATTTTTTTTTCTCAAGATTTGTCAAGATTTAGTTTGCAACACCTAAATCCAAAGCTTTAAAAGGTTAGAACTTCATTCTTTCATCTCTTATTGCTACTTTAGCTCTATATAATGCTCTGGAAGTATAGAGATATGGATCAAATGCATGCATGCTCTAGAAGTAGCTAGAAGGATTTTGATATATATGTGTAACAAATTTTGATTAGGCACATAGTTACTAAAAATTGAAATGTGTAATTTTAGAGTTTCAGAGCCTAGAATGGAATGAGGTTTTCACTGATAGAACAATAATAAAAAACTCCACATTTATCATGTTGATTGTTTTCTCCAATTCACAAATTGGTGCATGTAAATTTTCAAAATTCAAAATTAATGCTCTACAAGCTCTCAATATAACTTGTAATAATTTTATCATGTTGTGTAATGGTTTTTGATATACTTTTACTATAATGCAGATGGTCCGGGAATGGATGTACGGTACTGACCGATGCTCTGGCGAGTTCATTAATAGCGTGCATGAATTCACCCGTGTTGCTGATGCAAACAAGCACAATGGTTTTGTATTCTGTCCATGTAATGGATGTAGGAATCAGAAGGATTACTCTGATTAAAAAACCCTTCACAGCCACCTGTTGAAGTCCGGCTTCATGCCCAGTTATAATTGTTGGACCAAGCACGGAGAGAGAGGGGTTATAATGGAAGACAATGAAGAAGAGGAGGAGGATGACAACTATCATGGTTTCCCTGAGTACGGAGATACTTCCATGGGGGATGCTGAAGGGGAGGATAAAGAAGAGACACATGATGAACCCGCTGATGATCTTGGTTGGACCATTGCCGATGCACGAAGAGATTGTGAAACTGAAAAGGATAGGGAGAAGTTCAATCACATGCTAGAGGATCACAAAAAGTTGTTGTACCCAAATTGCGAAAATGGTCTGAAAAAGCTGGGCAGCACACTGGAATTGCTGTGATGGAAGGCTGAGTGTGCTATACCTGACTCCTCATTTGAAAAGTTCCTGAAAATGATGAAGAATATGCTTCCAAAAGATAATGTATTGCCCGCCAGTACATACGAAGCAAAGAAGGTTGTCTGCCCTCTAGGTTTAGAGGTTCAGAAGATACATGCATGCCCTAATGACTGCATCCTCTACCGCGGTGAGGAGTATGAGAATTTAGATACATGCCCGGTATGCACTTCACTTCAGTATAAGATTAGACGAGATGACCCTGGTGACGTTGAGGGCGAGCCCCCCCGAAAGAGGGTTCCTGCGAAGGTGATGTGGTATGCCCCTATAATACCATAGTTGAAATGCTTATTCGGAAACAAAGAGCACGCCAAGTTGTTGTGATGGCATAAAGAGGAACGTAAGTCAGACGGGATGTTGAGACACCCCGCTGATGGGTCGCAATGGATAAAAATCGATAGAAAGTACTCGGACTTTGCAGATGACGCAAGGAGTTTAAGGTTTGGTCTAAGTACAGATGACATGAATTCCTTTGGGGAGCAGAGCTCCAGTCACAGCACCTGGCCCGTGACTCTATGCATCTATAACCTTCCTCCTTGGTTGTGCATGAAGCGGAAGTTCATTATGATGCCAGTGTTGATCCAAGGTCCGAAGCAACCCGGCAACGATATTGATGTGTACCTAAGGCCATTAGTGGAAGAACTTTTACAGTTGTGGCACGAACCCAGGATACGCGTGTGGGATGAGCACAAGCAGGAAGAATTTAACCTCCGAGCATTGCTTTTCGTAACAATCAATGATTGGCCTGCTCTTAGTAACCTTTCAGGACAGTCAAACAAGGGATACAATTCATGCACACACTGTTTAGATGAGACTGCAAGTATATATTTGGAACATTGTAAGAAGAATGTATACAATGAGCATCGTCGATTTCTTTTGGCCAAGCATCCCTTAAGAAAGAAAGGCAAGCATTTCAACGGTCTGGCATGTCACCAGACGAAACCTAAGGAGCGTACTGGTGCTGATATATTTGATATGGTCAAAGATTTGGATCAACTGGTAACCTTTGGAAAGGGTCCTGGAGGAAAATCTGTTCCGAAAGATGCTGAAGGACATGCACCCATGTGGAAGAAGAAATCTATATTTTGGGAGCTACCATATTGGAAATTCTTAGAGGTCCGCTCTGCAATCGATGTGATGCATGTGACGAAGAATCTTTGCGTGAACCTGCTAGGCTTCTTGGGCGTGTATGGGAAGACAAAAGATACACCGGAAGCACGAAAGGACCATCAACGTATGAAAGACCCAGATGGCCTGCATCCAGAATGGTTTCAAGGTCATGCCAGCTACGCTCTTACCAAACAAGAGAAGGAAATATTTTTTGAATGCCTAAGCAGTATTAAGGTCCCGTCTGGCTTCTCGTCGAATATAAAGGGGATAATAAATATGGCAGAAAAAAAGTTCCAAAACCTAAAGTCTCATGACTGCCACGTGATTATGACGCAAATGCTTCCGATTGCATTGAGGGGGCTTCTACCAGATAATGTTCGAGTACCCATTGTGAAGCTATGTGCATTTCTCAATGCAATCTCTCAGGAGATAATCAATCCTGAAGATCTACCACGGTTACAGAATGATGTGGTCCAATGTCTTGTCAGTTTTGAGTTGGTGTTCCCACCATCCTTCTTCAATATTATGACGCACCTGCTGGTTCACCTAGTCGAAGAGATTTCCATTCTCGGTCCTGTATTTCTACACAATATGTTTCCCTTTAAGAGCTTGGTTGCAACATCTCATCAAAAACAACACTCTTGGAGATCAGCTATACTTGTTGTCTAGGTCACCATCTTCGACTATATCGACTTTCCAAGGGTACGAGATAAATTGGTATACATTTTACACGATAGCCCAAGATAAAAAGAGCACCAACCAAAACAGTGGTGTCCGCTTTGATGCAACAGACAACAATGGGTCAAAGACCACATATTATGGTGTTAGTCCCGTTTTGTGGCTGGACCGGGACTAAAGGAGGGCCTTTAGTACCGATTCATACTTACCATTAAGATCTGATCTCCAAACGCGTGATGTCACATATTAGGGAGTGCTTCTATGACCAGTTTCTCGGAGATGCCGGAGGACCGGGCTCCGTCGGCATCTCCCTGAAACTGGCCGTAGTGGTGTCCCTGCTCTCGAAAACCATCTTGCAGCTTGTAACTTCTCTAACTAGATCAATACGCCTGGGAGCTAACTAATTTCTGCCTCTATGACCAGTTTCTCGGAGATGCCGGAGGACTGGGCTCCGTCGGCATCTCCCTGAAACTGGCCGTAGTGGTGTCCCTGCTCTCGAAAACCATCTTGGAGATGCCTCAAACTGGCTGGAGGACTGGACTCACAAGGATGCCTATTTATAGTATAAGCAGCTCGGCATAATGTCGACACTCACGACATAATGTCGACACTCACCCCTATTATTAGTGCTGACTCATCTTTAGTCCCGGTTGGTGTCTCCAACCGGGACTAAAGGTTCATCTTTAGTCCCGGTTGGTGACACCATCCGGGACAAGGTACAAGCCGCACGACATAATGTCGACACTCACTGACATGGTTATACCCTACGGGTACGTAAATTCAGCATACCTAGTCCATCCCAAGGAAGGCCCACGGCAAATATACGTCGGCCCATGAAGATTTTCGGGTGGCCCAGGCCCATGACGCCTTCGGATCCTTGGAGAACAAGACTAGAGTTTGAATACAACTTGTAACCTACTCGTATTGGCACCCGAGACCTAGCCTCCTCATATATAAAGGCTAGGAGGGTCCAACGAGAGAAAAAACTACTAGATTACGACATACACACCTCCACGACAGATCGAATCTGTGCACCCCTGTAACCTTCGGTTCCGCCGTAATCAAAGAGCAGACAAGCAGGAGTAGGGTTTTCCCTCCGGGGGCCTGAACCTGGGTAAATCTCGTGTCCCCTGGTTGCTTGTCTGTTAACCGTGCCACGATCTCCAGCATCCCCATCTTCTCCAAAACCCAAGTCCATAACAATGGGCATTGACGAGATTAAACCTCGTCAATTGGCGCCGTCTGTGGGAACTGGGGCTGCTGATTGTGCGGTCGTGACGGTTCCGACCCGATCGATCTACAACTCCACGGCGACGGAGAATCACCTCCTCTTCGGCGCTTTCGACTTCACCGCCCACTCGCCGGATACCATGAAGGATTTCGAGCCCGTAGGCGACGGACTTGAAATCTTGTTCGGGAGCTTCTGCTTCCAGGTGGGACAAACTGGCACCCTCCGCCTCCCTGAGCGGATGCCCGTGCCACCAATCAGGCCCGCTTCATGGGCTCCACACCCCGTGCTACGCACGTCATCATCAGCAGATGAGTCCTACAGCAGCAGCAGCTGCAACTCCGATCTGTGCGATCCACTTTCGGATGAAGGGACCTACGGTTCCGGATCCGAAAGCTGCGGCAGCAGCCAACCAATCTGCAGGCGCTATCTATGCGCCGCAATCATCCAAACCGACGAAGAAACGCCTAACCCGCCGCCCAACCCCAACCCGCAGGACGGAGATGGCGAAAACGGGGAAAACAGGGGCCACCTCATTCAACTTAGCAAAGAAGGATGGGCCGAAGCACGCCGCGCCGTCGCAGGCGAAATAGTCCTACCTCTGGACTCCCCACGTGATCTGCTGATGGCATACCACTACCTCCTCATCGAGGAGCACAAGAAGCAAGTCAAGATGCAGGAGACGCTCGACAAACGCAAGAAAGCAGCCTCTGAGTCCAGTGCGCGACGAGCTGCGCTCTCCGCCATGGGACCCGACTCTAGCACGAACGGAAACCAGGGAAACAAGCACCACTCTCGGGTGGAAAACATGGACCCGAAGGAACGGCGTGACGTGACCCGAACTCTCCACACATCGTTCATGGATATGGACGCCGACGGCAACATCACCCCGAAGACACCACAAGCTGCAATCATGGCAGCCACTGCGTATCTCGCGGCGCACCCACCTCCGGAGGGAGATCCGAAAAGGGCCATGCATAGGTCCGCACTCACCGGACTAGGACTAATCGGAGCTGCGCTCCACGAAGACGCTCCTACGGAGCCGAAGAAGAAAGCTCCGGCCAGGCGCGACTGGAGCCCAACTCCCTCATCCGAAGATGAAGAAGAACACGATCTTCCTCGAAGGAAGAAGAGCTCGCACCGGCATAAACGCGACTACGACGCCAGAGACAGGCTTACACAGCGCAAGATTGACAAAGCACGCGCCAAACGCACATGCTCGTCTAAATCTGAGATGGATGAAGACGAAGGAGAACTCTGCGGAGCTCGATGCTTCAGCAGATCCGTCCGGCGCACACAGATGCCATGCAACTTCAAGCTTCCTTCGGATACTCCGAAGTTCAACGGCACGCAAGATCCAAAGTCCTGGCTCAGTGACCATCTGTCATCCGTTAAGCTTCACGGAGGCAATAAAGAAACCGCCATGCAATGCCTTCAGCTGCAGCTGACAGGCGCGGCGCGGGTCTGGCTCAGCAGCCTATCATCAGGATCCATCCGAAGCTAGGAGGAGCTCGCTTATAGCTTCATCCGAAATTTCAAAGGCACCAGCAAGAGGCCCGCCTCAATCGAACAGTTGCGAGCCTGCACTCAGAGAACGGGTGAATCTATTCGCTCGTACATACTACGCTGGTCTACAACCAAGAACTCCGCAGCACACATATCCGAAGAGCGAGCCATCGACGCCTTCAGGGACGGCGTCAAACGCCCAGACTTCAAGGAGAAACTTGGACGTGTAAAACCCAAGACACTCGACCAGCTCATGGAAATCGCCAACAGTTGGGCAGACGGCGAAGATTGCATCCAACGGGCGCAATCAGACGAAGAGGACGACTACGGCCGAAGACGCGAACGTTGTAGCAAGAGGAGATCGCGCGTCTACGAGGACCGCGACGGACCTGACATGGTCGCAGCCGGCTACGCCGACCGCCGTAACGACAGCAGCCGCAACAGCGGAGGATACCGCAGCGGAAACTTCCGTGACAACGGACGACCAACGCAGTCGTGGCAACGCCGCGACCGCGACAACGGACCATCAGCATTCGACAAACTTTCGGGTCCATGCACCATCCACTTCTACATCAACAAACAAGATGGCAAAAAGAAAGCTAGCCACATGCTCAAGGACTGCCGCGAGTTCCAGAAACTCAGCGAAGGCATGATGCAGATGAGGCAACAAGCTCCAATTCCTGCGTTCGGAAACGCACCTGCGCCAGGTGAAATAGCACACGGAGCTCCTCCACCACCGCCTATTGGAGGCCCACATCAACCAGTCGCACCAGCGCAAAACAACGCCGGGGCCGCATACCCCCCACCAAAGGGAGCACTAAATATGATACAGAAGGGACGCCCAACCAACAGGGTGCAGAAGAAAATCACCCGACAAATCAACATGGCCGTGACAACTCCACATGCAATCCCTGAGTACCTCAGCGGATCGGAGTCCTGCATCACATTCACTCGCGCGGATCACCCTTGCCAGATCCCTCGCCCAGGTCATGCTGCCCTGGTGCTGGAGGCACAGACCGGAGGCTTCGAGATGAGTCGCGTCTTCATGGACGGCGGCAGCGGCATCAACCTAATATTCGCAAGCACTCTAGCAGCTATGCGGATCCCGCAATGCAGCCTGGAACAATCAGACACAACGTTCCATGGCATTGTTCCAGGGAAGGGCATCTTCCCCCTGGGCAAAATAGGGCTCGACGTCATCTTCGGGAAGCCGGAAAACTTTCGGCAGGAGCGCCTAGAATTCGAAGTAGTGGACTGGCCGTCGCAATACCACGCCATCCTGGGACGCGTAGCATTCGCAAGGTTCCTGGCCGTCCCACACTACGCATACCTACTACTCAAGATGCCAGGACCAAGGGGCGTCATCACAGTCCACGGGAGCTTCACCCAATCGGACCAATGCGACAGAGATTTCAACAAAATCTCCCAATCTTTCGGCATGCAAGACGAGCTTGTAAAGCTCCGCGAAGTGACAGACAATGGGCTACCACCAGTCACCAAGCAGAATGCACCTGACATGTCTTTCGACTCCACCATCAACACCAAAAAAGTGCAGGTCCATCCAACGGATGCCTCCAAGACGGCGCTGATCGCCAACAACCTCAGCACCGCATAGGAAAGCGCGCTCGTCGAATTCCTCTGTGAGCACTAGGAAATCTTCGCCTGGTGTCCTGCGGACATGCCAGGAGTTCCCAGGGAATTCGCCGAGCACGCACTCAATGTCTTCCCAGACACCAAGCCATTCAAGCAGTCCATCCGACGACTGTCGGAGCCATGAGCCGAAGCTATCGGCAAGGAGATCAACAGATTACTCGCAGCAGACTTCATCCGGGAAATCAAGGAAAGCGAGTGGCTGGCAAACACGGTGATGGTCCCGAAGAAGGACACGGACATCCTGCGGATGTGCGTGGACTTCACGTCACTAAATAAACACTGCCCTAAAAACCACTTCCCTCTCCCTCGGATCGACCAGATCATCGATTCGACTGCAGGTTGTGAGAAACTCTCCTTCCTCGACGCCTACTCAGGCTATAACCAGATTCGACTCAAGGTCGAAGATCAAGATAAAGCGGCGTTCATCACACCGTTCGGAGTATACTGCTACAACACAATGCCCTTCGGGCTAAAGAACGCGGGTGCCACGTACCAGCGATGCATGCAGGCCTGCCTCAAGGACCAGATCGGTCACAACGTCCAAGTCTATGTCGACGACATAGTCATCAAAACCAAGAAAGCACTGAACACAAGAACTGCTGCGGTGAAAAACAAACCACGATTTCACCATGGATTATAACAGCGAAGACGACGCACGCTGGCCGTCCATCGAGAAGACCTAACGACAATGGTAGATCTGGCCGTACACGTGTCAGCACCAAAACGAACCGTCGTTACCACGCCGTCCACTACGCGCGGAAATCGAGGAGACACCGTAATCATCTCCACGGCGCGCGTGACCGGTCAATTCAAAGTCAGGAAGTGGGACCCACGCTTCGCCCAGTCAAGTCATCTCTGGCGTAGCAGACGCTTGCGGTCATCGATCGTCAGCACTGACGTCATCAAAAGCTATACTAGCACCAATTTCGGCTCCACAACTAAAAGTACTCACTCGAATCTACGATTCGACTAAATACTTGGGGGCTACTCCTATCAGGAGCGCTGGTCGCGCACCCGATGTACTTCCGGGTCAGCGGTACGCCCACGAGATTTTCCTACTGCAGTTACATGATACAAGACTCGAGTCTCTGCCCGAGTCTACGACTCCGCCAGACACTCGGGGACTACTCCAAACTGGAGCAATGGTCGTTCACACACAAAGATCTTCGAGTCCTACGTCGAGTCTACGACTCCACTACGGACTCGGGGGCTACTCCCATAGGGAGGATGGATTCAAGCATCCGAAAATTTTCGAGTCCTGCGGACTTAATGATTGAAACAATGCCTGAACTAAAAGTCTCCGTTTGAGTCTACGACTCGAACAGACACTTGGGGGCTACTCCCATAGGGAGCGCTGGTCGTGCACCCTATGAACTCTTCGACTGCGATCCTTCGGATCAGCATGCAAAACTCTTTCGGCAACTCTGCCCTAATTAACGCTAAGTGAGCAACGACCTCCTTGGCCACCCGAAACACCTCCGCGGTGATAAACATTCGGATGCTGCGTCTGCGACGCAAAGATAAGACCTACAGATATCATCTGATGGCCTGGCAACGCACACGACTGCGCTCTACTAGTCAAAATCCGTGCCAGCAGGTGCGATGAAAAATCCCGACGGACGCGTTGGGTACATCATTTAAGATCACTGGAATTCCACTCCTGTAAGTCCTCCGCGGCCTGAGTCGAATTACGCCAGCATATGTTCCGGGTTCGAGTCGAGGGACTCGCACCTGAAGAAGATCGTGTTGTTTTGTCCTAAGACGATTAACTGACCCTGATCCGTCGGGTGAGTCAGGCACACGCATCAACAATCCCTACACATTCTCTTGAAAGACAGAGTTGCACCCGAAGGATTAAAGAGTCTTCAGCCGAATCTATGATTCGACTGAACACTTGGGGGCTACTGACATGGTTATACCCTACGGGTACGTAACTTCAGCATACCTAGTCCAGCCCAAGGAAGCCCACGGCAAATATACGTCGGCCCATGAAGATTTTCGGGTGGCCCAGGCTCATGACGCCTTCGGATCCTTGGAGAACAAGACTAGAGTTTGAATACAACTTGTAACCTACTCGTATTGGCACCCGAGACCTAGCCTCCTCATATATAAAGGCTAGGAGGGTCCAACGAGAGAAAAAACTACTAGATTATGACATACACACCTCCACGCCAGATCGAATCTACGCACCCCTGTAACCTTCGGTTCCGCCGTAATCAAAGAGAAGACAAGCAGGAGTAGGATTTTCCCTCCGGGGGCCTGAACCTGGGTAAATCTCGTGTCCCCTGGTTGCTTGTCTGTTAACCGTGCCACGATCTCCAGCATCCCCATCTTCTCTAAAACCCAAGTCCATAACAGTGGGCATTGACGAGATTAAACCTCGTCACTCACCCCTATTATTAGTGTTGCCTGGCCCAGTCTGCCGCAATCCCTTCAGTCGCGGTTGGTTTCTCCAACCGGGACTAAAGATGAACCCTCTCGTCATTTGTCCCCGGGGGCGGCTATAGGCATTTCCCTCTATTTATTAGGTAACACTCAAGACATTTATTAATATTAAAAACCGGGACAAACCGGGACTAGCTAACACTCAGGACTAAAGCCGCCCCCTTTAGTCATAATCATGCCTAGTCCTATAGTACGCAGCTTCAGGGTCTTCATCGTCATCGTCACCTGCCACTCCGGGGATCCTCATCCCATCCATGGCATATACCAGGGGCCATTCCAGCCTCAGATTCACGGCGGGCGGGAGAGGGGTCTCCTGGAAGACGATGTCGCTACCGCCGGGCCGGTGTGGGGCCTGTGGCGGGTGGACTCGTGGGCACCGTAGGCGAGGATGGTCTCCCCCGGCGATGTAGTGCATCACTCTGATGATAGTACGGTTCGCCCACCACAGACGACGGCCGGCTTCGTTGTGGTTCACTGGTGGCGGGCCATCACCCTCGTACCTGGCGAGCTCCCTTTCCCGCCTATTAGCGAAGAAGGCATTCCAGGTGTTGTAGTTGTCGGGATCCCACTGGGGATCCATCCACTGCTCCAACGTGAGCTCGTGGTAGAAGTGGTTTGTGATGGCCGCCTTGCGTGCGGAACCTTGAGGGACAGGAGGTACAGGAACCCCTCCAGCGCTCAGCATCCCGCCGGCGAGCGGCCGGTAGCCCGACGGACAAGGGTAGTTGGAGGCGCACAGCGCCTCGGTCTCCTCGAGGGTCAGAATGGCCCAGTAGGCGTTGTCCATTGTTCTAAGAGAGGAAGGTGTGGATGTGTGGATAGCCATGGCACGATCGCCCTAAATATAGAGGGAAAGGGCGGGAAAACTTGGCGTGAAGCTTTGGGAAATGGCGGGAAATATCTTTAGTCCCGGTTAGTGACTACATCCGAGACTAAAAGCTCTCGTAGAAAGGAAAGGGCCGGAAAACATGGCGGGAAGAGGTGGGAAATGGCGGAAAATATCTTTAGTCCATGATTTGTGACTACATCCGGGACTAAAAGCTCTCGTAGAAAGGAAAGGGCGGGAAAACTTGGCGGGAAGAGATGGGAAATGGCGGAAAATATCTTTAGTCCCGGTTTGTGACTACAATCGGGACTAAATGGATATTATATTAAGATTTATTATATTTTTCTGATAATAACAGACATATTTTTTGTTTTATTTGGATTATTACAATAAAAGATATGATTTTTCAAAGTTTTTATATTTGATTTGAATTAAAAAAGAAAATTTACAAATGAAATAACTTATAAATGATGCAAACAGATAAATGGATATTATATTAAAATTCTTTATATTTTTTTGATAATAATAGACATATTATTTGTTTTATTTGGATTATTAAAATAAAAGATATGATTTTTCAAAGTTTTTATATTTGATTTGAATTAAAAAGAAAATTTACAAATGAAATAATTTATAAATGATGCAAACAGATAAATGGATATTATATTAAAATTCTTTATATTTTTTTGAAAATAATCGACATATTATTTGTTTTATTTGGATTATTACAATAAAAGATATGATTTTTCAAAGTTTTTATATTTGATTTGAATTAAAAAAGAAAATTTACAAGTGAAATAATTTATAAATGATGCAAACAGATAAATGGATATTATATTAAAATTCTTTATATTTTTCTGATAATAATAGACATATTATTTGTTTTATTTGGATTATTACAATAAAAGATATGATTTTTCAAAGTTTTTATATTAGTTTTGAATTAAAAAAGAAAATTAAAAAAAAATAGTCGCGGGTCGTGGCTGGACCCAGGACTAAAGGGTGAGTGCGCGCGCGAAAACGAAGCGGCCGAAAAAACCCTTTAGTCCCGGGCCGTGGCTTAGCCCGGGACTAAAGGTCTGTCCCTTTATGTTCTGGCGCCAGCGGAGGTGCTGCGCCCCAACACTTTGCATTTCTCGTCGACGACGAAGCACATACGAAGACGAAGCACAAACGAAGACAGGGGAGGTGCTGTCCGATTCCGCCGCCGCTCCGCCGTGCGTACGTGCTCCGTTGTGCCGCCGCCGCTCCACAGGTGAGATGGTTCTCCAGGACGTGGCGCCGCTCCGTCGTGCCGCCGCCGCTCCGCAACGACGGCGCCTCTGCGACGGTTAGGGTTTGGCCAGGGAAGAAAACGAGAGAGAGGGAGCGAGCCTGGGGGGAATGAGAGGATATGGGAGAGGGAGAGGCGTGCTCTCCATGGCGGCGGCGGCGCGGATCGGCGACGGACACGGCCGGCGAGCGTCGCGCGCCACACCGACGCTTTGGCCAGAGGACGGGGAAGGACGGCCGGCGAGGTGGGCCGTGTTGGGCTGCTGGCCTGGTAGGGGAGAGGGAGAGATGGGCCGTCCTGGTTGGGGTCGGGCTACTATTTTTTTTCCAAAAAATTTTCTTTTTTCTGTTTTTCCTTTTCTCTTTGTATTTTTTAAATACAAATCTGTTTTATATTATTTTTTTCATTATAATTAGCTAGGATTAGGATTATATTGTTAGCTAGGGTTATTTTAATTATAATTAGCTAGGGTTATTTTTTTAATTATTGTTTTAATTATAATTAGCTAGGGTTATTTTTTTAATTATTGTTTTAATTATAATTAGCTAGGGTTATTTTTTTTGTTTTAGTTATTAGCTATGATTATATTGTTTTACCACAATTAATATTAGGATTATTGTTTTACCATAAATAATATAAGGTTTTACCATAATTAATATTAGGAAATGTTATAGTTTTTTTCTATAGTTTTTTTATAGTTTTTTTATATTAGGGTTTTTTGTTTTAGTATTAGGATTATTGTTTTAATTAAAATATTAGAATTAGGATTAGTATTATTGTTTTAGTGATTTTTTTGTTTTATTTATTAAGATTAGAATTAGGATTAGGATTAGCGTTATTTTTTTGTTTTAGTTATTATGATTATTGTTTTAGCACAAATAATATTAGGATTATTATAATTAGGATTATATTGTTTTAGTTATTAGGATTTTTGTTTTTTTAACTTGTTTAACTCTATTTTTGTTATAGATAATTAAGTCATGGATCCATCCGAATATCCTGGTCGCATTGGTGAAGGTTTTCTTCAGGGCATGATAAGAGGTGAAGACATTGCTACCGGCGCCGAAGATATTTTGCTCGAGGAAGATATTTCCTCATATCTGAATCCATCCGGTGATGTACTAGAGGAAAACCTAATGTACCAAGGGGAAGTCCAGATGGACGAAGGGCAAACAAATAACAACAATAATGATGGCCCCTCGACAGGATCCAGCGAGGTACATATATATATAAAGTCTCGTGTTACCTCTATTCATTAACTGATCTAGATATATATTAATCACTCTCTCTTCTTATTTTAGCCCACCGGATCGAAGCAATCGACAACTCGAACGAAACGAGGGCCGAACAAAAAGTTGGATGGTAATCAGAGGTTCACCATCGAAGAAATAGATGATGATGGTGAACCTATTGCTCCAGAGAAGCACCGGAGGATGTTTATAAATCAATGCGGGGGTGCTTGTTAGGGACAACCTGCTGATCACCATCGAAGAATGGAATAAGTCAAAGAAAGCCGGTGAAGAATCCAACAGCTATGTCACCGATGATGCCAAAGATGACCTTTGGCAGAAGCTCATAGCGCATTTCATACTACCTCTAGAGTATGAGGAATTTGAGGTAGATGGTATTACCCCAAGGCCGGGTGGGCTTGAAAATAGAGCGAAAGTCAAGGAGTGGGCACTAAGCAAGATGGCTGAACTGTACCGGAACCACAAGAAAAATTTATACGCGAATTATGTCGCGAAAAAGAAAACTCCAGACTTCAAAGGAGTAAACGAGAAGTTGAGAGAACAGTGGCCCGATTTTGTACAGTACAAGAAATCTGATAAAGCAAAGGCAAAGTCGGCAAAGAACGCGTTAAATGCTGCCAACAAGAAATACCATCATAAAATGGGGACAGGTGGCTACAAGAGTGCCGTCCCTAAGTGGGAAACTATGGAGAGGGATATGAGGGCTAGAGGCGTCACTCCTGGTACAGATAGATGGCCTGAGAGGTCAAAGCACTGGTGGTACGGGCACGGGGGATCGTTGGACCCAGAAACAGGGAAGACATTATTTCATGATAAAATTCTAAAACCCTCCCAAGACCTTATTCAAGCAATGAACGATGCTCAATTGGGATTGTTCCGTCCCGAGAGAGAGAACGACGAGCTGACACGCGCCCTAGGGAATCCTGAAAAGGGAGGACGAACACGAGGCAAAGGCGCCGGTGTCTCGTGGAAGAAAGGGTTTCCTCAGTACGATGCCAGTTATAGAAGCCGTCAGAGAAAGAAGGACCGGGAGGCAGACCGGATCTCCAGGGTAGAGCAGGACCTAGCTGATCTGAAGAACCTCATGCATGAAATTAGCCAAAGGCCGCCATCATCAACTCACCCGTGGTCTGATGATCCTGCATTGGATCTTAGCCAACGGAGAAGCAGCGTGGCTTCCACGGAGGTCCGTGCTGATGATCAAGCACTGCTGGATGATGCACCGGCTCTTCACTACCCCGTGGATGATGTCAGAGAGATGGAACAATGTGAGCTACATCAGCCAATGAACAACCTGTCCTTCAAGGTGGCGATCGGCACTGCTTTACCTTGTCTACCTGGAGCACTCCACCATTCACTTCCGATTCCACCAGGCTATGCTCGTGTCACGGTGGATGACATAGTGGAGGATTTTGCGGACCTAGAGATTGAAATTGCTACGCCTGAAGGCCTTACGAAACTAGGAGATGTCAAGCGCAACATCATTCTATGGAATAAGAAGTACATCAAGTTTCCAGGCTCGGCGCCAAGGCCACCGACTCCAAGGATCCAAATCCACCCCGCATCGAATATCGTCAACCTCCAAGTCCACCCCAACCCGATTATCGTCAACCTCCAAGTCCACCCCAACCCGATTATCGCCAACCTCCAAGTCCACCCCAACCCGATTATCGCCAACCTCCAAGTCCACCTCGCCCCGCTGACGATCGCCGTAGCAGGAGTACATCAACTCGATCTCCGCCTCCGCCTCTGTGCAATACTACTACCTTGTCGAAGAAACGGAAGTTCGACGGTCCCCCGCGCCGCACATCAAAGAAAGGTCAAACGCCGAAGATAGTCGATATCCCGCCGGCTCTTCCAAAGAGACCTTATGACAAGACCGATGAGGAAACTAACGCGGATGTGGCTGCCCAAGTTAAGGCGCATTTTGCACCCAAAAAGCCTGAGCCAAAGCCGGTATATAACGAAAAAACCAAAAAGTGGGCTAAGTCCTTTCTTGAGCAACCATCCTAGATATCGATGAATCTGGAATCAGACTATGACCGGGAGATTATTAAGCAAGCACAGAAGAAAAAATCACAAGTGCAAAAAGCGGGAAGCAAGTTGCCCAACTCGGAGCATAGAAGAATCAATCGATCTCCCCGCTCAAAGTCATTTCAGACCTCGACAAGGCCTTCAGAGCTGAAATGGATATGGACATGCAAATAATGGACCCTAGAGCCCGTAATAGTGCTGCACTTATGGGAATCACTGTATCGCAGGCCAAATCACTTGCTAACGAAGCAAATATGTCTCTTGGTCAATATTTAGGCTATGAAGATACGCCAGTGGGTCAGATAGTACGACAGTATGTCCAAGGGGCGCCTCTAGTCAGTAATAAGGAGCTCACGCGTCTATCCACAGATATGCGAAATCTGCACGAATGGTACATGTCGCAAGCACAAAAAAAGCATCAGAAAGATTGGTTTTTGGTGGACGTTAGAACGGAGCATCACTTCAAACCATACTCGATACAGGTTCAAATGACCAAACTGTTTCAGTTATACAACCAGCGCGCCCTCGACAAATCTATCATTGGTTGCTACTGTCTGTAAGTTATTTATTTCTATAATTAAGTTTGTAGCTTTAGCTCGTTCATTGCATTTAATATATATTATCCTAACTATATATATCTTTTTGTATGATGATATTATATTCTGCAGAATGAAGATGCTTGAATGCAAAAGAGCTAGAAGATACGACGTTGGGTTCATTGACCCATATATCATTAATGAATATACGTTAAATAATCACCCCAAAGACGTGGAGGAAGACCTGTCCAGGTTCTTAACCGAGAATAATTTTGTTAAGAAAATACTATTTCCTTACAACTTCAAGTGAGTGTTTATATCTTGTACATATTTTATTTTTGCTTACTCGATGAGCTATATATGCATGTATGCTTATGTAAACGTCCGCAAATTCCATTGGATCTTGCTAAACATTCAAGTTGACAACTCCCTAGTTGAAGTCCATGACTCATTAAGTTGGGACCAAGAGAAGTGGAGTGACATGAAAGCAATGCTCCATAAGTAATTTCATTCATTATCGCATTATATCGTCCTCTTTCATTCATTTCCTGATATCAAGTAACTAATAACTCCTTTGTTCATTTTCTTTGCCGAGAAGGTGTTGGACACGGTTCAGACAGAAAATACCAGGTCCATTCAAAGAGGAGCTAACTTATAAAATGGCGAACAGTTTACAGCAGCCATCGGGAACTCATTTATGTGGATACTACGTCTGCGAGTACATCCGAGAGTTGACCAGTGAGCGGAAAGTTGACTCACATTATATCTATGATTTGCGGGAGAAACTAGAGCCAGACCAGCGCATAAGAGCAATTCAAGAGGAGCTGGCGGGATTTATGATAAAAGAAGTCCTTGATGTACATGGAGAGCATTATGCGGATGACGTGGAACTCGATTTGCCTTAGTCATCTCCATGTAGCTCATATGATATATATATTCATCAATGACCATGTAATTTCAAAACATTTCTTCCTTTTGATATGATTGATTATATGTATGCTTGCAAGGGATCGATTAATTATATAAATATATTGACATGTAGTGTGTATGTAGTAGCGTATAATATGTATACTGAAATATATGTTTGTTATAGTGAAACACAAAACGAAAAAGGAACAAAATGGCAAAAAAAAGGAAATACACAATCCTTTTAGTCCCGGGTGGTGTTAAAGCCCGGGACTAGAGGGTTTCCGCCCCCCGCGGCACTGAAACAGCCACGTGCCTGTTATCAGTCGCGGGCCGTTGCGAGCCGGGACTAGAGGGGGGGGCCTCTAGTCCCGTTTTCACAGTCCCGGTCCAAAACCGGGACTAGAGCCCGTTGCGGCCCGGGACTGGAGGCCCTTTTTCCACCAGTGGATATGGTTCATGGATGGATAACCGAGGAAATATTTTCATGGATGAATGCAACTCGATGTTAAGACCGGTCGCAGATCTGTATGTTTGTGGCAGCTTCTTCATACCCTCACTGTATTCCCCAATCTGCAGGGCAAGATGACCGCGGTTGGCGACAACCATAGTGCGGCGAGTGTAGCCGCCACCATTAATCCACCACCACCTGCACTCCAGCTAACCCTAAGCGATAAATACTGGGAACACGATAGGAGGCCGATGGCGAGAAGAGAAGAAGCGAGGGAAATAATTCTGGGTAGCTTATATGAGGAATTAGAGAGAGAAGCTGGTTAGTCCACCACCATTAGCGGGAGGAAAAGGAAACGAAAGGTTCCATTAATCGCACCCATAAATTGCGGCATCGCCTCCATGGCCTCTCCTGCCGCCACTCCGACTTCCTGAAGACCCGAACGGACGAAGAGAAAAGAAAAACACAGGAGGCTCATGTACATGTCTCATCGGCCCATCCCACATATTTCACACATATCAGCCCAATTAATGCGAAGGCTTCCATGTCCGTGTGCGGAGTAGCAGCCCAAACATGGATAGCAAGCCTCTTGCGTGAATTGACAGCTAACGAGACCCAACTAAAATCACGGAACGACGGGAATCCTGAGCGTGCGTACATGTGATCGGACGGCTCATGGTGCCAAATTGCTGTGAAAGGGTCTTGGTAGACAAGTTTTACTCTCTATACTATTAAAAAGATTGGGACCGTTTGTCATCCCTCAATTTTTCCGTCTGTCTGGTTTTGACGGTTTTGCCCCTCGCAGTTCGAACATATTACATGGACTGCCACCGCTAAGTCAACACACGGTTCCTTTGCACACGAACACAGGCGCCCCTAGAAAAAACAGAGAAAAAGGCGATAGGACCGCCGCCCGATTCAGTCTCCGTTCACCAGTCCAACGCCGCCTCCTATTCCATCGATTCCTACCCCGAGCCAAGCGCAGCCGCACCTGGATCCCGACGGCAGCCTCTCCTATCACTCTTGATCATCTGGCGGCGCTTCCACTTGCCTCGAGATCCGACAGCGGTGCCGTCCCCATCCCTGCATCGTGCGCGGCCAATGGCGCCGCCCCCATCCCTTGCATCGCGCGGCGCCCCGCAATCTGGCCATCCTTCGCTGGGAATCGATGTGAACGCCGAAGGGGAGGATCTGAGTCACTTCTGCTGCCCGGTGTGCAGGCGCTAGCTTGGGCAATCGCGTTGATGGTGGAGTCCTGGGAGCCCGTCCAGACCACCTGTTGCACTGTGCGCTCCGGCTGGAGCTTTTGTAGTCAAGGTTGAGGATGCGTCGGCGTAAGGGAAAGAGCAGCAGGGGCGTTGGCGTCCGCGTCGAGCGGCCGTGGCGGCGTGGTAGTACAGGATGTGGTCCAGCTCCAGGATACGTTGAGCGGCCGTGGAGATCTTCCTTGTCGATTTGTAGGTAGAAGGACTAGGATATGCAGCCACAGCTCCTCCGACAAACAACGAGATGCTCCTCCTGCGCCGCAGTTCCTCCAGGAGCAACGAGACTTCTCTGCGGGTGGTCGAGGTCTAGGATTCATCGGCACATGCTAGCTGAGGTCTAGGATCCAATATGCCCACTCCGTCCCTATCCTAATTAAACAACTGTTTACACTATGACAATTTTTCTGCTTCACGTTTTCATTGTCTCTTCTAAGAAGAACGAACGTTCTTTTGCAGGGTTACTTATGAGAACGAATTTATTCGTATTGTTTTGTACGTTTCCTTATAAACCAATAATATCGTAGTTTCGATCTGATGCTCTTGGAACAGCTTCTGACAGGAAGTGATTGTACAATATATTTTGTTTTGAGAAATCAGTAAGACCTCTGCAATATTTGTATATGTACAACACTTTTAACAGTGCCCGTATAACATAGTTGAATGTAATCCATGTCCAGGTTAGTCTTTTTTTTCAGGTTAATGTCCATCACAGTAGCTGACTAGACTACAGTTAATTGTGATGATATGATACTATAAATTTATTAGTTCTGTGCAGTGAGAAATCACTTCTCACCATCACTGATTTCCATTTCCTTGATATCAAGAGTTCAAATTTCATAGATCCATTATCTATCAGTTTTACTCTACAGGTTTGTCAATGCTAATCTAAGTCCTAATCTTGAGATGGACCACTATGACAACATGTACACACAATGGCCATCTGGACAACCGCATCCTTCGCATGGATAGTAATGGGGAAAGAAATATGTTGTCGGTGTGCCATTGTTGCATGTGAGTGATTGTGGGTTTAATTTGAGAGATCCGGAAGACTATTCCCTCCGGCCCATATTAATTGATTCAAATTTGTCTAAATTTGATTGAATCTAGACACTATTTAGTATATAGGTTCATCCAAACTTTGACAAATCAAAGTCAGTTAATATGGATCGGATGGAGTAACATTATTGAGTATGCAATTTTCACACGCATTAATTTAATGTGTCGAGAGGAAAAAAAACTTAAAGAGGGTCAGATAGTCATTCGAATAAAGCAAATGCAAGACGATACTTGTCAAAAGTCACTCATAAGCTATGTGAAACGCATATATCTCATATATTATACTCCCTCCGTCCCATCCCATAATAGATGTCTTAGATTTTTCAAATTTTGGATGAATCCATATACTAAATAGTGTCTAGATTCATCAAATTTTGACAAATTTGAGACATTTATTTTAGGACAAAGGGAGTACGTGTTTCGCTAAATATATCTAAATCTAAGTTTATTGTGCCGTGGCAACGCACGGGCACTCAACTAGTATTTCTTAATTCCCGAAGGCTGGAACAACACTATTATTGTTCTTATCCCAAAGGTCGAGAACCCAGAACAGTGACAGAATACCATCCAATAAGCCTATGCAATGTGATATATAAAATTATTTCAAAGATGTTAGAGATTCTTCCTGATGTGATATCTCCCATGCGAAGTGCTTTTGTGTCATAACGACTCATCACTGATAACGTTTTGATGGATTATGAAATTGTGCATGCGATCAAGAGGGATAGGAAAGGTAACTCTGGATCTCGTGCGGTGAAATTGGACACGCACAAGGCATATGGTAGGGTTGAGTGGGTATTTCTGGAAAATATGATGAGGAAGCTTGGGTTTTCTGATAGATGGATGACGGCGTGTGTGAGGTCGGTGAGATATCAAGTAAGATTTATTTTAGAAGAGACGAAGATGTTACACCTACGAGGGGCCTCCGCCAAGGGGACCCTCTCTCTCCATATTTATTCTTTATATGTGCAGAAGTTTTATCTAGTATCTTGTTGCATGAAGAATAAGTTGGTGGCATTGATGGGCCTAAGAGTGTGCAGGAATGCACCGTCAGTCTCTCATTTACTTTTTGCTGATGATTCTCTTATTCTCTTGAAGGCATATATGAATAATGCAACTTCCTTGCAGCAAGTGTTGGATACCTATTGTGCAAATCCGGGAAAATTGGTGAGTTTGGCCAAATCGCCTAATACAAATATTGTGGTGAGAGCTAAAATTTGTGATACTCTGCATATTGATACTGAGGCTTTGTCTGATAAATAACTGGGGCTCCCTACTATGGTGGGTGCTGATAGAAGTGATTGTTTCATTCATTTTATTGAGAGGATCATTTAGAGGATTAATGGTTGGAAAGAGAAACACTTGTCGATTGGAGGTAAGGAGATACTGTTGAAGGCGGTCGCCCAAGCTATCCCCGTTTATGCCATGTCGGTGTTCCAAATACCTATTGGTTTATGCAAGAGGATAACTGACGCTATTGCTCAATTTTGGTGGCGCGATGATCAGAATAGTAAGAAAATACATTGGCTAGCATGGTGAAAGCTCGGTTTTCCAAAAAAGGAGGGGGTATGGGCTTTGGATATTTACACTCCTTCAATTAGGCTATGCTAGCAAAACAAACTTGGAGACTGATTATTAATCCACATTTTTTATGTTCCAAGGTTCTATGGAATAAATACTACCCACAAGGTGATATTCTTAAGGCAGGGCCAAAGACAAGTTCCTCCTTCACTTGGCAAAGCATTGTCGCAGGTCTTTCAACATTTAAGCGGGGCTATATATGGAGAGTTGGCAATGGTGATAATATTAATATATACAAAGATTGCTGGATTCCATCTAGTCCAGATAGGAAAGTTATTACTCCTTGGGGTGCTTCATTATATACCAAAGTGTCGCAGCTTATTTGTCCAATAACTGGATAGTGGGATGAACAATTGTTACGCAGTTTATTTATTCCCACTGATGTCAACCGCATTTTGCAGATCCCTTTAAATAACCATGGCTTTGAAGATTAATTTGGTGGCTTGGAATAATACGAAACATGGAAAGTTTACTGTTATATCGGCCTACTACCTACAATGGCTACATCAATTCGTGCTGAGAGCAACAAGCCTGACCCTCCCAGGATCGTCGGCCTGCAATCCAGTATGGAAGGATCTTTGGCAGCTTCAGATACCAAGCAAAATTAAGATCTTCTCCTGACGCGTGCTCCACGGTATTATGCCTTTGGAATCTATTCTGGCTAATCGTCATATTAGTACAAGCGGACAATGTACTATATGCTCTCTTGCTGCAGAGGACGTCAAGCACCTTTACTTTACTTGCCCGACGGCCTGTTCGTTTTGGGAAAGGCTTGGGATATGGAACTTAATTAAGCATGCGAGGATAGATGAGCTGTTTGGATCGACAGTGTTGGAATCGGGTGCTGGTACCTATGGTGGATGCATCATCAACGTACGCACGATGATACTGGCCCTCCTTTACACCAATGCGGATTTTCAGTCCTTTTAATTATCTCTAATGCAGCTAAAATGTCAAAGCCACTAGATAACTCACAAGCTAGATGTACGAAGCCGAGGATACAACAAACTAAGTTGAATGTAGATGGGTCATTCCACTATGACACTCATTTAGGTGTTGTTGGAGCGGTGTCACGTGATCACAAGGGTTGTTTTATTGCTGCGAGGTCGCTCTTCTTTCCATATGTGGCCTCTTTAGCTGCGGTTGAAGCGATAGCAACACGTGAAGGTTTGTCCTTAGCTAACTCCATGTGTTGCAAAAATGTGATTGCAGAAACTAACTCCATGGAGATAGTAGAAGCTTGCACATGAGATGACGCTTGGTAGGGTGAAACCTCTGCTATATTTGCTGATTGCATAAATGAGTCTTCCACAATTGGTTCAGTTTATTTTCAATATTATCCGAGGGAAGCTAACGGAGTAGCTCATGAGTTGTCTAGGAATAGTTATTCATCTAAAATGTCGTGTAATTGGGTCGATGAATCCCCTAGCTTCATTTTGCAAACCGTTGTAAACGATGTAACAAATGTTTGATGGGCTCCAAATTTTAGACGCACTCTTTTTCCTTACCACGGTACCTAAGAGGTCCGAAAGGTTTTAATGAGGCATCTTGCATGCTTAATATATGATGTTTTACCTCAAAAAAAGTGGTGGGTACATCTTATAGCAAGGACTGAAACAAAATAGAAAGTTACACTTTGGTCCCTCAGTTTTACAACAATCACCCTGTAGGTTGTCGCCCAAACGTGATCCAATCCATGCAACCTACAACATGCTCGCCTCCTCACGCGACCGTCATCGCCGGGGATGGGGACGACACCACTTGGGCCAGCAGCAACGTTGGTCGCCGCGCACAGGGAGAAGACAGGCCGCCATGGCAGTTCAAGAAGCCCCATAGGCACTAGAGCTCGGCGAGGCCATCACCAAGGCCAAACATAGAGGTTAGCATGCAACCTCCGCTTGGAATCGCCGAAGAGGTCGCAGTAACACCGCCTAGATCAACCAGGCAGCCCCCTTCTTCTCCAGTGGCAGCAAGAAAGAATCCCCTAGCCTGCTATCCCTTGCCGCCACGGACATCCGAGAGGAGGGAAGAGGACACCGCATCGATGAACCACCGAAGAGGAAACCACGAGCTTTATGCTCGAGCCACCGGAGCCGCACCTCCCAACATTGGCTCCAACCAGAGGATCACCGTGAGAGAGGGCACCCAACAACCTCCTGGCGCCGCTTGCCCGCGCCGCGGAGTAGCTCAGAGGCGCCATGTCTTGCCGCTGCGCGCCAGGCCCCCCACCACCATGGCTGGCCAGAGAACAGACTGGATCTTGCTGCCACAGCTCGACATCAGCACCATAAGCTGCTTTATTCAGAGAAGCGTTAGTCACCGCCATCGCCTCCTGTCCACCCATACCAGGAGAGCGCCAACGAGAAACCCTAAAAATCCCTAGATCTTGTTGCACAGACACTGGTAGAAAACGTGCCATGCGTCCCGGTTGGTAAGGGGCTTTAGTCCCGGTTGCCCAACCGGGACGGGGCAATCGGGACTAAAGCCCCAACCTTTAGTCCCGTTTGCCCCACCAACCGGGACAAATGGGGGCACACGTGGCTGCGTCAGAGCGCGAGGGGGGTGGAGCATTAGTCCCGGTTCGTAACACGAACCGGGACAAATAACCTTCTGCCGCGGCAGAGATTTGGCCCATTTCTCTGCCGCGGCAGAGAATTCATTTTGGCACATTTTGTTGCCGCGGCAACATTTTCGCCACTTTTTGTGCCGCGGCAGAGAATTCATTTAGGTTGTTTTATTGTTTATTTAGTGTTTTGCACTTATCAATGAAGGAACCGTTATATTACACAAGATCATCATGACAATATTACATTCGATACACGGATCGAGTTCATGCACTACATACAAAAGTTGCTCTTTTTACAATCCCTATTGTCTATACACAGCCGAATAGTATTCCCCTTTTGGGTTTAGGACTTCTGCATCCAAGAATCCCGCCAATTCCTCCTGAATTGCTCGTACGCGATCCTTTGGCAGAAGACCGTCCCGTAGACCTTTGATCTGATTTAAAAAAGGAGTCAGCCTATATGAATGAAACTAAACACAATTTGATTGTAATTAAAAACTATAGAAATTGTTTACGTACGTGGAGTTGCTCTAAATTTCTGCCCTTCTCATTGCACGTCTGCCGGATGAACTCGTAAACATAGTATCCACATAGATTGTTACCTGGTCCCTGCGTCAGGCACTTTACGAGAACAGAGTTCAATCAAAATAATAATCAAGTATGATAATAACTGTATCAAAACTAGAATCAAAGAGATGCACGGATATAGCTAGTGGTGCTTACATCTAGTGGTTGAAATGTAAGCTCCTCTTTCCAAACACCCCTAGCCTTGTTGGTGAACCGTTTCCAAGCGCTGCCCGGCAAAGAAAACGAATAAAAGAAGTTATTAATTACTTGATATCATAAAATTCACGAACGTTGCCGATATAGTGTCGTAATGATTAGAATTACCGCTGGAGAAGCATCTGCATGTCCTTCCACGTCTCAAGGGGTTTATGTTTTGAGTCCATGACTAGTACACGCTCTTTGTCAAGTTGAATGATTAACAGAATATAATGGAAGCTGCGAATGCATAACTAATCAATTATATACTTAACATCGAGTAAGCGGAACTGAAAGTGTATAGAAGACAATAACACTCACTCGAAGTTGTAAGGAAAAAGTATTTCCCTTCTAGTTTCTTGAAACCTTAACGCGTGTATTATATTATCCTCCGTATCCTGGGGCTTGTTTTGAGATTAGCTTCATGAACCCAATATGGGTCAATGAAGCCAATGTCATAGATTTGTCCTCTGCTGCATTCGAGAATCTTCATTCTGCATATTACAGTATGATTATATACATGCAATAAACAAGGTGAGATAGCTGGAGACTAAATTAATTACAGAATTAGTACTTACAGACAATAGGCACTGATGATCGATTTGTCCAAGGCGTCTTGATTGAATAATTGAAATAGTTCATTAAATTCAATGGATATCATGTCATCCTTTTCTTTCCCATGATGCTTTTTTGTAACCCTCAGCACTATCCAGTTAGCCCCGGCCTTTGTGGCATGCATGTACCAGTTATGCAATCTTCGCATTTTTGTTGGAAGATTGTTTACCTCCTCAGGTTTGACGAGAGGTTTGCCGTACTGGTATTTGTATGCTACTTCACTCACGGGGAAGTACTCTAACTGGGATAAGTACTGGGCAATACTCATACCTTGAGCAGCGGAAGCTTCTCCGTATTGTGCAACTACCTCTGGATCATACTGCTCTTCGGCCCCATATTTTCTCGACCCCACATTGGTTTGGGAAATCACCTTGAGAGGGGCGCAAGACTGTTTTGCTTGTTCTCCGAGCTGGGCAACAGATTTCTCGCTTGCATCAGTACTGCTCTTCGAGGCTTTTTGTGCCGCATGTGACTTGAGAATAGAACGCTCATAGTCTGATGACAGCTTTGGCTCGGGTTGATGAAGAGACTTTAGCATTTTCAACACTTTGGCTTTTTCTTCTTTGGTGCTGGGGAACTCTGGCTCTTTCGGCCGCCTCAGCTTAGTGAAAAACGCTGTCGTTTCCGCATCAATGATCGCCGCAGTCTCCTCTTCAGTACAGTCATAAGCTCTCTTGGGAGAAACCTTTGGTACTTTTGGAAGAGGCTCTTGTTTACGTTTCGGCGATCGCTTACCACGACGCAGAGTAGCGGTACGCTTACGCTTTTTCAGCATCTTTTCAAATGAGGAGTCAGTTAGACCACACTCTACCTTCCATCGCAACAATTCCAGTGTGGTACCGAGCTTTGTGCTGCCATCTTCACAATTTGGATACAACAATTTCTTGTGATCTTCTAACATGCCCTCTAACTTCAACTTCTCATTTTATGTTTCACAGTCTCGCTTTGCATCAGAAATGACCCTACCAAGTTCATCAGCCGGCTCATCTGATGCCCGTTCTTCACCTCTTTCCTCTCCATTGTCTTCCATTGCAGTATCATTGTATTCAGGAAACATATGATGATAGTTGTTATCATCATCTTCTTCTTCACCATCTTCCATCATAACCCCTCTTTCCCCATGCTTGGTCCAGCAATTATAGTTGGGCATGAAACCTTTCATAATCAGGTGGCCGCGAATGATTTTCGAGGAAGAGTACTCCTTGTTGTTCCGACATTGAACACATGGACAACGTATAAAACCATTCTCTTTGTTTGCCGTAGCCACATCGATAAATTTATCCACGCCTTTCATATACCCGGCTACGCGCCGGTCACCGTACATCCATTCCCGACCGTTCATCTGCATCATATAAGTAAGTTTATCAAAAAACAGGACATCATAAATAGTGAAATGATCAATTCATATCGACACATGCATTGTATCAATGACAGAGAAAAGATAAGATTGCTAACCTCGATCGAGGGAAATAAAGAGGAGAAAGCTCAAGTGCGTCTCGGACACCTTCTATATTTTTGTTCTATGAGAAATTGAACGGGATTATTCAATCAAACATTTCATCAAACACCTTGAATGCATGCATAGGGGAAAAAAACTAGCACACCCCTCACACCTTCCACCAAGAGAAAAAACAGAGTGGAGGCAGAGGGGGCTGAGGCGTTGCATTTATAGAGGGCGGGAGCATACGTCCCGGTTGGAGCCACCAACCGGGACTAAAGGTGTGTGCACCACGTGGCTGTGGCCAAACCTTTAGTCCCGGTTGGTGGCTCCAACCGGGACGTATGCCCCCTTACCAACCGGGACGCATGCCTCCGGGCCCCGTGCCCGCTCGAACCGGGACGCGTGTCAGCATTAGTCCCGGTTGGTGGCGCAACCGGGACTAATGCTTTGAGGGGGCGCGAACGGATGGCCTGTTTTCTACTAGTGAGATATCGGCCAATGCTTCTATCTATGGACAAACCGCCCACTACTGGCACTTGGCCACTACATCTACCTAACCTACCTACTCCGGCACCACCCCTCTTCCACCTCCAACCTCCATTGTCGGTGGAGGGAGCTTGGGGGTGGCCCGGTTTACCTGTTGGTCGCTCAAAAGAAGAGGGGGTGAGAGCTGAGAGAGGGGAAAGGTTGGATCTCCCGTATCTAATCGGGTTCTTGATGGAAGCCTCTAGTCAATGGCCACAAAGGGTTACATGCATGTCGTGGTCTCTGATGTTAGTTGGGGCTTTGAGCGTGGAGTGATATGCTCTGCGGAATTTTTTCCCTTGGGTTCTCACGGTTATATCGAAAAGGTATGTAAGGTAGTGAATCTCTTACTCTATCAAACAAGCAGTAGTTAAATATAAAGTTCTAGTGATTTCTCTAATAATTTAAAAATATATTTTCTCACAGTGGGTGCATTTGCACCTGCGAGCCGAAGTGAATATCCGTATATAAAAGTTAATTTTACATTTAAAATTTAATACAACTTGAAAACAAAAGTATATGTAGAGCAAAGTATAAGGTGTTTCCTATGGACAAAATTGGACTACCATTCATGAGTTCACTCCACCTCTCTCTCATAAACATGGTGGCACATAAAAATAAAGGATATACATTATTAATGATTAATTCATGCATGCATGCAAACATCATGGTTGGTAAAATACAACACACTTATATAAGAATCATTTCCATAAGTCCACATATTCCACATCCATGCAAGCATGGCAAGTACTCCCCTTTGACACTGGCATCCATTATGTTGTGATATTAAATAATCTATACAGAGCATTGCATTATGTAAGGTGACAGGAAGTTGGACATCGGTCTACGGCATGCACACGTATGCCTTTCCCCCTTCTATCCTTAGTGAGTTAGAGAAAGCGACAATGCTCAAATGCTTTCCCTTTTTATGAGACTGATCACACTGCCACCCCTCAATCCCCTCCATTCAATACACAACATCGTAACTATTTTTCTGTCCACTAAACGATCAGACCGAGTATCAACGATAAAGAAACATAATACAAGTACAAATATCTCATAATTACCTATAACAAAAATTGCATTATTCATCTCATGAAAAAGGATTAACTAGCAAAGATACATAAAAGTGATCATAATCATGTAGCACAACTCATAGGAATCTAAGGACATCAAAGAACATAGAGAGAGACTAACACAAGCTACTACCACAAACCCAATAGTCAAGGGATGAACCACTACCACAAACACATAACCTTTACTCACTTGGTTCCGAACACACATACCAAGCCGATGTAGACGAGATACAAGATCACACTAGAGATGATGCCGAACCCGGTAAACAACACCGTGCTGAAAGCTTGTTTCCACCAGCTCATCTTCCCCATCCGCAGCGAAAGTGCAAGGTGCAAACTCCACAAGACACAAGCTATCAATCCTATCTGTGATACTGCAGCGATGAAGATGCAGACTCGGCGCATCACCAACACGTGTGGCTCTGCTAGAGCTGCATCAATCTCATTCTTGCCCCCATCGAGCAACGATGTGAGGAATTGAATGATTGCTAAGCACAGGCAGAGCCGGCCCATAGGCCGGGGCAGAGGGGCGCTCGCCCAGGGCCCCATGATGTAGGGGCCCCGACCCAAGACTTTTTGTGTTCCTATATTAGTCTAATTTTGAGTCCTAATAGTGTAAAATTATCTTAAAAAATATGGGTGATCCAAATTCTAGCCTACCATGGCTCTATTTTGACTTATATTTCCTAAAAAATACTTCAAGATTTTTTTTATATTTTTCTTGATACCACAATTTCTCTTGCCTCTCCAAGTGTGCAGAAAAAACCAACAGTTACATGCCTTTACAGGGTTGCGAATATATTCATTTCTAGATACTAACGAGCAATAATATAATCGTACCATTCTGCAAGCATAAATATTATAGATATATATATCTTTAAGGCGTCTTCTAGAGTAGGGGCAATTTTTTTAGCACAAATATTAAAGATATATATATCTTTAAGATGTTTTCTAGAGTATGGGAAAATTGTTTAGCATAATAAATATTAAAGATATATAGTATTAAGGTGATTTCTAGAGTTGGGGGCCTTTGCCCCCCCCTCCTCACTTCAGGAAAGCTCCGCCACTTTAAATAAGGGTCCCTTGGCATCGTTTTGCCCTAGGGCCCCTGAAATCAGTGGACCGTCCCTGAGCACAGGCCAATGCTCACCACCTCGTATAGTCGTGTAACATAGTCGGCGGTGGCACTACAACTTGAATGCAAAGGCCTGTAGAGAATTGATGATGTCGGGGCAAATGTTGACCCCAAGAAGGAAATTAAAGCAACAAACCGACACTCACTGTTCCAGCTAAGGATGGCAATGGGTTGGGTATGGGCAGGGTAGAGCAATACCATACCCTTACCCGTGTAGCCAATGGGTACAAAAACATACCCATACCCATACCCGTGGGTATAAAACTTTACCCATACCCATACCCATTGGGTACCCGACGGGTATATTCAATAGTATACAAGTTATTCAAAATTTTACTTTCATCAACAACATATTTGAAAAAAGACAATAATCTCTACTTACTAATAGTAGACGAGTACATGAAAGTATCAAATTTAAGTTTAGAAGTCGCAATCTCATACTTGTCCCTAGGCTTCTCGGCCGCATAGGTTCAAACTCTATAGATAAGTTTGACATGTTAGTTTAAACAGGCAGGGTATGGGTATACCCATGGGTACAAGTATAGAACCATGCCCGTACCCATGGCTTAACGGGTAGGGTATGGGTAATACCCATGGGTATAAAAGTGTGTCCATACCCTACCCATGCGGGTACGATACCCGCGGGTACCCGTACCCATGGGTAAAATTGCCATCCTTAGTTCCGGCGATGGCGTTAAAAATCTTGCTATTCGTCTTGAGATCATGTCCTGTATATATGAAAAACATGATTTTAAGCTACGTTGTACTACCTCCATACCAAATTATTATACTCCCTCTGTCCTAAAATAGATGTCTTAGATTTGTTAAAAATTGAATGAATCTAGACACTATTTAGTATATAGATTCATCCAAATTTTAAAAAATCCGAGACATCTATTCTGGAATGGAGGGAGTATGTTTAGATGAAAAACAAGTTAGATAGAGGGTTAGTAGATACCATATGTGTATCCTTTTTTTACTTCTATAGTTCTACATACCCTTTTAGCAACCCATTATTATAGATATAATAAAAAATGCTTCAAAAAGGGATTAAATACAACAGACATTTATGTATAATGGAGTGAAGAAATCAAGGATAACATATGCTTGTTGACATTAGCTCAAAGAACAAATCCGTATCCTTGACCTACAGTGCTTGCTAACGTAGAAATACAATCTGGTTCATACTATCGTATTCTACTCTAAAATTCCAAAGTAAGCCTAAATATAAGTAAAATAATGCAATATACAAATTAATCTTTAGTATTTAATTTGCTTCAAAATATTGAAGTGAAAATTACCAATTATAATTTATTAAATTTAAATTATTCTAACACATCATTAAAATATCTAAGAGCAGTCGAAACATAACTTGAACATGAACACACAATTCAAATGCAAATCTATATCCTAAAATTCAAAGTTTCCTAAGAAATTTTTGTGGGTATGCATACTAACAAAATTCCGGACATACCTAACTGATGTGTATGCGCCCCGCCATCGACTGCAGGACGTCGGAAGTCTTGAGCCACATTTGTCTCCAGTGGGAAGCGGTGGTGCTCGTCGTTCTGCTGCTTTTGTTGCCAAATGATAATTATGAATAAAAGAACAATGCCAGAGGTTTTGAAGCTCAAGGGAATTATAGAACAAAATAAAATATGAAGTAAAAAATATCATACTCCGTATAAAGTTCTAAAAAATATCATGTGAACTCTAAAAAGCAAAAAAAGAATATTATAGTTTAATGTATATGATAAAAGATTATCATCAAAATATCTTTAAATCATGAAAATTAAGGTGACAACACGATAAACATTTGTATATCCAAAATCAAATGCATGACCATTAATATGCTCTAAATTATCCTATCTACGGGTTTGAGACTTGTAGTAATTTAGCCGAAGAAGTGATCAGGTTTCTCATACCATGTATTCAGCTTTAGTAGTATATTGTGCAACAACAGCTTGCAATGTAGCCTTCCAGCTAACAGCACAACCACCAACATTAAACACATCACCTGTGAGGGATTTTATCTTATCCAAATCGGCAGCAAAATCTGAATCCACATAGCCAACGAGTTCCTCACCGGTCCTGCCAAACTTCAAACAAGCATTGGAAGTACCAAGAAGGTACCTGAAAACCCACTGAACAGCCTTCCAATGTTCTTTACCAGAATTAGCCATGTATCTACTTATCAAACTCATAGCATATGATAAATCAGGACGAGAACAAACCATGACATACATCAAAGAACCAACAGCACTAGAATATGGCACCTTTGACATGTACTCAAACTCTTCATTAGTAGTAGGACATTGAGAAACTGACAATTTAAAATCAGGAGCAATAGGAGTACTAACTGAGTTGGAACCATCCATATTAAAACGATAAAGAACTTTCTTAATGTAACTTTGCTGACTAAGAAATAACAAACCAGATTTTCTATCTCGGGTAATCTCCATACCTAAGATCTTCTTAGCAGCACCAAGATCCTTCATCTCAAACTCACTACTTAGGTGTGCCTTCAAAGTAGTGATTTCTTTCATGCCCTTGGCAGCAATTAACATATCATCAACATATAGCAGCAAGTATATAGGTGACCCATCAAAAAACTTGATATAAACACAACTATCATATTTAGACCTCTCAAAACCATGTGAGATCATAAATGAATCAAACCTTTTATACCACTGTTTTGGAGATTGCTTTAAGCCATAAAGAGACTTCTTTAATTTATACACAAAATCCTCTTTACCAGGCACTATGAACCCTTCTGGTTGGTCCATGTATATTTCCTCATCAAGCTCTCCATGCAGAAAAGCAGTCTTGACATCTAACTGCTCAAGCTCAAGATCACGCATAGCCACAATACTAAATAAAGTACGAATGGAACTATGCTTCACAACTAGGGAGAACACATCATTGTAATCAATACTGGAATCTGGCTGAACCCTTTTGCTACTAACCTTGGCTTGTACCTTGAAGGCTCTTTGGGAGACAGACCTTCCTTTTTCTTGAAGAGCCACTTGCAGCGAACCGCCTTCTTTTGATTAGGCAAGCGCACAACATCCCATGTGCCATTTTTCTCAAACGAATGCATCTCTTATTGCATAGCAGAAACCCACTTCTCGCGGTCAACGGATGCAATGGCTTCATTATATGTAGCAGGTTCAGAATCGTTCTCCACCTGTTCAGCACAACTCAAAGCATAATGAACAAGATTACACTCTTCAATTAAACAAGGACGAGGACCACAGTTACGCCTCGGTCTATCAGCAGCAATGGACTCATGTGGCTGCTGCAAAACAGTAGTTGAGTGCTGAACAACAATATCATCAATATTTTCCTCATGTGTATCTTCAACGATAGCATCATTATCAACAGTTTTCTGCAGGTTCTCCACCTGCACACTAACTACCTCCTCTCCGACAGCAACATGAGAGGTATCTGATGGCAAGATATCATGATACATAACAGACTCATTGAAAGCAATGTTTCTACTTAGCAAAATCTTTTTACTTTCAGGATTCCATAGTTTATATGTTTTAACTCCTGAACCATAACCAAGGAATATGCACTTAACAACCCTAGGCTCTAACTTTCCATTATCAACATGAGCATATGCAGTGCAGCCAAAAACTCTCAACTGTGAATAATCAGTAGGCGAACCTGACCATACATCAATGGGAGTTTTCTTCTCAAGTGGAATAGAAGGTGACCTGTTGATGAGGTAACACGCTGTGTTGGCTGCTTCAGCCCAGAAACGCATATGCATACCTGCATTAGACAACATACATCGAGCCCTCGATATGATGGTTCTGTTCATGCGCTCTGCCATGCTATTCTGCTGAAGAGTATATGGGATGGTGTGATGCCTGATCATGCCATCCTTACTGCAAAACTCCTCAAACTCATTAGAACAGAATTCCATACTATTGTCAGTACGTAGTACCTTTACCTTCTTCTCAGTTTGCTTTTCAACCATAACTTTCCACTTCTTAAAAGCATAAAAAACATTCGATTTATGCTTCAGAAAATAAGGCCACACTTTTCTTGAGTAATCATCAATAATAGTAAGCATATAATTAGCACCACCAATAGACGTCTTATGGGACGGACCCCATACATCAGCATGCACATAATCTAATATGCCTTTGTTGGTATGAACGGAAGCATTAAATTTAACTCTTTTATGCTTACCAAAGATGAAGTGCTCACAGAACTCAAACTTACTCAAGTTGCAACCATCAATCAGCTCTCTCTTTACCAACTCTGTCATGCCTTGTTCGCTCATATGCCCAAGACGCATATGCCACAGATGTGTTTTACCACAATCATCAGAATCATTAGAAGTAACAGCAGCAGCAATACCAAGCAAAGTGGTACCTCTAAGAACATATAATTTAGCAGAATTCATATCACCTATCATGTGAATAAGAGAACCTTTTGATACCTTCAGAACTCGATGCCCATCGGCATACTTGTATCCATCAACGTCCATGGTACTCAGGGAGATCAAATTTCTGGCCATGCTTAGTATGTGCTTCATCTCACTCAACGTGCGTGTCATGCCATCATGTGTCCTGATCTTAACAGATCCAACACCAACAATATGGCATGGGTTGTCATTCCCCACACGCACAAAAACTCCAGTCTGCACAGACTCATATGAACTGAACCAATCTTTGTTACAACAAATATGAAAAGAACATGCAGTATCAAGTATCCATTCATCATCACGAGAAGCACAAGCAGCAAAAACAGTTAAACTTTCACCATCAGAACTATCAGAAACAACAGCAGCCTTACCAGTACGTTCAGACATATCTTTCGGTTGGTAAGTTCTATTTCTTTTCTCCTTATTCTGCAACTTTCAACAATCATCAATAACGTGATTAGATTTCTTACAATACCTGCAGAATTTGTCCTTTCCCTTGGAATTTGAACGACTTCTACCGTCCTTGCTCTTATCTCTGTTGCCATAGTTGTTATATCTCTGCTCGGTCCTGCCACGAACCTGCAGAGCCTCAACCTTGGATGAAGTCCCATCTGACCCTACCATAGTTTTCATCTTTTTCCTTTGTTTGAGGGCGTCATGTACTTCGGCAAGGGTTAGTTCATCACGGCTCAAGAATATTGTATCACGAAAATGTATATAGGAACTAGGCAACGAGCATAAGAGTAGAAGAGCTAAATCCCCATCATCATATTTTGCGTCCATAGACTGCAAGTCTAAAACAATCTCTTTAAAAACAGATATGTGATTCATTACCGATCCACCTTCTTGCAGCCTATGCGAGAACAACTTCATCTTCACGTTCATCTTATTGGTTAGATCCTTTGACACACATATCGTTTCCAGTTTTTCCCACAGGGCAGCAGCAGATTTCAACTCCAGTACTTCCTGCAAAATATTATTGGACAGATGAAGTTGAATCAAAGACAAAGCCTTACGGTCCTTCCGCTTCTCTTCGGCGGACCAGGTCTTAGCATCCTTTTCGCCGAATCCATCCAGCGCTTCATCCAGATCAGAAGTTTGGGCGAGAATCGCCCGCATCTTCACCTACCACAAGGATAATCTTGTGGTGTAGTCCAGCTGTGGTAGATCGAACTTCAATGACGACATGTCGCAAACCCAAGATTAGAACCTGGGGCTCTGATACCACTTTTTACAATTGCGACAAGAAGATAACAAAGAACGAAAACTAAAAACACAGCAAGGGGACACAGATTTAACGTGGAAAAACCTCTCCAACAAAGAGAGGAAAAAAACCACGGGCGCCAGCCAGCGAAACTTCACTATATCGGGGAGTGTTCACAAATGCCGGGGATTTCACAGATGCAACTCATCCCAACCGGCGGCTTACAAGAGGTTTATATATCGGTGGAAACCTGGGTCTTCGACGATCCATACCGTACACTTGGCCCAAGCCTCCGGCGACGGGCCTCGCTCCACTCGTCAGAAGTTGGCCTATACTTTATAGAATTTGGATCAACATATAACAACAAGGCAGCGGTGAAGCACCCATATGAGGACCTCAAGGGCATCGACTACCATCGGCAAGAGGAGGATATACATGTGTAGGAAGATAGAGCTTTAACAATAAGCATGCCATCAATGTGAGGGGGAGCGCTCGCAAACACCATAGTTGTTGTTGCAGATTTGTCCCTGCAAACGAACACCTTGCTGGTACCGGGCGATGTGGACGGCGACCCTACGACGAGCCTCCTTGCGGAGCGACAAGTCACCCCCCGCAGGTCATCTTGGCGAGTCTCGCCGAAGGCAAGAAATCATGGAGGCCCATGCATAAGCTCAGTGGGGAGAACCGCTTCCGCCTCGTAGACGAGGGAGAAGGGTGTTTCAAGTGGGCTTGGTCGCCATGGTGCGGATTGACCAAAGCACAAACGGGAGCGTGTCGATCCATCCCTTGCAATTGGCCTTGAGCTTGTTGAAGCTTCAGGTCTTGAGCCCCTTGAGCACCTCAGCGTTGGTGCGCTCTGCCTGGACGTTACTTCGTGGGTGAGCGACGGATGTGTAGCAGATATTGATGCCGAGGCTCGCGTAGTAGGACTTGAACTAGCCGCTGGTGAACTGGCTGTCGTTGTCGATGATGATGCGGTTGGGCACGCCGAAGTGACACAACAAGCCCTTGATGAACTTGACAGCATATCTTGTTAGGATGGTGCGGACTAGCTCCACTTGGTGAAATTGTCGATGGCGACGTAGAGGTAGCGGTAGCCCCTGAGCGCATGTGAGGAAGGTCCCAAGATATCTAGCTCCCCAGAATGCGAACAGCCATGAGAGTGGGATGGTTTGGAGCTCTTGCGCTGGTTGATGGACCTTCTTGGCGTGGAATTGGCAGGCTTCACATGCCTTGACGAGCTCGGTGGCATCATGGAGTGCTGTTGGCCCGTAGAAACCATTGCGGAAAGCCTTACCAGCGAGAGTGTGCGACAAGGAGTGGTGGCCACACTCCCCAACGTGGATGTCAACGAGGAGCATGTGTCTTTCCTCCGTGGAGAGCAGCACAGTGCAACCCTGGTGGGGCACCTGCGGTAGAGGTCTCCATCCATCACATAGTAGATCCTGGACTAGAGGGCCATACACTCAGCCTCAGCGTCGTCCTCGTGAAGAGTCCCAATATTCAAGTAATCCTTTAGCTCGTTGATCCAGCTTGCGGCTTGGTGAGTTATTGCCGTCACGCGCAGGCCACAATCTGGAGCGCCTGCCACGAGTGGTGGTGGGAGTTCCTTGGTGATGGAGGCGTCACTAGCAGCTAGTGGAGAATGGTGATTCTGGCGTGCACGCTAAATAGCATGCATGGCCACTCTCTCTCTCCTTTGTACTATATCTCTGTATATTTGTCAGACTATTCTTTATTATACTATATTTTAAAACTTTTATAAAATTTAAACGAGAAGTCCGATTTGAAAACCGTTTAAATATCTTAGATCCTACTGAAGAGAGCTTTAAAATAAGACTAATATTGAATATATTTTGACAATATTTTAAAATTAACTTTTGAAATCTAATGAAATTTTGTACAAATTTATGACACCGAGTGAAATTCTATTCCGAAATAGTTTATTTCACTATATTCTGAATTTCGTAACTTTTTTTGTTTCACTAAACTATAAACTTATGTTAGACACGTAGCACAAATGTATCGGATGGCGAACCCTTTAATATTGTTTCATTGAGTTCTATTGTGAATCATGACATTTCATTGTGTTTCGAAATTTGTATTATTAAATTTTGGATTTGTTCAAAAGATATCATCGAAATAAAAACATATGTTCAAACAGATTGTTATTTTGAATATTATTCCACTATACAAGTTCATTTTAAATTTAGGCTTAAAAAATAAACTGGTGGACTAATTGATGGGAGAGTGGGTGTGACCAGTCAAATCATTGTACCACATGCATGTAAAAAGATTCTGAAATGTACAAATCTCAAAGCAAAGAAGAGAAAATCAATGGTGCATGCATGCACTTATATACCGTGCATGCTAGAAACTCATTTCTGGCAACTAGTGGCGTGATCGATGGCTTCAGCAACCTCTTCTCGAAGACGACTGGGCGCTATGGCTCGCGCTTGGATGCGCGCCTGGCGAGGTCGTCAGCATCCATGTTGTCTCTAAGAGGGATGTGATTTAGATCCATGCCTCTGAATTGCTTCAAGAGCTTGCGTACCTCATCTAGTTAGGCAACCATGTGTTCATTTTTGGATTTGTAGCGCTTGTGGGAGAAATTGACGAGGAGTTGGGAGTCTTGTTGTATGACAATTCGCTTGATGCCGAGAGCGATAGCAGCTCTCGGCCCGGCGACGAGACCCTTGTATTCGGCGATGTTGTTGGAGACCTTCCTCATCCTTGAAGCAGAGATGCACAGTGCAGATTGGTGAGGTGCGGACTGCTCTAGCCCTCGCGCCTGCTCGTGTGAACACACCATCGAAGTTAATGGACCAGTGCCCAGGAGCCACCTTCCCTGGCAGTTACGATTCTTCCTCGTGGGAGTCCTCCGCGAAGGGATTAGTCCACTCCATGATACGTCAAAAACATATCTGTAATTTTTGATATTCCATGCTTGTTTAGTATCTACTCTTTTTTTTTGCTTTGTATACACTTTGAGGTGTTTTTATATCTTTTCTGGAACTAACCTATTAACAATTTGCCATAGTGCCAGTTGCCTGTTTTCTTCTATTTTTGGTTCCAGAAAGACAGAAAAATCAATATTCTCGGAATTGGACGGGACAAAAGTCAAAGTCAATATTTTACTGTGGGCGACACGAACCCAGAATACGAGACGGAGGGGCGCCACGGGGTGGCCACACCCCCCAGGCGCGGCCAAGTCTGGCCCACGCCTAGGCAGGGTGTGGGCCCTCCGGGCACCCCCTGCCTCGCCTCCTCTCCTATAAGAAGCCCCCGATGCAGAAACCCTAGACACCCGATCAATATTCCACGAAACCGTCTGTAGCCGTCGCCACCATCGTCCCTAGATCAAGGGGATCTGAAGTTCTTCCCGGCACCCTGCCGGAGGGGAGATCATCCCGGAGGTCTTCTTCTCCGGTATGATGCGTAAGTAGTTCCACCTTGGACTATGGGTCCATGTAGTAGCTAGATGGTTGTATCTCCTCCTTGTGCTTTCATGTATAGATCTTGTGAGCTCCGTTCATGATCAAGATCTAATATATTTGTAATCATGCATGTTGTGTTTGCGGGGATCCGATGGATATTGAGATTGCTATGTCAGATTGATTAATGGTTTTGTCTTTATGATTCTATCATGTATGTGTTGTTTGTGATCTTGCATGATCTCCATTGTTAGTAGCTATCTTGGCCAAGTAGTTGCTAGTGACTCCAATAGGGGGTATTTATGCTCGATAGTGGGTTCAGGCCTCTAGTTTCCAAGGGAAGTGACAAAAATCTCTTCGGTTGTAGATGTGCTGTTGCCACTAGGGAGAAAACAACGACCTCTTGTTCATGGAGCAAGTGGATTGTTTACCTTACACACTTTGCTTAAAGCAGTTGTCTGCTGCTTGCAACTTAATACTAGAGGGGGTTCGGATGATAACCCAAAGGTGGACTACTAGTCATAGATGCAGTTGGATGGCGGTCTATGTATCTTATTGTATTGCCCAATCGAATCTCATAGGATCTTTTTGTCTAGTATTGCATTGTTATGCCTTGTTCAGTTCCTATCAATTGCCCTGCTGTAATTTGTTTACCCTTCATGCCATGTTGTTTATATAAGGAGAGCGCCTCTAGTGAACTATGGACCCCGGTCCAATATTTACCATTGATACATCTTCCATTTTTTACTTGCTGCAAACCACCATTACCTTCCACACCATACAGTTAATCCTTTGTTATAGCAACCAGTGAGATTGACAACCTCACTGATAGTTGGGGCAAAGTCTTGAGTTTGTCTTCTGCAGGTCTCCGCGTTGTTTGCAACACCTGTGTGACGTTTCCTTCCTCCTACTGGTTCGATAACCTCGGTTTCTCACTGAGGGAAGACCTGCTGCTGTGCTGCTTCACACCTTGCTCTTGGGGTTCCCAACATGCTCCACATCAACTGATCCATCAACAAGTTTTCTGGCACCGTTGCCGGGGAGGCTATGGACGTCTTCACAAGGGGAGTCCTCCACTTCCTTTCTCTTTACTTTGTTTTTAGTTTGCTTAGTTTCTTTTGCTTGGTTTTGTTTGCCTCTTTTTTTCTTCAAAAACTCCAAAAAAATTAGTCTAGTTTGGTTTGCCTTCTTTATTCAAAACGTAAAAAATTTAGTTCCTACTCTAGTTGCCACCTTGCTCTAGCTCACCATGTTGTTCCCCAAGTTCACCCTGAAGGATCTTGCAATAGGTAGTGGCTCCATAATTGGGAAAGATAATATTGCAGAATTCTTTAATCATGTTAGCAAGCATGAGGATATTGAGGATAGATCTATAGCAGAACTTTCTCCTAATTATGAGATTGCTGCATCTTCTTTAGTTCATATGTTGGAGGCTAGGTTTGTTAGCCTTAACCCCATGATACAATTCTTGTTCCTAAAACGAAAAAAAGAAAAGAATGCTGAAAAGAGAGAATTCATTCTTGAAACTTTATAAAAGAGTTTCATGATGTTGCTAGGGAAGCCAAAAGGGTCTTTGAGCATTTCAATATGCTAGGCTCATGTGTAGATGTTGTGGGTACTTCAGATAAAACTAAGCCTAGAGAGGAATTCAAGATACCCATACCCTTTAAGCTTGTTGGAATGCATGAAGCCTTTGAAAAGAATTTTGATTGGATTGGTCCTAAAAATCTTTTTGATGAAAGTAGTAAACCAAAGAGAGATGAGAAGGGATCCTCCAAAACTCATTTATATGAGATACCTTTCATAGTTGAATACTTTGCAAGTATTGATCTAAATTCTCCATTTGAAAAATACTTGACTTCTTGCTTCTTGTGCCTAACTTAAAGGCGTTAAAGAAAAGTACTTGTTAGGATATAACCCAAGAGTTTCCTTGAGTCTTGGAAGTTATTACTTAAGTAATACCTCTTCTTATCCTTTTTGTTTGCTTTTTGTGCCAAGAATGACCTCTAATGAGAGGGAAGTAAGATTTGGGGAGTTGCTGTCCCGAAAGAGATTTCTGTCCTCCACCATAAATATTTGTGAGGAGTCTCTGTAAGTCGGATTGAGCTGAAAATTTATGAATAAATCCCCCAGTATGTTAGCTAACTTTCGTTAGTTCAGCATGTTTTTATTTGAGCAACATAAGATTTTCGAAAAAATCAGTTTCTACCTGCTGGTCTGTTTTGAAAGATTTCTTCCATTATTTGCATTTGCTTCTTATTGATTCCTTTTTGAGTTCTCTTTTGGGGAATTGATCTTTTTGAAGGAGTTACTATAGTAGCTTGTGTTTTTAGTGAAAAGCTTTTCTATTCCAAAGCTTTGCCTAAAGGTGTATTATCTTTTGAATACACTAATGTTGCTAATGAAGATTGTGTGAAGTTTTGTATGAAGGAAAAATTTTAGGTGTAGAGAGAGAATGATGTAATGAGATGAAGAATGGAAAAAAGCTCAATCTTGGGGATACCACCCCGGTGTCACCCCAAGAAATATCCAAGAGGTACAAGAGTCAAAGTTTGGGGATGCCCAAGGCATCCCCTTCTTCATCAATAAAAAGCTCAGGTCTCTCTAGACACTTCGTTTTTATTGTTTCATGCACTGTTGTGTTTTTTTGGAGCGTCTTAGTTTTTGTTTGCTTTGCTTAGTTTGTTTAGTGTGATTGAATAAAGTAGTTTGGACCCCCTTTCTCGCTGTGTTGTTTCAAATAAGTAAATTGGTGTTGGAAAGGAGTAGAAATTTCTTGCTTGGAAGTGCAAGAGGAGCTTGCATTGACTGTGACTTAGACTTTAGCATGACATGCTAGGTGTTGTTTTGAAATTATGCCTAGTGATTATTGCTGTAGCATGTCTTGTTCCAAACAATTGGGATTGCTTAGTATGCCTTGACAGAATCATGCGTTGTTTTAGCATACAAAAGCATAGTATTGTGGTATTCTCCTTTGATGCTTTGTTTGGGTTGACTTGGCACATGCTCACACCATGTTATGACTATGAACAATTCACCATAGCCTCTATGATCATTTAGTCCTTGACTTGTTGTACCACTCTATGCTTTGATTAGTAATGTTTTGTCGCTCTACATGATTATGGCCATTATTGCTCTCTTAGTTGGTTGCTCCGAGTCTTTTACTAGCCTCCACTTGTATGAGTAAGCTCTACTCATGCTTCCAACTTCCAAGAAACCAAGTTATTCCAAAGTATCCACTATAAATTCCTATGCATGGTGCGTTACACCATTCCAAGTATATTCTTGTTTCTAGCCATCTTCTAATTAAAAAGTATTTTGTTATGTGAAAACTTAGTGATTAAAGCCCTCACGAACTTGATGGCACACTTTATATTCTTTCCCCATAATAAACTTGAACCATTGTGTCGTCTATGGTGTATATGCTTGCACTTATACGTTGGAATTAGCAGAACTATGCTGTCATGGGGAACGTTTTCAACATTGCACTTGTACTTTGTACTCAGTTGATATTATACTCTTTTGTCTATGGATGTCACCGGTGTGAAATAAAGAGGGAGATTGTAAGTCCATGGAGTTATGTATTTTGTGTTAGAGAAACGCCTGAGCCGCTAGCCTAAGCCATGCCTAATCATGGTGGAAACTTGCAGCATCATCATAGTGAGCTATCTATGAAGCATCCTCAATAAAAAGCTATGCATATAGTAAATCAAAAGATCGCCGAGATGCTCATTGTCTACTTGCCTTGTCATTTTGGTTATAGGATAGATCCTTATCATGTGCAAGGGGTACCCCGTTGGCGGTTCTCTATGATACGCATGTACTTACTATGACAAGAACTTACAGGTGACTTAAGTTGAGTAGCATGAGGTGTGGCCCTCGTATTCAAGGGACTTGAGATTGCCAACTTATACTTTGTCAAGCATATACTCCATAGTTTGTTCACTTTAACCTTGTAACATCCCAAAAATCATGTTTCAAAACTCATGCATATCATCCATGCATCCATGATCATGTAGGGTTTCATTTCAAAAATCAATTCAAAAACAGGAGCATATGAGCTCATTATTTTATGTGATCAGCATTAAATCAAATGCTACTCTCCAATGAGAGATTATTGTTCATGAATCAAACCTTGTTACTCTCAGATTGTTTTGCTTGCTTGCTTTTTACTTAAACCAAAAATTTGCAAAACAAAGGTGAATTTAAATCCATTTTCAAAACTTGATCAAATCTAGTGTCAAATCACTATTTATTTTGTTTGATCAATAGGACCAAGCTAATACAGAGGGTCCATATGTTTTTACATTCAGAATTATGATTGTTACACTCTGCAAAAACCCAAAACAAATTTGAATTCAATTGGCATTTGAATTTGTTTGAAAATGGTTTCAGAAAATCAAAATAGAATTAGAAAATGAATTAAGAAAAGGAAAAAGGCCGGCGCCAGTTATTTAGCCCAACAACAGAACCAGCCCACTAAGCCCACCCGGGTTTCCCCTTCTCTCTCTCTCACTCCCAGACAAACCCACTGAGTCACTGACCGCTTGGGCCCATTCCCTCTTTCTTACTCTCGCTGGCAAGTGGACCCTGCGACCACGTCGTCGTCGTCCCCAATCAACACGCGGCCGAGGCGCTCCGCCGTTACCTCGCCGCAGTCACTGCCTGCGTAATTGCCATTGATACCGCGCGTGATCCTCGCCCCCGCTCTGGCTATAAGACCCCCTCCCCTCGCCGCTCATTTCCCCTCACCTAGCACAGACGCCACGCCACCAGGCTGCCAGTAATTGCCATTGCCTCGCCGCAGACCGAACCCACTCCGGCGACCAATCCTGGTGAGCTCCGTGCGCGCCTTCCTCTCTAATTCATGCGAACTACTTCGCAACCTCCTTGCGCTCCTACTGACACCTTTAGTTCGTCCTGTACTGCCCCAGGTCGTCGATTCCAACGAGCACCACAAGTTCCCGACGCCGTCTCCAACTCCGACGAGCGATTAAGGTAAAAGCCGACCGCCCCGTGCCTTCCCTTTGACACTAACCTGTTCACCTGAACGATGCGCACCCGCTGATACCCTCCGTTTGTGTTAGGGCGATTCAGAACGTCGCCAATGTCGTCGTCCACCCGAGCCCGACGCTGTCCTCTACTCCGACGAGCTCCCACGGCCACTTCAGCGCGCCCCTTGTCAAACCACCGCCACGTTGAGCTTCAGTACACCGCCGCGAGTCTGGTAAGCACCTCCACTGACCCCAGCCCCCTCTATAGCCACCGCGACACCGTAGACCGAGCGCGCCGCCACTCGCCGTCGCCGCGCGCCGCCAGACTCTGGTCGTTTGATCGAGAGCCGTTAGATCTAGATCTAACGCATGAGACAGAATCACTTAACGAAACGGTATGTTTAGATCTGGACCGTGCACAGTCACTTTAATCCAACGGCCTGCATCGACCGATCCGTGCGAAGCGGTATCGACCAATTAGAACACCCCGCGTGGCTAGGGTTTAGATTTAAAATCAGAATTTGAATCTATTAGATGTTTAAACTTGTTTTAATCATAACTTTTGATTCCCACGTCCAAATTTGACAAATTTTATATCAAAAGAATCAGGAGAGAAAGTACTTTCCTTTAATGCAATGTGTTTAATGTTTTGTTTCTGTTAAAATGGTTATTTTCACAGAAGCATGTGTAGGCCTATTTTTGTGTATATTAATTATTTGAGAAATGTTTTATTATTCAAATAAAGGTTGTTTGGCAAGTTTTGAACTTTTTTATGAACCAGTACTGTGCACTTGTCTTGTTAAGTATAGGAAATCATCACATATCATATTGCATGCATCCATATATTTTTGCTTGTATTTATTTTGTATGTGATTTGGTGCTATCATTTTATGTGTAGATTTTGGTGCAAATAGTGATTGTGATTGTGAGGATTGTAGCTACTCTCCAAACTACCAAGGCAAGTGGTGCTTCATGATTTTATCCCTATGTTTTTCAACTATGCATTAGAAATATTTTGCTAGTCTTGCATGGTTATATTTTGCTTATATGCTATGCTTGGGAAATCCTAGTAGTTGTAGAATTGCTAGAAATTTCTAAGTTAAGATGCTTATCTATGCCATGCTTAGCCTAGCTAGTAGCAACCAAGGGTGGTTATATGTTCATGCTATGAATAAATATTTCTAAGTCTTTGGACTATGTTTTTGCTTAATAAAACAACTAAGTGAATGAATCACCTGGGTGGAATGGTTGTGAATGGTTTATGTTGAGTGGTTACACAAGGCCCATTTCTATGGTTTACCTTGTGTATCTCACTTGTGGAAAGCCACCCAGGAACAAAGGGATTTGAGAGGCCAAATGTTAAGAAGCTTCTAGTGCAGCCACTTGGCAATATGGGCTCTGCCTGGATCACATAGGTTGCAATAACTTAGCCAATTGGACAGTTGGTGGTAGTGGGATGGTAGGTTGGAACGCGTCCATTTGGTCTAAGGGAAGGCTTCTGAAAGGTCCTGTCTTGGTGAAAATCAAGTCTTGTGGGGAAAGTGCACAACCTCTGCAGATGGAAGAATCTAAGTACTTAGCCATGTCCCTGGAAAAGGACAACTTGAGCATCAAGACATGGAAGCTATCAAGAATCTCCTCATCCCAATTTCTAAGTAAAACTTGTGGTTGAACAAGGGTGAAGGACCCTAATGTCTATTGGTGGTTCCTTGGGAAAAGTTTTTGACAAAGAAAAACTTAGTGTTTTCAACTAATAGGCAAAATCTATTTTTGAGCAAAGAAAGCCTAAGCTACACTTAGCCAAATTGCATATAGTATCTAGTCCACCAATATTCTACTAAGGTATCACTTGCCAATACTATTCCAATGTATTGACCCACTGTGGCTGTAACTTGTGATGTTGCAGGATATTCTGATGATTAGGAGTCATGAGTCTACACTCAACATGCTTGCCTGTGGCACATGAAGATGAAGACTTATTTATCTATTTACTTGTTTAAACTCTTGTACTAGGCCTGTGGCCATGGAGTTGTAAAAGACTATGTTGTCTCTAGAATGACTGTAATAATGACCTTTGTTTCTGTGTACTTCATCTTAAACTGTGGATGCTAGCATTGATCCAGGGACTAGCATTGCAATCACAGGGATCCTTTCCTTTACAAAGGAGGGATCTTACAGATGGTATCAGAGCACTGTGTTGCCTGTAGGATTATGACCCTAGGATTGGAAACCACTAAGGAAAAATTTTGACAACTTCCACACTTGTCTTTTCTTCTCGTAAACTTTTCTAATCTTCTTTCTCATCTCTATTTGTAGATGAACTCCATCAACGAAGCCGTAAGGAAGGGACCACTCATGACTATGACTTTGGAATGTGAGACAGAATTCCCCAAGGCTCTCAAGGACCTCATGGTTGCAATGGGAATACATGGTGCAGCTGTGTACAAAGGTTTTCCTGTGATGGATGAAGGAGTTGAGTACTGGTGGGTGCAACTTCACTTGTATAAAAACAAGGAAGACAACCACAAGGACTCAGGATTCTGCATGGTCACCAACACAATGATGCACACCACATTCTTTGATTCAGCAAGGGATGCAGCTTGGAGGGCCATCAAAGAACTTGGTGATAGAATCAAGTGCAGAATGCTTAACACCCAGAATGACCTTAGGGAAGAAAGAAACATACCCAAGAGTTGGAGGCTACCAACCAAACCTTAAGAGGAGACATTATAGACTTGGTAATAGAGTCATGTGCTCTAGATAGACAGTTGTCTCTAGAAATATCCTGTTAACCAACTTGGCAAGTGAGTTGGGATTGTAACGTACTTCGTTAGTTGGACCACCACTTAACCATTTATTTTCCAAAATGTTGCTTGAAATAAGTTGAACCTTGGAATGTTTGTAATGGTTTCATGTATGCCATGACTTGTGTGTTTGATTTCCAAAGTTTTGCATGTGATGCCTTGACTTGTGATTTGTCTTAAAATTGTGATTGATTCTAAATTTTCCTATCTTATTAAATAGATGCCTAATGTTACCATCAGCACTGTTGAAGAGTTCCAAGGAACTCGTTTTGGTCCTCGTATTATTGAGCTCACTAGTTTGCTCAATCTCCCTCTTCCTACCATCATGGTACTTCCCCTCACCAAGTTTGAGAGGAAAGACCTTTGGGGCTTCAAGGTCAACCAGCCCGGACGCCAGACTGAGCCTACCACGGAGGCTATCATCTTCAAGCTCATGCAGAATGACAAGGTGAGAGGCCTAGAGGTAGTCATGCAGGACTTGATTGGACGTCTGTTAGGGAGACACTCTCGACAGGTTAGAGGTACTCACTTCCACACCTTCGGTAGATGTGATGAGGATGGTGAGGCCATTGACTTCAAGGACACTTCGAGGGAGACAGCAGAGCCGATTCGTCTATACCTCCAGGACTTAAGGTTCTCCTTAGGCACGTGGACACTGATAGGACAAACGTCATGCTCAGCAATGACGAACTCCAGGTGCAGGTTCATGAGAAGGACAAGCTCTTCGCGGAGCAAGATGAGATAGTCAAGGAGATGGAGGCCAAGTTTGAGAGTCGGGACAGAAAATTCAAAAGTCAAGAGAAACGAGTCCAAGATAGTAACAAGAGGATTCGAGACATGACTGCAGAACTGGAGGCCAAGGACTTCGAGCTCGAGCATCAGGAGACTGTGATTGAGAGGCTTCGTTCTCAGAAGAGGGCTCTCAAAGCCAAAGTAGAGACCTTGACCACCAATGTCGAGGAATACAAGACCGATATGGAGAATGCAGGTCTTACCTTTGTTGAGGAGGAGGTTGATGCCAAGGAGTAGTGATGACTACTCATTTATCATTTATTTATCATGCTTTTCATTGAGTCGCAATGACCATCCAACATGTGGATGACTTGCTATTGGTGTGTTTACTTTGCAAACTTGTCATTTATGTTGTTGAACTATTTTTATTATGATGCATGTTTGGTGATTGTTATGTGATGTATTGTGCATGTTAGCATCTATGGGTATCTCATTCTTATCTCTATTGAACAAACCACAAATGCCTCCCCGTCGTGCCAATCCCAATCCCAACAACAACAACATCACCCCTGAGATGCAGCAAATTATGACAGCTCAGACTCAGCTGATGCAAATGATGACTATGTTCATCCAGAATCAGAACAACAACAACAACAACAACAACAACAACAACAACAACAACAACAATCAGAACAACCCACCGGGTTTTGACATGCTTACTAGGTTCTTGAGATTGAGGCCAGCAAAGTTCTCAGGAACAACTGATCCTATGGTGGCCAATGTTTGGCTACGCTCTGTGAACAAGGACTTGGTAACAGTTGGCTGTACTGATGAGGAGAAAGTCAGATTTGCAGCTCACTTGTTGGAAGGACCAGCAGCTACTTGGTGGGATAACTTCCAGATCACCACTCCCATTGCAGATGTGACATGGGCTATCTTTGAAGAGGGTTTCCGTACTGCTCACATCTCATCCGGAGTGATGAGTTTGAAAAGGAAAGAGTTCCATAACCTGAAGCAACGTCACCGCAGCGTGGCTAAATATATTGAAGAGTTCAACAATCTGGCGCGTTATGCACCGGATGAAGTTGACACGGATGCTAAGAGGAAGGAAAAATTCCTTGAAGGGTTGAATGATGAACTGAACCTGCAGTTAGCTGTGGCATATGTTCCCACATACCAGTCTCTTTGTGACAAGGCTGCCATTTTGGAGAACAAAATGAAGCAAGTTGAAAGTAGGAAGAGAAAGCACTCTGACAAGCACAGCTCGGGATCGTCTCACAAACGTTCCCATTATGATGATAGTGGGAGTTCAGGATCCCACAAGCATGGGAAATTCAACAAGCACCACAACCACAACCGTCATCATGACAACAAGAGTCACCGTAGTCATGACAATGACAAGTACAAGAATCACAAGGGTGGATATAAGAGCCACCACAGTGGTAGTGGAAGTGGCAGTGGAAGCCAGCCTGTCAAGAAGGATCTTAGTCAGGTTGAGTGTTTCAAATGCAAGAAGATGGGGCATTATGCAAATGAATGCCTAGAAAAGAAATTTTAAGGACCCAACAAGCCCAACCCTTTTCAAAAGGGACAAGTGAACCACATCAATGTGGAGGAAATTTATGAGGAACCTGATGCTGTTGCTGGTAAGTTCAAACTCAATTCTGTTCCAGCATTTTTTCTCTTTGATACTAGTGCATCTCATTCATTCATATCAAGAGCATTTGTTGAAAGAAATGAACTACCGGTAGAAACTATTGGGTGCCCTATAAAAGCAAGTTCTCCCGGCGGAGAAATGATAGTGAATTCAGGATGTCATGATCTAGTCATAGAGTTTGGGAAGTATAAGTTTCCCGTTAACTTGATAATCCTAAACTCCCAAGGATTGGATGTCATTTTGGGAATGGACTGGATGACTAAGCACAAGGGAGTGATAGATTGTGCCAACCATACTGTCTCACTCACAACTCCAGAAAATAAAAGAATCAGATTCAAGACCAACTTTGAATCAAAAAGGAGTAAGCTAAATTCTCTTAAGGGGGTTAGCATGGACAGTGTGCCAATAGTGAGTGAATATCTAGATGTGTTTCCGGAAGAATTGCCGGGAATGCCACCAAATAGAGATGTGGAGTTTCTTATTGATTTGCTACCAGGATCTGGACCAATAGCAAAAAGACCGTACAGGATGTCAGTTGATGAGTTAAAATAACTCAAGAAGCAGCTTGGAGAACAGTTGCAGAAAGGTTTTATCCAACCAAGTTCTTCATCTTGGGGAGCACCAATTTTGTTTGTGGAAAAGAAAGATAGAAGTCAAAGGTTATGCATAGATTACCGTTCACTCAATGAGGTGACTATCAAGAACAAATACCCTTTGCCCAGAATCAATGACTTGTTTGATCAGCTAGAAGGAGCTTGTGTGTTCTCAAAGATTGATCTCCGGTCAGGTTATTTCCAGCTTAAGATAAGGGAACAAGACATACCTAAGACGGCTTTCACCACATGGTATGGATTGTATGAGTATACCGTGATGCCATTTGGATTAACCAATGCTCCAGCATATTTCATGAATATGATGAACAAGGTGTTCATGGAGTTCCTTGATAAGTTTGTTGTCGTTTTCATCGATGATATTTTGATCTACTCCAAGAGCAAAGAAGAGCATGAAGGACATTTGCGTTTGATACTTGAAAAACTTAGAGAGCATAAGTTATATGCCAAATTCAGCAAGTGTGAATTTTGGCTAAACGAAGTTGGATTTCTTGGACACGTGGTGTCAGGAGATGGAGTAGCAGTTGATCCTGCTAAGGTTTCAGCTGTAACTGAATGGGAATCTCCCAAGTCAGTGAAAGAAGTTCGTGGTTTCCTTGGCTTAGCAGGTTGCTACAGAAGGTTCATTGATAATTTCTCCAAGGTAGCTAAGCCTATGACAAAATTGTTAAAGAAAGACAAGAAATTTGCTTGGTCTGAAGGATGTGAACTCAGCTTTCAAGAATTGAAGAAGAGGCTAGTGACAGCACCAGTCTTGTGTTTGCCAGATTTGGAGAAAGATTTCCAAGTGTATTGTGATGCATCTCATCATGGATTAGGTGCCGTACTTCTGCAAGAAGGGAAAGTTGTGGCTTATGCCTCAAGACAACTCAAAACACATGAAGTTAACTACCCTACTCATGATTTAGAGTTAGCCTCTGTAGTCCACGCACTCAAAACATGGAGACATTATCTTTTGGGAAAGCGTTGTGAAGTGTTCACAGATCACAAAAGTTTGAAGTATATCTTCACCCAGAAGGAAATTAACATGAGACAAAGAAGATGGCTAGAACTCATCAAAGACTATGACTTAAGTTTGCAATACCACCCCGGTAAAGCAAATGTTGTAGCGTATGCTCTAAGCCGTAAGGTTTTTGTGAATGGCCTTACTAAGGGAGAATTGCCAGATGATCTGTGTGCCCAATTTAGAGATCTCGGATTGGAGATTGTGCCTGAAGTACATCTCATGTCTTTGGATGTTCAACCCACTTTGTTGGACAAGATTAAATAAGCCCAGAAGATTGATAAGGAAATTGAAGGGATTAAGGAAAATATTGGCAAAGGAAAAGCCAAATGATTCCATGAAGACGAACAGGGTACTTTATGGCATGGAAAACGTATATGTGTTCCACAAGATCCGGGGCTTCGGAAACTGATTTTACAAGAAGCACACAATTCACCATATTCCATTCATCCGGGTAACACCAAAATGTACATGGATATGAAGGAAAGATTTTGGTGGAATAATCTCAAGAAGGACATCGCCGAACATATTGCTTTGTGTGATGTATGTAGTAGAGTGAAAGCAGAACATCAGAAACCAGCAGGATTGTTACAACCACTACCTATTCCTGATTGGAAGTGGGACAAGATAGGTATGGACTTCATTACCGGATTACCAAGGACCAGGTCAGGATATGATTCTATTTGGGTAGTAGTGGATCGCCTAACTAAAGTGGCTCATTTCATACCCGTGAAGACAACTTATACAAGTGCTAAGTTACCCAAGATCTATATGAGCAGAATTGTATGTCTACATGGAGTACCCAAGAGTATTGTGTCTGATAGAGGAACACAATTCACTTCTCATTTTTGGAGGCAATTACATTAGTCATTGGGAACGAGGTTGGAATTCAGCACCGCTTTTCATCCTCAGACTGATGGACAGACTGAAAGGACTAATCAAATTCTTGAAGATATGTTGAGGGCATGTGCCCTAGACTATGGAGCCAGTTGGGATGAAAGTCTGCCTTACGCAGAATTCTCTTATAATAACAGCTATCAAGCCAATATTGAGATGGCACCATTTGAGTTTCTCTATGGGAGAAAGTGTACCACCCCATTACTATGGGATGGTGTGGGAGAAAGAAGTTTGTTCGGACCAGAACTAATCAAAGAGGCTGAAGAGAAAGTCAAACTGGTTAAGGACAGATTGAAGATAGCACAGTCCCGACAGAAGAGCTATGCAGATCCTAAGCGTAGAGAAGTCACCTATGAAGTCAGTGATAGAGCTTATCTTAGAGTATCACCACTTCGTGGAGTGAAGAGGTTTGGAGTCAAAGGAAAATTGGCCCCAAGATATGTTGGACCATTCAAGATTCTGAGTCGTAAAGGAGAAGTTGCTTATGAGATAGAATTGCCAGAGTCTTTGTCTGCTGTTCATAATGTGTTCCATGTGAGTCAACTTAAGAAATGTCATCCAGAAATGGAAGAAACTTCTTTGAAGGATACTATACCCTTGGAAGAGGTTCAATTGGAAAGTGATCTCACTTACGAAGAGAAACCTATCAAGATTCTTGAGACTGCAGAAAGAGTTACTCGGACTAAGACAATCAAGTTTTGCAAAGTTCAATGGAACCATCATTCCGAAGAGGAAGCAACTTGGGAAAGAGAAGATGATCTTCGGAAAGACCACCCTCACCTATTTGCTAGCCAACCCGAACCTCGAGGGCGAGATTCATCTTAAGGGGGTTAGATTTGTAACATCCCTAAAATCATGTTCCAAAAATCATGCATATCATCCATGCATCCATGATCATGTAGGGTTTCATTTCAAAAATCGATTCAAAAGCAGGAGCATATGAGCTCATTATTTTATGTGATCAGCATTAAATCAAATGCTACTCTCCAATGAGAGATTATTGTTCATGAATCAAACCTTGTTACTCTCAGATTGTTTTGCTTGCTTTTTACTTAAACCAAAAATTTGCAAAACAAAGGTGAATTTAAATCCATTTTCAAAACTTGATCAAATCTAGTGTCAAATCACTATTTTTTTTGATCAATAGGACCAAGCTAATACAGAGGGTCCATATGTTTTTACACTCAGAATTATGATTGTTACACTCTGCAAAAACCCAGAACAAATTTGAATTCAATTAGCATTTGAATTTGTTTGAAAATGGTTTCAGAAAATCAAAACAGAATTAGAAAATGAATTAAGAAAAGGAAAAAGGCCAGCGCCAGTTATTTAGCCCAACAACAGAACCAGCCCACTAAGCCCACCCGGGTTTCCCCTTCTCTCTCTCACTCGTAGACAAACCCACTGAGTCACTAACCGCTTGGGCCCATTCCCTCTTTCTTACTCTCGCTGGCAAGTGGACCCTGCGACCACGTCGTCGTCGTCCCCAATCAACGCGTGGCCGAGGCGCTCCGCTGTTACCTCGCCGCAATCACTGCCTACGTAATTGCCATTGATACCGCGCGTGATCCTCGCCCCCGCTCTGGCTATAAGACCCCCTCCCCTCGCCGCTCATTTCCCCTCACCTAGCACAGACGCCACGCCACCAGGCTGCCAGTAATTGCCATTGCCTCGCCGCAGACCGAACCCACTCCGGCGACCAATCCTGGTGAGCTCCGTGCGCGCCTTCCTCTCTGATTCATGCGAACTACTTCGCAACCTCCTTGCGCTCCTACTGACACCTTTAGTTCGTCCTGTACTGCCCCAGGTCGTTGATTCCAACGAGCACCGCAAGTTCCCGACGCCGTCTCCAACTCCGGTGAGCAATTAAGGTAAAAGCCGACCGCCCCGTGCCTTCCCTTTGAAACTAACCTATTCGCCTGAACGATGCGCACCCGCTGATACCCTCCGTTTGTGTTAGGGCGATTTAGAACGTCGCCAACGTCGTCGTCCACCCGAGCCCGACGCTGTCCTCCACTCCGACGAGCTCCCACGGCCACTGCAGCGCGCCCCTTGTCAAGCCACCGCCACGTTGAGCTTCAGTACACCGCCTCGAGTCTGGTAAGCACCTCCACTGACACCAGCCCCCTCTGTAGCCACCGCGACGCCGTAGACCGAGCGCGCCGCTGCTCGCCATCGCCGCGCGCCGCTCGTCGTCGCCTCGCGCCGCCAGACTCTGGTCGTTTGATCGAGAGCCGTTAGATCTAGATCTAACGCATGAGACAGAATCACTTAACGAAACGGTATGTTTAGATCTGGACCGTGCACAGTCACTTTAATCCAACGGCCTGCATCGACCGATCCGTGCGAAGCGGTATCGACCAATTAGAACACCCCGCGTGGCTAGGGTTTAGATTTAAAATCAGAATTTGAATCTATTAGATGTTTAAACTTGTTTTAATCATAACTTTTGATTCCCACGTTCAAATTTGACAAATTTTATATCAAAAGAATCAGGAGAGAAAGTACTTTCCTTTAATGCAATGTGTTTAATGTTTTGTTTCTGTTAAAATGGTTATTTTCACAGAAGCATGTGTAGGCCTATTTTTGTGTATATTAATTATTTGAGAAATGTTTTATTATTCAAATAAAGGTTGTTTGGCAAGTTTTGAACTTGTTTATGAACTAGTACTGTGCACTTGTCTTGTTAAGTATAGGAAATCATCACATATCATATTGCATGCATCCATATATTTTTGCTTGTATTTATTTTGTATGTGATTTGGTGCTATCATTTTATGTGTAGATTTTGGTGCAAATAGTGATTGTGATTGTGAGGATTGTAGCTACTCTCCAAACTACCAAGGCAAGTGGTGCTTCATGATTTTATCCCTATGTTTTTCAACTATGCATTAGAAATATTTTGCTAGTCTTGCATGGTTATATTTTGCTTATATGCTATGCTTGGGAAATCCTAGTAGTTGTAGAATTGCTAGAAATTTCTAAGTTAAGATGCTTATCTATGCCATGCTTAGCCTAGCTAGTAGCAACCAAGGGTGGTTATATGTTCATGCTATGAATAAATATTTCTAAGTCTTTGGACTATGTTTTTGCTTAATAAAACAACTAAGTGAATGAATCACCTGGGTGGAATGGTTGTGAATGGTTTATGTTGAGTGGTTACACAAGGCCCATTTCTATGGTTTACCTTGTGTATCTCACTTGTGGAAATCCATCCAGGAACAAAGGGATTTGAGAGGCCAAATGTTAAGAAGCTTCTAGTGCAGCCACTTGGCAATATGGGCTCTGCCTGGATCACATAGGTTGCAATAACTTAGCCAATTGGACAGTTGGTGGTAGTGGGATGGTAGGTTGGAACGCGTCCATTTGGTCTAAGGGAAGGCTTCTGAAAGGTCCTGTCTTGGTGAAAATCAAGTCTTGTGGGGAAAGTGCACAACCTCTGCAGATGGAAGAATCTAAGTACTTAGCCATGTCCCTGGAAAAGGAAAACTTGAGCATCAAGACATGGAAGCTATCAAGAATCTCCTCATCCCAATTTCTAAGTAAAACTTGTGGTTGAACAAGGGTGAAGGACCCCAATGTCTATTGGTGGTTCCTTGGGAAAAGTTTTTGACAAAGAAAAACTTAGTGTTTTCAACTAATAGGAAAAATCTATTTTTGAGCAAAGAAAGCCTAAGCTACACTTAGCCAAATTGCATATAGTATCTAGTCCACCAATATTCTACTAAGGTATCACTTGCCAATACTATTCCAATGTATTGACCCACTGTGGCTGTAACTTGTGATGTTGCAGGATATTCTGATGATTAGGAGTCATGAGTCTACACTCAACATGCTTGCCTGTGGCACATGAAGATGAAGACTTATTTATCTATTTACTTGTTTAAACTCTTGTACTAGGCCTGTGGCCATGGAGTTGTAAAAGACTATGTTGTCTCTGGAATGACTGTAATAATGACCTTTGTTTCTGTGTACTTCATCTTAAACTGTGGATGCTAGCATTGATCCAGGGACTAGCATTGCAATCACAGGGATCCTTTCCTTTACAAAGGAGGGATCTTACAAACCTTAATCACTTCAAGATGCTTATGATAGGGACAATGAGTGCTGAAAGCTAACAAGTACCATAATTTTTGGAAGCTCCTTTTGAAAGTTGAAATCCCTTCTTCCCTTTTGAAGGGCCTTTCTTCCACTACTATCCCAGCATTAAGTTGCCATTCTTAGTTCTTTGTGCAGTGTCCCAAAACTTATTGATTGATTGATGCATATTGTGATATTACTTGTTCTTGTGCTATTTGTTTCTAGTCACTCTTATGAACTTTGAAGGTGTCATATGCATCTATTTGCTACTCTATGAGGGACAAGCTGATTGCCACTATGCCATGTTTTATGTATGTGAAACAAACAAGCATTTTTCAATGCATGTTATTCATGATCTTTGTTTGTAGCCTTTCATGTTGCATGCATAGTTACCTTGTCTTACTGTTAGAACTCCATCTTTCATGCACATGTTTAGAGTTCTTTGATCCCAGCTTTCAATGCTATCAAATGGTTTGATATTTATTGTGAAGGTGCATGTCACCTCAAAAATTATTATTTTATCACTTACCTACTCGAGGACGAGCAGGAGTTAAGCCTGGGGATGCTTGATACGTCGGAAACGTATCTATAATTTTTGATGTTCCATGCTTGTTTAGTATCTACCTTTCTTTGCTTTGTCTACACTTTGAGGTGTTTTTATATCTTTTATGGAACTAACCTATTAACAAGTTGCCATTGTGCCAGTTTCCTATTTTCTTCTGTTTTGGTTCCAAAAAGGCAGAAAATCAATATTCTCGGAATAGACGGGACAAAAGCCAAAGTCAATATTTTACCGTGGGGGACACGAATCCAGAAGACGAGATGGAGGGGCGCCACGGGGTGGCCACATCCCCAAGGCGCGGCCAAGCCCGGCCCATGCCTGGGCAGAATGTGGGCCCCCCGGGCACCCCCTGCCTCGCCTCCTCGCCTATAAGAAGCCCCTGATGCAGAAACCCTAGGCACCCAATCAAAACTCCACGAAACCATCTATAGCCGCCGCCACCATCGTCCCTAGATTGGGGGGATCTGAAGTTCTTCCCGGTACCCTGCCGGAGGGGAGATCATCCTGGAGGCCTTCTTATCCGGTATGATGGGTGAGTAGTTCCACCTTGGACTATGGTTCCATGTATGAAGGGTTCGTAGCATAGAAAACAAAAATTTTACTACGATGGGAACAACTATGTACCAAGATCTATCTACTAGATACAAACAACGTGCGTATGTATATCCGTAGAGAACATACCCTTGAAGACCGACAAAGCTTAACGAGTCCAAACTCGTGGTTGATGTAGACGATCTCTTGCCGATCTCAAGATCGAGAGGGAGTCCTTAGCACAGAAACTCATCGGCGCATCCGTGCTCGCACAAACTTCCGATGCATCGAGCAACCTCTGCCTCCTCGCTCCAGCGATGCAGCGGAAGCACAACTCTTTCTTGCCGAATAGCCACCGGGAACATGTATCTCGCTAGTCCGAGACCATGGGGGATAAATACTAGATAGAGAGAGATCCTTCACGAGGAGGTGTAAGTGAGAGAGAGGAGAGGGGGCTCCTTTTATAGGAGGAGGGGAGGGGCACCCAAGGGGGTGGACGCCGGCCATGGGGGCTGCCCCTCCCCTCCTTCCTTCATGTGGGTGGACACTCCACTCACTCAAATGCCTTTAAATTCCCTCCACTAAAAAAACCACTCAAATTCCCATTAAATTTCCACCAAATTTAATGCGAACTCTCATTAAATAAAACTCCTTTTATTTATTCAGAATTTTGTCAATTACTTTAATGACAAACATTCACATATAACCCCTTGCTAGTATTTCGTTTCACATGCAAAAACACTTTTTGCAATTTCACCCGAAAACCCATTTAGGTATCTAGTGAAATAAATTCATGCGCTTGTTATTCTTTCCGACATGAAACTTTTGCTCCAAATGGATGTAGGTGTATCTTAAGTGTGTCACCCTACAGTTCGCGAATAATGCGGACATGATCGAGACCCCTCTCGGATCAATAATCAGAAGCGGGATCTGGAGACCCATACTGACTCCCACACATTCAGCGATGACTTTCTTGTGATCGCGAGAACCTTTTACGCTAGTATCTTAATCCCTTTGTTTCGCGATATATTACATGTCCGAGATTTGATCATCGGTATCTCCATACCTAGTTTGATCTCGTTACTGACATGCACTCTTTTCGCGTTCCCGTGATATAACATTCTAGTGATCAAATCACTTGCTTGCAAGCTAATCAATGTGATATCACTGAGAGGGCCCAGAGCATATCTATACGTCATCAGGATGAACAAATTCCACTCTCGATCCATGGGCCTCAACATAACACTTTAGTAGTTCTGAACCCATCTTTATAATCACCCTGTTATGGTGTGACGTTTGATGTTATCAAGAAACTCTTCCGGTGTTAGTAATTGACATGATCTCATGGTCTAAGGATTAGGATCACTTTGTAAGTTGTTATAGAAATATAAACTCAATGACCTTGATCGTAATGCTATACTTAGGACGAATGTTCACCACACCATTACACTAATTTTGTGACCTCGTTATTAACAACATCCAATGTCTATGATCAGGAAACCTTGATCATCTTGTTAATCAACGAGCTAGTTTATGAGAGAGGCATAACTAGGAACTTTATGTTTGTTTATTAAACACACATGTATTAACGTTTCCGTATTAATACAACTATATTATGCAAAATAAACATCTATCATATACTTCGAATATACATAATAACCACTTTATTATTGCCTCTTAGGGCATATTCCCTTCAGTCTCCCACTTGCACTAGAGACAATAATCTAGTTACATAGTGATAAATCGAACACCCATGGAGTTCTGGTGTTGATCATGTTTTGCTCTAGGGAGAGTTTTAGTCAACGGATCTGCTACATTGAGATCCGTGTGTACTTTACAAATCTTTATATCTCCATCCTTGACATGCTCGCGGATGGAGTGAAACCGGTGCTTAATATGCTTGGAATTCTTGTGAGACATTGGTTCATTGGCATTGCCAATGGCACCATTGTTGTCACAATAGATCACCATTGGGTCCAACACGCTCGCAACCACACCTAGTTCGGATATGAACTCCTTCATCCAAACCGCTTCCTGAGCCGCTTCCAAAGCAGCAACATATTCGGCCTCCGTTGTTGATCCCGCCACCACGGGTTGTTTGGAACTGCTCCAACTAACCGCTCTGCCATTCATGAGAAATACGTATCCGGATTTATAGACGGTCACATTACCATCAGCATCATTTTTCCTTTTGAAAATCCATTTATTCTCCACAGCCTTTCAGTCGTGAGGTAAGTCCACCAAGTTCCGAACTTGATTTTCATACATGGATTCCATCTCGGATTTCATGGATTCTAACCATTTGTTGGAATCCGGACTCATCATCGCTTCTTCATACGTCGCAGGGTCATCAATTTCATCAACCGTGAAATTCATAACAGGGTTTTCGTACAGCTCGGGAGCTGCACGCGTCCTGCTAGACCTGCGAGGTTTGGTAGTACTCTCTTTCGGAGTTTCATGATCATTATCATTAGTTCCCTCTTCAGTTGGTGAAGCCAACTTCGGAACGACTTCCGGCGCTGCGCTACTCACCATACTATGAAGAGAAGGTTCAACAACCTCTTCGAGTTTTACATTCTGACTACTCACACCTTTCGCGAGAAACTCTTTCTCTAGAAAGGATCCATTCTTGGCAACAAAAACCTTGCCCTCGGATCTGTGATAGAAGGAATACCTAATAGTTTCCTTAGGGTATCCTATGAAGACGCATTTTTCCGATTTGCGTTTGATTTATCCGGTTGAAGTTTCTTCACATAAACATCACATCCACAAACTTTAAGAAATGACATCTTAGGTTTATTTCCAAACCACAATTCATACAGTGTCTTTTCAACAGATTTCGATGGTGCCCGATTTAAAGTGAATGCAGCGGTTTCTAGTGCATAACCCCAAAATGACAACGGCAAGTCCGTCAGAGACATCATAGATCAAACCATATCCAATAAAGTACGATTACGACATTCCGACACACCATTTCGCTGTGGTTTTCCGGCAGGTGTGAGTTGTGAAACAATTCCACACTCTTTCATATGAGTGCTAAACTCGTAACTTAGATACTCTCCTCCACGGTCGGACCGTAGAAATTTGATCTTTCTATTACGATGATTTTCCCCTTCACTCTGAAATTCCTTGAACTTTTCAAAGGTTTCAGACTTGTGTTTCATCAAGTAGATATAACCGTATCTACTCAAATCATCCATGAAAGTAACAAAATAACGATATCCACCTCGTGCCGACACATTCATTGGACTACATACACCAGAATGTATGATTTCCAATAAATCTATCGACCGTTCCATTGAACCGGAAAACGGCGTTCTAGTCATCTTGCCTATAAGGCATGGCTCACATGTATCAAATGATTCAAAATCAAGTGATTTGAAAAGTCCACCCGAATGGAGCTTCTTCATGCGTTTAACGCCAATATGACCTAGACGGCAGTGCCACATATATGCGGATATATCATCATTAAGTTTAATCCTTTTAGCATCAACATTATGAATACGTGTAACATTATTATCGAGATCCAACAGAAATAAACCATTCATCATCGGTGCATGACCATAAAAGATTTCATTCATATAAACAGAACAACCATTGTTCTCTGATTTAAATGAATAACCACTTCGCATCAAACACGATCCAGATACAATGTTCATGCTTAGTGCTGGCACGAGATAACAATTATTCAAGTTTATTACTAATCTCGATGGTAAGCGGAGAGGTAGCGTTCCGACGGCGATCACATCAACACTTGATCCCTTACCGACACGCATCTTGACCTCACCCCTTGCTAGCGGTTGCTTGTTCCGCAGCCCCTGATTCGAGTTACAAATATTAGCAACTGAACCAGTATCAAATACCCAGGTGCTACTGCGAGTACTAGTCAAGTACACATCAATAACATGTATATCATATATACCTTTGTTTGCCTTACCGGCCTTCTTATCTGCCAAATACTTGGGGCAATTGCGCTTCCAGTGGCCAGTCCCCTTACAATAATAGCACTCGCTATCAAACTTAGGGACAACTCAGGGTTTCTTTTCAGGCACGGCAACTGGCTTGCCGCCCTTACTTCCCATCTGTTTTCCCTTCTTGTCTTTCTTGAAACCAGTGTTCTTATTGATCATCAACACTTGATTTTCTTTCTTGATCTCCACCTCTGCAGTTTTAAGCATTGACAGAAGCTCAGGGAGAGACTTCTTAATGCCTTGCATATTATAGTTCATCACTAAGCTCTTATAGCTAGGCGGCAGAGACTGGAGAACATGATGTATACCTAAGTCAATGGGAATAGTTATTCCCAAGGACACAAGCTTATCGGCGTAACCCGACATCTTGAGTACATGCTCACTTATGGAGCTGTTTTCTTCCATCATGCAGCTAAAGAACTTTTCTAAAGCATTGTAGCTCTCTACAACAACATGTGTGTCGAAAATCATTTTCAACTCACCCATTGTATCAAATGCATTGCCGTTTTCGAAACGCTTTCGAAGTTCTAGCTCTAGCCCATACAATATGCCGCAATGAACTAAGTTGTGGTCCTCCTGACGAGTCTGATAGACATTCTTATCCTTGTCAGGGGCATCATCGAATGGTGGGGAGCCTAGCGGCACTTCTAGAACATATTGCTTTTGTGCAGCAGAGAGGAAAATCCTCAAATTCATGGCCCATTCGGTAAAGTTGCTACCATTCATTACAAGTTTCTCTTTCTCCATGAACACATTGAAATTAAAAGCAGGTGGTGCCATCTACAACAGAATTTGTAAAGTTTAGACTAAGTTTATGATAGATTGAGTTCAACTAATCCACATTAAGAATTAACTCCCACTCAAAAACGACATCCCTCGTGCCTTTTTGGTGATTACATGAACCAAATCCACTACACGAAGTTCGATCATCACGTGAGTTGGTGTAGGTTCAATGGCAAGCATCAAATGGGCATCATATCTACCATATGACTCATGTTTAACCTTTTGGTACGTGTTTCGAGGCCATGTTTGTATATGCTAGGCTCGCCAAGTAAGAACCTTAGTATTCGCATGTGTAACTGTTTTACACCCGAAATATGGCCATGGATCCAAGAACACCCGATCATCACGTGATGTCTTGGAGCGACAAAACATAATCGGTGCATACTTGTAACATACCGCCTTTTGTGTAATATTAATAAAGACATGTTTGAGCATTGCATGCATGCATAATACTTGCATTTTGCTTTAAACAAACAAACACAAATAAAACCCTAATTTTGCTTCCTCTCAAAACCATTCAAATGGTTTACCTATTTTGAAAACTATCAAAACAAATGGAGCCCAAATAGTGTAGAGGGCCCCTTAGTGTTTTCAGATATTATATAAAAGTTTCTGTAATTTGAAAATATTCAAAACAGATTTGAATTCAAAATATAAAAGGAAATCAGAAAAAACAGAAAAAGAAAAACAGTTTCTGGAAAAAAACTAGCTAACCTATCTCTACTGGGCCGAGCCCACCTCTCCTCCCTTCTCTCTTTGCCGCCAGCGCAGCGCGCAGCTGGCCCAACTTGACCCAGGAGCAACCCGTCCCCGGCCCCGTACCGCTTCAGCCCTTCTGTTCCGCGTCATCTTCGGCGACGACGAGCAAGCATCTCGCTGTCGACACCACCGCCGTCCGTCGTTACCGGCGAGCGCCACGATTCGTGCTGCCGCCCCCGAGCGCCTATATGACCCCCAGAGCTGCCGATGACGAACCCTAGCCCGCCACTCCCCCCCTCTCCCTAGATCTCCTGTGCCATGGCCGACGAACCCTAGCTCTGCCGCTGTGTCGCCCCGCCGTCTTCGGCCACCCTACGCCAAGCCAAGGCCACCGTTGGATGCGCCTCTCCGCCCTCGTCCTTCCTCTCAAAGCTCGCGTGCTGGGACGCCTTCCTCTCCCCGGAATCGAGCTCGAAGCACCGACGGCCGCCGCACTTCCCGCCGTTGATTCGTCGCCGTCCGGACTCCCCGAGCCTCGCCACCACCCCTGTTGTGCTCACGATGAGCCCATGGTGGTAACACACCCCTCCGTTTCCCCCTCCCCTTCTGTGTTGTCTTCCCCGCGAGAGCCCTACGCCGCCGCCGCTTGCCGTCGTTGCACCGCCGTCTCCGGTGACCATTTCCAGGCGGCGCCGCCACTATCTTGCTCCCCGCGACGCCCTCTCTCTAACGCGCCCATCCGTGCATCCAAGCGCGCTCGGAATCGATGGATCGAGCATCGATCTGAGGATGAGCTTCTTTTATTTTAATTGTTTTGTAATTATTTCTGTAAATGAAAATCCCTGACAGGTGGGCCATACCTGTAAGAGTTTTAATCTTTTCTGTAAATGTTTTCTGAAATTAATAAAAGTCTGACATGTGGGCCCAAGTTTGGAAATTATTTTAAATATTCCAAAAATGAATTAAAATTGGAGAAAATCATAACTAATTCATTTTAAATCATAAAAATACAAATAATATACCAAAATGTTCAGAAAAATGAAACCTATCTAACTAAGCTATAACCATACATTGTTAACCAACTTTTATGGCAAGTTTAATTAGAAGAACCAATTGAACCCCACAGGTGATTCCAAGGATCTCCCTGTTCTAGGGTTTGGACCTCTCGGACCCCGTTTAAAATGAGCAATCATGTTATAGGATTCTTTTCAACACTATATAACTTTTCATATCATCCATATCGTATGAGCATTGCACATGCCATGTGTTGAGTGTTGCATTTCCTTTTCTGGTGAATGGTTCTCGCGAATAGGAACCAAACCCGAAGCTGAAGTCAACGCCACCGAAGAGAAGTATCAGTCCAACAACGGACAAGGCAAGAGAATCCCCACTCATACATATGAATCCTATGTTTACAAAGTATTTCATTCTCGTCATATGCATTCGGTTCAATAGTCTTTTATCAGTAGATAGAGTAATCCTATCTAATGCATGTTTCCCCTTGTGAACTAAATACCCGATCCACTGCTCCTATCATAACTAGGGTTTGGCTTATGAGCATTGCTAGTGCCACAGTTCAGTCAAGCTTAGCCATGCTTACTGGTCCGATACTGATCATTCAGATGATGCACTAGAGATGCGAATGAACCTAGTATGGTAGGATGTTGTGATGTGATCGGAGATGAATACTAAACATGCTAAGGCTTGTATGGGAGGCCACATGGGTTGTGGTTTTTGCAGTCCCATACTTGCCACCCCTAGGACCCGATGTTCTTGCCTCTTGAACCAAGACGAGCGTACAACCACACGGGGGCCTGGAAACCCCCTCTACCAACTAACTTGCCTAGTAGATTCCATGAGTCACATAGTTCGGGCTTTCCATTCGACATACTCATCTTGGTTGTTCTTGAATGGAGGTGAAGGAGGTGCATTCATAACAGGTAGGTAAGCGTGGCTGGGAACAAGAGATGCCCGGCATCCGTAATCTTGATCCCTGCACACATCATTAGGGACCGGTTTTGGGACTTTACCCGTTACGGCGGCATCTCCCTAGTGCGTGACTCATGGTCTCGGTGAAAGCAAGGTAACGGTCGTGGTCAACCACTCTCTATCGGCCTTCCAAGGAAGAGGGATAATAATTTGGCATTAAGAATCGGTTGGTACGTGTGGGTAAAGTTGGGCACCCCTGTAGGGTTATTAATCCTTTTGAAAAGCCGTGTCCACGGTTATGGACGACTTGGGAATGGACGTGAAGATCATAGAGAACTATAACTGAATGATAAAACTTGCCAACTAATGTGAGATCCGGAGTACTTCCTTGGGGTTGTTTGAGGGGGTAGTCCGGGAAGAGAGGTTCAGTTGATGATGGTGCTTGGTGGATATCGAAGATGACTTTGAAGAGCTAGAGTTGTAGTCTTCTTATCTGTAGGGTTTGCAGCATAGAAAACAAAAAAAATCCTACGATAGGGACAACTATGTACATGGATCTATCTACTAGATACAAGCAACGAGTGAATATACATCCATGGAATACATACCCTCGAAGACCGAATAGCGTTAACAAGGTTGTACTTGTGGATGATGTAGACGAACGCTTGCCGATCTCAAGATCGTGATGAAGTCCACTTGGTCTAGCCGGTCCAGCACCGCAAAGCAGTGGTGCATCCGTGATCGCACACACGTCCGGGTACCCTGACAACCTCCGCGCCCTCGCTCCAGCGAAGCAGCGGAAGCAACAAATCCTTCCAGAAAAAGCCACCGGGAACATGTATCTCGCTGACCGAGACCATGAGGGGAATTCTAAAGGGGGGAGAGAGATCCTTCGCGAGGAGGTGTGCTTTGAGAGGAGGAGAGGGGGGCCTTTTATAGGGAGAGGGGGGCACCCCAAGGGGCATGGCACCAGCCATGGTGGCTGCCCCCACCTCTTCCACATTCATGTGGGTGGAGATCCCACTCAAAATGAAAAGCGTCCACTCCCATTAAAAAGCCTCCACTCAAAAATCCACTCACATGCATTAAATTTCCACCAAATTTAATGCAAGCTCTCATTTAAATAAAACTCTTTTATTTCTTTATTCAGAATTTTGTTAATTACTTTAGTTAACAAACATTCACATAAAACCCCTTACAACATTTCAATTTCACATGCAGAACCAGTTTCAGCAATTTCAACCGAAACAGTTTCGGTGTCTAGTGAAATAAATTCATGCGCTTTCCTTTTTCTTTCTCTAGCATATTATTTGCTCCAAATGGTGTCGGTATCCCTTAAGTGTGTCACCCTACGGTTCGCGAATAATGTAGACATGATCGAGACCCTCTCCGATCAATAATCAGCAGCGGGACCTAGAGATCCGTACTGACTCCCACATATTCAACGATGACTTCTCTGATCGTGTGAACCTTATACGCATGTAACTCAATCCCTTTGTCTCACGATATATTACATGTCCGAGATTTGATCATCGGTATCTCCATACCTAGTTTGATCTCGTTACCGACATGTACTCTTTTCTCGTTCCCGTGATATAACATTCTAGTGATTAAATCACTTGCTTGCAAGCTAACTAATGTGATATCACCGAGAGGGCCCACAGTATATCTATCTGTCATCGGGATGGACAAATTCCACTCTTGATCCATGAGCCTCAACATAACACCTTCGTAGCACTGAACCCATCTTTATAGTCACCCTGTTACGGTGTGACGTTTGATGTTATCAAGATATTCTTCCGGTATTAGTGATTGACGTGATCTCATGGTCTAAGGACTAAGATTACTTCGTATGATGTTATAGCAATATAAACACAATGACCTTGATCGTAATGCTATACTTCGGATGAATGTTCATCACACCATTACACTAATGTTGTGACCTCGTTATTAACAACATCCAATGTCCATGATCAGGAAACCTTTGATCATCTTGTTAATCAACGAGCTAGTTTATAAGAGAGGCATAACTAGGAACTTCCTTTTTGTTTATTAAACACACATGTATTATCGTATTAATACAATTATAACATGTAAAATAAAAATTTATCATAAATAAGGAATACGACAATAACCACTTTATTATTGCCTCTCGGGCATATTCCCTTCATTATCCCCTTATGAAAATGATCTGACTAGACGAGTTTCTTCTCCCTCTTGTTTTGAAAACAAAAGATGGCTTTATGCAAAATAACTCCACTAGCCATAAGTCTTGCGGAGTACACCCTGTACTCAGCCTTGCTTCGTTGATGTTTTTCTACAGATGAAGTTACTCCAACTGAAGGTGGTTTCTACGTCAAAGGCGACGAGTAGTCGGGGTTCCCGGGCAGCACCCTAGGATCTATGGAAGGGTCACTACTTATGTTTATAGCCTCTTAGGCCCTTTGCTAAGTTTGTTGTTTAGAACAACTTGTTTGCTTCCGTTGTTTGTTGTAATGATGGGTATGTGACCCCTGGCTTGTATGACTGGTTTGTAACTCTTTTAAGAGTTTACCTTATTAATGTATGGTTTGTATGTTCTGTAATGTTACCGATCTTTCCCTACGCGCTTTGGAATTTAGGTTAGGCTTATATCAGATGAAGATCTGGTATTTGTCTAGCCCTGATCCCGGGTCGTGACAATACTTAAGGAAGGACACATTATTTTCTTGATATTTAAATGCGGGATCATCTTATTATGCTAATAAAACGCCAAACAAGCAATATAAGATGCAATTAAACACCACATGTTTATAAGTGAAATGATATGGTTCCTGCACTAGATCTCCATCATGTGCATCGTGGTATGATCACTATCATACCTCTATGTGTAAGGCTAAGGTCTATGGAACTTACACTCTATGTGTGTTGTAATAGTATCGACTTATACTTCTAATTACAACATCACCATATCATGACACTAGCCCAACAACAATCTAAACTATACGCTTCTAATTTATCCATTGCAAGTTTTACGTGGCTTAGGGCTTTTGAAGATAGAACCATTCTTACCTACGAACATGAACCACAACGAGGATAACCAAATTTGTGACAACTCGTTGCAAATTAGATATTGACTATAGTAGGAGAGACAGACACCCGCTAGCCACTTATGCAAAACTAGTTGCATGTCAAGCGTGAAACAGGTCTCATATGCGAGGACATGTAAAGTTTGTCCGGGCCGCTTCATCTCACTATGGCACCAATATCCAAAATACAACTAAGAAGCAATAACATGATCATCATCGCCCACATACTCATATGTGTACTACCCGTGTAAAGCATCTACGCATAGATCCGGCTCTGATACCACTGAAGGGTTCGCAGCATAGAAAACAAAAAATTTCCTACGATGGGAACAACTATGTACCAAGATCTATCTACTAGGTACAAACAACGGGCGGATGCATATCCGTAGAGAACATACCCTTGAAGACCGACAAATCTTAACGAGTCCAAACTCGTGGTTGATGTAGACGATCTCTTGTCGATCTCAAGATTGAGAGGAAGTCCTTAGCACCGCAACTCAGCGGCGCATCCGTGCTCGCACACACGTCCGAGGCACCGAGCAACCTCCGCCTCCTCGCTCCAGCGATGCAGCGGAAGCACAACGCTTTCTTGCCGAATAGCCACCGGGAACATGTATCTCGCTAGTCCGAGACCATGGGGGATAAATACTAGAGGGGAGAGAGATCCTTCACGAGGAGGTGTAAGTGAGAGAGAGGAGAGGGGGCTCCTTTTATAGGAGGAGAGGGGCACCCAAGGGGGTGGCCGCCGGACATGGGGGCTGCCCCCTCCCCTCCTTCATTCATGTGGGTGGACACTCCACTCACTCAAATGCCTTTCAATTCCCTCCACTCAAAAACCCACTCAAATTCCCATTAAATTTCCACCAAATTTAATGCAAACTGTCATTAAATAAAACTCCTTTTATTTATTCAGACTTTTGTCAATTACTTTAATGACAAACATTCACATATAACCCCTTGCTAGTATTTCATTTCACATGCAAAACACTTTCTGCAATTTCACCCGAAAACCTGTTTCGGTATCTAGTGAAATAAATTCCTGCGCTTGTTATTCTTTCCGGCATGAAACTTTTGCTCCAAATGGATGTCGGTGTCTCTTAAGTGTGTCACCCTATGGTTCTCGAATAATGCGTACATGATCGATACCCCTCTCGGATCAATAATCAGAAGCCGGATCTGGAGACCCATACTGACTCCCACACATTCAGCGATGACTTTCTTCTGATCGTGAGAACCTTTTATGCTAGTATCTTAATCCCTTTGTTTTGAGATATATTACATGTCCGAGATTCGATCATCGGTATCTCCATACCTAGTTTGATCTCGTTACTGACATGCACTCTTTTCTCGTTCCTGTGATATAACATTCTAGTGATCAAATCACTTGCTTGCAAGCTAATCAATGTGATATCACTGAGAGGGCCCAGAGCATATCTATCTGTCATCGGGATGAACAAATTCAATTCTTGATCCATGTGCCTAAACATAACACTTTAGTATTTCTGAACCCAACTTTATAATCATCCTGTTACGGTGTGATGTTTGATGTTATCAAGAAACTCTTTCGGTGTTAGTGATTGACATGATCTCATGGTCTAAGGATCAGGGTCACTTCGTAAGTTTTTATAGCAATATAAACTTGATGACTTTGATCATAATGCTATACTTCGGATGAATGTTCATCACACCATTACACTAATGTTGTGACCTCGTTATTAACAACATCCAATGTCTATGATCAAGAAACATTGATCATCTTGTTAATCAACGAGCTAGTTTATGACAGAGGCTTAACTAGGAACTTTATGTTTGTTTATTAAACACACATTATTAACGTTTCCATATTAATACAATTATAGCATGCAAAATAAACATCTATCATATACTTGGAATATACATAATAACTACTTTATTATTGCCTCTCAAGGCATATGCCCTTCAATATAGTAGCTAGATAGTTGTATCTCCTCCTTGTGCTTTCATGTATAGATCTTGTGAGCTCCGTTAATGATCAAGATCTAATCTATTTGTAATCATGGATGTTGTGTTTGCGGGGATCCGATGGATATTGAGATTACTATGTCAGATTGATTAATGGTTTTGTCTTTATGATTCTATCATGCCTGTGTTGTTTGTGATCTTGCATGCTCTCCGTTGTTAGTAGCTATCTTGGCCAAGTAGTTTCTAGTGACTCCAAGATGGGGTATTTATGCTCGATAGTGGGTTCATGCCTCTAGTTTCCAAGGGAAGTGACAGAAATCTCTTCGGTTGTAGATGTGTTGTTGCCACTGGGAAGAAAACAATGGTCTCTTGTTCATGGAGCAAGTGGATTGTTTACCTTACACACTTTGCTTAAAGCAGTTGTCTGTTGCTTGCAACTTAATACTGGAGGGGGTTCGGATGATAACCCAAAGGTGGACTACTAGTCATAGATGAAGTTGGATGGCGGTCTATGTATCTTATTGTATTGCCCAATCGAATCTCATAGGATCTTTTTGTCTAGTATTGCATTGTTATGCCTTGCTCAGTTCCTGTCAATTTCCCTGCTGTAATTTGTTTACCCTTCATGCGATGTTGTTTATCTAAGGAGAGCACCTCTAGTAAACTATGGACCCTGGTCCAATATTTACCATTGATACATCTTCCACTGTTTACTTGCTGCAAACCACCATTACCTTCCATACCATATAGTTAATCCTTTGTTACAGCAACCGTTCAGATTGACAACCTCACTGTTAGTTGGGGCAAAGTCTTGAGTTTGTGTTGTGCAGGTCTCCGCGTCGTTTGCAACACCTGTGTGACATTTCCTTCCTCCTACTAGTTCGATAACCTCGGTTTATTACTGAGGGAAGACTTGCTGCTGTGCTGCTTCACACCTTGCTCTTGGGGTTCCCAACAGGCTCCACATCAACTGAGCCATCACTCCACGACAAACAAATTTCAGGGCCATGCTCTTTATGATTTTGTGGTGTGGAATGTCATATCAAAAGGTTGTAACTCGACGGCCCACTCCGCCATGCAGTCGGTGGCGTTGGGGTTGCGCAGAACCGTCTCCATAGGGTATTTTGTGACGATCTTGATGGGGTGATCTTCGAAGTAGTGGTGCAACTTCCTAGAAGTGATGAGGAGCGTGTAGAGTAGATTCTACTGCATAGTGAAGTGCTCGCGTGTGTCACGTAGCACCGTGCTGACGAAGTAGACAGGGTACAGAGGCTTGGCTCCTTATACTTTTATAAATAACCTATATAGTATGATAAATATACATGTTAGTACATGATTAATTATCTAGTGAACATTAATTTATATTTTCGATGATGTGTGCAAACAGTTGGAATCTGCCTTTTCTCATAACCCCCTTCTTGGTCTGCCTTGATTGTGACCCCCTTCTTCTTGCTTTGATTATTAACCACAACCCCATTTTCATGTATGAACTTGGATGATTAGGAGACACTAAAATAAACCTGCAATAATTTCCATGCATCTCCTAAGGTTAGAGGTACTGCATGATTCAATTAGCTGTGATACTTACCCTCGCCGATCCGGCTACTCTTCTCCATGGACTGCTTACTTGGTTGCAGGCGCTGGTCGGATGAACACTTGCCCACCCAGCTCCGCTGCTCCATCAGCTGCCTAGTTGCTTGCGGGCGCTTGTCGGATGAACCGTTATCGATCCGGATCCTCTACTCCATGGGCTGCTTGGTTTCTTGCAGGCGCTTGTCGGATGAACCCTCGCTCCTCTGCTCCATGGGCTTCTTGGTTGCTTGCGGGGGCTGGTCGGATGAACCCTCGCCAACCCTGCCCCTCTGCTCCATGGGCTGCTTAGTTACTTGCGGGCGCTGGTCGGATGAACCCTCGCTAACCCTGCCCCTCTGCTCCATGGGCTGGTTAGTCGCTTGCGGGCGCTGGTCGGATGAACCCTCGCCTACCCAGGTCCTCTGCTCCATGAGCTGCTTAGTCGCTTGCGGACGCTCGTCGAATGAAGCCATGAAGCTGCCTTGTTGGCGAGGGCAGTGCCAGTGAGCAGAAGTTGGCAGGAGAGTTTGAGTAGAGGACAACACAGGCTTTGCGTGAGAGGGATGCAGCTAGCTAGTGGCTAGCCAGCTAGGAGGGATGGGTAAGGCAGGGGCGACCAGAAATGGCTAGTTCTCAGTAGAATTGCTATGGCTCTGTCAATCTGTAGTACCAGCAGGAGAGGCGTTCATGCATGAGTCGAACCCATGACCTGGTGCTCTCGGTCATGAGTGTACAACCCCTCCGACAATTATTTCTGTGAAAAATGTGCAACTACACCGTCGAAAAAGTGACAGGGATTCAGATACGGTCCAAAGATTGTGAAGGGCCCTAGGGCAACATGAAATGAAGGGTCCCTAGTTTAAAGTGTCAGAGCTTCCTTAGGGTCAAGGGGGGCAATGGCCCCCCCTTACTAAAAAAATATTAGAGATATATTTAATATTTATACAAAGTTTTCAAATATTACTCAAAATTTATGTATGATTAGCATTCTTGGGCGTATCAACTATGCTTGCCATGCGCCACCACTTGTTAACAAAGTAAGGACTTAAGATAGTAAAAAAGTATTATTGTGATGCATTAAAAAATTAAATAATCCCGACATCTATATTCTCTAGAAGTTGTGGGAACAAGAAAAAATATTAAAAAATGTTAGAGTTTTTTTAAAGAGTAGAATCATGATAGGTATAGCTTAAACCATTTATATATTTTTAGATAACCATTTTCATTTTTTTAAAGTATTTTAAACTGCTGGATGTCAAAAATAGTAGACTATTAATAAAAAAATTGTGGGCCGAGCCCCTAAACCATGGGCCCTGGAGTGAGCATCCCTTTTCCTTGGCCTATGGGCCGGCCCTGCAGGGATTCCGCATGTATACGTTAGTTTTTGTCAGTTGGGTTGCTTTTAAATTTCAAACTGCCTCGTCGATAGACTGGCAGTATCCATCCCTCACGTCGCGTGCCTCTCTACTCTCTATTGTGAGTGCCCCTCTTAGGCTGATCATGCATATGATACTAGTGTATGATATTATCTTCATAGTACATGGTATCATATGGTAGTATCATATTAATACTATATTTAATAATTTATAGAATCTCAATACAAAGTTGTGTATAGAATTTATTTGTATAAGGATTTTCTAGTTTTACGTGCTATGATACGGTATCTATCATAATAGTTTAACCATCTCTTTCTTTATTAATTGTTATGCCATATCATATATTTACCAACATGACATGCGTGATACTAGCTATGTTATTCTCACTTGAACCGGCCTTACACTCAACGCATCTTTGCTTGCGCTTTGATGAGTCGTTCCATTTCTGGACACCCCTATGGGCACTAGCGGACCTTCTTGGAGGCTAAAAGGGTCCTGGCCCTCCCTACTCAACTGCAATTTGTACTATACTATTTAGTATTTTCATTTTCAACCGTAGAAAACACAAAATATTTTAAGTTAGCTTCCTCAACTATCATCTATTGTTTTTTGGCCTCTCTTATAATGATGGGAAGGTCGGCCACTGCCTATGGGGTTAGCGTGCAGTGCGGCATATGGTCTGTTGGCTGCCAAGTGTAAGCGACCGTTTCTTACACTCTCGTACTATATGTGTACTTCAAACCGTCATCGCTCACGGGCGCCTATAGTTGGTGTGGTTGATAATTAAGTACTCTACTCCCCTGGCTGGTTCCCAATCGAATACCACATTTGAGTTCTTGCACATATTATTTTCAGGTTCTTGTCAGGGGAGTAATCGTTTTCTTGAAAAAAAAAACTGACTTTACACGTTTTGTGAGGTTGCTTCCATCCTAATAAAGTCATGCATGACGTACGTGCACTAATGCAAAACAAACCAATTAAGCGATCGATCTTTGCAATACGGTGATTGATGACATGCAAGTTCTCCACAAAAATGTCTGAACCAACGGAGCTATGATCTTTTTTTTCAACTGCATCGACTTACCGTCAACCGATCGACTCAATCAACCACCAACGAATTGCAGGGTTTAATTCTGTCTGGTCCATAGTTGTCTACTCGATCTCCCACGAATAGTTTCTACTCAGTCCAAACTGACACTAGTTTTTTATAAGGCTGGTCATAATGGTAATATCATATATCTAGTATCATGTATATGATACTGGTGTGTCGATTTAGAAGACGAGCTCTAAAGCGATTTTTCAAGGTTTGCACCTCCTACCTACATACTACCTCCATTCCGGTTTATAATACGTACTTTGACAAAAAAAAATTGATTGGAAATTTCGCCAACAAAATACAAACTATATTTAACAAAAATTATATCATTAGATTCAGATTCAAAATACGTTTTCAATGGTATAATTTTTGTACATATGATTCATATATTGTTGACTAAATTTACGATTAAACTGTTTTCTTAAAGCAGTATTAGCTCTAAGCAGTATTAATCCAGAATAGAGAGAGTATATGACACTACCATTATAGTCAGCCTAAGAGTAGTGGACAGCTACCGTTATTTTTGTAAGCACTCATCTAACCACCTCCCATTATACATGCTTTTATATAACGATCTTCCGTAAAGTTTACAAACCGTCTGCACGTGTTCCAACCATGTGCAATGTCTACTCCACCGAATCCATCTCCACAGTATGTGGCTTATCGTACATGACTTTGCGGAGGAAATTGTTCAGAACACAACTGACATTAAATAAATATCTGCCATAATTTTGCTACTCTCTCCATTTACATCACAATCACATTGCGTTTTAAGTTCGGTTAAAGTTAATCTTTGTGATTTTTTACCATATGTTAAGAAAAAATTCAACATCAATAATACAAAATCTATTGTATTAGAATTGCCCTAAATTATTTTTCGTATTATATGCTTTTGAAATTATGGATAGTGATATTTTTTACTTATATTTTTGGTCAAACATTATAAATTTGGCGTTGACTAAATCCAGGAGTGGTAATTGTGAACGAAAAGAGTACGTTTCATGGGAATCAAGCTTGTGCGACTCTGCCCCTCATCGGGGCAGTTTTTCTTTGACATGGAACACCATGCACTCCATTTAACTTGTGGACTCGACCAAATCGTCGGCCACTGCTGCATGAGTTACATCCCTTGGGAGATCGGTCAACCGCACATCATTGTTACAAAAGACTTTCCTAATAACAAGGTTTACCAGCACATGCGGTGGTTTATTACAGGAACGAGGTTTGAAAATCACATGGTACTCGATGAACCCTAAATTGAGAAGAATTTTTGCTTCTCGGAAGAGAACGCCTCTTGATGCTCTGTCACGCGAGAAACAGGTAACCGCTTGTTGCAGGCCTAAACAATCTGTTGGGAAGATGATACGGCCCATTCCAAATTGCTCTGCTAATCCGATCGCTTTCAGCAGCGCCACTGCAGCAATATGATCACAGCTACTAGCAACACCGAAGAGGACATCTCCATCAGGTGCTCTCAGAAAAAAAATAAAGCAGCGCCACTGCCTCTGCGTGCATGACATCAGCAAAATGATCACAGCAGCTACTAGCAACAGCGAAGAGGACATCTCCATCAGGTGCTCTTGCGATACAATCCAATCCACCCTTGCTAGTGTCCTTGACCAAGGAGGCATCCACGTTGATCATAACAATCATGTTTTTTAGGAGAAAATTGTGCTAAAACCTACAATAACAACAGGGTCAAACTCACCCAAACACCAACAATACATGGGCAACTCCCACACACATCGACATCCAAGGCTAAGAGAAGACCCACGGAGACATATGAAAGAACACACCAAACACGACCACCCTACACCGCGTCGACAAAGACAAGTAAAGAGACATACAACAACCAACAGCAGACGTATTTCCTGTAGCACCCCTCTACTTGGTCGATTTCTCCTTCCCAAATGCTAATCTTGGCCTAGCACCACCCCTCATGGACTTAACCTTACATCCTAATAATTTGTTGGATCCAGGATAGGCTGCAACCAAGGTGGCGAGAAAATCGCAAATCTCTCTAGCGACGACAGCTCTAGGTATAGGAGTCAACAGTCCTGACTTAGCAACCCCATCACATATGGGGACCACAAACCTGCCAAATTCAGGTGAGAGAGAAACTACAACATCAACATAATCGCTCTTGTCAAAGTCAAGCGCCCGAACCACGATCAAGCCCATGCCCTCGCACTCAGAGGCAACCAACACAACAGGTCATGATGACGGATCACGGGGAGAGAAACAACCAAAGAGTTTCTCCTCCTCAATCACAGACTATGTCTGCACAGAGGAGTCAAGCGCAGCCGAATCTTGCGCTTCGACGAGCCCCAGACCATCAGAAGGGCATGCATCCGCCGGCTCCAGAGAATCAGCACCACGCGCCAAGAACAACTTGAGAGCTGCCACCTCTTCACGGAGGGGGCGAGATGCCTCCTTGACGCGGACATCAACAAGCCGAAGGTGGCAGTTAACCTTGAACTGCTAGCAACACCTAGGAGACGGTCCAAAGTGGGAATGAAATAGAGAGTCCAAAGTGGAGTTAACCTTGAACCGCTAGCAACACCTAGGAGACGGTCTTGGCGGCTCCGCTAAAATCACCGAGGAGTGGCCCATGACCTCAGCCCAACTCTAGGACAATGACAGACGACGAGGTTTAGCATACGAATAGAGGCTCCGCTGGTAGGGAGCATGGGAGACCGGAGAAGGAACACAAGTGACCACCTCATATTCAATAGCGGCAGGAAAGTGAGCATGACAGAAATGATCCCGATGAGAAGGACAACAACAGCGGATGCATTTGAAGGGTCCACGGCATGTGCTGACCTGGTGGTCACGCTCGAGGCACCAAAAGCATCATCCCCGAGCCCAACGCTTGAAGGCGAGGCTATGCTTGAGGCCTTCCTTTTGAAGCAAGGACAATGGCTTGCAGTCAGGGCGGCCACCCCGACCCACCTACACCCAACCTTCCTCATCACTAAGAGCAGCAGTTGCATCACAGATGCCGGTACAGGGCTATGCTTGAGCCTTCTCCTCATGGTGCACATCAGCAGTGCCGCGAACCAAGCCAGAAACTACGCCTTTGGTGGAGGCCAACAACGTCTGCAGAGCCAACTCTTCATCGTGGTTATCCTCTTAAAATCTCAAAGAAGCATCCAAAAGTAGGCTCATGGGGAAACTACAATATACAAATATATACTCTAACACCCCCCCTCAAACTCATGATGGATCCACAACACTGAGTTTGGAGAGTAAGAAGTCATGCTGCGCTCGAGTTTGTGCCTTTGTAAAGAAATCCGCCAACTGCAAATCTGAAGGCACATAATGAAGCGCAACAACCTGATCCTGCACCTGAGCACGTGTATAAAAAGTATCAACACCAATATGCTTGGTCAGCTCATGCTTGATTGGATCACGTGCAATACTGATAGCACATGTACTGTCAGACAAAAGTGGAGTAGGTGTCGTAACAGAGACCCCAAAATCTGCAAGCAACCACCGTAACCAGGTCACCTCAGCAATCAACAAAGCCATAGCCCACAGCTCAGCCTCAACACTCGAACGGGAAAACGCTACTTGTTTCTTCGTCTTCCAAGCAACAAGCGAACCACCAAGAAAAACACAGTAAGAAGAAAGTGAACGACGATTCCTAGGATCACTCACCCACGTAGCATCCGAGTAGCACTAGAGCTGGAGAGAGCTGGAACTAGGAAAGAAAAGGCGACGAGTGATCGTGCCACGAAGATAACGAAGGACACGGAGGAGATGACTGTAGTGAACGGTGGTAGGAGCTGAGACAAACTGACTCAGAATATGAACAGGATAAGAGATATCAGGACGAGTGACAGCAAGATAAACAAGACTCCCAACAAGATGGCGATAACGCGTAGGATCAGGAAGAGGATCACCATTAGTAGGACGAAGCTTAACATTAAGCTCCATAGGAGTCTCAACAGTGCACTCATCCCCAAGAGCAACACGAGCAAGAAGATCCTGAATATACTTTTCCTGAGAGATAAAAAATCCATCAGAAGTGGAGGAGACCTCAATCCCAAGAAAATAGCAAAGAGGACCAAGATCAGTCATAAGAAACTGATCACGAAGACGAGCCTTGATAAAGGCAATATACTCAGGATCATCACCAGTAATGATCATATCATCAACATAGAGAAGAAGAAGAGTGCGTCCACGAGGAGAAGTGTGAACAAATAGCGCTGGATCATGAAAACTAGGAGAGAAACCAGCAGCAGTCACCACAGAGGCAAAGCGTTCAAACCAGGCACGAGGGGCCTATTTCAGCCATAAAGAGAACGTCGAAGACGACAAACCATCCCATCGGGAACAGAATACCCAGGAGGAGGCTGCATGTAAACCTCCTCACTCAACTCGCCATTAAGAAAAGCGTTCTAAACATCAAGCTGGGACACATACCAGCGTCAAACAAAAGCAACAGCAAGAAGAGTATGCACAGTGGTCATATGAGCCACAGGGGCAAAAGTCTCATCATAGTCATGGCCGTGCTCCTGCTGAAAGCCACGAGCCACAAGACGCGCTTTATAGCGCTCAAGAGATCCATCAGAGCGGGTCTTAATTTTATAGACCCACTTACACGTGATAGGACGAACACCAGAAGGGGGAGAAACAAGATCCCATGTGCCAGTGCGCTCAAGCGCAGCGATCTCCTCGGCCATGACAAGCTGCCATTCAGGATGATGCTCGGCATCCCGATAAGAAGTCGGTTCAGAGACGACAGAGAGACCATACTGACTAGGAGAGTAACGGTCTGGAGCACGACGCTGACGAATAGGCCGTGAAGAGGGAAGCTCATCGGCGGAAGACGACTCATCAGAAGAAGAGGAAGAAGGAACAGCAGAGGAAGGGTTCGAAGCCGGAGAACGAGGAGAACTAGGGGAACTAGACAGAGGAGAGGATGGTGTCGAAATCGAAGGGGGCGCATCAGAAGTAAGAGGTGGAGAAGAAGGGACAGCAGGAGGTGCATCAGGAAAAAGAAGAAAAGAGATATCATCCACCGGGTAAGTACCAGAGGTGGGGCAAGGATAGAAGGGACGCGTCTCATCAAACGTGACATCACGAGAGATGCGCATCCGACGACCAATGGGGTCCCAACAGCGATAGCCCTTATGCTCATCACTGTATCCGAGAAAAACACACTCAACAGACTGAGCGGTCAGTTTGGTGTGTTCGCGAGGAGGTAGAAGGACATAGAAAACGCAACCAAATAAACGAAGAGTCGAGTAATCTAGAGAGCTACCAGAGAGACGCTCGAGAGGAATGCCACCTTGAAGGGTAGCAGAAGGCTTAATCTTAATGAGGTAAGTCGACGTAGCGACATGCTCAGCCCAGAAATGCGGCGGAAGAGAGGAAGCAATCATCATAGCACGGGTAGTTTTAAGAATATGACGATGCTTACGCTCAGCGACACCATTTTGAGCATGGGCGCGGGGACACGAGAACTGAGGAGGGTGCCCTGCTCAGCAAGGACAGCACGCAGGTGCTGGAAGATATACTCTCCTACAGAATCAGCACGAAACACACGAATAGGCGTGGAATACTGAGTACGAACCATGGCCGCAAAGCGCTGATAAATAGAGAGCACCTCACTGCGAGAGCGCATAAAAAACAACCAGGTGTACCGTGAAAAATCATCAATGAATAAAATATAGTATCGATGGCCCCCTTTGGAAGCAAAGGGATCCGGACCCCAAACATCTGAATGAACTAAATCAAAAGGTCGCTGAGATACAGACACACTAGTAGGATAGGGAAGCTGAATCTGTTTGCCTAACCTACAACCCTGACATGAATGTAAAGACACATCTCCTGAGACAGACCCCAGAAGACCATGAAGAACTAAGGACGATAAACGGGAGACACAAAGGTGACCCAGCCGATGATGCCACTGCTGAAAAGAGCTAGTGATAGAAGCAGCAACCGCAGAAGAACTAGCAGATGAAGTGTTAGTGGATGGAAAGCGAAGCCAGTCTAACTCCCATAGCCCCGGAGACTCAAGGCTGCGAGGACTAGCTCCAAACAGGGCCTGGGTACGGCGATCCTGAACCGCACAAGAATCAGCGTCAAGAATGACACGACAACCAGAATCAGTAAGCTGACTAGCAGAAAAAAGGTTCATCTTAAGACTAGGAACATGAGAAACGTCAGGAACAGAGAAAGATGAAGTAGAAAGGGTGCCTCGACTGGAAACAGAAAGAGAGGTACCATCAGCCGTGATAACACGGACAGAAGAAATAAGAGAGCGAAGAGCAGAAAGAATAGAAGATGCAGAAGTCATATGAAAAGAAGCTCCAGAATCCAGATACCACGGAGATGACGTACCTGACTGTGTAGAAGGTGGTGGTTGCGCGGTGCCAGAAGAGCTAGGCACAGAACTAGCAGTACCCGACGAGGAAGAGCCTGTAGCAGCGAGCAGACCACGAAGAATGTCCTGATCAGTCAGTGCAACAGCAGAAGATCCTGAAGAACCAGCCTGCCTACGAGCATGGTACTGCTGACGTAAGCTGGGATCCCTCCTCCAGCAGCTAGAGACATCGTGGACAGGCTTGCCATAGTAGGCGCATGGAGGATGAGGAGGTGTTGTCATACCACGAGGTTGTTGAGGCTGACTCTGGCCCTAGACCGGAGGAGTAGAGAGTATCAGCAGCACTGGAGACCGCAACGAAGCCGACAACACAGGAGGACCATGAGCAGCAAGTACAGAAGGAACCTCCAGAAGACCAGCACCACGAAGACGAGTCTCCTCAGCACGAAACTCAAACAGTATCTCGGAGAGCGGAACATGACCACGGGCAAGCAGCTGGGCACGGCGTGGCTCAAACTCCTTACGGAGCCACGACAAGAACTCAAATACGCGCTGAAACTCATCAAGTTGTACGAAGAGAATCAAGCTGACGTCAAATAGCAGCACTCTGAGTATAGAACTCATCAATAGTAGAATCACCCTGCTGAAGAGCATGCTCCTGGCGAACTACAGACAGGTAAAGAGCATCCCCAGACGGCTGATAGCGCTGACGAAGAAAATCCCACTGAGCAGCAGCAGTGGGAAGACCCATGAACTCAGCAGCATATTGAGGCAGAACACTGGAAGTGAGAACAGCAGCAGCAGCACGAGCATCCTCATCTATCCACTGATTGTAGTCAGTCAGATCCTAAGGAGCATCGGGGGCAAGGGCAATAGGCGACGTAGGAGCAGCGGGGCGCGACGGACAGGAGCCCTCGCCAGAAAGCACACCCCAAAGACGAAGACCGCGCATGTGGACGCGCATAAAGGCAGCGAAATCAGGATAATTCACGCCATCAAAAATCACCGGGCAGCGAGGAATCGCAAGATAGCCCGACGAGGAAGACATTTTTTTTGGACGAGAATCAGATCAGATCTGATCTGATCAGATCCGCAGCATGCAGCAACAGCCGCGGCGGACAGGGTCGACAGGTCGGGCGGCGGCCGGGAGGCGGTCGGGCGGAGGACGGCGATAGGCCGGCGGGCGGGCGGGACGGGGGCAGCTGGGGCGGCAGCAGCCGGGACGGACGGATGGGGGGCGGCCGGGCGGCAGGACAGGGCGGCGGCCGGGGCGGAACGGACGGGCGACAACGACCGGGGAGGACGGGGCAAGCTTGCAGGCGGCGAGGGAGAAGCAGCGGCGGCGGCGGCTGCGAGAAGAGGAGCTACCTTAGGGCTCTGATACCATATCAAGCTTCATGCACTATCCAACGCAACGAAAATTCCGAACTGATGGAAAGGGCTAGTGCAATCCACTTATACACTTCAACATGTTAGAGTATATATTTGTATATTGTAGTTTTCCCATGTGTTAGGGGATTTTTCTGCATATTTGTACCTGTACATGTACTATATATTGTGGACTTTGGCCCCCTGGTAATACAACAGGTATATTATCCTAACATGGTATCAGAGCCTAAGGTCTCGAGTTCGAGTCCTAGCTTTTGCAATTTATTCTAAAATTGTTGTTGACCCCTCTATGTCCACGTATAGGCCTCTTGAGTCATACGTGAGTTTCGCGCGTCGTCTCTTTCTTCCGGTTGCACGTGCTGACTTCTCCCCGTCACATGTGAGAGAGGGTGTTGAAATGTATAAGTGGATTGCACTAGCCCTTTCCATCAGTTCGGAATTTTGGTTGCGTTGGCTAGTGCATGAAGCTTGACAGGAGCTGGTAGCACGGCACCAGGAGGAAGTGGCACTTTGGTAAAGGCAAGACCTCCTGAGGGAGCCAACGGCAACGACAAGTACCCAACCCCCTCAACCATCACAGCAGGGTTGCGCAGCAATCCATCGGGAGGGCAAGAACCTGCGGGAGGCTTACGGAAGCAACGATCATTGCACGTCTGACCACCAGCATCCAAGCCTTCCTCGGCTTCTAGAGCAGCAGCTGCACAAACTGCTTCGGTGAATGTGAATGCCAACAAGGTCTGCGACACAAACTCCATAGTAGCAGCTGGAACATAGGGAGACCCGGGAGCCTGTGACAGAACAGCCACCAACAGAGGTGCACGAGGACGAGAAGGACTGCCTCTGATGCCGGGAGAGGTCTCAACCTAAGTGCACGACATGGGTGCCGTCAGCGGAGCTTGTGCGGGCCATGGAGCTTGCGGAGGAGGCGGCGAGGCAGGAGTTGGCTGCCACTTCTAAATCTAGACGACGCCTCACCACATGCCACCCTCCTAGTCCTGTCGCCACCTCCTTGCCCGCATGCCGCCCTATAGAGCTCCACTCCTGTTAGCAACCGGCCACCGACGTGCAGTCACCTCGTCCTAACCATGGTCATTGTCGCCAGTGCACCAGTGTCCATGTTGATCCCCTGCTCGACACGCCGCCCGTTCTGCTTGTCCGTCGGCGTGTCGCCCCGTCCTGCTACTCCGCCGATGTGCACCGCCCTCGGCCTTTATATCTCAACCAGACGGCCTTTATTTCCCTGCCATCACAATGAGCAACAAACAGGCTTGTAAATTCCTAAGCTTGGGGATGTGTTTCCCCGGCAAATTTATTCGTGTAATAATGCGATTGTATTCTAGCTCCTTAGAAACTTTGAAACACTCGTGTTGGCTTGTTCCAACACATTGATTTTTCCCTTTGTTGTTTAGTTTTCCTGCGTTTTTAGTTTTCTCGTGTTTTTCGTTTGTTTTTATTTTCTTAGTCCTTGCTTGGTCGCAATTTATTTTCTATTCTTTAATTCCTATCATTTTTCCGTCCTTCCTTTTTTCGTAAATGTGGATTCACACTTCTTTAATATTATTATGAGAGAAATCGTGTTTGAGTTTTGAAGGAACACATCCCTATAAAGAAGAGAATCATGAAGTCACTTACGAGAGGTATAACCTATATCTCCCACTTTTGAAGTTTGGGTTGTTTATCCTAGTTGGTCGATTTGCTAATATGCCATGCTAGTGGGAGTAATTTAATATGGTTAGAGTAGAGATTTTTATTAGTATGATGATTAGTTGTTAAAGCTTTTTCTCTAGTTCTTTTAGCTAACCGAGTCTTGCCTTGGAAATAATATTGCCAAACAAATACAATAAGAAAAGGTATAAAATTTACGACTTGTTTGATGAATGATTGTCTTGAGAGTATGCACTTGAAGATACTTAACCCCATACATATTTTGATAGTCTTGACGACACTCATGAAAGGAGTTGTTTGATTAAAATAAAATCTAGTGGTAATTGTGATGCATGCCAAAGATAACCTTGTGGATCAAACCGCGGTACTAGCATAAAAAAGAGAGAGAAAAAGTTCTATTTTTCTAATGCACACCTTTGGGATGACAACAACTCTGCTAGCTTTTGAACGATCTATGGTATAACCCTAGATTTTGGCTATGAGTTGATGACATAAGTGGCATACGTGTCAATATATGGACAAAAGTATTGGTACTCTCAAAGATTGTGCAAGCACTTGTAAAAGGAACAGCCAATGATCCTTGAAATAAAATGAAGAGATATGAATAAAGATCTACAGAACAAGTCCTTCGCATGGTCTCATTACTATTTTATGAATTTTCTTGAAAGACAATGATTGGATTAGAAGTGTTTTTGATAGACTTGATTTATTGATGTGGGTGTAAATAAGACACTTTACTCTTATGCTACTTAGGACATGAAACTCTCTTACTCAACTATGGTATTTAAACATCCTAGTGTTCCTTGGCAAGATGAGAGTTAACTAGAAGAATTTGATTGATTGTTACACTTCAAGTTATTTATACTTATATTAAACTTTAGTTTGATTGTCTTGACTTATCGAATCTTATATAGTATTCTTGTCATTTCTCTAACTTTGATATGCCTCGCAAATGAATGAAGTGCTTAGCACATATGAATACTAACCGTAAGTGAATTCTTATTCTCGTTGTTTCAAGTTTAAATACTGAATTCCTTATAGTTATTTTGTTTCTTCTTGCTTGAGGGCGATCACGTTTGAGCTTTGGGGAGGTTGATGGCTCCAAAAATAGCCATCTTGCACCGCGTTTAAAAAATGTTTTTTGTCAAGTAATTGATAGAAACTCTTAATCCTTGACAATAATTACTAATAATTGCAAAGGTATGCAAAACCTTGCTTTGAATTCTGTTGTACATGAAATCATGCTTTTTATTGTTAAATCAGGAGTATTAATGAAGGTTTTTAAGGAACTCCATACGACCAAGTAATTGGGGAGTCATTCCCTGGCGTCCGCAAGCTTAACGACCACTAGAATGGGCAGGGTCCGCCTGTACCGTCCGCTTGTACCATGTGGCGATGGCTTCGTCTCGTTAAACCCTACAATTTTCGTGAAGACGCCTATATATTTTGAGGCTCCAACCACAGGCCAGAGGGTCGCTATTCTCAGATTACATCACAACACCACCAAAAGAGATCCACGCCATTGTTCATCACTTCCATCATCCATCCCCTCCATTAGCCATAGCCATTGCTTTGTACTTTAGATCTCCTTGTGATTCGGCGACCATTGTAAGAATATTTGATTTTAATCTAAGTATTTTGCACAATGTTTTATATCCTAGATCTATTTTTTATAAGTGCGTAGCCCTCACGGGCTACAGGTTGGGGATAAACCTCGCAGAAATTATGTGCATCTAATTCATGGAAGTATTGTATTTTGTTTGCAATAGAGATTTGTATCTTTTGTTTCTTTGTCTCTTGACTTGATCTGTGGACTTGTAGGTACCCAAGATCCCATAGACTGATAAAAGCTTGAGGTGAGATACTTGTCTAGCAGCGATCTCATAGTAACCCTAGTGACAGAAAGGGTAGTACAATCTTCGTTTAGCGACCCATTCAGGATCACAACAACATCACCACTTAATGCTTTGATCTGTGTTTTACACCTAATAATCGTTTGTAGTCCGTTGCTTCATGGTGCACTCAGTTGGATTAAAAGACTATTGCTATGCCCGCTGCATCACGCGGGCTCTAGTATACTAGGATATGTTGCCCAAAAGAGATTGTCTCTATTCAACCATTACACATGACTATGCTTATTATTATATTTTATACCATATGATGTGCAGTTGTAGGTGGATCTTCAACCCTTGCCTATCTCCATCCATTGATTCAACCCATTATAAAAGTAAACTAGATTGGTCTAGTAAACTAAGGTAAAACAAAGAAACAAAGTCTTATAGACGTGTCCTTTTTATTTCCTTTTAGCATTGCTTTTCAAGGTTCGATTAAACCTAGGTATTCTAGGAAAAAGGTATTATACTACATCCGTGAATCTGGATCGAAGGTATTAGTATGACTCCCTCTTCCTGATTCCGGAGGCGACTCTTTCTTTAGCTTCGTCGGGAATTGTGTTGGATGAACTTTGGCTGCGATGCAGCGTTGACTAGGAGATCAAACCAAAAGAGAGACCGTCATATAGATGAGCCAAATCTTCCAAATCCGTGGAGTTTTCACGAGTTTCTTCGACATTCATCGGATCAAAAACGGGCCTTCATGTTGGGCCGATTGATGATGCTGGTGTCGCCGCTGGCGATGCGGGTGTGGCCGAAGGATCCGAGCTGGGAAGAGCCGAAAGGCAGAGATTCTCGGGTGTTCCCACGCGAAAATGAAAACTTCCGATCATGTGATCAGTCTCCTGGTTCAAGTCGACGAGAGCCGAAAGAGGGGTGGGCGGACGCGGATCAGCAAGATCGTAATGGATCTCATGAACCTTGATCGTCGAGTTGCTGCTTGATGAAGGGGAACCCGCCGAATCCATGGCTCCAATGCTCAGAGTTCCCATAGACGGCGCCAATTGATGATGGGTAACCTCGGCAATACCCATTGTTATGGACTTAGGGTTTCGTGGCAAAGAGAGCGTTGGAGATTTCGTCGGCTGATCTGACAAACAAGGAAGTCGATGTAGTCTAATTATAGGGAAAGCTCGGTTACAAGTCACAGGTTCGCTAGTTGCGGTCTAGTTCACGGCGAATTGCAGAAAAGCTAAGGTGCCCTCTTTGTCGGGTCCTCCCAGCCTTTATATAAGAGGCTGGGTCCTGGATCCGTAGCCGGAGAGATTACAAGTTTATGTTTATAATACAAACTCTACGTCGCTTCATAGCTATTACTTAATCGGTAAGGCAAGTCTTTTATTCACCGGGTGCCTCTTGGACTCCCTTGGGCCTTTGTGGGCCATAAGCTTTTATGCGCCTAGGGTAACTAATCATAGGGACCCTATAGGTAATACCCATGTCAGTTAGCGTCGTTCAACGCGATATCTAGCGGCGGGTCAACTTTAACTTAAATGTCTCACCGGTTTTCTAGGCCACACATGCAGGGAGGCGTTCTGTGTTGCACCGACCACTCGACCTCTGGCATGAATGCGAGCCATCATCCCTCGCCTGCTCAAATAGGCTTCACCTTCTCGAGCACTGAGGCACACCAACACTCATCACACCAGCCTTCCTTCTCACCTTCACCGCCACCGACACCCACCACACAAGCCTTCCTCCTCACCATCATGCCTCATCGCCTAGTAATCACTTGGGCTAGAATCGAGCGCTACCCCGTGCTAGAACTAGCGCCTCCTACAGTCGTACTTCGGATGCTAAAGTAGAGGTCGACCTCGAGCAGGACCCCGACACGGATGAATCCTCCGACTTCGAGGATGAGCTGCCAGAGGAAGAGCCGGCAGATCCTGTGCAGAGAGCCCTCATCGCCTCCTACGAGATAAAGCGCAAAAAGAGGGAGAATTACCGGATCCTCGAGGAGATCAATCAGTGGCTCGTGATCTGCGACATTAAGATCTCTCGCGATAGAGAGGGTACGGAGGAGCGTGACCGGCTGCTCATGGAGCAAGAATGTTAGGCCATTCTCTGCATCAAATTTTGTGACGGCAGTGACTGCTGTCGCTCAGGAGGCAAACTGCCTGCCCGTCCTGTAGACAACTCGTCGGGCATGCGCAGCGACGGTGGCAGGGTCAAGGAAGAATGAGGCGGCGAACGGGGGCACCACCAACAAGGAGGAGCCTCGATGCGCTCAAACAATAGACTCCATCCATGGCGAGGCACCGTTGTCGGCTCGAGGCCAGGGATATGCAAGTAGGCGCGCCACCGTGATTTCCCGCACGCAGTAGCCGGTGCGCTAGATTTGCAGCACAGGATACCGCAATTTGCTGCATGCTGGATATTTTTTGGTCGCGCTGTATTTTGCAGCGTATGTCCTGAGCGTCTTTTTTACCTTCCGCACTAAATTGGCGGTTTTCTTAGCGCGGGCATATTTTAGTGCGTTTATTCAAGATGCTCTAACTTAACTAAATTATCATGCAGATTAAGAGAGATCATTAACTATGCCTCTACTAGTACTATCTAAAGATGTAATTGGTGAGGGTCCTGGGGCACCTCACAGCGATTTGAGCCACTAGAACGTCGGATGGGGTCATGGGGACATCTCGGCCATCCATTGCTAGATGAAGCCATGTAACAGCACGTGGTATAAAAGGAGCAGCCCACTGAGTCCACGATGGAAAAAACCTAGCCGCCAGCCCCCAATCCCATCGCCCACTCTCCTTCCCAATCCCCTCGCTCGCCTCCTCCTCGTCTGCTACCGCCGCCACTCCACACCTCCCCTATCCCCTTCCCGCCCGCCGCTGGTCTCGCGCCGCAGCTCCACCATCCTCTCTGCCTCTTCTTCTCCTTCCCCCTGCCCAATGTCCTTCTCCTTCTAGATCGAGGCTACAACAGATGGGGCAAAGAGGCACGGTCATTTGGTGACGCGATGGCAGTGACCAGCGCAGCCCGTGCACAGCGGCCAGGAGGGTCTCGCCCAAGATGAGTGAAGCCAACTCTGTCGTGCTTGGCGCAGGTGGAGCTGCGGCCTCCGAGATGGTTGATGCGGCGTCGTCGCTGAGTACCACGTGCTCAGGCCAGCGTCCACTCTCTCCCTACTCACTCCTCGGTGAAGCACGTCAAGCCAAGGAGAGCCGATGCCACCAGAGCCAAGGGGGACCAGGCGTCCAAGGTACCATCTGTCTTATGGATTTGGATTTTTTTAATTCTCTCGTCCCTACTCCCTTTTGGTTTAATCTCCTGATCTTTTATCTTTATTTGTCTAGATTCTTCTATTGATGTATACATGTTGTTTGATGAAAAAGGCAGGTAAGATGCAGGTGAAGGTTGATCAATGTAATATTCATTCATTCTACTTAATAGATTTTATTTACTGAAATTTAGCTCAGATATGCATCTTTCTGTAGGTTTTGTGAGTGTAGGTTTGTGCCTACTCACATTGGCGCTGAAACAGCTGTGTAGGTGAGAAGTATTGTTATTCATTCTTTGTATATGATAATAACTGATTTTTCTGATAATGATGTAATGCATTTGAACTCTCTTCTTAGCTGCAATATGCTCTATGCTAAAAGACTGGTCAGACACAGTGAAGGAAAAGTTAAAGGAATACATTCTAAAATTCATAATCCATCGTAGTTTGAAATGATGCAATGGTGTCCTCCGGCACCATCCAAATTTTCTTTACTAATTATTATTTCTACCACATGAAGTCGTATGCTTTTGCATGGTTATCGGTTCCCGTTTCAGCCTAGCAAGGTCTGAATTGGTTTCTATAGATTTTTGAGAACCAAGCGCGAAGCCAGCAGCCGCCGAGGAAACTCAAGCACACTTGCCCCTTCTACCGCAGACCTACGTGTCTGTTCTACCAACTGTAAGCTGCTGAGAAATCGTGTATACATGAATAGGCTTATTCTGTGATGTGTTATTTGGTTACTGTATGTTAGTTTTGGCAAGTGGAATATGGTAAGTCTCAAGTACATTAATGATGAATACAGATACAGTTTTCAAAAGGTACTTGTCGATAATAGCAACAATCTTTACGACGGTAGCGTCTCTGTACTGTTTGGTCATACTCTGACTATATGTCTTTTTCTTTGTATATCAATAGTAATCATATCTATGCATCAGGTAACCTGCTTAATCTTCTGTTGATTCAGTTATTAATGTTTAAGTTATCATACTCTTACATGTTTATATGGATCTTAATTTGTTGTAGTATCTTTCAAACCAAATTAAGGATCAAGTGCCAAGCAGCAACATTGAGATGTCTGATGCCGACGGTGACATGTTAGTTTTATTGTGTACTCTGGTAGTTGAATGTTCGCTAGAGTGATTGAATGATATATGAATTTTTGATGGAGTGATTGAACAATATATGAATGCTCTATTTATGTGCATGTAGTGCTTGATGATCTGCTTGCTGGTAGATTTTTAAATAGATAAGAACAAAAAAATGTTTAATTTTTGTTAAACTATATGTTGTTCATGAGAAACTTTGTGCGTTTTTCCCCTTTTAGATTTCAGAGTAATAACCATTGGTAGCTCATTTTATTTTTAGGAGTAAAGCAACAGTGTCGATCAAAAGGTTGCATCAGCCTTGATTAGTTGTGGAGGTGGAGTGGACCGCCCAGGAGGCGGTGGCTCGAGATCCAAGCATGAAATGGGTTCATCTTGATTTGTTGGAAAATATCCGTGTAGGTGATGGTTATAGTTTGCCCCTTTTCAATTCTCTATTTTCTTTGATTGTTCGTTTTATCTTACATATTGTGAGTTCATCTAGAGAAACTTCATCGGGTCAAATCCACTCGCCCCCAATTTTATATGGCATCAGTCCAATTAGGCACTTTTAAGAAGTTAGTACTTTTCTCTTTGAGTAATTATATTTTTCGTTCCTATTTTTTGGTTGTGCATTTCATTTTATCCTCTATTTTTTGGTGCAAGTATATTCTACAATAAGGAGAGAACGCTTAATAAAAGATTAGGCCCATATCTTGTTGTTCCAGCACGTAATGGATGGACATTTTTGAATATTGAATCATAATGGAAGTTGTGCATCACAGGTTTGTTCACAAAAAATTACTCTTGTAGCTATATTATCCCATGTTTTCTGGTTTTTATGCATCACAGGTTTCTCATGTACAAAAAAGTTTATATGACGCTGAGCATGATTTGTTTTTTTACAGGAAGCACACGTTTTTTTTTGTCTCATTTAGATAGCATAGAGATGCAAATGCAGGTTCGTCGAGAGCATCTGGTGAACCATCTTACCCCTTTGAAAATTGACCTCATCTATCATCCATAGCGGTATTATTCAGAGGTAAAATGTCTCATACTTGATTTTTTTTTGTTTGCGCTTCCTTGGATGGTCCCAAGTTTCAGATAACTGTAGTTTTATGGATAATGGTTCAGTTGACATTTTTTTAATTGATGTTACTTGCATATAAGCCTAATGCTAAGGGATGCATGTCTCTGAATTTTCCTGTTATGTTTGTTCTGGTATTTCTATTGGAAGTTATTGGTCAGGTTCCTCCTTTATGTTTGAAGTTCTATAGGAAAAAAGGTAAATAGTTAGTCTGCCATGAGTTGCAGTATATAATTGTTTTATATCTTCACTAGAAGTATTTGATCAAATTTCGAACAGAGGGAGGTAAGGTATTTTAGGAGCCTCAACCTGATGAGGTGCTAAATGTTTTTGGTTTCACCTTATATTTATTTTTGTAGTGCTTTTTTATTTTCCAGAAATAATGCTCTTATTATGTGCTCCTGTGATCAGTACAATATTTATAAATACCCACCACGTTATGTCATAGGTTCTCTCTTCATTCCAGAAATACAATTGTTTTGATATAGTGAACTAATTATTTTTAATGAAGTGTTGATTTTTTTACATACTGCTTTTCATTTCTTTTAGCCTATAATTTTTCTATTCTGTCTTGTGCACAAATATGCCAGAACAATGATCATGCATACACTGATCTTAGATAGGAATAATGCTTATAACCATTAGCAATTGTTTCCCATTCAGGTTGTGTTACTTCTCATTACTTCTAAAATGAAGGAATAATAGGAATAATGTCATCGTTTCTGCCTTTATTTTGGTCAAGGTCCAAGGGATGTATATGTTCCTATTAAAATGAAGAAACATAAGTGATACTTGTATGGATTTGCAGCCGTTATTGTATTTTTAGATTTATTTTATGCTCAATTTTCTGAGCTGGGACAAGCTAGAGCATGTTCAGTCCTTTTTGGGCCAACACAGCGTCCAGTTTTTTTTCCAAAATGACACAGAAGGACCCCTGACATGGGCGGGCAAACATGTATTCATGGGTATTCAGATGAATACCCATTATTTTTGTCAAGAAAAAATCACTTAGTATTCAACTCAAATATCTCAGAAAATCTAGCTGTTCTCCTTGCCCATAACATCCTCATTGAACCTTCTAGCTCAATATCAGCAATAGATTTGCTCCCTTACTACTCATGTGAGGCCTCCAGTTGTGTAGCTCCTCGCTCCGGCAACATGGCTCGATCGAGATGGTGATTAATGGTTTTTCTCCTAACTTTGAATACCCATTGTAAATAACATGTGCCCGCCCATGACCCTTGAACGTGAGACATATAATTCAATGCTAAGTGTGCTTATTTGCCTTGGATGTTCAATTTAATTTGCTCATCTTTTGATAGAAACATGTGATATTTGGGTGATGTATGCGTGCCCATGATATGCATGAATATCTTGGATTCAATACATCGGGGTCCTCAATAGTTCCCTTATTTTGAAATTATCCTTTTCATTTTGTTGCTATAAGAGTTATTGATTTTGTTTGACCCAATTCTCTTTTTCGTTGATCCCTTTTCACAACTGGCGATTTCGTCGGAACTTACCTCTCTTTTTGGTTGGCTGTTGTTAGTTGGACTAAGAGTTTTTTTTGTCTTTGCAGGTATAAAGAGAAGAGACTGAACTGAAGATTACCCGTTTTCCTGTACATTGGAGTTCCTCCCTCTCGCTAGCCTCTCTCACCCCTGAAACTACATGAGGTAAATTATCTTCCCGTTTCTTGTGTTGCTACTCTGGCAGAACCTCGAAACAGAGCAACCTGACAGGATGTTTATGGCATGTCCTCTGTTGTCGCTGTAGTTTATACAAAGATTCATCATGCATACATGGTAAATAACAAGATGCAGATTCGGTGGTCCAACTAATGTTAAAATCCTATTATTAATCTCATGGTTCTTGTCCTCGCTCTGTACTCTGGGTCTCCTTTGTTTTTAATTCTTCCTTTGCTCAAGTACGGTCATCGCCTAATTCTCCTCGCATGGTTCTGCCTGATTCAGATATAGTCTTTCTTGCTATGCTCAGCAATAAATATTTTTCACAATACTGCCTATCTAAATTCTGTTTTGTTGATTATCCACATCAGAGTGACTACAGTCTGATCCATCTCTCCTCTTTCAGGTAGCTGCAAAGACGCATAGTAACAAACTAGCAAGCTAATTCGGCAACTATATGTCCGATATCCAGAAACCGCCGGGTCCATCATCCTTGGTTAATGAAACAGAAGAGCTACCTCGCTAGGTATGTTCGACTCTTGGAACATGTTTTCCTCTATTAACGCGTCTTGCATTTTTTAGAGAACTTTTTTACATGCATGTATTTACCTTGATACATGTACAACACTACTTTTAATTGCCTGTGAAACAAAATATTTGATTCGCCGTTTATATTGTTTCTTTTTCTCAGGTGGTGCCAACACTTATCTATATTTGTAAAGAAGATATTCTTCATAGAGATTTAAAAAGCCCGTCTCTAGATATACATGAATCCAAGGCTTGCGTTATTGGTAACGATGAGATAATTGGTTCTATTTGTATTGTTGCATCGTCGCATGGTCAGTATTGTATGTTACACAACAAAAAGATTTATGGTGACTATAAATCCACAGAAGAAGATGCTCTCGAATCAGCAAGGCTTGCTGCTCTTCTCTATCTACATAAGATAGGCATTATCTTTGTAGATGACGTTAACCAAAATGATCTTACAAAATGTGAAGCTAGGGTTGCTGATTGCCAGCGAAAATTGTTGGCTGCATTGAATTGGACAAACATGTTTCACGAGCGGGAAGAAACTCTCAAGACTAAAGTAGATATTGCCCACAAGGAAAATGAAGAACTTGCTGAACTAACCAATGTACAGCATCTTTGTAGTTTAGTAAAGACATGATGTTTCCATTGTAAACTATCTTCTCCCTTTCATATACCTTTACTTTTTATTGCCGGCATTTGATATTAAAAAGGATGTGTCAACTTCATGGTCAACTGATCATAAGTAAGTGTCCACTCTAGAAGTATTCCACGATAAGAAAGAAGCGTCAACTCCACCGCCTTATGATCACAACGCTGATCATAGGTAAGCCCATCAATCTTTTTCTAGCATCATTTATATATGTGTTAATATTTGCTGAAAAATAGATTATGTTGGCTCATTTATTTTACAGGGCGCTGCAAAACAAGGGGCAACCACGCCGCCTGATACCAATGTGAAAAGATCACTCTTCAAAACACAACTGGCTAATGATTGTAAGGCACAGGTATATTATACCCTTGATTCTTAAGCCCTTTCTATCATCTGATGACTCATTTTTTCCTTTACGTAAATACAAAAGTAACTCTTATTCTTAACAAACACAGATGTACGCCTGTGTAGGAATACTAGCTCCATTAATATAAAAACAGTTGATGCTCTCCTGATATTTCCACGCTTGGTCACACAAATTATATCTGAAGGAGCTCCCACAAGGTAAAGTTTACCATCTTACTTACTGTTATTTAATCCAGTTCTCACATAACGATGATCGATGTCTTCTAAAAAAGCAGCAAGGTTAATGAGGTTTGTAAATATGCATGTAAATCCCTCTTTGGCCCAATCATGCAGCCTGTCAGGCTACCTGGCTTTAAACGAAAAAATATGCCTTATTCTGCTATTGATATTTGTTTTGGTTATCGTTTTCTCACACAACATGCATTGCTATGTTTATTTCCAAGAAGGGAAAATTTGCATACCGCTGCCTACCTCAGACAACCCTGCAACCAATCGGAAAAAAGTAAGATCATCATGGACTCAAATCGGCATAAATCTAAAGGTTCTGCCACCAGCGCTCCATATCATACTTTTTAATTCCTTTTACTACCCACTGATTAGATTCTAATTATTCCTCTTTCTTTATAGATCATGTTTTGCATGTCGCTAAAGATAAGCAACACGCACCTGAGCTGTCAGACACTATGCTTGACAAAGATATGAATGTTGATGCAAAACCAGCCATAGAGCATCTGGTCAGCGCTGATCTATTACCAAGATAAACCATCCTTAGGTTATATACAAGTTTATGGCTCCAGCATCACATCGGGTATAAATATTGGCATTAAACTAAAATTAGTACATGCTAGATGACATACAACTATAGAAACAATGCAATCTGTGTTGTAGGCTGGATTAATACCCTTGCAGGTTCCTTCTGCCCATCTACCTCGATCAACTTTTGAATGTTCATATGCCCTCTGTGTACAGTTATATGGTTTCGCTTCAGAGCCATGTTGTTCTAGGGTTCCCTATGATCTGTAATATACCTACAAATCCATGACTATACTAGGCAATGTAGATACGGATTCTATCACCTATGTTTTGTAATATACCTACGAATCTATGACTCTGTTTATATAGCCTATAACTTAGATTATTTATAATATGACTTTAACGGGATCGTGCGCCAAGACGCACCACTATATCTAGTATACTATTACTTGCTCAAATCGATCGACTATATAGCAAGCTAATACGCGAACCTCTATTTGTACATGCATGCAGCTCGGAGTTCGGCTAGGCACATGCAGCGCGTGGGACCTAGCTCGATGAGGAGAAAACTGACTCCAGCCTCAACACGTTGGGACACCGATCGACTAGGGCAGCGCCCTGCTCCGTGGTGCTACCCTCGATGGTTCCCTTTGCTGGACGACCTTTTGCCTTCCTATTCTTCGTCACTCTAGCAAAAATCAAACTAAAATGTGGCCAGGAGTCCGAGACTACAAGACCTCCGCTGGAGAAGTGCACCAGTGTGCGGCGGCCGGCGAGGGGCAAGTGGAAACGAGGCATTTGGTTGAGCCTGGAAATGGACTTTAACACTGGTTCTTCTACGAACCGGTGTTAAAGGGTTTGTCCATACCAGCGTGGCCCATGTAGTAAAAAGAAGCCCCCCTTTAACACCGGTTCGTGGCACGAACCGGTGTTAAAGGCCCTGCACCAGTGGCCTGCGCAGCCCCCCCCCCCCCTATATAACACACCGCAGCCCACACCCCTCTCTTCCATTTTTTCACTCTGTTATTTTGGAGCCTAGCAAGAGGGTGAGAGGTGTGCTAGTTTGTGTTTTTTTCCTATGCACAAGAGGTGTTCGGTGAAATGCCCGAGAGCTCAAAATAAGTTTTCTCATTGCTCTTTCCTTCTCGGTCGAGGTCGGCAACTATCCTTTCATGTGTCATTGATGTACTATATATAAATGGTCATCTCCCTATTAATTTTTGATATATACTATATATTAATGCAGATGAACCGGCAATGGATGTACGGTGACCGACGCACTTCCGAGTACATTACGGGCCTCCAAAATTTCATCGTTGTGGCTAATGCAAACTGTGGTCACAATGGTTTTATGTGCTGTCCGTGTGTTCACTGTCAGAACAAGAAAGACTACTCAAATCTCACGCCCACCTGCTTTTATCCGGTTTCATGCCCAGCTATAATTGTTGGACCAAGCACGGAGAAAAAGGGGTTGTGATGGAAGACAACGAAGAAGAAGAGGATGATGACAACTATTATAATATGTATCCTGAATATGATGATACTGCAACGGGGGTAGATAATGAAGATCAAGAGGCAGCAGATGGGCCCGCTGATGACGATCTTGGTTGGGCCATTACTGATGCAAAGAAAGAATGTGAAACTGAAAAGGAGAAGGAGAAGCTGGAGCAGATGTTAAAGGATCACAAAACATTGTTGTACCCAACTTGCGAAGATGGCCACAAAAAGCTAGGTACCACACTGGATTTGCTGCAATGGAAGGCAGAGAACGGTGTGACTGACAGCGTATTTTCAAAGTTGTTGGTAAAAATAAAGAATCTTCTTCTAAGAAATAATGAGTTGCCCGACAGTACATACCAACAAAAGAAGGTTGTCTGCCCTCTAGGATTAGACGTGCAGAAGATACATGCTTGCATTAATGAATGCATCCTCTACCACGGTGAGAAGTACGAGAATTTGGATGCATGCCTGGTATGCACTGCATTGCGGTATAAGATCAGACGAGACGATCCTGGCGATGTTGAGGGCGAGGCCCCTAGGAAGAAGGTTCCTGCCAAGGTTATGTGGTATGCTCCTATAATACCACGGTTAAAACGTCTCTTCGGAAATAAAGAGCATACTAAGTTGTTGCGATGGCACATGGAAGACCGTAAGAAAGACGCGATGTTGAGACACCCCGCTGATGGGTCACAGTGGAGAAAAGTCGAGCGAGAGTACCCGGACTTCGCACGTGACGCAAGGAACTTAAGGTTTGGTCTAAGTACAGATGGCATGAATCCTTTTGGTGAGCAGAGCTGCAGTCACATCACCTGGCCTGTGACTGTATGTATCTATAACCTTCCTCCTTGGTTGTGCATGAAGAGGAAGTTCATTATGATGCCAGTGCTCATCCAAGGCCCGAGGCAACCCGGCAACGACATTGATGTGTACCTAAGGCCATTAGTTGAAGAACTTTTACAGATGTGGGCCAAACCAGGTGTACGTATGTGGGATGAGCACAAAGGGGAGCCATTTGACCTACGAGCATTGCTTTTCGTAACCATCAATGATTGACCTGCTCTTAGTAACATTTCAGGGCAGACAAACAAGGGATACAATGCATGCACACACTGTTTAGATGATACTGAATGTGTATATTTGGATAAATGTAAGAAGGTTGTGTACCTAGGGTATCGTCGATTTCTTCCGAACCTGCATCCAGTAAGAAAGAAAGGCAAGCATTTCAACAGAACCCCGGAGGAAGCCTGTCCTCCGTACCGGTGAGGAGGTATTTGGTATGGTCAAGGACCTAGAAGTAACCTTTGGAAAATGTCCTGGCAGTCTATCTGTTCCGAATGACGATGTCGGACACGCGCCCATGTGGAAGAAGCAATCTATATTTTGGGACCTACCCTATTGGAAAGTCTTAGAGGTCCGCTCTTCAATCGACGTGATGCACGTGACGAAGAATGTTTGCGTGAACCTGCTAGGCTTCCTAGGAGTGTATGAGAAGACAAAAGATACACCGGAAGCACGGCAGGACCAGCAACGTCTGAAAGACCCTGAAGAGCCTATGCATCCTGAGAACGAGAAGGGTAAACGATGCCACTTAACTCCTGCCAGCTACGCTCTTATCAAAGCAGAGAAGGAAATCTTTTTTGAATGCCTGAGCAGTATCAAGGTCCCGTCTGGCTTCTCGTCGAATATAAAGGGAATAATAAATATGGCAGAGAAAAAATTCCAAAACCTGAAGTCTCATGACTGCCACGTTATTATGACACAATTGCTTCCGATTGCATTGAGGGGGCTTCTACCTGAAAATGTTCGAGTACCCATTGTGAAGCTATGTGCATTCCTCAATGCAATATCTCAGAAGGTAATCGATCCATAAAGCCTACCAGGGTTACAGACAGATGTGTCCCAATGTCTTGTCAGCTTTGAGTTGGTGTTCCCACCATCCTTCTTCAATATTATGACGCATCTCCTGGTTCACCTAGTAGAAGAGATTGCTATTCTCGGTCCTGTATTTATACACAATATGTTCCTCTTTGAGAGGTACATGGAAGTCTTAAAGAAATATGTTCATAACCGTGCTAGGCCATAAGGAAGCATCTCCAAGGGCTATGTAACAGAGGAGGTCATTGAGTTCTGTGTTGATTTTATTCCTGACCTTAAGGCGATTGGTGTTCCAGAATCACGACATGAGGGGAGACTGCGTGGAAAAGGCACCCTAGGATGTAAAGCCATGATATGTAGGGACGGGCATTCTCTCAATCAAGCACACTACACGGTTTTACAAAGATCTATCTTGATTGCCCCGTATATCAATGAACACAAGAATTTAATACGCCTCAAACACCCGGGACAGTCTGATGAATGGATTATAAGTGAACACATGGCGAGTTTTGGCGGCTGGATGCAAAGACTTCTCACGAATAACACCACTGTTGGGGATCAGCTGTACTTGTTGGCCAGGACACCATCTTCGACTGTATGTACTTTCCAAGGGTACGAGATAAATGGGAATACATTTTACACGATAGGCCAATATAAAAAGAGCACCAACCAAAACAGTGGTGTCCGCTTCGATGCAGCAGAAGACAATGGGCAAAAGACCACGTATCATGGGTTCATAGAGGAGATATGAGAACTTGACTATGGACCTAATTTTAAGGTCCCCTTGTTTCGATGCAAATGGGTCAAGCTAACAGGAGGAGGGGTTGAGGTAGACAAGAAGTACAGAATGACAACAGTGGATCTCAACAATCTTATGAAGGTAGACAAGAACTTATACGAACCATTCATCTTAGCCAATGATGTGGCTCGGGTTTTCTATATGAAGGACATGTCTACCAAACCGAAAAAAGGAAAAAAAATAAGCAAACAGATACATCACACGATGAGCCAAAGCGTCACATAGTTCTTTTAGGGAAAAGAAATATTATGGGAGTGGAGGACAAGACAGACATGTCAGAAAATTATAATAAGTTTGAAGAAATTCCGCCCTTCAGAGTGAAGACTGACCCAACCATCCTGTTAAACGGTGCTGATACTCCATGGTTACGGCCGACGCGATCATAAGATTGACTATATGTATTAATTGAGCCATTTTTGGCACACATATGTATCTCAACATGGAAATCAATGTCATATTTCTTCTGTTAACAGTATATGTATTAAATGAGCCATTTTTCTTCCTGCCATTTTTCTTCCCGCCATTTTTTCCGTCAGTTTTTCCCGCCAATTCTTTCCTCCAGCCATTTCTCACTATATATATATGTAGGGTTGGCCTCCATTGTCATTGCACATCTCTAGACTCATATCTGCAACCTTATCACTCTTTTCCATGGTTTCCACCGTAGCACTAACCCCCAGGGAGGCGGAGGCGCTTTGCGCCTCGAACTACCCCTGCCCGCCGGGCTACTGTGTCCCCGTCGGCTGGATGCTGAGTGCCGGAGGCGTGCCGGTTCCTCCTGTCCCTCTAGGTGTGGAGCGCCGGATGGCCATCATGAACCACTACTACTTTGAGCTCACGCCGGAGCAGCGGAGGAATCCCAGATGGCATGCCGACTATTTCCCTACTTGGGAAGCCTTCTTCGGGGATCGGCGTGAGAGGGCGCTCGCCAGGCACGAGGAGGACGGCCCAACTCCTCCGAACTTCAACGAGGCCGGCCGTCGGCTACGGTGGCGCGGTCGGACTCTCCAGAGCGTCATGGCCTATGACACTGCCGCCAACTCTAACCCCCATCTGCGCTACCCTCAAGTCTAGCCCACGCGTACTCAGCCTTCAAGGTTCAATTACGGCGACCCCGACGACGACAGCAACGACGGCGGCAGCGAGTACGATGACTACAATGGTGAGTATTACAGGTATAGGCAGGAGCATGACTGAATCACTCCAACATTCCGAAACAAGTTCAGCCGATTGTGACTTAATCTGGCCATGTATCTTAATTTTAGTTCTTTTATGTATCTTAATTTTCAGTCGTGCTTTATGTAACTTACTGTTAGTTGCATTATGTACTTTAATTCCAGTTCTATCATAATAAAAATATCAAACTTGGGATGGCAAACAATGTTGCAAGAGGAAGTTTTCCTTTTTGTCGCACCAAAAAGGCATTTCTCTTTTTCCGAGCATAAAAGACGGACGGTTTTGTGAAGCAACCACCAAATGGATAATTAAAAAAATACCACCACATTTTATAAAAAATACTAGACCACCTTATATAGACAATGTACCAACAGGGGATCTGAAACCTTTCCGTCCACCTCTGGTGAAAAAGACAAATTCTTGCCGAATCGGTAGGAAGTGGGTCAGATATGAACTACAGGTACATGATACGATGCTCATGATTTTTTACAAAAATTATTTTTAGGTTCACAATATGCTATTTTATCAAAAATCCAATGCAAGTTGAGAGAGGCTTGGCCACGAGCTAAGAATCTTCATGCCCGTTGTTCGACGATAGTTTAAAACGGGGATAAACAATTAAAAAACGATCGAAACAATGCGAAACCTTCGCGTGGTATTATATTATGTGACATAGTTAGAAGGAAAAATATCAAACTTGGTATATCGATTATGTCTCAAAAAAACCTTCACAAAATGACCTATCTCATTCGAGGTTTCTTGGCTTTCAGGTCAAATGACCAATGTTATGGCTAGAATCAAAGCATAGTTTATGATAATGTGGTCATATTATGGCATGGCAAATAATGTTGCAAGAGGAAGTTTTCCTTTTTGTCGCACCAAAAAGGCATTTTCTATTTTCCGAGCATAAAAAACGGACGGTTTTGTGAAGCAACCACCAAATAGCTAATTCAAAAAACCACCAACACATTTTACAAAAATACTAGACCACCTTATATGGACAATGTACCAACAGGGGGATCTGAAACCTTTCCGTCCACCTCTGGTGAAAAAGACAAATTCCTGCCAAATCGGTAGGAAGTGGGTCAGATATGAACTACAGGTACATGATACGATGCTCATGATTTTTTACAAAAATCATTTTTAGGTTCATAATATGCTATTTTATCAAAAATCCAATGCAAGTTGAGCGAGGCTTGGCCACGAGCTAAGAATCTTCATGCCCGTTGTTCGACAAAGTTTGATGATAGTTTAAAACGGGGTTAAACAATTAAAAAACGATCGAAACAATGCGAAACCTTCGCTGGTATTATATTATGTGACATAGTTAGAAGGAAAAATATCAAACTTGGTATATTGATTATGTCTCAAAAAAACCTTCACAAAATGACCTATCTCATTCGAGGTTTCTTGGCTTTCGGGTCAAATGACCAATGTTATGGCTAGAATCAAGGCATAGTTTGTGATAATATGGTCATATTATGCATACATGTGCATCATGGCATGGCAAACAATGTTGCAATAGGAAGTTTTCCTTTTTGTCGCACCAAAAAGGCATTTTCTATTTTCCGAGCATAAAAAACGGACGGTTTTGTGAAGCAACCACCAAATAGCTAATTCAAAAAACCACCAACACATTTTATAAAAATACTAGACCACCTTATATGGACAATGTACCAACAGGGGGATCTGAAACCTTTCCGTCCACCTCTGGTGAAAAAGACAAATTCCTGCCAAATCGGTAGGAAGTGGGTCAGATATGAACTACAGGTACATGATACGATGCTCATGATTTTTTTAAAAAATCATTTTTAGGTTCACAATATGCTATTTTACCAAAAATCCAATGCAAGTTGAGCGAGGCTTGGCCACGAGCTAAGAATCTTCATGCCCGTTGTTCGACAAAGTTTGATGATAGTTTAAAACGGGGATAAACAATTAAAAAACGATCAAAACAATGCGAAACCTTCGCGTGGTATTATATTATGTGACATAGTTAGAAGGAAAAATATCAAACTTGGTATATTGATTATGTCTCAAAAAAACCTACACAAAATGACCTATCTCATTCGAGGTTTCTTGGCTTTCGGGTCAAATGACCAATGTTATGGCTAGAATCAAGGCATAGTTTATGGTAATGTGGTCATATTATGCATACATGTGCATCATGGCATGGCAAACAATGTTGCAAGAGAAAGTTTTCCTTTTTGTCGCACCAAAAAGGCATTTTCCATTTTCCGAGCATAAAAAACGGACGGTTTTGTGAAGCAACCACCAAATAGCTAATTCAAAAAACTACCACCATATTTTACAAAAATACTAGACCACCTTATATGGACAATGTACCAACAGGGGGATCTGAAACCTTTCCGTCCACCTCTGGTGAAAAAGACAAATTCCTGCCGAATCGGTAGGAAGAGGGTCAGATATGAACTACAGGTACATGATACGATGCTCATGATTTTTTTTAAAAATCATTTTTAGGTTCACAATATGCTTTTTTATCAAAAATCCAATGCAAGCTGAGCGAGGTTTTGTCAGATTCCAAAGTATACAAAAGATGCGGCATTTAAATATCCAAACAATTCAAAAATGTTAATACAAAATAAAATATGATTTGGTCTAATAAAATAGGGTTAGATTCCTTTTTAGATGCTTAATATTTCTTATGTTCAAAGTTTTAGGGTTTGACTATTTTATTTTATTTTAATTGAATAATCAAAATTTATATGTAAGTGTTTTAATCATTTTGAAAAATTTCACCTAAAGTAAATATAAAATGTTTTTATATGATTGGATAGATATTATTTTTCTGAAAAATATGATATATTATTCATATTTTTTGAGTTGAAATGAAAAAGATATGAATTTTCTAAATTATATCCTATTTTTTGAATTAAAAATGCCCCCACCCCTTTAATGCACGAAATAAATGCCCCCCCTTTAACACCGGTTCTAGCCAGAAACCGGTGTTAAAGGGGGGCGCATTTATTTTGTTTCGCGCGCGCACACCCCCACCTTTAACACCGGTTCGTGGCTGGAACCGGTGTTAAAGGAGGGGGTGCGGGCGCGAAATGAATTCCCCCCCTTTAACACCGGTTCGTGGCTGGAACCGGTGTTAAAAGGGGTGTGGTATAAAGGCATGCGCGTTCCTCTTCCCTCCCAGCCAGAATTTGATCGAGCGCAAAGAGGAGCAGAGCAGAGGAGCCGCGGCGGAGAAACAGAGACGCCGCCAGGCTGCCCGACCACGCCTTCGCCGTCACCGTCGCCCGCCACCACGTCCGTGTCGTCTGCCACCCTCCCCCCCCCCCCCGTCCCCCCCGTCCACTCGCGGAGCGGCCACCGCGCCGCTGCCAGCAACTCTCGGGAGCCGGCGCCTCCGCCAGCAACTCGTGGAGCCTCCGGCACCGCACGCCACCACTCGCCGCCGACCCCGTCGTCCAGGCCGGGTGCCGCCACTCCCTGCCGGTCGACGAGAGTTTGCCACCGGTGAGATTATTAGTAGTTAATTAGTTTAGGGTTTATTTGTAGTTAATTAGTTATTAGTATTTTATAAGTGTGTAGTTTAGTGTATTATTAGTAGTTTAGTGTTAGTATTAGTTTAGGGTTATTTATTCAGTTTAGGGTTATTTAGTTTAGGGTTATTTAGTTTAGTGTAGTTTAGTGTATTTAGTTTAGGGTTATTTAGTGTATTTTATAGTTAGTATTAGTAGGGTCGTCACCTCGCTGCTCTGCAAGCGCCGCCGCTGGCCGTCGTCGTTAACGTCGCCCCGGTGACCCCTAGGTAGTGGCGCCGCCCGTTTTAGGTAGGCCGCATCACGCTCAGGCGAACCCGCTACCTCGCAACGCCCTAGGTCGCTCTCTAGCGTCGCCAGCCGCCGCCATCTGGAGCATCCTCCGGTGAGCCCGCGTGGTGCCTGTGTGGCTGTGACGTGGCCACGGTCCCACGCGTCAGCCACTGTGGCTAGCCCCTATAACTTCAATAACTAATTATTTATAAGTCAAAAAATACAAATAATATATCAAAATGTTCAGAAAAATGAGAACTATCTATTTAAGCTATAATCATTCATTGTTAATCAACTTACATGACAAGTTTAATTAGAAGAACATAATGCACCCTCTCATATGCATCCGGGATTTCTCCGAATTAGGGTTTGGACCTCTCGGAACTCGTTTAAAATGATCAAGCATCCTTACGGTTTTAATTTTATTTGTGTATTTATTTGTGTATTTTTGTATAAATAATATGTATATTTATGTATGAATCCAAGTCCACTTGAATGTTTACTCTCTTACTCTAGATAATATTATTATTTTAGAAACTATGGATCCACTCAGTAAAAACCTTGAAGATGAAGAAATAATGGAGAACATCGTCCACGAGGACATCTCACAATATCTGAACTTGGAGGGACATTATGACAGCTCAAGTAGTCATGAAGAAGATGACGACTCCGGTGAACGCACTTTAGTGATTACAAAGTCCGTCGAGGTATATGCATGGATTAATCCTCTGCTGACTTCCACCGATTGATTTGTATATATGTACATATATTAATTAACGCTTCTTTCTTCTTTTAGCCCTCTGGATCGACTAGCCAGCAACAATCTTCTTCTACGAAAAAGAGCAAGCGAGGCGCGAGCCATCGGTTGAAAGATCGTGCAAAGTTCACAATCGAAGCAGTCTGTGATGATGGCAGGCCGATGGAGCCCAAGAAGACCGCAGACATTTGTACGTCAGGCTGGAGTTCTTGTTAGGGACCAAATCCTAATCATAATTGAAAATTGAAATAAGGCAAAGAAGGACAAAATCTCGTCACGGCGCTTGCTGCCTCCCATCCGTATATGTCCTCCCAAAGTCTCTTCACGGAAAACGTGCACCAAAGGGTCTGGCATCAACATCTCCCCTGCCGGCTGCCGCCACCGCCCCCATCCAATTTCTTCGGTTTTCAGGTCAGCTATTTCTGCATCACCATTCTGTGTCTTCCACGCCACGTAATAAACCGAACGAACGAAACAAACTCCCCGTCCGTCCCTCCTGGATAATCCCCACGTACGGCTGCGAATTGAACGATCCGTGCGCGCGCGCGTGCCTGCATCCCCCGGAAAGTCAGAGGCAGTTGTCGAGACAGAATCGCCCGTCGCGTCGCGTAAGAAAAATCAGGCGGTTGGAGAAGCGGAACGAGACAGATTGAGGTGGGCGATCGGGATCAGATCAGGTGGATGTGGCGCACGGAATGCATGGACGGGGGGTAGTGTGGAATGGGGCGCGGAGAAGGACGAAAAATGGCTCGCTTCGTCATGTCATTTTGTCCCATTTTCGTGTCATATTTTCGTCCTGTGCATGTACGCCACATGCCAGGTTTGGTTGGTTCCGTCGCTGTCGTCGCTGGGTAGGTGGACGGCCTCGTGGCCGAATGGTGCAGCTGAGCCGAATGCAAAACCTCACCAAGCAGTCACCACGGTTGCTTGCAAATAGATACTGACTTTACAGCCCTTCATTAAGTTCAGAGAAAGATGTTTCGAGTGGTTCGGTATGGTTTTATTTGCAGATCTTGCAACTGGAAGTTGGGTTACCCTGTTACCCACTCAAAAAGCAACAACACAGTCCCTTCCCATGATGGAAAATCGCTTCACGATACACTTTTTTCTCGGATCTCACTGCAACTAATTAACGGATCATCGAGTCTACGTCACGACTAGTCTGTTCGACGTACGCAGACAAGAAGATGTTTTCTTCTCCCGGATACATCGATCGATAGACACGGATAATATCTCGAGCAGCAACACGACACATACGACTTTTCCAGGTGCGCCGGCATCGTGGCACATCCGCAGCTTTCAGAGGACAGCTGTTGTTATACAATTATCTTCTCACAATACGGCGATCCATCGACATGTCGCTCCAAACCCCGACCCGATCAACACCAATCCGGTGTGGCGTGGCAAATGGCGAAAGGGCCTACTCTTCAACGGCTTCTAGAACGCCGGGGCTACTTTTTTTTCGATCGATCTCCGGCAATCTACCGTGACAGCAGCAGCAGCAGCCTGCACCCGGCCGGTCGCCATCGGCATAAAATCCACCAAACCCAGTCGTCGCCGTCCCCTCATCTCTGACGTCAAAAGAACTGTCCACCATTGGCGGCGAATTGACATAGTACTTTCCTCGCGGGCAGAATGCTCCACGTGATCTTCGTTCCTTCATCCATCTCGGCGCGCGGCAGCGGTCGCTAGTTCGTTCGTTCGCCGTCATTGTTTAATCGTCGATTCGACGATTAGATGCAGTTGGTGTAGCAGTCCTGCTCGTAACATCAAAGTGAATTATCCACTCCATTACAGTAATAGGAGTATATTTCTAGATATGTTACACTATTCATGTGTAATATGCTTGATGTTCACACATCAAATGAAATCAAAACTTCACTCTCTCTCTCTCTCTCTCCCACTCAAATTTTGAATCTTCAATAAAATTTGGTCATTTTTAGTAGAGAAATATTCAAAATTTACAAGAAATGCCCCTAGTCAAATCATTTGCCCCTCTTCCGCCCTTGGCAGGGGTTCCCTCTAGCAGACCGCTTCGGTGATAGGAGGGGAACCTCAACACATCGTCTCGAGTGCGTATACATATTTGGATTTTGTGATTGTAGTGACACGCTCGGGAGAATAAGATTCCCTCACTTTCAACACCATCCAAACCTCGTCAACAATGAAGTTAGGTTTCTACACCACGTCCGCGAGGCAGGAATGATGGTTCATCTTTGGGTTTTTAATCTCGGTTTTCTACCCCATCTTCGAGGCCCTCCCTTTGGCGATGATGTGAATCCTAAAGATCTTATGCAAGTACATTGATCGAGGGCTTCAAAATTTCTCTGCGGCGACTTCTCCAAGATGGTCCCTAGGACCATAGTCTTGATGGATTCTATTCTAGGACACAAGCAACAAAATCAGTATAGCTGCAAACAATTTAGAGGTAGTAGTGAATCGTGCCAAAGGAAGAAGGTGAAGAGTCCCTTAAATACACGATTGTTCTCCCCCCACATAAAAAAGTACGTGATTATGTTTATTTTACCATCTTCTCTATAAGGTTGTGTCCCTTTAGTGAAGATACTTGCTTTTTCACAAATAAAGGGCCTAAGGGGACCAATACATTAGGTTGGCAATGTATCTCAATGCTTCTCTCCATGCATTGTCTCCTCTAATCTCTAGATGTAGTGATACCATTATAGATATCATACTGAAGGGTTTCGCAGCATAGTAAATCAAAAAAATTCTACGGATACGAACGGAAAAGCCAAGATCTAATCTAGGAGATGCAATCAACGAGAGGGAGAGATGAGATCTTCATACCCTTGAAGAAATCGCACAGCGGAACGTTCAACAGAACGTGGTTGATGTAGTCGTACTAGCCTTCTCCTCCTCGCGATCCGATCCGATCCAACGGCGCAAGTGGCGACGCCTCCGAGAGATGCACACGTACGACACCGCGACGTCTCCTCCTTCCTCGGTCCAGCAAGTGGGGTGGAGAGATAGATTGGATCTACAGCACGATGGCGTGCTACAAAGGTGGTGAATTTCTGCGGCAGGGCTTCGCCTACGCGCAGTCGGGAGAGAGAGAGATCTGGAGGGCAGCAGGTAGGCGGCTAGGGTTCAAGGAGGGGTGGGAGGAGGGTGCGCCCCTGCCCTCTTTATATAGAGGGCTGGCCGGCCCCCTTGCCCCCTCCTCCAAGCCCTAGGGCGGCGGCCCCAAGGGTGGAGTGGGGGGCAAGTCTTCCCCCCCCCCTTCTAGAAGGTCCCCCTAGGGTTTCCCTAGGGTTTTGGCCGGCTGGGCCTATGGGACCTTGTGCCCCTGGCCCAATGCGGCCAGGGCACTCCCTCGTAGACCCACGCCTTCCCTCCGACAAGTGGGGCCACGTTGGTCCCACTCCGGAAGCTTATAGAACCTTCCGGTACAATACCGAACATTCCGAAACAATTCCAAAATCCAAAAATTGTTTTCCTTTGTATGAATCTTATTCTCCGGACCATTCCGGAACCTCTCGTGATGTCCTGGATCTCATCCGAGACTTCTAACAAAAACTCATAAACCAATTATCCATTCTATCCTAGTGTCGAGGCACGTTAAGTGTGTGACCCTACGGGTTCGAGAATATGCGGACATGATCTTCTATCAACAATTAACAGCGGGATCTGGAAACCCATATTGACTCCCACATATTCATCGATGATCATATCGTATGAACCACGATGCCAGGATTCAATTAATCCCATATATATATTCCCTTCGTCACGCGATATTTTACTTGCCCGAGATTTGATTGTTGGTATCGGCATACCTAGTTCAATCTCGTTCACAGCAAGTACTACTCGTTCCGTAATCCGATATCACTTTGTGATTAACTCCTTAACCACGTGCTTGCAAGCGGTGTTGATATCGATTACCGAGTGGGCCCGAAGTATATCTCTCCGACTTGGGAGGGACAAATCCCATCTCGATACATACAACCCAACAAGTACTTTCCGATCACCTAAGAGACACCTTTATGATCACCCTCTCATAGGATGACGTTTGATGACCTCAAAGCTTTCTTCTGATACCAGGGAGTTGCATTACTCATGGTCTAAGGAATACAATATTTGACATAAGAAAAAGCTTCGCAAAGATGAACACGATGACACGATCTAATTGCTCTGCTTGATTTGGGTCTGTCTATCATATCATTCTCCCAATGATATGATCTCATTATTAATCGACAACTCATGTCTATGGTTAGGAAACCTTAACCATCATTAATCAATGAGCTAGTCCATAGAGGCGTACTAGGGACACGGTGTTGTTCATAAACCACACAAGTATCAAAGTTTCCGCTTAATACAATTCTAGCATGGAATATAAACTTTATCATGAACAAGAATTATAACAATAACATCTTTATTATTGCCTCTAGGGCATAATTCCAACAGTCTCCCACTTGCACTAGAGTCAATAATCTAGTTTACATTCGGCAACAATCTAACACCCATGGCATTAAGGTGTTGATCATGTTTTGCTCGTGGAAGAGGTTTAGTAAACGGATCTGCGACATTCAGATCCGTATGTACTTTGCTAATCTTTAGATCTCCATCTGTTATATAATCTCGAATTATATGAAATCGGCGGTTGATGTGCTTGGTCTTTGGATGATATCTTGGTTACTTAGCCAATGCTATGGCGCCAGTGTTGTCGCACAATATCTCCAGTGGGTCAAAGGCACTTGGAACCACACCAAGCTCAGTGATGAAGTTCCTGATGCAAACTCCTTCACTTGACGCTTCTGCAGCAGCCATGTATTCCGATTATACTGTAGATCCCGCGATCACGCTTTGCTTGCAGCTTCTCCAGCTCACAGCTCCTCCATTCAAAATATAAACGTATCCTGTCTGAGATTTAGAATCATCCGGATCGGTGTCGAAACTAGCGTCGACGTAACCTTTTACGACGAGCTGCTCATCACCTCCATAGACCAAGAACATTTCTTTAGTCCTATTAAAATACTTTAGGATGTTCTTTACGGCTGTCCAGTGTTCCACTCCTGGATCACTTTGGTATCTGCTCGTCAAACTAAGAGCATTGGACACATCCGGTCTAGTACACAGCATGGCATACATGATAGAACCCATGGCCGAGGCATAAGGCGCTTTGCTCATGGTTTCTCTATCGTTTACCATAGCTGGACACTGAGCCTTGCTCAATATCTTACCTGACAACATGGGCACTGAATCTTTCTTTTCCTTATCTATTCTGAACCTTTTTAGAACTTTGTCAAGATATGTACTTTGTCTTAAAGCTATTAGGCGTCTTTGTCTATCTCTATAGATTTTGATGCCTAATATATAAGCAGCTTCTCCTAGGTCTTTAATTGAAAAACATTTATTCAAATAACTCTTCACATCGTTAAGCATACCAATGTCATTTCCAATAATCAATATGTCATCCACATATAGTACTAGAAATGTCACTGAGCTCCCACTCACTTTCTTGTAGATACAAGCTTCGTAGCAATTTGGAACAAATCCAAAGCTCTTGATCACTTGATCAAAACGAAGGTTCCAACTCCGGGATGCTTGCTTCAGTCCATAAATGGAACGTTGAAGTTTGCACACCTTATCAGCATCCTTAGGATCGACAAAACCTTCGGGTTGCATCATATACAACTCTTCATCAATGTTGCCATTGAGGAACGCAGTCTTGACATCCATCTGCCATATTTCATAATCATGAAACGCAGCAATTGCTAATAAAATCCGAATGGACTTAAACATCACTACGGGAGAGAAAGTCTCATCGTAGTCAACACCTTGAACTTGTCGAAAACCTTTCGCGACAAGCCGTGCTTTATAGACAGTAACATTACCATCTGCGTCCGTTTTCCTTTTAAAAATCCATTTGCACTCAACGGCCTTTCGGTCGCTAGGAGGGTCCACCAAAGTCCATACTTGGTTTTCGCTAATGGATCCCAATTCGGATTTCATGGCCTCTAGCCATTTCTCAGAGTCTGGGCTAATCATTGCTTCCTTATAGTTCGCAGGTTCACTGTTGTCTACCAACAAGACAGTTAAGACAGGGTTACCATACCACTCAGGAGGGGCACGTGACCTTGTCGACCTGCGACGTTTAGTAGTAGCATCATTCGAAGCTTCATGATCCTCGTCATTAGCTTCCTCTATTGTTGGTGCATACGGCACTGGAACAATTTCAGGTGTTGCGCTACTCTCCAACTCAAGAGAAGGTTCAATAACCTCGTCTAGCTCTACTTTCCTCCCACTCACTTCTTTCGAGAGAAACTCCTTCTCAAGAAAGGATCCGTCCTTTGCGACAAACACTTTGCCTTCGGATCTGTGGTAGAAGGTATACCCAATCGTTTCCTTAGGGTATCCTATGAAGACGCATTTCTCCGCTTTGGGTTCGAGCTTGTCCGGCATCAACTTCTTGACGTAAGCTTCGCATCCCCAAACTTTAAGAAACGACAACTTAGGTTTAGCACCAAACCACAGTTCTTACGGTGTCATCTCAACGGATTTAGATGGTGCCTTATTTAAAGTGAATGCAGCGGTTTCTAACGCATAACCCCAAAATGATAACCGCAAATCTGTAAGAGACATCATTGATCGCACCATATCTAATAGAGTTCGATTCCGGCGTTCAGACACACCATTGCGCTGTGGTGTTTCGGGTGGCTTGAGTTGCGAAACGATTCAGCTTGCTTTAAGACGCGTGAGAAAATCATAACTCAAATATTCACCTCCACGATCGGATCATAGAAATTTAATTTTCCTGTTACGATGGTTTCCCACTTTGTTCTGAAATTCTTTGAACTTTTCAAACGTTTCAGATTTATGTTTTATTAAATTGATATACCCATATCTACTTAAGTCATCAGTAAAAGTGAGAAAATAGCGATATCCACCGCGCGTCAAAACACTCATTGGTCCGCATACATCGGTATGTATGATTTCCAACAAGTCCGTTGCTCGCTCCATCATTCCGGAGAACGGGGTTTTGATCATCTTGCCCATGAGGCACGGCTCGCACGTGTCAAATGATTCAAAATCAAGAGACTCCAAAAGTCCATCAGAATGGAGTTTCTTCATGCGTTTTACACCAATATGACCTAGACGGCAGTGCCACAAATAAGTTGAATTATCACTATCTACTTTGCATCTCTTAGCCTCAATGTTATGGATGTGTGTTTCATTGCTTTTGAGATTCAGAAGAAATAAACCATTCATAGCAGGTGCATGACCATAAAAGATGTTACTCATATAAATAGAACAACCATTATTCTCCGATTTAAATGAATAACCGTCTTGCAATAAACACGATCTAGATATGATGTTCATGCTCAACGCAGGCACATAATAACATTTATTAAGGTTTAAAACTAACCCCGAAGGTAAAACTAAGGAGAGCGTGCCGACGTCCATCACATCAACTCTTGATCCGTTGCCAACACGCATCGTCACCTCATTCCTTGCTAGCCGCTGTCTATTCCGTATCGCCTGTTTTGAGTTACAAATATTAGCAACTGAACCAGTATCAAATACCCAGGCTCTACAACGAGCGCTAGTAAGGTAAACATCAATAACATGTATATCAAATATACCTTTAATGGTGCCAGCCTTCTTGTCCGCTAAGTACTTCGGACAATTGCGCTTCCAGTGACCCTTGTCCTTGCAATAGAAGCACTCAGTGTCCGGCTTAGGTCCAGACTTGAGCTTCTTCTCAGCACGGGCAACGTGCTTGCCGCTGCCTTTCTTGAAGGACTTCTTTGCACCCTTACCTTTCTTAAAGCTGGGGGGCTTGTTGACCATCAACACATGATTATCTTTCTTGATGTCCACCTCCGCAGCTTTCAGCTTAGCGAAGAGCTCAGTGATCGTATCAGTGGAACCAATCTGATTATGAGTAACTACAAAACCTTTGTAGCTAGGAGGGAGTGATTGCAGAACTCTGTCAATCTTGAGCTCTTCTGGAATCTTGTAGTCCAGCTGCTCAAGACGTTGGGTGTAGCCCGACATCTTAATGGCATGCTCACTAACGGAACTCCCTTCCTCCATCTTGTAGTTAAAGAATTTCTCAGAGATCTCATATCTCTCAGAACGGGCCTGAGTCTGAAACATGGTTTTTAGTTCCTCAAGAATCTCAAAGGGCCCGGTGAACTCCTCAAAACGATTTTGAAGGTCCGATTCCATAGCAAACAGCATGGTGCTCTTAATCACACCATAATCATCTTTGCGCGACTGATAAACAACTTTTTCATCAGCCGGCGCATCTACAGCAGGGGCGTCACCTAGCGCTTTCTCAAGGACATAGTTCTTTTGTCCGCCAACGAGAATGATTCTCAGGAACCAGTTGGTGAAGTTAGACCCATTGTTCTTAAGCTTTTCTTTCTCAGCAAAAACGTTGAAGTTGAAGTTGGACTTAGCCATTTGATCTACAAAATTTTCAAGTACAATTTAGACTATGTTCATGATAACTAGTTCAACTAATCAAATTACTAGACGAACTCCCACTAAATTCAACATCCCTCAAGTTGTTTAGTGAACATGATCCAAATTCACCACACCTAATCCGATCTTCACGAGAAGAGATGTGGTTTCAATGGTGGACAACAAAGTGTCGATCATATCATTCATATGACTCATGCTTAACCTTTCGGTTCGTGTGTTCCGAGGCCATGTCTGTACATGCTAGGCTTGTCAATTCAAACCCAAGTATTTACGCGTGTGCAAAATTGGCTTGCACCCATTGTATGTGAACGTAGAGTTTATAGCACCCGATCATCACGAGATGCTTGAACACGACGAACTTTTACAACGGTGCATACATGGGGAGAACATAATTTTATCTTGATCTTTAAGTGAGGAATCATCTTATAATGCTATCGTCGCGATCTAAGCATAATAAGATATATAATAGGATAAACATCACATGCACATAATCTTATGTGACATGGTATAGCCAATCTCCGCGCAATGATCTCCATCTTGTGCGTGCCAGCATGATCTCCATCACTCCACCATGATTGCCTCCACCACGAATAGCAACTACAACTATTGCTAACTACTTAGCGATAAAGTAAAGCTATTACATGGCGTATAAGAAGTTGACACACAGGTCATACACAATTATAAAGACAACCATATGGCTCCTGCCGGTTGTGTACGCATCGACATGCAAGTCATGAAATATTACAAAACATGATCATTGCATACAACATACACATCATATCTTGGGCCATACCATATCACAGAAACACTCCCTACAAAAACAAGTTAGACGCCTCTACTTTGTTGTTGCCTGTTTTACGTGGCTTATGGGAGTAACAGGCTAAGAATGATTCTTACCTATGGAAATCTACAACGGTGATATTATGGTTGCCAACATCTGGTGTAAATCCCATGACAACTATAGTGAGAGAAACTGGCATCCACCAGCCGCATGTGTGGAACAAGCCACACGTCAAGTGCGGAGCCGGTCTCGCGAACGAGGTCGCGTAAAGTTGGCCTGAACCGCTTCGATCTCTCTATCCCGTGTCATAATAAGTACACAACAAAGAGGCTTGCAACATAAAACATCAACGCCCGCAACAATCATGTTGCGTTCTACCCGTGAAACACATCTACGCATAGATCTAGCTCTGATACCACTGAAGAGTTTCGCAACATAGTAAATCAAAAAAATTCTACGAATGCGAACGGGAAAGCCAAGATCTAATCTAGGAGATGCAATAAACGAGAGGGACAGATGAGATCTTCATACCCTTGAAGAAATCACATAGCGGAACGTTCAACAGAACGTGGTTGATGTAGTCGTACTAGCCTTCTCCTCCTCGCGATCCGATCGGATCCAACGCCGCAAGTGGCGACGCCTCTGAGAGATGCACACGTACGAAACCACGACGTCTCCTTCTTCCTCGGTCCAGCAAGTGGGGTGGAGAGATAGATTGGATCTATAGCACAATGGCGTGGTGCAAAGGTGGAGAATTTCTACGGCAGGGCTTCGCCTACGCGCAGTCGGGAGAGAGAGAGATCTGGAGGGCAGCAGGTAGGCGGCTAGGGTTCAAGGAGGGGTGGGAGGAGGGTGCGACCCTGCCCTCTTTATATAGAGGGCTGGCCGGCCCCCTTGCCCCCTCCTCCAAGCCCTAGGGCGGCGGCCCCAAGGGTGGAGTGGGGGGCAAGTCTTCCCCCCTTCTAGAAGGTCCCCCTAGGGTTTCCCTAGGATTTTGGCCGACTGGGCCTATGGGGCCTTGTGCCCCTGGGCCAATGCGGCCAGGGCACTCCCTCGTAGGCCCACGCCCCCCCTCCGACAAGTGAGGCCACGTTGGTCCCACTCCGGAAGCTTCTAGAACCTTCCGGTACAATACCGAACATTCCGAAACAATTCCGAAATCCAAAAACTGCTTTCCTTTATATGAATCTTATTCTCCGGACCATTCCGAAACATCTCGTGATGTCCTGGATCTCATCCGAGACTCCGAACAAAAACTCATAAACCAATTATCCATTCTATCCTAGCGTCGAGGCACGTTAAGTGTGTGACCCTACGGGTTCGAGAATATGCGGACATGATCTTCTATCAACAATCAATAGCGGGATCTGGAAACCCATATTGAATCCCACATATTCATCGATGATCATATCGTATGAACCACGATGCCAGGATTCAATTAATCCCATATATATATTCCCTTCGCCACGCGATATTTTACTTGCCCGAGATTTGATTGTTGGTATCGGCATACCTAGTTCAATCTCGTTCACAGCAAGTACTTTACTCGTTCCGTAATCCGATATCACTTTGTGATTAACTCTTTAACCACGTGCTTGCAAGCGGTGTTGATATCGATTACCGAGTGGGCCCGAAGTATATCTCTCCGACTTGGGAGGGACAAATCCCATCTCGATACATACAACCCAACAAGTACTTTCCGATCACCTGAGAGACACCTTTATGATGACCCTCTCATAGGATGACGTTTGATGACCTCAAAGCTTTCTTACGATACCAGGGAGTTGCATTATCTCATGGTCTAAGGAATACAATATTTGACATACGAAAAAGATTCGCAAAGATGAACACGATGACACGATCTAATTGCTCTGCTTGATTTGGGTCTGTCCATCATATCATTCTCCCAATGATATGATCTCATTATTAATCGACAACTCATGACTATGGTGAGGAAACCTTAACCATCATTAATCATTGAGCTAGTCCATAGTGGCGTACTAGGGACACGGTGTTGTTCGTAAACCACATAAGTATCAAAGTTTCCGCTTAATACAATTCTAGCATGGAATATAAACTTTATCATGAATAAGAATTATAACAATAACATCTTTATTATTGCCTCTAGGGCATAATTCCAACACATACACCAACACCAAACATTTTATTTCAAAAGTCCAAGTTGGTTGTAGGAAATGTTAGCAATATATTCCAACATTAAGGACCAATTTGAGATATCAGATCAAGCACACATGATGATATCGAGATCAAAACTCCTTGGGTAGGAGGAATGATGTATGGAATCCTCCTTCTTTGATTTGTCTCGTTCTTTCTCCAATTTGTTGCCCGATAGGATAACCCTCTTCATAGAGTTCTTCTTTGTCGACCGTTGCTTCTGACATCCCCTTCTTTTGTGATCCAGGACAACCTTTGTCATCTATACCCATGGCTACCTTTGATATGGGTGGCCATCGTGATCTATCACCATTGTCTATTAATAATCTCCATGGCTCTATCACGACTAGGCATAAGATCGAGCACCACTAGATCTAGGGGTGATGTCATCACCGACAGTGGTTGCTATCATCTAGGCATGTGAAAGAGGATATCATAGACCCGCATATAGGAAAGAGAACATCTCCAACACACATTCCTTCAGTGTCATTCGTTAGTCAATTTTTGATCTCATGAATTCTTGACTCTGATAACAAGTTACATTAGACATTGAATTGCCAGTTCAAGCAAAAAAGTTCTTACTATGAAGAAATGGAGGCAATAGAAGTACCACCATAATACCAAACTATATGCGATCTTAGATATTGATAGGATCTTCAACATTGATCTTCTACTATTCATTAGTATATGTTAGTACATAATCATAACAACTGTTTTTATAACGGTTGTAATGGAAAAAATAAGCAGTGGCATGGACACACATTTTCATTAGAAAAGAGGGGGAAATATTTAATTTATGATTGTGCATAATCTATGCACATCAATTGATGCATAGGTCGGGAATTATTCTCCATTTCGAATAAATAAACCATGATTTTCGCTAATGGTAAGCATGTCGAGAAAACCTCGACAATGGTAAAATTTCTACCCAACAAAAAGACATTTTTTATTAATTGGTGAACGAACATAAAGAACTTTGACAAAAGGGTTTCTAGAAAGTCAAATAAAAAACACGGTTTCTAGAAAGTCCTGTATTTTAGGATTGTAGTACTTAAGGAGTTAGCAAGGTAAGACTGAAAGTTCTTTTCGTTTCTCGAAAAAAAGAGTTAGTAAGATAACATTTTCATTATGACGTTTTTACACTTTTGGCATGTGTAGAGACCAGTCGACTAAGATTTAACTAAATCACAGTTGGTTGACATCATGTTATTGTTGATGACACATGAATTTTTTTTAAGTCATGAACAATCTTTTTGTACTACATCAACAAGAAATATATACTGAGTGAACAAAAAAATTGTATTACGTGAATATTTTTATGAAAAAATCGTTGTTGCATCCCATGTACAACTCTCAGATCACAGGAATCGCGAGTCAAATCCAATGATCAAGAAGGTAGGCTAGATTTTTACTTAATTTTGAAGCGACTAAGAGCTAGCAAAACCTTTTTTTTGTGTCATCAGAAAAATATCGTTCCTCTCGGTATATACATTCACCAACCAGCGCCCAGCCGCCCAGGGTCGCTTTCCCTTGGTAGCGACTTGCGTGCATGCTAACAAAAAGAGCATGTTATTTTCAAGGCCCAGAGGTATAATTCCCTAACGAACTGTTAACGTCGATGAAATGAAAATTAAAGAATTAATCAAGTTGCGTATAAGACCACATGGTCGATGTCTGGGAGACGGCTTTAACGTCTCTCCTCTTCAACAATCCGATCCATCCAGCTTCCTCCTACCTTCCTCCATCTCTTTCTCTCTCTCCAATCTCCATCCCAACCCAGAACCTCACTAGCTACATAAACAAAATCCCGAGGCACTTTTAAACAAGTAGTAGCAGAAGAGAAGGGCAGACGCATAGGAGTGAGAACTGAGAAGAGGTAGTAACAGGGAATATGGAGGTGGTGGTGCCTGTGATGGCGCCAAGCGCGCCGTGCAGCCCGAGAACGGCGGCTGCCATCGGCGGCGGCGATCTCCTCCCCGGAGGCTATCACTACTTCTTCTCCAGCGCCCCCACGAGCCCGTCCAGGACGAGCAGCTACACCGCGGACGACCACGGCATCGGCGACCCCGGCACGTTCGACTTCGCGTTCGGGTTCAGCGGGCAGCTGCATGAGTCCAGGCCGATCCTCGCCGCCGCCGACGAGCTGTTCGAGGGCGGCAGGATCCGGCCGCTGAACGGCCCGCACCACAGCGGTAACCTGCGAGACCAGGACGGCGACTACTACGCCTCCGTTTCCGTCTCACCCCGGTCTCCGCGAAGATCAAGAACGACGCCCGCGGCGCGCGCGCGTGGCGGTGCAGGGGAATCGGAGGCGCCGGCTGAGCAGCCAAGGGGCAGGTCGTCCGGCAGGCCGGCGCTGACCTCCTCCTCGTCGAGCGTGTCGTCTCGGAGCAGGCGAGCGACGCGGTCCCTGTCCCCGTACAGGGGCGACTCCCTGGACGACGAGTTCCCCTCGTCGCCTCCGTCCCCTCGAGGCGCCGCCTCCCTGATGCGCGGGTGCGGCAGCGGCAGCCGCAAGTGGCGGCTCAAGGACCTGTTCCTGTTCCGTAGCGCGTCGGAGGGCCGCGCCAGCGGCGGCAAGGACCCGCTCCTCAAGTACAGCATGCTCAAGAGCGGCGGCGGTACCGGCGGCGGCGGGGGCGACGGCAGCGCGTCCATGCGGGTGAAGGGCAGGGGCTCGGCGGCGTCGGCGAGCGACATGGCGCCGTACACGGTGAGCAGGGCGGCCGCGGAGGAGATGCGGCGGCGCACGACGACGCCGCTGCCGTTCCACCGGAACAGCCTGTTCGGGTACCTCCGGTCCAACCCGGCCATCCACACCATCAGCAGGAAGCTGAGCAGCTACTCGTCGTCCAACCGCGGCAGGAACGCTTCTTGTACCGCAACCGCTGCTTCTTCTGGATACCAGCATGCGTGAATCATGAATCCATGATCGATGCTGCCGTGAAAAAGAGAAGAGTTTGATTCGTTTGTTCCTCTGCTTGACGATGATTTGCTCCTCCAATATGTACTGTAGTATTCTTTGGTTTCATCTGTGTGAATTGCCCCAAGGTTTTCACACTAGTGTAGATATATGTGTACGTACATACGTGGGATTCGCCAAGACTCTGCCAGAAATCAGTATACGGTTTTGCTAAATCTAAATAGTAGTTTGAGAACTTGTTTGGTGATGTCATCGCATTGTGTGTGATATCTCACGGATAGCACCATGGGACCTGGAAATAAAAGAATAAACTTTTAGAAAGCGATGAAATTTCATCGGATCATCTCCATCGACGCAAAGAACAAGTTTTATTTCTCCACAAAATTAGGTGTTTTCTGTCCCATAGAAATCCAAGATCCTTCCACGTGTCACGCACGATGCAGCAACCAAAGCTCTGCATCGGCTTCACGTACTACTGTATTTAAATAATCACCGGTGACGCAGCTCGGCAACATGGGCATACTGTTGCGGGATTCCGTTCTGGGTGTCCACCACGCGACGCTCGATCCATCCATCTCTCGCTCGCTCGACGGATGATGATGGGGTTCCGTTCCGCGGCAAACTGCTGACGCCCTGAGCTGTTCTGGGGGACTAGTATAATGGTTTCCGGTACACTGCGAACTGTCGCAACTGTTTTTTCGTCCCTGGGGGTTACCACGCAAGTGACGGGGCGGGAATAATTCGGGGCTAAGATGATACAGTAAGCTGGCGGATCTGACATTCCCAGAGTTTAAAATTGATTGGATGGTACGTAGTAACTTGGCATGATTAGAGGAGGGGGAGGTGTTAGTAAACATGGCAGTGGCAGGCATGAGCATGATGATGCAAGCAGAACGGCATCACGCCCATCTGATCTGCCGGCCTCCCCCAAAGATTCCCATCTCAACTCTCTCGCAAAGATTCGCTTCCCAGGTTATTTTCTCTCGCGTGGTTTTGTTAATGGTGGAATTGTCGGTTTATATTTGGGGCCGTGCTGCTGAGCACGTACGTACGTACGCGGGAAGTAGATCGGGCCACTGGTTGGGGACAAGGTGCGCTGCCTGCCTGCCTGGAATGTACACTACGGAGTGCTACACGAGACACCATGAGTGGTGGTGATGACCCTCGTGTTTCCAGAAAATTATGTGACCGTGGAATGGACATGAGACGACATCATGAATATATGGAGGTGATGCATGTCGAGCAATCGACTGCATGCAGGGGAAGCAGAAAGCAATCGACTGCATGTCGACACAATGGTAAATAGTAAAAGGAGAAGAAGAAAAGCAATCGACTGCATGCAGGGGAACAGTGCAACTTACCAGCAGTTGAAGTTCAGAACTACTTTATAAACAAGTGTAGAGCTCTAGATTGCCAGTTCAGACTTTATATCCCGAGTCAACACCTACCAACAGCTCCTGGCCCAACTTTTGACACCATGTTTGTGGATGTCTGTTTTCCGTAGGCGCCTGGTGGTTAGGGACAACAAAGGGGGCCCTCAAACAATACTACGCCACCACATGTAATGTAACTGCAGCTCTTCAAATCGATCGGTAGTGTGTATGAACGCGGGCGGAAATTTCTCATTAGTTTTGTGGGGAAGAGTTCTCAGTCGTTTTTAAAACGACGCCTATATTAATTGGATTTTGGCTCACGGGCTCCAAATCATTGTTAATGCATTTTGAAATTTAAAAATATATATCTCAAAAAGTTCCGTGGTACATAGAGATACCGTATGTTCTCATACAAAGTGCCCATGGATGAAAGACATTTTACGTGGCATGTGTAAAATAAAGACGTCTTGCGAAGCTCAGGTACTAAACCAAGCATTTTGAAAATATAAAAAAAAAATCCAAATTTTTGGCGGTACATACAAATATTCTATGTTCTCATAGTTTTTTGTGGCATGTGTAAAAATTCAAAATGGGGTCTCGTGAAAAGTTATTTTAGAGTATAAAGTTTATATGTTTTACACAAGCCGCAAACATCAATTTTGCACGAAACTTTGTGTTTGTGTATGAACATAGAATATTTGATGTACTACTTAAGAATTTCTAACATTTTAAAATAAAATTTTAAAGAGCGGGTGCATCACCACCCATGAGCTAAAGTAGATTTCCGCTTTTAATTGTACTTCTTTAGAATATATGATGATAAATACTCCAGCACATTTTCGCAAGAAAACATGGCGGGCACAACATCACGCCCATCCCCCCCCCCCCCCCCCCCCCCAACATCCCCCTAAGATTCTCATATAAACTTCTCAAAAAGGCTTTCGACTAACTTTATAAGAAAACAACCATTTATACAGCACAGAAGAAAACCAAGTTCTGCTGGGGCAACAATAAAAACCTGTTCAAAATAGGAAATAAGAAACACACAAGCGCCAAAACAACAATCACTCAAAGACTGGAAGGGTGGAGAGCCGGCACATCGCCTCCAAAAGGTGACAAATCATGTCCTCCAGTCTCTCTGTCTATAAACTATTGCAAAAAGTCAGGAATTTGGAAACCGAGTTAGTGGTACGTCGAGGTAAAACCTTCTTAATCACCATATTATTGTGTATGGTCCACAGGATCTAGGGTACATGACATCACAGAAAACACCAACCTAAAAAGGTGTCGCTTCTTGCTGGTACGGTTGCTTGTGTCTCCGGGAATTCCCCGAAATCTTGGGCCTACCACTCGGGCCCAAGGTTTCTCGGACAAAATACTACAAGAACCAAGCCACGGGACATGTGAACAAAATGCGTGTTCCCGATTCAAGGATGCCACATAATGGACGACATAACCCATTCACTGGCCCATATCATTTCCCTCCACCCCAGAAGGGAGATGATCCTGTAGCAGTTGCCACAGATAATTTTTTGTCTTTAGAGGTAGAGTGTCACATCCCAAAATTCTCCTAATTTTGGAATGTGAAATAAATAAATAAGTTTGATTGATTGTTTGACTATGTTGAAAATTCTCAAAGAGAAGAAAATTTTTGAATAGAAAATCCTCTCAACCATGAATTCAAAATCTGATATTCTTTTGTTAAGACCTAAGTAGCCATATAGGCAAAAGGGCATGGATTGATTATGGATTGTAGAATTGGTGTGCAAGATTTCAAAATGAAAATCATGAAGCATTCATAAGCATTTTATCCATGCAAATTTCTCACAAACTGAATTCAAATCCTAGTATCTAAATCCTATAGTTGAATCACCCAAATGTTCCTAAATGTAATTAAATTGACTTTATAAACCCACTATTGCTAAGACAGCGATTATTGCTAAATTATAGCCTAAAAAGATCCAATTAATATTATAAAATTTTAGAAACAAAATTAAGCTCATTCAGAGCTATTATGAAAAAGTTATAGAATAAATACAAACAAATAAAGAAATAAATAAAATGAAATATACAAGGATTTATAAATCCACTACTTCCAAACTAGTAAAAAGATTATAAATTTGATCCTACAATGATCTATTCGATTTTAGAAAATTTTAGAAACAAGAATCATGTCATTTGGAGTTCGTATGCAAAAAATATGAGAGAAACAAGTAAATAAAAAAAGAAAAAAGAAAAAAAAACAAACGGGACGGCCGAGCCAGCCGGCGGCCCAGCTAGGACCGGACCGGCCCAGCCAGCCGACCGGTGCCTAGCCAGACACGTAGACTGCCCAGTTGCTTTAAAAAGCGTGTAAATCGGTTTTTGTTAAACCTATCTCTACTTAAACTCGCATAACTTTTTATCTATAACTCCGAATCGACTTCCGTTTGTTTCTACTTGTTTCCTACTTCAAGGCCTATCTCTACACCGTCCCAAACCTCCATATAATCTCGTGGAGCCACAGCTGTACGAGTTTCTCTCCTCGAAATCCCGAATCTACACATGCCCAAATCTTATTTCGCTTTTTAACCCATCTAGACTTCATCGTTTGCCTTCGGTCAAAAAACGAAAGTTGTAGGAATCGTCGAAATCTTTCAATCCCGACAAACCTAACCTCTTTTCATCCACCACAGCCGGAGAATTTCGTATAGCAATATTTCAGATCTTACGGTGTAAATTCAAGATGTACTCGCGCTCGTTTCTTCAAATCCAAATTCCTTTGGTGAGAAGGTAGGAATAATGATTCTCCATAACTTTTGTGTTCTAAGTTTTTCAATTTGACCTACTGATTTGTCTCTCTAACACAGATCTGTTTCTTGTCTATTCTGAGCAAAAATCGGGTCAATCTCTTCTTCTAGCCACCGGATCCTATCCAGACGGTCGAGATCCAATCAAACCGGTGTGTGCCATGTCGTCAACCCGGTCAGCTTTCTCATCAACGCCACGTCAACGACAGGTCAACATCTAGTCCCAGTCAGCATGCAAAGTCAAACTGTCCAGTCAGCAGAATATTCCTTCCGTTCGAATTTAAAATTGCATATTATAGATCTAACTTGTAAAATTCATTAGAAATTCATACCACGTCCAAAAATTGCGTATAATATATCAAATTGAAGATAATTTTACGTAGCATCATCTTATTAGAACAGATCCAAATTTTACTATACGTGGTTACTGCAGTAATTTAATTAGTTTTAATGGTCTTTTAGGTTAATAAATTCATAAGAAATTATCTGTAACTCCGAAAAATATGAACAATATATCAAATTGAAGATACTGTAATGTAATTTAATAATATCTGGTTGGATCTAGCCTTTGCAGATTATTTAACCCGTAGCAATTTAATTAGTTTTAATGGCTTTATAAATCATTAAATTCATAGTAAATTAATTGCTTGTCAAAAAAATATAAATGATATACCGATGGAAAGCTGGTTCCATGTAGATCATCAATATGCAATTAGTTAAGCATTTTACTGTAAGGTTTTTTCGTGAAGATTTAAATGGTTTAATGGCCTATTTAGAGTAATAAATTCATAAGAAAATAAATACTATCCAGAAAATTACAAATAATATGTCCCTGAAATCACAATTCCGTGGAGATTACAGATATAATTTTAGTTTGATTTTTATACAACAGAAACTATATGAATCATATAAAACCCATTAAACACTATTTAAATCATAAAAAAAGATCTATAACTCCGATTAGGGTGAATCCAAGTGCTAAGGTTTTGTATTGACAATATCTATACAGAGAAATTGCATGACAAATTATTTGGTACGGTTAAAACAGAAATTCATACAGAAATATTTAAACCCATTGAAATAGTGTTTTAATCATAGGAAAATATCTATAACTCCTTTTTAGGTGATTCAAATTGCCACTGTCTCTAAATTGTATTACCTATCCAGTAGAATCTAGTTCACAATTTAATACGACATAAACATCTTTAGTTCGATTAAAGTGGTATACACCATATTAAATCGATACAACTTTAGTAATAAAAGATTTAGTGCATTAAATGACTTTCCACATGCATCATGTAATCTAATTATGTTCAGAAAACTAAATGCAACCATTGTGACTCATTAAATCGTCATGCATGCATCTGTTCATCATTGATTTCTTATAATGTTGCACTGTTGCATGTTTGCAATGTTTTGAATGGTGTGTTTGTTGTGTTTGCCTCAAACGTTAGATTGCGAGGAGTGCAACTACTGTGATTGCAACTACTATGATTGCAAGTATTGTGGTTATGACGAGTGCAAACATTATATCTATGAGGATTGTGAGGATTATCTAATCGACTACATCTACAACAAAGGCAAGTGGTGCTATCTTGGTCATAAATGTCCTATTGTTTTCCTATGCATTATAGATGTTTTTGTAGAATTGCATATGTAGGAATTGATGTGTATATGCTATGCTATGTCCCATATTATTCCCTAGCATTCCTTGTTTATGAGCCACCGTTGGTAGATGTGCTTAGCCATGCTATGATGAACGAGGGCTGGGTTACATCACTGAAGTTGTTTCTAAATGTGTTGGTTTGCGAAAACTAAAACAACTTAATCAATGAATCTCCTGGGTGTGATGGGATTGATAATTTTTGGTGGTATCATTGCGGAAAGGCACCCAGGACACTGAGAAATGATTGGTTTCTTTGTTTGGAAGCTTTCGTGTGCAACCATGTGCCAATAATGAAATGGGCGGTTGGCTGAACTCAGTAGGTTGTGGTAACTCGAACCCTCGTATCCAGAGATGTAGATAGTGTAGGTTGGACCGGTGCGCGTCGGGATTGGGGAGCTACTTCCCGAACGGTTCCTTCTTGGACTTCTCCCTATCATCACCCAATATGAGAGTGGTGGTACGAGCTGGGCTGGCCAAGTCACATGGGTAAAGTGTACTAACCCCTGCAGGGTGTATAAACTAATCGATTAGCCGTGTCCTCGGTTATGGACAATTTGAGCTACCTGATACTGATGCTATGATATTTCTCACTCATCCTTATTTCTTAATTATTTAAAACTTGTTGGGTGAACATAATTGGGTAGGAGCACCTGGGAGTGAACCAGAGTGTCCTATTTATCGTATTGGAAAACTACTTTGTTACAAATGTTAGGATAAAACTGTTGCTTTATGCAAATGAGCCTGAACTCCACTTGGCCAAATAAGCATGTAGTTGATAGATCTGTTGTTAACCACTTTAGCCTACTTGCCATACATTTAATGTATTGACCATTTGTGGCTGCAACGTTTCATGTTGCAGGTTATATCGTATCTGAGTGATCGTTCATAGGTCGCGAGACTCCACTCAACAATTGTTCGCCTGTGGCACATTTGAAGGATGGAGATCTACCTTGTATTCGTTTTCTGCCGTGTACTTGAATAAATAATGTAAATTATGGATCATATTCATTGTATTTATGATGCACAGTTATATTTGGTATCATTTTGTACTGTGTGTGCCAATGAAAATCCAGGGATTGGCACTATACACACGAACTCAGCCTTATCAGGCGAGGGTGTTACAAGATGGTATCAGAGCTGTGTGTTGACTGTAGGATCGTGACCTTAGAAATGGATTAGCAATAGAAGACCTCTATTAGGAGAACTATCATATTTTCTACTTACTAGACGTTCTTATATTCCTTCTCTATCTTTTCTATAACCTCTTCTTGTTCAAAGTTTATAGTTGTCCATTTTTATGATACCTATATGAGAGTTGGCCTACAAGTAAAGAACAAATAACATGACATAAATGAACATCTCACCAAGTTTGGGTAGGTCTGGACCACCATGTTTTATCTATTTAGGAGATCATCGCTATCGTGTTAGCATATTGTTCTTACCAACTTATGTGGTATGACAATATAGGTTGCTTGCTTGTTTGTACTATACCATATTGTGTGATGCCTTACTTAGGATCTGTTGTTTTGAAACTCTAAAGTTGCTGGAGTTTTCGTGTGGTTTTAAAATTATTTTAATGGTGTAATTTGATTGAAATTCGTGAGATTACTCCTGCAGTTTTCTGCCTGACCTGTTGTACCGCGCGATTTTTCATATTTTATTGGTAATTCATAAAAATCTAAAAAAATAGGATCTGGAGCGTAATTACCTGTAGTACATGCACAAAAATTGGCTAAAATTCCTGACGAGTTGAGGCTGGCCAGAAAAATTTGTGAAGTCTGCTGTACCGTTTTGACAGATTTTGTTTATTGCTTATATGTTGCTATGTTTTACTCTAGTATTGTTCCCAATGCTTTCAAACTATTTTATGGTTATATACTGCTATATTTATACCCCTGTAATGTTATTATACAAGTGTTTGATTGTGTGTTGATCGCCTATGATTGTTTCCTTGTTTGTGACATTGATTGCTTCATATAGTTATGGTAGGATTATTTTCTTAGTCGTTTCTTTCCTATAGAATCTATTCTTTCCTATCTTGAACCCTTGGAGATATAATGATGTGTTAAGCGGAAGGTTTGACAACACAATGCATTTAGGAAAGAGAATGTTTCACCTAATGAAAAAAAATGTGGAGGTATGAAGTGTTGCACATGATGTTATGTAGTAGATTACGCAACCTAAAAGTTGAAGTATCGATAGTTTAGTTTTAGTAGTAGCTTTGTTGATTGAATACATGGGAGTATACATAGAGCATTAGTTCGTGCCCATGGAAACATTCTTCAAGGCAAGTGAGAATGCCCGAGTGATAGAAAAACGTGATTCACCTATCCTCATGCAGGGTAATGATTTGGGTGCAGGATGGATTGATCACCATTCCTACTACTCTTATTATTCGCTCTTGTACTGTTGGCTTTGCGAATCTTGAGTGTCTTTTCAACCTTAGCAAAGAGACGGCGTTAAGCCTAGACCTTAGAATGGTATATTTCCCCCTTTATAAAAGCACCCAGTGCTTAGCGTAGGAATATACGGTAAGAATGAATCTCAACCATGATTAATGGGTACCGTGAAGTAAACATCCCCTATTTGCCCACCATGAGAGTTTTGCTAGTTTAAGAAGTGCTTTCTCGAAAACTATCAATCATGATGTTTAGAATGTGCTAGAGACATTGTGCCAATAAAAGTCTAAAGGAGAACCAATCCGAGCTAAGTGAATGCTCGAGAAGTGACCTAGTCAACTTTCTTTTAAGGGCGGTAGCATCCTAATGGATCCCCGAACCTTTCTTTCTTTCTAGCCTTCCCAAATCTCGGGACGAGATTTCTTTTAAGGGTGGTAGTCTGTCACATCCCAAAATTCTCCTAATTTTGGAATGTGAAATAAATAAATAAGTTTGATTGATTGTTTGACTATGTTAAAAATTCTCAAAGAGAAGAAAATTTTTGAATAGAAAATCCTCTCAACCATGAATTCAAAATCTTATATTCTTTTGTTAAGACCTAAGTAGCCATATAGGCAAAAGGGCATGGATTGATTATGGATTGTAGAATTGGTGTGCAAGATTTCAAAATGAAAATCATGAAGCATTCATAAGCATTTCATCCATGCAAAGTTCTCACAAACTGAATCCAAATCCTGGTATCTAAATCCTATAGTTGAATCACCCAAATGTTCCTAAAGGTAATTAAATTGACTTTATAAACCCACTATTGCTAAGACAGCGATTATTGCTAAATTATAGCCTAAAAAGATCCAATTAATATTACAAAATTTTATAAACAAAATTGAGCTCATTCAGAGCTATTATGAAAAAGTTATAGAATAAATACAAACAAATAAAGAAATAAATAAAATGAAATATAAAAGGATTTATAAATCCACTACTTCCAAACTAGTAAAAAGATTACAAATTTGATCCTACAATGATCTATTCGATTTTAGAAAATTTTAGAAACAAGAATTATGTCATTTGGAGTTCGTATGCAAAAGATATGAGAGAAACAAGTAAATAAAAAAAGAAAAAAGAAAAAAAAAACAAACGGGCCAGCCGGCGGCCCAGCCATCCGACCGTTGCCCAGCCACACACGTACGTGACTGCCCAGTTGCTTTAAAAAGCGTGTAAATCGTTTTTTGTTAAACCTATCTCTACTTAAACTCGCATAACTTTTTATCTATAACTCCGAATCGACTTCCGTTTGTTTCTACTTGTTTCCTACTCCAAGGCCTATCTCTACACCGTCCCAAACCTCCATATAATCTCGTGGAGCCACAGCTGTACGAGTTTCTCTCCTCGAAATCCCGAATCTACACATGCCCGAATCTTATTTCGCTTTTTAACCCATCTAGACTTCGTCGTTTGCCTTCGGTCAAAAAACGAAAGTTGTAGGAATCATTGAAATCTTTCAATCCCGACAAACCTCACCTCTTTTCATCCACCACAGCCGGAGAATTTCGTATCGCAATATTTCAGATCTTACGGTGTAAATTCAAGATGTACTCGCGCTCGTTTCTTCAAATCCAAATTCCTTTGGTGAGAATGTAGGAATAATGGTTCTCCACAACTTTTGTGTTCTAAGTTTTTCAATTTGACCTACTGATTTGTCTCTCTAACATAGATCTGTTTCTTGTCTATTCTGAGCCAAAATCGGGTCAATCTCTTCTTCTAGCCACCGGATCCTATCCAAACGGTCGAGATCCAATCAAATCGGTGCGTGCCATGTCGTCAACCCGGTCAGCTTTCTCATCAATGCCACGCCAACGTCAGGTCAACATCTAGTCTCAGTCAGCATGCAAAGTCAAACTGTCCAGTCAGCAGAATATTCCTTCCGTTCGAATTTAAAATTGCATATTATAGATCTAACTTGTAAAATTTATTAGAAATTCATACCACGTCCAAAAATTGCGTATAATATATCAAATTAAAGATAATTTTACGTAGAATCATCTTATTAGAATAGATCCAAATTTTACTGTACGTGGTTACTGCAGTAAATTAATTAGTTTTAATGGTCTTTTAGGTTAATAAATTCATAAGAAATTATCTGTAACTCCGAAAAATATGAACAATATATCAAATTGAAGCTACTATAATGTAATTTAATAATATCTGGTTGTATCTAGACTTTGCAGATTATTTAACCCGTAGTAATTTAATTAGTTTTAATGGCTTTATAAATAATTAAATTCATAGTAAATTAATTGCTTGTCACAAAAATATAAATGATATACCGATGGAAAGCTGGTTCCGTGTAGATCATCAATATGCAATTAGTTAAGCATTTTACTGTAAGGTTTTTCCGTGAAGATTTAAATGGTTTAATGGCCTATTTAGAGTAATAAATTCATAAGAAAATAAATACTATCCAGAAAATTACAAATAATATGTCCCTGAAATCACAATTCCGTGGAGATTACAGATATAATTTTAGTTTGATTTTTAGACAACAGAAACTATATGAATCATATAAAACCCATTAAAAACTATTTAAATCATAAAAAAAGATCTATAACTCCGATTAGGGTGAATACAAGTGCTAAGGTTTTGTATTGACAATATCTATACAGAGAAATTGCATGAAAAATTATTTGGTACCGTTAAAACAGAAATTCATACAGAAATATTTAAACCCATTGAAATAGTGTTTTAATCATAGGAAAATATCTATAACTCCTTTTTAGGTGATTCAAATTGCCACTGTCCCTAAATTGTATTACCTATCCAGTAGCATCTAGTTCACAATTTAATACGACATAAACATCTTTAGTTCGATTAAAGTGGTATACACCATATTAAATCGATACAACTTTAGTAATAAAAGCTTTAGTGCATTAAATGACTTTCCACATGCATCATGTAATCTAATTATGTTCAGAACACTAAATGCAACCATTGTGACTCATTAAATCATCATGTATGCATCTGTTCATCATTGATTTCTTGTAATGTTGCACTGTTGCATGTTTGCAATGTTTTGAATGGTGTGTTTGTTGTGTTTGCCTCAAACGTTAGATTGCGAGGAGTGCAACTACTGTGATTGCAACTACTGTGATTGCAAGTATTGTGGTTATGACGAGTGCAAACATTATATCTATGAGGATTGTGAGGATTATCTAATCGACTACATCTACAACAAAGGCAAGTGGTGCTATCTTGGTCATAAATGTCATATTGTTTTCCTATGCATTATAGATGTTTTTGTAGAATTGCATATGTAGGAATTGATGTGTATATGCTATGCTATGTCCCATATTATTCCCTAGCATTCCTTGTTTATGAGCCACCGTTGGTAGATGTGCTTAGCCATGCTATGATGAACGAGGGCTGGGTTACATCACTGAAGTTGTTTCTAAATGTGTTGGTTTGCGAAAACTAAAACAACTTAATCAATGAATCTCCTGGGTGTGATGGGATTGATGATTTTTGGTGGTATCATTGCGGAAAGGCACCCAGGACACTGAGAAATGATTGGTTTCTTTGTTTGGAAGCTTTCGTGTGCAACCATGTGCCAATAATGAAATGGGCGGTTGGCTGAACTCAGTAGGTTGTGGTAACTCGAACCCGCGTATCCAGAGATGTAGATAGTGTAGGTTGGACCGATGCGCGTCGGGATTGGGGAGCTACTTCCCGAACGGTTCCTTCTTGGACTTCTCCCTATCATCACCCAATATGAGAGTGGTGGTACGAGCTAGGCTGGCCAAGTCACATGGGTAAAGTGTACTAACCCCTGCAGGGTGTATAAACTAATCGATTAGCCGTGTCCCCGGTTATGGACAATTTGAGCTACCTGATACTGATGCTATGATATTTCTCACTCATCCTTATTTCTTAATTATTTAAAACTTGTTGGGTGAACATAATTGGGTAGGAGCACCTGGGAGTGAACCAGAGTGTCCTATTTATCGTATTGGAAAACTACTTTGTTACAAATGTTAGAATAAAACTGTTGCTTTATGCAAATGAGCCTGAACTCCACTTGGCCAAATAAGCATGTAGTTGATAGATCTGTTGTTAACCACTTTAGCCTACTTGCCATACATTCAATGTATTGACCATTCGTGGCTGCAACGTTTCATGTTGCAGGTTATATCGTATCTGAGTGATCGTTCATAGGTTGCGAGACTCCACTCAACAATTGTTCGCCTGTGGCACATTTGAAGGATGGAGATCTACCTTGTATTCGTTTTCCGTTGTGTACTTGAATAAATAATGTAAATTATGGATCATATTCGTTGTATTCATGATGCACAGTTATATTTGGTATCATTTTGTACTGTGTGTGCCAGTGAACCGATCTAGGGATTGGCACTATACACATGAACTCAGCCTTATCAGGCGAGGGTGTTACATAGAGGCACTTTCCATAAGGGTGCCCCGATAAACGAAACTATCCAAGAATTCCCTCGAGGGAGTCAAACCCCAGGGAGATAGGGAGGCCTGCCTAAGCTCTTCTCACGCCGTGGTTACTTCTGGGCCAAAGGTTCTATGGAATGCAATGCTCTATGTCCTTTCCTGGTCCGTTGAGGCTACCCTAAGCTAAGAGTCTAAGCAAATAGCAAAGAGGTTCGGGAATACCTTCTCTCTATCATGTACATATCTTTGAATTAATGTTATGGTGCCACCGACGGCGACATTGCATGACAATACGAGATGGTAAGCGTACGACTTTGTGTTTCCAACATAGAGTTCCTTGAGTCATTACTTGGCATAGGTAAGAAGGAAACATAGGCTATTGTAGGAGAACCACACGTGTCAATGATGCCCCGAGTGTGCATCTTCATCGCTGCAGTATGAAAGGTAGTAGTGGCAGAGCTTCCTTAGGGTCAAAGAGGGCCATGGCCCCCCCCTACTCTAGAAAATTATCAAGAATACTCTCATATATTAAGATTATTTTTGGAGATTAATCAAAATATAAGTACTTTTTTGTCCCCTTGACTCCGCTTGATCTTCTAAAAATCTGTTTCAACCTCCTCCACTAAAACGTAGGCTTGACTATTAGTGTCTTGTGGAGCCTACACACTGCACTTTCTTTGTGGATGGAAAAAATGAGTTGTTGGAAGAAAGTTACCAAAGGGGTGATGTTGACCGGGTACGACATCATCTTCGGCCTAAGCATGTATGCGTACTAGATCATCTTGGTATGCTTGTTCAGAATCAACTAACATATGATTAAAAGGTGATTTGCTTATAACATTTTTTACAGGAAAATAATAGGAGAGGCTACTATCGTGGTATATTAATATAGATAATAATTACAAGATTTGGGGTTTTACCCCATGTCCAATTTAAAAAATACAATCAAATGCTATCAAGAATTAAAGTTATAAAAGAGTGGAAGGCTAGAGATAGTGCATAACATTTCTCTAGAAACACTTTTCTAATTATATAGGGGTGCATTACATTGTGTATGTACTAATTATGTTGTATCCTCTCCATACTGGTATACATGAAGTTCTCAATACAGTATCTTGGTTTAACATTTTTTATACTATGCATTTTGATTATGTGAAACTGCTATGCATTTTTTGTATTATGCATATTTTTTTATTTTATTCTATGAATTTATATGTAACAAAATATCATGATATATTCCTTGGGTTCATTAATTTTAGTCATTTTGCACTTCAAACATTAGTTGTAAAAGGCTTGTGCCTCTCTCAAATTCTCAACTCTTAAGGGTAAGCCTAAAACCGTGGCATTGAGGTTTCGTAAAAGTAATGAAACTAGGCAAGTAAAATAATATATGCATATTACTCAAAGGTGAGATAAGTAAGAAAGATCACTTTATCCTGTAAACACATTATAAATGGTATGCCATTAAGATAAACATGTCACTGAGGAATGCTCATGAAATACCTCCTGTGAGGAGAATCCAATGAAATAGATTCCTTCCATGTGCTAGGCCAACACAAAATTATGAATTGTTCGAAATCTTCAAATATTATAGCATAATATTTTTCTAATCCATCCTTATATTATTGGGGTTCAAGGGCAGAAAACAAAAAATTCCTACGATCAAAACCCTAATACCAGGATCTATCTACTAGTAATGCAGGGGAGGAGATATGGTATTCATACCTTTGAAGATCAAGCGCGATTAACTTACCGCGAGGAACGTGGTTGAATAAGACGCCCCGACGATGACCTCGAAGTCACGAAGTCCAACGACTTTAACAACTCCTAGCGCTGAAAGCATGGCGCCGCCAGAGGGAGTCACACATGTACTGTGCTTCAAGATGACTCCCGCTTCTCCCGATCCAGCTGATATTACGGAAGTAGATCTCCCGGCTCTGAATCCCACAGCGCGACGGCGCACCGTGGTGAAGAACTCCTCGCTCGCACATCCCTAACAAGGGGGCCACGGTCAAGAGAGAGAGAGAGAGAGGCTACATAGGCCTTTTCGATATTTTCTGGTGTGTTTTAATCCTCCTATGGGGACCTCTTTATATAGGTGGAGGGAGGGGCTCCCTCCACCTTAGGTGCCCCATGTGGGACTAAAAAACTGGGAAAAGGGGCAAAATATGAATCTCTCCCGCCGGCTGGGCCCCACAGCACCCAGGTGGGCCACCCGGGGCCGGCCTAGCGGCTGGACGCGGTGGCGATCGCCGGGGCCGGGGTGGGCCGCCTGACCACCTCGCGGCCCAGCTCCGAAGCGGCGGTGGTGGCCTGGCGCCTGGGGAGCCGACTGCTCTCCCCGCAGCCCAGCACGGACGCTGCCCACTGATGCATGTAAAATGCATACATGAACTTTATAGTTTGTTAAGATATTTTTCCACATATTTGCATCATATATGAAGTTATATCCCTATTTTATATTGATTTTTTGGGATTTACCAAAGATCCCTTTATTTTGTTTATAACCCTGCAGGGCAGAAAAGCCCTGTTTTCAATGTTTTTGATGTTTGAGGACCTTAACGAAGTCAAATGGACCTGAACTTTTGGGAATGCCAACATTCATCCATGGGAAGCATCTGGAGCACGAGAATCTCACCAGGAGGGAGAGGTGTTGGATATATGCCCAAGAGGCAATAATAAAGTGGTTATTATCATATCTTCATGCTTATGATAAATGTTTACATACCATGCTATAATTGTATTAACAGGAAACATTAATACTTATGTGATTTGTAAACATAAAAGAGTCCCTAGTAAAGCATCTTGTTAAACTAGCTTGTTGGTTAATATATGATCAAGGTTTCTTGATCATGAACATTGAGATGTTATTAACAACAAGGTCATATCATTAGAAAAATGATGTGATGGACATACTCCTACAGTTAAGCGTAGCATAAGATCAAGTCATTTAAATAGTTCACTTGCTATAAGCTTTCAATACATAGTAACCTAAATCCTTCGACCATGAGATCATGTTAATCACCATGACCGGATGGATGCTTTGATGACATCAAACACCACTTCGTAACTAAGTGGTTATAAAGGTGGCATTGAGTGTTCGGAAAGTATGTGTTGAGTCACATGGATCAAGAGTGGGATTTTTTCATCTATACGACGGATAGATATACTCTAGACCCTCTCGGTGGAATGTCATATAATTAGCTTGCAAGCATGTGACTGTCTCACTAGGGACCACATATCATAGGAATGAGTAAAGAGTACTTATCGATAACGAGGTTGAACTAGGTATGCAGAGATACCGACGATCAAACCTCGGATAAGTAAAGTATCGCGAGGTAAAGGTAAATTGGTACTGTATGTAAATGGTTCATTCGATAACGAAGTAATCGTAGAAATATGTGGGCTTCATATGAATTTCCAGATTCCTCTATTGGTTATTAATCGGAGAAGAGTCTCGATCATGGCTGCATAATTCACGAACCGTAGGGAGACACACTTAAGGATTCGATATTGTTTAGTAGATATGGAATGTGAGTAAAGAGACCGAATGATGTTAGGAGTCTCGGATTGGATCCGGGATATCACGAGGAGATCCGGAATGATCCGGAGAATAAGATTCATATAAGGAAAGTCAATTTCCGGGGATCGGAAATGTTTTCGGTGTTTTGACCGGAAGCTTCTAGAATGTTCTGGAATGTCCACCACCCCGGGAGGGGGTCACTTGGAGTGTGGCATGCCCTAGGGGCTAGCCGCACCAAACCCTAAAGGGTCAATTCGGCCAAGACTAGTTTAAATAGTCAAATCCTAGTTTAAAAAGTCAAACTCTAGTATTTGATAAGAGGGAGAGAGGGATGGTAGTAACTTGGCATGATTAGAGGGGGAGGGGGAGGTGTTAGTAAACATGGCAGGCATGAGCATGATCATGCAAGCAGAACGGCATCACGCCCATCTGGCGGCCTCCCCAAAAGATTCCCATCTCAACTTCTCTCGCAAAGATTCGCTTCCCAGGTTATTTTCTCTCGTCTGGTGTTTATAATGGTAGAATTGTCGGTTTATATTTGGGGTCGTGCTGCTGAGCACGTACGTGGGAAGTAGATCGGGCCACTGGTTGGGGAGAAGGTGCGCTGCCTGCCTGGAATGTACACTACGGAGTATTACACGAGACACCATGAATGGCGATGACCCTCGTGTTTCCAGAATTTTGTTTAGAGCAACTGGCATGAGCTCTGTCTTTTCTGTTAGTACAGGGAAATAAAAGTTTCGATACAGAGTGTCATGTTTAAGTTAAGGTGTAAACATGCCAGAAATCATCAAGGCAACAAAAAAACAGAAATCTAGTCTGGCTCGGCTGGGATAGCCGACCCATGCCTAGCAAAATCAGCCGAACGTTGAAGAATATCGTCTCTGGCAATGGAGGCCACCTCGACATATGTCATGCGCCGGCCCGTGAAGATTCGTCTATTCCGTTCTTTCCAGGCGTTCCACAGAACGTAAAGCATGCGACCGCTGAGGCGGTTTTGCTCCGTCTTGGTCTTTCCTTTAATCAGGCCGTACCGCCATTCCGAGGTGGAGTCGAACGATTGGCCATGGTCGTCCAGGTGATCGTTATCCCAGGATTGCGTTGTGTGTCATACCGCAGTTGTGAAGGGGCAGTCCTTCCATAGGTGGACGGCAGATTCCGGGGCTGAGCAGCAAAGCTGACATGTTGGGTTGTTTGGCCATCCTCTGATTGTCAGCATGCCAGAAGTGAGCAGTTTCTCGTGAAGCGCCAACCAGGAGAAGAGCTTGCACTTCGGTTCGTGAATATGTGACCGTGTAATGGACACGAGACATCATTAATATGGAGGTGATGCATGTCGAGTCCACACACAAAGGTAAATAAAAGGAGAATAAAAAAACAAGCGCCTGCATGCATTGCGGTGACCCAGCATAACACCAATGAAACACCATTCACAAGCATTACATCCCTCAGAATGGTACAACAGAAACACAGCAGGTCCAAGACATGACTATAGGTTACAACTCAACTCTTAACACAAGATCCAGAGAACACTCTAGGTTAAAGAGAGAGAAAGAAACTTCTTGCAAAGAAGAATCCGAAATAAATAACTCCAAAACTATCATACTATTAAGACTAGTATATTAACTAATGGGTTGGCATTGTTGCTATTGCAATACACTATAAAAATAGGTTCTATGGCTAGAGATTATATTCCTATCTACTCAGTAACTTCATATTCACTTGAGTTGATGTATATGTTGCCTTTCTTGACTTTATTGAAGAGCTTTAGCCTTTGTTAATGATTCCTGGAGCATGACTTGATGTAGATGTCGTTTGTACTGGCTTTAGAACCTAGCAAGGGTTAAGAAGATACGTTGAGTACGAGCGTACTCAGCAAGTTCACTAGAAAAGGAGTGTTTGATACACTATATCTACAGCCACAGACCATAGGTCGTAGGCCATGCAAGTTTTCGTAAACATTTCTTCAAAGGTTGCTTTTATTCTGAAAAGCTATGTCCGTCAGCCTTCATGGTTTACTAGAACTTTCATGAAGTTCCTTTCCCACCGCGTTCGCAGCTCCTTCCCGGAACAGGGTAACAAGTTACAGTTTTTACACTCTGCAGAGGTGTGTTACTTTACCCATGAGAGACCTTAGCCTTGTTGCACAACCAAGTCATGACCTTGTCCATACTTCCTTGGTATGGGGCCCAGTCTAAGATCCAAGCCAATCACTGCCCTCTCCGTGACCTCATATGTCTGCATGATCCTTCGGGGTCGGCTCACCTCCGTTAGGCCCCCTTTCGAGAAGGCTAAAACCATGATGAGTTCCCGAAGACTCTATGACTTGGTGTTGCCCTGGCAAGTGCCATATTAAATGGTCCATCCACTAAACACCATCCATAGATAATCTAGACACCAAAAGTGTGGGGCGTAAGGGTGCCTACCCATATGTTGGATCCGCACAAGTAATCACAACGTCACATTAAGGTCGTCTTGCCTCCATACGAGAGGAAAAGGATACAGCTGACTTCTTCGTCCCATTCCAAATCTCATGGTCAACGCGTAATATACGGCACAAGAATCACTGGCGACATTGGTTGTTAAATCCTAGAGGATATATTCCTGAGCAGTGGTATTCCAACTGCCAGATTTAATAAATTAGCTGATCACCCTGGATCAGTAACCAATAGTTCACATTATTCTCAAAAATAGTGTTTTCTAACCTTTTTGGGAATGCAGGTGATGACAACACTTGATTTGCAAAATACTTTACAGAAAATAATCAAAAGGACATGAGCAAGTGTGAACTTGCCTTTTGTGATTGCAAGATTATGCACTCACGGTCTTCGAGACGACATAAGATCCAATATCTGAAATCTGCATCATTGGTCCGGTAAGGACTAATGTTTAAAGAAGCAATATGCAGTTATGCATAAGTAATGCTATGCATTTTTGTAAAACTCCCAAATTGAATCCCCAATACTTTGAGTGAAGTGAATTCAAGTGATTCTTTTAAGAGTTGGTTTATCTTCAAATTTTACTTTATAAGTAATGATCTTTATAAGGAACCTAAGTGTTAACAATCCAAAATATGTAAGTAAAGTATAAAATGATGTGATTATGGTTAATTTTCATGTGGTGACTATGATAAAAGTCCTTGAGATTGAGTTGTTGAGTTGAAGAACTTATTATCAAATGGTTATTTGAAGTGGCAAAAGGAATAACATTTGAAGAAAGATTTTCTTCCTAAGGTTTAAACAACCCTGATAGCTTTTAGAATATGATTGATAGAATGTGATTGATGTTGTTTATGCTTGCTTGAATAGTCTGAACTTGAGATGCTTTATGTCTTAATTGAAATAATCCAAAGTTAACTATAAAAGTAATAAGTAGTTTATTAGACAGGATGTTTAGAAGCTTTGAGACTAAAGTTAACTTTAAAATGGTAAATAAACTTAAAGTGAGATGTCTATGATTGTTTAGACCAAAGTTAATTATAAAAAATAGAAGTGAACTTTTAAGATATAGTGAGTTTTAGAATATCATTTAGTTTCAGGGTTTTGACAAATATGATTAAGGATGATCCCTTTTAATTTAAGTGAAAGATGAATTTAATAACATGTAGCTTATTAATGTGAGCATAATTAGACAATCTTATAAATTTATTAGAGTTTAGAGTCATTTTAAGAGTGGCTAAGAGATGAAGATTATTCACCATCTTATACATGAGTTATATATAATATTTATTTAAAAGGAGTTTAATTTGAATTAAAGATTAAAAAAATATTTAAAGGATAATAGTTATATTTAAGTTTTAGTATGATTATGGATTTAGACTTAGTAATTAAACTCTAAAGGATTTAGTGTTTTATAATTAAATGTGATTATTTCTTACTTCTTAAGAATTAATAAAGTGGTTATTTCATTTTAGTAAGATAAGTAATGGATTTTATTTATCTTAGGTTATTAAAATGTTTTGAATAATATATATAGTATTTTTCTAGTGAAATATACTTATTAAATATCTTTAAAAATGATTTATTTTTAAGTATTATCTTTATTTTTTATAAAATTCATCAAAGAATTAAGTGTCTTTAAATATTTGCTTTATGTTTTATTTGTAAAACTGTAAATTAGTGTTTTTATAAAACAGTAGAGTTATTTTGATATACAAAAATTATTTTTTATTTATTTTTAGGGGTTTTTCTTATTTTATAAAATTTCATTTAGGATTTAATGGTGTTAATAATTATTTACTTTATATTCATTTTAAATAAATAAAGTTATATTTTTATTAGATAGATTTTGTTTTTATGATAATTCTAACATGTTAAATATATTTTTATGATTTTTCTATAATTTTCTATAGCTAAAAATGTTTGGAGGTTATTTTAGTAATTCATTCATTTTTTTATTTTAATTCTTAACCTAATCAACTTGGGCCGTTTGGTTGGGTATGTGGGCTGGCCTGGCCCAACTGGACCATGCCAGACTCTTTACCCCCGGCCCACACCTCACCACACACACACACACGTACACGCACACAGACCTCATCTTCTCCTCCCTTGCTCTCGTGCAATGTCGCCGCCGCCAGCCACTTCGGCCGCCGCTGGCCGCCTCCTTCGCAACCACTCGCCGGCCAAGCTCCGACCTAACTGGTTGAGCCTGAGTTAACCACACCCTGACCCACCCCATCTCTTCCTCACCCCACCCTTCCACCTCTATGCACGCACCCGAGTGCCCCCAAATCACCCCTTGGCGCATCGCCGACTACCTCGGTCGCGCAGGCTCACTCTGGCTGCCACCGTCTGTGCCTACTGCTGCCGTTGTTTGCCGCTGGCTCGCCTAGTTTACTCCTTAAGTACCCCACCACCTAGATGTCTCCTTGCTCTGTATGAGATCCTATCTCCGGCTAACCCTAGGCTAGCGGCCTCGATGTGCCGGCGTGGTAACGCCCAGCACCACGATTGTTGTTCGAGGACGACCATGGAATCTCCTCTAGCGTTCTTGTTTTCTGATGCTTTTATTGGGTCTGTTCATGTTGGCTAATTTTGATCTAGATGCTGGTGGAATGGCAGGGTGTCTGCAGCCCCAACAACCTTGATCAGGTGCTTATAAACTTGACTGTGGTGGTGGGGAAGGTGATGTGGTATTGTTTCTTCTCCGACACTGGTGGTATGGCAAGTATCTGCAATCCCGGCATCGGCCTTCTTGTCTACTACTTCAACCATGTCTCTGGTTAGGTAAGACTCATGTGACCAGCCTTCGAGCTGATGAACTTGTTTAGGTGTAGAACACATTTTTAGGTTCTGGAAATCTTGGAATTGATATGTGGTACTGATTAGATTGGGTCTGGCAGTATATCCATTGGTTTTAGGGATCATTTGTGATCAGATAGCGTTACTGGACAAATGCTACTCCTATGATTGAGATAATGAATTTATCTCATATAGTGAGATTCCTAAATCCTAAATGATTGTTGTGGTGATTTCTAGTTAACAATCGTCTCTACTAAATAGTTTTCTATTGGACATGTTATAATCGTGATGGTAGTAATTAACTCTTAGTGACTAGGTAATGAGGCTCAATAAATGACCACTTTGTTGATTAAGTTAATTTTCATTACAGTGGAACTAATAGGTGATTACTAATTATATCCTCCATATATTTAAGTCTGTCTCTGCTAGATTTTTGGTTCTCTTAAAGTACATTCTTCTCTTGCTATAATCTGACTTGGCTAAATATTTATTTGACATATTACTGGTTAGATATCCAATGGATTTCTTTCTTTGTTCGTGTTATTCTGTTGCACATTAAGCATGTATAATGCTAGGGAATTCCTGATTGCTCTAGGTGTAATAGATGGTTACATGTCTGTCATGTGCTTCTCTGGTAGTGATTATCAAGTACTAAGCCATGGTAATGTTGTGTTGGTATATTCTAGGTTGTGGGTTTGTCAATGAAATTATGACCAAATAGGAGTTTTGTGCTACTTTATAATCAGGGTAGTGTTTTTCTTTTATTCATAAACATGTGTTAAACTGGTTCTTGTGATACTTTAACAGTAGTGTAGAAGTTCTAGTTGGATGATCTTTGTGCTAGATTACACAAAGCTTGCCTCTAAGACATTAACAAGAGAATGATCGTTTTTTATTAATTACTCAAGCATCTCTAAAGATACTTGTGCTACTTCCCAGCACCTTTACTTAGAAAATAGAGAATACATGTTGTATATGTGTTGTGCATCAGTGCTACTCCCCATATTTCATAATACTATTCTCACTCTATGTTTTTAGGGTGTGAGCTCCTGTTTATACCAGGAACCATCAGTTCACAAGTTGATCTGGTTCCCCTCTATGCTGATCTCTAGCTCCCCTCTCTGCTGATCTCTGTCTCCCTATTTAACTGTTAAGAACAGATTTTGTACTTGATGTTTAGTGTTAAACAACTTAGTGGCTTCTACTGCTATTGGATCTACTGTTGTGGTGCCTCCCATGTGGAGTGTGCACGACAGTAGATTCAAACAGCTTGATCTGCTGCTATTTGTCCCTGCCAAGGATGCAAAGGCTGAGGCACAAATTTGGAAATAATATAGACAAATACTACGGATGCCTAGAAGTTCAATGATGAGACAAGCATAGCATCTCTATGCCTATCTGAGAACAATCTCAACACTCCCAAAATCTTTTCTAATGGAATTGGTAAGAATAGATATTATTGATGGTATGGGTGGTCAACCTGATGCTTATCCTTCATGGTCATATGTTTCTAGATCTTGATCTACTTCTTCCACTTGATACTTGTGTATGATCAGCTACTCCTTGCCATTGCTCGTCTGGCCTTCTTTTCCTGGGGCTGCTGCCTGACCTTTACTTTCCCCTTGTTCTAGCTCTTGGATGGCTCCAGAGAGCAACCAGAGCTTGAGTATATGGTGAATTGGATTGGTGAGTTGTGGTTTGAGATAGATTGGAACTGAGGCAATGGCTAGCAGGTGTGCTGCGGCTATGTCACCTCTTTTATGTGAATCGGCTGTTGCTACTGTGTTGACAACACACCACTGCATGCTGCTGACTGAGCTACTAGTGTGCATGCCTCACCTGGGTGGATCAGATCAAGTAAAAACTGGATATTTCCTGATGGTTTTACTTCTTATCTGTTCACTATTTTAAACCAAGGTGAAACTTGCCCCTGCTTATGATGCTAAGGCTGAAGCCATTTTTTTAAGATAAGATCAGATACACACATTGGTGAAACTTGCCCCTTCAATTATAAGCTCAATGATGTGTCCAAAAAGTGCATTTCACTGTCAAACTGAGAGCAATCCAATTAAAACTAATTCCTTTTTCTTTATTTTTGTTTATTGTTTTTTTATAGGTACAAGAAGTTTCAAAGAAGATCAAAAACACTTAGATTAGGATTAGTGTATGCTTTTCCTTTTATTTCTATTGTAATTATTTTATGTTGTAAAATCAATGTAATATTGTATACATTAATAAAGTTAATTTTTTCTTTCTTTATGAAATCTGAATCTTGTAATATTTATATTTGTTTATTTCATTGTTGTAATTTCTTTTCTATTGTTTGCTTCATTTCTTAATTGTAATTTACTCTTATTCTTTTATTGTAAAAGAAGAATGTAATGCTTATTGTATTTCTTATAATAAATAATTATTTTATATCATTATTTCTTTTGTAATCATTTCAATTCAAGTTATTAAATGTTTCTAATTTCTATTTGTAAATTTTATAAATTCATTTGAATTTCATATTTGAAATTCAAATACATGTTTGAGCAACTCTCCCCCTAAACAAGGAATTCTATAAAGGTCATGTCGAAATCTATCGCACTTGCTCTGAAGTTTCCATCGGTACAAGAGAGATCTCGATCCCTCTATAGCTCTTTTAGTTTTGCGCAAAAATTTCTCCGATTTTCTTATGCATGAATGCAATGCACAAACCTGTGTCCTCTATAATTCTAGGTGCTAATCCTGGGATGTTACATGCATGCAGGGGAATAGTGCCACTTACATGTAGAAGTTCCTCCGTTTTAAAATATAAAATATTTTAGGTTTTGAAAAAAATGTATCTAGAATTCTTTTACTATATAGATTCACTTCAAACCCCAAACCTATATACCGCCTCCAGTCCGGTTTATTAGACATGCATGTTGTTTAAGAAAAGTTTTGACCATCAATTTTGACCAATAAAATATGTAATATATGTCTTAAAAAATATATCATTAGAAAATAATTTTGAAGATGAATCTAATGATATAATTTTTATAACATATTATATAAAATTTGCTGACCAAAATTATTGGCCAAAATTATTTTTAAACTATGTGCATGCCTAATAAACCGGACCGGAGGAAGTATTAAAAAAAGTGTAGAGCTCTAGATTGCCAGTTCAGACTTTACAGTGTTGTTAATCCCAAGTCAACACCTACCAACTGCTCCTGGCCCAACTTTTGACACGATGTTTGTGGATGTCTGTTTTCCGTAGGCGCCTGGTGGTTCGGAACAATAAAAGGGATCCTCAAACAATATGCCACCACATGTAGTTTCTCATTAGTTTCGTGGGGAAGAGTTCTCAGTCGTTTCAAAACGAAGCCTATTAGTTGGATTTTGGCTCACGGGCTCCAAATCATTGTTAATGCATTTTGAAATTTAAAAATATATCCCAAAAAATTCCGTGGTACATAGAGATATTGTATGTTCTCATACAAAGTGCCGTGGGTGAAAGGCATTTTACCTGGCATGTGTAAAATAAAGACGTCTTGTGAATCTCGCGTGTCTAAGCCATTGTTAATGCATTTTGAAAATGTAAAAAATAATCCAAAAATTTCAGCGGTGCATACAAATAATCTATGTTCTCGTAGATTTTTTGTGGCATGTGTAAAAAGTCAAAATGGCGTCTCGTGAAAAGTTATTTTAGAGTATAAAGTTTATATATTTTACACAAGCCGCAAAACATCAATTTTGCACGAAACTTTGTGTTTGTGTATGAACATAGAATATTTGATGTACTACTACTTAAGAATTTCTTAGCATTTTAAAATAATTTTTTAAAGAGCGGGTGCATTTACACCCATGAGCTAAAGTAGATTTCCGCTTTTAATTGTACTGCTTTAGAATAGATGATGATAGATACTCCAGCACATTTTCGCAAGAAAACATGGCAGCCACAACATCACGCCCATTTGCCCCCCCCCCCCCCCCCTACGATTCAGGCTTTCGACTAACTTTATAATAAAACAACATTTATATAGAATTCACGAAGCACGAAAGAAAACCAAGTTCTGCTGAGGCAACAATACAAACCTGTTCAAACTAGGAAAGAATAAATGCACAAGCACCAAAACAACAATCGCTCAAAGACTGGAAGGGTGGAGAGCCGGCACACCGCCTCCAAAAGGTGCCAAATCATGTCGCCAGTCTCTCTTTCCATACACTATTGTAAAAATGTCAGGAATTTGAAAACCGAGTTAGTGGTACGTCGAGGTAAAACCTTATTAACCACATGGCCTAGGGTCCAGGACATCGCGGAAAACACCAACCTAAAAATGTGTCGCTTCTTGATGGTACGGTTGCCCGTGTCTCTAGGAATTCTCTGATAGCTTGGGCCTACCACTCGGGCCCAAGGCTTCTCGGACAAAATACCACAGAAACCAAGCCACGCGACATGTGAACTAAATGCGTGTTCCCGATTCGAGGATTCCACATAATGGACATAACCCATTCTCTGGCCCATGTCACTTCATCACCTCCACCCCGGAAGGGAGATGACCCTGTAGCAGTTGCCATAGATAGTTTTTCGTTTTTAGAGGTAGATGCACTTTCCATAAAGGTTAGAGGCCCCGATAAACGAAACTATCCAAGAATGCCCTCGAGGGAGTCAAACCCCGAGAGACGTTGTCCGCGGATTGTGCCAGGGAGATAGGGAGGCCTACCCTGAGCTCTTCTCATGCCGTGGTTTCTTCTAGGCCGAAGGTTCTATGGAATGCAATGCTCCATGTCCCTTCCTAGGCCGTTGAGGCTACCCTAAGCTAAGAGTCAGAGCAAATAGTGAAGAGGTTCGGGAATACCTTCCGCAAGGGACGCTCTCTATCATGTACATATCTTTGAATTAAAGCTATGGTACCACCGACAACGAAAATGCATGACAATACGAGATGGTAAGCATAGGACTTTGTGTTGCCATCATAGAGTTCTTGAGTCATTACTTGGCATAGGTAAGAAGGCAACATAGGCTATTGTAGGAGAACCACACATGTCATTGATGTCCCGAGTGTACATCTCCATCGCTACAGTATGACAGGTAGTAGTGGCAGAGCTTCCTTAGGGTGAAAGAGGGCCATGCCCCCTCCTACTCTAGAAAATTCTCAAGAATACTCTCATATTAAGATTATTTTTGGAGATTAATCAAAAATCAAGTACTTTTTTGTCCCCTCGACTCCGCTTGATCTTCTAAATATCTCTTTCAACCTCCTCCACTAAAATGCAGGCTTGACTAAGTTACCAAAGGGGTGATGTTGACCGGGTACGACATCATCTCCGTCCCGAGCATGTATGCGTCCTAGATCATCTTGGTATGCTTGTTCAGAATCAACTGAGATATGATTAAAAGGTGATTAACGCATAATGTTTTTGTACAGGAAAACAATACGAGAGGCTCCTACGATAGTATATTAATATAGATAATAATTACAAGATTTAGGGTTTTACCCCATGTCAATGCTGCCCCAAGTGTACATCTTCATCGCTGCAGTATGAAAGGTAGTAGTGGTACAGCTTCCTTAGGGTCAAAGAGGACCATGGTCCCCCTCCTACTCTAGAAAATTCTCAAGAATACACTTATATTAAGATTATTTTTGGAGATTAATCAAAATTTAAGTACTTTTTTGTCCCATCGACTCCGCTTGATCTTTTAAAAATTTATTTCAACCTCCTCCACTAAAATGTAGGCTTGACTATTAGTGTCTTGTGGAGCCTGCACATCACCCTTTCATTGTGGATGGAGAACGTGAGTTGTTGGAAGCAAGTTACCAAAGGGGTGATGTTGACCGGGTACTGCATCATCTCCGGCATGAGCATGTACGCGTCCTAGATCATCTTGGTATGCTTGTTCAGAATTAACTAAGATATGATTAGAAGGTGATTAGCGCATAACTTTTTTTATAAAAAAACAATAGGAGAGGCTCCTACCGTGGTATATTAATATAGATAATAATTCCAAGATTTGGGGTTTTACCCTGTGTCCAGTTAAAAAATACAATCAAATGCTATCAAAAATTAATAAAGATATAAAAGAGTGGAAGTCTAGAGATAGTGCATACATTTCTCTAGAAACACTTTTCTAATTATATAGAGGTGCATTACATTGTGTATGTACTTATTATGTTGTATCCTCTCCATCGTAACTGGTATACATGAAGTTCTCAATACAATATCTTAGTTTAACATTTTCTATACTACACATTTTGATTATGTGAAAGTGCTATGCATTTTTTGTATTATGCATTTGTTTTTATTATATTATATGAATTTATATGTAACAAAATATCATCAGATATTCCTTGGGTTCATTACTTTTAGTCATTTGCACTTCAAACATTAATTGTAAAAGGCTTGTGCCTCTCTTAAATTCTCAACTCTTAAGGGTAAGCCTAAAGCTGTGGCATTGCAGTCTCGTAAAAAGTAATGAAATTAGGCAAGTACAATAAGATATGCATATTACTCAAAGGTGAGATAAGTGAGAAAGATCACTTTATCCTGTAAACACATTATAAGTGGGATGCCATTAAGATAAAGATGTCAATGACGAATGCTCATGAAATACCTCCTGTGAGGAGGCTCCAAACAAACAGATTCCTCCCATGTGCTAGGCCTCTACGAAATTAAGAATTATTCGAAATCTTCAAATATTATAGCATAATAGTTTTCTAATCCATCCTTATATATACCCATAATGCTTCACGAATCAACTGCATCGACGTAATAAGACATGCCATTTTTTTGACTCACTCCTAGTTGATTCAGGGGATTTGACTCTTACATGTCACTTAGCTCATACACTTCTTAATAGTTGGTGAAATTAGTAATCATGTATCATTTGGCTTGCCTTTGTTAACGCTAGTACTTAGCACATGTTCATTCTAATACTTGGGTTGGACAAATGGAATGTCGTCTGTTGTCCAAAAGATTAGAGCAGTCTTGGTATTATAGACATAGAGGCTAAAAACATGACCCTTCTTAGCGAAAGGCTTTTCAACCTTCTTAGGAAGAGGATGGAGTTTGGCAAATTCCTTTATAATAGACAAGCCGTGGCATCATGACTCCCAGGCTCCACGGAGCTTGGTATTTGGAAATTCAAAAAAAAATTGAATTCAAAAGTTTTAAAAAATTGGGAAAAATACAATGATGTATCCTATTATGTCTTCTACCAGGTGTGTGTAAAATAACAGCTCAAAATTCTTTATATCTTAGACTCAGAAAAAATAACTAATTGAGTTTTTATCCTCGATGAACGATGTTAATCAGTACACTAAGTGAGGATTTTGTCCTTTTTGCTGAGCCCGGGTTCCGTTGTGGTTATTTCCCAAACAGACCCCCCTATTGGTTTGAAGAAGTTTTCGAACTAGGAGGAAGGACATAAAGTACAGACACCTTTTGCTGTTCCTACTACTTACTCCCTCTGTTTCAAATTACTCCGCGCGCACGCTTACCTAGGTGGCCTAGTATTCTCTCATTTTTCATCAAAAAATTCTTAGAATTTTTGGTATACGTAGTACATATTTCATACTATCTATTTCAAAAATTCGAGAATTTTTTTGAATGAAAAATGAGGAAGAACTAGTTCATCTATATAAACGCGCCGGCGGAGTAATTTGAAACAGAGGGAGTATTTGAAACCGAGCTTTTGTCAACCTAGGAGAGGCCTAAAAAGGCAAACAGAGAATCAAATCCGTCCAGAACACCCGTCATGATCATCACCAGCGGGTATCGGGGAGTGCACCTACATCTACTAGTACTCCTACTTGGGAGCTGTAGGCATGTGTAGGGAGTAGAGAGGTGTGTGGTCGGGTCCAGTCCGGTCGGGCACACAGAGCACAAAACAGCTAAACTATAGGGTAGGCTTGGCTTGGACATGATTTGCTGACGCCGACCTTTTACTGCCTGGTGCGTCGACACACAAGCCATTCGCTTCGCACGGTACGTGCGCACTCAAGCATATGGCACTATTACCGTACCCTCGATGACACACACACACACGCGCGGCCTTTGTATCTGACAGGAGAGGACAGAAGCGTGGAGGCAGCAGAGGTTTAACATACTCGATCATGATCGACCTACTGTACTTGTGTGTGATAGAAGTTGCGAGTTATCTTACGAGCAGGAAACACTAGAATATATATTTGTACCGTTTTAAAATAGGTGTCGCAAGTTTTTAAAATTTAAATAAATCTATATATTATCCTATTAAAATCTATATATTAAATAATGTTTAGATTTATTTAAATTTTGATAAATCTGTAACATTTATTTCAAGACGGAGGGAGTACATTAGCAGCCGAGACGTAGTATATGATTACGGATAGATGGGATAGGATACGGTGCCTGACTTGATCTTGCATTTCATTTGACTTAGGGGTGGGTAGGGTAGCTCAGCGCAGCGCAGCCCATGCGAACTAAGCCGACCTAGGGAAGGGAGCAGACGTCTGATCAGAGTCGGAAACTTTGACCCCCAGTTTAAGTGTTTATAGTAGTACCAGTGGCGCACCAGAGGAGACGTGTTACTCGTGGTCGAGGAGAACGTACCTACGTGTGCGAGGGGGGGTGCTAGTCAGCAAGCACGCACCAACGCACGCACTGCACAGGCGACCAGAAGACCGAGGCGAAAAGGTTGCATGTGTTCGATTAGAGTGAACTCGAGATTTCACCATCTCCTTTCTCAAAACATACTTTGGCGCCCCGCTGTATATTAATATAATAACCAATCAATACGATGTAAGAGCAACTCTAGTGGCTATCGTATATCATCCAAAAGTGTAAAATAACCGTCAGTTTAACAGCTCACAATTTTTTATACCGGGAGCGCTAGATTTTGGCCTCCGACCTGTACATCCGCGATTCAGGAGGGGAAACCGAAGGCGCCCTCTACTCGCACGGGCAGAGATTGCATGCTGAAGTTTCACATTTCCCCCGCCCCCGCTTTCTTCCTCCTCGCTTCCCTCTCTCCCGTCGAGCCGACGCCACACCATCGATTCCAGCCTTAGCCGTCGCGCCTCTCTGCAGACAAGTGACCCGCACCTCGCCGCGTCGGTGAAAGGTCGCAACTCACGGGGAGTTCACGAAAGCTTTCCCGGCGGAAGGTTTTCGATGGATCCACGACGGAGCTTGGATTCGGCCGCGCCCTCGAGCTAGAAGACCGGATTCGGCTGCGGCGGTGCCTATCCTGCGTCCTCTTCCGGTACAGTGGTAAGATTCGGTCGGATTCATTCTCGATTTGTCCGGCCCATGCGTTGTTGACCATGGAGTTTCTCCTAGGGATTTTGTAGATGTCGCTCTCGCTAACCATGGAGTTCCTCTTGGACGATTCATCCTCTAACTCAGACCTAGACGAGTCGCTCAACGAGGACGACACGGAGCAACTCGTCTTGATACTGGCGGCAAAGGAGCTCCAAGACCGGGCCAAGTTCCTCCGACGGCAGCGCGGGTCGATGTTCGGCCGTGTTTGCATCCCCCGTAATCGAGCGCTCGACCACGCAAACCTCATGTTCGACCGCATTTCCTAACGAATGAAAACTTGTTTGTTTCATAAAGGTTTCGACCCTTTTACGAAGGTATCATAACTTGTTCATTTCATCGTGTTTTTAGTTCGGACTTTTTCATAAAGCTATCATGTTGTTTCAACTTTTTCTTAAAGGTTTCTATAAGGCTTGTTGTAGTTCCGACTTTTTCATGAAGCTATCTCGTTGTTTCAATTGTGTCATAAATGCTTCATGAAGGATTCATAAAGGTTCCATAAAGAATGAGTTTCACATAGGTTTTAAAAAGGTTTTGACCGTTCCACAAAGGTGTCATAAATTGTTCGTTTTATCGTCTTTTCAGTTCTGGCTGTTTCATAAATCTATCATGATGTTTCAACTTTTTCACAAAGGTTTCGATAAGGCTTGACGTAGTCCTGACTGTTTCATAAAGCTATATTTTTGTTTTAACTGTTTCATAAAGCTTTCATAAAGAATGAGTTTCACAAAGGTTTTATACTTTTTTACAAAGGTTTCATAATGAATGAAAACTTGTTTGTTTCACAAAGGTTTCATAAATGTTTCATACTTATTTACAAAGGTTTCATAATGAATGAAAACATGTTTGTTTCACAAAGGTTTCATAAAGCTAACTTTTTTGTTTCAATTGTTTCATACTTGTTTGCAAAGGGTTTATAAAGGTTTCATAATGAATGAAAATTTGTTTGTTTCACAAAGGTTTAATAAACAACGAGTTTCACAAAGGTTTCATACTTGTTTCACAAAGGTTTCATAAAGGTTTCCTTGTTGGGCCACGCGGAGATAAAATAAAATTTTCCTCTAACGTGGTGATCCCAAGACCCAGCTGAGGTAGAAGGCCACGAGGTTTACCACTAGACGCGCAGTTGCGGATTACTGATGAAGCGCGTCAGTTGATGCAGTGCAGTCCTCACGATCCGATCGTCTTGGTGCTGATCGTACAACACCTCTGCTGGTATCCACACGTACAAGGAGGAGCACCAGCGGCGAACTGCTAGATTCGTTACGGCGGCAGAACTGTAGTGGAGCTAGGGTTTCCAACACATGGAATGACCTAACCGAACAACGATTTTTCCCTTCAGGGTTGGTGTGCTCCAGTATATATAGGGAGTGAACGTGGGCTCTGCTCGCGCGTCCCATTCACTAAAGCCCATATAATGTTAGTCCCTGTGAGTCCAACTCACTAACTCAGTCCAAATCAGGCTCGGGTCCAACCCAACCAGATTTCCAGTTCAGATCCAATCTAAACTTGCTGCCGCTCTTAAGTGTGTGACCCCGCAGGCTCATGGCTACTTGGACACGATTAGAGTCCGACTCTAAATCGATCAGTCGGTAGCGGCTCCTAGCAGAACGTGCCGACTCCCAAGTACCAAAGAGTCATGACGACTTGCCTTTCCAATGCGACTTGCGTCCGAGTCCCTTTTGCCTCACGATATACCTTGTCAGACTATAGGCGAATAATTGTCATCCCTTGAATAGTCTGACTCTCTTCTCGATCCGAGATAAATGATTTACCCGACTAACTCTTAGTCGATCGCCTCGGTTAACACTTAACTGAGTCGTGCATGGCCATGCTTTCCGAATCATATCTCACGAGAGGGCCCAGAGAATCTCTCTCCAAGTGGAGGGGCAAAATCCCATCTTGGTTATTCACATCACGCAGCTTGATTCTCAGTCGACCCGAACTCTGTCTTTATAACTGCCCAGTTACGGATCAGCGTTTGACAGAACCTAAGTCGGTGATCCTCAACTCGGACTATGCAATAACCTCAGGTCTAAGGATTACATTAATTGAGATATACAAATGACAACTTGTTCGTTGTACCTCAATATGGGTCAATCCGACTCGCTAAACTCTTTAGCCGAATCTGTGTAAGTTGGAATAGCATCTCCATACCCATGACAAGTGGAACCGAGTCATCAAGCCAACTTTCACATTGGTCTAAGTTGTGTGTCCAGCATAACCTCAATGACCAAGGATATTTAGTATAAACAACATGAATGTATAGTTCCACAATAGAATCACATATTCAATGATACACATTAGATGTTTATACAAGGACAACTTAATATCTTTATGAATACAATGGGAAATCTCATCATACATGATCGCCTCTAGGGCATATTCCCAACAGTCTCCCACTTGCACTAGAGTAAATCTTCCGACATCACATGTCTAAGCATCTAATGCCCATGGCTCTCAGGTGCGCCTCATGCTTCGACTGTGGTAACGGCTTTGTCAACGGATCCGCAATATTTGCATCTGTGTGTACCTTGCATAACTTGATATCACCCTGATCCATGAACTGGCGAATCAGGTGGTACCGCATGAGTATGTGCTTGTTCTTCTGGTGTTGTCTAGGTTCCTTGGCTTGAGCAATAGCACCATGTTGTTACAATACACGTCTAACGGATTGGACGAGCCCTGAACCACACCAAGATCCATGAGGAAATCCTCATCCAAACAGCTTCCTTTGTTGCCTCTGAGGCGGCAATATACTCAGCCTCTGTTGTAGATGCAGACACAGTCTCTTGCTTGGAACTCTTCCAGCTCACAGCACCTCCGTTTATAATAAACACGTATTCGGATTGCGAACGAGAATCATCAGAGTCGGTAAGATAACTCGCATCCGTGTAACCCCTTTACACTGAGTTCATCTTCACCACCATAAACCAAGAACATATCCTTAGTCCTTCTCAAGTACTTTAGGATATTTTTAGCCGTTGTCTAGTGGATCTCTCCAGGATTAGCCTGGTATCTGCTCACAACACTTAGAGCATAGGAAACATCCGGCCTAGTACAGATCATGGCATACATGATGGATCCGACTGCAGAAGCATAAGGAATCGCACTCATCCGACTTCGCTCATCAGTTGTCGAAGGACACTGAGTCTTGCTAAGTTTTACACCATGGGACATCGGTAAGAACCCCTTCTTAGACGATTCCATGTTGAACTTCTTTAACACTTTGTCCAAATAAGTACTCTGACTCAATCCAATGAGCCTCCTTGATCTATTTTATTGATCCGGATTCCGAGGATGTATGTTGCCTCACCCAAGTCTTTCATTGAGAAACTCCTTTCCAATGACTCCTTGGTTTCTTGCAACATCTGGACATCATTTCCAATCAGTAATATGTCATCCACATATAAGATTAGAAATTTTACTTTGCTCCCACTAAACTCCTTGTATAAACACCAAGGCCGGTGTTCAGGCCGGTGTCTCACATGGCGCACTGCGACGGGCTGGTGCTGCTCCCCACCAACACCAAGGCCTACGTCTTCAACCCGGCGACAGGGGATGCAATTTCTTTGCCAGAGAGCAAGCGCAACGTGCTGCAGGATGTCACCATGGCCCTTCCCGCTGGCCTCGGCCTCGATGCTTCCACCGGCAGGTACAAGGTTGCACGCTTCTTCTTCCCATCCCGGTATGTTAAACGCGGAGGGATCGTCCCAATAGGGATGGAGGTGTTCACCATTGGTGAAGACGACGACCGTGGATCTTCTTGGAGAAAAACCCTGGTAGATCCACCCTACCCTGTCCTGTGCGCGCAGACCGACACGCACTGCAAGGGTCATCTGTTATTTTTCATCAAAAATGAGAACCAGGAACATCCCCCAAACGTCCTGCTCCGTTTCAGCCTCCAAGACGAAACATTTGGAGTCACCCTGTTTCCTTCCAACATGGAGCCTACCGTCGACGACGAAGATATTTGCGTGAACGAGTTAGATGGGGAGCTATGCTGTTATTATATTTCCAAGATTTCGCAACGACTACTAATCTGGACGGCAAGAGATGCTCTGGATCCACAGTGGGCTTGCCGCTACGTGATCGATCTCCAAGATAAGTGACATCCGATGGCCTCGCTTGGCAACATGGCCTCGCTTGGCAGTGGTGGGATTCTTCTACGAGGAGGCAAGTTTATCTTCCGTTATGACTTCGAAGTTAATGGGATAAGAGAAGATGAAATGTTTGATATGAGTAAGGACCTATTATACTTTGGCCCCGGCAAAGACGACACCGTGGGGCGTGAGTGGAAAAATGTAGCCTGGTTCAACATAATTTGTTACAGCGAAAGTCTTGTTCCAATTACTCGAGCACACAGGCCTTAAAAGTGTGCTGATCGTTTGGGACCAGCCAAAGCTTAGAGCTTATTTATGCGATCAAGCATGAAGAGATCAATTAGTTCAGTCTTATTTTTATGCACTACTGTATTCCCTTTCAAACTTTTTTTGACTTCTTATTATTGCGAACTTGTGAAATTCTGCTGTAATAATAGTGCAACATTATACTTTGGGCCCGGCAAAGACGACACAGTGGGGCGTGAGTGGAAAAATGTAGCCTGGTTTGACATAATCTGTTACAGCGAAAGCCTTGTTCCGATTACGCGAGCACACAGGCCTTAAAAGTGTGCTGATCGTTTGGGACCAGCCAAAGCTTAGGGCTTATTTATGCGATCAAGCATGAAGAGATCAATTAGTTCACTCTTATTTTTATGCACTACTGTATTCCCTTTCGAACTTTTTGAGTTCTTATTATTGCCAACTTGTGAAATTCTGCTGTAATAGTACAAAAGTAATTGGTTTGATGAATGCAAAATTACCATTGTTTGTCTCCCAGCATACCAGAAGATTCTGTTCAACCCATCTCTACAAAAATAACAGATCAGAGCTTCTATGACGAGGTAGTTTTATCTTCGTTACGGCTTCAAAGTTCACGGAATAAGCGCAGCTCTAACGGAGCCTTTAAAGTCGCACAAACTGTAAATAAACTGCAATTTTTCGGTTTTCGCAGAATAGTGGCGCTCTAGTGGTAACCATAAAAGCCGTCGGCCCGTCGGCCCTCAAAAATAAAGACACCGTGGGGCGTGTGTGGGAAAACGTATCCTGGTTCGACATAATCTGTTACAGCGAAAGTCTTGTTCCGATTACTCGAGCACACATGCCTAAAAGGAAAATGATATAGATCACCCGGACGATCGCAGCGTCCTGGTAGTTTAGCGGGGAGTCAGCAACACGTAGATCCACCACACGGGATTGTTTCTCCACCTACCCCTACTCCCATATGCCTCCTTTCACCGCTCGTGCACATCCGCACACTAGCGAATCAATCCCTGTTGGATGCCGCCAACGCATGACTAGTCTCACTCTCTACCAGCTCCGACGTGACCCCATTCATGCGTAGCACCTTTGCCACCAGCTCCGTCGGCCGCACTCTCCCACCTCTCCTCTCGCCTTCAAGCTCCTAGCCACGCGGTTCTACTCTCAGTCCCGGAGGTCGCATCTAGCTGGCCCTCACCGACCGCCGCCTCCTCATCCTCACTGGTGCAGCCTTGCTTCGCGTCCACCGGCGCCACCGCCGGACCGATTCCTGCCCTGCCCCCTCGCACAACACCCTACACCGCATGCACGGCCCAGCCATACGGTTGCAAGCCCTCGTTGTCGCCGCCGCTGTTACAAACGGGTGCCTTCCTTCGCTACAGAGGGAGACCGATGCTGCTACAGGAGAAGGCCGCATCTGCTGCAAGCTTGGACACCATGGCCTCCGCTCCTGCAAGTCCTCAAGGCCGCCTACAAAACCTAGCCTCTGATTTTGCTACATTGATATTTTTTTTTGCTATCTCTGTTTTTTTGTTTTGCTACAATACTATAAATTTTTTGCTACAAGTTCTCCGACGAGGTCTTCCGGCTAAATTCTCCAGCGATGTCTCCGACGAAGTAGGATTTTTGCTACATTAGAAGAACTTTGTTGCTACAACCGTCTTGTGGTTTTGCTACAGCAGTGTCAACTTTTTGCTACAAGGTCTCCGACGAGAATCACCAGCGAGTTTTTCCGACGATGTCTCCGGTGAAGTCGATTTTGCTACATTAGCATAATTTTTTTGATGCATGGTCTCCGGCGAGGTCTCCGGCGAGACGTTCTATTTCTAAAACGAACCTTTTTTTTTCTTCGGAAGCAAAAGCGAGAATATTTGCAGCAAAAACGGGTGTTTTGCAGCAAAAGTAGGAATTTAGGGGGAAAAAGGACACGTGTCGGCAGGGAAAGGAGGACAATGGAAATTTCACATCGTTCGGGGGACGCTGAGTGTTGTCCTGCCTAAAATGTGCTAATGATGTTGGGCTGATGTATGCCACAAGGTGGTCTACTCACCTCACCGTCATTGCGACGTTTTTGTTGTGCTGCACAAGACAATTACCCTCAAGTGCGTGTACAATGTTACCTAAGATTATCTATCTAGTTTGGTGAGACTGACCCAAAAAAAGATGGAAAATGATTCCCGTCACCCGGGGGACGCGATCCTCCGCATCCCTGGCGTGACGCGTGTCCCGAAACGCGGAAACGGTCGAGTAAGGGGTGGCCCACCACGAGCACTAGTACACCCGTTTCTTCTCCACTTTTCGTGTTTCTTATCTTCTCCTCTTCTCTCCATCCGCCATGGTTGGTAAATCCTAAGCCACCAACGCCGCCCCTTGTGTCGGCCCGCTCCACCCCATTGCTACTCTACCGCCTGGGGGCTGCTCCCCTTCTGCAAAGAGCACGAAAAGTTTGCTGCCTCCCGTAGCAAGGAGCTCGCCACGTACTGCAAGCGCTCACCAACACCGTCAATGTCGCCATGGCTACAAACGCTTTTTTTGTGCTACAAAGTCCGGCCTATGCTGCTACAGGAGATGGAAAAATCTGCTACAAGCCATCCGCCATGGACACCCCACTATTGCAAGTCGTCGGCCACCTGCTGCTGGCGGTTCTAGGCGTTTCTACCTTGGGCGGCGTCGGCCACCTGCTGTCGGCGGTTCTAGGCGTTGCTACCTTCGACGTTGGAGTTTGCTACCTTGGACGGCGGACGGTTCTAGGCGTTGCTGCACGTGCTGCCACCATTCCTGCCGCCCGCTACACGCGCCGCCACCGGTCACATCGGCCTCCACCATGGCGAGCTCTCTCCTTGGGCTCACCTTCGTGGCCAGTGGTGCTGCGGCGGGGAGGCATCGGTGCATCTACTGCTGGCGTTCCTTTCGTCCAGGTCCTGCAACGCCCTGACCCAGCCGGCCTTGCCACGTCCCTGCTGATGAAGCTTCTCCATGAACGCTGCTTCTCCATCTACTATTGCAAGTTTTTTCTCGCTATAAGGTCTCAGACGAAATTGCTATTTTGCTATATTTGGCTAAAAAAACTGCTACACGCCGCGACTGGATCTGCTACATATGACTTGTGGTTTTGCTATATGCGGCGAGCGGCGCTGCTATAATATCATATTATTTTGCTATAGCTTTTGCTCCGACGATGTCTCCGGCGAAGTCAGGCTTTTGCTACATTAGCATAATCATCTTGCTATATCTGTTTTCTGATTTTGCTACAAAAGAGAAATTGTTTTGCTACTCGGTATTCTGCGAGGTCTGCGGTGAAAGTTTCCGGTGAATCTCCAGCGAAGTCGGTTTTGCTACATTAGTATTTTTTTGCTACACGGTCGCCGGCGAGGTCTCCGGCGAACTCTCCGGCGAGGTTAGTCTGTTTTTCTATTTCTATGACGAACCGTTTTCTGCTACAGTGTAGGAAAAGCGGGGCATCATGTAGCAAAAGCGGGTCTGAGTGTAGTAAAAAACGGGATTTTGGTGAACACGTGTCAGCAGGAGGACCCGGGGGATTTTGGGGAAATATCCCCCGGGGGACGCGTAGTACGGCCCAAAAAAGATCAAGTGTTTCATGTCTTCCTATAAGAACATATGTGTTATGGATATACCAAATAGGCCCGGGTGACCCACAGTTAGTGGTTAGGCCTATAGCATAACCGGCGGCCCAATTGCTGATAGACAAGACGGAGGTCCAGCAGGGATAAAAAAAGGCGACGTGCCACCGCCTTAGATGAAAGCCGGAGGCTTTGAGGACAAAAAGACTAGTTAGTGTTAGTCTAGTACTCTATAACCGTATCCGGCTGGGACTCTCCATATAACCCTAGGTCCTGACGCAAGATTAGACAGACAAGTGCATAGCACAACTCGCACACAGCGAACCCCACAATCCCTGTAACTCGGCGTATTTATAGTGATTTATAGCAGGAGTAGGATCTCACCACCTTCGTGAGATCTGAACCAGGGTAAACTGTGTTAGGCCGTCCCCGACGCTCTCCATCTTCCCTCACGTCTCTAAACTCGCCGTTGGGATACCCCTATGGCGTACATATCGATAATACCACGACATGCGCTCACCGTGGGGCAAGAGGCGCTTACAGCACGAATCTGGACGGGATCCCTCGCCGTCTTCGAAGACGGACAAATCGCATCTTCATCGGTGCGCCGACTTTATCATCGTTCTTGAGAGTATGAGGATAATTTATCGTCTCTCCTCTCGAGTTGTGTGACCAAATCGGCGGTGTCACGGCATTACGCTCACGCGTATGGCAGATCAGATTAGAATTGCCGTTGATCGTCTAGAAAAAATTGCTAATCATGGTTTTTCCATGACTATGCTAGCTGGACGATTCCGCTTCTGATTAGCATTTACTACATCGTCTAAAATTAATTCAAGACGAAGATTCTATCGCATGCATCGCCAAGTCCAGAAAAAAGCAAGTCGTGGACAACTAGTATTAGTCCTCACTGCCAATCCTTTGCATGGACTTTTATGGCATGAGTGCTAATTGCCCGCGTGATCATGTGAGTCTGATTACTCTACACGACAGTTTTCCGATGACAACACATGCACGTGGCCGACTCCGCCTTGCCGCAACAACCTAGCGGCGGACGGCTCTTTCTTCTTCACCGTGAGTTTTTTCCGACTTCGTTGTGGTCGGATTCGTTCAAATAGCTAAATCTCTATTTATATTTATTATTTTAATTATTTATAGTTATGAGATTAAGATTGGTTCACTCATATTCTGGGTCTTTTAGCGCTTTTGTTTTTTATATACTTTTTTCACGATTTGCCTTGAAGTTTGTGAGTACTAGTAATCTTGCACGCGCAATGCGCGTCTTCTCTGATATAAACATATATAGTTTAATGAAACTACATCACAAAGCTGAACTAAAATTACACTATAACAAGAAAGATAAAATTCTGATTTCATAAAAGTATAACATAAAGTGAAATTGCTTTTACAAGAAGAGAAAAAATATCCAGTAATATGACCTTACTTTGTCCATCTATTTCAGTAGCCACTAATGGTTTATAGAAAAATGGTATAGAAAAATTGCTTTTACAAGAAGAGAAAAAATATCGAATAATATGACCTTACTTTGTCCATCTACCTCACTTTTCATGCTGACCCGTACATGTGGAAGATTTATAGAAAAATGGTTTATGAACTCACTTGTCTTGTACATATTTTAAATCCATGTGCTAAGCAACATCACATCACCTTTGTACTGCATCCACTCTCAACTGCCACGATTGGTATTCACTCTCTACTACTATATGATTGGTACCTTGTACATACGAATATAATAATCGTTCGCATTATGAATTAGCATACTGTTTTCAGGAAATGTAAATAACATGAGTTGCTTCCACCTCAGACAACTCCAAAGTCAACCATGAAAATTATTATCTCGCTTGTAATACCTTATTGGATTAACAAATGATACTATCAACCAATTGAGTTCAATGAAATAGCAACCTACTTAGCTGTAAAAAGAAAATATGAAGTTATCCGTAGTAAATAAATCGACCATATGAGACTTTGATTTTCGTAATCGTATTCCGTCATGGTTAGTGAGAAAGTTGAGATAAACTCGATACCAACGAATCAATAGATGAAAACGAACCAGTGCGATAAACATAAGCTATCATATTGTACCAAAATCTAGAGATTTAGCTAAATATAAGATTCTTCACCCCGTGAAAAAAGATTCTACAGTCTAGAATGAAAGTTATTAGCTGATATGGACATTTTGGATGAAAACTTCTGGTAAAATTCAGACTTCTATTTTTTTTTTGCATAATATGTTGGTAAAAAAATCCATGTAAAAATAATCTGGTTGCGATACCAATAATTGATGGTATTTTAGGTCTGAGTTAGAAATCTACAAAATAGAAGCGCACACACATCCAACATACCACAAAAAATTGATCCTTTCCTTGTATCAGATTTATGTTGACAAAAAATAATATGTTGTGTCAGATTTATCCTTTCCCCAAGCCTTTCCATATATCATATTGGATTAAAGAGAAGGAGGAAATTCATGTTGAGATTGATACGTCAAGATCCGTAAGTAAATCCTTGTGTTGGTTCAGAATTCTAACTGCACAACGATCCTCATGGGCGGTGGTAGTCCTCGGTGATCGTGTAGACTCCTATCTTGTGCTCCAATTTGAGAATTGGGCGAGGAACACGCACCAACGTCAGACAGTGCTACAAAGCGAGCCGCATGAGAGGTGAGCGAGTACTGCTGACTAAGGCAGCGGATGCCTGTGACGGGATGCATCGGCGGCGGCAGGAAGACGATGGACGGCCACAGGACACTGTGCCAGGACGACGTTAGGCAAGGGCTGCTGAGAAAAAAATTAAGGGAGGAAATCCTGCAAGGTTAGTTTATGGATGGCGGGCTGGGCTGCACTGATCACCTGGAAAACAGTGGCCGGGTCGCCCGGCGTCACAGACGGGGTCGGAGGCGTCAGAGGCGGAATTGGCGGCGTCGGACAAAGCTGCGTGAGATGGCGTCGGACTGAGCGGCCGGCGTGAGGCGGAATTGGCGGCGTCGGACAAAGCGGCGTGAGACGGCGTCGGACGGAGCGGCGTGAGGTGCGGATAGGCGCAGGTTGGTGGCGGGGCGTGCGTCGCGGCGCCGGCGCTCGGGAGTTGCTCCGTGAGAGGCTCTGGGATTTTCGTGGATGTGGCCGTTTTTTTTTTTTGAGACGAAGGACGCGGGCGTCTAACACTTGGGCGTCTAACCAATGTTTTAGTGTCAATCTAAACCGGTGGATTAGATGATTGGATGGTCCGGATGGTTTGGATCTGCCAGTCTGAGACTTTTTATATTAGTGTAGATGTAGATAAACTTTTTACTGGCTTGCCTTCTAAAGCCTCAGTATAATACAAAAAAAACCCGTCTTCGGGTATTAGCTTAAGTTTTATGGTCTACACGTTTTCTGTTGTTTTTATGTGGATTCCGGAGTAGTGATTTTTCGGTACTTAAAGCCGGCGTTTTGGCCTTGGATTCTGGATAATGCCATTAGGCATCATCACCTAAGGACATGGTTCTATGCTGCGAGTCTTCCGTCTCACGAAAGGTCAAGCATAAAAAACAGAATAATGGATAAGCCAGCACTTGCTTAACAAATTTTTACATAAACTGTCTAAGTTAGTTGAGTTTTTCCTCCTAAACAGTTTTATGTTGTCCAACTGTTGCATTGTTTCAGCTTTAATGCATTTATTTAAAGGTCATATTTGTTCCGCCTTATATTTGTTTGTTGGACACAATTAAAGGAACAATTTAATACATTTATATATTTATGTTTATGTTTCAGGTACATGACGCTTGGATATTTCCGTGTTCCTCGGATTAAGATGTTTCTGAGTCGTCTTTGCGCTAGACTTGAAACCTCGGGGGCTACACTGATGCCGAATTTCCGTGAAGTTCTCTCTAGAGCATCAAGCCGAAATAATTCTGACTTGACACTCGGGGGGCTACACTATTCACATTTTTGATAAAGCTACTCTGAGAGCACCGAGACGATTTTTCTTTTGAAACTCCGACTTGGCGCTCGGGGACTACAATCGTTTGATGTACAAGTATGCATGTTCTTTTGAGCATCAGGCCGCCTTCGATGAAGCCGATTCAATGCTCGGAGGCTACATATGGTTATGTCAACAAAATTTTCAAGACGGTGAAGAATCCGGCTAGCGAAACTCGGGGGCTCGACATTAATTTTGCCTTCACAGAAGTTTCCTGGGTTACACGGCTCGATGGCCTGAACGCCCATGACTTGAGAGGCTCTAAGACCTTAATTCAGCAAGCTCTTATGTCTGTGACTTTGCTGGCTCTAAGTCAGAAATTTGACAGTCTTTACGACCGTGGCCCGGTAGCCGTGATTTTTTCCGGCTTACATACCATCCAGCATGAATGATGATATTGAAGACCCTCCTAGAGCTTGGAAGAATCACTAACGATTCGTTAGAGAGTTCTCCACCTTGGATTCGTTTGCAGAAGCATACAAGCAACTCTCTGGCTAGGCTTAGTTGGATGGGAATATGATATGGGAGCTCTCCAAGATTCTTCGCGAAGAACGCCTACAAATTAAAAATGACGTGATACTTACGCTCAAAGCTAGACGGAGGAACACGAGGATCTTGAAGAACTCTAGGGGCTACTGTTGTGGATATACCAAATATGTATACCTACAACATAGTCTCATACCGACAAGCCTGGGTGGCCCACAGTTGGTCGTTAGGCCTATGGCATAACCGGACGGCCAAGTTGCTGATAGACAAGACGGAGGTCCAGCAGGGATAAAGGAAGGCGATGTGTCACCGTCTTAGATGGAAGCCGGAGCTTTGAAGGACAAGAAGACTAGTTCGTGTTAGTCTAGGACTCTGTAACCGTATCCGGCTGGGACTCTCCATGTAACCCTAGGTCCTGGCGCCCTTATAAGCCGGCCTACGGAGCCTTTAGGGCACAAGATTAGACAGACAAGTGCATAGCACAACTCGCACACAACGAACCCCACAATCCGTGTAAGTGTATTGCCATTATAGTGATTTATAGCAGGACTAGGGTCTCACCACCATCGTGAGATCTGAACCTGGGTAAACTGTTTCAGGCCGTCCCGGACGCTCTCCGTCTTTCCCCATGTCTCTAAACTCGTCGTTGGGATACCGCTATGGCGTACGTGTCAACAATACCACGACAATATGTTCTAATTCCGAAAAGGACAAAGCTACTAGATCATGGAATAACCCTAATATCAAATACGAATGGCGTATTCTCTCTGCCCTTTCTCTTCTATTCCATATCTAATGTTTTGGTGTAATCATTTATATTAGCTATTCAATTTATTCTGGTAGGGTATTGCAATGACATTGTTCGCTGGTGATTTCCTTTCTCACTTAGTCCATTGTCTTTATGATGATCCTCGGGTTTTCCATTTCATAAATCATAATCATATGGAGATTCTTTTTAAATAGTTTGCACAATAATACGGTTGAGATAATAGAGGGCATATATCGGCCGAACTAGATGGCTAACCACCATAGAAAGCATGCGCATGTCCAAGTATGTCATGAGAGGTAGTTATTGACCTATCAAAAGCAACTTCATAGACCTATTGACGGGCAGTGGTGGACCTCGAATTGCTAGAGGCGAGTTGCTCCCTATGGGTCGGCTCGCTATGTTTGTCTTTTTTTTTACTTGGGCTGACTTTGGTTGGGGATGGGACGGATCGTATGTTTGTCTTTCTTTTTTATCTAGGCCTCTTTGGTTGGAGATAGAATATTGAGCTAGGACATTGTTTTTTTGCATAGTATCCCGTTACCTGTGTTAACACGATGACACCGACATGCCACGTCATCAAATTCTGGCATGGTTTTGACGGCACCGTCACGGACTGACCAGAATACACACGCGTGGCAACTTTGTGATTCGGAATTCATGATTTGTAAGTTTGTGATCAAAACTTAACATATGTGGCAACTTTATAGACCAAATTGATGTTTTTCTCTTATTTTCTTGATATAACTAACGCTAACTATAACACAGAAAATTCTCAATGGTATGGTTTTCGGATCAAAGTATTTCTATTTAAATAGTTATAAACATTAAAATTTAATTCGCAAAAAAATAAACATTAAAATTTATCTTGTCATTTTGCGTAGGCCACTATGCAAGCTGATAAAAAAACTAAACCTTTCTTGTCTTTGGGGTTGTCACGTGAAGAAATGAAGTATACTGCTAACTAGATTATCCTTCGCTGCTAAATTCGCTTCTTACTTTTTGGGAGTAGATGATAGTATCTACTTCCTTCGTCGCGAACTGTAGGTTCACATGTATCTACACATCCGAATCACTTATTTTCCGACGAAGAGAGTAATATGTTTAACAGACTGAAAGTGCTAGTAATTTTGTTTCATCTTTATGAGGATCAAAACCCAGCATATAGCCATACAACGACGCTTAGTAAAGTAGCAAACCATAATTAGTTCTCCTGATTTTTACACATATTATTCAGGAGAAGTTGCCATGCCATGTCGAAGGACTATATAGTGCTATACTGGTTTTCGGTAATTAATATTAAGCCAAGCAGATAAAACTCCCCATTGGTCTAGCCAAGCAGGTATAGCCTAGGCTATCTACCAGCTGGAGATCTTCATGCCGAGGTCTTTCTGCGCGAAGGCGACGAGGTTCTCGATCTCGGCGTCGTCGACGTAGCCGCTGTTGTCCCTATCGGCGCGGCGGACGGCGCGGCCGGCCCTGAGGGTGGCGAACCACCCCCCGCGGCGGCGGATGGCCTCGCGGAGCTCGCCCTTGCTGATCCGGCCGTCGCCGTCCACGTCGAACTGCTTCAGCCACTCCTTGAACTCCTCCACGGACATCCCGCGCGCCGATGGGACTGCCCTAATGATCGCCATGGGTGATCCTTGCAGTTACAGTCTTGCACAGGCGGCTGTGCTGGCTAAGGTGGGATGGTTTGGAGCCTTCTCGCGGCTGGACCTCCTTTTATACTGGTCTCGGTCCACGCCTGCATCTCGCAGCTTTATTCGTTGCTATCTGCAGGCTGCGAGGGAGGGTGTTGATCTGATGAATCTGAATGTTTATCTCGTTTCTTGGTGGAAGACGGCCTAACTTTCAGTCTTGCTCGAGCGAGAGCATCGCATCTCCCTTTACACGCAAGGCAAGTAATAATTAAGCAAGTGTGCATCACGTAGTTCGGTTCTAACAACGTTTTGCCTGACAGGTTGAGGGAGAATGGCATCACGCATTTGCTTCAGCTTACTCGTGTGTGTAATAGTGTAGCCGCGTAGCTCTCTGCAGGGATTTCCTTGGATTATATTCCTATATGCTTGCAGCAACCCAACAAGCTGCCCTGCCCTGCCCAGGGAATAAGTTCCAAGTGGGGGAAGTGGCACCGTCGTGTAGGGACTGCAAGAAGGAGGTTCTCCATTGATGGACCAGTCCAAAAAGGAAACCAGAAAGAAGATTATTCTACCAAACTTGCTCAAGAATGTTCAAAGTTCCTTCGTTTGTAGTATTATTGTTTCCTTGCCAAGCCCTGCTTAGTTGATCTGGCTCTGCCCTGCTTTTGTTACTGCTGCTAGAGTTCTGGCACAAGGAAATGGAGTTACCAACTAAAAGTATCAGAGAAACATACTAGGATTAACCATGCCTGGTTGCACGCACTTCCATTTATCAAGCAAATTTTTATTCTGTCCAGTTCAATCACATGTCTGATGTTCATGCCTGAACCATAGTGTATTACTGTATTTCTAGGTTGAATGGCCAATAACATTGTTCAGAGGAAACATGCAACGATGGTGGATGTCATCTCTCTGAGGATCCGCTCAATGTTAACTTTCTGCATAGTCTTGGTCGTTGGTTGGGTAGTGATCCTTGTCTCCGCTTTGCCTCTTGTTTAGGCTTCTGTTGGTCTCTTAAGATTTGTTTGTACTTTGACCATCCTTGGTCTTCTTCTTATCTTAATATATCACAAGCAGCTCTCCTGCATGGTTTGAAAAAAAAAAACTTTCTGCATAGTCTCATTGGTGACAAATAGACATCATGAGTTTGGGATGTAATGCCCATTAGTCTCATGCATCAACCACACGAGTTCTGGTGGAAGTTCATTCGTATGTGTTGAATAACAACCGTTCTTTCCATAGAAAATTCATTTGGAAACTGAATGTGCTTCTGAAGATCAAAATTTTCATCCCGTTAGAATTGACTACTCAAGGTATGCATCCATTTGCTCTCACTTGAATAAAAGCAAGCAGATGACACTAGAGCTGAAACTCTCGGAGCTATAGGATCGAGTGAGAGGAGGTCCGTACAACTAGGAGCGACATCGACGAAGAAAAATTTGGAGTTGGCCTCAAGGAGTTCCACATGACCCGAGACTTCCATCAAGCCTCCCTCGATGCCTTCCTAACATAGGACCAGGTCTCGATATGTCAAGGTGACTGGATCTATTGAAACAAAGGTGTCATTTTTTGGTGTTCGACAACCTTGGCTATAAGGTTGTCATATGCACCTACCCGTACTAATAATTGTTGTGACTACGTTACTAACGACACTCCTTAATCATCCGGTATTTCATAAGAAAACATTGTACTAATTATAAAAATGGAAATTCAAGCATTATGTAATGAATTGGCTTACCCAAGGATAAAGATAAATAACCTGAGGCAAAACAACCATCTCCTTACACATAGGTACAACAACCTATTTTTGATGAAAAATCAGTGATAAAAACAACAGGGTGTGTATGCTACTCAAGACAAAACCTTCAAAAGGAGAGCATCTGACATGAGCCGATGTTAAAAGGGCCAACCAAAGATCGAGACTGGGATAATCGTCCGCGAAGCAAAAGCTTTGGGCCATCAAATTTAACTAGGACAAGACACACACATGTCGACAATGGCTGATCTAGCAGAAGTGAGATCATAGGTTTTCACCTGGAGAATCTACATACTTGTTGTTAAACACTTTTGCTTCGGTGTCCCTCTTATAAGCACACCATGTTGTGAAAACCGTCACTATGAGCACACCTCGTTGTGAAAACCGTCACTATGAGCAACCTCTTTATCGGTTTGCGCAGTCTCACTATATCCCAGAAATGAGTTTGCCCAAGGCCCGTCAGCAACGCTGGAGAAAATGCTGAAAGCGAGCTAAGGGCTTCCCATCCGGCAACATCAGTAGTCTTGAGCCCTAGTCAGACGGATACGTCGGTTACTAGGTACCGCTAACCAACATTGGACGGTTTCGCTGGAACACGCTTTTAGAACAAGGCCAGTGAGCAAAGCGTGTATCACATATGTATCACAGCGTGTATCACATTGTTTGATTCCACTTTCTACCGAATGCCTGGTTTTCTTTTATCTGTAGCCGCTCCGTATCTTTAAGATACTCTCTTCGATCCATAATAACTGCCAGCGATTTAGTACAGCGATACTTATTATGAATTGGAGGCAGTATTTCATTTTACCGAATTCAACTATCAATCTCATTAGCAAGGATTAGATGTTCTCCGTGGGTGCTTGGAAATAGAAGAATAGGACTGTATCCCACAAAGTCTGTTCGTGATGCACGTGGTATTCTGTTATGGACAAATTTGAAGTGGTAGGGCCTGCAGGAAGCAGATTCTTCAGCGACTGGCCAATCCAGGCAGGAAACGGTAGAAAAAAAGAGGGAGATTCTGCCAAACTTGCTCAAGAATGTTCCAAGTTCCTTTTTTTTTCCTCTTTCGTCAGTCTAGTTTCCATGCCAACTAGCGCCAAACCCTGCTCTCTTCCTACTAGTATTACATTTCTGTGTTTCGTGCTGATTTAATTTGGAAAATGACATGCCTTAACCGCTCGAGTTCTGGCCAAAGGACAATGTATTACTATCTACTTCAGGTTTCAGAGCAGGATTAGCCGTGCCTGCATGGCCTTCCATCTACTAAGCAAGCAAGTTACAGTTGCTTAATCCCGCCTCCTGTCCAATCACATGTTTGCTGGTCATTCTTAAACCATAATTCCTTACTTGCCCCGCATGAACCAGCATTTGTTTGAGGATACGCTGTCGGGTCCATCTTGTAATACTGGACAGTTACATCGGGACACTTGAGGCTCAAGGATCTTCAGAGTCTAAGATGTTGAAGGAGGACTACACAAAATAATTCTAATCCATCAACAAAAATATAGCAGCAACACTAGCCAGTTCTCTCCAAAGTTCCAGGAGGAAGATAGCATCAACAGAACAGAACCGTGCTATATTTCGCGCATATTCCTCGCGAGATTTATCCCGAGTTGCCCAAAAAATGATGTAAAATAGATAAAACTACAGCATGCCCTCCTGAATTTATACCAACAAATTACAGATTGCACCGGACATCAACTTACAAGACAAATAAAATTAAAAAAACTTATTACAGCAATGTACAGCTTGTCGATCGATGTCTTGTGACCTCTCCTCTTATGTTTGCGCTGGAGTATTTCTCGACAAAAATGAGCCCATCTTAGGAAGAAACGATTTCTTCTTTCGTAACTTCCGGTTTGGAGCATGGTCCTCGTAGCTACTACCTGACATATGCAGCCGTGAATCCTGCTCTTTCAGGTAAGGGGCCTTCTGTTCAACAAACGGGCTACTCAAAGGGTTAACCGCGCCTTTCGCGGCCTCCTGAGCTTTCGCTTTCCGGCGCTGCTCATGGTCCGATCTCCATTTCCTCAGTTGCTGCTCAGCAGCGAGTTTTCCCTCGTTTGCCCTCTCGGCTCTCTCCAATGCAATTGCAAGAGCTGCCTTCTTTTCATCCATCTCCTTTGATGCTTCAGTTAGCCTGTCTAGGGTCTCTGTTTCGGACTCTTTCGCGGACTCTACCTGTGCAAGTGCTTCTGTCACCTTCTCATTTGCCAGCTCTTCAGCTTCATGCGCCTTCTTGCTAAGATCATAATACTCGCTTACAGGAAGTGCCACTCCTCTTGGAGAATCCTCAACATCACTGGCCTCTTTGCTCTCATTCAACGCCTGAATTGCCGCGAGTGCTAGCCTCTCGGATGCTTTGGATGCTTCTGTTTCTTTCAGAACAGCACATAACCTGCTACTTGCTGTAGTTGCAGCTGCTTTGATCTGCTCGGTTTCTTCCTTGGCTTTTCTCAGTTGCTCTTCTGCCGAGTGGACTGCCACCTTCGCATCCTCAGCCTCCTGGGCTGCTTGCTGTAACATCTCAGGAAGATCCGCCATTGTCTCTTGGGCATTTTCTTCCTTGGACCTCACAGATTCTATCTCTTTTCTCGTCCTGTTGAGCTCAGCTTCCAACGAAGAAACTGCAATCGATGCCATGGCTTCCCTCTGCTGCAATGAGTCAAGTGAAGCTCTCTCACGATCAAGTTCCGATCTGAGAGTTGTCGCGGCAACTCTTAACAATGCAGCCTCAATTTTTGCATTTTCTATGGTTGCTTTCATTTCCTCAAGCTCCTTCCGTTTTGAAGCTAGAATTTCCTTAATTGAGATGCTACTTTGTCTAGCATCTTCAGACTCAAGCTCATTGGCAACTCCTTCAGCCTCTTTACTCAGTATATTCTCCATATAGGATGAAAGCTCATATTTGAGCCTATGCAACTTCCGCACATTTGCATCAAGATTCTGCTTCAACTCATTCTTGGACTGAACCTTATTGTTCAGTTGTTGCAGCTCTTCTTGTGCCTGGAGCAACTCCCGGTCCCACGCAAGGCAATCTTGCTCTTTCGCTAATACTGCACCGATCCTACGTTCTTCAGCGTCATGATGTGCAGCATGGGCCAACTCGAGAGATCCTTTAGATGCAATCAGTTCTACAGTCAGTCCCTCCACTCGCTTCTCGATGTCTTTACCCGCAGATAAAACTTCTTCAGCTCTTTTCATTGCTCTGTCTCTTTCGTTGACTAAGGTAGCATACTGTTCATGTAATGTTCTTAGCTCCTCCTTTACTGACTTAAGTTCAGCAACAGATTTTTCATGTCTTTCTTTTGCGACTTCCATCTGCGTCTTGGCTATTAAACTAGAATCATCAGCTACTCCCTGCTCAATTTCTTTCGCCCTGAGTTGTGCAAGCTCGGAGTCCTGCTTTGCTTGGACCTCTTCCATCTGTGCTTTCTCCAGATCATGCTTCAGCTCTTCTATAATTCTCTTAGTGGTCTCTAGTTCTTCAAGTACCCGTGATTTAGCCAGCTCTGAAGCTTCTAGTTCTTCTCTGCATTGTGGAATTTCTTTCTGAGCCTTTTCAAGTTCAAATTGTATGAACTTGCGTCTCTGCATAAAAAGGAAATTCTTTCAGAATACTCTACAAGATTAAAATTCAATAATGCAGCAGATAATTTAGCACACTGACTATGAGCATATGATTCATATGTAGTGCTAGGAATTTAAGAATGACAAGAATACCTCCATCATCTGAACTTTGTGAGCTTTCCAATCGACTATTCCTCCAAACTTGGTAACAGCTTCTCTCACAGACTCAAATGGCGCAGTGGTGTCAATAAGACCTTTGTATGGACTTTCAGGTTTTGTTTCCGACTCTTCTGTCACTTTTTCTTTTACAGCAAATTTTTTATGAGAACTTATCTTGTCCTCGGCATGGTTCACTTCGGCAGGATATACTGAAGAAGAGTGATCTGCAGGATTCTTCATCGATTGTGTGAATGCCTTGGCTGGTCCTGAACTTGGAAGCATTTCAGAACCTGTACTTGTAGGGGAATTTGGTTCTGTGTGGCGCTCCAATGAATCAGCATCAGAACTTTCCAGGACCTGTGAAGATAACTCAGAACTATCGGCAGCAACTGGCAAGCCATTAGAGATATTCAATGTGGCTGCTTGGGCTGAATTTTCCATGTGGACATTTGGGATTTCATGATAACCGTTGTTAATGACCTCCTTCGTAGTAGACATAGTTGGTGAATCCGCAAAAGTTTCTGCATGTCCTCTTGGAGATGACTCTTTTGAGTTACTTTCTTCAGATGCATGAGTCGATTCCATTTCTTATGCCTTCACTACAGCGTGGCTCGATTGGTCCTGAAGATGATTATGCAATGAAAAGTGACTATCAGGTTACAAGGCATGCTATATCAGAAATTCCAGCAATATGATTACTGCATGACATGTAATAATCATCATGGCAAGTAGCATCTTCATTGCATTCTTTTTTTCAATGAAACAAACAATTCTCAAGCTGTTGAACCTAAACTTTTTTTGTATGTCATTTCTATCCATGTTCCAAGCGAAGTAGAAATAACAAAACTGCATTGTAGAACAATACATGACTATGTGAAGTAACTGGGTATGCTAGCAACCGAAAAAACTTTAGTGATCCTACCCTACATGCACTAATCATTGACACCTACTGACACCGAACCTACTTTTTGTCTGCAATAATTCAGCTACTTTTGCAGCCAACCTTATGTATGCATGACCTAAACCATCTATTCTAAAAAAAGAACAAAAGTAAGGAACCAAATAAAGCATACAATTTTTATAGCTCCTAAAAATAAGCCATAATGGACCAGGTAGAGCAAAAAATCCTTGTGTCAACACCATCATTATTTGCCAACAATTATGAGCTAAATCATTCCAATCATGCTCAATTCTATTTGCTTCAAATCATGGCCAGTCCTATATGCCTCAATCAAACTTGGGTGTTTGACTTCCAGAAGAGAATTTGCTCATCTCCGTACAGGTTCATATCTTGGCATAACCTCACTAATAATTTAATCCCAACTAGTCCAATTTTTACATAGGATTGACCAGGTTTATAATATATAAATATATACAGGACTAACTGTGCCTTGCACGGTGAAATATTAGAGAAGTTCTACTAGTACTACTGAACTGGTTAACTAAAAGAAGAGCTTTTATGGCACCGAGGTTCCGGCCCTCTTCTTCCATGCAAACACTAAAAGTATGAAGATTTCTTTCCCTGGCAACCATGATTTTCATCGCAGTACGAAACTGAGTTTCCGTAATCCATTAAATGAACTACTACAAGGAAATTTCCATCCTATGAACAAAATTAAATTCTTCCCAGGAGAACGAAACTGGACAGAAAACTAAAAAATAGAAACAGAAAAGCACCGCGAAATCATCCAAACCAAAAGCCTAAATTCACATCAGACGAGGAACGAAGAACTCGGCAGGGCCGCCGCAGCTGGCTCAAACAGAAAAAGCACGGAACCGCGGCATGATTAATGGCGGATTGCAGCAGAAGGGGACGGAGCTTACTCGATGGCGCTGAGGAATTCGTGGGGGCGAAGCGATCGGGGCTAGGGCCTCCTTTCGCGCCGATTCGGATCTCCGCTCTTCCTGCTCACGATTTTTCTCTTCTTCCTTTTCCTGTGAGGAGAGGAGAGACGGGTGTGGTGTACGTGTGCTTGGTTTGTCTGGCTCGTGAGTCCACTGGTCGGCCTGACACTTCACACCTGGGATTACTGCAAGGAGCGGATGTGACTTCTTTTTTCTAGAAAACACCTCTTGTTTTGTTCAAACTACAAAAACTGTCCTTTTATTGAAATGACATAAGTTGTTCTTCTATCTTTTTTTTGAAGTAAAGTTGTTCTTCTATCTATTCCTTCTATACCGAATAAAGTGAAATATAAACCTTGGCACGTCTATATCTATGATATTGAAGGTTTTCATATCCGTAGCTTATCTAAGATTCAAGTTTTATCCAAATTATGTCTATAACATACAAGATTTTGCTCCAAAAGTTTTTGATAGCATATAAGCTTTTTCCTTCAAATATGAGCTGATTTTGAAAGACTGCAGATTGATGTTGATAACATCCAAGTTTAATCCAAATTAAATATGGTAGACTGTAAGTTGAGTTTGGTAAGATACATGATTTTTCCTTCAAATGTAACGATATTGTTCCATATATGAAACTTATGCATGAATAGATTCCGAGTTTTGAAAAACTATAAGTCGTTTGGCACCCAGGTATTCATTTTATTTAGTAGAAATGAAATGAATACATGGATTTATTTCATTTATATTATGATTCCAAAAACACCCACATGTTTGGCTGCCACCGGAATTTGGAAATGACAGGTCTAAGATAGGAATCAGGTTTACACATGGAGATATTTCGATGGATTTGCCAAATAAAATGACAGCCCAATCTCATGCCAACCAAACAACATAGGGATGAAATTACAAAATGAATTCTAGAATTCTAGGCCCAAATGATGGAAACCAAACGACCTCTAAGGCTATTTCTTGCAAAGTGATAGCAACCAACGGTTTACATGGAGGTTAGTTTCAAAAATCCAGACTAATTCTACACTGGATTTTGGGATGTCGTAAATTTGTCATGTAACCTTGTGAAGTTTCTTTTTTGCTTGGACACCTTTATAGCATTGGACTATGTGTCAATTCATCGTCGTTACTTTTGGAAGTTGTTGCTCTTTCTACCATAGATGTATCAACTTCTATCCACAAACAGAAAAAATAAGGTTTTGATTTACAAATAAACCAAAAAAAACATATATTTGTATAAATAGACGGCAAATGTTGGGTGGCGGTGAGCAAAAATCGAAGAAGAGGGAGATGGGAAGAATGGAGGTGATACCAATTACCAAGCAGTGTTGACCCGCTTTGCTTTGTGATCAACATATATCATCTTGTTGGGAAGCTAGCCAAAGAACATATACTCCATCTGTCTCAAAAATAGATGTCGTAAATTTATCTAAATTTTGATATATTTAGGGAGTATAAAATATTTCTAACAATTAATGTTTTCAAGGTTAGGACATATTAAAACCAGTTAACTGTACTTATCTAATTTTCTACAAACATGAGGTGCCAAATGGGAAGTGGGATGGTGATTGTTACACAAGTGCTTGGTCAGATTAAGTGCTGTGCTGGCCAGCATGCTTCGAACTGGTGGCTTCGAATGAATCTAGCAATTTTTTACTAGGAAGCATTATCTCTCAAGTATTAGTACTTTGCAATAATTAATTTTCCTAAACTGGGACGGGTATGGCGTGGGTGAAGGAAAGCAAGAGATTCCGGTAACGAGGCTTTCGGTGGCCGAAACGGCGACCCGGCATGACGCATCCTCCGTCCGTTCCCGCCAAGACCGGGAAGCGGACGGCCCACACGCGGAGGCGGGCGGGGGTCGGTGGCCCCGGTGAGGGTGACGTTGTGGAGGTGGAGTCGTTGGACTTTTGGAGGTGACACCTGCCGCCGCAAGCAACCACGTCAATTGTAAATGTGGCCAAACCACATGGCAACGCTATAATAGTACTCAAATTTTAATGAGTATAACGTCACTAAACATGCACGACTTGATGACGGATACTAGCTGAAAATAATCTTCGTCTGGTCGATGCATTAAAATTCACATCGGTTTACGATGGCACCAAACAGTTTGTGTTTATCAAAGCTCGAATTTCTTTGGGGGCTCACCGATGCTAGGCATTTGAGTTCTATTTTTTGACAACGAGAATATATTAATCCCGTCGTGATACTGATTACATTCGGTCTCTACTGCACCGATCTATTTTTTATAGCAACAAGACCAGTAGCGGACCCAAGAACATTTTAAAGCCCGGGCAAACTATAGAATTAGAAGTGTAAAGTACAAATTTTACTCAATTTTTTATGAAAATAGGCTTTGCCGGCCGGCTGAAAGCCTGGGCAATGCGCGGGCTCGAGGGACGCTGCGTCCATCAGTGAGCAAAAGTACCACCACCAAAACAACACTGAAGTTCAGCTTCTGCAAAAACGATGTTGCCAACAAAGAAACAGTGTACAAGAATCAACCCCGTAGAAAAGTCCTCGCTCACAAAATAATACTTTTACAAAAAATTACCGGGCACAAACAATTAATACCAGACTTTGGATTTTTATCATGAAAGGTAAGACTCTAAAGTTCTCATGTGTTGTCGTCCCCAATTTTTATGTCATTGCTCCGAGTCACGAAATACCAAGCCGGTTTCTCATTGCTACAAAGATTTGAACCACCATCGCTAGTCCTCCGATCTCGTCCTTCATGACATCCTCTGTCTCTGACTTCACCATGGGCCGAAGGACGTGCCCTGTGATGGTAACAGACAGAAGAGGTTCGTCAACTCCTAGTGAAACCAAACGGTTAGAAAAAACACATGCTCCCCGACCGAATTACATTCGATCCAGCAATCTCTAGGCATTTTGAGTTCTATTATGCCAACAAGGATAGGCTTTGTATCTTAGTTGTTTGGCTCGTTTTTTTATTCAAAAAGTCTCTTTAATCAATAAAAAAAGCAAGGTATTTGCCTTTATTTGAAATTTAAAAAAACTCAAATTTCATGTTTGAAACTTGATGGGATATGCCGAGTGGGGTATACCTAGCAGGACGTTTCCTACTGGTTCATACTGCCAGCGAGTAGGCCTGTAGGACGGCGACTGGATCGCAACCCAAGAAGGAACCAGGCGACTGGAAGCTGAAGGCCCAAAAGCGTAGTTAGGCCCGGTCGGATTAGGTCAAAACCCTCAGAGTCCTTATCCAACTCGGTTGTAGATCTGTCAACCCTAGCCCCTAGCGAGGTGACTCTATATAAACCTCCCTAGGGCACGCATAGAACTTACGTTCCATCATACACCCCCTCGACTCGCCGCCTAGCCGCCGAGCTCGCCCATTGTACTCTCTCATCAATACAATCTAGCAGGAGTAGGTCTTTACCCTCCGGAGGGCCGAACCTGGGTAAATCCCTATGTCTTTGCCCTCATCTCGCACCGCAGATGGCTGGCCACCCTTGCCCCTTGTTCTACTACTCGCTGCCAATCGCAGCATCTGCAGTGGCCATTCCCACGACAGTGGCGCCCACCGTGGGGCCTAGCCGGTCAGGTATGTGTTTTGCGGCGATACCCTACTTGCCAATCAACCAGACGATAGCCACCGGCCGCATGATCGCCGTCGGCGAGATCCTCCAGATCTTGCCAAGCAGCTACGTCCTGGCGTCGCGCCCGGTCACGCAGAGCGTGATCATGCTGGTCAGCACGATCATCCTCTTCGACGGCTTCACCGACAACATCGTTTCGGAGGACTCAGCGTGCATCCTCGAGTCGCCACCGCGCGATCGACTCTCCGAGAGTCAGGTCTGCACCATCCATCGCCTCGCCTCCGAGTACGACCCAGCCACCAGCAATGTGGCCGAGACCAGCGCGGCCACGGACGACGCGGCCCTCAACGATGATGCCGACTCGGCGACCCCGTCCTCATTCGCCGGATCCATCATCATCGCATCGCCAGCCGGCTCCATCACCCAAGTCTAACGTCGGGATTTCGAGGACCCGTCTATCCTCGGGATCTTCGACTCTGATTCTGGGTCAGAGAACTCCGGCGACCTCTACGCCGGGTCCGATCGCTTCGTCGCGGCCTACATGGCGGGCGGCGCGAGCGCCCCGCCAGACCCCTTTTCCACGTCGATCCCGCCAAACGAGACGGCGGGGGAAGTCGATGAACTCCGCATGCACCTGGAGGAGGCGGTTCGCAAGGAACAAGCCGAGCACGAAAAGTTTCGCCTCAAGCAGGCGACGGCGCAGGAGCTCTCGCTCTACCACCAGCGCCGCATCAGGTCGCGCCTGAACCCCACCGTTCAGGGCCGTGCCCTAAACTTCGACGGCGAGAACGACCCGACCCGCATGGCCGATCGCGTGATCTGTGAGAACGCGCCACCGGGAGAAAGTGCCCGGCCACCGCCAGGCGCAACAGCAAACGACGCTTCCCCCCCCCCACCGCCCGGTCGCACGCCCCCTCCAGACCAGCCGAGGATCATCATCTTCCCGCAAGAGCGGGACACAAACGGCCTCCCTCTATTCTCCGCCCCGATGGACAATGTCATCACGGGCCGAGCCGCGGTCACCAACCTCAACGTGACGGGGGAAGGGGCGCTGCAGATCCAATACGCCAAGGCCCTACTCACCAAGGCCGTGGAGCAGCAAGTCGTAGGAGTTGACTCACACGAGCGCATGTACTCCCGCTCCTCAGGAAGCAGGGCTGCCTCGAGCGGCCGCCCAACGATGGAGAACACCCTCAATTGCCCACCACCTAAGCCCCTGCAGCTCCAACCGCGCACGCGACAACATGGTCGCTGCCAACAGGTAACCAGTCGACACGCGGACCCACATCATCAACAACCAAAGCTGCCAACGGGCACGCCAGCCCGACGAACTGAGGCACACCCTCACCAACCGCCGCGACGGCGAGCCAAGGGGCTCGCTCAGTCGAGTCGGCCCCTAATGCTTCAGACCAATGATCTGAGGCGAAAAATATCCAGCGAACTTCAAAGCGCCAAAGGAGATCGAAAAGTACTATCCCTCGTATGATCCGTCTGTTTGGCTGGACACATACCTCATGGCGATGGGAATCGCTGGCCACATCGACCTACTCCCCGATCGCTACCTTCCTCTGATGATGGAGGGAGCGACTCGGCAATGGATCAACACCCTCCCGCGGACAGCATCGATTCCTGAGAGGACATGTGCGACGCCTTCGTTAGGCACTTCGAGGGTTCCTACACCCGCGCCACCAGCATCGAAGACCTGGAGCGATGCGTCTAGGGACCCGCGAGTCGACCCGCCACTGGCTCCAAAGGTGGCAAGATCTATGGTTCAACGCGGCTGGCATCCACCCAGAAACGGCGATCCACTGCTTCAAGACCTCATGCCGCTACGAACCACTGGTCGCCAAACGCAAGCGGGTGTACAGAACACTCGACAACATCCCAGACCTCCTCGAGATCGCCAAGCGGTACGCGGAGGAGGACCCGAACCAAGAAACCGATGACGAGTCGGGTCGAAATCGCCGCCCAAGCGGCCATGACAACGGGAGGCAACCCGAGCTACGCTACTGCAACACTCGCCTCATCGGCAAGCGACGCGGTGACGGGCGAGTCAATTTCGTCGCCAACGCTGGCTACGCGCCACGCGAACCCATGAGCTTCCGCCGCGAGGGAGGCCAACACCGCGACGGCGGCAACTACAAGGCGAGGCTGAAATTCGACCCCGCAGCTCTCCTCAACCAACCCTGTGTGTTCCACAGCAGGGAGGGGAAGCCCGCCACGCACATGACCGCCGATTGCCACTCCCTGAAGGATATCGAGAAGGCACGACACGCAAGGGAGGACCCCAACAACAACCCGCCAAACGGCGGGGCATTCGGCAACACCGTCGGGTCGCTCCACACCTTCACCGGGTTCAGCACCAAACACGAGAAGAAGGTCATCGCTCGCGCCGTCGCTGTCAATGCGGTGTCCCAAGTCGACGTCCCCCGCTTCCTCAACTGGTCCGAACAGCGCATCACGTGGAGCCGTGAGGACCACTTGCCACGGATTGAATATCCGGGGCGGGTCGCCCTAGTGGTCAAGCCCAAAGTGGGCGACTACTGGCTTCCCAAGACATTGATGGATGGCAGGAGCTCCATCAACATACTATACCTGGATACGTTCAGGCGGCTGCGGCTCCCGCAGTCGATGATCGAGACGAACTTCACCACCTTCCATTGCATCGTCTCCAGTCGGAAGGCGTACCCGATGAGGAAGGTGACGCTGCCAGTCATCTTCGGCACACCAGCGAACTTCCACACCGAGCGGATCGTCTTCGAGCTGGTCCCCTTCAACAGCCCCTACCACTGCGTATGGGGCGACAAGCGTTTTCCAAGTTCATGGCGGCTCCGCACTACGCATACAATGCGATGAAGCTCCCAGGGCCGTGCGGTATCATCACCGTCCACGGTGACCCCGACATGGCGCAGAGTGCGAAGCAAAGGGCGCAGAGCTCGCGGACGCCGTTATCGCTGCGGAGGCCAACCACGCGGAGGAGCTCGCTAGATACGCGAGCGGGATCGACAATGATGACCCCACAATACTAAAGAAGCCCAACTCGGAGAATGGCGGCTCGACCACGTTCGAAGCCACCACGCACACATGTTCCATCGAGATGGTCCCAGGCGACCCTAGCCAGACGGTGATGATCGAAACATGCATGACGCATAGGAAAGCACGCTCATCGAGTTTCTACATTAGAACCGCGACATCTTCGCATGGAAGACGTCTGCCATGCCAGGTGTCCCGAGGGAACTCACTAAGCACAAACTCTACGCCGACCCCAAAGCGCGACCCGTCAAGCAGTCGCTGCGGCCCTTCAATGAAGAGCGCCGCCGAGCAATCGCCGAGGAGGTGCAGTGTCTACTCGATGCAGGCTTCATACGGTCCACCAAATACTCCAAGTGGCTGGCAAACCTAGTCCTGGTCAAAAAGAAGAATGGGACCTAGAGAATGTGTATCGACTACACAAACCTCAACAGCGCCTGCCCAAAGAAGCAGTTCGTCCTCCCGTGAATCGATCAAATCATTGACTCAACCGCGGGCTCGGAGTCGCTGTGTTTCCTTGACGCCTACTCTGGTTACAACCAGATCAAGATGGCGGTCGAGGATGAGGAGAAGACGGCATTCATCACGCCATTTGGTGCCTTCTGCTACACCGCCATGAAGTTTGGCCTCAAGAACGCCGGAGCGACCTACCAGCATTGCATGTAGGAGTGCCTTGCGAGCCAAATTGGCCGCAACATCCACGTCTACATCGACGACTTGGTGGTAAAGTCCAATCGCTAGAGCGATCTACTCGCCGACCTAGCCGAAACCTTCGCAAATCTGTGGAGGTACAAGATCAAACTCAACCCAGGGAAGTGCACCTTCGGTGTACCCACTGGACAACTACTGGGGTATGTAGTCTCTAAGTGAGGAATCAAGGCAAACCCCACCAAGATCAACACGATCACGCGGCTCGGCAAACCCGAGTGCCTCCGCGACGTCCAGAAGATGGTCGGGTGAGTCGCGGCTCTCATCCGCTTCATCCGCCGGCTAGGCAAGAAGGCAATGCCTCTCTACCACCTAATGCGCAAAACCCCCACGTTCCAGTGGGACAAGGAGGCGGACGACGCGCTCCACGCGCTCAAAGAGGTGCTACTCGTAGCCCCGCTACTCGCTGCTCTCGTAAAAAAAGACGATGCGCGTGTACGTCTCGGCATCCGAGCGAGTCGTCAGCACCGTCATGGTCGTTGAACGCCCATAAGAGGGCAAGGAGCGCCCCGTGCCGCGACCTATCTACTACATCAGTGAAGTCCACACCGAGTCGTGACAGCGCTACCTGTAGTACCAGAAACAGGTATATGCGGTCTTCCGAGCCTAGCGGCGACCGCCGTACTACTTCCAGGAGCACCCAATCACGATCGTTTCCTCAGCGCCGTTGCAGGACATCATCCGCAACCACGAAGCGATTGTGTGAGTCGCCAAGTGGGCCGTCGAGTTCGGCGTCCACAACATCAAGTACGAGCCGTGCAAGGCAATCAAGTCGCATGCCCTGGCAGACTTCCTCACCGACTGGGAGGAGGCGTAGCAGCCGGAGAAGCTGCCGTACTTCCATTACTGGTCGCTCCACTTCGACGGGTCCAAGAACGCAGACGGCGCAGGGGCAGGGATCGTGCTTACCTCCCCCAAGGGCGACAAACTGCGCTACGTACTGTACCTCGAATTCACCCCCTACACCAACAACATGGCCGAGTATGAGGCCCTCCTTCGTGGCATGCGAGCCGCCAAGGATATGAACATCAACCGCCTATGGTGCTACGACGACTCTAACCTCGTCGCCCGCAAGTCGCCGGCACCTGCGATGCCGTCTCAAGCACCAAGCACTGGACCAGCTGGGAAGCCACTTCGTCGGGTACTCTGTCGAGTGGATCGACCGATGCAAGAACGAAGAGGCCGACGCACTCTCTCGCATCGGATCGGCTCGCCACGCACCACCCGCCGGTGTCTTCCTTCACACCAACACCAAGCCCTCTGTCTCTCCCCCGAGGGAGATCAACCTCGGGATACCGCTGCAACCAGAACCAGCCCTGGTCGCCATGATCACGGAGCCAAGCGACTGGACCGCGCCATACGTCACCCACCTCGAGGGAGGGACCCTACCAGAAGACGATACAGAGGCTCGCATGATCGTGTGTTGCTGCAAGTCCTTCGTCATCATCAATGGCGAGCTCCACAAGCACAGCATGACCGGCGTGTTCCAACGCTGTGTGCAACCTGCGGAAGGTCGCAAGATCCTCCAAGACATCCAAGCCGGCAACTGTGGCCATCACGCTGGTGCCTAGTCCCTGGTTGCCAAGGCCATGCGACATGGCTTCTACTGGCTCACCGCACACGCTGATGCGGTCGACATCGTCCAACGTTGTGTCGGGTGTCTATAGTACGCCAATCAAACGCACGTACCAAGCTCAGCGCTCAAGACCATCCCCATCACCTGGCCATTCGCCGTGTGGGGCATGGACATGGTAGGCCCCTTCAAGAAGGCCCCCTCCGGCTACACCCACCTCCTGGTCGCAGTCGACAAATTCACCAAGTGGGTGGAGGCAAAGCCAGTCCGCAAGTGCGACGGGAAGACCGCCACCAAATTCCTACGCGAGCTCATCTACCGCTACGGATTCCTGCATAGCATCATAACGGACAATGGCACCAACTTCGCCAAGGGAGCCATGGCCGAGTACCGCGAGGAGCATAACATACGGCTCGACCTCGCCTCAGTCGCCCACCCAGAGTCTAACGGCCAGGCAGAATGCGCCAACCAGAGCATCCTCCACGGCCTAAAACCGTGACTACAAGTCCTTCTCGAGCGGACTCCAGGGTGCAGGGTCGACGAGCTCCCTCTGTCATCTGGGGCATCCGCACCTCCATCAACAAGTCGACTGGGTTCACTCCCTTCTTCATGGTGTACGGCGCCGAAGCCGTCATGCCGACTGACCTCGAGCACGACTCGCCTCATGTCGTCAACGACGCGCAGGCCGACAACGAGCTTGCACACCGAGACGGGGTCGACCAGCTCGACGAAGCACGCGACCTAGCTCGCTCCCGCACCGCCATCTACCAGCAAGGACTCCGCCGCTACCACAGCCGCCGAGTCCGAACTCGCACCTTCCAAGACGGGGATCTGGACCTATGATTGGTCCAGGACAAGAAGGGCATGCACAAGCTATCTCCCCCGTGGGAGGGACCATTCGCCATAGGACGAGTCCTGGGCAACGACGCCTACTACCTCAACGATGTCCGAGGTGATGGACACTCGACGTCAAGCGGCCGTAGAATGTAAACCTCCTACATGTACCCCCTCCCCCCCCGCAATGCAATAAATATTTTCGACTCGCACAAATTGTGTCTACTCTCCAATTCTTGTGCCACTCGCACTCGTAAAAATAGCATCACGCTAATCATGGAAGTCAACTCTTGGTCGCGCGACCGGCACGGATAAGTAGTGCGACACAAGGGCATCGATAAAATCCGGGCCTTGCGTCGTCCACGAAAACGCCAACCCGGATCCCCATCGGAGTCGCCTCGCCCGACTGGCCTGCCGGGCCAAGACAACCACATTTGCTTCTCACAGCGACCCAGTCCTCCACATCCTCGGCGCAGCGACTCGAACGGTCAAGTACCACGCTCGGGGGCTGACGCTAGTCCAAATCCACGTGGCTAGGGAAAACACCAAGTATGAGAGCGCGCCCTAGACTCGCCACGCGACTGGCTCTCCGAGTTAGGTGGAGTGACGCGCAAAGCACAACACGCTCTGTCCTCACCTACCTTGGGCATGCGACTAGAATGGCTAAGTACCACGCTCGGGGACTCATCCAACCGATCCCGTTCGCGCCCGGGAAAATGGCTAAGTATAGAGCACCCCTTGGGGTCGCCAAGCGACTGTCTTCCCAAACCACGGCGAGTCGACCTCAACTAACTAACAGTACAAAAACAAACATACACACAAATACATGAGGTAAACCCCATAAAAGGGCGGACGCGCTCGGGGACTCGCACAACAAAATAATCCAAACTCAAATCAAAGCTGACAAAAGCATACACGCATTCCTTATGGCAAAAAATTTTGTTCGCTTACAAGGGCAGGCATACATTTCTTACAACTAACGCCAATCATCAAAGTCATCTACTCTGCAGGTTTCGAAGACGACGCGCCATCGCTACCGTGAACGCGGATGAAGGGAACCCACGGGTTCGACGGGTACGTCGTCAAGGCGCCCGCCATCACCGATTGGAACGGCTGCTCCACCTTGAAGTCGCGATGCACCGGCTCGGGGTCGTTCGAAGCAACGATCGTCTCCTGATATGGTAGAAGGTCGCCCATCGTCAGCACCCATTCGGAGTAGACCGCGACCTGATCGATCAACTTCATCACGTCGGAGATCTCGACCGATCCAGTCGCCGAGGGATACCCACTGGTGATGTCGTCAAGGTCGAAGTCGTCCGGGAAGTGGGCGAGCCTAAGGCTTAGCGCAGTCGCAGCTCCACGGCGGAAGGCCGACCGCGGCATGTACTCCACAACCGTTGGAGCCCTTTCCACGTAGCGCCATACCTCAGTGAGTTCGCTGGGGATCACCTCCGTCGGCGATATCTCCTGGAGGTACGCGTGAATGCAAGTCGCCGAAAGGGCGGCAGAATCCACCAGCATCATGACGCACTGCCTCGCGTCGTACGATTGCACCTCGGGCTCGTCATCAAGAATTTTCCCTCCATAAGCACAAGTAACTCAGTGTCAGAAGGATGCACGATTCAAACCCACCCCCTCGGGACACAATGACAACGGCGACCCGCATGCTCGGGGACTCGCTAATACAATCAAACACAAGTCGAAGGAACTCACCAATCAGGGGACGACAGCGCCCTGTAATGAAATCCTAAAGACCCGACAAGTTAGTCTGCAGCCCCGCGACGAGAGCATCTGACACCTTCCGCTCTTCAGCTGCGGCAGCGGCAGCCGCCTTAGCCCTCTCCCCCGTCGAGCTTGCCTCCTCCTTCGCAGCCTTGATCTCTCGCTCCAGATCGGCCACTCGCTTCTCCGTGACAGTCAACGACGACTGGGCATTCGTCAACTTGCTAGCGGGGACCAAACTTTCGCAAGCCTTCGCCACTGCGGCCGAATGCCTCTCTGCAGCAACGCAAGGGTGAGATCAAAATCAGAAACAAGATAGTTATGGAGAAGGGTACCTCGAAAAACTACCCGCGGTCGCTTGCAGCTATTTGTTCACCTCCTGCACGGAGCGTAGGTCTTTCTCCAGACGCTCTCTGGCGGCCAGTCGCTCCGCCGATTCACGTTGGAGGCCCTGCACAGACACAACCAAACATAAGCAAACATCAAAGAAATTCCTAAGTGCCTAGCCGATGAAATTCAGCGACTAGCCACTCGGGGACTGGACATCGAAGAAAAGTCCTAAGTGCCTAGTCACTGAAATTCAGCGACTAGCCACTCGGGGACTGGATAGCAAAAACAATAAGAATCTGCCCGCTGAAATTCAGTGACCAGATCCTTGGGGACTACACATACCTGAATAGCTGCGCCCAGCATGCTGTGCAGCTCGACCGCATCCTCTGACGGCAGCACAAGAGGCGTGCGCCCGCGACGCTGCTCAACTTCCGAGCCCAAAACTTCGGGGTGCTTGGGCCGGCTGCGCCGACACACTCGTGGTGGAGGCCCTCTCCATAAAGCGAGGAAAGGTCGCCACCGCCGCTCCCGCAGCACTCATCGAAGGGCCCGACGCCTCGACCAGTGTCGTAGGGTCTATCTGCTGCGACCCCGCGTCCACGACGGCCTTCACGGTTGCATCCGCTCCAGTCGAAACTCCACTTGGGGGATCCACTAGCTCGTCTAAGATCGTGATGACCTCGTCTCCCTTCATCTTCTTTGCGTCCTTAGCGGGCTCCTTGGCGTCGTCGCCTTTCCTCTTCTTCGAGGGATCGGCTTCCCCCCTCCCCCCCCTCCCCGCGGCTTCTACTGTGAACTTTGGCCACCGAGGGATGACCGATCGTTTTCATGCCAGTCCTGCAAAAAGAAATGATTACCAAGTCAAACAACGAATACAAACTAGCGATTCAAATGGACACACCAAGACATTTACGTGGCGACTCGGATGTAGTGCAGGCCGGTGCGGATGTGCGTCGGCTTGTCCAGCTCTGGGCCTAGCTTTCGGCTGATACTTGTCTCAAATAGGGCCGGAGCCCACGACACGGAAGCCTTCTTTGTTGACGAGGCCGCGGTCGCAAGAAGCCCCCCTCCGGTCGACGCGGGTGCCTCCCTCGATGGATATGCCTCTGCAGCTAGAGCAGCCCCGAGACTCGTGACTGCCGAGAACAGTGGCGGAAGTGAAGATAGCAGCACTTCGTCCTCCACCACGGCCGCACTGGCTGCCTCAGGCGCCTTTGCCGACGCTTTAGCACCGGCTTCATCGGCTGCGCTAGTCGCTTCGGAGCTAGTCACTGACCGGGGCGGCGACACAGCCCTGGGCGCCTCCTTCTTCTTCCTCGGTGACTTCTTTTTCGACGGCGTGGCCACACGTCGTGAAGTATGTTCGAGGGCTTCGTCTTTGCCCCCATCATGAGCCTCGAGGCTCTCGCTGCCCTCGAGCTCGCGTTGCCGTTGCCCGCGAGTCTTTCGAACCGCGGGTGCGGCGACCTCCACGGCTTCGTCATCGTCATCGTCATTGTCGTCGTCGTTCCCATCATTCTCCTTGTCGGAGGACTCGCTCTCGTCTCGGCCTCGTCCGAGCTTTCATCGTCGGCGGGAGGGAGCCAACCTTCCACCACTTGGAACAGCTACACAAACAACACATGGTTAATAAACCGCGTCTGCATTCCTGTGACTGCGAAATAGACAAGGAAAAGCAGACTCACCGGTGGCGCCTTGTGCTTCATGGTGTATGGGGGATCCCGGCCTTCGGGTCGCGGCATTCCGCGTCAGTAATCTTCTTCAGTGCGAGGGCATAATCATCGGCTTTCCACTCGGTGGTGCAGGCCTTGGTCCCGTCGTCCGTGCCGGTGTATTCGTACATCCAGTGGGCATGCCTGGCCAATGGCACCAATCGCCGCCCGAGCCAACAATTGTATAAGTTGATGGTCTCGAGCCCATCCTTCTTTAGCTCACAAATCATTGTCAGTATCTCTTCAACCACCATCCGCTGGTCATGCGGAATCTTGGCGACTTGGAGGCGGCGCGGCTCAGGTCGCTCAGCGGAGTACATCGGGAGTGACACCTCGCCATCTGGAGTCGACTCGCTGACGTAAAACCAATGCTTCTTACACTCGTTTGCTGCCTTCTTCGGAAGCATGAGGTCGAGGAAGGAGGCCTTGAACTTCAATTGAAAGGTAAGGCCGCCCGCTGCCAGCATCGGGCCGCCTGCCCCTTCGCGACTGACCCGCCCGTGGAACAGCTCCTGCCACAGGGGAAAGTATGGGTGACAGCCCAGATAGCACTGGCAAAACGCCACGAAAATGGCGAGCTGCTCGATGCTCTGCGGCCCCAGATCCGATGGCTGGATGCCGTAGTATGCGCAGAATCTGCGGAAGAAGATCGAGGTAGGGAAGCCAAGCCCCTTCTCGAGATGGCTAGTAAAACAGATGAACTCGCCGGCGCTAGGATTTTTCTCCACCTCTTCGGCCGCGGGGATCCGCCATCTCTCGGCGTGGAGAATGCCTGCGTCTTCGAAGGACTTCAGCAGCACCTTGGTACACTTGGATATTCCCCACAATTCTTTCGGGGGCGCCATCGATTCGAGGTTCTGGGACCGCTAGATTGCTCTGGGTCGCTCTGGAGGGAATGGAAAATTGAAGGATGCGCGGAGTCGGAGGCAATGTGGGGAATGCTCGCAACACACCCGTCACTCGCCTTATATAGCGGTTGGTTCCCACCAATTTGGGAGCCGTTACCGCGCGGTGATTAACCGATATTACCGTTGGATTACCCAACGACTAGTTTGACCAAGTTGACGGTCCAACTTCGTCTACTCGACTCATCGATCCATTCGCCATGGCTGCGATCGAGTACTCGCCAAATTGGCGAGCCAACGGGTCGTCTTTATTGCGACTGAGGATACATTCTGAAGGTTCTTTTCTCATTGAGGGAGTCCACCGCCGATTCGACTGGGAGTCCAAATTGGGCTCGAATACTCCGATTGCCAAAGAACACCTGCGATGAATCAACGACGACCTCGGGGACTACTGACGGGGATACGCCGAGTGGGGTATACCTAGCAGGACGTTTCCTATTGGTTCATACTGCCAGCGAGTGGGCCTGCATGACGGCGACTGGATCACGACCCAAGAAGGAACCAGGCGACTGGAAGCTAAAGGCCTAGAAGCGTAGTTAGGCCCAGTCGAATTAGGTCAAAACCCTCCGAGTCCTTATCCAACTCGGTTGTAGATATGTAAACCCTAGCAAGGTGACTCTATATAAACCTCCATAGGGCACGCATAGAACTTACGTTCCATCATACACCCCCTCGACTCGCCGTCTAGCCGCCGAGCTCGCCCATTATACTCTCTCATCAATACAATCTAGCAGGAGTAGGTCTTTACCCTCCGGGGGGCAAACCTGGGTAAATCCCTGTGTCTTTGCCCTCATCTTGTACCGCAGATGGCTGCCCGCCCTTGCCCCTCGTTCTACTACTCGCTGCCAATCGCAGCATCTGCCGTGGGCATTCCCACGATAAAACTTATGTATCACCAGGATGAATTATGTTTTACTGGAAGACCGTGTTCACTCACGTGCCATCAGAGATGCAAGCGGGGTGACCATTAGGTTACATTTACCCTTTTTAGTTAAAAAATGAACTAAGTTTTCTAAAATGATGGTGTTATTAGAAAATTTAGTTAAACCGGTACACCACGTGAGGTGGGAGAGAGGCACCATGGATAGTAAAACTCATCTAGGGTTCGTCTCTCTTGTCGGTGACACCGTCGGTCTGCCCTGCTTTTGGTGGACTTAGGGCCTTAGAGATGTGGCGGACCAAGGGCCCTCACCGGCAGGAAGGTTGTCATTCTTTGTTTAGAATATTTCCGGTGTCTTCTTTGGAATGATGATGTGGCGGCTACTTTTTGAAGTCAGAATAAGGTTCTCTCTATCCTATCTCGCTCTGGTCTGGCGTCTGGCGCTGGCGGAGGACGTGTGGGATCGTGTGTCTGGTGGATCTTTTAGGATCCAATTGGTTTTCATGTTCGTTGATGTGATTTCAGGTTAGTTTCTTCCAATCACGGTTGTTATCATTGACGATGGTTGCTGCTTTCGTGCACTGATTACGATGATTTCCTATGTGAAGGATAAGCGATGATGGATGGGCGCTTCGGCTCGTACTATTGTTTTATAGTCGTCGTCGGTAGGTAGTCCAAAAGACCCATCTATTTATTTTTTACTCCCTCTAACCTATATTAGTTGACTTGAATTTGTCTAAATATGGAGGTATCTAGTACTAAAACTTGTCTCGATACATTTATATCTAGACAAATCTAAACAACTAATATGGGCGGGAGGAAGTATTACTTTCGATGCTTTTGGTGAAATTTTCGTAAAAGAAAACTGAAGTATCCTAACGTTGATCCATCTCTACGTACCATGTCAATGCCAGTAGTCACTTCCTCGTGTAGTCACTTCCCCGTCCTTCAAACTCCCGTGATTTAATTTCAGTTCTTGTTAAATGTTATGTGAGCGTGTGCGTGCTCAGTGGCACGCGTGTGTGTATGCCCACATTTTTCATTCGAATACATCAGTGGCAAAAAAACCACACGAAAATCACATAAGATCTCCACATTTCTGCATCAACAAAGGCTCAAGTTTTAGTTAACAGATATACCCCATAGGTGGATAGAGAGAGACAGCGTCGTTAGGCTCCAGCGAACACGTTCCCGTCCCAACGCGGAAGACCCCGTCGCCGTCGCGGAACAATCCTGTGGCGACGGCGAGCCGGCGACGCGCGCGAGGACGTGGAACTGACGCGGCCAGAGGAGGAGGAGGCGCGCGCCGGCGCGGGCTGGATGGTTCCCGCGCGCGCGTTAAATCCAACTTGAAGCGGGACGTGAGGTGAGGTGAGGAGGGACACGAGGGGGCCGTGCGCCCAGCTGCACCACCGCACACGCACGGCCGCTGGTCCCCCGTCCGGCCCTGTCTCTGTCTCCTCCTGTGTACAAAGCGGACAGGGTCTTTTTCAGAGTCTGGAAGCGGGTTCAGGGGGGAAAAAAAAGGAACGCCACTGTAGCACCGTGGTTCATAAAACGCTGGCGGATCGGTGGTTTGGAGCACGACGCCGAGCCGTGCCGGTTTACAGCACGTCTGTTTCTAGTCGTGCGTCTCAAACCGCGCTCCCAAATAAAAGATATTCTTTTAAAATTTATTTTGCAAAGATTAGTGCATGAAAGAAATAGAAATACTACTAAAAACAACAGCCAACTGAAACCTAAACTTCTCGTCGGCGGTGTCGCTCCCATCGCTACCGCCGTCGTCGTTGTCCATGTGGCAGTGCCGTCGAACACCTCAAGAGCATCCTCACTCGTTTGGACGAACCCAGACTGAAATTCAGACTTTTTTGGCCGGACGAAACTCGTTTTCGGCCGAAGAACGCCGAGTTTCCCACTCGCATTCCCAGGCCGAGTTTCCAAGTTCGGCGAAATTCAGTTAAACACGGCGAAATATGGATGAATATAGACGGATTTCATTAAATTAGGGCAAGGACGCACATATTATATCGAATTTAACTAGGAAAAGGCCGCCACCGCCGTGGTCGACGTGGACGCCGCTCTACAGGCTGAGGCGGGGGTGGTCGCCGGCCTGGATGTGCTCCATGACGGCGGCGAGAGTTCGCCTTGGAACGCTCCACCAGCGGCGGCGAAAAGCCATATTGTGACGCGGCGGCGACGAGTCCGGCGGTCCATGTGTCGGGCGAGATCCTGGAGGCGCCTGTCGGCGAAGAACTGCCTCCAGAAGACCAGGTTGCCAGGATCCTCGGCGAGATCCGGGTCTTGCATGGCGGCGAGCCGCCATGGATCTCTCCGGCGATGTCCTCGTCGGCTGGCACCGACAGAATAGGGATCCCGTCGATGCTGAGTTGCCAGGCGAAGGGGAGACGACAGTTTGGCGGTGCCGTATAGCCCGCCTCGTGGAGCAGTCGGGCTTCCCACGTCTGCAGCGTGCGTCGGCCGCTCGCCACCGCGATGTCGCCAGGGAATCTCTTGGCCATGGCTTTTCGGCGGAGTTGAGGAGGTAGAAAGGTGCGAGCGTCTGCAGTTCGCCGAAGTTGGGAGCGGTGTGAGAGACTGTGAAGGGAGACGGCGAGATGTACGCCTTTTATAGGCCGAGTTCGGCGGCGAGGGCGGGAGGGCGGGAAAAGGAAAACGACGGGAAGGATGACGACGACTCGGCTTCTGTCGCTGACAGGTTGGTCCACTCGGCCAATTCGCTTCGTTCGGCGTTCGCAGGGCGTACCCGGGATCCTGGGTATGGCCTGGGGAGTCCGGACCAAAGTTGGCCCAAATCCGGACGAAAACAGGTTCCTGGGTACGCGACTAGGCCGATTTTCGGTGGCTGGACCTAAATTCGACGTTCGGATCGGCGTCCTGGGTAGGCGAGTGGAGATGCCCTAACGGCGAGCACGCCATCACCTTCGTATGTGAAGTTAAGGACATAGTTGAGCTACACGTCGTCTGCGGGAGGGAACTGCTCCTAGCCGTTGTGGAGGTACATGCCCGTCAAACAACACCTCCACGCGCTAGAGGGAAGCACTGCGGCCTGCCCACAACTTCACTTCGACGGGCTTCTGCTCATTGAGAAGTTGCGCGAACTTGTTTGGGTGTTTCTTCTTGCTCATAGGTTCTTCATAGATGGGGATAAAGATCTCAAAGTCGGAGACGTCCTCCCACATCGATCACGACCACGGCCCCTTCCCCAGAAACGACTGCGAACTGTGACCCCTTCCCCTAGAACATGTAGCCATAGAGCGGGGTGGAACTAGATTGAACCGGCAGCATGTAGGGAAATGCGGCTTGCGCTCCCTGCTTATATAAAGGCCGAGTAACCATTCCATTGAAGTGGGGACATGGCTCGAGTGGCCGACAATTTAATCGACGCTGGAGAAACCGCCTCATACATCAATAGCGACACATACTGCATTGTTCACACGGCACTATGGCGACGAGACAACTCTCTGCGCTAGCCACGCGCTGCTGCGGCGATGAGATGACCCCGACCTACGCACTACTACGCTGACAGGATGACTCCCTGTGTCGGCGAGATAAACCGACGCTGCATTAAGCAGTCACAGGAGAGGTTAGCGACGACATGATCTTTACTATTAAAAGCAAAGTGGTGGTGTCACACGGTGTCACACTTCGATATAATTACTAAAAAATGCCACCCGACTGCTTTATCCTCAGTCCCCCAACGTATTATACGTGAAAATTGGAAAAGATAAAACAACCCTTGATTTTCTCTCGTCCGTAACAATAAACGGTACTTATCTAGAAAAATGCCACTCCCGTTGACACCATCTTTGCAACGAGTTTTCAGCCAGTAAAACGTGCGTGAGACTAGGTACAGCTAACAAACCTTATCTTGTGGCTAACTAATAGTACTACATATTGATCGATCCAACAAACTTAGCTAATAAACTTTCCTGAAAACTGGATCCCACTACCAGCTTCACGACCGTACTCAGTGTGGTGTGTTGGAGGCCTCGAGGTGCCGGATCCCGCCACCTATGAGTTCGTCCCTGTGGAGCCCTTCCATGGACCGTTCCTCGTCAACATCGGCGACGTCGGCACGGTATCTTCGACTCCATTGGTTCAGCTCAAAACGGTTGCCGTATTCATTTTCGTCTGGTACTCTGACTTTGTCGCTTACCTCATGTTTCAGGAGTTGAGCAACGGGAGGTGGGAAGCAACATGTGCAGTGCTTGGCGGCAGCATCTCGATGCCATGTTCATGCTCGCTCCCAAGGAAGTAGTGCTATGCTCGCTCCTTTAGAATCTTCTGATTCTATAAGTTCTGCGAAAATATGTCATTTCAGTGGATAAAGGAAGTAGTGTTATGCTTCTTATGAGTTTGATTTTTTTTATCTCGTACAACTGAACTTCCTATGGTTTCAATTGCAGATATTAACCTTGGCCTTAGTCCGTGGAAGATTAATTCAACAATCAAAGCTGATTCTAGGTCTATTGCGATTTGCAATGCTACTGTTGATCGGAGATAATCAGGTTCTAATGTGAATGCAAAATTATTGTTGATTTTTTGTTTCATTCAACTCATTAATGCTACAGATCATGTCCTCATGCCCTTAGTGTCGCTGCAGGTAGGAAGAGTCACCTTGATGACACCCACGATCACAACGGGCACACAACCACGACAGGGACTGCTACTCTATGGATTGCCACGGCAGGCACGAGCAGACCTACTTTGCCACAATATGAACTGTTACCATAGGCACTTTGACGGCAAAAGAGACGGAAAAAAGCAATCCATAGAAAGATTCATGCTAAATATGACAGTTTGGAACCTTTAGGGTACCCTCTTATTTAGTTTAGTACAAGCAAATGAACTAGATTTCTCAAAAAATGGGGATTTGTGAAAACTTAGTTCTTTTTTATATTAAAAAAAGGGTAGAGAGTACCCAGCCACTTCCATCCTTAGTTCATGCACACGAAGGACATGCCATGAAGTGCAGGGGTGGGATGATGGCGACGAGGGGTACAGACATGACCACTTTTTCTGAAGGCAAAACGAAGATTTTATTAGCTGGTGGCTGGTAGGCATAATTCAATATTTTAGTGTATCACCTGAGCAATCTCAGCCGGAATTTTTTGCAATATTATAGTGTATCGGGCTTGTACTCTACCTAGCTGAGCTAATTGCGTGACTCACTTAATTTGTATCACAGCTAATCTTCTGCACTTTACTCTCTTTCTCTAAATAGATCTCGGGCGTTGCTAATTCTCATGGCGTACTATGAGAAGTTTTCCGTAGTTTCATGTAACAGTGAGAGTGCCAATTCCACAATGACCGGCGTCATAGTGCATTGCATCGCCAACATGATGCCTTCCTCCATGGCAGCCAACTCTGACTCAACTGCATCATAGCATTGATGGAGTTGACGACACGCAGGAAATACTGCAAGCGCCAGTGTGGTCGCCGAGCACCATTCTAGCTCCATCAGACCCATCGAGTTGAAACGATCCATCAAAGACAAGCTTGGTCTCCCCCTATAATGGCTTCCTCCATTTCTGCTTCTCCTTCTAATGCTTATCATCCTATGTCCGCTTTTTTCTAACAAAATGGACAATTTTTCCTCATTTTATTTTAAAAAGTCGAAGAAAATTGACCGGTTCATTTGCAGGGGAACCGGACAAAACCCGTACAAATGCATCAATATCGTTATAAAACATGACCATATTGGGCACGCCAACACAGCCAACCTGATTATCCACACGAATAACAGCCATACAAGAAGACCCACGTCGAGGCTGCCACAAAGTATCGTCGCCATCACTCCTCCACGAGCCAGCGACTCCGACTTCACCAATGACTTCCAAAAAAAAACCTCACAGACAGCACCGGAAACCATGTCTTCATATGCCATCAATTGGCACACAACTCAGAAGCGAGCTTCACAAGATAATTATGGTGATCTTGCGCCGACTGAGTACCTGTAGAGACCACCGGCGGTCGGTCATCGTCGCCGTCTAGACACGCTCCACCTCAACTCTGACTCCACAGCAACACAGCGAAGCAGGAGAACCCATCGGACACGCCGGGAAACTAACTACCGAAGATCAACCGCGACCAGGCCTCGCCTCGAGGCATCTTTTTTGACAAACTTCACCCTTGGACCTTGCACAACTTCCCGATAACAAGCCTCCTGGCCATAGGCAACTCCGAGGCGATGCCCCCAAGAAGGTAAGAGACACATAAGTGACCAGTCGCCCGATCCCGAATCTGAGGTTTTCCTCCGGAGTGAAGGGAACCTGCACCCACCCGCGCAACGTGCCGTCGAGGCCCCGCGCCCACCTGCACATGCGCCGCCTGCGCCAACGGAACCGCCTCGCCGCCACCTTCCCCGGGACATGCATGGCTTCGCTAGCGCCCCCCCCCCCTCCGATGGCGGCGATGCAGGGTAGAGAGGAAGGGGCCTTAAGGGCCGCCGGCGGCTAGGCTTCCCCGTGTCGCCAGAGGAGGGGCGACGAGGGGGTGGGTGGTTTTGTTTTCCTATGCCCGCTAAGACATCACTGGACATAAAAAATGCCTATGACCGGGATAGCTACAATGAACATGCCCACGACAGGGATGCGCACGAAGAGCAAGGTACACGCATGGAAACAATGGCCAGGTTACTTGATTTTTTCGCTTATCCGTATGCCTTGCCATACACGAAAAGTAGTTTGCCCTTTACCATGGTTGTTTACTCATCTAGGGAAAGATCTTTGAGGAGGAATAAAAAAACCAAATCAGTTTTCTATAAAGGAATAGATCCACATAAAGGTTAGTGGCATTTAGTTCCTTCCTTGCATGTACTCTCGGACTTTAGGTAAACCAAGGGTGTGTTTGGTTGAGTTGTGGATCTTCATTCTCCTTTTCATTCAGTACAAATACACAAGCACTTAGGGCTATACTTGATCAACATGCCATAAATGTTTTTTAGTGTTCCGTAGCAACGCACGGGTATTCTGCTAGTAAATAATATGAGTGTCAATGATAGGGCTAAGCCCGCCACGTTGCTCGCGCGTTGTGTCTGGCGCGCCCGAATCGTCTATTGTGTAGCCGGGATGCCCTGGAGGCCTGGACATGCTTTCGAGTCGCGCCCAGAGACGGTGGGGGAGGTGACTCGAGATGCTCTAAGCAGCTGGAGAATGGAGACTGTACATGCTAAACCAACCTGTGATTGTTCTTTTTTCTTTTGCAGGAAACCTGTGTTTGTTCGACCGTATGTTATTCTTCTTTTAACATATCCCGTGAAGAGTGAGATGAGAGGATCCTAAATTGCTCGTGGTCCACCGTCAGTTGGCCCATCACAAACGACATTCTTTAGTTGGTGTTGGTGGCCAGACCTGCCGCCGCTGAGCTACCGGATAACTGAAATACCAGCACGCGTCTGCCACACAGGGCTACGCTGAAACCCTGAATAGGGATGACATTTCAGCAACCGACTTTCGCATGTCAGCAATGCAGCCACCAATTAACTTGTCACAGCTGACTCATACACTTAAAACGTTCCAAATTTGCCTTCAATTTGAAAATTCAAAATTGGATCTTGTCTTCGTCTACGGCGCGTCTGTGCTCCCGCACCAGGTCGCCATCATGGGGCTCCCGCGCCTCCGTCCTCCCGCGTCAGGTCCACGAGGGCAGAACCCAGGGCCACGATCCCCAGGCAACGCGGCCGTTCTCCAGCGACCTGCGCCGACGCCGGACCATCGCCACCACCTGTGCGGAGCCGCCGCGGACAAGCATTGACAGCGCCTGACGCGCCCTTATCGCTGAGCTCCGTCGCCCGACGCGCGTCGAGCTCGGCCCCTTGGCGGCGCCTCCCTCCTCGCCCCCGACTACCTCACCGGCGGCTGGATCCTCTCCGGTTGCTGTCGAGCTGCACAGGGAGAAGCACGGAGAAGTACAGGCAGCAGCAGCAGATCTACTCAGTTAACCTGAAGCATATTAATTGCTTAATTGAGGATTCAAGACCTAAACAAGACTTACTTGCAACAGATAGAGCAGTGATAAGAATGCTCTAATCTAGTGTAAAGTAGTCGAGGTCACTACTGGACAACAAACTTGATAATTGTCCTGACAATGAAAAGAAAACCAAATAATAATCAAATTTAGCTACTGTTCTGGGGAAACAGAAAACGACGCATTCATATAATGAAAGAAACAAACCATGATACTTTTCAGGCCAGTAGATTGTTCTAGTTGCTGGAGCCAACATAGTGAACAAGATGCTCGAAGGCTTCATCGCCGACACGTAGGTGTGATCACCGATAGTTTGGCTTGACTTTGCCTTCACTATGGTCTGGCTGATGTACACTGAAAACCCTGAGCAGTCGAGGACTGGATTTGTATGGATGACTGAGTTAGGTGCTGTTCTTTGAAGCAACTTTCTGAGATCACCATCCGGAGAAACTAAATACAAGAACCCATCCAACGAGCCCATTGATATCCAACCTGTTACAACAATAGTCGAACAAGGTATGGGTAATATGTCCAATAGTGAAAGGGAAAATTACCTGAATCATGTACTGATTAGCAGAGGCTCTTTTAATGGATTCACTGTACTGACAAAGAAATCCACAGGTGCTAACCCAGAATCTTCTCCATCTCCATATCTGGAACAAGCATGGACTATGAAATTCACTAGATACAGATACTTACTACTAATGTATAAACAATTTTAGTGGTACTACTACCAAGCTTACAGTGCAATCATTCTATCCACATAAGTCTCCCGATTAGTATTGGTATATCTGTGATAAACCACATTTTACCTGTAATTCTCATGGTAGGCTGCTATATGTGGAGTAGTTATTATATCATAAAAAAATGTAAAGTTGAAAAGAAGCAGTTATAACAGGAGGAGCTAACTTAAACCTGAACTACTGTCAAATCAACAAGAATTTGTAGATCATGCATTTTGATCTGACCACTTCCTGTATGAAACAATCTGCAGATATACAGACCCTTTAGTGCCTTCTTTTATATATAAACTGAGGTAGTACGGTATTTGCCCTCTATTTTCTACGGAAAAGGTAAGAGATCTACCAATCAGTTAAGATTGAACAAGTAAAACTATAGTGTGTCAGGGAGAAAGACAGTTTACTTGCATCAGAAAACAAATTTTCTAGATACCAATGGTCCTCACTATCCAAAAAATGCTCCAGGTATCTTTTGATTTATATACTCCTAGCACCGTAGTTTTAGTTATGTCAAAGAACACGTTAGGATACAAGATTTACACATAGAAATCAACAAAATTCAGGACACAAGACTGAAATTTCAGTACAAGATCCATGAGGGGTAGGTCTGGGGCACTATAGGAAAAACAAGACTAATTACCTTCTTGCGGCTTTTCTTCTGCCAGAAATCTCAATCGACCTCACTATACGGCGGCTCCGGTTTTCCACAGACCTCGCCGGTCACGTGCGGAACCTCAAGAAGGCCGTCGGACGCGTGTGCATCTCCAAGGACTTCGCTGGCGGCCTTCTCCTCGTGGATCTCGCCGGACTTCTGCTGCTCAAGGGATGGGGTGGTCGTGGCCGGAGAAGAGGAGCGGACAGATGGAGCCTCGATGTGGAGTGGGGGAGCGGAGGGGGCAAGATTCCTCCATCCATGGCGCCCGATGCAGAGAGGGGGAGCGGAGGGCAGCAGTTTTCTCCAGCCATTGTGTGTTCGATGCGAAGGCGTGGCGGCGGTAGCGGGTGTGTCACGAGTCTCCGCCACAATTCTGTACATGCCCGTGGGTTTTCACTTATCAAGTTAAGTGGATTTGGGCTGGCGGCGCCGTGGGCTGCCGCTCCCACTTACAGGCATAGTCACAGCACAGCACAGGATAGAGGACGGTACAGCCGGATACCACAAGTGGGCAAACATCATATTGTCATAGTTCAGAGTAACAGATACATATAGCAGTAAGTGCACCAGGAAAACACACCCAGTGGTTATTGAACAGCTACACAACCGTCAGACACTCTGCAGACGGCATCCGTCTAGTAACCATAGCTGGTCTTCTTCATCATCCTCGCAAACTCGCCGAAATCTATCTCGCCGTCACCTGCGACAGGACATAAGTGAAGTTAAAATCGCTTGATTCTCCAGAAGGATGATAACGTTTTAGATAAACGATGTTCTCTTCCAGTTCTCGGCAAAGGGGAGAGAAAAGGGCCTAACCATTTTGGTCCGCCTCCTGTACCATTTCTTGGATCTCCTGGAGGGTGAAGTTCTCACCCAGCTCTTTGGCGATACGCTGAATGTCTACGTCAGAAATCTTCCCCTGCAAGAGTCACACAATGTACTCGAGTTATTGTAACACACTCTTCAAGAGGACAGTTGGTCTGAACATTGTAGAGTTATAACGTAACTATTGTGTTTGCTTCACACAAGTGAACTCCACTAGGCGTTTAGAAAAAAGACGAAATTATCATTCTGCGCCAAGGCGCCAAGAGATATCCAGCATTTACTCTAAGACATAAACCTGGGCCATTCAGACTTAACAGTCTTCTAAAGAACACTTTGGTTGTCAATTTCTATGAAAATACGTTGCTTTCAATGAAATGAAGTATACATTGTGTATTGTATTCTATCATAGATCTAGTAAAATTAGTTTCAGCCAAGAGAAATAATCCAGATATTTGTCTTTTTCTGTAAATGGTATATGTTTGACAGGCAAAAATTCCAAAATGACCTGTAGTTAAGTTGCCTATTTACTAACATGGTTAACTAATTACACATCTAGAAGTAAAATAAATGCCAATCAATTGAGCGCCTGAAAGAAGAGAAACTTGCTTATTTGATTGTCTAATAAGGCAAAGATAGCCATTTGATAAATTGGAAAGATCCAGTCAACCACATTGTTATTACAGATGATGCATACAAGGAAGAAAGACTCGGAACTCTTACATTTTTATCTTGGTCAATAATACGGAATGCTTTTGTAAGCTCTTCTTTAGTATCCCTCTCTCCAATCTTGGCAGTCATCATGTGCTCAAACTCCTCATAATCTATAGATCCACTGCCATCTTTGTCTACATCAGCAATCATCTGGTTGATTTGCTGCATTACCCAAAAGAAGACTGGTGTGTCAGTAGGAGAGCTTCATCAATATATTGGTAGCCATTTAGTATTAAAGGAAGGGTTCAATAACCAGCTAGTTTTTCCAGACGACAGAAAAAGATATTGCCAAAGGGAAATGTTTGGAGCAACACAACATCATAAAGAATTGCACACATGCTTAATTTTACCCTCATTCTAGATCTGTTCAGTCAGTGTTGCATTATGTATTCAAGAAGTAAAAAAATAGCCAGTCTATTTCTATGATCCTAGAGGAGCAAGATAACTACAAGATCTCCTGATAAGGTGGGAGGAAATGCAAAACAAAATAATTAGTGAAGTAGATGAACTGTACCTCTTCTGTCATTTCGAATCCCAAGGCTCTACAAATGAAAGTAAAAAATTCATGGTCATTATTGCTGACACAAGAAAATGCTGTTAGAATGACAATGACTGAAATTCTTACCTCATGGCAACATTCAACTCTTTGGCGTCAATGGTTCCTGCGATGCAGCACATTTAATAAAGTCATCATCTCAAAGAAGCAATACCATGGCAGAAATAAGCGGGATGGGCTAACAAATAGATCTGTTACCTGAGTTATCCGTGTCAAAAAGATCAAATGCTTCTTTTATTTCCTGCCTCTTCTGTTGCGTGAGGCCATGGGTGCGAGCTCTAGGCCTCTCCCTCCTGGTCTGCCCCTTCATTGTAGACTACAGTACAAGCACACGTATCAGAAATGGATCAATGTGAATGATGTTATCAGCTGAATTTAAAAAAAAATACGAGAGATGCCATGTGTAAATGTTAACACGAAATTCAGTTCCAAATCTTCAAAGATCAGTGCTTTATACGACTACGCGATTTATAACAGTTCCAAAACGGCTTCAACCTATTCTGCATCCCACGGACACGGATCAGGGGCTCGGTGGCCGCCTGAATTTCGGCGCAGCGATGAGCCGTGAGGTGAAATCCCAGCGTCTCCCTTCCGAGTTCCGACCCAGTCTCCTAGAGTAGACATCAAGGCTCCACAATGGGGAATTTGGGATTGGGGTCCTAGAAAATCACGTATTGGTGTATCAGGAGCAATTGGGTGGGAAGGGGAACGAGTCGGCGAGCTGAGCACGACCAGCAGGCACCACCTCACACTCGGCGGTGGCCTGGCGCGGAAGCGGGGGAACGGAAGCAGAGGCGGGGTCCGACGGGGACAAGCAGGTCCAGACTTTCTATTCGATCCAGAGAGGCTCTGCCTTGGATGGCTCCAGGTGGCGACGGTGGGCAAGGAAGGAGGAGATCTAGAGGAATGAGAGGAGAAGGAGCTTACCATGGAGGACCGTCGGGTAGGATACGCCGCCGACGAAAGAGGGTCGCCGCCCAGGGGAAGAGCGATGAGGATGCGGTGGCCGTCGATCTGGTCGCGACGAAGGAGCAGTGTGACGCGTAGAAGTTTGGGGAAGGGGCTCGGGGACGGCTGGTTCAGGGGTTATTGGACTGGGCCGCGTCCGGCGATGGATCGAATTCGTATCCTTACCGCGTCCGGTGTGTCCAAACTCCGAAACATCATCTTTTTTCAGGAGTGAACACACTCCATATAAACGGATTTCAGTCAAAGGAAAATAGGTCACCCTCAAAAAAAAAGTCAAAAGCCAGGTCAAAAAAAAAGTCAAAAGAAAATAGATCAGAAGGCGTGTTGCCTACTGCAGGCTGGATCAGTAGTGTTTCAACATCGACATAGCCGTTTACGTTTCAAGAAGCCTGACCAACTATTTTGAGGGATCAGTAGATCGGAAGCTAGACCAACTTAATTGCCGGTCGGATTAAGTTAATGTTGGATTTGTAATGCAGGAGAACAATTGTTTTGTAGGTCGTGAACCAAAGATTTGTACTGAGTGACCATTTTTTTTTCTCTGCACACAATTAAAACGCACGTACAACTATGAGTCAAGACTTAAGATTTTTTTTGTGGCAACTGTACCAAAATGCTATCCTGACTAGAGATAATATGAAAAGGTTGCTATCCTGACAAGAGATAATATGAGAAGGTAAAACTGGCCTGGGGAATCCAAAATGTTCCTTTTGTGGAGACATTGAAACCGCAACTTATTTGTTCTTTACTTGTTCATCGGCGAGGGTGGTTTGGGGGACAATGGGAGCTTGCATGGGTACTAGGACAGAACCTAGATCTTTGTGGCAGTGCTTAGCTTGGTTCTATTCGTTTAGGATATATATACCTTGTTGTTGGCTGCTGTGTGTTGGTCAATTGGACCATTCCGAACAAGTAACCTTTGATAATATCTGGTGAAGTCTCCTGTGGTGATCATCTTTACGATGTGCTCCTTCTTGAATTATTGGGCAGGTATGTACAAGGAAGAGGAAGCTAGCAAGATCAAGGTAGGTGTGCAAGAGCTGATGTTGAAAGCAGTGGAACTGGCACACGAGACCAAGATACTGGAGGAGACAAGACAATGGAATGATGTTTGATTGAAGGTCCTGCTAGAAGCGTGTGATTGAGAACTTTGGTTATGCTGTGGTTGTTCTTTTGGTTACTACTCCCTCCGTTTGGAAATATAAGATGTTTTAGGTTTGTGAAGGAGATAACCTTTTAGGTTATCTCCTTCACAAACCTAAAACATCTTATATTTTTAAACGGAGGGAGTATATCCGTTGGCTGTGGGACTGTTGTGGTGCAGGCTTGAGTGTTGATAGCTTTTTGCCCCGTGGTCAAATGCTTGGTATCGAGCATTTGGTGGCGGGTTTCCTATTCGTCCGAGGGCGTCCTCTTTTTCTGCTTCCTGATACTTGCGGCTGCGAATGGTTGGAACTTTGTATTTTCGCTGTGCAAGTAATGGAAAGGGGAGTAGCACGTTTAAAAAAACTCAAGTCAACTAAGAATTAGTAGAACTAGTAAAATAAATAAGTTAGACACATGTAAATAAAATGAAAAGGTCAATTATAGAAACCCAAAAACACCATGCATGTGTATCTTTGATTTATATATAGGACAAAAACAATAAATATATAAACACAAAATGTATCAGAAAATTCAATGATGATTGGTAATCGTTAGCACTATATAAGTTAGATCGTTGCACAAAGTAGATGAAAAGATATTCGGTAACGCGGTTCAGCGATAGACACCTGTATCCATGGGACATACTTTAAGAAGTGCCCATTTTCATGTACTAATAAATCATATATAATATCAGCTACGACAAGCCCGGCCGAGATCTTACGGGCACATCATATATATATATTAAATGTCACGCAGCAGTCCTTATCATGGGCACCTGACCATCTCAAAATAAATCTTGTGTCTAGCCTTTAATTTAGTCTAGTCTCTTTTGGCTATTTCCGAATTCAGTGTCATTATATATTATGGCAGGTTATATTTGATCCAACGCCTAGCCTACAGTGTAATCCAAGTCCAACCCTAGCCATATTCAACACAACTCCCACTACTAGAGAAAAGGCCATAGGAGACATGGTTATAGGAGGCACATTAAGATTATATACGCCTCCTATAAAATAGGTGAGGCGCACCACCTTGTCATGCGTCTCAGGTATAAAAATAGGCGAGGCGCATATTACTAGAATGCCCCTCCTATATTTCATATACGGACGGAATCTAGCAGCTCCAACTTATGTGATGCACATATTGATCATATGCACCTCCTATATTTCAAGTATAGGAGGCACATATCCTGCACATTCATATGCGCCTCCTAAACTTCCTATATACGCCTTCTATACTTCCTACAACCAATTCCACCACCACCACCCCTCCCCCCATCGCCTTTTTTGATTTGAAAAAAATAAAATAAAATGGTAAAAACCTCAAATTTTAAATTACTTTGAGATGTAGTTATGTTTTGGGGCATACTAGTAGGAGAAATTGAAATCCATGAATTTTGACTTATTTTGCAAAACAACGTTATAAAAACTTCAGATGGCCGCCATTTCTGCATACGATGTCAGAGAAAAGTATAATATATCAAAATTATCGGCAACAAATTTCCATATCAATGCCAACCGCCTTCAGCCGTTCTAGATTTTTTTAGATTTTTAAAATTCGAAAAGAGTCAAAATCCTGTTTTTAAAGATTTTAAAAAATAAATAAAAAGATGACATATTTGGATTCCTCACATTTTTCTGATAATAATGCATATATTATTTATCGAATTTTGATTTACGGATTTAAAGATATAAATAAATACCAAAAAATTAAAAACAAAAAATATTCAAGGCGCACCTTATATGATATGCGCCTCCTATACTCAAGTATAGGAGATATGCGCCTCGCATAAGTGAAGCCGGATTCAAATTCGAAACAGCCACCTACCACACATATACAACACCTACCACCTCTCCTCCTTCTCCTCCACTCTCATCCTTCTCCTTATCCTCCACTTCTCCTTCTCCCCTTTTCCTCATCCTTCTCCACTCTTCCCCTCCTCCACCTCCGGTGGCATCCTCCTCCTCCTCCTCCAGCGACCACTCCGGCCATGGCCTCCACAACCACACCGACCACCTCCTCCTCCTCCACCTCCGACGACCACCTCCGGCGATGACCTCCGGCGACCTCATCCTCCTCCACCATCTCTGGCGACCCCCATGTCCATGTCCTCCCTCACTTGCCTGTGATGGTAGGCTGTGGCCACGGGCACGGCCTCCGACAAGCTCCGACGAAATTTCAGCCAGATCCAAATCTAGATCTGGCCGCCATTTTTTTTGAAATTCAAAAATAATATACGAGGCATGTTGGAGATATGCCCAAGAGGCAATAATAAAGAGGTTATTATCATATCTTCATGCTTATGATAAATGTTTACATACCATGCTATAATTGTATTAACCAGAAATATTAATACTTGTGTGATTTGTAAACATAAAAGAGTCCCTAGTAAAGCCTCTTGTTAAACTAGCTTGTTGGTTAATATATGATCATGGTTTCCTGATCATGAATATTGAGATGTTATTGTTGGAGATATGCCCTAGAGGCAATAATAAAAGTGGTTATTATTATATCTTTGTGTTTATGATAAATGTTTACATTCATGCTATAATAGTATCGACCAGAAACATTAATACTTATGTGATTTGTAAACTAAATTAGAGTCCCTGGTAAAGCCTCTTTATAATACTAGCTTGTTGGTTAATAGATGATCGTGGTTTCTCGATCATGAACATTGAGATGTTATTGACAACAAGATCATATCATTAGGATAATGGTATGATGGACATACTCCTATAGATAAGCGTAACAAATAAAACGACTGAAAGACAAGTGCTTGCACCCGACCCTTGCATAAACCACACACAAATAACAAATAAGTTCACGCTAAAAAGGGCACAAGCAAACAAATAAAACGACTGAAAGACAAGTGCTTGCACCTGACCCTTTCAAATCCATGAGACCTAATAGAACTACTTCTCCCCTTTTAGCATTGAAACGCCAAAAAGGAAGAACAGCGATGCTAACACCCCAGAAGATCACGCCTCATCATCCTCGTCGTAGTCATCCCCGTCCCCTTCCTCTTCATCATACTCATCATCATCGTCATCAGCTGGAGGAGTAGGAGCCCTCGGAGGTGGAGGAAACAGGCAAATCTCGAGCTCACCATAGTTGATCCCTGAAGTGTTCCATTGAGCATAAGGTTCCGGGGCAGTGAGAGGAGGTGGATGGCCAGTGGCACCGGAAACATGGTGAAGAATAAGTTGTTGAGTGTGATCCCTCTCATGGCTCTTCCGGTACGCCTCATATTGGCCCTTGTGAGTGTCAATGCCCATGCAAAATGTTCCGCTGGAACCAAGTGAGCTGCTTAACCTCGCGTGCCATTGGGGACACCGCGGAACGACGACCACTAGCCCATGCATCACGCATGAAGGACTCAGGGGCAGTGGAAGGGTGATGGGTTTTCTGAGCCTTGTTGTAGATTTTCTTGGGCTTGTGAACACCATCCAAATTAGTGCCAAAATCCTCAAGGGGCAGCATATGCTTGATGAGCATCATAATGAAAGGAGCATATGGGATAGAGAGCCTATTGATCATAGCATCTGTCATCTCATGATATGTGTAGTCCATGACATCCAGTTTGTAACCTGTGGCTGAACCAGAATTAGTGGCACACTCGTGAGCAAAAGCAAGGAGAGGAACCAGGTGACCGTAGATCTTGTCATTGTTTCCACCACTAGGAGAAATGCTTTCCCTAAATTTGCCAACAAGAGAGGCATACAAGGGAGAAAGTCCAGCAAAGGTACCAGCAATACCATCAGAAGTAAGACAAGGGGCGAGCACAGTGTCCTTGGATGGCTTCATTGGAGAAATGATGTGGTGGCCAGAAGGAGTGTCACGGCCATGGAAGGCATACCCAAGAACCTGCCCAAAAATGCGGAAGTACGAATGAATCATTGTAGTCCTGGTCATCCACTTCATGGTGCGGCGCTCATCACCGCAAATCACAAGTGTCGAGAAAAACTGCCTCACCACGGAGGAACCATAGTTGCATTGAAGAGTCATAAGGTGGTGAAGCCCCATCTTGTTGGTCACATCCAATGCCTCAAGGAGCCTTGCCTTGGATTGAGCCTCGGTCAAATTGATGGGGTGCATGGGGCGAAGCTTGAGGGTGGCATACACATCATCATGAATAGCCCGAAAGTGGGCATTCCAAAACATAGAGTCCTCTCGGGGACCATCACTGTTAGCCTCATCATAGTAATCAGTCTGGCGAATGGAGGCATACTGAATACTGTCCATAGCCTTGTAGTTGGGCCTAGTCTATTTGCCCTTGCGAGATGCAGTCCTCTTTGTTTTCTTTCCTGCCTCAGCCATCCTATCACATCCCAAAATTTTCCAAATTTTGAAATGTGAAAAATAAAGAAACAAAATAAAATTTTGTTGAAATTTAGGGTGAGAAGAAACTTTTTTATTCCAATTGGAAACATCAAAACCTATTTTGATCAAATAAAATCCTAAAGGGATTTAAAAAGATAAACAATTAATAATTAAAGTTATAATAGTTGGAATCTCTATTTTTGGATCTTTTAATAAAAAGATATGGTTTTCAAAAGCAAAGGTAGAATTATAAATAAAGATTATTTTTTAGAGCCAAATTAAATCTTGGCCAAGCTTTTGAAATAAAATATTTCTATTTGATAAAAAGAGTAAAGGTTTATTTAAATAAAATAATGAGGATTTATTAATATCCAATATTATTAAAGTAAAGGCTTTTCCATTTTAAATAAACACTAAAACTTGTTAATTTATTTTAAATAAGATTTCCAAGTGTTTTTGTTTTCAAATAAAACCTACTGAAATGGTTTTGATATTATTTAGATTTCAAATACAGTTTTTAAATAAATTAAATCCTATTTGAATTAATGACTAAGGTCTATTTATTTAATTATTAATGGATCCTAAAAGAATAAAAAAATTGGACATTGGATTATGTTGTTAAAACAGAATTAAAATCAATGCAAAGTTTGGTGGTGGTTTGAATTGAAACGGAGTTTGAATTATTTGTTTGAAAATCAAATCATATTATTCAAACAGAAAAAGGAAAAACATTTGGTACAAAAAAAAAATAAACCAAACCCAACCCATCAACCAGCCCAGCAGGCCCAGCAGTGCAGCCCACCTACTCACCCCACGCGTGAAACGTTTTCCACCCAGAGTTCAACCCGCTGAGACACTGAGCAGTGAACCCTGTGCCCCCTCTCTCTCACTCGCTGCCAGCCGGACCCCACGGCCACGTAGTCATCTTCAACCTCACGACCGTTCCTCCCGAACGTTTCTATGATGAATTTGCGGTGTTAAATTCGTGTTGAATTCTCAGTTAATCCCGCCGCGATCACGCTCGATTAATAGCCTGCTTCCCCTCTCCATTTCCCCCCAACCAACACAACCAGAGAGCCATAGGGCTGCCCCGATTTCCTCTTGCACCGCCGCGGACTCCGACGAGCTCGCGAGCGATTCCGGCCACACCTGACAGCGCCTCGCCTCCCACTGCACTCAGCCTTGCTCCCACCTCCTGGCGCATCTTCCCGTGCCACTCGTTCGCCCGCGCTTGCCCTAGAGCGTCGGCAACGACAACCTCAACACGCCGCCGTCGTCTGTCTTTGCTCCGGCGAACTCCCCGGTAAGCTCCGACCACCCCGAGCCTTTCCGTTAATGCTCCTATCATCTACGCGCTCGCCCGCATCTAACCGTATGCTCCGCTTACCTTAGGGCAACCTGCAGCCTCGCCCCCGTCGTCAAACAGAGCCACCCGACGCCGACGCCGTCTCCAACGAGCAATTCCCTCCGTTCCTGAGCACTCCTCGCCAAGCCGACCACGCGTTGAGCTTCAGCATCTCCCTGCGAGCATGGTGAGCTGCTTCCCTTCTTCCCTTGCTTCCTGTAATCGCCGCAACGCCACCGCCCGAGCGTGCGCCGCCGCCAGCCGCCGCTAGCGCCGCCAGGCAATGGTCAGAGGCACAGTGCCCGTTAGATCTTGATCTTACGGCTAGGATTAGATCCAACCGAAAGGGTAAGAGTTGATCAGTGCCGCTCGATCTTAGTTAAATCCTGCGGTCCAGAGAGGCTGATCCGCATGAAACGGTACCGGCCAATAAGATCGAGCCACGTGGACAAGGTTTTGTTAAAAACAGAAAATAGAATCTATTTGAATTGCAAACTTATAAAATTCATAACTTTTGTTCTACACGTCCAAATTTTGCAAATTTTATATCAATGGATTCAGCAGAACAAGTACTTTGCAACCATGCACTTTGTTTAATGTTTTGCTTCTGTAAAATTGGTTGAATTTGCAGAAACTTGTGTAGGCTTATTTTGAATATAAAAATTGTTCTAGATATATTTTTAATATGAAATCTTTGAAAAATGGTTTTTTGTGAACCTACTGACCCTAGGAACCAACTTATGGATTTAAAAATGCATTATTTGAAGTTAAGGAATAAATATTAGAGTGAGAGCATTTCTAGTCAAATAAAAATATTGTTTTTGATTTAGAAATGATTTTTGAGTGAAACCTTTGGGAAATGATTGGATTCAAACCTTCTGACCCTAAACACCAAGTTTTGTGAATTAACAACTTATTTTATGAACAATATAAAATCATTACTTTGCTAAAAGATATTTTCAACTACATAAAATATCACCTTATCATAATATTTGGTTTATGAGATGAAACCTTTTACAAATGGTTTTACCACTTTAGTAAATGACCACTTTGAACTTTAAAATGTTTAGAGCCTAGTGGAAACCACTTTTGCAAATAAAACTATCTTTTGCATGCTTGCATGCATGACCTTGTTTTTGTTATTTTATGTGTGACAAATTGTTTGAATGCTAGTTGAATATATGTTTGCTTGATTGATTTGTAGTGAAGTTAGAAGAGTGTGATATTTGCAAGATCAAGAAGTGAACCAACATTCTCTACTAAAAAGGCAAGTGACAATATCATCCATGTCCTACTATTTTCATTACACTTAGTGGAATTTTGAAACATGCATGGAAAGGATTACTATATTTTATGCTATGCTAAATCCTAATAGGATACCCTTATATATTCCTTAGTGGAAACATTGTAGTTGTAGTATGCTTAGCCCTGCTACATATTTGGGATGGGATACATGATATGACTATATGAAGTATTGAAAAGATATATGTTTTATATAATAAAACAAGTATTCAAGGAACCACCTGGGTGGACAAGGATACTCAAGACTGGACAAGGTGGCAACAAAAGGAACCATGTTTATATGGCTGTCTCTTTTGTATGTGCACTAGAAGAAAACCACCCAGGGACTTAGAGATTGAACATGTTTCTCGTATAGTGGCTTCCGTGTACAGCCACATGCTAAATGGGCTCTGGCTTAGTCAACTACATAGTGGAAGACCCATGCATTGGCATCTTCAGGTTAACTAGAATTGTGTAAGGGAAATTTATCCCCACATTGGTGCCTGGTTGACAAGCTAGCATTGTGTATTGGGAGGACTTCTATGGAAAGACTTTGTCACATTCTCGATCTGCCAGTACTCCATTTTGGTGAGTACTTATCCAGCGGCCACTGGTGGCGTCAAGACGAGATTGTGTCATGTGGGTAAAGTGTACAACTTCTATAGAAGATCAAATTCTAAGTACTTAGCTGTGTCCCCGGTTATGGACAATTTTGAGCAACTAAGGCCTGAAGCTATGGAAGATCTCGACATTCCAATTTCTCAAAGTAAAACTTGATGGTAAACAAGGGATTTGAAGCACTTGGAGATTTCCAAGAAGATTATAAAGATTTTGACAAAAGATCAAAACTAATTTGAAAAGATAGGACAAAACTATATTGCTTTCTGCAAATGAGCCTAAACCCTACTTAGCCAAATATGCATGTAATGATAGGATCCACTTATTTCTACATAGTAGTGAAACTTGTTGGAATTATGCCCTAGAGGCAATAATAAAGATGTTATTATTATAATTCTTGTTCATGATAAAGTTTATATTCCATGCTAGAATTGTATTAAGCGGAAACTTTAATACTTGTGTGGTTTGTGAACAACACCGTGTCCCTAGTACGCCTCTATGGACTAGCTCATTGATCAATGATGGTTAAGGTTTCCTAACCATAGACATGAGTTGTCAATTGATAATGAGATCATATCATTGGAGAATGATATGGTGGATAGACCCAAACTAAGCGAAGCAATTAGATCGTGTCATCGTGTTCGTCTTTGCAAAGTTTTTCTTATGTCAAATATTGTATTCCTTAGACCATGAGATAATACAACTCCCTGGTATCGGAAGAAAGCTTTGAGGTCATCAAACGTCATCCTATGAGAGGGTGATCATAAAGGTGTCTCTCAGGTGATCGGAAAGTATCTGTTGGGTTGTATGTATCGAGATGGGATTTGTCCCTCCCAAGTCGGAGAGATATGCTTCGGGCCCACTCGGTAATCGATATCAACACCGCTTGCAAGCATGTGGTTAAGGAGTTAATCACAAAGTGATATCGGATTACGGAACGAGTAAAGTACTTGCTGTGAACGAGATTGAACTAGGTATGACGATACCGACGATCGAATCTCGGGCAAGTAAAATATCGCGAGACGAAGGGAATATATATATATATGGGATTGATTGAATCCTGGCATCGTGGTTCATCCGATATGATTATCGATGAATGTGTGGGAGTCAATATGGGTGCCCAGACCCCGCTGTTGATTATTGATAGAAGATCATGTCTGCATATTCTCGAACCCGCAGGGTCACACACTTAATGTGTCTCGACGCTAGGATAGATTGGATACTTGGTTTATGAATTTTTGTTCGGAGTCTCGGATGGGATCCGGGACATCACGAGAGGTTCCGGAGTGGTCCGGAGAATAAGATTCATATAAGGCAGTGCAGTTTTTGGAGTTCGGAATTGTTCCGGATTAATCGGTATTGTACCGGAAGCTTCTAGAACCTTCCGGAAGGGGACCAACGTGGCCCCACCTTCCGGGAGGGGGCATGGGCCTATGAGGGAGTGTCCTGGCCGCATTGGGCCAGGGTCACAAGGCCCCATAGGGCCCAGCCGATTCTAGATAAGTTTAAACTCGTTTAAACTAGAGATAGAATTTCTAGATAAGGGAGAGTTTAAATCGTTTAAACTAGAGATAGGCTTGGAGGATGGGCAAGGGCTAGCCGCACCCCCCCTCTATATATAGAGGGCTGGTGCGCCCCCTCCCCCCAACCTACACCTTCCTCCAAACCCTAGTTGCCCTGCTGCCCTCCTCTCTCCCTCCCGACTGTTTGTAGGCGAAGCCCTGCTGCAGAAATTCTCCACCATATACACCACGCCGTCGTGTTGTAGATCCAATCTATCTCTCCACCCTACTTGCTGGTCCGAGGAAGGAGGAGATGTCGAGGTGCCGCACGTGTGCATCTCACGGAGGCACCGCCACTTGTGGTGCTGGATCGGATCGGATCGCGAGGAGGAGAAGCGAGTACGACTACATCACCCACGTTCCGACGAACGTTCCGCTGTGCGAATCTTCAAGGGTATGAAGATCTAATCCAATCTCTCTCGTTGTTTGCATCTCCTAGATTAGATCTTGGCTTTCCCTCTGTTCGCTTCCGTAGAAAATTTTGATTTAATATGCTGTGAATCCCTTCAAAACTTGCCAATACAATTCAAATGTATTGACCCTTGTGGCTGTAACTTATAATGTTGCAGGTTTGTTTGATGTTAGTGAAGTGTGTTGAATAGGATTACAAGTCTACAACCAACATGATTGTCTGTGGCACTTTGAAGATGAAGGACTCCATGCTTTATAGATATTCTGCTGCATTGTAATGAGATAGCCAAATGAGCTATGTAAGATGTAATGAATTATTTTATTCCTGGTTATAAAGTTGTATTATGACCTTTGTTTCTTGATATTACATCTTAACTGTGGATGCTAGCTATTGATCCGGGGACTAGCATTGTAAACACAGGGATCTCTACCTTATTAAAGGTTGGGACCGCTACAGATGGTATCAGAGCATTGTGTTGCCTGTAGGATTTGTAACCCTAGGATTGGACAAAACCCCTTAGAAAAATAGGAGTTGTATTTATTCCAAAACTTATTTACAAACAATCTTGTAAACTCTTTCCTCAACCATTTTGGTTTTGACTCTACATCTCTTCTATTTCAAACTTGATGGGCAAAGCCTACCCCATGGCCAAAGACTTCACCATGTGCAAAGGACTTCATCAACTCTAATGACTTCAACATCTTCAAGTGATTTCAACCTTATTCTCAACAAGGACTTCAACCTTGGATATCACTGAGGACTACAAGTGAGAACCAAGAGACATTAGACTGCCTACCAAAGACATTGATATCAAGTTAGAGTATGGATCATATTGACCCATGAGGGATGATTATACTAAGTTATATATTTCAAGAAAACTTGTTGTTTCCTTCAACTCATGAGTTAAGCTCATAAGTTGTTAAGTGGATAGTTGCTTGTTGATTGTTTGATTGTTTGATTGAATTTGGTTGTTTTGAGATGTGTGTTAGAACTTCTTAAAAACCTATCCATCAATACTCATCCCTATCAAACCAACAGATGCCTCCCCGTCGTGCCAACCCCAACCAAAACAACAACATCACTCCTGAGATGCAGCAGATGATGACAGCTCAGAGACAACTGATGCAAGAGATGACCACATTCATACAGAATCAGAACAACAACAACAACAACAACAATCAGAACAATCCTCCAGCAGTTGACATGCTCACCAAGTTTCTAAAACTTAGACCTGCAAGATTCTCTGGAACAACTGATCCAATGGAAGCCAATGATTGGTTACGTTCAGTGAATAAGGACTTAGTGACTGTTGGCTGCACCGATGAAGAAAAAGTAAGGTTTGCAGCATTTCTGCTTGAAGGACCAGCAGCAACATGGTGGGACAACTTTCATACCACCACTCCCCTTGAAGATGTAACTTGGGCTATTTTTGAGGACGGATTCAGAACAACTCACATCTCACCTGGAGTGATGTACTTGAAGAAAAAGGAGTTTCACAATCTGAAACAGCGTCAACTCAGTGTGGCTGAGTATATTGAAGAATTCAACAATCTGGCACGATATGCACCGGATGAAGTTCATACAGATGCTAAGAGAAAGGAGAAATTTCTTGGAGGACTTAATGATGAGTTGGACCTGCAGTTAGCTATTGCCTATGTCCCAACTTATCAATCACTCTGTGACAAAGCCACCATTTTGGAAAACAAGATGAATCAAGTTGAGAACAGAAAGAGGAAGCATAAACTCAAGAATCACTCAGGATCATCAAAAAGGAAGCATTCATTCAAAAGGAGCAATGAAGATTCTGAACCACATCACAACAACAATGGAAGTGATAATAATGGAAATGATACTGACAATGGAGATGACCTTGGTCAGAACCAACATGACACTTTTAGGAAGAAAGACATTAGCCAGTTGCAGTGCTATAATTGTAAGGAACTTGGACACTATGCATCAGACTGTCCTGAGAAGAAAAAGAAAAAGGATGCTAGAAGAGCCAATGGAAATGACTCCAATGTGACCCAGAAAGGACATGTGAACCACATTGACATGGATGGACACTTTGAAGAGATAGAAGAAGTGGATGTCAGGAACTAGTTAACTCAGAAGAGTCAAATAAGGATTCCTTGTCAGGATATCAAGTGATGAACCCATAGTCAAGTGAACCATCAATGTAATCCTATGAGATTTATTTTAAGGGTGGTAGTACCCTAGTTGCCTTGAAGCCAACTTGTAACCCCTAGCCTTCCCAAATCTCGGGATGAGATTTATTTTAAGGGTGGTAGCCTGTCACATCCCAAAATTTTCCAAATTTTGAAATGTGAAAAATAAATAAACAAAATAAAATTTTGTTGAAATTTAGGGTGAGAAGAAACTTTTTGATTCCAATTGGAAACATCAAAACCTATTTTGATCAAATAAAATCCTAAAGGGATTTAAAAAGATAAATAATTAATAATTAAAGTTATAATAGTTGGAATCTCTATTTTTGGATCTTTTAATAACATTACGATCAGAGTCATTGAGTTTATATTGCTATAACAACTTACGAAGTGATCCTAATCCTTAGACCATGAGATCGTGTCAATCACTAACACCGGAAGAGTTTCTCGATGACATCAAACGTCACACCGTAACTGGGTGATTATAAATATGGCTTCAGAACTACTGAAGTGTTATGTTGAGGTTCATGGATTAAGAGTGGAATTTGTTCATCCCGATGATGGATAGATATACTCTGGGCCCTCTCGGTGATATCACATTGATTAGCTTGCAAGCAAGTGATTTGATCACTAGAATATTATATCACGAGAACGAGAAAAGAGTGCATGTCGGTAACGAGATCAAACTAGGTATGGAGATACCGATGATCGAATCTCGGACATGTAATATATCGTGAAACAAAGGGATTAAGATACTAGCGTAAAAGGTTCACACGATCACAGAAGTCATCATTGAATGTGTGGGAGTCAGTATGGATCTCCAGGTCCCGCTACTGATTATTGGTCGGAGAAGGGTCTCGATCATGTCCGCATTATTCGCGAACCGTAGGGTGACACACTTAAGGGATACCGACACCATTCGGAGCAAATGATATGTCAGAAAAAGAAAGGGAAAGCGCAGGAATTTATTTCACTAGATACCGGAACTGTTTCGGTTGAAATTGCTGAAACTAGTTCTGCATGTGAAATGGAACACTAGTAAGGGGTTTTATGTGAATGTTTGTTAATTAAAGTAATTAAAAAAATCTGAATAAATAAATAAAAGAGTTTTATTTAATGAGAGATTACATTAAATTTGGTGGAAATTTAATGGAGGTGAGTGGAATTTTGAGTGGGGTGGCTATTTATGTGAGTGGGAGCTCCACCCACATGAATGTGGAAGAGGTGGGGGCACCTCCATGGCTGCCACGCCATGGGAGGGGGATGCCCCCTCTCCCTATAAAAGGCACCCACTTCCTCCTCTCATCTCACACCTCCTCGCGAAGGATCTCTCTCCCTCCTTTAGAATTCCCCCATGGTCTCGGATCAGCGAGATACATGTTCCCGGTGGCTTTTTCTGGAAGGATTTGTTGCTTCCGTTGCTTCGCTGGAGCGAGGGCGCGGAGGTTGTCGGGGTACCCGTACGTGTGTGCGATCACGGATGCACCACTGCTTTGAGGTGCTGGACTTGATTGTGCTGGACCGGCTGGACCAAATGGACTTCATCACAATCTTGAGATTGGCAAGCGTTCGTCTACATCATCCACGAGTACAACCTCGTTAACGCTATTCGGTCTTCGGGGGTATGTATTCTATGGATGTATATCCACCCGTTGCTTGTATCTAGTAGATAGATCTTGGTACATAGATGTTCCCATCGTAGGAAATTTTTTGATTTCTATGCTGCGAACCCTACAGTGGTATCAGAGCCGGATCTATGCGTAGATGCTTTGCACGGGTAGTACACATATGAGTATGTGGGCGATGATGATCATTTTATTGCTTCTTAGTTGTACTTTGGATATTGGTGGCATAGTGGGATGAAGTGGCCCGGACAAACTTTACATGTCCTCGCACATGAGACCTGTTCCACGCTTGACATGCAACTAGTTTGCATAAGTGGCTAGCGGGTGTCTGTATCTCCTACTATAGTCAATATCTAATTTGCAACGAGTTGTCAACAATTTGGTTATCCTCGTTGTGGTTCATGTTCGTAGGTAAGAACGGTTCTATCTTCGAAAGCCCTAAACCACGTAAAACTTGCAATGGATAAATTAGAGGCGTCTAGTTTAGATTGTTGCTGGGCTAGTGTTATGATATGGTGATATTGTAAGTAGAAGTATGAGATGATACTCTTACAACACACATAGCGTGTAATTTCCATAGACCTTGGCCTTACACATAAAGGTACGATAGAGATCACCACGGTGCACATGATGGAGATCATATGCGGGAACAATATCATTTCACTTATTGACATGTGATGTTTGATTGCATCTTATATTGCTTGTTTGGCGTTTTATTAGCATAATAAGATGATCCCTTATTTAGATATCAAGATAAAAATGTGTTCTTCCTTAAGTATACACCGACAATGATTCGTCGCTTCAAGACATCACGTGATGATCGGGTGTACTTGAATCCATGAGCATATCTCGGGTGTAAGACAGTTACACACGCGAATACTAAGGTTCTTACTTGGCGAGCCTAGCATGTACAGACATGGCCTCGGAACACGGACCGAAAGGTTAAGCATGAGTCATATGTTTTTGATATGATGACCATATGGATGCTCGCCTTTGAAGCTACACCGACTCACGTGATGATCGGACTTGGTGTAGTGGATTTGGTTCATGTAATCACTAAAAAAGACACGAGGGGTGTCGTTTTTGAGTGGGAGTTCATTTCTAATTTAGATTAGTAGAACTCAATTTATCATAAATTAAATCAAAGTGAATTTGCATAATTTGTTGTTGTCATTGGCATTCGTTCACCACCTTATGCATAGTTGTAATTAAGATAATAGAACTATAGAATTCTGGATATATACTTTACGAACTGGTATCGTATTGTGTTGAGTGTCAATCTAAAGTTTAAAGTCCTATTGCAAACTTTCAGCAAACTCTATTTACTCCGTAAAATTTAATAGTTGGTATTAAATCGAGAGTAACAATTCTAGTGTTAGTATCTTAAATATCATGTTTGCCTCCATGATTCTTGATTGATTTAATATCAAGTTTATCTAGGAGCTGAAAGAATTGTTTCAGAAACCATCATGTGTGACAGATATAACGATATCTGAAACAATGTTTTGGTTGTAATATGATAGAGTATAATATATGTTCTCATATTGGATGAGAGTTTGCAAAGGTTGGAGATGCTAGACATCCTAATCATCCAAAAGGGTTTTGGAAAGTAATGTTATACTCACAATTCACCTTTATAAGCTACAGTAGCTTGATCATGAAAGTCATCATGATAAGGGTGAATAGAAGATGTATGTAAAGTGTTTACTACACTAAAAGATTACTAAAGAATGGATTTTGAAAGAGTACTGATCATTTTGATGATGGTGATCTACTTCAAAGTGCAAGTACAAAGGTATTATTATTTGAATATACACGCTTTGGACTATGTGTCATGTATATGGCGCCATTTTTGATGTTGATAGATTCTTTTAAGAAAGGAAAAGGAAATGCTGAAAGAGAATCTATAAAATATATTTGGCAGAAAAGAAAAGATTGGAAATATCCAATTTAGGTATATATATGATATACATGTTATGGTTGTATTCTTTGCTTGTTAAACAATGTGGTTCTTGGGTATTGGATGCCGAATTCATTGGTATGAAATTTCATACAGAACGACGCAATTCATGAACCACAATGGCCTAAGTAACTAGCAAGAGAATATGTGATGATGTTCATCGAAAACAAACAAACCGTTGTTTGTATTTCTCGTTGACATCAAAGCTTGACTTCAAGATTTGTTTTAATAATAATTATTTGAATCAGGTATTATGAGAACAAAGGTTATTCAAATAATTATTGTATTCCATATAAGATGGATGATTTACAAATCTAGTTGGAGAAATCACATCCATAAAACCTAATGCTAAAATGTCGCAAGACAAATTATTGAAAGAACACTTACGAAGTGACATCGCCATTTAAATTATATTGGAAAGAAAACATGAAGAATCTCCATATTCATGGATTTTTGGAGTCTTTGATTTGATCAAGTGACGCTTGTGAGACTTTCCTCGGGATAATTAAAACTTCGTTCAAAGGCCAAAGAAGAACGATCGACTAAAAAATATTGGAATGTATACATATCGACGTATGTAGTCCATTATATGTAGTCGTAAGCGATGAATTTCAACTTCATATGCTTTTTCCGGAAATTTGAGTGAATATTCACTTAATGAGAAAGAAGTATGAAATATTTGAAAATATTCAAAGACTTTCAAGATGAAGTGGAAAATCATTGTAACAAGAAAATAAATGGTTTATGATTTTATCATATGGGATTTATTTGAGTTACAAGTGTAACAAGAAAAATAAATGAATTATGATTTTATCATAAAAGGGATTTATTTGAGTTACAAGTTTAGCAAAACACCTAGATTTACATCTCCCGAAACACCATAGGAATATGGAGTGTTTGAGATTTGTAATTAAACCTTGTTTGACATGGTTGGATCAAAGGTGTTATTTATAAAACTGCCATTATGTTTTAAAAGATTAAAGCTTTAGAGACTACCACTTTTACACTGAAAAGAGCTCCATCTTGATCCGTTGAAATGACACCATGGAAGTTATGGTTTGGGGTAAAACCCAAGTTGTCATTTCTTAAATTTTGGTATGCTAAACATAAGTAAGATGTTTACAACCGAAGTCGGATGAGCATGTCTTTGTAGGTTATTTCGAATAACAATTGGTTATTTCTCCATAACACCAAGGACAAAAGGGTTTGTCGCCTTAAACATGAAGTTTCTTGAAGAAGAAATTTTTCATAAATGTTAAGTGGGAGGACAATAGAACTTTGATAAGGTTAACGAACCTTAGCTAAATGTGCTGAGTTGCGCAGTGCCGGAAATGGTTCCGGAGGCTGCCATAATGCTCATAGCTTATGTGCCTCAAAGGTTGCGGTCACAGAGGTCTAAAGTTCTTATTGAACCAAGAAGGTCGGATAAACAATCAAATGATTGAGATTTGAGAGTAAATCATTATTGTTTGACAATGATGAACCGACTACAAAGAAGCGATGATGGGCCCTGACTCCGTGAAATGGCTTGAAGCCATAAAATCCGTGATAGTTCCATACACGAGAAATCAAGTTTTGAACTTGGAAGACCCTCCGGAAAGGTGTAAAAACCTATCGGTCGTATTTGGATCTATAAAGAAATAGACATGGATGTTTTACATCTATGAAATAGTCGACATGCCGATAAAGTATTTTACGACAATGTTCAAGGAGTTGACTATGACAAGATTTGATCTTTTATAGAGATATTTAGTCTAGACGGATTAAAGTAGCAACCACTACATATAATTTGGTATATGGTAGATGAATAAACAAAACAAAGTTCTTCTAATAGAATGGTTACCTAGGACGTGTACATGACACGATCCAAAGGGTTTTTTTAATTCAAAGGATGCTAAAAGGGGCATGCAAACTTCAATGGTTGAAGTAAGCATCGCGGAGTTGGAATCTTCACCGTGATGAAAAGGAGTTTTCATCAGGAGACGATGAAGATGCTTGCATTTGTAAGAAATTAAGTGGGAGCGCTGAGACATATTTCTAATACATTATGTGGAGGACATCTTGTTGATTAGAAATGATGTATATTTTATTGACAATGGTTAAGAATTTCATTTTGATGAAAGACTTAGGCAAAACCCGAATATTTAGCATGAATGTCTATAGTGGATAGACTGTGATGCTAATAAGGTTGTGCCAAACGTACATATATGAGATATTGAAGGAGTTCAATATAGAAACAACAAGAAACAGTTCTTTTCGCATGGAAAAGAATTGAATCAAGATTCAAGTGTATCGACACTTGATAAGTGAAACAAGATTCAAGTGCTTTGACACTTGATGAGTGAAATCGCGAGAATCTTTTGATCAATCATACCATGATATGTACACATCCAGATATGTCCTATGCTCTAAGTGTTATGAGCATATACCAGAATGAATCATAAAATGATCATTGGACGATAGTAAGGATATTCTTATGATCTTTTGGAAGAACTAAGAATATATTTGTGTAGAGGTGACAAACAATTACAAATAGTTCATTGTAAAGCGTTACATTGATACTAGTTTTGTCACAAGATATAAACTAAGTTTATCTCAATTTAAACTATGAGTGGCACAATTAAATGGAAAGGAGTTTTCATGATGGATTTGGATGTATTCCAAAGTTAAGACATTGTGACGAATACTACAACAAAAGGCTAAGTATATGACTGCTATATTAGCAGCAAAGGAGGGAATTTGTGTCAAGTAGTTTGTTATCAAACTAAGGTGTGGTTCACAATGGGCTAACACTAAAGATCTATTGTATGACAATAGTATCGACTATTGGAGATATGCCCTAGAGGCAATAATAAATGTAGTTATTATTATATCTTTATGTTTATGATAAATGTTTACATTCATGCTATAACAGTATTAACAAGAAAACATTAATACTTGTGTGATTTGTAAACTAAATTAGAGTCCCTAGTAAAGCCTCTTTATAATACTAGCTTGTTGGTTAATAAATGATTGTGGTTTCCCTATCATGAACATTGAGATGTTATTAACAACAAGATCATATCGTTAGGAGAATGATATGATGGACATACTCCTATAGATAAGCGTAGCATAAAGATCAAGTCATTTTAATAGTTCAATTGCTATATGCTTTCTGATACATAGTAACCTAATTCCTTCGACCATGAGATCATGCTTATCATCATCACCGGAAGGATGCTTTGATGACATTAAACACCACACCGTAACTGGGTGGTTATAAAGGTGGCATTGAGTGTTCGGAAAGTATGGGTTGAGACACATGGATCAAGAGTGGGTTTTGTCCATCCATATGACGGATAGATATACTCTGGGGCCTCTCGGTGGAATGTCATCCAATTGGCTTGCAAGCATGTGACTGGTTCACAAGGGATCACATATCACGGGAACGAGAAAATAGTACTTATCGGTAACGAGGTTGAACTAGGTATGAAGAGATACCGACGATCAAAACCTCGGATAAGTAAACTATCGTGAGACAAAGGGAAATTGGTATCGTTTGTAAGTGGTTCATTCGATCGCAAAGTAATCGTAGAAATATGTGGGAACCATATGAATTTCCAGATTCCTCTATTGGTTATTGTTCGGAGAAGTGTCTCGATCATGTCCGCATAATTCACGAACCGTAGGGAGACACACTTAAGGATTCGATGTTGTTGAGTAGTTATGGAATGATGAGTAAGATACCGAATGTTATTCGGAGTCTTGGATGGGATCCGGGATATCACGAGGAGATCCGGAATGGTCCGGAGAATAAGATTCATATAAGGAAAGTCCTGTTTCGGGGTTGGAGAATGATTCCGGTGTTTCCATCGGGAATGTTCTAGAAGGTTCCGGAAGGTCCGACACTCCGGAGGGGAAGGGTACATGAATGTGTCATAACAAGTTGGAATGGTTGCATCATGTACTAGGTGTCATCGCTGAGCAAAATAAAGGGATAAATCAAATCCTAGTTTGAAAAGTCAAACGCCAATTTGAAAAGTCAAACGGCAAGTTTGCTTGGTGGAGGGAGAGTAGGAAACCTACTTGGGGAGGAGTTCCTCTCCCTCCACCACCGGCCAAGGAGGCCGAGTTGGGGGAGGAATCCCTCCCCCTTGGCCGCGCCCTCCCACCTATAAAAGGAGGGGCAAGGGTGCCCCTCTAGACCTACACCTTGCCCCACTAAAACCCTAGCCCTAGCCGTCGGCCCCTCTTGCAGCCGCCGCCGCCCTAGGGCAAACCCTAGCCGCCGACTTGGGGCTCTCCCCTTGCCCTAGCCGCCAGCCTAGCCCTCTCTCCTTGGTGCCTCTAAACCCTAGATCGCCAAGGCCTCTCTCATAGTCTACCATACTCGCTCCGGCTTAAGGCGAAGCCCTGCGAGATTTCCCCTCTACTTCCGGTACCACGCCGTTGTGCTGCCGGAATCACGAGGAGAGTGCTACAACCTCCGCTGCCTGCTGGAACAAGGGAGAGGAAGGTCTTCATCGAGTACCGAACGTGTGACCGACTGCGGGAGCGCTGCCGGAACGCAGCGCCGGAAGGATCGTCTACACGATCTTGAGATCGGCAAGAGTACGACTACATCACCCACGAGAATCTTCTCTCGTTAAACACTTTGGAATCTTCGAGGGTGAGTTATTCTATCGACTCGTTGCTACAATCTAATAGATAGATCTAGGCTTGTTTGTTTGTATGCGGTAGAATTTTTTTGTTTTCCATGCTACGAACCCCTACAGTGGTATCAGAGCCGTGTCTATATGTAGATCTGTTGCACGAGTAGAACACAATGGTCATTATGGGCGGTGGTGTTTTTATTATCAATTGCTTCTTGTGTACTTTGTATCTTGCGGTATGATGGGATGAAGCGGCCCGGGCTAACCTTACATGACATCGTTCATGAGACTTGCTCCACGCTCAACATGCAACTTGTATTGCATAAGTGGCTTTGCGGGTGTCTGTCTCTCCCATTATAGTATAGATCCAATTTACAATGGGCACTTGATAGTTCAAACATCAACGTTGCGGTTCTTGTTCGTAAGTTAGATCGACACTTATTGAAATCCCCAAACCACGTAAAACATGCAAAGAAATTAGAGGCGTCTAACTTTGTTTTGCAGGGGTGTGCTCTGATGTGATATGGCCATGATTGTGATTATATTTGATGTATGCAATGATCCTTATTGTAAGTTGGCAACCGGCAGGAGCCATATGGTTGTCTTTAATTTCTGTTAAGACCTGCGTGTCTATTCAAAGTAGTTGTAATAGTTGAAGCTGGTGGACGACAATCATGGTGCATCGTCATTGACCTTGATGCAATGCCGGTGATGATGGAGATCATGTTCGTGCTTGAAGATGGAGATTAGAAGCACATATAAGAAAGGCCATATCATATCACATATTATGAATTGCATGTGATGTTAATCCTTTATGCATCTTGTATTGCTTAGTTAACGACGGTAGCATTATAAGATGATCCCTCATGCACATAAATTTCAAGTTCTAAAGTGTTCATCCTTAGTAAGGACTGTTGCTAAAGCTTGTTGTTTCGAAGCACCACGTGATGATCGGGTGTGTTAGATTCTGCAAGTGTATACAACGTGAGCAAGCCAGATTTGCTCATGCGGAAGCTAAGGTTTGATCTTGACGAGCCTAGCATGTACAGACATGGTCTCGGAACACGGATCACCGAAAGGTAAAGCATGATTCATATAGTAGATATGATGAACATGTCGATTGTTCACCATTGAAGCTACATCAACTCTCGTGATGATCGGTTTTGATGTGGTGGATTTGGTTCGTGTGATCACTAAAACAATGTTAGGGATATTGTTTTGAGTGGGAGTTCACCTAGATTAATTTAACTATTAATTAGAACTCAATTTGTCATAAACTTAGTCTAAACTATTGCAAATATGTTGTAGATCAATGGGAACCCCTACCATCATATTTAATGCGTTCCTAGAGAAAGAAAAGTTGAAAACCAATGGAAGCAACTTCGCGGATTGGTTCCGCACTTTGAGGATTGTCCTCAATGCTGGTAATTTGACCTATGTGCTGGATGCACCGCTGGGTGACCCGCCTGCAGATGATGCTACCGATGAAGTAAAGAATGTTTACCTCGCTCGGAAGAATCAGTACTCCACAGTTCAGTGTGCTATCTTGTATGGTTTGGAATCGGAGCTTCAGAAAAGGTTTGAGAATTCAGACCCACATGATATTGTCCGTGAACTCAAATTGATATTTGAGACTCACGCGGCAGTTGAGAGCTATGAGGCTTCTGAAAAGTTCTTTAACTACAAGATGGAAGAGGGCAGCTCCGTCAGTGAGCATGTGCTTAAGATGTCTAGGCACGCAAACAAACTCCAAAGCTTGGGTATAGTGATTCCTAATGCTTTGGGGATTTACCGTGTCCTCCAATCACTACCACCAAGTTACAAGAACTTTGTGATGAACTATAATATGCAAAGCATGAACAAGCAGTTGCCAGAACTCTTCTCCATGTTAAAATCTGCAGAAGTGGAGATCAAGAAAGAGCACCAAGTGTTGATGGTCAATAAGACCACCAAATTCAAGAAAGGCAAGTCTAAGCAAAAGGGACACTTCAAGAAGGGTGGTAAGAAAGTTGCCGCACCGACGAAGAAGACCAAGGCTGGACCTAAGCCTGATACTGAGTGCTTTTACTGCAAGGGAGAAGGTCACTGGAAGCGGAATTGCCCAAAGTACTTGGCGGATTTGAAGAACGGCAACATCAAGAAGAAAGGTATATCCGATATACATGTTATTGATGTGTATCTCTCTAGTACTCGTAGTAGTGCCTGGGTATTTGATACTGGTTCGGTTGCTCATATTTGTAACTCGAAACAGGTGCTGCAGAATAAATGGAAGCTAGCGAAGAACGAGGTGACGATGCGCGTAGGAAATGGATCAAAGGTTGATGTGATCGCGGTCGTCATGCTACCTCTTCATCTACCATCGGGATTAGTTTTATACTTAAATAATTGTTATTTGGTGCCTGCGTTAAGCATGAACATTATATCGGGATCTTGTTTATTGCGAGACAGTTACTTGTTTAAGTCCGAGAATAATGGTTGTTCGATTTATATGAGTAATATGTTTTATGCACATGCACCTTTGATAGATGGTCTATTCTTATTGAATCTCGATAGTGGAAATACACATATTAATAACATTGAAGCTAAACGTTTGAAATTGAGCGATAACTCGACCTATATGTGGCACTGTCGTCTTGGTCACATTGGAGTGAAGCGTATGAAGAAACTCCATTCCGATGGACTTCTTGAATCACTTGATTTTGAATCACTCGAAATATGCGAAGCATGTCTGATGGGTAAAATGACTAAGACTCCATTTTCTGGTATGATGGAGCGAGCTACAGACTTATTGGAAATCATACATACCGATGTGTGTGGTCCAATGAGTGTAGCATCGCGCGGTGGTTATCGTTATGTTCTTACCTTCACGGATGACTTGAGTAGATATGGTTATATCTATTTCATGAAACATAAGTCCGAAACTTTCGAGAAGTTTAAGGAATTTCAAAGTGAGGTGGAGAATCAACGTAACAAGAAGATTAAATTTCTATGTTCTGATCGTGGAGGTGAATATCTAAGTTACAAGTTTGGCGAGCATTTGAAGAAATGCGGAATACTTTCAAAATTGACACCGCCGGGAACACCATAGCGTAATGGTGTGTCCGAACATCATAATCGAACTCTCTTAGATATGGTTCGTTCTATGATGTCACTTACAGATTTACCGCTATCATTTTGGGGTTATGCATTAGAAACAGCCGCATTCACTTTAAATAGGGCACCATCTAAATCCGTTGAAACGACACCATATGAATTATGGTTTGGGAAGAAACCTAAATTGTCGTTCCTTAAAGTTTGGGGTTGCGAAGCCTATGTAAAGAAGTTACAGTCGGACAAGCTTGAACCCAAAACGGAAAAATGTGTCTTCATAGGATACCCAAAGGAAACTATTGGGTATACCTTCTATCATAGATCCGAAGGCAAAATCTTCGTTGCCAAGAATGGATCCTTTTTAGAGAAGGAATTTCTCTCGAAAGAAGTGACTGTAAGGAAAGTATAACTCGACGAGGTTGTCGAACCTTCTCTCGAACTTGCGAGTAGCACATCACCGGAATAAGTTCCTGTGGTGCCTGCACCAATAAGAGAGGAAGCTAATGATGATGATCATGAAACTTCGGTTGTAGTTGCTACAGAACCTCGCAGGTCAACGAGAACTCGTACCACTCCTGATTGGTATGATCCCATTATGAGTGTCATGTTGGTGGACAACACCGATCACCCTGCGACATATGAGGAAGCGATGATGAGCCCAGATTCCAATAAATGGCAAGAAGCCATGAAATCCGAGATTGGATCCATGTATGAAAACCAAGTATGGACTTTGGTGGACTTCCCTGATGGCCAGAAGGCTGTCGAGAACAAATGGATTTTCAAGAAGAAAACAAATGCTGATGGTAATATTACTATCTATAAAGCTCGACTTGTCGCAAAAGGGTTTCGACAAATTCAAGGAGTTGACTAGGATGAGACTTTCTCACCGGTAGCGAAGCTAAAATCTGTGAGGATTATGTTAGCAATCGCTGCATATTATGATTATGAGATATGGCAGATGGATGTCAAAACAACATTCCTCGATGGAGACATTGATGAAGAGTTGTATATGATGCAACCCAAAGGTTTTGTCGATTCAAAAGATGCTAACAAGGTATGCAAACTTCAACGGTCCATTTCTGGATCGAAGCAAGCATCCCGAAGTTGGAATCAACGTTTTGATAAGGTGATCAAAAGTTTTGGTTTTATACAAACTTATGGAGAAGCTTGTATTTACAAGAAAGTGAGTGGGAGCTCTGTAGCATTCTTAATACTATATGTAGATGACCCTGCGACATATGAGGAAGCAATGATGATCCCAGATTCCAATAAATGGCAAGAAGCCATGAAATCCGAGATTGGATCCATGTACGAAAACCAAGTATGGACTTTGGTGGACTTACCGGATGGCCGGAAGGCTGTCGAGAACAAATGGATTTTCAATAAGAAAACAGATGCTGATGGTAATGTTACTGTCTATAAAGCTCGACTTGTCGCAAAAGGGTTTCGACAAATTCAAGGAGTTTACTACGATGAGACTTTCTCACCAGTAGAAAAGCTAAAGTCTGTGAGGATTTTGTTAGCAATCGCTGCATATTATGATTATGAGATATGGCAGATGGATGTCAAAACACCATTCCTCAATGGAGACATTGATGAAGAGTTGTATATGATGCAACCCAAAGGTTTTGTCGATCCTAAAGATGCTAACAAGGTATGCAAACTTCAACGGTCCATATATGGATTGAAGCAAGCATCCCGAAGTTGGAATCAACGTTTTGATAAGGTAATCAAAAGTTTTGGTTTTATACAAACTTATGGAGAAGCTTGTATTTACAAGAAAGTGAGTGGGAGCTCTGTAGCATTCTTAATACTATATGTAGATGACATATTGTTGATTGGGAATGATGTAGACCTTCTTAATAGTGTCAAGGAATATTTGAATAATAGTTTTTCAATGAAAGATCTTGGTGAAGTAGCTTACATATTAGGCATAAAGATTTATAGAGGTAGATCGAGACGCCTAATATCATTGTCACAAAGTACATATTTGGACAAAGTTCTAAAGAGATTTGGAATGGAAGATAGCAAGAAAGGGTTCTTGCCCATGTTGCCCAATACGACCTTGAGTAAAACTCAAAGTCCAGCAACGGCAGAAGATAGAGAAAGGATGAGTAAGACTCCCTATGCCTCAGCCATAGGATCTCTAATGTATGCCATGCTATGTACTAGACCCGGGATTGCATATGCTGTTAGTTTAACTAGCAGATATCAAAGTGATCCGGGAGTGGATCATTGGACAACGGTCAAAAACATCCTTAAGTACTTGAGAGGAACTAAGGATATGGTTCTTTCTTATGGAGGTGATGAACAACTCGTTGTTAATGGTTACACCGATGCTAGTTGGAACACCGATCCAGATGATTCTAAATCTCAATCTGGATACGTATTTACTTTGAATGGTGCAACAATTAGCTGGAGGAGTGCAAAGCAAAGCGTTGTGGAGAGATCTTCAACTGAATCGGAATACATAGCTGCTTCAGAGGCTTCACAAGAAGCGATATGGATGAAGGAGTTCATTACAGAGATCGGTGTGGTTCCAAGTGCGCTGGACCCAATGTCTATCTACTGTGATAACATGGGACATAGCCAATGCGCAAGAACCAAGGTCTCACAAGAAGCTAAAGCACATCAAGCTACGTTTTCATGCTATTCGAGAACATGTCCAAGATGGTGACATAAAGATTTGCAAAGTACACACAGATCTGAATGTGGCGGATCCGTTGACTAAACCTCTCCCGAGGGCAAAACATGACCAACACCAAACTGCCATGGGTGTTCGGTATATTACCATGTAATCTAGATTAGTTGACTCTAGTGCAAGTGGCAGGCTGTTGGAGATATGCCCTAGAGGCAATAATAAATGTAGTTATTATTATATCTTTGTGTTTATGATAAATGTTTACATTCATGCTATAACAGTATTAACAAGGAAACATTAATACTTGTGTGATTTGTAAACTAAATTAGAGTCCCTAGTAAAGCCTCTTTATAATACTAGCTTGTTGGTTAATAAATGATTGTGGTTTCCCTATCATGAACATTGAGATGTTATTAACAACAAGATCATATCGTTAGGAGAATGATATGATGGACATACTCCTATAGATGAGCATAGCATAAAGATCAAGTCATTTTAATAGTTCAATTGCTATATGCTTTCTGGTAACCTAATTCCTTCGACCATGAGATCATGCTTATCACCATCACCAGAAGGATGCTTTGATGACATCAAACACCACACCATAACTGGGTGGTTATAAAGGTGGCATTGAGTGTTCGGAAAGTATGGGTTGAGACACATGGATCAAGAGTGGGATTTGTCCATCCATATGACGGATAGATATACTCTGGGCCCTCTCGGTGGAATGTCATCCAATTGGCTTGCAAGCATGTGACTGGTCCACAAGGGATCACATATCACGGGAATGAGAAAAGAGTACTTATCGGTAACGAGGTTGAACTAGGTATGAAGAGATACCGACGATCAAAACCTCGGATAAGTAAACTATCGTGAGACAAAGGGAAATTGGTATCGTATGTAAGTGGTTCATTCGATCGCAAAGTAATCGTAGAAATATGTGGGAACCCTATGAATTTCCAGATTCCTCTATTGGTTATTGTTCGGAGAAGTGTCTCGATCATGTCCGCATAATTCACGAACCGTAGGGAGACACACTTAAGGATTCGATGTTGTTGAGTAGTTATGGAATGATGAGTAAGAGACCGAATGTTATTCGGAGTCTCGGATGGGATCCGGGATATCACGAGGAGATCCGGAATGGTCCGGAGAATAAGATTCATATAAGGAAAGTCCTGTTTCGGGGTTGGAGAATGATTCCGGTGTTTCCATCGGGAATGTTCTAGAAGGTTCCGGAAGGTCCGGCACTCCGGAGGGGAAGGGTACATGAATGTGTCAGAACAAGTTGGAATGGTTGCATCATGTACTAGGTGTCATCGCTGAGCAAAATAAAGGGATAAATCAAATCCTAGTTTGAAAAGTCAAACGCCAATTTGAAAAGTCAAACGGCAAGTTTGCTTGGTGGAGGGAGAGTAGGAAACCTACTTGGGGAGGAGTTCCTCTCCCTCCACCGCCGGCCAAGGAGGCCGAGTTGGGGGAGGACTCCCTCCCCCTTGGCCGTGCCCTCCCACCTATAAAAGGAGGGGCAAGGGTGCCCCTCTAGACCTACACCTTGCCCCACTAAAACCCTAGCCCTAGCCGCCGGCCCCTCTTGCAGCCGCCGCCGCCCTAGGGCAAACCCTAGCCGCCGACTTGGGGCTCTCCCCTTGCCCTAGCCTCCGGCCTAGCCCTCTCTCCTTGGTGCCTCTAAACCCTAGATCGCCAAGGCCTCTCTCATAGTCCACCATACTCGCTCCGGCTTAAGGCGAAGCCCTGCGAGATTTCCCCTCTACTTCCGGTACCACGTCGTTGTGTTGTCGGAATCACGAGGAGAGTGCTACAACCTCCGCCGCCTGCTGGAACAAGGGAGAGGAAGGTCTTCATCGAGTATCAAACGTGTGACCGACTGCGGGAGCGCTGCCGGAACGCAGCGCCGGAAGGATCGTCTACACGATCTTGAGATCGGCAAGAGTACGACTACATCACCCACGAGAATCTGCTCTCGTTAAACACTTTGGAATCTTCGAGGGTGAGTTATTCTATCGACTCATTGCTACAATCTAGTAGATAGATCTTGGCTTGTTTGTTTGTATGCGGTAGAATTTTTTTGTTTTCCATGCTAGGAACCCCTACATCGACATGTTTTAACCCCAAGGAACTAAAGGTCTCACCAAAAGACCAAATTTATACAATGACATCTCATTGGAGAATGGGTGATGCGTGAAGACGCAAAGACATGCAAATACACATGGACCTGAAAGTGTCAGATCCGTAGATTATGTTAACCACTTGCAGTTGCGTATTTGGAACACCAGAAAGCCATAGGTGTTCAATACACAAGGTTTTCAAACTAGATTATTGTCTCTAGTGCAAGTGGGAGACTGAAGGGAATATGCCCGAGAGGCAATAATAAAGTGGTTATTATCGTATTCCTTGTTTATGATAAATGTTTATTTTACATGCTATAATTGTATTAATACGGAAACGTTAATACATGTGTGTTTAATAAACAAAAAGGAACTTGCTAGTTATGCCTCTCTTATAAACTAGCTCGTTGATTAACAAGATGATCAAAGTTTCCTGATCATGGACATTGGATGTTGTTAATAACGAGGTCACAACATTAGTGTAATGATGTTATGAACATTCATCCGAAGTATAGCATTACAATCAAAGTCATTGAGTTTATATTGCTATAACAACTTACGAAGTGATCCTAATCCTTAGACCATGAGATCATGTCAATCACTAACATCGGAAGAGTTTCTCGATGACATCAAACGTCACACGTAACTGAGTGATTATAAAGATGGCTTCAGAACTACTAAAGTGTTATGTTGAGGTTCATGGATCAAGAGTGGAATTTTTTCATCCCGATGACAGATAGATATACTCTGGGCCCTCTCGGTGATATCACATTGATTAGCTTGCAAGCAAGTGATTTGATCACTAGAATGTTATATCACGGGAACGAGAAAAGAGTGCATGTCGGTAACGAGATCAAACTAGGTATGGAGATACCGATGATCGAATCTCGGACATGTAATATATCGTGAAACAAATGGATTAAGATACTAGCGTAAAAGGTTCACACGATCACAGAAGTCATCGTTGAATGTGTGGGAGTCAGTATGGATCTCCAGGTCCCGCTACTGATTATTGATCGGAGAAGGGTATCGATCATGTCTGCATTATTCGCGAACCGTAGGGTGACACACTTAAGGGATACCGACACCATTCGGAGCAAATGATATGTCAGAAAAAGAAAAGGAAAGCGCAGGAATTTATTTCACTAGACACCGGAACTGTTTCGGTTGAAATTGCTGAAACTGGTTCTGCATGTGAAATGGAATACTAGCAGTGGGCTTGAGATAACGGGCATGGGGACGACGAGAGAAGGTCTTAGTAGCCTTGGAGCCACCTGTGAAAAGCATGAGAGGGATAGCATGGGGATAAGCACACACACAAGTCCAGGAAAAAGGTAGAAATAGTAGAAAAGCAATCCATAAGCCAATGATTTGCATTGCAGAAATCAGGACCAAACCAGACCAGAAGTTAATCTCCAGGCCGGATTATCCGGCCCTGGCAGGGGCGGATAATCCGCCCCCCCCCCCCCCCCCCCCCCCCGCAGAAAGATTCTGGAGTGGCCCAGATTTAACATGACAAAACAGATCGGGCACTAGGGTTGCAATACTACTGATTCTAGCTAGCAAGGAAAACACCAAGGATCTTCTACAACGAGATTTCCACCACAAAAAATGCATCCCATACAAAAGGAGATAGATTAGGGAGTTACCCTCACTCATTGGAGGAAAATCACGGAGGAGAAGATACCCGGAGGCAAGGTGAAGAAGATACGGGGAGGGCCCGGAGAATCCGGTGGTCAAATCGACTCCGGGGAGGGGCGGAGGCTCCGGCGGTGGCTGGGGCAGAGCAAGGGTGGGGGGGGAGGGCTGGCTGCTCTGTTTGAGCCTGGCCTCCCTGACCCATCCCTTAAGAGGCTGAATTCACCCGGGGTGGATAATCCGCCCCCACTTGGGGCGGATAGTCCGCCCCCTCTAAATTTTCTGTTTAGAACAGATTCAGGCCGGAGCACCCTTGCAAAACCCCTCGACGGTGTATAGAGGACTTGTGTGCAAGAATAGATGGTTCAAGGAGGGAAATAAGTCTTGGGTTTAGAGCAACAAACTGAGATGGTACTACACACCCAAATTTTCAAGAACCAAATCAAATAAAAACCAAAGTTGAGTGTGTTTTCCATAAGAACAAGAAATATGCAAGAAAATCCAAAGAGAGCCATTAGAAACCAAATCTTCTCAAGGAAGAGGGCGGTGGCCGAAGCCACCATGTTGGAGCGCATGGCATGACACCGCGAAGATGTATCTTGAGTTCAAAACCAATGCTCATCAATAACCCACATATCACTAAATGATATTCAGGGAAATGAGTTTTCTTGCTTTCGTCATTATGGGGAGAGGATTAGACCAATCAATTAGGACCACACTCCCCCTATGACTATGCCCGCATATAAACCAAATACATGAAAGGAGTAAGTGAGTGTGCAAGGGTAGTCAAGTCAAGCTCCTTGAATCTATGATATTTAGCTCATTCCTCAAATAACTAAATCTTGCTTTATCCAGAGGTTTCGTGAAAATATCAGCAAGTTGGTTCTTCGTGCTCACAAAGGATAGGGAAATATCGCCACGAGCAACATGATCCCGAATGAAATGGTTGCGAATCTCAATATGTTTATTCTTGTATGCTGCACGGGATTGTAAGCAATTTTGATAGCACTTTCATTGTCACATAATATAGGCACTTGGTCACAATTGACACCATATTCCTTTAAAGTTTGCCTCATCCATAATAACTGTGTACAAGCACTTGCAGCAGCAACATATTCAGCTTCGGCGGTTGAGAGTGAAATGCAATTCTGTTTCTTTGAAGACCAACACACTAGAGACCTGCCCAAGAATTGACATGCACCAGAAGTTGATTTTCTATCATCTTTGTAACCAGCCCAATCTGAATCAGTGTAACCACATAGAGATAAACTTGAACCCTTGGGATACCATAACGCAAAAATTGGGGAATGAACCAAATATCCGAAGATTCGTTTGACCGCCACTAAGTGGCTTTCTTTAGGAGCGACTTGGTACCTTGCACACACTCCTACACTTTACACGATATCGGGCCTAGATGCGCAAAGGTAAAGGAGAGAGCCAATCATGGATCGGTATACCTTTTGGTCCACGTCTTTACCCTTGAGATTGAGCTCAAGATGACACTTTGTTTGCATTGGAGTAGCAACGCCATTGAGATCCGTCATCTTGAACCTCTTGAGCATGTCTTGAATGTACTTAGCTTGATTAATAAAAGTTCCCTCTCTAAGTTGTTTGATCTCGAATCCAAGAAAGAACCTCAATTCACCCATCATTGACATCTCAAACATGTCAGACATAAGCTTTGAAAATTCATCGTTAAAAGCTTGGTTAGTAGAGCCAAAAATAATGTCATCTACATAAAGTTGGCACAAAAAAAGCTCCCCATTAACCTTCTTAGTAAAAAGATTGGGATCGATTTGCCCAACTTCGAGTCCACAGTCTAACAAAAGCTCTTTAAGGTGCTCATACCACGCACGTGGGGCTTGTTTAAGGCCATAGAGCACCTTATCGAGTTTGTAGACATGGTTCGGAAATTTGGGGTCCTCAAAACCCGGGGGCTACTTGACGTAAACCAACTCATGTAGTGGACCATTAAGAAACGCACTCTTAACATCCATTTGCTGTAATTTAAAATTATGAAGAGCGACATATGCAAGAAGGATACTGATGGACTCAAGACGAGCCACAGGAGCATAAGTCTCGCCAAAATCAATTCCTTCCACTTGAGAGAATCCTTGAGTCACGAGTCTTGCTTTATTCCTCACAACAATGCCATTTTCATCTTGTTTGTTCTTGAAAATCCACTTGGTGCCGATAACATTGCGGCAATCCTTGGGTTTCTCTACGAGCTTCCAAACTTTGTTGCGCTTGAAGTTATTTAATTCTTCATGCATTGCAACAACCCAATCGGGATCTTCAAGAGCATCAAAGACCTTCTTCGGTTCAACCATAGAAATGTGAGCTTGATGATCACAGAAGCTTGCAAGTTCTCTTCTAGTAGACACCCTTCTTCGTAGATCACCGACAACCTTGTCAAGAGTGTGACCCCTTAGTTCAAGGTTCCGATCAGCCCGAGCCTTGCGACGAGCCTCAATATCTTGATTGTTTCTAGGAGGAGTTGATTAAACATTGGCATCCTTGTCGTGACCACTACCTTGCCCTTGATCCTGTTCGGAGTTGATAACAGGAGCTTGCTGCTGAACATTTTCTTCAGGGCCGGATAATCCGCCCCTAGGTTGGGCCGGACTATCTGGCCTGGTAGATGAGGCACCAGTTTCCTCTTCCTGAGAATGCCTGACAGAGCTGGGAGATACAGAGCCGGATAATCCGCCCTGGGGGGCCAGAGAATCCGGCCTGGAGTCTTCTTGGCTGTCCCCTTCTTCTTCGGATCCCCTGGGATGAGTTGGAGTGCCAGGGGCGGACTGTCCACCCCTTGGAGGGGGCGGATAATCTGGCCTGGGACTATCATTTTGCCTAGAGGATTGATGATCGTCAACAGATTGCGGTGTTGGTGCAGTGTTTTCTCCAGCAGTAGGAGCTTGTTGATCTTGTGTAGATGAGGGCTCCACTTGAGTGGAGCATTGTCCTTCCCGATCCGCCACAAGGGGTTGCTCAATGGAGCAGAAAAATCCCACACCCATTCTTCTTATGGCATCTTGGGGTATTTCAACATCTGCATCACAAACATCAACTTGCCCTACATAGGAGCCATTATTTTCATCGAACTCCACACTACAAGATTCTACAACAGTCCCGGTGAGCTTGTTGTAGACTCTATAAGTGTGGGATTCGGCACCGTAACCAACAAAAATACCTTCTAAAGCCTTGGACTCAAATTTAGACAAGCGGACACCTTTAATAAGAAAGAAACACTTACAACCGAATACCCTGAAGTATGAGATGTTGGGCTTATTACCGGTAAGTATTTCATATGGAGTCCTGTCCAAAATCTTTCGGAGATAGAGCCGGTTAGATGAGTGACAAGCAGTGGATATGGCTTCAGCCCAAAAGTTGTAAGGATACTTTAATTCAGCCAACATTGATCTTGCCATGTCCATCAACGTCCGGTTCTTCCTCTCGGCTACACCATTTTGTTGAGGGGTGTACGTAGCGGAATATTGATGTCTTATCCCCTCTTCGCTTAGAAACTCATTCAAAGTGTAGTTCTTGAATTCGGAGCCGTTGTCACTTCTTATTGCCAAGATAGGAACATTGTGTTGACGTTGAACTTCATTGGCAAAGTCAATGACCGTTTGTTGAGTCTCACTCTTTAGCTTGAAGGAGTAGACCCATGTATATCTTGAGTAATCATCGACAATGACCAAGCAATATTTCTTCCCACCAAGACTTGCATGAGATGGAGGACCAAATAAATCCACATGAAGTAATTCCAAAATCCTCTTTGAAGACACAATAGTCTTCCTCTTGTGGGGAGAGTCATGCATTTTGCCTTCAACACAAGCCCTGCAAACACGAGCTTTGGCAAAGGAGACATTGTATTTTAGTCCAAGGATGTGGCCACCCTTGTGGAGACTTTGCAAAGTTCTCATGTTGACATGGGCTAAACGGCGATGCCATAACCAGCCCACGTCGGCCTTTCCGAATAGGCACATCGGACCCGAAGTGGTTTTCCCCGAAAAGTCCACCACATACAGTTCATTTTTGACGTACTCAACGAAAGCAACCTTGAGAGACTTGCTCCACAAGAGTACCACCAAATCATCATCGATAAAAAAACAAATCCCATCTTGCCAAGGGCACGAACAGAAAGAGGGTTGTAACCGAGGGTCTCAACAAGCATGACGTCCACGAGAGAGATATCGTGGGCAACCACAACCTTGCCAAGACCCAATACCTGAGATTTAGACTTATCACCATAGGAGACTGTAATATTATCATGATTTGGACGCATCTCCGTGATGATATCCTTGCTTCCGGTCATATGACTAGTGCATCCACTATCCAGCACCCATTTCGACCCACCGGAAGCATAGCCCTGCAAGAGAATTACTTCTTGGTTTTAGGTACCCATTTTTCAATGGGTCCTTTCATGTTAGTAACAAGGGTCTTTGGAACCCAAATAGACCAAGCAATATATTCATCAAAGGGACCAACATAATAAGCATAAGCATCGCCATAATCATCACAAAAGAGTTCATAATTTGGATTGTGATACCCTGCAAAACCAATATAGTTAGTTTTGTTTTTTGTGACATTCTTCTCAACGGTGCCTGTCTTTGATTGTACATTTTTGGTCTTGTTCTTCTTGTTTTTGTTTTCCTTGGACTTGGTGACATACCCAAGTCCCTCTTTACCATGATTTGACCTTTGATTGCCAAGAACTTCATCAAGAACACCCTTATCCTTGGGAGTGATGTCCTTGACCAATTCTTCTTCCACACTAGCATGTTCCTTGTGACTATATATTGAATTGGATGTGCTAGGAACATCATACTTGTTCAATCAAATTTGGAGCTGATCATGTGACTCATTGAGAATGGATAAATCGCTTTTCAACGCCTCATGAGCGTTGTCAAGTTTCTCCAATTCCTCGGAGAGTCTATCATGAGCAGCCCCAAAGTCAATCTTTTCCTTCTTTAACTTCTTTGCTTTGGTGACTGCATTGACACGTTCCTTAACAAGTTTGGCCACTATTTCTTCATGTGACTCCTCAAGGGACTCAATCCTATCTTAAAGGGAGACCCGAGCCTCTTCTTCTTCAAGAGAATTTTTTAAGGATGCAATTTCCATTACATCCTCCCTTTCAATTCTGCCCTTTTCTTCGACGAGAGCTTCATTTTGGGAAAGCTGGTCCATAAGAGCTTCAAAACGTATTTTGTGCTCACCTTGCAAGTTAGTGAAGAAATAGTCCAAAGCAATAATCTCTTCTTTAACCTTAAGACTAGTAGGATCATCCATGTCAATCATAGCCTTAGGAAAAGAAGAGTTAGAATAAGTTACCTCGGAGCTTCTTGCCATGAGACAAGTAGCATTATTGTTGATGATGTTTTCATTTGGAGAGTCGAAGAGAGATGTTGATGTAGATGTGGTGGCTATAGCAGCCACCTCTTGAGAGCTATCATCCTCGTCCTCATCTTCACTTCCCGAAGAATATTCTTCTTGAGCCACTAGAACAATCTTTGGTTGCTTCTTGAAAGGAGCATTCTTCTTTACAAACTGTTTCTTGTGTGGAGCCTTTGACTTGTCTTTGAAAATAAGTCTTCCTCCATTATCTTCCCTACTTTTATATGGACACTCAGCTACAAAGTGCAGCCGGTCACCACATTTGAAACATGTTCTTAGCTTGGGACCATTTTCCTTTCTTCCATAGGCTCCACTCTTGCGTTCTAGTTCAGCTTTAGCCTTGGCCGGATCTTTCCAAAAGTTTCTAGCATAAAGAGCCAGGTATTGTCCGTGGATCCTTTTTATATCCTCGGGAAAGTCCATACCTTCTATGGCATATTCATCATGATTAATCACACTAGTCTTCAAGGCCATGTTGACCCCCTTTTGCATCCCCATAGCTCGTGCACAAGCATCTTCGGCATTCTTGGCAGCCACTTTGAAAGCGTCCATTTCTTGCATTACCTCATTGGATGTCATAAGGTGGTAGTTATGCCTACCTTGGAGACTTTTCAAATCTGTGGGCTCAAATGGCATAAGAGCACTGGCATACTTGCGCTTGATCCATGCATCATCAACATGAGCGGCACCATGGTTTCTGAAGGTTGTGGCTATTGCCTTGAGCCTCCTATACATGTCCTCGTGGTTTCCTCCATCCAACATATAGAATCCTTCAGCTTCATTGCTCAAAGCATCATATCTATTCCTTCTCATACTTTCATTTCCGATGAAGAGCTCGGTGAGAGCATCCCAAGATTCCTTAGCTGTACTAAGATTCTGAATGTGTGGCATATCTTTGTCACCCACACCAAGTTGTATCATGTGTAGAGCTATAGAATTGAGTTGACTATCGACAACTTCTCTTCTTGTGAGATTGTTGGGGTTTCCAACATGAAGACCATTTTCGATGATTTTCCACAACTCAATGGAGGAACTGCACACATGAGACTTCATCAAAAATTGTCATTGAGTAAAAGTAGATGCTGAAAGTTTGGGTGGATCACCCCTATTATGTATATGCGGGTGAGGGATAGGTGGATCAGGAGAATACACATGGGAAACCTCATTGTATCCTTCCTTACCAATACCCTTTTTCGAGGAGGATCTCTTGCTAGTGTCATCACCAACCACTTCGTTATCTTTGGAATCGGTTTTACCAGTTTCCTTGGATTGCGGAGTGGTAGCCTCAGAGTTAGATGGAGGTGATGCCGCGGATGTGGAGAGACGCATTATCAATTGACACATCTCTTCCATCTTAGCCTCCATTGAACTCACCAAGGTTGTTTCCAACGTCTTGAGATCGTTCATGGTGACTACCTCCGAAGCATCACTCCCATCTACCTTGGAACCCATACTTCCCTTAGGCGGTTAAGCCCGAAATAAGAGCCGGGGCTCTGATACCAATTGAAATGGATCGTATGGGCACCTAGAGGGGGGGGGTGAATAGGTGCTACCCAATTTTTAGTTCTTTTTCAATTTTAGGCTTGACACAAAGTAAATTCTCTAGATATGTAACTACGAGAATTTCCCTATATGCAAACCTAGCTACTAAGCACGTAAAGAGAGGAGCAAGGAAACCGTAGTGGAGCACGCGGAGACACATGGATTTGTTTTACCGCGGTTCCTTCCTTGTTAAGGGAAGTACATCCGCGTTGGAGGGGTGGGCGGTTCTAAGACCACCACGCCACAATAGGCCTCACCCTATTCTCCGATGGATCTCGCCGCGAAAGGCCTGATCCACCTTCTCCACTATTGGTACCCTTCGAGGCGGGAACCGGTGCCTTTACAACGCTACCGGGGCACACACCCACAACTGAATTAGGGGCTCCCGAGATGACAACAAACTGTCACAAGAACACGGTTTATCAATATAAACAAAACAAGGATCTAGGTATTTGCAAGAAATACTAGATCGGTGATTCTCCAAATGAATGGAGAAGAGATGAAGCGCTTGATTGCTGATGATGAAGATCTCGTTCTCCTCCTTTGATTCCCCAAGGGACGGGGCCTTTGGGTGGATCTAGGTGGAGCTCTCTTGGATGAAGGTTGCAGATCAGATCTTGACTTTTTCGAATGAACCAAGAGATCTAACAGGAGGGGAAGGCTCACTTAAATACCCCCTGCTCAGATCTGGCCATTGGACAAGCACTAGGGGCGGACTATCCGCCCCTGGGAAAAATCCGCCCCCAGGGTGGACATTCCGGGGAGAAAATCCGCCCCCTCTCTGGGGCTGGCGCCTGCAGAACTTGATGAAGACCTTGGGGGGGGGGGGGGCGGATTATCCGGCCCCCTCCAAGGGCGGATTATCCTGCATGGCCAGAAAGTCCGCCCGAAACGCCACCCCCCTCTGGGGCTTGCGCCTTGGCGGTGAACATGAGGGGCGGATTATCCGGCCTCCTTGAGCGGCAGATTATCCGGCGGGGCCGGAAAATCTGGCCGAAACTCCGCCCCTCCTCTGGGGCTTGCGCCTATCTGGGATAAGGGTGGGGCGGATTGTCCTCCCATGGTGGGGGCGGATCATCCGCCCCCCAAAGGCAGATTCCTTTTCCTTTTATCCTTTAGAGAGAGCTGCAACACTTCAACACACATTAAATAATCCTTGATATTGTTATCTAACACACAAAACACTAGGAATTATGAAATGTTCGTTCAACAGGAACGAGAAAAGAGTACTTATCAGTAACGAGGTTGAACTAGGTATGTAGAGATACCGACGATCAGACCTCAGATAAGTAAACTATCGCGAGACAAAGGGAAATTGGTATTGTATGTAAGTGGTTCATTCGATCGCAAAGTAATCATAGAAATATGTGGGAGCCATATGAATTTCCAGATTCCTCTATTGGCTATTGATCGGAGAAGAGTCTCGGTCATGTCTGTATAATTCACGAACCGTAGGGAGACACACTTAAGGATTCGATGTTGTTTAGTATATATGGAATATAAGTAGGGAGACTGAATGTTGTTCGGAGTCTTGTATGGGATCCGGGATATCACGAGGAGATCCGAAATGGTCCGGAGAATAAGATTTATATAAGGAAAGTCCAATTCCGAAGTTCAGGAATGATTCCGATGATTTCATCGGAGAGGTTCTAGAAGGATCTAGAAGATTCACCGGACCGGAATGGGAAGGGTACATGAATGTGTCATGGATGAGTGGAATGATTGAATCATGTCCTAGGTAACTTGGTTGGGAATTTGCAAGAAAGAAATTAAGCTCCGAATTGAAAGTCAAAAGGCAAGTTTGAAAAGTCAAACTGGGACAATGTATCCTGGTGGAGGAAGGAAAGAATCCTTCTTTCCCTCCACCACAAGCCAACTAGGAGAGGGAGTTGGGGAAGGATTCAAACTCCCCTCTCCCAAGCCGCCCTCCCTCTCATAAATAGAGGGTAGGGGGTGCCCCAAGGACACACAACACCAGCCCCTCCCCTCCCGCCACCGCCGCACTGCGCCGTCGCACCACCGCCGTGCGCTGCCACCGGATTGCCGCCACCTCCGTAGCCGCCACGGTATCCACCTCCTCATCTCCGGCCTCTAAACCCTAGATCATCAGGGAACCCTATTTCTCCACCATAACCTTCTCTGGCTTAGGCAAAGCCCTGCAGGATCTTCCCTCTACTTCCGACACCACGCCGTCGTGTTGCCAGAATCGCGAGGGGAGAACTACAACCTCCACTGCCTACTGGAACAAGGGAGAGGAAGGTCTTCATCGAGTACCGAATGTGTGACCGACTGCGGAAGCGCTACCAGAACGCAGCGCCGGAAGGATCGTCTACGCGATCTTGAGATCGGCAAGTGTACGACTACATCACCCACGAGAATCTTCTCTCGTTAACCGCTTTGGAATCTTCGAGGGTGAGTACTCTAATCGACTCGTTGCTACAATCTAGTAGATAGATCTTGGCTTGTTTGTGTTCATGCGGTAGATTTTTTTTGTTTTCCATGCTACGAACCCCTACAGTTGTATCAGAGCCGTGTCTATATGTAGATCTGTTGCACGAGTAGAACACAATGGTCATTATGGGCGTTGATGCTTTTGTTGTCGATTGCTTCTTGTGTACTTTGCATCTTGCGGGATGGTGGGATGAAGCGACATGGGCTAACCTTACATGACATCATTCATGAGACTTGCTCCACGCTTGACCTGCAACTTGTATTGCATAAGTGGCTTTGCGGGTGCCTGTTTCTCCCAACATAGTGAAGATTCCATTTACAACGGGTGATTGACAATACTAGTATCAACGTTGGGGTTCTTGTTCGTAAGTTAGAACGACACTTATTGAAAGCCTCAGACCACGTAAAACATGCAAAGAAAATTAGAGGCGTCTAACTTTGTTTTGCAGGGGTGTGCTGTGATGTGATATGGCCATGATTGTGATTATATATGATGTATGCAATGTTCCTTATTGTAAGTCGGCAACCGGAAGGAGCCTTATGGTTGTCTTTTAATTTCGTTAAGACCTGAGTGTCTATTATTCAAAGTAGTTGTAATAGTTGATGCTGGTGGACGACAACCATGGAGCGGTGCCATTGACCTTGACGCCACGCCGGTGATGATGGAGATCATGTTCGTGCTTGAAGATAGAGATCAAAGGCACAAGAAGAAAGGCCATATCATATCACATATTTTGAATTGCATGTGATGTTAATCCTTTTATGCATCTTGTATTGCTTAGATCGCGAAGGTAGCATTAAAAGATGATCCCTCTAACAAAATATCAAGTTATAAATTGTTCATCCTTAGTAGGCATCGTTTCCAAAGCTCGTTGTTTCGAAGCACCACGTGATGATCGGGTGTGTTAGATTCTGCGAGTGTATACAATGGGAGAAAGCCAGATTTGGTCATGCGGAAACTAAGGTTAAATTTTGACGAGCCTAGGATGTACAGACATGGTCTTGGAACATGGAATACCGAAAGGTAAAGCATGAGTCATATAGATGATATGATGAACATGATGATTGTTCGCCTTTGAAACTACATCATGTCACGTGATGATCGGACTTGGTGTAGTAGATTTGGTTCATGTAATCACTAAAACAATGTGAGGGATATTATTTTGAGTGGGAGTTCAACAACAATATGATTAAAAGTTGAACACTATTTATCATAAATTAAATCAAAGTGGATTTGCATAGTTGTTGTAGTCATTGGCATCCGTTTACCACCTTGCGCTTAGTTATAATTGAGATAATAGAACTATAGAATTCTTGTTAGTTACTTTACGAACTGGTATCATATTGTTTTGAAGTGTTGATCTAAAGTTTAAAAGTCCTATTGCAAACTTTCAGTAAGTTCCGGTTACTCCGTGAAGTTTAATAATTGGTATTAAATTAAGAGTAACAATTCCAGTGTTAGTAAATAAGTATCATGTTTATCTCCATGATTCTTGATATTCAAAAGATTGTTTTAATATCAAGGTTATCTAGGAGCTAAAAGAATTGTTTCAAAAACCATCATATATGGAAGATATTGTTATGTCTGAAAAGATGTTTTGATTACAACATGATAGAGTATAAATGTTCTCATATTTCATGAGAATTTTCAAAAGGTTGGAGACGCTAGTCGTCCTAATTCTCCAAAAGGTTTTGGAGAGCAACACTATACTCACAATTCGACGTTATAAGCTAAAGTAGCTTGATCATGAATAGTTCCATGATAAGGATGAATATTTGATGTAGGTAAAATGTTTACTACACTAAAATATTACTAAAGAATGGAATTGGAAAGTCACCAAACATTTGATGATGGTGATCTACTTGAAAGTGCAAGTCCAAAGACATTGGTATTTAACTATACACGCTTTGGACTATGTGTCGTGAGTACGACGCCACTGTTGATGTTCATAGATTCTTTTGAAAGGATAAAGAAATACTAAAAGAGAAATCTAAGAAATATTTGGTAGAAGAGAAAATACTAGAATTGTTTAGCTTAGGTATATAGAGGATATACATGTTATGGTTGTATTCTTTGCTTGTTAAACAATGTAGTTCTTGAGTATTGGATACTGAATTTGTTGGTGTTTATCGTCATATAAAACAACACAATTCATGAATTACAATGGCCTAAGTAACTAGCAAAATAATATGTGATGATGTTCATCGAGAACAAATAAAGGGTTGTTGTGTTGCTCGTTGAAATCAAAACTTACCTTCAAGATTTGTTTCAATAAGTGTTATTTCGATCAGGTATTATGAGAACAAAAGGGTTGTTCAATTAATTGCCGTAATCCATAAAAGATGGATGATTTAAAAATCTCGTTGGAGAAATCACATCCATAAAACTAGTGCTAAAAATGTCGAAAGACAAATTGATTGAAAGATCACTTAAGAAGTGACATCGCCATTTAAACTATATTGGAAAGAAAACATGAAGAAACTCCATGTGGATGGATTTTGGAGTCTTTTGATTTTGATCAAATGACGCTTGTGAAACTTTCTTAGATATGATTAAAACTCCGTTCATAGGCCAAAAGGGAATGAATGACTAGCTTATTGGAACTTATACATATAGATGTATGAAGCCCATTGTGTGTAGTCGAGAGCGATGGATTTCAAATTCATATGCTTTCTCCGAAAATTTGAGTGAATATATGAATATTTACTTAATGAGGATGAAGTGTGAAACATTTGAAAAAGTTCTAAGACTTTCAAGATGAAGTGCAAAATCAATGTAATAATAAAATAAAGAATTTATGATAGGATCATAAAGGGAGATATTTGAGTTACAAGTTTAGCATAACACCTAAGATTTGAGGAATCGTTCCATGAATTTGCGTTTCCCGAAACACCATATGAGTTTGGTGTGCTCGAGATATGTAAATAAAACCTTGTTTGACATGGTAAGATCAAAGTTTTCATTTATAAAACTGCCATTATATTTTAAAGATGAAAGCTTTAGAGACTACCGCTTTTACACTGAAAAGAGCTTCGTCATGATCCGTTGAAATGACACCATATAAAGTTATGGTTTGGGATAAAACCCAAGTTTTCATTTCTTAAAAATTGGTATGCTATGCATAAGTGAGATGTTTACTACCAAAGTCGGATGAACATGTCTTTGTATGTTATTTCTAATAATCGTTGAGTATTCCTCCATAACACCTAAGACAAAAATGTTTGTCGCTTAGTACTTCAAGTTTCTTTGAGAAGGAATTTTTCGTGAAAAGTTAAGTGGGTGGACAATAGAACTTTGATAAGGTTAAACGAACCTTAGCTATATGTGGAAAGTTGCGCAGCGCCGAAAAGTGTTCCGGAGGGAGCAACAATGCTCATGACTCACGTGCCTCAAAGGTTGTGGTTATGGAGGTCTAAGTTCCTATTGAACCAAGTAGGCCGGGTAAACAATCAAATACCAAGATTTGAGGGTTGAATCATTATTTGACAATAATGAACAGACTACATGCAAAGAAGCGATGATGGGCCCTGACCCCGTCAAATGGATTGAAGCCATAAAATCCATGATAGTTCCATACATGAGAAATCAAGCTTTGAACTTGAAAGACCCTCTAGAAAGGTGTAAGACCTTACAGTCATGTTTGGATCTATAAAGAAATAGACATGGATGTTTCACATCTATGAAATAGTCGACATGTTGGGAAAGAGTTCACAACAATGCTCAAAGGTTGACTATGACTAGATTTGATCCTTCATAGCAATATTTAGTCTATACGGATTTATGTAGCAACCACTACATATATTGGTATATGATAGTTGAATAAACAAAACAAAGTTCCTCTAATAGAATTGTTACCTAGGACGTGTGCATAACACGGTCCAAAGGGTTTTGTTAATTCAAAGGATGCTAAAAGCGTATGCAAACTTCAATGGTTGAAGTGAGCATCGTGGAGTTGGAATATTCACCATGATGAAACTGTTAAAAGAGTTTAAATTCATAAGAGACGATGAAGATGCTTGCATTTGCAATAAATTAATTGGGAGCGCTAAGACATATTTCTAATACATTATGTGGAAGACATATTGTTGATTGGAAATGATGTATATTTTATTAACAGATGTTAAGAATTTCATTTCGATGAAAGACTTAGGCAAAACCCGAATATTTGGCATCAATATCTATATAGATAGATTGAGACGCTAATATGGTTGTGCCAAATTGTAACATCCCTAAAATCATGTTTCAAAAACTCATGCATATCATCCATGCATCCATGATCATGTAGGATTTCATTTCAAAACCATTTAAAAAACAGGAGCATATGAGCTCATTATTTTATGTGATCAGCATTAAATCAAATGCTACACTCCAATGAGAGATTGTTGTTCATGAATCAAACCTTGTTACCCTCAGATTGTTTTGCTTGATTGCTAGAGTATAAACCAAAATTTACAAAACAAATATGGATTTTGAAACCAAATTCAAAACTTGATCAAACCAAGTGCAATGTCACTGTTTATTTTATTTGATCAAAAGGACCAAGCTTGTACAGAGAGACCACATGTTTTTATGCCCAGAAATATGAATGTTGCACTCTACAAAAATCCTGAAAAGGTTTGAATTCAAATAGCTTTTGAAATCATTTGAAAATGATTTATGAAAATGCAAACAGAAATAGAAAAGGAATAAGGAAATAGAAAAAGGCCAGCGCCAGTCATTTGGCCCAACGGAGAAACCAGCCCACTAAGCCCACCCGGGTTCCCCTCTCTCTCTCTCACCCGCAGCCACACCCACTAAGTCGATGACCGCTGGGACCCATTCCCACTCCTTTACTCTCACTGACAACCAGACCCACCGTGCCCCGTCAGCGTCGTCCTCAATCAACGCCGACGACCACCTCGCTGCTGCCGTTTCTCTGCACTGATGCCGCGATTAATTGCATTTGATTCTGCGTGTGATTTCCGCCCCCGCTCCAGCTATAAGATCCCCTCTCCTCGCTGCTCATTTCCCCTCACTCAATTTCCTCTCCACGCCACCAGGCTGCCCGGAGTCTTGCCCACACCACCGCAGCACCGACGATCTCCGACGAGCCATCATGGTGAGCTCTGTGCGCGCCTTCCTCTCTGGTTCACGGGAACTGCTTCGCAACCTTCTTGCGCTCCTTCTGACATCCGTAGTTCGTCCTGTACTGCTCCAGGTCGTCGACTCCAACGAGCACCGCAAGTTCCCGACGCCGTCTCCAACTCCGGCAAGAAAATTCGGTGAGAATCGACCGCCCCGTGCCTTCCCTTTGACACTATCCTGTTCGCCTGATCGATGCGTACCCGCTGATGCCCTCTGTTTGTGTTAGGGCGGATCAGAACGTCGCCAACGTCACCGTCCACCCAAGCCCGACGCTGTCCTCTACTCCGACGAGCTCCCAAGGCCACTGCAGCACGCCCCTTCGCCAACCGAGCACGCGTTGAGCTTCTCCTCGTCACTGCGGTTCTGGTGAGCATCCTCCCACCTCCCCGGGTGACCTAGTTCGCCGGCTCCGCCACTGACAGAGAGCGCCGCCGCCTGTCGCCGCCGCTAGCACCGCCACTTGATGGTCAGATGATTAGGGCCGTTAGATTTAGATCCAGTGGATGCGATAGATCGTAGTCGAAGGGGTAAGTTTAGATCTGAGCCACACAATTAAGTTAGATCCAATGGCTCGGAAGCGATCCAGTGCGAAGCGGTACCAGCCAGTAAGATAGCGCCGCGTGGCAGGTCCCTCGTTTTAAAATTCTGATTTGAATCTATTAGATATTTAAACTTGTTTAAATCATAACTTTTGATTCCCACGTCCAAATTTGACAAATTTTATATCAATGGAATCAGGAGAAAAAACCCTTTCCATATATGCAATGTGTTTAATGTTTTGTTTCTGTTAAAATGGTTATTTTTACAGAAACATATGTAGGCCTATTTTGGGTATATTAATTATTTGAGAAATGTTTTAATGATCAAATAAAGGTTGCTTGGTAAGTTTTGAACTTGTTTGTGAACCAGTACTGTGCACTTGTCTTGTTGGGTATAGAAAATCATCACATGTCATATTGCATGCATCCATATATTTTTGCTTGTATTTGTTTTGTATGTGATTTGGTGCTATCATTTTATGTGTAGATTTTGGTGCAAATAGTGATTGTGATTGTGAGGATTGTAGCTACTCTCCAAACTACCAAGGCAAGTGGTGCTTCATGACTTTATCCCTTTGTTTTTTCAACTATGCATTAGAAATATTTTGCTAGTCTTGCATGGATATATTTTGATTATATGCTATGCTTGGGAAATCCTAGTAGTTGTAGAATTGCTAGAAATTTCTAAGTTAAGATGCTTATCTATGCCATGCTTAGCCTAGCTAGTAGCAACCAAGGGTGGCTATATATTCATGCTATGAATAAATATTTCTAAGTCTTTGGACTATGTTTTTGCTTAATAAAACAACTAAGTGAATGAAACACCTGGGTGGAATGGAAGGAATGGTTTATGATGAGTGGTTACACAAGGCCCATTTCTATGGTTTACCTTGTGTATCTCACTTGTGGAAAGCCACCCAGGAACAAAGGGATTTGAGAGGCCAAATGTTAAGAAGCTTCTAGTGCAGCCACTTGGCAATATGGGCTCTGCCTGGATCACATAGGTTGCAATAACTTAGCCATTTGGACAGTTGGTGGTAGTGGGATGATAGGTTGGAACGCGTCCATTTGGTCTAAGGGAAGGCTTCTGAAAGGTCCTGTCTTGGTGAAAATCAAGTCTTGTGGGAAAAGTGCACAACCTCTGTAGATGGAAGAATCTAAGTACTTAGCCATGTCCCTGGTATTGGACAACTTGAGCATCAAGACATGGAAGCTATCAAGAATCTCTTCATCCCAATTTCTAAGTAAAACTTGTGGTTGAACAAGGGTGAAGGACCCCAATGTCTATTGGTGGTTCCTTGGGAAAAGTTTTGACAAAGAAAATCTTAGTGTTTTCAACTGATAGGCAAAACCTATTTTGAGCAAAGCAATCCTAAGCTACACTTAGCCAAATGCATATAGTATTTAGTCCACCAATATTATACTAAGGTATCACTTGCCAATACTATTCCAATGTATTGACCCACCGTGGCTGTAACTTGTGATGTTGCAGGATATTCTGATGATGATTCGGAGTCCTGAGTCTACACTCAACATGCTTGCCTGTGGCACATGAAGATGAAGACTTATTTATCTTATTACTATTTAAACTCTTGTACTAGGCCTGTGGCCATGGAGTTGTAAAAGACTATGTTGTCTCTGGAATGACTGTAATAATGACCTTTGTTTTTGTGTACTTCATCTTAAACTGTGGATGCTAGCATTGATCCAGGGACTAGCATTGCAATCACAGGGATCCTTTTCCTTTACAAAGGAGGGATCTTACAGATGGTACCAGAGCACTGTGTTGCCTGTAGGATTATGACCCTAGGATTGGAAACCACTAAGGAAAAAATTTCAACAACTTCCACACTTGTCTTCTCTTCTCGTAAACTTTTATAATCTTCTTTCTCATCTCTATTTGTAGATGAACTCCATCAACGAAGCCGTGAGGAAGGGACCACTCATGACAATGACTTTGGAAAGTGAGACAGAATTCCCTAAGGCTCTCAAGGATCTCATGGTTGCCATGGGAATACATGGTGCAGCTGTGTACAAAGAATTTCCTGTGATGGATGAAGGAGTTGAGTACTGGTGGGTGCAACTTCACTTGTATAAAAACAAGGAAGACAACCACAAGGACTCAGGTTTCTGCATGGTCACCAACTCGGTGATGCACACTACATTCTTTGATTCAGCAAGGGATGCAGCCTGGAAGGCCATCAAAGAACTTGGTGATAGAGTCAAGTGCAGAATGCTCAACACTCAAAATGACCTAAAGGAAGAAAAGAAACATGCCCAAGAGTTGTAGGCTACCAACCAAACCTTAAGGGAAGACATTATAGATTTAATAATGGAGTCATGTGCTCTAGATAGACAGATTGCTTCTAGAAATATCCTGTTAACCAACTTGGCAAGAGAATTGGGATTGTAACTTCGTTAGTTGGACCACCACACTTATCGTTTTATTTTCCAAAAATGTTGTCTACAATAAGTTGAACCTTGGATGCTTGTAATGGATTATATGTATGCCATGACTTGTGTGTTTACCAATGTTATGCTTGTGATGCTTTGTCTTGTAAAATTATTCATGGTGTTGACTCTAACTTTTTCTATCTTATAAATAGATGCCTAATGTTACCATCAGCACTGCCGAAGAGTTCAAGGGAACTCATTTTGGCCCTCGTATTATTGAGCTCACTAGTTTCCTCAATCTCCCTCTTCCTACCATCATGGTGCTTCCCCTCACCAAGTTTGAGAGGAAAGTGAAGGGTTTCGTGGCATAGTAAATCAGAATTTTCTACGGATGCGAACAGAGGGAAGCCAAGATGTAATCTAGGAGATGCAAACAATGAGAGGGATTAGATGAGATATTCATACCCTTGAAGATTCGCACAGCGGAACGTTCCTCGGAACGTGGGTGATGTAGTCGTACTCGCTTCTCCTCCTCGCGATCCGATCCGATCTAACACCGCAAGTGGCGATGCCTCCGAGAGATGCACACGTGCGGCGCCTCAACGTATCCTCCTTCCTCGGTCCAGCAAGTATGGTGGAGAGACAGATTGGATCTACAACGCGACGAAGCGGTGCATGTGGTGGAGAGTTTCTGCAGCAGGGCTTCGCCTACACGCAATCGGGAGGGAGAGAGAGAGGAGGGCAGCAGGGCGGCTAGGGTTGAGGAGGAGGTGTGTGTGGGGGGGGGTGCACCCCATCCCTCTATATATAGAGGGCTGGGCGCCTGCCCTAACCCCTCCCCCAAGCCCTAGGCCGGCGGCCAAGGAGGGAGGAGTGGGGGGCAAGTAACCCCCCCTTCTAGAAGCTCCAAACTAGGGTTTCCCCTTGTTTGGCCGGCTGGGCCCTATGGGGCCTTGTGCCCCTGGCCCAATGTGTCCAGGGCACTCCCTCATAGGCCCATGCCCCCTCCCGACAGGTGGGGCCACGTTGGTCCCCCTCCGGAAGGTTCTAGAAGCTTCCGGTACAATACCGATTAACCCGGAACAATTCCGAACTCCAAAAACTGCACTGCCTTATATGAATCTTATTCTCCGGACCATTCCGGAACCTCTCGTGATGTCCCGGATCCCATCCGAGACTCCGAACAAAAAATCATAAACCAATTATCCAATCTATCCTAGCGTCGAGACACGTTAAGTGTGTGACCCTTCGGGTTCGAGAATATGCAGACATGATCTTATATCAATAATCAACAGCGGGGTCTGGAAACCCATATTGACTCCCACACATTCATCGATGATCATATCGGATGAACCACGATGCCAGGATTCAATCAATCCCATATATATATTCCCTTTGTCTCGCGATATTTTACTTGCCCGAGATTCGATCGTCGGTACCGTCATACCTAGTTCAATCTCGTTCACAGCAAGTACTTTACTCGTTCCGTAATCCGATATCACTTTGTGATTAACTCCTTAACCACATGCTTGCAAGCGGTGTTGATATCGATTACCGAGTGGGACCGAAGTATATCTCTCCGACTTGGGAGGGACAAATCCCATCTCGATACATACAACCCAACAGGCACTTTCCGATCACCTGAGAGACACCTTTATGATCACCCTCTCATAGGATGACGTTTGATGACCTCAAAGCTTTCTTCCGATACCAGGGAGTTGTATTATCTCATGGTCTAAGGAATACAATATTTGACATAAGAAAAGCTTCACAAAGATGAACACGATGACATGATCTAATTGCTCCGCTTAGTTTGGGTATGTCCATCATATCATTCTCCCAATGATGTGATCTCATTATTAATCGGCAACTCATGTCTATGGTTAGGAAACCTTAACCATCATTAATCAATGAGCTAGTCCATAGAGGCATACTAGGGACACGGTGTTGTTTACAAACCACACAAGTATTAAAGTTTCCGCTTAATACAATTCTAGCATGGAATATAAACTTTATCATGAACAAGAATTATAATAATAACATCTTTATTATTGCCTCTAGGGCATAATTCCAACAGAAAGACCTTTGGGGCTTCAAGGTTAATCAACCCGGACGCCAGACTGAGCCTACCACGGAGGCAATCATCTTCAAGCTCATGCATGATGACAAGGAGAGAGGCCTAGAGGTAGTCATGCAGGACTTGATTAGACGTCTGTTAGGGAGACACTCTCGACAGGTTAGAGGTACTCACTTCCACGCCTTCGGTAGACGTGATGAGGATGGTGAGGCCATTGACTTCGAGGATACTTCGAGGGAGACAGCAGAGCTGATTCGTCTATACCTCCAGGACTTAGAGGTTCTTCTTAGGCACGTGGACACTGATAGGACCAACGTCATGCTTAACAATGACGAACTCCAGGTGCAACTCCGTGAGAAGGACAAGCTCTTCGCGGAGCAAGATGAGATAGTCAAGGAGATGGAGGCTAAGTTTGAGAGTCGGGATAGAAAGTTCAAGAGCCAAGAGAAGCGAGTCCAAGATAGGAACAAGAGGATTCGAGACATGACTGAGGAACTGGAAGCCAAGGACTTCGAGCTCGAGCACCAGCAGACTATGATTGAGAGACTTCGTGCATAGAAGAGGGCTCTCAAAGCCAAAGTAGAGACCTTGACCACCAATGTCGAGGAATACAAGACCGCTATGGAGAATGCAGGTCTTACATTTGTTGAGGAGGAGGTCGATGCCGAGGAGTAGTGATGACTACTCATTTACCTTATTTATCATGTCTTTATTTATTGAGTCGCAATGACCATCCAACATGTGGATGGCTTGCTATTGATGTTTTTACTTTGCAAACTTGTCGTTTATGTTGTTGAACCTTTATTATTATGTTGCATGATTGGTGATTGTATATGTGATGTATTGTGCATGTTAGCATCTATGGGTATCTCATTCTTACCTCCTTTGAAAACCACAGATGCCACCCCGACGTGCAAATCCCAACCCCAACAACAACAACATCACCCCTGAGATGCAGCAAATGATGACAGCTCAGACTCAGCTGATGCAAATGATGACCACGTTCATCCAGAATCAGAACAACAACAACAACAATAACAATAATAAAAACAACAACAATCAGAACAACCCACCGGGTTTTGACATGCTTACCAGGTTCTTGAGACTGAGGCCAGCAAAGTTCTCGGGAACTACTGATCCTATGGTGGACAATGATTGGCTACGCTCTGTGAATAAGGACTTAGTAACTGTTGGCTGTACTGATGAAGAAAAAGTCAGATTTGCAGCTCATTTGTTGGAAGGACCAGCAGCCACTTGGTGGGATAACTTCCAGATCACCACTCCCATTGAGGATATGACATGGGCTATCTTTGAAGATGGTTTCCGTACTGCTCACATCTCATCCGGAGTGATGAGTTTGAAGAAGAAAGAGTTTCATAACCTGAAGCAACGCCACCGCAGCGTGGCTGAATATATTGAAGAATTCAACAATCTGGCGCGTTATGCACCGGATGAAGTTGACACTGATGCTAAGAGGAAGGAAAAGTTCCTTGAAGGATTGAACGATGAGCTTAACCTGCAGCTATCAGTGGCTTATGTTCCCACATATCAGTCTCTTTGTGACAAGGCTGCTATTTTGGAGAGCAAAATGAAACAAGTTGAAAGCAGGAAGAGAAAGCACTCTGACAAGCACAGCTCGGGATCGTCTCACAAGCGTTCCCATTATGATGATAGTGGGAGTTCAGGATCCCATAAGCATGGGAAATTCAACAAGCACCACAACCACAACCGTCATCATGACAACAAGAGTCACCGTAGTCATGACAATGACAAGTACAAGAATCACAAGGGTGGATATAAGAGCCACCACAGTGGAAGTGACAGTGGAAGCCAGCCTGTCAAGAAGGATATTAGTCAGGTTGAGTGTTTTAAGTGCAAGAAGATGGGGCATTATGCAAATGAATGCCCAGAAAAGAAAGTTGAAGGACCCAACAAGCCCAACCCTTTTCAGAAGGGACAAGTGAACCACATCAATGTGGAGGAAATTTATGAGGAGCCTGATGCTGTTGCTGGTAAGTTCAAACTCAATTATGTTCCAGCATTTGTTCTCTTTGATACTGGTGCATCTCATTCATTCATATCAAGAGCATTTGTTGAAAGAAATGAACTACCGGTAGAAACTATTGGGTGTCCTATAAAAGTAAGTTCTCCTGGCAGAGAAATGATAGTGAATTCAGGATGTCATGATCTAGTCATAGAGTTTGGAAAGTATAAGTTTTCTATTAACTTGATAATCCTAAACTCCTAAGGATTGGATGTCATCTTGGGAATGGACTGGATGACTAAGCACAAGGGAGTGATAGATTGTGCCAATCATACTGTCTCACTCACAACTCTAGAAAATAAGAGGATCAGATTCAAGACCAACTTTGAAGCAAAGAGGAGTAAGCTAAATTCTCTTAAGGGGGTTAGCATGGACAGTGTGCCAATTGTGAGTGAATATCCGGATGTATTTCCAGAAGAATTACCGGGAATGCCACCTGATAGAGATGTGGAGTTTCTTATTGATTTGCTACCAGGATCTGGACCAATAGCAAAAAGACCGTACAAGATGTCAGTTGATGAGTTGAAAGAACTCAAGAAGCAACTTGGAGAACAGTTGCAGAAAGGTTTTATCCAACCAAGTTCTTCATCTTGGGGAGCACCAGTTTTGTTTGTGGAAAAGAAAGATAGAAGTCAAAGGTTATGCATAGATTACCGTTCACTCAATGAGGTGACTATCAAGAACAAGTACCCTTTGCCTACAATCAATGAATTGTTTGATCAGTTAGAAGGAGCTTGTGTGTTCTCAAATATTGATCTTCGGTCAGGTTACTTCCAGCTCAAGATAAGAGAACAAGACATACCAAAGACAGCTTTCACCACAAGGTATGGATTGTATGAGTATACTGTGATGCCATTTGGTTTGACCAATGCACCAGCATACTTCATGAATATGATGAACAAGGTGTTCATGGAGTTCCTTGACAAGTTTGTTGTCGTATTCATCGATGACATTTTAATCTACTCCAAGAGCAAGGAAGAGCATGAAGGACATTTATGAATGATACTTGAGAAGCTTAGAGAGCATAAGCTATATGCCAAATTCAGCAAGTGTGAATTTTGGTTAAATGAAGTTGGATTTCTTGGACACGTTGTGTCAGGTGATGGTGTAGCAGTTGATCCTGCTAAAGTTTCAGCTGTAACTGAATGGGAATCTCCCAAGTCAGTGAAAGAGGTTTGTAGTTTTCTTGGCTTAGCAGGTTACTACAGAAGGTTCATTGAAAATTTCTCCAAGGTAGCTAAGCCTATGACTGAATTGCTAAAGAAAGACAAGAAATTTTCTTGGTCTGAAGGCTGTGAACTTAGTTTTCAAGAATTGAAGAAGAGACTAGTGACAGCACCAGTCTTATGCCTGCCAGATTTGGAGAAGGATTTCCAAGTGTATTGCGATGCATCTCATCATGGATTAGGTGCGGTACTTATGCAAGAAGGGAAAGTTGTGGCTTATGCCTTGGGACAACTCAAAACTCATGAAGTGATTTACCCTACTCATGATTTGGAGTTAGCCTCTGTAGTCCATGCACTCAAAACATGGAGACATTATCTTTTGGGAAAGCGATGTGAAGTGTTCATAGATCACAAGAGTTTGAAGTATATCTTCACCCAGAAGGAAATTAACATGAGACAAAGAAGATGGTTAGAACTCATCAATGACTATGACTTGAGTTTGCAATACCATCCCGGTAAAGCAAATGTTGTAGCAGATGCTCTAAGCCGTAAGGTTTTTGTGAATGGCCTTACTAAGGGAGAATTGCCAGATGATCTGTGTGCCCAATTTAGAGATCTCAGATTGGAGATTGTGCCCGAAGGACATCTCATGACTTTGGATGTTCAACCTACTTTGTTGGACAAGATCAAAGAAGCCCAGAAGACTGATAAGGAAATTGAAGAGATTAAGGAAAAGATTGGCAAAGGAAAAGCCAAAGGATTTCATGAAGATGAACAAGGTACTTTATGGCATGGAAAACGTATCTGTGTTCCACAAGATCTGGAGCTTCGGAAACTGATATTACAAGAAGCACATAACTCACCATATTCCATTTATCCGGGTAACACCAAAATGTACATGGACATGAAGGAAAGATTTTGGTGGAATAATCTCAAGAAGGACATCGCCGAACATATTGCTTTGTGTGATGTATGTAGTAGAGTGAAAGCGGAACATCAGAAACCAGCAGGATTGTTACAACCACTACCTATTCCTGATTGGAAGTGGGACAAGATTGGTATGGATTTCATTACCGGATTACCAAGGACCAGGTCAGGATATGATTCTATTTGGGTAGTAGTGGATCGCCTAACTAAAGTGGCTCATTTTATACCCGTGAAGACAACTTATACAAGTGCTAAGTTAGCCAAAATCTATATGAGCAGAATTGTATGTCTACATGGAGTACCCAAGAGTATTGTGTCTGATAGGGGAACTCAATTCACTTCCCATTTTTGGAGACAGCTACATGAGTCATTGGGAACGAGGTTGGAATTGAGCACCGCTTTTCATCCTCAGACTGATGGACAGACTGAAAGGACTAATCAGATTCTTGAAGATATGTTGAGGGCATGTGCCCTAGACTATGGAGCCAGTTGGGATGAAAGTCTGCCTTACGCAGAATTCTCTTATAATAACAGCTATCAAGCCAGTATTGAGATGGCACCATTTGAGTTTCTCTATGGGAGAAAGTGTACCACCCCATTGCTATGGAATGGTGTAGGAGAAAGAAGTTTGTTCGGACCAGAACTTATCAAAGAGGCTGAAGAGAAAGTCAAGCTGGTTAAGGACAGATTGAAGATAGCACAGTCCCGACAAAAGAGCTACGCAGATCCTAAGCGTAGAGAAGTCATCTATGAAGTGGGTGATAGAGCTTATCTTAGAGTGTCACCACTTCGTGGAGTGAAAAGGTTTGGAGTCAAAGGAAAGTTGGCCCCAAGATATGTTGGGCCATTCAAGATTCTGAGTCGTAAGGGAGAAGTTGCCTATGAGATTGAATTGCCAGAGTCTTTGTCAGCAGATCATAATGTGTTTCATGTGAGTCAGCTTAAGAAATGCCATCCAGAAATGGAAGAGACTTCTTTAAAGGATACTATACCTTTGGAAGAGGTTCAATTGGAGAGTGATCTCACCTATGAGGAGAAACCAATCAAGATTCTTGAGACTGTGGAAAGAGTTACTCGAACTAAAACTATCAAATTCTGCAAAGTTCAGTGGAACCACCATTCCGAGGAAGAAGCAACATGGGAAAGAGAAGATGATCTTCGGAAAGACCACCCTCACCTATTTGCTAGCCAATCCGAATCTCGAGGGTGAGATTCACCTTAAGGGGGTTAGATTTGTAACATCCCTAAAATCATGTTTCAAAAACTCATGCATATCATCCATGCATCCATGATCATGTAGGATTTCATTTCAAAACCATTTCAAAAACAGGAGCATATGAGCTCATTATTTTATGTGATCAGCATTAAATCAAACGCTGCACTCCAATGAGAGATTGTTGTTCATGAATCAAACCTTGTTACCCTCAGATTGTTTTGCTTGATTGCTAGAGTATAAACCAAATTTACAAAACAAATATGGATTTTGAAACCAATTTCAGAACTTGATCAAACCAAGTGCAATGTCACTGTTTATTTTATTTGATCAAAAGGACCAAGCTTGTATAGAGAGACCACATGTTTTTATGCCCAGAAATATGAATGTTGCACTCTACAAAAATCCTGAAAAGGTTTGAATTCAAATAGCTTTTGAAATCATTTGAAAATGATTTATGAAAATGCAAACAGAAATAGAAAAGGAATAACGAAATAGAAAAAGGCCAGCGCCAGTCATTTGGCCCAACAGAGAAACCAGCCCACTAAGCCCACCCGGGTTCCCCTCTCTCTCTCACCCGTAGCCGCACCCACTAAGTCGCTGACCGCTGGGACCCATTCCCACTCCTTTACTCTCACTGACAACCAGACCCACTGTTCCAATGTATTGACCCACTGTGGTTGTAACTTGTGATGTTGCAGGATATTCTGATGATGATTAGGAGTCCTGAGTCTACACTCAACATGCTTGCCTATGGCACATGAAGATGAAGACTTATTTATCTATTTACTTATTTAAAATCTTGTACTAGGCCTGTGGCCATGGAGTTGTAAAAGACTATGTTGTCTCTGGAATGACTGTAATAATGACCTTTGTTTTTGTGTACTTCATCTTAAACTGTGGATGCTAGCATTGATCCAGGGACTAGCATTGCAATCACAGGGATCCTTTTCCTTTACAAAGGAGGGATCTTACACAAATGTACATGATGAGATATTGAATGAGTTCAATATGAAAATCACAAGAAAGGTTGTTGCCACACAGAAAGGATTAAATCGAAATTCAAGTGTATCGACACTTGGTAAGTGAAACAAAGATTCAAATATTGATTGATACTTGATGAATAAAATCACAAAAACTATTTTTCAATCATACTGTGGTATGTACAAATCCAGATATGTCCTATGATCTAAATGTTATGATCATATACCAGAATGATTCATAAGATGATCATTGGACGATATTAAGGATATTCTTATGATCTTTTGGAAGAACTAAGAATATATTATTTTGTAGAAGTGACAAATAGATGGTTAGTTCATTGTAAATGGTACTACATTGATACTAGTTTTGTCACATAGTACAAATTAAGTTTATCTCAATCTAAACTAAGGGTGACACAATATGATGGAAAGTAAGTTCCATAATGGATTTGGATGAGTCCCAAAGTTAAGACATTGTGACAGATACTACAACAAAAGGCTAAGTATATGACTGCTGTTATAGCAGTAAAAGAGGGCATTTGTGTCAAGTAGTTTTTTATCAAACTAGGTGTAGTTCACAGCGGGATAATACGATGAAGGTATATTGTACGACAATATTGTCAACATGTTTTAACCCCTAGGAACTAAAGGTCTCACCAAAGGACCAAATTTATACAAAGCCATCTCATTAGAGAATGAGTGATGCGTAGAGACGCAAAGACATACAATTACACACGGACCTGAAAGTGTCAGATCCGAAGGTCGGTTGATCACTAGAAATCATGTACATAAAACACCAAAAAGCCATAGGTGTTGAATACACAAAGATTTGAGACTATATTATTGTATCTAGTGCAAGTGGGAGACTGTTGGAGATATGCCCAAGAGGCAATAATAAAGAGGTTATTATCATATCTTCATGCTTATGATAAATGTTTACATACCATGCTATAATTGTATTAACCGGAAATATTAATACTTGTGTGATTTGTAAATATAAAGAGTCCCTAGTAAAGCCTCTTGTTAAACTAGCTTGTTGGTTAATATATGATCATGGTTTCCTAATCATGAACATTGAGATGTTATTAACAACAATATCATATCATTAGGAGACTGGTGTGATGGACCTACTCCTATAGATAAGCGTAGCATAAAGATCAAGTCATTTCAATAGTTTGTTTGCTATAAGCTTTCTGATACATAGTAACCTAATTACTTCGACCATGAGATCATGCTAATCACCATCATCGGATGAATGCTTTGATGACATCAAACACCACACCGTAACTGGGTGGCTATAAAGGTGGCATTGAGTGTTCGGAAAGTATGTGTTGAGGCACATGGATCAAGAGTGAGATTTGTCCATCCATATGAAAGATAGATATACTCTGGGCCCTCTCGGTGGAATGTCATCCAATTATCTTGCAAGCATGCGACTGGCTCACAAGGGATCATATATCACGGCAACGAGAAAAGAGTACTTATCGGTAACAAGGTTGAACTAGGTATGTAGAGATACCGACGATCAGACCTCGGATAAGTAAACTATCATGAGACAAAGGGGAATTGGTATTGTATGTAAGTGGTTCATTCGATCGCAAAGTAATCGTAGAAATATGTGGGAGCCATATGAATTTCCATATTCCTCTATTGGTTATTGATCGGAGAAGAGTCTTGGTCATGTCTGCATAATTCACGAACCGTAGGGAGACACACTTAAGGATTCGATGTTGTTTAGTAGATATGGAATATAAGTAGGAAGACCGAATGTTGTTCGGAGTCTTGGATGGGATCCGGGATATCACGAGGAGATCCCGAATGGTCCAGAGAATAAGATTCATATAAGGAAAGTCCAATTCCGGAGTTCGGGAATGATTCCGATGATTTCATCGGAGAGGATCTAGAAGGATCTAGAAGATTCACCGGACCGGAATGGGAAGGGTACATGAATTTTTTATGGATGGGTGGAATGATTGAATCATGTCCTAGGTCACTTGGTTGGGCATTTTGCAAGAAAGAAATTAAGCTCCTAATTGAAAGTCAAAAGGCAAGTTCGAAAAGTCAAACTAGGACAATGTATCGTGGTGGAGGAAGGAAAGAATCCTTCTTTCCCTCCACCACAAGCCAACTAGGAGAGGGAGTTGGGGAAGGATTAAAACTCCCCTCTCCCAAGCTGCCCTCCCTCTCATAAATAGAACGGAGGGGGTGTAACATCCTAGCATTAGAGCTTAGAAATTAGCTGAACCCAGATGTGTGCATTGCATTCATGCATAGAAAATCCGAATAATTTTCGCGCTTTTGAACAAAACTTGTCAAAGTGATTGAAGCTTCTCTTAACTTGATGGAATTGAAGTAGATCATCAAGTTGACTGCGATAAGTTTCAATATGACCTTTGCTAAAACCTTATTTTGGGTAAACATGATTTGATCTAAGGGTAGATCAAATGTAATAAAATTAAACCACCACATATTACTTAATGTTTTATGTTAATATTTAAGTGATCATTCCATAGTATTCATTACAATAACCATGAATACCAAACTACGAATATAATTCAAGTAACAAGAATATAATAAAAAATTCTTGACCCACTTTATCCTTATTTATCTCTACCATGAGTATCATGGTAATACCTAACCTTAACTCTTTAGTGAGATTGAGTAGGAAAGAAACAAAGTCAAGATCATTCACCATATATCTTTCTTTCCATATCAATCCTTATCATCCCTATTGAATTTTATTCTAATATCTATTGTTCATCAATGTTGAGTAATCAACTATTGATTCACCAATTCTTAACCTATCAATTCTTGACCTAGCAACTCTTGTCCTTATCATATTATTCACTTAAAGTACTTTAGAGAAAGAAGTAAGAAGAGGTAAGTGGTAATGCTAGATTTTGATATCATCTACATGATGGGAGTGTTAGAAGAGAATAAGATCAAAGTGATAATTGATGGAGTTAACTCACTCCTGAAATGAAAGAAGAGTTATATGGAACCTATAATTATATGGTGATAAAGAAGATTACAAGGATGAATCCTGAAGATAGTTACTAGGAGTAATCTTATTGGATCAAGTAGGTTTAGTCAAAGAATAATATCTTCTACATAGTAAGAGATACTGAGAAGATAATTATAATACAACTGTAATGTTGTATTGATGAAAGCCTTGATTATCCAACTGGAAACCTAAGCCATAAATGATCAAAGGATTATAATGATCATGCTTTAGTCACTAAGATTGAATGCTTATATCATGTATAAGTGAAATTGATGGATAGAACATGATTGAACCCTAGTATAGATATGTTATTCTAGGTTAGCCATGATAAGGCACCATGATATGATGTGAAGTTTGAATATAAGATACTGGAGTGAAGTAAATATAAGATAGTCTGATTAAGATGATGTTAGAGCAACATTGGATTAAAGAAGTAGTATTTTCCTCTTTGGAGATACTAAGCACTTGAGGTGAAGTAGGATTTTCTGTATACATCTATTGAAGTAATATTAGTGAAGGGTGATAAAGGAAGTATATGAATGGAGTTAGAAGTAACTACTTAGTGGATTAGAGGTTATCATTATCAGAGTAGTTTGATATAACCCAATTATAGATGTGAGCATATTATGAAAAGCTTTAGTAACAAGCTCATTGGATTTATAAATGGATTTAGAAGAATAAAAGGTGGATACGAATATTCTTGTGAAGTAAAGCTCATAATGTTAACACATGATGATGGATAGGAAGAAGTAGTATATCTAGGAAAGAAATTCCTTAATTAGAATTCCAGGATTGTGAATTATGGAAGATAGGAATTCTTGGTAAACACTCAACTTTAAATATTTAACCAAACACAATATCCATTTCATATAATTGATCTATCATCTTATTTCCACAATGCTATATAGGCATATTTTCCTATAGCAAATCACTTAAGCACATCTTTGTCATTTCTAATTATCATAACTATATATGCTTAGGAGTTATTTTTAACAATTCTTTTCCTTAAGTCACTCCAGAAAATAATTTTCTATTCTAAAAGGTGAAATCATTCTTGATCACCAACATAAAGACAATCTGGCTTAACCAATAATCTTTATTCATATAAATAAAAGGATGAACAAGAATATTAAAACTCCTAAAACTCATGGTAAACAGTTACAATTTAAAACCCTAACTTTTATTTCAATCATAAATACTGATGTATATTTATTATCATAACCAATATTATTAAAACCTTACTCACCACCAAATTAAGGCATTAACTATACATAAAATGATATATGACCATCATTGATGATTTAGTACATCCAAATTCCGTTAGTATAAATACACTTGAAAATCATTTCATGGAGAAATCGAAAAAGTTAAAACAACCGAAAAGAAAGAAATAGAGGAATCAGCATCTGGCCCGTGGCCCATCTTCCCTCTTCCCTATCTGCTACTCACGCACAACTCTCAGCAACGCAGCCATGACCCAACTGGCTCAATTCCACAGCCCATACCATTTCGCCGTTCTTTTCCTTTCTTCCTCCTCTCGCCAGAAAGCATCACCGGAAAGCAGCTGCCTGGCACATAGACCACCGTCCGCCGTCGTCGCGATGCCCACAGACACCAAGATCTGCGCCGTCGCTGTTTTTTACCTGTAAGAAGACCACCGTTGCGCTGGAGAGCCTTATCTCCTTCTCTTCCCCATTTTCCTCTCTGCCCGAACCCTAGCTCCGGTTAGAGATGACCATCGTCGTCAATAGAGGTCATCTCGGAGATCATGGAGTAATCGAGGAGAAGCGCAACCTCACCCTCTTCATCATAGCCCAATCATTAGGTCAAGGGGAGCACGGTTTGGGGCAAATTTTATCATCTCATTCCATCGGAGTTCGTCGGAGAGCTCGCCTCCGACCACGTCTATCCTCACCAACACCGCTACTGCAACCAATCCTCACCAACACCGCTACTGCAACCAGGGTGAGTGTACGCATCTCCCCATGCTCTCTAATCTCTCCCTTGTACAGTATATCGTTGTTCCGCTGTGAACCGCCGCCGACCACCGCAGTTGAGGGTCGCCGGAGTAGATCCAGTGACCAAACCTGAGCGGCGCCACCACTATCAGGTTCCCCGTCGCGCCCTCTTTCCAATAAGCCCAAGTACAATCACACTCGCGCACCCAATCGCTGGATTGAAATTCGATATGAGAGGATTAGTTCGTGTGACGTCATCCCGACGTCATGCTCACGTCACCACTGCTTAGTCAGTTGGTTTGACACAGTATTTGCACATGTGGCGTATGACATGGCAACGACCCCACCAGTCAGTGACTGTGTGTAGAGTAGTACCGGTGTAAAAAGTATTTACCATTTAGAATTTAATTACAAAATAATTTAGAGAAAGAATAATCTTGTAAATTTAATATCTTTTGTTTTATAATTCAGAAAAAGATGTTTAATATAGGAAAATTTTTAGGAACATAAAATCTATAACATTAAACTATTATTAAATATTATTATGTTAACAATTTAAACAATTATTATTTAATAAAGATTTTATAAGTATTAATATTTTAAAATTTCATATTTTAATATTGGTAAAAGTTAAAAATATAAATAAAATATCAAAAATCTTATAAAAATAAAAATATAATTTAAAACTATAATCATGCATTATTATTTCACCTAATTAAATATTTATTATTTATTAAGTGTTTATAAAATAATAAATCTTATAAAAATCATATCTCATTATTTATAAATCACAAAAATAAGTGTAATATACCAAAATAATCACAAAAATAATACCTACATGTTAAAAATATAACATTCCACTTTTAAAGTAAATAAAAACTTAATATCCTAATAAATTGAATTTAAAACCAATTTCCTTAATCAATAATTCATATAAGGGTAAATATAATTTGCTAATATTTTTAAAATTAGTCAATTGAGTCTAATAAATAGTATTAGTATTTGATGACCCACAAGTGTAGGGGATCGCAACAGTCTTCGTGGGTAGTATTATCCAATTTATTGATTCGACATAAGGGGAGCCAAAGAATACTTGCAAGCCTTAACAACCGAGTTATCAATTCAGCTGCACCTAGAAATAGTTCTTGCTCACAGAAGTTTATCAGTAGCAACAGTTTGGTAGTATCAACAGCAACAGTAAAACATGAGAAATAGTAACAGTAACGGTAACAGTGGGATTCGAGTGCGGTAGGCATAGGGATGGATGGACAAGCGTTGCATGGACGAGTGTAAACATTTAACTTCAAGATCTAGGGCATTACAGATAAATAATAACAAGCATCCAAGTACTAAACAATCCTAGGCATGTGCTCCAAATATAGTCATACGTGCTCGTAATGAGAACTTTCACAACATCTTCTGTCCAACTAGCCCGTGGCAGCGGGGCCTCTAGGTAACTACTGGCAATTAAGGTGCTCCTTTTAATAGAGCACCGGAGCAAAGCATTAACACTCCATGAACACATGTGATCCTCACATCACAGCCATCCCCTCCGGTTGTCCCAATTATTGTCACTTTGGGGCCTTTGGTTCCGGACAATAATATGTGTACACAACTTGTAGATAAGACCACAAATAATACTATCATAATGATTCAATAATAAGTTTAGATCTGAGATCATGGCACTCGGGCCCTATTGACAAGCATTAAGCACAACAAGTTGCAACAAAGTCAAATAGCACTAATAGAGATACTAGGCATTATGCCCTAAGAATCTTATTCGATTACATGATAGAACTCATCCAATCCCTACCATCCCCAAGCCTATAGTGGGGGATTACTCACTCATGGATGAGGGAAACATCGATGGTTGATGGAGATGCGTTGGTGATGACGATGGCGATGATCCTCTCCAAATTCCTCGTCCCGGCAGGGTGCCAGAATGGAGTTTCTGGATCCGAATCTTGGTTTCTGGTGGCGGCGGTGGAGCGGAACTCTTTCTGGAAAACTATCGAATCCCCCTCAATTTTTAGGTCGAGAGGCAATTTATAGGCACAGAGGGAGGCCGAGGGGGTGCCTGGGGTGGCCGCACCCCCTAGGCGTGACCAGAGGTGGGCCCGCGTCTGGCAGGGGTGTGGGCCCCCTAGGCCCCTTCTCTGTCTCGTCTTCTGGCTCCGTGGGTATTTTGGTGAAATATAATTTTTGGCATATTTTCCGGAATTTTTCCTGATAGTTGATTTTCTGCACAAAAACTCGACACCAAGGTAATTCTGCTGAAAACAACGTCATTCCGTGTTAGTTGTATCCAAATCACACAAGTTTAGAGGAGAAACAATAGCAAAAGTGTTCGGGAAAGTAGATACGTTTTGGACGTATCAACTCCCCCCAAGCTTAGCTTATTGCTTGTCCTCAAGCAATTCAGTTGAAAACTAAGTGCGATAAAAGAAATTTCACAAACACATTTGCTTCATATGATGTATATATTCTCAGCACAGGAGTAGATGCTTAAACCATTCATAATAAGAAGTATGCAACTAAGTCTACTCAATAGTCAATGCAAGCTATGAAGAGAAACCAACTCAATAATAATAAGTAGCATGAAACATAAACATAAGCAACATTGCAATGCTCATAGTAAGGTATGATAGAGTGGTATCTCGCTTTCCTTTGTTTGTAGAGCACAATATAAATGCCAAGGCACCTCTGAAGTTCAAGTGAAGACTAGAAGTAAAGATATCAGAGATACAAGCATCAAAGTCATGACATAATTAACCAAGTTTTGGAACAAACACAAGAATGGAAACTATGCTCTCAAGAAGGTGCTCATAGAATAAGTGGTGACTCAACAAAGTTGTGAAAACGGTTTTTGTGAAGGTTTGAAAGGCTTCCCAATGCTAAAAGGAAGGTACTCACTAGCTTTGAGCTCTCATTGCCCCTATCATAGGCATCTTCATGTTGTTAAAGTGAAAGTGAGGTCCAATCTGAGTTATATGCTTGACAGACCATAAACTAGAAATCCCAAGTCCCTTGATTACGAGGGCTGCTCCGCATGCTACTCAACTTTGGTTACCTGCAAGTTCTTGTCATTGTAAATACATGCATATCATAGAGAACCACCAACGGGGTACCCCTTGCACATGATACAGGAGCTATCCCGTGATCAAAATGACAAGGCAAGCAGACAATGAGCATCTCAGCGATCTTTTTATTTACTATATGCATAGCTTTTTATTGAGGATGCTTCATAGAATGCTCATTATGGTGATGCTACAAGTTTCCACCATGATTAGGCATGCTTAGGCTAGCGGCCCAGGCGTTTCTCTAACACAATGTATAGACTCCATGAACTCACAAGCTCCCCTTTTATTTCACATCGTCGACATCCGTAAACAAAAGAGCAAAGTATCAACTGGATAGGATATACAAAAAGTGTTGAAAGCGTTCTCCATGACAGCACGGTTCTGCTGACTCCCAACATATAATTTGCAAGCATATAACTTTCATGGACAAGTCACAATGGTTCAGGATTATTAAGTGCAAGGAATAAAGTGTGCCATCAAGTTCGTGAGATCTTTACTAACTAACTTTCTCAAAACAGACAAACATTTTATTTGGAAGAAAACAAGGCATATAGAATATGCACTAAAGTAGCAAATGATGCTAATAGGTAGGTATGGTGGACACCACTGGGAATATTGGTTTTGGGGAGTTGGATGCACAAGTAGAGCTCATACTCAGTGCAAGTGAAGGCTAGCAATAGAGAGGGAGCGACAAACGAGAGAGCAATAATTGTCATAATCATGATTGCAACAAAACAGGACTAATTATGGCATGAAAGTGATACAAGAACTCTGAGGCAAAATAAATCATCGAGGCTTACTGACTATTGATTAGCCATATGCATGCGTGAGTATGTGCCAAGTCGATTCACATGAACAGTCAGAGGAGGATACCACAATATCATCCCAAAATATGAATAAAACAATGCAAGCAAACATTCATATGACATGCTACAAACTATTAGCAAGATGGAGCTAATCATAGACAAGCAAGAACTACTGAGCATCCATCAGTAACACACTCCTTACCACGAACAGGCTAGGCATGCTCACAATGATGAGTATATGTACAAAAATTAAAACAAAATAGAGTTCGTTACCAGCCTCTTACCACACCTCGAGTTGTCTTAATCTTCATTATTGCTCTTCACTTGTGTGACTTGAATTATAACATGAAACCCAAAATCCACTGAGGACGGCTGAACCCTACAAAGAACTCACAAAACCAAAGAAGAAGAACAAATATTTTTGGTGTTTTCGATTTTTTAGAAACAAGCAAACAAATAAAAACCAAATAAAAACAAAGCAAACCAAACAAAGCAAAATCTTTTTGGTTTTTTCTTTTAAGGCAAACCAAAGCAAAGAAACAAAGAAACAAACCAAGAGAAACAACAAAAATATTTTTGGTATTTTTGTGTTTTAAGAAAGCAGCAACAAAAACCAAAAAGAAAGCGAAACAATGGATATACAAAGAACCGACCGAACATGATACATAGATGAGTGTGATGTCTGTATACCTCCCCCCAAGCTTAGGATTTTGGCCTAAGTTAGGCTCAATAGCGCGGGTAGTAACCCCATGCTGGTGGGTCATATAAGGAATGATCATAGTCAGGCGCTTGCGATGAAGAAGAAGACGTGCCCCAATCAAATGAGGGTTGCTGGTATGAAGACTCTCCCAAGTTGGAGGGCTGAACCGAATCGTCTTCGACATCCTCTTCAACATTCTCCTCTTGCTGGGAGAGCTCTGCCACATATGTGTTAACCTCCTCCTCCGTAAGCGACCATCCTTGCCTGTTATCAAAGTTAAACAAAGCAGGTGCAGGCAAATAAACTATTTTCTCAGTCCTACCCTTTATCCGACCTTGCTAGGTGAAAGATAATTCATACGGTAAACTAATAATCTGAAAGGTGAGGCTCTAACCCATGGAAAGCTAGCACCCTAGAAGCAATGAGACCTCCACAAATTCCACCCTTCTCGCGATTGGTGGTGAGACAATGAGCTATCAAAGCACCCAGGCTATAAGATCTATTCCTATTCAGAGCAGCTGCGATAAAAGCTAGATCAAAAGAAGACAACTTTCTAGCAATCTTTCTAGCAAGAACACACTTGGTAATGAAATAGGCAAAGTATCTAATGGCTGGGAGATGAATGTTCCGAATTTTACCACTTTCCTTTGAGAAGTCGAAACCTTGGAAAATCTAAGCATACAAATCCATAAGCGACTTGGGTCTCTCCTTGATCTTCTCACAAGATCCCCACTGAGGTACTCTAATTGCTGCACAGAAATCAGCAAAAGGCAGGTCGACAGGTATATTATATATTTTGTAATGGACCATGGGAGTAGATGTAGACCAAGTGAACCGGAAGTCCTGCACAAAATCCATGGTTAGCTTAACAAATTTAAATGGTTCACCTTCAACAAAGTGTTCCAACCCTGCATGGCTGAGGGTGGCGATTGACGCGCGGTCTCCTAGCGGTGCTCTAGGATGTAAATGCAGGCTTAGGGGCGGTGGTAATCGGTCGGGCTAAGCTGGCACTCTGAGCGGCAGAGGCGGCGTCTTCGACGGAGAGCGGTGGTTGTGGGGCGTTGGACGGCGAACGAGGGTGTCTGGCGTGCTCCCTGGGTCATGGCGACGCGGTGGGCACGGGTTGTGGTCGAGTGGCGGTGTGTGCACGCGTGCCGGGTGCGGTGCTCTGGCGCGTGCTCGGCATGTCGTTGTGGCACTGGGCGCAGGGTTTTCTCGGTGGTCCACGGCTGGGCTTGGCTCGGGGAGGGGACAGTGGGTGGCGGTGAGGTGCTGGCTAGCTCCCAGACATGGCGAGAGAGAGGGAGGCGGTCTGCTGCGGCGGCGACCAAGTTGGCCGGCGAGGTGGGCTCGGCTTGGCAATGGCCATGCTGCTAGGAGGTAGGGGGTAGGTTAGTTAAGTCCTGGTTTGATCCATAGGGGACAATGTGATCAATTGAATGTCAAATGGGAGACAAGTTTGGCCAGAATCACTATTCAAAATAGTGAAATTGATTTGGTTTAAATTCTGTCTGCCAAGTGTTTGATGAAACGGCCGCAAGAATCTTCTTTTTGAATTTTGAAAAGATTTTTGGTGGGTGCGCTAGGCATAAGCTGGAGACTCTGTGGTTGCTTGGGTTTTGAAAATTGAGCTTGTTTGAGTGGTTTTTGAACTAGTGGGATCTTCCCATATGAGATAGATTCAATTTTAAACTATCATTTAAACTTAGTATTTGAATGTTTTTAGCAGATCACAAAGTGGGCCTCGGTACCTCATTATGTGTACTAACAAGGGGTGCAAAGCTCCACAAATGTTTCTGTTAATTTTTGAGTGCTAGGAATAGCCAAAGTAGGCATGATAGTTAATTTGGCAAAAATGACCATTCACTGCATTCATTCATTTTGAGTTGTTTTTCTTTGGGAAAAGTTTGGGAATGATTTAGATGATGTTTATTTTACCTAAGAATCATTTTACAAGCAATGAATCACGGAACCATGGCAATTCAAAAGAACTCCTAATTTAAATACACATACATATGAATGCTTTCATATCTTGAGATGGGAAAGTTTTTGTTAACCCTAATTTTGATGATTAGAGTTTGATGATCCATGTTTAATATTTTTGGGATGTTACAAACCTTCCCCCCTTAAACAAAATCTCGTCCCGAGATTTGAAAAAGGACGAAAAAAAGATTACCTAGGATTTAAAGAGATCTGGGAACTCCGTCCTGATGTGATCTTCCCGCTCCCGGGTAGCTTCTTCTTCCGTGTGGTTTCTCCACTAAATCTTGAGAAACTTGATGCTTCGGGTTCTGGTAGTTCTAAAAGCTTCTTCCAAAATACGGATGGGTACTTCAGGATAGGTCAGGTCATCGTTGATCTCTATGGTCCGGTGATCAATATTCTTGAAAACTTCAGTCTTCTCCGGAACTTCGAGGCATTTACGAAGTAATGAGATATGGAACACATTGTGCACGGCTGACATTTCTTCTGGCAGTTCCAATTGATATGATACTTCTCCTCGACAATTCATAATCTTGAAGGGTCCGATATATCTGGGGGATAACTTTCCTTTCAGCTGGAAACGCTACATTCCCTTCAATGGCGACACTTTCAGATACACGAAATATCCGATATTGAAAGCGAGGTCTCGACGTCTCTTATCGGCGTAACTCTTCTGTCTTGACTAGGCGGTCTTGAGGTGCCCACGAATCTTGTGAACCTTCTCCTCTGTTTCGCGTAGGATGTCGGGTCTGAAAATCTAACTCTCTCCTACTTTCGACCAATTCAAAGGGGTGCGAGACTTCCTTCCATACATGAATTCAAATGGGGCCATTTGCAGACTAGCTTGATAACGTTTGTTGTAAGAAAATTCTGCGAAAGGTAGACAGTCTTCCCATTTAGATCCATACTCTAGCACACATGCTCTCAACATAAGTTCGAGTATTTGATTTACTCGCTCTGTTTGTCCATCGGTCTGAGGTTGATACACTGTGCTGAAATCTAGTTGGGTTCCTAAACCTTCCAGAATCTCGAGGTAAACTGTGTTCCTCGATCCGATACGATGTTCTTGGGGACTCCATGCAAACTGATGATTCTAGCGATGTATAACTCCGCTAGCTTCGAACTCTGGTATGTGGTCTTGAATGGTAAGAAATGGGCTACTTTGGACAATCTATCAACTATGACCCAGATAGAGTCATTTCCCCTACTAGAAGTAGGCAATCCGGTGATAAAGTCCATTCCTACTGAATCCCATTTCCATTCCGGAATCTATAAAGGTTGCAACAATCCTGCGGGTCTTTGATGTCCCGCCTTGACTATCTGACATATATCACACTTGGCGATATAGCTTCTGATTTCTCTCTTCATCTTATGCCACCAAAATTGTTCCTTCAAATCCTGATACATCTTCGTTCCTCCGGGGTGGATAGAATAAAGAGTATCATGGGACTCTTTCAAAATCACTTCTTTCAATTCTGAATCTGTTGGTACACAAAGGCGTCATTTGTACCACAGAACTCCTTCTTCATCTTCGGTGAATCCGGGTACTTTGCTTGTACCGATACGACGCTTGATCCGTCGATACTAGCATTTGTTTTCTGCGCCTCTTTGATCTGGCTGAACAAAGTGGGTTGAAGTTCTGTGCTAGCCAAAAATTCTTCACTCACTAATTCCATTCGGAAATCCTCCATCTCCTTGTGCAAACTTGGTTGCTCCTTCAAAATCATGGAGTTCAAGCGGCACGGCAATCTACTAAGGGCATATGCTACCACATTGGCTTTACCGGGGTGATAGTGGATGTCCAGGTCGTAATCCTTGATTAGCTTAATCCATCTTCTCTGTCTCATATTCAGCTCCTTCTGAGTGAATATATACTTCAAGCTCTTGTGATCTGAATAAATCTCACAACGGTTTCCCATGAGATAATACCTCCACGTCTTCAGGGCTAGCACTACGGCTGCGAGATCGAGGTCATGGGTTGGGTAGTTCTTTTCATGATGTTTCAGTTGTCGAGATAGATAAGATATAACTTTGCCTTCTTCTATTAGCACACATCTGAGACCGATCTTAGATGCTTCACAATACACATCGAAGGGCTTCTTGATATCCGGCATGATCAAGATTGGGGCTGAAATCAATCTTCTCTTGAGTTCTTGAAAACTCGCTTCACATTTGTCCATCCATTCAAACTTCTTGTCCTTCTTCAGCAATTGGGTCATTGGTTTGGCGATACTCGAGAATCCTTCTACGAACTTGCGGTAGTATCCCGCCAATCCGAGAAATGTACGAACTTGGGTTTGAGTGGTTGGGGCTTGCCAATCTTCGACATCTTTTACCTTTGCAGGGTCAACGGCAATTCCTCTGGCTGATACAATGTGGCCGAGGAATCCTACCTCCTGTAACCAGAATTCACATTTGCTAAACTTGGCATACAACTTATGCTCTCTAAGGGTTCCAAGAATGGTCCTTAGGTGTAGCTCATGTTCTTCTTCTGATTTGGAATAAATCAGAATGTCATTGATGAAAACAACAACAAACTTATCTAGGAAGTCCATAAAAATCTTATTCATGAGGTTCATGAAATAAGCGGGGGCATTGGTTAATCCAAAAGACATGACAGTATACTCGTATAATCCATATCTGGTGGTAAAGGCAGTCTTTGGAATATCCTCTGCGCGAATCTTTAGTTGATGATAGCCAGTTCTAAGATCAATCTTAGAAAACACTTTGGCACCAGTCAACTAGTCAAACAGATCTTCTATCTTTGGCAATGGGTACTTGTTCTTGACAGTGACATCATTCAACTTTCGATAATCCGTACACAAATGGTTACCTCCATCTTTCTTGTCCACGAACAAAACAGGTGATCTCCATGGTGACGCACTTGGTTGAATCAATCCAATTTCCAGCATGGCGTCCAGTTGCTTCTTCAGTTCTGCTAGTTCGGATGGGTTCATACTATATGGTCTCTGGGCTATGGTTCCGGTTCCAGGGATTAGTTCAATGATAAACTCGATATCCCGATCTGGGGGCATACCGGTCAAAACATCTGGAAATACATTGGGGTATTCACAGACTATCCAGACTTGGTCAATGGTAGGTTGGTCTATACTCTTGTTGCACTTGAATTGACGAGGTAAGGTTTCAGATACATGCTCGACTGATACTCCGGCTGTACTGGTCATGGTTATGGCTTTCTTAGCACAATCAATTAATCCTTTATGTTTGGACATCCAATCCATTCCTAGAACTACTACCAAACCTTTAGTTCCGAGTACTATCAGATTAGCATAAAAATCTATGCCATGGATTCGGATAGGGACGGCTTTGCAAATTTGCCTAGCTTTGGTGGTTGAACCGGGGATTTGAACAATCATAACATGCTTCAGTTTGGTTGGTTGAATCTTACTAGTGCTTTCAAATTCTTCAGTGACAACTGAGTGTGATGCTCCAGAATCAAACAACACTCTTGCAAGTACTGAGTTAACAGAAAACATACTCAGCACGACGTCTGGCGCTTCCTAGGCTTCTTCAGCATGCATGAGAAAAAGACGGCCGTTGCGGTTGAGCGAATTCCCTGGGGCAAACCTTCTTCCAGTCTGAACATGATGCTGCTGCTGAGCTAGGGCATTTGTATTGGGGGTTGTGGCATTCTTCTTGGGGCACTCATTGGAGTAGTGACCTTTGGTTCCACATTCATAGCAAGTCACTTGCGACTTGTCCTTTGCTGCAACAGGCACAACATTGCTTCCAGTCCTTGGGGCAGTGTTGGTGTTGGTGGCGGCTGAAGGAAATATGCCCTAGAGGCAATCATAGAGATGATTATATTTCTTACGTATCCATGAGTTATTGTAATGTTCCTTGAATATCTATATCAGGCAACTTGTATTGATTGGCAATTATGTGAATTGTTTGTGAAATTCTTTACTTGTATGGTTATTTAAGAGTTGTCCCTAGTCGGAGTTCACGTGAGGACACATGTGAATATTAGACTAGCACATCGATTGGTTAATGACTATGTTTCCAAGTCATAGACATGGAGATGTCAAACCAATGATGTGGACACATGTTATGAATATGAGGTTGGGCTGACCCAACTTGAGACTCGCAATTAGTTGCAGCTCTCTCTCTACACATCGTGTACGTTTTTTCCTTAGACCTGAGATTGTCGCATGTACTTGAGATGTGGATCGACCTACTTTGGGGCTATCAAATGCTGCACCGTAACTGGGTAGTTATAAAGGTAGCTTTCGGGTTTGTCCTGAAGCATGCTGCAAGGCATGGTCAATCAAGATGGGATTTGCCCCTCTCTACTTGAGAGAGATATCTCTGGGCCCCTCGAGTGATCGGATCCAGAAATGCATGGCTGTGCTACATATGGTTAAGAGTTAACCTAGTAAAGGGATTCCGTATCACAGTATCGAGAAAGGGAGGTCGGCTTGGAGCTAGACCAAATATCGTGAGGCAAAGGGAAAGACATGTACTAAACCTTGTGATGGTTCGTCCGATATGATCTTTGTATGCGTTTAGGAGTTGGCACGTCTTGCTAGAGGCCGCTACCAACTATTGACAGAATAAGTGTATTCGTGTCATGTCTACACGTATATGAACCTATAGGGTCACACACTTAAGGGGCTGGAAGCGTAATGAGGATTGGATCCGAATTAGACCAGGCTTAGGCTACTAATGGGCTGCTAATGTAAAAGCCCATCAGGGACGCCTATATAAGAGAGGGTGGGGCGAGCTGACCAAGGAGATACCATTCCACCCATCCGCCACTCCTCATGCTTGTGTTGCACGCGTGGATCTAGCAGTCCGGCGTCTCACGCTTCCACCCCGCACGTGTGGATACCTCGGAGGTGCTGCATCGGTGGCACTTGGACGAGCCGCGCAAGGGGAACTTCTCGTGGGACGAGAACAACGAGGAGACGTGGAATGTCTGCACTGCCTCGACGCGCTTCATCCCGCAACTGTGTGTCTAGTGGTAATCCCGTGATCTATGACAACAGTATTCCTGGTTTACGCGGTAGAAAATTTTGATTTGCGCTAGTGTAGCCTACCCGTTTCCCTACAGCGGCATGGTTGTTGTTGAACTTGGGTGTGCACGGTTGAAATTGCTAGAGTTGTCGGGGTTGTTGTAGTTTCCTCCAGGCCTTGGGTTTCCACGGTTGGGATAGGTCGGACGGTTCATCGGGGGTATGTTGGTTCTCGGGGAAAATCCTAGGGATGGGTTGGGGCGATACTTTGGGGTCTGGTGGGTTCCTGGTTGATGCATCATGCGGCACTTGCGGTTCTCATTGGCTTGGTTGATATTTCCTTCCATCTGAATGGCAGAGTCGACTAGGGCTTCAATATCAGCAAAGGGGGTATTGACCAACACCGTCTGCATCTCATCGTGCAGACCATTCAAGAATCTTTCTTCTTCTTGGCTTCAGTGTCGATCTCATCCGGGGCATACCTAGCTAATGACAAGAATTTGTCACAATGTTCCACTACGGTCATCCTTCCTTGCTTCAGTTCTCTGAATTCATCTCTCATCCTCTTGATCAAACCCGGTGGCACATGGGTTCTGCTGAACTTGACCTTGAATTCATCCCAGGTCATCATCTGTCCTCCGGTCATTGCACGAATGATGTTCCACCATGCTCTTGCATCTCTGGCTAGATAGTGGGTGGCGAACAAAACTTTCTCGTTAGCTTCCACTCCGGCGACTTCCAGATTGTTCTCCATTGTGTGCAGCCAATCGTCTGCATCTAGGGGCTCTTCTGACTTAGTGAAAACAGGTGGATTGGTGTTCTGAAAATCCTTGGGTTTTGATCCATGGTTGTCCTGATTTCCTTGGCCTTGATTGTTGTTGGCCATCTGAGCTATGTGTTCAAGGGTGGCTAGGTTGTCTTGACGTTCTGCTCTTTCAGCTTCGCGGTCAGAAACCAACATTCAGATTGTTCTCCATTGTGTGCAGCCAATCGTCTGCATCAAGGGGCTCTTCTGACTTAGTGAAAATAGGTGGATTGGTGTTCTGAAAATCCTTGGGTTTTGATCCATGGTTGTCCTGATTTCCTTGGCCTTGATTGTTGTTGGCCATCTGAGCTATGTGTTCAAGGGTGGCTAGGTTGGCTTGACGTTCTGCTCTTTCAGCTTCGCGGTCAGAAACCAACATTTGCAAGATCTGCAACATCGGGTCCGGGGATGAACCACTTTCTCTGTGAGGCATCTGAAAATTGAGATAGATCATGAGAAAAGAGGGAAATTTCTAAGGTTCCGGGACTTTGAAAAGTTTTTAAGGTTTGACTCAGATTTTTTTAGCAACTTGCTTTTCATTCATTCATTCATAGCACACGATACAAACACACACCACAACAAAGGGAAACAGATGGTTTTAAGAACCATTCTGGAAACTAAGATACAGTGGGACCGAATACAATTCACTAACGCTAGTGCTCAAGTGCTACTACTCCTCGGAATCGGTGTACTCATCATCCTCATCCTCATAATCATCATCGATGAAGGTAAAATCCTCCTCATCGGTGAAGAAGTCCATGGCCCTATCCTCCAGAAAGTCATCATCATCGCTGAGATAGGAGTAGGGATCTCCACGAAGGTCTTCTCCGGCATTCTCCCTTTCCTCCAACTACATGTCTCTCTCGTGGATGGTCTCCTCCAGATCCATGATACGGTGGCGAAGACGGGCAATGATGCACTCCTTCTTGTCGAGCTGACGGCGACGAGACTTGCGATCCTTCACTAGCATGGCGAGGGTCTGATCCTTCTTCTTGGCTATGGCGGACTTGTGGTTTGAGTAGGCACGGGCATTGTCCAACTCCTGCTGACGATCGTACATCATGAAGCTGAGGTGGTCCACTTGACTCTTCAGCTCGGGGTGAGGTGGGGCCTCTAGTGGTTGTCCCATAGCATCACGCCTTGGATAGAACTCAAAGCGGGTACCCTTGATCTGATTGATACACTGCCCACATAGACGGGCAAGAGCTTCCTGCATGGCCCTAGCAAGTCCATCGAGCCATTTGTTTTCTCTTAAGGTGAACTAAATTCCCTCAGCAGTGGGAGGTTCAATCTTTCCTCGGAGACTTGCAACAACTAGCCACTATAGATCTTCTCCTTCCTGATCATTGAGCCGAGATCCGAAGAACTCGGGGTGCGGACGCTCCAGAAGTTCCGAGAGCTGGTCCAAGTCAGGCTCAAAGATGAGTTCTCCTCCATTCCCCAACTGATAAAACTTGTTGTACTTCACGTCCATCTATAAGAATATAGGATGAGTAAGTTAGTAGAGTGATCAAGTGTGTCAAATTTTATGTATTTTGCAAAAGTCTTTGAGGAACATGAATTTTCATGAAAGAATGCAAGTGATAAGAATGAGAATAAGTTTTTATAAATACTCGTTTCCTTTGGTTTTGAAACTAAGTTTTTGGATTCGAACGTCCATTCTAACTAGGGTCTCCTATGGTCAGGATGGCTCTGATACCAACTTGTCAACACCCGGATTTTTAATCCCAGATGCCTGTTATGCCATACATCGCAATCCCAGGATTACCATTTTTGCGAGACATAACAGATTTGGATATCACAGTACATCATCCATTACAAACCATACATAAGGTCTTACACAAATAAGGATCTCATGATCCAGTTCTTAATACAACTCAAGCAGCAGAATTACGTAATAGTAACGATAGCGTAGGCGAAGCTCCATCTTCGGGGTCACATGCAATGCTGACGATGGGAGATGATCCTAGTTGTCGTAACCTTCCTGCGGTCCATCCTCTTGGTACTCCTCTTCATAGTCTAGCCACGGGAATAGCCAGGGACAAAGCCATGAGTACTCTTTAAGTACTCGCAAACCAATACTAATAAGTTAAGGGGGTTTTTGGTAGTAGGATACTAAGCTCAAGGGTTGTTTTGCAAAAAAGCCAGATTTACCTCTACTAAGTTCAGAAGCAAAGAAAACTAGTTGAAAGTTTTATAACATCTAAGTGGGAACTTGAATTTCATATCACAACTCTGTTGTGGTCAAGTCAAAGTCTCAATTCATTTCTCAAGTCATTTTGAAAACATCTGACGGGGGAACAGTATGGCCACTCCAACTGTCCATAACCGCGGACGCGGCTATTCGAATAGTTTGACACTCTGCAGAGATTCTACACTTTCACCACAGCATTCGATACATCCGTCAGGAACAAATCCTGAATTCACCATACTCAGTATGCGGATAATCAATCCTAACCTTTCAATTACACGCCCTAGTATAGGCACCTCTCCTGTGAGTTTGGCCTCCCAACCATGACCAACTGTCATCTTGGGTACTGCACAGGTGGACAATCTTCACAAGGTAGCCTCAGCTCAGACCTTGGTCGTGAGGGAACCCATACTAAGGTATATAAGTTTCCAGTCAAGCCCTACCCAATTTTCGGGTATTGTGGTTGTACGGTAAAAATTGGAATGGTATCACATCCAGACAACCATCAGTTTTATAAAGGGTTAAGGCTCATGCCTCAACATTTTCGTCATCAAAATCATCTGGTGTTTGGAAACACCTATCAAAACATTTCAATAGAATGACTCATCATTCTAAGGTTTTTATAACCATTTTCACCAAGTATTCCCATCTAAAGTTGATCAAGTTGTATGCTTAGCACTAGCATCTACAAGTGGTGGTAAATACTAATAAGGGGTGGTAAACAAGTGGGGATCTGCTAAGTTCAATCTCATGCCTTAGGATGACATCAAGATTATCTAGCTTAGACCAAGTTTTATTCTCTTTATGCTACCTTTAGTTATCTTTCTAGAACCTACAAGTCACTTAAGTAAACTCTAAGAGAAAGCTTTGATAAAGAACAATAAAGTACTTAAGCTTGCAAGTAAAACTAAGATTGGGCATCATCAAATGTGTCTAACTAAGCATGCTTAATGCATTACCTAGGTTATCTATCTTTCATAGTTGCAAGTGTTAGCTTGCAAAATTTTAAGTATTGGCTTGCCTTGAGCAGAGTAGTGGTTGAAGTTCTCCTCGGCTTCTTCCTCGTAGTATCCTCCTTCCTCCTCGTACCCTTGGTCGGTACTAGCGTCTATAAATAGATACGAGGTACACAATCACCAAACAAAACTATTTTCAATCATCACACAAAGGTGTACTATAGATGATCTAGCATCATCACTAACATTACAAGATTAAAGCATTTGTCTTATTTATTTTAATTTGAGAAAAGTAATTTCTACTCATTGAAAAACTACTTAAGATTTAATATTCTCCAACTCAAACATGGGATCATGTTGACACATGTCATCACCACATATTTCAGTACATGGGAATGTGATTTAAAGTGGTGTCACAATTTAATAAGGTTTAACCTTTTATTTTAAATAAATCAAGTGACTAGAAATGGCTATGTTGCATTCTTTTATTACTTGAACATTATTTCTGTACGTAAACCCATATGTTTTTATATATTCTGAAAGGTATGAACAAATGTGATTTTTGAGAGTTGGAATCAACTCAAAAGCTCTTATGGTTGAATTTTGAAAAATATTTGAATGCAGAAAAGCTTCTGACTTGTTATTTTTACCAAGGTTGATCTGCAGATCCAAATGATTTGAATCCAATGGGCTTGGATTAAGCATTTCAGTACCTTTATAACAAAATTGGTTTCATGCATTTTGATTCATAGAATAGAGCTGGGTTGAATTTTGAATCTATGTACAGAACTGTGTTTGAAATTAAATGGAAAAATCTAAATTTAAACTGATGGGTCGCGCGGGAGACGCTAATGGGCCGGCCTAGTGTCAATCCGCAGCACGGGTTTCAGCTGACAGGGGTGTCTACCAGTCAGCGGCTCATAACGCACGAAGCAGTACGGGGCGATGTGGGACATTGGATTAGAGTGGAGATCAACGACTGGGGATCGTCGTTGACGACGGACATGTCGCCGGCGAGCTCTAACCCTAGCGGCTCGGTGTGGGTGCATAGGGGGCGTACCAGGGCTCCAGCGAGATGGCGAGGCGGGCAAACGAACTGGTGGTCGACGACGAGCTCAGGGACGGTCGAGGTAGCTCCGGGGGTGGTCGCAATCAGCGGCGCCCTTCTCCTCCAGAGTCGGCCTGCTCCGGTGCAATTCCGGCGAGCTGCTGCTCCCCATGCTCCGGATAGAGGTGTTGGACGATCAGTGAGGTGAGGGGAGTGGAATGGTGTGCTGCAAACGGCTGTGGGTGGCCTCCTTTTATAGGCTCGACGGTGAGACCGAAAGGGATGGGCAGGCGACGGTGGCGACATGGCTACGGGCTGCTAGAGGCATGGCTGAGGGTGGTGATGGACGCGCGGTCTCCTGGCAGTGCTCTAGGATGTAAATGCGGGCTTAGGGGCGGTGATAATCGGTCGGGTGAAGCTAGCGCTCTAAAGCGGCAGAGGCGGCGTCTTCGACGGCGAGTGGTGGCTGTGGGGCGTTGGACGGTGAACGGGGGTGTCTGGCATGCTCCCTGGGTCATGGCGACGCGGTGGGCACGGGTTGTGGTCGAGTGGTGGTGTGTGCACGCGTGCCGAGTGCGGCGCTCTGGCGCGTGCTCGGCATGTCATTGTGGCACTGGGCGCGGGGTTTTCTCGGTGGTCCACGGCTGGGCTTGGCTCGAGAAGGGGACAGTGGGTGGCGGTGAGGTGCTGGCTAGCTCCCAGACATGGCGAGAGAGGGGGAGGCGGTCTACTGCGGCGGCGACCAAGTTGGCCGGCGAGGTGGGCTCGGCTTGGCAATGGCCATGATGCTAGGAGGTAGGGGGTAGGTTAGTTAAGTCCTAGTTTGATCCAGAGGGGACAATGTGATCCATTGAATGTCAAATGGGAGACAAGTTTGGCCAGAATCACTATTCAAAATAGTGAAATTGATTTGGTTTAAATTCTGCCTGCCAAGTGTTTGATGAAATGGCCGCAAAAAACTTCTTTTTGAATTTTGAAAAGATTTTTGGTGGGTGTGCTAGGCATAAGCTGGAGACTCTGTGGTTGCTTGGGTTTTGAAAATTGAGCTTGTTTGAGTGGTTTTTGAACTAGTGGGATCTTCCCATATGAGATAGATTCAATTTTAAACTGTCATTTAAACTTAGTATTTGAATGTTTTTGGCAGATCACAAAGTGGGACTTGGTACCTCATTATGTGTACTAATAAGGGGTGCAAAGCTCCACAAATGTTTCTGTTAATTTTTGAGTGATAGGAATAGCCAAAGTAGGCATGATAGTTAATTTGGCAAAAATGACCATTCACTTCATTCATTCATTTTGAGTTGTTTTTCTTTGGGAAAAGTTTGGGAATGATTTAGATGATGTTTATTTTACCTAAGAATCATTTTACAAGCAATGAATCACAGAACCATGGCAATTCAAAAGAACTCCTAATTTAAATACACATACATATGAATGCTTTCATATCTTGAGATGGGAAAGTTTTTGTTAACCCTAATTTTGATGATTAGAGTTTGATGATCCATGTTTAATATTTTTGAGATGTTACAATAATCATGCAGAGCAACAAAACATTACTAATCAAAGCATAGAGTGCTACTACAAGTCAAGGACTAGATGATCAAAGAGGCTATGGTGACTTGTTCATAGTCATAACATGGTGTGAGCATGTGCCAAGTCAACCCAAAAAAAGCATCAAAGGAGAATACCACAATACTATGCTTTTGTATGCTAAAACAACGCATGATTCTTTCAAGGCACATTAAGCAATCCTAATTGTTTGGAACAAGACATGCTACAACAATAATCACTAAGCATAAGGTCAAAGCAACACCTAGCATTACATGATAAAGTCTAAGTCACATCAAAACAAGCTCCCTTTTGTACCACTATAAGCATGAAACTTTCTACTCTTTTCCAACACCAAACAACTTATTTGAAACAACTCACAAAGATAATAATCAATAAATATCAGTGAGCTTGTCTCACAAATCCACAAAGAAGAACTAAAAAGTTCTAAGCTAAAAGCACAAGAAAACTATGGCTGAACGTAGTGCTAGCAAAAGTGAACACTCACAAAACAATAAGAGTGAAAACTAGAGTGTTCTAGGCAATGAAAACAGAGTGTGTCTCTCTCCAAAAGAAGTGTGTTGTGATCAACCAACTTTGTTCAAGCAAACTAACCAAACAAAAACCAAAAACAAAAACTAGGACGCTCCAAGAACAACACAACAGTGCATGAAACAAAAAAAACGAAGTGTCTAGAAAGACCTGAGCTTTTTATTAATGAAGAAGGGGATGCCTGGCATCCCCAAACTTTGACGCTTGTACCTCTTGAATATTTCTTGGGGTGACACGGAGTGGCATCCCCAAGCATGAGCTTTTGTCCATTCTGCATCTCATTACATCATTCTTTCTCTACACCTGAAATTTTTCCTTCATACAAAACTTCACACAATCTTCATTAGCAACATTAGTGTATTCAAAAGATAATAGACCCTTAGGTTTAGCTTTAGAACAGCAAAACTTTCACTAAAAACACAAGCTACTGTAGCAACTCCTTCAAAAAAGCTCAATTTCCCAAAAAGAACCCAAAAAGGAATCAATAAGAAGCAAATGCAAATAATGCCAGAAATCTGTCAAAACAGACCAGCAGGTAGAAACCGATTTTTTCGAAGACCTTCTGTTGCTCAAATCAAAAAGTGTTGAACTAACGAGAGTTATCTAACATACTGGGGGATTTATTCGTAAATTTTCAGCTCAATCCAACTTACAGAGACTCCTCACAATTTTTTTATGGTGGAGGACAGAAATCTGTTTCAGAACAGCAACTCCCCAAATCTTACTTCCCTCTCATTAGAGGTCATTATTGGCACAAAAAGCAAACAAAAAGGATAAGGAGAGGTCATTACTGAAGTAATGACTTCCAAGACTCAAAAAAACTCTTGGGTTATCTCCCAACAAGTACTTTTCTTTAACGCCTTTAAGTTAGGCATAATAGTTTGAGAAGATGCTCACATAAGAAATATGAATTGAAGTAAAAGAGAGCATCAAGAAGCAAATTCAAAACACATTTAAGTCTAACCCACTTCCTATGCATAGGAATCTTGTAAAGAAACAAGTCATGAAAGCACGAAGCAACAAACATAGGAAATCAAAACAAGTGCAACTTCAAGATTTTCAACATAAAGAGGGGAAACTTAATATTATTGAGATGCATAAAACCATGTTTCCCTCTCTCATAATAACTTTTAGTAGCAACATGAACAAAATTAACAATATAACTATCACATAAAACATTCTTATCATGAGCCACATGCATAAAATGATTATTACTCTCCACATAAGAATAGCCATCCTTATTAATTGTAGTGGGAGCAAATTCAACAAAATAGCTATCTTCCCAAGTCTGTTCATTTGGAAAAATATCATCATTGTAAGGAGCATGGATAGCACTAATAGCACAACAATTATTAATATTATCATTTTCAGAATTGGTGCCAAAGAGATTTTCAATATCAAAAGTAGTGTGCTTTTCCCAATCATGATCACTAATATAGGTAACAGGCATAGGAACATCATCTAGTTCAGACTCATCAGCAAAAACTATGATATGAGCAACATGCTTAGGGGAAGATACCGTTTCCTCTCTCCTTCTACTCCTCCTCCTCTTCTTCTTCTTCTTCTCCTCTTTAGGAGGGAGAGGCTTGAAAGGAAGCTTCTCCACATACCCTGGTTTATTATTAGAGACAATAGAAGAAACTTTGGAGGATTCCTCCTTTTTATTAATAAGAACAAAACTCATATTAGTCCTGTCATATTTGGGTAAATATCATCTTTTATAAGATTTTGTATGTAAGTATTCGCGTGGCAATTATCAACACAATAAAGATGACACCCATGCAGGATGCAATTCATACCAAAAGCACTCATGTCTACCAAAGAAGTTTTTCTTGATAACTCTTCACACCCCAAAAACAATGCAAGTTCATCATGTTGATTATCGATGATCGCGTTATCACAACACAAGCTTGCAGTACTCATTGGATTAGAAAGGTCATTAGTATGGCCTGAGCATTGAAAATTGAAATGACCCACTTCATAGAAGAGTTCACAAATAAAAGGATAGAGGGCACAATTTTTTTACCAAGATCATTTAGAGCCTTATACCATGTTCTGGGTTTTTTTTATTCCAGTGTGTGATACAATATTCTTCTTCTATTTGATTCTTCTCACAAGGTCTATGCATACCACAAAAATTAACATGCTTATAAGAAATAGTACTTTCAGAAGTTTGAGCATGTTTATTGCAATCATTAATAACATTTTCATTTTCCATGCAAGTGTCTTTAAAAGTTTCATGATACAAGTCCCACTTTTCTTTAGGAGCATTAATATGGGAATCAAAGTCTCTATAATATTTAACAAGAATTTGAAGATCAATACCATATCTAGCCCTAAGCTCTTGAAAATTAGCAGTTTCAGCCAAAGACTTAATGCAATCATACTCATAGTTTATACCTGTTTTTTACCTTTGTCGTTATCCCAACCTTCGGTATTGCTTTAAATTGTTTCAATAAGATCCCACTTAGCCTTGACCTCCTTACTTGTGAAGGATCCCTCTAAATAGGTATCCAGATAGTCCTTGTAATGTCCTGAAAGCCTTGCATAAAAATTATTGATAACAACATTACCGGGGAGCTCATGAATGGGACATTTGAGCATTAGTGACTTCAATCTCCCCCAAGCTTGGGCAATACTTTCTTCCTCATGAGGATGAAAATTATAAATATAATTCCTATCTTTATGAATTTCATGAGGAGGATAAAATTTAGAATAAAAAAGAGATTCAAGTTCCTTCCACTCCAAATGATGAGGATCATATACTAGCTCATACCACTCCCTTGCTTTGTCCCTAAGTGAGAAAGGGAATATCTTCGTCTTAACTTGGTCCATTGAAATACCTGCACAATTGAACAACTCGCATAATTCATGTATAAAGAGTAAATGATCACTAGGATGGACAGTTCCATCTCCAAAATAGCAGTTATTCATAACACGTTCAACAATTTCAATAGGTATTTTAAAAGGGACACTTTCAGTATGTGGATTTAAAATATCACAAGTATCATTAGAATTACCACATATGGTAGATAAAGTATCACCAGAGCAAATTTTCTTCCCTAAAGCTGGGGAACAAAAAAGATCTTTCTCATAAAAACTAGCTTCCCCAAGATTAGACGTTTCCATACCATTAGCAACAATGGTGTTCAAAAAATTCATACTAATAACATTTCTATTAGCACGCAAAGAAAGTTCCATAGGTTTTTTAATTTTCTTTTCAAACCACTCAAATTCTAAGTTAGGAAAAATACTAAAAAGCTCTCTAATTTTGTTGTTGTTTTCCATTAAGCCTAACTAGTGAAAACAAGAAACAAAAAGACAAAATTGCAGAATCTAAAGGAAATAACTTCGAGCACTCACACCAGAGGATGTGAGTACCTTTTACCTTACCTCCCCGGCAACGATGCTAGAAAAGAGCTTGATGTCTACGCACTTCTATTCGTGTAGAAAGTTGTTGGGCCTCCAAGTGCAGAGGTTTGTAGAACAGCGGCAAGTTTACCTTAAGTGGATCACCCAAGGTTTATCGAACTTAGGGAGGAAGTGGTCAAATGTATTCCCTCTCAAGCAACCCTGCAATCAAGATACAAGAAGTCTCTTGTGTCCCCAACACACCCAATACACTTGTCAGGTGTATAGGTGCACTAGTTTGGTGAAGAGATAGTAAAATACAAGTGGTAACAGTGCCAGAAAATAGCTTCTGACTTGTTGTTGACGTGGGAGAATGTGTGTGAGTGCCATAAAATACTTTGATGGAGCTTGACGTGGAGGTAAAGACTAAAGCAAGCAAACATGCAACAGATCTAAATGCAAACTGTGTTTCAATGTTTAGAAACAAGGCCTAGGGATCATACTTTCACTAGTGAACACTCTCTCATATAAATATCATCTCTTCATGATACTACTCTTAACTACTCTCCGGTTGGACACTCTAATCATCGGTAGGGCTATAACAGCACTCCTCAAAGTCCGCCTTCCCCAATCTAGATAACCCCACACTGTCACCTTGAGCGCTAGATGGTTCCAACAAACACCACAATTTCATAGAGACTTCCAACTCCAAATATAACTCATAACAAATATTCAATCTAGCGAAAGTTCCACACACGGTATGCACGCTGTCACTTTCACACACGTGGGGAAAACATAGATCTATTAAAGCACAAAGAGTATTTATGTAGACTCAAACCTAAGTGCCACCATGGCGTGCACGCTGTCACTTTCACACACAAGGGGAGAGCAGAGATCTATTGAAGCACTTGAGTAGCAAGGTAGATCTACTTGATTACAAAGCTCATGATCACAATATGACCATGCATAGAGAGAGAGATGAACACATAGCTACTGGTAGAGCCCTTAGCCTCGAGGAAGAACCGCTCCCTTCTCATCATGGGAATCAGCAACGGTGATGGAGATGGCGATGGAGATCGATGGAGATGGCTCCGGGGGCACTTCCCCATCCCGGCAGGGTGCCGAAACAGAGACTTTCTGTCCCCCGAATCTCCCCTTCGGTGGCGGTGGCTCTCTGGAGGTTTTCGTGGATTTCTTCTGGATGATCTAGGGTTTTTTGGTCAGAGGCTTCTTATAGGTGAAGGAGGCGAGGTCGGTGGAGTTCCGGGGGCCCACACCCCCTGTGGGTGCGGCCTAGGGTGGGCCCGTGCCCACCTAGGATGTGGCCACCCTGGTTTCCTCCTCCGTCTCGTCTTCTATTTCTGTATCGCTCAGGGGAAAATATGAACTTTGGCTTTTGTCCCGTCCAATTCCGAGAATATTCATTTTTTAGCTTTTTGAAACCAAAAACAGCATAAAACAGGCAACTGGCACTGTGGCATCTTGTGAATAGGTTAGTTCTAAAAAGTGTATAAAAATACCTCAAAGTGTGGACAAAGCAAAGCAAATTAGATACTAAACAAGCATGGATCATAAAAAATTATAGATACGTTTACGACGTATCAGAAACCACTACTCGATAGAAGTAATGCCATTCTTGAATAACTTAAGGAAATATTATAAGATGAGCAAGTACAATATCATAAGCATTCACCTTAAATCTGCTGGAATTTTGGCCCAAATAGCCTAGACCATTTTACATTCCAATAATTCCTGAAAATCCTAGAGGCCCATGTGGCCCATTCATGCATAGCAAGAGGTGGGACAAATGTTTAGTCCCACATTGCTAGTTGAAGGAGGTTTGCACCATCTTATAAGGGAGGCTCTCCTACCACTTGCTAAAAGGATGAGAAGGAGAAGGAGAGAGTCCCACACGCGCGCTCCTCCTCCTCCGCTGCCCGCCTCGCCTCGCCACGCCATGCCATGCTCCTTGCCTCGCCTCGGCTCATCATGACGCACGCGTGCACCGTGGGTTGCGGGAATCTCGCCGAGCCGATTTCTTTTTTGCCACGCATGACTGGTATACAAACGGGTGTGCAGAATTTGAATAGACTGCTAATGGATTTTAAATACGACTCTGTGGAGGTTTAATTTGAACTTAGTGGAGGTTGTTTTTATTCGGTCTCTGCCTGTTCGTTTCCTCTTCCGACGTCGCCTGTTCGCCTGTCTACCCGTGCCTATAAGAGCGGAATGTCGCTCCTTTCCTCAGGCATCTATGAGAACCATCGAGTTCTAGAGCACTGAGCTACCAACATTTCTTCCCCATCCTGTCTTGTGGCGTGCACTGCGATCCGGGATAGTAGGCCTCCGGAACCCCGCCTCTTCGAGTCCTGTAAGGGAGAAGGGCGATAAGGTTTTTGGGGAGCGCTATCGGCGCGACTACTGGCTTCATCACGGAATCCTCCACCGACGCCGACGACCTCTTCCCCAATGACGACTTCTTCCCTGCCATCGAGAACCCCTTCCTCGACGACATGAGTGACAACTCCAACTCCGGCGCATTGCTGTATGTTTTCTTTCTTCATCTTGTTCAGATTATTTTGATCTATCTGCAACTCTCTGCACACTTTCTGTCAGATGACTTGGCTAGTTTATTTTCGATCATTCTAGTCATGTTTTACCTACTGTTTATCTCGCATAAATCACTTGGTAAATTTCTCATATTTCCAACAATCCAAAAACCTTATTATAGGCAATTTACTCCAAGTGGTTTCGTGGCATCTATGAAGCCACCTTTGTTTGAGGGTACACACTATAAGAGATGGCGTGTGAGAGCAGTTCTCTGGTTTGAGAACATGAACTGCTATGACGCCACTCTCGGCAAGCCTGCGGGAGAGATTACTCCTGCCCAGGAGCAAGTTTTCCAGAAATCTGACAAGTTGTTCAGGGCTGCTCTGTTTTCTATGCTTGGGGAGAACATTGTTGAACCCTATATGTCATTTGATAATGGCAAGGATATGTGGGTTGCTCTCGAAGCCAAGTTTGGGGTCTTAGATGCTGGCAATGAACTGTATATCATGGAGAAATTCTATGATTTCAAGATGTCTAATGACCGCTCCGTCGTTGAGCAGGCTCATGAGATACAGGCACTGGCCAAGGAGCTTGAGTACTTCTCATGTGTGTTATCGGACAAGTTCGTTGCCGGGGGCATTATTGCCAAGCTTCCCCATACATGGAGGAACTTGCTACTTCTCTGAAGCAGAAGAGACAGGAGTTTTCCATTTCAGATCTCATTGGGACTCTTGATGTGGAAGAGAAGGTGAGAGCAAAAGACACACGTGCTCGAGTTGTTGAGGGAGGTTCAAGTGCCAACTTGGTACAGAAAAAGAACTCCCAGTCCCACAAGTTCAAGAACAAGAGCAAGTTTGATGGAAAGGGCAAGTTCGATGGGAAGAACAAGCCCTCACAGTCTACCAATTTCAAGAAGAAGACTGATAAGAAGAAAGGTTCCTGTCATGTGTGCGGTGATCCTGATCACTGGGCTCCTAGCTGCCCCAACCGCTATGACAGGCGCCAGCATGGGAAGAGCGACAAGACTGCTAATTTTGTCATGGGCGACGTTGAGATGAAGGATGTTGGGTATGGTATATTACCTAATGTTCTTTCATTATGTCATTCTCCTGATTGGTGGATTGACACGGGCGCTAATGTACATGTTTGTTCTGATATTTCCATGTTTTCTTCATATCAGGTCAGAGGGACTCAGTCTATGATGATGGGGAACGGCTCGCATGCTTCTGTTCATGGTGTTGGTATGGTCGATCTGAAGTTCACTTCGGGAAAGACCGTACGCCTGAAGAACGTGCATCATGTTCCCTCAATAAATAAGAATCTTGTTAGCGGATCTCTTCTATGTCACGATGGCTACAAGATTGTTTTCGAGTCTAATAAGTTTGTACTTTATAATTTTGGTACTTTTATTGGTAAAGGATATGAGTGCGGAGGTCCATTCCGCCTATCATTATTAGATGTTTGCAATAAAGTTGTGAATCATGTTTCATCTGATCTTATATCAAATGTTTGGCATTCACATCTTTGTCATGTTAATTTTGGTTGCATGACGCGATTATCTAAAATGAATTTAATCCCAAATGTCACTACTGTCAAAGGATCTAAGTGCCTAGCCTGTGTGCAAGCAAAACAACCTCGCAAGTCACATACGACTGCAGAGGTGAGAAATTTGGTACCACTAGAACTCATATGTTCTGATCTTTGTGAGATGAATGGTGTGTTGACAAAAGGTGGAAAGAAATATTTTATGACGTTGATCGATGACTCTACGAGATACTGTCATGTGTATCTTCTGAAAACAAAAGATGAGGCTTTGAGTTTCTTCAGTCTATAAAGCTGAAGCAGAAAACCAACTTGATCGAAAGATTAAGAGGCTTAGGTCTGATCGTGGTGGAGAGTATTTTCCAACGAGTTTGACTCCTTTTGTGCGGAACATGGTATAATCCATGAGAGGACGCCTCCCTACTCACCCTAGTCAAACAGGGTAGCCGAAAGAAAGAACCGCACTCTAACAGATTTGGTTAACGCCATGTTGGACACATCGGGTCTCTCTGAGGAATGGTGGGGGGAGGCATTACTGACCGCATGTCATGTCCTAAACCGAGTTCCCACAAATAAAAAAGAAATTACTCCATTTGAAGAATGGGATAAGAAAAGTTAAAATCTCTCTTATCTACGAACTTGGGGTTGTTTGGCAAAAGTTCATGTGCTAGTTCCCAAGAAGCGCAAGCTTGGACCAAAAACTGTGGACTGTGTATTTCTGGGTTATGCCTTTCGTAGCATTGGCTATCGATTCTTGGTAGTAAAATCTGGAGTACCAGACATGCATGTTGGTAAAATCATGGAGTCGAATGATGCAACTTTCTTTGAGGATATCTTTCCCATGAAGGATATGCCTAACTCATCAAGTCAGGAATTAGATACAATTTCTGAACCAAACATTCCAGTAGAACACCTAGAAAATCCTGAGGAGGAGGATAACGAAATTCCTAAAAGAAGCAAGAGACAGAGGACTGCAAAGTATTTTGGTGATGATTTCGTTATATACCTCGTGGATGATACTCCCACTTCTATTTCAGAAGCCTATGCATCTCCTGATGCTAACTACTGGAAGGAAGCTGTCCGTAGTGAGATGGACTCCATTTTAGCTAATGAAACATGGGAGATCACTGATCGTCCTTATGGGTGCAAACCTGTAGGATGTAAATGGGTGTTTAAGAAGAAACTAAGGCCTGATGGTACTATTAAGAAGTACAAGGCAAGGCTTGTGGGGTTATACCAAAAAGGAAGGTGAAGACTTCTTTGACACTTACTCACCTGTAGCAAGGTTGACCACCATTCGAGTACTACTTTCTCTAGCTGCCTCACACGGTCTTCTCGTTCATCAAATGGACGTTAAGACAGCTTTCCTAAATGGAGAGTTGGATGAGGAAATTTATATGGATCAACCAGATGGTTTTGTAGTAAATGGTCAAGAAAGAAAAGTGTGCAAGCTACTGAAGTCTTTATATGGTCTTAAACAAGCACCTAAGTAGTGGCACGAAAAGTTTGATAAAACCTTAACCGCTACAGGATTTGTTGTAAACGAAGCTGACAAGTGTGTATACTATCGCCATGGTGGGGGCAAAGGAGTTATTCTATGTTTGTATGTTGATGACATACTGATCTTTGGGACCAACCTTACTGTAATTGAGGAGGTCAAGGATTTCTTATGTTAGTCTTTTGAGATGAAGGATCTAGGAGTAGCTGATGATATCTTGAACATCAAACTATTGAGAGATGATGATAGTGGGATCACACTGCTCCAGTCTCACTATGTGGACACGATTTTGAGTCTCTTTGGGTATAGCGGCTGCAAGTCTTCTCCAACACCTTATGATCCTAGTGTGCTACTTCGAAAGAATCGAGGCACCGTTAGAGATCAATTGACATACTCTCAAATAATTGGCTCGCTTATGTACTTGGCTAGCGCGACAAGGCCTGACATCGCGTTTGCTGTTAGCAAACTCAGTCGATTTGTTTCAAATCCTGGAGATGATCATTGGCGAGCTCTTGAAAGAGTCATGCGCTATCTAAAATGCACTACAAGCTATGGCATTCACTATACCAGGTATCCGAGGGTACTGGAGGGTTATAGTGATTCAAATTGGATATCTGATGCTGATGAGATAAAGGCTACGAGTGGATATGTGTTTACACTTGGTGGTGGCGTTGTTTCTTGGAAGTCTTGCAAGCAGACCATCTTAACGAGGTCAACTATGGAAGCAGAACTCACAGCACTAGACACGGCCACTGTTGAAGCAGAGTGGCTTCATGAACTCTTGATGGACTTACCTGTGGTTGAAAAACCTATACCCGCAATTCCAATGAACTGTGATAATCAAACTGCGATTATTAAGGTGAACAGTTCTAAGGATAATATGAAGTTCTCAAGACATGTGAAGAGGAGACTAAAATCTGTCAGGAAAATGAGAAACTCCGGAGTTATTGCATTGGATTATATCCAAATATCTAAGAACCTGGCAGATCCCTTCACAAAAGGACTATCACGCAATGTGATAGAAAATGCATCGAAGGAGATGGGTATGAGACCCATAGTATGAGTTTTCCACAGTGGCAAACCAATCTATGTGATCGGAGATCCCGTGAATTAGAATTGGGAGACAAGATGTTGGTAGACTGAGAGGAAAGTATCCCTACTTTAATGAACACCACCCCGTGAAGATGCAATACTTTCCTATTCTGCACGGCAGGTTGATTTTTATCTTAATGTGTTTTAAATGGCTTAATCTTAAGCAGAGATGTTGTCCTGCAGAAAAACTATTGAAGAACACACCTATATGAGTCTGACTGTCAAACATCGCAGTCTATGAGAGTTGGATGCTCTCTAATAAACTCATGAAAGGCCATGGAGTATGACGCATAAGCTCCACCCACGGGGAAGTCCCACGGTAGCCCAGTATCAGTCAAGGCTTCGTGTGAAGCTAGGTTACAACAAACTTGTAGTTCAAGGCATAGTCCACTGTACAATTCGCAGCCTAGTGTAGCATAGAATTTAGGTGGAAGTTCAACTTAACAGTCTCCACTGCAGTACCGGTATATAAACAGTGTTTTGGAACCAAAGGCAAATTACATGTGCCTCTGGGATCTGGTGGGGGATTGTTGGAATTTTGGCCCAAATAGCCTAGCCTATTTTACATTCCAATAATTCCTGAAAATCCTAGAGGCCCATGTGGCCCATTCATGCATGGAAAGAGGTGGGACAAATGTTTGATCCCACATTGCTAGTTGAAGGAGGTTTGCACCAGCTTATAAGGGAGGCTCTCCTACCACTTGGTAAAAGGATGAGAAGGAGAAGGAGAGAGTCCCACACGCGCGCTCCTCCTCCTCTGCCGCCCGCCTCGCCTCGTCACGACGCGCGCGCGCCGCTGGTTGCGGGAATCTCGCCGATCCGGGTTCTTTTTTGCCACGCATGACTGGTATACAAATGGGTGTGCAGAATTTGAACAGTCTGCTAATGAGTTTTAAATATGACTTAGTGGAGGTTTAATTCGAACTTAGTGGAGGATGTTTGGCTTCGGTCGCTTTCTGTTCGTTTCCTCTTCCGACGTCGCCTGTTCTCCTGTCTACCCGTGCCTATAAGAGCGAAAGGTCGCTCCTTTCCTCAGGCATCTATCAAAACCATCGAGTTCCAGAGCACTGAGCTGCCAACAATTCTTCCCCATCCCGTCTTGTGGTGTGCACCGCGAGCCAGGACAGTCGGCCTCCGGAACCCCGCCTCTTCGATTCCTATATGGGAGAAGGGCGATAAGGGGGGAGCGTTATCGGTGCGACTACTGGATTCATCATGGACTCCTCCATCGACGTCGACGACATCTTCCCCAACGACGACTTCTTCCCTGCCATCGAGAACCTCTTCCTTGACGACATGGGTGGCAACTCCAACTCCGGCGCACTGCTGTATGTTTTTTCTTCATATTGTTCAAATTATTTCGATCTCTCTGCACACTTTCTGTCAGATGACTTGGCTAGTTTATTTTCGATCATTCTAGTCATGTTTTATCTACTGTTTATCTCGCATAAATCACTTGGTAAATTGATCATATTTCCAACAAAATCCATCCATGTTTTTAAAGTTAACTTTAGTCTACAAGACTTTAAGTATAATGCTAAAGACCTTATTATATGTTTTATAGTTAACTTTGGTCGATTGTAATTAAGTCATAAAGCATCTCAAGTCCAAACTATTTAAGCCAGCACAAACAACATCGACCACCTTTAATTAACCACAAAGATTGTTTAGACCTTAGAAAAGAAATCTTTTCTTTAAATCTTATTCTTTTTGCCACTACAAACAATAATTCTTATATAAGTAGTCTCTGAGTAGCATTCCACATTAGTGTATATTGTTGTTGTATGGTATTATAATTACATGTTGTTCCACACACACTCACAAGCCTTAATAAGAAGCACAAGTGTGAAGCTTATCTAAAAGTACAACACATTCCAAAATAACCATTTCCAGTATCCAAACCCTAGAACAACGTTATACCAAGAATTCGAGTTTATCAAATTGCATTACATTACTTATGCATAATAGCATCTTGCTTCTTTAAACATTAGTCCTTACCGGACCAATGATGCTGATTTCAGATATTGGATCTTATATTGTCTTGAAGACCGTGAGTGCATAATCTTGCAATCACAAAAGGCAAGTTCACACTTTCTCATGTCCTTTGATTATTTTCTGTAAAGTATTTTGCAAATCCAGTGTTGTCATCACCTGCATTTCAAAAAGGTCAGAAAACAATATTTTTGATAATAATGTGAACTATTGGTTACTGATCCAGGGTGATCAGCTAATCTATTAAGTCTGGCAGTTGGAATACCACTGCACGGGACTATATCACCTAGGACTTAACAACCAATGTCGCCAGTGATTCTTGTGCCGTATATTACGCGTTGACCATGAGATTTGGAATGGGACGGAGAAGTCAGCTGTATCTTTTCCCTCTCACATGCCGGATGTGCGGGTCGTGGCTGTTATCACTCGTAGCGTGCATATTAATTGGTAATTCATAGAGGATATGCAGCATATGGGTGGGAACCCTCAACGTCCCACGATAGTTCCGGCATCTGAATGGTCTATACTACCAATTGCCGTAATTCAATAGGTGGGCTAGCATACACCAAGGAGACATGCGGGGTCACGGAGAAGGCAGTGATTGGCTTGGATCTTAGTCTGAGCCTCACATCAAGGAAGTGTGAACGAGCCTATAACTCGGATGTGCAACAAAGCTAAGATCTCTCATGGGTAAAGTGATGCACCTCTGCAGAGTATAAGAACTGTAACTTGTTACTCCTTGTTCCGGGAAGGAGCTACGAACGCGGCGGGAAAGGAACTCCATGAAAGTTCTGCTAAACCCATGAAGGCTGACGGACATAGCTTTTCAGAATAAAAGCAACCTTTGAAGAAATGTTTACGAAAACCTGCATTGCCTACGACCTTTGGTCTGTGACTATAGATATAGTGCATCAAACACTCTTTTCTAGTGAACTTGCTGAGTACGCTCGTACTCAACGTATCTTCCCTTGCTAGATTCTGAAACCATTAAGACGACGTCTACATCAAGTTATGCTCCAGGAATTATCATCAAAAGCTAAAGCTCTTCAATGATGTCAAGAAATTCAACATATACATCAACTCAAGTGAAGACAAAGTTACTAATTAAATAGGAATAATCTCTAGCCATATAACCTATTTCTGTAGTGTATTACAATAGCAGCAATGCCAGACCAATAGTTCAGGTACTAGTCTTATTAGTATGCTAGTTTTTGAGTTGTTTATTTCTGATTCTTCTTTGTAAGAAGTTCCTTTCTCTCTCTTTAACCTAGAGTGTTCTCTGGATCTTGTGTAAAGAATTGAGTTGTAACCTATAGTCATGTCTTGGACCTGCTGTGTTTTTGTTGTACCACTCTGAGGGATGTAATACTAGTGAACAGATGTTTCATTGGTGTTATGTCAACGACTATAGTGTACTACATCATCCAGTGGTATGCTGGGTCACCGTAGGGGGTGCCCCAAGGACACACAACACCATCCCCTCCCCTCCCGCCGCCACCGCACTGCGCCGTCGCACCACCGCCGTGCGCCGCCGCCGCTGGATCGTCGCCGCCCTAGCCGCCGCCGGCTCCACCTCCTCCTCTCCGGCCTCTAAACCCTAGATCGTCGGGGAACCCTGTAACATCCCAGCATTTAGGAACCTAACGAATGGTAGATTTAGGAATATGAACTGTTGCATGCATTCATTTGTGAAAATGTGGGTAAAATTTTCGCCAAATAAAACTTTGAGATGATCTTAAGGAGTTATGGGTTTTCAAATGGATTTGAAATATTAGACTTGAGTGTTTGAATTATAATTCAAATGAATTATATATAAGTTTTGAATCTTAATTCAATTAAGAGATAAGTATTATAACTTAAATCTTATCTAAAAACAATATTGAATATGAAATTCATTTCATATTATTAATACATAAACAAGTTACAAAGAATGTAACCTACTGAAGTCATTCCAAACTTCACAATTTACAAAAGAGTAAAGAATAAAAATATTCTTTATTAATAATAATATAATATTTATTACAATTGAATAAAATAAAGATTACAAGAATTATAAAAGAAAAATTACAAAAGAATAATAAAATTACATTTGTACATCTACTAACTATCCTACATCTAAATCTACACTAAATCTTCATCTTTATCTTTGTACCTGCAAAACAAAAACTAAATAGAAACAAAATAAGATTAGTGTTAGTATATTTCTCTCAGATATGTCAGTGAAGTGCACTTGACAAACTCATCATTGAGAAGTGTTATAAAAGGGGCAAGTTTCACCAATATGAAAGATTTCATCTTTCATAAATTCAAAGGCAGAATTCAAATGACAGCCAAGAGGGACCAACTCACCAGCCCGGTGAAAGTAATCTAGTAATGGTAAGTTCAAAAATTCTGAACCTATCCACAAGGGCATAGCAGGCACACAAGCTGGACACACACCAGCATGCAAAGGGTGTGCTGTCGATCTCACAAGCACAGCCAAAACACACAAAACCACAACACAGCCGTGGGGGGAGCACTAGTGCATCACTCCACTAACACATCACACAATAACAGCCAGTGTAGACAGCAGCCAAACCAAGAACAATAGCCAAATCAAACCACCCAGATCAACCCAAACATCACCAGGATGCTGACATAAGGAGGGGAATGGATCTGGTGGACAGCAATGTCAAGCCCAGGAGCTAGGAGGAGCAGGCAAGCTCAAGAGCAAGCTCAGGAGCCCAGCAAAAGCAGATCAAGATCAAGATCATCATCAATCTACTACACCAACATCAAATTTTGTGGTGAGTCTCATAAAACCATCACATGATTTCATCATATTATCTAAACAAAAGCATGTGTTGCTTTATGAAATGATCTCTCAATAATCACCCAAGAGGGGTGAATCTATCCTAGAGATTTCAAGTATAAGGATAAGAAATCAAGCGCAACCACAAGCACTAAACTCTCAGACCAACATCACTGAGTTCAGTGTTACTTTTGCAACTTAGATCATTCTTCATTTGATCTTATCAAGATCAGGGCACATCTCTCAAAGAGAGTAGCACCTCTAATCCTATAAGTTTCAAACAAACTATTGGCTAACTAACTAGGAATTAAATCCTAGAGCCTCAGACCAACATCATAGGCAGGAAAGATAAGAAAAGCTTTCATTTCATCTTGCCAGTTTTAATCACAAGCCTTATCAAGCTAAGCCCAAAAATAAAACTCAATCACTTGTGTGCCAGATCATAATGGTATCACAAGGACAGGGTCTAAATGAACTAAAACCAATCTTGCTTAGTTCCCACAGAAAAAGGGACAAACCACTACATATCATTTTCCTGAAGCCAAGTGCCAGGAATCAACATTAAATTCATCTATACATCCACAGAAATCATTACATGTAATGATTTGATTCAGTGTGTATAATCTCATACAAGCCAACATTATAATTGCAGTAAGCAACTACTGAGAGAAACTACTATCAGTATAAGCATTCTGACAGTAGAGTAAACTCTCAGATCAACAACATAATCCAATCAAGGATTCCATTGAAACACTAGCATGGATCATAGTGGATTACCACTAGAATAAATCTGACAGGCAACTAGCATCATCAAAGCCACTACCAATCATTAACCACAACAGACAATCATTCTTCATGTTCAGATATGATCAACACTAGATCTAAAGCATCATATATATGATCAATAGGGGGCTATGAACCCTAATCAGAACAAGAACCCGAATCCTGTGATGAACCCAATCAGACCATAGTCACTAGGCATGATTAGCCACTAGACACACACATAGAGATTCATGGTAGTAGCATGAACAGAACCACAGAACCAACTTACCCGAGGTCCTCGCTGACGAATCGAAGAGGAAGAAGAATTGCCGACGAACCGCGGCGGCACAGGGAGCACCCAGAGGGGCGCTGCAACCTGCACCCGCCACGGCGGCGGCCGCAGCCGCACAGGAGCCAGCACACCACCGCAAATGTGACCGCGGCGGTTGCGATAGCACCTTTCCTTAACCCTAGGGTTCAGGAATGGGGTGGACCTGGCCACGGGGAAGCCCCGAAGTCAAATCCAAGTGGACAGAACGAACGAGCATCGTTGACAACCCCAAACCGCACCACGACGGCGACCAGAACGGCCGACGGCGGCGGGAATCGACGGTGGCGGCATCGCCGACCATGGGGTCAGGTCAGAGGAGGAGAGGATAAGGTCGAGGGAGAGAGGAGGCAGAGAGAATGGGCTGGGTGGGCCAAAACCCCTCGGGGTGATAATTTGACCTTGCCCTATTGGGCCACACTGGCCCAATAAGCCCAAAAGGCCAGCCCAAGTTGTTTAATAGATTTTTGATCAATTGGAAAAGACCAAAATGCCCCTGACCTCAATAAAATTATAGAAAATAAAATAAAAGTCCAAAAATTATAAATAAAATATTTTTGGATTCATAATAATACACTCTGTCCAAATAAACCAAACATATCAAATTTTGGACATTTAAATTTTTATAAGAATTTTGTAATTTATATATTCTTTATGGAATTTTACAAAATTATTGAAAGATGATAAAAATAAATAAAAATCACTTTCATTATATATTAATATTATAGTATTTATGAAAAATACTAAACAAATATTTAATAATAAATTTTAATGCATGATTAATAATTCCTAAAAGAATTATTAAATCAATAAAAGTCAAAGGGAAATAAAATAAAATAATTCAATATATGCAATAAATATAAAAGAATAATATTTATAAATACTTTATTAAAGATGCCTTATATAGGGAAAATGCATATAGAATTAGATAATGCATTACATTACTTGCATAATCATTTTGCTTCTTTAAATATTGTCCTTACCGGGCAATAATGATGTTTTTGTAGAACTAGAAGCTCAAGGTCCAGTGCAAGCATCATACTTCACTACCTTGCCATCACAAGGCAAGTTCATCACTTGCTCATGTCCTTTGAAGAGTCTTTATCAAAGTATTTGCAAATTGTGTGTTATCATATATGCTATAAAAGAAAGAAAATAATATTTTCACAAATAAAAAAAATCATAGATATCATCCTAAATGATGATATAATGGAGCAATAGAACTTAGAGTTCTAATTGCAACAATGATGATCAAGTAGGGACTTAATAACCCCTGACATCAGTGATTCTAGCGCCGTATATTACGCGTTACCATGAGATTTGGAATGGGACAGAGAAGTAGTTGTATCTTCTTCCGCTCGCATGAAGCCGGATGTGCAGGTCGTGGTTGTTATCCTTGTAGCGTGCATATTAATTGGTAATTCGTAGAGGATATGCAGCATATGGGTGGGAACCCTCATCGTCCCACGATAGTTCTGGCATCTAACGGTTTGTACAAACCATTGCCGTAATTCATTATGTGGGCATGGTGTACACCAAGGAGGCATGCGGGGTCGCGAAGGGGGCAGTGATTGGCTTGGACCAACTACTGGGCCCCACATCATGGAATTGTGGACGGGAAAGTACGCCCGGTTGTGCAACGAGGAGTTGATCTCTCATGGGTAAAGTAACGCACCTCTGCAGAGTGTAAGAACTGTAACTTGTTACTCCCTGTTCCGGGAAGGAGCTACGAACGCGGAAGGAAAGGAACTCCATGAAAGTTCTGGTCAACCTGTGAAGGCTGATTGTCATAGTTTTTCGGGATAAAATCAATCTTTGAAGAAATATTTACAAAAACTGCATAGTGCCAAGGATTTATAATCCGAGGTGGTAGTTAGAGCATCAAACTTCCCACCTTGCATATAATGAACTTGTTGGGTAACGCTGTTACTCATTCTTTCCTTTGATCCCTTGCTTAGACTCTGAGGATCCCGAAGACGTGCCAATGTATGCAGCTGAATGCCAAGAAGATGTGTTCTACGAGGAACCCGATCTATCCGGAGAAGTTCAAGGTGTGGAATACGAGATCCGCTACGGTGTCGATGAGAACGAGACCAACTAAGTACCTAGTTAGTAGTAACTAACGGGGCCGAGCAGCATGAACTCTATAGAATAAGTTGTTGAGCTCAACTCCTAGTCGGAGTTGTGACTTTTAAATTCCGCTGAACACTTTATATTTGGTTTGTAAGTTGGATCTTTTGGAAGTCTTGAACTTCCAGTATTGTAATAACAATAATGTGTGTACTTTTGTAATATGGACCCGCAATGTTTCTGTTGTACCACTCTAAGGGATGTGATATTTATGGAATGGTGTTCTGTGGATGTCATGTCAACGACAATAGTGTACTACACATGCAGTGGTATGTTGGGTCACCGCAGTTGGTATCAGAGCAAATTGCTTTGACCTTAGGTTGGAAACCTAGTAGAGGTTATTACCTGTAGGAAAGCTAGCAACGATAAAGAATTCTCTAAAAGTAATATAATGAGTATTCAAATGAGAATATTCCGTTATATATTTTAGTGCGATAATTCTTTGTTATGATGCAATATGTCATTGGATACTAATCAAAATTATTTTTTCTGATATACAGAGATATGGCACCAAAGTTTCCAAAACAGTCTTTGGTAAGGAAAGAGGAGACTCTTGATGATTATCAAGGATCATTTACAGACCAACTTCGTCAACTTTTAAAGCTTTTTAATTGTCCAACTAGAATTCCAGTGAACACTATCACTTACCTTGATGGCCGGATGTTATCCAAGTATCGTGTGAGTATCCAACTTCCAGAGAAGCTTGGATTATATCACGATCTACCTATAGGAGAAGGCAGGAGTCATTTAGCCAGCCTATCATATTGCTGTTGTGGAGGCGATAGCTAATATTCGGGAGCAGAAAACCAAGGAGCTAGAAGGTAGCACATTTTCTGTGATACCTCATGATTCTATAGACTCGGAGCCTATACCGGATCATCTTAATTTGGTTAAGAAGCATCCTAAGTTAGCTTCCAAGTTTATGGATAGATATCGGACACTCGTTGCGTCTTTTTATAAGACTCATCAAGTGATTGTCGAAGACAAAAATGACATGTTAGAGGATCTAACTGATCCGGAAAGGAGGAAGCAGTTAGCATTCTAGTTAGAGAAAGAAGCAAGTAGTAGTGCAACACCTATCTTTAAGGATATACCTATAGATCCGGAATTTTTTATACCATATCCTTACTCACCAAGACTTGAACCTACACATGATCCTACTATGGATATGCGGTATGCAGTACCACAGGGCTCAAAGGATGGTTCTGACTCGGAACTTCCTATTGAGAATTCGGATAGTTGGAGGATGGGATCATATAATGGATCTCATGAACACCAGATGTCCACAGATGGTTCTGATAGAAATGTTGGACAATCTAGTTGGATGGGTGAAAGGATGAATCCTAATAACAGAAGTAGAAATACCATGTCAATAGATGATCAGGATGAAGAAGAAGATCCTGAGGAGAGAGTGTTTGAATCATCAACATCTTCTCAAAACCCAGGAAATATACATTATCCAGTGTTCAATTATCTTGTCCACGAGAGCACCTGGGAAGCAGCAGGATCTGCGTATTCTGTTGACAGCTCAAGGAATGAAGCTCAGGAGATGCAGGCTGGAGATAATGTTGAATATGATTCTGAAGACTTTTCAGCTGAGATGGAGGGAGTCAATGCGCTCAGGTTGAGTAATGACTCAAGCCCTGATACTTCAGATATAGAGTATGTTCCTTCTGGAAGGCCATTTGTTCCACAAACTGTGCGACGGACAACACGTCATCACGGTTGGACATCAGGCATGTATGATGAGCGTAGTTACTACTAGAAGGAGGCAACTAGTTAGTGATATTAAGTACCGTGTAATGTACTCCAAGTAATAAGGTAGTTTTGTAGTAATACCAATATGGTATATGTTGTAATGATTTCGTATCATTATGATATTATCTATAATGTGTGAAATGCATATTTGCATTTTCTTTGGATCTTCATTGTGTGACTAGTTCTGTGCGTAAAGTTGAGCTCAGAACACATGTGCATGATGTAATTATGAGTATTTGCTTTATGATGTAGGACTAGGGGGTCATGATTACGGGTGTAGAAATGGAAACTGAGCAGCAGCGGATGGAGCGTGAGGCCAAGGAAAAGGCCGACGCTGATGCAGCAAATCAAGGAGCATTACCACCACCACTAATGAGGTCGTTAATGGAACAGAAATTTATGCAATGCATGCAAATGATGCAAGAGACCCAGAACAAGTTCATGGAAGAGTTGCTGGTGAAGGGTTTCGCAGCATAGTATCAAAGTTTTTCTACGAAAGCGAACAGAGGGAAAGCCAAGATCTAATCTAGGAGATGCAAACAACGAGAGAGATTGGATTAGATCTTCATACCCTTGAAGATTCGCACAGCGGAACGTTCGTCGGAACGTGGGTGATGTAGTCGTACTCGCTTCTCCTCCTCGCGATCCGATCCGATCTAGCACCACAAGTGGCGGTGCCTCCGTGAGATGCATACGTGCAGCACCTCGACGTCTCCTCCTTCCTCGGACCAGCAAGTAGGGTGGAGAGATAGATTGGATCTACAACACGACGGTGTGGTGTATATGGTGGAGAATTTCTGCAGCAGGGCTTCGCCTACAAACAGTCGGGAGGGAGAGAGGAAGGCAGCAGGGCTACTAGGGCTTGGAGGGAGGTGTGTCTAGGGGGAAGGGGGCGCACCAGCCCTCTATATATAGAGGGGGGGTGCGGCCAGCCCTTGCCCATCCTCCAAGCCTATCTCTAGTTTAAATGATTTAAACTCTCCCTTCTAGAAACCCTATCTTATCTCTAGTTTAAACGATTTAAACTTATCTAGGATCGGCTGGGCCCTATGGGGCCTTGTGCCCCTGGCCCAATGCGGCCAGGACACTCCCTCATAGGCCCATGCCCCCTCCCGGAAGGTGGGGCCACGTTGGTCCCCTTCCGGAAGGTTCTAGAAGCTTCCGGTACAATACCGATTAACCCGGAACTATTCCGAACTCCAAAAACCGCACTGCCTTATATGAATCTTATTCTCCGGACCATTTCGGAACCTCTCGTGATATCTCGGATCCCATCCGAGACTCCGAACAAAAATTCATAAACCAATTATCCAATCTATCCTAGCGTCGAGACACGTTAAGTGTGTGACCCTGCGGGTTCGAGAATATGCAGACATGATCTTCTATCAATAATCAACAGCGGGGTCTGGGCACCCATATTGACTCCCACACATTCATCGATGATCATATCAGATGAACCACGATGCCAGGATTCAATCAATCCCATATATATATTCCCTTCGTCTCGCGATATTTTACTTGCCCGAGATTCGATCGTCGGTATCGTCATACCTAGTTCAATCTCGTTCACAGCAAGTACTTTACTCGTTCCGTAATCCGATATCACTTTGTGATTAACTCCTTAACCACATGCTTGCAAGCGGTGTTGATATCGATTACCGAGTGGGCCCGAAGCATATCTCTCCGACTTGGGAGGGACAAATCCCATCGCGATACATACAACCCAACAGATACTTTCCGATCACCTGAGAGACACCTTTATGATCACCCTCTCATAGGATGACGTTTGATGACCTCAAAGCTTTCTTCCGATACCAGGGAGTTGTATTATCTCATGGTCTAAGGAATACAATATTTGACATGAGAAAAGCTTCGCAAAGACGAACACGATGAAACGATCTAATAGCTTTGCTTAGTTTGGGTATGTCCACCATATCATTCTCCCAATGATATGATCTCATTATCAATTGACAACTCATGTCTATGGTTAGGAAACCTTAACCATCATTGATCAATGAGCTAGTCCATAGAGGCGTACTAGGGACACGGTGTTGTTCACAAACCACACAAGTATTAAAGTTTCCGCTTAATACAATTCTAGCATGGAATATAAACTTTATCATGAACAAGAATTATAATAATAACATCTTTATTATTGCCTCTAGGGCATAATTCCAACAGTGTCCCACTTGCACTAGAGTCAATAATCTAGTTTACATTTGGCAACAATCTCACACCCATGGCACTGAGGTGCTGATCATGTTTTACACGTGGAAGAGGTTTAGTCAATGGATCTGCGACATTCAGATCTGTATGTACTTTGCTGATCTTCAGATCTCCATCTGCTATATAATCTTGGATTATATGAAACTTGCGGTTGATATGCTTGGTCTTTGGATGATATCTTGGTTCCTTAGCGAGTGCTATGGCGCCAGTGTTGTCACACAATATCTCAAGTGGGTCCAATGCACTTGGAACCACGCCAAGCTCAGTGATGAAGTTCCTGATCCAAACTCCTTCACTTGACGCTTCTGCAGCAGCCATGTATTCCGCTTCTACTGTAGATCCCGCGATCACGCTTTGCTTGCAGCTTCTCCAGCTCACAGCTCCTCCATTCAAAATATACACGTATCCTGTCTGAGATTTACAATCATCCTTGTCGGTGTCGAAACTAGCATCGACATAACCTTTTACGACGAGCTGTTCATCACCCCCATAGACTAAGAACATTTCTTTAGTCCTATTTAGGTACCTTAGGATGTTCTTCACGGCTGTCCAGTGTTCCACTCCTGGATCACTTTGATATCTGCTCGTCAAACTAAGAGCATTGGACACATCCGGTCTAGTACACAGCATGGCATACATGATGGAACCTATGGCCGAGGCATAAGGCACTTTGCTCATAGCTTCCCTATCATTTACCGTAGCTGGACACTGAGCCTTGCTCAATATCTTCCCTGACAACATAGGCACTGAACCTTTCAATGCCTTATCCATTCTGAACCTTTTCAGAACTTTGTCTAGGTATGTACTCTGGCTTAAAGCTATCAGGCGTCTTTGTCTATCTCTATAGATCTTGATGCTCAATATATAAGCAGCTTCACCTAGGTCTTTCATTGAAAAACACTTGTTCAAATAACTCTTCACATCGTTAAGCATGTTGATGTCATTTCCAATAATCAATATGTCATCCACATATAGTACCAGAAACGTCACCGAGCTCCCACTCACTTTCTTGTAGATGCAAGCTTCGTAGCAATTTGGAACAAATCCAAAGCTCTTGATCACTTGATCAAAACGAAGGTTCCAACTCCGAGATGCTTGCTTCAGTCCATAAATGGAACGCTGAAGTTTGCATACTTTATCAGCATCCTTAGGATCGACAAAACCTTCGGGTTGCATCATATACAACTCTTCATCAATGTTGCCATTGAGGAACGCAGTCTTGACATCCATCTGCCATATTTCATAATCATGAAACGCAGCAATTGCTAATAAAATCCGAATAGACTTAAACATCGCTACGGGAGAGAAAGTCTCATCGTAGTCAACACCTTGAACTTGTCGAAAACCTTTCGCGACAAGCCGTGCTTTATAGACGGTAACATTACCATCCGCGCCCGTTTTCTTCTTGAAGATCCATTTGCACTCAACGGCCTTTCGGTCGCTAGGAGGGTCCACCAAAGTCCATACTTGGTTTTCGCTCATGGATCCCAATTCGGATTTCATGGCTTCTAGCCATTTCTCAGAGTCTGGGCTCATCATCGCTTCCTCATAGTTCATAGGTTCACTGTCTTCTACTAACAAGACTGTCAAGACAGGGTTGCCGTACCACTCAGGAGGGGCACGCGACCTTGTCGACCTGCGATGTTCAGTAGCAGCATCGTCCAAAGCTTCATGATCCTTGTCATTAGCTTCCTCTATTGTTGGCGCAGGCGGCACTAGAACAATTTCAAGTGCTGCGCTACTCTCCAATTCAAGAGAAGGTTCAACAACCTCGTCTAGCTCTACTTTCCTCCCACTCACTTCTTTCGAGAGAAACTCCTTCTCAAGAAAGGAACCGTTCTTTGCGACAAACACTTTGCCTTCGGTTCTGTGATAGAAGGTATACCCAATAGTTTCCTTAGGGTATCCTATGAAGACGCATTTCTCCGCTTTGGGTTCGAGCTTGTCCGGCATCAACTTCTTGACGTAAGCTTCGCATCCCCAAACTTTAAGAAACGACAACTTAGGTTTAGCACCAAACCACAGTTCATACGGTGTCGTCTCAACGGATTTAGATGGAGCCCTATTTAAAGTGAATGCAGCGGTTTCTAATGCATAACCCCAAAACGATAACGGCAAATCAGTAAGAGACATCATCGATCGGACCATATCTAATAGGGTTCGATTCCGGCGTTCAGACACACCATTGCGCTATGGTGTTCCGGGTGGCGTGAGTTGTGAAACGATTCCACTTGCCTTGAGATGCGTGAGAAAATCATAACTCAAATATTCGCCCCCACCATCGGATCGTAGAAACTTAATCTTTCTGTTACGATGGTTCTCCACTTCATTCTGAAATTCTTTGAACTTTTCAAACGTTTCAGATTTATGTTTCATTAAATAGATATACCCATATCTACTTAAGTCATCGGTAAAAGTGAGAAAATAGCGATATCCACCGCGCGTCGAAACACTCATCGGTCCGCATACATCGGTATGTATGATTTCCAACAAGTCCGTTGCTCGCTACATCATACCGGAGAACGGGGTTTTGATCATCTTGCCCATGAGGCATGGTTCGCATGTGTCAAATGATTCAAAATCAAGAGACTCCAAAAGTCCATCAGAATGGAGTTTCTTCATGCGCTTTACACCAATATGACCTAGACGACAGTGCCACAAATAAGTAGTATTATCACTATCTACTTTGCATCTCTTAGCCTCAATGTTATGGATGTGTGTTTCATCCCTTTCGAGATTTAGAAGAAATAAACCATTTACAAGGGGTGCATGACCATAAAAGATGTTACTCATATAAATAGAACAACCATTATTCTCCGATTTAAATGAATAACCGTCTTGCAATAAACACGATCCAGAAATAATGTTCATGCTCAACGCAGGCACATAATAACATTTATTAAGGTTTAAAACTAATCCCGAAGGTAAAACTAAGGAGAGCGTGCCGACGGCCATCACATCAACTCTTGATCCGTTGCCAACGCGCATCGTCACCTCATCCCTCGCAAGCCGTCGTCTATTCCGTAGCTCTGTTTCGAGTTACAAATATTAGCAACTGAACCAGTATCAAATACCCAGGCACTACAACGAGGGCTAGTAAGGAAAACATCAATAACATGTATATCAAATATACCTTTGATGGTGCCAGCCTTCTTGTCCGCTAAGTACTTCGGACAGTTGCGCTTCCAGTGACCCTTGTCCTTGCAATAGAAGCACTCAGTGTCCGGCTTAGGTCCAGACTTGAGCTTCTTCTCAGCAGGGGCAACGCGCTTGCCGCCGCTTTTCTTGAAGGGCTTCTTTGCACCTTTACCTTTCTTAAAGGAGGGCTTGTTGACCATCAACACATGATTATCCTTCTTGATGTCCACATCCGCAGCCTTCAGCTTTGCGAAGAGCTCGGTGATTGTATCAGTGGAACCAATCTGATTATGAGTCACTACAAAACTTTTGTAGCTGGGAGGGAGTGATTGCAGAACCCTGTCAATCTTGAGCTCCTCTGGAATCTTGCAGTCCAGTTGCTCAAGGCGTTGAGTGTAGCCCGACATCTTAATGGCGTGCTCACTAACGGAACTCCCTTCCTCCATCTTGCAGTTAAAGAACTTCTCGGAGATCTCATATCTCTCAGAACGGGCCTGAGTCTGAAACATGGTTTTCAGCTCCTCGAGAATCTCAAAGGGCCCGGGATAGTTTTCAAAACGATTTTGAAGTTCCGGTTCCATAGCAAACAACATGGTGCTCTTAATCACACCATAATCATCTTTGCGCGACTGATAGACAGCTTTCTCATCAGCCGGCGCAGTTGCAGCAGGGGGGTCACCTAACGCTTTCCCAAGGACATAGTCCTTTTGTCCGCCAGACAGAATGATTCTTAGATTGCGGAACCAGTTGATGAAGTTAGACCCATTGTTTCTAAGCTTTTCTTTCTCAGCAAAAACGTTGAAGTTGAAGTTGGACTTGGCCATTGGATCTACAGTATTTGCAAGTACAATTTAGACTATGTTCATGATAAATAGTTCAACTTAATCAAATTACTAGATGAACTCCCACTAAATTCAACATCCCTCAAGTTGTTTAGTGAACACGATCCAAATTCACCACACCTAATCCGATCATCACGAGAAGAGATGTGGTTTCAATGGTGGACAACGAAGTGTCGATCATATCATTCATATGACTCATGCTCAACCTTTCGGTTCTTGTGTTCCGAGGCCATGTCTGTACATGCTAGGCTCGTCAAGTTAGACCCAAGTATTTCCGCGTGTGCAAAACTGGCTTGCACCCGTTGTATGTGAGCGTAGAGTCTATAGCACCCGATCATCACGTGATGCTTGGACACGACGAACTTTCGCAACGGTGCATACTTGGGGAGAACACAGTTTTTATCTTGATCTTTAAGTGAGGAATCATCTTATAATGCTACCGTCGCGATCTAAGCATAATAAGATACATAAAAGGATAAACATCACATGCATATAACTTTATGTGACATGGTATAGCCAATCTTCGCGCAATGATCTCCATCTTGTGCGTTCCGGCATGATCTCCATCACTCCACCATGATTGCCTCCACCACGAATAGCAACTACAACTATTGCTAACTACTTAGCGATAAAGTAAAGCTATTACATGGCGTATAAGAAGTTGACTCGCAGGTCATACACAATTATAAAGACAACCATATGGCTCCTACCGGTTGTGTACTCATCGACATGCAAGTCGTGAAACATTACAAAACATGATCATCGCATACAATATACACATCACATCTTGGGCCATACCATATCACAGAAAACACTCCCTGCAAAAACAAGTTAGACGCCTCTACTTTGTTGTTGCATGTTTTACGTGGCTTATGGGAGTAGATGCTAAGAACGATTCTTACCTACAGAAATCCACAACGGTGATATTATGGTTGCCAAACTCCGGTGTTAATCCCATGACAACTATAGTGAGAGAAACTGACATCCACCAGCCGCATGTATGGTACAAGCCACACGTCAAGTGCGGAGCCGGTCTCGCGAACGACGTCGCGTAAGGTTGGCCTGGACCGCTTCAATCTCACTATCCCGCGTCATAAGAAGAACACAAACAAGAGGCTTGCAATAGAAAACATCAACGCCCGCAACAACCATGTTGCGTTCTACTCGTGAAACACATCTACGCATAGATCTAGCTCTGATACCACTCAAGGGTTTCGCAGCATAGTAAATCAAAGTTTTTCTACGGAAGCGAACAGAGGGAAAGCCAAGATCTAATCTAGGAGATGCAAACAACGAGAGAGATTGGATTAGATCTTCATACCCTTGAAGATTCGCACAGCGGAACGTTCGTCGAAACGTGGGTGATGTAGTCGTACTCGCTTCTCCTCCTCGTGATCCGATCCGATCTAGCACCACAAGTGGCGGTGCCTCCGTGAGATGCACACGTGCAGCACCTCGACGTCTCCTCCTTCCTCGGACCATCAAGTAGGGTGGAGAGATAGATTGGATCTACAACACGACGGCGTGGTGTATATGGTGGAGAATTTCTGCAGCAGGGCTTCGCCTACAAACAGTCGGGAGGGAGAGAGGAAGGCAGCAGGGCTACTAGGGCTTGGAGGGAGGTGTGTCTAGGGGGAAGGGGGAGCACCAGCCCTCTATATATAGAGGGGGGGTGCGGCCAGCCCTTGCCCATCCTCCAAGCCTATCTCTAGTTTAAACGATTTAAACTCTCCCTTCTAGAAACCCTATCTTATCTCTAGTTTAAACGATTTAAACTTATCTAGGATCGGCTGGGCCCTATGGGGCCTTGTGCCCCTGGCCCAATGCGGCCAGGACACTCCCTCATAGGCCCATGCCCCCTCCCGGAAGGTGGGGCCACGTTGGTCCCCTTCCGGAAGGTTCTAGAAGCTTCCGGTACAATACCGATTAACCCGGAACTATTCCGAACTCCAAAAAACTGCACTGCCTTATATGAATCTTATTCTCCGGACCATTCCGGAACCTCTCGTGATATCCCGGATCCCATCCGAGACTCCGAACAAAAATTCATAAACCAATTATCCAATCTATCCTAGCGTCGAGACACGTTAAGTGTGTGCCCTGCGGGTTCGAGAATATGCAGACATGATCTTCTATCAATAATCAACAGCGGGGTCTGGGCACCCATATTGACTCCCACACATTCATCGATGATCATATCGGATGAACCACGATGCCAGGATTCAATCAATCCCATATATATATTCCCTTCGTCTCGCGATATTTTACTTGCCCGAGATTCGATCGTCGGTATCGTCATACCTAGTTCAATCTCGTTCACAGCAAGTACTTTACTCGTTCCGTAATCCGATATCACTTTGTGATTAACTCCTTAACCACATGCTTGCAAGCGGTGTTGATATCGATTACCGAGTGGGCCCGAAGCATATCTCTCCGACTTGGGAGGGACAAATCCCATCTCGATACATACAACCCAACAGATACTTTCCGATCACCTGAGAGACACCTTTATGATCACCCTCTCATAGGATGACGTTTGATGACCTCAAAGCTTTCTTCCGATACCAGGGAGTTGTATTATCTCATGGTCTAAGGAATACAATATTTGACATGAGAAAAGCTTCGCAAAGACGAACACGATGAAACGATCTAATAGCTTTGCTTAGTTTGGGTTTGTCCACCATATCATTCTCCCAATGATATGATCTCATTATCAATTGACAACTTATGTCTATGGTTAGGAAACCTTAACCATCATTGATCAATGAGCTAGTCCATAGAGGCGTACTAGGGACACGGTGTTGTTCACAAACCACACAAGTATTAAAGTTTCCGCTTAATACAATTCTAGCATGGAATATAAACTTTATCATGAACAAGAATTATAATAATAACATCTTTATTATTGCCTCTAGGGCATAATTCCAACAGCTGGGGCGAGCAAATCAGAGGACACCTGAAGGTGGAGGAGTGAGTCTATCTGATTTCCAGAATGCAAGACCGTTACCTTTTGCATCAGCTCCTGAACCAATGGATGCAGAAGACTGGTTAGCAGACACAGAAAGGAAGCTGAAAACTATGGGTTGAAATGATGAGGAAAAATTGAGGTATGCAACTCATCTGCTGACTGGACCTGCAGAATCATGGTGGGAAAATCAATTAGCCATGCAACAACCAGGAAGGGAGTTTACCTGGGAGGAGTTCAAGCAGAGATTCCATGAAAATCATGTTCCGGAAAGCGTCATGGAGTTGAAGAGGAGAGAATTTGAGGAGCTTCAGCAAGGATATACTAGTGTCATGAAGTACATCCGGGAGTTTAGCCAACTGTCTCGTTATGCGGAGGAGGATGTTAACACTAAAGAGAAGAGGAAGAAGCGTTTCTTGCATGGATTAAATCCATTTGTGAAGATGCAGCTAAGGTTAGCCAATCAGCAAACTTATCAGCAGTTGTTGGATGCAGCCATTACTTCTGAAGATGACTACAAGAATGTCCAAGAGGACCGGAGGAAGAGAGCCAAGAAGGAAACCAAGAGAATTCAGGCAAGTAAACCTAAACCTAACCTGGGGTTCAAACCTCGGAATAGGAATTACGGCAACAACAACAATAACAATAACAAGGGCAGTGGTGGAAATCAATCCAATCCGAGAAGGAGTGTTATCTGTAACAATTGTGGAATTCCAGGGCATTTCCAGAGGGAGTGCAAAAGGCCTGTAGTGATCTGTTACGGTTGTGGTCAGAAGGGGCATATCAAGCCAGATTGTCTGAGCAAACCACCAGGTGGATGGCCTACCAAGGGAGGAGGACAAGCCAGTGGAGGAAATGTACATCCCAATAAAGGAGGAAATAATGGCAAGAACAACAATGGCAAGAGGAACCGGCCTACCGGAAAACTAAACTGTGCAACTCTCGAGGAGGTGGATAATTTGGAGCATGCAGTGATAGGTACGCTCAATATCCTTACCCTCCCGGCAAAGTTCTATTTGATACTGGTGCAACTACTTCATTCATTTCTGAAGAATTTTGTGATAAGTTCGGGATTAGAAGGGCAACGTTAGAAAGTCCTATGACCGTAGTTACGGCAGGAGGGAATGTGATTGTACGCCACATAAAACAAGATCAGGTTATCTCGATCTGTGGTTGTACATATTTCGCAGACCTTTATGTGATTCCTTTGAAGGGAATTGCAGTAGTGCTGGGGATGGATTGTATGATGGAACACGGAGCTCAGTTAATTGTGAGGAGAAAACTGTCTCAATCAAAACTCCAAGTGGAGCAAGGATAGTTTACCAAGCAGATAAACACAGTCATATCATGGTGGATCTGCAGTTGAATTCAATGAAGGAATTTAAATTAGAAGAGATTCCAATAGTGAATGAATTCCAAGATGTTTTTCCAACAGAGTTACGGGAATGCCACCAGACCGGGAGATAGAGTTCACCATTGACTTAAATACCTGGTACAACACCAATAGCTCAAGCACCATATAAAATGGGACCCGAGGAATTGAAAGAACTCAAGGAGCAAATTGATGAGTTAGCAAGAAAAGGATTTATACAAGAAAGTGTATCTCCATGGGGAACACCAGTAATCTTTGTGGATAAAAGAGATGGTGGAAGACGGATGTGTGGTGATTATAGAAATCTGAACAACGTGACTATCAAGAATAAGTATCCTTTACCGAGAATTCAAGATTTGTTTGATCAAGTGAAATGAGCTGGAGTATTTTCAAAGATCGATTTAAGATCTGGATACCATCAAATAAAAATCAAACCGGAAGATGTTCCAAAAACAGCATTTGTCTCAAGATATGGACACCATGAGTATCTGGTAGTACCATTTGGTTTGACCAATACACCGGCAATATTCATGAATATGATGAACAAGATTTTCATGCCATATTTGGACAAGTTTGTCATCATTTTTATTGATGATATTCTGATATATTCCAAGGATAAGGAAGAGCATGCTGACCATTTGAGAATAGCATTGCAAACTTTAAGAGAACATAAGCTTTATGCTAAGTTCAGCAAGTGTGAGTTGTGGCTAGATGAGGTAGAATTCCTCGGTCATGTGATCAGTAAGGATGGGATTGCTGTGAATCCATCTAAAGTTTAGTCGGTACTAGAATGGACTGCACCGACCAATGTGAAACAAATTCGAGGTTTCCTAGGAATGGCTGGTTATTATCGGAGATACATTGAAGGTTTCTCCAAAATAGCCGGACCAATGACCAAATTATTAAGAAGAATACACCATTTAAGTGGGATGAGAAATATAAAGCAAGTTTCCAAGAGTTGAAGACTAGATTAACCACAGCTCCAATCTTAGCAGTTCCTGAAACGGGAAAGGACTTCACCGTATAATGTGATGCATCTAAAGAAGGTTTGGGTTGTGTATTAATGCAAGATCAGAAAGTAATTGCTTATGGTTCAAGGCAATTGAAACCACATGAAGTCAACTATCCAACTCATGATTTAGAGTTAGCAGCAGTAGTTTTTGCACTGAAAGGATGAAGGCATTTTCTTTATGGAGCTAGTTGTGAGTTATACACGGACCATAAAAGTTTCAAATATTTCTTCACTCAAAAGGAATTGAATATGAGACAGAAGCGTTGGTTGGAATTAATCAAGGATTATGATTTAACAATCAATTACACCCCAGGGAAAGAAAATGCTGTAGCAGATGCTTTAAGCAGAAAGAGTGCAGATATACAACCAAGCAATAGAGAGTTACAAATGGACTTGGAAAGATTAGAACTCCAATTCATCAGAACAGAGGTTCTTGGAGGATTAGCTACTATGCAGGTAGTTGCAGAGCAGGACAGTGATCTTAAGCAAGAAATTTTTAGACATCAAGAAGAAGATCCTTTTATTGCTGAGGAAATTCGGAGGATATCTCAAGGGCAAAAATCAGTTTTTCGTCTTGGAGATTATGGGTCTTTAGGGTTCCAAGATCGTCTATGTGTTCCAAATGTGACTGAGATCAGAGATGTCATACTCAAAGAAGCACATGATACCCCATATTATATACATCCAGGGAGTACTAAGATGCATATGGATTTGAAAGAACTATTCTGGTGGAATAACATGAAAAGAGATATTGCTAAATATGTATCTGAATGCCATACTTGTCAAAGGGTGAAAGCTGAACATCAAAGTCCAGCAGGACCATTACAACCCTTAGAAATTCCTGAATGGAAGTGGGAGGAAATAGGTATGGACTTCATCACAGGATTACCTATGACACCAAAAAGGAAGGATATGTATGGGTAATTGTGGACAGACTCACTAAGAATGCATATTTTATTCCAGTGAATCAAAAGGATAATGCCGAGAAGTTAGTTGAAGTATATGTTAAAGAGATAGTAAATAAGCATGGAGTACCCAAAAAGATCGTAACTGATAGGGGATCAGTGTTTACTTCAGCATTTTGGAAACTATTGCATGAAGCACTTGGTTCAAAGTTAGATTTCAGCACGGCATATCATCCTGAGACAGGAGGTCAAACTGAAAGAACAAATCAAATACTAGAAGACATGTTGAGAGCTTGTGCACTAGATTTTGGAGGAACATGGGAAGATCACCTACCATTGGCAGAATTTTCTTATAACAATAGCTATCGGAGTAGTCTGAAGGCATCCCCATATGAGATTCTATATGGAAGGAAGTGTAGATCACCAATATGTTGGTATGAACCTGGCAGTAGCAAATAATTTGCGCTAGATTATATCAAGGAGAGACAAGACAGCATTGATAAGATTAGGGATAGACTGAAAATAGCCCAGAGCAGGCAGAAAAGTTATGCAGATCAAAGCCGAAGATCATAGCATCCAGAAGTGGGAGATATGGTCTACTTGAAAGTAAGTCCAATGAAAGGAGTGAAAAGATTCGGAGTTAAAGGGAAATTGAGTCCAAGATATATCGGACCATTCAAGATACTGAGTCAAAACAGAACTATAGCTTATGCTTTAGAGTTACCATCAAGATTGGCTCAAGTGCATAATATTTTCCATGTGTCACAACTTCGCAAATGTTTGAAAGTTCTAGATGATGCAATAACACATCAAGAGATAGAACTACAAGCAGACCTGACTTATATTGAAAAGCCCTGTAAGATTCTGGAAGAAAACTGGAAAAGATTGAGGAACAGAGCAATCAAATATTGCAAGGTAAAGCGGGAACATCACCCTGAGAGGGAAGCCACATGGGAGAAGGAAGAGGATTTAAGAAAAGCTTATCCAGAACTATTCAGGTACATCTCCACAAACTTCGGGACGAAGTTTAATTTAAGGGGGGAAGTCTGTAACATCCTAGCATTTAGGAACCTAACGAAGGGTAGATTTAGGAATATGAATTGTTGCATGCATTCATTTGTGAAAATGTGGGTAAAATTTTCGCCAAATAAAACTTTGAGATGATCTTAAGGAGTTATGGGTTTTCAAATGGATTTGAAATATTAGACTTGAGTGTTTGAATTATAATTCAAATGAATTATATATAAGTTTTGAATCTTAATTCAATTAAGAGATAAGTATTATAACTTAAATCTTATCTAAAAACAATATTGAATATGAAATTCATTTCATATTATTAATACATAAACAAGTTACAAAGAATGTAACCTACTGAAGTCATTCCAAACTTCACAATTTACAAAAGAGTAAAGAATAAAAATATTCTTTATTAATAATAATATAATATTTATTACAATTGAATAAAATAAAGATTACAAGAATTATAAAAGAAAAATTACAAAAGAATAAGAAAATTACATTTGTACATCTACTAACTATCCTACATCTAAATCTACACTAAATCTTCATCTTTATCTTTGTACCTGCAAAACAAAAACTAAATAGAAACAAAATAAGATTAGTGTTAGTATATTTCTCTCAGATATGTCAGTGAAGTGCACTTGACAAACTCATCATTGAGAAATGTTATAAAAGGGGCAAGTTTCACCAATATGAAAGATTCCATCTTTCATAAATACAAAGGCAGAATTCAAATGACAGCCAAGAGGGACCAATTCACCAGCCTAGTGAAAGTAATCTGGTAATGGTAAGTTCAAAAATTCTGAACCTATCCACAAGGGCATAGCAGGCACACAAGCTGGACACACACCAGCATGCAAAGGGTGTGATGTCGATCTCACAAGCACAGCCAAAACACACAAAACCACAGCACAGCCGTGGGGGGAGCACTAGTGCATCACTCCACTAACACATCACACAAGAACAGCCAGTGTAGACAGCAGCCAAACCAAGAACAGCAGCCAAATCAAACCACCCAGATCAACCCAAACATCACCAGGATGCTGACATAAGGAGGGGAATGGATCTGGTGGACAGCAATGTCAAGCCCAGGAGCTAGGAGGAGCAGGAAAGCTCAAGAGCAAGCTCAGGAGCCCAGCAAAAGCAGATCAAGATCAAGATCATCATCAATCTACTACAGCAACATCAAATTTTGTGGTGAGTCTTATAAAAACATCACATGATTTCATCATATTATCTAAACAAAAGCATGTGTTGCTTTATGAAATGATCTCTCAATAATCACCCAAGAGGGGTGAATCTATCCTAGAGATTTCAAGTATAAGGATAAGAAATAAAGCTCAACCACAAGCACTAAACTCTCATACCAACATCACTGAGTTCAGTGTTACTTTTGCAACTTAGATCATTCTTCATTTGATCTTATCAAGATCAGGGCACATCTCTCAAAGAGAGTAGCACCTCTAATCCTATAAGTTTCAAAAAAACTATTGGCCAACTAACTAGGAATTAAATCCTAGAGCCTCAGACCAACATCATAGGCAGGAAAGATAAGAAAAGCTTTCATTTCAACTTGCCAGTTTTAATCACAAGCCTTATCAAGCTAAGCCCAAAAATAAAACTCAATCACTTGTGTGCCAGATCATAATGGTATCACAAGGACAGGGTCTAAATGAACTAAAACCAATCTTGCTTAGTTCCCACAGAAAAAGGGACAAACCACTACATATCATTTTCCTGAAGCCAAGTGCCAGGAATCAACATTAAATTCATCTATACATCCATAGAAATCATTACATGTAATGATTTGATTCAGTGTGTATAATCTCATACAAGCCAACATTATAATTGCAGTAAGCAACTACTGAGAGAAACTACTGTCAGTATAAGCATTCTGACAGTAGAGTAAACTCTCAGATCAACAACATAATCCAATCAAGGATTCCATTAAAACACTAGCATGGATCATAGTGGATTACCACTAGAATAAATCTGACAGGCAACTAGCATCATCAAAGCCACTACCAATCATTAACCACAACAGACAATCATTCTTCATGTTCAGATATGATCAACACTAGATCTAAAGCATCATATATATGATCAACAGGGGGTTATGAACCCTAATCAGAACAAGAACCCGAATCCAGTGATGAACCCAATCAGACCATAGTCACTAGGCATGATTAGCCACTAGACACACACATAGAGATTTGTGGTAGTAGCATGAACAGAACCACATAACCAACTTACCCGAGGTCCTCGCTGACGAATCAAAGAGGAAGCAGAATTGGCCGATGAACCGCGGCGGCACAGGGAGCACCCAGAGGGGCGCTGCAACCTGCACCCGCCACGGCGGCGGCTGCAGCAGCACACGAGCCAGCACACCACCGCAGACGGGACCGCGGCGATGGCGACAACACCTTTCCTTAACCCTAGGGTTCGGGAACGGCGTGGACCTGGCCACGGGGAAGCCCTGAAGTCAAATCCAAGTGGATAGAACGAACGAGCATCGTCGACAACCCCAAACCGCACCACGACGGCGACCAGAACGGCCGACGACAGCGGGAATCGACGGTGGCGGCATCGCCGACCACGGGGTCAGGTCAGAGGAGGAGAGGATAAGGTCGAGGGAGAGAGGAGGCAGAGAGAATGGGCTGGGTGGGCCAAAACCCCTCGGGGTGATAATTTGACCTTGCCCTATTGGGCCACACTTGCCCAATAAACCCAAAAGGCCAGCCCAAGTTGTTTAATATATTTTTTATCATTTGGAAAAGACCAAAATGTCCCTGACCTCAACAAAATTATAGAAAATAAAATAAAAGTCCAAAAATTATAAATAAAATATTTTTGGATTCACAATAATACACTCTGTCCAAATAAAACAAGATATCAAATTTTGGACATTTAAATTTTTATAAGAATTTTGTAATTTATATATTATTTATGGAATTTTACAAAATTATTGAAATATGATAAAAATAAATAAAAATCACTTTCATTATATATTAATATTATAGTATTTATGAAAAATACTAAACAAATATTTAATAATAAATTTTAATGCATAATTAATAATTCCTAAAAGAATTATTAAATCAATAAAAGTCAAAGGGAAATAAAATAAAATAATTCAATATATGCAATAAATATAAAAGAATAATATTTATAAATACTTTATTAAAGACACCTTATATAGGGAAAATGCATATAGAACTAGATAATGCATTACATTACTTGCATAATCATTTTGCTTCTTTAAATATTGTCCTTACCGGGCAATAATGATGTTTTTGTAGAACTAGAAGCTCAAGGTCCAGTGCAAGCATCAGACTTCACTACCTTGCCATCACAAGGCAAGTTCATCACTTGCTCATGTCCTTTGAAGAGTCTTTATCAAAGTATTTGCAAATTGTGTGTTATCGTATATGTTATAAAAGAAAGAAAATAATATTTTCACAAATAAAAAAAATCATAGATATCATCCTAAGTGATGATATAATGGAGCAATAGAACTTAGAGTTCTAATTGCAACAATGATGATCAAGTAGGGACTTAATAACCCCTGACATCAGTGATTCTAGTGCCGTATATTACGCGTTAGCCATGAGATTTGGAATGGGACAGAGAAGTCAGCTGTATCTTCTTCCTCTCGCATGAAGCCGGATGTGCAGGTCGTGGATGTTATCCTCGTAGCGTGCATATTAATTGGTAATTCGTAGAGGATATGCAGCATATGGGTGGGAACCCTCATCGTCCCACGATAGTTCTGGCATCTAACGGTTTGTACAAACCATTGTCGTAATTCATTATGTGGGCATGATGTACACCAAGGAGGCATGCAGGGTCGCAAAGGGGGCAGTGATTGGCTTGGACCAACTACTGGGCCCCACATCATGGATTTGTGGACGGGAAAGTACGCCCGGTTGTGCAACAAGGAGTTGATCTCTCATGGGTAAAGTAACGCACCTCTGTAGAGTGTAAGAACTGTAACTTGTTACTCCCTGTTCCGGGAAGGAGCTACGAACGCGGCAGGAAAGGAACTCCATGAAAGTTCTGGTCAACCTGTGAAGGCTGATTGTCATAGTTTTTCGGAATAAAATCAATCTTTGAAGAAAGATTTACAAAAACTGCATAGTGCCAAGGATTTATAATCCGAGGTGGTAGTTAGAGCATCAAACTTCCCACCTTGCATATAATGAACTTGTTGGGTAACGCTGTTACTTATTCTTTCCTTTGATCCCTTGCTTAGACTCTGAGGATCCCGAAGACGTGCCAATGTATGCTGCTGAATGCCAAGAAGATGTGTTCTACGAGGAACCCGATCTATCCGGAGAAGTTCAAGGTGTGGAATACGACATCCGCTACGGTGTCGATGAGAACGAGACCAACTAAGTACCTAGTTAGTAGTAACTAACGGAGCCGAGCAGCATGAACTCTATAGAATAAGCTGTTGAGCTCAACTCCTAGTCGGAGTTGTTATTTTTAAATTCCGCTGAACACTTTATATTTGGTTTGTAAGTTGGATCTTTTGGAAGTCTTGAACTTCCGGTATTGTAATAATAATAATGTGTGTACTTTTGTAATATGGACCCGCAATATTTATGTTGTACCACTCTGAGAGATGTGATATTTACGGAACGGTGTTCTGTGGATGTCATGTTAACGACTATAGTGTACTATACATGCAGTGGTATGCTGGATCACCGCAAACCCTATTTCTCCACCATAACCTGCTCCGGCTTAGGCGAAGCCCTACAGGACATCCCTCTATTTCCGACACCACGTCGTTGTGCTGTCGGAATCGTGAGGGGAGAACTACAACCTTCGCTGCCTGCTGGAACAAGAGAGAGGAAGGTCTTTATCGAGTATCGAACGTGTGACCGACTGCGGAAGCGCTGCCGGAACGCAGTGCCGGAAGGATTGTCTACGCGATCTTGAGATCGGCAAGTGTACGACTACATCACCCACGAGAATCTGCTCTCGTTAACCGCTTTGGAATCTTCGAGGGTGAGTACTCTAATCGACTCGTTGCTACAATATTAGTAGATAGATCTTGGCTTGTTTGTGTGCATGCGGTAGAATTTTTTTGTTTTCCATGCTACGAACCCTACAGGACGCATTCGAATTAATATGCGCCTCGCATATACAGAATATAGGAGGGCATATGCAGAGTATAGGAGGCGCATATCAATATGCGCCTCGTATATGAAAAATATAGAAGGGCATATGCAGAGTATAGGAGGCGCATATCATTATACATATCGCATATCCAGAATATAGGCGCATATATGCGCCTCGCATAAAAAATACCCGATGCATGAGCTAGAGGCGCATATCATGATACGCGCCTCGCATAGTGTATTAGGTGTGCCTCGCATAGCATTTTCCCTAGTAGTGTCCAATGGTAACCATGAAGTACAAACGCACACGTGGTAAAAAAATTGTCACCGATGTGTGACTGGTGTCCGATAGGAAGTGTCTTATTGTTGATTTATAGTAGTATTCATGAAGTACAAATATCTTTGTAAAAAAATGATTGAATACCTTTCTCCCACTTTTATGGATTCACTTAACCTCGTAACCAACAATACATGCGTAAACCTTTTTCACTCATCAGTTATTATTATTTTGTAAAATTTCATCGATCTATTAATAATCATCAACAATAGTACAATGAGTCTCCAAAATAATAAAATTTATAAATAAATCATTGAATCACCTAGCAACGATTATATACACTAGCACAAACCAAAGACATACCACCATCCTCGTCCCTCTATATGGAGCTGGACAAATCTTGTCTTAGTAAAACTTGTTATAATAGACAACAGGAAAAATCGTCATGCTAAGACCTTAAAGGAGCAACCTAGCAACCATCGCAGAAGGTGCAACCGTAACCATAGATCGAAAGAGACCGATCCTAAGGGCATCACCTATGTATGAGGTGAACTTTAGCCATAAGATGGGACCCACCTCTCGTAAAATCTTCCACTATGTATAAGATAAACTTTAACTATAAGCCGGGACCACATGTCTCATCCTACATACTCATGCATGAGAGGGAAGAGATAGTAAATTATTTTTTATTGCTTGTGGATAACCTATAAGTTTAAGGTCACCTACAAGCTTATGGACAATTCTTATTTCTTTCACTATGTATAAAGTAGACTACAAGCATTGCCACATAGGACTTGAGGTATGGTTTTTTGCACATAGTGGATGCCCTAAACCACACCAATGAATATGTCCCAAGAGATCTTCCGTACACACTACTCCACGCGCCCTTCGTTGAGGCTAGACGCATCACCGGAGCTAGGATATGCATGAAGGATCTTATTCTGACTTCAGAACGTAGCTGCCGCTTCAACGTCCCGAACAAATTTCATATTCATTGTTATCTAAAGTACATCTTAAAATTTCATATGTAGTTTGTGGCATAAATTTATGCATAGAATTTTGTGTTCTACATTGCCCAACTTAACAACAACGGACCCTCCATGGGTGATCTGATGATGAATCCCAACTGACCAGAGCACCTGCCTTTTTTATGTTTGTCCATTGGATAAGATGTAAGGTGATGACCAAGATTCGAAATATCAGGATGACAAGGACGAGTGGAACAATAAAAGAAGTGTAGACACGATCGTTGATTATGCCCTCTGATATTTTTACATGTCAACCACGTCGACGTAACGTGCCAGTGCATCTAACAAATTAAACAAGAAAAATGCAAAGATAAAGTAAAATGATGCTCTCCTAAATGGAGTGTTTCGATAGAAGTTTAACTAAGAGGATGATATGTGCCACAAATGCACAAGTACGAGGTAGAAAAAGTGGAATTCACTCATGATGTTAATACTCGCTCTACACGGGTTCACCAGAGTCTTCGTGCCTATTCTAGAGATCACGATGATGCTTACTGGAGTGAGCAGAGCACTAAGCCGCACGTACACATTGTTAGTCCGTACATTTCATAATATATGTAGTTTGTGGCAGTGGCGGAGCAAGGGGGACGAGCAGCGGCCTTGGCCCCCATACGGATGCTGCAACAAGCTATTTTTTTATACCTAAGCATGGTCAAAAACAAACTTTCAGAGATAATTAGTATGATTGCCTCCCTTAATAGATGAGTACCATGGTTGGCCCCCCTTAAGCTGGATTCCTACCTCCGGCCCTGGTTTGTGGCATAAATTTATGCAGAGAATATTTTGTTCTACATTGCCCAACTTAGCAACAACGGACCCTCCACGGGTGATCCGATGATGAATCCCAACTAAGCTATCTCACTCTACATTTTACTTCTCAGCCTATTTTTCTTTTCTTTGAGTAGTAACCGAGAGGCAATTGCCTTACAAATGTAAGGATTCATCAGAAGAAGATTGCCCCGTTAGTACTCGTTCTACATGGGAGTTAGAGGAGTATTTATGCATATTTTAGAGCTCATGGTGATCCTACTCAGAACTCAGCTGGGCAGAGTACCGCCGCCTTTTTTATGTTTGTCCATTGGATAAGATGTAAGGTGATGACCAAGATTCGAAATATCCTGACGACAAGGACAGATGGAAACATAAAAGAAGTCTAGACATGATCATCGATTATGCCCTCTGATATTTACACAATTGTGTCAACCACGTCAACATAACGTGCCCGTGCATCTAACAAATTAAACAAGAAAAATGCAAAAGATAAAGTAAAACTATGCTCTCCTAAATGGAGTGTTTCGGTAGAAGTTTAACTAAGAGGGTGATATGTGCCACAAATGCACAAGTACGAGGTAGAAAAAGTGGAATTCCCTCGTGATGTTAATACTCGTTCTACACGGGGTTTACCGGAGTCTTGATGCCTATTCTAGATATCACGATGATGCTTACTCGAGTGAGCAGAGCACTGAGCCGCACGTACACATTGTTAGTCCGAACATTTCTTTGGCGTGAATTATCGTTTTGGTCCATGACCTTTGCAGGAGGATGACCCAGGGCCTTAACCTGAAGCCACAGACATCCACTTCCGGTGTACGTCACGGCCATCGGTGCCCTCTTCTCTTCTTCCATTGAGGCAGCCCACTTGCCGCAGTTCCGCCTTCTTCATGGATGCAACGCCTAATAAGGACAAAGTGGCGTAGAGAAGTTAGACCAACTATCCTAAATAAAAGTTTGGAAGAAGATGAACACCATTTCTATTGAGCAGTAATATAACGTCTACGATTAAAATGAGTAAACGCCACAAACCTCTCTCTGGCTCGATCATCCACCGTGTCGTCGGCAGACTTCAGTCTCTTGTTGCCGCGACGCCTTCTCGTTTCCCCACTCCCTTCCGCATCCCCGTCAACGAAGTTCTGATCTGACCCCTCTGAGGAAATCCTCGTAAATCAAAATCCGGTGCCAAACAAACATCTCGATTGATTGACTGCACCAATATCTGGAGATAGACACAACGTACCTGCAGTAGTTCCGGAAACGGAATCCTTGCGCTTGCCACAATGGGATGTGGAAGAAGACGATGGCTGTCCAGAGCAGCTCGTGGCGCTTGCTTGGGAGGAGCTGCTGGATTCCTGTGCCGTCTCGGCGGTCGACGCGTCATCGTCCGTAGAGTGGACTTCTCCATCTTCTTCCTGATGATCTACCTTTTTCATGGACTTTCCTCTGTCAACCTTGGGCGATTGTTCGTGTCTAGAAGTTCTTGGTGAGCTGAAGTTCTTGGGCGATCTACCTAAGAGTTCCCGGAAGCCGCCGATTTCACCTTGGTGTAACTGGTTCACGAAGGAGTCCTGCAGCAAGCCTAGGTAGAGCACGTGCTTCTGATCCGTCCATCCGGCGGAGGAGCACACCGCCAGAACGTCCTGCCAGAGGAGGAGAGAAAGAACTTCAGGAATCATGATTCAGAGATCGGTCAAAACATCCAAAAAAAAAAAAGAGTTGGTGATTGATTCTTGGCAGAGGAACAGCAGAGCAGGCATGCTAGCTAGTACTTACCTAAGCCGTCCTAATATCGGTATGATTTACTGCCCAGCAGCAGTCGTTTTTAGCTCGATTCCACAACTTTCTTCTAGTCTAATTAACACAGCTTGCTATGCTAGCCAAAATTAACACCTGGATTTACAGTAGGCCTACACAAATCTTCAGGTATTCGGCGATGAAGAAGAAGATAATATTTACCGGCAAGCGCGCGAGCTCCCGCAGATCAGCCTCCATCATCGTCTCCTTCGCAGTCGCTTTTAGCTAGCCTTGCCTGCTTCTTCTCGACTCTACTCACGCGTGCTCCGGCCGAACGAACGACCGACTGAGTACTGACCGATCTTTTTATCCTCGGTGGCGTCGCTTTTCCACGTGGGCTTCGATCGGGGAGGTGAAATATCTGGCGCCTGTTACTCGCGTCACGCGGGCGCGCGTGTTTGTGCGGCAGGTGGGGGATTGGGAGAGACTCGCGCCGCGCCGCCTACCCCGTGGCCTCCTCTTTATTCTCATCCGACCGGGGTGGTTCGTCGACATTGCTGGCTGGCTCTGGCTGCCGAGATATTTTGCACTCGCAGAGACCCACCATATTTTGAGATGGTCGATGAGAACAAGGTGGTCGGTTTTGGATCGGGCTGGTAGCTAGCTAGCTGCCGTGACGTCGCACCTTGTATCACCGGTAATAGTTTTACCTGTCAGTACTCCCTCCGTTTGGAAATACAAGATGTTTTAGTTTTGTGAAAAAGATGTATCTAACATATTTTAGTGTCTAGATTTATTTGAACCTATACACTAAAATATGTCTAGATACATCTCTTTCACAAACCTAAAACATCTTATATTTCTAAACGGAGGGAGTATTACTTCATGCCGTTTTTTTTATTAATCCATCTTCTTTTGTTTACTTTATTAGGAACCTTAATTTACTTTACCAGGCGATCGCGTGCCATAATATCCGATCGTGTCCATGATTCATCCGAGTCGTCATCGCTCTCGGCTGTCCCGGTAGCCCATGAGTTCAGTGGTCGCTATCCTTGGCAGTTAGCACACTGAAGCCGCTGCGCCCGCCTGCATTTTTTTTCCAACTAAAAAAAACAGAAGAATGGAGCTTGCGTCGGGTCGGACACAAGATCGGAGAAGATCGATGGATAAGACCAAGTCGGGGAGATATTTCCGCCGGCTGAAAAGATCTGTGCGTGTTGCCGCGGCGGCGCTGACGAGGCCGTGATAACCCCGCTGACTTCACATAGCATGGCCAGGGGTGCGAGGTGACAAGGACAGGGTCTGAGATATAGTGGATTCTCTTCCAACCACAGCCAACTACACTAGTAGTATAATGCAAAGCAGATACTCCCTGACTCCCTCGGCTCACAAATATGACACCTCGGAAAACATGGACTCAACCTACTGTCAAAATTCATTTCAGTCGGTCGTGTAGTGTGTAATATCAAAAGGCCATCCAACTTTCATAACATAATAAGTACAAATTTCCTTTCAATATGCTCTATGTTACTGCGTGCATATTCACATGAAAAGAGCTATAGTTGCAGACAGAAGTACTCACTAGAACTCTATATGTTTGATACCGTTTCAATGTCAGGAACGCCATTATTTTCAACACAGGTAGTATATATACATGGGATCTGGGGTGTCCAAACTTAAATACACGAAGAAAATGCGAGACTGGGCAGAACAACTTATTCAGGGGCACAAAAATAACCACCTGTGGCGTTCGAACAATTGATACATGATGGTGTGATCCCGAACTGAATCCAGTAATACCCCTAGCAAGAATTTTCAGCTGTCAAACGGTTCATAGCTTAGTTCAGGAGCGGAGCGGAAAACAGTCTTTTTAAGGGGAGCAGCTAGCAGAAAAGCCCACAATGCTATCTCCCTCACTCAGCCCTTTGCGACGCCGCAAGCTCTTCGATCCTCTGCCGCATTTTGTACTGCAGCATGGGTGGGGCACAATCCAGAGGAGTTTCCCCTGCTCAAAAAGTTCGTGAACGTCATCAACTCTATCACCACTGTCATTTGAGCAAAACGGTATTGATGATAAAGTGCCATTTTGATACGATGTAATCCAGAACAACCATTATCCTGCGTTTTATGTGATGGCGTGTATATTTTACTTTATCTAGTTCCATAAGCTAAAGCTAAAACACTAGATATGCTATTAACCAAGATCTTTCTACCTAACTGTAAAGGCTGTGTGGAAAAGCCTGTAGAGATAGGCTTTTCTTACCACAACTTGTACATAAGTTAAGAGACTACAAAAGCATTAAAAACATCTAAACCACCAAGGAGCACTTGAAAAATCTAATCATTTTTTCTCGATTAGTGTTAGTGGCCTTGTATATTGGCAAATTTATTTCTGATAGTGGCCTTGTATATAAAATAAGGGAGTACTACTTTGCTTTAAACTGCATGGATATAAGTATAAAGAGCATTCAACAGTATCAACATAAACTGAGTGGAATGATAGATCAAATAGGAGTATGGTGAACGAATGAAAGGAAATTTTGTGCTTAATAAAGAATAATCAACTTAAGGAACACATCAATGAACAGGATTTGAGCAATATATGCAATCCATACACGAATTCAGACAGTGAAACACAACCAACCTTGACCATTTTTACGATGAATATTTGCTCCACTATCCATGAGAATAAGAGCAATGTCAGTCTGGTTAAATAGTGCAGCCTGCAATTGACCATAGACAGATGTTCAATACATGAAGATTTGCTCATTGTTATTTGATATGTATATATGTGCCAAAAACAACAATCTTCTGAGCTCAACAAAGGATATGCATCACTGATCTATTTACAAATGAACATGATAAGTAATCATGTTGACATGAAAAATGGTTCTTAAATTGGAGGTGAAAATATATCATCTGCATCTGGCACATACAGAAGCCACAATCCAGAGAAGACAAACGGATCTGGGCATGTGTACAGTGTGTCTATGGATATTTCATTGATTAGCATGCATGCCATTTCAGATTAATGCACATGTTTTGTGTATCATCCTGATTCATGGGAATGTAAATGCCGTTACTCTTGTATGACCACACACATTTATAAGCAAACAGTTATGCAATGAATATAAGTTGACCACAGGGAGTGATTAAAATGCAACATACCAAATGTAGCAAAGTAAATCCTTGCTTGTCGCAGTAGTTAGAATCCACTCCCTGCCCAATGATAATGGTAAGAATCAAGTCAACAAAGATAAAACGAGATGAAAGGGTATAAATGGTACCTGGCTAAGAAGTTTCTTCACAGCTATAATATCCCCACTTTTAATTGCTTCTCTCAATCCCTACAAAGGAGTAAAAACTGGACTTTAACAGAGAACTCCTAGATTGCCAGGCCAGAAATATCACATGTACCTGATGGGTTAAATAAGGAAATAAAAAAGAAATATTGAGCTGCTTCTAAGCTTACCTCTCCAGTAACTTCATAGTCAGATGGAGTCTTATCATTGATATCATTGCTCATCAGGCCAAGATTTAAGAATGAGCTGGAAGAATAGTGAGGCCCATACAGAGATGAGAAGATTGGTTACAAGAAACATTTTTGGACTAATGCACATATGTAAATCTTCCTATTCAAAAGAGTAAAGGTTGTGACAGTAAGATATCCCAGGGTGGTTGGCTACATGCTAAAAGAATACAAGATGCATAGAATTTTTTTTGTATTCTTCTTCCCTTTTTAGATGGTTAATTAATGTTGCTACTTTGAGCGATCATTGAGATGTAACCTTCGATATACTGAATGTTGCAATAAAAAAAGGCGGTGTGCATTGTTTTGATGCTGGGGCATACCAAATTTCGAAAGAGAAAAATAGGTTGTATATGATGACCAAACTATGCTACAGATCTTGCTGAACAAAGTTGATAAACATACTGTGAAAGCATACTTGAAGATTAGTAGAGACATGTGAAAATAAGCTACACATTCATCTTGACAATGCCTGAAAGTGAAGTCTACCGAACCTTGAATTGCTGCTGGAAGTAGCTGAAGCCTTCTTCGTGCTTGATTCAGGTTTTTTGGGCTTTGGGTTTGGTTGTACAGTCGACGAAGGGGCGCTGATATTCTGCTGCATAGGATAATTAGGTTGGTACACAGCTACCACAAACGATTAAATGGATCGGATTGTCGTCTACCTTTACAGGTGCAGGTTCTGGTTTTGGTGCCTCGCATATGCACAAAGGCATCCCACATTTGCACTCAATAACGGCAGCTGCACTTTGAACTGCCGAATTTTTCGTGGGCGATGAATCATCATCTTTATCTAAATTTAGCCCTGAAAAGGAGTCCGCGGCACTCGAAACGCTCCCGGTAGAACTTGCATTACCGACACCCCCACGTCTGCAAACATCAAACAGGAAAGTATTAATTATACAGGCAAAAAATCTGCTTATATCCAAACTAAGCATAAGTGAAAGTAACCACACAATCAGATTCCAGCAACCGGGATGGCTACCTGGAGGAGGATTTGTTGAAGCACTCATAGCAGACCCTGGCGTCCGTGTATATCCCGTACTGAGGCAGGGCCTGCAAACAATTAGAGCAAAAGAGTTCAATCAAATAAGCAAAGAAAACATGACCCCTACACACAAGCTTCATCAGCTTTGGGTTTCCTACCATGTGGTACGAAGAGTGCTCGTGGCAGAGCGTCCTTCCGCAGCTGCGGCAGTGGTGCTGCGAGAGCGTGAAATTCGTCAGAAATCAGAAGGTCAGAGATCAGAAGCACGGTGTTGCCGCTGCCGCCAGCCGATCTAGGGTGGGACTCACAGCAGCCAAACCGAGAAGTATCTACACGGATGCGAGAGGGAGCGGATGCGTACGCGGCGGCGGAAGGTGGAGAAAGTGCAGCGGCAGACGTCGCAGTGGGCGGACTCCTGGAACGGCGGCGGCGTCTCCATGGCCTCCTCCGGCGGGAACTGGCGGCGAACCTGAGACCGGATCGATCGATCCCGGGAGCTTTCGGCGGCCCGCCTCGCCGATCTGAGCCGAGGGAGATGGGTGTGAGCCGGTGATTTTGGGAGTCCGCCGACGACGACGAGAGAATTATTGCTCGATTCCAGATGCGCGAGCACGGAAGGGGAACAGTGTGTTGCTGGGCGGTTTGGGTCCGTCGATCGGTGGTCTATCTACGGCCAAGATTGCACCTCCGTCTTCTCCTCTGACTCTTGCTCCGTTTAGGAAACAAGCAAGTAGTAGTATCTCGTCAACTAACAGAGCAATAATTTCAACCGATTTAAATTCAGCTTTTAACTCATTCAGAACACGAAGTGGTACTATTTAACATCTGACAGCATACAAGTGATTTGAGATCTTCAACGATTATAACTGTAAAATGTTCTTACAATGGCAGTTAATTCAGCAGGGAAAAAAAATCAAGGCCTGCATTCCTTTTGGTCAGAAACCTTTCCCAAATTCTGGCAAACAAATCAATCGGCCGATCTGATAGAGTTCAAAAGGCGAATCATGAGAACTCTCGATGCTTATCTTCAAATTCCATTCGGACTTTTCATGCTCGGGTTTCTTGATGACGGGCATTACTGCACTTCAGGGAAGGAAAAGAAAACCTTCAGGTTTCCAAATCAGCACCTTAGAAATACACACGGCAGAGAACTGGGTGGCAAGAAAAAGTGAGTCCACGCGTAATCAACTAATCATCTCAGACTTGTAGTTATTTAAGGTTTCAGGAGTGAAGGCAGTACAAAACGGGTCAGATTTAAAATCTAAATCTGTCGTTGTAGACAGCAAATCTGCAGGAACAAATGGCAATCAGTATTCCAACAAGGGTACATTAAAGAGGTCATGTGTTTGGAAGATTAGCCGTAGGAAACCTGGTTAAATTAAATCGTTAAGGAGTTGAGGCCTTTCATATGGGTTTCCTCATCGGGTAGAACAAGATCAAGAAAATTAAGGAGTTACAAGGAGAAGACTGATCGAAGGCGAGCCAGAATAGCTTCACTTTATACAACATATCTAAACTACTCCCCCCTCCTGAAAAGCTCCGTCCCAAAAAAGGATGTCACATATTTGTCTAGATACGCATGTCTCTAGACACGTTTTAACGTGTAGATACATGGAAATTTAGACCAATCTGCAACATACTTTTCGAGACAGGAGTGCAAAAAATACAAACAAATTTTGTCAAGTACAAAATAGACCGCAGGATACTTTTCGAAACAGGAGTGCAAAAAATACAAACAAATTTTGTCAAGTACAAAACAGACCACAGAATCCTGCGTTAATATCATTGACATGATACTGTAATCATCTGGCACTTGCAGTTCTTAAGGTTCAGTTGACATAGCAGGTAAATGCACATGCCACCTATGGATATCCTTTAAAATGGGAAAAGCCCTTTAGATTAATCCAAATCTGCATGAAAGGCAGAAATCAATAATGTAGGAACAAATGATGATCTCAAGTAGACAACTCAAATAAGAGCTAAATAAAAAGATCTTGCATTTGGACAATAAAACCCTCAGAAATCTGGTTAAATCAAAGACCAAGCCTTGAGGCCTAGTATGTGATACGGCACTTGCAATGCATGGATTTCCTCATTGAGTAGAACAAGATCAAAATCAAGCTAGAATAGCTTCAAATTATACAAAAGAATATGTACAAAAAGTACAAACAAATGTTCAATAGTATAAAGAAGACAAACACCACAGTGAACCTGCAGTGATATCATTGACATGGCCATTCTTGATGACAGTATAATCAATAATCATGCAGCAACTGCAGTTCTTAAGGTCTCATCAGTTGACAGAGGGATAAAAGTGCACAACAGCAACACAAGAAGCCAACCAAAGTTAAACTTTAGAAGGAGCAGTAGAAAGTTATTCAGACTTAGCACTCAAATTTTTCATAGGTGGATAACAGTTGTGTAGAATAAATGAAGCTCACAAGTAATAAATTCCATGCAAAGTGCAGTAAATAGGTCTGACATCTAAACAATACTAATCGTCAGAAACCTGTTTAGATCATAACGCAAGCCTGGATGCCTGGTAATGTCATACGGCACTTGCAATGCATGGGTTTCCTCATTGGGTTACAAGCCAATCAGAACTTATGTTAGAAGCCTTCGCTATATTCATTTATAAATGCGCTACAAGTTGTTGACAATTAAAATCCAAAATTGCATGAGAGATGGAAATTAAATCTGTAGCAACAAATATATTCTCTCAAGTAGACATTCGAAGCAAAGTACATTACAACAGTCTCACAACTTAACAATGAAACCCTCAGAAAACTGGTTAGATCATAGACCAAGCCTTGAGGCCTAGTGATGTCATACGGCACTTGCAATGCATGAATTTCCTCATTGGGTACACCAAGATCAAAACACAGATTAATAGGGTGTCACGAGGAGAAGTTTGATTCTCTCAAGTAGACATTCGAAGGAAAGTACATTACAAAGGTCTCACAACTTGACAATAAAACCCTCAGAAAACTGGTTAGATCATAGACCAAGCCTTGAGGCCTAGTGATGTCATATGGCACTTGCAATGCATGAGTTTCCTCATTGGGTACACCAAGATCAAAACACAAATTAATAGGGTGTCACGAGGAGAAGTTTTGACGAAAACCCCTCAAAAAACTGCATGAGAGATGGAAATTGACTCTGTAAGAACAAATGATGCTCCCAAGTAAACAATTCCAAAAAAAGGTACATTGCAAAGGTCACAATTAGACAATAAACCCTCAGGAGACTGGTTAGATCATAGACTGGGCATTGAGGCTTAGTAATGTCATATGGCACTTGCAATGCATGAGTTTCCTCATCGGGTACAATAAGTTCAGAACACACACAAGGAGTCACATAAAATTGCATAACCGTCAGAAAACTCCATGAGATGGAAATCAACTCTGAACAAACAAATGATGCCCCCAAGAAGACAACTCCAAGAAAATTGTATTACAGAGGTCTCGCTATTAGATAATTAAACCCTCACAAAACTGTTTACATCATATACCAATACTAGAGGCCTAGTAGATCATATAGCACTTGCACTGCATGAGTTTCCTCATTTGGTACAACAAGATAAAAACTCATATAAGGAGTCACAAGCAGAAGTTTAACAAAAAGGCAAGCTGGAATAGCTTCAATTAACATGATATATGTGTGCTAACATAGCAAAAAAAGAAGAACTTGGAAACAACTTGAAACTCCAGAAATGTCAAAACCCTTTTGAAGTTGTCAAATTAAAAAAAATTGTACCAGAATGTTGCATCAGAAATTATGCCAGAAACCTATGTAAGATACACGAATATTATGTAAACCTTACTATCAGCCTTTACAACCTTTTTCTCTTGGTTACTCTCTGGGTGGTCTGTGTTCAGTTTAACTTTGCTTCCTTGAAGATTCTAGGAAGGACAAGGCACACGGAAAACAGTATATCTTTGGTTCACTTGAATATTTATTCACACACCCATATGGTATGAGCTCAACATCATTTTCTTATACAAAACTGGAGACTGGTATCGATTCTATCCTGGCTGTATACTTTCTATTGTTTTCTTATGTACTTGCGATATGCATCAGAGACCTTTGCAGCATCCACATTGTATCTAACATTATGGACCCTTACTATATTAGCACCATTCAAGATTGCAATTGTAACAGCAGAAGCAGTAGCAGCATCTCTCTCAACTGGATCCACGCGATTGCATATTTCACCTAAGAACCTTTTTCTTGAGGGTCCAAGTAATATTGGCACATGTGAAGCACCTAGACTCATCCTACCCATTTCTTCTCTAATGGATTCCAAGCCCGCGATTACTTCAATATTTTGTGTGGATTTCTTGGAAAACCCAATGCCAGGATCAAGAACTATCCTCCACAAAGGAATTCCAGACAATTCTGCTGCTCTCAACCGGGCGTATAACTCAGAAGCAACTTCTTTGCAGACATCATCATACTGCAAATTCTGTTCATTTTGCATAGTTGATGGATCACCTCTCATGTGCATGGTGACATACGGAACTCCCAGTTCAGCGACAACTTCAAGAATGTTTGGGTCAAGCTGCCCACCAGATACATCATTAATCATGGTGGCTCCTCTTTTTACAGCTTCAGCAGCGACTTGCGCGTAGAATGTATCTACTGAAAGCAACTTCCCTTCCATCTCAGGGATATTTTTTATTGCATCCAGAACAGGGACCAGCCTCTCAAGCTCTTCGTTTGCAGATAGCCTTCTTGCAAAGGGCCTGGTGGACTGAGCACCAATATCAATTATGTCAGCACCTTCTGATATTAACAACCTGGCCTGAGAAATGGCAGCTTCCACTTCTTGAAACTTACCTCCATCGCTAAAGCTATCTGGCGTGAGGTTGAGCACCCCCATAACGAGGGTCCTCTCACGCCAATCCAGCAGTGTATTTCCAACAGGCATGACCCTTTGAATACCTTCTGTTCCAACTAAAGATTCACCGCCAAGCTTGTTCCACAAATCAAAGAACCCACCATTGCACTTTGAGAGAGAGTGCCAGCTTTTTTCCATACAATCGTCAGCTGACGAACCCAGAAGGTCCACCAGAGGCGCCAAGACGAATGGTCTCTCATGGATGCGTTCATGTGGCACAGTCAGGGTCTCGGTATTGATCCGGGAGTCGCCATACAGAAGAATGTCTAGGTCGATCGGTCTTGGACCATACCTTATTCCGGCAGTGCGCCCTATATCCTTCTCAATCTCCTTCAGCTTCTTCAGCAAATCATGAGGTCCCAGCTTAGTCGTGCCCCTAACAGCAGAGTTGAGGAACCGCGGCTGATCAGTCACGTAAGCTGGGGCAGTCTCATACAGACAGGCGTGCCTTGTGACTTTGATGCCTGAGTTCCTCATCAGCCGCAGCGCTCTGTCGAAGGTACTGATCCTGTCTCCCACATTGCTTCCCAGAGCAATCACGATCTCCTGGTCGGCAGAATCACCCGCGGGCGCACACTGCGTGTACGAACGCACCCTGAACAGATTAGCATGTCCCGGTGGTTTCCTCGAGGAGTTGAGAGAATGCCTGAGATCCAATGCTGTTACATTGATAGGGAAAGAGAAAATTAGAACTGTCTTAGATTGAAATGTAGAAGAGCTGCAAAACAGATGTTCTGGAACTTAATTTGAGCAACTACCTGAGAAGGCATTCGGCGCCGCTAGCCCTGCGCAGTAGTAGCCCTTGGCAGCTGAGTACATCTTCCTGAATGTATCCTTGGCACGGAGCATCTTAGAGCATACGAGCCAGGTCTAGTTCTGCTGCTTAAATCTTCTGTCACATCTAGTTCTTCCGGTTGTAGGTTGTACGGAGAGAACGCCTTGGTTGATACCTGCGGAGTGAATCTGATAACCCGATTCAGTTGCAGCTAAATCTGCAAAGTAAGAGCGACTTGCTACTATGTCGGAGCCTTGGTTGGAGAAGGGAGTGAGACGCGTACCTGTGATGCCGGCGAGGGCCGCAAGGCCGTGCTGGTAGCGGCGGAAGAAGGGCGGTTGGTGGTGCCGGCGGTAGCTCGGCAGGAGGAGAGGGATGCTGCGGTCTGGCGGCGGCGGCGGATGCTGCTCTGCTGAGTGGGTGGGTGGTTTGTTTTGTTAATCCATGCTCGGTTGCTCCGTGCTATCGAGAATCGTAACTAGGCCGAAACTAGAAAGGCTGGCTGGGCTTTGTATGGGCCGCTTCCCACGGCGAGCCGCGGGGTTTAAGCTGGCCTGGCCGGGCCAGGTGTGTTCCTTGCTCCTCTCTCTCAAAAAAAAAAAGGGTGTGTTCCCGGCCGTGTCCCAAGCGGATAGTCCTGTCCCAAGCTCTCAATCACACATGGAATTTCCATCGAAAGAATAACCATAACGCATCAGAAAAATTGTCACTGTGATACTACACAAGAATAGCGGAGAGTATCTACCTGCTGCGCTGGGTAAACCGAGGCACGCAGTTCATCGGCTTTAGGGGCGTTTCTGATACACATATGTACTCCTCCTCCCGACCCCCTCCTCCTCCTCCCGACCCCTCCTCCTTCCGCACCCGCGCGGCGGCGCGGCGTCCCTGATCGCGATCTGGCGGGAAGGCGGCGGCGTCCGTTCCGGCTGGTTTGGCGGTGGTGTTGCGGCGAGCGGCGGCCGGTGATCCTTGGCCTAGATGGCGACAGGCGGCGGCGGGGATCTGGGCCTAGCCGCGATTTGTCCCGTACGTTGGCCTCAACGTCGGCGCTCAGGCGACCCGGGCCTTGTCTGTGACACTAGGGCGCTTGGGCCATCTGCCCCCGACATGGTGGTGGTGGCCTCCTTCTCCGTCGGAATGGTCGGCCGGTTGGTCTTGCCGTCTTGCGGCGGATCCTGCTAGTTTCCGGCGGGTGGCGTGGAGGCTGCTGGCTTGGTTTCAATAAAGGAGGTGGTTCTGGATCCCTCTCAAGCCAAGACGATGATCTGCCGGATGTTGGTCTCCATTGATCTGGTTTCTGTGTCGTGTTCCGGAAGGCTTCGCCGGCGAACTCTATAAGTGCTATCATGCCATGAGTTTGCTGGAAGAATTAAATTCGGTCGTACGCACCCATGTTTTACCCTGACCATTTGGTTTCAGAGGGTGTGTTTCGAAGCTTTGTTGGCTGTTATTATCATGTGGCATGTTCTTGTTTCATGGTGCTGACAGAGAAAGTCATGGAGACTGAGATCTGAGGACAAACAAGGGTGGCTCGAGTCTGGGTGGTGATGAGGAATTGGTTAGATGACTTGTGAATTGGAGCAGTGGCATGCAAGTGGGGGCGATTGCACAGGAGAGGTTCATGGTCCTACCTCTCAGGATGAGTTTTGAGAGCGCGGACTTTCTTCAGGGTGAAAACCTAGATCTTTGATCGGACGATGACGGTGTTTGTGCATTGTTTCCTTCTTGGAGGCGTTGTTTTGGAGAAGTTAAACTTATGTTGCTGTCTTGGTGGTGGTAGTAATGCGGTTTCAATAAATGAATCACTATAGCGGGACTTTTCTTTTTGTAAATTTCTTTTTCTTTTTTTGGCTGTGTGCATCCGTGTAGCTGCTAGGACAATGCGTTGTTGCAGAGGCTGGGTGTAACTGGTATCATCTGATATTAATATATGCTTCTTTCAAAAAAAAAAAAACTGCTGGGCTGGACGGACGAAAAGGAAAAGAAAACCTAACACCTCGGCAATAATCCAATGCTCAAACTGTACCTACTATTATTACCAACCGGCAAAAGTTCTCCGAATACTTCCAGGCGTATGTACAATGGCCTGCCGCTTATAGCCTTATACCCCGTAGTCACCAGATTCACCATGGCGCCCCGTGTAGCTCTCGCAGCCGGACATTCTCGTCATGTTCGCCCGCTGCACGAGACGGACCAATGACTGGACGACCTCGGACATCGGCGGCCGGAACTCTGGCTCGGCCTGTTCAGGTTTCAGTAGAAGCATATCAGCAGTGTGGCAAAACATTTGGAAGCGCAGTTCTACTACATGGTTATGGAAAGTACCTGCACACAAAGGGCGATCGCGTCGGCGAAGCGAGACAGGGATTTAGAAGGGTACAGCCCCTGGAGCGCTGGATCGACCATCTGGTCTAGCGCGTCGATGTCATGCAGCTGCGGGGTAGCCCATCGGACTAGCGACTGCTCGGATCGTGGTCGGGACCTGCAACAGTTCAGGCAGCAAGTGGTAGTTCAGACTTTCAGAGGACACTATAGTTGTGATTACAGTTTGCAGCGAGTTGTCTGAATATTCTTAGGGGACTTCAGGAACAATTTGAGGGGAAAAGATGTGCAGTGCTATTTGATTGTAGTGCATTATATACCTGTCAAATGGTTTGCGGCCAGTCAGGAGCTCTAACATCACCACACCAAAGCTATATACATCACTCTTCAGTGAGTATTGGCCAGACATGGTTACCTCGGGTGCCCTATATCCCGAGTTTTCTTCTGATTCCTGAATAGATGCTGTATAAGTATTTCTGGAAAGAAATGTTTGCTCCCCTAAATTTTATTTATTAGCATTGACATTGTTAAAATATGGAGAACACGAGACTTTACATCATCTCACTTTGTTGGACTGGATACTAGCTAGCCTTGCATCTAAGTACTACCGAGTACCCCCTCCATTCCAAATTATACGATGTTTTAGCCTTTTCCTGAAACGTATATATCTAGACGCCTTTTAGTGTGTAGGTTCGGAGCAAAATAAGTGAACCTACACACTAAAAGACGTCTAGAGACATGTGTTTTAGAAAAAAAAAAAGGCTTAAACATCTGATATTTTGAAACGGAGGGAGTACTAGTTATACGATCCTGACCACCTTTCTTCTGTCACCGTAACAGCAACTCATGTTTGCTCCACTGAGTACGTCACACAACATCATGTTAACCTGAATTCTAGACAATTGCATTTAAATAATAATATGCGGCATTTTGGCAGAAAAACATGCACAAAGGTATTTTCAGTTGATGATTAATCATATATTGTGTGAAAGTTTCCTGATAGGTTGTCAGATAGTCGGAGGATTATAGTGCACTGCATTTACCTGGAATTCCTGGTTAGGTACAAGATCTGCATATCCAGAATCCGAAAGGTGGGGGTTCAGCTCGTTATCTAGTAAAATGTTCGATGCCTTGAAATTCTTGTGGATCACAGATGGCGAACATGTTTCATGAAGGTATCTGCAAAATGCGCATGATTGACATGAATTTTTATTTCTAGATCAAAATGAAGGGTTGATAGACCTGTTTCACTTACTCTAATGCCCTTGCAGATCCGAGGGCAATCTTCACACGGTTGTTCCAGGATAACAGTTTGCTTTGATCATCCACCAGATTAAGTAAGTCATGCAGAGAACCACTTCGGTAGAATTCATATGCCAACAAGCACTGCCCATGCTCTGAACAGTAGCCAACTAGCTCGGCAAGGTTTGGATGATTTAGCCTTGAAATATTTGCGACCAACTCAATGAATAAATCAGACGGGTAGCTCGGGAATGCAGAAAAATTGATTTTCTTTACAGCCAGGACCTGAAAATACCAGCAAATGATGATTATGCAGCAGTTCTAATTGGGATCATGATTTAAAAATATCTAGGGGATAATTTACTTTGTTGAGCATTTACTATGTTTAAAACACCAGTCATGGTTAGCAAAAATGAGATTGTTGTTAAAATACATCAGTATTTTTGCACGACACTAGCGTCTATTGTGTATGCCCGTGCATAACGAACTTTCATGCTACGACATTTACAGATTTTTAAGAAGATATAATTAGACTTAAAGAAAGTTCAGGTGAAGCTTATCATCTCCAGTTGATTGTCTAGCGATAGAACATGGGTCATGTTGAAATGTTAGTTTGTCCACAGCTTTGTAGCAGTTCAAAATCCCTATACCCTTAAATTTTACAAGGAAATAATTTCAAATATGAATATGGATGATGCTGGTGCAATATATGTAATGTTGAATCCAGGAAATAATGGATATCAACTAACTGGGGAAGCACCTTCTGATCATCGAATTGTGCTTTGAAAACTCGTCCAAATGACCCCTCGCTTATAAAATTGTCAGGACTGAAGCTTCCCGTTGCTATCTGCAGGTCTGCAACTGTGTATGCAGGTATTCGGATTGAAGACAGACTTATTTTCCTTGTGACAGACTTGTTTGTGAGATCATTTTCATCGAAGGACTTGTGCAAGTCAATTTTTGTGGGAGGTTTTAAGCTCATTGAAACAGTCTTCTGAAATTGATCCTTGCCAGTTGTTGAGATGATCTTAATGGACTTCATCTCTGAAAAGTATAGTTTTGGCTTTTGAGACAGAAGAGAAGCATGCACAATCTACCCATTTTTACAAAATGGAAATAATGTGTAAATAAATAAGGAAATGCATAATAAATTGGAAAAAATATTGAATGAAGCTTACGCTTAAACCCCGAAGCAAGAGGACTGAGAGGTTCATTCTGTTCAGGGTCTCGTCTCAGCGACAACTTCCAAGATTTCCTCTTGATTGCAAAGAATGTAACAATTGAACCAACAACCAGCAAACATGTTACAATTCCTGCTATTGCACCACCTTGTAGTTTGGAGTGTTTGCTACCACTGTCGGATGAGGCATTGCTTCCACTACTACTTGGAACAGCAGGGCGTTGAGGCGCTGGAGTTGTACCTGGTGGAGGTGGTGGCGCGGGACCATTGCTAAATGAGTTTCCAGTTGTCCTGCAAAAGGAGGGGAAGACTAATTGTGATTCCATTCTACATGCTTATGACAGATAAACCCTGATAGTGTACTAAAAATACTTACTGGAGATTATTTATTTTCTTTAGCTTATCAGGGACCCAGCCAGTGAATTTATTGTTTGCAACATTTCTGCAAGGATGATCAAATGTTGCATTTACAAGAGAATTCAACTGCGAATTGGAATGGGCAATGGGTATTTCAAACTCACAAGTCAGTAAGAGGAAGATTGGCAAGGATGTCTATCGTGCCACTGAATTGGTTGTTCTGCATATAACTGGCAAGAGGAGATGTTACATTTGTAATCATATGGATTTTATTTTTGTTGATGAAACAAATTGATGCAGAAACATACAAAACATGTACTCACAGCGTTTTCAAACTTGTCAAGGAGTTGAAGCTTTGCGGAATATTACCAGAAAATGTGTTGAATGAGAGGTCCCTGAGTGAAATGAATTATGTGTTCAGTTTTTATACTAGCTTGACATGTTTTTGTGCAAACATAAAATCACTCACATTGTTGTTAGGTTGGTAAGGCTGTTAAACATATCACTGATGGTTGAGAGCTGATTGTGACCAAGATTTCTGCATCGAAGGTATTAACAAATTTGTTCAGATCTTACCAGAAAGATAATGACAAAGATGGTCAGCCAATGCATTGCCTTATAGGACATAAGTAACTTACAAATCCTTAAGTGCGAACATTTGGGAAATAGAGTATGGTGTGGTTCCAGTGAAGTGATTTCCAGCAAGATTTCTGCAGATCAAGTTTTTTGTGAGAACTAAGAGATTGTTCTGCATATAGATAAGAGCAGCTTGAGTTGCACGCAGAAGTATTACTTACAGTTTCTCGAGATTTGGAGGAAGATTATAGGGAATGTCACTGCCTCCAAGATTATTGTTGCTCATATCACTGCACAGAACTAAAGTAGATCAAAACCTTACCAAAATGTGATGTATAACCATCAGGGCATTGATGCATGGGATGAGAGAGATCGCACTAACAGCTGAACTAGTGCAGTCAGTAGGTTCATGTTGTAACCCAAAGTCCCATTAAGGCCCATGCCTGGTAAGTTTCTGTTAGATATCGGGAAAAATAATGTCAGATAAGAAAGATAAATAGTTCTGACTCAGAAAAACACCACATCAAAAAGTTGAGCTCACATTGCTGTCACTCTGGAACCTGAGCAAGTGACCCCAGTCCACGACTGTCCGCAGGGATCTCCATTTTGCGACACCCAGTTTTTTAGCTGGGGTGGCGAATTCATGGTTGTATAGAAGACACCGAGGGCTGTAACTGCACAGGAGAAAAGCAAAATCTGGGACAATCAGTCATGCAGGTGATTAGTATTTCAGGTAAATGACGATAATGGTGTTTTCTTCCTACTTTTCTCTTCATAAATAAAGTGATTTTCGTACACAAAAATCCTAAAGGAACTTGGGTTTTGCAAAAGGTTTATATGCATTAGTATTTCCTTCCATTTCCTTCTGTGCCGAGAGCCAATATACATTATATAAGTAAATCATCCTACTTCAAAATGGGGAAAAATAGCCTTCTGTGCTGTCCACATTCTGAAGTTGACATTCTGAAGAACTAGGCATGTCTAATAAGTTATCATCATTATTTTATAGCCAAATGTCTGTTATATGTTGATCCAAATTCTACAAAGTATAGGCCAACTTCTGACGAGTGGAGCGAGACGCCCACACCGTGCCCAACGGGGACGCCTGTGGGGGGTGCGGGGGGCGACAACCCCCCGCGGTACGGTACGGATCGTCGAAGACCTAGGTTTCCACCGATATATAAACCCCTTGTAAGCCGCCGGTTGGGAGAGTTGCATCTGTGAAATCCCCGGCGTTTGTAAACACTCTTCGAAGTTTCGCTGGCTGGCGCCCGTGGTTTTTTCCTCTCTTTGTTGGAGAGGTTTTTCCACGTTAAATCTGTGTCCCCCTTGCTGTGTTTTGTTTTCGTTCTTCGTTATCTTCTTGTCGCAATTGTAACAATGTCCACCCAAAGTAGTTTCATTCTGGAACCAAATGGAGATACTACTAGAACCAAAAACTGAGGGTTTTTTTCTGGAATTACACAAAGATGACTCCTTAGATAGTCAGCTGTCTGGATTGTCTGAAAAATAATCAATTGTCTGCAACCTCACACAAAACCAGGCACAGAGAAACAAACTGAACTACTAGTTTTTTTCAGAAATTCTCGGCAAAATTCTGACATCTGGGTGCATAAGTCCAAGCAATTCCCATCACATGCGTCACAGTAGCACTTATTGCCTGATAATTTTGGACGGACATGAGAACAGCGGTGGAAAGACTGAACTTACCACAATTTAGCACCGCTACGGGGAAACTACTATGGTCATAACAGAATTAGAACTTGTCAAAACTCTGCCGCCTGATGATCCCAAACTGCGATAACCCAAAGATTTCCACCCAGAAAGGACCAGAGGGCAGCAGCAGGAAGAACCAAAGAGCTAAAGAGACATCTTTTCTTGGTTTGGTTAACTGATACAGCGATAAAAAATGCTCAAGGGATGCCAATAAACAGAGCATATTTCCAGCTTCCCACATGAACGGAGACGGAACTTCTCAGCACCATGGTTTCATGTTTTTTTTTATCTGAACCTAAAAATTCAGGAATCCAGCAATGGGTACCAGAAGTGGCCTATCTACCATCGAAGTGAACTAACCAAAGAAGGGGGGAATAAATCAAGAACGCTACTGTTCATTCCCTGGCTAGCCAAAGAAAGCAACACCAGGAACATAAATGCATCGTTTTCTTGATTTCCCAAAGCAAGAACAAACCAAAAGAACAAGAATGGCTCCCAGAAGTGAATATCGCTACTTTACCATCATTTGAGTCGGTATTGGCATGAGCCCCCAAGGAGGAGGCGGCGACCAAGAACAGCAGCACCGCTCCAATGGCCGCGGCTCCCTTACTCCTCCTCCCCGTCTCCATGGCTGCGATGCTCATTGCAGCACTCCTCTTCAGGCTCCGAAGAACAGGTCTATTAAATAAACTTGTGGATTTCCCAGAAAAGGTCTCTCTCGCGCCCCTCCTTTTGTTTAATCGGTACTAGTACCACTTTCTGTCACTGCTGCCATGCTCTTTCTCCAGTGGATTGTGTACTTATCAGCACGCTCTAATCAGGGAGGAGGGGGAAGGGCTTTAAGAAGTGCACTTCACACGCTGAGAAACGGCTTAGAAAAAGGTTCAGAATAGTTACTCTTTCACTGCTGGTGTCGATTTTTTGCATTGTCGCTTTGGGGCAGTGGGGCAGCAATACTTTGAGCAGAGGCAAAGATTTTGATGTGTATGTGACCCTCTGGGGTTGTTAGTTGGTGGTGGTTTAGTGCAGCTCTAACCCTCGATGTTCGCTAACTGAAGCTGCACTTTCAGCTCTAAGTTGTTGGAGACATGAGATTTTACTGCTCACACGTGCTATTATTTTGGAGGGAAGAGAATAACATCAATTTAGTCTATAAACTTGCCACCATAGAGCATTGGTCACGGACTTGCAAATTGCAAACTGTGGGTCATAAAATTGTTCCACGGGAGTGTTTTGGTCACACCGTGACGCTACCGTTATTTTTATGACGTGTAGGCAGTTTTTTTTTGGCAAATAACACCTTAAATGTTTGTTCTGTCTCGTTGTTAATCTGTGTTGATCTTCATCGAGTTGTCTGAGCTGGGCTCCCATCGTACCCATACGGTGAAGCACGCCGTGGTTGCCGTCTTCCTACACCGTTTGTCGGCGCGGCTCCTCTCTCCTTCATGTGGGCTATCAGTTCACGCCACCGCCTGCAAGCTCTGTGTTCCCGTGGTTGTGGCCCTCGCTGAGCCTGGCCACCTTGCCACGGGGGATGACGACATGTGTCGCACTGACCTCAACATGTGAGGGCAACAACCAGCATGGTGTGCAGCCATGGGTGCTCGGCTCACTGCTCATAGGTTGTGTGCATGGCGCGGCGACCCCCACCAACAGCGTCGTGGTGGTTCTGCCTTGGCCCTCACTCAGTGCATGCGGCTTGTTCATCGAGCACCGTGGCGAGGCCGTCCAGGTCATGGGCACGGCTACGAACATGAGCTTGGGCAATTTATGTTGCTATCGCTGAGTTGGGTACTTGTAGAGCTCGAAATGAGCAGCACGGTTGCGTGTTGTCTACAGCCGGCCTGGCGTAGAAAGCCCGGGTAAGGCAAAGGGGAGGGACCGGGGCAAGGGCGCTTGCTGCCTCACGGCGGGAAAAGAAAGGGCCGACGACCACTGTGGCGAGTGAGCGAAGAGAGCAGGGGATCAAAGGGTAGCATAACCTGCTTGATATAATCTCTAGCCTGTAGGATGAACAAAAAACATACTTTAGGGTGCTATTCGCAAAAAAAAACTATCTGTTATATCAGAAAACTACGGTAGCCGTCACGGAGTGACCAAAACGCTCGCGCGAGGCAACTTTGTTACCCAGTTGCGATTTGCAAGTTTATGACCAATGCTCTGAATCGTGATAAGTTTATAGACCAAATTGGTGTTTTTCTCTCAGGTAAAATACTAAAACAAGAGAAAAAAAAACTTGTATGGCTCCATCTATATCTAAGTCGAATTAATAATGAGAAAATCTTGTAGACAACTTAGATTGGGACAAAAGGGTCATCGAAAAGTTCCATTAGGAAAAATAGCAGCTTTGGTTAATGCGTGTCCTTTGAGGAACTTTGTTTTATTTTATCTATGTGCCTTGAGACACGTTGAGTGGTGAGAAGAAGATATTTAGCCGGCTCACTTCGTTTCGTGCGTCGTGGCTCCCATGCTTGAACGTTGCCGTCCGTGCAGCGGTCGCTTTAGCCGATTGGCAATCATACAGACAGGTGCGTGCGTGCGTGTACAGTAAGCAGTATGCTCCTCAGACTTTCAGCTCCCCTTTATTTTTCACCAGTTTTCAGTATGGCTACAGTAGACCTCCTTCGATATCCTTCGGAAGGAATCCAGGCGTTCCAAACATGCAGCTTTTTCAGAAGCATGAAGTCATGCGATCAATTTAACGACTTGTTTAGAACACGGGAAGGGGTATTATTGAAAAAGAGAACACCGGAGGAAATTTCAGGCGAGAACAGTTTTTGTATCTGACTTTTTGACATTCAGGAAAAGTGGGTGGATGTTGTTCTCGGCGACTCAGCGTGATTGCAGCGTGTGCTATGATGATGAAGCATATATAATCGACCAGTATCCTTCACGTCGCTTTTGTTCCTTTTCCCCCAAATTTTTTTTTATCTCGCCTTTTTCTGTCCCAGTGTCTCGCACCTAGTACCATCTGGTTAGGAGAATAATTGCTCGCTGACCACAGCATCCTCCATGCGTCGTAAACAGGTGGCCAAACTCTGCCCAATTAGCCGGCTACATAACCTCGTCTTTTTCATGAGCTGTTTGCGTCCGGCTTCAGGTCGACGGACGAGTTCTCGCTGCATCACCCTGCCCGCGTCCGTCAGTAGCGGAAGATGGTCCTTGTAGCCGTGCCAGCGCATCGCGGCCACGCCATGGCCTCGCACCCATGGCAGACATCGCTATCGATCGATCGTGTTTAATTAGAAAAACAAATTTATCATCGGCAGCTCGTGCTTCTACCAGAAGCCCGACTAGTGTGTTGTCGTCCGGCCAAATTTGGCGTACGTGTTAATTATAGCCCTACGCGTTCAGATACGGTGGTATGGCCGTGTTGCGTTGCGCCATACCTAAAGACACGACGTGTGGCTTGTCTGTCCCTGCTGGCCGACATCGGCACCAACGACGCGGACCCTGTATATTCTGCGTAGAGCGGAGACAAGTTCAGGATTCTGAAAGCTACATCTGCCACGTGTACCGGTACGCGTGTGTTCGGTTTTCCTCTTCGTCATCAGAGTTCGGGTCGGTTGGTTAACCGAATGAATGGGATCAGCCGTTGACGTCGCCTGCACGATTTGGTTTGGGGTTGTTAATGGTTCCTGACAATGTGCTTACCGAAGCAAGGAGAATTAGTACGTAACAATTTTATCCAAGATTGATTGATTATTAGGTGTACGTCCCGACAAAGAAAAAACAGTAGTAATATGACTGAATGACTGGACAAGCTTGTTAGTTGTAGAGCATGGCAGGAAGAGATGACCTACCGAGAACTAATGACGCCAAGAACAGGGGAGGAAGAAAGGGAAAGCTAGCGGTCTCGTTCAGGGCGAGTCTTTTTCAGAGGACACGACGCAAGTGGGCAGGAGCAGTTAATTCTGTTAGCCAACTCCAGGGTCGATCGACAGGCCAAGGACCTAACGGGGTGAAGACCCACTGCTTTCAGGTGTTGCATTCCGTCAGCGGCTCAGCGTGCATGTCAACTTGTCAGAAATTAAGATGAGGTCTAGCTTCAGGGTTTTGCATGACTTCTCCCTGTCCCGTTGCTCAACTTGGAACTCCGTCAGGAGTGACCTTCCTTCTCATCGTCGATGTTGCATAGCAGTGGAAAATGAAGCAAGCGTGGAAGTGTTATTAGAGCATCTCTAGCAACCCCTATCCGTCCGGCCTTAAAATGCGTATAAGGACCGAGAAAAACGCGGTTTTTTCCTCCGCGAGGGCTGGGACGGAACAGTCCCCTTATTTACGATCCGTACAAGCGAATATTCTAATATGATTCTAGCATCGCTTCGTCGTCTTCGTGTATATATGTCCGTCGAGGGCCGGTCCATCCCCACCCTAACGCTCTCTCCTCCTCGCCGCCATGGAGAGGCCACCCTAAACTTCTTCGAGGCCATGATGTTCGCCCACTACGACATCCTCGCGCCGCCACGCGCGACGCTTCCGGCCGGCTGTGAACTCAGCTATGTCGGTGTGCCCGTGGCGCCGCTGTTGCACAACGAGCTGGCGATGCAGATCAAGGAGCGACGCCGCCAGCTGCCGGAGTGGAAGAAGGCAATGGCCCGGTACTCGCCCACGAGCGCGTACTGGCCTAAGCGATTCAAGAAGGAGCGAAAGGTTGAGCTTGCCCTCTGTGTCGTTCACGGGCGGCGGGTCTACCTGGATCTCCGCAACAACATCTCCGCAACAACGAAGGGAGAGAGCGATTCTGGGTCGTGCGTGCCCGCACAATCTACACCATCATCGAGACGGCGCGCCGTGAAGAGTTCTCTCAGGAGGGCGAACGATGCAGGGGTCACCGAGATCGATTCCGATGAGGAAGAGACGGACGACGACACGGAGGAGGAGGACGACCAGGCGAAGAACCAGGTCGATGACGAAGATAGCGGAAGCGAAATAGTGGATTAGGGTTCTTTAAGCCTTCATTGTATGGTAGCTTGTTCTAGGAATCAATGGAGTAGAGAAGCTTTATTGAATCCATTGGCATTGTATTCGCCGGCGAGCCAGATCTCTGTCGCATGGCAACCTCGGTTAGAACGCGGGTCAGGAACGGCGGTGGCGGGCGGCAGCGGCCTTCTGCACGGGAGGAATGGGCATGGCGCGGCCTGAATCGACGGCAGGAGCGCCAGTTGGCAGCGAAAGGAGGAGAACGAGCTAAAATGCCCCTCCCGCCAAGGGCTTCTAGCGATAAGGGCAAGCGTTGGGTCAAAGAAAAAACCCGTGTATATACTGGCCTGGGAGGGGTGTTTTTCTCGCCGCCCCTATAAAATTAAAGACCGAGGTGTTTTGAAGGTCTTGTCCGGCCACTTGGTTATTTTAGTTTCGGGAAAGATAAGAGGTCTGCTAGATGCTCTAAGTCATCTCTTGAATGTGGACCACAGCTTTAAGAGGAAATGTGTCCATTTATAATTGAATCGGAATGAAATGTAAACCTGATGTATAATCTGCGACATAGATGTTTAGTACTCTCTCTGCTCAGAAATATAAGACATTTTAGATTTAAGTACTCCCTCCGGCCCGAATTAACGGCCGCGTGGCTGTTTTGCAAAAATGTCCTTGCCTTATTCCCGACCAAACCCAAGGTCCCCGTCGTCTCTGTCCTTGCACCCTGCATCTCTGCTCCGTCGCCGCTCGCTCGCTCGCCCGCCTGCTCCACCTCTCCTCGCCGGCGCCGCCTACTCCTCTGCTCCCTCGCTGGCCACCTTCTTTCCTCCTCAGCTCGCCCGCTTCTAGGATCCTCCAGAACCCAACAAGGAGGGGATATCAAGATAAAAGGGGTCCTCTTTTCTGCAAAGGGCACGACTTGGACACTCCGCGGCACGGCGGCGCTCATGTCCCGGAGGCCATAGATGTCTGGAGGCCGGAGATCCGGTGGAGCATAGGAGGTCTGAAGGAGGAAGTCGGAAGGCTCGGAGGGAGTACCGGCTGGTGGGGCTACGCGGAGCTACCGGAGTACATGAAGGGGAACGAGTTCATCCTGAACCACTACCCATCGATTTCTTCATCCTGAACGATATCATCAACATCTGTGCGTATGTACCGTCAATTTTTTCACTTTCTTCTTCATTTTGATGTGATTTTTTAGCTCGCGTGTAGTAGTTTCTTTTCTGTTCATTCCTTCCTACTCGTATGGGAGGCAACCTGATAGCTAACACTTGGGCTAGTTTCTTCATATGCTCGAGTGAGGGAGTATTTAAAAGTCTGGTAGTTGTAACATTCAACCAAAATAAATATACACTGAGCTATATGTGCAACAAGGATCATATGTTCCCTCTTGAACAATTTTCATAGTCTGCTACTGGGACCAAGACCATCTGAAGAAACGGTTCAGTACATGATCCTAGACTATTTTGATTTCTTCGATATTTTTCTTGAAATCCTAGAGTAACAGGATTGTACCTGTCATGTTGCATCTCCTGAAGATTGTACCTGTCATGCTGTAGTTTTTTTTTTTGGAAAGGAACCTGTCATGCTATAGTACTTGAGTATTCTGCATTTTCTCGCAAGCATGAAGCATGTGAAATTGAGGTGTACATGAGCTTCTTGCACTTAGTTATCACAAGTAGTGACTTATGATCAGAATATGCACTTAGCCTTGCAACCTCTCGTGTCTCATCTCTTTGTTTTCTTGCCTATCTTCTCTTTGCAGAGATTGATGCTTGGTAAGTTAGATTAGCCGCAAATACTTTACCTATGCGCTGTTCCTCATTTGTCTCGAGAGATGCACTGTTCCGCAAATGTTAGAAGCATCTATGATGCCTAATATGAACCAATAAAACACTAATTTGGCAATCTGCAGGTGTTCTCTGCTCACCCATGGTTGCGCAATCTGTATCAGCAGAAACAGTGAGTACTTGGTTACTTGGTATTTGCAAGATTATTTATTCTTTCTTGGTAACAAGATTATTTTCTTGATGATGGCATGCATTCTTTCTTGCATATGCGAGGGGGAGGAGTCGATGCATCCTTGTAGTCTTTAAAATATCCAGTAACTATGGTGGATGTTGATAAACTTTGTGGAAATCAATTGAAAGTTCTCGTCTTGGTTCTAGTCAAATGGAAGTTCCAGATTTTGAAGCATTAAGATGCTGCAGTCAGTCTATTAGAATTGTTCAGTTGCCAGTGTTCTTGCTTGGACTAGTAAACTTATTGGCAGCTTGCCACATTGCAACTTCTTATGTTTGTTGACTGAATATGAAATTTAAGACTGAATTTGTTCATTTCGCTGAATGTGTCAGTCAGTAATATTGACTGTAACACAATATTCAGTTGAGATGGAGTAGTGAATAAACACTATGCTAGCCAACTTATTCTTGATAATTATTTATTTCAGTACTGTTTATGTGATCATCCAGCTCTCTTTGAGAAAAGTGCTTAGTACATATATGATATTTTTTTTCAATGCAATCATGTTAATTAAAAGGCAATAGTGGCAGCTCAGTATCAAGATACTGAATATCACTGAATTTTGAAACTACAATGCACACTTTCCTGAAACATAGAACTTTGTCTTTGCTCACAATCAGAAATCGGGACGCCTACTTTTGAACTCAACAAACTCAATGTGCAACATCTATCAGTGTGGTGATTTATTTGTCTTCTCTTGGTTCATATGCACTGGTATAACATACGATAGTCATTTTCTTGAGTATCCTCCACATCCATGGTGAAAGCCAGATGTTCATAATTTTCATTTGGCTTATACATTTTCATCTCTATTTTGCTGAAGAATATTTTCTTTGCATCCCAGATTGGCTAGTATATCGCAACAAGTTGCTATAAAGTAAGAACTGATCGTTACAGTGGCAAACTCTACATTGTATGAAGCCACTGAATCTACATTCTCTTTATTTAGTGTCAATGCAAAATTACTGAATCTACTCATAGTGTCAATGCAATAACAGTGTCAGAGAGAGAAATGCAATAATTTCTGTCAGTAATTTTTGTGCATAATTCCTGTTGCATAATTTCCATTGATCAGGTTCAATGAATTTTACATGCAGGTTCATCTTGATTATATGGTGCACCCATGTTCAAATCGGGTACTGCAATCTCATCTCGATCATTTGGTGGAGTCATGTTTAGATCAGGGAATGCAGGTTCATCTTGATCTGCTGGAGTCATATTTAGATCCATTGAAACTGAACCGCTCTTTTGCTAAACTAAACTGCTTTGTGTGTTTTCTGTCTCCACTTTTCTGATGAACTGAATTTCTGTCTCCTCCGTGTTGGAACGGGAACAGGCAGGGATGAGCAGCGGCGAGGGGGATTCCACGAGGAGTCTGGATGCGCGCGACGGCCGGCCGACAGTGGTGCTCGCCCTCGGGGAGGGGCAGTGACCCGGACTGAGCAGAGGGACGCGGGTGCGGCGCTACAACCGGGACTGAGCACAGGGGCGTTGTGGCTGGCAACTGGGTGTGTTGCTGGAGCCGCGCAGGGCAAGATGGAGGCGGCGGTCTGCTGAAGTCGGAGTAGCTTGGGTGCTCCGGCGGCGTGCTCAACGAGGAAGAGGCAAGAGAGCTCGACGTCAGGGACGGGAACATGGCGAGGAGACGGAGCAGGGAACGGCAGCGGCGCGACCTTGCTCCCCCGTGGCGGTAATAGCCCTCCGTCGGCCCGGCCAGAGGAGCGATCCCACACGCGCGGAGGGGCGACCGCCGCGGAAGCCCTCCGACGGCGAACAGCCAGGGAGCGGCGGACAGTGGGAGGACGGAGAAGATCTGACTTTGAAATTTCAATTTCCAGGCCAAATTTGAAAGGATTTCAATATATTCGGGACTCTTTTGCAAAACATACTGTATACTATGCTCGCGCCCATTAATTCGGGCCGGAGGGAGTAATAAATGTATGTAGACGTCTTTTAGTGCATAAGTTCATCCAAAACCTCTACTAACCTATACATCTACGAACCTATACACTAAAAGACATCTAAATATATTCAATTCACGTCAACAGAGCTTCCACTTGCGGTACATATTGTGTACTGCAGATAGTAACATCAAAGTCAGGACAGGCAGTTCCAGCAAATCTGCAGGAAGACATTCGGACAGCACCAACTCGAGGTAAGAACACCTGACTTGACAACGTGAGTGTTACAGTATCGACTGTTTATTCAGAGCATCACAGCAAAGTTCATGGCACACTGGTAGTGGTTGATACACAACCACAGCCCAGATCGCTTGACAAACCACAGGATTTCAAAAGACAAAGCAAAGAGTTACCAGCAATCATTTATACAGCACCGTGGAACGAAATGAGTTCTCCACGAGCATGGGCGTCAGACATTATTTGCAGAGGCAGTTTGTTCTAGGAAATGAAAAATGAAAAAGCCATTGCAAGGACCGCTTTCGGTGGGAAAGTTCTAGTGCTGGGAGACAAGTTCCATGTCTAATTCACATGTTGACACGTCGATTCCGGTGAAAATTTGTGTTTGTGCTTTGCACTAGTTCTTGCCCATCGCGACTCTGTCCTGCTGCCTCAGCCTCTCACCTTCACGGCAAAGATAGCCCTGGAACTTCTCCTGCCAAATGCAAAGAAAGATTGTTATGCTGCACTGTGGATCAAGTGAAAGAGTGCAACAGGATAACTGCTTGAATGTAAGCTAAAAAAAGGGGGTTGAAAGAAATCATGTGCAAAAAATAGAATCAAGCAATAGCAAATCGTCTGTAAGATGCTCTTGATAGAGTACACATTGCAATTTTAATACAATAATTACTGCAATCTGTACCACAAAAAGACTCACTTGAGGAAGTGTCTAAGAAAAAGTTACTTAAGAAGTACCATGCATATCTAAGCATTCACTAGGCTCAGTTCTACAAAAAATCCGGAGGAAAGGTGACTGCATATCAGAAGATAATTGGTTCCAAGGGAAAATAACTAAGAAATTAACCTTTCAAGGCTTAAGGGTAAATACGGTAAGATTAAGAATGTAATATAGAGCATCAAGAACAAGCGGATTTAATTTCTACCATATAATAAAAAATGGATGATATAATTAATCAATATACCTGCCACCACATCTTGTTCTACTAAAACGAGAACTTCAATAATCAGATAGATAACACAAGTTTGTGCCCGGCTACTAACTAAACCCTCGCAACTACTGAAATAGAAATTCACATAACTCTAAGAACTGGATAATGATATAATCTTCAAAGGTTATAATCAAATCAGAAGTGTGACCCAAAATCAAACTAGAAAATTATAAATATCCCAGATATATTTTGCCATCTTCCAAGACAACCTTTACAATATAGAGTAATAAAGCGCCTAGCCAAGCATGAACAAGCAAGTCCCCAATACTTCAACCAAAATAGGCCAACATTAAACTTCAAAACATAAATTTGTTAACAGCAGGATTGTTGCGAATGGGTAAAGTTGCTAGTTAAACTCAACAATCTCAAACAGCAGTATAAAGGGAATCTGGTGTGCCAAAACACTCATAGCAACTTTGTCATCATAAGGAATGTTTACTCACTGGGCCACTCCATCACTACTCAAATCTATAACATGGTAGTCTAGTACCTCAACACAACCTGCACATTCCGTGCTTATAGACCTGGAATCATATCATGACTTGGCGCATGCTTGGGGTGCAATTATTGCTCATCTCATCAAAGAAAGCAACAAGTAGACATGACTTCCCCACTTTGCTAATCCATAAATAAATAAATAAATAAAGACATTGTAAGGTACGGCATTTGCCTCATATCTTCCTCAACCATTACTTTGTAGTCTGCCAAAATTCTGTTTATGGACAGCATCAAAGATCAAGGATGAGATCATGTGCTTAATGTGGAATTCACTGATTTTTACATCCATGCAAAGAGTTAATGGCTCAAACTCAAAAATATATTCGCTAACTTTGGTCTTATTACTACAGATACGCAAACCAAGCCTTTTACCATAAAGAGGCAGATACAATGTAAATACTAACAGAGGACCATCGAATCTGAAAAATTAATATACACGTCATGAGTTTTTTTTATCTGAAGCTGATGCCCTCGAAACTGGGATTTCACTTGCCAACATCTCATCATGTCATGAAACAAGTTGAATAAAAACACCAGGTAAAACGAATGGCAGAATTAAACTACTGACACATCTGATTCTAATTCCTGAATTTGGTGCACAATGTCGAAACACTTAGTATGTAGTGCATTCTTTTGACTCGTAGCGAAAGCATTTAAAAGGTTCAAATTGTAATCAATGACAATAATATGCAGGAAATGCAACATAATTTAATATTGCACGCTACATGACCTGATAAGGCACTTAATCCCCTGTTAGCCACCCACCGATTAATAAAAATCCCTTGGTGTTTGTACAATGAAATGGTTATTCGGACCCAGATATCTCAAGATACCCCAAGGAGTTACCAACTTTCTCAATACAATATGGGCTCCTCAGTTAACTAACGACTGCTCTACCACATGAACTGAAACGAAACAATCCATCATGCATAAGTACAGATGCTCTAATCACCCAAGTGACCACATTAATCCAACCGCATCTGCCCTAATCCAGAAACTTTTGGCCTCTGGTAACCACTTAGAAAAGCAATTTTGTTTATGTCTCCTCAAAGAGCAAACGCCTTAAACAAAACAAGCCCATTGATCTCGAGCTCGCTACTCAAAGGAGACGAACCGGCGGGATCCAGGCTGAGCGCAGCCAAAAAACAAGCCTAGCGATGGCCAGAGCGCGAACCAACCAATTCAATCTAATCCAATCTGAATACTAGGAGCATACGAGCGATTGGGCGAAAGATGCGGGGGAACCGGCGCGGTTGCGGATGGGGGGTTGGTTACCTTCCCGCCGAAGAGGAAGATCCCGGCGAGGCCGGCGGTGGCGACGCTGCCCCAGATGACCACGGTGGACGAGAGCAGGGACCAGTTGCGGTAGATCATCGTCGCTTCTTCTTTCCTCCTTGGGATTCCCCACTCCCTCTCTCGCTTCTGCGGGCGGCGGATCGTCGGAGAGGAAAAGGCAGAGGCGTACTCACGGAAGAGATTTGTCTCTTTTTTTTCCCTGTCTGGAACTGGAATAGAAGGATGGATGAGCTTCTGTGAGGCCTCTGGAAAAGAAGCTGCTCTAGGGCCTGGGCCCGGAGTGGAGCGGCCCTGCTCTGTTACACATCTTCGTTTGGACTATGATCGGTACCGCCTGCCTTGGTACGCCCGAATTGCCCGAGCAGCCCACGGCCCAGGCTACCCTGATATGTTCCACTGAACGTGGAAGAAACAACATTGTCTCACATGTTTTTTGGGGGATCATCATACGGAGATACGGAATATTTTTTTTCTTTCGGGAAACTATCTGCTAGCTGCTAAGAATAAAAAAAAAAGCTTAGTTTTACTGAGAAAAAAAAATATGATGGGGTCACTCAAAAGAGGTGGGCAGACCATTGAGACGAGGCATGTTAACTCGCCTTTTTTAGATAAAAACTTCTCGGCTTTTCTAATGTGCTACTAAAAGGCTGGTGTATTACTGAACGAGAAATTCTTCTAGTGAGATTGCCAGAGGATCTGGCGGTTAGCAGAGCGGGAGAGTTTGCTCGCTAGCCTAGCGACCCGGGTTTGAATCTTTCAACCATAGGTTTGCTGCTCGTAGCTCAGTGGCGGAGCTATGGCAAAGCCAGGGGGGCCGCCGCCCCCCTAGCCCATGGGCTTTTCACGAAGGAAGGCCCCATAAATGGGCCCTTTGCCCCCCCTCGATCTGAAAAAAATAAGCCTATGTTGGCCTTTTTTGTCCATCTGCCCCCCCATGGAATGGGCTGAAGCTCCGCCAGTGTCGTAGCTTCATCTATAAAAATATGCCCTGGGTGCTAGTGTTCATGGGTCTTTTTTATTTTTATTTTAAAATTCACCGGTCTTCCCTTTTCACCCAACGGCATATTAGCTATGGTGATAATTTTGATAAATTCAATCACATTGAAGAGCATTTAAATAGGTCTTAAGAGTAGATACAACCTAAGTAAAAGAAAACTTTTCCAACTTAGCTATTATTCTACCAAAGAAACTGGTATTTTGGCTGCATAAGTCCGATATAATTTCAATGGTTCCATCAAAGCAAAAATACATGACCCTATACTCCGGGTAGTTCCTAATGTTTGCCACTTTCCATACTTCGTGAGAGCAACATCAACAAATTCACTCATGATCAAGTCGCAACCTAAGATCTATGACTATATCATGTTAACAGTTCGTATTTTTTCATTCCATCGATATGCTCCTAGGTACATGTAATTGTGATATGTTTGCCGGAACCAAGTAAACATGCCATGCATGTTATGACCTTGAATTCGTAATCAAATAATGATTCATATGGTATAACTTTATGACAAATAATACATGTATTATTGGTCAAATTAGTGGTCAAAATTTAAACACAAAAAAGGAAAGCTCCACTTCCATTGGGACGGAGGAGTGGAATGAAAGTTCAGCTGATTAAGCTGTTTTTTTAACTAGGCATAAAGCTTGCCATTTTCATTAAGGCTGGTCCTAGTGGTAGTATCATGCGTATGATACTAGTGCATGATACTATGTCTCTAGTGCATTGTATATATAGTAGTATCATAGTAGTGGTATATTTATTGATTTGTAGAATTTCTATATAAAATGTGTGTACAAGATTTACTTGTCATTATGATTTCTAATTTTACGTACTATGATACGGTATCTACCTGTGATACACTAACCATCTTTTTTTTTTAATTATGGCGCCATATCAGATTTTTGCCAAGTTGGCATGCATGATACACCTTATGATACTAGCACTAGGACCAGACTAAGTAGAAGACAGTTGGCCGGTTTATTAACAAGGAAACTGGCTCAAAACCAGTGCAAACACCGTCACCAATCGTCACGGAACAATGACCGTCGCGAGGTCTAGTGTGTTCTTGGGCCATGCACCTCTGCCCCCAAGTCGGAGCTTAGTGAGATTGTCCAGCATGATCTTCGCCTTCTCAAGCTGGAACATGGTTTGGCAGTTGCCGGACTCTTCAAGGCAGAGAGTTGCACCATGAGCCTCGTAAATCAGAACAAGAAATGCATCAAATGCGCCGACGTGTGCAGACAAAATTTCCTACAGGTAAGGTACGAGAGTAGGCAAAATTTCCACTCATACAAGTTCTTGCAGCTCCAAGTGTGGGAGAGAAGAGAATCAACTTCACTTTTATTATTCAGATACGACTTTGCTCGTGCTGCCTGGTTTATGCAGCCATGGTCTATAAGGACAGATGACCTGACTCAGAATCACACAAGTGTTTCTCAGGTTATTCAACACCTCTTTTCCTTGAAACATCATCATGCTTCTGTACCAAACGTTATTACGTACCATTATTATGTGGTGTGTTGTTTGGAAATCTGGTACTCCTCTGCAGGTTCATCAGGCAACGACTGCAATTCTTCAGGCCCAACAGCCGGATCTCCTTCCTGCAATCAAATTGATGCCCAGCCGAGCCTCCCATCCGTAAAATCCAGTATCCAACAGAGCGGCCGATTTACTTGTTGCGGGTTCAAAAGTAATCAGTGATGCATCTTGGAAGAACGGGGTGGTACCAGCCACTACTGCTGCCGTGCAGACAAAACACTTGGTGTCTATCTTCAGTACAGGTAACTTCATTCTCATCGTGCAAGCATCCACAGCTCTGGCGCCTTCACCTCTACATGCCGAAGCCTCAGGTCTTCTCCTAGCTGCTACAGTGACATCAAAGATGTGGCTCACAGTTGTGCTCATCAGGTTCCCAGCCAATCTTCAGAACCTATTTTTTGCTGTATCAGCTCGGTTCACTGGAACAGCAGAGCAAATGCCCTGCTTCTGTAATTCCACCATCTGCTAGCATCCCCTACCTATGTACTCCATGTTGTATTCTGTTCATGAGCTGACACGAATTGGCGCCCTCGGCACCTCCTCGTGTTCAAAAAAATAATCGTGTTGGCATAATTCGAACGAACAAGTTGACGATTTGTGGTTAGACATTCGTGTTGGCTTAATTCGAACATGTTACTTCTCTTCAGCTTAACACGTTTGAGAATTTTTTTTTTTGGAAAATAAAAAAGAAATTGACCAGAGTGGGATTTGAACCCACGCCCTTTCGGACCAGAACCTTAATCTGGCGCCTTAGACCAACTCGGCCATCTGATCGATTGTGCTATTTGACACACTGTGATTTAATTATCCTCAAGATTGGCATATAGACCACGGTTATGTTCCACTTCCGAATAAGGTTGCAGGTTACCGTGAATTTAGCATACATGTTCGCTGTGATTAAAAGAAGTGCGAAGCATATATGATCAGCTGCCAGTCGCAACACTCACTCAAAAAAACGCACGGCCTAATCCAACGCTTTGACCAACACCCGCCTTTTCCCTGGATCGAAAAAAGGGCGCTGTCATTATTCATCTCAACAATCGGTAGCACGAGCAAGCGGTTTTGTCCTGCCTGCTCCACCGCCATCAAATCTACTGGACAAAATATCGCAAAGTTGAGCTTCTTCGATACTACTCTCTCCGACACATATTATTTGACTTGTATTTTTTTAAATTTAGATAAATCTATATACTAAATAGTGTTTAGATTCATTTAAATCTAGACAAATTTGAGTCAACTAATATGGGTCGGAGGAAGTACTACAATACAGGGTCATATTGTTTTCAGACCGTTTTCTCATTTGGGAATGGCGAATCGTATTGTCCTTCTTAGACAGGGCAATGGAAAGGGCGCGTGTGTGACCGGCATAATAACAGGTGGTCCGAGCCGAGGAATACCTTATCGTCTCGTCGACCCCCCCTGTGGGTTGTGGCGCTCCACCGGAAACATGGTTTGGCGAAGTGGCGGCTAATTGGTTTGGTCCTAACACCTGTACGCGCATTTCCTGATTATTAGTCGGCCAGAAAACCGTCAGCCCCGTGGCCGTGGCGTATACTATGGCAGCAAAATCTCTCTGGCCGACCGGACACGGGACGCGTGCATTAGTACGAGGCTCTGGGGACTGGGCCAGCGTGTGTCGCCATGTCGGCCGAACTCGTGTAACCATATATGCTCCGTTCAAACTGCAGCTTGCCACTTGACTATAGTTTAGATTTCTCGTCCCGTGATGACGATGATCGGCTGTCGCGGCTAATTCTTTTTGGTTTTTTAATTAATGAAGAAAGGCCCTCCTTCTTTGGTCTACTTATTGTGCAAACGGAGAAAGGGCAAAGCCACTTTGAGGCCGTCAGCGCGAGCGGCCTTGAGCATGATGGTCGCGTGCCGCGCTTTCCCGGGGCTTTAGCCGACCTGATTAAGAGGCAAACCGGTCAGATTAGCAACGGAATCATGCGTATCAGCAGCAGCGCACGGGCTAGCAGGAACGGAGCGGAGCGGAGCGGGGACCGGAGCGCGGACGTCGCTGTCCCCCGCCCCGTGCCCGTCCACCATTCCCCCGGGCCGTCGCCGCCGAAACCCGGGCGCCGGATAAGGGTCGCGCTGCTGTCGCCGGGCAGCCACGTCCACCACTGCCGAACCGGCCCTCATGCGCGGGCGCCCTTGACCGTGCCGATACAGCGAACTTAACGAGTCGACCTGGGCAAGTTGGCATCCAGGACTTGTATAGTCTGAGCTTATCGGGAGAGTTTAACCGATTCCAGTCTTTTTCTGCGAGGATCGTTTACTAATACAAGTCCTCTGTTCAAAACAAGATTCGGGAATATAGTGCACTTATTTTGCGATCAGCCATCCCAACTAGTAGTTGAAAAGGATCCTGGCTAAATGAACCTGGTTCATAACCGAAATAATCCTGCAATACCCTACATCCTTTGTTCTAATGATAGGATGCCCCCGGGATAGAACGGAAGGATTCCCCGGATCGATCGTCTAGCCCTGAGTGCACGTCTGGCTCCACCAAACGTTTTCCGTTTTTAACTTTCTTTCTTTTATCTCTTTCCCGCACGGCACAGACTTCTCACGCGTCGCCGTCCGTACGCATCTCGTGCACAGTCATCTCACCTTGCATCTCGCGCGCCGCTGCCCGCCTGTAGCTCGCGTCGCCCGCTGCACCTCCTGCTGCCGTCTCCTGCTGCTTGCGCCACCACCGTGCCCTGCTGCTTGCGCTGTCGTGCGCTGCTGTTCGCACTGCCGCGTGCATAGGCCGTCCCTAGAGCGAGTTGTCGCCGTTCTCGTGTCGCCCACCTCGCCGGAGCGCCGATCGCCATCCTCGTGTCGCCCACCTCGCCGGAGCACCGCGCCGCCGTCCTGCTCCACCGTCCCTCTCCTCTGCAGCGTTGTGTGGCCGCTGGCACCTCGTCGTAGCCTCCATACACAACTAACGTTGCTACATAGGATATGGAGGTTTGCTACATAGAGTTAACGACACTGCTACCTACTGGCGCTAACGGTGTTACCAACGGCATCGAGGTTTGCTACATGAGGTTAGCGGCGCTGCTACCTACTACCACTGCCGCTGCTACCTACAACGTTGAGGTTTGCTACGTGTGGCCGGTGGCGGTGCTACAAGTGTGTCTTGGGTTTTGCTACAATGTCTCCGCCAAGATCTCCGGCGAGGTGTTCGACGAGGTCAGATTTGCTACAATATGATTTTAATAGCGTAAAGTTTTTGCTACATGGTCTCCGGTGAGGTCTACCAGCGAATACTTCCGGCGAGTCTCCGGCAAAGTCAGATATGCTACATTAGCAATTTTTTTGCTACACGGTCGCCGCCGAGGTCTCCGGCGAAATCTCCGACGAGGTCCAGTCTATTTTTCTATTTTTTAGACCGAACCGTTTTCTGCTACATGTAGCAAAAGAGGAACTATTTGTAGCAAACGCGGATATGTTTGTAATAAAAGTGGAATTTGAGGGCTTTTTAGGGGACACGTGTCAGCAGGAGGACCCGGAGGATTTTGGAGAATTATCTCCTGGGAGACGTGTAGTACGTTTTTATGTTGAAACGGGGATAAAAGATTTGCCTCTATATATTAATTAAGAAGAAGTTTTACATATAACAATGTAAAGAGTTTAAATATTATAAATCCTACTCACCCAATATAATTTCACTCAATCGCTTAGCACATGCTAGGACCCATAAACGGGTTTCTTTCTTAATCATATCTAGAATCACAAAACTAGGTGTTTGCTGCTTGTGAAAAAACTGAGTACTTCTTTCATTCCACATCTCTTGTGATGTTAGCAAGGTGAGGGAGGCAATAGCCTTACAGTTTGGGGTTGGGCATTTAGCCATCTCCGACCACCAAGATTTGATAATGAGAACCTCCCATTGGGTAGGATGGATTATGTGTAACCCGTTTCAATCTTTGTCAATCCCCATAGCCATCTAGCATAGCGAAAATCCACGAAAAGATGAGCAACCGACTCCTGGCTTGCTTACATAAAGGGCATAACCCACAATTAGGTCGTCCGTGCTTTTGTAATTGATCAGCCGTCCAAAGTGTATTTTGCGTTGCAAGCCAAGCAAAGAATTTAATTTTAGGAGATGTCCAAGCCTTCCAAACCATCTTGTTCATATTAGAAGAAATAGCTTCCCAAAATTGCACTTCATATGCCGATGTCGCTGAATATTGACCATCCTCCATAAGCTTCCAACTAATATCATCTTTCACATTGTCATCAAGTTTCACATGCTCTAGAAGGGTCCAAAGCTTCACATATTGGGTTAGATGACCCATAGTAAAAGTATGGTCCAACTTCACACTCCTAACTGAAGCATAGTATTGCATAGCTTGGTGCATCTTCCACTTTTTTCTTTAAGAGGACTCAAAAACTAACTATGCAATAGCAATTGGTTTTCTACCTCCGAACCATGGAGCATGCCAAAAAGGCATCCTGCGGCCATTCCCAAGAGTGATGGTAGTAGCGGCATAAAAAATATTCATATCCTCATTTGTGCAAGGTTTTTTGGAGCCCACCCAATTTTTGTGTGGGTCCTTCAATTTCAACCAAGGCCACCGCAAATGAAGCGCCATGGCAAATTTTTCCATCTTGAGGATGGAAATGCCGCCAAGCTACTTAGGACAACAAACCCTCTCCTAGTTCACCATGCAAGGAGTGAGACCTGCGAGATCCTCTGCCATGGTGGTTGCTTGGGGCGACGATGGCGACGATAGTGGGGGGTTAGCCTTCTTGTTGTTCCTGACTTGGGAACCACTGTACCTATCGCGATTGCTTGCTGGACACGAAGCTTCTTGATGGTTGTTGCTCCTTCTTCTGTCATTGGTGCTGCACACTCCGCCATGTCTTGGTTGCGCTCTGTTATCGCGTATAATGATGACACTCTGTGGGTGTATAGGAGGCGGCAATGCTGGTGTGGTGGTAAGTATGTGGTTCCTCATGATGTCAGGAATGCTAGGAAGGTGGTGGCGAGCGACGAGGTTGAGATTTCCCTCCGTGGTTGGAGGATATGGGGATAACATCAGCCCTATTATGTGCCTCCCTCCTCCTATGCTCCGTGGAACTTGTGCAAGATCCGACATCTTGAGGTAGATACTTGATTTTCTGAACAGGAGAACTGGCTCTATTGTTGGTTATTAGCACTAGATCGACTGGCAAAGCTTCGGATTGGTCTCAAGACTCTGAGAGGCGGTCTTTTCCTATTGCTTGACAGCCTTGGCAATGAGATCGTAGACTTAATCCATCGCTGCAGGTGATCTATCCTGCCCCAGTAATGTTTTGGTGATGACTATGTTCAAGGCGGGCGTTGGCATGACCTGCTTCCCAGCCCTATCAATTTAGGGGGTAGTTGTAGGTTTATCTGCCCTGGCCTGATCCAATCCCAATCTTCGCCTAACGTCGGGGTCTTCGATGACGTGTGTGGGAGCTCGTACTGCTTTGTGTTGCGCGATCAGCTTTTTCTACCCTGCTTCCATTGCTTTCGCCGCCTTGATGGAGTCCTTTGATCTAGCTAGGTCCTCGTTAATCTTTGTGTGAGATATACTTGGCCTCTGCAGGGATCTCTTGGCACTTCTCGTCTTGCTGGACAACATTCCAGATATGCTCCACGGTCACTGGCTCTATGAGGGTCTCGCCATAGATCACCTTGTCGGCCGGAGTAACAAAGACGTTGCCAGCCGAGGAAGCTAATGGAAGTGGCTGAGGGTTTGCTTGATTCACACCGTTGGGTCCAATAACAAGTTCCTACACTTGCTGTTGGGGGATATCCGGAGGGGGCATGGCCTTTGCCGGATCCGTAGGATCTACAACATACTTACCTTTTGCAGCAACCCTCCCGTCATTGTCTGCTATTGGCGGAGCTACTTTAGCATCTTGTTTCCATTGATTTTCTTCGATCACATTCCCAATGGCCACTAGCACCTGCTGGGAAGTGGCGGCTTGCTCATTGCGCTCCTCGTGATCCATCTCCTCCTTGATCTCCCTTATGGCAGCATCGATTTCCTTTGAGTTGGCTGGCTCACGTCCACATGCCATGTCATCGATGTCGGCGTAAAGTATGTCTAAAACTAAGTTAGAGGGATTGTTGGTGGCCTCAGAGATGGAACCTCCTCTTGAAGCAACGTAGCCAATGAACCAATTTTTTCCGGCAGGGGTGGAGCAGGCAGCCGAAGCGTCAGTATCAGCCTCGGCGAAATTGTTAACAATCTCGACTATTTGGCTGAAACTGAGTAGCCCGGTGGCATGCCGCCTCTTCAGCGTATGTCGGATAAGTGTACCCCGTTCGAGTCCTTCGACAAAGTTACACACGGCATCCCGCTCGGAGATTCCCTCGACGTGGTTTTTCAACCTAAGCCATCTGGCAAGGAACTCACATGGGGTTTCACCTAGCCTCTGGACACAACGTGATAGATCAAAGACACTCAGGGCACCGAAGAAGTGTGACCTCTACTTATCTAACAGTTGGGAAAGCCAAGAGGATCTGTGTTGGTTTTCCATCATTATATCCTGCACATGGGCGGTTTGGGTGGGACTTGTTCTGCTCAGATCTAAGCCGGCAAACTTCATAGAGAGATCCGAGCCTGATCCTTCCTCCGTGACGAAATCCAGCCTAGGGGCAGTCTGCGTGGGTCTTGATGCATGTCTGACTTCCGAGGAGGTTGATCCTGATCTGGTTTCACCGATGAAGATGTGGATGTCCCCGATTGGGACGATGGAGCAGCAGGTGGAGTTCGTCTTCGCCGAGATCCATAAATCCTCAGGAGGAATGATGGAACGTTGCCGGAGGAGAGAACACGTCCAATTGCCATGGTGTCGCTGATTCTCGTGAAGAGAATGGGCCTCTGTTGGCGCTGCGTCAACGTGAGAGCGCTTCGTTGGGAAACCCAAAGAGCAAGGTGTGATGCAGCACAACAGCAAGTTTTCCCTCAGTAAGAAACTGAGGTTATTGAACCAGTAGGAGGAAGGAAACGTCACAAAGGTGTTGCAAGCAATGTGGAAACCTGCACAACACAAACTCAAGACTTTGCCCCAACGAACAATGAGGTTGTCAATCTCACCGGCTGCTGTAACAAAGGATTAACTATATGGTGTGGAAGGTGATGATGGTTTGTTGCAAGTAAACAGTAACAGTGGAAGATGTATCAATGGTAAATATTGGACCGGGTCCATAGTTCACTAGAGGTGTTCTCATGGAAAAAAATAGTGCGCTATTTCTTCGCTATAGCGGCGCTATAGCATATTTGGGAGGTGAACGCTATGTTGGAATTATGCCCTAGAGGCAATAATAAAGATGTTATTATTATAATTCTTGTTCATGATAATGTTTATATTCCATGCTAGAATTGTATTAAGCGGAAGCTTTAATACTTGTGTGGTTTGTGAACAACACCGTGTCCCTAGTACGCCTCTATGGACTAGCTCATTGATTAATGATGGTTAAGGTTTCCTAACCATAGACATGAGTTGTCAATTGATAATGAGATCATATCATTGGGAGAATGATATGATGGACAGACCCAAACTAAGCGAAGCAATTAGATCGTGTCATCGTGTTCATCTTTGCGAAGCTTTTCTTATGTCAAATATTGTATTCCTTAGACCATGAGATAATACAACTCCCTGGTATCGGAAGAAAGCTTTGAGGTCATCAAACGTCATCCTATGAGAGGGTGATCATAAAGGTGTCTCTCAGGTGATCGGAAAGTACCTGTTGGGTTGTATGTATCGAGATGGGATTTGTCCCTCCCAAGTTGGAGAGATATACTTCGAGCCCACTCGGTAATCGATATCAACACCGCTTGCAAGCATGTGGTTAAGGAGTTAATCACAAAGTGATATCGGATTATGGAACGAGTAAAGTACTTGCTGTGAACGAGATTGAACTAGGTATGACGGTACCGACGATCAAATCTCGGGCAAGTAAAATATCGCGAGACGAAGGGAATATATATATGGGATTGATTGAATCCTGGCATCGTGGTTCATCCGATATGATCATCGATGAATGTGTGGGGAGTCAATATGGGTTTCCAGACCCCGCTGTTGATTATTGATAGAAGATCATGTCCGCATATTCTCGAACCCGCAGGGTCACACACTTAACGTGTCTCGACGCTAGGATAGATTGGATAATTGGTTTATGAGTTTTTGTTCAGAGTCTCGGATGGGATCCGGGACATCACGAGAGGTTCCGGAATGGTCCGGAGAATAAGATTCATATAAGGCAGTGCAGTTTTTGGAGTTCGGAATTGTTCCAGGTTAATCGGTATTATACCGGAAGCTTCTAGAACCTTCCGGAAGGGGACCAACGTGGCCCCACCTTCCGGGAGGGGGCATGGGCCTATGAGGGAGTTCCCTGGCCGCATTGGTCCAGGGGCACAAGGCCCCATAGGGCCCAACCGGCCAGCTAGGGTAAAACCCTAGATAGACCTTCTAGAAGGGGGGGGGGGGGTTTCCTTGCCCCCCACTCCTCCTCCTTTGGCCGCCGGCCTAGGGCTTGGGGGAGGGGTTAGGGCTGCGCCCACCCCTCTATATATAGAGGGCTGGGGGCGCACCACCCCCCACACACCTTCCCCTTCAACCCTAGCCGCCCTGCTGCCCTCCTCTCTCCCTCCCGACTGCTTGTAGGCGAAGCCCTGCTGCAGAAATTCTCCACCAATTGCACCGCGCCGTCGCGTTGTAGATCCAACCCATCTCTCCACCATACTTGCTGGACCAAGGAAGGAGGAGACTTCGAGGTGCCGCACGTGTGCATCTCACGGAGGCATCGCCACTTGTGGTGCTAGATCGGATCGGATCGCGAGGAGGAGAAGCGAGTACGACTACATCACCCACGTTCCGACAAACGTTCCGCTGTGCGAATCTTCAAGGGTATGAAGATCTAATCCAATCTCTCTCGTTGTTTGCATCTCCTAGATTAGATCTTGGCTTCCCTCTGTTCGCATCCGTAGAAAATTTTGATTTACTATGCCGCGAAACCCTTCAGTGGTATCAGAGCTAGATCTATGCGTAGATGTGTTTCACGAGTAGAACGCAACATGGTTGTTGCGGGCGTTGATGTTTTCTGTTGCAAGCCTCTTGTTTGTGTTCTTGTTATGACGCGGGATAGTGAGATTGAAGCGGTCCAGGCCAACCTTACGCGACGTCGTTCGCGAGACCGGCTCCGCACTTGACGTGTGGCTTGTTCCACACATGCGGCTGGTGGATGCCTGTTTCTCTCACTATAGTTGTCATGGGTTTAACACCGGAGTTTGGCAACCATAATATCACTGTTGTGGCTTTCCGTAGGTAAGAATCGTTCTTAGCTTGCTACTCCCATAAGCCACGTAAAACATGCAACAACAAAGTAGAGGCGTCTAACTTGTTTTTGCAGGGAGTGTTTTCTGTGATATGGTATGGCCCAAGATGTGATGTGTGTATTGTATGCGATGATCATGTTTTGTAATGTTTCACGACTTGCATGTCGATGAGTACACAACCGACAGGAGCCATATGGTTGTCTTTATAATTGTGTATGACCTGCGAGTCAACTTCTTATACGCCATGTAATAGCTTTACTTTATCGCTAAGTAGTTAGCAATAGTTGTAGTTGCTATTCGTGGTAGAGGCAATCATGGTGGAGTGATGGAGATCATGCCGGCACGCACAAGATGGAGATCATTGCGCGAAGATTGGCTATACCATGTCACATAAAGTTATATGCATGTGATGTTTATCCTTTTATGTATCTTATTATGCTTAGATCACGACGGTAGCATTATAAGATGATTCCCCACTTAAAGATCAAGATAAAACTATGTTCTCCCCATGTATGCACCATTGCGAAAGTTCGTCGTGTCCAAGCATCACGTGATGATCGGGTGCTATAGACTCTACGCTCACATACAACGGGTGCAAGCCAGTTTTGCACACGCGGAAATACTTGGGTTTGACTTGACGAGCCTAGCATGTACAGACATGGCCTCGGAACACATGAACCGAAAGGTTAAGCATGAGTCATATGAATGATATGATCGACACTTCGTTGTCCACCATTGAAACCACATCTCTTCTCGTGATGATCGGATTAGGTGTGGTGAATTTGGATCATGTTCACTAAACAACTTGAGGGATGTTGAATTTAGTGGGAGTTCATCTAGTAATTTGATTAAAAGTTGAACTAGTTATCATGAACATAGTATAATTTGTACTTGAAAATATTGTAGATCACATGGCCAAGTCCAACTTCAACTTCAACGTTTTTGCTGAGAAAGAAAAGCTTAAGAACAATGGGTCTAACTTCACCAATTGGTTCCGCAATCTGAGAATCATTCTCTCTAGCGGTCAAAAGGACTATGTCCTTGAGAAAGCGCTAGGTGACGCCCCTGCTGCAACTGCGCCGGCTGATGATAAAGCTTTCTATCAGTCGCGCAAAGATGATTATGGTGTGATTAAGAGCACCATGTTGTTTGCTATGGAATCGGATCTTCAAAATCGTTTTGAAGACTATCCCGGGCCCTTTGAGATTCTCGAGGAGCTGAAAACCATGTTTCAGACTCAGGCTCGTTCTGAGAGATATGAGATCTCTGAGAGATTCTTTAACTGCAAGATGGAGGAAGGGAGTTCCGTTAGTGAGCACGCCATTAAGATGTCGGGCTACACTCAACGCCTTGAGCAACTGGACTGCAAGATTCCAGAGGAGCTCAAGATTGACAGGGTTCTGCAATCACTCCCTCCCAGCTACAAAAGTTTTGTAGTGACTCATAATCAGATTGGTTCCACTGATACGATCACCGAGCTCTTCGCAAAGCTGAAGGCTGTGGAGGTGGACATCAAAAAGGATAATCATGTGTTGATGGTCAACAAGCCCTCCTTTAAGAAAGGTAAAGGTGCAAAGAAGCCCTTCAAGAAAGGCGGCGGCAAGCGCGTTGCCCCTGCTGAGAAGAAGCTCAGGTCTGGTCCAAAGCCGGACACTGAGTGCTTCTATTGCAAGGACAAGGGTCACTGGAAGCGCAACTGTCCAAAGTACTTAGCGGACAAGAAGGCTGGCACCATCAAAGGTATATTTGATATACATGTTATAGATGTTTTCCTTACTAGACCTCGTTGTAGTGCCTGGGTATTTGATACTGGTTCAGTTGCTAATATTTGTAAATCGAAACAGGAGCTACGGAATAGACGGCGGCTTGCGAGGGATGAGGTGACGATGCGCGTTGGCAACGGATCAAGAGTTGATGTGATGGCCGTCGGCACGCTCTCCTTAGTTTTACCTTCGGGATTAGTTTTAAACCTTAATAAATGTTATTATGTGCCTGCATTGAGCATGAACATTATTTCTGGATCGTGTTTATTGCGAGACGGTTATTCATTTAAATCGGAGAATAATGGTTGTTCTATTTATATGAGTAACATCTTTTATGGTCATGCACCTCTTGTGAATGGTTTATTTCTTCTAAATCTCGAAAGGGATGAAACACACATCCATAACATTGAGGCTAAGAGATGCAAAGTAGATAGTGATAATACTACTTATTTGTGGCACTGTCGTCTAGGTCATATTGGTGTAAAGCGCATGAAGAAACTCCATTCTAATGGACTTTTGGAGTCTCTTGACTTTGAATCATTTGACACATGCGAACCATGCCTCATGGGCAAGATGATCAAAACCCCATTCTCTGGAATTATGGAGCGAGCAACGGACTTGTTGGAAATCATACATACCGATGTATGCGGACCGATGAGTGTTTCGACGCGCGGTGGATATCGCTATTTTCTCACTTTTACCGATGACTTAAGTAGATATGGGCATATCTATTTAATGAAACATAAATCTGAAACATTTGAAAAGTTCAAGGAATTTCAGAATGAAGTGGAGAACCATCGTAACAGAAAGATTAAGTTTCTACGATCCGATCGTGGAGGTGAATATTTGAGTTATGATTTTCTCACGCATCTTAAAGCAAGCGGAATTGTTTCGCAACTCACGCCACCCGGAACACCACAGCAATGGTGTGTCTGAACGCCGGAATCGAACTCTATTAGATATGGTCCGATCAATGATGTCTCCTACTGATTTGCCGTTATCATTTTGGGGTTATGCATTAGAAACCGCTGCATTCACTTTAAATAGGGCACCATCTAAATCCGTTGAGACGACACCGTATGAACTGTGGTTTGGTGCTAAACCTAAGTTGTCGTTTCTTAAAGTTTGGGGATGCGAAGCTTACGTCAAGAAGTTGATGCCAGACAAGCTCGAACCCAAAGCGGAGAAATGCATCTTCATAGGATACCCTAAGGAAACTATTGGGTATACCTTCTATCACAGAACCGAAGGCAAAGTGTTTGTCGCAAAGAACGGTTCCTTTCTTGAGAAGGAGTTTCTCTCGAAAGAAGTGAGTGGGAGGAAAGTAGAGCTAGACGAGGTTGCTGAACCTTCTCTTGAATTGGAGAGTAGCGCAGCACCTGAAATTGTTCTAGTGCCGCCTGCACCAATAATAGAGGAAGCTAATGATAAGGATCATGAAGCTTCGGACGATGCTGCTACTGAACGTCGTAGGTCGACAAGGTCGCGTGCCCCTCCTGAGTGGTACGGCAACCCTGTCTTAACTGTCTTGTTAGTAGATGACAGTGAGCCTGCGAACTATGAGGAAGCGATGATGAGCCCAGACTCCGAGAAATGGCTAGAGGCCATGAAATCCGAATTGGGATCCATGAGCGAAAACCAAGTATGGACTTTGGTGGACCCTCCTAGCGACCGAAAGGCCGTTGAGTGCAAATGGATTTTCAAGAAGAAATCAGACGCGGATGGTAATGTTACCGTCTATAAAGCACGGCTTGTCGCGAAAGGTTTTCGACAAGTTCAAGGTGTTGACTACGATGAGACTTTCTCTCCCGTAGCGATGTTTAAGTCCATTCGGATTTTATTAGCAATTGCTGTGTTTCATGATTATGAAATTTGGCAGATGGATGTCAAGACTGCGTTCCTCAATGGCAACATTGATGAAGAGTTGTATATGATGCAACCCGAAGGTTTTGTCGATCCTAAGGATGTTGATAAAGTATGCAAGCTTGAGCGTTCCATTTATGGACTGAAGCAAGCATCTCGGAGTTGGAACCTTCGTTTTGATCAAGTGATCAAGAGCTTTGGATTTGTTCCAAATTGCTACGAAGCTTGTATCTACAAGAAAGTGAGTGGGAGCTCGGTGACATTTCTGGTACTATATGTGGATGACATATTGATTATTGGAAATGACAATAACATGCTTAACGATGTGAAGAGTTATTTGAACAAGTGTTTTTCAATGAAAGACCTTGGTGAAGCTGCTTATATATTGGGCATCAAAATCTATAGAGATAGACAAAGACGCCTGATAGCTTTAAGCCAGAGTACATACCTAGACAAAGTTCTGAAAAGGTTCAGAATGGATAAGGCAAAGAAAGGTTCAGTGCCTATGTTGTCAGGTAAGATATTGAGCAAGGCTCAGTGTCCAGCTATGGTAAATGATAGGGAAGCTATGAGCAAAGTGCCTTATGCCTCGGCCATACGTTCTATCATGTATGCCATGCTGTGTACTAGACCGGATGTGTCCAATGCTCTTAGTTTGACGAGCAGATATCAAAGTGATCCAGGAGTGGAACACTGGATAGCCGTGAAGAACATCCTAAAGTACCTAAATAGGACTAAAGAAATGTTCTTAGTCTATGGAGGTGATGAACAGCTCGTCGTAAAGGGTTACGTCGATGCTAGTTTTGACACCGACAAGGATGATTCTAAATCTCAGACAGGATACGTTTATATTTTGAATGGAGGAGCTGTGAGCTGGAGAAGCTGCAAGCAAAGCGTGATCGCGGGATCTACAGTAGAAGCGGAATACATGGCTGCTGCAGAAGCGTCAAGTGAAGGAGTTTGGATCAGAAACTTCATCACTGAGCTTGGCGTGGTTCCAAGTGCATTGGACCCACTGGAGATATTGTGTGACAACACTGGCGCCATAGCACTTGCTAAGGAACCAAGATATCATCCAAAGACCAAGCATATCAACCGCAAGTTTCATATAATCCGAGATTATATAGCAGATGGAGATCTGAAGATTAGTAAAGTACATACAGATCTGAATGTCGCAGATCCATTGACTAAACCTCTTCCACGTGTAAAACATGATCAGCACCTCAGTGCCATGGGTGTGAGATTGTTGCCAAATGTAAACTAGATTATTGACTCTAGTGCAAGTGGGAGACTGTTGGAATTATGCCCTAGAGGCAATAATAAAGATGTTATTATTATAATTCTTGTTCATGATAATGTTTATATTCCATGCTAGAATTGTATTAAGCGGAAACTTTAATACTTGTGTGGTTTGTGAACAACACCGTGTCCCTAGTACGCCTCTATGGACTAGCTCATTGATTAATGATGGTTAAGGTTTCCTAACCATAGACATGAGTTGTCAATTGATAATGAGATCATATCATTGGGAGAATGATATGATGGACAGACCCAAACTAAGCGAAGCAATTAGATCGTGTCATCGTGTTCATCTTTGCGAAGCTTTTCTTATGTCAAATATTGTATTCCTTAGACCATGAGATAATACAACTCCCTGGTATCGAAAGAAAGCTTTGAGGTCATCAAACGTCATCCTATGAGAGGGTGATCATAAAGGTGTCTCTCAGGTGATCGGAAAGTACCTGTTGGGTTGTATGTATCGAGATGGGATTTGTCCCTCCCAAGTTGGAGAGATATACTTCGGGCCCACTCGGTAATCGATATCAACACCGCTTGCAAGCATGTGGTTAAGGAGTTAATCACAAAGTGATATCGGATTACGGAACGAGTAAAGTACTTGCTGTGAAGGAGATTGAACTAGGTATGACGGTACCGACAATCAAATCTCGGGCAAGTAAAATATCGCGAGACGAAGGGAATATATATATGGGATTGATTGAATCCTGGCATCGTGGTTCATCCGATATGATCATCGATGAATGTGTGGGAGTCAATATGGGTTTCTAGACCCCGCTGTTGATTATTGATAGAAGATCATGTCCGCATATTCTCGAACCCGCAGGGTCACACACTTAACATGTCTCGACGCTAGGATAGATTGGATAATTGGTTTATGAGTTTTTGTTCGGAGTCTCGGATGGGATCCGGGACATAACGAGAGGTTCCGGAATGGTCCGGAGAATAAGATTCATATAAGGCAGTGCAGTTTTTGGAGTTCAGAATTGTTCCGGGTTAATCGGTATTGTACCGGAAGCTTCTAGAACCTTCCGGAAGGGGACCAACGTGGCCCCACCTTCCGGGAGGGGGCATGGGCCTATGAGGGAGTGCCCTGGCCGCATTGGGCCAGGGTCACAAGGCCCCATAGGGCCCAACCGGCCAGCTAGGGTAAAACCCTAGATAGACCTTCTAGAAGGGGGGGGGGGGGGGTTTCCTTGCCCCCCACTCCTCCTCCTTTGGCCGCCGGCCTAGGGCTTGGGGGAGGGATTAGGGCTGGGGCCGCACCACCCCCCACACACCTTACCCTTCAACCCTAGCCGCCCTGCTGCCCTCCTCTCTCCCTCCCGACTGCTTGTAGGCGAAGCCCTGCTGCAGAAATTCTCCACCAATTGCACCGCGCCGTCTCGTTGTAGATCCAACCCATCTCTCCACCATACTTGCTGGACCAAGGAAGGAGGAGACGTCGAGGTGCCGCACGCGTGCATCTCACAGAGGCATCGCCACTTGTGGTGCTAGATCGGATCGGATCGCGAGGAGGAGAAGCGAGTACGACTACATCACCCACGTTCCGACGAACGTTCCGCTGTGCGAATCTTCAAGGGTATGAAGATCTAATCCAATCTCTCTTGTTGTTTGCATCTCCTAGATTAGATCTTGGCTTCCCTCTGTTCGCATCCGTAGAAATTTTTGATTTACTATGCCGCGAAACCCTTCACGCTATGCTATGAAAAATCTACTCGCTATGGCGCTAATCACGTTTTAACGACGCTAAATACTCTATAACGTCATAACGCAATAGCGGCGCTAAAGAAATCTATAAATATAGCACCACCCCATAAGCCCATTCAGTCCACGAGTCCACCACGGCCAATGCTCTGCATCTAAATCTAGCTCAACTCAAGCCTATTCCCCAATTCTCCCTCCCCACATGATGGTGACGGCTGCTGATAGACTACAACACCCGTCTCCTCCAGGTCTAGTCGGTCGGCCGCCTCCGCTCGGCACGTCGTAGGTCTTCTCCTCCAACATGTCCTGCACCGGATGTCAAGCGAACTTTGTTGTTTGGCTACTATTAGTTAATTGGTTATGCATATACTCCAAAAAAATAGCTGCTGAAATCTCTAGAAATACATGTTATACATTAGTTTTTTTAATTTTTTTACACACGCTATTTTGAAAAATAGCGCGCTCTTAGCACGTTATAACTTGCATAGCGTCTGGAGAAGGACCACACTAAAAGAAATAGTGCACTATTTTTTCCTTAGGTGTTCTCCTTAGATAAACAAACATGGCATGCTAGGTAAACAAATTATAGCAGGGCAATTGACAAGACTGAGCAAGGCATAACAATGCAATACTAGACAAAAGATCCTATTTGATTTGATTGGGCAATACAACAATATACATAGAACGCCATCCAACTGCATCTATGACTAGAAGTCCACCTTTGGGTTATCATCCGAACCCCCTCCAGTATTAAGTTGCAAAAAACAGACAACTGCTTTAAGCAAAGTGTGTAAGGTAAACAATCCACTTGTTCCATGAACAAGAGACCGTTGTTTTCTCTCTAGTGGCAACAACACATCTACAACCTTAGAGATTTCTGTCACTTCCCTTAGATTAAATAGAGGCATGAACCCACTATCGAGCATAAATACCCCCTCTTGGAGTCACTAGCAACTACTTGGCCAAGATAGCTAATAACAATGGAGAGCATGCAAGATCACAAACAACATAGACATGATATAATCAATAAGACAAAACCATTAATCAATCTGACATAGTAATCTCAATATCCATCGGATCCCCACAAACACAACATGCATGATTACAAATAGATGAGATCTTGATCATGAACGGAGCTCACAAGATCTAGACATGAAAGCACAAGGAGGAGATACAACCATCTAGCTACTACATGGACCTGTAGTCCAAGGTGGAACTACTCACGCTTCATACCAGAGGCTGACATGATGAAGAAGAAGGCCTTCGGGATGATCTCCCCTCCGGCAGGGTGCCAGGAGGAGCTTCAGATCCCCCGATCTAGGGACGATGGTGGGGTCGGCTACAGACGGTTTCGTGGAATATTGATCGGGTGCTTAGGGTTTCTCCATCGGGGACTTCTTATAGGTGAAGAGGCGAGGCAGGGGGGCCACCAGGGCGGCTGCACCCCCGGCGCGGAATGGGCCCACCCGCGTGTCCAGGGGTGTGGCCCCTTGGTGGGTCCCCTCCGTCTCGTACTCCGGCTTCGTGTTCCCCACGGTAAAATATTGACTTTGGCTTTTGTCCCGTCCAATTCCGAGAATATTGATTTTTTGCCTTTCTAGAACAAAAACAAAAGAAAATAGGCAACTGGCACTGTGGCATCTTGTTAATAGGTTAGTACCAGAAAACATATAAAAACACCTCAAAGTATGGACAAAGAAAAGCAAAGTAGATAGTAAACAAGCATGGAACATCAAAAATATAGATACGTTTCCGACGTATCAAGCATCCCCAAGCTTAACTCCTGCTCATCCTCGAGTAGGTAAGTGATAAAAGAATAATTTTTGAGGTGACATGCACCATCAAAACCAAGATCAAACCATTTGCAAGCATTGAAAGCTGGGATCAAAGAACTCTAAACATGTGCATGAAAGATGGAGTTCTAACAATAAAACAAAGTAACTATGCATGCAACATGAAAGGCTACAAACAAAGATCATGAATAACATGCATTGAAGAACGTTTGTTTGTTTCACATACAGAAAACATGGCATAGTGGCATTCAGCTTGTCCCTCATAGAGTAACAAATAGATGCATATGACACCTTCAAAGTTAATAAGAGTGACTAGATACAAATAGCACAAGAATAAGAAATATCAACAATATGCATCAATCAATAAGTTTTGGGACACTGCACAAAGAACTAAGAATGGAAACTATGCTCTCTTAACTGGTGCCTAAAGGTAGAAGGTGGAGACTCAATATAATAGTGGAAGAAAGGCCCTTCATATAGGGAAGCAGGGATTTCAAGTTTCAAAAAGAGCTTCCAAAAATTATGGTACTTGTTAGCTTTGAGCCCTCATTGCCCCTATCATAAGCATATTGAAGTGATTAAGGTTAAAATGAACAAACTATGGAGTATATGCTTGACAAAGTATAAGTTGGCAATCTCATGCCCCTTGAATACGAGGGTCGCACCTCATGCTACTCAACTTTAGTCACCTGTAAGTTATTGTCATAGTAAGTACATGTGTATCATAGAGAACCTCCAACAGGGTACCCCTTGCACATGGTACAGGAGCTATCCCATAACCAAAATGACAAGGCAAGCAGACAATGAGCATCTCATCGATCTTTTTATTTGCTATTTGCATAGGTTTTTATTGAGGATGCTTCACAGATTGCTCATTATGGTGATGCTGCAAGTTTCAACCATGATTAGGCATGGCTTAGGCTAGCGGCCCAGGCGTTTATCTAACACAAAATACATAACTCCATGGACTTACAAGCTCCCTCTTTATTTCACACCGGCGACATCCATCAACTGTGTAAAAAGTATAAGTGTAATGTTGAAAACGTTCCCCGTGACAGCATGGTTCTACTAATTCCAACGTATAAGTGTAAGAATATACAACATAGATGACACAATGGTTCAAGTTTATTAGGGGCAAGGAATATAAAGTGTACCATCAAGTTTGTGAGGGCTTTAATCACTAAGTTTTCACATAACAAAATACTTTTTAATTGGAAGATAGATGAACAAGAATATACTTGGAATGTTGTAACACACCATGCATAGGAATTTATAGTGGACACTTTGGAATAACTTGGTTTCTTGGGAGTTGTAAGCATGAGTAGAGCTTACTCATACAAGTGGAGGCTAGCAAAAGACTGGGAGCAACCAACTAAGAGAGCAATAATGGCCATAATCATGCAGAGTGACAAAACATTACTAATCAAAGAATAGAGTGGTACTACAAGTCAAGGACTAAATGATCATAGAGGCTATGGTGACTCGTTCATAGTCATAACTTGGTGTGAGCATGTTCCAAGTCAACCCAAACAAAACATCAAAGGAGAATACCACAATACTATGCTTTTGTATGCTAAAACAATGCATGATTCCTTCAAGGCACACTAAGCAATCCCAATTGTTTGGAACAAGTCATGCGACAACAATAATAACTAAGTATAAGGTCAAAACAACACCTGGCATGACATGCTAAAGTCTAAGTCACAGTCAATGCAAGCTCCTCTTGCACTTTCAAGCAAGAACTTTCTACTCCTTTCCAACACCAATCGACTTATTTGAAACAACACAGCGAGAACGGGGGTCCAAACTACTTTATTCAAGCAAACTAAACAAACTAAGCAAAGCAAACGAAAAATAAGATGCTCCAAGAACTCAAACTCTTTTAGGTCCTCGTCTTTCTATCGGTGTTTTCATCAATTCTTTTTCGGTGGTAAAGCCAATTATGGTTGATGCCATCACCCGCAAATCTATTGCGTTAGCCTCAAGGCTAAAGAAAGCAATAAGTATCTCTACAATAAACTCCAGATCCTCCATATTCGTTGCTTCTCGGGATTCCACCATGATCTAGCATCACATCCGTCTCTGGAAGTTATATCCGCGCACCTCAATTGCGTGATCCTTCGGAGTATTACCGGCGCAACAAGAATCTAATCCGGCGATGTCTAGCTAAATCTTTCTGTTCATATCAAGGGACTCTATTGTTTGAAGGCAATATTGTTTCCGTACTTCATTTCAAAATCCGAGAGAGAATACGATGCTATTGTCATAGTGCTTCAAAACCTCTCCAATCTAGCTCTTTTCTTCCGGCGAGACAAAGATTCATCCTCTCTAGTATCGGTAAATCTTTAATCTTATCAGTGTGCCTTTCTTTATCCATGCTACATCATCCTGTCCTTTCTTTCTCAAGTGGTTCTATTCTTTTATCATGTTTCTTGAGAAAACCGGAGCTTTGTCTATCCTATCCTTCTTGTCTCACGACAATCCTTCAACTCTTCTATCCGTTGTTCTCGAAGCAAAACGCAAGACTCGCAACAAGTCTAGCAAGTTTTGCAAGGTGTAGTGGTCGCACCATTCCTTTCTTCATCACCTTGGGAACGTGAGGGTCCACTTCGTTCCGAACACCCGTCTCTCCTTGTGTTGTTTTCTTTTTCCTAGAATCTCGGGGCGAGATTCCTGTTTAGTGGGGGAGAGTTGTAGCATCCCAATTGTCTAACAATTGAATGCTACTAGCCTAGTCTATATAATGGCTACTTCCTACATATAATTGTTGCATCACCATTATATCATGCTCATGTCATCATGCCACCTTGCATTTGAGCATCATATAAAACCCTTTTCATTTGGTTCTTCTCTCATATGCATTGTTAATTGTATTTGCCTCTTGATATTGTATTTGACTCTTGATATATTGTTTAATGGCCAAGTTGAGTTGGGGGCATATCTCTTATTGACTCCACCACCTTTCTTTCACCACCTTATAATTCCACCATCCAACTAAATATGAGCTTTGCACTTTAATTGAGTTTACCTCTAGCTCATGTGGGTTGGGATGGATCCAATTCTTTTTCCACATGCTCTCATCTTGGCATCATGTTGTTTTCACATCATTGATACATGAGAGCCACATGGCCACCTTTGCATGCCTTGTGAGTGGAACCTTTTTCCTAGCTTCCATATGTGTGTCTTTGGGGTTACCATCATGTTGGGATATTTTTGTGGGCTATTAAATACCTAGTGGCATATACACACTAGCAAGTCCCAGATATAATCCAATGTGATCATCTCCATCTACTACACTTGGAATTCTTTCTAAATTCTCTTGCTTGGGCCTTACTCCACATTTTGGGAATGCATGATAATAATGCCATGTTTAATATTATTGTTCTCACAAAAATCAACATGGCATTAAATATGTTGCATGGGCCATGCAAGAACCATCTTTTGCTAGCTTTGGTTTGTATTTGCATTTTGAGTGGATCTTTTCTAAAACCCCATCATCATCTCCATCCACCCATCACCACCTTTCCTTCTCTTCTCTCTTTTGGCCTAGCTTGGTTTGATCTTGTTCATGCTTGGGCTTGGCAAAGGAGTGCCACCACCTCATCTTACCTCTCTCTCTAAACCACACCCATCTATACCTAATCTAAACCCATCACCCCCATCTAGCTAAACCCTAACCCTCAGTAACCACCACCTCTCTCTCTCTCGGCCTCCCCCTCTCTCTCACCTAGCTGGCCCCACCTGGCCACCCTCTCTCCCTGGCCCCACCTAGCTGCTACCCCACCCCAAACCCTAGCTAACCCAAGTCCCAACCCGAGCCTAGCTCCCAACCCTAGCTATCTACCCGAGGCTACCCCTCTCCCCTCTAGCTCTCTCTCTACCGAGGTGGCCCCAGCCCGAGCGTCACCCTGCCCACCTGGACGCCACACCCCTGCCCCTGCCCTGCCCTGGCCGACCCTAGCACGTGCTCGAGGGAAGGAGGGAAAAGGTGGCCGAGCCACCTTTTACATCCAACCACTCCCCCACGGCACCCACGCCTCCCCCTTACCTTTCCCTCCTCCCACACGGCTCCTCTGCGTCCCCAGATCCGCCCTAGGCCCTGCCCCTCCCCTCTCTTCTCCATCGCCGCCGTCTACACCATCGCCGGCGGAACCCTCGGCCTCCACCGCGTCCTCGTCGATCCAGCCGAGCAGCACGTCCATGGAGCGTCCTGGGAGATCAACGGCGCTCCTCTGCTTCACCCTGAGCCCGGCGACGAGGAGGAGACGAACCGGAGCCACCCGAACCAGCGCGAGCCCGACGCCACCGACGGGAAACCCTAGCTTTCGGGCTGTCTGCGTCCTCGTCGATCGCCCGCCCCTCTGCTCGACCCGACCACGCCAACATCCTCTAGGTGAGCTCCCAAACCCCCTGGACATGGTCACCTCCGCCGTGCCACCCTAGTTTCGCCGGACCAGCCGTCGAGCACCCTCGGTGCACCGACGAGCGCGCTCGTCTGCACGCTTTCGGCGTCGCGCAAGCCCTATCTAGCCGCCTAGACCCCTCCTATCAACAACCCCCGAGCCACCGCAGTGGCTCCGCCCCGCAACCCAGGATCGAATCCCGCGCGCCGCGCTCCGCGCACGCGAGCACCGATCTGTCCACAGAGGAAGATCCACAGTACGGCGTGTCGTTTTGCAGAATACCCCTTGCCTTTTTGATCTCGTCAACCCGCGCTCCCCTCCGCCCCACCTGTCAGCCACTGTGGTTGTCTTGCAAATAAGCACCCGCAGAGTCTGAGCCTCAACCCGCCGTCCCCCGCTCCCTCGCCCGCTGTCGCGTGGGCCTGCGAAGACCCCAGGCCCCACCTGTCATCCGCTAGGGCTAGAAGAGCTCGCGGTGACAGAAGTGTTTCCGCGCGCGTTTGGTCCAGTCAGCCGTGGCCCCACATGTCTGTGTCTGCGGCTAGGTTCACTGGAGTATAAAAAGTATTCTCGGCTTATCTGTTTTAATTCAAATTTATTTCAAATTATTTCAAATTCAAATTTAATTCTGTTTTAAATAACTTTTAAAATACAAACCCAATTAATAAAAATAATATATGTTTTCAAATCAGAAAAAGGTGAGGATTTCAAATATGCAATCCAAAATATATTTTGAACATTTAAAATTCCAAGTTTATTTAAATTACATTAAATTGCCCTTTTACCTTAATAAATTAATAACTTTTGTTTTATAACTCCAAATTTAACAAATGATATGTCTAAAATGATTAGCTCGACGAGACCTTTATGTTTATGCATTCCATGGTTTGTTTTGAAGCATGCATCATATAAATATTAAGTATACAGCAACTAATATGAGATTAAAATGGGGCTAAAACTCAATAAAGTGGTTTATTCTTGTTTCCACACCTCACCCACGCCATGCTACCTTATTGCCATGCAAATTGTGCATCATTCATCATGGCATGATTGTTTGCTTGATGCATTTATTCATATGCTTGTGCACTTTATTTATGTTGGCCCTTGTTTGTTTGGTTCTTCTCCGAATAGACGCTGAGCAGGGGATATATCAAGAGAACCAGGAGCACTACCCAGATCCACCCATTGCTTCAACTGAGCTGCCAGACAAGCACTACCACATGCTTGCATACATATAGTACCTATTGCCTCTATCTTATTCTTGCATCATTGAGTCGCGATGGCATTAAACTGAATCCCAAGTACTGCATAGCCTTTACTTTTAAACCCCACCGAAGCTTGTTCCCCATCCCATGAGCCATTACTACAGGAGTTGTTTGAGCCATGCGAGTCGTAGAACAGCATGTGTAGGGTATGTGAGTGTCTGATGGATAACGAGGTACCTATACAACTTAACCTGAGTAGTAATGGGATAACTAATGAAAGTGGCATCGGTGAGCCATATTCGCTATTTGGTTTTTCAGGCTCACTTGTGTCCCGTAAGACCCCGAGTACTTGATTCCTGTTCCAAGAATATTCGCGCTATCCACATCCGGGAGGCCTTATGGACCCCCCTGAGCCAGAGCTTGATTCATTCTTATTTCTTGGGGCCACAAACTAGTTTGAGGATTTATTTACTATCCTGTACTTATGCCATGCTTTACTGCTTTAATTTAAGATTGTGCGAGGAGCACACTGTACTGTTTAGGTCCGTGACCCGTTTACGCTGTATCGACAAGCCCAGTCACACTTTCGGGTTCCCAGTCGTTTACAGCCGGCCACACAAACCTTGAGTCCGTCTCGTAGCCGGCCAGCTTCGTTGCGGGTAGCTTAATGGGGTGGCCCCCTGAAATATTTCTGAATCCTGTGATCGCTTTGTCGTGACTGCCTCGTTGGGTTTTGATTTGGTTTTTCCGAGGCATATCGAGTGTGTGTTGCTATTTGTGCACCCCTGCAGGGTAAAACTTTCTGAAAGCCGTGTCCGCGGTTATGGACGACTTGGAGCACAGTTTCTCGATCATAGACAAGCATAACTAAAGTACCGCTTCTAATTTGACTAGACTAGGTACCTGACTAGTAAATAGTGCAACACTCATGGAATGGATAATAAAACTGCCAACGGATGGGGGGGTTGTTCGTCCGCTCCCTCGTCGGTAAGCGAGGAGGAGGATGGATCTGTTAAGATTACCTTTGTAACTGTTATAACTGTTGTTATTAATTCACGGACATCCGTCTATCTCTGGTTAGGCGGATGGTTAGCGAGTATCTATAGAATTGCTAGGGTTTATCTTTTGCTGCAATTGCGTCACCCCAGGTTGTGTCCCCTTTAGAGGCATAAAGACTTGCTGAGTACCCCTAGGGTCTCACACGATAAATTATTGGTTCAGATGAACAGGTACACTCGCAAGATGGATACTGGGTGGAAGAGACGGACGATGTGAGCAACGATCATTCGGTGTAGAGATTCCGGGAACGGGGATCCGTGAGATCTGTGGGCGGGATGTGCTTATTTATGGGGCATCTTATGCCGATTTGCTTCTTATCCGTACTCGGATTTTGTCTTTCGCTTCCGCTTGATACTCTGTTGATTGATGTATGAGGAGATATCCTAAACTATTATATCTATCTAGGATATTTGGATCTTGCCATATGGCGTTGCTATATTTCCTTTCTTTTTAGATGGAATGGCTCTGATGTACTGTTGTATGGTGGCTTGCATACATACTCATTTGTGTATGTAGTTGATCCCTTCGCCTGCCGATTACGCCGCCCGTTCTTGTCCCGATGTTTGGAAATGGTTGGGACGACCGAAAGGTCTACCTGTGAGTGGCATTTGGGCCCCACCGTACTATTTCAACCATTTCCGAACATCCAGGCTTGTACTAGGAGCGTAATTCACCGAGGTAGTTACAATTGGTATCAGAGCCATCCCGACCTTTAGGGTCTCAGCCAAATGGTCGTTGTCTGTCTAGCAAATATTTTTGGTAGTTATGTATACTAGGGAAAAACAAAACGCGAGAGTAGGACTGCTTCCATTTTTCTTCTTACCCATCCACCACCCTTTTCTGGTAAGGAAGTGTAACGTTTTCAATCCTCTTCTTAAAAGTTCAAACTAGGATTCACGTGTTCTGGGTTTCCGTAGTACCATAGAAAGTGTGTGTGTGTGTGTGTAATTCCTTGTCTATCTGTTGCATCCAACATGTTATCTTTATCTGCCTTTGGTTATCAACTGTTGGTACATTCCATATTGACAGGCTTTTGAAAACCGGCGCGATCTATCTGACTCCTTGTCAACCGGTGCCATCTTCTTAAGGGTGTTCTTCCTTCTAGCAACTCCTCTTTCTGTGTAACCATCTGTTGCTAATCTCTATCTGATAAGGGATTTTGCGCATCTATTGGTATTTTAATGCCGAAAAATGCGGAAAAATTTTCTTTGATCCATCTGTGTTTCCACACTCCTTTTTAGTCGTGTGTGAAACATTATCTATCTCTCTTTCATCAGCATGTCCATGCTAACTCATTCTTTTGTCACCGGCGCTTAATCTTGGAGTTTCTTTTCATCTCCTTTTCTCTTGGGCTAATTACATAACATGTGTCAATTCGATGCTGGTGATTGTAATTTGGTTCTCGGCATAGCTATATTCCACTCATGATAGTGTCGTTTGGAATATGGAAAATGCTACCACTACGGATTGCCAAAGATACTCCTGTGATTTTGGGTACACCGTGATCCTATCTATGCTTATTCAAGCATCCTTGGAAATCCGGAGATTTCCAAAGCAATACGGCGGTCCATCATCTGTTTATCATGCTGCACATCTTTTTCAACTCCATATCTGCACATCTTTTTCGTCTCTGATAGCTCATACCATAAGAAAAGCTATATCATCGTTTCTTATCCAAGATCTCTTTATCTTTGAAACCGGTGATCCGATCGACAATGTGAATCAGGCGGCATCTCTTTTTCATCCGAAGGACCAGATAATCTATTCTTCCAGTGCATCTTCTTCAATTCTGGAAATAGCAAGTCCATTGTTAATTCCATCCTTCATCTTCAATCAAATCCGGAGTTGTTCCTTGTTAGCAAGTTATCATCGTCGTTCCGCTGAAGTTTTCCTCAAGGCTGCTAGATCTCTCTCAATCTTTTCAAGAACAACATGGAGTTCCTTCACCTCAGTCTCGTCAATGATCTTTTGAAACCGTCTCGTTCTATCATCGATGCTCAATCCACCGGAGGCCATGAAGACTTTTCAGATCTTTCGTAATCAGTTGGTGTTATCTTCTTCTTTACCTGTGGAATCTGGCAGTTGTTCTCCATAATCTTCCTTCATATCTTTCCGGTGGCTTGTTACATCAGGTATGACGACAACATCATCACCCTTAGCTATCTTGGATCCGGGAATCGTTTGCATCAATCTTTGTTTTCTTACGAAGTTCCATGAGCTCTTCTTATCAATACCTTCAGTCTGTTTCGGTAGTTGGGTTGCATGGTCTTCCTATTCATGTGCGGAGTAATGCTTTGAGTGCGGGATGGAGTAGCTACCATACCACTACTCTTATCATTCGCTCTTGTACATTGAATTGGTGAACTAATGTGATTTCACTCATTCCACGGAAGTTAGAAGTGGCCTTTATTCCTCGATACTTTAACTTCCGTCCTTGTTTTTCCGGAGTGCTCTCTCGAAGAAAGTAATCAATAATATCTTGTTGGTGATCTCGTCCTTTCTACACGGAGCTAAATCTTCAATTATCTGGTGAAAACAAACGCAAACTCTTTTAGGTCCTCGTCTTTCTATCGGTGTTTTCATCAATTCTTTTTCGGTGGTAAAGCCAATTATGGTTGATGCCATCACCCGCAAATCTATTGCGTTAGCCTCAAGGCTAAAGAAAGCAATAAGTATCTCTACAATAAACTCCAGATCCTCCATATTCGTTGCTTCTCGGGATTCCACCATGATCTAGCATCACATCCGTCTCTGGAAGTTATATCCGCGCACCTCAATTGCGTGATCCTTCGGAGTATTACCGGCGCAACAAGAATCTAATCCGGCGATGTCTAGCTAAATCTTTCTGTTCATATCAAGGGACTCTATTGTTTGAAGGCAATATTGTTTCCGTACTTCATTTCAAAATCCGAGAGAGAATACGATGCTATTGTCATAGTGCTTCAAAACCTCTCCAATCTAGCTCTTTTCTTCCGGCGAGACAAAGATTCATCCTCTCTAGTATCGGTAAATCTTTAATCTTATCGGTGTGCCTTTCTTTATCCATGCTACATCATCCTGTCCTTTCTTTCTCAAGTGGTTCTATTCTTTTATCATGTTTCTTGAGAAAACCGGAGCTATGTCTATCCTATCCTTCTTGTCTCACGACAATCCTTCAACTCTTCTATCCGTTGTTCTCGAAGCAAAACGCAAGACTCGCAACAAGTCTAGCAAGTTTTGCAAGGTGTAGTGGTCGCACCATTCCTTTCTTCATCACCTTGGGAACGTGAGGGTCAACTTCGTTCCGAACACCCGTCTCTCCTTGTGTTGTTTTCTTTTTCCTAGAATCTCGGGGCGAGATTCCTGTTTAGTGGGGGAGAGTTGTAGCATCCCAATTGTCTAACAATTGCAATGCTACTAGCCTAGTCTATATATGGCTACTTCCTACATATAATTGTTGCATCACCATTATATCATGCTCATGTCATCATGCCACCTTGCATTTGAGCATCATATAAAACCCTTTTCATTTGGTTCTTCTCTCATATGCATTGTTAATTGTATTTGCCTCTTGATATTGTATTTGACTCTTGATATATTGTTTAATGGCCAAGTTGAGTTGGGGGCATATCTCTTATTAACTCCACCACCTTTCTTTCACCACCTTATAATTCCACCATCCAACTAAATATGAGCTTTGCACTTTAATTGAGTTTACCTCTAGCTCATGTGGGTTGGGATGGATCCAATTCTTTTTCCACATGCTCTCATCTTGGCATCATGTTGTTTTCACATCATTGATACATGAGAGCCACATGGCCACCTTTGCATGCCTTGTGAGTGGAACCTTTTTCCTAGCTTCCATATGTGTGTCTTTGGGGTTACCATCATGTTGGGATATTTTTGTGGGCTATTAAATACCTAGTGGCATATACACACTAGCAAGTCCCAGATATAATCCAATGTGATCATCTCCATCTACTACACTTGGAATTCTTTCTAAATTCTCTTGCTTGGGCCTTACTCCACATTTTGGGAATGCATGATAATAATGCCATGTTTAATATTATTGTTCTCACAAAAATCAACATGGCATTAAATATGTTGCATGGGCCATGCAAGAACCATCTTTTGCTAGCTTTGGTTTGTATTTGCATTTTGAGTGGATCTTTTCTAAAACCCCATCATCATCTCCATCCACCCATCACCACCTTTCCTTCTCTTCTCTCTTTTGGCCTAGCTTGGTTTGATCTTGTTCATGCTTGGGCTTGGCAAAGGAGTGCCACCACCTCATCTTACCTCTCTCTCTAAACCACACCCATCTATACCTAATCTAAACCCATCACCCCCATCTAGCTAAACCCTAACCCTCAGTAACCACCACCTCTCTCTCTCTCGGCCTCCCCCTCTCTCTCACCTAGCTGGCCCCACCTGGCCACCCTCTCTCCCTGGCCCCACCTAGCTGCTACCCCACCCCAAACCCTAGCTAACCCAAGTCCCAACCCGAGCCTAGCTCCCAACCCTAGCTATCTACCCGAGGCTACCCCTCTCCCCTCTAGCTCTCTCTCTACCGAGGTGGCCCCAGCCCGAGCGTCACCCTGCCCACCTGGACGCCACACCCCTGCCCCTGCCCTGCCCTGGCCGACCCTAGCACGTGCTCGAGGGAAGGAGGGAAAAGGTGGCCGAGCCACCTTTTACATCCAACCACTCCCCCACGGCACCCACGCCTCCCCCTTACCTTTCCCTCCTCCCACACGGCTCCTCTGCGTCCCCAGATCCGCCCTAGGCCCTGCCCCTCCCCTCTCTTCTCCATCGCCGCCGTCTACACCATCGCCGGCGGAACCCTCGGCCTCCACCGCGTCCTCGTCGATCCAGCCGAGCAGCACGTCCATGGAGCGTCCTGGGAGATCAACGGCGCTCCTCTGCTTCACCCTGAGCCCGGCGACGAGGAGGAGACGAACCGGAGCCACCCGAACCAGCGCGAGCCCGACGCCACCGACGGGAAACCCTAGCTTTCGGGATGTCTGCGTCCTCGTCGATCGCCCGCCCCTCTGCTCGACCCGACCACGCCAACATCCTCTAGGTGAGCTCCCAAACCCCCTGGACATGGTCACCTCCGCCGTGCCGCCCTAGTTTCGCCGGACCAGCCGTCGAGCACCCTCGGTGCACCGACGAGCGCGCTCGTCTGCACGCTTTCGGCGTCGCGTAAGCCCTATCTAGCCGGCTAGACCCCTCCTATCAACAACCCCCGAGCCACCGCAGTGGCTCCGCCCCGCAACCCAGGATCGAATCCCGCGCGCCGCGCTCCGCGCACGCGAGCACCGATCTGTCCACGGAGGAAGATCCATAGTACGACGTGTCGTTTTGCAGAATACCCCTTGCCTTTTTGATCTCGTCAACCCGCGCTCCCCTCCGCCCCACCTGTCAGCCACTGTGGTTGTCTTGCAAATAAGCACCCGCAGAGTCTGAGCCTCAACCCGCCGTCCCCCGCTCCCTCGCCTGCTGTCGCGTGGGCCTGCGAAGACCCCAGGCCCCACCTGTCATCCGCTAGGGCTAGAAGAGCTCGCGGTGACAGAAGTGTTTCCGCGCGCGTTTGGTCCAGTCAGCCGTGGCCCCACATGTCTGTGTCTGCGGCTAGGTTCACTGGAGTATAAAAAGTATTCTCGGCTTATCTGTTTTAATTCAAATTTATTTCAAATTATTTCAAATTCAAATTTAATTCTGTTTTAAATAACTTTTAAAATACAAACCCAATTAATACAAATAATATATGTTTTCAAATCAGAAAAAGGTGAGGATTTCAAATATGCAATCCAAAATATATTTTGAACATTTAAAATTCCAAGTTTATTTAAATTACATTAAATTGCCCTTTTACCTTAATAAATTAATAACTTTTGTTTTATAACTCCAAATTTAACAAATGATATGTGTAAAATGATTAGCTCGACGAGACCTTTATGTTTATGCATTCCATGGTTTGTTTTGAAGCATGCATCATATAAATATTAAGTATACAGCAACTAATATGAGATTAAAATGGGGCTAAAACTCAATAAAGTGGTTTATTCTTGTTTCCACACCTCACCCACGCCATGCTACCTTATTGCCATGCAAATTGTGCATCATTCATCATGGCATGATTGTTTGCTTGATGCATTTATTCATATGCTTGTGCACTTTATTTATGTTGGCCCTTGTTTGTTTGGTTCTTCTCCGAATAGACGCTGAGCAGGGGATATATCAAGAGAACCAGGAGCACTACCCAGATCCATCCATTGCTTCAACTGAGCTGCCACGCAAGCACTACCACATGCTTGCATACATATAGTACCTATTGCCTCTATCTTATTCTTGCATCATTGAGTCGCGATGGCATTAAACTGAATCCCAAGTATTGCATAGCCTTTACTTTTAAACCCCACCGAAGCTTGTTCCCCATCCCATGAGCCATTACTACAGGAGTTGTTTGAGCCATGCGAGTCGTAGAACAGCATGTGTAGGGTATGTGAGTGTCTGATGGATAACGAGGTACCTATACAACTTAACCTGAGTAGTAATGGGATAACTAATGAAATGGCATCGGTGAGCCATATTCGCTATTTGGTTTTTCAGGCTCACTTGTGTCCCGTAAGACCCCGAGTACTTGATTCCTGTTCCAAGAATATTCGCGCTATCCACATCCGGGAGGCCTTATGGACCCCCCTGAGCCAGAGCTTGATTCATTCTTATTTCTTGGGGCCACAAACTAGTTTGAGGATTTATTTACTATCCTGTACTTATGCCATGCTTTACTGCTTTAATTTAAGATTGTGCGAGGAGCACACTGTACTGTTTAGGTCCGTGACCCGTTTACGCTGTATCGACAAGCCCAGTCACACTTTCGGGTTCCCAGTCGTTTACAGCCGGCCACACAAACCTTGAGTCCGTCTCGTAGCCGGCCAGCTTCGTTGCGGGTAGCTTAATGGGGTGGCCCCCTGAAATATTTCTGAATCCTGTGATCGCTTTGCCGTGGCTGCCTCGTTGGGTTTTGATTTGGTTTTTCCGAGGCATATCGAGTGTGTGTTGCTATTTGTGCACCCCTGCAGGGTAAAACTTTCTGAAAGCCGTGTCCGCGGTTATGGACGACTTGGAGCACAGTTTCTCGATCATAGACAAGCATAACTAAAGTACCGCTTCTAATTTGACTAGACTAGGTACCTGACTAGTAAATAGTGCAACACTCATGGAATGGATAATAAAACTGCCAACGGATGGGGGGGTTGTTCGTCCGCTCCCTCGTCGGTAAGCGAGGAGGAGGATGGATCTGTTAAGATTACCTTTGTAACTGTTATAACTATTGTTATTAATTCACGGACATCCGTCTATCTCTGGTTAGGCGGATGGTTAGCGAGTATCTATAGAATTGCTAGGGTTTATCTTTTGCTGCAATTGCGTCACCCCAGGTTGTGTCCCCTTTAGAGGCATAAAAACTTGCTGAGTACCCCTAGGGTCTCACACGATAAATTATTGGTTCAGATGAACAGGTACACTCGCAAGATGGATACTGGATGGAAGAGACGGACGATGTGGGCAACGATCATTCAGTGTAGAGATTCCGGGAACGGGGATCCGTGAGATCTGTGGGCGGGATGTGCTTATTTATGGGGCATCTTATGCCGATTTGCTTCTTATCCGTACTCGGATTTTGTCTTCCGCTTCCGCTTGATACTCTGTTGATTGATGTATGAGGAGATATCCTAAACTATTATATCTATCTAGGATATTTGGATCTTGCCGTATGGCGTTGCTATATTTCCTTTCTTTTTAGATGGAATGGCTCTGATGTACTGTTGTATGGTGGCTTGCATACATACTCATTTGTGTATGTAGTTGATCCCTTCGCCTGCCGATTACGCCGCCCGTTCTTGTCCCGATGTTTGGAAATGGTTGGGACGGCCGAAAGGTCTACTTGTGAGTGGCATTTGGGCCTCACCGTACTATTTCAACCATTTCCGAACATCCAGGCTTGTACTAGGAGCGTAATTCACCGAGGTAGTTACATTCTCTCTCTACACCTGAAATCTTTCCTTCATACAAAACTTCACACAATCTTCATTAGCAACATTAGTGTATTCAAAAGATAATAGAACTTTGGGTTTAGCTTTAGAACAACAAAACTTTCACTAAAAATACACAAGCTACTGTAGAAAATCCTTCAAAAATCTTAATTTCCCAAAAAGAACCCAAAAAGGAATCAATAAGAAGGAAATGCAAATAATGGCAGAAATCTGTCAAAACAGACCAACAGGTAGAAACCGATTTTTTTGAAGATGTTATGTTGCTCAAATCAAAGAGTGTTAAACTAATGAAAGTTATCTAACATCCTGGGGGATTTATTCGTAAATTTTCAGCTCAATCCAACTTGCAGAGACTCCTCACGATTTTTTATGGTGGAGGATAGAAATCTGTTTCGGGACAGCAACTCCCGAAATCTTACTTCCCTCTCATTAGAGGTCATTCTTGGCACAAAAAGCAAACAAAAAGGATAAGAAGAGGTCATTACTGAAGTAATAACTTTCAAGACTCAAGGAAACTCTTCGGTTATCTCCCAACAATTATTTTTCTTTAACGTCTTTAAGTTAGGCACAAGAAGCAAGAAATCAAGTATTTTCAAATGAAGAAGCATTAACATCAAACCTTTCTTTCAAAGGAGGAGAAAAAATTAACTTCTCTCTCCTCATAGGGAAGTGTTAAATACCTTTCTTGAATGGAAATTGATATTTAATGGTGCCTTCTTTCATATCAATGATGGCACCTACAGTTCTAAAAAAGGTCTTCCCAAAGTAATAGGACAAGAAGCATTGTATTCAACATCCAAAACATAGAAATCAACAGGGACATAAGCATTGTTAACCATAACGAGAACATCATTAATACTCCCCATGAGTTTCTTCTTAGCATTATCATTGAGTGAGACATCCAAATAACAATCTTCCAAGGGTACCAAATCAAGCATTTCATAAATCTTCCTAGGCATAATAGAGACACTGGAACCAAGATCACATGAAGCTTTGAGATCAAAGTCATTCACTTGCATATTAATAATGGGTTCCCAACTATCTTCTACTTTCCTAGTAATAGAAGCTTTGTGTTTTAACTTCTCTTTCTTAATCTTAACAAGAGCATCTGTAATATGTTTGGTGAAAGCAACATGCATATCACTAGCATCAGGACTTCTAGCAAGTTTTTGTAGGAACAAAATCACTTCAGAAATATTGCAACCATCAAGATCAAAATCAAACTTAGCATCACTAGTAGTAGACTCATTAGCCTTAGGCATAGTAGGAGGAGGAATAGGGACTTCTTGCGGTTTAGTGGTATCCATTTTGGTGATGGTGTACACACTATTGGTTCTATCAATTTCAGCTTCCCTTTCCCACTTAGCATGAAGTTGGGCTAACAGTCTAACATTTTCATAAATAGTAACTTGTATGGCATGAGTAGAAGCAAAGGTACTTTCCATGGTTTCAGGTTTAGCAGCCATTTTATTAATCAAGGAGGACTGTGCTTCAGACAAAGCGGAAATATTTTTCTCAACATTTAAAAGCTTTTCCTTCACAATCTTGTTGAAAGTGGTTTGTTTACTAATAAAGTCTTTTAACATGACTTCAAGTTCAGAGGGGGAATCTCTAGCATTGTTGTAGGAGTTTCCATAGGAATTGCCATTATTAGGAGGATAAGGCCTATAATTGTTGTTGCTACCAAAATTATTCCTATAGGCATTGTTGTTGAAATTGTTGTTTCTAACGAAGTTCACATCAACTTTCTCTTCTTGATAAACCAAAAAGGCTAAGGGAACATTATTTGGATCTAAAGGAGCTTTCCCATTAACAAGCATAGCTATAATAACATCAATCTTATCACTCAAAGAAGAGGTTTCTTCAACAGAATTTACCTTCTTACCGTGTGGAGCTCTCTCAGTGTGCCATTCAGAGTAATTAACCATCATATTATCAAGGAGTTTTGTTGCAGCACCCAAGGTGACAGTCATAAAGGTACCTCCAGCAGCTGAATGCAACAGGTTTCTTCAAGTGAAGTTCAAACCTGCATAAAAAGTCTGGATAATCATCCAAGCAGTAAGTCCATGAGTGGGGAAATTCTTAACCAAAGATTTCATTCTTTCCCAAGATCGAGCAACATGTTCATTATCAAGTTATTTAAATTTCATAATATCACTTCTCATAGATATAATCTTAGCAGGAGGGTAGTACTTTCCAATAAAAGCATCTTTGCACTTAATCCAAGAATCAAGACTATTTCTAGGCAAGGATAGCAACCATTCTTTAGCTTTTCCTCTCAAGGAGAAAGGAAACAACTTGAGCTTAATAATATCTCCATCTACATACTTATACTTTTGTATCTCACAAAGTTCAACAAAGCTATTGAGATGGGCAGCATCATCATCAGAACTAGCACCAGAAAATTGTTCTCTCATCACAAGATTCACCAAAGCAGGCTTAATTTCATAAAAGGGAGCATTAGGAGCAGGTGGAGAAATAGGAGTGCTAAGGAAATCATTGTTGTTTGTGCTAGTGAAGTCACACAACTTGGTGTTCTCAGTAGAGTTCATTTTGGCCAAAGTGGAGCAAGCCAAAAACAGCAGCAGCAACTAGAGCAAGAACTAATTTTTTTTGTGTTTTTTATAAGAGAAAGCAAACCAAACTAAACTATTTTTTTGGAGTTTTGAGAAAGAGAGGCAAATAAAACCAAGCAAAAGAAACTAAGCAAACTAAAAACAAAGTAAAGAGAAAGGTTGAGGAGGACTCCCCTTGTGAAAACGTCCTTAGCCTCCCTGGCAACGGCGCCAGAAAAAGCTTGTTGGCGCTGCGTCAAAGTGAGAGCGCTTCGTCGGGAAACCCCAAGAGTAAGGTGTGATGCATCATAGCAGCAAGTTTTCCCTCAGTAAGAAACCGAGGTTATCGAACCATTAGGAGGAAGGAAACGTCTCAAAGGTGTTGCAAGCAACATGGAAACCTGCACAATACAAACTCAAGACTTTGCCCCAACGAACAGTGAGGTTGTCAATCTCACTGGTTGCTGTAACAAAGGATTAACTGTATGGTGTGGAAGGTGATGATGGTTTGTGTCGTGGTATTTCCGACGAGTACGCCATGGAGGGGTCCTCACAGTGCGTGTTTATAGACGTGGGGTAAGGCGGACGGTTGACGGGTACGAGGTAACACAGCTTACCCAGGTTCAGATCCCACGACGGTGGCGAAATCCTACTCCTGCTATAAATCACTATAATGGAAATACGCCGAGTTACAGAGATAGGTTCGCTGTGCGAGGTGTGTGTAAAAACGATGCCCTAAAGGCTCCCATAGGTTCGACTTATATAGTCGTCAGATCCTAGGGTTACAGGGAAAAGTCCTAGCCGGACAGGTTACAGAGTCCTACACCGTCTATCACTAGTCTTGTGTATCTTGTACTCCAAGGCTCCGGGTACGCTGGTGACTCCACCGTAGCCTTCCTTTATCCGGCATGGGACTCCCTTCTGGATCCACCTAACTGGGCCGCCCAGTAGGCCACAGGCCATGCTACCGACTATGGGCCACCCGGGTTAGTCGGATTAGAGACATGCTATGAGGATACCCATATAGCATATCCCCAACAGTAGCCCCTGGAGAACTCCGAGATCTTGCGCCGTCTTGCCTCTTCACATGGAATACTCCGTCTAGATGGATGTCGGCAAATCGTCAAGCAACATCTTGTAGTCCTCCCAAAGAACCCTGCAAAGTTTTTCTCCGTCTTCTATTAGTAAGTCGGAGAAATGCTGAATCTTCCATCATACTCTTCCGCTAGTCGGATTAAATCCGTCTATGCAGGAATCTTCGATGCGACGGCTCATCTACCATGTTAGTTATGACGACGTAGGCCTAGGTCAGCGACACCTCGTAACTCACACATGGAGAGAACGTAATCATAGCCGATTTTCCCACGCGAGCGATACGAACCATTGGCGGTGATGGTTGGAGACGTGCCGAAATTACCACGCACGTTCTCGTCCACGTCGTCTACGCGGCAACCGTCCGATTAGCTGCACGAATCTCGACGCAGAGTAAGATAAATAGTAACCGTGGGACACTTGTTACTTTTTCACCTCATTCTCCCGCGTTAGCTTCTTATTCCTCCGGCCGCACGCCTCCTCGAGCTCTCAGCAGAAAACCTCGAGAAACCCTAGCTTCTCCTCGCACTAGTCGCTTCCTTCCATTCCTTCCATGTCTAGCAGCAGCTCTTCCCCGTCGATGGCGGCGTCGAGCGAAGCCACGACGAAGCCGGCGAGCTCCGTCGTCGTGCCCCCAGAGGGCCTAGTCATCCCTGCGTCGGAGGTGATTGAAACCACCGGCGGTGACCATAATCTGGCGGCGCTAGAGCCCCTAGAAGAGGAACCAGATTCGCACAAAGGCGACTGGCGCGGCTCAGACATCGCTGCGCGCGACATCCAAGATATGGTCGCCGAAGGCTACCTCCCCGCGACGAAGGGGCTCGCCTGGCAGGCGGCGCCGGCCGGCGAGGTGACTCCCTCTCCCCAAGCCGGAGAGAAGGTGTACCTCAAGGCGCAATTGGTACGCGGCGTTTCTCTGCCCATCTCCCACTTCTTTTTGTCCGTCTTGAATCACTTCAAGGTCCAACCCCATAACCTCTCCCCCAATAGCATCTTAGTGCTTAGCAACTTCGTGGCACTTTGTGAGGGTTACCTAGGGATTAGGCCTAGGTTAGATTTGTTTGTGTACTTTTTCACCGTCAAACGTGAAGCCGGACACAGTAGGGAGGAGCTTAGGAACTGTGGCACCATAAGCTTCAAGATCCGACCTGGCCGGCGGTTCCCCGACATCGTCGGCCACGAGTCGTGCAAAAACTGGTAGCGGACGTACTTCTACGGCCCCGACATTCCTTTGTCGGGCCGAGAAGTGACGTACCCGGACTTCGTGGCTGGAGCCACCGCCGAAGTTTCCACATGGAGATCCCATGCCTCCCTTCCCTCCGACCTCGACGCTTCCCGCGCAATAAGGCGGATCGAGTGGTTCGTAGAGACGGGTCTGACTGGCTTGGACCTCGCCATGTGCTGGTTCATCAGGCGGATCCAACCTCTGCAGCATCGCACGAAGTTCATGCATGAGTACACCGGCGACCAAAGGGATACCCTCCGGATCTCCGAGGACAACTTCTCGAGCGACTCCGTGAAATTCCGCCTTAAGGACATCGTCAAGGTGAAGGATAAGAAGCGCGGCTTCACCCTCACCTACGACATGTTCGTAGACGGCAAGTGCCCAAAGGTAGACATTTATTCTCCGTGTATGATATTGCTCCAATGTTTCCGTCTTACCGATACCATCTTGTCTAACACAATGACTTCTTACTTTAACAGCTTAGCGATCTAGATGAGGGCAACCTGTCTGCCCAAATCTATGATCCAAATATGAAGGACGTCACGGTCGTGTCCGACGATGATGTCCCGTTGGCGCGTAAGCGGAAGAGCTCCACCTCTAACGCTGCCGACGGAGGAAAGAAGAAGACGGAGGGTGGAGCCTCCAACAAGACTACCGCCACCCTGGAGGCGGAAAAGAGAAAGCCACCAAGATGTTTGCCAAATTGCCCCCCTAGTGTAAGCCTCTCATTCTCCGACATTGTCTATTTATCTGTCTTGCTCCTGTACTTATGCATTTTGCACGTTTCAGGAAGAAAGCCACAACCAGCCTCAAGAAGTCCTCCAAGACTCTTGGGGCTTCTAGAAATATTAAAGAGATGCTGCATCGTGACTCTTCCCCCGCCATCGCCCCTGCCACTCCTGCCATCAAGCCCTCCTCCGCTCCGACAAGTTCGCAAGCCCAGGAAGCACCAGACCCTTCCGCCATGGAAGTGGATTCTGGCGCCTCTACCAAGCTCGCTGTTGTCGGCGAGCAGGCGATGCAGGAGAGCACTGCTCTTCAAATGGCTGAAGCTCCGGCTAAGGATGCCATCGGTAGCGGCAAGGAGGTGGTGGGAGCTGGTACCTCTGCCGAAGGCGGCGCCTCTACTCCCCAAAAACCCTTCGAGTTCCCCAAGATAGTTTACCCGGCGCTTCTGCCGAGTAACACTACTATGGTTACTGGAGGAGTGCTGTCATCTCCAACATGCGATCTTGAGGAGCTACTCCGACAAGCAGATATCTTGCAGGGAAATAGCATTTCCTTCGGCAAGTTGCTAGCCGAGAGTGCTACAAACCTCAAGATCATCGCACTTGTAAGTTTTTACTTTTCCTTTTGCATTTCATACGAGTATCCCACTATAGCCCCTGAGGATGTAGACGGAAAACCATAGGTTTTGCATCTATATGCTCTAAGAATGACTAAGTTAGAAAAAACTCTCACTGTAGCCCCCAAGCATTTAGATGGAATGAATTATTCTGATTAGATGCTTTAAGAGTAGCACAAGCAGTGTTCATAATTTTCAATGTTGTAACCCCCAAGCCTCTAGTTGTAACTGAATTAGTTCCGACTAGATGCTTTAAAGGAAATCTATGCTCTTTCTGAGTTAAAAACTTTATACTGTAGCCCCCAAGCCTCTAATTGAGAACTGAATTAGCTCCGACTAGATGCTTAAAGAAAAGCTAAGCATATTGCTAAGTTAAAACTATCGCTGTAGCCCCCGAGCATCTAGATGGATAATCTCCGACTAGAAGCTCCAAGCAGACCAAGCAACGACTTAACTTTGTATTTGTTTCCATAGAACGAGAATGCACGGAGGGGTATGGCCAACGACAAGTACCAGAAGATGCGAGCGGATCTCGAAGCCGAAAAGGGTAAAACCGCCATCTTGAAGGAACAGATCATCAAAAATAAGAGTCTGTTTTCTTATTACGCATTTCCGTCTTACTGTTGTATCCACAATCTTCGAGTACTTACTATGTACTGTGTTTTCTCCGACTTGCAGAACATGTCGCCAAGGCCAAGGATATTGTCGAGCAGTCCAAGCATATCCAGCAGCTGGACAGTGAGAACAAGATCCTGAAGGAGGATATGAAGGAGATGCTGAAGATGCACGAGGACTCCATGAAAGCCTTGCAGGATTACGCCTCCACCGAGATAATCGCTTGAAGGAGGAGCTTGCAATCCTAAAGGATCAGAAGCAAGATGCCGATGAGCAAAACCTTCGCCATAGCCAGGCGTTTAAGCTCCTCCAACAAGAGAAGGAATCCTTGGCAGAGATCGTTTGGCAAGCCAAGGCTAGCATCTTCAGTAAGTTTCCTCCGCCTTGAACCTCTGTAAGTCTGGATACTTAGGATTTATCGAACTCATATGTTCCTTGTCGGAATTTGCAGCTCCTATGGGTTTAACCCGCTCGCCTCCTTCGGACAAGGAATGCATGGTTCTAGCCGGCACTTTTATCAACACCGCCATTGCCCAAGCCAAGGAGATCGCCAAGCCCCTCCAAATATATATCAAGGCATCCGACTCCATGACGAAGTACTCGGAGATCCTGCGCCGAGCCCCCGAGCGTGTCATGAGCTGGAAAGCTTCTTGTGCACGGGTGGCGCAAGGATGGCGCTGTCGATGGTGAAGGCACACTATGAAGATGCCGACATCAACATGGTAACCTCAGGTATCCCCGACGTGGATGATGACGGCAACGATATCGATCACGAAGCCATCCTGTCATCACTTGCGGGGTATGATACCAGGGTTGCCGAGTTGGTGGATGTGGACGTCTTCGTGCCCAGAAACTTCATCGACAACGTCGACCAGGATTCCTCCGAGTCTCATCATAGTGCTAATGCCGAGGGTGTTTCTCCGGCTGGTGATGATGCGGCTTCCAAGTCCCCTGCGCCCAAAGAGTGAAAAACACCTTGTAATTCTTGTGTCACCTTTGTCGTGTGCATGGAAAAAAACTTGATGATGTAATCTTAAGGCGGAAAACAATGGTTGTCGTGTCCTGCTACTTAAGAATTAATTCCCAGTATGTATATATTTTTTAAGCAAGTGCTGGCTTATCCATTACTTTGGTTTTTATGCTTGACTTTTCGTGAGTCGGAAGACTCGTTGTCGGAACCATGCGCTTAGGTGATGATGCCCAATGGCACCGTCAATAACCTGAGCACAAAATCACCGACAATAAGTGCCGAAAGTCACTACTCCAGAATCCACATAAAAACAACAAAGAACGTGTAGACCAGAAAACTTAAGCTAACGCCCGTAGGCGGAATTTTCACAAGTGCAATCGCAAGACTTGTGCATAAAAGTTTTACATGATCCAAAAATGAACACTAAAGGAGGTAAAAGACTCAGCAATATGAGTGAACCAAAGAGCTTTATTTCATTGATCATATAAGAGGTACACAAAAAAATGCTAAGTGTAGAAAGGACGTAGCTGTGCTATGTTCCATGGCCGATCAAGCTCCGGGTAGTCATCATCCGGGTCACGTCGCTTACGCTTATGATCCTCGTTGGGTCTATCCTTGAGTTCATGATTGTCGACAAGGTAGTAGGACCCATTGAGCAGCGCCTTGCTTATGATGAATGGTCCTTTCCATGGCGGGGATAATTTGTGTGACTTCTTCCGCTTAAGTCGGAGCACCAAATCCCCCTCTTTAAACGAGCGATGCCGGACGCGGCGACTATGGTAGCTGCGTAGCTTCTGCTGGTAGATGGCGGATCTTTGGCATGCCAAAATGCGCTCCTCCTCGAGAAGGTCCACATCTAGGCGTCTGGATTCTTCAGCACCATCTTCGTCGTAGGCGGCAACTCTTGGTGCATCGTGGAGGATGTCGGAAGGTAGGATGGCTTCTGCTCCATATACCATGAAGTAAGGGGTGTAGCCGGTGGATCTGTTGGGTGTAGTTCGTAAACTCCACAGCACAGATGGAAATTCTTCCGCCTAGGCTCCAGCTGCTCTATGTAGCGGTGCCTCAAGACGTGGCTTGATTCCCTGCATAATTAATCCATTGGCTCGCTCGACTTGACCATTGGATTGTGGGTATGCCACAGATTCGAGGTCAAGTCGGATGCCTTTGTCCCAACAATAGTCCTCTACTTCTCCGAGTGATAAGTTGCTTCCGTTGTCGGTGATGATGCTGTGTGGCAGACCAAATCTCACCACTAGATCCCGGACAAATCTGAGGGCAGTTGCCCCATCAAGCTTTCTAATGGGTTTAGCTTCTATCCATTTGGTGAATTTGTCAACTGCTACGAGCAGATGCGTAAATCCACATGGTGCCGTTTGCAACGGTCCCACCATGTCTAGCCCCCAGACTGCAAACGGCCAAGTTGTTGGTATTGTTCGCAATTATTCGGCAGGAACATGTGGTTGTCGGGCATAATACTGGCATCCTGTGCATGTCTCAACCAGCTTGTCGGCGTCCGCCTTCGCGGTTAGCCAGTAGAATCCTTGCCGGAAGGCTTTCGCGACCAAAGATCGAGGAGCAGCGTGATGCCCGCAATCTCCGAGATGGATTTTGCGTAGGATTTCCATACCTTCTAGCTGGGAAACGCACTTTAGGTATACACCAGTAGTGCTCCTCTTGTAGAGTTGCCCATTGATTATGGTATAACCCTTTGCTCGTCGTACTATTTGCCATCTTTTGACTTCGTCGTCGGGCAAAGTTCCGTGTTCGAGATACTCCATGAATGGTTTTGTCCAAGCCGGAGGGATCTTTGTCACCATGTTGACGAAAGAGTCAGCTCTATCCGGGTTGTCGATGTCAGCGCCCTTCACGGAAGGTGTGCGTAGATGCTCTAGGAAAACTCCTGGCGGAATTCTCTTGCGCCCTGATCCTAGTTTAGACAACAGATCAGCCGCCTCGTTTTGCTCCCTAGGCACATACTTGACTTCGTAGCCCAAGAAGCTCTTGGCTATCTCGTCCACTTTGTCTCGATATGCCGCCATCATAGGGTTCCGCGCGTTCCAGGTGCCAGCCACCTGCTGGGCAACCAAGTCAGAATCTCCACAGCAAACTATGCGCTTGATGCCAATATCCTTGGCTACACGTAGTCCGTGAATGAGTGCCTCATACTCCGCCATGTTGTTTGTAGCCTCAAAGTGGATCTGTGGAACGTAGTGTAGCTTGTATCCTTTTGGTGACTGTAGCAGTACACCATCCCCTGAACCGTTGAGCAACTTTGATCCGTCAAAGTGCATCACCCAGTACTCTGGTTCTGGCAACAGAGTAGCATCTGGCATCTCCGTCCAATCTGCAATAAAATCCGCCAAGGCTTGTGACTTGATAGCGTCGCGTCTCTTGTAGGTGATCTCGAAGGCGGCAAGTTCAATGCCCCACTTCGTGACCCTTCCTGTAGCGTCGCTGTTATTGATAATGTCGGACAGTGGAGTCTTGCTCAATACTGTGATTGGGTGCTCCTGAAAGTAATGCCTCAGCTTCCGTGAAGCAAGGAATACTCCATAAGCTATCTTTTGGTAGTGCGGGTAATGCTGCTTGGACTTCGTCAAGACCTCGCTTACATAGTAAACTGGTCGTTGAACTCCATACTCATAGCCTGGTTCCTTCCGCTCTACAACGACGACGATGCTGATAACCCGGTTGGTTGCTGCCATGTAAATTAACAGGGGCTCACCAGGCTCGGGTGCTGCAAGGACGGGCGCTGAGGAAAGAATCTCCTTGAGCTGCTTCAATGCTGCATCTGCCTCGTCTGTCCATGTGAATTTGTCCGCCTTCTTCAGCAACTTGTATAGCGGCAAAGCCTTCTCTCCAAGTCGGCTGACGAACCGACTAACTGCTGCAACATAACCTGTTAGTCGTTGAATGTCCTTTAGGCATGTCAGACGGTTTATGTTTAAGATGGCCTTGATTTTCTCCGGGTTGACCTTGATTCCGCGCTGGGAAACGATGAAGCCCAGCAATTTGCCAGCTGGAACCCCGAAGACGCACTTCCTAGGGTTGAGCATCATGTTGTATTTCCAGAGATTATCAAAAATTTCTTTTAAGTCGGATATTAAGTCATTTGATTTTTTAGACATCACCGCGATATCGTCCACATAGGCGTGAACGTTCCGACCAATTTGGTCATGAAGGCAACGTTGCATTGTCCGCTGGTAGGTAGCACCTGCGTTTTCAGCCCAAAGGGCATTGTGACGTAGCAGAACGTGCCGTATGGGGTAGTGAACGAAGTGGCCAATTGGTCCGACTTCCTCATCTTGATCTGGTGGTATCCTGAGTATGCATCGAGAAAACACAAAAGTTCCGAGCCAGCCGTCGAGTCAATGACTTGGTCAATGCGAGGCAGAGCAAACGGATCTTTGGGACATGCTTTGTTCAAGCCGGTGTAATCAACACACATTCTTAATTCATTGGTTCCCTTTTTGGGGACAAGTACAGGATTTGCCACCCATCGGGTGTGAATGACTTCTCGAATAAACCCAGCCTTAAGTAACCTAGCTATCTCTTTGCCAATGGCGCGTCTCTTCTCATCTCCGAAGCGTCGTAGAGGTTGTTTCACTGGTTTACATTTTGGATCTATGTTTAAGCTGTGCTCGGCAAGTTCCCTAGGTACACCTTTCATGTCGGCAGGTTGCCAGGCAAAGATGTCTCTATTCTCACGGAGGAACTCGACGAGTGCGCTTTCCTATTTGGGATCCAGGTTCGTCCCAATGGCGACGGTCTTGGAGGCATCGCCTACCACAAGTTCCACCGGCTTGGTCTCGATGGCGGCCTTGAACGCAGGAGCGGAGTCGGAGATTTGCTTCTTCGACGCGGGCATCTCTGAGTCATCGACCTTGCTCTGGATCTCCTTGAATTCTTCGCCGTAGAAGATAGCTTCTGCAATGGCTGCTTCGTTGATCTCGCAGTCCCTTGCCTTGGTAAAGCTTCCGGATACGGTGATGACACCGTTTGGTCCGGGTATCTTGAGCTTGTTGTAGACGAAGCATGGCTTGGCCATGAACGTGTGGAATATGTCGCGGCCGAATATGACATGGTACACACTCTTGAAGGGGACCACCTCGAAGGTCATGCGCTCTTGGCGGTAATTATTAACATCGCCAAAGGCTACCTGAAGCGTAATGCACCCAAGGGACCGAGCCTCCCGACCAGGAACTACGCCATGGAAAACGGTGTTGGTCCGCCTTAGGTTTGCCTCCGTCAAGTTCATCTTCTGCAGTGTATCCAGGTACATGATGTTGATGCTGCTTCCACTATCCACCATGCACTTGGTGAACTCCACGCCGTCAATCAGTGGATTGATGACCATGGCGTACTAGTTCTCCGTGGGTACAAGGTCTGGGTGGTCCGTCCTGTCCCAAGTTATTGGAACTTCCGACCAGTGCAGGTACTGGGGAACTGGGGGGAGAGTGGCCATCAGGATCCTTAGAGAGGTCTTCTATTGTCGGGCGGTGGGGGTGCCAAGAAAAGTGTGGTAGACTGGGGCCTTCTTCGCGAAGGGGTTCTTGCCCTTGTCGTCGCTCTTGGCGGCGTGCTTGGGGTCGACGTCCTCGTCCATGTCACTTGAATCCTTGGACTCCTCCTCCTTCTTCTTCCCCATGCCCTTGCCTCGCGCTCTGTTCTTCCGACTTTGCTTGTAGCCGGACTCCGGGTCTTCCTTGAGGTCGTTGACGAACTTGCAGTGTCGATTGGTATGGGTGGCCTTGCCGTTGGCGTCGAGGTGTACGAGGCATGGCATATCGCGGTACTCTTCGTAGGTTTGGGGAACACGGAGTGGCGCCAAGTTGGTTTCGCTTCCTCGTTGCTGCCCATGGCCTGCTCCCCTTCCTCGGCCAAGTTGACCGCCTTCTCCTCGTCCTGCAAAAGTCATAGCGACCATGTCGGTAGAATGCTTTTCTTCTGGAGCAGTTTTCCGCTTTGTACTGCTATTCCTCCGAGCTTGAGTTGGAACGGCCGTTGCCGGCAAAGAGCCACGAGCATCGTCGTCGGCAACTGTGAACTCACTAGCTAACTGAATCATCTGATTCAAGTCAAGCTGATGATTGTCCTGCAAGCGCTTCAGCTTATGTCGGAGCAACATGCCTCTTTCTAGCCCATCGATGAAGGCGTCCATGGCGGTCTGAGCGTGCACTCCTGCGTAGGAATTCTTCATATCCAGCCAACAGGAGAGGTAGGCGCGAGATGTCTCGTCTTTCTCTTGCACGCACCGCTGTAGATCGCCCACAGTGCATGGACGCTTGTATGTACCCTCAAAGTTTTTGGTGAATGCTTCTTGCATATCCAGCCAGTTGTAGATTGATCTCTCCGGTAAGTCATCGATCCATTGACGGGCCGTGCCCACCAACATTAATAGGAGGTACTTGACGGTGACGTTGGGGTTGCCTCCGGCAATCTCCACCGTGTTGCTGTAGTCCTGCAACCATGTGGCAGGTTTGGCTGTGCCGTCATAGGGATTGATGGTCTTGTCAATCCGGAAACCTTTGGGGTAAGTTGCGGACCGTATTGCAGGTCCAAAACAACGTGGTCCCAGGTATGGTCCTTCTCGGGCCTCGTGGATCTTATCGATCCGCGAACGTGCATTGTACGGCTCTGGGTTCTTCTTCTTGTTGTCAACAGGGGACGGGCTGCGTGAATGACGCGGGCCTCTTCTGCCATGGTGACTGCTTGGCAGCGACGGAGGCGGAGGTGGCGGTGGGTTAGCCTTCTTGCTGTTACCCTCCTGTGACGCCTCACGCCTGTCGCGATTGCTTGTCGGACGCGGAGGATCATGGTGTGACCTGCTCTTGTGTCCTTGGTGACGCTCTTCATCATGGCGGGTCTATGCCGTGTTGTCGCGGATGACGATGCCGCACTGCTTTGGTAGGGGCATATCCGTATGATGGTGAGCCTTGTAATCTTCGTGACATCGGGGGGACCGGGGAGGTGGCGACGGGCGACGAGGTCGGGCTTTTTCTCCGTGGTCAGAGGATATGGGGATAGCATCCTTCCTATTGCGCGTATCCCTCCGTCTTCGTTCCGATGAACCCGTCCGTGATCCGACATCTTGAGGAGATCTATCCCTTGGCGGTTTGTACTGGCTAGATCGGCAGAGCACTGGGTCAGACTCGAGCCTCTGAGAGGTGGCCTTTTCCTGCTGCTTTACCGCCTTGGCCACTAGGTCATAGACCTGTTCTACTGCCTCAGATGATCTATCCTGCTCCAGAAGGGTCTTGGCGACAGCTAGGTTAAGGAGTGGGGTGGGCATCACCTGCTTGCCCTCGCTATCAATGTATGGCTTGGCCTGTGCCGGCTTCGAGGGAGCCCATCCTTGGTTGCGCCATACACCAGGATCGTTGATGACGCGAGCCGGAGTTGTAGCAGGGTCTTGTACTCGGTCTCCATTGCTCTAGCTTTCTCTATGGACTTCTGCGCGTTGACCAGATCGCGATCTAGTTTAGCGCCTTGCTCCACGACGGCCTGCGCCTCCTCCAGTAGCTGCTGGCGCTTCTCGTCAAGCTGAGTCACGTTCCGGATATGAGCAACGGTTAGTGGCTCGACGAGGAGATTGCCGTAATCACTCTGTCAGCTGGAGTAACATGGGCTGCTGCCGATGTGGATGCTGGAGGCGGCAAGTTTGTGGTGTTTGAAGGGTTTCGCGGCATAGCAAATCAAAATTTTCTACGGAGCAAACAGAGGGAAAGCCAAGATCTAATCTAGGAGATGCAAACAACGAGAGAGATTGGATTAGATCTTCATACCCTTGAAGATTCGCACAGCGGAACGTTCGTCGGAACGTGGGTGATGTAGTCGTACTCGCTTCTCCTCCTCGCGATCCGATCCGATCTAGCACCACAAGTGGCGGTGCCTCCGTGAGATGCACACGTGCAGCACCTCGACGTCTCCTCCTTCCTCGGACCAGCAAGTATGGTGGAGAGATGGATTGGATCTACAGCACGACGGCGTGGTGTATATGGTGGAGAATTTCTGCTGCAGGGCTTCGCCTACAAACAGTCGGGAGGGAGAGAGGAAGGCAGCAGGGCAACTAGGGTTTGGAGGAAGGTGTGTTTAGGGAGGGGGGCGCACCAGCCCTCTATTTATAGAGGGGGGGCGGCCAGCCCTAGCCTCTCCTCCAAGCCTATCTCTAGTTTAAACAATTTAAACTCTCCCTTATCTAGAAATCCTATCTTATCTTATCTCTAGTTTAAACGATTTAAACTCTCTAGGATCGGCTGGGCCCTATGGGGCCTTGTGCCCCTGGCCCAATGCGGCCAGGACACTCCCTCATAGGCCCATGCCCCCTCCCGAAAGGTGGGACCACGTTGGCCCCCTTCCGGAAGGTTCTAGAAGCTTCCGGTACAATACCGATTAACCCGGAACAATTCCGAACTCCAAAAAACTGCACTGCCTTATATGAATCTTATTCTCCGGACCATTCCGGAACCTCTCGTGATGTCCTGGATCCCATCCGAGACTCCGAACAAAAACTCATAAACCAATTATCCAAACTATCCTAGCGTCGAGACACGTTAAGTGTGTGACCCTGCGGGTTCGAGAATATGCAGACATGATCTTCTATCAATAATCAACAGCGGGGTCTGGGCACCCATATTGACTCCCACACATTCATCGATGATCATATCGGATGAACCACGATGCCAGGATTCAATCAATCCCATATATATATTCCCTTCGTCTCGCGATATTTTACTTGCCCAAGATTCGATCGTCGGTATCGTCATACCTAGTTCAATCTCGTTCACAGCAAGTACTTTACTCGTTCCGTAAATCCGATATCACTTTGTGATTAACTCCTTAACCACATGCTTGCAAGCGGTGTTGATATCGATTACCGAGTGGGCCCGAAGTATATCTCTCCGACTTGGGAGGGACAAATTCCATCTCGATACATACAACCCAACAGATACTTTCCGATCACCTGAGAGACACCTTTATGATCACCCTCTCATAGGATGACGTTTGATGACCTCAAAGCTTTCTTCCGATACCAGGGAGTTGTATTATCTCATGGTCTAAGGAATACAATATTTGACAAAAGAAAAACTTCGCAAAGACGAACACGATGACACGATCTAATTGCTTCGCTTAGTTTGGGTCTATCCACCATATCATTCTCCAATGATATGATCTCATTATCAATTGACAACTCATGTGTATGGTTAGGAAACCTTAACCATCATTGATCAATGAGCTAGTCCATAGAGGCGTACTAGGGACACGGTGTTGTTCACAAACCACACAAGTATTAAAGTTTCCGCTTAATACAATTCTAGCATGGAATATAAACTTTATCATGAACACGAATTATAATAATAACATCTTTATTATTGCCTCTAGGGCATAATTCCAACAGTCTCCCACTTGCACTAGAGTCAATAATCTAGTTTACATTTGGCAACAATCTCACACCCATGGCACTGAGGTGCTGATCATGTTTTACACGTGGAAGAGGTTTAGTCAATGGATCTGCGACATTCAGATCTGTATGTACTTTGCTGATCTTCAGATCTCCATCTGCTATATAATCTCGGATTATATGAAACTTGCGGTTGATATGCTTGGTCTTTGGATGATATCTTGGTTCCTTAGCGAGTGCTATGGCGCCAGTGTTGTCACACAATATCTCCAGTGGGTCCAATGCACTTGGAACCACGCCAAGCTCAGTGATGAAGTTCCTGATCCAAACTCCTTCACTTGACGCTTCTGCAGCAGCCATGTATTCCGCTTCTACTGTAGATCCCGCGATCACGCTTTGCTTGCAGCTTCTCCAGCTCACAGCTCCTCCATTCAAAATATACACGTATCCTGTCTGAGATTTACAATCATCCTTGTCGGTGTCGAAACTAGCATCGACGTAACCTTTTACGACGAGCTGTTCATCACCCCCATAGACTAAGAACATTTCTTTAGTCCTATTTAGGTACCTTAGGATGTTCTTCACGGCTGTCCAGTGTTCCACTCCTGGATCACTTTGATATCTGCTCGTCAAACTAAGAGCATTGGACACATCCGGTCTAGTACACAGCATGGCATACATGATGGAACCTATGGCCGAGGCATAAGGCACTTTGCTCATAGCTTCCCTATCATTTACCGTAGCTGGACACTGAGCCTTGCTCAATATCTTCCCTGACAACATAGGCACTGAACCTTTCAATGCCTTATCCATTCTGAACCTTTTCAGAACTTTGTCTAGGTATGTACTCTGGCTTAAAGCTATCAGGCGTCTTTGTCTATCTCTATAGATCTTGATGCCCAATATATAAGCAGCTTCACCTAGGTCTTTCATTGAAAAACACTTGTTCAAATAACTCTTCACATCGTTAAGCATGTTGATGTCATTTCCAATAATCAATATGTCATCCACATACAGTACCAGAAACGTCACCGAGCTCCCACTCACTTTCTTGTAGATGCAAGCTTCGTAGCAATTTGGAACAAATCCAAAGCTCTTGATCACTTGATCAAAACGAAGGTTCCAACTCCGAGATGCTTGCTTCAGTCCATAAATGGAACGCTGAAGTTTGCATACTTTATCAGCATCCTTAGGATCGACAAAACCTTCGGGTTGCATCATATACAACTCTTCATCAATGTTGCCATTGAGGAACGCAGTCTTGACATCCATCTGCCATATTTCATAATCATGAAACGCAACAATTGCTAATAAAATCCAAATAGACTTAAACATCGCTACGGGAGAGAAAGTCTCATCGTAGTCAACACCTTGAACTTGTCGAAAACCTTTCGCAACAAGCCGTGCTTTATAGATGGTAACATTACCATCCGCGTCCGTTTTCTTCTTGAAGATCCATTTGCACTCAACGGCCTTTCGGTCGCTAGGAGGGTCCACCAAAGTCCATACTTGGTTTTCGCTCATGGATCCCAATTCGGATTTCATGGCTTCTAGCCATTTCTCAGAGTCTGGGCTCATCATCGCTTCCTCATAGTTCGTAGGTTCACTGTCTTCTACTAACAAGACAGTCAAGACAGGGTTGCCGTACCACTCGGGAGGGGCACGCGACCTTGTCGACCTGCGACGTTCAGTAGCTGCATCGTCCGAAGCTTCATGATCCTTGTCATTAGCTTCCTCTATTGTTGGTGCAGGCGGCACTGGAACAATTTCAGGTGTTGCGCTACTCTCCAATTCAAGAGAAGGTTCAATAACCTCGTCTAGCTCTACTTTCCTCCCACTCACTTATTTCGAGAGAAACTCCTTCTCAAGAAAGGAACCGTTCTTTGCGACAAACACTTTGCCTTCGGTTCTGTGATAGAAGGTATACCCAATAGTTTCCTTAGGGTATCCTATGAAGACGCATTTCTCCGCTTTGGGTTCGAGCTTGTCCGGCATCAACTTCTTGACGTAAGCTTCGCATCCCCAAACTTTAAGAAATGACAACTTAGGTTTAGCACCAAACCACAGTTCATACGGTGTCGTCTCAACGGATTTAGATGGAGCCCTATTTAAAGTGAATGCAGCGGTTTCTAATGCATAACCCCAAAATGATAACGGCAAATCAGTAAGAGACATCATCGATCGGACCATATCTAATAGGGTTCGATTCCGGCGTTCAGACACACCATTGCGCTATGGTGTTCCGGGTGGCGTGAGTTGTGAAACGATTCCACTTGCTTTGAGATGCGTGAGAAAATCATAACTTAAATATTCCTCCCACGATCGGATCGTAGAAACTTAATCTTTCTGTTACGATGGTTCTCCACTTCATTCTGAAATTCTTTGAACTTTTCAAATGTTTCAGATTTATGTTTCATTAAATAGATATACCCATATCTACTTACGTCATCGGTAAAAGTGAGAAAATAGCGATATCCACCGCGCGTCGAAACACTCATCGGTCCGCATACATCGGTATGTATGATTTCCAACAAGTCCGTTGCTCGCTCCATCATACCGGAGAACGGGGTTTTGATCATCTTGCCCATGAGGCATGGTTCACATGTGTCAAATGATTCAAAATCAAGAGACTCCAAAAGTCCATCAGAATGGAGTTTCTTCATGCGCTTTACACCAATATGACCTAGACGACAGTGCCACAGATAAGTAGTATTATCACTATCTACTTTGCATCTCTTAGCCTCAATGTTATGGATGTGTGTTTCATCCCTTTCGAGATTTAGAAGAAATAAGCCACTCACAAGAGGTGCATGACCATAAAAGATGTTACTCATATAAATAGAACAACCATTATTCTCCGATTTAAATGAATAACCGTCTTGCAATAAACACGATCCAGAAATAATGTTCATGCTCAACGCAGGCACATAATAACATTTATTAAGGTTTAAAACTAATCCCAAAGGTAAAACTAAGGAGAGCGTGCCGACGGCCATCACATCAACTCTTGATCCGTTGCCAACGCGCATCGTCACCTCATCCCTCGCAAGCCGCCGTCTATTCCGTAGCTCCTGTTTCGAGTTACAAATATTAGCAACTGAACCGGTATCAAATACCCAGGCACTACAACGAGGGCTAGTAAGGAAAACATCAATAACATGTATATCAAATATACCTTTGATGGTGCCAACCTTCTTGTCCGCTAAGTACTTTGGACAGTTGCGCTTCCAGTGACCCTTGTCCTTGCAATAGAAGCACTCAGTTTCCGGCTTGGGACCAGACCTGAGCTTCTTCTCAGCAGGGGCAGTGCGCTTGCCGCCGCCCTTCTTGAAGGGCTTCTTTGCTCCCTTACCTTTCTTAAAGGAGGGCTTGTTGACCATTAACACATGATTATCCTTCTTGATGTCCACCTCCGCAGCCTTCAGCTTTGCGAAGAGCTCGGTGATCGTATTAGTGGAACCAATCTGATTGTGAGTCACTACAAAACTTTTGTAGCTGGGAGGGAGTGATTGCAGAACCCTGTCAATCTTGAGCTCCTCTGGAATCTTGTAGTCCAGTTGCTCAAGGCGTTGAGTGTAGCCCGACATCTTAATGGCGTGCTCACTAACGGAACTCCCTTCCTCCATCTTGCAGTTAAAGAACTTCTCAGAGATCTCATATCTCTCAGAACGGGCCTGAGTCTGAAACATGGTTTTCAGCTCCTCGAGAATCTCAAAGGGTCCGGGATAGTTTCAAAAACGATTTTGAAGTTCCGGTTCCATAGCAAACAACATGGTGCTCTTAATCACGCCATAATCATCTTTGCGCGACTGATAGACAGCTTTCTCATCAGCCGGCGCAGTTGCAGCAGGGGGGTTACCTAACGCTTTCTCAAGGACATAGTCCTTTTGTCCGCCAGACAGAATGATTCTTAGATTGCGGAACCAGTTGGTGAAGTTAGACCCATTGTTTCTAAGCTTTTCTTTCTCAGCAAAAACGTTGAAGTTGAAGTTGGACTTGGCCATTGGATCTACAGTATTTGCAAGTACAATTTAGACTATGTTCATGATAAATAGTTCAACTTAATCAAATTACTAGATGAACTCCCACTAAATTCAACATCCCTCAAGTTGTTTAGTGAACATGATCCAAATTCACCACACCTAATCCGATCTTCACGAGAAGAGATGTGGCTTCAATGGTGGACAACGAAGTGTCGATCATATCATTCATATGACTCATGCTTAACCTTTCGGTTCATGTGTTCTGAGGCCATGTCTGTACATGCTAGGCTCGTCAAGTCAAACCCAAGTATTTCCGCGTGTGCAAAACTGGCTTGCACCCGTTGTATGTGAGCGTAGAGTCTATAGCACCCGATCATCACGTGATGCTTGGACACGACGAACTTTCGCAACGGTGCATACTGTAGGGGTTCGTAGCATGGAAAACAAAATTTTTCTATCGCATACAAACAAACAAGCCAAGATCTATCTACTAGATTGTAGCAACGAGTCGATAGTGGAACTCACCCTCGAAGATTCCAAAGCGGTTAACGAGAGCAGATTCTCGTGGGTGATGTAGTCGTACTCTTTCCGATCTCAAGATCGCGTAGACGATCCTTCCAGCGCCACGTTCCAGCAGCGCTCCCGCAGTCGGTCACACGTTCGGTACTCGACGAAGACCTTCCTCTCCCTTGTTCCAGCAGGCAGCGGAGGTTGTAGCACTCTCCTCGCGATTCCGGCAGCACAACGGCGTGGTACCGGAGGTAGAGGGGAGATCCCGCAGGGCTTCGCCTTAAGCCGGTGCGAGTATGGTGGAGCTTATGAGAGAGGCTATTAGTGGTCTAGTAATTAGACACACCAATTAGAGGGCTCTAAACCAATTAGAAGGCTCTAAACCGAATAGCTCTAAACCGGGGTCTAGATCTAGGGTTTAGGTTTAGAGGATAGGAACTAGTAGTGTTCTAGAGAGGGGAGCCCTGCCCCTCCCTTTATAGGTGGGAGGGCCGGCGGCCAAGGGGAGGAGTCCCTCCCCAAGTCGGCCTTGGGAGGCGCGCCGGCCAAGGGGACTCCTCCCCCAAGTCGGCTTCCACTTCTCCTCCTTCTCCTCTTTCCGAAAACTGGCAGTTTGACCGAAAACTGGCAGTTTGACTTTTTCAATTAGGATTTGAATTAACCCTTTATTTCGGACAGCGAGAACACTTAGTACATGATGCAATCATTCCAACATGCAATGACACATTCATGTACCCCCCTTCCCCCCTTCCGGAGTGCCGGACATTCCGGGACCTTCTAGAATGTTCCCGATGAAAACACCGGAACCATTCCCTAACTCCGAAACGGGACTTTCCTTATATGAATCTTATTCTCCGGACCATTCCGGATCACCTCGTGACATCCCGGATCCCATCCAAGACTCCGAACAACATTCGGTCTCTTTCTCATAATACCATAACTACTCAAACAACGTCGAATCCTTAAGTGTGTCTCCCTACGGTTCGTGAATTATGCGGACATGATCGAGACACTTCTCCGAACAATAACCAATAGAGGAATCTGGAAATTCATATGGCTCCCACATATTTCTACGATTACTTTGCGATCGAATGAACCACTTACATACGATACCAATTTCCCTTTGTCTCACGATATGTTACTTATCCGAGGTTATGATCGTCGGTATCTCTGCATACCTAGTTCAACCTCGTTACTGATAAGTACTCTTTTCTCGTTCCCGTGATATGTGATCCCTTGTGACCCAGTCACATGCTTGCAAGCTAATTGGATGACATTTCACCGAGAGGGCCCAGAGAATATCTATCCGTCATATGGATGGACAAATCCCACTCTTGATCCATGTGTTTCAACCAATACCTTCCGAACACTCAATGCCACCTTTATAGCCACCCTGTTACGGTGTGGTGTTTGATGATATCAAAGCATCCATCCGGTAAAGGTGATATGCATGATCTCATGGTCGAAGGAATTAGGTTACTATGTATCAGAAAGCATATAGCAATTGAACTATTGAAATGACTTGATCTTTATGCTACGCTTATCTATAGGAGTATGTCCATCACATCATTCTCCTAATGATATGATCTTGTTGTTGATAACATCTCAATGTTCATGATAGGGAAACCACAATCATCAATCAACCAACAAGCTAGTGAAGTATAGAGGCTATACTAGGGACTTCAAATTAAGTTTACAAATCACACAAGTATTAATGGTTTCCTTGTTAATACTATTATAGCATGAATGTAAACATTTATCATAAGTGTGAAGATATGATAATAACCACTTTATTATTGCCTCTTGGGCATATCTCCAACAGTCTCCCACTTGCACTAGAGTCAATAATCTAGTTTCAAACTTTTGTGTATATAACACCTATGGCTTTCCGGTGTTGTATGTACACGATTGCTAGTGGTCAACTGATCTCCGGATCTGACACTTCCAGGTCCGTGTGTAATTGCATGTCTTTGCGTCTCTACGCATCACTCATTCTCTAATGAGATGGCTTTGTATAAATTTGGTATTTCGGTGTGACCTTTAGCTCTTTGGGGTTAAAACATGTTGATAATATTGTCGCACAATATATCTTCATAGTATTATCCCACTGTGAACTACACCTAGTTTGATAACAAACTTCTTGACACAAATGCCCTCTTTTGCTGCTATAATAGCAGTCATATACTCAGCCTTTTGTTGTAGTATCTGTCACAATGTCTTAACTTTGGAAATCATCCAAATCCATTATGGAACTCACTTTCCATTATATTGTACCACCCTTAGTTTAGATTGAGATAAACTTAATTTGTACTTTGTGACAAAGCTAGTATCAATGTAGTACTTTTACAATGAACTAACCATCTATTTGTCACTTCTACAAATATTATACTCTTAGTTCTTTCAGAAGATCATAAGAATATCCTTACTATTGTCCAATGATCATCTTACGAATCATTCTGGTATATGCTCACAACATTTAGAGCATAGGACATATCTGGATTTGTACATATCACAGTATGATTGATATAAATACTCTTTGTGATTTCATACATCAAGTATCAATCTATACTTGATTATTTGTTTCACTTTACCAAATGTCAATACACTTGAATATATCATCAACATTGAACTCATTCAATCCTTTCTGTGCGACAAGAACCTTCTCTTGTAGTTTCTATATTGAACTCATTCAATATCTTGTCTATGTACTTCTGGCACAACCATATTAGCGTCTATTGATGCCAAATATCTGGGTTTTGCCTAAGTCTTTCATCGGGATGAAATTCTTAATATGTGTTAATAAAAGATACATTATTTCCAATCAACAATATGTCTTCCACATAATGTATTAGAAACATGTCTTAGCGCTCCCACTTAATTTCTTGCAAATGCAAGCATCTTCATTGTCTCCGATGAAATTAAACTCTTTTAACAGTTTCATCATAGTGAAGATTCCAACTCCGCTATGCTTACTTCAACCATTGAAGTTTGCATATGTTTTTAGCATCCTTTGAATTAACAAAACCCTTTGGACCGTGTCATGCACACGTCCTAGGTAACCATTCTATTAGAAGAACTTGTTTTGTTTATTCTACTACCACATAACAAATTATATGTATTGGTTGCTACATTAATCCGTCTAGACTAAAAATCGCTATGAAAGATCAAATCTTGTCATATACAACTTGTTGTGAACTCTTTCCCAACATGTCGACTATTTTATAGATGTAAAACATCCATGTCTATTTCTTTATAGATCCAGACACAATTGTAAGGTCTTACACCTTTCTCGAGGGTCCTTCAAGTTCAAAACTTGATTTCTCGTGTATGGAACTATCACGGATTTTATGGCTTCAAGCCATTTTACGGAGTCAGGGCCCATCATCGCTTCTCTGCATGTAGTCGGTTCATTATTCTCAAATAATGTTTCAACCCTCAAATCTTGGTATTTGATTGTTCATCCGACCTACTTGTTTCAATAGGAACTTAGATCTCTGTGACCACAACATTTGAGGTACGTGAGCCATGAGCATTGTTGCCGCCTCCGGAACATTTTTCGGTGCTGCGCAACTCTGCACATACAGCTAAGGTTATTTTAACCTTATCAAAGTTCTAATGTCCTCCCACTTAACTTTTCACGAAAAATTTCTTCTCAAAGAAACTTGACGTTCTAAGCAACAAACACTTTTGTCTCCGGTGTTTTATGGAGGAATACTTAACAGTAATACAAAGACAGGTTTATCCGACTTTGGTTGCAAACATCTTTCTTATGCATAGCATACCAATGTTTAAGAAAGGACTACTTGGGTTTTATCCCAAACCATAACTTTATATGGTGTCATTTCAACGGATTATGATGAAGCTCTTTTCAGTGGAAAAACGGTAATCTCTAAAGCTTTTAATCTTTAAAATACAATGGCAGTTTTATGAATTATACCTTTGATCTTACCATGTCAAACAAGGTTTAATTACATATCTCGAACGCTCCATACTCTTATGGTGTTTCGGGAAATGCAAATCCACGGAACGATTCCTTAAATCTTAGGTATTATGCTAAACTTGTAACTCAAATATCTTCCTTTATGATCTTTATCATAAACTGTTTATATTCTTGTTACAATGATTTTGCACTTCATCTTGAAAGTCTTTGAACTTTTCAAATGTTTCATACTTCATCCTTATTAAGTAAATATTCATATATTCACTCAAATTTTCGGAGAAAGCATATGAAGTTGAAATCCATCGCTCTTGACTACACATAATGGAGTTCGTACAACAATATGCACAAGTTCCAATAAGCTAGTCTTTCGTTCCCTTTTGGCCTATGAACGAAGTTTTAATTATCTCTAGGAAAGTTTCACAAGCGTCATTTGATCAAAAATCAGAAGACTCCAAAATTCCATCCACATGGAGTTTCTTCATGTTATCTTTCCAATATAATTCAAACAGCGATGTCACTTCCTAAGTGATCTTTCAATCAATTTGTCTTTCGACATTTTTAGCACTAGTTTTATGGATGTGATGTCTCCAACGAGATTTGCGAATCATCCATCTTTTATGGATTACGGCAATTATTTGAACAATCCTTTTGTTCTCATAATACCTGATAAAACAAATCTTTGAAGGCAAGCTTTGATGTTTAACAAGCAACACAATAACCCTTTATTTTGTTCTTGATGAACATCATCACATATTCTTTTGCTAGTTACTTAGGCCATTGTAGTTCATGAATTGTGTTGTTTCGTATGACGATTCACACCAACAAATTCAGTATCAAATACTTAAGAACCACATTGTTTAACAAGCAAAGAATATAGCCATAACATGTATATCATCTATATACTTAAACTGAACGATTCTAGTCTTTTCTTTTCTGCCATATATTTATGAGATTTTCTTTCAGTATTTCCTTTTCTGTTTGAAAGAATCTATTAACATCAATAGTGGAGTCATACATATGACATATAGTCCAAAGCGTGTATAATTAAATACCAATGTCTTTGGACTTGCACTTTGAAGTAGATCACCATCATCAAATATTTGGTGTTCTTTCAAATTCCTTTCTTTAGTAATCTCTTGGTGTAGTAAACATTTCACCTACATCAAATATTCACCCTTATCATGGAATTGTCCATGATCAAGCTACTTTTAGCTTATAACGATGAATTATGAGTATAATGTTGCTATCCAAAACCTTTTGGAGGATTAGGACAACAAGTGTCTCCAACCTTTTGCAAATTCTCATCAAATATGAGAACATGACTTTTGCCATATTATACTCTATCATGTTGCAACCAAAACTTCGTTTCAGATATCACAATATCTTCCACACATCATGGTTTCTGAAACAACTCTTTCAGATCCTAGATAACCTTGATATTAAGGGAATCCTTTGAATATCAAGAATCATGGATACAAACATGATACTTATTTACTAACACTTGGAATTGTTACTCTTGATTTAATACTAATTATTAAACTTCATGGAGTAACCGGAACTTACTGAAAGTTTGCAATAGGACTTTTAAACTTTAGATTAACACTTCAAAACAATACGATACCAGTTCGTAAAGTAACTAACCAGAATTCTATAGTTCTATTATCTCAATTATAACTAAGCGCAAGGTGGTAAACTGATGCCAATGACTACAACAACTATGCAAATTCACTTTGATTTAGTTTATGATAAATTGAGTTCTAATTAATAATTAAATTAATCTAGGTGAACTCCCACTCAAAACAATATCCCTCACATTGTTTTAGTGATCACACGAACCAAATCCACTACATCAACACCGATCATCACGAGAGCTGATATAGTTTTAATGGCGAACAATCATCATGTTCATCATATCTACTATATGATTCATGCTTTGCCTTTCGGCGATCCGTGTTCCTGAGGCCATGTCTGTACATGCTAGGCTCGTCAAGATCAAACCTTAGCTTCCGCATAAGCAAATCTGGCTTGCTTACGTTGTATTCACCCGTGGAATCAAAGACACCCGATCATCACGTGGTGCTTCGAAGCAACAAGCTTTAGCAACGGTGCTAACTAAGGGCGAACACTTTAGACTTGAAATTTATGTGCATGAGGGATCATCTTATAATGCTACCGTCGTCTACTAAGCAATACAAGATGCATAAAGGATTAACATCTCATGCAATTCATAATATGTGATATGATATGGCCTTTCTTCTTTGTGCTTCCGATCTCCATCTTCAAGCACGAACATGATCTCCATCATCATCGGCATAGCATCAAGGTCAATGACGCTTCTTCATGGTTGTCGTCCACCAGCTTCAACTATTACAACTATTTTGAATAGACACGCAGGTCTTAACAGAAATTAAAGACAACCATATGGCTCCTGCCGGTTGCCAACTTACAATAAGGAACATTGCATACATCAAATATAATCACAATCATGGCCATATCACATCACTGCACACCCCTGCAAAACAAAGTTAGACGCTTCTACTTTCTTTGCATATTTTACGTGGTTTGGGGCTTTCCATAAGTGTCGTTCTAACCTACGAACAAGAACCACAACATTGATACTAGCATTGTTGATTACCCGTTGTAAATTGGATCTTTACTATGCTAGGAGAAACAGGCACCCGCAAAGCCACTTATGCAATACAAGTTGCATGTCAAGCGTGGAGCAAGTCTCATGAACGATGTCATGTAAGGTTAGCCCGGGCCGCTTCATCCCAACATACCGCAAGATGCAAAGTACACGCAAAGCAATCTACAATAAAAGCATCAACGCCCACAATGACCATTGTGTTCTATTCGTGCAACAGATCTACATATAGACACGGCTCTGATACCACTGTAGGGGTTCGTAGCATGGAAAACAAAATTTTTCTATCGCATACAAACAAACAAGCCAAGATCTATCTACTAGATTGTAGCAACGAGTCGATAGTGGAACTCACCCTCGAAGATTCCAAAGCGGTTAACGAGAGCAGATTCTCGTGGGTGATGTAGTCGTACTCTTTCCGATCTCAAGATCGCGTAGACGATCCTTCCAGCGCCACGTTCCAGCAGCGCTCCCGCAGTCGGTCACACGTTCGGTACTCGACGAAGACCTTCCTCTCCCTTGTTCCAGCAGGCAGCGGAGGTTGTAGCACTCTCCTCGCGATTCCGGCAGCACAACGGCGTGGTACCGGAGGTAGAGGGGAGATCCCGCAGGGCTTCGCCTTAAGCCGGTGCGAGTATGGTGGAGCTTATGAGAGAGGCTATTAGTGGTCTAGTAATTAGACACACCAATTAGAGGGCTCTAAACCAATTAGAAGGCTCTAAACCGAATAGCTCTAAACCGGGGTCTAGATCTAGGGTTTAGGTTTAGAGGATAGGAACTAGTAGTGTTCTAGAGAGGGGAGCCCTGCCCCTCCCTTTATAGGTGGGAGGGCCGGCGGCCAAGGGGAGGAGTCCCTCCCCAAGTCGGCCTTGGGAGGCGCGCCGGCCAAGGGGACTCCTCCCCCAAGTCGGCTTCCACTTCTCCTCCTTCTCCTCTTTCCGAAAACTGGCAGTTTGACCGAAAACTGGCAGTTTGACTTTTTCAATTAGGATTTGAATTAACCCTTTATTTCGGACAGCGAGAACACTTAGTACATGATGCAATCATTCCAACATGCAATGACACATTCATGTACCCCCCTTCCCCCCTTCCGGAGTGCCGGACATTCCGGGACCTTCTAGAATGTTCCCGATGAAAACACCGGAACCATTCCCTAACTCCGAAACGGGACTTTCCTTATATGAATCTTATTCTCCGGACCATTCCGGATCACCTCGTGACATCCCGGATCCCATCCAAGACTCCGAACAACATTCGGTCTCTTTCTCATAATACCATAACTACTCAAACAACGTCGAATCCTTAAGTGTGTCTCCCTACGGTTCGTGAATTATGCGGACATGATCGAGACACTTCTCCGAACAATAACCAATAGAGGAATCTGGAAATTCATATGGCTCCCACATATTTCTACGATTACTTTGCGATCGAATGAACCACTTACATACGATACCAATTTCCCTTTGTCTCACGATATGTTACTTATCCGAGGTTATGATCGTCGGTATCTCTGCATACCTAGTTCAACCTCGTTACTGATAAGTACTCTTTTCTCGTTCCCGTGATATGTGATCCCTTGTGACCCAGTCACATGCTTGCAAGCTAATTGGATGACATTTCACCGAGAGGGCCCAGAGAATATCTATCCGTCATATGGATGGACAAATCCCACTCTTGATCCATGTGTTTCAACCAATACCTTCCGAACACTCAATGCCACCTTTATAGCCACCCTGTTACGGTGTGGTGTTTGATGATATCAAAGCATCCATCCGGTAAAGGTGATATGCATGATCTCATGGTCGAAGGAATTAGGTTACTATGTATCAGAAAGCATATAGCAATTGAACTATTGAAATGACTTGATCTTTATGCTACGCTTATCTATAGGAGTATGTCCATCACATCATTCTCCTAATGATATGATCTTGTTGTTGATAACATCTCAATGTTCATGATAGGGAAACCACAATCATCAATCAACCAACAAGCTAGTGAAGTATAGAGGCTATACTAGGGACTTCAAATTAAGTTTACAAATCACACAAGTATTAATGGTTTCCTTGTTAATACTATTATAGCATGAATGTAAACATTTATCATAAGTGTGAAGATATGATAATAACCACTTTATTATTGCCTCTTGGGCATATCTCCAACACATACATGGGGAGAACACAGTTTTATCTTGATCTTTAAGTGAGGAATCATCTTATAATGCTACCGTCGCGATCTAAGCATAATAAGATACATAAAAGGATAAACATCACATGCATATAACTTTATGTGACATGGTATAGCCAATCTTCGCGCAATGATCTCCATCTTGTGCGTTCCGGCATGATCTCCATCACTCCACCATGATTGCCTCCACCACGAATAGCAACTACAACTATTGCTAACTACTTAGCGATAAAGTAAAGCTATTACATGGCGTATAAGAAGTTGACTCGCAGGTCATACACAATTATAAAGACAACCATATGGCTCCTGCCGGTTGTGTACTCATCGACATGCAAGTCGTGAAACATTACAAAACATGATCATCGCATAGATTATACACATCACATCTTGGGCCATACCATATCACAGAAAACACTCCCTGCAAAAACAAGTTAGACGCCTCTACTTTGTTGTTGCATGTTTTACGTGGCTTATGGGAGTAGATGCTAAGAACGATTCTTACCTACGGAAAGCCACAACGGTGATATTATGGTTGCCAAACTCCGGTGTCAATCCCATGACAACTATAGTGAGAGAAACTGACATCCACCAGCCGCATGTATGGTACAAGCCACACGTCAAGTGCGGAGCCGGTCTCGCGAACGACGTCGCGTAAGGTTGGCCTAGACCGCTTCAATCTCACTATCCCGCGTCATAAGAAGAACACAAACAAGAGGCTTGCAACAGAAAACATCAACGCCCGCAACAACCATGTTGCGTTCTACTCGTGAAACACATCTACGCATAGATCTAGCTTTGATACCACTAAAGGGTTTCGCGGCATAGCAAATCAAAATTTTCTACGGAGCGAACAGAGGGAAAGCCAAGATCTAATCTAGGAGATGCAAACAACGAGAGAGATTGGATTAGATCTTCATACCCTTGAAGATTCGCACAGCGGAACGTTCGTCGGAACGTGGGTGATGTAGTTGTACTCGCTTCTCCTCCTCGCGATCCGATCCGATCTAGCACCACAAGTGGCGGTGCCTCCGTGAGATGCACACGTGCAGCACCTCGACGTCTCCTCCTTCCTCGGACCAGCAAGTATGGTGGAGAGATGGATTGGATCTACAGCACGACGGCGTGGTGTATATGGTGGAGAATTTCTGCTGCAGGGCTTCGCCTACAAACAGTCGGGAGGGAGAGAGGAAGGCAGCAGGGCAACTAGGGTTTGGAGGAAGGTGTGTTTAGGGAGGGGGGGCGCACCAGCCCTCTATTTATAGAGGGGGGGCGGCCAGCCCTAGCCTCTCCTCCAAGCCTATCTCTAGTTTAAACAATTTAAACTCTCCCTTATCTAGAAATCCTATCTTATCTTATCTCTAGTTTAAACGATTTAAACTCTCTAGGATCGGCTGGGCCCTATGGGGCCTTGTGCCCCTGGCCCAATGCGGCCAGGACACTCCCTCATAGGCCCATGCCCCCTCCCGGAAGGTGGGACCGCGTTGTCCCCCTTCCGGAAGGTTCTAGAAGCTTCCGGTACAATACCGATTAACCCGGAACAATTCCGAACTCCAAAAAACTGCACTGCCTTATATGAATCTTATTCTCCGGACCATTTCGGAACCTCTCGTGATGTCCTGGATCCCATCCGAGACTCCGAACAAAAACTCATAAACCAATTATCCAAACTATCCTAGCGTCGAGACACGTTAAGTGTGTGACCCTGCGGGTTCGAGAATATGCAGACATGATCTTCTATCAATAATCAACAGCGGGGTCTGGGCACCCATATTGACTCCCACACATTCATCGATGATCATATCGGATGAACCACGATGCCAGGATTCAATCAATCCCATATATATATTCCCTTCGTCTCGCGATATTTTACTTGCCCGAGATTCGATCGTCGCTATCGTCATACCTAGTTCAATCTCGTCCACAGCAAGTACTTTACTCGTTCCGTAATCCGATATCACTTTGTGATTAACTCCTTAACCACATGCTTGCAAGCGGTGTTGATATCGATTACCGAGTGGGCCCGAAGTATATCTCTCCGACTTGGGAGGGACAAATTCCATCTCGATACATACAACCCAACAGGTACTTTCCGATCACCTGAGAGACACCTTTATGATCACCCTCTCATAGGATGACGTTTGATGACCTCAAAGCTTTCTTCCGATACCAGGGAGTTGTATTATCTCATGGTCTAAGGAATACAATATTTGACATAAGAAAAGCTTCGCAAAGATGAACACGATGACACGATCTAATTGCTTCGCTTAGTTTGGGTCTGTCCATCATATCATTCTCCCAATGATATGATCTCATTATCAATTGACAACTCATGTCTATGGTTAGGAAACCTTAACCATCATTAATCAATGAGCTAGTCCATAGAGGCGTACTATGGACACGGTGTTGTTCACAAACCACACAAGTATTATTGTTTCCGCTTAATACAATTCTAGCATGGAATATAAAATTTATCATGAACAAGAATTATAATAATAACATCTTTATTATTGCCTCTAGGGCATAATTCCAACAGTGTTGTTGTTGCTCGGGCCGGTGCCGAGTTCCTGCGGCTGCTGCACTGGGTTAGACGGAGGAGGCATGACCTTTGCGCGATCAGCGTCAGCTGCAATAAGTGGCCCCTTCCCCTTTTCCAGCGCGGTAGGCGGAGCTTGCCCAGGTTGATCTTCATCCATCGCTGTCCCAATGGTGACGAACACCCCTTGAGACATGACGGTGTTGTTAGCTTGCTCATCACGCGAGTACTCCTCCTCCATCTCCTGCATAGCGGAGTCTAGCTCTTCTGGACTGAAGTCTATCTCCTCTGAGTCTGCACTGAAATCAGCATAAAGTGCGTCAATGACAGAGTCGGAGGGTGCCAGGACTTCCTCGATGACGGGCGGTGGAGGTGCAACGGCCTCGACAATGACTGGAGGTGGTGGTGCTGCTACGACGATGGCGGCCGGAGGCGGTGGTGGTGGCTGAATTGGAGGGGCTCCGTCAATGAGCGCAAGCGCTGTCTGGGCTGCCGCTTCGGCCTCCGCGTAGTTGTTGACGGTGTTCACCATGCCTTCGAAGGTAAGTCGGCCCGCCGCCTGCTGCCGCCTTAGAGAATGTAGGAGAAGCGTGCCATGGTCCAGTCCTTCCACAAAGTGATAGATGGCATCATCATTGGGGTAGTTGGCCAGATCGGCCCGTATACGGAGCCATCTGGCGAGGTAGTCGCGGGGGTTTTCGCCCTCTCTCTGAACGCAACGCGCCAGATCTAAGATGGTAACCACGCCGACGAACTTGGATCTCTGTTATCCAGACGCGCGGTTGAAGCCGGCGGATTTGCAGTGATCTTCCACCTTTATATCCTGCACAGGGGCGGTTTGGGTGGGCCTTGAATTTTTTTGATCTTTGCCGGCAAACTCCGAGGAGAGATCTGACATCGATCCTTCCGCGAACGTGTCCTGCCCGTAGGCGGTCCGTGCGGGCCTTGATGTTTTCCGATCTTTGCCGGCAAACTTTGAAGAGAGATCCGACATCGATCCTTCCGCGAACGTATCCTGCCCGTAGGCGGTCCGTGCGGGTCTTGATGCTCCTCTGACTCCCAGGGAACTAGTGCCCGAGTCGGTTTCGCCGATGAAGAGGTGGATGTCTCCGATAGGAACGATCGAACACCGCGTAGGGTTCGTCTTTGCCGGTATCTAGAACTCATCAGGAGGGACAATCGGAACGTTGCCGGAGAAGAGAACGCGACCGATGGCTACGGTTTCGCCAATTCCCGCGAAGATCTTGGTCCTCGCCCGCTGAAGAGCCTGAAGCGCCTCTTGCCCCACGGTGGGTGCCAACTGTCGTGGTATTGCCGACGAGTACGCCATGGAGTGGTCCTCACAGTGCGTGTTTAGAGACGTGGGGTAAGGCGGACGGTTGACGGGTACGAGGTAACACAGCTTACCCAGGTTCAGATCCCACGACGGTGACGGAATCCTACTCCTGCTATAAATCACTATAATGGCAATACGTCGAGTTACAGAGATAGGTTCGCTATGCGAGGTGTGTGTAAAAACGATGCCCTAAAGGCTCCCATAGGTCCGACTTATATAGTCGTCAGATCCTAGGGTTACAGGGAAAAGTCCTAGACGGACAGGTTACAGAGTCCTACACCGTCTATCACTAGTCTTGTGTATCTTGTACTCCAAGGCTCCGGGTACGCTGGTGACTCCACCGTAGCCTTCCTTTATCCAGCATGTGCCTCCCTTCTGGATCCACCTAACTGGGCCGCCCAGCAGGCCATAGGCCATGCTACCGACTATGGGCCACCCGGGTTAGTAAGATTAGAGACATGCTATGAGGATACCCATATAGCATATCCCCAACAGTTTGCAACAAGTAAATAGTAACAGTGGAAGATGTGTCAATGGTAAATATTGGACCGGGGTCCATAGTTCACTAGAGGTGTTCTCCTTAGATAAACAAACACGACATGCTGGGTAAACAAATTACAGTAGGGCAATTGACAGGACTGAGCAAGGCATAACAATGCAATACTAGACAAAAAGATCCTATAAGATTCGATTGGGCAATACAACAATATACATAGACCGCCATCCAACTGCATCTATGTCTAGAAGTCCACCTTTGGGTTATCATTCGAACCCCTCCAGTATTAAGTTGCAAGCAACAGACAACTGCTTTAAGCAAAGTGTGTAAGGTAAACAATCCACTTGTTCGATGAACATGAGACCTTTGTTTTCTCCCTAGTGGCAACATCACATCTACAACCATAGAGATTTCTATCACTTCCCTTGATTAAGTAGAGGCATGAACCCACTATCGAGCATAAATACCCCCTCTTGGAGTCACTAGCAACTACTTGGCCAAGATAGCTACTAACAACGGAGAGCATGCAAGATCACAAACATGATAGAATCAATAAGACAAAACCATTAATCAATCTGACATAGTAATCTCAATATCCATCGGATCCCCGCAAACACAACATGCATGATTACAAATAGATGAGATCTTGATCATGAACGGATCTCACAAGATATAGACATGAAAGCACAAGGAGGAGATACAACCATCTAGCTACTACATGGACCCGTAGTCCAAGGTGGAACTACTCACGCTTCATACCGGAAGCTGGCATGATGAAGAAGAAGGCCTCTGGGATGATCTCCCCTCCGGCAGGGTGCCGGGAAGAGCTTCAGATCCCCCGCAATCTAGGGATGATGGTGGCGGCGGCTATAGACAGTTTCGTGGAATATTGATCGGGTTATTAAGGTTTTTGCATCAGGGGCTTCTTATAGGCGAAGAGGCGAGGCAGGGAGACACCAGGGCGGCTACACCCCCAGGCGCGGGGTGGGCCCACCTACGCGGCTAGGGGGTGTGGCCCCCTGGTGGGTCCCCTCCATCTTGTACTCTGTCTTCATGTTCCCCACGGTAAAATATTGACTTTAGCTTTTGTCCCGTCCAATTCCGAGAATATTGATTTTCTGCCTTTCTGGAACCAAAAACAGAAGAAAACAGACAACTGGAATGGTGGCATCTTGTTAATAGGTTAGTACCAGAAAATATATAAAAACACCTCAAAGTGTGGACAAAGCAAAGCAAATTAGATAGTAAACAAGCATGGAACATAAAAAAATACCGATACGTTTCCGACGTATCAGCCTCGCCCGGTGTAGAGCTCGTAGCGCCTCTTGCCCCACAGTGGGTGCCAACTGTCATGGTATAGTTGATTAGTACGCCATGGAGGGCACCTCATAGAGAGTGTAGAGAGAGGTGGGGTAAGGCGTCGAGAGGTATTTCTAGCCACTCGACACGCAAGTAGCCTTTGCGACTTACATCTCTGCTACAAGAGGGTATGAACCCCCGTATCTAGGCGAGGTGATGGCGTGGAACTCCAACAGGTTTTGGTTTCCTCCTCATTGATTGATGGAGATATCCGAACGGAACGTATTCGAACTTGTCCTAGAAAAGTTTCCGGTGCAAAATTCAAAAAATGAGTAATTCAAAGGAAAAAGCATTTGAGGCATGCCGGACTGAAGAGACTAATTCCTTTCTCCGGGACCATTTCATTGATTGCAAAGAGAATCCAGCACTCTCTTTGCAATTAATCAGACTGAACAAACCAGAAACTAGAGTTGTGTGCATTATATGCACAGCAAATAATCGACCTGGATCATTCAATATGACAGTATGAACACGATACCAAGGTATAGGGTACGAGGTAACACAACTTACCCAGGTTCAGATCCCACAACGGTGGCGGAAACTTACTCCTTGTATAAATCACTATAATGGGAATACGTGGAGTTACCGAGATTGTGTGGTTTGCTGCGCGAGGTTGAGTTGTGCCCTAAAGGCTCCCAAAGGTCCGACTTATAAAGGTGCCAGAACCTAGGGTTACTAGGCAGAGTCCTACACTAATACTAACTAGTCTTCGTGTCTTGTACTACAAGGCTCCGGCTTCTTCTATGTTGGTACCATAGTCTTTCCTTGTATGGCATGTGCCTGCCTTCTAGATCCACCTCACTAGGCTGCCTAGCAGGCCATAGGCCTTGCTACCAACTATGGGCCATCCGGGTTAGCCGGAATAGAGCTACACTATGGTGATACCCATTATGCATATCGCCAAGATCGATGGTTCATTATTTAGCCGCCAATGAAAGCACCTCTCCAACTTATTGATGAATTTCATGGTCCCAACCAGAATAGTAAGTGATATCAAGTAGTATATGGCTTGTGATGCAACTGCCGATTTTATAAGAGAGCATCAGCAGGCCGTGGTGATGTAATTTCCTTTCCAAGTAGGGAGTTTCATGGCGCATTTATCTTCAAGGTGTTGGAAATCCACCCTCCTTAGCCTTGTAACTATTAAGGTAAGTCTAAGATATTTCAAAGAGAAGGTGGACCTTGTCATATGTATACCCTCAAGAATGTCTTACAAGTTGATTTGCCCACACCGGATTAGAACAACATTGTTTTTTTGAAATTGGTGCATAGCCCGATCACCTCACCGAAGTAACCTAAGATATTATTATCCAAATTGGTGATGTTTTCCTTATAGGGGCAACAAGCACCTTCGCATCATCCGCAAAAGATAAGTTCTCAAGATGGTTCCCCGCCCTCAAGCATGTGGCGAAGACCAAGTTTAGTTGAAAGTTCCAAAATTTGCACCAGAGGGTCAATAGCAATAACGAATTAGAAGCGAGGATAATGGGTTGCCTTGGTGGATCCCACATTCATGCAAGATGGGGGTGGCGGCAATGCAATTTAGTACCCGCGAGGAGGAGGTAGAGAACAAGGCGGTAATCCAATTGTGGAAGCGGCTTGGGAACCCGCGGTGATGGACAAGGTCAAGAATGTACTCCTTACGGATGGAGTCAAAGTCTTTTCGAATATCAAGCTTAAAAAGAAGAGCCCGAAACTTTCCTTTTTGGAATCCTTTGGCCAAAACTTTCACATAAAGAAAGTTATCATGAATGCTTCTCTTCTTGACGAATGCGTTTTGGGCATTGAAGACAAAGTCCTTCGTGTATGTCTCCCATATGATGATTTACTCAACCCAAAGCAGTTAGACCTGCAACGTACGTTGTCCCACATTTTGAGTGGACTTCTTAGGCATTTGACAAATGAAGTCTCGTGTTGTATCCATCATGCTTTCAATCCCATCATCACCGTGATCCTTAGTTCTCGACAAGAAGTTTCAAACACCATGGCTAAACTCTAGAACTACGTATGTGGTTGCTTTGAGGTTGAGAAGAAACCAAACCTAAGATATCTCATGTTGAACAACCAAGGACATGGATGAAATACAGAATAGAGTCAAAAAGGTGATTCGAGACAAAGAGAGAGAAAACCGTGGACGAGTATGCATTTTGCTAGACTAGTGAAAGGAGTGGATGATGCAGAAACACTCCTCCAATGATTTATCCAACCAGAAGCAGTTAAACTCGTGTTGTATGCCGTCATGTATTTTGAGTGGACTTCTCCCACGCGTTGATAGGTAGTTTTAGAAAAAAAAAATTGATGTCTCATACATCGTCCAGCATTTTGACTGGACTTCTCCTAGTGTGCACTGACGGGATAGTTTTAGAAAATAAAGCATAATTTTATCTTGTAGCCTTAAAGGAACATGCATGCCGTGAATGTAACCATGCGTCATCCCATATTTTGAGTGGACTTCTCCCATGCGTTAAAGGATAATTTAAAAAATAATTTGAAGTCATGCGCAGAAGCATGCAAGCCGTGCTCCTAATTGTATGTCGTCCCGCGTTCTGAGCGCACTTCTTCCACCCGTTGGCTAGTTGTTTTAGAAAATAAACTGAAGTCTCACATGTCTCGTATTTTGAGTGGACTTCTTCCGAGTGTACTTGCATGATAGTTTTAGAAAATAAATTGAAGTCTTGCATTGTAGGAACATGCATGTCGCGTCTGTAATTGTACGTCGTCCTGCATTTTGAGCGGACTTCTGCCGCGCATTGACGGATAGTTTTAGAAAATAATTTGAAGTCAATTTTTAAGAACATGCAAGCCTTTGTTCGTAACTGTACATGGTCCCGTATTTTGAGTGGACTTCTCCAACTCGTTGGACAGAATTAAAAAAGTAAATCGAAACGTGCATGTTATGTTTGTAATCGTAGCCATCGGAAGCATGAGAGAAGAAGGACAGGAATGGAAAACCATATTAGAGTCGGAAAGATGATTCTAGGCGCCACTAGAGAGACGAAGAGAGAGAAAATCTTGGATGAGTCCGCATTTTGCTAGACGAGTGAGGGAGTTGGCTATGCTTAAAGAGGCTCTCCTCCAATGATTGATTTACGCAATCAGATGTAATTAGACCCGCATAATATGTTGTCCCGTATTTTGAGTGGACTTCTACCACGTATTGGTTTGTGTAGTTTTTAAAAATAAATTGAAATCTATTGTTGAAGCGTACATGGTTCTGGAAAATGCATCGAAGTCTTCAATTGTAGAAACATGCATGGTATGTCCGTAATCGTACATCTTTCCACATTTTGGGTGAACTTCTTCCGTGTACCGGACGATAGATTTAGAAAATAAATCAAAATCTTATGTTTTAAAAAAATCATGCCATGTCGGTAATCGTACATGCATCGTCCCACATTTTGAGTGGACTTCTCTCGACGGAATAGTTTTAGAAAATAAATAGCAGTTTTTTACCGAAGAAACTTCCTGTATTTTAAACGGACTTCTCCCATGCCTAACGTCGTAGTTGAAAAAACAAACTGAAGTCTTTTATTATAGGAACATGCATGCGGTATTCGTAATCATACCCATCAGAAGTGTTAGTACGTTTGATTGGTATTATTCTAGTCTTCGTACGCCGTTCAGTATTTCGAGTGGACTTCTTTGGCGTGCACTTGTGGGATAGTTTTAGAAAATAAATCAAAGTCTTGTGTTGTATGAACATGCATAACGTGTTTGTAATCATATGCCGTACCCCATTTTAAGTGTACTTCTCCCGCGCATTGACATGTAGTTTTAAAAAATAATTTGAAGTCAGTTGTAGGAGAAGCCGTGTTTGTAACTGTTCACGGGTCCCGCATTTTGAGCGGACTTCTCCCACTCGTGCTGATGAGTAGATTTCAAAAAATAAATTAAAATATGCATACTAAGTTTGTAATCATAGCCATCCTGAGAATGGAAAACATATTAGAGACGGAAAGATGATTCTAGGCGCTCCTAGAGAGACGTAGAGAGAGAAAATCTTGGCTGAGTCTGCATTTTGCTTGACGAGTAAGAGGAGTTAGCGATGCTAAAAGAGGCTCTTCTTCAATGATTTACGTAATCAGAAGCTGTTAGACCCACATCATACGTTGTCCCGCATTTTGAGTGGACTTCTCTCACGTTTTGGTGAGTGTGGTTTTAGAAAATAAATTTAAATCTATTGTTGAAGGCACATGGTTCTAGAAAATGCATCAAAGTCTTCTATTATAGAAACATGCATGCGATGTACGTAATCGAACATCTTCCCGCATTTCGGGTAAACTTCTACCGCGTACCGTCCGATAGATTTAGAAAATAAATCAAAATCTTATATTGTAGATGTAGAAATCGGTAATCATGGGAGAACGATCGTTGTCCTTAGGTCGATCGGTTACGCGTTTATATAGTTGGGGATAACCCCAAGTGGCAAGTACAAGGAATCTACATATATGATATGGTGTACTACACCATCACATACTCGTATACAATTACATATCTAATAGCCCCTTAATCTAGACCTGGGAGAGGTTTAGATTACGCTTGAATTCATCTAACTTCTTAGTACACAAAGTTTTAATGAAACCATCAGCTATTTGATCCTTGCTAGAGATAAACTTAACATCCAACTGCTTGCTAGCAACCCTTTCTTTGACTAAATTCAAATCAATTTTAATATGTTTGGTGTGAGCATGAACACCGGATTTGCAGAAAGATATGTTGTACCAAGATTGTTACACCAGAAACATGGTTTCTCCTGAAGTGAAACACCAAGTTCACGAATAAGGGCTTCAACCCAAATAAGTTCAGCAGTGGCATTGGCAAGGGATTTATACTCTGCCTCTATGCTAGAGCGAGACATAGTAGGTTGTTTCCTGGCACTCCATGAAATAAGATTGGGTCCAAAAAAATAAAGCAAAACCTCTAGTAGAGCGTAGATCATCAAGATCACCAGCCCAACATGCATCTGAATAGGCACTAAGAAGAATGGAAGACGACCTCTGAAATGCAAGATCAATCTGTCTAGTGCCATGAACATATCGCAAAATCCTTTTCACAGCAGTCCAATGAGCAGTGGTAGGAACATGAAGATACTAACAGACCTTATTGACAGAAAAAGATAGATCATGTCGAGTTAGTGTCAAGTATTGGAGAGCACCTACAATACTCCTATATCGAGTGACATCCTCAGAGCCAAGAGGAGTTCCATCAGTCAATGCCAGTGTCTTAGTAGTGGAAAGAGGTGTAGGACATGGTGAGCAAGTACTCATGCCAACACGTCCCAACAGTTCCATAGCATACTTTCCTTGATGTAAAACTAAACCATTGGATTGAGGAGAAACTTCCAAACCAAGTAAATAATGCAGGTCTCCAAGATCCTTAAGAGCAAACTCGGAACTGGGATTATGAAGAAGTGTTGAAATAGCCTGATCTGATGAACTAGTCACAATAATATCATGAAGACTGTGATACCTGACTTATTATACAGAAAAAGTGAGGTATCGGCCTTAGATGGAGTGAAGCCAAGAGTGTGCAACTTTGAACTAAGGCGAGAATACCACGCAAGAGGCGCCTGTTTTAGTCCATACAGTTGTTTGTCAAGTCGGCATATGTAATTTATATTAGTGGAAGACTCAAAACCTGGTGGTTGTCAAGTCACCATGTAAAAACGCGTTCTTTACATCTAGCTGCCTTAAGCTCCATACTCTAGATACAGATATAGATAGAACAAGCCTGATAGTAGCAATTTTAACAACAGGACTGAAGGTATCTTCATAGTTTATGCCATACATTTGTTTAAATCCTTTGGCAACAAGACGAACTTTGTACCTATCAATAGTACCATCAGCATTTTTCTTGATTTTGTACACCCATTTGCAGCCAATTATATATTTGTTAGAACTTGGAGGCACAAGATGCCAGGTGAAAGGATCGTATGGGCACCTAGAGGGGGGTCAATAGGTTCTACTTAAATTTTTACTCCTTTTCAAGTTACAGTTTGACACGAAAGGTAAATTCTCTATATTATGCAACTATGGTGAATTTACCTATATGTCAACCTAGCAAAAACAACTAAGCAAGAACAAGATAAGTAAAGTGCAGTAAAGGATAGAAGTAACCAAAGTGGAGAACAGGGATACACAAGGATCTGTTTCCTGCAGTTCCTTCCTTTTGAGGGGAAGTACGTATGCGTTTGGGGAGGAGGTGGTTTCAAACCACCAACACCACGAGAGGCCTCCCTTGTTATCCGGTGAACCTCACCCCAAAGGGTTCGATTCACTTCTTCCACTATATCGGCAACCTTCAAGGTGGAAGCCGCAACCTTTACAACAAGTTCGAAGCACACATCCACAACTGAGTTGGAGGCTCCCGAATGCAAGCAAGCTGTCACACAATCAAAGGCAAGATTGTAAGAACCAAATCAAGAACTAGGGTTTTCAATGAAACACTAGAGCAAGGGGACCTCAAGTGAATGAGGGGGAAATGAAGATCTCTCTTGGTGAAGCTTTAGATCAAGGCCTCCTCCTTCGATTCTCCAAAGATCAAGGCCTTTCGATGATTGAATGGGGAGATCTTGTTGATTTGGTGGCTCCAGGGTTAGGGTTCTTCTTTCTGAAAACGAGCAGCTAGAGGAAGGGGACGAGGTCCCCTATTTATATGCCTACTGCAATCCAACCGTTTTCTGATTGTTGGAGACATTTCCTCACCAGAGATTCTGGTCCTCAGATCGGAGGCTCCGAACAATCTCCGGACCACCATACAAAATGTTCCAGCCTTGGTGAAGATGCCCACTCCGGGGACTTTCCAGAGTTTCCGGCCTAAGGTACACCAGAGACTTTGGTGTTTTCACATCGGAGACTCCGGTATCATCATGGGCACCAGAGACTCCAGTCTCATCATGGACTCTAGCCAAATGACTACCCCATGAAAATCTCGATGATCTAAATCTTCTCCCTCCTTTGGCATTGAGACAACAAAAAGGGACAAGACCAAAGCTAGCGCCCCAAGGGATCACTCGTCGTCATCCTCGTCGTCATCCTCGTCGTCCTCATAATCGTCCTCATCATCCTCATAATCATCATCATGACCTTAATCAGCAGTCCCTTTTCCATGAGAGCGAGAAGATGAAGTACCCTGTGATCCAAACCCGGAAGTGACCTCTGAGAAGGTATTCCAATCCACCAGGTTGTCCTCTTGGGCATTCCATGCCCCAAATGAGAGGGTGTGGTCAGACTCAATAGATGGTTGAGATCCATGCTCATTTGTGTACTCTCCCTCATCATCCTCTTCTACCTCCTGACCCTGAGCCTTAATCTCTTTGAGGAGTTTCTCAATCCTGCAGTTGCTCTTGTAAGAGGCATGCTTCTCATTATGGATGTCAACGTTCATGCATCAGAGAGTCCTCTCAAAAAATGAGGCATTCTTGACATTTTCCTGAACATAATCACGGGAGATGGGTGGCATGGGAGCATTGGAAGCATTCTTCCTCCAAGAGTCTCTTGGAGGAGTGGGGGCTCGCTCAGTCTCAGAGATCTCATCCTCATCATCAGCATAGGACCACCTAGGAGTTGGTCCCATCTTCCCTTTCTTTTGGAGAGACACAAGGGCATGCTCCACGAGGTTAGGGGACATGGCAAGAGGTGAACCGTGAGCCCGGGCATTGATGAGTCTCATCACAAGTGGTGCATACAGGGGAGACTTCTAGTAGAGGATGGCATGATATATCTCTTCAAAGATGAAATCCATGATATCTATGCCATAACCTTCATCATTGGGGCCAACACAGTATACCTTGTGAGCATGGTGAAGAAGGTTGACCAAACCACACATAGTGGCATCATCATTTCCAGCACTAGGGGAAATGGTTTGGCGAAAAATCCTCAACGGCAGGTTGTAGAGAGGCTTGAGGCCCTTGGAATCACCAACAATGCCCTTGCTGCCATAGAGCGGAGCTAGCTTGTTCTTGTTTTCACCAATAGCTGCAGAATGCATACGGTGCCAAACATGAGTAGATATACCCTGAAACGTCTCCTAAATGACGGATGCAAAGTCAAAGAAAGTCGCAGAGCAACAGAATTTTCCTGTCATCCAATTCATGGTTCTTGCTTGATCGGATGCAAACACAACAATGGCATAGAACTGCTGCACAAGACTGACATTATAGTTCTCATGGAGCTCCATCAGCCCATGTAGCCCAAGCTTCTCAGTGATCCATATTGCATCAGCAAAGTATGAGTTGGCACACATATGCTTGAGATCCATATATTTCCGAGGACACATGGGGGACTTGGTGAGCTTGCGGTAAATATCTTGCATGAATACTTGTTGCTCCTTCTGCCAAAAACATGGATCCACGCTGGTCCTAGGCAAGTCATAGAAGTTCGTCTTACGCAGCTCACGGTATTATTATTTGTCATGCGGGCAAGAGACTGCAAATTTTCATACTTGGATTTCTTGGTACGGTTTTCTTCTTCGACGCGCTCATGTTCTCTTTGCATATATGCAGCATCTCTGGTCTGCTGCTTCCGGTTAGACGGAGGGATCACATACAGACCAGCTTCTTCATCATAGCGCGAGGTTCCCTTTTTCGACTTGGCCTTGATGCGAGGTGGACGACAAGAACCAGAGCCACCTATGAAAATAGAAGGAGAGGGATAGCATGGAGGTAAGCATATATGTCCCAGAGATACAAACAAGACCCGCAAACCTTTACAGGATACGTTAGAGATAATCCACACCGGAGTCTTCGGTGTGCAACCCCGGAATCTCCAGTCTGGATCGGACTCTCCAGCCTAGAGGACCGTAATCTCCGGTCTAGAGATTCGGGTTTGCACAAAGAGGATGCGAGTGACATTATATCTAACAGATTGGGCAAGGATTCGAGATAATGTGATAGTGTGCACGCATACAAGTGTTCCAGTGGGAAAAATCAGTACAAAACTCCAAAATACATGAAGGGGATGAACCCTAAGTTCATGAGGAGATAAGAGGTACCAGATCTGTCCATTGGAGTGATTCCACCAGTGGGAAGGGCCCAAGGGTAGAGAGGTTGGAGTTAGCCAGTGGCACGGCGAATCCCGGGGGCTTCAAGACCTCTAGGGCAGTGATTTGGATGAGGAGGCGACGAGTGAGTAGAGGAGAGGTCGGGGTGGAAGAAGGAAACTGTTTGTTTCACTTCACCCCGGCCTCCATTAAGTCAGGGCTTGATAACCGTCCAGAGCGGAGACTCTGGTCCGCTAGATCGGAAACTCCGGACTGAACGAAGACTCTGGTGTGGATACACCAGAGACTCCGGTCCTCTTCGACCAAACCGCCAAATACAAGTGTTGTGGGAACATATATGATAGAGAGCATTGTTTTAGGAAGGGTATAAGGCTTGGGATTTAGATGATGTACTATGAAAAACCAAGAAACCGTAAAGACCAAAAAGTATTTCAAATAAAGCTCCAAATAAATCGAACCAAGAACTAACTCTTCTTAAAGAAGAGGGTGGTGGTCGAGGCCACCATGTAAGATTTTGAGGCATGACACCGCAAAGAATTATCATTGGGTTCATAGCCACTACTCATCAATGAAGCGCACATATCACAATATGATATTGTAGAGGCTTGAACCCAATAAGGAACAAGTCCCTGTGTTTACAATGCTAGTCCCTGGATCGAATAGCTAGCACCCACAGTTTAAGATGTAATATCAAGAAACAAAGGTCATGTTACAACTCATAACCAGGAATAAAATAGTTCATTACAACTTACATAGCTCATATGGCTATCTTATTACACAGCAACCGATATAACTATAAATCATGGAGTCCTTCATCTTCATATGCCACAGGAAAACATGTTGGTTGTAGACTTGTAATACCTACTCAACACACTTCACTAACATCAAACAAACCTGCAACATGATAAGTTACAGCCACAAGGGTCAATACATTTGAATTGTATTGGCAAGTGATATCATATTGATATGGAGAATCTATCATATACATGAATATATGGCTAAGTGGAGTTTTGGCTGGCCTTTGCATAAAATAAGTTTTTTCCCTAGCCTTTGTAAAATAGTTTTTCTCCTTTTCAAAACACTTCATCAAACAATGGCATACTGGATACACACCCAGGTGATTCCCTTGTTCACCCATCAAGTTTTAACTTAGAGAAATTGAGATGAGGAGATTCTTGATCATTTCAATGTCTTTGATGCTCAAAATGTCCATTACCGGGGACACGGCTAAGTACTTAGGTTTTACCCTCTCGAGAGGTGGTGCACTTTCCCCACAAGACTCGACATGCATCGAGACGAGACTTTTCAGAAACAATCCCTCAGACCACCATGGACGCGTTCCATCCTATCATCACTACCACATTCTGTCCATCTGGCTGAGTTCTTGCAACCTAGTTGGTCAATATAGAGCCCATATGGCATGTGGTTGCACTGGAAGCTTCTCAACACTAAACATATCAAATCTCTTTGTTCCTGGGTGGCCATCCACAAGTGAGATACACCAGGGTAAACCATAGAAATGGGCCCTAGGTAAACACTCAACAAAAATCCATCAATGTATTACCATTTCCACCCAGGTGTTTCATTAACAAGTTGTTTTCTTAGTCAAAAACACATAGGCATAACTTTTCTATAATATCATAACATGAATTCCCACCCTTTAATTCTAGTAGCTAGGCTAATCAGACTAGCATAACATGTCTCTTAACTTAGGAAGATTTCTACCAAGATATATTCTATAGGATCTACCATAGCATAGCAATATATAAAATAGTCCTATCATGCATACTACCAAAAATATTACTAATGCAATATTGAAAAGATAGGAATTTTTATGAACAAAGTATCACTTGCCTTTTCAGTATAGAATCTAGGTACTCTCCTTGATCTTGCAAATGTCACACTCCTCAAGGTTCACTACATCACAATCAAGCAAGGCACACATTCAAAACTAGCACACCAAAATAACAAAACCAAACAAGAAACAAAGAAATGCATGCAAGCATGCAAAGGTATTTTATAGAAAAGTTTGTTTCTAACATGGTTCTAAACATTTCAAAACACCTACTAGTATTTTATAAAACTGGAATTTCATTTGAAACCAAGTTAGTGAAATTTGGTTATTTAAATCATTTTTGTTTTACTAGAAAAGCTTTAATCAAAGTAATATTTTCTAGTGTCAACAAAATATATTTTAAATTTCAAGTGTTAGTTTTTATGGTCAGAGGGTTTAAAACAAAACCATTTGCAGAAGGATTTACTCAAAAAATAAATTTTAGAACAATTTTTATACTCAAAATAGCCCTAAACAAGTCTCTGCACAAAACTCTAATTTTTCAGAATCAAATGACCAAAGTTGGGCCATAGGTGCAAAGGTCTAATTTTTCTGAATCCATATATATAAAATTTGTATTTTTTGGATAAACAGAACAAAAGTTATGAATTTACTAAATTTAATCATCAAAAATCATTTTCTGGAATTTTTGTCTGAAATGAACTAGCCACGTGGTGTGTTCTGATTGGTCGGTACCGCTTCGTGCAGATCATGCAACGCGCACCGTTAGATCTAAATAAATCTGAGCGGCTCAGATCAAACCATACCCTTTTAGTAAGTGATTTTATCCTAGCCTTTGGATCTAGATCCTATGGATCAGAGCGCTCTGAAGAGATATGGGCGGCGCTGCTCTCTGCGCATGGTGGTGGCGCGTCTGGCGATGGCGATCCAACGACGCCAGGGGCAAGGGAAGGGGTACAGAGGCTCACCAGGGTCGAAGTGGCGAGGCGGTTCTCAAGGTGGTCGTGGGTGAGGCCGGGGCGCACGGATTCGTCGGTGATTCCTCGCCAGAGTTGCGCGCTCTATCGGGTGCTTGCAGATATCGTCATGGGCGAGCCTGCAGGTCACGAGCGAGTGTGTGGCGAGAATCAGAGGAAACACAAGACGATGGCAAAATTACAGCAAGAGCTAGAGGGCATGGCGTGCACGGGGCTCACCGGATTTTGTCGCTGGAGTTGCGCTCGGCGTTGGTGGTTCTCAGTTGGAGACGAAGCCGAGCCTCTAGGGAACGCGCGAGCACACGGGAAATGTTGGCAGGTGCGTATGGGGTTGGAAAGCAAGCCAGTGTGATCTAGAGAAAGGAGAGGTCTGTGGTCGTCGGAATTCTCATCGGAGCATGTTGGAGTCTGCGGCGATGCGAGCTGAATTGTGGGCAGCCTGGGGGCTCTCAGGACGTGGGTCCTGAGGGGAAACGGAGAGGAGGGGGTAGAATAAGAGAGCGTAGTCAGGGGAGAGGATGTAAGACCCCACCTTTATAAAGGTAAAGGTCTCTGTGATTGCAATGCTAGTCCCTCGATCAAATGCTAGCATCCACACTTTAAGATGAAGTACACAAATACAAAGGTCTTTATTACATCGCCATTCCAGAGATAACATAGTCTTTTACAACTCCATAGCCATAGGCTAGTACAAGAGTTCAACTTAACAAATAAAGTAAAGTCTTCATCCTCATGTGCCACAGGCAAACATGTTGAGTGTAGACTCATAACCCTAATCCTCATCAGAGTAACCTGCAACATCACAAGTTACAGCCACAGTGGGTCAATACATTGGAATAGTATTCTCAAGTGATACCTTAGTAGAATAATAGTTTCTAGCTTCTATATGAATTTGGATAAGTGTAGCTTAGGCTTGCTTTGCTCAAAATAGGTTTTGCCTATCAGTTGAAAAACACTATGTTTTTGTTTGACAAAAACTCCCAAGGAACCACCAATAGACATTGGTGAACCTTTACCCTTGTTCAACCACAAGTTTTTAACTTAGAAATTGGGTTGAGGAGATCCTTGATACCTTCAATGTCTTGACGCTCAAATTGTGCGTTATCGGGGACACGGCTAAGTACTTAGATTTTTCCTTTTCGATATGTCGTGCACTTTTCCCACAAGACTCGACATGCATCGAGACGAGATCTTTTAGAAGCCTTCTCTTAGACCAAATGGACGCGTTCCAACCTATCACCCTACCACCATCTGTCCATCTGGCTAAGTTATTGCAACCTATATGATCAAGGCAGAGCCCATATGCCATGTGGTTGCATAGAAGCTTCTAAACACTAAGTATCTCAAATCCCTTTGTTCCTGGGTGGCTTTCTACAAGTGTGATACACAAGGAATACCATAGATATGGGCCTTGTGTAACCACTCAACATAACCCCAACATACCATTCCACCCAGGTGATTCATTCACTTAGTTGTTTTATTAAGCAAAAACATAATTCAAAGACTTAACAATATTTTCCATAACATGTATATCTTGTTTGCTACTAGCTAGGATAAGCATGGCAATATAACAAGTATCTTAACTTAGATAAAATTCTACCAAGACTATAACTACTAGGATTTCCCATAGCATAGCATATAGATACTTAGAAAAATTTCATGCAAGCCCTATACAAAATATAGTAAAAATAGTGGGATAAATACATGAAGCACCACTTTCCTTGGTATTTGGGAGCGTAGCAACAATATTCACAATCACAATCACCACTAGCACCAAAATCTACACATAAAATGATAGCACAAAATTTACATTCAAAATAAGCAAGCAAAAATATATGAATGCATGCAAATGCCATGTGATGATTTTTATTAAACCAAACAAGACAAGTAAACAGTACTAAACACCAACTAAACATATATAGTCTAAATAAACTCAAATATGCTTTAAAATCATTTCCTAAATAATTTATATACTCAAAATAAGGCTACAAATGTCCCTGCATAAAAAATCATTTTTATAGAATCAAAGTACAAAACTAATCCCATATAATTATAGGATTTACTTTTGTGAATCCATTGATATATTATTTGCATTTTTTGGATAAACAGAACAAAAGTTATGAATTTTACAAGTTATTTCATCTAATAAATTCAAATGTGGATTTTAAAAGAAAAATCCTGACACGCGGCGCCATCTGATTGGCCCGTACCGCTTCGTGCCGATCACGCTTGCGAGCCACTGGATCTAAGTTAGATCGCACGATCCAGAACACATGATACCCCTTCATGTTTAAATCTAATCTCGGATCCGTTGGAATCGAACATGAAGGTGGGGTCTTACAGAGGATTAATCGCGCAGTCAATCGAATTGAATCGAATTAAGTCGAGAGGAAATGACCGGGGAAGAGCGGGCTCAGCGCGCGTGAGGTTGATGACGGGGACGACATGAGGGGTGCGGGGAGGCTCGGGTACGAAAAGAAACATAGGGGAGAGGGGATTGGCCGGGGGCTGGGCAGCTGGCTGGGTTCCCTTTTTTTCTGTTTAGTCTTTTTATTTTCCTTTTTCTATTTTTTGTTTTTTTTCAAAACAATTTTATTCCACTTCAATTTGAATTCAAATAATCTCCAAATCTTTTCAGTAGGTTTTATACAAAATATGAGTTGATTAAATAGTCCACTTTGGAATATTTCAAATATTTTTCTTATGATTTAATATTCATTTAAGTGAGGCATTTTGTCTTTATTTAAATAAAATTTAATATGGTTCATAAACCCATATAATTTTATTTAAATAATCTTATATCCTGTTATATTATTTAAATTACTTTTAATCCATTTACTCATGGATTTAGCCAAGGTTTAAATTGTCTTTGCAATCATTCTTATTTATTTAATTCTTTCTTTATCTTATAAATTTCATATCTTTTTATTTATAGCTCCAAAAATAGTGATTCCAATTTGTATAAATTTATTTAATTTTCATTTACCTTTTTAAATCCTTTTAGGATTACTTTGTTCACAATTTGGTATTGATTTTAGCTATGAGCTTTATTAGCCTTGGAATATTTTCTTTTATCTTATAAAAATCATAAGTTTTTATCCATGGCTCCAAATGGAACGAAACCAATTCCCATGGTTTTGTAATATTTTGTTTACCATTTATTGATCAATTAGGAATGTTTCTTGCTAAAGTTTTATATGGAACAGAGCCATAGTCTTGGAGTGATCTTGAAGATGATTTCTTTCATTAGGGTTTAGGTTTTTGGTTTAACTTTTCCAAGTGTTCAAAATCAAGATACATTTCATGCATGAATGCATTTGATTTGTTTGAAAAAAAATTGTTGCTTTTTCATTCAATTTTTTCAAGTAAGGTTTTGATGTTTGCATTTAGAAACAAAAAGTTTCTTTTCCCTCTAAATTTCAACATTTGTTTATTTTGTTTGTTTATTTTCCACATTTCAAAATTTGTAAAATTTTGGGATGTGACAGATATTAAGAGAATTGATTTTATTAATGTTGGCATTATGGGGGGAGGGATAGCCCAATGTATTAGGACCGCACTCCCCCTATCGACATGCCTGCATATAAACAAAATAAGGGTCAAGACATTGGTGAGTATGCAAGGTAATCAAGTCAAGCTCCTTGAATCAATGATATTTAGTTCATTCCTCAAATATAAAAATCTTTCTTCATCAAGTGGCTTCGTGAATATATCAGCAAGTTGGTCTTTGGTTGAAACATAGGCTATCTCAATATCTCCTCGAGCAACATGATCTCTAATAAAGTGATGACGGATCTCAATATGTTTTGTCCTTGTATGATCCACCGGGTTGTAGGCAATCTTGATAGCACTTTCATTGTCACATATAAGAGGCACTTTGTCACAATGGACACCGTATTTCTTTAAATTTTACCTCATCCATAGAAATTGAGTGCAAGCACTAGCAACAGCCACATATTTAGCTTTGGCGGTGGAGAGATATAAAATTCTTCTTCTTAGAATACCAACCCACCAAGGACCTACCAAGAAATTGGCAAGACCCGAGGTTGATTTTCTATCATCCTTATCACCAGCCCAATCCGAATCCGTGTACCCACAAAGAGAGAATGTTGAGCCCCTAGGATACCAAATACCATAGTTTTGGGTATGAAACAAATATCAAAAGATTCTCTTGACCGCAATCAAGTGGCTTTCTTTAGGAGTCGCTTGATATCTTGCACACACTCCTACACTTAACACAATATCGGGTCTAGACGCACAAAGGTAAAGCAAAGAGCCAATCATAGATCGATATACCTTTTGATCCACATCTTTACCATTTGGATTTAGTTCAAGATGAGTCTTTGTTGCCATGGGAGTAGGAGCTCCATTTAGATCTTTCATGTTGAACATCTTGAGGATGTCTTGAGTATACTTGGCTTGATTGAAGAAGGTTCCTCCTCTTACTTGCTTGATCTCAAAACCAAGGAATACCCTTAACTCTCCCATCATAGACATCCTGAACCTATTAGTCATAAGCTTTGAGAATTCATCATTAAAAGCCTTGTTAGATGAGCCAAAGATAATATCATCAACATATATTTGGCAAACGAAAAGCTCCCCATTGACCTTCTTAGTAAAAAGAGTGGGATCAATTTTCCCATCCTCAAACCCATGGTCTAACAACAACTCTCTAAAGTGCTCATACCACGTGCGTGGAGCTTGTTTATGCCCATAGAGTGCCTTATCAAGTTTGTAGACATGGTTTGGGAAGTTGGGATCTTTGATCCCCGGGGGTTACTTTACATAAACTAGTTCATGAAATGGACCATTTAGAAAGCACTTTCCGTCCATTTGTTGCAATTTAAAGTTATGATGTGCCGCATAAGCAAGAAGGATACAGATGGACTCAAGGCGAGCCATGGGAGCATATGTCTCTCCATAATCAATGCCTTCAATTTGGAGAACACTTGAGCTACCAATCTTGCCTTGTTCCTTACAACAATTCCATGTTCATCTTGCTTGTTCTTGAATATCCACTTGGTACCAATGACATTGTGGCAATCCTTAGGATTTTCAACTAACTTCCACACTTTTTTATCTCAAAGTTTTTGAGCTCTTTATGCATGGCTTCCAACCAATCTGAATCTTCAAGAGCTTACCACACTTTCTTTGATTCCACCATGGATATATGTGCTTGATGCTCACCAAAATGCTTCAATTGAGCTCGAGTGGACATTCCTCTCCTTAGATCACCTATCACATTCTCAAGAGTGTGGTCTATTATTTCCAACATTCTGTCCACTCTAGCTTTGCGACGAGTTTTGATATCCTTGCTGTTTCTTGTGGGGATTTCTTCATCATTTTGGTCCTCGTATTGACCGTCATCTTGACCTAGATCTTCACTGGGATCATTCTCATCATCATGAGGCACATATTGACCTTGGTCTTGATCAAGCAAAATCCTAGACATGCGTTGGGATGATCTTGTGGCTGCTTGTATAAATCTGCCTTGTGCAATAGACTGAGCAGCGTTGGATAATCCAGTAAGTGGAGAATCCAGTTCAACTTGGCTAGAGGTTTCTTCCTGATCAACTTGTTGAGGGTTCTCAGCTTGTCTTTGGCCTGGGTCATCATTTTCCTCAAATAGCATAAGCTTATTGATGTTGTGAAGATGAGGGTTCCTCAACGGGGAGGATGAATCCCACACCCATTCTTCCTATGGAATATTGAGGCATTTCATCATCTACACCACAAACATCAACACGCCCCCTTGGGAACCATCATATTCTTCGAAAACCACACTACAAGATTCTATGACAACTCCAGAGAGTTTATCATAGATTCTATAAGTGTGGGACTCAAGACCATAGCCAAAAAATACCCTCTAAAGCTTTGGAATCAAATTTCGACAAACGAACACCTTTTATGCGATAGAAACATTTACAACCAAACACCCAGAAGTTTGAAACATTGGGCTTGTTACCGGCAATAATTTCATATGGAGTCTTGATCAATTCTTTGCGGAGGTAGAGCCGGTTTGATGCATGGCACGCAGTGGAGATTGCTTCATCCCAGAAGTTGTATGGAGACCTAAACTCCGCTAACATGGACCTTGCCATATCCATTAGAGTACGGTTCTTCCTCACGGCTACACCATTTTGTTGGGGGGTATATGTAGCGGAATATTGGTATGTTATCCCCTCATCATTAAGAAATCCATTCAACGTGTAATTCTTGAACTTGGTGCCGTTGTCACTCCTTATCACCAACACAGGGACATTATATTGACGTTGAACCATGTTGATGAAGTCGATGAAGTTTTCTTGGGTCTCACTTTTCAACTTGAAGAAGTATACCCATGTGTATCTTGAGAAATCATCAAAAATCACCAAGAAATATCTATTCCCACCAAGACTAGCATGAATGGAGGACCAAAGATATCCACGTGAAGGATATCCAAGATCCTCTTGGACTTGATGATGTTATTTGTATTGTGGCGAGAATCATGAATCTTTCCTTCAACACATGCCATGCACACACGATCTTTGGCAAAACAAACATTTTTCTTTTAGTACAACAATATGGTCACCCTTGTGAAGGCTTTGCAAAGTCTTCATGTTGACATGGGCCAGACGGCGATGCCATAGCCAACCCACATCGGCCTTTCCAAATAAGCACATCGCACTTGTAGTGGTTTTCCCCGAAAATTCCACCACATACAAGTTATTTTCAACGTACCCAACAAAAGCGACCTTTAGAGTCTTGCTCCACAAGAAGAACACAATATCATTATCAATGAAGACAGCAAATCCCATCTTTCCTAGAGCACGAACTAAAAGTAAATTATAACCAAGGGTCTCGATAAGCATGACGTACACGAGAGTAGTATCGTGTGCAACCACAACCGTGCCAAGACCCATTACCTTAGACCATGACTTATCAGCATATGTGATGGTTATTTGATCATGAATTGGTCTTATCTCCGTCATAATCGCCTTGCTTCCAGTCATATGACTTGTGCATCCACTATCAAGCACCCACTTTGACCCGCCAGAAGCATAGTTCTACAAGAGATCAAACTAGTTTTTAGATACCCATTTTCCAATAGGTCCTCTTTTGTCAGTGACAAGGGTCTTGGGAAACCAAATAGACCAAGCAATATAACCATCAAATGGGCCAACATATTGTGCATAAAAATCACCATAATAAACACGCATTAAAACATAGTGAGGGTTAGCAATCCCCGCAAAGTCATCTTGTGACATAGTTTTGCTACTTGTGGTCTTACTACCCATAGTGACCTTGTCCTTTTCTTGTGCGGGCTTGGACTTATTCTTCTTGTTCTTCTTCTTCTTGGCCTTGGACACAAAGCCAATTCCTCCTTTCTCAATAATTGACCTTTGCTTGCTCAAAAGTTCATCAATGGACTTGTTCCCTTCTAGGGAAGGTAGCCTTTGCAAGCTCCCCCTTCAACCTATCATTTTATTCAAAGGTCTTTGTACTACTAGAGGGAGTTAAAATACTAGGTGAAGCAATATTGGTCAATTGAGTTTGAAGTTTTTCATGAGACTTTGCGAGAGACAAGAGTTCACTTTCCAAGGCCTCGTGAGCCTCGTCAAGTTTCCTAAAGTCCTCGGCAAGTTTGTTATGAACAACACCAAACTCAATATTATCATTTTTAGCCTTTTTATACTTAGCCATGGCATGATCACGTTCCTTAATTAGTTTGTTAATAATTTGATCATTTGCCTCATAGAGGCCTTCCATCTTTTCTTCAAGAGACATCCTAGTCTCTTGCTCTTCTTCTAGGGCATTATTTAGGGCATCCATCTCAAGAAGATGCTCTGTCCCTAGTTTGGATCTCTCATCAATAAGATCTTGTGTGTGAGAGAGTTGATTCAAGAGATTCACAAAATTATTCTTGTGCTCCCCTTGTAAGTTAGTCATAAACTCATCAAAAGCAACTAATTCCTTCTTCACCTCAAGAGTCATATCATCATGAAGTTCATCATCAACCATTGAGGTGGGGAGAGAAGAAGATGATACCTCCGATCTTCTTTCCATAAGACAAGTGATGTTCTCGTTGGAGACATTCTCATTTGGAGAGTCAAAGAGTGAGAGTGTGGATGTAGAGGTGGTGGCGATTGCCGCCACACCATTTGAGGTTTCTTCTTCTTCATCATCATCGGAGGAGAAATCTTCATGTGCCATAAAGATAATATCATCATACTTCTTATTATTGGCATACTTCTTGATGAAGGGCTTCTTGAATGGGGATTTTGACTTTTCTTCAAAACAAGTTTACCACCATTATCTTCTCTCTTCTCATAGGGACATCCGACAACAAAATGATATCGGTCACCAGAGTTAAAGAAAGTTCTCAGTTTTGAACTATTTTCTTTTCTACCACTTGGGTTGCTTCGTTTTATCTCCATCTTGGCCTTGGTGGGATCTTTCCAAAATTTCCTTGCATAGAAGGCCATGTATTCACCATGAGAAACCTTGACATCTTTGTGGTCGCTCATGGTAGGAGATTCATCACTTCCTCCTTCTTCCTCATACTCAACCACTTAAGCTTCAAGGCAAGGTTGACACCATTGCTCATTCTGAGGTCTCAAGCACGGGCATCTTTGGCATTCTTGGCAGCAACCTTGAAAGCATCTATCTCTTGCATAACTTCATTGGAGCTCATGAGATGATAGTTGTATCTTCCTTGGAGGCTCTTCAAGTCGGTGGGCTCGAAGGGCATGAGTGCACTCACATATTTCCTTTTATCCAAGCATCATCCACATGTGAGGCACCAACATTTCTAAAGGTGGTGACAGTGGATTTGAGCCTTCGATACATGTCTTCATATAGAAGTCTTCGGCTTCATTGCACAATGCATCATAACGGTTTCTTCTCATGCTCTCATTTCCAACAAATAGCTCCGCGAGAGCATCCCAAGCTTCTTTGGCGGTGTTGAGGTGTTCAATGTGAGGGAAATATTTTGTCCCCAACCCTTGTTGAATCATGTGCAACATAGTGGAATTGAGTTGACTATTGACAACTTCTCTTCTTGTCGAGTTGGTTGGATCCACAATTCTGAGTCCTTCTTCAATAATATTCCACAATTCAATGCAAGATCTACGCACATGAGATTTCATTAATGACTGCCAATGAGCAAAGGTATGTGCAGCTAGCTTAGGTGGGTCACCCTATTGTTTATATGTGGGTGAGGGAATGGAGGGTCGGGAGAGTACCAACCGGGAACCTTATGGTGCTCTTACTTCCCATCATCCTTTTTGGTGGATGGATTAGTGTTATCAGGATCATAACCCACCACAACAACTATGGATGATGCCGAAGCGTTCACCTTTGGAAGTGTGGAGGGTTCCACTATAGGAGGAGGAGGAGGTGAGGCAATTTTCTCCTTAACAAGTTTCTCAACTAAGTCACGCAACTATTTGATTTTGTTACCTAGGTAGGATCTCCAGCTTGATTCCAATTTCTAGAGTGTTGGAGATATGCCCAAGAGGCAATAATAAAAGTAGTTATTATTATATCTTTGTGTTTATGATAATTGTTTATATTTATGCTATAACTGTATTAACCGGAAACAATAATACTTGTGTGATTTGTAAACTTGTTAGTCCCTAGTAAAGCCTCTTTATAATATTATCTTGTTGGTTAATAGATGATCATGGTTTCCTAATCATGAACATTAAGATGTTATTGACAACAAGATCATATCATTAGGAGAATGGTGTGATGGACATACTCCTATAGATAAGCGTAGCATAAAGATCAAGTCATTTCAATAGTTCGTTTGCTATAAGCTTTCAGATACATAGTAACCTAAATCCTTCGACCATGAGATCATGTTAATCAACATCACCGGATGGATGCTTTGATGACATCAAACACCACTTCATAACTGGGTGGTTATAAAGGTGGCAATAAGTGTTCCAAAAGTATGTGTTGAGGCACATGGATCAATAGTGGGATTTTTCCATCCATATGACAGATAGATATACTCTGGGCCCTCTCGGTGGAATGTCATCCATTTATCTTGCAAGCATGTGAATGTCTCACAAGGGATCACATATCACAGGAACAAGTAAAGAGTACTTATTGGTAACAAGGTTGAACTAGGTATGTATAGATACCGAAGATCAGACCTCGAATAAGTAAAGTATCGCGAGACAAAGGGAAATTTGTATCATATGTAAATGGTTCATTCAATCACGAAGTAATCATTGAAATATGTGGGAGCCATATGAATTTCCAGATTCCTCTATTGGTTATTGATCGGAGAAGACTCTCGGTCATGTCTGCATAATTCACGAACCGTAGGGAGACACACTTAAGGATTCGATGTTGTTTAGTAGATATGGAATGTGAGTAAGAAGACCGAATGTTGTTCAGAGTCTCAGATGTGATCCGGGATATCACGAGGAGATCCAGAATAGTCCGGAGAAAAAGATTCATATAAGGAAAGTCCAATTCCGGAGTTCGGGAATGGTTCCGGTGTTTTCACCGGAATGTTCTAGAAGGGTCTAGAAGGTTGTAACATCCCAGGATTAGCACCTAGAATTATAGAGGACACATGTTTGTGCATTGCATTCATGCATAAGAAAATCCGGGAGATTTTCGCGCAAAACTAAGAGAGCTATAGAGGGATCGAGATCTCTCTTGTACTGATGGAAACTTCGGAGCAAGTGCGCTAGATTTCAACATGACCTTTATAGAATTCTTTGCTTGGGGTGAAAGTTGCTCAAGCATGTAATTGAATTTCAAATATGAAATTCAAATGAATTTATAAAATTCACAAATGGAAATTAGAAACACTTAATAACTTGAATTGAAGTGATTACAAAAGAAAATGATATAAAAAGATTTCTTTATTAATATATATATATACATATAGTATTACATTGATCTTTTATAATAAATGTATAAAAGTAAAGTATCAGGAATAACGTTACTGAAATAAATAAAAGAGCTCTTTATTACAAAAAAATAAATATGACATTGTCTTTACAAAAGAATTGCAAAAGAAAAAGGAAATAAGTAAACTTTATTAAATATGATACAAATCCTTACAAGTTTCAACTAACAAAGAGAAAAATGAACTTTATTACATTAATAAAAGAATACAATATTCTTTACAATATTTAAGAATCAAATAAAGTTGTAAAAGAATAAAAAAGGAAAACCTAAACTATTTCCCTAGTTAGTCCTATGTCTTCTGTTCTTCAACTCTTCACATTCTTTACTCCTGCAAAAAAAACAAGAAAGAAGAAAAAAAACAGAAATAAAAAAGGGTTATGTTGGTTAGTTTTGCTCTCAGTCTGACAGTGAAATGCACTGTTGGACACATCATTGAGCTTTTAATTGAAGGTGAAAGTTTCACCAAATAAGTGGTATATGTTCTTATGTAGTAGTGGCCTCAGTAGAACCTCATAGGCAGGGGCAAGTTTCACCAAAAGAAGCAAAAGGAAAAATGTTCACAATGGATAAGAGCAAACCATCTGAACTGATCCTCACTGAACAAATATCTCAGTACAATGGAAATTGAACTAGAGAGACCCACTTGATAGCATCTTAGTCATTGCATGCTTGTGTGCTGTCAACACAAGACAAGCACAAGGGAAGATAAGAACACAGCCGTAGCAGCAGAGTACCACACTGTTGGTCACTTACCACACATATCTTTTCACCACACAACACCAACATCTTCATAGCTCAAACCACAAGAACAACATTTGTTCTTGCTGGATCATCACTGATCTTTTTCACACATACTAACAAACCAACCTTTCTAGTCATGATGACTTGAAGAGAAACAAGTCAGGAACAATAAGAATATCAGATCACCCCAACCTATGGTTGCTTCAAGAAGCCATCCAATAGCTAGGACAAGGAGGAGTATATAAGGAGGGCAGCAAGGAAGATTAAGATCAGCAACAGCCAAGGGGAGCCAGAGCTAGGAGGTGAAGGCTACAAGAACAAGTACAACATGTAATCTGAAGCAACACCAAAAATACCACAAGATTATCATCAGCCCCATTACAAGCCTATCTGTCCACTCACCAACAGCAGGTAATAATCATTTGTAATACACATTATACCATGTTGCATGTATTCCTAAATCATGCATACAGATCTGGGAATACTTGAGAAATAATACACACCCACTTGGTCCATCTACCCTTCAACTAGATTTTCATCTAGGAGGATTGGATGGCAAGATTCTCTCAGACTAGCATGCAAGTGGCATGTCTAGATCATCACTGAGTGAAAAGAGGAGGCAACAATAAAATCTGTTCTTGTAAATCCAATAATTTGCCTCAGCCTTTGCATCCTTGGCAGGGACAACTTGCAGCAGATCATGCTGTTTGGATCTACTGTTGTGCACACTCCACATGGGAGGCACCACAACAGCAGATCTACTTGTAGCAGAAGCTACTAAGTCGTTTAACACAAATCCTCAAGTACCAAGTCTGTTCTTATTTATATCAATGCCTCAGCCTTTTGCATCACTGGCCAGAGAAATTCCAGGTCATTAGCCACATATAAATCATCTTAAATAAATGGTTCCAATTCCATTATAGCAGATCATGCTAGTTATAAAATCACTGTGCACACTCAAAATTGAGGCACCATAGTGACAACTACACTAACATAAGCCACTACTTAATTTTGGCACATCATTTTCCTAGTCCATTATATAGGAATCATTCAAATCTTCCACTATCTTGTTGATAGGACCAATTCCAAAACTCACCATAAAGAGAATCTTCTAAAAACAATCATATCATTTTCCTAATAGAGACTATAGGAATCAAGATTCTTATCCAGTTCCCACTGGTAATGTTTACAGGGACTAGATAGGCCCAAGCAATTTTCTTGGAATTATGGATAGAACATTACATTCCTTTACTGCTCAAATGGATAGCTATAGATCCATTGATTTCTTATTGGAGCAAAATGATAAGTTATCACTACCAGTAATCACACAAATTCATACTTCCAGAACTTGATAGTAATAAAGCTAACACCATCATCCAGTAGCACATTTTGATTATCAACATTATAGATCAAAATACATGAGCATATATATATATAGTTACAATAAAAGAACAATAGCAGATGTACCAAAATCAAGTTAGGCCACTAACAATTATTCCCAACAAGAACAAAATCTCATAACTAAACCACCAAGTTGAATTAACATTAGTTCTAGGATAGAATATTACTAAAAACTTGACTCAAACCAAAGGTTTGAATTTAAATATTAATTTATCTATTACCTCTTAGCCATCAGCAATAACCAAAAGAATAATACCAAGCCCAGTGATGAATCAAGTCACAACAACACATGCTCTATTTTTACAGGCAACAATAGTACATGTATCAAATTAAGTGGAGGCATTAAGCACTTAATCAACAAAATCAACTACACTGCCAAACATACCACTCTGACCAATTGAACTTTGCTCAAGAGCTCAATTCTTATTTCCTGAACATGGTCAATCATACGGTGCTGAGAGGATTGAGAGAGGGAGAAAGCAAAGAATTCAGATTCAACCAAAAATAACATCATAGCAAAACCATACATGCCAGGGATAACCACATCATCCAAATTTGGACATCAGATCAAGCACCCTACAATTTATCAATTAAACTAAAGTCTGACAGTGCAAGTCAAACATGCTAGGGGTAGTTAATCGTCCAGATTGGGACACCATTGCAAGTAATCAGCTAGTAACATATCACCATACAACCTTAATCCCAACCTTAGGAGTATATTGGCCCAAGAATCGGTCATACAAGGATTACCTGAATTAGAGGAAGAAGTAGCGGGAACACACTTGGTTCGGCGCCCGGGGTTGCACAGCTGTAGCGCCATCCCGCCGGTGCCGGAGCCGAGACGTCACCACCATAGTGAGGCAGCATAGCGACACCTCCATAGGCGCCGGGGTTGCAGCCCAAGCTGCCGTCCCTCCGGTGTTGGAGTAGCGTGTGAGACCTGGAGAATCAGTTGAAAACCATGGTCAGTCATAGTAGTAGTAGCAGCAACGACGCCACCGGAGAGCAAGCACTAGAGCGCAGGCGCCGAGCCAATGGTCGTGGGGCTAGGGTTTCGACCGACCACGCTCGCAAGGGCATGGGCCAACCAAATCGATGGTTGAGAAGAGTAGAGGAGGAGAGGGCAAGGCATCGCCGACGAGAAGCTCCGCTAGATGTGGTCGACGGTGGCCAGAAAAGCGGCAGGCGGCGGCGCCGCATTAGGAGCAGAAGGGGATGAGGAAGAGAGGTCGTGCGTGTGAGTGTGCGTGAATGAGAGAAATGAGAGAGAGGGGGTGTTGGGCTGGGAATAAGCCCAACTGGATGGGCCTAGGTGGGCCGGATCGGCCTAAGGGCCAAATTATCCTATACACCTAGTTCAATTGGCAAAGAAATAATAATAAAAAGGATAATATACATTAATTATAAATTACCATAATACCTTTAATAATAATTATACCCTAGAAAAATATAGAAAAATCCCAAAAATACGTATGATATATCAGCATGACCACAAAAATAATATCTACCTAATAAAAATATAATTTTAATTGTTTAAAACAAATATAAAGTAAAATAATTATTAACACCAATAAATCTTAAATGAAATGTTATAAAATAAAACAAAAACCCTAAAAATAAATAAAAAAATCATTTTTGTGTATCAAAATAACTCTACTATTTTATAAAAATACTAATTTAGAGTTTTACAAATAAAACATAAAGCAAATATTTAAAGACACTTAATTCTTTGATGAATTTTATAAAAATAAAGATAATACTTAAAAATAAATAAAATTTATTTTTAAGGTCTTGTATAAATATATTACACTAGAAAAATATTAAATATATTATTAGAAAAGTCTTTAATATTTTAAATAATAAATCCTTACCTAATACTTATTTTATGAATTCTTTAAAAATAATTGTTAAGTAAGAAATAATCACAATTCTTATAAAAACTTGAGCAATTAGTGTCTTTGTACTAAATTCCAAACCCATAACCTAAATTCATAATCAAATTTAAGTATAACTTTTAACTTTAAAATATTCTTTTAAAAATCTTATTAAGAATCCTTTTAAATAAACATTGGGTATCACCCATTTATATAATATGGTGAATAACCATTATATCTTAACCACTATTAACATAACTTTAATTTCTAACAAATTACTAAGATCATCTAATTATGATTCCATTAAATAAATGCATATTATTTTCTTAATAAGCAAAACAAATTTAATCTAAATCATTCACTTAAATATAAATCGAATAATTCCACACCTTAGTTATACCTATCATAAATCTCAAACTTGGGAATAATTAAAATATATTACATCTTAATTTTACTTAACCTTTTAAAGTTAACTTTAGTCTATTGAACTTAAGACATAAAGCATCTCAAGTCCAAACTAATAAATCAAACACCAAAAGACATTGATCATGTTCTATTAACAATGATGATTGTTTAAACCTTAGAAAGGAAATATTTTCTTCAAATGTTATTCTTTTTTCCACTTCAAGCAACAATTCTATGATAGTTCTTTCAAACCTCAATAATCCAATACATAGACTTCCATCCTAATCACCAAATAGCAACTCATCTAAATCTTAAATTACTATTAAACTCTACTTTTATATCTTGTATATCAAAAAATCCCTATAGATGCACTTCATGTGAAGTAAAAATTTGAAGATAAACCAACTCTTAAAGGAATCACCTAAGTTCACTTCACTTATAGTATTGGGGATTCACTTCGGGTTTTTTACAAAATGCATAGCATTACTTATGCACAACAGCATATTGCTTCTTTAAACATTAGTCCTTACCGGACCAATGATGCAGATTTCAAATATTGGATCTTATGTCGTCTCGGAGACCGTGAGTGCATAATCTTGCAATCACAAAAGGCAAGTTCACACTTGCTCATGTCCTTAGATTATTTTCTGTAAAGTATTTTACAAATCCAGTGTTGTCATCACCTGCATTTGAAAAGGGTCAGAAAACACTATTTTCATAATAATATGATTATAGGTTATTTACCATGAGGTAATAACCTACTATGAAAGTTCCGGTGGTAAAGGAACATATTATCTTAGACTTAACAACCAATGTCGCCAGTGATTCTTGCGCCGTATATCACGCGTTAACCATGAGATTTGGAATGGGACGGAGAAGTCAGTTGTATCTTCTTCCTCTCTCATGTAGCCGGATGTGCAGGTCGTGGCTGTTATCACTCGTAGCATGCATATTAATTGGTAATTCACAGAGGATATGCAGCATATGGGTGGGAACCCTCAACGTCCCACGATAGTTCTGGCATCTAACATTTTGTACAAACCATTGCCGTAATTTAATATGTGGGCATGGTGTACACCAAGGAGACATGCGAGGTCGCGAAGGGGGCAGTGATTGGCTTGGATCATCTTCTGGGCCCCACACCATAGGAAGTGTGGACGGCAAAGATCGCCCGGTTGTGCAACAAGGATTTGATTTCTCATGGGAAAATTAGCGCACCTCTGCAGAGTGTACGAACTATAACTTGTTACTCCCTGTTCCGGGAAGGAGCTGCGAACGCGGCAGGAAAGGAACTCCATGAAAGTTCTGGTAAACCCGTGAAGGCTGACGGACATATATTTTCAGAATAAAAGCAACCTTTCAAGAAATGTTTACGAAAACCTTCATTGCCTACGACCTATAGTCTGTGGCTATAGATATAGTGCATCAAACACTCCTTGTCTAGTGAACTTGCTGAGTACGCTCGTACTCAACGTATCTTCTTAACCCTTGCTAGGTTCTAAAGCCAGTGGAGACGATGACTACATCAAGTCATATTCCTGGAATCATCATCAAAAGCTAAAGCTCTTAAATGAAGTCAAGAAAGTCAACATATCCATCAACTCAAGTGAAGACGAAGTTGCTGATTAGATAAGAATAGAATCTCTAGCCATAGAACCTATTTCTGTAGTGTATTGCAATAGCAGCAATGCCAGACCATTAGTTAAGATATTAATCTTAATAGTATTATAGTTTTGGAGTTGTTAATTTCTGATTCTTCTTTGTAAGAAGTTTATGTCTCTCTCTTTAACCTAGAGTGTTCTCTGGATCTTGTGTAAAGAGTTGAGTTGTAACCTATAGTCATGTCTTGTACCTGCTGTGTTTTTGTTGTACCACTCTGAGGGATGTAATACTAGTGAACGGTGTTTCATTGGTGTTATGTCAACGACTATAGTGTACTACATCATGCAGTGGTATGCTGGGTCACCGCAAAGGTTCACCGATCCAGAGGGGGAAGGGTACATGGATGTGTCATAACAAAGTGTAATGGTGGAATCATGTCCTAGATCACTTGGTTGGACACTTGGAAGAGAGAAATCAAACTCTAATTTGAAAGTCAAAAAGGTAGTTTGAAAAAGTCAAACTGGGACAATATTTCCAAGTGGAGGGAGGGAAGGATTCATACCTAGGGAAGGAATCCTCCCTCCCCTTGCCGCCGACCACATGAAATGGTGTTGGGGGAGGATTAACTCCCCCTTGCCGCCCCTCCCTCTCATAAATAGAGGGGAGGGGTCACCCCTTGCCCCACACCACCAAACCCTAGCCAAGGCGCCTAGCCCTCTCTAGCCGCCGCTAGGAGCTCCTCCCAAGCCACCGACTTGGACCATCCCCTTGCCCTAGCCGCCGGCCACACCACCCCCTCGGCGCCCTCTAAACCCTAGATCACCGAGTCCATATTCTACTCCACCATACTCGCTCCGACTTAGGCGAAGCCCTGCGGGATCTCCCCTCTAAACTCCGACACCACACCGTCATGCTGCCGGAATCGCGAGGAGAGAGCTACAACCTCCGCTGCCTACTGGAACAAGGGAGAGGAAGGTATTCATAGTGTACCAAACGTGTGACCGACTGCGGGAGCTCTGCCGGAACACGGCGCCGAAAGGATCATCTACGCGATCTTGAGATCGACAAGTGAACGACTACATCACCCACAATAATCTGCTCTCGTTAACCGCTTTGGAATCTTTGAGGGTGAGTACTCTATCGACTCGTTGCTACAATCTAGTAGATAGATCTTGGCTTATGTGTGTTCATGCGATAGAATTTTTTGTTTTCCGTGCTACGAACCCCTACGGTTGTATCAGAGCTGTGTCTATATGTAGATCTATTGCACGAGTAGAACACAATGGTCATTATGGGCGGTGGTGCTTTTATTATCAATTGCTTATTGTGTACTTTGCATCTTGTGGGATGGTGGGATGAAGCGGCCCGGGCTAACCTTACATGACATCGTTCATGAGACTTGCTCCACGCTCGACGTGCAACTTGTATTGCATAAGTGGCTTTGTGGGTGTCTGTCTCTCCCATCATAGTGAAGATTCAATTTACAACGGGCACTTGATAGTTCATGCATCAACATTGTGGTTCTTGTTCGTAAGTTAGAAGGGTACTTATTGAAATCCCCAAACCACGTAAAATATGCAAAGAAAATTATAAGGGTCTAAATTTGTTTTGCAGGGGTGTGATGTGATGTGATATGGCCATGATTGTGATTATATATGATGTATGCAATGATCCTTGTTGTAAGTCGGCAACCGGCACGAGCCATATGGTTGTCTTTTAATTTTGTTAAGACCTGCGTGTCTATTATTCAAAGTAGTTGTAATAGTTGATGATGGTGGACGACAACCATGGAGCGGTGCCATTAACCTTGACGCCACGCCGGTGATGATGGAGATCATGTTCGTGCTTGAAGATGGAGATCGGAAGCACAAGAAGAAAGGCCATATCATATCACATATTTTGAATTGCATGTGATGTTAATCCTTTTATACATCTTATATTGCTTAGATCGCAATGGTTGCATTATAAGATGATCCCTCTCACAAAATTATCAAGTAAAAGTGTTCACCCTTAGTTAGCACCGTTACCAAGACTCGTCGTTTCAAAGTACCACGTGATGATCGGGTGTGATAGAATCAACATGTGCATACAACGGGAGCAAGCCAGATTTTCTCATGCAAAAACTAAGGTTAAACTTGACGAGCCTAGCATGTACAGACATGGTCTCGGAAGATGGATCACTGAAAGGTAAAGCATGAGTCGAGTAAATTGCATAAAGCTACCATAATTCAGGCTGTCAGAATGAATCAGTACCAACATTCATAATTTTTTCGTGTCAGTACCAATTTTGAGTCACAACATTGCAAATCGCACTAATTCATGGCTAAGAGCATTTTGACAGCAGTACTGATAGTTAGGGCCCACTTGTAAGAGCTGACATGGCACCCACGTGGATAACGAGATCAGATGGAGGTAGGGCCGCATGTCATCCACTCATCTTAATTCCCCTCCTCTTTCTTCTTCCTCCCATCTCCATTAGGTCCGTCCGACCCCTCCATGGGCTTCCCCTGGTCGTCGCCGTATGCCCCGCCCTCCTTTTTACCACTAGCCAGAAATCTCCGCCCACCCTCCTTCGCCAGAGCGCGCCCACTCCAACCTCGTCCCGAGCTCTCCCGCGCCATGTCGTTCGCTATAGCTCGCCCCGTGTTGCCGTTCGCCATAGCTCGCCTGCGCTCACGACGCCCATGGTCTAAGCTTGCCCACGCCCATGCTTCCATGGCGGAGATCGCACCCATTCCCTCGCCGTCCTTCGCTAGAGATCGCCTACATCGCCCTTCACCAGAGATCGCCCACCCGCATGTTTCTCTTTGTCATAGCTCGCACGCGCCATGCTGCCCTAGCAGGTCGCGCCCGCACGCGTCACCTTTCACCATAGCTCGCCCATGTCTCTACTGAACCCGCCGTCCTCGATCTGGGTGAGCTACTCCAGGTGCCACACGGGTCTGCCCCGCGAGCTCAAAGCAGCTGGAGAGCACGTAGTAGTGGGGCGGTGACGGGGCAGGGCGGGCCGGCTGCTGCACCCCTACCGTTGGTGTCGGGTTCCGGCGGGTGGCGATCCATGCCGTGCGCGGGGCAGAGAAAAGGGGTGAGACAAAGAGGACAAGTACTAATAGGTGGGCATCACGTCCAGCTCATCTCATCCTCCATTGTGGCAATGTTTATTGACTAGTCCGCTGTGTTAGGCGAGTCCCACTTGTCAGGAAACACGTTAAAATGCTATCAGATGAAAATTAGTGTGATTTGCAACGTTGTGCCCCAATCTTGGTACTGACTCGCAAAAATTATGAATGTTGGTACTGACTGGTAAGTGAAGCCCGAATTGTGGTAGCTATCTGCAATTTACTTGCATGAGTCATATAGTAGATATGATGAACATGTTGATTGTTCGCCTTTGAAACTACATTATGTATTGTGATGATCGCACTTGATGTAGTGGATTTGGTTAGTGTGATTACTAAAAAAATGTGAGGGATATTGTTTTGAGTGGGAGTTCACCTAGATTAATTTAACTATTAATTAGAACTCAATTTGTCATAACCTTAGTCCAAACTATTGAAAATATGTTGTAGATCAATGGCGGCCCCTACCATCAATTTTAATGCGTTCCTAGAAAAAGAAAATTTGAAAAACAATGGAATCAACTTCGCGGATTGGTTCACAATTTGAGGATTGTCCTCAATGCTGGTCAGTTGACCTATGTGCTAGATGCACTGTTGGGTGACCCACCTGCAAATGATGCTATCGATGATGATAAAAATGTTTTCCGTACTCGGAAGAATTAGTACTCCACAGTTCAGTGTGCTATCTTGTATGGTTTGTAATCGGAGCTTCAAAAGAGGTTTGAGAACTTTGACCACATGATATTTTCCTTAAACTCAAAATAATATTTGAGGCTCACGCGGCAATTGAGAGTTATGAAACTTCTGAAAAGTTCTTTAACTGCAAGATGGAGGAGGGCAGCTTTGTCAGTGTGCATGTGCTTAAGATGTCTAGGAACGCCAATAAGCTCCAGAGCTTGGGAATAATATTTCCTAATTCTTTGGGGATTCACCGTGTCCTCCAATCATTACCACCAAGTTACAAGAACTTTGTGATGAACTACAACATGCAGCACATGGATAAGACGTTGCCAGAACTCTTCTCTATGTTGAAGTCTGCAGAAGTGGAGATCAAGAAAGAGCACCAAGTTTTAATGGTCAATAAGACCACCAATTTCAAGACCAAGGTTGGGCCTACGCCTGATAGTGAGTGCTTTTACTGCAAGGGAGAGGTCACTGGAAGCGGAATTGCCCCAAGTACTTGGCGGATCTGAAGAACGGCAACATCAAGAAGAAAGGTATATCCAATACATGTTATTGATGTGTATCTTTCTAGTAATCGTAGTAGTGCCTGGGTATTTGATATTGGTTTGGTTGCTCATATTTGTAACTCGAAACAGGTGTTGCAGAATAAACGGAGACTAGCCATGAGGTGACAATGCGCGTTGGAAATGGATCAAAAGTTGATGTGGTCACGGTCGGAATGCTCCCTCTTCATCTACCATCGGAATTAGTTTTATACTTAAATAATTGTTATTTGGTGCCTGCATTGAGCATGAATATTACATCAGGATCTTGTTTATTGCGAGACTGTTACTTGTTTAAGTCCAAGAATAATGGTTGTTCGATTTATATGAGTAATATCTTTTATAGTCATGCACCTTTGATAGATGGTTTATTCTTACTGAATCTCAATAGTAGTGATACATCGTAAACGTATCTATAATTTTTGATGCTCCATGCTTGTTTTATATCATTTGTCTTATATTTTGTCTACACTTTGAGGTATTTTTATACACTTTCTGGAACTAACCTATTGACAAGATGCCGCAGTGCCAGTTCCTGTTTTCTGCTGTTTTTGGTTTCAGAAAAGCTAAAAAATGAATATTCTCGGAATTGGACGGGACAAAAGCCAAAGTTACTATTTTTCCCAGAGCAATAAGTAAACACGAAGTAGAGACGGAGTAGGGCACCAGGGTGGGCACATCCTAGGATGGCGCGGGCCCACCTAGGCCACGCCACCAGGGGGTGTGCCCCCCTGGCTGCCTCCTCGCCTCGCCTCTTCGGCTATAAGAATCCCCCAAGGTAGAAACCCTAAATCATCCATCATACATCCACGAAAACCTCCATAGCGCCGCCGCCACCGAAGGGGAGATTCAGGGGGCAGAAGTCTCTGTTCCGGCACCCTGTCGGGATGGGGAAGTGCCCCCGGAGCCATATCCATCGATCTCTAGTGCCATCTCCATCGCCGTTGCTGATTCCCATGATAAGGAGGGAGTAGTTCTTCCTCAAGGCTAAGGGCTCTACCGGTAGCTATGTGTTCATCTCTTTCTCTATGCATGATCTTATTGTGATCATGAGAATTATAATCAAGTAGATCTACCTTGCTACTCAAGTGCTTTAATAGATCTTCGGCTCTCCCCACGTGTGTGAAAGTGACAGCGTGCGCACCGTGTTGCACTTAGGCTAGATTTTATATAAATACTAATCATGAGTATATTTTGAGTTAGTTGTCTGTATGAAATTATGGTGTTTGTTTGAACCATCTAGCGCTCAAGGTGACAGTGTGGGGTTATCTAGATGGGGAAGGCGGACTTTGAGGTGTGTTGTTATAGCCCTACCATGGATTAGAGTTACCCAACCGGAGAGTAGTTTAGAGTAGTATCACGAAGAGAATATATTTATATGAGAGAGTGTTCACTAGTGAAAGTATGATCCCTAGGCCTTGTTTCCAAGCATTGAAACACCGTTTACAACTATATCTATTGCATGTTTGCTTGCCTTTAGTTCCTTCCTCCCGTCAAGCTCTTTTCTGGCACCGTTGTCTTATAATCATTCATATCACTTGTATTTCACTATCTCGTCGCCGAACTAGTGCACCTATATACCTGACAAGTGTATTGGTTGTGTTGGGGACACAAGAGACTTCTTGTATCTTGATTGCAGGGTTGTTTGAGAGGGATACCTTTGACCACTTCCTCCCTGAGTTCGATAAACCTTGGGTAATCCACTTAAGGGAAACTTGCTGCTGTTCTACAAACCTCTGCACTTGGAGGCCCAACAACTGTCTACAAGAATAGAAGTGCGTAGACATCAAGTAGTGATACACATGTTCATAATATAGGAGCTAAACGTTTGAAATTGAATGATGATTCTACATACATGTGGCACTATCATCTTGGTCACATTGGAGTGAAGTGTATGAAGAAACTCCATTTTGATGGACTTCTTGAATCACTTAATTTCGAATCACTTGAAAGATGCGAAACATGTCTGATGGAAAAATGACTAAGACTCCATTTTATGGTATGATGGAGCGTTCTACGGACTTATTGGAAATCATACATACCGATGTGTGTGGCCTGATGAGTGTAGCATCATGCGGTGGTTATCGTTTGTTCTTACTTTCACGGATGAGTTGAGTAGATATGGGTATATCTATTTCATGAAACATAAGTCCAAAACTTTCGAGAAGTTTAAGGAATTTCAAAGCGAAGTAGAGAATCAACATAACAATAAGATTAAATTTCTACGATCTGATCATGGAGGTGAATATCTAAGTTACGAGTTTAGCGAGCATTTGAAGAAATGTGGAATACTTTCCCAATTGACACCGCCGGGAACACCACAATGTAATGGTGTGTCCAAACATCATAATTGAACTCTCTTAGATATGGTTCATTCTATGATGTCACTTAGATATTTACCGTTATCGTTTTGGGGTTATGCATTCGAAACAACCACATTCACTTTAAATAGGGCACCATCTAAATCCGTTGAAACGACACTGTATCAATTATGGTTTGGGAAGAAACCTAAATTGTCGTTCCTTAAAGTTTTGGGTTGCGAAGCTTATGTAAAGAAGTTACAGCCCGACAAGCTTGAACCCAAAGCCGAAAAATGTGTCTTCATAGGATACCTGAAGGAAACTATTGGATATACCTTCTATCATAGATCCGAAGGCAAAATCTTCGTTGCCAAGAATGGATCCTTTCTAGAGAAGGAGTTTCTCTCGAAAAAAGTGACTGGAAGGAAAGTAGAACTCGACGAGGTTGTCAAACCTTCTCTCGGATTTGAGAGTAGCGCAGCAACAGAAGAAGTTCCTGTGGCGCCTACACCAATAAGAGAGAAATCTAATGACGGTGATCATGAAACTTCGGTCGAAGTTACTACAGAACCTCGCAGGTCAACAAGGACTCATACCACTCCCGATTGGTATGATCCTGTTATGAGTGTCATGATCGTGGATGACACCGATGACCCTGCGATGTATGAGGAAGCGATGATGATCCTGGATTCCAATGAATGGCAAGAAACCATGAAATCCGAGATTGGATCCATGTACGAAAACCAAGTGTGGACTTTGGTGGACTTACCGGATGGCCGGAAGGCTGTCGAGAACAAATGGATTTTCAAGAAGAAAATAGATGTTGATGGTAATGTAACCGTCTATAAATCTCGACTTGTCGCAAAAGGGTTTCAACAAATTCAAGGAGTTGACTATGATGAGACTTTCTCACCGGTAGCAAAGCTAAAGTCTATGAGGATTTTGTTAGCAATCGCTACATATTATGATTATGAGATATGGCAGATGGATGTCAAAACGACGTTCCTCAATGGAGACATTGATGAAGAGTTGTATATGGTACAACCCAAAGGTTTTGTCGATCTTAAAGATGCTAACAAGGTATGCAAACTTCAATGATACATTTATGGATTGAATCAAGCATCCTAAAGTTGGAATCGACGTTTTGATAAAGTAATCAAAAGTTTTGGTTTTATAAAAACTTATGGAGAAGCTTGTATTTACAAGAAAGTGAGTGGGAGCTCTGTAGCATTCCTAGTACTATATGTAGACGACATATTGTTGATTGGTAATGATGTAGACCTTCTTAAAATTGTTAAAGATTATTTGAATAATAGTTTTTTAATGAAGGATCTTGGCGAAGCTGCTTACACATTAGGCATAAATATTTATAGAGATAGATCAAGACGCCTAATATCGCTTTCACAAAGTACATATTTGGACAAAGTTCTAAATAGGTTTGGAATGGAAGATAGCAAGAAAGGGTTCTTGCCCATGTTGCCCAATACGACCTTGAGTAAAACTCAAAGTCCCGCTACGGCAGAAGATAGAGAGAGGATGAGTAATACTCCCTATGCCTCAACCATAGGATCTATCATGTATGCCATGCTATGTACTAGACCCGACATTGCATATGCTGTTATTTTGACTAGCAGATATCAAAGTGATCAAGGGGTGGATCATTGGAAAGCGGTCAAAACATCCTTAAGTACTTGAGAACTAGGGATATGGTTCTTTCTTATGGAGGTGATGAACAACTCATTGTTAATGGTTACACCGATGATAGTTGGAACACCGATCCAGATGATTCTAAATCTCAATTTGGATACGTATTTACTTTGAATGGTGCGGCGGTGAGCTGGAGGAGTGCAAAGCAAAGCGTTGTGGCGAGATCTTCAACAGAATCGGAATACATAGCTGCTTCAGAGGCTTCACAAGAGGCGATACGGATGAAGGAGTTCATTACAGAGCTTGGTGTGGTTCCTAGTGCGCTGGACCCAATGTCTATCTACTGTGATAACATGGATGCCATAGCCAATGAACAGGAGCCAAGGTCACAAAATAAGCTGAAGCATATCAAGCTACATTTTCACGCTATTCGAGAGCATGTCCAAGATGGTGACATAAAGATTTGCAAAGTACACACATATCTGAATGTGGTGGATTCGGTGACTAAACCTCTCCCGAGGGAAAAACATGACCAGCACCAAACCGCCATTGGTGTTCGGTATATTACCATGTAATCTAGATTATTGACTCTAGTGCAAGTGGGAAACTGTTGGATATATGCCCAAGAGGCAATAATAAAAGTATTTATTATTATCTCTTTGTCTTTATGATAAATGTTTACATTCATGCTATAATTGTATTAACCAAAAACATTAATACTTGTGTGACTTGTAAACTTGTTAGAGTCCCTAGTAAAGCATCTTTATAATACTAGCTTTTGGTTAATAGATGATCATGGTTTCCTGATCATGAACATTAAGATGTTATTGACAACAAGATCATATCATTAGGAGAATGGTGTGATGGAAATACTCCTATAGATAAGTGTAGCATAGAGATAAAGTCATTTCAGTAGTTCGTTTGCTATAAGCTTTCAGATACATAGTAACCTAAATCCTTCGACCATGAGATCATGTTAATCACCATCACTGGATGGATGCTTTGATGACATCAAACACCACTTTGTAACTGGGTGGTTATAAAGGTGGCATTGAGTGTTTGGAAAGTATGTGTTGAGGCACATGGATCAATAGTGGGATTTGTCCATCCATATGACAGATAGATATACTCTGGGCCCTCTCGGTGGAATGTCATCCAATTAGCTTGCAAGCATGTGACATGCTCACAAGGGATCACATATCATAGGAACAAGTAAAGAGTACTTATCGGTAACGAGTTTGAACTAGGTATGTAGAGATACCAACGATCAGACCTTGGATAAGTAAAGTATTGCGAGAGAAAAGTAAATTGGTATCATATGTAAATGGTTCATTCGATCACAAAGTAATCGTTGAAATATGTGGGAGCCATATGAATTTCTAGATTCCTCTATTGATTATTGATCTGCGAAGAGTCTCGGTCATGTCTGCATAATTCACGAACCGTAGGGAGACACACTTAAGGATTCGATATTTTTTAGTAGATATGGAATGTGAGTAAGAAGACCGAATGTTGTTCGGAGTCTCAGATGGGATCCGGGATATCACGAGGAGTTCCGTAAGAGTCCAGAGAATAAAATTCATATAAGGAAAGTCCAATTCCAGAGTTTGGGAATGGTTTTGGTGTTTTCACCGGAATGTTCTAGAAGGGTCTAAAAGGTTCACCGATCCAGAGGGGGAGGGTACACGGATGTTTCATGACAAAGTGGAATGGTTGCATCATGTCCTAGATCACTTGGCTGGACACTTGGAAGAGAGAAATCAAACTCTAATTTGAAAGTAGTTTGAGGAAGGTCTTCATAGTGTACCAAACGTGTGACCGATTGCGGGAGCGCTACCGAAACGCGGCACCGGAATGATCGTCTACGCGGTCTTGAGATCGGCAAGTGAACGACTACATCACCCACGATAATACGCTCTCATTAAGCGATTTGGAATCTTCAAGGTTGAGTACTGTATCGACTCGTTGCTACAATCTAGTAGATAGATCCTGGCTTGTGTGTGTTCATGCGATAGAATTTTTTTGTTTTCCATGCTACGAACCCCTACATAGAGATCCTCCATGGACACAGTGTTACTAGCCTCACTCCATCCTTCTCCATCTTGGCTACCCATATAATCTTAGGCGGTAAAGCCCGAATAAAGAGCCGAGGCTCTTATACCAATTGAAAGGATCGTATGGGCACCTAGAGGGGAGATAGGTGAATAGGTGTTACTTCAATTTTTACTCTTTTTGAAGTTACGGTTTGACACGAAAGGTAAATTCTATAGATTATGAAACTATGGTGAATTTACCTATATGTCAACCTAGAAAAAATAACTAAGAAAGAACAATATAAGTAAAGTGCGGTAAAGGATAGAAGTAACCAAAGTGGAGAACAGGGATACACAAGGATCTGTTTCCTGTAGTTCCTTAATTTTGAGGGGGAGTACGTCTGTGTTTGGAGAGAGGGTGGTTTCAAACAACCAACACCATGAGAGGCCTCCCTTGTTCTACGGTGAACCTCACCCCAAAGGGTTCGATTCACTTCTTCCACTATATCGGCAACCTTCGAGGTGGAAGCCGCAACCTTTACAACAAGTTCGAGGCACACATCCACAACTGAATTGGAGGCTCCCGAATGCAAGCAAGCTGTCACACAATTAACGACAAGCTTGTAAGAACCAAATCAAGAACTAGGGTTTCCAATGAAACACTAGAGCAAGGGGACCTCAAGTGAATGAGGGGGAAATGAAGATATCTCTTGGTGAAGCTTTAGATCAAGGCCTCCTCCTTCGATTCTCCGAAGATTAAGGCCTTTGGATGATTGAATGGGGAGATCTTGTTGATTTGATGGCTCTAGGGTTAGGGTTCTTCTTTCTGAAAAAGAGCAGCTGGAGGAAGGGGACAACGTCCCCTATTTATATGTCTGCTGCAATCCAACCGTTTTCTGATCGTTGGATACATTTCCACACCGGAGATTCCGGTCCTCGGACTGGAGACTCTGGCTGACCTTGTTCCACACGGAGACTCCGGCCTGTCTCCGGACGATCTCCAGACCACCATACAGAATGTCCTAGCCTTGGTGAAGATTCCCACTCCAGGGACTTTCTGTAGTTTCCGGCCTGAGGTACACCTGTACTCCGGTGTTTTCACAACGGAGCTGTCATGGAAATGGCCATGACAGATGCTGTGAATGGCAGCGAGTAGTAGAACAAGGGGCAAGGGTGTCCAGCCATCTGCGGTGCGATATGAGGGCGGAGACTCAAGGTTTTACCCAGGTTTGTCCCCCCGGGGGTAAAGACCTACTCCTGCTAGATTGTATTATCGAGACATTACACTGGTGGCGAGCTCTGCGACTAGGCGGCGAGTCGATGGGGTATCTGATGGAACGTAAGTGCTATGCGTACCCTAGGGAGGTTTATATAGGGGTACCTCGCTGGGGTTTATAGATCTACAACCGAGTTGGATAAATACTCAGAGGGTTTTGACCTAATACGACTGGGCCTAGCTACGCTTATGGGCCTTTAGCTTCCAGTCGCCTGGCTCCTTCTTGGGTCGTGATCCAGTCGCTGTCCTGCAGGCCCACTTGCTGGGAGTTGGATCCAGTAGGGAACGTCCTGCTGGGTATACCCCACTCGGCATATCCCCATCAGTAGTCCCCGAGGTAGTCGTTGATTCATCGCAGGTGTTCTTTGGCAGTTAGTGTATATGGGTCCAATTTGGACACCCAGTCGAATCGGCGGTGGACTCCCTCAATGAAGGAAAGAATTCTCAACATATATCTTCAGTTGCAATATCGGCGACCAGTCGAATCGCCAATTTGACAAGCAGTCAAGTCACATCTTTGGCGAATGGGTCAGCGAGTCGAGTAGACAAAGTTGGACTATCATTTTTGGTCAAACTAGTTGTTGGGTAATCCAACAGTAATATCGGTGCAATCACCGCGCGGTAACGGCTCCTCCGAAACTGGTGGGAAGCAACCACTATATAAGGAGAGTGATGGGGGAGTTGCGAGTCTTCCTCACATTTCCTCCGATCCCGTGCACCCTTCAGTCTTCCATTCCTCCCGACCCGAAATTTCTAGAGCTAGCGAATCCAGATCTCCGTTTCTATGGCGCCTCCGAAGGAACTGTGGGGCAAGTCCAAGTGCACCAAGGCAATGTTGAAATCCTTTCAAGATGTCGGGATTCTCTGCAAGGGAAGATGGTGAGTCCCCTCGGCAAGAGAGATGGAGCTGGATTCCTGCACCGGCGAATTCATCTGCTTCACCACCCATCTAGAGAGGGGTTGGGATTCCCCACTTCGATCTTCTTCTGATGGTTCTGCGCCTACTACGCCATCAAGCCTTCAGATTTGGGGCCTCATAGCATCGAGCAGCTCGCCATTTTTGTGGCGTTCTGCGAGTGCTATTTGGGGTGCCACCCCTACTTCCCGCTGTGGCAGGAACTGTTCCATGGGCATGTCGGTCATGAAGGAGCCGGTAGCCCGATGCTGGCAGCGGTGTTGGAGATATGCCCTAGAGGCAATAATAAATGTAGTTATTATTATATCTTTGTGTTTATGATAAATGTTTACATTCATGCTATAATAGTATTAACAAGGAAACATTGATACTTGTGTGATTTGTAAACTTAATTTGAAGTCCCTAGTAAAGCCTCTATATAATACTAGCTTGTTGGTTAATAGATGATTGTGGTTTCCCTATCATGAACATTGAGATGTTATTAACAACAAGATCATATCGTTAGGAGAATGATATGATGGACATACTCCTATAGATAAGCGTAGCATAAAGATCAAGTCATTTTAATAGTTCAATTGCTATATGCTTTCTGATACATAGTAATCTAATTCCTTCGACCATGAGATCATGCATATCACCTTTACTGGATGGATGCTTTGATGACATCAAACACCACACCGTAACTGGGTGGCTATAAAGGTGGCATTGAGTGTTCGGAAAGTATTGGTTGAAACACATGGATCAAGAGTGGGATTTGTCCATCCATATGACGGATAGATATACTCTGGGCCCTCTCGGTGAAATGTCATCCAATTAGCTTGCAAGCATGTGAATGGCTCACAAGGGATCACATATCACGGGAACGAGAAAAGAGTACTTATCGGTAACGAGGTTGAACTAGGTATGCAGAGATACCGACGATCATAACCTCGGATAAGTAAACTATCGTGAGACAAAGGGAAATTGATATCGTATGTAAGTGGTTCATTCGATCGCAAAGTAATCGTAGAAATATGTGGGAGCCATATGAATTTCCAGATTCCTCTATTGGTTATTGTTCGGAGAAGTGTCTCGATCATGTCCGCATAATTCACGAACCGTAGGGAGACACACTTAAGGATCCGACGTTGTTTGAGTAGTTATGGAATGATGAGAAAGAGACCGAATGTTGTTCAGAGTCTCGAATGGGATTCGGGATATCACGAGGAGATCCGGATTGGTCCGGAGAATTAGATTCATATAAGGAAAGTCCCGTTTCGGAGTTGAAGAATGGTTCCGGTGTTTTCATCGGGAATGTTCTAGAAGGTTCCGGAATGTCCGGCACTCCGGGGGGGAAGGGTACATGAATGTGTTGTATCAAGTTGGTATGATTGCATCATGTACTAAGTGTCATCGCTGAACCAAATAAAGGATTAATTCAAATCCTAGTTTGAAAAGTCAAACAGCTAATTTGAAAAGTCAAGCGGCTAAATTTGGAAAGAGGAAAAGAGGAGGAGTGGGAAACCGAGTTGGGGAGGAGTTCCCTCCTCCAACCGGCAGCGCCCACCCAAGCCGAGTTGGGGAGGGACTCCCCTCCCTCCCCTTGGCCGGCCGGCCCCTCCACCTATATAAGGAGGGGCAGGGCTCCCTCCTAGAGACACACAAGATCCTCTCCTCCAAACCCTAGCCCCAAGCCGCCGCCGCCTCCATAGCCGCCGCCGGCCCTAGGGCAAACCCTAGCCGCCGTCTAGCTAATCCCTAGCCGCCGGCTTGCCTCCTCCTTGGTGTGTCTAAACCCTAGAACACCGAGGGACTCTCTCATACTCCACCATACTCGCTCCGGCTTAAGGCGAAGCCCTGCGAGATCTCCCCTCTACTTCCGGTACCACGCCGTTGTGCTGCCGGAATCGCGAGGAGAGTGCTACAACCTCCGCTGCCTGCTGGAACAAGGGAGGGGCAGGTCTTCGTCGAGTACTGAACGTGTGACCGACTACGGGAGCGCTGCCGGAACACAGCGCCGGAAGGATCGTCTACGCGATCTTGAGATCGGGAAGAGTACGACTACATCACCCACGAGAATCCGCTCTCGTTAAACACTTTGGAATCTTCGAGGGTGAGTTATTCTATCCACTCATTGCTACAATCTAGTAGATAGATCTTGGCTTGTTTGTTTGTATGCGGTAGAAATTTTTTGTTTTCCATGCTACGAAACCCTACAGTGGTATCAGAGCCGTGTCTATATGTAGATCTGTTGCACGAGTAGAACACAATGGTCATTGTGGGCGTTGATGCTTTTATTGTCGATTGCTTCTTGTGTACTTTGCATCTTGCGGTATGTTGGGATGAAGCGGCCCGGGCTAACTTTACATGACATCGTTCATGAGACTTGCTCCACGCTTGACATGCAACTTGTATTGCATAAGTGGCTTTGCGGGTGCCTGTTTCTCCTAGCATAGTTAAGATCCAATTTACAACGGGTGATTAACAATACTAGTATCAATGTTGTGGTTCTTGTTCGTAAGTTAGAACGACACTTATTGAAAGCCCCAAACCACGTAAAATATGCAAAGAAAGTAGAGGCGTCTAACTTTGTTTTGCAGGGGTGTGCTGTGATGTGATATGGCCATGATTGTGATTATATTTGATGTATGCAATGTTCCTTATTGTAAGTTGGCAACCGGCAGGAGCCATATGGTTGTCTTTAATTTATGTTAAGACCCGCGTGTCTATTCAAAGTAGTTGTAATAGTTGAAGCCGGTGGACGACAACCATGGAGAAGCGTCATTGACCTTGATGCAATGCCGATGATGATGGAGATCATGTTCGTGCTAGAAGATGGAGATCGGAAGAACAAAGAAGAAAGGCCATATCATATCACATATTTTGAATTGCATGTGATGTTAATCCTTTATGCATCTTGTATTGCTTAGTAGACGATGGTAGCATTATAAGATGATCCCTCATGCACATGAATTTCAAGTCATAAAGTGTTCACCCTTAGTTAGCACCGTTGCTAAAGCTTGTTGTTTTGAAGCACCACGTGATGATCGGGTGTGTTAGATTCTGCAAGTGCATACAACGTGAGCAAGCCAGATTTGCTCATGCGGAAACTAAGGTTTGATCTTGACGAGCCTAGCATGTACATACATGGTCTCGGAACACGGATCACCGAAAGGTAAAGCATGAATCATATAGTAGATATGATGAACATGTCGATTGTTCGCCATTGAAACTATATCAACTCTCGTGATGATCGGTGTTGATGTGGTGGATTTGGTTCGTGTGATCACTAAAACAATGTGAGGGATATTGTTTTGAGTGGGAGTTCACCTAGATTAATTTTATTATTAATTTGAACTCAATTTGTCATAAACTTAGTCTAAACTATTGCAAATATGGTGTAGATCAATGGCAGCCCCTACCATCAATTTTAATGCGTTCCTAGAGAAAGAAAAGTTGAAAAACAATGGAAGCAACTTCGCGGATTGGTTCCGCAATTTGAGGATTGTCCTCACAGCTGGTAATTTGACCTATGTGCTGGATGCACCGCTGGATGACCCACCTGCAGCTGATGCCGCCGATGAAGTAAAGAATGTTTACCTCACTCGAAAGACTCAGTACTCCACAGTTCAGTGTGCTATCTTGTATGGTTTAGAATCGGAGCTTCAGAAAAGGTTTGAGAATTCAGACCCATATGATATTGTCGAGGATCTCAAATTGATCTTTGAGACTCATGTGGCAATTGAAAGCTATGAGGCTTCTGAAAAGTTCTTTAACTGCAAGATGGAAGAGGGCAGCTCCGTCAGTGAGCATGTGCTTAAGATGTCTGGGCACGCAAACAAACTTCAAAGCTTGGGTATTGTGATTCCTAATGCTTTGGGGATTTACCGTGTCCTCCAATCACTACCACCAAGTTACAAGAACTTTGTGATGAAATACAACATGCAAAACATGAACAAGACGTTGCCAGAACTCTTTGCCATGTTGAAGTCTGCAGAAGTGGAGATCAAGAAAGACCACCAAGTGTTGTTGGTCAATAAGACCACCAAATTCAAGAAAGGCAAGTCTAAGCAGAAGGGACACTTCAAGAAGGGTGGTAAGAAAATTGCCACGCCTACGAAGAAGACCAAGGTTGGACCTAAGCCTGATACTGAGTGTTTTTACTGCAAGGGAGAAGGTCACTAGAAGCGGAATTGCCCAAAGTACTTGGCGGATTTGAAGAACGGCAACATCAAGAAGAAAGGTATATCTGATATACATGTTATTGATGTGTATCTCACTAGTACTCGTAGTAGTGCCTGGGTATTTGATACTGGTTCGGTTGCTCATATTTGTAACTCGAAACAGGTGCTGCAGAATAAACGGAAGCTAGCGAAGAACGAGGTGACGATGCGCGTGGGAAACGGATCAAAGGTTGATGTGATCACGGTCGGCACGCTACCCCTTCATCTACCATCGGGATTAGTTTTATACTTAAATAATTGTTATTTGGTGCCTGCGTTAAGCATGAACATTATATCGGGATCTTGTTTATTGCGAGACGGTTACTTGTTTAAGTCTGAGAATAATGGTTGTTCGATTTATATGAGTAATATGTTTTATGCACATGCACCTTTGATAGATGGTCTATTCTTGTTGAATCTCGATAGTGGAAATACACATATTAATAACATTGAGGCTAAACGTTTGAAATCGAGCGATAACTCGACATATATGTGGCACTGTCGTCTTGGTCACATTGGAGTGAAGCGTATGAAGAAACTCCATTCCGATGGACTTCTTGAATCACTTGATTTCGAATCACTTGAAAGATGCGAAGCATGTCTGATGGGTAAAATGACTAAGATTCCATTTTCTGGTATGATGGAGCGAGCTACGGACTTATTGGAAATCATACATACCGATGTATGTGGTCCAATGAGTGTAGCATCGCGCGGTGGTTATCGTTATGTTCTTACCTTCACGGATGACTTGAGTAGATATGGGTATATCTATTTCATGAAACATAAGTCTGAAACTTTCGAGAAGTTTAAGGAATTTCAAAGTGAGGTAGAGAATCAACGTAACAAGAAGATTAAATTTCTACGTTCTGATCGTGGAGGTGAATATCTAAGTTACGAGTTTGGCGAGCATTTGAAGAAATGCGGAATACTTTCACAATTGACATCGCCGGGAACACCACAACGTAATGGTGTGTCCGAACGTCGTAATCGAACTCTCTTAGATATGGTTCGTTCTATGATGTCACTTACAGATTTACCGCTATCATTTTGGGGTTATGCATTAGAAACAGCCGCATTCACTTTAAATAGGGCACCATCTAAATCCGTTGAAACGACACCGTATGAATTATGGTTTGGGAAGAAACCTAGATTGTCGTTCCTTAAAGTTTGGGGATGCGAAGCCTATGTAAAGAAGTTACAGCCGGACAAGCTTGAACCCAAAGCGGAAAAATGCGTCTTCATAGGATACCCGAAGGAAACTATTGGGTATACCTTCTATCATAGATCCGAAGGCAAAATCTTTGTTGCCAAGAATGGATCCTTTCTAGAGAAGGAATTTCTCTCGAAAGAAGTGACTGGAAGGAAAGTAGAACTTGACGAGGTTGTCGAACCTTCTCTCGAAATTGCGAGTAGCACCGCGCCGGAAGAAGTTCCTGTGGTGCCTGCACCAATTAGAGAGGAAGCTAATGATGATGATCATGAAACTTTGGTCGAAGTTGCTACAGAGCCTCGCAGGTCAACGAGAACTCGTACCACTCCAGATTGGTATGATCCCGTTATGAGTGTCATGTTGGTGGACAACACCGATGACCCTGAGACATATGAGGAAGCGATGATGAGCCTAGATTCCAATAAATGGCAAGAAGCCATGAAATCCGAGATTGGATCCATGTACGAAAACCAAGTGTGGACTTTGGTGGACTTACCAGATGGCCGGAAGGCTGTCGAGAACAAATGGATCTTCAAGAAGAAAACAGATGTTGATGGTAATGTTACTGTCTATAAAGCTCGACTTGTCGCAAAAGGGTTTCGACAAATTCAAGGAGTTGACTACGATGAGACTTTCTCACCAGTAGCGAAGCTAAAGTCTGTGAGGATTATGTTAGCAATCGCTGCATATTATGATTATGAGATATGGCAGATGGATGTCAAAACAGAATTCCTCAATGGAGACATTGATGAAGAGTTGTATATGATGCAACCCAAAGGTTTTGTTGATCCTAAAGATGCTAACAAGGTATGCAAACTTCAACGGTCCATCTATGGATTGAAGCAAGCATCCCGAAGTTGGAATCAACGTTTTGATAAGGTGATCAAAAGTTTTGGTTTTATACAAACTTATGGAGAAGCTTGTATTTACAAGAAAGTGAGTGGGAGCTCTGTAGCATTCTTAATACTATATGTAGATGACATATTGTTGATTGGGAATGATGTAGACCTTCTTAATAGTGTCAAAGAATATTTAAATAATAGTTTTTCAATGAAGGATCTTGGCGAAGCAGCTTACATATTAGGCATAAAGATTTATAGAGATAGATCGAAACGCCAAATATCATTGTCACAGAGTACATATTTGGACAAAGTTCTAAAGAAGTTTGGAATGGAAGATAGCAAGAAAGGGTTCTTGCCCATGTTGCCCAATACGACCTTGAGTAAAACTCAAAGTCCGACATCGGCAGAAGATAGAGAAAGGATGAGTAAGACTCCCTATGCCTCAGCCATAGGATCTCTAATGTATGCCATGCTATGTACTAGACCCGACATTGCATATGCTGTTAGTTTAACTAGCAGATATCAAAGTGATCCAGGAGTTGATCATTGGACAGCGGTCAAAAACATCCTTAAGTACTTGAGAAGAACTAAGGATACGGTTCTTTCTTATGGAGGTGATGAACAGCTCGTTGTTAATGGTTACACCGATGCTAGTTGGAACACCGATCCGGATGATTCTAAATCACAATCTGGATACGTATTTATTTTGAATGGTGCAGCAGTTAGCTGGAGGAGTGCAAAGCAAAGCGTTGTGGCGAGATCTTCAACTGAATCGGAATACATGGCTGATTCGGAGGCTTCACAAGAAGCGATATGGATGAAAGAGTTCATTATAGAGCTAGGTGTGGTTCCTAGTGCGCTGGACCCAATGTCTATCTACTGTGATAACATGGGCGCCATAGCCAATGCGCAAGAACCAAGGTCACATAAGAAGCTGAAGCACATCAAGCTACGTTTTCACGCTATTCGAGAACATATCCAAGATGGGGATATAAAGATTTGCAAAGTACACACAGATCTGAATGTGGCGGATCCGTTGACTAAACCTCTCCCGAGGGCAAAACATGACCAGCACCAAACTGCCATGGGTGTTCGGTATATTACCATGTAATCTAGATTAGATGACTCTAGTGCAAGTGGGAGACTGTTGGAGATATGCCCTAGAGGCAATAATAAATGTAGTTATTATTATATCTTTGTGTTTATGATAAATGTTTACATTCATGCTATAATAGTATTAACAAGGAAACATTGATACTTATGTGATTTGTAAACTTAATTTGAAGTCCCTAGTAAAGCCTCTATATAATACTAGCTTGTTGGTTAATAGATGATTGTGGTTTCCCTATCATGAACATTGAGATGTTATTAACAACAAGATCATATCGTTAGGAGAATGATATGATGGACATACTCCTATAGATAAGCGTAGCATAAAGATCAAGTCATTTTAATAGTTCAATTGCTATATGCTTTCTGATACATAGTAATCTAATTCCTTCGACCATGAGATCATGCATATCACCTTTACCGGATGGATGCTTTGATGACATCAAACACCACACCGTAACTGGGTGGCTATAAAGGTGGCATTGAGTGTTCGGAAAGTATTGGTTGAAACACATGGATCAAGAGTGGGATTTTTCCATCCATATGACGAATAGATATACTCTGGGCCCTCTCGGTGAAATGTCATCCAATTAGCTTGCAAGCATGTGACTGGCTCACAAGGGATCACATATCACGGGAACGAGAAAAGAGTACTTATCGGTAACGAGGTTGAACTAGGTATGTAGAGATACCGACGATCATAACCTCGGATAAGTAAACTATCGTGAGACAAAGGGAAATTGATATCGTATGTAAGTGGTTCATTCGATCGCAAAGTAATCGTAGAAATATGTGGGAGCCATATGAATTTCCAGATTCCTCTATTGGTTATTGTTCGGAGAAGTGTCTCGATCATGTCCGCATAATTCACGAACCGTAGGGAGACACACTTAAGGATCCGACGTTGTTTGAGTAGTTATGGAATGATGAGAAAGAGACCAAATGTTGTTCAGAGTCTCGAATGGGATTCGGGATATCACGAGGAGATCCGGATTGGTCCGGAGAATTAGATTCATATAAGGAAAGTCCCGTTTCGGAGTTGAAGAATGGTTCCGGTGTTTTCATCGGGAATGTTCTAGAAGGTTCCGGAATGTCCGGCACTCCGGGGGGGAAGGGTACATGAATGTGTTGTATCAAGTTGGTATGATTGCATCATGTACTAAGTGTCATCGCTGAACCAAATAAAGGATTAATTCAAATCCTAGTTTGAAAAGTCAAACAGCTAATTTGAAAAGTCAAGCGGCTAAATTTGGAAAGAGGAAAAGAGGAGGAGTGGGAAACCGAGTTGGGGAGGAGTTCCCTCCTCCAACCGGCGGCGCCCACCCAAGCCGAGTTGGGGAGGGACTCCCCTCCCTCCCCTTGGCCGGCCGGCCCCTCCACCTATATAAGGAGGGGCAGGGCTCCCTCCTAGAGACACACAAGATCCTCTCCTCCAAACCCTAGCCCCAAGCCGCCGCCGCCTCCATAGCCGCCGCCGGCCCTAGGGCAAACCCTAGCCGCCGTCTAGCTAATCCCTAGCCGCCAGCTTGCCTCCTCCTTGGTGTGTCTAAACCCTAGAACACCGAGGGACTCTCTCATACTCCACCATACTCGCTCCGGCTTAAGGCGAAGCCCTGCGAGATCTCCCCTCTACTTCCGGTACCACGCCGTTGTGCTGCCGGAATCGCGAGGAGAGTGCTACAACCTCCGCTGCCTGCTGGAACAAGGGAGAGGAAGGTCTTCGTCGAGTACCGAACGTGTGACCGACTACGGGAGCGCTGCCGGAACACAACGCCGGAAGGATCGTCTACGCGATCTTGAGATCGGGAAGAGTACGACTACATCACCCACGAGAATCCGCTCTCGTTAAACACTTTGGAATCTTCGAGGGTGAGTTATTCTATCGACTCGTTGCTACAATCTAGTAGATAGATCTTGGCTTGTTTGTTTGTATGCGGTAGAATTTTTTTTTTCCATGCTACGAAACCCTACAAGCGGGCGGCCTCACCTTCCAATTGAAGAACAAGTATTCCCTCCTCGTCGTGCCCTCCTATCCTTTATATAGAGTTAGGCAGGTCTCGGGCACATATCGAGTCGGTTACAGGTTTAGGGTTTGCCCCTTTGAATATTCTATATGTTCTAGTCTTGTTCTCCAAGGACCCAAAGATGTCATGGGCTTGGGCCACCCAAAAATCTCCATAGGCCACGTATATTCTTGTGTGTGTTCCTTGGGCTAGACCAGGTATGCTAATGTCTTGTACCCGTAGGGTATAACCATGTCACCCCTTCCTCGACCTCATGCTGCTGAACAAGGCGTCTAGCTAGTGGAAGAAGTACTGGTTTTACGTCAGCGAGTCGACCACAGACGGTGAGTTTACACTCCCAGCATTCACCGCCGATAGGAGCGAGCCGCGCCGGCTGCAGGTGGCCAAACTCCCCGACGTCCAGAGGAATGTCGTGGATGATATGCTGACGACGATCCGTCATCTGAAGAAGGATGGGATCGAAACCATCGATTTGTATAATTGTTGGCTCAGGCGTCTATTGGTGTCGCTGGCCAGTCGCTCCCACTTGATGTACGAGTACACCGGCAGGGACGATGGGAACAAGGCCTGTACCACCGACTGGAAGGCCGACGATTACACGGCCATGCTGAGGAAGATCACTGATGCGGAGTACGTCAATCCGAAGGCCAGGATTGCCCCATATACCACGAAGCGCCAGGCACTGACGGTGAGTTTCTTTATCCTTTACACCTTCGCAGTCGCAGAAATGCAGTCACGGTCTTGCTGATACGTGCTTGTCCTTTTCAGTTGTTCCAAGTCCTGGAGGATTGGCTCCCTCCCGCCGATGAAGAGAGCTCCGAGGAGGTCGAGGAGGATTCAAGAGAGTCCTCCGACGATGATGACGAGGCGGTGGAAGTCGCCACGCCCACAGCCATGGCTCAGAAGACCCGTAGGCAGCGGCAGCACAAACTCGAGGCTAGCCGGAGCCTCGAGGGACATGATGGGGCGAGGGCGACGTCCAAGAACACAGTTCGTGGCGCGTGTCCACACTGTTAAAGAAGGAGTCGCCCACGAAAAAGAACTCGCCTAAAGTGGCGTCTCCGCCTCGGTCTATGACCAACTCCGAGTCAGGCAGTGAAGCCGATGATGCAGAGGCCGAGGCTTCGACGAAAGCTCCAGAGGCGACGGATCCGAGATCCAAGGACATGGTGGAGAATGAGGTGCCTCTTGCAGCTTTTCCCCCATCGTTCTTGGCAGTCTCAGGGCTTGGAGCTGCTTTGGCCGCGAAGGCCTCCCCGTCGAAGGAGGCACCAGTGTCGACCGGAGCAGAGCTTCCTATGGCCACGACCTCGTCGAAGAAGAAGTCTACGGTGTCGTGGGCCTCGGCCTTGTTCGAGACGGGCATCAGTCGCAAACTGCGCCCGGAGTTGGAGAAGCCGGCGCACATCCACTCTAGCCTGTGTTTTATCCAAGTCGCCAGGTACGTGTTTGCCGAGTCGACTCGGAGCAGCATTTTGTAGTTGTTGTCTAAGTTGCTAATCGTGCCTTCCTGCAGGACTGGTGTGAAGAAGATTGGTCACCCTTAGGTGGCCAAGATACCACTAGTCGCCACGGGAGGGGAGGTTGATCCCCCAAAGAAGAGGAAGGGCGATGAAGCCGAGGCGCCCGCTGAGGGCGCGAAGAAAAATAAAGGCAATGACTCCATCATCAACATGGATGAGCCAGTCGATGCGCCAAGCGAGGCGCCGATTGAAGTTGACGTGGCCACGAAGGCCGAAGTAGTCATGGGGTCGCAGCTCGTCGAGCCAGTGGCACTGGTCGAGGCATCGGAGCCCGCGACTAGCGCTTTAGGGGCGGTGGCAGCACCGTTTCCTCGCTTCATGGCGAGGACTTCCTCCGCGGGAGCTATGATGCAGTCGCCTCAGGTGCCTAAGGTTTTAGATGCGGACGTTGGGAAACGTCGCGGTCGGACGCCTTTTGTGCTGCCGTCAGTGGACGCCGCCGAGCTGCACAACATGCTGGGCGCAGCTATCCAGGTATGTCTAGTCCCCGGGGATCTACTCGCTGAATTTCAGTGGGTACATTCCTGTTTTCTTTTTGCTGTCTAGTCCCCGAGTGGCTAGTCGCTGAATTCCAGCGGCTAGGCACTTAGGAAATTTTGGTGTCCGGTCCTCGAGTGGCTAGTCACTGAATTTCAATGGCTAGGCACTTAGCAAGTTTTGTTGTCCAGTCCCTAAGTGGCTAGTCGCTGAATTTCAGCGGCTAGGCACTTATGAAGTTTTGGTGTCCTCTTACGTTTGTTTCCTCTTTGTAGGGTCTTCAGCATGAGATGGCGGAGGGACTAGCCGCAAAAGAGCGCCTGGAACGCGACCTCCGATCCACGCAGGAGGTGAACCAGCACCTTCGGGCGACTGCAGGTGATTATTTCGAGTACCTTGTCAATTCCTTTGCTTTTGTTGTTTGGAATCCCACTTTTATTTTTGTTGTAGAGGAGGACTTCGCCGCGGTTTCCAAGGCCCACGAGGGTCTTGTCCCAGTCATCGAGTTGGAGACTGCCAAGCCATCATTGACCGCCGCAAAGAGGTGGGTTGCCAAGCTAGATAAGGAGCTCAAGGATGCGAAGGCGGAGGCAACCTCATCGGAGGAGAGGGCCAAGGCTGTTGTTGCCGCGGCAGTGGACGAGCGGAAGCTTTTTGACACACTTGTTTCGGGGCTCCAGGATAGGTTGACGGATCTTCAATACTTCACCACGGGGCTCTGTCGTCCGCTTCTTGGTAAGCATTTTGATTGAGTTGATTAACCGTCGAGTCTATGAGCGGGCTGGTTGCTTTGTCGGCGAGTCCCCAAGCGGATCAAGTGTTTCTGACTTGTTGTTTGTAGGAAAAATATGTGCCAAAGACCCTGAGGTGCAGTCGTATGACGACAAGCAATGCGTGACCATGCTAGTGGACTCGGTCGCCCTGTCGGCGACGTGCATTCGTGTTGTCCTCCAAGAGATCTCACCCACTAAGGTGATCCCCAACGAGCTGACGGAGGTATGGCATTACTTGGAGAAGGCGTCGGCGGTGGTTGAGTACATTTCGTGGTCGGCGTTCCGCCGCAGAGCCACGACTACGCTGAGCCTCGGGCTCGCACATTTCCCCGACGACTTAGACCTCAACGATGTCACCAGGGGGTACCCGTCCGCGACCGGCTCGATGGAAATGTCTAAGGTTCTGAAGCTAATCGTGAAGGTGGCCACATACACCAAGCGGGTGCTGGCGATGGGCGATCTATTGTCATACCAGGAGACGGAGGTGGTTCCGAACAACCCCGATCCGGTGCACCGTGACCTCAAGATGGAGCAGCCATTCTGGCCGGCAATGGTGAATAGTCTGACGACGTATCTGACGAATCCGTGGATACCCTTCATTCAGGTCCGCGGTAAAGACGGCGTGTCGACCTTGAAGACTGCAGAATAGAGACATGTTGAGTGGCTTTTGTATTAGTATAAGTAAATTTGTAACCATCCTTGTCTGCGAACAATATACTTTGCTGCTTAAGGGAATGAAAATGTGTTGAGTCGGTTCCATTTTGACTTTGAGTTATTTGTTGGGTGAGTCCCTGAGCGTGCCCGCCCTTTCATGGGGTTTACCTCGCGTTTCTGTAAGTTTGTTTGTTTTTTGAGTCTCAGTTAGTTATGGTCGACTCGTCGTGGCTTGGGAAGCCAGTCGCTTGGAGACCCCAAGGGGTGCTCTGTACTTAGCCATTTTCTCGGACGCGAACGGGGTCGGTTGGGTGAGTCAAGCGTGGTACTTAGCCGTTCTAGTCGCATGCCCAAGGTAGGTGAGGATAAAGCACGTTGTATGTAGCGCGTCACTCCACCTGGCCCATGGAGTCAGTCGCGTGGCGAGTCTAGGGCACGCTATCATACTTTGTGCGTGGGTTTAGACTGACGCGAGTGATGTCTATGCACTTCTATTCTTGTAGACAGTTGTTGGGCCTCCAAGTGCAGAGGTTTGTAGAACATCATCAAGTTTCCCTTAAGTGGATTGCCCAAGGTTTATCGAACTCAGGGGGAAGTAGTCAAAGGTATTCCCTCTCAAGCAATCCTGCAATCAAGATACAAGAAGTCTCTTGTGTCCCCAACATACCCAATACACTTGTCAGGTGTATAGGTGCACTAGTTCGGTGAAGAGATAGTGAAATACAAGTGGTAACGGTGCCAGAAAATATCTTGACGGTGAGGTAAAGACTAAAGTAAGAAAACATGCAATAGATCTAGATGCAAATAGTGTTTCAATGTTTAGAAACAAGGTCTAGGGATCATACTTTCACTAGTGAACACTCTCTCATATAAATATCCTCTCCTCATGATACTACTCTTAACTACTCTCCGGTTGGACACTCTAATCATCGGTAGGGCTATAACAGCACTCCTCAAAGTCCGCCTTCCCCAATCTAGATAACCCCACACTATCACCTTGAGCGCTAGATGGTTCCAAAAAACACCACAATTTCATAGAGACATCCAACTCCAAATATAACTCATAACAAATATTCAATCTAGCCAAAGTGCCACTCACAGTATGCACGCTGTAACTTTCACACACGTGGGGAAAAGCAGAGATCTATTAAAGTACAAAGAGTATTTATGTAGACTCGAGCCTAAGTGCCACCATGGCGTGCACGTTGTCACTTTCACACACATGGGGAGAGCAGAGATCTAATGAAGCACTTGAGTAGCAAGGTAGATCTACTTGATTACAAAGCTCATGACCACAACAAGATCATGCATAGAGAGAGAGATGAACACATAGCTACCAGTAGAGCCCATATCCTCGAGGAAGAACTACTCCCTCCTCATCATGGGAATCAGCAACGATGATGAAGATGGTGGTGGAGATCGATGGAGATGGCTCCGGGAGCACTTCCCCGTCCCGGCAAGGTGCCGAAACAGAGACTTTCCGTCCTCTGAATCTCCCCTTCGGTGGCGGCGGCACTACGGAACTCTTTCTGGAAGTATGATTGGTGACTTAGGGTTTTCTCATCGGGGGCTTCTTATAGGCGAGGAGGCGAGGCTGGCAGGCGGCTGGAGGGCCCACACCCTACCCAGGCGCGGGGTAGGGCCCACCCGCGCCTAGGGGGTGTGGTGGCCCTGGTTCGCCTCTTCATCTCTCCTCTGGACTTCGTGTCGCCAACGGTAAAATATTGACTTTAGCTTTTGTCCCGTCCAATTTCGAGAATATTGATATTTTCTGCCTTTCTGGAACCAAAAACAGAAGAAAACATGCAACTGGCACTGTGGCATCTTGATAATAGGTTAGTACCATAAAGTGTATAAAAATACCTCAAAGTGTAGACAAAACATAAGACAAATGATATAAAACAAGCATGGAGCATAAAAAATTATAGATACATTTACGACGTATCAGAGAGTCCTCGAGCATGGTACTTAATCGTTTGAGTCGCTGCCCCGAGGATGTGGAGGACCGGTCGCTGTATGAAGCGTGTACACTTGTCTTGGCCTGGCGGGACAGTCGAGCGGGGTGACTCCGATGGGGGCTCCGGTTTGGCGTTTTTGTGGACGACGCAAGGCCTGAATTCCTTCGGTGCCCTTGCACCGCACTACTTAGCCGTGCCGGTTGCGCAGCCAAGGGTTGACTTCCGTGAGTAGCATTATGCTGTAGTTACGAGTGCGATTGGCACAAGACTTGGAGAGTAAGCACAATTTGTGCGAGTCAAATGTATTTTATTGCATGGCGGGGGGAATACAGGTCGGAGTTCTAGGTGTAGAACTTCCTTAGGAGATTTACATTCCATGGCCGCTTGACGTCGAGCTGTCTGTTGCCTCGAACGTCGGTGAGGTAGTAGGCGACGTTGTCGAGGACTCGCCCTATGGAGAATGGCCCCTCCCATGGGGGAGAGATCTTGTGCATGCCCTTCTTTTCATGGATCAGTCATAGGACCAGGTCTCCTTCCTGGAAGGTGCGAGTCCGGACTCGGCATATGTGGTAGCGGCAGAGCCCCTGCTGGTAGATGGCGCTGTGAGAGCTAGCTAGGTCATGTGCTTCGTCGAGCTGGTCGACCCCGTCTTGGCGTGCGAACTTGTTGTTGGCCTCCAAGTAGTTGACGACCCAGGGCGAGTCGTGTTGCAGGTCAGTCGGCATGGCGGATTCAGCATCGTATACCATGAATAAGGGCGTGAACCCTATCGATTGGTTGACGGAGGTGCGGATGCCCCATATGACAGAGGGGAGCTCTTCGACCCAACATCCCGGAGTTCGCTCGAGGGGAACTGGCTGTCGCAGCTTGAGGCCATGGAGGATGCTTTGGTTGGCGCGTTCCGCCTGGCCGTTGGACTACGGGTGGGTGACTGAGGCGAGGTCGAGCCGTATGTTGTGATCCTCGCAAAATTCTGCCATGGCGCCCTTGGAGAAGTTGGTGCCGTTGTCCGTGGTGATGCTATGCGGGAATCCGTAGTGGTAGATGAGCTCGCGGAGGAATTTGGCCACGGGCTTCCCGTCGCACTTCCAGACTGGCTTGGCCTCCACCCACTTGGTGAATTTTTTGACCACGACTAGGAGGTGTGTGTATCCGGAAGAGGCCTTCTTGAAGGGTCCCACCATGTCCATGCCCCATATGGGGATCGTCTTGAGCGCCGAGCTGGGTACGTGCTTCTGTTTGGCGTACTTCTGTCACCCGACACAGCGTTGGACGATGTCGATTGCGTCGGCGTGCACGGTGAGCCAGTATAAGACGTGTCGCATGGCCTTGTCAACCAGGGACCGATCGCCGGCATGGTGGCTGCAGTCGCCGGCGTGGATGTCTTGGAACATGCCAGTTACGCTGCACTTGTGGAGCTCGTCGTTGATGATGACAAAGGACTTGCAGCAGCGCACGATCATTTGTGCTTCCGTCTCATCCGCAGGCAGTGTCCCTCTCTTGAGGTAGGCGAGGTATGGCGCGGTCCAGTCACTTGGTTCTGCGACCAGGGCGGTCTCTGGTTGCAGCGGGATCCCGAGGTCGATCTCCTTTGGAGGAGATACGGAGAGCTTGTGGATGGTGTCGAGGAAGACACCTGCTGGTGGGGTTTGACGAGCCGACCCGATGCGGGAAAGGGTGTCGGCCTCCTTGTTCTTGCGCCTGTCGATCCACTCGACGGAGTAGCCAGCGAAGTGGCCCCCAGCTGGTCCACTACTTGCCGGTATGCTTCCATGGTGGGGGATATAGCGTCACAGGTACCGGTGACTTGCGCGGCAACGAGGTTGGAGTCGCCGTAGCACCGCAGGCGATTGATGTTCATCTCCTTGGCGGCTCGCATGCCGTGAAGGAGGGCCTCGTACTCATCCATGTTGTTGGTGCAAGCGTTGAAGTCGAGATACAACACGTAGTGGAGGTTGTCGCCCTTGGGCGAGGTAAGTATGATTCCTGCCCCTTCGCCATCCGTGTTCTTGGATCCGTCGAAGTGGAGCGACCAGTAGTGGAGGTATGGCAGCTTCTCTGGCTACTGCGCCTCTTCCCAGTCGGCGAGGAAATCCGCTAGAGCATGCGACTTGATCGCCTTGCGTGGCTCGTACTTGATGTTGTGCATGCCGATTTTGACGGACCACTTGGCAGCCCCCCCAATCTCCTCGCGGTTGCGGATGATGTCCTGTAGCGGCACGGAGAAGATGACCATGATTGGGTGCCCCTGGAAGTAGTGCGGTAGCCGTCGCTAGGCTCGGAAGACCGTGTATACTAGATTATGGTATTGCGGGTAGCTCTATCATGAGTCCGTGAGGACTTCGCTGATGTAGTAGACCGTGCGTTGTACGGGGTGCTCCTTGACCTCCTTTGGTCGCTCGACGACCATGAAGGCGCTGACGACTCGCTCGGACGCCGCGACGTAGACGAGCATCGGCTCCTTGTAGACGGGGGCGGCGTGTAGCGGTGCCGCGAGTAGCACTTCTTTGAGTGTGTTGAGCGTGTTTTCTGCCTCCTTGTCCCATTGGAACATGGGGTTCTTGCGCATCAGGCAATAGAGAGGCATTGCCTTCTCGCCTAGCCGGGGGATGAAGCGACTGAGAGCCGCAACTTGCCCGGCCAGCTTCTGGACGTCGTGGAGGCACTCGGGTTTGCCGAGCCGTGCGATCGTGTCGATCTTGGTGGGGTTCACCTCGATGCCTCGCTTGGAGAGTACGTACCCCAGTAGCTGTCCGGTGGGTACATCGAAGGTGCACTTCCCTGGGTTGAGCTTGATCTTGTACCTCCACAGGTTTTTGAAGGTCTCGGCCAGGTCGGTGAGTAGGTCGCTCTGGCGATTGGACTTTACCACCACATTGTCAATGTAGACATGGATGTTGCGGCTAATTTGGCTCGCGAGGCACTCCTACATGCACCGCTGGTAGGTCGCGTCGGTGTTCTTGAGGCCGAACGCCATGGTGTTGTAGCAGTAGGAGTCGAATGGCATAATGAACGCCGTTTTATCCTCGTCCTCAACCGCCATCTTAATCTAGTTATACCTAGAGTACGCGTCGAGCAAGCACAGCGATTCCGAGCCCGTAATCAAATCAATGATCTGATCGATGTGCGGGAGGACGAACTGCTCCTTTGGGCAGACGTTGTTGAGGTTGGTGTAGTCTGTACACATCCTCCAAGTCTTGTTCTTCTTCATGACCAGGACTGGGTTTGCCGTTCACTTGAGTACTTGATTGGCCGGATGAAGCCTGCAGCGATAGATGCTACACTTCTTTGGTGATTGCTTGCCGGCGCTCTTCATTGAAGGGCAGTAATGACTGCTTGATAGGTCGCGCTTTGGGGTCGGTGTTGAGTTTGTGCTCGGCGAGTTCCCTCAGGGCACCTGGCATGTCGAAAGGCTTCCATGCAAAGATGTCATGATTCACACAGAGGAAATCGACGAGCACGCTTTCCTATGCAAGGCTCATGCCTGCCCCGATGGTGACCGTTTGGCTGGAGTCGCCTGGGACAAGCTCGACAGTGCAGGTGTGCATGGTGGGCTCGAAGGCCGTCGAACCGGTGTTCTCCGTGTTGGGCTTCTTCAAGATTGTGGGGGGTCATCTTTGTTGACCCCACTTGCGTATCTGGCGATCTCTTCTGCGTGGTTGGTTTCCATGGCGATGACAGCGTCTGCGAGTTGTGCGCCTTTTTCCTTGCACTCGATGGCCATGTTAGGGTTTTCGTGGACGGTGATGATGCCGCATGGCCCTGGGAGCTTCATCATGTTGTACGCATAATGCGGTGCCTTCATGAACTTGGAGAATGCTTGTCTCCCCAAGACGTAGTAGTAGGGGTTATTGAAGTTCACCAGCTCGAAGACGATCTGCTCGGTGCGGAAGTTGGCTAGTGTGCCGAAGGTGACTAGAAGCGTCACCTTGACGGTCAGGTACGCCTTCCGACCGGGGACGATGCCGTGGAAGGTGGTGAGGGTCGACTCGATCATCGATTGCGGCAGCCTCAGTCTCCTAAAAGTGTCCAGGTAGAGGATATTGATGGAGCTCCTGTTGGGAATATGCCCTAGAGGCAATCATGTATGATGATATTTCCCATTGTATTCATAAAGATATTAAGTTGTCCTTGTAAAAACATCTGATGTGTATCATTGAATATGTGATTCGGTTGTGGAACTATACATTCATGTTGTTTGTACTAAATATCCTTGGTCGTTGAGGTTGTGCTGGACACACAACTTAGACCAATGTGAAAGTTGGCTCGATGACTCGGTTCCACTTGTCATGGGCATGGAGATGCTATTCCAACTTACATAGATTCGTCTAAAGAGTTTAGCGAGTCGGATTGACCCATATTGAGGTACAACGAACAAGTTGTCATTTGTAGATCTCAATCAATGTAATCCTTAGACCTGAGGTTGTTGCATAGTCCGAGTTGAGGATCACCGACTTGGTTCTGTCAAACGCTGATCTGTAACAGGGCAGTTATAAAGGCAGAGTTCGGGTCGACTGAGAATCAAGCTGCGTGATGTGAATAACCAAGATGGGATTTTGCCCCTCCACTTGGAGAGATATTCTCTGGGCCCTCTCGTGAGATATGATTCGGAAAGCATGGCCATGCACGACTCGGTTAAGTGTTAACCGAGGCGATCGACTAAGAGTTAGTCGGGTGAATCACTTATCTCGGATCGAGAAGAGAGTTAGACTATTTAAGGGATGACATATATTCGCCTATAGTCTGGCAATGTATATCGTGAGGCAAAACGGACTCGGACGTAAGTCGCATTGGAAAGGCAAGTCGTCATGACTCTTTGGTAATTGGGAGTCGGCACGTTCTGCTAGAAGCCGCTACCGACTGATCGATTGAGAGTCGGACTCCAATCGTGTCCAAGTAGCCATGAGCCTGCGGGGTCACACACTTAAGAGCGGGAGCAAGTTCGGATTGGATCTGAACCTGTAATCTGGTTGGGTTGGACCTAAACCGGATTAGGACTGAGTTAGTGAGTTGGACTCACGGTGACTAGTGTTATATGGGCTTTAGTGAATAGGTCGCGGAGTAGAGCCCACGTTCACTCCCTATATATAGTGGAGCACCGTAACCCAGAAATGTTAATCGTTGTTCGGTTAGGTCATTCCATGTGTTGGAAACCCTAGCTCCACAGTAGTCCAGCCGCCGTAACGAACCTAGCAGTTCGCCGCCGGTGCTCCTCCTTGTACGTGTGGATACTAGCAGAGGTGTTGTGCGATCAGCACCAGGACGATCGGATCGTGAGGACTGCACTGCATCAACTGACGCGCTTCATCAGTAATTCGCAACCGCGCGTCTAGTGGTAAACCTCGTGGCCTTCTACCTCAGCTAGATCTTGGGATCACCATGTTAGAGGAAATTTTTTGGTTTATCTCCACGTGGCCATACAGCTCCCGCCGTCCATCAACATCTTGGGGAGCCAGTAGTCACCCACTTTGGGCTTGACTACTAGGGCAACTCGCCCAGGGTACTTGATCCGTGGCGAGTGGTCCTCGCGGCTCCATGTGATGCGCTGCTCGGACCACTTGAGGAAGCGGGGGACGTAGACCTGGGACACTGCGTTGACAGCGATGGCACAGGTGAGGATCTTCTTGTCATTCTTGGTGCCGATCCCGGTGAAGGTGTGGAGCGAGTCGACGTCGTTGCCGAATGCACCGCCGTTTGGCAGGTTGTTGTTGGGGTCCTCCCTTGCGCATTGTGCCTTCTCAATCTCCTTCAGAGAGTGGCAATCGGCGGTTGTATGCATGGCGGGTTTCCCCTCCCTGCTGTGGAACACACAGGGTTGGTTGAGGAGAGCTACGGGGTCGAATTTCGGCCTCGCTCGGTTGTTTCCTCTATCGCGGTGATGGCCTCCATCGTGGTGGAAGCTCTTGGGGTCGCGTGGAGCGTAGCCGGCATTGGAGAGTGTTGATGTAGCGCATCTCGTGCTGCTTACCGTTGTCGTGGCCGCTTGAGCGGCGATTCCCACCCGACTCATCGTCGGTTTCCTGGTTCGGATCTTCCTTCACGTATCGTTTGGCGATCTCGAGGAGGTCAGGGATGTTGTCGAGCGTATTGTACACCCATTTGATCTTGGCAATCAATGGCTCGTATCGGCACGAGTTCTTGAAGCAGTGGATCATCATGTCCGGGTGGATGCCGGTAGCGTTGATCCACAGGTCCTGCCACCATTGGACCCAATTGCGGCTTGACTTGCGGGGTACCTGGACGCATCGCTCCAGGTCCTCGATGGTGGTGGTGTGGGTGTAGAAGCCCTCGAAGTGCCCAACAAAAGCCTCACGCATTTCCTCCCAGGAGTCGATGCTGTCTGGGGGAGGGTGTTAATCCACTGTCGAGTCGCTCCCTCCATCATCAGGGGGAGGTAGCGAGTGCCGAGGAGGTCGGTGTGGTCGGCGATTCCCATCTCCATGAGGTATGTGTCCAGCCACACGGCTGGATCGTATGTAGGATCGTACTTTTCGATCTCCTTCGGTGCTTTGAAGTTTGCCGGTTATTTCTCGCCTCGGATCATCGGTCTGAAGCACTGGGGGACGAATCGACTGAGGGATCCCCTTGGCTCGCTATCGTTGTGGTTGGTGAGGGTGTGCCTCGGATCGTTGGGCTAGCGTGCGCTTCAGATCTTGTTGTTGATGATGTGGGTCTGCGCGTTAACCATCTGTCCATTGGCGGCGACTGTGTTGTTTAGTGGTCGCGGGTCGTTGGTGGAGATTGCTGGGTGCACGACCCGTGGTTGGTGCTGCAGGGGCTCGGGTGGCGGGCAGTTGAGGGTGTTCTCCATCGATGGGCGGCCGCTCGAGGCCGCCCTACCCCGATGGGTGTTCTCCATCGAGGTTGGCGACTGTCGCCCGCCCCGCGATGATGTTGTCCATCGGGGTGGAGTATAGCTAGAGGTCATTCACGTCCCGCTCTTGCGGAGAGATTAGAACTCTTAGCCGGCTGGGAGGGGGCACACGGCCTGGTGGCGGTGGTGGGGCTCCGCTTGCTGGCGCTCCTGGTGGCGGGAGGGCGCTAAAGCCTGGTAGTGCATTCTCGCAGATCACGCGCTCGGCCATGTGAGCGGGATTATTGTCTTCATCGAATTTCAGGGCATGGCCCTATACGGCGAGGTTTAGGCGCGTCCTGATGCGGTGCTGGTGGTAGAGCGATAGCTCCTGCGTCGTCGCCTGCTCAAGGCAAAAAAATCGCGCTCAAATTGCTCCTTGTGCACCGCCTCCTCCAGGCGCAGGCGGGCTTCCTCGACCTCCCTCTCCGTTGCGGTCGACGGGATCAGCATGGAGAAGGGGTCTGGCGGGGCGCTCGTGCCGCTCGCCATGTAGGTCGCGATGAAGCGACCAGATCCGGCGTGGAGGTCGCCGGAATTCTCCGACCCGGAGTCGGAGTCGAAGATCCCGAGGATGGATGGATCCTAGAAATCTCCAACGTTGGAGACTCGCCTGATGGAGCCTTCTGGCGACGCGGCGATGATGGATCCGGCGACCGAAGCTGGGGACGCCAAGTAGGCGTCATCATTGAGGGTCACGTCGTCCGCGGCGGCGTCGGTCTCGGCCGCGCCGCTGTTGGCCGAGTTGTACTCGGAGGCGAGGCAGTGGATGGTGCGGACCTGACTCTCAAAGAGCCGATAACACGGCGGCCTGTCCGGTCAGGCGATGAGCGCCGAGTCCTCCGAGATGACGAGCGCTGAGTCCTCCAAGACGATGACGTCCGTGAATCCGACGAAGAGGTTGATGGTGCCGACTGGCATGATGATGTTGTGCATGACCGGGCGTGACGCCGGGACGTAGCTGCTAGGCAACATCTGGAGGATCTCGTCTCACGTGATCATGCGGCCGGTTGAGATCGACCGGTTGATTGGCAAGTAGGGTATCACCACAGAACTCGGGCCTGACCGGCCAGGCCCCACGGTGGGCGCCACTGTCGTGGGAATGGCCACGGCAGATGCTGCGACTGGCAGCAAGTAATAGAACAAGGGGCAAGGGCGGCGAGCCATCTGCGGTGCGAGATGAGGGCGGAGACTCAAGGTTTTACCCAGGTTTGACCCCTAGAGGGTAAAGACCTACTCCTGCTAGATTGTATTATCGAGAGATTACAGTGGTGGAGAGCTCGGTGACTAGGCGGCGAGTCGATGGGGTATCTGATGGAACGTAAGTGCTATGCGTACTCTAGGGAGGTTTATATAGGGGTACCTCGCTAGGGTTTACAGATCTACAACCGAGTTGGATAAAGACTCAGAGGGTTTTGACCTAATCCGACTGGGCCTAGCTACGCTTATGGGCCTTCATCTTCCAGTCGCCGCGCTCCTTCTTGGGTCGTGATCCAGTCGCCGTCCTGCAAGCCCACTCGCTGGGAGTTGGATCCAGTAGGGAACATCCTGCTGGGTATACCCCACTCGGCATATCCCTATCAGGAGCCTGCGGTCTCATCATGGGCACCGGAGAATCCGGTCCGTTTCCGGCCCATCTCTAGACCTCTATACCGAATGTCCCAGGCATTCTTAAAAAAGTTCCTCTAGATACTTGGGGGAAACTCCAGCTCACACCGGAGACTCTGGTGTGTGCACACCAGAGACTTCGGTCTGAGAAACCCTTGTAAATGTAGTTTCTTTCAGGAACTTTTCCATAGGGCTAAGGACTTTTCTCTTTTTAGTTTATCAACCTGGAAACATCAGTACACAGTAAAATGATCTACAAGTTGTTAACAAACACCAAAACTGATTAAGACAATAAATGTCCTTTCACCAGGTGTTGTAGAAATAAGAGCATCATATTATTCCTACATAGCTTGCTTCCAATTAGTGTCACTGATAGCCTTAGTAAGATTTGTTGGTTCTCCTATAGATGTAAGCAGAGCATACCGTACTGTACCATCTTTATAAATTTTTGGATTATGAATACTTTTTTTAGCCTAGTTTGAACACCAACAACAGGAGGTGGAATCGGTGGTTATTGTACACGTGGTGGCGAATCGGGCGCAACAGATGGAGCAAACAAAGCAGCCATGTTGTTGTCATTGCTTTTAAGCGACGTCCTATCCACAACAAGAGACAACGAGGAGGAAACCTCAGGCGTGCGGGAGGGGCTCGACCGGTTGATCCGTGACAGATACCGGGAGCGAGAGAACGGCGACATGGCGTCGTGTTGTTGGAGCGGAGAAAAGGAGCGAGACCGAGCCGCGAGAGAGGCGGGGCCCCTCGATGACACGTCGGGCGCGCGACCACACGTGGAAGGCATACGACCATGATGGGACAGGTCAGACGACCGGGCAGACTCACCTGGCAACGCGCTGGGGAGCGATCCAAGGCAGATTCGCTCAGAGAATCAGCCTGGGAACCCGGCTGTCCTGATTTTTCCTCTGTTCCTCTTCAGATGAATCATTTTATGTACTATTTGCGTTATTTGCTGCAGAATTTTGCCCAGAACCTTGTGACATACTTGTAGAGGTTGTATCATCAGGACCCTGTAGAGGCTCAACAATAGGAACAAGATGGAAATAGTGATCATTAGTATGCACACCCCTATCATTAGACACCGAAGTGGAATTATCTGGTGGAAGCAAAAGGAGTTATTCACGCAGGCGACGACCATCGTTTGGGTGAAGGGTAGCAAAAGGAAATCCATTTTCATCAAACACAACATCCCGAGAAACATAGACACGACCCATGGTTATGTCAAGACACTTCACCCCTTTATGCATAGGACTATAACCAAGAAAACACATTGTTTAGAACGAAAGGACAACGTGTGTTTGTTATATGGACGAAGATTGGGCCAACAGTCACAACCAAACACTCGCAAGGAATCATAGTTGGGTTTAATGTGAAGGAGTGTTTCAGCAGGAGTGGTAAGATTAAGAATCTTTGTGGGAAGCAAGTTTATAAGAAAGGTGGTTGTGATAAAGGCATCATCCCAATATTTCAAGGGCGTGGAAGCATTGGCAAGGAGGGCAAGACTAACATCAACTATGTGATGATGTTTGCGCTCAGAAGAACCATTTTTTTGGTGAGCATGAGGACATGAAACATCATGAGTAATGCCTACACGCTGAAAGAATCCATGGATTTTTTTCATATTCACCTCCCCAATCGTTTTTCATAGTAATAATTTTCTTATCAAACTTGCGCTCAACATACTATTGGAAATCAAGAAAAACTTGAAACACTTCAGAGCGTTTCTTGAGCAGATAGATCCAGGTAAATTTGCTAAAACCATCAATAAAGCTTACATAGTATGCATGTTTCCCAACAGACAGACGAGCAAGACCCCATACATCAGAGAAAACTTGTTCTAGAGGAGAAGTAGAAACACTATTAGAGACGAGATAGGGTAACTGATGACTCTTAGCCTGTTGGCACGGGTGATAGCTGTGAGATTCGATACAGTTTTAATGGTTTTTCTTGATGGTTTTCGTATGGATTTGATGGTTTTCTAGCTTTACCTAACGCTAATACTTCGGTAGCAAAGGAAACTTGGTTTTTAATGTGTGTTTCAGGTTCTGAACATCAATAGAGGGGTTTAACAAGAAAAAACAATATTTAGGCGAAAACAAGCAAGTATCTTTTTGGAAGCAATCAAGGGAGGCATCCAGTATCTTTAACGAGCAACTATACAGCGGGAATATTTTCTCCAGCCATATAGTTGTCATCGCCTTCGTCTTGTTAAAAGGGACAACTTTCATGAAGAGGCCGAGGACAAAAACAGAACGCGGCAGCCACCGTTCCATCTAGAGGGGAGAAAGAAGAGATCTGGAGAACAAGGGGAAGACATTCTTCATCTCGCTCCATGATCTTCAACCTCCTAGCCACCACACCTCCATAGCCATTACTTGTACTTGAGAGAGAGAGAGAGAGATCTTCACCTTGCAAGATTAGGGTTTGAGATTGTTTCTTCCCATCTTGAATTGTGTTGGATTTATTTTCTATTCTTATTGTGGATTTCCACGGTAATATCAAGAAGAACTCCCTTTATTTAATTATATTGATGATGCTTTCTTCTCTCATGTGTGAGTAAGTTCCTTTGGGCGTGGGAGATGTAAGGTATTGGTGAGATGTGATGTGCCTATATATTTTCCATTAGTCTGTGATTGATTCTAATTACGATATTATGTGTGCTTGACTATCTATGGGGTGCTTAATGCTTGTTGTCCAATTAAGGGACCATACAACATGATACTTTGTTCTACATAGATAAGATCTTGTTTGCTAGCAGACCGGCGACCCCTGAGTAACACGGGGATATCAATGGAAAACTAGTTGAGCTCGAGCAGCACGAGGAGCCACTATGCCTATTTCATTAGTCTAATCCAAGAAGCTTAATTGCTAAGCAAACCGAAGGATCTTAATCGTCTAGTGACTGACCATGGTTTTGGTAACAGTCTAGTAGGATTATTGAAGTTGGGATGAAATCTACCAAGAGGAGTTCTAGATAATTATGGGTTGCTCGCCTACACACATACTTATAAGATTATAATTGTTACACTTATCACTTGTCCATCTGGCACATTCACTATCACCAAAAACTGTATCTCCCCGCGCCTATTTTGTCATCTGTAGCAAAAAACAAACAATCAATCATTCTTTACTTTTTAGTTTTATTTAAATACATTCAATTTAATCCGAAACTTTATTCTTATTTAAACACTTGTAGTAAATTCACTCGAAGACCTGTGACAACTTTGAGTGTGACAGAGACTTCATTTATAAGCACTTACCTTTGGGCTCCCTGTGGGATCGATATCTTAACTTCGAAACTAGCTACAAACAATCTATGCACTTGCATTCATTAATGGATCACATATATAAGAATTTATCTCGGGAGTGTATGATAAATTGTTTTTCCTAAGTTCTTGCTAAACAATAAATGATGACGAATGTCCTAGACGACAATGCCATGTGGATGATGTAGGCTTTATGGTGACAAGAGCATGCTTGGATGATGACCCCATGGAAACTGGAACAAGAGGATAAAGGCCACCATGACAAGGACCTCTAAACATGATTTGATGCGTGGCATGATCCTTAATCAAGAAAAAGAATGGGTGAATTTCAATAAAGGCATTATTGTCTTGAGCAAGTTTATGAGCAGAAAGCAGATTCATAGAAGAAGAACATGAAGAATATTGTTAAGATTCAAGGAACTATGCGGGGTGTGCAAAACAGAGTGACCAATACAAGCAATGTCCATACCTTGTCCACTAGCAGTGTGAACTTGATCACGCCCCTGGTATTGCTCATGAATTTGAAGTTTGTTGAGTTGCCCTATGACATGATGTGAAGCAGTGTCCATATACGAGTTCGTGTCTACTCCATAAGCACCCTTAGGATGGTCAGTGGGCGTACCATCATCGTCATCATCACCATAACGCTACCAACAATCACTAGCAGGGTGCCCCTCCTTTTTTACAAATCTGACAGATAACACCCTCTTGCCATGGAGTGGCAACATGGCCTTTGTTTTGTTTGGGACGCCCCTCCCCCTTTAGGCTTGCGTGGCTGACCTGGTGCAGGGTTTGGGTCATGATTCTGAGGCGGTGGTGGGGGTGGTCACTGAGGTGGGACAGGTGGGCGATAGGGTTGTGGGGCATATGGGGCAGGAGTAGGCGGGTATTGTGGCATAGGAGGCATACAGTAGTTGGGATGTGGGGGTTGACATGGTGGGTACATGTATGGTGAGTGGGATGGTTGATGGTAGGCGGGTGGTGTTGGCTGGGTATAGTAAGGTGGAGGAAGCATGTATGGTTGCGATATGGGAGGAGTATAGGGTGGTGGGTTTGGTGGACGAGGAGACACATACGGATGATAGGAGGGAGGACGGCGAGGAACACCATTACTGTAGGACGTAAAACTCCCTGGAGCCAGACCAGTGGAGAGAAGCTTGGTGTCACGATCTTCATAGGATAGCAACTGAGAGCACATGTCATGCAAAGTAGTGATTGGAACAACACGAATAGCAACAAAAAGGGAGTTGAACGTGTCATCGATACCATTGAGGATATAGTCCTTAAGATCATCATCATTAATAGGTTTGCCAGCAGCAACAAGAGCAGAAGTAAATCCTTTCATCTTGGTGACATATTGTTGAGCAGTCATATCAAGCTTCTTTGTATTTGTTTGATTGCCCTGATGAGTAGAAACACGAGACTTAGACTGAGTACATTATATGGCATGTAGCTCAAGCCACACATCAACAGCATGAGTAAGACCAAAGATACGGGGGGGACATCAGTAGAGAGAGATTTCACCAGATAATTGACCACCTGCTGGTCTCTGGCGATCCAAGTGTCATAGGCTGGATTGGGAATCGTCACCGGTTTCTTATTTTCATCCTCGGCCTCAAGCTTCTCTGGTGGGGTAGTTTTAGTTTCTTCAAGGATACCCATGACACGAGCACCATGAAGAGTCAGCAAAACTTGAGCCTTCCAGTAGAAAAATCTCCCTGGTTAGTTTTATGGCACACGGCACACAAATGGTGGCCGGTGCAGCCGAGTTTGAATAAGTCGTCATTGATCCTGGTTCTTGTCGCGGGAGAATTTCTACATGATTTCCTGCCGGGCAGCGAGATTCCTGATGCGGCAGAGTTTCTGTTGCGGAAGAAGGTCCTTCGAGGAGACGGTCCTAGGGTTTTGCGAGGCGATCCGATTGGGTCCCGGGGAGAGGAAAATAAAACGTGAATCGGTTCCTGTCGGTGTGTTATAGTAGATCCTGATGTGGCCGGCAAGGCGGCAAGGTCCTGGCAGCAGCGGGCGGAGCTAGTGCCCACGGCGACGACAGCTAGACAGGAAAAGGACGACGTCTGATACCATGTAGAAATCAGTAATCCTGGGAGAATGATCGTTGCCCTTAGGTCGATCGGTTATGCATTTATATAGTTGGGGATAACCCTAAGTGGAAAGTACACGAACTCTACGCATACGATGTGGTGTATTACACCATCACATATACGTATACAAGTATCTAATAGTAGAAACATCATGCCATGTTGGTAATCGTACATCATCCGGCATTTTGAGTGGACTTCTGGTCAATACCCGGATTTTTAATCCCAGATGCATGTTATGCCATACATCACAATCCCAGGATTACCATTTTTGCATGACATAACAGATTGGATATCACAGTACATCATCCATTACAAACCATACATAAGGTCTTACAACAAATAAAGGATCTCATGATCCAGTCTTAGTATAATCAAAGCAGGAGAATAATATAATAACGGTAGCATGGGCGAGACTCCATCTTCATGGTCACGGGAAATGCTGACGATGGCAGATGATCCTAGTTGTCGTAACCTTCCTGCGGTCCATCCTCCTGATAGTCCTCTTCATAGTCTGGCCATGGGAATAGCCAGGGACAAAGCCATGAGTACTCTTTAAGTACTCGCAAACTAAGACTAACAAGTAAGGGGTTTGAGTAGGAATACTAAGCTCTAGGTTGTTTTGCAAAAAGCCAGATTTACCTTAACTGAGTTCAGAAGCAAAGAAAGCTAGTGTAATGTTTTATAACACCTAAGTGGGAACTTAGCTTTCACATTGACAACCCTGTTGTGGTCAAGTCAAAGTCAAGATTCATTTCACAATTCATTTTGAAAACATCTGACGATGGAACAGTATGGCCACTCCAACTGTCCATAACCGCGGACACAGCTATTCGAATAGTTTGACACTCTGCAGAGGTGGTACGCTTTCACCACAATATTCGATACATTTGCCAGGAACAATCCTGAATTCACCATACTCAGTATGCGGATAATCAATCCTAACCTTTCAATTACACGCCCTAGTATAGGCACCTCTCCTATGAGTTTGGCCTTCCAACCATGACCATTTGTCATCTTGGGAACTACATAGGTGGTCAATCTTCACGAGGTAGCCTCAGCTCAAACCTCGGCCGCAAGGGAACCCATACTAAGGTATATAAACTTCCAGTCAAGCCCTACCCAAATTTCGGGTATTGTGGTTGTACGGTAAAATTGGAATGGTATCGCATCCACACAACCATCAGTTTTATAAAGGGCTAAGGCTCATGCCTCAACATTTTCATCATCAAAATCATCTGGTGCTCATAGCACATGTCACAAAACATTTCATTAGAATAACTCATCATTCTAAGGTTTTCATAATCATTTTTACCAAGTACTCCCATCTAAAGTGATCAAGTTTTAAGCTTAGCACTAGCCACTAAAGTTGGGGGTAAACACTAATGAGGGGTGATAATCAAGTGTGACTTATCTAAGTTCAATCTCATGCCTCAGGATGACATCAAGATTTATCTAACTTAGGCCAAGTTTTATGCTCTTTAGGCTACCTTCAATATCTTTCCAAAATCTACAAGTCACTAAGTAAACATAAATAGAAAGCTTTGATAACGAAGTAAAATAATTAAGCTTGCAAGTTAAACTGGGATTGGGTATCATCAATTGGTATAACCAAGGTATGACTAATGCATTGCATAGGTTATTTAGCTTTCACAGTTGCAAGTGTTAGCTTGCTAGAATGGCTTGCATTAGATAGCTTGCCATGTGCAGTGCAGTGGTTGAAGTTCTCCTCGGCTTCTTCCTCGTAGTATTCTCCTTCCTCTTTGTATCCTTGGTCGGTACTAGCGTCTATAAATAAATACGAAGTACACAAAAACCAAACAATTCTTAACTACTTCTATTTAGCACAGAAAAGACTAACACTAGATGATCTATCATCATCACTATCATCACAAGAATTAAGGCACTAGTTCTATTTATTTTATTTTAGAAAAGTAATTTTTACTCATTGAAAAACTACTTAAGATTTAATATTATCCAACTAAAACATGGGATCATGTTGACACATGTCATCACCACATATTTCACTACTTGGGAATGTGATTTAAAGTGGTGTCACAATTTAATAAGATTTAACCTTGTTATTTTAATTAATTAAAGTGACTAGAAATTCCTATGGGGCATTCTTTTATTACCTGTCCAATATTACTGCAAGTAAACCTAGATATTCTTATATATTCAGAAAGGTCTTATCAAATGTGATTTTTGAGAGTTGGAATCAACTCAAAAGCATTTGTGGTTGAATTTTGAAAAATGTTTGAATGCAGAAAAGCATCTGCATTGTTATTTTTACTATAGGTGATCTATAATTCCAAATGATTTAAATCCAACGGGCTTGGATTAAAAATTTCAATACCTTTCTAGCAAATTAGTTTCATGCAATTTGGTTTAGTGAATCTTTCTAAAATGATTTTTGAAACTACTGCCATAACTAAGTTTGAAATTAAATAGATAAACCTAATTTCAAACGGCTGGGTCACGCGGAAAAGTTAACTGGGCTGGCCCACTGCGCACAGTGCGCACGCTGACGGTTTAAGTGGTTGTCCCCACCAGTCAGTGAGACACAGGGGTGTGAAGGGGTACGGGGCGATTACAGCCGTCAGATTAGAAGTATAATCTACGGCCGAGGGTCGTCGTCCACGTCTGAATAGAACGCGACGAGCACGAACCCTAGCGCGGCCAGTGGGGGTCAGTGGCATCTCACCAGGGCTAAGGTGATGGTCGATGATGGGGGCGAACGATGAAGTCGATGACGGCGATCCTCCTGGTACTGGCGGCTCCTCCTAGGGTGGCTCCAATTAGCGGCGCCCTTCTCCTCCCGCAGCGGCAAGCTCTGGCGAAATTCCGGCAACCTGGTGCTCGCCTTGCCCAGGGAAGAAGTGGGGTGGTTCTAAGAGAGAGGGGAGTAGAATGGTGTGCTGAATTCGAACGGGGGAGGCCTCTATTTATAGTGCGACGAGGGAACCAAAGAGTGCGGGTTGAGCTCGCCGGGGTCGGCTTCAAAGTGAGCTAACGGCATGGCCAAAGGTAGGGGACAGTGCGCTGCCTCCTGGCGAAGATCAACGGCTTGATGGTGAGGCGTGGGGCGGTGCGGTTCGGTCGAAACACGTCGACCCTCTAAGCGGCACCGACAGAAGTTTTAATGGCGCACAACGGATACGGGTCGCACGACGGTGAACGGGGTTATCTGGGAGGTTCCTGGGGTGGTGGTGATCACGTACGTGAGCGGCGAAGGCGGGGCGCGGTCTGTGCGAGCGTGTCGAGCGCGACGCTCTGGCGTGCTCTCGGCATGGTCGTAGAGAAAATGGTCGCCCGCGTTCTGGGTGGTCCAGTGGCTAGCAAGGCTCGAGGGTCGGACAGGGGGTGGCGATGGATGGTGGAGTGCCTGCTAGACAAGGTTGGCGAGACTGGTTAGGCTTCTAGCTTGATGTCGACATTGGGGGTGGCAAGTGTGCTCGGCCATGGTGACCATTGATGGCATGGTCGAGTTCACAGTGAGCTAGAGCTGGTTAAACAAGTTAGATGATCTACTGAGAGTGTAGTGAGAGCTAGAGAGGGAACAAGGTTGGCACATACACTGCTCACTATAGTGTTTGTTGTTTAATTTGATTTGTGCTTAGAAGGTGTTTGATGAAATGGCCGCAGGAAATTTAAATTTGAATTTTTAGATAAAACTTGGTGGGTGCAATGGTCACATACTAGGTAGTCTCTGGTTGCTTGGATTTGTCAAGGTACATTGGTTTGGTTGGGTTTTGAGAAATGGTGATCTTCCCATATGAACTAGATTCAAATTTCAAATGTAATTTGAATAAGGTTGCCAAATGTTTCTGTGGATTTGCAAGGTGGGCTTGGGTTAAATTTTACTTGGTCTAGTAAGGGGTAAAAAGAAATGGATTTGTTTCTATTTGAAATCTTGGACTAGAAACACTCAAATGGCCTAGTGAGCAAGATTGGCAAAAATGACCATTAGCTCATTTTGTTTGTTTTTGAATTTCTATTGGTTTGATTCTGCTTGGAATTGATTTAGATGATGTTGTTTTCATCTTTAAACCATTCCTTGCTATTCACAAAAATCACACAAGTCCATTCATGCATTCATCACATACACACATGCATTCATAATGATTTTAATTAACAAAAGTTTTTTTGTTAACTCTAAATTTGGGTGATTGGAATTTGATAACCTTGATTAATATTTTTGGGATGTTACAAACCTTCCCTCCTTAAACAAAATCTCGTCCCGAGATTCGAAAAAAAGAAAACTAGGATTTAAAGAGATCGGGAAACTCTGTCCTAATGTAGTCTTCTCGCTCCCAGGTAGCTTCTTCTTCGGTGTGGTTGCTCCACTGAATCTTAAGAAACCTGTACTCCGGGTCCTGGTGGTTCTGAAAGCTTCCTCGAAAATACGGATGGGTACTTAGGGATACGTCAGATCACTGATCTCTATAGTTCGGTGATCAATATTCTTGAAAACTTTGGTCTTCTCCGGGACTTCTAGACATTTGCAAAGTAACGAGATATGGAACACATTATGTATTGCTGACATCTTCTCCGGTAATTCCAGTTGATATGATACTTATCCTCGATGATTCAGAATCTTGAAGGGTCCGATATATCTGGGGGCTAACTTTCCCTTGAGTTGAAAACATTGCATTCCCTTCAAAGGTGACACTTTGAGATACACAAAATCTCCGATATTGAAAGCAAGGTATCGACGTCTCTTGTCGGCATAACTCTTTTGTTGGGATTGGGCAGTCTTGAGGTGTTCACGGATCTTGTGAACTTTCTGTTCTGCTTATCGTAGGATGTCGGATCTGAAAATCTGACTCTCTCCTACTTCCGACCAATTGAAAGGGGTACGGCACTTCCTTCCATGCATGAATTCAAATGGGGCTATTTACAAACTGGCTTGATAGTTGTTGTTGTACAAAAATTCTGCGAAAGGCAGACACTCTTCCCATTTAGATCCATATTCTAACACACGGGATCTCAACATATCTTTGAGTATTTGATTTACTCGCTCCGTTTGTCCATCTGTATGAGGGTGATAAGTTGTGCTGAAATATAGTCTGGTTCCTAATCCTTCTTGGACTTTCTTCCAAAACCTCGAGGTAAACTGAGTTCCTTCATCCGACACGATGTTCTTGGGGACTCCATGAAAACTGAAGATTCTAGTGATGTACAACTCTGCTAGCTTCAAACTCTGATAGGTAGTTTTGACTGGTAAGAAATGGGCGACTTTGGACAATCTATCTACTATGACCCAAATAGAGTCATTTCCTTTACTAGATGTAGGCAAACCGGTGATAAAATCCATTCCAACGGAATCCCATTTCCATTTCGGAATCTGTAATGGTTGCAACAGTCCCGCGGGTCTATGATGTCCCGCCTTGACTCTTTGACAAATATCACACTTGGCTATGTAGCTTCCGATTTCTCTCTTCATCTTATGCCACCAAAATTGCTCCTTCAAATCCTGATACATCTTCGTTCCTCCGGGGTGGATAAAATAAAGAGTATCATGGGCTTCTTTCAAAATAGCTTGCTTCAACTATGAATCTGCTGGCACACAGATACGTCCTTTTTACCACAAAACTCCTTCTTCGTCTTTGGTAAATCCGGGTACTTTGCCGGTACCGATGCGACGTTTGATTCCGTCAATACTAGCATTTCCTTCCTGTGCCTCTTTGATCTGTTTGATCAAAGTCGGTTGAAGTTCTATGCTAGCCAAAAATCCTTCACTTACTAATTCCATTCTAAAATCTTCCAACTCCATGTGCAAACTTGGTTGCTCCTTCAGAATCATGGAGTTCAAGTGACACGGCAATCTTCTAAGGGCATCTTCTACCACATTGGATTTACCGGGGTGATAGTGAATCTCCAGATCATAGTCCTTGATTAGCTCTATCCATCTCCTTTGCCTCATATTCATCTCCTTCTGAGTGAAAATATACTTCAGACTCTTGTGATCCGAATAAATCTCACAGCGGTTTTCCATAAGGTAATGCCGTCATGTCTTCAAGGCTAGAACTACGGCTGTTAGTTCAAGGTCATGGTAGGATAATTCTGCTCATGTTGCTTCAGTTGTCGGGATAGATAAGATATAACTTTGCCTTCTTGCATAAGCACACATCCGAGACCGAACTTGGATGCGTCACAATACACATCAAAAGGCTTCGTGATATCCGGCATGATCAAGATTGGGGCTGAAATCAATCTCTTCTTAAGCTCTTGAAAACTTGCTTCACATTTGTCCGTCCATTCAAACTTCTTATCTTTCTTCAAAAATTGGGTCATGGGTCTTGCGATGCTCGAGAATCCTTCTACAAACTTGCGGTAGTATCCCGCTAATCCGAGAAATGCACGAACTTAGGTTTGAATGGTTGGGGCTTGCCATTCTTCAACATCCTTAACCTTTGCGGGGTCAACGGCAATTCCTCCGGCTGATATGATATGTCCGATAAATCCTACTTCCTGTAACCAGAATTCAAATTTGCTAAACTTGGCATACAACTGATGATCCCTAAGGGTTCCAAGGATGGTCCTCAGGTGTAGCTCATGTTCTTTTTCTGATTTGGAATAAATCAGAATGTCATCGATGAAAACAACAACAAACTTATCTAGGAAGTCCATAAAAATCTTATTTATGAGGTTCATGAAATAAGCGGGGGCATTGGTTAATCCAAAATACATGACAGTGTACTCATACAGTCCATATCTAGTGGTAAAGGCAGTCTTTGGAATATCCTCTACGCGAATCTTGAGTTGATGATAACCAGTTCTAAGATCAATCTTAGAAAACACTTTGGCACCGGTCAACTGTTCAAACAGGTCTTCTATCTTCGGCAGTGGGTACTTGTTCTTGATGGTGACATCATTCAACTTCCGATAATCCGTACACAAACGGTTACCTCCATCTTTCTTGTCCACAAACAAGACAGTTGATCTCCATGGCGACACACTTGGTTGAATCAATCCTATCTATAGCATGGCATCCAGTTGCTTCTTCAGCTCCACTAATTCAAACGGGTTCATACTATAAGGTCTCTGGGCTATGGGTCCGGTTCCAGGGATTAGTTCAATGATAAACTCGATATCTCGATCTGGGGGCATACCGGGCAAAACATCTGGAAATACATCGGGGTATTCACGGACTACCCTGACTTGGTCAATGGTTGGTTGGGCTAGACTCTTGTTGCACTTGAATTGACGAGGCAAGGTTTCAGATACATGCTCTACTGATATTCCGGCTATACTGGTCATGGTTATGGCTTTCTTGGCACAGTCGATTAATCCTTTATGTTTTTACATCCAATCCATTCCTAGTACTACTTCCAAACCTTTAGTTCCAAGTACTATTAGATTAGCATAAAAATCTATGCCATGGATTCGGATAGGTACGGCCTTGCAAATTTGTCTAGCTTTGGTGGTTGAACCACGTATTTGAACTATCATAACATGCTTCAATTTTGTTGGTTGAATCTTACTAGTGCATGCAAATTCTTCTGTAACAAACGAGTGCGATGCTACAGAATCAAACAACACTCTTGCAAATACTGAGTTAACAGAAAACATACCCAACACGACATATGGCGCTTCTTGAGCTTCTTTAGCATTCATGAGAAACAGACGGCCGTTGCGGTTGAGCGAATTCCCTGGGGCAAATCTTCTTCCAGGCTAAACACGACGCTGCTGCTGAGCTGGGGCATTCACATTGGGGGCTGCTGCAATATTCTTGGGGCATTCATTGGAATAGTGACCTTTGTTTTCGCACCATAACAAGTCACCTGAGACTTGTCCTTTCCTGCAATAGGCACAGCATTGCTTCCAGTTCTTGGGGCAGTATTGGTGTTGGTGGCGACATTGTTGTTGTTGAACTTGGGCGATGCATGGTTGAAATTATTGGAGTTGCCGCGGTTGTTGTTGTGGTTTCCTCCGGGCCTTGGGTTTCCTCCTCCATGGTTGGGATAGGTTGGACGGATCATTGTGGGTCTATTGTTTCTTGGGGCAAATGCTATAGACGGGGTTGGGGCGATACTTTGGGGTATGGTGGGTTCCTGGTTGATGCATCATTCTACGCTTGCGGTTCTCATTGGCTTGGTTGATCTTGTCTTCCATCTGGATTGCAGAATCCACTAAGGCTTCAAGGTCAGCAAATGGGATATTGACTAACACCGTCTGCATTTCATCATGCGGACCATTCAAGAATCTCTCTTTGTTCTTGGCTTCAGTGCTTATCTCATCAGGGGCATACCTAGACAGCGATAGGAATCTGTCACGGTACTCTTCTACAGTCATTCTTCCCTGCTTCAGCTCTTTGAATTCATCTCTCATCCTCAGAATCAAACCCGGTGGTACATGGGTTCTACTAAACTTGAGTTTGAATTCACCCCAAGCCATCATCTGTCCTCTATTCATGGTGCAAACACTGTTCCACCAAGCTCTTGCATCTCCTGCCAAATAATGGGTGGCAAACAGTACTTTCTCATTGTCCTCCACTCCTGCAACTTCTAAGTTGTTCTCCATGGTTTGCAGCCAGTCATTAGCATCTAATGGCTCCTCAGACTTAAAGATGGGTGGATTGGTGTTCTGAAAGGTCTTGAGCTTGGATCCATGGTTGTCCTGGTTTCCATGGCCTTGATTGTTGTTGGCCATCTGAGCTATGTGCTGAAGGGTGGCTAAGTTGGCTTGACATTCCGCTCTTTTAGCTTCACGGTCCAAAACCAACATTTGCAAGATTTGCAGCATTGGGTCCGGGGGTGAACTGCTTCCTCCGCGAGGCATCTGAAGATTGAGATAGATCATGAGACAAGAGGGAAATTTCTAAGGTTCGGGGTTTTTTTTTTGTTTTTTTTTTGAAGTTTGACTCAGATTTTTCTAGCAACTTGCTTTTCATTCATTCATAACACACCATACAAACACACACCACAACAAGGAAACAGATGGTTTTAAGAACCATTCTGTGAAACTACGATACAGTGGGACCGGATACAACTCACTAACGATAGTGCTCAAGTGCTACTAATCCTTGGAATAGGTGGCTTCATCATCATCATCAATGAAGGCGAAGTCATCCTCATCGGTGAAGAAGTACATGGCTTGATCCTCCAGGAAGTCATCATCGTCACTGAGGTAAGAGTAGGGGTCTCCAAGGATATCCTCCCCTGCATTCTCCCTCTCCTCAAGCTGCATGTCCCGCTCGTGAATGATCTCCTCCAAGTATGTTATCCTGTGATGAAGGCGGGCAATGATGCGCTCCTTCTTGTCAAGCTGACGGTGATGAGTATTGCGATCCTTCACCGGCATGGCGATGGTCTGGTCTTTCTTGACGACAAGGGCGTAGTTGTGGTTGGCGTATGATCGGGCATTGTCCAACTCCTTCTGCCGGTCATACATCATGAAGCTGAGATGGTCCACTTGATGTTTCATATCTGGGTGACGTGGTACCTCCAGTGGTTGTCCCATAGCATCACGCCTTGTCTAATACTCAAAGTGGGTGCCCTTGATTTGATTGATGCTTGCCCACACAGATGGGCAAACGCTTCCTGCATGGCCCTGGCAAGTCCATATAGCCAGTTGTTCTCTCTTAAGGTGAACTGAATTCCCTCTGTAGTGGGGGCTTCAATCTTCCCTCTGAGAGTTGCAACAATCAGGAATTGCAATTCTCCTCATTCCTGATCGTTGAGCTGGGCTCCAAAGAACTCAGGGTCCGGGCGCTCCAGAAGTTCTGAAAGCTGGTCCAAGTCACGCTCAAAGATGAGATCTCCTCCATTTCCCAACTGATAGAACTTGCTATACTTCACGTCCATCTATAAGAATATAGGATGAGTAAGTTAGTAGAGTGATCAAGTGTGTCAAGTTTTATGTAAGTTTGCAAGAATTTTTGAGGAACATGAATTTTCATGAAAGCACCTAAGTGATAAGAATGAGAATAGGTTTTCATAAATACTCACTTCTTTGGTTTTGAAACTAAGCTTTTGATTCAATTGTCCATCCTAAGCTAGGGTATCCTATGGTCAGGATGGCTCTTATACCAACTTGTCAACACCTGGATTTTTAATCCCAGATGCCTCTTATGCCATACATCGCAATCCCAGGATTACCATTTTTTCGAGACATAACATATTGGATATCACAGTACATCATCCATTACAAACCATACATAAGTTCTTATAACAAATAAAGGATCTCATGATCCAGTCTTAGTACAATCAAAGCAGCAGAATAATATAATAACGGTAGCGTGGGAGAGACTCCATCTTCATGGTCACATGCAATGCTGACGATGGGAGATGATCCTAGTTGTCATAACCTTCCTGTGGTCCATCCTCCTGATAGTCCTCTTCATAGTCTGGCCACGGAAATAGCCAAGGACAAAGCCATGAGTACTCTTTACGTACTCGCAAACTAAGACTAACAAGTAAGGGTTTGAGTAGGAATACTAAGCTCTAGGTTATTTTGAAAAAGCCAGATTTACCTTAACTGAGTTCAGAAGCAAAGAAAGCTAGTGTAATGTTTTATAACACCTAAGTGGGAACTTAGATTTCACTTTCACAACCCTGTTGTGGTTAAGTCAAAGTCAAGATTCATTTCACAATTCATTTTGAAAACATCTGACGACGGAACAGTATGGCCACTCCAACTGTCCATAAGCGTGGATGTGGCTATTCGAATAGTTTGACACTCTGCAGAGGTGGTACACTTTCACCACAATATTCGATACATCCGCCAGGAACAATCCTGAATTCACCATACTCAGTATGCGAATAATCAATCCTAACCTTTCAATTACACGCCCTAGTATAGGCACCTCTCCTATGAGTTTGGCCTCCCAACCATGACCATCTGTCATCTTGGGAACTGCATAGGTGTCAATCTTCACGAGGTAGCCTCAGCTCAAACCTCGGCCGCAAGGGAACCCCTACTAAGGTATACAAACTTCCAGTCAAGCCCAACCCAAATTTCGGGTATTGTGGTTGTACGGTAAAATCGGAATGGTACCGCATCCAGACAACCATCGGTTTTATAAAGGGCTAAGGCTCATGCCTCAACATTTTCATCATCAAAATCATCTGGTGCTCATAGCACATGTCACAAAACATTTCATTAGAATGACTCATCATTCTAAGGTTTTCATAATCATTTTTACCAAGTACTCCCATTTAAAGTGATCAAGTTTTAAGCTTAGCACTAGCCAGTAAAGTTGGGGGTAAACACTAATGAGGGGTGATAATCAAGTGTGACTTATCTAAGTTCAATCTCATGCCTCAGGATGACATCAAGATTTATCTAACTTAGGCCAAGTTTTATGCTCTTTAGGCTACCTTCAATATCTTTCCAAAATCTACAAGTCACTAAGTAAACATAAATAGAAAGCTTTGATAAAGAACTAAAATAATTAAGCTTGCAAGTAAAACTGGGATTGGGTATCATCAATTGGTATAACCAAGGCATGCCTAATGCATTGCATAGGTTATTTAGCTTGCACAGTTGCAAGTGTTAGCTTGCTAGGATGGCTTGCATTAGATAGCTTGCCTTGTGCAGTGCAGTGGTTGAAGTTCTCCTCGGCTTCTTCCTCGTAGTATTCTCCTTCCTCTTCGTATCCTTGGTCGTTACTAGCGTCTATAAATAAATAAGAAGTACACAATCACCAAACAATTCTTAACTACTTCTATTTAGCACATAAAGGCTCACACTAGATGATCTATCATCATCACTATCATCACAAGAATTAAGGCACTAGTTCTATTTATTTTATTTTAGAAAAGTAATTTCTACTCATTGAAAAACTATTTAAGATTAATATTCTCCAACTAAAACATGGGATCATGTTGACACATGTCATCACCACATATTTCAGTACTTGAGAATGTGATTTAAAGTGGTGTCACAATTTAATAAGATTTAACCTTGTTATTTTAATTAATTAAAGTGACTAGAAATGCCTATGGGGCATTATTTTATTACTTATCCAATATTACTGCAAGTAAACCTAGATATTCTTATATATTCAGAAAGGTCTTATCAAATGTGATTTTTGAGAGTTGGAATCACATCAAAAGCATTTGTGGTTGAATTTTGAAAAAATGTTTGAATGCAGAAAAGCCTCTGCCTTGTTATTTTTACTATAGGTGATCTATAATTCCAAATGATTTAAATCCAACGTGCTTGGATTAAGAATTTCAATACCTTTCTAGCAAAATTAGTTTCATGCAATTTGGTTCAGTGAATATTTCTAAAATGATTTTTGAAACTACTGCCATAACTAAGTTTGAAATTAAATAAACCCAATTTCAAACGACTGGGTCACGCGGGAAAGTTAACTGGGCTGGCCCACTGCGCACAGCGTGTGCGTGGGCGGTTTAAGTGGTTGTCCCCACCAGTTAGTGAGACACTAGGGTGTGGAGGGGTACAGGGCGATTACAACCGTTGGATTAGAAGTATGATCTACGGCAGAGGGTCGTCGTTCACGTCTGAACAGAATGCGACGATCACAAACCCTAGCGCGGCCAGTGGGGGTCAGTGGCGGCTCACCGGGGCTCAGGTGATGGTTGGCGATGGGGGCAAACGACGAAGTCGACGACGGCGATCCTCCTGGTACTGGCGGCTCCTCCTGGGGTGGCTCCAATCAGTGGCACCCTTCTCCTCCAGCAGCGGCAAGCTCCGACGAAATTCCGGCAACCTGGTGCTCGCCTTGCTCGGGGAAGAAGTGGGGTGGTTCTGAGAGAGAGGGGAGTGGAATGGTGTGCTGAATTCGAACAGGGGAGGCCTCTATTTATAGTGCGACGAGGGAAACGAAGAGTGCGGGCTGAGCTCGTCGGGGTCGGCTTCACAGTGAGATAACGGCATGGCCGAAGGTACGGGGCAATGTGCTGCCTCCTGGCGAAGCTCAACGGCTTGATGGCGAGGCGTGGGGCGGTGCGGTTCGGTCGGAACACGTTGACGCTCTGAGCGGCACCGACGGCAGTTTTAATGGCGCACATCAGCTACGGGTCGCGCAGCGGCGAACGGGGTTGTCTGGGAGGTTCCTGGGGCGGTGGTGAACCCGTACGCGAGCGGCGAAGGCGGGGCACAGTCTGTGCGAGCGTGTCGAGCGCGGCGCTCTGGCGTGCTCTCGGCATGGTCGTAGAGAAAATGGCCGTGCGCGTTCTGGGTGGTCTAGTGGCTAGCAGGGCTCAAGGGCCGGACAGGGGGTGGCGGTGGACGGTGGAGTGCCTGCTAGACAAGGTTTATGAGGCTAGTTAGACTTCTAGCTTGATGTCGACATTGGGGTGACAAGTGTGCTCGGCCATGGTGACCATTGATGGCATGGTCGAGTTCACAGTGAGCTAGAGCTGGTTAAACAAGTTAGATGATCTACTGAGAGTGTAGTGAGAGCTAGAGAGGGAACAAGGTTGTCACATACACTGCTCACTATAGTGTTTGTTATTTAATTTGATTTGTGCTCAGAAGGTGTTTGATGAAATGGCCGCAAAAGATTTAAATTTGAATTTTTGGATAAAACTTGGTGAGTGCAATGGTCACATACTAGGTAGTCTCTGGTTGCTTGGATTTGTCAATGTATACTGGTTTGGTTGGGTTTTGAGAAATGGTGATCTTTCCATATGAACTAGATTCAAATTTCAAATGTAATTTGAATAAGGTTGCCAAATGTTTCTGTGGATTTGCAAGGTGGGCTTGGGTTAACTTTTACTTGGTCTAGCAAGGGGTAAAAAGAAATGGATCTCTTTTTATTTGAAATCTTGGACTAGAAACACTCAAAGTGGCCTAGTGAGCAAGATTGGCAAATGATTATTAGCTTATTTTGTTTGTTTTTGAACTTTTATTGGTTTAATTCTGCTTGGAATTATTTAGATGATGTTGTTTTCATCTTTAAATCGTTCCTTGTTATTCACAACAATCACACAAGTCCATTCATGCATTCATACATTCATCACATACACGCATATGCATTCATAATTCATTTTAATTAACAAAAGTTTTTTTGTTAATTCCAAATTTGGATGATTGGAATTTGATAACCTTAATTAATATTTTTAGTATGTTACACTTTTTCCGAACACGCCGATAAGATAGTTTTAGAAAATAAATTACAGTTTTTACCGTAGGAACATCCTGTATTTTAAACGGAATTCTCCCATGTCTAACGGCATAGTTGAATAAACAAACTGAAGTCTTTCTATTGTAGAAACATGCCCATTGAAAACGTTAGTACGTTTGACTGGTATCATTCTAGTCTCATACGTCGTTCAATATTTTGAGTGGACTTTTTCCGAGTGCATTTGTGGGATAGTTTGAAAATAAATCAAAGTCTTGCATTGTAGAACATGCATGACGTGTCTGTAATCGTATGTCGCCCCTTATTTTGAGTGGACTTCTCCCGCGCGTTGACGTATAGTTTTAGAAAATAATTTAAAGTCAGTTGTAGGAGAAGCCGTGTTCATAACTGTACACGGTCCCGCATTTTGAGCGGACTTCTCTACTCGTGTTGATGGGTAGATTTCAAAAAATAAATTGAAATATGCATGCTAAGTTTGTAATCGTAGCCATCCCGAGAGATGAATGACTGGAATGAAAAACATATTAGAGTCGAAAAGGTGATTCTAGGCGCCTCTAGAGTCGAAAAGGTGATTCTAGGCGCCTCGAGAGAGATATAGAGAGAGAAAATCTTGGTTGAATTTACATTTTGCTAGACGAGTATTTAGTGTTGGCGATGCTGAAAGAGGCTCTTCTCCGATGATTTATGCAATCAGAAGCTGTTAGACCCGTATCATATGTCGTCCCGCATTTTAAGTGGACTTCTCTCACCTGTTGGTGGGTGCACTTTTTAAAAATACTTAAATCGAAGTCTATTGTTGTAGGCACATTATTTTAGAAAGTGCATTGAAGTCTTCTATATTACGAAAATATGCATGCCATGTTCCGTAATCGTACATCGTCCCGTATTTTGGGTGGACTTCTCCCGAGCGTATTGGAGGGTAGTTCTAGAAAACAAATTGAGATCTTTTGTTGCAGGAACACGCATGCAATGTCTGTAATCGTACATGGTCTCGTATTTTGAGTGGACTTTTTCCGCTCCATGGTGTGTAGATTTAGAAAAGTCTTGTGTTGTAGGAACATGCATGCATGTTCCTAATTGTACGCCGTTCCGCATTTTGAGTGAACTTCTCCCGTGTGCAATCAGAAGCTGAAAGAGGCTCCTCTCCAATATTTATGCAATCAGAAGCTGTTAGACCCGTATCATACGCAGTCTCGCATTTTGAGTGGAATTCGCTCACGTGTTGGTGGGTGCACTTTTAGAAAACACGTAAATCGAAGTCTATTGTTGTAGGCACATTGTTCTAGAAAGTGCATTGAAGTCTTCTATACTATATCAATATGCATGTCATGTTTCATAATCGTACATTGTCCCGTATTTTGGGTGGACTTCTCGTGAACACGCTGGAGGATAGTTTTAGAAAATAAATTGAAATCTTTTGTTGTAGGAAAACACGCATGTCGTGTCCGGAATCGTACATGGTCCCGCATTTTGAGTGGACTTCTCCCGCCGCCATGGTGTGTATATTTAGAAAAGTCATGTGTTGTAGGAACCTGCATGGCGTGTTTCCGTTCCGCATTTTGAGTGGACTTCTCCCATGCGAGGCCGACGAATAGATTTGGAAAATAAAAAATAAGTCTTCTAATGCAGGAACATGCACGCTGTGTTTGTAATCGTGGACATCGGAATCGTGGGAGTACGTTTGACCGGCATTGATCTAGGCAAGTAACCATCCAAGTTAAGCTAATTAAATGGCGATGGCTAGCTTAGAAATGGCGGTCAACTTTCCCGGAATTCCCATCCAAGTAATAAAAGGCGGCTTTGCTTAGCTTAGGATTCAGCCGCACTCAACTCGAGCCGTGTTGCTTCCAGGAAAGGTCTGGTCGATGCCACAACCACACACGACCGGGACTCGTTCGTTCGTTCGTTCGTTCGCTCACCCGATTCGAATTCGATCGACGCATACCGGAAGGGGAAAGGGACAGGGAGGTCCAACGAACAAACCGCTAATACCGAACCTCCCCCGCGGAAGGCGGCCGCGGGTGGTCCACCCGTTGGGATTCCGGGGAGGGAGCGCACCTTGGCTTGGCCTTGCCTCCGTTGCTTGCTTCAAGCATATCGATACATCGACGTCTCGTATCGATCGGCTGGGACCAGGAGCAGTACCGTGTGACACGCTCACGGCATACGGTCCACGTTTCCTGGCCGAGGGGCCGTTGGGTGGCGCCAAATGTGTCCCCCGATCCGGCGATGTGTCCTGCGGCAAACCAGGCCAGAAAAGCAGGTACCAACATGGTAGTAACCAAATTGGTGTCAGTTCAGTCAGTGGGCACCTGTGTGTCAGTGGACGTCGACCAGGCCTGGTGTGTGGTTGTAACTTTGGTGCAACGGTGCAGCGGCGCGGGTCGGGTCGGGACACGGGTGACGCCACCATCGCGGGGAGATTGGTCGACGGGGATGGCCGTGGCGGGGAGGTCCAACGAACCAATCCACCCGGTGGAATGGAATGGAATGGAAGCCAAGCCGAGTCATGGCTGCTCTGCTCAGCTCTGTTTGTGCTGTGCTTGCGTCAACATTTTCAAAACCCGTCGCCATCCTGGCTTTCCCTCCACAGTTTGTTCGCTCACCTTCCCCCTCCCTACACACAGCCGTTTCGCTCCGTCCTTCTCCTCCTCTCTCTTAAGTATCCTCTCTCTCTCTCCGATGCTACCACGTCCCCGTATAAGTAGCAGCACGCACTCCATTACGTTAATCCCATCTCCAGCGCCAACACACTTTAATAAACCCGCGCACGCCTGCCCCTGCCCTGCCTAGAAGCTCGCGAGGACGAGGAGGGGCAGATACCCAAGATACCAAGCCTGCTGCTTCCGCTGTTTGCATCATCAAGAGAGAGAAGGAAGCGAGCGACCCTACCCTGGATACATGGCGGTGACAGGGACGACGGTCGCGGCGGCGGCCACGATGATGGCGGCGCTAGCGGCGATCTTCCTCTCCTTCGTGCTCTGCTTCTACATATTCCTCTGCGCCAAGCGCTCCAGGGGCAGCGCGCCGCCGCCGCCGGGCAGCGGCGTGGTCGCGCACCTGCGGTTCCTGCTCTGCGGCGGAGGAGACGGTCGGCCCGGCGCCGGCAGCGACGGCCCCGCCCTGTGGTACTACGACGGGGGCCTGGACGACGCGTCCATGGCGTCGCTGCCGCGCAGGGAGGTGGCGAAAGGCGAGGCCGTGCACTGCGCGGTCTGCATCACGGAGCTGGCCCCCGGCGAGACGGCGCGCGTGCTGCCGCGCTGCGGCCACGCCTTCCACGTCGACTGCGTCGACATGTGGCTCAAGTCGCACTCCACATGCCCGCTCTGCCGCTGCCCGGCCGTCGACGCGCCGCCGCTGCCGCCCGCGCCCGTGCACGCGCCCGAGGCAGACGAGGAGTCCCCAAACTTCCCCACCAACGTCCTCTTCTTCGGATCGCAGGACGACGTCAGCACCGGCGGCGGCGCGCAGTCGCACGCCTCAACCCCACCTCCTCCTCCTCCTCCTCCTTCGGCACCCGCTCCATCATCGCAGGCGCCGCCGCCCGCCGGGACGCACGGACTGAGGCGGCTTCTCGGGTGCGGCGGCGAGTCGCGGCCACCGCGTCAGCAGCAGGACGACGACGACATAGAGATGGGGCTATCGTTCGGCGGCGAGAACTGCGTCTCGCGGCAACCGAAGCAGGCCGGCTCTTCCTGAGCCTCCGCCGCCAGCATGAGCATGGTGGACCCTCGCTTCCTTAATTTTGTGCCGTCTTGCTTGCGTGCCGTCGTCGCAAGTTCTCCGAGCATCCCCTGCCTACGCTCTCGGAGTCAAAACTGTACAGATTCTTGTAGATGTTCGATGTACACAGTGTGGGTAGAAAGATCATGTTCAGGCATGACACCACAGCAAGGAGGAGAGAAATCAAAAACAAAAAAAAAGCTTGAAGTTTGCATCCTACATTTCGCCGTTCTTCCTCGCCATTGTTTTCGCAACTTGCGACCAGTCAATTCAGCGGTAGTACTACGCAGAAGCGACAACGACACATACCGTTATTCCGGTTATTTCCGTAGTTCTATTCTCTGTCCCTCAGTGAGCAACTGCAACTGTAAGCAGTATTTCTTTTTTCCCAGGAGTATATTACTGAAACCCACTAGCAGTAGTAGTATATTTGACCTAGCCAAACTTGTTGTCCTGCTCATGTCGCTCTTTGACCGCCGCTTGCCAATGTCAAAATTGTCATACATATCTCCCCAGAACGCTGCACCTGTCAAAGAGCCAGGGACCTCGCCCCGTACGCGCCAAAACCGGAGATTTGACAGGAGATAAGCTGAGAAGAACATGTATGACCGCACCTTGTTCTCCAACTCCACAAGTAGTACGCCGCATTATCGGCCACCACCGGTCCACCATAGCCACCTGATGCACTACTAATCTGCCTGACCAACCACTCCTGAAAAAACAAAAAACCAAGAGCAGCCTCCTGTAAGCGAGCCATGATTTCTTCTGCCTAATTGTATTTTGCTCTTGTTGCAGCCTAGCTAGCTAGTTGCTGGAAAAGAAGTGGGTTGACTTGAAAAGATAGCTAAGTTTCCTTTTGATTGATGGCATCTGATCCAGTACAACCCCCTCCTACCTAAACTCGTACAAATACGGCCACATATACATATGAATCCGTATCCACATCGAGTATTACGTACGTATAGAGATACGGATCTGGATCTGTAGATACACGCATTCCCAATTTCCCACACAGCAGACCCAACTCCTCTACAACGTCGACCTCCGCCGCCGCCGGCCATCGCCATCGCCATCGGCCATCTCACAACCGAACTATTTGGCTTCCTGCAGCACACCGCACCGGACTGTCCAGTAGGCCGCCGGACACAGTGTCGGACTGTCTTGTAGGCTGCTGGACATCGTGCCAGACTGTACGTTTGTCCTCCCCAAGCTCCCATTCGTAGCCGTCGCGGCGGCGGCGGCCGCCGCCGCCGCCAGGATCTTGTGCCTCGCCTCCGCCATGCCGCGTTGCCAATCAGCTTGCCGCCGCCCCCGTGCTAGCCCTGTCGGCACACACCTACAAGGCCAAGCCGAGGCGTGCGCCGGCGAGGACGGGTCACCGGCTCGTCGGACACCACCGGTACCACCGCACGGACACGGTCGTCGCAGGCGTACTCGGCCGACGATGATCCGTACAATGGTGTTTCTTTCCGTTTGCATACAGGTCGTACTAGTACCAGTACAACTTTCGTTGAGTTATACGGGGTTTTCTATATGATTACTTATACGGTGTATTTACTAATTACGAAGGGGTATCAAACGATCTGAGCCGTCCTTGTGTTTGAGGTTACACGAGTTTATACGAGTTTAGGTGGGAGGGGGTTGTACTAGATCAGAGTCCTTGATTTATTTATTTGTTCAAGGAAAAAAATGATAGTTGAGTTAGCAGGAAGCATGGTGGCGCCGGGCAGTTGGCCAAACAAGCAACAAGGACAGCAAAATCAGAGGAACAATCAGGGGATGGCTGAGCTAATCTCTAGAGGAAAAATCAGTTAGACTACCACCCAATTTTTGTTTCCTTTGGAGAGAAAAAAATATATGTTGAGAGGAGGCCCCATACATGGTGGCGTAGGAAGAAAAATCTGGTTTGCTTGGGCGAGTCACCAGCAGCAGCTCGCACCAACGGATAGGTATCTGACGACGAACGTGTCCCTCTCACAGTTCGCCGTCGAACAAACAGGACGAATGTGAATACATCACCATCGATCGACCACATGTAAAAAAAGAGGAGATCTTCCGTTTTTATTCCCCTTATTATTTCTTCTTTGCCCGTTCATCCATCTAATCCGTGGCTTCTTTAGCAGATAATAATAATAATATGCGAAGCTCGCGAGATTCTCCATGATTTATAATGGAACTGCTGCAACCAAACAAACAAATGGTGCCCTTGCTTACCAGCTGTGCAGAAACCTTGCTTGGCGAGCTTAATCCCCTCCGATCCAAGAAGAAGATCTTCTAGTTCCAGAGGTTTCATTATCCCCTACCCCTGGCCGAGCCTATCACCAAAATATATATATCCCTTTCTTCATCAATGCTTTCGTTGTATCCTAATCAGATGCTGCCCTTTCAGGAGGAAAAAAATAAAGATTCTGAAGAAGCAGCAAGGGGGGGGGCGAAAATAAACTTGAGGTTCTCAGCGAGTCCAGTGTATGTACATGTCGACAAGGCTGATGATAATTGCGATTGGCCCTTATCCGGATTACGCACGTCGCTTTCCGCTCTTAGGTTCAGGTTAGACTTGCTCACACGCAGGATGGATGGAACAGGTAATTAGGCTGATATTTTTAGTGCGTCGAGAGACTGTTTGAGTTTGAGGAGCTAGTAGCACGAGAGAAATGGTTTGGGAAAGGAAATACTAATACGAAGCTGACTGTTTGTGTAGGTATGGATGGATGTTCTAGGAGGGGGGATATGGTGTGTGTATGGACCATACACGGTTGCATCGGATAGTGGCACAGAAAAGATGATGCGCGTACGAGTCATGGGCCTGAAAACCGACGTGGACTCCTTCTCCGTCCGGCAGGCTCGTGGACGGCGCTTTCGGGACGGAACCGGATTTTATACTCGTAGCATCTTTCGGACATGGGATGTGGTACGCCCGAGGTGGATCGGCTCGAACATGTCGACTCGACTAGTATTATCCGTGTTACACGCTCGTGTGAGAGATGCTGGCTGGTGTGCAGCACACGAGGAGGCCACCATGATTTTTTTTTTTCCTTACTTTCCATTTTTAAACCCTGGAAGCAGGCCGAGAAGTTGCAGGCATGTGCAGGAGAGGAGAGACGGCGGCGGCCTCCCAAGTGGGCGACACACGGGTCTGAATTCCAGGGTGGCTCGCGCCGCTCCCAGACCGCAGGCCTTACTTTTGGAAGACCGCAGGCCTGACATGCTAAAGGCAGTTATGCTAATGATGGGTCAAAGTCCCAGGACCGGCCGATCAGTCTCGCTCGCCATCATCTCGGATTAAACAAGTGCTACTGCTGCTGTTCTGGTGCTCCGCCTGCCTAGACGTGGTGCTCGCCGAGAAATTCTTAAACCGTAACCGAGCAGCAGCAGCAGCAGCTTGTGGTTGGTTCATGTGCACGGCCGATTCCCGAGCTGGAACAGAGCGAGCAGAGAAGGAAAAAAAAGAAACTTCTTTCTCGGATGCCGATGTCGATGCTGTTGTTGGAGAATTTTTTAGCGAGCGACGGCGTCTGAATCTGGATGTTATTACGTAGCAAAGGCGGCCGGAAGATTCTCGCGGCGAACGGGAGGCGTCCATGTGGAGGGCCGGGTGACGTGCGGACGGACAACGAGGCCGACGCGTGCGCGGCCACCGGGGTTGAGCGGAAGGGGCTGCACGCCTCGAGTTTTTTATCAAATTATTATTGAGAGGTTTTTCATCTCCGGGCGGCCTCGATGATGGCGCGACCTGTGCGTGGGATAGCAAGAACTGTTCCAGTTTTTTTTTTTTTTTTGAGGAACGCAAGAACTGTTCCAGTTTTTTTTTTTTTTTTGAGGGACGCAAGAACTGTTCCAGTGGTCCGACCACGACCACGACATATGAGCCTATGGGTTTCACTCGTTGCTGCTTCCTCGTGGGCGTGGTTCTTTGTCAAGTTATATCGGGCTGGAGGATGTGGGCTTATGATAACTTGCGACGGAACATCATGCTCGGCCATGGTTTCTCTTCTTCCACTAATCGCTCTGCTCATTCGGACGCTCACCTTGGGCCGGCCCATTTGATGGGGTTTTCTTCATTTTTGTCTCAATTGGGCTAAATCTATTTAATAAAAAGTGGCGCACTGGGTTCAAGTATACATGAGTTCCAAAGTAACAGTAAAAAAAGAGTTCAAAAGTTATCGGCTACTACTACAAAGGTTGAAATATATCGTTGTTGAGATAACGACAAAAGAAAGAATTTTGAGTCAACAAGTATATTATCATTACGCAAAAAAAACAAGTATATTATCCAAAGTGTTCGGATTTTAAAATATTCACATTTTAAAAATGTTCAATAAGGGTTTATTTTTCAAGAAACATAAATTTGAAAGGTGCTCTGATATAAAATGTTCAGATTAAAAATAGTCAAAATGTTCAGATTTTAGTAATATTCATAGTATTTTAAAAACATTCATGTTTTGAAAAATAGAAAAAATATAATAAAAAAGAATGTACTTTTTATTGGGCCATATTGGGGGTAGCCCAGAAAGGACGCACTGCATGGGTGCACCAGAAATTTCTTTTAGAAGGTGTCGGATGCAAATCCATCGCACAAGTTGTTTCAGATCCGTGTAGCCATTTCGCTTTTTTTTTCCTTTCAGATGCTTCTCTTGTGATTCTTATGCTCTAGATGTTTGTTTTCGTAAAAAATACTCCTCAAAAAATCCCTGAGCCATTTGACTTCGTTTAGGTTCCTAAAAGATAAAAATACATAAAACAGAGTTTTTCCTCTACTACAAAGCTTTAAACTAGATAAATAGGATTATTGGTAAATCACATAAATCAATGTAAAACATGATTATAACATCATATAAGTTACAAAATGTGGGAACATGTATCAATAAACTATAAAGTTCATGTATGTATTTTACATGCATCAGTACTTCTGTTGGGTTGTTTTGGCCATCCTCGCTTGGCACCGACGAGGTCAGAGCGAAAGCTCCATGCTTTAGCACCGGTGGCAATGGCGTCTATGATCGTCGTAACCCTCATTGGGGTTTCGTTCTGGGTTCCACTTCATGCAAGGGCTCCGGTGAAAACCCTAGTCCGTTTCATCGGACTCTGTGGCGGAGACGCTGCATGTCAACCTCTTGGGGGCGTTATCGTGGAGCTCAAGGTTATGTTCTTTGCAGCTTCAACTTTTCCTTGTTCCTTGCATGAAGCTTCCTCGGCACTGGCATGTGATGATCTCATTGGTCTCTAATCTCTTACATGTGATTGTGTTATCATTGTTCTCGGTCCTCGTTGTTCGTTGGCAGGATCGTCTCTCCGTGGCTCGGAGTGAGAGCGCAGGCAACCCTCTCCAACAATAGCTTGGTGTGTTCGGTGCAACATTGTCCGATGATTTTCTAAAGAGGGGCGGAGTCTAGGTTGCCTAGTGCTAGTATTGACATCTCCGGTTTTCATGCTCGACTTTAAGTTGGAGATGTTTGCTTTCCTCTCGTTTTTCGTTTCTTTTGACTTATTTTGTAAAAGGGTTTTCTCACTACTTTGTATTAGTTCGGCCGTTATGAATTTATTTATAAAACAGGGTGAAAGCCTGTGTCAAGATTTTTTAAATCGGTATTCAAGTGGTTTTCATTCACCATCTCTGAGCTTGTGGGAGTGAATAGGAATTCCGAAACATCTACTCACTCCCTAAAATAGATTTTACAGATTTGTAAAATTTAGATGAACAAATTTTAACAAACCCCCGACATCTATTTTGAGACGGCTTCTTTTGCCCGGCCAAAAGAAACACAAATTAGCTATGGTGAAAATTTATCTTTAGCCCCGAGGATTGTTCGAAGATGCAAAGGATACGTTATTTAGTCGATTCATTCTTCCAATGTGAATAGCCGACTGATACAGTTACATGGATCGATTATGTGTTGCAGAAGTAGTGGAAGGGCAGTTTGGGCGTCGAGTATTCTGCCGACAGAATCTTTTCCGCGACGACAGCGTTGGCGGCGTCGGTGTAGTGCACGCCGTCCCAGCTGACGAACTTCGAGCCGTCCTCGCAGACCCGGTAGCCGGGAGCGAGGCAGCTCACGTTGGCGTTGTAGTTGTAAGGCGGACCCCCGTAGCCGCAGCACGCCATGAGCGGGTCCTCAAACCCTGGTGGAAACATACACATGCATCGGAGATCGTGGCTGGGAGTAGACGACATACACGGGGGACTGACTGACTGACTGTGGACTGCTGAGCAACTCACCGTAGGCGCTGTGGTTGGCGACCAGGTCGTACTTGATGGCCAGGAGGTCGGTGTAGACGATGATGGCGCCTTTGAGCTGCGCGGTGAGCTTGTCGCAGATGGAGCCGAGCTGGCTGTTGAATTCGTACGAACCCTGGTTGAGCGTCTCGAGGCAGCCGCTGTCGTCCAGATCGCTGTCGTCGACCCTGGGCTGCGCGAGTCTCTGCGGCAGGCAGCCCAGGGGCCCGGTGCCATGGACCCAGAAGTTCTTAGCTCCGTTATAGTATAGAGTCTGCAAAAACAGGGGCTAGCTGGTCGTTCTGGCACAACACGATGGCGCAGCTAGCAGTGCAAGCCAAGAAGAAACTGAAGATTAGGAGGATTTGGCAAGAATACCATGATAGCATCCTTGATCTCGGAGAGTATGGCCGGGACCCTCTTGCGGACGACGTCGTCGTAGTCGTAGGCCGACCTGCTAGAGAAGGAGAAGGCCGCGGAGAGGTCGTTCTGCCCGATGTCGATGAGGTACAGCGCGTTCCGGAAACCCTCCGCGTCCACCGGAACGTCGGAACCGTGGCCGTGGGTGATGAGGTCGAGGGAGCGCTGCTTGAAGTGGATGAACTGCTGCACCTGGACGTGCAGCGCGAAGGGCCTGTCCCGCAGCACGGCGGTGGAGCCGGAGACGGCGAAGTTGGCGCCGTTGCTGAAGTCGGAGCCCAGCGCCTCCATGTATGGGCTCAGGTAGCTCATGTTCAGGCTTTCACCTGCTCGTTCAATCGCTCAGCTCAGAGTATCAATTAGTAATTCATTTTAGCATCTTCTACACTACACTACACAAGTACTGCTCCTGGATCGGAGGTTCAGGAAATGGACTGCCGTGCGTCCCGACGGCGATCCACCAGCCGGCCGGTTACTGTCTTTCACGCACGCACGCTGCTGGCCCATCCATGCCACTGCTCGAATAAATTGATGCGGCCGGCGCCTGAGCACCAACTCGAGCTTAGAAAGCTCAAGGCACTCACACTCACTCACCCACCAAACCAGTTGGATAAGTCGGGATTTCAGTGGGAACCCGTCGGTGCGCACTATGCGATGGATCGTACGCGCGCGTGCGTGTATGCGCGCTCGTCATACTCGCTCGGAATCTTAGCGTCACAATGCAAGCAGCCGCCGGCTAGTGTTCTGCTAGCTGCACTAGTCATATTTTGAGGGCAATTTATCCTCCGCAAAATACAGGACATATAGTTAGATAATGACAGCACTACAGCTGCATGTGCTTGAAAAAGACGAAACCAGCCGAAAGTCCTTTTGGTGGTATATAAATCGCGGGCTACATCCTAATTTATTTATTTATTTATTAGAATTCAAAAATGTGATTTTTTTAAATAAAATCACTAGTTACCATGTGCACCAAATCTCTACCCTCAAACCAGCTCATAAAAGGATGGCGCCGTCCCAGACTAGATAAACATGGCCAGTACTACACTTTACCCTGGTGGATCGATTATTATTACTTCCTCTGATCCATATTACTTGTCGTTGAAACGAATGTATCTAGCACTAAAACATATCTAGATACATTTATTTTAAGGACAAGTAATATGGATCGAAGAGAGTACTAATTAGATTAGACGATATGCATGGAACGGGAGCACAGTTATTACTGTATAATCAACGACGTCTATCCCCCATCGTGTGTTAAGCATTAATTAATACAACGTTCGCGTTCCGACGAAACACAAACTTATGAATGATCATAGGTGTGGCACGGGACGTTGCCAACATACTCTTTTCATGCACTGTTTAATCTTATACTGTGCATAAATGACCATCCACACTTACAGAGGTAGTCGATGACGAGGCGGCCGTCGCAGAGTCGCCCGGTCGAGCGGCGGAAGTGGGCGCGGCCCGCCGGGAGCGGGAAGTAGCTCCCCAGCGCCGCCGCGGTGCCGCCCGTGTCCGTGTTCGAGTCGCCGAACGCGAACACCACCGGCCGTCGCGTGCACGGCGCCTCGTCGTCGGCGAACGTCAACGTTAGCGCAACCAGGAGCGCCGTAACCGCAAGCGCGGCCGAAAGCGCGGAAGGAGTTGCCATGGTGCCTCTACGGCCGTCACCGGCTACCTTGAGCACCAGGCGGCTAGATGAGAAAGAAACCGATGCGTGTATCTGTCTGTATATGAAAGCGTGATCACGATAATACGCACGCGCGCCTATTTATAGCTGTGGAGTGGCCGGGTGGGTGCTGCACTGCAACCAGCAAGCCGGGGGTGCACCGAATGTTTCAGCTGGGGCCCCACCTCCAGGCCGCTACAGCATCGTGCAGCCGTCCGCTCGAACAAGCCTGGCATGTGCTGAGATATATCAAGTCCGACAAGATGAAAATCTAAATATGGCTGAGTAATTTCACGTGTGTGTATTTAGTTTCGATTCATTCCTAGCATCTCCTCGCCACTTGTTTTTTGTGTTTTTATTGGATGTATGCAGGCCATAAGCAATCAATCTTTGGTGGAGTTGTCCATGTTCATGATGTCTAGATTCACATGTATTTAGATGTTGCCGTGGAGGCTAGATTTGTCTATAATCGCACGTATCTAAACGTGGTTTAGTATACAGATATATGCAAATTTAAGCAAATTGAGAAGATCGATTCTAAAAGAAAGGACACAAAGAGCTAGCACTGTCTAGTGGCATGAGATAAGGTATGCTCGCCCAAGGAGATGGGCGGATTGGGTATCCCAACCTACGATTGATGAGCACCGCCTTTCGAGCGAGGTGGTTGTGGCTAAATTGGATGGAGACTAGGGGCGGAGTTGTGGCCGGTGCTACCTGGCTATAGCACCGGTCCAGCAAAGTTATACATGGGTTTAGCTTTTTTTTATATAAATATGCGCTTTATTACTTGATAGTAATATTTATACCCGGTCTCTGCATAGATAGCATGCACACAGCTGATCAACCACATAACTTATGACCAAAGCAAAAATACCAGTATTACAAAACATGCTAAAAAATAAACGGCCTCTAGATATGACATATCTATCCATAGATCACACTGTCATTCATGTTGGGAGAAATATACCTCGTCGTGTCATTCAATCGCGTACACCTCTCCACAAACAAGTCGTGAAACTTCATATGTTGGAGAGTAATCCATGATCGGAGGGTAGCCGTGGCTCGATATTTAACTTGCATGGGGAAGACACAATGTTATTAAAAATCTTGTTATTTTTATATAGCCAAAGCGACCAAATAATGGCAATCGCTTCCATCCTAAACAAAGTCTTGTATTTATCCTTAACCCCGTACAACCAGTTGCCAAATATATTGGCTACCGAATATGGAGGAGATAAACTAGATGCTACTTGGATGATTGACCATATAGCACGAGTAAATTTATATTGAAAGAATAAATGCCGAATTGTCTCATTATGATGATAAAAAAACGCATCGTGTATTTTCATGCAAATTCCTATTAACAAGATTATTTTTGTAAGAATGACCACCATACGTAGATACCAAGCGAATATCTTCATTTTAAGGGGTATTTTTATCTTTCAAATTTTACTATTATCATCGACTGGAATATCAGGTTGGATCATGGGGTTTCCAAGCCACTTGAGAGACAACATTGGAGCCAACATACTTCCTCCATAGAATGGTTTGCCAGACACCATCTCCTGTAAGTAGTTTGAAAAGTCATTTATCTAGAAGCGCGGGTGTTTTTGACTTGCAAATCATGTATACCCAGTCCACCATATTCTTTCATCGAAAAACCATATTCCATCTGGCCAGTCGATATTTTTTCTCACTATCTCCTTGCCAAAAGAATCTTGACCGAAAATAATCCACTTTCTTCAAGACACGGGATTAGCTGGTAGTAGTTAACGCCATGAGCACCATCGGTCCAGCAAAGTTACACACAGGATTAGCTAGTAGTAGTAATTAACGCCATGAGCACCACCGGTCCCACTTTGAAAACCTACATGCTGATGTGTTTGGGAGATGATTGGCAATTTAGCATGGCTAGCGACAGACAGCAGTGCTAGCTCCGTGCTCCGTTTCTATTTTATGGCCTCTATGTTGCTCAGCTCCCTACATATTCCTCATATTCCTCATTGTCTTCATGTGAATTTTTTATCTATTTTCGATCTACTCAGCCCCGTGAGTTACTTATCCATTTTGATTTTTGTATTAGACTATTTATGTTGCGTGCTATAATTTTACTATTCCTCATATTCCTCATTGTCTTCATGCATTTTACTATGGTTTATTTTAGTTGCGTGCTATAATTTTTTACCCACTACAGGTTAGCACCCGTCTTGCTACGTTTCTATCTCCCCCACTGATGGAGACAGCCATGCCATGGAAGGAATTCGATATCCAAGTCCCTCACCTAGCAAGAAGGTTCTTCGAAACCACTGCCACCACATCCGTCGTGGTGGGAGATGTTGTCACCACGTATTTTTGGATGGACAAGTGGATGCCTCATGGACGGATCAGGGATTTCGCGTCTAACCTCTTCTCTGTAATCCCAGTCGAGTGATCGAGACTCTGAAAGTTGGAGAGGGTTTAGCAGGTGGTTGGCTGAATTCCATCGTGTCCAACCTCAGCGTTGCGGGAATCGTTGAGCTTCTAAATCTGGTGGATTAACTCGAAGGGATGACCCTCACAACAGGGAAAGTGGATATGCTTAGGTGGAACTTGGAGGTGAGTGGTGCATATTATGCACGCGCTGGTTATGCCCCGCGTTGTTCCAAGGTACAACCAGGATAGATGGTGCTCTGCAAGTCTGGAGATCATGAGCGCCCATGGATTGCATGTCCTTCATGTGGCTTGTAGTGAAAAGCAGATGTTGGACAGTTGACTGCCTCCGGAGACGTAGAGTACCACACCTTGGGGCATGAGGAGACCATTTGTCACCTCCTTGAATGTGTCCTTGCGAGGACAGCTGGTCCTTCTCCTTGCTACATCTAAAAGTATAATAGGTGGCCGTCCGATTGAGCTCCTAGGGCAAATCTGGACCGTATATTGTTGTTTGGTCTTATTTGCCCTTGTCGGTAGGTCTACTGCGGGTACCCCTGATTGCACACCGGTGAAAGTGACTGCACACTCGTATTGTGCTAGTGTTACTGGTCCCACTTGTCAACGTGTATTTTTTTTGTTTTGGGGGTAATTTGACCGGGGACAGATGGGCAAGCAGGGGCAGTGACTCGCCTCCCGGAAAAAAGAGAAACCCTAAGCCCCAAGCGCCGCCTGTATTGTCTCAGCCCCGCACGCCTCCTCTCCTTCCTCCTCATCTCCTCCCGCACTCCCCTACCGTCCCTGCTCGTCCTCGTCGCCGGCTCCGCCACCCTCCCGCGCCTCCCTTTCTCCCTGTCCTCCACCTCGAGCCGCCAACCAGGGGTAGCGCAAGATGGCCTTTCTCGCGGCGGTGAGGAGCAGAGGGGATTCCTAGATGGAGGTTGTGGGGAGCAGGGGTGCTAGGAGATGTCGTGGAGGGAACCTGTGGGATCTCATGACCCCGTCCGTCCTTGTCATCGGCTCCACTCCACCCCTTTCCTCCGCCCCCTTTTCTCCCCATGGCCGACCTCGAGATTCCTAGCACGTGAAGATGCCACATCCCTCCCCGATAGACATGGACCAGCGGCGCCATGGGAATCCATGGGGATTTGTGGCTGACGGCTATGGGGACTAGGTGACCTGGGGGAGGTCGCGGCCCAGCCAGCGGCAGAGCGGGCTTGGGGGAGGTCGTGGCGTAGCCGGCGGCAGATGTGACCTTGGGGGCGCGTGGAGGAGTTTCTCGAAGGGGAGCGCGTGGATTTTTTTTGAAACCGGCAGCGTGGAGGAGGCCACCAATGGCGCCGGTGTTGTACGATTCGTTGTTGGTGAGTCCCCAATTTCTTTCTGTACATTTGGTATATTTGATTTGTGCTCACCTTCTGGATGCAGCAGCTAGCAGCAGACTATAGCCCGTGTGCTGGGCGTCATGGGTGGTGGGTGAGGGCTGGTGGAGTTCTTCCCGGGAGGTCGACCATGGTGTGCTACCTAGGAATTTTTTAAGCAGGCTCTCTCTAATAGGTATGCCATGAAATCAGAGTCCTTCATTCAATGCGTTAATGAGTTTGTGCTGAGCCTCTGATCCATTTGGCTTCTTAGTTATTAGGTATGGTATTAAAAAAATTCATGTTTCTCAACTTTGCCCTTTTGGATTTGGCTTGCTTGCTGTGACATGGCCGCGTTCTTGCTGCAGACCAAGATGAAGATGCTGAAACTTTAGATCAGTCATCTTGGGAGAGGTTTCTTTTCCTACTGAATTCAAGAGGACTGGTTAGAATGGCTGATATGAAAAAATCTCTTACATGCCATGCCAATTGTTTTGAATTTTTATAGTTAAAATCAGCTCTTAATGTTTAATTTCCAGTAGCACTAATATTTTTTCTGAAGCAGTTCACTTCTATATATATAATATTTATGAGTAACAGAATGGATGTTTGCGAAATACTACCTATGTTCCAAAATAAGTGTCTGAGTTTGCGGCACTTATTTTGGAACGGAGGCAGTATAGATCTAAATAAGAAAAGTAGGTCTTGAGTTGTTTAAAAACGGGTATAATTTGAACTTCTTCATTGTTTGAACTTCTAGTGGACTGTCCATGCTACGGTTATTTGCTTTTCTTCATGAAATGCTAGCTAAACCCGTGATGAACACCTGTTTCTTCAAAACGCAAATGATAGTCTGACAAATGATGTTCAGTTGTAGGTAATTATACAAAAAAAATATTCTTGTTTTGATTACTTACCTTGATTTCACTAAAGCGTTTATCTACTCGTTTTTGTATTGCTCAGATTGTTTCTTCCTTGAGAGTCATTCCAGAGTATGTCTTTGTTAGTGAACCATCCCGAAGCACAGGTATGCAATGGCAACTCTAAATTATTTGCATAATAGAATAAATTTCCTTCTTGTACTTTATGTTCTGATGTATCTGTGCAAGAAATCTTATCTGTCAGTGGTGGTACATGCTTCCTAGATGCCTCTACCAATGACACACGCATGGTGCAAATAGTTCAACAACCAGGAAAGGCACTATGTTCCCAGTTGGTTCTTGGTGCTAGAGGCTTAGGCAGTGCTTTTCTGACAATTCGGGACATTGACCTTTCTCCTAGAGTAGCGACAAGTTCTCTGATAGATTTTTTTGTAACCTTTCTTTCCTGATTTTTTTTCAATATTTATTTGCTTATGTCAACCAAGTGTCTTTTGTAACTTTTTTAATTGTATGCGGGGTTATATGCTATTACAGGCTAGAGTTGCAAATGTTGACTAGATTCAGATTTTGTCAGAATAGCACATCAACGTTATGGTACAATGATATCCTGTCTTTGATGCAAATCTTATTTTCTTCAGATGCTAAATCTTTGTGGTTAATTTCAATCGACACCTTGTTTTGTTTCTAGGAAGGAACCACGAAAGAGTTCCAACTTTCATCTAGAACCCAAGATGGACAAGTCTTCCGAGATATACAGGTCCTAGCTGGTGCCACTGCATCTATACTTTAATCTCTTGTTGTTTGTGTGTTAGTATTAATTGCTGCACTCTTTAATCGTGAAAATTTGGCTGCTCCATTTGGACACTTTGACTGTAATATTAATATCAGGTTACCTTAACCTTTCACTGAGCAAACTCAAACTTTTGTTCTCTGTAGTCTTACAAGACATCCTCTTTATCTTTCGCTGAGCTCATATTATACATGGTATGAGAAAATTTTACATGCAACTTAAAGAGATAGCAGACCCACTTTTATAGATAGATAAAGCCAGTTTATCTTATCCGTTTCTAGCTTACCGCCTCAGCCTTTTCATTTGGTTTTGCGCCAAGGCAGTGGTAGCGATGGCGTGGTTGCAGAGATACCAACAAAGGTCTTATCGAATAAGAAAATTTTATATTTATGTTAAATATATTCTTGGAATTTTTTGAATAACTAATTATATAAAATAATTTTATTAACAGTCATGTGATCTCCTAACATGTGTTGTGGTTTTAGGTTGATATGATACCGATCCTCTCTGTTAATGTCCTTATTTATCATACAATACAAAAATGGGTTAACCTGTCATTGTACTGCTAGCTTGTGCTGAGTACTTGGCTTGTTGGACACTTTCAGCATTCAGATACTCTCCTTGGCTGTATGCATTGAAATTTTGACTAATTTTGTTCATTGGAGTGTGATCAGTTGGTGGAATAGTACATGGAGCATGAAAGATATACATAGCCTTGGAGCATTACTATTTAAAAACTATCTGATATAATTTGTCGGCTTAATTTGTTTGCCTTATTTTGGATATATTGTTTTCTTAAATCATTTTGCTGGTGACGACATCTTTAGGATTCTATTTCAGATTAAAGTAAGCAATGCCCATTTGATCACTTAGGGTGCAATTTGATTCTCCATTCTTTCCCCTTCGCTTCTTGGATCCTAGATCATGTGTTGCTAAGTGCAGACTATCCATTGCGACATCATTGCTAGCTTGGTTAAATAGCTCATGTATGGGAAATACAATTGTGTGCACGATGGCCAAATAGAAGGGTTCTGGATCAGACTATATATGAATTAATACGAGATGGGTTGTAGATGTTAAATATATTTATGAAAAAACACTAGCATAGGATCAGTTAGTTTTGTTGTTATTTGGGCTCTTATAAGATCATATCTTGCAACATTTATAAACTTTTAATGTGGTTTTCTTATTCTATTCATGTACTCATTCGAAGACTAGGGCAGCTGGTAGTTTGCAAGTATCGGTGTTTTTACTTGGAGCACCGAACCAATGTGCATCTTGATGTCTCCCTCTTCCGGAGAACCTAATTCAATCCTAGCTTCTGATGTTCTGAAATGGGTCAGTAAGTTCAGCTAAAGGAAGTACTTTAACTGCCTTCAAACACTAATATTTGACTCAAATCCCGGGTTGTTCTGTCCATAACATAAAATCAGTCTCTAAATGCAAGTTTTAGAATACGTTTCAGGCTTTCCATAGAGTATCTAATTGTGTGATTTGGTTAGATTACTTGCACGCAGCAGTCAGTTTAGTGTGATACCCAAAACTAATTTTTTGCTGCATGCAATGACCTTTTGTGCAACTTTAGGCCTTCTTAATATTTGAATTAAAGGATGAGCTAAACATGAAAACTGTGAATGACGTATTGCTGATTTGATAATGTATATTGTTTTTCCAAGGTTGATTTGACAGTGTAGTTTTCCTGGCCTCAATAGTTTTCCTGGCTAACAAAAACTGCTTGAGATTCTTTTGCTCCCATCGAAAAGCTTTATTGTAATGTTGTGAATAGACTATCATCCCTTGTGGACCTCGCATTTGCTCAGATTTATTACATTGCACAATAGGTTATTTAACCAGTAATATGTCTACTCAAAATCTTGAATACCAATTTCTCTCTTTGTAGCATGGTTTAACCAATGGACTAATCTCAAACAAACACCACCACTTGATAGGATATATCCTCAAATATCCAGCGGAAACTACTGCTATAACAATACCTCAGGTGTATTTACTTTTGGTATGATGCCTCATGTCCTACTCGAGTTGGAAAACAAAAAAATTGGTAGAGCCACGGGGCGGGATATATCCCTATTCTATTCCATTGGATGGAACTCTAGAGTTCAAAGCACCCGCTTGTTTGATGCTACTGGAATGCAAACACTACTCCTTTTTTATGCCAACTATTTTAATGCTAGAGCTATGTTTAGTAATAATTCAAATGAAGCATGAGTTATGTTTAGTAAAGATATTAGGATTTTGATGCTTGGTCTATATGTAATTTATGTTCTGGATAATCAGAAGGTATTATTTTCTTCCTTTTGGCTCTTTATGTCACTAAATTAGTAGACGGATTTCTAAGGCGGGTAAAGGGGCGCTCTAGGCTGTTTTGGATGCTCTCGACAGAGAGGGAAAAGAGGGAATCTTGGCAGGTAGAGTAAGGGAAAAGAGAGGGAAGAGACAGAGGAATCTTGGCAGGCAGAGTAAGGGAAAAGAGAGGGGAAAAGGAGGGAATCTTGTCCTTTTATGTCTGCACTACCTGTTGTTTTTTATTTCCCTTGCTTCTTGCTCTCTTGTATATGCCCCCGATGCTGTTGTGTCTATGTAGTAGTAGATGCTGACTTTGGCTATTAGATGATTAAGTAGTAGTAGCTTGCTGGTCCCTTGGCTATTAGCATTTGGAGGTTAGCTGCATGTTGGTTAGCTGATTCAAACTGCCTAAGGTGTTGCCTCGCTTCATGCTTTCAGCGCCTAAGTGTTGAACCGCTCCCTAAGCGCTTCAAACTGCCTTACCGCCTTACAAACCATGCTCTGGGTGGATTTTGTGAAGAATAGTAGAGTGAAAATATTTCTTTTATAGTACAGACACAAGAGCAAAAGGCTGCGTCCCAGATGTGATCCGATTTGACAGCATACACAGCCAATCCATTAAGACCTGCACACTTCATAATGCGACATGTGATGCAAGAGTTATACTCGAAAGCCTAGATGAAGTAGAAACGTGACATTGCTTCTATATATTACACCGTTTGTTACTCTTGTTGCCTCCACACACTATCCTTATCCATTTCCCTTCCTCTCGGGCCTCCAACAGCATTCTTGGCTCCGCTCTCAATCTACTCTCTTTGCTTGAAGGTCTGGCCGCACACTTTCGTGGATGGCGCTCAATCCTTCCGGGTTAGTTGATCTCTTTTTCCTGACTGCTTATTCTCTTTGTGCTACTTCAATCAGCTAATTATATAGCATGATCTCGAATACTTTATCTTGAATCAAGAATATACAAGTGTATGCTAGAGGTGTAGGTTTTAAAACATTGTGTTTGGTGGTTAGAAAGTCTACAAAATTTACTTCGTCGTCCACTAGGTATCCAGTCATTTTGTTATTCCTGAAGCTAAACATGATATTGAGTCACTTCTTGATTGGATACATCAAGTAAATCTCAAATTTGCTGATCAGTTCAATCTATCATTATGTCCAAATGAAATCGTAATATCTTTACTGTTCCATTGTTACAGCTTCATGGAGGTTGTTGGTGTTCCAGCCAGCATCATGCTGGGAGCTATGCTAAAGGAGCTAAACCTTCCAAGCCCTAAGTACGAAAGCCATTCTTTTGGAGGAGCCTGTTTTGAGACTAAAGTGCTATTCTACCCCTCTATGCAATTCCTCCAGAATTCTGCGCAGCCTCACTCGATCTTGGGTTACCTGGGGGATACCATGGAAGAAGCAACAAACATTGCCGCTACCCAAGCAATCAAATACATGAAGAACAACAAAAATAAGGTGTTGAAAGACTATAGCTATGATGAGCTGCAGAAAGAGAAGAAGGTGAATAGAGCTCTTGGCCGCCAGATGGAAGTAAAGAACTTGAAGCTACACCAGACAAACATCCGGCTAACCAAAACTTCTGAAGCTTACAACAACTACATGAACACTATTCGCAATGCCACCAAGAGCATTCAGAAGATGATTTCAAACCATGCCAGAGATGGTACTAACCTGCTTGACATTCAGGCCATGGTTGATGATCTTAATCAACAAACACATCAGGCAAATGCCCATCTGAATACCAAAGGTGAAATTCCATACTATGGCCCTGATGAAGATGAACTGTCCACTGGACATTATGAATCCGAGGACGAAGATGCCATCAACTGGAACACAGTGAGGTCTACGACTACTACGACTACGATTCCGATGGACGTCCCGTAGACTATGAGGTGTGAACATCTCATTTCCTACCACAAGATCGCTGCCACATGCTGCTGGTGTCATGGTTTACTTATCACTCTTTTTGTCATTTATTTTAGCGTTTCATCTTAAACTATGTGTAATAAATGCTGAACACTTATGTTGTCAGCCTAATTTGGTACTTTGTATAAGTAGGTCAAGTATTATGATCTTTGCTCGTGTTGAAGTGTAATAAATGCTGAACAACTTTGTTTTCATCCTAAGTTGGTAGTTTGTATACGTAAGTTATTGAAAGAACATTTCCTATCCCTAGTGATTTTGGTGCAACACACATTTCAGACTAATTATTTGTCGAGTGTATCGCAGGTGCATTGAAAAAGGCTTGGCAATGGTTTAACAACCGTCCAGAAACTTTCTGCCTGGTACGGTACCAAAAAGCGGTAGGACGCGGCAGTAGATTGTGATCAGTTGCTAAAAAGCCACTGCCGGGCTAGGTACTAAAAAGCGATAGTACCGCATTTTAGTACCTAGCCGCGACAGTAGCTTTTTAACCACTTGTCAAAAGCTACTGCCCGCTCCGGTACTAAAATGTGGTAGTACCGGATTTTAGTACCGTGCGCAGCCGAACCTCTTTTCCAACCTATAAAAGGCCACTGCTCACCCTCGATACTAAAATGCGGTAGTGCCGCATTTTACTACCTGGCGTGGCAGTAGCCTTTTGTATGTTGGCAAAAGCCACTGGCTGCCTAGGTAGCAAAATGCGGTACTACCGCATTTTGCTACCTGGCGTGACAGAGAGTTTTCTCGACCAAGTTGTTGATTCCACTGTGCCTCCGGTAGTACTGGTTGCCACTTGCGGTACTACCGCTTTACGGTAGCACCAAGTGTGGTACCGCTGTGGCCAGGGCTTATGAAGTTTGACTATTGGTCTTCTAGTACCAAGTCTGGTACCAGGTCCGTAGTACCGGAGTTCTCCGGTAGTACCGCTTGAACTTCCGGTACTACCGCTACATTAAAGGCTCCAACGGCCAGATTTCTTGGAGGGGTATAAATACTCCTCCACCTACCTTGGGACAAGATGCTCATCCACATTAAAGTCAAGACCACCATTGGAGCCACCAAATCTTCAAGATCTCCTCATTCCACCACCCAAAGTATTTGATCTTTGGGGAATCGAAGGAGGAGGCCCCGATCTACTACTTCACCAAAAGAGATCTTCATTTCCCCCTCATTTCATTGAGGGCCCCTTTGCTCTAGTGTTTTCTTGGAAACCCTAGTTCTTGTTTTGGTTCTTACAAGCTTGTCTTTGATTGCTTTGACAGCTTGCTTGTATTTGGGAGCCTCCAATTAAGTTGTGGATGTGTGCCCCAAACTTGTAAAGGTGCCGGCTTCCACCTTGAAGGTTGCCGATATAGTGGAAGGTGAATCGATCCCCATCTCCTCAAGAGGATCAACCATCCATTTTACCTAAAGGAAATACGTCGGTATCCCTCGAGGGTATGATGGTGGGGGGTAAACAAGACAACGCTAATTCCTCCACACAACTTGATGGGGGGAAGGGTGAGCACCGTGATTCTTGGTACTCTCCCGATCCTCCCATCCCTCACCCTCATGTGTACAATAGGGGTGACCCACTTAAGTTTGAAGAGTCGGCTACTTTTGCTCAATGGCAATCACTAATGAGAACTCATGTGCGCAGCTCTTGCATTAGACTATGGAACATCATCGAGCATGGACTCTTTATTGGGGATCCAAACAACATGACAAGAAGAGAGGTTGTCAATAGTCAACTCAATGCCACTGCTTTGCATATGATTCAACAAGGATTGGGGACAAAGGATTATCCACACATTAAGCACTTGAGCATTGCCAAGGAAGCTTGGGATGCCCTCACCATATTGTTTGTTGGAAATGATAGTATGAGGAGGAATCGATATGATGCTCTAAGAAATGAAGCCGAAGGCTTCTACATGAAAGAAGGTGAAGATCACGAAGACATGTACCGAAGGCTCAAAACCACCGCCACCGCTTTTAGAAATGTGGGTGCCTCACATGTGGATGATACATGGATAAAAAGGAAATATGTGAGCGCACTCATGCCCTTTGATCCCACGGACTTGAAGAGCTTGCAAGGAAGACACAACTACCATCTCATGACCTCCAATGAAGTTATGCAAGAGATGGTCGTTTCAAGGTTGCCGCCAAGAATGCCAAAGATGCACGTGCTCGTGCCCTTGGTATGAGCAATGTTGTCAATGTTGCTTTGAAGGCCAAAATTGTGGATCATGGGGATGAAGATGATAGTGATGAAGGACTCTCCATGGACCATCCCGATGAAGTCAAGATTGCTCATGGTCAATATATGGCTTTCTATGTAAAAAAGAGAATACCGCTAGGTTGAGAACTTGATTCAATTGTGGTGGCCGCTATCACTTTGTGGCAAGTTGCCCCTATGAGAAGAGAGAAGATCATGGTGGTAAACTTGTGTTGAAGAAGACTCTCAAGGCACCTTACAAGAAACCTTTCATCAAGAAGAATCCCATCAACAAGAAGTCGGGAGAAATTGTCTTAATCACTCATGAAGAATACTCCTCCGACAATGAAGATGATGAAGACGAGGAACAGAAAACTTCTAATGGTGTGGTTGCATTAGCCACCACTTCTACTCCAACATACTCACTCTTCGATTCTCCAAATGAGAACTCTTCCACCAAGAACGTCACTTGCCTTATGGCAAGAGGAACGGAGGTATCCTCATCATCCCGCTCTACTCCCTTAGATAATGATGAAATTGATGATGGGATATCTCTTGATGTTAAAAGGTAATTAATTGCCTTTGATGAGTTTATGACTAACCTATAAGGAGATGCTAAGTTACATTTTGGAAACATCTTAGATCAACTCTCACATACTCAAGAGCTTCTAGATGTAAGATGTAAACTTGGGCATGAACATATGATTGAGCTAGAGGCCTTAAACAATGCTCTAGAAGAAGAACAAGAAACTAGGTTGTCACTTGAATTAAAACTTGAAGGGCTTGATGAGGCCAATGACACTATTGTTAACAAACTCATCGAAGAGCGTGATCATTCTATTGCTAAATACAAAAGGGCTAAAAAGGACAAGATTGAGTTTGGTGTGGTTCATGAAAAACTTGTCGAGGACTTTAGTTTGCTTAACAAGGCTCACAAGGCCTTGAAGAGTGAACTCTTGTCTCTCACAAAGTCCCATGAAACGCTTCAAACTCAATTGGCCAATATTCCTTCACCTAGTAACTTCATTACATCTAGTAGCACAACTATTCTTGAAGAGAATGCTAGGTCGAAGGGGGAGCTTGCTAAGGCCACATTTCCACAAGGCAACAAGTCCATTGATGACCTTTTGAGCAAGCAAAGGCGTAGTGGTGATAAAGGGGGCATTGGTTTTGTTTCCAAAACCAATAAGAAGAAGAAGGCCAAGCCCGCACAAGATACCAACAAGACCATTATGGATAGTAAGACCACAAGTGCTAAAACTATGTCTCATGATGACTTTGCGGGAAGTGCTAACCCTCACTATGTTCTAATGTGTGATTATTATGGTGATGTGTATGCACAATATGTTGGCCCTTATGATGGTTATATTGCTTGGTCTATTTGGGTTCCCAAGACCCTTGTTGCTAACAAAAGAGGACCCATTGAAAAATGGGTACCTAAAAAATTAGCTTGATCTTTTGTAGACTTACGCTTTCGGGGGTTCAAAGTGGGTGCTTGATAGTGGTTGCACTAGTCATATGACCGAAAGCTCGTCTATTGTCAAGGACCTAAAGCCAAATGATGATCAAATCACCGTGACATATGCCGACAAATCAAAGTCTAAGGTAATGGGTTTCGGCAAGGTAGTGGTTGCTCACGATATTACACTCGTGAACGTCATGCTTGTTGAGACCCTTGGATACAATTTACTTTCAGTCCTTGCTCTTGGAAAGATGGGCTTTGCCGTCTTTATTGATGCTGATATTGTGGTCCTCTTGTGGAGCAAGTCTCTCAATGTCGCTTTCGTTGGGTACGTCGAACATGACTTGTATGTGGTGGACTTTTCGGAGCAAGCCACTTCAGGTCCGATGTGCCTATTCGGAAAGGCCGATGTGGGTTGGCTATGGCTTCACCGACTAGCCCATGTCAATATGAGAACTTTGCAAAGTCTTCATAAGGAGGGCCATATTGTTGGACTAAAAGAAAATGTTTCCTTTGACAAAGATCGTGTTTGCAGGGCATGTGTTCTAGGGAAGATGCATGACGCTCCTCACAAGCCTAAGAATCAAATCAAGTCTACCAAGATCTTGGAACTCCTCCATGTGGACCTATTTGGTCCTCCATCTCATGCAAGTCTTGGTGGGAAGAAATATTGTTTGGTGATTGTTGACGACTTTTCAAGATACTCTTGGGTTTATTTCTTCAAGTTGAAGAGTGAGACTCAAGAGACCTTTATCAACTTCATCAACTTAGTTCAACGGCAATACAATGTTCCCGTGTTGATTATAAGAAGCGACAACGGCACCGAGTTCAAGAACTACACCTTGAATGATTTCCTTAGTGATGAGGGGATTAAACATCAATATTCCACTGCATACACCCCTCAACAAAATGGTGTGGCCGAAAGGAAGAACCAGACTCTTATTGAGATGGCTAGGACCATGTTGGCGGAGTTTAAATCTCCATACAACTTTTGAGCTGAATCCATCTCCACCGCTTGCCATGCTTCAAACCGGCTCTACCTCCGCAAAGAAATCAACAAGACTCCATATGAAATTCTTACCGGTAACAAGCCCAACATATCTTACTTCCGGGTGTTCGGTTGTAAGTGTTTCTATCTCATAAAAGGTGTTCGTTTGTCTAAATTCCAGTCTAAAGCATTAGAGGGTATTTTTGTTGGCTATGGTCTCGAATCTCACACTTATAGAATCTATGATAAGCTCTCCGGAGCCGTCATAGAATCTTGTAGTGTGACCTTCGAAGAATATGATGGTCCCCAAGGGGGGCGAGTTGATGCTTGTGATGCAGATTATGAAATGCCTCAGGATGCCATAGGAAGAATGGGTGTGGGATTTATCCGCCCCGTTGAAGAACCCCTTATGGCGGATCGAGAAGAACTATGCTCCACTCAAGTGGAGCCCTCATCTTCACAACCTCAACAAGCTCCATCCACCGAAGAGGACATTGACTCAAGCCAAAGACAAGATGTGGACCCTCAACATGGTGATCAAAGTGACAACTCTAGTCAAGGGGAGCTTGATCCATTCGCCAAGTCAATTTCTCAAGGAAGATCCTTACAAACTGCTTTGAAACAAGCTCAAATTGATGCTAGAAGAGCACTTGATCAAGACCAAGGTCAATCTTTGCCTCCCAATGTAGAGGATGATTCCAATGATGATCAAGGTCAAGATGATGGTCAAGACGAGGACCAAAATGAAGAAGAGGGTCCCCGAGAAACAACACGGAGATCCACGCTCGTAGCGAAGCTAGGAAGGAAAGAATGTTGGAATTAAGAGACCACACTCTACAAAATGTTGTTGGTGACCTAAGGAAAGGCATTTCCACAAGAGCACAATTGAAGAGGTTCAGTGAACATCAAGCTCACATCTCCATGATTGAACCTAAGAAAGTGTGGGAGGCTCTTGAAGATTTAGATTGGTTAGAAGCTATGCACAAAGAAATCAACAACTTTGAGAGAAACAAAGTATGGAAGTTAGTTGAGAAGCCAAATGATTTCCGCAATGTTATTGGAACAAAGTGGATATTCAAGAACAAGCAAGATGAGCATGGAATCATAGTAAGAAACAAGGCTAGATTGGTTGCACAAGGGTTCTCTCAAATTGAAGGCATTGACTATGGAGAGACATATGCACCCGTGGCTCGCCTTAAGTCCATCTGTATCCTTCTTGCTTATGCGGCACATCATACCTTTAGTTGCAACAAATGGATGTAGAAAGTGCATTTCTTTATGGTCCATTCAATGAATTATTATATGTTAAGCAACCCCGGGTTTTGAGGACCCCAACCTCCCAAACCATGTCTACAAACTTGATAAGGCGCTCTATGGGCTCAAGCAAGCCCCACGCACGTGGTATGAGCACCTTAGAGAATTATTGTTTGACCGTGGATTTGAGGTTAGGAAAATCGATCCCACTCTTTTTACTAAGAGGGTCAATGGGGAGCTTTTTGTATGCCAAATATATGTTGATGATATTATCTCTGGCTCATCTAACAAAGTATTTAATGATGAATTCTCAAAGCTTATGACTAGTAGGTTCCGGATGTCTCTAATGGGAGAGCTGAGAGTATTTCTTGGCTTTGAGATCAAGCAAGTTAGAGGAGGGACATTCTTAAATGAAGCCAAGTATACTCAAGATATGCTCAAGAGATTCAAAATGCAAGATTTAAATGGAGCTCCTACTCCCATGGCTACAAAGACTCATCTAGAACAAAATCCAAATGGTAAAGATGTGGATCAAAAGGTATATCGGTCCATGATTGGTTATTTGTTTTACCTTTGTGCATCTAGACCCGATATTGTGTTGAGTGTAGGTGTGTGTGCAAGATATCAAGCGGCTCCTAAGGAAAGCCATTTAATGGCAGTCAAGAGAATCTTTAGATATTTAGTTCATACCCCATTTTATGGTCTTTGGTATCCTCGAGGCTTAACATTTGCTCTTTGTGGATACACGGATTCGGATTGGACAGGTGATAAGGACGATAGAAAATCAACATCCGGGGCTTGCCAATTTCTTGGTAGGTCGTTGGTATGTTGGTCTTTTAAGAAGCAAAATTGTATATCTCTCTCTACCGCCGAAGCCGAGTATGTTGCTGCCGCTAGTGCTTGCACTCAATTGCTATGGATGAGGCAAACTTTAAAGGAATACGGTGTCCATTGTGACAAAGTGCCTCTTCTATGTGACAATGAAAGTGCCATCAAAATTGCATACAACCCGGTGGATCACACAAGAACAAAGCATATTGATATTCGTCATCACTTCATTAGAGATCATGTTGCTCGAGGTGATATTGATCTATCCTATGTATCAACCAAAGATCAACTTGCCGATATCTTCACGAAGCCACTTGATGAAGCAAGGTTTTGCTACTTGAGGAATGAACTAAATATCGTAGATTCAAGGATCTTGACTTGATTATCTTGCACTCTCACCTAATACTCGGCCCATATTTGGTTTAGGTGTAGGCATGGACATAGGGGAAGTTCGGTCCTAATTGATTGGACCACCCCTCCCCCCATTATGTGCAAAGTAAACAAAATCATTCCTCTTAATATCATTTTGTGATATGTGAGCTTAATGACGAGTTTCGGTAATGGACCCAAGATATATCTTCGTGGTGCCAAGCCGAGTATACTCAAACATGGTGGCCTAGGCCACCGCCCCCTCTCAATCGAGAGGTTGTTGTGCTTACCCGTGTTTGTCATCCTCTAGTTGGTTTTTGTTCTTTTGGTCGTGCACTCACATTTGGCTCTCCATATGTTTTTAGTAATTTTTGAGTGCATTGGCCCATATTCATCTACTCTGCACAAGAACCCTCCATTTTATGTATCTTGGCTCTCTGTCCTGATGGCTACGGTACTACCGGTTCTCACTGGCTGTACTACCGCCAAACGGTACTACCGGTTCTCACTGGCTGTACTACCGCCAAATGGTACTGCCGGAAATTACTAGCGGCACTACCGCTCCTGGATCAGGTTCCAGGGCCCTGTCTGGCAACTTCCCAGGTGCGGTACTACCGGTAGTTGTATACGGTACTACCGCTCGTGGCCCCGGTACTACCGCTTGTGCGTTTCGGTTAAGATTGGAGACGTGGGAGAGGCACCTCTCAGTGCCTCATTAGTTCTCCGTCTTCACTCCTCACCAGCGCCGCCCAGGAGAACAAGCACGCCGCCGGAGCCCCGCCCCCCTTCTCCTTTTCCCAGATCCACACCGGATCCGGCCTCCTCGCGGGCTCCTCCTCATTCCCCACCGCCATGGACACCGGTACTACCGCTCTCCTCCTCTTCTCACTTGTTTTCTCCATTGAATCTAGGGCAACTTTGATTCTTGGCTAAAACACGTATTCTTGAGGTTGTACCGTGTGCTATCTACTAGATCTACCACTTTGTCTGATGGAATTCTTGTTTTACAACAAATTTACTGCCCGTACATGGATCTTTGTCTCAGATATGCCCTATGGTCGTGGGCCGGTAGTACCGGGAATCTTTTTCCGGTACTACCGCTTCGCGGTACTATCGCTCGTGCAGGTCCGGTACTACCGCCCTGTACTGACAGCAATTTTTTTAAATACCAAGAGTTCCATCCTCGGTTTGTCTCGGGTTCTTGTGCCCTTACCCCTATGCTATCTCCCTCGTTCTTTCACAGGTGCAGGGGGTTCCCGGGGATCGCGTTAACGCTCCAAAGCTCACCATGAGATCGAGGACTATGAGTCAGAGACTGAGTCAGAAGAGGAGGGCATGCCTCAACCTAGCGCCCGTCTGAAACTGCAAGCAACTCGTGGTCGTCGGGGTGGGGGGGAGGGGTCAAGCAAAGTGCTGGTCGTGGTAAAGCTCCTCCATCTCCTCCTCCCTCCGGTCCTCGCAAGAGCCACAGTTCAGGTCCATCTGGGCCAAAGCTGCTATCTGATTTGTCTAAGACAGAATTTCATGACCTGCGTGTTGTCAATCCCTATGTGGCTGCTTGCTCTCATGCTTGGGAAGGTAGCCTCTTCTATACGGACTTCCAAGAGCGGGTGTTCCATGAGATCCTCATGAAAGATGACAAAATGGTGGTTCCTCAAAAGTGGATCGAGATGAATCATGTGAGGAAACACCTGAACTACTTTGGTGAAGCTCTTGAGATTTGCACCAACATTGGCTTGCTTCCCATTATGGAGTTCCGGTGCAACTATGACCCAATGCTCATTACTTAGTTCTATGCAACCGTTCACTTTGCCAAGAATCAGACTCGGACTCTCACCTGGATGACCGAGGGTGTTGTCAAGCAAGCAACGTTGGCTGAGTTCGCGGCTATTCTCGGGTACAAAGACCGTGGCAAAGACACTCCCGTTGGCTTTCGGTGCCATGACAATGATCGCCCCAAGAAGAAGGATGCTCTTGCACCACTGTACATCAGGGGGCGCGACATCCCTGGAAAGATCAAAGGGCTTCTACCTACATATGCCATCTTGCATCCATCTTCCGTGAGACCGTCGCCCCCCATGCTGGGAATGTTGATGAGATACATGCCTTCATGGTGGATATTATGCTCGCCACCTTTCACCACCGTGACTCTGGCCTACCTATGGATGTGATGGATGTTATTTGGAATGAAATGGTATGTGCCACTTTTCAAAGGAGGGTGCCTCCTTTTGCTCCATACATCATGGCTCTCATTATTAGCAAGTGCCCTGTGATTGCCCGTGACTTGCCTTCTCTTCGCCTTGTCACTCACCGCCACAAGAATGTGTTGATCAAGACCCATCTCAAACCACGCAATGCCGATGGTCAGATTGTTGATGAGGATGGGAACCCCGTTGTGGAGGAATCCGGTGATGCTGATGATGCCCAGCAGGATACTGACTATGTGGTCTCACGTCGCAAGCCCGCTCGGCCATCTTCGGCCAAGAGATTTGAGGCTAAACTCAAGAAGATATTCTGCCTCCAAGTGGACAATCAGAAACGCATGTACGAGGCACATGTCTATGCCAAGAAGTCAGTTGCTCGTCAGAAGGAAATGATGGAGGCTCAAGGCTTGACCGTCTCCAAGGGCTCCGAGAACAACATTACCCCAGAAGACCAATGGATCTCCAAGCACAGCCACTGGGATGATGATGCCACCTCCTCCTTCCGTGCCCCGCCAACTCATGATGATGCACGGGATGATTATGAGGACGAATGATCCCCGGGACGTTAGTGTTGCTCTTGTCCCCTTTTTGGCGTCTTGATGCCAAAGGGGGAGAAGTTGCACATTAGGTATGCGGGATTTGCAAGGGAAAAGTCACAAGGTCGTTCTTGCCATTGATTCTTAGTCGCTTGTGAACTTTATTTACTTGCATCTTATTATGTGTGAACTAACTATTTATGCTATGTATGGTGAGACTATGTGGTTATCATATGGATCCATCTTGTGTGTAATATGGCTATTCTCATTTGGATCCATCTTATGTGGTGTATGTGACGATCTTCCCCGTTCCTAATCAATATTGGTCATCACATGTTATTTAGCAAAGGTATGTGCGACTTCTACTCCCAGGTAACTTATTGATAGTATGTGGCTTGATTCTACGTATCCAGGGGGAGCCCCATCTCTATCTTATAGTCAATGGATTACCCTGCAAAATGTGTGTTGTCATCAAACACCAAAAATGGGGAGATTGAAAGAGTATTTTCTATCCCTAGTGATTTTGGTGTTTTATAACAACACACATTTCAGACTAATTATTTGTCGAGTGTATCGCAGGTGCATTGAAAAAGGCTTGGCAATGGTTTAATAACCGTCCAGAAACTTTCTGCCTGGTACGGTACCACCGCTTTTTGCTACCGGACGCGGCAGTAGATTGTGATCAGTTGCTAAAAAGCCACTGCCAGGCCAGGTACTAAAAAGCGGTAGTACCGCATTTTAGTACCTAGCGCGACAGTAGCTTTTTAACCACTTGTCAAAAGCTACTGCCCGCTCCGGTACTAAAATGCGGTAGTACCGGATTTTAGTACCGTGCGCAACAGAACCTCTTTTCCAACCTATAAAAGGCCACTGCTCACCCTGGTACTAAAATGCGGTAGTACCGCATTTTGCTACCTGGCGTGACAGAGAGTTTTCTCGACCAAGTTGCTGATTCACTACGCCTTCGGTAGTACCGGTTGCCACTTGCGGTACTACCGCTTTACGGTAGCACCAAGTGTGGTACCACTGTGGCCAGGGCTTATGAAGTTTGAATATTGGTCTCCCGGTACCAAGTACGGTACCAGGTCCGGTAGTACCGGAGTTCTCCGGTAGTACCGCTTGAACTTCCGGTACTACCGCTACATTAAAGGCTCCAACGACCAGATTTCTTGGAGGGGTATAAATACCCCTCCACCTACCTTGAGACAAGATGCTCATCCACATTAAAGTCAAGACCACCATTGGAGCCACCAAATCTTCAAGATCTCCTCATTCCATCACCCAAAGTCTTTGATCTTTTTGGAATCGAAGGAGGATGCCCCGATCTACTACTTCACCAAAAGAGATCTTCATTTCCCCCTCGTTTCATTGAGGGACCCTTTGCTCTAGTGTTTTCTTGGAAACCCTAGTTCTTGTTTTGGTTCTTACAAGCTTGTCTTTGATTGCTTTGACAGCTTGCTTGTATTTGGGAGCCTCCGATTAAGTTGTGGATGTGTGCCCCAAACTTGTAAAGGTGTCGGCTTCCACCTTGAAGGTTGCCAATATAGTGGAAGGTGAATCGATCCCGTTGGGGTGAGATTCATCGGAGAACAAGGGAGGCCTTTCGTGGCGTTGGTGGTTTGAAACCACCCCCTCTCCAAATGTAGACATACTTCCCTTCAAAAGGAAGGAACTACGGGAAACAAATCCTTGTGTCTCCGCGTCCACCACTTTGGTTACTTCTATCCTTTACCGCACTTTACCTACTTTGTGTTGTGGTTGCTCTTGCATAATTGTCATATAGGTAAATTCATCTTAGTTGCATTATCTAGAGAATTTACCTTTTGGTCAAACCTTAATTTGAAAAAGAAGAAAATTTGTATTAGCACCTATTCACCCCCCCTCTAGGTGCCCATATGATCCTTTCAGTTATGATCTATGCTATGAAACCTATGCTTATTATGTGCTGCTATTTTTTACCTTCTATGCTTAGTAAATCCTTAGAAGATGGTGCTCTCATATGCTATTCTGCCTGTTTATAAATATTAGATGGTGCTCTCATGTGTTACTCTGCTTGTTTATAAATATTGTTCTGGAACAATAGTCATGTGTTCTTTGTTTCATTTGAAAAAAATAGGTTCTTTGTTTATTGATGCTCATTCAACATTTCTTTTGTCACTGTTAACTCAAGATTTCTTTTGTCATTGTTACACAAAAACGTAAATCAATTTAAATTACACGGGGTCGTGTGCCAAGGCGCACCCCTAAATCTAGTTGAAACAAGGTGCACTGGATGCCGGGAAGCCAGGAACACCCACAAGACTAGATTGGATCGCGACATGCATGACAACATTTGGACCTTGATCTATGGACAACAGTCTCATTAGTTAGTTGGTGCCTACGAAAACATCGGAATGGCATTGTATTTTACGGAGACACACCCTCAGTGAACTCTGTTGTTGTGTGCGTGAACACGGACATTAGGGGTTCTAGATACACCCTTTTAGTGTTTGTAGAGGGGCAGCAAGCACATTCAAGGTCCCTTCCGGACGCTGTAGACAATGAACGTAGATCTCAGAGACACACGGATTTTACTCTGGTCCAGGCTGTCCCCGAGGCTAATAGATCTACATCCTACATGTCTACTTGTATTGCTTAGATGTGATGGTAACAGTTACAAGGTGGATCTTGTTCTCTCTCTCCGAGAGGCAGAGAGGATATCTACTAGAGACCATGGTTGTTGGTCACGGTCACTCTTTTCTCGGTCTCTTCTCTGGTGTTTTCCCCTGGCTTTCTCTCTATCCACGGCTCTCCCTATCCACCTCTCTCTCTGTTCTTGACCTTATATCCTCTCCATTTCTCAAGGCCATGGCCCTCCTTTTATATCATTAAGGGGACACCCCACTTGGCCTTCGATACACTATACTGGATTGCACCAAACTTTCTCTAGGAGGGCCATGGCATGGTTCCTAACAGGTCTGTATGATAACCAATCGCCTACATCCCAGGGCCTGCACAACCCCACTACTTCACTCCGTCCTTCCTTGCAGACTGACCATGTGTCTTCTCTTGTTGTTGGTTTGTACTTACTACTTAGATACACGAGGCGGTGCTGGGCCCCGTACCGGTAGCGTGTTAATATAAGCCCAAAGGGCAACAAGTATATATTGTTTGGGTGTATCTATACACAGACATATGGTATACGGTATAAAAGAAAAACCCCTATGCATCATCTAACACCTTCCTCTATGAAAATGAAAATGCGAGACATGTGCTAGTATGAAAAGAAGTATCATATCGTACTTAAAAATGTTTCAAAAAGTAAAAGTTGCGAGCATCTTTGATTCACAAAACATTATTTTGTAATGCATTCCATTTTGAGTCAATTTGAATGCTATTGGAGTAAGATGTTTTACTATTTTTTTAGTATAACATTTGCTCTGAGAGGTGAGAGTCGGCGGATTTTTCTTGTATAAAAGTATAATGCACTTATTTTTGAAATTGTAAGGCACTAGTCCCACAAATCGGGCAACTCACTGAGAACTTTTTTGAACGATCTTAGATTCTGTCTTTTTAAATAAATCCATTATAAATCGAAGAGAACCCGAAAGGTGATAAATCATATTCGGGAACAGCCAAAAACAAACAAATTTGAACACATTTTCTTTCCGGTCAAGCAAAATATATCGGGCGTAGTACTGACCCCTCCAAAAACAAACAAATTTGAACACGTTTCTTTCTTGCCGGGGACGGAAAACTGACCCCTCCAAAAAAAAAGCTCGCTCGGCGCCCGGACCACCTCCGCATCTGCCTCCGCAAGCGCCGTCGCGATCTCTGCATCGCTCGAAGCATCACCGCCGCCGCGTCCAGACGCAACTCCCCACCATGCGCCGCTTCGTCACCGACAGGGCGCGCCGGGCGGTGGCCGCTTCTCTGCGCGCCGCCACCAGACCAGCCCCGCCGTCTCCGGCTGCTCCGGCGCGGGCGCTATCTCGACCTTCCCCTTCTGCCACTTCGGCGATGGCGTCCTACATGGCAAGGGCCATGTCCACTTCGGCCGCCGGTGCGCCGCCAGTGTCACTCGACACCATCAACCCCAAGGTGCGGTATTCAGCCTTTTACCTACCCCTTTTCTGCTTTGGATTCGTGGTCAATCGAGCAATCCAACCCCTAGGATAGGAGGGGAATTTTTCTAATGTTTGCTAGGGATGATAGTCAGACTGTTCGGGGTTTATATGTGTGAAACTGGAGCTCGAATCTTCTCAGCAGCAATGAGATTCTAATAGCCTAAACTTAAGCTTTAACATTCAGGCAGACTGCATTATCTGATCTGATGTGATTTGGTCTGTTCTCTTAGGTCTTGGAGTTCAAATATGCTGTTCGTGGAGAGATTGTAACACATGCTCAGGTATGTGGAATCTTTTAGCTGGAGTTTTTGTTATCCTGAGTGTATTTACAGATGTCAAGTATGCAGTGCCAATCAGTCAATGACTGCCGTACTTGAAATCTGCAGAATTTGTGCTGTTTCACGCCTATGTTTTATTCTAGTATGATTGTTTAGAAAGTTGAATCATGGTCTAGTTTTTCTTCTGCAGAACTTAGAAGAAGAGTTACATAAAAATCCTGAATCGCTTCCTTTTGATGAGGTTTGTATTGTGATTCTATCAACTCTACATCCTGTTGGAAGATTCTCCCATAACATTTATTCTATCAATGGATTTAACTCTAATTTTCTAACTTAATACAGATACTGTATTGTAACATTGGCAATCCTCATTCCCTTGGTCAACAACCAGTTACATTTTTTTAGAGAGGTGAGTTTGTATGCCCTGGATTCTAGTTATGTGATGAATGCTTCTTCCACAGTTGCTTATTTTCCATTGCTGTTGTCAGGTCATCTCTTTATGTGATCATCCAGCTCTCTTGGACAAAAGTGAGACTCATGCTCTGTACAGGTACATAGACCACTCTATCCTAAGACAGAGTACAAGTAAACTAGTGTGAATGCCTAAATATTTTTCTTTGCCTTATGTATAAAGTAGGTCAGTGTGATAGTTATGACTTCACACGAGTCTTAAGCAATGTTGACCTAGTCACTGCATTGATCTTGTCAAACAATAGGTTGTCTCAACAGTAATGGCTAATAATTTTACTTCAGGCTTTCACCAAGGTGGACCAAGTTTTTGTATCAGTCATTTTAAACAGGTTGTGACTTGTAAGTGTATACATAAACTGTAAACAGATTGCGACTTGTAAGTGTATACATAAACACAGAAGTACAAGAAGTATGATAGCTGCTCTGTACACCCCTCATTGTGTAGCCTGCTCTTTACTTGGGGAAAACTTTCTTTCATTTTTTTATTGTAACCTTTTGTCCTAGAGACTTCTTTTCTAGTGCATACACTGAATGACGATCATGGGATTAAGTCTGGAGAAGACATTAGGCTAAGGAAGACATGAAAGTCCATGTAATCTGTTCAGCTTATAAAGTGTGAACCGTTCTGTAATTAAATTAATCACCACATCTCATCCTCACACTGGGTGATATTTTCCTGATTATGATTTTCCATGGTACTTATTTTCCCAGAAAGTGGTTATAATATTCTGACTGTAGTTGCATGCTAATTGCGAATATTCGATTTTCACAAGGTAGTGGACCACTTTGGTGATAGGCAGTAGCTTAACTACTTGTGCACTTGCTATATTTTAGAATGTTGATATATGTGTTCTCGTACAGTTCAGATGCTATAGAGAGAGCATGGCAAATTCTAGATAAGATCCCAGGAAGAGCGACAGGAGCATACAGCCATAGTCAGGTATCTATCTACATACTCTTGGAAGAATGCTGTCATGGTTTCTGATCCTGACCATCGTTTCAGGGGATAAAAAGTTTGCGTGATGAAATTGCTGCTGGTATTGCTGCCCGTGATGGTTTCCATGCTAGTGGAGATAACATTTTCCTAACAGATGGAGCGAGCCCAGCAGTATGTATATTGTATACTAGGTTAAACATTTATTACAAGCAATAAGGACATTGATTCTTCAATGCGGACTGTACATATCGATTCAGCCTGTCATTACTAATCCAGTTTATCTTCTATTTCACCTAGGTGCACATGATGATGCAGTTATTGATAAGGTCTGAGAAGGATGGCATTCTCTGCCCACTTCCACAATACCCGCTGTATTCTGCAACAATTACTCTTCATGGTGGTTCTTTTGTATGTTCTATGACAATGCTTCTGGTGCTTAACGTGTTGGATATCCATGTTTGATGATCTAATTTCTGAAACAAATTTGGCTTCAGGTTCCTTATTATCTTGACGAAGAGACAGGGTGGGGATTGGAGGTTGACGAGCTTAAGAAACAACTAGATGAGGCTCGATCTAAGGGTATCACCGTCAGAGCACTCGTGGTCATAAATCCAGGAAATCCAACTGGACAGGTTATTGTTGATCTATCTTTTATCTGCAAAAAAGGCAACAAAAATTCTTAACAATGATATTATACGGGAAAGTTGCTCTCACATTAAATAAACAACTGTAGTACCAGATTAGAACATGACAGGCAGATAATTTATGAATAATCCTCTTTCTAGTAAACCTTCCGTTGGGTACCCATTACCCACATCCAAACCCATACCCACACTATTTGGGTAGGGTATGGATAAAGAAAATTTACCCAATTCAATCTGGATATGGGGAGGGTAATTGCCCATTACCCTTGAACATACCCATGTTGCCCATGTAATCCCCACGAGACCATGACAGCGGAGCACAAGATGCAACACTTGTCAGTGTTGGAGCCGCAGGTGCCGGCTAGCGCATTCGATCTCGTTGGACCAGCTTCTGCCGATGTGTACTCTCCGGCGATCGCGACGGCGAAACCTCCGGCAACCGCGGCAGCGAAGTCTCTGGCGGCCGCGACGATGAAGCTCCGGCTGAGACGCATGTACTGATTAAATCTGCGAGACATGCACGGTCGAAACAAGCATCCTGATCGATTTTCTACTAGCAGCTAGCAACACACGCATGCAAAAAGCCGATGGATGACGCCTTGCCGATCGGAGTAATCAACGTTGGCAGTTTGAACCTCCTTACCCTTATGGGCAATTAGAATTCTGATGGGTATGGGTAATTTTGGTTTTGGGTTTTGATTAACCAACACCCTCCCCAACGTCAGCCTTACTTTCTAGTCTTACTTTTTAGTAATTTTAATTTTGGCTGAGTGGTTACTTAAAACTTCTACTTTCACCAGGTTCTTGCTGAGGAAAACCAAAAGAAGATTGTTGAATTCTGCAAGAACGAAGGACTTGTTCTTCTTGCAGATGAGGTGAGTCCAGAATCTTAATTCAAAGGTTTGGCTGAATATGCACAAGCTACTAAAAGTTGCCATACGAGTTTGGCAGGTTCTAAGCATATTCATTCATTTACCCTAGGTATACCAAGAAAACATATATGCTGAAGATAAGCAATTCCACTCTTTCAAAAAGATTGCACGGTCAATGGGATACACCGATGATGATCTTCCTTTGGTATCGTTCCAGTCAGTTTCGAAAGGTAATTGAATCTTTCTGTAGTTTGCATTCCTTTTTTTATTTCTATCTCAGCATATGATAATGTTTTTGGTGTGTCCTGCTAGGTTACTATGGGGAATGTGGAAAACGAGGCGGCTACATGGAAGTAACTGGATTTAGTGCCGATGTGAGGGAACAAATTTACAAGGTGGCATCAGTGAATCTTTGTTCCAATGTCTCTGGCCAAATTCTGTCTAGCCTCATAATGAACCCACCAAAGGTCAGTATATCATGTTTAGAGCAGTTGCAAAAGGGAATAATTATGGCACCTATATAGATGATTACTCCTTTTACAGGCGGGGGATGAATCCTATGAATCCTTCATGGTAGAGAGAGATGGTATTCTTTCGTCGCTGGCTCGACGTGCAAAGGTTTGTTTCAGCCCTTTTTGAATTCTTCCACCTATTTTAAGTTTGGTTGATGATTATAAACACAATGCTCAAGTAGAAACATGCCAGTAATGTATCACTTTTGTTTTCCCTCTTTATGCTTTATCACCTCACGATATTTAAGGACCTTGCCATTGTTATCTTTCTTCACCTTACACAGGCCTTGGAAGAAGCATTCAATAGTTTAGAAGGCATCACCTGCAACAAGGCTGAGGGTGCAATGTATTTGTTCCCTCGCCTTCATTTACCCCAGAAGGCGATTGGAGCTGCTCGAGCAGCTGGTTCTTCCCCGGATGCATATTATGCTCTCCGCCTTCTTCAAGCCACTGGAATTGTTGTTGTTCCTGGCTCTGGGTTTGGTCAGGTTGGTAATCTCAAAGCCTCGATAGAAGCTGTAAGGTTCTTTGTAGTTCAGAGCATAATATAGAGTTTATGTTAACATTTTCTGTTGCATCTTTATTTTGTGCAGGCTCCTGGAACATATCATTTTAGATGTACTATCTTGCCACAGGAGGACAAAATACCTGCTATCATATCCAGGTTTAAGGAATTCCATGAGAAATTCATGGATGAATACCGTGATGGAGCATCCACAAGTTCTAAAACTGAAAGTGTAAGCGATAAAACTGGAAGTGGAGGAGATAAAACTACTGGAAGTGGAGGAGATAAAACTGCAAGTGGAGGTGATAAAACTGCAAGTGGAGGAGATTAAGCGGCAAACTCAAAGCAGATCATGCCATTCTGCCACACTGCCACCCCCATTCATGGATGAATCAACCTAACTTGCCCCAGCTTCTGTTGCATAAAGGTCCTCAATAAGACCTTACAAAATCCTTTGAAACCTGCATTTGCAAAGCCATGCCCCTTTTGTGTTGTGAGGAATGTCTTGGGCTTGGGAGATGTAAAAGGATAACTAAAGAATTTTATGGGGAAATCTTACTGTGCAGATGTTCATTTCTGTGAGATCTTATTCTGTCAATTGACAAGTCTACTTGTAATAATCATGCTGCACAGTCTCAAAAGCAACCCCATGTTATGGAACTGGTACTAACATATTTGATCAGCGGGCAAGTCAGGCTACATAAAACATCTTCACAAAGGTTCCAGCAGCCGCCCAGTTTTATTGGGAGAAGCAAACACATCCTCGTGGCAAAGTTTGTGCATAGTTTCGAGTACCGTACTTATTTCTAAGGCCATTTCCAACGTACCGATCCATTTTGAACAGCAAAAATGTGCGTTTTGGTCCGTTTTGATCATGGGGAGGACACGGACGGACATGCTACCATCTCCCTTTCTGTGTGTGCCCAAACAAACGGGATGCCCCATTTGGTCATTTGTCAATAGTTCATACATAAATAAAAATGTACACATAGTAGATAATAAATAGTTAACAGTCCACACCGGCATCACCAAGTCAAAATGATCAACATAGTTTAATACACAAAACAAGATAAACATCAAATGATCACGTTTATACATCATCTTCCTCTTCCTTTTCCTCTTGAATCAAGCCCTCTGCTCTAGATCCATGTTGGTCAAGGCGGCTATCGAGTGAGTAGTTTGAGCTCAACTTTCTTTTGCTTGATCTCAAATTTCTTGGCAATTTGTTGGGCATGGAGCTCAACTTCTTTGCTTCTTGCTTGGGCATTGAGCTCAACTTCTTTGCTTCTTGCTTGGGCATTGAGCTCAACTTTTTTTGTTTGACTTCAAATTATCCTTTTCCCTTGCTTGGAATTTTAGCTCAACTTCCATGACTTTTGATCGGATTAATGACTCATCAAGTTCTACCTTCCTATTCTGGAAGTCCATGAAGTCCTCTTTCTCCTTGGGTTTCCTCTCACTTAGACCGCCTTATCGACCATCAATCCCTTCAAGGTCGCTTGCAATGCAAGGGCATTGGCCTCACGCTTTGCATCTTGCTTGCTACTTTTATTGTCCCTCGGCCAACCCACACAGTTGCCCTCGCTTAGGGCGGTCTCTTCAAGGTTGATGACCAATGAATCATTGTCACACTTCTTTTATCGGGTGCTCTCCTTTTGGAGGGTCTCGTGGAGCAATACCCACTTGGGACACTTTTTGATTGCCCTACAACAATGTGTTAATGTGAAGAGTTTTGGTCATATTGCTCCTTGAAGTAATCCAAAGCTTGAAGCACAATGTCTTGAACATCAATGTCACTCATGGGTCACTTCGTCACATGGTCATAGGTGCCAAAAAACTTGTTGCGGTCCACTTGGATAAATGCCCTCCAAACGTTGTAGCGGTGCAAGTATCTATGCTCACAGAAGTGCTCACAAACCCTCCAATATGCCCTTCCTTTTTATTGGGCACCACAAATTGGGTCTTTCACAATTTACGTCCAAGCATCGCAAAGACACCTGGCCTCATCGGTCGTTAATCCTCCGGTCCTCCTAGTCACTCTAGGGGCTAGGCGGGTGAACTCATCATCAAACGATGGCTCTTGCTAAATTGACACTATATTGTTAAGTGTCTTGTTGAGTCCCTTGTTGACCAGTCCATTATTGAGTTCCCGCCCCCATAGTTCGTTTCCTCCATCACATCCTCATAGTAGCTCTACCCACAATTGTATATATTTCACAAAATTTGTGACAAAACAAATCGAGGAGAGACGAGGTTTATATCATACCGGGACCGACATCATCAGGGCATGCTTTTGACTGAACATGTTGCGGGGAATGGGGACATTGCTGAAGAAGAATTCCGATGGGACCTTGTTATGCACCACCGGCGAGTCGCTGTCCACATGTGTCATGTTGAGATAGAGTGCAGTAGCCAATGGGACAGGTGACACTGATTTGCCAACCTCCAACTATGCGTCACGCTTAGGCGGAGAAATATGATGTTTGCTAGGCATGCGCGACCAGGTTCTCGTATGTGGGCTCCACCGGTGAGAGGTGGTCGACGCATGTAGAGGTGGTCGTCGGTTGCCAAATGTCACCAAACTTGCCGCCTTGACTATGTGAGGCTGGCGTTGGAGATGGCTGCACTCAGCGCCTCCTCCTCGATCACGGTGTCACCAAGGGCTCGCGCCCGGGAAGCGATGGCATCAGTCATGGTGTTCGCCCGTATTCTGGCGAGCTGTTCCGCTTCAGCTTTTGACACCCGTTGCTTGGTAGTGGCCTTCTAGCGAGCTCGCTTCTTGCTCTCCTTGGCACTCTGCTCCGGCGTCTGTACTTTCTTCGTCTTGAGCAGGGCCATGACGGGTGCGGTTAGCGACGACGCGTATTCCATGGGTTCGCTAGGGCTTGGGCGGCTGCGAGAGGGTTGAGGCGATGTGGGAGAGGAAAGAGGGCGAAGAGAGGTGTGGCTGCTAATGTAGGCCCAACATGGACTAGACGAGGATACACGTGGACGCGAACATGTCCCAAATTTTGGCCGAGAATATGTCAGTGAGAATATGTCCGTTTGCGTCACGCCTTTGGGCCCTGCATTTTGTGTCCGGTTGTCCGCGAGCTCTTGAAATAAGTGCATCCCACCGGGCCGATCCAACCCGTCCTTGCACGTCCGAACTTGTCCGAGCAGACTGGCTAACATGTGCGTGGTGTCCCAACGGGCCGATCCATCCGGACAAATGCGCACGGACCGACCCATCCATGCACCAAATTTGGGCCTCGATTGGGTCGACCGGGATAGCGCGCCTGTCCTCGCGTGTCCTCCCACCAGTTCGCCCAGGCCCTCTCGTCAATGGCACAACATGCACTCTTCTCCCCCAAACCCTTGCCCTCCATATCCCGTGATCAGGGCAAGTGCAACCATTGCCGCCGCCACTGCCCGCTGCCGCCGACGCCCCGACGATATAGAGCAGCATCGCAGGACACGCGTGTTGCCGGAGTTGTCTCGACTATATGCGTGACAGCCTCTACGTGGTGCACAACCTGCTCGGTCGTTTGCATAACCGCGACTGAGGTACGTTCGCCGGTTCTTTCTAGGTTATCCGGCGCGCTGCGAGAGTTTGAATAGCCATTGAAGGCCGTATAATTTAAAAATGGGTAGCAGTCGAAGGGCAATCGAGTTCCTCTATAAGAATTTCATCAAGTCATCGTCCGATGGTGAGACCAAAATTCTGCTGGCAGCTGCACAGATGGTACATGACTACTACCTCCTGTCGCCGCTAGAGGTGGCTCGGCCAAGCGGCATGAAGCCAACCATGAGCGCGACCAAGAAGCTGGCCACATACGCCTTTACAAGGACTACTTCCACCCAACTAATCCGGTCTTCAAAGAGAAGGCATTTCATCGCCGTTGTCGGATGTCTAGGAACTTGTTTTTGGACATTCTCAATGGGGTGAGGGAGTACGATGACTACTTCGAGGCCAAGTACGATTGTACTGGTAGAATTGGCTTTTCCTCTTACCAAAAATGTTCCATTGTCATTCGACAGCTTGCATATGGAGTGCCCGGTGATTTCCTCGACGATTACATGCGCATGAGCGAGTCTACATGCCATGAGGCAATCTGCCGGTTTTGCAGCGCAGTTATTGCGATGTTTGGAAAAGTTTACTTGAGAGAGCCAAACACTGAAGACACTGCCCGCCTTTTTCTCATCAACGAGAGAATGGGGTTTCCTGGAATGCTTGACAGCATCGACTGCATGCATTGGCAGTGGAAAAACTGTCCCTTTGGTTGGCAAGGGCAGTTCAAAGGGAATACGGAGGTGTGCAAGGTCATACTAGAGGACGTTGCATCACATGATTTATGAATTTGGCACTCCTTTTTTTTTGCATGGCTGGATCAAACAATTACATCAATATGTTATAGCGGTCTCCAATGTTTGCTAGGCTGGCAAAAGGCAATGCCCCATAGGTATCCTATGAGATCAATGGCAATCCATATGATACGGGTTATTATCTAGCTGACGGTGTCTATCTCTCCCGGGCCACCTTTGTGAAGACAATCCGTAACCCTATAGATGAGAAATGCAAGAGATTTCCGAAAGAGCAAGAAGCCTCTAGGAAGAATGTGGAGCGAACATTTGGTGTGCTTCAGCTAAGGTGAGCTATTGTTCGATACCCTGCTAGAACTTGGAGCACAGAGAGGATGTGGGATGTGATGACTGCTTGTGTGATCATGCACAACATGATCCTCGAGGACGAGCGTGATGACGACATTTTGGACCAAGGCTGAGACTTTCAGGGTCAGTTGGTTGAGCCAGAGCCAGGTCTAGCATCATGGCAAGATTTCATTCAAGTGCATAAAAATTTGCGTCACGGATAGACCTATGATCAACTTCAACTAGATTTGGTTGAGCATATATGGGCTCGTGCGGAAAACCTAAACGGTTAATTTCTTCTTTGTTTCTTATAATTTGAATGAACCATCTGAGTGTGAAGTAGCCATATTTATTTTGTGTAATTCGAATTAGATTACCTAATCTAGTTTATTTGCTTATCAAAATATACTTTTACCTATGTACTTTGTGCTAAATCTACAAATAGATAAAAATTCTGGCCAACGCGAATAAATGGATCACGCCGCTAAACGTGATTGACCAGACAGAACGGATCGCGATCCAAAATCGACCGTTGGCCAATTCAATTAAACAGAAACGAACCGTTTCGATTCGACCATTTGCATCGTGGAGATGCCCTAACAGCCACACACACACACAAAAAAAAACAGCCGATGGCCGTTTGCGTCGCCGTGATGGAGATGATCTAAATACTCGTGAGATGCACATTCAGACTAAGTAAGAGGTAGTACTCCTATACAGTAGAAAATGGACTGAGAGTTTTAAGTTGTGCAGGTGGTCCATTACACAGATGGGCCAAAAAAGCGTGCCCCGTCCCGCGGTCCTGGACCAGCCTATGCAGGCTTCAATGCTCCATGAAGCATACTACCAACCACACTGCCAGTGGCCAATTCAGATTCAGATTCAGATCGAGATCGAGATCAAGATCGTTGCCTCCCTCAAAGCCACGCATACTTGTAAACGCAGATGTAAATAAATGAAAAAGTGTCAGCTACCGGTCCACGGTCCACATTCGCCCGTTCTATCTACGACCCAAACAAACAAAGGCATAGTTACGACTTAGTATTTTCCAAACAAACAAAACCAGAACCAGCCCTGGCCATGTCAAAGAAGAAAAGGACCAGCCGTGACTGCAGTTTTGCACGCCCAGCCAGCTCTAGACATGTAGCGAACCAAAACAAAAGAAAGGACGAGAACAAGAGCACGCTGGCTTTTGCTACTGTTGGTGTGTCCCTGGATGGGTGGCCGCGAGATATAGAGGCAATGATAGTAGTAGTAGTAGCAGCAGTGGATAATCCTCCCTCCGTCGCCGTTGTCAACCGCTCCATCATCTCCCTTTGCGTCGTCATTCATCATCCCCGGCCGGTCCCCCGCCATTTTCTCCCCCCCTCACATCGCACGCACCAACCAAAGTCTAACCCACCCACCACACACGCTCGATCGAGAGGAGATGTGCGTACGCTGATCGATCACGGGGTGCCGTAATTCAGATATTTCGCAAGCCGCTAACCGCAGGTACGAGCACTGGATCGGTGTTATTACTGCGGTAAGTAACTACCGGTGTTTGTTGTGCGAAAGGGGGCCAACGGGAGAAATAGGTAAGAGCCGGGGAATTTGCACATTTGCCATATTTTTTTTTGCACTTTGCATATTTGCTATTTTCTGTATCACTAACACGTGATGGTCATATAGTAAATATGCAAATTTCAGATAAAAAATATGACAAATGTGAAAAAATTCCGGGAGCCTCTGCGAGAGGATGTTAAGCTACACTCGGTAAAGCTGCGTAAGCACGCTTTGACGGGGGAGCTTTGTTTGCGCTTGCTAAAGCAGAACAGCTCAGGCTCGGCGCAGCCACGGCGGCCCAAAGCAAAGCGGCGGCCATGTTTGGAACAAAAAAAAAGCAAAAGACGCACACGCGCGCGCACGCACGCACAGCGGGAGCCACTCGCCCAGTGACAGCCTAGCGCGATGTATGCACCACGCATAAAGCAATTCCGCACCCAGTTTCGTTCCGCTTCGTCGATCGGCGGCGGCAGCCGGCAGGCAGCGGCATGATAGGTTGCACGACGACGAGGCAGAGACATGGAGTATCCGCGAGAGGATTCGGCTGCCTGCGACTTTAGCCGGCGGCAGGGGCCCGGCCCGGCCCGGCCGGCCGTCGTGTCTCGCGGCTCTGACGGACGGCGAGCGACACCGTGTCAGTGTCAGTGGGAGCCCCAAAGCCGAGCCGGCCGCACTGCCGGCCACCTTCCGAAGCAGGCAGAGAGGGTCTCGCTTTCGCTGTTGCATGGACGGCCCGGCACGGTGGGCGCGCACTTGCGCCAACAGAGAAAGGATCACTCACCGGTTTCGCTACAACTACAGTAGTCTTCTCTTTCCTCCCTCCCTCCAGCCCTCTCCCTCTTTTTTTCCCCCGAACTCGATTAGTTTCATGGCCAAGATCATCAGGGACAGGGAGACTTTAGTTGAATGTGAATCAATGTGCATTCAGCGGGAATGTATTTCTTCAGATTAAAGAAAATGCTTATAGAATTACTGGTCTGAAGCGTCTCTGCAGAGTTTGACACGGCAACCGAGGAAACAGTCGGAAGCCGGTGGCAACGGATGCAGAATTGGCAATACATACATGCGCCCATATCCATCCCAGGAAGGGGACAGACAGACAGACAGACGGGTGACTTGATTCGGATGAAAACATCCCCAAATTACTGGAAACAACAAATCGTCTAGCTACACTACACACATCAACTGCAATTTGCTGGAAGAGACCCGCGAGGATCATCAGACTGCGGCCTCCATCCTCGGCTCGAAGGAGAACGCGGCCACGAAGTCCGTGGCCTCCTCGCCGCCGTCGCCGCCCGCGCGCCGCGGAAGCTCCTCCCACCGGTTGCTCCCAACCTCGCACAGGAAGCTGCCGCTTTGGCCGTCGCCGGAGCTGACGCAGACCATGATGCGGCCGCCGTGGCCCACGCAGTTCACGTCGGTCTTCGCGCCGTAGAAGGCGTGCGACATGGCCGGCGGCATGGCCGCCACCTGCAGCCACGCGCCGTCCGCGAACTCCCACACGCGCAGGCTCGCCGTGTCCAGGTACTCCGTCAGGACCACCGCGTAGGCGCGCGCGTCGCAGGCCACCACGTCGATCGAGTACTCGGCCTGCAGGGGCAGGATCCGCGGGAGCTCCGCGAAGACGCGGCGTGTCAGGTCGCAGGACACCACCGCGCCCGAGTTGCTCAGGAAGTAGGCCACAGCGTCGGTGCCGTCGGGGCGGCACGTCACCGCGGACGAGTACTCCCTCGCCGTGCTGCGCTGGATGTTCGACGCCATCACCACGCCGGTCTTGCTCAGGTAGAAGACCGTGCCGTCATCGTCGTCCTCGTCGTCGCCGTCGTCAACATCGTCGTCGTCTTCGTCGTCGCCGCGCTGGGCCGGCGCGTCGGCGTCCGCGGGGTAGGCGTCCGGCTTCCGAGACAGCGCCACCGCGTCGTCCCACGTGTTCGTGGAGGAGTCGAACACAGCCATGGACAGGTCCGGGAGCTTGCCCAGGATGAGGACCACGCGGTAGGGGGAGCCGTACATGGCGACGGCATGGAGCGGGGACGCCGGCGGCGGCGGCGGCGGGAGCGGGCGGGAGGCGCCCGTGAGCGGGTTGGCCACGGTGAGCGCGCCAGTGTCGGGCGCGCGGTACAGCACGAGCCCGCCCGCGGCGGCCACGGGCACCGGCCCCGGGGCGCCGCGGCAGCGCGCCCAGGCTCCCTCGGCGGCGTCGAACGCGACGGCGGGGCGGTCCTCCTGGCGGTCGGACAGCATGAGGAACCATGGGTCACGGGCGGGGACGCGCGCGCACGCGGCGAGGAAGGCGGGCGACCCGGCGGCCTCGCGCCACTGCCGGCACACGCCCCGGAGGCGGAAGAAGCTGGCGGGCGGGAGGCGCGCCAGGACGCGCTCGAGCATGTCCTCGTGGAGCTGCCCGAGCTCAGGCGCGGAACGCTCGTGCTTGCGCTTCTTGCCACCGCACGCAGCCACTGCCGCCGCCATGTCCGCTCCAAGATCTTGAAGTGAAGCAGGGGAGGGGAGTGGTGGTGGCGTGGAACCTGCGAGCACTCACTGGTGTCGCCGGCTTTATATGTGGCGTGTGCGTGAGTGGGAGCAGAGAAGAGTGGTGATGGTGGGGAGGAAGGTTCGTGGTGGTGGTGGGGAGGAGACGGCGGTGGTGGTGGAGATGGAAGAGGCGGAGGCTCTTTTTGTTCGCGTTGACATGCAAAGCGAAAGGGAAAGATGCACTTTGGGAGGAGCTCGGGCTGGCTGGGTGCGCGTGTGGGCGGTGGTGGTGGTAGGGTGAGCGTGGCGCGTGCGCTGCCTTGTCTGTCCTCCTGCCGTCGTAGTCCCTCGTGAATATATAGCCGGGCGCCCGAGCAGCTGAGGCCTGAAGCCAAGGGGCAGCACTGGTGTGAAATTATCGGACCGAAGAGATGGGCGCACAAGTCAACCAACGGTGACACGTCTTGATGGAACGGATTTCCCATGAATCAAATGTTAGGAGTCTTTTGATCAGCAAGTTGTTTAAGCAAAATCTTTGCATGATATGCTCAGAGTTAAATACAACAACAGTCGACGATTATTAATAGATAGGTGAAATTTCATAAAAATATAAAAATATATACAATAACATTCTATATACGGGTGGCTTGTTTCAATCCCGATACTCGGAATTTGCACAATTTAATCCGTCTATTTATCAATTATACTCGATTTAGCCTAAAAGGATGTTTATAGTACCATACATGGACATGGGTCCCACTTGTAGGAGAGCATCTCCTCCGTAAACTTGCAGGAACACCCCCCCCCCCCTACATGTAGAACGTACAGTTTCACTCCCAAATATCTCCACGTGACCCTAATCCATAAGCCAACACCCCACATCGTTATAGTTCATTTCAGTTCTAGAGAGAGGTAAAAAGGAGGGAGTCAATGGAGAGGGAGGCGATGGTAGCGGTGAACACTGGATCAGAACATGTAGTGGTTGTTTGTGGAGGGGAGACGACGTCGAGGGGACACCTAAGACTGTGGAAATATATGTTCCAGATGCAGGAGGGGGTTCGACGAGGGGTAACCTCAGCAATCCCCATGGTTATGGACTTAGCGTTTTGTGAAAAAGAGAGAGCTAGTGTTTTTGTCGGTTGATTAGACAAACGAGGGAGTCGATGCAGTATGCTTATGATAGCAACACGATTACAAAGTCGTCGATTTGCTAGTTGCGATCTAGCTCACGACGGATTACTGGAAAACTAAGGTGCCCTCTCCGTCGGGTCCTCCCAGTCTTTATATGAGAGGCTGGGTTCTAGAGTCGTCTACGGAGAGGTTACAAGTTAAGATTACAACACGGAATCTATGTCGATTCATGTTTCTTTCTTAATTACCAAGAAATGCTTTTATTCGTCGGATGTTCCTTGAACTTCTTTGGGCTTCATGGGCCGTAGGCCTTTATGTGCCTAGGGTAACAAACCATAGGAACCCGATAATTTATACCCATGTTAGTAGCCCTCGAGAGCGACGATTGATGAGCTTGATGTAGGGGTTCGTAGCATGGAAAACAAAAATTTTCTATCGCATACAAACAAACAAGCCAAGATCTATCTACTAGATTGTAGCAACGAGTCGATAGTGGAACTCACCCTCGAAGATTCCAAAGTGGTTAACGAGAGCAGATTCTCGTGGGTGATGTAGTCGTACTCTTTCCGATCTCAAGATCGCGTAGACGATCCTTCCGGCGCCACGTTCCGGCAGCGCTCCCGCAGTCGGTCACACGTTCGGTACTCGACGAAGACCTTCCTCTCCCTTGTTCCAGCAGGCAGCGGAGGTTGTAGTATTCTCCTCGCGATTCCGGCAGCACAACGGCGTAGTACCGGAAGTAGAGGGGAGATCCCGCAGGGCTTCGCCTTAAGCCGGTGCGAGTATGGTGGAGCTTATGAGAGAGGCTATTAGTGGTCTAGTAATTAGACACACCAATTAGAAGGCTCTAAACCAATTAGAAGGCTCTAAACCGCTGGCTAAAGCAATTAGAAGCTCTAAACCAAAACGGCTCTAAACCGGAGGTAGAAGATAGGAACTTGTGTGTACTAGGAGGGGAGCCCTGCCCCTCCTTATATAGGTGGGAGGGTCTTGGCGCGCCAGGGGAGGGAGGGAGTCCCTCCCCAACTCGGCCTTGGGCTGGGCGCCGGCCTGGAGGAGTCCAACTCCTCCTCCAAGTTGATTCCAACTCCTCTTGCTTGTTTCCCACAGTTTCTTGTTTTAGCCGTTTGACTTTCAAACTGGACATTTGACTTTTCTGTTTTAGGATTCAATTTAATCCTATATTTGGGACAGCAAGAACACTTAGTACATGATGCAATCATTCCAATATGTAATGACACACTCATGTACCCCTCCCCCCCCGGAGTGCCGGACATTCCGGAACCTTCTAGAATATCCCCGATGATAACACCGGAATCATTCCCGAACTCCGAAACGGGACTTTCCTTATATGAATCTTATTCTCCGGACCATTCCGGATCACCTCGTGATATCCCGGATCCCATCCGAGACTCCGAACAACATTCGGTCTCTTTCTCATAATACCATAACTACTCAAACAACGTCGAATCCTTAAGTGTGTCTCCCTACGGTTCGTGAATTATGCGGACATGATCGAGACACTTCTCCGAACAATAACCAATAGAGGAATCTGGAAATTCATATGGCTCCCACATATTTCTACGATTACTTTGCGATCGAATGAACCACTTACATACGATACCAATTTCCCTTTGTCTCACGATAGTTTACTTATCCGAGGTTATGATCGTCGGTATCTCTGCATACCTAGTTCAACCTCGTTACCGATAAGTACTCTTTTCTCGTTCCCGTGATATGTGATCCCTTGTGACCATGTCACATGCTTGCAAGCTAATTGGATGACATTTCACCGAGAGGGCCCAGAGTATATCTATCCGTCATGTGGATGGACAAATCCCACTCTTGATCCATGTGTTTCAACCAATACTTTCCGAACACTCAATGCCACTTTTATAGCCACCCTGTTACGGTGTGGTGTTTGATGACATCAAAGCATCCATCCAGTAAAGGTGATATGCATGATCTCATGGTCGAAGGAATTAGGTTACTATGTATCAGAAAGCATATAGCAATTGAACTATTGAAATGACTTGATCTTTATGCTACGCTTATCTATAGGAGTATGTCCATCACATCATTCTCCTAATGATATGATCCTGTTGTTAATAACATCTCTATGTTCATGATCAGGAAACCATGATCATATATTAACCAACAAGCTAGTTTAACAAGAGGCTATACTAGGGACTCTTATTTTAGTTTACAAATCACACAAGTATTAATGTTTCCGGTTAATACAATTATAGCATGGTATGTAAACATTTATCATAAGTGTGAAGATATGATAATAACCACTTTATTATTGCCTCTTGGGCATATCTCCAACAGTCTCCCACTTGCACTAGAGTCAATAATCTAGTTTCAAACCTTTGTGTATTCAACACCTATGGCTTTTCGGTGTTGTATGTACATGATTGCTAGTGGTCAACTGATCTCCGGATCTGACACTTCCAGGTCCGTGTGTAATTGCATGTCTTTGCGTCTCTACGCATCACTCATTCTCCAATGAGATGGCTTTGTATAAATTTGGTCTTTCGGTGTGACCTTTAGTTCTTTGGGGTTAAAACATGTTGATAATATTGTCGCACAATATATCTTCATAGTATTATCCCACTATGAACTACACTTAGTTTGATAACAAACTTCTTGACACAAATGCCCTCTTTTGCTGCTATAATAGCAGTCATATACTTTAGCCTTTTGTTGTAGTATCTGTCACAATGTCTTAACTTTGGAACTTATCCAAATCCATTATGGAACTCACTTTCCATTATATTGTGCCACCCTTAATTTAGATTGAGATAAACTTAATTTGTACTTTTGTGACAAAGCTAGTATCAATGTAGTACTTTTACAATGAACTAACCATCTATTTGTCACTTCTACAAATATTATACTCTTAGTTCTTTCAAAAGATCATAAGAATATCCTTACTATTGTCCAATGATCATCTTACAAATCATTCTGGTATATGCTCTCAACATTTAGAGCATAGGACATATCTGGATTTGTACATATCACAGTATGATTGATATAAATACTCTTTGTGATTTCATACATCAAGTATCAATCTATACTTGATTATTTGTTTCACTTTACCAAATGTCAATACACTTGAATATATCATCAACATTGAACTCATTCAATCCTTTCTGTGCGACAAGAACCTTCTCTTGTAGTTTCTATATTGAACTCATTCAATATCTTGTCTATGTACTTCTGGCACAACCATATTAGCGTCTATTGATGCCAAATATTTGGGTTTTGCCTAAGTCTTTCATCGGGATGAAATTCTTAATATGTGTTAATAAAAGATACATCTTTTCTAATCAACAATATGTCCCCCACATAATGTATTAGAAACATGTCTTAGTGCTCCCACTTAATTTCTTGCAAATGCAAGCATCTCCATCGTCTCTGATGAACTTTTAAACTCCTTTAACAGCTTCATCACAGTGAAGATTCCAACTCCGCGATGCTCACTTTAACCATTGAAGTTTGCATATACTTTTAGCATCCTTTTGAATTAACAAAACCCTATGGACCGTGTTATGCACATGTCCTAGGTAACGATTCTATTAGAAGAATTTGTTTTGTTTATTCAACTACCATATAACAAATTATATGTAGTGGTTGCTACATTAATCCATCTAGACTAAATATCACTATGACAGATCAAATCTTGTCATAGTCAACCTTTGAACATTGTTGTGAACTCTTTCTCAACATGTCGACTATTTCATAGATGTAAAACATCCATATCTATTTCTTTATAGATCCAGACACAACTGTAAGGTCTTACACCTTTCTCGAGGGTCCTTCAAGTTCAAAACTTGATTTCTCGTGTATGGAACTATCACGGATTTTATGGCTTCAAGCCATTTGACGGAGTCAGGGCCCATCATCGCTTCTTTGCATGTAGTCGGTTCATTATTCTCAAATAATGATTCAACCCTCAAATCTCGGTATTTGATTGTTTACCCGATCTACTTGTTTCAATAGGAACTTAGATCTCCGTGACCACAACCTTTGAGGCACGTGAGCCATGAGCATTGTTGCCGCCTCCGGAACACTTTTCGGCGCTGTGCAACTCTGAACATACAGCTAAGGTTCTTTTAACCTTATCAAAGTTCTAATGTCCTCCCACTTAACTTTTCACGAAAAATTTCTTCTCAAAGAAACTTGACGTTCTAAGTGACAAACACTTTTGTCTCCGATGTTATGGAGGAGTACTTAACAGTTATTTGAAATAACATACAAAGACAGGTTCATCCGACTTTGGTTGCAAACATCTTTCTTATGCATAGCATACCAATGTTTAAGAAAGGACAACTTGGGTTTTATCCCAAACCATAACCTTATATGGTGTCATTTCAACGGATTATGATGAAGCTCTTTTCAGTGGAAAAACGGTAATCTCTAAAGCTTTTAATCTTTAAAATACAATGGCAGTTTTATGAATTATACCTTTGATCTTACCATGTCAAACAAGGTTTAATTATATATCTCGAACGCTCCATACTCTTATGGTGTTTCGGGAAATGCAAATCCACGGAACGATTCCTTAAATCTTAGGTATTATGCTAAACTTGTAACTCAAATATCTTCCTTTATGATCTTTATCATAAACTGTTTATATTCTTGTTACAATGATTTTGCACTTCATCTTGAAAGTCTTTGAACTTTTCAAATGTTTCATACTTCATCCTTATTAAGTAAATATTTATATATTCACTCAAATTTTTCGGAGAAAGCATATGAAGTTGAAATCCATCGCTCTTGACTACACATAATGGATTTCGTACAACAATATGTACAAGTTCCAATAAGCTAGTCATTCGTTCCTTTTTGGCCTATGAACGAAGTTTTAATTATCTCTAGGAAAGTTTCACAAGCGTCATTTGATCAAAAATCAGAAGACTCCAAAATTCCATCCACATGGAGTTTCTTCATGTTATCTTTCCAATATAATTCAAACAGCGATGTCACTTCCTAAGTGATCTTTCAATCAATTTGTCTTTCGACATTTTAGCACTAGTTTTATGGATGTGATTTCTCCAACGAGATTTGTGAATCATCCATCTTTTATGGATTACGGCAATTATTTGAACAACCCTTTTGTTCTCATAATACCTGATAAAACAAATCTTTGAAGGCAAGCTTTGATGTTTAACAAGCAACACAATAACCCTTTATTTTGTTCTCGATGAACATCATCACATATTCTTTTGCTAGTTACTTAGGCCATTGTAGTTCATGAATTGTGTTGTTTCGTATGACGATTCACACCAACAAATTCAGTATCAAATACTTAAGAACCACATTGTTTAACAAGCAAAGAATATAGCCATAACATGTATATCATCTATATACTTAAACTGAACGATTCTAGTCTTTTCTTTTCTGCCATATATTTATGAGATTCTCTTTCAGTATTTCCTTTTCAGTTTGAAAGAATCTATCAACATCAATAGTGGAGTCATACATATGACATATAGTCCAAAGCGTGTATAGTTAAATACCAATGTCTTTGGACTTGCACTTTGAAGTAGATCACCATCATCAAATGTTTGGTGTTCTTTCAAATTCCTTTCATTAGTAATCTCTTGGTGTAGTAAACATTTTACCTACATCAAATATTCACCCTCATCATGGATTTATCCATGATCAAGCTACTTTTATCTTATAACGGTGAATCATGAGTATAATGTTGCTCTCCAAATCTTTTTGGACGATTAGGACAACTAGTGTCTCCAACCTTTTGCAAATTCTCATCAAATATGAGAACATGACTTTTGCCATATTATACTCTATCATGTTGTAACCAATACTTCGTTTCAGATATCACAATATCTTCCACAAATATGGTTTCTGAAACAACTCTTTCAGATCCTTAGATAACCTTGATATTAGGAGAATCCTTTGAATATCAAGAATCATGGAGACAAACATGATACTTATATACTAACACTTGGAATTGTTACTCTTGATTTAATACTAATTATTAAACTTCATGGAGTAACCGGAACTTACTGAAAGTTTGCAATAGGACTTTTAAACTTTAGATTAACACTTAAAAACAATACGATACCAGTTCGTAAAGTAACTAACCAGAATTCTATAGTTCTATTATCTCAATTATAACTAAGCGCAAGGTGGTAAACGGATGCCAATGACTACAACAACTATGCAAATTCACTTTGATTTCGTTTATGATAAATTGAGTTCTAATTAATAATTAAATTAATCTAGGTGAACTCCCACTCAAAACAATATCCCTCACATTGTTTTAGTGATCACACGAACCAAATCCACCACATCAAAACCGATCATCACGTGAGTTGATGTAGCTTCAATGGCGAACAATCAACATGTTCATCATATCTACTATATGACTCATGCTCTGCCTTTCGACAATCCGTGTTCCTGAGGCCATGTCTGTACATGCTAGGCTCGTCAAGATCAAACCTTAGCTACCGCATAAGCAAATCTGGCTTGCTTACGTTGTATTCACCCGCGGAATCAAAGACACCCGATCATCACGTGGTGTTTCGAAGCAGCAAGCTTTGGCAACGGTGCATACTAAGGGTGAACACTTTAGAACTTGAAATTTATGTGTATAAGGGATCATCTTATAATGCTACCGTCGTCTACTAAGCAATACAAGATGCATAAAGGATTAACATCACATGCAATTCATAATATGTGATATGATATGGCCTTTCTTCTTTGTGCTTCCGATATCCATCTTCAAGCACGAACATGATCTCCATCATCACCGGCATAGCATCAAGGTCAATGACGCTTCTTTATGGTTGTCGTCCACCAGCTTCAACTATTACAACTATTTTGAATAGACACGCAGGTCTTAACAGAAATTAAAGACAACCATATGGCTCCTGCCGGTTGCCAACTTACAATAAGGAACATTGCATACATCAAATATAATCACAATCATGGCCATATCACATCACTGCACACCCCTGCAAAACAAAGTTAGACGCCTCTACTTTCTTTGCATATTTTACGTGGCTTGGGGCTTTCAATAAGTGTCGTTCTAACTTACGAACAAGAACCACAACATTGATACTAGCATTGTTGATTACCCGTTGTAAATTGGATCTTAACTATGCTAGGAGAAACAGGCACCCGCAAAGCCACTTATGCAATACAAGTTGCATGTCAAACATGGAGCAAGTCTCATGAACGATGTCATGTAAGGTTAGCCCGGGCCGCTTCATCCCAACATACCGCAAGATGCAAAGTACACAAAAAGCAATCGACAATAAAAGCATCAACGCCCACAATGACCATTGTGTTCTACTCGTGCAACAGATCTACATATAGACACGGCTCTGATACCACTGTAGGGGTTCGTAGCATGGAAAACAAAATTTTTCTATCGCATACAAACAAACAAGCCAAGATCTATCTACTAGATTGTAGCAACGAGTCGATAGTGGAACTCACCCTCGAAGATTCCAAAGTGGTTAACGAGAGCAGATTCTCGTGGGTGATGTAGTCGTACTCTTTCCGATCTCAAGATCGCGTAGACGATCCTTCCGGCGCCACGTTCCGGCAGCGCTCCCGCAGTCGGTCACACGTTCGGTACTCGACGAAGACCTTCCTCTCCCTTGTTCCAGCAGGCAGCGGAGGTTGTAGTATTCTCCTCGCGATTCCGGCAGCACAACGGCGTAGTACCGGAAGTAGAGGGGAGATCCCGCAGGGCTTCGCCTTAAGCCGGTGCGAGTATGGTGGAGCTTATGAGAGAGGCTATTAGTGGTCTAGTAATTAGACACACCAATTAGAAGGCTCTAAACCAATTAGAAGGCTCTAAACCGCTGGCTAAAGCAATTAGAAGCTCTAAACCAAAACGGCTCTAAACCGGAGGTAGAAGATAGGAACTTGTGTGTACTAGGAGGGGAGCCCTGCCCCTCCTTATATAGGTGGGAGGGTCTTGGCGCGCCAGGGGAGGGAGGGAGTCCCTCCCCAACTCGGCCTTGGGCTGGGCGCCGGCCTGGAGGAGTCCAACTCCTCCTCCAAGTTGATTCCAACTCCTCTTGCTTGTTTCCCACAGTTTCTTGTTTTAGCCGTTTGACTTTCAAACTGGACATTTGACTTTTCTGTTTTAGGATTCAATTTAATCCTATATTTGGGACAGCAAGAACACTTAGTACATGATGCAATCATTCCAATATGTAATGACACACTCATGTACCCCTCCCCCCCGGAGTGCCGGACATTCCGGAACCTTCTAGAATATCCCCGATGATAACACCGGAATCATTCCCGAACTCCGAAACGGGACTTTCCTTATATGAATCTTATTCTCCGGACCATTCCGGATCACCTCGTGATATCCCGGATCCCATCCGAGACTCCGAACAACATTCGGTCTCTTTCTCATAATACCATAACTACTCAAACAACGTCGAATCCTTAAGTGTGTCTCCCTACGGTTCGTGAATTATGCGGACATGATCGAGACACTTCTCCGAACAATAACCAATAGAGGAATCTGGAAATTCATATGGCTCCCACATATTTCTACGATTACTTTGCGATCGAATGAACCACTTACATACGATACCAATTTCCCTTTGTCTCACGATAGTTTACTTATCCGAGGTTATGATCGTCGGTATCTCTGCATACCTAGTTCAACCTCGTTACCGATAAGTACTCTTTTCTCGTTCCCGTGATATGTGATCCCTTGTGACCATGTCACATGCTTGCAAGCTAATTGGATGACATTTCACCGAGAGGGCCCAGAGTATATCTATCCGTCATGTGGATGGACAAATCCCACTCTTGATCCATGTGTTTCAACCAATACTTTCCGAACACTCAATGCCACTTTTATAGCCACCCTGTTACGGTGTGGTGTTTGATGACATCAAAGCATCCATCCAGTAAAGGTGATATGCATGATCTCATGGTCGAAGGAATTAGGTTACTATGTATCAGAAAGCATATAGCAATTGAACTATTGAAATGACTTGATCTTTATGCTACGCTTATCTATAGGAGTATGTCCATCACATCATTCTCCTAATGATATGATCCTGTTGTTAATAACATCTCTATGTTCATGATCAGGAAACCATGATCATATATTAACCAACAAGCTAGTTTAACAAGAGGCTATACTAGGGACTCTTATTTTAGTTTACAAATCACACAAGTATTAATGTTTCCGGTTAATACAATTATAGCATGGTATGTAAACATTTATCATAAGTGTGAAGATATGATAATAACCACTTTATTATTGCCTCTTGGGCATATCTCCAACACTTGAGTCGCGCATCGGTGCTGATTTCAAACCTGACCCAAAAGAGAGGCTGTTGTATATATCGGCTAGATCCCTCGGCTCTAGGGACTTTCCGCGGTTGTCATCAATGTTTCTCGGGTTGGTCGCGGCTTTTCCAGTTGAGACGATAGAAGATGCTGGTGTCACTGTAAGTGATGCAGGTGTGGCCGACGGGTCTGCAAAGATAGGAGCCGAAATACAAATGTTTTCATATTCGACCACATAGAAGTGGAAACATCCAATCATGTCATTTAAGTCGACGGGAACCGATAGAGGGATGTGCGAGTGCGGATCAGCGAGATCGTAATGAACCTCGCCGACCTCGATCGTCGGGTTGCCACTTGGTGGAGGGGAAGTCGCCGAATCCATGGCTCCAGTGCTCAAATTTCCCACAGACGGCGCGAATTAACGAGGGATAATCTCGGCAATGTCCATGGTTATGGACTTAGGGTTTTGTGAAAAAGAGAGCACTGGTGTTTTTGTCGGCTGATCATACAAACAAGAAAGTCAATGTAGTTTGATTATGGTGGAAACACGATTACAAAGTCGCTGATTTTCTAGTTGCAATCTAGCTCATTGCTAGAAAATTGAGGTGCCCTTTCCGTCGGGTCCTCCCAACCTTTATATTAGAGGCTAGGTACTGGAGCCATATTGATGGCTGTGAAATATAGCCATCCACGTCCGTATTTAAACTAGATATTATTCATATATTTGATGAAATATCTCTCTATTTCCTGTCATTAATGCCTAATGATCAAAGGGGTATACAATCCTTTCTTGCTATTTTTGCATGCGCATATAATGACATATTATGAATGGAATCACTATATAAATGCCAAATATACCAGATTTCCAACACGCCAAAGAAACCAGGAACCGTGAGGAGGCAACTGCAAGTTTAACGACCAACTACACGCCCCGCCGCTGTATAGTTTCCACCGACCTCCTTAGATAAAATAGAACAACTTTCGTTAAGGGACCCCTATATAAAGAGACTTCAGGCGACGAGAAACAAGCCCCCCTCCCCCGATTCCACAAGATCGCTTCTTTCATCCTCAACTCTCTCTGCCGCCACACCGGAGGAATAGATCTAAACCTCTAAACCCTTCTCTGCCACCATAGTTATCTTCCACCACTTGTAATAGTAGATCTCATCTCCAATTGACGATATTGTAAGACTATTTTTTATCAACTCTATGATCTCTATTACAATGTTTATGATTGTCGATTTCATCTTCATGTGTGAGTAATTCTCCTTGGGCTAAGGGTTTCGGCCTAGCCATGTAGGTTTTGTGCATGTTATTTATCATAGATGGGATCATGTATTAGTTTGTATGATATGATGATTGTAGTACCCTCTCTTGCCTCAATCTAAGGACTTGTCAGGTACCCAAGACCCAGAGGATTGATCCAGGTAAAGGGAGTGTGAGTAATGACTGATCTACATGATAGGAACCCTAGTGACAGAAAGGGTAGTACGATTGTATGTGAGGAATTTACTTGGGATTAACAGTAACATCACTATGCATATCATTAGTTCTCTTTCTTCCATAGATGAGACTAGTAGGTTATTACCATAAGCGTTTGCGGAGGCGATAACATTTATGGATGCACTGCCTATATATAATTATCTTGCTCTAACAATTACATGAGTACTTTATTATTATCTGTTATTCCCATCAAATGTTTTGCATAGCTACTGGTGAAAACCGAAGACCCTAGGACCCCTCTCTCTCTCCATCGACAACAACAACAAGATCGCAAACTTTTGGTCCGGTGAATATGCAATAGGAATTCTAAAACTCTCGAAGGTTCGTTTAAGTAATCTCACTTTGCTTTCTGCTTCCCGAGGATTCGATAAACCTAGGTCCACTAGGGAAAAAGAGCTATACTACATCCGTAATCCGGATCGAAGGTATCACATTAACGAAGAGGTTACAAGTTATAATTACAACACGAACTCTATATCAGTTCATGTTTTTTCTTAATTACCAAGACAGGATTTTATTCGTCAGATGCTCCTTGGACCTATTTGGTTTCGTGGGCCGTAGGCCTTTATGCGCCTAGGGCAACAAACCATAGGGAGCCGATAAGTTATATCCACGTCATGGTTCATGCAAATTTTCATGCTAGCTTCTCTCCTAAAAGTGGGACCCACGTCCATGTGTCATCCACGTCAAATCAAATTCGATGTCAAACATTCTTTTGGACTAAGTCGAGTTTAATTGACAAGTATAGGGGTTAAATTATGAAAATTACGAGTATCAGGGCTAAATCGAGCCACCCAGACAAGTACAGGAATGGCTACCGTATTTAACTCATATGTTCAATATTGACCTCATCCAGCTGGAAGGGAGGACAAAGCAGCGAGAGAAACCATCAACAACTCCTCCCCATCCCCCTTGAGAAAGTAGCATTCAGAGTCTCCTCCTAGTCTCCGGCTCCCCTCTCCCCCTCCCCACCGGCTAGAGTGATTAGGAGAGGGGAGTTCAGTCCTTTTCTGTAGATAGTACTAGGGTAGTTCTAGGTTTTCCCCAAATGGAGTTTGGGAGTAGGTTGCTGGAGCTTGACGGCTGGCTCTGGTGTGGTCTAGGCTTTCTTCTCCCTGTGTCAAGGCTCTAGCAAGGTTCGTCGGTGGTGGGAAGGGGTTTCTAGGGATCTTCGCCAATAAAATCGTCTTCTGGAGCTATTCCCTTCTGGTGGACACACGCACTGCTAGTAGGTCGTCCAAGATCTTCTCGACCGAGCCTCCAAGATGGAGGAGGAAGGATGAGGCCTCTTGAACAGGCTCCTTTAGTAAGCATGTGTGTCGACAGATCTCTGGTGGAGCTAGTGGACTCTTCCTCTTGGTCAGCCATGGAGGCGAGGGAGATAAAGCCTCCGGCTCTCCGCGAGCTAGTCCGGTCGACGCTTTTTAGAAGCTACAAAGATGAAATCGATGGCATCCCTCAGCTAACCATCGATATATGTTGTATATAAGCGGCATCTCTTAGCGCCATCGAAGTGGTGCTTTGCTCGAAGAGTTCCCCAACAAGAGAGTTATGTCGGTGACGACTGCCTCGTCTCTGCTTTTGTTGGTTGAATGGCGACCCTATTCATCTCAGGTGCACCATGGATGTGTCATTGTTCAACCTCCACTTCTGGACACACTTCTCTGGCTCCTGATGCCACCCCTCGTCGTCGTCACCCCATGTGGCAAGTTCCTTGGTGGTGTCCGCAATGGTCGTCGGTCGAGTCTATCCTTCGGCGGGGGCCTAGGACTTGATTGTGTCTTGCTTTCTCTCTTTAGGTTCCTCTATGCTTATGTCTAGGACTTTTTTATATTTTACTTATCTTCTAGGGTCCTATCTATAAAATAATATGTAACCTTGGTTTTAATGCAATTTCTCGGCTCTTCGGGGCTATATCGATTCAAAAGAAGCAGCCGTCTCCCTAGCCGTCGGCCACAATTTAAGTGGAAAATCTCGATACTCACATCATCGTGATGTTGAACTCTCCCCACGTATGTAATATAGTTTGCGAATTTACTCACATACTTCCGCAAAAGCCACATCATCAGATTTTTTGGCACATCATAATACCGTTATCGAGGCTGAGATCAAGTTGGCTTTTGACATGAAAGCGTAGCAACACTTCAAGTATGGTCACACATTAAAAGAATCCTATGTTTGCAACAAATCCTTTGTTCGTTCTAATTTTTTGTTTTAAATGTGACAAAATACTCGCATCATGACATATAATGCACTTGAGACGTGAGAAAATCCTCCATACACCTAAAAATCATTAACATGACGACAATGTGCTAACAAACTACATACGTGTTGCAACGTGTCGAACCAACATAAACATCAAAAGGAATCCTCAAAACGACTAGCCTCTTATCATCAGCAAATGGAGGCACCGCCTTCGATTCGAGTTCGTTAGCCATGAATGTGGCTCACTAGAGCCCCGCTAGAGCTGGATGAAGAAAACCATGGAATCATATTCTGAGAGACAGAACTACTAGGGGAGAAGGATGACACACTTGGTAAGGTAATCGTTGGCGCAGGTGGTTTGGTAAGTGAAGTCATAATTACGCATTTATTATGAATTTACAACTTTGCATTCCCTAAAATCAAAATAAAGATAATTGCATATTTCCCGTTCTCCATAACGCATCATTTGTTACTCTTGTACCCTGCTATCTACCACAATATCAATGACCCTAGCATGCAGTAATCCCCCTAGGTGTGTCTAGACTTTTTTTTTGCGAATCAGGTGTGTCTAGACTCATTTCGTTTTCAACTCAATACAACTAAGGCGAAAGGACAGTGACCATAGAAGTAGTTTTGACATCCCAGAAGTCTCATATAAGGATGGCAATTTTATCCATGGATCCGGGTATCCACGAATATCCGACCCGACGGGTAAGGGTATGGAGGACTAATTACGCCCACGGATTTTACGGGACGGATATCCACTAATTCATGGGGCGGATATGGGTAGTGGTTTCGCTTCATGGATATCCAACGGATACCCGGCTAAAACATAGGACCCACGTTGTCAACGAGACATTTTTTTACATGTGCCATATTACTCACTAAAAGGCCTAACGATCCAACTTTCAAGCCCTAGGCCCAAAGGCCCACCTAAGTACTAACCCTAGATAATTACTCTTATTATCTCAATCCCTCTTGGGATCCTCGCAGGACGCACCACAACCTAGCAGACCGGAACCGCCGCCGTTCTCCCTACCACCCCTACTCCTTGTCCGCTAGGAATTGCCGGCGACCGCTCCTCCTGCATTCTTGCTCATTTCTAAGAATCGTCGGCGGTTGTCCTGTCCTCGGCGACCTCCCCGACGGTAAGAATTCCCCCAATTCCCTACTACTGTACTGGGCAACCTTCCCCTTTTCCCCTCATCCATACCTCGACTTTCTAATTAAAGGGCTTGTCGCTGCTACTGCTGAGTAGACATCATGGCGCAAGTGGGAAAGAATGGATGCATGTTATGTTGAAATGCTATCGAAATTGGCTATAATGTCACAATTATGCTGAAGGTTGTTATGATTATGTATATAGCGTGTAAACCAATGGATATCCATGGATACATGGATATCCGGCGGGTTTGGATCTGGGGCGATATCCATGTCCATAGATATCTTCGTGGGCGAGCTAGAGTAAGGTTGATGGATTTGAATTTGGATTTGGTTTTTGTATATCCGTCCAAACTCGCTCCATTGCCATCCTTAGTCTCATACTGGACGCACTTGACTACCATTATAATAATCACGTACAGTGCATGTGCTTACAGGAGGCGCTAGGGAATTAATCCCCGCCGTTTTGTTAAGTTCCTGGTAGTTTTTTTTAACAGGGAGTTTCTGGTAGTTGTTTTAGCATCGACAGAAACATAGGCGTCCGACGCTTGGAAATGGCCTACCGATTATGTCCGAAAGCGGTCGACACTTGCGGCATGTGGTAACCAACCTTTTAAACGTATGAGTTAAGAGGCCAGCAATATACATGCATGCCCTAAGGCCTCCTTGGTATATATAAAAAAATTTTCGAGAAATATATTCCTTGGGAAGTTTTCTCATGGACCTCGTTTGGTTTGTATGATTGGAAACCTCATGGTTTCTTCCTGATGATATACTTTGTTTATAAAAGAGGTTTTCAATTGAGTTCAACCTAATATGATGGGAGTTCCTTTTTCTTCAAATACAATTTGTGGTAAAAAAAATCTGGGTTTTTCATTTGTCACCCAAACAACATTACTACTTCCTCCGACCCATATTAGTTGACTCCAATTTGGATGTATCTAGACAAGATACATCCAAATTGGAGTCAACTAATATGGGTCAGAGGGAGTACATATATTCACGTGTTTTATTTTCCGCATAATTTAATGTTATATGACATTCTATTTTGACCCTTTTTTTTTCCAATTCCTCCAATTTTAATTAAGTGAAGCAAAGAGGCTCCATATGGTACTCCGTCGCTCCATATATAAAATGACCACTCAATTCAATCCTAATGTTCTTTGCCATAAAAAAAATATACAATCAAAAGTTCTTTCAAATATGAGTTATTTTTGTGTCATATACCACACAGTTGACTAGTTTCTATAGTTGTGCTTAAATTCTGAACGCGGCTTCTACACAAGGACGGAGGTAGTAGTGGTTAGGTAAACATAGAATTAGTGGGTTATTATTGACATAATCTCACAGACGTACGAGTGCTTATAGTCTAACATCACTGAAGCGACTCTAGATTTCTACTTCCATAAGAAGGTACAAAGTGTGTGTAGTGTAGATACGTGATCAAAACCCGATCGAAGGTACTCCCTCTGTTTAGAAATATAAGATGTTTTAGGTTTGTGAAGGAGATGTATTTAGACACTTTTTAATATACGGAATAGCTATTTCTCAGTCGCGTGTCCCGCCGTACGATTTGCTTCGCGATTCGGTCTATTTTTTATGATACTCTCTGGTGTGTGGGTTGTATCTTTTACCTTTTTAACGAAAAGCTGAAGTGGGCCTGTACGAATTTACTATGCGCTGCCGCTAGCTGTGCACAGAAAACCCCAGGAATCCACTATGTGTCGCTCGTGCTGAGTGGGGTTGTCTGTCTATGGGCCGGCGGCCTGTCTATTTTTTTACTTTGCTATTTTATTTCTGTTATTTTAATTAGGAGTGCATTTTCTTTTTCTGGATGTTTTTTATTGATGTTTATGATTTTTCAAAAAATCAATTTTCCTTTTTTAAGGTTTTTTGTTCACTTTTTTTTGGTATGTTTTTGTTTTATGTCGTGAATGAACTATTTCAAACCCCCTTCAAATTTTTTTCTCTTCTATTTTGGTCATGATTGAACTTTTTTGTAATTAATTTTCTGCTATTTTTTCTCATGTTCGGGTTTTTCTCTGCTTATCTTTTTTTGGTTTTTTATTGGTCTGTTGTTTTTTCCAAAAATCCATTTTTATGTTTTTGAAATTTTATGTTTTGCTTGTAACGAGAACGCCCCGAGTCAGTTGCAATTATGTATCGACTAGGATTTTTGGATTTGAGTCATTTTGCAATTTTGCTTGTAACCAGAATGACATTTGCATCTTGCTTGTAAGCGAGGACGCGCCGAGTCGGTGGCACGTATGTTTGCAACTGAACCATAACCCTAGTTGCAATCATGTTGATACTGTTTTTTAGATTTTGAGTCATTTGCAACTTGTTTTGTAACCGGGAATGTATTGAGCCAGTCGCAAGCATGGTGTGACTGAAACCCTAGTTGCAACTGTGTCACGACTAAATACACTTGGATTTGAATCATTCTGTAATTTGCTTTATAATCGGGAATGTACCGAGCTAGTCGCAAGTATGTTGTGACTAACCCCTAAACCCTTGTAACTTGGGGGGAGACTTGATTTCCATCGGCGGGCCAGTTGCAACTTGGTTGTAACTGAGCTCTGCTGGGTCTCAGTTGCAAGTTCCTTATAACTGAGCATCTATCGGTGTGGAGGGGGTGCAGTTGCAACGTACTTGTAAGTGAGCTCTGACGGGTCCCAGTTGCAACTTGCTTATAACTAGGGCCCTGCCAAGGGGGGACAGTTGCAACTTGATTGCAACCGGGAGGGAGGGGGACCTCATCGGCGAGACCTCATCGCGGGGAGTCATTTTTGCAACTTGCTTTGTAACTGAGAATGTTTTGAGCCAGTCGGAAGCATGGTGTGACCAAAACCCTAGTTGCATCCATGTCGCGTCTGGATATACTTTTGGATTTGAGTCATTTGCAACTTGTTTTGTAACCGGAAATGTATTGATCCAGTCGCAATCATGGTGTGACTGAAACCCTAGTTGCAACTGTGTCGCGACTAAATATACTTGGATTTGAATCATTTTGTAATTTGCTTTGTAATCAGGAATGTACCAAGCTAGTCGCAAGTATGTTGTGACTAACCCCTAAACCCTTGCAACTTGGGGGGACTTGATTTCCATCGGCAGGCCAGTTGCAACTTGCTTGTAACTGGGGCCCCGCCGGAGGGCCAGTTGCAACTTGGTTGTAACTGAGCTCTGCTGGGTCTCAGTTGCAACTTCATTGTAACTGAGCATCCATCGGTGTGGAGGGGGTGCAGTTGCAACTTACTTGTAACCGAGCTCTGACGGGTCCCAGTTGCAACTTGCTTATAACTAGGGCCCGCCAAGGAGGGACAGTTGCAACTTGATTGCAACCGGGAGGGAGGGGGACCTCATCGCGGGGAGTCATTTTTGCAACTTGCTTTGTAACTGAGAATGTTTTGAGCCAGTCGGAAGCATGGTGTGACTGAAACCCTAGTTGCATCCATGTCACGACTGGATATACTTTTGGATTTGAGTCATTTGCAACTTGTTTTGTAACCGAGAATGTATTGAGCCAGTCGCAAGCATGGTGTGACTGAAACCCTAGTTGCAACTGTGTGGCGACTAAATATACTTGGATTTGAATCATTTTGTAATTTGCTTTGTTATCGGAAATGTACCAAGCTAGTCGCAAGTATATTGTGACTAACCCCTAAACCCTGGTAACTTGGGGGGGGACTTGATTTCCATCGGCGGGCCAGTTACAACTTGCTTGTAACTGGGGCCCCGCCGGAGGGCCAGTTGCAACTTGGTTGTAACTGAGCTCTGCTGGGTCTGAGTTGCAACTTCCTTGTAACTGAGCATCCATCAGTGTGGAGGGGGTACAGTTGCAACTTACTTGTAACTGAGCTCTGACGGGTCCCAGTTGCAACTTACTTATAACTAGGGGCCTCGCCAAGGGGGGACAGTTGCAACTTGATTGCAACCGGGAGGGAGGGGACCTCATCGGCGAGACCTCATCGCGGGGAGTCATTTTTGCAACTTGCTTTGTAACTGAGAATGTTTTGAGCCAGTCGGAAGCATGGTGTGACTGAAACCCTAGTTGCATCCATGTCGCGACTGGATATACTTTTGGATTTGAGTCATTTGCAACTTGTTTTGTAACCGGGAATGTATTGAGCCAGTCGCAAGCATGGTGTGACTGAAACCCTAGTTGCAACTGTGTCACGGCTAAATATACTTGGATTTGAATCATTTTGTAATTTGCTTTGTAATCGGGAATGTACCGAGATAGTCGCAAGTATGTTGTGACTAACCCCTAAACCCTTGTAACTTGGGGTGGGGACTTGATTTCCATTGGCGGGCCAGTTGCAACTTGCTTGTAACTGGGGCCCCGCCGGATGGGCTAGTTGCAACTTGGTTGTAACTGAGCTCTGCTGGGTCCAAGTTGCAACTTCCTTGTAACTGAGCACCCATCAGTGTGGAGGGGGTGTTGTTGCAACTTACTTGTAACTGAGCTCTGATAGGTCCCAGTTGCAACTTGCTTATAATTGACAACGACGTCAGCGACTGAGAAATATAGCTATTTCTCAGGCGCCTGGAACTTGCTTATAATTGACAACGACATGAGCGACTGAGAAATATTTCTCAGGCGCCTGGAACTTGCTTATAATTGACAACGACGTCAGGGACTAAGAAATAACTATTTCTCAGAAGCCTGAGACGTAGACACTCCCTTTAATATATATGTTCAAATGAATCTAGACACTAAAATGCAGTGGCGGACGCAGTGGCGGACACAGGAATAAATTGGAGGATGGGCACACTTTAAAAAAAATTGCGTGGACCAACATGAAAGACAAAATCTGCCAAAAAAAGTAATGTAAATAGCACAGTGGAATTTCATAATATTATAGTTCTATAATATGTTTCAATTTTTAGGTCAAAGATATATGTTAATATGATGCTTTTTAGCAATTGAACCAGTGTAAATAGAGATTATCTCTTGCTAGATTTTTTTTACAATAACCCATGTGACACACGAAATCTGTCTAAAAAATCTTGTATTATATTCATTGATACGAGATTAAAGAGTTTATATACTTCCTCCGGTCCAATTTAATGGACTCAGATCCATTTAGGTATGAATGTATCTAGCAGTAAAATATGTCTAGATATCTGTATCGAGACAAATCGGAATCCATTAGTTTCACGGTTGTAGACGACGCAGCCGCTGCCATGGCCGCCCTAGTTTTGCGCGCGCAGATGGGCGCGGGTGCCCTGAGGGCCCTCGCGAGGGCCGCCACATTGTCGTATGTGAGCTTCTCGAGCTGAACGGCAGCCCATAGGATATGCGCGCTCATCTCGCCGATGTTGAGGCCACGGAGCGGCGGCCATGGTCGGGGATCGTGGTGAGGGGAGTGGGACTGGCGGTGAGGGGAGTGGCCTGAAAGTTAAGCCGAAAACGTCCCGTCTCCTGCGCTTCCCTACGCGTGCAAGCGGTAGGCATGCGGCGCTCGCCAGGGCTGGGTACATGAAAACGTCCGATTTCAGCGTTTCCAGCGGGCAATTTTGGCCTGCTTTAAGAACCGTGCTTTGCAGCAACTTCATGCAGCACAACTCTCTAAACAGGCTTATTTCTTCCCGCGCCATGCGAGAAACGGGCGTCGGCCCAATCAAACACGCCCGTGATGACTGTCTAAAAAGTGATATTTGTTCTGAAAAAAATGTATCTGACAAGATATGTCTTTTAATTTCTGACCCATGGGTGAACTTTTTTTTACATGCAAAAGCAGGATATTTTATACTCCCTCTGTTTCAAATTACTTCGCCGGCACGCTTATGTAGGTGGACTAGTACTCCGTCATTTTTCATTCAAAAAAATCCTGGGATTTTTGAAATAGATAGTATGAAATGTATATTACGTATACCAAAAATCGTAGAAATTTTTTGATAAAAAATGAGAGAATACTAATCCACCTAGGTAAGCGTGCGCGCGGAGTAATTTGAAACAGAGGGAGTAGCAAAAACGACACATTTTATAGAAAAACGGTGTTTTGACAAAAAGACAAAACAAATATCAGCAGGAGAATCCACTCAGGAACGCTTAGTGTTGTCTCTATTTTTATACAATCAACTATTCATACGACTGAAAAATGAATACTCCTAAACCAATCTATGATCTAAACATCAGATTATTTTTTTAGATGATAAACATTAGATTAGTGGTAGTCTATTTATTCTCTAAAATTCTTGGTGGACCACGGCCCATCTAGCCTCACCCCTGCGTATGCCCATGCTAAAATATGTCTAAATACATCTTTTTTATAAACTAAAACATTTTATATTTTTAAACAGAGAAAGTACGCGATAGGAGGAGCGAGGCTGGCTGGACGCCTTGTGCTCAGCTCGAGCATCAAAGATGACAGTCACCACATCCGCCTTGTACAGCGTGCACTGCGGCTGGCTAGGTTGCAACACCTCAACCGCTGCAAGAACGCCGTGCATGCACCCCATGGGAGGTGCCGTCATGCATTACGCCTCCACCGCTGGCCTCGTGCACATACAATCAATCTCCTGTAGCAGCAGGAAACTAGCCATAATAGCTGGTACAGTAGCAGCAAGGATCAGACATCGGAGATCTCTGACCGTGCCAACCAGATTAATACATTAATTATTACTGGAAGATCTAATTTATGTCCCCTTGACTATCTAATTTAATTTCTGTCCTTGAGTCTCTACAGGATCCTCTTGACTATTCATTTTAATTGAGTAAATTCTACTAGCTTTTACCCCATAGTTTTATATTTTTAATATAAAAAACTAGCAAAAATGCCCGTGTGTTACATCGAAAACCAATTCAAATCGCACGGATTTTTTTTGCCTTGTCTCATAACACCGGTCTCGAGCTGGATGTTTTTCTTATCTTAGCCGAACCTATTTACTCCAATTACAGAGCTAAGAATATAACTTGATAATATGCAATCCGTGAAAAATATATAATTCGGTGGAACTCATGTAAGGGCATAATGTGGAACTATTTAATATACGGAACTCGATAGTTTCACGTGACCGATCAAGCTAGTCATTTCTTAACACACTCTAGTATTCTGTTTTCTTTGGTTGGACATACTCGTGGAGCAACACACAAATGTTTTAGCTGTGCATTGCTCAAACAACCGTTAATGCCTCTTCTAATATGCTTTGTTTGAACATCAAATGCGCCTTCTTTCTAGAAAAATCATACACCTATGTTAATTTTTTAATTATTTTTTGGGGAACAACTATGTTAAATAACTGAGCGAGCGAGCTCGTCTCCACTGTCTGGAGTAAATGATCCCTTGCCGATTTATATTTTTCTACACTTCACAGAAGTATTTAAATATCGCGGGTGTTGTTCTCTAATGCATCTGTACTTTAACCGGTGAAATAAGACGATCAATTTCTTTAGCATATCCATGTCGCGTGCTTTTTCGTCACACAGCCCGCAATCCCTCCTATTTAGTTTATTCATGCACCATATATACTCGCCATGCATATCCCACAATCTTTTCCGGAGACCAGTAGAGGGAATGGGATAGACGGTGAATTTGGTCTTCCGTATTGCAGTTTCTCTTGATTTGATATAGAAATCGGTGTCCAATTTAAAATTCCAGGAAGGCTGAGAGTATGGGGAGAAAAGATTTGGGAAAAAGGAGGACATTCTGTTCAGCGTTGTCTACTCATTTACCAGTAAACTCCGGCAAAGTGAAATCTGTCTATGCGTTCGGTGAATCGGGGGAAACATCTACACACGCCATCCGCCCCACCCCCATTGTCCCATCCTCTTCTTAAAACAAATCAGGGCCTCATTTATTCACGGCCTGGCCTTTTATTTACGCTCGGCACAGAGTGTAGATTCGTTTTCTAGAGCCCGTTCTATTTTCCTGAAGGACCGGAGGCAAAATGCCTACGCAAGATACCCTAAAAGAAATGCCCTACGGCCAGCAAATCTAAACGTTTTTCTCCACTAAAAGGTGTTAAACTTCGTCCAGGCATCATACATGTATTTCACTCAAATTCTTATATATATATAATATAAATATAAATATAAATAAAATAGTTATAGTATAGATTACCCCCTTTTAAGTTTTAACTTTTTTATCTGTATTACCTCCTTTAGTAAAACTTTTCTCAGTTTTTACCCTCCTTTCAAAATTCGAAAGACATCTGCTAGGTGGGTTCCGCTGTTAGGTCACGAAGGGAATTGATTAACCACGTACTTTTTTCGAAATGGAGGATGGACCCGGCCTCTGCATTGAAAAGATACATACGGTATGCTTCATTAATTTATTTAACATGAGCTAGAAAACCCGAACCACCACACAATGTCTACAGACCAGACAATGGGTGAAAATTATGTCAACAAGCCCTTATGCTCGGAAAACGAAGAAATCCCTCCACCAGCTAGGAACCGGGAACAATCGCATATCCCAATACGCCTTCTAAGCAAAACGAGAGCGCACATCCGGTTTAACAGACTCTTAGTGAATACCTATGTACACGCCAAAGAAGCCGTCTCCGCCGTCGAACCACCGAACAATCTACATGGTTAAGATCAACATAAACTTTGCCGATCGTACCAATGATGCCAAACGATGCGTCCGCCCTGCGTGAGGCCATCATCCCGCACTCTGCCAATACCCCGTTGCACCAAGCTGCCGAGACCCACCGCCGCTAACGCGGTAGATGGAATACCGCTCCACCGGCTGACCCCCTCCAGGCATCTTGAGCTCCAAAACAATGCCCTCAAGAGGGTAAATGACACCAAAGTTTCGTCATCTTATGATCCTCGACTACCCGAATCTAGAGTTTACCCCAGAGCCTTAGCTGAGACAAGATTCGCAGCAACGAGGCCTTCATCAAGGTAACGACATCAGAAGATGCCGCCATCGTCGGCTCCACAACGAAGCCCGACTCTCACCAGCCACCCCCCTCGCCTCACCTACAACCCACACGCTACAGCCATGGACAATACGCATGAGCGGGAGGCCGCCAACCACCTTTGATCTTCCTAGAGAAGAGGTCGTCGCTGGCGGGGAGAAGATCCTGGCGTGCTGGCCAAGGATCTGCATCCATAGCCAGCGGCCCCCTGCTGACCCCCACATAGCACCATCGCCTTCACCCGTGTTCCATGGAAGGTTCATAAGGCGACCGAACATGGACCTCTCCCCTCCCTTCGGCGGCGGCCATGCTTCGCCTGAGGCAGCGTCCAGGAGTGGCGAGGAGGGGAGGGGTGGCGACGACAATCTAGGTTTTCCCCCTGGTTGCCTAGAGGAGGGCGATGAGGGGTCGGGAGAGTTCAAATAAAGAAGATGCCCACTTGGTTTCTCAAACTCCCATTTTGGTTGTAACACGTGTACTTCTTACTTCGTATTTCTTGGGATGTAGTATTTTGATTATATGACCATTTCATATGATTGTATACTTAGGGGCTAAGTAAAGGCGCAATACTACTCAATAATGATTCTAAGACACACTTTGGGTGTCGTGATGGTTTCCATCAAGATGGTGTGTACATGTTTGTTGGGATTCATGATTCTTTAGTTGTATGAAAAAACTTGAGAAAAAGTGCTGTTCGGGAGACAAAAAATGTGCAAAATCTTAGAGCGGATAAAAAAGGACATACCTTTTGCTAAATGGGTAGTGCATATGAAAGTATGTTAAATAGGATAATTAGTGTCAAAAAATCAAACAAGGGGATAAAAACAAAAATTTACTCAATTTAATTTATGTCCTAGAGTCTTTTAGGATTTCCTCAACTATCCAATTTAATTTCTGGCCATTGAGTCTCTACCGTGGTCCCCTCACTACTAGAAAAAACGCTACCAGTGGCGTACCAAATTAGAATTCTGTGGCACATATGGGTGTCGCCACTAAATCCTCGCCACTAAAATTTAAATTATGTGGCGCATATACATATGCGCCACAGAATTCTCAACATTCTGTGGCGCATATGCCATATGCGCCACAGAATCTGGGACGGAATTCTGTGGCGCATATGGCTGTGGCGCATATGCCATATGCTCCACAGAATCCTTTTTTTCAGAATTTCAAAATTTTCACAATTCAGTATAAATACAGGTATATTACAAGAAATCATCTAAATTTGACAGAAATACACAGAAAAGCTGCACAGTACAAATGTTCCAGTTCATATATAATACATCAACAAGCACAAATGTCCACAAGTGTTCATCAATCACATATTACACATATTAGAACCAAATAAGTGTACATTTCATAAGTATTCATCTTACTCACATAACTTAATTACAACCGCGTGATGTCGTCACCACCTACTACCTTAAAACAGAATATATAGTACACCGTAACCGCGATGTCAGTGAGGAGGAGCGACATCAAGATCTTCGTCCGGTTCATCTTTCATACGTGTATCCTCCACTTGGCCACCGCCTCCTCTCTAGTCGCGTATCCCTTGTAGCTATTGCCGCTGAACTTGTCCACTTGTTGGTGGCAGTCCACCCACTCCTCGTACACACCTGGAACCCGACCCTTGTACACAACGTATGTCGGCATCTCTATTGACAAGGCATATTAGTACATCATGCAAATATATATGTTGACAAATATTAGAGCAACGCATTCATAAACTTAAAACAATGCATCGATGACAATGAAAGAAACACGACAACATGTCCGACACAATAACAACGACCATGGTTATTACACGACACAATAACAACGACGGTTTTAAGCTAGGCAAGATAAGTTACGTTTTTCGACACACACACTACACGTGTCCACCAATATACGCGCTCTCTCGGTCAAGTAGCCTTCTTCTCAGAGGGCGCTGGGAACGGCTTGTACATGTCTTTCGTCGTCCATGTCCTGAAGTCACCCTGCGCCTTGAGGCGAGCTTCGATCTCCCTCTTGGTGAACTGCCTAGGCTGGTGAAAGAGCCCACCAGTTGTGTTGACTTGTTCCACGATGATATGTGATAGCTTCACCTGCGTATCATGGAAGTCTTCCATGAGATCGGAGTCATTGATCCCATGCAACTTTTGTTCCCATCCTCGGAGAGAAGATGGCAGCGTTAGCATCTCGCCATCCCGGACAAACCGTTTGAGGTGATGGCAAACGTAGAAGGCCTCCTTCACACTGCTAGACGGCTGCTTGACGCAGGGGAACTCGCACACGTGCTTGAACTTGTGTAAGCCATTGTCCTTGTAAGCCCCCCTTTTAGTCGAAGGGGACTCCCTGTTTGGCATAGCCCTCGATAGCATCATCCAAAACGCTCTTTACTCTGGCGTAGTTCTTCCTCCTTGCACTCCCCGAGTCGAAGTAGGTGGCAAGCGAATACCTCGTGGAGAGGACGATGAGCGTGCAGTACTTGTCTCTGCGGGCAACACACAATGTGGAACGGGATGTTGGAAAAGAGCAATGGAAAGAAATACTTATGTGTTACAACGGCGGTAGGAGGATGTGTACACTTACTCGGGAAAGAAAGGCACAAGGATGTTGTCCTTCCTCTTGCTTTCCACCAATAGCTTCTGAAGGTAGGACTTTGCCTGGGCCCGGGCCCGGGTCCTTGATCCTTCTTCCAGCTGGATGTCCCGCATGTAGTAGGGATCCGCTATCGCGACGAATGGGGTTTGCTCTGTCTTGACCTTCATCGCCATATTGAGCGCGAATAGGCGAACCAAGTTATAGTCCAGCCGTCTCGAGTGGAATAGCTTGAAGATGTCCTCGTAGGCTATGAAGGACACATTCGCGGGGGCATCGGTGACGAAGCCCATGTCCTCTGGCACCTTGATGGTAAACACCGGGTAAAATTCGGGTTATTGTCCTTGAGAAGGAGTCCCTCCAGTGTCCGGATACCTTCATGCGAACTCATCATAGCTCTCGAAGCCAGGTGGCACAGTTCCGGAGGCAGTAGGACGTATGGCTAGTGCAGAAATTTGCCGAAATGGACGTGTATCAACATTTCGGCAAACCTCCATGCACCCGGCGCCAGCAACATGCATTCAAGCACAACACAATGCTCCTCGAGAAGCAAGCATGCATGCATTCAACAAACACAACACAAAGAAAACGAACATCGTCTCGCTAACGCACACCGCCCGCGGGGCCAATCTTCACCTACAAAACATCCATATATATACATGCATGCTCCGAGACCCGCCGGCCACACAAAACATGCATCACACACAAGTACCCATGCACACCTCACAAATCCACAACCATAGGCATAGCGGTGGAGGAGCAAAGTATGAGTAGGTGTAGTACCTTTACAAAGTAGGAGTAGCTTCCCTCACAAGTACATAAACCAAAGTAGGTCTAGCTATCAACAATGGAGGTGGGTATGAGAAAAATGGAGTGGGAGGGAGGAGAGTGACGAGCTAGTTGGAGGAGGGAAGAAGGAAAAGGGTGGTGGTAGGTAGGAGGGGATGCCACCTTTTCTTAGATTTGTTTCGCACATTCTGTGGCGCATATGTCTATATGTACCACAGAAAGTGCTAATTCTGTGGCGCATATGCTGTATGCGCCACAGAAAGTAAGAGTTCTGTGGCGCATATGCGCCACAGAACTCTTACTTTCTGTGGCGCATACAGCATATGCGCCATGTGCTGGATCAGGCCCACATGGGGCCCACAGAAATTTTGTGGCGCATATGGCTATATGCGCCACAGAATGCTCACTTTCTGTGGCGACTTTCTATGGCGCATATAGCCATATGCGCCACAGAATTGCATCAATTCTGTAGAGCAATTCTTATATGCGCCACAGAATTAATTTTAGTGAAGCATTTTCCCTATATGCGCCACAGGATTAAAATCTACCTATAATCGTTTTCCTAGTAGTGCCTTGACTATTCAATTTAATTTCTATCCTTGAGTCTCTATAGGACCCCCTTGACTACCCATTTTAATTGAGTAAATTCTAGTTTTTACCCCTTCGTTTTACATTTTCGACATAAATTACCTCCATTAATTTTTTCATCCGTATTATATCATTTAGTAAACTTTTTTGTCAGTTTTCACCCTCTTTAAAATTCGAAAGCCATTTTTAGGTGGGTCTCCCTGCTAGGTGATGATGGGAATCAATTAACCACATATTTGTAACATGTGTGCTTCTTACTTTGCATTTCTTGCGATGTAATATCAAGATTACATGACCCATTCACGTGATCGTATATTTATAGGGCTAAGTCAAGATGCAATACTACTCAACAATGATTCTAAGACACATGTTGATTGTTGCGATGGTTTCCATCAAGATGTTGATTATGTAAAAAAAAATTGGGTTCATGATTTTCTTTAGCCGTAAATTCTAACTGAGTAAATTCTAGTTTTTACCGCATAGTTTTACATTTTTGACATAAATTACCTCCATTTAACATATTTTCATACGTATTATACCATTTAGTAAACTTTTGTCAGTTTTTGACCCCTTTAAAATTCGAAAACCATCTGCTAGGTGGGTCCAACTGCTAGGTGACGATGGGAATCGATTAACCACATACTTGCAACACGTGTGCTTTTTTACTTCGTATTTCTTGACTCTCTACAGGATCCCCTCGACTATCCAATTTAATTTATGTCCGAGGTGTGCTTCGGTCCCCCCCTAAACTTAAGTTTCATGGACAGTTTTATTTCTTTGATCCGTCGAAACCCATATCGAGGCCACGTATATCTTTGTATATGTGTACTCGGTCGAACTGAGTATAATCCATGTCCCGGACGGCTGATCCCACCTTTTATTATCGCGATTTACGTCTTTGCATGCCATATTTAATTTTTTTTGTTGTTGCTGTTATATAACTTACGATTTTTGCTTCTGCAGGTACATAAGTATTCGTGTACGGGAGTATGCGTCTAAGAGGACTATATGGACTTCGGGTGGGTTCGTACGGTCCTGAAAACAATTGGTATGAGTTTTTGTTTGTCAAAGTTTGAAAAGAAGGAGGGGGGAGGGGGGGACCGAAGCAAAAGTGTTTATGTGCATTGAGTCTGTACTTGATCTCCTTGACTATCCAATTCAATTTCTATCCTTGAGTCTCTACATGATTCCCTTGACTATCCATTTTAACTCAGTAAATTCTAGTTTTTACCCCATATTTTTACATTTTTGACATAAGTTACTCCCATTTAACATTTTCTCATCCGTATTACAACATTTAGTAAACATTTTGTCAGTTCTCACCCTAAAATTCGAAAGCCATCTACTAGGTGGGTTTGGCTGCTAGGTGACGATGTAAATTGATTAACGACATGATTGTATGACATATGCTTCTTACTTCGTACTTCTTGCGATGTAGTATCAAGATTACGTGACTAGTTCACATGATTGTATACTTACACAGCTAAGTCAAGACGCAATACTACTCAACAATGATTCTAAGACACATGCTGGTTGTCGTGGTGGTTTCCATCATGATGGTGATTATGCACATGTTTTTGGGTTCATAATTTTCTTGAGCCGTGTGAAAAAAAACACGAGAAAAAGTGCCGACTAAGAGACAAAACATGTGCAAAATCTTATAGAGTAAAAAATGGCATAACATTTTCTAAATAGGGTAATGCAGAAGAAAATATGTTAAATAGGATAATTAGTGTCAAAAAAATAAACCAAAGTGGTAAAACAAGAATTCCCTCAATTTAATTTCGGTCCTTGAGTCTCTAGAGCATTCCCTTGACAAATATCCAATTTAATTTCTGTCCTCTGAGTCTCTACAGGATCGCCTTGACTATCTCGAGTCATCCGCACGGTTGTCGACGGGCGCCGTTCATTATTACTGAACCTATTCTCGTACACTATTTACGTAGTACGTACAAATTGTGCTGAACCCACCACATACATCTCTTCCAGCCCTTGTAGTGCATGCATGATCCTACGTATGTACTACTTCCCGTCGTCCATCGGTGCGTATGTATGTTCCCATCAAAACACGATCGACCTGTACAGAGCGAGACAGGAAATCTTGTGCAGTCACCTCATCTTCATCCTCACAGATCGACTCGTGCACGTGGAGATCCAGCCTTCGCATTAGTGGCACCACAGCAAGAACACAGTGCAGGCACCGCATGGGACGTGTCGAATCTGACCAGTGACCACCTCAAGTACCAGACATGTTTTTTAAAGGAACCACGTATATTCATTAATAGAAACTCAAACTACATGGATAAACAGTGAACAAAAGATAGACCACGAGGAAACAGTTGTTCTAAAAAAAATGTATCGGAAGCACTTTAGTGGGCAGGTTCGTGTAGATTCGGAATAAACCTACACACTAGAAGAGTTTTAGATACACTTATTCTGTAAAACTAAAACATCTTATATTTTAAAACCAAGGGAGTACGAACTAAGTTGAAAACGAAATACTAGTCCCTTCGCGCGCTTGCGAATTGCGATCACGAGGCCCTTGGTGTTTTTTGTGGGTTGTTCAAACATGAAAGACGGAGAAACCCTCGACGATCCGCGAGCCATCCTCCGAATGTTGCAATCCTGGCACATCGCGCTTGGGTGCCGTGTCGTCCACCGTCCTGTCCTTGAGTCTCTACACAGGCTGCCCCCTGATCGAGTAGGGAGATCTCGCACCGTCGATCGTCTACGGACGCCGTCCGTTCCTGCCCCAATCGGAGTCTCGATACAATCAATCTCCGTACGCACTGTCTCTGTAAGGGTAGGGATACTAGCCCGGACGCTGGCCGTAGACGGAGAACAAGGCACAATAGTACTCCAGTAGCAAGGCAAGGATGGTATGATCGGAGTATGTACTCTGGCCGTACGCGCCAGCCCGGAATCAGCTACTCCCATTCACTCTACGATCGGTACGTTACGGTAATGGCCGGTTTCAATTGACGCTGCCAGTGCCAGGCCGATCGGATCGGAACTTCTCGTGGGAGTTATTAATGGGGTGCGTTGGCCCGTTGGCCGAATCAGGCATGGTGGGGGAGAACTCATCAGGAAGGCGCGTGTACACTGGTGACTACCACCTCGTAGTACATTATTATGATGATGCGAATGGCACCGTCGCAGAGCCCAGAGCTACTACGACGGACGCACGTACGCACCGAGAGTGACATTTTACGTCCGTGAAAACAACGATACGGACGGAATGCATCCGTGCAAGCTGCCTAGTCCAAACTGAGACAGGCTAATCCCTAGTCCGGACCGGAGGAGGGAGAGAGATAGTACGTTGTGAAGAAACGACTACAGTAGAAGAAAGCAGCGACTGTCTGTGTCATCACTGTGTGTGCGTTGCCTTGTACTACTAGTAGTAATCAGCTCCTGCCTCTGCCTAGCTATCGGTGATAGTGTAGCTCGGGGCAGGAGGGGAATCCATTCCATGGCTGACCTTGGCTAAAGCGAAAGCCACCCGCGCCCACTGCACCAGCAGCCAGCCTACAGTATAAACACAAAAAATAATAATAACCAGCCGAAACAAAGCAAAGCAACCTCTGCATGCAGTGTGCACGACACGCACGCATCTTGCGCTGCGCTGCGTGCGTCTTCCTTCCTCGTAGCGGGAATCTATCCTTCAGTTTTTTTTCTAATAATCCGATCTACGGTGGTCTCGGCTTTTGCTTTTGCGCAAGTCAAACACGGACGGGGGACCCTGGCCTGGCCGCTCGCCGCGCCGGAAACAACAGAATGGGGGGGCCTACCTGTTGGGGCCCGTCTCGTTTCTTTGTCGGAAAATTTACTCAAAGCCTGAACCTGCAATAGTAGTTTACTGTACTGTAACAGTCTGGGATATATAATAGGAGTTACTCATCTCTCTCTCTCTCTCTCTCTCTCTCTCTCTCTCTCTCTGTGAAGGCATCACATAAATTCCTGATTTCTGCCCAAAAACATATCCACGTGGGTGGGTGTTTAAACCGTGACTGCAGAAGCACAGGTTATCGGGCAGTAAACTCGAGAGGAAATAGCAGGTAACACAGATTGTCGATCGGACAGTAAACTCAAGACTTTAACTGTATACCTCCACCACGAGGAAATAGCAGGTAACACCGGCCTGTTGATGACTTATTCGTACAAAACCACAGCTTTCATTTTTTTTTAAAACACCACATTTCCTCGTATTTTTTGCACAAAACACAGAAATCTTGATTAGCCTCCTTAAAAGCGTATTACATTAGAGGTCTGGAATTCGTGTTAAGTTTTAGTTAACTTGATTGGAGCAAAAATTAAAACCGACATAACTACTCTGCTTGTGTTATGTTTTATTCATGCTCGTGGGGTTAGATAGTAGATTGATGCTTATCCAGGCACCAATAACATCCTCCCAATGTAATTTGTACTATTAGACTTCCTCTAACGCACAACATTATTCACAAGTTTATTATCTAAATTCCAACGTGTAAAGTTTGCACTATAAGTTCACTGTAGACGCATCTTAGTTGAACTATTGATGGGAGCTCTTTTAAATAGCGGTCATTTTGGGGAAAGATATTCTATGGCAGTCTATTCTAGATGTTTACATCGAGCCTGCGTGCCTCATGTTCTAGAGTCTACATCGACCCTTTTGCTTCATATGGTTAACATCAGCTATAGGTCCAGTTCTCTAATCTGCTGTTAAGGAGGCTAATCAAGATCTCTGTGTTGTATCAAAAAATTACAGAGAAATATAATATTATGTGTGTGGTTTTGTGCAAAGAAGTCACAACAACCGGTGTTCCTAGTACTGCTATTTCCTCCTCCAGCACCGATCGCTGCCAGCGACCTATGTTGACTGACTGACTGACTATACGTACGTGGGGGAGGGGCCCTTCCATATACTACTAGCAGCTGGCTCGGCTGACCACGCTCGCTCATCACTGGCCACCCACACTAGTCACGAGTTCATGAGCAGGGCCGTCTCCAGAAATTCGGAGCCTCTGTGCAAAATACAAACCGAGGCCCTAAACTTAAAAATTCACATAGTAATAACTTAAACACGTTTTCACTTCATTGTATAACTTCAGTATGAAGATGATTCCATACAATATGTAGAAATATATGAAAAATTAATTCAACTAAAAGGTACCACTAGAGCAATCATCTAACCTCATGTCCTATCGAAAAGTATCATCTGTTGTGTATTTTCTAAAATAAAATCTTCAATTAATAATTAATCTTCTCATGAATATCATTTTAAGAAAATATCATTTTAAAGTGCTATTGTTGCCAAATTATCAGTAGTTTCTATCTCGAGAAGACGTGATTCTTTCTGCTTTATAAACCAAAAAATAATACTCCCTTCGTCTCAAAATAGATGTCTCAAATTTGTAAAATTTAGATGAATCTAGACACTATTTAGTATATAGATCTATCCAAATTTTAAAAAACATAAGACATCTATTTTAAGACGGAGGGAGTACTAAGATTGAACTCAAACAGTATGTGAATTAAATTTTAGACGCCAAGTTAACGAGAGAAAATCGTGCAAACCTTGTTCGATCTTCAAGTTCAAGGATGAAACATGATAAACTGATCGTCTAATCGAACTGGGGCGCGGCAAACGAACGCACACTCACTTCAAGGATAAACGGGGCGCTTGGCAACCCGGGACGGCGGGCATGTGGCGTACTGACCTTCGCCGCCGAGCGAGTCGGCGAGTGGGTACTGGGGACAGGCGTCTTGCGACCTTGGTGATACCGAGCAGTTCGATGGGGGCTATTTTCTTAGACAGATCGAGGAGGTCAGGAGATCGATCAAGGGAAGGAGACATAGGAGTACGAGGAGAAGTGCATGCAGGATTGGTTGGGCCATGGAGTATTTTGGGCCCAGGAATAAGACGACGGAGAAGCTCAATCACCAATACGTACTACCGTACTCGTGGAGCCAACCACGGGACTGGGCCATAAATTCGATTTACAGGGTGGGCTGTTACTGGTATATGGGGCCCCAGGATTTGGGGGCCCCGTGCGGTCGCCCAGCTCGCACGGCCCCTTGGACGGGCCTGCCTGTACCGCTGCGATTCTGACGGCCTGACGCCTTGACGGTGCGTAACTATGTGCGACCAGCCAGCCCAGCCAGTCAGCTGCTCTGCTCTGCTCACCTCAGCTGGCGGGCACCCAGTCGTCTTTAAGTTTTCAACGCCTATATCATGGTACGCTTTGGACGTGCGCTGTCAGAGGCAGGCCATACCTCGAACCACGCAGCGGATATATACTTTAAATAATTTCCTACTTACTAGTACTCCTCTTTTTTGTGGATAAGTATCTTTGTTTAGTGACTGCCGGTGCTCCTCGGAGTTAACGATGACAGGGCCGGGGTGCGTATACAAGGGAAAAGCGTTTTTTTTTTTTTTCCAAATCTGACTTTTTTTAAAACTAATTTAAAATCTGACCCTTGGAATCGGCCAAGTTGTACAGATTGGCGTGAAGATGAAGCAACTGGGAGGCAAACTAGGGAGGTCGCCGCCGTTTTAAACGGAGCCGACCTCCTTCATTTCGGTTTTCTGATGTGTGCGCCGACATGAACAACTTTGGGGCCATTTTAAGCGGCGCCGATCCCGGTGGTCAGATTTTGAATTAGTTTCGAGAGGAGGTCAGATTCGGTTGAATTTTTTAGATTTAAACAAATTTGGCAAAAAATACGGGAAGAGCCGTTGGAGCGGGGCGGATGCGCCATTTGATCTCGGTTGTTGCCAATTGTACTTCTGCAGTTCACTCACTCCGCTAGGATGCTAGACTCCTCTTGATCTGCTGTTTTGGATTAGTTTAGGGCTTTTCCGGTTAGGTCACCTTATTGAAGAAATTGTAGGACTTGCTTATTATCATGCATGCTCTTTTGCGTAGTGGTTTGAGCTACTTGCTGTGGCCCAAGATGATTTTGTGTGATGCTGACATTTAAAGAATGCAAAATACTGGGACGCCACGGGGATGAACGAGGACGCCCATTTAGCCATTGGATCTAACTATATGATATTTTAACCGTAGATTTTAGTTAATGGTGTTAGTGTAACCATTCATGCCAACGAAAAGTAGCCATGTCCATCCTCAGTTATAAAAAAGAGTCACGCCATTGTTTATCAATGAATTAAATCTGGAAGATAAAGATATCATTAAATACAAAAATATTGTGAACAATTCGTTCACTTCCAACCAAGTATATATTGTGCACAAAATCTGGAATTAAATCTGTTGTCATGGTGGCCTTGGTCGGGCTACCTAGACGTCCCGGGGTGGCCTCGGCTTGCGTTTCCCTTTGACCATGGGGGTGGCACACCGTTGTTGCCGCTCCAGTGTCGGCTATCCGACGCCCTTCTACTGTGCTTGGTCTCGGCGGCACAACGCCCTTCGGCTTCTCCGATGGTACACAGGTGTCGTCGCATGTTCTCGGCTCCCGTCACCCTTTGAACGTGCCGGTGATGCTTCCTAGTATGCTCCTGCCAGGTCTCCATGTATTATGTTACCTATTACGTTCGAATGCATGCCTTCAGTGCTGGAGATCCTTCCTGGAGAGGGCTTGAGGCCCTCGAGGTTGTGACTTTGCGACGTTCGTGCCTAGTGGCGGGCCTTGGCTCTGCGTCGCCCTTCGGCCACGGGTCAGCACACCGGTGTCGTCGCCCCTGTCTCGGCTATCCGACTCCCTTCGACTGTGCTTGGTGTCGGTTTCTGCAGGGCCTTCATCGTCGCCAGTCGCTCGCCTTGCCAAGTCATGGTGGTTGTCCTTCGACATGCTGGCCTCCCAGGGGTTCGGTTGGCGTCGCTTGCTAACCTCCCCCTTTCGTTTATGTTCCTTGTTTCTAGTTTTTTTTGTCTTCTACTCCCTTGTATCTCCCTATAACCTCTGCATTTTGTTTGTAAGAGCATGGGTGTGTCATGCTACTTTCGAGGAATGCATCAAGCGGTAGGGATTTCCCACGTCAACCTTGAAAAAAGATTATTTGCTGAATCTTTTCGGTTTCCACCCATAGTTTTTTTGCATCCATTTCTAAAGTAGTATTTTTGAAATAAAATAAATATGGACACTCTTTTGCATCGATAAATATGGATACTTTACACATCCATCTTCATTTTTTACTCTTTCCGTCTCAAAATAGATATCATAAATTTGTCAAAATTTGAATAAATTTATACACTGTTTAATATATAGATTTATCTAAATTTTACAAAACCTGAGACATCTATTTTAAGCGGAGGGAGTAGATTAATCTTCATATTATTTTGGATGGGGATATTATCTCATCTGTTTTCAATTCCTGTAATAATACCGTTATAAGTACTAGTTTGATATTTTTTCGGACCATGCACCGGCTGCTTCCACCCCTAGTCATGCACTCACCTCTGCAGTCATGAAATCAAAATCTGATGATGCAATTTCTCTCTGGTAGATAAGATAAGAGTGGCAGATCATCGAGTAGGCAGTGGTGATGCAGTCATGAATCAAAATCAGATTCTGTAGCAGGGTCAGAGGAAGTAAAGAGAGAGAGGGCAGTAGGAAGCATCCAAGGGTTCCAGAGACCCAAGAAAGATGCTGCAGCGCCGAACGTACGTGGGAGTGGGAGCACACATCGACCGATGGGGACGCACGGCGATGAACAAGAAAAAGATAAAGATAAACCCGTGGAGCCAAAACATGTCTGTACAACAATCACTGACAAAAGCAAGGCTACGCAATAACTCCGCTGCAGCTTAGCAGGCAGGCTCTGGCCAGAATTAGGCGCATAGATTTGCTACTTGCTGGCTGATGAGCAGCGGGTACAGAAAATAAGCCACAACCCAAATGGACCGATTTAAACTGTTTGATCCTGTTCGTTTGGATAATTTTGGGTCGTCATCCCGTCTGTTCGGCCAACCATGGCCAGCGAGAAGTAAGACCATCTCCATCGGGGAGACGCATGTCTGTTTGGGTCAGGTCACAGACGATTTGGGTTCGTGATTCAGCCTGTCCAGCCGACCGCACACAGCAGCGTGACCCAAAACAGACAAAAAACGGACATATCAGGCCAAGAGAAAAAGGCTCATGTGCATCTGCATCTGGGTCAGCCTGTGTTCGTGTCTGGCCGGACAGACTCGTCCATGCATCAGATCTGGGTCACGGATGGGACGGTCCGCCGAATTAATTCGGATGGGTCGCATCGCTGGGGCGCCGCGCACGTTCCGTGCGTTCGCGTGGACCCATTCGGACACGCGCGGATCATTTGCGTCTTTCCGGTGGAGATGCCCTAAAGTGTATGTTGTGTCACTGGCGAGAGGTACCGAACGAGCTAGGAAAGGACGCGGGAGGACAAGCACGCTATCCAGGCCAATGCAACCGTGGTCCATAATACAGGTCGGTCAGCGCGACTCAGTTTCGATGGGTCGCCCTGATGAACCCGCGCACAATTGTCTGCCAGTCCACGCGGATAGCTCAAACTCGTTCAGACCATTTGGGTCGTGTTGATGGATGCCTAAGGCCAACTCTGATGCCCCCCTTGCAAATGGATTCCGCATGTCCGAACTAGTCCTGTAGGACACAGCCCACGGCCCAACACGCACTCGCAATCGGAGAGGACAGAGCGGCACTGTCTGTTTCGGTGCAAACCGGGCCCAATCCTTGGGCTGGAATGCGGTGGGACGGACGCCGGCCTCGTTCGTTCAACAAAATCCTACCTAGTGATGTCCTAGAGGAGAGATTGCATCCTTTTTAAGACCAAGTCCAGCAGTTCTTCTAAAATTTCTCCCTTATATCTCAAAACCTTGGACTTCCCTAAAAATATTCTTTCCTAAAAATTGTCCGAGTCGAGCAGTCCCCCTGATTTTCCCTATTCTATATTTTAAGAATTTTCTATAACTACCATTTTAAAATGAATGACTACCGTGCTCGGGAAGGAGCTTTCCTACGCTCGAGAGATGGAGAGGGGAGTCCTCCAGTTCCCCTATAGACGAGGGAGTTGGGGAGAAGAATATGGGAATCGAAAGAATAGGGGAATCGGCCAGGGAACTGCTGGAAGGTCCTTTTTTCAGTTTTTCCTAAAAACGCTATAGGAGGGATGATAAGGGAACTGCTCCCTAGCCGCTCCCTCCCCACCGACAAGGCCCTCTGTCACCGGCCTCGATGACAAAAGGGGCTGGAAGGGCTAGTTCCGGCCAGGCCAGAACGACCACGAGGCCGGCTCCTCCGCCTGTGGCGGCCGTCGCCGTCATTCCATGTCCAGGTCGCCGCCAAGGCGAAGCTCCTCCTTGTTCTTCCGCGGCCCAGCGGAACACGCGCCGCCGCGCCCGCGCTCCGAGCAGCGCGTCTACATGAGCCTCGAGGCCACGTGCCTGCCCTGTCCGTCGTCGGGCGTGCACCTGCCGACGGTGGAGGGGAATCTCAACGGCGCCCGCGTGCCGATGCCGGCCATCCTAGGCTCGGGCCCTGCTCGTCGCCACGAGATCTGCCGTCATCGGGCCTTCCTGCCGCCAGATCTACGACGAGATCCGGCCTACGCCTTCCACTCCCCGTTCTTGGACCGGTGGTTCGAGGCAGAGCACGTGGCGCGGCGCGAGGCCATCTAGGCCCACCTCGAGAACCTCGACGACGAGGAGGAGGACCACTGGGAGGAGTCAATCAAGGACTCCAGCATGGGGGACGACGACAACAGCCTCCGCTTCCCACCGCCGCAGCCCGACATCTTGGACTGGTCGCGCTACAGGGGCACCGACACCGTCGAGTCTGAGGTGTGGCCTTAGTTGACATGGTTATACCCTACGAGTACACGATCTTAGCATACCTAGTCCAGCCCAAGGAAGGCCCACGAGAAACATGCGCCAGCCCATGAAGATTTTCGGGTGGCCAGGGCCCATGACGCTTTCAGATCCTTGGAGAACAAGACTAGAGTAGATAGAATATTCAAAGGGGAAAACCCTAAAACCTGTAACCGACTCGATCTATGCCTGGGACCTGCCTATCTCTATATAAAGGCTAGGAGGGCACGACGAGGAGGGCACTTCGCATACCACCGCATACACACCTCCACGCCAGATTGCATCTGCGCACCCATGTACTTTTCGGTTTTGCCGTAATCAAGAACATACAAGCAGGAGTAGGGTTTTCCCTCCGGGGGCCTGAACCTAGGTAAACCTCGTGTCCCCGTGTTTCTTGTTTGTTAACCGTTCCACGATCTCCAGCATCCCCATCTTCTACAAAACCCAAGCTCATAACAATGAGCATTGACGAGATTAAACCTCGTCAATTGGCGCCGTCTGTGAGAATTGGGGACGCTGATTGTGCGATCGTGACGGTCCCAACCAAAGCGATCTACAACTCAGGCGGAGACGGAGAGTCATCTCCTCTTTGGCGCTTTCGACTTCACCGCCCACCCGCCAGCCACCCTGAAGGACTTCGAGCCCATTGGCGACGGACTCGAGATCCTGTTCAGGAGCTTCTGCTTCCAGGTGGGGCAGACCGACACTCTCCATCTCCCAGAGCGGGTGCCCCTGCCATCGATCAGGCCCGCTTCATGGGCTCCACACCCCGTGCTACGCACATCGCCATCGACAGACGAGTCCTATGACAGCAACTACTGCAACTCAGATCTGTGCGATCCACCATCGGAAGAAGGAACCTACGGTTTTGGATCCGAATGCTGCGTCAGCAGCAATCCGATCTACGAGTGCTACCAGTGCGCCGCAGTCATTTAGAGCGATGTGGATCAGGAGCACAACCCACCACCCAACCCGCAGGGTAGAAACAGCGAGAACAGGAGAAACCAGTCCCCCCACCAAACGGGGAGGACACCGATCCCAATCGAATCATACACCTCATCGAAGAAGGATGGGCTCAAGCACGCAAAGCCGTAGCAGGCAACAAGATCCTGCCCGTGGGTGCCTCACGGGACCTACTGATGGTGTACCACCTGCTCCTAGTCGAAGAGCACAAGAAGCAGGTGAAGATGCAAGAAGTGCTTGACAAGCGCAAGCAAGCAGCCTCGAAGTCTAGTGCGCGGCGAGCTGCGCTCTCCGCCATGGTCGGATCCAGCTCACACGGCAACCATGGCAACAAGCACCGTTCTCGCACGGAGATCATGGACCCCAAGGCACGTCACGAGGTGACTCGGACCCTCAACACGTCCTTCATGGAGATGGATGCCGACGGCAACGTCATCTCGAAGACACTGCAAGCTGCGATCATGGCAGCCACCACATACCTCGCGTCCCATCCACCTCCGGCGGGGGACCCGAAAAGGGCCATGCACAAGTCCGCACTTGCCGGACTCGGACTCATTGGAGCTACGCTCCACGGAGAAGCTCTTGCGGAGCCAAAGAAGAAGGCTGCGGTCAGGTTCAACCGCAGCCCCACGCCTTCATCTGACGAGGAAGTGCACGATCTACCTCGAAGGCACAAGAGCTCGCGCTATCGTAGCCGCGATTACGACGTTCGAAGCGAGCTCACCCAGCGCAAGATCGAAAAAGCGCGCGCCAAGCGCGTATGCTCGTGCAAATCTAAGGAGGATGACGACGAAGGAGAACTCTGCGGAGCCCGATGCTTCAGCAGATCCGTTCGGCGGACACGGATGTCGCGGATCTTCAAGCTTCCTTCGGACACTCTGAAGTTCGATGGCACACAGGACCCCAAGGCGTGACTCAGCGACCACCTGTCGTCCGTCAAGCTACACGACGGAAACAAGGACACCGCCCTGCAATGCCTTCAGCTGCAGCTGACAGGCGCAACCCGGATCTGGCTCAGCAGCCTATCCTCGGGATCCATCTGAAGCTGGAGGAACTGACATACAGTTTCATCCGAAACTTCAAAGGCACCAGCAAGAGGCCAGCCTCAATCGAGGAGTTGCGGGCCTGCACCAAACAAACAGGCGAATCCATTCGCTCATACATATTACGCTGGTCCAACACCAAAAACTCCACGACGCACATCTCTGAGGAGAGAGCGATCGACGCCTTCAAGGATGGCGTCAAGCGCCCAGACTTCAAGGAAGAACTTGGGCGCGTCAAGCCCAAGACACTCGACCACCTCATGGACATAGCCAACAGGTGGGCAGATGGCGAGGACTCCGTCCACCGAGCGCACTCGGAGGAGGAAGATGACTATGGCCAGCGATGTGAGCGCCATAGCAAGAGAAGATCGCGCGTCTACGACGATCACGACAGACCAGACATGGTCGCGGCTGGCTACGCCGATCGCCACAGCGACAACAACCGCAGCAGCGGCGGATACCGCAGAAACAACTTCCGCGACGGAGGACGCCCAGCGCAGTCATGGCAACATTGCGGCCGCGACGACGGACCCTCAGCATACGAAAAATTGTCGGGTCCATGCACCATCCACTTCTATATCGACAAGCAGGATGGTAAAAAGAAGGCAAGCCACATGCTCAAGGACTTCCGCGAGTTCCAGAAACTCAGCGAGAGCATGGCACAGATGAGACAACAAGCCCCGAACCCTAGGCACGGGAACGCACCCGCACCAGGCGACATCGCCCACGAAGCTCCTCCACCACCACCCGTGGGGCCTTCGAATCATCCAATCGCACCCGCGCAGAACAACGGCGGAAACGGGTACCCCATGCCAAAGGGATCACTGATGATCAAAAGGGATCACTGATGATCCAACGAACAGGGTGCAGAAGAAAATCACCCGTCAGATCAATATGGCTGTGACCGCTCCACCCGCCATCCCTGAGTACCTCAGCGGTTCGGAATCCTACATCACGTTCAGCCGTTCGGATCACCCCTGCCAGGTCCCTCGCCCAGGTCATGCTGCCCTGGTGCTCGAGGCACAGATCGGAGGTTTCGATATGAGCCGCATCTTCATGGACGGCGACAGCGGCATCAATCTGATGTTCGCCAACACCTTAACGGAAATGCGGATCCCGCTATGTAGCCTAGAGCAATCTGATACAATGTTCCACGGCATCGTCCCAGGGAAGGGTATTTCCCCCCTGGGAAAGATATGGCTCGATGTCATCTTTGGCAAGCTAGACAACTTCCGGTGTGAATGACTCGAGTTCGAAGTGGTGGACTAGCCATCACAATACCACGCCATCCTCAGGCGTGTGGCATTCACATGGTTCCTGCCAGTACCGCACTATGCGTACCTGCTACTCAAGATGCCAGGACCAAAGGGCGTCATCATGGTCCACGGGAGCTTCACCTGATCGGACCACTGCGACATGGATTTCAACAGAAACTCCCAGACATTCGGCATGCAGGAGGAGCTCATAAGGCTCCGAGAGGTGACAGACAACGGGACACCCCTAGTCGCAAGACAGAACGCACCAGACATGTCCTTCGACTCCACTGTCAACACAAAAAAGGTGCAGGTCCACCCGACGGACGCCTCCAAGACGGCGCTGATCGCCAAGGACCTTAGCTCCGCATAGGAAACCATGCTCGTCGAATTCCTCCGTGAGCGCTGGGAAATCTTCGCCTGGTGTCCTGTGGACATGCCAGGAGTTCCAAGGGAATTCGCCGAGCATGCACTCAACGTCTTTCCAGATGCCAAGCCCGTCAAACAGTCCATCAGACGACTGTACGAGCCGTGGGCCGAAGCTATCGGATTCGAAGTCAACAGACTACTCGATGCCAACTTCATCAGGGAGATCAAGGAAAGCGAGTGGCTCACCAACACCGTGATGGTCCCCAAAAAGGACACGGACATCCTGCGGATGTGTGTGGACTTCACATCACTGAACAAGCACTACCCGAAGGATCACTTCCCTCTCCCTCGAATCGATCAGATCATCGATTCGAATGCAGGATGCGAGAAGCTCTCCTTCCTCGACGCCTACTCAGGCTACAACCAGATTCGACTGAAGGTCGAAGATCAGGAGAAAACGACGTTCATCACGCCGTTCGGAGTGTTCTGCTACAACACAATGCCCTTCGGGCTAAAGAACGCAGGCGCCACGTACCAACGGTGCATGCAGGCATGCCTAAAGGACCAGATCGGCCGCAACATCCAAGTCTATGTCGACGACATAGTAATCAAAACAAGGAAGGCCAAGACACTTATCGATGATCTCCACGAGACGTTCGATAATCTTGATCGATACAAGATCAAGATAAACCCAGAAAAGTGCGCCTTCGGCGTCCCATCTGGTCAGCTGCTAGGCTACTTCATCTCCCAGCGAGGAATCGAAGTGAACCCGAAGAAAATCCGGGCCATAATGGCCATGGATAAGCCGAAGAACCTCAAGGGCGTCCTGCAGCTTGCCAGGCGAATCGCGGCGTTGAGCAGGTTCATCAGCCGCATGGGCGAAAAGGCCCTGCCCTTATATCAGCTGCTACGCAAAGCAGACAAATTCGAATAGACGCCTGAAGCGGACGACGTATTCGAAGATCTAAAGCGGCTGCTCTCTACCTCACCCGTCTTGGTCACGCCAAAAGAGCGCGAACCTCTACTGCTATGCATAGCAGCTACGCACCAGGTGGTAAGCACCATGCTTGTGGTCTCAAGACCCAAAGATGGCAAGACCCACGGGGTCCAACGCCCGATCTACTACCTCAGTGAGGTATTGACGCCGACAAAGCAGAGGTATCCTCACTACCAGAAACTCGCCTACGGTGTGTTCATGACGGCTCGTCGGCTGAGCCACTACTTCCAGGAGCACTAGGTGATGGTCGTCAACGAAGCACCCCTGAACAGCATCCTGAACAACCCAGAGGCCACAGGACGCGTGGCCCTGTGGGGCATCGAGCTGTCACCTCTAGACATCATCTATGAGAAGCGCCACGCGATCAAGTCTCAGGTCCTTCCGGACTTCCTCGTCCACTGGATGGAACTGCAGCTTCCGGATACCCCGGACATGACGCAGTCGTGGACGATGCACTTCGACGGCTCCTAGCGCTAGGCTGGAGCAGGAGCCGGGGTCATACTGACCTCCCCGCAGGGCGACAAGATGAAGTACGTCCTCCGGATGAAATTTCGATCTTCCAACAATGAGGCCAAGTATGAGGCCCTCATCCACGACATGAGGATGACCAAGATCTGCGACGCAACACGCTTGGTCATCTATTGAGACTGGAACCTCGTCGTGCAGCGGACGATGAACGAGTGCGACGCCCACGCCGCCAACATGATTGCGTACCGCGCACTCTACAACACACTCGAAGGAGACTTCAACGGCTGCGAGCTTTGGCACGTTGGAAGAGAAAGCAACGAAGAGGCCGACAGACTCGCCAACATAGGCTCCACCTATGCATGGGTGCCACCAGGTGTGTTCCTCGAACAGATCTGCGTGCCATCCATCAAAAGGAAATTCCCAAAGGAATCAACCGAAGAAGCAGAACACTCGGGGACTGTGCTACCCGAAGGACAGGAAGGACCGGAAAAGCTCGATACAAAGGTCGGAGTGGTCAACCTGATGCAGGTCATGGTAGTCGAAGAAACATGGACACAGCCATACCTCCGGTATCTGATAGACGTGGAGCTGCCTGACAGCCCGATAGATGCCTGGCGCATATCTCGCCGGTCCAAGGCCTGCACCATCATCAATGGCGAGTTGTACAAGCGCAACATTTCGGGTGTGCTCCAAAGGTGCGTCACCATCGGTGATGGCAAAACCATCCTCCAAGACATCCACGAGGTCATCTGCGGCCATCACGCAGGCAGCCGCGCCCTTGTCGCGAAAGCTCTACGAGCTGGGTTCTACTGGCCAACGGCCATGAACGACGCCAAGGACATCGTTCGAAGGTGCAACGGGTGCCAGAGGTTCGCAGATAAACCACATGCACTAGGATTGGAGCTTAGGCCCATACCCCTGGCCTGGCCCTTCGCCGAATGGGGCCTCGACATGATTGTCAAACTGCCTAAGTCCTCGAAAGGAGGCCACGTCTACCTCCTGGTCGCAGTCGACAAATTCACCAAGTGGATCCAGGCCATGCCTGTTACTAACCAAAAGGGCAAAACGGCCTTCAAGTTCTTTGAATCCATTGTTTACAGGTTCGGTGTGCCGCACAGCATCAAAACCGACAATGGGTCGAACTTCATCTCCAAGGAATTCCAGGACTTTTGCGAAGACCTCGGAATCAACATCACATACGCCTCCGTGGCGCACCCGCAAACAAACGGGCAGGTCGAAAAGGCCAACGGCCTTGTTGGAGGCGGCATCAAGAAGCGCCTAATGAGTCCACTCCAGCAGCTCGCAGGATCTTGGACGCAAGAGCTACCCTCCGTCCTCTGGATCTTGCGCACAACGCCAAACAGCTCAACTGGCTACACGCCCTTCTTCATGGTGCAGGGAGCCGAAGCCGTGCTACCTGCAGAGGTACGCCACAAGGCCCCACGGGTCGTCGCCTACAACGAAGCCGAATCGATGGTCGCACTCGAAGACGCCGTCGACACACTCGACGAGGCACGCGACATCGCTACGGCTCGATCAACGGTCTATCAACAGAGCCTCCGCAACTACCACAACCGTCGGCTGCACCCAAGGTCCTTCATCGAAGGAGAACTAGTCTTGCGACTCAAGCAAGAGCGACCGAAGAAGCTCGAGTCGCCCTGGGAAGGACCCTACATCATCACTGAAGTCATCCCAGGTGGCGCCTATCGCCTCAAGCACGTGGAGTCTAGAGTCGCATACTCTAACCCATGGAACGTCGCACAACTGCGACGCTTCTACCCCTAGCTACCCCCCTCCTTTTACTTTTAATAAGGCTATTCAGCCAAGGCAACTCAGCCGAACAATGTACCTCCTCCTTACGATATGAATAAAGCTAAGTGTCTCGCCCCAAAATTTTGTCTATTATCCACATTTTCTTCATGTTACAACACACTCGGGGGCTCCCCTCACCTCACGACTTCGTCGACTGAGGATAACGCGTGTACACCTGAGTAGCTGACCACGTCAGGCTAACGAAAAGGGCACGCATACAAACAAAGCACCATGTGCTAACAATAATCAACCTTTAAAGCAAAGGGCATAACACGCCCAGTCGAATAAAATACAAATTTTACATCTATCATTTTACAGGTCCTACCTATTCCGAAGAATCGCCTGCGCACGCTGCTCAAAGAGATATACAATTTGTTCGGCATACTGCCTTACAGCCGCATAATGTGGACGCATATCCCACACACCGCCATCCGGCCGAAGAGGTGGCCCAGCTGCCACAGCAGCAAGATCTACATCAGGACGATGTAGCCGCACAAGGGAAAGCGCAGCCTTCACCCCCGCAACCAGCTGATGCCGCACCAGCTCCCTCACATGATGCACATCTCAAAACTTTGCCAGCAGGCCCTGGAGAGTCGATGGTGCCTCATCCAAGGGAAACATCACGTGCAGAACCGACGCCAACGAAGCCTTCACTTGACGCAGCACCCGCGACACCTGGTGAACACGATCCTGCACGGTCGCAAGGACCATGGCACGATCGCGGTCCATCCAGAAAAAAACACCGGCCTCCATGTCCTGTTGGGTCAGGAAGTTGATCCGAACAGCAACACGCTCCTTTTCCTCCTTAGGAACACGGTTAGCACCTGCAACAACAACAAAGTAAGATGACAGGCCAACATGCGCATCCGAAAAGTGAGCAGCAGCTCGAGGAAACTCACATTGAAGTTGTTCGGCCAAATGCCGCAACTCCCCCATCAGATACTCCTCCCTGGCGGCGCCCCGCTCCGCCTTTGACTTCCACACATCCGCGTGGCCTCGAACGCCAAGCAACTCTTTCTCAAGGCTACAGATGCGGTCACGAAGAAACACAATCTATGACGCATCATCCAAGGATGGCCGCAGCTGCAGCGCAGGCAAAGTATCGACGGGATCATCACCTGAAGGTCCCTAAAGGAAAAGAAGGCAAGTATATGAACAAACGCACGAATAAGCAAACAGCTCAGAGATTCATTATATACAGCAAAAGCCACTACGTGGCACAAGGAGTGTTCATAGATACATCGCACCAAAAGAAACAAAAGCTATCCTATAACTACAAGGCCTAAGAAGCTGCATCCAAAGTAGCCTCAAAGCTGGACTGCCTGCTCTTGGCCTCTCCCTGTTGCCTTGCCGTGTACTCCACCAGCAAGTCAATCAGCTTCGTCCCATAGCGTTTACAATGGGCAGCGTAGAGGGCAAAGGCTACCTCGGATCCGTCAGCAGCCGTTGGCATCTGGGAGGTGACCTAATGAAGTTCCAGCTCTGCTCCAGACGCCAAGGCCATCGCCAGCCCCACGGACGCGCCGATACCATTTTGCTTGCGCTTGTACGCCGCGGGTGCATCGACTGACAGCGCATCCGCCAACAAGTCGACATCCTCGAGGGCGACACCCTTGGGGAAGAGCTCCTTGTAGAAGCGCCCAAGAACCTCCTTGGCCTTGGCAAGTGAGCTGACCACGGTACTGCAGCGGTCTTCGACCGCCGCAGTGGCATCATCCAGAGCACTTCCATGCTCCAGGGCACCGCAGTCAAACTCGATGCCTGCGGCATCTAAACAAACGAAAGAAGCAACATGAAAATCAAGCAAACAAGAAAGACAAGGAAGCCAAAAAGGAGCAGACGAAACCACTCACCCGAAATAGCCTTGGCAGGAGCCATCAGCTTGCCGGCTACCTCCTTCTCGTGTGAGGCCGCAGCAGTGGCGAGTTGCTCCTCGTGGTCCATAGCCTCCTGTTGTAGGCGCTCCTTGGCCGTAGCTGAGTCGGCTAGTTCCCGCTCGAGGCGCTCCTTTGCACCAACGACGTCCACAGTTTTCTTCTCCGCTCGCCCAAGGCTCTTTTTGAGAGCATCGAGCTCACGGAGGGCGGTATTGTTGTCATATGCAAGCAACAGAACACTCATCAGATCGAAGGAAAAGGAAGCAGCGGAAGATGAAAAAGACCAATTCATGAATGTACCCTGAAGCCGCTTGAAGCTGGCCTCCAACACCAGGTGATGCTGCACCAGCTGGTTGGCGCCTTGCACAAAAGGCTGCGAAGAAGACGCAACTTGTCAGGAAAAAGGCTCGGGGGCTGCGCCCAAGAAAACGAGCAAAGCAAATCACGCATATGAAAACGCTCGGGGGCTCCCCTGAGCTATGTGCAAAAAATAGCATGATCAGCAGATCATCCGACAGATGCTCGGGGGCTTCCCCGAGGAACAAAACAAAAGATCAGCAGATCATCCGAAAAAAAATGCTCGGGGGCTCCCCCCTTGGCAAGAACGAAAATCTTACGTGGTCAGACGGCGACTCCGAAGGTTCGCCTGTAGTCTTCTAGGGGACAACCACCCGAGCCTCCTGCGGAGAAGGGTTCGGAGCAGCGCCCTCGGAGGTGGCCACCATCTGAGGAGGAGGAGGAGGAGCAACTTTCGACTCCCCCACCATCTCCCGAGCGCCATCGCTGAAGGAGCCATCGGAAGAGTGGCTACAAAAGGAAAAATCAGACAAGTACAAGCAAAAATACGAAAGAAATACAAAGCAATGGCAGATGATTACGAGTCGAAATCGCTCAAGTCGAAGACAGGAGGGGCCCTCCTGCCTTTCTTCTCTTCCTTCTTCTCTTCTTTCTTCTCTTCCTTCTTCCGCTTCGCCGGTGGTTGCGGCGCTACAGCCCGCATGGGCACGACCGGAATTGGAGAGGAAGAGCCACCATGACCCCCACTGTGACGCTCAAGGCATAACGGATTCCTAGGGGTCGGTGGAGTCGAAGCATCCAACGTTTCGCTCGAGCTCCGCGTCCGCTTTCGAGTCTGCTCCTCGCTAGACTCCAAAGTTTCTTCCGCTGGTGATCGCGCCGAGGGAAGTTTAGACATGGAACCCACTACCTCATTGTCCGGGGCATCCAGAAACAGTTCGGGTAGTGGAGGCGACATGCCCGGTACCTTGAACTTCTGGGCAAAAGAAACAAACTTTCAGAACACAAGCAAGTGCAAGAAAAATGCAGTCGAAACAAAAAGCGCTACGCGCACGTCCTAGATCTACACCTGCGGAACCGGACGAGAGGCGGCGAACGGAGGAGTCAGCAACTTCCCCGAGAGATCCTCTCCAGCCTTGAACTTCAGCAGCGGCCGAAGAATCCTGTCGAGATCCCCCTGGAGAACTCCTCAGCCAAAACCCTAGTCGGATCGTGGCGACCAGAATAAAGGAACATTAGGTGCGCCCTAGCCTGGAGCGGCTGCACCCGACGTTTGAGGAAGGTGCGGATGATATCCACACTGTTCACCTCTTTATCCGGAATCAACTAAAGATCCTCCACCTGACGATAGAGCCCCTCTATGTCCGCCACCTCACCATCCAAGATGTGGTTCTTCCAGGACCTCTTCGGCTGGATTTTCTGGGAGGGGTCGAAAGTGGCAAGGCCAAAGTCCTGCCCAGCCACTGTGGAGTCGCGGATGTAGAACCATCGCCTCCGCCAGTACTGGACAGATTCAGACATAGAAAAGGAGAAGAAGAGAATGTTGGATTTAAGGGAGATGATACAACCGCCGATGGGGTAAACGCCATTGGAGCCAGATTGCCTCTTCACGGAATAGAGCTTCCGGAAGAGGCCAAAGTGTGGCTCGACACCGAGCCAGCACTCGCAGAAGGTAATGAAGCAGGCGATATGAAGAAGAGATTTCGGTGAAAGATGATAGAGCTGGATGCCATAAAGAAAAAGCAATCCACGGAGAAAATCATGGATCGGGAAAGAAAGGCCCCGAAGGAAAAAAGCGAGGAACATGACCTGAAACCTAGCGGGAGGACGGAGAATTACCTCGTCGCCGGGAACTCTGACGGCCTCCCTATCCTGCGGGATCAGACCCCGCTCATGGAGCTTGCGGAGATCACCCTCACGTGTCTCGGATCGCCGCCAACCACCATCGGTGACGCGCGTAGCGGCGTAACCCTTCTTGCCGCCGGCGGCAGCAATATTACCAACTGCGGTGGAGGCCTTCTTGGACTTCCCCATCGCAATGCGGCGATGATGATGACGAGATCGCAAAAACAAGGATGGAGAAGTTCGAGGAAATTCCAGCGCGAAGTGAGAAAATCTCAAAGAAGAGGGGAGCGGTGAAACAAGAATGGCTGCGGTGAAAAACAAACAAACTATTCCCCAATGATTATAAGGACGAAGACGATGCACGACGACCGTTCATCGGGAAGACCTAAAGCCAATATCCAAATCCAACCGTCCACGTGTCGGCACAGTAGCGAACCGGCACAGTAGCGAATCGAGGAGACGCCGTAATTATCTCCACGCCGCGCGTGACCAGTCAACTCAAAGTCAGAAGGTGGGACCCATGTTCGTCCAGTCACGTCACCTCTGGCGCCATAGATGCTTGAGGTCACCGATCGTCAGCACTGACGTCATGAAAAGCTATACTAGCAACAGTTATAATTCTTTGGCTACACAGCTAAAAGTACTCAGTCAAATCTACGATTCGACTAACTACTCGGGAGCTACTCCTATCAGGAGCGCTGGCCGTGCACCCGAAAAACAACCAAAATACTACATTGAACTATTCTTCGAGTCCTACGTCGAGTCTACGACTCCACTACGGACTCGGGGGCTACTCCCATAGGTAGGATGGATTTAAGCATCCGAAAAATTTGTGTCCTATGGACCTAAAATTCAGCAAAGACTGAATTAAAGTCTCTACTCGAGTCTGCGACTCGAACAGACACTCGGGGGCTACTCCCATAGGGAGCGCTGGCCGCGCACCCTATGAATCTTCGACTGCGATCCTACGGATCAGTATGCAAAAACTTTTTTCGGCAACTCTGCCCCAACTAACGCTGAGTGAGCAACGTCCTCCCTGGCCACCCGAAACACCTCCGCGGTGATAAACATTCGAATGCTGCGTCTGCCATGCAAAGATAAGACCTACAGATACCATCTGATGGCCTGGTAACGCACGCGACTGCACTCTGTTAGTAAAAATCCGTGCCAGCAGGCGCGATGAAAAATCCCGACGGACGCGTTGGGTACATCATTTAAAATACACTGGAATTCCACTCATGTAAGTCCTTCGTGGCCTGAGCCGAATTACGCCAGCATATGTTCCGGGTTCGAGTCGAGGGACTCGAATCTGAAGAAGATCGTGTTGTTTTGTCCTAAGACAGTTAACTGACCCTGATCTATCGGGAGAGTTAGGCACACGCATCAACAATCCCTACACACTCAAATTATTTTCTACACAAACAGAGATAGTTGCACTCGAAGGATTGAAGAGTCCTCAGCCGAATCTATGATTCGACTGAACACTCGGGGGCTACTAACATGGTTATACCCTACGGGTACACGATCTTAGCATACCTAGTCCAGCCCAAGGAAGGCCCACGAGAAACATGCGCCAGCCCATGAAGACTTTCGGGTGGCCAGGGCCTATGACGCTTTCAGATCCTTGGAGAACAAGAATAGAGTAGATAGAATATTCAAAGGGGCAAACCCTAAAACCTGTAACCGACTCGATCTATGCCTGGGACCTGCCTATCTCTATATAAAGGCTAGGAGGGCACGACGAGGAGGGCACTTCCCATACCACCGCATACACACCTCCATGCCAGATTGCATCTGCGCACCCCTGTACTTTTTGGTTCCGCCGTAATTAAGAGCAGACAAGCTGGAGTAGGGTTTTCCCTCCGGGGGCCTGAACCTGGGTAAACCTCGTGTCCCCGTGTTGCTTGTTTGCTAACCGTTTCGCGATCTCTAGCATCCCCATCTTCTCCAAAACCCAAGCTCAGAATAATGGGCATTGGCGAGATTAAACCTCGTCATTAGTGGCCTAGCCAGGTGGCTTTCAAGGAGGAGGAACCGGAGCCGCAACCCCAGCCAATGACGGATGAGGAGCTCTAGGCCGCCATCCTTGCGTTGCAGCTCGGGGAGGAGAAGCGGTGGGACGGCACCGCCCAGGCCCTGCATGAGTCCTGGGTGGCCACGCAGGCACAGATGTCCCCCGCGCCGCCCGCTCTTCTGGCACCACCTCCCACTTCGGCCCAGCGTGGAGCGTGGCCACCACCTCAGGTCTTCATCGTCATCGATGACGAAGGGGAGGAGTAGGCGGCGCACAGCGGCGGGACCAGGCGTCGGCCGGCCAGCAGCAACACCGCTGGTTCCCTTCCACGCCAAGGCACCCATAATATTGGGGTTTTTCTTTTTTGTGTGTATATTTTGTGACCAGGGGACCCAGGACTAGACCTAATATGTAATATGTTTAATTATTTTTGTCCTTGCCATTTTTATACACTTTTTTGATGGGTGAGTGAACGTTGGGGGCAAACTGGACTGAACCCGGACGACCTGTCCTGCACTCTGCAAACGGACCGATTCAGACGAAACAGATGGCCTAGGGGTATGTCCAACGGGCCGACCCAAACGGCCTGCGCGTGTACGAACTTGTCCGTGCGGGCGCTCGGGACGTGTGCGGCGCCCCAGCAGGCCAACCCATCCGGCAAAACACGTCCGACCCGACCCATCCATGCATCTAATCTGGGGCTCGGTTGCGTCGGCCTGGACAGCGCGGACAGCGCAGGGTGTCCTCCCAATAATTCGCCCAGACCCACCTTCTAGTGGCACAACAGACGCGCTCCTCCCCAAATCCTCGCGCACTCCATATCCCTCGATCTCGAGCAGGCGCGGTCTTTGCTGCTGCCACCGCTCGCTGCCGCCGACACTCCGGCGATATCGAGCGCCACCGCAGGCCTGGCGCGTTGCCGGAGATTTTTGCCCACGCCACATGCAATCTCGACACCCTCGGTCTCAGCCATTGGACTGGGCGCACGACACCCTCTGCGTGGCGCACAACCTGCTTGATCAATTTCCTGAGGTACGTTCGCCGGTCCTTTCTAGGTTTTGTCCGGCCCGATGCGGGAGTTGACATCGCCATTGACGACCACATACTTTGCAGATGGGCAGTAGCCGAAGGGCAATGGAGTTCCTCTATAAGAATTTTGTGAAGTCATCGTCCGAGGAGGAGTTAGACGGTGAGACCGAGATTGTGCTGGCGGCTTCAAAGATGGTGCATGACCACTACCTCCTTCTGCCGCCCAGAGGTGGCTCGTCCAAGCGGCGCCAAGCCAACCAGGAGCACGATCGAGAAGATGGCCACATACGCCTTTACAAGGACTACTTCCATCCAATTAATCCAGTCTTTAAAGAGAAGGCATTCCGTCACCGCTATCGGATGTCGAGGGACCTGTTCTTGCAAATTCTCAATGGGGTGATGGAGTACGATAACTACTTCGAGGTCAAGTACAATTGCACTGGTAAAATTGGCTTCTCCTCTTACCAAAAATGTTCTGCTGCCATTCGACAGCTTGCATATGGAGTCCCCGGTGACCTCCTCGACGACTACATGCGGATGAGCGAGTCCACATGCCATGAGGCTATGTACCGTTTTTGCAGCGTGGTTATTACGGTGTTTGGCAAAGTTTACCTAAGAGAGCCAAACATCGAAGACACTGTCCGTCTTTGTCCATCAACAAGAGAAGGGGGTTTCCTGGTATGCTTGGCAGCATCGACTGCATGCATTGGCAGTGGAAGAACTATCCCTTGGGTTGGCAAGGGCAGTTCAAAGGGCATGTAGAGGGGCGCACCATCATACTAGAGGCCATTGCATCACATGATATCTGGATTTGGCACTCCTTTTTTGGCATGGCTGGATCAAACAATGATATCATGTGATGCAGCGGTCTCCGGTGTTTTCTAGTCTAGCAGAAGGCAATGCCCATAGATTTCTTATCACATCAATGTAAATCCAGATGATATGGGTTACTATGTTGCTTGTAGAAAAAACATAGATCACGAGGCCACCGAGACCCTAGTAGGTGAGGTGGGATAGAAGAGATTTCTATTGAAATCAAATGGATCATGAAAACAGTGATTATTGAACAGAATAAGATCGAAATTCCAATAGTTCTAGTCAGGAAGAATGAAGCAGATCCGAGTTCCCATATCTCACTCACCGGATGAGCGCTTTGGCAATCCATTCCACTGAAAAACATTATCCATGAAAGCATGAGAGACTGATTGTACTATATAAGGGTGAGCAAGGGGAATGAAATGAGGGTATCTATCCCTTCCGGGCCGTCTTTGTGAAGCCAATCCGCAATCCTGGAGATGAGAAGTGCAAGAGGTTTACGAAAGAGCAAGAGGCCGCAAGGAAGAATGTGGAGCGAGCATTTGGTGTGCTTCAGTCAAGGTGAGCTATTGCTTTAGTCAAGGATGTGGGATGTGATGACTGCTTGTGTCATCACGCACAACATAACCGTCGAGGACGAGCGTGATGATGGCATCTTGGACCAAGGCTGGGACTTTCATGGTCAGTTGGTTGAGCCAGAGCCAGCGCCGTGGGAAGATTTTATGCAAGTGCATGAAATTTTTTGTCACAGACAAACCCATGAATGGCTTCAACTGGATTTGGTTTAGCATATAGGGGTTCGTGCGGAAAATCTCAATGTTTAATCCTCTATTTGTTTTGTGTAATTTAATTGGCGGTTTAGTTATTTTTTATCGAACCATGCGAGGCTGAACTATCTATATGTAAACACTATTTCAATTTGATTACTTAGTCTAGTTTGTTTGTATCCTAAAAATTAATTATATGACAATATTTGCAAACATATGAAATCCCTGGCCAATACTCGTCAAGCGCGGATAAATGGATCAACCGCTCTACACGACTGGCCGAACAGACCGAACCTCTATCCAAATTTACCGGGATTCCACCCAAACAGATAGAAATGGACCTTGATTCGCCCGTGGAGATGCGCTAAAATGAAGTGGGTCGAAAAAACAACTCCCTCCCGTGTCGCTCCTACGAGCGACCGGGAGGAAAATCCTACCCCCTCCTCCCCTCCGCACGCCGCCGCCGGGGCACGCTGGCAGGCAAAGCCCGGCCGGCGTCGGTGGCGGCGGGGCTGCTTCCCTCTCCCCAAGGCGACGGACCGCGCGGGTTGGCCGGACTGAGCGGGACGACGCGCTGGTGCAGGGAGCGGCTGCGCGGAGGCGGGCGGCGGCGGCGGAGGTCGCGGCGTCGTAGCTCAGCGCAGAGGGCTGCAAGGTGGGCCTCAGGCGGCGGCGGTGTGGCGCTGCACTCCGGTGACACGGTGGGGGGTCGTGGCTTGCCTCTAGGAGCCGTGGTGGCGGCGGGGGGCGCCAGCAGGGTGGGGAATCGCGGGCGTGCATCCTCGGGAAGCTTCGGCTAGCCCAGATCTGGGCCCACTTGGGCCCGATCTGGGCCTGGGGTGGGCCTTTTGCGACGCTAACACGTTCTGGAGGAAGGGTTGCGGTGTGGGGCTTGTAGGACGGCAGCGGCGGATGCGGCTGCGCTGTAGCAGCGTGGCGGCGGAGACTTTACGGGCCCCTTTTTGGGCCCGGCCGGGCCCGAGACCTGGTGTGTCTCTGCTGTCACGTCCGGACGGCAACCGCCATTGGTAGTGGAGGTTGATCTCCTCTGCACGGCTGTGCCATGGCTGCCATCCTACATCAACCAAACCTACCCCCACCTTGCAGGTCACGCGACGAACCTGGCTCGGTGGGTGCGAGTCCGGCTCGGTGGGCGCCGGGGCGGCGGCCTCGGAAGGTGGACGACTTCGACGTGCCTTCGACGTAGGAGGCCTTGGGAGGTGACGTGAGCTCCCTAGTCCGGTGGCGGTCCGGTAGGCCCGGGGAGCTCGATGGCGATGGTGCTACTGCTTGGTGGCCGGGATTTGCCATGGTGGCGGATCCCCTGGTGGAAGGAGGAGTGGAACTTGGGCGGCGGTTGGCGGGTTCGATGGCACCCTTTCTGCAGTGCGGCGGTGGGACTTCACGAGCCTCCGCGGGCTCGGCCGGGCCAGAGGGCCTGGTCTGTCTTGCTGCTACATCCGGTCGGCTACCACCTGCTAGTGGTGGAGGTAGGTCCCTCCCGCGTGCTGTTGACAGGCCGACCCTCGCCGAAGTCTCCACTCTCTCGGCCTACCGGCTTCGCTCCGTGGCTCTCGGTGTGACGGCGGTGGCGACTTCAAGACTGGTATGGCGCGTGCTCGTGGGTGACGTGATTGGTGGAGCTTTTCAAAGTGCTCGGGAGGATGGTTCTGGAGGGGTCAGGAGAAATCCTTGTCTGTTGACACTGGCACGGTGACGCCCGAGGGTGTCACCTTCCTTCTTAAAGGGTGTCGGGGGGGAGGGCTTCCCTCCCCCATCCCCCTGCTGCGTATCAGGGGAAACCCTAGGTCCTAGCCGGACAGTAGTGTCATCGTCACTCCCCTTCTTGGAGGTGCTGTTTTGGTACGCATACGCTTTGGATTGCGGGTTGTGTGGTGGTACTTCTCTGGACGGCGCACCAGTTGCGAGCTGTTTCCGTTTCGGCACAGCGCCGTTATCGGCTTTCTTCTTCTTTTATTTCTTCTTGCTTTTCGTGTGGGCTTGGGGTCTCCCCGCGCCGTGTATCCTGTGGTGTTTGTTTCTTTAGGCGATGTGCTGTCTGGCTCAACACTTTATTTATAAAGCGGGATAAAAGACTGTTTTGAGAGATGTGCTAAAACGCGGCACTCGCGGACGTGACCGGACGTCTGTCGTCGTAGGAGCCGCTAGTTGTGAGCGAGTACGTGCGGCCCTCCTGTCGGGTTCGTGAGCCGTGCAGGTGCGGTGTACACTGGCCGGCCCCTCACTTTAATCCCGCGCTGCTGCGCCGCGCTAGTTGACCTGGGTGTCTGTGTACGTGTGTTATCTTGTGGCTGGCCCGCCCAGGGATGGGGCATCCGGGCAGATCTCACATATGATGCCCTGCTCTTGTCCAGTTCTACAGTGCATCTTGCTGCGTCGTTCAGTTTTATCGGGACATGGGATTTCGGTGGAAATCGAGATAAATTGTTCGTCTGCAAGAAAACACGTTTCGCAACGTTCTTTGTCGTCGGTACACGTAAGGTGTGTCTGTCAGGCTGCATCAATTTTGGAGCTACTTGGCCAAGTTTCGTGAAAGCAGTCTTTTTTCAATGTTGTCCATTTTATTTGGTTGCTTGCGTGTTTTTTTTGGCCCTGCCCTGATACGTGTGGCAAGAGATTTGGTTAGGTGCACTCGATTTGGTTGCGTTGTAATTAACCGCTAACAACCACACGCAAACAACACTGATTTTCAATGTGACACCATAGTACACCATCCACCCTCGTCTCTCCTCCTTGAACCGAGATGGATATGGTGACAACGCGGCGAGCGATAGAGAAGAAAGAGACATCGACCAAAGGCAAGCTACAGACGAGTTGGCGCGACTATCCATGGCGGCATCGACCTAAATGTACTCGTCCACGTCTACCGGCGGACGCGCTCACCGACATGCTCTGCCGTCCGGTGGCGAGGCCTCGCCGGCTTGCTGTATCTCGCTTGGTCTGCACGGGGTATACAGTTTCTACTATAAAAAAAATAGTGAAACAAGTATACAGTTTCCACTATAAAAATAGTATTTAATGGAAACACGTATTTAATGGGAAATGCTTCCTTACATAAGAATTTCTTACAGCTTCGCAACATAAGTATTCTTAGACTTAGAGAAAAGGCTAATGTCATGTATTTTTTATGATTATTTCTAGCAGGTTACCCTGTTTCCTTCAGGGAAAAAAAAAACCATATTAATTTACTACCTAAGTAGTGTTATCATGTTGGTTAGGAGTAGGACAAGCATGGACTAGACAAGTAGAACAGTGGAAAGGGTCGTCGTCGTTAACCGAGAACTGTCAAACACACACAACCACACACTGCACTATACTATTAGCAAGGTAACCGACTGTAATCATGCAGGCATGCAAAATCCTTCTTAACTTCATCATAATCTCGCACATCAAAATGCTGTCATGTGGTAGCAACAACGTAAAAGCGTACACAAGCAGCAAAAGGAGAGACACCTCGCGGTTCCTGCATGCATGGCATTGCCACGCCATGGCATGCTGAGTTTGCAAGCAAAGAAGAGAAATTATGCAATCATCAAGTGCCTGATTATTTAATTAATGGCTTGCTACGTCGACACAGACAAACAAAAAGCAACTGAAACCGGCAAGACCACACCATCAAACCGTACTTACAGTGATCGAGAGTATAGAAAGCGGCCAGCTACTCACTCCGTTCTGGCATGATTAGAACGTATAGTGTTTAATTTTTCCCAGCTAAAAATTATAGGTATAGTTAAAATGACGCCATACGTTGAGAGTTTCATGGCATGCATCCCGTCGAGCCAGCTTTGACGTCATACGTTGTGGATTCGCTATGACTTTGTACAATTTGCACTACTAAACTACACTAGTAATACTAGTACTCTGCATGGAAGTATGGAACATATACAATCGACTTCACACGTGAGACAAAGACTGAGGCCAGCTTCCCATCGGTACTCGCGAAAGACCAAGCAGGGGGAGAGCTTGTGAGAACGGCGGCGACAGTACTAGTTTTCTTGCATTGGACACCGTTAAAGCGAGCCCAAACCGCAGCCTTAATCCTTGTCTCCGCTAGCCTAATACTACTACTACACTCATCTGAGAAATAGTTATTTCTCAGGCGTCTCATTTCTCAGTCATCTTTGTTCATCGTTGGATTTTGGTTTCAAGATTCGTGTATTCTGGTTGCAGTTTTTTGTTTGTAAACCATGCATGTTTCCATTCGATTGAAACAACCACGTCAGCCGACTAAGAAATAGTCGTCTGAGACGTAGACGTTCCATACACTCACCGTCCTCTCTCAACTGGGCTAGCTCACTCATCACACTTGAAGCCGGTCTCGTCGTACGGCATGCTGAGTTTAACCAAGAATCGAACCTTAAAAACGTACGCCTTTCGAGACAGAAGGTATAGATAGATACCAACGGCAACATGTTCATGCACACACACACACATGACACATATGTAGACAAGCATGCATGTAACGCAACCATGTTTAAAGCTACGTGAGTGCAATTATAGCCCAAATTGGAACGTACACTTTTTGTATGCATGCATACATTCTTTCTTGTAGTACGTAGAAGTAATCAAGCCTGTAACTCTTTCAAGAAAGATGTTGTGGTTTTCGCAGTACTACTTGTAGTAGGGTGTGTGTGGCTACATACTAATAGCTTTTTATCATGTTAGGCAAACCATGATTAGTCGATGTGATGCATGCATTCCTGTGTCATGTGCTACTAGTAGTACGGTTTGTCTCTCACGTACTACTACACACGAACCACAATCATGTCATCTACGATCGACGTCTACCAAAGCGCTTTAGTTTTCTCCTAGGCTAGGCTGCTAGCACAGTGTTTTTTTTTTGTCACCGGCAGGCAAGGGCAGCAGCGCCGTGGCCGGCCGGTGGTCGGCGACGTAAGACTAGCTAGGCCTAGCAGCCACCATACGTAGCATCACTGAAGTACACGATGGATTCTGAGACGGGAATAGACGGCGTCGCTCGCTCGCTGCCATCATCGATCCAACCCACTCCAGTACCCGGCCGAGAGTGTTCGTGTGAGAGGAAATGACGTACACGAGGGGGGAGCTAGCTAGACAGCAGACAGGCATAGTAGCTGAGAAGCAAGAAGCGAACATGTCGTGCGACTTTAGCTCCAACAGATGTGATGCAATGCAATGTGTGGGATGCCGCTTTGCCTTTCTCTTTCCCCAAGGTCCCAAGGAGGGGCAAACCAACATGTGGTTAGGTGGTCAGGAGGGCCCCATCCCACCAAAGTTCAAACCTTGGGTTTTGACTCTGTGTGTTGTATAAAAGATGAAATATTCTTTTAATGGAAGGCGTGTCTACGATTGTATTGCGTTTCTCGAAAAAAGAAGTTTCCAATGAGTGAGCTGGCCGATTGTGACCGATTTTGGTCTTTTGGGTCGTGTCCCAACAAAAGATGGATCGTGCGCCCAACAGGACGTCCGTAATGGCTATTTTGGCTAGGGCTGGGCATTTCATATGAATATTTCACCAGAATATGCGCGCACGATTAAATTGGCAGGTAAATAAAGTGGCAAATAAGTTCCACCCAAATGTGCAAAATTAGACAATTATCATACAACATGTCCAAAAAGTGGCAAGTTTGTCCCAAATAACATTCATCTTTGCCATTGCCTTTCAAGCATCGCGAGCTCGAATCATCTTCTGCTTCTTCTCGATCAAAATCATTTGTTCAGGGTCAGCAATACTCTCTAATTCGGTCATCATGATCCGGTTCTCCTCGGCCATGACCTTGACTTTGGCCTCCATGATCTTAGACTTGGCATTGGTCTCTTTCACCTCAAGAGATCTCTTTTGGAGATCAACAAAGCTCTTCGCAGTGGCCGCTTTTTCTTTTCCCTTGCCTCTCTTCCCTATCTGCAATGGACTCTTCCTTCTTGGCAAGCAACTTCCTCTCAAGGTTTTTTGGAACGCCAACGAGGAAGCTTGACGGTTGACGTCAGCCTTTGAGAACTTATGGCCCCTTGGCTGGCCGGCACGGGTGGAATTGCGCTGCACGTCCGAGCTCGGGGCGCCAATGGTAGGGCCATCGTCTGGACCATTTTTTTGCTGTCCTCCTATTCGTGCAGATTGTATTCTGATCCCGCAAGATCATTTGGATTGTGCCGCCGGAGACGAGTGTCTCGAGCTAGCCCAAGAGATTTCGCACCGTCGTCTACGGGCGTCGTTCCTTCATACATAGCCATATTAACTGATACAGTGGCAGCATGGATCAGACATCGGATTACTCTAACCGCGTGCCAGACCGATCAGTACACTTAATTATTCGTGTCCTTGAGTTTCTACGGGATTTCCTTGACTATATAATTTAATTTATGTTCTTGGGTCTCTACAGGATGATCCCCTTTGACTATCTCGAGTCAAGAGATTTCCCACGGTCGACTACGGCCGCCGTTCGTTATTACTTATTACTGAACTAATTCTACACTTCTATACAATAATATTAACGTACTGTAGGTAACTAGGTACACGTATAAATTGTGCCGAACCCACCACGGTCTCTTCCAGCCCTTGGAGTGCATGCATGATCCTACGTACTTCCCGACGTCGTCCATCGATCGGTGCGTATGTATGTTTCCCATCAAACACGATCGACGTGTACTAGAGAGAGCGAGACAGGAAACCTTGTGCCCAGCAGGTCGATCAGTGATGATGCCAGTCAGCTCATGCTCATCGTACAACATGCACTTGTACTTCTACAGCACTACAGCTAGCTTGCTCGGCACCTCACATATCGACTCGTGCACGTGGAGATCCAGCCTTCGCATTAGTGCCACCACAGCAAGAAGGCCGTCCACGGACGCCCGATCCGTTGCTGCCCCAATCGGAGTCTCGATATACACAATCAATCTCCGTACGTGGCCCTGTTATTGAGGACATCAAGCTCAGCTCCAAAACCTTCGTGTCGTGTGAGTTTCGTCATGTTGGACGCGTGCTCAACGTTGCTGCTCATCAGTTAGCTAGAGATTGTATTTCTTTAGTTAATTCTGTGTGGCGTGGGTCTCCTCCAGAGTGTATTCGCGAGACGATTTGTAATGACATTATGATTAAGGATCAAAAAAGAGTACGTGTTCCCCTAAAAAAAATCAATCTCCGTACGCGCTGCACCTTCTGTGTAGGGGTAGGGGTACTAGCCCGGACGCTAGCTGGCCGTAGACACAGTAGCAGCAAGGATCGTATGATCGCCAGCTCGATCGGAATCAGCTACTCCCCCTATTCACTGTCCGATCGGTACGCTACGGTAATGGCCGGTTTCAATTCAAGCTGCCAGTGCCAGACATCCCGGCCAGTCCGCCAAATCAACCCGCCTTCTAATCAGCTAATCACCCATACACTAATACTCAAACGAATCTGCTTCATACACTAATCTAGCGGACTGTCCGCTTTGTCCGGTGGACTGTCCACTTGCATCCATAGGTGGCCGAGACTGGCATGGTGGGGGAGAACTCATCAGGAAGGCGCATCTACATGTTCGGTACACTGGTGACTGCCAGTACTACATGATAGTATGATACAAAATGGCACCGTTGCAGAGCCCAGAGATACTACGAACGCACGCACCGAGAGAGCGACATTTCGCAGAAAATGACATTTTACGTCCGTGAAAACAAAGATACGGACGGGATGCATCCGTCCGTGCAAGGGAGAGAGACTAGAGAGAGAGGCGAGAGTTGGCCAAGTCAAGTGGCTCCAAAAGCACGCGACCAAACAGACAGTCCAGAGGAGAGAGATACTACTAGTACTACATGAAGAAACGACTACAGTAGAAAAAAAGCAACGACTGTGTCGCTGATAGTATAGCTCGGTGCACACGCACATATAGGCGCAGATGCAGCCGGGCGCGCGTATGGCGCCATGTCCGGAGGATCCGCGCGAGCGAGGGGGGATCCATGGCTGACCTTGGCGAAAGAGAAAGCCACCCGCGCCCACTGCACCACCAGCTACCCAAAGCCTACAGTATAAACAGAAAAATGATAACCAGTACACACAAAACAACCTGTGCACGACACGCATCGTTGCGCTGCGCCTGCGTGCGTGCGTCTTCCTCGCAGAGGGAATCTCTCGTTCAGTTTTTCTAATCCAATCTAGGGTGGTCTCGCCGTGGAGTGGAGGAAGGCTTTTGCTTTTGCGCAAGTCAAACGGACGGGGGACCCTGGTCTGGCCGCTCGCCGCGCCGGAAACAACACAATGGGACCCCACCTGTTGGGGTCCGTCTCGTTTCTTTGTCGGAAAATTTACTCAAACCGCACTGTGGTTTACTGTACTGTAACTAGCGGTAGGGTTAGGAGTTACTCCTCTCTCTCTCTGCACACATCACATAAATTTCTCATCTCTGCACAAAATATATGAATGCCTGTGTTTAAACCGTGACTGCTGAAGCACAGGTTATCGGACAGTAAACTCGACTTTAACTGCACTGTAGACCTGCTGCAGCACCGAACGATGCCAGCGGCCTGTGTTGACTGACTGTCGGTAAGGGCTCCTTTGATTCGGAGGAAAGACGAAGGAAATGCATAGGAATAGGAATTTTTCCATAGATGCTACTGTTTACTTCTTTGATTCATAGAAATGGCACAAGGGAAAAGTAGAGGAAATTTTCCTCCAGATCTCACTTTCAAGGCAAAACATGAAGGAAATGAAAAATCCACTTGGACCTCATTCTTTGAATCCTATGCACAAAGAAAGAGAAAAGTTTTGCACCTGCCATCCTTTCCTATTCCTTTTCCTTTCCTATTCCTTTGATTTTCCTTTCCTATGAATCAAAGAGGCCCTAAGTTGGGTCGGACACTTCCAATTACTAGCAGATGGCCCGGCCTCACCGCATCTCCACCTTGCGGATCTAAACGGCCGATGCAACGGGTATGTTTGTTTCTGTCTGTTCGGGGTGACTCACACCAACGTTAGTTTTGGGTGGAGATTCGCCATGTCCGGCCAGACGCGTTTGGCTCGATCCATCCGTACATCTAATCTGGACAATAGTTGCGTCGGTCCGGAAGCACACGGACACGCGCGGACTCGTTTACTAGCCCACCTGTCAGCCACCGTTTACCGGCGACATTGATTCAGACGCGGTCAGTGGCACCGGTTCAGACGCAACTGCGGTAGCGATTCAGAGGCGCTGCGCGGAAAGGCGGACCGGCGGCAGCCTGCGCATCAATGGCGACGAGACGGCACGCTGACCCACTGGGCACCGCTTGTGTTCCCGTGCCGACATTGATGGCGAAGGAGCGGGAAGCTGCGCGCGTTCGCGGGCGGCTGGGCTATTTAACCTTGCGCTTGTCGGTGTCGTCCTCCTCACCTCTCGCCATAGAAAACCCTAGCCGCTGCCACCACTACCAACGATGAAGACTCCGTCGTGGCTGAAGAGGAGTAAGAACGACCATGAAGCGTAGCGCTCTCGGCTGTTGGCCTTCCTCCACGGAACGTCCGTGTCGCCTCCGCCGCGGCCAGAGAAGTTCTGGAGTCAGCCCAGGGGGGACTACACGCCACCGCGGGACCGTCGCACCCGGCGGTACTACCATGTCGGGGAGTGCGAGCACTAGTGGAGGGAGGGTAGAGGCATCCATCACAAGGATGTCTCCCTCCCCTCCGGCTGGCACCTCAACCGGGACCGTGTCCCGGTGCTGCCACCGCCCAAGGCGGACAGAGGGCTGTGATGGCTCAGATATATAGAGCTCGTTGGGAACCCCAAGAGGAAGGTATGATGCGCACATCAGCAAGTTTCTCTCAGTTATGAAACCAAAGTTATCGAACCAGTAGGAGTAAGGAAACAACTCCAAGGTGTTGCTAACAACTTGGAACCTGCACAACACAAACTCAATACTTTGCCCTAACTTACAGTAAGGTTGTCAATCTCACCGGTTTGCTAAAAACAAAGGATTAAACGTATAGTGTAGAAGATAGTAATTTTCTTGTAGAAAGTAAACGGTAAACGGTAAACAGTAGATGAAATATCAATGATAAAGATTGGATCGGGGTCCACAGTTCACTAGAGGTGTTCTGCATAAGATAGATAGCATGTTGGGTGAATAAATTACATCGAGACAATTGACAAATTGAGAAAGCATAACAATGCATATACTAGACATCTTGATCCTACGAGATTTGATTGAGCATTACAACATAATACATAGATCGTAATCCAACTGCATCTATGACTAATAATCCACCTTCAGGTTATCATTCAAACCCCTTCCAGTATTAAGTTGAAAGAAACAGATAATTGCATTAAGCAATGTGTGTAAAGTAAACAATACAATTGCCCCATGGACAAAGGATTGTTGTTTTATGCCTAGTAGAAACAGCACATCTACAATCTTAGAGATTTCTATCATTTCCCCAGATTACTAGAGGCATGAACCTACTGTCGAGCATAAATACTCCCTCTTGGTGTTGCAAGCATCTACTTGGCCAAAGCATCTACGAACAATGGAGAGCATGCAAGATCACAAATAACATAGACATGATAGTGACATAGTATCTCAATATCCATCGGATTCCCGCAAACACAACATGTATAATTACAAATAGATGATCTTGATCATGAACGAAGCTCACAAGATCTAAATATGATAGAACAAAGGAGGAGAAACAGTCATCTAGCTACCGTATGGACCCATAGTCTAAGGGTGAACTACTCACGCATCACTCTGGAGGATGGCATGGTGATGAAGAAGGCCTCCGGGATGATCTCTCCCCTCCGGCAGGATGCCGGGAAGAGCTTCGGATCCCCCCAATCTACTGGAGGAGATGGCGGTGGCTATGGACTGTTTCGTGGAGATTTGATCGGGGACTTAGGGTTTTTGCATCGGGGTGCTTTTATAGGCGAAGGGGTAAGGTCGGTGGGTGCCCGAGGGTCCCACACCTAGGGCTGGCGCGCCCCTGGCCGCGTCGCCACATGGTGTGGCCACCTCGTGGCCCCATTTCGGATGTCCTTCGGCCTCTGTGTTCCTTCTGGTAAAATATTGACTTTGGCTTTTGTCTCGTCCAATTCCGAGAATATTTTCTTACTGTATTTTCTGAAACCAAAAACAACAGAAAACACGCAACTGGCACTGCAACATCTTGTTAATAGGTTAGTTCCGAAAAATGTATAAAAATACCTCAAAGTGTAGACACAACATAAGAAAGTTGATACAAAACAAGCATGGAGCATCAAAAATTATAGATACGTTTACGACGTATTAGGCTAGTGGAGGAGATCCGTCGCCGAATCAGCAAACTTGTAACATCCCAGCATTAGAGCTTAGAAATGAGCTGAACAGAGATGTGTGCATTGCATTCATGCATAGAAAATCTGAATAATTTTCGCGCTTTTAAATAAAAACTTGTCAAAATGATTGAAGCTTCTCTTAACTTGATGGAATTGAAGTAGATCATCAAGTTGACTGCGATAAGTTTCAATATGACCTTTGCTAAAACCTTATTTTGGGTAAACATGATTTGATCTAAGGGTAGATTAAATATAATAAAATTAAACCCTAATACATTACTTAGTGATTTATATTTGATCCTTACGTGATCATATCATAGTATTCATTATAATCACTCATGAATACCAAGTTATAAATATAACTTAAGTAATAAGAATGTAACAACTAATTCTTGATCGATCTTAATCTCATCTACTTATACCATGAGTATCATGGTAATACCTAACCTTAACTCTTTAGTAAGATTGAGTAGGGAAGAAACTAAGTCAAGATCAATCACCATATATCTTTCTTTCCATATCAACATTACCATTCCTATTGGAATCATATTCCAATATCTGTTGTTCATCAATGTTGAGTAATCAACTATTGATTCACCAATTCTTAACCTATCAATTCTTGACCTATCAACTCTTGTCCTTATTATAGCATTCACTTAAGGCTTATAAAGAAAGAAGTAAGAAGTGGTAAATAGTGATGCTAGTTTTAGATGTCATCTCTAGGATGGGAGTGATGGGAGGAAACCAAATCAATATGGTAACAAATAAGATTACAAGGATGAAGTCTGAAGATAAGTTACCAGGAGTAGTCCTATTGGATCAAGTAGGTATAGACAATGAATTATCTCTTAATCCAATAAAGCTAAATGGAAGATAATTATAATATAACTGTAATGTTGTATGGATGGAAGCCTTGTTTAGCCAACTGGAAACCTGAACCATAAAGGATCAAAGGATTATAATGATCATGCCTTACTCACCAATATTGAATGCTTATACCATGTATAAGTGACATTGGTGGATAAAACATGATTGAACCATAATATAGATATATTATCCTAGATTAGCCATGACAAGACATATTAATATAATGTGAGGTTGGAGTACAAGATACTGGAATCAAGTAGAGATATGATAGTATGATTAATATGATGCTAGAGCACATTGAATTAGATAAGTAGTATCTTCCTCTTGGGAAATACTAAACACTTAAGGGGAGTAGAATTTGATATATATATATATACATCTACTGAAGTAGTAGTAGTGATGGATGATTAAGGAAGAGTATGATTGGAGTTAGAAGTAACCACTTGTTGGATTGGGGATTATCAACAACAGAGTAGTTGATATAACCAAGTATGGATATGAAAAGATTATGAAAAGCTTTAGTGTCAAGCTCATTGGATTTATAATTGGATTTAAAAGAATAAAGGTGGATAAGAATATTCATGTGAAATAAAGCTCATCATGTTAACACATGATGATGGATAGGAAGAAGTAGAATATCTAGGAGAGGAATTCCTTAATTAGAAGTCCAGAATTATGAAGTATGGAAGATAGGAATCCTTAGTAAACCCTAAACCCTAAATATATAATCAAGCTTAACATCCATCTCATCTGATGGATAAATCATTCTATAGGAATATTTTCCTATAGCAAAATACTTAAGCACATCTTTGTCATTTCCAACTATCATTATCATAGGTGCTTAATAACTATCTTTATCAATTATTTCTCATAAGTCAGCCTAGAAAAACAATCCCACTATCCTACTTTAAGTGATGATATTATTAAAATCACAAACATAAAGACAATGTGTTTAGACATTAATATTTATTCACACCAATAAGAGAATATAAATATATTGAGAACCCTAAACCCTAGGGTAAGAAATTGTAATTTAAACCCTAACTTCTATGTTAGCTATAATAAAACGTATACATTGTTATTTCCTAAATCTATGAGAATGATATTAAGCATATTAAATCCTTAGGATATCATGCATTAAATAATAATATGGGATCATTATATAAAATTCTTCCCTCTAAACTATGAGCTAACTAAAATTAAGTTTTATAAACAAATAGGTAAATATCCTAAATAAATCCATGGCTTATTATGGAAAGAAAATTAATAACAGTGTCTCTTACCAAATATTAGAATGATCTATATAAACAAAATAAAGAAATACAACATTAATTAATAAAAGATCATAAAATGACTTTAATGTCATTCATCCTTGCTGCAACTATTTAATAAATAAAATCTCTAAAAGAAATTTGAAACAAATGTGTAATACACAAATCTGAAAATAAAATAGAAAAGAGAAAAGGAAACAGTAAAGAAAAAACTGCAACCATTTCTCTTTCTATCTATCCACCGCACAGCAGCAACACCTTTCCTCCTCCACTCACTTCGCCACGGCCCAACAGCAGCCCATTCCGGCCCAGTACCCCTTCGTTCTTTTCTTGCTTTCTTCTTCCTCTCGCCAGAAGGATTCGCCGACGAAGCAGCTTCCTGGCTCGAGCTCCGCCATCCGCCGGGGTTGCCACGATTTGTGCCGAAGCTGATGTCATACGAAGGGGATAAGAAGGACACGACGCCACCTCGCTCGTTCTTATCTCCATTTCTTCTTCTTCCGCTCTGTCTCCTCTCAAATTCCCCTTCAGCCGAACCCTAGCTCGCCGGAGACGACCGTTGCCATCGTTCCCGAGCCACCTTCCACCTTCTGAGAGCATCGTTAGACTCGCCATGATGTCCTCATTCTCCCAATCCAAGCCATGGAAGTCGAGGAACCCCCTATCGGATCAATCGAGACCTCACTGACACCGCCGGTCATCATCGATCCTCACCGATTCCGGCAACAACTCGCGTCGCCGACAACACTATCGCGCTCCTGGTGAGTTCCTGAGTCTCCTCGTGTGTCCCAATGTTTCAATTGCTTCCTGTATCGAGTCACCGACGAGCGCCGCCGTGCATAGCCGCCAGTCATCGTCATGCCCTGCCTTCCGGTGACCATTCTAGAGTGGCGCCGCAACCAATAGACTCGTCGTAGAACCCTCTTTCGAACACCACCCTCCTTGCTAGAACATGCACTCTCAATCGATGGATTGATCTTCGATCTGAGAGGATCATCCTCGATGACGTCATCACTGCGTCATGCACACGCCACCTCAGCCCAGTCAGCACATTTGACTTGGTTTGTGCCCATGTGGCATCCAACGTGATACTGACCCCACGGATCAGTGACCTTGGGTAGGTCTTGCCTCGGTAAGAAAAGTATTAGCTGTTTAGTAAAAAATTGATAAACACAATATGAATTCAAATATTAATATTACAGAAATAAAATAAAAGAATTAAATCTTGTTTAATTAAAAACTTTTGTTTTATAATTCACAAAATTATGTGTACTATATGAATTTTTTTAGAAAAACAAAATCTACAACTTAAAACCATTACCAAATATTATTATGATAATTATTTGAATAAATATTATTTAATAAAAGTTTTATAAGTAATAAAACTTTGATAATCCATAATTTAATAGTGGTAATTGATAAAAATATAAATAACATACCATAAATCTTAGAAAAATAAGAATTATAATTTAAAACTATAATAATGCATTATTACTCTAGTTAATCAAATAATTGTTATTTATTAAGTCTTTATAAAATAATAAGTATTATAAAAATCATATCTTATTATTTTTAAATCACAAAAATAAGTGTAATATACCAAAATGATCACAAAAATAATACCTATATGTTAAAAATATAATAACTCACTTTTGAGTTAAATAAAAAGGTAAATAAAAGTTTAAACCTATTCTTAATATTTCTAAATTTTAAAATAAAATAAAATTTAAAACCTATTCTTAAAAATATAATATTTCACTTTCATAACTTGAATTTAAACCTATTTCCTTAATTGATAACTCATACAAAGGTAAATAAAATTGTTAATAATTCTAAAAATTAGTAAATTGAGTCTAATAAATAGTATTAGTCTTAAATATTGGTAGTGTGCATTCAAAATGAATTAACACACTTTAAATACAATTTTATTAAATTATCTCTCAACCATTAATGTAGATTATTTTATAAAAGGATCCTTATCCAATCTAAAAACTCCAAGAATAATTGTAATGAGATAAAACCCATTCTTTTACTTTAACCACAAGTTTATAAACAAATCAAAACACTATAGTGAGTTCATAAGTAATAAATGATATTATTTACTTATTCACAAACCTTAACCACACCTTGTAGGGAAATAAATCCCTTTATACAATTATAATGTAAAGAAACCACTACCAACTAAAAATAATACCATTCGTAAGTAACTTTAAAGAAACATTATAAAGTGAACCAGGTATAAGTATAACAAGCATTAGACCTAAAGTACATCTATGACTTTAAAGTTAACTTTAGTCTACAAGACTTTCAATATAATGCTAAAACCTTGTTATGTGTTTTATAGTTAACTTTGGTCTGCTATAATTAAGTTGTAAAGCATCTCAAGTCCAAACTATTCAAACACAAACAACATAAATCACATTTAATTAACCACAAAGATTGTTTAAACCTTCGTAAGGAAATCTTTTCTTCAAAAGTTATTCTTTTTGCCACTTCAGAAAACAGATGACAACTAATCAAAATCACATTACTTTATGCTTTACTTGTATAATAAGATTGTTAATACTTAAGTTCTTTATAAATGCCATTACTTGTAAGGTAAAATTTGAAGATAAGGCCATTCTTATATAAGTCTTTGAGTAGCATTCCACAATTGTGTATCTCATTATTTTATGATATTGTAATTACATGTTGTTTCACACACACTCACAAGCCTTAATAAGAAGCACATGTGTGAAACTTAATCTAAAAGGGCAACACATTCCAAGGAAACCATTTCCAGTATCCGAACCCTAGAACAAAGTTATCTTGGGGATTCGCGTTTATCAACTTGCATTACATTACTTACGCATAAAAGCATCTTGCTTCTTTACACATTAGACCTTACCGGACCAATGATGCTGATTTCAGATATTGGATCTTATATTGTCTTGAAGACCGTGAGTGCATAATCTTGCAATCACAAAAGGCAAGTTCACACTTGCTCATGTCCTTTGATTATTTTCTATAAAGTATTTTACAAATCCAGTGTTGTCATCACCTGCATTTGAAAAAGGTCAGAAAACACTATTTTTATAATAATGTGATTATAGGTTATTTACCATGAGGTAATAACCTACTATAAGAGTTCTCCAATGTCGCCAGTGATTCTTGCATCGTATATTACGCGTTGACCATGAGATTTGGAATGGGACGGAGAAGTCAGCTGTATCTTTTCCCTCTCGCATGGAGCCGGATGTGCGGGTCGTGGCTGCTATCACTCGTAGCGTGCATATTATATGGTAATTCATAGAGGATATGCAGCATATGGGTGGGAGCCCTCAACGTCCCATGATAGTTCTGGCATCTGAACGGTCTATACTGCCAATTGCCGTAATTCAATAGGTGGGCTGGCATACACCAAGGAGACATGCGGGGTCGCGGAGAAGGCAGTGATTGGCTTGGATCTTAGTCTGGGCCTCACACCAAGGAAGTGTGAACGAACCTGCAATTCAGATGTGCAACAAAGCTAAGATCTCTCATGGGTAAAGTGACGCACCTCTGCAGAGTGTAAGAACTGTAACTTGTTACTCCCTATTCCGGGAAGGAGCGGCGAACGCGGCGGGAAAGAAACTCCATGAAAGTTCTGGTAAACCCATGAAGGCTAACGGACATAGCTTTTCAGAATAAAAGCAATCTTTGAAGAAATGTTTACGAAAACTTGCATTGCCTACGACCTACGGTCTGTGGCTGTAGATATAGTGCATCAAACACTCCTTTTCTAGTGAACTTGCTGAGTATGATCGTACTCAAAGTATCTTCTTAACCCTTGCTAGGTTCTAAAGCCAGTATAGACGACGTCTACATCAAGTTATGCTCCAGGAATCATCATTAAAAGCTAAATCTCTTCAATGAAGTCAAGGAAGCCAACATATACATCAACTCAAGTGAAAACGAAGTTGCGAATTAGATAAGAATAGAATCTCTAGCCATAGAACCTACTTTTGTAGTGTATTGCAATAGCAGCAACACCAAACTAATAGTTTAGATACTAGTCTTATTAGTATGATATTTTTGAGTTGTTTATTCCTGTTTCTTCTTTGTAAGAAGTTTCTTTCTCTCTCTTTAACCTAGAGTGTTCTCTGGATCTTGTGTAAAGAGTTGAATTGTAACCTATAGTCATGTCTTGGACCTGCTGTGTTTCTGTTGTACTACTCTGAGGGATGTAATACTAGTGAATAGTGTTTCATTGGTGTTATATCAACGACTATAGTGTACTACATCATGAAGTGGTATGCTGGGTCACCGCGGTTGGTATCAGAGCATACATTTTGACCTTAGGATTAAAACCCTTTTAGGAAGATCTGTAGGTTGGATAGTGATTGTAGGAAGCCATCTTATCTAAACCAAATATTCTTATGAATTGTGATAAGTATCCACTTGAGGATAAACCTTGTCACACCTAAGTCAGATACTTAAGTCATTCTTTCTTAGGAGTAAATATTTTATCCTTTCTCAGTATAGTGCTATGAAGTGTCTTCAGAAGGAGACATAAACCACCAAGATACTGTAGGAAAGTGTAAGACATCATACGGAAGTAGTCTTAATGGTGTAGCCTGACTCTAAAATTCAAGTAGCCAGTGGAATTTTGTGGTTAGTTGATAACCAAAGACAATATGATGAATATCATTAGGATAAATGTTGATGTAATAAGTAGTAATCATGTGGGATTCACTTGAGAATTCCCGTGACGGAGTAAAATTATGATAAGAATCAATGATAGTATAATGAGAAACAAAGTTATCATGGTTAGATTAGCCCTTAAATCATAATGAATAGGTAAAATATAATAAGAGCATGGTGAGATTATCTCCGAAACCATGATTAGAGTATAATATGAAAGGTAATTAGTAAATTATCATGAGGTTGAAGTAAGAAAATAACATGGAAGAACTACGATAGAAGTCGTAAGTGCTAGAAATTTCCAATAATCTTTGGTTTAAGTAGCAAATAGAATCTGATTATTCTTTTGGAGTAATCATGAGAGGTTAGTTTACCAATAAAGAAAGGATGGTTATAGCTAGTCATTCCAAAGGTGAGACAAAAGTTTAGTCAAAACCAAATTAAGACCACTTTGCTTAAGATTATCCTATTGCAATTGAGCAATTTGGGTAAATTAAGAAACAAAGAATAGTATGAACCTATGTGCTAAGTATCACAATGAAAAACTATACGAGGAGGTGTCATATACTACACAACTAAGCATGAATTCTAGAGATACTATACTCAACTACTATATTCTGGGCTTAGAATATCGTGTGTTATATGTACCACATTTGGATTTATTTGTTTTTCTTGGATCTTCTTGATTGACTAGATCTGTACATGAAGTTTGACTTGGTGTGCAAATGCATGTTGCAATATCCAGTTATTACTTGATGTTATAGACCTAGATAGAAACAGGAATTCGTGTAAGGGAGTGATGAGTTCCGAAGACCAATATGAAGACTTACTTGAAGGGTAAAGCCAAATATAAGGAGTATCAACGCAATTTGAAGGATGGATCAACCTCAGATCATTACTAATCAGCAATAAGAAGGAAGATTAGTGTAGAAGATGTATGGAGCAACAAGAAGTAATGAACTTAAAGTTCATTTAAAGTAGGTAAGTTGCTAAGAAGTTAATAAAGTAGTTGTACCAAGTTCATGGAAGCATCATGAATAAGTGCAAAGAAGAAGTTTTGGAACCAAAATGATATTCAAGCTCTAACAATTCAGAGAGAATGCCATAAGGATGTTGGAAGCCGTAGGGTAATACCTACCACTTAGAATGATCCGCAGCTGGTATTTGATCCATAGTGGTAATTAATCCACAGTTGGTATTTTGTCCGCAACTGGTAATTGGTTACCAGATCATCTTAATGGTTGCAAAAAAGCATAAAACTTGGCCTAAGATAAGTAAGACCTGAAGGACTATAAACATTAAAGCGACCGTCTTTTGAGGCGCTTCGCGAAGTTAGATCGATCAAAGCGAAAATGTCCAAATAGTAAGTTAGACAAATAATGCTGAAAGATTCACTTCAGAGATCCACAATTGTGTGTATACACCGTACAATCTTTTATAAGACCCTAACTAGGTAGAGAATAAGCTAGTCAAAGCCCTACATTCTAGTTATAAAGCCAATGGATACTCTATAGGAAACTTAGAGACCATTAGTAAACCCTAAGGGGGAGAGTAAATAGTAAACGGAAGTACTATTATCCGAATTCCAAGTAAAGGTTGAAGAAGAATTACTAACTTATGATAACATTAAGCTTATTTTCATAAGGTTAAAAGATAATCATTAGAAAGGTACTCTCTGAAGTATGTCTGGATAAAAGATCAGAGTTTATTTCAAGGTAGTAGTACTCAAACCTTGAGGTAACTAATAAATGGAAGTTGAAGAAGTACTTAAGATAATAATGAAAACATTATCTACAGCTTGCTAAGACAAAAGCTTAGGGGTGATAAAATAGATTAATCTTAATAGACTAAGTCTAGAGGAAACAACTCTTAAGTGACCCTTTAAAAGGGAATAAAACATATCTAATTGGACAAGTATAGAGGAACAAGAAATTCCAATGGGTTTGGACTAAATGTGTTCAAAACCAATATTCGGAAGGATTACCAGTACAACTCATACAATGACAAATTAAAGATTAGTCTTTTGACCACACTATTGACTAATAAAGTTTAAAACCTATTTTAGTGAGACTTCCTAGACCTTACATAGTATAATAAGGAAGATTGATGATCAAGTTAAGGAGTTGGATTAGGATATCTAATAAGAATAATAAGTTAAAGAAGAGACCCCAATTTAAGAAGTTCATAATAAGGACATATCCCTAAGGGAGTAAAGTAAAAAGAACTTTGGAATATTGGAGACAACCAGTTGGAGATTGCCAAGTACGGTCAGAATTCAAGGAAAAGATCTGGATATGGAATAATATAATTATTTCCATTTAAGGTTACCATGGAGTTGAGAAATGTCGTAACCAAAACAAGACAATTACTCATTCCGAAACAAAAGAGTGTGCGAACTTTGAGGACAAAGTTTATTTTAAGGGGGAGAGTCTGTAACATCCCAGCATTAGAGATTCGAAATGAGCTGAACACAGATGTGTGCATTGCATTCATGCATAGAAAATCTGAATAATTTTCGTGCTTTTAAATAAAAACTTGTCAAAGTGATTGAAGCTTCTCTTAACTTGATGGAATTGAAGTAGATCATCAAGTTGACTGCGATAAGTTTCAATATGAACTTTGCTAAAACCTTATTTTGGGTAAACATGATTTGATTTAAGGGTAAAATCTTATTATTTTGGGTAAACCTTATTTTGCAGAAACTTTTGTAAAATTATTCTAGAAATATTTTTAGGGTAAAATCTTTGGTAAATGGATTGTTTTGAACCTACTGACCATAGAAACCAACTTTTGGATTTAAAAACATATTTTGTGATGCTAAGGAATAAATCTTTGAATTAAAGCATTTCTAGTTAAATAAAAATATTGATTATGTTTTAAAAATGCTTTTTGAGCAAACCTTTTGAAAATGGTTGGAATTAAACTCTCTGACCCTAAACACCAAGTTTTATGATTTAAAAATATATTTGGTGAACCCTAGAAAAATTATTACTTTGTGTAAAGGCATTTCTAACAAATAAAATATTGCTTTGGTATAAAAATGGTTTATAAGTAAAACCTTTTGCAAATGGTTTTAATAATAAACACTTGACCATAAAACACTACATTTGTGTTTAAAAATATATTTGTCAAACACTAGAAAGTATTGCTTTGATTTAAATCATTCCTAACAAAACAAAAATGATTTAAAGTGACCATTTTTCACTAACTTAATATCAAATGGTTTTGCCACTTTTATAAATGATCAATAGTTGTTTTAAAATGTTTATAACCTATTAGAAACCACCTTTCCAAATAAAACAATCTTTGGCATGCTTGCATGCATTGCTTTGTTTTTATTATTCTATGTGATGAATTGCTTGAATGGTAGATTGAATTTGTGCCTTGATTGAATTGTAGTGAAATTTGAAGAGTGTGACTATTGCAAGATCAAGGAGTGAACTTATAATCTCTACCAAAAAGGCAAGTGGTGCTTCATACTTTTTGTCCTATTATTTTCACTATGCATTAGTGATATTTCTAAGTAAGAGTTGCATGGAATTTTTGCTAAGTATAAACTATGCCATGGGAAATCCTAGTAGATGAAACCTTAGTAGAATTTTTCTAAGTTAAGATTCCTACTACTATCATGCTTAGCTTAGCTAGTAGAAAACAAGGGTGTATTATATTCATGCTATGGAATATTTCTAAGTCAAGGACTTGTGTTTTGCTTAATAAAACAACTAAGTGAATGAAACACCTGGGTGGATTGGTGGATTGGTGGATTGGTTTGTGTTGAGTGGTTACACAAGGCCCATTTCTATGGTTTACCTTGTGTATCACACTTGTGGAATGCCACCTAGGAACAAAGAGATTTGAGATGTCAAATGTTGAGAAGCTTCAAGTGCATCGACTTGGCATTATGGGCTATGCCTGGATCATATAGGTTGCAATAACTTAGCCAAATGGACATTTGGTAGTAGGGGATGATAGGTTTGGAGCGCGTCCATTCTGGTCTAAGGGAAGGCTTCTGAAAGATCTTGTCTCGATGCATGTCGAGTCTTGTGGGGAAAGTGCACCACTTCTGCAAAAGGAAAAATCTAAGTACTTAGCCATGTCCCCGGCAATGGACAATTTGAGCATCAAGACATGGAAGCTATCAAGAATCTCCCCATCCAAATTTCTAAGTTAAAAACTTGAGGTTGAACAAGGGTTGAAGGATCACCAATTTTTATTGGGAGATTCCTTGGGTGATTTTGACAAACAAAAACTTAGTGTTTTCAAATGATAAGGAAAAATCTATTTTGAGCAAAGCAAGCCTAAGATCCACTTATCCAAATGCATATAGATGATAGACTCCACTATACTACCATAGTATCACTTGCCAATACAATTCAAATGTATTGACCCTTGTGGCTGTAACTTATTATGTTGCAGGTTTATTTGATGTTAGTGAAGTGTGTTGATTAGGATTACAAGTCTACAACCAACATGATTGCCTGTGGCACTTTGAAGATGAAGGACTCCATGATATAGTTATTTCTGCTGCATTGTAATGAGATAGCCAAATGAGCTATGTAAGATGTAATGAATTATTTTATTCCTGGTTATAAAGTTGTATTATGACCTTTGTTTCTTGATATTACATCTTAACTGTGGATGCTAGCTATTGATCCAGGGACTAGCATTGTAAACACAGGGACATTTACCTTTATAAAGGTTGGGACCTCTACATATGGTATCAGAGCACTGTGTTGCCTGTAGGATTGTAACCCTAGGATTGGACAAAACCCCTTAGAGGAATAGGAGTTGTATTTGTTCCAAAACTTATTTACAAACAATCTTGTAAACTCTTTCCTCAACCTTTTTGGTTTTGATTCTACATCTCTTCTACTTCAACTTGATGGACAAAGGCCTCCACCATGAGCAAAGACCTCACCATGAGAAAAGGACTTCACCAACTCAAATGACTTCAACTTCAACATCATCAAAGTCTTCAACCTTATTTTCCCCAAGGACTTCAACTTGGATATCACTAAGGACTACAAGTGAGACAAGAAATATTACTCAAGACTTGAAGACTAAGGAAACACAACCTAGAAGGAACCATCATCACTTTTTAAGCTTTGTGACCAAGATACAAGAATTTTTCCAAGCAAGCCATGATCTCAAGAATCAACTAAGAAGGATGGAATGATCTCAAGTGAACCATATAGTTGGACCACCATGTTTAGTTTAGATCACCAACTTATGTGGTGTAGCAAAAATATTTTGTTCCCTAAAATGTGCTTGAAACTTGTTGTTTGAGTGGAATATTTGTTTGTGATTGCTTGCACATTGCTTGTGTGATTTGTGATGTGTGTGATTAGAATGTTTCCTATAGAAATCTTTTGCCTATTCTAACCCCAATCCAACCCGAACAGATGACTTCTCCAAGAGAATCCAACATCAAGAATGGTGACAACAACCAAGATATGTACATGAGAGAACGACTACTAGTATACCAAACCCATTTGAATCAGATGACAACTCAGTTTTAAGCCAACAACAATGAGTTAGATCCAACCTTGCAATTTTTTTTGGAAATCCAATCCCAATTGTTGCAAGGGATGACCACTCAAATGATCAACATGAAGGATAACCATTTCCAAGGAGTTTGTGACAAGAATGATGTCAAGGATGATATTATAGAAGGAACTCAAGCTTGCAATATTTGTGGAGACATGGATCACACTTCCAAAGAGCATGAAGATCAATGCCCTAATTGTGAAGAGAAACATCCAACTAAACAATGCCCCACATCTCAAGTGACTTGTTTCCTATGTGAAGGAAATAATCATGTCCCTATGCAATGCCCCATCTATCCTAGAGTTCAACAAAGGAGACAAGGTTGAGTGCAACAAAAGTTTGGAAACCCCCATGAGGAAACAACTTCTACCAAGAAGGATGAAGACAAAGGAAAATCTCAGCTTGCACCTCCATGCATTATGACTCACCTTGATGGACAAAAGAGGAAACCTATGTATTATCCAAGGAAACGATTAAGGAAACAAGGAGACTTTCTCACCTTTGAGGTGAGATATGAAGAGCATGAACTAGAAGAACTCCTAGCTTTGGAGAAGCCCAAGAAGAATAAGAATAAGGAAATTAGCCAAGTGTGGTGCAACAACTGCAAAGAGCTAGGCCATTATATATCAACTTGTCCACAGAAGATATGTGAAGAACTCAACCTTGTCACATGTTACAATTGTGGTGACCAAGGACATTATGCAAGCAATTGTCCAGAAAAGATGAGATACAAGACAAGCAAGCTTATGAGAGATCTCAGCCTTGTCACATGTTTCAAGTGTCGAAACAAAGGACACTATGCAGATGTCTGCCCAGAAAAGATTCATCAAGGTCCCAAGCAAGCCAAGATGTAATCTAGTGGAAAACTTTTTAAGGGTGGAAGTACCCTAGTTGTTTTGAAGCCAACTTGTAACCCCTAGCCTCCCCAAATCTTGGGACGAGATTTATTTTAAGGGTGGTAGCCTGTCACATCCCAAAATTTTCCAAATTTTGAAATGTGAAAAATAAATAAACAAAATAAATAATTGTTGAAATTTAGGGTAAAAAGAAACTTTTTATTTCTAAATGGAAACATCAAAACCCATCTTGAACAAACTTTGAATTAAAAGGAACCCAACAAATTTCAATCAAGTGAAGTGCATTCTTCATAAATGCATCTTGAAATTTAAACACTTGAAAAATACACCAAAACTCTAAAACCCTAATGGAAGAAAAACATTTCCAAGATAACTCCAAGACTATGGATTTGATCCATATAAAAATTGGTCAACAAACATTTGTAAATGATCAAAAATGTTAAACAAAAATATTATAAGATCATAGAAATTGGTTTCACTCAATTTAGAACCATAGATAAAATCTTATGAATTTAATAAGATAAAGAAATTAAAATTCAAAGTTAATAAAGCTCCTATCTAAAAATCCATACCAAAGTATGAGCAAAATAATCCTAAAGAGATTTAAAAGGATAAGCCAATATCAAATAAAATTATACAAATGGGAACACCAAGTTTGGATCTTTAGATAAAAAGATATGGATTTTATAAGATAAAGAAAGAAATAATTAAATAAGGAATATTTAAAAGCCAAATTAAATCTTGGCCAAATCCATGAGCAAATGAAATAAAAATATTCCAATTAAAATAAAAGGAATAAATAATATTTAATTAAAATAATATGGCCTTAACCAAATTCTATTCCATTTTGAATAAAGATAAAATCCCTTAGATAAATGATGAATTAAATCATGGGAAAATAATAAAATGGAATTTCACAAGGTGAATATAAAAGTTATTTAGTTATAAAAGTTATTTAGTTAACTTAAATGGAATAAAAGAATCATTTAAATAAAATTTTGGAAATAAAACCATATTTGATTTTATTGGAATAAAGAAATTTGCCCAATTTAAATGATTGATAAATCACATTAAAAATATTTTTAAATAATAATTCAAGTGAATTATTTGCACTAAATAAAACCTACTGAAAAGGATTTGATAAAATTTGGAATTTAAATAAAAGTTGGAAAACATATTAAAATTCTATTTAAATAAAGACAAAGGGCCTTTTTAAATAAATAATTAACCCATGTGGGAATAAAAGAAATATTCCAAAATTATCTTTAAAATACATGTTTGAACAAAATACAAAATTTCTGAAAGATTGGTAAAGATTTGAAAAGAAAAAGGGTTTGAAATCATTTGAATAAAATCAAAACAGAAAATCTAAATAGAAAAATAAAAATGAAACAAAACAAAGAAATGGGAAAAAGCCAGCCCAACCCAGCTAGCCCACTAAGCCCAGCGAGCCCACTCCCTCTCTCTCAAACGCGAAGCGTTTTCTCACCACAGAACACACCCGCACCCTCACTGACCACCAGACCCTACCTCGTTTTTCTCTCTCGCTGAACGCCACGCCCCACTTGTCAGTCGTCGTTTCAACCCGCGCGACCAGTTCTTCCTTTCCCTCTCTCCCGTTTCTGCTTGATTCCCGCGGCTTAAATTCGCCATGATTCCGCGAGTAATTACCGCTGCAACTACGCCCGTTAACGTGCCTCGCTCCCCTCTATCTTTCCCCCCAGACGCCCCGCACTCATTGCCCATAGGCTGCTCGGAATTCTCGCAGCAGCCCCTCTATCTCCGATGATGTTTCCGGCCGATTCCGGCGAACCCAGCCACCGCCTTGCCTCCCAGACTCCACGAGGACATTCCCCATCTCCTGGCGAACCTCTCCGTAGCTCCAGCTCGCCCGTGCGCACTCTGCATCATCGGCAACCTCGACGACAGCACTTCACCGCCGTGTGCCTCCGCTCCGACGAAGAAATCTGGTGAGCTCTGACCACCCCCTAACCTCTGGTTGGTGTTGCCGCATCCGCTGCTCCCACGCGCATGCACTGATGTTCTTAGTTTGTCTGCGGGCGCTCTGTAGGGTGACCTTCGACCACCTCTGCAAGGACCCGACACTGTCTCGAACTCCGGCGAGAGATTAACGACAACTCCATGCGCCCCCTACTCACCTTCGACCACCTTGAGCATCACCGCCACCTTGCGAACTTGGTAAGCCCTTCCCCTCTCTCTCTAGCCTCCTGTATCGCTGGCAACCTCACTGGCCGAGCGCGCCGCCGCCGTTCACCACCGCCAGCACCGCCAATAGATGGCCAGTAGATGTGAGCCGTAGGATCTTGATCAGATGGATACGATAGATTCATTAACCTCGACGACAACACTTCACCGCCGTTCACCACCGCCAGCGCCGCCAATAGATGGCCAGTGGATGTGAGTCGTGCGATGCACATTAGATCTGACGCTCCACGTTATCTGATCCACGCGAACCTATAAGGTTCCCAACCTTTAATAAGGTAGAGATCCCTGTGTTTACAATGCTAGTCCCTGGATCAATAGCTAGCATCCACAGTTAAGATGTAATATCAAGAAACAAAGGTCATAATATATCTTTATAACCAGGAATAACATAATTTATTACATCTTACATAGCTCATTTGGCTATTACATTACATTGCAGCAGAATATCTATAAGCATGGGATCCTTCATCTTCAAAGTGCCACAGGCAGACATGTTGGTTGTAGACTTGTAATCCTAATCAATACACTTCACTAAATCAAACAAACCTGCAACATAACAAGTTACAGCCACAAGGGTCAATACATTTGAATTGTATTGGCAAGTGATACTATGGTAGTATAGGGGAGTGTATCATCTATATGCATTTGGCAAAGTGGAGTTGAGGCTTGCATTGCTCCAAATAGATTTTTCCTTATCATTTGAAAACACTAAGTTTTTGCTTGACAAAAATCACCCAAGGCATCTACCAATCAAAGATTGCAGATCCTTTAACCCTTGTTCAACCACAAGTTTTTAACTTAGAAATTTGGATGATGAGATTCTTGATAGTTTCCATGTCTTGATGCTCAAATTGTCCTTTGCCAGGGACATGGCTAAGTACTTAGATTTTACACTTTGCAGAGGTGGTGCACTTTCCCCACAAGACTTGGTTTCACCAAGACAAGATCTTTCAGAAGCCTTCCCTTAGACCAAAATGGACACGCTCCAACCTATCATTCCCACTACCACCAACTGTCCAAATGGCTAAGTTCTAGCAACCTATATGATCCAGGCAGAGCCCATAATGCCAAGTGGTTGCACTTGAAGCTTCTCAACATTTGACATCTCAAATCTCTTTCTTCCTGGGTGGCCATCCACAAGTGAGATACACAAGGTAAACCATAGCCATGGGCCTTGTGTAACCACTCAACCAAAAACCACCAATCAAGTCCCTTTCCACCTAGGTGATTCATTGACTTAGTTGTTTTATTAAGCAAAACAAAAGTCCAAAGACTTAGAAATTTTTCCATAGTATGAATATATATTCCACCCTTGTTTTCTATTAGCTAAGCTAAGCATGATAGTAATAGGAATCTTAACTTAGGAAATTCTACTAAGGTTTCATCTACTAGGATTTCCCATAGCATAGTTTATACTTAGCAAAATTCCATGCAAGTCCTACGTAGAAATATCACTAATGCATAGTGAAAATAATGGGACAAAAGTATGAAGCATCACTTGCCTTTTTGGTAGAGAGTATAGGTTCACTCCTTGATCTTTGCAATGTTCACTCACTTCAAGTCACTACAATTCAATCAAGCAAGGCACAATTTCAATCTACCAATCAAGCAAAACATCACATAAAATAATAAAACAAAACAGTGCATGCAAGCATGCAAGAGATTGTTCTATTTGTAAAAGTGGTTTCTAATAGGTTATAAACATTTGGGAACACCTATTGGTCATTTTATAAAGTGGCAAAGTCTTTTGCAAAGGTTTTACTTCATAAACCATTTTTAAACCAAAGTATCATTTTATGTGGTGTAGAAATGTTTTTAATAAGGCATTAATCTATAGGGTTCACAAAATATGTTTTCAAACCATAGAATCTTGTGCTTAGGGTCAGAGAGTTTATTTCCAAAACATTTCTCAAAGATTTTCTACCCAAACCATTTTTAATAATTAAACCATATTTTTATTTGACTAGAATTGGTTTAAATCCAAGATTCATTCTTTTGCATCACCAAATATATTTTTTGGAAACCACAAAGTGATTCCTAAGGTCAGTAGGTTCAAAACACACCATTTGCAAAAGATTTTATCCCAAAAAATCATTTTTGAACAATTTTTATATCCTAAACAAGCATACACAAGTTTCTGCAAAAACAAACAATTTAACAGAAACTTTTACTAAACAAATGGCATGGTTAGCTAGGGATTGCTTGTCTCCATCCATTGATATAAAATTTGCAAAATTTGGACGTGTGGTTTGAAAGTTATGGATTTTACAAATTGGAACATCTAATAGATTAGTTTCTGTTTTTAAATCAAAAGGCTGGCCACGTGGCGTGATTCTACTGGGCGATACCGGTTCGCGCGGATCAAGCGATGTGAGGCGTTGGATTAAAACATATCAAGCGGCACAGGATCACTCGTACCCCTTCTTTTAAGTTTCTATCCTATCCACGCGATCTAAATCCAACGGCTGCTGCGAGCTTGTCCTAGAATGAGCGGCGCTGGCGGCGGCTGTGCGGCGGCGGCGCTCTAGCGGCGAGGTTGCCGGCGATACAGGAAGCAAGGTGTATGGGGAATAAGCTCACCGGGTTTGCTGGTTCGTGCTGATGCTCAACGCAGTCTTCTTGGGTCGAGGGGCGCCCGTGGTTGCCGTGGATTGCTCACCGGAGTTCGCACGGCGTCGGGCACGCTCTGGTCGACGTTGGGGGCGGGGCTACAAGGCACAGGAGAGCGAGATAAGGGGTCCGTTAGACGCGCGAGGGAGAGTAGAACCTGCGTGTGTCAACGAGAGGGGAAGGGGCGGACGGAAGCTACCTGGGGCACTCGCCGGAGTTGAAACAGATGGTGGCGGCGTTTGGAGTCGTCGTTGTCGAGGCTCAGAGGCGCTCGCGAGCGAGCTGACGCTACGGGGAGGTGCGCCTGGGTCTGGGGAATTTGTCCGTGTGCTCGGGGAGGTAAGGGGCGGCAGGGTACGGCCGGAATCGAGGGGGAAGTTCGTCGGAGACAACGGTGTTCGAAGAGGAATTAGGGCGGCCTGGGGGCGTGCTAAGGTGGGGCGACAGGGGGGAACGAGAGAGAGGAGGGAGAGACGTTTTAACGTGCGTGGTCGCAGGGGGTAAAGGCAGCATCAATGCCGCGAATTAAAGCGAGCATTCATCGACAGAAACAGCCGGCAAGGTAAGGGGAGAAGGAGTCGCGGCTTGTGAGGAAGAAAGCTAGGGGGTGGGGCCGATTCGTCAGCGAAGTGAGTGAGAGGAGGTGGGGTCCACATGTCTGTCGCTGAGCGGGTAGGGTGTTTGGTCTGAAACGTTTTTCTGTGGGAGAGGGCAGTGGGCTGGCTGGGTTTAGTTGGGCCAGGCTAGTTGGGCTGGGTCCTTTTCATATTTTTTTCTGTTCTGTTTGTTTTTCTTTTTCTCTTTTGATTATTCTGATTTGATTTTGTTTGGCCAATTCAAACATTCATTTGAATTCAAAACCTTGCCAAAATTTGAGTAGGTTCAAATACTGATCTATTGTATTCTGATGTAAATTTTTGAGTAAAACCTTATTCATTTTTGGGGTCTTTTATTTATTCAAATTAGGTTCTAGTTTTAAATCAAATAGACTTAATAGTATTTCTAAACACCATTTGATTTTTCCAAAACCTTCCAAAATCTTTTCAGTAGGTTTTAATTACTTAAAGGGGTGTCAAATAATTCAACTTGATTTATTTGGAAAAACTTTTAATAAGATTTATTAATTATTTAAAATTGTATTTGTCTTTATTCCAATAGGATTTGGTTTAAGGCATTTTATTTTATTTTGGCAATTATTTATCCAATACTTTTATTTGGATTGGGATTATAACTCATTCCATTTGTTTAAAGATTTGGCCAAAGTTTGGTTTGATCTTTAATATTCTATATTTAATAAATCTTTCTTTTCTTATAAAATCCATATCTTTTTATTTGGAGATCCAAACTTGGTGATTCCAATTTGTGAAAACTTGTTTGATATTTCTTTATCCTTTTAAATCCTTTTAGGATTAATTGGTCATCATTTGGTATGGTTTTAGATAAGGGCTTTAATAGCTTTGGGAATTCAATTTTATTAAATTCATAGGATTTTATTTATGGCTCCAATTTAAGTGAAACCAATTTATATGGCCTTATATTTTTTTTGTCTTTCTTGATCCTTTGTGAATGTTTGTTGACAAACTTTTATATGGATCAATTCCATGGATTTGGAGATACTTTGGAAATGATTTTATTCCAATAGGGTTTAGGGTTTGGATTTATTTTCCAAGTGTTCAAATTTCCAGATACATTCATTGAGGAATGCATTTCCCTAGATTTGGATTTTGTTGAATTCAAACTTTTACCAAAGTTTGCTCAAGATGGGGTTTTAAGTCCCTTTTAGAAACAAAAGTTTCTTTTCACCCTGATTTTCAACAAAAATTTATTTTTCACATTACAAGATTTGGAAAATCTTGGGATGTGACAGGCTACCACCCTTAAAATAAATCTCGTCCCGAGATTTGGGGAGGCTAGGGGTTACAAATGGGCTCAAAACATCTAGGGTATACCACCCTTAAAAATTTCCAACTAGATTACATCCTGTCTTACTTGGGATCTTGGTGTAACTTTCCTGGACAGAGGTTTGCATAGTGGCCTAGCTCCTTGCATTTAAAACATGTGATAAGGTTGAGGTCTTGAGGTGGCTTCTCTGGGCAATATGATGCATAATGTCCTAAGTCTTTGCAGTGGTTGCACATCACTTGGCTAATATCCTTCCTCATCTTGGGTTTCACTAGCTTTTGTTTGTCTTCTTGGCTATTCTTCTTTTCTGGGCATTCACTGGCATAGTGTCCCATCTCTTTGCAATTGTAACATTGCAACTGGCTTTTGTCCTTCTTCTTCTTTTTGGGTCTCTCCAAAGTTAGGAGTTCTTCTAGTTCATGCTCTTCATACCTCACCTCAAAGGTGGGAAATCTTTCTCTCTTCTTGGGGCATTGATCTTCATGCTCCTTGGATGTATGATCCTTGTCTCCACAAATATTGCAAGCTTGGGTTCCTTCTAGAATAGCATATTTGTCATCCTTGTTGTCATAAAATCCTTTGGAAGAGTTGTCTCCAATGTTGATCATTTGAGTGGCCATCTCTTGCAACAATTGGGATTGAAGTTTCAAAATCCTTTGTATGGTTGGGTCTAATCCATTGTTGTTGGCTAAAAGCTGAGTTGTCACTTGGCTCAACTGAGTTTGGTTTGCTAGTAGTTGTTCTCTCATGTGCACCTCTTGGTTGTTGTTGTTGTCACCATCCTTGATGTTGGAGTCTTTTGGAGAAGTCATCTGTTTGGGTTGGATTGGAATTAGAATAGGCAAAATATTTCTAAGGAAATAATTCTAATCACACACATCACAATTCACACAAGCAATGTGCAAGCAATCACAAACAAACATTCCACTCAAACAACAAGTTTCAACCAAAAATATTTTTGTTACACCACATAAGTTGGTGGGTTTGTCTTAAACTAAATATGGTGGTCCATCTATATGGTTCACTTGAAATCTTTCCATCCTTCTTAGTTGATTCTTCATGAACAAGATCTTTGTATCCTTGGAGAATTTCTTGAATTCTTGGTCACAAAAAACTTCAAAGGTGATCATGGTTCCTTCTAAGTTGTGTTTCCTTATTCTTCAAGTCTTGAGTAACTTTTCTTGTCTTCACTTGTAGTCCTTAGTGTTATCCAAGGTTGAAGTCCTTGTTGAGAATAAGGTTGAAACCACTTGAAGATGTTGAAGTCATTATAGTTGAAGATGTTGAAGTCATTAGAGTTGAAGATGTTGAAGTCATTAGAGTTGATGAAGTCCTTTGCTCATGGTGAAGTCTTTAGCCATGGGGTAGGCTTTATCCATCAAGTTTGAAATAGAAGAGATGTAGAATCAAAACCAAAATGGTTGAGGAAAGAGTTTACAAGATTGTTTGTAAACAAGTTTTGGAACAAATACAACTCCTATTTTTCTAAGGGGTTTTGTCCAATCCTAGGGTTACAAATTCTACAGGCAACACAATGCTCTGATACCATCTGTAAGGTTCCCAACCTTTAATAAGGTAGAGATCCATGTGTTTACAATGCTAGTCCCTGGATCAATAGCTAGCATCCACAGTTAAGATGTAATATCAAGAAACAAAGGTCATAATATAACTTTATAACCAGGAATAACATAATTTATTACATCTTACATAGCTCATTTGGCTATTACATTACATTGCAGCAGAATATCTATAAGCATGGGGTCCTTCATCTTCAAAGTGCCACAGGCAGACATATTGGTTGTAGACTTGTAATCCTAATCAATACACTTCACTAAATCAAACAAACCTGCAACATAACAAGTTACAGCCACAAGGGTCAATACATTTGAATTGTATTGGCAAGTGATACTATAGTAGTATAGGGGAGTCTATCATCTATATGCATTTGGCAAAGTGGAGTTGAGGCTTGCATTGCTCCAAATAGATTTTTCCTTATCATTTGAAAACACTAAGTTTTTGCTTGACAAAAATCACCCAAGGCATCTACCAATCAAAGATTGCAGATCCTTTAACCCTTGTTCAACCACAAGTTTTTAACTTAGAAATTTGGATGATGAGATTCTTGATAGTTTCCATGTCTTGATGCTCAAATTGTCCTTTGCCAGGGACATGTCTAAGTACTTAGATTTTACACTTTGCAGAGGTGGTGCACTTTCCCCACAAGACTTGGTTTCACCAAGACAAGATCTTTCAGAAGCCTTCCCTTAGACCAAAATGGATGCGCTCCAACCTATCATTCCCACTACCACCAACTGTCCAAATGGCTAAGTTCTAGCAACCTATATGATCCAGGCAGAGCCCATAATGCCAAGTGGTTGCACTTGAAGCTTCTCAACATTTGACATCTCAAATCTCTTTGTTCCTGGGTGGCCATCCACAAGTGAGATACACAAGGTAAACCATAGCCATGGTCCTTGTGTAACCACTCAACCAAAAACCACCAATCAAGTCCCTTTCCACCCAGGTGATTCATTGATTTAGTTGTTTTATTAAGCAAAACAAAAGTCCAAAGACTTAGAAATTTTTCCATAGTATGAATATATATTCCACCCTTGTTTTCTATTAGCTAAGCTAAGCATGATAGTAATAGGAATCTTAACTTAGGAAATTCTACTGAGGTTTCATCTAATAGGATTTCCCATAGCATAGTTTATACTTAGCAAAATTCCATGCAAGTCCTACCTAGAAATATCACTAATGCATAGTGAAAATAATGGGACAAAAGTATGAAGCATCACTTGCCTTTTTGGTAGAGAGTATAGGTTCACTCCTTGATCTTTGAAATGTTCACTCACTTCAAGTCACTACAATTCAATCAAGCAAGGCACAATTTCAATCTACCAATCAAGCAAAACATCACATAAAATAATAAAACAAAACAGTGCATGCAAGCATGCAAGAGATTGTTCTATTTGTAAAAGTGGTTTCTAATAGGTTATAAACATTTGGGAACACCTATTGGTCATTTTATAAAGTGGCAAAGTCTTTTGCAAAGGTTTTACTTCATAAACCATTTTTAAACCAAAGTATCATTTTATGTGGTGTAGAAATGTTTTTAATAAGGCATTAATCTATAAGGTTCACAAAATATGTTTTCAAACCATAGAATCTTGTGCTTAGGGTCAGAGAGTTTATTTCCAAAACATTTCTCAAAGATTTTCTACCAAAACCATTTTTAATAATTAAACCATATTTTTATTTGACTAGAATTGGTTTAAATCCAAGATTCATTCTTTTGCATCACCAAATATATTTTTTGGAAACCACAAAGTGATTCCTAAGGTCAGTAGGTTCAAAACACACCATTTGCAAAAGATTTTATCCCAAAAAATCATTTTTGAACAATTTTTATATCCTAAACAAGCATACACAAGTTTCTGCAAAAACAAACAATTTAACAGAAACTTTTACTAAACAAATGGCATGGTTGGCTAGGGATTGCTTTTCTCAATCCATTGATATAAAATTTACAAAATTCGGACGTGTGGTTTGAAAGTTATGGATTTTACAAATTGGAACATCTAATAGATTAGTTTCTGTTTTTAAATCAAAAGGCTGGCCACGTGGCGTGATTCTACTGGGCGATACCGGTTCGCGCGGATCAAGCGATGTGAGGCGTTGGATTAAAACAGATCGAGCAGCACAGGATCACTCGTACCCCTTCGTTTAAGTTTCTATCCTATCCACGCGGTCTAAATCCAACGGCTGCTGCGAGCTTGTCCTAGAATGAGCGGCGCTGGCGGCGGCTGTGCGGCGGCGGCGCTCTGGCGGCGAGGTTGCCGGCGATACAGGAAGCAAGGTGGATGGGGAATAAGCTCACCGGGTTCGCTTGTTCGTGCTGATGCTCAACACAGTCTTCTTGGGTCGAGGGGCGCTCGTGGTTGCCGTGGATTGCTCACCGGAGTTCGCACGGCGTCGGGCACGCTCTGGTCAACGTTGGGGGCGGGGCTACAAGGCACAGGAGAGCGAGATAAGGGGTCCGTTAGACGCGCGAGGGAGAGTAGAACCTGCGTGTGTCAACGAGAGGGGAAGGGGCGGACGGAAGCTACCTGGGGCACTCGCCGGAGTTGAAACAGACGGTGGCGGCGTTTGGAGTCGTCGTTGTCGAGGCTCAGAGGCGCTCGCGAGCGAGCTAGCGCTACGGGGAGGTGCGCCTGGGTCTGGGGAATTTGTCCGTGTGCTCGGGGAGGTAAGAGGCGGAAGGGTACGACCGGAATCGAGGGGGAAGTTCGTCGGAGATAGCGGTGTTCGGAGAGGAATTAGGGCGGCCTGGGGGCGTGCTAAGGTGGGCGACAGGGGGGAACGAGAGAGGAGGGAGAGACGTTTTAACGTGCGTGGTCGCAGGGGGTAAAGGCAGCATCAATGCCGCGAATTAAAGCGAGCATTCATCGGCGGAAACGGCCGGCGAGGTAAGGGGAGAAGGAGTCGCGGCGGGTGAGGAAGAAAGCTAGGGGGTGGGGCCGTTTCATCAGCGAAGTGAGTGAGAGGAGGTGGGGTCCACATGTCTGTCGCTGAGCGGGTAGGGTGTTTGGTCTGAAACGTTTTTCTGCGGGAGAGGGCAGTGGGCTGACTGGGTTTAGTTGGGCCAGGCTAGTTGGGCTGGGTCCTTTTCATATTTTTTTCTGTTCTGTTTGTTTTTCTTTTTCTCTTTTGATTATTCTGATTTGATTTTGTTTTGCCAATTCAAACATTCATTTGAATTCAAAACCTTGCCAAAATTTGAGTAGGTTCAAATACTGATCTATTGTATTCTGATGTAAATTTTTGAGTAAAACCTTATTCATTTTTGGGGTCTTTTATTTATTCAAATTAGGTTCTAGTTTTAAATCAAATAGACTTAATAGTATTTCTAAACACCATTTGATTTTTCCAAAACCTTCCAAAATCTTTTCAGTAGGTTTTAATTACTTAAAGGGGTGTCAAATAATTCAACTTGATTTATTTGGAAAAACTTTTAATAAGATTTATTAATTATTTAAAATTGTATTTGTCTTTATTCCAATAGGATTTGGTTTAAGGCATTTTATTTTATTTTGGCAATTATTTATCCAATACTTTTATTTGGATTGGGATTATAACTCATTCCATTTGTTTAAAGATTTGGCCAAAGTTTGGTTTGATCTTTAATATTCTATATTTAATAAATCTTTCTTTTCTTATAAAATCCATATCTTTTTATTTGGAGATCCAAACTTGGTGATTCCAATTTGTGAAAACTTGTTTGATATTTCTTTATCCTTTTAAATCCTTTTAGGATTAATTGGTCATCATTTGGTATGGTTTTAGATAAGGGCTTTAATAGCTTTGGGAATTCAATTTTATTAAATTCATAGGTTTTTATTTATGGCCCCAATTTAAGTGAAACCAAATTATATGGCCTTATATTATTTCTGTTTGTCTTTCTTGATCCTTTGTGCATGTTTGTTGACAAACTTTTATATGGATCAATTCCATGGATTTGGAGATACTTTGGAAATGATTTTATACCAATAGGGTTTAGGGTTTGGATTTATTTTCCAAGTGTTCAAATTTCCAGATACATTCATTGAGGAATGCATTTCCCTAGATTTGGATTTTGTTGAATTCAAACTTTTACCAAAGTTTGCTCAAGATGGGGTTTTAAGTTTCCTTTTAGAAAAAAAAGTTTCTTTTCACCCTGATTTTCAACAAAAATTTATTTTGTTTATTTATTTTTCACATTACAAGATTTGGAAAATCTTGGGATGTGACAGAACCGGTATGGGCCAATGAAATCATTCCACGTGGCCAGCCTTCGATTTAAAACCAGATTTTGTTCTATTGAATGTTCAAACTTGCAAAAATCATAACTTTAAATCTACATGTCCAAATTTTACAAATTTAATATCAATGGAATCAGCAAATAAAATTGTATCCAGCCATGTACTTTGTTTAGTAATTTGCTTCTGTAAACTTAGTTTTTTTTTGCAGAAACTTGTGTAGGCATAATTTGAATATAAAAATTATTCTAGAAATATTTTTAGGGTAAAATCTTTGGTAAATGGATTGTTCTGAACCTACTGACCAAATAAACCAACTTTTGGATTTAAAAACATATTTTGTGATGCTAAGGAATAAATCTTTGAATTAAAGCATTTCTAGTTAAATAAAAATATTGATTATGTTTTAAAAATGCTTTTTGAGCAAAACCTTTTGAAAATGGTTGGAATTAAACTCTCTGACCCTAAACACCAAGTTTTATGATTTAAAAATATATTTGGTGAACCCTAGAAAAATTATTACTTTGTTTAAAGGCATTTCTAACAAATAAAATATTGCTTTGGTATAAAAATGGTTTATAAGTAAAACCTTTTGCAAATGGTTTTAATAATAAACACTTGACCATAAAACACTAACATTTGTGTTTAAAAATATATTTTTCAAACACTAGAAAGTATTGCTTTGATTTAAATCATTCCTAACAAAACAAAAATGATCTAAAGTGACCATTTTTCACTAACTTAATATCAAATGGTTTTGCCACTTTTATAAATGATCAATAGGTGTTTTACAATGTTTATAACCTATTAGAAACCACCATTCCAAATAAAACAATCTTTGGCATGCTTGCATGCATTGATTTGTTTTTATTATTCTATGTGATGAATTACTTGAATGGTAGATTGAATTTGTGCCTTGATTGAATTGTAGTGAAATTTGAAGAGTGTGACTATTGCAAGATCAAGGAGTGAACTTATAATATCTACCAAAAAGGCAAGTGGTGCTTCATACTTTTTTTCCTATTATTTTCACTATGCATTAGTGATATTTCTAAGTAAGACTTGTTTGGAATTTTTGCTAAGTATAAACTATGCCATGGGAAATCCTAGTAGATGAAACCTTAGTAGAATTTTTCTAAGTTAAGATTCCTACTACTATCATGATTAGCTTAGCTAGTAGAAAACAAGGGTGTATTATATTCATGCTATGGAATATTTCTAAGTCAAGGACTTGTGTTTTGCTTAATAAAACAACTAAGTGAATGAAACACCTGGGTGGAATGGTGGATTGGTGGATTGGTTTGTGTTGAGTGGTTACACAAGGCCCATTTCTATGGTTTACCTTGTGTATCACACTTGTGGAATGCCACCCAGGAATAAAGAGATTTGAGATGTCAAATGTTGTGAAGCTTCAAGTGCAGCCACTTGGCTTTATGGGCTATGCCTGGATCATATAGGTTGCAATAACTTAGCCAAATGGAAAGTTGGTGGTAGGGGATGATAGGTTTGGAGCGCGTCCATTCTAGTCTAAGGGAAGGCTTCTGAAAGATCTTGTCTCGATGCATGTTGAGTCTTGTGGAGAAAGTGCACCACTGCTGCAGAAGGAAAAATCTAAGTACTTAGCCGTGTCCCCGGCAATGGACAATTGGAGCATCAAGACATGGAAGCTATCAAGAATCTCCTCATCCCAATTTCTAAGTTAAAAAGTTGTGGTTGAACAAGGGTTGAAGGATCACCAATTTCTATTGGGAGATGCCTTGGGTGATTTTGACAAACCAAAACTTAGTGTTTTAAAATGATAAGGAAAAATCTAGTTTGAGCAAAGCAAGCCTAAGCTCCACTTAGCCAAATGCATATAGATGACAGACTCCACTATACTACCATAGTATCACTTGCCAATACAATTCAAATGTATCAACCCTTGTGGTTGTAACTTATTATGTTGCAGGTTTGTTTGATGTTAGTGAAGTGTGTTGATTAGGATTACAAGTCTACAACCAACATGATTGCCTTTGGCACTTTGAAGATGAAGGACTCCATGCTATAGTTATTTCTGCTGCATTGTAATGAGATAGCCAAATGAGCTATGTAAGATGTAATGAATTATTTTATTCATGGTTATAAAGTTGTATTATGACCTTTGTTTCTTGATATTACATCTTAACTGTGGATGCTAGCTATTGATCCAGGGACTAGCATTGTAAACACATGGACCTTTACCTTTATAAAGGTTGGGACCTCTACAATTACTATGTCAGATTGATTAATGGTTTTGTCTTATTGATTCTATCATGTCTGTGTTGTTTGTGATCTGGCATGCTCTCCGTTGTTAGTAGCTATCTTGGCCAAGTAGTTGCTAGTGACTCCAAGAGGGGGTATTTATGCTCGATAGTGGGTTCATGCCTCTATTTAATCTAAGGGAAGTGACAGAAATCTCTAAGGTTGAAGATGTGTTGTTGCCACTAGGGAGAAAACAACGGTCTCTTGTTCATGGAACAAGTGGATTGTTTACCTTACACACTTTGCTTAAAGCAGTTGTATGTTGCTTGCAACTTAATACTGGAGGTGGTTCGGATGATAACCCAAAGGTGGGCTTCTAGTCATAGATGCAGTTGGATGGCGGTCTATGTATATTGTTGTATTGCCCAATCGAATCTCATAGTATCTTTATGTCTAGTATTGCATTATTATGCCTTGCTCAGTCCTGTCAATTGCCCTCCTGTAATTTGTTTACCTTGCATGCCATGTTTGTTCATCTAAGGAGAACACCTCTAGTGAACTATGGACCCCGGTCCAATCTTTACCATTGATACATCTTCCACTGTTACTATTTACTTGCTGCAAACCATCATCACCTTCCACACCATATAGTTAATTCTTTGTTACAGTAACCAGTGAGATTGACAACATCACTATTAGTTGGGGCAAAGTATTGAGTTTGTGTTGTGCAGGTTTCCACGTTGCTTGCAACACCTTTGAGACATTTCCTTCCTCCTACTAGTTCGATAACCTTGGTTTCTTACTGAGGGAAGACTTGCTACCGTGCTGCATCACACCTTGATCTTGGGGTTTCCCGACAAAGCGCTCCCACGTTGATGTAGTGCCATCAAGATTTTCTGGCGCCGTTGCCGGGGAGGCTAAGGACGTCTTCACATGGGGAGTCCTCCCCAACCTTTCTCTTTACTTTGTTTTTGTTTTGCTTAGTTTCTTTTGCTTGGTTTTGTTTCCCTCTTTTTATCAAAAACACAAAAAAATTAGTTCCTGCTCTAGTTGCTGGTCTATTATTTCCTTGCTTGGATGGTTTCTTTGAAACTAGTTCTTATTGGCAAGGTGGGTTCATGGAAGAACAAAAGGATTATTATAAGGAACACCGTTTGTCACAAGGAAACACCTATGGGAACAAATTAATAAATTGAATACTATTGCTAGAGAGGTGTGCTCTACTTGTAATATTACTTATTGCTTTGATAAATCTTGTTGCTGTAGGAGGTATAAACACCTGCCTTTTCAATGTGAGTATAATGATAATGTTACCATATCTTCTTAAGTTAAAGGAATTTATGACTTTTATGATGTGGAACAACTTGAAGAATTTATTGCTTTCAAGGGTGCATTTGAACTTGCTAGTTTGCTTGAAAACACTAATGATGCAACTTATGAATCTGAGGTTTATGAGATACTTAAATTTTGCTTTGATAATTACCAGGAAGAAAATGGCTATATTCTTGAATAGTTTAATAGGTGTTTTCCACAAATGGAAGAGACTAATGCCTTGCAGGAGCCTATGGAAGAAGAAATTGCTGAAACTTAAAGCTCATTAAATGAAAAAGAGGAGGAGAGTGATGGTCAAGAGGAGGAAGAATGGATCTACCCATGCCTACCTTCTAATGAGAGTAACACTTTACCTCTTACATTATTTGATTGTCCCCCATGTTTACCAAAGGAGGATGAATGTTATGTTCCTGTGGATTCTTTTGAAATATCTGCTATGGGTAAAACTTGTGATAATAGTTATGCTCCTGTTATCTATGATAATCCTATATTTGTGCCTAACTTTGAAATACATGGTACTAAAGAGCTTTGCTTAGAAAATGTTTATGATAAAGCTCTAGACGATGCTCCTATATTGAATGATCAGTATTCTTGTTATAAAATTGTTAATAGTGGGTTTGAAGCTTTTAATCCCACTATTTTTGAGCTTGATAGAAATATTAAGTTTCCCTCGTTATGTTGAAATTTTTGAAGTTGCACTTGTTTTGCTTTCCTATGCTTGTTGCTTTGTTCTTTCTTGAATTGTTTTTTTTTAATATTCCTATGCATAGGAAGTGAGTTAGACTTAAATGTGTTTTGAATTTGCTTCTTGATGCTCTCTTTTACTTCAATTCATATTTCTCATGTGAGCATCTTCTCAAACTTTCCGTGCCTAACTTAAAGGCGTTAAAGAAAAGTACTTGTTATGAGATAACCCAAGAGTTTTCTTGAGTATTGGAAGTTATTACTTCAGTAATGACCTCTTCTTATCCTTTCTGATTGGTTTTTGTGCTAAGAATGACCTCTAATGAGAGGGAAGTAAGATTTGGGGAGTTGCTGTCCCGAAACAGATTTCTGTATCCACCATAAAAATTCGTGAGGAGTCTATGTAAGTCGGATTGAGCTAAAAAATTACAATAAATCCCCCAGTATGTTATAAAACTTTCATTAGTTCAACAGTTTTTGATTTGAGCAACAGAAGGTCTTCGAAAAAATTGGTTTCTACATGCTGGTCTGTTTAGATAGATTTCTATCATTATTTGCATTTGCTTCTTATTGATTCCTTTTTGGGAAATTGAGCTTTTTAAAAGAGTTGATACAGTAGCTTGTGTTTTTAGTGAAAGTTTTGATGTTCCAAAGCTTATCCCGTGGGAATATTATCTTTTGAATACACTAATGTTGCTAATGAGGATTGTGTGAAATTTTGTATGAAGGAAAATTTTCAGTTGTAGAGAGAGAATGATGTACTAAGATGAAGAATGGACAAAAGCTCAAGCTTGGGGATGCCACCCCAAGAAATATCCAAGAGTTACAAGCGTCAAAGCTTGGGTGTGCCCAAGGCATCCCCTTCTTCATCAATAAAAAGCTCAGGTCTTTCTAGACACTTCGTTTTTATTGTTTCATGCATAGTTGTGTTGTTCTTGGAGCATCTTATTTTTTGTTTGGTTTGCTTAGTTTGTTTAGTTTGCTTGAATAAAGTAGTTTGGACCCCCGTTCTCGCTGTGTTGTTTCAAATAAGTTGATTGGTGTTGGAAAGAAGTAGAAAGTTCTTGCTTGAAATAGTGCAAGAAGAGCTTGCTTTGGCTGTGACTTAGACTTTAGAATGTCATGCTAGGTGTTGTTTTGACCTTATTCTTAGTGATTATTACTGTAGAATGACTTATTCCAAAAAAATTGGGACTGCTTAGTGTGCCTTGAAAGAATCATGCGTTGTTTTAGCATGCAAAATCATAGTATTGTGGTATTCTCCTTTGATGCTTTGTTTGGGTTGACTTGGCACATGCTCACAGCATGTTATGACTATGAACAAGTAACCATAGCCTCTATGATCATTTATTCCTTGACTTGTAGTACCACTCTATGCTTTGATTAGTAATGTTTCATCACTCTACATGATTATGGCCATTATTGATCTTTGAGTTGGTCACTCCCAGTCTTTTGATAGCCTCCACTTGTATGAGTAAGCTCTAGTCATGCTTCCAACTCCAAATAAACCAAGTTATTCCAAAGTGTCCACTATAAATTCCTATGCATGGTGTGTTACACCATTCCAAGTATATTCTAGTTTTCAGCTACCTTCCAATTAAAATGTATTTTGTTATGTGAAAACTTAGTGATTAAAGCTCTCACGAACTTGAGGACACACTTTATATTTCTTGACCCTAATAAACTTGAACCATTATGTCATCTCTGTTGTATATGCTTGCACTTATACGTTGGAATTAGCAGAACTGTGCTGTCATGGGGAACGCTTTCAACATTACACTTGTACTTTGTACAAACTTGATATCATGCTCTTTTGTCTATGGATGTCATCGGTGTGAAATGAAAGGGGAGCTTATAAGGCCATGGAGTTATGTATTTTGTGTTAGAGAAACACCTGGGCCGCTAGCCTAAGCCATGCCTAATCATGGTGGAAACTTGCAGCATCACCATAGTGACATCTATGAAGCATTCTTATTATAAAAAAGAGATTTAGAAGAAGAGACATATGAGAAAAGAGGAAAGAGAGAAAAAAACACCATATTCCCATGGTAAATAAGAAGAATGCGAGATGCTCATTATCTTCTTGCCTTGCCATTTTGGTTATGGGAAAGCTCATGTAGCATGTGCAAGGGGTAGCCAGTTGGCAGTTCTCTATGATACACATGTACTTACTATGACAAGAACTTGCAAGTAACTAAACTTGAGTAGCATGAGAAGCGGCCCTCGTATTCAAGGGACATGATATTGCCAACTTATACTTTGTCAAGCATATACTCCATAGTTTGTTCACTTTAACCTTAAACACTTCAAGATTCTTATGATAGGGGCAATGAGGTTTGAATGCTAACAAGTACAATAAATTTTGGAAGCTCTTTTTGAAACTTGAAATCCCTGCTTCCCTTTTTGAAGGGCCTTTCTTCCACCATTATATTGAGTGTCCACCTTCTACCTTTAGGCACCAGTTAAGAGAGCATAGTTACCATACTTAGTTCTATGTACATTGTCCCAAAACTTATTGATTGATGCATATTGTTGATATTACTTGTTCTTGTGCTGTTTGTATCTAGTCACTCTTATGAACTTTGAAGGTGTCTTATGCATATATTTGCTACTCTATGAGGGACAAGCTGAATGCCACTATGCCATGTTTTCTGTATGTGAAACAAACAAACGTTTTTCAATGCATGTTATTCATGATCTTTGTTTGTAGCCTTTCATGTTGCATGCATAGTTACTTTGTCTTACTATTAGAACTCCATCTTTCATGTTCATGTTTAGAGTTATTTGATCCCAGCTTTCAATGCTTGCAAATGGTTTGATCTTGGTTTTGATGGTGCATGTCACCTTAAAAATTATTCTTTTTATCACATACCTACTCGAGGACGAGCAGGAGTTAAGCTTGGGATGCTTGATACGTCGGAAACGTATCTATAATTTTTTATGTTCCATGCTTGTTTAGTATCTACTTTGCTTTGCTTTGTCCACACTTTGAGGTGCTTTTTATATGTTTTCTGGTACTAACCTATTAACAAGTTGCCATAGTGCCAGTTGCCTGTTTTCTGTTATTTTTGGTTCCAGAAAAGCTAGTAAGGAAATATTCTCGGAATTGGATAGGTGCCACAGCGCTCCCACTTTGACGCAGCGTGATGGCGCTCCAATTTCGAGAATATTTCCTTACTAGCTTTTCTGGAACAAAAAACAGCAGAAAACATGCAACTAACACTGTGGCAACTTGTTAATAGGTTAGCACCAGAAAACATATGAAAAGCACCTCAAAGTGTGGACAAAGCAAAGCAAAGTAGATACTAAACAAGCATGGAACATAAAAAATTATAGATACGTTTCCGACGTATCAAGCATCCCCAAGCTTAACTCCTGCTCGTCCTCGAGTAGGTAAGTGATAAAAGAATAATTTTTGAGGTGACATGCACCATCAAAACCAAGATCAAACCATTTGCAAGCATTGAAAGCTGGGATCAAAGAACTCTAAACCTTTGCATGAAAGATGGAGTTCTAACAATAAGACAAAGTACCTATGCATGCAACAAGAAAGGCTACAAAGATCATGATTAACATGCATTGAAAAACGTTTGTTTGTTTCACATACAGAAAACATGGCATAGTGGCATTCAACTTGTCCCTCATGGAGTAGCAAATAGATGCATAGGACACCTTCAAAGTTCATAAGAGTGACTAGATACAAATAGCACAAGAACAAGCAATATCAACAATATGCATCAATCAATAAGTTTTCGGACACTGCACATAGAACTAAGAATAACAACTATGCTCTCTTAACTGGTGCCTAAAGGATAGAAGGTGGAGACTCAATATAATAGTGGAAGAAAGGCCCTTCATAAAGGGAAGCAGGGATTTCAAGTTTCAAAAGGAGCTTCCAAAAATTATGGTACTTGTTAGCTTTCATCCCTCATTGCTCCTATCATAAGCATCTTGGAGTGATTAAGGTTAAAGTGAACAAACTATGGAGTATATGCTTGACAAAGTATAAGATGGCAATCTCATGTCCCTTGAATATGAGGGCCGCACCTCATTCTACTCAACTTTAGTCACCTGGAAGTTCTTGTCATAGTAAGTACATGTGTATCATAGAGAACCGCCAACGAGGTACCCCTTGCACATGGTACAAGAGCTATCCCATAACCAAAATGACAAGGAAAGCATACAATGAGCATCTTAGTGATATTTTTATTTGCTATTTGCATAGGTTTTTATTGAGGATGCTTCACAGATTGCTCATTATGGTGATGCTGCAAGTTTCCACCATGATTACGCATGGCTTAGGCTAGCGGCCCAGCCGTTTCTCTAACACAAAGTACATAACTCCATGGACTTACAAGCTCCCTTTTTATTTCACAACGGGGACATCCATAGACAAAATAGTATGATATCAACTGTGTACAAAGTACAAGTGCAATGTTGAAAACATTACCCATGACAACATGGTTCTGCTAATTTCAATGTATAAGTGCAAGCATATACAACATTGATGACAGAATGGTTCAAGTTTATTAGGGGCAAGGAATATAAAGTGTGCCATCAAGTTCGTGAGAGCTTTAATCACTAAGTTTTCACATAACAAAATACTTTTTAATTGGAAGATAGATGTAAACAAGTATATACTTGGAATGGTGTAACACACCATACATAGGAATTTATAGTGGACACTTTGGAATAACTTGGTTTCTTGGGAGTTGGAAGCATGAGTAGAGCTTACTCATACAAGTGGAGGCTAGCAAAAGAATGGGAGCAACCAACTAAGAGAGCAATAATGGCCACAATCATGCAGAGCGACAAAACATTACTAATCAAAGCATAGAGTGGTACTATAAGTCAAGGACTAAATGATCATAGAGGCTATGGTGACTTGTTCATAGTCATAACATGGTGTGAGCATGTGCCAAGTCAACCCAAATAAAACATCAAAACAGAATACCACAATACTATGCTTTTGCATGCTAAAACAACGTATGATTCCTTCAAGGCACACTAAGAAATCCCAATTGTTTGGAACAAGTCATGCTACAGCAATAATCACTAAGCATAAGGTCAAAACAACACCTAACATGACATGTTAAAGTCTAAGTCACAGTCAATGCAAGCTCCTCTTGCACTTTCAAGCAAGAACTTTCTACTCCTTTCCAACACCAATATAACTTATTTGAAACAACACAGCAAGAACGGGGGTACAAACTACTTTATTCAAGCAAACTAAATAAACTAAGCAAAGCAAACGAAAACTAAGATGCTCCAATAACAACACAACAGTGCATGAAACAATAAAAACGAAGTGTCTAGAAAGACCTGAGCTTTTTATTGATGAAGAAGGGGATGCCCAAGGCATCCCCAAGCTTTGACGCTTGTACCTCTTGGATATTTATTGGGGTGACACCGGGGTGGCATCCCCAAGCTTGAGCTTTTGTCCATTCTTCATCTCATTACACCATTCTTTCTCTACACCTGAAATTTTTTCCTTCATACAAAATTTCACACATTTTCATTAGCAACATTAGTGTATTCAAAAGATAATAGACCCTTGGGTTAGCTTTAGAACATCAAAACTTTAACTAAAAATACAAGCTACTGTAGGAACTCCTTCAAAAGCTCAATTTCCCTAAAAGAACCCAAAAAGAATCAATAAGAAGAAAATACAAATAATGGCAGAAATCTGTCAAAACAGACCAGCAGGTAGAAACCAATTTTTTAAAAGACCTTATGTTGCTCAAATAAAAAAGTGTTGAACTAACGAAAGTTAGCTAATATACTGGGGGATTTATTCGTAAATTGGAAGCTCAATCCGACTTACAGAGACTCCTCTTGAATTTTTATGGTGGAGGACAGAAATCTGTTTCGGGGCAGCAACTCCCCAAATCTTACTTCCCTCTCATTAGAGGTCATTCTTGGCACAAAATGCAAACAAAAAGGATAAGGAGAGGTCATTACTCAATTAATAACTTCCAAGACTCAAGTAAACTCTTGGGTTATCTTCCAACAAGTACTTTTCTTTAACGCCTTTAAGTTAGGCACAAGAAGGAAGAAATCAAGTATTTTCAAATGAAGAAGCATTATCAATACTTGCAAAGTCTTCAACTATGAAAGGTATCTCATCCAAATGAGTTTTGGAGGATCCCTTCTCATCTCTCTTTGGTTCACTACTTTCATCAAAAGGATTTTGAGGAACAATCCAATCAAAATTCTTTTCAAAGGCTTCATGCATCCCAACAAGCTTAAAGGGTATGTGTATATTAAATTCCTCTATAGGTTTGGTTTTATCTGAAGTAACCACAACATCTACACATGAGCCTAGCATATTAAAATGCTCAAAGACCTTTTTGGATTCCTTAGCAACATCATGGAACTCTTTTAGTAAAGTTTCAAGAATAAGTTCTCTCTTTTCAGCATTCTTTTCTTCTGTTAGTTTGAGGAACAAAATTTGCGTCATGGGGTTAAGGCTAACAAACCTAGACTCCAACATATGAACTAAATAATCTGCAGCAATTTCATAATTAGGAGAAAGTTCTGCTATAGATCTATCCTCAATATCCTCATGCTTGCTAACATGATTAAAGAATTCTTCAATATTTTCTTTCCCAATTATAGAGCCACTACCTATCGAAAGGTCCTTCAGGATGAACTTGGGGAACAACATGGTGAGCTAGAGCAAGGTGGCAACTAGAGTAGGAGCTAATTTTTTTGTGTTTTTTGATAAGAGAAAGCAAACCAAACTAAACTATTTTTTTGGAGTTTTTGATAAAAAGAGGCAAAAAAAACCAAGCAAAAGAAACTAAGCAAACCAAAAAGAAAGTAAAGAGAAAGGTTGAGGAGGACTCCCCTTGTGAAGACGTACTTAGCCTCCCCAGCAACGGCGCCAGAAAATCTTGAAAGCGCTGCGTCAACGTGGAGCGCTTCGTCGAGAAACCCCAAGATCAAGGTATGATGCAGCACAACAACAAGTCTTCCCTCAGTAAGAAACCGAGGTTATCAAACCAGTAGGATGAAGGAAACGTCTCAAAGGTGTTGCAAGCAACGTGGAAACCTGCACAACACAAACTCAAGACTTTGCCCCAACTAACAGTGAGGTTGTCAATCTCACCGGTTGCTGTAACAAAGGATTAAATGTATGGTGTGGAAGGTGATGATGGTTTGCAGCAAGTAAACAGTAACAGTGGAAGATGTATCAATGGTAAAGATTGGACCGGGGTCCATAGTTTACTAGAGGTGTTCTCTTTAGATAAACAAATAAGGCATGCTGGGTAAACAAATTACAGCAGGGCAATTGACAGGATTGAGCAGGGCATAACAATGCAATACTAGACATAAAGATCCTATGAGATTTGATTGGGCAATACAACAAGATACATAGACCGCCATCCAACTGCATCTATGACTAGAAGTCCACCTTTGGGTTATCATCTGAACCCCCTCCAGTATTAAGTTGTAAGCAACAGACAACTGCTTTAAGCAAAGTGTGTAAGGTAAACAATCCACTTGTTTCATGAACAAGATACCGTTGTTTTCTCCCTAGTGGCAACAACACATCTACAGCCTTAGAGATTTCTGTCACTTCCCTTGATTAAATAGAGGCATGAACCCACTATCGAGCATAAATACCCCCTCTTGGAGTCACTAGGAACTACTTGGACAAGATAGCTACTAACAACGGAGAGCATGCAAGATCGCAAGCAACACAGACATGATAGAATCAATAAGACAAAACCATTAATCAATCTGACATAGTAATCTCAATATCCATCATATCCCCGCAAACACAACATGCATGATTACAAATAGATGAGATCTTGATTATGAACGGACCTCACAAGATCTAGACATGAAAGCACAAGGAGGAGATACAACCATCTAGCTACTACATGGACCCGTAGTCCAAGGTGGAACTACTCATGCTTCATACCGAAGGCTGGCATGATAAAGAAGAAGGCCTCCGGGATGATCTCCTCTCTGGCAGGATGCTGGGAAGAGCTTCAGATACCCCCGATCTAGGGATGATGGTGGCGGTGGCTACAGACGGTTTCGTGGAATATTGATCGGGTGCTTAGGGTTTAGACATCGGGGGCTTCTTATAGGCGAAGAGGCGAGGCTGGGAGGCGGCCAGGGGGCTCACACCCTGCCTAGGCGCGGACCAGGGTGCGCCCGCACCTAGGAGGGGTGCAGCCGCCCTGTGGCGCCCCTCTGTCTCTCCTCTGGACTGCGTGTTCTCCTCAGTGAAATATTGACTTTGGTTTTTGTTTCGTCCAATTTTGAGAATATTTTCTTACTAGCTTTTCTAGAACCAAAAACAGCAGAAAACAGGCAACTAGCACTGTGGCAACTTGTTAATAGGTTAGTACCAGAAAACATATGAAAAGCACCTCAAAGTGTGGAAAAAGCAAAGCAAAGTAGATACTAAAAAAACATGGAACATCAAAAATTATAGATACGTTTCCGACGTATCATAGCGCCATCAGGGAAACATGGATGGTTGATGGAGAGGCATTGGTGATGATGATGGCGATGATCCTCTCCAAATTCCCCGTCCCAGCAGGGTGCCAGAACGGAGTTTCTAGTTCTGAATCGCGGTTTCTGGTGGTGACGGCATAACGGAACTCTTTCTGGAAAAACGTCGACCCTCCCTGAGTTTTTAGGTCAAACGACAACTTATAGGCAAAGAGGGAGGCCGAGGGGGTGCCTGAGGTGGCCACACCCCCTCCAGGTGCGGCCAGGCCTGGCCCGCGCGGCAGGGGTGTGTGGGCCCCTCAGGCTTCCACTCCATCTCGTATATGGCTCCGTGAGTCTTCTGGTGAAATAGGATTTTTGACATATTTTCTGGGATTTTTCCTGATAGTTGATTTTCTGCACAAAAACTAGACCCCAAGATAATTCTGCTGAAAACAACGTCAGTCTATGTTAGTTGTATCCGAATCAAACAAGTTTAGAGTAAAACAATAGCAAAAGTGTTTGGAAAAGTAGATATGTTTTGGACGTATCAGTGGGAGAGGGGCTACCACTCTGAGGTGTACTGGATCAACTTCCTCGAGTGGGAGCACAAGTTGCAGCGCGCCACCACCATCCGCCATGACCTGCAGCCGGGGGAGGTCTACCAGATCCCCGACATCGACTCGAACAACGAGGGCGCCCACAACCACTCCGATGCCGACCTCGGCAGCGAGGACAACAACGACAAGGACGACGTCATCGTCAAGCAGGAGGCGACGGACGACGTCGCCACGAACCTACCCCCGGAGTACCACGAGGTGTTGGCGCGGGGCTATGACGAGGACGCCTTCACTGAGCAGGCCATTGAGGCCAGCGCGCGGGAGGAGGAAGCCTAGTGGGTCGACTTTGAGGAAGCCGTCTAGCTAAACAGCATGGTGACGCAGGTGAACGCCTAGCTGCCTCCACCGCCGCCGCTGCCGGGATGGGTGCCTTCGATCGCGCCGGAGGTGGGGATGGAGCTGGCGCACCTCCAACACGGTTGGGCGCCGTGGCCTGGGTAGATGATCAATCCACCTGCGCCCGCTCCCATTTCTACCTTGCCGCCGCCCAACCTCTGGACGCCACCGGAGTACATCGACCTCGACCCGTAGATGGACGAGGCGGCGCCGACGCGGGAAGATCGGTAGCTAGGGGTAGTTGTTTAAATTCCGTTTTAATATTTTGAATGTAAATTAAGTATGACTTTTCTAGTTTTTGCCGTGAACTGTTTGTATTTGAATTTGCAAAAAAATGCCGCGCCCAGGCCAGAAAAATAGGTCACGCCGCTGGGCGCGGCTGGCCGGACAGGCCGGACCCCTCCCCAAATCACTGCGGTCCGACCCAAACGGACACAAACAGACCGTTTGGGGTCCGGATGGTTCGGCCCGGTGGATATGCCCTCAGGACATCTCCATCCAGAAGACCTAAGCGGACGCGTGGGATGTGCGTGGCGTCCCAGTGGAACGACCCATCGGGATTAAGTCAGACGGACTGACTCATTCGTGACCAAATCTGATGCCCGAATGGGTTTGTGCGGATAGACGCGGACGCTGGCCTATACTAGGCTGGCCCAGTTGCAGTCATAGATGGGCCTTCTTCTCTCTCCTCTCTCTTAAACTGGCCTGTCCGATTTTGTCCGTTTGGATCACGCTGCTGGGCGCGGCTGGCCGGACAGGCCGAACCACGACCAAAAAGCACCGGTGGTTCGACCCGAATGGACTAAAATAGACCGTTTGGGTCATTTGTTTGGGTCTCCACGGTGTGACTCATTTGTCCGCGCTTGGTCAACCGAGACAGTCTTTTTTAAAAAAATTCAAAAAAGCGAAATCGTGCTAAAACTCCAAAATTCGTACATATTCATACATAATTTAGATTCAAAATATAAAAGACGAAATTTAAACTAGCCATAGCCCTAGCTACCGATCTTCGCATGCCGGCGTCGCCATGTTCGTCTACGGGTCAAGGTCGATGTACTCCGGTGGCGTTCAAAAGTTGGCTAGTGGCAGGGACGGAGCGGCCGCGGGCGCGGGTCGTTAGATCACCTGCCCAGGACACACTGCCGACGACGCCATTTCGGTGGTGGAGGTGTGCCAGCTCCATCCCCTCTTCCAGCGCGATCGGTGGCGCCCATCCCGGCCGCAACATCGGTGACAGCAGCTGCGCGTTCTCCTGCGCCACCTGGCCGGTGAGCTGGATGACCTCTTGGTAGCCGAACCACAAGGCGTCCTCGTCATGCACGATGGCCGCTTCCGGTGTACGACGTGGGGGCATAGGGGATGAGGGAGGCCGACATGTGCGGCGAAGACACATACCGAAGCACCACGCGCTTTTTGGCGCCGATGTTGCGGCCGTGCTTGAGCTTCTCCTCCGACTTGAGGAGCTGGCCGCACGAGCCGATGCGGCTCTTGCTCGAGGCATTGTCGGGACGCATGTGGGCGAGGCGGGTTGTTTGGTGGCGGCGGCGTAGCAAATGGGGCGGCGAGGTGACCGGATTTGGGCGTTGGAGGGCTTGTCGGCGGCAGCGGAGAGGGAGAGGGCGTGACAGAGAGGTTAGGGTTTCCGCTCGGGTCGGCCTCTCGGACAGGTAGATGTAATGGTTTGATGGATGGTTAAACGGATCATCGAATAAGTTTTACGGGCCGAGAGTAGTATACGGACTCTGATGGCCTGTATGTCGTGAGTAAAATTTGGTTTACGGGCGGTTTGGCACCTCTTAAGTCGGCCGGGCAAAAATATGCTCACTCGTCGCTGCCCACGCTGCGCCGAGTTTATTTACTATACTACTGATACTACTCACGAGTTTATTTACTACTCAGGCGGGCATGATGATGATTCAGGTTCAGAGAGGACCAGGCCTGTACCGCTGCGACTCTGACAGCGTGACGCTTTGACGGTGCGTAAATATGTGCGACCAGAGAGCCAGTCAGCTGATCTGCTCTGCTCAGCTCAGCTGGCGGGCACCCAGTTTTCAACGCCTCTATCATCCTACGCTTTGGACGTGCGCTGTCAGTGGCAGCAGGGCATAACTAGAAGCAGGCAGCAGAGAAATAGTATTTTTCTATTTTTTCTGTTGCGGATAAAAATCTTTGTTTATGCCGGTGCTCCTCGGAGTTAAATGACAGGGAACAGGGTACCCTGAGCCGTTGGGTCGGGGCGGATAGGCCATTTGCTTTCGGTTGTTGCGAATTGTCACTATGTCACTGTAGATTATTTCAGGCATATGTTAGAAGTATTTTTGTAAAGCGCCTAGAAAAATTATATTTTGTGGTATTTTAGAAAGTGTTAGAAAAAACAGTAAGATATTCCGTGGCATTTTTTAGAGTGCCAGAAAAAAAAAGATATTCCGAAACATTTTTTGAAGTGCTAGGAGATTATTGAAGGCATTTTTCAATAGTGACTCAAAGATATAATCTTTTAAGATACTTTTGAAAATATCTGCTTGAGAAATAACTTAACAGTCTAGTTATAACAGCTAATTAATATACCACTAGAATAAGTCTAGTTATAACAGCAGTCTATTTATAATATCTAACTTACCAGTTCAAAAAAAGCTATAACAGCCACACTACATACTTAGATATATATTTAAGTTCATCTTAACACCAACAATTCAAAAGACTCCATCTAAACAGTCCAAAAGGAATTTAACGGTCCATCTTAACAGTCCAAAAGGCTTGACAACCACAGTATATACTAGATATTAACAATCCAACTACTAAGATGTATCGTTGCACTTTCCCCCGTTAGGCATCTCCACCTGGGAGACCCAAACAGGCAATCTAAACTGTCTGTTTTCATCCGTTTGAGTTTAGTCACCGACGGTTTTGAGGTATGGTCCGGCTTGTCCGGCCAGCCACGTCCAGCGGCACGACCAAAATGAACTAAATCGGACAGGCCAGTCCAAGAGAGAGGAGAGAGAAAATGGTCTATTGCGTGGATGCAACTGGGACAGCCTGCTACAAAATCGGACATGCTAGCATTCATATGTCCGGACAAACACATCCGTGACACAAATTTGATGCCCGAATGGGTCGGTCCGACCTGCATCAGTTCGGATGGGTTGTACCGCCGGGGCGCCGCGCACATCTTGCGCGTCCGTGCGGACGTGCTAAGACCATTTGGATAGAACCGGTGGACATGCCCTTAGAGCATCTCCGTTTCTATGGCATTCTTTTGACTCGGAAATATTGTCCCGTCGCGTTCTTAGAACCCCTATTTGGTCAGGATTTCGTCCAACTCTCATCCGGCGTTTTCAGGCCGAACTCGGGGAGCTGACAACCGCCTGGTAACACCATATGAAGCGAAAAAGTGGGTGGGCCAACCCTGTTGGCGAGACAATGATACATCAGAAACGTATCTATAATTTTTGATGTTCCATGCTTGTTTAGTATCTACTTTGCTTTGCTTTGTCTACACTTTGAGGTGTTTTTATATGTTTTCTGGTACTAACCTATTAACAAGATGCCACGGTGTCAGTTGTCTGTTTTCTTCTGTTTTTCGTCCCAGAAAGGCAGAAAATCAATATTCTCGAAATTAGACGGGACAAAATCCAAAGTCAATATTTTACCGTGGGGAACACGAAGCCTGAATACGAGACGGAGGAGAGCCACCAGGAGACCACACCCCTTGGCCGTGCAGACAAGGTGGGCCCGCACCTGGGAGGTGCAGCCGCCCTGGCGACCCTCCTGCCTAGCCTCTTCGCCTATAAAGACCCCCCGATGCCTAAACCCTAAGTACCCGATCAATATCCCACGAAACCGTCTCTAGCCGCCGCCACCATCGTCCCTAGATCGGGGGGATATGAACCTCTTCACGGCACCCTGCCGGAGGGGAGATCATCCCGGAGGCCTTCTTCTTCATCATGCCAGACTCCGGTATGAAGCGTGAGTAGTTCCACCTTGGACTACGGGTCCATGTAGTAGCTAGATGGTTGTATCTCCTCTTTTGTGCTATCATGTTTAGATCTTATGAGATCCATTCATGATCAAGATCTCATCTATTTGTAATCATGCATGTTGTGTTTGCGGGGATCCGATGAATATTGAGATTACTATATTAGATTGATTAATGGTTTTGTTTTATTGATTCTATCATATCTGTGTTGTTTGAGATCTTGCATGCTCTCCATTTCTAGTAGCTATCTTGGTCAAGTAGATGCTAGTGACTCCAAGAGGGGGTATTTATGCTCGATAGTGGGTTCATGCCTCTATTTAATCTAAGGGAAGTGACAAAAATCTCTAAGGTTGTAGATATGATGTTGCCACTAGGGAGAAAACAGCGGTATCTTGTTCATGGAACAAGTGGATTATTTACCTTACACACTTTGCTTAAAGCAGTTATCTGTTGCTTGCAACTTAATACTGGAGGGGGTTCGGATGATAACCCGAAGGTGGATTTCTAGTCATAGATGCAGTTGGATGGCGGTCTATGTATCTTGTTGTATTGCCCAATGAATCTCATAGGATCATGAATGTCTAGTATTGCATTGTTATGCCTTGCTCAGTCCTGTCAATTGCCCTGCTGTAATTTGTTTACCCAGCATGTCATGTTTGTTTATCTAAGGAGAACACCTCTAGTGAACTATGGACCCGGTCCAATCTTTTCCATTGATACATCTTCCACTGTTACTGTTTACTTGTTGCAAACCACCATTACCTTCCACACCATACAGTTAATCCTTTGTTATCAAACCGGTGAGATTGACAACCTCACTGTTCATTGGGCAAAGTCTTGAGTTTGTGTTGTGCAGGTCTCCAAGTTGCTAGCAACACCTTTCAGTCGTTTCCTTCCGCCTACTGGTTCGATAACCTTGGTTTCTTACTGAGGGAAAAGTTGCTGATGTGCTCATCACACCTTGCTCTTGGGGTCTCCCAACGAGGCGTTGACAACACGCCCATCATCAGATAACCCCATTTCCCACTACCACTAGCCTCTCCCGCGGCAATGAGCTTTCCCTAGCTGCCCTGTCGCTATGTCTTCACCGGCGAAGCTCCACCATGCCAAGTCGAAGCCATGCCTGTAGATAGGTCTGCCGCCGTCGCCACACCCTTTCTCCTTGATCTAGGACGCCTTTCGCCGTCCCTCCTTTGCCGTAGCTCAGCATCGCTTCGAGCTCCTGCCACCTCGCCCGCCAAGTGTTCGGCATTTTCTCGTTCGGCCATGGACTTTGACGACGAGGATCAGATGTGGAGCAGGCATTTGGTGTGCTCCAATAGAGGTTTGCAATTGTCTAGTTCTCTGCTATGACCTGATCAAAAGATCAGGTGTGAGAACTAATGAACTGTTGTGTGACCTTGGAAAACATGATCATTAAGGATGAGAGGAAGGACCCAGTGAATTTGGTCGAGAAGACCGAGCCATACTACAGACAGGGACCTCTTGTAGAGCCTGATAACCAGGTGTCGCCAACCTGGGTTGTTTTCATCGCCATGCGTTAGGAGATCTGTGAGATCCAAGCACATGACATAATAGGATTGATAGGAAACTCATACCAACAAGTTGCAACTTCTTTTCCGGAAGCTCATTCGAAAAGAACTCTAAGGTTAAGCGTTCTTGGCCTAGAAAATTCTAGGATGGGTGACCGACCGGGAGTGGGTACCGGGTGCGCATGAGTCAGGACAAAGTGCGCAAAAAAGACTAGTATTGGTCTGTGGGGCCAGTCTAGATATCCTATTAAGCTACCAATAGTGACACCCCGGGGCGCTGTGGACGGGGTGTTACAAGATTTGAGACCCGGTAGTGCATCAACAACTGCAGGATGATCTAGTTGAGCACATATGGATATGCATGGGCAACATGTAGATGTCGAGCATGAACTGGCCAAACAAAGTTGAAATATGTTGTATTTTTAGTCTATGTCGATCTATATTAAATTTTATGACGAACTATGTTAAAATTCATGCAGAACTAGGCCAAACATTGCTCTCTATTCATATTATGCCGAACTATGCCAAAAACTGGTCGCATTTGAGCCGAATTTGGGCGAAAACTCGCCGATTTTGCTTCGCCTGAGAACCACGCCAGGGAACGCGAGTAGGAAACTGGGCGTTCCTAGGACAAAAACTACATTCGTTCGGCGCTAAATAGCAACGGATTTCGGCCTAGGAACACCCAACGAATGGAGGTGCTCTTAGGGCATTTTCACCGGTTCGACCCAACCGTCCATTTGCGTCCGAACTTGTCTGCATGGATGTGCGGGACATACACGGCGCCTCAGCGGCACGACCCATCCGGACGGACGCGTCCGTCTTGACCCATCTGTTGTAACATCCCAAAAATATTAATGAGGATCAATTTCTAATTAACCAAACTTAGGGTTAACAAAAGCTTTTATTAATAAACCATATGTTAATGCCTATGTGTTTTGAATGTGTGTGAATGTTTGCAAGGCCATGTTTGATTGTTGTAAATGATGAGAAATGGTTTAAAGATCAAAATCATATCATCTAGGTCAAATCCAAAACAGATCAAAACCAAAGAAAATTTAAATATGAAGCATATAACCTACTGGTCATTTTTGCAAAAGTTAATGATGTCTACGCACTTCTATTCTTGTAGACAGCTGTTCTGCCTCCAAGTGCAGAGGTTTGCAGAACAGCAGCAAGTTTCCCTTAAGTGGATCACCCAAGGTTTATCGAACTCAGGGAGGAAGTGGTCAAAGGTATCCCTCTCAAGCAACCCTGCAATCAAGATACAAGAAGTTTCTTGTGTCCCCAACACACCCAATACACTTGTCAGTTGTATAGGTGCACTAGTTCGACGAAGAGATAGTGAAATACAAGTGGTAACGGTGCCAAAAAAGAGCTTCTGACTTGTTGTTGACGTGGGAGAGACTAAAAGCAAACTGAAATAAAGATAGCAGAAAGCAAACATGCAACAGATCTAGATGCAAATGGTGTTTCAATGTTTAGAAACAAGGCCTAGGGATCATACTTTCTCTAGTGAACACTCTCTCATATAAATATCTTCTCTTAATGATACTACTCTTAACTACTCTCCGGTTGGACACTCTAATCCATGGTAGGGCTATAACAACACTCCTCAAAGTCTTCCATTCCCAATCTAGATAACCCCACACTGTCACCTTGAGCGCTAGATGGTTCCAACAAACACCACATTTTCATAGAGACATCCAACTCAATAAGTTTTGGGACAATGCACATAAAACTAATAATGACAACTATGCTCTCTTAATTGGTGCCTAAGGATACAAGGTGGAGACTCAATATAATGGTGGAAGAAAGGCCCTTCAAAGGGAAGCAGGGATTTCAAGTTTCAAAAAGAGCTTCCAAAAATTCTGGTACGTGTTAGCTTTCAGCTCTCATTGACCCTATCATAAGCATCTTGAAGTGATTAAGGTTAAAGTAAACAAACTATGGAGTATATGCTTGACAAAGTATAAGTTGGAAATCTCATGTCCCTTGAATACAAGGACCGCTCCTCATGCTACTCAACTTTAGTCGCCTGTAAGTTCTTGTCATAGTAAGTACATGTGTATCATAGAGAACCGCCAACGGGGTAACCCTTGCACATGATAGAGGATCTATCCCATAATAAAAATGACAAGGCAAGCAGACAATGAGCATCTCAACAATCTTCTTATTTACCATGGGAATATGGTGTTTTTTTCTCTCTTTACTCTTTTCAATATGTCTCTTTTTTATAAGAAGAAAGCTTCATAGATGTCATTATGGTGATGTTGCAAGTTTCCACCATGATTAGGCATGGCTTAGGCTAGCGGCCCAGGTGTTTCTCTAAAACACATACATAACTCCATGGACTTACAAGATCCCCTTTCATTTCACATTGACAACATCCATAAACAAAAGAGCATGATATCAACTGTCTACAAAGTACAAGTGCAATGTTGAAAGTGTTCCCCGTGACAGCATGGTCCTGCTAATGTCAACGTATAAGTGCAAGCATATACAACATAGATGACACAATGGTTCAAGTTTATTAGGGGCAAGAAAAATAAAGTGTGCCATCAAGTTTGTGAGAGCTTTAATCACTAAGTTTTCACATAACAAAAAGTATTATTAATTGGAAGGTAGATGAAAACAAGAATATACTTGGAATGGTGTAACACACCATGCATAGGAATTTATAGTGGACACTTTGGAATAACTTGGTTTCTTGGGAGTTGGATGCATGAGTAGAACTTACTCAATACCAGTGGGGCCTAGCAAAAGACTGGGAGTGACCAACTAAAAGAGCAATAGTGGCCATAATCATACAGAGCGACAAAACATTACTGATCAAAGCATAAAGTGGTACCACAAGTCAAAAACTAAATGATCATAGATGCTAAGGTGACTGGTTCATAGTCATAACATGGTGTGAGCATGTGCCAAGTCAACCCAAACAAAGCATCAAAGATAATACCACAATATTATGCCTTTGTATGCTAAAACAACGCATGATTCTTTCAAGGCTCATTAAGCAATCCTAATTGTTTGGAACAAGTCATGCTAAAGCAATAATCACTAAGCATAAGCTCAAAACAACACCCAGCATGACAAGCTAAAGTCTAAGTCACAATCAAAGAAAGCTCCTCTTGTACCACTATAAGCAAGAAGCTTCCTACTCTTTTCCAACACCAATAAACTTATTTGAAACAACTCACAAGGATAATAATTAATAAATATCAGTGATCTTGTCTCACAAATATACAAAGAATAACTAAAAAGTTTTAAGCTGAAAGCAGAAGAAAACTAAGGCTAAACACAGTGCTAGCAAAAGAGAACACTCACAAAACAATAAGAATGAAAACTAGAGTGTTCTAGGCAATGAGAACGGAGTGTGTCTCTCTCTCCGAAAGAAGTGTGTTGTAATCAAACCAACTTATTGCAGCAGACAAGCAAAATAAAACTAAAAACAAAAACTAAGACACTCCAAGAACAACACAACTGTGCATGAAACAATAAAAACCTAAGATTTTTATTGATGAAGAAGGGGATGCCTTCGGCATCCCCAAGCTTTGACGCTTGTACCTCTTGAATATTTCTTGGGGTGACACGGGGTGGCATCCCCAAGCTTGAGCTTTTGTCCCTTCTTCATCTTGTTTTATCATTCTTTCTCTACACCTGAAAATTTTCCTTCATACAAAACTTCACACAATCTTCATTAGCAATATTAGTGTATTCAAAAGATAATAGACCTTTGGGTTTAGCTTTAGAATAGCAAAACTTTCACTAAAAACACAAGCTACTGTATCAATCACCTAAAAAAGCTCAATTTCACAAAAATAACCCAAAAAGGAATCAATAAGAAGCAAATGCAAATAATGGCAGAAATCTGTCAAAATAGACCAGCAGGTAGAAACGATTTTTTCGAAGACCTTATGTTGCTCAAATTAAAAAGTGTTCAACTAACAAAAGTTAGCTAACATACTGGGAGATTTATTTAGAAAATATCAGCTCAATCCGACTTACAGAGATTTTACACAAATGTTTACGGTGGAGCACAAAAATCTGTTTTGGGACAGCAACTCCCCAAATCTTACTTCTCTCTCATTAGAGGTTATTCTTGGACAAAAAGCAAATAAAAATGATAAGGAGAGGTCATTACTGAATTAATAACTTCCAAGACTCAAGAAAACTATTGGGTTATCTCTCAGGAATTACTTTTCTTTAACGCCTTTAAGTTAGGCTTGATAGTTTAAGAAGATGCTCACATAAGAAATATGAATTGAAGCAAAAGAGAGCATCAAGTAGCAAATTCAAAACACATTTAAGTCTAACCCACTTCCTATGCATAGGAATCTTGTAAAGAAACAAGTCATGAAAGCACAAAGCAAAAAGCATAGGAAAGCAAAACAAGTGCAACTTCAAAATTTTCAACATAAAGAGGGGAAACTTAATATTATTGAGATGCATAAAATAATGTTTCCCTCTCTCATAATAACTTTCAGTAGCATCATGAATAAAATTAAAAATATAACTATCATATAAAACATTCTTATCATGAGCCAAATGCATAAAATAATTATTACTCTCCACATCAGGATAGTCATTCTTACTAATTGTAGTGGGAGCAAATTCAACAAAATAGCTATCATTATGATTCTCGTCACCATAATCATCAAATATAGGAGGCATATTGTAATCATAATTAACTTTCTCCTCAATAGTAGGTGGACTGAAAATATCATAATCATCATATATTGGAGGTTTGGTATCATCATAAGCAATAGAATAGCTATCTTCCAAAGCTGGGGAACTAAAAAGATCATTTTCATAAAAACTAGCTTCCCCAAGCTAAGACGTTTCCATAGCATTAGCAATAATGGTGTTCAAAAAATTCATACTAATAACATTGCTATTAGCATGCAAATAAAGTTCCATAGGTTTTTTAATTTTCTCTTCAAACACTTCATGTCCGAACTCAAGATAAACACTATAAAGCTATCTAATTTTGTTGTTGTTTTCCATTAAGCCTAACTAGTGAAAACAAGAAACAAAAAGACAAAATTGCAGAATCTAAAGGAAATAACTTTGAGCACTTACACCGGAGGATGTGAGTACCTTTTACCTTACCTCCCCGGCAACGGCGCCAGAAAAGAGCTTGATGTCTACGCACTTCTATTCTTGTAGACAGTTGTTGGGCCTCCAAGTGTAGAGGTTTATAGAACAGCAGCAAGTTTCCCTTAAGTGGATCACCCAAGATTTATCGAACTCAGGGAGGAAGTGATCAAAGGTATCCCTCTCAAGCAACCCTGCAATCAAGATACAAGAAGTCTCTTGTGTCCCCAACACACCCAATACACTTGTCAGGTGTATAGGTGCACTAGTTCGGTGAAGAGATAGTGAAATACAAGTTGTAACGATGCCAGAAAAGAGCTTCTGACTTGTTGTTGACGTGGGAGAGACTAAAAGCAAACTAAAATAAAGATAGCAGCAAGCAAACATGCAACAGATCTAGATGCAAACGGTATTTCAATGTTTAGAAACAAGGCCTAGGGATCATACTTTCACTAGTGAACATGCTCTTATATAAATATCTTCTCTTAATGATACTACTCTTAACTACTCTCCGGTTGGACACTCTAATCCATGGTAGGGCTATAACGGCACTCCTCAAAGTCCGTCTTTCCCAATATAGATAACCCACACTGTCACCTTGAGCGCTAGATGGTTCCAACAAACACCACAATTTCATAGACACATCCAACTCCAAATGTAACTCATGACAAGTATTTATAAACTCTACCTTAAGTGCCACCATGGCGTCCACGCTGTCACTTTCACACACGTGGGGAGAGCAGAGATCTATTGAAGCACTTGAGTATCAAGGTAGATCTACTTGATTACAAAGCTCATGACGACAACAAGGTCATGCATAGAGAGAGATGAACACATAGCTACCGGTAGAGCCCATAGCCTCGAAGGAGAGCTACTCCCTCCTCATCATGGGAATCAGCAACGGTGATGGAGATGGTCGTAGATATCAATGGAGATAGCTCCGGGGGCACTTCCCCTTCCCGGCAGGGTGCCGGAACAAAGACTTCTGTCCCCCGAATCTCCCCTTCGGTGGCGGTGGCGCTGCAGAACTTTTCATGGCTTTCAGGTTAATGATTTAGGGTTTCTGAGTCGGGGGCCTCTTATAGGCGAAGGAGGCAAGGTCGGTGGAGGGCCAGGGGGCCCACACCCCTGTGGGCGCCACTAGGGCTGGCCCGCGCCCACCTAGGGTGTGGCCACCTTGGTGTCCTCCTCCGTCTCGTCTTCGATTTTCCGTATCATTTAGGGAGAAATATGAACTTTGGCTTTTGTCCCATCCAATTCCGAGAATATTCATTTTTTATCTTTCTGAAACCAAAAACAGCAGAAAACAGGTAACTGGCACTGTGGCATCTTGTCAATAGGTTAGTTCCAGAAAGTGTATAAAAATATCTCAAAGTATAGACAAAACATAGCAAAGTGGATACTGAACAAGCATGGAACATCAAATATTATAGATACGTTTACGACGTATCAGTTAACACCTAGCTCAATTTAAGCATCTCTAGCAAGTGATTTCAAACAGAAACATTTCCATATCTTTTCTCACCTTGCTAGACCTAGTGACACTAAACACCATGGAGCTTTCCAACCTTGCAGAAATATTTTCAAACCCATTTGAGAGGCAATTCAAAACTGAATCTATCTTATGCATCAAGATAGTCATTTTTGGAAAACCACTAAAACCTTCACCACTTAGCAAACCATTGCACCTAGAGACTACCAAGATTACTACCAGCACACCCACCAAAAATCACTTGAAAGTATGAAATTTTATTTCTTGTGGCCATTTGATCAAACACCTGGTGATCACAGTACAACCTCAACAACTATCTACTGTTTTGATCAATCCTTTGCTCATATTTGTGACCTCAGCAAGCTCCAATGACGTGCCCTTAAGTTACTCAGTACCAGCCCGTGCATTGGAGCTCATCTCACTCGATCAAATGACTAGTGCACAATGGTACCCGAGCTCACCTTGCCACCCCGACGCGGACACACTGCCACAGACCGCGTCGCTCTCGCCCACGATGTCTAGGAGGTAGCCCTGACCTCACCGCCCTGCCTATGCACGCCTCGACCAACGACCGCCCGTGGAGATGTTAGGGCAGCCGTGCCCATTTAACACCTGACCATGCCAAACGCCGCTCCAGAGCACCGAGCAATCCTGCACGCACACGCCGCGCCTCGCCCTCGCCTTGCACCAATAAGTTCACCATGACTCTAGCGACCGCCCAGACATGATCGTTTGACCCCGCGCTTACCATGACCACCGTACGCCGTGACGAATGCCGACAGTACCGCCATAGAGCATGGATGTTCTAGAACGATAGAGACCGCGTCTCGCCGTGCCACTGTGCGCATGACGACTGCCCTGAAGCACCACGTCGACCTACACCCTTGGCCATGCCGACAGCGCACTGTAACTACGTCGTCGACGAGCCCGAGACATGCCGTCGTGCCTCCTTCGCCGCAGTATAAATAGAGCCCTCTCCCGGCCTCAAAACGCACACCATTCTACTCCTCTCTCACCCAGCAACCTCTCTGACCCGTCCCTGGAGCAAGGCGAGCACCACCTCACTGTAATTTAATCAGAGCCTGCCACTGCAGAGGGGGAAAGGAGACGACGCTAGGAGCCGCCCTAGGAGCTGCCGCGACCACCAGTTGAACCGCCATCGTTGACTCGTTCGTTCGTCCACCTCGCCGGACCTAGATGGAGCCCTGGTAAGCCCCTGATGACCCCCGTCGTAGCGCTAGGTTTCTGTCTCGCGCGCCCCGTGCAACGGAGATGGCGACGCCCAACCGCCGATGGCGCTCTAATCGTGCGACCTACATTGTAAGATACCGCTTCGCGTTAGATGAGCCACTGACGTGTGGGACCTATTCCCAGTGCAGCCCGTTGCACGCGCGTTGCGTAGCTAGGTCGACCCATTAGTATTCCCGCGCGTAGCCCACAGATCCAAACTTAGGTTTTTCTTTTATTTGAAAATCCTATAGCGTAGGTAACTTTGAAAATCAATTCAGGAAGATCCACTATTTTTTTTTGAAATAGATAAAAATCTCTAATCAATCCCGTTGGAGTCAAATAGTTTGAAACTATAGATCATCCACGGTAAAAATAACAAGATAGTAGCTTTTACAACTTCAAACATTTTTCTAAAATCAACCATGACTAATTTTGAGTTGATTCGAACTCTCAAAAATCACCTTGGCCATGATCTATCTGAATATATAAAAATATATAATTTTGGATACAGTAGTATTGGACCAAATTTAAACAATGGCTTTATAGCCATTTGTAGTCATAAAAACATTATTAAATAGCTTTGTTAAACTTTGTAATTTAGGCCAATCACTTTAAATCACATTCCCAAGTATTGGAATATTTGGTGATGACACGTGTCAATATGATCCCATATTTTAATTAGAGAATATTAAACCTTAAGTAACTTTTCAGTGAGTAGAAATTACTTTTCTAAAATTAAGACAAACAAAATCTTGTCACCCATTTTCTTGTAATGATAGAGATGATGCTAAATCATCTAGTATGGATCCTTTGTGTTAAATAGAGGTAGTTAACATTTGTTTGGTGATTGTGTACCTCGTATTGATTTATAGATGCTAATATCAATCCGGGCTACAAGGAGGAAGAATACTATGAAGAAGACGAAAAGAACTTCGACCACCTTACCAACCAACGGAAGCTATTCTATGCAAGCTAAGATAAACCATGCAAGCCTCACTTGCAAGCATGTGTGATACCACTTTGATTATACCAATCCCAAGTTTTACTTGCAAGCTTTGTTCTTCATTCTTTTATCAAAGTTGCTCAAGTAGTTAATTAATTGCTGATTAGTGGAAATTTAGGAAAGATGTCATCAAGAGCTTGGAATTTGATGTAGGTAGTACCCTATATCAGAACCCCAAATTAGTGACACCCTCATTGATAGATGCTAGTGCTAAACTAATCTTGATCGCTATAGATGGGAACAAATGATTATGAAAACCTTAGAATGATGAGTCATTCTATTGAAATGTTTTGACATGTGTTATGGACATAATGAATGGAAGATGATACTGAATGAAGGATGAGCCCTGACTTTGATAAAAACTGATGGTTGGGTTCGGATGCGATACCATTCTAATTTTATCGTACAACCACAATATCCGAGTTTGGGTAGGGCTTAACTGGAAGCTTATATGTCTTAGTATGGGTTCCCTCGCAGAACGAGGTGAGCTGAGGCTACCTTTTGAATATGAATGCCCACCTATGCAGTTCCCAGGATGATGATGGCTAACGTGAAGCCTGTTGGGAACCCCAAGAGCAAGGTGTGAGGCAGCACAACATCAAGTTTTCCCTCAGTAAGAAATCGAGGTTATCGAACCAGTAGGAGGAAGGAAACATCACACAGGTGTTGCAAGCAACGCAGAGACTTGCACAACACAAACTTAAGACTTTGCCCCAACGAATCAGTGAGGTTGTCAAGCTCACCGGTTTGCTGTAACAAAGGATTAAACATATGGTGTGAAACGTAATGGTTAGCAGCAAGTAAACAAGTAACAACTGAAGAGATTTCTGTCACTTTCCTTGGAAACTTGAGGCATGAACCCACTATCGATCATAAATACCCCCTCTTGGAGTCACTAGCAACTACTTGGCCAAGATAGCTACTAACAACGGAGAGCATGCAAGATCACAAACAACACAGACATGATAGAATCATAAAGATAAAACCATTAATCAATCTGACATAGTAATCAATATCCATCAGATCCCCGCAAACACAACATGCATGATTTCAAATACATTATATCTTGATCATGAACGGAGGACACAAGATCTATACATGAAAGCACAAAGGAGGAGATACAACCATCTAGCTACTACATGGACCCATATTCCAAGGTGGAACTACTCACGCATCATACCGGAGAGAAGGCCTCCGGGATGATCTCCCCTCCGACAGGGTGCCGAGAAGAACTTCAGATCCCTCCCGATCTAGGGACGACGGTGGCGGTGGCTATAGAAGGTTTCATGGAGTTTTGATCGGGTACTTAGGGTTTCTGCATCGGGGGCTTCTTATAGGCGAAGAGGCGAGGCCGGGAGGCGGCCAGGGGGGCACACCCAGCATAGGCGCGGGTCCACCCTAGCCCGCGCCTGGGGGTGTGGTGGCCCTGTGGCACCTTTTCGTCTCCCCTTCTGGCTTCATGACGCCCACGGTAAAATATTAACTTTGGCTTTTGTCCCATCCAATTCCGAGAATATTGGTTTTTTGCCTTTCTGGAACCAAAAACAGAAGAAAACAGGTAACTAGCACCGTGGCAACTTGTTAATAGGTTAGTTCCAGAAAAGATATAAAAACACCTCAAAGTATAGATAAAGCAAAGCAAAGTAGATACGAAACAAGCATGGAGCATCAAAAATTATATATACGTTTCCGACGTATCAAGCATCCCCAAGCTTAACTCATGCTTGTCCTCGAGTAGGTAAGTGATGAAAAGAATAATTTTTGAGGTGACATGCACCATCAAAACCAAGATCAAACCATTTACAAGCATTGAAAGCTGGGATCAAAGAACTCTAAACATGTGCATGAAAGATGGAGTTCTAATAATAGGACATAGTAACTATGCATGCAACATGAAAGGGTACAAACAAAGATCATGAATAACATGCATTGAAAAACGTTTGTTTGTTTCACATACAGAAAACATGGCATAGTGGCAATCGTCTTGTCCCTCATTGAGTAGCAATAGATGCATAGGACACCTTCAAAGTTCACAAGGGTGACTAGAAACAAATAGCACAAGAACAAGTAATATCACAATATGCATTAATCAATAAGTTTTGGGACTCTACACACAGAATGAAAACTATTCTCTCTTAATGGTGCCTAAAGGTAGAAAGTGGAGACTCAAATAATGGTGGAAGAAAGGCCCTTCACAAAGGGAAGCAGGGATTTCAAGTTTCAAAAAGAGCTTCCAAAAATTATGGTACTTGTTAGTTTTCAGCCCTCATTGCCCCTATCATAAGCATCTTGAAGTGGTTAAGGTTAAAGTGAACAAACTGTGGAGTATATGCTTGACGAAGTATAAGTTGGCAATCTCAAGTCCCTTGAATACGAGGGCCACACCTCATGCTACTCAACTTCAGTCACTGTAAGTTCTTGTCATTGTAAGTACATGCATATCATAGAGAACCACCAACAAGGTACCCCTTGCACGTGGTACATGAGCTATCCTATAACCAAAATGACAAGGCAAGCAGACAATGAGTATCTCAGGGATCTTTTTATTTACTATATACATAGCTTTTTATTAAGGATGCTTCATAGATAGCTCAATATGGTGATGCTGCAAGTTTCCACCATGATTAGGCATGGCTTAGTCTAGCGGCCTAGGCGTTTCTCTAACACAAAATACATACTCCATGGACTTACAAATTCCCTCTTTATTTCACACCGGTGACATCCATAGACAAAAGAGCAGGATATCAAATGAGTACAAAGTACAAGTGCAATGTTGAAAACGTTCTCCGTGATAGCACGGTTCTGCTAATTCCAACGTATAAGTGCAAGCATATACAACATAGACGACACAATGGTTCAATTTTATTAGGGGAAAAGAATATAAAGTGTGCCATCAAATTCGTGAGGGCTTTAATCACTAAGTTTTCACATAACAAAATACTTTTTAATTGGAAGATAGCTGAAAACAATAATATAGTTGGAATGGTGTAACACACCGTGCATAGGAGTTTATAGTGGACACTTTGGAAAAACTTGGTTTCTTGGGAGTTAGAAGCATGAGTAGATCTTACTCATACAAGTGGAGGCTAGCAAAAGACTGGAAGCAACCAACCAAGAGAGCAATAATCGCCATAATCATGCAGTGCAACAAAGCATTACTAATCAAAGCATAGAGTGGTACTACAAGTCAAGGACTAGATGATCATAGTGGCTATGGTGACTTGTAATAGTCATAACATGGTGTGAGCATGTGCCAAGTCAACCCAAACAAAGCACCAAAGAAGAATACCATAATACTAAGCTTTTGCATGCTAAAACAACGCATAATTTCTTTAAGGCACACTAAGCAATCCCAATTGTTTGGAACAAGACATGCTACAACAATAATCACTAAGCATAATGCCAAAACAACACCTAGCTTATCATGCTAAAGTCTAAGTCACAGTCAATGCAAGCTCCTCTTGCACTTATCAAGCAAGAACTTCCTACTCCTTTCCAACACCAAGCAACTTATTTGCAAAACAACACAGCGAGAACGGGTGTCCAAACTACTTTATTCAAGCAAACTAAACAACCTAAGCAAACCAAACGAAAACTAAGACGCTCCAAGAACAATACAACTATGCATGAAACAATAAAAACGAAGTGTCTAGACAGACCTAAGCTTTTTATTGATGAAGAAGGAGATGCCTTGGACATCCCCAAGCTTTGACGTTTGTACCTCTTGGATATTTCTTGGGGTGACACCGGGGTGGCATCCCCAAGCTTGAGCTTTTGTCTATTCTTCATCTCATTACACCTAAATTTTTTCCTTCATACAAAACTTCACACAATCTTCATTAGCAACATTTGTGTATTCAAAAGATATTAGATCTCTGGCAAAGCTTTGGAACAACAAGAATTTTCACTAAAAACACAAGCTACTGTGGAAACTCCTTTAAAAAGCTCAATTCCCCAAAAGAGAACTCAAAAAGGAATCAATAAGAAGCAAATGCAAATAATGGTAAAAATCTGTTAAAACATACCAGCAGGTAGAAACCGATTTTTTAGAACTTCTTCTGTTGCTCAAATCAAAAACATTTGAACTAATGAAAGTTAGATAATATACTGGGGGATTTATTCGTAACTTTAGCTCAATTCGAGTTACATAGACTCCTCACGAATTTTTTTGGTGGAGGACAGAAATCTGTTTCGGGACAGCAACTCCCCAAATCTTACTTTCCTCTCATTAGAGGTCATTCTTGACACAAAAACAAAACAAAAAGGATAAGTAGAGGTCATTACAGAAGTAATAACTTCCAAGACTCAAGGAAACTCTTGGGTTATCTCCCAACAAGTACTTTTATTTAACGCCTTTAAGTTAGGCCTGATAGTTTGAGAAGATTCTCACATAAGAAATATGAATTGAAGTCAAAGAGAGTATCAAGAAGCAAATTCAAAACACATTTAAGTCTAACCCACTTCCTATGCATGGTAATCTTGTAATAAAATAAATTCACAAAGAACAAAGTGACATGCATAGGAAGATAAAACAAGAGTAACTTTAAAACTTTCAGCACATAGAGAGGTGTTTAAGTACCATGAAAACTTCTACAACCATATTTTCCTATCTCATAATAATTTTCAGTAGCATCATGAATAAACTCAACAATGTAACTATTACATAAAGCAGGTTTTTCATGAGCTACAAACACATGATTTCTATCAAGCTCAAAAATAGTGGGATTAAAACCTTCACAAATTTTACCCAGAGTAGATATTTTAAAAGGATGCACAGGAACATAACATTCATCCTCCTTTGGTAAGCATGGGGGACAATCAAATAATGTAAGAGATAAAGAGTTACCCTCATTAGAAGGTAGACATGGGTAGATCCATTCTTCCTCCTCTTGACCATCAGTCTCCTCCTCTTTTTCATCTAATGAGCTTTCAGTTTAGGCAATTTCTTCTTCCATACACTCCTGCAAGGCATTAGTCTCTTCCAAATATGGAAAACGCCTATTAAAATATTCCAGAATATAGCTATTTTCTTCCTTGTAATTATCAAAGCAAAATTTAAGTATCTCAAAAACCTCATGTTTATAAGGTGCATCATCAGTATTCTCAAGCAAACTGGCAAGTTCAAATGCACCCTTGAAGGCAATAAATTCTTCAATATGTTCCACATCATTAAAATCATAATTTCCTTTAACATAAGAAGATATGGTAACATTATCATTATACATGTTTTTGAATAAAGGAAGCAAACCAAACTAGACTAATTTTGTTGGTTTTTTTAAAAGAGGCAAACAAAACCAAGCAAAAGAAACTAAGCAAACTAAAAACAAAGTAAAGGGAAAGGAAGTGAAGGACTCCCCTTGTGAATACGTCCTTAGCCTCCCCGACAACGGTGCCAGGAAGAGCTTGATGGCTAACATGAAGCCTGTTGGCAACCCCAAGAGCAAGGTGTGAGGCAGCACAGCAGCAAGTTTTCCCTCAATAAGAAACCGAGGTTGTCTAACAAGTAGGAGGAAGGAAATGTCACACAGGTGTTGTAAGAAACGGGAGACCTGCACAACACAAAGTCAAGACTTTGCCCCAACGAATCAGTGAGGTTGTCAAGCTCATTGGTTTGCTGTAACAAAAGATTAAACGTATGGTGTGAAAGGTAATGGTTTGCAGCAAGTAAACAAGTAACAATGGAAAATGTATCAATGGTAAAGATTGGACCGGGGTCCATAGTTCACTAGAGGTGCTCTCCTTAGATAAACAACATGGCATGAAGGGTAAACAAATTACAACAAGGCATAACAATGCAATACTAGACAAAAATATCCTATGAGATTCGATTGGGTAATACAACAATATACATAGACCGCCATCCAACTGCATCTATGACTAGAAGTCCACCTCCAGGTTATCATCCGAACCCCCTCCAGTATTAAGTTGCAAGCAATAGACAACTGCTTTAAGCAAAGTGTGTAAGGTAAACAATCTACTTGTTCCATGAACAAGAGACTGTTGTTTTCTCCCTAGTAGCAACAACATATCTACAACCAAAGAGATTTCTGTCACTTCCCTTGGAAACTAGAGGCATGAACCCACTATCGAGCATAAATACCCCCACTTGGAGTCACTAGCAACTACTTGGACAAGATAGATACTAACAACGGAGAGCATGCAAGATCACAAACAACACAGACATGATAGAATCATAAAGATAAAACCATTAATCAATCTGACATAGTAATCTCAATATCCATTGGATCCCCGCAAACACAACATGCATGATTACAAGTAGATTAGATCTTGATCATGAACGGAGCTCGTAATATCTATATATGAAAGCACAAAGGAGGATATACAACCATCTAGCTACTACATGGACCCATAGTCCGAGGTGGAACTACTCACGCATCATACCGGAGAGAAGGCCTCCAGGATGATCTCCCCTCCGGTAGGGTGCCGGGATGAACTTCAGATCCCCCCGATCTAGGGATGACGGTGGCGGCGGCTACAGAAGGTTTCGTGGATTTTTGATCGGGTACTTAGGGTTTGTGCATCGAGGGCTTCTTATAGGCGAAGAGGCAAGGTCGGGAGGCGGCCAGGGGGGCCACACCCTGCCTAGGCGTGGGTACACCCTAGCCCGTGCCTGGGGGTGTGGTGGCCCTCTGGCACCTCTCCGTCTCCCCTTCTGGCTTCGTGACGCCCACGGTAAAATATTAACTTTGGCTTTTGTCCCGTCCAATTTCGAGAATATTGATTTTCTGCCTTTCTAGAACCAAAAATAGAAGAAAACAGACAACTGACACTGTGGCAACTGTAGGGTTTCGTAGCATGGAAAACAAAATTTTCTACCGCATACAAACAAACAAGCCAAGATCTATCTACTAGATTGTAGCAACGAGTCGATGGAATAACTCACCCTCAAAGATTCCAAAGTGTTTAACGAGAGGGGATTCTCGTGGGTGATGTAGTCGTACTCTTGCCGATCTCAAGATCGCGTAGACGATCCTTCCGGCGCTGCGTTCCGGCAGCGCTTCCGCAGTCGGTCACACGTTCGGTACTCAACGAAGAACTTCCTCTCCCTTGTTCCAGCAGGCAGCAGAGGTTGTATCACTCTCCTCGCGATTCCGGCAGCACAACGGCGTGGTACCGGAAGTAGAGGGGAGATCTCGCAGGGCTTCGCCTTAAGCCGGAGCGAGTATGGTGGACTATGAGAGGGAGCCTCGGCGATCTAGGGTTTAGACGCACCAAGGAGGAGGGTCTAGGGCCGGCGGCTAGGGCTTGGAGCAGCCCAAGTCGGCGGCTAGGGTTTCCCTAGGCGGCGGCGGCAGCAGGAGGTGGCGGCGCCGGCGGCTGGGAGCTAGGGTTTGCGGGGGACAACTTGTGTGCTTGGAGGGGCAGCCCTGCCCCTCCTTATATAGGTGGAGGGGGCGCACCAGGGGAAGGGAGTCCCTCCCCAACTCGGTTTCCCAAGTGGGCCGGCGGTGGAGGGGAGGAACTCCTCCCCAAGTAGGTTTCCTACTTCCCCTCCACCTCACAAAATAGCCGTTTGACTTTTCAAACTAGGATTTGATTAAACCCTTTATTTTGTTCAGCGATGACACCTAGTACATGATGCAATCATTCCAACTTGATATGACACATTCATGTACCCTTCCCCTCCGGAGTGCCGGACATTCCAGAACCTTCTAGAACATTCCCGATGAAAACACCGGAACCATTCTCCAACCCCGAAACAGGACTTTCCTTATATGAATCTTATTCTCCGGACCATTCCGGATCTCCTTATTCTCCGGACCATTCCGGATCTCCTCGTGATATCTCGGATCCCATCCGAGACTCCGAACAACATTCAGTCTCTTACTCATCATTCCATAACTACTCAAACAACGTCGAATCCTTAAGTGTGTCTCCCTACGGTTCGTGAATTATGCGGACATGATCGAGACACTTCTCCGAACAATAACCAATAGAGGAATCTGGAAATTCATATGGCTCCCACAAATTTCTACGATTACTTTGCGATCGAATGAACCACTTACATACGATACCAATTTCCCTTTGTCTCACGATAGTTTACTTATCCGAGGTTATGATCGTCGGTATCTCTGCATACCTAGTTCAACCTCGTTACTGATAAGTACTCTTTTCTCGTTCCCGTGATATGTGATCCCTTGTGAGCCAGTCACATGCTTGCAAGCTAATTGGATGACATTCCACCGAGAGGGCCCAGAGTATATCTATCCGTCATATGGATGGACAAATCCCACTCTTGATCCATGTGTCTCAACCAATACTTTTCGAACACTCAATGCCACCTTTATAGCCACCCAGTTACGGTGTGGTGTTTGATGTCATCAAAGCATCCTTCCGGTGAAGGTGATATGCATGATCTCATGGTCGAAGGAATTAGGTTACTATGTATCAGAAAGCATATATCAATTGAACTATTAAAATGACTTGATCTTTATGCTACGCTTATCTATAGGAGTATGTCCACCATATCATTCTCCTAACGATATGATCTTGTTGTTAATAAAATCTCAATGTTCATGATAGGGAAACCACAATCATTTATTAACCAACAAGCTAGTATTATAAAGAGGCTTTACTAGGGACTCTATTTTAGTTTACAAATCACACAAGTATTAATGTTTCCTTGTTAATACTATTATAGCATGAATGTAAACATTTATCATAAACACAAAGATATAATAATAACTACATTTATTATTGCCTCTAGGGCATATCTCCAACAGTCTCCCACTTGCACTAGAGTCATCTAATCTAGATTACATGGTAATATACCGAACACATGGCAGTTTGGTGTTGGTCATGTTTTGCCCTCGTGAGAGGTTTAGTCAACGGATCCGCCACATTCAGATCTATGTGTACTTTGCAAATCTTTATGTCCCCATCTTGGACATGTTCTCGAATAGCGTGAAAACGTAGCTTGATGTGCTTCAGCTTCTTGTGTGACCTTGGTTCTTGCGCATTGGCTATGGCGCCCATGTTATCACAGTAGATAGACATTGGGTCCAGCGCACTAGGAACCACACCCAGCTCTGTAATGAACTCTTTCATCCATATCGCTTCTTGTGAAGCCTCCGAAGCAGCCATGTATTCCGATTCAGTTGAAGATCTCGCCACAACGCTTTGCTTTGCACTCCTCCGGCTAACTGCTGCACCATTCAAAGTAAATACGTATCCAGATTGTGATTTAGAATCATCCAGATCGGTGTTCCAACTAGCATCGGTGTAACCATTAACAACGAGCTGTTCATCACCTCCATAACAAAGAACCATATCCTTAGTTCTTCTCAAGTACTTAAGGATGTTTTTGACCGCTGTCCAATGATCCACTCCTGGATCACTTTGATATCTGCTAGCATATGCAATGTCGGGTCTAGTACATAGCATGGCATACATTAGAGATCCTATGGCTGAGGCATAGGGAGTCTTACTCATCCTTTCTCTATCTTCTGTCGTTGTCGGACTTTGAGTTTTACTCAAGGTCGTATTGGGCAACATGGGCAAGAACCCTTTCTTGCTATCTTCCATTCCAAACCTCTTTAGAACTTTGTCCAAATATGTACTTTGTGACAATGATATTAGGTGTCTCGATCTATCTCTATAAATCTTTATGCCTAATATGTAAGCTGCTTCGCCAAGATCCTTCATTGAAAAACTATTATTCAAATATTGTTTGACACTATTAAGAAGGTCTACATCATTCCCAATCAACAATATGTCATCTACATATAGTATTAAGAATGCTACAGAGCTCCCACTCACTTTCTTGTAAATACAAGCTTCTCCGTAAGTTTGTATAAAACCAAAACTTTTGATTACCTTATCAAAACGTTGATTCCAACTTCGGGATGCTTGCTTCAATCCATAGATGGACCGTTGAAGTTTGCATACCTTGTTAGCATCTTTAGGATCGACAAAACCTTTGGGTTGCATCATATACAACTCTTCATCAATGTCTCCATTGAGGAATGCTGTTTTGACATCCATCTGCCATATCTCATAATCATAGTATGCAGCGATTGCTAACATAATCCTCATAGACTTTATCTTCACTACCGGTGAGAAAGTCTCATCGTAGTCAACTCCTTGAATTTGTCGAAACCCTTTTGCGACAAGTCGAGCTTTATAGATAGTAACATTACCATCAGCATCTATTTTCTTCTTGAAAATCCATTTGTTCTCGACAGCCTTCCGGCCATCCGGTAAGTTCACCAAAGTCCAAACTTGGTTTTCGTACATGGATCCAATCTCGGATTTCATGGCTTCTTGCCATTTATTGGAATCTGGGCTCATCATCGCTTCCTCATATGTCGCAGGGTCATCGGTGTTGTCCACCAACATGACACTCATAACGGGATCATACCAATCAGGAGTAGTACGAGTTCTCGTTGACCTGCGAGGTTCTGTAGCAACTACAACCGAAGTTTCATGATCATCATCATTAGCTTCCTCTCTTATTGGTGCAGGCACCACAGGAACTTCTTTCGATGCTGCGCTATTCGCAATTTCGAGAGAAGGTTCGACAACCTCGTCAAGTTCTACTTTCCTTCCAGTCACTTCTTTTGAGAGAAATTCCTTCTCTAGAAAGGATCCATTCTTGGCAATGAAGATTTTGCCTTCGGATCTATGATAGAAGGTATACCCAATAGTTTCCTTCGGTTATCCTATGAAGACGCATTTTTCCGCTTTGGGTTCAAGCTTGTCCGGCTGTAATTTCTTTACATAGGCTTCGCAACCCCAAACTTTAAGGAACGACAATTTAGGTTTCTTCCCAAACCATAATTCATACGGTGTCGTTTCAACGGATTTAGATGGTTCCCTATTTAAAGTGAATGCAGCTGTTTCTAATGCATAACCCCAAAATGATAGCGGTAAATCTGTAAGTGACATCATAGAACGAACCATATCTAAGAGAGTTCGATTACGATGTTCGGACACACCATTACGCTGTGGTGTTCCTGGCGGTGTCAATTGTGAAATCATTCCGCATTTCTTCAAATGCTCGCCAAACTCGTAACTTAGATATTCACCTCCACGATCAGAACGTAGAAATTTAATCTTCTTGTTATGTTGATTCTCTACCTCACTTTGAAATTCCTTAAACTCCTCGAAAGTTTCGGACTTATGTTTCATGAAATAGATATACCCATATCTACTCAAGTCATCTGTGAAGGTAAGAACATAACGATAACCACCGCGTGATGCTACACTCATTGGACCACACACATCGGTATGTATGATTTCCAATAAGTCTGTAGCTCGCTCCATCATACCAGAAAATGGAGTCTTAGTCATTTTACCCATCAGACATGCTTCGCATATTTCAAGTGATTAGAAATCAAGTGATTCAAGAAGTCCATCAGAATGGAGTTTCTTCATACGCTTCACTCCAATGTGACCAAGACGACAGTGCCACATATAGGTCGAGTTATCGCTCGATTTCAAACGTTTAGCCTCAATGTTGTTAATATGTGTATTTCCACTATCGAGATTCAATAAGAATACCATCTATCAAAGGTGCATGTGCATAAAACATATTACTCATATAAATCGAACAACCATTATTCTCGGACTTAAACAAGTAACCGTCTCGCAATAAACAAGATCCCGATATAATGTTCATGCTTAATGCAGGCACCAAATATCAATTATTTAAGTATAAAACTAATCCCGATGGTAGATGAAGGGGTAGCGTGCCGACCGCGATCACATCAATCTTTGATCCATTTCCCACGCGCATCGTCACCTCGTTCTTCGCTAGCTTCCGTTTATTCTGCAGCACCTGTTTTGAGTTACAAATATGAGCAACTGAACCAGTATCAAATACCCAGGCACTACTACGAGTACTAGTGAGATACACATCAATAACATGTATATCGGATATACCTTTCTTCTTGATGTTGCCGTTCTTCAAATCCGCCAAGTACTTTGGGCAATTCCGCTTCCAGTGACCTTCTCCCTTGCAGTAAAGCACTCAGTATCAGGCTTAGGTCCAGCCTTGGTCTTCTTCGTCGGCGCTGTAACTTTCTTACCACCCTTCTTGAAGTGTCCCTTTTGCTTAGACTTGCCTTTCTTGAATTTGGTGGTCTTATTGACCATCAACACTTGGTGCTCTTTCTTGATCTCCACTTCTGCAGATTTTAAGATGGCAAAGAGTTCTAGCAACTGCTTGTTCATGTTTTGCATATTGTAGTTCATCACAAAGTTCTTGTAACTTGGTGGTAGTGATTGGAGGACACGATAAATCCCCAAAGCATTAGGAATCACTATACCCAAGCTTTGAAGTTTGTTTGTGTGCCGAGACATCTTAAGCACATGCTCACTGACGGAGCTGCCCTCTTCCATCTTGCAGTTAAAGAACTTTTCAGAAGCCTCATAGCTCTCAATTGCCGCGTGAGTCTCAAAGATCAATTTGAGATCACGGACAATATCATGTGGGTCTGAATTCTCAAACCTTTTTTGAAGCTCCGATTTTAAACCATACAAGATAGCACACTGAACTGTGGAGTACTGAGTCTTCCGAACGAGGTAAACATTCTTTACTTCATCGGTAGCAGTAGCTGCAGGTGGGTCACTCAGCGGTGCATCCAGCACATAGGTCAAATTACCAGCTGTGAGGACAATCCTCAAATTGCGGAACCAATCCGCGAAGTTGCTTCCATTGTTTTTCAACTTTTCTTTCTCTAGGAACGCATTAAAATTGATGGTAGGGGCCGCCATTGATCTACAACATATTTGCAATAGTTTAGACTAAGTTTATGACAAATTGAGTTCTAATTAATAGTTAAATTAATCTAGGTGAACTCCCACTCAAAACAATATCCCTCACATTGTTTTAGTGATCACACGAACCAAATCCACCACATCAACACCGATCATCACGAGAGTTGATGTAGCTTCAATGGCGAACAATCGACATGTTCATCATATCTACTATATGATTCATGCTTTACCTTTCGATGATCCGTGTTCCGAGACCATGTCTGTACATGCTAGGCTCGTCAAGATCAAACCTTAGCTTCCGCATGAGCAAATCTGGCTTGCTCACGTTGTATACACTTGCGGAATCTAACACACCCGATCATCACGTGGTGCTTCGAAACAACAAGCTTTAGCAACGGTGGTTACTAAGGATGAACACTTAAGAACTTGAAATTCATGTGCATGAGGGATCATCTTATAATGCTACCGTCGTTAACTAAGCAATACAAGATGCATAAAGGATTAACATCACATGCAATTCATAATATGTGATATGATATGGCCTTTCTTCTTTGTGCTTCCGATCTCCATCTTCAAGCACGAACATGATCTCCATCATCACCGGCATTGCATCAAGGTCAATGACGCTACTCCATGGTTGTCGTCCACCGGCTTCAACTATTACAACTACTTTGAATAGACACGCGGGTCTTAATAGAAATTAAAGACAACCATATGGCTCCTGCCGGTTGCCAATTTACAATAAGGAACATTGCATACATCAAATATAATCACAATCATGGCCATATCACATCACAGCACACCCCTGCAAAACAAAGTTAGACGCCTCTACTTTCTTTGCATGTTTTACGTGGTTTGGGGCTTTCAATAAGTGTTGTTCTAACTTACGAACAAGAACCACAACATTGATACTAGTATTGTCAATCACCCGTTGTAAATTGAATCTTAACTATGTTGGGAGAAACAGGCACCCGCAAAGCCACTTATGCAATACAAGTTGCATGTCAAGCGTGGAGCAAGTCTCATGAACAATGTCATGTAAGGTTAGCCCGGGCCGCTTCATCCCACCATCCCGCAAGATGCAAAGTACACAAGAAGCAATCGACAACAATAGCATCAACGCCCACAATGACCATTGTGTTCTACTCGTGCAACAAATCTACATATAGACACAGCTCTGATACCACTGTAGGGTTTCGTAGCATGGAAAACAAAATTTTCTACCGCATACAAACAAACAAGCCAAGATCTATCTACTAGATTGTAGCAACGAGTCGATGGAATAACTCACCCTCGAAGATTCCAAAGTGTTTAACAAGAGCGGATTCTCGTGGGTGATGTAGTCGTACTCTTGCCGATCTCAAGATCGCGTAGACGATCCTTCCGGCGCTGCGTTCCGGCAGCGCTTCCGCAGTCGGTCACACGTTCGGTACTCGACGAAGACCTTCCTCTCCCTTGTTCCAGCAGGCAGCGGAGGTTGTAGCACTCTCCTCGCGATTCCGGCAGCACAACGGCGTGGTACCGGAAGTAGAGGGGAGATCTCGCAGGGCTTCGCCTTAAGCCGGAGCGAGTATGGTAGACTATGAGAGAGAGCCTCGGTGATCTAGGGTTTAGACGCACCAAGGAGGAGGGTCTAGGGCCGGAGGCTAGGGCTTGGAGCAGCCCAAGTCGGCGGCTAGGGTTTCCCTAGGCGGCGGCAGCAGGAGGTGGAGGCGCCGACGGCTGGGAGCTAGGGTTTGCGGGGGGCAACTTGTGTGCTTGGAGGGGCAGCCCTTTCCCTCCTTATATAGGTGGAGGGGGCGTGCCAGGGGAGGGGAGTCCCTCCCCAACTCGGTTTCCCAAGTGGGCCGGCGGTGGAGGGGAGGAACTCCTCCCCAAGTAGGTTTCCTACTTCCCCTCCACCTCACAAAATAGCCGTTTGACTTTTCAAACTAGGATTTGATTAAACCCTTTATTTTGTTCAGTGATGACACCTAGTACATGATGCAATCATTTCAACTTGATATGACACATTCATGTACCCTTCCCCTCCGGAGTGCCGGACATTCTGGAACCTTCTAGAACATTCCCGATGAAAACACCGGAACCATTCTCCAACCCCGAAACAGGACTTTCCTTATATGAATCTTATTCTCCGGACCATTCCGGATCTCCTCATGATATCTCGGATCCCATCCGAGACTCCGAACAACATTCGGTCTCTTACTCATCATTCCATAACTACTCAAACAACGTCGAATCCTTAAGTGTGTCTCCCTACGGTTCGTGAATTATGCGGACATGATCGAGACACTTCTCCGAACAATAACCAATAGAGGAATCTGGAAATTCATATGGCTCCCACATATTTCTATGATTACTTTGCGATCGAATGAACCACTTACATACGATACCAATTTCCCTTTGTCTCACGATAGTTTACGTATCCGAGGTTATGATCGTCGGTATCTCTGCATACCTAGTTCAACCTCGTTACTGATAAGTACTCTTTTCTCGTTCCCGTGATATGTGGTCCCTTGTGAGCCAGTCACATGCTTGCAAGCTAATTGGATGACATTCCACCGAGAGGGCCCAGAGTATATCTATCCGTCATATGGATGGACAAATCCCACTCTTGATCCATGTGTCTCAACCAATACTTTTCGAACACTCAATGCCACCTTTATAGCCACCCAGTTACGGTGTGGTGTTTGATGTCATCAAAGCATCCTTCCGGTGAAGGTGATATGCATGATCTCATGGTCGAAGGAATTAGGTTACTATGTATCAGAAAGCATATATCAATTGAACTATTAAAATGACTTGATCTTTATGCTACGCTTATCTATAGGAGTATGTCCACCATATCATTCTCCTAACGATATGATCTTGTTGTTAATAACATCTCAATGTTTATGATAGGAAAACCACAATCATTTATGAACCAACAAGCTAGTATTATAAAGAGGCTTTACTAGGGACTCTATTTTAGTTTACAAATCACACAAGTATTAATGTTTCCTTGTTAATACTATTATAGCATGAATGTAAACATTTATCATAAACACAAAGATATAATAATAACTACATTTATTATTGCCTCTAGGGCATATCTCCAACAGCAACTTGTTAATAGGTTAGTTCCAGAAAAGATATAAAAACATCTCAAAGTGTAGACAAAGCAAAGCAAAGTAGATACTAAACAAGCATGGAGCATCAAAAATTATAGATACGTTTCCGACGTATCAGATGACAGATGGTCATGGCTGAGAGGCCAAACTCATAGGGGAGGTGCCTATACTAGGGTGTGTAATTGAAAGGTTAGGATTGATTATCCGTATACCAAGTGTGATGATTCAGGGTTATCCGTGACAGATGTATCGAATATTGTGGTGAAAGTGTACCACCTCTACAGAGTGTCAAACTATTAAAATAGCCGCGTCCGCGGCTATGGACACTTGGATGGCCATACTGTTCCGTTGTCAGATGTTTTCCAAAATATCTTGTGACTTGAAGTATGACATTAACTTGACCCCACACGAATGTGGACAATGAAACTAGGTTCCCACTTAAGTAATCTAGACAACTAAAGTTAGGCTTTACTACGAAGTACCTGGGAAATAAAATTGGCTTGTTGCAAACAGACCTAGAGCTTAGGATTCCTACTAGTTTAGTCTTACTGCTTTAGCAATAGTTTGCGAGTACTTAAAAGTACTCATGGCTTTGTCCCTGGCTATTCCCATGGCTAGACAACGAAGGAGAGTATGAGGAGGATGGACAGCAGGACGCCTACGATAACTAGGATCATCTCCCATCGTCAGCATTGCCTGTGACCCTGAAGATGGAGCCTCTACTATGCTAATTTTATTTCCGCTGCTTTGATATGTATCAGACTTGATCATGAGATCAAATACTTGTAAGACTATTATGGTTTGTAATGGATGATATACTGTACTACCAATTCTTTATGTCTCGTAAAAATGGTAATCCTGGGATTGCGATGTACGACATAACAGGCATCTGGGATTAAAAATCCGTGTGTTTAAATCTGTATACCAAATATGATCAACGGTTGCGTCGGCCTGGACGCGCGGGATGGAGGGCGTGTCTTGCCCGCGCGTGCCACTAGCCCATGCGTCAACCATCATTTAGCGCGACATCGATTCAGACACGCGCAATGGCACCGATTCAAGCGCAACCGCGGCATGGATTTAGAGGTGCGACCAGGAAGGCTGACCGACGGTAGCCTACACCATCAATGGAGATGAGACGACACACTAACTGACTAGACGCCGCCTATGCCCTTGCGCTGGCATTGATGGCGAAGGAGAGGGAAGCCACGCGCATTCGCGGGCGAATGGGCTATTTAACCCTGGGCCCATCGATACCGCACTCCTCACCTCTCGCCCACAAGCCTAACGGGCACCGCCACCAATGCCAACGATGGAGACATCATACTGGCCAAAAAGGAGCAAGAACGACCATGAGGCATCCAACTCTAGCAGCCAGCGCTCCCGGCTGCCGGTCTTCCTTCGCGACACATCCTTGCCGCCTCCGCCGCGGCCAGAGGAGTTCAGGAGCCGTCCCGTGGGGGACTACCCTCCACCGCGGGAGCGCCGCAACCAGCGGTACTTCCATGTCCCGAAGTGTGAGCACCGATAGAGGGAGGGCCAGGGCATCAAGCACATAGATGTCTCCCTCCCCACCGGCTGAAACCTCAACCGGGACCATTTCCCGGTGCCGCTCCTGCCCAAGAAGGGCAAAGGGATGGAGGAGGAGATCCACCGCCAGATCAGCAACCTCTCGCAGGCCCAACAGTGGGAGATGGGCTATGACAGCGAGGACTACTGGATAAATTTCCTCGTGTGGGAGCACAAGGCGTGGCGCACGAGCACCGTCTGCCGCGACCTGCAGCCGGGAGAGGTCTACGCCATCCCCAACATCGACTCGAACGACGAGGGTGCCTTCAACCACTCCGACGCTGAGCTCGACAGCGACGATGACGTCGACAAGGACAACGGCAATGTCATCGTCAAGCAGGAGGCGGTGGAGGATATCGCCGCCAACCTTTCCCTGGAGTACCGTGAGGTGCTTGTGCGGGGCTATGACTAGAATGCCTTCAGCGAGCAGTCCATTGCGGCCAGCATGCCGGACAAGGACGCCCTGTGGGGTGGCTACCAAGAAGCCGTCCAACTCACCGGCATGGTGGCGTAGGCGAACGCCATGTTGCCTCCACCGCCTCCGTTGTCGGGTGGACGCCGCGCATCGCTTTGGGGGTAGGGATTTGAGCTGGCGCATCTCCACCACCTCATGGGGCCGCCGACAACGTGGCATGGCCAGGCAATCGACCCGCCCGCACCCGTTCCCACCCTACCACGGCCCAACCTCTGTACGCCGCCGGAGTACATCGACCTTGACCCGTAGATGGAGGCGGCGGCGCCAGCGCGCGAAGATCGGTAGCTAGGGTTAGGGCTAGTTTAATTTCATTCAAATTATGAATGTAAATTACGTATAAAATGATAAACTTTGCGAGTTTTTAGCGTGAACGATTTACGTTTGAAGTTGGAAGAAAAATCTTGCCCTAACCGGACAAATGGATCGCGCCACTGAGCGCGGCTGGCCGGACAGACTAAACACGACGAAAAAAGACCGCGAACTAACCCAAACGGATAGAAAATACCCGTTTAGGTCAGCCGGATGGGTCGGCCTGGTGGAGATGCCCTTAGCATACCAGTAGCACATGTTTGATTCAAAAGATTATTAATCATAATATTAAAGGTACGAATCCTATAAAATTTATATACACTGCTTTTTTTTATTATAAATACCGTTTATATTAAACTCAAAAGGCTACATGCATTGTTTTCGTAAATAATAAATTGTATCCCGTAGGCCCCATCCATGGTCTACAATGCGAAATACCCTTAAAATTAGACGGTTTATTATAAATAAAACGTTTATATTAAACTCAGACGGTGGATCATCCGAAATACCCTTAAAATGCGTTTAAAGGGCAAAAAAAAAACGTGTTTACGACATACTCCACCGTCTGCTTCCACCCCTGGTCACGCACTTAGTTGTGCCGTCATGAAATCAAAATCTGATGATGCCATTTCTCCCTAGTACTGCTTCCACCCCTGGTCACGCACTTAGTAGTAAATAAGATAAGAGTGGCACATCATCGAGTCGGCAGTGGTGATGCAGTCATGAATCAAAATCAGATTCTGTAGCAGGGTCAGAGGAAGTAAAGAGAGAGAGGGCAGTAGGAAGCATCCAAGGGTTCCAGAGACCCAAGAAAGATGCTGCAGCGCCGAACGTACGTGGGAGTGGGAGCACACAGACACACATCGACCGATGGGGACGCGACGAACGGCGATGAACAAGAAAAAGATAAAGATAAAACCGTGGAGCCAAAACATGTCTGTACAACGATCACTAACAAAAGCAAGGCTACGCAATAACTCCGCTGCAGCTTAGCAGGCAGGCTCTGGCAGAATGGACAAAAATAACCTATTTTTAAAAGAATTTCACGAAAGAATTTACATAACTAACCTTTTTTAGTAGCGTCTAACACAAAGACGCTATGCTCAACGATGTAGCGCCTTTTCGAAAGACGCTACACTCTTTGCCAGCGTGACACGTCGGTCGCATGGTACGTTTGACTGAGGCGCATTGTTTTTTCGTTACTCTTTAATGCTTCGCTAACTAATTATAAATTTTGTTGATTCAAACAAAATAGGTTTCACTTTCCTAGTTTATTTTCACTCTACCGTGTTGTCTGAAGCACAAAATAAAAGGAATTAGTACTTATTTTTAACTAGTTGAGATGTAGCTTACGTCATAGTCAATCTTCTAAACCGATATAACCCTTCCAAGATTTCTATTACGCGCGCATGACTTGGCCGGATGCATCATATACGGACCATTCAGACTAGCAGATCACGCAGTTTATTTTTTCTCTTGTTAGTGTTCGTGCGTGATGCCGTGCCTTGTCTAGTCATTTTTTGGCTCTTTTTTCTTTGTCGCATAGACTTTTGTTTTTATAGTCTTTTGTGTGTTATTTTTTGAGTTTTCTTTTATTCAATATGTTTTATAGTCTTTTATAGACTTTTGTTAAATGTGTTTTCATAGGCTTTTATAGACTATAATAAAACTAGTATAGTTCTAAAAAATAATCGGTTTCATGCTCCTGATAAATAATTTCACTGGCGAGAGGCCCGGGCGGAGGACAAGCGTGTGCGAGTGGGAGCATCCAAGGGTTCCAGAGACCCAAGAAAGATGCTGCAGCGTCGTACGTACGTGGGAGTGGGAGCACACACACATCAACCATGTACTCGCTGACAAAAGCTAGGCTACGCAATGACTCGCTGCAGCTCAGCAGGCAGGCAGGCTCTGGCCAGAAGTAGACGCATAGATTTGCTACTCGACTGCGCTGGCTAGGTAGCAGCGGGTACAGAAAACCAAAGCGGCGGACGTACGTGACCGGACGACGGTCGTCGTAGCGAGCGAGTACGTGCGGCCTTCCTGTCGTGTTCGTGAGCCGTGCCACGGTACACACTGGCCGGGCCTCACTTTAATCCCGCGCTGCGCTAGTTGACCTGGGTGTCTGTGTACGTGTGTTATCTTGTGGCTGGCCCGCCCAGGGATGGGGCCGTGCTCTTGTCAAGTTCTACAGTGCATGTTGCTGCGTCGTTCAGTTTTATCGGAACATGGGATTACGGTGGAAATCGAGATAAATTGTTCGTCTGCGGGAAAACACATGTATCCCAGCAGCGTTCTTTGTCGCTACAAGTAGTCATTTGCTTCAGAACTTAGGCCATCTCCGAGGCAAACGAACAATCTAAACCGTCCGTCCGCTTTAGTCTGTTTGGATTGAGTCGTTGACACTTTTGGGTTGGGGTCCGACCTGTTCGGTCAGCCGCGTCCAGCAGCGCGAGAAAAAACTGACAAAATCGGCCAGGCCAGCCCAAGAGAGAAGAGAGAAGAAGACTCATTGCGTGACTGCAACCGGACGAGCCTGCTACAGGACAACGTCTGTGTCTGTCTGGACAGACCCATCCGAGCATCAGATTTGGATCATGGATGTGTTGGCCCGACCTGAGTTAGTCCGGATGGGACGTCGCGCACGTCCAGCGCATCCACACGGACGATTAGGACACACTCGGACGGGATGGGTCTCTCCGGTGGAGATGCCCTTAGTCCTACTTGTAGTCCGGTGACAAAACTTATTCTTCTTTTGGTCTTTGTTGAAATATATTGTCTAGTTCTATCAGTTCGGACTTTTAGTTGCGTTGACTAGTGCATGCAATTTAATATGGTATCGGAGCAGGAGGTTCTAGGATCAATCCTGGACAACGCAAGAATTAAAAACAAATATTGCGGTTGCGGCTCCCCAAACACGCGTCACAAATAGGCCAAAGGGCAAAGACGTAGGGTGAGTGTTGAAATATATTGTCTAGCTCTTTCCATCAGTTCGGACTGTTGGTTGCGTTGGCTAGTGCATATAATTCAATATGGTATCAGAGTAGGAGGTCTTAAGATCAAATCCCGCCAACGCAAAAATTAAAAAACGAATATTGCGTCTTCCCAAACGTGCGTCACAATAGGCCAAAGGGGCGAAAGACGTAGGATGAGTGTTGAAATATATTGCCTAGCCTTTTCCATCAGTTCAGACTTTTGGTTGCGTTGTTAGTGTATACAATTCAATATGGTATCAGAGCAGGAGGTCCTAGTATCAAATCCTGACCAACGCAAAAATTAAAACAAATATTGCGGGTCCCCAAAACATATGTCCCAATAGGCCAAAGGGCGAAAAACGTAGGGTGACTGTTGAAATATATTGTCTAGTCCTTTCCATTAGTTTGGACTTTTGGTTGCGTTGGCTAGTGCATGCAATTCAATATGGTATCAGAGCAGGAGGTCCTAGGACCAAATCCTGAACAACGCAAAAATTAACAAAAATATATTACGGCTCCCCAAACATACGTCACAATAGATCAAAGGATAAATATCTAGCTATTTCCATCAGTTCGGACTGTTAGTTGCGTTGACTAGTGCATGCAATTCAATAGTCTCTTGGGCTCACACTATTTGGACTGGCATGACTAGACCCCATCAGACTCTGTTGGGATGGAGTTACCACCTCTGAATGTGGAAAATTTTCTAAGTCATTTGAGTCCCACCAAGGTTAACGGCGTCACTTAACTATTTTTCGTGACCTAGAGGGTCCGAGGGGCAGTTGTGCCTCCAATCATCTCAACTAGGCCTTTCAGCTTCTTGGCTTGAGCGGATTTATCACCCTCAGCTGAGATCATCTCACAGACTCTGAGATTCGTGAAGGCATGCCAAACAGAATGACATCTCCTTTCAGGTTTGGTCCAAAATCTGCTAAGTTATTTTTGTGTAATCAGCCCAACTAACGGGGCAGCCCAAATGGCGTGAGCAAAAGGGGCCAGAAGAAGAAATAGGTTTTGTCATGGACCAATAGTCGGATTAAGTTAAAAAGACCATTTAGGTCAAAAAGCTTTTGCACATAAGCCGTGTTTGTTATTTCTCAAAAAAAAAAAAACATAAGCCGTGTTTGTCAGGCTACACTTCCTGGGCAAGTTCGTGGGAGGCGCGGTTTTTTTTTTCGTGCGGGGATACATGTGTCCTGTGGTTGGGTACACTCAATTTGATTGCCTTGCAACTAACCTTAACGACCACAACGACCACACGTAGATAATCCCAATTTTCGTTTACTCTCATATTTCCTCTTTAAACTAAGATGGATATAACAACACTGCGGCTAGTGACGGAGGAGAAGAAGATAGTGAGCCGACACCATGCTACAGGCGGATTGACGTGACTATCCATGACGACATCGGCCTAAATGTATTCGTCTACGTGTACCGGTGGACGTGCTCCGTCGGCTGGCAGCAACACCACGCTGGCTCGTTGTATCTTGCTAGGTCTACAAGAGGTGGCGAGCCGATGTTGACGGCCAGAGTTCCCTATACACATGACTGCCCTTCTCTCTCAGTCTGCAAGACATGACGAGCCATCGTTAATATGGGAGTCCCTTGTGCATATGAATCCCCTTCTCGCTCGGTTTGCAAGGCATGTCGAGCCATCGTCAACGGCAAGAGTGTCATGTGCAAACGACACCCCTTCTCGCTTGGTTTGCAAGGCATGGTGATCCATCATCGATGGCGAGAGTCTCCTGTGCACATTGCTCCCCACCATACTTAAACAACTTACAGTATTTTAGAGAGCTGCATATGTATTCTTCTGCGTCTACCAAAACTAAAAACTTACAACACAGGAGTTTTACGGAATGACTAGGTCAAGTTACCTCTAAATGGAATTTTCCAACAATTCACCATGTGCAATAAATTTGAAAAAATAAGTGCAGAAAAACTCCAAACAAGAGCAAGGATCTTAGACCTTGTAATCTATCTATTATCATCAATACAACCAAGCAGGAGTAGTTGTTTACCTCTACCATAAGGGGTAGAATCTAGGTACATCGTGTGACAATTTCACAACTGAAATCCTCCGCTACACACCGCTCCACCCTTCGTAAGACATCCCCAGTGGCTAATGCAGTGACTTTCCCACGACACCTATTGCAATCATGCCTTAAAAGATGAGAAGGTTGAGTGAGAAGTCATTTTCACCTTCAAGACATCATCATCATTATGAAGCAGTGACGGAGCCAGGAATTGAACTGAGCCGGGTCAAACAAATAAGCTCTAAAAAAATTAAGGTAAAAAATCAAGTTCAATAAAAAATAGTCAAACATATTCAATTTTCATATTTCATCGAGTACTACTACAAACTGGCTATAAATAACAAGAAATTAGATACAAAATAGTGCTACATTTTGATAAGTTAGTATCATTCCATTAAGTTGAATCCATGTTGGAAAGATGAAATTGGTAGGAAGATTTCTTAGATGATCCTTGTAGGAATGAAGATGCAGCATAATTTTCTTGTCATAAATTTTTGCAATATCTCTTTCTCAAGATAGCAATTCAGCAAATCATTGAGCGAACCATCCCCTATCTTGTTTCGAAGATCTATCTTTATAATATTCATGGCCGAGAAAATTCTCTCAACTGATGTTGTTCCCATAGGTAATGTCAAAACAAGTGCAATAAGGCGATAGACCAATGGAAAGGTCAAATGTTGTCTGTTCTGAACCAACTTGAGAGAAAGATCACTCAAACTGTCACAAGCTATGAACTCAAGACTTCTCTTCATCACATCAACATATATGTCCAGTTCGTCAACCAATAGACAACAATCATGTGAAGAGGAATCAATAGAGTACATAGTTGCAAGCTCAACTAGCATATCATTATCAAAGATGCTAAATGAGTCTCAACGGTCAAGGCATGCAATGCACAGTAATAGGCATGTAGAAGTTTCAGAAAATCTATGATTCATCTCAACTATGTTTCTATCAAGCACCTCATTAAAGATTTTTACCTTGTAATGATGGAAGCAAGTAACCATATTATGTGAGTTCTTTGGGTAACCCCTATATGCAATGTTATCATCCATATTCGGTACTGTAATATTTCTTCCACCACAGAAGTTAGTAGCGGCAAGCAATAGAGGCTCACATCCATCATCTCTCAATTTCTGCAATAGACTTTTCACTAAGACAGTCATATTCATAGCACTTACTATGTTATGATTCTTGGATTGCAATGCTTGTGACAAACCATTTGTTAAACCAAGCACTCGAAGCATCAGATGCAAGATAATAATAAATTCAAAGATTTCCATGTATATGATATAACCTGAAGCCACACCTTCTCCTTGGCATCCATCCCATCACGAGAAACACTACATAACACTTCAAAGATTGAATACCACATTTGTTGAATCCGAATTAGAGTAGTATGGTGTGATCCTAACAAGTATCACCTGATCTTGTTAAACTTGTGTTGGGGATATGCTATATGGGTATCCTCATAGCATGTCCTCTATTCGGATAACCCGGGTGGCCCAAAGTTGGTAGCATGGCCTATGGCCTGCTGGGCGGCCCAGTAAGATGGATCCAGAAGGGAGGCCCATGCCGGATAAAGGAAGGCTACGGAGGAGTCACCGACGTACCCGGAGCCTTGGAGTGCAAGACACACTAGACTAATTGTAGGCAGTGTAGGACTCTATAACCTGTCCGACAAGGACTTTTTCCTGTAACCCTAGGACCTGACGACTATATAAGTCGGGCCTATGGGAGACTTTAGGGCACGATAACTTAGACTTTCTAGTCACCTCGCACAGCGAACCAATCCATGTAACTCGGCGTATTGCTCTTATAGTGATTTATACCAGGAGTAGGATTCTGCCATCGTTGTGGGATCTGAACCTGGGTAAGCTGTGTTACCTTGTATCCGTCAACCGTCCGCCTTCCCCCACATCTCTAAACACGCACTGTGAGGACCCCTCCATGGCGTACTCGTCGGCAATACCACGACAGTTGGCGCCCACCGTGGGGCAAGAGGCGCTTCAGGCTCTTCAGCGGGCGAGGACCAAGATCTTCGCGGGAATCAGCGAAACCGTAGCCATCGGTCGCGTTATCTTCTCTGGCAACATTTCGATCGTCCCTCCCAACGAGTTCTGGATCCCGGCGAAGACGAACCCTACGCGGTTCTCGATCATTCCTATCGGAGACATCCACCTCTTCATCGGCGAAACCGACTCAGGCACTAGTTCCCTGGGAGTCGGAGGAGCATCAAGACCCACACGGACCGCCTACGGACAGGAGACGTTCACGGAAGGATCGATGCCGGATCTCTCCTCGGATTTTGCCGGCAAAGATCGGAAAAAATCAAGGCCCACCCAAACCGCCCCTATGCAGGATATAACGGTGGAAGATCACTGCAAATCCGCTGGCTTCGTCCGTGCGTCTGGACAACAGAGATCCAAGTTCGTCGGAGTGGTAACCATCTTCGATCTGGCGCGTTGTGTTTAGAGAGAGGGCAAAAACCCCCGTGATTACTTTGCCAGGTGGCTCCGTATACAGGCCGATCTGGCGCATTACCCCAATGATGATGCTATGTATCACTTTGTGGAAGGACTGGACCAGGGTACGCTTCTTCGGCATTCGCTAAGGCGGCAGCAGGCCACATGACGCCTCACCTTCGAGAGCATGGTGAACACCGTCAACAACTACACAGAGGCTGAGGTGGCACCCCATGCAGCATCCGCGCTCATTGGCGGTGCACCCCCGCCTCAACAACCACCACCTCCTCCAGCGGTCGTCGCCGCACCACCGCCTCTAGTCGTTATCGCTGCAGCAGCACCACCACCTCCAGTCATCATCAACGTTGCTGCCCCGCCATCACCCATTGTTGATGAAGCCCCGGCACCCTCCGACTCTATGCTCGACGCGCTCTATGCCGACATCAGCGCTTAGTCGGAGGAGATAGACCTCAGCCCGGACGAGCTAGATTCAGCTATGCAGGAGATGGAGGAGGATTATCAGCGTGACGAGCAAGCTAACAAGGCCATCACATCCCGAGAGGTGTTTGTCGCCATTGGGGCTGTGATGGAAGAAGACCAACCCGGACGAGCTCCGCCTACAACGCTGGACAAGGGGAAGGGACCACCTGTTGCTATCGACAAGGATCGTGAAAAGGTCATGCCCCTCCGCCTAACGCAGTGCAACAGCCGCAGGAACTCGGCACCGGCCCGAGCAACTACAACACCGCAAACCCGCCACCTCCGGCATCCACGTCTGTTGTTGCCCAAGTTACTCCAGCTGATAGAGTGATGTACGACAATCTCCTCATCGAGCCCTTGACCGTAGCTCATATCCGGAACATAACCCAGCTTGATGAGAAGCGACAACAGCTGTTGGAGGAAGCACAGGCCATTGCGGAGCAAGGCGCAAAGCTAGATCGAGATCTGGCCAACACGCAGAAGTCAATAGAGAAAGCTAGAGCCATGGAGACCGAGTACAAAACTCTGCTCCAGCAGCAAAAGGCTAAGAAAGCTCCGTCTCGTGTTATCAACGATCCTGGTGTATGACGAAACCTAGGATGGGCTCCCTCGAAGCCGGCACAGGCCAAGCCGTACATTGACAGTGAAGGCAGGCAGGTGATGCCCACCCCTCTCCTTAACCTCGCCGTCGCCAAGACCCTTCTGGAGCAGGATAGATCACCTGAAGCAGTGGAGCAGGTCTATGACCTTGTGGCCAAGGCGGTAAAACAGCAGGAAAAGGCCACCTCCTAGAGGCTTGAGTCTGACCCAACATTCTGCCAGTCTAGCCACCATAAGCCGCCAAGGGATAGATCTCCTCAGGATGTCGGGTTCCAGACGGGTTCGTCAGAACAAAGACAGAGGGATGCGCGCAACAGGAAGGATGCTATCCCCATATCCTCTGACCATGGAGGTAAGGCCCAACCTCGTCGCCCATCGCCACCGCCCCGCTCCCCCCCCCCCCTCCCGACATCACGAAGAAACCAAGGCTCACCGTCGAACGGATATGCCTCCGCCAAGGCAGAGCGCAACACGGAGCAGACCCGTCATGATGGAGAGCGCAACCAAGGACACAAGAGCAGGTCACTCCATGACCCTCTGCGTCCGACAAGAAATCGTGACAAGCGTGAGGCGTCGCAGGAGGGTAACAGCAAGAAAGCTAACCCACCGCTAGATCCACCTTCGTCGCCACCTAGCAGACACCATGGCGGAGGAGGCCCGCGTCATTCACGTAGCTCATCCTCTGATGGCAAAAAGAAGAAAAGAATCCCAGAGCCATACGACGCAAGATCACGTCTAGACAAGATCCATGAGGCCCGGGATGGAGCATACCTAGGACCACGCTGCTTTGGACCCATGATACGGACCGCAGCTTACCCCAAGGGCTTCCGGATTGACAAGACCATCAAGCCCTATGACGGCACCGCCAAGCCAGCTACATGGTTGCAGGACTACGGAAACGCAGTGGAGATCGCTGGGGGAAACCCCAACGTCGTTGTCAAGTACCTCCCATTGATGCTGGCGGGCACCACCCGACAATGGATCGATGACTTGCCGGAGAAATCTATATGCAATTGGTTGGACATGCAAGAAGCGTTCACCAAGAATTTCGAGGGTACATACAAGCGTCCATGTACTGTCGGCGACTTACAGCGGTGCGTGCAGGAGAAAGACGAGTCATCTCGCGCCTACCTCTCCCGCTAGCTGAACATGAAGAATTCCTGCACAGGTGTGCACTCCCAGACCGCCATGTCCGCCTTCATCGACGGGTCGGAAAGAGGTACGTTGCTCCGACATACGTTGAAGCGCCTGCAGGACAACCATCAGCTCGACCTCAATCAGATGATCCAGCTGGCTAGTGAATTTGCGGCAGCCGCCAACGACACTCGCGGATCGTTGCCGGCAATAGCAATTCCAACCCATGCTAAGAGGAACAGCAGCGCAAAGCGAAAGAATCCACCAGAAGGAAAGCAAGCCTCCGACATGGTCGCCATGACCTTTGCATGCAGGGCGACGTGATGGCGGATAGCGTGGCCGAGGACGAGGGGGGGGGCTGGTCATGGGCAGCAGCGAGGAAGTGAAACTACCTCGGCAGCGCTCCGCGTTCCCTAGACCTACGAGGAGTACCACAATATGACGTGCCTTGTACACCTTGACGCCAAAGGCAAAGCCACACACACCAATCGCCATTGCAAATTCGTCAACGATCTCAAGGAGGACCCGAAGTCCGGCTACAAGCAAAGTCGGAAGAACAGACTGCGAGGCAAGGGCAAGGGGAAAAAGAAGGAGGAGGAGTCCAATGATTCAAGTGACATGGATGAGGACGTTGACCCCAAGCACACCGCCAAGAGAGACGGCAAGGGAAAGAACCCCTTCGAGAAGAAGGCGACAGTTTTCCACACTTTCCTTGGCACCCCCACCGTCCGACAATAGAAGACCTCCATGAGGATACTGATGGCTACTCTACCCCCAGTTCCCCATCTCCTGCGCTGGTCGGAGATTCCAATTACTTGGGACATGAAGGATCACCCAGACCTCATCCCTACGGAGAACCAATATGCCATGGTACTCAACCTCTTGATTGACGGCAATGAGTTCACCAAATGTATGGTGGATAGTGGAAGCAACATCAACATCATGTACCTGGATACACTGCAGAAGATGAACTTGAGGGTGGCGAACCTAAGGTGGACCAACACCATCTTCCACGGCGTAGTTCCTGGTCGGGAGGCTCGGTCCCTTGGGTGCATCACACTTCAGGTCGCTTTTGGTGATGTTAATAATTACCGCCAAGAACGCATGACCTTTGAGGTAGTCCCCTTCAAGAGCGTGTACCACGTCATATTCGGCCATGGTATATTCCACACCTTCATGGCCAAGACATGCTTCGTCTACAACAAACTCAAGATACCCGGACCAAACGGTGTCAGCACCGTATCCGGAAGCTTTACCAAAGCATGGGACTGCAAGATTGGAGAAGCAGCCTATGCTGAAGCTGTCCTCTACAGCGAAGAATTCAAGGAGATCCAGAGCAAGGTCGATGCCTTAGAGATGCCCGCGTCGAAGAAACAATTTCTAACTCCGCCCCAGCATTGAAGGCCACCACCAAAACCAAGCCAGTGGAACTTGTGGTAGGCGATGCCTCGAAGACCACCGCCATTGGGATGAACCTGGATCCCAAATAGGAAAGCGCGCTCGTCAAGTTCCTCCGTGAGAATAGGGACATCTTTGCCTGGCAACCTGCCGACATGAAAGGTGTACCTAGGGAACTTGCCGAGCACAGCTTGAACATTGATCCAAAATGTAAACCAGTGAAACAACCTCTACGACGCTTTAGAGATGAGAAGAGACGCGTTATAGGCAAAGAGATAGCTAGGTTACTTAAGGCTAGTTTTATCCAAGAAGTCCTTCACACCCAATGGGTGGCCAATCATGTACTTGTTCCCAAAAAGGGAACCAAAGAATTAAGAATGTGCGTTGATTATACCGGCTTGAACAAAGCATGTCCCAAAGATCCGTTTGCTTTGCCTCGCATTGACCAAGTCATTGACTCGACGGTTGGCTCAGAACTTTTGTGTTTTATCGATGCATACTCAGGATACCACCAGATCAAGATGAGGAAGTCGGACCAATTGGCCACTTCGTTCACTACGACATGTTTTGCTATGTCACGATGCCCTTTGGGATGAAAAACGCAGGTGCTACGTACCAGCGGACAATGCAACGTTGCCTGCACAATCAAATTGGTCGAAACGTTCACGCCTATGTGGAAAATATAGCGGTGTTGTCTAAAAAGTCAAATGACTTAATCTCTGACTTAAAAGAAACCTTTGATAATCTCCGGAAATACAACATGATGCTTAACCCTAATAAGTGCGTCTTCGGGGTTCCAGTCAGCAAATTGTTGGGCTTCATCGTTTCCCAGCGCGGAATCGAGGTCAAGCCGGATAAAATCAAGGCCATCTTAAACATAAACCGTCCGACATGCCTAAAGGACATTCAACGACTAACAGGTTGCGTTGCAGCAGTTAGTTGGTTCATCAGCCGACTTGGAGAGAAGGCTCTGCTGAAGTACAAGTTACTGAAGAAGGCGGAGAAATTCACATGGACGGATGAAGAAGATGCAGCATTGAAGCAACTTAAGGAGATTCTTTCCTCAGCGCCTATCCTTGCAGCGCCCGAGCCTAGAGAGCCCATGTTAATTTACATGGAGGCCACCAACCGGGTAATCAGCATCGTCGTCATGGTAGAGCGGAAGGAACCAGGCTATGAGCACGGAGTTCAACGACCAGTTTACTATGTAAGCGAGGTCTTGACGGAGTCCAAGCAGCGTTACCCGCACGACCAAAAGATAGCTTATGGAGTATTCCTCGCTTCTCGGAAGATGAGGCACTATTTCCAGGAGCACCCCATCACAGTAGTGAGCAAGACTCCACTGTCCGACATTATCAACAACAGGGACGCTACAGGAAGGGTCGCGAAGTGGGGCATTGAACTTGCCGCCTTCGAGATCACCTACAAGAGACGCGACGCTATCAAGTCACAAGCCTTGGTGGATTTTACCGCAGATTGGACGGAGATGCCAGGTGCTACCCCATTGCCGGAGCCAGAATACTGGGTGATGCACTTTGACGGATCAAAGCTTCGGGGGCTGGTGTACTGCTACAGTCACCAACTGGGGACAAGCTACACTATGTTCTACAGATCCACTTCGAGGCTACGAACAACATGGAAGAGTATGAAGCACCCATTCACGGATTACGCGTAGCCAAGGATATTGGCATCAAGCGCATAGTTTGCTGTGGAGATTCCGATTTGGTTGCCCAGCAGGTGGCTAGCACCTAGAATGCGCGGAACCCTATGATGGCGGCCTATCGAGACGAAGTGGACGAGATAGCCAAGAGCTTCTTGGGCTACGAGGTCAAATATGTACCTAGGGAGCAAAACGAGGCGGCTGATCTGCTGTCTAAGCTTGGATCAGGGCGCAAACGAATTCCACCTGGAGTTTTCCTGGAGCATCTATGGACACCATCCATGAAGGGAGCAGACATCGACAACCCGGACAGAGAGTACTCTTTCCTCCACATGGTGGCAAAGGTCCCTCCGGCTTGGACAAAACCGTTCATGGAGTATCTCGAACACGGAACTTTGCCCGACGATGAAGTCGAAAGACGGCAATTAGTACGTCAAGCAAAGGGCTATACCATAATCAATGGACAGCTCTACAAAAGAATCACTACTAGTGTATACCTTAAGTGTGTTTCCTAGCAAGAAGGTATTGAAATCCTACGCGAAATCCATCTCGGAGATTGCGGGCATCCCGCCTCTCCTCGATCGTTGGTCACTAAAGCCTTCCGGCAAGGATTCTACTGGCTAACCGTGAAGGCGGACGCCGACTAGCTGGTTGAGACATGCATGGGATGCCAGTACTATGCCCGACAACCACATGTTCCTGCTAAAGAATTGCGAACAATACTAATAACTTGGTCGTTTGCAGTCTGGGGGCTGGACATGGTTGGTCCATTCCAGACGACACCATGTGGGTTTACGCATCTGCTAGTAGCAGTTGATAAATTCACCAAATGGATAGAAGCTAAACCCATTAGAAAGCTTGTTGGGGCAACTGCCCTTAGGTTTGTCCGGGATCTAGTGGTGAGATTTGGTCTCCCACACAGCATTATCACCGACAACGGCAACAACTTGTCACTCGGAGAAGTGGAAGCTTATTGTTGGGAGAAGGGCATCCGACTTTACCTTGCATCTATGGCACATCCACAATCCAATGGTCAGGTTGAGCGAGCCAATGGATTAATTCTGCAGGGAATCAAGTCGCGTCTAGAAGCACCACTGCATAGAGCAGCTGGAGCCTGGGCGGAAGAATTTCCATCTGTGCTATGTAGTTTACGAACTACACCCAACAGATCCACCGGCTACACCCCTTACTTCATGGTATATGGAGCAGAAGCCATCCTGCCTTCCGACATCCTTCACGATTCACCAAGAATTGCCGCCTACGACGAAGATGACGCTGAAGAATCCAAACGCCTAGATGTGGACCTTCTCGAGGAGGAGCGCGTATTGGCATGCCAAAGATCCGCCATCTACCAGCAGAAGCTACGCAGCTACCATAGTCGCCGCGTTCGGCATCGCTCGTTTAAAGAGGGGGATCTGGTGCTCCGACTTAAGCAGAAGAAGTCACACAAATTATTCCCACCATGAGAAGGACCGTTCATCATAAGCAAAGCGCTGCTCAAAGGGTCTTATTACCTCGTTGACAATCGAAGGATAGACCCAACGAGGATCATAAGCGTAAGCGACGTGACCCGGATGATGACTACCCGGAGCTTGATCGGCCATGGAACATAGCACAGCTACGTCCTTTCTACACTTAGCATTTTTTATCTATTGTGTGCCTCTTATATGATCAATGAAATAAAGCTCTCTGGTTCACTCATATTTCTGAGTCTTTTACCTCATTTAGTGTTCATTTTTGGATCATATAAAACCTTTATGCACAAGCTTTGCGATTGCACTTGTGAAAATTCCGCCTACGGGCGTTAGCTTAAGTTTTCTAGTCTACACGTTCTTTGTTATTTTTATGTGAATTCTGGAGTAGTGACTTTCAGCACTTATTGTCGGCAATTTTGTGCTTAGGTTCTTGACGGTGCCATTAGGCATCATCGCCTGAGCGCGTAGTTCTGACAACGAGTCTTCTGACTCATGAAAAGTCAAGCATAAAAACCAGAGTAATGGATAAGCTAGCACTTGCTTAAAAATATATACATGCTGGAACTAATTCTTGAGTAACAGGAAATAACAACCATTGTTTTCCGCCTTAAGTTAACAAGTAGTTTTCCCGCATACACATTACAGAGGAAACAAATATTACATAATTGTTTTTCATTCCTCTGGCGCAGGCGACTTGGATGCAACATTGTCAGCAGCATAAGAGTCACCTTCCTCGAAGTTGGCAGTGTTGAGGGACTCGGAGGAGCTTTGGTTGCCGCCGCCAATGGTTTTCATGGGCACAAAAACATTAAGGTCGACCAACTCGGCGACTCTGGTGTCAAAACCCGCGAGCGACGCCAAGATTGCCTCGTGATCTATCTTTTGGCCTTCGTGCCGACGTCGGGGATACCAGAGGTCACCATGTCGATGTCGGAATTTTCGTAGTGTGCCTTGACCATTGACATCGCCATCCTTGCACCGGCTCGTGCACACTAAGCTTTCCAGCTTGAGATACGCTCGGGGGCTCGGCGCAGGATCTCCGAGAACTTTGACACAGAGTCCGCCGCCTTGATGTTAATCTGGAGGGGCTTGGCTATCTCCTTGGTCTGCTTGATGGCAGTGTTGATAAAGTTGCCGACAAGTACCATGCATTCCTTTGGCTGAGTAGGCGACCGGGTTAAACCTATAGGAGCTGCAAATTTCTGAAAAAGGAGCACATGAGTTCAATAACGCAAAAAGTTTAGAGTATCTAGCTTAAAGAAGTCCAAGACGGAGAATCACTTACTGAAGATGCTAATCTCAGCCTACTGGAGAGTTTCCTCCATGGAGTCCCGTTCTTGTTGGAGGATCCTGTACGCGTCCAGATGGCGCTGATTCTGCTCATCGGCGACTTTCTTCTGATCTTTCAGGATCGCGATTTCCTCCTTCAAGCGGTTCATCTCCTTGTTGGCGGAGTCTTGCAGGACTTTCATTGAGTCTTCATGCATCTTCAACATGTCCTTTCTCTCCTGCTTAAGGATCTTGTTTTCGCTATCCAGCTGCTGAATATGCTTGGATTGCTAAAAATATCCTTAGCCTTGGAAATGGTTTCTGCAAGACGGAGAAATAAAAGTACACAGTGAGTACTCGGAGAATGTTGGCACAAGACCAAGTCAGAATACGAAAAAGAAAGGAAAAACAAACGCTTGCTCTTGGTGATTTGTTCCTTCAAGAAGGCAGTTTTACCCTTTTCGGCTTCCAAGTCCGCGCGCATCTTCTGGTACTTGTCGATAGCCATGCCCCTCCGAGCATTCTCATTCTGTGGAAGAAGAAAGTTAAACATTGTTTTGTCTACTTGGAGCATCTAGCCGGAAAATTTCCACCTAGAAGCTCGGGGGCTACAACAAGAGTTTTTTAACTTAGCACTATGCATAGTCTTTCTTTAAGCATCTAGTAGGAACTAATTCAGTATTCGATTAGAAGCTTGGGGACTACAATATAAAGTTTTTAACTCAGTCATATGCTTAGCTTCTCTTTAAGCATCTAGTCGGAACTAAATCAGTTACAACTAGAAGCTTGGGGGCTATAGTATTGAAATTTATAAACACTGCGTATGCTACTCTGAAAGCATCTAGTCAGAATAATTCAAAACTATATGCTTGGGGGCTACAGTGAGAAGTTTTCTAGCTTAGTTACTCTTAGAGCATTTAGATGCAAAGACCTATGGTTTTCAGTCTAAATCCTCGGGGGCTACAGTGGGATACTCATATGAAATGCAAAAGGCAAATAAAACTTACAAGCGCAATGATCTTGAGGTTTGTAGCACTCTCAACAAGCAACTTGCCAAAGGACAAACTGTTTCCTTGCAAGATTTCTGCTTGTCGGAGAAGCTCCTCAAGACCGCATGTTGGAGATGTCGGCGCCGCACCAGAAACCATAGCGGTGCTACCCGGCGTAAGTACCGGATAGACTATCTTCGGGAACTTTATGGTCTTCTTGGGTGTAGAGGTGCCGCCTTCGGCAGACATACCACCTTCTACCACCACCTTACCGCTACCGATGGCATCCTTAGCCGGAGCTTCAGCCATTTGGGTTGCGGAACTTTCCTGCGTCGCCTGTTCGCCGAGAACGGCAAGCTCCGTAGAGGCACCTGAGGCCACTTCCATGGCGGAAGAGCCAGAGGCTACTTTGGCTTGTGAGCTTGACGGAGTGGGCGAAGGTTGGACGCTAGGAGTGACAGGGGCGATGGCGGGAGATGTGTGGGGAGAAATGTCACGATGCAACATATCCTTAATGTTTCTAGAAGCCCCCAAAGTTTTGGAGGTCTTCTTTAAACTAGTTGTGGCTTTCTTCCTGAAACGTTCAAAAAGTATAAGTATAGGAATAAGACAAACAATGGACAATGTCGGAGAGAAAGAATCTTACACAAGAGGGGGTGCTTTGCCAAAGGGGATCCCAGTAACCTTTCTTTTCTACGCCTCCAGGGCGGCGGTAGTATTCTTGGAGGCTCCACCCTCCGTCTTCTTCTTCTTGCCTTCGTCGGCAGCATCAGAGGTGGAGCTCTTCCGCTTTCGCACCAACAGGACCTCGTCGTCGGACACGACCGTGACTTCCTTCATCTTTGGATCATAGATTTGGATAGCCATGCTATCCTCATCTAGATCGCTGAGCTGTTAAGTGAAAACCCACAGTGTTGATGAGATGTTAATGGCTAGACGGAAGAACTGGAGTATATGTCATACACGGAAAATAAATAGATACCTTTGGGAACTTTCTCTCTACGAACATGTCGTAGGTGATGGTGAAGCCACGCTTCCTATCCTTCACCTTGACGATGTCCTTGAGGAGGAGCTTGACGGAGTCGCTCGAGAAGTTGTCCTCGAAGATGCTGAGGCTATCCTTCCTCTCGTTGGTATACTCGTGCATCAGCTTCGAGCGGTGCTGCAGAGGCTGGATCCGCCTGACGAACCAGCACATGGCCAGGTCTAATCCGGTTAGACCCATCTCTACGAACCACTCTATCCGCCTTATAGCGCAGGAAGCATCGATGTCGGAGGGAAGGGAGGCCTAGGATCTCCATGTCGAGGCTTCGGCGGCAGATCTATCGATGAAGTTCGGGTACGTTACTCCTCGGCCAGCCAGAGGGATATCTGGGCCATAGAAGTACGTTTGTTGCCAGTTCTTGCAGGACTCATGGCCGACGATGTTGGGGAAGTGCCGGCCAGGCCGGATCTTAAAGCTAATAGTGCCACAATTCCTGGGCTCGTCCTTGCCGGCTCCGGCTTCCCGCTTGACGGTGAAGAAGTAGATGAAGAGATCTAGCCTAGGCCTAATCCCTAAATAACCCTCGCAAAGCACCGCGTAGTTGCTGAGCATGAGGATGCTATTGGGGGAGAGGTTCTGAGGTTGTACTCGGTAATGATTGAGGACAGCTAGGAAGAAATTGGAAATGGGCAGGGAGACGCCGCGTACCAGTTGGGCTTTGAGGTACACCTTTTCTCCAGCTTTGGGAGAAGGAGTGACCTCGCCCGCCGGCGCCGCCCGCCAGGCGAGCCCCTCCATCGCAGGGAGGTAGCCCTCAATGATTAGATCCTTAATGTCGCGGTCCGTAATATCCGAACCGCCCCATTCGCCCTTGTGGGAGTCGTACTCCTCCTCTAGCAGCTCCAGCGCCGCTGGATTATGGTCGCCGCCGGTGGCTTCGACCATCGCGGATTTCAGGATCACCAGGCCCTCTGGGGCACGATGACAGAGCTCGCCGGATTCACCGCGGCATCGTCTGACGCCATCATAGAGGGGGCGGAACTGCTGCTGGCCATTGGAGGGGTTACGGTGGTGACTGGGAAGGTCGAGGAGTTAGGGTTTTTCGCACGGTGCGCGGAGAGCTCGAGGAGGCGCTCGCTGGAGGAAGAAAACGATGAAGAGGAGAATGAGGTGAAAAGTAAAATTTCCACCGCTGTTATAATTTATGACCTCTAGCATCAAGATTCGTGCAAAACGATCGAATGGTTGACGCGTGGACGACGTGTGCGGGTGCGTGCGCGGAAATTTCGCCACGTTGCCAACCGTCGCCGCCAACGATTCGTATTGCTCGTGCGGGAAAAACGGACATGATTGCGTTCTCTGCGTGCGTGAGTTACGAGGCGTTGAAGACCTATGTCTACGTCTCCCTAGCTGTCACTGGCAGATGAACCATCACATCGGAAGATTCCTGCATGGACAGGTCCAATACGGCTATGGAAGAGTACGATGGAAGATTCAGCAGTTCTCCGGCTTACAAGTCGAAGATGGAGAAATCTTGCAGGGTTCTTTTGGGAGGACTACAAGATATTGCTTGATGATTTGCCGACAACCATCTAGACGGAGCATTCAACGTGAAGAGGCAAGACGGCGCAAGATCTCGGAGTTCTCCGGGGACTGCTATTGGGGATATGCTATATGGGTATCATCATAGCATGTCCTCTATCCGGATAACCCGGGTGGCCCACAGTTGGTAGCATGGCCTATGGCCTGCTGGGCAGCCCAGTTAGATGGATCCAGAAGGGAGGCCCATGCCAGATAAAGGAAGGCTACGGAGGAGTCACCGACGTACCCGGAGCCTTGGAGTGCAAGACACGCTAGACTAATTGTAGGCAGTGTAAGACTCTGTAACCTGTCCGGCAAGGACTTTTCCCTGTAACCCTAGGACCTGACGACTATATAAGTCGGGCCTATGGGAGCCTTTAGGGCACGATAACTTAGACTTTCTAGTCACCTCGCACAGCGAACCAATCCCTGTAACTCGGCGTATTGCCCTTATAGTGATTTATAGCAGGAGTAGGATTCCGCCACCGCTGTGGGATCTGAACTTGGGTAAGCTGTGTTACCTTGTACCCGTCAACCGCCCGCCTTCCCCCATGTCTCTAAACACGCACTGTGAGGACCCCCTCCATGGCGTACTCGTCGTCAATACCACGACAACTTGTCTCTTGATTTTGGCCTCTTTCCGACAAGATCTCCCCACTCTCTAGCTGTGCAACCAAACTGTCATGATGCAATTGCAATAATGCATCTTTCTTCCTACAAGAAGCACTAACCAACAAAAAAATATCATGTATAGATATATAGACAAAGAGTTGTTATATAGACAAAAGGTTGAAGACAACAGTTTGCAATTATGTACAAAAAACTAACCAAACTAACAATCTTGTTTAAGTGACCAAATAATTGACCAACTGGTAGAACTCCTTTCACAATGGCCACAACCACCAAATGAAGTTGGTGGGCAAAATAAGGCACATAAAAAGCATGAGGGTTGTCTGCCAATACCAACGTTTTTAAACCATGTAGCTCCCCATGCATATTAGAGGCACCATCATATCCTTGGCCTCTTAATCTAGACATGGACAAATTATGTTTAACAAATATTGCATCCAAATATCTTTTCAAAGAAGCTGATGTAGTCTCAAGAACATGCTCAACACCGAGCAGTCTTTCCAAGATCTCTCATTTTTTGGTTCATAAACCTACAAGCAATAAAATATAAGATGAGTTGTGAGAGTATGATAATTTACTTGCGAGTATAATAATTGAGTTGTGAGAGTATTACTAACCTCACCATCACAGCCGTTTTCTCTTTAACCGATATATCACAAGACTCGTCAACAAGTAGAGAGAAACTAGCATTTCTAAGCTTACTCATAATGACTTGTGTAGTCTCCACTGCACATTCTTGTGCTATATCTAGTTGGATTTCACAATATGTCAATTGATAATTGCTAGGGGCATTCTCATTAATCACATTGGCTACATGCTTGCATCTTGCACCATACTAATCCAACATATCACAAAAATTTCCCTTATTCAAGGAAGTGCTAGACTCGTCATGCCCATGAATATATAAAACTTGTTCAAGTAGAAACATAACAACACCCAGAACAACCCCAAACTAATCTCATAATCAATATGTGATTGTTCTTCATGAAAAACAATAGCATATGCCACACTTTGCTTTTTATTTATGAAATCTTGAGAACTATTTCTTGTATTGTTGTGAATGCTATTTGATCCGTGATATGTTGGAAACGTATCTATAATTTTTTATTCGCCATGCTTGTTTTGCATCTACTTTGCTTTGCTTGTCTACACTTTGAGGTGCTTTTTACATGTTTTCTGGTACTAACCTATTAACAAGTTGCAATAGTGCCAGATGCCTGTTTTCTGCTGTTTTTGGTTTCAGAAAAGTTAGTAAAGAAATATTCTAGGAATTAGACGGGACAAACATCAAAGTCAATTACTTTCCGTGGGGAACAAGAAGTCAAGAGGAGAGCCGGAGGGGCCGTCCAGGGGGCCAGACCCACCCCAAGCGCGGGGGCAGGTGGGCCCACGCCTGGCTAGGGTTTGGTGGCCCTGGCCGCCTCCCGGTCTCGCCCCTTCGCCTATAAGAAGCCCCCGATGCAGAAACCCTGAGTACCCGATCAAATCTCCACGAAACCATCTGTAGCCACCACCATCTTCCCTAGATCGGGGGGATCTGAAGTTCTTCCTGGCACCCTGCTGGAGAGAAGATTATCCCGGAGGCCTTCTCTACGGTATGATTCGTGAGTAGTTCCACCTTGGACTATGGGTCCATGTAGTAGCTAGATGGTTGTATCTCCTCCTTTGTGCTTTCATGTATAGATCTTGTGAGCTCCGTTCATGATCAAGATCTAATCTATTTCTAATCATGCATGTTGTGTTTGCGGGGATCTAATGGATATTGAGATTATTATGTTGGTTTGAATAATGATTTTATCTTTATGATTCTATCATGTCTATGTTGTTTTTGATCTTGCATGCTCTCAGTTGTTAGTAGCTATCTTGGCCAAGTAGTTGCTACTGACTCCAAGAGGGGGTATTTATGCTCGATAGTGGGTTCATGCCTCTAGTTTCCAAGGGAAGTGACATAAATCTCTTCGGTTGTAGATGTGCTGTTGCTACTAGGAATAAAACAACGGTCTCTTGTTCATGGAACATGTGGACTGTTTACCTTACACACTTTGCTTAAAGAAGTTGTCTGTTGCTTGCAACTTAATACTGGAGGGGGTTCGGATGATAACCTGAAGGTGGACTTCTAGTCATAGATGCAGTTGGATGGCGGTCTATGTATATTGTTGTATTTCCCAATCAACCTCATAGGATCTTTCTGACTAGTAATTGCATTGTTATGCATTGCTCAGTTCCTGTCAATTGCCTCGCTGTAATTTGTTTACCATTCATGCCATGTTGTTTATCTAAGGAGAGCACCTCTAGTGAACTATGGACCCCGGTCCAATATTTACCATTGATACATCTTCCACGGTTACATGTTTACTTGCTACAAACCATTACCTTCCACACCATACGTTTAATCCTTTGTTACAACAAACCGGTGAGCTTGACAACCTCACTGATTCGTTGGCGCAAAGTCTTGAGTTTGTGTTGTGCAGGTATCCGCGTTGCTTGCAACACCTGTGTGATGTTTACTTCCTTCTTCTGGTTCGATAACCTCGGTCTCTACTGAGGGAAGACTTGTTGCTTGCTTCTTCACACCTTGCTCTTGGGGTTTCCAACAAAGTGCTCACGTCAGCACCATCAACAAGTTTTCTGGCGCCGTTGCCGGGGAGGCTCTGACGTCTTCACTAGGGGTGTCCTCCACTTCCTTTCTCTTTACTTTGTTTTTAGTTTGCTTTGTTTCTTTTGCTTGGTTTTGTTTGCCTCTTTAAAAAAACCAAACAATTAGTCTAGCTTGGTTTGCTTTCTTTATTCAAAAACACAAAAAATTAGTTTCTACCCTAGTTGCCACCTTGATCACCATGTTGCTCCCCCAGTTTGCCCTGCAAGATCTTGCAATAGGTAGTGGCTTCATAATTGGGAAAGATAATATTGAAGAATTCTTTAACTATGTTAGCAAGCATGAGGATATTGAGGATAAATCTATAGCAGAGCTTGCTCCTAATTATGAGATTGCTGCAGCTTCTTTAGTTCATATGTTGGAAGCTAGGTTTGTTAGCCTTAACCCCTTCATGCAATTCTTGTTCCTAAAACTAAAAGAAGAAAAGAATGCTGAAAAAAGAGAATTCATCCTTGAATCTTTGTCAAAAGAATTTCATGATGTTGCTAGGGAGGCCAAGAAGGTTTTTGAGCGTTTAAATATGCTAGGTTCGAGTGTAGATGTTGTGGGTATTGTTGATAAAACTAATCCTAGAGAGGAATTCAATATACCCATACCCTTTAAACTTGTCGGAATGCATGAAGCCTTTGAAAAGAACTTTGATTGGATTGCCCCTGAAAATCTTTTTGATGAAGGTAGTAGACCAAAGAGAGATGACAGGATCCTCCAAAACCCATTTGGATGAGATACCTTTCATAGTTGAAGATTTTGCAAGTATGAATGTTAAAGCTTCTTCATTTGAAAATACTTGATTCTTCTTGCTTCTTGTGCCTAACTTAAAGGCGTTAAAAAAGTACTTGTTGGGAGATAACCCAAGAATTTCCTTGAGTCTTGGAAGTTATTAATTCTGTAATGACCTCTCCTTATCCTTTTTGTTTGCTTTTTGTGCCAAGAATGACCTCTAATGAGAGGGAAGTAAGATTTGGGGAGTTGTTGTCCCGAAACAGATTTCTGTCCTCCACCAAAAATATTCGTGGGGAGTCTCTGTAACTCGGATTGAGCTGAAAATTTACTAATAAATCCCCAAGTATGTTAGATAATTTTCGTAAGTTCAACACTTTTTAATTTGAGCAACAGAAGATGTTCGAAAAAATCGGTTTCTACCTGCTGGTATGTTTTGACAGATTTGTGCCACTATTTGCATTTGCTTCTTATTGATTCCTTTTTGAGTTCTCTTCAGGTAAATTGAGCTTTTTGAAGGGGTTACTACAGTAGCTTGTGTTTTTAGTAAAAAGCCTTGTTGTTCCAAACCTTTGCCAGAGGTCTAATATCTTTTGAATAAGCTAATGTTGCTAATAAAGATTGTGTGAAGTTTTGTATGAAGGAAAAATTTCAGGTGTAGAGAGAGAATGATGCAATAAGATGAAGAATGGACAAAAGATCAAGCTTGGGGATGCCACCATGGTGTCACTCCAAGAAATATCCAAGAGGTACAAGCGTCAAAGCTTGGGGATGCCCAAGGCATCCCCTTCTTCATCAATAAAAAGCTCAGGTCTATCTAGACACTTCGTTTTTATTGTTTCATGCACAGTTGTGTTGTTCTTGGAGCGTCTTAGTTTTCGTTTGCTTTGCTTAGTTTGTTTAGTTTTCTTGAGTAGTTTGGACCCCCGTTTTTGCTGTGTTGTTTTGCAAATAAGCTTGCTTGGTGTTTGGAAAGGAGTAGTAAGTTCTTGCTTGTAGTGCAAGAGGAGCTTGCATTGACTGTGACTTAGACTTTAGCATGACATGCTAGGTGTTGTTTTAGCATTATGCTTAGTGATTATTGCTGTAGCATGTCTTGTTCCAAACAATTGGGATTGCTTAGTGTGCCTTGAAGAAATTATGCGTTGTTTTAGCATGCAAAAGCATAGTATTATGGTATTCTCCTTTGATGTTTTGCTTGGGATGACTTGGCACATTCTCACACCATGTTATGACTATGACAAGTCACCATTAGCCTCTATGGTCATTTAGTCCTTGACTTATAGTACCACTCTTTGCTTTGATTAGTTTGCTTTGTTGCATTGTGTGATTATGGCCATTATTGATCTCTTAGTTGGTTGCTCCCAGTCTTTTGCTAGCCTCCACTTGTATGAGTAAGCTCTACTCATGCTTCCAACTCCCAAGAAACCAAGTTATTCCAAAGTATCCACTCTAAACTCCTATGCATGGTGTGTTACACCATTCCAAAGTATATTATTGTTTTCATCTATCTTCCAATTAAAAACTATTTTGTTGTGTGAAAACTTAGTGATTAAAGCCCTCACGAACTTGATGGCACACTTTATTCTTTGCCCCTAATAAAGTTGAACCATTGTGACAACTTTGTTATATATGCTTGCACTTATAAGTTGGAATTATCAGAACCGTGCTGTCACGGGGAACGTTTTCAACATTACACTTGCACCTTGTTGTACTCAGTTGATATCATGCTCTTTTGTCTATGGATGTCACCGGTGTGAAATAATGAGGGAACTTGTAAGTCCATGGAGTTTGTATCCTGTGTTAGAGAAACGCCTGGGACGCTAGTCTAAGCCATGCCTAATCATGGTGGAAACTTGCAGCATCACCATAGTGACATCTATGAAGCATTCTTCTTATAAAAAAAGAGACACATTGATAAAAGAGGAAAGAGAGAAAAAAACACCATATTCCCATGGTACATAAGAAGAATTGCTAAGATGCTCATTGTATGCTTGCCTTGTCATTTTGGTTATGGGAAAGCTCCTGTACCATGTGCAAGGGGTACCCCGTTGGCGGTTCTCAATGATATGCAAATACTTACAGTGATAAGAACTTATCTGGACCCAAAGTTGAGTATGCATGAAGTGTGGCCCTCGTATTCAAGGGGCATGAGATTGCCAACTTATACTTCGTCAAGCATATACTCCAGCTTTGCCACTTTAACCTTAACCACTTCAAGATGCTTATGATATGGGCAATGAGGGCTGAAAGCTAACAAGTACCATAATTTTTGGAAGCTCTTTTTGAAACTTGTAATCACTGCTTCCTTTACAAAAAAAGCCTTTGTTCCACCATTATTGAGTCTCCGCCTTCTACCTTTAGGCACCATTAAGAGAGCATAGTTGTCATTCTGTGTGCAGTGTTCCAAAGCTTATTAATTGATGCATATTGTGATATTACTTGTTCTTGTGCTACTTCTTTCTAGTCACCCTTGTGAATTTTGAAGGTGTCATATGCATCTATTTGCTACTCTATGAAGGATAAGCTGATTGCCACTATGCTATGTTTTCTGCATGTGAAACAAACAAACGTTTTTCAATGCATGTTATTCATGATCTTTGTTTGTAGCTTGTCATGTTCCATGCATAGTTACTATGTCCTATTGTTAGAACTCCATCTTTCATGCACATGTTTAGAGTTCTTTGATCCCAACTTTCAATGCTTGCAAATGGTTGGATCTTTATTGTGAGGGTGCATGTCACCTCAAAAATTATTCTGTTTATCACTTACCTACTCGAGGACGAGCAGGAGTTAAGCTTGGGGATGCTGATACGTTGGAAACATATCTATAATTTTTGATGCTCCATGCTTGTTTTGTATCTACTTTGCTTTGCTTGTCTACACTTTGAGGTGCTTTTTACATGTTTTCTGGTACTAACCTATTAACAAGTTGCAACAGTGCCAGATGCCTGTTTTCTGCTGTTTTTGGTTTCAGAAAAGTTAGTAAAGAAATATTCTCGGAATTGGACAGGAAAAATGTAAAATCAATTACTTTTCGTGGGGAACAAGAAGTCCAGAGGAGAGCCAGAGGGGCCGGCCAGGGGGCCAGACCCACCCCAGGTGTGAGGGAAGGTGGGCCCATGCTTGGCTAGGGTTTGGTGGCCCTGGACGCCTCCCGGTCTCTCCCCTTCGCCTATAAGAAGCCCCCGATGCAGAAACCCTATGTACCCGATCAAATCTCCACGAAACCGTATGTAGCCGCGCCATCATCATCCCTAGATCGGGGGGATCTGAAGTTCTTCTCGGCACCCTGCCGGAGGGGAGATCATCCCAGAGGCCTTCTCTCCGGTATGATTCGTGAGTAGTTCCACCTTGGACTATGGGTCCATGTAGTAGCTAGATGGTTGTATCTCCTCCTTTGTGCTTTCATGTATAGATCTTGTGAGCTCCGTTCATGATCAAGATCTAATATATTTGTAATCATGCATGTTGTGTTTGCGGGGATCAGATGGATATTGAGATTATTTTGTTGGTTTGATTAATGGTTTTATCTTTATGACTCTATCATGTCTGTGTTGTTTGTGATCTTGAATGCTCACCGTTGCTAGTGGTTATCTTGGCCAAGTAGTTGGTAGTGACTCCAAGAGGGGGTATTTATGCTCAATAGTGGGTTCATGCCTCTAGTTTCCAAGGGAAGTGATAGAAATCTCTTCGGTTGTAGATGTGCTATTGCTACTAGGGAGAAAACAACGGTCTCTTATTTATGGAACATGTGGACTGTTTACCTTACACACTTTTCTTAAAGCAGTTGTCTGTTGCTTGCAACTTAATAATGGAGGGGGTTCAGATGATAACCTGATGGTGGACTTCTAGTCATAGATGCAGTTGGATGGCGGTCTATGTATATTGTTGTATTGCCCAATCAACCTCATAGGATCTTTCTAACTAGTAATTGCATTGTTATGCCTTGCTCAGTTCCTATCAATTGCCTCGCTGTAATTTGTTTACCCTTCATGCCATGTTATTTATCTAAGGAGAGCACCTCTAGTGAACTATGGACCCCGGTCCAATCTTTACCATTGATACAACTTCCACTGTTACCTGTTTACTTGCTACAAACCATTACCTTCCACACCATACGTTTAATCCTTTGTTATAGCAAACCGGTGAGCTTGACAACCTCACTGATTCGTTGGGGCAAAGTCTTGAGTTTGGGTTGTGTAGGTCTCCGCGTTGCTTGCAACACCTGTGTGACGTTTCCTTCCTCCTTCTGGTTCGATAACCTCGGTCTCTACTGAGGGAAGACTTGCTGCTTGCTGCTTCACACCTTGCTCTTGGGGTTTCCAACGAAGTGCTCACGTCAGCACCATCAATCCGCCTACATGAGACTTGAAATTTTCTAATGCATTCTTCCAATTTTTAAACATCGTCTTTGTGAAAACATCATATCCAAAATGTGAACTAGTGCTTGAAGATTTGAAAAGAAAGCAATGAAAACAATATGCATTATCCTTCTCCACACTATACTCTTACCAGTCATGTTTGGTATACCATGCATCTAAAAATGACCGACAATCTTGACAAAATTTTGTTTTGGGAAAATTATGATCAATCAAACGATTACAACCTCTCGAAAAATATGCCCATCTCATTTTGTCTCTAATGTTAGGGGTGCTATGTTCATCAATTGGTCTCCGAACTCCAGGAATGTCAATGACATTTGCTAAGTCAAAGCTTTCAACAACATTTTCCTACAACATTGAAAACAAAAACAAATCAGGAGCTCTTGTAACACTACTGAATAGTAAACACTAGACAAATAGACAATAAATCTGAAAAACAAAGTTGATAATAAATGACAGAAATTGACCTGTTGAAGATGTGCCCTCTTCAAATATCTTGAGGGCCCTGCTGCCTCCCCTTCTTCTTCTTGAGCCACCGTTGGCTTCTCCTCCTCGTCTTCTTCTTCTTCTTCTTTTTCTTCTTCTTCTTCTTATTATTATTCTTATTCTTCCCGGGCTAAGATCCAAGCCATCTCCTCTGCCTCGTCCATCCAGTATTTCGGGATCTGTTGGTAGTTCTGTTCAACGGGGCCGTGGGGGGATGATGACTGAGGAGGCGCATTGGGACTGTGGGAGAGGCGGCCGAAGAGGAGCTGGGCAGGGCGGCCAGTGACGAGCGGGGCGAGGCGGTTAGAGAGGAGGTGTGGTGGGGAGAGGAAGGCCAGCGGAACTGCGGGAGAGGTGCATCGAGCAGAGGCATTTTTGTCGCTCGCGTGGGTGTCATGTCGCAAGTCGGGGGCAGGGGCTCGGGTCTTGACTTTTCCTCTCGCTCGTTACATGTTGCGGCTGAATTTTTTCTGCTTAGTCGGGCGAGCCCGACCGACCCTCCTCGACCCCCTTCTGGCACCGCCAATGTTATGAAGTGAGAAAAAAATAGAAGGCTGACCAAGACAAAGTGAAAGTTTAAGATGGCCATATCAAAGAGATCATATGCTTAAAACTTGCCATATATTTGATGATAGTGGATTTGTGAATCTATGCCTATGTGAGGCTTTTCCATATTGAGCATGGAGAAAAAATTTGAGTCTTCATCAAGCTAGTGCAAGCGAGCGCAATCAAAAGAAAGGTATTTCAACTTGAAGAGGACAAGATGATCATCATCTAGCTCAAGTGATATGTGTAAGACAAAGATATGATCTTGATAGGTTTTATCTTTTACCGATATCATATTATTAGTTGGGAGACCGGATGATAGGATCGATTGGTGTACTATTAAGATGGGCTCTCGAAGTGAGTAGCTTAACCGCATCGTTCGTTGAGAGATGAAACGTTGCATCCTTGGTATCATCTTTCTTGGTTGTTATTTAAATTTTTTATCCACATGAGAATTTAGATCTAGTGGTTATCTTTATAACAAGATTGAGTTTATCAAAAACAGATTTTGTATGAAGTCTTATTGTGTTTTTTTAGGTTGGAGATTTTTCAGGTTCTTCATCTAGAGACGTTGTACACCTCACACCTCTTGGTATTTTCTCCCTTTGTGATCCGTAATATTTCCAATAATACTTGTTTCATATTTATCGGAGTTCAAATGGTCGAGTTCTTGCGGTTTTGGTTTTCGCTGTTCATGCCACTTTTTTGTGTGGTCGCCATGGAGAGAAACAACTAGGGGAGGGATCAAACTGTTGGAACACCCCCTGCCGACTGGCCGGTCCCGAGGCTGTTCCACACCGGAGAAGAAGACTAGAGGAAGGCACACACAGTACAAAGTAGATGAAACAGGGAAAACTTTATTGATAACTCTCTCGGTAAACTCACGTACAAAGGTTGTTCCTCTATTTATAGGCTAAAGGGGGATATGACACCCACATGGGCCAACCCTAGCCTGGTAGAGGCCACACCGAGTGGGCCTCTACCGGCCCAGTTTCCCAACACTCCCCCTGGGTATCTTATCTGTATAACCATGCCTTAAAACTCCAAAAAACCCAGTGGAAAAAATATGGAGAAATGCACACGGTATACTTCTTGCTATGTTGCACGAATTGCCTCATTAAAAACCTCATGTGAGAAACTTCATAAAAACTCACTAAGGGAAAAAGAGTACAATTCACTTAACTATAAAGTTAAGTACTCAATCATCGGGATCAAGATTTCAGCGATGAGTTTGTGAAGATTCTCCCCCTGAACCTTGCATCTCCCTAAGTCTCATCATGCCGATCCCTCGGACACATCTCTCGAAAGAAGACGCTGGCAATGATTTAGTGAACAAATCAGCGAGATTTTCACACGACTTAGTATGCAAGACTTTCACTTCGTTCATCTTTTGCAACTCATGTGCATAGAAGAACTTGGGGTTTATACGCTTTGTGAGATTGCTCTTCACGTAACCCGTCTGGACTTGTGCAACACAAGCGGCATTATCTTCATAGATAATTGTTGGGGTTTGTACGGTGTTCAGTCCACATGACATCTGGATGTGACTGACTACTCGTCGAAGCCATACACATTCTCGTGATGCTTCATATAATGCTATGATTTCCGAGTGGTTCGTCGAAGTCGACACAAGAGTTTGCTTAGACGATTTCCAGGAAATAGCTATTCCACCACAAAGGAAAACATATCCAGTCTGTGACTTGGATGTATGCGGGTCCGAAAGGTATCCAGCATCTGCATAGCCTACAACAGATAGGTCTTGGTTCTTTTGGTAAAACAAGCCAAGGTCCTTTGTCCCTCGTATGTACCTAAAGATGTCTTTAATGCCTTTCCAATGCCTCTTGGTAGGCTCAGAACTGTACCTTGCAAGCAAATTGACGGCGAATGCAATATCCGGCCGTGTACAATTTGCGAGGTACATAAGTGCGCCAACTGCACTTAAGTAGGGGAATTCCGGTCTCAGAATTTCCTCCCCCTCTTCTTTAGGCCTGAACGGGTCCTTGTCTTGCTGCAAAGATCTTCCGACCATCGGGGTCTTAGAAGGATATGCCTTTTCAAACCCAAATCGTTCCAACACCTTCTGGGTGTAGGCCGACTGGTGAACTAGAATCCCAGCAGGGGAATGCTCAAGTTGTAGATCGAGGCAGAACTTGGTTTTGCCTAAGTCTTTCATCTCAAATTCCGACATCAGGTAGGAACTCGCTTCCTCAATATCGTCAGGTGTACCGATTATATTCAAATCGTCCACGTACACCGAGATAATACAGAAACCATCCTGGGATCTCCGTATAAAAACACATGGGCAATCTTCATTGCTCGTGTAGCCCTTCTGATGAAGGAAATCGCTTAAACGATTATACCACATCCTACCTGACTGTTTTGGTCCATACAATGACTTCTTAAGCTGAACACTGTATAATCTTCTGTTTGCTCTATCCTGGTTCGGGACAGGGATACCTTCTGGTACTTTCATGTATATGTCCGAATCCAAGTTACCATATAGGTAAGCGGTGACAACATCCATTAGTTTCATTTTTAAGTCCATGTTTATTGCCATTGAGATCAAGTATCTAAAGGTAATTCCATCCATGACTGGGGAGTAAGTTTCCTCAAAGTCGACACCTGGTCGCTGAGTGAAACCTTGAGCAACGAGCCTTGCTTTGTACCTTACTACTTCATTATTCTCGTTTCTCTTTCGAACAAAAACCCACTTATGGCCAACAGGGCGAATGTGAGGAGGAGTTAGACAAACAGGTCCAAATACCTCTCTTTTGTTTAACGATAATAATTCAGCAGTAATTGCCTTCTGCCAATCTTTCCAATCCGACCTTTTCTTGCAATCAGCGAGCGTGTTAGGCTCAGGGTCAAGATCTATGATTGAGGCAATTTTCTTGGCAAAATTAACGTCGACGTTTGCCATGGCTCGGTTGTATGACTCGCCCGAATTAACATAGTTAATGGCCATTTCGTCATGGAGTGCATCAGGCACATCCTCTTGCTCCACCGGATTTCCCAATCCAGGAGCTAGGTCCTTTAGCTTTCCCGCTCCGATGTGTGCGCACACAACTTCGCTGGGTATTTCCGATATAGGAAAGTTCAAGTCCGGAATTTCGTGCACTGAAATATCCGTACTCGTGCCAGGTCTCAACTGGCTCCCCTCAACAGGGTTAGTCTGTAATAAATCTCTCTTATCCTTTTTCTTCGGGCGTCCCCGGGTACTTGGAATTTGAGAAACCGGAATCCGCGTCCTCTTAAGCCTTGGAGCAGGAGCGGGTATACCATCATTTTTCTTTGGTATTTCAACCCTTTCCGGTGCATTGCGTGCATGCACATGCGACTTTGTTACAGTCTTTAAATTACTAAAATGATCGGGCAGTTGATTTGCTAGGGAGTGCAAATCTAGTATCTTTTGGACTTCTCTATTAGTCTCAACAGTGCGCGGGTCATGAGCGTGGATCCCCGTGGCTTTCCACGTGATTTCTCGACTTTTGTCATCCAGGGGTTGATTACCTCCCCCCAAAGTCGGGAAAAGATCCTCGTCAAAAATGCAGTCAGCAAAACGGGCCGTGTGACAGTCACCTGTCAAGGGGTCCAAGAACCTGATTATGGACACAGTCTCATAACCAACGTATATCCCCGACTTACGGAGCGGTCCCAGTGCTGATCGCTGGGGTGGTGGTATAGGTACATATACCTGGCAGTCGAACCTACGTAGGTGGGAAATTTTCGGCGCCGACCCTTGCGCAAGTTGGATGGAAGAGTGGATGTTGTAGGCCGATGGTCGAAAGTTGATGAGATTAGCGGCGTGTAACACCGCGTGTCCCCAACATGTAGTTGGTAAATTACAACCCTGAAGTAGTGGTCTAGAAATGAATTTAATCCTTTTAATCAATGCCTCCGCGAGTCCATTTTGAGTGTGGACATGCGGTACGGAGTGCTCAAGTTTGATTCCAGTGCCATGCAATAATCATCGAATGCCTTTGAAGTAAATTCTCCGGCATTGTCCATTCGAATAGACTTTAAACGATAATCAGGGAATTTATTCCTTATTTGTATGATCTGGGAGATCAACTTTGCAAAAGCATGGTTCCTTGTTGACAGCAGGCAAACATTGGACCATTTAGAGGAAGCATCGATGAGCACCATGAACTACCGAAACGGCCCTGAGAGGGGCTGAATTGGACCACATATATCCCCTTGAATGCGTTCCAGGAATGCGGGGAGTTCATCCTTCACCTTTAGGGGGGACGGTCTAATGATTAATTTCCCCGTAGCGCATGCGGAGCACACGAAATCATCAGGATTCGGGAAATTTTTCACATTAACATTATGACCGTTCGAGTTGTTAATTATATTTCTCATCATCCTAAGATCGGGGTGGCCTAACCTATCATGCCAAAGGCAGAATAGTTCGGAGCTTCTAAAGACAGTCTTAAGGGTAGTGTAAATAGGTGGTGCTACTATCTTAGTGTAGTACAGCCCAGTAGCTAATGAAGGGAGTCTTTCAACAACATGTTTACCATTTTCGTCGCGCTTGGTAATGAGTAGGAACTCCTTTCCATTCTCATCATCATCGGTTTCAACATGGAAACCATTTGCGCGGATGTCTCTAAAACTTAAGAGAGTACGAGTCGACTCCGGATACAACAATGCCTCTTCAATGATCAGAGTTGTTCCATTTGGGAGTATGATAGTTGCTCTTCCGGAGCCAACTACATTCGGACCGCAGCCGGCGATCGTCATTATGTTACCAGGGTTTTTGGTAATGGACTCAAAATACTTTGTTTCTCTCGAGATGGTATTGGTGGTGCCGCTATCAGCAAGGCACGTTTCCTCCATTTGGGCGCCACACGCGTTCTAAAATATAGTGCCTAATTAATATAATGGAGCGAGGAAGTTGCTACATCAAGTAAGTAAAACACATAGACATTTTAGAACATCACATAATCAAATAATGGAATAAATGGATAAAATAAATGTCATCCAATCGCCGAAAATAAGTGTTATGCTCTCATAGAGCTTACAACCATATCGAAAATATGTATCTGATTATTACGGAAAAAGGAATCATCACAACAAAAGGAGCTCAGGTGGATTCTGCGAGGAAATCACCAAGCTCAGCCAGTATCTCGAGGTCAGTGGGCGGCTCTTTGTTGGTCATCATCATGGACAGGGGGCCTAGCTGAGGCGGCGGGGGCACAACGTGCTCAACCTCCATGGGCACAGCGGCGTCCGTGGGGAGCGCCGAGGGTGCTGCCACTTGTGCTACGTCCTGCGCCACTATGTGCGTGACGTTCTGCACAGGCGCCGCTCCGGGCGCCAGTGGTGCCTCAACCTGGACAAGATGCGCCTCGCGCGCCTTCTTGTTGGCCTTGAACGCGTCCACGACGTGTTTAGGGGCCAAACACTGCCTGGAGAAGTGAGTCTTGGAGCCACAGCGAAAGCAGTCCTGGGGCCTCGCCTCCCCCTTGCCTGCCGTGCGTTGCTTGGCCGGTTTGGAGGAGTTGGGGCCCTTCTTGCCCTTCTTGCCTCTCTTCTTGTGGATGGGCTTGCACACCTTGTAGGCACCAGCATTGGCCTCATGACTTGGGCCCCCTGTGAAGGATTGCGCGGAGAAGTTCTTTTTCAGAATATTATCCTGCGCCTCGGCCACCTTGATGCATCGGCCCTCAAGGACGATCTCAACGTCCGAGGCCCAAGTCAGGTAGTTAAGCCCATCCTGGGTCAACTCCGGAAACTCGCGGCTGACGATTCCGGTCATCTGCAATTTATGCAAAGTGTGTAAGATTACAGCAGGTAATCCGTTGCATAAATACGATAATCGATACAATAATTCAAATATGACGGCGTTCCAAAATTCAATTTAAAAACGGTGCAAGCTATCTATGAGATACAAAGTATTAAAGACATGCGGTAATTAATAACTATAGTAAAACATAATGCAAAAGCTTGTATAAAATCGGGCCAAAAACAGAGCCGAAACGGTCCAACAGCCCCGCAATCGCGTGTTCCCACGCCCAAAATCGTCACAAAAATGGCCGAAAAACGCGCGGTCGTCCGTGTACCGGCCCACCCCACACCGTCCCTGCCCGAAAACGGGGGAACAGAGCACTGGTGTGCTCTCGAGTGGGGCGGCGGCAGCAGGCCGCACCGGCGGCGGGACGAGGGCGAGTGGGTTGGGGTGGCATGCGCGGCGGCGGCCAGCAGAGCCGGCGCGGCGGCAGGCACGCAGCGGGCGGCGGACGCGGAGCAGCTCGCGGCGGCAGCGCGCGCGGCGGCGCGGAGCTCGCGGCAGTGGACCGGCGCGGGGCCAGCGGCGGCTCGCAGCACGCGGCAAGCGGGACGGGCGGCGGCGCGGCGCAGCGGCGAGCACGGGCGGCGGCACGGGGCCAGCGCGGCGCGGGACGCGGCATGGCCAGGCGCGCTGCGGCCGCCAGCTGGGCGGCGGCGGCGCGGCGGCAGGCACGCAGCGGGCGGCGGACGCGGAGCAGCTCGCGGCGGCAGCGCGCGCGGCGGCGCGGAGCTCGCGGCAGTGGCCCGGCGCGGGGCCAGCGGCGGCTCGCAGCACGCGGCAAGCGGGACGGGCGGCGGCGCGGCGCAGCGGCGAGCACGGGCGGCGGCACGGGGCCAGCGCGGCGCGGGACGCGGCATGGCCAGGCGCGCTGCGGCCGCCAGCTGGGCGGCGGCGGCGCGGCGCGCACGGGCACGCGGCCGGCGGCGCAGTGGCGAGCACGCGCGGCGGCGGCACGGCCAGGGGCGCGGCGGCGGCACGGCCAGGGGCGCGGCGCCGGCTAGCTGGGCGGCGACGGCAGGCGGCGCGGCGGCGACGAGCTGGGCGGCGGCTGCGGCCAGCAGGGCCGACGCAGCTCTGCACGCTGGCGCGAGTGGCCATGGCCTCGTGAACGTACAGTTCAAAAAAAAAACTAGATCGGTCTAAAAACAGTCAAGATCAGCCCGATCTGCTAAGAAAAAAATCCAGATCGGCACAGCAGGTGCACGCATCGACGGTACAGTCAACAAATTTCTAATCTTGGAGTGATTAGATCGACATTGTTCGGCGACAGCGGGTCAGCTCGACTCCCGGAAAGAAAAATCCGCACCTAAGATGGGATCTGATCTAAGATCTGAACGCAAATCTTGAAAGGAAAACGCGAGACGAATTCATTTTTGCGGTCAGATTTGTGTTACCTTCAACGAAAGCCTACGTGGTGCAGGCTCGACGGTGGCTTGACGGAGGCTCAACGGAGAGACACGTGCTGATAACGTGTTAGAACACCCCCTGATGAAACAGGAAACTTTATTGATAACTCTCTCGATAAACTCACATACAAAGGTTGTTCCTCTATTTATAGGCTAAAGGGGGATACGATACCCACATTGGCCAACCCTAGCCTGGTAGAGGCTACACCGACCGAGTGTGCCTCTACCGGCCTAGTTTCCCAACACAAACCACACGGCTGATGCAGGTTGAACTCACATGTTCAACCCGTTTTAGAATAGTTCTTTTTAGACCTGACCGCAGCTCCCCAATCCACTATCCGCGTGAACCGCCACTGCTCCGATCCAGTCACCGTTGGCCACCGATTTCAACCCAAACCAATCAATCCCACGGCAAAATCCACACTAAAAAGCCCGTTACATCCCACACTATTCTCAGAATTTGAGATGGGCCAAGTTAATGTGAAATGCTTCGTTACAAAAGTATTTGTTACAGCTTCCACTATAAAAAAAGGTATTTAGTGAAAACAAGTAGAGTATTTTAACTGAGAAATTCTTCGTACATAAGTATTTCAGCTTAGTTACATAAGTATTCCCAGACTTAGAGAGGCCAATGTCATGTATTTTTTATGATTATTTCTAGTAGGTTACCAAGTTTCCTACAGGAAAAAGCCCTATTAATTTACTACCGAAGTAGTGTTGTCATGTTGGGTAAGAGAAGGACAAGCATGGACAGGCAACTAGAAGAGTGGAAAGGGCTGTGTCGTCGTTAACCGAGAACGGCCAAGCGCACACACTGCCCTATACTAGAAGCAGCCTGTTCTAATCATGCAGGCGTGCAAAATCCGCTTTAACTTCATCATAATCTGGCATCAAAATGCTGTCAAGCGGTAGCAACGTCGTAAAAGCGTACACAAGCAGCAAAAGGAGAGACACCTCGCGGTCGCGGTTCCTGCATGCTGAGATCGCAAGCAAAGAAGAGAAATTATGCAATCAAGTGTCTCATTATTTTAACTAACTAGCTTAGTGGCCCTCGCAAATGCGAGGGCAAAGTTTGAAAACTTATAAAAGTATATGAATGATTTAATAGAGAATTATACTATGCATTGGTATTAGTACGTTCATAGTCACAATGAGTTTTATGACAGATAAAATATATCATGTGTGCTGGTAATCTCTTTTGATCATTTAAATTTTATGGGTGAATAATTACTTCAAGATTTAAAATCATATGAATAATAAAAAAAATCGTTTATAGGTGGCGATATTAGGCCAGGTCGTAGAACGAAACTCACGTGGCAAGCTAGCATATAGTTTTTATTTGATCCTACACATTACTAAATAATGAAATCTCTGATTATAGTTCAAGTAGTAAATTAATTTCAGTTAACAAAGCTAAATTGATTTCCACATAATATATAGAGATGACACTTAGCTATATTTACTGAGATCTATTAATCATGTTATATTATGATACATAAACATCCAACTAATGGTTGGATGATGTATAAAATAATAAAATTATCAGTTCTTACGTTTTTATTATAAGTTTTAAAGGATCAATCTATGTATTTTTTTTTTGTTAGTGAAGTAAATAAAATATTCTTGTTGAATGGTAGGAAACTACATGGTGAGAATTTTCTATATCTTGTCAAAATATATTTCGTTCTTTAATTACTCCTCGGTTCAGAATATGTGACATTCTTTGACAGGCTTGTATCTAAGATACAACTTTAAACATTTCTTATGAATATGTTCTAATGAGTAAAAAGGAAAATTAGGATTTGTTTGTGTTTAAATCTCATGAATTTTTAAAATCATTAATATTTTAACTATACCTTGGTCTACGTTTGAACCCTAGGTTGCCATATATTTATCCATTTTCTTTATCTCTTTCATTGGTATCTTCCATTATTCATTCCGATCAGTATACATACTCGCTCACATGAGTTTATGTGTCATGTGTCAGGTAACACAACTACACAAATCATAATTAACCGGTCAAATGCCTTCATGACACAATACTTTTACTATCGTAATATCCAACTACCAAGTTATGCCCAAATCTACACTACTCCTTTAGTAGCGTAGGTGTGCAACCGCAATGCTTCGTGAAAAATATTAGACTCAAACAATTAAACACACACACACACACACACACACACACACACACACACACACACACACACACGCACACACACACACACACACACACACACACACACATATATATATATATATATATATAAACATTCAACAATTACATCCGCAAGTTTCCTTAGGCCGTATGATTATAGACCATAGAAACCAAAACAAAAGAGTTCATGTGAATCGACAAATGCAAGCCACTTATTTCAAGACAAATGGAGTATAAGAAGTTTAGTTAATTGACGTAAACTTTGTGATAGCTTACTAGGTTTGTTTTTGTGTCTTAGGGTCCATGCAATAAATGTGTTTTGTCGTATAATAGGGTAAAAGTATTGGAGCTTGTTATATGCATGGAATGATTTTAGCTACCCCTTTACCAAGTATAAATTTCCAAAATCTCAAGAAATAGTCCTAAATAAAGACAACTTTTGGTGTTCTCTTTATCATGGTGTAAAACCTGAACAAACAGATTTACACATGGGAAACCGCATCGTGCCAGCCATTTCAATATTCAATGTAAAATGCTGATGTCACATCTTAAATATTGACATGGGTGAGCCTCTATTATCCCAAACATAAAATTGTACTCAAGAGGGTATGTGATTTTATTATTATTTCCATGGACTACATCATAGGACACAAATTGGCTTGTTTTTTGTAAGATTATCCTCTTTGATTTCTTAAAATTCCGTGATCTTCTTCTTGTATCCCATCTTCTTCCGGTCTGTGTAAACCTAGGATGAGCCTTTTTAGTGGCATCCAAGACTAATTTTGAACTAAAACAATGTTGTACCTAACCTTTGTATCATTTAATTTGCATAAAGTAGGAGAGGGGGCTTTGCTCTTTTTCTTCAAAAATTAGGGCCTATAGGATGTATGGTCCACATCCATTCGCATTTTCTTTTCATGATACCTAAAAAAATGGTCAACTACTTAGGAAACAATTGGTTAGATATCTCAAATTGCCATGACTTAAATTAAGTATAGTGATAATGATTATGAAGTGAGTTTATAATCATACCAACTTAAATGGCCTAGGTACAAAACTGGAATATAAAAACAAAGAAAAAAATAGCACATAGATATGCTTTGAGGAAACACTGGATCGATATCTTAGGTGTGTAGGCAACATTTATATGTGAATAAATACAATGGCAAGAAATACTAATCCAGGAAAATATGATGATAATCTCCTATTTGTCTTTGAAAAGTAATATTACGTGACTTATTAGATTCTGTTTTCCGGTTATATCACAACCGTATGTTTTATATCCGGCGGTCTAAATAATTAGGATGATGTGGATCAATGTAGTGCCTCAAAAAACATCCTTATATTGCTTTTGTATATAGTAGATATATGGTTTGCTACGTGAGACAGACAAACAAAAAGCAACCGAAACCGGCGTGTTACTCAACTACACACTCCGTTTTGATGGCATACGTTGAGATTTGATGGCATGCATTCGTATGTACCCGTCGAGCTGTACTGCTGGAGTAATAACAGTGCTCGTGCATGGAAGCATGGAACATACACAATCAGCTCCACACGTGAGACAAAGACTGAGGCCAGCTTCCCATTGGTACTCGCCAAAGCCAAAGTAGGGGGGAGAGCGGCAGCGACAGTAGTTTTCTTGCATTAAAGCCAGACCAAACCGCAGCCTTAATTAATCCTTGTCTCAGCTAGACTAATATTCCTGCTACACTCATCGTCCTCTCTCAACTGGGCTCACTCATCACACTTGAAGCAGGTCTCGTACGGCAAACTGAGTTTAACCCAAGAATCGAACCTTAGAAACATGCACCTTTCGACAGGCTAGGTATAGATAGATACTACCAACGGCAACATGTTCATGCATGCACAGACACATGACACATGTAGACAAGCATGCATGTAACGCAAGCATGTTTAAAGCTACGTGAGTGCAATTATATAACCCTAATTAGAACGTAGACTTTTTGCTTGTTGTATGAGTTCTTTCCTGTAGCACGTAGAAGTATTAATCAAGCCTCTAACTCTTTCTAGAAAGATGTTGTGGTTTTTCGCATGCAGTTAGCACTAGGCAAACCATGATTATGTAGGGGTTTATCGGGGTCGATGGATGTGATGCATGCATTCCTGTAGTAATAGTTTGTCTGTCACGTGCTATCACACGAACCACAATCATGTCATCTACGATCGACGTCTACCAAAGCGCTTTAGTTTCGTCCTAGGCTATGCTCGCACCATGCATATGCTGTGCTTTTGTCACTGGCAGCAGCGGTGGCCGGCGACGTAAGACTAGGCCTATCACCATACGTAGCACCACTGAAGTACACCATCGTGGATTCTTGGACGGGAATAGACGGCGTCGCTGCCATCCTCGATCGACCTCATCAGAGTCCTATCCAATCCTCGATTGACCTCATCCTCGATCCACCCGGCCGAGTGTTCGTGTGAGAGGAAAGGACGTACACGCGGGGAGCAAGCTAGACAGGCAGTCAGGCATAGCCGAGGAGCAAGAAGCCAACATGTCGTGCGACTTTAGCTCCAACAGATGTGATGCAGTCCAATGCAATGTGTGGGATGCCGCTTCTCCTTTCTCCTTCCCCGAGGAGGAGGGAACTGGCCGGCTGCGCCGTGCGTGCACGCACGACCTTGCTTTGCCTTTGGCCTTTCAGCACAAGGCGGCGAGAGAATCCTGTATGCATGCTGGTTGGTCTGCCCGTGTGGATTTTGACCTGCCGAACCCAACTGCCCTCTTGACTCTAGAGTCATGATTTATCGGGTCAAGACTAAATTCTGTCCTGCACTTTGTTTAATTGTTCATATTTACTTTGGGGCACATTTATGATTTTATTTGGTATCCGACAAAGCGGATTACGGCTAAAAAGATGTAAAACAACTTATTTGGTTGCATTCGTGCTAGTGTTGCGTCACCACTTCTCACGGGTGATGACCTTACCCACACTTTCTTAGATGATAACCACATATGAAACCATAGTTAGCATATTAAACTAACTCACAACATGGAACTAAAGTCATTTTAGCCCTAGCTACTAGCAAATAGTACTTTGTTTCGATATTAACTAGCTACTAGCGAATAACAGTTCACCACAATATTTTCTAGCTACTAAAAATAAAAGTTATACACACAAACTTGGTGTTGTTCAGAACAAGAGAACATTCACTTTTTCAATTCTTATTGCTCTTCGGATCCTGGTGTTGCCTCTGTTAGCCTAGATATCGTTAGCCTACTTTTGTCACTTGATCTTCGAAGCATGATTATCAATTAGAGGGACACCATGTCCAACATTATTGTCGTCAGGCATCACATCAACGTCTTTCGAAAAGAATTCATCCATGTCAAAGCCTAAGATCCAGTTATGAAGAATACAACATGCCAGAACAAGTTTAACTTGGGTGCGGAAAGGATGGAATGGCTTCCGATCAAGGATCTTAAATCTATTCTTCAGAGAAGCAAAAGCCCTATCAACCGTCAGTCTAAGGATAGTGTTTGTGTTGCGGTCCTAGGCTAGTTCATTGAAGGGAACACACTGAAATGGCACCTTGTTGGTCTGAAGGGTGAAAGAATACAAGAGCGACAAGCATATCCATCATCCTCTAGGTATAATTTACCATTAGGCAACGCCGGAGCTATGTAGAGACCAAGGGCCGCCGACCCCCAGTCCAAACTAAAAAATTTAATACCCAACTAGTAGTTATCCAGGATTAGGATGTGATCAGTACACCCCCTCCCCTCTCCCCAATATGATTTAGGACCATTTATGGAATTGAACAAGTCCTAGCAACAATTGCCTAGCGAGAAGAAAAAAGAAAGAGAAAAGAAAAGAGACTCGCCTACTGTCTCGCACTCTCGCACACATGCAAATGGCAAGCGACAACGACGCAACCTGACCCCCTCCGGACCTCCCTCATCACCACACGACGGTCGGTGACCAGCAACTAGGAGGAGCGTGTTAGTGGGGCCCCAACCCCCCCCCCCCCCCCCCCCCCCCCCCGCCTCGCCCCGTCAGCCATCGCCGCGCCCCGACCCGGCGGCCGGCGACCAGCAGCGAGCTTGAATCGTCGTCGCCGAGTACTGGTCGACGGTGATAAACGACTTGCAAACGAACGAAACCCCTCCCTCCTTGATTCTTGGTAAGTGACTAAGTGGAATTGTGGATTTGTGGTAATCTATTATTCTAGTTAGGATTTCCTGTCCAGTATTGCGGTCTAGTATGAGCATGTTCTCCTCGATCTTAAATTTCCAATTGAGGATTTTGTTGTTTTATGAATTGTAGACTGTTCAGTTAGCTTGTTGACTAATTGGGGTTAGACTTTTGAAGAAAGAGAGATCAGTGTTGACTAATTGGGATTAGACTTTTGAAGAAAGAGAGATAAGTGATTCACTTATGGTAGAATTTGGAAATTGGACAGAAAATGAAGAAAAAGGGCAGCATTGCATCATATTTCAAAAGGTTTTACTCACAAAAGATAACTTAGCTAAACGTAAATGAAATGGACGTAAGAAATGTGTTTTCTATGATTCAGCGGAGTCTATACACCCTTTGTTTATCGCTTGTCCCTTTACTCGTCTTATTTTGAGCATTGTTGAGTTTACTTTTAACATACCACCCCAGCGAATATAACAAATATGTTTGAAAAATGACTTATTTGGGTTGGAAAGGTTGACAAAGGAAAAATCGTGTTGATGTTTGTGCATTACTATGGTTTTTTTTGTGGAATTCGAGGAATGACTTTACTTTTAATAGATTTGGAATCATCAATTTCTTGCAGGTTATCTGCAGAGCTACACACTGGATCCACATATGGTCATATCTTCTCCTAGAGGGCCTATGGATTTTGGATGCAACCTATTGAAGACGGTCACACTGGCTTTCTACAACCAGGCTGGGTGGCGTCATAATAAGATAATCGATGCTGCTGAGCAGAGTACTCTTTTTCTGGTTTAGATGGCTAAAATTTGTAGCCACTTTAAGTGATCCATAATTTTGTACTTTCGAACTTTTGCACTATTGTTTTCAAGACTGTATAAGATTGCAATAAAGAGGGTTGTGTGTATCGACAGTGTATACCCCATTTTAAAAAAAAAGGATGGAGTTAGTAGTGGTTAGATAAATGTAGCGTCAATGGATTACTATTGATGTAACATGACACCGAGTGTTTATAGTCTATACCGTCGCTGAATCGACTCTGGATTTCTACTTCCATACGAATGTACAAATTCAGACGCGTGTGTTGTGCTGAAGCGCTGAACCCACCACGATCTCTCCATCAAAACCCGATCGAAGGTACACAAGGGGGAGGAGCGAGGCGGGAAGCCTTGTGGCATGAGCTAGCGAGGCGGGAAGACGCTAGTCACTACATCCACCTTGTACAGCGTGCATCTCAGCCGCATCCACGTGGGAGCCAGCTATATAGCGTTCCCATTGATGGCACCGCTGCAAGAACGCCGTGCATCTTCGGTGCATGCACCCCATGCAAGGTGCGTGCTGACTCTGAACACCGCAAGAAGCCACAGGGATTGAAAGCTGCCGTTAGGGCCGATCGACGGATCCGAGCCCACGAGATTATTTCGCACCACCGTCTACGGACGCCGTTCGTTTCCTGCACTCGAGTCTCGGTCGATACAATCAATCTCCTGTAGGATGTAGCCATATAGTAGCCGGTACAGTAGCTGCAAGGATCGGACATTGGAGTACTCTGACCGTGCCAGCCCGATTGGTACACTTGGGAGATTTAATTATGGAAAACCATAGTACTCCCCCAGAGGATACTTTTATCCCCCGGGTCGGGGTCACGGGAGAAACAGCGACGTGGGCCCATCAATCTTATCTTCTCTCCCAACTCTTTCTTTTTCCTCTCAGCAACGCGTTTTGCCAAACCGCCACCATGCACACAGCCGCCGCCCACCCAGCCGTCGTGCGCAGCCCAGCCGCCGTCCGCTGCCCGTCCAGCCATCATGCGCAGCGCAGCCGTCGTCCGCCCAGCCGCCGCGGCCCTAGCCATCGTGCCATCGTGCGCAGCACGGCCGTCCACCACAGCGCCATGGCCGCCGCCTATTTTCTCGCCGTTGACTCGGTGTGCCCCTTTCCCTGCGTCACTGGCTCCATCGTCCCTCTCCTATGCAGCGTCGCGCGGCCGCTGGCACCTCGCCCTAGCCTCCATACACAACTGATGTTGCTACCTAGGATATGGAGGTTTGCTACATAGGTTAACGACACTGCTACCTACTGGCGCTGACGGTGCTACCAACGGCATCGTGGTTTGCTACATGGGGTTAGCGGCGCTGCTACCTACTACCACCGCCGTTGCTACCTACGGCGTCGAGGTTTGCTACGTGCGGCCGGCGGCGGTGCTACAAGTATGTCTTGGATTTTGCTACAATGGCTCCGGCGAGGTATCCGACGAGGTCGGATTTGCTACAATATGATTTTTTTTTCTACATACGCTTTGTGTTTTTGCTACATACGTTTTGTGTTTTGCTACACGATCTCCGGTGAGGTATACCGGCGAAAGTTTCCGACGAGTCTCCGGCGAGGTCAGATCTGCTACATTAACATGTTTTTCTTTGCTACGCGGTCGCCGGCGAGATCTCCGGCGAGATCTAATCTATTTTTCTATTTTCTGGGTCGAACCGTTTTTTGCTACATGTAGCAAAAGCGGGCAATGTTGTAGCAAATTCGGTTCGTTTATAGCAAAAAGGGGATTAGACCTTGTTTTAGGAACACGTGGCGGCCTAGGTACCCGAGGGATCGGAGAAAATTATCCCCGGGGGACGGCTAGCGCCGTCCTTTAATTATTTCTGTCCTTGAGTCTCTATAGGATAGGATTTCCTTGACTACACAATTTAATTTCTGTCCTCGGAGTCTCTACAGGATCCCCTGGACTATCTCGAGTCCAAGAGATTTCGCACGGCGCCGTTCCTTATCTACTGAACAAATTCTACACTTGTACAGTTCAAAAAAAATCTGCACTGGTAGTATAGTAGTATTTACGTACGTGGGTACCTACAAATTATATATGGTGAACCCACCACTATCTCTTCCAGCCCTTGAGTGCATGCATGCTCCTATGTACTTCCCGTTGTTGTCGATCGGTGCGTATGTATGTTCCCATCAAAACACGATCGACCTGTACAGAGAGCGAGACAGGAAATCTTGTGCCCAGCAGCTCGATCAGTCACCACATCCGCACCGTACAATGTGCACTGCAGCAATATACAGCTAGCTTGCTTGAAACCGCACAGTCTCGTGCACGTGGAGAACCAGCATTCGCATTAGTGGCACCACAGCAAGAACATCGTGCTTGCAGCTAGCGCATGGGAGTCGTCGAGTCTAACCAGTGACCACCACACGTAGCCATGCAGAAGAACGGACCGTCGGCGTAGTTGTTTGCCGACGGCCAGGTGGCACCGTCGGTGAAGATACTGTGGGCCCGCTAGCCTTATAACGGTTGTTAGCGGCGGAAGTAACTATGCCGACGGCCCACCCGTCGGCCTAGCTTGCCATGTGGGCGTGTCTGGGCGTGCCTGGGAGGAGGCTAAGCCGTCGGCCTAGCTTTGCACGTGGCGGACCTGGCTGCGCGCAGGGTTGTGCTGATCTGCTGTTACGCCGAAGGTATGTCGTCGGCCCATCCTCCCAAATAAGCCGACGGCCCTCCCCAGCCTACGCCGCGGCTTTTCTAGGCCGACGGCCTCCCGCCCGTCTCCTGCCCCTACGCCAATGGCCCCGACATTTGGCCGTCGACGTAGCATATGGCCATCGGCGTCTTGAGCGTTTCGTGTCTGGCCGTACGCGGCACGCGCACCCATTCACTACGATCGGTACGCTATGGTAATGGGCGGTTTCAATTGACGCTGGATGTAAATGGCACTTAAATGGCATCCGCGAGTCCCGTTTATTCAAAATCTTAGTTCTTTGTTTTAGAAAAGACAAACTTTATTGAACTATAGTACTAATAAACGGTATTACGCGGGATTAAATGGTGTGCCAGGCCCATCGGATACAGTCGTGCTTATTACGCTCATCTCGTGGGAGTTAATGGGGTGCGTGGCTAGGGTTGCAAGCAGGGCCGGGTAAGCGAGCACCGATTTAGTCCTAGATCATGTCAGCTGGTATTATTTGTAGTTCTGTTTCAATCTGTGTAATTAGTATAATTTATACTAACTATCATGTTTTGTGGGCTTAAGCGGACCGCATCTACAACCCTATGCGTGGCCCCGTGGCCGAGTGAGGCAACGTGGGGGAGAACTTATCAGGAAGGCTCATCTACATGTTCGCCTGTTCGGTACACCGGTGACTGCTAGTAGTGGCACACGGTGATACGAACGGCACCATCTCAGAGCAGGAAATGACATTTTACATCCCTTGAAACAAAGATACGGACGGAATGCGTCCGTGCAATGTAAGGTATCTGCACCGGTCGGATCCAAATAGATGACAGAAAACGTTCGTTTATGTCCATTTAAGTTCGGCGGCGGACAATTTTAGGTCATGATCTGGCCTTTCCGGCCAGCTATGTCCAGCTGTGCTACCATCTATCTATGATGGGTAACCTCTGGCGAGAGGACACAAACAAACTAAGGGAGCACGCGGGAGGCCAAACACGTTGTCTGGACTAACGCAACCGTGAATCAAGTTTGATGTATGAATGAGTCGGTCCGCGCGTATCAGTACGTTTAGGTCGCACCGCTAGACCAACACGCAGCTGTCCGTTAGTACGTCCGTCGTCAACGGACTGGTTGGGTCGGCCGATGGAGATGCCTAAACGAGGCGGAGAGGTTGAGAGTTGGCCAAGCCAAGTGGCTTCAAAAGCGCGCTACCAAGCAGACAGGGCTACTAGGAGTAGAGAGATACTTGGTATGAAGAGACTACGGTAAAATAAAAAAGCAGCGACTGTGTTCACTGTGTGTGCATTTCCTATTGTAACCAGCTCCTGCCTCCTACCTCCTCTGTTCAAGTGCATTTTCACTCGGCCGACCTGAAACGTCTGTTCTAACCGTTTGAGTTTGACCATGTGGGGATTTGAGTCATGGTATGGCCCGTCCGGTTAACCGAATCCAGCGGCGCTATCTATCTGTTCACGCTTGCCAAATAGGCTCTCGCCAACACCAGTGCCAGTGTATTTCCGGTGTGTTCCCACTGCCCCGCCATCTCCTGCCTTCCTTTCCCGCCTCCTGCCTGTTCTGAGCATTCCTGCCGCGTCCAGGCGGATCCATAAAAAGGGAGGCTTAGCCAAGATAGATACAACCAGAAATCCCCCCTCCCCCCGACCACCACAAACCACCATGTCTGGTTGTCTGTGTCGTCGTACTGGCCTTCGTGGCAACCCCAACGTCCGCAGAGAAGATCTCGAGCACCCGTTGCCGTGTGGTGGCCGGATCTGCCACCGTTACTGGACATGTTGCTGCCTTCGATTCCGGGGCGGCCGCATATATACAGTTTGGGCAGGAAATTGCGGCCACGGTGCACTCACTTCGACCGCAATAGGACCACTGGCAAACCTTTCAAGCAGAGGTGATGGAGCGTGTCTTTCTGCCGGAGCACAACATGTAGCGCTGGCAGACGTGCGCGACAAGCTCCGGTATACGGTGCGGGCTAATCCTGGCGATGCTTACATGCGTGTCCACCTCGCCCAAGTCGTAGAGGACTTACAGACGCAGGAAGCGATCTACCGCTCTCTCGCCAAAGCATGGGCTATTGTCAACCCGTCGCCACCGTCGTCATCGCCTTAGGCGGCACATAGTTAGATTGTTGTTATAGGTGGGGTTTGCTTGTATAATATTTTTAGACTTAGAATAAAAACTTGTCATTGCAAATGGCCGATGCTCACATTGAAAATTTCATTCTGACACACGAGACACAACGAGTACACGGCCTAGTCTAGTGCTAAGCAGTGGCGGAGCCAGCCAGCTGAAGGAGCCTGGGCAAGAACTGTTGACTGTGACGTTACCTCATGTTTGCCCTAGTGAATTTAGTTGCTAATCACTAAGTGACATAGTTAATTAGTGGAGACTGGCCGGAACAGCCTAGGCAGCTGCCCAGGGTCGCCGGGCCCTGGCTCCGCCACTGGTGCTAAGCCTACTCGGGAGTCGGATGGTAGCAGCGACGGCACATGGTGTCATCGCTAAGACGCTGACGGTGAGCATATCTTCGCTGTCGTACGTGAAGACGACGAAGTTTTCCACTTTGATTTGGTGCCGTCAGGCGAACTCCTCCCATCCGTTGGCGAGGAATATCTGGCCGAGACGGTCGAACAACACCTCCATCGGCCACGCGCCGATATTGACACCGCCCGACCGCAGCATGACCTGTTGGGGCTCTGCGCCGTCGACGAGTGACACGAATTTGCGGGGAAGGAGCATCCTATCCTACATCATGCCCGAGTGGATGGTCACGACGAACTCGAAGCCGGCGAGGCTGATGTCGATGGGTGGAGCTCGGGCGACGACGACGGTGAGGGAGAGCGTGGTGGCGTGCTGCTTTGGCCGTGTCCCCCATGCCTTCCAAGACGGCCACGACTAGGCCCCAGTGGTGAGGGAGACAATGACGCGTGCTGCTCTGACTGTGTCCTCCGCGCCTGCCTCGACGGCCACTGCTGAATGGTCTTCCTACACGCCCTCCGCTAGATCCAAAACCGCCGGACATGGCTTGCTACCGGTAATGGAGGATGGATGGATGGGAGGGAGAAGAGTGTGGTGTGGTGTGGAAGAAGATGACCGCGGGTGGCCTATTAAAAAGGCCCGGTATTGGATTCTAGCGTGGAGGTCGAAGCAACGACACTAATGTGTGACGGCAGGAGCACAAGCGTCGAACGTCACCAGCAACGACATGGCAGCTTTTGGAACAGCCTTCCTCGCTTCATTAATGGCTTGTGGAAGAAGGGTGTTTGGTCGCTGGCAAGCGGGCCATCGACCCCCGCGGAAAGACACGTGCAATGTCCGGCCAACATAACTGTTGTCCAAATTTGATGTACAAATAGATTGGTCCGAATAAATCATGCGGTTGGAGAGATCACGCTCGTCCAGCACGTCCGTCCGTGCAGACGACGGGTTGGGTCGTGGCGGTGGAGATACACTTAGGCCATCTCACCAAGGCTGACCCATTCGGTCGACCCAAACGGTCCGTTTATGTCCGTTTGGGTCGGGCTGCGGTTGCTTTTGTGTTGAGGTTCAGCTTGTCCGGCCGACCGCGCCCAGCGGTGCGACCCATCTGTCCATGCTTAGCCAGCGAAATGCCGGCGTATTTCAGCCATAAAAAGGGAGGTCGCTGAGGTATCTTAGACTAGGCCCGCACCACCCACAACACAAAAACCACCACACTTGGCCACCGTCGTTGTCCCGATGAGCTTCGTGGCAACCCCGATGTTGGTAGAGAAGAGGTGCCCGACCGCCCGCTACCCTCGTGGTGGCCGAACCCGCCGGTGGTACCGGACGTGGAGCCTCCTCCGATTTCGGGGCGCCTGCATATATTCCATATGCCACTGCGGTTGCGGCGCTCTCACTACGACTATAGCAGGACAACCGACGTGTGTTTCTCGTTGGAGTTGATGAACCACGTCTTTCTGCCAGAGCACCGCCGACGTCTCGCGCTCCGGGAAGTGCGTGACGACCTCCTCGAAGCATTGCGGGCCAATCCCGATGACGTGTACCTGCGTGCCTGCCTCCCCCAAGCCGAAGAAGAGCTGCAGATGCAGGAAGTGATCTACCTCTCTCTCAACATAGAATGGGGCCTTAACGACCCGTAGGCGGCGCCTTGTAGTAGAATGGGGCCTTGCCGACCCGTAGGCGGCGCCTTGTGCTAGAATGGCTAATGTCGGTTGACCCGTAGGCGACCCGTTGTACTCTTGTTTTTAATATATGTGTCGGTCTAATAAAGATTTTCAATGTAAATGTCCAATGCCTACATTGATACATCATACATGGCGCGCGTACAGCCTAAGCCTACTCGTCGGAGTCGGATGAGTCGGAGTGGTAGCAGCGACATCACATGGTGTTGTCGAAGATGCTGACGGCAAACATTACTTCGCCGTCGTACTTGAAGACGATGATTTGTTGTCCGCCTCGATCTTGTGCGTGCAGGCGAAGCACTCCCAGCCATCGTCGAGGTACATTTGGCTGAGGTGGTCGAACATCAGCTTCACCGGGTACCCGGTGGTCCTGAAACTGTTCGCCCGCAGAAAGACAAGATGGGGTGGTGGATCGGCGACCAGCGACGTGAACTTGCGGGGGAGGAGCAGCCTGCCAGGCGCCATGCCGAAGCGGATGGCCACGACAAACTGGGTGCCTAGGTCAAAATCTTTTGGCGACGATGTCGATGAGGTAGAGCCTGGCGGCGCGCTGCTTTGGCCGCATCCTCCGTGCCTCCCTCGACGTCCGCGTCCTGCATGCCCTCCCCTCGATCTATTTCCTTCGGCCATGGCTAGCTATAGGTGGTGGAGAACGGAAAGGAGAAGGAGGGGAGTGTGGTGTGGGGGAAGATGGCCGCGAGCGGCCAGTTTAAAAGGACCGGCATTGGATGCCGACGCAGAGGCCGAAGAGACGGCATCAATCAGTGTGCCGTATCGTAGCCATTAATGGTGCAGGCTGCACCCTTCCGCCAGCGTCTCTAAATCGCTGCTGCGGTTGCGTCTGAATTGGTGCCACTGCGTGCGTCTGAATCAACACTGTGATGGATGACGGGTGGGCCAGCGGTACCAACGGGCAAGTCACCCGCGTTGTCCGCGTGGGTCCGAGTCGACGCAACCATTGTCCAGATTTGGTGTAAGAATGGGTCGAGCCGGACGCGTTTGTCCGGATGGTTCAGGCCGTTGGTGCAGCGTGCAGGTTCCGTATGAATAAGTTTGGACACGCTCGAACAGGATGGTTCGACCTGATAGATATTCCCTTAGAGCATATCCACTCGCCTACCCAGGACGCCGATCCGGATGCCGAATTTAGGTCCAGACGCCGAAAATCGGCCCAATCGTGTACCCCAGGAACCTGTTTTCGTTCGGAGTTGGACGAATTTTGGTCCGGACTTCCCACGCCGTGCCCAGGTTCCCGGGTACGCCCTAGGGACGCCGGACGCAGTGAAAATGGGTGTGGGCCAGCTCTGTCGGCGAGACTGTCCCATTCCCACCCACCCCACTCGCCAAGACTGCGGCGAAGAGCTCCCAGCGCCTGTGTTGCCATGACTTAGTCGGCGGAGCTCATCCATGTCGAGACATGCCCACGCCTCTTGATACGCTCGTCGTAGTTGTCACCCACTCCGCCGCACGTTCCGCCGCCGCTCTCGCCGCCCGAACTTCGTCGTAGCTCTGCTTCGCTGCGTGCTCCCACCACCACGCCCGCCAAGTGTTCGGCATTTGGCCGGTTCAGCCATGGACTCCGACGACAAGGAGATACTCATCGTACTGCTGGAGAAGGGGAGCGTCGAGGTCGCCGAAGGTGAAGAACACTTGGAAATCCTCGCCTCGCTCGCCCAGCTGTACCTGCAGATGGCGAAGCCGAAGCGTGGTGGTTCGGCGCCGGGTCGCCGAAAGTGCAAAGGCGAGGCAAAGGATAGAGGGCTACTGCTTGTTGTACACCGACTACTTCGCCGACCAGCCACTCCATGGAGAGGACATGTTTCGCCGCCGTTTCAGGATGAGCCGGAAGCTCTTCCTCAAGATCGCGCATGCCATCCGGGAGTTCGATCCTTATTTCGTTTGCAAAAAGGACTGCACTGGCTTGGTTGGGTTTTCCTCACTGCAGAAGTGTACTGTGGCGATGAGGTTGCTTGCATATGGAGCGCCGGCTGACAATGCCGATGACTATCTCCGCATGGCCGAGTCCACGCCATCGATTGCTTGTACAGGTTCTGTAGGGCAGTGATTGCAGTGTTCGGGGAACAGTACTTGAGATCACCCACTACTGAAGACACTGCTCGGATCCTCCCAGTCAATGAAAGTAGAGGATTTCCTGATATGCTTGGAAGCATAGATTGCATGCATTGGGAGTGGAAGAACTATCCATTTGCATGGCAAGGAATGTACAAAGGCCACAAAGGAGGTTGCACTGTGTTACTTGAGACAGTTGCTACACATGATTTTTGGACCTGGCGCTCCTTCTTTGGCATGGCAGGATTGAACAACGACATCAACGTCCTCAACTCCTCAACTGTCTTTTCCAAGCTTGTTGAGGGTCATGCCCCCCTTGAAATTTGAGATCAGAGGGCACCACTACAACAAGGGATACTATCTAGCAGATGGCATCTATCCAAGATGGCCAACATTTGTAAAGACTATCTCAAACCTAGTGTTCCCCAAGCATTCTCACTTTGCCAAGGAGCAGGAAACTTGCAGAAAGGACGTGAAGTGGGCATTCAGTATGCTCCAGCAGAGGTTTGCAGTTGTTCGGTTCCCTGCTATGACCTGGTCGAAAGATCAGATGTGGGAAGTAATGAACTGTTGTGTAGTCTTGCACAACATAATCATTGAGGATGACAGGAGGGATCCACTGAGTTTGCTCAAGGAGAATGAGCCATACTACAGTCAGGGTCCTCTTGTCGAGTCTGATCATCAGGTGCCTCCAACCTGGGATGCATTCATCGCCTGTGCCAGGAGATCCGAGATTCGGCGATGCATCAACAGCTGCAGGATGATCTTGTTGAGCACCTATGGATACGCAGGGACAACACGTAGATGCGAGCATAAACTGGCCGAACTTGGCGAAATATGTTGTATTTTCACTGCAGGCCGAGCTATGTTTACATTTACGCCAAACTATGTTTAAAATTTCGCTGAACTTTGGCCTTAAAATGTTCTGTATTTATGGTATGCCGAAGTATGCCGAAATCTGGACGAAATTAAGTCGAATTTAAACGAAAACGGGCGTTCCAGGAACTCGGGCTGAGTACGTGAGTGACAAACTCGGCGTATCCAAGTCAAGAACTTGTTTCGTTCAGCCAAAGTTTGGTCCGAATTTTGATTGATTCCCCCAACGAGTGAAAATACTCTTACCTATCGCTGATAGCGTAGCTCGGTGCACACGCACATATGCGCAGCTGCTGCGCCATGTCCCGAGGACCCGCGCGAGCGAGCCAGGCGAATCCATGGCTGACCTTGGCAAAAGAGAAAGCCACCCGCGCCCACTGCACCACCAGCTACCCAAAGCCTACAGTATAAACAGAAAAAACAGAAACAAAGCAACCTGTGCACGACACGCATCTTGCGCTGCGTGCGTGCGTCTTCCTTCCTCGTAGCGGGAATCTCGGCCTCTCTGTTTTGTTTTCTGATCCAATCTACGGTGGTCTCGCTGTGGAGTGGAGGGGGGCTTTTGCTGTATTTTTTGTCAAATCTGTCCAAGTCTCAAAAGTTCAACCAAGTCTGATCCTTTCTCGAAACTAATTCGGAATCTGACCCCTCGGGTGAGCGCCATTTAAAATGACGCCGAAGTTGTACAGGTCGGCACACACAAAACAGAAAACCGACCTGCAGGAGGTCGGCTCCGTTTAAACTGGCGCCGACCTCCCTAGTTTGCCTCGCAGCAGCTTCATCTTGGCGCCGACATGTACAACTTCGACGCCATTTAAAATGGCGCCGACCCCAGGGATCAGATTTCAAATTAGTTTCAGAATAGTATCAGACTTGGTTGAACTTTTCAGATTTGGACAGATTTGGCAAAAAATACGCTTTTGGTTTTGCGCAAGTCAAACACGGACGGGGGACCTGGCCTGGCCGCTCCTCTCTGGAGTCTGGAGGCATCACGTTAATTTCTGATTTGTGTTTAAACCATGACTGCTGCAGCACAGGTTATCGGACAGTAAACTCGACTTTAACTGCACTGACCTGCAGCACCGATCGCTCCTGTGTTGACTGTATGTACCTACGTGTGGGTGGAGCCCTTCCAAGCAGCTGGCTCGGCCTCGGCTCACCTCACTCGTCACTGGCCACACTGCGCCGATCGAGTTTATTTACCAGTAGTACTACTCACGAGTTTATTTACTACACAGTCTGATGATGATGATTCAGGTTCAGAGAGGAGCAGACCTGTACCGCTGCGACTCTGACGGCCTGACACTTTGACGGTGCGTAACCATGTGCGACCAGCCAGCCAGTCAGCTGCTCTGCTCTGCTCACCTCAGCTGGCGGGCACCCAGGCGCAGCCAGAGCTGGCCCAGTCGGCTTTAAAGGCATCTCCACCGGCCAGATCCAAACCCAAACCGGTCACTATGAACGGCCGTTTGTTTCTGTTTAGATCGGGCCGTGATCAGCATGTGTAGAGATCTGGCCTGTCAGGCTAGTCGCGCACAGCGGCGCGACTTATTTGTCTGCGTTGGGCCATCGGCAACGCCGACGTATTTGCAGTGTCTTCCCGCCACCACGTCGCCTTCCGTCTTTCTTTCCCGCTGCTTCCCGCGTGTTCTCGGCGTTTCATGCCGTGTCGAGACGCAGGCATAAAAGGGGAGGTCGCCGAGCTATCTTCGACCATACCCACGCAACCGACAACACAAAAAACCACCATGCCTGGCTGCCGGCGTCGACACAGTGAGCTCCATGGCAACCCCGATGCCGGCAGAGAAGGGGTGCCCGAGCGGCCGCTGCCGTCTTGGTGGCCGATTTTGCCGGAGTTGCCGGACGTGCTGCCTCCTCCGATTTCGGGACGCCCGTGGATTCACAAGATGGGCACAACGCCGGTTCGCCCATCCTACAGCCATCACATGATCACCGGTGAGCCTTTCACGATGGCGGTGGCGGAACGCGTCTTTCTGCCGGAATACCGGCGATAGGACCAGCTCGGATTGGTGTGTGGCGACCTCCGGGAAGCAGTGCGGGCCAATCCTGACGACGCTTTGCTGCGTGCCTGCCTCGCCCGGGCTGAAGAGGAGGTGCAGACCCAACGAGCGCTTATCAATTCTCTCAATGATGAATGGTGTATCTGACCCGCCACCGCCCAGCGCCGGCGGCCGCGTGTAGTCTTAGGTTGTGTGGCGTGAGTGTAACGATGTTTTAAGGCTTGAATAAACAATTTTCATTTCAAATGGCCAATACCTAGATTCATACAACATACATGGCGCGCGCACAGCCTAGCCTATTCGTCGAAGTCGGAGAAGGAGTCGGAGTGGTAGCAGCGGTGGGACATGGTGTGGTCGAAGTCGCTGACGCCGAACTTTTCTTTGCCGTCGTACTTGAAGACGATGATGTTGCCCGCTTCGATTTAGTGCGAGCGGGCGAAGCGCTTCCAGCCGTTTGCCCGCAGCATGTCAAGCGGGGGCGGCTCGTCGCTGATCAGCGTCACGAACCCGTGGGGCAGGAGCAGCCTGTCAAGCGGCATGCCGAGGTGGGTGGCCACGACGAACTGAGTGCCTAGGTCGAAATCTTCGGGCGACGACGACATTGAGGGAGAGCGTGGTGGCGCCGTGAGTTGGCCGCGTCCTCCACGCCTCCCTCTGCGTCCACGGCCGCCACGGCTCCCCTCAACCCAGCGCCGCCGGCCATGGCTAGCTACAAGCAGTGGAGAAGGAAAAGGGGAAGGAGGAGAGAGATGGTGTTCTGTGTGGGAGAAGATGGCCGCGGGTGACCGGTTAAAAAGGGCCGGCACCGGATGCCGGTGCGGGAGGCCGAAGAGGGGCATTGGTGTGCCTAGTCAGTAGGGCAGGCGTCGGGCGGTGCGTGCAGCAGCGGTGGAGAGCGTGTCATCCTGTCAGTCAGTGTGTCGTCGTGTCGCCATTGATGGGGCAGGCTGTCGCCGGTCAGCATTCCGCCTCTGAATCGCTGTCACTGCGTGCATCTGAATCGGTGCCGCTGACCTCGTCTGAAATCAATGTCGCGGGTCAAGGTGGCTGACGGCTGGGCCAGTAGCATTTCGTGCCATTCGGGCCGACGCAACCGAGCAAGATTAAATACATGGATTGGTCGGACTAGGCGAATTTTGCCGGTTGAATCGCCCAGCTGGGACAGTTTCGGATACGCACATAATGTTTTGGGTCGCACGGTGAAGATGCCTAAGTTTTCAATGCCTATATCATGCTACGCTTTGGACGTGCGCTGTCAGTGGGCAGGGCATAATTGGAGCAGGCAGCAGAGAAATTATAATTTTCTATTTTTTTCTATTGCGGATAAGAATATTTCTTTAGTGCCGGGCCTCCTCGGAGTTAACGATGACAGGGGTGCGTGTACCTGAGACGGTTTTTTTTTTGACATGTGTACCTGAGACGTTGGAGCGGGGTGGATGGGCCATTGCTTTCGGTTGTTGCGAATTATACCGCTGCTTCACTCTGCCGTTTCGGATTAGTTTAGGGCATCTCCACGGGTACTGTCACTTCAAACTGTTCGTTTGTGTTTGTTTAGGCCGGATCCCGTCAGTATGCAAAAAGAAATCGGTCTGTTCGGCCAGCCGCACAATATATTTGTCCGTACTGGATGAGGCAAAAAAAATTTAAACACAAATAGTCCGCCACGCTAAAACAGGCCAATTCGAACTCAATTTATATTCAAAATATATAAAAGGGAATTTAAACTACTACTAACCCTAGGTACTGAACTACGCGCGCCTACGCCGTCTCGGCCATCTACGGATCAAGGTCGATCTACTCGGGCGGCGTCCAAAGGTTGGGCGGCGGCAGGGCCGGAGCGAGAGCAGGCGGGTTGACCACCTGCCCAGGCCACAGCTCCAAACCGTGCTGGAGATGTGCCAGCTCCATCCCCACCTGCGGCGCGATCATAGACACCCAACCTGGCAGCGGCGGCAGTGGAGGCAGCTGCACGTTCGTCTCCGCTACCATGCGGGTGAGCTGGAGGGCCTCCTCGTAGCCGCGTCGCTGGGCCTCCTCCTCGCGCGCTTGCCGCAATGTCCTGCTCGATGAAGACGTCCTCATCGTAGCCCCGAGCCAGCACCTCACGGTACTCCAGGGGCAGGTTCGCGGCGACGTCGTCCTGCGCCTCCTGTTTGACGACGATGTTGTCGTCGTAATCATCGTTATCATCCTCGCTGCTGAGGTCGGCGTCGGAGTGGTCGGGGGCGCCCTCGTCGCCCGAGTCGATGTCGGGGACGTCGTAGACCTCCCACGGCTGCAGGTCGCGGCGGACGGTGGTGGCACGCCGCGCCTTGTGCTCCCACTCGAGGAACTTGACCCAGTAGGCCTCGGAGTGGTAGCCCCTCTCCCACTGTTGGTCCCGGGTGAGGTTGCTGATCCGCTGGCGGATCTCCTCCGCCAGGCCTCTGCCCGCCTTGGGCGGTGGCGGTACCGGGAAACGGTCCCGGTTGAGGTGCCAGCCTGTGGGAGGGAGACATCCCAGCGCTGGATGCCGCGACCCTCCCTCCAAAGGCGCTCGCACTCCCCGACGCGGTAGTACCGCCGGGTGCGGCGTTCCCGCGGTGGCGGATAGTCCCCCACGGGGTCGCTCCGGAACTCCTCCGGCCGCGGCGGAGGCGACAAGGACGTGCCGCGAAGGAAGGCCGGCAGCCGAGAGCCACGGCTGCCAGATGCTTTGTGGTCATTCTTGCTCCGCTTCAGCCACGACGGGGTCTTCATTGTTAATGGTGGTGGTGATGGTGGCGGCGGCAGGCTAGGTTTTGCAATGGCGAGAGATGAGGATGACAGCACCGACGGGCGCAGGGTTAAATAGTCCAGCCACCCGTGAACGCACGCAGGTTCCCGCTTCTTCGCCATCAATGCCGGCACGAGAACACATGTTGCGTCAGCGTGTCGTCTCGCCATTGATGCGCGCAGGAAATAAGACTTGACATACATATGTTTTGTCAGAAATTAAGCTTTTTTGTGTAGCTTAAAATAAAATATTTTTAAACAAAATTAATGTCTTACATTGATGTATGTATCTAGTTATATATTTATTTTCAAAAGAAATAGAGATCTAAAAGTATAAGTTTCAAAATAAATTATAAACATGAGCTAGAACTAGTTTATCATGGAGGCTCTTTGAAGTAGTGGTTTGTGGCTTAAGATGATTTCGTGTGATGTTGGCATGTTAAAGAATATGGATACAGATATAGATATTATTAGATACGGAGAGAACGTTACTTGAATATGGATGCCAATCTATCTATAATTAATTAAAAATATAAATGATATAAAATAATTGAGGTGAGGATATTTTTCACAACATCCAATTTTATTCTTTGGAATACATTTACTGAATATTTTGGATTATTCGCTGCCTCCTCTCACCCCTAGTTTTTCATTTTCTAGAGTAGTATTTGGGAAATAAAATAAATTAGTATACTTTCCACATCCATTTACATTATTTTTTATGCACATATTAACTTATCTGTTCTCAATTTCTGTAATGTTAAGAATATGGATACAAATATAGATATTATTGTATACCGGAGAGAACGTTACTCGAATATGGTTGCCAATCGATCTATAATTAATTATAAAATATAAATGATATAAAATAATAAACTCGTGGCTAAGTTATTGTCAGCTGGTAGAGAAACAACTAAATAATTTCCTATGTTCAAAATAAAATATCACAGATTTGTCTAGATTTGAATATATCTAAACACTAACACGTTTCTAGATGCATAAGAATCTAACAAAATTCATCTCATATTTGTTGAGATCAGGATATTTTTCACAACATCCACTTTCATCTTTTGGAATACACAAATAATGAATATATTATTCGCTGCCTCCTCTCACCCCTAGATTTTTTTTGTACTTTCATTTTCTAGAGTAGTATTTCTGAATTAAAATCAATTAGTATAATTTCCAAATCCAATTTACATTATTTTTATGCGCATATTAACTCATCCGTTTTCTATTTCTATAATACCGTTATACTCCCCCCCCCCCCCCCCTTTCAAATGAATAAGACTAATGGATTTTATCAAAAGTCGATGAGTTCCTCTAAATTTAACCAATGTTTTTCATAAATATATGAACAATATACTAGTATTAGGATATTTCGGATCATCCACCGTCTGCTTCCACCCCTAGTCATGCCCGCACCTCTGCGCCGTCATGAAATCGAAGACTGAGATTCTGCCATTTCTATCTAGATACTCCCTCTGTTTCAAATTACTCCGCGCGCACGCTTACCTAGGTGGCCTAGTATTCTCTCATTTTTCATCAAAAAATTCTTAGAATTTTTGGTATACGTAGTACATATTTCATACTATCTATTTCAAAAATTCGAGGATTTTTTTGAATAAAAAATGAGGGAGTACTAGTTCACCTACATAAACGCGCCGGCGGAGTAATTTGAAACAGAGGGAGTAAGATAAGACTGGCAGATCATCGAGCAAGGCAGTGGTGATGCAGTCATGAATCGAAGTCAGTTTCTGTAGCAGGGTCAGAAGAAGTAAAGAGACAGAGAGAGGACAGTAGGAAGCATCCAAGGGTTCCAGAAACCCAAGAAAGATGCTGCAGCGTCGTACGTACGTGGGAGAAAGATAAAGATAAAACCGTGGAGCCAAAACATGTCTGTGCAACAATCACTGACAAAAGCCAGGCTACGCAATGACTCGCTGCAGCTTAGAGCATCTCCACTCGACCCAGGAGGCTGACCGGACACACAATTTTGGTCTGGACTTCAAAAATTGGCAGTAACGTATTAGAGACTTTTTCTTGGATTTGGGCCAACTTTGGACCGGACTACCCAGGCCGAACCCAGGATCCCGGGTACGTCCTGAGGACGCCGGACGAAACGAATTCGGCGAGTGGACCAGGTTGTCAGCGACAGAAGCCGACCCGCCGCCATCCTTCCCGCCGTTTTCCTTTTCCCGCCCTTGCCGCTACACCCCTCCCGCCATTCTTCCGACCTATAAGAGCCGTGCATCTCGTCGTCCCTCTTCACAGTTCCTCACACCACCACAATTCCGGCGAACTTCGGACGTCCACACCTTTCTTCCTCCTCAACTCCGGCGAACTATGGCCGCGGACCGACGCACGCTGCCGCCTTGGGAAGCGCGGCTACTCAGTGAGGCGAGCTATACGACCCCGCCGGACACTCGTCTCCCCTAGGCTGGAAACTCAGCGCCGATGGGATCCCTGTTCCGCCGGTGCCGGACGGAGAGGACCTCGCCGGAGAGATCCAGGCGGCTATCGCCGCCATGCAAGAACCAGAACTCGCCGGAGAGGTCCAGGCCGCTATCGCCGCCATGCAAGACCAAGATCTCGCCGAGGATCAGGACAACCTGGTCTTCTGGAGGCAGTTTTTCGCCGATAGGCGCCTCGAGGAACTCGCCCGACACGACGGACCGCCGGGCTCGCCGCCACCGCCGCGTAACAACATGGCTTACCGCCTCGGCGCACATAGAGGCCGGCGCCGCCAGCGTTTCAGGGCGGACTCTGGCAGGAGTCATGGCGCACATAGAGGTTGGCAACAACCCCCGCCTCGGCCTGTAGTTGCGGCGTCGACCACGACGGCGGCCTTTTCTAGTTATAAATTCCGATGTACTATGTATCCCCTTGCCTATTTTAATGAAATTCCGCCTATATTTGCCCATATTTCGCCGAGTTTAGGTGAATTTAGCCAAACTTGAGAACTCGGCTGGTATACGCGAGTGAAAAACTGGACGTACCCAGGCCAAAAACACGATTCGTCTAGCCAAAAATTAGTCCGGTTTTCGGCCTGAGTAAAGCTCAACGAGTGGAGATGTTCTTAGCAGACAGGCAGGCTCTGGCCGGAAGTAGACGCATGGATTTGCTACTCGCTGGCTAGCTAGCAGCGGGTACAGAAAACCAAAGCGCGGCACGGCAGGATGTGACCGGACGACGGTCGTCGTAGTAGCCGTGCGGCCCTCCTGTCGTGTTCGTGAGCCGTGCCGCGCTGCACACTGGCCGGCCCCTCACTTTAATCCCGCGCCGCTGCGCCGTGCACTAGTTGACCTGGGTGTCTCTGTACGTGTACGTGTGTTATACTCCCTCAATTCCATATTAGTTTGTGCATAATTTTACGTGCCAGTCAAATTATAAAAAATTTGATCAAGATTATACAAAATAATATAAATTTATAAAATACAAAAATAATATTATTAAAATTAATTTAATGTATACTTTTATATTATATAAATTTTATATCATATAAATTTATATTATTTTTATAATCTTAATCAAACTTTGTATAATTTGACTAGCACGCAAAATTATGCGCAAACTAATATGGGATGGAGGGATTATTGTGGCTGGCCCAGCCAGGGATGGGGCATCCGGGCAGTTCTACAGTGCATGTTGCTGCGTCGGTCAGTTTTATCGGAACATGTGATTTCGGTGGAAATCGAGATCAATTATTCGTCCGCAGGAAAACACATGTTTACCAACGCTCTTCGTCGCTGCACGTAAGGCGTGTTTGTCAGGATGCATCAATTTTGGAGGGAAGCTCCCGTGGCAAGTTCGTGGGAGGCAGGTTCGTCAGGCTACATCAATTTTGGAGCTAAGATCGTATCTAGCAGATACCGTAAACCTATTTTACGGTAAAATTTATGTCTCTACAGAATAGATCACATATATTTAGATTTCGGAAATATTCTATCGTCTACTTCACTGAGTCGTCTTCCTCGCGGACACCTGATGTGCTCCGCGTCTCTATTCCTGGCGTTGCCGCCGCTGTGCTATGCGCTGCCAGAGCGGTTGGTGTTGACCCGTCGAAGGGATGGGGCACGCGCGGGAGCGCCAGAACCTGACGAGGCGCATGACCGTGGCGATGGGAGATTGCACAAGCGGGCCCTGTTTGTGTGTTGCCTGGTGCTTGTCCGCAGATGATTATGCTTGTTACTCGTGTTGATGGACGACGCCGCTGGACGTCACAGGTAATCAGCGCAGTAAATCGACAACCATGGTAGGGAATCAAACCTAGTCATTGCGAGTGAAAGTTTTGCACGGAGAATCGAACCACGTCGTTGGAATTTGGCCGGACTCTGGCAAGTTCAGCGGCGGCGAGTTCAGAAATTTCTTCCCGTGAGCGTTGACCTTTTTGCCGAAAACTGCAAAACAGACCGGAAAAACTGGATATATGGGGTACATATGAGTTGATCCATTTCCAAAAAAAAAACATATGAGTTGATACCCGAGAAACCGCAAAAAAATGCGGTTTTGACAAGTTATCTGCTCTAAGAATTTGTAGTTATTTTTAGACTAAAACTATATATTTTATGGATTTAACCAGATATGCCGTATCCGCTGGAGATACTCTAATGGGACAGTTCGTGGGAGCATGTCTTCCTTCTAGCTATGCTTTTGTGGTTGCATGTGGGGTCTTTTCTACCCTATTAAGAGATATGTGTGCTGTCTGTTTGTTTGTATACACTCAATTTTGTTGTATTGTAATTAATCGTTATCGACCACACGTAAATAACCCTGATTTTCACGGTAGTACAACGTCTACTCAGATTTCTCCTCCTTGACTTGAGATGGATATGGCGACATCTCGACTAGTGACGGACGGGTTGACGCGAGTAAGGTGGTGACACCACGTTGGCTTGCTGTATCTCACTCGTTCTGGAAGGTGCACTGAGCCATTATCGACGGTGAGAGTCTGATATACACACGAATCCCCTTCTCACTCGGTCTACAAGGCATGATGATCCATAGTCGATGAGAAGAGTCCCTTCCGCCTTCTATTCGGTTTGCATGGCATGGCGAGCCATCGTCGATGCCGAGAGTCCCATTTGCAGATGGCTCCTCTTCTCGCTCGGTCAGCAAGGCATGGCGATCCATCATCAACGGCAAGAGTTCCTTGTGCACACGGCTCCCCTTCACCGTCATCTTCGTCTGCTTGACCATACTTAAAACAACTTACAATATATTAGTGAGTTGCATATGTATTCCTTTATGTCCACCGAAATGAAAAACTTACAACATGGAATTTGTGCAAAACATCGAGGTCAAGTTACTTCTGAAAGGAAATTTCCAACGGTTCACCGTGTGCGATGAATCTGGAAAACCGTCGAGAAAAGCTCCAAACAAGAACATGGATCTGAGACCTTGAAATCGATCTACTATCATCAATACAACCAAGCATGAGTAGGTATTTCCATCTACCGTGAGGGATCGAACCTAGGTACATAGTGTGCAAATATCGCACCTCAAGTTCTCAATTACATTTATAGTCTATCTCTTTCTATGCATGGTAAGTCGAGAAATTCTCATCAAAACATCGAGAAATTGTGCATATGGAGAACTCTAAATAAAGAGCTCCACCCTTCGTAAGCCATCCCCAATGGATAATGCCGTGACTTTCTTACAACACCTATTGCAAGAATGTCTTGAAAAATGAGAAGGTTGAGTGGGCAGTCATATTTGCCTTGAAGACATCATCGGCATTATGAAGTGAGAAAAATACAAGGTTAATCAAAACAAAAGTGAGAGTTCAAGAGGTCCATATCGAAGAGATTATATACTTGAAACTTACCATACATATATTACTTTCCTATGCTCAATATGGGAAAGTCTCATATAGGCACATCTTATGATTGTTTCTAGCAGGGTTACCCTGTTTAATACAGGGAAAACATTTTTTTTCGAAACTAGAGGAAAAAAACATATTAATTTACTACCTAAGTAGTGTTCGCATGTTGGGTAGTAGGACAAGCCTGAACAGGACAAGTAAAACAGTGGAAAGGGTCGTCGTCGTTAACCGAGAACGGGCAAGCGCACACACTGCCCTATACGAGCAAGCAACCTACTCTAATCATGCAGGCGTGCAAAATCTGCCTTAACTTCATCATATCAAATTGCTGTCAAGCGGTAGCAACATCGTAAAAGCGTACACAAGCAGCAAAAGGAGAGGCACCTCGCGGTTCCTGCATGCATGGAATTGCCACGCCATGGCATGCTGAGTTTCCAAGCAAAGAAGAGAAATTATGCAATCAAGTGCCTGATTATTTTAACTACTAATGGTTTGCTACGCCGACACAGGCAAACAAAAAGGACAGTATAAAAAGCGGCAAGATCAGACCATCAACTACAGGAAATGTTGCAAGCGCCGACGGCCGGTACGCTACGCCGACGGCCAAAGGTCGGGACCGTCGGCGTAGCTGCCTCCCCAGGCCAGCCCCCCCCCCCCCCCCCCCCCGTCAGGCCGTCGGCGTAGAAACGGCCGTCGGCACAGCAACATGTGCCGACGGTGGCCCTCGGCACAGACACGCCGTCGGCGTAGGGGAGAACAGTGTGCCGACGGTGACCCTCGGCAGAACTTTGGCCCTCGGCGTAGCCACGGCTCAGACACGACGCCACAAACGCCGTTTGGTGGCGAAGCTGTGCCGACAGCCTAGCCGTCGGCGTAGCCCTGCCACGTGTTCCCCCCCCCCCCCCCCCCCCCCCGCGCCTAAATTTGGTGGGCTGTGCCGACGGCTTAGCCGTCGACGTAGCCCTTCAGATTTTTTTCAAATTATTTTTTCCATTTAATTTTAGCCATATATTTTATACTCCCAATAATTTATTAATTACTCCCAATAATTTAATGTTGATATATATTGTTTGTATCGCCCGGATAACAGTCTCCATCTCTTTCCCCGGATACATCTATCCTCCTTCATACGGACTTATATAAGGGGGGAAACTCCCCGTTCGGGTGAAACCGGGTAGAGTGCTACTCCGGGCTACCCCTTCTCAAGTGTGCGCTAGGTGTAACCTAAATCTAAGGTTCTGGACTTATATAAGGGGGGAAACTCCCCGTTCGGGTGAAACCGGGTAGGATAGTGCCCTCCACTTGTGAAGCACCATGGTTTTACATCATCATATGACCTAAACAAACACAAAACAAGAGAGTGCTACTCCGGGCTACCCCTGTCAGAGGGACGTCTAGGGGGGTAGACGATCTGATGCCCTCAGATCAGGGTTCCGCGGGAGACCACGCTCCGGGGCGTCGGAATACCTCAAGGACTTGCATGTGGCCCTAGCACATGCATGGAAGTGTGGTGCTTTTTGTTGAAACATGCAAAACCTAGTCACCGGGTGCATGTGTCCCCCTTCTCATGCGTGCGCTAGGTGTAACCTAAATCTAAGGTTCTGGACTTATATATAAGGGGGGAAACTCCCCGTTCGGGTGAAACCGGGTAGGATAGTGCCCTCCACTTGTGAAACACCATGGTTTTACATCATCATATGACCAAAACAAACACAAAACAAGAGAGTGCTACTCCGGGTTACCCCTGTCAGAGGGACGTCTAGGGCGGTAGACGATCCGATGCCCACAGATCAGGGTTCCGCGGGAGACCACGCTCCGGGGTGTCGGAATACCTCAAGGACTTGCATGTGGCCCTAGCACATGCATGGAAGTGTGGTGCTATGTTGAAACATGCAAAACCTATTCCCCGGGTGCATGTGTCCCCCTTCTCATGCGTGCGCTAGGTGTAACCTAAATCTAAGGTTCTGGACTTATATATAAGGGGGGAAACTCCCCGTTCGGGTGAAACCGGGTAGGATAGTGCCCTCCACTTGTGAAGCACCATGGTTTTACATTATCATATGACCTAAACAAACACAAAACAAGAGAGTGCTACTCCGGGCTACCCCTGTCAGAGGGACGTCTAGGGGGGTAGACGATCCGATGCCCACAGATCAGGGTTCCGCGGGAGACCATGCTCCGGGGCGTCGTAATACCTCAAGGACTTGCATGTGGCCCTAGCACATGCATGGAAGTGTGGTGCTATGTTGAAACTTGCAAAACCTAGTCCCCGGGGTGCATGTGTCCCCCTTCTCATGCGTGCGCTAGGTGTAACCTAAATCTAAGGTTCTGGACTTATATAAGGGGGGAAACTCCCCGTTCGGGTGAAACCGGGTAGGATAGTGCCCTCCACTTGTGAAGCACCATGGTTTTACATCATCATATGACCTAAACAAACACAAAACAAGAGAGTGCTACTCCGGGCTACCCCTGTCAGAGGGACGTCTAGGGGGGTAGACGATCCGATGCCCACAGATCAGGGTTCCGCGGGAGACCACGCTCCGGGGCGTCGGAATACCTCAAGTACTTGCATGTGGCCCTAGCACATGCATGGAAGTGTGGTGCTATGTTGAAACATGCAAAACCTAGTACCCCGGTGCATGTGTCCCCCTTCTCATGCGTGCGCTAGGTGTAACCTAAATCTAAGGTTCTGGACTTATATAAGGGGGGAAACTCCCCGTTCGGGTGAAACCGGGTAGGATAGTGCCCTCCACTTGTGAAGCACCATGGTTTTACATCATCATATGACCTAAACAAACACAAAACAAGAGAGTGCTACTCCAGGCTACCCCTGTCAGAGGGACGTCTAGGGGGGTAGACGATCCGATGCCCATAGATCAGGGTTCCACGAGAGACCACGCTCCGGGGCGTCGGAATACCTCAAGGACTTGCATGTGGCCCTAGCACATGCATGGAAGTGTGGTGCTATGTTGAAACATGCAAAACCTAGTCACCGGGTGCACGTGTCCCCCTTCTCATGCGTGCGCTAGGTGTAACCTAAATCTAAGGTTCTGGACTTATATATAAGGGGGGAAACTCCCCGTTCGGGTGAAACCGGGTAGGATAGTGCCCTCCACTTGTGAAGAACCATGGTTTTACATCATCATATGACCTAAACAAACACAAAACAAGAGAGTGCTACTCCGGGCTACCCCTGTCAGAGGGACGTCTAGGGGGGTAGACGATCCGATGCCCATAGATCAGGGTTCCGCGGGAGACCATGCTCCGGGGCGTCGAAATACCTCAAGGACTTGCATGTGGCCCTAGCAAATGCATGGAAGTGTGGTGCTATGTTGAAACATGCAAAACCTAGTCACCGGGTGCATGTGTCCCCCTTCTCATGTGTGCGCTAGGTGTAATCTAAATCTAATGTTCTGGACTTATATATAAGGGGGAAACTCCCCGTTCGGGTGAAACCGGATAGGATAGTGCCCTCCACCTGTGAAGCACCATGGTTTTACATCATCATATGACCTAAACAAACACAAAACAAGAGAGTGCTACTCCGGGCTACCCCTGTCAGAGGGACGTCTAGGGGGGTGGACGATCCGATGCCCACAGATCAGGGTTCCGCGGGAGACCACGCTCCGGGGCGTCGGAATACCTCAAGGACTTGCATGTGGCCCTAGCACATGCATGGAAGTGTGGTGCTATTTTGAAACATGCAAAACCTAGTCCCCGGGTGCATGTGTCCCCCTTCTCATGCGTGCGCTAGGTGTAACCTAAATCTAAGGTTCTGGACTTATATAAGGGGGGAACTCCCTGTTCGGGTGAAACCGGGTAGGATAGTGCCCTCCACTTGTGAAGCACAATGGTTTTACATCATCATATGACCTAAACAAACACAAAACAAGAGAGTGCTACTCCGGGCTACCCCTGTCAGAGGGACGTCTAGGGGGGTAGACGATCCGATGCCCACAGATCAGGGTTCCGCGGGAGACCATGCTCCGGGGCGTCGGAATACCTCAAGGACTTGCATGTGGCCCTAGCACATGCATGGAAGTGTGGTGCTATGTTGAAACATGCAAAACCTAGTCACCGGGTGCATGTGTCCCCCTTCTCATGCGTGCGCTAGGTGTAACCTAAATCTAATGTTCTAGACTTATATATAAGGGGGGAAACTCCCCGTTCGGGTGAAACCGGGTAGGATAGTGCCCTCCACTTGTGAAGCACCATGGTTTTACATCATCATATGAACTAAACAAACACAAAACAAGAGAGTGCTACTCCGGGCTACCCCTGTCAGAGGGACGTCTAGGAGGGTAGACGATCCGATGCCACAGATCAGGGTTCCACGGGAGACCACGCTTCGGGGCGTCGGAATACCTCAAGGACTTGCATGTGGCCCTAGCACATCCATGGAAGTGTGGTGCTATGTTGAAACATGCAAAACCTAGTCACCGGGTGCATGTGTCCCCCTTCTCATGCGTGCGCTAGGTGTAACCTAAATCTAAGGTTCTGGACTTATATATAAGGGGGGAAACTCCTCGTTCGGGTGAAACCGGGTAGGATAGTGCCCTCCACTTGTGAAGCACCATGGTTTTACATCATCATATGACCTAAACAAACACAAAACAAGAGAGTGCTACTCCGGGCTACCCCTGTGAGAGGGACGTCTAGGGGGGTAGACGATCCGATGCCCATAGATCAGGGTTCCGCGGGAGACCACACTCTGGGCGTCGGAATACCTCAAGGACTTGCATGTGTCCCTAGCACATGCATGGAAGTGTGGTGCTATGTTGAAACATGCAAAACCTAGTCCCCGGGTGCATGTGTCCCCCTTCTCATGCGTGCGCTAGGTGTAACCTAAATCTAAGGTTCTGGACTTATATAAGGGGGGAAACTCCCCGTTCGGGTGAAACCGGGTAGGATAGTGCCCTCCACTTGTGAAGCACCATGGTTTTACATCATCATATGACCTAAACAAACACAAAACAAGAGAGTGCTACTCCGGGCTACCCCTGTCAGAGGGACGTCTAGGGGGGTAGACGATCCGATGCCCACAGATCAGGGTTCCGCGGGAGACCACGCTCCGGGGCGTCGGAATACCTCAAGGACTTGCATGTGGCCCTAGCACATGCATGGAAGTGTGGTGCTATGTTGAAACATGCAAAACCTAGTCCCCGGGTGCATGTGTCCCCCTTCTCATGCGTGCGCTAGGTGTAACCTAAATCTAAGGTTCTCGACTTATATATAAGGGGGAAACTCCCCGTTTGGGTGAAACCGGGAAGGATAGTGCCCTCCACTTGTGAAGCACCATGGTTTTACATCATCATATGACCTAAACAAACACAAAACAAGAGAGTGCTACTCCGGGCTACCCCTGTCAGAGGGACGTCTAGGGGGGTAGACGATCCGATGCCCACAGATCAGGGTTCCGCGGGAGACCACGCTCCGGGGCGTCGAAATACCTCAAGGACTTACATGTGGCCCTAGCACATGCATGGAAGTGTGGTTCTATGTTGAAACATGCAAAACCTAGTCCCCGGGTGCATGTGTCCCCCTTCTCATGCGTGCGCTAGATGTAACCTAAATCTAAGGTTCTCGACTTATATATAAGGGGGAAACTCCCCGTTCGGGTGAAACCGGGTAGGATAGTGCCCTACACTTGTGAAGCACCATGGTTTTACATCATCATATGACCTAAACAAACACAAAACAAGAGAGTGATATTCCGGGCTACCCCTGTCAGAGGGACGTCTAGGGGGGTAGACGATCTGATGCCCACAGATCAGGGTTCCATGGGAGACCACGCTCCGGGGCGTCGGAATACCTCAAGGACTTGCATGTGGCCCTAGAACATGCATGGAAGTGTGGTGCTATGTTGAAACATGCAAAACCTAGTCCCCGGGTGCATGTGTCCCCCTTCTCATGCGTGCGCTAGCTGTAACCTAAAGCTAAGGTTCTGGACTTATATAAGGGGGCGGGAAACTCCCCGTTCGGGTGAAACCGGGTAGGATAGTGCCCTCCACTTGTGAAGCACCATGGTTTTACATCATCATATGACCTAAACAAACACAAAACAAGAGAGTGCTACTCTGGGCTACCCCTGTCAGAGGGACGTCTAGGGGGTAGACGATCCGATGCCCACAGATCAGGGTTCCGCGGGAGACCACGCTCCGGCGCGTCGGAATACCTCAAGGACTTGCATGTGGCCCTAGCACATGCATGGAAGTGTGGTGCTTTGTTGAAACATGCAAAACCTAGTCACCGGGTGCATGTGTCCCCCTTCTCATGCGTGCGCTAGGTGTAACCTAAATCTAAGGTTCTCGACTTATATATAAAGGGGGAAACTCCCCGTTCGGGTGAAACCGGGTAGGATAATGCCCTCCACTTGTGAAGCACCATGGTTTTACATCATCATATGACCTAAACAAACACAAAACAAGAGAGTGCTACTCCGGGCTACCCCTGTCAGAGGGACGTCTAGGGGGGTAGACGATCTGATGCCCACAGATCAGGGTTCCGCGGGAGACCACGCTCCGAGGCGTCGGAATACCTCAAGGACTTGCATGTGGCCCTAGCACATGCATGGAAGTGTGGTGCTATGTTGAAACATGCAAAACCTAGTCACCGGGTGCATGTGTCCCCCTTCTCATGCGTGCGCTAGGTGTAGGTGTAACCTAAATCTAAGGTTCTGGACTTATATATAAGGGGGAAACTCCCTGTTCGGGTGAAACCGGGTAGGATAGTGCCCTCCACTTGTGAAGCACCATGGTTTTACATCATCATATGACTTAAACAAACACAAAACAAGAGAGTGCTACTCCGGGCTACCCCTGTCAGAGGGACGTCTAGGGGGTAGACGATCCGATGCCCACAGATCAGGGTTCCGCGGGAGACCACGCTCCGGGGCGTCGGAATACCTCAAGGACTTGCATGTGGCCCTAGCACATTCATGGAAGTGTGGTGCTATGTTGAAACATGCAAAACCTAGTCACCGGGTGCATGTGTCCCCCTTCTCATCCGTGCGCTAGGTGTAACCTAAATCTAAGGTTCTGGACTTATATATAAGGGGGGAAACTCCCTGTTCGGGTGAAACCGGGTAGGATAGTGCCCTCCACTTGTGAAGCACCATGGTTTTACATCATCATATGACCTAAACAAACACAAAACAAGAGAGTGCTACTCCGGGCTACCCCTGTCAGAGGGACGTCTAGGGGGGTAGACGATCCGATGCCCATAGATCAGGGTTCCGCGGGAGACCACGCTCCGGGGCGTCGGAATACCTCAAGGACTTGCATGTGGCCCTAGCACATGCATGGAAGTGTGGTGCTATGTTGAAACATGCAAAACCTAGTCCCCGGGTGCATGTGTCCCCCTTCTCATGCGTGCGCTAGGTGTAACCAAAATCTAAGGTTCTGGACTTATATAAGGGGGGAAACTCCCCGCTCGGGTGAAACTGGGTAGGATAGTGCCCTCCACTTGTGAAGCACCATGGTTTTACATCATCATATGACCTAAACAAACACAAAACAAGAGAGTGATACTCCGGGCTACCCCTGTCAGAGGGACGTCTAGGGGGGTAGACGATCCGATGCCCACAGATCAGGGTTCCGCGGGAGACCACGCTCCGGGGCGTCGGAATACCTCAAGGACTTGCATGTGGCCCTAGCACATGCATGGAAGTGTGGTGCTACGTTGAAACATGCAAAACCTAGTCCCCGGGTGCATGTGTCCCCTTTCTCATGCGTGCGCTAGTTGTAACCTAAAGCTAAGGTTCTGGACTTATATAAGGGGGGAAACTCCCCGTTCGGGTGAAACCGGGTAGGATAGTGCCCTCCACTTGTGAAGCACCATGGTTTTACATCATCATATGACCTAAACAAACACAAAACAAGAGAGTGCTACTCCAGGCTACCCCTGTCAGAGGGACGTCTAGGGGGATAGACGATCCGATGCCCATAGATCAGGGTTCCGCGGGAGACCACGCTCCGGGGCGTCGGAATACCTCAAGGACTTGCATGTGGCCCTAGCACATGCATGTAAGTGTGGTGCTATGTTGAAACATGCAAAACCTAGTCCCCGGGTGCATGTGTCCCCCTTCTCATGCGTGCGCTAGGTGTAACCAAAATCTAAGGTTCTGGACTTATATAAGGTGGGAAACTCCCCGCTCGGGTGAAACTGGGTAGGATAGTGCCCTCCACTTGTGAAGCACCATGGTTTTACATCATCATATGACCTAAACAAACACAAAACAAGAGAGTGATACTCCGGGCTACCCCTGTCAGAGGGACGTCTAGGGGGGTAGACGATCCGATGCCCACAGATCAGGGTTCCGCGGGAGACCATGCTCCGGGGCGTCGGAATACCTCAAGGACTTGCATGTGGCCCTAGCAAATGCATGGAAGTGTGGTGCTATGTTGAAACATGCAAAACCTAGTCCCCGGGTGCATGTGTCCCCCTTCTCATGCGTGCGCTAGGTGTAACCTAAATCTAATGTTCTGGACTTATATATAAGGGGGAAACTCCCCGTTCGGGTGAAACCGGGTAGGATAGTGCCCTCCACTTGTGAAGCACCATGGTTTTACATCATCATATGACCTAAACAAACACAAAACAAGAGAGTGCTACTCCGGGCTACCCCTGTCAGAGGGACGTCTAGGGGGGTGGACGATCCGATGCCCACAGATCAGGGTTCCGCGGCAGACCACGCTCCGGGGCGTCGGAATACCTCAAGGACTTGCATGTGGCCCTAGCACATGCATGGACGTGTGGTGCTATGTTGAAACATGCAAAACCTAGTCCCCGGGTGCATGTGTCCCCCTTCTCATGCGTGCGCTAGGTGTAACCTAAATCTAAGGTTCTGGACTTATATAAGGGGGGAACTCCCTGTTCGGGTGAAACCGGGTAGGATAGTGCCCTCCACTTGTGAAGCACCATGGTTTTACATCATCATATGACCTAAACAAACACAAAACAAGAGAGTGCTACTCCGGGCTACCCCTGTCAGAGGGACGTCTAGGGGGTAGACGATCCGATGCCCACAGATCAGGGTTCCGCGGGAGACCACGCTCCGAGGCGTCGGAATACCTCAAGGACTTGCATGTGGCCCTAGCACATGCATGGAAGTGTGGTGCTATGTTGAAACATGCAAAACCTAGTCACCGGGTGCATGTGTCCCCCTTCTCATGCGTGCGCTAGGTGTAACCTAAATCTAATGTTCTAGACTTATATATAAGGGAGGAAACTCCCCGTTCGGGTGAAACCGGGTAGGATAGTGCCCTCCACTTGTGAAGCACCATGGTTTTACATCATCATATGACCTAAACAAACACAAAACAAGAGAGTGCTACTCCGGGCTACCCCTGTCAGAGGGACGTCTAGGAGGGTAGACGATCCGATGCCACAGATCAGGGTTCCACGGGAGACCACGCTTCGGGGCGTCGGAATACCTCAAGGACTTGCATGTGGCCCTAGCACATGCATGGAAGTGTGGTGCTATGTTGAAACATGCAAAACCTAGTCACCGGGTGCATGTGTCCCCCTTCTCATGCGTGCGCTAGGTGTAACCTAAATCTAAGGTTCTGGACTTATATATAAGGGGGGAAACTCCTCGTTCGGGTGAAACCGGGTAGGATAGTGCCCTCCACTTGTGAAGCACCATGGTTTTACATCATCATATGACCTAAACAAACACAAAACAAGAGAGTGCTACTCCGGGCTACCCCTGTGAGAGGGACGTCTAGGGGGGTAGACGATCCGATGCCCACAGATCAGGGTTCCGCGGGAGACCACACTCTGGGCGTCGGAATACCTCAAGGACTTGCATGTGTCCATCGCACATGCATGGAAGTGTGGTGCTATGTTGAAACATGCAAAACCTAGTCCCCGGGTGCATGTGTCCCCCTTCTCATGCGTGCGCTAGGTGTAACCTAAATCTAAGGTTCTGGACTTATATAAGGGGGGAAACTCCCCGTTCGGGTGAAACCGGGTAGGATAGTGCCCTCCACTTGTGAAGCACCATGGTTTTACATCATCATATGACCTAAACAAACACAAAACAAGAGAGTGCTACTCCGGGCTACCCCTGTCAGAGGGACGTCTAGGGGGGTAGACGATCCGATGCCCACAGATCAGGGTTCCGCGGGAGACCACGCTCCGGGGCGTCGGAATACCTCAAGGACTTGCATGTGGCCCTAGCACATGCATGGAAGTGTGGTGCTATGTTGAAACATGCAAAAACTAGTCCCCGGGTGCATGTGTCCCCCTTCTCATGCGTGCGCTAGGTGTAACCTAAATCTAAGGTTCTCGACTTATATATAAGGGGGGAAACTCCCCGTTTGGGTGAAACCGGGTAGGATAGTGCCCTCCACTTGTGAAGCACCATGGTTTTACATCATCATATGACCTAAACAAACACAAAACAAGAGAGTGCTACTCCGGGCTACCCCTGTCAGAGGGACGTCTAGGGGGGTAGACGATCCGATGCCCACAGATCAGGGTTCCACGGGAGACCACGCTCCGGGGCGTCGAAATACCTCAAGGACTTACATGTGGCTCTAGCACATGCATGGAAGTGTGGTTCTATGTTGAAACATGCAAAACCTAGTCCCCGGGTGCATGTGTCCCCCTTCTCATGCGTGCGCTAGATGTAACCAAAATCTAAGGTTCTCGACTTATATATAAGGGGGAAACTCCCCGTTCGGGTGAAACCGGGTAGGATAGTGCCCTCCACTTGTGAAGCACCATGGTTTTACATCATCATATGACCTAAACAAACACAAAACAAGAGAGTGCTACTCCGGGCTACCCCTGTCAGAGGGACGTCTAGGGGGGTAGACGATCCGATGCCCACAGATCAGGGTTCCACGGGAGACCATGCTCCGGGGCGTCGGAATACCTCAAGGACTTGCATGTGGCCCTAGCACATGCATGGAAGTGTGGTGCTATGTTGAAACATGCAAAACCTAGTCCCCGGGTGCATGTGTCCCCCTTCTCATGCGTGCGCTAGCTGTAACCTAAAGCTAAGGTTCTGGACTTATATAAGGGGGCGGGAAACTCCCCGTTCGGGTGAAACCGGGTAGGATAGTGCCCTCCACTTGTGAAGCACCATGGTTTTACATCATCATATGACCTAAACAAACACAAAACAAGAGAGTGCTACTCTGGGCTACCCCTGTCAGAGGGACGTCTAGGGGGGTAGACGATCCGATGCCCACAGATCAGGGTTCCGCGGGAGACCATGCTCCGGCGCGTCAGAATACCTCAAGGACTTGCATGTGGCCCTAGCACATGCATGGAAGTGTGGTGCTTTGTTGAAACATGCAAAACCTAGTCACCGGGTGCATGTGTCCCCCTTCTCATGCGTGCGCTAGGTGTAACCTAAATCTAAGGTTCTCGACTTATATATAAAGGGGGAAACTCCCCGTTCGGGTGAAACCGGGTAGGATAATGCCCTCCACTTGTGAAGCACCATGGTTTTACATCATCATATGACCTAAACAAACACAAAACAAGAGAGTGCTACTCCGGGCTACCCCTGTCAGAGGGACGTCTAGGGGGGTAGACGATCTGATGCCCACAGATCAGGGTTCCGCGGGAGACCACGCTCCGGGGCGTCGGAATACCTCAAGGACTTGCATGTGGCCCTAGCACATGCATGGAAGTGTGGTGCTATGTTGAAACATGCAAAACCTAGTCACCGGGTGCATGTGTCCCCCTTCTCATGCGTGCGCTAGGTGTAACCTAAATCTAAGGTTCTGGACTTATATATAAGGGGGAAACTCCCTGTTCGGGTGAAACCGGGTAGGATAGTGCCCTCCACTTGTGAAGCACCATGGTTTTACATCATCATATGACTTAAACAAACACAAAACAAGAGAGTGCTACTCCGGGCTACCCCTGTCAGAGGGACGTCTAGGGGGTAGACGATCCGATGCCCACAGATCAGGGTTCCGCGGGAGACCACGCTCCGGGGCGTCGGAATACCTCAAGGACTTGCATGTGGCCCTAGCACATTCATGGAAGTGTGGTGCTATGTTGAAACATGCAAAACCTAGTCACCGGGTGCATGTGTCCCCCTTCTCATGCGTGCGCTAGGTGTAACCTAAATCTAAGGTTCTGGACTTATATATAAGGGGGGAAACTCCCTGTTCGGGTGAAACCGGGTAGGATAGTTCCCTCCACTTGTGAAGCACCATGGTTCTACATCATCATATGACCTAAACAAACACAAAACAAGAGAGTGCTACTCCGGGCTACCCCTGTCAGAGGGACGTCTAGGGGGGTAGACGATCCGATGCCCATAGATCAGGGTTCCGCGGGAGACCACGCTCCGGGGCGTCGGAATACCTCAAGGACTTGCATGTGGCCCTAGCACATGCATGGAAGTGTGGTGCTATGTTGAAACATGCAAAACCTAGTCCCCGGGTGCATGTGTCCCCCTTCTCATGCGTGCGCTAGGTGTAACCAAAATCTAAGGTTCTGGACTTATATAAGGGGGGAAACTCCCCGTTCGGGTGAAACTGGGTAGGATAGTGCCCTCCACTTGTGAAGCACCATGGTTTTACATCATCATATGACCTAAACAAACACAAAACAAGAGAGTGATACTCCGGGCTACCCCTGTCAGAGGGACGTCTAGGGGGGTAGACGATCCGATGCCCACAGATCAGGGTTCCGCGGGAGACCATGCTCCGGGGCGTCGGAATACCTCAAGGACTTGCATGTGGCCCTAGCACATGCATGGAAGTGTGGTGCTATGTTGAAACATGCAAAACCTAGTCCCCGGGTGCATGTGTCCCCTTTCTCATGCGTGCGCTAGTTGTAACCTAAAGCTAAGGTTCTGGACTTATATAAGGGGGGAACTCCCCGTTCGGGTGAAACCGGGTAGGATAGTGCCCTCCACTTGTGAAGCACCATGGTTTTACATTATCATATGACCTAAACAAACACAAAACAAGAGAGTGCTACTCCGGGCTACCCCTGTCAGAGGGACGTCTAGGGGGGTAGACGATCCGATGCCCACAGATCAGGGTTCCGCGGGAGACCACGCTCCGGGGCGTCGAAATACCTCAAGGACTTACATGTGGCCCTAGCACATGCATGGAAGTGTGGTTCTATGTTGAAACATGCAAAACCTAGTCCCCGGGTGCATGTGTCCCCCTTCTCATGCGTGCGCTAGATGTAACCTAAATCTAAGGTTCTCGACTTATATATAAGGGGGGAAACTCCCCGTTCGGGTGAAACCGGGTAGGATAGTGCCCTCCACTTGTGAAGCACCATGGTTTTACATCATCATATGACCTAAACAAACACAAAACAAGAGAGTGCTACTCCGGGCTACCCCTGTCAGAGGGACGTCTAGGGGGGTAGACGATCCGATGCCCACAGATCAGGGTTCCACGGGAGACCACGCTCCGGGGCGTCGGAATACCTCAAGGACTTGCATGTGGCCCTAGCACATTCATGGAAGTGTGGTGCTATGTTGAAACATGCAAAACCTAGTCCCCGGGTGCATGTGTCCCCCTTCTCATGCGTGCGCTAGCTGTAACCTAAAGCTAAGGTTCTGGACTTATATAAGGGGGCGGGAAACTCCCCGTTCGGGTGAAACCGGGTAGGATAGTGCCCTCCACTTGTGAAGCACCATGGTTTTACATCATCATATGACCTAAACAAACACAAAACAAGAGAGTGCTACTCTGGGCTACCCCTGTCAGAGGGACGTCTAGGGGGGTAGACGATCCGATGCCCACAGATCAGGGTTCCGCGGGAGACCACGCTCCGGGGCGTCGGAATACCTCAAGGACTTGAATGTGGCCCTAGCACATGCATGGAAGTGTGGTGCTTTGTTGAAACATGCAAAACCTAGTCACCGGGTGCATGTGTCCCCCTTCTCATGCGTGCGCTAGGTGTAACCTAAATCTAAGGTTCTCGACTTATATATAAAGGGGGAAACTCCCCGTTCGGGTGAAACCGGGTAGGATAATGCCCTCCACTTGTGAAGCACCATGGTTTTAAATCATCATATGACCTAAACAAACACAAAACAAGAGAGTGCTACTCCGGGCTACCCCTGTCAGAGGGACGTCTAGGGGGGTAGACGATCTGATGCCCACAGATCAGGGTTCCGCGGGGGACCACGCTCCGGGGCATCGGAATACCTCAAGGACTTGCATGTGGCCCTAGCACATGCATGTAAGTGTGGTGCTATGTTGAAACATGCAAAACCTAGTCACCGGGTGCATGTGTCCCCCTTCTCATGCGTGCGCTAGGTGTAACCTAAATCTAAGGTTCTGGACTTATATATAAGGGGGAAACTCCCTGTTCGGGTGAAACCGGGTAGGATAGTGCCCTCCACTTGTGAAGCACCATGGTTTTACATCATCATATGACTTAAACAAACACAAAACAAGAGAGTGCTACTCCGGGCTACCCCTGTCAGAGGGACGTCTAGGGGGTAGACGATCTGATGCCCACAGATCAGGGTTCCGCGGGAGACCACGCTCCGGGGCGTCGGAATACCTCAAGGACTTGCATGTGGCCCTAGCACATTCATGGAAGTGTGGTGCTATGTTGAAACATGCAAAACCTAGTCACCGGGTGCATGTGTCCCCCTTCTCATGCGTGCGCTAGGTGTAACCTAAATCTAAGGTTCTGGACTTATATATAAGGGGGGAAACTCCCTGTTCGGGTGAAACCGGGTAGCATAGTGCCCTCCACTTGTGAAGCACCATGGTTTTACATCATCATATGACCTAAACAAACACAAAACAAGAGAGTGCTACTTCGGGCTACCCCTGTCAGAGGGACGTCTAGGGGGGTAGACGATCCGATGCCCATAGATCAGGGTTCCGCGGGAGACCACGCTCTGGGGCGTCGGAATACCTCAAGGACTTGCATGTGGCCCTAGCACATGCATGGAAGTGTGGTGCTATGTTGAAACATGCAAAACCTAGTCCCCGGGTGCATGTGTCCCCCTTCTCATGCGTGCGCTAGGTGTAACCAAAATCTAAGGTTCTGGACTTATATAAGGGGGGAAACTCCCCGTTCGGGTGAAACCGGGTAGGATAGTGCCCTCCACTTGTGAAGCACCATGGTTTTACATCATCATATGACCTAAACAAACACAAAACAAGAGAGTGCTACTCCGGGCTACCCCTGTCAGAGGGACGTCTAGGGGGGTAGACGATCCGATGCCCACAGATCAGGGTTCCGCGGGAGACCACGCTCCGGGGCGTCGGAATACCTCAAGGACTTACATGTGGCCCTAGCACATGCATGGAAGTGTGGTTCTATGTTGAAACATGCAAAACCTAGTCCCCGGGTGCATGTGTCCCCCTTCTCATGCGTGCGCTAGATGTAACCTAAATCTAAGGTTCTCGACTTATATATAAGGGGGGAAACTCCCCGTTCGGGTGAAACCGGGTAGGATAGTGCCCTCCACTTGTGAAGCACCATGGTTTTACATCATCATATGACCTAAACAAACACAAAACAAGAGAGTGCTACTCCGGGCTACCCCTGTCAGAGGGACGTCTAGGGGGGTAGACGATCTGATGCCCACAGATCAGGGTTCCACGGGGGACCACGCTCCGGGGCATCGGAATACCTCAAGGACTTGCATGTGGCCCTAGCACATGCATGGAAGTGTGGTGCTATGTTGAAACATGCAAAACCTAGTCACCGGGTGCATGTGTCCCCCTTCTCATGCGTGCGCTAGGTGTAACCTAAAGCTAAGGTTCTGGACTTATATAAGGGGGCGGGAAACTCCCCGTTCGGGTGAAACCGGGTAGGATAGTGCCCTCCACTTGTGAAGCACCATGGTTTTACATCATCATATGACCTAAACAAACACGAAACAAGAGAGTGCTACTCTGGGCTACCCCTGTCAGAGGGACGTCTAGGGGGGTAGACGATCCGATGCCCACAGATCAGGGTTCCGCGGGAGACCACGCTCCGGGGAGTCGGAATACCTCAAGGACTTGCATGTGGCCCTAGCACATGCATGGAAGTGTGGTGCTATGTTGAAACATGCAAAACCTAGTCACCGGGTGCATGTGTCCCCCTTCTCATGCGTGCGCTAGGTGTAACGTAAATCTAAGGTTCTCGACTTATATATAAAGGGGGAAACTCCCCGTTCGGGTGAAACCGGGTAGGATAATGCCCTCCACTTGTGAAGCACCATGGTTTTACATCATCATATGACCTAAACAAACACAAAACAAGAGAGTGCTACTCCGGGCTACCCCTGTCAGAGCGACGTCTAGGGGGGTAGACGATCTGATGCCCACAGATCAGGGTTCCACGGGGGACCATGCTCCGGGGCGTCGGAATACCTCAAGGACTTGCATGTGGCCCTAGCACATGCATGGAAGTGTGGTGCTATGTTGAAACATGCAAAACCTAGTCACCGGGTGCATGTGTCCCCCTTCTCATGCGTGCGCTAGGTGTAACCTAAATCTAAGGTTCTGGACTTATATATAAGGGGGAAACTCCCTGTTCGGGTGAAACCGGGTAGGATAGTGCCCTCCACTTGTGAAGCACCATGGTTTTACATCATCATATGACCTAAACAAACACGAAACAAGAGAGTGCTACTCTGGGCTACCCCTGTCAGAGGGACGTCTAGGGGGGTAGACGATCCGATGCCCACAGATCAGGGTTCCGCGGGAGACCACGCTCCGGGGAGTCGGAATACCTCAAGGACTTGCATGTGGCCCTAGCACATGCATGGAAGTGTGGTGCTATGTTGAAACATGCAAAACCTAGTCACCGGGTGCATGTGTCCCCCTTCTCATGCGTGCGCTAGGTGTAACCTAAATCTAAGGTTCTCGACTTATATATAAGGGGGGAACTCCCCGTTCGGGTGAAACCGGGTAGGATAGTGCCCTCCACTTGTGTAGCACCATGGTTTTACATCATCATATGACCTAAACAAACACAAAACAAGAGAGTGCTACTGCGGGCTACCCCTGTCAGAGGGACGTCTAGGGGGGTAGACGATCCGATGCCCACAGATCAGGGTTCCACGGGAGACCACGCTCCGGGGCGTCGGAATACCTCAAGGACTTGCATGTGGCCCTAGCACATTCATGGAAGTGTGGTGCTATGTTGAAACATGCAAAACCTAGTCCCCGGGTGCATGTGTCCCCCTTCTCATGCGTGCGCTAGCTGTAACCTAAAGCTAAGGTTCTGGACTTATATAAGGGGGCGGGAAACTCCCCGTTCGGGTGAAACCGGGTAGGATAGTGCCCTCCACTTGTGAAGCACCATGGTTTTACATCATCATATGACCTAAACAAACACAAAACAAGAGAGTGCTACTCTGGGCTACCCCTGTCAGAGGGACGTCTAGGGGGGTAGACGATCCGATGCCCACAGATCAGGGTTCCGCGGGAGACCACGCTCCGGGGCGTCGGAATACCTCAAGGACTTGAATGTGGCCCTAGCACATGCATGGAAGTGTGGTGCTTTGTTGAAACATGCAAAACCTAGTCACCGGGTGCATGTGTCCCCCTTCTCATGCGTGCGCTAGGTGTAACCTAAATCTAAGGTTCTCGACTTATATATAAAGGGGGAAACTCCCCGTTCGGGTGAAACCGGGTAGGATAATGCCCTCCACTTGTGAAGCACCATGGTTTTACATCATCATATGACCTAAACAAACACAAAACAAGAGAGTGCTACTCCGGGCTACCCCTGTCAGAGGGACGTCTAGGGGGGTAGACGATCTGATGCCCACAGATCAGGGTTCCGCGGGGGACCACGCTCCGGGGCATCGGAATACCTCAAGGACTTGCATGTGGCCCTAGCACATGCATGTAAGTGTGGTGCTATGTTGAAACATGCAAAACCTAGTCACCGGGTGCATGTGTCCCCCTTCTCATGCGTGCGCTAGGTGTAACCTAAATCTAAGGTTCTGGACTTATATATAAGGGGGAAACTCCCTGTTCGGGTGAAACCGGGTAGGATAGTGCCCTCCACTTGTGAAGCACCATGGTTTTACATCATCATGTGACTTAAACAAACACAAAACAAGAGAGTGCTACTCCGGGCTACCCCTGTCAGAGGGACGTCTAGGGGGTAGACGATCTGATGCCCACAGATCAGGGTTCCGCGGGAGACCACGCTCCGGGGCGTCGGAATACCTCAAGGACTTGCATGTGGCCCTAGCACATTCATGGAAGTGTGGTGCTATGTTGAAACATGCAAAACCTAGTCACCGGGTGCATGTGTCCCCCTTCTCATGCGTGCGCTAGGTGTAACCTAAATCTAAGGTTCTGGACTTATATATAAGGGGGGAAACTCCCTGTTCGGGTGAAACCGGGTAGGATAGTGCCCTCCACTTGTGAAGCACCATGGTTTTACATCATCATATGACCTAAACAAACACAAAACAAGAGAGTGCTACTTCGGGCTACCCCTGTCAGAGGGACGTCTAGGGGGGTAGACGATCCGATGCCCATAGATCAGGGTTCCGCGGGAGACCACGCTCTGGGGCGTCGGAATACCTCAAGGACTTGCATGTGGCCCTAGCACATGCATGGAAGTGTGGTGCTATGTTGAAACATGCAAAACCTAGTCCCCGGGTGCATGTGTCCCCCTTCTCATGTGTGCGCTAGGTGTAACCAAAATCTAAGGTTCTGGACTTATATAAGGGGGGAAACTCCCCGTTCGGGTGAAACCGGGTAGGATAGTGCCCTCCACTTGTGAAGCACCATGGTTTTACATCATCATATGACCTAAACAAACACAAAACAAGAGAGTGCTACTCCGGGCTACCCCTGTCAGAGGGACGTCTAGGGGGGTAGACGATCCGATGCCCACAGATCAGGGTTCCGCGGGAGACCACGCTCCGGGGCGTCGGAATACCTCAAGGACTTGCATGTGGCCCTAGCACATGCATGGAAGTGTGGTGCTATGTTGAAACATGCAAAACCTAGTCACCGGGTGCATGTGTCCCCCTTCTCATGCGTGCGCTAGGTGTAACGTAAATCTAAGGTTCTCGACTTATATATAAAGGGGGAAACTCCCCGTTCGGGTGAAACCGGGTAGGATAATGCCCTCCACTTGTGAAGCACCATGGTTTTACATCATCATATGACCTAAACAAACACAAAACAAGAGAGTGCTACTCCGGGCTACCCCTGTCAGAGGGACGTCTAGGGGGGTAGACGATCTGATGCCCACAGATCAGGGTTCCACGGGGGACCACGCTCCGGGGCATCGGAATACCTCAAGGACTTGCATGTGGCCCTAGCACATGCATGGAAGTGTGGTGCTATGTTGAAACATGCAAAACCTAGTCACCGGGTGCATGTGTCCCCCTTCTCATGCGTGCGCTAGGTGTAACCTAAATCTAAGGTTCTGGACTTATATATAAGGGGGAAACTCCCTGTTCGGGTGAAACCGGGTAGGATAGTGCCCTCCACTTGTGAAGCACCATGGTTTTACATCATCATATGACCTAAACAAACACGAAACAAGAGAGTGCTACTCTGGGCTACCCCTGTCAGAGGGACGTCTAGGGGGGTAGACGATCCGATGCCCACAGATCAGGGTTCCGCGGGAGACCACGCTCCGGGGAGTCGGAATACCTCAAGGACTTGCATGTGGCCCTAGCACATGCATGGAAGTGTGGTGCTATGTTGAAACATGCAAAACCTAGTCACCGGGTGCATGTGTCCCCCTTCTCATGCGTGCGCTAGGTGTAACCTAAATCTAAGGTTCTCGACTTATATATAAGGGGGGAACTCCCCGTTCGGGTGAAACCGGGTAGGATAGTGCCCTCCACTTGTGAAGCACCATGGTTTTACATCATCATATGACCTAAACAAACACAAAACAAGAGAGTGCTACTCCGGGCTACCCCTGTCAGAGGGACGTCTAGGGGGGTAGACGATCCGATGCCCACAGATCAGGGTTCCACGGGAGACCACGCTCCGGGGCGTCGGAATACCTCAAGGACTTGCATGTGGCCCTAGCACATTCATGGAAGTGTGGTGCTATGTTGAAACATGCAAAACCTAGTCCCCGGGTGCATGTGTCCCCCTTCTCATGCGTGCGCTAGCTGTAACCTAAAGCTAAGGTTCTGGACTTATATAAGGGGGCGGGAAACTCCCCGTTCGGGTGAAACCGGGTAGGATAGTGCCCTCCACTTGTGAAGCACCATGGTTTTACATCATCATATGACCTAAACAAACACAAAACAAGAGAGTGCTACTCTGGGCTACCCCTGTCAGAGGGACGTCTAGGGGGGTAGACGATCCGATGCCCACAGATCAGGGTTCCGTGGGAGACCACGCTCCGGGGCGTCGGAATACCTCAAGGACTTGAATGTGGCCCTAGCACATGCATGGAAGTGTGGTGCTTTGTTGAAACATGCAAAACCTAGTCACCGGGTGCATGTGTCCCCCTTCTCATGCGTGCGCTAGGTGTAACCTAAATCTAAGGTTCTCGACTTATATATAAAGGGGGAAACTCCCCGTTCGGGTGAAACCGGGTAGGATAATGCCCTCCACTTGTGAAGCACCATGGTTTTACATCATCATATGACCTAAACAAACACAAAACAAGAGAGTGCTACTCCGGGCTACCCCTGTCAGAGGGACGTCTAGGGGGGTAGACGATCTGATGCCCACAGATCAGGGTTCCGCGGGGGACCACGCTCCGGGGCATCGGAATACCTCAAGGACTTGCATGTGGCCCTAGCACATGCATGTAAGTGTGGTGCTATGTTGAAACATGCAAAACCTAGTCACCGGGTGCATGTGTCCCCCTTCTCATGCGTGCGCTAGGTGTAACCTAAATCTAAGGTTCTGGACTTATATATAAGGGGGAAACTCCCTGTTCGGGTGAAACCGGGTAGGATAGTGCCCTCCACTTGTGAAGCACCATGGTTTTACATCATCATATGACTTAAACAAACACAAAACAAGAGAGTGCTACTCCGGGCTACCCCTGTCAGAGGGACGTCTAGGGGGTAGACGATCTGATGCCCACAGATCAGGGTTCCGCGGGAGACCACGCTCCGGGGCGTCGGAATACCTCAAGGACTTGCATGTGGCCCTAGCACATTCATGGAAGTGTGGTGCTATGTTGAAACATGCAAAACCTAGTCACCGGGTGCATGTGTCCCCCTTCTCATGCGTGCGCTAGGTGTAACCTAAATCTAAGGTTCTGGACTTATATATAAGGGGGGAAACTCCCTGTTCGGGTGAAACCGGGTAGGATAGTGCCCTCCACTTGTGAAGCACCATGGTTTTACATCATCATATGACCTAAACAAACACAAAACAAGAGAGTGCTACTTCGGGCTACCCCTGTCAGAGGGACGTCTAGGGGGGTAGACGATCCGATGCCCATAGATCAGGGTTCCGCGGGAGACCACGCTCTGGGGCGTCGGAATACCTCAAGGACTTGCATGTGGCCCTAGCACATGCATGGAAGTGTGGTGCTATGTTGAAACATGCAAAACCTAGTCCCCGGGTGCATGTGTCCCCCTTCTCATGCGTGCGCTAGGTGTAACCAAAATCTAAGGTTCTGGACTTATATAAGGGGGGAAACTCCCCGTTCGGGTGAAACCGGGTAGGATAGTGCCCTCCACTTGTGAAGCACCATGGTTTTACATCATCATATGACCTAAACAAACACAAAACAAGAGAGTGCTACTCCGGGCTACCCCTGTCAGAGGGACGTCTAGGGGGGTAGACGATCCGATGCCCACAGATCAGGGTTCCGCGGGAGACCACGCTCCGGGGCGTCGGAATACCTCAAGGACTTACATGTGGCCCTAGCACATGCATGGAAGTGTGGTTCTATGTTGAAACATGCAAAACCTAGTCCCCGGGTGCATGTGTCCCCCTTCTCATGCGTGCGCTAGATGTAACCTAAATCTAAGGTTCTCGACTTATATATAAGGGGGGAAACTCCCCGTTCGGGTGAAACCGGGTAGGATAGTGCCCTCCACTTGTGAAGCACCATGGTTTTACATCATCATATGACCTAAACAAACACAAAACAAGAGAGTGCTACTCTGGGCTACTCCTGTTAGAGGGACGTCTACGAGGGTAGACGATCCGATGCCCACAGATCAGGGTTCCGCGGGAAACCACGCTCCGGGGCGTCGGAATACCTCAAGGACTTGCATGTGGCCCTAGCACATGCATGGAAGTGTGGTGCTATGTTGAAACATGCAAAACCTAGTCACCGGGTGCATGTGTCCCCCTTCTCATGCGTGCGCTAGGTGTAACGTAAATCTAAGGTTCTCGACTTATATATAAAGGGGGAAACTCCCCGTTCGGGTGAAACCGGGTAGGATAATGCCCTCCACTTGTGAAGCACCATGGTTTTACATCATCATATGACCTAAACAAACACAAAACAAGAGAGTGCTACTCCGGGCTACCCCTGTCAGAGGGACGTCTAGGGGGGTAGACGATCTGATGCCCACAGATCAGGGTTCCACGGGGGACCACGCTCCGGGGCGTCGGAATACCTCAAGGACTTGCATGTGGCCCTAGCACATGCATGGAAGTGTGGTGCTATGTTGAAACATGCAAAACCTAGTCACCGGGTGCATGTGTCCCCCTTCTCATGCGTGCGCTAGGTGTAACCTAAATCTAAGGTTCTGGACTTATATATAAGGGGGAAACTCCCTGTTCGGGTGAAACCGGGTAGGATAGTGCCCTCCACTTGTGAAGCACCATGGTTTTACATCATCATATGACTTAAACAAACACAAAACAAGAGAGTGCTACTCCGGGCTACCCCTGTCAGAGGGACGTCTAGGGGGTAGACGATCCGATGCCCACAGATCAGGGTTCCGCGGGAGACCACGCTCCGGGGCGTCGGAATACCTCAAGGACTTGCATGTGGCCCTAGCACATTCATGGAAGTGTGGTGCTATGTTGAAACATGCAAAACCTAGTCACCGGGTGCATGTGTCCCCCTTCTCATGCGTGCGCTAGGTGTAACCTAAATCTAAGGTTCTGGACTTATATATAAGGGGGGAAACTCCCTGTTCGGGTGAAACCGAGTAGGATAGTGCCCTCCACTTGTGAAGCACCATGGTTTTACATCATCATATGACCTAAACAAACACAAAACAAGAGAGTGCTAATTCGGGCTACCCCTGTCAGAGGGACGTCTAGGGGGTAGACGATCCGATGCCCATAGATCAGGGTTCCGCGGGAGACCACGCTCTGGGGCGTCGGAATACCTCAAGGACTTGCATGTGGCCCTAGCACATGCATGGAAGTGTGGTGCTATGTTGAAACATGCAAAACCTAGTCCCCGGGTGCATGTGTCCCCCTTCTCATGCGTGCGCTAGGTGTAACCAAAATCTAAGGTTCTGGACTTATATAAGGGGGGAAACTCCCCGTTCGGGTGAAACTGGGTAGGATAGTGCCCTCCACTTGTGAAGCACCATGGTTTTACATCATCATATGACCTAAACAAACACAAAACAAGAGAGTGATACTCCGGGCTACCCCTGTCAGAGGGACGTCTAGGGGGGTAGACGATCCGATGCCCACAGATCAGGGTTCCGCGGGAGACCACGCTCCGGGGCGTCGGAATACCTCAAGGACTTGCATGTGGCCCTAGCACATGGATGGAAGTGTGGTGCTATGTTGAAACATGCAAAACCTATTCCCCGGGTGCATGTGTCCCCTTTCTCATGCGTGCGCTGGCTGTAACCTAAAGCTAAGGTTCTGGACTTATATAAGGGGGGAAACTCCCCGTTCGGGTGAAACCGGGTAGGATAGTGCCCTCCACTTGTGAAGCACCATGGTTTTACATCATCATATGACCTAAACAAACACAAAACAAGAGAGTGCTACTCTGGGCTACTCCTGTTAGAGGGACGTCTACGAGGGTAGACGATCCGATGCCCACAGATCAGGGTTCCGCGGGAAACCACGCTCCGGGGCGTCGGAATACCTCAAGGACTTGCATGTGGCCCTAGCACATGCATGGAAGTGTGGTGCTATGTTGAAACATGCAAAACCTAGTCACCAGGTGCATGTGTCCCCCTTCTCATGCGTGCGCTAGGTGTAACCTAAATCTAAGGTTCTCGACTTATATATAAGGGGGGAAACTCCCCATTCGGGTGAAACCGGGTAGGATAGTGCCCTCCACTTGTGAAGCACCATGGTTTTACATCATCATATGACCTAAAAAACACGAAACAAGAGAGTGCTACTCCAGGCTACCCCTGTCAGAGGGACGTCTAGGGGGGTAGACGATCTGATGCCCACAGATCAGGGTTCCGCGGGAGACCACGCTCCGGGGAGTCGGAATACCTCAAGGACTTGCATGTGGCCCTAGCACATGCATGGAAGTGTGGTGCTATGTTGAAACATGCAAAACCTAGTCACCGGGTGCATGTGTCCCCCTTCTCATGCGTGCGCTAGGTGTAACCTAAATCTGAGGTTCTCGACTTATATATAAGGGGGGAACTCCCCGTTCGGGTGAAACCGGGTAGGATAGTGCCCTCCACTTGTGAAGCACCATGGTTTTACATCATCATATGACCTAAACAAACACAAAACAAGAGAGTGCTACTCCGGGCTACCCCTGTCAGAGGGACGTCTAGGGGGGTAGACGATCCGATGCCCACAGATCAGGGTTCCGCGGGAGACCACGCTCCGGGGCGTCGGAATACCTCAAGGACTTGCATGTGGCCCTAGCACATGCATGGAAGTGTGGTGCTATGTTGAAACATGCAAAACCTAGTCACCGGGTGCATGTGTCCCCCTTCTCATGCGTGCGCTAGGTGTAACCTAAATCTAAGGTTCTGGACTTATATATAAGGGGGAAACTCCCTGTTCGGGTGAAACCGGGTAGGATAGTGCCCTCCACTTGTGAAGCACCATGGTTTTACATCATCATATGACTTAAACAAACACAAAACAAGAGAGTGCTACTCCGGGCTACCCCTGTCAGAGGGACGTCTAGGGGGTAGACGATCCGATGCCCACAGATCAGGGTTCCGCGGGAGACCACGCTCCGGGGCGTCGGAATACCTCAAGGACTTGCATGTGTCCCTAGCACATTCATGGAAGTGTGGTGCTATGTTGAAACATGCAAAACCTAGTCACCGGGTGCATCTGTCCCCCTTCTCATGCGTGCGCTAGGTGTAACCTAAATCTAAGGTTCTGGACTTATATATAAGGGGGGAAACTCCCTGCTCGGGTGAAACCGGGTAGGATAGTGCCCTCCACTTGTGAAGCACCATGGTTTTACATCATCATATGACCTAAACAAACACAAAACAAGAGAGTGTTACTCCGGGCTACCCCTGTCAGAGGGACGTCTAGGGGGGTAGACGATCCGATGTCCACAGATCAGGGTTCCGCGGGAGACCACGCTCCGGGGCGTCGGAATACCTCAAGGACTTGCATGTGTCCCTAGCACATGCATGGAAGTATGGTGCTATGTTGAAACATGCAAAACCTAGTCACCGGGTCCATGTGTCCCCCTTCTCATGCATGCGCTAGGTGTATCCTAAATCTAAGGTTCTGGACTTATATATAAGGGGGGAAACTCCCCGTTCGGGTGAAACCGGGTAGGATAGTGCCCTCCACTTGTGAAGCACCATGGTTTTACATCATCATATGACCTAAACAAACACAAAACAAGAGAGTGCTACTCCGGGCTACCCCTGTCAGAGGGACGTCTAGGGGGGTAGACGATCCGATGCCCACAGATCAGGGTTCCGCGGGAGACCACGCTCTGGGGCGTCGGAATTCCTCAAGGTCTTGCATGTGGCCCTAGCACATGCATGGAAGTGTGGTGCTATGTTGAAACATGCAAAACCTAGTCACCGGGTGCATGTGTCCCCCTTCTCATGCGTGCGCTAGGTGTAACCTAAATCTAAGGTTCTGGACTTATATATAAGGGGGGAAACTCCTCGTTCGGGTGAAACCGGGTAGGATAGTGCCCTCCACTTGTGAAGCACCATGGTTTTACATTATCATATGACCTAAAAAACACAAAACAAGAGAGTGCTACTTCGGGCTACCCCTGTCAGAGGGACGTCTAGGGGGGTAGACGATCCGATGCCCACAGATCAGGGTTCCGCGGGAGACCACGCTCCGGGGAGTCGGAATACCTCAAGGACTTGCATGTGGCCCTAGCACTTGCATGGAAGTGTGGTGCTATGTTGAAACATGCAAAACCTAGTCACCGGGTGCATGTGTCCCCCTTCTCATGCGTGCGCTAGGTGTAACCTAAATCTAAGGTTCTCGACTTATATATAAGGGGGGAAACTCCCCGTTCGGGTGAAACCGTGTAGGATAGTGCCCTCCACTTGTGAAGCACCATGGTTTTACATCATCATATGACCTAAACAAACACAAAACACAAGAGTGCTACTCTGGGCTACCCCTGTCAGAGGGACGTCTAGGGGGGTAGACGATCCGATGCCCACAGATCAGGGTTCCGCGGGAGACCATGCTCCGGGGCACGTGAATACCTCAAGGACTTGCATGTGTCCCTAGCACATGCATGGAAGTGTGGTGCTATGTTGAAACATGCAAAACCTAGTCACCGGGTGCATGTGTCCCCTTTCTCATGCGTGTGCTAGGTGTAACCTAAATCTAAGGTTCTGGACTTATATATAAGGGGGGAAACTCCCCGTTCGGGTGAAACCGGGTAGGATAGTGCCCTCCACTTGTGAAGCACCATGGTTTTACATCATCATATGACCTAAACAAACACAAAACAAGAGAGTGCTACTCCGGGCTACCCCTGTCAGAGGGACGTCTAGGGGGGTAGACGATCCGATGCCCACAGATCAGGGTTCCGCGGGAGACCACGCTCCGGGGCGTCGGAATACCTCAAGGACTTGCATGTGTCCCTAGCACATGCATGGAAGTGTGGTGCTATGTTGAAACATGCAAAACCTAGTCACCGGGTGCATGTGTCCCCTTTCTCATGCGTGCGCTAGGTGTAACCTAAATCTAAGGTTTTGGACTTATATATAAGGGGGGAAACTCCCCGTTCGGGTGAAACCGGGTAGGATAGTGCCCTCCACTTGTGAAGCACCATGGTTTTACATCATCATATGACCTAAAAAAACACAAAACAATAGAGTGCTACTCCGGGCTACCCCTGTCAGAGGGACGTCTAGGGGGTAGACGATTCGATGCCCACAGATCAGGGTTCCACGGGAGACCACGCTCCGGGGCATCAGAATACCTCAAGGACTTGCATGTGGCCCTAGCACATGCATGGAAGTGTGGTGCTATGTTGAAACATGCAAAACCTAGTCACCGGGTGCAAGTGTCCCCCTTCTCATGCGTGCGCTAGGTGTAACCTAAATCTAAGGTTCTCGACTTATATATAAGGGGGGAAACTCCCCGTTCGGGTGAAACCGGGTAGGATAGTGCCCTCCACTTGTGAAGCACCATGGTTTTACATCATCATATGACCTAAAAAAACACAAAACAAGAGAGTGCTACTCTGGGCTACCCCTGTCAGAGGGACGCCTAGGGGGGTAGACGATCCGATGCCCACAGATCAGGGTTCCGCGGGAGACCACGCTCCGGGGCGTCGGGATACCTCAAGGACTTGCATGTGGCCCTAGCACATGCATGGAAGTGTGGTGCTATGTTGAAACATGCAAAACCTAGTCACCGGGTGCATGTGTCCCCCTTCTCATGCGTGCGGAGGACAGTCCACTGGGCTACCCCGTACGGAGGAAAGCTATATAGGGGTAGACCACTCGGGTCCTCGGATTAGGGATAGACCACTCGGGTCCTCGTTTTTTTTCTATATTAGTAGGCACAAAATAATATATTATAATTTGTTATATTAATATATACCAAATATAGTTTCTTCTATACCAAATATAATTAGTATATACCTAAAAACCTAGGTACGCCGATGGTAGCCCTCGGCGTATGCCTGGCCGTCGGCGTACGCCCTGCCCGAAAAAACCCTCTAGCTACGCCGACGACCTGGCCATCGGCGTAGCCCTATCCGTTATTTGCTACGCGGTGGCCCACCCGTGCCACTCAGCCTTACCAATCCCCCAATCGCCCCGCGCCTCCTTCCCCAGCACCACGCCGCCGCCTCCTCCCCAGCACCGCGCCACCGCCTCCCACTCCCCTGCTCGTGCCTCCCACTCGCCCCGACCCCTAGCGCCTCCTCCCCCAGCACCGCGCCGCCGCCTCCTCCCCAGCACCGCATCGCCGCCTCCCACTCCCCTGCTCGCGCCTCCCACTCCCCTGAGCCGCCTCTGCCCGACCCCAACCCCGCCGCCACCGTCCCCTCCCTCCCCCACCGTCGGCCTGTCCATGCCCGCCCCTAACCCTGCCGGCCCCTGCCCTCCTCCCCCCTCCCCTCCTCCTCCCCCTGCCCTCCTCCCCCTGCCCTCCCCTCCTCCCCCCTGCCCTCCTCCCCCACCGTCGGCTCGTCCCTGCCCGCCCGTCCCTGCCCTCCCCGGAGTTCATATTATTGTGAGTAATATTAACTATAATGCCAATGATACCAGACTAATATTGTGAGTAGTATTAGTATCTTGTTTCAGTGGAATCACTGTGCTCATATTTATATGTCTTGCAATCTGTAGACTTTTAGGTGGACAGCCCCGTCGGAGAGGTCGCCGTCCCGGAGGTCGTGACCGGAGGTCGCCGTTGGAGATCACCATTCGCTCACGCTTCGAGGGTATAAATCTTGCGCCTATCTTGTAATGTACCTAGGTATTAATTTTGTGTCTAGATCACCAAGTCAGTTGTGAAACCTAGGTGTCTTCCGTTCAAAAGGGTTACACGAATAAATATGCATTCAATTGCATATTTAAAATGTAACTCTTTTGGATTGTCCACAATTTTTGGACAGCCGGAGGATGTGTAGATTGGGTACGCTCTCCACGGTCTACCCCAAACCGAGACAGGATTTTGGCGGCGCCTCCCTGTTGTTCTCCAGATGCACAATTCTCTCGGCATTTTTAGCGGGACGTGTATCGGGAGAGCAGCGGGGAGGTGCTGCCGAAATTTTGTCTCGGTTTGGGGTTGACCGTGGAGAGCGTATCCAATCTACACATTCTCGGGTGGGATTAGGACATATATTTTCCTATTAGACATGTTAGGTGTATGCATGGAATAACAACGTAAAATTTGTGTATTTAGTTTGATGTCATTAATTAATATGAAATGTTGAATTTGTATTGTGGCTCTCGATGAACCAGAGGATGGATGGTAATGGTTGGATGCACAGTGGTCGTATTAGTGCACTTGAAAGAACAGACGAGTGGGTATGGAAGACCAATTTTCTGGTGAAGGAGTTAGCGCGTGGTTCAAAGGTAGTTCGTCCAAGGTGTCCTTGCGCTCATTTCATGAGGCTTCGTCGTCAGACAAAGGATGATATGAGTAAACACCTTTGGCAGTATGGGTATATGCTTGACTACGAGCCTTTGGTCGACTTTTCTCAGTACGAACGCGATAGAGCTGAGGTGATGCGACAACGGATTGATGGCATTGAGGACGATGGGATTATAAACTTGCTAGAGGATTTTCGCAATGCCGACATGCCAGGTTCGCCACCTCCACAGGAGGAACCGGAGGAACTAGGTGAACCGGAGGAACCAGGTGAACCGGAGAAACCGGAGGAAACCGCGAAGGCCTTCCTTGATATGATGGCCTCGACTAAGAGGCCTCTATATCCGGGTGCGAAAGTGTCTCAACTCGATGCCATCTCGCAAATACTAGCCGACAAGTCCCAGTATGCCACCACCCGAGCAAGTTTTGAACGGAATTTGTTTACGTATGGTAACATGTTGCCCGAAGGGCATTGTCTACCTAAAAGCATGTACGAATGCCGGAAAATCATGGAAGTGCTCACCATGGATTATGTAAAGATAGATTGTTGTCCAGCAGGCTGTCTTTTGTTTTGGAAACAGTTTGAGGATGACAAGTACTGCAGCAAGTGTGGGGCCTCTAGGTATCATGAGAGAAAGGGACATGATGGTCAAATGACACAGTCAAATGTCGCCGTGAAGATTCTTCGTTATCTCCCATTCATAAAAAGAATCCAGCGGCTTTACATGACCGAGGAGACTGCCACACAGATGAAGTGGCACAAGACAGGGAAGAGATGCCATGACGAGCACGGACATGAAATGATGGGACATCCATCTGATGGTAAGGCATGGAAGAACTTCGATGCAAAACACGAGGCATTCGCAAGTGAGGCTCAAAATGTCAGAATTGCGATAGCAACCGATGGATTCAATCCATATGGTATGTCGACGGCCTCTTACATCTGCTGGCCTGTGTTTGTTATTCCGCTCAATCTCCCTCCCGGAGTCCTAATGCAAAGGAATACCATATTCTTGTCGCTTGTAATTCCAGGGCCTGAATACCCGGGGAAAAATTTGAGTGTCTACATGCAGCCTCTTATTGATGATTTGAACCACTCTTGGCACCACGGGACGTTGACATATGACCGAGCATCTAAGACAAACTTCCTCATGAGAGTTTGGTACCAGTATTCCATGCATGACATGCCCGGCTACGCCCTATTTTGCGGGTGGTGTACATCCGGTAAGTGGCCTTGCCCAGTTTGCAGGCTCCAACTTGAGTTCTTTTGGCTAAGCGCGGGTGGCAAGTATGTCGCCTTTGACAAAAATCGACCTTTCCTCAAAAGAGGGCACCGGTTCAGACGAGACAAAAAGAACTTCATGAAGGGCGTAGTTGTGAATGAAGAGAAAGCGATACCAATGTTTGATGGTGTAGCTGTTAAAGCCGAGCTACTTGCTCTGAAGCGTACTGAGATTCCTGGCCCACAATTTGAGGGATATGGTAAAACGCACAACTGGACTCACGAGGCAGCCATAACGAAGTTCGAGTATTACAAGGACCTCAAACTTCCCCATAACATCGATGTGATGCACACTGAAAAGAATGTAGGAGAGTCCCTCTTTCACACAATTTGCAACATCCCTGGAAAGTCAAAGGATAATGTCAAGGCTAGGGTCGATGTTGAGAAGCTATGTGAGAGGAAGAAACAACACATGCAGCCTCCTGACCGCAATCGAAGAAATTGGTTCAAGCCGCATGCCATCTTCTGCCTTGATAGTGACCAAAAGAAGGAGTCATTCAAGTGGCTCAAGTACGTCGTGATGTTCCCTGATGGTTATTGTTCAAATATGAGTAAGGGAGTCAATCTTGCGACGGGAAAAGTCACCGGCCTAAAGAGTCATGACTATCATATATGGATTGAGCGGCTGATGCCGGTGATGGTTCGAGGGTATCTCCCCGATCATGTATGGCGAGTGCTCGCGGAGTTGAGCCATTTCTTTCGCACTCTGTGTGCTAAGCAGGTATCTCCCGAGCTGATTGAGAGGCTGCAGGAACTAGTGCCAGAGTTGCTATGCAAGTTGGAGACGATCTTTCCGCCAGGATTTTTTACTCTGATGGCACATCTCATCGTGCACCTCGCGAACGAGGTACTTTTGGGTGGACCAGTGCAGTTTCGTTGGCAGTTCTGTATTGAGAGAGAGAGTTTAAGTATATTCGAATGAAATGTGGAAACAAAAGTAAGATTGAAGCATGCATAGCTGAGGCAACTCTGATCGGGGAGATAGCAGACGTCACGACAAAGTACTATGCCGATGATGTTCCCACTCTGCATAACCCGATCACTCGGTACAATGTCGACGAGCTGGAGGAAGACCCCAAGATCGCACTCTTTCAATCTCCCGGTGGCAAGTCCGGTGCTGGAAAAGAGTACATATTGAAGCCGGAAGAAAAGGAGGGCATAATGTTCTATGTGCTCATGAACATGAAGCATGAACTTATCGGTTTCATGAGGTAAACTGATGAACAAATTACCTATTGCAACTAGTAACTCAATTTTGGTCTAATCCGTGTTTACTCCTTTTAGCCAATTTAAGGATGAACAGTGGTCGGAAACGAGGGATCCCAGTGTCACGGAGCTGGACACTCTTCTAAAAGATGGTGCCCCAGAAAGAAAAATTTTGTGGCTTGGTTCAGGGCCAAAGTAATTTCCCTCTTACCTTCCAATCCGTGACTTGTCCCTATTATTACACATATCCCTCTTACCTTGCAATCCATGACTTGCAGGGAGCTGATCGCAACGTTGACATGACGAATGAGATTCGATGTGTTTCACAGGGTTGTATCCGTAGAGTCATGAGGTATCAGAAGTACGATGTTAATGGGTACCGCTTCCATACAGAGTTTCACCAGAACAATCGGCCTAATGCAAAAACTATAAATACTGGGGTCTTCACCGGAGGAACCGATGGAGTTGATTACTACGGGATATTAGAGGACGTATACGAGCTAACGTTTGAGACGGACATAAAACTCAAGCTCGTTGTGTTCAAATGCCGCTGGTTCGACCCCATCGATGGACAGAGAAGTACCCCTTCCATTGGGTTAGTTGAAGTTAGGCCTTCAACCACCTATTGCGGAGCCGATGTCTATATAGTGGCTCACCAAGCCAAGCAAGTTTATTACTTGCCCTACCCATGCAAGAAAGAGGAACTTTTGGGTTGGGAAGTCATCTTCCAGGTATCGCCACATGGTAAGCTACCTAGGCCCAACGCCAACGATTACCTCAACATTGACCCTGTGACATACGAGGGAATTTTCTATCAAGAGGAAGAGAACTTCGGGGGTTTTGACATACAAGTGGGTCATGAGGACCTCGAGAACGATGCACAAACTCGTGGTGAGACAGTGGTGGATTTAAAGGACGTTGATATGCTCAACAAGTTTCATGAGGCGAATTTCAACAATGATGAGCCTCCACCGTGCGACGAGCCTTACTACTCACGTGATAGTGATAGTGATAGTGAAAATGAGAACGCGATGCACCACAACCAAGTACTTTATGATAGTGATGACTAGAGGTGAGGGTCTTTTATGTCTTTATGCTTAGTATTTATTTCTTAACATGCTTCTTAATTGCATTATGTCTTTATGCTTATTAATTTCAACATGTCTATAATGCAGGTGCTTGACCAATGCCTCGGGGGAGCAAGGAATCACCGGCCTCCCTTCTCAATATGATGACCCAAGAGAAGATTACCCAAAGGAGAAGAGTACCTCGTCCCAACCCGCGCTACGGTGGAGCTCGAGGAAGGGGATTGGAGGACCCACCTCCCTCGCAGGGAGAACTTCCCGCTGCAGGAGGACGAGGACGAGTACGAGGAGGTGCACCACGAGGACGACCAGGTGCAGCACGAGGACGACCAGGTGCAGCACGAGGACGAGGAGGTGCAGCCTCGGGTACACACTCATCTCCCCCGTTGTTTATGAATTACGTTTATATTTTTTATGTCTTCATGCTAAATTGGCTACTCTTTATCAATGCAGGTGCAGGACTCGATTCAGAGGATCCAGACTCGTCTCCCCCGTGGTGTGTTGCCCGTTTGTCTGACTTACCCTCTGCTTCTGGCACCGTGGCTTCACAGTCAGAGTCAGACGAGGAGTTGGGGAGGATGTCGGATGGGGAGGCGGAGGGTGAGGCGCCGCCGGAGGGTGAGGCGCCGCCGAAGAAGTTGTCGATTCGTGGGGAGGCTCGTGTCCCTAAGAAGGAGCCTCGCCCGGAAGAGAGACCTACGATTGAGCCCTACGGCAAATAGTAAGTGACTAACTCATGTTTTTGGTCATAACATTTTGGCATGTACTAATGTTTGTTTATTGTGCAGCAACTGGTTAAAACCGGCGGGGGTTCACCATCCTAATAGCGTGCTTGGATCTTTGATCAGGAAGTATTGGCCGGGCTTGTACACTACAGTCCCCAACGGCCGAAGGAAGCTAGCCTGGTTTTGGTCGGACTATGAGGCCTCCACCGATTGCCCGGGCTTCGAGAGTGCTGCTGATGCTGTGATTAGCAGCTTTTGGGTAAGGCATACTTTGGCTTGTGACTCCCATAATTTTTTTTGCTCATCATCGTGCTATCTCATGACTCCCATAATTTTTTGCATGATTGAAGGTCTTCTATCACGTGACACCGGAGCATCAGGAGGCGGCGAATGCGACTTTTCTTGAGGCTTGTCGGAAGTTGACAACACAGCAATGGTACAACACCAAGAATACGTTGATCAATCACTTTCAAGCTGAGCATGGCCTTAAGATACGGAAGGATGAGATTGCCCGGGGTCACAAGCCAAAGATGTCGGTGGCTGATTTCATGACGGTAAGTAAATTGTCAATGAGAAGGTCCATAGATGCTAAGTTGGTATTGTATTATCTGTTAGTGGTTTCAGGTTATGCCAATGTGGTGTGAACACAAAGAAGACGCTTTTGAGGTGCTGGCTAGTAGGTGGATCGGGGAAGATCCTGACTTTGAGGCCGTGAGCAAGCGGAACAAGAAAAACCGCGGCAGCATGGTAACACACAGCGCGGGAAGCCGCAACCATGGTCTCTTCAAGAAGCACTTGGTATATATATACATGGAACAACCTTCATTTTATTTCCCATAATGTTATTAGTTGACACACATAATTAACATTTCTTTGCCGATGCAGGAGGAGATGGAGGGGGAGGTTAATAGCCCTATTACCGACCTGGTCATGTGGGAGAAGATGAATACGAAGAAGCCCGACCTAGAGCAGCCTCAGCCTCAGCTTCCCCAGTACTTCGGTAATGCCAAGGAGAAGCTCAACACCTACTGCGAGAAGCTCAAGGGTTTGCATCCGGAGGTGGATGAGCCCATGCACCATGAGGTCGATGAGACTGCCTTGATCATGGCGAGCCACGGCAAGCCACATGGCCGTTTCAACATTCTTGATGGGGTGGTCTAGCCTACCATGACCCTCACATGAGTCAAGGCTACCCTCACCCCCGATCACCCCTCTATCGCGCCTCGTCCTCGGCCTGCTGCCTCCACCGCCGATGTGAGTGTTTCTCATTTCCATCTTATTTCCGCAATTTGATCCTAAATGGCTAAGCTGACGAGATTCGTTATTTTTGCAATTGTAGCGTCATTTTGATGATGCCTACAAGGCCCTTCAGGCAGATTATAACAAGGAGTATGATGCATGGATTGCGCTGAGGGCAGAGTGCGATGCGTACACTAGGAAAGTGACGGCTGTAAGTTTCAAACTTTACTTTTGCAAATGATGATAAGTCCCACTTCCTCTAGTTTGAACCTTTGTTCCTGCAACGACTGACATATAACTATCTTGTAGGCGATGAATCACTACTTTATCACTGGACAGCGGGTTCCGGTGGAAGGTGACCAGCCACCTGATCCTGGGACGCCACCTCGCTGCATATCGAGGGAGGATTTCGCTGCCACATACTACGGAGGGACCCCGGTAAATTCTTTGCCAAACCACATGTTACCGCTTTCATATGCCTCGCAAGTTGCTAAGTTTTTGCTCAAACATGTAGGGCTCAGGATGCTCCAGGAATGTTGGACCCTTTGGTCGTGCCTCGGCCTCGCCTAGTCCGTCACGTGCTGATGCACAACTTCGTATCATGGCGCCCGATGGCGGTTCTGCTAGTGGTTCTACTTCCCCGATGGCCCGACAACTGCAAGCGTCTCCTGAGCTCGGAACGGGAAGCCTCGGGCTCCTTGACACACCGACACATACAGCGAGTTTCGAACCATGAGCATGGACATGGTTAGAGCTAGAGCTAGAGCTTGTGTATGCACTTGTCATATCTTCTGTGTGTATGCACTTGTCATATCTTCTATGTGTATCCACTTGTGATGAGTTTGTATGGATAACGAATATGTTTTGTGAATGATCATGTTGTTGTTTGGATGGCGATGGATATTGCAATGTCATGTTGCAATGCCGTCGGCGTAGCTGGCGACGTGGCGCCTCTGGGGGCTGCCTGTGCCGACGGTGTGGGCCCTCGGTGTAGCTGGCGACGTGGCCCTCAGTGTAGATGGCTACTGTGCCGACGGCTAGGCCGTCGGCGTAGACGCACACGTGGCGGACCAGGGTGATGCCTGGGCTGGGCTGTGCCGACGGCCAGGCCGTCGGCGTATCGGCCCACGCGGCCGTTACCGTCGACGCCGTCGTCTGACACGCGGATCCCGCTAGGAGGATGATACGCCGAGGGGGAGGACCTGTGCCGACGGCCGTGGTCCTGTGCCGACCAGGATCTGCGCCGAGGGCGATACGCCGGCGGTTGCCGTCGGCACAGCCTGTGCCGACGGCTTTGTCTGGCTGTGCCGACGGCTTCCAGCCCTCGGCGTAGTCACCGTTTTCTGTACAGTGAGTCACCGACAGTATAAACAGCGGCTCGTGTTGCTGAACCAGACACTCCGTTCTGGAATATATGTATGGCGTGCTTAAACCGTATAGTGTTCCAATTTTCCAAGCCTTAAATTATTCGTATGGTTAAAATGACGTCAAACGTTGAGAGTTTGATGGCATGCATCGTGTACCCGTCGAGGTAGCTGCGTGGTGGCTTCGCCGTGGCTTTGTACAATCGCAGCACTAAACTACTACTCCCAGTAATAGTACTCGTGCGTGGAAGTATATGGAACACATACAATCGGCTTCACGTGAGACAAAGACTGAGACCAGCTTCTCATTGGTATGTACTCGCGAAAGCCAAAGCAGGGGCCGGAGAGCTGGCCAAGTGTGAGAGCGGCTGCGACAGTACTAGCTAGTAGTTGTTGTTTTCTTGCATTGGACACTGTTAAAGCGAGCCCAAACCGCAGCCTTAATCCTTGTCTCAGCTAGCCTAATACTACTACACTCAGCGTCCTCTTTCAACAGGGCTCACTCATCACACTCGAAGCCGGTCTCGTACGGGCAAGCTCAGTTTAACCCAAGAATCGAACCTTAAAAACGTACGGCTTTCGAGACAGCAGGTATAGATAGCAGTAACAGCGCACAGACACATGACACATGTAGACAAGCATGTTTAAAGCTACGTGAGTGCAATTATAATCCTAATTGGAAGTTGGAACGTACACTTATTGTATGTTTGCATATATCCTTTCTTGTGTTACGGTACGTAGAAGTAATCAAGCCTCTAACTCTTTCTAGAAAGATGCTGTGGTTTTCGCACGCAGTTAGCAGTACTGCTTGTAGTAGGGGTTGTGGCTACATACTAATATCTTTTTATCATGTTATTACACAAACCATGATTATGTAGGGGGGTTATCGGGGTCGATGTGATGCATGCATTCTTGTCACGTACTACTACACACGAACCACAATCATGTCATCTACGATCGACCTCTACCAAAGCGCTTTATTTTTGTCCTAGGCTAGGCTAGCAGCATGCATATGCTGTGCTTTTGTCACCGGCAGGCAAGGGCAGCAGAGGTGGCCGGCGGGTGGTCGGCGACGTAAGACTAGGCCTAGCAGCCACCATACGTAGCATCACTGAAGTACATCATGGATTCTGCGACGGGAATAGACGGCGTCGCTCGTTCGCTGCCATCCTCGATCGACCTCAGAGACATTTCCAATCCACAATACAGAACCACACCCGGCCGAGTGTACGTGTGAGAGGAAAGGACGTACACGAGGGATGAGCTAGCTAGCTAGACAGGCAGTCAGGCATAGCTGAGGAGCAAGAAGCCAACATGTCGTGCGACTTTAGCTCCCACACCCACAGATGTGATGCAATGTGTATGTGTGGGATGCCGTTTTGCCTTTCTCCTTCCCCGAGGAGGAGGGAGCTGGCCGGCTGCGCCGTGCGTGCTGGTCAGCCTTGCATTGCACGCACGACGTCGCTTTGCTTTTGAGCTTCGGCACAAGGCAGCTCGAGAGAATCCTATATGGATGTCTGGTTGGTCGGCCCGTGTGGATATTGACCTGCCGAACCCAACTGCGTGCTGCTGGCCTCTTGCCAGGATAGGGCATCAGGAGACTCGAGACTGCCGAGGCCTTGAATCCTTGGTAATAAGATCCTGATAGTGTCTGAAGATGTGTGGTGATCGACACTTAACTCTGCCTCCATGAAAACCATAATTTCCTCGCCGTGATAAATTTAGTGATGCATTCATGGTCCGTACGTGTACCTGAACAACGGTCAGAGAATTTGATTCCTAGAACGTTTTCATGGGAAGCTCCTAACCTCCTATACGGCTTATGTTTTTGAGGGTTTGGCCACCTTTACCAAAACTCAAAGTTCACATAGTTACAAACACCGTCAGGTGGTGAAATCAGCCAAGCATGGCGACCCTGCTCATCGAGCACACATCTCCTAGATAATCTATGAGCTTGCTTGTTCGATCTCCTCTATTCATGAACGAAAGCCATTTCTTCAAACTCCAACATCGACTCCTTAATCTCCTGGACGATATGTGCATAAGCACACATATATAGTCCCTTGTTTTAGGCTGGTTACAACATTTAGACTGTTATTCGCCACTTGAATCTTTCTCACACTAGTAATCAAGCACGTGCACGTGCGTTTAATCAATGCCCGAATTAGTAGACAATATAACAAGATGTATTCTCATAATGTGTATTCGTGCATGTTGCTTTTTATCTATCATTATAACGCTGGAGCCACCGCCTCGTGGCATGATAGTACCTCTAGGGTTTTCGCCTCCATCTTACCTTGAAAAATCATGAATGATGCACCTCTAAACATCCCATTCTCATCACAAGCAACAATCACTACTGAACCTTTCCCTGTGTTTTTGCCAACTGCAGCATCAACGTTGATCTCTTATACATACTGTAGCGAGAATTAAAGCGCCCTTGATTTGCAAGTGTGCTATATGGGTTGTCATTTCTTTCGGCACGCGAACATGTAAAGTTTTTTATATTAATATTCAGGTAGATGACATAAGAACATTCATTGCAGAATTAGAAAATGTTCACATATAATAAGAAGAACTTTTTCTATTAAAATAATCTATTATGTATCTTTATAAATGTTGATGCATATCAAAAAGATGTTCGAAATTAAGAAAATATTCATGGTTCTAAAAAAAAGTGTTCACAGGTCTAATAGAATTGTTGTTGGGTTCGAGAATTTCCTTTCATGAGCCTAAAATAAAGTTCATATATTCATCCCCAAAAAATTATCCAAAAATAATAGAAGAAAATAGAAATACAAAAAATAAAGTAGGAAATAAAAACATTCCACTATATCTGAATTTTTTATACCTTAAAATATATATAGTAAAGTATTTATACAATAAAACATAGAGAGAATAGAACCCAAAAAAATAAAGTGAAGAAACAGGAAAAGAAAACAAAATTAAGAAATAAAATAACAACAAGACAATAAGGGAAAAAGCAAGAGTTAGTCAAGCGGCCCATGCTGGGCACGCTAGTGGACAAATCTGTGCTGTTGCTTTTTTTTTTTTTTAGAAAATCTGTGCTGTTGGCACAAGCCCAGGACGGCGCGGGAACGGAAGTGGGCTACGCCCATGCGCACATCGTTTTTCAACCAATCCTGTTCGTATTTCTCAAAAAGAAAAAAAAAACAATTCTGTTTGCATGCCACGTTCAGTCTATTACTGTAACATTACCGTGAGCACATATGGTGTAGGCGAAGTTCTCTAATAACTCTGAAAAAAGGGTGAGCTAAATACACCACTGGTCCCGATAGTTGTCTAGGATGTGCAAATTAGACCCACTACTTGTAAAGTGGGATCAAGTAGTCCCAAAAGTTACAAAAGGGTGCAAAACTAGTTCCAGATGTCTCTGCTGCGGACACGTGGTGTTGAGTTTTCTGCAAAAACACCCCTATATATTCTTGTTCTGCACATGTGACCATATTATTTTCTTACGGTTTAGCCCACCTGTCATAGAGGAGGAACACCGCTGGGTTTTGAACCCTGGACCTCTAGCTTGCCCACGCACGTGTCTAGCCACTACAAATGACAATCCTTTTTTATTGTTTTGTAGTCCAAAAGAAATTATACATTTCAGCATACAAACAACGTAACGATTAGCCACTCCGTGCCTTCTAAAGCAACGACGCCGATACCTGCACAGCATGTCTGAAGTCCATGCATAAACTTTGAACAAAAGAAAATAAACACATGACCCCTTGAGAAATCAAATACTCCCTCCGATCTATATTAATTGACTTGGATTTGTCAAAATTTAAATGAATCTAGAGACTCTTTAGTATATAGGTTCATCCAAAATTTGACAAATCCAAGTCAATTAATATGGGCGGAGGGAGTAAGTAAAACCGTTATTTTTTGAAGTTTTTCTTTAGATGTAAAGATACTCTGGCAAATTACACAATGGCTGGTGGTCGATGAAATTTAAATTATCAAAACATACACGGAGAAGAAGTGATATGCTCTAATCGCAAGGAGCGATAACTATTGTAATGTCAAATCTGATGCTTATATACCATTCAAAAGTTCAAGACTGATACTATACATGAGAGCTGCTAAAATTATGACATACAATTTGTTATATAACTTGCCCGACCATAACCAACAGGTTGAACCTGTCAAGCATGATGAACTGCCACACCTAGACGAGCACAGCCTGGACGAGCCGCACCAAAGATTGAACACACACGAGCACGACACGCCAATGCCAAGGATACCAAGAACTTGTTTGCGCTGTGGCGAGCCAGATCTGCATGGACGGCAAGTGGATGACCGTGTATTGGGAAGAAAGATAGAAACACAGTAGCCTAGTCCACACAGTTCGTCGTTACTCGTTGCCATGAGCGGAACAGTGACGACACGCTTGATACATGCAGGCATGGTTTGATACTTTGATGCATGAACTAGCTCACACATATTTGACGGGTGCATGATAATGCAATGGATGTCACATATGGGCGGTCATAAGGCGCCCAAGGGTGAAGGGCCAACTGGTTCATGCAGACCAGCCATAATAAAGCTTGAACTATTTGTTATTCGCAAAGTAATTTGATTATAGTGGTTAGACATATGCGTATCCAACCTAGAGGTGCAGGGTTCGAAACCCACTGATTTTGTATTTTTAGATACATCTTTCCTCCCTCTGACAGGTGGGCCTAGTCTGTAAGACCATAATATGGCTGCATGTGCAAAACAGTAATATGTAATGGTGTTTTTGAAAAAACTCAGCGCCATGTGTCAGCAGCAAAGGCATATGGGACTAGTTTTGCACATTTTTGCAACTTTTGGGACTACTTGATCTCATTTTACAAGTAGTGGGACTAATTTGCACATCTTAGACAACTTTTGGGACTAGTGGTGTATTTAGCTCAAAAAGGGTGTAGGCGAAGTAGTAGACAGTTTCGGGTCGAAAAGATCTGGCTTAGATTGGGCCGTTTCTGCTGAACGGGTAACGCGCGTCCCGTACGTCCATAGAATGCAAATGCGATATGCATAAGCTGAAACAGATACTCGCTTCGTAGTAAAACTGGTGTCGCCAATAGGTATTTGGGCCAGGCGAGTTCAGTCGTCCAGCCTAGTTACAAACCACAAATCAAGATTTGGGTAATTCGTCGGTCCATTTTTATTCCTTTCCAATCATATCTATGCATATATATATATAGCACATGTCACACGTGACCAATGAAGCGTTCAGACATCCGTCTTCACGAACAGGTCGAACTCGTAGACGACGGACTCCGGCGTCGGGTTCTCCACGGCTGCCGTGACGCAGTACCCGCGCGCCATCCTGAACGCGCCGGTGCCGCCCACCACGGCGCGCTCGAAGGGGTCCTCGAAGCTCCCGATCCTGCCCAGAATGGCCAGCGTGCTCCCGCCGTGCTCCCCGGCCGTGAACACGACGTTGACCGTCGTGAGGATGCCCGGCGGACTCACGCTGTCCGCGAAGGCGAAGATGCCCTGGTACCGGCCGACGATCGACGAGCTGCTCAGGTCCGGCCCGTCGCGTACCTCGAGGTCGAGCACGCCGAGCCTCCCGAACGTCGCGTTGCCGCCCGACGGTGACTGCGCGACGGCGACCGTTGTGGCGTTCGGCCCTGATAAGATCTCGTGCAGGTACGCGTGGATGTGCGTCAGCCCGTGCTCGCCGGCAACGGCAACATGCGCCCCGACCGATGAGGCCAGCAGGAGGACGAGCGACAGCAACAGCGAGGAGGAAGTCATGGTGATCAGAACCTGTTTAATTCAGGGCTCGCAGCTGCGGGAACTATGGTGGTGCAAACGGTTATGGGCCGAACTTCTTGCTATGGGGTTCACTTTATATGGACTTCAGTCCGCTGATGATCTAAGTGAATGGTCGACACGTGAAAGAGTGTCTTAGTTGTTTGGCAATCGTAGACGATTACAAGTCTTAGTGTTGTCACAACGATCCTAGAGCGGCAATAATTGTACAGTACTACTAAAATCTGCCGATGCCTTTGTCCGCTCAAATTATCTTGGTCCACACCTTATCCGCTCCCGCACCCTCTCTCTCTCCTCTCAGTTCCGCCCCCTGCCATGTTCCGTCACCGGCCACGATCGGCACTCCATCGCGTTGGCCGGTGTTGCTCCTTAGACCCGCATGACTGCGTGGGTGTGCGGCTGCTGTAGTCCCGGTAGTGCAGCGGCACCTTTTCGATTTACCTTAGGCCAATAGCTCGCCACTTCATCTGGACAACAGAACTATGGTGGTGGCTGCGGTGCAGCAGCGGTTAGTTCCTTAGTTCCTCGCAATCAACTACTATAGCCGCTCCATGGTCTACTTTGCCTCCGGCCACTGCCACTTCATGATGTTAATTCATCAAATCTGGCGTAATATATGTACAAAGGAGTTATGGGTGTGTTTCAGTGCGTGTGTGTACGTCCTGCAGTTTTGGACAGTTGGACCTATACTAACTGATCAATGCTGCTTTATTTAGTACTAATGGATATAATATATAAATATCTCTACACACTGATTTTTACGTTTATGCCAGTTTTCTTTAAAAAAAAAGCATATCATCAAGGATAAATGAGTCTGGCAGGTTATGTTGTTGACCTCCACTTTGACTTTGCGGTGTTGGCCGGCGTGACTATGATGTTCCTCGCCGCACCTTGGGTTCGGCATGGCGGCTACAGCGGCGATGGTGCTTGCTAGCGACAACGGGAACATGGCGGAGCCCGCAGGAGGGGAGGCAAAGAAGGAAGTGCCGGGGGGATGCTGTAATGTTTGCTCATGGTCAAATTCTGGTTGGCGGAAGGTGACGTGGGAGATGAGAACGCACGCAGGAATAATTTCAGCTCGGAAATTGGATGCACGCACAAGGTTGTGGTTTTTCAGCGTGCCCTTCGCTGTGCTGCAAATATGCATAACCGAGGGCCGAAATTTAGGACACACTGGAAGCATTTTTGGGCACTCCGGATATTTTGCCACCTGCTAGAGCCACGTTTTGACGCACTGGTGCTGTAAAAGATCTTTTATTGGGTACCGATGTCATTTTTGGGCAGACGTTGGAGTTGCTCTAGGGGCATACCACATCTTATCGGATTCATCGGGTTCGACCAAGTGCTATTGTAAAAAAATAAATTTGCACCTTCACAATCTCTACTACCTAAAAATAAAGTTGTGTTCCGTTGTCAACCATCCAGCGAGATACGTCGTCCTTTGGTCGCGCTACTTCGTCAGCGCTGTCCTTTTGCATTTTCACCCCTCACTCTATAGAAAGGAGGCCCGTATAGCCCGCAGTCAAGCCGAGAAACCTGCCTTCAATGTCGCCTCCTATCCTCCCCCAGCGCCGCCCGCCTTCCCTGAGCGCACGACCTTGCTGCTGGCGCCGCTGCCACCGCGCTCACATCCTCCTCCTTAATCACCGCTGGTAACGCACACCCTCATCACCGCCGGTAACGCACACCCTCATCACCGCCATACAGATCCTCCCTTTGTGACCTCTCCCTCTCCGCGGCCGCCGCCAGTAAACTCCAACGCCACGATGGTCGGGGGTTTCGGCTATGGCTCCCAAACCCTGCTCTGGCCGCATGTACCGCCCACCGCCGAGCTGCTCCCCTCCACCTTTGTATCTCCACATTGGCGCGAGCAACGTCACCGATGGACACACCTCTCTCCCTATGTTCACATCAGAGAGCCGTGTTGTCAGTTCTGATTTGTTTTCTCCGTTTATTTTTTAGATTGGTGAATACTTGTACTGAATGCTCGTATGGACAGTGGTGTGCGCAGCAACTTCCCGGAGGTGCTAAACACAGGCGCGGTTTGGGTATGGAAGCATGTATACTTGATCTTAATCCTCTACAACAGACCCTGGTAATTACAGTCATCTAGAGGCTTTGACAATTTATATTGTTCTGATTACTCAACTCAGAATGAAGTATTTATATTTTTTTCATACCAGACTATTGGATGTGCGCTCATCTTTTTCTATGGTCACTTGTTCAGTTAATCAGTTCCTAAGAGTAGCGTTGATTCAAAGATGCAAATACAATGTATAATTATATGCTACTGAGTGTTGGTTATGTTGGTGATCTCATGCTCTATCCATGATAATGAGGTGTCTATATCATCACTTTGCAATGCTTACGGCGACCATTTATGAAAAGCATACAGTATGGAGCACTATTCTCATATTCATTGTTTAAGAAAAACATGAATTCTTCAATACGTAGTTTAAGTATTTTCAACAGTCCATTTGCCCCCAAAATGTTGCAGATAATTTTGCATAACGTTTTCTCAACTAATTTTGCCATTCTCACTGAGAGATGACCAACGGAGGGAGGGGCAGGAGCAACAACAAGAAAAGTTGGACCACGTGCCCGGTGGCATGGAAGTACAAAAGAAGTGAGGTTTGTTCTCTCTATCTTCAAGGTAGAAATACTTATGATGTGTTCCTCGCTATAGTACACAAGTTGGGATTATCGGATCCTCATGATGTATGCACTTAATCAGACTACTTGATTGAAGCGTGCCATGAGTTGCTTTAATTTGCTACTAACATGGTCATATGAACAATCATATTCTTTCATTGTCCTTACTACTTCTTAGATCTTTCCATGTTAGCCTGCAGAATGTCTAACAGTGGTACATTACTTTTACTTTTGTAAATTTGTAAGAAGTTAATGTGCCCTAGGTAGCTGATAGGAATGCAAAGTTGACCTGAAGCTATTTTTGTATTGCCATGCAAAGTGCATCTTACTTCTGAAGCTTATATAACTTATGTGTTCTTAGATGTCAAGTTCATATACTCTACTCCATTGCGGCTATCTCAACTACGGCGCCAATGGAATGTCGGTGTTCATTACTAAAACCTCTGGGCATGGCTTTGACTATTCCTCGACTTTGGTTCGGTGAGGGTTTTTGGTTCTCCTCACAACTTTCCTACTCTGTGCGGTCCAGTGTTCGAGCAGTAGTTTTTTTGTATCTGCACATATTTAAGAAGAATCATACCATTGCAATAGAATTTTCTTTAGTATTAATATGGCAATATAGTGAAAATGATTATTTTTGTATTATTCGGAAGTCCTGTTTTCACTGATGGCTGCATACATAGTTTTTGGAATCAGACAAAGACGAGCAAGCAAGAGCCATAGCCATGGTCCAAAGTATGTCTAATACAGATTCATATAGTTCTATTCGGTTTCTTGATCTGGCGCATCAATAGGATGTAAGCTTTGCATTTTCTTGTTTTATCAAGAAAATGACGCAAAACTACCACATTTGGGGCAAAGGTGACAATCCTTCACAAAAAACTACCGAAAAACATACATTTTAGTGGATTTTTAGTCACTTTGCCTCAAATATGGTGGTTTTGTGTCATTTACCCATTTTTATCAGGAGGCAGGAACTTCCCAACTGTAATCTAGAACAGACCACTAGGATATCATTCTTTCTGTCATCAGTTTTAAACTGTTATAGTCCAAATATATAAGCATTGTGTGAAGCACTACAAGATAAATTGTTGACGGATATGATCTCCTTTAATGATAGTGACCTTTTTTCATACACATGGCATTTCATCTACATGTTAACTGGATTTGAGGGACTAATCTAAGAAAGCTTTATAGGGAACTATATTAGGTAGTTTCTGCTTAGAGTTTATGGCATTTATCAAATGGTTTGTCTTCATGTTATGTTCCCGTTTCAAGGATGATCTATGTTTTGTAGTTGTTGCTTAGAGTTGATGGCATTTATCAAATAGGGGCCTATGGACCTTATCTCTATCTTTTGAGCAGAACAAAATTCAATCTAAGGTACTAAACCACATGTATATGAAAATATAAAAATATACTCAAGTTAATCCCGCACACGTTAATCCTAGGCATGCACAATTGCTTTTGGACCTGCTGCTCTATGCTATGCCTACTCCACATTATCCCAATGTTACTTTATGCTTCCATGTAAAAGAAAAGAGTCTGACTATGCTTTGCTTTTAGACCATCTTTTGAGTTATAGCTAAACACATATTGTTGGAGTATTTTCTAGCTTACAGAGAATGTAACTACTATCACAGTTCTAAAAAACTACTATACTACACAATTTGCAAAGAACTATTGTACTATATTATGTGGTTGAACTTGATATGTGTTTTCGGTTAATCATTGTTGATTGACAACTAAGCTAAAGCTGCTTAGAACTGGATGATGGACATTAAATGAAATGAATTTGGAGATACACTGAAATGAATTTGTGAAGTTGACATTTTGCTGTTTCTAATGCAGGAAAAATGTGAAGGAAAAACATCCCTGTAACATCCCAGCATTAGAGCTTAGAAATAAGCTGAACACAGATGTGTGCATTGCATTCATGCATAAAAAATCTGAATAATTTTCGCGCTTTTGAACAAAACTTATCAAAGGAATTGAAGCTTCTCTCAACTTGATGGAATTGAAATAGATCATCAAGTTGACTGCGATAAGTTTCAATATGACCTTTGCTAAGACCTTATTTTGGGTAAACATGATTTGATCTAAGGGTATATCAAATGGAATAAAATTAAACCCTAATACATTACTTAATGATTTATATTTGATCCTTAGGTGATCATATCATGGTATTCATTTTAATCACTCATGAATACCAAATTATAAATATAAAACAAATAATAAGAATGTAACAACTATATCCTAATCTCATCTGCTTATACCATGAGTATCATGTAAATACCTAACTTTAACTCTCTAGTGAGATGGAGTAGGAAAGAAACCAAAGTTAAGATCATTCACCATATATCTTTCTTTCCATATCAATCCTTATGAAATCCTATCTCAATATCTATTGTTCATCAATGTTGAGTAATCAACTATTTATTCACCCATTCTTAACCTATCAATTCTTGATCAATCAAATCTTGTCCTTATTATAGCATTCACTTAAGTCTTATAAATAAAGAAGTAAGAAGAGATAAGTAGTGATGCTAGTTCAAGATGTCATCTATTGGATGGGAGTGATCTGAGGAAATAAAATCAAAATGGTAACACAGAGAATTACAAGTATGAAGTCTGAAGATAGTTACCAGGAGTAGACCTATTGAATCAAGTAGGTATAGTCAATGAATTATATCTCTTAATCCAATAGAGCTAAACAGAAGATAATTAGAATACAACTGTAGTGTTGTATTGAAGAAGCCTTGTTTAGTCAACTGGAAACCTGAACCATAAAGGATCAAAGGATCATAATGATCATGACTTACTCACCAATATTGAATGCTTATACCAAGTATAAGTGACCTTGGTGGATAAAACATGATTGAACCAAAGTATAGAGTTATTATCTTATATTAGTCATTACAAGTCACATTAATATAATGTGGGGTTGGAATGTTAGATACTGGAGTCAAGTAGAGACAAGTTAGTATGATTAAGATGATGTTAGAGCAACATTGGATTAAAGAAGTAGTATTTTCCTCTTTGGAAATACTAAGCACTTGAGGTGAAATAAGATTTGATGCATACATTTATTGAAGCGGTATTAGTGAAGGATGATTAAGGAAGAGTATGACTGGAGTTAGAAGTAACCACTTGTTGGATTGGGACACTATCAACAATAAAGTAATTGATATAGCCAAGTATAGATGTAAAGGATTATGAAAGGCTTTGATGACAAGCTCATTGGATTTATAAATGGCTTTAGAAGCATAAAAGGTAGATAAGAATATTCTTGTGAAACAAAGCTCATCATGTTAACACATGATGATGGATATAGAGAAGTAATATATCTAGGAAAGGAATTCCTTAATTAGAAGTCCAGAATTATGAAGTATGGAAGATAGGAATCCCTGGTAAACATTAAACCCTAAATCTATAATCAAGTTTAACATCCATCCCATCTGTTGATCTACCATCTTGCTTCCTCAATGTTTTATAGGAATATTTTCCTATAACCAATCAATTAAGCATATCTTTGTCATTTCTAATTATCATCATCATAGGTGCTTAGGAACCATCTTTGTCAATCTTTTTCCTAAACTATCCTAGAAAACAATTCCACTATTTTACTTTGAATCGTGATGTTATTAAAGATCACAGACATAAAGACAATGTGATTAACCATAAATCTTTATACACATCAATAAAGGAAATATGAGAATAATATTAACCATATTAAGTTCTCAAAACTTTATATATTAAATAACAATAAAGGATCAAGATATCAAAATTATAAGATCCTAAACAAATCCTAAAACCTAAGATCCTAATTTATACCTATTCTATTTGATATAATAACCTTCATATGATTATGAATATGAAAGTATATAAAAAGGTAAATCAATAAAATATATTGTTATAAAAATAGTATTACTATCAGAATCTTAAGTTTATCCCCATAAACTTACAATTTTCTAAATAAGAAATTCCTATAAAGTTAAAACAAATGAATATATACAAGGGAAATAAAGAAAATATCACAAACCATAATAAAGGTTCACAAATTGATTTTTAATAACTTTATTGTTGCTGCAATTATTAATAATTTTTTATGGGAAATATTCAAATAATTGAGTATTATTCAAATCTGAAAAGAAAATGAAATACAAAGCAGAAAACAAGAAAAAAATAAAAGAACTAGCTTAGTCCAGAAAGTGGCCCACGACCCATTTCCTCTTCGCCTATTCACCGCTCGCGAGTTGCAGCCAGACCTCTCTGCTCACTCCGCTGCAGCCCAGCAACAGCCCAAGCCTGTATACCGTTTGGAACTCTAATCCGCCGTCTTCCTCCTCGCGTCAAGGTGCTCGCTGGAGCGCCGCCGACCACCCGATGCCGCCGTCGACGTCACGCCGCCACCGAGGTCTTCGTGAGGATAAGATCAACACGACGACGCCCTAAATCGCATCCTGATCACTTCACGCGTGCTCTCTCTCTCTCAAATTCCTTCTCTAGCGCGCAAACCCTAACTCCAGAGCTCTCAGACGCTGTTGAAATCCGTCGTCTCCGGCCGCCCCAAGCCTCGCCGTGGCTCCTGGAAGCTTCGCCTCGCCGTGGTGAGCGTCCTCGCAGGAGGAATCGTCACGGCAAGCTTCCAATCGTCGGCAAGGACACCGCCTACCCGAGCTCCGGCCACCGCTTTCTTCCTCGATTCCGGCCTTCCCCGTGCTCGCTCGCCGTCGTTGCACCACCGTCATCAGTAGCCATTTCAAGGCGGCACCGACACTATAAGGTTCACCGCAACACCCTCTTTCTGATAAGCCAAAGCACAACCCCGTGCACGCAGCCGATTTGCGAATCCAAGCTTGATCTGAGGATGAACTTGGAGTGATGTCAGCGTGACGTCACGCTGATGTCATATTTTTGTTTTATTTATTTTAGAATTTGTAATAATGTTTATGTCTTAAATAAAAACATAGAAATGACATGGCATATGTCCCACCAGTCAGTGTGTGGGGTAGGTTAGGCTCTGGTGAGAAAAACCCTTTCAGTCTATGCTGACATTAGCATTACCTAATAAGTACATTTAGTTATTTAATTAAGAAATTCATAAAATGATTAAATCTTGTAAATTTGATATCTTTTGTTTTATAATTCCGAAAACTATGTTTAATATATGAAAAATTTCAGAAAAACAAAATCTACAACTCAAAACTATTATCAAATATTATTATGGTGATTATTTAAATCAATATTATTTAATAAAGGTTTTATAAGTAATAAAACTTTGATAATTAATATTTTAATAATGGTAAATGTTAAAAATATAAATAAAATACTAAAAATCTTAGAAAAATAAGAATTAGGGTTTAAAACTATAATTATACATTAGTAAAATACTTAATTAAATATTTATTATTTATTAAGGTAATAAACCTTATTAAAATCATATCTTATTATTTTTAAATCACAAAAATAAATGTAATATACAAAAATGATCACAAAAATAATACCTACATGTTTAAAAATGTAATATTCCACTTTTGAGTTAAATAAAAAGCTAAACACTTTGATAACTTGAATTTCAACCTATTTCTTTAAGTTAATAATTCATATAATGACAAATAAAATTTGTTAATATTTCTTAAATTAATGAATTGAGTCTAATAAAAAGTATCAATCTTAAATATGGATGGTGTGTATTCTAAATGAATTAACCACTTTGAATACAATCTTATTAAATTAATTCTCAACCAATAATGTAGATTATTTTATAAAAGAATGCTTATCTAACATAAAATCTCCAAGAATAATTGTAATAAGATAAAACCCATTCTTTTACTTCCACTACAAGTTATAAACAAACCAAAACACTATATTTAATCCATAAGAAGTTAAGTAATCTTATTTCTTTGTTTGCAAACTATAACCACTCATCCATAAAAAGAAAAATGATCCTATCCCACTAAAAAATTAGGAAACCACTATTCAATACAAGTAATGCCATTCTTAAGTAACTCTAAGAAAACAATACAAAGTGAACAAGATACAAGTATCATGAGTAATTCACCCTAAATCTATCTACATTCTTAAAGTCACTTATTGTTACCAAACTTTAAGTATAATAGTAAAAGACTTTATTATATGCTTTATAGTTAACTTTGTTCTGTTATTAAGTTATAAAGCATCATAATACCAAACCAATCCAGTTAAAAACCAAGATAGATAAGTCTCAAATACTACTAATTTCATTATTCCAATAAAGTTAATTCTTCCTAACTTGAAGACTATAACTAAAAAGAACACTTCATAAGGTTAACTTAAAAGCTTAAATGCTTCTGCTTAATTGAGTAAGATTTTCTTCAAAAGTTATTCATTTTTATACTTCAATCAACATATGACAATTAATAGTAAACATCTTACTTCATACTTTACTTGTATAATAAGATTGCTAATACTTAAATTCTTTATAAGTGACATTACTTGTAAAGTAAAACTTGAAGATAAAAAATTAAGATGTAAGCAACCTTGAGTAGCATTCCATACTATGTATTTTATTGTTGTATAAATACATGTTGTATTCCACACACTCACAAGCCTTAATAAGAAGCACATGTATGAAACTTAATCTAAAAGGGGAACACATCCTAAGGAAACCCTTTCCAGTATCCAAACCCTAGATCAATGTTATCCTCGGGATTCGCATTTATCAACTTGCATCACATTACTTATGCATAAAAGCATCTTGCTTCTTTAAACATTAGTCCTTACCGGACCAATGATGCAGATTTCCACAATTGGATCTTATATTGTCTTGAAGACCGTGTGACATGGTTGTACCCTACGGGTGCGTGACCTCAGCATACCTAGTTCAACCCAAGAAAGGCCCACGGCGGATGTACGCCGGCCCATGAAGACTTTCGGGTGGCCCATGCCCATGACGCCTTCGGATCCTTGGAGAGCAAGACTAGAGTAGATAGGAAATTCAAAGGGGTAAAACCCTAGAACCTGTAACCGACTAGGACTATGCCCGGGACCTGCCTAAGTCTATAAAAAGGCCAGGAGGGCACGACCTAGAGCTCTCGCCTCATATTTTCGCATACACACCTCCACGCCAGATCGAATCTGCGCACCTCTGTAACCTTCGGTTCCGCCGTAATCAAGAGCAGACAAGCAGGAGTAGGGTTTTCCCTCCGGGGGCCTGAACCTGGGTAAATCTCGTGTCCCCTGGTTTCTTGTCTGTTAACCGTTCCACGATCTCCAGCATCCCCATTTTCTCCAAAACCCAAGTCCATAACAATGGGCATTGACGAGTCGAAACCTCGTCAATTGGCGCCGTCTGTGGGAACTGGGGATGTTGATTGTGCGATCGTGACGGTCCCATCCGAAGCAATCTACAACTCGACGGCTATTGGGAAACATATCTACTTCAACTCCCATGTGTCATCGTCCGGACTGGATCTCTGACCATCAACGGCCGCCAGATTGCATCTGGCTAGTTCATCAGCTTCGGCGTCGTGAGGAAAAATTCATCCGCGGCTAGCAGCTGAAGCAAGTCTCAAGAAACCGTGTTTGTTTGCCAGGCACAGAGATCAACACGGACTCCAGATGGATGCTCGTGGCCTATCCAAACTCTTTAGAGAAAGAAAAAAGTGACACAGAAGAAGCGACACATACGTGGGATCAAGTTCCAAGAAAATTCACCGTGTGGAAAGTGGAAGATCAATACTTGGGTGTGAGCCACCAGAAGACAACCGGGGTTATCGAGGCCTGAAGCGATCGTGGCTAAAGTAGTACATCTAGCTCTGCTCTCATCTAAAAATCTACCGCCGATTTTCTCCAAGTAAATATCCGACGTCTCCCGTGTCGATCCGTACGGCCAAACTAATTATACATCTGGTGGCTACGCCCACTCCGCCACATGATTCACGACCACCATCGATTGCGATAATATGTTGTGGTCTTCGGCTCCGACGAACTGTGTGGCCTTCGGCTACGGCGACCCGATGCGGCTTTCGGCTGCGGCAACCCAATACATCCTTCGGATGCGGCGACCCAGTGCAGTTTTCGACTGTGACAATCTTCGGATGCGGAGCTCGCTGTCGCCATCGACCCTAGAAACTCGTCGCTGCTATGACTGTGGTCCGCCGCGTCGACTACGTCCGTCGCGTGACCCGCTACCGCGTAAACTTCGCCACGACAACCAACAAAGCTAAGTTTCCCTCTACTTAGAGTTGATTTCTTTTTTAACTCGCACTCGAAACACTCGGGGGCTGCGCCCTCTTCGAGTAACCTAATGTGCCATCGGCTCCACGCACTCGAGCACCTCGAACGCGACAACCCGAGTAGCTGATTCTGCCTGATCGTTGAATCCTTGAACTCCGAGTGCCTCGGCAAGGTACTGAGACTAAGGGTAATCAGGCTAACGAAAAGGCCTAGCATACAGTGCAAAAGTGTCGACTCGATCGACACCAGAATTTTACTATACAAGCCGACAGGCAAATATTTCTTGCAAGATACAAGTACTTCACAACTTTTTATGTTTTCTACAGCTTACAAGGATGTCGACTGCGTCGAGCTATTATATCGGGTCCTCTAACAGGAGCCGACAGAGCAACTGGCTACGCCATACACTCAAGACCCGAGTCGAGTCCCTCCTCGGATGGTTGCATCGCTTGATACTACGAAAAAGTGGCGCTGGCCGCTCACCCGACAGAAGCAACTGCGTCGATTTCATCCGCAACGTCAAGTCCTTCCGGCTAAACGCCTCACGACTCCGCCACGTCAACTCCGACTGCATCATCGATTCTTGGCTCCTTATGCATGAGACACTGACTCGATGCACTTCCGGGTCAGTGGTTTCTCCTCGCATGAGTCTCCACTCGAGTCTGCGACTCAACTAGACACTCGGGGGCTACTCCTATCAGGAGCGCTGGTTGCGCACCCGATGTACTTTCGGGTCAGCGGTACGCCCACGAGATTTTCGGTTACAACTACATGATACAAGACTCGAGTCTCTGCCCGAGTCTATGACTCCGCCAGACACTCGGGGGCTACTCCTATCAGGAGCGCTGGCCGCGCACCCGAAGCATGAATAGCGTACTACGCCAATGACTTATTCTTTGAGTCCTACGTCGAGTCTACGACTCCACTAAGGACTCGGGGGCTACTCCCATAGTAAGGATGGATTCCAGCATCCTAAAAATTTGTGTCCTACGGACCTAAAGCCAAACAACGGCCGAATTAAAGTCTCTGCTCGAGTCTACGACTCGAACAGACACTCGGGGGCTACTCCCATAGGGAGTGTTGGTCGCGCACCCTATGAATTCTTCGACTACGATCCTTCGAATCAGAATGTAAAAACTTTTCGGCAACTTTGCCCCAACCAACGCTAAGTGAGTAACATTCTCCTTGGCCACCCGAAACACCTTCGCGGTGATAAAATTTCGGATGCCGTGTCTGCGACACAAAGACAAGACCTACAGATATCATCTGATGGCCTGGCAACGCACACGACTGCGCTCTGCTAGTAAAAACCCGTGCTAACAGGTGTGATGAAAAATCCTGACGGACGCGTTGGGTACATCAATTAAATTCACTGGAATTCCACTTCTGTAAGTCCTCCGCGGCCTGAGTCGAATTATGCCAGCATATGTTCCAGTTTCGAGTTGAGGGACTCGAACCTGAAGAAGATCGTGTTGTTTCGTCCTAAGACAGTTAACTGACCCTGATCCGTCGGGTGAGTCAGGCACACGCATCAACGATCCCTACACACATACTGTTAATATATAGTTGAACCCGAAGGATTGAAGAGTCCTCAGCCGAATCTACGATTCGACTGATCACTCGGGGGCTACTGACATGGTTGTACCCTACGGGTGCGTGACCTCAGCATACCTAGTCCAGCCCAAGGAAGGCCCACGGCGGATGTACGCCGGCCCATGAAGACTTTTGGGTGGCCCAGGCCCATGACGCCTTCGGATCCTTGGAGAGCAAGACTAGAGTAGATAGGAAATTCAAAGGGGTAAAACCCTAGAACCTGTAACCGACTAGGACTATGCCCGGGACCTGCCTAAGTCTATAAAAAGGCCAGGAGGGCACGACCTAGAGCTCTCGCCTCATATTTTCGCATACACACCTCCACGCCAGATCGAATCTGCGCACCCCTGTAACCTTCGGTTCCGCCGTAATCAAGAGCAGACAAGCAGGAGTAGGGTTTTCCCTCCGAGGGCCTGAACCTGGGTAAATCTCGTGTCCCCTGGTTGCTTGTCTGTTAACCGTTCCACGATCTCCAGCATCCCCATCTTCTCCAAAACCCAAGTCCATAACAATGGGCATTGACGAGTCGAAACCTCGTCACCGTGAGTGCATAATCTTGCAATCACAAAAAGCAAGTTCACACTTGCTCATGTCCTTTGATTATTTTCTGTAAAGTATTTTACAAATCTAGTGTTGTCATCACCTGCATTTGAAAAAGGACAGAAAACACTATTTTCATAATAATATAATTATAGGTTATTTACCATGAGGTAATAACCTACTATAAGAGTTCCGGTGGTAAAGGAACATATTATATAGGACTTAACAACCAATGTCGCCAGTGATTCTTGCGTCGTATATTACGCATTGACCATGAGATTTGGAATGGGACGAAGAAGTCAGCTGTATCTTTTCCCTCTCGCATGGAGCTGGATGTGCGGGTCGTGGCTGTTATCACTCGTAGCGTGCATATTATTTATGGTAATTCCTAGAGGATATGCAGCATATGGGTGGGATTCCTCAACGTCCCACGATAGTTTCGGCATCTGAACGGTCTGTACTTGCCGTAATTCAATAGGTGGGCTGGCGTACACCAAGGAGACATGTGGGGTCACGGAAAAGGCAGTGATTGGCTTGGGTCTTAGTCTGGGCCTCACACCAAGGAAGTGTGAACGGGTTCGCGGCCCGGACATGCAACAAAGCTAAGATCTCTCATGGGTAAAGTGACGCACCTCTGCAGAGTGTAAGAACTGTAACTTGTTACTCCCTGTTCGGGGAAGGAGCTGTGAACGCGGAAGGAAAGAAACCCCATGAAGGTTCTGGTAAACCCGTGAAGGCTGACGGACATAGCTTTTCAGAATAAAAGCAACCTTTGAAGAAATGTTTATGAAAACTTGCATTGCCTACGACCTATGGTCTGTGGCTGTAGCTATAGTGCATCAAACACTCCTTTTCTAGTGAACTTGCTGAGTACGCTCGTACTCAAAGTATATTCTTAACCCTTGCTAGGTTCTAAAGCCAGTACAGACGGTGTCTACATCAAGTTATGCTCCAGGAATCATCATCAAAAGCTAACGCTCTTCAATAAAGTCAAGAAAGTCAACATATACATCAACTCAAGTGAAGACGAAGTTGCTGATTAGATAAGAATAGAATTTCTAACCATAGAACCTACTTCTGTAGAGTATTGCAATAGCAGCAATGCAAACCAGTAGTTCAGCTACTAGTTTTAAAAGTATGGTAGTTATGAGTTATTTATTCTTGATTCTTCTTCATAAGAAGTTTCTTTCTCTTTTTTTAACCTTGAGTGTCCTCTGGATCTTGTGTAAAGAGTTGATTTGTAACCTATAGTCATGTCTTGGACCTGCTATGTTTCTGTTGTACTACTCTGAGGGATGTAATACTAGTGAATGGAGTTTCATTGGTGTTATGTCAATGACTATAGTATAGTACATCATGCAGTGATATGCTGGGTCACCGCACATCCCCAATTGCTCTATGATTCTAAGATTTACAGGATTTTGCAGGGAGGGAATGCATGGTCATATTTTTTTAGGAACGGTGATAGAACAAGCATCTTTTCACAATCTTTGTGGCTGCTGGAATACCAAATACCAGATGGTTTGGTATAGGAGACTAGAACGTCTTGGTTATGGTTTTGTTGGGGCCAACCCTGGATGATCCATTCATTTTTTACAACGAAAAATATCTCTCAATACTGTACTTGTGCTTGCTGATCATATGGTACATATACTCCGTTTGTTTGATGTTATCCCCTCACAAAGAATTCGTGCTTTTTTATAGCAAGGAATTAACTCTATAGCTGTAAATTCTGTAGACCCCATTTTGTGTAAGACACATTTTCACTCATTGGTTAACATGCCATTTTCCATGACTAGAGGAGCCATGAAACAAGCTGCAGCAAAACTTTTAAGATCTCCATCCTTTGTTGCTGGCGAGTGTGCCGAGCTTTCTGTTAGATGGAATTTTACATTTATATACAAACAAAACCCTCTAATAACTTCATGGCATACATTTTTTAATAAAAAAACAAGGGAAGATGATTATGTGTTTTTCGTGTATGAAATTTTTTATCTTCCGTTGCAACGCACGGGCATGTTTCCTAGTACAAATTAAAGATTAATGAACCATGGCAAGACACGGGCATTCAGCTAGCTTGTGTAATAGAGATCTACCCAAACGGTGTCTTCATTATTTAGCTGTCGTAAAAGGATACAAGTCCATCTGTTGTCACATCAGCCCTAGAACGTACACCCCGATGCATTCGGAAGAAACGTACCGGACATTTTTTTTGAATTTTTTCGATATGAAAGGCTCTTTATCAAATTTATCACAAGGTAGGATCACGCTGATATAATACATACTCCTAGAAGTTTACACATGGCCCCCTCTATATAACTAGGAAGCACACATCCAAACAAAGATGTAAGGAAAGGGTATCTTAATTTTTCTTGAAACGATCTTTCGTCCCGCTGTCTTACTATACTAGTACGGAACGATCCTAAAAACAATCCTCACTAGAAACATCATTCATAAAACTCAGAGTCGGACACATAGGATCGGTTAAATTAATTATTGCTCCATGAGTCGCGACACATCGGACACTAAAAATAGAACATCGTTTCAGATAAATTTGCAGCGGTCTTTTGAGAAAGTTTGTGTGCGATGTGGCATTATGTGGGATCGGAGGTTCATTAAAGTGACCCGTTTGTTTTACCGTACTAGTAGTCCTTGGATCGACATGCTAGCACGCACGGTTTAAAAAGTAATATTAAGAAACAAAGATCATAATTTTATTACATCAAATGATTCAGAAAACTAACATACTCTCATACAACTTTATAGTCGAAAGGCTAGCTCAACACAAATAGAGTTCGGAAGCGAAAAGTGAATGATGATAAGGAGCTCCATTCAGTGCCACAAGCGAACACATGTTGAGTGGAGACTCGCAACCCTAATATCGTACCTCACTCGTCTTCCGAGGAACCTATAACTTAAAACGTTGCAGCCATGAGTGGTCAATACATTAAATGTATTGGCAAGCTCACTAAAGTGAATATCAATTTCAACCTATCTTGTAGATGAATATTTGGATAAGTGGAGGCTTGGCTGAATTTGCATACAACAAAGGTTTTGTCCTATGATTTTAATACATTTTTTCCTTTAATAAAAACTTTTACCTGAGTACCATTGATAGACACTAATAAATCCTGCTACCCTCTTTCACCCATCATGTTTTAACTAAGAAATTGGAACAGAGAGATTCTTGAACTGCTTCAATGTCTAGTTGTTCAAAATTATCTATAACCAGAGACATGGCTAATTACTTAGTTTGACACTTTTGAGAGGTTTGTACAGTTTACTCACACGATTTAGTCAGCCCTGCAAACCTATAACACCCAATGGTGAAATGGCTAGGAGAAGACCGAGAAGATAAGATAAGGATCAAGTAGACGATCCATATATTTTTGTCCAAACTTTTATGGCGAATCAACAAGATAGCGAATCTTCCAATCGCGCAATGAATACAACCCGAAGATGAGAAATGAATCTAGCACACACCATGATGATTATAAACACGCCTCACACCTCAGCCGATAATCCAAGATTCACACAAGAACCTTTGCGCAAATTAATTCAACTAAATAAAATGACGACGCTATCCCCGGAGTGATGCTTCACCCGAAACACAACTTATTGTCTAAACTCTCAAAATTCCGAACTCCCTAAAACCCTGCCACCGGTTCTTTTATATAGGAGACCGAAGAAACTATTCGGTTGGACGGATCCAGACCGAAAACACAAAATAAAAATCCTAATTAGCCCACAACATGACACGCCTCTAACTTGGAGGAGTCCCGAAGCTGGGCTTCACCTCCTCCTTGGGAACAACATGAGGTAATAGCATGCCCTCATCATCCTCCACCTTATAAAGGTGATATCCTCAAGCCAATATAACAAAGTTTCCTGTATCATTAAATAAAATAATATACATTCAATACAAACGTTGTAACTAATTAGAATATATAATTGTTATGGTATGCAAATCAAGATTAATTACAATAATCTCATGGTTGTAGGTTAGACGAGATAAAGATGGACTTAAGTTTGCCCCCTTCCCGATCGAGTCAAGATGCAAATCAACTTTATATTTTGACTGTCATTGTGTAAATGTAAAAGTTGTGATTGAGCTCCTATGCTGGCACGTCCCCGTCCAATTTTGCATCAAGATCCGTGCTCACTCATTAAATTCAGATGCACATGTTTTTCTATTTTATTTCTCTCAAATAGCACGTTAGAATTTGAGAATTTGCACGTCAACAACACACTATTAGTAGAACATGTATATAGGATTTGTCGGTGTACAATAAATAAATATGAAAAACGATTAAAGTTTATTCATCAAACTTTGTAGCGCCTTCCTCGGCAAAGTATCTCAAAAGGTATATTCGAACAATACAGACCTTACAAAAAGATGGCATAAAAAATACATAAACATGGTCAACATTTAGCGTGCATGCATACACAATGGCACCACAGACGAACACGTAAGCGTACACAATGGAAAACTCCCCAAAAAATGTTCGAACGGATGGTACTATGCGCAGGCCGGATCAGATGTGTGGCGGAGCAATGCAACCCGACGTCCGAATACAGTTCGCTTAGCTAGTAGTAGTGGCCACGCGGCGGCACGAGCACGAACAGGTCGATCCTGAACACGACCGTCTCGGGCGTCGGCGCGCTGACGACCTTGAGGAAGGAGTACCCGCGGGCCATCCTGAAGTCCCCTGTCCCGCCGACCACGGCGCGCTCCACCGCCGCGCCGCTGAAGTCGAAGTGGTACTGGCCCTGCACCGTCAGCGTGCTCCCGCGGCGCTCACCGGCCGTGAACACGAGCGTGACGGTGGACAGGTAGCTCGGGCCGGCCAGGTCCGTGCCGATGAAGAAGCCCTGCAGCCGGCCCACGAGGTCGGACGATCGGTGCGGGCCGGCGCGCAGCTCGTCGTCCACCACGCCGGGCTCTCCGAACGTGGCGTTTCCGCCCAGCGGGGAGCGGAGCAGCGGGGACGCCACCGTGGTGTTCGCGCCGTCGAATTTCTCGTGGATGTAGAGGCGGATGCGGGTCGGCTTGCCGTTGCGGCCGCTGGCCTCGAGAACGGCGGAGGTCGAGGTGGCCAGCATCAGGAGGACGGCGACCAACGCTAGCTGCAATGTCGACGGTGAGGAGGCCATATCGCTGCAACGGCGTGCGTGGAGAGCGGAGGTATAGCTAGCTAGAGACCTTGCGCGCGCCGTCGTGTGTTGTGAGCTGAGACTCCTGAGAGCTTGAGCAAACTATTTATACCGCGTGCCGTGGCGTTGGGCTCGTTCGAGTGGCCGCGCATGCACAGGGACAAGGACAGAGCGGCCGGCATGTAGAAAAATCACGTTCTTTGTAGGAGCGCGCACTGATCACTCCGCCTGGCCAGCTCGACGTTTTGTATGTAGTGGATGCAGCACCGGGCTGCATTGCAGGCCTGCTGCTAGCTAGCTAGGCTCTGTCCCATCTGCCAAATGCAAGCAGAGCGGGTGAAGTAAACAGAACCGTTGCTGCCTGATCGACCGCCTCTCCATCGGGCTAGCTAGCTAGTGTTTCTGTCATTCTGCGTATGAACATGTCTGGACATCACAAAGATCTGTATTAATTGCTGCAAATCCAGAACGACGATATGGATGTGTAGGAATCATTTATCAAACTAGCTGCTGCAAGTTATGTGTGGTGGCGTGTAAGCAATAATGAAAGCAAACGAATGTTAGACTAGGTAAATGAATTTTAAGTGTCATCTCAATAATGTAACCAAACTGTGTTAAACTAGGTACTGAAATTGAAAATGTATGATTTGTTGGATATATAAGTGATCTGCAGTTTTCTGTAGTCAAATAAGTCAAGATTATGGCTTTTAGGGGTTGTTTAATTACAGCCATTGGATGCCCTGATCAGGGTATCCTGACCATCCATCCTTTGTGTGTGGTTCCCCTGGTGCAGGTCCTATATAAAGGGGCCTTAGGGTTTGAGAAGATAACTAAGACAGTTTCTCTCTCTCTCACTCTCTCCCCTGCTCACTAATCAAGCAAGGACTGAAAGCACCCGGAAGAACCACTCACTGATGAAGATCTAGAACAGGAGTGGAAGCACATCAAGAGGAGGCCATGGCTGGACCTCCGGATCAAGGTACAGACCTCTGATCTCATTTTTTGTGGCTTAATCTTGAGCTAGATGATCCTAAGGGATTCTAACAGTGGTATCAGAGCACCTAGCTTCAAGATTGAGCTCTCTATGTTAAGTTATTATGTTTTGGTTGCTGGAGATTTCGTTCAGATCATGTTCTTGCTTAAGAACAACATAAAGTTTATGTTTTATCCCTAAAATTACTAAGTTTAAGTTCTATCTGATCAAGAACAGGTGCTAGGGTTGCTTTTATGCAATTTTTATGTGGGGATTTGAGTTGTTGGTGCAAACCCTAACCCTAATCCCCAATTCCTGACGAACCCTAACCCTAGTTCATCGAATCGAAGAACCCTAACCACAAATTCCCCAATTACTGATGAACCCTAACCCTAATTCCCAAATTGGATAAATTCTAACCCTAATCTAATGATAAAGAGGTGGTGGACGTGTACCTTAAGGGCCTCATCGCCGTCGCTGGCCATGGCGGTGCCGGAGCAGACCTACTAAGCCGTTAGAAACGCTCGGGCTCGTGCCCGCGCGACCTCGCCGTCCACCACACCGGTCTGTGGTGATGTCTCCTCGTGCTCTTGTCGTTGCAGGAGCCCACCGCGGCGCCGGACTTGGCGCTGCGTCGTCGATGTAGTTGCGGGTACGCCCGTGCGCTCGCCGTCGTGACGCAAACGGGCACCGGCAAGCACCACTCGACGGAGCCGCGCGCTGCTGCAGTGAATCCGGCGAGAGGCGCTCACCGACGCCGACCTTCTTCCTCCTTTGCGGCTAGCTTTGCCGCCGCGTCTTTCTCTCTCTCTCTCTCTCTCTCTCTCTCTCTCTATCTCTCTCTCTCTCTCATTCGGGCTCGCTCGGGAGGCAGAGAGGAAAAGGAGGGAGGGAAAAAATGAGGGCTAGGGTTCGGGGGGTGGCCATCGTGGGTCATTTTCGATCCGGCCGGGCGCGCTCACCGTTGTTGGATTTTATCCAATGGCCCGCAGCGTTGGCTGCCTAACGGGCCGAGCATGCCACTAAGGGGAGACAGGCTGGGCTATTTTTGGCCCAGTCCGAAAGTTTTGTTTTAGTTTTCCCTTATTAATAAAGAAAAGGGGACTGGGCCAAATCTTTTATGGGATCAGTTTGACTGTTTGAAACTAATGTTTCTTGCTTTTCTTTAAAATCTAAGATATAAGTGTTAGGGTTTGTATATATATATAAGTTTTAGGGCTTATTATTTGGCATATTTTATTATGTCAATTATGGAACATAATTATGTGACAAATTATTCTTTTGTCATGCAATTATGTACATCACTTAAGCAAGTTTAATGTGTTTTATTATGATTAGTTAATTCTTTTCTGTTGTGTTTATTATATTTAGTTGATTCTTTTGTGATTGTTTTCCAAACAAATTGATAATAATGTTTTGCTGCAAAATAAAGTTTGTAAGTCCTCAAATTAAGCATGGCTTATGTCAATCATTCTAGCCAAAGCTGATTGATGGGCATTTTAACCATGAAATTTTATTGGTTTGGTTCACTTCTGGCCAAAGCTGATGTGTTCCAGATTGATAAAATAATTCTATATGATTAGAGGATCTGATTAAGTGTGGCTTATATCTGTCATTCTGGCCAAAGCTGATTGGCAGATATCTTAATCACAAAATTTTATTGATCATGTCTATTTCTGGCTAAAGCTGATGTAGACTAGATTGATGAAAGGAGTATAAAATTGTGGTGCTTATTCAAAGCATTTATTTTCTTTTGTAGCATCTAATGCCTCTCAAATTGCCGGTATTATAAATGGCATAGGACAGTTGAGTGGTAGCAATTTTGGTACTTGGAAGGAGAAGCTTGAGATCACTTTAGCTTTGCTGAATATAGATTATGCCTTCCTTAAGGATCCTCCTATAGCACCTGCTAAAGGTGATGAGAATTATGGTGCCCTGAAAAGGGCTTATGATGATGAGAAAACTAAGTGGGGGGATTCAAATCGTAAGTGTCTCATGATTATTAAGGGCTCCATTACTCAAAGTATGAGGGGAGCTGTCCCAGACTCTCATACTGGCAAGGGTTACCTTGGAAAGATTGAGGACCAGTTTAAGGGATCATCCAAAATTTATGCAACAAGCCTCATTAGATGGCTTATTGATGAAAGGTATGATCCAACTGGGAGTCTGAGAGAACATATCATGAGAAAAATTAACATGGCCACTAAACTTAAGACAATGGAAATGGAAATCTCCGAAGGTTTCCTTGTCCATTTTATTATGTCATCCTTGCCCACGGAGTTCTCTCCGTTCACCATCAATTATAATGCGATGGATTCTAAATGGGCATGGATGAAATGATGGCTATATGTGTACAAGAGGAGGAAATGCTTAAATCTGGACGAGTTGATCATGTCAATCAGTTCAAGCATTCTCAGAAGAAGAAAAAGTTTATAAAGCCTAAGCCTGCTCAGTTTAAAGATAAATGGCAATCTTCTAAGTTCTTTCAGCAAAAGAACCCTAACAGAGCTCCTAATGCAGATGCACCCCCTAATGCTGATGGTAAAGATCCTAATGGATGTCGCTTTTATGGAAAAAGTAGACACGTCTAGAGGGATTGTATTGGGTTCATGAAATGGCTCAATAAGGAAGGTACTAATGTTATAACCTTTGTTGACGAATCCCTTTATGTTGATTATGCCACCAATACATGGTGGGTTGACTCAGGTGCAACAATTCATTTTGCAAACTCCTTACAGGGATTCGATACGAAGAGGACCCTAAGAAGAGGGGAAAGAACCATTAGAGTTGCTAATGGTGTTGAAGCCGAAGCTGAGGCTATTGGAGAGTTTACACTTACACTCCATAGTGGCTTTATGCTTTGTTTACGTAATATACTTTATGTACCCTCTATGAGACGAAACCTTGTGTCCGTCTCATGCTTAGATGATGATGGTTTTCACTTTGACTTTGTGAACATGAGATGTATAATTATGTTTGACAATAAGGATGTTGGTCTTGCCTTCCGACAAGACAAACTTTATCTTGTTTCCTTAAGTTATTCCATAAGTGAAGTTGATGCTTCCTCTAATGTGGATGTTACCAAGCGTAAGTGCGATGATGAGACTTCTTCGAAACTATGGCACTATCGCCTGGGCCATATTTCGAGGGGAGGAATCGAGCGTCTCATTAAGGAGAAAGTTCTTCATCCTTTAAATTTCTCAGATGCGGATCTGAATCATTGTATTGATTGCATCAAAGGGAAATATGCTAAGAGAATAAAAAAGGTGCAAATTGAAGCACGAAAGTTTTAGAAATTGTTCACACAGATATCTGTGGTCTGTTTAATGTGAAATCAGTGGTTGGTTTTGATTCCTTCATAACATTCACTGATGACTTCTCCTATTTTGGATACATCTATCCTATCAAAGAAAGATCTAAGGCATTAGAAAACTTCAAGATATTTAAAGCTAAAGTTGAGAATCAAGCTGGTCAAAAGATCAAAGTTGTAAGGTGTGACCGTGGTGGTGAGTACTACGGAAGACACACTTCTTATGGCCAAATTCCTGGACTTTTTGCTAAGTTCCTACAGGAAAATGGTATTGTTGCTCAGTATTTAGCACCAGGCGAACCTCAGCAAAATGGAGTCGCTGAAAGGCGGAATCGTACTCTTATGGATATGGTAAGGAGTATGTTAAGTCACTCCACTTTGTCGCTTGGTTTATGGATAGAAGCTCTAAAGTCAGTTTCACATATTCTTAATAAGGTCCCCAGTAAATCGGTGCAAAAACACCGTATGAATTATGGACTGGAAGAAAACCTACCCTGAGTTATTTGCATGTGTGGGGCTGCCCTGCCGAGGCAAGAGTTTTCAATCCAATTATGGGAAAGTTAGACCCCAAGACTGTCAGCTGTCATTTCATTGGTTATCCTGACAAATCTAAGGCATATCTTTTCTATTGTCCAAAGCAATTCACTAAGTTTGTTGAAACAAGACACGCCGTGTTCTTGGAAAGTGATATGTTGAGGGGGAGTATGGGTCTGTTTGGATTGCAGTCGTAGCTCACCCAGCCAATATTTTGGTCGTTGACTGCTACCACGAGGTCCGTTTGGATGAGCGCCAGAGTATCGAAAGCACGCCAATTTGTTGGTAGCCCCGTTCAGTTTCCACGCCCACACGTTGGCGAGATCGTGGCGGCAGAAACCTGCGCCAAATATTTGGCGTGCCAATTTTGGTAGGGTTGGCTGGGGCATAAACCAAACAGACCCTATGACTCCCATGGAAATAACTTTAGAGCAGAAACAGGAATATATCCCGGTACCTATGATCCAAGAACCAGTGTTTCCTGTTCATGCTGAGTTTTCAACTCCAGTAGTGAGGACTACTAATCCTACCCCTGCTGAAATACCTATGACTCCGGTAGAGTCCATATCTAATGATACTTCTACGGAAGATGCTCAGCAGCCTGAAGTTGTGATTGAGATACCAAATAATGCACCTCTCAGAAGGTCAAAGCGGGATAGAAAGTCTTCTATTCCTGATGATTATGTGACTTATATGAGTGAGGATATAAATGAGTCGATGTTGGATGATGATCCTGCATCGTTTAAGGAAGCCATACAAAGTGATCATTCATTAGAATTGCTTGATGCTATGAAAGATGAAATGAAGTGCATGAGCATTAATGATGTATGGGACTTAGTAAAAATTCCTAAAGGAGCCAAAACTGTGGGCAGCAGATGGGTCAATAAGACCAAACGTGACTCCAAGGGTGATATAGAAAGGTTCAAAGAAAGGCTTGTGGCTAAGGGCTTCACTCAAAGAGAAGGTATTGATTATAATGATACTTTTTCACCTGTCTCTTCTAAGGACTCATTCAGAATTATTATGGCACTTCTGGCTCATTATGATCTAGAGTTGCATCAGATGGATGTCAAAACGACATTTCTGAATGGTGACTTACATGAGGATGTTTACATGGCTCAACCGGAAGGTTTTGTTATGGAAGGGAAAGAACATTTAGGATGTCGTCTTAAGAAATCCATTTATGGATTGAATCAAGCCTCAAGGCAATGGGACTTCAAGTTTGATCAGGTCATAAAGCTTTTTGGTTTCAAAGAGAATGAAGTGGACAATTGCATTTATGTGAAGTTCAGGGGGAGCAATTTTGTCTTCCTGATACTGTATGTTGATGACATACTCTTAGACAATAGCGATAAGAATATGCTGCTAGAAACTAAAAGGTTTCTCTCTTCAAAGTTTGACATGAAAGATCTTGGTGAAGCCGCTTATGTCTTAGGCATTCAAATTCACCGAGATAGATCCAGAGGAATCTTGGGGCTATCACAAAGAGCATATATTGAGAAGGTACTCAAAAATTTCAATATGCATAAGTGCTCAGCCTTGCCTGCTCCTATTGTCAAGGGCGATAAGTTTGGGACTTTCTAGTGCCCAAGTAATGATTATGAATCTGCGCACATGAAGTCAGTTCCTTATGCTTCAATTATTGGAAGTATGATGTATGCACAAGTGTGCACTCGCCCTGACTTAGCATTCATAACCGGGATGCTTGGAAGATATGAGTCTAATCCAGGGTTGGATCACTGGAAGGCTGCTAAGAAAGCTTTGCATTATTTGCATGGTACTAAAGGCCTCATGCTCACATATAAGAGAACTGATAACCTCAAGGTGGTGGGTTATTCAGATGCTGATTTTGCGGGATTTGTTGATACTAATAAATCCACACCGGGTTACATATTCACCCTTGTCGAAGGTGCTATTTCTTGGAAAAGCACCAAGCAAAGTGTTACTACATCGTCAACAACACAGGCAGAGTTTGTGGCATGTTATGAGGCAACCGGGCAGGCAGTATGGCTGAAGAATTTCATTCCTGCTTTAAGGGTGATTGACAGTATATCTGAGCCACTCACTCTTTTTTGTGATAATCAACCCACAGTGATCTATTCAAGTAATAACAAGTCAAGTGGTGCTGGCAAACACATTGACATTAGGTATCTTGTTGTGAAAGATAGAATCCAGGATCAGACAATAAGTATTAAGCATATAAGGACTAACGCAATGTTAGCGGATCCACTTACGAAAGGCTTGCCACCCAGTGTGTTTAAAGAGCACGTTGCTAACATGGGATTGGTAGAAAGCTTTTGATCCTGGAAATTGGAACCATTATGACACCATCTCCCCATAAGCTAAGAAGGGTTCTTCTCTTTGATGGAATGATGTACTGTAGTCAATTAGTTCAATGGTACTTAACTGACCATTGCAATTTGTTGTTTCTTTATAAGTTTCAACAAAGAGTTGAGCTCATAAGTTTGTAATAAATATAAGTTTTTGGAGATCCTAAGTTAAAGAAGCTTTGTTTTGAAGTAAAGCGGTATATTGTAGTAACTTGGTTCTGTGGTATTCTATATGACCGTTGTAATTCTGTTGTCTCATATGTTGTTTTGTTGATAAATGGGCTTATAAGTTTATCCTTACGATTAAGGGGGTGAATGTTGGATATATAAGTGAGCCGCAGTTTTCTGTAGTCAAATAAGTCAAGATTATGGCTTTTAGGGGTTGTTTAACTACAACATTGGATGCCCTGATCAGGGGCATCCTGACCATCCATCCTTTGTGGGTGGTTCCCCTGGTGCAGGTCCTATATAAAGGGGCCCTAGGGTTTGAGAAGATAACGAAGATAGTTTCTCTCTCACTCACTCACTCTCGCCTGCTCACTGATCAAGCAAGGACTGAAAGCACTAGGAAGAACCACTCACTGCTGAATATCTAGAACAGGAGTGGAAGCACATCAAGAGGAGGCCATGGCTAGACCTCCAGATCAAGGTACATACCTGTGATCTCATCTTTTGTGGGTTAATCTTGAGCTAGATAATCCTAAGGGATTCTAACATGATCTTCCTTGATAGCATTATGATAATTCCTATAGCCACACTGTAATATTGAGTAGAAAGATTGAACATCCCAAATTTGGACACTTTTCCAAATACGATGGTAGTGTTGCTTGAGTTTCTTTAAAATTTCCAAAGAAACAAAAACTCTCGTGCATCAAATATTTAATCCTTAAAATATAAAATCTTTATAAAATATTGGATGGTGTCATATTGTTCATGACATACCATCATGCATACATGTTTTAAAGGAAAATGTTTTGAATTAGTGTGCAATCCAAAAACCCTAAACCCTAACGGGCATTTATTTCTATATTAGCTTTAAACCCCTTAAACATGTAATATTTCTATAAAATTTACTTTATATTGTAAATGGATCCAATGTATTAAAAACAAATTTTATTTTTTGGTAATTTCGTAGTTTTATAAATGGGATTTTGATCTATTTTGAGACCAAATCATTTCCTGAAAATAATAAATAAAAGAAGTAATTAACAAAAAAAGGTAGAACACCAGCCCATGTCCCACCCCTTCGTCTCATACCTCTGGAAACTGCCTAATCCCACGACCCGAGCACGACCTCGACCATCCCACAATCCCCACTCCACCCCGAGGCAAACCAGCCGAGCGCCCCTCTCCCGCATCTAGAGACATCCCAGGCCACCAAAATCGCATGTGGAGCTCCACCGGACACCGCGACATCCTCCTCGATTCTCGCCGGTAGCTGAGGATTCTACGCCCGATTTGTTCCCCTTTCTCTCTACCTCGTCCATGCGCACACTCTCACTGGTTCCTACGCTCGTTTTATGCATCCGGACATCGCCAGCGACGAGGAACGGAGGTCGAACCCGTCTGCCACTACTCTAGTCATAGCTTGCCGCCACCTCGCGATGCAATCGACGATGAAAACTAAGTATTCGATTCCCCAGCGACGAGACACACTCTATCCACTACGCTCAGAGGCTCCAAGATCGCCGCAGAGTCGCCTCTATCCAAGGCGTGTGCCTCCACCGCTTTCTCCATTAATTCCGGCGACTAGAATCTTGTAAAATTCATAACCTAGGTTCTATACATCAAATTTAGCAAATGTTATATCTACATAATCCTTGGTAAGTGTAGAATAATTTCCCCTATTAGTTTTTATATTCAAATACTTTATTTTTAACAATATCACAAAAATTGCTAGCCTAGACATTATATTGGGTTGAATGTCCAATATCCAGTATGTTGATATTGAGCTCGAATGCCAGTATTTTTGTTTAGATGTGTCAAATATTCGGAAAAGAAGTAGATATTAAGATTGAATGTCAAATGATGTTTGAATGTCCAGATTGATGAATTGCACTCTTCTATGAGACCTGGATAATACATCATAAATGGCCACGTCCAAGTAATATCAAGTTCCAAACATACACACTACATGGTGACATACAAAGTCTTATAGTTCTTAGGATAGCAACCACACATGATAAGCTAAGAACACAGCACGCATATGCAATATGAATCAAACCAATCATTCTCCTCTTTCTTATTTTGCTTCATCAACATAATCCTTTTCCTCTTTCTTCTTTTGTTGTTTTCTGTTATATATAAGAAACCAGTTCTAATTCTTCTGACATTTTGCAACTACAATGTAGATCAATTTTATTAGCAAGGAATCCAATTTCTAGGTAACAAAATTTCAGAAATTCACACAGAATTATCCCACATCAAAGTATGCTACTGACCACCACATTGACAAAAAATCAATGAACAGATTAGCTACACCATTACACAACAGTAGCAAATCAAGATCAAGAGCAAGAGCAAGAGAAGACATGGAGAGAGGATGTGGCCATAGGTCCTATCTCAGGGTCAGGGGCAGGGTCTTGCAACAACATACCTGGCCGGACGCGGGAGTAGGCACAATCACCGCCGACCTGCACAAAATAGAGATGAGAGGGGCAGTAGAGAGAGGGCGAACAAGGTAGAGGCCACTAGGTAGGAGGGAGGAAGAGAGGGGGTGGGCGGGCAAGAGGGCATGACGCTGTTCCCAGCCGGAGGAGGGGAGGGCGGTAGGGAGGACTACCTGCACCGTGGCCGCCGCCTAGGTAGTCCACGTGCAGGGAGCATAAGCTATTTTTCCTATTAGGAGGCAATCCAAGTAAGCTATTTTTCTTATTAGGAGGCAATCCAAACAAAGCGGTGCTTCTAATACACAACAATGTCTAGGGGTTAGCCTCGACATCAGGCCTCTAATATTTTTGTCGTTCATGCATGGTCTTGATATCGAGATCCAATACATAGGTTCAATACATAAACCATCTGAACATCCACCCAAATACCCAATATCTAGTCTCAATTTGAACATCTGAACGAAGCATAGGTGTATTAGGGACATATCTTTTATTCAAAAAATAACTTTTATGGATCTTTTCACTAAATTTTCATAATAAAGTCCCTTGTCAAGTGGAACCAGATAATAAAATATTTATTTACACTGGTGATATAAGTGTGAGATTGAGCTTCTAAAATTACTACCTTGGAAATAGTAAGCCTTATGTTAATAATCCTTTTCCATAAGGTTTATAAAATTTATATCTTGGATAGAGAAATGTTTTCATAAAAAGAATCAACATAAAAAAATCATATTACATTCGTAGATCACTTTTCATACATTGCATGTATTTGTTTTATTTTTTATTCATTTAATATTCATTGATTGTTTAGATTGCCCGGAGTGTAACACTATAACTATTGTTGTTGTGAGAAGTGTGTGATCACCAACCAACATTAAGGCAAGTTCACTTTAATCATAAATATCAGATATTTAGTATATGTTTAGATGTTTTGATATAAGTCATGTGTAGAAGAGTAATTGAGTTAATGGTGTTATGGACCCGGATAGTATAGCCATATGTTTTCCATGACTTGAGTTCTTTGTTGCAAAGGTTTTGTTGTATGTTTAGCTTTGCTAAATATACTTCCGGAGGAAATTCATTCTTTAAGAATAGGGAAGGGTGTAGAGACCACAAAGACACGGTGGAAGACCACAGAGACATGGTGTAGGAACCACGAAGACATATTGTAGAAACCACAGAGTCATGATGTAGGAACCACATAGACATGGTGTAGAGACCACAATGTCATGTTGTCCTTAACAAGGATTTGGAAAGTTTTGGATTTTATTGGTTTGTCCCAAAAGCTATGACAAATGGTTAAAATTTATCGAGAATGATAGAACTATTATAACTAATTAGTGAATTTAGTCAATACATTCAATTTATTGAACAAATTCTTGGCTGCAATGTTTAATGTTGCAAGTTACTCTAAAGATGAGTAAGTTACGATGTTAGGGTCATGAGTCTCCACTCAACGTTTCGTCTGTGGCACTGAATGGAGATCCTAATTGTTTATTTAATTTCCGTCGTTGAACTTTGTTTATGTTGAGCTAGCCCGGCTAGGCCAGTTGTATGATACTAAGTTAAATTTCTGGATCACTTGATAAAAAATAATTATGAATTTTATTTCATGATATTACATACTAAACTATGTGTATTGTGAGTCGATCCAAAGACTATCATTATAAAGCACAGAGGCTTAGACCCCTAAAAAATCAGGTCATCTCAAAGAAGATTGACAGACTCAATCAAAGAAGAGATCGCGGTAAGTGCGACGACCGGTGACATTGGATCATTGATTGAAAAATCTTGTTTTGTCAAATGGTGAACCACATCGGAGATCACAACAAGGAAATAGCTAGAGAAGATCATTAATATTATGATACCATGCCACGTCGGTCTTAAAGTCTTTGGAGCAAGTTCAATATATAGCCGTCTAGTGGCTATAAGATTCTTTCATGTTATCTATAGACAACACTATAGTCATGTATAATAGCTTGTTACAAAAATATGTACTTTATTAACATGTGGTTCAATGTCACAAAGTGTCTAGAAACACGTATAAGAGCTGGCTTTTGCACGAGAGACTACTTCTTTTCTCTTTTCTATTCTCTCTACCATCTCAACATAAATCTAGTATGTTAAGTCTTATAGCCAGCTGACTCATCCTTAGTGTACTTGCTCTTACTAGATTCATAAGCCTACCAATTACTATATCTCACAAATTAGTACTAGCTACTACATCCTCTAGCTACTACATCCTCTGTTCCAAGAATAAGGCACGCGCGCGTATTCCAAGATAAAGTTTGACTAAACAAATTGAGCAACAATATTTTGATTATATTGTGCATAATTAGGACCGTTGGATTCATATTGAAAAACACTTTTCAACAATGCTAGTTTTGTAGCAACATTGTTTACATATTTAGAGTTATTTTTGGTCAAAGAAAAAACACGTAAAACGAAAACGTCTTATTCCTTGAAATTGAGGGAGTAGCAATTAACATGACCGAAAGGTAGAATTATTATAAATTTTATTTTGGAAATTTTGTAGAACAGAAAAAATGCAACAACAAGGAACTTAGAGGTCAACAGGTGCTAAAACAATGTGATTGGATCCCCACTCACGCTAGAAAACTACGGAGAAATAAAGCAAGATACATAATTGACCCACGGGTCGCGATAGTGTACGTACGGCGAAGAAGCTACAGGTAGCTCGGATCGGCGGGGAGCACGTAGAAGTCGATCTCGGAGACGGCGCTGTTGGGCGACGTGAGGTTGAGGAGCTTCAGCAGGTAGTACCCGCGCGCCATCCTGAACTTGCCGTTGCCGCCCACGATGCTGCGCTCCATGGTGCCCTGGAAGCCGACGAATGGGCCCTCCAGGGACAGCGCGCTCCCGTTGTACTCCCCGGCGATGAACAGGATGCTGGCGACCGTCAGGCGCCCCTCCAGAGCCGGCCCCTCCGCCACCCCCGTGGCGACGATGATGCCCTGGTACCGCGCCACGAGCGGCGAGTCCCGGTTCAGACTGGTGCGGAGCTCGTTGTCGAACACTCCCATCGAACCGAACGTCGCGTTGGCGCCGAAAGGGGACGGCAGCATGGCGCCCTCCGTAGCGTTTTCCCCCGAGAACGTCTCGTGCATGTACAGATGGATGTGCTTCAGCTTATTCCCGCCATCGCCGGCGACGCCAGCCGCCGACGAGGCCGCTACCGCTAGGAGGACGACGAGTAGAGAGGTTATCGTCGACATGATGGGCAGCTGTTGTTGCTCTCGATCAGGTAGTGACGCTGCCCTTTGTAGGAAGGAGGTTCCTCCTTTGAACGCGGGAACGACTCGACGTGCGGGCCGCTCCAACCTCCCCAGTTGCAAAACGTCAAGCCACCTCCGATCATCCGCTCCGTAAAGAAATTGGAGGAGGGTATGGCCACATGGAAAGCTGGCCGGCGACCGGGAGAAGCAATAATGCAGTGTGGACAGAATCAACGCGGTTCCCAGCCATGATCTAGTCGAAGATATGATGAACTATTCCGTTTTCAAAATCATTTGACTTCTAGCGTTGTGGACGCCCTGCTGATAGAATTCAACTTCGCAGATTCGTGGATGCTTTATTTCATCAGGAGACTGTATTCCGGTTCAACTCAGTTTTTTTGTCATGACAGCGTTCCTACTCTCAGAATATGTATGCTAGAATCTATGGCGCTTGAGAGGTGCCACCATGTACTGGTACCTGCTGGCCGAGAACAGGTACCTCAAAGAGCAATTCTCGTGTGCTTGGTTTGTTGCATATTCAGTATCTTTTGCTGCATAAGTATATCTCAATGTTGCAACTACCATGATCTTTTAATTTACGTGTAGGGTGTCAGGTGGGATCCCGTCTAAATCCCACTTCTAATTCATTTCTTAAAATCTAGTGCAATTTTTTGCTTAAAATTTAGACTAGAATTTAACAAATGAACTACAAATGGGATTTAGGTGGGATCCCACTTGACACCTTATTTACGTGCCCACGGACAAGGTCTATCGGCTTCACCCAAGCAGACAAGGTCTGATCGGATTTGTCCAAGACTACTTGTGGCTTGACCTGATTTTTGTCTAGGTCGACCATCTCGTCTCGGCTTCTGTACTGCCTACAGGGGCCTATATACGCTTGGCCAACACCGAGACCGTATTATTTTTGCAATTTCTCATAGTTGTGTATTATTTCTAAAAATTCACAGAAATATTATTTTAAAAATTAGCTTATCCATCCACCTCAGCATCCGCTCCTATAGAAAATTGGAAGAGCCAGGCCATAGTTTGATAGCCGATGGTGGCCAGATTAAACAAGCAAGAATACAGCTGTGTGACACTCTGTTTTTGAAAAAGTCCAACTATAGATTATCAGTAGTATAAAGAGTATGTGACAAATTAAATAAACACAAATAGACTTCTGGACAACCTAGCAATGACAACATGCACGCGCACGAAACCAAGACGAGCCACCATCCTTGCCGTTCCATCACCAGACTTGCAAAGCTTATCCTATTATAATAGATAGACGGGAAGTTGTAGTATTAAGACCACAAATGACCAGCGCAGAAGAGCAATAATTATCGTCAATGATGAGAATTGTTGATCGAAAAGCCATACCTAAAACAACACCAATAAACACTAAAGCCTAACATATCTTAGTAGATCGCTTGGATGCAGAACTCCATGTGCACTCTGGCGCTAGATGCATCACCAAAAGGAGGATAAACTCTGTTTTAAGACGATTGTCTCCTGGCTGTCCACGTGGAAACTTAAAAATAAATAATACAGCGCCATGGCTCTTAGGCTGAATGTAAGCTCCAACTTTGCATATCCATTGAAGTGTCCGTTAATTCAACTTACTAGGAAGGTTGGCGCGGCGGCATGACACGTCTAACAAATTGGGAAGCAGGACAATGTCCTTTGATCTCGGGCCATCTATCAATAGGTCACATGAAGAAGATTACAAGTTAATTACAATTGATTGATATCTAGGCTAAATAAGGAAAGCTATGATTCGATTTATAATGCAGAGATTACACAAGGGAATATGCTAACGTGAGAGCTGCTCTAACTTGTCATGTTACAACGCTATACACAAATATTTCGACAGCCGCCCGTGAGGTTATATTGGTTGGTTTGAGAGGATTGTGTATAAAATGCATAAAATTCAAATTTTGATTAACAAAATTTATGATATGGCGCCAAATAGAGCTTACACATACCATATACTTTAAATACGTAACTTTAACACTATTAGAGTGGTACTCAGATATTTCGATAAGCCATTACAGTGTTACTTTTGAGTGGCAAAAGCTGTTGAAAGAGTTATGAAACCACTTCTTGAATAATTTCATACAGTTTCCGGTGGATCTCCCATGCAAAATAAATTGCAGAAAAGACGGCAGAAAACTACACCAGTTGTAATGTCGCAATATACTTTTACTCCTGGCCTCCTTAGTTGTCATAGGTCAGAGTGTCCCGAGATGTTTTGCATCTTTAGCTTCTTCAGTTTGAATTCTAAAAACGAAAATTCTGGAACTTCCCTGATGTTGATGGTAGCAAAGGTGGTTGCTCCAAAAACAGTTGAGTTTCAAGTCAAAAGACGCCGATGCCAGCACCAACTAGTTTCTACAACCAAGACACCGCGGTCCTGTTGCTTATCCAGAGCGTGGCTTTATTTATTGATTCCGATAAGCGTATAAATCTGATTCTTAGTCCATATACTAGCGTGGTAGTGGTACCAAAAGAAGCAACTTGAAACCCTCCTATATTTGATAGAATGATGCACAAAAGGATCTCTTATTCGTTAAATCTGATCCTTAGTATCAACTACAAACATAGGGAGCTATCTTCTGACAGATATAGAAAAATTAAACATACGTCTAGGGCAATGAATGAGACGTTTGCCCCGACAGATACGGAAAAAATATACATACCTGTAGGAGAATAAATCAGAAGTTTTCCTGATGAATTCCTCAATTCCGACCATCAATTTAACTGCATAATTGCCAGTTTAATTGGCAAGGCTGGTAGAAGAATGAAATAGTTCAGTATAGAAGGAATTGGCCTTACATCTAAGATCCCTCAGGGCATCTTCACCGGGTCGACCCAACCCGTCCTAACGCGTCTGAACTCGTCCGAGCGGACCGGCGGACAGCTGCGTGACGGCCCATCCGAACAAATGTGCGTGGACCGACATCCATGCACTAAATTTGGGCCTCGCTTGGGTCGGCCCAGACAACGCGCTTGTTCTCGCGCGTCCTCCCACTAGTTCGCCCTGGCACTCTCGCCAGTGGCACAACAGACACTCTTCTTCCCCAAACTCTCGCCCTCCATATCCCGCGACCATAGTAGGAGCAACCGTTGCCGCCGCCACTGCCCACTGCCGCCGATGCTCCCGCGATATCGAGCAGCACCGCAGGTCACGAGCGTTGCTGGAGTTGTCTGGACGCGCCGCAGGCCATCCCGCCGCCTCGGCCTCTGCTGTCGACTGGACGCGTGATAGCCTCTGGAGTGCGTCGTGCACAACCTGCTTGGTCGTTTGCCTGACCGCGGTTGACGTATGTTCGCTGGTCCTTTCTAGGTTATCGAGTTCTTCTACAAGAGTTGGAATGACCATTGATGGCCGTATACTTTAACAGATGGGTAGCAGTCGAAAGGAAATCGAGTTCTTCTATAAGAATTTTGTCGAGTCATTATTCGAGGAGGAGCCCGACGGTGAGAATGAAATTCTGCTGGCAACTGCATAGATGGTGCACGACCACTACTTCATGCCACCACGTAGAGGTGGCTCGGCGAAGTGGCGCAAAGCCAACCATGAACGCGACCGAGAAGCTGGCCACATATGCCTTTACAAGAACTAGTTCCACCCAACTAATCCGGTCTTCAAAAAGATGGCATTCCATCGCTGCTATAGGATGTCCAGAAACCTGTTCTTGGACATAATCAATGGGGTGAGGGAGTACGATAACTGCTTCGAGGCCAAGTACGATTGTACCGGTAAGATTGGCTTCTCCTCTTACCAAAAAATATTCTGCTGCCATTCGGCAGCTTGCATATGGAGTGCCCGGTGATCTCCTCGACGACTACATGCACATGAGCGAGTCCACATGCCATGAGGCAATGTACCGCTTTTGCAGCGTAGTTATTGCTGTGTTTGGCAATGTTTACTTGAGAGAGCCAAACACCGAAGACACTACCCGCCTTTTTTCCATCAACGAGAGAAGGGAGTTTTCTGAGATGCTTGGCAGCATCGATTGCATGCATTGGCAGTGGAATAACTGTCCCTTTGGTTGTCAAGGACAGTTCAAAGGTGAAAGGATACGGATGTCGCCTATAGGGGGGGGGTGAATAGGCGATTAAAAATTTTCCTAGAGTGGCTCAACAAAGGCGGAATAAAACTAGTGTTTACTTTGTTAAGCACAACCTAGAACAACTAAGGTTCACCTATGTGCACCAACAACTTATGCTAAGCAATACAAGCAACAAAGTGATAGCAAGATATATATTACTTCAAGCACGAAGGCTATCACAATATAAAGTGCATAAGTAAAGAGCTCGGGTATAGAGATAACCGAGGCACGCGGGGACACCGATATTTTACCGAGTTCCTCCCAACATGGAGTACGTCTCGTTTGGAGAGGGGGTGGTATCAAACCACCAACGCCACAAAAGGCCTCCCTTATTCTCCGGTGAATCTCACCCCAACGAGATCGATCCACGCTTCCACTATCGGTGCACTTGTCGGTGACAACCGGAACCTCTCACAAGGATGGGATACTTCTCCAAAAATTAATTGGAGGCTCCCAACAAATGCCACAAAAGGCCTCAACAAATGCCACCAAGGCCACAAAACCATCTAGGGTTCCAAGAACCCAAGAGGGACAAGCTCCAATGAGCAACTCAAACCAAATCCTCCGAGGAGAACTCAAACCGATACACCAAATGCAAATGGCAAGAACACCACAAAGGTGTTCAAATCCTTCTCTCCCAAATTCCACCAAAGCTACAAAAGCTTACGGGGGAATAAAAGAGGAAGAACAATGTAGGAAATCCACAAAAGACTCCAAGATCTAGATCCCAATATGTTCCCCTCACTTAGAGGAGAGATTGATTGGTGGGATTGTAGATCTAGATCTCCTCTTTCAAATCCCTCAAGAATATGCAAGAATCATAGAAGGGATTGAGAGAAAGCAAGCTCAAGAAGGTCAACAATGGAGGGGAAAACTTGCAAGAATGGTTGAGGAACCATTGGGGAAGAAGGCCCCTTATATAGGTCCCTCCAAAATCCAACCGTTGCAGCCCAAAAACGCGATTCCCGGTACTACCGGACTTTTTCCCGGTATACCGGACTTTCTCGGCACTATCGGACATTTCCTGGGGTTCCTGGGGCTCCAAACGCATTTTTTCTCTGCGCTCCCCGGTACCAAAATGCGGTACTACCGGACCCCGGTACTACCGGATCCTGGTCCGGTACTACCGGTCATCACAGAACGAAAACAACCATAACTTTTGCATCCGGGCTCCGATTTCGATGATCTTGGGCTCGTTTCGAAGAGGACAAAAACCTCTACAAGATCATGCAAAGAAACATCATAGTCCAGCAAGGGAGGATAGATCCAAATGACGAAGTAAAAAACCTTCTGCCGTGCTAGGTACTAAAATGCGGTACTACCGTTTTTGGTACCTAGCCCGGTAGTGGATTTTGGCAACTTTCCAAAACCTTCTGCCTTGCTAGGTACCTAGGAGACCAGCAAATATTCAAACGGCTATAACTTTTGATTGGTAACTCCGATCGACCCGATTCCAATTGCGTTGGAAAGAGGACGACATGAGCTTCCCTATAAAAGGTAAAAATATTGGTTATCACCAAGTGAGAATGTATCAAGTATAATAATGTGAGATACCTCACTTGGTGAGAAACCGAAAAACCGCATAGATCAAAATCGCAATAAGATATAAAAGAGGGATCCGATTTTGATGAACAAGAGCTTGTTATGGAGATTACCACAAGCTATATATCCTCACATGGATAAGACCAAATAACAACCAAATATGATGATGCAAGTATGCAAAGGTTTGAGCTCTCTCCGAATGATGTGATCGAGTTACTCATTCGAGAGCCCCTCTTGATAGTACGGTTATCTATCCTAGACCTGGTCTTCCACTAACAATATAAGACCGGCAAAAGGGAAAACCTATCAAGATTATACCTTTGCCTTGAGCATTCCACTTGAGCTCGATGTAGACGATCTTTACCTTCTCAAGATGGAACGCCTTTCTTGATTCCTCATCATCGATCCATGATCACCGAGGATGGCAAGCATCAAACATGAGATCTTCTAAAGATTGCGCATTTTGAGCTTACACAACATATATTCTTCTCATTTCATCGACCTTGGAGCCGACACAAGCTCCAAGCGATGCCAATGGACAATTCCTACAAGTATAACTTAATACACACATTAGTCCATAAAGATTATCATTAATTACCAAAACCACACATGGGGCCCGACATGTTCTTTCAATCTCCCCCATTTTGGTAATTGATGACAATCCCTTTAAGAGGGTTTATATAAGGAATTTTAATGAATAAGCTGGTAATACCAATATCAAATACTACAAATGTATGTGATATTGGTACCACCACCATATATAGAGCAAACTCCCCCACAATCTATGCATGTGTGATGAACTTGAATTTCATTGCATATATTGCCAATCATTATCATTGGTGGAGTTTCCTCTATATATAACACATGCTAAGAAACAATAAAGATGCAAGAGCATGAAAGGCAAATGCTTAAGAACAAACTCAATGCATCAACCAACTTCCCTTAAACCCTCTAAAACTTCTCCCCCATTGGCATCGATTGCCGAAATGGGTGACAAGTTCTAGAAGGCAAATTGAAGGGTTTCGCGGCATAGTAAATCAAAAAATTTCTACGGATGCGATCAGAGGGAAAGCCAAGATCTAATCTAGGAGATGCAAACAACGAGAGAGATTGGATTAGATCTTCATACCCTTGAAGATTCGCACAGCGGAACGTTCGTCGGAACGTGGGTGATGTAGTCGTACTCGCTTCTCCTCCTCGCGATCCGATCCGATCTAGCACCACAAGTGGCGGTGCCTCCGTGAGATGCACACGTGCAGCACCTCGACGTCTCCTCCTTCCTTGGTCCAGCAAGTATGGTGGAGAGATGGGTTGGATCTACAACGCGACGGCGCGGTGCAATTGGTGGAGAATTTCTGCAGCAGGGCTTCGCCTACAAGCAGTCGGGAGGGAGAGAGGAGGGCAGCAGGGCGGCTAGGGTTGGAGGGGAAGGTGTGGGGGGTTGGTGCGCCCCCAGCCCTCTATATATAGAGGGGTGGGCGCAGCCCTAGCCCCTCCCCCAAGCCAAGGCCGGCGGCCCCAAGGAGGAAGAGTGGGGGGCAAGGAAACCCCCCCTTCTAGAAGCTCTATCTAGAGTTTAAACCTCTCTTGGCCGGCTGGGCCCTATGGGGCCTTGTGCCCCTGGCCCAATGCGGCCAGGGCACTCCCTCATAGGCCCATGCCCCCTCCCGGAAGGTGTGGCCACGTTGGTCCCCTTCCGGAAGGTTCTAGAAGCTTCCGGTACAATACCGATTAACCCGGAACAATTCCGAACTCCAAAAACTGCACTGCCTTATATGAATCTTATTCTCCGGACCACTCCGGAACCTCTCGTGATGTCCCGGATCCCATCCGAGACTCCGAACAAAAACTCATAAACCAATTATCCAATCTATCCTAGCGTCGAGACACATTAAGTGTGTGACCCTGCGGGTTCGAGAATATGCAGACATGATCTTCTATCAATAATCAACAGCGGGGTCTGGAAACCCATATTGACTCCCACACATTCATCGATGATCATATCGGATGAACCACGATGCCAGGATTCAATCAATCTCATATATATATTCCCTTCGTCTCGCGATATTTTACTTGCCCGAGATTCGATCGTCGGTACCGTCATACCTAGTTCAATCTCGTTCACAACAAGTACTTTACTCGTTCCGTAATCCGATATCACTTTGTGATTAACTCCTTAACCACATGCTTGCAAGCGGTGTTGATATCGATTACCGAGTGGGCCCGAAGTATATCTCTCCGACTTGGGAGGGACAAATCCCATCTCGATACATACAACCCAACAGATACTTTCCGATCACCTGAGAGACACCTTTATGATCACCCTCTCATAGGATGACGTTTGATGACCTCAAAGCTTTCTTCCGATACCAGGGAGTTGCATTATCTCATGGTCTAAGGAATACAATATTTGACATAAGAAAAGCTTCGCAAAGACGAACACGATGACACGATCTAATTGCTTCGCTTAGTTTGGGTCTGTCCATCATATCATTCTCCCAATGATATGATCTCATTATCAATTGACAACTCATGTCTATGGTTAGGAAACCTTAACCATCATTGATCAATGAGCTAGTCCATAGAGGCGTACTAGGGACACGGTGTTGTTCACAAACCACACAAGTATTAAAGTTTCTGCTTAATACAATTCTAGCATGGAATATAAACATTATCATGAACAAGAATTATAATAATAACATCTTTATTATTGCCTCTAGGGCATAATTCCAACAGTCTCCCACTTGCACTAGAGACAATAATCTAGTTTACATTTGGCAACATCTCACACCCATGGCACTGAGGTGCTGATCATGTTTTGCACGCGGAAGAGGTTTAGTTAACGGATCTGCGACATTCAGATATGTATGTACTTTGCTAATCTTCAGATCTCCATCTGCTATATAATCTCGGATTATATGAAACTTGCGGTTGATATGCTTGGTCTTTGGATGATATCTTGGTTCCTTAGCGAGTGCTATGGCGCCAATGTTGTCACACAATATCTCCAGTGGGTCCAATGCACTTGGAACCACGCCAAGCTCAGTGACGAAGTTCCTGATCCAAACTCCTTCACTTGACGCTTCTGCAGCAGCCATGTATTCCGCTTCTACTGTAGATCCCGCGATCACGCTTTGCTTGCAGCTTCTCCAGCTCACAGCTCCTCCATTCAAAATATACACGTATCCTGTCTGAGATTTAGAATCATCCTTGTCGGTGTCAAAACTAGCGTCGACGTAACCTTTTACGACGAGCTGTTCATCACCCCCATAGACTAAGAACATTTCTTTAGTCCTATTTAGGTACTTTAGGATGTTCTTCACGGCTGTCCAGTGTTCCACCCCTGGATCACTCTGATATCTGCTCGTCAAACTAAGAGCATTGGACACATCCGGTCTAGTACACAGCATGGCATACATGATCGAACCTATGGCCGAGGCATAAGGCCCTTTGCTCATAGCTTCCCTATCATTTACCGTAGCTGGACACTGAGCCTTGCTCAATATCTTACCTGACAACATAGGCACCGAAACTTTCTTTGCCATATCCATTCTGAACCTTTTCAGAACTTTGTCTAGGTATGTACTCTGGCTTAAAGCTATCAGGCGTCTTTGTCTATCTCTATAGATCTTGATGCCCAATACATAAGAAGCTTCACCTAGGTCTTTCATTGAAAAACACTTGTTCAAATAACTCTTCACATCGTTAAGCATGTTGATGTCATTTCCGATAATCAATATGTCATCCACATATAGTACTAGAAACGTCACCGAGCTCCCACTTACTTTCTTGTAGATACAAGCTTCATAGCAATTTGGAACAAATCCAAAGCTCTTGATCACTTGATCAAAACGTAGGTTCCAACTCCGATATGCTTGCTTCAGTCCATAAATGGAACGCTGAAGTTTGCATACTTTATCAGCATCCTTAGGATCGACAAAACCTTCGGGTTGCATCATATACAACTCTTCATCAATGTTGCCATTGAGGAATGCAGTCTTGACATCCATCTGCCATATTTCATAATGCAGCAATTGCTAATAAAATCCGAATGGACTTAAACATCGCAACGGGAGAGAAAGTCTCATCGTAGTCAACACCTTGAACTTGTCGAAAACCTTTCGCGACAAGCTGTGCTTTATAGACGGTAACATTACCATCCGCGTCCGTTTTCTTCTTGAAGATCTATTTGCACTCAACGGCCTTTCGGTCGCTAGGAGGGTCCACCAAAGTCCATACGTGGTTTTCGCTCATGGATCCCAATTCGGATTTCATGGCTTCTAGCCATTTCTCAGAGTCTGGGCTCATCATCGCTTCCTCATAGTTCGTAGGTTCACTGTCTTCTACTAACAAGACAGTCAAGACAGGGTTGCCGTACCACTCAGGAGGGGCACGTGACCTTGTCGACCTGAGACGTTCAGTAGCAGCATCGTCCGAAGCTTCATGATCCTTGTCATTAGCTTCCTCTATTGTTGGTGCAGGCGGCACTGGAACAATTTCAGGTGCTGCGCTACTCTCCAATTCAAGAGAAGGTTCAATAACCTCGTCTAGCTCTACTTTCCTCCCACTCACTTCTTTCGAGAGAAACTCCTTCTCAAGAAAGGAACCGTTCTTTGCGACAAACACTTTGCCTTCGGTTCCGTGATAGAAGGTATACCCAATAGTTTCCTTAGGGTATCCTATGAAGACGCATTTCTCTGCTTTGGGTTCGAGCTTGTCCGGCATCAACTTCTTGACGTAAGCTTCACATCCCCAAACTTTAAGAAACGACAACTTAGGTTTAGCACCAAACCACAGTTCATACGGTGTCATCTCAACGGATTTAGATGGAGCCCTATTTAAAGTGAATGCAGCGGTTTCTAATGCATAACCCCAAAATGATAATGGCAAATCAGTAAGAGACATCATTGATCGGACCATATCTAATAAGGTTCAATTCCGGCATTCAGACACACCATTGCGCTATGGTGTTCCGGGTGGCGTGAGTTGCGAAACAATTCCGCTTGCTTTAAGATGCGTGAGAAAATCATAACTCAAATATTCGCCCCCACGATCGGATCATAGAAACTTAATCTTTCTGTTACGATGGTTCTCCACTTCATTCTGAAATTCTTTGAACTTTTCAAACGTTTCAGATTTATGTTTCATTAAATAGATATACCCATATCTACTTAAGTCATCGGTAAAAGTGAGAAAATAACGATATCCACCGCGCGTCGAAACACTCATCGGTCCGCATACATCAGTATGTATGATTTCCAACAAGTTCGTTGCTCGCTCCATCATACCGGAGAACGGTGTTTTGATCATCTTGCCCATGAGGCATGGTTCGCATGTGTCAAATGATTCAAAATCAAGAGACTCCAAAAGTCCATCAGAATGGAGTTTCTTCATGCGCTTTACACCAATATGACCTAGACGACAGTGCCACAAAAAAGTAGTATTATCACTATCTACTTTGCATCTCTTAGCCTCAATGTTATGGATGTGTGTTTCATCCCTTTCGAGATTTAGAAGAAATAAACCATTCACAATAGGTGCATGACCATAAAAGATGTTACTCATATAAATAGAACAACCATTATTCTCCGATTTAAATGAATAACCGTCTTGCAATAAACAAGATCCAGAAATAATGTTCATGCTCAACGCAGGCACATAATAACACTTATTAAGGTTTAAAACTAATCTCGAAGGTAAAACTAAGGAGAGCGTGCCGACGGCCATCACATCAACTCTTGATCCGTTGCCAACGCGCATTGTCACCTCATCCCTCGCAAGCCGCGGTCTATTCCGTAGCTCCTGTTTCGAGTTACAAATATTAGCAACTGAACCGGTATCAAATACCCAGGAACTACAACGAGGGCTAGTAAGGAAAACATCAATAACATGTATATCAAATATACCTTTGATGGTGCCAGCCTTCTTGTCCGCTAAGTACTTCGGACAGTTGCGCTTCCAGTGACCCTTGTCCTTGCAATAGAAGCACTCAGTGTCCGGCTTAGGACCATACTTGAGCTTCTTCTCAGCAGGGGCAACACGCTTGCCGCCGCCTTTCTTGAAGGGCTTCTTTGCTCCCTTACCTTTCTTGAAGGCGGGCTTGTTGACCATCAACACATGATTATCCTTTTTGATGTCCACTTCCGCGGCCTTCAGCTTTGCGAAGAGCTCGGTGATCGTATCAGTGGAACCAATCTGATTATGAGTCACTACAAAACTTTTGTAGCTGGGAGGGAGTGATTGCAGAACCCTGTCAATCTTGAGCTCCTCTAGAATCGTGCATTCCAGTTGCTCAAGGCGTTGAGTGTAGCCCGTCATCTTAATGGCGTGCTCACTAACGGAACTCCCTTCCTCCATCTTGCAGTTAAAGAACTTCTCAGAGATCTCATATCTCTCAGAACGGGCCTGAGTCTGAAACATGGTTTTCAGCTCTTCGAGAATCTCAAAGGGCCCGGGATAGTCTTCAAAACGATTTTTAAGTTCCGGTTCCATAGCAAACAACATGGTGCTCTTAATCACACCATAATCATCTTTGCGCGACTGATAGACAGTTTTCTCATCAGCCGGCGCAGTTGCAGCAGGGGGATCACCTAACGCTTTCCCAAGGACATAATCCTTTTGACCGCTAGAGAGAATGATTCTTAGATTGCGGAACCAATTGGTGAAGTTAGACCCATTGTTTCTAAGCTTTTCCTTCTCAGCAAAAACGTTGAAGTTGAAGTTGGACTTGGCCATGTGATCTACAGTATTGGCAAGTACAAATTAGACTATGTTCATGATAACTAGTTCAACTTTTAATCAAATTACTAGATGAACTCCCACTAAATTCAACATCCCTCAAGTTGTTTAGTGAACACGATCCAAATTCACCACACCTAATCCGATCTTCACGAGAAGAGTTGTGGTTTCAATGGTGGACAACGAAGTGTCGATCATATCATTCATATGACTCATGCTTAACCTTTCGGTTCATGTGTTCCGAGGCCATGTCTGTACATGCTAGGCTCGTCAAGTAAAACCCAAGTATTTCCGCGTGTGCAAAACTGGCTTGCACCCGTTGTATGTGAGCGTAGAGTCTATAGCACCCGATCATCACGTGATGCTTGGACACGACGAACTTTCGCAACGGTGCATACTTGGGGAGAACACAGTTTTTATCTTGATCTTTAATTGAGGAATCATCTTATAATGCTACCGTCACGATCTAAGCATAATAAGATACATAAAAGGATAAACATCACATGCATATAACTTTATGTGACATGGTATAGCCAATCTTCGCGCAATGATCTCCATCTTGTGCGTTCCGGCATGATCTCCATCACTCCACCATGATTGCCTCCACCACGAATAGCAACTACAACTATTGCTAACTACTTAGCGATAAAGTGAAACTATTACATGGCGTATAAGAAGTTGACACACAGGTCATACACAATTATAAAGACAACCATATGGCTCCTGCCGGTTGTGTACTCATCGACATGCAAGTCGTGAAACATTACAAAACATGATCATCGCATACATTATACACATCACATCTTGGGCCATACCATATCACAGAAAACACTCCATGCAAAAACAAGTTAGACGCCTCTACTTTGTTGTTGCATGTTTTACGTGGCTTATGGGAGTAGATGCTAAGAACGATTCTTACCTACGGAAAGCCACAACGGTGATATTATGATTGCCAAACTCCGGTGTTAATCCCATGACAACTATAGTGAGAGAAACTGGCATCCACCAGCCGCATGTGTGGAACAAGCCACACGTCAAGTGCGGAGCCGGTCTCGCGAACGACGTCGCGTAAGGTTGGCCTGGACCGCTTCAATCTCACTATCCCGCGTCATAAGAAGAACACAAACAAGAGGCTTGCAACAGAAAACATCAACGCCCGCAACAACCATGTTGCGTTCTACTCGTGAAACACATCTACGCATAGATCTAGCTCTGATACCACTGAAGGATTTCGCGGCATAGTAAATCAAAAATTTTCTATGGATGCGAACAGAGGGAAAGCCAAGATCTAATCTAGGAGATGCAAACAACGAGAGAGATTGGATTAGATCTTCATACCCTTGAAGATTCGCACAGCGGAACGTTCGTCGGAACGTGGGTGATGTAGTCATACTCGCTTCTCCTCCTCGCGATCCGATCCGATCTAGCACCACAAGTGGCGGTGCCTCCGTGAGATGCACACGTGCAGCACCTCGACGTCTCCTCCTTCCTTGGTCCAGCAAGTATGGTGGAGAGATGGGTTGGATCTACAACGCGACGGCGCGGTGCAATTGGTGGAGAATTTCTGCAGCAGGGCTTCGCCTACAAGCAGTCGAGAGGGAGAGAGGAGGGCAGCAGGGCGGCTAGGGTTGGAGGGGAAGGTGTGGGGGGTTGGTGCGCCCCCAGCCCTCTATATATAGAGGGGTGGGCGCAGCCCTAGCCCCTCCCCCAAGCCAAGGCCGGCGGCCCCAAGGAGGAAGAGTGGGGGGCAAGGAACCCCCCCCCTTCTAGAAGCTCTATCTAGAGTTTAAACCTCTCTTGGCCGGCTGGGCCCTATGGGGCCTTGTGCCCCTGGCCCAATGCGGCCAGGGCACTCCCTCATAGGCCCATGCCCCCTCCCGGAAGGTGTGGCCACGTTGGTATCCTTCCGGAAGGTTCTAGAAGCTTCCGGTACAATACCGATTAACCCGGAACAATTCCGAACTCCAAAAACTGCACTGCCTTATATGAATCTTATTCTCCGGACCACTCCGGAACCTCTCGTGATGTCCCGGATCCCATCCGAGACTCCGAACAAAAACTCATAAACCAATTATCCAATCTATCCTAGCGTCGAGACAAGTTAAGTGTGTGACCCTGCGGGTTCGAGAATATGCAGACATGATCTTCTATCAATAATCAACAGCGGGGTCTGGAAACCCATATTGACTCCCACACATTCATCGATGATCATATCGGATGAACCACGATGCCAGGATTCAATCAATCCCATATATATATTCCCTTTGTCTCGCGATATTTTACTTGCCCGAGATTCGATCGTCAGTACCGTCATACCTAGTTCAATCTCGTTCACAGCAAGTACTTTACTCGTTCCGTAATCCGATATCACTTTGTGATTAACTCCTTAACCACATGCTTGCAAGCGGTGTTGATATTGATTACCGAGTGGGCCCGAAGTATATCTCTCCGACTTGGGAGGGACAAATCTCATCTCGATACATACAACCCAACAGATACTTTCCGATCACCTGAGAGACACCTTTATGATCACCCTCTCATAGGATGACGTTTGATGACCTCAAAGCTTTCTTCCGATACCAGGGAGTTGCATTATCTCATGGTCTAAGGAATACAATATTTGACATAATAAAAGCTTCGCAAAGACGAACACGATGACACGATCTAATTGCTTTGCTTAGTTTGGGTCTGTCCATCATATCATTCTCCCAATGATATGATCTCATTATCAATTGACAACTCATGTCTATGGTTAGGAAACCTTAACCATCATTGATCAATGAGCTAGTCCATAGAGGCGTACTAGGGACACGGTGTTGTTCACAAACCACACAAGTATTAAAGTTTCCGCTTAATACAATTCTAGCATGGAATATAAACATTATCATGAACAAGAATTATAATAATAACATCTTTATTATTGCCTCTAGGGCATAATTCCAACACAAATATAGTAATAATTCCTCCAAAGGTGTGCCTTCGCACATATCCAATGATGAATACTTGGGAGGGAGTAGGACTATATCGAGGACTCGAAGCTTGCCAAAATAAAGCCAAATGATGCAAGCAATTACAAGGTCCGATAACCAATTGAAAACAACAAATGAGTCCAAATGGAAACAACAAGATGTTATGATATGAGCAAAAGAGTGTTTGAAATAGAAAATAGAGAAGCTCCCCAAGATTTGTGCATACTTTAAAATCGGCATATTTCAATACAAAAAATGCACAAATATGGAATCCTCACTCCTCCATAAACATTTAAAACACATCAAATGAAAGATCAAATAAATGCTTAAATAAAATAGAGAAGTTCCCCAAGATTTGTGCACACTTTAGAATCGTTGTATTTCAATAAAAAATGCACAAATATGGAATCCTCACTTCTCCATAAACATTTAAGGCACAATAAATGATAAATAAGAAAAATGAGCATTATTAAATGAATTAGATGAGCTCCCCAAAGATAATGCACCATGATAATTGTATTTGGGAACAAGGTGCATAATCATGGAATCCTCACTCATCCAAGTTTATTTAACAATGCAAGGCATGAGAGAACAAATATGAGTGCCCAAATATGCAAACAAGAGGACCTAACACTCATAGGAAATTAAATTTTTTAGCCACTGAAGAATCAAAAGGAATAGAAAGGTGGTCTCCAAGGATTAAAAATCAACTAAAATTATCTTATCATATGTGTATATGTCTATAAGTGGAAAACATCACAGAGACATATGCCAACAAAGAAATATGCACACATAAAGAAGATATACAAGAAGGAATATGAAAAGCAAAAATGAAATCATAATATATACCAATAAGATTTTTGCTTCAAAGCATGGCCAAAAGCTCAAATGTATCTTATTGTACATTAATGAACTTCAAACACCAACACACTACATATATTACAACTATCACCAAGGTAAAAAAGAGAAAGTTGGAATATATGGAGAAAGGCAACAAGTATCACTAAAACTAGCAAAATCTCAGTATTGCACATCAGAGAAGTTGAGGAAAAGATAGGCAATAAAATTGCTAGATTGACATATTTGGGATTGATGGCTCATATGCACGATTTTGTATAGTCCCAATTATATGCACTCATCTCAACTTATACACATTTACAATAGTGAGTCCTCTTAAAACCATGGCTAGAACTACAACAATTACAAATACATTAATTCATGCTAGAAGGCAACCGACAAACGGTTGGAATCAAGATATGTGAGCGTGAGAAAGATGTGAGGACCGGAACTTAACTTCCAGAACCCCTGTGTTTATTCGTCAATCCCAAGGTCAACGTTGACGACACAACGAAATGTATATCATTGCAGACGTACAAAATAGTAATTTATTACAAAGTCTGAATAACAACATAGAGAAATGTCTAGTGACATTTATTACATCCAGAAACACAGCGGAAATATAAAACGCGTAGCGACTCCATCTCAGCCACAGGCAGTCGATGTAGTCCACGAGGCCTCACTCATCAGCGTCATCATAGTATTCATAGTCATCTCCTTCTCCATAGTACTCTGAAGTATCAACAAAAGTATTGCCATGAGTACATGACATACTCAACATACCCCTTATGCAAAACCTATAATATCTACATGTGGCTTGATGTGGAGGTTATATGGTTCTTTTGATTAAAGCCAATTTTATTTGCAATATGGTAATAGTTTTGATGAAAGCAGTCTTCGAAGAAAACATGTTTATCATCATTGTGGTAATTCTCAATAGTGTGATTGTCCACGAAAACTCACATAGTTCACAGATTCCGGGATAAGGATAGGGGCAAAGAGGGAAGTAGCAAGACAGGTTCCCGTATGTCAAGAAAGATTCATGTGTCGTCCATGACCGTGGACATGGCTATTCGAATAGTTTAAACTCTGCAGAGGTTGTACACTTTTCCCACACGACACAATCCCGTCTTGATGCCCACCAGCCGTCGCTGGTTTAATACACACCAATTGGTGTACCGGCAGATGGATTGTGACAAGGTCTTTTAGTTAGATCCCCCAAAGATATGACATGCCCACCGGGTATGGCGCACGGAACTGAGAGTATGTCCCCAAACCGGTCCCCCCATCTGTGCCGAAGGTTCTCCCGCAGGCAGACACCTCATCAGCGGTACAGCGACATCAACACCTAAGGCTGACTAACTTACTTGACCAAGCCAGTGCCCATTATAGCATGTGGTTGTACGGTTGGTCACAATCTTCAAATCCAAGACTTATTAGGAGCTCACGCGACACGGACGACGGATTGCCCCCTCCAACCAGTGAAGGGCAGCCAATCGCTCCTTCCTTTGATCCAGCTGTCGCCCTCGCCAGTGTTTAGACGGTAAGTTTCACCTAGAGTAGAATAGAATAGAGGAAACAACAACGGCTAGCTCAGCGAGCTCAACAAGTTTCAAAAGGGGTGTATGTGACACGAGGGTCACCCAATTCCTCCGAAGAGGGGAATCAAGGATCCTACTTATTATTAAGCATGGCTAAGAAATTCTACTCTAATAAGACTACTATATAGTATCTACTCAGGGTATTGTATGGCGATAGGTGTATTAAAGTATGTGTGTAACCAATATAGCATATATTTTTAAAACAATAAAATATAATGCACTTTATAAAGCTGGGATAAGACATGGTAAGGGGCATGCCTTCGTTGTTGTGAAAGTGTTCTTCCTTGTAATCTTGATCCTGCTCAAACCCGTCACTCCCTACGCGTCATAACGATGAACCACCGATAAATACACATTTCAAATAACCACAAATAAGATTCAAATATAAAGATCCAAATAGGCTTGCGAGGTTTGTACGGCTCAGTATAATAAGGGTCGGTCTACCGTTCTCGGCTAACAGTAAAAGTTTAGTAAAATAATATATATATATATATATATATATATATATATATATATATATATTTATTTAAAAAACTCGCGTCGCAGAAATAAAATATGCCATAGACAAATAGACTACACGCTAGCTAATCATACAGTAAGCATACAAGTGATAATAAAGGTATACAAGAAGCTACCGACCATTCACACATAAAATACTAGATCACAAGAGCTAAACATACACATGCATACATGTAGAATCTAAGATGAGCAAATTTGGTGCATGCGACCATGAGCAACATGTATGGTTCCACCGGCATATATTAATCAAGTAATACTGACATGTTGTACAACTAAAACATTAGCTAAATAACAAATTACAAGAATACACGTAGGACAATAATGAAATCTACCAGTTACTCATCTAGCTAAACATATATAAACAAATATAGAACAATATTAAGAACATGTCTTCTAATTCTGCTAAATACATCTACAACTACGCATGAAACAGTTTACAAAAATCTACTACACCACTACAGTATGCAAACTAGCAGATGGTATCTGGTTCACAGTGATAGAAGGAATTCAAAGTAGACAGACACAAAAATCTAAATAGCTAGCAACAGTACAAGCAGTAGACTAGGCAGATGCAATACACGGACAAGAATAAGTATCAAAATAATTTGGCTAACCATACATAGTATTCTCAATCTAAAGCCACTGCCGGGTTTCTAGACGCATTTATCACATTTTCTAAGTTGGAATCAAGATTAACGGATGTGTACATGGTGGTCTAATCTGCTCATGCCATCGGACGGCATTCGGTTCACCGGCATCGCCGTAAACTACAAAACTATGACGGAAAAACATGTCTAGGAGGTAGGCATACGTGTGGATAGGATGTGGGTGCAAGAATTTGTGCCAAAGCTCACCGAGTATGACGTAATCAGCCGGTGAAGTCGATGAACTGGGTTTCAAGAGCGTCGTAGCACGTCGCTGAGATCGAAGGCTTGAATTGCTCGAACGGATTCTGCTTCTCCTTACAGACGGCGACGTAGCGGATCGACCTCATGTGGTCGGAATTGCCGGAGTGAGAGTGCAGTTCAGCGGCCTGCCGGAGTGCTGTGGAAAAGGATCGGCAAGGGGGCCTAAGCTCTGGTGGTGGTTCGAGTTGGAAAACGGATATACAGGACCGTGATTCAGGAATATATACGAGGAAGATGCGCTCTGACTGGCAGGATTAAATGAGTATAAATGCACGCGTTTCTATTGCTGAGAGCTGTTTCGGCTAACGGAACGCGTGCGTGCATGCTAAAAGAGGAAGACGAGATCGAGCGTCGCTTCGCTCGACTGTGTTTTTGGCAAAGAAGTATTATGTAACAAAACAATCGGAACGACGGTCTAGTCCAGCATACTCTCGTCCAGCTACGCTAGACGTGCTAGACGGGGACTACGTCCCGTGCGTGTGTGCATTTGAAATAGGTGTGACCACTGCTAGTTCGATTGGGTCTATGAGCATCGGTACAAAAGAATAGAGTTGGAAATACAAGTTCGTAGAGGCAAAAGACCAAGAAAGCTACAACCTGTTTGGTGCAGCCATGCATGCACGTGCATGTGGTTGAACCAAGAATCTAGTTAAATCAAAGTTGGAGAGAACCAAATACATATAAATTGGAAACGCGAGATTCACATAACAATACTTAAAAGTAATTTTGAAAAAAATAGTTTTTTATATATATCAAAATAATTCCAAGAATTAACTTTAACAAATCCAAAAAAAATATTTATTTTTATTTGACCGCCATACAACATCCTTTGATAAAAAAAATTTAACCATAAAAAAAATCAGGATGTTACAGTTCTACCCACCTTATAAGGAATCTCGACCCCAAGATTCGACCTAAGAGAAAAGATTTGGAAATTCCGCACGAAGGGCATCCTCTCGTTCCCACGTCGCTTCCTCCTCACTATGGTTACTCCATTAAACCTTGCAAAATTTGATCACGTTTCTTCTAGTGGTCCTTAATTGCTCATCGAGAATTTTAACTGGGTATTCCTCATAAGTCAAATCATCCTGAACTTCTATAGCATCCAAAGAGGTTTTCCGAGCCTCTTCCTCTGGCTTATCAAAGCATTTCTTCAGTTGAGACACGTGGAACACGTTATGCACCTTGGACAATTTCTCAGGTAATGCCAACTCATAAGCAACTTCTCCACGTCTGGCGGTGATTGTAAAGGGTCTAATATATCGGGGTGCCAACTTCCCTTTCAATCCAAAACGTCGCATCCCGCGAAGTTGGGATACCTTCAGGTACACATCATCCCCCTTTCTTAAATGCTAAATCATGACGCCGTCTATCGGCATAGACTTTCTGTCTAGATTGAGCAGCCCGCAACCTTTCCTGAATCATCTTTACTTGCTTATCTGCCTCCTCAAGAGTGTCGGGTCCAAAAACTTGATTTTCTCCCACTTCATGCCAATTTAGTGGGGTGCGGCACTTTCGTCCATACAAGAATTCAAATGGAGACATTTGTAAGCTTGCCTGAAAGCTATTGTTGTAAGAGAACTCTGCGTATGGCAGACTCTTGTCCCAAGTGCGCTTGCATATCAAAGCACATGCCCGAAGCATGTCTTCCAGTATTTGGTTCACTCGCTCAGTCTGTCCATCAGTCTGTGGATGGTAAGCGGTACTAAAATTCAATTGTGTGCCTAAGACTTCATGGATCTTCTTCCAGAACCTTGATGTGAATTGAGTACCTCGATCAGAGACAATCTTCTTTGGAACTCCATGTAGGCAAACAATTCTGGCCATATATAACTCAGCCAATTTCTCCCCATTATAAGAAGTCTTCACTGGAATAAAGTGAGCTGACTTGGTCAATCGATCTATGACAACCCAAATAGAGTCATATCCTGATGATGTCCTCGGAAGCCCTGTGATGAAATCCATCCCGACTTCTTCCCATTTCCACTCAGGAACTTTAAGTGGTTGAAGTAATCCTGCAGGCTTTTGATGCTCGGCCTTGACTCTTCGACATACATCACATCGAGATACATAATCTGCAATTTCATGTTTCATGCTAGACCACCAGAAACTATCTCGAAGATCATGATACATCTTCGTACTTCCCGGGTGTATGGAGTATGATGACTCATGTGCCTCCTTCATGATTAAATCCTTGAGTTCTTTTTGGTCTGGCACCAATAAATGATCTCGGAACCAAATATTTCCATTTTCATCTTCCTTATAGTCAGGTGCTTCTCCTAACTTGATCTTTGATCGGATTTCTTCGATTCCCTTGTCGTTCTTCTGAGCTTCTCTTACTTGATCCTCTAGAGTAAACTTGACTTCTAACATACCTTCCTTCTCAGCAAGACTCATGTTCAAGTTTAATTTTTTGAATTCCTCATGCAGTTCTGGTTGAGCTTCCTGAATCATAAGATTATTGCAGTAAACCTTTCTACTCAATGCATCAGCTACGACATTGGCTTTACCAGGGTGATAATTAACTCCAATGTTGTAGTCCTTAATTAATTCCATCCATCTTCTCTATCTAAGATTCAAATCTGGTTGGGTGAAAATATACTTCAGGCTCTTATGATCTGTATATATCTCACATCGATTACCAATAAGATAGTGTCTCCAGATCTTCAAAGAATGTACTACGGCATCCAATTCCAAATCATGTGTGGGATAGTTCACTTCATGTGGACGTAATTGTCTCGATGCATAAGCTACAACCTTTTCTTGTTGCATGAGAACACAACCCAAACCCTGTTTGGAAGAATCACAATAAACTTCAAAATCCTTTCGAATATCTGGCAAAGTTAACACTGGAGCAGAAGTTAGTCTCCTCTCGAGTTCTCGGAAACTGGTCTCACACGCTGGTGTCCACTCAAATTTGTTCTCCTTCTTGATCAATTGTGTCATCGGTCTTGCGATTCTTGAGAAATCTTCTATAAAGTGGTGGTAATATCCCGCAAGTCCGAGGAAGCTGCGTATTTCTGACACATTCTTTGGTTGTTTCCAACTAAGTACTGCTTCCACTTTAGCTGAATCCATTGCTACCCCTTCGGCTGAAATGACATGACCAAGAAAATCAACTTGTTTCAACCAAAACTGCGCACTTGCTAAACTTGGCATAGAGTTGATGTTCTCTAAGCCTTTCTAGAACAATTCGTAGGTGTTTCTCGTGCTCTTCCTCATTACGGGAGTAGATCAGCACATCATCAATGAATACCACTACGAATTTATCCAAGCAATCCATGAAAACTTTATTCATGAGATTCATGAAGTAAGTTGGTGCATTCGTGAGTCCAAATGACATAACTAGAAACTCATACAACCCATAACGAGTGATAAATGCTGTTTTGGGTATATCTTTAGGTCGAATCTTTAACTGATGGTATCCTGACCTGAGATCTATCTTTGAGAAAACAGAAGCTCCTTTCAACTGATCAAACAAATCATCGATCCTCGGTAAAGGGTATTTGTTTTTGATAGTTACTTCATTCAGAGCATGGTAGTCCACGCACATGCGCATGGAACCATCCTTCTTCTTTACAAACAACACCGGTGCTCCCCAAGGCGAGGTGCTCGGTCTAATGTATCCCTTCTTGATAAGTTCCTGGATTTGCTTCTTCATCTCAGCTAGCTCATTTGCTGGCATCCTATATGGTCTCTTTGCAATAGGGGCAGTGCCTGGCACTAACTCAATGGCAAAATCTATCTCACGATCTGGTGGAAGACCTGGTAATTCCTCTGGGAACACATCCGGGTATTCCTTAACAACCCTAACATCAGACACAAACATCTCCTTCAAGCTATTCAACAAACTGGTTACTATAGTTTCCGATGTTACCTCAGGCTTGTAATTCACCACAATTCCTTCAGTACTCGTTAATTATATGGCTCTAAGGCCACAATCTATCATAGCTTTGTGTTTCCCTAACCAGTTCATGCCAAGAATGACATCTAACCCTTTAGAGTCTAACACTATAGATTTGCTAGAAACTCTACTCCCTCGATCGTTATGATCACTTTAGGGCATTTCAAACCTGACATAAGGATTCCCCCAGGTGATTGTACTGCCATTGACTGACCCATACCCTCAGTTTTCAAATGGTGTTTTTCAGCAAATTGCTTGGAAACAAATGAATGAGAAGCTCCAGAATCAAAAAGTACTGAACCATAACATGAGTTGATTGGGAACATACCAAGAACAACATCTGAGGCTTCATTAGCTTGTTCGGCTGTGACATGGTTGACTTGACCACGACCCAGCTGTCCTGAGGCATTAGATGCGCCTCCTGGTGTAGGCAGTATGCCTCGCCCACGTCCCACTGTTGGTGTCTTGGCAGCAGACCCCAAATTGAACTTCACTGGTGTCGGCCCTGTGTTCTTCTTGTTCGGGCATGCAGCAAAAAAGTGTCCCTCTATGCCACAGTTGTAGCACGCCTTTCCAGCAGTGTTGGCATGGTTTCCTCCAACTTGAGCTCTCGGAGTACGGTAGGAATTGTGCTGAAAGTTATGACTAGTCTTTGCTGACTTGGAAGCTGCTCCACGATAACCAGAGTGGTTATTATTCTTCTGGCGTGAGCTTCCAGCTCCATGCTTACCCTGTGGTGCTTTGCGCTTTCGGTGTTCCTCTAACTCTCTCTTTGAGTTCTCTTGCAGGATAGCCTTGTTTACCTGGCTCTGGAAATTTGGAAAATCATGGGATACCAATCTATCCTTCAGACCCGGGTTCAAACCCCTCAGGATTCTAGCAGTCTTGTCTGCCTCAGTAGGAATATCTGCTTTCCCATAGCATGATAACTGAGTAAAATGGTCCCAATACTCAGAGACTGACATCTTTCATTGGACAAGAGCTCGAAATTCATCCCTCTTCAGCTCCATGAGACCAGCAGGAATGTGTGTAGTGCGAAAAGCTTCCGAAAATTCATTCCAGGTGATTGCCTCAGCATCATCATGTGCATCATACAAACTCTCCCACCAATCTGCAGCTACACCCTGGAGTTGGTGCGCCGCAAACTTCACACGGTCTTGTGCATCAACATTGACCAAATTGAGATTCCTGCAAATGTCCTTCAGCTGATCCTGCGAAAGTAGGTGGCTTTGTCCTCATGAACTCTGCTATCTTCGACTGTGGTGGAGGACGATGACCTTGATTCTGATTCGGGTTTTGGTTTTGGTTCTGATTCGCCATGTTGGCGGCCATCTGCTGCAGTAACTGTGTTTGCATCAACATTATTTGTTCCATGTTGAGTGGCGGCGGCGGAGGTGGTGGCTGCTGTCCCTCATCCTCAGTATCGCTATCAGTGTCATGGACTTCACCCTCAGCAAAGTTCTCCTCGAACGCCGGTCCACGACCGCGTCCACGTCCGCGTCCACCGCGACCACGACCTCGGTTGGCTTTCATCCTGTTGTCTCTCAAGATTAGAATAGACAAGAGGGAAATAAACTACCCCAAAACCAAACTTACACGGACAAACAATTGGAACATCAAAGAAATCCAAACGAGAACCAAATCTGTCTTAAAATCTCACACACAAAAAGGTTCAAAATAAAGTAGTAGCTATACCACATATAGATTGGTATAGTCTACTCGACACACATGCAATTATTTGAAATAACTTACGTCTCACATATTATTAAATAAAGTCTCTCTCATTGTTCAATGTAGTCTACCCGTCCAGGTACCCATGCGATCCTGCATTCGGCTGACCAGGTGCGAAGCTAGACTATGCTTCATCTGAGCTTGCTGGAATCCTTTCTTCAGGCTCTGTTTCTTCCCCCTGAGACTGATCAACATGCTCCTGCTGTACTGGTGATGGTGCCGGTAGTGCGAGCATCGGTGCAATGGCCTGGAGAGAAAGACGACGCCTCGCTGCACGCTGACATTTCTTCTTCCTTGTAACCCGTATACGTGCATGGTACCGGATGCCACGCGCATTGTCATAAAATGTCATGCGACGCTGTGCATTGGGTGCATGTTGCGGTAGCTCTAGTCCCTGTCCTTCACCACCATCATTGACTGCCAGCACGGTCTCCGTAGCGACCTCGACCATATGCACCATGGCGATGGCATCTTCAGCAGTAGCTTCAGCAACTTCACGTGCAGCATTGACGGCACCTAAGGTTGTGTTAGCTTCCACCAATATCTCCTCCAAAGTCTGTGCTCGATCCTAATAGTGATGGATAAGGTGGCGTGCATCCTCTAGCATACCGGTGACTGCGACCAAGCGATTCTCTAGTCCGAAGTTGAGTGAGGCCATGCGAGTGAGTGTGGGATCATCCTCATTCTGGTACCTCATGTTCTGACGGAGCGCACCTCCCTCATCTCGGTAGGCAAAGTAACGAAACTGTGTGTTTCGTAACTCATCTTGGTATATACCGGCCATCCTCTGCATTGCCTGGTGAATGGTATGGATGGTGACATCCACAAAGTCCACTCCATCAGCAGTGAATTGGTGCCCTCTTGTTCCTGCGCGTCTTCCACGTGGTGATAGGTTCGGAAGTACCACCAAGGTAACTCTCATAGTCTCCTCGTCCCAGACATTCCGAAAGGTGTATCCAGTCGCTTCAGGGTCACGGTCATAACCCAACCTCGTTAGCATATCGCGAAACTCTCGACCAAGGTTCCCAAACTCCTCGATCCGGCGGGTCGTAGGTACGGCCATCTACGCACATTTGAATAAGAGGAGAATATCAGTAACAAAATTTTGTAAAATCTAAATGAATAGACGAGCAACAATAAGGAATCCTATTATTTTGTAACATATGTTTGGTTAGTATACGCATACTAAAGGCTTTCCATTTTATCAAAGGCCACGTGACTAGGTCGACGTCGGCTCTGATACCACTTCTGTGAGGCCCGGAACTTAACTTCCAGACCCCCTGTGTTTATTCGTCAATCCCAAGATCAACGTTGACGACACATCGAAATGTATATCATTGCAGACGTACAAAATAGTAATTTATTACAAAGTCTGAATAACAACATAGAGAAATGTCTAGTGACATTTATTACATCCAGAAACACAGCGGAAATATAAAACGCGTAGCGACTCCATCTCAGCCACAGGCAGTCGATGTAGTCCACGAGGCCTCACTCATCAGCGTCATCATAGTAGTCATAGTCATCTCCTTCTCCATAGTACTCTGAAGTATCAACAAAAGTATTGCCATGAGTACATGACGTACTCAGCATACCCCTTATGCAAAACCTATAATATCTACATGTGGCTTGATGTGGAGGTTATATGGTTCTTTTGCTTAAAGCCAATTTTATTTGCAATATGGTAATAGTTTTGATGAAATAAGTCTTCGAAGAAAACATGTTTATCATCATTGTGGTAATTCTCAATAGTGTGATTGTCCACGAAAACTCACATAGTTCACAGATTCCGGGATAAGGATAGGGGCAAAGAGGGAAGTAGCAAGACAGGTTCCCGTATGTCAAGAAAGATTCATGTGTCGTCCATGACCGTGGACATGGCTATTCGAATAGTTTAAACTCTGCAGAGGTTGTACACTTTTCCCACACGACACAATCCCGTCTTGACGCCCACCAGCCGTCGCTGGTTTAATACACACCAATTGGTGTACCGGTAGATGGATTGTGACAAGGTCTTTTAGTTAGATCCCCCAAAGATATGACATGCCCACCGGGTATGGAGCACGGAACTGAGAGTATGTCCCCAAACCGGTCCCCCCATCTGTGCCGAAGGTTCTCCCGCAGGCAGACACCTCATCAGCGGTACGACGACATCAACACCTAAGGCTGACTAACTTACTTGACCAAGCCAGTGCCCATTATAGCATGTGGTTGTACGGTTGGTCACAATCTTCAAATCCAAGACTTATTAGGACCTCACGCGGCACGGACGACGGATTGCCCCCTCCAACTAGTGAAGGGCAGCCAATCGCTCCTTCCTTTGATCCAGCTGTCGCCCTCGCCAGTGTTTAGACGGTAAGATTCACCCAGAGTAGAATAGAATAGAGGAAACAACAACGGCTAGCTCAGCGAGCTCAACAAGTTTCAAAAGGGGTGTATGTGACACGAGGGTCACCCAATTCCCCCGAAGAGGGGAATCAAGGATCCTACTTATTATTAAGCATGGCTAAGAAATTCTACTCTAATAAGACTACTATATAGTATCTACTCAGGGTATTGTATGGCGATAGGTGTATCAAGGTATGTGTGTAACCAAAATAGCATATATTTGTAAAACAATAAAATATAATACACTTTATAAAGCTGGGATAAGACATGGTAAGGGGCATGCCTTCGTTGTTGTGAAAGTGTTCTTCCTCGTAATCTTGATCCTGCTCAAACCCGTCACTCCCTACGCGTCATAACGATGAACCACCGATAAATACACATTTCAAATAACCACAAATAAGATTCAAATATAAAGATCCAAATAGGCTTGCGAGGTTTGTACGGCTCAGTATAATAAGGGTCGGTCTACCGTTCTCGGCTAACAGTAAAAATTTAGTAAAATAATATATATATATATATATATATATATATATATATATATATATATATATATATATTTGGAAAACTCGCGTCGCAGAAATAAAATATGCCATAGACAAATAGACTACATGCTAGCTAATCATACAGTAAGCATACAAGTGATAATAAAGGTATACAAAAAGCTACCGACCATTCACACATAAAATACTAGATCACAAGAGCTAAACATACACATGCATACATGCAGAATCTAAGATGAGCAAATTTGGTGCATGCGACCATGAGCAACATGTATGGTTCCACCGGCATATATTAATCAAGCAATACTGACATGTTGTACAACTAAAACATTAGCTAAATAACAAATTACAAGAATACACGTAGGACAATAATTAAATCTACCAGTTACTCATCTAGCTAAACATATATAAACAAATATAGAACAATATTAAGAACATGTCTTCTAATTTTGCTAAATACATCTACAACTACGCATGAAACAGTTTACAAAAATCTACTACACCACTACAATATGCAAACTAGCAGATGGTATCTGGTTCACAGTGATAGAAGGAATTCAAAGTAGACAGACACAAAAATCTAAAAAGCTAGCAACAGTACAAGCAGTAGACTAGGCAGATGCAATACACGGACAAGAATAAGTATCAAAATAATTTGACTAACCGTACGTAGTATTCTCAATCTAAAGCCACTGCTGGGTCTCTAGACGCATTTGTCACATTTTCTAAGTTGAAACCAAGATTAACGGACGTGTACGTGGGTGTCTAATCTGCTCATGCCATTAGACGGCATTCGGTTCACCGGCATCGCCGTAAACTACAAAACTACGACGGAAAAACATGTCTAGGAGATAGGCATACGTGTGGATAGGATGTGGGTGCAATAATTTGTGACGAAGCTCACCGAGTATGACGTAATCAGCCGATGAAGTCGATGAACTGGGTTTCAAGAGCGTCGCAGCACGTCGCTGAGATCGAATGCTTGAATTGCTCGAACGGATTCTGCTTCTCCTTACAGACGGCGACGTAGCGGATCGACCTCTTGTGGTCGGAATTGCCGGAGTGAGTGTGCAGTTCAGCGGCCTGCCGGAGTGCTGTGGAAAAGGATCAGCATGGGGGCCTAAGCTCTGGTGGTGGTGCGAGTTGGAAAACGGATATACAGGACCGTGATTCAGGAATATATACGAGGAAGATGCGCTCTGACTGGCATGATTAAATGAGTATAAATGCACGCGTTTCTATTGCTGAGAGCTGTTTCGGCTAACGGCACGCGTGCGTGCATGCTAAAAGAGGAAGACGAGACGAGCGTCGCTTCGCTCGACTGTGTTGTTGGGCAAATAATAAGTATGTAACAAAACAATTGGAACGACGGTCTAGTCCAGCATACTCTCGTCCAGCTAGACGTGCTAGACGGGGACTACGTCCCATGCGTGTGTGCATTTGAAATAGGTGATGACCGCTGCTAGTTCGATTGGGTCTATGAGCATCGGTACAAAAGAATAGAGTTGGAAATACAAGTTCGTAGAGGCAAAAGACCAGGAAAGCTACAACCTGTTTGGTCCAGCCATGCATGCACGTGCATGTGGCTGAACCAAGAATCTAGTTAAATCAAAGTTGGAGGGAACCAAATACAAATAAATTGGAAAAACGAGATTCACATAACAATACTTAAAGTAATTTTCAAAATAAATAGTTTTTTTATATATATCAAAATAATTCCAAGAATTAACTTTAACAAATCCAAACAAAATATTTATTTTTATTTGACCGCCATACAACATCCTTTGATAAAAAAAATTTAACCATAAAAAAAATCAGGATGTTACAAAAGAGATACTTGTTACCGAGATATAATTAGTAGGATGTAGAGGATATGAATTCGTTGATCATCCTATAGCTTGCCTCAAATTTTTTTCTAAGCATCACTTCTTCAAAATTGAGAGACAAGCGTCCAATATATCTCCAATGTACCTAAAACACATTTCAGTACAAAATGGTCCCCAAACTAATTGGGTTCAATGTAGTTAGTGCAACTACAATACATAGGAGAGACTCTACATAAATATGTGCATATTGATATGAAATTGAATTTCATGCACAACTTAGCCGATGGGATTTGGTGAAGTTTTCCCTATATATTGGATAAAATAAAGCAAGCATGTCATAATATAAACATATAGTAAATATGCATGCATAAAGCTTTCAAGAACCAAAAAGAAGATACAATTTGAACAAAAACACTAAGTAAATCGAGATTGCACACACAAGGGTGTGACTCAACAAACGATGTCCAAATTATATCCAAGAACCAATTCAACACATGAAAGATCACAAATTCAACAAATGAACTAGGCTAAAACCAAAGGAGCAAAAGATAGATAGAAATAAAAATGCTTAAGGATTTATCTCATTCTAAAATGGTCAAATCATGAAACAAGTGAGACAAAACCAACTCCCAAAAAGAGCAAGGTTCCAACAAGAAACCAAACTCCCCAAACTTCTCATGATGGCACAAATACCAAAACGAAAAGATTGAGGTTCCAAGCACATAAAACCCGATATGGATCAAACAAAGAAGCATAAATGTGAGTGTTCTAAATAATATAGGAGAGCTCCCCCATAGATAGTGCATTATATAGGATTTTCCTTTTGAATGCAAAATGCACACAAATGGGATCATCACTAGTACCTACAATAAATAAAACACAAAAGGATACCAATAAAAATAAAAGGATCCAAAAGTAGCAAGGAAAACATGGGAGCACACAATACATTTACTTGTCCAAAGATAGGACAAGATTTAAGCAAGGGCCAAAGTGAATATGATCAATAAATTTTACCATAAATTTAGTACTAATTGTCCACTGACAAGAAGTATTGAGAATAATCTTCCCTAGGTAGTTCATTCGGATATCCAAGATCATATTCACACAAAGAAGCATATAACAAAGTATAAGAATTAAGTTTGATGCGCCGAACAAGATTCTTGGTAGCTTCCAATTGTCACATAATCACTAGTGATTAGAGTAACTTGAAGCAAATGGTTTCCATGCGGATATATATATATCTAAATATGAGGAAACACATACCAAGAAGCACTCTCACAAACAAGATCCAAAATATGAGCAATAAGGTCATTCAAGCAAACTGGAACTTGTATGAGCACGTGTGTCACTTAGGAGCTAGATAATTATCAATATCAATTTTAAGTGACACAACCTCGAATTTTCACATTTTCTAGGATTGTAATAAGCACTAAGCATATGACTCCCCCATAATGTGATACTACCATAAAACCATCGTGAGGCAAAATAATACAAATAGAGATAATTAATGGACATTATAAAACTTAAATTTCTCATGAGAATTATACCACATAGAGACTAGACAATAATCCAATATAAATACTAGGTGGTATTCCTCATGTACACACAATTTTAGGATTGTGGAATGCCCAAGCATAACACTCCCCCAAAATGGGATAATCCATTAATTTCTCACAAGAGCCACATAAGATATCAAATATAATCAATTAAGGCTTCAATACAAAAAATACACATACATGGTGTGCCACCTAATCATATACAAATATACTTGATACCTCAAGATAATTAAGTGGAAAGCACAACATGTACAAAAGCATGGAAAATACAAAACCAACACATGCACAAGGGGCGAGTAACTTTCAATGTAATGAGTTTAGCATATGTTACCGCAAGGAGGAACATTGGAAATATAATATACTCCCTCCGTTTTAAAATATAAGATGTTTTAGCTTTGTGAAGTGAGTGTATCTAGACCTCTTCTAGTGTCTAGGTTCATTTAGATTTAGAGTGAACCTAGACACTAAAAGGAGTCTAGATACACTCCCTTCACAAAGCTAAAACATCTTATATTTTGAAACGGAGGGAGTAATCAAGATAATCCAAATGGCTTGGCTTGACAATAATAATTGATGAAGATCCCTCAATTCTTCATAATGTAGCTAAGACTCCAATGCCCTCCAAAATACACCTATTGATCAAGTTTTGGCTAGTTGGTCCCCAACCAAGTTGGGTCCTAAGAGGTTAGTCACAATAGGCTTGGCAACCCAAATGGATCTTTTCTTGACACCACATTGGGCACCAACAAATTTGGCAAACACATTGCCAACCTCATCCTTATAAAGAGAATAAGCATCATCAATAATGATAGGGTTGGATGAGGAGATACCAATAGTGCATGAGGAAGAGATGTGCCCTTTCTTACGACAAATGTAGCAAGTTCTACTCTTGCCACCTTTATTTTTGGATGTAGCAACAACTTGAGGAAGAGCTTGAGTCTTCTTGGGAGGAGGCCCATCTCTAGCAAGATGTAGAGCTTGAGGCCGCTTCCCTTGTTGCTTCTTTCCAAGGGACTTCTTCTTTAATGGGCAATGTTTGACATGATGCCCTTCTTCCTTGCACTTGAAGCAAACAATGTTGGCCGGATTCTTGACTTGATCTTGGCCATTTGTCTTGTTGTCCTTGTGCTTCAACTTGATAGTGGACTTGTTCTTGACACTGGAGTTGAATCCAAGCCCACTCTTGTCATTGGGGGATTTTTGCACACTCAAGATTTTGTTGAGTGCGACCTTCCCTTGATGACCCTTTTTCAAGTCATTCTTCAAAGAAGTGACTTGAGCCTTGAGCTTTTTGATTTCCTCTACATGGTTAGTTTCAACAAAGACACTAGAGGAAGTAGATGCTACATTGTTAGAGCAACAAGGCATGGAACGTAATTCATCACGAGATATAGCATGGTTGTGAGATAATGAATTGCAAGGACTAGCACATGGCAATATTATACTCGGAGTAGATATAGTGCTAATGTCCACATGAGGCCCACTCGATGTTACCTTTGACACAATGGCCTCATGAGCTAACTTTAGCCTACCATGGGATACTAGAAGATCCTCATGCGAGCTCGAGAGCTTAACATGACTTTCTTCTAATTTCCCATAGTTGCTCGTTAGCAAAGCAAGTTGAGCTTTTAGCTCAACATTCTCCTTCGAAATAGATGCTTCACAATAAATGGAGTTAGTAGCACAAGCATCATCATTATTAGCAAGAGGTGAGGGCAACTTGGTAAGCTCTTTTGAATATGAAGCTTTAAGTTGCTCATGTGACTCGATGAGTTTTATGAGCTCACCCTTTATGACCCTAGAGCCATTTTTGAGGTGCTCAAAATCCTCAAGGAGTTTAGCATAAGCACCTTCAAGTTCATCATTTTTAATCTTGAAGGAGTTTGCCACCGCAAGTTCTCTATCATGGTATTCCTTTACTCTAGATAATTCTAGAGTAAAAGTCTCCTCAAGAGATTCTTTGGTGGTTTGTTCTTCTTCAAGGGAGTCCTTTAGTTGTGCAACTTCATTAGCATACTCACGCTAAAGACTACCCATTTTATCAAAGTTGTTATCATGCACCTCAATTTGTGTTTCTAACTTATCAATATGTTCTTTGCTCTTAATAGCAAAGTCCAAGATTTCAACAAAGTTAGAGCAAGCAATATCCTTTTTAACAAGGGCACGATAAACAATCTCACCCTTTTCATATAAATCATCAATATCAATATATTCTTCCACATTATCCACATCTTCCTCATCACAAGAGGTAATGGGTTCCAAAGTAGGAGTTACCTTTGAATCCCTAGCCATAAGGCATAAGTGGGTACCGGAAGAAGGTGAAGATGAGATTACATTTGTGGCTTCATTCAAGACCATGTCTAGGCCCATAGGTTCTTCATTTTCCTCTACATGGTTAGCAACACAAGCACTAGAGGAAATAGAAGCATTTTTTATCATGGCAACAAGACAACATGAGCATATCATCATGAGATTTATTCAAGTCATTTCTACTTGATATGCAAGGACTATTATCACAAGCATGTAAGGAATTTTGAGTGCTAGAAGTGTTAAGGTCCAAAGATAGATCATTGCAACTAGATAGATATGAGGGATTACAAACAGTGAACACACTATCCATATTGCAATTTCTATCACCACTCACCATATCATTACCTTGTGAAAAGTCACATGTTGGTGAAGTGGTAGAGGATGAGAACTCATCTCGACCGGAAGTGGAAGCAACACAATCATCCTCAATAATGGTGGACACAACATATTTACCTTGAAGTTTTTTCCATAACTCATGAGCGCTCCAAAAAGGAATGATTGAAGAGGTAACTACATAGCTCAAAGCATTAACAAGCACATTAGAAGCTTGAGCATCGAGATATAAGTTTTTCTCATCCTCACAAGATAGATTTTTGAAATCCATAGGAGGAGAAAACCCTATATCTACAATACGCTCCAAATTTGGGTCCATGTCCGGAAAATGAATGAGCATGCGATTTTTCCATATATTATAATTTGTGTCATCGAATGTGAACATGTCATTGTGCACTAATCCTCTAGCCGACATCTTTACTCTCAAGGCGGTAAAGCCTAAAATGATAGACCAGGCTCTGATACCAATTGAAAGGATACGGATGTCGCCTAGAGGGGGGGGGTGAATAGGCGATTAAAACTTTTCCTAGAGTGGCTCAACAAAGGCAGAATAAAACTAGTGTTTACTTTGTTAAGCACAACCTAGAACAACTAAGGTTCACCTATGTGCACCAACAACTTATGCTAAGCAATACAAGCAACAAAGTAATAGCAAGATATATATTACTTCAAGCACGAAGGCTATCACAATGTAAAGTGCATAAGTAAAGAGGTCGGGTATAGAGATAACCAAGGCACACGGGGACACCGATATTTTACCGAGTTCCTCCCAACATGGAGTACGTCTCGTTTGGAGATGGGGTGGTATCAAACCACCAATGCCACAAAAGGCCTCCCTTATTCTCCGGTGAATCTCACCCCAACAGGATCGATCCATGCTTCCACTATCGGTGCACTTGTCGGTGGAAACCGGAACCTCTCACAAGGTTGGGGCACTTCTCCACAAATTAATTGGAGGCTCCTAACAAATGCCACAAAAGGCATCAACAAATGCCAGCAAGGCCACAAAACCGTCTAGGGTTCCAAGAACCCAAGAGGGACAAGCTCCAATGAGCAACTCAAACCAAATCCTCCGAGGAGAACTCAAACCGATGCACCAAATGCAAATGGCAAGAACACCACAAAGGTGTTCAAATCCTTCTCTCCCAAATTCCACCAAAGCTACAAAAGCTTATGGGGTAATAAGAGAGGAAGAACAATTGAGGAAATCCACAAAAGACTCCAAGATCTAGATCCCAATATGTTCCCCTCACTTAGAGGAGAGATTGATTGGTGAGATTGTAGATCTAGATCTCCTCTTTCAAATCCCTCAAGAATATGCAAGAATCATTGGAGGGATTGAGAGAAAGCAAGCTCAAGAAGGTCAACAATGGAGGGGAAAACTTGCAAGAATGGTTGAGGAACCATTGGGGAAGAAGGCCCCTTATATAGGTCCCTCCAAAATCCAACCGTTGCAGCCCAAAAACGCGATTCCCGGTACTACTGGACTTTTTCCCGGTACTACCGGACTTTCTCGGCACTACCGGACATTTCCTGGGGCTCCAAACGCATTTTTCTCTGCGCTCCCCGGTACCAAAATGCGGTACTACCGGACCCCGGTACTACCGGATCCTGGTCTGGTACTACCGGTCATCACAGAACGAAAACAACCATAACTTTTGCATCCGGACTCCGATTTCGATGATCTTGGGCTCGTTTCGAAGAGGACAACAACCTCTACAAGATCATGCAAAGAAACATCATAGTACAGCAAGGGAGGATAGATCCAAATGACGAAGTAAAAAACCTTCTGCCGTGCTAGGTACTAAAATGCGGTACTACCGCTTTTTGGTACCTAGCCCGGCAGTGGATTTTGGCAACTTTCCAAAACCTTCTGCCTTGCTAGGTACCTAGGAGACCAGCAAATATTCAAACGGCTATAACTTTTGATTGGTAACTCCGATCGACCCGATTCCAATTGCGTTGGAAAGAGGACGACATGAGCTTCCCTATAAAAGGTAAAAATATTGGTTATCACCAAGTGAGAATGTATCAAGTATAATAATGTGAGATACCTCACTTGGTGAGAAACCGAAAAACCGCATAGATCAAAATCGCAATAAGATATAAAAGAGGGATCCGATTTTGATGAACAAGAGCTTGTTATGGAGATTACCACAAGCTATATATCCTCACATGGATAAGACCAAATAACAACCAAATATGATGATGCAAGTATGCAAAGGTTTGAGCTCTCTCCGAATGATGTGATCGAGTTACTCATTCGAGAGCCCCTCTTGATAGTACGGTTATCTATCCTAGACCTGGTCTTCCACTAACAATATAAGACCGGCAAAAGGGAAAACCTATCAAGATTATACCTTTGCCTTGAGCATTCCACTTGAGCTCGATGTAGACGATCTTTACCTTCTCAAGATGGAACGCCTTTCTTGATTCCTCATCATCGATCCATGATCACCAAGGATGACAAGCATCAAACATGAGATCTTCTAAAGATTGCGCATTTTGAGCTTGCACAACATATCTTCTTCTCATTTAATCGACCTTGGAGCCGACACAAGCTCCAAGTGATGCCAATGGACAATTCCTACAAGTATAACTTAATACACACATTAGTCCATAAAGATTGTCATTAATTACCAAAACCACACATGGGGGCCCACATGTTCTTTCAAAAGGGCATGCAGAGGGGTGCACCGTTATACTAGAGGCTGTTGCACGACATGATCTCTGAATTTGATACTTCTTTTTTGGCATGGCTGGATCAAACAATGACATCAATGTATTTCAGCGATCTCCGATGTTTGCTAGGCTGGCAGAAGGCAATGCCCACAGGTTTCCTATGATATCAATAGCAATCTATATGATACGGGTTACTATCTAGCTGGCGGTATCTATCCCTCCTGGGCCACCTTTGTGAAAACAATCCGCAATCTCGTAGATGAGAAATGCAAAAGGTTTGTGAAAGAGCAAGATGCCGCTAGGAAGGATATGGAGTGAGCATTTGGTGTGCTTCAGTTAAGGTAGGCTATTATTCGATACCCTGCTAGAACCTAGAGCACAGAGAGGATGTGGGATGCGATGACTGTTTGTGTGATCATGCACAACATGATCGTCGAGGACGAGCGTGATAACGATATCTTGGATCAAAGCTGGGACTTTCAGGGTCAGTTGATTGAGCCAGAGCCAAGTCTAGCGTCTTGGAAAGATTTCATGCAAGTGCATAAAAAATTGGGTCGCAGGTAGACTCATAATCGGCTTCAACTAGATTTGGTTGAGCATATATGGGCTCGTGGGGGAACCTTAAGGGTTAATCCCTTATTTATTTCTTGTAATTTAGATGATGTTTGGTTATTTTTTATCCAAGCATGTGAGTGTGAACTAGTCATATGTAAGCACTATTTTAATTAGATTACCTAATCTAGTTTATTTGTTTGTTAAACTATACATTTATCTAGATACTTTGTGTCTAAATCTGTAAACATGTGAAAATTTTGGCCAGCACTTGACAACACGGATAAATAAATGGTGTCGCTGGAAACGGCTGGCCGAACAAACCAGACCATAACACAATATCAACCGTGAACAAAAACGAACCTTTAGATGCTGTTTTGATCGCCCTGCTGGAGATGCCCTCGGGTGTTGGATGAATCGGCACCGCCGACGACCAAAAGAACTAAAGAAGTGAATATAACATCCACCGGTATTCTGTTGCACCGACCACAAGACAACAAAAAACATCACCGGACGTACACGTTCGACATGGAGATGATGCACCGTGCACGGAAACGAAGCAACGCATATAAGGCAAATAAATAATTCGTAAAAGAAAAATCAGTTGGGAGAAACTTCTACATCCAAAATACAGAGACCAGAAAACGCCCGGAAACATTGACAGCGGCAGAGAAGGTGGTGTGGTCAAAACCGAAAGGATTCCTGCTCAGATTATAGTGCATCCCAGGCGTACATCTGGCATCTGTCATATATCTACTCATGCATATGAATGAAGATAGACAAAACAAATGCACGCAAGAGACTCTGATGGGAGCAAGAAAGTAACCTCGAACTGAGATGCAGGCTAGCACGTCCTGCCGTCGCGCCGAGCACTGTGGAGATATCCGTGGCCTATAGCATACGAGCTGGGGCCACTTATGCCCTCCTACTCTTCTAGGGTGGTCATGTTTGCCAGTTCAGTAAAATGTTAGTGCCTGAAGTTTAGATGAGAATGATATTATGTTGATCGAAAATCTTTAGGAGATAACTTAAAGGATTCAATTATCTATGAATTAGTCAATTCTAAAAAATGGTAACCTTGGAATAATTTATACAGATCCATTTACGGTACATATGATAATCATAGTTCTACACTACGTATACATGATCTCACCACAGAAATAAAAAATATATAGGTCACACAACAAACTAAAAAGAATGTGTATACTATCAGCGATGTGCGTATGTACATATATATACACATGAATCGGGATGGACGGCTAGGGCTTGGTGTAGACAGTGACGTTGGTCCAGCGCGACTCCATGCAGGGCGACCAGTCGTGGTGCTGCATATAGACGCCGAACTTGAAGTAGTATGACCGGCTAGGGGTAACAGAGGTGGCAAACCTCTTCTGCCCGTCGATGTAAGCTGCCACGGTGGACATGTCGACATCATGCACCACGTTGAGCCGGAACCAGCGGTCGTAGATGTTTCCCTCCACGGACTGCCCGCTATAGAAGCGGAGGACACCGTCGTAGACGTGTAGCATCAGCACCGTCGAGTGCTCTGCGCCTTCCTCGTTGTGGATCTGCATCACCGACACGCCGGATGTGCCGGACGGCACGTACCCGTAACCCTGGAATTGCCACACTCCCGACGAGTAGTCGTGACCCTGCATTCATCAGATATTTGTCAGATATGTATTTCCCTGATTCTAGATTTCCAATGCAAATACCCTGGCGCAATTAGCTTACCCTGAGCCTGACTTCAGTGCGTGGGTTGGTGTGTGTGGCGGTGTTGAAAGGTTTGTCGGTGTCGTGCACCCAGAACTGGCGGACACCATGGATATACCGGAACCGCTGGCTCTCTGGCACGTTGTAGGGGCTCTGCACCTGGAAGTTGCCATCGGTTAAGTCCACCTTCACAAACCCGGACATGGGGTTCACGCCGGAGGCTGATGCAAGGACACAGTGCGCGACGATCGCCACGAGCAGGAGAAGCATCGGTCTGGACAGAGGAGAAATCATCTTTAATCCTTGTCTAGATGGAGCCTTTTCCTTTGGTATGTGGGTCTAGATCGAGCTTAAGCTAAGTGAGAAGGCTAATCGAGTTGAGGATTCATGTTTGAAGCTAAGAAGCGCAATTGTAAGCATATATATAGTACTCCCGAGTTTAGCTAGGAGTATTACTGAGCCTGCCAAATGATAATTTAGTACACTACGTCGGCTGTAAAATATTGTCAAGTAAACAACAATAAGATATGCCGTGCGCAAGTATTGTCATGGAAGGATATATATATGTACGTCTCCGTAAGTAGTGTTTCCTTTGTTTACAGTAAATCTAGATTGGGTTCATATGAATTTGTACGAGTTAAGTATAGTTAACAATAACAAGTGAACCAATTAGCTCATACGTTACGTACGAATAGGTAGTGGCCTTTCTCAGAACTATGATCGAGTGGGTTCCTGTCGACAGCGGCGGATAAAGAATATGTTGTATATATGCTGATTGCTGACCATACAAGCCGTGTGTGCTGGGATGGGCCACTAATTTATTATACATCATCACCTTTTTTTCACAGTTGACCACTATATCCACACATGCGGAGGACGCTGCAGTTTTTATGGCGCCAATAAAGGAGGATTTCATCAACTTGTCGCACATTCTTCGTGGTTTTAGAGAGGTGAAGGGGCTGGTCACTAACGTGCAAAAGATCCAAGCGGTACCGATTAGATGTTCTCATTTGGACCTTGATGATATCATGCAAACTTTACCGGTCCATCGCTGCAACCTTCCCTATCAAATATTTGGGGCAGCCACTCTCAAACAATGTCTTGAGTCCATTGAGGTGCTGCCCCTCGTCGACAAGGTCGCTTCTAAGCTCATTCCTTGGCATGGTAAGCATATTGCAGCTACCGGAAGAGGTACTCTCGTGAAGTCGGTGATCACATCTCAAGCAATCCACCATATCACACCCCTTGACATTCCTCCTAGCATCTACAACCTATCAACAAGCTCGAAAGGGCATTTCTTTGGACAGCGGCAGACAATGTGTCCGGAGGGCAGTGCAAGGTCAATCGGCAAATTGTTTGTGTTGGAACTTTGCCTAAAATATCGCCTGGCCCATTTATTCTTAACAATGATTTCTAAAATTCCAGAGAGCCATTTGTCTCGTTCATGCATGGCAAAAAGGTGGAAAAAAAGCAAAAAAAAAGAAGAGTAAAATTCATTAATTGTTATTTTATTTCAAGATTATTATTACTTTTTTTACTTAAATAATTGTTTGGAATTCAAAAAATAAAGTCATTTCACATCATGGACTAAGGGTTAATAGGATTGATAGAATACTATTATCAATAAGGCATAACTTCTTTCTCAGAAGCCCGTTCAGTTTGATCCGAAATTAAGCGTGCCTAGAGTTAAAGATGTCCCATATGCGATTAAATGGTCAAACAATTCAAATATTTTAAAATAATTGTAAAAAAATTGGAAAAGAATTTCTGGGCACTTACCGTCGGCGCTATTCATAGTACCCTGGCATGGAGGGGTGTGCGTCGGCGCTAAGCCATTACTACTAGCGTGAGCATTACCAGCGTGGCCCCATATGCGCCGACGGTAGGATATATAATTTGGTGCACCGATGGGAGCCCTTTTCCTAGTAGTGAGAGTAGTAGACACGCACTCTTCCTCCTCCGCCTCCTGCCTCGCCTCTTCTTGTTACGTCACGACACACACGTCGCGGATTGTGGAAAATGACCGGGGACCTACCTATGCCTCGTGAACATTAATACGAACTCAGTGGAGGTTTCCCAGCTCCGGATGCAGCATGTTCGGTTCTCATGTCTCTTTGTTCGTCTCCCGGCGCTGCTTGTCCGCCTCCTCGACATGTGCCTATAAGAGAGAGGGGTTGCTCCTCTTCTCGGTCACAGCATAACATAGCGCCTCCAATTCTAGAGTTTTGAGCAGCCACCAAGTCTTCCCCATCCCAACATGCGGTGTGTATCGTGAGTTCGGATGGTAGGCCTCCAGAACCCTGCTACTTTGAATCATGTCGGAAGAAGAGCGATAAGATTTTTAGGGACCATTGTCGCACGACTATTGGCTTCATCACGGACTACTTCACGGACGCTGACAACTTCTTTACGGACGACGACTTCTTATCCAACTTCGACCACCTCTTTGGCAACATGGCAGATAACACCGTCAACATCAACACGAGTGGTTCCTCTTCTGCACCATATGCATTATTCATTCATCTTCTTCAAACCATGTTTCTTCTACTACAAATTATATCTCTTATATTATGTGTAGAAATATGTTTAGACTTGCTATCTATCTATTAGATTGCATGATTATTTTTATCGCTATATTATTAGTCATTCTTTATCTACGATTTTTATTAATTAAATCATATGGTAATTTGCTCATATTTCCAATAGTTTGTAGGCCCAAAGACAAAGTAGGGTTGGGCATTATGGACCTTGACAAATGTTATCATGCTTTGTGTCTTAAATTGCCTTGGCTACAATAGAAAGATCCTTCCAAGGCTTATACAGATAATGATAAACCTTGCAATAAGATGGACATGGATTTCTATTATGCGGCTACAACCATTTCCATTGGACATGGCCGCATTGCACCATCAATCTTTGCTATGTCTTCTCCAAAAAACTTTATCATCAACAAGGGCATAACAAATGAGTTTTGGATCTCCAAGCTAAACACTACCAATGACCTTACAATCCATCACCTTGCCGAGATTGTTGAGCTTTGGCCAAAGATAAGTGACATCCAATTCATAGAAGGTACGACCGATGGCATCGCATGGAAATTCAGTACCTCCAAAACGTATTTGGCGGCGTTGGAATACAAGGATCAATTCGAATGCATGATGCGCTCCTACATGACGGAGGCGGTTTGGAAGAATTGGGCCCCATCAAGTGTAAACTCTTTGCATGGCTCTCAAGATAGTGGTGTGGATGGCTGACCGCCTTCAAAACGGGGTTGACCAAATTGTGGGTTTTTCCAACTTTGTAGGAGGGAGGACGAGACTATGATGCATCTTATTTTCGAATTATGCTACTCTCTTTGGATTTGGAACATGGTCGTGCAATGGCATGGGCTCACTATAATTGACGCATCATCGTCTATAGACGAAGATATGTGCGTTGCAAATGCCTTTGTGTGTCACATACTACGTCATAGTGTCGGGAGGGATCGGCTTGGAGCCTTGGACCTTGTTGGTTCCTATCTAATGAGATTTGGTAGCGTCGCCTATAGATGAAGATATGTGCGTTCGGTGGACTATGCTAATTTTGTGGGAATGTCACGGACTCATTGTTGTGTGGCTTGCAACGTGATTTGTCGAATAGCCAGTTTGCACTGTACGGAGGATCCGACCTTGCTTCGCGGTGTATGTTGTTTCGTGCGATGGGAGGATAACAACAATGGATGTGGCATGCCTATGTTGCGAACGGATATGCCAGCTTTACTCATGCAAGTGTAGTTGTTTGGGGCATGTGTTTATCTTTCACGTTGTTCGGTGGCTCGGGCCTCTGGTGTAAGTGGTCGAAAGGGGAGATTGGCTGGCCCACTCACTCGAGCAACTGATTCTCGATAGGCAGATTAGCCAGAGACGAAATGACATGAGAGAGTTAAACAACAACCAGTATAGACGATATAGGGGAAAGAAACATTAGCATCGATGTGAAAAATTGATCCATCACTAGGATGTATTCGCGAGTAAGATATTGTTCCGTGGGCCTTGACTTATTGAGCCGATTTTTTGTTTTCTTGGTAGGTTATGTTGTAGACCAGTTTTAATTTAGCATTTTTGTGTCTGGTGTGACTTGCCTTGGCTGCTAAGGGCGTGTTTGGTAGCCTGCAGTTCCCCGAGTAGGCTGAGTTTGGCAGAAATCGGCCCATTTGGTTGCCTGCAGCCCCTCCATGTTGTGGCCTGTGGGCATCTTAAAGCAAGCCGGAGCCAGGCCCAGGGAAAATGCTCGAATCATCCATTTTTCTAGGGCCTGGCTCAGACCAGCGAGAAAGATCCGAAGCGATGCACTGGTGGGAGAACGGGAGGGAGACGTCGTGTCTCTTATCGCCACCGCCATAAATCCCCTCACCGCCCACCCTTCTCGCTCACTCTCCTCTATGCGTTCTGGTGACTCTCCCCCCACTCGACGGTGTCGTTCCTGGAGGCGGCGGTGAAGGGATTATAGGAGGAGACTCCAATGGTGAAAGGCTTGGAGGGAGGATACTTCAGCATTGAGGTTGTCGCTCACCATCGAAGGTGGAGGTCTTCCTATGAGAAACAACGGCGAATCCCGAACCATGGCGGTAAGCTTTTTACCCTTTTCCCCAAGGCATCTAGACTTTAGATCTGTTCGTAGAAGGTCATGGTTAGGGTTCTAGATGGCATGCGTTGTAGATCTGCCTCGATATCCCCTGCTCAAGGTTTTTTTTGGGGTGGGTTTACTGTTGTAGCACTACCAGGACTAGTTCGTGTGATTTGTGGTACATTTCTTCGACAGTATTAAACTAGGATCTGACAACCATGCCTGGATGACCATTTTCTGATGATTACAATGGCTAAGGACACTTTTAGGATGAGGTGATTGAACCAGGATGATGTTGGAATTATGTCCTAGAGGCAATAATAAAGATGTTATTATTATAATTCTTGTTCATGATAAAGTTTATATTCCATGCTAGAATTGTATTAAGCGGAAACTTTAATACTTGTGTGGTTTGTGAACAACACCGTGTCCCTAGTACGCCTCTATGGACTAGATCATTGATTAATGATGGTTAAAGTTTCCTAACCATAGACATGAGTTGTCGATTAATAATGAGATCATATCATTGGGAGAATGATATGATGGACAAACCCAAACTAAGCAGAGCAATTAGATCGTGTCATCGTTTTCATCTTTGCGAAGCTTTTCTTATGTCAAATATTGTATTCCTTAGACCATGAGATAATGCAACTCCCTGGTATCGGAAGAAAGCTTTGAGGTCATCAAACGTCATCCTATGAGAGGGTGATCATAAAGGTGTCTCTCAGGTGATCGGAAAGTACCTGTTGGGTTGTATGTATCGAGATGGGATTTGTCCCTCCCAAGTCAGAGAGATATACTTCGGGCCCACTCGGTAATCGATATCAACACCGCTTGCAGGCACGTGGTTAAGGAGTTAATCACAAAGTGATATCGGATTACGGAACGAGTAAAGTACTTGCTGTGAACGAGATTGAACTAGGTATGCCGGTACCGACGATCGAATCTCGAGCAAGTAAAATATCGCGCGACGAAGGGAATATATATATGGGATTGATTGAATCCTGGCATCGTGGTTCATCCGATATGATCATCGATGAATGTATGGGAATCAATATGGGTTTCCAGACCCCGATGTTGATTATTGATAGAAGATCATGTCTGCATATTCTCGAACCCGAAGGGTCACACACTTAACGTATCTCGACGCTAGGATAGATTGGATAATTGGTTTATGAGTTTTTGTCCGGAGTCTCGGATGAGATCCAGGACATCACGAGAGGTTCCGGAATGGTCCGGAGAATAAGATTCATATAAGGCAAAGCATATTTTGGAGTTCGCAATTGTTTCGGATTGTTCGGTATTGTACCCGAAGCTTCTAGAACCTTCCGGAGTGGGACCATTGTGGCCCCACTTGTCGGGAGGGAGCATGGGCCTACGAGGTAGTGCCCTGGCCGCATTGGGCCAGGGGCACAAGGCCCCATAGGCCCAGCCGGCCAAGCCCTAGGGGAAACCCTAGGGGAGCTTCTAGAAGGGGGGGGGGAAACTTGCCCCCCACTCCTCCCTCCTTGGCCGCCGGCCCTAGGGCTTGGGGGAGGGTCAAGGGCCAGCCGCCCACCCTTCTATATAAATAGGTCCGGAGGCGCACCCTCCCCACACCTCCTCCTCAAGCCCTAGCCGCTCTGCTGCCCTCCTCTCTCTCTCTCCCTCCCGACTGCGCGTAGGCGAAGCCCTGCCGCGGAAACTCTCCACCTCTTGCACCACGCCGTCGTGTTGTAGATCCAACCTATCTCTCCACCCCACTTTCTGGACCAAGGAAGGAGGAGACGTCGAGGTGCCGCACGTGTGCATCTCTCGGAGGCATCGCCACTTGCGGTGTTGGATCGTATCGGATCGCCAGGAAGAGAAGCGAGTATGACTACATCAACCACGTTCCGCTATGCGAATCTTAAAGGGTATGAAGATCTCATCTATTCCCCCCTCGTTGTTTGCATCTCCTAGATTAGATCTTGGCTTTTCCCGTTCGCATCCGTAGAAAATTTTGATTTACTATGCTACGAAACCCTTCAGTGGTATCAGAGCTAGATCTATGCGTAGATGTGTTTCACGAGTAGAACGCAACATGCTTGTTGCGGGCGTTGATGTTTTCTGTTGCAAGCCTCTTGTTTGTGTACTTCTTATGACGCGGGATAGTGAGATCGAAGCGGTCCAGGCCAACTTTACGCGACCTCGTTCGCGAGACCGGCTCCGCACTTGACGTGTGACTTGTTCCACACATGCGGCTAGTGGATGCCAGTTTCTCTCACTATAGTTGTCATGGGATTTACACCGGAGTTTGGCAACCATAATATCACCGTTGTGGCTGTCCGTAGGTAAGAATCGTTCTTAGCTTGTTACTCCCATAAGCCACGTAAAACATGCAACAACAAAGTAGAGGCGTCTAACTTGTTTTTTGCAGGGAGTGTTTTCTGTGATATGGTATGACCCAAGATGTAATGTGTATGTTGTATGCAATGATCATGTTTTGTAATGTTTCACGACTTGCATGTCGATGAGTACACAACCGGCAGGAGCCATATGGTTGTCTTTATAATTGTGTATGACCTGTGTGTCAACTTCTTATATGCCATGTAATAGCTTTACTTTATCGCTAAGTAGTTAGCAATAGTTGTAGTTGCTATTCATGGTGGAGGCAATCATGGTGGAGTGATGGAGATCATGCTGGCACGCACAAGATGGAGATCATTGCGCGAAGATTGGCTATACCATGTCACATAAAGTTATATGCATGTGATGTTTATCCTTTTATGTATCTTATTATGCTTAGATCACGACGGTAGCATTATAATATGACTCCTCACTTAAAGATCAAGATAAAACTGTGTTCTCCCCATGTATGCACCGTTGCGAAAGTTCATCGTGTTCAAGCATCACGTGATGATCGGGTGCTATAAACTCTACGTTCACATACAACGGGTGCAAGCCAGTTTTGCACACGCGGAAATACTTGGGTTTGACTTGACGAGCCTAGCATGTACAGACATGGCCTCGGAACACACGAACCGAAAGGTTAAGCATGAGTCATATGAATGATATGATCGACACTTCGTTGTCCACCATTGAAACCACATCTCTTCTTGTGAAGATCGGATTAGGTGTGGTGGATTTGGATCATGTTCACTAAATAACTTGAGGAATGTTGAATTTAGTGGGAGTTCATCTAGTAATTTGATTAAGTTGAACTAGTTATCATGAACATAGTCTAAATTGTACTTGCAAATTTTGTAGATCAAATGGCTAAGTCCAACTTCAACTTCAACGTTTTTGCTGAGAAAGAAAAGCTTAAGAACAATGGGTCTAACTTCACCAACTGGTTCCGCAATCTGAGAATCATTCTCGCTGGCGGACAAAAGGACTATGTCCTTGAGAAAGCGCTAGGTGACGCCCCTGCTGTAGATGCGCCGGCTGATGAGAAAGCTGTTTATCAGTCGCGCAAAGATGATTATGGTGTGATTAAGATCACCATGTTGTTTGCTATGGAATCAGACCTTCAAAATCGTTTTGAGGATTTCCCCGGGCCCTTTGAGATTCTTGAGGAACTAGAAACTATGTTACTCAGGCCCGTTCTGAGAGATATGAGATCTCTGAGAAATTCATTAACTGCAAGATGGAGGAAGGGAGTTCCGTTAGTGAGCACGCCATAAAGATGTCGGGCTACACTCAACGCCTTGAGCAACTGGACTGTAAGATTCCAGAGGAGCTCAAGATTGACAGGGTTCTGCAATCACTCCCTCCTAGCTACAAAGGTTTTGTAGTTACTCATAATCAGATTGGTTCCACTGATACGACCACTGAGATCTTCACTAAGCTGAAAGCTGCGGAGGTGGACATCAAGAAAGATAATCATGTGTTGATGGTCAACAAGCCCCCCAGCTTTAAGAAAGGTAAGAGTGCAAAGAAGCCCTTCAAGAAAGGCGGCGGCAAGTGCGTTGCCCCTGCTGAGAAGAAGCTCAAGTCTGGACCTCAGTCGGACATTGAGTGCTTCTATTGCAAGGACAAGGGTCACTGGAAGCGCAACTATCCGAAGTACTTAGCGGACAAGAAGGCTGGCACCATCAAAGGTATATTTGATATACATGTTATTGATGTTTTCCTTACTAGCCCTCGTTGTAGTTCCTGGGTATTTGATACTGGTTCCGTTGCTAATATTTGTAACTCGAAACAGGAACTACGGAATAGACGGCGGCTGGCGAGGGATGAGGTGACGATGCACGTTGGCAACGGATCAAGAGTTGATGTGATGGCCGTCGGCACGCTCTCCTTATTTTTACCTTCGGGATTAGTTTTAAACCTCAATAAATGTTATTATGTGCCTGTGTTGAGCATGAACATCATATCTGGATCGTGTTTATTGCAAGACGGTTATTCATTTAAATCTGAGAATAATGGTTGTTCTATTTATATGAGTAACATCTTTTATGGTCATGCACCTGCTGTGAATGGTTTATTTATTCTGAATCTCGAAAGGGATGAAACACACATCCATAACATTGAGGCTAAGAGATGCAAGGTAGATAGTGATAATACTACTTATTTGTGGCACTGCCGTCTAGGTCATATTGGTGTAAAACGCATGAAGAAACTCCATTCTGATGGACTTTTGGAGTCTTTTGATTTTGAATCATTTGACACATGCGAGCCATGCCTCATGGGCAAGATGATCAAAACCCTATTCTCCGGAATGATGGAGCGAGCAACAAACTTGTTGGAAATCATACATACCGATGTATGCGAACCGATGAGTGTTTCGACGCGCGGTGGATATCGCTACTTTCTCACTTTTACTGATGACTTAAGTAGATATGGGTATATCTATTTAATGAAACATAAATCTGAAACATTTGAAAAGTTCAAAGAATTTCAGAATGAAGTGGAAAACCATCGTAACAGAAAAATTAAGTTTCTACGATCTGATCGTGGAGGTGAATATTTGAGTTATGATTTTCTCACGCATCTTAAAGCAAGCGGAATCGTTTCGCAACTCACGCCACCCGGAACACCACATCGTAATGGTGTGTCTGAACGCCGGAATCAAACTCTATTAGATATGGTGCGATCAATGATGTCTCTTACTGATTTGCCGTTATCATTTTGGGGTTATGCATTAGAAACCGCTGCATTCACTTTAAATAGGGCACCATCTAAATCCGTTGAGACGACACCGTATGAACTGTGGTTTGGTGCTAAACCTAAGTTGTCGTTTCTTAAAGTTTGGGGATGCGAAGCTTACGTCAAGAAGTTGATGCCGGACAAGCTCGAACCCAAAGCGGAGAAATGCGTCTTCATAGGATACCCTAAGGAAACTATTGGGTATACCTTCTATCACAGATCCGAAGGTAAAGTGTTTGTCGCAAGAACGGATCCTTTCTTGAGAAGGAGTTTCTCTCGAAAGAAGTGAGTGGGAGGAAAGTAGAGCTAGACGAGGTTGTTGAACCTTCTCTTGAGTTGGAGAGTAGCGGAGCACCTGAAATTGTTCCAGTGTCGTCTGCACTGACAATAGAGGAAGCTAATGACAAGGATCATGAAGCTTCGGACGATGCTACTACTAAACGTCGCAGGTCAACAAGGTCGCGTGCCCCTCCTGAGTGGTACGGCAACCCTGTCTTAACTGTCTTGTTAGTAGACGACAGTGAACCTGCGAACTATGAGAAAGCAATGATGAGCCCAGACTCTGATAAATGGCTAGAGGCCATGAAATCCGAATTGGGACCCATGAGCGAAAATCAAGTATGGACTTTGGTGGACCCTCCTAGCGACCGAAAGGCCGTTGAGTGCAAATGGATTTTCAAGAAGAAAACGGACGCGGATGGTAATGTTACTGTCTATAAAGCACGACTTGTCGCGAAAGGTTTTCGACAAGTTCAAGGTGTTGACTACGATGAGACTTTCTCTCCCGTAGCGATGTTTAAGTCCATTCGGATTTTATTAGCAATTGTTGCGTTTCATGATTATTAAATATGGCAGATGGATGTCAAGATTGCATTCCTCAATGGCAACATTGATGAAGAGTTGTATATGATGCAACCCGAAGGTTTTTTCGATCCTAAGGATGCTGATAAAGTGTGCAAACTTCAGCGTTCTATTTATGGACTGAAGCAAGTATCTCGGAGTTGGAACCTTCATTTTGATCAAGTGATCAAGAGCTTTGGATTTGTTCCAAATTGCTATGAAGCTTGTATCTACAAGAAAGTGAGTGGGAGGTTAGTGACATTTCTGGTACTATATGTGGATGACATATTGATTATTGGAAATGACATTGACATGCTTAACAATGTGAAGAGTTATTTGAACAAATGTTTTTCAATGAAACACCTAGGGGAAGCTTCTTATATATTGGGCATCAAAATCTATAGAGATAGACAAAGACGCCTGATAGCTTTAAGCCAAAGTACATACCTAGACAAAGTTCTAAAAAGGTTCAGAATGGATAAGGCAAAGAAAGGTTCACTGCCTATGTTGTCAGGTAAGATATTGAGCAGGGCTCAGTGTCCAGCTACGGTAAATGATAGAGAAGCTATGAGCAAAGTGCCTTATGCCTCGGCCATAGGTTCTATCATGTATGACATGCTGTGTACTAGACCGGATGTGTCCAATGCTCTTAGTTTGACGAGCAGATACCAAAGTGATCCAGGAGTGGAACACTAGACAGCCGTGAAGAACATCCTAAATTATTTAAATAGGACTAAAGAAATGTTCTTAGTCTATGGAGGTGATGAACAACTCGTCGTAAAGGGTTATGTCGATGCTAGTTTTGACACCGACAAAGATGATTCTAAATCTCAGATAGGATACGTTTATATTTTGAATGGAGGAGCTGTGAGCTGGAGAAGCTGCAAGCAAAGCGTGATCGCGGGATCTACAGTAGAAGCGGAATACATGGCTGCTGCAGAAGCGTCAAGTGAAGGAGTTTGGATCAGGAACTTCATCACTGATCTTGGTGTGGTTCCAAGTGCCTTGGACCCACTGGAGATATTGTGTGACAACACTGGCGCCATAGCACTGGCTAAGGAACCAAGATATCATCCAAAGACCAAGCATATGAACCGCAAGTTTCATATAATCCGAGATTATATAACATATGGAGATCTGAAGATTAGCAAAGTACATACAGATCTGAATGTCGCAGATCCATTGACTAAACCTCTTCCACGAGCAAAACATGATTAGCACCTTAGTGCCATGGGTGTTAGATTGTTGTCAGATGTAAACTATATTATTGACTCTAGTGCAAGTGGGAGACTGTTGGAATTATGCCCTAGAGGCAATAATAAAGATGTTATTATTATAATTCTTGTTCATGATAAAGTTTATATTCCATGCTAGAATTGTATTAAGCAGAAACTTTAATACTTGTGTGGTTTGTGAACAACACCGTGTCCCTAGTACGCCTCTATGGACGAGCTCATTGATTAATGATGGTTAAGGTTTCCTAACCATAGACATGAGTTGTCGATTAATAATGAGATCATATCATTGGGAAAATGATATGATGGACAGACCCAAACTAAACAGAGCAATTAGATCGTGTCATCATGTTCATCTTTGCGAAGCTTTTCTTATGTCAAATATTGTATTCCTTAGACCATGAGATAATGCAACTCCCTGGTATCGGAAGAAAGCTTTGAGGTCATCAAACGTCATCCTATGAGAGGGTGATCATAAAGGTGTCTCTCAGGTGATCGGAAAGTACCTGTTGGGTTGTATGTATCGAGATGGGATTTGTCCCTCCTAAGTCAGAGAGATATACTTCGGGCCCACTTGGTAATCGATATCAACACCGCTTGCAAGCACGTGGTTAAGGAGTTAATCACAAAGTGATATCGGATTACGGAACGAGTAAAGTACTTCTTGTGAACGAGATTGAACTAGGTATGCCGGTACCGACGATCGAATCTCGGGCAAGTAAAATATCTCGCGACGAAGGGAATATATATGGGATTGATTGAATCCTGGCATCGTGGTTCATCCGATATGATCATCGATGAATGTGTGGGAATCAATATGGGTTTCCAGACCCCGATGTTGATTATTGATAGAAGATCATGTCTGCATATTCTCGAACCCGAAGGGTCACACACTTAACGTGTGTCGACACTAGGATAGATTGGATAATTGGTTTATGAGTTTTTGTTCGTAGTCTCGGATGATATCTAGGACATCACGAGAGGTTCCAGAATGGTTCGGAGAATAAGATTCATATAAGGCAAAGCAGATTTTGGAGCTCGAAATTGTTTCGGATTGTTCGCTATTATACCGGAAGCTTCTAGAACCTTCCGGAGTGGGAACAACGTGGCCCCACTTGTCGGGAGGGGGCATGGTCCTACGAGGGAGTGCCCTGCCCGCATTGGGCTAGGGACACAAGGCCCCATAGGCCCAGCCGGCCAAGCCCTAGGGGAAACCCTAGGGGAGCTTCTAGAAGGGGGGGAACTTGCCCCCCACTCCTCCCTCCTTGGCCGCCGGCCCTAGGGCTTGGGGGAGGGGCAAGGGCCAGCTTCCCACCCCTCTATATAAAGAGGGATGGGGGCGCACCCTCCCCACACCTCCTCCTCAAGCCCTATCCGCCCTGCTGCCCTCCTCTCTCTCTCCCTCCCGACTGCGCGTAGGAGAAGCCCTGCCGCGGAAACTCTCCACCTCTTGCTCCACGCCGTCGTGTTGTAGATCCAACCTTTATCTCCACCCCATTTGCTGGACCGAGGAAGGAGGAGACGTCTAGGTGCCGCACGTGTGCATCTCTCGGAGGCATCGCCACTTGCGGTGTTGGATCGGATCGGATCGTGAGGAGGCGAAGCGAGTACGACTACATCAACCACGTTCCGTTGAATGTTCCGCTGTGCGAATCTTCAAGGGTATGAAGATCTCATCTATCCCCCCTCGTTGTTTGCATCTCCTAGATTAGATCTTGGCTTTTCCCGTTCGCATCCGTAGAAAATTTTGATTTACTATGCTGCGAAACCCTTCAGATGAGTGTTCAAGGGTTTGTGCATTCCTCCAGGTTCACTCACCCCGTCCCTAAAACTCGTGTTCGTCCGTTGTGACATGCAGTAGTACTGATAACTCCAAGTCCGAACCTATATGTGGCAATGTTTCCTCCTTTATGAACCGTCAATGATTAGGATAGTTCCACATGAAGCAACTTTCTATAGATGGGCTTTAGTACCTAGTAATTTTTCCCAAAGAGGAAATTTGTGCAGTATCCTTGGTACTAAGGGATCATCTATGAAGACATGTTAGATTTTTGTGATATTTATGTCCCTTCTATGTGTGCTCCGCCGATGATTATATTTTCCACACAATGTGACTTCAGGGATGTCTAATCGAACCTTGTTGTATGTAGAAACCCTATATTTGTGCATATGATTTTGGTTCACCCATGCCATCCCTAAAGGTGACATGCAATTGCCATATTATGTGTGATCAACATTGCCAAATATGAGGCACCAAATTTCTGACTCATTGCTTTGCTTTCTGTTCATTGCTTTGCATTGTGTTCATTGATTTGTTTTTTCTTTTTTTCTTTGCATTATGTTTGTTGCCTCGGATTGAGTTCATTGCTTTACATTGTGTTCATTGCTTCGTATTGTGTTCATTGCTTCGGATTGTGTTCATTGCTTTGCATTGTGTTCATTGCTTTGAATTGTGTTCATTGCAGGCTATCAACATCGGTGGCCGGGGAAAGGAGCCTGTAGATGGATCGAATAAGAGGGCCAAGAAATCAGGGATGCCTCCCAATGTTGGCAACTTGGATGAGGCAGTAAGCCCTACCTAGTTCTTTAAGGTGTTGGTAGCACCTGCACTGGGATTGCTTCCTATCCTAGATGCATTCAGGCCATACTTGGACAGTGTCCCTGACACAGTCACTCTGAAGTTGACGACTAGATGCCAATGGGACATTACGATCTCACATGTCAATGGGAAAGCTTGCTTTGGTCAAGGTTGGGCAGCTTTTGCAGTAGCTCATGACCAGAAGATCGGTTACTTGCTGACCTTCAAGAAGATCTACCCAAAGATTTACAAGGTGGTCATCTATGACTACAGTCAAGCCAAGGTTGTCAAGAGGTGTCCTGAGCATCCTGAAGCTTTTAGGAGGATCATGGAGTAGCGGTGACTTCTGTCCACATGAAAAGTTGTTCTAGGTTGTGTGTATAACTGATGAACTAGACCTTTTTCGTGCGTTGTCGTGAACTATTGTTGATCAACATTTGTGTTTGTATTTGTGTTTATGTGGTATCCTCACATCTTTCCCAAAGAGGTGGCCCTCACAGGAATAGGAAGCTACGCCGACGGCCGGTCGCTATGCCGACGGCCAAACGTCGGGGCCGTCGGCGTAGCTATCGTCCAGAGCAGCCCCACCAAGCCACCGTCGGCATATAATTGCCCTCGGCGTATCCTATGCTACGCCGACGGCTGCCCTCGACGTAGGATACGCCGACGGCTGACCTCGGCGTAGCTATTTTTTCTTTTACCTCATTAAACTTTGAAAAATCATAACTAAATCATTATAATTCAAAAAATACAAATAATATATATCAAAATTTGCAGAAAAATAAGACCTATCTATCTACACTCAAATATTATATATTTGTAAATAAAAATTAAGTGAAACATAAAATATTATATATAGTTTAAAACGAGCATAAAAAATTCAAAAAGATCGAAACAATGCAAAATCTTCGCGTGGTGGCATATTATATGACATAGTTATAAGGAAAAATATCAAACTTGGTATATTGATTATGTCTAAAAAACCTTCACAAAATGACCTATCTCATTCGAGGTTTCTTGGCTTTCGGGTCAAATGACCAACGTTATGGCTAGAATCAAGGCATAGTTTGTGATAATGTGCCCATATTATGCATACATGTGCATCATGAGATGGCGAACAATGTTACAGGAGAAAGTTTTCCTTTTCGTTGCACTAAAAAGCCATTTTCTATTTTCCGAGCATAAAAAACGGACGGTTTTGTGAAACAGCCACCAAATGGCTAATTCAAAATGCTACCAACACATTTTACAAAAATACTAGACCACCTTTTATGGACAATGTCCCAATAGGGGGATATTAAACCTTTCCGTCCACCCTGGTGAAAAAGACAAATTCCTGCCGAATCAATAGGAAGTGGGTCAGATATGAACTATAGGTACATGATCTGATGCTCATATTTTTTTAAAAAAATCATTTTTAAGTTCACAATATGCTATTTTATCAAAGATCCAATGCAAGTTTAGCGAGCCTCGGCCCCGAGCTAAGAATCTTCATGCCCGTCGTTCGACAAAATTTGACGATAGTTTAAAACAGGCATAAAAATTCAAAAATGATCAAAACAATGCAAAACCTTCACGTGGTGGCATATTATATGACATAGTTATAAGGAAAAATATCAAACTTGGTATATTGATTATGTCTGGAAAAAACTTCACAAAATGACCTATCTCATTCGAGATTTCTTGGCTTTCGCGTCAAATGACCAACGTTATGGCTAGAATCAAGGCATAGTTTGCGATAATGTGCCCATATTGTGCATACACATGCATCATGGGATGATGAACAATGTTGCAGGAGAAGGTTTTCCTTTTCGTCGCACCAAAAAGCCATTTTCCATTTTTCGAGCACAAAAAACGGACGGTTTTTTGAAGCAACTACCAAATGGCTAATTCAAAATGCTACCAACATATTTTACAAAAATACTAGACCACCTTATATGGACAATATCCCAAGGGGGATATTAAACCTTTCCGTCCACCCCTGGTAAAAAAGACAAATTCCTGCTGAATCGATAGGAAGTGGGTCAGATATGAACTACAGGTACATGATCCGATGCTCATGTTTTTTTACAAAATCATTTTTAGATTCACAATATGCTATTTTATCAAAGATCCAATGCAAGTTTAGCGAGGCTTGGCCCCGAGCTAAGAATATTCATGCCCGTCGTTCGACAAAGTTTGACGATAGTTTAAAATGGGTATAAAAAATTCAAAAACGATCGAAACAATGCAAAACCTTCGCGTGGTGTCATATTATATGACATAGTTACAAGGAAAAATATCAAACTTGGTATATTGATTATGTCTCAAAAAACCTTCACAAAATGATCTATCTCATTCGAGGTTTCTTGGCTTTCGGGTCAAATGACCAATGTTATGGCTAGAATTAAGGCATAGTTTGTGATAATGTGCCAATATTGTGCATACACGTGCATCATGGGATGACAAACAATGTCGTAGGAGAAAGTTTTACTTTTTGTCGCACCAAAAAGCCATTTTCTATTTTCTGAGCATAAAAAACGGACGGTTTTGTGAAGCAACCACCAAATGGCTAATTCAAAATGATACCACCATATTTTACAAAAATACTAGACCACCTTATATGGACAATGTCCTAACAGGGGGATCCGAAACCTTTCCATCCACCTCTGGTAAAAAAGATAAATTCCTGCCAAATCGGTAGGAAGTGGGTCAGATATGAACTACAGGTACATGATCCGATGCTCATGTTTTTTTACAAAAATCATTTTTAGGTTCAAAATATGCTATTTTATCAAAGATCCAATGCAAGGTTTCCTTTTCATTGCACCAAAAAGCTATTTTCATTTTCCGAGCGCAAAAAGGGCATTTTGTGAAGCAACCATCAAATAGCTAATTAAAAAATGTAGGGTTTGTGATTAGTTGATATGGATATCATATTTGGATTCCTCTCATTTTTTTTATCAATTTTGACATATTATTTGTCGAATTCCGATTTACGGATTTAAAGATATTAATTATTCCATATTAAATAGAAAAATACAAAAAAGTAAAATTATTATATTTTTGTTTGAATTCAATAATATTTTTACTTATTCATTAATGTTTACTTAAATAATTGTTTATAATTTCAAAAAATACGAACACGTGACATGATGATATAAGAGTTAATAGGATTGATATCATAGTATTGACAACAATGTATGAATTACTTTGCGGAAACAGATCCTGAAGAAATGAGGAAGTTAAGCGTGCTGGAGCTGGAGTAGTATTAGAATGGGTGACCGGCTGAGAATTTTGACCAAAACTGCAATTTAATCAAATATTAAGTGTAATTAGTGTTAAAAATATTTAAAGTGAGAGATTAATGAGTCAAACAATTTAGAGATTAAAAAAATTGAGAAAAACATATTTAAAAAAAAATGTTTTTGCAACCGGGCGACAAGCTATGCCGACGGCCGCTACGCCGAGGGCAAAGCCGTCTGCGTAGCGTACGCCGACGGTATTTCGATATGCCGACGGCTTGTTTGTGCTCCACCGAGGGAGACCTTCGCCGAGGAGCTACGCCGAGGGCGGCCGTCGGCGTAGCGTACGCCGACGGTTTATTTGGCTACGCCGATGGCTATTTGCCCTCGGCATAGCATTTGATTCCTGTAGTGCCGAGAACTCAGTGACATTTACTTGTAACAGCGGAACTATAAACATACTCCCTCCATTTAAAAATATAAGATATTTTAGCTTTATAAATCGAATATATCTAGACACATCTTTTAGTGTATAGGTTCTAGAGGTTTTGAATGAACTTATACACTAAAGGGATCTAGATTCATTTATTTTATAAATCTAAAATGTCTTATATTTTTGAACAGAAAGATGAGTATGGAGCTACCATGTCACATTTCCTTGCGACATGTGTAGAAAAATTAAACATGCCTCTAGCATAATGAATGAGACGTTTGCCTCGACAGATACAGAAAAATTAAACATACTTGTAACACAATGAATCGGAACTTTGCCCGATGAATTCCTCAATTCCGACCATCAATTCAACTGCATAATTGCGAGTGCAAGGCACCGTGGAGATTTCAGTGCCTATGTGAAATGTCTATCTAGCATGCACCGGACATAGCATGCGCGTCTATTTCACTTGGATTCATGCTTTGTGACTCGTGTTGCACGGTTTCAATCGATTTCTTCAAGTTTCAGAAATTTAAATCAAACTGGCATGCAAAAAAGAAAACACAACGAAAATGTACACGCTATTTCCCATGCACGCTAGAAAATCCACTCTCAGTAGCGTATGGCATACGCGGTGAGGCGCTTATGCCCTCCACCTCGCTTAGGGTGGTCAGGTTTGCCAGTTTAGTAAAATGTTAGTGCCTTAAGTTTAATGAGAAATATATTATGTTGATCGAAAATCTTAGAGAAGTGATTGGGATAAGTTTAAAGGATTCAGTTATCTATGAATTAGTCAATTCTAAAAAATGGTAGCCACAGAATAATTTATACAGATCCATTTACGGTACATATGATAATCATAGTTCTACACTATGTATACACGATCTCACCACAGAAATTTAAAAATATAGAGTCGCAAAACAAACTAAAAAGAATACGTATACTATCAGCCATGTGCGTATATATGTACATATATACACATGAATTGGGATGGACAGCTAGGGCTTGGTGTAGACACTGACGTTGGTCCAGCGCGACTCCATGCAGGGCGACCAGTCGTGGTGCTGCATGTAGACGCCGAACTTGAAGTAGTATGACCGGCTAGGGGTCACAGAGGTGGCAAACCTCTTCTGTCCGTCGATGTAAACTGCCACGGTGGACCTGTCGACATCATGGACCACGTTGAGCCGGAACCAGCGGTCGTAGATGTTTCCCTCCACGGCCTGCCCGCTGTAGAAGCGGAGAACACCGTCGTAGACGTGTAGCATCAGCACTGTCGAGTGCTCTGCGCCTTCCTCGTTGTGGATCTGCATCACCGACACGCCGGATGTGCCGGACGGCACGTACCCGTAACCCTGGAATTGCCACACTCCCGACGAGTAGTCGTGACCCTGCATTCATCAGATATTTGTCAGATATGTATTTCCCTGATTTTAGATTTCCAATGCAAATACCCTGGCGCAATTAGCTTACCCTGAGCCTGACTTCAGTGCGTGGGTTGGTGTGTGTGGCGGTGTTGAAAGGTTTGTCGGTGTCGTGCACCCAGAACTGGCGGACACCATGGCTATACCGGAACCGCTGGCTCTCTGGCACGTTGTAGGGGCTCTGCACCTGGAAGTTGCCATCGGTTAAGTCCACCTTCACAAACCCGGACATGGGGTTCACGCCGGAGGCTGATGCAAGAACACAGTGCGCGACGATCGCCACGAGCAGGAGAAGCATCGGTCTGGACAGAGGAGAAATCATCTTTAATCCTTGTCTAGATGGAGCCTTTTCCTTTGGTGTGTGTGGGTCTAGATCGAGCTTAAGCTAAGTGAGAAGACTAATCGAGTTCATGATTCATGTTTGAAGCTAAGAAGCGCAATGGTAAGCATATATATAGTACTCCCGAGTTTAGCTAGGAGTATTACTGAGCCTGCCAAATGATAATTTAGTACACTACGTCGGCTGTAAAATATTGTCAAGTAAACAACAATAAGATACGCCGTGCGCAAGTAAGTAGTGTTTCCTTTGGGTTCATATGAATTTGTACGAGTTAAATATACGGAGTAGTTAACAATAATAAGTGAACCAATTAGCCCATACGTTACGTACGAATAGGTAGTGGCCTATCTCAGAACTATGATCGAGTGGGTTCCTGTCGACAGCGGCGGATAAAGAATATGTTGTATATATGCTGATTGCTGACCATACAAGCCGTGAGTGCTGGGATGGGCCACTAATTTATTATACATCATCACCTTTTTTTCACAGTTGACCACTATCCACACGTGCGGACGACGTTGCAGTTTTTATGGCGCCAATAAAGGAGGATTTCATCAACTTGTCGCACATTCTTCGTGGTTTCATAGAGGTGAAGGGGCTGGTCAGTAACGTGCAAAAGATCCAAGCGGTACTGATTAGATGTTCTCATTTGGACCTTGATGATATCATGCAAACTTTACCGGTCCATCGCTGCACCTTCCCTATCAAATATTTGGGGCAGCCACTCTCAAACAATGTCTTGAGTCCATTGAGGTGCAGCCCCTAGTCGACAAGGTCGCTTCTAAGCTCATTCCTTGGCATGGTAAGCATATTGCAGCTACCAGAAGAGGTACTCTCGTGAAGTCGGTGATCACATCTCAAGCAATCCACCATATCTCTCTCGAAATAGGCTTTCGTCCCGCTTTATAAATAAAGCCACAACGGCCGAACCGATACAAGGTGATGGGGGAACCCCCTTACAAGGCGGATCAAGATACATCAAGAAAAAACAGGAACGACCAAGACTTGCCACCGAAGACACCGAACCGCCGAGCAGAACCGGGGCTCCACGACGACGCCCCCAAGAGGGTAACGACACCACACGCCGCTGCCGTCGAGACCGATGGTCAAGGGTTTTCACCCGGAGTTTTAGCATGGAGAAGGTAACCACAACGACGCCCCCAAGAGGGTTACGACACCCGCAGGCATCGCCGCCGTTGGTGCCGAAGCACTGAGCTTTCGCTCGGAAAAACCTTCGCCCCACTCCGATCTCAGGTTGTCCGTTCTCCGAGCCAGGTCTCCAAAACATGATCTGGGAGTTGTAGAAGCCGAAGCGCCATCAACACCAAGGTCCCCCAGCGTTCGCTCTTCGCCATCCACATGACCGAAGAGAGAGACCACCACCGCCGCAACGGCGCTCGCCGTAGAGTCGTCCGCGCAGTCCACCTTCCGGGGCCGCCGCCCCGGCATCCATGAGCCCGGGACTAGGGGTCGATAGACCGCTCATCGCAAGACTGACGGGTCAGACAAGATAAGACGGCATCCAACTCATCTGAGCGGCGCCGCAGGCATTGGGAGGATCCCATCCTCCACCGTCAGAGGCAGTCACTGGCCGGACGCAGCAGTTAGGGCCTGTCAGGCCCCGCAGGCCCGACTAGCCCCTACCGCCGCGCTGCAGTACCCTGCCCGCAGCCACCATGCTCCGGCGAGCGCACGCTGTGCCTACCATCGTCATCCTTGCCAAAAATCTTCCTCCGAGAAGTCGCAGGGCAACCAACCAGAGGACCGGAGCAAGCAGCAGCCCCAGATCGGGCCCACTCGGCCCAGATCGGGCCCTAGGGGCCCAGATCTGGGCCAGCAGACCTGCGCGCCATGGCCGCTCCTAACTCCGCCTGCAACCTCGCCGGCCGCCCACGCCTGTCGCCGCCAACGCCGCCGACGCCGCCGCGCGCTACAGATCTCCCCACTAGTCCCAGGATCTCAAATAGCAGCGCACCTCGCCCGAGAAGCTCATCCCCACGCCAAGCTTCGCGGCCGCGGGTAATGGAAAGGCCGCCGCCGCCGGCACCCCCAGGCTTTGCCTGGCGGCGTTCGCCGGCGGCGGCGGGAGGGGGGGAGGGGAGCGGTGGAGCGGTCTGGAGGCGGGGGAGGAAGAACGCCCGCCCGTCGCCCGCGGGGGACGAGGACGGGTCAAACCGTTTTTTGCCCGTATGTTCTTTCCTGGCTATCGTTCATCAATCCACCATATCACACCCCTTGACATTCCTCCTAGCATCTACAAAACCTATCAACAAGATCGAAAGGCATTTCTTTGGGCAGCGGCAGACAATGTGTCCGGAGGGCAGTGCTGTCAAGCTTCATGCACTAGCCAACGCAACCAAAAGTCCGAACTGATAGAAAGGGCTAGTGCAATCCACTTATATACTTCAACACCCTTTCTCACGTGTGACGGAGAGAAGTCAGCACGTGCAACCGGAAGAGAGCGACGACGCGCGAAACTCACGTGTGACTCAAGAGGCCTATACGTGGACACAGAGGGGTCAACAACAGTTTTAGGATAAATTGCGAAAGCCAGGACTCGAACTCAAGACCTTAGGCTCTGATACCATGTCAAGCTTCATGCACTAGCCAACGCAACCAAAAGTCCGAACTGATGAAAGGGCTAGTGCAATCCACTTATATACTTCAACAAGTGCAAGGTCAATTGACAAATTGTTTGTGTTGGAACTTTGCCTAAAATATCGCCTGGCCCATTTTTATTCTTAACAATGATTTCTGAAATCCCAGAGAGCCATTTGTCTCGTTCATGCATGGCAAAAGGTGGGGAAAAAGCCAAAAAAAGAGTAAAATTCATTTATTGTTATTTTATTTCAAGATTATTATTACTTATTTATTTTTTTACTTAAAATAATTGTTTGGAATTCAAAAAATAAAGTCATTTGACATCATGGACTAAGGGTTAATAGGATTGATAGAATACTATTATCAATAAGGCATAACTTCTTTCTCAGAAGTTCGTTCAGTTTGACCCGAAATTAAGCGTTCATAAACACTAGTAGAAAACGGACCTTTGGTCCAGAGCATTAGTCCCGGTTACGGTACAAATCGGGACTAATGCTCTGGTCCCAACGGCTAGAAACGGCCGCAAGACCCAGAAGACATTAGTCCCGGTTTGTAGGGGATCTTTAGTCCTGGTTCATTTAACAAACTGGGATTAAAGAGTCTGCCACCGGAAAGGAGCGGATGTTTGGACCTGTCCTGGTTTGTTAAACGAACCGGGACTAAAGGGCCTGACTATATCTTCTTCCTCTCCCTGGCTGTCATTTCAAGCTCACACAAGCATCTTTCTCAAATTTCTTCCCTCAAGCTCGAGTTCTTACCGATTTTTCTCAAGATTTGTGAAGATTTTTTGGCTCGACATCTATGTTAGGGTCCTAAGAGGTTAGCAACTTCATTCTTTCATCTTTCATTGCTTGTTTTAGCTCATTTCATGCTCTAGAAATGGATAAATCTGTGTGGATTCTATCTCTATACATCTGATTAATTTGGCACATATAGTTCTTGAAATTCATTTGATTCATCGAAACACATAGATACATGAGTTCATCCTATCTATATATCTTGGTTTGGCATGTAGTCTCGAAATTCAGACGGTTCACAGATGCATCATGCCACCGTCGAGCAACAAAATATTCTTCTTTCTTCTACCTGTCGTCACAAAATCCATTGCAACAAAAATAAGAACCAAAATTATGAAGGCACACATATATATAGTAGCGTCCTAGCATTTTAATCATTGTCTGTTTAAGCAAGTAAGAACCAAAAACATGAACACGCCGAGAAGCTACCAAATTAAATTAGGAAGTTCCTCTATGGCGAGCTCCTCGAAGATGTCTGAGGACGCGGCATCCTAAGACATCTTCGAGAAGCTTTGCCGTAGTGGTGTTCCTGCTCTCGTACACCATCTTTCAGTTTATATCTTATCTAGCTAAATCAGTATGCTGGTGGAGCTAACTAATTTCACATATTAGGGAGTGCCTCTACGACGAGCTCCTCGAAGATGTCTGAGGACGAGGTCCTAAGACATCTTCGAGAAGCTCCGCCATAGTGGTTTCCCTGGTCTCGCACACGATCTTCCTTGCAGTTGATATTTCACAAGGAAGCCTATTTATAGATTAAGCAACACAACATAGTGTCGATACTCAAGACATAATGTCGACACTCACCCCTGTCATAGTGTCTCCACCCACTAAAATAGTGTCGCCACTCACTGGCGTAATATCTACACTCACGACATATAGTGTCGTCACCCACTTTTAGTCCCGGTCGGAGACACCATGCCTGCCGCAACCCCTTTAGTCCCGGTTGGTGTGTCCAACCAGGACTAAAGATGTAGTAGAAAGTTTTTAAATCAGTGCATAGTTGTTTGATGTATACGATGTGTGCTTTTATTTTTATACTAGTACTAATCTTAGCATCATGATCTTGTTTGATGAACTTATATAATGCAGATGAGATGGCAATGGATGTACGTTGACCGAATCTCTAACGAGTTTATTAAAGGCGTGTGTTCTTTTCTTGTTGTGGTAGAGGCAAACAAGCGGAATGGTTTTATGTGTTGTCCATGTAGTGAGTGTCAGAATCAGAAGGAATACTCTTCCTCAAGAGTCCTTCACGGCCATCTGTTTCGGTCCGGTTTCATGTCTGGCTATAATTGTTGGACCAAGCATGGAGAAAGAGGGGTTATGATGGAATACAACGAAGATGGAGAGAATGATGACATCTATCCTATGTCCCCTGAATACGTTGGTACTACAATGGAAGACAATGATGAAGAAAAAGCAGAAGAACATGCATCATATGAGACAGATGATGATCTTGGTCGGGCCATTGCTGATGTAAAGGGAGAATGTGATAGTGAAAGGGAGAGGTTGAAATTTGAGCAGATGTTAGAGGATCGCAACAAATTGTTGTACCCGAATTGCGAAGATGGCCACAAAAAGCTAGGTAGCACACTAGAATTGCTGCAATGGAAGGCAGAGATCGGTGTGCCTGACAAGGGATTTGAAAAGTTGTTGAAGATAATGAAGAAGCTACTTCCAAAGAATAACGAACTGCCCGCCAGTACTTATAAAGCAAAGAAGGTTGTCTGCCCTCTAGAATTAGAGGTACAGAAGATACATGCATGCATTAATGACTGCATCCTGTACCACGGTGAGCAGTACGAGAATTATGATGCTGATACGTCCAAAACGTATCTACTTTCTCGAACACTTTGTTATTGTTTCTTCTCTAAACTTGTGTGATTTGGATACAACTAACATGGACCGACGCTATTTTCAATAGAATTACCTTGGTGTCTTGTTTTTGTGCAGAAAATGAACTATCAGCAAAAATCCCAGAAAATATGCCAAAAACTATTTTTCACCAGAAGATCCACGGAGCCAGAAGGGGAGACAAGGAGGAGGCCTGGGGGGACCAGACCCACCCCAGGCGCGGGCCCACCTGACCCGCGCCTAGGGGAGGTCTGGCCACCCCTAGGCAGCTCCTCGGCCTCCCTCCACGCCTATAAGTTGCCTTCTGACCTAAAAACTCAGGAGGGTTCGATAGTTTTCCAGAAAGAGTTCTGCTCCACTGCCGCCACGAGAAATCAAGATTCAGATCCAGAAACTCTGTTCTGGCACCTGCCGAGACGGGGAATTTGGAGAGGATCATCGCCATCGTCATCACCAACACATCTCCATCAACCACCGATGTTTCCCTCATCCATGAGTGAGTAATCCTCCGCTGTAGGCTCGGGGATGGTAGGGATTGGATGAGTTCTATCATGTAATCGAATAAGATATGTTAGGGAAATAGTGCCTAGTATCTCTATTAGCGCTATTTGACTTTGTTGCGACTTGTTGTGCTTAATGCTTGTCACTAGGGCCCGAGTGCCATGATCTCAGATATGAACTTATTATTGAATCATTATGATAGTATTGTTTATGATCTTATCTGCAAGTTGTGTACACATATCATTGTCCGGATCCAAAGGCCCCAAAGTGACAATAATTGGGACAACTGAAGGGGATGGCTATGTTGTGAGGATCACATGTGTTCATGGAGTGTTAATGCTTTGCTCCGGTGCTCTATTAAAAGGAGCACCTTAATTGCCAGTAGTTCTCTAGAGGCCTCGCTGCCACGGGCTGGCTGGATAGAAGATGTTGTGCAAGTTCTCATTGCGAGCACAGATGACTATATTTGGAGCACATGCCTAGGATTGTTTAGTACTTGAATACTTGTTATTATTTATCTGCAATGCCCTAGATCTTGAAGTTATATGTTTATACTTGTCCATGCAACGCCCGTCCATCCATCCTTATGCCTACCGCACTTGAATCTTACTATTACCGTTACCGTTCCTATTGCTCATGTTTCACTGTTGCTGTTACTGCTGCTGTTGCTACTACAAACTGTTGCTACTGATAAACTTCTGTGAGCAAGAACTATTTTTAGGTGTAGCTGATCTGACAACTCAGTTGTTAAGGCTTGCAAGTATTCTTTGGCTCCCCTTGTGTCGAATCAATAAATTGGGTAATACTACCCGTGAAGACTGTTGCGATCCCTTATACTTGTGGGTCATCAAGACTATTTTCTGGCGCTGTTGCCGGGGAGCATAGCTTTATTTATAAGTTCACTTGGATCTATTATTGTTCGCTGCTGCTCCTTTCATCATGGGGAAGTCTTGTGACCGGAAGTTTCCTATTTACCATCCACTACAAGAAGAGGTACAGTCCTAAACACCTCTGCTTCTCTTGATTCACCGTCTGTTATAAGTAAGCTCGTCACACCACCACCACATATACATGCTACACACACTGCTACTACTGTGAGTCTGAAACTGTTTTTGATGCTCATGATGTTACTTATACTGTGCTTGATGCGAGTGGTTCATTAGGTCCTTTTCTAGATGCTACTATGGCTAGTCTAGAAAATACAGAAACTCCTAGTGAATACACTATTACACCTGTTAGCTCACCTGAGTCTAGTGAGAGTTATGATATTAATGATGGTTACATAGAGCTCACTGACGAATTTGTTAAAGAGTGCCGAAGTACACATGGTGCTAGTGCTATGAAGAGTCTCCTTGCTAGACGTCCTATTATGCCTAAGTTCTCCCATAGATATTAAAGATAAAGATTATGATTTCTCTCTTGATTTATCCTATTTAGATATTGTTGAGAAAGAACCTTTTTGTGGTACTGAAAATGAGAGTGTTGTGGCTCATATGAATGAGCTTTCTACTATGAGTGCTTTGTTCTCTGATGATTTTAAAATGCGCAAGTACTTTGTTGCTAAGATCTTCCCTTTTTCACTAAAAGGAGAAGCTAGGGCTTGGTTTAATAGATTACCTCCTGGTTCCATTGATAGCCCTGATTGCTTATTTCTTCCATAAATATTTTCCTCCTAGTGTTAGACATGCTGCTTTGCATAGACTTTTCGATTTTAAACAGGAAGAAGAAGAGAAATTGCCTGAGTGATGGAAAAGATTTTGTTCCTTGATTCATGCACATCCTAGATGTCCATTACCTAAGAATGAGCTTCTTGATATTTATTATAATGGACTAACTGATGATTCTAGGACCTACCTAGATAGCTTTGCTGATTGTGTTTTCAGGAAGAGGACTCCTACAGATGCTGAAGAATTAATGACCAAGATAAGCAAGAATTATGATGATTGGACTTCAACTGAGCTGAGTACACCTGAGCCTATTACTCCTGAACCAGTTGTTCCTGAACCAGTTCCAACACCAACAACAAAGAAGAGGGGAGTTATTGCATTAAATGATGAAGTGATGAAGGAAGCTAAGAAGTGTCTAAAGGAGAAAGGTATTAGAGCTGAAGATGTGAAGAATCTACCTCCTATAGAATAATTATGTAAGCCAATTCCCCACTCATCTACTATTAAGGTACACTCTCTCCAATTTAATGAAGGTGATATTCCTTATGGTAAGCCTCCTGATCAATGCTTAGAGGAACTTGACACATTTATTGTTAAACAAGGTAATTTTAATAAACAAGTTCAGAATCATTTATTGGAAAACTCTAGGGCTATTCATGAGTTGAAAGATATTGTAAAGAACTTCCAATGATATTAAAATGCTTTGTAAACACTTTCAGATGGTTCAAACTCAACTTGATCAACTTGCTAAAGTACAAAATGATATGCTAGTTAATGCTTCAGGAAATAAACATGTTTATGGAATTAGAACTAGGAGTGGTGCAGCTACTCAAGATCCTTTATATCCTGAAGGAAATCCTAAAAGAATAGAGCAGGATTCCCAACATGGTGAGGATAGTGGTAGTCCTCGTAAGAGGAAGAAAAAGAAACATAAGAAAGTTGAGGAACCACTTGAACCTGCTGTAGATCCTAATAGTATATCTGTCTCTGATGCTGAAACTGAGAGTGGTAATATTGATGAGTCTCCTAATAAGGAGGAAGGTGAGGAAGAACCTAAGAAACACACTAAGAACACTAGGTACACAAAGGAAGATTTTATTGCTAATAAACATGGTAAAGAGAGAGAACCTTGGGTGTAGAAAATTATGCCTTTTCCAGGTAAGAAACACAAGTCAAAGGAGGAAGAACACTACAACAAGTTTTGTGAGTGGATGAAACCTTTATTTTTGCAAATTCCTTTGACTGATGCTATTAAGTTGCCTCCTTATTCAAAGTATATTAAGGATATTGTTTCTAATAAAAATAAGATTCCTAATGAGGATATTTCTACTCTACTTGCTAATTATTCCTTCAATGGTAATGTTCCAAAGAAACTTGCTGATTCAGGTATACCAACTATTCCTTGCTCCATTAAGAATAATTATGTTAGAACTGCTTTATGTGATTTGGGAGCTGGAGTTAGTGTTATGCATTTTTCTCTCTATAAGAGACTCCAGCTAGAAAAGTTGATACCAACTGATATTTCTTTGCAAATGGCTGATAAGTCAACTACTGTCCCTGTTGGTATATGTGAGGATGTTCCTATTTAAGTTGCTCATAATTGCATGGTCTTAACTAATTTTGTTGTGCTTGAAATGCCTGAAGATGATAATATGTCTATTATTCTTGGGAGACCTTTTCTTAATACTGCAGGTGCTGTCATCAATTGCAATCAAGAAAAGTAACATTCAATATTAATGACAAAGAGCACACTGTCTATTTCCCCAAGAAGGTTGTTAAGAGCTATTGCCTGAATTCTATTGAAAACATTGAAGGCATTAAGGTTGGAGAAATATATTGTCCCATTCCACAAGAAAATTTTGAAACTATTATGATTGGGACCATTGCTATCAAGTATGAGGTAACATAATCACCTTGTGGAATGCGAAGTTTTGTTTCATATAAGATTGTTTTGGTAACAAGACTTAATAAACCTTGTTAACAAAAGGATTTTAATGAACAAAATAATGCTTTTAGTGCGGTTACACTTGCTCACATTTATTTTTCTCCTTTCCAGTCTTTGCTCTTCGTCGTGCCTAACTTAAAGACGTTAAAGAAAAATACTTGTTGGGGAGATAATCCAAGAGTTTCCTTGAGTCTTGGAAGTTATTACTTTAGTAATGAACTCTCCTTATCCTTTTTGTTTGCTTTTGTGCCAAGAATGACCTCTAATGAGAGGGAAGTAAGATTTGGGGAGTTGCTGTCCTGAAACAGATTTCTGCCCTCCACCATAAAATTCGTGAGGACTCTCTGTTGGTCGGATTGAGCTGAAAATTTACGAATAAATCTCCCAGTATGTTATCTAACTTTCGATAGTTCAAAATGTTTTTATTTGAGAAACAGAAGGTCTTTGAAAAAATCAGTTTCTACTTGCTGGTCTGTTTTGACAGATTTCTGCCATTATTTGCATTTGCTTCTTATTGATTACTTTTTGAGTTCTCTTTTGGGGAATTGAGATTTGTGAAGGAGTTGCTACAGTATCTTGTATTTTTAGTGAAAAGTTTTGCTGTTCTAAAGCAAAGCCCAAAGGTCTATTATCTTTTGAATGCACTAATGTTGCTAATGAAGATTGTGTGAAGTTTTGTATGAAGGAAAATTTTCAGGTGTAAGGAAAGAATGATGTAATAAGATGAAGAATGGACAAAAGCTCAAGCTTGGGGAGAGCCACCCCGTGTAACCCCAAGAAATATTCAATAGGTACAAGCGTCAAAGCTTGGGGGTGCCCAAGGCATCCCCTTCTTCATCAATAAAAATCTCAGGTCTTTCTAGACACTTCATTTTTATTGTTTCATGCACAGTTGTGTTGTTCTTGGAGCGTCTTAGTTTTTGTTTTTTGTTTGCTTTCTAAAAAAACCGAAAACACCAAAAATATTTGTTGTTCTTCTTTGGTTCTGTGAGTTCTTTGCAGGGTTCAGCCGTCCTCAGTGGATTTTGGTTTCATGTTAATTATTCAAGTCACACAAGTGAAGGGAAATAATGAAGATTAAGACAACTAGAGGTGTGGTAAGAGGCTGGTAACAAACTCTATTTGTTTCATTTTTGTACATATACTCATCATTGTGAGCATGCTTAGCCTGTTTGTGTAAGGTGTATGTCATTATGGATGCTTAGTAGTTCTTGCTTGTCTATGATTAGCTCCAGCTTGCTAATAGTTTGTAGCATGTCATATGAATGCGTGTTTGCATTGTTTTATTCATACTTTGGTATGATATTGTGGTATCCTCCTCTGACTTTTCATGTGAATCGACTTGGCACATTCTCACGCATGCATATGACTAATCAATAGTCAGTAAGCCTCGATGATTTATTTTGCCTCAGAGTTCTTGTATCACTTTCATGCCATAATTAGTCATGTTTTGTTGCAAGCATGATTATGACAGTTATTGCTCTCTCATTTGTTGCTCCCTGTCTATTCCTAGCCTTCACTTGCACTGAGTACGTGCTCTACCTGTGCTTCCAACTCCCCAAAACCAATATTGCACGATGTGTCCACCATACCTACCTATTAGCATCATTTGCTACTTCAGTGCATATTCCATATGCCGTGTTTTCTTCCAAAATAAAATGTTTGTCTGTTTTGAGAAAGTTAGTTAGTAAAGCTCTCACGAACTTGACGGCACACTTTATTCCTTGTGCTTAATAATCTTGAACCATTGCGACTATCACGGGGAATGCTTTCAACACCTGTTGGATATCTTATCCAGTTGATTTCTTGCTCTTTTGTTTACGGATGTCGGCGATGTGAAATAAAAGAGGAAGTTGTTAGTTCATGGAGTTTATACATTGTGTTAGAGAAACGCCTAGGCCGCTAGCCTAAGTCGTGCTTAATCATGGTGGAAACTTGCAGCAACACTATAATGAGCATCTATGAAGCGTCCTCAATAAAAAGCTATGCATATGGTAAATAAAAAGATTGCTGAGATGCTCATTGTCTGCTTGCCTTGTCATTTTGGTTATGGGAAAGCTCATGTACCATGTTCAAGGGGTACCCCGTTGGCGGTTCTCGATGATATGCGTGTATTTACAATGACAAGAACTTTCAGGTGACCAAAGTTCAGTAGCATGCGGAGCGACCCTCGTACTCAAGGGACATGGGATTTCCAGTCTATGGTTTGTCAAGCATATGATTCAGAGTGGACCTCACTTTCACCTTAACCACATGAAGATGCCTATGATAGGGGCAATGAGAGCTCAAAGATAATGAGTACCTTCCTTTCAACATTGGGAAGCCTTTCAAACCTTCACAAAACCGTTTTCACAACTTTGTTGAGTCACCACTTATTCTATGAGCACCTTCTTGAGAGCATAGTTGTCATTCTTGTGTTTGTTCCAAAACTTGGTTAATTATGTCATGACTTTGATGCTTGTATCTCTGATATCTTTATCTCTAGTCTTCATGTGAACTTCAGAGGTGCCTTGGCATTTATATTGTGCTCTTCAAACAAAGGCAAGCAAGATAACACTCTATCATACCTTATTATGAGCATTGCAATGTTGCTTATGTTTATGTTTCATGCTACTTATTATTATTGAGTTGGTTTCTCTTCATAGCTTGCAATGAATATTGAGTAGACTTAGTTGCATACTCCTTATTATGAATTGTCTAAGAATCTACTCCTATGCTGAGAATATTTACATCATATGAAGCAAAGTGTTCGTGAAAGTTCTTTTATCGCACTCAGTTTTCAACTGAATTGCTTGAGGACAAGCAATAAGCTAAGCTTAGGGGGAGTTGATACGTCCAAAATGTATCTACTTTTTCGAACACTTTGCTATTGTTTCTTCTCTAAACTTGTGTGATTTGGATACAACTAATACAGACTGACGCTGTTTTCAACAGAATTACCTTGGTGTCTTGTTTTTGTGCAGAAAATGAACTATCAGGAAAAATCCCGGAAAATATGCCAAAAACTATTTTTCACCAGAAGATCCACGGAGCCAGAAGGGGAGACAGAGAGGAGGCCTGGGGGGCCCAAACCCACCCTAGGCGCGGGCCCACCTGACCTCGTGCATGGGGAGGTCTGGCCACCCCGGGCAGCTCCTCGGCCTCCCTCCATGCCTATAAGTTGCCTTCTGACCTAAAAACTCAGGGGGGGTCGATAGTTTTCCAGAAAGAGTTCCGCTCCGCCGCCGCCACGAGAAACCAAGATTCGGATCCAGAAACGCTGTTCTGGCACCCTGCCGGGATGAGGAATTTGGAGAGGATCATCGCCATCGTCATCACCAACGCATCTCCATTAACCACGGATGTTTCCCTCATCCATGAGTGAGTAATCCCCCGTTGTAGGCTTGGGGATGGTAGGGATTGGATGAGTTCTATCATGTAATCAAATAAGATCTGTTAGGGGCATAGTGCCTAGTATCTCTATTAGTGCTATTTGACTTTGTTGCAACTTGTTGTGCTTAATGCTTGTCACTAGGGCCCGAGTGCCATGATCTCAGATCTGAACTTATTATTAAATCATTATGATAGTATTGTTTATGATCTTATCTGCAAATTGTGTACACATATCATTGTCTAGATCCAAAGGCCCCAAAGTGACAATAATTGGGACAACCGGAGGGGATGGCTGTGGTGTGAGGATCACATGTGTTCACGGAGTGTTAATGTTTTGCTCCGGTGCTCTATTAAAAGGAGAACCTTAATTGCCAGTAGTTCCCTAGAGGCCCGGCTGCCACGGGCTGGCTGGACAAAAGATGTTGTGCAAGTTCTCATTGCGAGCATGTATGACTATATTTGGAGCACATTCCTAGGATTGTTTAGTACTTGGATACTTATTATTATTTATCTGCAATGCCCTAGATCTTGAAGTTACATGTTTATAATCGTCCATGCAACACCCGTCCATCCATCCCTATGCCTACCGCACTCGAATCCTACTGTTACCGTTACCGTTACTATTGATCTTGTTTCACTGTTGTTGTTACTGCTGCTGTTGCTACTACAAACTGTTGCTACTGATAAACTTCTGTGAGCAAGAACTATTTCCAGGTGCAGCTGAACTGACAACTCAACTGTTAAGGCTTGCAAGTATTCTTTGGCTCCCCTTGTGTCGAATCAATAAATTGGGTAATACTACCCGCGAAGACTGTTGTGATCCCCTACACTTGTGGGTCATCAGATGCATGCCCGATATGCACTGCATTGTGGTATAAGATCTGACAAGATAACCCTGGTGATGTTGAGAGGGAGCGCCCCAGGAAGAGGGTTCCCGCAAAGGTGATGTGGTATATTTAGGGTTCGCAGCATAGAAAACAAAAATATTCCTACGATGGGAACTATGTACCAAGATGTATCTACTAGATACAAACAACGGGCAGATGTATATCCGTAGAGAACATACCCTTGAAGACCGACAAAGCTTAACGAGTTCGACTCATGGTTGATGTATACGATCTCTTGCCGATCTCAAGATCGAGAGGAAGTCCTAGCGCCGCAAATCAGCAGCGCATCCGTGCTCGCACACACGTCCGAGGCACCGAGCAACCTCCGCCTCCTCGCTGATGTGATGCAGCGGAAGCACAACTCTTTCTTGCCGAATAGCCACCGGGAACATGTATCTCGCTAGTCCGAGACCATGGGGAATAAATTCTAGAGGGGGAGAGAGATCCTTCACGAGGTGGTGTGAGTGAGAAGTGAGGAGAGGGGTGACTTTTATAGGAGGAGGGGGGCACCCAAGGGGGTGGCCACCGGCCATGGGGGCTGCCCCCTCCCCTCCTTCATTCATGTGGGTGGACACTCCACTCACAAAAATCCATTCAAATCCCTCCACTCAAAATCCCACTCAAACTTGCTATTAAATTTCCACCAAGTTTAATGCAAACTCTCATTAAATAAAACTCTTTTATTTATTCAGAATTTTGTTAATTACTTTAATGACAAACATTCACATATAACCCCTTGCTAGAATTCTATTTCACATGCATAACCTCTTTATGCAATTTCACCCGAAAACCTGTTTCGGTATCTAGTGAAATAAATTCCTGCGCTTGTTTATTCTTTCGGCATGAAACTTTTGCTCCAATTGGATGTCGGTGTCTCTTAAGTGTGTCACCCTACGGTTCGTGAATAATGCGGACATGATCGAGACCCCTCTTGGATCAATAATCAGAAGCGGGATCTGGAGACCCATACTGACTCCCACACATTCAACGATGACTTTCTTGTGATCGTCGGAACCTTTTACGCTCGTATCTTAATCCCTTTGTTTTGCGATATATTACATGTCCGAGATTCGATCATCGGTATCTCATACCTAGTTTGATCTCGTTATTGACATGCACTCTTTTCTCGTTCCCGTGATATAACATTCTAGTGATCAAATCACTTGCTTGCAAGCTAACCAATGTGATATCACCGAGAGGGCCCAGAGTATATCTATCCGTCATCGGGATGAACAAATTCCACTCTCGATCCATGGGCCTCAACATAACACTTTAGTCCTGAACCCATCTTTATAATCACCCTGTTACGGTGTGACGTTTGATGTTATCAAGAAACTCTTCCGGTGTTAGTGATTGACATGATCTCATGGTCTAAGGATTAGGATCACTTTGTAAGTTGTTATAGCAATATAAACTCAATGACTTTGATCATAATGCTATACTTCGGATGAATGTTCCTCACACCATTACACTAATGTTGTGATCCCGTTATTAACAACATCCAATGTCTATGATCAGGAAACCTTGATCATCTTGTTAATCAATGAGCTAGTTTATGAGAGAGGCATAACTAGGAACTTTATGTTTGTTTATTAAACACACATGTATTAATGTTTCCGTATTAATACAATTATAGCATGCAAAATAAACATCTATCATATACTTGGAATACGCATAATAAACACTTTATTATTGCCTCTTAGGGCATATTCCCTTCAGTCTACCACTTGCACTAGAGACAATAATCTAGTTACATAGTGATGAATCTAACACCCATTGAGTTCTGGTGTCGATAATGTTTTTCTGTAGGGAGAGTTTTAGTCAACAGATCTTCTACATTGAGATTCGTGTGTACTTTACAAATCTTTATATCTCCATCGTTGACATGCTCGCGGATGGAGTGAAACCGGCGTTTAATATGCTTGGAATGCTTGTGAGACCTTGGCTCTTTGGTATTGGCAATGGCACCATTGTTATCACAATAGATCACCATTGGGTCCAACGCGTTTGCAACCACTCCTAGTTCGGATATGAACTCCTTCATCCAAACCGCTTCCTGAGCTGCTTCCGAAGCAGAAACAGATTCGGCCTCCGTTGTTGATCCCGCCACCACGGGTTGTTTGGAGCTCCTCCAACTAACCGCTCCGCCATTCATGAGAAATATGTATCCGGATTGAGACTTAGAGTCATCCGGATCGGTGTCAAAGCTTGCGTCAACATAACACTTAGCGACAAGCTCTTCTTCACCTCCGTATACAAGAAACATATCCTTAGTTGTTCGTAAGTACTTAAGGATATTCTTGACCGCTATCCAGTGTTCTAAACCTGGATCCGATTGGTACCTACTAGTCAAACTAATAGCATGTGCCACATCCGGTCTTGTACATAGCATGGCGTACATTATAGAGCCTATGGCTGAAGCATAGGGGACTTTGTCCATTATCTCTCTTTGTTCCGCCGTAGTCGGACTTTGAGTCTTACTCAATGTCTTGCCTTGCAACATAGGTAAGAACCCCTTCTTACTTCCGTCCATTTTAAACTTCTTTAAAATCTTATCAAGGTATGTACTTTGCGATAGCCCTATTAGGCATCTAGATCTATATTTATAGATCTTTATGCCTAATATGTATGATGCTTCACCTAGGTCCTTCATTGAAAATTTGTTGTTTAGATAACTTTTAACACTGTTTAAAAGATCTATATCATTTCCAATCAATAATATGTCATCCACATATAATATCAGAAATGCCACATTGCTCCCACTCACTTTCTTGTAAATACAAGCTTCTCCGTAAGTTTGGACAAATCCAAACTCTTTGATCACCTCATCAAAGCGGAGATTCCAACTTTGTGATGCTTGCTTCAATCCATAGATGGATCATTGAAGCTTGCACACCTTGTTAGCATCCTTAGGATCGACAAAACCCTTTGGTTGTATCATATACAACTCTTCTTCAATAGTACCATTGAGAAACGCGGTTTTGACATCCATATGCCATATCTCATAATTGAAATATGCAGCAATTGCTAACATAATCCTAACTGACTTTAGCATCGCTACGGGAGAGAATGTCTCATCGTAGTCAACTCCTTGAATTTGTCGAAAACACTTCGCGACAAGTCGAGATTTATAGACGGTCACATTACCATCAGCATCAGTTTTCCTTTTGAAAATCCATTTGTTCTCCACGGCCTTTCGGTCGTGAGGTAAGTCTACCAAGTTCCAAACTTGATTTTCCACATGGATTCCATCTCGGATTTCATGGCTTCTAACCATTTGTTGGAATCCGGGCTCATCATCGCTTCTTCATACGTCGCAGGATCATCATTTTCATCAACCATGAAATTCATGACAGGATTTCCGTACAGCTCGGGAGCTGCACGCGTCCTGCTAGACCTGCGAGGTTCGGTAGTATTATCTTTTGGAGTTTCATGATCATTATCATTAGTTCCCTCTTCAACTGGTGAAGCCAACTCCGGAACTACTTCTGGCGCTGTGCTACTCGCCATACTTTGAAGAGAAGGTTCAATAACCTCTTCGAGTTCTACCTTCCGACTACTCACACCTTTTGCGAGAAACTCTTCCTCGAAAGGATCCATTCTTGGCAACAAAAACTTTGCCCTTGGATCTGTGATAGAAGGAATACCCAATAGTTTCCTTGGAGTATCCTATGAAGACGCATTTTTCCGCTTTGGGTTTGAGTTTATCCGGTTGAAGTTTCTTCACATAAACATCGCATCCCCAAACTTTAAGAAATGACAGCTTAGGTTTGTTTCCAAACCACAATTCATACGGTGTCTTTTCAATGGATTTAGATGGTGCCTGATTTAAAGTGAATGCAGCAGTTTCTAGTGCATAACCCCAAAATGACAACGGCAAGTCCGTCAGAGACATCATAGATCGAACCATATCCAATAAAGTACGATTACGACGTTCTGACACACCATTTCTCTGTGGTGTTCCGGCAGGTGTGAGTTGTGAAAAAATTCCACACTCTTTCATGTGAGTGCTAAACTCGTAACTTAGATACTCACCTCCACGGTCGGACCGTAGAAATTTGATCTTTCTATTACGATGATTTTCCACTTCATTCTGAAATTCCTTGAACTTTTCAAAGGTTTCAGACTTATGTTTCATCAAGTAGATATAACCGTATCTACTCAAATCATCCTTGAAAGTAACAAAATAACGATATCCACCTCGCGCTGACACACTCCTTGGACCACATACATCAGAATGTATGATTTCCAATAAATCTGTCGCCCGTTCCATTGAACCGGAAAACGGCGTTCTAGTCATCTTGCCTATAAGGCATGGCTCACATGTATCAAATGATTCAAAATCAAGTGATTCTAAAAGTCCATCCGAATGAAGCTTCTTCATGCGTTTATCGCCAATATGACCTAGACGGCAGTGCCACATATATGCAAATATATCATCATTAAGTTTAATCCTTTTCGCATCAACATTATGAATATGTGTAACATTATCATCGAGATCTAATAGAAATAAACCATTCATCATCGGTGCATGACCATAAAATATTTCATTCATATAAATAGAACAACCATTGTTCTCAGATTTAAATGAATAACCACTTCGCATCAAACACGATCCAGATACAATGTTCATGCTCAGTGCAGGCACCAGATAACAATTATTCAAGTTTATTACTAATCCCGACGGCAAATTGAGAGGTAGCGTTCCGACGGCGATCACATCAATGCTTGATCCATTGTCGACACGCATCTTGACCTCACCCCGGTCTAGCGGCCGCTTGTTCCGCAGCCCCTGATTCGAGTTACAAATATTAGCAACTGAACCGGTATCAAATACCCAGGTGCTACTGCGAGCACTAGTCAAGTACACATCAATAACATGTATATCATATATACCTTTGTTTGTCTTGCCGGCCTTCTTGTCTGCCAAATACTTGGGGCATTTGCGCTTCCAGTGGTCAGTCCCCTTACAATAGTAACACTCGGTATAAGACTTAGGTCCAACTCGGGGTTTCTTTTCAGGCACGGCAACCGGCTTGCCGCCCTTACTTCCCTTCCGTTTCCCTTCTTGTCTTTATTGAAACTAGTGTTCTTATTGATCATCAACACTTGATGTTCCTTTTTGATCTCCACTTCTGCAGTTTTAAGCATTGACACAAGCTCGGGGCGATACCTCTTCATGCATTGCATATTATAGTTCATCACAAATATCTTATAGCTAGGTGGCAGAGACTGCAGAACACGATGGATGCCTAAGTCAATGGGAATCGATATTCCCAAGGACACAAGCTTATCGGCGTACCCCGACATCTTGAGTACATGCTCACTAACGGAGCTATGCTCTTCCATCATGCAGCTAAAGAAATTTTCTGAAGCATTGTAGCTCTCTACAGCAGCATGTGTGTCGAAAATCATTTTCAACTCACCCATTGTATCAAATGCATTGCCATTTTCGAAACTCTTTCGAAGTTCCGGCTCTAGCCCATACAATATGCTGCAATGAACTAAGTTGTGTCCTCCTGACGAGTCTGATAGACATTCTTCTCCTCGTCAGGGGCATCCTCAAAAGGTGGGGGGCCTAGCGGAGCTTCTAGCACATATTGCTTTTGTGCAGAAGAGAGGAGAATCCTCAAATTCATGGCCCATTCGGTAAAGTTGCTATCGTTCATTGCAAGTTTCTCTTTCTCCATGAACACATTGAAATTAAAAGCAGGTGGTGCCATCTACAATAGAATTTGTAAAGTTTAGACTAAGTTTATGAGAGATTGAGTTCAACTAATCCCTATTACGAATGAACTCCCACTCAAAAACAACATCCCTCGTGTCTTTTTGGTGATTACATGAACCAAATCCACTATACCAAGTCCGATCATCACGTGAGTCGGTATAGCTTCAAAGGCGAGCATCAAATGGGCATCATATCTATTATATGACTCATGCTTAACCTTTCGGTCCGTGTTCCGAGGCCATGTATGTACATGCTAGGCTCTCCAAGTAAGAACCTTAGTATTCGCGCGTGTAACTATCTTACACCCGAAATATGGTCGTGGATCCAAGAACACCCGATCATCACGTGATGTCTTGGAGTGACGAAAACATAATTGGTGCATACTAAAGAAAGAACACATTCTTATCTTGGTATTTAAATGAGAGATCATCTTATTATCCTAATAAAACACCAAACAAGCAATATAAGATGCTATCAAACATCACATGTTTATTAGTGAAATGATATGGTTCCCGCATATGATCTCTATCATGTGCATCGTGGTATGATCACTATCATACCTATATGTGTAAGACCAAGGTCTATGGAACTTACACGTTATGTGTGTTGTAAGAGTATCATCTCATACTTCTACTTACAACATCACCATATCATAACACTAGCCCAACAGCAATCTAAACTAGACGCCTCTAATTTATCCATTGCAAGTTTTACGTGGCTTAGGGCTTTCGAGATAGAACCGTTCATACCTACGAACATGAACCACAATGAGGATAACCAAATTGTTGACAACTCATTGCAAAATAGATATTGACTATAGTAGGAGAGACAGACACCCGCTAGCCACTTATGCAAACTAGTTGCATGTCAAGCGTGGAACAGGTCTCATGTGCGAGGACATGTAAAGTTTGTCCGGTCCGCTTCATCCCACTATGCCACCAATATCCAAAATTACAACTAAGGAGCAACAACATGATCATCATCGCCCACATACTCATATTTGTACTACCCGTGTAAAGCATCTACGCATAGATCCGGCTCTGATACCACTGTAGGGTTCATAGCATAGAAAACAAAAAAATTCCTACGATGGGAACTATGTACCAAGATCTATCTACTATATACAAACAACGGGCGGATGTATATCCGTAGAGAACATACCCTTGAAGACCGACAAAGATTAACGAGTTCGACTCGTGGTTGATGTAGATGATCTCTTGCCGATCTCAAGATCGAGAGGAAGTCCTAGCGCTGCAAATCAACAACGCATCCGTGCTCGCACACACGTCCGAGGCACCGAGCAACCTCCGCCTTATCGCTCAGCGATGCAGCGAAAGCACAACTCTTTCTTGCCGAATAGCCATCGAGAACATGTATCTCGCTAGTCCGAGACCATGGGGAATAAATTCTAGAGGGGGAGAGAGATCCTTCATGAGGAGGTGTGAGTGAGAAGTGAGGAGAGGGGTGCCTTTTATAGGAGGAGGGGGGCACCCAAGGGGGTGGCCGCCAGCCATGGGGGCTGCCCCCTCCCCTCCTTCATTCATGTGGGTGGACACTCCACTCACAAAAATCCATTCAAATCCCTCCACTCAAAATACCACTCAAACTTGCTATTAAATTTCCACCAAATTTAATGCAAACTCTCATTAAATAAAACTCTTTTATTTATTCAGAATTTTGTCAATTACTTTAATGACAAACATTCACATATAACCCCTTGCTAGAATTCTATTTCACATGCATAACCTCTTTATGTAATTTCACCCGAAAACATGTTTTGGTATCTAGTGAAATAAATTCCTGCCCTTGTTTATTCTTTCGGCATGAAACTTTTGCTCCAATTGGATGTCGGTGTCTTTTAAGTGTGTCACCCTATGGTTCATGAGTAATGCGGACATGATCGAGACCCCTCTCGGATCAATAATCAGAAGCGGGATCTGGAGACCCATACTGACTCCCACACATTCAACGATGACTTTCTTGTGATCGTCGGAACCTTTTACGCTCGTATATTAATCCCTTTGTTTCGCGATATATTACATGTCCGAGATTCGATCATCGGTATCTCCATACCTAGTTTGATCTCGTTACTGACAAGCACTCTTTTGTCGTTCCCGTGATATAACATTCTAGTGATCAAATCACTTGCTTGCAAGCTAACCAATGTGATATCACCGAGAGGGCCCAGAGTATATCTATCCGTCATCGGGATGAACAAATTCCACTATCAATTCATGGGCCTCAACATAACACTTTATTAGTCCTGAACCCATCTTTATAATCACCCTGTTACGGTGTGACGTTTGATGTTATCAAGAAACTCTTCTGGTGTTAGTGATTGACATGATCTCATGGTCTAAGGATTAGGATCACTTCGTAAGTTGTTATAGCAATATAAACTCAGTGACTTTGATCGTAATGCTATACTTCGGATGAATGTTCATCACACCATTACACTAATGTTGTGATCCCGTTATTAACAACATCCAATGTCTATGATCAGGAAACCTTGATCATCTTGTTAATCAATGAGCTAGTTTATGAGAGAGGCATAACTAGGAACTTTCTGTTTGTTTATTAAACACACATGTATTAATGTTTCCATATTAATACAATTATAGCATGCAAAATAAACATCTATCATATACTTGGAATACCCATAATAAACACTTTATTATTGCCTCTCAAGGCATATTCCCTTCAGTATACTCCCTATAATACCATGGTTGAAACATTTGTTCAGAAACGAAGAGCATGCCAAGTTGTTGAGATGGTACAAAGAAGACCGTAAGAAAGACGAGATGTGGAGACACCCTGCTGATGGGTCGCAGTGGAGAAAAATTGAGAGGAAGTACCTAGACTTTGAAGGTGACGCGAGGAACTTATGGTTTGGTCTAAGTACAGATGGCATGAATCCTTTTGGGGAGTAGAGCTGCAGACATAGCACATGGCTTGTGACTCTGTGTATCTATAACCTTCCACCTTGGTTGTGCATGAAGCGGAAGTTCGTTATGATGCCAGTGCTCATCCAAGGCCTGAAGCAACCCGACAACGACATTGATGTGTACCTAAAGCCATTAGTTGAAGAACTTTTACAGCTGTGGCACGGACAAGGTGTACATGTGTGGGATGAGCACAAACATGAGGAATTTAACCTATGAGCATTGTTGTCCGTAACCATCAATAATTGGCCTGCCCTTAGTAACATTTCAGGACAGAAAAACAAGGGATACAATGCATGCACCCACCATTTAGATGACACTGAAAGTATTTATTTGGATAAGTGTAAGAAGAATGTGTACCTAGGGAATCGTTGTTTTCTTCCACCCATGCATTCCCTAAGAAGGAAAGGCAAGCATTTCAATGGTGAAGCAGATCACCGGAGTAAGCCTATCCGTCGTACTGGTGATGATGTATTTGATATGGTGAAGTATTTAAAAGTAATATTTGGAAAGGGTCCTGGACGACAGTCCATTCCGAAGGACGCTGGCGGAAACGCACCTATGTGGAAGAAGAAATCTATATTTTGGGACCTACCCTATTGGAAAGTCTTAGAGGTCCGCTCTGCAATCAAAGTGATGCACCGGATCGAAGTATCTTTGCATGATACTTCTAGGCTTCTTGGACGTGTATGGAAAGAATAAAGATACACCAGAAGCACGACAGGAACACCAACGTATGAAAGACCGATACGACATGCATCCAGAGCTGTTTCAACGTACTGCCAGCTACGCTCTTACCAAATAAGAAAAGGAAATCTTTTTTGAATGGCTGAGTAGTATCAAGGTCCCCTCTGGCTTCTCGTCCAATATAAAGGGAATAATAAATATGGCAGAGAAAAAATTCCAGAACCTGAAGTCTCATGACTGCCACGTGCTTATGACCCAGTTGCTTCCGGTTGCATTGAGGGGGCTTCTGTCAAAAAATGTTAGAGTACCCATTGTGAAGCTATGTTCGTTCATCAATGCAATTTCTCAGAAGGTAATCGATCCAGAGAGTCTACCATGGTTATAGAAAGATGTGGTCAAGTGTCTTGTCAGCTTTGAGTTGGTGTTCCCACCATCCTTCTTCAACATAATGACGCACCTCCTAGTTCACGTAGTCGAAGAGATTACCATTATCGGACCCATATTTCTACACAATATATTCCCCTTTTAGAGATTCCTGGGAGTCTTAAAGAAATATGTCCATAACCGTGCTAGGCCATAAGGAAGCATATCCAAGGGCTATGGAACAGAGGATGTCATTGAGTTTTGTGTTGACTTTATTCCTGACCTTAAGCCGATCAGTGTACCTGAATCACGGCATGAGGGGAGACTTAGTGGAAAAGGCACGCTAGGAAAGAAAGCAAAGATATGTATGGACGGGCATTCTTTCACTAAAGCACACTATACAATTCTGCAAAGTTCCACCTTGGTTGCTCCATATATCGAGGTACACAAGAATATTATACGCTCTAACTACCTAGGGCAGTCTGACAGGTGGATTAGAGATGAACACATGAAGACTTTTGGTGGTTCGTTGTAGACACATCTCATGAATGACACCACTGTTGGAGATCAGTTGTACTTGTTGGCCAAGTCTCCATCTTCAACTATACTCTTTCCAAGGGTACGAGATAAATGGGAATATATTTTACACGAATGCCCAAGATAAAAAGAGCACCAACCAAAACAGTGGTGTCCGATTTGATGCAACAGACGACAATGGGAAAACAGACACATATTGTGGTTACATAGAGAATATATGGGAACTTGACTATGGTCCTAATTTCAAGGTCCCATTGTTTCAATGCAAATGGGTCAAGATGAAAGGAGGTGGGGTAATGGTAGACCAGCAGTACGGAATGACAACAGTGGATCTCAATAATCTTGCATACGGAGAAGAACCATTCGTCCTTGCCAATGATGTGGCTCAAGTTTTCTATGTGATGGACATGTCTACTAGACCGAGAAAAAGGAAAGATAAGCAAAAAAATACAATATCATACGATGAGCCAAAACGCCACATAGGTCTTTCAGGGAAAAGAAACATGGTGGGAGTTGAGGACGGGACAGACATGTCAGAACATTATAACAAATTTCATGAAATTCCGCAATTCAAAGTGAAAACTGACCCAAGCATACCGCTAAATAAGGAAGATGCTCCATGGTTACAGACTAGAAGAGAACCAAAATAGTAGATGTGGATGTTGGTGATGTAATAATGTATTAAACCTTTTGTGAATTAACCCTATTTTATTACAATTTTTGAGATTGCTAAAGGCAGGTAAAAAAAGAGCATTTGATCACTTGAGTGAACTCACAAGAATACAACAACATCTTCATATTTAGTCCCAGTCTAGCCACAAACCGGGACTAGCTAATACTCAAGACATTTATTAATATTAAAAAACCGGGACTAGATAACACTTAGGACTAAAACCGCCCCCTTTAGTCATAATCATGCCTAGTCCAATAGTACGCAGCTTCAGGGTCTTCTTCGTCATCGTCATTGTCGTCGTCGTGGCTAGGCGCACGTGGATCGATCCTCAACCCCGCCATGGCATATACCAGGGTACCTGCTACTCCGTCCTCGGATTAACGGTGGGCGGGGGAGGGGTCTCCTGGAAGACGATGCCGCTACCACCGGACGGGGGAGGGGCCTTCTTGTGGCTCTACGGCGGGTGGACTTGTGGGCACCACAGGCGAGGATGGTCTCCCCCGGCGATGTAGCGCATCACACCGATGATAGTATGGTTCGCCCACCACAGACGACGGCCGGCTTCGTTGGCGGTTCTCTATGATACACATGTACTTACTATGACAAGAACTTACAGGTGAGTAAATTTGAGTAGCATGAGGAGCGGACCTCGTATTCAAGGGACATGAGATTGCCAACTTATACTTTGTCAAGCATATACTCCATAGTTTGTTCACTTTAACCTTAATCACTTCAAGATGCTTATGATAGGGGAAATGAGGGCTGAAAGCTAACAAGTACCATAATTTCTGGAAGCTCTTTTTGAAACTTGAAATCCCTGCTTCCCTTGTGAAGGGACTTTATTCCACTATTATTTTGAGTCTTCACCTTCTACCCTTAGGCACCAGTTAAGAGAGCATAGTTGTCATTCTTAGTTCTATGTGCATTGTCCCAAAAATTATTGATTAATGCATATTGTTGATATTACTTGTTCTTGTGATATTTGTATCTAGTCACTCTTATGAACTTTGAAGGTGTCCTATGCATCTATTTGCTACTCCATGAGGGACAAGCTGAATGCCACTATGCTATGTTTTCTGTATGTGAAACAAATAAACATTTTTCAATGCATGTTATTCATGATCTTTCTTTGTAACCTTTCATGTTGCATGCATAGTTACTTTGTCTTACCGTTAGAACTCCATCTTTCATGCTCATGTTTAGAGTTCTTTGATCCCATCTTTCAATGCTTGCAAATGGTTTGATCTTGATTTTGATGGTGCATGTCACCTCAAAAATTATTCTTTTTATCACTTACCTACTTGAGGACGAGCAGGAGTTAAGCTTGGGGATGCTTGATACGTCAGAAAAGTATCTATAATTTTTTATGTTCCATGCTTGTTTAGTATCTGCTTTGCTTTTCTTTGTCTACACTTTGAGGTGTTTTTATATGTTTTCTGGTACTAACCTATTAACAAGATGCCACAGTTCCAGTTGCATGTTTTCTTCGCTTTTTGGTTCTAGAAAGGCAGAAAATCAATATTCTCAGAATTGGACGGGACAAAAGCCAAAGTCAATATTTTACCGTGGGGGACACAGAGCCAGAATACGAGACAGAGGGGAGCCACCAGGGGGCCACATCCTCTAGCCGCGCGGCTAACCCTAGACCGCTCCTGGGGGGTGCGGCCGCCCTGGCTGCCCCCTGCCTCGCCTCTTCGTCTATAAAGACCCCCCCCCCCCGATACAGAAACCTTAAGGACCCGATCAATATTCCACGAAACCATCTGTAGCCGCCACCACCATCGTCCCTAGATCAGGGGGATCTGAAGCTCTTCCCGGCACCCTACCAGAGGGGAGATCATGTCGAAGGTCTTCTTCATCATGCCAGCCTTCGGTATGAAGTGTGACTAGTTCCACCTTGGACTACGGGTCCATGTAGTAGCTAGATGGTTATATCTCCTCCTTTGTGCTACCATGTTTAGATCTTGTGAGCTCCATTCATGATCAAGATCATCTATTTGTAATCATGCATGTTGTGTTTGTGGGGATCCGATGGATATTGAGATTACTATGTCAGATTGATTAATGGTTTTGTCTTATTGATTCTATCATGCGTGTATTGTTTGTGATCTTGCATGCTCTCTGTTTCTAGTAGCTATCTTGGCCAAGTAGATGCTAGTGACTCCAAGAGGGGGTATTTATGCTCGATAGTGGGTTCATGCCTCTATTAAATCTAAGGGAAGTGACAGAAATCTCTAAGGTTGTAGATGTGTTGTTGCCACTAGGGAGAAAACAACGGTCTCTTGTTCATGGAACAAGTGGATTGTTTACCTTACACACTTTTCTTAAAGCAGTTATCCGTTGCTTGCAAATTAATACTGGAGGGGGTTCGGATGATAACCTGAAGGTGGATTACTAGTCATAGATGCAGTTGGATGGCGGTCTATGTATCTTGTTGTATTGCCCAATCGAATCTCATAGGATCATGAATGTCTAGTATTGCATTGTTATGCCTTGCTTAGTCCTATCAATTGCCCTGCTGTAATTTGTTTACCTAGCATGCCATGTTTGTTTATCTTAAGGAGAACACCTCTAGTGAACTATGGACCCCGGTCCAATCTTTACCATTGATACATCTTCCACTTTTATTGTTTACTTTCTGCAAAACATTATTACCTTCCACACCATACAGTTAATCCTTTGTTTTCAATAAACCGGTGAGATTGCAACCTCACTGTTCGTTGGGGAAAAGTCTTGAGTTTGTGTTGTGCAGGTTTCCAAGTTGCTAGCAACACCTTTGAGTCGTTTCCTTCCTCCTACTGGTTCGATAACCTTGGTTTCTTATTGAGGGAAAACTTATTTCTATACTCATCATACCTTCCTCTTGGGGTCTCCCAACAAAGTGTTCACGCACTCATCAATAGCTACTAGCAACGGAGAGCATGAAAGATCACAAATAACACAAACATGATAGAATCAATAATCAATCTGTCATAGTATCTCAATATCCATCGGATCCCCGCAAACACAACATGTATGATTACAAATAGATGATCTTGATCATGAACGGAGCTCACAATATCTAAACATGATAACACAAAGGAGGAGAAACAACCATCTAGCTACTGTATGGACCCATAGTCCAAGGGTGAACTACTCACGCATCACTCCGGAGGATGGCATGGTGATGAAGAAGGCCTCCGGGATGATATCTCCCCTTTGGAAGGGTGCCGGGAAGAGCTTTAGATCCCCCCGATCTAGGAACGATGGTGGCGGCTGCTACAAACTGTTTCGTGCATATTTGATCCAGTCCTTAGGGTTTCTGCATCAGGGTGACTTTATAGGCGAAAGGACAAGGTCGGTGGGCACTCGAGGGGCCCACACCTAGTGGCGGCGCGCCCCTGGGCCGTGTGGCCCTAAGATGTGGCCACCTCGTGGCCCCCTTAGGCTGCCCTTCGGACTCTGTGTTCTCTCTGGTAAAATATTGACTTTGGCTTTTGTCCCGTCCAATTCCGAGAATATTTTATTACTAGCTTTTCTGAAACCAAAAACAGCAGAAAACAGGCAACTGGAACTGCAGCATCTTGTTAATAGGTTAGTCCCAGAAAATGTATAAAAATACCTCAAAGTGTAGACAAAACATAACCAAGTTGATACTAAACAAGCGTTGCTAGAGTTGTCTGAACGCGCCGCAGGACATCCCGCCGCCCCGGCCTCTTCCTATCGACTGGATGTGTGGCAGCCTTTGGAGTGTTGTCACGCACAACCTGCTTGGTCGTTTGCCTGGCCGCGGTTGAGGTATGTTCGCTGGTCCTTTCTAGGTTATCGAGTTCTTCTACAAGAGTTGGCATGGCCATTCATGGCCGTATACTTTAACATATGGGTAGTAGTCAAAGGGCAAACGAGTTTTTCTATAAGAATTTTGTCGAGTCATCGTTCGAGGAGGAGTCCGACAGTGAGACTGAAATTCTGCTAGCGACTGCACAGATGGTGCACGACCACAACCTCATGTCGCCACGTAGAGGTGGCTCGGCGAAGAGGCGTGAAGCCAACCATGAACAAGACCGAGAAGCTGACCACATATGCCTTTACAAGGACTAGTTCCACCCAACTAATCCAGACTTTAAAGAGAGGGCGTTCCGTCACCGCTATAGGATGTTGAGAAACCTGTTCTTGGACATTCTCAATGGGGTGGGGGAGTACAATAACTACTTCGAGGCCAAGTACGATTGTACCGGTAAGATTGGCTTCTCCTCTTACCAAAAAATATTCTGCTGCCATTCGGCAGCTTGCATATGGAGTGTCCGGTGACCTCCTCGACGACTACATGCGCATGAGCGAGTCCACATGCCATGAGGCAATGTAGCAGTTTTGCAGCACAATTATTATTGTGTTTGGCAATGTTTACTTGAGAGAGCCAAACACCAAAGACACCGTCTGCCATTTGTCCATCAACGAGAGAAGGGAGTTTTCTGAGATGCTTGGCAGCATTGATTGCATGCATTGGCAGTGGGATAACTGTCCCTTTGGTTGGCAAGGGAAGTTCAAAGGAAATGCAGAGGGGTGCATCGTCATACTAGAGGCTGTTGCATCACAGGATCTCTGGATTTGGTACTCCTTTTTTGCCATGGCTGGATCAAACAATGACATCAATGTGCTGCAGCGATCTCAGATGTTTGCTAGGCTGGCAGAAGACAATGGCCCACAGGTTTCCTATGAGATCAATGGCAATCCATATGATAGGGTTACTATCTAGCTCACGGTATCTATTCCTCTTGGGCCACCTGTGTGAAAACAATACGCAACCTCGTAGATGAGAAATGCAAAAGTTTTGTGAAAGAGCAAGATGCCGCTAGGAATGATGTGGAGCAAGCATTTGGTGTGCTTCAATCAAGGTGGGATATTGTTCGATATCCTGCTAGAACCTTGAGCACAGAGAGGATGTGGAATGTGATGATTGTTTGTGTAATCATGCATAACATGCACTACTGGAAAAACCATCTTCGGTTCGATCAGAACAAGCCCAGCAGTCCTGGCCTGTCACAGCCCGCGACTAGTGGAAGCACTAGTCCCGGGCCGTGAGGCCTCTAACGGCTAGAAACGGCCGTAGTGACTAGTCCCAGGCTGGCCAGGTGATTAGTCCCGGTCTGTAATACGGCCCGGGACTAATAACCTGGAGCAGGCCAGCTGCTCTTTTCGGGGACTATTAGTCCCGGGTCGTATCATGGCCCGGGACTAGTTGTCCATCAGTATATATATACAGCTTCCTGTCCACCTTCCCTAAAGCATATGGTGGCCATTTTCTCAAACAAGCAAGAGAGTTCATGCCATTTTTTTCTCAAGATTTGTCAAGATTTAGTTTGCAACACCTAAATCCAAAGCTTTAAAAGGTTAGAACTTCATTCTTTCATCTCTTATTGCTACTTTAGCTCTATAATGCTCTAGAAGTATAGAGATATGGATCAAATGCATGCATGCTCTAGAAGTAGCTAGAAGGATTTTGATATATATGTGTAACAAATTTTGATTAGGCACATAGTTACTGAAAATTGAAATGTGTAATTTTAGAGTTTCAGAGCTTAGAATGGAATGAGGTTTTCACTGATAGAACAATAATAAAAAACTCCACATTTGTCATGTTGATTGTTTTCTCCAATTCACAAATTGGTGCATGTAAATTTTTCAAAATTCAAAATTAATGCTCTAGAAGCTCTCAATATAACTTGTAATAATTTTATCATGTTGTGTAATGGTTTTTGATATACTTTTACTATAATGCAGATGGTCCGGGAATGGATGTACGGTACTGACCGACGCTCTGGCGAGTTCATTAATGGAGTGTATGAATTCATCCGTGTTGCTGATGCAAACAAGCGCAATGGTTTTGTATTCTGTCCATGTAATGGATGTAGGAATCAGAAGGATTACTCTGACTCAGAAACCCTTCACAGCCACCTGTTGAAGTCCGGCTTCATGCCCAGTTATAATTTTTGGACCAAGCACGGAGAGAGAGGGGTTATAATGGAAGACAATGAAGAAGAGGAGGAGGATGACAACTATCATGGTTTCCCTGAGTACGGAGATACTTCCATGGGGGATGCTGAGGGGGAGGATGAAGAAGAGACACATGATGAACCCGCTGATGATCTTGGTTGGACCATTGCCGATGCACGAAGAGATTGTGAAACTGAAAAGGATAGGGAGAAGTTCAATCACATGCTAGACGATCACAAAAAGTTGTTGTACCCAAATTGTGAAAATGGTCTGAAAAAGCTGGGAAGCACACTGGAATTGCTGCGATGGAAGACTGAGTGTGCTATATCTGACTCCTCATTTGAAAAGTTGCTGAAAATGATGAAGAATATGCTTCCAAAAGATAACGTATTGCCCGCCAGTACGTACGAAGCAAAGAAGGTTGTCTGCCCTCTAGGTTTAGAGGTTCAGAAGATACATGCATGCCCTAATGACTACATCCTCTACCGTGGTGAGGAGTATGAGAATTTAGATGCATGCCCGGTATGCACTTCACTTCGGTATAAGATTAGACGAGATGACCCTGGTGACGTTGAGGGCGAGCCCCCCGGAAGAGGTTTCCTGCGAAGGTGATGTGGTATGCTCCTATAATACCACTGTTGAAACGCTTATTCAGAAACAAAGAGCACGCCAAGTTGTTGCGATGGCATAAAGAGGAACATAAGTCAGATGGGATGTTGAGACACCCCGCTGATGTGTCGCAATGGAGAAAAATCGATAGAAAGTACCCGGACTTTGCAGATGACGCAAGGAGTTTAAGGTTTGGTCTAAGTACAGATGGCATGAATCCCTTTGGGGAGCAGAGCTCCAGTCACAGCACCTGGCCCGTGACTCTATGCATCTATAACCTTCCTCCTTGGTTGTGTATGAAGCGGAAGTTCATTATCATGCCAGTGTTGATCCAAGGTCCGAAGCAACCCGGCAACGACATTGATGTGTACCTAAGGCCATTAGTGGAAGAACTTTTACAGTTGTGGCACGAACCCGGGATACGCGTGTGGGATGAGCACAAGCAGGAAGAATTTAACCTCCGAGCATTGCTTTTCATAACAATCAATGATTGGCATGCTCTTAGTAACCTTTCAGGACAGTCAAACAAGGGATACAATGCATGCACACACTGTTTAGATGAGATTGAAAGTATATATTTGGAACATTGTAAGAAGAATGTATACAATGAGCATCGTCAATTTCTTTTGGCCAAGCATCCCTTAAGAAAGAAAGGCAAGCATTTCAACGGTCTGGCATGTCACTACACGAAGCCTAAGGAGCGTACTGGTGCTGATATATTTGATATGGTCAAAGATTTGGATCAACTGGTAACCTTTGGAGGAAAATCTGTTTCGAAAGACGCTGAAGGACACGCACCCATGTGGAAGAAGAAATCTATATTTTGGGAGCTACCATATTGGAAATTCTTAGAGGTCCGCTCTGCAATCGATGTGATGCATGTGACGAAGAATCTTTGCGTGAACCTGCTAGGCTTCTTGGGCGTGTATTGGAAAAAAAGATACACCGGAAGCACGAAAGAACCATCAACGTATTAAAGACCCAGATGGCCAGCATCCAAAATGGTTTCAAGGTCATGCCAGCTACGCTCTTACCAAACAAGAGAAGGAAATATTTTTTGAATGCCTAAGCAGTATTAAGGTCCTGTCTGTCTTCTCTTCGAATATAAAGGTAATAATAAATATGGCAGAAAAAAAGTTCCAAAACCTAAAGTCTCATGACTGCCACGTGATTATGACGCAAATGCTTCCGATTGCATTGAGGGGGCTTCTACCAGATAATGTTCGAGTACCCATTGTGAAGCTAGGTGCATTTCTCAATGCAATCTCTCAGAAGATAATTAATCCTGAAGATCTACCACGGTTACATAATGATGTGGTCCAATGTCTTGTCAGTTTTGAGTAGGTGTTCCCACCATCCTTCTTCAATATTATGACGCGCCTGCTGGTTCACCTAGTCGAAGAGATTTCCATTCTCGGTCCTGTATTTCTACACAATATGTTTCCCTTTGAGAGGTTCATGGGAATCTTAAAGAAATATGTTCGTAACCATGCTAGGCCAGAAGGAAGCATCTCCAAGGGCTATGGAACAGAGGAGGTCATTGAATTTTGTGTTGACTTTGTTCCTGACCTTAAGCCGATTGGTCTTCCTCAATCGCGGTATGAGGGGAGACTGAGTGGAAAGGGTACTCTAGGAAGGAAATCAATAATATGTAGGGACGGACATTCTTACATCGAAGCACATTACACCGTTCTACATAATTCTATCTTGGCAGCCCCATATATCGAGGAACACAAGAAAATCTTACGCTCCAACAACCCTGGAAAGCATGACTCTTGGATTAGAGATGAACACATGAAGAGTTTTGGCGGTTGGTTGTAACATCTCATCAAAAACAACACTCTTGGATATCAGCTATACTTGTTGTCTAGGTCACCATCTTCAACTATATCGACTTTCCAAGGGTACGAGATAAATGGGTATACATTTTACACGATAGCTCAAGATAAAAAGAGCACCAACCAAAACAGTGGTGTCCACTTTGATGCAACAGACAACAATGGGTCAAAGACCACATATTATGGTTACATAGAGGAGATATGGGAACTTGACTATGGACCTACTTTTAAGGTCCCCTTGTTTTGGTGCAAATGGGTCAAGCTGACAGGAGGAGGGGTTGAGGTAGACAAGAAATACGGAATGACATCGTTGGATCTCAACAATCTTAGGTACTTAGACGAACCATTCGGCCTAGCCAATGATGTGGCTCAGGTTTTCTATGTGAAGGACATGTCCACCAAACCTAGAAAAAGAAAAAATAAGAAAAAGAATACATCAGACGATGAGCCAAAGCGCCACATAGTTCTTTCAGGAAAAAGAAACATCGTGGGAGTGGAGGACAAGACAGACATGTCAGAAGATTGTGATAAGTTTCATGAAATTCCGCCCTTCGCGGTGAAGGATGACCCAAGCATCATGTTAATGAATGAAGATGCTCCATGGATACGACGGGATCAGGAAGGAACACACGCGAAGAAATGATATGTAATAATTGTAACATTTTATGAGTGAAGATGCTCCATGCATGTGTCCATTTTTTAGTGTTGTCTGCAAACAATCTTGAGTGTGTTAGTCCCGTTTTGTGGCTGGACCGGGACTAAAGGAGGGCCTTTAGTACCGATTCATATTAGGGAGTGCCTCTATGACCAGTTTCTCGGAGATGCCGGAGGACTGGGCTCCGTCGGCATCTCCCTGAAACTGGCCGTAGTGGTGTCCCTGCTCTCGAAAACCATCTTGCAGCTTGTAACTTCTCTAACTAGATCAATACGCTTGGGAGCTAACTAATTTCACATATTATGGAGTGCCTCTATGACCAGTTTCTCGGAGATGCCGGAGGACTGGGCTCCGTCGGCATCTCCCTGAAACTGGCCGTAGTGGTGTCCCTGCTCTCGAAAACCATCTTGGAGATGCCTCAAACTGGCTGGAGGACTGGACTCACAAGGATGCCTATTTATAGTACAAGCAGCTCGGCATAATGTCGACACTCACGACATAATGTCGACACTCACCCCTATTATTAGTGTTGACTCATGTTTAGTCCCGGTTGGTGTCTCCAACCGGGACTAAAGGTTCATCTTTAGTCCCGGTTGGTGACACCATCCGGGACAAGGTACAAGCCGCACGACATAATGTCGACACTCACCCCTATTATTAGTGTTGCCTGGCCCAGTCTGCCGCAATCCCTTCAGTCGCGGTTGGTTTCTCCAACCGGGACTAAAGATGAACCCTCTCTTTATTAGATAACACTCAAGACATTTATTAATATTAAAAACCGGGACAAACCGGGACTAGCTAACACTCAGGACTAAAGCCGCCCCCTTTAGTCATAATCATGCCCTAGTCCTATAGTACGCAGCTTCAGGGTCTTCTTCGTCATTGTCATCATCATCATCGTCATCGTCACCTGCCACTCCAGGGATCCTCAGCCCATCAATGTCATATACCAGGGGCCATTCCAGCCTCGGATTCACGGCGGGCGGGAGAGGGGTCTCCTGGAAGACGATGTTGCTACCGTCGGGCCGGTGTGGGGCCTTTTTGTGGCTCTGTGGCGGGTGGACTCGTGGGCACCGCAGGCGAGGATGGTCTCCCCCGGCGATGTAGCGCATCACTCCGATGATAGTACGGTTCGCCCACCACAGACGACGGCTGGCTTCATTGTGGTTCACCGGGGGCGGGCCATCACCCTCATACCTGGCGAGCTCCCTTTCCCGCCTATTAGTGAAGAAGGCATTCCAGGTGTCGTAGTTGTCGGGATCCCACTGGGGATCCATTCGCTACTCCGGGGTGAGCTCATGGTAGAAGTGGTTTGTGATGGGCGCCTGGCGTGCGGAACCTTGAGGGACAGGAACCCCTCCAGCGCTCAGCATCCAGCCGGCGGGCGGCCGGTAGCCCAGCGGACAAGGGTAGTTGGAGGCGGATAGCGCCTCGGTCTCCTCGAAGGTCAGAATGGCCCAGTAGGCGTTTGTCCATTGTTCTAAGAGAGGAAGGTGTGGATGTGTGGATAGCCATGGCACGATCGCCCTAAATATAGAGGGAAAGGGCGGGAAAACTTGGCGTGGAGCTTTGGAAAATGGCGGGAAATATCTTTAGTCCCGGTTAGTGAATACATCCGAGACTAAAAGCTCTCGTAGAAAGGAAAGGGCGGGAAAACTTGGCGGGAAGCGGTGGGAAATATCTTTAGTCCCGGTTTGTGACTACAATCGGGACTAAATGGATATTATATTAGGATTCTTTATATTTTTCTGATAATAATAGACATATTATTTGTTTTATTTGGATTATTACAATAAAATATATGATTTTCCAAAGTTTTTATATTTGATTTGAATTAAAAAAGAAAATTTACAAATGAAATAATTTATAAATGATGCAAACAGATAAAGGGATATTATATTAGGATTCTTTATATTTTTCTGATAATAATAGACATATTATTTGTTTTATTTGGATTATACAATAAAAGATATGATTTTCCAAAGTTTTTATATTTGATTTGAATTAAAAAAAGAAAATTTACAAATGAAATAATTTATAAATGATGCATACAGATAAATGGATATTATATTAGGATTCTTTATATTTTTCTGATAATAATAGACATATTATTTGTTTTATTTGGATTATTACAATAAAAGATATGATTTTCCAAAGTTTTTATATTTGATTTGAATTAAAAAAGAAAATTTACAAATGAAATAATTTATAAATGATGCAAATAGATAAATGGATATTATATTAGGATTCTTTATGTTTTTATGATAATAATAGACATATTATTTGTTTTATTTGGATTATGACAATAAAAGATATGATTTTCCAAAGTTTTTATATTTGATTTGAATTAAAAAAAGAAAATTTACAAATGAAATAATTTATAAATGATGCAAAAAGATAAATGGATATTATATTAGGATTTTTTATATTTTTTGATAATAATAGACATATTATTTGTTTATTTGGATTATTACAATAAAAGATATGATTTTCCAAAGTTTTTATATTTGATTTGAATTAAAAAAAGAAATTTACAAATGAAATAATTTATAAATGATGCAAACAGATAAATGGATATTATATTAGGATTCTTTATATTTTCTGATAATAATACACATACTATTTGTTTTATTTGGATTATTACAATAAAAGATATGGTTTTCCAAAGTTTTTATATTTGATTTGAATAAAAAAGAAAATTTACAAATGAAATAATTTATAAATGATGCAAACAGATAAATGGATATTATATTAAGATTCTTTATATTTTTCTGATAATAATAGACATATTATTTGTTTTATTTGGATTATTACAATAAAAGATATGATTTTTCAAAGTTTTTATATTAGTTTTGAATTACAAAAGAAAATTTACAAAAAAACAATTAGTCGCGGGTCGTGGCTGGACCCGGAACTAAAGGGTGCCTGCGCGCACGAAAACGAAGCGGCCGAAAAAACCCTTTAGTCCCGGGCCGTGCCTTAACCCGCGACTAAAGGGGGGACTTTAGTCGCGGGTTAAGCCACGGCCCGGGACCTTTAGTCGCGGGTTAAGCCACGACCCGGGACTAAAGACCCTTTAGTCCCGTCCCGTGGCTTAGCCTGGGACTAAAGGGGTAGGGGTATAAGTAACTTGCGCCCAGCCCTGGCCTCCCCACCCAGCACTTGGCAAAATCGACGAGGAGACGCAGACGACGGCGAGAGCTCGATCGACGCAGGGGAGGTGCTGCCGGATTCCACCGCGCTGCCGCCCTCGTATCCGGCCGCCCCGCCGTGCCACCATGCGCCGTGTCGCTGCCCCGCACCGTGCTTCCGCGCGCCTCACCGTGTCGCCGCGCGCCGCTGCGCCGTAAGTGTCGCCACGCCGCCGCGTGCCTCGCTGTGTCGCCGCGCGCCGCCGCGCCGCGCTGTCCCGCCACCCCGCAACACGCGCCGCCGCGCCGCCGTGCCGTCCCGCCTCCCGCAACGCCGCCGCCTCGACGTGCGTTTTTTAGGAATTTTTAGTTTCTTTTTTTAGTATCTTAGTAGCATTTTTAGTATCTTAGCATTTAGTTTCTTTTTTAGGAATATATAATTGCTTTTAGTTTCTTTTTTATAATATTTATTTGTTTATATAATTGTTTTTAGTTGTTTTTAGGAATATATAATTGTTTTTAGTTTTTTTTAGGAATATATAATTGTTTTTAGTTTCTTTTTTTAGGAATATATAATTGTTTTTAGTTGTTTTTAGGAATATATAATTGTTTTTAGTTTCTTTTTTAGGAATATATAATTGTTTATATAATTGTTTTTAGTTTCTTTTTTAGGAATATATAATTGTTTTTAGTTGTTTTTAGGAATATATAATTGTTTATATAATTGTTTTTAGTTGTTTTGAGGAATATATAATTGTTTATATAATTGTTTTTAGTTGTTTTTAGGAATATATAATTGTTTATATAATTGGTTTTATTTTCTTTTTTTAGGAATATATAATTGTTTATATAATTGTTTTTAGTTTCTTTTTTAGGAATATATAATTGTTTATATAATTATTTTTAGTTGTTTTTAGGAATACATAATTGTTTATATAATTGTTTTTAGTTGTTTTTAGGAATATATAATTGTTTATATAATTTTTTAGGAATATATAATTGTTTTTAGGAATATACAATTGTTTATATAATTTTTTAGGAATATATAATTGTTTTTAGTTGTTTTTAGGAATATATAATTGTTTTTTAGGAATATATAATTGTTTATTAGGTTTATTAGGAATATTAATTGTTTTTAGTTGTTTTTAGGAATATATAATTGTTTATATAATTGTTTTTTATGATTATTAATTAGTGTTATTAGGGTTATTAATTATATAATTATTAGGGTTATTAATTTGTGTTATTAGGGTTATTTTTTGTTTTAGTTATTAGGATTATTGTTTTTCTAACCTGTTTAACTCTCGTTTTGTTATAGATAATTAAGTCATGGATCCATCCGAAGATCCTGGTCGCATCGGTGAAGGTTTTCTTTAGGGCATGATAAGAGGTAAAATTCCTCTTAATATTACTACCGGCGCCGAAGATATTTTGCTCGAGGAAGAGATATCCTCGTATCTGAATCCATCCGGTGATGGACTAGAGGGAAACCTAATGTGCCAATGGGAAGACCAGATGGACGAAGGGCAAACAAATAACAACAATAACAATGGCCCCTCGACAGGATCCGGCGAGGTACATATATATATATAAAGTCTCGTGTTACCTCTATTCATTAACTGATCTAGATATATATTAATCACTCTCTCTTCTTCTTTTAGCCCACCGGATCGAAGCAATCGACAGCTCGAACGAAACGAGGGCCGAACAAAAAGTTGGATGGTAATCAGAGGTTCACCATCGAAGAAATAGATGATGATGGTGAACCGATTGCTCTAGAGAAGCACCGGAGGATGTTTATAAATCAATGCAAGGTAGATGGTATTACCCCAAGGCCGGGTGGGCTTGAAAATAGAGCGAAAGTCAAGGAGTGGGCACTGAGCAAGATGGCTGAATTGCACCTAAACCACAAGAAAAGTTTATACGCGAAATATGTCGCGAAAAAGAAAACTCCAGACTTCAAAGGAGTAAACGAGAAGTTGAGAGAACAGTGGCCCGATTTTGTAAAGTACAAGCAATCTGATAAAGCAAAGGCAAAGTCGGCAAATAACGCGTTAAATGCTGCCAACAAGAAATACCATCATAAAATGGGGATAGGTGGCTACAAGAGTGCCGTCCCTAAGTGGGAAACTATGGAGAAGGAAATGAGGGCTAGAGGCATCATTCCTGGTACAGATGGATGTTCCGAGAGGTCAAAGCACTGGTGGTACGGGCACGAGGGATCCTTGGACCCAGAAACAGGGAAGACATTATTTCATGAGAAAATTCTAAAACCCTCCGAAGACCTTATTAAAGCAATGAACGATGCTCAATTGGGATTGTTCCGTCTCGAGAGAGAACGACGAGCTGACCCACGCCCTAGGGAATCCTGAAAAGGGAGGACGAACACGAGGCAAAGGCGCCGGTGTCTCGTGGAAGAAAGGGTTTCCTCAATACGATGCCAGTTACAGAAGCCGTCAGAGAAAGAAGGACCGGGAGGCAGACCGGATCTATAGGGTAGAGCAGGACCTAGCTGATCTGAAGAACCTCATGCATGAAATTAGCCAAAGGCCGCCGTCGTCAACTCACCCGCAGTCTGATGATCCTGCATTGGATCTTAGCCAACGGAGAAGCAGCATGGCTTCCACGGAGGTCCGTGCTGATGATCAAGCACTACTGGATGGTGCACCGGCTCCTCACTACCCCGTGGATGATGTCAGAGAGATGGCACAATGTGAGCTACATCAGCCAATGAACAACCTATCCTTCAAGGTGGCGATCGACACTGCTTTACCTTGTCTACCTGGAGCACTCCACCATTCACTTCCGATTCCACCAGGCTATGCTTGTGTCACGGTGGATGACATAGTGGAGGATTTTGCGGACCTAGAGATTTAAATCGCTACACCTGAAGGCCTTACGAAACTAGGAGATGTCAAGCGCAACATCATTCTATGGAATAAGAAGTACATAAAGTTTCCAGCCTCGGCGCCAAGGCCACTGAATCCAAGGAAACCAAATCCACCCATCGAATATCGTCAACCTCCAAGTCCACCCCAACCCGATTATCTCCAACCTCCAAGTCCACCCCAACCCGATTATTGCCAACCTCCAAGTCCACCCCGCCCCGCTGACGATCGCCGTAGCAGGAGTACATCAACTCGATCTCCGCCTCCGCCTCCATGCAATACTACTACCTCTTCGAAGAAACGGAAGTTCGACGGTCCCCCGCGCCCACATCGAAGAAAGGTCAAACGCAGAAGATAGTCGATATCCCGCCGGCTCTTCCAAAGAGACCTTATGACAAGACCGATGAGGAAACTAACGCGGATGTGGCTGCCCAAGTTAAGGCTCATTTTGCAGCCAAAAATCCTGAGCCAAAGCCGGTATATAACGAAAAAACCAAAAAGTGGGCTAAGTCCTTTCTTGAGCAACCATCCCAGATATCGATGAATCTGGAATCAGACTATGACCGGGAGATTATTAAGCAAGCACAGAAGAAAAAAATCACAAGTGCAAAAAGAGGGAAGCAAGTTGCCTAGCTCGGAGCATAGAAGAATCAATCGGTCGCCCCGCTCAAAGTCATTTCAGACCTCGACAAGGCCTTCAGAGCTGAAATGGATATGGACATGCAAATAATGGACCCTAGAGCCCGTAATAATGCTGCACTTATGGGAATCACTGTATCGCAGGCCAAAGCACTTGCTAACGAAGCAAATATGTCTCTTGGTCAATATTTAGGCTATGAAGATACGCCAGTGGGTCAGATAGTACGACAGTATGTCCAAGGGGAGCCTCTAGTCAGTAATGAGGAGCTCATGCGTCTATCCACACATATGCGAAATCTGCACGAATGGTACATGTCTCAAGCACAAAAAAAGCATCAGAAAGATTGGTTTCCGGTGGACGTTAGAATGGAGCATCACTTCAAACAATACTCGATACAGGTTCAAATGGCCGAACTGTTTCAGTTATACAACCAACGCGCCCTCGACAAATCGATCATTGGTTGCTACTGTCTGTAAGTTATTTATTTCTATAATTAAGTTTGTAGCTTTAGCTCGTTCATTGCATTTAATATATTATCCTAACTATATATCCTTTTGTATGATGATATTATATTCTGCAGAATGAAGATACTTGAATGCAAAAGAGCTAGAAGATACGACGTTGGGTTCATTGACCCATATATCATTAATGAATATACGTTAAAGAATCACCCCAAGGACGTGGAGGAAGACCTGTGCAGGTTCTTAACCGAGAATAATTTTGTTAAGAAAATACTATTTCCTTACAACTTCAAGTGAGTGTTTATATCTTGTACACATTTTATTTTTGCTTACTCGATGAGCTATATATGCATGTATGCTTATGTAAACATCCGCATATTCCACTGGATCTTGCTAAACATTCAAGTTGACAACTCCCTAGTTGAAGTCTACGACTCATTAAGTTGGGACCAAGAGCAGTGGAGCAATGCTCCATAAGTAATTTCAATCATTATCGCATTATATCGTCCTCTTTCATTCATTTCCTGATATCAAGTAACTAATAACTCCTTTGTTCATTTTCTTTGCCGAGCAGGTGTTGGACACGGTTCAGACAGAAAATACCATGTCCATTCAAAGAGGAGCTAACTTATAAAATGGAGAAGAGTTTACAGCAGCCACCGGGAACTCATTTATGTGGATACTACGTCTGCGAGTACATCTGAGAGTTGACCAGTGAGCGGAAAGTTGACTCACATTATATTTATGATTTGCGGGAGAAACTATTGCCAGACCAGCGCATAAGAGCAATTCAAGAGGAGCTGGCGGGATTTATGATGAATGAAGTCCTTGATGTACATGGAGAGCATTATGCAGAGACGTGGAACTCGATTTGCCTTAGTCATCTCCATGTAGCTCATATGATATATATATATATATATTCATCAATGACCATGTAATTTCAAAACATTTCTTCCTTTTGATATGATTGATTATATGTATGTTTGCAAGGGATCGATTAATTATATAAATGCATCGACGTGTAGTGTGTATGTAGTAGCGTATAATATGTATACTGAAATATATGTTCGAATTATAGTGAAACATAAAACAAAAAAGGAACGAAATGGCAAAAAAAAAGGAAATACACAATCTCTGCCGCGGCAGAGAAACACACAATTCTCTGCCGCGGCAGGAAACCTTCTAGTCCCGGGTGGTGTTACGGCCCGGGACTAGAGGGTTTTCGCCCCCCGCGGCGCTGAAACAGCCACGTGGCTGTTATCAGTCGCGGGCCGTAGCGAGCCGGGACTAGAGGGGGGCCTCTAGTCCCGTTTTCGTAGTCCCGGGCCCAAAACCGGGACTAGAGCCAGTTGCGGCCCGGGACTGGAGGCCCTTTTTTCACCAGTGATGATCGTCGAGGACGAGCGTGAAATGACATCTTGGATCAAGGCTGGAACTTTCAGGGTCAGTTGGTTGGGCCAGAACCAAGTCTAACGTGTCTTGAGAAGATTACATAGAAGTGCATGAAAAATTGCGTCACAGGCACACCCATGATCGGCTTCAACTAGATTTGGTTGAGCATATATGGGCTCATGGGGAACCTAAAGGATTAATCCCTTATTTATTTCTTGTAATTTAGATGATGTTTGGTTATTTTTTATCGAAGCATGTGAGTGTGAACTAGTCATATGTAAGCATTATTTTAATTAGATTACCTAATCTAGTTTATTTGTTTGTTAAACTATACATTTATCTAGATACTTTGTGTCTAAATCTGTAAACATGTGAAAATTTTGGCCAGCACTTGACAACACGGATAAATAAATGGTGTCGCTGGAAACGGCTGGCCGAACAAACCAGATCATAACACAATATCAACCGTGAACAAAAACGAACCTTTAGATGCTGTTTTGATCGCCCTGCTGGAGATGCCCTCGGGTGTTGGATGAATCGGCACCGCCGACGACCAAAAGAACTAAAGAAGTGAATATAACATCCACCGGTATTCTGTTGCACCGACCACAAGACAACAAAAAACATCACCGGACGTACACGTTCGACATGGAGATGATGCACCGTGCACGGAAACGAAGCAACGCATATAAGGCAAATAAATAATTCGTAAAAGAAAAATCAGTTGGGAGAAACTTCTACATCCAAAATACAGAGACCAGAAAACGCCCGGAAACATTGACAGCGGCAGAGAAGGTGGTGTGGTCAAAACCGAACAAAACCCAAGGCGTCGAATCTGGGAAGCGGCGACCGGGAGGAGCTCCGCTCCAGGGAACACCTCCCCGTGCAGGCAACCGGAGAAACCTGCTCGCCGGAGACTGAATTAAGCTAGTAGCAGAACGCCAGAACCTAACTAATGGGTGTGCTCATTGAGTCATTGGCTCATGTATGTATCTGGAGAGAGATTCCGTCACTCCCTGTCTAAACAATTCCGAGTGTGACAGACCTAAAGGATTCCTGCTCAGATTATAGTGCATCCCAGGCGTACATCTGGCATCTGTCATATATCTACTCATGCATATGAATGAAGATAGACAAAACAAATGCACGCAAGAGACTCTGATGGGAGCAAGAAAGTAACCTCGAACTGAGATGCAGGCTAGCACGTCCTGCCGTCGCGCCGAGCACTGTGGAGATATCCGTGGCCTATAGCATACGAGCTGGGGCCACTTATGCCCTCCTACTCTTCTAGGGTGGTCATGTTTGCCAGTTCAGTAAAATGTTAGTGCCTGAAGTTTAGATGAGAATGATATTATGTTGATCGAAAATCTTTAGGAGATAACTTAAAGGATTCAATTATCTATGAATTAGTCAATTCTAAAAAATGGTAACCTTGGAATAATTTATACAGATCCATTTACGGTACATATGATAATCATAGTTCTACACTACGTATACATGATCTCACCACAGAAATAAAAAATATATAGGTCACACAACAAACTAAAAAGAATGTGTATACTATCAGCGATGTGCGTATGTACATATATATACACATGAATCGGGATGGACGGCTAGGGCTTGGTGTAGACAGTGACGTTGGTCCAGCGCGACTCCATGCAGGGCGACCAGTCGTGGTGCTGCATATAGATGCCGAACTTGAAGTAGTATGACCGGCTAGGGGTAACAGAGGTGGCAAACCTCTTCTGCCCATCGATGTAAACTGCCACGGTGGACATGTCGACATCATGCACCACGTTGAGCCGGAACCAGCGGTCGTAGATGTTTCCCTCCACGGACTGCCCGCTATAGAAGCGGAGGACACCGTCGTAGACGTGTAGCATCAGCACCGTCGAGTGCTCTGCGCCTTCCTCGTTGTGGATCTGCATCACCGACACGCCGGATGTGCCGGACGGCACGTACCCGTAACCCTGGAATTGCCACACTCCCGACGAGTAGTCGTGACCCTGCATTCATCAGATATTTGTCAGATATGTATTTCCCTGATTCTAGATTTCCAATGCAAATACCCTGGCGCAATTAGCTTACCCTGAGCCTGACTTCAGTGCGTGGGTTGGTGTGTGTGGCGGTGTTGAAAGGTTTGTCGGTGTCGTGCACCCAGAACTGGCGGACACCATGGATATACCGGAACCGCTGGCTCTCTGGCACGTTGTAGGGGCTCTGCACCTGGAAGTTGCCATCGGTTAAGTCCACCTTCACAAACCCGGACATGGGGTTCACGCCGGAGGCTGATGCAAGGACACAGTGCGCGACGATCGCCACGAGCAGGAGAAGCATCGGTCTGGACAGAGGAGAAATCATCTTTAATCCTTGTCTAGATGGAGCCTTTTCCTTTGGTATGTGGGTCTAGATCGAGCTTAAGCTAAGTGAGAAGGCTAATCGAGTTGAGGATTCATGTTTGAAGCTAAGAAGCGCAATTGTAAGCATATATATAGTACTCCCGAGTTTAGCTAGGAGTATTACTGAGCCTGCCAAATGATAATTTAGTACACTACGTCGGCTGTAAAATATTGTCAAGTAAACAACAATAAGATATGCCGTGCGCAAGTATTGTCATGGAAGGATATATATATGTACGTCTCCGTAAGTAGTGTTTCCTTTGTTTACAGTAAATCTAGATTGGGTTCATATGAATTTGTACGAGTTAAGTATAGTTAACAATAACAAGTGAACCAATTAGCTCATACGTTACGTACGAATAGGTAGTGGCCTTTCTCAGAACTATGATCGAGTGGGTTCCTGTCGACAGCGGCGGATAAAGAATATGTTGTATATATGCTGATTGCTGACCATACAAGCCGTGTGTGCTGGGATGGGCCACTAATTTATTATACATCATCACCTTTTTTTCACAGTTGACCACTATATCCACACATGCGGAGGACGCTGCAGTTTTTATGGCGCCAATAAAGGAGGATTTCATCAACTTGTCGCACATTCTTCGTGGTTTTAGAGAGGTGAAGGGGCTGGTCACTAACGTGCAAAAGATCCAAGCGGTACCGATTAGATGTTCTCATTTGGACCTTGATGATATCATGCAAACTTTACCGGTCCATCGCTGCAACCTTCCCTATCAAATATTTGGGGCAGCCACTCTCAAACAATGTCTTGAGTCCATTGAGGTGCTGCCCCTCGTCGACAAGGTCGCTTCTAAGCTCATTCCTTGGCATGGTAAGCATATTGCAGCTACCGGAAGAGGTACTCTCGTGAAGTCGGTGATCACATCTCAAGCAATCCACCATATCACACCCCTTGACATTCCTCCTAGCATCTACAACCTATCAACAAGCTCGAAAGGGCATTTCTTTGGACAGCGGCAGACAATGTGTCCGGAGGGCAGTGCAAGGTCAATCGGCAAATTGTTTGTGTTGGAACTTTGCCTAAAATATCGCCTGGCCCATTTATTCTTAACAATGATTTCTAAAATTCCAGAGAGCCATTTGTCTCGTTCATGCATGGCAAAAAGGTGGAAAAAAAGCAAAAAAAAAGAAGAGTAAAATTCATTAATTGTTATTTTATTTCAAGATTATTATTACTTTTTTTACTTAAATAATTGTTTGGAATTCAAAAAATAAAGTCATTTCACATCATGGACTAAGGGTTAATAGGATTGATAGAATACTATTATCAATAAGGCATAACTTCTTTCTCAGAAGCTCGTTCAGTTTGATCCGAAATTAAGCGTGCCTAGAGTTAAAGATGTCCCATATGCGATTAAATGGTCAAACAATTCAAATATTTCAAAATAATTGTAAAAAAATTGGAAAAGAATTTCTGGGCACTTACCGTCGGCGCTATTCATAGTACCCTGGCATGGAGGGGTGTGCGTCGGCGCTAAGCCATTACTACTAGCGTGAGCATTACCAGCGTGGCCCCATATGCGCCGACGGTAGGATATATAATTTGGTGCACCGATGGGAGCCCTTTTCCTAGTAGTGAGAGTAGTAGACACGCACTCTTCCTCCTCCGCCTCCTGCCTCGCCTCTTCTTGTTACGTCACGACACGCACGTCGCGGATTGTGGAAAATGACCGGGGACCTACCTATGCCTCGTGAACATTAATACGAACTCAGTGGAGGTTTCCCAGCTCCGGATGCAGCATGTTCGGTTCTCATGTCTCTTTGTTCGTCTCCCGGCGCTGCTTGTCCGCCTCCTCGACATGTGCCTATAAGAGAGAGGGGTTGCTCCTCTTCTCGGTCACAGCATAACATAGCGCCTCCAATTCTAGAGTTTTGAGCAGCCACCAAGTCTTCCCCATCCCAACATGCGGTGTGTATCGTGAGTTCAGATGGTAGGCCTCCAGAACCCTGCTACTTTGAATCATGTCGGAAGAAGGGCGATAAAATTTTTAGGGAGTGTTGTCGCACGACCATTGGCTTCATCACAGACTACTTTACGGACGCTGACAACTTCTTTACGGACGACGACTTCTTATCCGACTTCGACCACCTCTTTGGCAACATGGCATATAACACCGTCAACATCAACACGAGTGGTTCCTCTTCTGCACCATATGCATTATTCATTCATCTTCTTCAAACCATGTTTCTTATACTACAAATTATATCTCTTATATTATGTGTAGCAATATGTTTAGACTTTGCTATCTATCTATTAGATTGCATGATTATTTTATCGCTATATTATTAGTCATTCTTTATCTATGATTTTTATTAATTAAATCATATGGTAATTTGCTCATATTTCCAATAGTTTGTAGGCCCAAAGACAAAGTAGGGTTGGGCATTATGGACCTTGACAAATGTTCTCATGCTTTGTGTCTTAAATTGCCTTGGCTACAATGGAAAGATCCTTCCACGGCTTATATAGATAATGATAACCCTTGCAACAAGATGGACATGGATTTCTATTATGCGGCTACAACCATTTCCATTGGACATGGCCGCATTGCAAATTTTTGGCATACTCCATGGCTACTTGGTAACAATCCCAAGGACATTGCACCATCAATCTTTGCTATGTCTTCTCCAAAAAACTTTATCATCAACAAGGGCATAACAAATGAGGATATCCAAGCTAAACACTACCAATGACCTTACAATCCATCACCTTGCCGAGATTGTTGAGCTTTGGCCAAAGATAAGTGACATCCAATTCATAGAAGGTACGACCGATAACATCGCATGGAAATTCGGTACCTCCAAAACGTATTTGGCGGCGTTGGCATACAAGGATCAATTCGAATGCATGATGTGCTCCTACATGACGGAGGCGGTTTGGAAGAATTGGGACCCTACCAAGTGTAAACTCTTTGCATGGCTCTCAAGATAGTGGTGTGGATGGCTGACCACCTTCAAAACGGGGTTGACCAAATTGTGGGTTTTTCCAACTTTGTAGGAGGGAGGACGAGACTATGATGCATCTTCTTTTCAAATTATTCTACTCTCTTTGGATTTGGAACATGGTCGTGCAATGGCATGGGCTCACTTAATTGACGCATCATCGTCTATAGACGAAGATATGTGCGTTCCAAATGCCTTTGTGTGTCACATAATACGGCATAGTGTCGGGAGGGATCGGCTTGGAGCCTTGGACCTTGTTGGTTCCTATCCAATGAGATTTGGTAGCGTCGCCTATAGATGAAGATATGTGCGTTCGGTGGACTATGCTAATTTTGTGGGAATGTCACGCACTCATTGTTGTGTGGCTTGCAGCGTGATTTGTCGAATAGCCAGTTTGCACTGTACGAAGGATCCAACCTTGCTTCGCGGTGTATGTTGTTTCGTGCGATGGGAGGATAACAACAATGGATGTGGCATGCCTATGTTGAGAACGGCTATGCCAGGTTTACTCATGCAAGTGTAGTTGTTTGGGGCATGTGTTTATCTTTCACGTTGTTCGGTGGCTCGGGCCTCTGGTGTGAGTGGTCGAAAGGGGAGATTGTCAGGCCCACTCACTCAAGCAACTGATTCTCGATAGGCAGATTAGCCAGAGACGACATGACATGGGAGAGTTAAACAACAACCAGTGTAGCCGGTATAGGGGAAAGAAACATTAGCATCGGTGTGAAAAGTTGATCCATCACTAGGATGTATTCGCGAGTAAGATATTGTTCCGTGGGCCTTGACGTATTGAGCCACTTTTTTGTTTTCTTGGAAGGTTCTGTTGTAGACTAGTTTTAATTTAGCATTTTTGTGTCTGGTGTGACTTGCCATGGCTGCTAAGAGCGCGTTTGGTAGCCTGCAGTTCCCCGGGTAGGTTGAGTTTGGCAGAAATTGCCCATTTGGTTGCCTGCAGCCCCTCCATGTTGTGGCCTGTGGGCATCTTAAAGCAAGCCGGAGCCAGGCCTAAGGAAAATGCTCAAATCATCCATTTTTCTAGGGCCTGGCTCAGACCAGCGAGAAAGATCTGAAGCGATGCACTGGTGGGAGAACGGGAGGGAGACGCCGCGTCTCTTCTCGCCACCGCCATAAATCCCCTCACCGCCCACCCTTCTCGCTCACTCTCCTCTATGCGTTGCGGTGGCTCTCCCCCACTCGACGGTGCCGTTCCCGGAGGCGGCGGTGAAGGGATTATAGGAGGAGACTCCAACGGTGAAAGGGTTGGAGGGAGGAGACTTCAGCGTCGAGGTTGTCGCTCACCATCGGAGGCGGCGGTCTTCCTATGAGAAACAACGACGAATCCCAAACCATGGCGGTAAGCTTTTTCCCCTTTTCCCCAAGGCATCTAGACGGTAGATCTATTCGTAGAAGGTCATGGTTAGGGTTCTAGATGGCATGCGTTGTAGATCTGTCTGGATATCCCCTGCTCAAGGTTTTTTTGGGGGGGTTTACTGTTGTAGCACTACCAGTACTAGTTCGTGTGATCTGTGGTACATTTCTTCGTCAATATTGAACTAGGATCTAACAACCATGCCTGGATGACCATTTGCTAATGATTACAATGGCTATGGACACTTTTAGGACAAGGTGATTGAACCAGGATGAGTGTTCAAGGGTTTATGCATTCCTCCAGGTTCACTCACCCCGTCCCTGAAACTCGTGTTCGTCCGTTGTGACATGTAGTAGTACTGATAACTCCAAGTCCGGACCTATATGTGGTAATGTTTCCTCCTTTATGAACCGTCAATGATTAGGATAGTTCCACATGAAGCAACTTTGTATAGATGGGCTTTAGTACCTAGTAATTTTTCCCAAAGAGGAAATTTGTGCAGGATCCTTGGTACTAAGGGATCATCTATGAAGACATGTTAGATTATTGTGATCTTTATGTCCCTGCTATGTGTGCTCCGTCGATGATTATATTTTTCACACAATGCAACTTCAGGGATGTCTAATCGAACCTTGTTGTATGTACAAACCCTATATTTGTGCATATGATTTTGGTCCACCCATGCCATCCCTGAAGGTGACATGCAATTGCCATATTATGTGTGATCAACATTGCCAAATATGAGGCACCAAATTTCTGACTCATTGCTTTGCTTTCTGTTCATTGCTTTGCATTGTGTTCATTGATTTGTTTTCTGTTCATTGCTTTACATTGTGTTCGTTGCCTCGGATTGAGTTCATTGCTTTGCATTGTGTTCATTGCTTCATATTGTGTTCATTGCTTTGCATTGTGTTCATTGCTTTGAATTGTGTTCATTGCAGGCTATCAACATCGGTGGCCAGGGAAAGGAGCCTGCAGATGGATTGAATAAGAGGGCCAAGAAATCAGGGATGCCTTCCAATGTTGGCAACTGGGATGAGGCAGTGAGCCCTACTTGGACAATGTTCTTTAAGGTGTTGGTAGCACCTGCACTGGGATTGCTTCCTATCCTAGACGCATTCATGCCATACTTGGACAGTGTCCCTGACACAGTCACTCTGAAGTTGACGACTGGATGCCAATGGGACATTACGATCTCACATGTCAATGGGAAAGCTTGCTTTGGTCAAGGTTGGGCAGCTTTTGCAGTAGCTCATGACCTGAAGAACGGTTACTTGCTGACCTTCAAGAATATCTACCCAAAGATTTACAAGGTGGTCATCTATGACTACGGACAAGCCTCGAGAGGTGTCCTGAGCAACCTAAAGCTTTTAGGAGGATCATGGAGTAGCGGTGACTTCTGTCCACATGAAAAGTTATTCTAAGTTGTGTGTATAACTGATGAACTAGACCTTTTTCGTACGTTGTCGTGAACTGTCGTTGATCAAAATTTGTGTTTGTGTTTGTGTTTATGTGGTATCCTCACATCTCTCCCAAAGAGGTGGCCGTATCAGCAACGCTGCAGGCAACCAAACACATGGCTTGCTTGTGTTCATAGATGCATGCAGCCAACCAAACAGTCACATTTCTATTTTTCGTCGATGCAATAAGGCATGCATGGTACCAAACGGGCTGCCTTTCATGGCCTGAGGCCTGTATGAGGCTGGCAGTGCCAGCCACAGCACTGCTGGATTGGGCCAAAAAATGGATGTAGGCTACTAAACAGGCCCTAAGTATTGGTTTTCATTATTGTTCTAGCCAGCCATGGACAGCAGGCCTATGTTTGGATGGAAATTGTAATTTCGGTTGCATTGTAGAGTGTATACATTCGCGTGGTCCTCCTAGTGCACTAGGTACATGAGCTTCCCCGGCTGCGGCGTGCGCCGCGCAGCCCATGCTAGTATATACTAAAAAAATTTGGGGTTGCATTTTTGAATTTCCATTTTCCTTATTTTGTATTTCTTGAGGAGCGCAACAATTTTCCTATTTATCTCAATGCAATAATCTCGAATAACAAAACAAATACATAATGTTTTGATACGTCCATAACGTATCTATAATTTTTGATGGTTTTTTCCTATTATTATGCTTTTGGAACTTCTTTTTATTTAAAGTTCATGAGTTATTTGGACTAACCTACTAATAGTTGCAAAAGTGCAGAATGTTCTTGTTTTACACTTTTATGTGTATGAATTATCAAGAATACAAGTGGAATCCTTGTTGGAGTCAAATTGGATGTTCCAGAAATCTGTCTTAGACCTCTTTTTGAATATGGTCATGTTTCGGGTTGAAGACGGTATCAAACGGAAAACTCTTCGACTACAAAGTTGTAGAAAATTTTGAGACAATCGTTCTAGACATAAAATTTAGCTGATTTCGAGTACGAACGGGCCCGCTAGGCATGATTTACTGCATCCCAAGATGGGGTAACGGGAATCCAAGAAGCTATATAAAGGAAGGAAACCTAATTCGTGGGAGGCACCTCCACCCACGAATTTGCAGCCACCAAAGCCACGTTTTTGCCTCCCCATGGATCCCATTGTTGGGTTTCGTAGCATGGAAAACAAAAAATTCTACCGCATACAAACAAACAAGCCAAGATCTATCTACTAGATTGTAGCAACGAGTCGATGGAATAACTCACCCTCGAAGATTCCAAAGTGTTTAACGAGAGCAGATTCTCGTGGGTGATGTAGTCGTACTCTTGCCGATCTCAAGATCGCGTAGATGATCCTTCCGGCGCTGCGTTCCGGCAGCGCTCCCGCAGTCGGTCACACGTTCGGTACTCGACGAAGACCTTCCTCTCCCTTGTTCTAGCAGGCAGCGGAGGTTGTAGCACTCTCCTCGCAATTCCGGCAGCACAACGGCGTGGTACCGGAAGTAGAGGGAAGATCTCGCAGGGCTTCGCCTTAAGCCGGAGCGAGTATGGTGGACTATGAGAGAGATCCTCGGCGATATAGGGTTTAGACGCACCAAGGAGGAGGGTCTAGGGCCGGCGGCTAGGGCTTGGAGCAGCCCAAGTCGGCGGCTAGGGGAGAAACCCTAGGCGGCGGAGGCTATGGTGGGCGGCGGCGGCTAGGGTTTAGGTTTAGAGGGGCGTGGTGTTGTGTCCTTGGAGGGGCAGCCCTGCCCCTCCTTATATAGGTGGAGGGGCACGCCAAGGGGAGGTGAGTCCCTCCCCAACTCGGTCTCCAAGTGGGCCGGCGGTGGAGGGAGGGAACTCCTCCCCAAGTAGGTTTCCTACTTCCCCTCCACCTCCCAAAATAGCCGTTTGACTTTTCAAATTGGCGTTTGACTTTTCAAACTAGGATTTGATTAAACCCTTTATTTTGTTCAGCGATGACACTTAGTACATGATGCAATCATTCCAACTTGATATGACACATTCATGTACCCTTCCCCTCCGGAGTGCCGGACATTCCGGAACCTTCTAGAACATTCCCGATGAAAACACCGGAACCATTCTCCAACCCCGAAACAGGACTTTCCTTATATGAATCTTATTATCCGGACCATTCCGGATCTCCTCGTGATATCCCGGATCCCATCCAAGACTCCGAACAACATTCGGTCTCTCACTCATCATTCCATAACTACTCAAACAACGTCGAATCCTTAAGTGTGTCTCCCTACGGTTCGTGAATTATGCGGACATGATCGAGACACTTCTCCGAACAATAACCAATAGAGGAATCTGGAAATTCATATGGCTCCCACATATTTCTATGATTACTTTGTGATCGAATGAACCACTAACATACGATACCAATTTCCCTTTGTCTCACGATAGTTTACTTATCCGAGGTTATGATCGTCGGTATCTCTGCATACCTAGTTCAACCTCATTACCGATAAGTACTCTTTTCTCGTTCCCGTGATATGTGATCCATTGTGAGCTAGTCACATGCTTGCAAGATAATTGGATGACATTCCACCGAGAGGGCCCAGAGTATATATATGGATGGACAAATCCCACTCTTGATCCATGTGTCTCAACCCATACTTTCCGAACACTCAATGCCACCTTTATAGCCACCCAGTTACGGTGTGGTGTTTGATGTCATCAAAGCATCCTTCCGGTGATGGTGATAAGCATGATCTCATGGTCGAAGGAATTAGGTTACTATGTATCAGAAAGCTTATAGCAAATGAACTATATTAAATGACTTGATCTTTATGCTATGCTTAACTATAGGAGTATGTCCATCACATCATTCTCCTAATGATATGACCCTGTTGTTAATAACATCTCTATGTTCATGATCAGGAAACCATGATCATATATTAACCAACAAGCTAGTTTAACAAGAGGCTTTACTAGGGACTCTTTTATGTTTACAAATTACACAAGTATTAATGTTTCCTGTTAATACAATTATAGCATGGTATGTAAACATTTATCATAAGTATGAAGATATGATAATAACCACTTTATTATTGCCTCTTGGGCATATCTCCAACAGTCTCCCACTTGCACTAGAGTCAATAATCTAGTTTCAAACCTTTGTGTATTCAACACCTATGGCTTTCCAGTGTTGTATGTACACGATTGCTAGTGGTCAACTGATCTCCGGATCTGACACTTCCAGGTCCGTGTGTAATTGCATGTCTTTGCGTCTCTACGCATCACTCATTCTCTAATGAGATGGCTTTGTATAATTTTGGTCCTTTGGTGAGACCTTTAGTTCTTTGGGGTTAAAACATGTTGATAATATTGTCGTACAATATATCTTCATAGTATTATCCCGCTATGAACTACACCTAGTTTGATAACAAACTACTTGACACAAATGCCCTCTTTAGCTGCTATTATAGCAGTCATATACTTAGCCTTTTGTTGTAGTATCTGTCACAATGTCTTAACTTTGGAACTCATCCAAATCCATTATGGAACTTACTTTCCATTATATTGTGCCACCCTTAGTTTAGATTGAGATAAACTTAATTTGTACTTTGTGACAAAACTAGTATCAATGTAGTACTTTTACAATGAACTAACCATCTATTTGTCACTTCTACAAATAATATACTCTTAGTTCTTCCAAAAGATCATAAGAATATCCTTACTGTTGTCCAATGATCATCTTATGAATCATTCTGGTATATGCTCATAACATTTAGAGCATAGGACATATCTGGATTTGTACATATCACAGTATGATTGATATAAATACTCTTTGTGATTTCATACATCAAGTATCAACCTATACTTGAATCTTTGTTTCACTTAGCAAATGTCAATACACTTGAATATATCATCAATATTGAACTCATTCAATCCTTTCTGTGTGACAAGAACCTTTCTTGTAGTTTCTATATTGAACTCATTCAATACATCTTCTATGTACTTTCGGCACAACCATATTAGCGTCTATTGATGCCAAATATTTGGGTTTTGCCTAAGTCTTTCATCGGGATGAAATTCTTAATATGTGTTAATAAAAGATACGTCTTTTCCAATCAACAATATGTCCTCCACATAATGTATTAGAAATATGTCTCAGCGCTCCTACTTAATTTCTTGCAAATGCAAGCATCTTCATTGTCTCTGATGAAATTAAACTCTTTTAACAGTTTCATCATAGTGAAGATTCCAACTCCGCTATGCTTACTTCAACCATTGAAGTTTGCATATGCTTTTAGCATCCTTTGAATTAACAAAAACCCTTTGGACCGTGTCATGCACACGTCCTAGGACCCCTTCTATTAGAAGAACTTGTTTTGTTTATCCAACACATAACAAAATTATATGTCGTGATTGCTACATTAATCCATCTAGACTAAATATCGCTTAATGAAAGATCAGATCTTGTCATAGTCAACTCTTTGAACATTGTCGTGAACTCTTTCCCGACATGTCGATAATTTCATAGATGTGAAACATTCATGTCTATTTCTTTATAGATCCAAACACAACTGTAAGGTCTTACACCTTTCTCGAGGGTCCTTCAAGTTCAAAACTTGATTTCTCGTGTATGGAACTATCACGGATTTTATGGCTTCAAGCCATTTTATGGAGTCAGGGCCCATCATCGCTTCTTTGCATGTAGTACGTTCATTATTCTCAAATAATGATTCAACCCTAAAATCTTGGTATTTGATTGTTTACTTGGCCTACTTGGTTCAATAGGAACTTAGATCTCCGTGACCACAACCTTTGAGGCACGTGAGCCATGAGCATTGTTGCTGCCTCCAGAACACTTTTCGGCGCTGCGCAACTTTGCACATATAGCTAAGGTTCTTTTTAACCTTATCAAAGTTCTATTGTCCTCCCACTTATCTATTCACGAAAAATTCCTTCTCAAAGAAACTTGACGTTCTAAGTGACAAACACTTTTGTCTCCGATGTTATGGAGGACTACTTAACAGTTATTCGAAATAACATACAAAGACAGGTTCATCCGACTTTGGTTGCAAACATCTTTATCATGCATAGCATACCAATGTTTAAGAAAGGACAACTTGGGTTTTATCCCAAACCATAACTTTATATGGTGTCATTTCAACGGATTATGATGGAGCTCTTTTCAGTGGAAAAACGGTAGTCTCTAAAGCTTTTAATCTTTAAAATATAATGGCAGTTTTATGAATTACACCATCGATCTTACCATGTCAAACAAGGTTTAATTACATATCTCGAATGCTCCATACTCTTATGGTGTTTCGGGAAATGCAAATCCACGAAACGATTCCTTAAATCTTAGGTATTATGCTAAACTTGTAACTCAAATATCTTCCTTTATGATCTTATCATAAACTATTTATATTCTTGTTACAATGATTTTGCACTTCATCTTGAGAGTCTTTGAACTTTTCAAATGTTTCATACTTCATCCTTATTAAGTAAATATTCATATATTCACTCAAATTTTCGGAGAAAGCATATGAAGTTGAAATCCATCGCTCTTGACTACACATAATGGACTTCATACAACAATATGTACAAGTTCCAATAAGCTAGTCATTCATTCCCTTTTGGCCTATGAACGAAGTTTTAATTATCTCTAGGAAAATTTCACAAGCGTCATTTGATCAAAAATCAAAAGACTCCAAAATTCCATCCACATGAAGTTTCTTCATGTTTTCTTTCCAATATAATTTAAACGGCGATGTCACTTCCTAAGTGATCTTTCAATCAATTTGTCTTTCGACACCTTTAGCACTAGTTTTATGGATGTGATTTCTCCAACGAGATTTGTGAATCATCCATCTTTTATGGATTATGGCAATTATTTGAACAACCCTTTTGTTCTCATAATACCTGATAAAATAAATCTTGAAGGCAAGCTTTGATGTTTAACAAGCAGCATAATAACCCTTTATTTGTTCTTGATGAACATCATCACATTTTCTTTTGCTAGTTACTTAGGCCATTGTAGTTCATGAATTGTGTTGTTTTGTATGACGATTCACACCAACAAATTCAGTATCAAATACTTAATAACCACACTGTTTAATAAGCAAAGAATATAGCCATAACATGTATATCATCTATATACTTAAGCTAAACAATTCTAGTCTTTTCTTTTCTGCCATATATTTATGAGATTCTCTTTCAGTAGTTCCTTTTCTGTTTGAAAGAATCTACCAACATCAATAGTGGAGTCATACATATGCCACATAGTCCAAAGCGTGTATAATTAAATACCAATGTCTTTGGACTTGCACTTTGAAGTAGATCACCATCATCAAATGTTTGGTGTGCTTTCAAATTCCATTCTTTAGTAATCTCTTGGTGTGGTAAACATTTTACCTACATCAAATATTCACCCTTATCATGGAATTATTCATGATCAAGCTACTTTAGCTTATAACGGTGAATCGCGAGTATAATGTTGCTCTCCAAAACCTTTTGGAGGATTAGGACAACTAGTGTCTCCAACCTTTTGCAAATTCTCATCAAATATGAGAACATGACTTTTGCCATATTATACTCTATCATGTTGTAACCAAAACTTCGTTTCAGATATCACAATATCTTCCACACATCATGGTTTCTGAAACAACTCTTTTAGATCCTAGATAATCTTGATATTAAGACAATCCTTTGAATATCAAGAATCATGGAGACAAACATGATACTCATACACTAACTCTTGGAATTGTCACTCTTGTTTTAATACCAATTATTAAACTTCATGGAGTAACTGGAACTTACTGAAAGTTTGCAATAGGACTTTTAAACTTTAGATTAACACTTCAAAAACAATACGATACCAGTTCGTAAAGTAACTAACCAGAATTCTATAGTTCTATCATCTCAATTATAACTAAGCGCAAGGTGGTAAACGGATGCCAATGACTACAACAATTATGCAAATTCACTTTGATTTAATTTATGATAAATAGTGTTCAACTTTTAATCACATTGCCGTTGAACTCCCACTCAAAACAATATCCCTCACATTGTTTTAGTGATCACACGAACCAAATCCACCACATCAAAACCGATCATCACGAGAGTTGATGTAGCTTCAATGGCGAACAATCAACATGTTCATCATATCTACTATATGACTCATGCTTTACCTTTCGGTGATCCGTGTTCCGAGACCATGTCTGTACATGCTAGGCTCATCAAGATCAAACCTTAGCTTCCGCATGAGCAAATCTGGCTTGCTCACGTTGTATACACTCGCAGAATCTAACATACCCGTTCATCACGTGGTGCTTCGAAACAACGAGCTTTAGCAACGGTGCTTACTAAGGATGAACACTTTAAAACTTGAAATTGTGTGCTTGAGGGATCATCTTATAATGCTACCGTCACAAACTAAGCAATACAAGATGCATAAAAGGATTAACATCACATGCAATTCATAATATGTGATATGATATGGCCTTTCTTCTTTGTGCTTCCGATCTCTATCTTCAAGCACGAACATGATCTCCATCATCACCGGCATTGCATCAAGGTCAATGACGCTTATTCATGGTTGTCGTCCGCCGGCTTCAACTATTACAACTACTTTGAATAGACACGCGGGTCTTAACATAAATTAAAGACAACCATATGGCTCCTGCCGGTTGCCAACTTACAATAAGGAACATTGCATACATCAAATATAATCACAATCATGGCCATATCACATCACTGCACACCCCTACAAAACAAAGTTAGACGACTCTACTTTCTTTGCATATTTTACGTGGTTTGGGGCTTTCAATAAGTGTCGCTCTAACTTACGAACAAGAACCACAACATTGATACTAGTATTGTTAATCACCCGTTGTAAATTGAATCTTAACTATGCTAGGAGAAATAGGCACCCGCAAAGCCACTTATGCAATACAAGTTGCATGTCAAGCGTGGAGCAAGTCTCATGAACGATGTCATGTAAGGTTAGCCCGGGCCGCTTCATCCCAACATCCCGCAAGATGCAAAGTACACAAGAAGCAATCGACAATAAAAGCATCAACGCCCATAATGACCATTGTGTTCTACTCGTGCAACAGATCTACATATAGACACGGCTCTGATACCACTGTTGGGTTTCGTAGCATGGAAAACAAAAGATTTCTACCGCATACAAACAAACAAGCCAAGATCTATCTACTAGATTGTAGCAACGAGTCGATGGAATAACTCACCCTCGAAGATTCCAAAGTGTTTAACGAGAGCAGATTCTCGTGGGTGATGTAGTCGTACTCTTGCCGATCTCAAGATCGCATAGACGATCCTTCCGGCGCTGCGTTCCGGCAGCGCTCCCGCAGTCGGTCACACGTTTGGTACTCGACAAAGACCTTCCTCTCCCTTGTTCCAGCAGGCAGTGGAGGTTGTAGCACTCTCCTCGCGATTCCGGCAGCACAACGGCGTGGTACCGGAAGTAGAGGGGAGATCTCGCAGGGCTTCGCCTTAAGCCGGAGCGAGTATGGTGGACTATGAGAGAGATCCTCGGTGATATAGGGTTTAGACGCACCAAGGAGGAGGGTCTAGGGCCGGCGGCTAGGGCTTGGAGCAGCCCAAGTCAGCGGCTAGGGGAGAAACCCTAGGCGGCGGCGGCTATGGTGGGCGGCGGCTAGGGTTTAGGTTTAGAGGGGCGTGGTATTGTGTCCTTGGAGGGGCAGCCCTGCCCCTCCTTATATAGGTGGAGGGGCGCGCCAAGGGGAGGGGAGTCCCTCCCCAACTCGGTCTCCAAGTGGGCCGGCGGTGGAGGGAGGGAACTCCTCCCCAAGTAGGTTTCCTACTTCCCCTCCACCTCCCAAAATAGCTGTTTGACTTTTCAAATTGGCGTTTGACTTTTCAAACTAGGATTTGATTAAACCCTTTATTTTGTTCAGCGATGACACTTAGTACATGATGCAATCATTCCAACTTGATATGACACATTCATGTACCCTTCCCCTCCGGAGTGCCTGACATTCCGGAACCTTCTAGAACATTCCCGTTGAAAACACCGGAACCATTCTCCAACCCCAAAACAGGACTTTCCTTATATGAATCTTATTATCCGGACCATTCCGGATCTCCTCGTGATATCCCGGATCCCATCCGAGACTCCGAACAACATTCGGTCTCTCACTCATCATTCCATAACAACTCAAACAACGTCGAATCCTTAAGTGTGTCTCCCTACGGTTCGTGAATTATGCGGACATGATCGAGACACTTCTCCGAACAATAACCAATAGAGGAATCTAGAAATTCATATGGCTCCCACATATTTCTACGATTACTTTGCGATCGAATGAACCACTAACATACGATACCAATTTCCCTTTGTCTCATGATAGTTTACTTATCCGAGGTTATGATCGTCGGTATCTCTGCATACCTAGTTCAACCTCGTTACCATAAGTACTCTTTTCTCGTTCCCTTGATATGTGATCCCTTGTGAGCCAGTCACATGCTTGCAAGCTAATTGGATGACATTCCACCGAGAGGGCCCAGAGTATATATATGGATGGACAAATCCCACTCTTGATCCATGTGTCTCAACCCATACTTTCCGAACACTCAATGCCACCTTTATAGCCACCCATTTATGGTGTGGTGTTTGATGTCATCAAAGCATCCTTCCGGTGATGGTGATAAGCATGATCTCATGGTCGAAGGAATTAGGTTACTATGTATCAGAAAGCTTATAGCAAATGAACTATATTAAATGACTTGATCTTTATGCTATGCTTAACTATAGGAGTATGTCCATCACATCATTCTCCTAATGATATGACCCTGTTGTTAATAACATCTCTATGTTCATGATCAGGAAACCATGATCATATATTAACCAACAAGCTAGTTTAACAAGAGGCTTTACTAGGGACTCTTTTATGTTTACAAATCACACAAGTATTAATGTTTCCTGTTAATACAATTATAGCATGGTATGTAAACATTTATCATAAGTATGAAGATATGATAATAACCACTTTATTATTGCCTCTTGGGCATATCTCCAACACCCATCTCCATGGGGGAGGGCTCCCAAGAAGCCATGAAGGAAGGGGCTAAGGGAAGGTGCTCCCCACGATACCGGTGGCGGGGAAGGAGTCCCTCGCGCCGCCGCCACCACTCTCTTCACCATTTTCACCGCCATCTTCATAACCTAATCCTCCTAGTATGCAGTGGTTCATCCTCCCACACACCTCTGTACCGTCCTATGTAAACATGGTGTTTGATGCTATAAGTTATAATCCTATGATCTATGTCATGTTTGTGTAGTTTCTCTGTTCTTAGATTGAATGGTTGAACGTATTTGGTTCATTAGAGTTGTATGTTGATATGGTACAGTACTTTGGTGTTCATTATATTTGTGCGCATATGGATTAAACATCATAGGGCTTGTAGTATGTGTAAGAGGAAGGGGAAGTTCTGCCGGAGTGATAGAAACCTAAGGACGCGAACCGAAACGTTGCACGTATGAGAGTAAGAGGACCATTAACTTAAGGCTATGGTTGGGGAAACCTTAATGCATTGTCAGTAGTTATAGATGTTTGCTAACAATCCAATCATATAGTATATGTAATTCCAAGTAGTGAAGCACATGTATATTTAGCATCTCCCACATAGAAAACTGCATCGAAGATAATGAACCTGATTTATTCGCCAATTAAACTTGAAGAAATCCACCACAATTACGACCACTATTCCACACTCATGGTTCTACTAGTTTAGTGTATTTTATTGCTGCAACAACTAACTTTACTTTTTTGTTATTTATTATCTTGCAAAGCTTTCTCTAGTACTCGTCCTGTTGCTCTAGTTTTATTTCCTAGATAATGCAAACGTATAGTGTGCTTAGAGTTGTATCAGTGGTTGATAGAGCTTGAGAGAACATTTATCCTACCTCTAGCTCCTCGTTGGGTTCGACACTCTTAGTTATCAAAAAGGCTACATACGATCCCCTATACTTGTGGAATATCAAGACCTTTTCAAGCGCCGTTGTCGGGGAGCAATAGCGTGTGGGTGAATATTCTTGTGTGCACTTATTTGCTTTATCTATAAGTAGTTTTTACTTTCAGTTTTAAGTTGTTATATATCTTAATATGGATAGGGATTGCGAATTACAAAAAAATTAGTTGTACTTGTTAACTAAAAATGTTTTCAAAAAGTAAAGTGATTGGAAAGATGAGTAATGGTCAAGTGGGGGTCGACCATGAACACTTGTGTTCATGACTATGAAACCAAAACAAATCTTCCCATGGAAGCTTTTCAACTGAAAGAAGGCACCATTAAATATCAATTCCCATTCAATAAAGGTATAGAATACCTTTTGCCTCTCCTATTAAAACAAAGTTGCTCTTAATGCTTCTTTATTTGAAAATACTTGAATCTTGCTTCTTGTGCCTAACTTAAAGGCGTTAAAGCAAAGTACTTATTGGAAGATAACCCAATATTTTTTTGAGTCTTAGAAGTTATTACTTCTATAATAACCTCTCCTTATCCTTTTTATTTGATTTTTGCGCCAAGAATAACCTCTAATGAGAGGGAAAGTAAGATTTGGGGAGTTGCTGTCCTAAAACAGATTTTTGTGCTCCACTATAAAAATTCTTGAAAAATCTCTGTAAGTCAGATTGAGTTGTAAGTTTTTGAATATATCCCCCAGGTTGTTAGCTAACTTACATTAGTTCAACACTTTTTGATTTCAGCAACAGAAGGTCTTCGAAAAAATCGGTTTCTACCTTCTGGTCTGTTTTGACAGATTTCTGTCATTATTTGCACTTGCTTCTTATTGATTCCTTTTGGGGCTCTTTTTGGGAAATTGAGATTTTTGAGGGAAATGCTACAGTATCTTGTATCTTTAGTGAAAGTTTTGCTGTTTTTAAACTAAACCCAAAGGTCTATTATCTTTTGAATGCACTAATGTTGCTAATGAAGATTGTGTGAAGTTTTGTATGAAGGAAAATTTTCAGGTGTAAGGAAAGAATAATGTAATAGATGAAGAATGGACAAAATCTCAAGATTGGGGATTCCACCCCATGTCACCCCAAGAAATATTCAAGAGGTACAAGCATCAAAGCTTGGGGATGCCCAAGGCATCCCCTTCTTCATCAATAAAAATCCCAGGTCTTTCTAGACACTTTGTTTTTATTGTTTCATGCATTGTTTTGTTGTTCTTGGAGCGTCTTAATTTTCGTTTTTGGTTTTTGTTTGCTTAGTTTTATTGAATAAAGTGGTTGTAACCCCGTTTTTGTTGTGTTGTTTCAAATAAGTTGATTGATGTTGGAGAAGGAGTAGGAAGCTTCATATTTATAAGTGGTACAAAACGAGTTTGTTTTGACTGTGGCCTAGACCTTATCATGTCATGTTCGATGTTGTTTTGATCTTATGCTTAGTGGTTATTGTTGTAGCATTACTTGTTCCAAATAATTGGGATTGCTTAATGTGCCTTGAAAGAATCATGCGTTGGTTTAGCATACAAAAGTATAATATTATGGTATTCTCCTTTGATGCTTTGTTTGGGTTGACTTGGCACATGCTCACACCATGTTGTGACTATGAACCAGTCACCTTAGCCTCTATGATCATTTAGTTTTTGGCTTGTGGTACCACTTTATGCTTTGATTAGTAATGTTTTGTCGCTCTGCATGATTATGGCCATTATTGCTCTCTTAGTTGGTCGCTCTCAGTCTTTTGCTAGCCTCCACTTGTATTGAGTAAGCTCTACTCATGCATCCAACTCCCAAGGAACCAATTTATTCCAAAGTGTCCACTATAAATTCCTATGCATGGTGTGTTACACTATTCTAAGTATATTCCTGTTTTATCTACCTTCCAATTAAAAAGTCATTTTTTATGTGAAAATTAGTGATTAAAGCTCTCACAAACTTGATGGCACACTTTATTTTTCTTGCCCCTAATAAACTTGAACCATTGTGTCATCTATGTTGTATATGCTTGCACTTATAAGTTGGGATTAGCAGAACCGTGTTGTCACGGGGAACGCTATACCTGTAAATATCTACCCAGTTGATATCATGCTCTTTTGTTTATGGATGTCTTCAGTGTGAAATAAAAGGGGAGTTTGTAAGTCCATGGAGTTATGTATGTGTGTTAGAGAAACGTCTAGGCCGCTAGCCTAAGCCATCCCTAATCATGATGGAAACTTGCAGCATCACCATAGTGTGCAATCTATGAAGCATTCTTCTTATAAAATAGAGACAGGAATTGAGAAAAAATAAACAAAATGAGAAAAGAGGAAAGAGAGAAAAAGCATCATTTTCCCATGGTAAATAAAAAGATTGTTGAGATGCTTATTGTCTGCTTGCCTTGTCATTTTGATATGGGATAGCTCCTGTAAGATGTAGGGGTTCGTAGCATGGAAAACAAAATATTTCTATCGCATGAACACACACAAGCCAAGATCTATCTACTAGATTGTAGAAACGAGTCGATAGAGTACTAATCCTCGAAGATCCAAAGTGGTTAACGAGAGCAGATTCTCGTGGATGATGTAGTCGTACACTTCCGATCTCAAGATCACGTAGACGATCCTTCCGGCGCTGTGTTCCGGCAGTGCTTCCGCAGTCGGTCACACGTTCGGTACTCGATGAAGACCTTCCTCTCCCTTGTTCCAGTAGGTAGCGGAGGTTGTAGCACTCTCCTCGTGATTCCGGCAGCCCGACGGCGTGGTACCGGAAGTAGAGGGGAGATCTCGCAGGGCTTCGCCTTAAGCCGGATCGAGTATGGTGGACTATGAGAGAGGCCTTGGCGATCTAGGGTTTAGAGGCACCAAGGGAGGAAGCTTGGCCGGCGGCTAGGGCTTGGGGAGATCCCCAACTCGGCGGCTAGGAGGAAACCCTAGGCCGGCGGCGACTATAGGAGGCTGGCGGCTAGGGTTAGGGTTTTGGTGTGAGAGGTGTAGGTTAGAGGGGCACCCCTGCCCCTCCTTATATAGGAGGGAGAGCGCCGGCCAAGGGGAGGGAGTACTCCCCCAGGTCGTCCTCCTTGGCCGGCGGGTGGAGGGAGAGGAACTCCTCCCCAAGTAGGTTTCCTACTCTCCCTCCACCAAGCAAAACTGACGTTTGACTTTTCAAATTGGCGTTTAACTTTTCAAACTAGGATTTGATTTATCCCTTTATTTTGCTCACCCATGATACCTAGTACATGATGCAACCATTCCACATAGTCATGACACATTCATGTACCCTTCCTCTCCCGAGTGTCGGACCTTCCGGACCCTTCTAGAACATTCCCGATGAAAACACCGGAATCATTCCCCAACTCCGAAACAGGACTTTCCTTATATCCCGGATCCTATCCGAGACTCCGAACAACATTTAGTATCTTACTCATCATTCCATAACTACTCAACAACATCGATCCTTAAGTGTGTCTCCCTACGGTTCGTGAATTATGCGGACATGATCGAGACACTTCTCCAATCAATAACCAATAGAGGAATCTGGAAATTCATATGGCTCCCACATATTTCTATGATTACTTTGCGATCGAATGAACCACTTACATACGATACCAATTTCCCTTTGTCTCACGATAGTTTACTTATCCGAGGTTTTGATCGTCGGTATCTCTGCATACCTAGTTCAACCTTGTTACCGATAAGTACTCTTTTCTCGTTCCCGTGATATGTGATCCCTTGTGAGCCATTCACATGCTTGCAAGCTAATTGGATGACATTCCACCGAGAGGGCCCAGAGTATATCTATCCGTCATATGGATGGACAAATCCCACTCTTGATCCATGTGCCTCAACCCATACTTTCCGAACACTCAATGCCACCTTTATAGCCACCCAGTTACGGTGTGGTGTTTGATGTCATCAAAGCATCCTTCCGGTGATGGTGATTAACATGATCTCATGGTCGAAGGAATTCGGTTGCTATGTATCAGAAAGCTTATAGCAAATGAACTATATTAAATGACTTGATCTTTATGCTACGCTTATCTATAGGAGTATGTCCATCACATCATTCTCCTAATGATATGACCCTGTTGTTAATAACATCTGTATGTTCATGATCAGGAAGCCATGATCATATATTAACCAACAAGCTAGTTTAACAAGAGGCTTTACTAGGGACTCTTTTATGTTTACAAATCACACAAGTATTAATGTTTCTGCTTAACACAATTATAGCATGGTATGTAAACATTTATCATAAGTATGAAGATATGATAATAACCACTTTATTATTGCCTCTTGGGCATATCTCCAACAGTCTCCCACTTGCACTAGAGTCAATAATCTAGTTTCAAACCTTTGTGTATTCAACACCTATGGCTTTCCGGTGTTGTATGTACACGATTGCTAGTGGTTAACTGATCTCCGGATCTGACACTTCCAGGTCCGTGTGTAATTGCATGTCTTTGCGTCTCTACGCATCACTCATTCTCTAATGAGATGGCTTTGTACAAATTTGGTCCTTTGGTGAGACCTTTAGTTCTTTGGGGTTAAAACATGTCGATAATATTGTCATACAATATATCTTCATAGTACTATCCTGCTGTGAACTACACCTATTTTGATAACAAACTACTTGACACAAATGCCCTCTTTTGCTGCTATAACAGCAGTCATATACTTAGCCTTTTGTTGTAGTATATGTCACAATGTCTTAACTTTGGAACATATCCAAATTCATTATGGAACTCACATTCCATCATATTGTTTCACCCTTAGTTTAGATGAGATAAACTTAATTTGTACTTCGTGACAAAACTAGTATCAATGTAATTCATTTACAATGAACTAACCATCTATTTGTCACTTCTACAAAATAATATATTCTTAGTTCTTTTACAAGATCATAAGAATATCTTTACTATCGTCCAATAATCATCTTATGAATCATTCTGGTACATGCTCATAACATTTAGAGCATAGGACATATCTGGATTTGTACTGTCACATTCCAAATTTCTCCTAATTTTGGAATGTGAAATAAATAAATAAGTTTGATTGATTGTTTGACTATGTTGAAAATTCTCAAAGAGAAGAAACTTTTTGAATAGAAAATCCTCTCAACCTTGAAGTCAAAATCTTATATTCTTTTGTTATGACCTAAGTAGCCATATAGGCAAAAGGGAATGGATTGATTATGGATTGTAGAATTGGTGTGCAAGATTTCAAAATGAAAATCATGAAGCCTTCATAATCATTTCATTACATCCATGCAAAGTTCTCACAAACTAAATCCAAATCCTGGTATCTAAATCCTATAGTTGATTTGCCCAAATGTTCCTAAGGGTAATTAAATTGACTTATTAAAACCCACTGTTGATAAGGCATAAATTATTGATAATTATAGCCTAAAAAGATCCAATTAATATTACAAAATTATAGAAACAAAGTTGGGCTCATTTGGAGCTAGTATGAAAAAGTTCTGAAATAAATACAAACACATAAAGATATAAATAAAATGGAATATACAAGGATTTGTAAATCCACTACTTCCAAACTAGTAAAAATATTACAAATTTGATCCTATAATAATCTATACGATTTTAGAAAAATTTAGAAATAAAAACCGCGTCATTTGGAGTTCGTATGCAAAAGATATAAGGAAAACAAGTAAATAGAAAAAGAAAAAGAAAAAAAAGAAAAAATTCCTAACGGGCCAGCCCACCCGGACCGAGCCAGCCGAGCGAGCAGCACCAGGTAAGTTGACTGCCCAGATTGCTTTAAAAAACGTGCAAATCGGTGTTTGTTAGACCTATCTCTACTCAAACTGCTATAACTTTTTATCTACAACTCCGAATCGACTTCCGTTTATTTCTACTTGTTCGTTAATCCAAGGCCTATCTCTACACCATCTCAAACCTCCATATAAACTCGTAGAGCCACAGCTGTACGAGTTTCTTTCCTTGAAATCCTGAATCTACATATGCCTAAATCTTATTTCGCTTTTTAACCCATCTAGACTTCGTCGTTTGCCTTCAGTCAAAAAACGAAAATTGAAGACGCGTCGAAATCTTTCGATCCCCACAAACCTCACCTCTTTTCATCCACCACAGCCGGATAATTTCGTATCGCAATATTTCAGATTTTACAGTGTAAATCCAAGATCTACTCACGCTCGTTTCTTCAAATCCAAATTCCTTTGGTGAGAAGGTAGGAATAATGATTCCCCACACCTTTTATGTTTTGAGTTTTTCGATTTGACCTATGGATTTGTCTCTCTAACACAGATCTATTTCTTGTCTATTCTGGGCCAAAATCGGGTCAATCTCTTCTTCTAGCCACCGGAGGTCGAGATCCAATCAAACCGGTGCGTGCCATATCGTCATCCCGGTCATCTTTCTCATTAATGCCACGTCAACGTAAGGTCAACATCTAGTCCCAGTCAGTATGCAAAGTCAACCTGTCCAGTCAGCGGAATATTCCCTGGAATATTCCGTTCGAATTTAAAATGGCATATTATAGATCTAACTTGTAAAATTCATTAGAAATTCATACCACGTCCAAAAATTGCGTATAATATATCAAATTGAAGATAATTTTACGTAGAATCATCTTATCAGAATAGATCCAACTTTTACTGTACGTAGTTACTGCAGTAATTTAATTAGTTTTAATGGTATTTTAGGTTAATAAATTCATAAGAAATTATCTGTAACTCCAAAAAATATGAATAATATATCAAATTGAAGCTACTGTAATATAATTTAATAATATCTGGTTGTATCTAGCCTTTGCCGATTATTTAACCCGTATCAATTTAATTAGTTTTAATGGCTTTATAAATCATTAAATTCATAGTAAATTAATTGCTTGTCACAAAAATATAAATGATATACGATGTAAAGCTGGTTCCATGTAGATCATCAATATGAAATTAGTTTAGAATTTTACTGTAAGGTTTTGCCGTGAAGATTAAAATGGTTTAATGTCCTATTTAGAGTAATAAATTTATAAGAAAATAAATACTAATCAGAAAATTACAAATAATATGTCCCTGAAATCACAATTCCATGGAGATTACAGATATAATTTTAGTTTGATTTTTAGACAACAGAAACTATATGAATCATTTAAAACCATTAAACACTATTTAAATCATACAAAAAGATCTATAACTCTGATTAGGTGAATCCAAGTTCTAAGGTTTTGTATTGACAATATCTATAAAGAGAAATTGCATGACAAATTATTTGGTACTGTTAAAACAGAAATTCATACAGAAATATTTAAACCCATTGAAATAGTGTTTTAATCATAAGAAAATACCTATAACTCCTTTTTAGGTGATTCAAATTGCCACTGTCTCTAAATTGCATTACCTATCCAGTGGCATCTAGTTCGCAATTTAATACGACATAAACATCTTTAGTTCAATTAAAGTGGTATACGGCATATTAAATCGATACAACTTTAGTAATAAAAGCTTTAGTGCATTAAATGACTTTCCACGTGCATCATGTAATCTAATTATGTTCAGAACACTAAATGCAACCATTGTGACTCATTAAATCGTCATGCATGCATCTGTTCATCATTGTTTTCTTATAATGTTGCACTGTTGTATGTTTGCAATGTTTTGAATGGTGTTTATTGTGTTTGCTTCAAACGTTAGATTGCGAGGAGTGCAACTACTGTGACTGCAACTACTATGATTGCAAGTATTGTGGTTATGACAAGTGCAACCATTATATCTATGAGGATTGTGAGGATTATCTAATCGACTACATCTACAACAAAGGCAAGTGGTGCTATCTTGGTCATAAATGTCCTACTGTTTTCCTATGCATTGTAGATGTTTTTATAGAATTGCATATGTAGGAATTGATGTGTATATGCTATGCTATGACCCATATTATTCCCTAGTATTCCTTGTTTATGAGCCATTGTATTGGTAGATTGCTTAGCTATGCTATTTAGACGAGGAAGGGAATCACATCATGAAAAGTTATATGTTTTGAAAGGCTTATGTTTGGCTAAATGACAAACCAACATGTTTTAATAAACCACCTGGGCGGAATGGCATTGATTGGGTCATCGAGTGTGGATTTTGGTGGGGAATGCCGCCCAGGACACTGAGAAATGATTGGTTTCTTTGTTTGGAAGCTTTCGTGTGCAACCATGTGCCAATAATGAAATGGGCGGTTGGCTGAACTCAGTAGGTTGTGGTAACTCGAACCCGCATATCCAGAGATGTAGGTAGTGTAGGTTGGACCGGTGCGCGTCGGGATTGGGGAGCTACTTCCCGAACGGTTCCTTCTTGGACTTCTCCCTATCATCACCCAATATGAGAGTGGTGGTACGAGCTGGGCTGGCCAAGTCACATGGGTAAAGTGTACTAACCCCTGAAGGGTGTATAAACTAATCGATTAGCCGTGTCCCCGGTTATGGACAATTTGAGCGACCTGATACTGATGCTATGATATTTCTCACTCATCCTTATTTCTTAAATTACTTAAAACTTGTTGGATGAACATAATTGGGTAGGAGCACCTGGGAATGAACCAGAGTGTCCTATTTATCGTATTGGAAAACTACTTTGTTACAAATGTTAGGATAAAACTATTGCTTTATGCAAATGAGCCTGAACTCCACTTGGCCAAACAAGCATGTAGTTGATAGATCTGTTGTTAACCACTTTAGGCTACTTGCCATACATTCAATGTATTGACCATTCGTGGCTGCAACGTTTCATGTTGCAGGTTATATCGTATCTGAGTGATCGTTCATAGGTCACGAGACTCCACTCAACAATTGTTCGCCTGTGGAACATTTGAAGGATGGAGATCTACCTTGTATTCGTTTTCCGCTGTGTACTTGAATAAATAATGTAAATTCTGGATCATATTCGTTGTATTTATGATGCACAGTTATATTTGGTATCATTTTGTACTTTGTGTGCCAATGAACCGATCCAGGGATTGGCACTATACACATGAACTCAGCCTTATCAGGCGAGGGTGTTACAAGCTGGTATCAGAGCTGTGTGTTGACTGTAGAATCGTGACCTTAGAAATGGATTAGTAATAAAAGACCTCTAATAGGAGAACTACCATATTTTCTACTTACTAGAGTTCTTATATTCCTTATCTATCTTTTCTAGAACCTCTTCCTACTCAAACATTTATAGTCGTCCATTCTTATGATATCTATATGAGAGTTGTCCTACAAGTAAAGAACAAATAACATGACATAAATGAACATCTCACCAAGTTTGGGTAGGTCTGGACCACCATATTTTATCTCTTTAGGAGATCATCGCTATCGTGTTAGCATATTGTTCTTACCAACTTATGTGGTATGCCAATTTAGGTTGCTTGCTTGTTTGTACTGAACCATATTGTGTGATGCCTTGTTTAGGATCTGTTGTTTTGAAACTCTAAAGTTGCTGGATTTTTCGTGTGGTTTTAAAATTATTTTAATGGTGTGAATTGATTGAAATTCGTGAAATTACTGCTGCAGTTTTCTGCATGACCTGTAGTACCGCGCGATTTTTCATATTTTATTGGTGACTCAGAAAATCTAAAAAAATAGGATCTGGAGCGTAATTACCTGTAGTACATGCACAAAAATTGGCTAAAATTCCTGACGCGTTTAGGTCGGTAAGAAAAATTCGTGAAGTCTGTTGTACCGCTTTGACAGATTTTGTTTATTGCTTATATGTTGCTCTATTTTACTCTAGTATTGTTCCCAATGCTTTCAAACTATTTTGTGGTTATATACTAATAAATTTCGACCTTTGTATTATTGTTATGCAAGTGCTTTCTTGTGTGTTGATTTATTATGATTGTTTTCTTGTTTGTGACATTGATTGCTTCATATAGTTATGGGTAGGATTATTTTCTTAGTCGTTTCTTTCCTATAGAATCTATTCTTCCCTATCTTGAACCCCTGGAGATATAATAATGTGTTAAATGGAAGGTTTGACAACACAATGCATTTATGAAAGAGAATGCTTTATTTAATGGAAAAAGGATGTGGAAGTATGAAGTGTTGCATGATGTTATGTAGTAGATTACCCAACCTGAAAGTTGAAGTATCGATAGCTTAGTTTTAGTAGAAGCTTTGTTGATTGGATACATGGGAGTATACATAGAGCATTAGCTCGTGCCCATGGAAACATTATTCAAGGCAAGTGAGAATACCCGAGTGATAGAAAAACGTGATTCACCTATCCTCATACAGGGTAATGATTTGGGTGCAGGATGGATTGATCACCATTCCTACTACTCTTATTATTCGCCCTTGTATTGTTGGATTTGCGAATCTTGAGTGCCCTTTTCAACCTTAGCAGAGAGTCGACGTTGAGCCTAAACCCTAGAATGGTATATTGTTACACCCTTCTAAAAGCATCCATTGCTTAGCGTAGGAATATACGGTAAGGATGAATCTCAACCATGATTAATGGATACCGTGAAGTAAACATCCCCTAACTGACCACCATGAGAGTTTTGCTAGTTTAAGAAGAGCTTTCTCGGAAACTATCAATCATGATGTTTAGAACGTGCTAGAGACATTGTGCCAATAAAAGTCTAAAGGAGAACCAATCTGAGCTAAGTGAATCCTCGAGAAATGACCTAGTCAATTTTCTTTTAAGGGCGGTAGCATCCTAATGGATCCTGAACCTTTCTTTCTAGCCTTCCCAAATCTCGGGACGAGATTTCTTTTAAGGGTGGTAGTCTGTCACATCCCAAAATTCTCCTAATTTTGGAATGTGAAATAAATAAATAAGTTTGATTGATTGTTTGACTATGTTGAAAATTCTCAAAGAGAAGAAACTTTTTGAATAGAAAATCCTCTCAACCTTGAAGTCAAAATCTTATATTCTTTTGTTATGACCTAAGTAGCCATATAGGCAAAAGGGCATGGATTGATTATGGATTGTAGAATTGGTGTGCAAGATTTCAAAATGAAAATCATGAAGCCTTCATAAGCATTTCATTACATCCATGCAAAGTTCTCACAAACTAAATCCAAATCCTGGTATCTAAATCCTATAGTTGATTTGCCCAAATGTTCCTAAGGGTAATTAAATTGACTTATTAAAACCCACTGTTGATAAGGCATAAATTATTAATAATTATAGCCTAAAAAGATCCAATTAATATTACAAAATTATAGAAACAAAGTTGGGCTCATTTGGAGCTAGTATGAAAAAGTTATGAAATAAATACAAACACATAAAGATATAAATAAAATGGAATATACAAGGATTTGTAAATCCACTACTTCCAAACTAGTAAAAATATTACAAATTTGATCCTACAATAATCTATACGATTTTAGAAAAATTTAGAAACAAAAATCGCGTCATTTGAAGTTCGTATGCAAAAGATATAAGGAAAACAAGTAAATAGAAAAAGAAAAAGAAAAAAAGAAAAAGAAAAAAATTCCTAATGGGCCGGCCCACCCGGACCGAGCCAGCCGAGCGAGCAGCACCAGGTAAGTTGACTGTCCAGATTGCTTTAAAAAACGGGCAAATCGGTGTTTGTTAGACCTATCTCTACTCAAACAGCTATAACTTTTTATCTACAACTCCGAATCGACTTCCGTTTGTTTCTACTTGTTCGCTACTCCAAGGCCTATCTCTACACCATCTCAAACCTCCATATAAACTCGTAAAGCCACAGCTGTACGAGTTTCTTTCCTCGAAATCCCGAATCTACATATGCCCGAATCTTATTTCGCTTTTTAACCCATCTAGACTTCGTTGTTTGCCTTCAGTGAAAAAACGAAAGTTGAAGAACGCGTCGAAATCTTTCGATCCCGACAAACCTCACCTCTTTTCATCCACCACAGCCGGATAATTTCGTATCGCAATATTTCAGATTTTACGGTGTAAATTCAAGATCTACTCGCGCTCGTTTCTTCAAATCCAAATTCCTTTGGTGAGAAGGTAGGAATAATGATTCCCCACAACTTTTATGTTTTGAGTTTTTCGATTTGACCTACGGATTTGTCTCTCTAACACAGATCTATTTCTTGTCTATTCTGAGCCAAAATCGGGTCAATCTCTTCTTCTAGCCACCGGAGGTCGAGATCCAATCAAACCGGTGCGTGCCATATCGTCATCCCGGTCATCTTCCTCATCAATGCCACATCAACGTAAGGTCAACATCTAGTCCCAGTCAGCATGCAAAGTCAACCTGTCCAGTCAGCGGAATATTCCCTGGAATATTCCGTTCGAATTTAAAATTGCATATTATAGATCTAACTTGTAAAATTCATTAGAAATTCATACCACGTTCAAAAATTACGTATAATATATCAAATTGAAGATAATTTTACGTAGAATCATATTATCAGAATAGATCCAACTTTTACTCTACATAGTTACTGCAGTAATTTAATTAGTTTTAATGGTATTTTAGGTTAATAAATTCATAAGAAATTATCTGTAACTCCGAAAAATATGAATAATATATCAAATTGAAGCTACTGTAATGTACTTTAACAATATCTGGTTGGATCTAGCCTTTGAAGATTATTTAACCCGTATCAATTTAATTAGTTTTAATGGCTTTATAAATCATTAAATTCATAGTAAATTAATTGCTTGTCACAAAATATAAATGATGTACCGATGGAAAGCTGGTTCCATGTAGATCATCAATATGCAATTAGTTCAGCATTTTACTGTAAGGTTTTGCCGTGAAGATTTAAATGGTTTAATGTCCTATTTAGAGTAATAAATTCATAAGAAAATAAATACTAATCAGAAAATTACAAATAATATGTCCTTGAAATCACAATTCCGTGGAGATTACAGATATAGTTTTAGTTTGATTTTTAGACAACGGAAACTATATGAATCATTTAAAACCATTAAACACTATTTAAATCATACAAAAAGATCTATAACTCCGATTAGGGTGAATCCAAGTGCTAAGGTTTTGTATTGACAATATCTATAAAGAGAAATTGCATGACAAATTATTTGGTACGGTTAAAACAGAATTCATACAGAAATATTTAAACCCATTGAAATAGTGTTTTAATCATAAGAAAATACTATAACTCCTTTTTAGGTGATTCAAATTGCCACTGTCTCTAAATTGCATTACCTATCCAGTGGCATCTAGTTCGCAATTTAATACGACATAAACATCTTTAGTTCAATTAAAGTGGTATACGCCATATTAAATCGATACAACTTTAGTAATAAAAGCTTTAGTGCATTAAATGACTTTCCACGTGCATCATGTAATCTAATTATGTTCAGAACACTAAATGCAACCATTGTGACTCATTAAATCGCCATGCATGCATCTGTTCATCATTGTTTTCTTGTAATGTTGCACTGTTGTATGTTTGCAATGTTTTGAATGGTGTTTGTTGTGTTTGCTTCAAACGTTAGATTGCGAGGAGTGCAACTACTGTGACTGCAACTACTATGATTGCAAGTATTGTGGTTATGACGAGTGCAACCATTATAACTATGAGGATTATGAGGATTATCTAATCGACTACATCTACAACAAAGGCAAGTGGTGCTATCTTGGTCATAAATGTCCTACTGTTTTCCTATGCATTGTAGATGTTTTTGTAGAATTGCATATGTAGGAATTGATGTGTATATGCTATGCTATGACCCATATTATTCCCTAGTATTCCTTGTTTATGAGCCATCGTATTGGTAGATTTCTTAGCTATGCTATTTAGACGAGGAAGGGAATCACATCATGAAAAGTTATATGTTTTGAAAGGCTTATATTTGGCTAAATGACAAACCAACATGTTTTAATAAACCACCTGGGCGGAATGGCATTGATTGGGTCATCGAGTGTGGATTTTGGTGGGGAATGCCGCCCAGGACACTGAAAAATGATTGGTTTCTTTGTTTGGAAGCTTTCGTGTGCAACCATGTGCCAATAATGAAATGGGCGGTTGGTTGAACTCAATAGGTTGTGGTAACTCGAACCCGCGTATCCAGAGATGTAGATAGTGTAGGTTGGACCGGTGCGCGTCGGGATTGGGGAGCTACTTCCCGAACGGTTCCTTCTTGGACTTCTCCCTATCATCACCCAATATGAGAGTGGTGGTACGAGCTGGGCTGGCCAAGTCACATGGGTAAAGTGTACTAACCCCTGAAGGGTGTATAAACTAATCGATTAGCCGTGTCCCCGGTTATGGACAATTTGAGCGACCTGATACTGATGCTATGATATTTCTCACTCATCCTTATTTCTTAAATTACTTAAAACTTGTTGGATGAACATAATTGGGTAGGAGCACCTGGGAATGAACCAGAGTGTCCTATTTATCGTATTGGAAAACTACTTTGTTACAAATGTTAGGATAAAACTATTTCTTTATGCAAATGAGCCTGAACTCCACTTGGCCAAACAAGCATGTAGTTGATAGATCTGTTGTTAACCACTTTAGCCTACTTGCCATACATTCAATGTATTGACCATTCGTGGCTGCAACGTTTCATGTTGCAGGTTATATCGTATCTGAGTGATCGTTCATAGGTCACGAGACTCCACTCAACAATTGTTCGCCTGTGGCACATTTGAAGATGGAGATCTACCTTGTATTCGTTTTCCGCTATGTACTTGAATAAATAATGTAAATTCTGGATCATATTCGTTGTATTTATGATGCACAGTTATATTTGGTATCATTTTGTACTGTGTGTGCCAGTGAACCGATCCAGGGATTGGCACTATACACATGAACTCAGCCTTATCAGGCGAGGGTGTTACATGTACACATCACAACATGATTGATAAAATACTCTTTGTGATTTCATGCATCAAGTATCAATCTATACTTGAATCTTTGTTTTCACTTACCAAGTGTCAATACACTTGAATATATCATCATTATTGAACTGTTTCAATCTTTTATGTGCGACAAGAACCTTTCTTGTAGTTTCTATATTGAACTCATTCAATACATCATCTATGTACTTTTGGCACAACCATATTAGCGTCTATTGATGCCAAATATTTGGGTTTTGCCTAAGTCTTTCATCGGGATGAAATTCTTAATATGTGTTAATAAAAGATACATCATTTCCAATCAACAATATGTCCTCCACATAATATATTATAAATATGTCTTAGTGCTCCCACTTAATTTCTTGCAAATGCAAGCATCTTCATCATCTCCGATGAATTTAAACTCCTTTAATAGCTTCATCATAGTGAAGATTCCAACTCCGCAATGCTTACTTCAACAATTGAAGTTTGCATATGCTTTTAGCATCCTTTGAATTAACAAAACCCTATGGACCGTGTTATGCACATGTCCTAGGTAACAATTCTATTAGAAGAACTTGTTTTGCTTATTCAACTACCACATAACAAAATTATATGTAGTGGTTGCTACATTAATCCGTCTAGACTAAATATCGCTATGAAAGATCAAATCTTGTCATAGTCAACCTTTGAACATTGTTGTAAACTCTTTTCCAACATGTCGACTATTTCATAGATGTGAAACATCCATGTCTATTTATTTATAGATCCAAACACAACTGTAAGGTCTTACACCTTTCTCGAGCGTCCTTCAAGTTCAAAACTTGATTTCTCGTGTATGGAACTATCACGGATTTTATGGCTTCAAGCCATTATATGGAGTTAGGGCCCATCATCACTCCTTTGCATATAATCCGTTCATTATTCTCAAATAATGATTCAACCCTCAAATCTTGGTATTTGATTGTTTACTCGACCTACTTGGTTCAATAGAAACTTTGACCTCCATAACCACAACCTTTGAGGCATGTGAGCCATGAGCATTGTTGCTGTCTCCGGAACACTTTTCGGCGCTGCGCAACTTTGCACATATAGCTAAGGTTCTTTTAACCTTATCAAAGTTCTATTATACTCCCACTTATCTTTTCACGAAAAATTCCTTCTCAAAGAAACTTGACGTTCTAAGCGACAAACACTTTTGTCTTCAGTGTTATGGAGGAATACTTAACAGTTATTCGAAATAACACAAAAAGACAGGTTCATCCGACTTTGGTTTCAAAACATCTTTCTTATGCATAGCATACCAATGTTTAAGAAAGGACAACTTGGGTTTAATCCCAAACCATATATGGTGTCATTTCAACGGATTATGATGGAGCTCTTTTCAGTGGAAAAATGGTAGTCTCTAAAGATTTTAATCTTTAAAATATAACGATAGTTTTATGAATTACACCTTTAATCTTACCATGTCAAACAAGGTTTAATTACGTATCTCGAATGCTCCATACTCTTATGGTGTTTCAGGAAATGCAAATCCACGGAACGATTCAATCTTAGGTATTATGCTAAACTTGTAACTCAAATATCTTCCTTTATGATCTTATCATAAAGTATTTATATTCTTGTTACAATGATTTTATACTTCATCTTGAAAGTCTTTGAACTTTTCAAATGTTTCATACTTCATCCTTATTAATTAAATATTCATATATTCACTCAAATTTTCGGAGAAAGCATATGAAGTTGAAATTCATCGCTCTTGACTACACATAATGGACTTCATACAACAATATGTACAAGTTCCAATAAGTCAGTCATTCATTCCCTTTTGGCCTATGAACGAAGTTTTAATTATCTCTAGGAAAGTTTCACAAGCGTTTATTTGATCAAAATCAAATAGACTCCAAAATTCCATCCACATGAAGTTTCTTCATGTTTTCTTTCCAATATAATTTAAACGGCGATGTCACTTCCTAAGTGATCTTTCAATCAATTTGTCTTTCAACTTTTTTAGCACTAGTTTTATGGATGTGATTTCTCCAACGAGATTTGTGAATCATCCATCTTTTATGGATTACGGCAATTATTTGAACAACCCTTTTGTTCTCATAATACCTAATAAAACAAATCTTGAAGGCAAGCTTTGATGTTTAACGAGCAACACAATAACCCTTTATTTGTTCTTGATGAACATCATCACATATTCTTTTGCTAGTTACTTAGGCCATTGTAGTTCATGAATTCTGTTGTTTCGTATGACGATTCATACCAACAAATTCAGTATCCAATACTTAAGAACCAAATTATTTAACAAGCAAAGAATACAACCATAACGCGTATATCATCTATATACCTAAGTTGAACAATTCTAGTCTTTTCTTTTCTGCCATATATTTATGAGATTCTTTTTCAGTATTTCTTTTTCTGTTTGAAAGAATCTATCAACATCAATAGTGGAGCCATATACATGACACATAGTCCAAAGCATGTATAGTTAAATACCAATGTCTTTGGACTTGCACTTTGAAGTAGATCACCATCATCAAATGTTTGGTGTTCTTTCAAATTCCTTTCTTTAGTAATCTCTTGGTGTAGTAAACATTTTACCTACATCAGATATTCACCCTTATCATGGAATTATCCATGATCAAGCTACTTTTAGCTTATATGGTGAATCGCGAGTATAATGTTGCTCTCCAAAACCTTTTTGGAGGATTAGGACAACTAGTGTCTCCAACCTTTTGTAAATTCTCATCAAATATGAGAACATTAACTTTGTCATATTATACTCTATCATGTTGTAACCAAAACATCATTTCAGATATCGCAATATCTTCCATACATGATGGTTTCTGAAACAACTTTTCCAACTCCTAGATTACCTTGATATTGAAACTATCTTTCGAATATCGAGAATCATGGAGATAAACATGATACTTATATACTAACACTGGAATTGTTACTCTTGATTTAATACCAACTATTAAACTTCACGGAGTAATCGAAACTTACTGAAAGTTTGCAATGGGACTTTTAAACTTTAGATTAACACTTCAAAACAATACGATACCAGTTTGTAAAGTAACTAACCAGAATTCTATAGTTCTATCATCTCAATTAAAACTAAGCGCAATGTGGTAAACGGATGTCAATGACTACAACAACTATGCAAATTCACTTTGATTTAATTTATGATAAATAGTGTTCAACTTTTAATTATATTGATGTTGAACTCCCACTCAAAACAATATCCCTCACATTGTTTTAGTGATCACACAAACCAAATCCACCACATCAAAACCGATCATCACGAGAGTTGATGTAGCTTCAATGGAGAACAATCAACATGTTCATCATATCTACTATATGACTCATGCTTTACCTTTCGGTGATCCGTGTTCTGAGACCATGTCTGTACATGCTAGGCTCGTCAAGATCAAACCTTAGCTTCCGCATGAGAAAATCTGGCTTGCTCACGTTGTATACACTCGCAGAATCTAACACACCCGATCATCACGTGATGCTTCAAAACAACGAGCTTTAGCAACGGTGCTTACTAAGGATGAACACTTTAAAACTTGAAATTGTGTGCTTGAGGGATCATCTTATAATGCTACCATCGTGAACTAAGCAATACAAGATGCATAAAAGGATTAACATCACATGCAATTCATAATATGTGATATGATATGGCCTTTCTCCTTGTGCTTCCCTCCATCTTCAAGCACGAACATGATCTCCATCATCACCGGTATGGCGTCAAGGTCAATGGCGCCGCTTCATGGTTATCATCCACCAGTATCAACTATTACAACTACTTTGAATAATAGACACGCGGGTCTTAACGGAATTTAAAAGACAACCATATGGCTCCTGCCGGTTGCCAACTTACAATAAGGGACATTGCATACATCATATATAATCAAAATCATGGCCATATCACATCACAGCACACCCCTGCAAAACAAAGTTAGACGCCTCTAATTTTCTTTGCATGTTTTACATGGTTTGGGGCTTTCAATAAGTGTCGTTCTAACTTTACGAACAAGAACCACAACGTTGATGTTTGAACTATCAAGTGTCCGTTGTAAATTGAATCTTTACTATGATAGGAGAGACAGACACCCGTAAAGCCACTTATGCAATACAAGTTGCATGTCGAGCGTGGAGCAAGTCTCATGAACGATGTCATGTAAGGTTGGCCCGGGCCGCTTCATCCCACCATACCGCAAGATGCAAAGTACACAAGAAGCAATTGATAATAAAAGCACCACCGCCCACAATGACCATTATGTTCTACTCGTGCAACAGATCTACATATAGACACGGCTCTGATACCACTGTAGGGGTTCGTAGCATGGAAAACAAAAAATTTCTATCGCATGAACACACACAAGCCAAGATCTATTTACTAGATTGTAGCAACGAGTCGATAGAGTACTAACCCTCAAAGATCCAAAGTGGTTAACGAGAGCAGATTCTCGTGGATGATGTAGTCGTACACTTCCGATCTCAAGATCGCGTAGACGATCCTTCCGACGCTATGTTCCGGCAGTGCTTCCGCAGTTGGTCACACATTCGGTACTCGATGAAGACCTTCCTCTCCCTTGTTCCAGCAGGCAGCGGAGGTTGTAGCACTCTCCTCGCGATTCCGGCAGCACGACGGCGTGGTACCGGAAGTAGAGGGGAGATCTCACAAGGCTTCGCCTTAAGCCGGAGCGAGTATGGTGGACTATGAGAGAGGCCTTGGTGATCTAGGGTTTAGAGGCACCAAGGAAGGAGGCTTGGCCGGCGGCTAGGGCTTGGGAAGAGCCCCAACTCGGCGGCTAGGAGGAAACCCTAGGCCGGCGGCTAGGGTTAGGGTTTTGGGTGTGAGAGGTGTAGGTTAGAGGGGCACCCTGCCCCTCCTTATATAGGAGGGAGGGCGCCGGCCAAGGGGATGGAGTCCTCCCCCAAGTCGGCCTCCTTGGCCGGCGTGTGGAAGGAGAGGAACTCCTCCCCAAGTAGGTTTCCTACTCTCCCTCCACCAAGCAAAACTGTCATTTGACTTTTCAAATTGGCGTTTGACTTTTCAAACTAGGATTTGATATCCCTTTATTTTTCTCAGCTATGATACCTAGTACATGATGCAACCATTCCACATTTTCATGACACATTCATGTACCCTTCCCCTCCGGAGTGCTGGACCTTCCGGACCCTTCTAGAACATTCCCGATGAAAACACCGGAATCATTCCCCAACTCCGAAACAAGACTTTCCTTATATGAATCTTATTCTCCGGACCATTCCGGATCTCCTCGTGATATCCTGGATCCTATCCGAGACTCCGAACAACATTCAGTCTCTTACTCATCATTCCATAACTACTCAACAACATCGAATCCTTAAGTGTGTCTCCCTACGGCTCGTGAATTATGCGGACATGATCGAGACACTTCTCCGATCAATAACCAATAGAGGAATCTGGAAATTCATATGGCTCCCACATATTTCTACGATTACTTTGCGATCAAATGAACCACTTACATAAGATACCAATTTCCCTTTGTCTCACGACAGTTTACATATCCGAGGTTTTAATCGTCGGTATCTCTGCATACCTAGTTCAACCTCGTTACCGATAAGTACTCTTTTCTCGTTCCCGTGATATGTGATCCCTTGTGAGCCAGTCACATTCTTGCAAGCTAATTGGATGACATTCCACCGAGAGGGCCCAGAGTATATCTATCCGTCATATGGATGGACAAATCCCACTCTTGATCCATGTGCCTCAACCCATACTTTTCGAACACTCAATGCCACCTTTATAGCCACCCAGTTACGGTGTGGTGTTTGATGTCATCAAAGCATACTTCCGGTGATGGTGATTAAGATGATCTCGTGGTCGAAGGAATTAGGTTACTATGTATCAGAAAGCTTATAGCAAATGAACTATATTAAATGACTTGATCTTTATGCTACGCTTATCTATAGGAGTATGTCCATCACATCATTCTCGTAATGATATGATCCTGTTGTTAATAACATCTCTATGTTCATGATCAGGAAACCATGATCATATATTAACCAACAAGCTAGTTTAACAAGAGGCTTTACTAGGGACTCTTTTATGTTCACAAATCACACAAGTATTAATGTTTCCAGTTAATACAATTATAGCATGGTATGTAAACATTTATCATAAGTATGAAGATATGATAATAACCACTTTATTATTTCCTCTTGGGCATATCTCCAACATAAGATGTGCAAGGGGTACCCCGTTGGCAGTTCTCTATGATATATATGTACTTACTATGACAAGAACTTACCGGTGACTAAAGTTGAGTAGCATGAGGAGCAGCCATCGTACTCAAGGGACATAAGATTGGCAACTTATACTTTGTCAAGCATATACTCCATAGTTTGTTCACTTTGACCTTAATCACTTCAAGATTCTTATGATAGGGGCAATGAGAGCTGAAAGCTAACAAGTATCATAATTTTTAAAAGCTCTTTATAAAACTTGAAATCTCTGCTTCCCTTTGAAGGGTCTTTCTTCAACTATTATATTGAGTCTTCACCTTCTATCCTTAGGTACCAATTAAGAGAGCATAGTTGCCAGTCTTAGTTCTACGTGCATTGTCCCAAAACTTGTTGATTGGTTCATAAGGTTGATATTGCTTGTTCTTGAACTATTTGTATATAGTCACCCTTATAAACTTTGAAGGTGTCCTATGTATTTATGATTTGCTTTACCATGAGAGACAAACTGATACCACTCTTATTATGTTTTCTTTATGTGAAACAAACAAACGTTTTTCAATACATTGTTATTCATGATCTTTGTTTGTAACCTTTTCATGTTGCAATTTGGTTGCTATGTCTTATTGTTAGAACTACATCTTTCATGCTCATGTTTAGAGTACTTTGATCCTAGCTATCCTTGATTTGCAAATGGTTTGATCAAGATTATGATGGTGCATGTCACCTAAAAAATTATATTGTTTTTATCGTTTACCTACTCGAGGACGAACATGAACTAAGCTTGGGGATATTGATACGTCCATAACGTATCTATAATTTTTGATGGTTTTATGCTATTATTATGCTTTTGGCACTTCTTTTTATTTAAAGTTCATGAGTTATTTGGACTAACCTACTAATAGTTGCAAAAGTGCACAATGTTCTTTTTTTACACTTTGATGTGTAGGAATTATCAAGAATACAAGTGGAACTAACCCTTGTTGGAGTCAAATTGGGATTTTTGAGAAATCTGTCTAAGAACTCCTTTTGAAGATGGTCACGTTTCAGGTCGACGAAGGCGTCAAAAGGAAAACTCTTCAACTACAAAGTTGTAGGAAATTTCACGACAATTGTCGTGGACATAAAATTTAGCTGATTCCGAGTCCGTACGGGCCGGATAAACCCAATTTACTGCAGCCCAAGATGGGGTGACGGGAATCCAACAAGCTATATAAAGGAAGGAAACCTAATTCATGGGAGACACCTCCAGCCACGAATTTGCAGCCACCAAAGCCACGTTTTTGCCTCACCCATGGATCCCATCTCCATGGGGGAGGGCTCGCAAGAAGCCATGAAGGAAGGGGATAAGGGGCGGTGCTCCCCACGATACCGACGGCTGGGAAGGAGTCCCCCGCGCCGCTGCCGCCCTCTTCACCATTGTCACCGCCATCTCCCTCACCTAATCCTCCTAGTATGCAGTGGTTCATCCTCCCCCACACCTCTGTACCGTCCTATGTAAACATAGTGTTTGATGCTATAAGTTATAATCCTATGATCTATGTCATGTTTGTATAGTTTCTTTGTTCTTAGATTGAATGGTTAAATGTCTTTGGTTCATTAGAGTTGTATGTTGATATGGTACAGTCCTTTGGTGTTCATTATATTTGTGCGCGCATGGATTAAACATCATAGGGTTTGTAGTATGTGTAAGAGGAAGGGGAAGTTCTGCCGGAGTGACAGAAACCTAAGGACGCGAACCGAAACGTTGCACGTATGAGAGTAAGAGGACCATTAACTTAAGGCTATGGTTGGGGAAACCTTAATGCATTGTCAGTAGTTATGGATGTTTGCTAACAATCCAATCATATAGTATATGTAATTCCAAGTAGTGAAGCACATGTATATTTAGCATCTCCCACATAGAAAACTGCATCGAAGACAATGAACCTGATTTATTCGCCAATTAAACTTGGAGAAATCCACCACAATTACGACCACTATTCCACACTCATGGTTCTTCTAGTTTAGTGTATTTTATTGCTGCAACAACTAACTTTACTTTTTTGTTATTTATTATCTTGCAAATCTTTCTCTAGTACTCGTCCTGTTGCTCTAGTTTTATTTCCTAGATGATGCAAATGTATAGTGTGCTAGAGTTGTATCAATGGTTGATAAAACTTGAGAGAACATTTATCCTAACTTTAGCTCCTTGTTAGGTTTAACACTCTTACTTATCGAAAAGGCTACACACGATCCCCTATACTTGTGGGATATCATGTTTCAATGATGTTGTAAACAAATTACATGATTGGTGAACAGATAAAACACACAAATAACATTACATGATGGCAACACACAAAAATAGGTTACATGGTGGTAAACAACACGATAGTATACATATTACATGATGGCAACACTAAAGACACGGAACTATAGAATGTAGAAAAAGGAACATTTAAATAGATAGTCTAATCACCAATAGAGCATTAATTGCAGACAACCATGGGATCAAAGTTCGAGAAGGGCAGAGTTGTTTCCAACCTTAATTATTTCCTCATCCACGTATTTTCCATATCATTGTTCCAATCTCCGGTCATCCAGCACGCTGATGTCAAGAGGCATGTTAATGCCGGTGAAGTTATCCTCGGCCTTCGCCAGAAGTACTAGGGGTAGGGATGTGGTAGGAACGACGAAGATTTTGGATATGTTAAGCTATCATGTGTGTACTATTAGAGATCATGCCCCATGAGGAATAAGCAGAAGTCCTAAGCTCTGCCGCCAGTGTCACGATGTCGATCGGTGGGGCAAAGAGGTACATTGGGTCGAAGACTCTGAAGAAGGCGAAGACAAAGGCACAGATGGAAAACAGCTTGGACACGCTCGAGCACACGAGTGTGATCTCGACCTCCGGCTCCGATGCCAGCGCCAGCATGCACAGACCAAGCCTCTTCCGCGTCAGGTGCTTATCCTACTGGAAAGAGTACACCAGGCATTGTGTGGGCTTGCTCAGGCTTGCTCGGAATCAAAAACATAGTGGCAGAGTTTGAACTATTTCCTTTGAAATTCCCGTGAGCTTCCTGCATCACGTACAAAAATTTAGTCTACCATTCAGCTACTTAGGAGTTCATTTTTTCTTTAGTTATGAGGCTAACTTTCTGGCCGAGCATCCGCATCTTCTGCGTCGTCATATATGTACTATTAGTGTGTCTGGATCTAGATTTTGACCTTTATCCATTTTAGATGTATTATGTCAATACAGAGTTCATTTATTCATGATTTTTACTCTGAAAATAATTGCAATTCATAGTTTTTTCTCCAACTCACAAAAAACGGGGTCAACATATTTTCTCTCGTGAACACCAATAACCTATTTTCACTCAGTTACATTTATTACATAGCACTCCCTTGCATTTCATACATAATATAAGATGTTTTAGCTTTTGTTAAATGAATGTATCTAGACTCCTTTTAGCGTGTAGATTTATGAACTTGCACGCTAAAAGAAGTCTAGATACATTCATTTTACAAAAGCTAAAACATCTTATATTTTGGAATGGAGAGAATGCTAACTATCACTCTTGACACCTGAACTACAATAGTCAACTAAATCGTTCATGTCATTCTCTATTTTAAGGAGATGATAAGATATTTTCTTTGCCACACCTACTTTATCCGGTATTTGAATCAACCCTTTGAAAACACCATCCTATGGTAAATTAAATCCCAAATTCTATGGTAACCAAGGGACTAGAATTAAAAACACACAAAAAATCCATGGTTAAACTTACCACAGGATTGGCTGCATGTGTTATTTTTCTAGCATCGAGCAGCTATAGAATGAATTCTATTAAGCAAGTCAAGGGCCAATCCTAAAAATGCAACTTCCAATATCTAATTTTGATGCAAATTTCATTCTTCAAGACAACGACGGATCTACAAAAAATTGTATGTTCCGATATCTAATTAGGATGCCATTGCTTGCCGATTTACACATATGTAAAAGGACTGAGATATTAGAAAATAATCACCTTGGATTTCTAAAACGACTCTCATAAGAAAATCTTCTCAAATAATTGACCTTCGAACTTGGTCTACCTTACTTGTACCTCACTTGGAGTGCAACTTTGAGTGTCCAGACACCCCCACCCCCGCCTCTTATAGGAGGTTCGAAGTAAATGCCATTCTTTAATTTATTAATTTTTAGCATGCACCTCGGTCTTATCGAACATTTAGTGATTTAATACAACCTAAAAATATATCTATACACAATTATATCATGTTCTATTGTTGTGGTGGTGGTAGGCAGGGACAGTTGGTGTCATGTTTTCTTGTATCCTTTGGCTCTTTTATCACCTCTTTAGTCTTAACCATTTCATGGTTTTTTAATGATAAAGATATTTACAATCAATGGTGACGTGTAACACGCAATGGTTCCAAAAAAAACGTTGTTCTTTAATTCTTTTTTTACACCAACATTGGTATCATCGAAGATTTACTCATTTGTTATAACCAACAAAACATTGCCGCAATTTTGTCATGAGATGGTGGTTGTAATGATGGTAGGTCTATTTTTTAGCATGCACCTCGGTCTTATCGAACATTTAGTGATTTAATACAACCTAAAAATATATCTATACACAATTATATCATGTTGTTGTGGTGGTGGTAGGTAGGGACAGTTGGTGTCATGTTTTCTTGTATCCTTTGGCTCTTTTATCACCTCTTTAGTCTTAACCATTTCATGGTTTTTTAATGATAAAGATATTTACAATCAATGGTGACATGTAGCACCCAATGGTTCCAAAAAAACGTTGTTCTTTAATTCTTGTTTTTTACACCAACATCGGTATCATCGAAGATTTACTCATTTGTTATAACCAACAAAACATTGCCGCACTTTTGTCATGATATGGTGGTTGTAATGATGGTAGGTCTATTTTTTAGCATGCACCTCGGTCTTATCGAACATTTAGTAATTGAATACAACCTAAAAATATATCTATACACAATTATATCATGTTGTTGTTGTGGTGGTAGGTAGGGACAGTTGGTGTCATGTTTTCTTGTATCCTTTGGCTCTTTTATCACCTCTTTAGTCTTAACCATTTCATGGTTTTTTAATGATAAAGATATTTACAATCAATGGTGACGTGTAACACGCAATGGTTCCAAAAAAAAGGTTGTTCTTTAATTCTTTTTTTACACCAACATCGGTATCATCGAAGATTTACTCATTTGTTATAACCAACAAAAAATTTCCGCACTTTTGTCATGAGATGGTGGTTGTAATGATGGTAGGTCGGCATGGCTGGAGTTAGAACTATTCATGGATAGCGGTGAATGCCAAATATTATTTGCAAAATTTGTTTTATATACAAAATCATATATTATATATACATGTACATATATCATGGTAGCTATTTTATGGGCAAACACTAGCCATCAGATGGTTGAAAATTGCAGAATATTAGCCGCCTCCAGTGTCCGATCTATGTAGAAAAAATGTTTTGCATGTAAGATTTTTCCTATGTATATCACATTTTCGCATTTTTAGAAAATGTAATATCTTTTTGTAACATTTTCTTGTGAATCTATAGAAAATTTGTGATATGTAGAAAAAACATTTCAACATTCAGAGCATGCCAATGTAGTAAAAAATAGTTGTTGTCACCCATTTTGGTCCGTCTTTGGGCCAAGATGGTAAAGGTCTGTTTTCGAGGATAGGCTTGACGACGTATTTCAACCTTAAGACCGGATCAAGATAGAGTCAAGGAACAAGTAAACCAGAATCAAGATAAGAAGCTAGAAGGATTCAGAAGGTGTTCCAGGAAACCCATCAAGGGATGGTAATTACTGTCATATATGGGCCAGATTGGTACCTTACCGGTTCAGATATGGAATCTAAGGTCCGAATCATGTATCAAACACTCAAGGTGGCCTAGTTAGTTGCGGTTTGTGCCTGCAATGCCATGAATCAACAACTAGGACGGCGCAAGGACTAAGGAAGGTTCTACTCCAACATAAAAGGATTATTGGCATCTTGACGTGAAAGATGACCAACTGACACTTGGGTCCGGATCCTATTTTAATTAACATAAACCATCCTAAATATCTTATCATCTCCTTAAAATAGAGAATTACATGAGCGATTTAGTTGACTATGTAAGTTCGGGTGTCAGAGGTGATAGTTAGTACTCCCTCCCTTCCAAAATATAAAATGTTTAAGTATTTGTGAAACGAATGTATCTATACTTCTTTTAGTGTGTAAAGAGTCCAGATACATTAGTTTAATAAAAGTATTATGTATGAAATGGAGGGAGTACTATGTAATAAATGTACGTGAGTGAAAATAGGTTATTGGTATTCACAAGGGAAATATGTTGACCCCATTGTTTGTGAGTTGGAACAAAAAAGAACAATTAAATGCAATTTTTGGAGTAAAAAATATGAATAAATGAACTTTGTATTTACATAATACATCTCAAAATCTAGATCCAGACACACTAATAGTACATATATGCCGACACAAAAGATGCTCATGATCACGAGGAAATTTAGCCCCATAATCAAAGAAAAAAATGAACTCCTAAATAGCTGAATGCCAGACTAAATCCTTGTACGTGATGCATGAAGCTCACGGTAATTTCAAAGGAAACAGTTCAAACTCTGCCACTATGTTCTTGATTTCGAGCGAGCCTGGGCGAGCTCGCGCAATGCCTGGTGTACTCTTTCTAATAGGATCAACACCCGACGCGGAAGAGACTTGGTGTGTGCATGCTGGTGCTAGTGTCGGAGCCGGAGGACGAGATCACACTCGTGTGCTCGAGCATGCCCAAGCCGTTTTCCATATGTTCCTTTGTCTTCGATCTCCTTCAGTGTCTTCGACCCAATGTACCTCTTTGCCTCACCGATCCACATTGTGACACCAGCGGTGGAGCTTAGGACTTCTGCTTATTCCTCGTGGCGCATGATATCCAATAGTACACACCTGATGCTTAAGATTTCCAAGATCTTCGCTGTTCCTACCATATCCCTACCCCTAGTACTTCTAGCAAAGGATTCATCGAGGATAACTTCACTGACATTAACTTGTCGCTTGACATCAGGATGCTGGTTGGCCGGAGATTGGAACAATGATATGACAAAGACATGGATGAGGAAAAGAAGAATTAAGGTTGGCAACAACTCTTCCCTTCTCGAACTCCGATCCCATTGTTGTCTGCACTTAATGCTCTATTTGTGATTAGACTAACTATTTGTATGTCCTTTTTCTACATCCTACATTTTCGTGTGTTTAGTGTTGCCATCATGTAATATGTCTACTATTGTGTTGTTTACCACCATGTAACACACACTTTGTGTTGCCATCATGTAATGTGATGGGTTTGTTGCATAGAAAATAAAAAAATTCCTACTGTTGCAACCACCAAGATCATATCTAGGAGATACTAGTAACGGATATTCCGTGGTTAAGATTGGCTTACCCTAGGAGACACAAAGCTTTGTCAACGGAAACAGTTATCTTGGGTGATGTAGAGGATCACTTGCCGATCTCAAGGTCATGATGAAGACGAGTGCTGCAAATGGGCAGAACCTCCATACTCGGTCACACGTACGGCTCGATGATGACCTTTGATCCCCCGTTCCAGTGGGGCAGCGGAAGTAGAGGATCAAATGGGAACTCCAACAACACAATAACTTGTTGGTGGCGGAGAGAATATTTCTACGGGGCTTCGCCTAAGCCACGCCTTTTTCTATGGAGCAGCGGAAAGAGGGAAGGGACAAGTGAATCAACCCCATAGAGAGGAGCTACACACCACAATATATAGGATAAAGGGGCAGCATCCCCTAGGGGGGCGTGGTGCTTCCTCTCTCCATAGTTTTGAAAACCGGACCGGTTCGGTGGTTTAACTAGAAAAAACTAAATCGATGGCCTCACCTGTTTTTTAAGAGCCACTGGCCCAAACAAAAAGAAACAGGAAAAAAGATGTTGCGAGAGAAATTAAACTCACGATCCTATGCTAGCCACAAATAGCACCACATAAAGCCCAATACCATTTGAATAAGCCATGTTTTGTGATTACTTATTAAAATATACACTTATGTATACCTTTTATGTTCATTTTATTTCATAATTTGTTTAAATTTCAATTAAAAAGAATGGTTTTTTTATCACCATCGAATCAAATGAACTAGTGGCCCAACTAGTAAACCAGTGAACTAGTAGGCTTACCGGTTCACTCACCAGTCCGGTTTTTAAAACTATGCTCTTCTCCCCAATTTATGTGAGTGGTAACCCCCTTTAAACTCACTTGAAACTTTCTCTTAATTTGGTAGAAACTTCCACTCATAAATCCCAAGAGTTTTTCTCCCATAATTGAATAAAAAAATTATTTCTTTTATTTGAGATTTAATCTTTGTTGATTCTTTCAATCAAAAAACATTAACATTTACCCCCTGAACTATTCAGATATCCCGAAACAATTTCGATGATGTCTAATATTTTCTCCGGCGTTCCATATCCTCTCAAAACATGTCGACTAACCTTAAGTGTGTCACCCTATTGTTCGTGAATAATATGGACATGATCGAGACACTCTCTGATCAATAATCATCAGCTTGATCTGGAGATTGATAATGACTCCCACTTATTCAAAGATGAATCTAGTGATCGCGTGAACCATAAACGTCATAACCAATTCCTTTTGTCTCATGATATTTTACTTGTCTGAGATCCGAACATCGATATAAACCATACCTAGTTCAATCTCGTTATTGACAAGTATTCTTTACTCATTCCATGATATGACATCCATGTGCTTGCAAGTGATGTCGATGTAATATCACCAAGAGGGCCTAGAGTATACCTCTCCGTCATCTGGATGGACAAATCCCACTCTTGATCCATGAGCCTCAAGTAATACTTTAAGGGTACCCAATGACACATTTATAGTCACCCTGTTACGGTGTGACGTTTGATGAAATCAAAGCACCTTTCTCGTATCACTGGACATGATCTCATGGTCTAAGGATTAAAGTCACTTTGAAAGTTTGATAAAGCAATGTAAACTTGATGACATGATCGAATTGCTATACTTATTGTGGGTGTATGTTCATCACATCATTCTTCTAATGATATGATCTTGTTAATAACAACATCCAATGTTCATGATTAGAAAACCTTAATCAAACGTTAATCAACAAGCTAGTATAATGAGAGGCATTAATAGGAACATTTTTCTTGTTTATTAAACACACATATATTAACGTTTCTGGCTAACACAAGTATAGCATGAGAAATAAACATGGAATAAGATAATAACCAATTTATTATTGCCTCTCGGGCATATTCCCTTCATAGTGTTACTTATGTGATCCACTAGAGAGAAGCACCTTCCCCTTCTGTAAGCCATAGGGGGTTGATCCACTACTAGGCAAACCCTCATATGTGGCGCATATCAGATGCGCCACTGATACGTCGCCACTAGACTAAACTTCTGTGGCGCATTTCTAAATGCGCCACAGAAGTCCTCAAACTTCTGTGGCGCATATTGCCAATATGCGCCACAGAACTGTCTTTTCTAATTTTAAAAAGAGGCAGGCTAGATCCCGCTCAAAATTTCAAATCGCAAACTTCTGTGGCGCATATTACGATATGCTTGATGGCTTAGATATGTAGAGATCGTTGGGAACCCCAAGAGGAAGGTATGATGAGTACAGCACCAAGTTTCCCTCAGTTATGAAACCAAGGTTATCGAACCAGTAGGAGTAAGGAAACAACTCCAAGGTGTTGCTAACAACTTGAAACCTACACAAAACAAACTCAATACTTTGCCCCAACTTACAGTGAGGTTTTAAATCTCACCAGTTTGCTGAAAACAAAGGATGAAACATATAGTATGGAAGATAGTGATTTGCTTGTAGGTAATTGTAGAAAGTAAAGTAAAACAGTGGATCATATATCAATGATAAAGAATGGACTGGGGTTCATGGTTCACTAGAGGTGTTCTCATAAGATAGATAGCATGTTGGGTGAAACAATTACAGCGGGGCAATTGATAGATTGATAAACCATAACAATGCATATACTAGACATCATGACTCCTACGTGATTTGATTGGGCATTACAAAAATATACATAGACCATAATCCAAATGCATCTATGACTAATAATCCACCTTCAGGTTATCATCCGAACCCCTTCTAGTATTAAGTTGTAAGCAAAAAATTATTGCATTATGCAAAGTGTGTAAAGTAAACAATACAATTGTTCCATGAATAAAGGATTGTTGTTTTCTCCCTAGTAGCAACAGCACATCTACAACCTTAGAGATTTTTGTCACTTCCCCAGATTACTAGAGGCATGAATGTACTATCAAGCATAAAAACTCCCTCTTGGAGTCACAAGCATCTACTTGGCCAAGATAGCTACTAGCAACAGAGAGCATGCAAGATCACAAACAACACATACATGATATAATCAATAATCAATCTGACATGATAGAATCAATAATCAATCTGACATAGTATCTCAATATCCATCGGATCCCCACAAATACAACATGTATGATTACAAATAGATGATCTTGATCATGAACGGAGCTCACAAGATCTAAACATGATAGCACAAAGGAGGAGAAACAACCATCTAGCTACTATATGGACCCATAGTCCAAGGGTGAACTACTCACGCATCATACCGGAGGCTGGCATGGTGATGAAGATGGCCTCTGGGATGATCTCTCTCCTCCGGCAGGGTACCGGGAAGAGCTTCAGATCCCCCCGATCTAGGGACGATGGTGGCGGTGGCTACAGACTATTTTGTGGAGATCTGATCAGGTGCTTAGGGTTTCTGCATCAGGGTGACTTTATAGGTGAAGGGGCGAGGCAGGAGGCCGACCAGGGGGCCCACACCATAGGGCGGCGCGCCCTAGGGTAGACCCGCATGGCCCTAGGGTGTGGCCACCCTATGGGCCCCCATCGGCTGCCCTTCGGTCCCTATGTTCTCTCCGGTAAAATATTTACTTTGGCTTTGTCCCGTCCAATTCCGAGAATATTTCCTTACTAGATTTTCTGAAACCAAAAATAGCAGAAAATAGGCAACTGGCACTTCGACATCTTGTTAATAGGTTAGTCCCAGAAAATGTATAAAAATACCTCAAAGTGTAGAAAAAGCATAGCAAAGTTGATACTAAACAAGCATGGAACATAAAAAATTATAGATATGTTTCCGACGTATCAAGCATCCCCAAGCCTAACTCCTGCTCGTCCTCGAGTAGGTAAGTGATAAAAAGAATAATTTTTGAGGTGATAGACACCATCACAATCTTGATCAAACCATTTGCAAAGCATTGAAAGCTGGCATCAAAGTACTCTAAACATGAGCATGAAATATGTAGTTCTAACAATGGGACATAGTAACTATGTTGTAACATGAAAATATACAAACAAAGATCATAAGTAACAATGCATTGAAAGACGTTTGTGTGTTTCACATATAGAAAACATAGCATAGTGGTATTCAGCTTGTCCCTCATGGAGTAGCAAAACATAAATGCATAGGACACCTTCAAAGTTCATAAAGGTGACTAGATACAAATAGTTCAAGAACAAGTAATATCAACATTATGAATAAATCAATAAGTTTTGGGACAATGCACATAAAACTAAGAATGACAACTATGCTCTCTTAATTGGTGCATAAAGATAGAAGGTGGAGACTCAATATAAAAGTAGGAAGAAAGGCCCTTCACAGGGAAGCAGGGATTTCAAGTTTCATAAAGAGCTTCCAAAAATTATGGTACTTATTAGCTTTCAGCTCCCATTGCCCCTATCATAAGCATCTTGAATTTATTAAGGTTAAAGTGGAACAAATATGGAGTATATGCTTCACAAATCATAAGTTGGCAATCTCATGTCCTTTGAGTACGAGGGTCGTTCCACATGCTACTCAACTTTAGTCACCGGTAAGTTCTTGTCATTATAAGTATACGTGTATCATAGAGAACCTCCAACGGGTACCCCTTTCCCCATGACACAGGAGCTATCCCATATCAAAATGACAAGGCAACAGACAATGAGCATCTCGGTGATCTTTTTATTTGCTATTTGCATAGGTTTTTATTGAGGATGCTTCACAGATTGCTCACTATGGTTATGCTGCAAGTTTCCACCATGATTAGGCATGGCTTAGGCTAGCCACTCAGGCGTTTCTCTAACACATATACATAACTCCATGGACTTACAAGCTCCCCTTTTATTTCACACCGCCGACATCCGCAAACAAAATATCATGATATCAACTGGGTAATATGTACAAGTGTTGAAAGCGTTCCCCATGACATCATGGTTCTGCTAATTCCCAACTTATAAGTGCAAGCATATACAACATAGATGACACGATGGTTCAAGTTTATTAGGGCAAGAAAAATAAAGTGTGCCATCAAGTTTGTGAGAGCTTTAATCACTAATTTTCACATAACAAAATGACTTTTTAATTGGAAGGTAGATAAAACAGGAATATACTTAGAATAGTGTAACACACCATGCATAGGAATTTATAGTGGACACTTTGGAATAAATTGGTTCCTTGGGAGTTGGATGCATGAGTAGAGCTTACTCAATACAAGTGGAGGCTAGCAAAAGACTAAGAGCGACCAACTAAGAGAGCAATAATGGCCATAATCATGCAGAGCGACAAAACATTACTAATCAAAGCATAAAGTGGTACCACAAGCCAAAAACTAAATGATCATAGAGGCTAAGGTGACTGGTTCATAGTCACAACATGGTGTGAGCATGTGCCAAGTCAACCCAAACAAAGCATCAAAGGAGAATACCATAATATTATGCTTTTGTATGCTAAACAATGCATGATTCTTTCAAGGCACATTAAGCAATCCCAATTGTTTGGAACAAGTCATGCTACAGCAATAACCACTAAGCATAAGGTCAAAACAACATCGAACATGACATGATAAGGTCTAGGCCACAGTCAAAACAAACTCGTTTTGTACCACTTATAAATATGAAGCTTCCTACTCCTTCTCCAACATCAATCAACTTATTTGAAACAACACAACAAAAACGGGGGTCCAACCACTTTATTCAATAAAACTAAGCAAACAAAAACCAAAAACAAAAACTAAGACGCTCCAAGAACAACACAACAATGCATGAAACAATAAAAACAAAGTGTCTAGAAAGACCTGAGATTTTTATTGATGAAGAAGGGGATGCCTTGGGCATACCCAAGCTTTGATGCTTGTACCTCTTGAATATTTCTTGGGGTGACATGGGTTGGAATCCCCAAGCTTGAGCTTTTGTCCATTCTTCATCTATTACATTATTCTTTCCTTACACCTAAAAATTTTCCTTCATACAAAACTTCACACAATCTTCATTAGCAACATTAGTGCATTCAAAAGATAATAGACCTTTGGGTTTAGTTTAAAAACAGCAAAACTTTCACTAAAGACACAAGATACTATATCATTTCCCTCAAAAATCTCAATTTCCCAAAAAGAACCCAAAAAGGAATCAATAAGAATGCAAATAATGACAGAAATCTGTCAAAACAGACCAGCAGGTAGAAACCGATTTTTTTGAAGACCTTCTATTGCTGAAATCAAAAAATGTTGAACTAACGTAAGTTAGCTAACAACCTGGGGGATTTATTCAAAACCTTACAGCTCAATCTGACTTACAGAGATTTTTCAAGAATTTGTACAGTGGAGCACAAAAATCTGTTTTAGGACAGCAACTCCCCAAATCTTACTTTCCCTCTCATTAGAGGTTATTCTTGGCACAAAAATCAAATAAAAAGGATAAGGAGAGGTTATTACAGAAGTAATAACTTCCAAGACTCAAAAAAATATTGGGTTATCTTCCAAGAAGTACTTTTCTTTAACGCCTTTAAGTTAGGCACAAGAAGCAAGGTTCAAGTATTTTCTAATAAAGAAGCATTAAGAGCAACTTTGTTTTAATAGGAGAGGCAAAAGGTATTCTATACCTTTCTTGAATGGGAATTGATATTTAATGGTGCCTTGTTTTAGTTGAAAAGCTTCCATGGGAAGATTTGTTTTGGTTTCATAGTCATGAACACAAGTGTTCATGGTCGACCCTCACTTGACAATTACTCATCTTTCCAATCACTTTCCTTTTTGAAAACATTTTTAGGTAACAAGTACAACTAATTTTTTTTGTAATTCGCAATCCCTATCCATATTAAGATATATAAAAACTTAAAACTGCAAGGAAAAACTACTTAGAGATAAAGCAAACAAGTGCACACAAGAATATTCACCCACATGCTATTGCTCCCCGACAACGGCGCTAGAAAAGGTCTTGATATTCCACAAGTATAGGGGATCGTGTGTTGCCTTTTCGATAACTAAGAGTGTCGAACCCAACGAGGAGCTATAGGTAGGATAAATGTTCTCTCAAGCTCTATCAACCACGGATACAACTCTACGCACACTATACGTTTGCATTATCTAGGAAATAAAACTAGAGCAACAGGACGAGTACTAGAGAAAGCTTTGCAAGATAATAAATAACAAAAAAAGTAAAGTTAGTTATTGCAGCAATAAAATACACTAAACTAGCAGAACCATGAGTGTGGAATAGTGGTCGTAATTGTGGTGGATTTCTCCAAGTTTAATTGGCGAATAAATCAGGTTCATTGTCTTCGATGCAGTTTTCTATGTGGGAGATGCTAAATATACATGTGCTTCACTACTTGGAATTACATATACTATATGATTGGATTGTTAGCAAACATCCATATCTACTGACAATGCATTAAGGTTTCCCCAACCATAGCCTTAAGTTAATGGTCCTCTTACTCTCATACGTGCAACGTTTCGGTTCGCGTCCTTAGGTTTCTATCACTCTAGCAGAACTTCTCCTTCCTCTTACACATACTACAAACCCTATGATGTTTAATCCATATGCGCACAAATATAATGAACACCAAAGGACTGTACCATATCAACATACAACTCTAATGAACCAAAGATGTTTAACCATTCAATCTAAGAACAAAGAAACTACACAAACATGACATAGATCATAGGATTATAACTTATAGCATCAAACACCATGTTTACATAGGACGGTACAGAGGTGTGTGGGAGGATGAACCACTGCATACTAGGAGGATTAGGTTATGAAGATGGCGGTGAAAATGGTGAAGAGGGCGGCGGCGGCGGCGCGAGGGACTCCTTCCCCGCCACCGGTATCGTGGGGAGCACCTTCCCTTAGCCCCTTCCTTCATGGCTTCTTGGGAGCCCTCCCCCATGGAGATGGGATCCATGGGGAGGCAAAAACGTGGCTTTGGCGGCTGCAAATTCGTGGGTGGAGGTGCCTCCCACGAATTAGGTTTCCTTCCTTTATATAGCTTCTTGGATTCCCGTTACCCCATCTTGGGCTGCAGTAAATCGTGCCTAGCGGGCCCGTTCGTACTCGAAATCAGCTAAATTTTATGTCTAGAACGATTGTCGCAAAATTTTCTACAACTTTGTAGTCGAAGAGTTTTCCATTTGACACCGTATTCAACCCGAAACATGACCATATTCAAAAAGAGGTCTGAGACAGATTTCTGGAAAATCCAATTTGACTCCAACAAGGATTCCACTTGTATTCTTGATAAATCATACACATCAAAGTGTAAAACAAGAACATTCTGCACTTTTGCAACTATTAGTAGGTTAATCCAAATAACTCATGAACTTTACATAAAAAGAAGTTCCAAAAGCATAATAATAGGAAAAAACCATCAAAAATTATAGATACGTTATGGACATATCAAAACATTATGTATTTGTTTTGTTATTCGAGATTATTGCATTGAGATAAATAGGAAAATTGTTGCGATCCTCAAGAAATACAAAAGAAGGAAAATGGAAATTCAAAAATGCAACCCCAAACTTTTTTAGTATATACTAGCATGGGCTGCGCGGCGCACGCCGCAGCCGGGGAAGCCGGGGAGCTTTAATCACTAATTTTCTCATAACAAGTTTAATTTGGAAGATAGATAAAGCAAGAATATACTTGGAATGGTGTAACACACCATGCATAGGAATTTATAGTGGACTCTTTGGAATAACTTGGTTTCTTGGGAGTTGGATGCATGAGTAGAACTTACTCAATACAAGTGGAGGCTAGCAAAATATCATGAGCGACCAACTAAGAGAGCAATAATGGCCATAATCATGCAGAGCGACAAAACATTATCAATTAAATCATAAAGTGGTATCACAAATCAAAAACTAAATGATTATAGAGGCTAAGGTGACTGGTTCATAGTCATAACATGGTGTGAGCATGTGCCAAGTCAACCCAAACAAAGTATCAAAGGAGAATACCACAATATTATGCTTTTGTATGCTAAAACAACGCATTATTCTTGCTAGGCACATTAAGCAATCTCAATTTTTTGGAACAAGTCATGCTAAAGCAATAATCACTAATCATAAGGTCAAACAACATCTGGCATGCCATGATAAAGTCTAAGTCACAGTCAAAACAAGCTCCCTTGTGTACCACTTAAGCATGAAACTTTCTACTCTTTTCCAACACCAATCAACTTATTTGAAACAAAAGAGCGAACACGGGGGGTCCAACTACTTTATTCAAGCAAACTAAGCAAATTGAAACCAAAAACTAAAACTAAGACGCTCCAAGAACAACACAATTGCATGAAACAATAAAAACGAAGTGTCTAGAAAGAGACCTGAAATTTTTATTGATGAAGAAGGGGATGCCTTGGGCATCCCCAAGCTTTGACGCTTGTACCTCTTGAATATTTCTTGGGGTGACACGGGGTGGCAACCCCAAGCTTGAGCTTTTGTCCATTCTTCATCTCATCACATCATTCTTTCCCTACACTTGAAAATTTTCCTTCATACAAAACTTCACACAGTCTTCATTAGCAACATTAGTGCATTCCAAATAATAAACCTTGGGGTTTGGTTTCAACAAAAGTAAAACTTCCATTAGAACACAAGATACTGTATCAATTCCTTTAAAAAGCTCAAGTGATCAAGGAGAACTCAAAAACAAACCGATAAGAGGCAAATGCAAATAATGGCAGAAATCTGTCAAAACAGACCAGTAGGTAAATCCGATTTTTTCGAAGACCTTCTGTTGCTCAAATACAACAGTGTTGAACTAATAAACATTAGATAACAACCTAGGGCATTTAATCAGAAACTTATAGCTTAATCCGACATCTAGAGATTTTTCACGAATTTTTACAATGACCCACAAAAATATGTTTCGGGATAGCAACTTCCCCAAATCTTACTTCTCTTTCATTAGAGGTTATTCTTGGCACAAAAATCACACAAAAGGGTAAGGACAGGTTATTACATAAGTAATAACTTCCAAGACTCAACAAAATAAAAATCTAACAAAATTTGGGTTATCTCCCAATTAGTACTTTTCTTTAACGCCTTTAAGTTAGGCATAAGAAGATGCTCAAATAAGAAATATGAATTGAAGTAAAAGAGAGCATCAAGAACCATTTGAAGTAAAAGACAGAGAGATATACTCTGGGCCCTCTCGGTGATATCACATTAGTTATCTTGCAAGCAAGTGATTTGATCACTAGAATGTTATATCACAGAACAAGAAAAGAGTGCATGTCGGTAACGAGATCAAACTAGGTATGGAGATACCGATGATCGAATCTCGGGCATATAATATATCGCGATACAAAGGGATTAGTTATATGCGTATAAGGTTCACACGATCACAGAAGTCATCGTTGAATATGTGGGAGTCAGTACGGATCTCTAGGTCCTGCTGCTGATTATTGATCAGAGAGGGGTCTCGATCATGTATGCATTATTCGCGGACCATAGGGTGACATAGTTAAGTGATACTGACACCATTCGGAGCAAATAATATGCCAGAGAAAGAATTACAAAGCGCAGGAATTTATTTCACTAGACACCGGAATCATTTCGGTTGAAATTGCTGAAACTGGTTCTGCATGTGAGGTTGAAATGTTGTAAGGGGTTTTATGTGAATGTTTGTTAATTAGAGTAATTAACAAAATTCTTAATAAATAAATAAAAGAGTTTTATTTAAATGAGAGGTTGCACTAAATTTGGTGGAAATTTAATGCATGTGAGTGGAGGCTTTTCATTTTTGAGTGGGAGATCCACCCACATGAATGTGGAAGAGGTGGGGGCAGCCACTATGGCTGGGCGCCATGCCCCTTAGGTGCCCCCTATCCCTATAAAAGTCCTTCCTCTCCTCCTCTCACACTACACCTCCTCGTGAAGGATCTCGTTCCCGCTTTAGAATTTCCCCATGGTCTCGGATCAGCGAGATACATGTTCCTGGTGGCTTTTTTTTGGAAGTATTTGTTGCTTCCGCTGCTTCACTAGAGCGAGGGCGCGGAGGTTGTCGGGGTACCCGGACGTGTGCGCAATCACAGATGCATCACTGCTTTGCGATGCTGGACTAGATGGTGCTGGACCTGCTGGACCGGATGGACTACTTCTCGATCTTGAGATCGGCAAGCGTTCGACTACATCATCCACGAGTACAACCTCGTAATCGCTATTTGGTCTTCGAGGGTATTTATTCTATGGATGTATATCCACCTGTTGCTTGTATCTAGTAGATAGATCTTGGTACTTAGTTGTTCCCATCATTGGAATTTTTTTTGTTTATATGCTGCGAACCCTTTAGTGGTATCAGAGCCGGATCTATGCATAGATGCTTTGCACGGGTAGTACACATATGTATATGTGGACAATGATGATCATGTTATTTATTTTTAGTTGTACTTTGGATATTGGTGGCATAGTGGGATGAAGCGGCCCGGACAAAGTTTACATGTCCTCGCACATAAGACCTGTTCCACGCTTGACATGCAACTAGTTTTGCAGAAGTGGCTAGCAGGTGTCTGTCTCTCCTACTATAGTCAATATCTAATTTTCAATGAGTTTTCAATAATTTGGTTATCCTTGTTGTGGTTTCATGTTTGTAGGTAAGAAAGGTTCTATCTTCGAAAGCCCTAAGCCACGTAAAACTTGCAATAGATAAATTAGAAGCGTCTAGTTTAGATTGTTGCTGGGATAGTGTCATGATATGGTGATGTTGTAAGTAAAAGTATAAGTCGATACTCTTACAACACACATAACGTGTAAGTTCCATAGACCTTGGCCTTACACATAAAGGAATGATGGAGATCATACCACGATGCACATGATAATGATCAAGTGCAAGGACCATATCATTTCATTTTCACATATGATGTTTGTTGCATCTTATATTGCTAGTTTGGCGTTTTATTAGCATAATAAGATGATCCCTCATTTAGATATCAAGATAAAAATGCGTTCTTCCTTAAGTATGCACCGAAAATGTTTTGCCGCTTCAAGATATCATGTGATGATCAGGTGTACTTGAATCCACGAGCATATCTCGGGTGTAAGACAGTTTTACACACGCGAATACTAAGGTTCTTACTTGGCGAGCCTAGCATATGCAGACATGGCCTCAGAACACGGACCGAAAGGTTAAGCATAAGTCATATGTTTGATATGATGACCATTTAGATGCTCGCCTTTGAAGCTACACCGACTCACGTGATGATCGGACTTAGTGTAGTGGATTTGGTTCATGTAATCAAAAAAGACACGAGGGATGTTGTTTTTGAGTGGGATTTCATTTCTAATTTGAATTAGTAGAACTCAATTTATCATAAATTAAATCAAAGTAAATTTTCATAATTTTTTGTAGTCATTGGAATTCGTTCACCACCTTATGCTTAGTTGTAATTGAGATAATAGAACTATAGAATTTTGTATATTTACTTTACGAACTGGTATCGTATTGTGTTGAGTGTCAATCTAAAGTTTAAAGTCATATTGCAAATTTTCAGCAAGCTCTGTTTACTCCATGAAGTTTAATAATTGGTATTAAATCGAGAGTGAAAATTCTAGTGTTAGTATCTAAAGTAAGATGTTTGCCTCCATGATTCTTGATTTAAATATCGAGATTATCTAGGAGATGAAAGAATTGTTTCACAAACCATAATGTGTGGCAGATATAACGATATCTAAAACAATGTGTTGGTTGCAGTATGATAAAGTATAATATATGTTCTCATATTGGACTAGAATTTGCGAAGGTCGGAGATGCTAGACATCCTAATCATACAAAAGGGTTTTGGAAAGTAATGTTATACTCACGATTCGCCTTTATAAGATACATTAGCTTGATCATGAAAGTCGTCATGATAAGGCTGAATAGAAGATGTATGTAAAGTATTTACTACACTAAAAGATTACTAAAGAATGGATTTTGAAAGAACGCCAATCATTTGATGATGGTGATCTACTTCAAAGTGCAATTCCAAAGGTATTAGTATTTAAATATACTTGATTTGGACTATGTGTCATGTATATGGCGCCACTTTTGATGTTGATAGATTCTTTTAAAAGGAAAAGGAAATGCTGAAAGAGAATCTATAAAATATATTTGGCAGAAAAGAAAAGATTGGAAATATCCATTTTAGGTATATAGATGATATACATGTTATGGTTGTATTCTTTGCTTGTTAAACAATGTGGTTCTTGGGTATTGAATACCGAACTGGTTGGTATGTATGCCCCCATGTGTGATTTTGGTAATTAATGACAATCTCTATGGACTAATGTGTAAATTGAGTTCGCTTGTAGGTTTGTCCATTGGCATAGCTTGGGCCATGTGTTGGTCTCAAGGTATGAAGAAATGTCCAAGGGCTTTGTGCCATTGGAATCATGAAGAAAGAAGGAGCTTGAAGGGTGATCAAGACAAGTGCAAGATTTTCATCAAGATGGATCAACCTCAAGAAGGGATGAAGAAGAGAAAGCTCAAGATGCGCCATCTCTAGAAGATCTCATGCTTGAAGCTTTCCATCCTCATGATCATGGAGTGATGAAGACGGGTTCAAAGAAGAGGTTTCCCCATGGAGTATGGGGGAGCAATTTGCGAGTCGTCATCTTCATCAAGCCAGAGCAAACAAGAAAGGTGTTCCCACTATAGAAGAACAAGACGGTCTACATCAAGTTCAAGTGGGATGCTCAAGGCAAAGGTATGATATTGATAGGGCTTCTCTTTTGCCGGTCTCGTGTTGTTAGTTGTGAGACCGGGTTTAGGATAGATAGCAGTTCTATCAAGAGGGGCTCTCAAGTGGGTGTCTCGTTTGCATCATTCGGAGAGAGCTCAAACCTTTCATTCATAGCATCATCTTTATTGGTTGTTATTTTGTCCATGAAAGGATCTAGAGCTTGTGTTCATCATCATAACAAGCTCTAGTTCATCAAATAAGGATTTCACTTGCATACCTTATTGTGGTTTTTGATCTTGCGAGTTTTCCTACTCCACACCTTGGGGGATACTTCACATATATATTCATAATATTTTTTCCCAAGGTGATACCCAATATTTTGCTGTTATATTTCCAACAAAATTGGTTTCATCCCGTTTGGAGTTCGGATGCAAAAGTTATTGCATTTCTGGTTTTCTGGTTTCTGGAATTTCCCTGACCGGAAGTTCCGGCTTCCCATCGGAAGTTCCGCTAGGGCATTTTTGCCGCCAGAAGTTCTGGTGGAAGTTCCGGTTCTTCTTCCGCTCACGTTCAGTATTCTCTCTGTTTGGTTGTCGTATTTGACGGAAATTTAGTCAGAATTTCCACCGGTAGTTCTGCTCCCACCGGAAGTTCCGGCCAGGGACTGGAAGTTCCGCTCGGTCCTAGTTGCCGCCGAAAGTACCGATTTAAATTCCGGCTCTTGTTCCGCTCACGTTCAGTAACCTTCTGTTTTGGTTGTGACTATTTGACGGAACTTCTGTCGGAACTTCCGGTGGAAGTTCCGCTCCCACCGAAAGTTCCGGTGAACCGGCGGAAGTTCCGACCAGGACTCGCGTTTTTAGATTCTCGCTTCACAGTTTTTGACCATTGGTTGTGTGCCACCGGAAGTTCCAGCCAGGGGTCGCGAATGCCCATAACGGGCAGATCTGGGAGCCCTTTAAAAGGGGCTTCTCTTCCCCTTCATGGGTACTAGCTTTTCTTCTTGGTTCTTGTCTTTCTCTCTCTCTCTCCTCCATTGTTGACCTTGAAGAAGCTTTCCCTCTCCCCTTTCCCTTCCTATGATTCTTGCATATTTTTGAGGGATTTGAGAGAGGAGATCTAGATCTACAATCCCCCCCAGCTAAATCCCATCTTTGTGAAGGAATCATTGGGATCTAGATCTTGGAGAGTTTTGTATTCTCCTCTTGTGTTCTTCCTCCCTTATTAGCTTTGTTGGAATTTGGAAGAGAAGGACTTGCCCTTGCATTTGGTGCATAGGTTTGAGTTATCCTCGGAGATTCGGCGAGTTCAAGCTTTTGGGCTTGTTTCTCTTGGGTTCCTTGGAACCCTAGACGGTTGTGTGGTTGGTTTGTTGACCTTTTGTGGTATTGTTGACCTTTTGTGGTCTTGTAGCCTTTTGTGGCATTGTTGGCCTGTTGTGGCATTGTAGCCTTTTATGGCTTTGTTGTTGGGAGCCTCCAATTGAGTTGTGGAGTTAGCCCCAATCTTGTACGGGTTCGGTGACCGCCCTCAAGCATCCCATGGTGGAGCGAGTGCCCGCCTTTTGTGGTGCGCACTCGGGAGAATAGGGTGAGCCTTTTGTGGCGTCGGTGAGTTGCGTGCTTCCGCATCCGGGGTGAGGCCTTGTGTGGTGTTGGGTGAGTATCGAGCCACCACACCTCGAGGTGAGCCATTTGTGACGTTCGGAGAGCATTGCGCCATCGCACCTCTCCAATGGAGACGTAGCTTATTTGGAAATGAACTTCGGGAAACAAATCTTCGTCTCCACGTCCATCGGTTATCTCTCAACCGAACCCTTTATTTATGCACTTTACATTATGATAGCCATCGTACTTAAAGTACTTATACCTTGCTATCACCTTGTTGCTTGTATTTCTTAGCATAGGTTGTTGGTGCACTTAAGTGAACTTAGTGGCTAGGTTTTGTGCTCAATAAATTAAACGTTAATTTTATTCCGCATTTACTTGAGCCTAAACCGTAATATTTTTAAAATCCTATTCACCCCCCTCTAGGTGACGTCCTTTGCACTTTCACATGTTATGGTTGTATTCTTTGCTTGTTAAACAATGTGGTTCTTGGGTATTGAATACCGAATTGGTTGTTATGAAATTTCATACAGAACGACGCAATTCATGAACCACAATGGCCTAAGTAACTAGCAAGAGAATATGTTTGTATTTCTTGTTGACATCAAAGCTTGCCTTCAAGATTTGTTTTAATAATAGTTATTTAAATCAGGTATTATAAGAACAAAGATTGTTCAAATAATTACTGTATTCCATATAAGATGGATGATTTACAAATCTAGTTGGAGAAATTACATCCATAAAACAAATGCTAAAATGCCGCAAGACAAATGATTGGAAGATCACTTACGAAGTGAAATCGTCGTTTAAATTATATTGGAAAGAAAACATGAAGAAACTCCATTTTCAAGTATTTTTGGAGTCTTTGATTTGATCAAATGACGCTTGTGAGACTTTCCTCGGGATAATAAAAACTCCGTTCAAAGGCCAACGAAGAACGAACGACTAAAATATTGGGATTTATACATATCGATGTATGTAGTCCATTATGTATAGTCGTAAGCGATGGACTTCAACTTCATATGATTTCTCCGAAAATTTGAATGAATATTCACTTAATGAGAAAGAAGTATGAAATATTTGAAAACGTTCAAAGACTTTCAAGATGAAGTGGAAATCATTGTAACAAGAAAATAAATATCTTATGATTTTATCATAAAGGGATTTATTTGAGTTACAAGTTTAGCAAAACACCTAGATTTGCATCTCCTGAAACACCATAGGAATATGGAGTGTTTGAGATTTGTAATGAAACCTTGTTTGACATGGTTAGATCAAAGGTGTTATTGAAGGGTTTCGCGGCATAGTAAATCAAAATTTTCTACGGGTGCGAACAGAGGGAAAGCCAAGATCTAATCTAGGAGATGCAAACAACGAGAGAGATTGGATTAGATCTTCATACCCTTGAAGATTCGCACAGCGGAACGTTCGTCGGAACGTGGGTGATGTAGTCGTACTCGCTTCTCCTCCTCGCGATCCGATCCGATCTAGCACCACAAGTGGCGGTGCCTCCATGAGATGCACACGTGCAGCACCTCGACGTCTCCTCCTTCCTTGGTCCAGCAAGTATGGTGGAGAGATGGGTTGGATCTACAACGCGACGGCACGGTGCAATTGGTGGAGAATTTCTGCAGCAGGGCTTCGCCTACAAGCAGTCGGGAGGGAGAGAGGAGGGCAGCAGGGCGGCTAGGGTTGGAGGGGAAGGTGTGGGGGATTGGTACGCCCCCAGCCCTCTATATATAGAGGGGTGGGCGCATCCCTAGCCCCTCCCCCAAGCCAAACCGGCGGCCCCAAAGGAGAAGGAGTGGGGGGCAAGGAAACCCCCCCTTCTAGAAGGTCTATCTCGAGTTTAAACCTCTCTTGGCCGGCTGGGCCCTATGGGGCCTTGTGCCCCTGGACCAATGCGGCCAGGGCACTCCCTCATAGTCCCATGCCCCCTCCCGGAAGGTGGGGCCACGTTGGTCCCCTTCTGGAAGGTCCTAGAAGCTTCCGGTACAATACCGATTAACCCGGAACAATTCCGAACTCCAAAAACTGCACTGCCTTATATGAATCTTATTCTCCGGACCACTCCGGAACCTCTCGTGATGTCCCGGATCCCATCCGAGACTCCGAACAAAAACTCATAAACCAATTATCCAATCTATCCTAGCGTCGAGACACGTTAAGTGTGTGACCCTGCGGGTTCGAGAATATGCAGACATGATCTTCTATCAATAATCAACAGCGGGGCCTGGAAACCCATATTGACTCCCACACATTCATCGATGATCATATCGGATGAACCACGATGCCAGGATTCAATCAATCCCATATATATATATTCCCTTCGTCTCGCGATATTTTACTTGCCCGAGATTCGATCGTCGGTACCGTCATACCTAGTTCAATCTCGTTCACAGCAAGTACTTTACTCGTTCCGTAATCCGATATCACTTTGTGATTAACTCCTTAACCACATGCTTGCAAGCGGTGTTGATATCGATTACCGAGTGGGCCCGAAGTATATCTCTCCGACTTGGGAGGGGAAAATCCCATCTTGATACATACAACCCAACAGATACTTTCCGATCACCTGAGAGACACCTTTATGATCACCCTCTCATAGGATGGCGTTTGATGACCTCAAAGCTTTCTTCCGATACCAGGGAGTTGTATTATCTCATGGTCTAAGGAATACAATATTTGACATAAGAAAAGCTTCGCAAAGACGAACACGATGACACGATCTAATTGCTTCGCCTAGTTTGGGTCTGTCCACCATATCATTCTCCCAATGATATGATCTCATTATTAATTGACAACTCATGTCCATGGCTAGGAAACCTTAACCATCATTAATCAATGAGCTAGTCCATAGAGGCGTACTAGGGACACGGTGTTGTTCACAAACCACACAAGTATTAAAGTTTCCGCTTAATACAATTCTAGCATGGAATATAAACATTATCATGAACAAGAATTATAATAATAATAGCTTTATTATTGCCTCTAGGGCATAATTCCAACAATTATTTATAAAACTGCCATTATGTTTTAAAATATTAAAGGTTTAGAGACTACCGCTTTAATTTTACACTAAAAAGAGCTCCATCTTGATCCGTTGAAATGACACCATGTAAGTTATGGTTTAGGGTAAAACCCAAGTTGTCCTTTCTTAAATTTTGGTATGCTAAGCATAAGTAAGATGTTTACAACCAAAGTCAGATGAGCATGTCTTTGTAGGTTATTTCGAATAATCATTGGGTATTCCTCCATAACACCAAAGACAAAAGCGTTTGTCACTTAGAACGTCAAGTTTTTGAAAAAGGAATTTTTGGCAAAAGTTAAGTGGGAGGACAATAGAACTTTGATAAGGTTAACGAACCTTAGCTATATGTGCTGAGTTGCGCAGCGCCGGAAAACATTATGGAGGAAGCTACAATGCTCATGGCTCATGTGTCTCAAAGGTTGTGGTCACGGAGGTCTAAGTTCCTATTGAACCAAGTAGGTCGGATAAACAATCAAATGCTAAGATTTCACAGTAAATCATTGTTGTTTGACAATGATGAACCGACTACATGCAAACAAGTAATGATGGGCCCCGTCAAATGGCTTGAAGCCATAAAATCCATGATAGTTCTATATACGAGAAATAAAGTTTTTTGGACTTGGAAGACCCTCTCGAAAGGTGTAAAAACCTATCGGTCGTATTTGGATCTATAAATAAACGGGTATGGATGTTTCACATCTATGAAATAGTCGACATATTGTAAATTATTTTCTGACAATGTTCAAGGAGTTGACTATGACAAGATTTGATCTCATAGCGATATTTAGTCTGGACGGATTAATGTAGCAACCACTACATAAAATTTGGTATATGGTAGTTGAACAAAGAAAACAAAGTTCTTCTAATAGAATGGTTACCTAGGACGTGTACACGACACGGTCCAAAGGGTTTTGTTAGATTCTAAGAATGCTAAAAAGGGCATGCAAACTTCAATGGTTGAAGTAAGCATCGCGGAATTGGAATCTTCACCGTGATAAAACTGTTGAAGGGGTTTTCATCAGGAGACGATGAAGATGCTTGCATTTGCAAGAAATTAAGTGGGAGCGCTAAGACATATTTCTAATACATTATGTGGAGGACATCTTGTTGATTGGAAATGTTGTATCTTTTACTGACAAAGGTTAAGAATTTCATTTCGATGAAAGCTTAGGCAAAACCCGAATATTTAGCATGAATGTCTACATGGATAGACAGTGACGCTAATATGGTCGTGTCAAACGTACATATATGAGATATTGAATGGGTTCAATATAGAAACGACGATAAAAGGATCTTGTTGCATGGAAAAAAATTGAATCAAGATTCAAGTGTATCAACACTTGATAAGTGAAACAAGATTCAAGTGCTTTGACACTTGATGAGTGAAATCACAAGAATGTTTTGATCAATCATACCATGATATGTACACATCCAGATATGTCCTATTCTCCAAGTGTTATAAGCATATACCAGAATGAATCATAAAATGATTATTGGACGATAGTAAGGATATTCTTATAATCTTTTGGAAGAATTAAGAATATATTCCATTTGTATAAGAGACAAATAGTTCATTGAAAAATGATACTAGTTTTTTCACAAGATACAAATTAAGTTTATCTCAATTTAAACTATGGGTGGCACAATGTAATGGAAAGGATATTCCATGATGGATTTGGATGAATTCCAAAGTTAAGACATTCTGACGGATACTACAACAAAAGGCTAAGTATATGACTGCTATAGTAGCAGCAAAGGAGGGCATTTGTGTCAAGTAGTTTGTTATCAAACTAAGGTGTGGTTCACAACGGGCTAACACTAAAGATATATTGTACGACAATAGTATAGACATGATTTAACCCCAAGGAACTAAAGGTCTCACCAAAAGATCAAATTTATACAATGTCATCTCATTGTACAATGAGTGATGCGTGAAGACGCAAAGACATGCAAATACACACGGACCTGAAAGCGTCAGATCCATAGATTATGTTAACCACTTGCAATCGCATATATGGAACATCAGAAAGCCATAGGTGTTCAATACGCAAAGTTTTTAAACTAGATTATTGTCTCTAGTGCAAGTGGGAGACTAAAGGGAATATGCCCGAGAGGCAATAATTAAGTGATTATTATCGTATTCCTTATTTGTGATAAATGTTTATTTTGCATGCTATAATTGTATTAATACGGAAACGTAAATACATGTGTGTTTAATGAACAAAAATAAAGTTCCTAGTTATGCCTCTCTTATAAACTAGATCGTTGATTAACAAGATGATCAAAGGTTTCCTGATCATGGACATTGGATGTTGTTAATAACGAGGTCACAACATTGTTGGAATGATGTGATGAACATTCATCCGAAGTATAGCATTACGATCAAGGTCATTGTGTTTATATTGCTATAACATCATACGACGTTATCTTAGTCCTTAGACCATGAGATCATGTCAATCACTAAAACCGGAAGAGTATCTTGATAACATCAAACGTCACACCGTAACAGGGTGACTATAAAGATGGGTTCAGTGCTACGAAGGTGTTATGTTGAGTCTCATGGATCAAGAGTGGAATTTGTCCATCCCAATGACGGAGAGATATACTCTGGGCCCTCTCGGTGATATCACATTAGTTAGCTTGCAAGAAAGTGATTTGATCACTAGAATGTTATATCACGGGAACAAGAAAAGAGTGCATGTCGGTAACGAGATCAAACTAGGTATGGAGATACCGATGATCGAATATCGGACATGTAATATATCGCGAGACAAAGGGATTTAGTTACATGCGTATAAGGTTCACACGATCACAGAAGTCATCGTTGAATATGTGGGAGTCGGTACGGATCTCCAAGTCATGCTGCTGATTATTGATCGGAGAGGGGTCCCGATCATGTCTGCATTATTCGCTAACTGTATGGTGACACACTTAAGGGATACCGAAACCATTCAGAGCAAATAATATGTCAGAGAAAGAATTACAAAGCGCGGGAATTTATTCCACTAGACACCGGAATCGTTTCGGTTGAAATTGTTGAAACTGGTTCTGCATGTGAAATTGAAATGTTGCAAGGGTTTTATGTGAATGTTTGTTAATTAGAGTAATTAAAAAAATTCTTGATAAATAAATAAAAGAGTTTTATTTAAATGAGAGCTTACATTAAATTTGGTGGAAATTTAATGCATGTGAGTGGAGGCATGTTTATGTGAGTGGAGGCTTTTCATTTTTGAGTGGGAGCTCCACCCACATGAATGTGGAAGAGGTGGGGGCCGCCACCATGGCTGGGCGCCATGCCCCTTGGGTGCCCTCCTCTCCTTATAAAAGGCCTCCCTCTCCTACTCTCACACTACACCTCCTCGTGAAGGATCTCTCTCCCCCATTTAAAATTTCCCCATGGTCTCGGATCAGCGAGATACATGTTCCCAGTGGATTTTTTGAGAAGGATTTGTTTCTTCCGCTGCTTCGCTGGAGCGAGGGCGTGAAGATTGTCGAGGTACCCGGACGTGTGTGCGATCACAGATGCACCACTGCTTTGCGGTGTTGGACTAGATGGTGCTGGACCGGATGGACTTCTTCTCGATCTTGAGGTCGGCAAGCGTTCGACTACATAATCCACGAGTACAACCTCGTTAACGCTATTCGGTCTTCGAGGGTATGTATTATATGGATGTATATCCACCCGTGGCTTGTATCTAGTAGATAGATCTTGTTTCTTAGTTATTCCCATTATATGAATTTTTTTGTTTTCTATGCTGCAAACCCTTTAGGTGTCACATCCCAAATTTTAGATTTGGTACTGCATATCATACATGTCATTGCATCATGAGCATCATTACAAAAATTTCAGTCTCAAAAGCCTTTGTCAAGAAACATCACTTGCTTTTGTCTATTGTCACCTACACTTGAGTGCTCGGTTTTTACCTTGCACCTACTAGAAACTTTTAGTTTAGTCTTTTGGTTCACACAGATGCGTAGAGGGTTCTGTAACGAACCCGTAACACTTTGAATCGCCTCAATCGGAGGTCCGGATGAAAAGTTATGCCCTGCTGAATTTCTGTCAAAATTCATGTTCAGTTCAGACAGAAAAATTCAGTTAAGTAAATCACCGGGAAAAAAGAAAAAGAAAAAGAAAAAAAGAGACAGCAGCACGCGCCAGCGCAGCTGGCTGGCCCGCCAGCCGCGGCCCACCTGGGACCTGCCAGCGCAGTGCAGCAGCAGCCGCAGAGCAGCGCTCGCGCGAGCAGCAGATAGCAGCCGCCGCCACAACCGGCCCAACCTCCCCATGCCGCTGCTAGGCAGGGCCCACCTGCCAGCGTGGCGCCGCCGCTGCCGCGACTGGCACAGACATCGAGGCGGACTCGGCGCAGAATCAGAAGCCTCTCTGAGTGCCGCTTGCACCGCCATAAAGCCCTCGAGCTCCTCTACGTGGACCCCCTGCAACCCTAGCTCTACGCGCTGCCAAACCCCGGCAATTGCTCGCCGGAATACGACACCGCTGCTGCCATTGCTCTCGGTAGGGCTCGAATCGGAGCGCCCCTCGCCCTGTTTTTCCTCTGGGATTCACCGGCACCCTCGACTGATTCTTCCCGTGCCTTCATCCGTGCCTCGCAGGGACAGCTGGCGCTGCCATCGACTTCGCTGGAGCACGCCACCGGCGCCCCCACTCCAGCTCGCCACCGCCGTCACCCACGGACACGATAGGAACCGCCGACACCGCCTCGAGCTTCACCATCGCCTCCAGCACGCCATACCCCCCCCCCCCCCCCCCCCGCCGACGACGACCACCGGAGGAGCCTCGCCGCCGACCACCGACGCCGCCAGTGAGCACCCCGTTGCGACCATCCCCTGCCCTCGGATCGGCCGTGAATGGTCCAGATGGGTCGTGGAGCAGCGTTTGACCACGGACTGGTCAGCGCGTGCCACGTCAGCGCGGTCAAGTTTGCTGATATTGACTGTTGGTTTAATTTGATTTTAAATTGGCAGAAAATAGCTAAACCTTGTAAAATTCGTATAAATTAATCTACGAGGCCAAAAAATGCAAATAATATACCAATGGATTCAGGTTTTCACGTAAAATATTGATGTACAGTTGTTTCAGACATTTGCAGCAAGGTTTTGTCGTGAATAATTAAATAGTTTAATGTCCTATTTAGAGTAATAAATTCATAGGAAAATTTCTACAACTCCAAAAATTGCAAATGAGGTGTCCTTGGAATCAGTAGAACAAGAGGAACCTGTTAGTGAATTAAAAGGGTAGCCTTACTGTACTGGAAGTTGCAGAATCTATTAAAATGATTTCTAGAGTATTTTATTTATTCAGAAAGTTCTATAAATCCTTTTTGAGTGATTCCAGTTGGTACTGGTTCTATTTTAGGTTGCCTACACAGTAGCTATTTTTCCAAGATTTTCCAAACTGTTCAATAGCAGTGGCTTAATAATTGGGTTATAGCTCAATTGTTTGGCCATTTAAAATTGCATGCTTTGTTTCCAATGTTTTTAAAACGTTTTCCATGCATGCATATAGTAGGTATACTGAAAAAAAGTTGTAGAATACTACTGAATCAACTTTTCATACATGCATCTTGCATTGTTATGTTTGTATATGTTTGTGTTTGGTTTGTGTATGTGTTGTAATTGTATCGTGTAGATTGTAACGAGTGCAACGCTTGCTCGTGTGAGGATTGTTCGTTCGACCGCTACAGCCAAGGAAAGTAGATGCTACTTTGTCATAAAATTTTCCTACTATTTTCAATGCATTGTCGTGTATTTTATAGATGCATGTGTAGGAAAGTACTATCGCTATGCTATGTCCTATTATGTGGTAGGGATTTCCTGTAGATGAGCCACCATTGGTAGATGTGCTTAGCCATGCTATGATAAACGAGGGCTGGGTTACATCACTAAAAGTTGTTTCTAAATGTGTTCGTTTGTGAAAACTAAAAACAACTTAATCAATGAATCTCCTAGGTGTGATGGGATTGATATTTTTTTGTGGTATTATTGCGGAAAGGCACCCAGGTATCAAGATAAAATGATTGGCTTATTTATTTTGTGGCTTACGTGTATAACCATGTGCCAATAATGAAATGGGCGGTTGGTTGGACTTAGTTGGTTGTGGTAACTCGAACCCACGTATCCAAAGATGTAGAATTTTGGTAGGTTGGTACGGTGCGTGTCGGGTTTGTGGAGCTACTTCCCGAAAGGTCCCTTCTTGGACTTCTCCCTATCATCACCCAATATGAGAGTGGTGGTACGAGCTGCGCTGGCCAAGTCACATGGGTAAAGTGTACTAACCCTTGCAGGGTGTATAATCTAATCGATTAGCCGTGTCCTTGGTTATGGATATCTGAGTTTCTTAATATTGAGTTCATGACATGTTTCTCGCTCATTCCAATTTATTAATTGTTTTAATGCTGATGGGTTAACCTAATTGGGATCTTTTCAAAGAAAGACAAAACTTTTTATGAAAGTAGGACAAAGGTATTTGCAAATGCAAGCTAGCTACAGCTCCACTTGCCAAATATGCATGTAGATGTTAGATCTATTGTCTCCTTTAAATAGCTCTACTTTCCATACATTCCATGTATTGACCCTTCGGGGCTGCTACGTTTCATGTTGATGGATATTCAGATTCTGAGTGATCGATTAGGTCGTGGTACTCCACTCAGCACTTGTTCACTTGTGGGCAATTTGAAGAATGGAGGAGTTATTTTATTTATGTTGCTACTTGAATAACTTGAGCTAGCCTAGAGCTAAGCCTTACTGTAATAATGTTACTCTGGATCTTTCGTTATTTATGATACACGGATATTTTCTATGTTATTCATCTTTATTCTATTGTGGGCCAATGAACTGATCCGGGGATTGGCTTGTCACATAGAAGCTATGGTCTTTTTAGAATCGTAGTGTTACAAGATGGTATCAGAGCCCGTGTGTAGACTATAGGATCATGACCTAGGTTGGATTAGGAAGCCATAGAATTACTAAAGCTTATATTAACTCTGTCTTTCATCTTATGCCTTTCACTCTCGTAAATCTTTACAATTTGCTATTTTCACAGTTTCCTCTTTTAATTGATAGATGGGAGAAGTCAGGACTGAGTATGCTGGGATCGAGTCGCCAAGGACATTTGCAAGGCAGTTGGGGCAGCTCTCACAGTCATTGGGCTTGTCGCTGCCCATGTTCAAGGGAAGAAGGCTATACACCTATGGATATGGCGAGGACGTCTAGGAGATCACCACTATCATCTTCAGGGATATTGCCTTTCCAAACCATGTGCATCTGGTCTACACCAAGAGGTATTGCAACTGGGAGCTTGGAATAAACTTGGCCCTGCATGAATCCCTGTCACCTGCTGCCAGAAGACTCACATTACCGTGACTACGGAAGGCGTGATGAGAATGGGAATGTTGTGGTTACCCCAGGTAACAGGAACAACATGCCGCTACGTCAGAGGCACATAGAGGATATGGAGGTGGAGAATGGAGTCCTAGTTGAGAAAGTGATGATGGTAAAGGAGATAGCTGATTTTGCCAGCAACTGTCTAGTGGTCCAAGGACATGAGATTGATACCTTACATGACGATGTGGATGTTTTGGAGCATGCACTTATTGGCAGGGACGCGACCATAGCACAGCTGAATGGAGCCTCCCAAGAGAAGGATGAGACCATAGCACAGCTGAATGGGGCCGTCTAGGAGAATAATCAAGTCATAGAGCAGCTGCAAGGGACCGTCTAGGAAAGGGACCAGACTATTATTGATATGGTAGCCCAGATTGCCGCTCTCCAAGCACAGTTGAATCCACCCCCTGATGACAACAATGGAGCTGATGGAAACGATGATGATGAAGATGGAGGGAACAATGATGATGAGGATGAATATGATGATGATCATGGGGATGGAAACGACAATGGTGGAGGAAATGAAGTTGTTGCTGCTGCAGCAGAGGATGACGAAGAAGAGGAGGATCTAGAAGAGGTGGATTTTGAGGTCTCAAGTGAGGATTCAGGAGAAGTGTATACACCACCGCCATGGATGGTCCGTGGACAGAAGCGCCAACGCATGGACACAAGGACCTACTGCAACCTCTTCATGTAGTTAGATGGCCACCAATTAGTCTTCGTTAGGATACATCGTTAGTTTTAAGGCCTCGATCAATGTAAAACTTCGTTGATGTTAGTTTAAATTATTTAGTTGCTCCTATGTGTACTCTAAAGTTCCAGGATTATTTATGCGAATTTTATAAATGAGTTATGGCAAAGTTTTGGTTGATATTCGTGTTTTTTCTGATGCAGTTTTCTGCTGACCCTGCTGTACTGTACGATTTTTTCATATTTTTTTGATAACTGGGAAAAATCTGAAAAACTAGGCTCTCGTTTGAAACTCTCTGTCCTATATGCATAAAAATCAGCAAAAATTCCTGACGAGTTTAAGTCAGGTAGAAAAATTCGTGAACACTGCTGGACTGTTCTGGCAGATTCATGTTTTATTGCTTTTCTTGGCATGTTTATGTTTTTAACTGTTGCCAACACTTCTAAAACTATTTCAGTAGCTATATACTGCTAGGATAACTCCTGGAACATTGCTTGATCATTTGTTTGCTGATGAGTTGCTTGCTTATGATTGTCTGTGACTGCTTTGTTGTTGTTTGATCATAATGCATGGGTAAAATCCTATTTTCGTAATTGATTCTTTCTAAGCTTACCTATGCTGAACCACAGATACCTCCCCACCGTCAATCTACTGAGATGGATCAGCTTATGGCATCTCAAGCACAGCTAGCCCAAGTGATGACCCAGTTCATGGAAGCTCAGAACAACAATAACAACAACAATGGGAACAACCAGCCCCAGGGAGACTCACTTACAAGGTTCCTGAGGCTAAGGCCAGTGAAGTTATCTACTCCAACTGAGCCGATGGTTGCTCTCGACTGGTTGCGTTCAGTGAACAAGGATATGGTAACTGTTGGATGCACAAATGCTGAAAAGGTGAGGGTTGCTGCTCACCTACTGGAGGGACCAGCTGCTTCGTGGTGGGACACTTTCCAGATCACCCACCCGCTGGACACTGTAACCTGGGCCATGTTTGAGGAAGGTTTCAGGACCAACCATGTCTCTTCAGGAGTTCTAAGTCTGAAGAGAAAGGAGTTTCGCAACTTGCGCCAAACCAACTGCACCGTGGCTGAATATATAGAGGAGTTCAACAACCTGTCGCGTTATGCCCTTGAGGATGTTGACATTGATGCCAAGAGGAGAGAGAGGTTCCTGGATGGCCTCAATGATGAGCTCTCGGTACAGCTGCTAGTGGTTTATTGCCCCACTTTCTAGGAACTTATGGACAAGGCCAGAATCTTGGAGGGAAATCACAAACAGGTGGAGAACCGCAAGAGAAAGAATAACAATCACCACTCTGGCTCTCACCACAAGTCTCGCACTTCTTATGATGGATACTCCAAGCATGGAGGAAGTGACTATGGGCGCCATGGAAGCCATGACTTCCACAGCCATGGAAGCAATGGACATCGCCATGAGAGCCACAAGAGCAGCCGCCACAGCCACAAGGGAGGACACACTCACCATTCTGGAGGACACAATGGACATGACAGCAACCGTGATTGCAACTTTGTGAAGGACCTGAGTGAGGTGACATGCTTCAAGTGCAACCGGAAAGGGAATTATGCAGACAACTGTCCGAAGAAGAAGGGCTGAAGCCAGGCAACAACCAGAAGGCCACAGTGAACCACATGAATGTGGAGGAGATCCCAGATGAGCCTGAGCTTGTGGTTGGTAAGTTTCCAATCAACACTCACCCTGCACTTATTCTTTTAGATACTGGTGCATCGCATTCATTCATATCAAGGGCATTTGTGGATAAGTATAAGCTACCTATGGAGTCTCTAAAAGGGTCTATTAGAGTAAGCTCACCTGGAGGGGAAATGATAGCTAGCGCAGGATGCCGCGACTTAACTGTGAGAATTGGAGCACATAATTTTATTGCACATCTGGTAATATTGGAGTCGCAAGGTTTAGATGTAATACTAGGCATGGATTGGATGTTTATGCATGAGGGACACATAGATTGTGCACAGTGAGCAGTTTCGCTCAAGACCCCGGATGGTAAGAGAATTAGGTTCAAGTAGTCGGTGCGACTGGGAAGGTGTAAGTTGAATTCTCTTAAGGGGTTAGCATGGATACAGTGCCTGTAACAAGGGAGTACCCCGTCGTGTTTCCGGAGGAGCTACCAGGGATGCCACCTGATAGGGATGTGGAGTTTCTCATCGATCTGATGCCAGGAACAGGACCTATAGCAAAGAGGCCATACAAGATGGATGTGGATGAGCTGAAGGAATTAAAGAAACAACTAAGGGAGCAGTTGGACACGGGATTTATTCAGCCTAGTTCGTCGGCATGGGGTGCACCTGTTCTGTTTGTGGAGAAGAAGGACAGTAGCAAGAGGTTAGTGGTGGACTATCACTCGCTGAATGAAGTGACCATCAAGAAAAAATATCCCCTGCCAAACATAAATGATTTGTTTGATCAACTGGAAGGAGCAAAGGTGTTTAGAAAAATTGATCTGCGATCGGGCTATTTCCAATTGAAGATTCGGGAGGAGGACATTCTCAAGACTGCTTTTACCACTAGGTATGGTTTATATATGTATATGGTTATGTATTTTAGACTAACAAATGCCCTGGCATATTTCATGACCATGATGAACAAGGTGTTTATGGAGTACTTGGACAAGTTCGTGGTTGTGTTCATCGATGACATACTGATATATTCCAAGGATGATGCTGAACATGGGAGACATTTGCGACTGATTATGAAGAAGCTAAGGGAACATAAGTTGTATGCCAAATTCAGCAAGTGTGAATTTTGGCTTAACACTGTTGGATTTTTTGGACACGTGGTGTCAGGAGAAGGAGTCGCTGTTGACCCAAGCAAAGTGACGGCAGTTACTGAATGGAAAGCGTGTTGTGGATATACCAAATGGGTATACCTACGGCATAGTCTCATACCGGCAAGCCCGGGTGGTCCACAGTTGGTGGTTAGGCCTATGGCATAACCGGGCGGCCCAGTTGCTGATAGACAAGACGGAGGTCCAGCAGGAATAAAGAAAGGCGACGTGCCACCGCCTTAGATGGAATCCGGAGCCTTGGAGGACAAGAAGACTAGTTAGTGTTAGTCTAGGACAGTAACCGTATCCGGCTGGGACTCTCCATGTAACCCTAGGTCCTGGCGCTCTTATAAGCCGGCCTACGGGAGCCTTTAGGGCACAACACACAATATAACAACAAGTGCATAGCACTACTCGCACACAGCGAACCCCCAAATCATGTAGCTCGGCGTATTGCCATTATAGCGATTTATAGCAGGAGTAGGATCTCGCCACCATCGCGAGATCTGAATCTGGGTAAACTGTGTCAAGCTGACCCGGACACTCTCCGTCTTCCCCCACGTCTCTAAACTCGCTGTTGGGATACCCCTCTGGCATACGTGTCGACAAAACCACGACAGTTGGCGTCCACCGTGGGGCAAGAGGCGCTTACAGCACGGATCCGGGCGGGATCCCTTGCCATCTTCGAAGACGGGCAAATCATATCTCCAGTGACGCGCCAACTTCGACATCGCTCTTTCTAGCGTATGGTCGAGTTGGCAGCATACTAGATATCTAGATCTACATCACCTTTGGAGGTGTCGGAATCTCCATCGGCAAGCAATGGTCCTGCTTGGTTTTTCCTCGTCGGAAGGCTGATGGAACCGGCGGTATTCTATGTCTACTTCAACCTGCACGGAGGCTTCGACATTATGGCCGCGTTGTAACCGCGCACGCAGCAGTTTGGATCAAAATTGTCGGTGGCGTTCGGCGTCTAGCCTGATGGTGCCTTGACTTCTCGACTCCATGATGATTAGAAGCTTCCCGTTGCGCAGCAGGTCCACTAAAGAAGCAGCGCGGTGACCTTGCTAGCGCATAGCCGGCTAACTGGTCGAGTTCGTTTCGGCCTAGTGTTCACATGCAGACCAAAACAAATCGTACCGCATCTGAGCCCAGATCATTAGCTATAGGCATACAATTTTTGCTCGTCCATACATGGATACGTGGCAAAGACATGATGGCATGCATGCTACGTTTGAGGCCTACGAGGATTTCCTTCACGAGCTCAAATATTGAGTTTGGGAAAAGTCGTGTTTCTTTGGTTGCTCCATCACGAAAAGGAAATAAAGATTAATTTCTTGTTCCCGTGTTGCTATGAGCACGCAAGGAGATAGATTTCTCAATGGAAGACGGAAGTTTTAAGGTGAAGACAGATCACGTGGCCCACAATGCCGGCTCAGGGTCGATTCGAACAACTGCGGCATGGTGACCAGTGGTTGTGTTCCGATAAGAAAAGGGGGCTAGCCAGTTCTAGAAATCCGTCTATAGTATTTTTTGTCAAATCTGCAAAGTTCAACCAAATCTAACCATTTCTCGAAACTAATTCGAAATCTAACCCTAGGGTCGGCGCCATTTAAAATGGGGCCGAAGTTGTACAGGTCGGCGCCAAGATGAAGCAGCTGGAAGACAAACTAGTGAGGTCGGCGCCATTTTAAACGGAGACGACCTTCGGTTCGGTTTTCTGATGTGTGCACGCCGACATGTACAACTTCGGCGCCATTTTAAACGGCGCCGACCCCAGGGGTCAGATTCCAAATTAGTTTCAAGAGGGGATCAGATTCGGTTAAACTTTTTAGATTTGGATAGATTTGGCCAAAAATACCCGTCTATCCCACCAGCTTGTGCTGTTAGCTGGGAAACAGATTTTGATGTGCCATGAATTTTCCGGCTAAATTTGGCTTCGATCCGAACGGATTCGTCTTCGCCACGAATAACACCGACTTCGCTCAAACAGCTAAGTATCCTATTTATATTTATTATTTTAATTGTTTATGATCATAAGATTAAGATTGGTTCACTCATATCCTGAGTCTTTTATCGCTTTCGTTTTTGGTCATACCTTTTTCCACGATTTGCCTTGCGCTCGTGAGTATAAACTTTTACTAGTTTTGACCGTTTAAGGCCCTAGTATCATACAAAAACCCGCCTTCAGGTGTTAGCTTAAGTTTTCTGGATACACATTTTCTGTCGTTTTAATGTGGATTCCGGAGTAGTGAATTTTCGGCACTCAAAGCCGGCATTTTGGCCTTGGGTTCTGGACGGGACCATTAGGCATCGTCACCTAAGGACATGGTTCTGTGCTGCGAGTCTTCTGTCTCACGAAAAGTCAAGCATAAAAACCAGAATAATGGATAAGCCAGCACTTGCTTAAACAAAATTTTACATAAACTGTTTAAATTAGTTGAGTTTTTCCTCCTAAACAGTTTTATGTTGTCTAGCTGCTGCATAGTTTCATCTTTAAAGCATTTGTTTAAAGGCCATCTTTGTTCCGCCTTATATTTCTTTGTTGGACACGATTAAAAGAACAATTTAATACATTTGTATTTTTATGTTTATATTTCAGGTACGTATCGCTTGGACATTGCCACGTTCCTTGAATAAAGGTGTTTTAAGCCGGATTTTCACTAGGCTTGACACATCGGGGGGTTGCGATTGCAATTGTTGACCAAGACTTGAGGCGCCTTTGAGGAAGTCGGATCGATGCTCGGGGGCTTGACATCTCTAATTTAAGAGTTTTATCCCGCCTTGCGTCCAGCCGGAATAAACCTCGGGGGCTACACCAATGTTGAATTTTTGTGAAGTTCTCACTAGAGCACCAAGCCGAAATTATTTCCGACTAGGCGCTCGGGGGCTACAATCGTTTGATGTAAAATTATGCATGTTCTTTTGAGCATCAAGCCGCCTTCGACGAAGCCGACTCAATGCTCGGGGCTACATATGGTTATATCAACAAAACTTTCAAGACGGTGAAAAATCCGGCTAGCGAAACCCGGGGGCTCGACATCAACTTTGCCTTAACGGAAGTTTCACTGGGTTACATGGCTCGATGGCCTAAACGTCTGTGATATGAGAGGCTCTAAAACCTTAATTCGGCAAGCTCTTATGTCTGTGACTTTGCTGGCTCTAAGTCGGCAGTTTGGCAGCCTTTACGATCGTGGTCCGGTAGCCATGATTTTTTCCGGCTTACCTATCGTCCTGCATGGATGATGATATTGAAGACATTCCTAGAGCTTGGAAGAATCACTAACGATTCGTTAGAGATTTCTCCGCCTTGGACTCATTCGCAGAAGCATACAAGCAACTCTCTGGCTAGGCTTAGTCGGATGAGAATATGTTATGGGAGCTCTCTAAGATTCTTCGCGAAGCACGCCTACAAATTGAAGACGACGTGATACTTACGCTCAAATCTAGACGGAGGAACACGAGGATCTTGAAGAACTCCGGGGGCTACTGTTGCGGATATACCAAATGGTTATACCTACGGCATAGTCTCATACCGGCAAGCCCGGATGGCCCACAGTTGGTGGTTAGGCCTATGGCATAACTAGGCGGCCTAGTTGCTGATAGACAAGACGGAGGTCCAGCAGGAATAAAGGAAGGCGACGTGCCACCGCCTTAGATGGAAGCCGAAGCCTTGGAGGACAAGAAGACTAGTTAGTGTTAGTCTAGGACTCTGTAACCGTATCCGGCTAGGACTCTCCATGTAACCCTAGGTCCTGACGCTCTTATAAGCCGGCCTACGGGAGCCTTTAGGGCACAACACACAATATAACAAGTGCATAACACTACTCGCACACAGCGAACCCCCAATCTTGTAACTCGACATATTGCCATTATAGTGATTTATAGCAGGAGTAGGATCTCGCCACCGTCGTGAGATCTGAACCTGGGTAAACTATGTCAAGCCGACCCGGACGCTCTCCGTCTTTCGCCCACGTCTCTAAACTCGTCGTTGGGATACCCCTCTGGCGTACGTGTCGACAAAACCACGACAAAGCGCCCAAGAATGTGGGTAATATTCGGAGCTTTTTGGGACTTGCTGGATATTACAGGAGGTTCATAGAGAATTTCTCCAAGATCGCTAAGCCAATGACGGAACTACTAAAGAAGGAGAAGAAGTTTGAGTGTACAGATGTGTGTGAAGCTAGCTTTCAGGAACTGAAGCATCGACTAGTGACCGCACCTTTTATGTGTTTACCTGGTCTTCAGAAGGATTTCCAAGTGTACTGTGATGCATCTCGACAGGGACTTGGAAGTGTGCTTATGCAGTATGGGAGAGTGATGTCATATGCCTCGCGGAAACTTAAACACCATGAGAGGAACTACCCCACACACGACTTGGAATTAGCATCGGTTGTACATGCGCTCAAGGTATGGAGGCACTACCTGATGGGAAAACACTGCGATGTGTACACCGACCACAAGAGCCTGAAGTACATATTTACACAGAAGGGGCTGAACATGAGGCAAAGGAGATGGTTGGAACTTATCAAGGATTATGATATGAATCTGCAATACCACCTAGGGAAAGCCAATGTAGTAGCGGATGGTCTAAGCTGGAAGGTCTATGCTAATGGATTGACTGTTGGGGAATTGCCCGAGGATTTGTGCAAGCAATTCAAGGATCTTAGACTGGAGGTAGTGTCAAAGGGATATTTGGCAGCAATGGAAGTCCAACCAACGCTACAGGACATGATCAGGAAGGCTCAAGTAGGAGACGAGGAGATAGAGGTAATAAAGGAAAAGATGAAGGAGGATCGAGCAAAAGAATTCCGCGAGGATGAGCAAGGAACCTTGTGGTATGGAGATCGTTTGTGCGTGCCCAACGATCCGGAGATAAGGAAGCTAATTCTGCAGGAAGCTCATGACTCGTCGTATTCCATACATCCAGGCAATACAAAGATGTATATGGATCTAAGGGACAGATTTTTGTGGAACAACATGAAGGGAGACATCGCCGGATTGGAAGTGAGATAGAGTGGGAATGGATTTTATCACAGGCTTGCCTAGGACCAGGTCTGGATACGACTCTATTTGGGTAGTGGTCGACCATTTTACCAAGGTAGCCCACTTTATACCGGTGAAGACAACCTACACGAGTGCAAGGTTAACCAAGATTTATATGGACAGGATTGTGTGCCTACATGGGGTCCCCAAGAGCATTGTATCAGATAGAGGCACTCAATTTACATCGCACTTTTGGCGCTAGCTGCACGAGTCATTGGGAACTAGGTTGGAGTTTAGCACAGCATTCCACCCTTAGACAGGTGGACAGACAAAGAGGGTGAATAAGATTTTAGAGGATATGCTGAGAGCTTGCACTTTGGCTCATGGATCTAGTTAGGATGAGAATTTGTCGTATGCCGAGTTTTCCTATAACAACAACAGCTACCAAACCAGCATTAAGACGTCGTTGTTTGATGTGCTATATGGGAAAAGGTGTCGGACACCATTGTTATGGGATGGGGTAGGAGAGCGTTAGCTATTTGGACCTGATTTGATCAAGGATGCCGAGGAGAAGGTCACTTTGATTAGGGACAGGCTGAAGGTAGCACAATCGAGACAGAAGATCTACGCTAACGCCAAGCGCAAGGAAGTGGTGTATGAGATCGGTGATAGAGCGTACCTTAGAGTATCGCCACTGCATGGGATTAAGAGATTTGGAATCAAGGGTAAGCTGGCACCTTGGTTTATAGGACCATACCGAGTCTTAGCACGCAAGGGAGTAGTTGCATATCAGTTGGAGATGCCAGAGGCTCTGTCCGCTGTTCATGACGTGTTTCATGTGTCCCAGCTGAAGAAGTGCCATCCGGAGATGGTGGATACACCGTTGAGAGACACCGTGCCACTGGAGGAGGTTCAGCTGGAGAGTGACTTGACCTATGAGGAGAAGCCGGTCAAGATTTTGGATACAGTGGAGAGGTTTATCCGAAGCAAGACGGTCAGATTTTGAAAGATGCAATGGAGCCACCACACCGAAGAGGAAGCCACTTGGGAGCGTGAGGATGAGCTCCGAGAGCATCATTACAAAAATCACTTGCTTTTAGATTTGGTACTGCATATCATACATGTCATTGCATCATGAGCATCATTACAAAAATTTCAGTCTCAAAAGCCTTTGTCAAGAAACATCACTTGCTTTTGCCTATTGTCACCTACACTTGAGTGCTCGGTTTTTACCTTGCACCTTATAGAAACATTTATTTTAGTCTTTTGGTTAGCACAGATGCGTAGAGGGTTCCGTCAGGAACTCGTAGCACTTTGAATAGCCTCAATCGAAGGTCCAAATCAAAAGTTATGCCCTGCTGAATTTCTGTCAAAATTCAGGTTCAGTTCAGACAGAAAAATTCAGTTAAGTAAATCTCCACGAAAAAGAAAAAAACAGCACGCGCCACCGCAGCTGGCTGGCCCGCCAGCCGCGGCCCACTCAGGCTTGCCAGCGCAGTGCATCAGCAGCCACAGAGCAGCGCTCGCGCGAGCAGCAGATAGCAGCCGCCGCCACAGCTGGCCCAACCTCCCCGTGCCGCTGCCAGGCATGGCCCACCTGCCAGCGTGGCGCCGCTGCTGCCACGACTGGCACGGACATCGAGGCAGACTCGACGTAGAATCGGACGCCTCTCCGAGCGCCGCTTGCATCGCCATAAAGCCCTCAAGCTCCTCTACGCGGACCCCCTGCAACCCTAGCTCTACGCGCCGCCAAACCCTAGCAATTGCTCGCCGGAATACGATGCCGCCGCTGCCACCATTGCTCTTGGTAGGGCTCGAATTGGAGCACCCCTCGCCCCGTTTTTCCCCTGGGATTCACCGCCACCCTCGACTGATTCTTCCCGTGCCTTCATCTGTTCCTCGCAGGGACAGCCGACGCCGCCATCGACTTTGACGGAGCACGCCAACGCCGCCCGCGCTCCAGCTCGCCACCGCTGTTGCCCGCGGACACGATAGGAACCGCCGACGCCGCCTTGAGCTTCACCATCACCTCCCGCACGCTGTATGCCACCCCGCCGCCGCCGACCACCAGAGGAGCCTTGCCGCCGACGCTGCTCGGAGCACCCCGTCGCGACCACCCCCTGCCCTTGGATTGGCCGTGAACGGTCCAGATGGGCCGTAGACCAGCGTTTGACCGCTAACTGGTCAGCGCGTGCCATGTCAGAACGGTCAAGTCTGCTGACTTTGACTGTTGGTTTAATTTGATTTTAAATTGGCAGGAAATAGCTAAACCTTCTAAAATTCGTATAAATTAATCTACTAGGCCAAAAATTGCAAATAATATTTCGATGGATTTAGGTTTTCACGTAGAATATTGACGTACATTTGCAACAAGGTTTGCCATGAATAATTAAATAGTTTAATGTCCTATTTAGAGTAATAAATTCATAGGAAAAGTTATGCAACTCCAAAAATTGCAAATAAGGTGTCCCTGGAATCAGTAGAACAAGTGGAACCTGTTAGTGAATTAAAAGGGTAGCCTTACGGTACTGGAAGCAGAATCTATTAAAAGGCTTTCTGGAGTATTTTATTTATTCAGAAAGTTATATAAATAATTTTTGAGTGATTCCAGTTGGTACTATTTCTATTTTAGGTTACCTACACATTAGATATTTTTCCAAGATTTTACAAACTGTTCAATAGCAGTGGCTTAACAATTGGGTTATATCCCAATTGTTTGACAATTTAAAATTGCATGCTTTGTTTCCAATGTTTTTAAAATGTTTTGCATGCATACAGTAGGTATACTGAACAAAAGTTGTAGAATACTACTGAAGCTTTGTTCAACTTGTCATGCATGCATCTTGCATTGTTATATTTGTATATGTTTGTGTTTGGTTTGTTTATGTGTTGTAATTGTATTATGTAGATTGTGATGAGTGCAACGCTTGCTCGTGTGAGGATTGTTCATTCGACCGCTATATCCAAGGCAAGTAGATGCTACTTTGTTCATGAAATTGTCCTACTATTTTCAATGCATTGTCGTGTATTTTGTAGATACATGTGTAGGAAAGTACTATCGCTATGCTATGTCCTATTATATGGTAGGGATTTCCTGTAGATGAGCCACCGTTGGTAGATGTGCTTAGCCATGCTATGATAAACGAGGGTTGGGTTATATCACTAAAAGTTGTTTCTAAATATGTTGGTTTGCGAAAACTAAAAACAACTTAATCAATGAATCTCCTAGGTGTGATGGGATTGATATTTTTTGGTGGTATTATTGCGGAAAGGCACCCAGGTATCAAGATAAAATGATTGGCTTCTTTATTTTGTGGCTTACGTGTACAACCATGTGCCAATAATGAAATGGGTGGTTAGTTGGACTTAGTAGGTTGTGGTAACTCAAACCCATATATCCAAAGATGTAGAATTTTGGTAGGTTGGTACGGTGCGTGTCGGGTTTGGGGAGCTACTTCCCGAAAGGTCCCTTCTTGGACTTCTCCCTATCATCATCCAATATGAGAGTGGTGGTACGAGCTGGGCTGGCAAAGTCACATGGGTAAAGTGTACTAACCCCTGCAGGGTGTATAATCTAATCGATTATCCGTGTCCCCGGTTATGGACATCTGAGTTGCTTGATATTGAGTTCATGACATGTTTCTCTCTCATTCCAATTTATTAATTGCTTTAATGTTGATGGGTTAACCTAATTGGGATCTTTTCAAAGAAAGACAAAACTGTTTATGAAAGTAGGACAAAGGTATTTGCAAATGCAAGCTAGCCACAGCTCTACTTGCCAAATATGCATGTAGATGTTAGATCTATTGTCTCCTTTAAATATCTCTACTTTCCATACATTCCATGTATTGACCCTTCGGGCTGCTACGTTTCATGTTCAGGATATTCAGATTCTGAGTGACCGATTATGTCACGGTACTCTACTCGGCACTTGTTCACTTGTGGGCAATTTGAAGAATGGAGGAGTTATTTTATTTATGTTGCTACTTGAATAAGTTGAGCTAGACTAGAGCTAAGCCTTACTGTAATAATGCTACTCTGGATCTTTCGTTATTTATGATACACTGATATTTGCTATGTTATTCATCTTTATTCTAGTGTGGGCCAATGAACTGATCCGGGGATTGGCATGTCACATAGAAGCTATGGTCTTTTCAGAATCGTAGTGTTACATCAGGTAACATCATCATTATACTCACATTGAAAAGGGAGGTGTTTATACCTCCTACAACAACAAGATTTGTCAAAGCAATAAGTAACATTATAAGTAGAACACACGTTTCTAGCAATGGTATGCAATTTATCAATTTGTTCCCATAAGTGTTTTTTGTGACAAGCGGTGTTCCTTATAATAATATTTTTATTCTTCCGTGAACCCACCTTTCCAATAAGAACTATTTTAAAGAAACCAACCATTGATAGAAAGCATGACAAAGCAAGGCAATCACAGACCAACACCTATAATAGGAACTAATATTTTTGTGTTTTTTAAAGCAAACCAAATGAAACTAATTTTTTTGTATTTTTGAAAGAAAGAAACAAGCAAAGCAAAGCAAAAGAAACTAAGCAAAACAAAAACAAAGTAAATAGAGTGGTTGTGAGAGTCTCCCCTTGTAAATCTGTCCTTAACTCCTCGGCGACGGTGCCAGAAAATCTTGATGGGGCTTAGATCACTGTAGAGCCTCGTTGGGAAACCCCAAGAGCAAGGTGTGATGAACACAGCAGCAAGTTTTCCCTCAGTTATGAAACCAAGGTTATCGAACCAGTAGGAGCAAGGAAACAACTCCAAGGTGTTGCTATAACTTAGAATCCTGCACAACACAAACTCAAGACTTTGCCCCAACTTATAGTGAGGTTGTCAATCTCACTGTTTGCTGAAAACAAAGGATTAAACGTACAGTGTGGAAGGTAATGGTTGCTTGTAGAAAGTAAATGGTAATAGTAGATGATGTATGAATGGTAAAGATTGGACCGGGGTCAATAGTTCACTAGAGGTGTTCTCCTTAAGATAAATAACATGTTGGGTGAACAAATTACAGCGGGGCAATTGACAGGTTGAGCAAGCATAACAATGCATACTAGACATCATGACTCCTATGATATTTGATTGGGCATTGCAACAATATACATAGACCGTAATCCAGCTGCATCTATGACTAATAATCCACCTTCAGGATATCCTCCGAACACCTTCCAGTATTAAGTTACAAGCAACGGATAATTGCATTAAGCAATGTGTGTAAAGTAAACAATACAATTGTTCCATGGACAAAAGATTGTTGTTTTATCCCTAATAGCAACAACACATCTACAACCTTAGAGATATCTATCACTTCCCCAGATTATAAGAGGCATGAACCTACTATCGAGCATAAATACTCCCTCTTGGAGTTACACGCATCTACTTGGCCAAGATAGCTACTAGCAATGGAGAGCATGCAAGATCACAAACAACACAGACATGATAGAATCAAATAATCAATCTGACATGATAGAATCAATAATCAATCTGATATAGTATCTCAATATCCATCGGATCCCAGCAAACACAACATGTATGATTGCAAATAGATGATCTTGATCATGAACGGAGCTCACAAGATCTAAACATGATAGCACAAAGGAGGAGAAACAACCATCTATCTACTGTATGGACCCATAGTCCAAGGGTGAACTACTCATGCATCATACCGGATGTTGGCATGCTGATGAAGAAGGCCTCTGGGATGATCTCTCTACCCCGGCAGGGTGCCGGGAAGAGCTTCAGATCCCCCCTGATATAGGGACGATGGTGGCGACGGCTACAGACTGTTTCGTGGAGATCTGATCGGGTGCTTAGGGTTTCTGCATCGGGCTGACTTTATAGGAGAAGGGGCGAGGCAGGAGGCCGGCTAGGGGGCCCACACCATAGGGCGGCAAGCCCTAGGGTGGACCCGCATGGCCCTAGGGTGTGGCCACCCTGTTGCCCCCCCCTTCGGCTGCCCTTCGGTCTCTATGTTCTCTCCAGTAAAATATTGACTTTGGCTTTTGTCCCGTCCAATTCCGAGAATATTTCCTTACTAGCTTTTCTGAAACCAAAAACAGCAGAAAACAGGCAACTGGCACTGCAGCATCTTGTTAATAGGTTAGTCCTAGGAAATATATAAAAATACCTCAAAGTGTAGACAAAGCATAGCAAAGTTGATACTAGCAAGCATGCAACATCAAAAATTATAGATACGTTTACGACGTATCAATAGGCATCACACACTTACTCATGACTCGGATCCTTTGAACAAGGAAGACTAAAATTCTTGATGACTTCTTCAACAATTATTGGGGAAGGATGACCCAAACGATGGTGCCAGCGAGTAGAGGTGGGCTTGGTGTAGCATCCCATTTGTCTAACAACTGTAATGCTACTTGGTTTATCTATATAATGCTACTTCCTACATATGATTAATGCATCATCACTATATCATGCTCATGTCAGCATGCCACCTTGCATTTGAGCATCATATAAAACCCTTTTCATTTGGTTCTTCTCTCATATGCAATTGTCTTACCAATTGTATTTGCCTCTTGATACATTGTAGTTGGTTGTTGATATATTGTTTAATGTCCAAGTTGAGATTGGGGCATATCTCTTTCAACTCCACCACCTTTCTTTGGCTTTATCTAAATTACACCAACCTAATTATATATGAGCCATTGCATTTCTTTTGGTATTTAAATCTAGCTCGTGTGGGGATGGATCCACTTCTATTTTTACATGCTCCCATATGTGATATATGTTGTTTTCACAATATTACATATGTGGTGCCACATGGACACCTTTGCATGCTATGTGAGTAGAATTCCTTCCCAAGCTTCCATATGGTTTGAATTGGAATGAATGACCATGTTTGAATATATTGTGGATATATGGTTATTAGTGGATCACACACACAAGCTTGGCCGCCTTATATTCATATATGTTCTTTTATTTAGTCCATATGGGAAGGCCAGAATCCTCTTCCTTTGCAAGGCATTTATTCAAATTTGGATGCATGTTGGAATATATGACCTTATGGAATTATAGTTGTTGTTAAAACTAGATGGGACATCTATTACACATGCATTGCCATGCCAAGTTAGTGCCATCTCCTCCTATTTAGCGTTCTTTTGAATTTGGGAGAAGCTTCCTATGGTTTAAATTCATGCAAGTGATCAAATTCAAATTAAACCCTAATAAATCATCTACATGCCCCCTCTTGGTTGGTTCTGGCCTTTTTCAAACATTGAAAATAGAAGCTGTCTATTTTTTTGAAAGAAACAAAAGAAAACAGAAAAGAATAAGAAATATATAGAGAGAGGAGAGAAACCCCAGCTAGCCTAGTAGCCCACTAGCCATAGCTTCCCAGAAGGCAGCATCAATCGCTGGCTTGGGGCTTTGGCGCTAGCAGCATAGCGGCCGGCCCAGCGCCAGAACCAGCCCATCTAGGGTCGTGACCGTTCTGCCAGTGTCCAGAACCCACTCTCGTTCCTCTTCTTTGTTCACTGTACCGAGCAGAGGAGGCCACGACCGACCGAGCGCAGCTACTCGTGTTGCTACTTTACTCCAACAGGAGCGCTTACGACCGCAGCTATTCGAGCCGCCCGTGCCATTTTATCCTCCTCATGAGACCGCAGGAACCCTAGCTCTCCCTTCCTTTTGCCCCTATGTCTCGTCATCGCCGCCACCATGGCCGCAGGAGTGCGCGCCTTTCCTCATCCTTCCTAGTAGATGCCATCCACAGTACACGTGGGTATTAGGAACTTCTGTTTAAATCACCTTTACCATGGATCTAGTCTAGATCTAACAGTAGCACTATACATCACCTTTGTAGATCGAGAAGAGAGAGAGAGAGAGAACAGAGACGAGCTCTACCTGCTCCCTGGCTCGGCAAACACGAGCCAGAGGGAATGCCCGAGCTGGTGCCGGAGCTAGAACCTCCGTCGTGGGCCATGGGTGGTAAGGGGAGTGTGGCGAGCGTGCGGTTAGGGTGGCGGCGGTGGAGCTTCCCGTCGGTGCAGCGCTAGCCTAGATCGGATTGGCTTGTAGGTGGGGCGGCTAGGGCACGGCTAACCTCGTAGGTCGTGCTGCCGACTCCCCACCACTTTATATAGCGCTGGCGACAGGGGCCCACCAACCTAGATAAGGTTGGGCGCCCCCGATCAGGGCGCAGTTAGGGGCGTGCTGGGCCGTTGGCCCAGTCACATTGAGATCTATCTAACATTCTCCCCCTAGATCTCGACTTTACTTTTAACCTTGTTCTTTACTTATTCCATCACAGAATGATACACAGAGCATGTTTCATCGTCTCAGCTCAATTGCCGATAGAATTAGACAGCCACTATATACCTTCATGTTCTGAAACAAATTCTGTTACTTTTGGGCCTCTATAGTCTAGGAATCATAGGCTTGCCGTTAAACCCATGCCGTCTATGTGTTCCTTGAACACATTGGGTGGTAAGCCTTTCGTTAGCGGATCCGCAAGCATATCCTTTGTCCTTATATGCTCGAGACTTATAGTTTGATCCTGGACTTTGTCCTTCACAACATAATACTTTATATCTATAGACTTTGAAGCATTACTCGACTTGTTGTTCTGAGCATAGAATACTGCGGGCTCGTTGTCATAGTACATCTTTAGTGGCCTGCTGATGCAGTCAACCACTTTCAAGTCGGGCAAGAATTTCTTTAACCATAACGCCTGTCCCATGGCCTCATAACATGCTATTAATTCTGCATACATCATAGATGATGCAACTATCGACTGTTTGGCGCTTCTCCACGAAATAGCACCTCCTGCGAGAGTAAAGACATACCCTGTCGTGGACTTTCGGTCGTCTTTATCTCCCGCAAAATCTGCATCTGAATACCCTTTTATCTCTAGGGAATCAGATCGTCTATATGTTAGCATGAGGCCTTTTGTGCCTTGCACATAACGCAAAGCTTTCTTTACCATCTTCCAGTGCTCTATGCCTGGATTCTCTTGATATCTACCGAGTACCCCGGTGATAAATGCTAAGTCAGGGCGAGTGCACACTTGTGCATATTGTAAGCTTCCAACAGCCGAAGCATATGGTACTGACTTCATTTGATCGATCTCATATTGATTCTTTGGACATTGGGATTTCCCAAAACTATCGCCCTTGACTATGGGAGCAGGTGTTGAATTACTCGCATGCATATTGTATTTCTTTAGAATCTTTTCACAATACGCTTTCTGCGACAGTCCTAACACTCCATTCTTTCTGTCTCGGTGAATTTCTATGCCCAAAACATAAGAGGCTTCACCAAGGTCTTTCATGTCAAAGTTAGATGACAAGAACTTCTTTGTTTCTAGTAGTAGACTAACATCACTGCTAGCAAGCAGAATGTCATCCACATATAGAATTAGGAAAATATATTTCCCACTTTTGAACTTTGCATAAATGCAGTTGTCCTCAACATTTTCTTTGAATCCAAATCTTTTAATGGTATCATTAAACTTTAAATACCACTGCCTAGAGGCTTGCTTTAACCCATAAATGGATTTCTTTAGGCGGCATCCCATATGTTCCTTCCCCTCCATGAAATAACCCTTGGGTTGTTTCATGTAAACATTTTCTTCTAAATCTCTATTTAGAAATGCCGTCTTGACATCCATTTGATGTAACTCTAAATCAAAATGTGCAACTAGTGCCATGATGATTCTGAAGGAGTCCTTACATGAGACCGGAGAAAAAGTCTCATTGTAATCCACACCTTCTCTTTGCGTAAAGCCTTTTGCCACGAGTCTAGCTTTGTACTTTTCTACATTTCCATTTGAGTCATACTTTGTTTTGTAGACCCACTTGCATCCTACTGTTTTGGCTCCTTTGGGAATTTCTTCTAAGTCCCAAACATTGTTGGAACTCATCGATTTTATTTCATCTTCCATTGCCTCCACCCACTTGGCTGAGTGAGGGCTACTCATGGCTTCTTCATATGAGGTAGGATCGCCCTCCATATGAACTACATTGTAAACTTTGTAGATTTCTTTGGAAATGGCTGGTCTTCGTTCTCTTTTAGACCGTCTGAGTTCATCAGACTCTTGCTCATTTCTTGCCCCGGGTTCAGGCACATTTACAGTAGGTGGCTGTTCTGGCTCCCTTTCGTGCTCAACAGTGGGTTCAGGTGGCTCCTGATGGACAGGTTCCGAACTTTCGCCCATTGTTGTCACGTGTGGAGTCATGACAGGTGCCGACACCACAACCTCAGGGGTTGTAGATGGTGGCGCAACAGGTAGCGAGAAAAATGGCTCCTGAGTCATCGGATTAGGTGCATGCACCCTCTTCTCCTCAAGATCAATTTTCCTAGTTACCGTGCTCCCCCTCATCAATTCGTCCTCCAAGAAGACTGCATGTCTCGTTTCTACAAACTTTATATATCTGTCGGGACAGTAGAAACGATAGCCTTTGGACTTATCTGGATAGCCAATAAAATGGCAAGATACTGTTTTGGGGTCTAACTTTGCAATGTTTGGATTGAAAACTTTTGCCTCGGTTGGGCTCCCCCAGACCCTCAAGTGGTGCAGAGAGGGAACTCTGCCTGTCCACAATTCATACGGTGTTTTGGGCACCGACTTACTTGGTACTCTGTTGAGAATGTGAATGGCGGTTTTAAGCGCCTCCATCCACAATCCCAATGGGAGGGTGGAATAGCTCATCATGCTGCGCACCATATCCATAAGGGTACGGTTGCGCCTTTCAGCTACTCCGTTTTGCTGAGGTTCGCCCGGCATAGAATACTGGGCGACTATTCCATTTTCTTGCAGGAACCTTGCAAAGGGTCCTGGTACTTGACCATATGGAGTATGCCGACCGTAGTACTCCCCCCACGATCGGACCGAACTATTTTGATTCTTTTATCGTGCTGATTTTCTACTTCAGCTTTGAAAATTTTAAATTTATCCAATGCTTCAGATCTTTCTTTAATTGGATAAATATAACCATACAGGGAGTGATCATCCGTGAATGTTATGAATGAATCATAGCCATCCACACTTTTCACAGGAAACGGTCCACAAATATCCGTGTGGATTATTTCTAGTGTAGCTATGCTTCGGTTTGCACCCTTTTTAATTTGTTTGACATACTTTCCTTTAATGCAATCTATGCATTGTTCTATGTCGGAGAACTCTAACGGAGGAAGAATTTCATTTTTAACGAGGCTTTCTATTCTTCCCCTCGAAATATGGCCTAGTCTACAGTGCCATAGTTTCGATGAGTCAAGAGTTCGCTTTCTTTTCTTTTGTTCTTTGTTCGACAAGGAAACTTTTTCATTCACATCACACACAGAAAGAACTTTCTCATGCAGGGATAACAAATATAACTTATCATATAATGTAGCAACACCCACACATTTGTCTTTCAACCAAATGGCACACTTGCCATTTCCGAAATAACATTCATAAGAATCTTTGTCCAAACAGGAAACACTTATTAAATTTCTATGTAATGAGGGAACGAAAAGCACATCTTTGAGCAAAAGGAAAGAGCCATCATCCAGCTCCAGAGGGACGTCACCAATGGCCTCCACTTCTGCTTATATTCCATTCGCCACTTCAATGTGTCTTTCTCTTCTTTGCATGGTCCTTGTCGAATGGAACCCCTGTAAAGAGTTGGCAACATGAACAGTTGCACCAGAATCAATCCACCAAGTAGATCTAGTAAACTTTTCATACAGAGATTCATTAACAAAAAAACAATATCTTTACCATTTTTGGCCATGATGTACTTCAGCCAAATTGGGCAGTCTTTCTTGTAGTGGCCTGGCTTTTTACAGTGATGGCACTGATCTTTCTCCCCAGGGGTGGACTAGTGATGCTGGTAGTGGTGCTTCATTGGACCCTTGCCATGTGGCTTGGAGGGTGAGCCACCATGGTTCCCGCTTGTGAAGCCTCTCTTCCTATTATCCTTCACGAAGTTCAGGGAACCACCGTGAAGGGCTTTCAGCCTTTCCTCTTCTTGGGAGCACATCCCAATGGTCTTTTCTATGTCCCACTTTTCAGGGAACATATTATAGTTTATTACAAAGTTTTCAAAAGGCTGTGGAAGTGAGGCCATCACAAGGTGCACCAAGAGTGCTGGCTTTAGCTCGAGGTCCTCATCCATGGGCTTGAGCTTCGCTTGGGTCGCATACATCTTTGAAGAGCCAGTAAACTGGCTCTTTATCTTGGCGAGATACTCGCCCACGGTAGCACACTCTCCAATTGAGCCCACTATTGCGTTCTCAATTGTGTTCTTTACGAAGGCCAAGCACTTCTTGTTGGCGTTCACCCATTTCTGGTTATCAATCGAGTAGGCCAGATCCAATGGAGCATGGTCCCTCTTCCTTTTCTCAAACTCAGCACTTTCCTCAGCAGCCCCTCTGACCGGGTCAGCGGGCTTGACTGGTTGCTTGGTGTCAACCACCCAATCCACTTCGGCGCATACGAATGCCAAATCAACTTTCTTCCTCCATTCGGAGTAGTTGTCCCTCCTTAGGAGCGGGATGTCCTTCAAACAGGCCATGAGGTTGAGACCTCCTGAAAATCACAAAAGATGTGAGATCACCAAGGAAAACAACTGTATGCGTTAATTCAACGTTGGTATAAATTAAGCATGCAATCGTTTTGTGCTATTTAAAATTACATCACCGTTGGGCAGAAATAAAGTTAAATGCACCTTTAATACTCAATGGAAAAAAAAATATGGTCATGTTTATTAATAACATTGGTCAATTAATAACATGAGACATAATCATTTTTAATCACTTTATCACATCTTTATGTCAAAATTTAAACAACTTTTATTGCATTGTTGCAATTTAAACCATACATTTGCAATTTAAAAAATAACTATTTGCAGCAGAAACTTTAATAATGACTTTCATAAAACTCATACTTTACAGAAAAAATTCTGCCTTTATAACGTTCTCCAGTCAAAATATACATAAAATAAAAGGACTAGAGAAAACTATGCAAAAAAATTGCTTAAAACTCTAAGCAAAACAATTAAAAAACAACTCTGTAAAAAAAAACAGAAAAACTGGACAGAACCGCCCTACTGGGCCAGACTGTGGGCAGCGCACAGCGGCCCAAGGCCCATCCGCGCGCTGCGGCTATCCGTCGCCGTGACCCACGACACCGGCCCAGCCAGCCCGCAGCCGCCTGCCAGCGCCCAGGCGCTCGGCCTGCCCGGCCCGGCACCGCCCGCGCCGCCCGCGACAGAGGATCCTGGCCGTCCATCGCGCGTGACCTAAATCCGACGGTCGTCCGTGTGTCTCGGGGCTATAAGAACCCCCCAGCCGCCAGCCCCCCCAAAACCCTAATCAATTTTCTCCCTCTCTCTCCCCGCGTGCCCACCGCGGCGGCGCCGCGTCCCGCGCGCGGCCGCCCCGCGTGGTCACCGCGTCCACCGCGCCCAGCGCGCGTCCACCGCGGCGGCATCGCGTCCCTCGGGCCGGCTGCCCCGCGTCGGCCCCATGTCTTCCCCGCGGCGGAGCTGCGCCCTCTCCGCGTGAGGCCGAGGCGAGGAGGCTGCGTTTCCACGCGCCCCTCCCTCTTCCTCTTCTGCACCGGCGGCGCGAGCCCTTCGTGAGGGCCGAGGTGAGGCGGCGTGTTTCGCCCCTCCCTCTCCCTCTCTGTGGGGGCGAGCCCGCGAGTCGGGCGAGGCGAGGCGGCCGCCACGGCGCGCCCCTCCCTCTGCTCCGCTCCGGCGAGCGAGCCCGCGAGTCGGGCGAGGCGAGGTGGCCGCCATGGCGCGCCCCTCCCTCTGTTCCGCTCCGGCGAGCCATGCCCCCCCCCGCCCTCCTTGCCGGCGGTGCGTCCACCCGAGGGTGGGCGCACCACCGTCAAGAGGGGTGGCGGTGGAGCCTCTAGCGCTTCCCTTTTTTTTTGTTACTTGGTCCATGGGGAGACTGCGGCGCCCCCCTCCTTTGCTCCTTGCCGATGTGTGCATCCTCCCATGGGTGGGTGCACCGTCGTCAAGTGGCCGAGGTGTGGGGCAAAACATTTGATTGACTTTTCTTTGGGGATCTATGGGGTGCGAACTTCCGTTCGGGATCTTTTGGGGTTTTAGATCTAGGATTTTGCTTTGCCCTGAAGGGTGTGTTCTTCTTCTAGATGTCTCCACAATGGATGCCCATCTAGATCGAGAGGAACGGCGTGGCCATAGGGCAGGCGCACTTTGGATCTATTTCTTTCCTTTTGAACTCTTACTTTCTACAAAAAAACACTGTAAAATCTAGCAACTAAAACATGGCTCTGATACCAATGTTTAAATCACCTTTACCACGGATCTAGTCTAGATCTAACAGTAGCACTATACATCACCTTTGTAGATCGAGAACGGAGAGAGAGAGAGAGAGAACAGAGAAGAGCTCTACCTGCTCCCTGGCTCGACAAACACGAGCCAGAGGGAATGCTCGAGCTGGTGCCGGAGCTAGAACCTCCGTCGTGGGCCATGGGTGGTAAGGGGAGTGTGGCGAGCGTGCGGTTAGGGTGGCGGCGGTGGAGCTTCCCGTCGGCGCAGCGCTAGCCTAGATCGGATTGGCTTGTAGGCGGGGCGGCTAGGGCACGGCTAACCTCGTAGGTCGTGTTGCCGACTCCCCACCACTTTATATAGCGCTGGCGACACGGGCCCACCAACCTAGATAAGGTTGGGCGCTACCGATCAGGACGCAGTTAGGGGCGTGCTGGGCCGTTAGGCCCAGTCACGTTGAGATCTATCTAACAGCTTCTCCATCGAGTTCTGCATCGAAAGGGTACCGCTGGAGGAGCCGGTCAAGGCGAAGCCGCCTACCCACCGTCAGCAGCGTTGGAACCGAGAAGAACCACCGCCGCCTCGTCATCTCCGATTGCGAGTCGTCCCTGTCAGGAACACCCGGTGAGCCCTGCCGTTTCGTTCCCTCCCTGGCTTGCTTAGGTGCTCGCGGCCGCCGCAGCTAGACCACGCCCTGTCCGCAAGATCGCCAGCCTTGCACCTAGCCTCCCTCCTAGTCGTAGTGTGCATCCACTAGCCGTGCATGCCGCGCTCACCTAGCAGCGCGCGCAAACGCAAGCAGCAGTAGCAGCACGCGCCGACACGCTCGCAAGCCCCGGTCGCCGCGCGCGTCGCGCCCAGCGCATGCACGGCGTGCTCGCCGTAGCATGCATGCACCACGTCGCTATCAGTACCGCAACGCCTAGTTCCCCTCTCTGTTCATTGAGGAAGCCCGACCGCTGCATCCCTCCTTCGCGGTTACTCTCTGAATGAAGATTGTAGAACGATGTCCCCTATCAACTCTTCATTTTTGCGGCACCCCGTTTCGCTCCGTCGATGCGTCGCCATCATCACCGGAAGATAAACGGATCCGCCACGCGTACGGTGTCGTTCTTCAGTTCCCTGAGATACCCCGTGGCCTTTTTGCAAATAGGTCCCCATGGAGCCCACGTGTCGCTCCACCACTGGCTGTTAAATAAGAAGCAAGGTTTATGAGAGCAAAACGTGCCTACATAATTAATAAAAATTCTTTATTCTTGTTCTGACACCTCACCCATGCCATGTTATGTCATACCATGCAACTGTGCATCGTTCCATTATGGTATAATTTGTTTGTCTTGTTGCATATGATTTATATGATTGCACACTGTATTTACTATGGCCTTTGTGTGTTTGTTTTTTATCCGAATATACGCCGAGCAAGGGAACTATCAAGAGACTCACGAGTATTATCCGGATCCCACTTATTCTTCAACTGAGCTACCATGCAAGCAATTCTCCATACTTGCACTACATATAGTACCTATTGCATCTATCTTATTTTTGCATCATAAATCGCATTCCGAATTAAATTGCAATCCCAAGTACTGCATACCCTTTACTTTTAAACCCGACCAAAGCTTATACCTCAATTCTATCAGCCATTACTACCGAAGTTGTTTAAGTCATATGAGTCATAGATTTTCATGTGTAGGGTTTCTGAGAGTCTTTGAATAACGAGGTACCTAAACAACTGAATTGTGTAGTAATGGGATAACTAAAGAAAGATGCAGCGGTGGGCAATATCCGCTATTTAGTTCTTAAATGCTCACTTGTGTCCCATAGGACCCGAGTACTTGATTCTTGTTCCTTCACTATCGCACTATTCATATGTGGGACCATGAATCCCCTTAGTCCAAGCTTGATTCACATATTACTTTTGGGGGTCACAATTAGATTGGAACATTATTACTATCCTATATTTATGTCATGTTTTACCGCTTTATTTATTACTATTGCTTGTGGAGAGCGTTTATTACTGTACTGTTTAGGAATGTGGAATTTTTACGTGGTATCGACAAGCCCAGTCACATTTTTGGATTTCCAGTCATTTACAGCCATTGGCATAAATCCCTTCGTCCGTCACGGAGTCCGACCGACTTCGTAGAGGGTAGTTTAGCCGGGTGACCCCTCGAAATCATTTTTGAATCTTGGAAATGTTTTATTATGATGCATTGTTGCTTTTTATTTGGTTCTTTCCAGGGTCAATCGTGCGTGTATTGCTATTTATGCACCGTTGCAGGATAAATCTTTCTGAAAGCCATGTCCATGGTTATAGACTACTTGGAGCACAGCTTCTCTATCATAGACAACTATAACTAAAGTATCATGTGTAACTTGACTAAACATGACTAGTAATTAGTGCAATATTTATGGAGTGGATAATAAAACTGCTAATGGGTAGGATGTCCTTCCGCCTCACATTCGGTAAGCGAGAAGGAGGACATGCGATATTTACTTATGTTGATATACTGTTGGGTACTTAATTGTTGCTTAATTAACGAGTGTTCGTCAATATCTGGTTGGACAGATGTTGTACCGTATCTCTATAGAACTGTTAGGTTTTATGTTTTGCTGCAACTGTGTCACCCCTAGGTTAATCTGTAGGGGTTCGTAGCATGGAAAACAAAAAATTTCTATCGCGTGAACACACACAAGCCAAGATCTATCTACTAGATTGTAGCAATGAGTCAATAGAGTACTAACCCTCGAAGATTCAAAGCGGTTAACGAGAGCAGATTCTCGTGGGTGATGTAGTCATTCACTTGTCGATCTCAAGATCGCGTAGATGAACCTTCCAGCGCTGCGTTTCGGCAGCGCTTCCGCAGTCGGTCACAAGTTTGGTACTCGATAAAGACCTTCCTCTCTCTTGTTCTAGAAGGCAGCGGAGGTTGTAGTTCTCTTCTCGTGATTCTGGCAGCACGACAGCGTGGTGTCGGAAGTAGAGGGAAGATCCTGCAGGGCTTCGCCTAAGCCGGAGCAGGTTATGGTGGAGAGATAGGGTTCCCCGGAAATCTAGGGTTTAGATGCCAGAGAGGAGGAGGTGGTCGGCGGCCGCTAGGGCGGCGGCGACTTGGTGCGGCAGCGATGCTAGGCAGCGGTGGCACGACGACGGTGTGGGGAGGGGCTTGTTGTGGTGTGTCTCTTAGGGCACCCCCTCCCCTCTATTTATAAGAGGGAGGGAATCTTGGGAGAGGGGAGTTTGAATCCTTCCCCAACTCCCTCTCCTTGTTGGCTTGTGGTGGAGGGAAAGAAGGATTCTTTCCTTCCTCCACCAGGATACATTGTCCCAGTTTGACTTTTCAAACTTGCCTTTTGACTTTCAATTTGGAGCTCAATTTATTTCTTACAAATGCCAACCAAGTGACCTAGGACATGATGCAATCATTGCACTTATTCATGACACATTCATGTAACCTTCCCCTTCTGGTCCGGTGAACCTTCTAGACCCTTCTAGATCATTCCGGTGAAAACACCGGAATCATTCCCGAACTCCGGAATTGGACTTTCCTTATATGAATCTTATTCACTGGACCATTCGGGGTCTCCTCGTGATATCTAGGATCCCATCTGAGACTCCAAACAACATTCGGTCTCTCTACTTACATTCCATATCTACAAAACAACATCGAATCCTTAAGTGTGTCTCCCTACGATTCGTGAATTATGCAGACATGACCGAGACTCTTCTCCGATCAATAACCAATAGAGGAAGCCGGAAATTCATATGGATCCCACATATTTCTACGATTACTTTGCGATCGAATGAACCACTTACATACGATACCAATTTCCCTTTGTCTCGTGATAGTTTACTTATCTGAGGTCTGATCGTCGGTATCTCTGCATACCTAGTTCAACCTCATTGCCGATAAGTACTCTTTTCTCGTTATCGTGATATGTGATCCCTTGTGAGCCAGTCACGTTCTTGCAAGCTAATTGGATGGCATTCCATCGAGAGGGCCCAGAGTATATCTATCCGTCATATGGATGGACAAATCCCACTCTTGATCCATGTACCTCAACACATGCATTCCGAACACTCAATGCCACCTTTATAACCACCAAGTTACGGTGTGGTGTTTGATGTCATCAAAGCATCCATCCGGTGATGGTGATTAGCATGATCTCATGGTCGAAGGAATTAGGCTACTATGTATTAGAAAGCTTATGGCAAACGAACTATTGAAATGACTTGATCTTTATGCTACGCTTATCTATAAGAGTATGTCCATCACACCATTCTACTAATGATATGATCTTGTTGTTAATAACATCTCAATGTTCATGATTAGGAAATCATGATCTTATATTAACCAACAAGCTAGTTTAACAAGAGGCTTTACTAGGGACTCTTTTATGTTTACAAATTACACAAGTATTAATGTTTCCGGTTAATACAATTATAGCATGGTATGTAAACATTTATCATAAGCATGAAGATATGATAATAACCTCTTTATTATTGCCTCTTGGGTATATCTCCAATAGTGTCCCACTTGCACTATAGACAATAATCTAGATTCAAATCTTTGTGTATTCAACACCTATGGCTTTCCGGTGTTGTATATACACGATTGCTAGTGATCAACCGATCTTCAGATCCGACACTTTCAGGTCCATGTGTAATTGTATGTCTTTGCGTCTCTACGCATCACTCATTCTCTAATGAGTTGGCTTTGTATAAATTTGGTCCTTTGGTGAGACCTTTTATTTCCTAGGGGTTAAAACATGCTGACAATATTGTCGTACATTATATCTTCATAGTATTATCCCGCTGTGAACTACACCTAGTTTGATAACAAACTACTTGACGCAAATGCCCACTTTTGCAGCTATAATAGCATTCATATACTTAACCTTTTGTTGTAATATCTGTCACAATGTCTTTACTTTGGAACTCATCCAAATCCATTATGGAACTTACTTTCCATCATATTATGCCACCCTTAGTTTAGATTGAGATAAATTTAATTTGTACTTTGTGACAAAACTAGTATCATTGTAGTACCTTTTATAATGAACTAACCATCTATTTGTCACTTATACAAAATAATATATTCTTAGTTCTTCCAAAAGATCATAAGAATATCCTTACTATCGTTCAATGATCATCTTATGAATCATTCTGGTATATGCTCATAACATTTAGAGCATAGGACATATCTGGATTTGTACATATCACAGTATGGTTGAAAAATACCTTTTGTGATTTTATTCATCAAGTATCAATCAATACTTGAATCTTTGTTTAACTTACCAAGTGTGGATACACTTGAATTTCGATTTAATCCTTTTTGTGTGGCAAGAACCTTTTTTGTCATTTCCATATTGAACCCATTCAATATCTCACCTATGTACATTTGGCACAACCATATTAGTGCCGCAATCTATCTATATAGATATTGATGCCAAATATTCGGGTTTTGCCTAAGTCTTTCATCAAGATGAAATTCTTAACATGTGCTAATAAAAAATACATCATTTCCAATCAACAATATGTATTCCACATAATGTATTAGAAATATGTCTTAGCACTCCCACTTTATTTCTTGCAAATGCAAGCATCTTCATCGTCTCTGATGAATTTAAACTCTTTTAACAGTTTCATCATGGTGAAGATTCCAACTCCGCGATGCTCACTTCAACCATTGTAGTTTGCATACGCTTTTAGCATCCTTTGAATTAACCAAACCCTATGGACCGTGTTATGCATACGTCCTAGGTAACAATTCTATTAGAAGAACTTGTTTTGTTTATTCAACTACCACATAACAAAATTATATGTAGTGGTTGCTATATTAATCCGTCTAGACTAAATATCACTATGAAAGATCAAATCTTGTCATAGTCAACCTGTGAACATTGTTGTGAACTCTTTCCCAACATGTCGGCTATTTCATAGATGTGAAACATCCATGTCTATTTATTTATAGATCCAAACATGATTGTAAGGTCTTACACCTTTCTCGAGGGTCTTTCAAGTTCAAATCTTGATCTCTCGTGTATGGAACTATCATGGATTTTATGGCTTCAAACAATTTGATGGAGTCAGGGCCCATCATTGATTCTTTGCATGTAGTACATTCATTATTGTCAAATAATGATTCAACCCTCAAATCTTGGTATTTGATTGTTTACCTGACCTACTTGATTCAATAGGAACTTTTACCTTCATAACCACAACCTTTGAGGCACGTGAGCCATGAGCATTGTTGCTGCCTCCGGAACACTTTTCGGCGCTGCGCAACTTTGCACATATAGCTAAGGTTCTTTTAACCTTATCAAAGTTCTATTGTTCTCCCACTTAAATTTTCAAGGAAAATTCCTTCACAAAGAAACTTGATGTTCCAAGCGACAAACATTTTTGTCTTCGGTGTTATGGAAGAATACTCAGTGGTTATTCGAAATAACATACAAAGACAATTTCATCCGACTTTGGTTGTAAACATCTCTCTTATGCATAGCATACCAATGTTTAAGAAAGGACAACTTGGGTTTTATCCCAAACCATAACTTTATATGGTGTCATTTCAATGGATCATGATGGAGCTCTTTTTAGTGGAAAAGTGGTAGTCTCTAAAGCTTTTAATCTTTAAAATATAATGGCAGTTTCATGAATTACACCTTTGATCTTACCATGTCAAACAAGGTTTCATTTCATATCTCGATTATTCCATACTCATAAGGTGTTTCGGGAAACGCAAATCCACGGAACGATTCCTCAAATCTTAGTTGTTATGCTAAACTTGTAACTCAAATATCTTCCTTTATGATCCTATCATAAATTCTTTATTTTCTTGTTACATTGATTTTGCACTTCATCTTGAAAATCTTTGAACTTTTCAAATGTTTCACACTTCATCCTTATTAAGTAAATATTCATATATTCACTCAAATTTTCGGAGAAAGCATATGAAGTTGAAATCCATCGCTCTTGACTACATAATGGACTTCATACAACAATATGTACAAGTTCCAATAAGCTAGTCATCCGTTCCCTTTGGCCTATGAACGGAGTTTTAATTATCTCTAGGAAAGTTTCACAAGCGTCATTTGATCAAAATCAAAAGACTCCAAAATTCCATCCACATGGAGTTACTTTCCAATATAATTTAAACGGCGTTGTCAATTCCTAAGTGATCTTTCTTATCAATTGTATTTCAATATTTTTAGCAATAGTTTTATGGGTGTGATTTATCCAACGAGATTTGTAAATCATCCATCTTTTATGGATTACGGCAATTATTTGAACAACCTCTTTGTTCTCATAATACCTGATAAAATAAATCTTGAAGGAAAGCTTTGATGTTAACGAGCAACACAACAACCCTTTATTTGTTCTCGATGAACATCATCACATATTCTTTTGGTAGTTACTTAGGCCATTGTAGTTCATGAATTGTGTTGTTTTGTATGACGATTCACGCCAAAAAATTCAGTATCCAATACTTAAGAACCACATTGTTTAATAAGCAAAGAATATAGCCATAACATGTATATCCTCTATATACCTAAGCTGGACAATTCTAGTATTTTCTTTTCTGTCATATATTTCTAAGATTCTCTTTCAGTATTTCCTTTTCTGTTTGAAAGAATCTATCAACATCAATAGTGGAGCCATACACATGACACATAGTCCAAAGCATGTATAGTTAAATACCAATGTCTTTAGACTTGCACTTTGAAGTAGATCACCATCATAAAATGTTTGGTGTTCTTTAAAATTCCATTCTTTAGTAATATTTTAGTGTAGTAAACATTTTACCTACATCAAATATTCATCCTTATCATGGAACTATTCATGATCAAGCTACTTTATCTTATAACAGTGAATTGCGAGTATAATGTTGCTCTCCAAAACCTTTTGGAGGATTAGGATGACTAGCGTCTCCAAACTTTTGAAAATTCCCATCAAATATGAGAACATAAACTTTGCCATATTATAATCTATCATGTTGTAATCAAAACATCATTTCAGATATCACAATATCTTTCACATATGATGTTCCTAGATAACTTTGATATTAAAACAATCTTTTGAATATCAAGAATCATGGAGATAAACATGATACTTATATACTAACACTGGAATTTTTACTCTTGATTTAATACCTATTATTAAACTTCATGGAGTAACCGAAACTTACTAAAAGTTTGCAATAGGACTTTTAAACTTTAGATTAACACTTTAAAACAATACGATGCCAGTTCATAAAGTAACTAACCGGAATGCTATAGTTCTATTATCTCAATTATAACTAAGCGCAAGGTGGTAAACGGATTCCAGTGACTACAACAACTATGCAAATTAACTTTGATTTAATTTATGATAAATAGTGTTCAACTTTTAATCATATTACTGTTGAACTCCCACTCAAAACAATATCCCTCACATTGTTTTAGTGATTACATGAACCAAATCCACTACACCAAGTCCGATCATCACGTGACATGATGTAGTTTCAAAGGCGAACAATCATCATGTTCATCATATCATCTATATGACTCATGCTTTACCTTTCGGTATTCCATGTTCCGGGACCATGTTTGTACATGCTAGGCTCGTCAAGATCAAACCTTAGCTTCCGCATGAGCAAATTTGGCTTGCTCTCATTGTATACACTCGTAGAATCTAACACCCGATCATCACGTGGTGTTTCGAAACAACGAGCTTTAGCAACGGTGCCTACTAAGGATAAACACTTTATAACTTGATATTTTATGAGAGGGATCATCTTATAATGCTACCGTCGTGATCTAAGCAATACAAGATGCATAAAAGGATTAACATCACATGCAATTCATAATATGTGATATGATATGGCCTTTCTTCTTGTGCTTCTGATCTCCATCTTCAAGCACGAACATGATCTCCATCATCACCGGTGTGGCATCAAGGTCAATGGCGCTGCTCCATGGTTGTCGTCCACCAGCATCAACTATTACAACTACTTTGAATAATAGACACACATGTCTTAACAAAATTAAAAAGACAACCATAAGGCTCTTGCCGGTTGCCGACTTACAATAAGGAACATTGCATACATCATATATAATCATAATCATGGCCATATCACATCACAGCACACCCCTGCAAAACAAAGTTAGACGCCTCTAATTTTCTTTGCATGTTTTATGTGGTTTGGGGCTTTTAATAAGTGTCGTTCTAACTTACGAACAAGAACCACAACGTTGATACTAGTATTGTCAATCACCCGTTGTAAATTGAATTTTCACTATGTTGGGAGAAACAGGCACCCGCAAAGCCACTGATGCAATACAAGTTGCATGTTAAGCGTGGAGCAAGTCTCATGAACGATGTCATGTAAGGTTAGCCCGGGCCGCTTCATCCCACCATCCCGCAAGATGCAAAGTACACAAGAAGCAACCGACAACAAAAGCATCAACACCCACAATGACCATTGTGTTCTACTCGTGCGACAAATATACATATAGACACGACTCTGATACCACTGTAGGGGTTCGTAGCATGGAAAACAAAAAAATTCTATCCCGTGAACACACACAAGCCAAGATCTATCTACTAGATTGTAGCAACGAGTCAATAGAGTACTAACCCTCGAAGATCCAAAGCGGTTAACGAGAGCAGATTCTCGTGGGTGATGTAGTCGTTCACTTTCCGATCTCAAGATCATGTAGACGATCCTTCCGGCGCTGCGCTATGGCAGCACTTCCGCAGTCGGTCACACGTTCGGTACTCGATGAAGACCTTCCTCTCCCTTCTTCCAGCATGCAGCGGAGGTTGTAGTTATCTCCTCGCGATTCCGGCAGCACGACGGCGTGGTGTCGGAAGTAGAGGGAAGATCCTGCAGGGCTTTGCCTAAGCCGGAGCAGTTTATGGTGGAGAAATAGGGTTCCCCAGCAATCTAGGGTTTAGAGGCCGGAGAGGAGGAGGTGGTCGGCGTCTAGGGAGGCGGCGACTTGGTGCGGCGGTGACGCTAGGCAGCGGCGGCGCGACGGCGGTGTGGGGAGGGGCTTGTTGTGGTGTGTCTCTTGGGGCACCCCCTCCCCTCTATTTATGAGAGGGAGGGCAGCTTGGGAGAGGGGAGTTTGAATCCTTCCCCAACTCCCTCTCCTTGTTGGCTTGTGGTGGAGGGAAAGAAGGATTCTTTCCTTCCTCCACCAGGATACATTGTTCCAGTTTGACTTTTCAAACTTGCCTTTTGACTTTCAGTTTGGAGCTCAATTTCTTTCTTACAAATGCCCAACCAAGTGACCTAGGACATGATGCAATCATTCCACTTATTCATGACACATTCATGTACCCTTCCTCTTCCGGTCCGGTGAACCTTCTAGACCCTTCTAGATCATTCCGGTGAAAACACCGGAATCATTCCTGAACTCCAGAATTGGACTTTCCTTATATGAATCTTATTCTCCGGACCATTCTGGGTCTCCACGTGATATCTCGGATCCCATCTGAGACTCCGAACAACATTCGGTCACCCTACTTACATTCCATATCTACTAAACAACATCGAATTCTTAAGTGTGTCTCCCTACGGTTCGTGAATTATGCAGACATGACCGGGACTCTTCTTCGATCAATAACCAATATAGGAATCTAGAAATTCATATGGCTCCCACATATTTTTACGATTACTTTGCGATCGAATGAACCACTTACATACGATACCAATTTCCCTTCGTCTCTCGATAGTTTACTTATCCAAGGTCTGATCATCGGTATCTCTCCATACCTAGTTCAACCTCGTTACCGATAAGTACTCTTTTCTCGTTCCCGTGATTTGTGCTCCCTTGTGAGCCAGTCACATGCTTGCAAGCTAATTGGATGACATTCCACCGAGAGGGCCTAGAGTATATCTATCCGTCATATGGATGGACAAATCCCACTCTTGATCCATGTGCCTCAACACATGCTTTCCGGACACTCAATGCCACCTTTATAGCCACCAAGTTACGGTGTGGTGTTTGATGTCATCAAAGCATCCATCCGGTGATGGTGGTTAGCATGATCTCATGGTCGAAGGAATTAGGTTACTATGTATCAGAAAGCTTATAGCAAACGAACTATTGAAATGACTTGATCTTTATGCTACACTTATCAATAGGAGTATGTCCATCACACCATTCTTCTAATGATATGATCTTGTTGTTAATAACATCTCAATGTTCATGATCAGGAAACCATGATCATATATTAACCAACAAGCTAGTTTAACAAGAGGCTTTACTAGGGACTCTTTTATGTTTACAAATCACACAAGTATTAATGTTTCCGGTTAATACAATTATAGCATGGTATGTAAACATTTATCATAAGCATGAAGATATGCTAATAACCTCTTTATTATTGCCTCTTGGTCATATCTCTAACATAATCCATTTAGATGCATAAAGACTTGCTGAGTCCCCTAGGGTCTCACACGGTAAATATTTTTCAGATAGACAGGTATATCCACAGCAAGGTTACTGGATCGAGGAGACTGATGATGGTGGCAACGACCCTCATGCGTAGAGATTCCGATAATGGAGATCTGTGGGCGAGATTGTGCTTATTTATGGGCATCTTATGCTAGTTTACTTCTTATCCGTACTCGGATCTTGTCTTCCACTTCCACTATACATGAGGATGTATTCTAAACTATTATCTCTAACTATGATATTTGGATTTTGTCGTATGGTGTTGTAATATTTCTATTTCTTTTAGATGGTGTAGTTTTGATGTACTCTTATATGTCGTTGACATACATACTTATTTGTGTATGCTTGGCTCGCAGTCCAGCCGGCTACGTCTCTCGTACATAAAGCAATAACCTTGGGAACTGAGTAGTATGGTTGACCGGTACCATGCCCTGCTCCACTATACGGGCCTACACGTGGGTAGACTTTGGCCTCCGTGCCCTGCTTCCTGCCATTGTAGTCGCGGTTGAACCGCTCCCAGGACCTGAGCATCTCATCCTGTTCTTGCCACATAGTGGCAACACACACGATGGCGGTCATTGTTGTTGTTGTTTTTGGGCTGGCCACCCCCGTTGTAGTCATTGTGTGCACAGTTGTTGTTGTCGTTCCGCATGTGCTGGTTGTCATAGACGTGATCTCCACCGCGATCTCTACAGTCGTAGTCACGGCCACCGCCGCGAACTCCTCCATGATGTCCGCCACGCTGGGCAGAATTGATGGAGGACTGGAAGGATGCAGCACAGCCGCCTCCTCCTCCCTAGATCTTGAGCCTCGTCTAAAAGCTTAGGAGGTGAGCGTATAACTCGCTCCACCAGCTCCATCCTTGTAGTCATGGCGGAGACTAGAGGGTTCCACTGCATGTCGAGGCCGAAGAGGATGTAGGTGGCGAGGTCGCGTCTAGTTTCTGGCCTGCCGATGCCATGCTCTCGGCCAAGTTATTTATCTTGGCAACGTAGTCTGCGATGGAGAGTTCCTTCTTGTGTGTTCCTGCCAACTGCATGCGAAGCTGCATGATATGAGCGCGGTACAGCGATGAGTACTAGTGATGGAGCTCGATGCCCGAGAACTCGGTGACATTTTTTTTTGAGAAACACAGTACAATTGTAGACACTCACAACACGTACATGCACCCATCCCTATGAACGCATACACGCACATCCTACCCTTATGAGCACCTCCGATAGACCGAGTCGGCGGATCGGGTCTTGAGATTGACGAAGTCACCACGGACGCCTTGTTATCGACGGGAACGTCGCCTTATGCAACACACAATGTTAAATCTGGGGTTTGAACTCTAGTGGGCTAGGGGTACAACCACCCACCTAGCCACCCAACCACATGTTGGTTTGCTCGATGACATTTACTTGCGAGCGGAACTACAAACATACTCCCTTCATTTAGAAATATAAGATATGTGTAGAAAAATTAAACATGCATCTAGCATAATGAATGAGACGCTTGCCTCGACAGATACAGAAAAATTAAACATACCTCTAGCACAATGAATCGGAAGTTTGCCCGATGAATTCCTCAATTCCGACCATCAATTCAACTGCATAATTGCCCGTGCAAGGCACCGTGGAGATTTCAGTGCCTATGTGAAATGTCTATCTAGCATGCACCGGACATACTATGCAGTCTATTTCACTTGGATTGCTTTGTGACTCGTGTTGCACGGTTTCAATCGATTTCTTCAAGTTTCAGAAATTTAAATCAAGCTGGCATGCAAAAAAAAAAACACAACAAAAATATACACGGCTATTTCCCATGCACGCTAGAAAAGCCACTCTTAGTAGCGTATGGCATATGGGGTGAGGCGCTTATGCCCTCCACCTAGCTTAGGGTGGTCACGTTTGCCAGTTAAGTAAAATGTTAGTGCCTTAAGTTTAATGAGAATTATATTATGTTGATCGAAAATCTTAGAGAAGTGATTGGGATAAGTTTAAAGGATTCAATTATCTATGAATTAGTCAATTCTAAAAAATGGTAGCCACGGAATAATTTATACAGATCCATTTACGGTACATATGATAATCATAGTTCTACACTATGTATACACGATCTCACCACGGAAATTAAAAAATATAGTCGCACAACAAACTAAAAAGAATATGTATACTCTCAGCCATGTGCGTATGTACATATATACACATGAATCGAGATGGATGGCTAGGGCTTGGTGTAGACAGTGACGTTTGTCCAGCGCGACTCCATGCAGGGCGACCAGTCGTGGTGCTGCATGTAGACGCCGAACTTGAAGTAGTATGACCGGCTAGGGGTCACAGGGGTGGCAAACCTCTTCTGACCGTCGATGTAAACTGCCACGGTGGACCTGTCGACATCATGCACCACGTTGAGCCGAAACCAGCGGTCGTAGATGTTCCCCTCCACGGCCTGCCCACTGTAGAAGCGGAGAACCCCGTCGTAGACGTGTAACATCAGCACCGTTGAGTGCTCTGCGCCTTCCTCGTTGTGGATCTGCATTACCGACACGCCAGATGTGCCCGACGGCACGTACCCGTAACCCTGGAACTGCCACACTCCCGAAGAGTAGTCATGACCCTGCATTCGTCGCATATTTATTAGATATATATTTTCTTTCCCCGATTCTAGATTTCGAATGCAAATAGGCTGACGCAATTAGCTTACCCTGAGCCTGACTTCAGTGCGTGGGTTGGTGTGTGTGGCGGTGTTGAAGGGTTTGTCGGTGTCGTGCACCCAGAACTGGCGGACACCATGGCTATACCGGAACCGTTGGCTCTCTGGCACGTTGTAGGGGCTCTGCACCTGGAAGTTGCCATCGGTTAAGTCCACCTTCACAAATCCGGACGTGGGGTTCACGCCGGAGGCTGATGCAAGGACACAGTGCGCGACGATCGCCACGAGCAGGAGAAGCATCGGTCTGGACAGAGGAGAAATCATCTTTAATCCTTGTCTAGATGGAGCCTTTTCCTTTGGTGTGTGGGTCTAGATCGAGCTTAAGCCAAGTGAGAAGGCTGATCGAGTTTAGGATGCATGTTTAAAGCTAAGAAGCGCAATGGTTATATAGTACTCCCGAGCTTAAGCAAGGAGACTAGGAGAACTACCGAGCCTGCCAAATGATAATTTAGTATGCTACGTCGGCTGTGAAATGTTGTCGAGTAAACAATAAGATAGGCCGTGCGGCGTGTGTGAAATAATAAATAGACCGATCATGGAAGAACACGTACGTTCTCCGTAAGTGGTGTTTCCTTTGTTTTTGTTTTTACAGACGAGCTAGATTGGGGTCATATGAATTTGTACGAGTTAACAATAACAAGTGAACCGACCAGCCCATACATTACGTACGAACAGGTAGTGGTCTTTTTCAGAACTACGAAGTGGGTTCTGTTGACAGTGGCGGATAAATATAAAGAATGTGTTCGATAGACTAGGAAACATGGTATGTATGCTGACCATACAAGCTGTGCGTGCTGGAATGGATCACTAATTCATTACACATTATCACCTATTTTTTTTACAGGAGATGACACAATGGACCACTAAAGTTGCACTATAATTAACTCAAACGTGCATGTTTAGGCTGCATGAATAGGTGCAACTTTAGTTGACTAATTTAAGGCAGCAGAGAATTTGTATTCCTGCAATTCAAAGAAAACAAGAGAGTATACCAATCAAGAAGCATCCTGAGAGTCCGGCATGAGTCTCTATGGACCCCGGATGCCCTCAGGACGTCGGACAAAAATGGCCATGGTGCAGTTAAGTATTTTTTTTTCTTTCCGTGTCCCCAAAACGTCTCTAGGACACCGTTTGGGAGAGGCTACTGCATATACCATCCATCTAGCCCATAGCTTTTAGTTTCAAAGTTGTCCGAGAATTCGAAGGTGGAAGCATAATTTTCTTTTTTCTAGAGCAAAGACGCTGCGAATATATTAATCACACAAAGCATCCATTACAAGAGATCTACCAAGACTAGTCGGAGGAGACCCCAGCCAAACCCTACAAGTTTTATTGTAGCAGCCTTCCTTTGTGTAACACCCTCGTCTGATAAGGCTGAGTTCATGTGTATAGTGTCAATCCCTGGATCGGTTCACTGACACACACAGTATAGATGAATACCAAAGAATTTAACAGTGCATCATAAATAACGAATTGATGCAGAATTTGCAATTATTATAATAATGCTTAGTATGCAGGCTAGCTCAAATAGTTCAATAGCACGGAAGCTTAAATATATAGTAGACTCCATCTTTAATTTCCCACAAGCGAACAAATGTTGAGTGGAGTACCGCAACCTAGTCGATCACTCAGAATCAGAATAACAACCTGCAACATAAAACGTAGCAATCCCGAAGGGTCAATACTTGGAATGTATGGCAAATAGAGATATTAAAGGAGACAATAAACCTAGCATCTACATGCATATTTGGCAAGTGGAGTTGTAGTTAGCTTGCATTTGGAAATACCTTTGTTCTACTTTCATAAACAGTTTTTAATTTTCTTTGAAAAGATCCCAATTAAGTTAACCCATCAATATTAAAGCAATTAGGAAATTAGAATGAGCGAGAAACATGTCATGAACTCAATATCAAGCAACTCAGATGTCCATAACCGGGGACATGGCTAATCAATTAGTTTATACACCCTGTAGGGGTTAGTACACTTTACCCATGTGACTTGGTCTGCCCAGCTCGTACCGCCACTCTCATATTGGGTGATGATAGGGAGAAGTCTAAGAAGAGACCGTTCGGGAAGTAGCTCCCCAACCCGACACGCACCGTACTAACTTACCAAAATTCTACATCTCTAGATACGTGGATTCGAGTTACCACAACCTACTGAGTCCAACCAACCGCCCATTTTATTATTGGCATATGGTTGTACACGTAAGCTACCAAATAAAAAAGTCAATCATTTTCTCTTGATACCTGGGTGCCTTTCCGCAATGATACCACCAAAAAATATCAATCCCATCACATCCAGAAGATTCATTGATTAAGTTGTTTTTAGTTTTCACAAACCAACACTTTTAGAAACAACTTTCAGTGATGTAACCCAGCCCTCGTTCATCATAGCACAGCTAAGCACATCTATCAACGGTGGCTCATCTACAAGAGATCTCTACCACATAATAGGACATAACATAGCGATAGTACTTTCCTACACATGCATCTACAAAATACACGACAATGCATTAAAAATAGTAGGACCATATCATGAACAAAGTAGCACCTACTTGCCTTGGTTGTAGCTGAAGTCGTTCAAGCACTCGTTGCAATCACACACGTTGCACTCCTCGCAATCTATCGATCAAACAATTGCATACAACATAAACAATAGCACATAGAGATTAAACAAATGCAACAAATGCATGCATGACAATTTAATAATTCACAAACGTTGTTGTTTTAGTTCTCTAAACCATACTGAAGTACATGATGCATACAAGAGATAGATTAATGCAATGGGGTATTTGTTATTAATAATTACTTGTCAATATAGGGTTTTTTAATAGTTCTGTTGTAATGCTTATTCTAATTGTTGAATTAAATTTGGATATGGAGTGTACTGGATAGAGGACATTAATACGAACCAGTAGGAATTGGATTCACCCTAATCGGACTTGTAGATCTTTTCTTATGATCTAAATAGTGTTTAATGGATTTTAAATCATTTAAATAGTTTCTGTTGTCTAAAAATGAAACTAAAATTAGATCTGTAGTCTCCACGGGATTGTGATTCCAGGGACATATTGTTTGTAATTTTCTGATCAGTACTCGAATTACTATGATTTTAATACTCTAAATAAGCCATTAATATATTTATTTAATTGCTGCAAAACCTTACAGTAAAGGTCTGAAACAATTGTGTATTGATTATCTACACACAATTTTGAATTCATCGGTATATTATTTGCGATTTTTGGACCAGTATTTTTTTATGAATTTATTAACCTAAAGGACCATTAAAACTAATTAAATTATTACAATAAACACGTACTGTAAAAGTTAGATCCAACTTGATATTAATATTCTACTCAATTTTCGGAATCCATTGATATATCATTTGCAATTTTTGGATCTACGAATCTTTTAATATGAATTTTACATGTTTAATAGAATTTCTGCAAATTTTATTTCATTTTCAATTCAAAAGGGAATATTCTCGAAATATACTGCGCTGACAGGGTTGCTGACTAGGCGGACATGTGGCACGTTCTGGTTCGCGGATACCTCTTCGGTGTTGGGACAGACAGGGGCCGTCGGATGCTGTGAAGATCAAACGGTCCACGTCGACCGTGGCGAGCTCACCGACGCTGATGGCGGGGCAGCGGCGGCGCCGGTCAGATGGTGATGGAGGAAGCGGCTCCGGTGGTCTCCGGCATCGGCGAAGTGGTAGACGAGGTGCGGGGGATGACGGCGGTCACGATGGTGGCAGTGGTGTTGATATTCCCTTCCCTAGGCGACGACAAGGGGCGGCTGGCCTCGTCGGTCTCCGTCCGCGCTCCGGCGAGAGATCCTGCATGCTCTAGTATGCTGCAGAGAGGGAAAAGGAGGTGAGGCGATGCGAACGAGCACGAACAAGAGGATGGAGGGAAAGAGAGTGCTCCAGGGATACCGAATCCTCACGGTCGAGGTCGATCCGTTGAGGTCAACGGCGGCGGAATCGGGAAGCTCCGGTTGAGGTGCTAGGGTTCACAAAAATTGCAAAAATGGAACAAGGAGACGGAGGGGGTTTATATGGGGATAAATACGTGAAGAGGGGGCAGGGGATCGAACTAATCCGCGCGGATTTCGCAGAGGGGATCGATCTGTTTCAATGAGATCGTGTTGGGCACGATCTGTTCGTGAGGAAGGGGATGACGTGTGGGTCCTGCTGTCAGCGGTGGAAGGGGAAAAGTGGGCTGCGTGCAGGTGCTGCTGGGCCGGCCCATTGGCGCTGCGCTGCGCGACGCGTGCTGGGGAACGCGGGCAGTACATAGCTAGCGGGGTTAGGTGGGCTGGATGGGCAGCGCGGCTAGGGTGGCCGGGTAGTCTTAGTTTATTTTTTTTCTTTTGTTTCATTCTTTTTCTATTTTTTGTTTTCTTTAATAACTTTTGAATTACAATTCCAAATGACTTGATTTTTGTCTTCAATTTTTTATAAAATTTAGAGGATCCACTTAGTGTCCTTTTTGCAATATTTCACTAGATTCAAAATAGGGTTTGAATATAGTGTTTTGCAATCCAAAATTGTTATGAATGCAAAATGCCATGCTCATGAATGAAAATACAATTTTTTTTCTAGTCCCAATTTTCAAAATCTTGGGATGTGACACTTTGCAAGGAGATGTGCAGCACCATTCGCTGTTCGTCGTACTGCACCTAACATCACTTCATTGAAGTCCTTCATGAGCTCTTTAATTTCTTCCACCGACGACCCATAAATTGACCTATCCCGATCTTCCCTGCTCAGTTTCGCCACAGCTGTCGCACAGTCTGTTTCCAGCCACACCTTACGAACCTGGCATTCCTTCACAAGAAGCAAGCCCCGACGACACGCAAGGAGCTCAGCGCCTTCAGCTTCAGCAACGCGGTTAAAAAATGGCAGGCCCTGATAAGAACCTCCCATGGTGGTCTCTGATAACCACACCTCCCCCACCGCTGCTATCCTCCTGGCAAAAAGCGTTCGTGTTAACCTTACTCCATGGCTGCTTTGGCGTGATCCATCTTTCATTGTCCAGCACCCTCGAACTAGGGACTGATGCATGGACATTGCTCCATTCCTCAACCGCAACATAGGTTTTCATGGCTACATCCTTTGGTGCTTGCAGATTTTTAGTCTCTCTGGCATCGTTTCTTGCCTGCCATAGATTATACAACATGGTACACATCCAGGCCAGCTGATCTGACTTGGCTTTTCCAAGCCACTCAAGCAACCATCCTTTGAGCTCCATATGACATGATATTCTCCTCGGTGGCCCATCCCACTTCACACTAGTTTGCTCTGCAAGAAAGGACCACGCTGAAACTAAATGAGGACAGGTCCAAAACCGGTGTACCAAACTCTCTGTTCTTCCGCACACTAGACAGACAACATTGTCTTTAATCTTCCTATGGTTGAGTTCGGTACCCACAGCTAAGCCATTCTCTATCATCCTCCATACATGAACCTTTGTCTTGCTAGGGATTTGAGCTGCCCAAAGCGCAAGCCACCCTTTATGATCAGCACAAGAATTAGAAGTTTCCTCCATACCTCCCCTCATCCTCTTGCGCTGAGTAGCAAGATGATACGCCGATTTCATAGAAAAACACCATTCTTAGTGAAGTTCTAAGCTTGAAAATCCTCAGCTTCCAACCGGCCAACCGGAGTACGTAGGATATCGGCAACATCCATCTCATAGAAAAAATCATGCAGCTTTTCTACATCCCACGCACCCCCCTCAGGTACAATAAAATCCCTGACCAACTCCGGGCAATCATCATGTTTACATCCCAGTGGACGTTGTGCTCCCGCACGCGGTATCCAATTATCGCTTGTTAACTTGATTGATCGGCCGTCTCCAACCCGCCATACAAGTAGGGGTGGGCATAAAAACCGATAATCGAAGACCGAAACCGAAAAGACCGAGACCGAACCCGAATAGACCGAAACCGAAAAGACCGACAAGAAAATTGGGTAGTGAATTTTATAGACCGAATTTATTTTGGTCTATTCGGTCTTTAGTTCCTAAGTAACCGAATAGATCGAATAGACCGAATTTTACATGAGAAACTCCAAATTTGTGTGATGTGCATGAATTATGGCATTGTTGAATGGTCATCAAAGTGCTATTGTAGAGTTGCTACATTTTATTAGGATTGTTGCACGTTTATTTCTTCCACTAAATGATAACATATGTATTACAATATTTAAAATATAGTTAAAATATTGTCATATTTTTAATAAGTAATGTCTATATTTTGTGTTGACAATATTGACCATGTTATTCGGTCATGACCAAACTCGAACCCGAATTAGTAGGTACCCGAATTTTTCGGGTAGTAAAACTATCAAGTATAATTCGGTCTTTATTTTTTTAAGGACCGAATTTAAAATAGACCGAAATACAAAGACCGAATTGTCGGTCATGACCGAACGCCCACCCCTACATACAAGACCCGCTTTCAAGAGCTCTCTACCATGCATAATCCCCTTCCACGTGAAAGAAGCCTTGCTAGGACAACCCGCTGTCAGGAAATCCCCCTCCTTGTAATATCTAGCTTTCAGTACCTTAGCGCATAGGGAGTTTGGATCAGTAATAAGCCTCCACCCTTGTTTGGCAAAAAAGCCTGGTTGAAGCATTCATAGTCTCTGAACCCAAGCCCCCTCCCCCCTCCCCCCTTTCCTTACTCTTACACATTCTCTCCTAGCTGATCTAGTGAACTTTCCGCTGGTCTTCCTTGTCCCCCCACCAGAAGTCAGAAGCAATTGAGCTTAGCTGCTTACACATTTTCTTTGTAAGCTGAAAGCAGCTCATCGCGTACGATGGGGCAGCCTGAAGAATCGACTTGACTAGGATACTTTTTCCTTCCTTTGACATACCTTGTCCTTTCAGGCCCTTAACCTTACCCCAAGTTCTCTCTCGAAGATGCTTAAAGCACCCATCTTTCGGGCGACCAACGATAGTGGGCAGTCCCAGATATCGTTCAGAAAGCGCCTCCAACGAGATACCCATAATCTGCTTAAGATTAGCTTTGACACTGTCAGCACAACCCGCGCCAAAAAATATGGAAGACTTATGCAAGTTGACCTTCTGCCCAGAGCTAATCTCATAGTCCTCCAACACACGCTTCAGAGCAACCATACTACTAGTCGATGCTTCGAGGAACACAACGCTATCGTCCACGAACAACAGGTGAGTGACATGAGGGCCTCCTGCACCGAACTGAACACCTCTTATTTCATGTGCTTGTTGAGCTTCTTTAAGCAGCGCCAAGAAACCTTCCACACAGAAAAGAAATAAATACGGGGATATCAGGTCTCCTTGCCGCAGACCCCTGGTTTGACCAGGTTTGCCCATGGGTGCAACTTCAGCTCATCTGGACATGGTAATGACCCTACTCTCGAAATACATATGTTCCTGGAGATACAAGGTGATGAATTTGAACCGAGTACTCAATACACAACAAACTCGCGGAAAGAAGGAAGAAGAAAACAAGAACCTGGTAACATGATTGTCAAAGCACAATCATAGAAACCATAGATGGACATAGCATACAATATCCGGGCAATATTTACATGAGGGTTACATACTTGCTATGAACCCATCCAATAAAATATGTACAACTTCTTGATTTTTTTTCAGGGATTTTCCTAGCATCTTTTATACATATATGTACATCGGTGAATGCTAAGGCTAACATGACCAGATCTAGCAAACCATTTTGGAGAATAGATCATCCAGAGCTGAGTACAAGGGTTGTGCAGCTCTAGGCTTCTCCACCCTTCCAAACAGGATATCGGTTGTGGTCAAGTACGCATCGCCGTAGAAGCGCAAATTGGTGTCTGATCTGGTTGTCACCACATTTCCTTCCAGTGAGACCCCAACAAAGGCACCTGTTTCAAGTTAGAGGTTATTAATCAAAAGGCTATTAAGGTAGCTGTAATGAAACTGCATACTTCTTAACAGGGAAAGGCAAACATAGGAGATTGATTTTACTTGTAAAGATTTCCTGTGGCTAGTGAGAGTAATGAATGCGTGCCAATGATCTTTTTTTCCTCCAAAATTCTAGACTATACATGTTCGATGTGGTATTTTACTTGATAACAGTGTCAAAATCATGCTGCTCTCCACCCATTTCACATTTCTAGTAGTAATAAAAAAGCATACATCTAAAATCATGCTGGTCTCTTGTTTCAACAAGTTCTAATATTAAGCATATATATCTGAAATGACAGCAATATGAAGAGCAAACTTTCGTATTAGTACCTTCGCTGCAGCTGTAAGTGTAGCATATACCAGAACCTTTTTCACTTGCTCGAACATCTGCTTCAAGGGCTCTGCCGATTGGTCCTGCTGCCGCACTCATTCCTGCCCCAAGAGAAAGATGCATGCGGCTACTGAATGCCTTGACGGCTTTAGGATCATGAAGCACGATTATAAAATCTGTCAATTCTCCTCCAATCTGGAAAATACAAAGAAACGCCATTATTATTGCGAGATTAACAAACCAAGACAAACTGTAGTTCAGCATCCAAATGATAAAAGTGCTTGAATAAAAACTTGTTTTTGGCATCATGCAAACGTCATAAGCAAAAAGGCCATGATGCCTAAATGAATTTCATGAGAACTAATTCAGTGAAGAACAGAAGAATTAATGAATAACATGCATGTTCCTTTTTGTGGTCAAGATAACAAAAACTTATATCACCAGCACTCCAGCAGTGCATCCAATTCACATTAAAGATTGATTATATTCGACAAATACCTGCACTCCCCATCCCAGTCCAACAGATAAAATCGCTGACGGAGCAGACCAAGATCCATCTGATCTGCGAGCAACTACAAGACCAGTGCCCATTTTGTACGTAAGAACTGCACCTGCCTTGGCAACTGTGAGCACAGCAAGCCCCTTTGCTCCCTTGAGGATAGATGATGGTATGGACTTCTCAGGATTTAATCTAGAAACCTACATATTCAAAAACAGAAACACTTCTCAGCTCTAGATGACAAGTATACATCAGTTTGAGGGGTAAAACATAAAACATACCTGACAATATTTCCTCAGCGTATTTGTTGCTTTGTATAGCTCATACTCCATTGATAGTCCAACAGGCAAGTTCAACCAGCTCCTCGTACTTGTCCAATCCATGACATCATGTTTCGCAGGCTGCATGGCGTTACTGTTGTAGTTGATCAATAATCCCTGGAGTGGATCAAGTCTATCATAGCAAGCATCGCACACTCTCTGAGGATCACGCTGTCTGAACTTCATGGGCATCAAGCACCTTCCCTTGGAACATTCTTTGCAGAATATACCTCCACAGAAGCGGCAATGGTGCCTTCCCCGAGTCAGGGCTGTGAAAGGGTTGCTGCATTGTAGGCATACACTAGTAGAGCTATCTGGTAACCACTCTGGGGGATCTGCCTGCAACACCTCCCTGTATGCACTGAACTGTAACGCATTTGCTTCGAGTAGCGGCGGTGCACTCGGAACGCAGACAGATGGATGGAGATCACCATCCTTGCCAGATGCTAGAAATGATACACCTGTGCTGAAATTTTGCTGTTGTGATGCACTATCCTCGCTCTTACTTGCACCCGAAACAATCGCTGCAAGGCCACCTAGAACAGTCTTCAAATTGATAGTTGGATTAGCTCGTGTTGTACTGAAGGGATCTTCTCTGGGGCCATATTCTGATGGAAAGTCTGGTTCCAGGGATGGCTCGTAGAGATAATCGTGCACCAAATAGTTGTTTTCTGCATCTAGATTAGATATAGGAGCTCCCTGGCTGTGGCTGCTTCCAAATTTGGAGAAGGATGAGTACGACTTCACGTCATTTGGGGTCTCCATGGAATCATTCAGATACAGCACTTATGTAGTAATTGGTAATGACACAGAACGACCTAACAAAATGAGATGGAAACAGAGATTAATATGGTAAATCGTTCAGGTCGTTTCTCTAGTTCATTATAACATGATCATTCTTTGACCAAATTCATCAATTGAGGTGTGTGCTTCTAACAGATATATAGAACTATATGCGTATTTGTGAATTACAGAGCTAAGAACAGCAGGTTTTCGATTCAGCGTTCTACTTCTTTGACTTCTTCAGTAATAAGCATTGCAACAGAGGCACGAACGATACAATGTAACTTTATCTGCATGACGAAGCCGAAGGCAGGTAAATAAAACTAGAGGCGGAATCACAGCTGCACTGAAGCACACATGAAGTAACTCCGGAACAACGATGAGTTGCAGCACGTATACATATTATCCTCTACGGGCAAGCAATTGGGGACAAATTCCGAAACCCTACATGAGCAGATGGATTGATCAACCGACAAACCTACCCTGCCTAACCAGTAGAACAGCTATCACGTACAAGCAGAACAAATCAATCCACTAAAACTACGCGATCGTATCAAACGGCTCGGCGAGAGGGGAAGGTAGCTAATAAGTCCCAATCTATCAACCCTAACGAATCGCCCCGCCGTAGGACGCGGAAGAAAAATCAGGAGAGCAGGCGCTACCGACCTCTGGGCGTTTGCCGGATGAAGGGGGGCTTCGAGGTCGATCGTCGCCAGAGGAAGCGTCGGGCGTGGGGATTTGCTGGGTTTCTTCCGTTCGCCGGCAAAGATGGGGTAAAGTTGGAAGGAGAAGGAGGACCGATGCGGTCACGCGGCTGCCTCATCTGTACGCTACCGGGCTTGGGCCCGGGCTCGGGTTCTGGTCGATCCGGCCACGTGTTGGTTTCACACCTGCTAAAGGGTCCGAGTTGGCAGCGCCGGCGCCGTCAGACGCGCGGGGCCCACTTTAGGCCCAGGTAGGAAGCGCTGGATAATGGACCGGGCCGCTCCGGCTTTGCGCCGGCTATCGTGCTGCCGTGAGACGGCCGCTCCGGCGGCCGCCGTGGCAGGAAGCAAAAAAGCTCGACCCCTCGAGATGGAGCGGGCACGGCGGGGTGGCGCGCCCGGGTTCTTATCAGTAGCGGCGGCTGCAAGCTGGCTGTATGGAGGAGTGCGGGCGGCGGCGTCGCGTCTAAGCGTACGGTGTGGGGGAGTTCGGTTGGCTCGCAGCTCGCCGCCGCCTTCGACTTATCATTCAGACTCCGCTCCTCTGTGCGCCTGTTGCGTGAGTCCTCTCTTTACTTTGTTGCTTCAGTTCCGTGGAAAATTGCTGAAATCCTTACACAATGGCCAAGTATTTTGCGAGGCGTAAATTTCGATCCTCGAGTGCCTCGAAAGCATTCGCCTAGAATTCTAGATGCACCGGAATTCTGAAGAACTCCGTGCCAATGAATGTTAGCTGCGAAGAATTTCGGGTGATTTGAGGGTAAACAAAGACTTATTTTATTATTCATTCAAATCAAGAGAAGTACAAACCAGTGAGCAGTGAGTACATTCCTCATAGTTCCTCTCCCACAGACAACACAGAGACTCTCACAGGAGCTAAGTTCCCTCGAAACTACAACCTAGGAAAAGCAAATGCATAATATTCTCCAGTCTGTGCTTCAACGCTGAATCAGGAATGGGAAAGTGGGGCGGTCGTCCGCCGTTTTATTTCTCCGGTAAGGCCGAATCATTTGCCCGAGGTCTCGCCCTCGATAGCCAATGGAACAGTGGTAGCCTGCACACAACAAAGGCACAGAGAAACCGAGTCTCAAGACATGATCTGAGCTGAAATTGTCACGGTGGTCGAACGCAATTTCATGCCACCTACCATTTTGCGGTACTTGAGGGCATAGAGCATCTCGAGGTAGCGACGAGTCTCACGCCTGTCGAGGTTGGAGACATACTTCCAGAAACCATAGACGCCAGACAGGGTCATCAGCCTCTCAGAGTACAGCTTCCAGGTGTACCTGCGTCAAGATCATGCCATGGCATCAATCTCAGTTCAGTGCTGGTAAAAGAGGCAGCGCATGTGCATCAGATGGTAACATGGACAGATGAGAGAGCGTTGCATATATACTTCTCCTCAATGCGCTGGAGTCCGCCCTGCGAGATATTATTCCAGTGGCTCGGGTCTTCCTGGCACTTCTCAAAGAACTCCACGAGCAGCGCGGAGGCCTTGTCATTCTGGTATGGATCAATGTGGTAACCGGACACACCATTCATAATGATCTCAGCTGGACCACCATATGCCGTGGCGAAAGTGGGAAGGCCACATGTCATGGCCTCTATCACGGTGAGCCCGAAGGCCTCATAGAAAGCAGGCTGTGCACAGGAAGGCAACACAAAAGAAGATTGTCAGAACTAACGAGTGTTACAATTCAGTGGTAGTGATTTACTAGCTTGACTGTGTTCTTCACCTGCACAAAGGCTCCCTTCATGTCACAGATGTAGCGGTACAGCTCACCATTGCGGACACGGTTCATCTGAGCAGAGATCCAGCGGATGTGCCCGCTCAAGTTGTATTGGTCGATAAGATCAAACATCTTCTTGAACTCAGCCTGCTCCTCCTTGTCCTTGGACTCCTTTCCATGGTCACCACAGACAACCACAAGGTTTACCAGCTCCTGCAGGCGTGGGTTACGGCCATACAGTTCGACCAGGCCTGTCATATTCTTGACACGGTCCAGCCTAGCCATCGAGAAGATGATCGGCTTCTTCTTGTCCTTCAGCACAAATCTGGAGAGGTGCTGCTGTTAGATGACCAGAAAGGCGTGCATCTGATTTATAAGAACTCAAAACTGATACAAGTATGGCCCTTACTTGTGCTCAGCATTCTCGACATCACTGAAGAGTAGCTCCTCAATCTCAGCATGGAGGGAGGTGAGCCTCTTTTGTTGTTCAGTGTATGGGAAGTAGATGGTCATGTCAGCACCAGGAGAGACGATGTTGAACTTGGGGTCGAAGACATCAATACCATGGACAACACGGTAGAGACCAGGCATTGTGAATGCCATGTGCGACTCGTACTGACCTACGGTGTCCTTGCTGAAAAAAGGAAAATTGGACAGAAACATTAGATCAATTAATGATTTTTGCAAATGACCATAGTGGTGTTTCTGTGAGAAAGAGAATCTTACTTTCCAGCAATCTCTTGGAAGGTACTGGTGATGATGAAGTCAGCATGGTTCATTGCGATCAGGTCAGCTGTGAACTGGCAGGAGAAGTGGTAGTGATCCTCAAATTTCTTCCAGTAAAGGTCAGAGTTGGGGTACTTGGTTTTCTCAAGTGCATGGGCGATGGTACACTGTGTACAAGGGAATAAGAATTATGATGAGATACTACAGAGAAGAGAAATAGATATTGTATTGAGCAAGGGGGTAGAATACATACATGTGTAACCCCCAACTTGTGTGCCAATAAACACGCGACAAGGTTGCCATCACTGTAGTTTCCAATGATCAAGTCAGGGTTGGCCTGCAGCTCTCCAGCGATCTCATGTGCCACATCCTGAAAGCAATATGGAAAAATGATGAACAGTGCCATCCTAGTGAAACACTACAAACAAGCTGCTGAAAAGAGAGCTGTGTACATCGGTGTAAGCTTCTAGGTAAGGCCAGACTTCAAATCGCGAGATCCATTTGCGAACAATGCCTTCTTCTGTTTTGAATGGCACGCGCAGGATGTGGGTGTGCTCGGTGCCAAGGACCTTCTCAAGGCGCTGGCCGCAGGTGGTTCCATGTGCATCAGGGAGCATCCTTGTGACCTACGTAAGGCCAAAGATGTCTCATTAGGGTCAATTAAAATTGTGAATTCATATTTTATCATATCGGGTAGTAAACTTACTATTAGAATCTTCGGTGTAATGTCGAGACCTTGTTGCTTGATTCTCAACAGCATCTCACTCTCCATAGCACGGACTTGGTCCAAAATGTAAACAACCTGTGGGTTGCCATCACATTAGAAAATTGGTAACAAAAAAGATTCTGTGGTGTTTAGTATAAGAAGAAGAAATATGTCAAACGCCAAACTTATGTAGGGGGATTTTACCTGCCCACCAGTATCAGGGTAACCCAAGACGTTGGCCTGAGCAAAGTAACCATGAGGAGAGAGGATAACAACGTTGAACACCATTGGGATTGTTCCGAGGAACTTCTCCAAGGTGGACGGATCAGGGGCCTCAAGTAGGTCCAAGAGAAGGTGAATAGTCTCATGTGCACGGTTAGCACAGTCGCCCCAACCTTTCTCCAAACCAAGTTCCTGGAACCTGAATTTATGCAACCAAAAAAAGTTTGTGACATATGTAATGATGTTAAAAAAATTGTAGAGAGCAATAAGGCTTTCAATGATCATGGATATGATGATTATGCAGTACCTGTGGTGGAACTCCGAGTATGGAGTGTCAGCTGGAAGGCCTGACAGATGCTTCTCTGCCTTCCTGAGTGCATCTTGGAGGGCACTGAGACTGCGGATTCTGTCGTTCAACATCATGGTCTGAAGAAAGAAAGAAAAGATTACATACTCCGGGTGATTCAACAGCAGGTAATATCTCCAGTTTAAACCTTTCAATCGTCTCACAGATGGCGATCATCCTCTGTACTTAGTTAAAGAATCTGTCCCAAGCATTTTTTAGTTACGTAGTCTCATTAAGTATGACTGCACCTATATTTTGTTAGTCTGATTATGCTCATATGCTGTTATTAGATATATCTGAGCGAAGTTCTTTTACCAAAATTGGAATGGAGTCATCATCCATGCTCCACGGTGGTGTCACTGACTGCCATTTTTTGCTCACTCACCAACATGCATCCTCTAGACATGTTTACTAGCAATGAGATCTAATTTCCTTATAAGTAAGTTATATTACATGTGCTAGAATACTTGGGGTGGGCATTTACACACCAGATTTTTACGGGTAAATTATACAAGCCTGTCAGTTTTCAACAAACAAAACTATAGTTCTATTAGTGAACATTTAACAAATATATAGTCAAATGATCCAAACTGTAAAGCAAGACACCAGAGATTGTAACCTACCATCCCCTTGTAGTTGTGCCCGCGGAGGAAGTTGAGCAAGGGGTACATGCTCTCCTTGTCATGGAAAAGCTTCGATGACAGATGCCTGTTCAAGAACTGCACGCCGTTGCCAATAGACTTCGACAGTGATGGGCGAGGGAAGGAGGCGTTGAATGGCTCAAAGTCCAGCTCAAGCACAAAGTTGTTATCGGTGCTGGAATTTGAACATAAGAAGCACTAAAGTACCGTCTTAACATCTGATAAAACTAAGGTTGTAATTTCACAAAACCACAGATACCTTCCATTCACCAGTTGTTCCTTGAACTGCAAATACTCAGGGACGCTCAATTCCTCAACACCAAGTTCGCTCACATTGACCCTCACATACTCCCAAACACCGGGCCTTGGCCGGATGGCAAGAGCAACCCATGGAGGGATGACAATCGCCTCCTGTATGAGAAACCAACATCTAGATCAAGAGCTGAAAACTCTGGAAGCATCACTGGAGTGACACTGCAGTGACTTTTGGTGGCTCAAACCTGTGCCCCTCTTAGGAGATCCTCAAAGGCGGTGTCCTTCAGCTTCTCGCGCTCGGCCTCAGGGATTGCGGCATTGTACTCGGCAGTGATCTGATGGGGCTGCAGCATTCCCTTTCCATGGTTAACAAGCCTGAAAAGGTTGTCGCATAACAGCAGATACGTCAGACCTATCAAGCGGTGTTACTTGAACAAAGTGTGCTAACAAATGTTGAAGTACTTTGTTATAAATACAAGTAGCAATAAGAGTTCATAAAGGTGCAGAAATACAGAAGCAAGTGTTCCCTTTTGAAATTGTTTTTGGCAGATGATGCTTCAGTTAGCCCCACCAAAACAGTCTTAACATATGAAAGCATGCAGAATTGCAGATCATATCAGTTTTGGTCAGATCTACTCCAACTCATGAACAATAAACAGAATATGTTGTAACTGGGCGTACAGCAAAGGTGTCATATTCCAACTCGTACTTGTAGCATAATTTAGGTATACACAAGGCAACCATAATTCATCACTTAACCATGTTTTGTATGCAGGGATTCTACAAACTGCCAGCCGGCCAGTCCAGTCTGCAAAAGATTAAAGACAGACCTTGAGAAGACGGCGACGAGCTCATTGGTGTGCGCCGAGAGGGAATCGCCGATGCGGTCCCTCACGCTGTGGAGACGGCTCAGGGCACGCTCTCCTGCAGACTCCCCCATTGATATCCTCCGGTTGGGTCCTCGGGCCTTAACAACAGAAATAATTTATCTGATTAGCGCCTTCAGTCAACATGTACATAATAAGATTCTTAGAAAGCATGTTCCAGTTCGTTCAAAAAAAAAAGCATGTTCCAAAAGACGAGCTGATTTTGGGGTCACATTTGACAATCAAACATGTAGTTATAAAAAGTTAAACACGAAGTTATTTGACAAGAATTGAGAAGAGAAACTAACAGGTCGATGGTTTCCAACAGTAAAGGCCTCTAGTTTTTCCTCCTGCCCACAGGGTGCTTGTGCTGACAACGCTGTACGAGCTATTGCGTACCAATAAATAGGGCCAAAAAGGACGTACGTGCAAAGAGTGTCTAGAGGTTTTGTACTTTGGGAACCAAATCATGGGATTAGCGTGGGATCTAGCCGTGTCAAGCTAATTAATTAAAACTAACCAAAATAATAAAGGAGATGTAGATAAATAGACACGGATCGGGTAATTCTCGAGAGTAGTACGACTCCACGTAGCAGCAACAAGCTTATCTAGTAGGATTTGTCAGGATTAATAAGTCTTAATTACTGGGTTCGGCAGAACACTTGCATAGAAAGTTGTTAGCCTTCACGAGTTGCATAGAAAAGGAAGCAAACAAGCTGCTAAATTTACCTTGCATTCAATGGACTTGGAATATGCTCTCAGAAAACAGAGAAGAAAAGTTAAACTAGTAGTAATTGCTAAGCCCCAGCATCATATGCCATATCCATATGCACAGAGGCAGGATATGCAATTCTGCACTGGATCTTTACAGGAGTATAACCAAACCGCCATAATAATCACATGGATCTCCCAACAGTTCACACGCTCATCAATATTCCGGTTCCAACTTCATCAGAAGCAAAAGATAAAGATCTCCTCCATACCAGCTACAGCAACCAAAGAAAAAGCAAAGCTAGTAGTAGTAGAACCGAGCACCAAAGTGCATGCAAGGGAGAAGAGAACGAGACGACCAAATTATGATGCCAACGATCTGACCAAAGCTTTTCTTTTCACAACTCTCTCAACCCAAGCTCAAGAAACCAGAAAGAAAGACGGTTTTGGCAGCACCTCGCTCTCTCCACCTGAATCGCTGAAACTGGCTAGCCCAGAGACCGATCTATGGAGATGCAGCCATCATCATCCATAGTACCAGCAGCAGCAAAACATTCTTGAAGTACTACATGAACTTAGATATGTATGTATAGATACTGCAAATGGACACAGTTCCTTTACCTTGATCCAGGGAAAGAGGAGGCGAGGAGGGAAACGCGAGGCCGGGTTTGGTGCGCGGTGAGACTGCGAGAGTGAGATGGCTGGGCGATGTCTGCGCCCATATTTATACACGGGCAGTGCGCAGGAGGAGGCCAGGCGCGGGTGAGGTACTCAGGCGCCACGCGACGCCTCCCACCACTCGCCCGATCGCCGGGGAAAAGGACGCTCTCCGATCGATCTGGTGCTCGCTCAGCATCCGTTCGTCACATCCACTCTTGGCAGGATCGCATCAATGGCTGTAAGGGCGTCACGGAGGCTTCCACCTTGGAAATTAGTGCTCAATTCTCGAGGCGATAAGCCAAGTGTTCTGTTTCAGATAATGCGCTGCAACAAGTGTTCGATGACAGTGCGCCACGGTGGTGCGTGCTGCTGCTATGGGGATAGCTGCTGGCAACAAAATCTGTTGCCTACAGCTACATCGCATCGGATCGCATCGGATGCCCCGTCCTGCGGCCGCTAGCTAGGTAAGTAAGTAACACGCAGTTTGTTTCGGAACCTGGTAAAACCGCATTTAGAAGTTTCTGCATGCGCTCATCGTCAGTTTGGTTGCAGATTAGGCTGCCATGCAATGCGCACATGTCTTGTAGTAGCAACCGATGGCTCTCGTACGCCGCTGCCATGGAGAGCAGCGATCAAGTGCGCGCGGGTACCTTTTCCGCGCTTGTCTCGCACTCGCTGAGGTAGCACTTCAGTGGTGAGGAACTGATCGAGCAAGGATCCGTGTGCGTTAGGGCAGAAAAAAAATCTTAATTAAGGGGGAATCTCTTGACAAAAAAATGAGATGGAAATAAAAATAGAGATAAATGCACTATTGGTCACAAAACTTGTCCGAGATGAGTGATATGGTCACACAAGCAGCAAAATGTGAAAATCCAGCGGGAAATTTTCCTTCGATGGGTCATTTGGTCATGAACCGGGCTCTGGGGCATTTTATTTGTCCACGTGGCCACGGCCGGTGTGTTTTGGCAGGGAAAAAGGGGCACATGAGATATCCAGGGAGAGTAGAATTTTCAGCTACATCCTCGAGAAATTAGGACAAGGTTTTATTTGCTAAAAGTCCCAATCATTAAATCCCCTTCTCCGGAATCGATGTTGACGCAAAATCCCAAATCAAATCGTCAAAGTGTAAATCCTAACCCCAGAACCACGTACCATCATGGCATGCTCCAATGGCCAAATTTGGTCACTTCCCGGAGGAATTGATACGACGCGTACCTTTGCCCGACCATCGAGAGATGTGTGCTTACTCGCACGCGGGGCATGGTGGCTCGAAAGGTTCATGGTCTTGCACTGGTGGCCACCCTCTTTGGTGAGTGGTTGACTGTCTCACCGGAGAAAAGGTGGCAACGTTGAAGAGTCGGTGTGATGTGCGGAGAGGTGACGTCAAGGTCAGGGTAACTTCACTGCAGGACGATTACTTTCTCCGGTTTGTGTGCAGCGAGGATTGTACTCGTGTCCTCGATGTTTCCCTGTAACATCATGTAGTTCAAAAGAATTGAAATGGATAGAGAATAGATATGTGCATTACATTCATGCATGTAAAATACATAAAAAAAATGATTAAACTCGTCAAAGTGATTGAAGTTTCACTTAAGTTGATGAGTTAGGATTAGATCATCAAGTTGAGTGCAATAAACTTTGATATGACCTTTGCTAAAACTCTATCTTGGGTATGGGAGGTATAAGCTATACTCATAACTAGAAGGGGGAAACACATCCTTAAAGAATAGATATTACTTCCTTAGTTCGGAAATAAGTATCATGGATTTGTGTAGATACACATGTATCACTTGTGCGTGACAATTCTCTAGTATATGGAAAATCAAACAAAGTCTTGTATCCAGATTTTGATATTTCCAAACCTTGATCTATTTTATTCTTGTCTATCCAAATCATTAAATCATATAATCAGAGGGGAGAGATCTGGATGTATTAGAGTGTTACCATCATCTTTAGGATGGGGGTCTTACCGTATAATCAATTCAACTTGGTTGTCGGAGGAGTTAACTCACTCCTGAATGGTTTAGAAGAGTTATAGTAACTATATCATAAGAAAGGATTCCTTGTGTTCAAACCAAAGCTAGCATTTACTTACTCTTATATTTGCACACTGCCAAGTGTATCCAACCCTATGGAAATTATTTTGAGTTTCAAATGATCTCCTTTGAACTAAATTTCCATCTAAAGATTTCATAAGTATCTTCATTATACCAAATTATTTTCTACTAAGAATTTAAATTCCAAGTCTATTCATACAAAAGTTAGCAAATTCCTTTAGATTATCTTATCTTCATATTAGGAATTGTCCTTAATAAATATTTTAAAGGAAATATCCCTTAACGATTTCTCTCATAAAGAAATCTTAATTATCATTTGAACAATTGGGTTTGAGTGCACTTAAGCTTATGGCATGTCTCTAGCTGTAGTTTCAAAGTTCACAACAAGCAATTGGCCACTAATGTCGGATATCCTCTTCAACCAATACACAACTAGCTTAGCATTAGATAAACCATAGCACATATCCTGTAGAAAATCGGCCATTAAGTGTCAACACCAGTTCTTCCTCTAACAGGAATCAAAATGGTCTATCTTTTCATCTACATACTTGCGGTCATACAAAGTACACAAAAAAACACCCTGATGAATTTGTATTACGAACAGACCATCACTAGTCCCTACATTGCATAGAAAAATGTTCAAAACCTTAACTTTTCATCCGCGGATCTACTAACCATATGAACTAGAACATCGATTTGTCAAATACAACCTAATCAATACAAATCGAACAAAAATCATCACTATAACAACACAATTTCAAGAGCGACTCTAACCATCGGGTGGAGGAGGATCCTAGAGATTCCTCTATTGTGGCTCCGCATAAACTGCATACGAACTAGCCCTCCCTGGTCCTGGCACTCTGATGTCGACGTTATTGTCACCATTGACCCACTGTGGTTGCCTTCCTCCTCCATGGGTATGATGCTCCTCACTTGCATACTTATCTCCCCATCTTATAGTCAGCCTGGTGAACACAAGCCAACACAGATAGCCATGTGGACAAAGAAAACGTCCTGAGCCGGTACGTGACCAAATCACGCATCAAAGAAAAGTTTCATGTTGATTTTCACATTTTGCTACTTGTGTGACCATATCACTCATCTTGGATAAGTTGTGTGACTAGTGAATGCATTTATCTTAAAAATATGTGTTATACAATAAGTTATGGTTTAAGTAAGAACCCTATCAATTATTACTTGTATGTCTGTGATAATGAATTTTAGTAATAATGCATAATAAATGATATCTACTATGATGGATTAAGATGTATTACTCACTCCATCCATAATAAGTGTCACTGATTTAGTATAGAGGAAGTATCTAAAATGTTAATAGGATCTCTTAGTTTTTTGAAAAGGAGCATATATTAATATCAGAAGATATCAATTACACTCAGCCTCTACAACAACGCATTTCCCTAGTGACCATACGGATGTACACACCAAAAAAAAGAATTATAAAAAAAGTCCCGATACAGTGACTCATTCATTGAAACAACAGTACTACCTGTTGGAGATATGCCCAAGAGGCAATAATAAAGAGGTTATTATCATATCTTCATGCTTATGATAAATGTTGACATCCCATGCTATAATTGTATTAACCGGAAACATTAATACTTGTGTGATTTGTAAATATAAAAAAGTCCCTAGTAAAGCCTCTTGTTAAACTAGCTTGTTGGTTAATATATGATCATGGTTTCCTGATCATGAAAATTGAGATATTATTAACAACAAGATCATATCATTAGGAGAATGGTGTGATGGACATACTCCTATAGATAAGTGTAGCATAAAGATCAAGTCATTTCAATAGTTTGTTTGTTATAAACTTTCTAATACATAGTAACCTAATTCCTTCGACCATGAGATCATGCTAATCACCATCACTGGAAGGATGCTTTGACGACATCAAACACCACACCGTACCTGGGTGGCTATAAAGGTGGCATTGAGTGTTCGAAAAGTATGTGTTGAGGCACATGCATCAAGAGTGGGATTTGTCCATCCATATGATGGATAGGTATACTCTGGGCCCTCTCGGTGGAATGTCATCTAATTAGCTTGCAAGCATGTGACTGGCTCACAAGGGATCACATATCACAGGAACGAGAAAAGAGTACTTATCGGTAACGAGGTTAAACTAGGTATGCAGAGATACCGACGATCAAACCTCGGATAAGTAAACTATCACGAGACAAAGGGAAATTGGTATCGTATGTAAGTGGTTCATTCGATCGCAAAGTAATCGTATAAATATGTGGGAGCCATATGAATTTCCAGATTCCTCTATTGGTTATTGATCGGAGAAGTGTCTCGGTCATGTCCGCGTAATTTACGAACCGTAGGGAGACACACTTGAGGATTCGATGTTGTTTAGTAGATATGGAATGTAAGGGAGTCCGAATGTTGTTCGGAGTCTCGGATAGGATCCGGGATATCACGAGGAGATCTGGAATGGTCCGGAGAATAAGATTCATATAAGGAAAGTCCAATTCCGAAGTTCAGGAATGATTCCGATGATTTCATCGGAGAGGTTCTAGAAGGGTCTAGAAGGTTCACTGGACCGGAAGGGGAAGGGAACAAGAATGTGTCATGGATAAGTGGAATGATTCGATCATGTCCTAGGTCACTTGGTTGGGCATTAGCAAAAAAGAAATCAAGCTCCAAATTGAAAGTCAAAAGGCAAGTTTGAAAAGTCAAACTGGGACAATGTGTCCTGGTGGATGAAGGAAAGAATCCTTCTTTCCCTCCACCACAAGCCAACAAGGAGAGGGAGTTGGGGAAGGATTCAAACTCCCCTCTCCCAAGCTGCCCTCCCTCTCATAAATAGAGGGGAGGGGGTGCCCCAAGGATACACAACACCAGCCCCTCCCCACCTAGCCGCGTCGCCGCCCCTAGCACCGCCGCCGCCGGCCATGCCTCCTCCTCTCCGGCCCTCTAAACCCTAGATTGCCGGAAACCCTAGATCCACCATAACATGCTTTGGCTTAGGCGAAGCTCTGCAGGATTTTCCCTCTACTTCCGACACCACACCGTCGTGCTGTCGGAATTGCGAGGGGAGAACTACAACCTCCGCTGCCTGCTGGAACAAGGGAGAGGAAGATCTTCATCGAGTACCGAACGTGTGACCAACTGCGGAAGCGCTGCCAGAACGCAGCGCCGGAAGAATCGTCTACGCGATCTTGAGATCGGCAAGTGTACGACTATATCACCCACGAGAATATGCTCTCGTTAACCGTTTTGTAATCTTAGAGGGTGAGTATTCTAATCGACTCGTTGCTACAATCTAGTAGATAGATCTTGGCTTGTTTGTGTGCATGCGGTAGATTTTTTTTGTTTTCCATGCTACGAACCCCTACAGTGGTATCAGAGTCATGTCTATATGTAGATCTGTTGTACGAGTAGAACACAATGGTCATTATGGGCGTTGATGCTTTTGTTGTCGATTGCTTCTTGTGTACTTTGCATCTTGCGGGATGGTGGGATGAAGCGGCCCGGGATAACCTTACATGACATCGTTCATGAGACTTGCTCCATGCTTGACATGCAACTTGTATTGCATAAGTGGCTTTGCGGGTGCATGTTTCTCCCAACATAGTGAAGATTCAATTTACAACGGGTGATTGACAATACTAGTATCAATGTTGTGGTTCTTGTTCGTAAGTTAGAACAACACTTGATGAAAGCCCCAAACCACGTAAGACATGCAAAAAAAATTAGAGGTGTCTAACTTTGTTTTGCAGGGGTGTGCTGTGACGTGATATGGCCATGATTGTGATTATATATGATGTATACAATGTTCCTTATTGTAAGTCGGCAACCGGCAGGAGCCATATGGTTGTCTTTTAATTTCGTCTAGACCCGCGTGTCTACTATTCAAAGTAGTTGTAATAGTTGATGCTGGTGGACGACAACCATGGAGCGGCCCCATTGACTTTGACGCCATGTCGGTGATGATGGAGATCATGTTCGTACTTGAAGATGGAGATTGGAAGCACAAGAAGAAAGGCCATATCATATCACATATTTTGAATTGCATGTGATGTTAATCCTTTTATGCATCTTGTATTTCTTAGTTCGCGACGGTAACATTATAAGATGATCCCTCTCACAAAATATCAAGTTATAGAGTGTTCGTCCTTAGTAGGCACCGTTGTCAAAGCTCGTTGTTTTGAAGCACCACGTGATGATCGGGTGTGTTAGATTCTGCGAGTGTATATAATGGGAGCAAGCCAGATTTTCTCATGCGGAAGCTAAGTTTTGATCTTGACGAGCCTAGCATGTACAGACATGGTCTCGGAACACGGAATACCGAAAGGTAAAGCATGAGTCATATAGATGATATGATGAACATGATGATTGTTCGCCTTTGAAACTATATCATGTCACGTGATGATCGGACTTGGTGTAGTGAATTTGGTTCATGTGATAACTAAAACAATGTGAGGGATATTGTTTTGAGTGGGAGTTCAATAGCAGTCGTGTTTAGATCTATAAAGAAATAGACATGGATGTTTCACATCTATGAAATAGTCGACATGTTGAGAAAGAGTTCACAACAATGTTCAAAGGTTGACTATGACAAGATTTGATCTTTCATAGCGATATTTAGTCTAGACGGATTAATGTAGCAATCACTACATATAATTTTGTTATGTGATAGTTGAATAAACAAAACAAGTTCTTCTGATAGAATTGTTACCTAGGACGTGTGCATAACACGGTCCATAAGGTTTTGTTAATTCAAAGGATGCTAAAAGCGTATGCAAACTACAATGGTTGATGTGAGCATCGCGGAGTTGGAATCTTCACCATGATGAAACTGTTAAAAGAGTTTAAATTCATCAGAGACGATGAAGATGCTTGCATTTGCAAGAAATTAAGTGGGAGCGATAAGACATATTTCTATTACATTATGTGGAAGACATATTGTTGATTGGAAATGATGTATCTTTTATTAACACATGTTAAAAATTTCATCTCGACGAAATACTTAGGCAAAACCCGAAAATTTGGCATCAATATCTATATATATAGATTGAGATGCTAATATGGTTATGCCAAATGTACATAGATGAGATATTGAATGAGTTCAATATGGAAATGACAAGAAAGGTTCTTGCCACACAGAAAGTGAAAGTGCAATGGACGTCGCCTAGAGGGGATTGAATAGGCTTTTAAAATTATTACGGTTTAGGCTCAAGTAAATGCGGAATAAAACTAACGTTTAATTTATTGAGCACAAAACCTAGCCACTAAGTTCACCTAAGTGCACCAACAACCTATGCTAAGCAATACAAGCAACAAGGTGATAGCAAGATATAAATACTTCAAGCACGATGGCTATCACAAAGTAAAGTGCATAAGTAAAGGGCTCCGTTGAGAGATAACCGATGGACGCGGAGACGAAGATTTGTTTCCCGAAGTTCACTTCCAAAGAAGCTACGTCTCCGTTGGAGAGGTGCGATGGCGCAATGCTCTCCGAACGCCACAAATGGCTCACCTCGAGGTGTGGTGGCTTGATGCTCACCCAACGCCACACAAGGACTCACCCCGGATGCGTAAGCACGCAACTCACCGACGCCACAAAAGGCTCACCCTATTCTCCCGAGTGCACACCACAAAAGGCGGGCACTCGCTCCACTATAGGACTCTTGAGGGCGGTCACCGAACCCGTACAAGATTGGGGCTATCTCCACAACTTAATTGGAGGCTCCCAACAACAAAGCCACAAAAGGCTACAACGCCACAAAAGGCCAACAAAGCCACAAAAGGCTACAAGACCAAAAAAGGTCAAAAACCCAACCACACAACCGTCTAGGGTTCCAAGAACCCAAGAGAAACAAGCCCACAAGCTTGAACTCACCGAATCTCTGAGGAGAACTCAAACCTATGCACCAAATGCAAGGGCAAGTCCTTCTCTCTCAAATTCCAACAAAGCTACAAAAGCTATTGGGGGAATAAGGGAGAAAAAACACAAGAGGAGAACACAAAACTCTCCAATATCTATATCCCAATGATTCCTTCACAAAGAAAGGATTTGACTTGGGGGGTTGTAGATCTAGATCTCCTCTCACTTTTACCTCAAAAGATGTAAGAATCATGGGAGGGAGAGGGAGTAAGAGATCTCAAATAGGTCAACAATGGTGGGCAAAAACGAGCTCAAAAGATGAGGAACCATTGGGAAGAAGTCCCCCTTAAATAGGACAAGGAAAAACTAACCGTTTGGGCCAGATTCGTGCCCCACCGGAACTTCCGGCCTCCCACCGGAACTTCCGGCAAATAGAAACACAAGTTACTGAACCTGACCGGAACTTCGGTCGGAACTTGGGCCGGAACTTCCGCCCAAGCAAAAACGCATGACAACATTGCACGAAAACTTTAATAACTTTTGATTCCGGACTCTGTTTTTGATGATATTAGGCTCGTTTTGAAGAGAACAAAAGGTTTTAAAAGATTATGCAAATAAACATCATAGTATAGCATGGAAGGATAAAACCAAATTGAGAAAGGTATGACCTCTCTAGAAGCGATGAACCGGTAAAACCTCCAAAACGCAAAACACAAGAAGTTGAGCTTGGAAACTCCGATTGGGATGAAACCAATTTTGTTGAAAAAATAAAACCAAGTAGAACCCAACAAAATGTTAAATATTGGATACCACCAAGGGATAAAATATCAAGTATATATATGTGAAGTATCCCCCAAGGTGTGGAGCCGGAAAACTCGCAAGATCAAAAACCGCAATAAGAAATGCAAGGGAAATCTTGGACGATGAACTAGAGCTTGTTATGATGATGACCACAAGATCTAGATCCTCTCATGGACAAGAACCAAATAAAAACCAAGAAAGATGATGTTATGAATGCGAAGGTTTGATCTCTCTCCAAACGATGCAATCGAGACACCCGCTTGAGAGCCCCTCTTGATAGTACGTCTATCTATCCTAAACCCGGTCTCCCAGCTAACAACTCGAGACCAGCAAAAGAGAATCCCTATCAAGAACATACCTTTGCCTTGAGTATCCCACTTGAACTTGATGTAGACCGTCTTGTTCTTCTATAATGGGAACACCTTTCTTGTTTGCTCTTGCTTGATGAAGATGAAGACTTGCAAATTGCTCCCCCATACTCCATGGGGAAACCTCTTCTTTGAACTTGTCTTCATCACCCCATGATCATGAGGATGGCAAGCTTCAAGCATAAGATCTTCTAGAGATGGCGCATCTTGAGCTTGCCCTTCTTCATCCCTTCTTGAGTTTTATCCATCTTGATGCAAATCTTTGTACTTGTCTTGATCAACCTTCAAGCTCCTTCTTTCTTCATGATTCCAATGGCACAAAGCCCTTGGACATTTCTTCAACTCTCAACCTTGAGACCAACACATGGCCCAAGCGACGCCAATGGACAAACCTACAAGTAAAACTCAATTTACACATTAGTCCATAGAGATTGTCATTAATTACCGAAATCACACATGGGGGCATACATGCCCTTTAAATCTGCAACACCCCGGTTCTGAAAAGACCGTGGCCTCTATGTGACATGCCAATCCCTGGATCGGTTCATTGGCCCACAATAGAGTAAGATAGATAACATAGCAAAATATCCGTGTATCATAAATAACGAAGATCCAGAGTACCATTATTACAATAAAAGCTTAGCCCAAGGCTAGATCAAATTATTCAGGTAGCAACATAAATAAAGTAAATCCTCCATTCTTCAAATTGCCCACAAGTGAACAAGTGCCGAGTGGAGTACCGTGGCCTAAATCGATTACTCAGAATCGGAATAACCTGCAACATGAAACGTAGCAGCCCCGAAGGGTCAATACATGGAATGTATGGCAAGTAGAGCTAGTAATGGAGACAATAGTACTAACATCTACATGCATATTTGGCAAGTGGAGCTGTATCTGGCTTGCATTTGCAAATACATTTGTCCTACTTTCATAAACAGTTTTTTATTTTCTTTGAAAAGATCCCAATTAAGTTAACCCAACAATATTAAAACAATTATGAAATTAGAATGAGCGAGAAACTTGTCATGGAATCAATATCAAGCAACTCAGATATCCATAACCGGGGACACGGCTAATCGATTAGATTATACACTCTGCAGAGGTTAGTACACTTTACCCATGTGACTTGGCCAGCCTAGCTCGTACCATCACTCTTATTTTGAGTGGTGATAGGGAGAAGTCCAAGATGAGACCGTTCGGGAAGTAGCTCCCCAATCCCGACGCGCACCGGTCCAACCTACCAAAATTCTACATCTCTGGATACGCGGGTTCGAGTTACCACAACCTACTAAGTCCAACCAACCGCCCATTCCATTATTGGCACATGGTTGTACACGTAAGCTACACAATAAAGAAGCCAATCATTCTCTCTTGATACCTGGGTGCCTTTCCGCAATGAAACCACCAAAAATTATCAATACCATCACACCCAGGGGATTCATTGATTAAGTTGTTTTAGTTTTCACAAACCGATACTTTTAGAAACAAGTCTCAATGATGTAACCCAGCCCTTGTTCAACATAGCATGGCTAAGCACATCTACCAACGGTGGTTCATCTACAAGGAAAGCCCTACCACATAGTAGGACATAGCATAGCGATAATATCATCCTACACATGCAACTACAAAATACACGACAATGCATTGAAAATAGTAGGACGATATCATGAACAAAGTAGCATCTACTTGCCTTGGTTGTAGCGGTCGGAAGAACAATCCACACACGAGCAAGCGTTGCACTCGTCACAATCTATACGATACAATTGCGATCATAAACAAACAATCCACAAGCATATGCAACAAATATGATGCATGAATGCAAGAACGACAAGTGAATTTGGTGCTACAGCTGCACCACAACATCCTATACCATAATACTACCGATTTCATGCATGGAAAATAGTTTTAGCGCTAGGAAAACTATTAAGCAAAAGTAATGCTCCAAACTAGAGCTAGAACTCAAATAATTCACTACCGGTAGTATACTGTTTGTAAAATCTTGGGAAAATTCCACCGTATAGGCATCGCTGATTAGAAACAGTACCAATTGGAATTACTCAAAAAGGAATTATAAAACTCCCCGAGTAATTAAAACACTGCAGAAAGCCACTAGACAGTTTCTGCAGAAGTTTTTACTATAAGCCTATCTTTTTAATTCACGATGAGATTCCCCTCGTTCCACTGAATCTAGGGACATATCATACGCGATTTTTGGAGCTACGGATCTTTTTCTATGAATTTATTACTCCAAAAAGGCCACTAACTAGTTTGATTAAACTGTACTAAACCTTGCTACAAAAGCCTGAACCAAAGGTACAGCGAGATTCTACACGACTCACTGAATCTACACATATTTTATTTGCAATTTTTGGCCATGCGGTTTAATTTCTACACAATTTACAAGATCCTACCGAAATCTGTCAACTAAAAGGATTAACGAAATTGACCAGTCAATTGTGTCTGTTGACTGGTCAAAGCGTCTGCTGACTGGGCGTTGACTGGACGTCTGACTAGTCAACGCCTGAGTCTGACCGGTCAACTAACGATCTAAGCCGCCGATCTGAGATCTGACGGTGGCTGCAGGCCTACCGGGAACAAACGGCGAAACGGACGGCGGCGAGTTCCGGACGGCGGCGGCGATCGGTTCCGGCGTCGGGGTTTTTCCTGCACGGAGGGAGACGGTCAACGAACGGTCCAAGATCGTCAACGCGGCGCGCAAGGCGGCGCCCGTGCGACGCGATACGGACAAAACGGCGCGCGAGTGTGTACGCGTATGCATGCATGCGTGCGCGTGTGTGCACGCGAGGCGCGGCGCAGCGCGCTGCAGCGAGGCGGCGGCGAGCGCGCGCGCGCGAGGGCGGCGAGGTGCGCTGGCGGCGGCGCAAGGCGGCGGCGGCGGCGCGCGCAACGAGCGGAGGCGGCGGCTGGCCGCGGTGGCGCGGCGGCGGGGAAGCGGCGCGGCGGCGGGAAGCGGCGCGGCGGCGGCCTTACCTGGCGGCGGGGATGGCGACGCCCAGCGGCGGCGGGAGGGTGGCCGGCGGCGGCGGCGCGCGGAGGAGGCGGGGTCGCGGTGGCGGGGCGGCTCCTGGCGGCGGCAGGGGCGATCGCGCGGGGGCAGGGGTCGGGCACGGTTCCTGAGGGCGGCGGCTCGGCCCTTTAAGTGGGCCCCTTGCGCGGGTCCTACTCCAATTCGGCGCGAAACTGGACACGAACTCGGAAATCGGTCCGGAAATTCGGACCGTTTTCCGGCGATTCACTAAAACGGCCGCAACTTCTCCGTACGAGCTCCGATTCGAGCGATTCTTGCGCCTACGGGTTCGTATGGTCGAGGGGAACAATCTAGCGTCAAGGTTTGAGCGGAACCACTAATCAACAAGGGTTGTCCACGCTAGTCCTACTAAAGCTTCCCGCAGGAACCTCGTAGCAAAATAGAATAGGGTTTTGCAATTGGCGTTTCGCCGAACCTTTTGACTCGACGGTTTTGCATGGAAAAGCATGATGCAATGACATGAATGATATGCAAGACCAAATCTAAAATTTGGGATGTGACAAGACTAACCCCCTTAAGATGAATCTCGTCCTCGAGATTCGGCGCGGCTAGCAAATAGGTGTGGGTAGTCCTCTCGGATGTCATCCTCACGCTCCCAAGTGGCTTCCTCTTTGGTGTGGTGGCTCCACTGCACCTTGCAAAACTTGATTGTCTTGGTACGGGTAATCCTCTCCGCTGTTTCCAGAATCTTGACCGGTTTCTCTTCATAGGTAAAGTCATTCTCCAGCTGAACCTCCTCTAGCGGTACGGTGTCTCTCAATGGTGTATCCACCATCTCCGGATGGCACTTCTTCAGCTGGGACACGTGGAACACATTGTGAACAGCGGACAGAGCCTCTGGCAACTCCAACTGATAAGCAACTTCTCCTTTGCGGGCTAAGACTCGATACGGTCCAATAAATCGAGGTGCCAGCTTACCCTTAATACCAAATCTCTTGATTCCACGAAGTGGCGACACTCTGAGGTATGCTCTATTACCTATCTCATACACCACTTCCTTGCGCTTGGCGTCGGCGTAGCTCTTCTACCTTGATTGTGCCACCTTCAGCCTGTCCCTAATCAAGGCGACCTTCTCCTCAGCGTCCTTGATCAAATCAGGTCCAAACAACCGGCGTTCTCCCACTCCATCCTATAGCAATGGTGTCCGGCACCGTTTCCCATATAGCACATCGAACGGTGACGTCTTGATGCTGGTTTGGTAGCTGTTGTTGTAGGAAAACTCAGCATACGGCAAATTCTCATCCCAACTAGAACCATGAGCCAAAGCGCAAGCTCTCAGCATGTCCTCCAAAATCTGATTCACCCTCTCGGTCTGTCCATCGGTCTGTGGGTGAAACGCTGTGCTAAACTCCAATCTAGTGCCAAGTGACTCGTGCAGCTGGCGCCAGAAGTGTGAGGTAAATTGGGTGCCTCTGTCAGATACAATACTCTTGGGAACTCCGTGTAGGCACACAATCCTGTCCATGTAAATCTTGGCCAAATTTGCACTCGTATAGGTTGTCTTTACCGGTATAAAGTGGGCTACCTTGGTCAAATGGTCGACCACTACCCAAATAGATTCATATCCTGACCTGGTCCTGGGCAATCCTGTGATAAAGTCCATTCCCACTCTATCCCACTTCCAATCCGGCACGGGTAATGGCTGTAGCAATCCTGCTGGCTTCTGGTGTTCTGCCTTCACTCGGATACATACATCACATAGGGAAATATGCTTGGCGATATCTCCCTTCATGTTGTTCCACCAAAATCTGCTCTTCAAATCCATATACATCTTTGTGTTGCCCGGATGCATGGAGTATGGCGAGTTATGAGCCTCCTGCAGAATCAACTCCCTTATCTCCGGGTCGTTGGGCACACACAAACGGTCTCCATACCACAAGGTACCATGCTCATCCTCGCGAATATCCTTTTCCCGATTCTCCTTCATCTTTTCCTTTATCTCCTCTATTTCCTTGTCTCCTATCTGAGCCTTTATGATCCTGTCCTGTAGCGTCGGTTGGACTTCCATTGTAGCTAGGTATCCTTCAGATACTACTTCCAGTCTAAGGTCCTTGAATTGCTTGCACAAATCATCAGGCAATTCCCCAATTGTCAATCCATTGGCATAAATCTTCCGGCTCAGAGCATCTACTACTACATTGGCTTTTCCTGGGTGGTATTGCAGATTCATATCGTAATCCTTGATAAGCTCCAACCATCTCCTTTGTCTCATGTTCAGTTCCTTCTGCGTGAATATGTACTTCAGGCTCTTGTGGTCGGTGTACACATCACAATGCTTTCCCATTAAGTAATGCCTCCATACCTTGAGCGCATGAACCACTGACGCTAACTCCAAGTCGTGTGTGGGGTAATTCCGCTCATGGTGCTTGAGTTGTCGCGAGGCGTATGACACTACTCTCCCATCTTGCATCAGCACACTCCCAAGTCCCTGTCGAGAAGCATCATAGTACACTTGGAAATCCTTCTGAAGATCTGGTAAACACAGAACAGGCGCGGTCACTAGTCGACGCTTCAGTTCCTGAAAGCTGGCTTCACATACGTCTGACCATTCAAACTTCCTCTTCTTCTTCAGAAGTTCAGTCATCGGCTTAGCAATCTTGGAAAAGTTTTCAATGAACCTCTGGTAATATCCAGCAAGTCCCAGAAAGCTACGAATCTCTCCTGCATTCTTGGGTGCTTCCCACTCAGTTACTGCAGTCACTTTGCTTGGATCAACAACGACTCCTTCTCCTGACACTACGTGTCCAAGAAACCCAACGGTGTTAAGCCAGAATTCACACTTGCTGAATTTGGCATACAGCTGGTGTTCTCTCAGTTTCTCCATAATCAGTCGCAGATGTTTCTCATGCTCAGCATCATCCTTGGAATATATCAGTATGTCATCAATAAACACCACCACGAACTTGTCCAAGTACTCCATAAATACCTTGTTCATCATGGTCATGAAATATGCCGGGGCATTCGTTAGTCCAAAATGTTGGAGATATGCCCAAGAGGCAATAATAAAATGGTTATTATCATGTCTTCACACTTATGATAAATGTTTACATACCATGCTATAATTGTATTAACCGGAAACATTAATACTTGTGTGATTTGTAAACTAAAATAAGAGTCCCTAGTAAAGCCTCTTGTTAAACTAGCTTGTTGGTTAATATATGATCATTGTTTCCTGATCATGAACATAGAGATGTTATTAACAACAGGATCATATCGTTAGGAGAATGATGTGATGGACATACTCCTATAGATAAGCGTAGCATAAAGATCAAGTCATTTCAATAGTTCAATTGCTATATGCTTTCTGATACATAGTAACCTAATTCCTTCGACCATGAGATCATGCATATCACCTTTACTGGATGGATGCTTTGATGTCATCAAACACCACACCGTAACAGGGTGGCTATAAAAGTGGCATTGAGTGTTCGGAAAATATTGGTTGAAACACATGGATCAAGAGTGGGATTTGTCCATCCATATGACGGATAGATATACTCTGGGCCCTCTCGGTGAAATGTCATCCAATTAGCTTGCAAGCATGTGACTGGGTCACAAGGGATCACATATCACGGGAACGAGAAAAGAGTACTTATCGGTAACGAGGTTGAACTAGGTATGCAGAGATACCGACGATCATAACCTCGGATAAGTAACATATCGTGAGACAAAGGGAAATTGGTATCGTATGTAAGTGGTTCATTCGATCGCAAAGTAATCGTAGAAATATGTGGGAGCCATATGAATTTCCAGATTCCTCTATTGGTTATTGTTCGGAGAAGTGTCTCGATCATGTCCGCATAATTCACGAACCGTAGGGAGACACACTTAAGGATTCGACGTTGTTTGAGTAGTTATGGTATTATGAGAAAGAGACCGAATGTTGTTCGGAGTCTCGGATGGGATCCGGGATGTCACGAGGTGATCCGGAATGGTCCGGAGAATAAGATTCATATAAGGAAAGTCCCGTTTCGGAGTTGGGGAATGGTTCCGGTGTTTTCATCGGGAACGTTCTAGAAGGTCCCGGAATGTCCGGCACTCCGGAAGGGGAAGGGTACATGAATGTGTCATTGCATTTTGGAATGATTGCATCATGTACTAAGTGTTCTCGCTGTCCGAAATAAAGGGTTAATTCAAATCCTAATTGAAAAAGTCAAACTGCCAGTTTTCGGTCAAACTGCCAGTTTTCGGAAAGAGGAGAAAGAGGAGGAGAGGTGGAGGCCGAGTTGGAGGAGGGTTCCTCCCCTTGGCCGGCGCACCTCCCAAGGCCGAGTTGGGGAGGAACTCCTCCCCTGGCGCACCCACACCCTCCCACCTATATAAGGAGGGGCAGGGCTCCCCTCCTACACACACTAGTTCCTATCCTCTAAACCTAAACCCTAGATCTAGACCCCGGTTTAGAGCTATTCGGTTTAGAGCCTTCTAATTGGTTTAGAGCCCTCTAATTGGTGTGTCTAATTACTAGACCACTAATAGCCTCTCTCATAAGCTCCACCATACTCGCACCGGCTTAAGGCGAAGCCCTGCGGGATCTCCCCTCTACCTCCGGTACCACGCCGTTGTGCTGCCAGAATCGCGAGGAGAGTGCTACAACCTCCGCTGCCTGCTGGAACAAGGGAGAGGAAGGTCTTCGTCGAGTACCGAACGTGTGACCGACTGCGGGAGCGCTGCTGGAACGTGGCGCTGGAAGGATCGTCTACGCGATCTTGAGATCGGAAAGAGTACGACTACATCACCCACGAGAATCTGCTCTCGTTAACCGCTTTGGAATCTTCGAGGGTGAGTTCCACTATCGACTCGTTGCTACAATCTAGTAGATAGATCTTGGCTTGTTTGTTTGTATGCGATAGAAAAATTTTGTTTTCCATGCTACGAACCCCTACAGTGGTATCAGAGCCGTGTCTATATGTAGATCTGTTGCACGAATAGAACACAATGGTCATTGTGGGCGTTGATGCTTTTATTGTAGATTGCTTTGCGTGTACTTTGCATCTTGCGGTATGTTGGGATGAAGCGGCCCGGGCTAACCTTACATGACATCGTTCATGAGACTTGCTCCACGCTTGACATGCAACTTGTATTGCATAAGTGGCTTTGCGGGTGCCTGTTTCTCCTAGCATAGTAAAGATCCAATTTACAACGGGTAATCAACAATGCTAGTATCAATGTTGTGGTTCTTGTTCGTAGGTTAGAACGACACTTATGGAAAGCCCCAAACCACGTAAAATATGCAAAGAAAGTAGAAGCGTCTAACTTTGTTTTGCAGGGGTGTGCAGTGATGTGATATGGCCATGATTGTGATTATATTTGATGTATGCAATGTTCCTTATTGTAAGTTGGCAACCGGCAGGAGCCATATGGTTGTCTTTAATTTCTGTTAAGACCTGCGTGTCTATTCAAAATAGTTGTAATAGTTGAAGCTGGTGGACGACAACCATGAAGAAGCGTCATTGACCTTGATGCTATGCCGATGATGATGGAGATCATGTTCGTGCTTGAAGATGGAGATCGGAAGCACAAAGAAGAAAGGCCATATCATATCACATATTATGAATTGCATGAGATGTTAATCCTTTATGCATCTTGTATTGCTTAGTAGACGACGGTAGCATTATAAGATGATCCCTCATGCACATAAATTTCAAGTCTAAAGTGTTCGCCCTTAGTTAGCACCGTTGCTAAAGCTTGTTGCTTCGAAGCACCACGTGATGATCGGGTGTCTTTGATTCCACGGGTGAATACAACGTAAGCAAGCCAGATTTGCTTATGCGGAAGCTAAGGTTTGATCTTGACGAGCCTAGCATGTACAGACATGGCCTCAGGAACACGGATCGCCGAAAGGCAAAGCATGAATCATATAGTAGATATGATGAACATGATGATTGTTCGCCATTAAAACTATATCAGCTCTCGTGATGATCGGTGTTGATGTAGTGGATTTGGTTCGTGTGATCACTAAAACAATGTGAGGGATATTGTTTTGAGTGGGAGTTCACCTAGATTAATTTAATTATTAATTAGAACTCAATTTATCATAAACTAAATCAAAGTGAATTTGCATAGTTGTTGTAGTCATTGGCATCAGTTTACCACCTTGCGCTTAGTTATAATTGAGATAATAGAACTATAGAATTCTGGTTAGTTACTTTACGAACTGGTATCGTATTGTTTTGAAGTGTTAATCTAAAGTTTAAAAGTCCTATTGCAAACTTTCAGTAAGTTCCGGTTACTCCATGAAGTTTAATAATTAGTATTAAATCAAGAGTAACAATTCCAAGTGTTAGTAAATAAGTATCATGTTTGTATCCATGATTCTTGATATTCAAAGGATTCCCTTAATATCAAGGTTATCTAGGATCTGAAAGAGTTGTTTCAGAAACCATGATGTGTGGAAGATATTGTGATATCTGAAACGAAGTTTTGGTTGCAACATGATAGAGTATAATATGGCAAAAGTCATGTTCTCATATTTGATGAGAATTTGCAAAAGGTTGGAGACACTTGTTGTCCTAATCCTCCAAAAGGTTTTGGATAGCAACATTATACTCATAATTCATCGTTATAAGCTAAAAGTAGCTTGATCATGGACAATTCCATGATAAGGGTGAATATTTGATGTAGGTGAAATGTTTACTACACCAAGAGATTACTAAAGAAAGGAATTTGAAAGAACACCAAATATTTGATGATGGTGATCTACTTCAAAGTGCAAGTCCAAAGACATTGGTATTTAATTATACACGCTTTGGACTATATGTCATATGTATGACTCCACTATTGATGTTAATAGATTCTTTCAAACAGAAAAGGAAATACTGAAAGAAAATCTCATAAATATATGGCAGAAAAGAAAAGACTAGAATCGTTCAGTTTAAGTATATAGATGATATACATGTTATGGCTATATTCTTTGCTTGTTAAACAATGTGGTTCTTAAGTATTTGATACTGAATTTGTTGGTGTGAATCGTCATACGAAACAACACAATTCATGAACTACAATGGCCTAAGTAACTAGCAAAAGAATATGTGATGATGTTCATCAAGAACAAAATAAAGGGTTATTGTGTTGCTTGTTAAACATCAAAGCTTGCCTTCAAAGATTTGTTTTATCAGGTATTATGAGAACAAAAGGATTGTTCAAATAATTGCCGTAATCCATAAAAGATGGATGATTCGCAAATCTCGTTGGAGACATCACATCCATAAAACTAGTGCTAAAAATGTCGAAAGACAAATTGATTGAAAGATCACTTAGGAAGTGACATCGCTGTTTGAATTATATTGGAAAGATAACATGAAGAAACTCCATGTGGATGGAATTTTGGAGTCTTCTGATTTTTGATCAAATGACGCTTGTGAAACTTTCCTAGAGATAATTAAAACTTCGTTCATAGGCCAAAAGGGAACGAAAGACTAGCTTATTGGAACTTGTGCATATTGTTGTACGAACTCCATTATGTGTAGTCAAGAGCGATGGATTTCAACTTCATATGCTTTCTCCGAAAATTTGAGTGAATATATGAATATTTACTTAATAAGGATGAAGTATGAAACATTTGAAAAGTTCAAAGACTTTCAAGATGAAGTGCAAAATCATTGTAACAAGAATATAAACAGTTTATGATAAAGATCATAAAGGAAGATATTTGAGTTACAAGTTTAGCATAATACCTAAGATTTAAGGAATCGTTCCGTGGATTTGCATTTCCCGAAACACCATAAGAGTATGGAGCGTTCGAGATATGTAATTAAACCTTGTTTGACATGGTAAGATCAAAGGTATAATTCATAAAACTGCCATTGTATTTTAAAGATTAAAAGCTTTAGAGATTACCGTTTTTCCACTGAAAAGAGCTTCATCATAATCCGTTGAAATGACACCATATAAAGTTATGGTTTGGGATAAAACCCAAGTAGTCCTTTCTTAAAACATTGGTATGCTATGCATAAGAAAGATGTTTGCAACCAAAGTCGGATGAACCTGTCTTTGTATGTTATTTCGAATAACTGTTAAGTAATCCTCCATAAAGTGTTTGTCACTTAGAACGTCAAGTTTCTTTGAGAAGGAATTTTTCGTGAAAAGTTAAGTGAGAGGACAATAGAACTTTGAAAAGGTTAAAGAACCTTAGCTATATGTGCAGAGTTGCGCAGCACCGAAAAGTGTTCCGGAGGCGGCAACAATGCTCATGGCTCACGTACCTCAAATGTTGTGGTCACAGAGATCTAAGTTCCTATTGAAACAAGTAGGTCGGATGAACAATCAAATACCAAGATTTGAGGGTTGAAACATTATTTGAGAATAATGAACCGACTACATGCAGAGAAGCGATGATGGGCCCTGACTCCGTAAAATGGCTTGAAGCCATAAAATCCGTGATAGTTCCATACACGAGAAATCAAGTTTTGAACTTGAAGGACCCTCGAGAAAGGTGTAAGACCTTACAATTGTGTCTGGATCTATAAAGAAATAGACATGGATGTTTTACATCTATGAAATAGTCGACATGTTGGGAAAGAGTTCACAACAATGTTCAAAGGTTGTATATGACAAGATTTGATCTTTCATAGCGATTTTTAGTCTAGACGGATTAATGTAGCAACCAATACATATAATTTGTTATGTGGTAGTAGAATAAACAAAACAAGTTCTTCTAATAGAATGGTTACCTAGGACGTGTGCATGACACGGTCCAAAGGGTTTTGTTAATTCAAAGGATGCTAAAAACATATGCAAACTTCAATGGTTGAAGTAAGCATAGCGGAGTTGGAATCTTCACTATGATGAAACTGTTAAAAGAGTTTAATTTCATCGGAGACAATGAAGATGCTTGCATTTGCAAGAAATTAAGTGGGAGCGCTAAGACATGTTTCTAATACATTATGTGGAAGACATATTGTTGATTGGAAATAATGTATCTTTTATTAACACATATTAAGAATTTCATCCCGATGAAAGACTTAGGCAAAACCCAGATATTTGGCATCAATAGACGCTAATATGGTTGTGCCAGAAGTACATAGACAAGATATTGAATGAGTTCAATATAGAAACTACAAGAGAAGGTTCTTGTCGCACAGAAAGGATTGAATGAGTTCAATGTTGATGATATATTCAAGTGTATTGACATTTGGTAAAGTGAAACAAATAATCAAGTATAGATTGATACTTGATGTATGAAATCACAAAGAGTATTTATATCAATCATACTGTGATATGTACAAATCCAGATATGTCCTATGCTCTAAATGTTGTGAGCATATACCAGAATGATTCGTAAGATGATCATTGGACAATAGTAAGGATATTCTTATGATCTTCTGAAAGAACTAAGAGTATAATATTTGTAGAAGTGACAAATAGATGGTTAGTTCATTGTAAAAGTACTACATTGATACTAGCTTTGTCACAAAGTACAAATTAAGTTTATCTCAATCTAAACTAAGGGTGGTACAATATAATGGAAAGTGAGTTCCATAATGGATTTGGATGATTTCCAAAGTTAAGACATTGTGACAGATACTACAACAAAAGGCTGAGTATATGACTGCTATTATAGCAGCAAAAGAGGGCATTTGTGTCAAGAAGTTTGTTATCAAACTAGGTGTAGTTCACAGTGGGATAATACTATGAAGATATATTGTGCGACAATATTATCAACATGTTTTAACCCCAAAGAGCTAAAGGTCACACCGAAATACCAAATTTATACAAAGCCATCTCATTAGAGAATGAGTGATGCGTAGAGACGCAAAGACATGCAATTACACACGGACCTGGAAGTGTCAGATCCGGAGATCAGTTGACCACTAGCAATCGTGTACATACAACACCGTAAAGCCATAGGTGTTGAATACACAAAGGTTCGAAACTAGATTATTGACTCTAGTGCAAGTGGGAGACTGTTGGAGATATGCCCAAGAGGCAATAATAAAATGGTTATTATCATGTCTTCACACTTATGATAAATGTTTACATACCATGCTATAATTGTATTAACCGGAAACATTAATACTTGTGTGATTTGTAAACTAAAATAAGAGTCCCTAGTAAAGCCTCTTGTTAAACTAGCTTGTTGGTTAATATATGATCATTGTTTCCTGATCATGAACATAGAGATGTTATTAACAACAGGATCATATCGTTAGGAGAATGATGTGATGGACATACTCCTATAGATAAGCGTAGCATAAAGATCAAGTCATTTCAATAGTTCAATTGCTATATGCTTTCTGATACATAGTAACCTAATTCCTTCGACCATGAGATCATGCATATCACCTTTACTGGATGGATGCTTTGATGTCATCAAACACCACACCGTAACAGGGTGGCTATAAAAGTGGCATTGAGTGTTCGGAAAATATTGGTTGAAACACATGGATCAAGAGTGGGATTTGTCCATCCATATGACGGATAGATATACTCTGGGCCCTCTCGGTGAAATGTCATCCAATTAGCTTGCAAGCATGTGACTGGGTCACAAGGGATCACATATCACGGGAACGAGAAAAGAGTACTTATCGGTAACGAGGTTGAACTAGGTATGCAGAGATACCGACGATCATAACCTCGGATAAGTAACATATCGTGAGACAAAGGGAAATTGGTATCGTATGTAAGTGGTTCATTCGATCGCAAAGTAATCGTAGAAATATGTGGGAGCCATATGAATTTCCAGATTCCTCTATTGGTTATTGTTCGGAGAAGTGTCTCGATCATGTCCGCATAATTCACGAACCGTAGGGAGACACACTTAAGGATTCGACGTTGTTTGAGTAGTTATGGTATTATGAGAAAGAGACCGAATGTTGTTCGGAGTCTCGGATGGGATCCGGGATGTCACGAGGTGATCCGGAATGGTCCGGAGAATAAGATTCATATAAGGAAAGTCCCGTTTCGGAGTTGGGGAATGGTTCCGGTGTTTTCATCGGGAACGTTCTAGAAGGTCCCGGAATGTCCGGCACTCCGGAAGGGGAAGGGTACATGAATGTGTCATTGCATTTTGGAATGATTGCATCATGTACTAAGTGTTCTCGCTGTCCGAAATAAAGGGTTAATTCAAATCCTAATTGAAAAAGTCAAACTGCCAGTTTTCGGTCAAACTGCCAGTTTTCGGAAAGAGGAGAAAGAGGAGGAGAGGTGGAGGCCGAGTTGGAGGAGGGTTCCTCCCCTTGGCCGGCGCACCTCCCAAGGCCGAGTTGGGGAGGAACTCCTCCCCTGGCGCACCCACACCCTCCCACCTATATAAGGAGGGGCAGGGCTCCCCTCCTACACACACTAGTTCCTATCCTCTAAACCTAAACCCTAGATCTAGACCCCGGTTTAGAGCTATTCGGTTTAGAGCCTTCTAATTGGTTTAGAGCCCTCTAATTGGTGTGTCTAATTACTAGACCACTAATAGCCTCTCTCATAAGCTCCACCATACTCGCACCGGCTTAAGGCGAAGCCCTGCGGGATCTCCCCTCTACCTCCGGTACCACGCCGTTGTGCTGCCAGAATCGCGAGGAGAGTGCTACAACCTCCGCTGCCTGCTGGAACAAGGGAGAGGAAGGTCTTCGTCGAGTACCGAACGTGTGACCGACTGCGGGAGCGCTGCTGGAACGTGGCGCTGGAAGGATCGTCTACGCGATCTTGAGATCGGAAAGAGTACGACTACATCACCCACGAGAATCTGCTCTCGTTAACCGCTTTGGAATCTTCGAGGGTGAGTTCCACTATCGACTCGTTGCTACAATCTAGTAGATAGATCTTGGCTTGTTTGTTTGTATGCGATAGAAAAATTTTGTTTTCCATGCTACGAACCCCAACACAAAAGACATAACTGTATACTCATATAAACCATACCTAGTGGTGAAGGCGGTTTTTGGTACATCCTCCTTCCGGATCTTTAATTGAAAGTAGCCAGATCGCAGATCAATCTTGCTGAACACCTTTGCTCCTTCCAGTTGATCAAACAAATCATTTATGTTCGGCAGAGGGTACTTGTTCTTGATGGTTACTTCATTCAGCGAGCGATAGTCCACCACTAATCTCTTGGTGTTGTCTTTCTTCTCCACAAACAAAACAGGTGCACCCCATGACGACGAACTAGGCTGAATGAATCCCTTGTCCAACTGCTCCTTCAGCTGCTTCTTTAATTCCTTCAGCTCATCCACATCCATCTTATATGGTTTCTTTGCTATTGGTCCTGTTCCCGGCATCAGGTCGATAAGAAACTCTACTTCTCTGTCAGGTGGCATTCCTGGTAGCTCTTCCAGAAACACGTCAGGGTAATCCCTAATCATTGGCACAGTATCCATGCTAACCCCCTTAAGAGAATTCAACTTACACCTTCCTGGTCGTGCAACTGACTTGAATCTAATCCTCTTACCATCCGGGGTTTTGAGTGAAACAGCTCGCTGTGCACAATATATGTGTCCCCCATGCATAGACATCCAATCCATACCCAGAATAACGTCTAATCCCTGTGAATCCAACACTACCAAATGTGCAATGAAGTTGTGTGTTCCAATCCTCACAGTTAAATCGCGGCATCCCGCACTAGCTATCATATCTCCTCCTGGTGAACTCACTCTAAAAGACCTCTTCATAGACTCAGTAGGTAACTTATACTTATCCACAAATGCCCTTGATATGAATGAATGCGATGCACCAGTATCGAAAAGTATAAGTGCAGGGTAAGTGTTGATTGGGAACTTACCAATCACAAGGTCAGGCTCATCTGGAATCTCCTCCACATTCATGTGGTTCACTGTGGCCTTCTCATTGTTGGTTGGCTTCAGTCCTTTCCTCTCCGGACAGTTGTCAGCATAGTGCCCCTTTTGTTTACACTTGAAGCATGTCACCTCACTCAGATCCTTCTTCACAAAGCTGCGATCACGGTTGCGGTCATGTCCACCGTGTCCTCCAGAGTGGTGAGAGTGTCCTCCCTTGTGGCTGTGGTGGCTGCTCCTATGGTTGTCATGACGATGTCCATCGCCTCCATGGTGGTGGCGATCATGGCTCCCATGGTCACTCCCTCCATGCTTGGAGTATCCATCATATGAAGTGCGAGACTTGTGGTGTGAACCAGAGTGGTGATTGTTGTTCTTTCTCTTGCAGCTTTCCACCTGCTTGTGCTTCCCTTCCAAGATCCTAGACTTGTCCATAAGCTCCTGGAAAGTGGGGCAATAAACCACTAGTAGCTGTACTGAAAGCTCAACTGAGGCCATCCAGGAATCTCTCCCTCCTTTTTGCATCAGTGTCAACATCCTCAGCTGCATAACGGGACAGGTTGTTGAACTCCTCAATGTACTCAGCCACGGTGTGATTGGTTTGGCGCAAGTTGCGGAACTCCTTCCTCTTCAGGCTCAGAACTCCTGAAGACACGTGGTTGGTCCTGAAACCTTCCTCAAACATTGCCCAAGTCACGGTATCCAGCGGGTGGGTGATCTGAAAAGTGTCCCACCAAGAAGCGGCTGGTCCCTCCAGTAGGTGAGCGGCAAACCTAACCTTCTCGGCATCAGTGCATCCAACAGTTACTAGATCCTTGTTGACTGAACGCAACCAGCCGAGAGCAACCATTGGTTCCGTTGCAGTAGAAAACTTAGCTGGCCTTAACCCCAGAAATCTGGTGAGAGCATCTCCTTGAGGCTGATTGTTTCCATTGTTGTTGTTCTGATTCGCCATGAACTGAGTCATCACTTGGGTCAGCTGTGCCTGAGCTGCCATGAGCTGCTCCAACTCAGTGGGTTGGCGGTGGGGAGGCATCTACGGTTCAGCACAGGTAAGTTTAGAAAGAATCAACTACGGTAATAGGATTCTACCCATGCATATGATCAATCAACAACAAACAATAGCAGACAATCACAAGCAAGCAACACATCAACAAACAAGCGGTCCGGCAACATCCCAGGTGTTATCCTAGCAGTATATACCTACTGAAATAGTTTTACAAGAGTTGGCAATGGTTAACTAAACAATAGATCAACCGAACAACCAAAACAGCAATCTGCCAGAACAGTCCAGCAGCGTTCGCGAATTTTTCCGCCTGACTTAAACTCGTAAGAAAATTTAGCTAATTTTTGTGCATATAGCACAGAGAGTTTCGCATCAGCCCAATTTTTTTCAGATTTTTCCGAGTTACCAGAAAAATATGAAAAATCGTGCAGTACTGCTGTATCAGCAGAAAAACTGCAGCGAAAATAACACAGATAGTAACCAAATTGCCATAACTCTTTCATTTAAAATTCGCACAAATAAATCCTGGGATATTGGAGTACACAAATAAGCAACTAATCACTCTTAAAATAACACGAACTAAACTTCACAACGATCGAGACTAATTCCAACGAATTTACCTAACGTGGACTAATTGGTGGACTTCTATCTACTTCTTGAAGAGGTTGCAGTAGGTCTTTGCTGTCATGCGTTGACGCTTCGGCTCGCGGTACAACCATGACGGCGGAGTGTACACCTCTCCTGAATCATCACTTGAGATCTCAAACTCCACCTCTTTTGGATCCTCCTCTTCTTCTTCACTTTTAGCTGCAACTGCAACAGCTTCATCTCCTCCACCATCATCGTCTCCATCATCATCATCCTCGTCCTCATCATCATCGTCTCCACTGTCATCATCATCCCCATTGTTGCCATCATCTCCATTATCATCATCAGAGGGTGGATTCAGCTGTGCTTGGAGAGCGGCAATCTGGGCTGTCATAGCTTCAATAGTTTGATCCCTTTCCTGGACGGTCCCTTGCAATTGATGTATGTTCTGGGTGTTCTCCTGCACAGTACCATGAAGATGTGCTATGGTTGCATCGCTGGCTATCAGGGCATTCTCCAGAACTCCCACAGCTTCATGCAAAGTTTCAATCTCCTGTCCTTGGACCACCATACCATTGCTAGTAAAATCTGCAATCTCCTTTATCATCCTCACCTTCTCTGCTAGAGCTCCATTCTCCCTTTCCATGTCCTCTATGTGCCTCCGACGGGGCGGCATGTTGTTCCTGTCGCCCGAGGTAACCACAATGTTCCCATCTTCATCACGCCTTCCATAGTCACGGTAGGGTGAATCTGCTGGTAGTAGGTGTCGGACATAATGGCACTGGCGAGACAGGGCTTCATGTATGGCCAAGTTGATTTCAAGTCCCCAGTTGCAGTATGTCTTGGTGTAGATCAAATGCACTGGGTTTGGCAAGGCGGCATCTCTGAATATGAAAGTGGTGATCTCCCATGCATCCTCTCCATATCCATAGGTGTACAGCCTTCTTCCCTTGAACATGGGCAGTGGCAATCCCAATGACTGCGAGAGCTGAGCTAACTGCCTTGCAAAGGGCCTTGGTGACTCCATGGTGGCATACTCAGTCCTGACTTCTCCCATCTATCAAGTAAAAGAGGAAAGTGTGAGAATAGCATATGGTAAGAATTTACTAGGGTGAAAGGCATAAGATGAAAGACAGAGTTAATATAGGCTTTAATAAATCTATGGCCTCCTAATCCAATACTAGGTCACGATCCTACAGTCGATACACGGGCTCTGATACCATCCTGTAACACCCCGGTTCTGAAAAGACCGTGGCCTCTATGTGACATGCAAATCCCTGGATCGGTTCATTGGCCCACAATAGAGTAAGATAGATAACATAGCAAAATATCCGTGTATCATAAATAACGAAGATCCAGAGTACCATTATTACAATAAAATCTTAGCCCAAGGCTAGCTCAAATTATTTAGGTAGCAACATAAATAAAGTAAATCCTCCATTCTTCAAATTGCCCACAAGTGAACAAGTGCCGAGTGGAGTACCGTGGCCTAAATCGATTACTCAGAATCGGAATAACCTGCAACATGAAACGTAGCAGCCCCGAAGGGTCAATACATGGAATGTATGGCAGGTAGAGCTAGTAATGGAGACAATAGTACTAACATCTACATGCATATTTGGCAGGTGGAGTTGTGTCTGGCTTGCATTTGCAAATACATTTGTCCTACTTTCATAAACAGTTTTTGATTTTCTTTGAAAAGATCCCAATTAAGTTAACCCAACAATATTAAAACAATTATGAAATTAGAATGAGCGAGAAACTTGTCATGGAATCAATATCAAGCAACTCAGATGTCCATAACCGGGGACACGACTAATCGATTAGATTATACGCTCTGCAGAGGTTAGTACACTTTACCCATGTGACTTGGCCAGCCCAGCTCGTACCATCACTCTCATTTTGAGTGGTGATAGGGAGAAGTCCAAGATGAGACCGTTCGGGAAGTAGCTCCCCAATCCCGACGCGCACCGGTCCAACCTACCAAAATTCTACATCTCTGGATACGCGGGTTCGAGTTACCACAACCTACTAAGTCCAACCAACCGCCCATTCCATTATTGGCACATGGTTGTACACGTAAGCTACACAATAAAGAAGCCAATCATTCTCTCTTGATACCTGGGTGCCTTTCCGCAATGAAACCACCAAAAATTATCAATACCATCACACCCAGGGAATTCATTGATTAAGTTGTTTTAGTTTTCACAAACCAATACTTTTAGAAACAAGTCTCAATGATGTAACCCAGCCCTCGTTCAACATAGCATGGCTAAGCACATCTACCAACGGTGGTTCATCTACAGGAAAGCCCTACCACATAGTAGGACATAGCATAGCGATAATATCATCCTACACATGCAACTACAAAATACACGACAATGCATTGAAAATAGTAGGACGATATCATGAACAAAGTAGCATCTACTTGCCTTGGTTGTAGCGGTCGGAAGAACAATCCACACACGAGCAAGCGTTGCACTCGTCACAATCTACACGATACAATTGCGATCATAAACAAACAATCCACAAGCATATGCAACAAATATGATGCATGAATGCAAGAACGACAAGTGAATTTGGTGCTACAGCTGCACCACAACATCCTATACCATAATACTACCGATTTCATGCATGGAAAATAGTTTTAGCGCTAGGAAAACTATTAAGCAAAAGTAATGCTCCAAACTAGAGCTAGAACTCAAATAATTCACTACCGGTAGTATACTGTTTGTAAAATCTTGGGAAAGTTCCACCCTATAGGCATCGCTGATTAGAAACAGTACCAATTGGAATTACTCAAAAAGGAATTATAAAACTCCCCGAGTAATTAAAACACTGCAGAAAGCCACTAGACAGTTTCTGCAGAAGTTTTTACTATAAGCCTATCTTTTTAATTCACGATGAGATTTCACTCGTTCCACTGAATCCAGGGACATATCATACACGATTTTTGGAGCTACAGATCTTTTTCTATGAATTTATTACTCCGAAAATGCCACTAACTAGTTTGATTAAACTGTACTAAACCTTGCTGCAAAAGCCTGAACCAAAGGTACAGCGAGATTCTACACGACTCGCTGAATCTACACATATTTTATTCACAATTTTTGGCCACGCGGTTTAATTTTACGCAATTTACAAGATCCTACCGAAATCTGTCAACTAAAAGGATTAACGAAATTGACCAGTCAATTGTGTCTGTTGACTGGTCAAAGCGTCTGCTGACTGGGCGCTGACTGGGCGTCTGACTAGTCAACGCCTGAGTCTGACCGGTCAACTAACGATCTAAGCCGCCGATCTGAGATCTGACGGTGGCTGCAGGCCTACCGGGAACAAACGGCGAAACGGACGGCGGCGATCGGTTCCGGCGTCGGGGTTTTTCCTGCACGGAGGGAGACGGTAACCGAACGGTCCAAGATCGTCAACACGGCGCGCAAGACGGCGCGCGTGCGACGCGGTACGGACAAAACGGCGCGACGCAAAACGGCGCGCGAGTGTGTACGCGTATGCATGCATGCGTGCGCGTGTGTGCACGCGAGGCGCGGCGCAGCGCGCTGCAGCGAGGCGGCGACGAGCGCGCGCGCGCGAGGGCGGCGAGGTGCGCTGGCGGCGGCGCAAGGCGGCGGCGCAGCAGGGCGGCGGCGGCTGGCCGCGGTGGCGCGGCGGCGGGGAAGCGGCGCGGCGGCGGCCTTACCTGGCGGCGGGGATGGCGACGCCCGGCGGCGGCGGGAGGGTGGCCGGCGGCGGCGGCGCGCGGAGGAGGCGGGGTCGCGGTGGCGGGGCGGCTCCTGGCGGCGGCAGGGGCGATCACGCGGGGTCAGGGGTCGGGCACGGTTCCCGAGGGCGGCAGCTCGGCCCTTTAAGTGGGCCCCTTGTGCGGGTCCTACTCCAATTCGGCGCGAAACTGGACACGAACTCGGAAATCGGTCCGGAAATTCGGACCGTTTTCCGGCGATTCACTAAAACGGCCGCAACTTCTCCGTACGAGCTCCGATTCGAGCGATTCTTGCGCCTACGGGTTCGTATGGTCGAGGGAACAATCTAGCGTCAAGGTTTGAGCGGAACCACTAATCAACAAGGGTGGTCCATGCTAGTCCTACTAAAGCTTCCCGTAGGAACCTCGTAGCAAAATAGAATAGGGTTTTGCAATTGGCGTTTCGCCGAACCTTTTGACTCGACGGTTTTGCATGGAAAAGCATGATGCAATGACATGAATGATATGCAAGACCAAATCTAAAATTTGGGATGTGACACAATCTCCCCCATTTTGGTAATTGATGACAATCCCTTAGCGAGGGTTTACATATGACAATTAACGACCAAAGCGGTTGCCCCAACATCAAATACTACACAAGTATGTGAAGTTGGTATAACCACAATATATAGAGCAAACTCCCCCACAATCTATGCATGTGTGATGAACTTGAATTTCATTGCATAGATTGCCAACTGTTACCGTTGGTTAAGTTTCCTCTATATATTCAACATGCAAGGCAACCACAAAGGTGCAAGAGCATGAGAGGCAAATGCTCAATAACACACTCAAAGCAAAGGCCAACTTCCTTCAAACCCTCCAAAACTTCTCCCCCATTGGCATCGATTGCCAAAATGGGTGAAAAGTTCTAGACGGCCAATATAGTGAGAATTCCTCCAAAGGTGTGCATATGCACAAGTCAAATGATGAGAACTTGGGAGGAAGTAAAACTATATTGAGGACCCAAAGAAAGCAAAAAGAAAAGAAATAGAAATAAGCTTCAACAAATGAAGCGAGCAATCAAAAGATCCAAACGAAACAATTGAAACACCAACAAATGATGTCAAAAGGAAGCAACAACCAAGAGTGTTTAAATGAGAATAGAGAAGCTCCCCAAAATTTGTGCAAAGTTTAGAATACTTGTATTGAATACAATATGCACAAATATGGAATCCTTGCTCCCCCATAAGCATTTAAACCACAAGAAATGAGAAAGAAGGAAAGTGTGCAATATTAAATGAATTAGAGAAGCTTCCCAAAGATTGTGCACTAATTATAGTAATTGTATTTGGAAACAACGTGCACATCCATGGAATCCTCACTCCTCCAAACTCATTTAACAATGCACACGAAATACAATAATTTGGAAGCCACCGAAGAATCAAAATGAAGTAAGAGGTGATTTCCAAGAAATGCAAAAACAACCAAATATTGATCTTCTCTTGTGTGTATAAATTTCTAGGTGGAAAATATCACAAAGACATATGACCACAAAGAAATATGCACAAACAAGATAGATACTCAAGAAAGAACATTGAAAGGCAAAGAGGAAGTCATAGAATATACCAATACGACGTTTTGCTTGAAAACATGCCCAAGGGCTCAAATATATCTTATTGTACATCGATGAGCTTCAAACACCAACAAACTCCATATATAACAACTATTACCAAGGTTAGAAGGGGATAGAAGGAATATAAGGAGAAAGGCAACAAGTATCACAAGATTGGAATCAACTTGCAAAAAATACTCACTATTGCACATGAGAGATATTGAGGAAACGATATGCAACAAAATTGCTAGATTGACATATTTGGGATAGGTGAATCATTAGCATGATTTAGTATAGTCCCCATTATATGCACTCATTTGCAATAGAGAGAACTTCTTCAAAACCAAAGCAAGAAATCCAACATATGCAAGTACACAAATTCATGCCAACAAGCAACCTACAAAAGGTTGGGAACAAGATAAGTATGCATGAGAGAGAGATACTTATTACCGAGATATAATTGGTAGGATGAAAAAGATGTGAATTCGTTGATCATCCTAGCTTGCATCCAATTGACATGTAGACGCCACTCCTTCCTTGTTCAAGATACAAGCACCCAATATATATCTCCAATGTACCTAAAACACAATTAAGTACACTATGGTCCCCAAAAAAATTGGGTCCAAAGTAGTTAGTGCAACTACAATACATAGGAGAACCTCCACACAAACATGTGCATATTGATATGAAATGGAATTTCATGCACATCTTAGCCCTTTAGGATTTGGTGGAGTTTCCCTTATATATTGGATCAAAGAAAGCAAGCATGCCATAATATATACAAGAAGTAAACATGCATGCATAGACTTTCAAGAACCAAAAGGAGATACAATTTGAACAAAAACACCAAGTAAACCAATAAGACACACACAAAGGTGTGCCTCGAGAAAAAGTGTCCAAATTGTATCAAAGAACCAAATCAACACATGAAAGGTCACAAGTTCAACAAATGAACTAGAAAGAGCCAAAGAAAAAGGATAAGAAAAATACCAAGGCACAAGGATTTATCTCATCCTAAAAGAACAAAACAAGTGAAAAGGAATGAGATAAAACCAACTCCCAACGAGAGCAAGGAAGCAACAACTAAAACAAACTCTTCACACTTTTCATGATGGCACACAAAGTACCAACACAAAAAGGATCGAGCTTCCAAGCAAAAATGGATCAAATCAAGAAGCATAAAACAATGTTATAGATAATATAGGAGAGCTCCCCCATAAGTAGAGCATTATATATAATTTTGCATTTGAATGAAAAATGCCCACAAATGAGATCATCACTACTACCTACACTAAATAAAACACAAGGGGAAACAAATAAAATAAGAAGATCCACAAGAGGCAAGGAAAGCTTGGGAGCAAATAGACGAACATTTTATTGGCCAAAGATAAGGCAAATAAGAAAAGGCCAAAACGAATATGATCAATGAATTATACCATATATCAAGTACTAATTGTCCAAGGACAAGAAGTAATAGGGATAATTTTCCCGAGGTAGTTTGCAAGGATATCCAAGATCATATCCACACAAATAAGCATATAACAAGATAGGAATTAAGCTTGATGCTTCGAAAGAGATTCTTGATTGCTTCAAATAGTCACACAATCACTAGTGATTGAATTAAATAGAAGCAAGTGGTTTCCATGAGGATATATAGATCCAAATATGAGGAAACGCATACCAAGAATCACTCTCACAAACAAGATCCAAAATATGAGCAATAAAAACATTTAAGCAAATTAGAACTTGTATGATCAAACGTGCCATAAAGATGGTAGATAATTATCAATATCAATTCTAAGTGGCACTACCTCAAATGTCCACATTTTCTAAGTTTGTAATATGCAGAAAGCATATGACTCCCCCATAGTGTGATAAACCAAGAAATCTCAACAAGAGGCAATATCAAAATAGAGGTATCAGTGGATGTTATAAAACTTGAGTTTATCATGAGAGATACATACCACATAGAGACTAGATAAACATGCAATAAAACTACTAAGTGGTTTTCCTCATGTACACACATTTTAGGATTGTGGAATGCCCAAGCATGACACTCCCCCAAAACGGAATAGTCCATTAATCCATCACAAGAGCCAAATAAGATACCTACTAGAAACAATAAAGGCTCCAAACCAAGAAACGCAAATACATGGTGTGCCAACCAACATACACAAATATACAACATAGGTCAATATAAGTAAGTGGGAAGCACAACATGTATAAACACATGCAAGGTACAAAACCAACACATGCACAAGGGAGCAAGTAACTATAATGTAAAGGAGTTTAGCACAAGTTACCGGAAGGAGGAACATTGGATAAGGGATATAAGCATGATAACCAATGACTTGACTTTGATAACAATAAAATGATGAAGATCCCTCAATTATTCATAATGTAGCCAAGTCACCAATGCCCTCCAAAAACACCTATTGATCAAGTTTTAGCTTGTTGGTCCCCAACCAAGTTGGGTCCTAAGAAGTTAGTCACAATAGGCTTGGCCACCCAAATGGTTCTTTTCTTGACACCACTTTGGGCACCAAAAAATTTGGCAAACACCTTGCCACCCTCATCCTTACGAAGTGAATAAGCATCATCAATTAAGATAGGATGGGATGGGATGAGGAGTTACCCATGGTGCATGAGGAAGAAAGGTGCCCCTTCTCATGGCATATGTAGCAAGTTCTTCTATTGCCATCTTTCTTCTTGGAAGGATCTGCACCATGAAGAAGAGCTTGAGGCTTCTTGGGAAGTGGCCCATCTTGAGCTTGTGGAGGAGCTTGAGGCCGCTTCCCTCGTTGCTTCTCGCTAAGAGGCTTCTTCTTTAATGGGCAATCCCTCACATGATGCCCTTCTTTCTTGCACTTGAAGCACACAATGTTGGCCGGATTCTTCACTTGTCCTTGGCCCTTCTTATTGTTTCCCTTGTGCTTCAACGAGATAGTGGGCTTGCTCTTGGCGTTGGAGTTGAATCCAATCCCACTCTTGTCACTTGGGGGTCATCGCACACTCAACATATTCTTGAGTGTGGTCTTTCCTTCATGACACCTTTTCAAGTCATTCTTCGAAGACGTGACTTGAGCCTTGAGCTCTTTGACTTCCTCTACATGGTTAGTATCAACAACAATACTAGAGGAAGTGGAAGCTTCATTGTTAGAGCAACAAGGCAAGGAATGCAATTCATCACAAGATATAGCATGGTTGTGAGAGAATGAATTACAAGGACTAGCACATGGCAATATAACATTGGGAGTAGATATAGTGCTAATGTCCACATGAGGCCCACTAGATGTTACCTTTGACGCAATGGCCTCGTGAGCTAACCTTAGCCTACCATGGGAGACTAGAATATCCTCCTGCGAGCTTGAGAGCTTGGCATGACTTTCTTCTAATTTACCATAGTTGCTAGTTAGCAAAGCAAGTTGAGCCTTTAGCTCAACATTCTCCTTTAAGATATATGCTTCATAAGAAATAGAGTTAGTAGCACAAGCATCATAATTTAATGCAAGAGGTGAGGGAAATTTGGAAAGCTCTTTAGAATAAGAAGCTTTAAGTTGCTCATGTGACTCAGTGAGTTTGATGAGCTCACCCTTGATGACCCTAGATCCATTGTTGAAGTGCTCAAAATCCTCAAGGAGTTTAGCATAAGCAACTTCAAGTTCATCATTTTTAATTTGAAGGGAATGTGCCACCTCAAGATCTCTATCATGAGATTTCTTCACTCTAGGTAGCTCTAGAGCAAAGGTCTCCTCAAGAGATTCCTTAGTGGTTTGTCCCTCTTCAAGAGCTTCATTTAGGTTTGCAATGTCATTATCATACTCATGCTCAAGACTACTAATTTTATCTATTGTGTCCTCATGCTCATATATTAGTTGCCTACTTTCAATAGCACAAGTCAAGATTTCCATGAAAGTAGAGCAAGCATTTTTATTAGGATGAAGAGAACGAAGGACTAGCCCACCTTTCTCTTTTAAAGAAGCAACATCATCATCTACTTCTACATGGTCAACATTCATATCATCATGAGATATATTGGAATCCAAATGAGAGGTTACATTTAAACCCTTAGCCATGAGGCACAAGTGAACATTAGAAGAAGATGATGATGATGAGGGAACACATGAAGCTCTAATGGCAACCTTTCCTTGGCCCACACATTCTTCAATTTCCTCTACATGGTTAGCAACACAAGTACTAGAGGAAATGGAAGCACATTTATCATGGAAACAAGGCAAAGCAATCATATCATCATGAGATATATTCAATCCATTTCTACATGATATTCAAGAGCAATCAACACTAGGATGTAAATCACATATGGTCCTACAAGTGTTCATGCCCAAAGATACAACATTGCAATGAGATAGAGACAAAGGATCATGAATGGAAATCTCACTATCTACATTGCAAGTTCTATCACCACTCACCATATCATTACCTTGTGATAACTCACATGTTGGTGTAGTGGAAGAAGATGAGAACTCATCGCGGCCGGAGGTGGAGGGAACACAATCATCCTCATCAAGCTTGGACACATCATATTTTGCTTGAAGCTTGGTCCATATATCATGAGCGTTCCAGAAAGGCATGATTGAGTAAAGAACTACAAAGCTCACAACATTAACAAGCAACTTAGATGCTTGAGCTTCGAGATAAGAGTTTGTCTCCTTTTCCAAAGATAGATTTTGGGGATCCTTAGGAGGAGACAAGCCCATATCTAGAATCCGCTCAATATTTGGGTCAATGACCTAGAAATGACTAAGCATGCGGATACGCCAAACATCATAATTTGTGCCATCAAATGTAAATGTGTGAGAGTGCACTAAACCCCTAGGAGACATCCTTACTCTCGAGGCGGTGAAGCCTAAAAGCGAGAGACCTCGCTCTGATACCAATTGGAAGTGCAATGGACGTCGCCTAGAGGGGGTGAATAGGCTTTTAAAATTATTACGGTTTAGGCTCAAGTAAATGCGGAATAAAACTAACGTTTAATTTATTGAGCACAAAACCTATCCACTAAGTTAACCTAAGTGCACCAACAACCTATGCTAAGCAATACAAGCAACAAGGTGATAGCAAGATATAAATACTTCAAGCACGATGGCTATCACAAAGTAAAGTTCATAAGTAAAGGGCTCGGTTGAGAGATAACCGATGGACGCGGAGACGAAGATTTGTTTCCCGAAGTTCACTTCCAAAGAAGCTAAGTCTCCGTTGGAGAGGTGCGATGGCGCAATGCTCTCCAAACGCCACAAATGGCTCACCTCGAGGTGTGGTGGCTCGATGCTCACCCAACGCCACACATGGCCTCAGCCCGGATGCGGAAGCATGCAACTCACCGACGTCACAAAAGGATCACCCTATTCTCCCGAGTGCGCACCACAAAAGGCGGGCACTCGCTCCACTATGGGACTCTTGAGGGCGGTCACTGAACCCGTACAAGATTGGGGATATCTCCACAACTCAATTGGAGGCTCCCAACAACAAAGCCACAAAAGGCTACAACGCCACAAAAGGCCAACAAAGCCACAAAAGGCTACAAGACCATAAAAGGTCAACAGGACCACAAAAGGTCAACAACCCAACCACACCACCATCTAGGGTTCCAAGAACCCAAGAGAAACAAGCCCACAAGCTTGAACTCACCGAATCTCCGAGGAGAACTCAAACCTATGCACCAAATGCAAGGGAAAATCCTTCTCTCTCAAATTCCAACAAAGCTACAAAAGCTATTGGGGGAATAAGGGAGGAAGAACACAAGAGGAGAACACAAAACTCTCCAAGATCTATATCCCAATGATTCCTTCACAAAGAAGGGATTTGACTTGGGGGGATTGTAGATCTAGATCTCCTCTCACTTTTCCCTCAAAAAGATGTAAGAATCATGGGAGGGAGAGGGAGTAAGAGAGCTCAAATAGGTCAACAATGGTAGGCAAAACGAGTTCAAAAGATGGGGAACCATTGGAGAAGAAGCCCCCCTTAAATAGGACAAGGAAAAACTAACCGTTTGGGCCAGATTCGCGCCCCACCGGAACTTCCGGCCTCCCACCGGAACTTCCGAAAAATAGAAACACAAGTTACTGAACCTGATCGGAACTTGGGCCAGAACTTCCGCTCAAGCAAAAACGCAGGACAACATTGCACGAAAACTTCAATAACTTTTGATTTTGGACTCTGTTTTTTATGATATTAGGCTCGTTTTGAAGAGAAAGAAAAGTTTTACAAGATTATGCAAAGAAACATCATAGTACAACATGGAAGGATAAAACCAAATTGAGAAAGTTATGACCTCTCTAGAAGCGATGAACCGGTAAAACCTCCAAAAACCCAAAACACAAGAAGTTGAGCTTGGAAACTCCGATTGGGATGAAACCAATTTTGTTGAAAAAATAAAACCAAGTAGAACCCAAAAAAATGTTAAATATTGGATACCACCAAGGGATAAAATATCAAGTATATATATGTGAAGTATCCCCCAAGGTGTGGAGCCGGAAAACTCGCAAGATCAAAAACCGCAATAAGAAATGCAAGGGAAATCCTTGGACGATGAACTAGAGCTTGTTATGATGATGACCACAAGCTCTAGATCCTCTCATGGACAAGAACCAAGTAACAACCAAGAAAGATAATGCTATGAATGTGAAGGTTTGATCTCTCTCCAAACGATGCAATCGAGACACCCGCTTGAGAGCCCCTCTTGATAGTACGGCTATCTATCCTAAACCCGGTCTCCTAACTAACAACACGAGACCGGCAAAAGAGAATCCCTATCAAGAACATACCTTTGCCTTGAGCATCCCACTTGAACTTGATGTAGACCGTCTTGTTCTTCTATAGTGGGAACACCTTTCTTGTTTGCTCTTGCTTGATGAAGATGAAGACTTGCAAATTTCTCCCCATACTCCATGGGGAAACCTCTTCTTTGAACTTCTCTCCATCACCCCATCATCATGAGGATGGCAAGCTTCAAGCATGAGATCTTCTAGAGATGGCTCATCTTGAGATTGCCCTTCTTCATCCCTTCTTGAGTTTGATCCATCTTGATGCAAATCTTTGCACTTGTCTTGATCAACCTTCAAGCTCCTTCTTTCTTCATGATTCCAATGGCACAAAGCCCTTGGACATTTCTTCAACTCTCAACCTTGAGACCAACACATGGCCCAAGCGATGCCAATGGACAAACCTACAAGTGAAACTCAATTTACACATTAGTCCATAGATATTGTCATTAATTACCAAAACCATGGGGCATACATGCCCTTTCAGAAAGGATTAAATCAAAATTCAAGTGTATCGACACTTGATAAGTGAAACAAAGATTCAAGTATAGATTGATACTTGATGTATGAAATCACAAAGAGTATTTATATCAATCATACTGTGATATGTACAAATCCAGATATGTCCTATGCTCTAAATGTTATGAGCATATACCAGAATGTTTCATAAGATGATCATTGGACGATAGTAAGGATATTCTTATGATCTTTTGGAAGAACTAAAATATATTATTTTTGTAGATGTGACAAATAGATGATTAGTTTATTGTAAAACTACTACATTGATTCTAGTTTTGTCACAAAGTACAAATTAAGTTTATCGCAATCTAAACTAAGGGTGGCACAATATAATGGAAAGTAAGTTCCATAATAGATTTGGATGAGTTCCAAAGTTAATACATTGTGACAGATACTACAACAAAAGGCTAAGTATATGACTGCTATTATAGCATCAAACGAGGGCATTTGTGTTAACTAGTTTATTATCAAACTAGGTGTGGTTCACAGCGGGATAGTACCATGAAGATATATTGTACGACAACATTATCAACATGTTTTAACCCCAAGGAACCAAAGGTATCACCAAAGGACCAAATTATACAAAGCCATCTCATTAGAGAATGAGTGATGCGTAGAGACGCAAAGACATGCAATTACACACGGACCTAAAAGAGTCGGATCCGAAGATCAGTTGACCACTAGTAATCGTGTAAATACAACACCGTAAAGCCATAGGTGTTGAATACACAAAGATTTGAAACTAGATTATTGTCTCTAGTGCAAGTGGAAGACTGTTGGAGATATGCCCAAGAGGCAATAATAAAGAGGTTATTATCATATCTTCATACTTATGATAAATGTTGACATACCATGCTATAATTGTATTAACCGGAAACATTAATACTTGTGTGATTTGTAAACATAAAAAAAGTCCCTAGTAAAGCCTCTTGTTAAACTACCTTGTTGGTTAATATATGATCATGTTCCTGATCATGAACATTGAGATGTTATTAACAACAAGATCATATCATTAGGAGAATGGTGTGATGGACATACTCCTATAGATAAGCGTAACATAAATATCAAGTCATTTCAATAGTTTGTTTGCTATAAGCTTTCTGATACATAGTAACCTAATTCCTTCGACCATGAGATCATGCTAATCACCATCACTGGAAGGATGTTTTGACGACATCAAACACCACACCGTAACTGGATGGCTATAAAGGTGGCATTGAGTGTTCGTAAAGTATGTGTTGAGGCACATGGATCAAGAGTAGGATTTTTCCATCCATATGACGGATAGATATACTATGGGCCCTCTCGGTGGAATGTCATTCAATTAGTTTGCAAGCATGTGACTAGCTCACAAGGGATCACATATCACAGGAACGAGAAAAGAGTACTTATCGGTAACGAGGTGAACTAGGTATGCAGAGATACCGACGATCAAACCTCGGATAAGTAAACTATCACGAGACAAAGGGAAATTGGTATCGTATGTAAGTGGTTCATTCGATCGCAAAGTAATCGTAGAAATATGTGGGAGCCATATAAATTTTCAGATTCCTCTATTGGTTATTGATCGGAGAAGTGTCTCGGTCATGTACGCGTAATTCACGAACCGTAGGGAGACACACTTAAGGATTCGATGTTGTTTAGTAGATATGGAATGTAAGTAGGGAGACCGAATGTTGTTCGGAGTCTCATATAGGATCCGAGATATCACGAGGAGATCCGGAATGGTCCGGAGAATAAGATTCATATAAGGAAAGTCCAATTCCGGAGTTCGGAAATGATTCCGATGATTTCATCGGAGAGGTTCTAGAAGGGTCTAGAAGGTTCACTGGACCGGAAGGGGAAGAGAACATGAATGTGTCATGGATAAGTGGAATGATTGGATCATGTCCTAGGTCACTTGGCTGGGCATTAGCAAGAAAGAAATCAAGCTCCAAATTGAAAGTCAAAAGGCAAGTTTGAAAAGTCAAACTGGGACAATGTGTCCTCGTGGATGAAGGAAAGAATCCTTCTTTCCCTCCACCACAATCCAACAAGGAGAGGGAGTTGGGGAAGGATTCAAACTCCCCTCTCCCAAGCTGCCCTCCCTCTCATAAATAGAGGGGAGGGGGTGCCCCAAGGACACACAACACCAGCCCCTCCCCACCTAGCCGCGTCGCTCGCCGCCGCCTAGCGTCACCGCCGGCCACGCCTCCTCCTCTCCGGCCCTCTAAACCCTAGATCGCCGGAAACCCTAGATCCACCATAACCTGATCCGGCTTAGGCAAAGCCCTGCAGGATTTTCCCTCTACTTCTGACACCACGACGTCGTACTGCCGGAATCGCAAGGGGAGAACTACAACCCCCGCTGCCTGCTGGAACAATAGAGAGGAAGGTCTTCATCAAGTACCGAACAGGTGACCGACTGCCGAAGTGCTACCGGAACGCAACGCCGGAAGGATCGTCTACGCGATCTTGAGATCAGCAAGTGTACGACTACATCACCCACGATAATCTGCTCTCGTTAACCGCTTTGGAATCTTCGAGGGTGAGTACTCTAATCGACTTGTTGCTACAATCTAGTAGATAGATCTTGGCTTGTTTGTGTGCATGCGGTAGAATTTTTTTGTTTTCCATGCTACGAACCCCTACACTACCACCATCAAGACAACACCAGAAGTCCATCTTCTCCAAAAACGACGCCTCGAAGAAGGGAACAATGCACAAACACCGTCATCGCCCAATCATACATCTTAGGTTTTCACCTTAAAAAAAGTCCACGCTCTCAAACAATACCTTCAATAAGACCATTGCCAGGCATAACCAATTAATGCCAGACCTTGGGTTTTCACCCTAAAATGTAGGACTGTGAACATCTTATGTGTAGTCGCTCCCACTTGCATATCACTGCTCCAAGTCACGAGTCATGAAGTCAATTTCTCATCACCACCCAGACTCGAACCATCATAGTCATTCCTCAGATCTCGGTCTCCATAACATTCTCCGTCAGCACCATGGAACGAGAACATGCCCCATGATATTAACATCCAACGGAGCTTTAAAGCGCTCTCTCTAAACCCAAACGGTCAGAGTAAGACATGGGTGCACACCACCGAATCCTTCAAATCCGGCAATCTCCAGGCATTATTCGCTCATGGAAGTTTGTTGACGGAGCCTTCCAGAACTCACCATTCCGACTAGATCAACAAGGGCAAGCATCAAGCAGATCTTCATCTTCGCAGGAGATCTTCGCGAGAGAGGAACCCCTAGACCGCCTCCATTATTCAAGCACACTAGCAAGCCCCCATGCCCCATCGATCAGAACAGCGAAGGAGAAGGCAAGGCAATGCCAGAGACAAGTACCAGATCAGATCATGGTCTAGATCAAACTCATCTCTCAGCGCACCCCGCGACCACACTTTGCCGCTCCGGCTTGCGCCCACCATGGCCAAAAGGTTCATGGCCTCGCCTGGATCCCGCCGGCAAATAGGGTTAGAGGGTCTTCCAAACGGAATCCCAACACCACTGACTCCTCCACCAGATCGCCGCCACGAGGGACCGTCGCCTATACCCCGACCAAGAACGCCGCCCAGGTTGCAACGCTTTAGCCTCCGCCGCCGCTGCCCGAGCAGCTCCGACTTCCGCCTCTGACCCATTGCCCACCCAGCCGCCTTCGTCAGCTAGGCCCGCCGCCACCGCAGCAAGGGCCGGCGGCAGCGGCGGCGATCCGATCCAGTCGCAGGGGGCTCTAGTGACGATGAGTGTGTCGCCCCTGGTGTCATCTCGGGAACAACACGAGAAACCATTTTTCGTGTAGATCCCCGCACTCGGGTCAGGATCTCTTAGTTAAGAGTAGGCAAGAGTTTGATATTGCTTGACCAATCCACAGTACCGATCGTACTAAACGCCGCCACGATGCGCTATCAGAATCCCAAGGCAGCTTGGCCAGTGCTGGTTCCAATGATACAAGAATGTTGCATGCACTTTGCTAAGACATCACGGGGACACGTATATACTTCCTCCTTTTTAAAATATAAGATGTTTTAGAATTGTGAAGAGAATGTATCTAGACTTGTTTTAGTATGTAGATGCACTCTAAACTTGAGTGAATTTATACATTAAAAGAAGTCTAGATATATTTTATTTATAAACCTAAAACATCCTATATTTTGAAACAGAGAGAGTATGTGCTAGTGCGTGTAAGCATCTTATCAAGTGCACTGCGCACATGCGCATGCAAGTCTGATGTTTTTGTCCCTCCGGCGGATCTAGACTTTCTTTTGCTGGCCGTCCTCAAAGTTTCGACCGATCGGGCAAAGCCCTGCGCTGCGGTCACAGCCACCTCTACATCCACGACATATTGCATCCGATCGGCTGTGCCTCGTGATCAACTGGCGAGATTCTTACCGCACATATATCTACGACCTCATATATCAATTATTGCAACCTGCAAGGACACATTACTCCCCTTTTAGAAAAAAAAAATCTGCAAGAACACATCAACCTACATAGACACAACAACGCGATCAGCAGAACACACGCTCTGTCACTGAGCAAACTAATGGCCCGTCGCACGGAAGGGACGGCCCTTCCAAAAGAAGGCCCGGTGCGTCAACTGAATCACGTGTACTCCCTCGGTCCAGATGTAAGTGACTTTGATTTGACTAGATTTACATGTATTTAAACATGTTTTCGGTATATGAATACATACAAATCTATATAAACTTAATACACTTATTTTCGGATGAAGAGACTAGATGAGATCCACGTGAAGAGACCGTTTAGAGGCGTTTTGGATTGCTAACTATAATGGTCAGAGACAAGTCACTATCTACCGAGCTCATCATTTCCCCTGTCTCTCCATCCCCTCTCCTCCCCTTCAGCCCCCATTTTGAGAGTCTTATGTTGTCTGCAAGCTCTCTTCTGACTCTTCTCCGGTGGCGCCGCCACCTAGAGGGGGAGGAAGAGATGCTCACCGTGTATAGAGTAGTTGTACAGTGTTTGGCCTCGTGACGGTGTTGGGCTTTATTCATGTATCTTGGAGCAAGGCCTCAGTCTAATAAGCGGCCAGATCTAGAGCCTTTTAGGGTTTCTCCCTGTCCTTCTGCTCTAGTGGTCGGAGTTGAAGATGACGGGGAGAGCCACGGTATCCGTCAAGAAAGATGTGTCCCATCACTAGTAGAAAACGGACCTTTGGTCCAGAGCATTAGTCCCGGTTTTGGTTCTGGTACAAACCGGGACTAATGCCGTGATCCCAATGACTAGAAACGGCCGTAGGCCCCAGAAGACATTAGTCCCGGTTTGTAGGGGACCTTTAGTCCCAGTTCGTTTTATAAACCGGGGCTAAAGGGTCTGGCGCTGAAAAGGAGCGGATGTTTTGTCCCATGTTGAGCTCAAGCCTCTGATGTGGGGTGTTCCTTGTATGCCCATCGCTGGTCAAGAAAGACGTGTCCCATGTTGAACTCAAGCCTCTGATGTGGGTGTTCCTCTTTGCAAGTTGTATGCCCATCGCTGGTCAAGAAAGATGTGTCCCATGTTGAGCTCAAGCCTCTAATGTGGGTGTTCCTCTTTGCAAGTTGTGTGCCCATCGCTGGTCAAGAAAGATGTGTCCCATGTTGACCTCAAGCCTTTGATGTGGGTGTTCCTCTTTGCAAGTTGTATGCCCATCGCTGATGAATAAAGTAGCTTTCGGGTCCTTCTGGGTCCGTTCCTGTACAAAAAGGATCACCATCTCTAGCCATGTGGGGTTGTTCACGCTTCTTCGGGTAAAACCGTTACCATCTTCTTCCTTAAAGATTTTTTTGGCCCTACGATATGCATAACCAGTAACGAAACAACGAGTTTTAGGAGCAAGGAAAAGTAAATAGGTCTGAATTCTCCCTCAAAAACTGGTTATGTTTCTCCATCTTTCCCTTTAAGAAAATAACAACTTCCTATTTTTTTGGCCCTACGATACAACGTCATGTTAGGTTCCACTATGCCTGAACAGTAACAAAACAACGAGTTTTAGGAGCAAGGAAAAGTAAATAGGTCTAAATTCTCCCTCAAAAACAGTTTATGTTTCTCCATCCTTTCCTTTAAGAAAATAACAACTTCCTATTTTCCTTTTTTTGTATTCAACTATGACGAAGCAAATAAAAAATGCAGCGCTACACATCTAGAGACGACGACAACAGTCTTGAAACAGGTTTTCGCCCCGTTATATTAATATAGCAACCACACGGTACATTTGATGGCACAAACAACAGAAATAATCCCAAAAGAAAAAAAAAGAGAAATTAATGCCAACACTGACTGATCGACGGAAAGAGGATGAGCCGCAACCGCTGCACCATCCGGAGATTTCCACCGCGCTCCTAGTGCACCGAAACGTCGTCGTACCAAGCAGCACCTTCAATAAGAAACGACGCTGCTGCCCGGACAGGTTCTAAGGTTTTCCCCGGCACGCGGAGGTGAGTGGAGAATGGGTACTCCCGACACCCTTCAGGAAGGAATGGCGGCACCGTCGGTGTCAGGCATGCCGGCAGGGATTTCTCCTAGACCTCCAAAAATTCACTACCTTGGATGATTTGTAGCCTTCCACCACCACCATCTCGTCGCTACCCTTGTCGTCTCATTGTGGTCACCGTCACGGGATTTAGAGGACGGAATAGGGAATCGCATAAGGAATCGGAGACGGCAGCACCACGGACAGCGCGGGTGGGAACTGCCTCCACCGCCGCAGCGGTGGGGAAGAAGGAAGGGAAAGGGAAAGCTTGAGAAAACAGGAAAGAACAGTGCACAAGAAGACCAGAAATCGTTATCTTAGACACGACCTCTCTGTTAGATTGATCTCAACGTGACAGGGCCCAACGGCCCGTCACGCCCCTATCCGCGCCCTGATCGGGGGCGCCCAACCCTATCTGGTTGGTGGGCCCCTGTCGCCAGCGCTATATAAAGGAGGTGGGGGGGGGGGGCGGCAGCATGCCTCACGAGGTTAGCCGTGCCCTAGCCGCCCCACCTACAAGACCTACCGATCTAGGCTAAGCGCTACGCCGACGGGAAGCACCACCGCCGCCACACACTCGCACCCCTGTTCCCCATGGCCAATGACGGCGGCTCCAGCTTTGGCACAAGTTCCGACATCCCCTCTAGCTCGTGCATGTCGAGCCAGGGCACAGGTGGTTTTCCCTCCTCTCAGATCCCTCTCTCTCTCTCAGTTTAGTGTCTAGATACGCAAGATTAAAGTGCTACCGAATAGATCTAGACTAGTCTATTGCAAAGCTAAACAAACAATGGTATCAGAGCCAATCGTGGCTAGATTTGTTCGGTGCAAAAGAAATCAAAAGTGAAAAACCTAGATCTAAAGTGCGCCTGCCTCGCGGCCGCGCCGTTCCTCTCGATTTAGATGGGTATCCTACGGAGACATCTAAACAAAGATCCAACCCCTTCGGGGGCAAAGAAAATCCTGATCTAAGCCCCAAAAGCAACCCCAAATCAAAGACATCCCCAGATACCGCATGCAAAAAAAACCCAAGCCAAAAGAAAAGACACCCCGGCCATCGCCGGGAAAAAGATCTGCCCCACCTCGGCCACTTGACGGCGGTGCACCCACCCTCGGGTGGATGCACGCGTCGGCAAGGAGCCAAGGGGAGGCACCGCCGCCATCTCTTTCTCTATTTTTGGGGTAGGTGGGAGGTGGAAGAAATAGACGAGGGGGGACCCACCGGGCCGCCGTCATGTGCCGGCGAAGGGCGCCGCTGCTGCACCGCTTGACGGTGGTGCGCCCACCCTCGGGTGGACGCGCAGCCGGCAAGAAGGGCAGGGGCGCCGATGCTCGTGGGAGAGGGAGGGGGCCGCCAGCAGCGCCGGGCAGCGCCGCCTTGCCTCAGTCCCCACCGGGCTTGGGAGCCAGAGAATGGCAGAGAGGGAGGGGCGCGCCGCCGCCGGCACCGTCGCCGCGCGGGGCGGCCACCTCGCCTCGCCCGCTCGCACTGCTCACCGAGGGCCTCCGCCGGCTCACCGAGCGCGGGGCTGGACGCCACCGCTATTGCGGGAGGCCGAAGGGGGCGTGGGGAGGGAGGGTCTCGCCGCCGGCAACGCTGCCGGGCGGCACAGCCGCCTCGCCATCCTCCAAGGCACCGCCACAGAGAGGAGCCGAAGGGGGCGTCAGGGGGGAGAATGAGAGTTAGGGTTTTCCAGGGGGCACGGTCTGGCCCTTTTGTCCCCGCGAGGAGCGCGGGGAGCCGTCCGATCTAGGGCAGCAGAGATGGGTGGCTAGGATCGAAGCGGGCGGGCGGTCGCCGTTGCCGGCGGGCCAGGTGGGCCGAGTGGGCAGCTGGGAGGGGCAGCTGCTGGGCCACTGGCGAGCAAGCCCGCTTGCGCGTCTCTGCTGCGCATGGGCGGCGCACAAGCTAGCGGGCGTGCGGGCAGGGCAGGGCGCAGGCAGGCCTTGGCGGGCCTAGGCCGTGGGCAGCCGGCCGCTCTAGCGAGCGCCCCGCGCGGCAGATAGCCGCCAGGCTGCTGGGCCACTCTGGCCCATGTAGCAGCTTCTGTTTATTGTTTTTTCAGGAGCTATGTTTGATTTTTTTATCAGTTTTTATGGAATTTTGTACCGTTTTCTCTAGTCATATTATTTCAATGAATATTTGTCTAGAGAATGCATGAGAGGCATAATTTTTTCTGTAAAGTTTTAAAAGTTTATGAATGTTGTAATAATGTTTCCGCTGCAAATAGTCGTTTTAAATTGCTAGAATGCAATAAAAGTGTGTTAAATTTTGTTTGAAAAGATGTGACAAAGTAATTAAAGATGATTGTGTCCCATGTTATTAATTGACCAACATTATTAATAAGCATGATCATGATCTTTTCCATTGAGTATTAATGGTGCATTTAATTTAATTTTACCCAACGGTGATATAACCTTAAATGGCACAAGCAATTGCATGCTTAATTTATACCAACGTTGGATTAATGCATATAGTTGTTTTTGGTTATCTCACATATTTTGTGGTTTTCAGGAGGTCTCAACCTCATGAGCTGCCTAAAGGACATCCCACTGCTCAGGGGGATAACTACTCCGAATGGAGGAAAAAGGTTGATCTGGCGTTTGTTTGCGCCGAGGTGGACTGGGTGGTTGACACTAAACAACCAGTCAAGCCCGAAGACCCAGTAAGGGGCGATGCTGAGGAAAGTGCTGCATTTGAAAAGAGAAAGAGGGACCATGCTCCTTTGGAGCTGGCCTACTCAATAGATAATCAAAAGTGGGTGAACGCCAATAATAAATATTTGGCTTTTGTCAAGAACACAATTGAGAACGCAATAGTGGGCTCAATTGGAGAGTGTGCCTCTGTTGGCGTACCTTGCAAAGATAAAGAGCCAGTTTACTGGCTCTTCAAAGATGTATGCAACCCAGCTGCTAAAACAGCTGGTGACAGAAAAGTATACGGGAGGGCCACATGGCATTAGAGAGCACATCTTGAGGATGTCCAACATGGCGGCTAAGTTGAAGCCCATGGATGAGGACCTCGAGCTCAAGCCTGCTCTTCCGGTGCATCTTGTCATGGCCTCTCTTCCCCAACAGTTCGAGAACTTCGTCATCAACTATAACATGTCCCCTGAAAAGTGGGACATTGAAAATACCATTGGGATGTGTTCTCAAGAGGAAGAAAGGCTAAAGTCCATTCACGGTGGTTCCTTGAACTACGTGAAGGACAATAGGAAGAGGAACTTCACCAACAGTAACCATGGTGGCTCACCTTTCAAGCCACATGGCAAGGGCCCACAACAGCACCAGCATCAGTACCAGCAGTCTACCCCTAGGAACAAAGACCAGTGCCACCATTGCAAAAAGGTTGGCCACTACAAGAAGGACTGTCCAATATGGCTGAAGTCCATAATGGCCAAAAACGGTAAAGATATAGTATCTTTTGTTAATGAATCTCTGTATGAAAAGTTTTCTAAATCTACTTGGTGGATTGACTCTGGTACAACTGTTCATGTTGCCAACTCTTTACAGGGGTTCCATTCGACAAGGATTTTGCTAAAAAGAGAAAGACTCATTGAAGTGGCGAATGGGATTGAAGCAGAAGTGGAGACTGTTGGCGACATTCCTCTGGAGCTGGCTGATGGCTCTTCTCTTTTGCTTAAGGATGTTCTTTTTGTTCCTTCCATTCATAGAAATTTAATAAGTGTGTCGTGCTTGGACAAAGACTTGTATGAGTGCTATTTTGGACATGGAAAATGTGCCATTTGGTTGAAAGATACTTGTGTGGGTGTTGCTACACTACATCACAAGCTTTATTTATTATCTTTGCATGAGAAAGTATTTTCTGTGTGTGATGTGAATGAACAAGTTCCCTTGTCGAACAAACAACAAGATAAAAGAAAGCGAACTCTTGACTCATCGAAGTTATGGCACTGCAGATTAGGCCATATTTCGAGGGGAAGAATAGAAAGCCTCGTTAAAATTACATTCCTCCTCCGTTAGAGTTCTTAGACATAGAACAATACATAGATTGCATTAAAGGAAAGTATGTAAAACAAATTAAAAAGGGTGCAAACCGAAGTATAGCTACACTAGAAATAATCCACACGGATATTTGTGGACCGTTTCCGGTGAAAAGTGTGGATGGCTATGATTCATTCATAACATTCACGGATGATCACTCCCGATATGGTTATATTTATCCAATTAAAGAAAGATCTGAAGCATTGGATAAATTTAAAATTTTCAAAGCTGAAGTAGAAAATCAGCATAATAAAAGAATTAAGATAGTTTGGTCCGATCGTGGGGGGGAGTACTAGGTCGGCATACTCCATATGGTCAAGTACCAGGACCCTTTGCAAGGTTCCTGCAGGAAAATGGAATAGTCGCCCAGTATTCCATGTCGGGCGAACCTCAGCAAAACGGAGTAGCTGAAAGACGTAAACGTACCCTCATGGATATGGTACGCAGCATGATGAGCTATTCCACTCTCCCATTGGGATTGTGGATGGAGGCGCTTAAAACCGCCATTCACATTCTCAACGGAGTACCAAGTAAGTCGGTGCCCAAAACGTCGTATGAATTGTGGACAGGCAGAGTCCCCTTTCTGCACCACTTGAGGGTCTGGGGAGCCCAGCTAAGGCAAAAGTTTTCAATCCAAACATTGCAAAGTTAGACCCCAAAACAGTATCTTGCCACTTTATTGGCTATCCAGATAAGTCAAAAGGCTATCGTTTCTACTGTCCTGACAGATACACAAAGTTTGTAGAAACGAGACATGCAGTCTTCTTGGAGGACGAACTGATGAGGGGGAGCACGGTAGCTCGGGAAATTGATCTTGAGGAGAAGAGGGTGCATGCACCTAATACGATGACCTAGGAGCCATTTTTCTCGCTACCTGTTGTGCCACCATCTACAACCCCTGTGGTTGTGGTGCCGGCACCTGTTGTGACTCCACACGTGACAACAATGGGCGAAAATTCGGAACCTGTCCATCAGGAGCCACCTGAACCCACTGTTGAGCACAAAAGGGAGCCAGAACAGCCACATACTGTAAATGTGCCTGAACCCGAGGCAAGAAATGAGCAAGAGTCTGATGAACTCAGAAGGTCTAAAAGAGAACAAAGACCAGCCATTTCCAAAGAAATCTACAAAGTCTATAACATAGTTCATATGGAGGGCGATTCTACCTCATATAAAGAAGCCATGAGTAGCCCTCACTCAGCCAAGTGGGTGGAGGCAATGAAAGATGAAATGAAATCAATGAGTTCCAACAATGTTTGGGACTTAGAGGAAATTCCTAAAGGAGCCAAAACAGTAGGATGCAAATGGGTCTACAAAACAAAGTATGACTCCAATGGGAATGTAGAAAAGTACAAAGCTAGACTTGTGGCAAAAGGCTTTACGCAAAGAGAAGGTGTAGATTACAATGAGACTTTTTCTCCGGTCTCATGTAAGGACTCCTTCAGAATCATAATGGCACTAGTTGCACATTTTTATTTAGAGTTACATCAAATGGATGTGAAGACGACATTTCTAAATGGAGATTTAGAAGAAAATGTTTACATGAAACAACCCAAGGGTTTTTTCATGGAGGGGAAGGAACATATGGGATGCCGCCTAAAGAAATCCATTTATGGGTTAAATAAAGCCTCTAGGCAGTGGTATTTAAAGTTTAATGATACAATTAAAAGATTTGGATTCAAGGAAAATGTTAAGGATAACTGCATTTATGCAAAGTTCAAAAGTGGGAAATATATTTTCCTAATTATGTATGTGGATGACATCTTGCTTGCTAGCAGTGATGTTAGTCTACTACTAGAAACAAAGAAGTTCTTGTCATCAAATTTTGACATGAAAGACCTTGGTGAAGCTTCTTATGTTTTGGGCATAGAAATTTACCGAGATAGAAAGAATGGAGTGTTAGGACTGTCGCAGAAAGCATATTATGAAAAGATTCTAAAGAAATACAATATGCATGCGAGTAATGCAACACCTGCTCCCATAGTCAAGGGCGATAGTTTTGGGAAATCCTAATGTCCAAAGAACCAATATGAGATCGATCAAATGAAGTCAGTACCATATGCTTCGGCTGTTGGAAGCTTACAGTATGCACAAGTGTGCACTCGCCCTGACTTAGCTTTTATCACCAGGGTACTCGGTAGATATCAAGAGAATCCAGGCATAGAGCACTGGAAGATGGTAAAGAAAGCTTTGCGTTATGTGCAAGGCACAAAAGGCCTCATGCTAACATATAAAAGATCTGATTCCCTAGAGATAAGAGGGTATTCAGATGCAGATTTTGCGGGAGATAAAGACGACAGAAAGTCTACGACAGGATATGTCTTTACTCTCGCAGGAGGTGCTATTTCATGGAGAAGTGCCAAACAGTCGATAGTTGCATCATCTACGATGTATGCAGAATTTATAGCATGTTATGAGGCCATGGGACAGACGTTATGGTTAAAGAAATTTTTACCCGACTTGAAAGTGGTTGACCGCATCAGCAGGCCACTAAAGATATACTGTGACAACGAGCCCGCAGTATTCTATGCTCACAACAACAAGTCGAGTAATGATACAAAGTCTATAGATATGAAGTACTATGTTGTGAAGGACAAAGTCCAGGATCAAACTATAAGACTCGAGCATATAAGGACAAAGGATAAGCTTGCGGATCCGCTAACGAAAGGCTTACCGCCCAATGTGTTCAAGAAACACATAGCCGGCATGGGTTTAATGGGAAGTCTATGATTCCTGGACTACAGAGGCCCAAAAGTAACAAGTTTTGTTTCAAAATAGAAAGGTATATAGTGGCTGTCTGATTCTATCGGCAATTGAGCTGAGACGATGAAACATGCTCTGTGATGAAATGAGTAAAGTACAAAGTTAAAAGTAAAGTCGAGATCAAGGGGAGAATGTTAGATTGATTTCAACGTGACAGGGCCCAACGGCTCGTCACGCCCCTATCCGCGCCCTGATCGGGGGCGCCCAACCCTATCTGGTTGGTGGGCCCCTGTCGCCAGCGCTATATAAAGGAGGTGGGGGGGCCGGCAGCATGCCTCACGAGGTTAGCCGTGCCCTAGCCGCCCCACCTACAAGCCCTACCGATCTAGGCTAAGCGCTACGCCGACGGGAAGCACCACCGCCGCCACACACTCGCACCCCTGTTCCCCATGGCCAATGACGGCGGCTCCAGCTTTGGCACAAGTTTCGGCATCCCCTCTAGCTCGTGCATGTCGAGCCAGGGCACTGGTGGTTTTCCCTCCTCTCAGATCCCTCTCTCTCTCTCAGTTTAGTGTCTAGATACGCAAGATTAAAGTGCTACCGAATAGATCTAGACTAGTCTATTGCAAAGCTAAACAAACACTCTCTTTATTATCAAAACTCTAACCAAGTGCAACATCCGAGAGGCATTTTCCCCCTACGGTGTCGACTTTGTTCATTTCGAGCCTGCATCTCTTGTCCTGTGGTCAGTGTCTGCCACTTCTCCCTTTATCTCACTTGTGGTACTAGCAAATGCCCTCTGCCTTCCTGCGTAATGCGTCTGTTGCCACGAACCTCTCACACAATGATTGGATGGGGCGCCATGGGTCGTGCATATCAAGCAAAGTCTAACAAACCAACTGACATTTTCCTTGCGATCGATGATCGAACTTTGGCCCCTGTCCATGTCGTCTATCTACACGACTACACCGAGCAAAAACTGCATCGCATCTGCTGCCTTTCACGGAGCATTTAAGCGCCTTTGCACAATATTTTCCCCATCTTCTTTTACGTATTTTCCTTCTAGAAAGTAGAGATGAGAAGGGCAAACAATGAAGGCCCAGATGCAATGCAGCGAGTCAGTGACAAGCGACATCCCACTGCTGTAATAGTAGCACGTACGTGTTCGAGCTAGCGAGATCTGGGATAGACTTTTTATAGCGAGATCTGGGAGTAGCATGGAGCTAGCTAGCGCCAGATGCCCAGATTGCTCTCCGAGACGCATGGCGATTAGCTAGCATAGCACGCCGGATGCGAGTGCAGCATCAAATCCTGATCGTTATCGGGTTTTCTTCTCACCACATATCCTTAATTCTGTCGCGAAAGATAGATGCATAGATCGCCTATCCTGGAAAAGTGGCGCAATGTTGCTGCTAATTTGGAGGCCGAGGGATCGATTCTTGGTCCACTATAAGTGATCAGTGGAGATCGGTAGAGGTGTTTTTCATGCGTGATGGCTCGCTGTGATTTGGCTTAGCTGCTTTAGCATAACTCGTTTTTTAACCAGAAATAACTCATCGAGAATTGAGATTCCTGACACGCGGCGGAAGTGGTCAAGCTCATCTGTTTCTGCACTACCCCAGCCGGCTGTTCACAGAAACAAAACAAAAAGGAGACAAGGAAGAAGACGATGCGAGCAAGCCAAGCCCTTTGGGTTAACTGGAGATCTCGTATTATTTATGGGCCTTCATATTATTTACGGGCCTATATCAGCCTTTTATTTTTTTTTCCTTTCTAGTGCAGGCCCGCTATCCCGGTTGATAAGGGCATCAGACTTTCGTAAAAAAGAAATGTACTCCCTCTAATCTTAGAGTATCGGGCGTACCCAGGCCCCGAAAACTGGACCATTTTTGGGCCGGACGGAACTAGTTTTTGGCCTGGGTATGCCCAGTCACGCACCCAGGCCACGTTTCCAAGTTCGGCTAAATTAATTTAAACTCGGCGAAATATGGGCGAATATAGGCGGAATTTCATTAAAGTAGGCGAGGGGTACATAGTATATCGGTTTTAACTAGGAAAGGATGCTGCTGTGGTCGACGCCGGACGCCGCAACTACAGGCCGAGGCGGGGGTTGTTGCCTGCCCCGATGTGCGCCATGACTCCGGCGAGAGTCCGTCCTAGAACGTTCCACCAGCGGCGGCGGTAAGCCATATTGTTACGCGGCGGCGGCGGCGAGCCCGGCGGTCCGTCGTGTCGGGTCAGTTCCTCGAGGCGCCTGCCAGCGAAAAACTGCCTCCAGAAGACCAGGTTGTCCTGATCCTCGGCGATTGTCAGGCCTTGCATGGCGGCGATAGCGGCCTGGACCTCTCCGGCGAGTTCTGGGTCTTCCATGGCGGCGATAGCCGCCTGGATCTCTCCGGCGAGGTCCTGCCCGTCCGGCACCGGCGGAACGGGGATCCCGTCGGCGCTGAGTTTCCAGCCTAGGGGGAGATGAGTGTCCGGCGGGGCCGTATAGCGCGCCTCGCGGAGCAGCCGGGCTTCCCACGGCGACAGCGTGCGTCGGCCGGCCATGGCTTCTCGGCGGAGTTGAGGAAGAAATGTGCGGGCGTCCGAAGTTCGCCGGAGTTGTGGTGGTGTGAGGGGCTGTGAAGAGAGACGGCGACATGTACGTCTTTTATAGGCCGGAAGAATGACGGGAGGGGTGTAGCGGCGAGGGCAGGAAAAGTGGAAACAGCGGGAAGTTAGTGACCGCCGGTCCGTCGCGGGAGCCGAGGTGGCGACGATGACGCCGTAAATCGGCGACGCGTGGCCGACGCGACGGGCAGTTTGCCCGGCGGTCGCCGCGTGGTTTCGAGGATGACGACGACTCGACGGGTCCACGCGCCGCTTTATTTTTTTCGCTGACTTCGCTGAGTCCGGCATCCCCAGGGCGTACCCGGAAACCTGGGTTCGGCCTGGATAGTCTGGACCAAAAATGGCCCAAATCTGGCCGAAAACAGGTCTTTGGGTATGCGACTGGGCCAGTTTTGGCGTCTGGACCGAAATTCGGCGTCCGGATCAGCCTCCTGGGTAGGCGAGTGGAGATGCTCTTATCAGCGACACTTCGGGGGGGGGGGGGGGGGGGGGGAGGTCAAATTTGGACAGTGCTCGATCCACTTTTGGATCCATGCCGAAAATTCCTAAAACTTAGGGAAAAAAAGGTTGTATGTTTATTCTTTTGTAAAATCTTGAAAACAGTTACGTATACCTATGAAAATTTCATGAAATGTTATGATCATTTGATAATAATTATTAAAAAATAGAAAATGAAAATTCTATAAATTTAGTTAAAAACTTACGTTGTAGCAATTTAATTTGGTTGCTAAGTTTTGAAATTTAGTTCCTATGTACCTATGTTCCAAGAATCTTATCACCCGGATCGTGATGGCTGAAAGAATATACATGGCTAATTTTCAAGAAGGAGCTAATCTCTCTTGTCATCTTGATGGCAAGAGAACTATGGTTCAAGCATAATGCAGAGTCTTTGATAAGATGGTTGTCGTGCCAGCGGAGCTTTGTAGGCGTATCAAAGCAGAGTTCGAGTTGTGGAAACGTGCTAGGCTTTGTGACAGTGGAGGCAGTAGTGGACCAGTGAGAGGAATAACGTAAGTTGTGTCGTGGTATTGCCGATGAATAGGTTATGGAGGAGTTCTCAAAGTGCGTGTTTAGAGACGTGGGAAAGACGGTTGGTGGGTACGAGGTAACACGGCTTACCAGATTCAGATTCTATAACGGTGGCGAAATCCTACTCCTGTTATAAATCACTATGAGGTAATACGCCGAGTTACAGCGATTGGTTCGTTGTGCGAGGTATGAATTGATTGGTCTGAGGTCGTGCCCTAAAGGCTCCCATAGGCCCGACTTATATAGTCGCCAGGTCCTAGGATTATAGGAAAAAGTCTAGCCGGACAGGTTACAGAGTTCTACATTGCTTACCACTAGTCTAGCGTGTTTTGCACTCCAAGGCTCCGGGTATGTCGGTGACTCCTCGTAGCCTTCCTTTATCCGGCATGGCCTCCCTTCTGGATCCATCTAACTGGGCCGCCCAGCAGGCCATGGGTCATGTTACCAACTGTGGGCCACCCGGTTATCCGGATTGAGGACATGTTATGAGGATATCCATATATCATATCCCAATAAGTTGTACGGTGTGAGGTGGAGTTTTTTTTTGGAAAAAGTCGCCTTTGACTTGGTCCGGTTTTTGTAATTTGTAAAACTCTCTTTCTTTCTTAATGAAAAAGACGCGCAAGACTCACGCGTGTTCTCTAAAAATATTAGATCCGTAAAAATTCCTCTTTCTTATGTTGTGTTATAATTACGACAAGTAAATAACAAAGATCGAAATCAAAACACAGCAAAGGGGACATAGATTTAACATGAAAAAACCTTTTCAACAAAGAAAGGAAAAAACCACGGACGTCAGTCAGGGAAACTTCACTATATCGGGGAGTATTTACACAAGAGGTTTATATATCGGTGAAAACCTAGGTCTTCAACGATCCGTACCGTACTTTCTAGAATTTAGATCAACAACCTCCGGTGATGAGCCTCGCTCCACTCGTCAAAAGTTGGCCTATACTTTATAGAATTTGGATCAACATATAACATGTTGTTGATTGATGCCTAAATCAAGTGGATATAGAAGAAATTTAATATATGTAGTCATTCTTTTACCTTCTGTATTCTTTAGTGATTTTGTCTATACAATTATCAACTGTCTTTACGTTTTGCTTTTGGTTGGAGGCCAGCCATCCCAAATAAGCATTCCATAGAAAACCCTCATATTTTGGACGGTATCCAAGTCCACTATGTCTAGAGGGCATTTTGATTATCATACACTTCATGTATTAATTACTTTTTGTATCTTTTCGTGATTTCATTTATACAAGTTTGTTCCAGCCTTATCCTGATGAACTGACTTAATCCATACAACAAGAGACAATCAGAAATTTAAACAAGACAAATAGACCAATTGAAGGATTGAGATGAAACTAGAAGAGTGTGTAGGTTTCTAAAAATATTATTTCCTTCACTGGTTTTAGTTTGTCCAGATAACAAAACTGATCCTAAAACGCAACTTGATGAATGAATTTAAGGACATACACTATCACAAGATAAAAAAAATAAGTAAAATAATTTTGACAGAAATAACCGAGGAATGCAGAGATGAGGATACATCCCGATGTTCACTTTCTTGTGGGGAAGGGTAATCACTGTTGGAGATGTGTGGGTTACCAAGAAGGACCCCCAAACACCACTACATGCTTACCTTCTTCTCCTTGAGCCCCTTCTACTAAGTACGAGCTCAATCATGTCGTGGTAGATATTGAGGTGATCTCTTAACACTCACAAAATTTCTAGAGCAAATCCACACCTCTGAGCAACCCTAGCTACTTAAGGTTTTCGAAAAAACCAAGTAGTAACAAACACAACGGTTAACACAAGCGGGATCAAAAATTTCTTCATCGAATTGTATATCTATGTCTCCTCTTTCTTTCCCTTCAAAGATCTACAGATTTGGTTGGGGAACAAATAAAATACTCCCTCCGTCCTGAAAAGGGTGTTGCAATTTTGTCTAAATTTATATGAATCTATATATGAATTAGTGTCTAGATATATTTGAATTTAAACAAATCCTCGACATCCTTTTCAGGACGCTAGGAGTAAAATTTTGGAGATTCAATGATGGCGGGGGAGAGACAAGTATAGATACTTGTCTCAAATGTGAAAGAATATTGGATTTATATGGTAGGTGAAAAGACTGATGGTTACCCACTTTCTACAACCTACTAGATTGGATGGATGACCGTCTGGCCAATCGAGAGGTTGGGCCCGAGCCACGGTCGAATGAGTCTAAAGAGCAAATATGTTGAAAGGACAAAAATGTCATGTAGAGGGGATAAATAGGCACTTTTAAAGCTACCCAGAAGATGATACGAATCAAAAGGTTTTATGATAAGAGCGTAAAGAGAGAATTCTGGTTAATATAGGAGAGTCCCGCATGATTTGTGCATTATTTTGAGTTTTTCTTTCAAATGTAAAATGCACACAAATAGGATCAATACCTATATCAAATAAGACACTAAACATGTTCAATTAAATCAAATAGATCCACAAGAGATGAAGAAGACATGTGAGTAAAACAAAACATCTCTTGGTAGCAAATAAGGCAATTAAAAGTAACACAATGTAGATGTGATCAATAAATGATACCACACATAAGATCCAATTGTCAAAGGGCAAGAACTATTTAAAATTATTTCCCAATGGTATATTCCAAAGATATCTAAGATCATCATCACAATGAAATAACATGTCAAAAGATAAGAATTAAACTCGATGCTTACATAGAAATTCATGTGACTTCAACTAGTTAAACATGACTTGAGCAAATGGTTTCCTAAAAAATATATATAAGTATAGATATAAGGAACGGAAATAGTGGGATACTCAGACGGCTAGCTACGCATAACCATATAGCCATTGGATCAGCTATATTGATTACTAGATATGGACCCATAGCACAACCTATACTAACAGCGTTACACCGGGTGCATATTTCCTAACTCAAAACCACCATCATGTATAGCCACGAAAATAGATTTGACATATGCAATACCACATGGTTTGCACAACCACAAACCAGTTCATAAGGTAGTTCATAAGGTACTCGTAAAGAGAACATCCACAGTAAACGTCACAAATATTTTTATCCACGAGAAAGTTCCATGGCGAGTTCCTTTTTTTGCTAGCAGGCCATAATTAAACGCCAAAAAAATTCAGCCACGCATCACCGTCGTGGAGAGGCATGGTCGAATGCTTTTCGACAAAGCTACAAAAAAGAAACACCAGCAGAGGTCAAACCGAGATGACTTTTCTACCACACCATAGATGTGTTCGCATGGATACACAAAAGCAAAAACCACACAAACTATTTATCCACACCAAAAACACAATGCAGCACCCATAGCTTGTTTATCATGGATTTTAAAAAAAGCAAACAACCATGAAAATGCATACCACAAAACAAAGGTGATGGTGAACTCGCATGGCAAAAACAGAGCCAGTGTGCTTTAGCTCTTGCATGGACTGCACAAGAAGGGGAGGACGGTATGAGACGGAAACACCATGCACTGTCACTTGATTTGTGCTCTCTCTTTGCTGCATCGAGATCGGTGGACCGTTATGCTCACCATATCCAATGATTCCTACTGCGTGCGTAGGTAGCTCCGTTCTTATAAAATTCACGTCCATATAAGGAAACCCACATGAAAAAATCTCTCGTAAAAATATCCAAAAAGATGAGAAATGAAAGGATTAATGCAAACTGGGACTTGTGCAAGCTTATATGCCACATAGGAAGAAGATAATTTACAATATAAATTCCAAGTGGCATAACCTCAAATATTCATAGTTTTTCGGTTTGTAATATGAATAAAGCATATAACTCTCCCATAATGTGATGATCCATTTGATATCAACAAGAGGCAAATATAATTCAAGTAGAGATCATTAATAGATATTATAGAATTTGAAGTTCGCATGGCGTACCACATAGAGACTAGATAATAGTCTTTCAATATGAATACGTAGTGGTATTCCTAATGTACTCATATTTAGGATTATGAAGTTCCCAAGTCACACCTCTCCCCCAAAATTGGATGATCCTTAAATCTTTTAATAGATCCAACTAACATACAAATAAGATGCAACAAAGCGGATTTCATGCCTATGGGGTCTACAGTGCATGCGATGGTCACCGTTGGATCGTGGTACATGTGCTTCCTTTGTCACGGAGGCTCGCAACGGTTGATTAACAGTGTTGAGTATTAAGTAGAGAGACAATCTATCCGTACACCATGCGCTATTAGCTTATCCAGGACGGTGCATGCAATGTCCGTGTATACTAGTGCATGCAATCACCGTGAACCACGAGTGCACATCAACAACATGCAGAAATGATGTTTGCATACGGCTATGGTGCATTAAATCTGGTACGTGATCAAGCAGTTATGCATGATATGTGCTGCAAATCTCATCATCATCGCAGTTAAGGTGAACATGCACATGCCTTCGTACCTGGCAGTGCCGGTGTGGATTATTTGTGTCAGCATCATCATCGTGACTGGAGTGTTAGTGTTGCTGGTTGACTAGAAATTAGGTTTAATGTTTGCTCAGAATCGGCAGCTGCGTCTCCCATGAAGGTCATACTGTCGATTTTTTCGTGTGCGGTATGTCTGGTTTTAGAATAAATTATTAGAACTGATGAGGTAACAACTGTCAGACCACACGCCACGCAATGTAACTGTTGTTGGTGCTGCGTCAACGTGGAGCGCTTCGTTGAGAAATCCCAAGAACAAGGTATAATACAGCACAACAACAAGTTTTTTCTTAGTAAGAAACCGAGGTTATCGAGCCAGTAGGAGGAAGGAAACGTCCTAAACGTGTTGCAAGCAACATGGAAACCTGCACAACACAAACTCAAGACTTTGCCCCAACTAACAGTGAGGTTGTCAATCTCACCGGTTGTTGTAACAAAGGATTAACTGTATGGTGTGGAAGGTGATGATGGTTTGCAGCAAGTAAACAGTAATAGTGGAAGATGTATCAATGGTAAAGATTGGACCGAGGTACATAGTTCACTAGAGGTGTTCTCCTTAGATAAACAAACATGGCATGCTGGATAAACAAATTACAGCAGGGCAATTGACAGGACTGAGCAAGGCATTACAATGCAATACTAGACATAAAGATCCTATGAGATTCGATTGGGCAATACAACAAGATACATAGAATGCCATCCGACTGCATTTATGACTAGAAGTCCACCTTTGGGTTATCATCTGAACCCCCTCCAGTATTAAGTTGCAAGCAACAGACAACTGCTTTAAGCAAAGTGTGTAAGATAAACAATCCACTTGTCCCATGAACAAGAGACCGTTGTTTCCCCCCTAGTGGAAACAGCACATCTACAACCTTAGAGATTCATGTCACTTCCCTTGATTAAATAGAGGCATGAACCCACTATCGAGCATAAATACCCCCTCTTGGAGTCACTAGCAACTACTTGGCCAAGATAGCTACTTACAACGGAGAGCATGCAAGATCACAAATAACACAGACATGATAGAATCAAAAAGACAAAACCATTAATCAATCTGACATAGTAATCACAATATCCATCGGATCCCCGCAAACACAACATGCATGATTACAAATAGATTAGATCTTGATCATTAACGGAGCTCAAAAGATCTAGACATGAAAGCACAAGGAGGAGATACAACCATCTAGCTACTACATAGACCCGTAGTCCAAGGTGGAACTACTCACACTTCATACCGGAGGCTGGCATGATGAAGAAGGCCTCGGGATGATCTCCCCTCTGGCAGGGTGCCGGAAAGAGCTTCAGATCCCCCCGATCTAGGGACGATGGTGGTGGTGGCTACAGACGGTTTCGTGAAATATTGATCAGGTGTTTAGGATTTAGGCATCGGGGGCTTCTTATAGGAGAAGAGGTGAGGCTAGGAGGCGGCCAGGCGGCCCACACCCTGCCCAGGAGCGGGCCCACCCTAGGCCACGCCTGGGGGTGTAGCCGCCCTGTGGCGACCCTCCGTCTCTCCTCTGGACTCCATGTTCTCCTTGGTGAAATATTGACTTTGTCTTTTGTCCCGTCCAATTCCGAGAATATTTCCTTACTAGCTTTTCTGAAACCAAAAACAGCAGAAAACAGGCAACTGGCACTGTGGCAACTTGTTAATAGGTTAGTACCAGAAAACATATGAAAAGAACCTGGACAAAGCAAAGCAAAGTAGATACTAAACAAGCATGGAACATCAAAAATTATAGATACGTTTTCGACGTATCAAGCATCCCTAAGCTTAATTCCTGCTCGTCCTCGAGTAGGTAAGTGATAAAAGAATAATTTTTGAGGTGACATGCACCGTCAAAACCAAGATCAAACCATTTGCAAGCATTGAAAGCTAGGATCAAAGAACTCTAAACATGTGCATGAAATATGGAGTTCTAACAATAATACAAAGTAACTATGCATGCAACATGAAAGGCTACAAACAAAGATCATGAATAACATGCATTGAAAAACGTTTTTTTGTTTCACATACAGAAAACATGGCATAGTGGCATTCATCTTGTCCCTCATGGAGTAGCAAATAGATGCATAGGACACCTTCAAAGTTCATAAGAGTGACTAGATACAAATAGCACAAGAACAAGCAATATCAACAATATGCATCAATCAATAAGTTTTGGGGCACTGCACATAGAACTAAGAATGACAACTATGCTCCCTTAACTGGTGCCTAAAGATAGAAGGTGGAGAATCAATATAATAGTGGAAGAAAGGCCCTTCATAAAGGTAAGCAGGGATTTCAAGTTTCAAAAAGAGCTTCCAAAAATTATGGTACTTGTTAGCTTTCAGCCCTCATTGCCCCTATCATAAGCATCTTGAAGTGATTAAGGTTAAAGTGAACAAACTATGGAGTATATGCTTGAAAAAGTATAAGTTGGCAATCTCATGTCCCTTGAATACGAGGGCCGCACCTCATGCTACTCAACTTTAATCACCTGTAAGTTCTTGTCATAGTAAGTACATGTGTATCATAGAGAACCGCCAACGGGGTACCCCATACACATGGTACAGGAGCTTTCCCATAACCAAAATGACAAGGCAAGCAGACAATGAGCATCTCGGCGATCTTTTTATTTGCTATTTGCATAGGTTTTTATTGAGGATGCTTCACAGATTGCTCATTATGGTGATGCTGCAAGTTTCCACCATGATTAGGCATGGCTTAGGCTAACGGCCCAGGCGTTTCTCTAACACAAAATACATAACTCCATGGACTTACAAGATCCCTTTTTATTTCACACCGGCGACATCCATAGATAAAAGAGCATGATATCAACTATGTACAAAGTACAAGTGCAATGTTGAAAACGTTATCCATGAAAACATGGTTCTGCTAATTCCAACATATAAGTGCAAGCATATACAACATAGATGACACAATGGTTCAAGTTTATTAGGGGCAAGGAATATAAAGTGTGTCATCAATTTTGTGAGAGCTTTAATCACTAAGTTTTCACATAGCAAAATACTTTTTAATTGGAAGACAGCTGAAAACAAGAATATACTTGGAATGGTGTAACACACCATGCATAGGAATTTATAGTGGACACCTTGGGATACCTTGGTTTCTTGGGAGTTGTAAGCATGAGTAGAGCTTACTCATACAAGTGGAGGCTAGCAAAAGACTGGAAGCAACCAACTAAGAGAACAATAATGGCCATAATCATGCAGAGCGACAAAACATTACTAATCAAAGCATAGAGTGGTACTACAAGTCAAGGACTAAATGATCATAGAGGCTATGGTGACTTGTTCATAGTAATAACATGGCATGAGCAAGTGCCAAGTCAACCCAAACAAAACATCAAAGGAGAATACCACAATACTATGCTTTTACATGCTAAAACAACGCATGATTCCTTCAAGGCACACTAAGCAATCCCAATTGTTTGGAACAAGTCATGCTACAGCAATAATCACTAAGCATAAGGTCAAAACAACACCTAGCATGACATGCTAAAGTCTAAGTCACAATCAATGCAAGCTCCTCTTTCACTTTCAAACAAGAACTTTCTACTCCTTTCCAACACCAATCAACTTATTTGAAACAACACAGCGAGAACGGGGTCCAAACTACTTTATTCAAGCAAACTAAACAAACTAAGCAAAGCAAACAAAAACTAAGGCGCTCCAAGAACAACACAATAGTGCATGAAACAATAAAAACAAAGTGTCTAGAAAGACCTGAGATTTTTATTGATGAAGAAGGGGATGCCTTGGGCATCCCCAAGCTTTGAAGCTTGTACCTCTTGAATATTTCTTGGGGTGACACCGGGGTGGCATCCCCAAGCTTTAGCTTTTGTCCATTCTTCATCTCATTACATCATTCTCTCTCTACCTGAAATTTTTCCTTCATACAAAACTTCACACAATCTTCATTAGCAACATTAGTGTATTCAAAAGATAAAAGACCCTTGGGTTTAGCTTTAGAACAGCAAAATTTTTCACTAAAAACACAAGCTACTGTAGCACTCCTTCAAAAATCTCAATTTCCCAAAAAAGAACCCAAAAAGGAATCAATAAGAAGCAAATGCAAATAATGGCAGAAATTTGTCAAAACAGACCAGCAGGTAGAAACCGATTTTTTCGAAGACCTTCTGTTGCTCAAATAAAAAATTGTTGAACAAACTAAAGTTATCTAACATACTGGGGGATTTATTAGTAAATTTTTAGCTCAATCCAACTTACATATACTCCTCATGAATTTTTATGGTGGAGGATAGAAATCTGTTTTGGGACAACAACTCCCCAAATCTTACTTTCCTCTTATTAGAGGTCATTATTGGCACAAAAAGCAAACAAAAAGGATAAGGAGAGGTCATTAGTGAAGCAATAACTTCCAAGACCCAAGAAAACTCTTGGTTTATCTCCCAACAAGTGCTTTTCTTTAACGCATTTAAGTTAGGCACAAGAAGCAAGAAATCAAGTATTTTCAAATGAGGAAGCATTAACATCAAACCTTGCTTTCAAAGGAGGAGCAAAAAGCAACTTCTCTCTCCTCATAGGGAAGTGTTTAATACCTTTCTTGAATGGAAATTGATATTTAATGGTGCCTTCTTTCATACCAATGATGGCACCAACAGTTCTAAGAAAAGGTCTTCCCAAAGTAATAGGACAATAAGCATTGTATTCAACATCCAAAACATAGAAATCAACAGGGACATAAGCATTGTTAACCATGATGAGAACATCATTAATACTCCCCATGAGTTTCTTCTTAGCATTATCATTAAGTGGGACATCCAAATAACAATCTTCTAAGGTGGCAAATCAAGCATTTCATAAATCTTCCTAGGCATAATAGAGACACTAGAACCAAGATCACATGAAGCTTTGAGATCAAAGTCATTCACTTGCATATTAATAATAGGTTCCCAACTATCTTATACTTTACTATGAATAGAAGCTTTGTGTTTTAACTTCTCTTCCTTAATATTAACAAGAGCATCTATAATGTGTTTGCTGAAAGCAACATGCATATCACTAGCATTAGGACTTCTAGCAAGCTTTTGTAGGAAAAAAATCACTTCATAAATATTGCAACCATCAAGATCAAAATCAAACTTAGCATCACCAGTAGTAGACTCATTGGCCTTAGGAATTCTTAGAGGAGGAATAGGGACTTCTTGTGGTTTAGTGGCATCCATATGGGTGGTGGTGATGGTGCACACACTATTGGTTCTATCAATTTTAGCTTCACTTTCCCACTTAGCATGAAGTTGGGCTAACAGTCTAACATTTTCATCAATAGTAACTTGTATGGCATGAGTAGCAGCAAAGGCACTTTCCATGGTTTCAGGTTTAGCAGCTATTTTATTTATCAAGGAGGCGTGTGCTTCATAGAAACAGGAAATATTTTTCTCAGCATTTAAAAGCTTTTCCTCCATAGTCTTGTTGAAAGTGGTTTGTATACTAATAAAGTCTTTGAGTATAACTTCAAGTTCAGAGGGGGCACTTCTAGCATTGTTGTAGGAGTTTCCATAGGTATTGCCATTATTAGGAGGATAAGGCCTATAATTGTTGTTACTACCAAAATTATTCCTATATGCATTGTTGTTGAAATTGTTGTTTCTAATGAAGTTCACATCAACTTTCTCTTCTTGAGCAACCAAAGAGGCTAAGGGAACATTATTTGGATCTAAAGGAGCTTTCCCATTAACAAGCATAGCCATAATAACATCAATCTTATCACTCAAAGAAGAAGTTTCTTCAACAGAATTTACCTTCTTACCATGTGGAGCTCTCTCAGTGTGCCATTCAGAATAATTAACCATCGTATTATCAAGGAGGTTCATTGCAGCACCCAAGGTGATGGTCATAAAGGTACCTCCAGCAGCTGAATCCAACAGGTTTCTTGAAGAGAAGTTCAAATCTACATAAAAAGTATGGATAATCATCAAAGCAGTAAGTCCATGAGTGGGACAATTCTTAACCAAAGATTTCATTCTTCCCCAAGCTTGAGAAACATGTTCAGTATCAAGTTGTTTAAATTTCATAATGTCACTTCTCATAGATATAATCTTAGCAGGAGGGTAGTACTTTCCAATAAAAGCATCTTTGCACTTAATCCAAAAATCAATACTATTTCTAGGCAAGGATAGAAACCGTTCTTTAGCTTTTCCTCTCAAGGAGAAGGGAAAAAACTTGAGCTTAATAATATCTCCATCTACATCCTTATACTTTTGCATATCACAAAGTTTAACAAAGTTATTGAGATGGGCAGCAACAACATTAGAACTAGCACCAGAAAATTGCTCTCTCATCACAAGATTCAACAAAGCAGGCTTAATTTCATAAAAGGTAGCATCAGGAGCAGGTGGAGCAATAGGAGTGCTAAGAAAATCATTGTTGTTTGTGCTAGTGAAGTCACACGACTTGGTGTTCTCAGCAGAGTTCATTTTGGCAAATGCGGAGCAAGCCAAAAGCAGTAGCAACTAGAGCAGGAACTAATTTTTTTGTGTTCTTCATAAGAGAAAGCAAACCAAACTAAACTATTTTTTTGGAGTTTTTGATAAAAAGAGGCAAACAAAACCAAGCAAAAGAAACTAAGAAAAATAAAAACAAAGTAAAGAGAAAGGTTGTGGAGGACTCCCCTTGTGAAGATGTCCTTAGCCTCCCTGGCAACAACGCCAGAAAAGTCTTGTTTGCGCTATGTCAACGTGGAGCGCTTCGTTGGGAAACCCCAAGAGCAAGGTATGATGCAGCACAGCGGCAAATTTTCCCTCAGTAAGAAACCGAGGTTATCGAACCAGTAGGAGGAAGGAAATGTCCCAAAGGTGTTGCAAGCAACGTGGAAACCTGCACAACACAAACTCAAGACTTTGCCCCAACTAACAGTGAGGTTGTCAATCCCACTGGTTGCTGTAACAAAGGATTAACTAAATGGTGTGGAAGGTGATGATGGTTTGCAGCAAGTAAACACTAACAGTGGAAGATGTATCAATGGTAAAGATTGGACCGGGGTCCATAGTTCACTAGATGTGTTCTCCTTAGGTAAACAAACATGGCATGCTGGGTAAACGAATTACAGCGGGGCAATTGACAGGACTGAGCAAGGCATAACAATGCAATACTAGACATAAAGATCCTATGAGATTCGATTGGGCAATACAACAAGATACATAGACTGCTATCCAACTGCATCTATGACTAGAAGTCCACCTTTGGGTTATCATCCGAACCCCCTCCAGTATTAAGTTGCAAGCAACAAACAACTACTTTAAGCAAAGTGTGTAAGGTAAACAATCCACTTGTTCCATGAACAAGAGACCGTTGTTTTCCCCCTAGTGGTAACAGCACATCTACAACCTTAGAGATTTCTGTCACTTCCCTTGATTAAATAGAGGCATGAACCCATTATCGAGAATAAATACCCCCTCTTGGAGTCACTAGCAACTACTTGGCCAAGATAGCTACTAACAACGGATAGCATGCAAGATCACAAACAACACAGACATGATAGAATCAATAAGACAAAACCATTAATCAATCTGACATAGTAATCTCAATATCCATCGGATCCCCGCAAACACAACATGCATGATTACAAATAGATTAGATCTTGATCATGAACGGAGCTCACAAGATCTAGACATGAAAGCACAAGGAGGAGATACAACCATCTAGCTACTACATGGACCTGTAATCCAAGGTGGAACTACTCACGCTTCATATCGGAGGCTGGCATGATGAAGAAGGCCTCCGGGATGATCTCCCCTCCGACAGGGTGCCAGGAAGAGCTTCAGATCCCTCGATCTAGCAACAATGGTGGCGGCGGCTATAGACGGTTTCATGGAATATTGATCGAGTGTTTAGGGTTTAGGCATCGGGGGATCCTTATAGGCGAAGAGGCGAGGCTGGGAGGCGGCCAGGGGGCCCACACCATGCCCAGGCGCGGGCCCACCCTAGGCTGCGCCTAGGGGGGTGCAGCCGCCCTGTGGCGCCCCTCCTTCTCTCCTCTGGACTCTGTGTTCTCCTCGGTGAAATATTGACTTTGTCTTTTGTCCCGTCCAATTCCAAGAATATTTCCTTACTAGCTTTTCTGGAACCAAAAACAGCAGAAAACAGACAACTCGCACTATGGCAACTTGTTAATAGATTAGTACCAGAAAACATATGAAAAGCACCTTAAAGTTTGGACAAAGCAAAGCAAAGTAGATACTAAACAAGCATGGAACATCAAAAATTATAGATACGTTTTCGACGTATCAACTGTCTAAGTAGTTGGAATGTGGCATAGTTGATATCGCACGCACATTGTATCTTGTACCCTTGCTGGAACTTATTAAATGACGTTGAGTTGGCTTTAACCAGTGTATGTTCTAAAAGATGAGCACCTATCCATAGTCAAGTACAAATAGCAAAACTATAGTTTACAGCCGTTTGTTGATGGACAACGGGTTGATACCGTGAAACATGCGTTGACCCAGCATACCACTGCATGATGTAGTACACTATAGTCGTTGACATAATACCAACGAAACACCGTTCACTAGTATTACATCCCTCAGAGTGTTACAACTGAAACACAGCAGGTCCAAGACATGACTATAGGTTACAACTTGACTCTTTACATAAGATCCAGAGAACACTCTAGGTTAAAGAGAGAGAAAGAAACTTCGTACAAAGAAGAATCAAAGAATAACAACTCAAATCTATTATACTAATTAGACTAGTATCTGAACTATTGGTCTGGCATTGCTGCTATTGCAATACTCTACAGAAAAAGGTTCTATGGCTAGATATTATATTCCTATCTAATCAGTAACTCTGTCTTCACTTTAGTTGATGTATATGTTGACTTACTTTACTTCATTGAAGATCTTGAGCTTTTGATGATGATTCCTGGAGCATAACTTGATGTAGACGTCGTCTTAATGGCTTCAGATCTAGCAAGGGTTAAGAAGATACGTTGAGTACGAGCGTACTCAGCAAGTTCACTAGAAAGGGAGTGTTTGATGCACTATATCTATAGCCACAGACCATAGGTCGTAGGCAATGCAAGTTTTCGTAAACATTTCTTCAAATGTTGCTTTTATTCTGAAAAGCTATGTCCGTCGGCCTTCACGGGTTTACCAGAACTTCCATGGAGTTCCTTTCCCGCCGCATTCGCAGCTCCTTCCCGGAACAGGGAGTAACAAGTTACAGTTCTTACACTCTACAGAGGTGTGTTACTTTACCCATGAGAGACCTTAGCATTATTTCACAACCAAGTCATGAGCTTGTCCATACTTCCTTGGTATGGGGCCTAGTCTAAGATCCAAGCCAGTCACTGCCCTCTCCGCGACCCCATATGTCTGCACGATCCTTCGGGGATGGCTCACCTCTGTTAAGCCCCCTTTCGGGCAGGCTAAAACCCTGATGAGTTCCCGAAGACTCTATGAGCTGGTGATGCCCTGGCAAGTTCCATATCATATGGACTATACCACTAAAACAACCACTCATAGATAATCTAGACACCAAAAGCGTGTGGCGTAAGGGTGCCCACCCATATGTTGGACCCGCACAAGGAATCACAACGTCACGTTGATGACCCACAAGTATAGGGGATCGCAACATTATTCGCGGGTAGTATTACCCAATTTATTGATTCGACACAAGGGGAGCCAAAGAATACTTGCAAGCCTTAACAACTGAGTTGTTAGTTCAGCTGCACCTGGAAATAGTTCTTGCTCACAGAAGTTTACCGGTAGCAACAGTTTGGTAGTAGCAACAGCAACAACAACAGTGAAACAGGAGCAATAGTAATAGTAACGGTAACAGTAGGATTCGAGTGCGGTAGGCATAGGGATGGATGGACGGGCGTTGCATGGACGAGTCTAAACATGTAACTTCAAGATCTAGGGCATTGCAGATAAATAATAACAAGCATCCAAGTACTAAAAAATCCTAGGCATGTGCTCCAAATATATTCATACCTGCTCGCAATGAGAACTTGCACAACATCTTCTGTCCAGCCAGCCCATGGCAGCGGGGCCTCTAGGGAACTGCTGGCAATTAAGGTGCTCCATTTAATAGAGCACGGGAGCAAAGCATTAACACTCCATGAACACATGTGATCCTCACACCACAGCCATCCCCTCCGTTTGTCCCAATTATTGTCACTTTGGGGCCTTTGGATCCGGACAATGATATGTGTACACAACTTGCAGATAACATCACAAAAAATACTATCATAATGATTCAATAATAAGTTTAGATCTGAGATCATGGCACTCAGGCCCTAGTGACAAGCATTAAGCACAACAAGTTGCAGCAAAGTCAAATAGTACTAATAGAGATACTAGGCACTATGCCCTAATAGATCTTATTTGATTACATGATAGAACTCATCCAATCCCTACCATCCCCAAGCCTACAGCGGGGGATTACTTACTCATGGATGAGAGAAACATCGGTGGTTGATGGAGATGCGTTGGTGATGACGATGGCGATGATCCTCTCCAAATTCCCCGTCCTGGCAGGGTGCCAGAACGGAGTTTCTGGATACGAATCTTGGTTTCTGGTGGCGGCGATGGAGCGGAACTCTTTCTGGAAAACTATTGACCCCTCCCCCTGGTTTTTAGGTCGAAAGGCAACTTATAGGCGCCGAGGGGGTGCCTGGGGTGGCTGCAACCCCTCCAGGCATGGCCAGTGGTGGGCCCGCGCCTGGGGTGGGTGTGGGCCCCCAGGCCTCCTCTCCGTCTCTTCTTCTGGCTCCGTGGATCTTCTGGTGAAATATAATTTTTGGCATATTTTCCGGGATTTTTCCTAATAGTTTTTCTGCACAAAAACAAGACACCAAGGTAATTCTGCTGAAAACAGCGTCAGTCCGTGTTAGTTGTATCCAAATCACACAAGTTTAGAAAAGAAACAATAGCAAAGTGTTCGAGAAAGTAGATACGTTTTGGACGTATCAACTCCCCCTAAGCTTAGCTTATTGCTTGTCCTCAAGCAATTCAGTTGAAAACTGAGTGCGATAAAATAACTTCCACGAACACTTTGCTTCATATGATGTATATATTCTCAGCACAGGAGTAGATGCTTAGACAATTCATAATAAGAAGTATGCAACTAAGTCTACTCAATAGTCATTGCAATCTATGAAGAGAAAACCAACTCAATAATAATAAGTAGCATGAAACATAAACATAAGCAACATTGCAATGCTCATAATAAGGTATGATAGAGTGGTATCTCGCTTGCCTTTGTTTGAAGAGCACAATATAAATGCCAAGGCACCTCTGAAGTTCACATGAAGACTAGAAGTAAAGATATCAGAGATACAAGCATCAAAGTCATGACATAATTAACCAAGTTTTGGAACAAACACAAGAATGACAACTATGCTCTCAAGAAGGTGCTCATAGAATAAGTGGTGACTCAACAAGGTTGTGAAAACAGTTTTGTGAAGGTTTGAAAGGCTTCCCAATGCTGAAAGGAAGGTACTCATTAGCTTTGAGCTCTCATTGCCCCTATCATAGGCATCTTCATGTGATTAAGGTGAAAGTGAGGTCCACTCTGAATCATATGCTTGACAGACCATAGACTGGAAATCCCAAGTCCCTTGAGTACGAGGGTCGCTTCGCATGCTACTCAACTTTGGTCACCTGAAAGTTCTTGTCATTGTAAATACATGCATATCATCGAGAACCGCCAACGAGGTACCCCTTGCACATGGTACAAGAGCTTTCCCATAACCAAAATGACAAGGCAAGCAGACAATGAGCATCTCAGCAATCTTTTTATTTACCATATGCATAGATTTTTATTGAGGACGCTTTATAGATGCTCATTATGGTGATGCTGCAAGTTTCCACCATGATTAAGCATGGCTTAGGATAGAGGCCCGGGCATTTCTCTAACACAATGTATAAACTCCATGAACTCACAACCTCCCCTTTTATTTCATATCGTCGACATCCGTAAACAAAAGAGCAAGGAATCAACTAGATGAGATATCCAAAAAGTGTTGAAAGTGTTCCCCGTGACAGCACGGTTATGCTGACTCCCAGTATATAATTAGCAAGCATATAACTTTCATGGACTAGTCACAATGGTTCAGGATTATTAAGCACAAGGAATGAAGTGTGCCATCAAGTTCGTAAGAGCTTTACTAACTAACTTTCTCAAAACAGACAAACATTTTATTTTGGAAGAAAACACGGCATATGGAATATGCACTAAAATAACAAATGATGCTAACAGGTAGGTATGGTGGACAGCTGGCAATATTGGTTTTAGGGAGTTGGAAGCATAGGTAGAGCACATACTCAGTGCAAGTGAAGGCTAGCAATAGAGAAGGAGCAACAAACGAGAGAGCAACAACTGTCATAATCATGCTTGCAAAAAAAAGGACTAACTATGGCATGAAAGTGATACAAGAACTCTGAGGCAAAATAAATCATCCAGGCTTACTGACTATTGATTAGTCATATGCATGCGTGAGCATGTGCCAAGTCGATTCACATGAATAGTCAAAGGAGGATACCACAATATCATACCAAAGTATGAATAAAACAATTCAAGCAAACATTCATATGACATGCTACAAACTATTAGCAAGCCGGATCTAATCATAGACAAGCAAGAACTACTAAGCATCCATAATGACATACACCTTACACAAACAGGCTAAGCATGCTCACAATGACGAGTATATGTACAAAAATTAAACAAATAGAGTTCGTTACCAGCCTCTTACCACACCTCGAGTTGTCTTAATCTCCATTATTGTCCTTCACTTGTGTGACTTGAATAATTAACATGAAACCAAAATCCACTTAGGACGGCCGAACCCTGCAAAGAACTCACAAAACCAAAGAAGAAGAACAAATATTTTTGGTGTTTTCGATTTTTTTTAGAAATAAGCAAACAAAGAAAAACCAAACAAAAACAAAGAAAACCAAACAAAGCAAAATCTTTTTGGATTTTTATTTTAAGGCAAACCAAAGCAAATAAACAAAGAAACAAACAAAGAGAAACAACAAAAATATTTTTGGTATTTTTGGGTTTTTAGAAAGAAGCAACAAAAACCAAAAAGAAAGTGAAAACAATGGATATACAAAGAACCGACCGAACATGATATATATATATATACATGAGTGTGTTGTCGGTATACCTCCCCCCAATCTTAGGCTTTTGGCCTAAGTGGGGCTCAATCCCAAGGTGTCCAAGAGGATGAACCTCCATAGTATGTCGAGGAAGCTCCCTCGTCTTGGTACGAGCTCGAGGCCTCCCCTGTGTAGTACGCAGGGGGGCGTATGATGGTGCTTCCTCCTGATAGTGCTTGTGGAAGTTAAGAGAGCACATCTTGTCATCCATCTCCGTCTTTGAGCGTGACCAAGGTCCCTAAGAAATACTAAGTATAGTGGTTTGGGGTAGAAGGATCTCTCTCTCTTCCCCGTCAGTAAACAGCATTCTGTAAACCAAGTTCTCAAGAGTAGAGCTAGTGGTGACAAAGTGGTGTGCCTTCATGGCAGCAAGATCAAGCCAAAATTGTATCGTGTGGATCAACAACAATGTTCAAGGCAACAGCAACACGAGTAGCAATAATTCCCCCATAAATGTGTCCCTTAGCAGCTAGACAATGAGCAATGAGAGAACCAAGACTATACTTATCCTCATTGTTGAGCGCAATAGCTAAGAAGGCCAATTGATAGTTGGAAATATTACTAGTGTTCTCCCTACCAAGAACACTAGTGGCAAGATAGTAGGCAAAATACCTGATGGCTGGAAGTTGAATGTTCTTTATCTTCCCTCACTGAGCTCTACGGTCATCATCATTGGTTATTCCTAGGTAAAGCTCTAACAAATCAACGGGTAGAGCTGGAATCTTCTTTGATGACCCAGTTGTACCAAGTCCCAGGGCCTTGCAAAATTGCTTCAAAGTCATAGAATGAGCCCTGCCATAAATTTTGAAAGACACAGCAGGCTTGAACAAACTATTTGTAAAGGAGAAACTCTCCACAAATGTTTTAGTAAGCAAAGCATATTGTGCACTCTCATCCTGCATGTAACTTGTTAGTCCAGCCCTCTGCACCAAAGTCATAAAATCATTAAGAATCCCAGCAGCTCGCAAGAAAGTTTGGCAAGGAAAGGTGGAGGGGTGCGCATCCCCTTCATCTCCCTCATCACCAAATCGCGGAGTGATGAGATCCTCATTGTATGAGGGTCTAGTACTAGTAGATGACCTTGGAAGACTTGCCCTTCTAGGTGCATCACTCTCAAATATATCACCAAATGTGTGGTGATCCATGACTTCACTTTTCTGAAATTTTGAACAACCATCAAACCAAGTGATTTCTAAGTTTATAGATGATGAGAAACTACTATAGGAACTTGCTAGAGGACTACACATGCATCAAAACAAAGTTTCTAATCAAAGAACAAGCATGCAAGCTCAAACAACGTGTCACCTATAGCAGCAAAATACTCAAGATACAATCTACCAATCACAAATCTAATTGGACAAGTGGAGGAGGCACATACCAAGGAACAATCCCTCCAAAAATCAGCACTTGAGAAGGGCTAAACAAGGAGATCGAAAATCGTGAGCAAGAACAGCAAGAACTCGAGCTTGAGCAAGTTTTCTGGTGTTTTTGGGAGAGAAAAAGAAGGTGGCTTTGAGGAGGCAGCCTGGAGGTGCCCAGGTGGGCCAGACCCCCCCTCCCCCAGGCGCCGCCACCTGGTAGGCCGTGCCTACCATAGGTGTGGTGTCCTAGGGTGGCCCCCTGGGTCACTTCAGGTGCCTCTCTGCCCCTTTTTTCGAGGAAAAGTTTATTTTGAATTTTCTGGGAATTTTCAGGAAACTTTATTTTTGGCCAATTTTCAGGGTATGAAAAATGATTTTCTCTCATAAATAGTTTTTTCAGAAGAAGCAAAAGCAAACCAAAAGCCAAACTACATGATCTCTAAGAAACTCAAACAAGCAAACAACTAGCAAAACTAATGCTAAAGCAAGGACTAGGAAGGAGAAAAATAAAAAGAAAGCAAGTATAACCACAGTGGAAACATTATTTTGTTCATTAAAATCCTTTTGTTAACAAGGTTGATTAAGTCTTGTTACCAAAACAATCTTATATGAAACAAAACTTTGCATTCCACAAGGTGATTATGTTACCTCATACTTGATAGCAATGGTCCCAATCATAACAGTTTCAAAATTTTCTTGTGGAATGGGACAATATATTTCTCCAACCTTGATGCTCTCAATATTTTCAATGGAATTCAGGCAATAGCTCTTAACAACCTTCTTGGGGAAGTATACAGTGTGCTCTTTGTCATTAATGTTGAATGTTACTTTTCCTTGATTGCAATTGATGACAACACCTACAGTATTAAGAAAAGGTCTCCCAAAAATAATAGACATATTACCATCTTCAGGCATTTCAAGCACAACAAAATCAGTTAAGACCATGCAATTATGAGCAACTTGAATAGAAACATCCTCACATATACCAACAGGAATAGTAGTTGACTTATCAGCCATTTGCAAAGAAATATCAGTTGGTATCAACTTTTCTAGCTGGAGTCTCTTATAGAGAGAAAAAGGCATAACACTAACTCTAGCTCCCAAATCACATAAAGTAGTTCTAACATAATTATTCTTAATAGAGCAAGGAGTAGTTGGTATACCTGGATCACCAAGTTTCTTTGGAACCTTACCATTGAAGGAATAATTAGCAAGTAGAGTAGAAATCTCCTCATTAGGAATCTTCCATTTATTAGAGACAATATCCTTCATATACTTTGAATAAGGAGGCAACTTAATAGCATCAGTCAAAGGAATTTGCAAGAATAAAGGTTTCATCCACTCACAAAACTTGTTGTAGTGTTCCTCCTCCTTTGACTTGTGTTTCTTACCTGGAAAAGGCATAGGTTTCTGCACCCAAGGCTCTCTCTCTTTACCATGTTTATTAGCAATAAAATCTTCCTTTATGTACCTAGTGTTCTTAGTGTGATTCTTAGGTTCTTCCTCACCTTCCTCCTTATCAAGAGACCCATTTTTATCATTACCACTCTCAGTTTCAGCATCAGAGACAGATATACTATTAGGATCTACAGCAGGTTCAAGTGGTTCCTCAACTATCTTATGTTTCTTTTTCTTTCTCTTACAAGGACTACCATTATCTTCACCTTGTTGAGAATCCTGCTCAATTCTTTTAGGGTGCCCTTCAGGATATAAAGGATCTTGAGTAGCTATACCACTCCGAGTTCTAATTCCATAAGCATGTTTATCTCCTAAAGCATTAACTAGCATATCCTTTTGTACCTTAGCAAGTTGATCAAGTTGAGTTTGAACTATTTGAAAGTGTTTACAAAGCATTTTAATATCATTAGAAGTTCTTTCCACAATATCTTTCAACTCATGGATAGCTCTAAAGTTTTCCAACAAATGATTCTGAACTTGTTTATTAAAATACCCTTGTTTAACAATAAATGTGTCAAGTTCTTCTAAACATTGATCAGAAGGCTTACCATAAGGAATATCACCTTCATCAAAGTGTTGGAGAGAGTGTACCTCAATAGTAGATGAGTGGGGAATTGGCTTACATAATTCTTCTATAGGAGGTAGATTCTTCACATCTTCAGCTCTAATACCTTTCTCCTTTAGACACTTCTTAGCTTCCTTCATCACTTCATCATTTAATGCAATAACTCCCCTCTTCTTTGTTGTTGGTGCTGGAATTGGTTCAGGGACAACTGGTCCAGGAGTAATAGGCTCAGGTGCATTCAGCTCAGTTGAAGTCCAATCATCATAATTCTTGCTTATCTTAGCCATTAATTCTTCAGCATCTGTAGGAGTCCTTTTCCTGAAAACACAATCAGCAAAGCTATCTAGGTAGGTCCTAGAATCATCAGTTAGTCCATTATAATAAATATCAAGAAGCTCATTCTTAGGCAATGGACATCCAGGATGTGCATGAATCAAGGCACAAAACCTTGTCCATGACTCAGGCAATTTCTCTTCTTCTCCCTGTTTAAAATCAAAAAGTCTCTACAAAGCAGCATGTCTAGCACTGGGAGGAAAATATTTCTGGAAGAAAGAATCAATCAAGCAATCAGGGCTATCAATGGAACCAAGAGGTAATCTATTAAACCAAGCCCTAGCTTCTCCTTTTAGTGAAAAAGGGAAGATCTTAGCAACAAAGTACTTGGGCATCTTAAAATCATCAGAGAATAAAGCACGCATAGTAGAAAGATCCTTCATATGAGCCACATCACTCTCATTTTCAGTCCCACAAAAAGGTTCTTTCTCAACAATATCTAAATAAGATAAATCAAGAGAGAAATCATAGTCTTCATCTTTAATATCTATGGGAGAAGTGGCAAACTTAGGATCAGAGGACAACTTAGGCATAATAGTACGTCTAGCAAGGAGACTCTTAATAGCACCAGTATCATGTGTGTTTCGGCACTCTTCAACAAAATCTTCAGTGAACTCAATGTAACCATCATTTATATCATAACTCTCACTAGCCTCAGGTGAGCTAACAGGTGTAATAGTGTCTTCACTAGGAGTTTCAGTATTTCCTAGACCAACCATAGTAGCATCTAGAAAAGGACCTAATGAACCACTCGCATCAAGCACAGTAGAAGTAACATCATGAGCATCAAAAGCAGTTTCAGACTCAGCAATAGTAGCAGTGTGTGTAGCATGAGTATGTAGTGTTGGTGGTGTGACAAGCTTACTTATAACAAATGGTGAATCAAGAGCAGCAGAGGTGTTTAGGATTGTACCTCTTCTTGTAGTGGATGGTAAAATAGGGAACTTTCCATCACGAGACTTCCCCATGATGAAAGGAGTAACAGTGAACAATAATAGATCCAAGTGAACTTACAAATAAAGCTATGCTCCTCGGCAACGGCGCTAGAAAATAGTCTTGATGACCCACAAGTATAGGGGATCGCAATAGTCTTCGCGGATAGTATTACCCAATTTATTGATTCGACACAAGGGGAGCCAAAGAATACTTGCAAGCCTTAACAACTGAGTTGTCAGTTCAGCTGCACCTGGAAATAGTTCTTGCTCACAGAAGTTTATCGGTAGCAACAGTTTGGTAGTAGCAACAACAAAGCAACAGCAACTGTGAAACATGAGCAATAGTAATAGTAACGGTAACAGTAGGATTCGAGTGCGGTAGGCATAGGGATGGATGGACGGGCGTTGCATGGACGAGTCTAAACATGTAACTTCAAGACCTAGGGCATTGCAGATAAATAATAACAAGCATCCAAGTACTAAACAATCCTAGGCATGTGCTCCAAATATGGTCCTACATGCTCGCAATGAGAACTTGCACAACATCTTCTGTCCAACCAGCCCGTGGCAGCGGGGCCTCTAGGGAACTACTGGCAATTAAGGTGCTCCTTTTAATAGAGCACCGGAGCAAAGCATTAACACTCCGTGAACACATGTGATCCTCACACCACAGCCATCCCCTCCGGTTGTCCCAATTATTGTCACTTTGGGGCCTTTGGATCCGGACAATGATATGTGTACACAACTTGCAGATAAGATCACAAACAATACTATCATAATGATTCAATAATAAGTTCAGATCTGAGATCATGGCACTCGGGCCCTAGTGACAAGCATTAAGCACAACAAGTTGCAACAAAGTCAAATAGCACTAATAGATATACTAGACACTATGCCCTAACAGATCTTATTCGATTACATGATAGAACTCATCCAATCCCTACCATCCCCAATCCTACAACGGGGGATTACTCACTCATGGATGAGGGAAACATCGGTGGTTAATGGAGATGCGTTGGTGATGACGATGGCGATGATCCTCTCCAAATTCCCCGTCTCGGCAGGGTGCCAGAACGGAGTTTCTGGATCTGAATCTTGGTTTCTGGTGGCGACGGCGGAGCGGAACTCTTTCTGGAAAACTATCGACCCCCTCCCCGCGGTTTTTAGGTCGAAAGGCAACTTATAGGCGCAGAGGGAGGCCGAGGGGGTGCCTGGGGTGGCTGCACCCCCTGCAGGCGCGGCCAGTGGTGGGCCCGCACCTGGGATGGGTGTGGGCCCCCCAGGCCTCCTCTCCGTCTCTTCTTCTGGTTCCGTGGATCTTCTGGTGAAATATAATTTTTGGCATATTTTCCGGGATTTTTCCTGATAGTTCATTTTCTGCACAAAAATAAGACACCAAGGTAATTCTGCTGAAAACGGTGTCAGTCCGTGTTAGTTGTATCAAAATCACACAAGTTTAGAGAAGAAACAATAGCAAAGTGTTCGAGAAAGTAGATACGTTTTGGACGTATCACACGTTAAGATAGTCTTGCCTCCATACGAAGGGAATATGATACAGCTGACTTCTCCGTCCCATTCCAAATCCCTCATGGTTAACGCGTAATATACGGCGCAAGAATCACTAGCGACCTTGGTTGTTAAGTCCGAGATAATATGTTCCTTTACCACTGGAACTTTCATAGTAGGTTATTACCTCAAGGTAAATATGAAGGGATACGGGTAGGCTACACTAGCGCAAATCAAAAAAAAATTCTACCGCGTAAACCAGGATTACTGTTGTCATAGATCACGAGATTACCACTAGACACGCAGTTGCGGAATTGATGAAGCGCGTCGAGGCAGTGCAGACGTTCCACGTCTCCTCCTTGTCCTCGTCCCACGAGAATCTCCCCTTGCACGGCTCATCCAAGTTCCACAGATGCAGCACCTCCGAGGCATCCACATGTGCGGGATGGAAGCGTCAGACGCCAGACTGCTAGGTCCGTGCATGCAACATAGGCGTGAGGTGTGGCGGCTGGGTGGAATGGTCTAACCCTAGTCAGCTCGCCCCACCCTCTCTTATATAGGCGTCCCTAGTGGGCTTCTACATTAGCAGCCCATTAGTAGCCTAAGCCTGGTCTAATTCGGATCCAATCCTCATTAGGCTTCTAGCCCCTTAAGTGTGTGACCCTATAGGTTCATATACGTGTAGACATGACATGAATACACTTATTCTGTCAATAGTTGGTAGAGGCCTCTAGCAAGACGTGCCAACTCCTAAACGCATACAAAGATCATATCGGACGAACCATCACAAGGTTTAGTACATGTCTTTCCCTTTGCCTCACGATATTTGGTCTAGCTCCAAGCTGACTTCTCTTTCTCGATACCATAACTCGGAATCCCTTTACTAGGTTAACTCTTAACCTTATGTAGCATGGCCATGCATTTCTGGATCCGATCACTCGAGGGGCCCAGAGATATCTCTCTCAAGTAGAGAGGGGCAAATCCCATCTTGATTGACCATGCCTTGCAGCATGTTTCAGGACAAACCCGAAAGCTACCTTTATAACTACCTAGTTACGGAGTAGCGTCTGGTAGCCCCAAAGTAGGTCGATCCACATCTCAAGTACATGCGACAATCTCAAGTCTAAGGACAAAACGTACACGATGTGTAGAGAGAGCTGCAAGTCTAATTGCCAGTCTCATGTTGGGTCAGTTCATAACATGTGTCCACATCATTGGTTTGACATCTCCATGTCTATGACTTGCAAAACATAGTCATCAACCAATCGATGTGCTAGTCTAATATTCACGTGTGTCCTCACATGAACTCCGACTAGGTACAACTATTAAATAACCATACAAGTAAAGAGTTTCACAAACAATTCACATAATTGTCAATCAATACAAGTTGCCTGATATGGATATTCAAGGAACATTACAATAACTCATGGATAAATATGAAATATAATCATCTCTATGATTGCCTCTAGGGCATATTTCCTCCAGTCTCCCACTTGCACTAGAGTCAATCTAAAATGTATCTAATACCAATTCCTCTTGTGTGCGCTTCATGTGTGGGCTGCGGGAGAGGCTTAGTCAAGGGATCAGCAGCATTTGAGTCCATATGTATTTTGCATATCATGACACTACCATCCTCAACGAACTCACGAATCTGATGGTAACGCATGTGAATATGTTTGTTCTTCTGGTGTTGTCTAGGTTCCTTGGCTTGTGCAATAGCACCATTGTTGTCACTGTTGCAATTATGCCCTAGAGGCAATAATAAAGCTGTTATTATTATAATTCTTGTTCATGATAATGTTTATATTCCATGCTAGAATTGTATTAAGCGGAAACTTTAATACTTGTGTGGTTTGTGAACAACACCGTGTCCCTAGTACGCCTCTATGGACTAGCTCATTGATCAATGATGGTTAAGGTTTCCTAACCATAGACATGAGTTGTCAATTGATAATGAGATCATATCATTGGGAGAATGATATGATGGACAGACCCAAACTAAGCGAAGCAATTAGATCATGTCATCGTGTTCGTCTTTGCGAAGCTTTTCTTATGTCAAATATTGTATTCCTTAGACCATGAGATAATACAACTCCCTGGTATCGGAAGAAAGCTTTGAGGTCATCAAACATCATCCTATGAGAGGGTGATCATAAAGGTGTCTCTCAGGTGTATCTGTTGGGTTGTATGTATCGAGATGGGATTTGTCCCTCCCAAGTCGGAGAGATATACTTTGGGCCCACTCGGTAATCGATATCAACACCGCTTGCAAGCATGTGGTTAAGGAGTTAATCACAAAGTGATATCGGATTACGGAACGAGTAAAGTACTTGCTGTGAACGAGATTGAACTAGGTATGACGATACCGACGATCGAATCTCGGGCAAGTAAAATATCGCGAGACTAAGGGAATATATATATGGGATTGATTGAATCCTGGCATCTTGGTTCATCCGATATGATCATCGATGAATGTGTGGGAGTCAATATGGGTTTCCAGACCCCGCTGTTGATTATTGATAGAAGATCATGTCTGCATATTCTCGAACCCGCAGGGTCACACACTTAACGTGTCTCGACGCTAGGATAGATTGGATAATTGGTTTATGAGTTTTTTTCGGAGCCTCGGATGGGATCCGGGACATCACGAGAGGTTCCGGAGTGGTCCGGAGAATAAGATTCATATAAGGCAGTGCAGTTTTTGGAGTTCGGAATTGTTCCGGGTTAATCGGTATTGTACCGGAAGCTTCTAGAACCTTCCGGAAGGGGACCAACGTGGCCACACCTTCCGGGAGGGGGCATGGGCCTATGAGGGAGTGCCCTGACCGCATTGGGCCAGGGGCATAAGGCCCCATAGGGCCCAGCCGGCCAAGAGAGGTTTAAACTCTAGATAGAGCTTCTAGAAGTGGGGGTTTCCTTACCCCCACTCTTCCTCCTTGGGGCCGCCGGCCTTGGATTGGGGGAGGGGCTAGGGCTGCGCCCACCCCTCTATATATAGAGAGCTGGGGGCGCACCAAACCCCTACACCTTCCCCTCCAACCCTAGCCGCCCTGCTGCCCTCCTCTCTCCCTCCCGACTGCTTGTAGGCGAAGCCCTGCTGCAGAAATTCTCCACCAATTGCACCGCGCCGTCGCGTTGTAGATCCAACCCATCTCTCCACCATACTTGCTGGACCAAGGAAGGAGGAGACATCAAGGTGCTGCACGTGTGCATCTCACGGAGGCATCGCCACTTGTGGTGCTAGATCGGATCGAATCGCGAGGAGGAGAAGCGAGTACGACTACATCACCCACGCTCCGACGAACGTTCCGCTGTGCGAATCTTCAAGGGTATGAAGATCTAATCCAATCTCTCTCGTTGTTTGCATCTCCTAGATTAGATCTTGGATTTCCCTCTGTTCGCATCCGTAGAAAATTTTGATTTACTATGCCGCGAAACCCTTCAGTGGTATCAGAGCTAGATCTATGCGTAGATGTGTTTCACGAGTAGAACGCAACATGGTTGTTGCGGGCGTTGATGTTTTCTATTGCAAGCCTCTTGTTTGTGTTCTTCTTATGACGCGGGATAGTGAGATTGAAGCGGTCTAGGCCAACCTTACGCGACGTCGTTCGCGAGACCGGCTCCGCACTTGACGTGTGGCTTGTTCCACACATGCGGCTGGTGGATGTCAGTTTCTCTCACTATAGTTGTCATGGGATTAACACCGGAGTTTGGCAACCATAATATCACCGTTGTGGCTTTCCGTAGGTAAGAATCGTTCTTAGCATCTACTCCCATAAGCCACGTAAAACATGCAACAACAAAGTAGAGGCGTCTAACTTGGTTTTGCAGGGAGTGTTTTATGTGATATGGTATGGCCCAAGATGTGATGTGTATAATGTATGCGACGATCATATTTTTGTAATGTTTCACGACTTGCATGTCGATGAGTACACAGCCGGCAGGAGCCATATGGTTGTCTTTATAATTGTGTATGACCTGTGTGTCAACTTCTTATGTGCCATGTAATAGTTTCACTTTATCGCTAAGTAGTTAGCAATAGTTGTAGTTGCTATTCGTGGTGGAGGCAATCATGGTGGAGTGATGGAGATCATGCCGGCACGCACAAGATGGAGATCATTGCGCGAAGATTGGCTATACCATGTCACATTAAAGTTATATGCATGTGATGTTTATCCCTTTATGTATCTTATCATGCTTAGATCGCGACGGTAGCATTATAAGATGATTCATCACTTAAAGATCAAGATAAAAACTGTGTTCTCCCCGAGTATGCACCGTTGCGAAAGTTCGTCGTGTCCAAGCATCACGTGATGATCGGGTGCTATAGACTCTACGCTCACATACAACGGGTGCAAGCCAGTTTTGCACACGCGGAAATACTTGGGTCTAACTTGACGAGCCTAGCATGTACAGACATGGCCTCGGAACACATGAACCGAAAGGTTAAGCATGAGTCATATGAATGATATGATCGACACTTCGTTGTCCACCATTGAAACCACATCTCTTCTCGTGAAGATCGGATTAGGTGTGGTGAATTTGGATCGTGTTCACTAAACAACTTGAGGGATGTTGAATTTAGTGGGAGTTCATCTAGTAATATGATTAAAAGTTGAACTAATTATCATGAACATAGTCTAATTTGTACTTGCAAATATTGTAGATCACATGGCTAAGTCCAACTTCAACTTCAACGTTTTTGCTGAGAAAGAAAAGCTTAAGAACAATGGGTCTAACTTCACCAATTGGTTCCGCAATCTGAGAATCATTCTCTCTGGCGGTCAAAAGGACTATGTCCTTGAGAAAGCGTTAGATGACGCCCCTGCTGCAACTGCGCCGGCTGATGAGAAAGCTATCTATCAGTCGCGCAAAGATGATTATGGTGTGATTAAGAGCACCATGTTGTTTGCTATGGAATCAGACCTTCAAAATCGTTTTGAAGACTATCCCGGGCCCTTTGAGATTCTCGAGGAGCTGAAAACTATGTTTCAGACTCAGGCCCGTTCTGAGAGATATGAGATCTCTGAGAAATTCTTTAACTGCAAGATGGAGGAAGGGAGTTCCTTTAGTGAGCATGCCATTAAGATGTCGGGCTACACTCAACGCCTTGAGCAACTGGACTGCAAGATTCCAGAGGAGCTCAAGATTGACAGGGTTCTGCAATCACTCCCTCCTAGCTACAAAAGTTTTGTAGTGACTCATAATTAGATTGGTTCCACTGATACGATCACCGAGCTCTTCGCAAAGCTGAAGGCTGCGGAGGTGGACATCAAGAAGGATAATCATGTGTTGATGGTCAACAAGCCCTCCTTTAAGAAAGGTAAGGGTGCAAAGAAGCCCTTCAAGAAAGGCGGCGGCAAGCGCGTTGCCCCTGCTGAGAAGAAGCTCAAGTCTGGTCCCAAGCCGGACACTAAGTGCTTCTATTGCAAGGACAAGGGTCACTGGAAGCGCAACTATCCGAAGTACTTCGCGGACAAGAAGGCTGGCACCATCAAAGGTATATTTGATATACATGTTATTGATGTTTTCCTTACTAGCCCTCGTTGTAGTGCCTGTGTATTTGATACTGGTTCAGTTGCTAATATTTGTAACTCGAAACAGGAGCTACGGAATAGACGGCGGCTTGCGAGGGATGAGGTGACGATGCGCGTTGGCAACGGATCAAGAGTTGATGTGATGGCCGTCGGCACGCTCTCCTTAGTTTTACCTTCGGGATTAGTTTTAAACCTTAATAAATGTTATTATGTGCCTGCGTTGAGCATGAACATTATTTCTGGATCGTGTTTATTGCAAGACGGTTATTCATTTAAATCGGAGAATAATGGTTGTTCTATTTATATGAGTAACATATTTTATGGTCATGCACCTGTTGTGAATGGTTTATTTCTTCTAAATCTCGAAAGGGATGAAACACACATCCATAACATTGAGGCTAAGAGATGCAAAGTAGATAGTGATAATACTACTTATTTGTGGCACTGTCGTCTAGGTCATATTGGTGTAAAGCGCATGAAGAAACTCCATTCTGATGGACTTTTGGAGTCTCTTGATTTTAAATCATTTGACACATGCGAACCATGCCTCATGGGCAAGATGATCAAAACCCCGTTCTCTGGAATGATGGAGCAAGCAACGGACTTGTTGGAAATCATACATACCGATGTATGCGGACCGATGAGTGTTTCAACGCGCAGTGGATATCGCTATTTTCTCACTTTTACCGATGACTTAAGTAGATATGGGTATATCTATTTAATGAAACATAAATCTGAAACTTTTGAAAAGTTCAAGGAATTTCAGAATGAAGTGGAGAACCATCGTAACAGAAAGATTAAGTTTCTACGATCCGATCGTGGGGGCGAATATTTGAGTTATGATTTTCTCACGCATCTTAAAGCAAACGGAATTATTTCGCAACTCACGCCACCCGGAACACCACAGCGCAATGGTGTGTCTGAACGCCAGAATCAAACTCTATTAGATATGGTCTGATCGATGATGTCTCTTACTGATTTGCCGTTATCATTTTGGGGTTATGTATTAGAAACCGCTGCATTCACTTTAAATAGGGCACCATCTAAATCCGTTGAGACGACACCGTATGAACTGTGGTTTGGTGCTAAACCTAAGTTGTCGTTTCTTAAGGTTTGGGGATGCGAAGCTTACGTCAAGAAGTTGATGCCGGACAAGCTCGAACCCAAAGCGGAGAAATGCGTATTCATAGGATACCCTAAGGAAACTATTGGGTATACCTTCTATCACAGAACCGAAGGCAAAGTGTTTGTCGCAAAGAACGGTTCCTTTCTTGAGAAGGAGTTTCTCTCGAAAGAAGTGAGTGGGAGGAAAGTAGAGCTAGACGAGGTTGTTGAACCTTCTCTTGAGTTGGAGAGTAGCGCAGCACCTGAAATTGTTCCAGTGCCACCTACACCAACAATAGAGGAAGATAATGACAAGGATCATGAAACTTCGGACGATGCTGCTACTGAACGTCGCAGGTCGACAAGGTCGCGTGCCCCTCCTGAGTGGTACGGCAACCCTGTTTTGACTGTCTTGTTAGTAGAAGGCAGTGAACCTACGAACTATGAGGAAGCGATGATGAGCCCAGACTCTGAGAAATGGCTAGAAGCCATGAAATCCGAATTGGGATCCATGAGCGAAAACCAGACTTTGGTGGACCCTCCTAGCGACTGAAAGGCCATTGAGTGCAAATGGATCTTCTAGAAGAAAACGGACGCGGATGGTAATGTTACTGTCTATAAAGCACGGCTTGTCGCGAAAGGTTTTCGACAAGTTCAAGGTGTTGACTACGATGAGACTTTCTCTCCCGTAGCGATGTTTAAGTCCATTCGGATTTTATTAGCAATTGCTGTGTTTCATGATTATGAAATATGGCAGATGGATGTCAAGACTGCGTTCCTCAATGGCAACATTGATGAAGAGTTGTATATGATGCAACCCGAAGGTTTTGTCGATCCTAAGGATGCTGATAAAGTATGCAAACTTCAGCGTTCCATTTATGGACTGAAGCAAGCGTCTCGGAGTTGGAACCTTCGTTTTGATCAAGTGATCAAGAGCTTTGGATTTGTTCCAAATTTCTACGAAGCTTGTATCTACAAGAAAGTGAGTGGGAGCTCGGTGACATTTCTGGTACTATATGTGGATGACATATTGATTATTGGAAATGACAATAACATGCTTAACGATATGAAGAGTTATTTGAACAAGTGTTTTTCAATGAAAGACCTAGGTGAAGCTGCTTATATATTGGGCATCAAAATCTATAGAGATAGACAAAGACGCCTGATAGCTTTAAGCCAGAGTACATACCTAGACAAAGTTCTGAAAAGGTTCAGAATGCATAAGGCAAAGAAAGGTTCAGTGCCTATGTTGTTAGGTAAGATATTGAGCAAGGCTCAGTGTCCAGCTACGGTAAATGATAGGGAAGCTATGAGCAAAGTGCCTTATGCCTCGGCCATAGGTTCGATCATGTATGCCATGCTGTGTACTTGACCGGATGTGTCCAATGCTCTTAGTTTGACGAGCAGATATCAAAGTGATCCAGGAGTGGAACACTGGACAGCCATGAAGAACATCCTAAAGTACCTAAATAGGACTAAAGAAATGTTCTTAGTCTATGGGGGTGATGAACAGCTCGTCGTAAAAGGTTACGTCGACGCTAGTTTCGACACCGACAAGGATGATTCTAAATCTCAGACAGGATACGTGTATATTTTGAATAGAGGAGCTGTGAGCTGGAGAAGCTGCAAGAAAAGCGTGATCGCGGGATCTACAGTAGAAGCGGAATACATGGCTGCTGCAGAAGCGTCAAGTGAAGGAGTTTGGATCAGGAACTTCATCACTGAGCTTGGCGTGGGTCCAAGTGCATTGGACCCACTAGAGATGTTGTGTGACAACACTGGCGCCATAGCACTCGCTAAGGAACCAAGATATCATCCAAAGACCAAGCATATCAACCGCAAGTTTCATATAATCCGAGATTATATAGCAGATGGAGATCTGAAGATTAGCAAAGTACATACAGATCTGAATGTCGCAGATCCATTGACTAAACCTCTTCCACGTGTAAAACATGATCAGCACCTCAGTGCCATGGGTGTGCGATTGTTGCCAGATGTAAACTAGATTATTGACTCTAGTGCAAGTGGGAGACTGTTGGAATTATGCCCTAGAGGCAATAATAAAGCTGTTATTATTATAATTCTTGTTCATGATAATGTTTATATTCCATGCTAGAATTGTATTAAGCGGAAACTTTAATACTTGTGTGGTTTGTGAACAACACCGTGTCCCTAGTACGCCTCTATGGACTAGCTCATTGATCAATGATGGTTAAGGTTTCCTAACCATAGACATGAGTTGTCAATTGATAATGAGATCATATCATTGGGAGAATGATATGATGGACAGACCCAAACTAAGCGAAGCAATTAGATCGTGTCATCGTGTTCATCTTTGCGAAGCTTTTCTTATGTCAAATATTGTATTCCTTAGACCATGAGATAATACAACTCCCTGGTATCGGAAGAAAGCTTTGAGGTCATCAAACGTCATCCTATGAGAGGGTGATCATAAAGGTGTCTCTCAGGTGATCGGAAAGTATCTGTTGGGTTGTATGTATCGAGATGGGATTTGTCCCTCCCAAGTCGGAGAGATATACTTCGGGCCCACTCGATAATCGATATCAACACCGCTTGCAAGCATGTGGTTAAGGAGTTAATCACAAAGTGATATCGGATTACGGAACGAGTAAAGTACTTGCTGTGAACGAGATTGAACTAGGTATGACGATACCGACGATCGAATCTCGGGCAAGTAAAATATCGCGAGACGAAGGGAATATATATATGGGATTGATTTAATCCTGGCATCGTGGTTCATCCGATATGATCATCGATGAATGTGTGGGAGTCAATATGGGTTTCCAGACCCCGCTGTTGATTATTGATAGAAGATCATGTCTGCATATTCTCGAACCCGCAGGGTCACACACTTAACGTGTCTCGACGCTAGGATAGATTGGATAATTGGTTTATGAGTTTTTTTTCGGAGTCTCGGATGGGATCCGGGACATCACGAGAGGTTCCGGAGTGGTCCGGAGAATAAGATTCATATAAGGCAGTGCAGTTTTTGGAGTTCGGAATTGTTCCGGGTTAATCGGTATTGTACCGGAAGCTTCTAGAACCTTCCGGAAGGGGACCAACGTGGCCACACCTTCCGGGAGGGAGCATGGGCCTATGAGGGAGTGCCCTGGCCGCATTGGGCCAGGGGCACAAGGCCCCATAGGGCCCAGCCGGCCAAGAGAGGTTTAAACTCTAGATAGAGCTTCTAGAAGGGGGGGTTTCCTTGCCCCCCACTCTTCCTCCTTGGGGTCGCCAGCCTTGGCTTGGGGGAGGGGCTAGGGGCGCACCAAACCCCTACACCTTCCCCTCCAACCCTAGCCGCCCTGCTGCCCTCCTCTCTCCCTCCCGACTGCTTGTAGGCGAAGCCCTGCTGCAGAAATTCTCCACCAATTGCACCGCGCCGTCGCGTTGTAGATCCAACCCATCTCTCCACCATACTTGTTGGACCAAGGAAGGAGGAGACGTCGAGGTTCTGCACGTGTGCATATCACGGAGGCATCGCCACTTGTGGTGCTAGATCAGATCGAATCGTGAGGAGGAGAAGCGAGTATGACTACATCACCCACGTTCCGACGAACGTTCCGCTGTGCGAATCTTCAAGGGTATGAAGATATAATCCAATCTCTCTCGTTGTTTGCATCTCCTAGATTAGATCTTGGCTTTCCCTCTGTTTGCATCCGTAGAAATTTTTGATTTACTATGCCGCGAAACCCTTCAGTCACAATAAACGTCCAAGGGATTGGACGCGCCCTGAACCACACCGAGAGCGATCAGGAAATTCCTAACCCAAACAGCTTCCTTTACGGCCTCCGAGGCAGCAATATATTCAGCTTCTGTTGAAGAGGAGGTCACTGTATCTTGCTTGGAACTTTTCCAGCTCACAGCACCACCATTTAAGACAAACACATAACCTGATTGCGATTTCGAATCATCTGAGTCGTTAAGGTAACTCGCATCTATGTAACCCTTTACACCGAGTTCATCCTCACCTCCATAAACTAGGAACACATCATTAGTCCTTTTCAAGTACTTAAGGATGTTCTTTACCGTTGTCCAGTGACCTTCACCTGGATCAGCCTGATATCTGCTCGTAACACTTAGAGCATAGGAAACATCTGGGCGAGTACATATCATTGCATACATCTGGGCGAGCATATGGAACCCTACTCATGCGCTCACGCTCATCAGTAGTCGAAGGACACTGAGTCTTGCTGAGTTTTATGCCGTGAGACATGGGCAAGAACCCCTTCTTAGCCTCTTCCATGCTGAACCGTTTCAACACTTTGTCAATGTATGTACTCTGGCTTAATCCAATTAGCCTCCTTGATCTATCTCTATAGATCTTGATGCCCAGAGTATATGTTGCTTCTCCCAAGTCCTTCATCGAAAAACTATTTTTCAATGAGGTCTTAACAGACTCGAGCATAGGAATGTCATTTCCAATCAGTAATATGTCATCTACATATAAGATTAGAAATACCAGCGCTCTCCCACTTTCCTTCTTGTAAACACAAGGTTCTTGTTTGTTTTTGATGAAGCCAAACTCCTTTACAACTTCATCAAATTGAATGTTCCAACTCTGAGATGCTTGCTTCAGCCCATAAATGGACTTCAGAAGTTTGCATAACTTTCCAGCATTGTTTGGATTGACAAAACCTTCGGGTTGCATCATATACACATCCTCAATTAGGATTCCATTTAGGAAAGCCGTCTTGACATCCATCTGCCATATTTCATAGTCGAAATGTGCAGCAATGGCTAGAATTATCCGTATAGATTTAAGCATCGCTACGGGCGAGAAAGTCTCATCATAGTCAACTCCTTGAACTTGTCGAAAACCTTTTGCAACAAGTCGAGCTTTATGGATGTGAACATTTCCATCCATATAAATATTCTTCTTATAGATCCATTTGCACTCGATGGCTTTAAAACCATCAGGAAGGTCAACCAAGTTCCAAACTTGATTGTGTCCCATGGGCTCTATCTCGGATCTCATGGCGATCAGCCATTTCTCAGAGTCTGGGTCCACCATCGCTTCTTCATAGGTCGCAGGCTCATCATTATCTAACAATAATAATTCCCGCGCTTCGTGGAGCCTCGCCGACCTTCGTGGTTGTGGTGCTTCTGTTGCCACGGGTTCCTCAACTTATTCTTCTACAATAGCATCACTCGTAGAAGCATCCCCAACTGGCTCATCTTGAACTTCTTCAAGTCGCACCGACCTTCCACTTGTTCCCTTTGTGAGAAACTCTTTCTCTAGGAAAACACCGCTACGAGCGACAAACACTTTGCCCTCTTCTCGGTTGTAGAAGTAATACCCTAAGGTTTCCCTCGGAAATCCCACGAAAATGCACTTATCTGATTTGGGTGTTAACTTGTCCGACTGAAGTCGCTTGACAAAAGCATCACAACCCCAAATCTTTAGAAAAGACAAACTAGGATTCTTTCCAGTCCACATCTCATATGGTGTCTTCACTACGGATTTAGATGGTACCCTATTAAGTGTGAAAGCTGCCGTTTCTAGAGCGTAACCCCAAAATGACAATGGCAAATCCGACTGGCTCATCATCGATCGAACCATGTCCAACAAAGTTTGATTACGCTGTTTGGAGACCCCGTTGCTTTGAGGCGTTCCGGGCGGCGTAAGTTGTTGAACAATTCCGCAACTCTTAAGATGATCGCTAAACTCGTGACTCAAATATTCACCTCCACAATCAGATCGCAAGGCCTTTATTTTCTTGCCACGTTGATTCTCTACTTCACTCTGAAACTCCTTGAACTTTTCAAAAGTTTCAGACTTATGCCTCATCAAGTAGACATAACCATATCTACTGAAATCATCAGTAAAAGTAATGAAGTAGTGATATCCTCCTCTGGCTGTCGTGCTCATTGGTCCACATACATCAGTATGTATGAGTTCCAACAAGTCTGTCGCTCTCTCGGGTAAACCCGAAAAAGGCGACTTGGTCATCTTTCCAAGTAAACAAGCTTGACATGTCTCGTATGACTCAAAATCAAACGACTTAGAAGACCATCACCATGGAGCTTCTTCATGCGCTTTTCACTTATATGCCCCAAACGACAATGCCATAAATAGGTAGGACTCAAATCATTAGGCTGAAGCCTTTTAGCACTAACATTGTAAACAGATGCATCATCAAGATTTAAAATAAATAACCCATTCACAATGGGAGCATTAGCCATAAACATATCATTCTTAGAGATTACACAACCATTGTTTGCACTCGCGAATGAATAACCATCCCTCATCAAACATGAAGGTGATAAAATGTTTCGACCCATACTAGGAATGTAATAACAATTATTCAACTCCATAATAAATCCTGACGGAAGGTGAAGTTGCATGACACCGACGAACAATGCAGCAACCCTTGCTTTATTTCTGACGCGAAAATCCACTTTGCCTTTCTGCACTTCTCTAGTCCTTATTAGCCCCTGCATCGAATTTCAAATATGAGCAACCGATTCGGTATAAAATACCCAAGAGTTAACATAGGAATCAGTGAGAAGAATGTCCACAACATTTACAACAAGCGTACCTGAGTGGGAAGTACTCTTACTTCCACTCTTCTTCAAAGAAGCCTAGTACTTGCTGCAGTTTCTCTTCCAGTGGCCATGTTCATGACAAAAGAAGCACTCAGTGTCATCTGTAGGTCCAGCCTTTTGCTTGGGTGCAAACTTAGGGATCGTATCCTTAGCCTTGCCCTTCTTCTTCCAAGAAGTACCCTTTTTCTTGAAGCTAGGCTTGTTCTGCACAGCCATCACATGGCTATGCCCTGCACACTTCTTCATGTCACTTTCTGCTATTTTAAGCACCCCACATAATTCATTAAGGCCCTTATCCACCCCATGCATATGGTAGTTCGAAATGAACTGCCCATAGCTGGATGGAAGAGACACCAAAATGAAGTCAGTGGCCAACTCTTGGCCTAGTGGAAAACCAAGCTTTTCCAAAGTCTGACTATAACCAACCATTTTGATCACATGGGGGCCTACAACTGCTCCCTCTGCCAGCTTGCATTCGACAAAGGACTTGGAAACATTGTACCTCTCAGTCCTTGCCTGATCTTGGAACATGTCCTTAAGCGCGACGATCATATCGTACGTTTCCTGATCCTCAAACTTCTTTTGGAGTTCAGGTTCCATGCATGCAAGCATAAGACAGCTAACCTCAAGAGAATCATCATATGCTCTCTTGTAGGCATTCTTGAGGGCAGCAGATGCATTATCAGCAGGTTCAACGGGGATTGGGGTATCCAGAACCATTTCCTTTTTATCAGACCTGAGAATAATTCTCAGGTTACGGACCCAGTCCGAATAGTTTGTTCCATTTAATTTATCTTTGTCAAGAATCGAACACAAAGATAAAGGTGATGTAGTGTTCGGTGCCATTGATCTACAACAGAAACATGCAAAATACTAAGCCATGTAACCATGAAAGAGTAAAACATATTAAACAATTTAATAGCATATACTCCCACTTAAATCAATATCCCTCTATTGATACTAAGTGATTCAAGATCCACAATTAACAAGTCGACTAGTGAGCTTTAGCATCACTGCTAGAAGACAAGGTAAATCGGTAAGCAACACTTGCTAATCATATCACATATGACTCTTGTTGTTGGGTGACATCTCTATGTCAAAACTATGCGCGCAACCTTTATTCCCCAAGGTCCTTAACTGTTAAGATGACCTTGTCAAGCTCACCAACCCTTATGCGTGTAGGTATCCGATACAAACCCATCCAGCCAAGGAAAACCGCGGCACCCTAATTTCATAGGCCCACCAACGATTGTACATGGCATAGGATGATGTAAGGTTTGGTTGGGAGGGCATGGTTTAACTTAAACTTTGTGAGGGATCGTTCTACTTCTATCATCTAAGCATGCATAGTAGTAAAACGCATAAGAATAGCATTCACATATGATGTGACACAGTATGGCCCATTTTATCATGGTGATCTCCATCGCCATAGAACCTGTCCACCATGATGATCTCCATCTTCATGTTCCATGTGAGCCATCTTCCAAGTGATGAGTCCTCCAAGAAATAATACAAGGTATTACTCCTAACAGCTAGTAATCAAAATTACATAGTATTGGGATCATCACAAGTTGGCATGCAGGCCATTACAATAAATGACAACACATATGGCTCTAGCCGTGTTGCCCTACTCACGACACGCATGTCATGCAAAATTTCATACATGCATCACATACATATATGGGCCATACTGATCACATACATATATGGGCCATACTGATCACATACATCATGCAAAAACAAGTTATGCATAGAATCGCATTCTACCGGATCATGTGACATCGCAGCACCTAGTTACCTTAACAAGATACAAAAGGGGCTACGATAAAGGGGGGTCTAGGGAGTCTCCCCCTACGGGGTTCGAAGGGGCAGCACCCCTCGCGGTATCTTCACAATTTTCTTTGATCCGATCTGATCAAACTCCTTTGATCATGGTACATCGATTTTAGATCTAGGTTCTGATTCGATCAATCATATTGATCTTCGCGTGATTTAACAAGATTTACGTGTCACTGTCTACCCCGATGGCGGTAACCGACCGGTAGGGGTAAGTCGTTCGACAACCTCAGAATCACGATCACGGAAAGCAAGATCATAGATCAATCATGAACCACCACCATATAAACGATCACATCATTCATATCAATCTGCATATCACCATATGCAAACATCTCGAACCTATAATTGAACAGCATCTGCTCTGATACCACTGAAGGGATGCGAGTAGGCTACACTAGTGCAAATCAAAAAAAATCTACCGCGTAAACCAGGATTACTGTTGTCATAGATCACGGGATTACCACTAGACGCGCAGTTGCGGAATTGATGAAGCGCGTCGAGGCAGTGCAGACGTTCCATGTCTCCTCCTTGTCCTCGTCCCACGAGAAGCTCCCCTTGCACGGCTCGTCCAAGTGCCACAGATGCAGCACCTCCGAGGCATCCACACGTGCGGGGTGGAAGCGTCAGACGCCGAACTGCTAGGTCCACGCGTGCAACACAGGTGTGAGGTGTGGCGGCTGGGTGGAATGGTCTAACCCTGGTCATCTCGCCCCACCATGTCTTATATAGGCGTCCCTAGTGGGCTTCTACATTAGCAGCCCATTAGTAGCCTAAGCCTAGCCTAATTCGGATCCAATCCTCATTAGGCTTCCAGCCCCTTAAGTGTGTGACCCTATAGGTTCATATACGTGTAGACATGACACGAATACACTTATTCTGTCAATAGTTGGTAGCGGCCTCTAACAAGACGTGCCAACTCCTAAACGCATACAAAGATCATATCGGACGAACCATCACAAGGTTTAGTACATGTCTTTCCCTTTGCCTCACGATATTTGGTCTAGCTCCAAGCTGACCTCTCTTTCTCGATACCGTAACTCGGAATCCCTTTACTAGGTTAGCTCTTAACCTTATGTAGCATGGCCATGCATTTCTAGATCCGATCACTCGATGGGCCCAGTGATATCTCTCTCAAGTAGAGAGGGGCAAATCCCATCTTGATTGACCAATGCCTTGCAGCATGTTTCAGGACAAACCCGAAAGCTACCTTTATAACTACCCAGTTGCGGAGTACCGTCTGATAGCCCCAAAGTAGGTCGATCCACATCTCAAGTACATGCGACAATCTCAGGTCTAAGGACAAAACGTACACGATGTGTAGAGAGAGCTGCAAGTCTAATTGCCAGTCTCATGTTGGGTCAGTCCAACCCCATGTTCATAACATGTGTCCACATCATTGGTTTGACATCTCCATGTCTATGACTTGCGAAACATAGTCATCAACCAATCGATGTGCTGGTGTAATATTCACGTGTGTCCTCACATGAACTCCGACTAGGGACAACTATTAAATAACCATACAAGTAAAGAGTTTCACAAACAATTCACATAATTGCCAATCAATACAAGTTGCCTGATATGGATATTCAAGGAACATTACAATAACTCATGGATACATATGAAATATAATCATCTCTATGATTGCCTCTAGGGCAAATTTCCTTCAAAATAACCTATAATCATATTATTATGAAAATAGTGTTTTTTGGCCTTTTTGAAATGCAGGTGATGACAACACTGGATTTGTAAAATACTTTACAGAAAATAATCAAAGGACATGAGCAAGTGTGAACTTGCCTTTTGTGATTGCAAGATTATGCACTCACGGTCTTCAAGACAATATAAGATCCAATATCTGAAAACAGCATCATTGGTCCAGTAAGGACTAATGTTTAAAGAAGCATGGTGCTATTGTTCATAGTAATTGTAACATCCTAGCATTTAGGACCTAACGAAGGGTAGATTTAGGAATATGAATTGTTGCATGCATTCATCTATGAAAATGTGGGTAAAATTTTCGCCAAATAAAAAACCTAAGTGATCAATGTTTCTTTCATACTTTGAGATTAGGTTTAGTCTTAAAGGATGATTATTATAAACTTTGAGATGATCTTAAGGAGTTATGTGTTTTCAAATGGATTTGAAATATTAGACTTGAGTGTTTGAATTATAATTCAAATGAATTAGATATAAATTTTGAATCTTAATTCAATTAAGAGATAAATATTACAACTTGAATTCTATCCAAAGATAAACAATAATGAATATAAAGTTCAATTTCTTATCATCAATACATATAATGAAGTTATAAAATTATAACTTATTTGAATCATCCACATAACTTACAAAAGTAAATTTACAAAGAATAGGAATATTCTTTATTAATAATAATATAATCTTTATTACAATTGAATAAAATAAAGATTACATGAATAATAAAAGAAAATTACAAAAGAATAAGAAAATTACATTAGAATATTTACTAACTATCCTATATCTAAATCTAAACTAAATCTTCATCTTTATCTTTGTACCTGCAAAACAAAGACTAAATAAAAATAAAAGAAGATTAGTGTTAGTATTATTTCTCTCAGACATGTCAGTGAAATGCACTTGACAAATTCATCATTGGGAAATGTTATAAAAGGGGCAAGTTTCACCAATAGGAAAGATTCCATCTTTCATAAATTCAAAGCCAGAAGTCAGATGACAGCCAAGAGGGACAAATTCTATTGGAATTATGCCCTAGAGGCAATAATAAAGATGTTATTATTATAATTCTTGTTCATGATAATGTTTATATTCCATGCTAGAATTGTATTAAGCAGAAACTTTAATACTTGTATGGTTTGTGAACAACACCGTGTCCCTAGTACGCCTCTATGAACTAGCTCGTTGATCAATGATGGTTAAGGTTTCCTAACCATAAACATGAGTTGTCAATTGATAATGAGATCATATCATTGGGAGAATGATATGATGGACAGACCCAAACTAAGCGAAGCAATTAGATCGTGTCATCGTGTTCGTCTTTGCGAAGCTTTTCTTATGTCAAATATTGTATTCCTTAGACCATGAGATAATACAACTCTCTGGTATCCGAAGAAAGCTTTGAGGTCATCAAATGTCATCCTATGAGAGGGTGATCATAAAGGTGTCTCTCAGGTGTATCTGTTGGGTTGTATGTATCGAGATGGGATTTGTCCCTCCCAAGTCGGAGAGATATACTTCGGGCCCACTCGGTAATCGATATCAACACCGCTTGCAAGCATGTGGTTAAGGAGTTAATCACAAAGTGATATCGGATTACGGAACAAGTAAAGTACTTGCTGTGAACGAGATTGAACTAGGTATGAAGGTACCGACGATCGAATCTCGGGCAAGTAAAATATCGCGAGACGAAGGGAATATAAATATGGGATTGATTGAATCCTGGCATCGTGGTTCATCCGATATGATCATCGATGAATGTGTGGGAGTCAATATGGGTTTCCAGACCCCGCTGTTGATTATTGATAGAAGATCATGTCTGCATATTCTCGAACCCGCAGGGTCACACACTTAACGTGTCTCGACGCTAGGATAGATTGGATAATTGGTTTATGAGTTTTTGTTCAGAGTCTCAGATGGGATCCAGGACATCACGAGAGGTTCCGGAGTGGTCCGGAGAATAAGATTCATATAAGGCAGTGCAGTTTTTGGAGTTCGGAATTGTTCCGGGTTAATCGGTATTGTATCGGAAGCTTCTAGAACCTTCCGGAAGGGGACCAACGTGGCCCCACCTTCCGGGAGGGGGCATGGGCCTATGAGGGAGTGCCCTGGCCGCATTGGGCCAGGGGCACAAGGCCCCATAGGGCCCAGCCGGCCAAGAGAGGTTTAAACTCTAGATAGAGCTTCTAGAAGGGGGGGTTTCCTTGCCCCCCACTCTTCCTCCTTGGGGCCGCCGGCCTTGGCTTGGGGGAGGGGCTAGGGCTGCGCCCACCCCTCTATATATAGAGGGCTGGGGGCGCACCAACCCCTACACCTTCCCCTCCAACCCTAGCCGCCCTGCTGCCCTCCTCTCTCCCTCCCGACTGCTTGTAGGCGAAGCCCTGCTGCAGAAATTCTCCACCAATTGCACCGCACTGTCGCGTTGTAGATCCAACCCATCTCTCCACCATACTTGATGGACCAAGGAAGGAGGAGACGTCGAGGTGCCGCACGTGTGCATCTCATGGAGGCATCACCACTGTGGTGCTAGATCGGATCGGATCGCGAGGAGGAGAAGCGAGTACGACTACATCACCCACGTTCTGACAAACGTTCCGCTGTGCGAATCTTCAAGGGTATGAAGATCTAATCCAATCTATCTCGTTGTTTGCATCTCCTAGATTATATCTTGGCTTCCCTCTGTTCGCATCCGTAGAAAATTTTGATTTACTATGCCGCGAAACCCTTCAGTGGTATCAGAGCTAGATCTATGCGTAGATGTGTTTCACGAGTAGAACGCAACATGGTTGTTGCGGGCGTTGATGTTTTCTGTTGCAAGCCTCTTGTCTGTGTTCTTCTTATGACGCGGGATAGTGAGATTGAAGCGGTCCAGGCCAACCTTACGCGACGTCGTTCGCGAGACCGGCTCCGCACTTGACGTGTGGCTTGTTCCACACATGCGGCTGGTGGATGTCAGTTTCTCTCACTATAGTTGTCATGGGATTAACACCGGAGTTTGGCAACCATAATATCACCGTTGTGGCTTTCCGTAGGTAAGAATCGTTCTTAGCATCTACTCCCATAAGCCACGTAAAACATGCAACAACAAAGTAGAGGCGTCTAACTTGTTTTTGCAGGGAGTGTTTTCTGTGATATGGTATGGCCCAAGATGTGATGTGTATATTGTATGTGATGATCATGTTTTGTAATGTTTCACGACTTGCATGTCGATGAGTACACAACCGGCAGGAGCCATATGGTTGTCTTTACAATTGTGTATGACCTGTGTGTCAACTTCTTATACGCCATGTAATAGTTTCACTTTATCGCTAAGTAGTTAGCAATAGTTGTAGTTGCTATTCGTGGTGGAGGCAATCATGGTGGAGTGATGGAGATCATGCCGGAACGCACAAGATGGAGATCATTGCGCGAAGATTGGCTATACCATGTCACATAAAGTTATATGCATGTGATGTTTATCCTTTTATGTATCTTATTATGCTTAGATCGCGACGGTAGCATTATAAGATGATTCCTCACTTAAAGATCAAGATAAAAAACTGTGTTCTCCCCAAGTATGCACCATTGCGAAAGTTCTTCGTGTCCAAGCATCACGTGATGATCGGGTGCTATAGACTCTACGCTCACATACAACGGGTGCAAGCCAGTTTTGCACACGCGGAAATACTTGGGTCTAACTTGACGAGCCTAGCATGTACAGACATGGCCTCGGAACACAAGAACCGAAAGGTTAAGCATGAGTCATATAAATGATATGATCGACACTTCGTTGTCCACCATTGAAACCACATCTCTTCTCGTGATGATCGGATTAGGTGTGGTGAATTTGGATCGTGTTCACTAAACAACTTGAGGGATGTTGAATTTAGTGGGATTTCATCTAGTAATTTGATTAAGTTGAACTATTTATCATGAACATAGTCTAAATTGTACTTGCAAATACTGTAGATCACATGGCCAAGTCCAACTTCAACTTCAACGGTTTTGCTGAGATAGAAAAGCTTAGAAACAATGGGTCTAACTTCACCAAATGGTTCCGCATTCTGAGAATCATTCTCGCTGGCGGACAAAAGGACTATGTCCTTGAGAAAGCGCTAGGTGACGCCCCTGCTATAGATGCGCCGGCTGATGAAAAAGTTGTTTATCAATCGCGCAAGGATGATTATGATTTGATTAAGATCGCCATGTTGTATGCTATGGAATCGGATCTTCAAAATCGTTTTGAGGAGTTCGCCGGGCCCTTTGAGATTCTCGAGGAGCTAAAAAACATGTTTCAGACTCAAGCCCGTTCTGAGAGATATGAGATCTCTAAGAAATTCTTTAACTACAAGATGGAGGAAGGGAGTTCCGTTAGTGAGCACGCCATTAAGATGACGGGCTACACTCAATGCCTTGAGCAACTGGACTGCAAGATTCCAGAGGAGCTCAAGATTGACACTCCTAGCTACAAAAGTTTTGTAGTTGATCACAATCAGATTGGTTCCACTGATATGATCACTAAGCTCTTTGCTAAGATGAAAGTAGCGGAGGTGAACATCAAAAATAATAATCATGTGTTGATGGTCAACAAGCCCCCCCCCCCACCTTCAAGGTAAGGGTGCAAGGAAGCCCTTCGAGAAAGGCGGCGGCAAGCGCGTTGCCCCTGCTGAGAAGAAGCTCAAGTCTGGTCCTAAACCGGACACTGAGTGCTTCTATTGCAAGGACAAGGGTCACTGGAAGCGCAACTGTCCGAAGTACTTAGCGGACAAGAAGGCTGGCACCATCAAAGGTATATTTTATATACATGTTATTGATGTTTTCCTTACTAGCCCTCGTTGTAGTGCCTGGGTATTTGATACCGGTTCAGTTGCTAATATTTGTAACTCGAAACAGGAGCTACGGAATAGACGGCGGCTTGCGAGGGATGAGGTGACGATGCGCGTTGGCAACGGATCAAGAGTTGATGTGATGGTCGTCGGCACGCTCTCCTTAGTTTTACCTTCGGGATTAGTTTTAAACCTTAATAAGTGTTATTATGTGCCTGCGTTGAGCATGAACATTATTTCTGGATCTTGTTTATTGCAAGACGGTTATTCATTTAAATCAGAGAATAATGGTTGTTCTATTTATATGAGTAACATCTTTTATGGTCATGCACCTATTGTCAATGGTTTATTTCTTCTAAATCTCAAAAGGGATGAAACACACATCCATAACATTGAGGCTAAGAGATGCAAAGTAGATAGTGATAATACTACTTATTTGTGGCACTGTCGTCTAGGTCATATTGGTGTAAAGCGCATGAAGAAACTCCATTCTGATGGACTTTTGGAGTCTCTTAATTTTGAATCATTTGACACATGCGAACCATGCCTCATGGGCAAGATGATCAAAACCCCGTTCTCCGGTATGATGGAGCGAGCAACGGACTTGTTGAAAATCATACATACCGATGTATGCGGACCGATGAGTGTTTCGACGCGCGGTGGATATCGCTATTTTCTCACTTTTACCGATGACTTAAGTAGATATGGGTATATCTATTTAATGGAACATAAATCTGAAACGTTTGAAAAGTTCAAAGAATTTCAGAATGAAGTGGAGAACCATCGTAACAGAAAGATTAAGTTTCTACGATCCGATCGTGGAGGTGAATATTTGAGTTATGATTTTCTCACGCATCTTAAAGCAAGCGGAATTGTTTTGCAACTCACGCCACCCGGAACACCACAGCGCAATGGTGTGTCTGAACGCCGGAATCGAACCTTATTAGATATGGTCCGATCAATGATGTCTCTTACTGATTTGCCGTTATCATTTTGGGGTTATGCATTAGAAACCGCTGCATTCACTTTAAATAGGGCACCATCTAAATCTGTTGAGACGACACCGTATGAACTATGGTTTGGTACTAAACCTAAGTTGTTGTTTCTTAAAGTTTGGGGATGCGAAGCTTACGTCAAGAAGTTGATGCCGGACAAGCTCGAACCCAAAGCGGAGAAATGCGTCTTCATAGGATACCCTAAGGAAACTATTGGGTATACCTTCTATCACAGAACCGAAGGCAAAGTGTTTGTCGCAAAGAACGGTTCCTTTCTTGAGAAGGAGTTTCTCTCGAAAGAAGTGAGTGGGAGGAAAGTAGAGCTAGACGAGGTTGTTGAACCTTCTCTTGAGTTGGAGAGTAGCGCAGCACCTGAAATTGTTCCAGTGCCGCCTGCACCAACAATAGAGGAAGCTAATGATAAGGATCATGAAGCTTTGGACGATGCTGCTACTGAACGTCGCAGGTCGACAAGGTCGCGTGCCCCTCTTGAGTGGTACGGCAACCCTGTCTTAACTGTCTTGTTAGTAGATGACAGTGAGCCTTCGAACTATGAGGAAGCGATGATGAGCCCAGACTCTGAGAAATGGCTAGAGGCCATGAAATCCGAATTGGGATCCATGAGCGAAAACCAAATATGGACTTTGGTGGACCCTCCTAGCGACCGAAAGGCCGTTGAGTGCAAATGGATCTTCAAGAAGAAAACGGACGCGGATGGTAATGTTACCGTCTATAAAGCACGGCTTGTCGCGAAAGGTTTTCGACAAGTTCAAGGTGTTGACTACGATGAGACTTTCTCTCCCGTAGCGATGTTTAAGTCCATTCAGATTTTATTGGCAATTGCTGCGTTTCATGATTATGAAATATGGCAGATGGATGTCAAGACTGCGTTGCTCAATGGCAACATTGATGACGAGTTGTATATGATGCAACCCGAAGGTTTTGTCGATCCTAAGGATGCTGATAAAGTATGCAAGCTTGAGTGTTCCATTTATGGACTAAAGCAAGCATCTTGGAGTTGGAACCTTCGTTTTGATCAAGTGATCAAGAGCTTTGGATTTGTGCCAAATTGCTACGAAGCTTGTATCTACAAGAAAGTGAGTGGGAGCTCGGTGACATTTCTGGTACTATATGTGGATGACATATTGATTATTGGAAATGACATTAACATGCTTAACGATGTGAAGAGTTATTTGAACAAGTGTTTTTCAATGAAAGACCTAGGTGAAGCTGCTTATATATTGGGCATCAAAATCTATAGAGATAGACAAAGATGCCTGATAGCTTTAAGCCAGAGTACATACCTAGACAAAGTTCTGAAAAGGTTCAGAATGGATAAGGCAAAGAAAGGTTCAGTGCCTATGTTGTCAGGTAAGATATTGAGCAAGTCTCAGTGTCTAGCTACGGTAAATGATAGGGAAGCTATGAGCAAAGTGCCTTATGCCTCGGCCATAGGTTCTATCATGTATGCCATGATATGTACTAGACCGGATGTGTCCAATGCTCTTAGTTTGACGAGCAGATATCAAAGTGATCCAGGAGTGGAACACTGGACAGCCGTGAAGAACATCCTAAAGTACCTAAATAGGACTAAAGAAATGTTCTTAGTCTATGGGGGTGATGAACAGCTCGTCGTAAAAGGTTACGTCGATGCTAGTTTTGACACCGACAAGGATGATTCCAAATCTCAGACAGGATACATTTATATTTTGAATGGAGGAGCTGTGAGCTGGAGAAGCTGCAAGCAAAGCATGATCGCGGGATCTACAGTAGAAGCAGAATACATGGCTGCTGCAGAAGCGTCAAGTGAAGGAGTTTGGATCAGAAACTTCATCACTGAGCTTGGTGTGGTTCCAAGTGCATTGGACCCACTGGAGATATTGTGTGACAACACTGGCGCCATAGCTCTCGCTAAGGAACCAAGATATCATCCAAAGACCAAGCATATCAACCGCAAGTTTCATATAATCCAAGATTATATATAGTAGATGGAGATCTAAAGATTAGCAAAGTACATACAGATCTGAATGTCGCAGATCCATTGACTAAACCTCTTCCACGTGTCAAACATGATCAGCACCTCAGTGCCATGGGTGTGAGATTGTTTCCAAATGTAAACTAGATTATTGACTCTAGTGCAAGTGGGAGACTGTTGGAATTATGCCCTAGAGGCAATAATAAAGATGTTATTATTATAATTCTTGTTCATGATAATGTTTATATTCCATGCTAGAATTGTATTAAGCGGAAACTTTAATACTTGTGTGGTTTGTGAACAACACCGTGTCCCTAGTACGCCTCTATGGACTAGCTCGTTGATCAATGATGGTTAAGGTTTCCTAACCATAAACATGAGTTGTCAATTGATAATGAGATCATATCATTGGGAGAATGATATGATGTACAGACCCAAACTAAGCGAAGCAATTAGATCGTGTCATCGTGTTTGTCTTTGCGAAGCTTTTCTTATGTCAAATATTGTATTCCTTAGACCATGAGATAATACAACTCCCTGGTATCGGAAGAAAGCTTTGAGGTCATCAAACGTCATCCTATGAGAGGGTGATCATAAAGGTGTCTCTCAGGTGATCAGAAAGTATCTGTTGGGTTGTATGTATCGAGATGGGAATTGTCCCTCCCAAATCGGAGAGATATACTTCGGGCCCACTCGGTAATCGATATCAACACCGCTTGCAAGCATGTGGATAAGGAGTTAATCACAAAGTGATATCGGATTACGGAACGAGTAAAGTACTTGCTGTGAACGAGATTGAACTAGGTATGAAGGTACCGACGATCGAATCTCGGGCAAGTAAAATATCGCGAGACTAAGGGAATATATATATGGGATTGATTGAATCCTGGCATCGTGGTTCATCCGATATGATCATCGATGAATGTGTGGGAGTCAATATGGGTTTCCAGACCCCGCTGTTGATTATTGATAGAAGATCATGTCTGCATATTCTCGAACCCGCAGGGTCACACACTTAACGTGTCTCGACACTATGATAGATTGGATAATTGGTTTATGAGTTTTTGTTCGGAGTCTCGGATGGGATCCGGGACATCACGAGAGGTTCCGGAGTGGTCCGAAGAATAAGATTCATATAAGGCAGTGCAGTTTTTGGAGTTCGGAATTGTTCCGGTTTAATCGGTATTGTACTGGAAGCTTCTAGAACCTTCCGGAAGGGGACCAACGTGGCCCCACCTTCCGGGAGGGGGCATGGGCCTATGAGGGAGTGCCCTGGCCGCATTAGGCCAGGGGCACAAGGCCCCATAGGGCCCAGCCGGCCAAGAGAGGTTTAAACTCTAGATAGAGCTTCTAGAAGGGGGGTTTCCTTGCCCCCCACTCTTCCTCCTTGGGGCCGCCGGCCTTGGCTTGGGGGAGGGGCTAGGGCTGCGCCCACCCCTCTATATATAGAGGGCTGGGGGCGCACCAACCCCTACACCTTCCCCTCCAACCCTAGCCGCCCTGCTGCCCTCCTTTCTCCCTCCCGACTGCTTGTAGGCGAAGCCCTGCTGCAGAAATTCTCCACCAATTGCACCGCGCCGTCGCGTTGTAGATCCAACCCATCTATCCACCATACTTGTTGGACCAAGGAAGGAGGATACGTCGAGGTGCCGCACGTGTGCATCTCACGGAGGCATCGCCACTTGTGGTGCTAGATCGGATCGGATCGCTAGGAGGAGAAGCGAGTACGACTACATCACCCACGTTCCGACGAACGTTCCGCTGTGCGAATCTTCAAGGGTATGAAGATCTAATCCAATCTCTATCGTTGTTTGCATCTCCTAGATTAGATCTTGGCTGCCCTCTGTTCGCATCCGTAGAAAATTTTGATTTACTATGCCGTGAAACCCTTCAAATGCACCAGCCAGATGAAAGTAACCGGGTAAAAGTAAATATCCAGATTCTGAACATATCCACAAGTGCATAGCAGGCACACAAGCTGGACACACACCAGCATGCATATGGTGTGCTGTCGACCTCACAAGCATAGCCCAATCTCACAAAACCACAACACAGCCGTGGGGGCACTAGCGCATCACCCCACAGCACAGCACACAAGAACAGCCAGTGTAGAAAGCAGCTAAACCAAGCACCACAGCCAGCAACCACACCAACGAAGGATCAACCAAACATCACCAGGATGGTGACATAAGGAGGGGGATGGCTCAGGTGGACAACAAGATCAAGCCCAGGAGCTAGGAGGAGCAGGCTAGCTCAAGAGCAAGCACAGGAGTCCAGCAAAACCAGATCAAGATCATCATCATCAACTTACTACACCATCATCAGATTCTGTGGTGAGTTTCATAAAACCTTCACATAATCTAATCATCTTATTCAGAGAAAAGCATGTGTTGTTTTATAAAACAAACCCTCAGAAAGCACCCATGTGGGGTGAATGTAGGGGTTCGTAGCATGGAAAAACAAAAAAATTCTATCGCATGAACACACACAACCCAAGATCTATCTATTAGATTGCAGCAACGAGTCGATAGAGTACTAACCCTCGAAGATCCAAAGCGGTTAACGAGAGCAGATTCTCGTGGGTGATGTAGTCGTACACTTGTCGATCTCAAGATCGCGTAGACGATCCTTCTGGCGCTGCGTTCCGGCAGTGCTTCCGCAGTCGGTCACACGTTCAGTACTCGATGAAGACCTTCCTCTCCCTTGTTCCAGCAGGCAGCGGAGGTTGTAGCACTCTCCTCGTGATTCCGGCAGCACGACGGCATGGTGTCGGAAGTAGAAGGGAGATCCCGCAGGGCTTCGCCTAAGCCGGAGCGAGTATGGTGGAGTATGAGAGAGGGCCTTGGCGATCTAGGGTTTAGAGGCACCAAGGAGAGAGGTGTAGCCGGTGGCTAGGGTTTGGGATACCCCAACTCGATGACTTTGGAGGAGGCCCTGGCGGCGGCAGCACTTGGAGGTGGTGGCGCCTTAGCTAGGGTTTGGGTGTGTCGGGTAGGGGGCGCCCTACCCCTCCTTATATAGGTGGAGGGTGGCGGTTTGGGAGGAGGGAGTCCTCCTCCAACTCCTCCTCCTTGGCCAGCGGGTGGAGGGAGTAGGACTTCCTCCCTAAGTAGGTTTCCTACTCTCCCTCCACCAAGCAAACTTCAGATTTAACTTTTTCAAATTGGCGTTTGACTTTCAAACTTGGATTTGATTTATCTCTCCATATTGCCCAGCCAAGTGACCTGGTACATGATGCAACCATTCCACATTGTCATGACACATCCATGTACCCTTCCTCTCCGGAGTGCTGGACCTTCCAGACCCTTCTAGAACATTCCTGGTGAAAACACCGGAATCATTCCCGAACTTGGAAACATGACTTTCCTTATATGAATCTTATTCTCCGGACCATTCCGGATCTCCTCGTGATATCCCTGATCCCATCCGAGACTTCGAACAACATTCGGTCTCTTACTCATCTTTCAATAACTACTCAACAACATCGAATCCTTAAGTGTGTCTCCCTACGGTTCATGAATTATGCGGACATGATCGAGACACTTCTCCGATCAATAACCCATAGAGGAATCTGGAAATTCATATGGCTCCCACATATTTCTACGATTACCTTGCGATCGAATGAACCACTTACATACGATACCAATTTCTCTTTGTCTCACGATAGTTTACTTATCCGAGGTTTTGATCGTCGGTATCTCTGCATACCTAGTTCAACCTCGTTACTGATAAGTACTCTTTTCTCGTTCCCGTGATATGTGATACCTTGTGAGCTAGTCACATGCTTGCAAGCTAATTGGATGACATTCCACCGAGAGGGCCCAGAGTATATCTATCCGTCATATGGATGGACAAATCCTACTCTTGATCCATGTGCCTCAACACATACTTTTCGAACAATGAATGCCACCTTTATATCCACCCAGTTACGGTGTGGTGTTTGATGTCATCAAAGCATCCTTCCGGTGATGGTGATTAGCATGATCTTATGGTCGAAGGAATTAGGTTACTATGTATCAGAAAGCATATAGCAAATGAACTATATTAAATGACTTGATCTTTATGCTATGCTTATCTATAGGAGTATGTCCATCATATCATTCTCCTAATGATATGACCCTGTTGTTAACAACATCTCTATGTTCATGATCAGGAAACCATGATCATATATTAACCAACAAGCTAGTTTGACAAGAGGCTTTACTAGGGACTCTTTTATGTTTACAAATCACACAAGTATTAATGTTTCCGGTTAATACAATTATAGCATGGTATGTAAACATTTATCATAAGCATGAAGATATGATAATAACCACTTTATTATTGCCTCTTGGGCATATCTCCAACAGTGAATCCATCATAGGGATTTTTAAAACTCTAAAGGCAAACAACACAATACCAGGATAGAACCATAGCTCGGAGCAACATCCTTTCTCTGGTTGTCAAACTATATTTTACCATTCAATCATGCATATACCTATGATCTATTTCTAGGCACATCCCTAAAGGAAGGGTAGCACCTTAGGAACAAATCCATAGGATCCATAACATGATCAAGCTTACTATCATTTTTCCAAGCTTTGATTCAATAAATATTAGCTGGTACCACTACCAGGACTATCTAGATGAACCAATTAGATAAGATTTGAATCCCTAAGCCTCAGACCAACACCATTGGTCTTAGGGAATTCAAATAAGAGCATCTATATTTATCTTTCAAAGCCAAGATTGTCTTAAGCATAAACTAACCAAATCCATGGTTTAGAATCAAACTTGTGTGTCATACATGATGGTGTCATAAGAACAATCCAATATGAATCAGGAAAGACAGTAAATCATCATAGATTTAGACAATCAACTAACTAATCATTTTCCTGTAAAACAGGAATCATAACTAGGATATTCCTATGATACACTTCACTGTTTGAGATCATAATGATCTCAAACCACATGTTAATTCCCAAGCTAACAGCACTAAGACAGTAGCTATATCTTATCATAATCATGACCATGAATAAAATAAACAGTGGAAAACTATCAGATCATTAGCTTAACCAAGCATGTTTCCCAAACAACAATATCATCTGAATCAGATGCAATCTAAGCATCACATCATCTAGTAAGCCACCAGGAACATCATCTGTCATTTTTAAGCAACAAGCTTCAGGCCAATAAACATTTAGCATGTGTACTGACCATCCAAACATGAATCAATTCATCCAGTACATGAACAAGCACATAGCAGGAACCCTAAATGGATGATCATCTTAATCTGAATCAGACAGTAGCAAGAGAGGACACAACCAACATCTAGCATCAAATCAGCAAGCACAGAAAGCACCAGGGGGAAGGAACCAAACTCACCGTAGGTCCTCGCTGAAGAAATTGAAGAGGAAGCAGATTGGCCGATGAACCCGCAGCGGCACAGGGAGCACCCAGGGGGCGCTGCAACCTGCACCAGCCACGGTGGCGGCCACAGCAGCACATGAATCCACCACACCACCACAGGCGAGACCACGACGGCGGCAGTAGCACTTGAACACATGCCAAACCCCAAACCCTAGGGTTCACAGAGGCAATGACCCATTGCAGGAGAGCCCTAGGCTCAAATCCAATTGGATTGGATAGAACGAACAAGCGTCGTTGATAACCCCCTAATGCACCACGGCAGCGGCCAAAACGGCCGACGGCGTCGGGAAGCGACGGTGGCGGCATCGCTGGACACGAGGTCGGGGTCAGAGGAGGAGAGGATAAGATCGAGGGAGAGAGAGAGGCAGTGAGGAGTGGGCCAAGGTAGGCCAGACCCTTCGGGGTGTCTCTTTTGTCTAGAATTAATGGGCCACTAGGGCCCAATAAGAATAATCAGCCCAGAAACAATTCCAGGCCTGTTTCAATAAAAAGAAAAGACCAAAATACCCTTGGACTTAATAAAATAAAATAAAGGTCCAAAATTATAAATATAATATTTTTGGATTCACAAAAATCCATACTACTCAAATAAATTAAAATATAACATTTTAGAAATTTTAATTTTATTAGGAATTTTGTAAATTATATATTCCTTATTGAATTTTACAAAATTATCGAAGGGTAATAAAATTAATTAAAATTCACTTTCATTATGTATTAATATTGTAGTATTTTATAAAAATACTAAATAAATATTTAATCACCATTTTTAATGTATAATTAATAATTCCTAAAAGAATTATTAAATCAATAAAAGTCAAATAAAAGGGAAATAAAATAAAATAACTAAATATATGTTATAAATATTAAAAAAGTAATATTTATAAATCCTTTATTACTAAAAAGGAACTTTTGGGGGTAAATGCATTACATTACTTGCATAATCATCTTTGCTTCTTTAAATATTGTCCTTATCGGACAATAATGATGTTTTTGTAGAACTAGAAGCTCAAGGTCCAGTGCAAGCATCAGACTTCACTACCTTGCCATCACAAGGCAAGTTCATCACTTGCTCATGTCCTTTGAAGAGTCTTTATCAAAGTATTTGCAAATTGTGTGTTATCATATATGCTATAAAAGAAAGAAAATATTATTTTCATAAATAAAGAAATCATAGATATCATCCTAAGTGGGGATATAATGGAGCAATAGAACTTAGGGTTCTATTTGCAACAATGATGATTAAGTAGGGACTTAATAACCCCTGACGTCAGTAATTCTAGCGCCGTATATTACGCGTTAGCCATGAGATTTGTAATGGGACAGAGAAGTCAGCTGTATCTTCTTCCTCTCGCATGAAGCCGGATGTGCAGGTCGTGGTTGTTATCCTCGTAGCGTTCATATTAATTGGTAATTCGTAGAGGATATGCAGCATATGAGTGGGAACCCTCATCGTCCCATGATAGTTCTGGCATCTAACGGTTTGTACAAACCATTGCCGTAATTCATTATGTGGGCATGATATACACCAAGGAGGCATGCGAGGTCGCCAAGGGGGCAGTGATTGGCTTGGACCAACTACTAGGCCCCACATCATGGAATTGTGGACGGGAAAGTACGCCCGGTTGTGCAACAAGGAGTTGATCTCTCATGGGTAAAGTAACGCACCTCTGTAGAGTGTAAGAACTGTAACTTGTTACTCCCTGTTCCGGGAAGGAGCTATGAACGCGGCAGGAAAGGAACTCCATGAAAGTTCTGGTCAACCTGTGAAGGCTGATTGTCATAGTTTTTCAGAATAAAATCAATCTTTGAAGAAAGATTTACAAAAACTGCATAGTGCCAAGGATTTATAATCCGAGGTGGTAGTTAGAGCATCAAACTTCCCACCTTGCATATAATGAACTTGTTGGGTAACGCTATTACTCATTCTTTCCTTTGATCCCTTGCTTAGACTCTGAGGATCCCGAAGACGTGCCAATGTATGCAGCCAAGAAGATGTGTTCTACGAGGAACCTGATCTGTCTGGAGGAGTTGAAGGAGTGGATTACGAGATCCGCTATGGTGTCAATGATAACGAGTCCAACTAAGTATCCCTAGTTAATAGTAACCAATGGAGCCGAGCAGCATGAACTCTATAGAATAAGTTGTTGAGCTTAACTCCTAGTCGGAGTTGTTACTTCTAAATTCCGCTGAACAATTTATATTTTGGTTTGTAAGTTGGATCTTTTGGAAGTTTCGAACTTCCGGTATTGTAATAAGAATAATGTGTGTACTTTTGTAATATGGACCCACAATGTTTCTGTTGTACCACTCTGAGGGATGTGATATTTATGGAACGGTGTTCTGTGGATGTCATGTCAACGACTATAGTGTACTACACATGTAGTGGTATGCTGGGTCACCGCAGTAATGTAATGCAATTTGATAAACTCGAATCCCCGAAATAAGCGTTGATCTAGGTTTTGGATACTAGAAGTGGTTTCTTTGGAATGTGTTGCCCTTTTAGATTAAGGTTCACACTTGTGCTTCTTATTAAGGCTTGTGAGTGTGTGAAACAACATGTAAGTATAATAATTAGTATACAATAATAAAGCACTCAAGTGTGGATTGGTATCTAAAGATTGTGTATGTAAGGATTGTTCCTCATTTAAAGCTTTCATAGAAATGCTTATGTCTTGCCTTATAATGTATCTTAAAAGAATAATTTCTGAAGAAAAGTTTACTTAACTAAACGAAAGCATTTAAACTTTAAGTTAACATTTTTAGGTTTATTACTAACTATAGTTCTCAAGGAAGAAAGAATTACTTCATTTGAATAATGACCACACTAGTAGTTGAGACTTATCTATCTTGGTCATTATAGGGTATTACAACTTGTTCACTTCATAATGCTTCTTTAAGGTTAATTAAGAGTGGTATTACTTCTATTTGAGTAGTGGTTTCTTACATTATGATTGAATAGAATCATTTATCTCCTTTTAAATTAGTGTTTATGACTTTTAAACAAGGTGACAACATTACTTAATTTACTTATGAATTATCTTTGAATTTATAATATATTTATAAACTTGTGGTTAAAGTAATGGTAAAAGGTTTTATTAGGTTTAAAATATCATTCTTAAAGATTTTATATTTGATAAGAATCCTTTTGGAAAATAGTATAGACTTATTGATGAATGATAATTCAACAAAATTATATTTAAAATGTGTTGAACTATTTTGACTTCATATTATCGATACTTAAGACTAATACTTTTTTAGACCTTTAATGAACAATATCAGAGGTATTTGCAATTTTTATATTTACTTTTATGAATTATCAATTAAGGAAATAAGTTTGAATTCACTTTATTAGGTTATTAAATTTTTACTTCAAAATTGGAGTATTATATTTTTAATATGTAGATATTATTTTTGTGATTATTTTGGTATATTATGAGTATTTTATGAATTTTAAATATTTAAATATGATTTTTATATTTGATTTATATCTTGGGAATATGTTTTTTTAATACTTTAATATTATTTGTATAGATTTAGACACACGAATAGACTAGTAAATTAAATGATTTATAGTACATGTATATGACCAAGCAGCATACCCGCGGTAATGCAAATGAATTAGACAAGAACTATTCATCTAGTATATATACGCACATGCAATGAATCACTGGCAACATATCGTAGAAAGATTTGGGCTAAGCCAAAATACACACACAACATACTACAGAGTATAGACACGCACGCACACACAGTTCGATCAGAACCAACACACCCACGCACGCGTACACGGTCCTCTCTCTCTCACTCTCTCTCTCTTGGAATTCCCCATCTCACGCATGCACCCAACACCGACGCCGCCGCCACTATGGATCCGGCCGGCCGCCGACCAAGCTCGGCGCCGCCACAACGCTCTACACCCCTGCATCGATTCCCTACGATTCTCTTTCAGTCCGTCGCTGCCGTTCTTGGTACTAGGCGATGCCGACCATCCCGGCCCTGCGCCATGGCGGCCTGCCCCTGGTGCCCTCCGATGCCACCCTCATGTCGCCTCCTCTCAGAGATGTACCTTGCACCTTTGCCTGGCCCTCGTAGGACTCTATGATTCGTCGACTGGCTCGGCGTCGATGGCGACACATTTCAGCCCTCCTGGCTTCTCCCGGACTACTTCCCCTTCTCTAGCTCCTGCTCCTGCTCTGCCATGCCTTCCTCAAGTCGATGCCGGTGGGACGGCAGCGTAGCTGCAACCCCGGCGTCCACGACCTGCTACCTATGTGACCATGATGTGGTGGTGACGCTGCTACTACGAATGGACATTGTTTACTCTTCTTTGTCGACTACGTCAACATTCCACCACGGCTATGCCTTCGGGTCAGGTGAGTTACTTCTGTGACCGGCCTTTGAGCCGATGAAATATTCTTGTATTATTTTAGGTTTAGGTTCTTGGTAATTCTAGGTTTGGGGCTGCCGGTTATGGTTATGGCATATTCATTGGTGGCTTGATTTTAGTAATCTATAGGTTGTGTGGTTGATCATGTGCTAGCAGGTTTGGTTTCTATAAGTCTCCAATTGTTGTACTGATGGAGGTAGATGTTCCTATTACTTCAGATGATTGCATCTACTCTAAGTAGATTATACACCTACCACTTGTTTACATAAATGGTGTGTTAAAGTGTATATAAACGAAACAAATATGGCATCGTTAACTTGTAGAAATATATGTCATATATATATTTTTCTTGTGGTACGCAAATAAAATAATTTGTCAGGCTTATATTTGATGTACCCACCAATCAGTGTATATATGAGGTGTAAGAGTGGGTACAGATTACTGTGATATGCTAGAGCATGCATATAATTATGGCTAATTGTTGGATGACTAAGTATAAAAATGGCACCAAGCATGTCATTCCTTTGATCTTGTTGTGTATGCGAAAGTATGTGAAATGCTTTTCTGTGTATTTGTTGTGATTTACTTATAATTAAATGATGTAGCACTTCAGGTAATTTGCTTAGTAGCTTTGCTACTTGATTTAAATGGACATTGACTATCCTATCATATGCTTACAATATCCATGACAGAATTGTGTTGTTAAGTGCAAAGTGTACTTGTTTGTTTAAAAATCTGTAAGTGTCATGCTTAAAGAACATGCTTTTCTTTGTTATGAACTTATAGTATATGTGTGGTGCATTATTGCTGATCTCCATACTCTATCTTACTGTCCTATTTTTGTGTGGTTAGGATGTGAGCTCCTGGTTACACCAGGGATCACCAACTCAACTGGTTGATCAAGCTCCCCTCTCTGCTTGTCTTACTATCTCTTTCTATAAACTGACACGAACATGTATTGTGCTTGATGGCTTGGCCTGGCCTATGATGCAAAGTCTCAGGCACATATTTGTTGAAAAGAATAGATATCGCTTCTGCTTAATAACTTGAGGCTAGCTGATGATGGATAATTTGTATGATGGCTTCTGCTGGTTTGGCTGCTACTGTGGTGCCTCCATCCATGGAGTGTGCACAATAGTAGCCCAGGTAGCATGACTTGTTGTTGTAATAATGATGAGGTATGTAACATCCTAAAAATACTAAACTTGGATCATCAAACTCTAATCATCAAATTTAGGGTTAACAAAAACTTTGCTAAATAAAAATATAAATGCATGCATGTGAGTATGCATTTCATTTTGAATCCTTTTGGACCAACTTGTTTGTGTGTTCCTTTGCTTGTAAATGGATGCTTAGGTGAAATAAACATCATTTAAACAATTTCCAAACTTTTCTCAAAGACAAGTAAATCAAAAGTAATAAAATAAGGGAATGGTCATTTTGACCAATTTAACTCCCATACCTACTTTGGCTGTCTCAAACTTTCAGAACCTAACAGAAACTTTTCTGGATCTTTGCACCCCTTGATTGTACTCATAACAAAGTATCAAGGCCCACTTTGTGATCATCCAGAAACTTTCAAATGCATAGTTTAAATGACAATTCAAAATTGAATCTTGATCATATGGGAAGATCCCACTTTTTCAAAAACCACTCAAACAAGTTCAACTTTCAAAATCCAAGCATCTGCAGACTCACCAGCACCAACCTAGAACACCCACCAAAAATCTTTTCAAAATTCAAAACTTGAATTCATGCGGCCATTTCATCAAACACCTTGCAGATGCAAATCAAATAAAGTCCAAACACTATTTGGAGCAGTGATTTGAGCCTAACTTGTTCCCTCTCTAGCTCACAGCAACCTCAGTAGATCATCTAGCAAACTTAACTAAGCACTAGCCCCACTGTAAGCTTGGCAATGTCATCAATGGTGAACAGCCGAAGCCAACCATATCACCCCAGTGTGGATAGCAAGCTAGGAGAAGAACTAGCCATGCCAACCTTGTCTGGGAGGTAGCCCATGCCTCACCCCCCCCCCCCCCTCTCGACCAGCCCTGCCTCGAAGACATCGACCAGAGCACCCAGGAACGCCGCGCCCGTGCCTCTGTCAACCATGCCGAGCGTGCGCCAGAGCGCCACCCTCGACACACGCCCATAGACCGCGCGCCGCCATCGCCGCGTGCATACGTGATCACCACCGTCCCAGCAACCCCGCAGACACGCTCGTTCGCCGCCGCACGGACCACGCGCGCTGTGCGCCATTAAATTCTCCGCCGGGCACGCGCAGAGCACCGTCGCGTTCCGACCAAACCGCACCGCCCCACGTCTCGCCATCGTGTCGTTCAGCATCGCCAGGGAGCACCGCACCGCCCCCTACCGTCGCCCACGCCGATAGCCGTCTGTACCGTCGACCACGACGAGCTCACCTTGCGCCCCGTCAGTCCCCTCGCTCCACTATAAATAGAGGCCACCCCCAGCCGAATTGAGCACACCATCTCACTCCCCTCTCCTCACTGACCATTCCACCCCGTTCCCGGAGCAAGGCGAGCACTCCGCCGGAATTTCACCGGAGCCCGCCGCTGCTGGAGAAGAAGGGAGCCAGCGATTGGAGCCGCCCCAGGAGAAGCTGTCGGTACCAGGAGAACCGCCGTTGTCGACTTCGTCGTTCGCCCGCCTCGCCGACCCTCGCCTGAACCCCGATGAGCCCCCAACGACCCCCACTGGCCGCGCTAGGTTTCTGTCTCGCCAGCGTTGCCCAACGTCGACGATGACCCTCAGCCATTGGATTAGAATCAGATCGAACGCACCACATCGCCCCATACCGCTTCGCACCCCTGTCTCACTGACGCGTGGGGACAACCACTTATGCAGCCCGCGGAAGCGCTGTGCTTAGCAGACCGGCCCGTTAACCTTTCCCATGCAGCCTAGTTATTTGAATTTAACCTTATTCTTTTTAGTTCAAACACACTTCTGTACCCAGTTTCAAAAATCAACCCAGGTCAATTCAGTGAACCAAATTGAATGAAACCAATTTTGTTAGAAAGATCTAGGAATGTTGAATCCAAGCCCGTTGGATTCAAGTCATTTGGATCTGTAGATCATCCATGGTAAAAATAACAAGGCAGAAGCTTTTTTGCATTCAAACATTTTTCAAATTTAAACCATAATAGCTTTTGAGTTGATTCCAACTCTCAAAAATCACATTTGATCATACCTTTCAGAATATATAAAAATATACAGGTTTACTTACAGAAATAATATTCAAGTAATAAAAGAATGCTACATAGGCATTTCTAGTCACTTTATTTAATTAAAATAAAAGGGTAAAACCTTATTAAATTGTGACACCACTTTAAATCACATTCCTATGAACTAAAATATGTGGTGATGACATGTGTCAACATGATCCCATGTTTGGTTTGGAGAATATTTAATCTTAAGTAGTTTTTCAATGAGTAGAAATTACTTTTCTAAAAATAAAAGGAATTAAACCAAACTTTAATCTTGTAATGTTAGTGATGATGTTAGATCATCTATAGGACCCTTTTGTGTGACGATTGCAAGTAGTTAAGTATTGTTTGGTGATTGTGTACATCGTATTTATTTTTAGACGCTAGTACCGACCAAGGATACGAGGAGGAAGGAGGATACTACGAAGAAGAAGCCGAGGAGAACTTCAACCACTGCTCTGCACAAGGCAAGCTAACACTTGCAATTTAGCAAGCTTATACTGATATTGTGCAAGCCAATACTTGCAAGCCTTACTAATCAAGTTGACCTATGCAAGCTACTACTTGCTTGCTACCATGTCAACTATATGCCTTAAGCATATGTGATCATATCCACTTGATAACCCAATCCTAGTTTTATTTGCAAGATTCTTACTTTATTTCTTTATCAAAGCTACTTCCTTAGAGAGTACTCAAGTGACTTGTATATTCTAGAAAGATATAGTTGAAGGTTGCATAAAGAGCATAAAATTTGGCCTAAGCTAGAAAATCTTGATGTCCTCCTAAGGCATGAGATTAAACTTAGTCAAACCCCACTAGTGTACCACCCCTCATTAGTACTCACCCCCACTTGTAGATGCTAGTGCTAAGCATAAAACTTGACCAACTTTAGATGGGAATACTTGGTGAAAATGGTTATGAAAACCTTAGAATGATGGATCATTCTACTGAGATGTTTTGACATGTGTTTCCGAACACCAGATGATTATGGTGATGAAAATATTGAGGCATGAGCCTTAGCCCTTTATAAAACTGATGGTTGTCTAGATGCGATACCATTCTAATTTTATCGTACAACCACAATACCCGGAGATTGGGTAGGGCTTGACTGGAAACTTATGTACCTTAGTATTAGTTCCCTCACGGCCAAGGTCTGAGCTGAGGCTACCTTGTGAAGATTGTCCACCTGTGCGGTACCCAAGATGACAGTTGGTCATGGTTGGGAGGCCAAACTCACAGGAGAGGTGCTTATATTAGGGCGTGTAATTGAAAGGTTAGGATTGATTATCCGCATACTGAGTATGGTGAATTCAGGATTTGTTCCTGACGGATGTATCGAATGTTGTGGTGAAAGTGTACAATCTCTGCAGAGTGTCAAACTATTCGAATAGCCGCGTCCGCGGTTATGGACAGTTGGAGTGGCCATACTGTTCCCCCGTCAGACTTTTCAAAATGACTTGTGAAATGAACTGAGACTTTGACTTGACCACAACAGAGTTGTGGCATGAGATACAAGTTCCCACTTAGGTGTTATAAAACCTTAAATAGCATTCGTGGTTTCCAAACTTAGTAGAGCTAAACCTGGCTTTTGCAAAACAACCCTAGAGCCTAGTGTCCTATTATAAAAATCCCTTTCACTTGTTAGTATTAGTTTGCGAGTACTTAAAGAGTACTCATGGCTTTGTCCCTGGCTATTCCCGTGGCCAGACTATGAAGAGGAGTACCTGGAGGATGGACCCCAGGAAGGTTACGACAACTAGGATCATCTCCCATCGTCAGCATTGCCTGTGAACCCGAAGATGGAGCTTCGCCTATGCTACCGTTATTATTACGTATTCCGCTGCTTGATGTTGTATTAAGAATTGGATCATGAGATCCCTATTTGTGTAAGAACTTATGTACGGTTTGTAATGGATGATGTACTATGGTATCAAATTATGTTATGTCTCGCAAAAATGGTAATCCTGGGATTGCGATGTATGGCATAACAGACATCTGGGATTAAAAATCCGGGTGTTGACAAGTTGGTATCAGAGCCACCCTGACCATAGGAGAACCTAGTTAGACTAGACGTTAAATCAAAAACTTAGTTTCAAAACCAAAGAAAATAAATATTTACAAAAACTTATTCTCATTCTTATCCCTTTGATTCTTTCATGAAAATTCATGTTCCTCAAAAACTCTTGCAATATACATAAAATATTGACACACTTAATCTCTCTACTAACTTACTCATCCTATATTCTTATAGATGGACGTGAAGTACAGCAAGTTTTATCAGTTGGGGAATGGCGGAGACCTTATCTTTGAGAAGGATTTGGACCAGCTTTCGGAACTTCTGGAGCGTCCGCACCCCGAGTTCTTCGGAGCTCAGCTCAATGATCAAGGAGGAGAAGATCTGCACTAGCTAATTGTTGCAAGTCTCCGAGGAAAGATTGAACCTCCCACTGCTGAGGGAATTCAGTTTACCTTAAGAGAGAACAACTGGCTCGACGGACTTGCCAGGGCCATGCAGGAAGCTCTTTCCCGTCTGTGTGGGCAGAGCATCAATCAGATCAAGGGTACTCGCTTTGAGTTTTGCCCAAGGCGTGATGCTAATGGACAACCACTAGAAGCACCATATCACCCCGAGCTAAAGACTCAATTGGACCACCTTAGCTTCATGATGTACGATCGTCAGCAGGAGTTGGACAACTGCCGTGACTACTCCAACCACAAGTCTGCCATCATCAAGACGAAGGATCAAACCATCGCCATGCTAGCAAAGGATCGCAAGTCTCGCCGCCGTCAGCTCGACAAGAAGGAGCGTATCATTGCCCGTCTTTGCCACTGCATCTCATCTTTGGAGGAGACCATCCACGAGAGAGACATGCAGTTGGAAGAAAGGGAGAATGCCAGAGAGGATCTTCGTGGAGACCCCTACTCCTATCTCAGCGATGATGATGATTTTCTGGAGGATCAGTCTATGGATTTATTCACAGATGAGGATGATTTCGCCTTCATCGATGATGATGAGGATGATGAAGCCACCGATCCCGAGGAGTAGTAGCACTTGAGCACTAGCGTAGTGAGTAGTATTCGGTCCCACTGTATCGTCGTTTTCAGAATGGTTCTTAAAACCATTTTTTTTCTTTGTTGTGGTGTGTGTTGTATCGTGTGCTATGATTGAATGAATGAAAAAGCAAGTTGATAGAAAAATCTGAGTCAAACTTTAAAAACTTTTCAAAGTCCCAAAACCTTAGAAATTTCCCTCTTTTCTCATGATCTATCTCAATCTTCAGATGCCACGTGGAGGAAGTGGTTCATCCCCGGACCCGATGTTGCAGATTCTGTAAATGTTGACTTCTGACCGTGAAGCTGAAAGAGCCGAACGTCAAGCCAACCTAGCCACCCTGCAACAGATAGCTCAGCTAGCCCACAACAACCCCGGCAACGCTAGCAATTTTAACCGTGCCCCACCCAAGTCCAACAACAACAATGCTACCACCAACACTGCCCCGAGGACTAGAAGCAATGTTGTGCCTGTAGCAGCAAAGGACAAGTCGCAACTGACTTGTTATGACTGTGGAAATAAGGGTCACTACTCCAATGTGTGCCCCAACAAGAAGAATGCCGCAGCACCCAATGCCAATGTCCCAGCTCAGCAACAACGTCGTGTTCAGCCAGGAAGGAGATTTGCCCCAGGGAATTCGCTCAACCGCAATGGCCGTCTTTTTCTCATGCATGCTGAAGAAGCTCAGGAAGCGCCAGACATCGTGCTGGGTATGTTTTCTGTTAATTCAGTACTTGCACGAGTGTTGTTTGATTCTGGTGCATCGCACTCATTTGTCACTGAAGAATTTGCATGCACTAGTAAAATTCAACCAACCAAACTGAAGCATGTCATGATTGTTCAAATTCCCGGATCAACCACCAAGGCTAGGCAAATTTGCAAAGCCGTCCTATCTGAATCCATGGCATAGATTTTTATGCTAATCTGATAGTACTCGAAACTAAAGGTTTGGAAGTAGTACTAGGAATGGATTGGATGTCCAAATATAATGGATTAATTGACTGTGCCAAGAAAGCCATAACCATGACCAGTACAGCCGAAATATCAGTCGAGCATATATCTGAAACCTTACCTCGCCAATTCAAGTGTAACAAGAGTATAGCCCAACCTACCATTGACCAAGTCCGGATAGTCTGTGAATACCCCCATGTATTTCCAGATGTTTTGCCCGGTATGCCCCCAGATCGGGATATCGAGTTTATCATTGAACTAATCCCCGGAACTGGACCCATAGCCCAGAGACCCTATAGTATGAACCCGTCAGAGCTAGCAGAACTGAAGAAGCAACTGGATGCCATGCTGGAAATTAGATTGATTCAACCAAGTGCGTCACCTTGGAGATCACCTGTCTTGTTTGTGGACAAGAAGGATGGAGGTAACCATTTGTGTACGGATTATCGGAAGTTGAATGATGTCACCATCAAGAACAAGTACCCCTTGCCCAAGATAGAAGATTTGTTTGATCAGTTGACCGGTGCCAAAGTGTTTTCTAAGATTGATCTTAGGACTGGCTATCATCAACTCAAGATTCGTGCAGAGGATATTCCAAAGACTGCCTTTACCACCAGATATGGATTGTATGAGTATACAGTCATGTCTTTTGGACTAACCAATGCCCCCGCTTATTTCATGAATCTCATGAATAAGATTTTTATGGACTTCCTGGATAAGTTTTTCGTTGTTTTCATCGATGACATTCTGATTTATTCCAAACCAGAAGAAGAACATGAGCTACACCTAAGGACCATTCTTGGAACCCTTAGAGAGCATCAGCTGTATGCAAAGTTTAGCAAATGTGAATTCTGGTTACAGGAGGTAGGATTCCTCGGTCACATTGTATCAACTGGAGGAATTGCCGTTGACCCTGCCAAAGTGAAAGATGTCGAGGATTGGCAAGCCCCAACCACCCAAACCCAAGTTCGTGCATTTCTCGGATTGGCGGGATACTACCGCAAATTCGTAGAAGGATTCTCGAGTATCGCCAGACCCATGACCCAATTACTGAAGAAGGACAAGAAGTTTGAATGGACCGACAAATGTGAAGCGAGTTTTCAAGAACTCAAGAGGAGATTGATTTCAGCCCTAATCTTGATCATGCCGGATATCACGAAGCCCTTCGATGTGTATTGTGACGCATCCAAGATCGGTCTCGGATGTGTGTTAATGCAAGAAGGCAAAGTTATATCTTATCTATCTCGACAACTGAAGCAACATGAGCAAAATTACCCAACCCATGACCTCGAACTCGCAGCCGTAGTTCTAGCCTTAAAGACATGGAGACATTACCTGATGGGAAACCGTTGTGAGATCTATACGGATCACAAGAGTCTGAAGTATATATTCACTCAGAAGGATCTGAATATGAGACAGAGGAGATGGATTGAGCTAATCAAGGATTATGATCTGGACATTCACTATCACCCTGGTAAAGCCAACGTGGTAGCAGATGCCCTTAGCATATTGCCGTGTCGCTTGAACTCCATGATTTTGAAGGAGCAACCAAGCCTGCACAAAGAGATGGAAGATTTTCGAATAGAATTAGTAAGTGAAGGATTTTTGGCTAGCATAGAACTTGAACCCACTTTGATCAGTCAGATTAAAGAGGCGCAGAAGGGAAATGCTAGTATCGACGGAATCAAGCGTCGTATCGGTACAGGCAAGGTACCCGGATTCACCGAAGACAAAGAAGGAGTTCTGTGGTACAAAGGACGTCTTTGTGTACCAGCAGATTCTGAGTTGAAAGAAGTTATTTTGAAGGAGGCTCATGATACTCTTTATTCTATCCATCCCGGAGGAACTAAGATGTATCAAGATTTAAAAGAGCAATTTTGGTGGCATAAGATGAAGAGAGAGATCGGAAGCTATATCGCCAAGTGTGATATTTGTCAGCGAGTCAAGGCAGGATATCAAAGACCCGCTGGATTGTTGCAACCCTTGCAGATTCCGGAATGGAAATGGGATTCCGTTGGAATGGACTTTATCACTGGACTGCCTACTTCTAGTAGGGGAAATGACTCTATCTGGGTCATAGTGGACCGATTGTCCAAAGTCGCCCATTTCTTGCCCGTCAAGACCACATATCAGAGTTCGAAGCTAGCGGAGTTGTACATCGCTAGGATAGTTAGTTTGCACGGAGTCCCCAAGAACATCGTATCGAATCGAGGAACTCAATTTACCTCGAGATTCTGGAAGAAAGTCCAAGAAGGTTTAGGAACCCGCCTAGATTTCAGCACCGCGTATCACCCTCAGACCGATGGACAAACGGAGCGAGTAAATCAAATACTCGAAGATATGCTGAGAGCATGTGTGTTAGAATATGGATCCAAGTGGGAAGACTGTCTGCCGTTTGCAGAATTTTCTTACAATAACAGTTATCAAGCCAGTTTGCAAATGGCCCCCTTTGAGTTCATGTACGGAAGGAAGTGTCGCACCCCTTTGAACTGGTCGGAAGTAGGAGAGAGTCAGATTTTCGGACCCGACATCCTACGAGAAGCAGAAGAGAAGGTTCACAAGATTTGTGAGCACCTCAAGACTGCCCAATCCAGACAGAAGAGTTACACCGACAAGAGACGCCGAGACCTCGCCTTCAACATAGGAGATTTTGTTTATCTGAAAGTGTCGCCATTGAAGGGAATGCAGCGTTTCCAACTCGAAGGAAAGTTAGCCCCTAGATATATCGGACCTTTTAAAATTCTGAACCATCGAGGAGAAGTGTCGTATCAATTGGAATTACCCGAAGAGATGTCAGTCGTGCACAATGTGTTCCATATCTCATTACTTCGCAAGTGCCTCGAAGTCCCAGAGAAGACCGAAGTGTTCAAGAACATCGACAACCGGACCATAGAGATCAACGATGACCTAACCTATCCTGAAGTACCCATCCGTATTTTGGAAGAAGCTTTCAGACCTACCCGAACCCGAAGCATCAAGTTTCTCAAGATTCAGTGGAGCAACCACACAGAAGAGGAAGCTACCTGGGAGCGCGAAGATCACATCAGGACGGAGTTTCCCGATCTCTTCAAATCCTAGGTAATCTTTTTCGTCCTTTTTCAAATCTCGGGACGAGATTTTGTTTAATGGGGGAAGGTTTGTAACATCCCAAAAATACTAAACTTGGATCATCAAACTCTAATCATCAAATTTAGGGTTAACAAAAACTTTGCTAAATAAAAATATAAATGCATGCATGTGAGTATGCATTTCATTTTGAATCCTTTTGGACCAACTTGTTTGTGTGTTCCTTTGCTTGTAAATGGATGCTTAGGTGAAATAAACATCATCTAAACAATTCCCAAACTTTTCTCAAAGACAAGTAAATCAAAACAAATAAAATAAGGGAATGGTCATTTTGACCAATTTAACTCCCATACCTACTTTGGCTGTCTCAAACTTTCAGAACCTAACAGAAACTTTTCTAGATCTTTGCAACCCTTGATTGTACTCATAACAAAGTATCAAGGCCCACTTTGTGATCATCCAGAAACTTTCAAATGCATAGTTTAAATGACAATTCAAAATTGAATCTTTATCATATGGGAAGATCCCACTTTTTCAAAAACCACTCAAACAAGCTCAACTTTCAAAACCCAAGCATCTGCAGACTCACCAGCACCAACCTAGAACACCCACCAAAAATCTTTTCAAAATTCAAAACTTGAATTCATGCGGCCATTTCATCAAACACCTTGCAGATGCAAATCAAATAAAATCCAAACACTATTTGGAGCAGTGATTTGAGCCTAACTTGTTCCCTCTCTAGCTCACAGCAACCTCAGTAGATCATCTAGCAAACTTAACTAAGCACTAGCCCCACTGTAAGCTTGGCAATGTCATCAATGGTGAACAGCCGAAGCCAACCATGTCACCCCAGTGTGGACAGCAAGCTAGGAGAAGAACTAGCCGTGCCAACCTTGTCTGGGAGGTAGCCCATGCCTCACCGCCCCCTCTCGACCAGCCCTGCCTCGAAGACATCGACCAAAGCACCCAGGAACGCCGCGCCCGTGCCTCTGTCAACCATGTCGAGCGTGCGCCAGAGCGCCACCCTCGACACACGCCCACGGACCGCGCGCCGCCCTTGCCGTGTGCATACGTGATCACCACCGTCCCAGCAACCCCGCAGACACGCTCGTTCGCCGCCGCGCGGACCACGCGCGCTGTGCGCCATTAAATTCTCCGTCGGGCACGCACAGAGCACCGTCGCGTTCCGACCAAACCACACCGCCCCACGTCTCGCCACCGTGTCGTTGAGCATCGCCAGGGAGCACCACATTGCCCCTACCGTCGCCCACGCCGATAGCGGCCTGTACCGTCGACCACGGCGAGCTCACCTTACGCCCCGTCGGTCCCCTCGCTCCACTAGAAATAGAGGCCACTCCCAGCCGACTTGAGCACACCATCTCACTCCCCTCTCCTCACTGACCATTCCACCCTGTTCCCGGAGCAAGGCGAGCAGCACTCCGCCGGAATTTCACTGGAGCCCGCCGCTGCTAGAGAAGAAGGGAGCCAGCGATTGGAGCCGCCCCATGAGAAGCTGCCGGTACCAGGAGAACCGTCGTCGTCGACTTCGTTGTTCGCCCGCCTCGCTGACCCTCGCCTGAACCCCGGTGAGCCCCCAACGACCCCCACTGGCCGCGCTAGGTTTCTGTCTCGCCGGCGTTGCCCAACATCGACGATGACCCTCAGCCGTTGGATTAGAATCAGATCGAACGCACCACATCGCCCCATACCGCTTCGCACCCCCTGTCTCACTGACGCGTGGGGACAGCCACTTATGCAGCCCGCGGAAGCGCTGTGCTTAGCAGGCCGGCCCATTAACCTTTCCCGTGCAGCCCAGTTATTTGAATTTAACCTTTTTCTTTTTAGTTCAAACGCACTTCTGTACCCATTTTCAAAAATCAACCCAGGTCGATTCAGTGAACCAAATTGAATGAAACCAATTCTGTTAGAAAGGTCTGGGAATGTTGAATCCAAGCCCGGTGGATTCAAGTCATTTGGATCTGTAGATCATCCATGGTAAAAATAACAAGGCAGAAGATTTTTTGCATTCAAACATTTTTCAAATTTAAACCATAATAGCTTTTGAGTTGATTCCAACTCTCAAAAATCACATTTGATCATACCTTTCAGAATATATAAAAATATATAGGTTTACTTACAGAAATAATGTTCAAGTAATAAAAGAATGCTACATAGGCATTTCTAGTCACTTTATTTAATTAAAATAAAAGGATAAAACCTTATTAAATTGTGACACCACTTTAAATCACATTCCTATGAACTAAAATATGTAGTGATGACATGTATCAACATGATCCCATGTTTGGTTTGGAGAATATTAAATCTTAAGTAGTTTTTCCATGAGTAGAAATTACTTTTCTAAAAATAAAAGGAATTAAACCAAACTTTAATCTTGTAATGTTAGTGATGATGTTAGATCATCTATAGGACCCTTTTGTGTGACGATTGCAAGTAGTTAAGTATTGTTTGGTGATTGTGTACATCGTATTTATTTTTAGACGCTAGTACCGACCAAGGATACGAGGAGGAAGGAGGATACTACGAAGAAGAAGCCGAGGAGAACTTCAACCACTGCTCTGCACAAGGCAAGCTAACACTTGCAATTTAGCAAGCTTATACTGATATTGTGCAAGCCAATACTTGCAAGCCTTACTAATCAAGTTGACCTATGCAAGCTACTACTTGCTTGCTACCATGTCAACTATATGCCTTAAGCATATGTGATCATATCCACTTGATAACCCAATCCTAGTTTTATTTGCAAGATTCTTACTTTATTTCTTTATCAAAGCTACTTCCTTAGAGAGTACTCAAGTGACTTGTAGATTCTAGAAAGATATAGTTGAAGGTTGCATAAAGAGCATAAAATTTGGCCTAAGCTAGAAAATCTTGATGTCCTCCTAAGGCATGAGATTAAACTTAGTCAAACCCCACTAGTGTACCACCCCTCATTAGTACTCACCCCCACTTGTAGATGCTAGTGCTAAGCATAAAACTTGACCAACTTTAGATGGGAATACTTGGTGAAAATGGTTATGAAAACCTTAGAATGATGGATCATTCTACTAAGATGTTTTGACATGTGTTTCCGAACACCAGATGATTATGGTGATGAAAATGTTGAGGCATGAGCCTTAGCCCTTTATAAAACTGATGGTTGTCTAGATGCGATACCATTCCAATTTTATCGTACAACCACAATACCCGGAGATTGGGTAGGGCTTGACTGGAAACTTATGTACCTTAGTATTAGTTCCCTCACGGCCAAGGTCTGAGCTGAGGCTACCTTGTGAAGATTGTCCACCTGTGCAGTACCCAAGATGACAGTTGGTCATGGTTGGGAGGCCAAACTCACAGGAGAGGTGCTTATACTAGGGCGTGTAATTGAAAGGTTAGGATTGATTATCCGCATACTGAGTATGGTGAATTCAGGATTTGTTCCTGACGGATGTATCGAATGTTGTGGTGAAAGTGTACAATCTCTGCAGAGTGTCAAACTATTCGAATAGCCGCGTCCGCGGTTATGGACAGTTGGAGTGGCCATACTGTTCCCCCGTCAGACTTTTCAAAATGACTTGTGAAATGAACTGAGACTTTGACTTGACCACAACAGAGTTGTGGCATGAGATACAAGTTCCCACTTAGGTGTTATAAAACCTTAAATAGCATTCGTGGTTTCGAAACTTAGAAGAGATAAACCTGGCTTTTGCAAAACAACCCTAGAGCCTAGTGTCCTATTATCAAAAACCCCTTTCACTTGTTAGTATTAGTTTGCGAGTACTTAAAGAGTACCCATGGCTTTGTCCCTGGCTATTCCCGTGGCCAGACTATGAAGAGGAGTACCTGGAGGATGGACCCCAGGAAGGTTATGACAACTAGGATCATCTCCCATCGTCAGCATTGCTTGTGACCCCGAAGATGGAGCTTCGCATACGCTACCGTTATTATTACGTATTCCGCTGCTTGATGTTGTATTAAGAACTGGATCATGAGATCCCTATTTGTGTAAGAACTTATGTACGGTTTGTAATGGATGATGTACTATGGTATCCAATTCTGTTATGTCTCGCAAAAATGGTAATCCTGGGATTGCGATGTATGGCATAACAGGCATCTGGGATTAAAAATCCGGGTGTTGACAAGGTAGTTGATGTTGGTGTCCAAAAGATGGAAATCTAGTTCATGATGCAAAGACTGAAGTTAGTTGGCTGGCAAAATTTGTTAAGTTTACCACTGTGGTGCCTCTCCTAGGAGTGTGCATAGTGATAAACATCTTAGATGTTGCTTGCTAGATTTCTTAGTGAAATAAATTCCTGCGCTTTCCTTTTTCTTTCTCTGGCATATTATCTGCTCCAAATGGTGTCGTTATCCCTTAAGTGTGTCACCCTATGGTTCGCGAATAATGTAGACATGATCGAGACCCCTCTCGGATCCATAATCAGCAGCGGAACCTGGAGATCCGTACAGACTCCCACACATTCAACGATGATTTTTGTGATCGTGTGAATCTTATACGCATGTAACTCAATCCGTTTGTCTCACGATATATTACATGTCTGATATTCGATCATTGGTATCTACATACCTAGTTTGATCTCGTTAGCGACATGTACTCTTTTCTTGTTCCCGTGATATAACATTCTAGTGATCAAATCACTTGCTTGCAAGATAACTAATGTGATATCACCGAGAGGGCCCAGATTATATCTCGCTGTCATCGGGATGGACAAATTCCACTCTTTATCCATGAGCCTCAACATAACACCTTCGTAGAACTGAACCCGTCTTCATAGTCACCCTGTTACGGTGTGATATTTGATGTTATCAAGATACTCTTCCGGTGTTAGTGATTGACATGATCTCATGGTCTAAGGACTAAGATTACTTTGTATGATGTTATAGCAATATAAACACAATGACCTTGATCGTAATGCTATACTTCGGATGAATGTTCATCACATCATTCCAACAAACAACATCTAATGTCCATGATTAGGAAACCTTTGATCATCTTGTTAATCAACGAGCTAGTTTATAAGAGAGGCATAACTAGGAACTTTATTTTTGTTTATTAAACACACATGTATTAACGTTTCCATATTAATACAATTATAGCATGCAAAATAAAAATTTATCATAAATAAGGAATACAATAATCTAGTTTGAAAACTTTGCGTATTGAACACCTATGGCTTTCTGATGTTTCATATACGCAATTGCAAGTGGTTAACATAATCTACGGATCTGACGCTTCAGGTCCTTGTGTATTTGCATGTATTTGCGTCTTCATGCATCACTCATTCTCCAATGAGATGGCATTGTATAAATTTGGTCTTTTGGTGAGACCTTTAGTTGCTTGGGGTTAAATCATTAGTGTTACCCATTGCGAACCACACCTTAGTTTGATAACAAACTACTTGACACAAATGCCCTCCTTTGCTGCTACTATAGAAGTCATATACTTAGACTTTTGTTGTAGTATCCGTCACAATGTCTTAATTTTGGAATTCATCCAAATCCGTCATAGAAACTCCTTTCCATTTCATTGTGCCACCCATAGTTTAAATTGAGATAAATTTAATTTGTATCTTGTGACAAAACTAGTATCATTTTTCAATGAACTATTTGTCTCTTATACAAATGGAATATATTCTTAATTCTTCCAAAAGATTATAAGGATATCTTTACTATCATCCAATGATCATTTTATGATTCATTCTGGTATATGCACATAACACTTCGAGCGTAGGACATATCTGTATGTGTACATATCATGGTATTATTGATCAAAACATTCTTCAAGTGTCAAAGCACTTGAATCTTGTTTCACTTATCAAGTGTCGATACACTTGAATCTTGATTCAATTCTTTCCATGCGACAAGATCCTTTTCTCGTAGTTTCTATATTGAACCCCTTCAATATATCATATATGTACGTTTGGCACGACCATATTAGCGTCATTGTCTATCCATGTAGACATTCATGCTAAATATTCGGGTTTTGCCTAAGTCTTTCATCGAAATGAAATTCTTAACCTTTGTCAATAAATTATACATCATTTCCAATCAACGAGATGTCCTCCACATAATGTATTATAAATATGTCTCAGTGCTCCCACTTAATTTCTTGTAAATGCAAGCATCTTCATCATCTTCTGATGAAAAAACTCCTTTATTAGTTTCATCATGGTGAAGATTCCAACTCCACGATGCTTACTTCAACCATTGAAGTTTGCATACCCTTTTAGCATCCTTTGAATTTAACAAAACCCTTTGGACTGTGTCTTGTACACGTCCTAGGTAACCATTCTATTCGAATAATTTTGTTTTGTTTATTCAGCTACCATATACCAAAATTATATGTAGTGGTTGCTACATTAATCTGTCTAGACTAAATATCGCTATAAAAGATCAAATCTTGTCATAGTAAACTCCTTGAACATTATCGTCAAAAAACTTTACGACATGTCGACTATTTCATAGATGTGTAACATCCATGTATGTTTCTTTATAGATCCAAATACGACCGATAGGTTTTTACACCTTTCAGGAGGATCTTCCAAGTTCAAAACTTGATTTATCGTGTATGGAACTATCACGGATTTTATAGCTTCAAGCCATTTAACGGAGTTAGGGCCCATCATCGCTTCTTTGCATGTAGTCGGTTCATCATTGTCAAACAACAATGATTTACTCTCAAATCTTAGCATTTGATTGTTTATCCGACCTACTTGGTTCAATAGGAACTTAGACCTCCGTGACCACAACCTTTGACGTACGCCAGCCATGAGCATTGTGGTTGTCGTGGTATTGCCGATGAGTACGCCATGGAGGGGTCCTCATAGTGCGTGTTTAGAGACATGGGGGAAGGCGGACGGTTAACGGGTACGAGGTAACACAGCTTACCCAGGTTCAGATCCCACAACGGTGGCGGAATCCTACTCCTGCTATAAATCACTATAAGGGCAATACGCCGAGTACAGAGATAGGTTCGCTGTACGAGGTTGTCTAAAGTTGTGCCCTAAAGGCTCCCATAGGCCCGACATATATATTCGCCAGGTCCTAGGGTTACAGGGAAACGTCCTAGCCGGACAGGTTACAGAGTCCTACACCGTCTATTACTAGTCTTGCGTGTCTTGTACTCCAAGGCTCCGGGTACGTCGGTGAATCCAACCGTAGCCTTCCTTTATCCGGCATGGGCCTCTCTTCTGGATCCATCTAACTAGCCGCCCAGCAGGCCATGGGCCATGCTACCAACTGTGGGCCACCCGGGTTATCCGGATAGGAGACATGCTATGAGGATACCCATATAGCATATCCCCAACAGTAGCCCCCGGAGAACTCCGAGATCTTGCGTCGTCTTGCCTCTTCACGTGGAATGCTCCGCCTAGATGGATGTCGGCAAATCGTCAAGCAATATCTTGTAGTCCTCCCAAAGAACCCTGCAAGGTTTTCTCCGTCTTCAACTTGTAAGTCGGAGACTTTGCTGAATCTTCCGTCGTACTCTTCCGTAGCCGGACTAGATCCGTCCATGCCGGAATCTTCTGATGTGATGGCTCATCTGCCTATGTCAGCTAGGGCGACATAGACGTAGGTCAGCGACGCCTCGTAACTCACACATGCAGAGAACGTAATCATGTCCACTTTTCCCGCGCGAGCGATACGAACCGTTGGCGGCGGCGGTTGGGACGTGGCGAGATTTCCGTGCACGTCCGCGCACAAGTCGTCTACGCGGCAACCGTCCGATTAAGTTGCACGAATCTTGACGTTGGAGATCATAAATAGTAACTGTGGTGGAATTTTTACTTTTCACCTCATTCTCTCTTCGCATCGTCTTCTTCCTCCAGCGAGCGCCTCCTCGATCTCTCCACGCAACCTCGTGAAAAACCCTAGCTCCCAATCTCGCCAGTCACCTCCAAACTTGCACAATGGCCAGCAGCAGCTCTACTCCCTCGATGGCGGCGGCGGGCGAAGCCGGCGAGCTCCGTCGTCGTGCCCCTAGGGGGCCTGGTCATTCCCATCTCCGCGGTGTTCGAGACCACCAGCGGCGACCATAATCAGGCGGCGCTAGAGCTGCTGGAGGAGGACAACAACTCCCACAAGGGCGATTGGCGCGGTTCGGACATCACGGACCGCGACATCAAGGAGCTGATTGTCGAGGGCTATCTCCCCGCGACGTAGGGGCTCGCCTGGCGGGCGGCGCCGGCCGACGAGGTCACACCTTCTCCCCAAGCCAGAGAAAAGGTGTACCTTAAAGCACAATTGGTACGCGGCGTCTCCTTGCCCATCTCTAACTTCTTCCTTTCCGTCTTGAACCACTACCGAGTCCAGCCCCAAAACCTTTCTCCTAATAGTATCCTAGCTCTCAGCAATTACGCGGCGCTCTGCGAGGGTTACTTAGGGATTAAGCCTAGACTAGATCTCTTCGTGTATTTCTTCACCGTCAAGCGTGAAGCCGAAGCCAGCAAGGATGAACTCAGAAATTATGGCACCATAAGCTTCAAGATCCGTCCTGGCCGGCGGTTCCCCCACATCGTCGTCCATGAGTCCTGCAAGAACTGGCAGCGTACTTACTTCTACAGCCCAGATATCCCTCTGGCCGACCGAGAAGTAACGTACCCGATCTTCGTCGATGGAGTCACCGCTGAAACTTCGACATGGAGATCCCAGGCCTCCCTTCCCTCCGACATCGACGCTTCCCGCGCCATAAGGCAGATAGAGTGGTTCGTAGAGACGGGTTTGTCCGGCTTGGACCTAGCCATGTGCTAGTTCATCAAGCGAATCCAGCCTCTGCAGCACCGCGTGAAGCTGATGCACGAGTATACTAGCGATAGAAGGGATAGCCTCCGCATCTCCGTGGACAATTTCTCGAGCGACTCCATCAAGCTCCGTCTTAAGGACATCGTCAAGGTGAAGGAAAAGAAGCGTGGCTTCACCATCACCTACGATATGTTCGTAGACGGCAAGTGCCCAAAGGTAATTGTTTACTTTCCGTGTATGACATATACTCCAGTTCTTCCGTCTAGCAATTGTCATCTCATCTAACATGGTGGTTCTTCACCTTACAGCTTAGCGACATAGGTGAGGACAGCATGGCTCCTCAAATCTATGATCCAAAGATGAAGGAAGTCACTGTCGTGTCCGACGACGATGCTCCGTTGGCGCGAAAGCGGAAGAGCTCCACCTCTGACGCTGCCGACGGAGGCAAGAAGAAGAAGACGGAGGGTGGAGCCTCCAAAAAGACTACCGCCGCCCTAGAGGCGGAGAAAAGAAAGACTACCGGGATCCCCTTTGCCAAAGCACCACCTCTTGTGTACGCTTCTTTATCTCCGACATTGTCTATTTATCTATCATGTTCCTATACTTATGCATTTTGCACGTTTCAGGAAGAAAGCCACGACCAGCTTGATGAAGACCTCCAAAGCATTGGGGGCTTCTAGAACCATCAAGGACATGCTGCATCGCGACGCATCTCCCGCCATCGCCCTTGTCACTCCTAGCGTCAAGCCCTCCTCCGCTCCGACAAGCTCACAAGCTAAGGAGGCATCTGGCCCTTCCGCCATGGAAGTGGACTCAGGTGCCTCTACTGAGATTGCTGTCGTCGGCGAGCAGGCGACATAGGAGAGTGCCGCACACCCAATGGCTAAAGCTCCGGCTAAGGATGCCATCGGTGGCGGTAAGGCGGTGGTGGAAGCTGGTACTTCTGCCGTAGGTGGCGCCCCCGCACCCAATAAAGCCATAGAGTATACAAAGATAGTCTATCCGGTACTTACACCGAGTAGCACTGCTCTGGTTCCAGGTGTGGTGCCGACATCTCCGACGTGCGGTCTAGAGGAGCTCCTACGACAAGCAGAGATCTTGCAAGGAAACAGCGTATCCTTTGGCAAGCTGCTGGTCGAGAGTGCTACAAACCTCAAGATCATTGCACTTGTAAGTTTTATTTGCCTTTTACATTTTATATGATTATCCCACTATAGCCCCCGAGGATGTAGACGGAAAACCATAGGTCATTGCGTCTAGATGCTCTAAGAGTGACTAAGCTAGAAAACCTCTCATTGTAGCCCCCAAGCATATAGGTGGTATGAATTATTTTGACTAGATGCTTTAAGAGTAGCATACGCAGTGTCTATAAATTTCAATACCGTATCCCCCAAGCCTCTAGCTGTAACTGAATTAGTTCCGACTAGATGCTTAAAGAAAAGCTAAGCATATATCCGAGTTAAAAACTTTATACTGTAGCCCCCAAGCTTCTAATCGAATACTGAGATAGTTCCGACTAGATGCTTAAAGAAAAGCTAAGCATATTGCTAAGTTAAAAACTCTCGTTGTAGCCCCCGAGCGTCTAGGTGGAAAACTTCCGGCTAGATGCTCCAAGTAGACCAAACAACGTTTAATTTTTCCTTTTTTCCACAGAACGAGAATGCTCAGAGGGGCATGGCCAACGACAAGTACCATAAAATGCGCGCGGATCTAGAAGCCGAAAAGGGTAAAACTTCCTTCTTGAAGGAACAGATCATCAAGAGCAAGCGTCTGTTTTTCCTTTCATCTTCGTAATTCGACTTGAACTTGTGTATTCTTCGAGTACTCACTGTGTACTTTGCGTTCTCTGACTTGCAGAAACCATTGCCAAGGCTAAGGACATTGTCGAGCAATCCAAGCACATTCAGGAGCTGGATAGAGAGAACAAGATCCTTAAGCAGGAGAGGAAGGACATGCTGAAGATGCATGAAGAATCCATGAAAGCCCTGCAGGACTCCGGCAACGAGGATATGAACCGCTTGAAGGAGGATATCTCGATCTTAAGAGATCAGAAGAAAGCTGCCGATGAGCAGAATCAACGCCATCATGAGGCGTACAAGCTCCTCCAACAAGAACGGGACTCCTTGGCGGATACCCTCTGGCAATCTGAGGCTAGCATCTTCAGTAAGTGATTCTCTGTCTTGGATTTCTGTAGTCTAGATACTTTGCATTTTTTAACTCATGTGCTCCTTGTCGGAATTTGCAGCTCCTATGGGTTTAACCCGGTCGCCTCCTCTAGCAAAGGAATGCATGGTTCTTCCCGGCAACTTCATCAACACCGCCATCGCGCAAGCCAAAGAGATTGCCAAGCCCCTCCAGATCAACATCAAGGCATCAGACTCTGTGACAAAGTTCTCGGAGATCCTGCGCCGAGCCCCCGAGTGTATCGCAAGCTAGAAAGCTTCATGTGCACGGGCCGATGCAAGGATAGCGTTGTCAATGGTGAAGGCACATTACGAAGATGTCGACATCGACACGATGACCTCTGGCATTCCCGACGTAGATGACGATGGCAAAGTGATTAATCACGAATCCATCTTGTCGTCACTTGCGGGCTATGACACCAGAGTTGCCGAGTTAGTCGATATCAACGTCTTCGTGCCGATGAACACCATCGATGGCGGCAACCAAAGATCCTCCGAGTCCCTTCGCACTGCCGACTTCGAGGGTGATTCTCCTACTGCCGACGACGTTGCTTCCAAGTCACCTGCGCCAAAGGAATGAAAAACAACTTGTAATATTTGTTTCACCTTTGATGCGTATGTGGAAAAAACTATGTATTAACTTAAGGCGGAAAACAATGTTGTATGTCCTGCTACTTAAGAACCATTTTCCAGCATGTATATATTTTTTAAGCAAGTGCTGGCTTATCCATTACTTTGGTTCTTATGCTTGACTTTTCGTGAGTCGGAAGACTCGTTGTCGGAACCATGCACTTAGGTGATGATGCCCAATGGCACCGTCAATAACCTAAGCACAAATCGCCGACAATAAGTGCCAAAAGTCACTACTCCAGAATCCACATAAAAACGACAAAGAACGTGTAGACCAGAAAACTTAAGCTAACGCCCATAGGCGGAATTTTCACAAGTGCAATCGCAAAACTTGTGCATAAAGGTTTTATATGATCCAAAAATGAAAACTAAAGGAGGTAAAAGACTCAGAAATATGAGTGAACCAGAGAGCTTTATTTCATTGATCATATAAGAGGTACACAATTAGATAAAAAATACTAAGTGTAAAAAGGACGTAGCTGTGCTATGTTCCATGGCCGATCAAGCTTCGGGTAGTCATCATTCGGGTCACGTCGCTTACGCTTATGATCCTCATTGGGTCTATCCTTCAGTTCACGATTGTCAACGAGGTAGTAAGACCCATTGAGTAGCGCCTTGCTTATGATGAACGGTCCTTCCCATGGCGGGGATAATTTGTGCGACTTCTTCTGCTTAAGTCGGAGCACCAAATCCCCCTCTTTAAGCGAGCGATGCCGAACGCGGAGACTATGGTAGCTGCGTAGCTTCTGCTGGTAGATGGCAGATCTTTGGCATGCCAAAACGCGCTCCTCCTCGAGAAGGTCCACATCTAGGCATCTAGATTCTTCAGCGTCATCTTTGTCGTAGGTGGCAACTCTTGGTGCATCGTGAAGTATGTCGGAAGGTAGGATGGCTTCTGCTCCATATACATGAAGTAAGGGGTGTAGCCGGTGGATCTGTTGGGTGTAGTCCGTGAAGTCCACGGCACAGATGGCAATTCTTCCGCCCAGGCTCTAGCTGCTCTATGTAGCGGTGCCTCAAGACGTGGCTTGATTCCCAGCAGAATTAATCCATTGGCCCACTCAACCTGACCATTGGATTGTGGATGTGCCACAGATGCAAGGTCAAGTCGGATGCCCTTCTCCCAACAATAAGACTCCACTTCTCCGAGTGACAAGTTGTTGCCATTGTCGGTGATAATGCTATGTGGGAGACCAAATCTCACCACTAGATCCCGGAAAAACCTGAGGGCAGTTGCCCCATCAAGCTTTCTAATGGGTTTAGCTTCTATCCATTTAGTGAATTTATCAACTGCTACTAGCAGATGCGTAAACCCACATGGTGTCGTCTGTAACGGTCCCACCATGTCTAGCCCCCAGACTGCAAACGGCCAAGTTATTGGTATTGTTCGCAATTCTTCAGTAAGAACATGTGGTTGTAGGGCATAATACTGGCATCCCATGCATGTCTCAACCAGCTTGTCGGCGTCCGCCTTTGCGGTCAGCCAGTAGAATCCTTGTCGGAAGGCTTTCGCGACCAACGATCGAGGAGGGGCGTGATGCCCGCAATCTCCGAGATGGATTTCGCGTAGGATTTCCATACCTTCTAGCTGGGAAACACACTTTAGGTATACACTAGTAGTGCTCCTTTTGTAGAGTTGTCCATTGATTATGGTATAACCCTTTGCTCGTCGTACTATTTTCCGTCTTTCGACCTCGTCGTTGGGCAAAGTTCCGTGTTCGAGATATTTCATGAACGATTTTGTCCAAGCCGGAGGGACCTTTGCCACCATGTGGACGAAAGAGTCAGCTCTGTCCGGATTGTCGATGTTGGCTCCCTTCACAGATGGTGTACGTAGATGCTCTAGGAAAACTCCTGGCAGAATTCTTTTGCGCCCTGATCCAAGCTTAGATAGCAGATCAGCCGCCTCGTTTTGCTCCCTAGGCACATACTTGACTTCATAGCCCAAGAAGCTCTTGGCTATCTCGTCCACTTCGTCTCGATATGCCGCCATCATAGGGTTCCCCGCATTTCAGGTGCCAGCCACCTACTGGGAAACCAAGTCGGAATCTCCACAGCAAACTATGCGCTTGATGCCAATATCCTTGGCTACACGTAGTCCGTGAATGAGTGCTTCATACTCCGCCATGTTGTTCGTAGCCTCGAAGTGGATCTGCAGAACGTAGTGTAGCTTATCTCCTGTTGGTGACTGCAGCAATACACCAGCCCCCGAGCCGCTGAGCAACTTTGATCCGTCAAATTGCATCACCTAGTACTCTGGTTCCGGCAATGGAGTAGCATCTGGCTTCTCCGTCCAATCTGCTATAAAATCCGCCAAGGCTTGTGACTTGATAGCGGCGTGTCTCTTGTAGGTGATCTCGAAGGCGGCAAGTTCAATGCCCCACTTCGCGACCCTTCCTGTAGCGTCGCTGTTGTTGATAATGTCGGACAGTGGAGTCTTGCTCACCACTGTGATTGGGTGCTCCTGAAAGTAATGCCTCAGCTTCCGAGAAGCAAGGAATACTCCATAAGCTATTTTCTAGTAGTGCGGGTAACGCTGCTTGGACTCCGTCAAGACCTCGCTCACATAGTAAACTGGTCGTTGAACTTCGTGCTCATAGCCTGGTTCCTTCCGCTCTACCATGACGACGATGCTGATTACCCGGTTAGTTGCCGCCATGTAGATTAACAGGGGCTCTCCAGGCTCGGGTGCTGCAAGGATGGGCGCTGAGGAAAGAATCTCCTTGAGTTGCTTCAATGCTGCATCTGCTTCGTCCGTCCACGTGAATTTGTCCGCCTTCTTCAGTAAGTTCTACAGCGGCAGAGCCTTCTCTCCAAGTCGGCTAACGAACCGACTAACTGCTGCAACACAACATGTTAGTCGTTGAATGTCCTTTAGGCATGTCGGACGGTTTATGTTTAAGATGGCCTTGATTTTCTCCGGGTTGACCTCAATTCCACGCTGGGAAACGATGAATCCCAACAATTTGCCGGCTAGAACCCCGAAGACGCACTTCTTAGGGTTAAGCATCATGTTGTATTTCCGGAGATTATCAAAGGTTTATTTTAAGTCAGAGATTAAGTCATTTGACTTTTTATACATCACCGCAATATCGTCCACATAGGCGTGAACGTTCCGATCAATTTGGTCGTGAAGGCAACGTTGCATAGTTCGCTGGTACGTAGCACCTACGTTTTTCAGCCCAAACGGCATCGTAACATAGCAAAACGTGTCGTATGGGGTATTGAACGAAGTGGACAATTGGTCCGACTTCCTCATCTTGATCTGGTGGCATCCTGAGTATGCATCGAGAAACACAAAAGTTTCGAGCCAGTCGTCGAGTCAATGACTTGGTCAATGCGAGGCAAAGCAAACGGATCTTTGGGACATGCTTTGTTCAAGCCAGTGTAATCAACGCACATTCTTAATTCTTTGGTTCCCTTTTTGGGGACAAGTACAGGATTGGCCACCCATCGGGTGTGGAGGACTTCTCGGATAAATCTAGCCTTAAGTAACCTAGCTATCTCTTTGCCAATGGCGCGTCTCTTCTCGTCTCCGAAGCGTCGTAGAGGTTGTTTCACTGGTTTGCATTTTGGATCAATGTTTAAGCTGTGCTCGGCAAGTTCCCTAGGTACACCTTTCATGTCGGTAGGTTGCCAGGCAAAGATGTCCCTATTCTCACGGAGGAAATCGACAAGCGCGCTTTCCTATTTGGGATCCAGGTTCGTCCCAATGGCGGTGACCTTGGAGGCATCGCCTACCACAAGTTCCATCGGCTTGGTCTCGATGGCGGCCTTGAATGCAGGAGCGGAGTCAGAGATCTGCTTCTTCGACGCGGGCATCTCTGAGTCATCGACCTTGCTCTGGATCTCTTTGAATTCTTTGCTGTAGAGGACAGCTTCCGCGAAGGTTGCTTCATTAATCCCGCAGTCCCTTGCCTTGGTAAATCTTCCGGATACGGTGATGACACCGTTTGGTCTGGGTATCTTGAGTTTGTTGTAGACGAAGCATGGCTTGGCCATGAACATGTGGAATATGTCGCGGCCGAATATGACGTGGTACACGCTCTTGAAGGGGACCACCTCAAAGGTCATGCGCTCTTGGAGGTAATTATTAACATCGCCAAAGGCAACCTGAAGTGTAATTCACCCAAGGGACCGAGCCTCCCGACCATGAACTACGCCGTGGAAGATGGTGTTGGTCCGCCTTAGGTTTGCCTCCGTCAAGTTCATCTTCTGCAGTGTATCTAGGTACATGATGTTGATGCTGCTTCTACTATCCACCATACACTTGGTGAACTCCATGCCATCAATCAAGGGGTTGATGACCATGGTGTATTGGTTCTCCGTAGGGATAAGGTCTGGGTGGTCCGTCCTATCCCAAGTAATTGGAACCTCCGACCAACGCAAGTACTGGAGGACTGGGGGTAGATTAGCCATCAGGATCCTCACAGAGGTCTTCTGTTGTTGGACGGTGGGGTGCCAAGGAAAGTGTGGTAGACTGGCGCCTTCTTCACGAAGGGGTTCTTGCCCTTGTCGTCGCTCTTGGCGGCGTGCTTGGGGTTAACGTCCTCGTCCATGTCACTTGAATCCTTGGACTCCTCCTTCTTCTTCTTCCTCCCCTTGCCCTTGCCTCGTGGTCTGTTCTTCCAACTTCGCTTGTAGCCGGACTCCGGGTCTTCCTTGAGGTTGTTGACAAACTTGCAGTGTCGATTGGTATGGGTGGCTTTACCGTTGACATCGAGGTGTACGAGGCACGACATATCACGGTACTCTTAGTAGGTTTGGGGAACGCGGAGCGGCACCGAGGTAGTTTCACTTCCTCGTTGCTGCCTACGGTGGGCGCCAACTGTCGTGGTATTGCCGACGACTACGCCATGGAGGGGTCCTCATAGTGCGTGTTTAGAGACTCGGGGGAAGGCGGACGCTTAACTGGTACGAGGTAACACAACTTACCTAGGTTCAGATCCCACAACGGTGGTGGAATCCTACTCCTGCTATAAATCACTATAAGGGCAATACGCCGAGTACAGAGATATGTTTGTTGTGCGAGGTTGTCTGAAGTTGTGCCCTAAAGGCTCCCATAGGACCGACATATATAGTCACCAAGTCCTAGGGTTACAGGGAAAAGTCCTAGCCAGACAGGTTACAGAGTCCTACACCGTCTATTACTAGTCTTGTGTGTCTTGTACTCCAAGGCTCCGGGTACGTCGGTGACTCCAACCGTATCCTTCCTTTATCCGGCATGGGCCTCCCTTCTGGATCCATCTAACTAGGCCGCCCAGCAGGCCATGGGCCATGCTACCAACTGTGGGACACCCGGTTTATCCGGATAGGAGACATGCTATGAGGATACCCATATAGCATATCCCCAACAGTGGCTGCCTCCGGAACATTTTTCGGTGCTGTGCAACTCAGCACATATAGCTAAGGTTCGTTAACCTTATCAAAGTTCTATTGTCCTCCCACTTAACTATTCGTAAAAAATTCCTTTTTCAAGAAACTTCACATTTCAAGCGACAAACCTTTTTGTCCTCGGTGTTATGGAGGAATACCCAATTGTTATTCGAAATAACCTACAAAGACATGCTCATCTGACTTTGGTTGTAAAGATCTTACTTATGCTTAGCATACCGAAATTTAAGAAAGGACAACTTAGGTTTTACCGCAAACTATAACTTACATGGTGTCATTTCAACGAATCAAGATGGAGCTCTTTTCAGTGTAAAAGCGCTAGTCTCTAAAGCTTTAATCTTTTAAAACATAATAACAACTTTATAAATAACACCTTTGATCCAACCATGTCAAACAAGGTTTCATTACAAATCTCAAACACTCCATATTCCTATGGTCTTTCGGGAGATGTAAATCTAGGTGTTTTGCTAAACTTGCAACTCAAACAAATCCCTTTATGATAAAATCATAAATCAGTTATTTTCTTGTTATACTTGCAACTCAAATAAATCCCTTTATGATAAAATCATAAATCATTTATTTTCTTGTTACAATGATTTTCCACTTCATCCTGAAAGTCTTTGAACGTGTTCAAATATTTCATACTTCTTTCTCATTAAGTGAATATTCACTCAAATTTCTGGAGAAAGCATATGAAGTTGACATCCATCGCTCACGACTACATATAATGGACTATATACATCGATATGTATAAATTCTAATATTTTAGTCGTTCGTTCTTCTTTGGCCTTTGAACGAAGTTTTAATTATCCCGAGGAAAGCCTCATAAGCGTCTTTTGATCAAATCAAGGACTCCAAAAATCCATAAAAATAGAGTTTCTTTATGTTTTATTTCCAATATAATTTAAACGGCGATGTCACTTTGTAAGTGATCTTCCAATCATTTGTCTTGTGACATTTTAACATTAGTTTTATGGATGTGATTTCTCCAACTAGATTTGTAAATCATCCATCTTATATGGAATGCGGTAATTATTTGAACAATATTTGTTCTCATAATACCTGATTTAAATAACTATTATTAAAACAAATCTTGAAGGCAAGCTTTGATGTCAACGAGAAATACAAACAACGGTTTGTTTGTTTTTGATGAACATCATCACATGTAAGACCCCACCTTTATAAAGGTAAAGGTCCCTGTAATTGCAATGCTAGTCCTTGGATCAAATGCTAGCATTCACAGTTCAAGATGAAGTACATAGAAACAAAGGTCATTATTACATCGTCATTCCAGAGATAACATAGTCTTTTACAACTCCATAGCCATAGGCTAGTACAAGAGTTTAACTTAACAATATAAATAACAATCTTCATCTTCATGTGCCATAGGCAAGCATGTTGAGTGTAGACTCATAACCCTAATCCTCATTAGAGTAACCTGCAACATCACAAGTTACAGCCACAGTGGGTCAATACATTGGAATAGTATTGACAAGTGATACCTTAGTAGAATACTAGTACCTAGCTTCTACATGATATTGGCTAAGTGTAGCTTATGCTTGCTTTGCTCAAAATAGGTTTTATCTATCAATTTAAAACACTAAGTTTTTGTTTGGCAAAAACTCTCAAGGAACCACCAATAGACATTGGGGAACCTTAAACCTTGTCCAACCACAAGTTTTAACTTAGAAATTGGGATGGGGAGATTCTTGATAGCTTCCATGTCTCAATGCTCAAATTGTCCATTGTCGGGGAAACGACTAAGTACTTAGATTTTTCCTTCTGCAGAGGTGGTGCACTTTCCCCACAAGACTCGACATGCATCGAGACAGGACCTTTCAGAAGCCTTCCCTTAGACCAAAATGGACGCGTTCCAAACCTATCACCCCCTACCACCAACTGTCCATTTGGCTAAGTTATTGCAACCTATATGATCCAAGCAGAGCCCATAATGCCATGTGGCTGCACTAGAAGCTTCTTAACATATGGCATCTCAAATCCCTTTGTTCCTGGGTGGCATTCCACAAGTGAGATACACAGGGTAGACCATTGAAAAATGGGTCCTGGTAACCACTCAACAAAAATCCAACCAAGCAATTACCATTCCACCCAGGTGTTTCATTCACTTAGTTGTTTTATTAAGCAAAACATAAGTCAAAGACTTAGCAATATTTTTCCATAGCATGTATATAATCCACCCTTGGTTGCTACTAGCTAGTCTAAGCATGGCAATAGTAAGTATCTTAACTTAGAGAAAATTCTAACAATTCTACAACTACTAGGATTTCTCAAGCATAGCATATAGATACTTAGCAAAAATTATCATGCAAGCCCTATACAAAATATCTCTAATGCATAGTCAAAGTATTGGGACAAAAATATGAAGCACCACTTGCCTTGGTAGTTGGGGGGAGTAACAACAATCCTCAAAGTCACAATCACCACTAGCACCAAAATCTACACATAAAATGATAGCACCAAATTCATATTTCAAATAATCAAGCAAAAATATATGAATGCATGCAAATGCTATGTGATGATTTTTCTAAACCAAACAAGACAAGTAAAACAGTACTGAACAATAAACTAAACAATTATACACCAAATAAACTTAATTTGGCTTTTAAAACATTTTCCAAATAATTTTCATACACAAAATAGGCCTACAAAATGTCTCTGCATAAAATTCTATTTTAACAGAGACAAAATACAAAACTAAGCCCATAGATGTGTAGTATTTATTTTTTGTGATTCCAATGGTATATTATTTGTATTTTTTGGATAAACAGGACAAAAGTTATTGAATTTACAAGTTTGAATAACTAATAGATTCAAAAACAAATTTAAATTAAAATCCCAGACACGTGGGCGTGTCTGATTGGCCCGTACCGGTTCGGACGGATCGATCAACGAGGACCGCACGATCTAAATGAAATCGCACGGGCCAGATCTACTCGTACCCCTTCGTTAAGTGATCTAATCCTACGCGCTAGATCTAGATCCAATGTCTGCTGAGCACGCGGCCATGGACGGGCGGCGCAAATGGATGTTGGCGGCGGCGCTACTGGCGACGGTGCTCCGGCAATTCTAGAGAGGGCTAGGGGCAGTGGCGATGCTTACCAGCGTCGCAAGGCTACGAGGATGCTCAAGGTGTTGCTGGCGTGGATAGGGGCGAGCTGCTGCGGTCGTGGGAGCTCGTCGGAGTTGCTGACAGCGTCAGATTCGTGCGGACGGCGATGTTGGCGACGTTCTAGACCGCCCTAGCGCAAGCCAAGAACATCAGCGCGTGCACAAAGACTAGGCGAACACGATAGGGTCAGAGGGAAAGCAAGGGGCGCTCGGAGATTACCGTGATTGCTCGACGGAGTTGAGCGGCGGCTCGGTCGTTTGCGGGAGTGAACAGGGACGGTGACCTGGGTCATGAGCAGGCAAACAAATGGCATCAGAAGGTGCACAAGGACATGCTGGTCACGCTCGTTTGAAGCAGAGGCAAAGGGGCAGTCAGGACTCACCGTAATCGATCGTCGGAGGTCGTTGGACATCGGCGGTGTGGTGCGAAATATTGGCAGCCTGGTGGCGGAGCGAGTGTGCAGAGTGGGGGGAAATGACCGCGGTGGCGAGGTGATTAAGTAGCCAGGAGGGGCAAGGGAATTACGCGGTGCATCAATGCTAATTACGCGAGAAATCAAATGCGGCGTTTTTGGAGGAAACGACGGTGGCGACGGAGTCTGCGCGCATGGGGGTGTGGAAGAAGAAGCTGACCTGGCTTGGGCCCAGTGGCAGCGTCAGCAGGGTAGAGCGGGTGCGGGTGAGAGAGAGGAGAGGGAGTCCCAGGTGGGCTGGCTGTTGGGCTGGTTCTGTTGCTGGGCCGAAAGGCTGGCGCAGGCCTTTTTCTTTTTCTATATTCCTTTTCTATTTCTGTTTTGATTTTCTGAAATCAAATTCAAATGCTTTTCAAATGAGTTTGAATTCAAAATTCTTTTGGGTTTTTGCAGTGAAAACTTTGTACTCAAATGAGTGTAAAACCTTACTGTTTAGTCCAAGGCACTTTGACATAAAGAAAAATAAAATAAATCCATGCCTTAATATGATTATAGATAATAGGCATAAAGTGGTTTTATATTTGAATTTTGTTTTGAGAATTTTTGTGTAAGCTTTGTATTCATATTTGAAATATTTCTAATCATAACAAGGTATCCTCATACTTTGAGAGTGAAATAGAACCATTGACTTTCTAGTATATAATAATAGGCATAAGAATGGTTTCTCATTTTGAAATCTAGTTTAAAAATAACCAAATGCTTATGAATGCATGAATGATATGCAAACTTTTGAAATTATGATTTTTGGGATGTTACATCACATATTCTCTTGCTAGTTACTTATGCCATTGTGGTTCATGAATTGCGTCGTTCTGTATGAAATTTCATACCAACCAATTCGATATTCAATACCCAATAACCACATTATTTAACAAGCAAAGAATACAGCCATAACATGTATATCATCTATATACCTAAACTGGATATTTCCACTCTTTTCTTTTCTGCCAAATATATTTTATAGATTCTCATTTAGAATTTCCTTTTCCTTTTAAAAGAATCTATCAACATCAACAGTGGCGCCATATACATGACACATAGTCCAAAGCGTGTATATTCAAATAATAACACCTTTGGACTTGCACTTTGAAGTAGATCACCATCATCAAATGATCGACATTCTTTCAAAATCCATTCTTTAGTAATCTTTTAGTGTAGTAAACACTTTACATACATCTTCTATTCATCCTTATCATGACGACTTTCATGATCAAGCTAATGTAGCTTATAAATGCGAATCGTGAGTATAATGTTACTTTCCAAAACCATTTTGGATGATTAGGATGTCTAGCATCTCCAACCTTCACAAATTCTCATCCAATATGAGAACATATATTATACTCTATCGTATTGCAACTAAAACATTGTTTCAGTTATCGTTATATCTACGCCACATGATGGTTTCTGAAACAATTCTTTCAGCTCCTAGATAATCTGGATATTTAAATCAAGAATCATGGAGGCAAACATGATACTTAAGATACTAACACTGAAATTATTACTCTCGATTTAATACCAATTATTAAATTTCACGGAGTAAGCAGAGTTTGATGAAAGTTTGCAATAGGACTTTAAACTTTAGATTGACACTCAACACAATACGATACCAGTTCGTAAAGTAAATATCCATAATTTTATAGTTCTATTATCTCAATTACAACTAAGCATAAGGTGGTTAACGAATGCCAATGACTATAACAAATTATGCAAATTCACTTTGATTTAATTTATGATAAATTGAGTTCTACTAATCCAAATTAGAAATGAACTCCCACTCAAAAACGACATCCCTCGTGTCTTTTTGGTGATTACGTGAACCAAATCCACTACACCAAGTCCGATCATCACGTGAGTCGGTGTAGCTTCAAAGACGAGCATCAAATGGGTATCATATGTTTCATATGACTCATGCTTAACCTTTCGATCTGTGTTCCAAGGCCATGTCTGTACATGCTAGGCTCGCCAAGTAAGAACCTTATTATTCGCGTGTGTAAACCGTCTTACACCCGAAATATGATCGTGGATCCAAGAACACCCGATCATCACGTGATGTCTTGGAGCGACGAAACATAATCGGTGCATACATAAGGAAGAACACATTTTTATCTTGATATTTAAATGAGGGATCATCTTATTATGCTAATAAAACGCCAAACTAGCAATATAAGATGCAACAAACATCACATGTTAATAAGTGAAATGATATGGTTCTTGCACTTGATCTCCATCGTGTGCATCGTGGTATGATCCTCATCATTCCTTTATGTCTAAGGCCAAGGTCTATGGAACTTACACGTTATGTGTGTTGTAAGAGTATTGACTTATACTTTCACTTACAACATCACCATATCATGACACTAGCCCAGCAACAATCTAAACTAGACGCCTCTAATTTATCCATTGCAAGTTTTATGTGGCTTAGGGCTTTCGAAGATAAAACCATTCTTACCTACGAACATGAACCACAACGAGGATAACCAAATTGTTGACAACTCGTTGCAAATTTGAAATTGACTATAGTAGGAGAGACAAACACCCGCTAGCCACTTATGCAAAACTAGTTGCATGTCAAGCGTGGAATAGGTCTCATGTGCAAGGACATGTAAAGTTTGTCCAGGCCGCTTCATCCCACCATGCCACCAATATCCAAAGTACAACTAAGAAGCAATAAAATGATCATTATCGCCCACATACTCATATGTGTACTACCCGTGCAAATCATCTACGCATAGATCCGACTCTGATACCACTGTAGGGTTCGCAGCATAGAAAATAAAAAAATCCTACGATGGGAACAACTATGTACCAAGATCTATCTACTAGATACAAGCAACGGGTGAATATACATCTATAGAATACATACCCTCGAAGACCGAATAGCGTTAACGAGGTTATACTCGTGGATGATGTAGTCGAACGCTTGCCGATCTCAAGATCGAGAAGAAGTCCATGCGGTCCAGCAGGTCCAGCACCATCTAGTCCAGCACCGCAAAGCAGTGGTGCATCCGTGACCGCACACACGTCCGGGTATCCCGACAACCTTCGTGCCCCCGCTCCAGCGAAGCAGCGAAAACAACAAATCCTTCCAGAAAAAGCCACCGGGAACATGTATCTCATTGATCTGAGACCATGGGAAAATTCTAAAGGGGGAGAGATCCTTCACGAGGAGGTGTGCTTTGAGAGGAGGAGAGGGGGAGCACCCAAGGGGCATGGAGCCCAGCCCATGGTGGCTGCCCCCACCTCTTCCACATTCATGTGGGTGGAGCTCCCACTCAAAATGAAAATCCTCCACTCACATAAACATGCCTCCACTAAAAAATCCACTCACATGCATTAAATTTCCACCAAATTTAATGCAAGCTCTCATTTAAAAAAAACTCTTTTTTATTCATTCAGAATTTTTTTAATTACTCTAATTAATAAACATTCACATAAAACCCCTTATAACATTTCAATTTTACATGTAGAACCAGTTTCAGCAATTTCAACCGCAACAGTTCTGATGTCTAGTGAAATAAATTCCCGCGCTTTCCTTTTTCTTTCTCTGGCATATTATTTGCTCCAAATGGCATATCCCTTAAGTGTGTCACCCTACGGTTCGCAAATAATGTAGACATGATCGAGACCCCTCTCTGATCAATAATCAGCAGCGGGACCTGGAGATCCGTACCGACTCCCACACATTCAACGATGACTTCTGTGATCGTATGAACCTTATACGCATGTAACTCAATCCCTTTGTCTCACGATATATTACATGTCCGAGATTCAATCATCGGTATCTTCATACCTAGTTTGATCTTGTTACCAACATGTACTCTTTTCTCGTTCCCGTGATATAACATTCTAGTGATCAAATCACTTGCTTGCAAGCTAACTAATGTGATATCACCGAGAGGGACCAGAGTATATCTCTCCGTCATCGGGATGGACAAATTCCACTCTTGATCCATGAGCCTCAACATAACACCTTTGTAGCACTGAACCCATCTTTATAGTCACCCTGTTATGGTGTGACGTTTGATGTTATCAAGATACTCTTCCGGTGTTAGTGATCGACATGATCTCATGGTGTAAGGACTAAGATTACTTCGTATGATGTTATAGCAATATAAACACAATGACCTTGATTGTAATGCTATACTTCGGATGAATGTTCATCACATCATTCCAACAATGTTGTGACCTCGTTATTAACAACATTCAATGTCCATGATCAAAAAACTTTTGATCATGTTGTTAATCAACGAGCTAGTTTATAAGAGAGGCATAACTAGGAACTTTCTTTTTGTTTATTAAACACACATATATTAATGTTTCCATATTAATATAATTATAGCATACAATAATAACCACATTATTATTGCCTCTCGGGCATATTCCCTTCATGCACCATAGAACATGGATGTGTTTTGCTGGGTTTATGGCCATGCACCGTACAACACATGTGTGTTCTGCTGGGATTTTTGACAATCAATCCCGCATGCTCATGCTCGCGAAATAAACGGTGCTACCTAATTTATAAACGGATGGCTAACTCCCTCTACTCTCTATATCTAATCCAATGATATAAAATGCATGAGCTGTAGCCACCATGGACAGCCCACTATTTTCCTAATATGCAATATACGCTCCACATAATAATACACGTACATGGTGTGCAAACCAACACACATACACTTGATAACTGAACATAAGCAACTAGGAAGCACAACATTTAAGGTCATTAAATTAGAACCCTATCCTCACCCCGGTGGTGCATTACCGCCAACGGAGGGCACTTGACATTGTGTGTTCGCTGAATCTCCTAGGATCCAGTTGGTTTTGGTATTTATTGGTTTGGTTTCAGATATGACTATTCTAATATATAATTAATCATTGGTTGATATTATGGTTCGCTAGTCCTTTAGGGCCTTAGCACATTGTCTTCCAGTTTGCCTACTACCAAAAATCTACAACAAGCTTTGCCGGCTTGATTTGGTGACGGAGGGGAGAGGGTATTGGTGTGCCTTCGGCTATCGCCAATGTTTGTACTCATTGCTTTTTTATAATGTATTAATACCAAGAAAGTATCAGTTACACCCAGCCTCTCCAACAACATAATGCCTAGATCAAATCTAGACACGAAGGATGCACACAACCGAAAAACAAAAGAAAAGGAAAAAAACAAATACCTCGCCGAAGCAAGTAGAGCCTCGTAGTAGCAACTTCACCACCAGCGGGACGCCTGACTCCGAAAAAGCTTCTGAAAAAACGATGCCTCATAGAAGGAAAGAGTGCATAGATACCGTCAACATCCGGTCTAACCAACATGGTCAGATCCTAGGTTTTCACCCTATAAAAGATTCAATATCCAGATAATGCCTTCAATAAGGAGGTGACCAGGGAGCCATAATTGCCAGGTACAACCACCAAAGGGAAGACCTAGGGTTTTCACCCCGGATATCGAGACATAGAATTCTAAGAGTACCACCGATAAAGAAGTCTGCTAATCACCATCACCTGGTAGGGGCTCCTGCAAAAGGTGTGAACTATTGATTACCATACATACATACATACATACATACATACATACATACATACATACATACATACATACATACATACATACATACATACATACATACATACATACATACATACATACATACGTCTTCACCTCATCCATATTGATCCTTGTCACCGCCAGAACCTCGCAGACCTCATTCAACATGAGCATGGAGGCCCTCTATCCCTCGAATCACCTTGACAAGCCCACCTATGACTAGACCATGGTAGTCACACCGTAAGGTGTTGGTGCAAGTGGATTTGGAGCCGCCAATGGCCTTTTGCCATCAGTGGGTATGGTTGAAATTATAACTTGAAACTCGCGAGCTAAATGAGTAACTCGTGACACAGCTCGACTCGGATCGAACTTGGTGTCTAACGAGTCGAGCCAAGTTTTTGATTTGACCTTGTTTGTTCATCCAAGCTAAATGAGCTACTCACGAGCTACTTATTTAGCTCGTTAAACTCGTTCAAATAGAGTTTGAAATTATTCATAGATAAGTACCATACTATGAATGTTCCTTGAACCTGTAATGGTATAGAGCTACTATATTTTTTATTGATCTTCCTTCATGTTACTATAGAAGTACTATTGTTGTTCTAGTTTTAAGTTAGTAGGATAATTACTAGTTTTTTTATATGTGCTCATATTCATAACTTATAACAGTCTAAACGAGCTGCTCGTGAGCTACTTGTGAGTTTACCGAGTCGAGCCGAATTTTAAATATGAGCTCGTTCTGTAAATGAGCTGAGTCGAGCTAACTCGTTAGTTGAACGAGCTTTAGCGAGTCAAGCCGAGTTGGCTCGGCTCGGCTCGATTTCCAGACCTATCAGCGGGAATGATGGAGCCACTCTGAGCCTCCTGGATTCAGCACACTGGTAGCCAAATCATCGACCAAACTTTGGGGCCAAATCCTAGATCCAACCGAACGGACTCTCATTGCTATCCATGGGCCGCATTAGTTGCGTGGGCACTTGGATAGTACGAGGAAGAATGCGACCCACCATAGAACATCGACGATCTAGACTAGATGATCGCTCCTACAAAAGAATAAGATCTCGAGGAGATGTGGATTAGATCTAGATGCTAGGACGCGGGGAAAAACAGAAAAGGGGGGATCCCTGAGGGTGGAGTAAGCTTATTGGAGGCACCTAAACGTTGCCGTTCGTCGACAGGCAGCCTCCTTAGGCGGCGGTAAGGTGGATAGAGTAGTGATTGGAGGCTTCCGAAGTCGCGCGAGCGACCCGGGAGGCGAGTCCATGGCTCTCAGTTGTTGCTAGTGATCTAAGTAACTATTCTATTACTTTTAGAACTCTTTGTATAGTATCTAAAAAAACTCTTTGTAGTGATGTTCATGATTATTAATACATCAGTAGACCTTTTCGTAAAAAATAATTATGGACCAATGAAGTAGTTATTCACAGTTTTTTACAAGTTTGGCCAAACTTAAAATCATGTGGAAGTAAAATACAAGGCCATTTAATCATGACATGCAATCTCGTAGAGTTTTTTGAACAAGCCCAAAAAAATTGGTAGACTTTCTCAAGCCGGAGAGGCGCAAACAGGTTTCTTGTTTCCTCCTCAGGAAAGCCCATATGGAGGGGCGAAAACGTAAATTGCAGCAGAGCCCCGAGCTAGGGTTTTATCCCACAAGAGCCAGCCCATATAAGTAGTCTTGCCCCCAACCCTTCGCGACCTCTCGCGCCGCCACCACCCGTGCCTTCTCTTCCCCTTCGCTCTCTCGCGCACGGGGCTCGCGTCCGAAACCCTAACCTCCCATCATGGCGGCCGAAGGAGGTGGCGCCAAGGCGCTGTCCCAGCGGGAGCAGGATGTCCAGATGATGCTCGCCGCCGACGTCCACCTCGGCACCAAGAACTGCGACTTCCAGATGGAGCGATACGTCTACAAGCGACGCACTGACGGTACCAAACGAATCCCCTTGCTTTACTATTGCGCGTAGAAGTCGTAGATCCGTCCGTGCTATTTGTTTGGCTTGGCGCCCGAGTGCTGCCTTTAAATCGAAACTCAGTCTAGATCTTGGCATGCTCATATGGTTCCTAGGATGCGGCGCGGTGTTTACCTGTAAAGTATAGGAGTGTGCGAAGCGAATGGCTTGTCGAATCATATGTACATGCTGCTTCCTGAAGTAACCATATGCATGCCTTGTATTGTCGAATCATACGAACTTTTTTGTTGTCCAATGATAGCTGTTGAATCCTGTTACCTGATTGTTTAGTGGTGAATAGAGTTTGACGTGTCCAACCACAACTTGTAAATGTTACTCGCAGTAGAATATGATCATGGATCCTGCTTCTATCAGTCGTGATGACAATTTGTGAACAATGGAGTGGATCAAATCATTGTATTTTGTATTTAGTGTCACCCAGAATCTGGAAATTCGCCAGATGACTTTAATTAAATGGGAACTGCTATCCTGTGAAGAATATGATTTTTTTTTCAGTTGACCATGATGATTAAATCGACCTTTCTGGACTTCCATTTTAGGTATCTACATCATCAACCTTGGAAAGACCTGGGACAAGCTTCAGATGGCTGCTAGGGTCATTGTTGCCATTGAGAACCCTCAGGACATCATTGTGCAGTCTGCTAGGCCATATGGCCAGAGGGCTGTCCTCAAGTTTGCTCAGTACACTGGTGCTAATGCCATTGCTGGGAGGCACACTCCTGGTACATTCACTAACCAGATGCAGACATCATTCAGCGAGCCACGCCTTCTTATCCTGACTGACCCCAGGACTGACCATCAGGTAAATTTTATGATTGTTACTTACTATCTTCGGTTCAGTTGGTCAAATTGGAGCATTTGTGATTTTTTCTGTTTGACTATGTACAGCCCATCAAGGAGTCTGCACTTGGAAACATTCCCACCATTGCCTTCTGTGACACTGACTCCCCTATGCGTTACGTCGATATCGGCATTCCTGCCAACAACAAGGGGAAGCAGAGCATTGGTTGCCTATTCTGGCTGCTCGCTAGGATGGTTCTGCAGATGCGGGGTACAATTCTTCCTGGACGCAAGTGGGAAATCATGGTTAGTTTTCACTTCCGAAGCAGTATCTCCTCAATGTTTGATTATGGATCTAATGCACTACTTTCTTCATCTAATTGCTCCTTGATGTTGTTTCTACCTTGTAGGTTGATCTGTTCTTCTACAGGGACCCTGAGGAAGCAAAGGATCTAGAGGAAGAAGATGCTCTGGTTGCCCCTGAGTACGGTGCAGTTGCTGAATATGCTGCCCCAACTGGAGATACCTGGGGTGCTGAATGGCCGGGAGCTGCAGCTCCCCCTGCTGCTGTTGAAGGACAAGCTGGGGCTGATTGGACTGCTGCAGGTTTGAATGCTCTTATATTTCTTAATGGCATAATTAAATTAGAGCTGTATGCAAACCAATGGAAAATCAGACTGGGCAAGCATCTACCTTACCTTTCATGGCTTGATTTTCCTTGATTTCAATGCCATGTTATATGTCATTGCCTAGCTTGAACCCTTAATGTTGGCTTTGAGCCTTTAGCTGCAGTATATTTGAAGTCAGGCTGCCCTCTTGAGTATATTTTAGACTATTCTGTAGCTCAGTATGATGCCTTTACTTAATCTGAGAGTAGCAAGTTTACATGGTGATGTTTGTCCACATTTGTTTGGTTTCTCCTTTTTATACCTTCCACCATTCACCATCTACTGCTATTCTGTATTTCTTTTTCCATTTTGGCATCCGCTTATTAGATTGATATATAGATGTCTGCTTGACTGTTATTTGATTCATCAAGAAGAAGTGTTCAAAATGTGCTGAAGTTTTCATTCTGGATTGCAGCTCCTGTGGCTGATGGTGGATGGGATGCAGTTGCTGCCCCTGCTCCTACTGGCTGGGAACAAGGAAGCGCTCCCGCACCTGCTGCCGCAGCACCTACTCCCAACTGGGAGTGAAAGAGTAGCCCATGAATTTTATGGGTGGAAGGCCGAGTTATTTGCCGTCAGGAATCTTGTTGGTAGAGACCGTTTAAGTAGATTTTTTACTGTATTGAGTTCATGTTAGGCCCAAAACGATTTTGTCTTGTTGACTTTGCTGGGGCTGAGAGTTTGTCGCAGCATTATGTTTACCGTCCATGGATAGCTTTATTTGAACTCTATTTTCATAGCAAGTGTATGTCCTGCAACAAATTGGTGAGTTTCAGTTGGTCCTAAGTAATGTCGAAGCTCTGGTTATCTGATCCGGCTTATGTTCGTGTTCACTTTGTTTTCTGAAATAATGCTCCTTTTAGTTTGGCCTTTTTCTTTGAAAAAATGGTCTTTTAGTTCGTCCTTTTTTTTTCTTGTAACAACTCTCTTTTAGTTAGATCTTTTTTTCTGAAACAACTCTCTTTTAGTTAGTTCTTTTTTTTGAAACAATACTCCTGTAATTCGGCCTCGCAATAATTCTTCTGGTTTGACTTTGATTGCTGGTCCTGTTGATGTTTACGTAAATGCCACAAATCATCTAGAGGTCGGGCAGTCCTGGCCTCCTGGGTATTGGCCTGAACCTCGAAGGGTGACAAGCTCGGCGTCGAGCAAGAAGACGGTGGGCCTGTTGGATTCTAGCAGCACATCGAAGGTGGGCTTGCTGACTTCACCCTCGAGCACACGATGGGTCGAAGGTGGCTTGGGCTTGCAACATCTTTGTTGTCCTCCTCACCGACCGTGTCATCCTTGCTTTGCCATGGTCCTTGCTGTTTCACGCCAAGGTCACTGAGAGGTCTTGGACAGATCGTGTTCAACCCTTGTGTTCGACTTATTCCTACTTCACGAGATATCCCGGGACAAATCTCTGACAATTGCTTTGTGGTGCTACCGAAATCATGCTTACTAGTGGCAAACAAGACGTTTTCAAATTCATGCCGAAGTACTCATCATTTCTTGGGTCGTAATTACTATTTTGTTAGGTTTAGTTGACAAATGGTGGTGATTGTTTGCCAGACATTATGCTTAGTGTGTTCTTCGGTACTCTAGGACACCATTCTTAGTGTGTTTTTCACTACCGTAGGAAAAATTGCCAGATAGATCTCCCAATTTATGTGCTTTTCACTGCTCCACTTTTGGAGGATGGGAATACGAGCCTGACTCGAGCTATGTACATGCAGGAGTTCCAATGCAGCGGGGAGTCTTCTCTGTCTGTTTGTGCTAAATAGGATTTATGCGCTTGTCGGAAATGGCATTAACTGTGACAACGACCTCAAAGAAATGTACCTACAAAGTATAGGCGGTGATATTCTTGACTTTACTGGAAATACAATCATTCCAATTTAGGTTTACAACCATTTGAGGAGGTGGAAAAAGAAGTGGGTGGTGTTTTTTTTTTTAAATGTTGAACGGGTGCAAAGCACCCGACATATATTGCTGCATAATAGTCCCTGGAGTATAAAAAGGCCAGAAAAAATAAAAATTACACAGAGGCCCAGGAAATTGCATTGAGAACCCTAAAAGAAACTTGAAAAAGCAATCAAGTCCTTCTTCCTCATCCTCCTCCAGATCGACGAAGCTCCGGCGCCGGCGAGCATCCTTGCCACAGGAAGCAATCGGCAGAGGAGCAAAGCAGCAGAGGAGCGGCAGCCCTACTGCCATTGAGTCCGGCGAGCTGGCGAGACCCGCCGCCAGGGAGACGCCGGAGAGAATCTCCAGAGGACTTCTCCACCCAAGGACGCCGCAGACACCGTCGCCTGCAAAAGAGCCGCCATGGCTCCCTGAAGCAGACGAAACGCCGCCAAGGCACCCTAGCCAGAGAAGCCGACGAACCGTCCTCGCACCGCTGAAGAAGGAGCATAGTCTCCATCTCTCCTCCTCGCCACCACGGCCGGCCAGGAGATAGGAAGACACCGCTCACCGCCCAGAACACCACACCTCCTCACCACCTCGTCCGGCCAGGAACAGAAGAAAAGGGCCGTGGAACCTCAGCAGCGGAGGACCACCCAGCCTTATTAGCGGAGACGGCGGCTCGAACCACCACAAGCAACTCCGACCAGAGCAGGAAACCGGCGGCGACGAAACCCTAAGATCCAGATCTGGCCAGGATCCGAATCTCGCTCCAAACTATGGGCATAAAGCCCAAAACCAACCCTAAACTACTTCCGGCGCCTCTCCTCCGCCATCTCCGGCCGGCAAAGCCGCCGGAGAGGCTCGGGATCGGCCCGGTCCGGCGCGGGGAAACCCTAACTACTGTAGCGAAGAGAGAGAAGGTGAGGAGGGAAATGCTAATGGCAACTATGTAGATTGTGCTTCTTTATGTAAGAAGTGGGTGGTGTTGTGCAAGCTTAATGGTATTGATGGAGTCTATTGGTGTGCGGAGGCAACAACCTTCACAATGGAGGACCTCAAGTTGAGGGAACTTGACAAGGTTAGAGTGCTTAAAATTCAGGCTATAGGTGGGAGTGGGTTACCCACGGGACCCGTTTCCCAAGTTCGCATAAAAAGTTAAGTGGACATCCCGCGGGTAAGCAGAAAAATAAGTGGGATATCCCACATCCCACATTGATCCCGCATTGTTTCCAGGTCACGAGTTAGTGTGCTGCCGGCATCTCCATCATGGGTTGCTCCGTCGAGGTAGGCCAACGACTGTCATATGGTGCCCCATTTGCGCGCCATGTCCATCCAGCCCAAAACTTGGAGCTCATGACATCCGCCTTAATGGATCCCACCGTAGCCATATTGGTGGGTAGCTCCAACTTGAAGTAGTCATGGCCGTTGATGGTGAAGCTTGCCTCACCCTTCTTCATGCAGGGACCATGCTATCGTCGAACAACAACATCGCAGCGCTTTCGTTCAGGTGCCTTAGAACCCCCTGCGTGTACAGGAACCCCTGCGTATACAAGTTTTATACCCGCATCGCACGCGCCGCCTTCGTATATCTGATGATCACAAAATGTGTATCCCATTAGCTAGTTAGCTACATAGACATGTATGAGGCACCTCTGTATATGAGAAAACATGTACTCTCTCCGTCTAGAAACAATTGACTTGGATTTGTCTAGATTCGAATGTATCTAGATGCAAAATGCGTCTAGATATCTATTTTAAGGCAAAAAAAAGTACCATTTTGTTTTCATAAAAGTTTACAATTTAACAATTGCAGACATATGCGGGCATAAGTGGGATGGTGGGCACCCACATACATATAGCGGGGTCCCGTGGGACACTCACCTAACTTTTGCAGGACTGTTCGGGCATACGCGGGCCTCCCGCGGACGCCCGCGGACGATCCCACCTGCACCCTGACTTACAATTGTTTTCTTGATCAGGAGTTTGTGGGGTATTTTATTAATACTGATTTCTTTATCTTAGAAATTCCTGATGGAGCTCCTCAATAAGCCCGTGGTCAAGCATCACTAGATGGTTATCTAAAAAAAACTATCAGTAGATGGAGACCATCTTCACATCTTAGCTTTGTTCCTACAAATGGGTCGTATAGTCCCTGCTTACTAATCCAGGCTATAGATCACCTTGCTGATAACAAGACCCAATTAACTTAGGGGAGGAGCCTTCGCAAGCACTACTTTTAGTACTACTACATTGCTACTCTACCTCTTTGATGTGTAATGGTGCAAATGACTTTTGAAGATGAACTCGTAAATTTTAGGAGGTGGTCAGAAATCCCCTCTATTAGCTAGGACTTGATGAAAATTGATGGCCAAGTAATGCTTATGATGAACTGTTAACTACTGTTCAGAGTGTGTTCAAAGTACTGTGGTAATCTTACCACTCCAATATAAAAGATTACCATAACGGTTTTGCTTCAAGCAGTGCACGTACTGAGTGGGTCATACACCCAACCAAACACAAGGAACGTGTCTCTCACCTCGTGCAAAAAATTCTTAGGTAGGCTATAAAATGTGGCCCAAAAACTGATTCTGCGGGGGCAGAAATCGGGTGTAGGCTACCAAACGCATCCTAGGATGCAAAGAATAGTTCATTTTGGTCTGTCCTTTGCATCTTAAAAGGAAACTAATGTGCTCAGAACATCGGCACCAAATCCTCCTTTCTTGAGTTAATTGGATAAAATTATTACAATTGATGCTGTCTGTACGAGTCAGTACCAGTTTTAGTAATTTTTGCGAGTCAGTACCAATTCTGAGATGTAAGCGTTGCAAATCACACTAATTTGCTTCTGATAGCAGTTTAACATGCTTTCTGACAGGTGGGATCCATCTGCAGAGTTGACTAGTCAAAAAAATTGCCACGTAGACATGCTTTCTAGCAGCGGCGGCAGCGCACAGCCAGGCGGATGGTGGCGGCCGCGGTCATACATGCGCAGTAGGGTGCGGGCCGACGAGCGCGGCGGTGCTGCTCACGCGCGGCGGCAACCTGCGGGCCGGCAAGGCGGCGGGGCGGCGGAGCTGCGAGCCGTCGAGCTGCGCGCTGCTGCTCACGCGCGGCGGCGACCTGCGGGCAGCGGAGCTGCGAGCCGACGAGCCGACGAGTTGCGCGCTGCTGCTCATACGTGGCGGCGACCTGCGGGTCCGTGTCCTTGGTGAGCGCCGCGATGTCCGTTACAGGAGTCGCACCTAGCGCGTCCTCGCCGGCACCAGCACGAGCGGGATGCGCGCCCGCGTTATGATGCTGGGCGGTCTGGGCGTCGAACAGGTCCACGTGCTTCTCCTTCGAACACGTCACCATCTCTCCGGCTCCTACACATTCACAACCTGACATGCATGAAGAGCCGAATGCATGTACGTACGATATGCTCATCTGGAGACCATGGAGGTAGGCCTGGCTGCCGATGTCTGCGTTGGATAGCGTGCCACCAACGGGACGGCGGAGCTGCGCACTGCTGCTCATGCGCGACGGCGATGTGCGGGCCGGCGAGGCGTCGAGGCGAGGGAGCTGCAAGCCGGCGAGTTGCGTGCTACTTCTCATGGGTGGCGGCGAACTTCGGGCCAGCGAGGCGGCGTGGCGACGGAGGTACAAGCCATCGAGCTATGCGCTGCTGCTCACAGCGACCTGCGGGCTGGCGAGCTGCATGGTACTGTTTATGCATGGTGGGCAAGGAGAACGCTGACATGATATTTGATGGAGGAAAAAGAAAAAGTTCGTACACGTGGCAGTTTTATTGACTAGTCAGCTCTGCATATAGATCCACCTGGCAGAAAGCATGTTAAATTGCTATCAAACGAAAATTAGTGTGATTTGCCACGCTTATATCTCAGAATTGGTACTGCCTCGCAAAAATTACCAAAACTGGTACTGACTCATACAGACAGCCTTAATTGTGGTAGTTTTATCCAATTAACTCTCCTTTCTTTGGTGGTCTATGTTACTGTTTTCGATTGTCCAGATAACTGAGTACAAAGCCCGCTAAGAAAAAAGATTACTGAGCAGCACAACCAAACGCTATATGGTAACCAGATACTGATATACCATTACTGAATTGAACCAAACAAAATGGTGAATGATCCCATTACACCCTTACTGCCACCGCAATCTCTTTAGATTACCGTTTGCGTTACCATTTCTGAACCATACACTTCTATGGTGTATATCATATGCCATACGATGTCTAGTTGCTCTTATTTTTTCCAGAGAGCTCAATCATCGACCCTTTTACAATTCGTTGTTACTACTACCAACGCCACATCCAGTTTATTGAATGATCAATGTTGCACTTGCACATAAATTTATCAACCCATTTATCAATGGTGTAGTAGTATGTGCTGCCTCTGCCGCATCGGCATTGCTCAAAGCAGTGCCCTGATCCGGTCTCCCTCGGTCCGGACACGGTCCCTGGTGATCTCGCCGACGCTCCGGCAGCCGCAGAGCGCCATGGCCAGCTCCAGCTCCCTGTTCAGCATCTCGATCACGTGCTTGGCCCCCGCCTCGCCCCTCGCCGCCAGCCCGAACAACACCGGCCTTCCTACCTGCAATGCAACCACAACACAGGCACCATTTCATCTCTGTTCTGATGAAAAGCTTCTGCGGAAGGCGATGTACATACCATGACTGCCCGCGCACCGAGCGCCAGCGCCTTGAGAACGTCGGTCCCCCACCGGATTCCGCCATCCACTAGCACCGGGACAGCCCCGGCCACCGCCTTTACTACCTGCACACTCGACGCACCACCTTGATCGTCAGCATCGACTGATCGCTAGTCCTCCATGCTGAACAATCTGGACAACCACGGCGGGTGTGGTTCGGTTCAGTTTATACCTCTTCGAGGGCCGATATGGTGGCAGGCGCGTAGTCAAGCTGCCGCGCACCATGGTTGGACACGATCACACCGGCCGCCTCAGCCTCCACAGCTTTCCTCGCTGTTTGTTCCCCACGGCGTTCAGCATTTCACATAAAAGACGGTTTTGAGTTACAGTGAAGATGCTGAACTGTAGTTACCGACTTACCGTCCTCAGCGGTGACGATGCCCTTCAGTAGAATCGGCAGGCTGGTTATGGATTTCAGCCACTCCACGTCCTGCACAACGGTTAGTGGAGACAGAGTGTCAGTACTCACGTTCCAACTTCCAATATACCCCTCCAGGATTGGCTCACGGCTCCTCGTTTTTCAGACGTCAGTGCAGTAATGGGGACGCTTGCCAAGTACAGTACTGGAGCAATTCAAGGTTACTGTCTCCCTATATATACAGGGTGGGTCGGTCTGCGTTTATATCAGCACGTTCTACTGAGAGTGAACTCTCTCGCCAGAGGTCTTTGAATGTACCTCCTGGTGGGTGATGTGCGATGCAGAGTTACAGACACTGTCCTTAAAACTACTGTTGAAGAAGACACTGTCTTTAATAAAACTACTGTTGGAGACACTGTCCTTAAAACTACTGTTGAATATACTTACGAAGCACTGGACGTAGGAGCACATGCTGTACTATCTAAAACTTAATTTGCATAAGGGTGTAACACTTTTCTGTACCTTCCATGATAAAGACGGATCTAGCGTATCACGTGCATATTTCTCGAGCTTCGAGCCGTCTGTCTGCAGATGAGAAAGATATTTTGTGCTTGAGTCCTTCAGAACGAAAAATGAGTTCATGTGGTATCATAAACTATTTTTTTTTCATCTTTTTCCAACATGCACGAATTAATATCAAGCAAATATACTCTAGATAAGGTGTTCTATCAAGCAGAGATTGACTCACAGTATCAAGATCATCAAATGACATTAAACCCTCGAGGTTTTCATTCGGAGGAGCAACCATCCTGCAAGAACAAACAGATCAGCAAATCAAACATAATAATTTTACACTGGTGATTGCTTAAGATATTGAAATTCCATATAAATCTTTTATGTATGATTTCCAGCATGAGACATGTATGTTTATCAAATTTTAACCCTACCGAATTGATTATATCATACTGTTAAGATGGTATTAAAAGAACAAGAGATACACTGTAGGAGAAAAAAAATTCTCGTATGGTTATTTTGGTGGGTTCAGACTGTAATAACGCAGAGTGATCATCCATATATTTGATATATTAATACTATATGCAGGAATTAAAGTTCTAGAACAAAATAACTCTATCTTCGAATAGGAGCATAATGTCTGGCCGCGTGGTTTCCACCCGAATTGAATATATGTACAAAGGAAAATAACATACAGTTTTAAAAATCTTTGAAATAAATTTGAAAATAGAATTGTACTTATTTCTAATATCAGCTTCGCGCCGACCGAGCACAGGAGTGTCAACTGTCAGAACAATTGCCTTGAATCCATGACTCTCAGCCCGCCTTACCAATGTTGCTGAAACATCTCTCTTCTTAAACACCTACAATATTTATGAAAATAAAATAAGTGATCGCATTGTCCCAAAGGAATTTGATCAGGAGCTTGAAGTCTAGATTTCATACATATAACTGATAAAAGCGAATCGCATTACAACTGGAGGCAACCTCCTCGATTCTGCAACTGGATGAGAAGGATAGCACCTGGACATGAAAAATAGGAACATGTAGAGAAAACATAAAGGAACTAAGAGATGAATGAATGATCGTGAATTATCAGTTATCACCAACCATTATGCTGTTACACGATGCTGCAGCTCTTGCTGTAGCCACCTCCCCTGAAATAAACAGCAAAACAAGAGATGCAGAGATATTACCAGTGCTTAGATGCTATATATGAACATTCTGAACTTATAAGGTTGAGATTTGATACCTTCTGGATTTGCTAATTTGTGTGACCCTGTTGGTGCAACAATTATGGGTGAGGGCATGTCATATCCCAATAAGCTTGTCGACATATTTATGTTGCTGACATCTACAAGAACTCGAGGCCGTAACCTGCAGAATGCACACCGAGAAAATCTTCAAGTCCAAATTCTTCGGATTGATGAAGATTTTACTTGTAGGAAGTACAAGAATAGTACTGAATTCTTCCATATGCTGCAATATTGTCCCTCAATGTGTGCTCGTCCTCTGCTCCTCCATTGATGTAATCATAGTGCATTTTCGGCAATGCTTTCTTGGCAAGTTCTTGGTACTCGCGGGTATTGACTGGTAGATTATTCTCCATTTCTGCTACAGGCAAGGATTAGAGGTCATTTATCTGATGCACTGGTTCATAATGGTCTTTAAGGCATGACCAACTAATCAGTACTGGGTAACAGTACCAAATCATTTACATATACAGGGTTTTAAGTCGAGCTACAACTGTTTAATACGACTCTTAAATATAATTCAACACATTGTTTTTACTGCAACGATACGTATGATAACTCAAATTTGTCGGGACTCGGTATAGATCCAAATTGAAGTGCAAGCAGTGAATTTCTACAATCAGTCAGTGATAACTGGGGATGAAAGGGCAAACTGAAATAACTCCAGAATCAAACTATTCACAATAAACTGTGAAGTCCTGGGCCTGCACACCTGATCTGATCCAGTGAGCCTATTACCTCACCAAAATGGGAAGACTGAGTTACAACTTGGTTCCACTTCATAAACAAAAAACAAGACTCAGAAACAAACTACACTGGATGCAACTACACTGAACTGAACGTGGCTTCATGGTTGGAGAAGACCTCAAATAGTTCGTTCTGATCACCCGTGGTAAACTAGTGAGGCCCGAGGTCGAACACCTAGCCTGCTGCTTACTGGAGTAGCATGCGACCGAATCCGTACTGAACCAAAGAAACAAAGCACTGGTCGCGCAAGACCGGGGACAGACTACGAAAGACAAGGCGCACAATCGCCTCTGAAGCTCCGACGCGACATCAGTCCTTTCACTGTACCACCGCAGTTGGGGATCACTCAAGATCCACTGTTCTAGAGTAACACGGCCGTCTTATCTGCCTGGTCTCCCACAGAAATCAGGACTCAAGGGAGCCGGAGATCGACAGCAAATCGAAAGCGGAACAGCCGTGTGGTACAGACATCAAACTGAATGAGGGGATCATGCGTGGAGGAGCAAGCGAGCACCATACCTCTAGAAACTCAGAGGGCGAGGCCGCGAGGGGTAGCTATCGGAGACGTCGGGATGATTGGATGATGAAATTGGGGACTGATTGCTGCTAGCTGCTGGGTGAAATCGAGTGAGCGTGATGATGTCAGAAGCCAGGTATACGACAACAAGATTATACCCAGGGGCAAACCTGGCCATCGGGCCAGGCTTTTGCGGGCCGGCCCGCAGCACGCGAAATAAGCCCGGCACCAGCCTGGCCCGGCCCGTGGCGTGCCTGGCCCGTGCCGGAAATAGCTTTATCAGGTGTCGAACTCGAGACCATCTCTCTTTTCCACCAGCACTTGACCAACTGACCACGGAGTGTTTTGTGTTAGAGTAGTAGTTCGGTCCTTTTTAAAGCTACTTTTCAACGGGCTTGCAGAAAACTACTAAAAGACCGCGTGCCTAACGTGCCACGGGCCGGCCCGTTTGGCACAGGTGCCGTGCCCGGGCCTGGGAAGCAGCCCCCGTGCCGGCACGGCCCGGCACGCGAGCTACACGGGCCGCCACGTGCCGTGCCGGGCCAGGCCCGTTTGACACGTGCCGGGCCTGGGCCGTGTCAGGCCGGCCCGTTGGCCAGATTTGCCCAGGGGGCGAGTGAGTGTGCTGTTGGCCCTATAGGTTTTAGAGCATCCTACTTGTTGGCGTCGGCGCTCCGAAACCCGGATCTAATTTAGTCTAGACGAAAATCATTTTCGACATGGAAACATCGAGTTTTTTTACTTGTGTTTTTAAGCCGAATTTCTGTGTTCGGCTAAAATTTAGTTAAACACGGTGAAATTTGACGGATTCCATTAATTAGGACGAGTACATATATATTACATCAAATTTAAACTAGGAAAACATAAAAAGGCTGCCGCCGTGGTCGAGGCGGAGGTTGTTGCCGGCGTGGATGTGCTCCAGCACGGCGACGAGCGTTCGTCCGGGAGCACTCCACCAGCGGCGGCACAACGCCGCATTGTTGCGCATCGGCGGCGAGCCCGGCGGCCCCTCGTGACGGGTGAGCTCCTGGAGCCGCCTGTTGGCGAAGAACTGCTCCTAGAAGACCAGGTTGCCCGAATCCTCGGCGAGATCCGGGTCTTCCATGACAGCGATAGCCGCCTGGACCTCGTCGGTCGGCACCAGCGAAGTCGGGATCCCGCCGGCGCTGAGATTCCAGCCGGGGGGGGGGGGGGGGGGGGGGGGGGGCGAACGTCCGACGACGCCATATAGTTCGCGTCGTGGAGCATCCGGGCCTCCCACGGCTGCAACGTGCGGCGGCCGAAGCCGTTCGCCGTCGTGGTGTCGTCGGGAATCTCTCGGCCATGGATTTTCGCCAGAGTTGTGGAAGTGAAAAGGTGCAAGCGTTTGGAGTTCGCTGGAGTTGGGAGCACTGTGAGAGAGTGTGAAGGGAGACGGCGAGGGGTACGACTTTTATAGGCTGAGTCGGGCGGCGAGGGCGGGAGGGGTTTAGCGGCAAGGGCGGGAAAAAGGGAAACGGCGGGAAGTTACTGCCCGCCGGTCCGTCGCGGGAGCCGAGGAGGCGGCGATGGCGCGACATTACGACGAATCGACTTTAGTCGACGACTGGGCGGTTCCACTCGTCGTCTGTTTTTCTTTTCGCCAAATTCGCTTTGTCCGGCGTTCCCAGGGCGTCCCCGGGATCCTGGGAATGGCCTGTAAAGTTTGGACCAAAATTGGCTCAAATCCAGACGAAAACGGTCCATTTAGATCGGTAAGTGGATACAAAAACACACTGGAGAAAGTCCCCACCCGCAAAACAATGCCTTCAACAAGGTCATTGCCAGACACAACCAATTAAGGATAGACCTTGGATTTTCCCCCTGCAAATAAGACTGGGAACTCCTCATGTGTTGTCGCCCCCACAAACAGTCGCTAATGCGAGTCACATATCATGTAGTCAGTTCCTCGTTGCCACAAAGACTCAAATCACCATCGCTTTCCTGATGTTCCAACTTTCCTGACATTCTCCGTTTCTGACTTCACCATAGATTGTCGAAGACATGACACCTGATGGTCATATATATCAGAGCTTCGCAACGCTCCCGATGAAACCAAACGGCCAGAAAAACATGGGTACGTCCAAGCATAGTCGCCCATGGGAGTTTGCCGGCGGAGCCTTCCGGAACTCGCCGCTCTAGACCAGATCGTCAAGGACAGGCAACCGACAGATCTTCGTCTTCGCGCAGAAGGAACCATATGACCGCCACCATTATTCAGACCGATCTAGCAGTCCCCACACCGCCGATCGGCTTTCGGCGAACGGACGAGCGGGCCAGCCTTCAACCCTCGAAACCATGGCTTAACCCATAGATCGGTTTGAGGGAGACCGAGATGCAGCATCGCCATTTGCGGCAACCACCATGCCGCTTCCAAGTTTGCACCATCGCCCCAATCTTATCCTCCATGCCTCCCTTCCAAGCTGCTGGCAAACGCCACTCGGGCGAGCGCCGCCGCTACCGCTTGGATCCACAGGCACTACCCCTTGGTGTCCACCCCCTAATGCGAAGAGGATCTACGGTCCCGTGCAGATCGCTCGCCGCCTTCGGCAACCTAGACGTGGCTTTCACCGCCGGCAAGGGCGGCGACAGCGGCCTCCGGGTGAGCGACGGTGGCGGCTTGCGAAGGTTTGGATGGGGAACCTCGCGCGAGCGACCCGGCAGCGTACATAATCTACTATTAGCCCTGGCGGCCAAAAACCAAATACATAACATAGTTCTAAATCAAATATTTCACAATTAAACATAACAAACAACATGAGGAAATATGAGGCCATGCCTAGCGGTTGCCTATGTGCGTCCATGTATGCTCAATCAAATCCGTTTGTAGTCAGTTGTGCGTACCGTGATCACGTATATCATGGTGCACATATAAGAACTCATCGAAGGTTGCTAGCCATGGCATCGTCTCGACTAGATCACCCTCAAAATCCCATCCTTGATTATGGAGTCGATCATCCTGCTCATCCTCAACGATCATGTTGTGCATGATAACACACACAGTCATCACCTCCCACATAGTCTCAGTGCTCCAAGTTAAAGCAGGGTGCCGAACAATGGCCCACCTAGGCTGGAGCACAAAAGGCCCGTTCCACATTCTTCCTAGTAACCTCTTGCTCCTTGGCAAACCTTACACATTTGTGATCACCGGGATCATGAATGGTCTTCACAAGGGTTGCCAAATCTAGGTAGACATATGCATGACCCTTGATCTCATAGTGAATTTGCGGAGCATTGCCTTCCACCAGCCTAAAGAATACCTGGGAGCGCTCGAGCACATTGATGTCATTTTTAGAACCTTCCATGCTAAAAAAAGAGTGTCATATCCATAGATATTGAGATGCAACTGCCTCAAGAACCACTCTACAGCCATCCACATTCCCACTTCGGGCCCACTCGGTAATCGATATCAACACCGCTTGCAAGCATATGGTTAAGGAGTTAATCACAAAGTGATATCGGATTACAGAACGAGTAAAGTACTTGCTGTGAACGAGATTGAACTAGGTATGACGATACCGACGATCGAATCTCGGGCAAGTAAAATATCGCGAGACAAAGGGAATATATATATGGGATTGATTGAATCCTGGCATCGTGGTTCATCCGATATGATCATCGATGAATGTGTGGGAGTCAATATGGGTGCCCAGACCCCGCTGTTGATTATTGATAGAAGATCATGTCTGCATATTCTCGAACCCGCAGGGTCACACACTTAACGTGTCTCGACGCTAGGATAGATTGGATAATTGGTTTATGAATTTTTGTTCGGAGTCTCGGATGGGATCCGGGATATCACGAGAGGTTCCAGAATGGTCCGGAGAATAAGATTCATATAAGGCAGTGCAGTTTATGGAGTTCGGAATTGTTCCGGATTAATCGGTATTGTACCGGAAGCTTCTAGAACCTTCCGGAAGGGGGCCAACGTGGTCCCACCTTCCGGGAGGGGGCATGGGCCTATGAGGGAGTGTCCTGGCCACATTGGGCCAGGGGCACAAGGCCCCCTAGGGCCCAGCCGATCCTAGAGAGTTTAAATCGTTTAAACTAGAGATAAGATAAGATAGGATTTCTAGATAAGGGAGAGTTTAAATTGTTTAAACTAGAGATAGGCTTGGAGGAGAGGCTAGGGCTGGCCGCCCCCCTCTATAAATAGAGGGCTGGTGCGCCCCCCTCCTCTGCACATCTTCCTCCAACCCTAGTTGCCCTGCTGCCCTTCCACTCTCCCTCCCGACTGTTTGTAGGCGAAGCCCTGCGGCAGAAATTCTCCACCATATACACCACGCCGTCGTGCTGTAGATCCAATCCATCTCTCCACCATACTCGCTGGTCCGAGGAAGGAGGAGACGTCGAGGTGCTGCACGTGTGCATCTCACGGAGGCACCGCCACTTGTGGTGCTAGATCGGATCGGATCACGAGGAGGAGAAGCGAGTACGACTACATCACCCACGTTCTGACGAACGTTCCGCTGTGCGAATCTTCAAGGGTATGAAGATCTAATCCAATCTCTCTCGTTGTTTGCATCTCCTACATTAGATCTTGGCTTTCCCTCTGTTCGCTTCCGTAGAAAATTTTGATTTACTATGCTGCGAAACCCTTCACTTCGCATGAACCCTAGCCCCGCCAGCAGCGAAATCTGTCCCCCACCCAGAACGATCCCTTGGGACATTTGCCTTTTGGCGCTGTCACATCCCAAAATTTTCCAAATTTTGTAATGTGAAAAATAAATAAACAAAATAAATAAGTGTTGAAATTTAGGGTGAAAAGAAACTTTTTGTTTTGAAATGAAAACATCAAAACCCATCTTGAACAAACTTTGAATAAAATTTGAATCCAACTAAATTCAAATTAAGTGCAATGCATTCTTCATAAATGCATCTTGAAATTTAAACACTTGGAAAATAAACCAAAACTCTAAAACCCTAATGGGAGAAAATCATTTCCAAGATCTCTCTAAGACTATGGATTTGATCCATATAAAAATTTGTCAACAAAACATTTATAAGTGATCAAAATGATAAATAAAAATATTATAAAGCCATAGAAATTGGTTTCACTTAATTTGGAACCATGGATAAAAACTTATGAATTTAAAAAGATGAAAGGAAATAATTTCCAAAGCTAATAAAGCTCCTATATAAAATCCATACCAAATGGTGAGCAAATAATCCTAAAGAGATTTAAAAGGGCAAACAAATATTAAATAAAATTATACAAATTGGAATCACCAAATTTGGATCTAGAAATAAAAAGATAAGGATTTTATAAGATAAAGAAAGAAATAATAAATAAGGAATATTCAAAATCCAAAATAAAACTTGGCCAAGTCCATAAGCAAATGGAATAAATATAATCCAAATCCAAATGAAATAAATGGATAAAGAATGTTCAAATAAAATTATATGGCATTAAGCCATATTCTAAATTATATATGGATAAAGATAAAATTCCTAATAGAAATGATTAATTAAATCATGGGAAAATAATAATTGGAATTTACCCAAGGGAGAATAAGAGTTATTTAATTACTTAAATGGAATAAAAAAATCATCTAAATAAAATTTATGGAATTAAAACCATATTTGATTTCATTGGAATAAAGACATTTGCCCAAATTAAATGATTAATAATCATATCAAAATACTTTAAATAAATCAAAGTGAATTATTTAAACACCCTAATAAATAAATAAAACCTACTGAAAAGGTTTGGTGAAATTTTGATTTCAAATAAGGGTTTGAGAATTTAATTAAATCTTATTTAATAAAGGAAAGTGCCCTTTTTAAATAAAATATAAACCATAAAATAATAAAATAATTATCCCAAAATTATCTTTAAAATCCATGTTTAAACAGTATAGAAACTACTGAAAAGTTTTGATAAATAAATCTGATTCAAATAAGAGTTTGAATTTGAAAACAGAAAATCTAAATAGAAAAAGAAAAATGATTTTTTTTGAAAGAACGACCCAACCCAGCAAGCCCAGCCCACTGGCCCAACTAGCCACTCCCTCCTCTCAAGGCGGAGCGTCTTCTCACCGCAGAACCCACTCGCGCAGTCAATGACGGTTGGAACCCACCTCGTTTTTCTCTCACTCGTTGACTAGCCAGGCCCCCCCGTCAGTCATCATCTCCACCCCGCGGTGACCACGCCGTCCGTTTCCTGCCGATGAATGCCGACGTTTAATTCACATCAATTCCGTGCTTAAACCTCGCCACGACCACGCAAGTTAAAGCGTCCAGTTCCCCTCCCCATTTCCCCTCACTCTCCCCTTCATCTCCGCCACCAGGCTGCGTAGATTTTGCCCGAGACCACCCTCTGCTCCGACAACCTCCGGCGACAATCCCGGCCGCTCCTCGCCTCCCCTTGCTCCCTAACCTCCACGAGAACACTACCCATCTCCTGGCGAACCTTTCTGTAGAACTAGCTAGCCCGCGCGTGCTCCACATCGTCGGCAACGTCAACACTGAGCACCACCACGGTCTGCAGCAGCTCCGACGAACCCTACTGGTAGTATCTGACCACACCTCCCACTCTCCTTGACCCTCATTCCTTCGTGGCTCTCTCGCGCATCTCACGCCGCCACTATTTGGTCTTCCCGTGACTTGTAGCCCCGCCATCGACGATGATAGAGCGTGTCCGACGCCAGGGACATCTCCGGCGAGGAATTGCAGCCACACCCGTGCGCCCCTCTGTCAACAACGACCACCTCGAGCATCAGCAAAGCACGGCGAATCTGGTGAGCTTCTCCCCATCATCTCTTACTTCCTGAATCGCCGGTATCATCCTTGTCTGAGCGCACTGCCGCCACTCGCTGCCGCCAGCGCCGCCAATCTATGGTTGGTGTGCTGTGAAGCGTTAGATCCCGATCGCGTGGCTGCGATAGATTCATTAAACGAAGGGGCACAGATTGATCTGTGCCGTGCGATGTTAAGTAGATCCTGCGGTCCACATTGCCTACTCCGAACGAAACGGTATGGATGAATCAGAACACACCACGTGGCCTAGAGTTTGTTTTAAAACCAGAAACTTTTCTATTAGATGTGTGAATTTGTAAATTGCATAACTTTTGATCCACACGTCCAAATTTTATAAATTTTATATCAATGGAATCAGCAAAACAAATACTTTCCAACCATGAACTTTGTTTAATGATTTGCTTCTATAAAATTAGTTGTTTTTGCAGAAATTTGTGTAGGCATATTTTGTGTATAAAATTCGTTCTAAAAATGTTTTGAGATAAAATCTTTTGTAAATGGATTGTTTTGAACCTACTGACCATAGCAACCAACTTATGGATTTAAAATTGTATTTTGTGAAGCTAAAGAATAAATCTTTGAATAAAAGCATTTCTAGCTAAATAAAAATGTTGATTATGTTTTAAAAATGCTTTTTGAGTAAAACCTTTTGAAACTGGTTGGAATTAAACTCTCTGACCCTAAACACCAAGTTTTATGATTTAAAAATATATTTGGTGAACCCTAGAAAAATTATTACTTTGTTTAAAGGCATTTCTAACAAAATAAAATATTGCTTGGGTATAAAAATGGTTTATAAGTAAAACCTTTTGAAAATGAATTTAATATTAAACACTTGACCATAAAACACTAGCATTTGTGTTTAAAAATATATTTATCAAACACTAGAAAATATTACTTTGATTTGAACCATTTCTAGCAAAACAAAAAGGACTTAAAATGGCCATTTTCACTAACTTAATATCAAATGGTTTTTACTACTTTTATAAATGACCAATAGATGCTTTAGAGTGTTTATGGCCTAATAGAAACCACTTTTCCAAATAAAACAAACTTTGGCATGCTTGCATGCATTGCTTTGTTTTTATTATTCTATGTGATGATTGCTTGAATGGTAGATTGAATATTTGCTTGCTTGATTGAATTGTAGTGGAATTTGAAGAATGTGACTATTGCAAAGATAAAGGAGTGAACTTATCTTCTCTACCAAAAAGGCAAGTGGTGCTTCATATTTTTGTCCCAATATTTTGACTATGCATTAGAAATATTTTGTATAGGGCTTGCATGAATATTTTTGCTAAGTATCTATATGTTATGCTTGGGAAATCCTAGTAGTTGTAGAATTGTTAGAATTTTCACTAAGTTAAGATACTTGCTATTGCCATGCTTAGCCTAGCTAGTAGCAACCAAGGGTGGAATATATACATGCTATGGAAAAATATTGCTAAGTCTTTGACTTATGTTTTTGCTTAATAAAACAACTAAGTGAATGAAACACCTGGGTGGTTTGGTAATTGCTTGGTGGTTTTTGGTTGAGTGGTTACCAGGGCCCATTTTCTAATGGTTTACCCTGTGTATATCACTTGTGGAATGCAACCCAGGAACAAAGGGATTTGAGATGCCAAATGTTAAGAAGCTTCTAGTGCAACCACATGGCATTATGGGCTCTGCCTGGATTAAACCTGAGAATGGTTTAAGAACTAAACCATAACTCCACCAAACCCACGCGAGCACAGTTAGCACCTGAACCAAAACTAAAACCATCTGATATGTACGTAAACCCAACCAAAACCAGACTTGAATTATTTTCCGTCCAAATCGAACTTAACAGAGTCGTCAACTATGGGTTGGAACCATTATTAGAAATGGGTTTAGATCAGTTCCATCAAATGGGTTGACTAGATAACGTTGAAGCTAGCTATGGCTTCCATCACGGCGGACAAAAGGCCCGCACACCACGGACAAGGAGCTTGCTAGCTAGCCATAAGGTGATGTATTTGGAAGAGACAGGGAGCAGTGCCAGGTCGGGCGGCGAAGTCGTGTCCGGCATGCCGCCAGGAGTCGTGTCCGGCACGCCGTCCGAAGTCCTATGACGCCTGCTTTCATGTACACTGACTTCATTCTAAAGCTGACGACTGATGTCTTCTGCTTCCATGGACACCGACTTCATCCTATGTCCATGATGCCTGCTCCATGTAAGCTATTTATTTTCTTCATGAGCATGTGCCCGATGTCTGCTTCATTTTGAATGCCGCCGCCGGCGGCGAGGGCGAGACGTGGTGCATGTCGTGTTGTTCGTTCTCGAAGTAGCTTAGGGTGGAGCAATGGAGGCTGGCGAGTCGAGTGCGCTCGATGCGGGCGGCAGAGCGCGCGAGAGAGCCCTCAGCTTGGCTTCGCACGCCAGGCTCGCCTCAGCCTCGACGCCGAAGTTGTGCGGTCACCCACTGCACCGTGACCATGGGGCTCACGCCGGAGCTGGCTGTCGCGGCCTCGTCGGCGCGGCCATATGGAGCTGCTCTAGCTCCTAGAGGCAACCGAGGCGGAGAAGACCCTGACGTTGAGGATGCTAAGGATCTGGACCGACGAGTGGTACGGAGCTGTCTTAGGGACGGGGCCAAACGAGCTGCAAATGGCGGCGACTTCGGTCACGAGGGTAGACAAGGCAAACAGTGGCTGCGGTCGCAGAGGAAGATGTGTCTCGCAGAGCAAAATAGCCTAGGAACCAATCTCACCAACCGGTTGGGAACCACGGTTTAAACCTGTTTGGAACTGAACCCGTTGGAACCAAACCCAACCACACCCAAACTGTATTTATGCAAAATCGAACTAAACCAAACTGTTCTCTGCCTATGTCCATTAGCACTCAAACTAAATAAGCCCAGATGCAGAAACCGAACCAACCCACCCGGTTAAACGAAAACCATCCCCAGGTTTAGCCTGGATCATATAGGTTGCAATAACTTAGCCAAATGGACAGTTGGTGGTAGGGGATGATAGGTTTGGAGCGCGTCCATTCTGGTCTAAGGGAAGGCTTCTGAAAGATCCTGTCTTGGTGAAAATCAAGTCTTGTAGGGAAAGTGCACCACCTCTGCAGAAGGAAGAAACTAAGTACTTAGCCGTGTCCGCGGTAATGGACAAATTGAGCATCAAGACGTGGAAGCTATCAAGAATCTCCTCATCCCAATTTTCTAAGTTAAACTTGTGGTTGAACAAGGGTTAAAGGATCTTCAATCTTTGATTGGTAGATGCCTTGGGTGATTTTGCCAAACAAAAACTTAGTGTTTTAAAATGATAAGGAAAATCTATTTTGAGCAAAGCAAGCCTAAGCTCCACTTAGCCAAATGCATATAGATGATAGATACCACTATACTACCATAGTATCACTTGCCAATACAATTCAAATGTATTGACCCTTGTGGCTGTAACTTATTATGTTGCAGGTTTGTTTGATGTTAGTGAAGTGTGTTGATTAGGATTACAAGTCTACAACCAACATGATTGCCTGTGGCACTTCGAAGATGTAGGACTCCATGCTATATAGTTATTTCTGCTGCATTGTAATGAGATAGCCAAATGAGCTATGTAAGATGTAATGAATTATTTTATTCCTGGTTATAAAGTTGTATTATGACCTTTGTTTCTTGATATTACATCTTAACTATGGATGCTAGCTATTGATCCAGGGACTAGCATTGTAAACACATGGATCTCTACCTTATTAAAGGTTGGGACCTCTATAGATGGTATCAGAGCACTATGTTGCCTGTAGGATTGTAACCCTAGGATTGGACAAAACCCCTTAGAAAAATAAGAGTTGTATTTCTTCCAAAACTTATTTACAAACAATCTTGTAACCTCTTTCCTCAACCATTTTTGATTTTGATTCTACATCTCTTCTATTTCAACTTGATGGACAAAACCTCAACCATGAGCAAAGGACTTCACCAACTCAAATGACTTCAACTTCAACACCATCAAAGACTTCAACTTTAGTTTCATCAAGGACTTCAACCTAAATATCACTAAGGAATACAAGTGAGACAAGAAATATTACTCAAGACTTGAAGACTAAGGAAACACAACTTAGAAGGAACCATCATCACCTTTGAAGTTTTGTGACCAAGATGCAAGAAATTCTTCAAGAATACAAAGATCTTGTTCAAGAAGGAACAACTAAGAAGAATGGAATTACCTCAAGAAAACCATATAGTTGGACCACCATATTAGTGTTTAGTTTAGAATAAACACACCAACTTATGTGGTGTAGCAAAAATATTTTGTTGCCTAAAAATGTCTTGAACTTTGTTGTTTGAGTGAAATGTTTGTTTGCGATTGCTTGCACATTGCTTGTGTAAATTGTGATGTGTGTGATTAGAATTATTTCCTTAGAAATCTTTGCCTATTCTAATCCCAATCCAACCCAAACAAATGACTACCCCAAGAGACTCCAACATCAAGAATGGTGACAACAACAACCAAGAAATGCACATGAGAGAACTCATAGTAACCCAAACCCAGTTGAACCAAGCGACAACTCAGTTTTTAGCCAACAACAATGAGTTAGACCCAACCATGCAAAGGTTTTTGGAAACCCAAACCCAATTGTTGCAAAGGATGACAAATCAAATGATCAACATGGGAGACAACCTTTCCTAAGGAGATTGTGACAACAATGATGTCAAGGATGATATTATAGAAGGAACTCAAGCTTGCGATATTTGTGGAGACATGAATCACACTTCCAAAGAGCATGAAGATCAATGCCCTAATTGTGAAGAGAAACATCCAACTAAACAATGCCCCACAACTCAAGTGACTTGTTTCCTATGTGAAGGAAATAATCATGTCCCTATCCAATGCCCCATCTATCCTATAGTTCAACAAAGGAAACAAGGTGGAGTGCAACAAAAGTTTGGAAACCCCCATGAGGAAACAACTTCTACCAAGAAGGATGAAGACAAAGGAAAATCTCAGCTTGCACCTCCATGCACTATGACTCACATTGATGGACAAAAGAGGAAACGTATGTATTATCCAAAGAAACGATTAAGGAAACAAGGAGACTTTCCCACCTTTGAGGTGAGATATGAAGAGCATGAACTAGAAGAACTTCTAGATTTGGAGAAACCCAAGAAGAAGAAGTATAACGAAATTAGCCAAGTGTGGTGCAACAACTACAAAGAGCTAGGCCATTATATACCAACTTGCCCATAGAAGATACGTGAAGAACTCAACCTTGTCACATGTTACAATTGTGGTAACCAAGGACATTATGCAAGCAATTGTCCAGAAAAGATGAAGTACAAGACAAGCAAGCCTATGAGGGATCTCAGCCTTGTCACATGTTTCAAGTGTGGAAACAAAGGACACTATGCAGATGTCTGTCCAGAGAAGCTTCATCAAGATCCCAAGCAAGCCAAGATGTAACCTAGTTGAAAACCTTTTTAAGGGTGGTAGTACCCTAGTTGCCTTGAGCCAACTTGTAACCTCTAGCTTTTCCAAATCTCGGGACGAGATTTCTTTTAAGGGTGGTAGCCTGTCACATCCAAAATTTTCCAAATTTTGTAATGTGAAAAATAAATAAACAAAATAAATAATTGTTGAAATTTAGGGTGAAAAGAAACTTTTTGTTTTGAAATGAAAACATCAAAACCCATCTTGAACAAACTTTGAATAAAATTTGAATCCAACTAAATTCAAATCAAGTGCAATGCATTCTTCATAAATGAATCTTGAAATTTAAACACTTGGAAAATAAACCAAAACTCTAAAACCCTAATGGGAGAAAATCATTTCCAAGATCTCTCTAAGACTATGGATTTGATCCATATAAAAATTGTCAACAAAACATTTATAAGTGATCAAAATGATAAATAAAAATATTATAAAGCCATAGAAATTGGTTTCACTTAATTTGGAACCATGGATAAAAACTTATGAACTTAAAAAGATGAAAGGAAATAATTTCCAAAGCTAATAGCTCCTATCTAAAATCCATACCAAATGCTGAGCAAATAATCCTAATGAGATTTAAAAGGGCAAACAAATATTAAATAAAATTATACAAATTGGAATCACCAAATTTGGATCTAGAAATAAAAAGATATGGATTTTATAATATAAAGAAAGAAATAATAAATAAGGAATATTCAAAATCCAAAATAAAACTTGGACAAGTCCATAAGCAAATGGAATAAATATAATCCAAATCCAAATGAAATAAATGGATAAAGAATATTCAAATAAAATTATATGGCATTAAGCCATATTCTAAATTATATATGGATAAAGATAAAATTCCTAATAGAAATGATTAATTAAATCATGGGAAAATAATAATTGGAATTTACCCAAGGGAGAATAGAGTTATTTAATTAACTTAAATGGAATCAAAGAAATCATCTAAATAAAATTGATGGAATTAAAACCATATTTGATTTCATTGGAATAAAGACATTTGCCCAAATTAAATGATTAATAATCATATCAAAATACTTTAAATAAATCAAAGTGAATTATTTAAACACCCTAATAAATAAATAAATAAAACCTACTGAAAAGGTTTGGTAAAATTTTGATTTCAAATAAGGGTTTGAGAATTTAATTAAATCTTATTTAATAAAGGAAAGTGCCCTTTTTAAATAAAATAATAAAATAATTATCCCAAAATTATCTTTAAAATCCATGTTTAAACAGTATAGAAACTACTGAAAAGTTTTGAAAAGATTTGATAAATAAATCTGATTCAAATAAGAGTTTGAATTTGAAAACAGAAAATCTAAATAGAAAAAGAAAAATGATTTTTTTTGAAAGAACGACCCAACCCAGCATGCCCAGCCCACTGTCCCAACTAGCCAATCCCTCCTCTCAACCGGAGCATTTTATCACCGCAGAACACATCCGCGCAGTCAATGACGGTTGGACCCCACCTCGTTTTTCTCTCACTCGCTGACTAGCCAGCCCCACCCGTCAGTCGTCGTCTCCACTCCGCGGTGACCACGCCGTCCGTTTCCTGCCGATGAATGCCGACGTTTAATTCACATAAATGCCGCGCTTAAACCTTGTCGCGACCACGCAAGTTAAAGCGCCCAGGTCCCCTTCCCATTTCCCCTCACTCTCCCCTTCAACTCCGCCACCAGCCTGTGTTGATTTTGCCCGAGACCACCCTCTGCTCCGACAACCTCCGGCGACAATCCCGACCGCTCCTCGCCTCCCCTTGCTCCCTAACCTCCACGAGAACACTACCCATATCTTGGCGAACCTTTCTGCAGAACCAGCTAGCCCGCGCGTGCTCCACATCGTTGGCAACGTCAACACCGAGCACCGCCACGGTCTGCAGCAGCTCCGACGAACCCTACTGGTAGTCTCTGACCACACGTCCCACTCTCCTTGACCCTCACGCCTTCATGGCTCTCTCGCGCATCTAACGCCGCCACTATTTGGTCTTCCCGTGACTTGTAGCCCCACCATCGACGACGACAGAGCGTGCCCGACGCCAGGGACATCTCTGGCGAGGAATTGCAGCCACACCCGTGCGCCCCTCCGCCAACAACGACCACCTCGAGCATCAGCAAAGCACTACGAATCTGGTGATCTTCTTCCCACCATCTCTTGCTTCCTGAATCACTGGTATCATCCTCGTCTGAGCGCGCCGCCGCCACTCGCCGCCACCAGCGCCACCAATCTATGGTTGGTGTGCTGTGAACCGTTAGATCCCGATCGCGTGGCTGCCATAGATTCATTAAATGAAGGGGTACAGATTGATCTGTGCCGTGCAATGTTAAGTAGATCCTGCGGTCCACATTGCCTAATCCGAACGAAACGGTATGGACGAATCAGAACACACCACGTGGCCTAGAGTTTGTTTTAAAACCAGAAACTTTTCTATTAGATGTGTGAATTTGTAAATTGCATAACTTTTGATCCATCCTTCCAAATTTTATAAATTTTATATCAATGGAATTAGAAAAACAAATACTTTACAACCATGCACTTTGTTTAATGATTTGATTCTAGAAAATTAGTTGTTTTTGCAGAAATTTGTGTAGGCATATTTTGTGTCTAAAATTCATTCTAAATTTTTTTTGAGATAAAATCTTTTGTAAATGGATTGTTTTGAACCTACTGACCATAGCAACCAACTTATGGATTTCAAATTATGTTTTGTGAAGCTAAAGAATAAATCTTTGAATTAAAGCATTTCTAGCTAAATAAAAATGTTGATTATGTTTTAAAAATGCTTTTTGAGTAAAACCTTTTGAAACTGGTTGGAATTAAACTCTCTAACCCTAAACACCAAGTTTTATGATTTAAAAATATATTTGGTGAACCCTAGAAAAATTATTACTTTGTTTAAAGGCATTTCTAACAAAATAAAATATTGCTTGGGTATAAAAATGGTTTATAAGTAAAACCTTTTGCAAATGAATTTAATATTAAACACTTGACCACAAAACACTAAAATTTGTGTTTAAAAATATATTTATCAAACACTAGAAAATATTACTTTGATTTGAACCATTTCTAGCAAAACAAAAAGGACTTAAAATGGCCATTTTCACTAACTTAATATCAAATGGTTTTTACTACTTTTATAAATGACAAATAGATGCTTTAGAGTGTTTATGGCCTAATAGAAACCACTTTTCCAAATAAAACAAACTTTGGCATGCTTGCATGCATTGCTTTGTTTTTATTATTCTATGTGATCATTGCTTGAATGGTAGATTGAATATTTTCTTGCTTGATTGAATTGTAGTGGAATTTGAAGAGTGTGACTATTGCAAAGATCAAGGAGTGAACTTATATTCTCTACCAAAATGGCAAGTGGTGCTTCATATTTTTGTCCCAATATTTTGACTATGCATTAGAAATATTTTGTATAGGGCTTGCATGAATATTTTTGCTAAGTATCTATATGCTATGCTTGGGAAATCCTAGTAGTTGTAGAATTGTTAGATTTTTCTCTAAGTTAAGATACTTGATATTGCCATTCTTAGCCTATCTAGTAGCACCAAGGGTGGAATATATACATGCTATGGAAAAATATTGCTAAGTCTTTGACTTATGTTTTTGCTTAACAAAACAACTAAGTGAATGAAACACATGGGTGGATTGGTAATTGCTTGGTGGTTTTTGGTTGAGTGGTTACCAGGGACCATTTTCTAATGGTCTACCCTTTGTATATCACTTGTGGAATGCAACCCAGGAACAAAGGGATTTGAGATGTCAAATGTTAAGAAGCTTCTAGTGCAACCACATGGCATTATGGGCTCTGCCTGGATCATATAGGTTGCAATAACTTAGCCAAATGGACAGTTGGTGGTAGGGGATGATAGGTTTGTAGGGCGTCCATTCTGGTCTAAGGGAAGGCTTCTGAAAGATCCTGTCTTGGTGAAAATCAAGTCTTGTGGGGAAAGTGCACCACCTCTGCAGAAGGAAGAAACTAAGTACTTAGTCGTGTCCCCGGTAATGGACAAATTGAGCATCAAGACATGGAAGCTATCAAGAATCTCCTCGTCCCAATTTTCTAAGTTAAAACTTGTGGTTGAACAAGGGTTAAAGGATCTTCAATCTTTGATTGGTAGATGCCTTGGGTGATTTTGCCAAACAAAAACTTAGTGTTTTCAAATGATAAGGAAAATCTATTTTGAGCAAAGCAAGCCTAAGGTCCACTTAGCCAAATGCATATAGATGATAGATACCACTATACTACCATAGTATCACTTGCCAATACAATTCAAATGTATTGACCCTTGTGGCTGTAACTTATTATGTTGCAGGTTGGTTTGATGTTAGTGAAGTGTGTTGATTAGGATTACAAGTCTACAACCAACATGATTGCCTGTGGCACTTCGAAGATGTAGGACTCCATGCTATATAGTTATTTTGCTGCATTGTAATGAGATATCCAAATGAGCATGTAAGATGTAATGAATTATTTTATTCCTGGTTATAAAGTTGTATTATGACCTTTGTTTCTTGATATTACATCTTAACTGTGGATGCTAGCTATTGATCCAGGGACTAGCATTGTAAACACAGGGATCTCTACCTTATTAAAGGTTGGGAACTCTACAAGCGCCAAGTTGCTGCGCCCATTCGCTGATCCCGATCTCTAATGTTGCATACTATGCCCACTGTTGTGAGGCTCTATCCCGCCTCCGCCGCCGGACAAGCTGGGCAACACGGAGGATGGTAGATCTGTAGGGTTCGCAACATAGAAAACAAAAAATTCCTACGGTGGGAACAACTATGTACCAAGATCTATCTACTAGATACAAGAAACGGGAGGATATACATCCGTAGAGAACATACCCTTGAAGACCGACAAAACTTAACGAGGTTGTACTCGTGGATGATGTAGACGAACGCTTGTCGATCTTAAGATCGAGAGGAAGTCCTAGCGCCACAAATCAGCGGCGCATCTGTGCTCGCACACACGTTCGAGCCACTGAGCAACCTCCGCCTCCTTGCTCCAGCGATGCAACGGAAGCAACATCTCTTTCTTGATGAAAAGCCACCGGGAACATGTATCTCACTAGTTCAAGACCAGGGGATAAAAACTAAAGGGGGAGAGAGATCCTTCACGAGGAGGTGTGAGTGAGAGAGAGAGGGAGATGGTCTCCTTTTATAGGAGGAGGGGGGGAACCCCAAGGGGGTGGCCGGCGCATGGGGATTCCCCCTTGCCCTCCCTCCATTCATGTGGGTGGAGCATCCACTCACTTTTATCCCCTTCATTTCTCCACTCAAAATTCCCATTAAATTTCCACCAAATTTAATGCAATCTCTATTTCAATAAAACTCCTTTTATTTATGTAGAATTTTGTCAATTACCTTAATGGACAAACATTCACATATAACCCCTTGCTAGTATTTAATTTCACATGCAGAAACACTTTCAGCAATTTCACCCGAAACGATTCCGGTGTCTAGTGTAAATTCCTGCGCTTTGTTAATATTTTCAACATGAAACTATTTGTTCCAAATGGTGTCCGTGTCTCTTAAGTGTGTCACCCTACGGTTCGCGAATAATACAGACATGATCGAGACCCCTCTCAGATCAATAATCAGAAGCGGGACCTGGAGATCCATACTGGCTCCCACACATTCAACGATGACTTTCTTGTGATCGTGAAAACCTTTTATGCTAGAATATTAATCCCTTTGTCTCGCGATATATTACATGTCTGAGATTCGATTATCGGTATCTTCATACCTAGTTTGATCTCTATACTAACATGTACTCTTTTCTTGTTCCCGTGATATAACATTCTAGTGATCAAATCACTTGCTTGCAAGCTAACCAATGTGATATCACCGAGAGGGACCAGATTATATCTATCCGTCATCGGGATGAAAAAATTCCACTCTTGATCCATGGGCCTCAACATAACACTTTAGTAGCACTGAACCCATCTTTATAATCATCCTGTTACGGTGTGATGTTTGATGTTATCAAGATACTCTTCCAGTGTTAGTGATTGGCATGATCTCATGGTCTAAGGATTAGGATTACTTCGTATGATGTTATAGCAATATAAACTGATTGACTTTGATCATAATGCTATACTTCGGATGAATGTTCATCACACCATTCCAATAATGTTGTTACCTCGTTATTAACAACATCCAATGTCCATGATCAGGAAACCTTGATCATTTTATTAATCAACGAGCTAGTTTATAAAAGAGGCATAGCTAGGAACTTTCTGTTTGTTTATTAAACACACATGTATTAACATTTCCGTATTAATACAATTATAGCATGAAAAATAAACATCTATCATATACTTGGAATATACATAATGACCACTTTATTATTGCCTGGCATATTCACTTCAGTCTCCCACTTGCACTAGACACAATAATCTAGTTACATAGTGATAAATCTAACACCCATGGAGTTCTGGCATTGATCATGTTTTGCTCTAGGGAGAGTTTTAGTCAACGGATCTACTACATTGATATCCATGTGTACTCTACAAATCTTTATATCTCCATCCTTGACATGCTCGTGGATGGAGTGAAACCGGCGCTTAATATGCTTGGAATTCTTGTGAGACCTTGGTTCTTTGGCATTGGCTATGGCTCCATTGTTTTCACAATAGATCACCATTGGGTCCAACGTGCTCGCGACCACACCTAGTTCGGTTATGAATTCCTTCATCCAAACTACCTCCTGAGATGCTTCCGAAGCAGCAACATATTCGGCCTCCGTTGTTGATCCCGCCACCATGGGTTATTTGGAACTCCTCCAACTAACCGCTCCACCATTCAAGAGAAATACGTATCTGGATTGAGACTTAGAGTCATCCGGATCAGTGTCGAAGCTAGCATCGACATAACACTTAGCGACAAGCTCTTCTTCACCTCCGTACACGAGAAACACATCCTTAGTTCTTCTCAAGTACTTAAGGATATTCTTGATCGCTATCCAGTGTTCTGATCCTAGGTCAGATTGGTATCTACTAGTTAAACTAATAACATGTGCCACATCGGGTCTTGTACATAGCATGGCGTACATTATAGAGCCTATGGATGAAGCATAGGGGACTTGTCCATTATCTTTCTTTCTTCCGCCGTAGCCGGACTTTGAGTCTTACTCAATGTCTTGCCTTGCAACATAGGTAAGAACCCTTTCTTACTTCCGTCCATTTTAAATTTCTTTAAAATCTTATGAAGGTATGTACTTTGCGATAGCCCTATTAGGCGCCTAGATCTATCCCTATAGATCTTTATGCCTAATATGTATGACGCTTCACCTAGGTCCTTCGTTTGAAAATTTGTTGTTTAAATAACTTTTAACACTGTTTAAAAGATCTATATCATTTCCGATCAATAATATGTCATTCACATATAATATCAGAAATGCCACATCGCTCCCATTCACTTTCTTGTAAATACAAGCCTCTCCATAAGTTTGAATAAATCCAAACTCTTTGATCACCTCATCAAAACGGAGATTCCAACTCCAGGATGCTTGCTTCAGTCCATAGATGGATCGCTGAATCTTGCATACCTTTTCAGCATCCTTAGGATCGACAAAAACCTTTGGTTGTACCATATACAACTCTTCTTCAATGTTGCCATTGAGGATGTAGTTTTGACATCCATATGCCATATCTCATAGTCGAAATATGCAGCAATTTCTAACATAATCCTAACTGACTTTATCATTGCTATGGGAGAGAATGTCTCATCATAGTCAACTCCTTGAATTTATCGAAACCCTTTTGCGACAAGTCGAGCTTTATAGACGGTTATATTACCATCATCATCAGTTTTCCTTTTGAAAATCCATTTATTCTCCATGACCTTTCAGTCATGAGGTAAGTCCACCAAGGTCCAAACCTGGTTTTCGTATATGGATTCCATTTCGGATTTCATGTCTTCTAGCCATTTGTTGGAATCCGGATCATCATCGCTTCTTCATACGTCGCAGGGTCATCAATTTCATCCACCATGAAATTCATAACAGGATTTCCGTACAACTCGGGAGCTGCATGCGTCCTGCTAGACCTGTGAGATTCGGTAGTATTCTCTTTCGGAGCTTCATTATCGTTATCATTAGTTCCCTCTTCATTTGGTGAAGTCAAGTTCGGAACGGCTTCCGGTGCTGCGCTACTCGCCATATTATGAGGAGAAGGTTCTATAACCTCTTCGAGTTCTACCTTCCGACTACACACACCTTTCGCGAGAAACTCTTTCTCTAAAAAGGATCCATTCTTGGCAACGAAAACCTTTCCCTCGGATCTGTGATAGAAGGAATACCCAATAGTTTCCTTAGGGTATCCTATGAAGACACATTTTTCCGCTTTGGGTTCGAGTTTATCCGGTTGAAGTTTCTTCACATAAACATCGCATCCCCAAACTTTAAGAAATGACAGCTTAGGTTTGTTTGGAAACCACAATTCATACGGTGTCTTTTCAACAGATTTAGATGGTGCCCGATTTAAAGTGAATGCAGCAGTTTCTAGTGCATAACCCCAAAATGACAGTGGCAAGTCCGTCAGAGACATCATAGATCGAACCATATCTAGTAAAGTACGATTATGACGTTCCGACACACCATTTCGCTGTGGTGTTCCGGCAGGTGTGAGTTGTGAAACTATTCCACACTCTTTCATATATGTGTTAAACTCGTAACTTAGATACTCACCTCCATGGTCGGACCATAGAAATTTGATCTTTCTATTACAATGATTTTCCACTTCACTCTGAAATTCCTTAAATTTCTCAAAGGTTTCAGACTTGTGTTTCATCAAGTAGATATAACCGTATCTACTCAAATCATCCGTGAAAGTAACAAAATAACGATATCCACCTCGCGCCGATACACTCATTGGACCACACATGTCAGAGTGTATGATTTCCAATAAATCCGTCGCCCGTTCCATTGAACCGAAAAACGGTGTTCTAGTCATCTTGCCCATAAGGCATGGCTCACATGTATCAAATGATTCGAAATCAAGTGATTCCAAAAGTACATCCGAGTGGAGCTACTTCATGCGTTTAATGCCAATATGACCTAGACGGCAGTGCGACATATATGCGGATATATCATCATTAAGTTTAATCCTTTTAGCATCAACATTATGAATATTTGTAACACTATTATCGAGATCAAACAAAAATAAACCATTCATCATCGGTGCATGACCATAAAAGATATCATTCATATAAATCGAACAACCATTGTTTTCGGATTTAAATGAATAACCACTACGCATCAAACATGATCCGGATACAATGTTCATGCTCAGTGTTGGCACCAGATAACAATTATTCAAGTTTATAACTAATCCCGATGGTAAGTGGAGAGGTAGCGTTCCGATGGCGATCACATCAACGCTTGATCCGTTGCCGACACACATCTTGACCTCACCCCTTGCTAGCGGTCGCTTGTTCCGCAACCCCTGATTCGAGTTACAAATATTAGCAACCGATCTGGTATCAAATACCCAGGTGCTATTGCGAGTACTAGTCAAGTACACATCAATAACATGTATATCGTATATACCTTTATTTGCCTTGCTGGCCTTATTGTCTGCCAAATACTTGGGGCAGTTCCCTTTCCAGTGACCCAACTCATAGAAATAAAAACATTCAGTATCTGGTTTATGACCTCCATTGACCATTCTCTTAGGCACAACAAAAGTGCTGCTCATATTGAGTTTTGCTTTGGCCACCACCCTTTCTCTAGAGGTTGTGGTCTTATCGACTATCAACCCTAGATGCCTATCCTTTATGTCTACTTCGATTGCCACCAAGATGATAGCAAGTTCGGTAAGTGATCCAATCGCACCACTTTTCTTGTAATTCAGCATAAACTCTTTGTAGCTGGGTGGGAGCGACTGCAGAACTCTATCCATCACAAGGTCAACTGGGATACCATATCCTAGTGCCTTAAGATGTTGAACATATCCCATCATCATCATACATGATCGTTCATAGAGTTGTGTTCCTTCATCTTCACACTAAAGAACTCGCTGGAGATCATGTATCTCGCAACATGGATTCGCCTGTCAAACATAGCTGAGTTCCTTCACTGTAGCATCAACATTGCTAAGTTCAAAGCGTCCTTGGAGTTCAGGATCCAATGAGAGAAGGATCACATATTTTACAAGAGTGTAGTCATTAAGCTTTGTGTCGTACACATTGCGCTCATACTGGGATGCATTGCTTGCAGGAGCGTCACCTATCGGACCTTCTAGCACATATTGTTTTTGTGCAGCATTGAGGAACAACCTCAAATTCATGAACCATTTGGTAAAGTTGCTACCGTTCGTTGCATGTTTCTCTTTCTCCATGAACACATTGAAATTAAAAGCAGGTGGTACCATCTACAACAGAATTTGTAAAGTTAGACTAAGTTTATGATAGATCGAGTTCAACTAATCCAAATTAAGAATAAACTCCCACTCAAAAACGACATCCCTCGTGCCTTTTTGGTTATTACATGAACCAAATCCACTACACCAAGTCCAATCATCATGTAAGTCGGTGTAGCTTCAAAGGCGAGCATCCATATGGGCATCATATCTTTCATATGACTCATGCTTAACCTTTCGGTCCGTGTTCCGAGGCCATGTCTGCACATGCTAGGCTTGCCAAGTAAGAACCTTAGTATTTGGATGTGTAAACTGTCTTACACCCAAAATATGATCGTGGATCCAAGAACACCTGATCATCACGTAATATCTTGGAGCGGCAAAACATAATCGGTGCATACTTAAGGGAGAACACATTTTTATCTTGATATCTAAATGAGGGATCATCTTGTTATGCTAATAAAACGCTAAACAAGCAATATAATATGTAACAAACATCACATGTGAAAAAGTAAAATGATATGGCTCTTGCACTTGATCTCCATAATGTGCATCATGGTATGATCTTCATCATTCCTTTATGTGTAAGGCCAAGGTCTATGTAACTTACACGTTATGTGTGTTGTAAGAGTATCGACTTATACTTTTACTTACTACATCACCATATCATGACACTATCCCAATAACAATCTAAACTAGATGCTTCTAATTTATCCATTGCAAGTTTTACGTGGCTTAGGGCTTTCTAAGATAGAACCGTTCTTACCTACAAACATGAACCACAACGAGGATAACCAAATTGTTGACAACTCGTTGCAAATTAGATATTGACTATAGTAGGAGAGACAGACACCCGCTAGCCACTTATGCAAAACTAGTTGCATGTCAAGCGTGGAACAGGTCTCATGTGCGAGGACATGTAAAGTTTGTTTGGACCGCTTCATCCCACTATGCCACCAATATCCAAAGTACAACTAAGAAGCAATAACATGATCATCATCGCCCACATATACATATGTGTACTACCCGTGCAAAGCATCTACGCATAGATCCGGCTCTGATACCACTGTAGGGTTCGCATCATAGAAAACAAAAATTCCTACGATGGGAACAACTATGTACCAAGATCTATCTACTAGATACAAGCAACGGGCGGATATACATCTGTAGAGAACATACCCTTTAAGACCTACAAAGCTAAACGAGGTTGTACTCGTGGATGATATAGACGAATGCTTGCCGACCTCAAGATCGAGAGGAAGTCCTAGCGCCGCAAATCAGCGGCGCATCCATGCTCGCACACACATCCGAGACACCGAGCAACCTCCGCCTCCTCGCTCCAGTGATGCAATGGAAGCAACAACTCTTTCTTGCCAAAAAGCAACCGGGAACATGTATCTCGCTAGTCCGAGACCATGGGGGATAAAAACTAGAGGGGTAGAGAGATCCTTCACGAGGAGGTGTGAGTGAGAGAGAGAGGGAGAGGGGCTCCTTTTATAGGAGGAGGGGGGAACCCCAAGGGGGTGGCCGGCGCATGGGGCTGCCCCCTTGCCCTCCCACCATTCATGTGGGTGGAGCATCCACTCACTTTTAGCCCCTTCATTTCTCCACTCAAAATTCCCATTAAATTTCCACCAAATTTAATGCAATCTCTCTTTCAATAAAACTCCTTTTATTTATTCAGAATTTTGTCAATTACCTTAATGGACAAACATTCACATATAACCCCTTGCTAGTATTTCATTTCATATGCAGAAACACTTTCAACAATTTCACCCAAAACGATTCCGGCGTCTAGTGAAATAAATTCCTGCGCTTTGTTAATATTTTTAGCATGAAACTATTTGTTCCAAATGGTGTCGGTGTCTCTTAAGTGTGTCACCCTATGGTTCGCGAACAATGCGGACATGATCGAGACCCCTCTCAGATCAATAATTAGAAGCGGGACCTGGATATCCATACTAACTCCCACACATTCAACGATGAATTTCTTGTGATCGTGAGAACCTTTTACGCTAGAATCTTAATCCCTTTGTCTCGTGATATATTACATGTACGAGATTCAATCATCGGTATCTTCATACCTAGTTTGATCTTGTTACTGACATGTACTCTTTTCTCGTTCCCGTGATATAACATTCTAGTGATCAAATCACTTGCTTGCAAGCTAACCAATGTGATATCACCGAGAGGGACCAAAGTATATCTATCCGTCATCGGGATGAACAAATTCCACTCTTGATCCATGGGCCTAAACATAACACTTTAGTAGCACTGAACCCATCTTTATAATCACCCTGTTCTGTGTGACGTTTGATGTTATCAAGATACTCTTCCAATGTTAGTGATTGATATGATCTCATGGTCTAAGGATTAGGATTACTTCGTATGATGTTATAGAAATATAAACTCAATGACTTTGATCATAATGCTATACTTCAGATGAATGTTCATCACACCATTCCAATAATGTTGTGACCTCGTTATTAACAACATCCAATGTGCATGATCAGGAAACCTTGATCATCTTGTTAATAAATGAGCTAGTTTATAAGAGAGGCATAACTAGGAACTTTCTGTTTGTTTATTAAATACACATGTATTAACGTTTCCGTATTAATACAATTATAGCATGCAAAATAAACATCTATCATATACTTGGAATATACATAATAACCACTTTATTATTTCCTCTCAGGGAATATTCCCTTCAAGATCATCATACCTGAAAGACTACTTTGCCCTAAAAAAGTGTTGGATACAAACACTTTGCCCTCTTCATGGTTGTAAAAGTAGTAACCAAGGTTTCCTTAGATGTGACACCCTCGGGATCAGGGCTAAACAAATTCCAGACTTCCGTCTGACATAAGCTTAACCTTGAGCTCGAGAATATCAAGTGAAGAATCAGTAACACGGCAGTGACCCTATGACACAAAAATTTATTACAACAAGCTCATAACTGAGCAGAGAACCAAATTATTACAAGCAGAGGTCACTGACCACAAACATCAAACAACGGAAGGCAAGTTATGCTATTAAGTATAGCAAACTTAACAAATGGCCTAAGAGGCCTGAAGCATAACGATGACGTCCCAGCCCAAAAATTTTAGGCTGCCGGCCGGGAACCCCAAGCTACTCGTCGATGTCGATGTAGTACCAAACTCATCTTCAAGGAACACTTACTCTGCCAAAAGTATCAACAAAGCAAGGGTGAGTACAGGGTGTACTCTACAAGACTTATGGCTGGTGGAGTTGTTTTGCATAAAGCCATCTTTGTTTATAAAACGAGAGAGAGAAGAATCTCGTCTAAACAGAGTATTTTAAAAAGGGATAAGGGAGCGACATCTCCGAAATATTGATCATCATCTTTTGATATCCACCAAATCATCATCATCTGAACCCTATCTAGGATCACCCCTCGTACCCATGAGGAAGCATCCTTAAGCACACGTTGATCTGCCAAGTTTTACGATTAGGTTCAAGTTCTCTATGATCTTAGAATCTGGTCACCAAGCATTCATAACCGTGAACACGGCTTTTTGAAAAGATTTAACCCTGCAGGGGTGTACAACTTTACCCACACGTACCAACTGACTCTTAATGCCAACGTATTAGCCCTCTTCCTTGGAAGGCCGGCAGAGGGTGGTTGGCCACGACCTTTACCTTGCTTTCACCGAGACCATGAGTCACGCAATAAGTATGGTTCCGCCGTAAGGGGTCAAATCCTGAAGCCGATACTTAAAGATGTGAGGCGAGGTTGGTTTACCAGGGGCGCTATCTACCCCAAGCAATCCGGTCCACACTTCCCTACCTGTTATGAATGCACCTCCTTCACCGCCTTTGAGAAGATCCAGAATGCATGTCGAATGGAAGGCCCGAACTATGTGACTCATGGAATCTACTAGGCAAGTTAATCAGGCGAGGGGTTCCTAAGACCCGTGTGGCCGTACGCTCATCTCGGTTCCAAAGGCAAGAACTCAGTTCCTAGCGGTGGCGAGCATGGGACTAGAAAAAACGCATCCCACCGTGGCCTCCCATACAAGCCTTAGCAAGTTTAATCTCATATCACTAATCTCATCTGATCATGTTCTCCTATCATACTAGATTATCTGCATCTGATACATCATCTGGATGAACCAGACTCAACAGCTAAGCATGGCTAAGTAGACACAGATAATAGCTCTAACAGTGCACACAAGCCAAACCTAGTTATGCTAGGAGCAGTGGATCAGGTAATATAAGCTCAAAGCGAGTAATGCAATAGATAGGATACTCTATCTATTGATAAAAGACCATAGTAGAATCATATGCATCATGGAAAGAATTGAAATGCTTTCGAAATCATAGGATTATATCATGGTGGGGCTTTGCTTGCCTTTCCCAGTTGATATTCAATAAGCAGATCTTCGGGAGCCTTGTATTTGACTTGGTTATAGTTGGTCAAGTATTTGTCTTTGAGCTTTGACGGTGTTGATCTCAGTCTTCAATCTCGATCTCGACATCATATTCTACCGGAAATGTCAACACCCGAATTTTTAATCCTAGATGCCTGTTATGCCATACCTCGCAATCCTAGGGTTACCATTTTTGCGAGACATAACAGAATTGGATACCACAGTACATCATCCATTACAAACCATACATAAGGTCTTACACAAATAAGGATCTCATGCTCCAGTTCTTAATACAACTTCAAGCAGCGGAACACGTAATAATAACGGTAGCATAGGCGAAGCTCCATCTTCGGGGTCACAGGCAATGCTGACGATGGGAGATGATCCTAGTTGTCGTAACCTTCCTGGGGTCCATCCTCCAGGTACTCCTCTTCATAGTCTGGCCACGGGAATAGCCAGGGACAAAGCCATGAGTACTCTTTAAGTACTCGCAAACTAATACTAACAAGTAAAAGGGTTTTTGGATAATAGGACACTAGGCTCTAGGGTTGTTTTGCAAAGGCCAGATTTATCTCTACTAAGTTAAGAAGCAAGAGAGCTAGTTGAAGTTTATAACACCTAAGTGGGAACTTGTATTTCATAGCACAACCCTGTTGTGGTCAAGTCCAAGTATCAACTCATTTCACAAGTCATTTTGAAAACATCTGACGGGGAACAATATGGCCACTCCAACTGTCCATAACCGTGGACGCGGCTATTCGAATAGTTTGACACTCTGCAGAGATTGTACACTTTCACCACAACATTCGATACATCCGTCAGGAACAAATCTTGAATTCACCATACTCAGTATGCGGATAATCAATCCTAACCATTCAATTACACGCCCTAGTATAAGCACCTCTCCTATGAGTTTGGCCCCCCAACCATGACCAACTGTCATCTTGGGTACTGCACAGGTGGACAATCTTCACAAGGTAGCCTCAGCTCAGACCTTGGCCGTGAGGGAACTAATACTAAGGTATATAAGCTTCCAGTCAAGCCCTACCCAATCTTCGGGTATTGTGGTTGTACGATAAAATTGGAATGGTATCGCATCCAGACAACCATCAGTTTTATAAAGGGCTAAGGCTCATGCCTCAACATTTTCATCACCAAAATCATCTGGTGTTCGGAAACACATGTCAAAACATCTCAGTAGAATGATCCACAATTCTAAGGTTTTCATAACCACTTTCACCAAGTATTCCCATCTAAAGTTGCTCAAGTTTTATGCTTAGCACTAGAATCAACAAGTGGGGGTAGCACTAATGAGGGGTGGTAAACTAGTGGAGTTTCAACTAAGTACAACCTTATATCTTAGGATGATATCAAGGTTTCTAACTTCGGCCAAATTTTATGCTCTTTATGCAACCTTCAAATATATCTTTCTAGGATCTATAAGTCACTTAAGTCAACTCTAAGTTAAAGCTTTGATAAAGAAATAAAGTAGAAGCTTGCAAATAAAACTAGGATTGGGTTATCAAGTGGGTATGATCACATATGCTTAAGGAATATAGTTGGCATGGTAACAAGCAAGTATTAGCTTGCATAGGTCAACTTGATTAGTAAGGATTGCAAGTATGGGCTTGCACAATATTAGTATAAGCTTGCCTTGTGCATAGCAGTGGTTGAAGTTCTCCTCGGCTTCTTCTTCGTAGAATCCTCCTTCCTCCTCGTATCCTTGGTCGGTACTAGCGTCTATAAATAAATATGATGTACACAATCACCAAAAAATACTTAACTACTTGCAATCATCACACAAAAGGGTCCTATAGATGATCTAGCATCATCACTAACATTACAAGATTAAGGCTTGGTTTAATTCCTTTTATTTTTAGAAAAGTAATTTCTACTCATTGAAAAACTACTTAAGATTTACTATTCTCCAAACCAAACATGGGATCATGTTGACACATGTCATCACCACATATTTTAGTCCATGAGAATGTGATTTAAAGTGGCGTCACAATTTAATAAGGTTTTACCCTTTTATTTTAATTAATTAAAGTGGCTAGAAATGCCTATGTGGCATTCTTTTATTACTTGGTCATTATTTTTGTAAGTAAACCTATATATTTTTATATATTCTGAAAGGTATGGTTAAATGTGATTTTTGAGAGTTGGAATCAACTCAAAAGCTAGTATGGTTTTAATTTGAAAAATGTTTGAATGCAGAAAATCTTGTGCCTTGTTATTTTTACCAAAGATGATCTACAGATCCAAATGACTTGAATCCAACGGGCTTGGATTCAGCATTCCCAGACCTTTCTAACAAAATTGGTTTCATTCAATTTGGTGCACTAAATCGACCTGGGTTGATTTTTGAAACTGGGTACAGAAGTGTGTTTGAAATAAAATGGAGAAGGTTTAATTCAAATAACTGGGCTGCGCGGGAAAGGTTAACGGGCCGGCCCGCTAAGCATAGCGCTTCCGCGGGCTGCTTAAGTGGCTGTCCCCATGCGTCAGTGAGACAGGGGGTGCGAAGCGGTATGGGGAGATGTGGTGCGTTCGATCTGGTTCTAATCCAACGGCTGAGGGTCATCGTCGACTTTGGGCAACGCCGGCGAGACAGAAACCTAGCATAGCCAGTGGGGGTCGTTGGGGGCTCACCGGGGTTCAGGCGAGGGTCGGCGAGGCGGGCGAACGACGAAGTCGACGACGGCGAACCTCCTGGTACCGGCAGCTTCTCCTGGGGTGGCTCCAATCGCCGGCTCCCTTCTTCTCCAGCAGCGGCGGGCTCCGGTGAAATTCCAGCGCTGCGCTGCTCGCCTTGCTCCGGGAACGGGGTGGAATGATCAGTGAGAAGAGGGGAGTGAGATGGTGTGCTCAGTTCGGCTGGGGGTGGCCTCTATTTATAGTCGCGACGACGAGACCGAACGGGATGGGCAGGCGACGGTGGCGACATGGCTACGGGCTGCTAGAGGCATGGCCGGCGGTGGCGATCGCTTGGTGGTCTCCTAGCGATGCTCTACGGCTTTAATGCGCATGTAGGGGCGATTCGGTTTGGTCTGGAACGCACGATGCTCTGCGCGGCAGAGGCGGCGTCTTCGACGGCGAGCAGTGGCTGTGCGGCATGGGGCGGCAAACGGGGATGTCTGGCGGTCTCCTGGGTCGGTGGCGATCATGTATGCACGCGGCAAGGGCGACGCACGGTCTGTGGGCTTCGGTCGAGCGTGGCGCTCTGGCGCATGCTCGACATGGTTGACAGAGGCACGGGCGCGGCGTTCCTGGGTGCTGTGTTCGACGTCTTCGAGGCAGGGCTAGTCGAGAGGGGGCGGTGAGGCATGGGTGATCTCCCAGACAAGGTTGGCACGGCTAGTTTCCTTCCTAGCTTGCTGTCTGCACTGGGGTGGCATGGTGAGCTTCAGCTGTTCACCATTGATGGCATTGCCTAGCTTACAGGGATGCTAAGGGTGTGCAATTGAGCTAGATGATCTACTAAAACCTAGTTATAACCAGAGAGGGAACAAGTTAGGCTTCAATCACTGCTCACAATAGTGTTTGGATTTTGTTTGATTTGTGTCTGCCAAGTGTTTGATGAAATGGCCGCAAGAACTCAAGTTTTGAATTTTGAAAAGATTTTTGGTGGGTGTGCTAGGTTGGTGCTGGTGAGTCTGCAGATGCTTGGGTTTTGAAAGTTGATCTTGTTTGAGTGGTTTTTGAAAAAGTGGGATCTTCCCATATGAATAAGATTCAATTTTGAATTGTCATTTAAACTATGCATTTGAAAGTTTCTGGATGATTACAAAGTGGGCCTTGATACTTTGTTATGAGTACAATCAAGGGGTGCAAAGATCCAGAAAAGTTTCTGTTAGGTTCTGAAAGTTTGAGACAGCCAAAGTAGGCATGGGAGTTAAATTAGTCAAAATGACCATTCCCTTATTTTATTTGTTTTGATTTACTTGTCTTTGGGAAAAGTGTGGGAAATTTTTAGATGATGGTTATTTCACCTAAGGATCCATTTACAAGCAATGGAACACACAAATAAGGTGGTTCAAAAGAATTCAAAATGAAATGCATACTCACATGCATGCTTCCATAATTTTATTTAGAAAAGTTTTTGTTAACCCTAACTTTGATGATTAGAGTTTGATGATCCAAGTTTAGTATTTTTGGGATGTTACAAACCTCCCCCCTTAAACAAAATCTCGTCCCAAGATTTGAGAAAGGACGAAAAAGATTACCTAGGATTTGAAGAGATCGGGAAACTCCGTCCTGATATGATCTTCGCGCTCCCAGGTAGCTTCCTCTTCTGTGTGGTTGCTCCACTGAATCTTGAGATACTTGATGCTTTGGGTTCGGGTAGTTCTGAAAGCTTCTTCCAAAATACGGATGGGCACTTCGGGATAGGTTAGGTCATCATTGATCTCTATGATCCGGTGATCGATATTCTTGAACACTTCCGTCTTCTCTGGAACTTCGAGACACTTGCGAAGTAACGAGATATGAAACACATTGTGCACTGCTGACATCTCTTCAGGTAGTTCCAATTGATATGATACTTCTCCACGACGGTTCAAAATCTTGAAACGTCTGATATATCTAGGGGCTAACTTTCCTTTGAGTTGGAAACGCTGCATTCCCTTCAATGGCGACACTTTCAGATAAACAAAATCTCCTATGTTGAAGGCTAGGTCTCGACGTCTCTTGTCAGCGTAACTCTTCTGTCTGGATTGGGCGGTCTTGAGGTGCTCACGAATCTTGTGAACCTTCTCTTCTGCTTCTCGTAGGATGTCGGGTCTGAAAATCTGACTCTCTCCTACTTCCGACCAGTTCAAAGGGGTGCGACACTTCCTTCCGTACATAAATTCAAATGGGGCCATTTGCAAACTGGCTTGATAACTGTTATTGTATGAAAATTCTGCAAACGGCAGACAGTCTTCCCACTTGGATCCATATTCTAACACACATGCTCTCAGCATATCTTCGAGTATTTGGTTTACTCGCTCCGTTTGTCCATCTGTCTGAGGGTGATACGCGGTACTGAAATCTAGGCGGGTTCCTAAACCTTTTTGGACTTTCTTCCAGAATCTCGAGGTAAACTGAGTTCCTCGATCCGATACGATGTTCTTGGGTACTCCATGCAAACTAACTATTTTAGCGATGTATAACTCCGCTAGCTTCAAACTCTTATATGTGGCCTTGACGGGCAAGAAATGGGCGACTTTGGACAATCGGTCCACTATGACCCAGATAGAGTCATTTCCCCTACTAGAAGTAGGCAGTCCGGTGATAAAGTCCATTCCAACGGAATCCCATTTCCATCCGGAATGTGCAATGGTTGCAACAATCCAGCGGGTCTTTGATGTCCTGCCTTGACTCGCTGACATATATCACACTTGGCGATATAGCTTCCGATTTCTCTCTTCATCTTATGCCACCAAAATTGCTCTTTCAAATCTTGATACATCTTAGTTCCTCCAGGGTGGATAGAATAAAGAGTATCATGAGCTTCCTTCAGAATAACTTCTTTCAACTCAGAATCTGCTGGTACACAAAGGCGTCCTTTGTACCACAGAACTCCCTCTTCGTCTTCGGTGAATCCGGGTACTTTGCCTGTACCGATACGACGCTTGATTCTGTCGATACTAGCATTTCCCTTCTGCGCCTGTTTGCTCTGACTGATCAAAGTGGGCCGGAGTTCTATGCTAGCCAAAAATCCTTCACTTACTAATTCTATTCGAAAATCTTCCATCTCTTTGTGCAAACTTGGTTGCTCCTTCAAGATCATGGAGTTCAAGCGGCACGGCAATCTGCTAAGGGCATCTTCTACCACATTGGCTTTACCAGGGTGATAGTGAATGTCCAGATCGTAATCCTTGGTTATCTCAATCCATCTTCTCTGTCTCATATTCAGCTCCTTCTGAGTGAATATATACTTCAGGCTCTTGTGATCCGTATAGATCTCACAACGGTTTCCCATGAGGTAATGCCTCCATGTCTTCAGGGCTAGAACTACGGCTGCGAGTTCGAGGTCATGGGTTGGGTAATTTTGCTCATGTTGCTTCAATTGTCGAGATAGATAAGATATAACTTTGCCTTCTTGCATTAGCACACATCCGAGACCGATCTTGGATGCGTCACAATACACATCGAAGGGCTTCATGATATCCGATATGATCAAGATTGGGGCTGAAATCAATCTCCTTTTGAGTTCTTGAAAACTCACTTCACATTTGTCTGTCCATTCAAACTTCTTGTCCTTCTTCAGTAATTGGGTCATGGGTCTGGCGATACTCAAGAATCCTTCTATGAATTTGCGGTAGTATCCTGCCAATCCGAGAAATGCACGAACTTGGGTTTGAGTGGTTGGGGCTTGCCAATCTTCTACATCTTTCACTTGGCCAGGGTCAACGGCAATTCCTCCGGCGGATACAATGTGACCGAGGAATCCTACCTCCTGTAACCAGAATTCACATTTGCTAAACTTGGCATACAACTGATGCTCTCTAAGGGTTCCAAGAATGGTCCTTAGGTCTAGCTCATGTTCTTCTTCTGATTTGGAGTAAATCAGAATTTCATCAATGAAAACAACAACAAACTTATCCAGGAAGTCCATAAAAATCTTATTCATGAGGTTCATGAAATAAGCGGGGGCATTGGTTAATCCAAAAGACATGACTGTATACTCGTATAATCCATATCTGGTGGTAAAGGAAGTCTTTGGGATATCCTCTGCACGAATTTTGAGTTGATGATAGCCAGTCCTAAGATCAATCTTAGAAAACACTTTGGCACCGGTCAATTGATCAAACAAATCTTCTATCTTGGGCAAGGGGTACTTGTTCTTGATGGTGACATCATTCAACTTTCGATAATCCGTACACAAACGGTTACCTCCATCCTTCTTGTCTACAAACAAGACATGTGATCTCCATGGTGACGCACTTGGTTGAATCAATCCAATTTCCAGCATGGCATCCAGCTGCTTCTTCAGTTCTGCTAGCTCTGACGGGTTCATACTATAGGGTCTCTGGGCTATGGGTCCAGTTCCGGGGATAAGTTCGATGATAAACTCGATATCCCGATCTGGGGGCATACTGGGCAAAACATCTGGAAATACATTGGGGTATTCACAGACTATCCAGACTTGGTCAATGGTAGGTTGGGTTATACTCTTGTTGCATTTGAATTGGCGAGGTAAGGTTTCAGATATATGCTCGACTGATATTCCGGCGGTACTGGTCATGGTGATGGCTTTCTTGGCACAGTCAATCAATCCTTTATGTTTGGACATCCAATCCATTCCTAGTACTACTTCCAAACCTTTAGTTCCGAGTACTATCAGATTAGCATAAAAATCTATGCCATGGATTCGGATAGGGACGGCTTTGCAAATTTGCCTAGCCTTGGTGGTTGATCCGGGAATTTGAACAATCATTACATGCTTCAATTTGGTTGGTTGAATTTTACTAGTGCATGCAAATTCTTCGATGACAAATGAATGCGATGCACCAGAATCAAACAACACTCTTGCCAGTACTGAATTAACAGAAAACATACCCAGCACGACGTCTGGCACTTCCCGAGCTTCTTCAGCATGCATGAGAAAAAGACGGCCATTGCGATTGAACGAATTCCCTAGGGCAAACCTTCTTCCTGGCTGAACACGACGCTGCTGCTGAGCTGGGACATTGGTATTGGGTGCTGCGGCATTCTTCTTGTTGGGGCACTCGTTGGAGTAGTGACCTTTATTTCCACAGTCATAACAAGTCACTTGCGACTTGTCCTTTGCTGCTACAGGCACCGCATTGCTTCCAGTCCGCGGGGCAGTGTTGGTGTTGGTGGCAGCATTGTTGGTGTTGAACTTGGGTGGGGCACGATTGAAATTGCTAGAGTTGCCGGGGTTGTTGTGATTTCCTCCGGGCCTAGGGTTTCCACGGTTTGGATAGGTGGGACGGTTCATCGGGGGTCTGTTGGTTCTTGGGGCAAATCCTAGAGATGGGTTAGGGCGATATTTTGGGGTCTGATGGGTTCCTGGCTGATGCATCATGCGACGCTTGTGGTTCTCATTGGCTTGGTTGATCTTTCCTTCCATCTGGATAGTAGAGTCGACAAGGGCTTCAATATCAGCAAAGGGGATATTGACTAACACAGTCTGCATCTCATCATGCAGACCATTCAGGAATCTTTCTTTCTTCTTGGCTTCAGTGTCGATCTCATCCGGGGCATACCTAGCTAATGACAAGAATTTGTCACGGTATTCCACTACAGTCATCCTTCCTTGCTTCAGCTCTCTGAACTCGTCTCTCATCCTCTTGATCAAACCCGGTGGCACATGGGTTCTGTTGAATTTGACCTTGAATTCCTCCCAGGTCATCATCTGGCCTCCGGTCATTGCGCGAACACTGTTCCACCATGCCCTGGCATCTCCGACTAGATAGTGGGTGGCGAACAGAACTTTCTCATTGGCTTCCACTCCGGTGACTTCTAAGTTATTTTCCATGGTTTGTAACCAATCATCATCGTCTAGGGGCTCTTCTGACTTAGTGAAAACAGGTGGGTTGGTATTCTGGAAATTCTTGAGCTTAGATCCATGGTTATATTGATTTCAGTGGCCTTGGTTGTTGTGGGCTAGCTGAGCTATCTGTTGCAGGGTGGCTAGGTTGGCTTTACGTTCCGCTCTTTCAGCTTCACGATCAGAAGTCAACATTTGCAGGATCTGCAACATCGGGTCCGGGGATGAACCACTTCCTCCGCGTGGCATCTGAAGATTGAGATAGATCATGAGAAAAGAGGGAAATTTCTAAGGTTCTGGGATTTTGAAAAGTTTTTAAAGTTTGACTCAGATTTTTCTAGCAACTTGCTTTTCATTCATTCATTCACACGATACAAACACACACCACAAAACAAGAAAAACAGATGGTTTTAAGAACCATTCTGAAAACTACGATACAGTGGGACCGAATACTACTCACTACGCTAGTGCTCAAGTGCTACTACTCCTCAGAATCTGTGGCTTCATCATCTTCATCATCATCGATGAAGGCAAAATCATCCTCATCGGTGAAGAAGTCCATAGCCTGATCATCCAGAAAATCATCATCATCGCTGAGATAGGAGTAAGGGTTTCCACGAAGATCCTCTCCTGCATTCTCCCTTTCCTCCAACTACATGTCTCTCTCGTGGATGGTCTCCTCCAAAGATGAGATGCGGTGACGAAGACGGGCAATGATGCGCTCCTTCTTGTCGAGCTGACGGCGACGAGACTTGCGATCCTTCGCTAGCATGGCGATGGTCTGATCCTTCGTCTTGATGATGGCAGACTTGTGGTTGGAGTAGTCACGGCAGTTATCCAATTCCTGCTGACGATCATACATCATGAAGCTAAGGTGGTCCAATTGGGTCTTCAGCTCGGGGTGATATGGGGCTTCCAGTGGCTGTCCATTTGCATCACGCCTTGGTTAAAACTCAAAGCGGGTTCCCTTGATCTGATTGATGCTCTGCCCACATAGACGAGAAAGAGCTTCCTGCATGGCCCTGGCAAGTCCATCTAGCCAGTTGTTCTCTCTCAAGGTAAACTGAATTCCCTCAGCAGTGGGAGGTTCAATCTTTCCTCGGAGACTTGCAACAATTAGCCACTGCAGATCTTCTCCTCCTTGATCATTGAGCCGAGCTCCAAAGAACTCGGGGTGCGGACGCTCCAGAAGTTCCGAAAGCTGGTCCAAATCCCTCTCAAAGATAAGGTTTCCTCCATTCCCCAATTGGTAAAACTTGTTGTACTTCACGTCCATCTATAAGAATATAGGATAAGCAAGTTAATAGAGTGATCAAGTGTGTGAAAATTTTATGTATTTGGCAAGGGTTCTTGAGGAACATGAATTTTCATGGAAGAATCAAAGGGATAAGAATGAGAATAAGTTTTTGTAAATATTTGCTTCCATTGGTTTTGAAACTAAGTTTTTGATTCAAACGTCCAGTCTAACTAGGGTCTCCTATGGTCAGGATGGCTCTGATACCAACTTGTCAACACCCGGATTTTTAATCCCAGATGCCTGTTATGCCATACCTCGCAATCCCAGGATTACCATTTTTGCGAGACATAACAAAATTGGATACCACAGTACATCATCCATTACAAACCATACACAAGGTCTTACACAAATAAGGATCTCATGCTCCAGTTCTTAATACAACTTCAAGCAGCGGAAGACGTAATAATAACGGTAGCGTAGGCGAAGCTCCATCTTCGGGGTCACATGCAATGTTGACGATGGGAGATGATCCTAGTTGTCGTAACCTTCCTGGGGTCCATCCTCCAGGTACTCCTCTTCATAGTCTGGCCACGGGAATAGCCAGGGACAAAGCCATGAGTACTCTTTAAGTACTCGCAAACTAATACTAACAAGTAAAAGGGTTTTTGGATAATAGGACACTAGGCTCTAGGGTTGTTTTGCAAAGGCCAGATTTATCTCTACTAAGTTAAGAAGCAAGAGAGCTAGTTGAAGTTTATAACACCTAAGTGGGAACTTGCATTTCATAGCACAACCCTCTTGTGGTCAAGTCCAAGTATCAACTCATTTCCACAAGTTATTTTGAAAACATCTGACGGGGGAACAGTATGGCCACTCCAACTGTCCATAACCGTGGACGCGGCTATTCGAATAGTTTGACACTCTGCAGAGATTGTACACTTTCACCACAACATTCGATACATCCGTCAGGAACAAATCCTGAATTCACCATACTCAGTATGCGGATAATCAATCCTAACCGTTCAATTACACGCCCTAGTATAAGCACCTCTCCTGTGATTTTGGCCTCCCAACCATGACCAACTGTCATCTTGGGTACTGCACAGGTGGACAATCTTCACAAGGTAGCCTCAGCTCAGACCTTGGCCGTGAGGGAACTAATACTAAGGTATATAAGCTTCCAGTCAAGCCCTACCCAATCTTCGGGTATTGTGGTTGTACGATAAAATTGGAATGGTATCGCATCCAGACAACCATCAGTTTTGTAAAGGGCTAAGGCTCATGCCTCAACATTTTCATCACCAAAATCATCTGGTGTTCGTAAACACATGTCAAAACATCTCAGTAGAATGATCCATCATTCTAAGGTTTTCATAACCACTTTCACCAAGTATTCCCATCTAAAGTTGATCAAGTTTTATGCTTAGCACTAGCATCTACAAGTGGGGGTAGCACTAATGAGGGGTGGTGAACTAGTGGAGTTTCAACTAAGTACAACCTTATATCTTAGGATGATATCAAGGTTTCTAACTTAGGCCAAATTTTATGCTCTTTATGCAACCTTCAAATATATCTTTCTAGGATCTATAAGTCACTTAAGTCAACTCTAAGTTAAAGCTTTGATAAAGAAATAAAGTAGAAGCTTGGAAATAAAACTAGGATTGGGTTATCAAGTGGGTATGATCACATATGCTTAAGGCATATAGTTGGCATGGTAACAAGCAAGTATTAGCTTGCATAGGTCAACTTGATTAGTAAGGCTTGCAAGTATGGGCTTGCACAATATCAGTATAAGCTTGCCTTGTGCAGAGCAGTTGTTGAAGTTCTCCTCGGCTTCTTCTTCGTAGAATCCTCCTTCCTCCTCGTATCCTTGGTCGGTACTAGCGTCTATAAATAAATACGATGTACACAATCACCAAACAATACTTAACTACTTGCAATCATCACACAAAAGGGTCCTATAGATGATCTAGCATCATCACTAACATTACAAGATTAAGGCTTGGTTTAATTCCTTTTATTTTTACAAAAGTAATTTCTACTCATTGAAAAACTACTTAAGATTTACTATTCACCAAACCAAACATGGGATCATGTTGACACATGTCATCACCACATATTTTAGTCCATGAGGATGTGATTTAAAGTGGTGTCACAATTTAATAAGGTTTTACCCTTTTATTTTAATTAATTAAAGTGGCTAGAAATTCCTATGTGGCATTCTTTTATTACTTGGTCATTATTTTTGTAAGTAAACCTATATATTTTTATATATTCTGAAAGGTATGGTTAAATGTGATTTTTGAGAGTTGGAATCAACTCAAAAGCTATTATGGTTTTAATTTGAAAAATGTTTGAATGCAGAAAAGCTTCTGCCTTGTTATTTTTACCAAAGATGATCTACAGATCCAAATGACTTGAATCCAACGGGCTTGGATTCAGCATTCCCAGACCTTTCTAACAGAATTGGTTTCATTCAATTTGGTGCATTGAATCGACCTGGGTTGATTTTTGAAACTGGGTACAGAAGTGTATTTGAAATAAAATGGAAAAGGTTTAATTCAAATAACTGGGCTGCGCGGGAAAGGTTAACGGGCCGGCCTGCTAAGCATAGCGCTTCCGCGGGCTGCTTAAGTGGCTGTCCCCACGCGCCAGTGAGACAGGGGGTGCGAAGCGATATGGGGAGATGTGGTGCATTCGATCTGGTTCTAATCCAACGACTGAGGATCATCGTCGACGTTGGGCAACGTCGGCGAGACAGATACCTAGCGCGGCCAGTGGGGGTCGTTGGGGGCTCACCGGGGTTCAGGCGAGGGTCGGCGAGGCGGGCGAACGACGAAGTCAACGACGGCGAACCTCCTGGTACCGGCAGCTTCTCCTGGGGCGGCTCCAATCGCTGGCTCCCTTCTTCTCCAGCAGCGGCGGGCTCCGGTGAAATTTCGGCGCTGCGCTGCTCGCCTTGCTCCGGGAACGGGGTGGAATGATCAGTGAGAAGAGGGGAGTGAGATGGTGTGCTCAGTTCGGCTGGGGGTGGCCTCTATTTATAGTCGCGACAACGAGACCGAACGGGATGGGCAGGCGACGGTGGCGACATGGCTACGGGCTGCTAGAGGCATGGCCGGCGGTGGCGATCGCTTGGTGGTCTCCTAGCGATGCTCTACGGCTTTAATGCGCATGTAGGGGCGGTGCGGTTTGGTCTGGAACGCACGATGCTCTGCGCGGCAGAGGCGGCGTCTTCGACGGCGAGTAGTGGCTGTGCGGCATGGGGCGGCGAACGGGGATGTCTGGCGGTCTCCTGGGTCGGTGGCGATCATGTATGCACGCAGCAAGGGCGGCGCGCGGTCTGTGGGCTTCAGTCGAGCGTGGCGCTCTGGCGCATGCTCGGCATGGTTGACAGAGGCACGGGCGCGACGTTCCTAGGTGCTGTGTTCGACATCTTCGAGGCAGGGTTGGTCGAGAGGGGGCGGTGAGGCATGGGTGATCTCCTAGACAAGGTTGGCACGACTAGTTTCCTTCCTAGCTTGCTGTCTCCACTTGGGTGGCATGGTGAGCTTCGGCTGTTCACCATTGATGGCATTTCCTAGCTTACAGGGATGCTAAGGGTGTGCAATTGAGCTAGATGATCTACTAAAACCTAGTTGTAACCAGAGAGGGAACAAGTTAGGCTTCAATCACTGCTCATAATAGTGTTTGGATTTTGTTTGATTTGTGTCTGCCAAGTGTTTGATGAAATGGCCGCAAGAACTCAAGTTTTGAATTTTGAAAAGATTTTTGGTGGGTGTGCTAGGTTGGTGCTGGTGAGTCTGCAGATGCTTGGGTTTTGAAAGTTGAGCTTGTTTGAGTGGTTTTTGGAAAAGTGGGATCTTCCCATATGAATAAGATTCAATTTTGAATTGTCATTTAAACTATGCATTTGAAAGTTTTTGGATGATCACCAAGTGGGCCTTGATACTTTGTTATGAGTACAATCAAGGGGTGCAAAGATCTAGAAAAGTTTCTGTTAGGTTCTGAAATTTGAGACAACCAAAGTAGGCATGGGAGTTAAATTGGTCAAAATGACCATTCCCTTATTTTATTTGTTTTGATTTACTTGTCTTTGGGAAAAGTGTGGGAAATGTTTAGATGATGTTTATTTCACCTAAGCATCCATTTACAAGCAATGGAACACACAAACAAGGTGGTTCAAAAGAATTCAAAATGAAATGCATACTCACATGCATGCTTCCATAATTTTATTTAGAAAAGTTTTTGTTAACCCTAATTTTGATGATTAGAGTTTAATGATCCAAGTTTAGTATTTTTGGGATGTTACAGGAAAGAACCAAACATCGGAAAGAAAGGGAAAACAACCAACACATGGCATCGATGCAATGCTCAAGCAAGGATGATGATATGACAAGTTAAATTGTATTGAAAAGTAACCCTAAAACATGCTCGACAGTTTAATCGGGGTTCCGAGGGGTACAAACCCTAACGCGGGGAAACTCCGGACGTATATGAGAGGGGTTGGTTTTGTTCTCTAATTAAACTTGTCATGAAAGTTGCTTAACAATGCATGATTATAGCTTAGATAGCTAGGTTCCATTTTTCTGGACCTTTTGATATATTATTTACATTTTCAGACTTATAAATAATTACTTATTGAATTTACAAGATTTAAATCATTTTCTGGAATTATAAATCAAAATAAAAAGGTTTATTGCGCTAGGCTGACATCAGCAGAGGGGGTGGGGCGTTTCTCACTGGGGCAGAAGCTACCCACGGTGGCTGACAGAGGGGCCCGAGGCCACCTCAGTTGCCACCATGGCGGTCAAAGGTCAGCGGGCCCGTGGTCCACGTCAGCGTGATGCCAGGGTGACATCATCTCGGCGGCCACTGCCAGATGGTCGCGGAGACGGCAGAGGAGGGCGCGCGGGGCTTCAAAACCTAGTCTAATCGAATCAGGGCAACGAGGCGAGCGCGAAGGTGGCGGCGCCGCTGTGTTTTGGTTGCCGGAGGCGTGGCGTTGATGGTGCCCGACGGCGGCGAGCGGTGGCGCATGATGCAAGAGCGCTACAGACCACGCCAGGAAGCATAGATGAGACGGGGAGGCGCATGACCTCACCTTGAACATGTTGGAGGGGTCGGGGAAGGCAGGCGAGGCTGGAATCAGGCTGATTGATGGCGGCGAACCTCGTCGGGATCGGGGAATAAGAGGTCGGGGGCGACGATACAGAGCGCTGGGGCTCGATTCCATTGGAGGGGAGGGGCAGAACGACGAGGCGAACCTTAAGGTGGCCTTGGTTGAGCAAGGGGAGGCCGGAAACGGCGGGGCAATGGCGAGCTCGTCGGCTAGCGTTTCAGGGCTCGTTGCAGAGAGTGAGAGAGAGAGCGCGGGGGAGAGTGAGAATATAGGGACGAGAGGGTGTCGTGCGGGGCTGGTCCTTATCCTTCTCTAGAGTGGCGACGAGGATCTCCATGTTGGGCGGCCAACGACGTGCCGACAGCGAGCTGCTTCGGCAGATCGAGAGGTCGACGACGACTCCAGGGAGACGACGAACCGGTAAGTGGGCTTGGGCCGTGTGTGGGCTTCTACGCGCTGCGCGCTGAGCAGCGGAGTGGGAAGGGGAGTTGGGCCGGCTGGGCTGCTGTTTTTATTTGCAGAATTGTTTTTCTTTTTCTGTATCTGTTTTTCTCTTTTGCAATTCATTTCAAATCTGTTTTTGAATAATTCAAAAATACTAGAAGGTTTTGTAGAATAAACAAACTATTGTGGGGCCCTTTTATTTAGATTGGGTTCCACACTTTTTTGATAGTTTTCATACTTCAAAACATTTTGAATTGATTTGAGAGGGAGAGGGAAATTAGGGTTTAGGGTTTTGTATATTTCTCTTTGCATGCATTTTTAAGAGATGATGCTCATGATGCACAAACCAAACCCTAATTAATAATTAGCTAAAAGTGGGGTGTTACAGCTCTATCCCCCTTACGGGAATCTCGACCCGAGATTCCAAAGGTAGGAAGAGAGACAGAGAGAAAAAGAAACAGGGCCACTCTAAAGATAAGAGGGAACACACTAAACGACACACAGAGTATCTCATGGTCAACTCATGGATGGAGTGTTCAGAAACAACTCTGAGAGGACGACATGAAACACGTCAAGGTAACGGAGGAAACAAGAGGGGAAGGTTTCAAGTTGTTAGATAGATGGTCTCCATAAGGATTGAGACCATGGAACTTATGGAAGAAATCAAGCTTCTGAAAAGGAAAGCTTACAACAGACGGAACATAACCACAAACTTCGACAAAAAAATGAACCTCTAATAAACAGCTTAAGTAGAGATTTCAGGTTGCAGAGATAGGGATCAACAAAACCAAGTTGTTGAACTACTTTTGACACAGAAGGGTTGCTCTTTCATCCAACAGAAGGCCAAGACAGAAAGGTATTTTGTGGAGAGGACTCATAAGAGTCGCAAGGAACATGTACAAGAGAAACTATTGATTACCAAAATCATAATCGCTCTTAAAACATGATTGGGAAACAAAGGAAACTCTTTATTCATCCAGGTATATCAAAATCCTTGTCAAAGATTGTGATATCACTTTACACCACTAAGATGAATGGTAAGAAGATTCCTGATAACACGAGAAGAAAGAAACTTCATTCTCAGACTTCAATTATTTGGCACAACAAAACGCTTGCCAACATAAAGGGTCTGGAGGATCGACCGAGAGACATTTAGCAACACTACTTTAAATGTTCTCCTTGATGTTCGAGAAAGCAGACATCAAGTAAAGGTCAGACTTCAGATACAAAGGAAACCATGAGAACAACTCCTATAATAAATCATAGAAGAAGCCTCATGAAGGGTGGTTGTTACTGCTGAATCAAGAAAATATGGCAATAGGTCTTTCCGACTAGGTAGATCAACCACTACATCAATCTTGTCGGATTTTCAAAGAGACCTATGTCAAAACCTTGAGGAACACCAACCATCATTGCTGATTGAGATTCAGCTTTGGTTAGGTGGAATGATATTTCAGACTCAGCATGTCCGAATAGAAAGTTTGTAACATTTACCACAAAGATAAAGTTACTAGATTCTCAAGATATGGACTTTAGTGTAAAGCTCCAAAAGATGAGCTAGATTGCTAGACCCATGTATTTAGCAACATTGTCGAAAGACAATTGCATACATATAAAGTACCAACAGTAAAACACACATATGTCCTTAAGGAACAGAGATAACTCTACTCTAATCCACGGCGACATCTTTCAACATTTGCACGTGAATTAGAGAAGGTTACTTCTAACATCCAGAACACATACTTCATGATGACTCGAAGACAGTTCTCAAAAGTTTCCAACATTAATGCCCAATGTTTCATATGTATTCAATCTAACATGGAGAAGATAAGGATGTCATTGATGGGCTCAACAAAAAACTTATCCAGACACTCCAAGAAGATGGAATCATATGTTGCTTGAACGAGGCAACAATATTGGTCAGACCAAAGGTCATGAAAATGTACTCAAGTGAAATATCACAAGTAGAAACACCATCAAGATAGTCCTTGGAACTGAGTTTGATTTGACGATAACCCAAATCAAATCAAAGGTGGGGGAAGATAACATATCCACAAAGGAAATACTATCTTTCTTCAACACGAACAAAACTAGATATCCCTTTAAGAAGGAACATAATCGGATAGAACTTTTGTATTACAACTCTCCATGTTGTTTACGCTCAACCAACTAGTTCAGGGGTATCCAGTATGGATCCTTGGAGAAAGGTGTAGTTCAAAGAACTGACTTGCTCAAGAACTTGACATCACGGTCATGCGGCAACATGGTGATACTTCTAGGAAGACATCTAGAATATCACGAACCACCGATATGTCACCTAGTTCAAGAGGGAATTTGCTTTGTAAGGCAAGAAGACATAGTCTCAGAGCTTCGGCATAAGCCTAACTCTTTGACTAGGAGAGTGTACCAGAATAGCGGACTTGGTAGCACAATCAAATTTCACTTAGTGATAGGATTAACCAATCATGCTAAGAATGATACAAATGTCCTTAGAGTTCAAAACAATAATAATTGCTAGAATCTCAGATGGCCACATTATTACGCACACGCATCATTCACGAGCGCAAAAGCTCGAGGAAGGGTGGTAAATATGTGTGAGAGTATCACTTCATTAAGGGTCATGGAACTCGGCACGACCTCTTAGTATAAAAGAGTGTGATACTTTAAGGTAGAACAAATGAAAGACATTCAATGTCTCTTAATCTGTAGATTATAACACTTTGACCCGGTCCGAGATATGACGAGGTACTGGAGTTTGTTTCTCCTAGACATACCAAAATGGTTTGTCTTGACGGACCACAAGAGTATCTTGCATCAGAAGACACCGATGCACATTTACTACTTGGCTACCAACTGGTAGATAAAGGTCGGAAAACAACAAGGGGAGAAGAACATGCTCAAGATGGAATCCCGAGATGTGGATGCATAAGTCAACAATCTTCCAAAAAGTAATGCAAAGAAGGGGAAAGGTGTGGCAGAGTCACGAGGGTAGATGCGAGATTCTCGAGGAGTACTCTTGTCGTGATCTATTTGGTTCCATTAAAGAACATCTGCCATAGCATGTGGTAGGGGAAGTCCTTAGTTGTCACTATTCAATCGCGACAAAGACCACAAGCTTGAAGGCTAGAACTCTAGTACCAGCCATCCTGAGGTAATGTATGAACATTAACGACATGGACCAACAAAAGGGATCTTGGGTTAAAGGTCAGCTTCATGTACAAGATTCACAACACCAGAATCCAGCACAATCAGGGATCTTAGTTTCAAGCCAGGGGTTAAAACCCAAAGAAAGAAGTAACTACTACTTGAGTGACATAGCATACACTGCGAGATAGTAATCACGAGGTAGCTTCCAAAAGAAGGGACATATTCTGAAGTACCAAACAAACAAAAAGGAGGCACACGAGATGAAAGGAGACCTCGAAGCCTAGAACAGAACATTGTGAATCATTATATTGCAGGATCCATAAAACATAGAGATCATGATGGGAAGGAATCTCTCAGAAGGAACAGAGCAAAGGGGAACAAGGAATTCACAACACACACAACTCTATAGAATTAAACACTAGGTCAACTGGCTGAGAAACGACATGCCAAGAAGGCACCTAAGCTTTGAAAGACTAGAAGAGATATCAATTTTTTTTCCAAAGTCAACACAAGATAAGATGACCCAGAGTTAGAGCAAAACTGGTTAAGGAGTAAAAGAAGCATACTAGAGTTTTCACACATACTTTTCATCTTTTAAAGTAGTTTTCACAAACACTAGACTCAACATCAACCAATAGCAAGGTTTTCCTACGGTCGGTACTGCTCTGATACCAAGACCTGTGACACCCCCGGGATCAGGGCTAAACAAATTCCAGACCTCCATCTGACATAAGCTTAACCTTGAGCTCGAGAATATCCAGTGAAGAATCGGTAACACGGCAGTGACCCTATGACACAAAAATTTATTACAACAAGCTCATAACTGAGCAGAGAACCAAATTATTACAAGCAGAGGTCACTGACCACAAACATCAAACAACGGAAGGCAAGTTATGCTATTAAGTATAGCAAACTTAACAAATGGCCTAAGAGGCCTGAAGCATAACGATGACGTCCCAGCCCAAACATTCCAGGCTGCCGGCCGGGAACCCCAAGCTACTCGTCGATGTCGATGTAGTACCAAACTCATCTTCAGGGAACACTTACTCTGCCAAAAGTATCAACAAGGCAAGGGTGAGTACAGGGTGTACTCCGCAAGACTTATGGCTGGTGGAGTTGTTTTGCATAAAGCCATCTTTGTTTATAAAACGAGAGAGAGAAGAATCTCATCTAAACAAAGTATTTTAAAAAGGGATAAGGGAGCGACATCTCCGAAATATTGATCATCATGTTTTGATATCCACCAAATCATCATCATCTTAACCCTATCTAGGATCACCCCTCGTACCCATGAGGAAGCATCCTTAAGCACACGTTGATCTGCCAAGTTTTACAATTAGGTTCAAGTTCTCTATGATCTTAGAATATGGTCACCAAGCGTTCATAACCGTGAACACGGCTTTTCGAAAAGATTTAACCCTGCAGGGGTGTACAACTTTACCCACACATACCAACTGACTCTTAATGCCAACGTATTAGCCCTCTTCCTTGGAAGGCCGGCAGAGGGTGGTTGGCCTTGACCTTTACCTTACTTTCGCCGAGACCATGAGTCTTGCAATAAGTATGGTTCCACCATAACGGGTCAAATCCCGAAGCCGGTACTTAAAGATGTGAGGCGAGGTTGGTTTACCAGGGGCGCTATATACCCCAAGCAACCCGGTCCATGCTTCCCTACCTGTTATGAATGCATGTCGAATGGAAGGCCCGAACTATGTGACTCATGGAATCTACTAGGAAAGTTAATCAGGCGAGGGGTTCCCAAGCCCCGTGTGGCTGTACGCTCATCTCGGTTCCAAAGGCAAGAACTCATTTCCTAGTGGTGGCAAGCATGGGACTAGAAAAACCACATCCCACCATGGCCTCCCATACAAGCCTTAGCAAGTTTGATCTCATATCACCGATCTCATCTCATCACGTTCTCCTATCATACTAGATTATCTGCATCTGATACATCATCTAGATGAACCAGACTCAACAGCTAAGCATGGCTAAGCAGACACAGATAATAGCTCTAATAATGCACACAAGCCAAACCTAGTTATGCTAGGAGCAGTGGATCAGGTAATATAAGCTCAAAGGGAGTAATGCAACAGATAGGATACTCTATGTATCGATAAAAGACCACAGTAGAATCGTATGCATCATGGCAAGAATTGAAATGCTTTTGAAATCATAGGATTATATCATGGTGGGGCTTTTCTTGCCTTTGCCAGTTGATATTCCATAAGCAAATCTTCGGGAGCCTTGTACTTGACTTGGTTACAGTTGGTCAAGTATTTGTCTTCGAGTTTCGACGGTGTTGATCTCGGTCTTTGATCTCGAGCTCGACATCGTATTCTACCGGAAAGAACCAAACATCGGAAAAAGGGAAACAATCAACACATGACATCGATGCAATGCTCAAGCAAGGGTGATGATATGACAAGTTAAATTGTATTGAAAAGTAACCCTAAAACATGCTTGGCAGTTTAATTGGGGTTCCGAGGGGTACAAACCCTAACTCGGGGAAACTCCGTGTCGTGGTATTGCCAACAAGTACGCCATGGAGGGGTCCTCATAGTGCGTGTTTAGAGACGTGGGGTAAGGCGGACGGTTGACGGGTACGAGGTAACACACCTTACCCAGGTTTAGATCCCACGACGGTGGCGGAATCCTACTCCTGCTATAAATCACTATAAGGGCAAATACGCCGAGTTACAGAGATAGGTTTGCTGTGTGAGGGTTGTATGAATCGATACTAAGTTGTGTCCTAAAGGCTCCCATAGGCCCGACTTATATAGTCGCCAGGTCCTAGGGTTATAGGGAAAAGTCCTAGCCGGACAGGTTACAGAGTCCTACACCACCTATCACTAGTCTTGTGTATCTTGCACTCCAAGGATCCGAGTACGCTGGTGACTCCACCGTAGCCTTCCTTTATCCGGCATGGGCCTCCCTTCTGGATCCACCTAACTGGGCCGCCTAGCAGGCCATAGGCCATGCTACCGACTATGGGCCACCCAGGTTAGTCGGATAAGAGACATGCTATGAGGATACCCATATAGCATATCCCCAACAGTAGCCCCCGGAGAACTCCGAGATCTTGCGCCGTCTTGCCTATTCACGTGGAATGCTCCGTCTAGATGGATGTCGGCAGATCGTCAAGCAATATCTTGTAGTCCTCCCAAAGAACCCTGCAAGGCTTTCTCTGTCTTCAACTTGTAAGCCGGAGAAATGCTGAATCTTCCATCGTACTCTTCCGTAGTCGGATTAAATCCGTCCATGCCGGAATCTTCGACGCGACGGCTCATCTACCCATGTCAGTTATGACGACGTAGGCTTAGGTCAGCGATGCCTCGTAACTCACACATGCAAAGAACACAATCATATCCGATTTTCCCGCGCGAGCGATACGAACCATTGGCGGCGGCGGTTGGAGACGTGGCAAAATTACCGCGCACGTTCACGAACACGTCGTCTACGCGGCAACCGTCCGATTAGCTGCACGAATCTTGACGCAGAGCATGATAAATAGTAACCGTGGGACACTTGCCACTTTTTACCTCATTCTCTCGCGTCATCGTCTTCTTCCTCTAGCTGCACGCCTCCTCGAGCTCTCCACGAGAAACCTCGAAAACCCTAGCCTCCCTCTGCGTCAGTCGCATCCTTCCAGCTCTCCATGGCCAGCAGCAGCTCCTCCCCATCGATGGCAGCGTCAATCGAAGCTACGGCGAAGCCGGCGAGCTCCGTCGTCGTGCCCCCAGAGGGCCTGGTCATCCCCGCATCGGCGGTGATTGAAACCACCGGCGGCGACCATAATCTGGCGACACTAGAGCCTCTAGAAGAAGAGCCAGACTCGCACAAGGGCGACTGGCACGGCTCGGACATCACCGACCGCGACATCCAAGAGATGGTCGCCGAAGGCTACCTCCTCGCGACGGAGGGGCTCGCCTGGCGGGCGGCACCAGCCGGCGAGGTGACACCTTCTCCCCAAGTCGAAGAAAAGGTGTACCTCAAGGCTCAGCTGGTACGCGGTGTTTCTCTGCCCATCTCCCACTTCTTTCTCTCCGTCTTGAATCACTACAAGGTCCAACCCCACAACCTCTCCCCCAATAGCATCTTAGTGCTTAGCAACTTCGTGGCACTTTGTGAGGGTTACTTAGGGATAAGGCCTAGGTTAGACTTGTTCGTGTACTTCTTCACCATCAAACGTGAAGCCGGACATAGTAGGGAGGAGCTTAGGAACTGCGGCACCATAAGCTTCAAGATTCGTCCTGGCCGGCGGTTCCCCGACATCGTCGGCCACGAGTCCTGCAAGAACTGGCAGCAGACGTACTTCTACGGCCCCGACATTCCTTTGGCGGGCCGAGAAGTGACGTACCCGGACTTCGTGGATGGAGCCGCTGCTGAAGTTTCCACATGGATATCCCATGCCTCCCTTCCCCTCGACCTCGACGCTTCTCGCGCAATAAGGCGGATCTAATGGTTCGTAGAGACGGGTTTGACCGGCTTGGACCTAGCCATGTGCTGGTTCATCAGGCGAATCCAACCTCTGCAGCACCGCGCGAAGTTCATGCACGAGTACACCAGTGATCGAAGGGATACCCTACGGATCTCCGTGGATAACTTCTCGAGCGACTCCGTCAAGCTCCGCCTTAAGGACATCATCAAGGTGAAGGATAAGAAGCGTGGCTTCACCATCACATGCGACATGTACGTATACGGCAAGTGCCCAAAGGTAGGTATTTATTTTCCATGCATGACGTTGCTCCAGTTTTTCCGTCTTGCCAATACCATCTTATCTAACACGGTGATTTCTCACTTAACAGCTTAGCGATCTAGATGAGGACAACCTGGCTGCCCAAATCTACGATCCAAAGATGAAGGAAGTCACTGTCATGTCCGACGATGATGTCCTGTTGGCGCGAAAGCGGAAGAGCTCCACCTGTGACGCTGCCAACGGAGGCAAGAAGAAGATGGAGGATGGAGCCTCCAAGAAGACTACCGCCGCCCTGGAAGCGGAAAAGAGAAAAGCCACCGGGATTTTCGCCAAAGCGCCTCCCCTAGTGTAATCCTCTCATTCTCTGACATTGTCTATTTATCTGTCTTGTTCCTGTACTTATGCACTTTGCACGTTTCAGGAAGAAAGCCACGACCAGCCTCAAGAAGTCCTCCAAAACTTTGGGGGCTTCTAGAAATATCAAGGACATGATGCATCGCGACTCCTCCCCCGCCATCGCCCCTGCTACTCCTGCCGTCAAGCCCTCCTCTGCTCCGACAAACTCTCAAGTCCAGGAGGCACCAGGCCCTTCCGCCATGGAAGTGGATTCTGGCGCCTCTACCGAACTCGCTGTTGTCAGCGAGCAGGCAACACAGGAGAGTGCTGCTCTACAAATGGCTGAAGCTCCGGCTAAGGATGCCATCAGTAGCGACAAGGCGGTGGTGGGAGCTGGTACCTCTGCCGAAGGCGGTGCCTCTACTCCCCAGAAACCTTTTGAGTTTCCGAAGATAGTTTACCCAGCGCTCACGCCGAGTAACACAACTCTGGTTCCTGGAGGAGTACCATCATCTCCTACGTGCGGTCTTGAGGAGCTACTCCGACAAGCGGATATCTTGCGAAGAAATAGCATTTCCTTCGGCAAGCTGCTAGCCGAGAGTGCTACAAACCTCAATATTATTGCACTTGTAAGTTTTTTACTTTGCCTTTTGTATTTCATATGAGTATCCCACTGTAGCCCCCGAGGATGTAGACGGAAAACCATAGGTTTTGTAACTATATGCTCTAAGAGTGACTAAGCTAGAAAAAACTCTCACTGTAGCCCCCAAGCATTTAGATGGAACATACTATACCGACTAGATGCTTTAAGAGTAGCATACACAGTGTTTATAATTTTCAATGTTGTAGCCCCCAAGCCTCTAGTTGTAACTGAATTAGTTCCGACTAGATGCTTAAAGAAAAGCTAAGCAGATTCAGAGTTAAAAACTTTATACTGTAGCCCCCAAGCTTCTAATCGAGAACTGAATTAGCTCCGACTAGATGCTTAAAGAAAAGCTAAGCATATTGCTAATTTAAAAACTCTCGCTGTAGCCCCCGAGCGTCTAGGTGGAAAATCTCCGACTAGATGCTCTAAGTAGACCAAACAACGGTTTAACTTTATACTTGTTTTCACAGAACGAGAATGCTCGGAGGGGCATGGCCAACGACAAGGATCAGAAGATGCGCGCAGATCTTGAAGCCAAAAAGGGTAAAACCGCCATCTTGAAGGAACAGATCATCAAAAACAAGAGTCTGTTTTCTTTTTGCGCATTTCCGTCTTATTTTTTTGCCCATAATCTCCGAGTACTCATTGTGTACTTTGTTTTCTCCGACTTGCAGAACATGTCGCCAAGGCCAAGGATATTGTCGAGCAGTCCAAGCATATCCAGCAGCTGGACAGCGAGAACAAAATCCTTAAGAAGGAGAGGGAAGAGGTGCTGAAGATGCACGAGGATTCCATGAAAGCCCTGCAGGATTCCGCCACCGTGGAAATCAATCGCTTGAAGGAGGAGCTTGCGATCTTAAAGGATCAGAAGCAAGCTGCGGATGAGCAAAACCATCGCCATAGCGAGGCGTTTTAGCTCCTCCAACAAGAGAAGGAATCCATGGTGGACACCCTTTGGCAGGCTAAGGCCAGCATCTTTAGTAAGTTTCCTCTGCCTTGTATTTCTGTAGTCAGGATACTTAGAGTTTACTGAACTCATGCGCTCCTTGTCGGAATTTGTAGCTCCTATGGGTTTAACCCGCTCGCCTCCTTCGGACAAGGAATGCATGGTTCTTGCCGGCAACTTCATCAACACCGCCATCGCCCGAGCCAAGGAGATTTCCAAGCCCCTCCAGATATATATCAAGGCCTCGGACTCCGTGACGAAGTACTCGGAGATTCTGCGCCGAGCCCCCGAGCGTGTCACGAGCTGGAAAGTTTCATGTGCACGGGCTGGCGCAAGGATGGCGCTGTCCATGGTGAAGGCACACTACGATGATGCCGACATCGATATGGTGACCTCTGGCATCCCCGACGTGGATGATGACGGCAAGGAGATTGATCACGAAGCCATCCTGTCATCACTCGCGGGTTATGACACCAGAGTTGCCGAGTTGGTGGACGTTGACGTCTTCGTGCCCAGGAACACCATCGACAGCATCAACCAAGATTCCTCCGAGTCTCATCACAGCGCCGACGTCGAGGGTGATTCTCCGGCTGGTGATGATGTTGCCTCCAAGTCTCCTACGCCCAAAGAATGAAAACCACTTTGTAATCTTTGTTTCACCTTTGGTGTGTGCACCGAAAACTTGGTGATGTAACTTAAGGCGGAAAACAATGATTGTTATGTCCTGCTACTTAAGAACTAATTCCCAGCATGTATATATTTTTTAAGCAAGTGCTGGCTTATCCATTACTCTGGTTCTTATGCTTGACTTTTTGTGAGTCGGAAGACTCGTTGTCGAAACCATGCGCTTAGGTGATGATGCCCAATGGCACCGTCAATAACCTTAACACAAAATCACCGACAACAAGTGCCAAAAGTCACTACTCCAGAATCCACATAAAAACGACAAAGAACGTGTAGACCAGAAAACTTAAGCTAACGCCCGTAGGCGGAATTTTCACAAGTGCAAAACGCAAGACTTGTGCATAAAGGTTTTACATGATCCAAAAATGAACACTAAAGGAGGTAAAAGACTCAGCAATATGAGTGAACCAAATAGCTTTATTTCATTGATCATATAAGAGGTACACAATTAGATAAAAAATGCTAAGTGTAGAAAGGACGTAGCTGTGCCATGTTCCATGGCCGATCAAGCTCTGGGTAGTCATCATCCGGGTCACGTCGCTTACGCTTATGATCCTCGTTGGGTCTATCCTTGAGTTCATGATTGTCAACAAGGTAGTAAGACCCATTGAGCAGCGCCTTGCTTATGATGAACGGTCCTTCCCATGGCGGGGATAATTTGTGCGACCTCTTCTGCTTAAGTCATAGCACCAAATCCCCCTCTTTAAACGAGTGATGCCGAACACGTCGACTATGGTAGCTGCGTAGCTTCTGCTGGTAGATGGCGGATCTTTGGCATGCCAAAACGCGCTCCTCCTCGAGAAGGTCCACATCTAGGTGTCTGGATTCTTCAGCGTCATCTTCGTCGTAGGCGGCAACTCTTGGTGTCGGAAGGTAATATGGCTTCTGCTCCGTATACCATGAAGTAAGGGGTGTAGCCGGTGGATCTGTTGGGTGTAGTTCGTAAACTCCACAGCACAGATGGCAATTCTTCCGCCCAGGCTCTAGCTGCTCTATGTAGCGGTGCCTCAAGACGTGGCTTGATTCCCTGCAGAATTAATCCATTGGCTCGCTCAACCTGACCATTGGATTGTGGGTGTCCCACAGATGCAAGGTCAAGTCGGATGCCTTTGTCCCAGCAATAGGCCTCCACTTCTCCGAGTGACAAGTTGCTTCCGTTGTCGGTGATGATGCTATGTGGGAGACCAAATCTCACCACTAGATCTCGAACAAACCTGAGGGCAGTTGCCCCATCAAGCTTTCTAATGGGTTTAGCTTCTATCCATTTGGTGAATTTGTCAACTGCTACAAGCAGATGCGTAAATCCACATGGTGCCATCTGTAACGGCCCCACCATGTCTAGCCCCCAGACTACAAACGGCCAAGTTATTGGTATTGTTCGCAATTCTTCAGCAGGAACATGTGGTTGTCAGGCATAATACTAGCATCCCGTGCATGTCTCAACCAGCTTGTCGGCGTCCGCCTTCGCGGTCAGCCAGTAGAATCCTTGCCGGAAGGCTTTTGCGACCAATGATCGGGGAGCGGAGTGATGCCCGCAATCTCCGAGATGGATCTCACGCAGGATTTCCATACCTTCTAGCTGGGAAACACACTTTAGGTATACACCACTAGTGATCCTTTTATAGAGTTGCCCATTGATTATGGTATAACCCTTTGCTCGTCGTACTATTTGCCGTCTTTCGACTTCGTCATCGGGCAAAGTTCCGTGTTCGAGATACTCCATGAACGGTTTTGTCCAAGCCGGAGGGATCTTTGTCACCATGTTGACGAAAGAGTCAGCTCTATCCGGGTTGTCGATGTCGGCGCCCTTCATGGATGGTGTGCGTAGATGCTCTAGGAAAACTCCTGGTGGAATTCGCTTGCGCCCTGATCCAAGTTTAGATAGCAGATCAGCCGCCTCGTTTTGCTCCCTAGGCACATACTTGACTTCGTAGCCCAAGAAAATTTTGGCTATCTCGTCCACTTCGTCTCGATATGCCGCCATCATAGGGTTCCGTGCATTCCAGGTGCCAGCCACCTGCTGGGCAACCAAGTCAGAATCTCCACAGCAAACTATGCGCTTGATGCCAATATCTTTGGCTACACGTAGTCCGTGAATGAGTGCTTCATACTCCGCCATGTTGTTTGTAGCCTCGAAGTGGATCTGCAGAACGTAGTGTAGCTTGTCTCCTGTTGGTGACTGTAGCAACACACCAGCCCCCGAGCCGGTGAGCAACTTTGATCCGTCAAAGTGCATCACCCAGTACTCTGGTTCTGGCAACGGAGTAGCATCTGGCATGTCCGTCCAATCTGCAATAAACTCTGCCAAGGCTTGTGACTTGATAGCGTCGCGTCTTTTGTAGGTGATCTCGAAGGCGGCAAGTTCAATGCCCCACTTCGCGACCCTTCCCGTAACGTCGCTGTTATTGATAATGTCGGACAGTGGAGTCTTGCTCACCACTGTGATTGGGTGCTCCTGAAAGTAATGCCTCAGCTTCCGAGAAGCGAGGAATACTCCATAAGCTATCTTTTGGTAGTGCAAGTAACGCTGCTTGGATTCCGTCAAGACCTCGCTTACATAGTAAACTGGTCGTTGGACTCCATGCTCATGGCCTGGTTCCTTCCGCTCTACCACGACGACGATGCTGATAACCCGGTTGGTTGCCGCCATGTAAATTAACAGGGGCTCACCAGGCTCAGGTGCTGCAAGGATGGGCGCTGAGGAAAGAATCTCCTTGAGCTGCTTCAGTGCTGCATCTGCTTCGTTTGTCCATGTGAATTTGTCCGCCTTCTTCAACAACTTGTACAGCGGCAAAGCCTTCTCGCCAAGTCGGCTGACGAACCGACTAACTGCTGCAACACAACCTGTTAGTCGTTGAATGTCCTTTAGGCATGTCGGACGGTTTATGTTTAAGATGGCCTTGATTTTCTCCGGTTTGACCTCGATTCCGCGCTGGGAAACGATGAAGCCCAACAATTTGCTGGCTGGAACCCCGAAGACGCACTTCTTAGGGTTGAGCATCATGTTGTATTTCCGGAGATTATCAAAGGTTTCTTTCAAGTCGGAGATTAAGTCGTTTGATTTTTTAGACATCACTGTGATATCGTCCACATAAGCGTGAACGTTCCGACCAATTTGGTCGTGGAGGCAACGTTGCATTGTCCGTTGGTAGGTAGCACCTGTGTTTTTTAGCCCAAAGGGCATCGTGACATAGCAAAACGTGTCGGATGGGGTAGTGAACGAAGTGGCCAATTGGTCTGACTTCCTCTTCTTGATCTTGTGGTATCCTGAGTATGCATCGAGAAAACACAAAAGTTCCGAGCCAGCCGTCGAGTCAATGACTTGGTCAATGCGAGGCATGGCATATCACGGTACTCCTCGTAGGTTTGGGGAACGCGGAGCGGCACCGAGGTGGTTTCACTTCCTCGTTGCTGCCCGCGGCCCGCTCCCCTTCCTCGGCCACGTTGTCCGCCTTCTCCTCGTCCTGCAAAAGTCATAGCGACCATGTCGGTAGATTGCTTTTCTTCTGGAGCGGTTTTCCGCTTTGTACTGATGTTCCTCCGAGCTTGGGTTGGAACGGCCGTTGCCGGCAAAGAGCCACGAGCATCGTCGTCGGTAGCTGCGAACTCACTAGCTAACTGAATCATCTGATTCAAGTCAAGCTGATGATTGTCCTGCAAGCGCTTCAGCTTATGTTGGAGCAACGTGCCCCTTTCCAACCCATCGATGAAGGCGGCCATGGCGGTCTGAGCTGCAATCCTGCGCAGGAATTCTTCATATCCAGCCAGCGGGAGAGATAGGCGCGAGATGTCTCGTCTTTTTCTTGCATGCACCGATGTAGATCGCCCACAGTGCAGGGACGCTTGTATGTACCCTCAAAGTTCTTGGTGAATGCTTCTTGCATATCCAGCCAGTTGTAGATAGATCTCTCCGGCAAGTCGACGATCCATTGACGGGTCGTGCCCGCCAACATTAACGGGAGGTACTTGACGACGACGTTGGGGTTGCCTCCGGCAATATCCACTGCGTTGTCGTAGTCCTGCAACCATGTGGCAGGCTTGGCGGTGCCGTCATAGGGCTTGATGGTCTTGTCAATCCGGAAACCTTTGGGGTAAGTTGCGGACGGTATTGTAGGTCCAAAGCAACGTGGTCCCAGGTATGGTCCTTCTCGGGCCTCGTGGATCTTATCGATCCACGAACGTGCATCGTACGGCTCCGGGTTCTTCTTGTTGTCAACAGGGGATGGGCTGCGTGAACGATGCGGGCCTCTTCCGCCATGGTGACTACTTGGCGGCGACGGAGACGGAGGTGGCAGTGGGTTAGCCTTGTTGCTGTTATCCTCCTGTGACGCCTCACGCCTGTCGCGGTTGCTTGTCGGACGTGGAGGGTCGTGGTGTGACCTGCTCTTATGGCCCTGGTGGCGCTCTTCATCATGACGGGTCTGTGCCGCGTTGTCGCGGATGTCGATGCTGCACTGCTTTGGTGGGGGCATATTCATATGATGGTGAGCCTTGTAGTCTTCCTGACGTCGGGGGGATCGGGGCGGTGCGATAGGCGGCGAGGTCAGGCTTTTTCTCCATGGTCGGAGGATATGGGGATATCAGCCTTCCTGTTGCACGCATCCCTCCGTCTTCGTTCTGATGAACCCATCCGTGATCCAACATCCTGAGGAGATCTGTCCCTTGGCAGTTTGTACTGGCTAGATCGGCAGAGCGCTGGGTTAGACACAAGCCTCTGAGAGGTGGCCTTTTCCTGCTGCCTTACCGCCTTGGATACTAGGTCGTAGACCTGTTCTACTGCCTCAGGCGATCTATCCTTCTCCAGAAGGGTCTTGGCGACGGCGAGATTAAGGAGTGGGGTGGGCATCACCTGCTTGCCTTCACTATCAATGTATGGCTTGGCCTATGCCGGCTTCAAGGGAGCCCATCCTAGGTTGCGCCATACACCAGGATCGTTGATGACGCGCCGGAGCTTTCTTCGCCTTCTGCTGTTGTAGCAGAGTCTTGTTCTCGGCTTCCATTGCTCTAGCTTTCTCTATGGACTTCTGCGCGTTGACCAGATCTCGATCTAGTTTAGCGCCTTGCTCCGCGATGGCTTGTGCCTCCTCCAGCAGTTGCTGGCGCTTCTCGTCAAGCTGAGTCATGTTCTGGATATGATCAACGGTTAGTGTCTTGACGAGGAGATTGCCGTACATCACTCTATTAGCTGGAGTAACATGGGCTACTGCCGACGTGGATGCTGGAGGCGGCCAGTTTGCGGTGTTGTTGTTGCTCGGGGCGTTGCCGAGTTCCTGCGGCTGCTACACTAGGTTAGGTGGAGGAGGCATGACCTTTGCGCGATCATCGTCAGCAGCAATAAGTGGCCCCTTCCCCTTTTCCAGCGCAGTAGGCGGAGCTTGCCCGGGTTGATCTTCATCCATCACCGTCCCAATGGTGACGAACACCCCTCAAGACATGACGGTGTTGTTAGCTTGCTCGTCGCGCGAGTACTCCTCCTCCATCTCTTGCATAGCGGAGTCTAGCTCTTCTGGACTGAAATCTATCTCCTCTGAATCTGCACTAAAATCAGCATAAAGCGCGTCAATGACAGAGTCGGAGGGTGCCAGGACTTCCTCGAAGACGGGCGGTGGAGGTGCAACGGCCTCGACAATGACTGGAGGTGGTGGTGCTGCTACGACGATGGCGGCCGGAGGCGGTGGTGGTGGTGGCTGAATCGGAGGGGCTCCGTTGGTGAGCGCAAGCGCTGTCTGAGCTGCCGCTTCGGCCTCCACGTAGTTGTTGACGGTGTTCACCATGCCTTCGAAGGTAAGGCGTCCTGACGCCTGCTGCCGCCTAAGAGAATGTCGGAGAAGCGTGCCATGGTCCAGTCCTTCCACAAAGTGATAGATGGCATCATCATTGGGGTAATTGGCTAGATCGGCTCATATGCGGAGCCACCTGGCCAGGTAGTCGCGGGGGTTTTCCCCCTCTCTCTGAATGCAGCGCACCAGATCGAAGATGGTAACCACGCCAACGAACTTGGATCTCTGTTGTCCAGATGCACGGACGAAGCCGGTGGATTTGCAATGATCTTCCACCTTTATATCCTGCACAGGGGCGGTTTGGGTGGGTCTTGAATTTTTCCGATCTTTGCCGGCAAACTCCAAAGAGAGATCACACATCGATCCTTCCGTGAACATATCCTGCCTGTGGGCGGTCCGTGCGGGCCTTGATGCTTTCTGATCTTTGTCGGTGAACTCCAAAGAGAGATCCGACATCGATCCTTCCGCGAACGTATCCTGCCCATAGGCGGTCCGTGCGGGTCTTGATGCTCCTCCGACTCCCAGGGAACTAGTGCCCGAGTCAGTTTCGCCGATGAAGAGGTGGATGTCTCCGATAGGAACGATCGAACAACGCGTAGGGTTCGTCTTTGCCGGGATCCAGAATTTGTCAGGGGGGACAATCGGAACATTGCCGGAGAAGAGAACACGGCCGATGGCTACGGTTTCGCCGATTCCCACGAAGATCTTGGTCCTCGCCCGCTGAAGATCCTGAAGCGCCTCTTACCCCACGGTGGGCGCCAACTGTCATGGTATTGCCGACGAGTACGCCATGGAGGGGTCCTCACAGTGCGTGTTTAGAGACGTGGGGTAAGGCGGACGGTTGACGGGTACGAGGTAACACAGCTTACCCAGGTTCAGATCCCACGACGGTGGCGGAATCCTACTCCTGCTATAAATCACTATAAGGGCAAATATGCCGAGTTACAGAGATAGGTTTGCTGTGCGAGGGTTGTATGAATCGATACTAAGTTGTGTCCTAAAGGCTCCCATAGGCCCGACTTATATAGTCGTCAGGTCCTAGGGTTACAGGGAAAAGTCCTAGCCGGACAAGTTACAGAGTCCTACACCGCCTATCACTAGTCTTGTGTATCTTGCACTCCAAGGCTCCGGGTACGCTGGTGACTCCACCGTAGCCTTCCTTTATCCGGCATGGGCCTCCCTTCTGGATCCACCTAACTGGGACGCCCAGCAGGCCATAGGCCATGCTACCAAATATGGGCCACCCGGGTTAGTCGGATAAGAGACATGCTATGAGGATACCAATATAGCATATCCCCAACACTCCGGACGTATATGAGAGGGGTTGGTTTTGTTCTCTAATTAAACTTGTCATGAAAGTTGCTTAACAATGCATGATTATAGCTTAGATAGCTAGGTTTCATTTTTCTAAACATTTTGATATATTATTTACATTTTTATGACTTATAAATAATTACTTATTGAATTTACAATATTTAAATCATTTTCTAGAATTATAAATCAAATTAAAAAGGTTTATTGCACTAGGCTGACATCAGCAGAGGGGGTGGGGCGTTTCTCATTGGGGCAGAAGCTACCCACGGTGGCTGATAGAGGGGCCCGAGGCCACCTCAGTTGCCACCGTGGCGGTCAAAGGTTAGCGGGATCGTGGGCCACGTCAGTGTGACGCCAAGGTGACATCATCTCGGCGGCCACCGCCAGATGGTCGCTGGAGACGGCGGAGGAGGGCGCGCGGGGCTGCAAAACCTAGTCTAATCGAATCAGCGCAACGAGGCGAGCACGAAGGTGGCGGTGCCGCTCTGTTTTGGTTGCCGGAGGCGTGGCGTTGACGGTGCCCGACGACGGCGAGCGATGGCGCGCGATGCGAGAGCGCTACGGACCATGCCAGGAAGCACGGAAGAGACGGGGAGGCGCAGGACCTCACCTTGAACACGTTGGAGGGGTCGGGGAAGGCAGTCGAGGCCGGAATCAGGCTGATTGACGGCAGCGAACCTCGTCGGGGTCGGGGGCAACGATGCAGAGCGCCAGGGCTCGATTCCATTGGAGGGAGGGTCAGAACGACGAGGCGAAGCTCGAGGTGGCCTTGGTTGAGCGAGGGGAGGCCGAAAACAGCGGGGCAATGGCGAGATCGTCGGCTAGGGTTTCGGGGCTTGCTGCAGAGAGTGAGAGAGAGAGCGCTGGGGAGAGTGAGAGGATAGGGACGAGAGGGTGTCGTGCGGGGCTGGTCCTTATCCTTCTCCGGAGCGGCGGCGAGGATCTTCACGCGGGGCGGCCGGCGACGTGCTGACAGCGAGCTGCTTCGGTAGATCGAGAGGTCGACGATGACTCCAGGGAGACGACGAACTGGTAAGTGGGATTGGGCCGTGTGTGGGCTTCTACGCGCTGCGCGTTGAGCAGCAGAGAGAGGGGAGGGGAGTTGGGCCGGTTGGGCTGCTGTTTTTATTTGCAGAATTGTTTTTCTTTTTCTGTATCTATTTTTCTCTTTTGCAATTCATTTTAAATCTGTTTTTGAATAATTCAAAAATACCAGAAGGTTTTGTAGAATATACAAATTATTGTGGGGCCCTTTTATTCAGATTGGGTTCCACACTTTTTTGATAGTTTTCATACTTCAAAACATTTCGAATTGATTTGAGAGGGAGAGGGAAACTAGGGTTTAGGGTTTTGTATATTTCTCTTTGCATGCATTTTGAAGAGATGATGCTCATGATGCACAAACCAAACCCTAATTAATAATTAGCTAAAAGTGGGGTGTTACATTAGAGTAACCTACAAAGACTACTTTATTCGACTCGGGGTTGAGCTTCTCCGACTGAAGTTGCTATATAAAAGCCTCACATTCCCAAATATTCAGAAAAGACAAGGCAGATTTCTTGCCACCCCACATCTCATGTGCTGTATTTTCTATCGACTTAATTGGTACTTTATTTAGTGTATATGTTGTTGTCTCTAGAGAAAAACCCTAAAACAACAAAGGTAGATCAATATGGCTCATCATTCGACCTCACCATGTCCAACAAGGTTCGGTTTCGCCATTCTGACATACTGTTTCTCCGGAGTGAGCTGTGGAACTATTCCACAACCCTTGAGGTGACTATCAAACTAGTGTCTTATATACTCGCCTCCACAGTCTGATCGCAGAAACTTGATAATCTTTCCAAGTTGGTTTTTGCACTTCACTTTGGAATTCCTTGAAATTTTCAAAGGTTTCTGACTTATGCTTCATCAGGTATACATAACCGTGCCTACTGAAGTCATCTGTGAATGTGATAAAATATTCATAGATGCCTCTAGCTGTCGTGCGCATTGGACCACATATATCACTATGTATAAGCTCCAACATATGATGGACGTTGGGTATTGATCATTTTTTTCAAGTAGACATGATTCACATGTCTAGAATGGCTCCAAGCCAGACGAATCCAGAAGTCCATCTCCATGGAGCTTCTTCATGCGCTTCCAACGGATATGACCAAGCCAACAATGTCACATATAAGCAATACTAAGATCATTCATCTTCAACCTTTGACATCTAAGTTATAGCCTAACTTACATTCAAGATGAAGCACAAAAAATCTGGATTCGATGGGTGCAAAGCCATGAAACATTTTTGTTGGGGGGATGACCCCAGGTAGGGTCAAGATAGCGGAAAGAAGGAAGGAACCTTTCTTACCATAGGCCGAATTATAAGCTAAGTCGGATGAGTCTTCCAAGACTCGGCCGAATGAGCCATGGCTTGGCAAGAATCGAATGAGTAACACCTTACTCGGTCGACGTGTGAACTAGGTCGGCCGAATAAAATTGATCAGTTTGTATGCAGGTGGAGGCCGAGCCAAGTTATGCGAGACGAGGCCGAGTAACGGGAGACTTGCAGGAGAAGGAGAAGGATCCCAGGGTCACACCCTAGCTACTGGTTAGGAGGAATCTACACAGGGCCAAGCGCTAAGGACAAAGAGTAGAGCCGTAGAGGGGCAGACAAGCGTCACGGAAGTGACAGTGGGGATGCCCGAGGATCACATGTGGGGGTCTCTGGATCTTTGCCGCCAATAGAAGGGGGACACGGATAATCGCGTGTATCACCCAACCACGGATAGAGAGTGTAGCCACAGCGAGGGCCACACGGTGCGAGAGAAGATCAGGCCATCTGACCGTTGAGTTTATCGAAGCATCACTACACCGACGCGACGGGCACAGTAATCACTGTAGCATGTCAAAAAGCACTATAGCAGAACAAAAAACTAGGCAGCAGTGATGATTGGTACACGTAAGACGAGGCTTACTCTAGAAGCCAAGTAGATACCCCGGAAAAGAGAGAATAACTCGGAACACAATTCATACCTGGGTAAGAGAAGACAAAGAGAAGGAGGACAACTAAAAAAGAGCATCAGCTAAGAAATACTTCAAACAAGAAATTAGAAGGAAAGAATGTCTAGAAACTGATGTGGCCCGACCGAAGTTTCCGACAGGATCGCACCAGCTTCGGGGACTAATGTTGGGGGGGATGACCCTAGGTAGGGTCAAGATAGCGGAAAGAAGGAAGGAACCTTTCTTACCATAGGCCGGTCGACTGAGCCATGGCTTGGCAAGAATCGAATGAGTAACACCTTACTCGGCCGACGTGTGAGCTAATTCGGTTGAATAAGATTGACCAGTTCGTATGCAGGTGGAGGCCAAGCTGAGTTATGCGAGACGAGGCCGAGTAACGGGAGACTTGCAGGAGAAGGAGAAGGATCCCAGAGTCAAACCCTAGCTACTGGTAGGAGGAATCTACATAGGGCCAAGCGCTAAGGACAAAGAGCAGAGCCACAGAGGGACAGAAAAGCGTCACGGAGGTGACAGTGGGGATGCCCGAGGATCACATGTGGGGGTCTCTGGATCTTTGCCGCCAATAGAAGGGGGACACGGATAATCGCGTGTATCACCCAACCACGGATAGAGAGTGTAGCCACAGCGAGGGCCACACGGTGCGAGAGGAGATCAGGCCATCTGACCGTTGAGTTTATCGAAGCATCACTACACCGACGCGACGGGCACAGTAATCACTATAGCATGTCAGAAAGAACTATAGCAGAACAAAAAACTAGGCAGCAGTGATGATTGGTACACGTAAGACGAGGCTTACTCTAGAAGCCAAGTAGATACCCCGGAAAAGAGAGAATAACTCGGAACACAATTCATACCTGGGTAAGAGAAGACAAAGAGAAGGAGGACAACTAAAAAAGAGCATCAGCTAAGAAATACTTCAAACAAGAAATTAGAAGGAAAGAATGTCTAGAAACTGATGTGGCCCGGCCGAAGTTTCCGACAGGACCGCACCAGCTTCGGGGACTAATGTTGGGGGGGATGACCCTAGGTAGGGTCAAGATAGCGGAAAGAAGGAAGGAACCTTTCTTACCATAGGCCGGCCGACTGAGCCATGGCTTGGCAAGAATCGAATGAGTAACACCTTACTCGGCCGACGTGTGAGCTAATTCGGTCGAATAAGATTGACCAGTTCGTATGCAGGTGGAGGCCGAGCTGAGTTATGCGAGACGAGGCCGAGTAACGGGAGACTTGCAGGAGAAGGAGAAGGATCCCAGAGTCAAACCCTAGCTACTGGTAGGAGGAATCTACATAGGGCCAAGCGCTAAGGACAAAGAGCAGAGCCACAGAGGGACAGAAAAGCGTCACGGAGGTGACAGTGGGGATGCCCGAGGATCACATGTGGGGGTCTCTGGATCTTTGCCGCTGATAGAAGGGGGACACAGAAAGGAGTCCGCCGAGTTACCACTTTGGGACAGGCATATTCCAAGAATATGCTTGCCACGTCAGCCCTAGGAGGAATCAAGGGACCCCTTTATAAGGAGGGGCATGAGTTCCTGGAGGAGGGATCGATTCATTTTTACACTGCAGGGCTCGCATAGTGGTCTTCTTCCTCCTCTCACTGATACAGCTCTAGGAGCACGTGCATCCATTGGCCTCATACTTTAGCCTACCCATGGCATCTGCCGTGCCACCAACACAACATTTGGCGCCCACCGTGGGGCCAGCAGCGGTGCTAGCTGGAGTCAATATCCGGACAGGAAATTTCATCCACATCGGCGAGCGGGTTGTTTTTGGCCTAGTCCAGAGATTTGATATTTGGAACTACGTCAGTGACAACGCTGGCAGTTTCAGGAGCAGAGTGCCCCCGCGCAACGGCATCTTCATCAACCTGGGTGCTCACAAGATCTATGTCGGCATAGACACCTCGTGCGTCTACCCGCACCAAGTCATCCATGCAGGAGATCCTCCCCTCAGCGCTGCCAGCGGTCAACGTGGCGTTCGCCCCACAGGTAGCGTCGAGGTGATGATGACAGCTCCAGCATCAGCAGCAGGAGCAGGCGCAGGAGCAAGCAAGGACCCGGAGGTAGGAGGACATGTAACGACGAAGTAAGCAGCTCCAAAGCCAGCTGTTGCAGATCCTCAGGTGACCAGAGTTGCCGAGGAACAGGAGGTAACTCCAAAAGCGTCAAGGGTAAGGTGGCCACCTCTAGAGAGGCTGGAGAATATCCTCCAGGCAATTATAGATAACTTGAGTACCCCTGTAGTGTTGATAGTTGACCCGGCAAACACACAAGCGGAGTTAGAAGAAACTAGACTAAAAGTGTTAGAGGAGGCAAAAAAGGTGTCGACTTTGCAGGAGTCCTTTAACAGGACCTTGTGAGAATATGCTAGAGCAAACAAGCTAGATACGGCCACAGACCGAGTAGATGATCTGAGGTTGAGAGAAAAGAACCTCATGAATGATATTAACAAAGAGCATGAAGCTCGGCCAGATGATTCGGTTGACCTAGGTTTGCCGAGGTATAGTACCCCGGGAAAGAACCTAAGGGCGGCAAATGCAGTAGCCCTGGAATTGGAGGGGTTAAGCGGGGAAGCCTGGCAAAAGCAGCAGAAAGAGTAAATGAGCTGGTATGCATTGCGAACCAGCAGAATGAAGAAATGCTTAGGGCTAACCTGGCAAAGCCAGGAGCTTCTCGCATGGTTCTTTCGGCAGGAGCTGCCCCCGCAGTATCAGCGGCAGTGACAGCGGCATCCTCACCCGGAAACAATGCGCGGAAAGACAAAGAAGTAACTTCGGGAAATAGAAACAAGCAAATTGTTCCGTATGACCCGACGATGGCCGGGAAGATCAATGAGAATAGAGGCAATGGAAGCCGAGGTAACAGCGGTGATAGAAACCTCGGCCGTGCAAACAGAGAGCACGGAAACCTCGAAAGGGGAAACCATGAGAACAATAACCCGGCGGAAGGAAGGAGGTACCCTCCACAAGATCATCAGCCGAGGCACGAACCTCGACAAGAACGAGAAGCAAGACCAGCTCCACATAATCAGGCAAATGACATATACAATGATGGTTACTCGGAGATGGAATATGCAGAGCATGGTGGGCAAAACCACTATGGGGTGCATGAGAGAGCTATTTATAGAAACTTGCCCTCGACTGATGCAAGATTAAAGCTGGACATGCTGTATCGGTCCGAGCTGTTGGAAGAACAGGGTCCGCCCGGCCCGCTCCGAGGTATCCACACGTACGGGGTGGAAGCGTTAGACGCTAGACTGCTAGGTCTGCACGTGCAACACAGGCGTGAGGTGTGGCAGCTGCGTGGAATGGTCTAAGGTCTAACCCTAGTCAGCTCGTCCCACCCTCTCATATATAGGCGTCCCTAGTGGGCTTCTACATTAGCAGCCCATTAGTAGCCTAAGCCTGGTCTAATTCGGATCCAATCCTCATTAGGCTTCCAGCCCCTTATGTGTGACCCTATAGGTTCATATACGTATAGACATGACACGAATACACTTATTCTGTCAATAGTTGGTAGCGGCCTCTAGCAAGACGTGACAACTCCTAAACGCATACAAAGATCATATCGAACGAACCATCACAAGGTTTAGTACATGTCTTTCCCTTTGCCTCATGATATTTGGTCTAGCTCCAAGCTGACCTCCCTTTCTCGATATTATGATTCAGAATCCCTTTACTAGGTTAACTCTTAACCATATGTAGCACGGCCATGCATTTCTGGATCTGATCACTCGAGGGGCCCAGAGATATCTCTCTCAAGTAGAGAGGGGCAAATCCCATCTTGATTGACCATGCCTTGCAGCATGCTTCAGGACAAACCCGAAAGCTACCTTTATGACTACCCAGTTACAGAGTAGCGTTTGATAGCCCCAAAGTAGGTCGATCCACATCTCAAGTACATGCGACAATATCAGGTCTAAGGACAAAACGTACACGATGTGTAGAGAGAGTTGCAACTCATTTCCAGTCTCAAGTTGGGTCAGTCCAACCCCATGTTCATAACATGTGTTCACATCATTGGTTTGACATCTCCATGTCTATGACTTGCAAAACATAGTCATCAACCAATCGATGTGCTAGTCTAATATTCACGTGTATCCTCACATGAACTCCGACTAGGGACAACTATTAAATAACCATACAAGTAAAGATTTTCACAAACATTTCACATAATTGCCAATCAATACAAGTTGCCTGATATGGACATTCAAGAACATTACAATAACTCATGGATACATATGAAATATAATCATCTCTATGATTTCTTCTAGGGCATATTTCCTTCAATAATTTCACCAGCACATATAAGAGGCCAAACATGCCACAACAACTCGCTATGTGCAAGCAGAAGTTGAATGAGACGGATAGAGAGTTCCTGACTCGGTGGTGTAACCTCAGAAACTCATGCGAGGGGGTTATCGAATCTCAAGCAATTTCCTGGTTCGCTCAGGGGTGCAGATATGGAAGTGTATTGTGGCAGAGGTTGCAGAGAGATATGCCAACCACATTGGCGGAAACAATCAGAGTAGCAGATTCATACGCCTTGGGTAATCTGACTCAACCAGAGCTAATGTCGGCAGAACATCCTGAGCAACATGATCATTATGCTCGGGATGGTGCCGGATCATCGCGACGCAATGATTACAGGGGAAGAAGAAGGGATGAGAGTCCATATTATAGATACTGTTATAATCAAGTGGCAGCGGTTGTGCAGGATCAGCCGAGTCATGGGAAATTTCAACGACAGAAGAATGGTCCTCAGCAGTGGATGCCGAGGAACGAGGGGAAGAAGCAGTGGATACCCGAACAGAAGAAACAATGGCAACAAAGGCCGAAGTACACGTTTGAATCCATGTTAGATCAGCCATGTAAATTCCACACACCAAACCCAGCCAAGCCAGCCAATCACACGACTCGCCAATGCGCCTGGATGAAAAGTGCAATGGGAAACCCGACAACCATACAAGCACCACCGCATCCAGCGCATCACTAGTAGCAGCCACAGTTAACTGGGGGGAATGCGCAGCAGCTAATGTTACCACCACCTCCTCCAAGGTATGAGAACCCGGATCGGAGGGATGCAGTGCTCCAAGTGATGAATCAGAACCAAGATGGAAGGGGAAACCCCAGGAACAATGGACACAATGATTACAGGGAGCATCACCGATCATACTGTGTGTTCACAACAGAACAACAAGATAGACAGAGCGTACAACGCCGGAATATGGAAGTGAATGCAGTTATGCCGGCCATGCCGAGATATGTGCCATGGTCCGATCAAGAGATAACCTAGAGCATAAGGGATCATCCAAAGATACTGGATCCGACATTTGTCGGGCCTAGCATCAATGTGAAGTTCTCAAAGGTACTCATAGATAATGGGAGTAGCATCAATATCATGTACAAAGACACAATGCACAAACTCGGAATAACTCCGAATATACTGCAGCCAACAAGGACTACATTCCATGGGATAGTTCTGGGGCTCGTGCGAACCCATTGGGAAAGTTCGAGTAGATGTATTATTCGACACGAGAGAGAATTGTAGAGCAGAGAATCTGGAGTTCGAAGTGGTGGATCTGGAAAGTTGTTATCATGCTTTACTCGGACGGCCAACCTTGGCCAAATTTATGAGCAGCTGTTACGTTAGTTACTTGAAAATGGAGATGCCAGGACCTCAGGGGGTAATAACAGTAGCTGGAGATTACCGGGTCAAATCTGGCCGAATCATTGGTAATAGCAAGAGAGAAAAGAATAATTCAGGAGGTGGCAGCTCCGGCTCAGTCGGCACAGCTTAATATGCCAGCATTAGCCAACCCGCATGGAAGTGTATCTTTCCAGCCGACTAAGGAGACGAAAAAGATCCAGATCGATGATCAATTCCCAGAGAGCACCATCACAATTGGTGCTGGCCTAGATGACAAATAGGAAAGCAAGCTCACTAACTTCCTCCATGAGAATCGGGATATCTTTGCGTGGTTAACACATGACCTGTAAGGCGATCGATCAAGGGAGTTGGCTGAGCACTCTTTGCATGTAAGGCCAGGAGAAAGGCCGGTGAAGCAACCTCTCCGCTACTTCGCTGAAGACAGGAGAAAGATAATAGGGGACGAGATAGCTCAGCTCCTTGCACCCGGGTTTATCATGGAAGTACTTCATCCGGATTGTCTATCAAATCCGGTGTTGGTAGAAAAGAAAAATGATGACCCAAATGTAGCCGTCGCATGGCGAATGTGCATCGATTACACGAACCTTAAAAGGCGTGTCCCAAAGATCCTTTTCCTTTACCTAGGAAAGACCAAGTCATTGATTCGACCGCAGGCTATGAGTTGTTATCATTTGTAGACACGTATTCTGGTTTTCACCGTTAAACCCGACTGATCAAATAAAGACTGCGTTTATCACCCCGTATGGGTCTTATTGCTATCGCACCATGCCATTCGGCCTGCGTAATGCAGGATCCACATACCAAAGATGCATGCAAAAATGTCTGCATGACCAAATTGGGAAAAATATACAAGTATATGTTGATGATGTGGTTATAAAAACCAAAGAGAGCAACACGCTCCTAGAAGATATTCAGCAGACATTCACAAACCTGAGAAGGTTTGGAATGAAACTTAACCCAGAAAAATGTACCTTTGGTGTGCTGGCTGGAAAATTACTCGGTTTCCTTGTATCTAGCCAAGGTATAGAGGCAAATCCTACTAAGATCAGAGCAGTTGAAAGAATGGAACTTACAAAATGCCTAAATGATGTACAAAAGTTTACAGGGCGTCTTGCCTCCCTGAGTCGGTTCGTGAGTCGGCTAGGTGAAAAAGCATTACCTCTGTATCAATTGATGAAAAAACCCGAAAAGTTCACCTGGACACCTCAGGCCGACAGTGCTTTTCATGAGTTAAAAAAGATGCTGGTCACGGCACCAATCCTGGCTTCTCCATTGTCAAAAGAGCCTATGCTACATTATGTGGCAGCCACAAACAGAGTCGTAAGTGCAGTAGTTGTTATGGAACAGGATGAAGATGGTAAGTCGATACAAAGGCCGGTATATTACCTAAGTGGGGTATTATCAGCCTCCAAGCAGAACTACCCACACTACCAGAAAATGGCTTACGGAGTATACATGTCGGCCAAGAAACTCAAACATTATTTCAAAGAACACCCAATAAAGGTGATTTGTGAGGCGCCCATAGCCAGATACTAAGCAACAAAGATGCGAGTGGACGAATAGCAAAATGGGAAATTGAGTTATCACCGTATGCTCCGCAGTTCGATAGGCGAGATGCAATTAAGTCTCGGGCGGTAGCCAAATTCTTCGTAGACTGGGCCAAGGTACAATATGAGCCCCCATTGCCAGATTCGAACTATTGGACGATGCACTTTGACGGGTCCAAGTTAAGAAATGGACTAGGAGCAGGAATAGTGCTAACCTCACAAAAAAAAGATCAGTTGAAATATGTGATGCAAATACATTTCGCTGCATCAAACAATGTAGCTGAATATGAAGCGCTCGTTCATGGCCTGAAAATGGCAAAAGAGATCGGCATACGTCAGATTTTGTGTTACGGGGATTCAGACCTCGTAGTACAACAAGTATCGGGTAATTAGGATGCACTAGATGCGAATATGGCCCTGTATAGATTTCATGTGCAGAAAATCAGTGGCTACTTTGATGGGTGTGAATTCCATCACATACCTCGGGCAGAAAATGATGCTGCGGATACACTATCGAAGCTCAGATCGACCAGACAACCAATTCCCCCTTGTATAGCTCTAGAACACCTGAGAAAACCGTCAATAACGCCTTCGCTAGAATCCGAGTCAATTCGTATCTCGGCAGAACAGATAGAAGGGTGTGTCCCAATGGAAATTGACAGAGAGCATGATCCGAATTATTCGGGGATTAATTCGGCCGACCAACGGGTGGATCCGGAAAAGCCCACAGATATTATGTCGGTGGAAATAATGGAAATTGACAACATAATTTTCCTAGAAAAAGTCGCACCAACATGGGCACAACCCATATTCCCATTCCTCAAAGAAGAGATCTTGCCGGACGATGAGGTTATAGTCAGGCAGATAGTGAGAAGAGCAAAAGCCTACACAATCATAAATAATGAGCTTTATAAGATAAGCGTGACAAATGTACTGCAACGATGCGTTGACTCGGCAGAAGGGTAGGAAATCCTCTTGGATATACATCAAGGAGAATGTGGGCATCACGCCTTGTCCAGAGCCCTAGTGGCCAAAGAATTTAGGCATGGATTTTATTGGCCAACTGCGCTGAAGGAAGCAAAGGAATTGGTAACAAAATGTAATGGCTGCCAGAGATATGCCAGCAAGATACATCTGCCTTCATCTGAGTTAAAAACAATACCAATCACTTGGCCATTTTCTGTGTGGTGTCTAGATATGGTAGGTCCATTTAAACCGGCTCGCGGCGGAATGACTCACATTCTGGTCATGGTGGACAAATTCACAAAGTGGATAGAAGTGAAGCCAATAAGAAAATGTGACGGGCTCACGGCGGTGAAATTCCTCAAAGATATTATCCTAAGGTATGGATACCCACACAGTATCATCACAGATAATGGCACAAACTTCGCGGAAGGGGCCTTTGCCAGATTCTGCCAAGAGAAACACATAAGACTCGATGTTGCCTCGGTGGCTCACCCGGCATCGAATGGGCAAGTAGAAAGATCAAATGGACTGGTATTGTCAGGGATAAAACCTCGGCTGATTGAACCGCTGCAGAGGTCTACAGGATGCTAGATTGAGGAACTTCCAACAATGCTGTGGAGCCTCAGGACCACCCCCAACAGATCGACGGGGTATACCCTGTTCTTTCTCGTATATGGGGCAGAAGATGTACTTCCAGCAGACATAATGCATGACTCGCCAAGAGTGGCCCAATACACAAGTGCCTAAGTAAACGAAATATCACGGCAAGATGATGTGGACTTGCTAGAAGAAGCAAGAGAACTGGCACTCTCAAGATCAGCTATTTATCAGCAAGAGCTCAGACGGTATCATAGCAAGAAGGTCATTCCAAGAGTTTTTAAGGAAGATCTAGTTCTTCGTCTAGTGCAACGCACAGCCGACATGCATAAACTCTCACCCCCATGGGAAGGCCCATTTATCGTGAGTAAAGCATTACACAACGATGCATACTACTTGATCGACGCTCAGACACCAGAAAAGAACAAGGCAAGAAAGTCTGGAGATGAATCAAAAACACCGTGGAATGTGGCCTTACTTCGTCTGCTTTACACTTAGAAGAATTGTATTGCATCTAGCGACATGATGTACCAAATTGATGTATCAGACATGTATCAACAATAACTCGGGGACTTCCCCATGTTATCTGTCATTTTTAATTATGTATGAAACTTCGGCAGCCCGAGCAGTGACTCGGTGACTGCCTCATGTTATCTGTCATTTTTAATTATGTATGAAACTTCGGCAGCCCGAGCAGTGACTCGGTGACTGCCTCATGTTATCTATCATTTTTAACTAAATATGAAACTTCAGCAGCCCGAACAGTGACTCGGTGACTGCCTCATGTTATCTGTCATTTTTTAACTAAATATGAAACTTCGGCAGCCCGAACAGTGACTCGGGGACTGCCCCATAATATTTGTCATTTTTTCTAATTATGTAGGAGACTTCGGCAGCCCGAACAGTGACTCGGGGACTGCCCCATAATATTTGTCATTTTTTAATTATGTATGAGACTTCGGCAACCCGAGCAGTAACTCGGAGACTGACCCATATTATTTGTCTTTTCTCTTAACTATGTATGAAACTTCGGCAACCCGAGCAGTAACTTGGGGACTGCCTCATATTGTTGGTCATTTTTCCGTATGTATGAAAATTTAGTGACTCAAGCAGTAACTCGGGGACTACCCCATACTGTTTGTCGACTTGGTTATGGATGGAACCTCGGGAGCCCAAGCAATGACTCGGGACTGCCCCGACTACTCTATCATAAATCACAGATGCAATATAAAAATTGCTTTGGCAACCGAAGAAATAACTCGGAGGAAACGACCAGCAATTCGTACTATCACAGTCACACGAATGATAACATCAGCAATTCGAGATATAACGAGGAGATTACCCTATTTATATCGTTTTACAGATAGATAACTCGGAAAAGGTGGTAAGTATATCAGTTTAAAAGATATATGGGCTTAGGACTCATAGTCCTTGAGAGGAAATTGCAAAACCAAGTTTTACAACTAAGAATAGATGAAAAACACAAGATGGATACCAAACGGAAATCAGACATGTGAAAAATATGATTCGGATTTACGAAGTTAAAATTTGGCAAAGCAAAGATACGAATCACACAAACTCATCTAGATAGAATAACAACAGTTACTATAGCATAAGAGGCCAAAGGAAAAACGGTTCACATTGTACCAAAAGGCGGATAACTGTTTTAAGACAGCATACACCCGGCATACCGGGGACTTAAACAAATAAAAGTTGTTGAACCTAAACATCGGCAGTGGCCAAATCACCTATGGGAGGAATAGTAGTAGCACCAGGAGTTTCTGACGTGGGTATCTCGGACGCAGTCGGGACTACCTCGGCTTCTCCAGAAGGTGCATCCTTAGGAATAGGGGGCTCCGAGGTTGTTTTGGTGTCTGCGGAGGTTACCTCGGCATCGACGGAGGTCGCAGTAACGTCTTGGGCAGGCTCTGGCTGCTAGGAGACATCGCCTTGGGCTCGATAAGCCTCAGTTCCTTTGGAGGAGGATCGAGCCTCGGCATCCCCACCTGAGTTATCGTTGGAATCATCGGCATTATCGAAACCTTCGTATGATCCTTTCTGAATCAGCAGAATCACCACCAGATTCATCTTCAGCCTCAGCATCATCTTCGGACGGGTTAGGAAGGAAACTCGGCCCCTCGATCCAATGATGCACATCTGCATACTCGATAAGCTAGAAGGCACGGGCTTGGCGACGAGAAACGAAATCCGGATTCTCAATCCAAGGAGAGCCAGTGCGCAAGTTCATCGGAATATCGAGGGAGAGATCATCGTACCATGACAAAACAGCTGTAAGCGCCATATCAGCACCAGCCTGTCCAGCAGGTTCCCTCCAAAGATTCAGTTGAGTTTGGGATTCCATCAACCTCGCCACAAGAACTTCTACTTCGTCAATCTCCGGCTCATTCGGCCAGAGGACATGGTAGGCTCGAATAGCTGCTCGCACCAGATCTTTTCCCATAACTTTCATTGGCCCAATAGCAGCGGCAACGGCAATCAAGAAATCTTCCATGAAATATTCTTGATTCGGAGCAATGGGAACACCTCGGCGCTCACAAGAACAAATTACTTCCTTGGAGCTCAGAGGTTTAGCTTCTGGAAAATGATCTACATGAAAGGAAGTCAGATAAGTCAAGAAAAGCAAGGGTAAAAGAATAACTCGACAAGAAACAGAAACTTACAGTGGATGTAACTCAGCATTTTCTGGAGATCCTGGGCCCAGTCGGCCTTACTCTTCTCAAAACGAGTCATTTATTCGCTCATCGCCTGGTTCTTTAGATCGGCAGCATCAAGAAGTTCCTTGTCCTTCTGAAGCTGTAGACTTAGTCGGTTCTTTTCCTCAGAGAACTCCTGATCAACCTTCTCTACCTCGGACTTCTGGGCGAGTTTAAGAGATTCAACCTTGGCGAGTAACCGGGTTATCTCGTCATCCTTTTCCTTAAGTTGTGCCGAGTGAGCGGCATCTTGTTCTAAAAAATGCAGCATCATATCAGGCATAGATATGCATTCTTGATGCGATGCTACGAGTGTTTGTAACTCGGCTATACCAAAGCCGGGAGGTCGTAAGACACCCAAGATTTACCTCGAACAAAAGTTGATAAATTAAAAGGCAAAAGGAGTAACCAACCTTCAAGAGCGCCAACTTTCTTGGTAAGATGGGTATTCAGATTGTTGACATTAACTGCACAACAGCACGATAGAAGTTGGTACAAAAACTAAATTTTTTTACAAGGATAAAACACACTAACGAACCGAGTAGTTTACCAGTTTTCTTCACAACAGGGACCATTTTCTCAAATTTATCTTGCAGTTTCTTGTGCGCAAAGAGCAACCTTTGAAATTCGGCCATCCGCCGATCATGAGCAACCTGAAAATAACAACAAGTTGCACAAAGTAAAAACAGATCCGAATCAAGTAAAACTTGACTCGAATCTAGATGGCTGGATATTCAAAAGTAAAACTTGACTCGAATCTAGATGGCTAGATATTTAAAGTAAAAAACAGATACGAATCAAGTAAAACTTGACTTAGATCTAGATGGCTGGATATCCAAAATTAAGGCAGATCCGAATCAAGTAAAACATTGACTCGGATCTAGATGGTGGGATATTCAAAACCACGGTTGATCCGAATCACAAAGAAATTTGACTCGGCAAGTAGGTATATTTGAAACAAGTAAAAGCTTCCAAACGAATAACAAATCGTTCGGTTGCAAGATTCGGGGACTAGTGTGTATATAGTATCATATGGATAATAGATGAAGTATCAATTGAGGCGCTTACCTCGTTCATCTTATAACTTTCGAGGACAATCTTAGCAGCCATATGCAAGCGACTGCTGATGTCGAAAAGCTGGAACGGTTGGTTACTTGGATTGCCTTCAAGTTGATCGGCGGCATTCCAGTTATTGGCATACTCCACCAACGAGCCGAGGCTATTCCCGCTCTCAGTGCGTGTCAACACTTTACCTCGGGCCTGTTGCATAACTGCTGCCGCCGCCGGACTCTTATGAAGAATAAGTTGTGTGTAGGCGGCAAGGGCAACACCAGGTTTAGCGGTAGATGCTCCCTTATGAAGTATGTCAACAATGCTGGGTTGAGAAGAGCTTGTTGGTCCCTTCTGAGATGTCAAGGATTTAGCGGCAACATCTTTCTTTCTCTTGGAGGGAACTTTGGCAGGAGCAACAACTTCAGCACTGGGGGCCACGTCCTTGGTGGCAGGAGGAACAACAGTCTCCAAAGGGGCCGAGTTAGTGGTAACCTCGGTGGAAGTTGGAGCAGGAGCTGGAACTGCGATGGTCGAAGGATCATCGGGGGAAACCTCGGGAGTCTTTAGGGGGATAGCAGAGTCGTCCGGGTGATCCGGCATTGGGGTATCTTCGGAGACAACATGGGGAGCAATGGGCTCATCTCGGCGAGGAGATGCGTTAGTCGGCGCTGGAGGAGAGTCAACACGAGGAGGACTGGGAACCCAAACATCCTCCGAAGGTGAAGGAGAAGGCGGCCGAGTAGTATGAGATGTCATACTCGGACCGCTTGGCTTTGCGGAAAGTGGAGCTCTGCAAGAAAGTAGCAGTTTATTCAGAAATAGAAAGAGAGAAACAAGAAATACAAATGAAAATATAAAGGGAAACTCACCTAGTAACTCCAGGCATGGTTTTACGCCTCAGAATGTGCTGAGAAGATTTATTGGTTCGCTTCCTGGGGGCAGCATCGGAAGGATCCGTCGAAGCAGTGCACTTCTTTGAAGCAACAGGAGCTTCGGAAGCGAGAGGCTCGACCTCGTGCACCTAGCCAGCTTGATTAGATGGGAAAGAAGGAGCCGGAAATGCGTAAGAGATAGGCACCACGGCAACTACCTCAAGAATTTGGACGTCGTCCGAATCACCTTCATCAGCACGGGCCGAGGTCTTGCTCCGGGCGTGAATAGGAGAAGCTTCTGGCTTAGGAATGAACTCCTCCGGATCAGGTTCTCCATTGTCCGGGGTATTGCGGTCAGCGGTCCAAGGAAGAGCCAAAACCTCGGTGTATTCTATGGTCTGCTCCACAAACCTCTGCGAGAAAAGCGGACGAGAGTTAGTGAAAGAATAACTCGGAAGAAACCATCTATAATTTACCTGAGGAGGAGGATTCTCGCGAGAAAATGGCCTCATTCCCCACGTCCATTCCTCGGGCATCTCAGTCTTGAAAATAGCCCGGACATGTTTATAAATCTGGTAATCGTCAAGCTCAATCGTAGAAACTCGATTGGGATCCAAAGTACCGCTCGTGTAGTAAAGCTTGTGGGAGTGAAGCTAGAAGGGGAAGATTCGGCTGCTAACAAACGCAGTCATCAAATCTTCACCCCGGAGCCCAGCACGAATCAACTCGTTAAGTCGGAGCTCGAATGCCTCGGCAAGAGCATGGGTTTTCCTCGGATTATAGAGCCAGTTCTTCTTTGAAGGAGGACCGATAGAGAAAGCGGGGAGCCGAATCTTATCTTCCACTCCGGTATTCTTGACATAGAAAAATGATCTATGCCACTTCTTACAAGACTCGTGGCCTGCAACACGGGGGAACATGGAGTTTTTCTGAGGTGTAATCGAGGCGGCCCCGCATTGGGTGAGATATTTCTCAGAAGGATGGAGAGATTTATCCGGCACCACGTTAGCTCGGATTTGAAAGAATTTAGACCATACATCTACAGAAGGCCAAAGGCCGAAGTACCCCTCTGAAGCTGAGATAAAGGCCGACAGAGAAGCTACGGAATTAGCCGGCAGGTGATGCGGCTGAAGGCCGAAGTAATCTAAGAAGCTCCTAGCGAAATCACTAAGAGGGAGGCCGAATCCACGAGCAAAATGGGACATGAAAACTACGAACTCACCCTCATCAAGTACAGGGGAGGATTATTTGTTGGGTAAGTGACAACTTACCTCGGCAGGGATTCAGCGAGTCTTAATTAGCCACTCAACCTCCCGGTGAGTAACCGTGGAACCTTGCTAGGAACCCCGTTCTGGACCCGCCGTAAGATCTTCTTCCCCGACGAGAGCGCCGCTGGTGGAGCTAGACATGGGCTTGTCGGAGGAATCGACGGAAGAATAACTGGTGGCAGGGAGAGGCCTAGAAGTGCAGGGGCCCGTCGTGACAGCGACGGACGCGCCGGTGGAACAGAGAAAGAACCACCGCAGGAAATCAAAGAAAACTAGAAGAACACCTAAGGCAGAAACCTAGCGGCAGCGCTGCAGAGAAGCTCACCGACGAAAACACGAAAGCGGGGGCACAGCGGCGAGGTCACGAGAGCCAGAGAGCTGCAGCGTGTCCGTCGAGGAGAAACGGCGGTGGTGCAGTTACTGGAGCGCGAACGATGGCGGCGGCGCGAGGAGGAAGACGAAGGGAGTGGGGAGGGGAAAGTGAATCGACCCACCCCCACTCCCCTCCTTATAACCACGTACGGTGAGCGGTAGTGGGATCGTGGCTGTGCCGCGGTAACCGCATAATCGCGTGTATCACCCAACCGCGGATAAAGAGTGTAGCCACAGCGAGGGCCACACGGTGCGAGAGGAGATCAGGCCATCTGACCGTTGAGTTTATCGAAGCGTCACTGCACCGACGCGACGGGCACAGTAATCACTGTAGCATGTCAGCAAGCACTGTAGCAGAACAAAAAACAAGGCAGCAGTGATGATTGGTACACGTAAGACGAGGCTTACTCTAGAAGCCAAGTAGATACCCCGGAAAAGAGAGAATAACTCGGAACACAATTCATACCTCGGTAAGAGAAGACAAAGAGAAGGAGGACAGCTAAAAAAGAGCATCAGCTAAGAAATACTTTGGACAAGAAATCAGAAGGAAAGAATGTCTAGAAACTGATGTGGCCCGGCCAAAGTTTTTGACAGGACCGCACTAGCTTCGGGGACTAATGTTGGGGGGATGACCCTAGGTAGGATCAAGATAGCGGAAAGAAGGAAGGAACCTTTCTTACCATAGGCCGGCTGAATGAGCCATGGCTTGGCAAGAATCGAATGAGTAACACCTTACTCGGCCGACGTGTGAGCTAATTCGGCCGAATAAGATTGACCAGTTCATATGCAGGTGGAGGCCGAGCCAAGTTATGCGAGACGAGGCCGAGTAACGGGAGACTTGCAGGAGAAGGAGAAGGATCCCAGAGTCAAACCCTAGCTACTGGCTAGGAGGAATCTACACAGGGCCAAGCGCTAAGGACAAAGAGCAGAGCCACAGAGGGACAGAAAAGCGTCACGGAGGTGACAGTGGGGATGCCCGAGGATCACATGTGGGGTTCTCTGGATCTTTGCCGCTAATAGAAGGGGGACACAGAAAGGAGTCCGCTGAGTTACCACTTTGGGACAAGCATATTCCAAGAATATGCTTGCCACGCCAGCCCTAGGAGGAACCAAGGAAGCCCTTTATAAGGAGGAGCACGGGTTCCTGGAGGAGGGATCGATTCATTTTTACACTGTAGGGCTCGCATAGTGGTCTTCTTCCTCCTCTCCCTGATACAGCTCTAGGAGCACTTGTAACTCGATTGAGGAGAAATAAAGATCTAAGTTCTAGTCAGTTGTGTGTAGAAATCACTACATCTTCCCTCCCCGGATCCCACTAGCATCCATTGGCCCCTTACTTTAGCCTACCCATGACATCTGCCGTGCCACCACCACGACAATTTTATTCAAATACACCTAAGAAGCATTGTTTTTAATATGAGTCTCATAATCTTGCTTCATCAAACATGAGGCATGCATGATGTTTTATCTCAATAGATGCACATAATAAAAATTAAGTTCAGGTATAAATCCTAAAGATAACTGGACGTAGCAACTCTTGCCTTGTTTCTGAATTGAATATCAACCTCCCCTCTCGCCACACTCCTATGTCTTACTAGTACCTGCATCGATTTGTATACATGAACAACCGATCCGTTATCATATACCTACGACTGCTAGGAGAGTCGTTAAGAGAAATATCTAAGAATCCATGAAAATAGTACCTGATTAGGAAGTCATACTTCCACTCTTGGCTTTGTCTGCATTATACTTGTCACAATTCCTATTCCAGTGACCTCCCACCTTATAGTAAAAGCATATTGTTCCTGGAGGTTTTGCCAGCTTGCCAATCATTGAGGCGGCACTAGGACTTGGATCCTACGTGCCACCTCCCTCCAACTTAGGATTTTTTGATTAATGCTTCTTCTTGATCTTAGAGGTGTCCTGCACCATCAACACTTGTATGGTGCTTCCCCTCTTGATGTCTGTATCTACTGTCTTGAGCTTCCCCTGAAGTTCGGTCAACTTTTTATCCATACCATGCATATGATAGAAATGAACGGACCATAAGCACTAGGACAAGAATTCAACAGAATGTCAGTAGAAAACTCTTTGCTTAGGGGAAAACCCAACCGATGAAAGGACTACACATATCCGGCCATCTTGATCATGTGTGGTCCTAGAGGATCTCCATCTTTTAGCTTGCACCAGATTAGGGCTCTAGAGACATTGTACCTCTCCGTCGTGTTCTTTGACATTCATCAGAATTGTTCTCAAGTTTTTTAGTCATAAAGTTTTTGAAAAGGTTTTAGAAAATATATAGGTTTATACACATATGATGTATCATGCTTTATTTGAAAGCATCGGAGAGAATGAAGACTTTTCATATATGTAATGCATGAAAATATATAGCATGTTTGGATGCACACCCGGGATTTTATTCCATAATTTTTTAATATTCTGAAATTCATATAAAATGCATTTTATAGATGCATTTAGACCTGGAGGCCAAATTGCCACGTCGCACTACAGGCCTACTACTTGTATGCAACTATAGATTCATAATAAAGTGATGTTTTTTATTTTGACAGGAACAAATCAATGTTAGATTAGCAAGAGTGGATGCCCATAGTGACCTATTCATCAAAAAAGACATAAACGATAAACTTAGTAAAGTCGGACACCAAGATACAACTTTCTAGTTTAGAAAGGACCACAATTTACGGTAAACTTGTTCATTTTACATGAACAAAAGAACAACTAATTACAAGTGTACATTACTCATGCCGCGGGTGCATATGCAGAAGGTGACTTTGGGGAAGGCTTCACCGCCGTCTAACTCATCGCCATCCGACTCCTCGGTATCCAAAATTTCCTCAGAAGAAACACCTTGAAATATTCCCTCATGTCAATGGGTTGTCGCCTTGGTCTATCTTAGGAACAACCTTACCTTGGTGATCTTCAAATTTTTTTGCATCCGGGGTGATGTGCCATGAGCATTGCACGGGAAGCAATCGCGTCGCCTCGTGCAACCGACTTCATCGAATCCATCATAAGCTCACGAACGGCTGCAAGCTTCTTGGCGACAAGCAGTGTCGCTACTCCTATAAGCTTGACAATGGTATGGCCACGATTAAGATTACGTGTCTTGACCTCATACATATGCACATCATCTAAAACAAGATTTTTTATGCCAGTTCCGGCAGACAGTTTCACTGGGAAAAAACTGCACATGCTACGACCAATCAATCTTTTCGGTCCACTGTTCCTGTCCAGTAAGCAAGCAACCATCTGGCGCACACACAAATCCACAATACACGAGAGGCCGTACCACACGTTGGTGAAGGATGAACATGACACGCCTGTATAGATATAATACTCACAAACCGTATTACTATTTCGGTCCACTTTTCTAAGGTTGCCACAGACCATATTTCTGTGATTGCTCACAAAATCATAAGACCCATCCAAACGGCTTTTATGCCTAGACGACGTATCCTAAAAGGGGTTGTCGTTTACATGAAACCATTCATGAGATCCATAAAAAGAAATTAGATGGGGTTGATTTTGAAAAGGCTTATGATAAAGTCAAGTGGCATTTCTTACAACAAGTCCTTCGTATGAAAGGTTTTGATCCTCTATGATGTAAGTGGATTGATAATTTTGTACGAGATGAAAGTGTGACCATTCGAGTCAATGATGATATTAGTCACTACTTTTAGACTAGAAAAGGACTAAGACAAGGGGATCCGCTGTCCCCCATGTTATTTAATATCATCACTGATATGCTTGCCATTTTAATTGCCAGGGCAAAAGAGAATGGACAGGTTTTGGGGCTCATACCCCATTTGGTTGAGGGGAGAGTATCTATTTTGCAATATGCTGATGACACGATTCTTTTTATGGAACATGATTTAAATAAAGCGGTTAACATGCAACTAATCCTTTGCATGTTTGAACAACTATCGGGTCTCAAAATTAATTTCCACAAGAGTGAGATTTACTATTTTGGCAAGGCTGCCGAACAGGCGCAAACGTATAAGGAAATTTTTGGATGCGAGTCGGGGTACCTACCATTTAGATACCATGGGGTATCTACACACCATTGGAGGCTTCGCAATTCAGAACGGAATCCTGTAGAAAGTAGATGCGAAGGAAAACTAGGATGTTGGCAAGGAAAGTTATTATCATACGGGGATATAGTTGTCTTAATCAACTCTATTCTAACTAGCATGCCTATGTTCATGTTATCTTTTCTATAAATACCGAGGGGTGTTAGAAAACGATTAGATTTTTATCGCTCAAGATTTTTTTGGCAAAGTGATGAGCATAAAAATAAATATAGGCTAACTAGGTGGAACATTATTTGTCGACCCAAAGATCAGGGAGGTTTGGGCATTGAGGTGCTTGAAATTAAAAGCAAATGTTTTTTGAGTAAATAGTTACATAAGTTATTGACGGAGGTGGGAGTGTGGCAAGAGTTCCTTCACAATAAATACCTAGCCAATAAAACTTTAGCACAAGTTGAAGCTAAATCAATCGATTCACCCTTTTGGAAGGGAATAATGGGAGTGAAAGATGAGTTTTTTGCCCGAGGCTCTTTCAAAATTGGTAATGAAAAAGATATCAAATTCTGGGAGGATGTATGGCTTGGAGAGTTATCTCTCGCTCAACAATACCCATCCCTATACTATATCATGCACAGAAAACATGTTCTGGTTCATGACGTCCTAACCCAATATCCCTTGCATATTATATTTAGGCGCAACTTAAATATAAATAAATGGGTTGTATGGTTGCACCTTTGTGCGAGATTGATGGAAATAAACCTTATAAACGAGCAAGACAAGTTTATATGGAAACTGTCTGAGAATATGACTTTTACTGTTAAATCTATGTATGAAGACCTTATGAATAATAATCCGAGTTTTCCAACCAAATATCCATGAAAATTGAAATTACCTTTGAAATAAAGATTTTCATGTGGTTTCTTAATAAAAAAGTTTTTTTAACAAAGGATAATATGGCTAAGTGGAACTAGAATGGATGTAAAAAATGTTGTGTTTGTAACGAAGACGAAATAATTGAACATTTATTTCTTTCATGTCACTTGGAAATTTTTTTTGGCGCATGGTCTTTTATACTTATAATCTTCCTCCACCAACCAATATAACTAATATGTTTATAAATTGGCTAAATGGAGTAGATAAAGTGAACAAAGGCAGAATTCGTATTGGCATCTCAGTCATTTGTTGGTCCATTTGGAAATGCCGCAACAACTGTACTTCAACAAAATCGGAGTTCCTTCATTTTTGCAGGTTATCATTATGGTGGTACATTGGATTCAGCTCCGGGGTTTCCTTCTCCCAAAGCATCAGCGGCAACCCATGGTTTCTGTTTGCACCCGTCTTGTGGCGGTTACCTCGAAATTTTTCAGCCAGGCTTCATTTCGTCATTCTAGTAGATTGACTGAGGTCTAGCGTTTCTATTTCCTGTCCTCTTGTGAGGCTCCTTTGTTTTTCAGATGGATGGTTTGCGCACCATCTTTTTCTAAGTCATGGTTTGTATTACTTTTGAGATGATTTTCTGTTACCGTTTAATAAATGGTTGTGTGCATCCTAAGATGCAGAGGCCGAGGCAAACTCCATTTCGAAAAAATGGACCTGGATGGTGTCCTTGCATGACACAGACGAAAAAACTGAAAACGCAGAGCTTTTAGGGCATCTCCGGGCCGACCCAAATAGTCTGCACGTGTCTGAAACTGTCCGCGCGGACACGCATGGAGGAGGACGGCGCGACGGCTACTCGCCGTTGTTGCCACGGCCACCGTTTCCGCGGCCGCCTATGCCGCGGCCATCGGCCCCATCGAGCACTGCCCTAGCGGCCTAGATGGCCCGCTACTGAATGCGTTCGCGGAGACGGCCGCAAGAATGGCCGCGAGCCGTCGCCCTGCCCTCTAGCTTCTGCCGATCCTCCGCGGCCCGGTTTGCCAGGGCCTTGTCCATCTTGGCGGCACAGTGGTCACTCGCCTCCTGCTGGGCGGGAAACTCCGTCGAAGAAGGAGCCGGAGCCGGGATCAGAGCACCATTGGGGCCGCAGCCCAGCGCCTGCGGTATCTGCACGCGGACGGCGAGCGACGCCTCCAGCTGGTCCACCTCCTCCCCCTACTCGTCGTCGTCCTCTGCCTCCTTCGTGTCGTCGGCGTCGACGAGACCCCACGCGACCCCCGCCACAGCGGCCAGAGCCACGCGCTCCTCCTCCGCTGCCGAGTCGGCGACGTTCTTGCGCCGTGCCTCTTCTGCATCGTTGCGCGCTTTGGCGGCGTGGCGGAGCTCGCGGATGGCGGACTTGGCGGTCTCCTTGGCCACCTCCTCCAGCGTGGTCATGGCTGCCTCGTGGCGGATCTCGCGAAGAGCCGTTGTTCCGGCCTCCATGGCCACCGCCTCCTTGGCGGCGACGTGGTGCACGTCGGTCATCGCCCATTGGGCGGCCAAAGTTGCCGCCGCCTCCACCACCTGCTGTAGCGCACACTCAGCGATCTTGTGGCGAGGCATGGCTGCTGGAGCTTTTTTGGCTGCTGGTTTTCTCTTTGCCGGCGGTCGTCTTTTATAGACTGCGGCAGAGGTGGGAAACGGACTGGGATGCGTGAAAAGTTTTCTCGCCGCGGGAAGCGAGGGCGCGCGCGGGAAACGTGGCGGGAAACGCCGGCCGCGCGGGAAGCCGCCGATGCTGACAGCCGACGTCGCGTCGCCGTTAACGTCCCATCGGGAGGGTGTCAACCGATGACATCTGGAGGGAGACGGACAAATGGGTCGGGCCGCTGTGCGCGGTCGGCCGGACATGCCCGACCACAATTCCAAATCAATCGGATCCTGATCCAAACAGACAGAAACAGACCGTTTAGGAGAACCGTATGAGTCGGCCCGGTGTAGATGCGCTTAGAACCGTGCGCGATCCACGCATCCTGCTCCATCATCATCATCCACGCATACGCATGAATCGACAGCTAAGGCTAAGTTCCTGCATTGGCGCCATTGAAGCACCGGCCGGCCTGCCACCGCGCGCGACGGATCACACTCATGGATGAAATTGAAACCTAGCCGCTAGCCGCATTGATCGATCCATCATCGCTATGTATGATCGACCAGACGACTGTGTAGCGTGCCGTGCCATTCCGATCCGGTGGCATGTGACGTGCCGGACGGCCGGCCGGGGTTTAGTTAGGCCAGAGAGAAATAATCGATCCATTGCTCGCTCGTGTTGCAGTTACTGCGCGTGTCCATGCTCGCTGCCATATACAGTATGTCTGTACTTGTGTTTCTCTAAAAAGGTGACACGCACGCTCTTATTGCTGCCTGCCCTGTCGTCCGTAGCCCGTAGCGTACGTAGCTGCTCTGAAACTCCCAAGTCCCCCAAGTCGTCGTCGATCGTGTCAATGCATGTTGCTGCAAATTCAATAATGGGCAAGACACCAAGGACGACGATCGATTGAATGCCGTTTGACACAAAACGCCGGACACTACATCATGCTAGGTCTTTTCTTCTAAGCAAGATACAGTATGTACATGACGCACTGACAATGTTGTACTACCACCACCACCACCAGCAGCAGCGTGTCTAGGTACTAGCTAGCAGGCTAGCTACTCCGTCTATATATGCATACCATACGATCGAGCATTCATTCGGCCGGCGACCTCGCGTACGTACACGATGATATATATCTGCTCGTGTTGAGGCTGAGGGAATCGTCAAACTGTCATTAACTGCTGCTGAATAGTGTGCAGTACAATCTCATCAATGTAGATATATATTGGCCTTAAACAATGAGATCTCAAGCCTCCCATTTCGATCTTAACCGACTCATCATCTTTGCAGCTGTTGCTGAGAGAGACTGTGTGTTGTCTGATGATCTTCATCTTATGAGACCAAGTTGGAAATAAAGGCGCTCTAATTTGATGGGCCTCTTAAGCGCTTGACAGACATTTTCAGGCTCTCGCATGAACTGTTTTCCGCCAAGCTAGGCTGCTGTGTGCAGTACTACAGCTTACCACTTGCATGCGGCGATTTGATGACCCACGTACGTACGTACGTACAGCCTGCCAGCCCCAGTGTCTCTTCATCAATTTCGCGGAGAAAAAAGTTGCCAAGAATAGCTGTGCGCAGTCACTGATCTTTTTCGGATCAGCATATACCGGTAGGTAGGTTCACCAAATTAAGGACGGTCAGTTTATATATGATAAAATGGGCCGCTGGCGCACGGCTCACAGGAGGCCCATTAGTTCGCACGGAAAAAACGGGAATCATGCGGGGCGACAGTTCGGCGTACGTCTGGAAACAAAAACAAAACGTTCGGCGTCATGTAGCGGTCAAGAGAAAAAAAAATTAACGTTTGGCACAGTGTCCCAGCACGTGTGACACCAGCGTCCGCTCGTGATGAGAACATGACTGACGTGCCAATGTTTCATAGTAGTACAGCCGTCCTCCTTGGCGCTATATTTACTCCTCCTCAATCGCGTCTTATACCGCTACAAAAAATAAACCTATGTACTATCGCCATCCCTCCATTATAACAGCCAAAAGAAAAAAAAAACAGGGCGTCACAGCCGCCAACCTCTCCATCTTTTTAAATAAAATAAAATCTGCACATGCTCCGTGACGGACCTTGACCAAAATTGTAGGAGGGGCAAAAAGACGACAGCCAAGGGGGCTAACTTTAAGTATTTCACATTTTATATATATGGCAAAAAAGGATAAATACTAAGTAGTGTTGTGCAAATTTGAATTCAGTTAGGGGGCATGGGGGTCGGCAAGTGCACACCCTCGCAATCTCACCAACCAAAGGAAAACAATAGTAACGAATAATCCAATAGAAACGAATCCACAAGTCGTGGGTCCCACCATCACCTGCTTCTTTGTTCTATTATTAATCTTGTCCCTGTTACGGTTTCTGCAAACATATTTCAAGTTATGATTTGAGACGTATTTTTATCTTTATTTTGATGATAAAGCCACTTGTTCTCACTAGACCCTGGCCAAGTGGTGAGAGCATGATTATTCGTTTCGATTGTTTCAAATATTTTGATTTAGTTGTTAGAACTAGAATGAATGTAGTTTGTTGTAGTTACTCGGTATCTTTAGTAAAAAGTGAAAGAATGGTTTTTTTTTTTTTTGCTAACAACGCGGTACTTACCCAAAATACTTGCATGCATGTTAAGTTGGATCCCTGTTACGGTTTGGCAAACATATTTAAAGTTTTGATTAGAGACGTATTTTTTTATCTTTATTTATAATGGTAAAACCACTTGTTCTAACTAGACCGTGGCCAAGAGGTGAGTACGAGATTGTTCGTTCCGGTTATTTCAAATATTCGCTTTAGTTCCTAGAGTGAATGCACTATGTCATATAGTTACTCAATATCTTTAATAGAGAGTGAAATAATAGTTCACTTTGTGCTGACCAAGCATGTAGTACTTACCCAAGATACTCGCGTGCACGTTAAGTTGGATCATGGCGTGTGTTGTGCGGGATAAGAATGGCGACAATTTCGATATTTCCGTGGCATGTATAGAAGACGCGCACTCGCGGGTGCGCTTGTCGCTTGTCATGGTGTAAGTATGGTGCGCGTGATCGGTGGGGACTTGTACACCATCTCCAGAAAAAATGCTATGTGTTTCTTGTTTTCTCGAATTAAAGTGATTAAATAAAATAAGAAAGCATTTCCTTAAAATGCATTAAAAATAAGAAACTCTAAGAACTTGAAAAATGGTGGAGAGAATAAAACCAGAAAAATCTCCAAATTTTCTCCTCCTCCTATATTAAACTCCCCAACCCCCTTCCTCCTCTTCCTCCTCCGGAACACCACAGCCAGCCTCCACTCCACACCTCGCTCGCGTCGAGCACCTCTCTGCCAATGTCGGCTCCCGCCTCCGCGATACGCCACGCAACCCATCTCCTCTCCTCGTGAGATCGCCGTCCCGCTCCCCGCTACGCCCCGCGCCCCCACTTCCTCCAATCGCGAGCCCTCGCACCCGCATCTCGTGCCTCCTCCGCCCGTGCCTCCGACGTTCCTCCCGGCCCGACGCGCGGCTCTGCGTCCGCGCGGAATCTGAGTCCTCGCCTTCCCTTGGCCTGTCCGCGGGATCCGGGAAGCCGCGAGCGGGTTTCGGGTTATCACCCAAGGGGACGGGACAATGGCGGCAGCTGCGCCACCGCTCTGCACGTGGCTCGTCGCCGCGTGCTCGCACGCCGACTGCGGCGCGGAGGAGCACCGCACCCACCAGCATCGTCAGACGCAGTGCCTCGACGGCGGCTCCGGCGCCATGTTCGGCCCGCGCCGCGACCGCCGCCCCATCGGGGCGCGGCGCCGCGGCTCGGCGCGCTCTGGTGAGACACCAAGTCATCCTAAATCCCCGCATTTGTCTCTTGTTATTACTTGCTTGACCATCGCGCGACAGTACGCGCGAATCCGCGTGTAATTTTCAGAGCATCGGTTGTATCGCCCGGGGTTTTATACCGTTCTTGGCATCATATTCTGCGCTTGCACTCGTGATGCGACTATGCCAGTAGACAGGGAGGATTATTCCTGTTTTATGCCAAGGATCTTGGGTTCGCGTGGGGTTTTTCGTATCGCTGTCAGGATTCACACGTTTTTGGTAAATCGGCTGCATCGACATTGTCTTTGTTTAGCTTGGCTGGCTCTGCTTGTTTGCATTTGTTAGTATCACAACAAAACCTCGGGATTTGGATTCTTGACTGGGGAGTGCAGACGGAATGAGCTTGCGGTTACCGTAAAATTTAAGGTCATTGGCTGAAAGTGTGTGAAAGACTCCAAAAACCTGAAAAATAGTCATAGAAGCATAATTTTTATTATCATCCACTAATCAGCAAACAAACTGTAGTCCTACAATATTTTTTTTCCTTCTGACATGAATTTAGTTGTATATCAGTGGTTCATGTGTGTTTTTGGTCTTGCTGTCAGCCCACGCGCTTATGCCTTATGCAGAATTTACACATTTTGGGTGAATGTGCTGCATTGACATTGTCTTCTTTTAGCTTGGCTGGCTCTGCTGGTTTGCATTTGTTAGTAGCACAAGTGACAAGCCGCAGGATTTGGACTCCTTACTAGGGAGTGCAGACACAATGAGCTTGCGTTTGTGTAATTTTTAAGGTCATTGGATGAAAGTTTAAAAGACAAACCTGAAAAATAGTCATAGAAACATATTATTGGTCATCAACCAATCAGCAAACAAACAGTAGTCTTATAATATTTTTCTCTTCTGGCATGACTTAAGTTGTGTATCAGTGGTTCATGTGTGCCTTTGGTCTCGCTGTAAGCTTATGTGGTTATGACTTGAGTTCACATGTTTTTGGTGAATTGGCTGCATCGACATTTTTTTCATTTAGCTTGGCTGGCTTTGCTTTTTTTGCATCTCTTATTAGCACAGATCACAGGTTTTGACTGCTGACCAGAGAGTAAGCTTTTGACTCTTGATGAGAGAGTTTAGAAAGAATGATCTTGCATAGTATGAAAATTGAGATCATTAGTCAAAATTAAGTGCATGAAAGGCTTCAAAAACCTGAAAACTATTGTCATAAGTAACACAGTTTTAATTATCCACCAATCAGCAAACAAACTGTAGTCATACAATACTTTTCCTACAACATGAATTAAGTTGTATATGAGTGGGATGTGGCATGGGATGTCAAATAAGGTGGTTGAGAAAAGTGTCTGAGATGGACGCATATCTGTGGAGAATGTTACTTGTCTACTTATGTCTGCCGGTTGTTTGTTGCATGTCCTCACTCAAGCAGACTAGGGTCCTTTCCCCTAAAAAAGTAGGCAAGGGTCTAAATGAAATTCATTACAATTTGCAGGAGTGGCCATGGCTGTTGCCTTGCAGCCTGAAAGGGTAATCGTCGAGAAGAAGAGACCTGATGTTAAACAAAGGAGGGTGGTCGTCACTGGCATGGGTGTTGTGACGCCACTGGGCCATGATCCTGATGAGTTTTACAACAACCTTCTGGACGGGAATAGTGGAATAAGCGAGATTGAGACGTTTGACTGCTCCATGTTCCCCACAGTAATGCTCGACTGATGGTTCATCACTGCTGTAATCAGGCTGAATATTTTCATCCAGGGTTTGACATGTGGGGTTTTGTACAGAGAATTGCAGGAGAAATCAAATCCTTTTCTACCGAAGGTTGGGTTGTACCCAAGCTATCTAAGCGGATGGACAAGTTCATGCTCTATCTGATTACTGCTGGTAAGAAGGCATTGGAAAACGGTGGGCTTACTGAAGAAGTCAGGGATGAGTTGGATAAAACCAGATGTGGGGTTCTCATTGGCTCTGCGATGGGCGGCATGAAGGTGTGGATCCCCATACTATACTAGTATAGACATATCTCTAAAGCGATGAGTATTCTTACAGATGCCTGTTTTTCATAATTTCATACAAGTGACACTATGATATCATGCAGGTATTCAATGATGCCATTGAAGCACTGAGGGTGTCTTACAGGAAAATGAACCCGTTTTGTGTTCCCTTTGCAACTACTAATATGGGTTCTGCAATACTTGCAATGGATCTGGTAACAAACAATATCTTTTCATGCATGCTTAAAACGACTATAGTTATTATTCTCAAATAAAAAAAGGACAACAGATGTAGTTGATGACTCATATTTTATGTGATGCACAGGGATGGATGGGGCCAAATTATTCTATTTCCACTGCTTGTGCCACCAGTAACTTCTGTATCCTCAACGCAGCAAATCATATCAGAAGAGGAGAAGCTGTAAGTAACTTCTTGTTTGCAGGATCTATGAGGGAGTAGCATCTTGTCTGATTTTGTTTCTAATCTTCCAGGATGTCATGCTCTGTGGTGGTTCTGATGCACCTCTCATCCCAATCGGTATGTGATCCTGATAAAAGTTAATCTATAATTCCAACATCGTCGTTGTTTCTTTTCACTTTTCCACTGTTTATACCAATCTTGGCTGTTTTGAACCTTTAAACTATTACATGCAGGATTGGGAGGTTTTGTTGCCTGCAGAGCTCTTTCACAGAGGAACAGTGACCCAACAAAAGCTTCCCGACCCTGGGATATGGTTAGTGTACTTTGCGTTGCAAAATCTGTTGTTCAATGTTGCTAAACAATTTGTTCCATGCACATTGTTTGCAAGATCAATTTGTGGGTGAAATGTCACTGGTTTGTTACTTGTGTAACTATCACTGTTTTGCATATCCAAACACACCAGCACCTTGCTATCTTGTGGCTTTTCTGAAAGTGAACTTAATGGCTTGTTTTTTGCATTTTGCCAAATTTTAACAGTGTATATTTTGCAGGGCCGTGATGGTTTTGTTATGGGAGAAGGGGCAGGTGTTCTAGTATTGGAAGAACTTGAGCATGCTAAGGTTCTCCACATACAGTTTCATTGGCCCCTTTCATGTGGATCTCTTCCTTATTTTTCTTTCCGTTGGTTTACTTGGTACTGATGTTCAACTGTTCAATACTTTCTGCTATGGGTGAATGTTCTGCAGCAAAGAGGTGCAACAATATATGCTGAATTTCTTGGTGGAAGCTTCACATGCGATGCATATCACATGACTGAGCCGCATCCTGAAGGTGAAATGCACATTCTAACTTTGTCATGCTCATCCGTTTTCTTACCTAAATATGACCTTTGCCAACGTCTCCATTTACTCCATATCAGGAACGGGAATCACTCTCTGCATTGAGAAGGCACTGGCTGATTCAGGGGTAACAAGGGAAGAAATCAACTATGTGAATGCCCATGCAACATCTACACAATCAGGTGATTTGAAGGAGTATGAAGCCATCGTTCGTTGCTTTGGCCAGAACCCTGAGGTATATATTAACCTGATACCATAACGTTTAAGCAATTTTATGAATCAAATAAAATAAATTATATATATTATCTTGGTGCAGCTAAGGGTGAACTCAACAAAATCAATGACTGGGCATCTTATAGGAGCAGCTGGTGGAATAGAAGCTGTTGCTTCTATACAGGTAAGGAAGTCTTATTTCTGGACTATGGATTATTACCATTATGGATTTTTGAATGATTTCTTTACATCAATTATATTTTTCCAAGTATTGATCCATATATGGTGATATATAGTTCAGTTGTTAGCAGTTGTAGAAAAAGTAATGCTTCGTACTTGACTCCTTGGTATACATCTGTTATAGTTTGTGAAATGGGACATATATAATCAGTGTATAGCAAGACTAGACAGTCTACTGCATGTCTGCATACCCATTTCTTATATCATAGATCACTAACATAGGACATTTGAACTGGATATGTATGAGGACAAAGGTTAATAGGTTATCAAGTAGTAAGTGAAAAGTTAAGTGTCAGTTCCACATGATACTACTATATTTCTCCCAACTTTTCCTGATAAGATTCATAGGCATCATTCATTTTCATGGTACTCCAACTGTTGTGCATGTAGAACCAATATGAACTTGCAGACATCCATCATTTTTGTAATGTGAACATTTCCACTTGCATTTCACTTCCATATAGTCAAATCACCTTACATGTTGCAATAACTTTTTGCTAGTGAAAATGAATGCCATCATGCCAGAGCAATGCATTGGTGTGAATGTTTTCAGATCATCATGGCTATGTTACTCATTACTCTTTGTTGTGTTCATTGCAGGCTATAAGAACTGGTTGGGTCCATCCAAATCTGAACTTGGAGAACCCAGAAGAAATAGTGGTAAGCTTGTTGGAAATTATACGTTTCCACTGTAGACCTGCCATTTGGATGTTATTTATTGTTATCTGGTTGGTAAATATCTTAAATAGATTAGGCCTGCCCTGTCGAGTATTATTGGTGCGAGAATTAATGGGAATCCCATCAAATTTGCTTTCACTAAATAAGCTAGATCTGAAAGGACAAATTCTACAGCAATATTTAGACCCCATTTCATCCACTGAATATTCTGATCTCTATCTTGACCACAGGACGTGGGCATGCTGGTGGGATCAAAGAAGGAGAGGTGTGAAGTAAAGGTTGCGCTGTCAAACTCATTTGGATTTGGTGGGCATAACTCATCAATTCTGTTTGCCCCCTTGAAGTAAACTCGGCACAGTGATCTGTTTGCTTCCTTCCTTGTCCAATTTTACACCGTGGAACTGGAACTGAATATAGTACAAGACTCGTGGACTAGCTAGGCGGCTTCTCCATGCCGCGGATATTACATGGAGGTCCGAGCTGAGAAGAACATCGTACTACTTAAAATCAAGCGAAGTACTACTTACAGTTCATCGAAGAAAGTGTCGATTGAGGGCTCACGAGCCCAGCCAGTGGCGATTCTAGAATGAAATTAGAGGGTAGGCTCGAAATAACAGATCTCTCAAGTTAACTAGATTGTCATTAATCAATGCAATATATCTCGTGTACTATAGGTTCTTTTATCAATGCATGACATTCTAAATTCAATGGCTACAGTAAAAAAAATACAAAAACATACCTTGCTAAGCTGCTAACATAAAACATAAGTATCTTTGAAAATAAATATACTCGTCAAGTATCTAGTGAGCTGCATGGTAAAATTAGAAAATTAGTGAAACATCGATAAAAATGACCAATGCTCTAAATAATTTTACGTACCACTAAGATGCTATGATTCTTTGTTTAGGAAGATGTCCAGTACTGTCTTTCATAGCTTGAAAGCGTTTTATTATCTTGGCATCCTCAGTACTTTTGAATATTCGTCACTCAGTGTAGCATACCAAAGTCATTGGAGATCAGCTAGATTTTTGTCAGCCGATTTGAGTGATCGTTTCTTCATTTGCAGATCTATTGACAGAATAATACGTCAGTGACAAATTTATATAGATTACTTGATACAAACGAGGCAATTATTTAAGATTGATTTGAGCTTAATGAATTACCTAAACATGCATTTGACAGTTCCTATGGGTATACATGAGGTGTAGACCGAAACTGAATAACTTGACAGAGTTAGCGAGGGATCAATGGTTGCCTTGAAGCCCTGAGTCCGGCAGTCCGGCACCATGGCGGCATGGCCGATTCTCGCCTGCCTGTGAGTGTAGTTCGAGGGACCGCAGTTTTGTCCGTCTCCGCCGCCGCACGCCGTGTGACCTAGCCGAAGAGACGAGGGGCGATGGATCAAGTTTGGCTGTTGTACGGCTGTAGGTCTCCGCTAATGGACCAAATACATGTACCACGAGGCCTAGTCAAGAAAACACTTGCTGATTTTCTTTTCTTTCATGCATATCGAGAACACATGTCTAGAAAACAGGCAGTCCCCTGAGAACAGGAGAAGCTTCAGTTGATCGCTAAACAACTAGAGTTTGTACATTGGGTAATATTTTTGCAAAACTGGAGGTGAGGCTCAAGCCTAACGAAGCCTTACTGGCAAAATCGCCCCTGAGCCAGCTATGTTCATATGTGTCGCCATCACAGGCACATCCCTATCAAAGCCAAGAATTGCGTGGTGTATTCCTTCCTGGGCCCGCTATTTTTCGCCTCACCGCCTGCCAGCCAGCCCCTCATGGGTGCTCTTTCCTAGATTTTGTGATGAGAGACCCTTGCAGAGGTGCTGCTGGGTTTTGCTGTTGTAATGATGTTGCGCTTCATTGCAATCATGTCTGAACTTGTCAGCTCTGCTCTTCTCCTTGTTGCTCTACTTCTTTTCCATGTGAGATTGCATGTTAACCAGGTTATTAGATTGGCTGAGTGGAATGCTCAATTTCTCATGCAAACTTAAAAGGACATGTTTTTCAAAGCCTCGTGTTTTTACCCTGATTTACACGGAAACTGAATGATTCTCGTGAATTCCCTGCCAAAACAGCCGAGGCTGCAGAGAATTCGGTTATCTACCTGTATATTGAATCCTCGGAGAATAGCAAAGCTTTTGCCAGTTGCATAAGGAATTCGTTCCTCGTACTCTCTCCGTGGTCCGTGCCATCTTTCGATCTCCATGTCGCGAAAGCAAACAGGAACCATGGCATTCGCCTGGTCATGGTGGCGGCGGTGGCAGCCGTGAGAGCGTCCGCCATGTCGACCAGCCTCTCATGGAACGGCCTACGTACTTGTCAACGGGCGTAATACTGCTGCCACGGCTGAACTTTGACAACACATGGCACGTCTCTCTCGCTCATTCATTCTCTCTTGGGTACTGGCTCCCTATTTCCTACTACTTCCTTTCCACAATATAAGCGTTCTTAGCAAACTAAAACAGCATGCTAAAAAGCCTTATATGCTAAAAAGCCTTATATTGTGAAACAGAGGGAGTATCTGTTTAAATGCAAGAGTCAAATGTGGGGATCTAGTGTTTTCCTATTTGTTGTTGTGTTTTCATATCAGTCTTATCCAATTTATAGTTGTTATCAATGGCGATGTTTTTTTTGTGAAATTTCACCGATTTATTAATAATCATCAACAGTAGTACAAAGAATTCTAAAAGTAATAATCATTACAAATAGGTCTATGGACTACCTAGCGACTACCACAAATAGTAGCAGGAGCCGAAGGCGCACCGTCGTTCCCGCCCCTCCATCATCAGACCCGGGCAAAGCTTGTCGTAGTAGAGCTTGTTGCAGTAGACAGACGAGAAGTTATCGTGCTAAGACCTGAAAGGACCAACGCACTAGAACAACAACCATCGCCAATGATGACATACATAAATCGAAAAGAGACCGACCTGAACTCACACCAACAACCACGAAAATGGACCAGATCTCAAGAGATCCGCCGAACACACGACTCCACGCGCTCTCCGTTGTCGTTAGATGAACTACCGAAACGAGAATAGGGCGGGAAGGAACTTATACTGACTTCAAGATGTAGTCGCCGCTTCAACATCCCAAAAAAGACACTAAAAAAAGACCTAAACAAAAAGGAGAAAAAACCTTCCGTCGGCGAGAGGTCGTGGTCTGCCACACCCCCGAGGCCCCGAGGCCACCGGAGGCGGAGCAGACCGGCGGCATCGCCAGCGGGAGTACCGAACCCTAGATTGGCTCTACGCCGCCTCCCAGTCACCTTCTCGCCTCGCACTGATTCGATACTCACATGGCGATGGTTGCTGCTTTGGTCCTTTGTGGTCTTAACTCGACAACTTCTCGTATGTTTGTTACAACAAGTTTTGCTCGGCGACGCGCCTTCGGCTCGCTAGTGATTGTAATCGTTGCTAGGTGGTCCAAAGATCTATTTCTATATTTATTTTTTACTTTTAGACATCTTTGTACTACTGATGATGATTTTTAATAAATTGGTGGAATCTCGCAAAAAAAGAAGCTGAGTACAGTTAGGGAGGAAGATAGAGTAATGGTGTGCGTGGACGGTGCCAGAATGCAGCACGATGCCATCCCAGAAATGATCGATTTACAAATAAAGTCTATAATCTAGGTTGGGGCTTACACTAGGTAGATGCTGCGAGGAACATGGGATGGAGGGGAAGGCTATACGGACAGTAGTGTGGTCTGTCCTGGTAGAATACTTGTCAACGGAAACACCAAATTTACCTACAGTAGTACTTTTTCTGCAAACATAACTTATTTATATACTACCTCCGACCCATATTAATTGACTTGGATTTGTCAAAATTTAAATGAATCTAGATACTATTTTATAGGTTTATCCAAAATTTGACAAATCCAAGTCAATTAATATGGACCGGAGGGAGTATCCTAAACCATCCATCCCACGTTCATAATTTCGTCGGTCAAAATTACAAGGCATATTCTGATTGTCCAAGCAACTGTAGCTTTTGCCAGAAAATAATACAACGCGTCTTTTATCAGACATATTGGAAGCACCTCCTTACAGTTGGTTGCGATTTTTCGACTCCTAGACTGAATTTACAGTCAAAGTATGCTGTATATTTCTGAAAGGAGGATCCATCACAATTTCAGTTAAGATGTGAACATCTGGAAGAGCAGGGAACTGGACATAAAGAGTTTGCGGACGTCGCTCCTTGTTTACAAGTTCTTAATAGAAAACCATGGAAAACGGAACAGTTCACCTAAAAAATGTTGGGAACCTTTCTGAATCAGCAGACTGTTTTTCATTCCAAAAAGGGGACATTCATGGGAGTTTACATGTTTGGCAGAGAATGGACTTATTTACATGTATCGAATCCAAGAATTTCAACATGAGTTCATCCCCAATTATTTCAAGTGAACTAATACACAAGATATGGTTCAGAAAAAAACGTAAGCAGGAAAAGTGTTCATGTGAGGGGCAGAAAGGAATTAAAGCCCTATCCCTTATACAAAAAAATGCTCCAGAAATGTGTAATAGCATATGTAAATAGAAGAGAATGGTATGTTCTACTGAACAATACACGGCTTGGGGTGGAATTGCGATATATATGTGTGAACAACTAAACAAATGGAATGGGAGATACAAGCATATCACAAAAACAATAAAAAATACAGTGTCTCTGGGCCAACTGAAAAAATGCAAAAAAAAAAAAGTCTAGAAGTCTGATTCTACACAAGTGGTAAAAAAATGAAAATAACTATCAAACAACTACAATGGAAACGCTCCACTGACAGCTTATAGGAATCACCATAGATACAAGATATGTATTTATATATGACAAGCTAGCACTGTCCGCGTACCATCCATGAAAATTTGATACCTTTACCTAGTTTGGGAAGATATTTTATACAATCCACCTCTGGTGCTTGAGGGTCACCTTAGCCTAGCGTCGCCTCCTTTGCTTCGGAATGTTGGGAGGGAGAAGAATGAACGTGGGGCTGCAATTTTGTGGTGAAGATAGTTTTAGTTAAGCTGAACAAGTAACACTAATTTGTCATATAGATGATGATATTAAGAAAGCAGACACCCGGAATCCACTTTGGCACATAAGTGTACGTACACTCATTGTCTAAATACACAATTTTAAAATGTTAAAAGTTTCCGGAAAAAATTCCCATGTAGGTCCAGAGATTTTATGTTCACACACAAAGTTTCGGTACAAGAACAATTTTTGTGGTTTATGTAAAAATGACAGTTTTCGATGCTCCAACATGACTATTCACAAGACATTTTTGTCTTTTTTACGCAAGCCACAATAAATGTTCTTTTCTTTTGAAACTTTATGTACGAACATAGAATGTCCGGATGTACACACAATTTTTCGTTCGAAATTTTTTGACATTTTGAAATGCGTTTTTATGCATTTTTTACAATAGGTGCATCTACAACTACGAGCCAAAACAGCACCTCCACACCCCTTCACATGTTATGTACCCCTTCACATGTTATGTACTAATGGAGCAGCTGAAAGTAAGAATGTACATGTCCTAAAAATCTGTATACCTTTAATTGAGCTACTACCAGTTAGTAGATCCTCTCTCAGTCTGAAATTTGCAGGAGGGTTTGGAATGGAGCTGCGTAACGATGGTTCTGCAAATTAAGATCTTACGTAAAGCTGTGTACTTATAATTATGCATGCAAAGAAATGAAGAGCAAAATGAGTCAGTAGCCAAAGTCTGGAAGACATCCCATCAGCAAAACGTTTTCAATACTACATGCACATAATGATCTAGCTAGGGGAGCCCTGTTTTTGGATCACAGTTTTCCGTTCTGGTTCTTTTAAGGGAACCCACCTTGCAAAGGGATGACTTCGTCCCATATGTCGGTGTCATAAAAAGTAGGAAGTTGGAACTGGGGAGAACATGTAGGTTCACAACGGGATTTACTATTTCTTATCCAAAAAACTGTGGCCACGGTATGCTCATGTCCAGAGATATGAACAGTTTTCCATGGTAGTTAGACTGACAGCAAGGATAGAGTAACTCTTCACCCTCACTTTCCTTTGTCAGGTTAAAATATTGAATCCAACTTCTGAAGTTATTAAAGAAGCTGAAGATAGTGTGAATCGACTTTCACACAAATAGTTAAACTTTGCAGGTATCACTTTCTCTTATCCCAAAACTTAAGGACCCTGAAAGACACTTGTATTAAAACAAAGGCTTGGTAGCTTTTACTCTGTTCTAACTATGGAAGAGTTGGAAAGTGGACAAACGGTGAAAGGTCTAAATGGGTTAAGCATAACACCTAATCAACACTCAAGTGAAAGATAATGGAAATAGCATGTGTAGAGGATTATGCTACCTTGTTCGGTGAAAACCTCGTTCTCGACAAAACCATCATATGAAGAAGGATAGCCCATTCTTGACTTCCTGAAATCATCAGAAGATCCCATGGCCAGATCCCGGACATCTTCCAAATCATCATCACATTCCGAGGCAGTTGAAGCAGAAACCCAGTCGTTTACTAAACCATCAGCACCTCTATTCTTCCTCCCAAATTTCAGCAGTTTCTTAAACCCTTTTGTAACATCTTTGCGTGGCTGTTGAGATGCATTGGCGCCACTAAAAGGCATCTGAGCGCTGCCCCACTTTTTCCTCATACGTGAAACATCAGCATCTGTTATTTGATCTAGCGAATGAGAATTCCATGGTGATGGACTTCCAGTTAGTGAATCGACAAAAGCATCACCATCTGAGGTATCATTTGCATAAGGCAATAGGTGCGGAAGGCGCGAGCTCCAGGGAGCTGGTAATTCGCCAGGTAAGTCATGCATGTTTCCTGCAAAAGAATTGAACTTGGTACTGGCTGCTTCTCCAGGAAAAGAAACATCACCATTTTCTGATCCTGGGTCATCTGAATTTCCAAAATCATGGCTTAGTTTTGGGGTCTCACTCTCTGAATCAGCAGGAAAATCACTTTCCCTAAGATTCTCTTCAATGCTTTCGTATCCTTCATTTTTGGCATCATCTGGGGAATCTTCTTGCTGATCTGGAAAACCGTCGTCATCGTCATTGACATTTGCAAACATCGGTGCACGAAATCCAGTTATACCAACAATAGGATGGGCCCCATTTGCTTTAGTAGGAAAAGACTTTGGTGCACCAGATTTATGAGTGCTACTAGTAGTTCTCGAGGGAGCCCAATTGTAAATGTCCTTGTTCACTGATGAAGTGTCCCTTAAGTCACTAGCATTCAAGTTTTTCCTCATAGACTGTGACCCCCTAGATTGATCTTCATTCATAATACTCTTTGACTCTTCAATTATGCTCTTACTACGGGAAAAACTTTTTGGCTGAGCCCTTGCAGTAACTCTGCTATGACCAGGCTTTGTATTTTCCTTTCTGAGGTCAGACAAATTAGGAACTGACTGTGCAAGAGAATTTTCTAGTGGGTTCCTGCGATTTGGATAACTCGGCCTTACAGTCCTTGACGAATGCTTATGGTTATGGACAGGAGCAATGGATATCTTCGGTGTGTAAGCAACTCTGTTTGAAAAATGCTTCCTGGAATCAGCACTCCTGGAAGAACCATCGCCAGATAGGTAGTCACTATTCATTTCATCTTCTACCAAGAAAGAATCTACCCCCTGGAAAGACAAAGATGACAAACTATCAGCAAGCAAAGTCTACAACTATGCATTACTGCAAGTTACATCATGTCACATGGTTATTCTTTTTACACATGTACTTACTGAAAAGCACATTTTCAGTACTTCACAAAAAAATTAACAAACATTTTATGTTTAGCGGGAAAACCAGAGTACAGCACTTGGTGTATATGTTAACATTACGAAATATCAAAGATTTCTGAATTACTATTTTCTGTTGAAAAAGGTAAGAATCTACTGCATGTTGAATCTAATACCTGATCCTTATTTCGAATAACTGATTGCAAAGGAGAAATCTTCTGAGCAGAACGAGAAACATATGTTGAATCGAGGAGATCTGAAGACTGAGAGAATTTGGCCCGCATCTCGGCCTTGCTCCGTTCCAGGCTTTCATGCATTGCCTTTAACATTGCTTCCTTCTCTTCTTTCTGTAGCTTCCAGTCCTCCTTTAGTTTTGCATCCCTCTTCTGCGAATATTGATCATAAAACTTCCCTCTTGACTCTTCTAAGCTAAGCATGTCATGTTTATCTGGTGTGCTATTGTTCTTATACCCTTCGTTGTCCACCATCTTCAGAAGCTCAGTTGCATCGAAGTTGTTAGTCATACTATCCATCACAGTCTGTTTCGTATATATCTTCTCTGGAAGAACCTTTGTAGGCCTTGGCTCACTTACCCTAGGTGTGTCATCAACCTGCGCATCTGTGGACTTTCCTCTCCTAGTGGTAGTTAGCTTGTGTGCAGCAAACAGTTTCTCCAACTCATTGGCCTTCATTTGCAGTTCATCCTGATTCCCCTTCGCCGGTCTCGTCACCCTGGTTTGCTCCAAGGGAACAGCATTTCCATCATTTACTGATTTAACTTTACCTCCCAGCAAATTCAATTCCTGCTCAGCATTAGATGATTGTCTGCTCAAATTTGTTCCCTGGCGACCAGAATAATCTGGTGGAGACAGCATTTCAGAACCAACTGCAACCTTTCTCCGTGCATCCTCTACCTTCCGTGGTAGACTTTTCCGCCGTAAGCTAGCATCATGGCCTTCAGTTTCTGCAGAGGGAGCTCCATCCCTGCCAGATGAACCCCTAAAATTAGTACGGGGATTGGATGTGGCTTTTGATTTGGGATCGACACCACTTGACACCTTCCCAACTGTTCGGGAGGATCGATCATTCCTTCCGGACGCAACTGCTTCAGCATGCATCTCCTTTGAACGGAGACGAGAACCTCTATTGCCTTTCTGTCCAACCTGTTCACTTGTAACTGGTACCTCATGAGCAACAGAAGTGATTTCCTTATCTGTCATCTGGGCATGCTCCTCCGGCGATGGGGTAGTTAAAGTATCATAATGTTTTGGCAAAGCTTCCTCGGCTGTCCTCAGAGATGTTTCTAGTTGGGTTCGAGTAGAAACATTTGAAGCAACATGCTCTGATATCCTTGTGTTGCCTTGCCTTTTACTAACTCCCAGCTCCTTGTCAAAGGATGCCTCACTCTCAGTGCTGGATGTTATAGCCATGTCATCTGCCGAACAAGATTTAGTCTGTTTTTTAGGAGACTCGGTAACAACGGCCGATAAGGAGGATGGAGATGCAGTATTAAAAGTTGATGAACAAGAATTTGTAGTGATAGGATCCTTAGGTGTGTCACCATCCTTTTGAGATGACCAAGACTGAGATGTTACTGGATGCTTAGCCCCGCTAGCATCCTTATCAGCTCTTGCTTTTGATGAATTGGCCTCCTGATTGGCAGATGTTGGGGTCCCGGCAGGAGTTCCATTTTCACTTTTGTCATTAAAGCCACCGTTATCATTTTGACTTAGATCAATGCTCATGTCACTGACACTGCTCCACCTCCGTACTAACTTGTCCATGGACGCAACAGAAGGCACCCTGCGGTGCTCACCTTTCACTGGAACCACCTTAGCAGTACCTGCAGAGTTGCTGTTACCAGAAGTTGAAGTTTGCTCCTTTTGCTTGTTTTCAAACATGCTTATCCTGTCTTGGACACTCAAGCGCCTTGAAAGCTCTTTAGAAGGAGCAGGAGGGGCATCTGTTTCCTTTTCTTGTTTATCTACTGCCTGTTGGATGGTTGACTTAGAGTTATGTTCAGTGCTGGATCCCGGTGGAACATCTACTGACTGTTGGCTGTTGCTTAATCTGTCGATATGCAGGACACTAGCACCGCTTATAGATTTATTACTGGATCCTCCATGATCAGCCTGTGGTTCATCTATAGACATGTCTGAACTGCAGGAGTCACGAAGATTCCCATCTTCAAAGCTCTTCCAGTGTGATGAAGCTGCTTGTGATGCATGCTGAGGATTGATGTCTGGACGGCGCTGGCAAAGTGACATGTATTTATTGCATGCTTCGCTGGATACAACAAGTTCATGTTGTCATATGCATATAAACATCATTCATCAAGAAAGGCAACAAAAGGACAGATAAAGAAGCAATGGCTGGGACAGAAGATATCACAATGCACAATACTATTAGTTTCATTTTTGTGAAAGCAGAACCGTAGTTTTCATCCACTAGCTCTTAAGAAAACCCAGTGCTCTCATGGTAACCACGTACAATAATCATATAGAAATCTGAACACTGCAAAGCTGAATTTTTCAACACATTCCACTTCAACATGACCCTCCCTCCTAATTCCTAAGAGAACCTTCTTTTGAAAACTTTTCCACTTTCCAGAATAATAACTTCAGGGGGTTTGAATCATTTCCAAGACTTAAGTTCCAAAGTTTCTAAGTCAGCTTCCATAATCTAGCATCTCAATTTCTCAATTATATTCTACAGGTTCAAATGGAACTAAGTAGAATTTGGTGTGCAATATAATGGCATTTGATAAAAACAGTGATAAACTTTCTTTTTACAGCTGACTGTTGTTTCATACTAGCATAAATGAGATCTGCGTGTTTAGATCACAAAGTATAACTTAAGAAGATTAGTCTGCTGTTCATGGGGAATCACATTTGCTAAATCTGTACATCGACTTTAGGAGAACACAGTGACAGATGGATTGTGCCTCTGTGGGACATGCTTAACCGAAAACATTTAACTGTAATCGCATCAAAGTACATAAAACCGACTAGAGAAACTTTCAAATAGTATCATATGGCTATAACTGAGTAATGGGCTTGACAAGTTTCAAGTATACCTCAACCGGTTCGCACCAAAGTGGTCTGCAAACAGGAGAAGCTCAGAGACACTGTCATGGTTGAACCCTGCGGATGATGCCCTGGCACAAGACGTGACAAGGTCTTGTTTAAGTGCACTCAGGCGGACATCAATTGCCCTAAGAAGCTCCTTCCTGCACAAAAATAGCCAAGGCATAATAATGGATGGTTAAGATATGCAGATTGCATCAAAAGAGTTGAAAGATATCACAGCACAGCCTACAGACAAACATTATGCATTCAAATGATATGTCTTATCTATCAAAACTTACAGCACATTACATAGCCGCATCACTGGACATCAACTATACTAATACAATAAGAACATTAGTTTGTATGTACTACATAAACAGAGGTGTGGATATCCAGGGTCTTCCAGTCAATAACATTCCATCAAACTACTAACAATTAATTCTTGTATAAGCAACATAGCCAATTAAAGGGTGGACAGTTTGCTTCACTTGAAGCTCCCAAATATGGAAGACATAAATATGTACATGGAAGGTACATGAGAAAGTAATAATTACATAAAAAAATATATCCAACTGATCATCCAGGATAAAGAAAATAATTCCATACAGCTAGACAGTATGTATAGTCATATGAACCATAATGTGGGCAAGATTTAGCAGGAACTACAGTTAATTTGTTTCGTCTCTCAATCAATCTATTAAACAAAGTACATACTAATCATGGATCATCTTATTATCACTTAAATCAAGTTTATTTGGCAAATGAGAGGTAATTGAGCTGCAACAGAAATGAGATTGACTTACTTTGTAATGTCTGCTGCTGCTGAGGCTTCAGCTGATAATTAGCACAAGAAGAGAAAGAGATTACATAAGTTATGTTCAGAAGCCTCACATACTGCCATACATGAGTGTAATTATGTCACATTAAAACAATTCTCGGGATGAAGGTTGCTCTTCGAAGCATGCACCAATGAACTATGTATCCGTTTCTTTCCTAAACTAAGAACTGGTTATTGAATATATTACCTAATTAACCATGGTTCATGTTAATATGTGATGAATAATATAGATATGGTGGCATCAATGCATTATCATTAAACAAGAGAGTCTCTGTGTTTTTCATTCACGTCAATTGTCAGTTGTCCATTAATTAAGCAAGAGAATAATCAAAAAATAACTTTCCCTTCCTTGCCCCCGGATAATATCACCAGTAGCCCATTGGTTAACTCCAGTAAGATGGGCTAGACTCCAATGATGAAAGAGTGCGAACAGTATGAGGTATGAACAGACATAAAAATATGACGACATACCATCTCCACCTGAGGAAGCACCCTGCATAAAGTATTACCAATTTCAGACAGATGCTATTAGACTAGAAAACATGCTGAAAGAGGTGCTCGATGGTTGGCAACTTACTCCCTGTGCTGCGTAAATCTTCCTAGCCCCTTCCAGCTGCGACATTTCCGCCTCGAATCCATTAGCCATCTCCAGCACCTCCGGCGTGCTCACGAAGCGCACGAACCTTCAAGCACAAGCGAAATCGAGCACCCGTCAGCATATAATCTCTCGGGACACCACCAGGGGGAAGCTGTCGTCATCATAGGCCATGTGAAGTGAAGAGGACCTCTCGAGGGTGCCCTTGCTGAACCACGCGGCGCGGCGCTCCAGCTGCAGACGGATGGCGGGCTGCGGCGGCTGGGCGGCCGCCTGCTCCTCCGCCGCGCGCAGGTGCGTGACGAACGGCTTCACCGACCCCGACGCGATCTTCTCCGTGCGCCCGCCGCCCGACACCACCAGCTCGCACCTGCGTAGGTAGACACCAGCAGCCATCTTTAGCCCCCCACAGGTAGGAACCGCGCTAGAATGCGAGATTTCGGCCCCGGTTTCCTCACCTGGAGCGGCGTGGGGAGAGCTGGAAGAGCGCGTAGTCGAGCGGCGCGTTGGGCTCCATGGCGACGCCGCCAGTGCCACCGCCTCCCGCGAGGTCGGATCTGATGGATCGTGCGCGAGACCCGCTCCCCGCCTCCGCCTCCGCCTCCGCCGGAACCGCCCGCCCGCAGGAAACGCCGGAAAGGCGGGGCGAGCCGCGCAATGCAGCAGCACCCGCGGCGACGGGATCGCGCGGCGGCGGCGGCAGCGGCCGGATGGTGGCCCGGATCTCGCCCCCACGCGCGCCCGAATCCGATAACGTGCGCCTGCGCTGCTGCGCTGTGCTGTGGGGGAGAGAGGAGAGCGGAGTGGAAGAAGAGAGGACTAGAGAGAGAAGCTGCCTGTTTGGTGGAGCTAGAGACTGGTGTGCTGCGCTGCGCTGCGCTCTCTCTCTCTCTCCTCCGTGGGAAAACCAGAAGGGTGGTAAAAGTAAAACCAGGAAAAATTAGGGGTGTTTGGGAGAAAATTAGCGGCTTTAATTAATCTGGAGTTTCGGTGAAGCTTAGGTGCTTGATTAAGAGAGTGTTCTTTTCTGTGAGTGTAACTGTGGCAAAAAAAGGGGAGCTGAAGGGAAAACTGCTGCTTTTGTTTTCATTTCCTTTTTAATTTTATTTTAGGTTATTTTATGTGTCCATGCCTTTTCAGGATAACAACAACGGCCTTGAGTGGACAGTTGGCATGGATTTGACCATTCTGTCCCTCAGGATGGATGTTTTTGAATCCTGGAGGAGGGATTTCTTCGAAATCACTGTCATTATTACTGACCAACATGAGGACGCTCGATCGCGTCACTCCTGTTTAACTAATTATAATTACTCCAAGTGTGTAAGTAAGTCCGGTCACCGATCTTCGCGAGACAAATGGAAACGTCTGGTGTTAACATATCTTTCAGTCCCTCAGCATCACCAAATGAATACGATGTGGCCATGATGGAAGTGTCTGGTGCTGGTGTCTGAATTGATGGATTTGCTAGATATAAGCTGGATAATAAGTATTTAGAAAAGAATTGTTGCTTCATAAAGCATTGCGTGTTGATGTGTCATTTTGAGTTTCCCTTTTTTTTATGTGTAGCTACTATGCATAGGGCCTGGCTCACTATGGATAGTGGTGTGCCATCGCCTGCGTATTTGGGAGGAATTTTACCACCAGTTTGTTATTAAGGCTGGTCTTAGTGCTAGTATCATAAGGTGTATCATGTGTCAACTTGACAAAAATCTGATGTGGCGCCATAATTAATGCGTCATAATTTAGCTTACCTAAATTGGTTTTTTCAAAAAAAATATTTTTGCCTAAACTACTCCCCGCGACTCAAGGTCTCCTAACTGTTGACCGACATCTTTTGGTTCCTTGCTGTGAAAAAACGAGTGGACCGAGAAGAGAGAATCCCATGCGCAAATTGTACGGAGGCTGAGATAATTAAAAAATGTGAGGAGATGGAAGAGTAACTCTCAAATCATGAGGCGACGTGGATGCTAATTCTCCAACTCTTGTCGGTGAAAACAACTCGAGAATCGTGAATTTGCAAGCATTGGCTGGCTTGCCTATGAAGACTGCAATCCTCCTACTTTATGTACTCACAAGATCACGGTAAATATCATAAAGTGTAATACTACCAACTCTTTTGTGCGACAGCTTTTTGCCAACATTTTTTTTAAAAAGTTCTCGCATGAGAGAGGCCTTTTGGCTCCTTGGTGCCTGGCATCCCACAATTTCGTATAATAAATTGAATAATTTTAAAGTTATGAAAAAAGCCCGTATATACATCTAGGTGTGATCTGCATGCTTGTAAATATTTGATTAGTAAATGTAAATGTGATTTATTTTTGAAACTTTTGACATGTGTTTTTCAACTTCAAAAAACGACCACAAGACAACCTAACACATTTATCAATATCCAATCTCATTCTTTCGCTCTTTCATTTCACGCAACCACCAAGAGCTCAGAATTTTTCATTAAATAGATGAAATAATTGACTAGATCAAAAGAAAACCGTCGAAGATGGATGGAACATGGGCAACAACATGGCGAATGCAAGAAGCAAACGCGCGAATGAAGCCCTCAGACTAGTAACCAAGGAAAATTCGACCACGACCAAAAACAAAAACTGCTCAAACTTTGTTGAAAACTCCCTCGCCACAATGGAGAAACATTGAACTCCCATTGAGCATCACCAAATCTAGCATAACTCGCACAACAAGAGCACTGAAAGCTCTATGGGCTTCAAGGAAGAACGAGGGACACTCCATGAAATGTTATATCTATTGTAATGAGTTCACACCTCATGTCCATTAGATATGCGCTTGGCTAGAAAAATGGACTGAACTAACATGAAAACATAAAAAATAAACTATCCAAACATGTTTTTGTACGTATGTACATATCCAACATCGTAATGGTCCTATTGCAACATTATTATATTATTTTTGGAATGTTTGGGTGTGACAAACTTGGTGCGATGGAGACATTTGTCCTCTATGATGGGAACTTATACAACCAAAGTTAGGCAGTGTACACATGTAAAGTATTTTTTACTCCATTCGTCTAGAAATAAGTGACAAATCCAAATCACTTATTTCTAGACGGAGGGAGTAACAAAACTTGATTGTTTTTTGTTTGCTTTGAATCATATAAATTCATGGCAAAAGAAAGGTCGTTCTTATCATCTCATGAATGTTTTACTGTAGAACAAGAAACATACTATTTGAGTATACAAAATATAAGAAATTACGATGAAATCGTTATTTTCTAAGTTATTTTCATGTAAAAAATATTTTACGGAATCACCGTTTCGATTTGATGGAAACATCTGTTGTTCAACGAAAGCTGATCTAACAAAGAGACATAACGAGATTAAGGGATGCATAAAGGCAGTTTGAGGCAGAAGAGTCATGGTACAGTTCTTATAAGGAGGGAGCCAGAGGGAGTCGTTGGCCCATTAATCTCACACATCACTCGATGTCCAGGGGAGTCCCTTTCAACTGATGTCATTAGATTCTGCTTCAAGGTTTCTAACTAACTTTGATTTATCCATTACTTTGCTTTTGTTTATAGGTAATGCCTGACGTAACATCCACAGCTTTTCTTTATTCCAAAGGAACAAAAAACCATTTTCATCACAACTTTCTCCGACCCATTAAAATGCTCCCATGAAGAGTCCAGGTTTTTTTTTTGCTTCAAACTTCAATTTAGTTGCTACTAGTGTACTAATAACTAATAAGATTAAGTCCCAGAGAAGTGATAAGAGTTCGTGATGCAAGTATGACATGGTCCATGGAAAATGTCTATAAATAGCTAAAACTGTTACTGCATTCTGATCAACAGTGTGATTAAATTGATTGCTAATTGTGTTAATGCGATCGCAATGTTTCACCTCCACTTTAGCTTTTCCTTAAAGTAGCTAGGTCAACCCTAGGATAGGAGTTGATCACCTGCCTTATAGTACCGTACATGCTGAATAGTCGTGGCTTTTTTGGTAGAGTGCCAATTTCTGAGCAATCATCAACACACTGTAGAACTAGCCAGAAACAGAAGTACCCCGAGAAAACGAAATCCAGTTTTCTGACTAAAAAAACGAAATCCAGCTCTCTGCAAAATAGTATCATTTAACCAAACTTCAACAATTGAGCAAGCATGTGGCAACTTACAAAGCTGATGAATTAAATAAATGGAAATATCTTAATCTAGGGTGAAATACTAACATGTTGCCACCTGTTCCTTGATTAAAATAGGGATCACGGTTCTTAACTTTCCAAGGTTCAGTCTCGGTAGTACATTCTCACACCACTAAAAAATCCTGCTGGTGCATCTCTCAATGAAACACTAGTTACTGATGGTTCCAAGAGATGTGATTAAAGAAAGCATGACAGGCACTCAGTACGTAATGGTCCAAGAGACAACAAAACACAAATTAATTAGCACTGCTAATCTGAACCTGCTCTACTGCTCATGCCTCATGGCACATTAAGACATTCTTCAGTACAGGGCTCTACTCTGCATACATGCGCCCCTGTCAAGTGTCAAGTCAGTCAGTCAGCTAGCCTGGCCTTCTGATTCTCAACTGAACTCTTCTTAATTATTTGGCTCCATCTCCTGTCCTCGTAACACCCGTACTGTACAGCTCTGGTATTTGACTTTTGTGCAGTATAAAAACAACTAGTACTTGTTTCACATGCTACTGTTTAATAAACAATAATTCAGACATATTTGCAAAGAGGACCCTCATATATAAGCTATTTGAAAAACATACCTTCCTGCTTCATTTCACATGCTACTGCTCTTTTTCCATGATTTTGTGGTTCGGAAGTCCTTTTATGTGCAAGAAAATTAACCAGCCGACACTGGCTAGGACAAGATGGGGATTAATTGGCGAGTGACCAAAGTGCTCTGCTTTTAGATTTCTTTAATGGAAAGCTGCTGGTGCCCTGGTTGATGGATCAAGAGGAGGAAGTATCTTGCTTTGTACTCTTGTTAAGCATGTTTTGGGATTGGTCTAATCAAAATCATGCATCAATCTGTCTCGTCTCCTCCTCCTTTCTCCCACTTGAGATTTGACTGATCGTTTGATTAGTCTACTCGATCCGTGCTTTAAGATTCGAGCGCGTGCATAAGAGGATTGGATTGGTTAACCGTGAGCCTCTAATGATGGCCTTGTCACTGGATCTGTCAAACGTGTCACTCAGTTGGGAGCTTAACTGGGGGGCCATCTTGTGCTTCGGGTAATCTTTGAGGTTGTAGGTATGCATTAGCACACAGAATAAACTTGAGAGCGTGATGATTAAGTTCTGAATTAGTAGCTTCAATGATGCGTTTTGGCAAGCAAATTGAGTGGCACACTTGTCGATCGGTTCTGCGCACCTATGAGGTTTAATGATCATGGAGCAATAATGATAACCGGAGATAAACTTGGCAGTAGAATTTATATCAAACAAACTTGGTCAATATTTGCATCGTTTGATTTTTAAAATACCTATATATACGACATTTTGACATAAAGCATTAGTAACTAGGGTTGCAGCTTTTTCCTGCAAAAAAATAGGGTTACAGATTTTATTTTATTTTTAAAATGGAACACAATGCATTCCCGTTACAGTGACATACTGGCTAGTTACAGTGACATACTGGCTAAATCGCCAGCTGTAGAGTTTGATACAAACTCAGGAAAAGGGCCAAGACAAGTTTTATATTGGCCCTTCCCCATACTTACACCGGCTAAAGTGTGTGATGTATTGTTATAAGATCTTGGACATGTATTAATCTTTACAAACTCAAAAGCAGCATCTAACTGAATTTTTAAGGATTAATTGGATAGACGTCACTCCAATTCTGGACTATTTGACAAACGTCGTTACAACTTTCAGCTTTTAAAAAATGTCACTACAATTCTGCATACATTCCATATATGAAATTATGGCCATTTTAACACACATACCACACAATATATAATTGTATTTCCATCATACATACATATATACGGTAGCCCTCACTAGAATCAGCTTAGACCATGTGTATTGCTTTAGATGACCGCTGAACTTATGCTTCCTCTGTGTTATAGAAAACTGTATTGAAGCCATAATTTACAACAAGTTATATGTATCTCTATATGTAAGCACCACAAAAGCTAAAATTTGTCGCTAACTAACTAAATAGTATACAATAAATTAGCGCAACTTGAGTTCAAAAAAATATCAAGCGAAAAGAGTACTTCATACGTGCGGCCATTCTATTCTCTAAGAGCATAAATACAACACGTGTATATTGATTTATTAAAAAATAACAAAACCATTATTACAAAAATGAATCGGCAACAAAAGTTAAATCTGGTGAGGCCCACTTTGTATATGTATGTACGACAATAATATGAGTGTAAAAATAGGCATAATAGCGTTTATGAAATGTATAAAGAATTGTAGTGATGTTTTTCAAAAGTTGAAAGTTACAATGGCGTTTCTCAAATAGCTAGAAATTAAATAGTGGCATCTATCTAATTAACCCAAATTTTAACTCCTGGAAGAGAGCTCCTAATGGTGATAGGTCGTACTCCTTGCTTGATAAAGCCTGCTTCAACACTACGGAGTCAGTTTTGAAGATGACCCGATTGCATCCCATCTGATGACCCGATTGCATCCCATCTCAGCTGATACGTTTAGAGCATACAACAATGCTAGAGCTTCTCCATAAAGGGCATTTGATACGTTCTCTAGGTTTCCTGCACCTGCAGCCAAAAGCATGCCACCACCATCTCTTATTGTAAAGCTCCAACCATCTGTATGATATTTTTTATAGAAAACACCATCTTTATTTATTTTCAGAAACTCACCTAGCGGAGGAGACCACTTTTAGATTGGAGCTGGCTTGTGGGTTATTCTCGGATTCATGTAGTTCCTATATTTGTTAACATGATAGTTAAGGGAGGACCAGGGACGGATCCAGGATTTGAACATGAGGGGGCCGAACTAAATGTTTCTCTCACCCCTATAAACAACTAGACCACTTGAAACAATATCGGTCTAGATATAGTTTCATACAGATATAACAAATTGTAGTAAAATTTCACATATTCAAAATTTGAAACTTTAGAGCAGTAAATGAATGTATAACATGTAAAAGGTCATTGATTTCTCATTGGGATATTTATTTATTGGTACAGTCTTCCTTTTTTGTTCTTGATGTACTTTATTCGGTTCATATTAATGGTCTTAACTTTGTCTAGAAACTCGGATATATCTAGTCTAATCTAGTTAAATTTGAAGCCACTAATATTAACCGGAGGAAGTATAAAAACTTAATACTCCTATAAAACTCTTTTAATAAGTTAGAATTTGAATTGATCTACCGTCCTATAAAACTCTAGGATGGTACGGAACAAGCTAATTAAGCGTGTAATTTATAGTGATCTAACAAGAATTCTACTAAGTAGATTGTATAAATCAAAAATCAATTACCATGTAGTTTGACTAAATTTCGTACACTTACAACATACCTATGGTTTGGATTACCTGGGAGCCATGAGGTGTGAACGAAGGCGTTAGGAAGATCGGCTGACCGTGGCAGCAATCGCAGTAACCAAAGCTTGGCGGCGATGGAGATCAGTCGTATCGAACGGGATAGCTTCAAGCCGCCAATACGTGTATGCAATCAACTTAGTGGGACAGATGTATCGTGGGCTAATTAGTTTAGGTTTGGGCCGTTGGGCACTTAGAAATTAGACGTCTAACTTTGCTAACTAAGGACTCCTACCAATTGCTAATTAGCAGTTGTACCAACTAAGATTATCGGTAGCCCCCGCTAGCAATCCATGGGGGAGGCCAGTCGATAGGGGGGCCTGGCCACCGCTCGCCCACCCTTGGATCCGCCACTGGGGAGGACAAAATATCACCAGGCATTTTAATAGTATCTTCCACATTAGCTCTATTCATTTCACGCCACCATAGCCATAGTAGAGTACACACCTTAACACGTTTTTCTTCGGTTAACCGAAATATTTCTTCAAACAGGGACTGACGAGGGTTTGACTCGTCAATGTCCATTGTTATGGGATTGGGTTTTGGAGAAGGAGGGGACATTTGAGATCACGTAACGGCTAGCAAACAAGCAACACGGGACACGATATTTACCTAGGTTCGGGCCCCGAAGGGAAATATTACTCCTGCTTGTCTGCTCTTGATTAATGGCGAAGCCGAAGGTTACAGGGGGTGCGCATATGAGATCTGGCGGTGTGTATGCTAAGATTGTGGATTGTCCTCTTACCATGCCCTCCTGACCTTTATATAGATAGGTCATGCCCTCCTGGCATTTAATGCAATCTCTCATTAAATAAAACTCATTTTATTTATTTATTCAGAATTTTGTTAATTATATTAATTAACAAACATTCATATAAAACCCTTGCAACATTTCAATATCACATGCAGAACCAGTTTCAGCAATTTCACCTGAAATAATTCCGGTTTTCATTGAAATAATTCCTGTGCTTTTTTTTTCTTTCTCTGGCATATTATTTACTCCAAATGGTGTTGTTATCCCTTAAGTGTGTCACCCTATAGTTCGTAAATAATGCAGACATGATCGAGACCCCTCTCCTATCAATAAGCAGCAGCGGGACCTGGAGACCCGTACTGACTTTCACACATTTAACGATGACTTCTGTGATCGTGTGAACCTTTTATGCATGTAACTCAATCCCTTTGTCTCGCGATATATTACATATGCGAGATTCGATCATTGGTATCTCCATACCTAGTTTGATCTCGTTACCGACATGTACTCTTTTCTCATTTCTGTGATATAACATTCTAGTGATCACATCACTTGCTTGTAAGCTACTTAATGTGATATCACCGAGAGGACCTGGAGTATATCTATCCGTCATTGGGATGGAAAAATTCCACTCTTGATCCATGAGCCTCTATATAACAACTTCGTAGCACTGAACCCAGACCTGGCTCTAAGGGGTGGCGACCCTGGCATCGGCCAGGGGCCCATGGATGGGGAGGGGGGCAAAAATTTATATTAGGTACTTATATTACCAGTGTATACACGATATGACGAGCGAGAGGCCGAGAAACGAGGGGTCACGAGCGGCGAGTCCCGACTCCCTAGTCTGACGCGACTCGCGAGAAACCAGGGGTCCACCGTCCACGACGCGAGAAACCAGGCGACGCCGACGCGATCACGCCGCGAGCAGTACGATCAGCGGAGCCTGCGATCACCGATCAACGGAGCCTGCAATCACGCCGGCGCGATCCTACCAAAGAAATCAATCCAGTACAGTACGCAGGGCCTGCCTGATCCTTTTGACTCCAATTCCGCCTGATCTCTAATTCTCTAATTCTCCCTTCTCTTCTCTAATTCTCTTTGGAATCGGCCAGCAGGGACGGTCTCTACTAGGGCAGGCCCTGCGCGGCTACTGTTCGGCTGCTGTTGTTCGCAATTGTTCGGGTGCTGTTGCTGCGTGCCTGCTGCTGTTCTAGCCTCTCGATCCGTTGGTACTAGTACAGTTATATTAAATCTCGATTGTTTTATTTCTATTTTTATTTTTTACATGATTATGATGTAGTCGATTTCTTCGCAATTTTATGTGATATATATGGCGCCAAGACAGATGTCTAGAGCTGCAAAAAGGAATAAACGAAAACGAGAGATTGAACTTATTCAATCACAAAAAGGTGCTTTTAAAAAGTATTTTCTGGCAGCAAGTAATGTTTATGTCAATGACGATAATCAAAATCAAGAATTTGAACCCGGACAAGATGATGATCATATTTCAAATGCTGATGATCCGATCAACGAATAGTCCTCGGATGTGGGTAAGTAACTAAATAGCTTCGATTTATGTATAAGCAAGTAACTAACTAACTGTAGTTTCTTGAATTTAAATGTAGATCTTGATGTTTCTGACGACAACATGGAGGACGAAAATTTGCAGCCTTCACCTGATATTCGGAATGATGATGAACAAGATTATTCTCTTTTATCGTTATTTGATCCTAGAACATGGAATAATCTTGAAAATAGAAAAAGGGATATTTTAATTGAAAAGGGACTGGTGAGAGAATTGGATCTAAATTTCCCTACAGATGTTTCATATTCTCACTACACCGGGAATTTAGCTAACTGTGAGGTTCTTGACAGGAATTTAGCTAACCGTGATGGTAGACATTTTTCATATCCTGATGGTAGACAAGAAGGATATCTTGCATAAAATTTATCTTGAGATTGCACTCAATAATTTTTCATCTAGAAATGCCCGAAGAAGCTTTTTTGTGAGTGAAAGAACATGTGTGCCCCCATGTGTGGTTTTGGTAATTAATGATAATATTTTATGGACTTATGTTTGCATTGAGTTTTACTTATAGGATTTGTCCATAGACAATGCTTGAACCATTTTGTGGCTTCAAGGTTGGAATAATAATAAAGTGAAGAAGATCAAATGTTGATCAAGGTTTCAAGGAATGATCTGAAGATTGGTCAAGTAGAAGTTGAGCCTATGCTAGTGCAATAAAGAAAGGTGCTCCATCTTGAGGTGTGAAATATACAAGGCAAATGTTTTGATCTTGATAGGGTTTCTTTCTTACTGGTCTCGTGGTGTTAGTTGGGGAGACCAGTTTATAGGATAGATAACCGTACTATCAAGAGGGGCTCTCGAGTGAGTAACTTGATCATATCCCTCGGTGAGAGCTCAAACCTTTGCATACTTGGCATCCTCTTTCTTGGTTCTTATCCATTATAGGATTTAGATCTTGTGTCAATCTCTATAACAAGCTTAAGTTCATCAAAAACGGATTTCATATGCATTCTTTATTGTGTTTTCTATATTGGAGGTTTTACCGATTTGTCTTTTATAGATAGGTTAAACCTTTCATCATTTAGTTCTATCCTTCCTTGCTGTACTGTTATGGTTCCCTGCATGATCTTTTAGAGCTCGTTACTATCTTCGAAACGAGCCCAAGTACATCAAAATCGGAGTCCGAATGCAAAAGTTATGATGGTTTCAGTTTTGCTGTTCCTGCGAGTTTTCATGGGGGCGGATTATCCAGCCCAATTTTTGGAAAACGGCTAAGGACTTTGAGGCGTGGCTCCCAGTAATGGGGGCGGATTATCCGGCCCTCCGGGGGCGAATTATCCAGCCCAAATATCCGCCCCTATACTGAGGGTCGCGCCGCGAAGTCCTTAGCCATTTTTTGGCCCGGGGAACGTATTATCCGGCCTGAAAGGTCTCAAACGGTCATATTTCGTTGGGGAGGGGTATAAATAGACCCCTTCTTCCTCCTTAGGGCTGTTGATTGCATTCTCTCTCTCCTCCATTGTTTTGACCTTCAAGAGCTTGCAAATACTCTTAATCCCTCCCATATTTCTTGAATCTTTTTGGGGGGATTTGAAAGGGGAGATCTAGATCTACAACTCCACCAATCCATCTCTCCTCTATGTGAGGGGAATATATTGGGATCTAGATCTTTGGATTTCTTTTGTGGATTTCCTCTTGTGTTCTTCCTCTCTTATTCTCCCACTAGCTTTTGTAGCTTTTGTGGAATTTGGGAGAGAAGGACTTGAGCACTTCATGTGTTCTTGCCATTGCATTTGGTGCATCAGTTTGAGTTCTCCTCGAAGGATTTGGTGAGTGAAAGTTGAGAAGCTTTTTACTCTTGGGTTCTTAGAACCCTAGCCGGTTTGTTGGTGTTGCAGGTTGTGGCCTTGGTGGCGTTTGTTGGGAGCCTCCAATTAAGTTGTGGAGAAGTGCCCCAACCTTGTGAGAGGTTACGGTTGCCACCGACAAGTGCACCGATAGTGGAAGTGTGGATCGATCCCGTTGGGGTGAGATTCACCGAAGAATAAGGGAGGCCTTTTGTGGCGCAGGTGGTTTGATACCACCCCCTCTCCAACAAGACGTACTATCTTTATGGGAGGAACTCAATAATAAATCATCGTCTCCACGTGCCTCGGTTAGCTCTATACCCGAGCTATTTACTTATGCACTTTACTTTGTGATAGCCTTCGTGCTTGAATTATTATTTCTAGCTATCACATAGTTACTTGTTTTGCTTAGCATAAGTTGTTGGTGCACATAGGTGAACCGTAGTTTATATAGGTTTTGTGCTTGACAAAGTAAACGCTAGTTTTATTCCGCCTTTGTTTAGCCCATCTTGTAAAAGTTTTAAACCGCCTATTCACCCCCCTCTAGGCGGCATCTGTATACTTTTTAATTGGTATCAGAGCCCGGTCTCTCATTTTAGGCTTCACCGTCTTGAGAGTAAAGATGTCGGCTAGGGGATTAGTGCATAATGACATGTTCTTATTCGATGGCACAAATTATGATATATGGAAAACTCGTATGCTTATTCATTTTCGGGACATGGACCCAAATTTGGAGCGTATTGTAGATATAGGTTTTTCTCCTCCTATGGATTTCAAAAATCTATCTTGTGAGGATGACAAAAACTTATATCTCGATGCTCAAGCTTCTAATGTGCTTGTTAATGCTTTGAGCTATATAGTTACCTCTTCGATCATTCCTTTTTGGAGCGCTCATGAGTTATGGACAAAACTTCAAGATAAATATGTTGTGTCCAATATTGTTGAGGATGATTGTGTTCCTTCCACTTTCGGTCAAGATGAGTTCTCATCTTCTACCACTTCACCAACATGTGATTTTTCACAAGGTAATGATATGGTGAGTGGTGATAGAAATTGCAATTTTGATAGTGTGCTTACTATTTATAATCCATCATCTCTATCTAGTTGCAATGATCTATCTTTGGACTTTAACACTTCTAGCACTACAAACTTCTTACATGCTTGTGTTAATATTCCTTGCATATCATGTAGAAATGACTTGAATAAATCTCATGATGATATGCTTGTGTTTTCTTGTTGCCATTATAAAAATGCTTCTATTTCTCTAGTGCTTGTGTTGCTAACCATGTAGAGGAAACCAAAGATTCTATGGGCCAAGACAAGGTTTTGAATGAAGCCACAAATGCAATCTCGTCTTCACCTTCTTCCGGTACCCACCTATGCCTTATGGCTATGGATTCAAAGGTAACTCCTACTTTGGAACCCATTACCTCTTGTGATGAGGAGGATGTGGATAATGTGGAAGAAAAGCTTGATATTGATGATTTATATGAAAAGGGTGAGATTGTTTATCGTGCCCTTGTTAAGAACAATATTGCATGCTCTAACTTTGTTGAAATCTTGTACTTTGCTATTAAGAGCAAGGAACATATTGATAAGTTAGAAACACAAATTGAGGTGCATGATAACAACTTTGATAAAATGGGTAGTCTTGAGCGTGAGTATGCTAATATAATTGCAAACCTAAATAAAGCTCTTGAAGAGGGACAAACCACTAAGGAATCTCTTGAGGAGACCTTTGCTTTAGAGCTGTCTAGAGTAAAGGAATCTCATGATAGAGATCTTAAGGTGGCAAGTGATCTCAAAAGTAAAAATGATGAGATTCAAGTTGCTTATGCTAAACTCCTTGAGGATTTTGAGCACCTCCAAAATGGCTCTAGGGTCATAAAGGGTGAGCTCATCAAACTCATCGAGTCACATGAGCAACTTAAAGCCTCTTACTCAAAAGAGCTTTCAAATTTGCACTCACCTCTTGCAATTAATAATGATGCTTGTGCTACTAACTCTATTTCTTGTGAAACATCTATTTTGAAGGAGAATGTTGAGCTAAAGGCTCAACTTGCTTTGCTAACTGGCAACTATGGGAAATTAGAAGAAATTCATGTTAAGCTCTCAAGCTCGCATGAGGATCTTCTACTCTCCCAAGGTAGGCTAAAGTTAGCTCATGAGGCCATAGTGTCAAAGGTAACATCTAGTGGGCCTCATGTGGACATTAGCACTATATCTACTCCAAATGTTATATTGCCATGTGCTAGTACTTGTAATTCATCCTCTCACAACCATGCTATATCTCGTGATGAATTACATTATGTGCCTTGTTGCTCTAACAATGTAGCATCTACTTCCTCTAGTACTTTTGTTGAAACTAACCATGTAGAGGAAATCAAAGAGCTCAAGGATCAAGTCACTTCTTTTAAGAATGACTTGAAAAAGGGTCATCAAGGGAAGGCCGCACTCAACAAAATCTTGAGTGTGCAAAAATCCCCCAATGACAAGAGCGGGCTTGGATTCAACTCCAATGTCAAGAACAAGTCCACTATCAAGTTGAAGCATAAGGGAAACAAGAAAAATGGCCAAGTTCAAGTCAAGAATCCGGCCAACATTGTTTGCTTCAAGTGCAAGGAAGAAGGGCACCATGTTAGATCTTGCCCATTGAAGAAAAATCCTCTTAGTGTGAAGCAACAAGGGAAGCGGCCTCAAACCCCACCTCAAGTCATTGACGGGCCTCTTCCTAAGAGGACTACTCGAGCTCTTCCTCGAGTTGTGGCTTCACCTAAGAAGAAATATGGCAAGAGAAGAACTTGCTACATATGCCGTGAGAAGGGGCACATTTCTTCCTCATGCACTATTGGTATCTCCTCATCCAACCCTATCATTATTGATGATGCTTATTCTCCTTGTAAGGATGAGGTTGGCAATGTGTTTGCCAAATTTGTTGGTGCTCAATGTGGTTTCAAGAAAAGAACTATTTGGGTTGCCAAGCCTATTGTGACTAACTTATTAGGACCCAACTTCGTTGGGTACCAACAAGCCGAAACTTGATCAATAGGTGTGTTGTGGAGGGCATTGGAGACTTGGCTACATTATGAAGAATTGAGTGATCTTCGTCAATTATTATTGTCAAGCCAAACCATTTGGATTATCATGATTCTATTATATATCCAATGTTCCTCCTTGCGGTAACATATGCTAAACTCTTTACATTGAAAGTTACTCACCCCCTTGTGCATGTGTTGGTTTTGTATCTTCCATGCTTTTGTACATGTTGTGCTCTCCACTTAATTATCTTGAGGTAACAAGCTTATTTGTGTATGATTAGGTGGCACACCATGTATGTGTGTTTCTTGTGTTGAGCCTTACTTTATTATATTTGGTATCTTATTTGGCTCTTGTGAGAGATTAATGGACTATCCCATTTTGGGGGAGTGTTATGCTTAGGCATCCCACAATCCTAAAAATGTGTGTACATGAGGAATACCACCTAGCATTTAAATTGGGATATTATCTAGTATCTATGTGGTACAATACTCATGAGAAATTCAAATTCTATAATGTCCATTGGGTGTCTCATGTTGGATCTTTGTGCCTCTTGTCTTGAATATGATCTTGGATATATTTGCAAACTACCACCCGGAAATAATTGCATATCCTTTGTCCTTGGACTTTCGGTACTATAATAGGTGGTAGTTATTTTTGATCATTTTCAATTTGTCTTTTGTTTATGTTTGCCCTATCGTTTGCCAAGAAAATGCTTTGTGTTGACTCTCATGTCTTCCTTGCCTCTTATGGATATTTCTTTAACTTGAAATTGTTTAATTCTCTATTTTTTTTATGTAGGTAGAGATGATGATCCTGTGTGTGTGCATTTTGTATTCAAATGCAAAATCTTAAATAATGCACTAATCATGGGGGAGCTCTCCTATATTATTTAGAACACTCCTTTTATGCCTCTTCACAACATGTTTTTATCCATATCGTGTTTTGTGTCTTTGGAAGATTTTTTTGGGTACTTTGTGCCATCTTGAAAAGTGCTAAGAGTTTGGTGTGGTTGTTTAAACCTTTCTCTTTTGGGTAGTTGGATTTATCTCATTCCTTTTTTATTATTTTTACCTTTTAGAATGAGATAAACCCTTGAGCATTTGTGTTTTTCTCCATCTCTCTCTCTTTGGTTTTTGTCTAGTTCATTTGTTGGACTTGTGTGGTATACCATGTGTTGATTTGGTTTTTTATATAGTTTGAATGACCTTTTGTCGTGTCACACTTTGGTGTGCCTTCTTGGTTTACTTGGTGTTTTGTTCATATCGTATCTCCTTTGGTTCTTGAAAGTCATGTGCATGCATATTTACTATATATATATATATATTATGGCATGCTTGTTTCCTTGATCCAATATGTAGGGGAAACTCCACCAAATCCTAATTGGCTAAGATGTGCATGGAATTCAATTTCATATCAATATGCACATATTTATGTGGAGTCTCTCCTATGTATTGTAGTTGTCTAACTACTTTGGACCCAATAAGTTTTGGGACCATATTGTACTTGAATTTTGTTTTAGGTACATTGGATGCTTGTCTCTTTCATAAGGAAGAAGTGTTGACTCAATGAAAATTAGAGACAAGCTAGGATGATCAACGAGCTCCTATCTACTTCATCACACCAATGATATCTCGGTAACAAGTATCTCTTACTCATGCATACATATCATCTTCCAACATATGGTAGGTTGCATCTTGGCATGAATTTTATCTATTTGATATTTTTGTGGTTGAAGTTCATCAATATACAATAAGATAAATTGAGCCTTTTGGCCATGCTATCAAGCAAAGATCTTAGTGTTGTATTGTCATTACTTCGTTTTGGATATCTCGCTCTATTTATTTTAGTATCTAACTTGTGTGTACATGTTTCTTTGTGGATCAATATCTTTGTGAGATTGTCTACTTAGAAACTTATATACATGATACTTGTTACAACTCTATTTTTGATGTCTTGTTTGTTTCATGTGTGTTGTATGGTCATACTAAGCAATATCACTCATTGAAGACTATGTTGATATGCAATGGTCGTTTAGAACTATTCACCCATTTTGGCAATCGATGCCAATGGGGGAGAAGTTTTGGAGGGTTTAAGGGAAGTTGGTTTTATGCCTTGAGTTTGTTCTTAAGCATTTGCCTCTCATGCTCTTGCATCTTTGTTGTTGCTTTGCATGTTGAATATATAGAGAAAACTCCACCAACAGTAATGGTTCATCACACGTGCATATACTGTTGGGGATATTGCTCTATATATTATGGGTGTATCAACATCACATACTTGTGTAGTATTTGATGTTGGTGCAACCATTTTTATTTGTTAAGTTGATTATATAAACCCTCTCAAAGGATTGTCATCAATTACCAAAATGGGGGAGATTGAAAGAACATGTGTGCCCGATGTGTGGTTTTGGTAATTAATGACAATGTTTTATGGACTTATGTTTGCATTGAGTTTTACTTGTAGGATTTGTCCATAGACAATGCTTGAACCATTTGGTGGCTTCAAGGTTGGAATAAGAATAAAGTGAAGAAGATCAAATGTTGATCAAGGTTTCAAGGAATGATCTGAAGATTGTTCAAGTAGAAGTTGAGCCTATGCTAGTGCAATCAAGAAAGGTGCTCCATCTTGAGGTGTGAAATATACAAGGCAAATGTTTTGATCTTGATAGGGTTTCTTTCTTACTGATCTCGTGGTGTTAGTTGGGGAGACCAGTTTATAGGATAGATAACCGTACTATCAAGAGGGGCTCTCGAGTGAGTAACTTGATCATATCCCTCGATGAGAGCTCAAACCTTTGCATACTTGGCATCCTCTTTCTTGGTTCTTATCCATTATAGGATTTAGATCTTGTGTCAATCTCTATAACAAGCTCAAGTTCATCGAAAACGGATTTCATATGCATTCTTTATTATGTTTTCGATATTGGAGGTTTTACCGATTTGTCTTTTATAGATAAGTTAAACCTTTCATCATTTGGTTCTATCCTTCCTTGTTGTACTATGATGGTTCCCTGCATGATCTTGTAGAGCTCGTTACTATCTTCGAAACGAGCCCAAGGCCACCAAAATAGGAGTCCGAATGCAAAAGTTATGATGGTTTCAGTTTTGCTGTTCCTGCGAGTTTTCATGGGGGCGGATTATCCGGCCCAATTTTTGGAAAACGGCTAAGGACTTTGAGGCGTGGCTCCCAGTAATGGGGGCGGATTATCCGGCCCTCCGGGGGCGGATTATCCGGCCCAAATATCCGCCCTATACTGAGGGTCGCGCCGCGAAGTCCTTAGCCATTTTTTGGCCCGGGGAACCCGGAATATCCGGGGGAGGGGCGTATTATCCGGCCTGAAAGGTCCCAAACGGTCATATTTCATTGGGGAGGGGTATAAATAGACCCCTTCTTCCTCCTTAGGGTTGTTGATTGCATTCTCTCTCTCCTCCATTGTTTTGACCTTCAAGAGCTTGCAAATACTCTTAATCCCTCCCATATTTCTTGAATCTTTTGGGGGGGATTTGAATGGGGAGATCTAGATCTACAACTCCACCAATCCATCTCTCCTCTATGTGAGGGGAACATATTGGGATCTAGATCTTTGGATTTCTTTTGTGGATTTCCTCTTGTGTTCTTCCTCTCTTATTCTCCCACTAGCTTTTGTAGCTTTTGTGGAATTTGGGAGAGAAGAACTTGAGCACTTCATGTGTTCTTGCCATTGCACTTGGTGCATCGGTTTGAGTTCTCCTCGAAGGATTTGGTGAGTGAAAGTTGAGAAGCTTTTTACTCTTGGGTTCTTAGAACCCTAGCCGGTTTGTTGGTGTTGTAGGTTGTGGCCTTGGTGGCGTTTGTTGGGAGCCTCCAATTAAGTTGTGGAGAAGTGCCCCAACCTTGTGAGAGGTTACGGTTGCCACCGACAAGTGCACCGATAGTGGAAGTGTGGATCGATCTTGTTGGGGTGAGATTCGCCGGAGAATAAGGGAGGCCTTTTATGGCATAGGTGGTTTGATACCACCCTCTCTCCAACAAGACGTACTCTCTTTATGGGAGGAACTCAATAATAAATCATCGTCTTCATGTGCCTCGGTTATCTCTATACCCGAGCTATTTACTTATGCACTTTACTTTGTGATAGCCTTCGTGCTTGAATTATTATTTCTAGCTATCACATAGTTACTTGTTTTGCTTAGCATAAGTTGTTGGTGCACATAGGTGAACCGTAGTTTATATAGGTTTTGTGCTTGACAAAGTAAATGCTAGTTTTATTCCGCCTTTGTTTAGCCCATCTTGTAAAAGTTTTAAACCGCCTATTCACCCCCCTCTAGGAGGCATCTGTATACTTTTTAATTGGTATCAGAGCCCAGTCTCTCATTTTAGGCTTCACCGCCTTGAGAGTAAAGATGTCGGCTAGGGGATTAGTGCATAATGACATGTTCTTATTCGATGGCACAAATTATGATATATGGAAAACTCGTATGCTTATTCATTTTTGGGACATGGAATCAAATTTGGAGCGTATTGTAGATATAGGTTTTTCTCCTCCTATGGATTTCAAAAATCTATCTTGTGAGGATGACAAAAACTTATATCTCGATGCTCAAGCTTCTAATGTGCTTGTTAATGCTTTGAGCTATGTAGTTACCTCTTCGATCATTCCTTTTTGGAGTGCTCATGAGTTATGGACAAAACTTCAAGATAAATATGTTGTGTCCAATATTGTTGAGGATGATTGTGTTCCTTCCACTTTTGGTCAAGATGAGTTCTCATCTTCTACCACTTCACCAACATGTGATTTTTCACAAGGTAATGATATGGTGAGTGGTGATAGAAATTGCAATTTTGATAGTGTGCTTACTATTTATAATCCATCATCTCTATCTAGTTGCAATGATCTATCTTTGGACTTTAACACTTCTAGCACTACAAACTTCTTACATGCTTGTGTTAATATTCCTTGCATATCATGTAGAAATGACTTGAATAAATCTCATGATGATATGCTTGTGTTTTCTTGTTGCCATTATAAAAATGCTTCTATTTCTCTAGTGCTTGTGTTGCTAACCATGTAGAGGAAACCAAAGATTCTATGGGCCAAGACAAGGTTTTGAATGAAGCCACAAATGCAATCTCGTCTTCACCTTCTTCCGGTACCCACCTATGCCTTATGGCTATGGATTCAAAGGTAACTCCTACTTTGGAACCCATTACCTCTTGTGATGAGGAGGATGTGGATAATGTGGAAGAAGAGCTTGATATTTATGATTTATATGAAAAGGGTGAGATTGTTTATTGTGCCCTTGTTAAGAACAATATTGCATGCTCTAACTTTGTTAAAATCTTGGACTTTGCTATTAAGAGCAAGGAACATATTGATAAGTTAGAAACACAAATTGAGGTGCATGATAACAACTTTGATAAAATGGGTAGTCTTGAGCGTGAGTATGCTAATATAATTGCAAACCTAAATAAAGCTCTTGAAGAGGGACAAACCACTAAGGAATCTCTTGAGGAGACCTTTGCTTTAGAGCTGTCTAGAGTAAAGGAATCTCATGATAGAGATCTTGAGGTGGCAAGTGATCTCAAAAGTAAAAATGATGAGATTCAAGTTGCTTATGCTAAACTCCTTGAGGATTTTGAGCACCTCAAAAATGGCTCTAGGGTCATAAAGGGTGAGCTCATCAAACTCATCGAGTCACATGAGCAACTTAAAGCCTCTTACTCAAAAGAGCTTTCAAATTTGCACTCACCTCTTGCAATTAATAATGATGCTTGTGCTACTAACTCTATTTCTTGTGAAACATCTATTTTGAAGGAGAATGTTGAGCTAAAGGCTCAACTTGCTTTGCTAACTGGCAACTATGGGAAATTAGAAGAAATTCATGTTAAGCTCTCAAGCTCGCATGAGGATCTTCTACTCTCCCATGGTAGGCTAAAGTTAGCTCATGAGGCCATAGTGTCAAAGGTAACATCTAGTGGGCCTCATGTGGACATTAGCACTATATCTACTCCAAATGTTATATTGCCATGTTCTAGTACTTGTAATTCATCCTCTCACAACCATGCTATATCTCGTGATGAATTACATTATGTGCCTTGTTGCTCTAACAATGTAGCATCTACTTCCTATAGTACTTTTGTTGAAACTAACCATGTAGAGGAAATCAAAGAGCTAAAGGATCAAGTCACTTCTTTTAAGAATGACTTGAAAAATGGTCATCAAGGGAAGGTCGCACTCAACAAAATCTTGAGTGTGCAAAAATCCCCCAATGAAAAGAATGGGCTTGGATTCAACTCCAATGTCAAGAACAAATCCACTATCAAGTTGAAGCATAAGGGAAACAAGAAAAATGGCCAAGTTCAAGTCAAGAATCCGGCCAACATTGTTTGCTTCAAGTGCAAGGAAGAAGGGCACCATGTTAGATCTTGCCCATTGAAGAAAAATCCTCTTAGTGTGAAGCAACAAGGGAAGCGACCTCAAACCCCACCTCAAGTCATTGACGGGCCTCTTCCTAAGAGGACTACTCGAGCTCTTCCTCGAGTTGTGGCTTCACCTAAGAAGAAATATGGCAAGAGAAGAACTTGCTACATATGCCATGAGAAGGGGCACATTTCTTCCTCATGCACTATTGGTATCTCCTCATCCAACCCTATAATTATTGATGATGCTTATTCTCTTTGTAAGGATGAGGTTGGCAATGTGTTTGCCAAATTTGTTAGTGCTCAATGTGGGTTCAAGAAAAGAACTATTTGGGTTGCCAAGCCTATTGTGACTAACTTATTAGGACCCAACTTCGTTGGGTACCAACAAGCCGAAACTTGATCAATAGGTGTGTTGTGGAAGGCATTGGAGACTTGGCTACATTATGAAGAATTGAGTGATCTTCGTCAATTATTATTGTCAAGCCAAACCATTTGGATTATCATGATTCTATTATATATCCAATGTTCCTCCTTGCGGTAACATATGCTAAACTCTTTACATTGAAAGTTACTCACCCCCTTGTGCATGTGTTGGTTTTGTATCTTCCATGCTTTTGTACATGTTGTGCTCCCCACTTAATTATCTTGAGGTAACAAGCTTATTTGTGTATGATTAGGTGGCACACCATGTATGTGTGTTTCTTGTGTTGAGCCTTACTTGATTATATTTGGTATCTTATTTGGCTCTTGTGAGAGATTAATGGACTATCCCATTTTGGGGGAGTGTTATGCTTAGGCATCCCACAATCCTAAAAATGTGTGTACATGAGGAATACCACCTAGCATTTAAATTGGGATATTATCTAGTATCTATGTGGTACAATACTCATGAGAAATTCAAATTCTATAATGTCCATTGGGTGTCTCATGTTGGATCTTTGTGCCTCTTGTCGTGAATATGATCTTGGATATATTTTCAAACTACCACCCGGAAATAATTGCATATCCTTTGTCCTTGGACTTTCGGTACTATAATAGGTGGTAGTTATTTTTGATCATTTTCAATCCGTCTTTTGTTTATGTTTGCCCTATCGTTTGCCAAGAAAATGCTTTGTGTTGACTCTCATGTTTTCCTTGCCTCTTATGGATATTTCTTTAACTTGAAATTGTTTAATTCTCTATTTTTTTATGTAGGTAGAGATGATGATCCTGTGTGTGTGCATTTTGTATTCAAATGCAAAATCTTAAATAATGCACTAATCATGGGGGAGCTCTCCTATATTATTTAGAACACTCCTTTTATGCCTCTTCACAACATGTTTTTATCCATATCGTGTTTTGTGTCTTTGGAAGATTTTTTTGGGTACTTTGTGCCATCTTGAAAAGTGCTGAGAGTTTGGTGTGGTTGTTTAAACCTTTCTCCTTTGGGTAGTTGGATTTATCTCATTCCTTTTTTATTATTTTTACCTTTTAGAATGAGATAAACCCTTGAGCATTTGTGTTTTTCTCCATCTCTCTCTCTTTGGTTTTTGTCTAGTTCATTTGTTGGACTTGTGTGGTATACCATGTGTTGATTTGGTTTTTTATATAGTTTGAATGACCTTTTGTCGTGTCACACTTTGGTGTTCCTTCTTGGTTTACTTGGTGTTTTGTTCATATCGTATCTCCTTTGGTTCTTGAAAGTCATGTGCATGCATATTTACTATATATATATTATGGCATGCTTGTTTCCTTGATCCAATATGTAGGGGAAACTCCACCAAATCCTAATTGGCTAATATGTGCATGGAATTCAATTTCATATCAATATGCACATATTTATGTGGAGTCTCTCATATGTATTGTAGTTGTCTAACTACTTTGGACCCAATAAGTTTTGGGACCATATTGTACTTGAATTTTGTTTTTGGTACATTGGATGCTTGTCTCTTTCATAAGGAAGAAGTGTTGACTCAATGAAAATTAGAGACAAGCTAGGATGATCAACGAGCTCCTATCTACTTCATCACACCAATGATATCTCGGTAGCAAGTATCTCTTACTCATGCATACATATCATCTTCCAACATATGGTAGGTTGCATCTTGGCATGAATTTTATCTATTTGATATGTTTGTGGTTGAAGTTCATCAATATACAATAAGATAAAATTGAGCCTTTTGGCCATGCTATCAAGCAAAGATCTTAGTGTTGTATTGTCATGACTTCGTTTTGGATATCTTGCTCTATTTATTTTAGTATCTAACTTGTGTGTACATGTTTCTTTGTGGATCAATATCTTTGTGAGATTGTATACTTAGAAACTTATATACATGATACTTGTTACAACTCTATTTTTGATGTCTTGTTTGTTTCATGTGTGTTGTATGGTCATACTAAGCAATATCACTCATTGAAGACTATGTTGATACGCAACGGTCGTTTAGAACTATTCACCCATTTTGGCAATCGATGCCAATGGGGGAGAAGTTTTGGAGGGTTTAAGGGAAGTTGGTTTTATGCCTTGAGTTTGTTCTTAAGCATTTGCCTCTCATGCTCTTGCATCTTTGTTGTTGCTTTGCATGTTGAATATATAGAGAAAACTCCACCAACAGTAATGGTTCATCACACGTGCATATACTGTGGGGGAGCTTGCTCTATATATTATGGGTGTACCAACATCACATACTTGTGTAGTATTTGATGTTGACACAACCATTTTTATTTGTTAAGTTGATTATATAAACCCTCTCAAAGGATTGTCATCAATTACCAAAATGGGGGAGATTGAAAGAAAATGTGTGCCCCCATGTGTGGTTTTGGTAATTAATGACAATGTTTTATGGACTTATGTTTGCATTGAGTTTTACTTGTAGGATTTGTCCATAGACAATGCTTGAACCATTTGGTGGCTTCAAGGTTGGAATAAGAATAAAGTGAAGAAGATCAAATGTTGATCAAGGTTTCAAGGAATGATCTGAAGATTGGTCAAGTAGAAGTTGAGCCTATGCTAGTGAAATCAAGAAAGGTGCTCCATCTTGAGGTGTGAAATATACAAGGCAAATGTTTTGATCTTGATAGGGTTTCTTTCTTACTGGTCTCGTGGTGTTAGTTGGGGAGACCAGTTTATAGGATAGGTAACCGTACTATCAAGAGGGGCTCTCGAGTGAGTAACTTGATCATATCCCTCGGTGAGAGCTCAAACCTTTGCATACTTGGCATCCTCTTTCTTGGTTCTTATCCATGATAGGATTTAGATCTTGTGTCAATCTCTATAACAAGATCAAGTTCATCGAAAACGGATTTCATATGCATTCTTTATTGTGTTTTCGATATTGGAGGTTTTACCGATTTGTCTTTTATAGATAGGTTAAACCTTTCATCATTTGGTTCTATCCTTCCTTGCTATACTATGATGGTTCCCTGCATGATCTTGTATAGCTCGTTACTATCTTCGAAACGAGCCCAAGGTCATCAAAATCAGAGTCCGAATGCAAAAGTTATGATGGTTTTAGTTTTGCTGTTCTTGCCAGTTTTCATGGGGGCGGATTATCCGGCCCAATTTTTGGAAAACGGCTAAGGACTTTGAGGCGTGGCTCCCAGTAATGGGGGCGGATTATCCGGCCCTCCGGGGGCGGATTATCCAGCCCAATTATCCGCCCCTATACTGAGGGTCGCGCCGCGAAGTCCTTAGCCATTTTTTGGCCCGAGGAACCAGGAATATCCGGGGGAGGGGCGTATTATCCGGCCTGGAAGGTCCCAAACGGTCATATTTCGTTGGGGAGGGGTATAAATAGACCCCTTATTCCTCCTTAGGGCTGTTGATTGCATTCTCTCTCTCTCCTCCATTGTTTTGACCTTCAAGAGCTTGCAAATACTCTTAATCCCTCCCATATTTCTTGAATCTTTTTGGGGGATTTGAAAGGGGAGATCTAGATCTACAACTCCACCAATCCATCTCTCCTCTATGTGAGGGGAACATATTGGGATCTAGATCTTTGGATTTCTTTTGTGGATTTCCTCTTGTGTTCTTCCTCTCTTATTCTCCCACTAGCTTTTGTAGCTTTTGTGGAATTTGGGAGAGAAGGACTTGAGCACTTCCTGTGTTCTTGCCATTGCATTTGGTGCATCGGTTTGAGTTCTCCTCGAAGGATTTGGTGAGTGAAAGTTGAGAAGCTTTTTACTCTTGGGTTCTTAGAACCCTAGCCGGTTTGTTGGTGTTGCAGGTTGTGGCCTTGGTGGCGTTTGTTGGGAGCCTCCAATTAAGTTGTGGAGAAGTGCCCCAACCTTGTGAGAGGTTCCGGTTGTCACCGACAAGTGCACCGATAGTGGAAGTGTGGATCGATCCCGTTGGGGTGAGATTCACCGGGGAATAAGGGAGGCATTTTGTGGCGTAGGTGGTTTGATACCACCCCCTCTCCAACAAGACGTACTCTCTTTATGGGAGGAACTCAGTAATAAATCATCGTCTCCGCGTGCCTCGGTTATCTCTATACCCGAGCTATTTACTTATGCACTTTACTTTGTGATAGCCTTCGTGCTTGAATTATTATTTCTAGCTATCACATAGTTACTTGTTTTTATTAGCATAAGTTGTTGGTGCACATAGGTGAACTGTAGTTTATATATGTTTTGTGCTTGACAAAGTAAACGCTAGTTTTATTCCGCCTTTGTTAAGCCCATCTTGTAAAAGTTTTAAACCGCCTATTCACCCCCCTCTAGGCGGTATCTGTATCCTTTTCCGTGAGGCATTGAAGCAATATTATCATTGGAATTATTTCTTATTTGAGGTAATCACACTAGTAACAAATACTTTTTATTATATTTTGAGACTAAAATGTATGGTTGGATGTTAACTTTTGTTTTGAAAGTTCTAGTAGATACATATATGATAATTTTTTTAATATGTCTATATATACATTAGCCTTAGGGGCCCATGCCGTCGACTTTGCCTAGGGCCCTGAAAAACGTAGAGCCGGCCCTGACTGAACCCACCTTTATAGTCACCCTGTTACAGTGTGATGTTTGATGTTATCAAGATACTCTTTCAGTGTTAGTGATTGATATGATCACATGGTCTAAGGACTAGGATTACATCGTATGATGTTATAGCAATATAAACACAATGACTTTAATCGTAATGCTATACTTTGAATGAATGTTCATCACATTATTCCAACAATGTTGTGACCTTGTTATTAACAACATCCAATGTCCATGATCAGAAAACCTCTGATCATCTTGTTAATCAACGAGCTAGTTTATAAGAGAGGCATAACTAGGAACCTTCTATTTGTTTATTAAACACATATGTATTAATGTTTCCATATTAATACAATTATATCATGCAAAATAAACATTTATCATAAACAAGGAATAAGATAATGACCACTTTATTATTGCCTCTTGGGCATATTCCCTTCACTGATAGTGCTCAACTTCCAAGATAATGTTGTAGTTCTCCTCATTTCATTGAGCTCTGCTCATGCCCCTAATCTTGCTAATCTGGATCCACCTAACCTTGCACTTCCTCAAGTGGTTGTACACCTGAGTACAAGTCACCTCAGCTCCACAATGCTTAAACAGAGACTTCGAAACAACAGTAAGATGGACCTCCTTGAAGCCTTTGTCAGTATGGATGCCTCTCTTGATGAGATCACACATCTTCTCCAAGAAAAGGGTGGTCTCGAAGGGCAGCCACTTCATGGTGACCTTCATATGTGCATTGTGCGCAGTCCGGGCATCCCAAGCATCCCGCAAGTCCTATGCCTTACGTGCCTTCGAAAGCTTGTTTACCATCTTTGAAGCAACACTCTACACAAGTATCTTCTCGGTACTTTGCGACATGGATCCAAGTTTTGCATATTGAGGCATCTTAGAATTCCGAGCCACCTGAACATTCACAAGATTCTCCCCATGGGCCACAAATTATCGACAAACAAAGGGATCTGCGGCTCACCGACAATGACAAGAGCCTGACTAAATTCGTTGTACGATGAGTCCTACATTGAGCATAGTGATAGATCTAACTCAACATGCGAGGTAGTACAAGCAAGTTAAACAATACATGAGCATGGTCACCATTGAACTAGATCACACTATAAGCATCGCCATAGATTTGACTAATGTACCATACAATACAAGCTTGGTAATCAAGCGAGAGAAATAAGACATGCTCATGGCCAACATTCCAAGTCATAGATCTAACATTCCAAGTCACGGATCTAGCCAACCTACATGGAGGTGAGGTTACTTACAATCATCGGTGGAGATGGAACACAAAGCGGAGATATCACGATGAAGAGGTGGACCTTGTCACCTTGTCGTCGTTGTCGCCGAATGTGGAGGACTGCGTCGTCGTCTTACCTGCTCACTAATAGAAACAACTCTCTGTGTACCAACTCGTTAGAACTCCAAGTGCAGAGTGTTGTAGCAAGTGTCTTTCCCCACAAGGGTGACTCGAGAGTTTATATCAATCTCTCGGGGAATTGGCTTAGAGACTTCTCTTGTTTCCTTCTTCAAGCTACCTACAAACACAAAGTATTTTCCTTGTGTCCCCAACTCCACCGTGTGGTTGTCAAGCACACGGTTTTGTATTAGTAAAACTAAATAAACTATAAATAAATAAAGTAAAAGCAATCTATAGCTAGACAAGAAAGTAAAAATAATGAAATAAAAGTCTTTCTAGGTTTTTGTTTGTGTTTGCTAATAGTAAAAGTGTTTTTGTGTTTTAAGATTTAATTGGTGCAGGAAGTAACAACTCATAAGCAATACAATATTGATAAAAACTCTATTATATGTATGATAAGAATTCATGTGGACATCACGTCCTATCATAAAGATAATGCAACACATCTAACTTATACTCCTCTAGAAAAGGGAAACTCTAAGCAATCTAGAATTAAGAACAAACAGAGTATAGACTTAGGTACTTTAACATGGTGTTTAAATAAAAAATATGATACCTTGAATAAACAATATCATCTGGGATGTCACTAGATGGTAATAACACATCCATTCACTTTATCCCTAGTGAGGTATCAAAACAAAGGTAAAAACCATAGTAGATCTTAAAATTCTTGTCACTATCCAATCATCATCACCACCATGTTACTCCAGCTAATACACACGTTTACCCACACATGCCCTCTCATACATGTTAGATCAAATCAAGTAATAAAGAACGGGGTAGATAATATGCATCTAGTAATACATCTCATACATAATAGAAATCCAATCTCATATATCAACTCATAGAATAAAGATCCACCACATAGGAATTACTTAGATGATCATAATCATGTTGGGAAACTCAAATGGTACTAGAACATTGATAGATCAATCTACTGCCACAAACTCATAGTCTAGAGGTGGACTACTCCCCCTTCATCATGGTGACGAAGCCAGAGATGTTGGAGAAGGTAGAGATCCCACCGACGGTGGTTTAGGCGGAGTTTCCCTTTCCAATCTTCGCTGGTTCTATCTCTGTTCGGTGTTTTTGTGTTTCCGCGCCGCCTCCTTCGAGATCGTTCTAGGGGTATTTTATAGGCTTTTTAGGTCAAGACTTCGAGGCTGAGATGAAGACGAACAACTGCGGAGGCTCACGGAGGGAGCGAGCATAGGTGGCGTAGCCTAGGGTGGGGACCACGCCACCTGGGTTGTATTGGGCCTCGGTCCTCCCCTCTCGTGGTTCTTGTGATCCAGGTGCTTCTATTTGTGAAAAAATTCTTCTCGAAAAATTTCAGGTCCATTTGACTTTGTTTAGGTCCTTGAAACTTAAAAATACGCAAAATAGAGCTTTCCTGTCCTACAGAGTTATAAGCCCAATAAAGGGGATCATTAGTAAATCCTCATAAAGCATTGTAAAGCATGAATATAATATCATATAAGTTGTAAATATGTGGAAACATGTGTTAATAAACTACGAAGTTCATGTATGCAGTTTACATCCATCAATCACCAACCAGAGAAGAGTGCTCGAAGGAGGGATGGTGATTTGGATTTTGGAGGTGAGGCTAGAGGGCAAAAATAAGGGGAGGGTTTCGACGGGGAGACCAAAATTCTCCCGCCTCTTTTTTGATGTAGTGCGCGAGCTCGCGACTAGGCGCGGGAGGTCCTGCAGTTTGCGCCGCTTTTTGGCTTTGTGGAGGCATACACATGGGTGGCTCTAGGTAACGGTTGATTCGAGCGCCCCGTTGGTCTTGACCTAGATTGCTTCGACGTGGACTAGCCGCATCATGGATGAAGCTGAGTCGGCCAATCATCTAGTTTTTGGCTCCGGAGTTCCTGATTGGCCTCTATCTGGGAAACCAATCACGCCCCTCGTGTACTCATGCAATCCAAAGCTGAAACCGCACAACATCATGTCCAACATCCAACAGCTTTATCACACCAGGATCCAATATGGTTAACAAAGCAACGTCTCAAAAAATCTTAGTCCCTTTCTTTCCAAAATATAAGATTTTTGTAGAGCCAAATTAACTTACCAAACCGTTTCATATTTAGAAGAGAAAGTAGTACGTAAGCGAGTATTTGACATAAACTTATGTTATGATGACAATATCCTTTGTCTAATCGGATTTGCTTATTTTACACACAAGAAGACAACACAAATGATCATCATGTCGCGCCTACACACTCTACACATCCACCAAATCAGGGACGAGGACCCGTACCGTACCGCATGTTGTGATTACGGCAAGAAAGGAAACTCAGCTTTAGACGGACGCGAAATAATGGCGTACCACAGGTTGCTTAATTCGAAGCTCATACTAGTACTCCTTAAAATACATCACTACTTACCTACTAAGAAACAATTATCGGTGTTGTGAGGCCGTCAACATGTGTTGATAGTTCCCCGCACAAAAAAAAACCCATGCGCTGACAGTTGCAATCGTGCTGGAAATGCTCGATCAATATTTGCTTGAATAGATTAAGAGCCTACTTTTAATATGCGAGATTTATAAAAGCATAAGATGAAAAACACCGAGCCTATCTGTAATATATCTTCGCCACTTGGCTAGGGTAACTATATGAATAATATGAGCGTGTTTGCACAAAAGTTTGTACGAGTGAGTCTATTTAAAATCCCAAACTTCCATAGTGATGATCTGCCTTGAGCCCAAACAATTAATCACCAAAATCGACACCGTGAGCTTATCACCCCCGCCAATGCTGGCCTTGTTTACTCTTCCAATTTTGCACGGTTTGCTAAGTCTCACTTGGCGAGGTGGAAGTTTTTTAATAGAGCAAGAGGACAGATAAAGTATCCTCCATCGGGAACTAACTCACTCATATTTGTCTAGATTTATATACATCTAGAGCCAAAATGAGTCGGTTAATTTCGGATGGAGCGAGTGACAGATGTGTTTGTATCTCTTCCGAGACCAGGATTGATGAACAACCGAATCGAATTTATAATCAACGGCTTCCAATTTCCGATCATCCGTACATAGTGGCTGAAAACAACAATACACATGACATGAGTCTAAAAAACAAAACAAGAAAGTGGTGTTGCGAAACTGGGCCGGTAGAGGCCCACTCGGTGTGGCCTCTATCAGGCTAGGGTTGGATCATGTGGGTATCGTATCCCCTTTAGCCTATAGATAGAAGAACAATGTCGATTTAATCACTCCCAGATCAGGAACTTGTTGACTGTACCAGTGCACCTGTTATGCCGATCTAAATTTAATTTAGTAGATCGGACTGATCATGTCTATTTTTATTGAGTAGATCGGATTGAATCTACAGTTTTTTTTGGCATGTAATTTTTTTTGTTTACAGCCGTACGCGCTTGTAAGATGAAGAGGCCATGTCGGCTGAGGACCGAGCTCGCGCTCGCGCACGCCCTGGCCCCGCTGGCCGGGCCGTCGCCACGTGCCCGCCGCCGTCGGCCACTGGCCCCGCTGGTCGGGCCGTCGCCCCGCGCCCGCCGCCGCCGGCCGCTGGCCCCGCGCCGCCCGGCCCCGCTGGCCGCGCAGCCGCTCGCGCTCGCCGCCATGCCGGCTGCTGGCCCCGCCGGCCGCCACGCCGCGCTGCTGGCCTGCGTGCATGCCGGCTGCCACGCCCGCTGGCCCCGCCGGCCACCGCACCCGCTGGCCACGCCGTGCCGCCGGCCTGCGCCGCGCCATGGCCGCCGCCACGCACGGCCGCGCTGCCGCTCGCCAGCCTGCTGCTGGCCACGCGCACCCGTGCCGCGCGCCGCTGGCCGCCGCCACGCACGGCCGCGCTGCCGCTCGTCAGCCTGCTGCTGGCCACGCGCACCCGCGCCGTGCGCCGCTGGCCTGCGCCGCGCCATGGCCGCGCTGCCGCTCGCCAGCCTGCTGCTGGCCACGCGCACGCGCGCCGCTCCCGCCGGCCGCCGCCGCGCCGCCGTGCTGGCCTCGCAAGCCTGTTGGCCGCGCGCCGCGCCCGCCGGCCCTGCTGGCCGCCGCCGCGCATGTCGTCCCACCCCACTCGCCCTCGTCCCGCCACCGGTGCGGCCTGCTGCCGCCGCCGCCCCACTCGAGAGCACACCAGTGCTCTGTTCTCCCGTTTTCGGGCAGGGACAGTGTGGGGTGGGCCGGTCCACGGGCGACCGCGCGTTTTTTCGGCCAATTTTGTGCCGATTTTGGGCGTGGGAACACGCGTTTGCGGGGCTGTTGGACCATTTCGGCTCTGTTTTTGGCCCGATTTTAAACAAGCTTTTGCACTATGTTTTACTATAGTTATTAATTACCGCATGTTTTTAATACTTTGTATCTCATAGATAGCTTGTACCGTTTTTACATTTTGGAACGCCGTCATATTTGAATTATTGTATCGATTACCGTATTTATGCAACCGATTACCTGCTGTAATCTTACACACTTTGCATAAATTGCAGATGACCGGAATCGTCATCCGCGAGTTCCCGGAGTTGACCCAGGATGGGCTTAACTACCTGACTTGGGCCTCGGACGTTGGGATCATCCTTGAGGGCCGATGCATCAAGGATGCATTGATTGAGGGGACCCCGACGCCCCCCCAGCAAAACCATCCCGGCGGATAACGCCAAAGCCCTGCACTTCCTCCGCCATCACATGTGTGAGACTCTCAAGAATGAGTACATGGCAGAACGGACTGCTTCTGCCCTTTGGACCGCCCTCAACAAGCGGTTCTCTAGGCTGAAGTACACCATTCAGCCACAGGCGGAGGCAAATTAGATACGTATGAGGTTTTCAGACTTCAAGACGGTGGGAGAGTACAACTCCAGGTTGCACCGGATTTGTACTATCTTCAGCTGTGTGGGACCAGTACCACTGATCAGCAGAAGATAGACAAAACCCTCTCCATATTCTATCCGGACAACATCCAGTCCTCGCGAAACTTTCGCCAGGAAGGATTCACGAAATATGCAGCGCTTATTGATGCTCTCCAGGTGGCCGAGGCGCAGGATAATGTTCTGAAAAAGAACTTCTCCGCGCAACCCTTCGCAGGGGGCCCAAGTCATGAGGCCAATGCTGGTGCCTACAAGGTGCGCAAGCCCATCCACAAGAAGAGAGGCAAGAAGGGCAAGAAGGGCCCCAACTCCTCCAACCCGGCCAAGCAACGCAAGGCGGGCAAGGAGGAGGCGAGGCCCCAGGACTGCTTCCGCTATGGCTCCAAGACTCACTTCTCCAGGCAGTGTTTGACCCCTAAACACGTCGTGGATGCGTTCAAGGCCAACAAGAAGGCGCACGAGGCGCATCTTGTCCAGGTTGAGGCACCACTGGCGCCCGGAGCGGCGCCTGTGCAGAACGCCGCACGCGTAGTGGCGCAGGACGTAGCACAAGTGGCAGCACCCTCGGCGGTCCCCACGGACGCCGCTGTGCCCATGGAGGTTGAGCACGTTGTGCCCCGGCCACCTCAGCTAGGCCCCTTGTCCATGATGATGGCCAACAAAGAGAAGCCCACTGACCTTGAGATACTGGCTGAGCTTGGTGGTTTCTTTGCAGAATCCACCTGAGCTCCTTTTTGTTGAGATGATTCCTTTTTCCGCAATAATCAGATACAATTTTTTTTTGATATGGTTGTAAGCTCTATGAGAGCATAACACTTATTTTCGGCGATTGGATGACATTTATTTCATTCATTTATTCCATTATTTGATTATATGATGTTCTGAAATGTCTATGTGTTTTACTTACTTGATGTAGCAACTTCCTCGCTCCATTATATTAATTAGGCACTATATTTTAGAACGCGTGTGGCGCCCAAATGGAGGAAACGTGCCTTGCTGATAGCGGCACCACCAATACCATCTTGAGAGAAACAAAGTATTTTGAGTCCATTACCAAAAACCCTGGTAACATAATGACGATCGCCGGCTGCGGTCCGAATGTAGTTGGCTCCGGAAGAGCAACTATCATACTCTCAAATGGAACAACTCTGATCATTGAAGAGGCATTGTTGTATCCGGAGTCGACTCGTACTCTCTTAAGTTTTAGAGACATCCGCGCAAATGGTTTCCATGTCGAAACCGATGATGATGAGAATGGAAAGGAGTTCCTACTCATTACCAAGCGCGACGAAAATGGTAAACATGTTGTCGAAAGACTCCCTTCATTAGCTACTGGGCTGTACTACACTAAGATAGTAGCACCACCTATTTACACTACCCTTAAGATTGTCTTTAGAAGCTCCGAACTATTCTGCCTTTGGCATGATAGGTTAGGCCACCCCGGTCTTAGGATGATGAGAAATATAATTAACAACTCGAACGGTCATAATGTTAATGTGAAAAATTTCCCGAATCCCGATGATTTCGTGTGCTCCGCATGCGCTACGGGAAAATTGATCATTAGACCGTCCCCCCTAAAGGTGAAGGATGAACTCCTTGCGTTCTTAGAACGCATTCAAGGGGATATATGTGGTCCAATTCAGCCCCTCTTAGGGCCGTTTCGGTACTTCATGGTGCTCATCGATGCTTCCTCTAAATGGTCCAATGTTTGCCTGCTGTCAACAAGGAACCATGCTTTTGCAAAGTTGATCTCCCAGATCATACAAATAAGGAATAAATTCCCTGATTATCGTTTAAAGTCTATTCGAATGGACAATGCCGGAGAATTTACTTCAAAGGCATTCGATGATTATTGCATTGCAACTGGAATCAAACTTGAGCACTCCGTACCGCATGTACACACTCAAAATGGACTTGCAGAGGCATTGATTAAAAGAATTAAATTCATTGCCAGACCACTCCTTCAGGGTTGTAATTTACCAACTACATGTTGGGGACACGCGGTGTTACACGCCGCTAATCTCATCAACTTTCGACCATCGGCCTACAACATACACTCTCCCATCCAACTTGCGCAAGGGTCGACACCGAAAATTTCTCACCTACGTAGGTTCGGCTGCCAGGTATATGTACCTATACCACCACCCCAGCGATCAGCAATGGGACCGCTCCGTAAGTCAGGGATATACGTTGGTTATGAGACTGTGTCCATAATCAGGTTCTTGGACCCCTTGACAGGTGACTGTCACACGGCCCGTTTTGCTAACTGCATTTTTGACGAGGATCTTTTCCCGACTTTGGGGGGAGGTAATCAACCCCTGGATGACAAAAGTCGAGAAATCACGTGGAAAGCCATGGGGATCCATGCTCATGACCCGCGCACTGTTGCTCAAGGTTTCACTCAGCGACCAGGTGTCGACTTTGAGGAAACTTACTCCCCAGTCATGGATGGAATTACCTTTAGATACTTGATCTCAATGGCAGTAAACATGGACTTAAAAATGAAACTAATGGATGTTGTCACCGCTTACCTATATGGTAACTTGGATTGGGACATATACATGAAAGTACCAGAAGGTATCCCTGTCCCGAACCAGGATAGAGCAAACATGAGCTTATACAGTGTTCAGCTTAAGAAGTCATTGTATGGACTAAAGCAGCCAGGTAGGATGTGGTATAATCGTTTAAGCTATTTCCTTCATCAGAAGGGCTACGCGAGCAATGAAGATTGTCCATGTGTTTTTATACGGAGATCTCAGGATGGTTTCTGTATTATCTCGGTGTACGTGGACGATTTGAATATAATCGGTACACCTGATGATATTGAGGAAGCGAGTTCCTACCTGATGTCGGAATTCGAGATGAAAGACTTAGGCAAAACCAAGTTCTGCCTCGGTCTGCAACTTGAGCATTCTCCTGCTGGGATTCTAGTTCACCAGTCGGCCTACACCCAGAAGGTGTTGGAACGATTTGGGTTTGAAAAGGCATATCCTTCTAAGACCCCGATGGTCGGAAGATCTTTGCAGCAAGACAAGGACCCGTTCAGGCCTAAAGAAGAGGGGGAGGAAATTCTGGGACCGGAATTTCCCTACTTAAGTGCAATTGGCGCACTTATGTACCTCGCAAATTGTATACAGCCGGATATTGCATTCGCCATCAATTTGCTTGCAAGGTACAGTTCTGAGCCTACCAAGAGACATTGGAAAGGCGTTAAGGACATCTTTAGGTACATACAAGGGACTAAGGACCTTGGCTTGTTTTACCAAAAGAACCAAGACCTATCTGTTGTAGGCTATGCTGATGCTGGGTACCTTTCGGACCTGCACACATCCAAGTCGCAGACTGGATATGTTTTCCTTTGTGGTGGAACAACTATTTCCTAGAAATCGTCTAAGCAAACTCTTGTGTCAACTTCGACGAACCACTCAGAAATCATAGCATTATATGAAGCATCACGAGAATGTGTATGGCTTCGACGAGTAGTCAGTCACATCCAGATGTCATGTGGACTGAACACTGTACAAACCCCAACAATTATCTATAAAGATAATGCCGCTTATGTTGCACAAGTCCAGACGGGTTATGTGAAGAGCAATCTCACAAAGCATATAAACCCCAAGTTCTTCTATGCACATGAGTTGCAAAAGATAAACGAAGTCAAAGTCTTGCATACTAAGTCGTGTGAAAATCTCGCTGATTTGTTCACTAAATCATTGCCGGCGTCTTTTTTCGAGAGATGTGTCCGAGGGATCGGCATGATGAGACTTAGGGAGATGCAAGGTTCAGGGGGAGAATCTTCACAAACTCATCGCTGAAATCTTGATTTCGATGATTGAGTGCTTAACTTTATAGTTAAGTGAATTGTACTCTTTTTCCCTTAGTGAGTTTTTATGAAGTTTCTCACATGAGGTTTTTAATGAGGCAATTTGTGCAACATAGCAAGAAGTATACCGTGTGCATTTTTCCATATTTTTTTCACTGGGTTTTTCGGAGTTTTAAGCCATAGTTATACAGATAAGATACCCAGGGGGAGTGTTGGGAAACTGGGCCGGTAGAGGCCCACTCGATGTGGCCTCTACCAGGCTAGGGTTGGCCCATGTGGGTATCGTATCCCCCTTTAGCATATAAATAGAGGAACAATCTGTGTACGGGAGTTTACCGAGAGAGTTTTCAATAAAGTTCTCTTTTGTTCCCTGTGTCATCTACTTGTGTACTGTGTGTGCCTTCTCCTAGTCTTCTTCTCCGGTGTGAAACAGCCTCGGGACCGACCAGTCGGCAGGGGCCGGCCAGTCGGCAGGGGGTGTTCCAACAAGTGGTACGGTTAGAGCCGAGCTATCGGGAGATATTGTCGATCGAGTGGTTGCACTTTGGGAGAGCAAAAAGGGAATCGGTAACGGTAGAGCATGTGCTTCAAATAGCATGTAGGATTTCTTCAAGTGGAGTAGTAGCTTTTCCGTACCTGCACCCACTCAGTGATTGATGTGTTTATTGGGGGAAGTTTTGGTTTTGTTTCAAGTAGCAGAGGAGGTCGTCCAAGGAGGGCAAGAGAAAATTAGGCATGACGCGGGCTGGCCGGGTGTCCCTGAGCAGGAGCGAGAGAGATGGCGTCGTCTGCTAGCCATGCATGGACCACTTCCGGCTGCCACACAATGATGGACGACACCAACAGCGTCGTCGCAGCACCACCAGAAAACATCAGCCATTCCTCAGCTCGCGCCGCGTAAACATGGCGTATTTGTCAGTTGGTTGCGGCGTCCTGCTCGCAACGGTACGGAACCGTGCCGAGTGAGACTCGGCGGATCTTAAACTTTCGTAACGTGGTGTAGCAAGTTTATGACTGATGCCACTGCGTCGATTTCACACGCGTGCTAGCCTATCCAGCACGAAATCAAGGAAAAACATCGAATCTACTCCCTTCATCCTAAAAAAAATATGTCAAAAATTTGTCTAAATTTGGATGTATCTACATAATAAAATAATCTAGATGCATCCAAATTTAGACAAGTTTACGACATCCTTTTCATGACGAAGGGAGTAGATATTTTTTAAGACACATCGGTTGTAAGTTGTGAAATTTTAACTAGGCATACTCGGAGTCAGAACAGTTGTACAAGGAAGCATGAGAAATGAGCTATATATACCACGGCGGTTGATTCCTCGTCCTGATGAAATGATAGTCGCGTGGCACACACATTATATCTTGTTCAACAGTCTGAAGAAAACAAGAACAAGAATACATACATCTCCAGCATCCCAGAAGACATGCTAGCATTAGCATCACTCTCCAGCTCATGACAATGCATTTTAGTACCAACCTAAGACAATGTGATTCAAAGACGGCATCATGTTTGCTTGCATTATGCAGTTGCGCATATACACAGCAAGCCAGGAGACCACGAGGGGCGAGACAAGAGCATCGTTGTCCACTGGAGCGTCAACGGCAGCTCCTTGCAGCTGAGATCCACCGCCAAGCTTCAAAACGTTTGAGTGCATGAGCTGTCCAGCTCACCTGCAGGTGTAACACCGGATCTAACAGAAACCCTTGGATGATCATGAGTGGGTCTGTCTACTCGCTGTCCACAGATAGTCAGGCTGTCCGCACAAGATTCAGCCGCACAAGCACATGAACAGTCTCTGTTTGATGCAGATTTCTTTGGCATGCACTAAGCTAAATCGACATTTTTTTTTTAATTTGGAATAAATGGGGCTGGGATGGCTATAGAGTGTTTATAGAGTACCCAGAAAAATCTGAATCATTTCCAGTGCAACACAAGCACGGGGTTGTATCAGGATCTAGACTAAGCTAATGATGGGCGCCTCAATAGCTGCATAATTTACAGGTTGAGAAACTTGTTCACAGGTGGGGGCTCCCCACTGCCCTACTCACTGCTTCAACTGTCAATATTATCATGACACCTGACAAGGTACACATGGTGGAAGCATAATCTTCTGGGTGAAGCGACCTGCATGATAACCAAAGCAATCGAATTACGGGACTGGATAGCAGAATTGAAGGCATGGAGAGCATACAATCTAGTTTTGAACTTTCAATCGTTTGACCAAACAGAGCTACATTTGACCCTTTAGAGAAGAAACTTCAGTCGTGAACTCACGAATGACCTAAACTGGATAAAGGACACTCTATTTTCCTTTATGAAGGGAATGAAATGAACAACAGAGCAAAACTTGGCATATGATAGTCCATCTATAAAATCGGTACCTTCATTATGAGCTTCTATGAAATGGGTTCTCATGCATATTAGAAAGAGATGTGTCCTGCATTTGACCAAAAACTTGCATCAGAAACAATATGTACAAGGAAATTCGTTTTCCACATGAACCAAGAGTTGAGAGTTAGTTACTTGAATCCTTCCATTGATGCTTTGGTGTCCATGGTGGTGATTTGCAGAAGGTACAGAGACGTGTAATGACAACCTGTTATCATTTGCTGCATGGCCTTGGTGGTCTTCATCTGTAGACTTGGCATTCCTTCTCCATCGCTTCAACAGATATCTCTGAGGCAACTCTTTGATATTTCTGTAATCGAGCACCTTCAACATGTGACAGCATGGAATACCCATAAACTCAAACTTCCTACAAGTGCATATGCAAGAGTTATTGCTTGAGTCAAATCTAACATAGTGTTCCTTGGGTTTCTCAGAGGGAGCGACTTTGTACTCAGAGGTTGTCCCGTCCTCTCCACAACTGAATAATACCGAGTCCATGAAAAGTTCAAACTCTTTCCGAAAGATCTCAAACACCACCGGTGTATATGTATGGGAAGTTTGCTTTAACATCTTGGCCGGCGGTATTCTTGGATAACTTTGACTAGCTTGGAAGTCAGCTTGGAGCTCAGCGTAGCGATGTTCATCTACTGCTCTTTCATAGTGTTTGAAGAAGGACAGCAGATCCAGTTGATGGCTCAAGAATTTCTTCAAAACGCTGCTGAAACTCTCAGCTTGAAGTGAGCTTATTATGTCAGCACAAAATATATGTCTATCATATGCCAATGCCCATCTTCCCCTCTCGTCAAACAGTTTAGCCAGCCACTCATTATGCCTAAGGTCATGCTTCTCTAGCATACTTCTCCATGCAAACACAAATTCTTCCTCTTCGTCATAGCCAAAGACACATTTGCTAAAATCCTTTGCAAATGTCTTTGAACCTTGGAAAACTTGATTCAGGTGCTTTACTGAATTCTGATATACTTGCCAAGCACAAATTCGTTGACTAGTATTTGGCCAGGCTGCAGCCATTGCACTACTTAACTGAATAGATTGATCTATTAAAGCTACCGCTGGTTGCTTCCCATGCATAGCGATCTTAAAACTCTCAAACAGCCACTTAAATGACTCAAATGATTCATCATAAAGCAAAGCCGCGCCAAAAATAATTGTTTGTCTGTGATGATTCACGCCAAGGAATAATGCCAATGGCCTGCCATATCCATTTACCTTGTATGTCGTGTCTAGACAGAGCACATCGTCGAAGTAGTTGAAGTCATCTCTAGATTTTGGGTCTGCCCAAAAGAAGTTGGTTAGCTTGTCATCCTCATCAATCTGCATGGTATAAAAGAACGAGGGGTTATCCATTTGCATAGTCTGCAAATATTTCAATATGGCTCCACCATCACCAGGCTGCATTGCCTTCATGCGCTTCGAATGGAGATAATTCTTGTAATCTGCTGGGAGGAGAGAAATACTTCGAAGGAAACCAACTTGTCTCACAACAAGATCACCAGTTGCTTTTGTTGTTGGTGTCACTACAGAATCATCTGACAGTTCTGTTTCCCCAGACTGAAGTTCTGTCAATATCCTTTGTGATCTCAGCATATGCATTGTTGAAGGAGGGGCCAGCTGATGATTGTGCTCCGCTTTAAAATCAGTGACTCTGTATTTACCCTCTGGTGTGACTTTAATAATCAACCGTGCTGGACAGCCAATTCTTGTATCCAACCTTGGCTTCTTGGCTTCCAATGACTTCTTATCCCTGTTGTAACCCTCTCTTGAGCACACAAAAGTCCTAACTTTGGTAATATTTTCAGAAGATTTATGTGATGTGCTTTTTCGAACACTAAAACCAATGTGCCCAGCATATTTATTGTAGAATTCATATGATTTTTCCTCGCTATCAAATTCCATGTCCACCTCAGGAACCAGCTTGGCAAGCGAAGCCTCGTCTATAGGTGGTTCAGCTTCTATCATTCTTCTCATTTTCCCCTGAAGAACCAAGCATACATAAGTTCAGTAAGAAGAAAAGGAGGCACATTAATTGTACCCAAACTTTATCAGTACAAGAAAATAGGATGAAAATGGTAAACAGATCCACACGCTGGGGCCATAATATAAAATTTCAACTCTGATAAATTCTAAATAAAAACTCATCATATTGGTACTTGTACATCTTGAAAAATTCTCAAAATAACATTACGGATTTTGTCCATGCAAGGCTGGGTTCTTGAGTTTAGGTTTATTTGTACATCTAAAAATTTCTCAAAAAATTGTTGATACTCCTATTAAATATTTTAGAAACGCGAGTCTGCAAAAAATATGATCAAATATACATAGACAAAAAAGAAAAAGAGTCAACTTATTTTTTGAACAATACAACTACAATCACTTGTATTTTTTGCACAGGACTCATTTGATCATATATTGCCTGATTTTTTGCAGACTCACATGATGCTGTAACATACTATCCTGTTTTAAAAGTATTTTTCAAGATGCACAAGTAGCTCAAGCGCCCACCCTTGCATGCACACTTCCTTTTCCTTTTCTTGTATGATTCATGGCCAGGTGGGGACTTAATCTGTATGAAGATCTTAACTGAACACAATGCAGAGACATAGGCTTACAGATGAAGGAAGGGAACACTAAGCTGATTTATTCACAGAGGAAAGTCTGCAATTATTTTATGATTAAATTATTATGAACTCACTGGATCAGAAATTCCGTTTTGATAAGGAGTTAACATTGCACAAGTTGTAGCAGACAGCCAAACAACTAAAAAGATTAAACTGTGTTAAAGGAACCATGGTTCCTTCTAAAAACTGATTGTAACAAAATTCACAGATTGCAGGCGAGGGATAGTTATTATGAAGCATACAAGTTGCTCTAAAATGCAGCACCAAAAACACTATGCAGAATTGGAATTGGTTAACCACAAATTTAGTCCTGTGTCTGGCTACGATATCTCTGAACTAGGCTCATATTACAAAAAAAAGACTCATAGCATATACAAAATAAGAAAATGATTATAGGATGAGTGCCTCAAAACATAAGAGTGTGGTTTCACCTTCCTGTAAGCAATGCCACAGGCATTGCAAAGAGTTCTCGGGCCATCCGGACCACGCCGCATATGGGGCGTCGCATTCCCGGATATACCACACCGCAGACACCTGATCAAAAAGGGTAAACTGTCAGAATGACAAGTGCAAACCTATGGTTGGCCTGAAGTTACTTCTGCAGCACGATAAGCACACATAACTGAACTTGAAAAAGTGCACTGTAACTGTTCCATCAGAATCAACCAGCGTTACCAAGAACACCGCCCAAAGGGAAGAACATTTCGTACCGGACGTGGCCGTCGAGGCTGTCGTCAGCGTTGTCGCGGTGGAGCTCCAGCTCCTGCTCCGCCGGCACGGAGGCGTACGGATGCATCTCTCCTCCGCCTCCATCCGAAGCCACCAGCATGTGCATCATAGCATCACCACCCTGCCAAGGCCACACTCACATTAGAAATTCGACCAAACTACCGCACAAATGGAGAATTTGATTTAAATCTGTACCTTTGAATGCACCCGCGAGGGGTCTGGGACGAAAATTTTCGTAGAAAGTTTGGAGAATTTTTGGGTTTGTGGGGATTGGAGCTAGGGTTTGGAGCGCCAAGGAGATGAGCAGAGTGTGGAGGGGTGCTGGGATCCGATGCGGCGGCGTGGTAGGTGGCCTCGTGTGGTCTCATCCGTAACCCGACACGTGTACGTCCAGGATCTCGTATGGGCTCAGGCATTCCCCTGCGTCTGCACTGACACACAGGGCCCACGGAACGTGGATCCCGCCTGTCATAAGCCTCTGCCCCATAGCAGGAGTGGAGAACCGGATAGAGGCCAAGGCGAGAAGGGGACAGCAGCGAAGAGAGAGAGAGAGAGAGAGAGAGAGGAGAAGAGGACATCAACGTCGCCATGAGCGCCCTCAAGTTCTGCGGCAAATGGTGAGCAGACAAATCCCTTGGTATTCGTCTCCGAGATTTGTTCTCCGATGGACCGAGGTGATTTAATCCAATGTATTTCTGTCGCGTTTCTTTTCTTGCAGCAACAACATGCTGTACCCGCAGGAGGACACGGAGATGCGCACCCTCCACTACGCCTGCTCAGCCTGCGAGCACAAGGTGGTTAATTCCCTCGCCCCTTCTCGGATGACGCATTTTCTTGTGTTTGGATTTGGTTGTGCATCATCGAAACCCTAAGGTTTTGCCTGTGAAACTGAGGGTGAGTGACCTGGGTTCTGGGAACAGTATGTCGCAGCCTGGGGGTTTAGTGATCCGGTGACTGACGGTAGCTACGGATTTTGGTTTGGTTGCACTTGCACATTAATAAGGTTGTGATTTGTTTTTTTTTTTTTGAGGATGATTTAGGTCAGGCTTATACTCATCTTTTCATTTTGCCAATGACGTGTCTGTCCATGTTTTTGGCTTGGAAGTTAAGGATTATAGACTACAAACCAATTTCTCTTCGCCTTGTTTGCTAAACCCCAGCTAAAAAAATTGAAGTTGGTTAAGTGTGGAAGTTCTGATAAACTTACTTGGAGCATTGGTTTTACTCCATATCATTGTATTTATATTTCCTGAGAAGCTGTCTTTACTCAAGTTCATCTGGCCAATAATGCCCCCAGACAAATAGCTTATGAGATCGTCCTAAACCATGCTGAAAATTGCTTTTCACGAGAAACAAAACTGAGGTGCCTACAATTTGCCCCTACTTATATAGGTTTTATCCATCAAAATTTGTGCATGAATCGATCTATCTGCAGTTTATAGCCACTTCTCCCAACATTCTTCCTATTATATTTCTGTAACCGTCACTCTCATTAATAAATGGATTTCCCTAATCCTTCTCGATGCTCATAATTGAAGAGGTAACACGGGAATTGAGAAGATAGTTTTTTTTACGGGAATTGAGAAGATAGTTGAGTACCGAGGAGCAAGAGAACATAGTCTTTTTAGACTATTCCTTATTTCTTTTGTCATTTTAGATTATTCCTTATTCCTTGTTTCATGATATAGCGCCCTGAACTTGTGGACAACGGAATTATTTGTTATGAACTCATAAGTAGTAGTAGCTTAATCCTTCCATTGTCTAGAAAAAATGTTGTAGTAAACTAAGAAGATATTAATTATTTGATACTTTTAGTTGATGGAGGTTTTCTGTCCGATAAGAGTATTGCTACTCAATATTTTGCAGTAAAGTGGCATGTGGGAAGTAGTATCCTGGGTGGTTTGTCTTGCTTTCATTATTTGTACCCCCTTTTGTAATAATAATGTAGTATGGAGAGAGTAAAAGTAGTAGCCTGTGAGGTTATTTTGTTTCCTTTGTTTGTACCGTAGTTACCGGATTTGGTGAAATAGGCTTCGGGCCCCAACTGTGATTTATTGATCTACCTCAGGATTCGAGATTGCCGCACATCAGGAAAAGTTTGCATCTCGAGCTGTTGACTCAAGCAAACCACAACAATGAAATTGCAGGCAGCAGCTAACACTAAATAGTTTAACCGTGGCAGCTAATCTGGTGTAGCTACTCGCCCATGGCGAAGACGCTGTTGCCGGCACTTTGACCTTGTGTAGTGGCGGCTCCTTCATGGTCTGTTGTGATCGTCTGCTGCGTGGACTGCCGGGGAGAGTGAAGCACATCAGCTGGCCCTGGAGCCTGGCCAGCCGTGACGTCAAAGCAGGCGTTGACGGCATGAAAGCCATGACAGCCGCCACGGCACGGCTGCACACATGGAGGATAGGCTTCCCCATCCCTTTGCGAGCAAGCAAGCAATTTTGGGATTAAGATGACGAGGGACAGTAGTGAGAATAAAACAGTAATAAAATCCAGTACTAGTTTCTACACACTTCTATATTCTAGGTAATTTGGTCCTTTAGTCATATGTGTTGTAGTAGTTTCTGGAGTGCTCTAGTGTGAGAACCATGTTGTTTGTGTTTACTTCCTAGTTTTAAGTAGTATTCTCTAGAGCCTTCTAGCTATAAGTAGAACTAAAAAGTGGAGGCTCATGAGGCCTATAAATAGAGGTCCTCACCTCTATCTATGGAACTCGGATTATGTACCCACTACCTATCAAATAAATGGAACCTTGTGTTCTTGTTTTAGATCTTGGATTAGATCTAGTATGTTGAGAATTTTGGATTGAACTCTTGACAGCCCCTGCCCCTAGAGCGATATCTAGCCCACGCCTCTAGAGCGATATCTAGCCTAGCACGTTGGAGTGGTTCCTTCAACACTTGTGCTGTCTTTATTATAGCAGCACGGTGGAGTTGTTCCTCCACAACCCTTGTGCTGCATCAGGCCCCCGCCCCTAGAGCGATATCTAGCCCACGCCCCTAGAGCGATATCTAGCCCAGAACGTTGGAGTGGTTCCTTCAACATTTGTGCTGTCTTTATTATAGCAGCAAGGTGGAGTTGTTCCTCCACAACCCTTGTGCTGCATCAGAAGATCATAGATTCACAAGTCAAGGTCACGAGTGACTATTTGGGGCTTCTGGGAATTTCTTGAGAAGATCATGTGGCTTGAGTGACTGGTGGGTCTGAGCAAGTCCGAATTTTAGCAGGATTTTACCTCCATCCATTCTGCCATCAGTTTTGGAACTTGTGACCTGTAGCATTACACCATTCCTACCAAAATGCCTTTTTGAACCACATGATCATTAAGATACACAATGACTACTTTTCCTTGGAAACAAAAGTTTGGATGTGCATCTGCTCGTTTAGCATTTTACCTTCTATATATATCTGATCATGTGTCTGCGAACTGGAGTTATGTCTCCCCCCACCCTCCCCTGCCCCTCTCTCCACACACCCACACACATATCACTCCTTTTATGTGTGAACCGAGCAAAACAGTAAATCTCGTGACAATGGTTTGTATCTGTCAATTGTTAACTTGATCCTTGTATTTACATCTTCCTTAAGCAAATTAGCATTATCAATTATACTAAATTCACATAAGATTTTTTAATTCACTAACCATTGGCAGGAATGACCCTGTCCAACCATTTTCTGTTTCCTTAAGAGAACTTAGAGAATCTGTCATGCCATTTAACCTATTCTGCTATGTCCTGACTAACATGATATGCTACACATTTCTAGAAACTTGCTTTATTTTCTTATAGCTTTGTCCCATAATTTGTATAACGCCCTTCTTCTTTTTCTCTGTTTATTTCCTATGTGGCACTGGTGGTAATTTTATTACCGATTTGTTACACTAGACTACAACCTTGAACTTTACACGTATAACGTATTAAATACAATGTCACTGTATTAAATAATCTATCCATTTCTCCAATTTGATCTCTTAATGCCTTCCTGTTTATGCATTGCTTGCAACTCTTCCTTGCCTTTTCAGATTATGCAACAGCGTCTCATAAAAATGAAGGAATTGAAATAGCCTTAACTAACTTTAACAGTTAAATAGTTAATAAAAGACATAGTTATCATTTAAGAAAAAATTAAATATTCTGAATTTTATGTACACAAGCATTCGCTTTAGGGTTGACAGAACCAGCAAGACTTACTTTTAGCATGCTTCTAGGTTAGCTCAAGTTTGGTGAAATGCAGTAGTTATTTGGAGCTTACCCTAGTAGCATCGACCCATCACTACGTAACTTTGGATGGAATGATAGCACATCCCGTCCCTGTAGATGCTTATGCTAGGATGGCCTAGCTTTCAACTAAATAACCCTGAAAAGAGCTTCCATATTTCCTTCTAATGTTTGTGATGCTTCCAAAACATGTATGTCCATGGCTTGTGGCCTACCAAGTTGTAAGCTACTCTAGAAAGAAGCTATAGACCTGTGGTGGTTTAGGTGGTAGTAATGTAGTAACCTGGGAGGTTTTATATTGTTTTATATTTGTACCCCTTTTTAGTAATAACGTAGCATAGGGAAGTAGAAGTGGTATCCTGTTTTCCTTGTTTCTACCGTAGTTGGTAAAATAGGCTTCAGACCCTGACTGTCATCTACAGATCTAGCTCAGTATTCAAGATTGCTGCAGATCTGAAGGAGTTTGTATCTCGAGCCAACAATCTTAAGGGAACCACGACATAGCAGGCAGCAGCTAACATTAAACAGCTTAATAATCTGTTGCAGCAACTCACCCATGGCGCTTAGGGCCAGCCGCGTGGCTATGGCAGTAGTGATGAAGATGCTGTGGCCGACACTTTGACGCAGCGCAGCACTGGCTTCTCCTGCGTTGTCTGTCGTGATCATCTGCTGTGTGGACTGCTGGTGAAAGAACTGCAGAGCTAGCCCTGTAGTCTGGCCAACCACGCTATTCCAAAGCAGGCGCCAGTGTCATGAAATATGTGGCGGCCGGACGACACGGATACAGACACAGAGAACAGACTCCTCCCCTCCTGAGCAAGCTTTGTTGGGAGGAAGGTCACAAGTCATGACCATTAGTTACTATTTCGGACTTCTTGGGATTTCGTGGGAAGACCATGGGACTAGATCATGTGGTTTGAGTGACTGGTGGGCTTGAACAAGTGAAATCTTCAGCAATTTAACATCCACCTGTTCTCCATTAGTTTTTGGAACTTGTGACCTATAGCATTAACCATGCCTACTAAAATGTCTTTTTGAGCCACGTGATCATTAAGGTGCACAATGGCCACTTTTTGTAAACAAAAGATTGTATTTGTGTCTGCTGGTCTTCAACTTCTTTACCTTCTCTGTGGATCGAGATTTCTGATCACGTTTAAGTGAACCGGAGTTGCTAGACCTGCGAACCAGTTACTGGATTTGCGAAATAGAGCGAATAGTAAATCTGGTGACTGGTTTGTGAATTATACCTATTTTGTGTCTTTCAATTGTTAATTTGATCCTTGTATTTACAACTTTCTCTAGCAACTTAGCATTATCATTTACACTAAAACGGAACTTCATACTAGTTTTTTGAACTCACTAGCCGTTGGCAGGCATGATTTTGTTCAACCAATGTCTTCGTACCTAAGAAAACTTCTATAACCTGTCATGTCAGTTATTCTGTTCTGCTATGTCCTCACTAACATTATATGCCACGACTTTCTAGAAAATCACTTTATTTTATCATAGCATTGTCTCATTATTTGTATAACATCCTTCTTCATTTTCTTCATTTATATCTGGTATTTCGCTGGTGGTATTTTATAATTGATTTGTTGGAACACAACTTCGAACTTTAACATGCATTAAATACAATGTTGATGATTTCTTAAATACTATTTTTGTTGTACTACATTTTGATATCTCAATGCTTGTCTGTTTATACCATTGCTTGCCACTCTTCCTTGCCTTCCTCGGAATTATGCAACAACATTTCATAAAAAATGATGGAATTGAATATATAAGCATTAATGTTCACAAAAATAAAAGACCTAGTTATCATGTAACAAAAGTTCAAAAAGTAAATGTTTTAAATTTTGTAGGCAGACATTCACTTTAGGGTTGGTAGAAACAGCTAGGCTTTTTTTAGCAAGCTTCTAGGGTTGCTCAAGTTTGGTTGAAGTGCACTAGTGATATTAGGATAGCTTACCTAGTAGCATCAACCCGCTTGTAGATGAGGGTGGCTAGAATCAATGCAGATCCTGCGCCTGAAGATGCTTATGCAAGGATGACCCAACTTCCAACTAAATAGCCATTAAAAGAACTTATATATTCTCTTTCTGTAGCTTGTGATGCCTCTGAAACAAATGTCTTTGTTTTGTGGCCTACCAAGTTGGAAGCAATTCTACAAAGCAGATATAGATCTGTGGTGTTATAGGTGGTGTTTGAGGTGCTTCTCTTCCACAAAAAGATGTTTTTTTGTGGTGATACATGACCTTTGGCCGACGTTTTTATTCTTTTCAGTTGTACTGAATTTATATTTTTCGATCAACATCTTATGAATTTTATCCACAGGTTTTCACACAGGTTGGCTAATCGTTTCCATCTGTATAAAACATTGACAGGAGGTTGCCACTGATACTTGCGTGTACAAAAGGGTTCTCCGTAAATCTGCCGGTGAACCTACAGATGTCCTAAAAGATGCAGCAACTGATCCTACTCTGCCTCGCACCAGAAGTGTTAGATGCTACAACTGCGGCTACCCGGAAGCTGCTTATTTCCAGGTTTGTCAATGAGCATTGTACACCTATGTTTACCTCTGCAGCTGTTGGTAAAGGTTATAACTACCATTGGTGCAGATATTTGTCAATACAAAACCTTAAGCATGTTGTTTTTCTGCATCCTTCATTCATATTTACCTTGATTCCTCCAACATGCAGGCTCCGACAAAGGGAGAGCAAGGCCTGACGCTGTACTTCATCTGCTGCAGCCCTACCTGTGGTCACAGGTGGAGGGACTGACCGTAGAAGGAAGTGCTAGTTCTTGGCACTGAGACTTGACTGGCCATGTGTTGTTGTTCACCTTAACTTTGTAGCGTATGGTATCTAGGTTCCGAAGTTTCAGACGAGTTGGCTGCTTTGACTGTGAGCGTGCTGCTTCTAGGCTCGCGCTCTTCAATCTTTATGTATGCAGATCAGGGATGCATTTAAAATAGTACTGCTACTTAGGATTGAATTGATTTGCATCTTTCCTGTTTAGTTACCTAGGCACTTCTCGGGCTCTCAAAGTGATCCTCACCTTTTTTTTTGGCGGGGCTTCTGATTCTTGGATGATTGCTCCAACTCTTAAGTTTTATCTCTAACCCTGTTACAAGTTTTCTAAGCATGACTGGTTAAGCCCTAGATGGAGCAGTTTTCATTACTCACTCTCACTTGCTCCATTTCCAAATAGATGGCCTATAAATTGAGCCAAAAAGTCAATCTGTATGGTTTGACAAGTATCAATAAAAATATGAAGATTTAAAATACCAAATCAATATGAATAGAATCACTGGAAGATATTATTTTCATACTATATACTTATTCAATGTTACAGCTGATATTTCCTTCTATAATTTGATCAAAGTAAAAACGAATTGATTTTTTTTGAAAAAATTTATCACCTATTTCGGGACAGGAAATATTGTTGAGGTACATCAATATTTTGGATTTTTTTTGTTCAAAATCGGTGGTTCAATGCCCGGTCTAGCCCATCCATACAAGCATGAGAGCCCGATCTAGCCCCTTGCATTCACACCGTGTTGTCTATCTTTACTATTAATTTTAAAACTACGAATGATTGGTGTCACGCTTCAAGAAATTACTAGAAAAATGCCACTCCTCAACAAACTCCACGTCTAAATAAAAAAATTCATCGGCTAACAAACTTTACCTAACAAATCTTATATCCAAACAAAATTTCAATTCCACGCACCTCTCTCACCATAATTCCATGCCCCTCTCTCACTACAACTCCACACTGTGTCACACTTCCGTCGATAATTATCAGATCGTGCTTTGCGCGTGATAAGTGAAGCCTTAACAATATGTGATTGACTAACGAACCAAATCCCATATTATTCTCAACTAGAAAACAAACTCGACGCTCCATTGTGATCAAAAACCACCACATCAGGTGCCTTTTCCTTTGGTCCCAACTAACGCTAGTGCGGCAGCGCCACCAAGTAGTCAAACACGCTGTTCCAGTCCCTGTGAGCTCCATGGCCCTGCCCTGACGACAAGCTTGTCGACTGGAGCACCGGAGCGCATGAGAGTCATTTTCGAAGGCCAAGGTGAAATACATGTAAGGTAGCAAAAGTTTGAAGGGTTCCATCTTCAAGAAGATCGGCCTATGAGAGTCATTTTCTAAGGCCAAGGTGTGATCATTTTCTAACAACACACCCTTTTACGCATGAATAAATTGAACGCGTCCCCTATCGACGGTGGCTCTTCATGTAGCAGCAAGACCGTGAGGACCATCTCGGCCGACAGCATGCCCGCTCCCCGCAAGCTGTTTGATGAAACGCCGGCACCAACTCCGTCCCCAACTCCGACCCAGGTATCAATATAGTACCTGGTCCATTCTCTTTTCTCAGTGTACATAGCCCAATGATACGCCTCTTGCAGGATCATGTCGACATTGGTACCCAAGATGATGGTATCTCTATTGACCATGAGTCTTTGTTTGGGGACGGACTAGTCCAACAAACACAAGGCGGTAGCCGAAGGAGCAGGGCATACACATCCCTCGAGGACGAGATGCTTTGCGAGGCATGTATGGAAATTGGGCAAGATCCAATAACCGGTGCGGAGCAAAAGGGTGGGGCATTTTGGAACTGAATATGGAAGTACTTCCATGAGCACAAACACTTTGGTGAGCATCCGTTTGCGAGTGATCTCAACGAGAAATCACTTATGAAGAGGTGGACATTGATCTCCGAAGTTTTGTGCCTCTTATGACCATGTTAAGTCAAGGCCCGTGAGCGGCATTGGAGTTGGAGATATGATATGTTGGCCCATATCCATGTTTTTGTACGAGCTTTACATGTTATGGCATTCAAACATGAACTTGAACTTGTTGGTTTAAGTGTCGCAAGAATTGGAGCACTTCAAGACATGCCACAACAAGAAACCTTTCAACTTGGGTCATTGTTGGACAACTCAAAGATTGCGAGAAGTGGAAAGAGCTCTATGCGGGAAGTGCAAAGGGAGGCGTCAGAATCATCATCGACGAGGAAGGACCGGCCAAAAAGGCCGAGAGAAAGGACCAACTCCAAGCTAGAGCTCAGGCGTGAAGCTTCGTTAGTTGCCATCCAGGAGACATTGAAAGGGTTGATCACCGAGAAAAAGGTGTCCATCGAGAAGAGGGAAGAGAGGAAACACGGGGAGAGAGAATATGCGGCGAAGAACTATTATGAAATCCAATCAAAGCGTCTTGAGATAGAAGAGATCAACGTCTATGATATAAAGGAGAAGGTAGAGCTCCAACGAATCATAGAAGAAAATCGAATCATGACTGCAGATCTCACCGACATGGACCCAATTCAACGGGGTTGGTTTGAGAAAAAGAGGAAGATGATCTAGGAGCGAGAAGCATAGATTGCTCGCTCTTTATTTATGTTTGCATGTATGTATGAACCATGGATACGCGCAGGACAAATACCGCTGAACTAAGGCCGCTGAACTGGTTTAATTTCCTACAAAATTCATGTTTTCATACTCCGCTGGTCCTCTTTTAAAATTGGTTGAATTTGACCTCTTTAGGAAAAAAGGGGGCAAAGCAAATGGGGGTGACACCATTGGGTACACCGGCCAGCCCTGGCCAGACATAGGCATGGGGCATGTCCCCCCCAACCCGCAAACGGTCAAAAGGCCTGCCCGTTTTGCTTGGGTCCGTTAGAGTTGGTCTTACCTCCACAAGCGATTCCAAACCGTCAAGGAAACGAAAGCAACGTTGCTTGTCTCGCCGCTTCACGTGTGTTTAGAAGGCCATCGAATTCGTGCACTTCTCCGTCGTCACTGCAGGCGCATTGCAGATGGCAGATTAGGGATTTCATGGAGGAGCTTCCGCCTCTCTTTGAGTTCTTTGACCGCTATGGGATATTTTTTAAGTAAACTATATATTTTATTAGACAATCCAGAGATTACATATATGGTCAACGTTTAAGACAAACATGCTTGTCAAGCAACTTTGCACAAAGAACCCCGCAAATACAATTATAATTCTACCCTAGCCGAACCGTCGTCTATCGTCCTCCGCTGCCACTATGATAGCGCCGGAAAAAGAGGAGAACAACCGCACAACCGCCATACATAGATATGGGAGAGCACCATCGCATACGAGGATGCTTTTTGAGCCGATGAACCGAGTCATCGCAAGCAACGAGGTCGAGACTTTGTGGCACGTCGGCTGGAGATCTTCTCCGTGGTCACTAGATCTCGACACTGTTGTCTTCATCGAACACAATCGAAGAAGAGAAACGCCGCCACCTGCCGTCTTCCACGCGCACAGCTACAAGATGCCAAACACTAATGTAACAGCCAACGTGACCGTCACCCATGAGAGTAACGAACGTCGATTACCAGACACAAATCTCACAAGAACGGGGCAATAGCCTAGTGATTGGGTCAACCGGAGTTCAATCCCTGTCAGGGACGAATTTTGGAATTCTTACACCGACCGTTTTTACTATATCAAAAAAATTTTATCTAGTTCTTCCTACTCCATTCGATCCATATTAATTGACTTTGATTTGTCAAAATTTGGATAAATCTATATACTAAATAGTGTCTAGATTTATTTAAATCTAGATATATTTGAGTTAATTAATATGGACATGAGGGGAGTAATATTGTTTTATCGGACACAAATCTTACCGCATCCAAAGACCAGCGAGAAGACCGGCCACCTGCCCCGACGGGACTGATAAAAGCGACGCCGAGCCGATGTGTTCCTTTTGCTGCGCAGGAATGGAATACGAGTGGTTTGCAACTGAAACGTATGTTAGTTTTCTAATGGCGTGCGTTTCAGTTGGTCCTCGTCTCCGCCTATGTGCCTATATAGGAGGAGAGGTCGTTCCTCTCCAGATCAGATCAGAACACCGCTCTGCCTCCACCTCCTTACGCCACTGTCGTTCCTTTTGCTACTGCTGTCGCCGGTGATCCCATCCTATCCACCGCGCGTACACAACCGACGAGACAACAGGCCTCTGAAACCCCGCCTCTTCATATCCTGTATGGGAGAGTGGGGATTAGGTTTTTAGGGGAGCGTCTTCTACGTGACTGCTCACCTCCATTCGTCTGCATCGCCTTCGCCATCACCATGTCCACTAGCGCCGACAGGCTTACTGCCAAGAAGGTTGCTGCTGATAAAGCGGCTGACGACACGGCATCCAACTCTGCTGCTAGGAGGTTATAACACCTTTATCCCGCTCTTGTTTATTTCTATGTGCGCAATACTAATGATTTGGGTAGTATTTCTATTATCTGTCTAGTACGTGATAATATCATCAAGTATCGGTGTGTCAAGTATCAGTATGTGCTTAGTACAGCTTATGTCATGTTCATGATTTATTCTTGAATTAATTTAATCGAACAATTGCCTATATTCTCAACAGATACTGGACACTACCTAACGTGATTTTCTTGTTTTCAAATATAGTGTCAAACAAAATGGACGCCTTTTTCATAAAGAGGCAGATAACACTGCTAGTGTTCTGTCTATGATACATGGCAAGGTTCAAATTTCCAAGGTATAATCCTAGAGTTTACTTTTGGTGTTAAGACTTATGATCTGGCTAGCCCTGCTTCCACCTACTTACATGTGGATACCCGGTCTTTTTTCTCTCCCATCAAAGGTAATCGTTGTGCTTCCTACTGGCTAAGATTGGGAATTGGATGAAGGCGAAAAACAAATTAAAGTTTGATGACACTGCCATGGATTCTGTGCGAAGAACTGGGGCTGATATTTTAGTAGTCTTATTTTCGTTGACAAGAAATGGAAGTGTCCATCCATATGGAGCCCTTATCTTCTAGGGTGCAAAGAAAAGAAACTGCTGAAACACTAGCTAGGAAAGATATGTGGTACAGAGTAGTCAAATATTCAGAACCTTCAACCATGAATCAAATCATCGTTATAAAAAACCGTTTACTTTCTATAAAGAAAAACTGAAGGGGTCTAATCAAATCCTCATCAAATAGTTCATTAAATAGAATTAATCATGGTAATTACTATGCCTCACCCTTTTTTCTAGGTGTAGGGTATTTACGAGCAGGACAAAAGTATGTATGTCCCAGTTAGAAAACTCACACTACACAATATCAAATGGTTGTCCATTTTTTATGATGGAATGAATCCGCACTTATGGAAAAAGGTAGCCAAATAACTATCAGGTCATGTTCGACTAAAGAGAAAACACATTGGAGGTACACTGCCAACGAACTCCCAATAGATACCAAAATATACATATATGCCTGTCTCTAACATAGTCATTTGTGAGTTCCATAGCTGATGGTAGGATAACTGAAGAAAGTCAAAGACATTTACCGAAAATGGAATATTTGACTATCTTAAACAATCTCATGTAGCCACACTATTTTGTAGTGGTTACAAATAGTCGACAGTGTTCAAGTTATTTCTTTCTAACGTTTCTTAAACTATTCTAGATGATAAGGATGTCCTTCTATGTTTACTAAACTAGGGTGGTTTCCTGTTCATTTTTATATCATCTCTTATCATTCTTCTCATGAATTTTATATGAAGTGTAAAGCACAAAGCAAACCATGTGAACATACCAGTTATAGTTTTGAGCACAACGCTTCAACAACTATATCGTGGTAGTTTATTTTGAATTTTTAGTAATTGATTTCACTGGCCACACTACTATAAGTATTTCTATCATTATTTTTATAGGATGGACGGACGCGGCAACACGTGCTTTTATGGTCTAGTACGTTTATACAAAATATGGCATATCCTCAATTCTACATCATGCTTAGGCTAAAACGTTGCCATGTTGTTGACTCGTAAGCAATTGAATGCCATATTAGGCCCTTTTTGCCATGCCGGAATCTCATCAGAAATTTCAGAAATAATTCAAACTTTTGCAACTACACCGCATCGTCTGGCGTAGAGGCCCAACTACCATGACCTACTGCTAGGCTCGCATCTGAAGTGGTTCAGCAGAGTGCCACGGTCGCAAGACGATTACTGCTACAACCATAATGTCGGCTCCAGGATTCTCTATGCAATAGATGATCACCAGCGCCCGTGTCGTCTTCGGTCAGATCTATTCCAGCACCCACGGCATCCTCAAGGTGTGACGTTGTGGGGCTTCATATGGTCGTCTTCTACACCTATGTTTAATAGCTATGCTTGTGTAAATACCAATTATTCTTATTAAAGGCGAGCTTTAGTAATGCATGCACCTTCAGATCTTTTTGTTCCCCACATGTCTTCTATTTTTTTTCATGAGTAAAAAATCTCATACATGTTTTTGCACATCTTGTTATTTCATAAATACAGGTTATACATGAAAGGGGTCAGTGACGGCACATGTAGTCCAATCCATTTGGTGATTCATCTAAAAGAGAAGGAATTGCATATACATGAACAAATCAGGAAGTTTCAACATTGTAATGGACACGAGAGAGGACATCCATCTTCATCTGATTCGTGGTCCAAATAATCCTTACGCAACAACGAATGGTCCATCCGTGTGAGGATAGTCAATTCTAGGAACCAGGCCATGGGACAGTCCGCTACGATGGCAGGATGCTTAGGCATATTGTGCCATATCTGCTGGACAAAAAGAAGGTGTGAGGCAACATACATGCGGTTCTCTTTGTGCTAGTACCAATGCATGGTACTAGCAGAGAGAGATGTAGTTTGAGAGATGACGAGCATTTGATTTGTTGGTCTTTTCAAAATCATATATAGAGTGTATAGTATTATGGACCCACTACATGAATGGGCAGATGCGCCGACGGCCGCTTGCTACGCCGACGGCCAAACGTTGGGGCCGTCGGCGTAGGATCGGACCAGGCCAGCCCAAGTCGACAGCCCTCGGCGTAGCCAAGTCGTCGGCGTAGTATACTCTACGCCGACGGTCACCCTCGGCGTAGTTGAGGCCCTCGGCGTAGCCAGGGGACGCGTGGCACATACAGGCCAGCGGGGACGGCGCGCTAACGGTACCGTCCGTTACACCGACGGCGACCGTCGGCATAGCGCCATCCCCAGTACGCCGACAATGACCCTCGGCGTACCCGCCACATACGCCGACGGTGACCCTCGGCGTAGCGCTCTGCATTTTTCCTTTCTACTTGCACACTTATTTTATATTTGTATCAATTATTTATGTTCTTTTTTTTATTAATTGGATGATTTCGTACCCTCTGAATAGCAGTCTCCACGTCCACATGAAATGTCGTTGCGAATCTTCTCACGCCCCGAGAAATTTCTATATGTTTGTTAGTGTTATTATCGCATGTGGTTCTGAATAGCACTCACCACGCCCACATGAAGTGTGTGTGAATTTTATGTATCACACATTTTGGAGAAGCTGTTCAAAGATTCAATGCTTTTATCGCAAGTGGTTCTGTCAACCCTACTAGGAGCGGACGATAGTTTCTCTTGTAGATATAGCATGTACCATCCCGTTGAGGTGAAACCGGGTAGGATAGTGCCCCAACTTGTGAACTGTAGCACCCCAGATAAAAACCACTATTAGAAAATGTCTGTTATTTTATTTTTGCATCATCATGACACCATCATGCATCTTTTAACCTAAAAACTATTTCTCCAAAAACCTAATTGTTTTCTATTTACCTCCCTCTTGATTTCAACTGCAAAATCCGGTCTATCCAAATATTTTGTTTTGTCTAAATAATTATAAAAATATTTTTACAACTAAATATATAATAAAAACTATTTTTGCGGGCATGCAGCCCAGTCGGCCAGGCCCAAAGGCCCAGCCAACAGGCCACCTACAACCCACTAGACCAAACCCTAGCTCTAACCCTAATCCCACTCCCTCACACCCCTTGCCGCCGCCAGCCCTTCCTGGATCCACCCCGCGTGCACGCACACGTTGCACGCCACAGCCGCTGCCCGCAGCAACCGACCACCCTGGCCCCACCCTGCGCGTCTGTTCCCACCCCAATCGAACCCGCTCCCCAACCCTGCATCCCCGCAAGCCTCGGCCCACCCCGTGATCCCCATCGCCTCGCTACCCCGTGGCCCCACCCGCACGTCTCCCCAACCCGCTCGCGATCCCCTTCACTGCTTTTCTTCCTCGTCCCTCGACCCTACTCATCGCCGTCAGCAACCGCCGCCGTCGCCTGCGATCCTACCCCGTGCCCTCGCCTCCATACCCGAGCAAAGCTTGTTCGCCGTCATCGCCCTGTCCTCCTCCGGCCGCGCCCACGGCCCCAGGACGTCGTCGGTCGACTTCCCGACCCCGTCGTTCCTCCATGGCATCGCCGCCTGCACCTCTCCTCCGGCCGTAGTCTCGCCCCTCCTCTCCTTCCGCGACCTCGGCATGAAGCATCTCCACGCCCGTCGCTCTTCCTCACCGGCACTGCCCTGCCGCCCGACGACGCCCTCTGCCTCGCCCGGTCCCGCGCCGACCCCGCCTGCAACCCCCTCCGTCGTTCAAGCCAGCCGCCGCGCCCCCTTCTGCTTGCGGTTCGCGCGCTCGCTGCCAGAGCATGGCCTCCTTGCTGCCTTTGCTCAACATCGGGCCCCTGCTGCCTCTGTCCCTGGCCGTGTGCACTGGCGGCTGTCAGATGCGTCAAGGCCACGCGCCTGTTCCTTGTATCCTGTTGTGTTCATGTTGATGTTGTAGTTCCTACTATAGTGGATCCTTGCCCCGGTATAATTCGATGTAACAACTGTTGGTGAGGTGAATTGATGTTTTGGTGGCGTTTGGGGATGATGCGTAAAAGATGCGGACGAGGTGATGTCCGTGAGAAAAATTGTGTGGCTTCGCTCAAAGATCCCGACACCCGAACCCAAGTCCGCCATCGACACCAAAGACGGAACCCCAAGGCCTTCGAGGTGAAACCGGCAATATCGTCTTCATGGAACGCCGAGTTCTTCCTCCCGGAACCTGAGGACCGAACCTCGGCGCTTCTCTTCCTCCTCGTGGATTCGGATCCGATGGCCGAGACATCGAAGACCGACCATGCACCCTTGGAGGCAAGTTCGTCGAGCCCCCAAGTGTGACCCCTATCCGAGACCCCTATTTTATAAATGCCATCTATCTATATATATATATTGCATACAAACTGTTCATACTCGCATCTTATCCTGTGGTTTGGGGGCATTATGCCGATTCACCTCATAATTAAATATGGAGGTCATATGCAGGCGAATATAGTCTAATATTGGCCCCATTTAAATTGTGTAGTGAACCGATGCCATGTTTTCGCCTTGTTAATACAACATTTAAATTGCGGGGTATCGAAACAACTTGAACCTATTAAATAATCATTGGGACCCCGGTTCCGCTTAATATGACCTAATTGCATCGCACCTTTGACATGTCATACATCATACATACATCATGCCTGATCTTCTGCCATAGTATTAAATATTGCATCTGGTGTTTCTACTAGTGCTTTGCTTCTTCACAGATTAGGCCAATGAGTTGATGTGAGTGTCGACCCGATCTTCGGATGAACCTTCAGCAATGTTTTCAGGCGAGCATTCTCCCCCTTTCTACCTATTTTACCTTTCTAGTCTTTATTTCCTCCTGTTGATCTATTGCTATCTGTGTTGCGATACTCTAGTTTTCGTACCCGTGATATCCCTTGCAGCTTTATATTGCCTTGGACACATCCTATTACCTGTTGCTTGGTAGATAGTTGGACTTGCGTGTCGTAGTCGCTTGCTCAAGTGCTGTTGCGTGTCGTCAAGTACCACAGTTGTTGGAAGAATGCCATATGTTTTATGTTGGAGATGATCATGGCTTTAATTATCGTTTAATAACTAAAATTGAAGTAAGTAAATAATGCAGAGGCACTGGTGGGCAATAGATGTTATTTGGTTTTTAACCGTCCACTTGTGTCCCGTAGGACCCCGAGTACTTGATACCTGTTCCTTGACTATTCGCACTATCCGCATGTGGGCCCATGAATCCCCTTAGCATGAGCTTGAGTCATATCTTATTTTTTGGGGCCACAAAGTAGTTTGGGGCTTTATTGCTATCCTGTACTTATGCCATGATTTATTGCTTTATTTACTATTGCGCGTGGAGCGCCTGTACTGTTTTGGAACCCCGTGCCACGTTTTCGCCAAGCCCAGACACACTTTCGGGTTCCCAGTCGTTTACAGCCGTTGTCACAAACCTCTGGGTCCGTCTCGGAGCCGACCAACTTCGTAGCGGGTAGCTTGGTGGGGTGGCCCCCTGAAATATTATATGAATCTTGCGATTTCTTTGTCGTGATGCCTCGTTGGGTTTTATTTGGTTTTTTCGAGGTTGATCGTGCGTGTGTTGCTATTTGTGCCCCCCTGCAGGGTAAAACTTTCTGAAAGCCGTGTCCGCGGTTATGGACGACTTGGAGCACAATATCTCGATCATAGACAACTATAACTAAAGTAGTGCTATAAATTTGACTTTATAATGACTAGTAATCAGCTTTACTATAATGGAATGGCTAAATAAAAGTGCCAACAATTGCTGGTTTGGGTTGTCACTTGTTACCATTGTATCTGACTAGTAAGTATTGCAACTACAACGGAATGGCTAAATAAAAGTACCAACAACTGCTGAGTTTTGGGATGCCTCATGCTATATGTATCTGACTAGTAATTACTACAACTACAACGGAATGGTTAACTAAAACTGCCCACTGCTTATTATACCAGGATGACTCATGCTATCTATATCTGACTAGTAAGTGCCGCAACTATAACTGAATGAATAAAACTACCAATTGTGTGAGTTCCTCGGTTGACTTCCTCGTTTGGTCTCGAGGGGGAAATACCAGGATGGGTATGCTTGGTGTTAGTTTCAGGTTGGATCTGAATAGGTCTTTCTTATCCCTATCTGATAGTCGCTAGTTGTATTGAGTCTCTATAAGTTGTTTAGTGCATGCTGCGCTGCCGCTTCAGTCCACCATACCTATGTAGGCGAGGACTGCCGAATTCTAGTCTCGCCGTGTACTGGCCTCAGTACTGACCGCTCTTTTTTTTCCTTTGCCCTTTGTCGGCACCCCTTTTGTTTGAGCAGGTTTTGAGATCAACGTCGTTAGCAGGGTTACCCTCCCGGCTTGGCCTGGGCAGGGTTATGGACGCCATTGGTTATTCTTTAGGGCTCTTAGCTCAATTTGCATCTTGTCCGTACTCGGACGCTGTATCGTTTTCAAGGTGATTGGATCTTTGTACTGTATATCTGTATCCTTGACTCATAGAGTCGTTGTCGTATATATTTGTTCTGTGGGTTCCATCATGGACTATTGTGTAATGATATTATTTCGTTTTCCACCCGCACGCAAGTGCCTGGTGGGCACCTTTGAATCGTTTCTATGCGGGTTTGGCTGGAATCGCTAAAACTTGCATAGGGCCGATTCTGAGGGTGTTACAGAGTGGTATCAGAGCTCAGTAGTTACGATACCCCACTAGTCCAGCCTATAGGATAACCTAGCTAACGGACGTTGTAGAGTGTCGAAACCATTTTGGAAAAATCGGTTGGATAGATCTGATTAGGTCTGTTTTTACTCCTTACCCCTCTGCTATTCTCCTCTTACCTTTGCGTGATTTGAATCTACCCCTTTATCTTTTCTTCGAGTCCAGGAATTATCGTGGTTGGGATTCTGTCGTACCTTCACGGTTTCGATTCCTTCCTCTTGTAACGGTGCTTCAACATCTGGACTTCTTGTTATCTGAGGAATCTTCCTCTGTGTATCTTTCAGTGGACCAAAAATTCACTAAAATTTTTCTTTGAATCTTCCGGTGTTCTACTTCGCGATGACCTCTTTTGCGTCAGATCTGATAAAGAGCTTACATCACTACTTTGTTTCGGGCTTTATTGCTATCCTGTACTTATGCCATGATTTATTGCTTTATTTACTATTGCGCGTGGAGCGCCTGTACTGTTTTGGAACCCCGTGCCACGTTTTCGCCAAGCCCAGACACACTTTCGGGTTCCCAGTCGTTTACAGCCGTCGTCACAAACCTCTGGGTCCGTCTCGGAGTCGGCCAACTTCGTAGCGGGTAGCTTGGTGGGGTGGCCCCCTGAAATATTATATGAATCTTGCGATTTCTTTGTCGTGATGCCTCGTTGGGTTTTATTTGGTTTTTTCGAGGTTGATCGTGCGTGTGTTGCTATTTGTGCCCCCTGCAGGGTAAAACTTTCTGAAAGCCGTGTCCGCGGTTATGGACGACTTGGAGCACAGTATCTCGATCATAGACAACTATAACTAAAGTAGTGCTATAAATTTGACTTTATAATGACTAGTAATCAGCTTTACTATAATGGAATGGCTAAATAAAAGTGCCAACAATTGCTGGTTTGGGTTGTCACCTGTTACCATTGTATCTGACTAGTAAGTATTGCAACTACAACGGAATGGCTAAATAAAAGTACCAACAACTGCTGGGTTTTGGGATGCCTCATGCTATATGTATCTGACTAGTAATTACTACAACTACAACGGAATGGTTAACTAAAACTGCCCACTGCTTATTATACCAGGATGACTCATGCTATCTATATCTGACTAGTAAGTGCCGCAACTATAACTGAATGAATAAAACTACCAATTGTGTGAGTTCCTCGGTTGACTTCCTCGTTTGGTCTCGAGGGGGAAATACCAGGATGGGTATGCTTGGTGTTAGTTTCAGGTTGGATATGAATAGGTCTTTCTTATCCCTATCTGATAGTCGCTAGTTGTATTGAGTCTCTATAGGTTGTTTAGTGCATGCTGCGCTGCCGCTTCAGTCCACCATACCTATGTAGGCGAGGACCGCCGAATTCTAGTCTCGCCGTGTACTGGCCTCAGTACTGACCGCTCTTTTTTTTCCTTTGCCCTTTGTCGGCACCCCTTTTGTTTGAGCAGGTTTTGAGATCAACGTCGTTAGCAGGTTACCCTCCCGGCTTGGCCTGGGCAGGGCTATGGACGCCATTGGTTATTCTTTAGGGCTCTTAGCTCAATTTGCATCTTGTCCGTACTCGGACGCTGTATCGTTTTCAAGGTGATTGGATCTTTGTACTGTATATCTGTATCCTTGACTCATAGAGTTGTTGTCGTATATATTTGTTCTGTGGGTTCCATCGTGGACTATTGTGTAATGATATTACTTCGTTTTCCAACCGCACGCAAGTGCCTGGTGGGCACCTTTGAATCGTTTCTATGCGGGTTTGGCTGGAATCGCTAAAACTTGCATAGGGCCGATTCTGAGGGTGTTACATGAACGAACATGGTTTTACATCACCCTATGACCTAAACAAACACAAAACAAGAGAGAGCTACGACGGGCTACCCCTGTCAGAGGAACGTTTAGGGGGTAGACGATCCGAGTGTGCACAGATCAGGGTTTTGCCGGAGGAAGACCACGAGAACATCGGAATCAGATGAAAACTTGCATGTGTCCCTAGCATATGTGTGTGAGTGTGCTGAGAGGTTGATATAGGTTCTTGCATGTGTCCCCCCTCGCATGCATGCGCTCTAACCTAGAAGCGAAGGTTCCGGACCCGTATAAGGGGGAATCTCCCCGTTTAGGTTAAACCGGGTAGGATAGTGCCCCAACTTGTGAACCAACATGGTTTTACATCACCCTATGACCTAAACAAACACAAAACAAGAGAGAGCTACGCCGGGCTACCCCTGTCCGAGGAACGTCTAGGGGGGTAGACGATCCGAGTGTGCACAGATCAGGGTTTCGCCGGAGGAAGACCACGAGAACATCGGAATCAGATGAAAACTTGCATGTGTCCCTAGCATATGTGTGTGAGTGTGGTGATAGGTTGGTATATGTGCTTGCACGTGTCCCCCGTCGCATGCATGCGCTCTAACCTAGAAGCGAAGGTTTCGGACCCGTATAAGGGGGAATCTCCCCGTTTAGGTGAAACCAGGTAGGATAGTGCCCCAACTTGTGAACCAACATGGTTTTACATCACCCTATGACCTAAACAAACACAAAACAAGAGAGAGCTACGCCGGGCTACCCCTGTCAGAGGAACGTCTAGGGGGTAGATGATCCGAGTGTGCATAGATCAGGGTTTCGCCGGAGGAAGACCACGAGAACATCGTAATCAGATGAAAACTTGCATGTGTCCCTAGCATATGTGTGTGAGTGTGGTGAGAGGTTGGTATAGGTGCTTGCATGTGTCCCCCCTCGCATGCATGCACTCTAACCTAGAAGCGAAGGTTCCGGACCCGTATAAGGGGGAATCTCCCCGTTTAGGTGAAACCAGGTAGGATAGTGCCCCAACTTGTGAACCAACATGGTTTTACATCATCCTATGAACTAAACAAACACAAAACAAGAGAGAGCTACGCCAGGCTACCCCTGGCAGAGGAACGTCTAGGGGGTTAGACGATCCGAGTGTGCACAGATCAGGGTTTCGCTGGAGGAAGACCACGAGAACATCGGAATCAGATGAAAACTTGCATGTGCCCCTAGAATATGTGTGTGAGTGTGGTGAGAGGTTGGTATAGGTGCTTGCATGTGTCCCCCCTCGCATGCATGCGCTCTAACCTAGAAGCGAAGGTTCCGGACCCGTATAAGGGGGAATCTCTCCGTTTAGGTGAAACCGGGTAGGATAGTGCCCCAACTTGTGAACCAACATGGTTTTACATCACCCTATGACCTAAATAAACACAAAACAAGAGAGAGGTATGCCGGGGTACCCCTGTCAGAGGGACGTCTAGGGGGGTAGACGATCCGAGTGTGCACAGATCAGGGTTTCGCCGGAGGAAGACCACGAGAACATCGGAATCAGATGAAAACTTGCATGTGCCCCTAGCATATGTGTGTGAGTGTGGTGAGAGGTTGGTATAGGTGCTTGCATTTATCCCCCCTCGCATGCATGCGCTCTAACCTAGAAGCGAAGGTTCCGGACCCGTATAAGGGGGAATCTCCCTGTTTAGGAGAAACCGGGTAGGATAGTGCCCCAACTTGTGAACCAACATGGGTTTACATCACCCTATGACCTAAACAAACACAAAACAAGAGAGAGATACACCGGGCTACCCCTGTCAGAGGAACGTCTAGGGGGGTAGACGATCCGAGTGTGCACAGATCAGGGTTTCGCCGGAGGAAGACCACGAGAACATCAGAATCAGATGAAAACTTGTATGTGCCCCTAGCATATGTGTGTGAGTGTGGTGAGAGGTTGGTATAGGTGCTTGCATGTGTCCCCCCTCGCATGCATGAGCTCTAACCTAGAAGCGAAGGTTCCGGACCCGTATAAGGGGGAATCTCCCCGTTGAGGTGAAACCGGGTAGGATAGTGCCCCAACTTGTGAACCAACATGGTTTTACATCACCCTATGACCTAAAAAAACACAAAACAAGAGAGAGCTACGCCGGGCTACCCCTGTCCGAGGAACGTCTAGGGGGGTAGACGATCCGAGTGTGCACAGATCAGGGTTTCGCCGGAGGAAGACCACGAGAACATCGGAATCAGATGAAAACTTGCATGTGTCCCTAGCATATGTGTGTGAGTGTGGTGAGAGGTTGGTATAGGTGCTTGCATGTGTCCTCCCTAGCATGCATGCGCTCTAACCTAGAAGCGAAGGTTCCAGACCTGTATAAGGGGGAATCTCCCCGTTTAGGTGAGACCGGGTAGGATAGTGCCCCAACTTGTGAAACAACATGGTTTTACATCACCCTATGACCTAAACAAACACAAAACAAGAGAGAGCTACACCGGGCTACCCCTGTCAGAGGAACGTCTAGGGGGGTAGACGATCCGAGTGTGCACAGATCAGGGTTTCGCCGGAGGAAGACCACGAGAACATCGGAATCAGATGAAAACTTGCATGTGTCCCTAGAATATGTGTGTGAGTGTGGTGACAGGTTGGTATAGGTGCTTGCATGTGTCCCTCATGCATGCATGCGCTCTAACCTAGAAGCGAAGGTTCCGGACCCATATAAGGGGGAATCTGCCTGTTTAGGTGAAATCGAGTAGGATAGTGCCCCAACTTGTGAACCAACATGGTTTTACATCACCCTATGACCTAAACAAACACAAAAAAGAGAGAGCTACGCCAGGCTACCCCTATCAGAGGAACGTCTAGGGGGGTAGACGATCCGAGTGTGCACAGATCAGGGTTTCGCCGGAGGAAGACCACGAGAACATCGGAATCAGATGAAAACTTGCATGTGCCCCTAGCATATGTGTGTGAGTGTGGTGAGAGGTTGGTATAGGTGCTTGAATGTGTCTCCCCTCGCATGCATGCGCTCTAACCTAGAAGCGAAGGTTCCGGACCCGTATAAGGGGGAATCTCCCCGTTTAGGTGAAACCGGGTAGGATAGTGCCCCAACTTGTGAACCAACATGGTTTTACATCACCCTATGACCTAAACAAACACAAAACAAGAGAGAGATACGCCGGGCTACCCCTGTCAGAGGAACGTCTAGGGGGGTAGACTATCCGAGTGTGCACAGATCAAGGTTTCGCCGGAGGAAGACCACGAGAACATCAGAATCAGATGAAAACTTGCATGTGCCCCTAGAATATGTGTGTGAGTGTGGTGAGAGGTTGGTATAGGTGCTTGCATTTGTCCCCCCTCGCATGCATGCGCTCTAACCTAGAAGCGAAGGTTCCGGACCCGTATAAGGGGGAATCTCCCTGTTTAGGAGAAACCGGGTAGGATAGTGCCCCAACTTGTGAACCAACATGGTTTTACATCACCCTATGACCTAAACAAACACAAAACAAGAGAGATCTACGCCGGTCTACCCCTGTCAGAGGAACGTCTAGGGGGTAGACGATCCGAGTGTGCACAGATCAGGGTTTCGCCGGAGGAAGACCACGAGAACATCAGAATCAGATGAAAACTTGCATGTGCCCCTAACATATGTGTGTGAGTGTGGTGAGAGGTTGGTTTAGGTGCTTGCATGTGTCCCACCTCGCATGCATGCGCTCTAACCTAGAAGCGAAGGTTTCAGACCCGTATAAGGGGGAATCTCCCCGTTTAGGTGAAACCGGGTAGGATAGTGCCCCAACTTGTGAACCAACATGGTTTTACATCACTCTATGACCTAAAAAAACACAAAACAAGACAAGCTATGCCGGGCTACCCCTGTCAGAGGAACGTCTAGGGGGGTAGACGATCCGAGTGTGCACAGATCAGGGTTTCGCCGGAGTAAGACCACGAGAACATCGGAATCAGATGAAAACTTGCATGTGTCCCTAGCATATGTGTGTGAGTGTGGTGAGAGGTTGGTATAGGTGCTTGCATGTGTCCCCCTCGCATGCATGCGCTCTAACCTAGAAGCGAAGGTTCCGGACCCGTATAAGGGGGAATCTGCCTGTTTAGGTGAAATCGGGTAGGATAGTGCCCCAACATGTGAACCAACATGGTTTTACATCACCCTATGACCTAAACAAACACAAAACAAGAGAGAGCTACGCCAGGCTACCCCTATCAGAGGAACGTCTAGGGGGGTAGACGATCCGAGTGTGCACAGATCAGGGTTTCGCCGGAGGAAGACCACGAGAACATCGGAATCAGATGAAAACTTGCATGTGCCCCTAGCATATGTGTGTGAGTGTGGTGAGAGGTTGGTATAGGTGCTTGAATGTGTCTCCCCTCGCATGCATGCGCTCTAACATAGAAGCGAAGGTTCCGGACCCGTATAAGGGGGAATCTCCCCGTTTAGGTGAAACCGGGTAGGATAGTGCCCCAACTTGTGAACCAACATGGTTTTACATCACCCTATGACCTAAACAAACACAAAACAAGAGAGAGCTACGCCGGGCTACCTCTATCAGAGGAACGTCTAGGGGGGTAGACTATCCGAGTGTGCACAGATCAAGGTTTCGCCGGAGGAAGACCACGAGAACATCGGAATCAGATGAAAACTTGCATGTGCCCCTAGAATATGTGTGTGAGTGTGGTGAGAGGTTGCTATAGGTTCTTGCATGTGTCCCCCCTCGCATGCATGCGCTCTAACCTAGAAGCGAAGGTTCCGGACACGTATAAGGGGGAATCTCCCCGTTTAGGTGAAACCGGGGAGGATAGTGCCCCAACTTTTGAACCAACATGGTTTTACATCACCCTATGACCTAAACAAACACAAAACAAGAGAGAGCTACGCCGGTCTACCCCTGTCAGAGGAACGTTTAGGGGGGGTAGTCGATCCGAGTGTGCACAGATCAGGGTTTCGCCGGAGGAAGACCACGAGAACATCGGAATCAGATGAAAACTTGCATGTGCCCCTAGCATATGTGTGTGAGTGTGGTGAGAGGTTGGTATAGGTGCTTGCATTTGTCCCCCCTCGCATGCATGCGCTCTAACCTAGAAGCGAAGGTTCCGGACCCGTATAAGGGGGAATCTCCCTGTTTAGGAGAAACCGGGTAGGATAGTGCCCCAACTTGTGAACCAACATGGGTTTACATCACCCTATGACCTAAACAAACACAAAACAAGAGAGATCTACGCCGGGCTACCCCTGTCAGAGGAACGTCTAGGGGGGTAGACGATCCGAGTGTGCACAGATCAGGGTTTCGCCGGAGGAAGACCACGAGAACATCGGAATCAGATGAAAACTTGCATGTGCCCCTAGCATATGTGTGTGAGTGTGGTGAGAGGTTGGTATAGGTGCTTTCACGTGTCCCCCCTCGCATGCATGAGCTCTAACCTAGAAGCGAAGGTTCCGGACCCGTATAAGGGGGAATCTCCCCGTTGAGGTGAAACCGGGTAGGATAGTGCCCCAACTTGTGAACCAACATGGTTTTACATCACCCTATGACCTAAAAAAAAACAAAACAAGAGAGAGCTACGCCGGGCTACCCCTGTCCGAGGAACGTCTAGGGGGGTAGACGATCCGAGTGTGCACAGATCAGGGTTTCGCCGGAGGAAGACCACGAGAACATCGGAATCAGATGAAAACTTGCATGTGTCCCTAGCATATGTGTGTGAGTGTGGTGAGAGGTTGGTATAGGTGCTTGCATGTGTCCCCCCTCGCATGCATGCGCTCTAACCTAGAAGCGAAGGTTCCGGACCCGTATAAGGGGGAATCTCCCCGTTTAGGTGAAACCAGGTAGGATAGTGCCCCAACTTGTGAACCAACATGGTTTTACATCATCCTATGAACTAAACAAACACAAAACAAGAGAGAGTTATGCCGGGCTACCCCTGGCAGAGGAACGTCTAGGGGGTTAGACGATCCGAGTGTGCACAGATCAGGGTTTCGCTGGAGGAAGACCACGAGAACATCGGAATCAGATGAAAACTTGCATGTGCCCCTAGAATATGTGTGTGAGTGTGGTGAGAGGTTTGTATAGGTGCTTGCATGTGTCCCCCCTCGCATGCATGCGCTCTAACCTAGAAGCGAAGGTTCCGGACCCGTATAAGGGGGAATCTCTCCGTTTAGGTGAAACCGGGTAGGATAGTGCCCCAACTTGTGAACCAACATGGTTTTACATCACCCTATGACCTAAATAAACACAAAACAAGAGAGAGGTATGCCGGGGTACCCCTGTCAGAGGAACGTCTAGGGGGTAGACGATCCGAGTGTGCACAGATCAGGGTTTCGCCGGAGGAAGACCACGAGAACATCGGAATCAGATGAAAACTTGCATGTGCCCCTAGCATATGTGTGTGAGTGTGGTGAGAGGTTGGTATAGGTGCTTGCATTTGTCCCCCCTCGCATGCATGCGCTCTAACCTAGAAGCGAAGGTTCCGGACCCGTATAAGGGGGAATCTCCCTGTTTAGGAGAAACCGGGTAGGATAGTGCCCCAACTTGTGAACCAACATGGGTTTACATCACCCTATGACCTAAACAAACACAAAACAAGAGAGAGATACACCGGGCTACCCCTGTCAGAGGAACGTCTAGGGGGGTAGACGATCCGAGTGTGCACAGGTCAGGGTTTCGCCGGAGGAAGACCACGAGAACATCAGAATCAGATGAAAACTTGTATGTGCCCCTAGCATATGTGTGTGAGTGTGGTGAGAGGTTGGTATAGGTGCTTGCATGTGTCCCCCCTCGCATGCATGAGCTCTAACCTAGAAGCGAAGGTTCCGGACCCGTATAAGGGGGAATCTCCCCGTTGAGGTGAAACCGGGTAGGATAGTGCCCCAACTTGTGAACCAACATGGTTTTACATCACCCTATGACCTAAAAAAACACAAAACAAGAGAGAGCTACGCCGGGCTACCCCTGTCCGAGGAACGTCTAGGGGGGTAGACGATCCGAGTGTGCACAGATCAGGGTTTCGCCGGAGGAAGACCACGAGAACATCGGAATCAGATGAAAACTTGCATGTGTCCCTAGCATATGTGTGTGAGTGTGGTGAGAGGTTGGTATAGGTGCTTGCATGTGTCCTCCCTAGCATGCATGCGCTCTAACCTAGAAGCGAAGGTTCCGGACCTGTATAAGGGGGAATCTCCCTGTTTAGGTGAGACCGGGTAGGATAGTGCCCCAACTTGTGAACCAACATGGTTTTACATCACCCTATGACCTAAACAAACACAAAACAAGAGAGAGCTACGCCGGGCTACCCCTGTCAGAGGAACGTCTAGGGGGGTAGACGATCCGAGTGTGCACAGATCAGGGTTTCGCCGGAGGAAGACCACGAGAACATCGGAATCAGATGAAAACTTGCATGTGTCCCTAGCATATGTGTGTGAGTGTGGTGAGAGGTTGGTATAGGTGCTTGCATGTGTCCCCCCTCGCATGCATGCGCTCTAACCTAGAAGCGAAGGTTCCGGACCCATATAAGGGGGAATCTGCCTGTTTAGGTGAAATCGGGTAGGATAGTGCCCCAACTTGTGAACCAACATGGTTTTACATCACCCTATGACCTAAAAAAACACAAAACAAGAGAGAGCTACGCCGGGCTACCCTATCAGAGGAACGTCTAGGGGGGTAGACGATCCGAGTGTGCACACATCAGGGTTTCGCCGGAGGAAGACCACGAGAACATCGAAATCAGATGAAAACTTGCATGTGCCCCTAGCATATGTGTGTGAGTGTGGTGAGAGGTTGTTATAGGTGCTTGCATGTGTCCCCCCTCGCATGCATGCGCTCTAACCTAGAAGCGAACGTTCCGGACCCGTATAAGGGGGAATCTCCCTGTTTAGGTGAAACCGGGTAGGATAGTGCCCCAACTTGTGAACCAACATGGTTTTACATCACCCTATGACCTAAACAAACACAAAACAAGAGAGAGATACGCCGGGCTACCCCTGTCAGAGGAACGTCTAGGGGGGTAGACGATCTGAGTGTGCACAGATCAGGGTTTCGCCGGAGGAAGACCACGAGAACATCAGAATCAAATGAAAACTTGCATGTGCCCCTAGAATATGTGTGTGAGTGTGGTGAGAGGTTGGTATAGGTGCTTGCATTTGTCCCCCCTCGCATGCATGAGCTCTAACCTAGAAGCGAAGGTTCCGGACCCGTATAAGGGGGAATCTCCCCGTTGAGGTGAAACCGGGTAGGATAGTGCCCCAACTTGTGAACCAACATGGTTTTACATCACCCTATGACCTAAAACAAAACAAAACAAGAGAGAGCTACGCCGGGCTACCCCTGTCCGAGGAACGTCTAGGGGGGTAGACGATCCGAGTGTGCACAGATCAGGGTTTCGCCGGAGGAAGACCACGAGAACATCGGAATCAGATGAAAACTTGCATGTGTCCCTAGCATATGTGTGTGAGTGTGGTGAGAGGTTGGTATAGGTGCTTGCATGTGTCCTCCCTAGCATGCATGCGCTCTAACCTAGAAGCGAAGGTTCCGGACCTGTATAAGGGGGAATCTCCCTGTTTAGGTGAGACCGGGTAGGATAGTGCCCCAACTTGTGAACCAACATGGTTTTACATCACCCTATGACCTAAACAAACACAAAACAAGAGAGAGCTACGCCGGGCTACCCCTGTCAGAGGAACGTCTAGGGGGGTAGACGATCCGAGTGTGCACAGATCAGGGTTTCGCCGGAGGAAGACCACGAGAACATCGGAATCAGATGAAAACTTGCATGTGTCCCTAGCATATGTGTGTGAGTGTGGTGAGAGGTTGGTATAGGTGCTTGCATGTGTCCCCCCTCGCATGCATGCGCTCTAACCTAGAAGCGAAGGTTCCGGACCCATATAAGGGGGAATCTGCCTGTTTAGGTGAAATCGGGTAGGATAGTGCCCCAACTTGTGAACCAACATGGTTTTACATCACCCTATGACCTAAAAAAACACAAAACAAGAGAGAGCTACGCCGGGCTACCCTATCGGAGGAACGTCTAGGGGGGTAGACGATCCGAGTGTGCACACATCAGGGTTTCGCCGGAGGAAGACCACGAGAACATCGAAATCAGATGAAAACTTGCATGTGCCCCTAGCATATGTGTGTGAGTGTGGTGAGAGGTTGTTATAGGTGCTTGCATGTGTCCCCCCTCGCATGCATGCGCTCTAACCTAGAAGCGAACGTTCCGGACCCGTATAAGGGGGAATCTCCCTGTTTAGGTGAAACCGGGTAGGATAGTGCCCCAACTTGTGAACCAACATGGTTTTACATCACCCTATGACCTAAACAAACACAAAACAAGAGAGAGATACGCCGGGCTACCCCTGTCAGAGGAACGTCTAGGGGGGTAGACGATCTGAGTGTGCACAGATCAGGGTTTCGCCGGAGGAAGACCACGAGAACATCAGAATCAAATGAAAACTTGCATGTGCCCCTAGAATATGTGTGTGAGTGTGGTGAGAGGTTGGTATAGGTGCTTGCATTTGTCCCCCCTCGCATGCATGCGCTCTAACCTAGAAGCGAAGGTTCCGGACCCGTATAAGGGGGAATCTCCCCGTTTAGGAGAAACCGGGTAGGATAGTGCCGCAACTTGTGAACCAACATGGTTTTACATCACCCTATGACCTAAACAAACACAAAACAAGAGAGATCTACACCGGTCTACCCCTGTCAGAGGAACGTCTAGGGGGTAGACGATCCGAGTGTGCACAGATCAGGGTTTCGCTGGAGGAAGACCACGAGAACATCAGAATCAGATGAAAACTTGCATGTGCCCTTAGCATATGTGTGTGAGTGTGGTGAGAGGTTGGTTTAGGTGCTTGCATGTGTCCCACCTCGCATGCATGCGCTCTAACCTAGAAGCGAAGGTTTCGGACCCGTATAAGGGGGAATCTCCCCGTTTAGGTGAAACCGGGTAGGATAGTGCCCCAACTTGTGAACCAACATGGTTTTACATCACCCTATGACCTAAACAAACACAAAACAAGAGAGATCTACGCCGGGCTACCTCTATCAGAGGAACGTCTAGGGGGGTAGACTATCCGAGTGTGCACAAATCAAGGTTTCGCCGGGGGAAGACCACGAGAACATCAGAATCAGATGAAAACTTGCATGTGCCCCTAGAATATGTGTGTGAGTGTGGTGAGAGGTTGCTATAGGTTCTTGCATGTGTCCCCCCTCGCATGCATGCGCTCTAACCTAGAAGCGAAGGTTCCGGACACGTATAAGGGGGAATCTCCCCGTTTAGGTGAAACCGGGGAGGATAGTGCCCCAACTTTTGAACCAACATGGTTTTACATCACCCTATGACCTAAACAAACACAAAACAAGAGAGAGCTACGCCGGTCTACCCCTGTCAGAGGAACGTTTAGGGGGGTAGTCGATCCGAGTGTGCACAGATCAGGGTTTCGCCGGAGGAAGACCACGAGAACATCGGAATCAAATGAAAACTTGCATGTGCCCCTAGCATATGTGTGTGAGTGTGGTGAGAGGTTGGTATAGGTGCTTGCATTTGTCCCCCCTCGCATGCATGCGCTCTAACCTAGAAGCGAAGGTTTCAGACCCGTATAAGGGGGAATCTCCCCGTTTTTGAGAAACCGGGTAGGATAGTGCCCCAACTTGTGAACCAACATGGTTTTACATCACCCTATGACCTAAACAAACACAAAACAAGAGAGAGCTACGCCGGGCTACCCCTGTCCGAGGAACGTCTAGGGGGGTAGACGATCCGAGTGTGCACAGATCAGGGTTTCGCCGGAGGAAGACCACGAGAACATCGGAATCAGATGAAAACTTGCATGTGTCCCTAGCATATGTGTGTGAGTGTGGTGAGAGGTTGGTATAGGTGCTTGCATGTGTCCCCCGTCGCATGCATGCGCTATAACCTAGAAGCGAAGGTTCTGGACCCGTATAAGGGGGAATCTCCCCGTTTAGGTGAAACCAGGTAGGATAGTGCCCCAACTTGTGAACCAACATGGGTTTACATCACCCTATGACCTAAACAAACACAAAACAAGAGAGAGCTACGCTGGGCTACCCCTGTCAGAGGAACGTCTAGGGGGGGTAGATGATCCGAGTGTGCATAGATCAAGGTTTCGCCGGAGGAAGACCACGAGAACATCAGAATCAGATGAAAACTTGCATGTGTCCCTAGCATATGTGTGTGAGTGTGGTGAGAGGTTGGTATAGGTGCTTGCATGTGTCCCCCCTCGCATGCATGCGCTCTAACCTAGAAGCGAAGGTTCCGGACCCGTATAAGGGGGAATCTCCCCGTTTAGGTGAAACCAGGTAGGATAGTGCCCCAACTTGTGAACCAACATGGTTTTACATCATCCTATGAACTAAACAAACACAAAACAAGAGAGAGTTATGCCGGGCTACCCCTGGCAGAGGAACGTCTAGGGGGTTAGACGATCCGAGTGTGCACAGATCAGGGTTTCGCTGGAGGAAGACCACGAGAACATCGGAATCAGATGAAAACTTGCATGTGCCCCTAGAATATGTGTGTGAGTGTGGTGAGAGGTTTGTATAGGTGCTTGCATGTGTCCCCCCTCGCATGCATGCGCTCTAACCTAGAAGCGAAGGTTCCAGACCCGTATAAGGGGGAATCTCTCCGTTTAGGTGAAACCGGGTAGGATAGTGCCCCAACTTGTGAACCAACATGGTTTTACATCACCCTATGACCTAAATAAACACAAAACAAGAGAGAGGTATGCCGGGGTACCCCTGTCAGAGGAACGTCTAGGGGGTAGACGATCCGAGTGTGCACAGATCAGGGTTTCGCCGGAGGAAGACCACGAGAACATCGGAATCAGATGAAAACTTGCATGTGCCCCTAGCATATGTGTGTGAGTGTGGTGAGAGGTTGGTATAGGTGCTTGCATTTGTCCCCCCTCGCATGCATGCGCTCTAACCTAGAAGCGAAGGTTGCGGACCCGTATAAGGGGGAATCTCCCTGTTTAGGAGAAACCGGGTAGGATAGTGCCCCAACTTGTGAACCAACATGGGTTTACATCACCCTATGACCTAAACAAACACAAAACAAGAGAGAGATACACCGGGCTACCCCTGTCAGAGGAACGTCTAGGGGGGTAGACGATCCGAGTGTGCACAGATCAGGGTTTCGCCGGAGGAAGACCACGAGAACATCAGAATCAGATGAAAACTTGTATGTGCCCCTAGCATATGTGTGTGAGTGTGGTGAGAGGTTGGTATAGGTGCTTGCATGTGTCCCCCCTCGCATGCATGAGCTCTAACCTAGAAGCGAAGGTTCCGGACCCGTATAAGGGGGAATCTCCCCGTTGAGGTGAAACCGGGTAGGATAGTGCCCCAACTTGTGAACCAACATGGTTTTACCTCACCCTATGACCTAAACAAACACAAAACAAGAGAGAGCTACGCCGGGCTACCCCTGTCCGAGGAACGTCTAGGGGGGTAGACGATCCGAGTGTGCACAGATCAGGGTTTCGCCGGAGGAAGACCACGAGAACATCGGAATCAGATGAAAACTTGCATGTGTCCCTAGCATATGTGTGTGAGTGTGGTGAGAGGTTGGTATAGGTGCTTGCATGTGTCCTCCCTAGCATGCATGCGCTCTAACCTAGAAGCGAAGGTTCCGGACCTGTATAAGGGGGAATCTCCCCGTTTAGGTGAGACCGGGTAGGATAGTGCCCCAACTTGTGAACCAACATGGTTTTACATCACCCTATGACCTAAACAAACACAAAACAAGAGAGAGCTACGCCGGGCTACCCCTGTCAGAGGAACGTCTAGGGGGGTAGACGATCCGAGTGTGCACAGATCAGGGTTTCGCCGGAGGAAGACCACGAGAACATCGGAATCAGATGAAAACTTGCATGTGTCCCTAGCATATGTGTGTGAGTGTGGTGAGAGGTTGGTATAGGTGCTTGCATGTGTCCCCCCTCGCATGCATGCGCTCTAACCTAGAAGCGAAGGTTCCGGACCCATATAAGGGGGAATCTGCCTGTTTAGGTGAAATCGGGTAGGATAGTGCCCCAACTTGTGAACCAACATGGTTTTACATCACCCTATGACCTAAAAAAACACAAAACAAGAGAGAGCTACGCCGGGCTACCCTATCAGAGGAACGTCTAGGGGGGTAGATGATCCGAGTGTGCACACATCAGGGTTTCGCCGGAGGAAGACCACGAGAACATCGAAATCAGATGAAAACTTGCATGTGCCCCTAGCATATGTGTGTGAGTGTGGTGAGAGGTTGTTATATGTGCTTGCATGTGTCCCCCCTCGCATGCATGCGCTCTAACCTAGAAGCGAAGGTTCCGGACCCGTATAAGGGGGAATCTCCCTGTTTAGGTGCAACCGGGTAGGATAGTGCCCCAACTTGTGAACCAACATGGTTTTACATCACCCTATGACCTAAACAAACACAAAACAAGAGAGAGATACGCCGGTCTACCCCTGTCAGAGGAACGTCTAGGGGGGTAGACGATCCGAGTGTGCACAGATCAGGGTTTCGCCGGAGGAAGACCACGAGAACATCACAATCAAATGAAAACTTGCATGTGCCCCTAGAATATGTGTGTGAGTGTGGTGAGAGGTTGGTATAGGTGCTTGCATTTGTCCCCCCTCGCATGCATGCGCTCTAACCTAGAAGCGAAGGTTCCGGACCCGTATAAGGGGGAATCTCCCCGTTTAGGAGAAACCGGGTAGGATAGTGCCGCAACTTGTGAACCAACATGGTTTTACATCACCATGTGACCTAAACAAACACAAAACAAGAGAGATCTACGCCGGTCTACCCCTGTCAGAGGAACGTCTAGGGGGTAGACGATCCGAGTGTGCACAGATCAGGGTTTCGCTGGAGGAAGACCACGAGAACATCAGAATCAGATGAAAACTTGCATGTGCCCCTAGCATATGTGTGTGAGTGTGGTGAGAGGTTGGTTTAGGTGCTTGCATGTGTCCCACCTCGCATGCATGCGCTCTAACCTAGAAGCGAAGGTTTCGGACCCGTATAAGGGGGAATCTCCCCGTTTAGGTGAAACCGGGTAGGATAGTGCCCCAACTTGTGAACCAACATGGTTTTACATCACTCTATGACCTAAAAAAACACAAAACAAGACAAAGCTATGCCGGGCTACCCCTGTCAGAGGAACGTCTAGGGGGGTAGACGATCCGAGTGTGCACAGATCAGGGTTTCGCCGGAGTAAGACCACGAGAACATCGAAATCAGATGAAAACTTGCATGTTTCCCTAGCATATGTGTGTGAGTGTGGTGAGAGGTTGGTATAGGTGCTTGCATGTGTCCCCCTCGCATGCATGCGCTCTAACCTAGAAGCGAAGGTTCCGGACCCGTATAAGGGGGAATCTGCCTGTTTAGGTGAAATCGGGTAGGATAGTGCCCCAACTTGTGAACCAACATGGTTTTACATCACCCTATGACCTAAACAAACACAAAACAAGAGAGAGCTACGCCAGGCTACCCCTATCAGAGGAACGTCTAGGGGGGTAGACGATCCGAGTGTGCACAGATCAGGGTTTCGCCGGAGGAAGACCACGAGAACATCGGAATCAGATGAAAACTTGCATGTGCCCCTAGCATATGTGTGTGAGTGTGGTGAGAGGTTGGTATAGGTGCTTGAATGTGTCCCCCCTCGCATGCATGCGCTCTAACCTAGAAGCGAAGGTTCCGGACCCGTATAAGGGGGAATCTCCCCGTTTAGGTGAAACCGGGTAGGATAGTGCCCCAACTTGTGAACCAACATGGTTTTACATCACCCTATGACCTAAACAAACACAAAACAAGAGAGAGCTACGCCGGGCTACCTCTATCAGAAGAACGTCTAGGGGGGTAGACTATCCGAGTGTGCACAGATCAAGGTTTCGCCGGAGGAAGACCACGAGAACATCAGAATCAGATGAAAACTTGCATGTGCGCCTAGAATATGTGTGTGAGTGTGGTGAGAGGTTGCTATAGGTTCTTGCATGTGTCCCCCCTCGCATGCATGCGCTCTAACCTAGAAGCGAAGGTTCCGGACACGTATAAAGGGAATCTCCCCGTTTAGGTGAAACCGGGGAGGATAGTGCCCCAACTTTTGAACCAACATGGTTTTACATCACCCTATGACCTAAACAAACACAAAACAAGAGAGAGCTACGCCGGTCTACCCCTGTCAGAGGAATGTCTAGGGGGGTAGTCGATCCGAGTGTGCACAGATCAGGGTTTCGCCGGAGGAAGACCACGAGAACATCGGAATCAAATGAAAACTTGCATGTGCCCCTAGCATATGTGTGTGAGTGTGGTGAGAGGTTGGTATAGGTGCTTGCATTTGTCCCCCCTCGCATGCATGCGCTCTAACCTAGAAGCGAAGGTTTCAGACCCGTATAAGGGGGAATCTCCCCGTTTTTGAGAAACCGGGTAGGATAGTGCCCCAACTTGTGAACCAACATGGTTTTACATCACTCTATGACCTAAACAAACACAAAACAAAAGAGAGCTACGCCGGGCAACCCCTGTCAGAGGAACGTCTAGGGGGTAGACGATCCGAGTGTGCACAGATCAGGGTTTCGCCGGAGTAAGACCACGAGAACATCGGAATCAGATGAAAACTTGCATGTGTCCCTAGCATATGTGTGTGAGTGTGGTGAGAGGTTGGTATAGGTGCTTGCATGTGTCCCCCCTCGCATGCATGCGCTCTAACCTAGAAGCGAAGGTTCTGGACCCGTATAAGGGGGAATCTGCCTGTTTAGGTGAAATCGGGTAGGATAGTGCCCCAACTGGTGAACCAACATGGTTTTACATCACCCTATGACCTAAACAAACACAAAACAATAGAGAGCTACGCCGGGCTACCCCTATCAGAGGAACGTCTAGGGGGGTAGACGATCCGAGTGTGCACAGATCAAGGTTTCGCCGGAGGAAGACCACGAGAACATCAGAATCAGATGAAAACTTGCATGTGCACCTAGAATATGTGTGTGAGTGTGGTGAGATGTTGCTATAGGTGCTTGCATGTGTCCCCCCTCGCATGCCTGCGCTCTAACCTTGAAGCGAAGGTTCCGGACACGTATAAGGGGGAATCTCCCCGTTTAGGTGAAACCGGGGAGGATAGTGCCCCAACTTTTGAACCAACATGGTTTTACATCACCCTATGACCTAAACAAACACAAAACAAGAGAGAGCTACGCCGGGCTACCCCTGTCAGAGGAATGTCTAGGGGGGTAGTCGATCCAAGTGTGCACAGATCAGGGTTTCGCCGGAGGAAGACCACGAGAACATCGGAATCAAATGAAAACTTGCATGTGCCCCTAGCATATGTGTGTGAGTGTGGTGAGAGGTTGGTATAGGTGCTTGCATTTGTCCCCCTCGCATGCATGCGCTCTAACCTAGAAGCGAAGGTTCCGGACCCGTATAAGGGGGAATCTCCCTATTTTTGAGAAACCGGGTAGGATAGTGCCCCAACTTGTGAACCAACATGGTTTTACATCACCCTATGACCTAAACAAACACAAAACAAGAGAGATCTACTCCGGTCTACCCCTGTCAGAGGAACGTCTAGGGGGTAGACGATCTGAGTGTGCACAGATCCGGGTTTCGCTGGAGGAAGACCACGAGAACATCGGAATCTGATGAAAACTTGCATGTGCCCCTAGCATATGTGTGTGAGTGTGGTGAGAGGTTGGTATAGGTGCTTGCATGTGTCCCCCCTCGCATGCATGCGCTCTAACCTAGAAGCGAAGGTTTCAGACCCGTATAAGGGGGAATCTCCCCGTTTAGGTGAAACCGGGTAGGATAGTGCCCCAACTTGTGAAACAACATGGTTTTACATCACCCTATGACCTAAACAAACACAAAACAAGAGAGATCTATGCCGGTCTACCCCTGTCAGAGGAACGTCTAGGGGTAGACGATCCGAGTGTGCACAGATCAGGGTTTCGCTGGAGGAAGACCACGAGAACATCGGAATCAGATGAAAACTTGCATGTGTCCCTAGCATATGTGTGTGAGTGTGGTGAGAGGTTGGTTTAGGTGCTTGCATGTGTCCCCCCTCGCATGCATGCGCTCTAACCTAGAAGCGAAGGTTTCGGACCCGTATAAGGGGGAATCTGCCTGTTTAGGAGAAACCGGGTAGGATAGTGCCGCAACTTGTGAACCAACATGGTTTTACATCACCCTATGACCTAAACAAACACAAAACAAGAGAGATCTACGCCGGTCTACCCCTGTCATAGGAACGTCTAGGGGGTAGACGATCCGAGTGTGCACAGATCAGGGTTTCGCTGGAGGAAGACCACGAGAACATCAGAATCAGATGAAAACTTGCATGTGCCCTTAGCATATGTGTGTGAGTGTGGTGAGAGGTTGGTTTAGGTGCTTGCATGTGTCCCACCTCGCATGCATGCGCTCTAACCTAGAAGCGAAGGTTTCAGACCCGTATAAGGGGGAATCTCCCCGTTTAGGTGAAACCGGGTAGGATAGTGCCCCAACTTGTGAACCAACATGGTTTTACATCACCCTATGACCTAAACAAACACAAAACAAGAGAGATCTACGCCGGGCTACCTCTATCAGAGGAACGTCTAGGGGGGTAGACTATCCGAGTGTGCACAGATCAAGGTTTCGCCGGGGGAAGACCACGAGAACATCAGAATCAGATGAAAACTTGCATGTGCCCCTAGAATATGTGTGTGAGTGTGGTGAGAGGTTGCTATAGGTTCTTGCATGTGTCCCCCCTCGCATGCATGCGCTCTAACCTAGAAGCGAAGGTTCCGGACACGTATAAGGGGGAATCTCCCCGTTTAGGTGAAACCGGGGAGGATAGTGCCCCAACTTTTGAACCAACATGGTTTTACATCACCCTATGACCTAAACAAACACAAAACAAGAGAGAGCTACGCCGGTCTACCCCTGTCAGAGGAACGTTTAGGGGGGTAGTCGATCCGAGTGTGCACAGATCAGGGTTTCGCCGGAGGAAGACCACGAGAACATCGGAATCAAATGAAAACTTGCATGTGCCCCTAGCATATGTGTGTGAGTGTGGTGAGAGGTTGGTATAGGTGCTTGCATTTGTCCCCCCTCGCATGCATGCGCTCTAACCTAGAAGCGAAGGTTTCGGACCCGTATAAGGGGGAATCTCCCCGTTTTTGAGAAACCGGGTAGGATAGTGCCCCAACTTGTGAACCAACATGGTTTTACATCACCCTATGACCTAAACAAACACAAAACAAGAGAGAGCTACGCCGGGCTACCCCTGTCCGAGGAACGTCTAGGGGGGTAGACGATCCGAGTGTGCACAGATCAGGGTTTCGCCGGAGGAAGACCACGAGAACATCGGAATCAGATGAAAACTTGCATGTGTCCCTAGCATATGTGTGTGAGTGTGGTGAGAGGTTGGTATAGGTGCTTGCACGTGTCCCCCGTCGCATGCATGCGCTATAACCTAGAAGCGAAGGTTCTGGACCCGTATAAGGGGGAATCTCCCCGTTTAGGTGAAACCAGGTAGGATAGTGCCCCAACTTGTGAACCAACATGGGTTTACATCACCCTATGACCTAAACAAAGACAAAACAAGAGAGAGCTACGCCGGGCTACCCCTGTCAGAGGAACGTCTAGGGGGGGTAGATGATCCGAGTGTGCATAGATCAAGGTTTCGCCGGAGGAAGACCACGAGAACATCAGAATCAGATGAAAACTTGCATGTGTCCCTAGCATATGTGTGTGAGTGTGGTGAGAGGTTGGTATAGGTGCTTGCATGTGTCCCCCCTCGCATGCATGCGCTCTAACCTAGAAGCGAAGGTTCCGGACCCGTATAAGGGGGAATCTCCCCGTTTAGGTGAAACCAGGTAGGATAGTGCCCCAACTTGTGAACCAACATGGTTTTACATCATCCTATGAACTAAACAAACACAAAACAAGAGAGAGTTATGCCGGGCTACCCCTGGCAGAGGAACGTCTAGGGGGTTAGACGATCCGAGTGTGCACAGATCAGGGTTTCGCTGGAGGAAGACCACGAGAACATCGGAATCAGATGAAAACTTGCATGTGCCCCTAGAATATGTGTGTGAGTGTGGTGAGAGGTTTGTATAGGTGCTTGCATGTGTCCCCCCTCGCATGCATGCGCTCTAACCTAGAAGCGAAGGTTCCAGACCCGTATAAGGGGGAATCTCTCCGTTTAGGTGAAACCGGGTAGGATAGTGCCCCAACTTGTGAACCAACATGGTTTTACATCACCCTATGACCTAAATAAACACAAAACAAGAGAGAGGTATGCCGGGGTACCCCTGTCAGAGGAACGTCTAGGGGGTAGACGATCCGAGTGTGCACAGATCAGGGTTTCGCCGGAGGAAGACCACGAGAACATCGGAATCAGATGAAAACTTGCATGTGCCCCTAGCATATGTGTGTGAGTGTGGTGAGAGGTTGGTATAGGTGCTTGCATTTGTCCCCCCTCGCATGCATGCGCTCTAACCTAGAAGCGAAGGTTCCGGACCCGTATAAGGGGGAATCTCCCTGTTTAGGAGAAACCGGGTAGGATAGTGCCCCAACTTGTGAACCAACATGGGTTTACATCACCCTATGACCTAAACAAACACAAAACAAGAGAGAGATACACCGGGCTACCCCTGTCAGAGGAACGTCTAGGGGGGTAGACGATCCGAGTGTGCACAGATCAGGGTTTTGCCGGAGGAAGACCACGAGAACATCAGAATCAGATGAAAACTTGTATGTGCCCCTAGCATATGTGTGTGAGTGTGGTGAGAGGTTGGTATAGGTGCTTGCATGTGTCCCCCCTCGCATGCATGAGCTCTAACCTAGAAGCGAAGGTTCCGGACCCGTATAAGGGGGAATCTCCCCGTTGAGGTGAAACCGGGTAGGATAGTGCCCCAACTTGTGAACCAACATGGTTTTACCTCACCCTATGACCTAAACAAACACAAAACAAGAGAGAGCTACGCCGGGCTACCCCTGTCCGAGGAACGTCTAGGGGGGTAGACGATCCGAGTGTGCACAGATCAGGGTTTCGCCGGAGGAAGACCACGAGAACATCGGAATCAGATGAAAACTTGCATGTGTCCCTAGCATATGTGTGTGAGTGTGGTAAGAGGTTGGTATAGGTGCTTGCATGTGTCCTCCCTAGCATGCATGCGCTCTAACCTAGAAGCGAAGGTTCCGGACCTGTATAAGGGGGAATCTCCCCGTTTAGGTGAGACCGGGTAGGATAGTGCCCCAACTTGTGAACCAACATGGTTTTACATCACCCTATGACCTAAACAAACACAAAACAAGAGAGAGCTACGCCGGGCTACCCCTGTCAGAGGAACGTCTAGGGGGGTAGACGATCCGAGTGTGCACAGATCAGGGTTTCGCCGGAGGAAGACCACGAGAACATCGGAATTAGATGAAAACTTGCATGTGTCCCTAGCATATGTGTGTGAGTGTGGTGAGAGGTTGGTATAGGTGCTTGCATGTGTCCCCCCTCGCATGCATGCGCTCTAACCTAGAAGCGAAGGTTCCGGACCCATATAAGGGGGAATCTGCCTGTTTAGGTGAAATCGGGTAGGATAGTGCCCCAACTTGTGAACCAACATGGTTTTACATCACCCTATGACCTAAAAAAACACAAAACAAGAGAGAGCTACGCCGGGCTACCCTATCAGAGGAACGTCTAGGGGGTAGACGATCCGAGTGTGCACACATCAGGGTTTCGCCGGAGGAAGACCACGAGAACATCGAAATCAGATGAAAACTTGCATGTGCCCATAGCATATGTGTGTGAGTGTGGTGAGAGGTTGTTATATGTGCTTGCATGTGTCCCCCCTCGCATGCATGCGCTCTAACCTAGAAGCGAAGGTTCCGGACCCGTATAAGGGGGAATCTCCCTGTTTAGGTGCAACCGGGTAGGATAGTGCCCCAACTTGTGAACCAACATGGTTTTACATCACCCTATGACCTAAACAAACACAAAACAAGAGAGAGATACGCCGGGCTACCCCTGTCAGAGGAACGTCTAGGGGGGTAGACGATCCGAGTGTGCACAGATCAGGGTTTCGCCGGAGGAAGACCACGAGAACATCAGAATCAAATGAAAACTTGCATGTGCCCCTAGAATATGTGTGTGAGTGTGGTGAGAGGTTGGTATAGGTGCTTGCATTTGTCCCCCCTCGCATGCATGCGCTCTAACCTAGAAGCGAAGGTTCCGGACCCGTATAAGGGGGAATCTCCCCGTTTAGGAGAAACCGGGTAGGATAGTGCCGCAACTTGTGAACCAACATGGTTTTACATCACCCTATGACCTAAACAAACACAAAACAAGAGAGATCTACGCCGGTCTACCCCTGTCAGAGGAACGTCTAGGGGGTAGACGATCCGAGTGTGCACAGATCAGGGTTTCGCTGGAGGAAGACCACGAGAACATCAGAATCAGATGAAAACTTGCATGTGCCCCTAGCATATGTGTGTGAGTGTGGTGAGAGGTTGGTTTAGGTGCTTGCATGTGTCCCACCTCGCATGCATGCGCTCTAACCTAGAAGCGAAGGTTTCGGACCCGTATAAGGGGGAATCTCCCCGTTTAGGTGAAACCGGGTAGGATAGTGCCCCAACTTGTGAACCAACATGGTTTTACATCACTCTATGACCTAAAAAAACACAAAACAAGACAGAGCTATGCCGGGCTACCCCTGTCAGAGGAACGTCTAGGGGGGTAGACGATCCGAGTGTGCACAGATCAGGGTTTCGCCGGAGTAAGACCACGAGAACATCGAAATCAGATGAAAACTTGCATGTTTCCCTAGCATATGTGTGTGAGTGTGGTGAGAGGTTGGTATAGGTGCTTGCATGTGTCCCCCTCGCATGCATGCGCTCTAACCTAGAAGCGAAGGTTCCGGACCCGTATAAGGGGGAATCTGCCTGTTTAGGTGAAATCGGGTAGGATAGTGCCCCAACTTGTGAACCAACATGGTTTTACATCACCCTATGACCTAAACAAACACAAAACAAGAGAGAGCTACGCCAGGCTACCCCTATCAGAGGAACGTCTAGGGGGTAGACGATCCGAGTGTGCACAGATCAGGGTTTCGCCGGAGGAAGACCACGAGAACATCGGAATCAGATGAAAACTTGCATGTGCCCCTAGCATATGTGTGTGAGTGTGGTGAGAGGTTGGTATAGGTGCTTGAATGTGTCCCCCCTCGCATGCATGCGCTCTAACCTAGAAGCGAAGGTTCCGGACCCGTATAAGGGGGAATCTCCCTGTTTAGGTGAAACCGGGTAGGATAGTGCCCCAACTTGTGAACCAACATGGTTTTACATCACCCTATGACCTAAACAAACACAAAACAAGAGAGATCTACGCCGGGCTACCTCTATCAGAAGAACGTCTAGGGGGGTAGACTATCCGAGTGTGCACAGATCAAGGTTTCGCCGGAGGAAGACCACGAGAACATCAGAATCAGATGAAAACTTGCATGTGCGCCTAGAATATGTGTGTGAGTGTGGTGAGAGGTTGCTATAGGTTCTTGCATGTGTCCCCCCTCGCATGCATGCGCTCTAACCTAGAAGCGAAGGTTCCGGACACGTATAAAGGGAATCTCCCCGTTTAGGTGAAACCGGGGAGGATAGTGCCCCAACTTTTGAACCAACATGGTTTTACATCACCCTATGACCTAAACAAACACAAAACAAGAGAGAGCTACGCCGGTCTACCCCTGTCAGAGGAATGTCTAGGGGGGTAGTCGATCCGAGTGTGCACAGATCAGGGTTTCGCCGGAGGAAGACCACGAGAACATCGGAATCAAATGAAAACTTGCATGTGCCCCTAGCATATGTGTGTGAGTGTGGTGAGAGGTTGGTATAGGTGCTTGCATTTGTCCCCCCTCGCATGCATGCGCTCTAACCTAGAAGCGAAGGTTTCAGACCCGTATAAGGGGGAATCTCCCCGTTTTTGAGAAACCGGGTAGGATAGTGCCCCAACTTGTGAACCAACATGGTTTTACATCACTCTATGACCTAAACAAACACAAAACAAAAGAGAGCTACGCCGGGCAACCCCTGTCAGAGGAACGTCTAGGGGGTAGACGATCCGAGTGTGCACAGATCAGGGTTTCGCCGGAGTAAGACCACGAGAACATCGGAATCAGATGAAAACTTGCATGTGTCCCTAGCATATGTGTGTGAGTGTGGTGAGAGGTTGGTATAGGTGCTTGCATGTGTCCCCCCTCGCATGCATGCGCTCTAACCTAGAAGCGAAGGTTCTGGACCCGTATAAGGGGGAATCTGCCTGTTTAGGTGAAATCGGGTAGGATAGTGCCCCAACTGGTGAACCAACATGGTTTTACATCACCCTATGACCTAAACAAACACAAAACAAGAGAGAGCTACGCCGGGCTACCCCTATCAGAGGAACGTCTAGGGGGGTAGACGATCCGAGTGTGCACAGATCAAGGTTTCGCCGGAGGAAGACCACGAGAACATCAGAATCAGATGAAAACTTGCATGTGCACCTAGAATATGTGTGTGAGTGTGGTGAGATGTTGCTATAGGTGCTTGCATGTGTCCCCCCTCGCATGCCTGCGCTCTAACCTTGAAGCGAAGGTTCCGGACACGTATAAGGGGGAATCTCCCCGTTTAGGTGAAACCGGGGAGGATAGTGCCCCAACTTTTGAACCAACATGGTTTTACATCACCCTATGACCTAAACAAACACAAAACAAGAGAGAGCTACGCCGGGCTACCCCTGTCAGAGGAATGTCTAGGGGGGTAGTCAATCCGAGTGTGCACAGATCAGGGTTTCGCCGGAGGAAGACCACGAGAACATCGGAATCAAATGAAAACTTGCATGTGCCCCTAGCATATGTGTGTGAGTGTGGTGAGAGGTTGGTATAGGTGCTTGCATTTGTCCCCCTCGCATGCATGCGCTCTAACCTAGAAGCGAAGGTTCCGGACCCGTATAAGGGGGAATCTCCCTATTTTTGAGAAACCGGGTAGGATAGTGCCCCAACTTGTGAACCAACATGGTTTTACATCACCCTATGACCTAAACAAACACAAAACAAGAGAGATCTACTCCGGTCTACCCCTGTCAGAGGAACGTCTAGGGGGTAGACGATCTGAGTGTGCACAGATCCGGGTTTCGCTGGAGGAAGACCACGAGAACATCGGAATCTGATGAAAACTTGCATGTGCCCCTAGCATATGTGTGTGAGTGTGGTGAGAGGTTGGTATAGGTGCTTGCATGTGTCCCCCCTCGCATGCATGCGCTCTAACCTAGAAGCGAAGGTTTCAGACCCGTATAAGGGGGAATCTCCCCGTTTAGGTGAAACCGGGTAGGATAGTGCCCCAACTTGTGAAACAACATGGTTTTACATCACCCTATGACCTAAACAAACACAAAACAAGAGAGATCTATGCCGGTCTACCCCTGTCAGAGGAACGTCTAGGGGTAGACGATCCGAGTGTGCACAGATCAGGGTTTCGCTGGAGGAAGACCACGAGAACATCGGAATCAGATGAAAACTTGCATGTGTCCCTAGCATATGTGTGTGAGTGTGGTGAGAGGTTGGTTTAGGTGCTTGCATGTGTCCCCCCTCGCATGCATGCGCTCTAACCTAGAAGCGAAGGTTTCGGACCCGTATAAGGGGGAATCTGCCTGTTTAGGTGAAATCGGGTAGGATAGTGCCCCAACTTGTGAACCAACATGGTTTTACACCACCCTATGACCTAAACAAACACAAAACAAGAGAGATATATGCCGAGCTACCCCTATCAGAGGAACGTCTAGGGGGGTAGACGATCCGAGTGTGCACAGATCAGGGTTTCGCCGGAGTAAGACCACGAGAACATCGGAATCAGATGAAAACTTGCATGTGTCCCTAGCATATGTGTGTGAGTGTGGTGAGAGGTTGGTATAGGTGCTTGCATGTGTCCCCCCTCGCATGCATGCGCTCTAACCTAGAAGCGAAGGTTCTGGACCCGTATAAGGGGGAATCTGCCTGTTTAGGTGAAATCGGGTAGGATAGTGCCCCAACTTGTGAACCAACATGGTTTTACATCACCCTATGACCTAAACAAACACAAAACAAGAGAGAGCTACGCCGGGCTACCCCTATCAGAGGAATGTCTAGGGGGGTAGACGATCCGAGTGTGCACAGATCAAGGTTTCGCCGGAGGAAGACCACGAGAACATCAGAATTAGATGAAAACTTGCATGTGCACCTAGAATATGTGTGTGAGTGTGGTGAGATGTTGCTATAGGTGCTTGCATGTGTCCCCCCTCGCATGCATGCGCTCTAACCTAGAAGCGAAGGTTCCGGACACGTATAAGGGGGAATCTCCCCGTTTAGGTGAAACCGGGGAGGATAGTGCCCCAACTTTTGAACCAACATGGTTTTACATCACCCTATGACCTAAACAAACACAAAACAAGAGAGAGCTACGCCGGGCTACCCCTGTCAGAGGAATGTCTAGGGGGGTAGTCGATCCGAGTGTGCACAGATCAGGGTTTCGCCGGAGGAAGACCACGAGAACATCGGAATCAAATGAAAACTTGCATGTGCCCCTAGCATATGTGTGTGAGTGTGGTGAGAGGTTGGTATAGGTGCTTGCATTTGTCCCCCTCGCATGCATGCGCTCTAACCTAGAAGCGAAGGTTCCGGACCCGTATAAGGGGGAATCTCCCCGTTTTTGAGAAACCGGGTAGGATAGTGCCCCAACTTGTGAACCAACATGGTTTTACATCACCCTATGACCTAAACAAACACAAAACAAGAGAGATCTAATCCGGTCTACCCCTGTCAGAGGAACGTCTAGGGGGTAGACGATCTGAGTGTGCACAGATCCGGGTTTCGCTGGAGGAAGACCACGAGAACATCGGAATCTGATGAAAACTTGCATGTGCCCCTAGCATATGTGTGTGAGTGTGGTGAGAGGTTGGTATAGGTGCTTGCATGTGTCCCCCTCGCATGCATGCGCTCTAACCTAGAAGCGAAGCTTTCAGACCCGTATAAGGGGGAATCTCCCCGTTTAGGTGAAACCGGGTAGGATAGTGCCCCAACTTGTGAAACAACATGGTTTTACATCACCCTATGACCTAAACAAACACAAAACAAGAGAGATCTAGGCCGGTCTACCCCTGTCAGAGGAACGTCTAGGGGTAGACGATCCGAGTGTGCACATATCAGGGTTTCGCGGGAGGAAGACCACGAGAACATCGGAATCAGATGAAAACTTGCATGTGTCCCTAGCATATGTGTGTGAGTGTGGTGAGAGGTTGGTTTAGGTGCTTGCATGTGTCCCCCCTCGCATGCATGCGCTCTAACCTAGAAGCGAAGGTTTCGGACCCGTATAAGGGGGAATCTGCCTGTTTAGGTGAAATCGGGTAGGATAGTGCCCCAACTTGTGAACCAACATGGTTTTACACCACCCTATGACCTAAAAAAACACAAAACAAGAGAGAGATACGCCGAGCTACCCCTATCAGAGGAACGTCTAGGGGGGTAGACGATCCGACTGTGCACAGATCAGGGTTTCGCCGGAGGAAGACCACGAGAACATCGGAATCAGATGAAAACTTGCATGTGTCCCTAGCATATGTGTGTGAGTGTGGTGAGAGGTTGGTATAGGTGCTTGAATGTGTCCCCCCTCGCATGCATGCGCTCTAACCTAGAAGCGAAGGTTCCGGACCCGTATAAGGGGGAATCTGCCTGTTTAGGTGAAATCGGGTAGGATAGTGCCCCAACTTGTGAACCAACATGGTTTTACATCACCCTATGACCTAAACAAACACAAAACAAGAGAGAGCTACGCCGGGCGACCCCTATCAGAGGAACGTCTAGGGGGGTAGACGATCCGAGTGTGCACATATCAGGGTTTCGCCGGAGGAAGACCACGAGAACATCGGAATCAGATGAAAACTTGCATGTGCCCCTAGAATATGTGTGTGAGTGTGGTGAGAGGTTGGTATAGGTGCTTGCATGTGTCCCCCCTCGCATGCATGCGCTCTAACCTAGAAGCGAATGTTCTGGACCCGTATAAGGGGGAATCTCCCCGTTTAGGTGAAACCGGGTAGGATAGTGCCCCAACTTGTGAACCAACATGGTTTTACATCACCCTATGACCTAAACAAACACAAAACAAGACAGAGCTATGCCGGGCTACCCCTGTCAGAGGAACGTCTAGGGGGGTAGACGATCCGAGTGTGCACAGATCAGGGTTTCGCCGGAGGAAGACCACAAGAACATCGGAATCAAATGAAAACTTGCATGTGCCCCTAGCATATGTGTGTGAGTGTGGTGAGAGGTTGGTTTAGGTGCTTGCATGTGTCCCCCCTCGCATGCATGCGCTCTAACCTAGAAACGAAGGTTTCAGACCCGTATAAGGGGGAATCTCCCCGTTTAGGTGAAACCGGGTAGGATAGTGCCCCAACTTGTGAACCAACATGGTTTTAAATCACTCTATGACCTAAACAAACACAAAAAAAGAGAGAGCTACGCCGGGCTACCCCTGTCAGAGGAACGTCTAGGGGGGTAGACGATCCGAGTGTGCACAGATCAGGGTTTCGCCCGAGGAAGACCACGAGAACATCGGAATCAGATGAAAACTTGCATGTGTCCCTAGCATATGTGTGTGAGTGTGGTGAGAGGTTGGTATAGGTGCTTGCATGTGTCCCTCCTCGCATGCATGCGCTCTAACCTAGAAGCGAAGGTTCCAGACCCGTATAAGGGGGAATCTGCCTGTTTAGGTGAAACCGGGTAGGATAGTGCCCCAACTTGTGAACCAACATGGTTTTACATCACCCTATGACCTAAACAAACACAAAACAAGAGAGAGCTACGCCGGGCTACCCCTATCAGAGGAACGTCTAGGGGGGTAGACGATCCGAGTGTGCACAGATCAGGGTTTCGCCGGAGGAAGACCACGAGAACATCGGAATCAGATGAAAACTTGCATGTGCCCCTAGAATATGTGTGTGAGTGTGGTGAGAGGTTGGTATAGGTGCTTGCATGTGTCCCCCCTCGCATGCATGCGCTCTAACCTAGAAGCGAAGGTTCCGGAGCCGTATAAGGGGGAATCTCCCCGTTTAGGTGAAACCGGGTAGGATAGTGCCCCAACTTGTGAACCAACATGGTTTTACATCACCCTATGACCTAAACAAACACAAAACAAGAGAGAGCTACGCTGGGCTACCCCTGTCAGAGGAACGTCTAGGGGGGTAGACGATCCGAGTGTGCACAGATCAGGGTTTCGCTGGAGGAAGACCACGAGAACATCGGAATCAAATGAAAACTTGCATGTGCCCCTAGCATATGTGTGTGAGTGTGGTGAGAGGTTGGTATAGGTGCTTGCATTTGTCCCCCCTCGCATGCATGCGCTCTAACCTAGAAGCGATGGTTCCGGACCTGTATAAGGGGGAATCTCCCCGTTTAGGAGAAACCGGGTAGGATAGTGCCCCAACTTGTGAACCAACATGGTTTTACATCACCCTATGACCTAAACAAACACAAAACAAGAGAGATCTACACCGGTCTACCCCTGTCAGAGGAACGTCTAGGGGGTAGACGATCCGAGTGTGCACAGATCAGGGTTTCGCTGGTGGAAGACCATGAGAACATCAGAATCAGATGAAAACTTGCATGTGCCCCTAGAATATGTGTGTGAGTGTGGTGAGAGGTTGGTTTAGGTGCTTGCATGTGTCCCCCCTCGCATTCATGCGCTCTAACCTAGAAGCGAAGGTTTCGGACCCGTATAAGGGGGAATCTCCCCGTTTAGGTGAAACCGGGTAGGATATTGCCCCAACTTGTGAACCAACATGGTTTTACATCACTCTATGACCTAAACAAACACAAAACAAGAGAGAGCTACGCCGGGCTACCCATGTCAGAGGAACGTCTAGGGGGGTTGATGATCCGAGTGTGCACAGATCAGGGTTTCGCCCGAGGAAGACCACGAGAACATCAGAATCAGATGAAAACTTGCATGTGTCCCTAGCATATGTGTGTGAGTGTGGTGAGAGGTTGGTATAGGTGCTTGCATGTGTCCCTCCTCGCATGCATGCGCTCTAACCTAGAAGCGAAGGTTCCGGACCCGTATAAGGGGGAATCTCCCAGTTTAGGTGAAACCGGGTAGGATAGTGCCCCAACTTGTGAACCAACATGGTTTTACATCACCCTATGACCTAAACAAACACAAAACAAGAGAGATCTACGCCGGGATACCCCTGTCAGAGGAACGTCTAGGGGGGTAGACGATCCGAGTGTGCACAGATCAGGGTTTCGCTGGAGGAAGACCACGAGAACATTGGAATCAGATGAAAACTTGCATGTGTCCCTAGCATATGTGTGTGAGTGTGGTGAGAGGTTGGTATAGGTGCTTGCATGTGTCCCCCCTCGCATGCATGCGCTCTAACCTAGAAGCGAAGGTTCCGGTCCCGTATAAGGGGGAATCTCCCCGTTTAGGTGAAACCGGGTAGGATAGTGCCCCAACTTGTGAACCAACATGGTTTTACATCACCCTATGACCTAAACAAACACAAAACAAGAGAGATCTACACCGGTCTACCCCTGTCAGAGGAACGTCTAGGGGGTAGACGATCCGAGTGTGCACAAAATAATATATTATGATTTGTTATATTACTAGACACCAAATAAAGTTTCTTGTATAATTTGATATTAATAAGAAAAATAAAAAATTTCGCCCTAGTTACGCCGACGGCTGCCCTTGGTGTATGCCTGGCCGTCGGTGTAGCGTCACCTTTTTTTTTGACCCGCGGCCCACCCCGGTCCACTCGTTTCCCATCGTCAATATATCCCCAACCCCCTCCCCACCCCCCGACCCGCCGCCACCCGCCCCGGTCCCTGAGCTCGGGGCCGCCGCCGCTAGCCCCCCTCTCTCCCTCCTGCGAGACCTCTCCCACTTCCCCACCCCGAGCCTCCCCCACTTCCCCACCCCCACCACCCCGCCGCCACCCCCACTTCCCCACTACCCCGCCGCCTCCCCCAGTACCGCCGCCACCACCCTCACTGCCCCGCCGCCACCACCACCCCGCCGCCACCCCTACTGCCCCACCCCTCCCCCACTTCCCCACCCCCAACCCCACTGCCCTGCCACCTCCCCCACTGCTCCACCCCTTTCGGCACTGCCCCACCCCTCCCCCACTGCCCCGCCCCTCCACCGAGCACACCCTCCCTCCATTGGTTAGTTTTTTTAAAAAACATTGTTCTTGTTTTTATTTTAGTTTGTAGTAGTTTGTAGTTTTAGTTTTAGTTTTAGTTTGTACTAATTGTAGTTTGTGGTTTTAGTTTGTAGTAGTAGTTTGAAGTAGTAGTTTGTAGTAGTAGTTTATAGTTTGTAGTATGTAGTTTTTCTTATGTACTAGTAGTTTGTTGTAGTAGGTTGTAGTATCTAGAGGTAGTTTGTAGTTTGTACTATGCAAAACAATAGTTCATGTTTAGTAAAATAGATTAAATTTGCTAAATATATATTGTATATGGTATGTTGTTTGCAGTTACCGGAGGGTGAGCGTGGGGAGTGTTTCGACGACGTGTCCCGGATCATATTCTACGATTTGATCACGCTTCGAGGGTGAGAATATGTTCGCCTCTCTTGTACCTAGGTTTTATTTTTGTGTCTAGATCACCAAGTCTGTCACGTCACCTAGGCGTCATCCCGATCGTAAGCGTTACGCGACTTACTATGCATTAGTGGTCTCGCATATTTTGGACCGTAACGCTTATGGCTTTTATCAGACAGTCGGCGGATTCATATTTGGGTTTGGTTCTCCCTGGCTCTACCTTGATTCGAGACAGGATTTCGGTGGCGCCTCCTCGTTGTTCTCCGGATGCACATCCTCTTGGCTTTTTGTCGAGACGTGTATCGGGAGAGCAGCGGGGAGGTGCTGCCGAAATTCTGCTTGGATCGGGGTAGAACCAGGGAGAACTTACCCAATCTACGGATCCGGCGGCTGGTTAGGACCCTCTTTTCCTATTGGACATGTAGGTTGATGAATGCGTAAAAATATGAAGCATTTAATCTCCTGTTTGATATAAAATGTTATATTTGTTGTTTGTCTCTCAACAAAGCAGAAGAGGATGGCTGATAATGGGTGGATGTATAGTGGCAGTATTAGTGCGACTAATAAAACAGCCGATTGGGTAAGGAACACTCATTTGTTAGTGAATGAGTTAGCGCGTGGTTCGAAGGCAATGGTTCGAGCACTTTGTCCCCGCGCTCATTGCACTAAGCGTCATCGTCAGGGAAAGGATGACATGTACAAACACCTTCTGCAATATGGGTACATGTCTAACTATGTCAGACAAGTCGACTTTGCTCGGTACGAACGTGACAGAGGTGAGGTGATGCGTCAGCGGCTCAATGGCAATGTGCACGATGGGATTAGAAACATGCTAGATGATCTTATCGATGCCGACCAGCCGAATTCTCCACCTCCACGGGAGGAATTACCAGAACCGGAGGAACCGGAGCCAACCGCGAAGGCCTTCCTTGATATGATGGCCGCGGCTAAGAGGCCTCTGTACGAGGGTGCAAATATTTCTCAGCTCGATGCCATCTCTCAGTGTCTAGCCAACAAGTGTCAGTACTCCGCCACCCGTTCTCACTTTGAAGCTAATCTGAGAACATGTGGTAACATGTTGCCCGAAGGGCATTGTCTTCCTAAAACCTTTCACGAAACGAAGAAACTCATGAAGGAGCTCAACATGGATTATGAAAAGATAGATGCTGTCCAAAAGGCTGCCTTTTGTTTTGGAAACAGTTTGAGGGTGACAAGTACTGCTCCATTTGTAAGGCCTCTAGATATGAAGAGATAAAGGGGAAGGATGGTCAGGTGAGGCAATCGAAGGTCGCTAAGAAGATACTTAGGTATCTCCCATTCATAAAAAGAATCCAACGGCTTTACTTGAGCGAGGAGACTGCCAAACAGATGACGTGGCACAAGAAGGGGAAAAGATACGAGGACGAGCACGAACGGAAGAAGATGGGACATCCATCTAATGGTAAGGCATGGAAGAACTTCAATGACAAATACCCCCGGTGGGCAGAAGAGGCTCGGAATGTTAGAATTGCGATAGCAACAGATGGCTTCAACCCATATGGTATGTCGACAGCCTCGTACAGCTGCTGGCCGGTGTATGTTATTCCGCTCAATCTCCCTCCCGGAGTATTAATGCAACGGAAGACAGGAAGCTAGCTACTACTTGGGCGGACTACCAGACTACCCGTGTCCCAGGCTTTTCGATAGCTGCTGATGCTGTCATCACCAAGTTTTGGGTAAGGCATATTTCTCGAGTTATGTTCATACTTGATGACCCCACCGTGCTAACTCATGACTCTTATGCATGATTGAAGTGCTTTTACCGTGTGGCCGAGGAGGACCAGGAGAAGGCGTAGAGGACTTTGCTTGGGGCTTGTGTGAAGTTGACCCCCCAGGTGTGGTACAACCAGAAGGTCATAGCCGCTAGCCACTTCTGGGCTGGCAGGGGCGTGAGGGTCAGGAAGGAAGACATTGTCGGTAGGAACCCTAATCCTGAGTACTCGATGACGCCAGAAGAGTACATGTCGGTGAGTAAAATGTCAATGAGATTCTACATTGCTGCTAAGTTGCCATTGCATTGTCTGGAGTTGAGTATTGCATTTTTAGGTTATCCCCGATTGGGCCGAGCCGCATCGACTCGCATAGGAGGAGCTGGTTAGGACGAGGTGGCTCAGAGAATACGAGGAGTTTGCAGCCTTGTCGAGGCGGAACGCGGATAACCGAGGCGATGGTGGAACACACTGCGCGGGAAACCGCAACTTTGACCGCTTCAAGGGGAAGGTGGTACATATATACATGGAACGACCTGCATGTATTTCTCGTCATGTTTGTACTTCATATGCATAATATTTCTTTTCGCGATACAGGTGGCCGAGGCACAACCCGGGGAGGTGATTCATGACGTCGCTGTCTATGAGATGATGCGGCAAAAGAAGCCCAATTACTCGGAGCCTCAACCCTCGTTGCCCGTGTACTTCGGCACTGCCCAGAACGACTTGGGGAACTACATCACGATGGTGAAGGCTCGTCACCCCCATGTGGATGACCCCATTCACGTGGAGATCGACGAGGAGTCGTTGGTCCTGTCGGGGCACGGATTGCAGCATGGACGCCTCAAGATTCTGAATAAGAAGGTCAAGCCTACCCTCAGCACGAGCTTCAGCCGTCTCAAGGCTACCTACCCCGCCGACGGCCCCCCTATCCCGCCTCGTGGCCAGCCTCATCGATCCAGAGATGATGTAAGTTTTTCTCGTTTTCATCATCTTTATGACTTTTGTTCCTGTATGGCTAACCACTGACGAGATTCCTTGTATTTGAAATTGTAGCCTGAGTTAGACGCGGCCTACGATGCCGCTCATGAGGAATATCAGGTGGCCTTTCGGCAGCATCAGGAGGCGAATGCGATCTACATGCAATACATAAATGTAAGTCCGAACCTTTATTTTTGCAAAATATACAAGTCCCACTTCTCCCGTTTATTGTACTACGGCCTGACATCTAAACTATCTTGCAGGCCATGTTGGTGAATATTCAAACTGGCCAGAATAGAGATTTAGGGCCCGTGCCTCCCATGCCAGGGCCGGCGCCATTTTTGCCATCGAAGGACAGCTTCGCTAGGACCTACTACGCATCGACACCGGTAAGTTCTTTGCTAACCCACTGGTTATCGCTTTACTTTGCCTCGCAAGTTGCTAACATGTAGGCAACATGTAGGGAACGGGAGCTTCTGGGAACCGGCACTTTGGGTACGCCTCGCCGGATGGGCGTCAGATCACACCGCTTCATGACAATGGTCCATCTCCTGGCCATTCTGCAGGTGGTTCTCCCGAGCTTCACACTTCTACTCCCTCGCCAAGTGACTCTTCTGCTACTTCTACTGGACGCAACCCTCGCCAGAGGTAGCCACTTTTCACCAGGGGAGATCTCGGGGTACACCCCCTCTCCTCCAGAGTTGTAGGCATGTGTGATGATGTCGATGGTCTTGTATGACTAATGTATGGATGATCTTGTATGACTGATGTATGGATGATGTTGATACATGTATGGCATATGTGATCTTGTTTCAATTGGTGTGGAATATATATTGCATTGAAATTTGTTGTTAGTGTTGCTGTGAGTGTACTGCTATGAGTGTGCTGCTGTGAGTGCTGCTGCTGTGAAAAATTCAAAAAAAAACTATGCATGTGATACGCCGACGACAATGCCCTCGGCGTAGCCCTCTGCCATGTGCCATATGGTCAGGGCTACGCCGAGGGCACTGCCGTCGGCGTAGCGTCAGCCTCGCGTCAGCCTGGGAGGCCCAAGCGTCCACTTACGCCGAGGGCGAGGCCGTCGGCATAGCCCCCTCCTGGGGAGGCCCAGCGGGTGCCACATGGCGACCCTACGCCGAGGGTACGGCCGTCGGCGTATCCGGTGCGCCGTTAGCGGCCGTGTAACGGCAGCGCCGCCGTTCGCCGACGGCCGTTACGCCGACGGGCACGCTACGGCCGTCGGCGTAGGCCTACGCCGACGGCCAGAACGTACGCCGACGGCTGTTTTCGCTCCGCCGACGGCTGCCCTCGACATACCATACACCGACGGCAAAACTGGCTACGCCGAGGACTTTTTGCCGTCGGCCTAGCCGTCGCCTCCTGTAGTGACCTAAGCTAAGGTCAAAGTCCACAAGGATGTTGTAGCTTCGTTTCGGTCGGTATGTTCATACTTAGTGCCAATCGGGACAACAGAAACTAGATATTATTGCAGTAGTTCATTCCCTTCGTAAGTGCCAACCACACTGGCGGAAGTAGTAAAAAAGTGATGAGGCCTACGTATGTACAGTCAGTAGCCAGCTCAATCACTGAGCCTGGGCAGGCTTTGCTTGCAGGTGTATTGACCAAGATTTGTCCTAAAAAATCCTTACTTAGGCTAACTCTATTCTATAAACCACAAAGGTAATTAGCAGCTAGAGCCCGGGCAGCCGCCCGGGCATTGCCGGCCTGTAGCTCCGCCACTGTGTACAGTATGAATTCAAATATGGTTTGAATACCCTGATTCCAACATTTTCTTCATATCGTAGACTGTTCTTCTCTTCTCAATTTGTTTATAAAAAGGAGTAATAATTGTTGACTCAAAACATGTTATATATTTACCTACATTTTGTTAGGCGCCGAATTAGTTGAAGACCAGAATGTTCTTCACTTGGTTATTTCTTAATGGGGTTATTTTGACAAATCCCAATTTGGGCAGCAAAGTACAACCAGAAGGTTAAATATTGTTGCTTCCGCAATAATTGAGAATTGAGATGTCTATCAATCTTTCAAATAGCAACATGCCTAGCTTTTTTCTTGGGAGCTAATGACTTCTTTTTATTACACAATCATAAGAGGTACAACAAAATGTTAGGGGAATTAAGGAGCCACAGGTGGCAACCATGATATACATCTAGATAATATAGCGAGCTAGATTATTATGGGCATGCGTGTTTGATCTTCTGCTCTCATGAGGAAATTGAGTCTTCTCAAACCAATTTTGGCAATGAGCTACCTCCTGTAACACTGAATAGAAACTGCACTTCGTTGGCTTGTGAATAAAATTAATCACCTGGAGACAATAAGAGGCAACGAAAATCCGCTGCACATGCAGATCCTCTACTATGCCTGGTACATCGGAGACAGACCAAGAAATATCCACGCTCATCTCTACAAATAGTCACGAAAGTTGCTGATCTAGTATGATAATATGATTGAAATTACCTCTGGAGCATCGCTTTAAAGTCTGCTCATGGCTTTTTGTCTTTTCGTGCCGAGTCCATGACAAGGACTTTTCCTGCGTCAACTTGAATGACTAGCAGAATAAAGTGGAACCTGCGCACGCATAACTCATCATCAGTTACACTTAACATCGAGTAAACCAAAATAGAATATGTACAAGAGAGGGTAACACTCACGAGAAGTTGTAAGGCAATAACATTTTCCTTTTGGTTTGTTGTCTCAATAAAGACCTTAGCAAGAAATCTTCTGTTTGTCCGGGTTTGTGTTTTACCACTTGTTCATGAACTCTATTTGGGTCAACGAACCCAATGTCATAAGGGTATCCTTTCATGCATTCTATAACCTTTTTCCTGCATAATAGTATATACATATATGGTAAGCATGTATATACATGCAATTAATGAATTGAATGAGCTAAGATAGAAATTATAAAAATATTACTTACACACAATAAAGGCTGAGGGCAGCTTTGTCGAGTTCCTTCTGATTGAATAAAAAACGCAAGTCTTGAATGTTGAAGTGATCTGGTCGTCTCCGCACAAGAAAATCTCATCTCTTATATGCGCCGTGATCCATTCTCCCTTTGTCGTTTTGCAGAAATTAAGGTTCCACTTATGCAATCTTCGCATCTTTGTTGTTAGATTCTTGAGCTCCTCTTTCTTGACGAGATTCTTCCCGTACTTCCATGGCTGTATGGGGTTGACATCGCCTTTGGGCAATATGTCTCCCATGATGTTCAAGTATGCAATGTAAGTCATCCCCATCTTATTGGCCTTTCTTTGTAGCTCTTGCTCATAATCATTTATAGGAGGATCTATCCGTGTATCCAACACTTGGAGCGGGGCGCACGATTGCTTTTCCTGCTCTCCGAGCTGGGGAATTGTTTTTCGGGGTTCATGAATACTACTTTTAGACTCCCTCCGGCTTGCATCCCCCTTTATAATCTGGTGTTCGTAGTCCGGCACAAGTGGGGGTTCAGGTTTGAAAAGATTATTATAAAACTTCTCCACCACCGCCGGATCTAGTTTCTCCTTTGGATCGGACCGTTTAGGTGCAAAGAATTTATTAACCTCGTCTTCCGAGATCCTCTTGTTATCCTCGTCGCTGCTATTCCACGGTAATAGCGGCAATGGATTGGCGGAAGGCTGCGGGACATAGTTCCTTGAACTCTTTGGCGTACGGTTTCCTGCAGATTTCTTCGTGGTAGTAGTACTAGTGCTCTTCGTGGCAGTGCTCTTCTGCTTACGCTGACACGCAGGAGATGGTTGACGCGCCGGAGATGGCTGACGCGCAGGAGATGGCTGAAGCGGCGGAGATGGCTGAAGCGGCAGAGACGGCTGACGCGGCGGAGACGGCAGGGGAGTATTCTTTTGACCCGGAGACGGCTGAGGCGGCTCAGATTGCTGACGCTGCGGAGACGGCGGTGGAGCCAGTGGCCTCCAATTTGGAAGCACGATGTGTTCCTTCTTCCAGAGAATGGTCGTTTTCACTGCAAATTCAGTTGAGTTTCCCCTTCACCTGTAGCTTGGTCAATGTGTGCTTCCTCATATTCCTTCACAACCTCATCCACCCCAACAATATCATAGCCATCTGGAATCGGTCGGGAGTGGTAAGTTCCACCAGGTACAGGAGGTAAGGCATAGCCGATCTCCACCTTAATGGATAAGCCCATTAATTTCACATGTAGCTCAGGCTCTCCGTGATCTCATCCACGGGGTATCGAGGACCCGCCATTTCAAGCGTGGGCTGCACGTTCTCCGTGGAAGCCACGCTGATTTTCCACGCAGAGTCTGGGACGCCGGCATCTTCCAATGCAGGCTCTTCGTGCCGTTCAGATGGGACGGTAGCTTGCTGGATATTTTGTGCATTCACTTGCGCCTGCAGCGCCATAAGTGGCTGTTCTATCTGTGTCATCCGGTCTGTATGCTCGTTTTCTTTTCTTCCGCGCCATCTGTAAGAGTCCCCCCACATGGCAAACTCATCCTTCCACGTCATACCGTGTGTGCCTCGTGCTAGTCCAGGGTGTTCTTTTTACTGATGACGCGTGTCCGCTGGTCATTCTCTTTGTCGGGATGGAAGGTCCTGGCGGTTGTTTCCTTGAATGCCGCGATGAGTTCATTGACGGGTTTGACAAGAATTTTTGGGAAGATACACAATCCCGTTTCCGGGTCCAACTTTTCCCCGATTCCGTAGAACCAAGTCTTTGCACGTAGCTCCCATCCCTTTGTCTGGGGTGTGATCCCTCTATCGCGCAGGTCCTTCTCAACTTCCTCCCACTTAGGCCTCTGAGATATGTAGCCACCTAACCCCGTCCTATGGTGATATTCCTTCTTTATGGCATTTAGCGTATTGGTTTCTGACCTCTTTGCAGCTATAACACCTTCCTTGTATGTGACAAATTCGGGCCAGTGAGGTCTTATCTTTGCATAATATGCATATTCGAAATCTGGAGTCTCCCCAGCTTTGACAAATTTGTTCAATTTTGTCTTCCAGTTGCGGAAACCTTTAGCCATCTTCTTTAGAGTCCACTCTTTGACCTTTTCCTTTATAACTGGTTTATTTTCATCCTCCTCTGGCGGTAGGTTGAAATTTAACAACAGTGAAGTCCAAAGTGTTTCTTTGGATCTTTTATCGACAAAGGTACCGTCGCCCTTCTTTGGCTTATTCCAATATTCAATCGTGATTGGGATTTGGTCCCTAACAAGAACTCCAGCCTAACGTATAAATTTGTCTGCGGCCTTCTTGGGCTCCATCGGCCTGCCATCAACATGGACTGCTTCGATCGTGAACTTTGCACGATCTTTCAACCAATGGCTCGCGCCTCGCTTGCTCTTTTTCGTAGAAGAAGATTGTTGCTGGGTTGTCAATCTAGAGGGCTAAAAGAAGAAAGAAGCGTTAATTAATACACATACATATATACAAATCAATCGGTGCAAGTCAGCAGAGGCTTAATCAATGCAATACCTCGCCGGACTTTGTAATCACTAAAGTGCGTTCACTGGAGTCGTCATCTTCTCCATGACTACTTGAGTTGTCATCATGTCCCTTTAAGTTCAGATATTGTGAGGTGTCCTCATGGATCATGTTCTCCATTATTTCTTCTTTTTCTTCAAGGTTTCTACTGAGTGGATCCATAGTTTCTAAAACAATAATATTATCTAGAGTAAGAGAGTAAACATTCAAGTGGACTTGGATTCATAATAAATTTTAAACCCTAACTTCTATGCAAGCTATAACAAACTATTTATCTTGATATCACTTAAGCTCATGGGAATAATATTAACCATCTTAATTCCTTAGAACTTTATGTGTCATATAATAATGAAGGATCACCATATAAAAATTTCTTTAATATTATAAGTTATTAAGAATCAAACTCATGAATTAATAGTAATACATCCTTTAATAAGTTATGGTTTATATAGGTAAAAAATTCATAACAAAAGCCTCTACAAAATATTAATAGGAAAATGACCTATATAAAGAAAATAAAGAAACTATAATACATACACTTTCTTATGTATACATACACTACAATACATACACTTTCATAATAATCCTTTTGTTCATACAAAAAAATATACATACCCTTTAATTTTGTTCATACACAACAATATATATACATATACTTTCTTATATATACATATACATACACTTTCATAATAATCCTTTTTTGTGCATTCACACAAATAAAATTATTCAATCCAATATATATTAGGATATTTATATGCACCAATATATATATACATATATGCAACATTTATATACATATTAGGATAAAATTACACACAAATAAAATTATTCATACACAACATATTAATTCATACACAACAATAGTATATACAACAATATATATATATACATTTATATACAAAATTATTCATACACAACAATATAAACAACAATAAAATTACACACAAGAGAGCTCACCGCCGGTGGAGGCAAACTCGAGTGGACGGGGTCAGGGTTGGAGGCAGCGGGAGTGGACAGGGTTGGCGAAGGCGGCTCCGAGTTGGCGGCGGCTCCGCTGTTGGCACGCGGCGGCTCCGAGCGGCGGCGGAGGCTCCCGCGAGTGGATGGGGGTGGCGGCGACGACGAGCGTGGACGGGCGCGGCGGACGGCGACAGCACGTCGAGCAGCCTGCCGGCGTTCTGCTCTACTCTGCTCCTTGATATGCTCTCGATCCCACAATCTGGCTGGGGGAAGAGGAAGAGGAAGTGCGCGCACTTTATACCCCCCTTTAACACCGGTTCCAGCCACGAACCGGTGTTAAAGGGGGCGGGGGAATTTGTTCCACGCATGCACCCCCTACCTTTAACACCGGTTCATGGGTGTTAAAGGGGGGAGAGAATTCGTTTCGCGCCCCCCCTTTAACACCGGTTCGTGGCTGGAACCGGTGTTAAAGGGGGGGGGGCATTTTTAATTCCCAAAAATAGGATAGAATTTATAAAATTCATATTTTTTATTTCAACTCAGAAAAATATGAATAATATATCATTATTTTCATAAAAATAAGACCTATCCATTCATATAAAAACATTTTATAGTTATTGTAGATGAAATTTTTCAAAATGATTAAAACACTTACATATGAATTTTGATTATTCAATTAAGAAAAAATAAAATAGTCAAACCCTAAAACTTTGAACTTAAGAAATATTAAGCATCTAAAAAAGAATCTAACCCTATTTTTAGAAAATGAAAAATAATTAGAGCAAATCATATTTTATTTTCTATTAACATTTTTTAATTGTTTGGATATTTAAATTTAGCATCTTTTGTATACTTTGGAATCTGACAAAACTTTTAACATGAAAAGTGTTTGCATTTGAATAAATAATCCAAAAACATTTTTTGTTTTCAAAAAATAAAATTCTATCTATTCAAACTAGTAAAAAATGGGAAAGGGCGGGCAAAATGCGCGGGAGGAAAAGGGCGGGAAGAAAAGGGTGGGAAATAATAGGCAAGAAGAAAATTTTATTATGATAAAACTGGAATTAAAGTACATAACACAACTAACACTAAGTTACATAAATCACGACTGAAAATTAAGATACATAGAAGAACCGAAAATTAAGATACATGGCTAGATTAAGTCACAATCGACAGAACTTGTATTGGAATGTTGGAGTGATTCAGTCATGCTCCTGCCTACACCTGTAATACTCGCCATTGTAGTCTTCGTACTCGCCGTGGACGTCGTCGCTGTCGTCGTCGGGGTCACTGTAGTTGAACCTTGAAGGCTGATTATGCGTGGGCTAGACTTGAGGGTAGCGCAGGCGGGGGTTAGAGCCGGCCGTGTTGTAGGCCATGACGCTCTGGAGAGTCCGGCCGTGCCACCACAACCGACGGCCGGCCTCGTTGAAGTTTGGAGGAGGTGGGACGTCCTCCTCATGCCTGGCGAGCGCCCTCTCACGCCGATCCATGAAGAAGGCTTCCCAAGTCGGGAAATAGTCGGGATGCCAGTTGGGATTTCTCCGCTGCTCCGGCCTGAGCTCGAAGTAGTATTGGTTCGTGATGGCCATCCTTCGCGCCACACCTAGTGTAACATCCCAATTTCAGCAACCCTGAATTGTTGTCCAGAAGGAAAAAATCAGGGGGAACAAAAACTTTTTCTTGTCACATGTGCCTTGTTTGCTTACTTGCTTGCTTGTGTTCTTGCAACTGATTGTATATTAGATGTTATACTTCTTATCCCAACACTAGTTGACAAAAGCTATTTTACAAAAGAGATGTCTTGGCTCCTCTTTCATATTCTCAAATGTTCCGATATTTCAAAACCTGAGCCAAGATGACCTTGACAAAACAAAAATATTTTTACTAGTTCTATTAACAAAACTATGGAGAACTAAAATATAAGCTCCTTATGTTTTCAAGACAGAACTCTCAATTAATCTTACCCCTAGGTTTTCCAAAACCTTTACTCAAAACCTTTTCATTCCAATCTTGGTAGAAATACCAAGAGTTACTTATCTCACTTCAAAACATACCCAATTCAAAATAACCATACCTACCTCAAGCTAGGCTTGATAGTAACCCTAGTAGTAGTTGGATAAGTTAGATAAGATGAATTGCCTTGATCTGCCGAATTCCTTGTTGCTTAGGAACTTGAGTGAGATAATATAGTAGCTCATACCTTAGGACCCAATCTATGCTTGTGCTCATCAATCCCATATCAAGCCTCCAAGTCTGGATCTATCCTAAGCCACTAAGGTGATCATCTTCCCTCCTAACTAGATCAATCTAGGGATAAATCCTTCTAATAGCTCCAACTCAGTGGAGACCCCATCTAAGCATGGATCCTACCTACTTAATTGACACTTCAACATCATCCCCTTGATCATGAGTTTGGAACTTAGCATCCTCTCAAAACCCTCTACACTTGCACTCTAGTCTAAAACCCTAAATCTGCCAAAATGGCTAAGTCTGGACTTCCTATCTAGATTCAATCTTTGGAGCTCTACCTTTTCCAACCTATATGCATTCTTGAGAATGTACCTGAACCATTTTGTAGTATATATTTAGTGCTACCAATGCCCACTCTTGCCCTTGACTAAGCCATTCTAATTCCCACTCATCCTTGATGGTTTTGTAGCCAAGATAATAATCTTTCCTGCAAATCCTATCCTCTTACCTACTTTGGCAGAAGCTCACATCCCCTCCCATTGACCAACTCCTTGCATGATTGTGATATAATAATCATGGCATACCAACACCCACTCCACATGTTCACATTGGAACCTTGTGCTTCCTAAACCCACATGGTTTAGAAGGCTACCTGATGTACCTGTTATGGCAGCCTTGTTTTCAACAAAGTTTGCCATCTCATCATGATCACCTCAAATCCAACCAAGCCCAACTATTTCTTCCATGATCATCTATATGACATGGTATATCCATCCATATACCCCTTGTACCAAGGTGAGCTATGAGCTCCCTAATCCAACCCTGCTTAGGTGGCATCAGAATAACTAAACCCTAGATCCTCCCCGAATCTAGTTTCCACCCTTTCCACCACTTTCCTCCAAAACCAAGGATGATCTTGATGCCTACATCAAGTTTACATCATCCACCTTGGATATAAGCATCCCCAAATAATTCTCCCCAATTATTTGGATTATTAAACCATTTAATTTCCTTTATCTACCAAATTCTCAAAATCCTTATCTATAAATGCAAGTTTGATTTTCTCCAAATCATTTAGCCAACCCAAGGCATAATTGAATGCTATATATCATACCCTATCTTCCAAACTCAAAAATAAATATTTTTGAGATTCTTAATTAGTCCTTTTTGCCCTTTTTCTTAATTGGCAAAAATAACAAATAATTCATTAAAATACTTTTCAATCTCAATAAATTCCAAATAAATTCTCCAATGTGTGTTATGGTATTTAGGACCATATAAAATCAAAAAACAAGCTTGTCCCATGTAAATTTATCAAATAAGCATCTAGTAACTACTTTTGGACTTTTTGAATATTGGAGTTTAAGTGCACTTTAATCATCAGAAAAATCCCATTTAAATCATGAGGTGATTATTTGACCTACTCCACCTACCAGTACCATTTCCACTCCTGGCACAATGCAACTTTTGCTATTTCCTTCACAAGCACCAAAAAGATCAATTTTGCCAAAACAATCAAACCTTGATTCAAACTAACACCAAACCAAACCCAAGCTTGTCAAGCACTTCACCTTAGAAGCCCACACTCCCTCCTGGTCGTGTGCACTGTAGCACTACAATATCCCACCCCACCCCTCTTGTCCATTTTGTTTTGTTTATAAGGGAGACAAAGGCCTTGTTAAATCCCACCATCAAACCTTGTGCAGCCACTGCCCCCACCCCCTCTCTGTCCCCTAGCACGACTAGAACCATCTCTCTCACTTAGCCACCACCCCTATGGCCCCATTGGCTGAGCACCTCCCTCCTCCAAGCTTTCCCCATGGACTATGTCCATCATACACCCTCCTCTCTCACTTTATAAGGCCAGAGGCCCTTGCATCCCTCCTCTCTCCCTTCATTTCTCCCCTCTGGCCATAACCTACTCTCTAGAGCTCCCACCCCCTCTCCCCTGTCCTCCCTTCCCCAAGAAGGGAAGCTCTCGGCCATGGAAAATATCTAACCGTAGCCTCACCCTACCTCGCTCCCTCTCTCTGGATGTGAACCTTCCTGACTTCCCATACTCCTCTGAAGCTAACCCCCTCTTCTTTCTAGGTTAAGACCGTCAGAAACCACCTCCTGCAACGACCACCGGAGGCCGCGCTAGGGCGTTCTCACGCGAGACCTATCCGGAGGTCAAACCTGACCTTGCCGACCATCCCCGGGACCGCCTCGCTATGCCGCTTCTCCCCAGGACCTCCTCGACGCCTTCCCGCCACTCCGGTGAGCTCCCCCACCTCTTTATGCCCGCCGTTAGGGTTACAGCCCTGTCGACCCAACCTCGCAAGGAAGACGATTCACGTCTGTCTGATCTAAACAGATCAGACGGCCGCGATCGTTGCATACCCCTTCACCCCCTTTCTTCCTATGACAAGCAGGCCTCACACCGGTGGGTTCAAAATCACGGCCTCCCGCGCCTGCCCTTGCCGGGTGGGCCAGATCTGCGCAGAGAGGCCCAGATCCCTTAGGATTCTGGCCCAACGAGCCCTTGTCCCCTTTCTTTATTTTATTAAAATACAGAACTAATAAAATAGCCACCAGTTTTAATTGCAAACAAAAATGGAAATGACTCAAAGAAAATTTGATAGTATTTTTCCCAGGTGATCAGGCCTCTCTTCTAACATGCAAACATTGTGCTGTACCAAAACAATGTTTAAAATAAATTTGATAAATGATCTCCCTAGATCTGTCCTGAACACCAAAGTTTTTCTCCAGAAAGATTTACCAAACCATATGGAGTAAATACACTTGGTTTGGGAATGTATCACACTTGCTCTTCATGTTCCACTGGACCCACCCTAAATTGCTTCCTAGTTTTCCCCTGGTAAAAATAATAAAAACTAGGCATTTCTACCTTTGGAAAATTCCCTAGGAAAAACCAAAAATACTTTTGACCTTTTTCCAACTCCCAGTAAACCTAAATACCCATATGCATCAAAACCCAGGAGCCCTCGATTTGTTGAGATTTTATTGAATTATGGTGAATTAGACATTTCTGTGCATTGTTTGTTCACCAATAAATTCACCAATTGAGTTGTGTAAATCCAAAAAGGGTATTTCAAATATCTACAAAAAGGTAATATAAATGCCTAACCAGTGCCCTTGGAACCACCTCCAAAGTTTCTGTAGATTAAATCTGAGGAAAAAGACAAACCTGGTCCAGTACTGTCTTCGGGAATTTCTCAAGGGCATTCTGGTAATTGTTTTGAGGTGATTCCAACTCCTTTGTATTCAGTCCATCAAATACTACTTAATCACCCAAGTAAATAATTTTTGGAACTCCAGAACAGTTCTGGTGTATTATTTCCTTAAACTAGGGTTTTACCCACTATAAAATCCAATTGAAATCAAGGGAAAATGATAAAATAGTGAAACCAATTTTGTTGGCTTCATTTTATCAAAACCTATCCGTGGTATCATTTTTATACAATGGTATCATACAGATCAAGTCCTTGATCAAAAACCCTCCCTTAGTTGGTTCCTAGGCCATAAACCAAAAATGAGCCTTTCTCCCTAATATCACCAAGTCTCCTCCCAATCCAATCAAATCCAACTTCCAACATCCTACTGATGTTTTCTTGTAGTTATCCTTACTTGTTGTATGTTTTTTGCTGGTACGCTTTGAATTGATTGGTGTATTGTTTGTTTGCATGTATGCTCCATAACGGCGATAGTTGTGATTGTGTGATGCCGAGAAGAAGGAAGTACCGGGTTATTCTTATTATTGCTATTATTGGTATTATGGTTATCTAACGCTGTTAAGGTACATCTCGCTGGTCATAGGTAAGCCACCTTCTTGCTCATATGCCTTGTCCTAGTATTTTTGTTTATGCATGTTTTCTCTACCCTTTTTACAAAATGCATTGTTTTACAATATTATGTTTTATATGGGGAATATTTGGCTCCTCCAAATAGTTACCCATTAGTACCATTGGGTACAACCCCTTTGTATAATACTCACCTCTCATTAGTATAGTATATGGTGTTTAACATCATAACCCCTTGGAGACCCCGTTTTAGCCGACACAAAAGTGTTGGATGGGAAGACCCTAGGAAAAAGATGTTTACAAAAATGTTTAATGAGAAAACCTTGGTGAGGCTTGGCCTACCGAGTGGTGTTGAAAACGAGAAAGGTTTTTTGTTTACAAAATGATCGGACAAATGATGGAGGAAAAATGTTTACGAAAACGCACCCGGTTCTTTGCAGTTTTGCTAGAACAATTAACCCGTGCAACCACATTACTCTAGAATGGGACGGGGCTAGGATGGAAGTTTGTCTAATCCGGTATAAGTGTCTCAAACTACTACAGGAGAGAGAAAATCCCCGGAGGCTGGGCTTTCTCCTGTAAAGACCCATGTGAAACATCAGTCTAGAGAAGGTAAATACCGTCTAAATGGCGGCCAGACGATACTATGAGCCCCTCATTGAAAGCGCACACCCTGTGGGGTGCAAAACACGCTCCACTTGGCTTGTGACTATATATGGCGTCCTGGTTTTGAGGGGATTAACTTTATAGGGTAGGCACTTGTATCGGAAAGGTCACTTGGAAGGTCTTGACCGGTTATTCGACCCACGATCAGTGTAGATAAGGGACGGGTAATCGGATGGTGTGGGTAAAGTGTACAACCTCTGCAGAGTGTAAATCTATTCGAATAGCCGTGTCCACGATCATGGACAGTTGGGAAGGTTGCTGTAGAGAGGTGCTGGTTTTTTTTTGCAAAAAGGACTTCAGAAAGGCAGTGGCTTGAAAATGTTTGACCATGGGATGGTCCGGAAAAGGAAGAAGGAGTTTGGTCATGGGATGACCGGAAGGAAAAACAAATGGGCGACCTAATCCTAGTGTTTTTCTTAAAACTTTTCAAAAAGGTTTCCAAAATATTTTACAAAAGTTTTTCAACAAAGATGTAGGTACATGCTATATCTATAAGAGAAACTAATTTATAAAAGAACCTCTTCTGGAGCCATCCTACCACAGCCATATCGCATATCCGTTATTATTATTTTCTTAAGGTGGTTTGCGAGTACATTCAAAGTACTCACCGACATTGTCCCTGGCTATTTACTTGGCCAGATTGCAGGTCTTCCCAGTCAGTTGCCTGTAGGTTAAGGCAGGGCTCTGCACTAAAGACTTTCGCTACTTGTGTTGTAATTGCCTTAATGTCCTCTTTGTAAGTTCTGTACTCGTTAATGTAAGTATGATGTAATGATACTAGTCGGTTATGCTCATGGCTCACTGATCATGGGAACGTGAATTATATGCATAACGGGTATTCTCAAACCGTAAATCCGGGGTGCCACACCTAGAGGGACAGGAGGTACCGGCACGCCTCCGGCGCTTAGCATCCAGCCGACGGGGACGCAGTAGCCCGGCGGGCAGGGGTAGTTCGAGGCGCAAAGCGCCTCCGCCTCCCTGGGGGTTAGTGGTACGGTGTAAGCCATGGGAAAGATTGATGAGGTTGCAGATATTAGTCTAGAGATGTGCAATGACAATGGAGGCCAATCCTACATATATATAGTGAGAACTGGCGGGAAGAAATGGCGGAAAGAAAAATGGCGGGAAGAAATGGTGGGAAGATAGAGGCGCGAATTTTTTACCAACCGGGACTAAAGGGGCTTATTTTTTGTAACAAAAAATAAAAAATGCATTTCTTTAGAACCAAGTGTTAACGAAAGAAATATGACATTGATTTCCATGTTGAGGTACATATGTGTGCCAAAATAAATGGCTCATTTAATACATATAGTCAATCTTATGATCGCGTCGGACGTAACCATGGAGTATCAACACCGTTTAACAGGATGGTTGGGTCAGTCTTCACTTTGAAGGGCGGAATTTCATCAAACTTATTATAATCTTCTAACATGTTTATCTTGTCCTCCACTCCCACGATGTTTCTTTTCCCTGAAAGAACTATGTGACGGTTTGGCTCATCGTGTGATGTATCTGTTTGCTTATTTTTTCTTTTTTCGGTTTGGTAGACATGTCCTTCCCATAGAAAACCTCAGCCACATCATTGGCTAGGACGAATGGTTCGTCTCTGTACCCAAGATTGTTGAGATTCACTGTTGTCATTCCGTACAGCTTGTCTACCTGAACCCCACCTCCTGTCAGCTTGATCCAGTTGCACCGCAACACTTGGACCTTAAAACAAGGTCCATAGTCAAGCTCTCATATCTCCTCTATGAACCCATAATACGTGGTCTTTTGCCCATTGTCTTCTGCTGCATCGAAGCAGATACCATTGTTTTGGTTGGTGCTCTTTTTATCTTGGCCTATCGTGTAAAATGTATTCCCATTTATCTCGTACCCTTGGAAAGTACATACAGTCGAAGATGGTGTCCTGGCCAACAAGTACAGCTGATCTCCAACATTGGTGTTATTTGTGAGCAGTATTTGCAGCCAGCCGCCAAAACTCGCCATGTGTTCACGTCTAATCCATTCAACAGACTGTCCCGGGTGTTTGACGCGTATAAAATTCTTGTGTTCATTGATATACGGGGCAACCAAGATAGAAGTTTGTAAAACCGTGTAGTGTGCTTGATTGAGAGAATGCCCTTCTCGACATATCATTGCTTTACATCCTAGGTTGCCTTTTCCACGCAGTTTCCCCTCATGTCGTGATTGTGGAACACCAATTGCCTTAAGGTCAGGAATAAAGTCAACACAGAACTCAATGACCTCCTCTATTACATAGCCCTTGGAGATGCTTCCTTATGGCCTAGCACGGCTATGAACATATTTCTTTAAGACTCCCATGTACCTCTCAAAGGGGAACATATTGTGTAGAAATACAGGACCGAGAATGGCAATCTCTTCTACTAGGTGAACCAGGAGATGCGTCATAATATTGAAGAAGGATGGTGGGAACACCAACTCAAAGCTGACAAGACATTGGGCCACATCTGTCTGTAACCCTGGTAGGCTTTCTGGATCGATTACCTTCTGAGATATTGCATTGAGGAATGCACAAAGCTTCACAATGGGTACTCAAACATTTTTAGGTAGAAGCCCTCTCAATGCATTCGGAAGCAATTGCGTCATGATCACATGGTAGTCATGAGACTTCAGGTTTTGGAAATTTTCTCTGCCATATTTATTTTTCCCTTTATATTTGACGAGAAGCCAGACGGGAGCTTGATACCGCTCAGGCATTCAAAAATATTTCCTTCTCTCCTTTGGTAAGAGCGTAGCTGGCAGGAGTTAAGTGGCGTCCTTTACCCTTCTCGTTCTCAGGATGCATATGCTTTTCAGGTTCTCTCATACGTTCCTGGTCCTATCGTGCTTCCGGTGTATCTTTTGTCTTCCCATACACTTCCAAGAAGCCTAGCAGGTTCATGCAAAGATTCTTCATCATGTGCATCACGTCTATTGAAGAGCGGACCTCTAGGACTTTCCAATAGGGTTGGTCCCAAAATATAGATTCCTTCTTCCACATGGGTGCGTGTCCGGTAGCGACTTCGTTCAGAACAGATTGACTGCCGGGACCTTTTCCAAAGATTACTTCTAGGTCCTTGACCATACCAAATACTTCCACACCAGTATGGAGGATAGGCTTCCTTCGGGGTTCTGCCAGACATTTGAAATGGTTGCCTTTCTTTCTTATGGGATGCAAGTTCGGAAGAAATCGACGATGCCCTAGGTACACAAACTTCTTACATTTATCTAAATATACACTTTTAGTGTCATCTAAATAGTGTATGCATGCTTTGAATCCCTTGTTTGTCTGCCCTGAAATGTTACTAAGAGCAGGCCAATCACTGATGGTTATGAAAAGCAACGCTCGTAGGTCAAATGGCTCGCCTTTGTGCTCATGCCACATACGTACACCTGGTTTGGCCCATAGCTGTAAAAGTTCTTCAACTAATGGCCTTAGGTACACATCAATGTTGTTGCCGGGTTGCCTTGGGCCTTGTATGAGCACTGGCATCATAATAAACTTCCGCTTCATGCACAACCAAGGAGGAAGGTTATAAATACATATAGTCACAGGCCAGGTGCTATGACTGCAACTTTGCTCCACAAAAGGATTCATGCCATCTGTACTTAGACCAAACTTTAAGTTCCTTGCGTCACGTGCGAAGTCCGGGTACTCTTGCTCGACTTTTCTCTATTATGACCCATCAGCGGGGTGTCTCAACATCGCGTCTTTCTTACGGTCTTCCATGTGCCATCGCAACAACTTGGCATGCTCTTTGTTTCTGAAGAGGCGTTTTAACCGTGGTATTATAGGAGCGTACCACATGACCTTGGCAGGAAACTTCTTCCTAGCTAGGGGCCTCGCCCTCAACATCGCCAGGATCGTCTCGTCTGATCTTATACCGTAGTGCAGTGCATACCGGGCATGCATAGTAATGGCTTGACCAAGATCGTCACCAGCGGGCCCATCTGTTGCCTCTTGATCTTCATCTACCCCCGTTGCAGTATCATCGTATTCAGGATACATATTATGATAGTTGTCATCATCCTCTTCTTCTTTGTTGTCTTCCATCATAACCCCTCTTTCTCCGTGCTTGGTCCAATAATTATAGCTAGGCATGAAACCGGACCGAAGCAGGTGGGCGTGAATGGTTTTGGTATTTGAGTAGTCTTTCTTGTTTTGACAGTCAACACATGGACAACACATAAAACCATTGTGACCATGGTTTGCCTTAGCCACAACGATGAAATTTTGGAGGACCGTAATGTACTCGGAAGTGCATCGGTCACCGTACATCTATTGCCGGTTCATCTGCATTATATAATTAATTATGTATATCAAAAATCATTACAGCACATCATGAATTAATAGGGAGATAACCACTTTTACAGTACAGCAATGACACATGAAATGATAAAGTTGCCGACCTCGACCGAAAAGGAAAGAGCAACGATAAAACTTAATTCGAGATCTCGGGCATTTCACCGAACACCTCTTGTGCATAGGAAGAAACACAAACTAGCACACCTCTCACCCTCTTTGCTAAGCTCCAAAATGAGAGAGTAAAAAAATGAGAGAGTGGTGTGGGCGCACCCCCTTTAACACTGGTTCAAGCCACGAACCGGTGTTAGGGGGGGGGTGCTGCACGGCTCGATGGTGCAGAGCCTTTAACACCAGTCTGTTGCTCGAACCGGTGTTAAAGGGGATGCGCCTTTTTGCTGCATGGCCCCGCTGGTACGAGCACCCTCTTTAACACTGGTTTGTAGGAGAACCAATGTTAAATCCCAATTCCGACCTCAACTAAAGGCCTCATTTCCACTAGTGAGTTGAAACTGTACCTCTGTTGACATGTTTGGAGACGGCAACATCTACATTAATCTTTATCCATTTTTTGGTGGGGCAACCCAAATAGGAGCAGCCATACCTGGAACAGCTGCTGCTCAGGTAGATCTTGTCACTTGAATCAAATGCAGCTCTGCCAAGTAGTTCATGATGAATCCATAAGTTGACAGAGGACTCTGGAATAAATTCTCGTGAATAGCTTTTCTTCAAGCATTCCAAATTGCCCAAAGAGTGATGGTCGCCTTGAAAATTTGTCATGCGATAAAGATTCAGTAAGGAAGAAAATCCAGTCCTTCCCGTTATGACATTGGTTTATGCAGATATGCTCTGTTAGTTCTTCATGTATTGATTCCCAAACACACCTTGCCATAGTGCAGTCCAAGAGGGAATGCCGCCAAGTATCATCAGCCCTCCGCAAATTACATAGCTCGATTGTTGCACTAGTGCAGAACAACGCCTCTAACACCGGTTCGTAACACCCTCTAACAACAGTAATAGAACCGCTGTTGAGGGTTCAGTGTTAGACGCCCCCCTTTAACATAGGTTCTTATACGAATCGCTATGAAATGGTGGCGCACGTGAGGGATCCGCAGAGCTCAGACCCACCCTTTAACACCGGCTCGTAACACGAACCGGTGTTAAAAGTTCTCTGCCACGGCAGGAAAACAGCCTAAATCTCTCCCGCGGCAGAGTTCTGCCGCCGCCCCGTTTTGGGCGGATTTCTGCGGCGCGGCGGGGACGGGGGGAGGGGGATCGATCGGGAGAGGTATACACATACATCATCGGTACATACGTACATCAATAATTAAGCAATTATTATTATACACAAATATCGTCATTGTGGTATTCTTCGTACATGTTCAAGCATCAAGTACAAGACAAACACGTTCAAGCATATATATAATATAACATCTTCGTACACGTTTATTTTGGATATCTAAGGAGTTCTCTGGCAGGCGTGATGACCTCATCAAGTATGAACCCCTTCAATTCCTCTTGAATGGCTCGTATGCGGTCAAATGGTAGGAGTTTGTCCCGCATCTGTTCGATCTAAACATATATGAAGAATGGGGTCAATATATATATAAGAATGAAACTGAACACGACTGACGGTAATAAAATAATGTTGTGTACTTCTTTTACATATTCTAAGTTGTTCTAGTGCGGCTTGGCCCGTCGCACATATCGTGTTGCGAATGAACTCGCAAACATAGTATCCACATAAGTTATTGTCAGCTTCCTGCTGCGCGCACTTTAAGAGAATAGAGAGTTCAAACAAAATAATAATCAATAAAGCATGATATACTGGAATTGGAAGCAGAATCAAAGAGATACGCAGACCTAGCTGGCTAGTATTACTTACATTTTGATCTATAAATTTTAGTTCTTCTGACCATTCACCCACGATCATGCCCGTGAACCTTTTCCAAACCCTGTCCGGCAAAGAAAATGGATAAAGGAGTAATTAATTACTTGTTTTCATGAAAGTTGCCGATCTAGTGCGATAATATGATTGAAATTACCTTTGGAGCATCTCTTTAAAGTCTTCCCATAGCTCTTGGTCTTTTCGTAATGAGTCCATGACAAGGACTTTTCCTTCATCAACTTGAATGACTAGCAGAATAAACTGGAACCTGCGCACGCATAACTCATCATCAGTTACACTTAACATCGAGTAAGCCAAAACAAAATGTGTACATGAGAGGGTAGCACTCACGAGAAGTTGTAAGGCAATAGTATTTCCCTTTTGGTTTGTTATCTCAGTAAAGACATTAGCAAGAAATCTTCTGTTTTCTTGGGTTTGTGTTTTACCACTTGTTCATGAACTCTATTTGGGTCAACGAACCCAATGTCAAAAGGGCCTCCTTTCTTGCATTCCATAACCTTTTTCCTGCATAATAGTATATACATATATGGTGAGCATATATATACATGCAATTAATGAATTGAATGAGATGAGATAGAAATTACAGTAATAGTACTTACACACAATAAAGGATGATGGCAGCTTTGTCAAGTTCCTTCTAATTGAATAAAAAACGCAAGTCTTGAATGTTGAAGGTGATCTCGTCGTCTCCTCACAAGAAAATCTGATCTCTTATATACGCGTGATCCATTCTTACTTTCTCGTCTTGCAGAAATCAAGGTACCACTTATGCAATCTTCGCATCTTTGTTGGTAGATTCTTGAGCTCCTCTTTCTTGACGAGATTCTTCCCGTACTTCCATGGCTCTATGGGGTTGGCATCGCCTTTGAGCAATTGGTCTCCCATGATGTTCAAGTATGCAATGTAAGTCATCGTAATCTCATTGGCCTTTCTTTGTAGCTCTTGCTCATAATCATTTATAGGAGGAGCTATCCGTGTATCGAACACTTGGAGCGGGGCGCACGATTAGTTTTCCTGCTCTCTGAGCTGGGGAACTATTTTTCGGGGTTCATGAATACTACTTTCAGACTCCCTCCGCCTTGCATCCCCCTTTATAATCTGGCGCTCGTAGTCCGGCACAAATGGGGGTTCAGGTTTCAAAAGATTATTGTAAAACTTCTCCACCACCGCCAGATCTAGTTTCTCCTTTGGCTCAGCCCGTTTAGGCGCAAAGAATTTCTTAAACTCTTCTTACGAGATCCTCTTGTTCTCCTTGTCGCTGCGATTCCACTGTAATACTGGCAATGGCTTGGCGGAAGTCTGCGGGACAAAGTTTCTTGAACTCTTTGGCGTACGATTTCCTACAGATTTCTTCGTGGCAGTGCTAGTGCTCTTCGTGGCAGTGCTCTTCCGCTAACGCTAACACACGGGAGATGGCTGGCGCGCCGGAGATGGCTGATGTGCAGGAGATGGCTGAAGCACCGGAGACGGCTGACGCGGTGGAGACGGCAGGGGAGTATTCTGATGAGCCAGAGACGACTGAGGCGGCTCAGATTGATGATGCTGCAGAGACGACGGGGGTGCCAGTGGCCTCCAATTTGGAAGCACGATGTGTTCCTTCTTCCAAAGAATGGTTGTTTTCACTGCAAATTTCAGTTGAGTTTCCCCTTCACTTGTAGCATGGTCAACCTGTGCTTCCTCATATTCCTTCACAACCTCATCCACCCCGACAATAGCATATCCATCTGGAATTGGTCGGGAGTGCTAAGTTTCACCAGGTACAGGAGGTAAGGCATAGCCGACCGCCACCTTAATGGATAAGCCCATTAATCTCACATGTAGCTCAGCGTGTTCGCTCTCCGTGATCACACCCACGGGGTATGAGGACCCGCCATTTCTAGCGTGGGCTGCACGTTCTCCGTGGAAGCCACGCTGCTTTTCAGCGCAGAGTCTAGGCCGCCGGCAGCTTCCAATGCAGGCTCTTCGTGCCGCTGAGATGGGCCGATAGCTTGCTGGCTATTTTGTGCGTTCACTTGCGCCTGCAGCTCCCTAAGTGCATGTTCTATCTGTGTCATCCGGTCTGTACGCTCTTTTTCTTTTCTGCCGCGCCATTTGTAAGAGTCGCCCCACGCGGCAAACTCATCCTTCCACGTCATACCCCCTGTGCCTCGTGCTAGTCCAGGGTGTTCTTTTTTAATGATGGCACGTGTAAGCTGGTCATTCTCTCTGTCGGGATGGAAGGTCCTGGCGGTTGTTTCCTCGAATCTCGTGATGAGTTCATTGACGGGTTTGGAAAGAATTGTTGGGAAGATACACAATCCCGTTTCTGGGTCCAACTTTGCCCCGATTCCATAGAACCAAGTCTTTGCACATAGCTCCCACACATTTGTCTGGGGTGTGATCCCTCTATCGTGCAGGGCCTACTCAGCTTCCTCCCACTTAGACCTCTTAGATATGTAGCCACCTGACCCCGTCCTCTGGTAATATTCCTTCTTCTGAGCATTTAGCGTATTGGTTTCTGACCTCTTTGTAGTTATAGCACCTTCCTTGTACGTCTCAAATTCGGGACAGTGAGGTCTTATCTTCACATAATATGCATCTTTGAAATCTGGAGTCTCCCCAGCTTTGACAAATTTGTTCAATCTTGTTTTCCAGTTGCGGAAAGCTTCAACCATCTTCTTTAGAGTCCACTCTTTGACCTTTTCCTTTATAACCGGTTTATTTTCATCCTCCTCTGGTGGTAGGTTGAAATTTAACAACAGCGAAGTCCAAAGCGTTTCTTTGGATCTTTCATCGACAAAGGTACCGTCGTCCTTCTTTGGATTATTCCAATATTCAATTGTGATTGGGATTTGGTCCCTAACAAGAACTCCAGCCTGACGTATAAATTTGTCTGCGGCCTTCTTGGGCTCCGTCGGCCTGCCATCAACACAGACTGCTTCGATCGTGAACTTTGCATGATCTTTCAACCGATGGCTTGCACCTCGCTTGCTCTTTTTCGTAGAAGAAGATTGTTGCTAGTTGGTCGATCCGGAGGGCTAAAAGAAGAAAGAAGCATTAATTAATACATGTACATATATACAAATCAATCGGTGCAAGTCAGCAGAGGCTTAATCCATGCATATACCTCGACGGACTTTGTAATCACTAAAGTGCGTTCACCGGAGTCGTCAACTTCTCCATGACTACTTGAGCTGCCATCATGTCCCTCCAAGTTTAGAGATTGTGAGGTGTCCTCATGGATCATGTTCTCCATTATTTCTTCCTCTTCAAGGTTTCTACTGAGTGGATCCATAGTTTCTAAAACAATAATATTATCACACAAATATCAGTAATACATCTATTGAAATGCTCAAGCAAGGATGATGATATGACAGGTTAAAAGTATTGAAATGTAACCCTAATACATGCTTGGTCATTCCAAACCCTAATTCGGAGAAACCCCGGATTCATATGAGAGGGTATATTTAGTTCTTCTAATTAACTTGTCATGAAAGTTGATTAACAATGCATGGTTATGATAATGCTATATTGACAATGAGAGGCGTGCTAGGGCGGCGGCTGTCGGTGCTAGGGCGAGAGCGGGGCTGGGATGCGTGGGGGTGTGCGTTTGAACCAACACGACGTGGGCTACCTAAAATGGGCGACTCACTCTCGACGCGTGTGTAGGCTCGACGAGGGCATAGGAGGTCAGGGTTGACGGAATGGTGGCAGTGGTCGTCGGTGGCACCAAATATACACATATACATACAAATATGCACCAAATATACACATATACATACAATATATGCATATATGGACCAAATATACAATATATACATATATGCATATTTGCATACAATACATACAATATATACAATACATACATACAAATAAATCCAATATATGCAACACATACAATACAATACATACAATATATACATATATACATACAATACAATATATGCATATATGCACCAAATATACACATATACATACAAATAGATCGATCCAATATACACATAAAACATATAGATACAATATGCACCAAATATAAAACATATACACACACAAATAAATTAAATCTACACATGCATATACATATATGCATGCATTGGATAGCTCACCGCCAGCGGCAACGGGCGTACGTGGACGGGACGGGCGCGGCGACGTCGGCGACGGGCGTGGAATGGTGCGGCGGCGACGGCTCCCGCGAGTGGACGGGCCGATGTGGACGGGCGCGGCGGCAGACGGCACGATGTCGACGGTGAGGGCGTGGACGGCGATGGCATCCTACCGGTGTTCTTCTCTACGCGCGCTCCTCTGCTTCCTCTGCTCGATCGATCTGGTTGGGAGGGAGAGGAAGAGGAAGGCATGCGCTTTATAACCCCCCTTTAACACCGGTTCACGGCTGGAACTGGTGTTAAGGGGGGATTCGTTTCGCGCGCGCACCCTCCCTTTAACACCGGTTCCAGCCACAAACCGATGTTAAAGGGGGGAGGGGGTGTGGGGATTTTGTTTTGCGTGCACCCACCCCCATTTAACACTAGTTCCAGCCACGAACCGGTGTTAAAGGGGGGTGTGGGGATTTCGCTTTGCGCGCACCGCCCCCTTTAACACCGGTTCGTGGCTGGAACCGGTGTTAAAGGGGGGCATTTATCTCATACATTAAAGGGGGGCATTTTTAATTCCCAAAAATAGGATAGAATTTAGAAAATTCATATCTTTTTCATTTCAACTCAGAAAAATATGAATAATATATCATAATTTTCAGAAAAATAAGATCTATCCATTCATATAAAAACATTTTATAGTTATTGTAGATGAAATTTTTCAAAATGATTAAAACACTTACATATGAATTTTGATTATTCAATTAAGACAAAAAATAAAATAGTCAAACCCTAAAACTTTGAACTTAAGAAATATTAAGCATCTGAAAAGGAATCTAACCCTATTTTTAGAAAATGAAAAATAATTAGAGCAAATCATATTTTATTTTCTATTAACATTTTTGAATTGTTTGGATATTTAAATTTATCATCTTTTGTATACTTTGGAATCTAACAAACTTTCAACATGAAAATTGTTTGCATTTGAATAATTAATCCTAAAACATTTTTCTTTTTACAAAATAAAATTCTAACTATTCAAACTAGTAACAAATGGGAAAGGGCGGGTATAATACGTGGGAGAAAAAGGGCGGGAAGAAAATTTTATTACGATAGAACTGGAATTAAAGTACATAACGCAACTAACAGTAAGTTACATAAAGCACGACTGAAAATTAAGATACATAGAAGAACTGAAAATTAAGATACATGGCCAGATTAATTCATAATCGGCCGAACTTGTTTTGGAACGTTGGAGTGATTCAGTCATGCTCCTGCCTACACCAGTAATACTCGCCACTATAGTCATCGTACTCGCTGCGGCCATCATCGCTGTCGTCGTTGGGGTCGCCGTAGTTGAACCTTGAAGGATGAATATGCGTGGGCTGGACTTGAGGGTAGCGCAGGCGAGGGTTAGAGCCAGCCGTGTTGTAGGCCATGATGCTTTAGAGAGTCCAGCCGCGCCACCACAACCGACGGACGGCCTCGTTGAAGTTCGGAGGAGGTGGGCCATCCTCCTCGTGCCTGGCAAGCGCCCTCTCACGCCAATCCTTGAAGAAGGCTTCCCAAGTCGGTAAATAGTCGGGATGCCACTTGGGAATCCTCCGCTGCTCCGGCGTGAGCTCGAAGTAGTAGTGGTACGTGATGGCCATCCGGCGCGCCACAACTAGAGGGACAGGAGGGACTGACACTCCTACGACGCTTAGCATCTAGCTGAAGGGGAAGCAGTAGCCCGGCGGCAGGGGTAGTTCGAGGCGCAAAGCACCTCCGCCTCCCTGGGGGTTAGTGGTATGGTGGAAGCCATGGGAAAGAGTGATGATGTTGCAGATATGAGTCTAGAGATGAGAAATGACAATGGAGGACAATCCTACATATATATAGTGAGAAATGACAGGAATAAAACTAGCGGGAAGAAATGTCGGGAAGAAAAATGGCGAGAAGAACTGGCGGGAAGAAATGGCGGGAAGTAAAATGGCGGGAAGAAAAATGGCGGGAAGAAAAAGGTCTCATTTAATACATATAGTGTCAACGGAAGAAATATGACATTGATTTCCATGTTGAGATACATATGTGTGCCAAAAATGGCTCATTTAATACATATAGTCAATCTTATGATCGCGTCGGCCGTAACCATGGAGTATCAGCACCGTTTAACAGGATGGTTGGGTCAGTCTTCACTTTGAAGGGCGGAATTTCATCAAACTTATTATAATCTTCTGACATGTCTGTCTTGTCCTCCACTCCCACGATGTTTATTTTCCCTAAAAGAACTATGTGACGCTTTGACTCATCGTGTGATGTATTTGTTTGCTTATTTTTTCTTTTTTTCGGTTTGGTAGACATGTCATTCACATAGAAAACCTGATACACATCATTGGCTAAGATGAATGGTTCGTCTAAGTACCCAAGATTGTTGAGATCCACTGTTGTCATTCTGTACTTCTTGTCTACCTCAACCCCTCCTCCTGTCAGCTTGACCCATTTGCACCGAAACAAGGGGACCTTAAAATTAGGTCCATAGTCAAGTTCTCATATCTCCTCAATGAACCCATAATACGTGGTCTTTTGTCCATTGTCTTCTGCTGCATCGAAGCGGACACCACTATTTTGGTTGGTGCTCTTTTTATCTTGGCCTATCTGTAAAATGTATTCCCATTTATCTCGTACCCTTGGAAAGTACATACAGTCAAAGATGGTGTCCTGGCCAACAAGTATAGCTGATCTCCAACAATGGTGTTATTCATGATAATTCTTTGCAGCCAGCCGCCAAAACTCGCCATGTGTTCACTTCTAATCCATTCATCAGACTGTCCCGGGTGTTTGAGGCGTATAAAATTCTTGTGTTCATTGATATACGGGGCAACCAAGATAGATCTTTGTAAAACCATGTAGTGTGCTTGATTGAGAGAATGCTCATCCCTAGATATCATTGCTTTACATCCTAGGGTGCCTTTTCCATGCAGTTTCCCCTCATGTCGTGATTGTGGAACACCAATCGCCTTAAGGTCAGGAATAAAGTCAACACAGAACTCAATGACCTCCTCTGTTACATAGCCCTTGGAGATGCTTCCTTCTGGCCTAGCACGGTTATGAACATATTTCTTTAAGACTCCCATGTACCTCTCAAAGGGGCACATATTGTGTAGAAATACAAGACCGAGAATGGCAATCTCTTCTACTAGGTGAACCAGGAGATGCGTCATAATATTGAAGAAGGATGGTGGGAACACCAACTCGAAGCTGACAAGACATTGGGCCATATCTGTCTGTAACCCTGGTAAGCTTTCTGGATTGATTACCTTCTGAGATATTGCATTGAGGAATGCACAAAGCTTCACAATGGGCTCGAACATTTTCAGGTAGAAGCCCCCTCAAATGTAATCGGAAGCAATTGTATCATAATCACGTGGCAGTCATGAGACTTCAGGTTTTGGAATTTTTTCTCTGCCATATTGATTATTCCCTTTATATTCGACGAGAAGCCAGACGGGACCTTGATACTGCTCAGGCATTCAAAAAAGATTTCCTTCTCTCCTTTGGTAAGAGAGTAGCTGACAGGAGTTAAGTGGCGTCCTTTACCCTTCTCGTTCTCAGGATGCATAGGATTTTCAGGTTCTTTCATACATTGTTGTTCCTGCCGTGCTTCTGTTGTATCTTTTGTCTTCCCATACACTCCCAGGAAGCCTAGCAGGTTCATGCAAAGATTCTTCGTCACGTGCATCATGTCGATTGAAGAGCGAACCTCTAGGACTTTCCAGTAGTGTAGATCCCAAAATATATATTGCTTCTTCCACATGGGCGCGTGTCCGGCATCATCATTCGGAATAGATTGACTGCCAGGACCTTTCCAAAGATTACTTCTAGGTCCTTGACCATACAAAATACCTCATCACCGGTACAAAGGACAGGCTTCCTCTGGGGTTCTTCCAGAAGTTTGAAATGCTTGCCTTTCTTTCTTACGGGATGCATGGTCGGACGAAATCGACGATGCCCTAGGTACACAACCTTCTTACATTTATCCAAATATACACTTTCAGTCTCATCTAAACAATGCGTTCATGCTTTGAATCCCTAGTTTGTCTGCCCTGAAATGTTACTAAGAGCGGGCCAATCATTGATGGTTACGAAAAGCAACACTCGTAGGTTAAATGGCTCCCCTTTGTGCTCATCCCACATACGTACACCTGCTTTGGCCCACAGCTGTAAAAGTTCTTCAACTAATGGCCTTAGGTACACATCAATGTCGTTGCCGGGTTGCCTCGGGCCTTGGATGATCACTGGCATCATAATGAACTTCCGCTTCATGCACAACCAAGGAGGAAGGTTATAGATACATAGAGTCACAGGCCAGGTATTGTGACTGCAACTCTGCTCCCCAAAAGTATTCATGCCATCTGTACTTAGACCAAACCTTAAGTTCCTTGCGTCACGTGCGAAGTCCGGGTACTCTCGCTCGACTTTTCTTTGACCCATCAGGGGGGTGTCTCAACATCGCATCTTACGGTCTTCCATGTGCCATCGCAACAACTTGGCATGCTCTTTGTTTCTGAAGAGACGTTTTAACCGTGGTATTATAGGAGCATACCACATAACCTTGGCAGGAACCTTCTTCCTAGGGACCTCGCCCTCAACATCGCCAGGATCGTCTCGTCTGATCTTATACCGCAGTGCAGTGCATACTGGGCATGCATCCAAATTCTCGTACTTCTCACCGCGGTAGAGTATGCAATCATTAATGCAGGCATGTATCTTCTGCACGTCTAATCCTAGAGGGTAGTTTTTGGTCTGATTTGTGGGATAAAGAATGTATGCAATTTCAGCTGCCTCATCTGCTCTCCTATGCAAAATACACCAGAATTACTATCAAGGAGGTTATTCAGACTGAATATCTTGAAGATTTATTTAATCTTCCTCTGTCTCAACAAGCTTTCTGTGAGTTTGAACATCTAGAATTAAGATGCCAACAGATTAATCACCTGACAACACCTGACAAATGGACTTATATTTGGGGCAGTGAATTTTTTTTTGTTAAAAGGGCTTATGAGGTTATGGCAGGCTTCCAACCTACTCCTCCATATTTCTCCTGGATCTGGGATTCTTCTTGTCAGGCAAAGCACAGATTCTTTTTTTGGCTACTTCTTCTGGATAGGATAAATACAAGAAACCTTCTCAAAAGGAAAAACTGCTTCCTACCAGATTACAGTTGTGAAGTTAGAAATTGCAACTCAGAGGAAACTTTGATTCACCTTTTTTGGAACTGCCCTTTTGCTGCTGAATGCTGGGATTACATATGTCCCAATAGAGATCAGGGACTCTCTGTGTTTTAGGCTTTTCAAGACATAAGAACCAGATTTAAGCTTCCCTTTGCAATGGAGATAATTATTTTAGTTGCTTGGGGAATATGGATCTATAGAAACATTAATATATTTGAGAATGCAACACCTCAGTTCTCTACTTGGAAGGCAATATTTCTTCAAGAACTGAGATGGGTTAAATTGAGAATAAAAAAGAAACATGGTCCTCAATTTGATAGATGGTTCCAAACTCAAGTACATTAGTGGATTACTTCTGGTAAACACACAATGTATAAATACCCTATTGTAACCATGTAATTATAATCTGTACCATATTTTATTATATAATAAAGAAAAAAGTTGCAGTGGGGGTTCCCTCCCCTACTGTTTTTCCCTCAAAAAAAATCCTCGAGGGCAGACAACCTTCTTTGCTTGGTATGTACTATCAGGCAAGTCATTATTTCTTGGAAGCAGATTCTTCATTTTTTCCAACAACTTTGAAAATGCACGGTCAGTCACACCGTTCTCTGCCTTCCGTTGCAGCAAATCCAGTGTGGTACCTAGCTTTTTATGGCCACCTTCGCAAGTTGGGTACAACAATGTTTTGTGATCCTTTAACATCTGCTCCATCTTCTCCTTCTCATTTTCAGTTTCACATTCTTCCTTTGCATCAGTAATGGCCTGACCAAGATCGTCATCAGCGAGCCCATCTGCTGCCTCTTGATCTGCATCTACCCCTGTTGCAGTATCATCGTATTCAGGATACATGTTATGATAATTGTCATTATCCTCTTCTTTTTCGTTGTCTTCCATCATAACCACTCTTTCTCCGTGCTTGGTCCAAAAATTATAGCTAGGCATGAAACCGGACCGAAGCAGGTGGGCGTGAATGGTTTTGGTATTTGAGTAGTCTTTCTTCTTCTGATAGTGAACACATGGACAACACATAAAACCATTGTGACCATGGTTTTCCTTAGCCACAACGATGAAATTTTGGAGGCCTGTAATGTACTCGGAAGTGCATCGGTCACCGTACATTCATTGCCGGTTCATCTGCATTATATAATTAATTACGTATATCAAAAATCATTACAGTACATCATGAATTAATTGGGAGATGACCACTTTTATAGTACATCAATGACACATGAAGGGATAAAGTTGCCGACCTCGACCGAGGAGGAAAGAGCAACGAGTAAACTTAATTCGAGCTCTCGGGCATTTCACCGAACACCTCTGTGCATAGGAAGAAAACACAAACTAGAACACCCTCTCACCCTCTTTGCTAAGCTCCAAAATGAGAGAGTGAAACAATGAGAGAGAGAGGGGTGGGCTGTGATGTATTATATATAGTCGCACACCCTTTAACACCGGTTCAAGCCACGAACCGGTGTTAAAGGGGGGGAGGTGTGCGGCGCGGTGGGGCAGGGCCTTTAACACCGGTTCGTGGCTCGAACCGGTGTTAAAGGGGGTGGGCCTGTTTGCTGCATGGGCCACGCTGGTACGGGCACCCCCTTTAACACCTGTTCGTAGGAGAACCGGTGTTAAAGGCCAATTTGGACCTCAACTAAAGGCCTCATTTCCACCAGTGTTGCCATATTATGATGATGACAAACTTCTCCAGTTGGGATAGATTGATGTGCAAGACGCCATAAAAAACTCTAACTTTACTTGGTACCTTTGTTTTTCACAGAGTAGTCCATGCCTTCTCAAAAATGAAACAGTGCTAGGAGGAACTAGACACTTTTTTGATATAGAAAAAGTGGGTTGACACGAGAATTCTAAAAATTCGTCCAATGAACCCCGGTCGCTGAGATGTTCTCGTTAGCCGATGATGAACTAGCAGGACGACCCTCCAACCAATCTTCTCTCACCTTCTTATTTGTAACCAACATACGATATGAAGATCGCATAGTAAAGTACCCTGATTTTTTAAAATGTCAAGCCCAAATATCCTCTTGACTGATTGTGCTTAGAGGGATAGAATTTATCACCTCAATATCCATTTGAATAAAATGTTCCTCAAGCACCTCAGATTTCCACTCTTTAGCAATATCATCTATTAGCTCCGAGACCATCATTGGAGAATCATCATTTCTAGGCGCAACAGGTTTTCGAGTGCTAGATGTGTGTGGAATTGCATGCGCTAGCCTGGGCAACCAAAAGTTCAAACTAATGGAAAGGGCTAGGCAATGTATTTCAACACTCATCCTACGTCTTTCACCATTTAGCCTATTGTGACATATGTTTGGAGAGCCGCAATATTTGTTTTTAATTCTTGCATTGGCTATGATTTGATCCTATGACCTCCTGCTCTGATACCATATTAAATTGTTGCCTAACCAACTGAACCAAAAGTCCGAACTGATGGAGAGGGTTATGCTATGTATTTATATTCCTAACACTCCCCCTCACGTCTAGGCTATTTTAATTCTTAGCGTGGGTTCAGGCAGGCTGCAGAATCTTTCTTTTAATCTTTGTGAGCAGGGTCTTGAAAGGGCTAGCCAATATATTTAAACATTCACCCTACGTCTTTTGCCCTTTGGCCTATTGTGACATATGTTTTGGGAGCCGCAATTTTTTTAATTCTTGTGTTGGCCAGTATTTGATTCTAGGACTTCCTACTCTGATACCATATTGAATTGTTGTCCTAACCAACTGAACCAAAAATCCAAACCGATGAAAAGGGCTAGACTATGTATTTATATTCTTAACAATGTGTGTACTCTCCCCATTCCCTATGCACCTGATGAGACCTAGCTTAAGAGCATCCCTCCCTTCAATTACTGCTCTCCAAATTTTCGAGGGTATGCTTCAAAGTTTAGCCGACATAATATCGCCACTAGGAAAGTAAACTAAACGCAAGATTCTGGCACTTAATGAAGCAGGAGTTTGAATGATACACCAAGCCTGTTTGGCAAGCAAGGAAATATTAAATAATTCTATGTACTTAAACCCCAAACAACCTAGGTATTTTGGCATGGTTAGGACATCCCATGACACCCAGTCTGGTTTACGTTTTCCTTCTTTACAATACCACTAGAAGGCACGCAAAACTGAGTTAATATACTTGCAAAGTCCCCTTGGCATTTTAAAATAGGACATGGAGAAGGTTGGCACCACCTGAACAACTAAATTAATCAAGGATAGGGCTACCCGGCGGCGTCGAACTAGATATCCCCCATGCGGCAGCTAACAAAAGGATTGAACTTTACCGGGTCAAGTGCGTGATAGGGGTCCATAAACAATCCTGACTTCCTGCAGCTAGTCCCACCATGCCAACATGACACCCACCACGCCTCACCCTGATGACACCACCACCCCTGATGCCCACCATTATCCATTATGCAAAAAACACCTCCACCCCCTGAGAGCACCTACACTCGTTGGACATTCTTAGGCCGAAATCCTACATTATTTAGCGCTGGACGGAGCTAGTTTTCGGCCTGGGAACGCCCAGTTTCCTCGCATTCCTAGGATGAGTTGTCAGGTCGGCTTGTTTCCGAAGGGAATACGCCCTAGAGTCAAATATTAAGATGGAATATTTTATAAAGTTTATGATCAAGTTTTATATCATGCAATAACTGTATTGATAGGAAACACCAATACACGTGTGATATACAAACAAACTCTAGTCACTAGTTCATTGGTCAACTGATGATCGAAGGTTTCCTAATCATGAAGGTGCCTTGGCCCCTGATTGACAATGAGGTCATTGCATTGGCGAATGAGATGGTGAACATACCCTATCTATAGCATCTATCAAGATCATGTCACAAAGTTCATATTATGATGTTTAGGAAACATAGTGACTCTTTCCTTAGACTGTGAGACCAGGTCAAATCAGTGTTACCCGAGGATACTCTAACGGCACACAATGTCAGTCAGTGATGTGGTGATTATAAAGGTGACATTGGATATCTAGAGGAACATGTTAAAGAGTGAGTCAAGAGTAGTATTTGTCCATCCGAGTGGCGGAAGATACTCTAGGCCCACTCGGATAAGTTATATCCACTATCTGTTCAGCGTGTGACTAGGTCACGAGTATATTAATTATCGGAATGAGTAAAGAAGACATTGTCGGTAATGAGATTGAACACTGCGGTGACCCAGCATACCACTGCATGTGTAGTATACTATAGTCGTTGACATGACATCTACAGAACACCGTTCCATAAATATCACTTCCCTCAGAGTGGTACAACAGAAACATTGCGGGTCCACATTACAAATGTACACACATTACTATTATACCGGAAGTTCAAGACTTCCAAAAGATCCAACTTACAAACCAGAATATAAAGTGTTCGGCGGAATTTAAAAGTAGCAGTTCCGTCTAGGAGTTGAGCTCAATAGCTTATTCTATAGAGTTCATGCTGCTCGGCTCCATTGGTTACTATTAACTTGGGTTACTTAGTTGGACTCATGATCAAAGACACCATAGCGGATTTCGTAATCCACTCCTTCAACTCCTCTAGACAGATCAGGTTCCTCATAGAACACATCTTCTTGGCATTCAGCTGCATACATTGGCACGTCTTCGGGATCCTCAGAGTCTAATCAAGGGATCAAAGGAAAGAATGAGTAACAACGTTACCCAACAAGTTCATTATATGCAAGGTGGGAAGTTTGATGCTCTAACTACCACCTCGGATTATAAATCCTTGGCACTATGCAGTTTTTGTAAATCTTTCTTCAAAGATTGATTTTATTCCAAAAAACTATGACAATCAGCCTTCACATGTTGACCATAACTTTCATGGAGTTCCTTTCCTGCCGCGTTCGTAGCTCCTTCCCGGAACAGGGAGTAACAAGTTACAGTTCTTACACTCTGCAGAGGTGTGTTACTTTACCCATGAGAGATCAACTCCTTGTTGCACAACCGGGCGTACTTTCTCGTCCACAATTCCATGATGTGGGGCCCAGTAGTTGGTCCAAGCAACTCACTGCCCCCTTCGCGACCCCGCATGCCTCCTTGGTGTACACCATGCCCACATAATGAATTACGGCAATGGTTTGTATAAACCGTTAGATGCCAAAACTATCGTGGGACGAGAGGGTTCCCACCCATATGCTGCATATGCTCTATGAATTACCAATTAATATGCACGCTACAAGGATAACAGCCATGACCTGCACATCCGGCTTCATGCGAGAGGAAGAAGATACAGCTGACTTCTCTGTCCCATTCCAAATCTCATGGCTAACGTGTAATGTACGGCGCTAGAATCACCGATGTCAGGGGTTATTAAGTCCCTACTTGATCATCATTGTTGCAAATAGAACCCTAAGTTCTATTGCTCCATTATATCACCACTTAGGATGATATCTATGATTTCTTTATTTATGAAAATAATATTTTCTTTCTTTTATAGCATATATGATAACACACAATTTGCAAATACTTTGATAAAGACTCTTCAAAGGATATGAGCAAGTGATGAACTTGCCTTGTGATGGCAAGGTAGTGAAGTCTGATGCTTGCACTGGACCTTGAGCTTCTAGTTCTACAAAAACATCATTATTGCCCGGTAAGGACAATATTTAAAGAAGCAAAATGATTATGCAAGTAATGTAATGCATTATTTAATTCTGCATGCATTTTCCATATATAAGGTGCCTTTTAATAAAGCATTTATAATTTTTTATATATATTTATTGCATATATTGAATTATTTTATTTTATTTCCCTTTTTATTTGACTTTTATTGATTTAATAATTCTTTTAGGAATTATTAATTATACATTAAAATTTATTATTAAATATTTATTTAGTATTTTTCAAAAATACTATAATATTAATATATAATGAAAGTGATTTTTATTTATTTTTATAATCTTTCAATAATTTTGTAAAATTCCATAAGGAATATATAAATTACAAAATTCTTATAAAAATTTAAATGTCCAAAATTTTATATATTATTTTATTTGGATAGAGTGGATTATTGTGAATCCAAAAATATTTTATTTATAATTTTTGGACTTTTATTTTGTTTTCTAGAATTTTATTGAGGTTAGGGGTATATTGGTCCTTTCTAGTTGATTAAAACTTCTTTTTCTTCTTTTTTTTAACGACTTGGGCTGGCCACTTGGGATTATTGGGCCAGTGTGGCCCAATAGGGTAGGGTCAAAATCATCACCTCGAGGGGTTTTGGCCCACCCAGCCCACACTCTCTGCCTCCTCCTCGTTCTTACCTTTCCTCTTCCTCGACCCCACGGGCTCTATCGCCACCACTGGCGATGGCCGCCGTTGAGGCTTCCCCCGGCCGCTACCATGGTGCAGGGCGTGGTTTGCGACTACGCTCGTTCATCTAGTCCAACTTGATTTGACTCCGGGGCTTCCCCGTGGCCAGGTTCACCCCGTTCCCGAACCCTAGGGTTAGGGGAAAGTGTTGTCTCCATGACCGCGGTCCCGCCTGCGGTGGTGAACTGGGCTCGTGTGCTGCTGTGGCCGCCGCCGTGGCTGGTGTAGGTTGCAGCGCCCCCTGGGTGATCCCTGTGCTGCCGCGGGTTCGTCCGCCAATCTGCTTCCTATTCAATTCGTCAGCGAGGACCCCGGGTAAGTTGCCTCCATGGGTCTTGTTCATACTACTACCATGAATCTCTCTGTGTATATCTAGTGGCTTCTTGTGCCTAGTGACTATGTTCTGATTAGGGTTCATCTCTTAATTAGGGTTCTTGTTCTGATTAGGGTTCATAACCCCCTGTTGATCATATCCATGATGCTTTAGATCTAGTGGTGATCATACTTGAGCATGAAGAATGATTGTTTGCTGTGGATCATGATTTGTAGTGGCTTTGATGATGCTAGTTGCTTGTCAGATTTATTCCAGTGGTAATTCACTATGATCCCATGCTAGTGTTTCTATGGAATCCCTGATTGGAAATGTTGTTGATCTGAGAACTTACTCTACTATCAGAATGCTTATACTAACAGTAGTTCTCTCAGTAGTTTCTTACTGCGATTATAATGGTAGGCTTGTATGAGATTATACATACTGAATATAATCATTACATGTAATGATTTTCTATGGATGTATAGATGAATTTGATGTTGATTCCTGGCACTTGGCTTCAGGAAGATGATATTTGTTGGTTTGTCCCTTTTATCCGTGGAAACTAAGCAAATATTGGTTTTAGCTCATTTAGAACTTGTCCTTGTGATACCATTATGATCTGGCACACAAGTGATTGAGTTTTATTTCTGGGCTTAGCTTTGACAGTGCTTGTGATTAATACTGGCAAGATAAAATGAAAGCTTTTCTTGACTCTCCTGCCTATGATGTTGGTCTGAGGCTCTAGGATTTTAAGTCCTAGTTAGTTGGGCAAATAGTTTGTTTGTAACTTGTAATATTAGAGGTGCTACTCTCTCTGGTAGATGTGCCCTGATCTGATAAGAACAAATGAAGAATGATTTAAGTTGCATAAATTAACACTAAACTCTGTGATGCTGGTCTGAGAGTTTAGTGCTTTTGGCTGAGTTTGATTTTTTATCTTTATAGTTGAAATCTCTAGGATAGATTCACCTCACTTGGGTGATTATTGAGAGATTATTTCATAAAGCAACACATGATTTTGTTTAGATACTATGATTGAATCATGTGATGGTTTTATGAGGCTCACCACAAAATCTGATGATGGTGTAGTAAGTTGATGATGATGAACTTGAGCTGGTTTTGCTGGACTCCTGTGCTTTCCTTTGAGCTAGCCTGCTCCTCCTAGCTCCTAGGCTTGATCTTGCTGTCCACCTGATCCATTCCCCTCCTTATGTAACCATCCTGGTGATGTTTGGTTGATCCTTGGTTGGTGTGGTTTTTGGCTGTGGTGCTTGGTTTAGCTGCTTTATACACTAGTTGTTCTTGTGTGCTGTGCAGTGGGTGATGCACTAGTGCCCCCCATGGATGTGTTGTGGTTTTGTGAGATTGGGATATGCTTGTGAGGTCAACAGCACACCATATGCATGCTGGTGTGTGTCCAGCTTGTGTGCCTGCTATGCACTTGCGGATATGTTTAGAATTTTGAACTTATTATTACCAGATTACTTTCACCTGGCTGGTGAATTGGTCCCTCTTGGCTGTCATTTGACTTCTGGCTTTGAATTTAGGAAAGATGGAATCTTTCATATTGGTGAAACTTGCCCCTTTTATAACATTTCTCAGTGATGAATTTGTCAAGTGCATTTCACTGACATATCTGAGAGAAATAACACTAACACTAATCTTCTTTTGTTTTTATTTAGTCTTTGTTTTGCAAGTACAAAGATAAAGATGAAGATTAATTTAGATTTAGATATAGGATAGCTAGTAAATATTCCAATGTAATTTTCTTATTCTTTTGTAATTTTTCTTTTATTATTCTTGTAATCTTTATTTTATTCAATTGTAATAAAGATTATATTATTATTAATAAAGAATATTCTTAATCACTATTCTTTTGTAAATTGTGAAGTTTGAAAATGGCTTCAGTAGGTTACATTCTTTGTAACTTGTTTATGTATTATCAATATGAAATAAGTTTCATATTCAATATTGTTTTTGGATAAAATTTAAGTTATAATACTTATCTCTTAATTAATTTAAGATTCAAAACTTATATCTAAATTATTTAACACTCAAGTTTAAAATTCAAATTCATTTTAAACACATAACTCCTTAAAGATCATCTCAAAGTTTATAACAATCATCCTTTAGACTAAACCTAATCTGAAAGGATAAAAGAAACATTGATCACTTAAGATTTTAATTTGGCGAAAATTTTACCCACATTTTCACAAATAAATGCATGCAACAATTCATATTCCTAAATCTACCCTTCATTAGTTCCTAAATGCTGGGATGTTACAGACTTCCCCCCTTAAATTAAACTTCATCCCGAAGTTTGTGGAGATGTACCTGAATAGTTCTGGATAAGCTTTTCTTAAATCCTCTTCCTTCTCCCATGTGGCTTCCCTCTCAGGGTGATGTTCCCACTATACCTTGCAATATTTGATTGCTCTGTTCCTCAATCTTTTCCAGTTTTCTTCCAGAATCTTACAGGGATTTTCAATATAAGTCAGGTCTGCTTGTAGTTCTATCTCTTGATGTGTTATTGCATCATCTGGAACTTTAAAACATTTGCGAAGTTGTGACACATGGAAAATATTATGCACTTGAGCGAATATTGATGGTAACTCTAAAGCATAAGCTACAGTTCTGTTTTGACTTAGTATCTTGAATGGTCTGGTATATCTTGGACTCAATTTCCTTTAACTCTGAATCTTTTTACTCCTTTCATTGGACATACTTTCAAATAGACCATATCTCCCACTTTTGGATGCCATGATCTTCTACTTTGATCCGCATAACTTTTCTGTCTACTCCGGGCTATTTTCAGTCTATCCCTGATCTTATCAATGATATCTTGTCTTTCCTTGATATAATCTGGCGCAAATTCTTTGCTGCTTCCAGGTTCATACCAACATATTGGTGATCTACACTTCCTTCCATACAAAATATCATATGGAGCTGCCTTCAGACTACTCTGATAGCTATTGTTATAAGAAAATTCTGCCAATGGTAGGTGATCTTCCCATGTTCCTCCAAAATCTAGTGCACAAGCTCTCAACATGTCTTCTAGTATTTGATTTGTTCTTTCAGTTTGACCTCCTGTCTCAGGATGATATGTCGTGCGGAAATCTAACTTTGAACCAAGTGCTTCATGCAATTGCTTCCAAAATGCTGAATTAAACACTGATCCCCTATCAATTACGATCTTTTTGGGTACTCCATGCTTACTTACTATCTCTTTGACATATACTTCAACTAACTTCTCGGCATTATCCTTTTGATTCACCGGAATAAAATGTGCACTCTTAGTGAGTCTGTCCACAATTACCCATATCATATCCTTCCTTTTTGGTGTCATAGGTAATCCTGTAATGAAGTCCATACCTATTTCCTCCCATTTCCATTCAGGAATTACTAAGGGTTGTAATGGTCCTGTTGTACTTTGATGTTCAGCTTTCACCCTTTGAAAAGTATGGCATTCAGATACATATTTAGCAATATCTCTTTTCATGTTATTCCACCAGAATAGTTCTTTCAAATCCATATACATCTTAGTACTCCCTGGATGTATAGAATATGGGGTATCATGTGCTTCTTTGAGTATGACATTTCTGATCTCAGTCACATCTGGAACACATAGACGGTCTTGGAACCATAAAGACCCATAATCCCCAAGGCGAAAAACTGATTTTTGCCCTTGAGATATCCTCCAAATTTCCTCAGCAATAAAAGGATCTTCTTCTTGATGTCTAAAAATTTCTTGCTTAAGATCACTGTCTTGCTCTGCAACTACCTGTATAGTATCTAATCCTCCAAGAACCTCTGTTCTGATGAATTGAAGTTCTAATCTTTCCAAGTCCATTTGTAACTCTTTTGGTAGCTCCCTATTGTTAGGCTGAATATCTGCACTCTTTCTGCTTAAAGCATCTGCTACAACATTTGCTTTCCCTGGGGTGTAAATGATTGTTAAATCATAATCCTTGATTAATTCCAACCAACGTTTCTGTCTCATATTCAATTCCTTTTGAGTGAATAAATATTTGAGACTTTTATGGTCAGTGTATAACTCACATCTAGCTCCATAAAGAAAATGCCTTCATCCTTTCAGTGCAAAAACTACTGCTGCTAACTCTAAATCATGAGTTGGATAGTTGACTTCATGTGGTTTCAATTGCCTTGAACCATAAGCAATCACTTTCTGATCTTGCATTAATACACAACCCAAACCTTCCTTAGGCCCAGTTCTTTTAGGGGCTTCTCCAAGAAGCCGCCCTACCCCCAGCTTCCTGGGGAAGCCGGTCTAAAAAAAATTCAAGGCTTCCAAAATAGTTAAGGTTAAACAAATTTGGAAGCCTCGCAAATTTTTTGGACCGGCTTCCCCAGAAAGCTAGGGGTAGGGCAGCTTTTGGGAGAATCCACCAAAAGAACTGGGCCTTAGATGCATCACAGTAAACGGTGAAATCCTTCCCTGTTTCAGGAACTGCTAAAATTGGAGCTGTGGTTAATCTAGTCTTCAACTCTTGGAAACTTGCTTCACATTTTTCATCCCACTTGAATGGTGTATTCTTCCTTAATAATTTGGTCATTTATCTAGCTATTTTGGAGAAACCTTCAATGAATCTCCGATAATAACCAGCCATTCCTAAGAAACCTCGAATTTGCTTCACATTGGTCGGTGCAGTACACTCTAATACTGACTGAACTTTAGATGGATTTACAGCAATTCCATCTTTACTGATCACATGACCGAAGAATTCTACCTCATCTAGCCAGAACTCACACTTACTGAACTTAGCATAAAGCTTATGTTCTCTTAAAGTTTGCAATGCTATTCTCAAATGGTCAGCATGCTCTTCCTTATTCCTGGAATATATCAGAATATCATCAATAAAGACGATGACAAACTTATCCAAATATGGCATGAAGATCTTGTTCATCAGATTCATGAATATTGTCGGTGCATTGGTCAAACCAAATGGTACTACCAGACACTCATGGTGTCCATATCTTGAGACAAATGCTATTTTTGGAACATCTTCCGGCTTAATTTTTATTTGATGGTATCCAGATCTTAAATCGATCTTTGAAAATACTCCAGCTCCTTTCACTTGATCAAACAAATCTTGAATTCTTGGTAAAGGATACTTATTCTTGATAGTCATGTTGTTTAGATTTCTATAATCACCACACATCCGTCTTCCACCATCTCTCTTATCCACACAGATTACTGGTGTTCCCCATGGAGATACACTTTCCTGTATAAATCCTTTTCTCGCTAACTTGTCAATTTGCTCCTTGAGTTATTTCAACTCTTTGGGTCCCATTTTATATGGTGCTTGAGCTATTGGTGTTGTACCAGGTATTAAGTCAATGGTGAACTCTATCTCCCGATCTGGTGGCATTCCCGGTAACTCTGTTGGAAAAACATCTTGGAATTCATTAACTATAGGAATCTCTTCTAATTTAACTTCTTTAATTGAATTCAACTGCAGATCCACCATGATATGACTGTGTTTATCTGCTTGGTAAACTATCCTTGCTCCACTTGGAGTTTTGATTGAGACAATTTTCTCCTCACAATTAATCTGAGCTCCGTGTTCCATCATCCAATCCATCCCCAACACTACTGCAATTCCCTTCAAAGGAATCACATAAAGGTCTGCGAAATATGTACACCATAGATCTAGATAACCTGATCTTGTTTTATGTGGCGTACAATCACATTCCCTCCTGCCATAACTACGGTCATAGGACTTTCTAATGTTGCTCTTGTAATCCCGAACTTATCACAAAATTCTTCAGAAATGAATGAAGCAGTTGCACCAGTATCAAATAGAACTTTGCCGGGATTGGTAAGGATATTGAGCGTACCTATCACTGCATGCTCCGAATTATCCACCTCTTCGAGGGTTGCATAGTTCCTTTTTCCGGTAGGTCGGTTTCTCTTGCCATTGTTGTTCTTGCCATTATTTCCTCCTTTATTGGGCTGTCCATTACCTCCACTGGCTTGCCCTCCTCCCTTGGTAGGCCATCCTCCTGGTGGTTTGCTCGGACAATCTGGCTTAATATGCCCTTTCTGACCACAACTGTAATAGATCACTATAGGCTTTTTGCATTCCCTCTGGAAATGCCCTGCAATTCCACAATTGTTATAGATAACATTCCTTCTTGGATTGGATGGATTTCCACCACTACCCTTGTTATTGTTATTGTTGCCATAATTCCTATTCCGAGGTTTGAACTCCAGGTTGGATTTAGGTTTACTTACCTGAATTCTCTTAGTTTCCTTCTTGTCTCTCTTCCTCCGATCCTCTTGGACATTCTTGTAGTCATCTTCAAAAGTAATGGCTGCATCCAACAACCGTTGATAAGTTTGCTTATTGGCTAACCTTAGCTGCATCTTCACAAACGGATTTAATCCATGCAAGAAACGCTTCTTCCTGTTCTCTTCAGTGTTAACATCCTCCTCAGCATAATGAGACAGTTGGCTAAACTCTCGAATGTACTTCATGACACTAGTATATCCTCGCTGAAGCTCCTCAAATTCTCCCCGCTTCAACTCCATGACGCTTTCTGGAACATGATATTCACGAAATCTCTGCTTGAACTCCTCCCAGGTAAACTCCCTTCCTGGTTGTTGCATGGCTAACTGATTTTCCCACCATGATGTTGCAGGTCAAGTCAGCAGATGATTTGCATACCTCAATTTTTCCTCATCATTGCAACCCACAGTTTTCAGCTTCCTTTCTATATCTGCTAGCCAGTCTTCTACATCCATTGGTTCAGGAGCTGATGCAAAAGGTAACGGTCTTGCATTCTAGAAATCAGATAGACTCACTCCTCCACCTTCAGGTGCCCTCTGATTTGCTCTTCCATGAACTTGTTCTAGGTCTCTTGCATCATTTGCATGCATTGCATAAAGTTCTGCTCCATTAACGGCCTCATTGGTGGTGGTGGTAATGCTTCTTGGTTTGCTGTATCTGCATCGGCCTTTTCCTTGGCCTCTCGCTCCATCCGCTACTGCTTAGTTTCCATTTCTACACCCCTATCCATGACCCTCTAGTCCTGAAACATAAAGTGAATACTCATAATTACATCATGCACATGTGTTCTGAGCTCGACTTTACGCACAGAACTAGTCACACAATGAAGATCCAAAGAAAATCCAAATATGCATTTCACATATTTACATAATAGCATAATGATACAAAGTCATTACAACATATACCATATTGGTATTATTACAAAACTACCTTATTACTTGGGTACAATACACAGTGCTTGATACTATTGACTACTTGTCTCCTTCTAATAGTAACTACGTTCATCGTACATGCCTGATGTCCAACCATGATGACGTGTTTTTCGTCGCACGGTTTGTGGAACATATGGCCTTCCAGAAGGAACATACTCTGTATCTGAAGTGTCAGGACTTGAGTCATTACTCAACCTGAGCACATTGACTCCCTCCAGCTCAGCTGAAAAGTCTTCAGAAGAATATTCAACATTATCTCCAGCCTGCATCTCCTGAGCTTCATTTCTTGAGTTGTCAACATGATACATAGATCCTGCTGCTCCCCAGGTGCTCTCGTGGGCAAGATAGTTGGACACTGGATAATGTATATTCCCTGGGTTTTGAGAAGATGTTGATGATTCAAACACTCTCTCCTCAGGATCTTCTTCTTCATCCTGGTTATCTATTGACATGGTATTTATACTACTATTATTAGGGTTCATCCTTGCACCCATCCAACTAGATTGTCCAACATTTCTATCAGAACCATCTGTGGACATCTGGTGTTCATGAGATCCATTATATGATCCCATCCTTCAACCATCTGAATTCTCAATAGGAAGTTCTGAGTCAGAACCATCCTCTGAGCCCTATGGTACTGCATACCGCATATCCATAGTAGGATCATATGTAGGTTCAGGTCTTGGTGAGTAAGGATATGGTATAAAAGATTCCGGATCTATAGGTATATCCTTAAAGATAGGTATTGCACTACTACTTGCTTCTTTCTCTAGCTGGAATGCTAACTGCTTTCTCCTTTCCAGATCAGTTAGATCCTCTAACATTTCATTTTTATCTTCGACAATCACTTGATGAGTCTTATAGAAAGACGGAACGAGTGTCCGGTATCTGTCCATAAACTTGGAAGCTAACCTAGGATGCTTCTTAACCAAATTAAGATGATCCGGTATAGGCTCCGAGTCTATAGAATCATGAGGTATCATAGAAAATGTGCTACCTTCTAGCTCCTTGGTTTTCTGCTCCCGGATATTAGCTATTGCCTCCACAACAGCAACATGATAACCTTATAAATGACTCCTACATTCTCCTATGGGTAGATCGTGATATAATCCAAGCTTCTCTGGAAGTTGGATACTCACACGATACTTGGATAACATCCGGCCATCAAGGTAAGTGATAGTGTTCACTGGAATTCTAGTTGGACAACTAAAGAGATTTAAAAGTTGACGAAGTTGGTCTGTAAATGATCCTTGATAATCATCAAGAGTCTCCTCTTTCCTTACCAAAGTCTGTTTTGGAAACTTTGGTGCCATTTCTCTGTATATCAGAAAAATAATTTTGATTAGTATCCAATGATATATTGCATCATAACAAAGAATTATCGCACTAAAATATATAACGGAATATTCTCATTTGAATACCCATTATATTACTTTTAGAGAATTCTTTATCATTGCTAATTCTCCTACATGTAATACCCTTTACTAGGTTTCCAACCTAAGGTCAAAGCAATTTGCTCTAATACCAACTACGGTGATCCAGCATACCACTGCATGTGTAGTACACTATAGTCGTTGACATGACATCTACAGAACACCATTCCGTAAATATCACATCCCTCAGAGTGGTACAACAGAAACATTGCGGGTTCATATTACAAATGTACACACATTATTATTATTACAATACCGGAAGTTCAAGATTTCCAAAAGATCCAACTTACAAACCAAAATATAAAGTGTTCGGCGGAATTTAAAAGTAGCAACTCCGTCAGGAGTTGAGCTCAACAGCTTATTCTATAGAGTTCATGCTGCTCGGCTCCATTGGTTACTACTAACTAGGGTTACTTAGTTGGACTCATGATCATCGACACCATAGCGGATTTCGTAATCCACTCCTTCAACTCCTCCGGACAGATCAGGTTCCTCATATAACACATCTTCTTGGCATTCGGCTGCATACATTGGTACGTCTTCGGGATCCTCAGAGTCTAAGCAAGGGATCAAAGGAAAGAATGAGTAACAACGTTACCCAACAAGTTCATTATATGCAAGGTGGGAAGTTTGATGCTCTAACTACCACCTCGGATTATAAATCCTTGGCACTATGCAGTTTTTGTAAATCTTTCTTCAAAGATTGATTTTATTCCGAAAAACTATGACAATCAGCCTTCACAGGTTGACCAGAACTTTCTTGGAGTTCCTTTCCTGCCGCGTTCGTAGCTCCTTCCCGAAACAGGGAGTAACAAGATACAGTTCTTACACTCTGCAGAGGTGCGTTACTTTACCCATGAGAGATCAACTCCTTGTTGCACAACCGGGCGTACTTTCCCGTCCACAATTCCATGATGTGGGGCCCACTAGTTGGTCCAAGCCAATCACTGCCCCCTTCGCGACCCCGCATGCCTCCTTGGTGTACACCATGCCCACATAATGAATTACGACAATGGTTTGTACAAAACGTTAGATGCCAAAACTATCGTGGGACGATGAAGGTTCCCACCCATATGCTGCATATCCTCTACGAATTACCAATTAATATGCACGCTACGAGGATAACAGCCACGACCTGCACATCCGGCTTCATGCGAGAGGAAGAAGATACAACTGACTTCTCTGTCCCATTCCAAATCTCATGGCTAACGCGTAATGTACGACGCTAGAATCACTGATGTCAGGGGTTATTAAGTCCCTACTTGATCATCATTGTTGCAGATAGAACCCTAAGTTCTATTGCTCCATTATATCACCACTTAGGATGATATCTATGATTTCTTTATTTATGAAAATAATATTTTCTTTCTTTTATAGCATATATGATAACACACAATTTGCAAATACTTTGATAAAGACTCTTCAAAGGATATGAGCAAGTGATGAACTTGCCTTGTGATGGCAAGGTAGTGAAGTGTGATGCTTGCACTGGACCTTGAGCTTCTAGTTCTACAAAAACATCATTATTGCCCGGTAAGGACAATATTTAAAGAAGCAAAATGATTATGCAAGTAATATAATGCATTATTTAATTCTATATGCATTTTCCATATATAAGGTGCCTTTTAATAAATCATTTATAAACATTTTATTTATTTATTTATTGCATATATTGAATTATTTTATTTTGTTTCCCTTTTTATTTGACTTTTATTAATTTAATAATTCTTTTAGGAATTATTAATTATACATTAAAATTTATTATTGAATATTTATTTAGTATTTTTCAAAAATACTATAATATTAGTATATAATGAAAGTGATTTTTATTTATATTTATCATCTTTCAATAATTTTGTAAAATTCCATAAGGAATATATAAATTACAAAATTCTTATAAAAATTTAAATGTCCAAAATTTTATGTCTTATTTTATTTGGATAGAGTGGATTATCGTGAATCCAAAAATATTTTATTTATAATTTTTGGACTTTTATTTTATTTTCTAGAATTTTATTGAGGTTAGGGGTATTTTGGTCCTTTCCAATTGATTAAAACTTCTTTTTCTTCTTTTTTAACGACTTGGGCTGGCCACTTGGGCTTATTGGGCCAGTGTGGCCCAATAGGGCAGGGTCAAAATCATCACCCCGAGGGGTTTTGGCCCACCCAGCCCACACTCTCTGCCTCCTCCTCGTTCTCATTTTCCTCTTCCTTGACCCCGCGGGCTCTGGCGCCGCAACTGGCGATGGCCACCATTGAGGCTTCCCTCGGCCGCTGCCGTGGTGCAGGGCGAGGTTTGCTACTATGCTCGTTCATCTAGTCCAACTCAATTTGACTCTAGGGCTTCCCCGTGGCCAGGTTCACCTCGTTCCCAAACCCTAGGGTTAGGGGAAAGTGTTGTCGCCACCACCGCGGCCCCGCCTGCGGTGGTGTGCTGGGCTTGTGTGCTGCTGTGGCCGCCACTATGGCTGGTGTAGGTTGCAGTGCCCCCTGGGTGCTCCCTGTGCCGCCGCGGGTTCGTCAGCCAATCTGCTTCCTCTTCAATTCGTTAGCAAGGACCCCTGATAAGTTGCCTCCGTGGGTCTTGTTCATACTACTACCATGAATCTCTCTATGTATATCTAGTGGCTTCCTGTGCCTAGTGACTATGTTCTGATTAGGGTTCATCTCTTAATTAGGGTTCTTGTTCTGATTAGGGTTCATAACCCCCTGTTGATCATATCCATGGTGCTTTAGATCTAGTGGTGATCATACTTGAGCATGAAGAATGATTGTTTGCTATGGATCATGATTTGTAGTGGCTTTGATGATGCTAGTGGCTTGTCAAATTTATTCCAGTGGTAATTCACTATGATCCCATGCTAGTGTTTCTATGGAATCCCTGATTGGAAAGGTTGTTGATCTGAGAACTTACTCTACTGTCAGAATGCTTATACTGACAGTAGTTCTCTCAGTAGTTGCTTACTGCAATTATAATGGTAGGCTTGTATGAGATTATACATACTGAATATAATCATTACATGTAAAGATTTTCTGTGGATGTATAGATGAATTTGATGTTGATTCTTGGCACTGGGCTTCAGGAAGATGATATTTATTGGTTTGTCTCTTTTATCTGTGGAAACTAAGCAAAGATTGGTTTTAGCTCATTTAGAACTTGTCCTTGTGATACCATTATGATCTGGCACACAAGTGATTGAGTTTTATTTCTGGGCTTAGCTTTGACAATGCTTGTGATTAATACTGGCAAGATAAAATGAAAGCTTTTCTTGACTCTCCTGCCTATGATGTTGGTCTGAGGCTCTAGGATTTTAAGTCCTAGTTAGTTGAGCAAATAGTTTGTTTGTAACTTGTAAGATTAGAGGTGCTACTCTCTCTGGGAGATGTGCCCTGATCTGATAAGAACAAATGAAGAATGATTTAAGTTGCATAAATTAACACTAAACTCTGTGATGCTGGTCTGAGAGTTTAGTGCTTTTGTCTGAGTTTGATTTCTTATCTTTATACTTGAAATCTTTAGGATAGATTCACCTCACTTGGGTGATTATTGATAGATTATTTCATAAAGCAACACATGCTTTTGTTTAGATACTATGATTGAATCATGTGATGGTTTTATGAGGCTCACCACAAAATCTGATGATGGTGTAGTAAGTTGATGATGATGAAATTGATATGGTTTTGCTGGACTCCTGTGCTTGCCCTTGAGCTAGCCTGCTCCTCCTAGCTCCTAGGCTTGATCTTGTTGTCCACCTGATCCATTCCCCTCCTTATGTCACCATCCTGGTGATGTTTGGTTGTTCCTTGGTTGGTGTGGTTGCTGGCTGTGGTGCTTGGTTTAGCTGCTTTCTACACTGGTTGTTCTTGTGTGCTGTGCAGTGGGTGATGCACTAGTGCCCCCCACGGATGTGCTGTGGTTTTGTGAGATTGGGCTATGCTTGTGAGGTCGACAACACACCATATGCATGCTGGTGTGTGTCCAGCTTGTGTGCCTGCTATGCACTTGCGGATATGTTCAGAATTTTTGAACTTACTATTACCAGATTACTTTCACCTGGCTGGTGAATTGGTCCCTCTTGGTTGTCATTTGACTTCTGGGTTTGAATTTATGAAAGATGGAATCTTTCATATTGGTGAAACTTGCCCCTTTTATAACATTTCTCAATGATGAATTTGTCAAATGCATTTCACTGACATATCTGAGAGAAATAATACTAACACTAATCTTCTTTTGTTTTTATTTAGTCTTTGTTTTGCAGGTACAAAGATAAAGATGAAGATTTAGTTTAGATTTAGATATAGGATAGTTAGTAAATATTCCAATGTAATTTTCTTATTCTTTTGTAATTTTTTCTTTTATTATTCTTGTAATCTTTATTTTATTCAATTGTAATAAAGATTATATTATTATTAATAAAGAATATTCTTATTCATTATTCTTTTGTAAATTGTGAAGTTTGAAAATGGCTTCAGTAGGTTACATTCTTTGTAACTTTTTTATGTATTATTAATATGAAATAAGTTTCATATTCAATATTGTTTTTGGATAAAATTTAAGTTATAATACTTATCTCTTAATTAATTTAAGATTCAAAACTTATATCTAAATTATTTAACACTCAAGTTTAAAATTCAAATTCATTTTAAACACATAACTCCTTAAAGATCATGTCAAAGTTTATAACAATCATCCTTTAGACTAAACCTAATCTGAAAGGATAAAAGAAAGATTGATCACTTAAGATTTTAATTTGGCGAAAATGTTACCCACATTTTCACAAATAAATGCATGCAACAATTCATATTCCTAAATCTACCCTCCGTTAGTTCCTAAATGCTGGGATGTTACAAACACTAATATAGGGATGTCACTTGATGAAACCTCGGACAATATAGTATCATAGAGATAAAGGAAATAAGACACAATGTTTAACGGTTCAACGACAAATATCGTTTAGTACACAGATGGTCAACAGGATAGGATGTCCAGATATATATGTTGATCACTGGTCATAGAGGAGTCTTGGACATGTCTGTCGTATTCACGTGGAGATCGTTAATGGCTAGTTTTGAATCACTGAAGAAGTGAGAGAGAGAAACTAGAAAAGTTCTGGGGAGATCCGAAGTCGTTCGGAGAAAGAATAAGAAAAAGGACCAGAAAAGAGTTTTCCGATAAATGGTTATTTAAATATGATTATTATATATTAATTATGAATTAATATATATTATAAAAGAATATTTAAATAAAGATTTATAAAAGGCGTCTTAATAGTTAGGAAAAATCCCGCAGGGATTTTTACCTAAAAAGAAACGAGCGAAAAAGGCAGGAAAATGCAGCAGGAATCAGGACGGTTTTTGAACCAGCCAAAGTGGGGGGAATATTCTATCTGCCGCGCAGGGCAGCTGCTGCTGTCCGCCACCATAGCGGGCTGCCTGGCCCCGGCCCACCCGAGCGCGGGCGGTGCCCGCTGCACACACGTGCGCACAGGCGAGGTGGGATGCAAGCCGGTCCACCCAGCGTTGCCCCCCCACCACTACTTTCTACCGCTTGGGCCGCTCGCTGCCGCCGCTTCTCTGGCCGGCTGGGCCAGGCGCGGGTGGGAAGGTGGCCCACCCGACTGGCTGCAATTTTGCCCCCTTTTCCTATTGTTTTAGTCCCACATTGGAACCTTAAGGTGGAGGGAACCCCTCCCTCTACCTATATAATAAAGTGTCCATAGGAGGATTGAAACACACCAATTTCCACCCGGAAATAAATAAAAGGCATGTGTTGCCTCTCTCTCTCTTGCGACCATGGCCCCCTTGTCTGGTCTATGCAAGCAAGGATATATTCATCGTGGAGCATCATCGCTCTGCGGGATTCAGAGTCGGGAGATCTACTTCCACAATCTCGGCTGGATTGGGGAGAAGCGGGGGTTAGCGTCAAGAACATATGCGTGTGACTCCCTCTGGAGGCATCGTGCTTTCGGTGCTAGGAGTTGTCGTGGAGCCACAAGGACATCGTGATCTCGAGGTAAGCGTTGGGGCATATTCTTCATCCATGTTCCTCGCGGTACTTTAACCGCGCTCGGTCTTCAAAGGTATGAATACTGTATCTCCTTCCCATTACTGCATTACTAGTAGATAGATTTTGGGCTTCCGGGGTTGCCGCGTAGTAAATTTTTTTGATTTTCTGCACCGAACCCTGATGTCTACGCACGCTTCTATTCTTGTAGATAGTGTTGGCCCTTCAAGTGCATAGGTTTGTAGAACAACAGCAAGTTTCCCATAAGTGGATCACCCAAGGTTTATCGAACTTAGAGAGGAAGAGGTCAAAGATATCCCTCTCAAGCAACCCTACAATTAAGATACAAGAAGTCTCTTGTGTCCCCAACACACCCAATACACTTGTCAGGTGTATAGGTGCACTAGTTCGGCGAAGAGATAGTGAAATACAAGTAATATGGATGATTATAAGTGGTAATTACAATCTGAAATAAAAAATGGCTGCAAGTAAACATGTAGCAGAACTGGTTGTATACGGTGTTTAATGCTTAGAAACAAGGCCTAACGATCATACTTTTACTAGTGGACACTCTCAACAATGATATCATAATTGAACACATAAATATATTTTCTTCACTATGCTACACCGAACTATACTCTGATTGGATAACGAACACCAATTCATTGCGTAGGGCTATAAAAAGCACTCCTTAAAGTTCGCATTCCCCAATCTAGATAGCCCCACACTATCACCTTGAGCGCACTAGATGGTTCCAGACAAACACCACAATTTCATAGAGACATCCTACTCAAATTATAACTCACGATAAGTATTTCTGTAATCTTTAGCCTAAGAGCCACACACGGTGCGCACACTGTCACCTTCACACACGTGCGACAAGGTGTCTCCAGAGATCACATTAATAAAAGCACTTGAGTAGCATATTAGACAAAGAGTAGCATCTACTTATTCAACTAGATTACAAAGCTCATGATCACAATAAGATAACACCATGGAGAGAGATGAACACATAGCTACCGAAGAGCCCTTAGCCTCGGGGGAGAACTACTCCCTCCTCATCATGGGAGTCAGCAATGGCGATGGAGATGGCAGTGGAGTCGATGGAGATGGATCCGGGGGAAATTCCCCCTCCCGACAGGTTGCCGGAACAGAGACTTCTGTCCCCCGAATCTCGTCTTCGGTGGCGGCGACGCTGTGGAACTTTTCGTGGAATTCTGATCTCGTAAATAGGGTTTTCTCGGGGAAGCGTATATAGGCGGAGAGGCGAGGTCGGTGGAGGCTCGAGAGGGCCACACCCTAGGGTGGCGCGCCCCCTGGCCGCGCCTGGACCAGGTGTGGCCACCGTGGGGTGCGCCTCCCCTCTCCTCCGGACTCCGTCTCCATCTCTAAAAAATAGGAAGGTTGGCTTTTGTTTCGTCCAATTCCGAGAATATTTCTTTACTAGTTTTTCTGAAACACAAAAATAGCAGAACTGGCTCTGTGGCACTTGTTAATATGTTAGTTCCAGAAAATGCATAAAAATGACACAAAGTGTAGACAAAAACATAAGATAATTGGTGCAAAACAAGCATGGAGCATCAAAAATTATAGATACGTTTGCAACGTATCAGCATCCCCAAGCTTAACTCCTGCTCGTCCTCGAGTAGGTAAGTGATAAAAAGAATAATTTTTGAGGTGACATGCACCAACACAACCTTGATCAATGTATTGCAAAACATTGAAAGCTGGGATCAAAGTACTCTAAACACAAGCATGAAAGATATATTTCTAACAATAGGACATAGCAACTATGTTACAACATGAAAGGCAACACAAACAAAAGATCATGAATAATGCTTTGAAAGGCATTTGTTTGTTTCACATAGAGAAAACATAGCAAGAGTGGTATTCATTTTTCCTTCATGGAATAACAAAACATAAATTCATAGGACACCTTCAAAGTTCATATGGGTGACTAGATACAAATAATTTAAGAATAAGCAATACAATAATTATGAATCAATCAAGAAGTTTTGGGACAATGCACATTGAACTCAGAATGACAACTATGCTCTCTTAGCTGGTGCATAAAGATAGAAGATGGAGACTCAACAAAAAAGGTAAAAAGAAATGCCCTTCGTAGATTCGCAGATAATACGTCAACCCAAATAAAGCATCAAAGGGGAATACCACAATATTATGCTTTTGTATGCTAAAACAACACATGATTCTTTCATGGCACATTAAGCAATATCAATTGTTTGAAACAAGTCATACTACAACAATAAGCACTAAGCATATGGTCAAAGCAACATCTAACATGACATGATAAAGTCTAAGCCACAGTCAAACAAGCTTCTTTTTGTACCACCATAAGCATGAAATATTCTACTCTTTTCCAACACCAATCAACTTATTTGAAACAACTCACAAAGATAATAATCAATAAAGACCAGAGAGCTTGTCTCACCTAACTACAGATAAGAACTAAAAAGTTCTAAGAAAAAAGAAGAAGAAAACTAAATCTAAACATAGTGCTAGCAAAAGAGAACACTCGCAGAACAATAAGAGTGAAAACTAGAGTGTTCTAGGCAATGGAGAATGGGGTGTGACTTCTCCAAAATAAGTGTTCTGGGATCCAACCAACTTATTACACCAAACAAAGCAAAAGAAAACCAAAAACAAAAACGGTCCAAGAACAACACATAGTGCATGTAGCAATAAAAATGTAGTGTCTTGAAAGAAGACCTGAGATTTTTGTTGATGAAGAAGGGGATGCCTTGGGCATCCCCAAGCTTGGACGCTTGTACCTCTTGAATATTTCTTGGGGTGATACGGCATCCCCAAGCTTGAGCTTTTGTCCATACGTCATCTCATCACATCATTCTCTCCCTATACTTGAAAACTTCCGTTTCCTCTCTCCTTTTACTCCTCCTCTTCTTCTTCTTCTTCTTCTTCTTCTTATTCTTCTTCTTATTCTTCCCCTCTTTAGGAGGGAGAGGCTTGAAAGGAAGCTTCTCCACATACCCTGGTTTATTGCTAGAGACAATAGAAGAAACTTTGGAGGATTCCTCCTTTTCATTAATAAGAGCAAAACACATATTAGTCCTGTCATATTTTGGTAAAATCTCATCTTTTATAATATTTTATATGTAAGTATGTGAGTGGAAATTATCAACATAGTAAAGATGATAACCATGCAGGACGCTATTCATACAAAAGCACTCATATCTACCAAAGAAGTTTTTCTTGATAACTCTTCACACCCGAAAAATAATGTAACTCCATCATACTGATTAGGAGTGATGATGTCATCACAATACAAAGTTGCAGTACTCATTGGATTAGAAAGGCTATTACCATATCTTGAGCATTGAAAATTGAAATGACCCACTTTATGGCAAAGTTCACAAATAAAAGGACAGAGGGCACAAACTTTTTCACCAAGATCATTTAGAGCCGTATCCCACGTTCTAGTTTTTTATTCTTGTGGTGGATACAATATTCTTCTTTGATTTGATTCTTTTCACAATGTCTAAGTACTCCACAAAAATTAACATGTTTATAAGAAATAGTACTTTCAGAGGTTTGAGCATGCTTATTGCAATCATTAATAACAATTTCATTTTTTATGCAAGTATCTATAAAAGGTTCATGATACATGTCCCAATTTTCTTTAGGAGCATTAATATGAGAAGCAAAGGCTCTATAATAATCAACAAGAATTTGAGGATCAAGACAATATTTAGCACTAAGATCTTGAAAATTAGTAGTTTCAGCGAAAAACTTAATGCAATCATACTCATAGTTTATTCCTGGTTCTTTACCTTTGTTGTTATCCCAATCTTCAGTATTGCTTTGAATTGTTTCAAGAAGATCCCACTTAGATTTTACCTCCTTACTTGTGAAGGATCCCTCTAAACAGGCATCTAGATAGTCCTTGTAATGTACTGAAAGCCTTGCATAAAAATTATTAATAACAATATTACTGGGGAGATCATGAATGGGACATTTGAGCATTAGTGACTTCATTCTCCCCCATGCTTGGGAAATACTTTCTCCATCATGAGGATGAAAATTATAAATATAATTCCTATATTTATGAATTTCATGAGGAGGATAAAATTTAGAGTAGAAGAGAGATTCAAGTTCCTTCCATTCCGAATGATGAGGATCATCTAGTAGCTCATACCACTCCCTTTCTTTGTCCTTAAGTGATAAAGAGAATAACTTCCTCTTAAATTGGTCCATTGAAATACCTGCACACTTGAACAACTCGCATAATTCATGTATAAAGAGTAAATGATCACCATGATGGACAGTTCCATCTCCAAAATAGCAGTTATTCATAACACGTCCAACAATTTTCATAGGTATTTTAAAAGGGACACTTTCAGTATGTGGATTTAAAATATCACAAGCATCATTAGAATTAGCACATATGGGAGATAAAGTATCATCAGAGCAAATTTTCTCCTCTAAATCTTGGGAACTAAAAAGATCATTTTAATAAAAACTAGCTTCCCTAAGCTTAGACGTTTCCATAGCATTAGCAACAATGGTGTTCCAAAAATTCATACTAATAACATTGCTATTAGCATGCAAATAAAGTTCCATAGGTATTTTAATTTTCTCTTCAAACACTTCATGTCCTAACTTAGGTAACATACTATAAAGCTCTCTAATTTTGTTGTTGTTTTCCATTAAGCCTAACCAGCAACAGTACTAGAAGATAGCTTAGTAGCCAGAGGATGTGAGTACCTTTTACCATACCTCCCCGGCAACGACGCCATAAAAGATCTTGATGTCTAGGCACGCTTCTATTCTTGTAGACTTTTTAGGCTCCAAGTGCAGAGGTTTGTAGAACAGCAGCAAGTTTCCCTTAAGTGGATCACCCAAGGTGTATCGAACTCAGGGAGGAAGAGGTCAAAGATATCCCTCTCAAGCAACCCTGCAATTAAGATACAAGAAGTCTCTTGTGTCCCCAACACACCCAATACACTTGTCAGGTGTATAGATGCACTAGTTCGGCGAAGAGATAGTGAAATACAAGTAATATGGATGATTATAAGTGGTAATGGAAATCTGAAATAAAAATGGCAGCAAGTAAACATGTAGCAGGACTGGTTGTAAACGGTGTTTTAATGCTTAGAAACAAGTCCTAGGAATCATACTTTCACTAGTGGACACTCTCAACAATGATAACATAATTAAACACATAAATATCTTCTCTTCACTATGCTACCCTGAACTACTCTCCGGTTGGATAAAAAACACCAATTCACCACGTAGGGCTATAAAGCACACCTTAAAGTTCGCATTCCCCATCTAGGTAACCCCACACTGTCACCTTGAGCGCAAGATGGTTCCATACAAACACCGCAATTTCATAGAGACATCCAACTCAAATTATAACTCATGATAAGTATTTTTGTAATCTTTAGCCTAAGATCCACACACGGTGCGCACACTATCACCTTCACACATGTGGGACAAGGTGTCTCCGGAGATCACATTAATAAAAGCACTTGATTAGCATAATAGACAAAGAGTAGCATCTACTTATTCAACTAGATTACAAAGCTCATGCTCACAATAAGATCACACCATGGATAGAGAGATGAACAAATAGCTACCAGTAGAGCCCTTATTCTCGGGGAGAACTACTCCCTTCTCATAATGGGAGTCAGCAACAGCGATGGAGATGGCGGTGGATTCGATGCAGATGGCCCCGGGGGAAATTCCCCGTCCCGGCAGGGTGCCGAAACAGAGACTTCTGTCCCCCGAATCTCGTCTTCGGTGGCGGCGGCGCTGCGGAACTTTTCGTGGAATTCTTATCTCATACTTAGGGTTTTCTCGAGGAGGTGTATATATAGGCGGAGAGGCGAGGTCGGTGGAGGCTCTAGGGGGCCACACCCTAGGGCGGCGCCCCTGGCCACGCCTGGACCAGGTGTGGCCGCCCTGGGGTGCGCCTCCCCCTCTCCTCCGGACTACGTCTCCGTCTCTGAAAAATAGGAAGGTTGGCTTTTGTTTCGTCCAATTCCGAGAATATTTCTTTACTAGTTTTTCTGAAACACAAAAACAGGAGAAAACAGGAAACTGGCTCTATGGCACTTATTAATATGTTAGTTCTAGAAAATGCATAAAAACGCCACAAAGTGTAGACCAAAACATAAGATAATTGGTGCAAAACAAGCATGGCGCATAAAAAATTATAGAAAAGTTTGCAACGTATCAAACCCCAAAAATGGTATCAAAGCCGATATATGCGTAGTAATGCTAGTACGGGTAGAACACACGAGTGTGACGTGTAGGAATCATGGTATCATGGTATACTTGTTTATATCATGGTATTGATTGATGAATCGTCCTGGACCGACCTTACGCGAGACTCGTGCCACGCTCGACATACGACTTGTCCGTATAAGTGGCTAGCGGGTGTCTGTCTCTCTTTCAATAGTTGATATAGCATTTACAAAGGAGGGCCTCGAAAGGGGGTTAGTAGAGACAATCATTTAATCGGCATTGTTGTTGAAGTTCGTAGGTAAGAAACAGTTCTTATGCTAAAGCCCATACAACCACGTAAAACATGCAAAAGATAAAGTAGAGGCATCTAAGTTTGTTTTGCAGGGGCGTTGTGATGTGATATTGTAATGGTCAAGATAAAGTAGTTTATTTTCTGTTGCTAAGTTGTACTAACGGTCATCATCGTGATGGTGGACTATAAAGTCAGAGGTGCTGGCACCCTGGCATCGGACCCCGAGGGCCGCTCCCTTGGCACCAGATCCGAGGGCGCCGGGATGGAGATCACAGCGCGAAGACCATATCGCATCGCACTTACATTTGATGTATGATTGTTGTGTGTATCTTATTTTGTTCTTAGTATTATATAATTGACGGTTGCATTAATAAGATGATCCCTAAACAACTGAATTCCAATATTTGTCTTCCCCTTGTGTGTGCACCACCAAGAAAGTTCTTCGGTATGAGGCAGACCGGTGACGATCGGGTGTCAAACATACCTATGTTCGCATACGGTGGGTGTAAGAAAGGTTACACCACAATACACAAAAGTTAGAGTTGGCGAGCCTAGCATGTGCAAACATGGCCTCAGAACATGAATGATTGAAATATCGAGCACGAGTCTCATGAATGATGTGATCGACGTGTAGCGTCCACCTTTGCAACTGTATTGCCGGCCGTGATGATCGGTGGTGATGTAGCGAATAAGGATCATGTTATCACTAAGAAATTTGGTTAGGGATAATGTTTTAGTGGAGTTGTTTGAACTCATATTTTTCATAAACTTAGTCTAAAACCATTGCAACCTTAAATGTAGATCATGGAACGCCGTGATGCCACCTTCTACATTACAGTTTGGTTAGCCACCAAGAAACTCAAGTTAGATGGATCCAACCTCCCAGATTGGCTGGCTCGTCTAAATGACCTCCTCATTAAGAATGATGTGGCCTTGTACATTCGCACCGTGACGGAGATGGATGGGCCAGAAGTAGAAGAACAAGAAACCCCACAGATGCAGGAGGACCGCATCTTTCGTCAGGAGAGATATGCATTCATATAAGAGTTAATGCTCAAAGGCATGGTTGATGAACTACATGAGCTCGTAGGTGATCTTGAACCAGATGTGATGATAGAATACCTAAGGGCAGAGTTCATATCCCTTGTGCGCATGTGGAAGTATGAGCTAGTCGAGGACTTCACATCCATAAAGATGGAGGAGAACATGTTGGAGATATGCCCAAGAGGAAATAATAAAAGTAGTTATTATTATATCTTTGTGTTTATGATAAATGTTTACATTCATGCTACAATTGTATTAACCAGAAACATTAATACATGTGTGATTTGTAAACATGTAAGAGTCCCTAGTAAAGCCTCGTTGTAATACTAGCTTGTTGATTAATAGATGATTATGGTTTCCTAATCATGAACATTGGATGTTGTTAATAACAAGATCATATCGTTAGGAGAATGATGTGATGGACATACTCCTATAGTTAAGCGTAGCATACGATCAAGTCATTTCAATAGTTTGTTTTCTATAAGCTTTCAGATACATAGTAACCTAAATCCTTCGACCATGAGATCATGTTAATTACCATCACCGGATGGATGCTTTGATGATATCAAATACCACTTTGTAACTGGGTGGTTATAAAGGTGGCATTGAGTGTTCAGAAAGTATGTGTTGAGGCACATGGATGTAACATCCCAAAAATACTAAACTTAAATCATCAAACTCTAATCATCAAAATTAGGGTTAACAAAAACTTTTCTAATTAAAATTATGAAAGCATGCATATGTGTATGCATTTAAATTGAAATTCTTTTGAACCAACTTGTTTGTGTGTTTCTTTGCTTGTAAAATGTTTCTTAGGTGAAATAAACATCATCTAAACATTTCCAACACTTTTCCCAAAGACAAGTAAAGCAAAACAAATAAAATAAAGGAATGGTCATTTTGACCAATTTAACTCCCAAGCCTACTTTGGCTGTCTCAAACTTTCAGAACCTAACAGAAACTTTTCTGGATCTTTGCACCCCTTGATTGTACTCATAACAAAGTATCAAGGCCCACTTTGTGATCATCCAGAAACTTTCAAATGCATAGTTTAAATGACAATTCAAAATTGAATCTTTATCATATGTGAAGATCACACTTTTTCAAAAACCACTCAAACAAGCTCAACTTTCAAAACCCAAGCATCTGCAGACTCACCAGCACCAATCTAGCACACCCACCAAAAATCTTTTCAAAATTCAAAACTTGAATTCATGCAGCCATTTCATCAAACACTTGGCAGCCACAAATCAAATAAAATCAAAACACTATTGTGAGCAGTGATTCTTGCCTAACTGGTTCCCTATCTAGCTCACAACCAGCTCAGTAGATCATCTAGCAAGATTAACCAAGCACTAGCACCACTATGAGCTTGGCATTGTCATCAATGGTGAACAGCCGAAGCCACCCTTGTCACCCCCATGTCGACAGCAAGCTAGGAGGAGAAACAAGCCTAGCCAGCATATCTGGGAGCAAGCCAACACTCCACTGCCACTCCCTGTCCATCGCTCGAACCCTACCAGCCACTGGACCACGCGCACGGACCATGCCAACCTTGCCAGCAACCATGCCGAGAGCACGCCCCATGCGCCATGCTCGACCAACACCCACAGACCGCGCGCCGCCCTCGCCGCGTGCATACGTGATCACCATCGTCCCAGCAACCCCGCAGACACGCTCGTTCGCCGCCGCGCGGACCACGTGCGCTGTGCGCCATTAAATTCTTCGTCGGGCACGCATAGAGCACCGTCGTGTTCCGACCGAACCGCACCGCCCCACGTCTCGCCACCGTACCGTTGAGCATCGCTAGGGAACACCTCACCGTCCCCTACCTTCGTCCATGCCAATAGACGGCTGTACCATCGCCCCCGACGAGCTCACCTTGCGCCCCGTCGGTCCCCTCGCTCGACTATAAATAGAGGCCACCCCAGCCAAATTGAGCACATCATTCTACTCCCCTCTCATCACTGATCGTGCCACACCGTTCTCGGAGCAAGGCGAGCAACACTTCGCCGGAATTTCACCGGAGCCCGTCGCCTCTGGAGAAGAAGGGAGCCAGCGATTGGAGCCGCCCCAAGAGGAGCCACCGGTACCAGGAGATTCGCCGTCGTCGACTTCGTCGTTCGCCCGCCTCGCCGACCCTCGCCTGCACCCCGGTGAGCCCCCAGAACCCCCCACTGGCCGCGCTAGGTTTCTATCTCGCCGGCGTTGCCCAACGTCGACGATGACTCCCAGCCGTTGGATTAGAACCAGATCGAACGACCCACGTTGCCCCATACCGCTTCGCACCCCCTGTCTCACTGACGAGTGGGGACAGCCACTTAAGCAGCCCGCGGAAGCGATACGCTTAGCAGGCCGGCCCGTTAACTTTTTCCGCGTAGCCCAGTTATTCAAATTAAACCTTTTCCATTTTATTTCAAACACACTTCTGTACCCAGTTTCAAAAATCAACCCAGGTCGATTCAATGCACCAAATTGAATGAAACCAATTTTGCTAGAAAGGTCTGGGAATGCTGAATCCAAGCCCGTTCGATTCAAGTCATTTGGATCTATAGATCACCCATGGTAAAAATAACAAGGCAAAAGCTTTTCTACATTCAAACATTTTTCAAATTTAAACCATGATAGCTTTTGAGTTGATTCCAACTCTCAAAAATCACATTTAACCATACCTTTCAGAATATATAAAAATATATAGGTTTACTTATAGAAATAATGTTCAAGTAATAAAAGAATGCCCCATAGGCATTTTTAGCCACTTTAGTTAATTAAAATAAAAGGGTAAAACCTTATTAAATTGTGACACCACTTTAAATCACATTCCCATGGACTAAAATATGTGGTGATGACATGTGTCAACATGATCCCATGTTTGGTTTGGAGAATATTAAATCTTAAGTAGTTTTTCAATGAGTAGAAATTACTTTTCTAAAAATAAAAGGAATTAAACCAAGCTTTAATCTTGTAATGTTAGTGATGATGCTAGATCATCTATAGGACCCTTGTGTGTGATGATTGTAAGTAGTTAAGTATTGTTTGGTGATTGTGTACCTCGTATTTATTCATAGACGCTAGTACCGACCAAGGATACGAGGAGGAAGGAGGTTTCTACGAAGAAGAAGCCGAGGAGAACTTCAACCACTGCTCTGCACAAGGCAAGCTAACACTTGCAAGATACCCTACTAATGCAAGATTATATTGACACTAATGCAAGCCTAATACTATTAGTGAATGTGCAAGCTAACACTTGCAAGATACTGTACTGATGCAACAAACCACTACTTGTTACCATGACACTATATGCCTTAAGCATATGTGATCATATACACTTGATAAACCAATCCTAGTTTTACTTACAAGCTTCTTACTTTATTTATTTATCAAAGCTCTTACTTAGAGTTTACTTAAGACAATGGTAGATACTAGAAAGATATGGGAATGTTGCATAAAGAGCATAAAATTTGGCCTAAGATAGATAATCTTGATGTCATCCTAAGGCATGAGATTGAACTTAGTTAGAACTCCACTAGTTTACCACCCTTCATTAGTGCCTACCCCCACTTGTAGAGGCTAGTGCTAAGCATAAAACTTGATCAACTTTAGATGGGAATACTTGGTGAAAATGGTTATGAAAACCTTGGAATGATGGATCATTCTACTGAGATGTTTTGACATGTGTTTCCGAACAACTGATGATTTTGGTGATGAAAATGATGAGGCATGAGCCTTAGCCCTTTATAAAACTGATCGTTGTCTAGATGCGATACCATTCCAATTTTATCGTACAACCACAATACCTGAAGATTGGGTAGGGCTTGACTGGAAACTTATATACCTTAGTATTAGTTCCCTCACGGCCAAGGTCTGAGCTGAGGCTACCTTGTGAAGATTGTCCACCTGTGCAGTACCCAAGATGACAATTGTTATGGTTGGGAGGCCAAACTCACAGGAGAGGTGCTTATACTAGGGCGTGTAATTGAAAGGTTAGGATTGATTATCCGCATACTGAGTATGGTGAATTCAGGATTTGTTCCCGACGGATGTATCGAATGTTGTGGTGAAAGTGTACAATCTCTATAGAGTGTCAAACTATTCGAATAGCGGTGTCCGCGGTTATGGATAGTTGGAGTGGCCATACTGTTCCCCCGTCAGACTTTTCAAAATGACTTGTGAAATGGATTGAGACTTTGACTTGACCACAATAGGGTTGTGATATGAAATACAAGTTCCCACTTAGGTGTTATAAAACTTCAACTAGTATTCTTTGCTTCTGAACTTAGTAGAGGTAAATCTGGCTTTTGCAAAATAACCCTAGAGCCTAGTGACCTATTATCAAAACCCCCTTTTTCCTGTTAGTATTAGTTTGCGAGTACTTAAAGAGTACTCATGACTTTGTCCCTGGCTATTCCCATGGCCATACTATGAAGAGGAGTATCTAGAGGATGGACCCTAGGAAGGTTACGACAACTAGGATCATCTCCCATCGTCAGCATTGCCTGTGACCCCGAAGATGGAGCTTCGCCTACGCTATCGTTATTATTAAGTGTTCCGCTGCTTGATGTTGTATTAAGAACTGGATCATGAGATCCCTATTTGTGTAAGAACTTATGTACGGTTTGTAATGGATGATGTACTATGGTATCCAATTCTGTTATGTCTCGCAAAAATGGTAATCCTGGGATTGCGATATATGGCATAACAGGCATCTGGGATTAAAGATCCGGGTGTTGACAAGTTGGTATCAAAGCCATCCTGACCATAGGAGACCCTAGTTAGACTGGACGTTTGAATCAAAAACTTAGTTTCAAAACCAAAGAAAACAAATATTTACAAAAACTTATTCTCATTCTTATCCCTTTGATTCTTTCATAAAAAATCATGTTCCTCAAAAACCCTTGCAAAATACATAAAATTTGACAAACTTGATCACTCTGCTAACCCACTCATCCTCTATTCTTATAGATGGACGTGAAGTACAACAAGTTTTATCAGTTGGGGAATGGAGGAGACCTTATCTTTGAGAGGGATTTGGACCAGCTTTCGGAACTTCTGGAGCGTCCGCACACCAAGTTCTTCGGAGCTCAGCTCAATGATCAAGGAGGAGAAGATGTGCAGTGGCTAATTGTTGCAAGTCTCCGAGGAAAGATTGAACCTCCCACTGCAGAAGGAATTCAGTTCACCTTAAGAGAGAACAACTGCGGAGGAGACCTTATCTTTGAGAGGGATCTGTATCAGCTTTCAGAACTTCTGGAGCGTCCGCACCCCGAGTTCTTCGGAGCTCAGCTCAATGATCAAGGAGGAGAAGATCTGCAGTGGCTAATTGTTGCAAGTCTCCGAGGAAAGATTGAACCTCCCACAGCGGAGGGAATTCAGTTTACCTTGAGGGAAAACAACTGACTCGATGGACTTGCCAGAGCAATGCAGGAAGCTCTTTCCCGTCTGTGTGGGCAGAGCATCAATCAGATCAAGGGTACTCGCTTTGAGTTTTTCCCAAGACGTGATGCAAATGGACAACCACTGGAAGCCCCATACCACCCCGAGCTGAAGACTCAATTGGACCACCTTAGCTTCATGATGTACGATCGTCAGCAGGAGTTGGACAACTGCCATGGCTACTGCAACCACAAGTCTGCCATCATCAATACGAAGGATCAGACCATCGCCATGTTAGCAAAGGATCGCAAGTCTTGCCGCCGTCAGCTCGACAAGAAGGAGCGCATTATTGCCCGTCTTTGCCACCGTATCTCATCTTTGGAGGAGACCATCCACGAGAGAGACATGTAGTTGGAGGAAAGGGAGAATGCCGGAGAAGATCTTCCTGGAGACCCCTACTCCTATCTCAGCGATGACGATGATTTTCTGGAGGATCAGGCTATGGACTTCTTCACCGATGAAGATGATTTCGCCTTCATCGATGATGAAAAGGATGATGAAGCCACAGATTCCGAGGAGTAGTAGCACTTGAGCACTAGCGTATTGAGTAGTATTCAGTCCCAATGTATCGTAGTTTTCAGAATGGTTCTTAAAACCATCTGCTTTTCTTTGTTGTGGTGTGTGTTGTACTGTGTGCTATGAATGAATGAATGAAAAAGCAAGTTGCAAGAAAAATCTGAGTCAAACTTTAAAAACTTTTCAAAGACCCAAAACCTTAGAAATTTCCCTCTTTTCTCATGATCTATCTCAATCTTCAGATGCCACGTGGAGGAAGTGGTTCATCCCTGGACCCGATGTTGCAGATTCTGCAAATGTTGACTTCTGACCGCGAAGCTGAAAGAGCGGAACGTCAAGCCAACCTAGCCACCCTGCAACAGATAGCCTAGCTTGCCCAGAACAACCAAGGCCACGGAAATCAGGACAACCATGGATCTAAGCTCAAGAATTTCCAGAATACCAACCCACCTGTTTTCACTAAGTCGTAAGAACCCCTAGACGCCGATGATTGGCTGCAAACCATGGAAAATAACCTAGAAGTCGCGGGAGTGGAAGCCAATGAGAAAGTTCTGTTCGCCACCCACTATCTAGCCGGAGATGCCAGGGCATGGTGGAACAATGTTCGCGCAATGACCGGAGGCCAGATGATGACCTGGGAGGAATTCAAGGTCAAGTTTAGCAGAACTCATGTGCCACCAGGTTTGATCAAGAGAATGAGAGACGAGTTCAGAGAGCTGAAGCAAGGAAGGATGACTGTAGTGGAATACCGTGACAAATTCTTGTCATTAGCTAGGTATGCCCCGGATGAGATCGACACCGAAGCCAAGAAGAAAGAAAGATTCCTGAATGGTCTGCATGATGAGATGCAGACAATATTAGTCAATATCCCCTTTGCTGATATTGAAGCCCTTGCCGACTCAACTATCCAGATGGAAGGAAAGATCAACCAAGCGAATGAGAACCGCAAGCATCGCATGATGCATCAACCAGGAACCCATCAGACCCCAAAGTATCGCCCCAACCCATCTCCAGGATTTTCCCCAAGAACCAACAGACCCCCGATGAACCGTCCGACCTATCCCAACCGTGGAAACCCTAGACCCGGAGGAAATCACAACAACCCCGGCAACTCTAGCAATTTCAATCGTGCCCCACCCAAGTTCAACAACAACAACAATGCTACCGCCAACACCAACACTGCCCCTAGGACTGGAAGCAATGCTATGCCTGTAGCAGCAAAGGACAAGTCGCAAGTGACTTGTTATGACTGTGGAAATAAAGGTCACTATTCCAACGAGTGCCCCAACAAGAAGAATGTCGCAGCACCCAATGCCAACGCCCCAGCTCAGCAACATCGTCGTGTTCAGCTAGGAAGAAGATTTGCCCCAGGGAATTCACTCAACCGCAACGACCGTCTTTTTCTCATGCATGCTGAAGAAGCTCAGGAAGCGCCAGACGTCGTGCTGGATATGTTTTCTGTTAATTCAGTACTTGAACGAGTGTTGTTTGATTCTGGTGCATCGCACTCATTTGTAACCAAAGAATTTGCATGCACTAGTAAAATTCAACCAACAAAACTGAAGCATATTATGATCGTTCAAATTCCCGGATCAACCACCAAGGCTAGGCAAATTTGCAAAGCCGTCCCTATCTGAATCCATGGCATAGATTTTTATGCTAATCTGATAGTACTCGGAACTAAAGGATTGGAAGTAGTACTAGGAATGGATTGGATGTCTAAACATAAAGGATTGATTGACTGTGCTAAGAAAGCCATAACCATGACCAGTACAGCCGGAATATCAGTCGAGCATATATCTGAAACCTTACCTCATCAATTCAAATGCAACAAGAGTATAGCCCAACCTACCATTGACCAAGTCCGGATAGTCTGTGAATACCCCGATGTATTTCCAGATGTTTTGCCCGGTATGCCCCCAAATCGGGATATCGAGTTTATCATCGAACTAATCCCCGGAACAGGACCCATAGCCCAGAGACCCTATAGTATGAACCCGTTAGAGCTAGCAGAACTGAAGAAGCAACTAGATGCCATGCTGGAAATAGGATTGATTCAACCAACTGCGTCACCTTGGAGATCACCTGTCTTGTTTGTGGACAAGAAGGATGGAGGTAACCGTTTGTGTACAGATTATCGGAAATTGAATGATGTCACCATCAAGAACAAGTACCCCTTGCCCAAGATAGAAGATTTGTTTGATCAGTTGACCGGTGCCAAAGTGTTTTCTAAGATTGATCTTAGGACTGGCTATCATCAACTCAAGATTCGTGCTGAGGATATTCCAAAGACTGCCTTTACCACCAGATATGGATTGTATGAGTATACAGTCATGTCTTTCGTATTAACCAATGCCCCCGCTTATTTCATGAATCTCATGAATAAGATTTTTATGGACTTCCTGGATAAGTTTGTCGTTGTTTTCATTGATGACATTCTGATTTATTCCAAATCAGAAGAAGAACATGAGCTACACCTAAGGACCATTCTTGGAACCCTTAGAGATCATCAGTTGTATGCCAAGTTTAGCAAATGTGAATTCTGGTTACAGGAGGTAGGATTCCTCGGTCACATTGTATCAGCCGGAGGAATTGCCGTTGACCCTGCCAAAGTGAAAGATGTAGAAGATTGGCAAGCCCCAACCACTCAAACCCAAGTTCGTGCATTTCTCGGATTGGCGGGATATTACCGCAAATTCGTAGAAGGATTCTCTAGTATCACCAGACCCATGACCCAATTGCTGAAGAAGGACAAGAAGTTTGAATGGACAGACAAATGTGAAGCGAGTTTTCAAGAACTCAAGAGAAGATTGATTTCATCCCCAATCTTGATCATGCCGGATATCACGAAGCCCTTCGATGTGTATTGTGACGCATCCAAGATTGGTCTCGGATGTGTGCTAATGCAAGAAGGCAAGGTTATATCTTATCTATCTCGACAGCTGAAATAGCATGAGCAAAACTACCCAACCCATGACCTCGAACTCGCAGCCGTAGTTCTAGCCCCGAAGACATGGAGACATTACCTAATGGGAAACCGTTGTGAGATTTATTCAGATCACAAGAGCCTAAAGTATATATTCACTCAGAAGGAGCTGAATATGAGGCAGATGAGATGGATTGAGCTAATCAAGGATTATGACCTGGACATTCACTGTCACCCTGGTAAAGCCAATGTGGTAGCGGATTCCCTTAGCAGATTGCCGTGCCGCTTGAACTCCATGATTTTGAAGGAGCAACCAAGTTTGCACAAAGAGATGGAAGATTTTCGAATAGAATTAGTGAGTGAAGGATTTTTGGCTAGCATAGAACTTCAACCCACTTTGACTAGTCAGATTAAAGAGGCGCAGAAAGGAAATGCTAGTATCGACGGAATCAAGCGTCGTATCGGTACAGACAAAGTACCCGGATTTACCGAGGACGAAGAAGGAGTTTTGTGGTACAAAGGAAGCCTTTGTGTGCCATCAGATTCTGAGTTGAAAGAAGTTATTTTGAAGGAGGCTCATGATACTCTTTATTCTATCCATCCCGGAGGAACTAAGATGTATCAAGATTTAAAAGAGAAATTTTGGTGGTATAAGATGAAGAGAGAAATCGGAAGCTATATCGCCAAGTGTGATATTTGTCAGCGAGTCAAGGCAGGACATCAAAGACCCGCTGGATTGTTGCAACCCTTACAGATTCCGGAATGGAAATGGGATTCCGTTGGAATGGACTTTATCACTGGACTGCCTACCTCTAGTAAGGGAAATGACTCTATCTGGGTCATAGTGGATAGATTGTCCAAAGTCGCCCATTTCTTACCCGTCAAGACCACATATCAAAGTTCGAAGCTAGCAGAGTTGTACATCGCTAGAATAGTTAGTTTGCATGGAGTCCCCAAGAACATCGTGTCGGATCGAGGAACTCAGTTTACCTCGAGATTCTGGAAGAAAGTCCAAGAAGGTTTAGGAACCCGTCTAGATTTCAGCACAGCTTATCACCCTCAGACCGATGGACAAACGGAGCGAGTAAATTAAATACTCGAAGATATGCTGAGAGAATGTGTGTTAGAATATGGATCCAAGTGGGAAGATTGTATGCCATTTGCAGAATTTTCTTACCACAACAGTTATCAAGCCAGTTTGCAAATGGCCCCATTGAATTCATGTACGGAAGGAAGTGTCGCACCCCTTTGAACTGGTCGAAAGTAGGGGAGAGTCAGATTTTCGGACCCGACATCCTACGAGAAGCAGAAGAGAAGGTTCACAAGATTCGTGAGCACCTCAAGACCGCCCAGTCCAGACAAAAGAGTTACACCGACAAGAGACGTCGAGACCTCGCCTTCAACATAGGAGACTTTGTTTATTTGAAAGTGTCGCCATTAAAGGGAATGCAGCGTTTCCAACTCAAAGGAAAGTTAGCCCCCAGATATATCGGACCTTTCAAGATTCTGAACCGTCGAGGAGAAGTATCGTATCAATTGGAACTACCCGAAGAGATGTCAGCCGTGCACAATGTGTTCCATATCTCGTTACTTCGCAAGTGTCTCGAAGTCCCCGAGAAGACCGAAGTGTTCAAAAATATCGATCACCGGACCATAGAGATCAATGATGACCTAAACTATCCCGAAGTACCCATCCGTATTTTGGAATAAGCTTTCCGAACTACCCGAACCCGGAGCATCAAGTTTCTCAAGATTCAGTGGAGCAACCACATAGAAGAGGAAGCTACCTGGGAGCGCGAAGATCACATCAGGACGGATTTCCCAATCTCTTCAAATCCTAGGTAATCTTTTCGTCCTTTTTCAAATCTCGGGACGAGATTTTGTTTAAGGGGGGAAGGTTTGTAACATCCCAAAAATAATAAACTTAAATCATCAAAATTAGGGTTAACAAAAACTTTTCTAATTAAAATTATGAAAGCATGCATATGTGTATGCATTTAAATTGAAATTCTTTTAAACCAACTTGTTTGTGTGTTTCTTTGCTTGTAAAATGTTTCTTAGGTGAAATAAACATCATCTAAACATTTCCCACACTTTTCCCAAAGACAAGTAGAGCAAAACAAATAAAATAAAGGAATGGTCATTTTGACCAATTTAACTCCCAAGCCTACTTTGGCTGTCTCAAACTTTCAGAACCTAACAGAAACTTTTCTGGATCTTTGCACACCTTGATTGTACTCATAACAAAGTATCAAGGCCCACTTTGTGATCATCCAGAAACTTTCAAATGCATAGTTTAAATGACAATTCAAAATTGAATCTTTATCATATGGGAAGATCCCACTTTTTCAAAAACCACTCAAACAAGCTCAACTTTCAAAACCCAAGCATCTGCAGACTCACCAGCACCAATCTAGCACACCCACCAAAAATCTTTTCAAAATTCAAAACTTGAATTCATGTGGCCATTTCATCAAACACTTGGCAGACACAAATCAAATAAAATCAAAACACTATTGTGAGCAGTGATTCTTGCCTAACTGGTTCCCTATCTAGCTCACAACCAGCTCAGTAGATCATCTAGCAAGATTAACCAAGCACTAGCACCACTATGAGCTTGGCATTGTCATCAATGGTGAACAGTCGAAGCCACCCTTGTCACCCCCATGTCGACAGCAAGCTAGGAGGAGAAACAAGCCTATCCAGCATGTCTGGGAGCAAGCCAACGCTCCACCACCACTCCCTGTCCACCGCTCAAACCCTGCCAGCCACTGGACCACGCGCACGGACCATGCCAACCTCGGCAGCAACCATGCCGAGAGCACGCCCCGTGCGCCGCGCTCGACCAACTCCCAAAGACCGCACGCCGCCCTCCCCGCGTGCATACGTGATCACCACCGTCCCAGCAACCCCGCAGACACGCTTGTTCGCCGCCGCGCGGACCACGCGTGCTGTGCGCCATTAAATTCTCCGTCGGGCACGCGCAGAGAACCGTCGTGTTCCGACCGAACCACACCGCCCCACGTCTCGCCACCGTACCGTTGAGCATCGCTAGGAAACACCGCACCGTCCCCTACCTTCGCCCATGCCAATAGCCGCCTGTACCATCGCCCCCGACGAGCTCACCTTGCGCCCCGTCGGTCCCCTCGCTCGACTATAAATAGAGGCCACCCCCAGCCAAATTGAGCACACCATTCTACTCCCCTCTCATCACTGATTGTGCCACATCGTTCCCGGAGCAAGGCGAGCAACACTTCGCCGGAATTTCACCGGAGCCCGCCGCCTCTGGAGAAGAAGGGAGCCAGCGATTGGAGCCGCCCCAAGAGGAGCCACCGGTACCAGGAGATTCGCCGTCGTCGACTTTGTCGTTCGCCCGCCTCGCCGACCCTCGCCTGCACCCCGGTGAGCCCCCAGCACCCCCCACTGGCTGCCCTAGGTTTTTGTCTCGCCGGCGTTGCCCAACGTCTTTGATGACTCCCAGCCGTTGGATTAGAACCAGATCGAACGACCCACGTTGCCCCATACCGCTTCGCACCCCCTGTCTCACTAACGAGTGGGGACAGCCACTTAAGCAGCCGGCCCGTTAACTTTCCCCGCGCAGCCCAGTTATTCAAATTAAACCTTTTCCATTTTATTTCAAACACACTTCTGTACCCAGTTTCAAAAATCAACCCAGGTTGATTCAGTGCACCAAATTGAATGAAACAAATTTTGTTAGAAAGGTCTGGGAATGCTGAATCCAAGCCCGTTGGAGTCAAGTCATTTGGATCTATAGATCACCCATGGTAAAAATAACAAGGCAGAAGCTTTTCTGCATTCAAACATTTTTCAAATTTAAACCATGATAGCTTTTGAGTTGATTCCAACTCTCAAAAATCACATTTAACCATACCTTTCAGAATATATAAAAATATATAGGTTTACTTATAGAAATAATGTTCAAGTAATAAAAGAATGCCCCATAGGCATTTTTAGCCACTTTAATTAATTAAAATAAAAGGGTAAAACCTTATTAAATTGTGACACCACTTTAAATCACATTCCCATGGACTAAAATATGTGGTGATGACATGTGTCAACATGATCCCATGTTTGGTTTGGAGAATATTAAATCTTAAGTAGTTTTTCAATGAGTAGAAATTACTTTTCTAAAAATAAAAGGAATTAAACCAAGCTTTAATCTTGTAATGTTAGTGATGATGCTAGATCATCTATAGGACCCTTGTGTGTGATGATTGTAAGTAGTTAAGTATTGTTTGGTGATTGTGTACCTCGTATTTATTCATAGACGCTAGTACCGACCAAGGATACGAGGAGGAAGGAGGTTTCTACGAAGAAGAAGCCGAGGAGAACTTCAACCACTGCTCTGCACAAGGCAAGCTAACACTTGCAAGATACCCTACTAATGCAAGATTATATTGACACTAATGCAAGCCTAATACTATTAGTGAATGTGCAAGCTAACACTTGCAAGATACTGTACTGATGCAACAAACCACTACTTGTTACCATGACACTATATGCCTTAAGCATATGTGATCATATACACTTGATAAACCAATCCTAGTTTTACTTACAAGCTTCTTACTTTATTTATTTATCAAAGCTCTTACTTAGAGTTTATTTAAGACAATGGTAGATACTAGAAAGATATGGGAATGTTGCATAAAGAGCATAAAATTTGGCCTAAGCTAGATAATCTTGATGTCATCCTAAGGCATGAGATTGAACTTAGTTAGAACTCCACTAGTTTACCACCCTTCATTAGTGCCTACCCCCACTTGTAGAGGCTAGTGCTAAGCATAAAACTTGATCAACTTTAGATGGGAATACTTGGTGAAAATGGTTATGAAAACCTTGGAATGATGGATCATTCTACTGAGATGTTTTGACATGTGTTTCCGAACAACTGATGATTTTGGTGATGAAAATGATGAGGCATGAGCCTTAGCCCTTTATAAAACTGATCGTTGTCTAGATGCGATACCATTCCAATTTTATCGTACAACCACAATACCTGAAGATTGGGTAGGGCTTGACTGGAAACTTATATACCTTAGTATTAGTTCCCTCACGGCCAAGGTCTGAGCTGAGGCTACCTTGTGAAGATTGTCCACCTGTGCAGTACCCAAGATGACAATTGTTATGGTTGGGAGGCCAAACTCACAGGAGAGGTGCTTATACTAGGGCGTGTAATTGAAAGGTTAGGATTGATTATCCGCATACTGAGTATGGTGAATTCAGGATTTGTTCCCGACGGATGTATCGAATGTTGTGGTGAAAGTGTACAATCTCTATAGAGTGTCAAACTATTCGAATAGCGGTGTCCGCGGTTATGGATAGTTGGAGTGGCCATACTGTTCCCCCGTCAGACTTTTCAAAATGACTTGTGAAATGGATTGAGACTTTGACTTGACCACAATAGGGTTGTGATATGAAATACAAGTTCCCACTTAGGTGTTATAAAACTTCAACTAGTATTCTTTGCTTCTGAACTTAGTAGAGGTAAATCTGGCTTTTGCAAAATAACCCTAGAGCCTAGTGACCTATTATCAAAACCCCCTTTTTCCTGTTAGTATTAGTTTGCGAGTACTTAAAGAGTACTCATGGCTTTGTCCCTGGCTATTCCCATGGCCATACTATGAAGAGGAGTATCTAGAGGATGGACCCTAGGAAGGTTACGACAACTAGGATCATCTCCCATCGTCAGCATTGCCTGTGACCCCGAAGATGGAGCTTCGCCTACGCTATCGTTATTATTACGTATTCCGCTGCTTGATGTTGTATTAAGAACTGGATCATGAGATCCCTATTTGTGTAAGAACTTATGTACGGTTTGTAATGGATGATGTACTATGGTATCCAATTCTGTTATGTCTTGCAAAAATGGTAATCCTGGGATTGCGATGTATGGCATAACAGGCATCTAGGATTAAAAATCCGGGTGTTGACAATGGATCAAGAGTGGGATTTGTCCATCCATATGACAGATAGATATACTCTGGGCCCTCTCGGTGGAATGTCATCCAATTGGCTTGCAAGCATGCGACTGGCTCACAAGGAATCACATATCACAGGAACGAGTAAAGAGTACTTATCGACAACGAGGTTGAACTAGGTATGCAGAGATATCGACGATCAAACCTCGGATAAGTAAAGTATCGCGAGACAAAGGGAAATTGGTATTGTATGTAAATGGTTCATTTGGTCAGTAAGTAATTTTATAAATATGTGGGAGCCATATGAATTTCTAAATTCCTCTATTGGTTATTGATCGGAGAAGAGTATCGATCATGTCTGCATAATTCACGAACCGTAGGGAGACACACTTAAGGATTCGATGTTGTTTAGTAGATATGGAATGTGAGTAAGAGACCGAATGTTGTTCGGAGTCTCGGATTGGATCCAGGATATCACGAGGAGATCCAGAATGGTCCGGAGAATAAGATTCATATAAGGAAAGTCCAATTCTGGAGTTCGGGAATGGTTTCGTTGTTTTCACCGGAATGTTCTAGAAGGGTCTAGAAGTTCCACCGATCCGGAGTGGGAAGGGTACATGGATGTGTCATGACAAAGTGGAATGGTTGCATCATGTCCTAGGTCACTTGGCTGGGCAATAGAAATAGATAAATCAAACTCTAGTTTGAAAGTCAAACACCAGTTTTAAAAAGTCAAATCCCAACATGGTTGCTTAGTGGAGGGAGGGAAGGAATCCTACCTAAGGGAGGATTCCTCCCTCCCCTTGCCGCCGTCCCAAGTAGAGGAGTCGGGGGAGGACTCCCCTCCCCTAACTGCCTCTCCCAACTATATAAGGAGGGGTAGGGCCCCCTACCCCTCACACCTAAACCCTAGCCGGCCGCCGCCTCCCTCTCTAATTGTTGCTGCCTAGGGCTCCTCCAAGTCGCCGCCTAGGGTTTTACCTAGCCCTGGCTACCACCACCAACCCTCAGCACTCTAAACCCTAGATTGTTGAGGCCCTCTTCTACTCCACCATACCCGCTCTGGCTTAGGAAATGCCCTGCGGGATTTCCCCTCTACTTCCAGCACCATGCCGTCGTGCTGCTGGAATCGCGAGGAGAGATCTACAACCTCCGCTGCCTGCTGGAACAAGGAATACAAAGGTCTTTGTCGAGTACCGAACGTGTGACCGACTGCAGGAGAGATATCGGAATGCGGCACCGGAAGGATCATCTATGCGATCTTGAGATTGGAAAGTGAACGTCTACATCACCCACGAGAATCCGATCTCGTTAACCGCTTTGGAATCTTTGAGGGTTAGTACTCTATCAACTCGTTGCACCGATCTAGTAGGTTAGATCTTGGCTTGTGTGTGTTCATTCGATAGAATTTTGTTTCCATTCTACGAACCCCTACAGTGGTATCAGAGCCATGTCTATGAGTTGATCTATTGCACGTGTAGAACACAATGGTCATTATGGGCGTTGATGCTTTTGTTTTCGATTGCTCCTTGTGTACTTTGCATCTTGCAGGATGGTGGGATGAAGTGGCCCGGGCTAACCTTACATGACATTGTTCATGAGACTTTCTCCACGCTCAACTTGCAACTTGTATTGCATAAGTGGCTTTGCGGGTGTCTGACTCTCCCACCATAGTGAAGATTCAATTTACAATGGCCACTTGACAATACTTGTATCAACATTGTGGTTCTTGTTTGTAAGTTAGAACGGTTCTTATTCGAAAGCCCAAAACCACGTAAAACATGCAAAGAAAATTAGAGGCGTCTAACTTTGTTTTGCAGGGGTGTGCTGTGATGTGATATGACCATGATTGTGATTATATATGATGTATGCAATGATCCTTATTGTAAGTTGGCAACCGACAGGAGCCTTATGGTTGTTTTTTAATTTCGTTAAGACCTGCGTGTCTATTATTCAAAGTACTTGTAGTAGTTGATGCTGGTGGACGACAACCATTGAGCGGTGCCATTGACCTTGCGCCACGCCGGTGATGATGGAGATCATGTTCGTGCTCGAAGATGGAGATCGGAAGCACAAGAAGAAAGGCCATATCATATCACATATTATGAATTGCATGTGATGTTAATCCTTTTATGCATCTTGTATTGCTTAGATCGCGACGGTATCATTAGAATATGATCCCTCTCACAAAATATCAAGTAATAAAGTGTTCGTCCTTAGTAAGCACCATTGCTAAGACTCGTCATTTCAAAGCACCACGTGATGATCGGGTGTGATAGATTCTACGTGTGCATACAACAGGAGCAAGCCAGATTTGCTCATGCATATACTAAAGTTGATCTTGATGAGCCTAGCATGTATAGACATGGTCTCGGACTTGTTGATTGTTCGCCTTTGAAACTACATCATCTCTCGTGATGATCGGACTTGATGTAGTGTATTTGGTTTGTGTGATCATTAAAATAATGTGAGGGATATTGTTTTGAGTGGAAGTTCACCTAGTTAATTTAAGTATTAATTAGAACTCAATTTGTCATAAACTTTGTCTAAACTATTGCAAATATGTTGTCGATCATGGCGGCCCCTGCCATCAATTTTAATGCGTTCCTAGAGAAAGAAAAGTTGAAAAACAATGGAAGAAACTTCGCGGATTGGTTTCGCAATTTGAGGATTGTCCTTAATGCTGGTCAGTTGGCCTATGTGTTGGATGCACCGCTGGGTGACCCACCTGCAGCTGATGCTACCGATGAGGTGAAGAATGTTTTCCTCACTCGGAAGAATCAGTACTCCACAGTTCAGTGTGCTATCTTGTATGGTTTGGAATCGGAGCTTCGGAAAAGGTTTGAGAACTTTGACCACATGATATTGTCTGTGAACTTAAAATGATATTTGAGGCTCATGCGGCAGTTGAGAGTTATGAGGCTTCCGAAAAGTTCTTTAACTGCAAGATGGAAGAGGGTAGCTCCGTCAGTGAGCATGTGATTAAGATGTTTGGGCACGCCAATAAGATCCTAATCTTGGGGATGGTGATTCCTAATGCATTGGGGATTCACCATGTCCTCCAATCACTACCACCAAGTTACAAGAACTTTGTGATGAACTACAACATGCAGCGCATGGATAAGTCGTTACCAGAACTCTTCTCTATGTTGAAGTCTGCGGAAGTGGAGATCAAGAAAGAGCACCAAGTGTTGATGGTCAATAATACCACCAATTTAAAGAAGCAAGGCAAGCCCAAGAAAAACGGTAACTTCAAGAAGGGCGGTAAGAAAGCTACCACGCCTACAAAGAAGACCAAGGCTGGGCCTAAGCCTGATACTGAGTGCTTTTACTACAAGGGTGAAGGTCACTGGAAGCGGAATTGCCCCAAGTACCTGGCGGATCTGAAGAACGGCAAAATCAAGAAGAAAGGTATATTTTATATACATGTTATTGATGTGTATATTACTAGTAATCATAGTAGTGCCTGGGTATTTGATACTGGTTCGGTTGCTCATATTTGTAACTCGAAATAGGTGTCGCAGAATAAACGGAGACTAGCGAGAGACGAGGTGACGATGCGCGTTGGAAATGGCTCAAAGGTTGATGTAATCGCGGTCGGCACATGATACGTCCAAAACGTATCTACTTTCCCGAACACTTTTGCTATTGTTTCTCCTCTAATTTGTGTGGTTTGGATACAACTAACACGGACTACCGCTATTTTCAGCAGAATTGCTTCGGTGTCTAGTTTTTGTGCAGGAAATCAACTTTCAGGAAAAATCCCGGAAAATATCGCAAAAACTCCTATTTTACCAGAAGACTCACGGAGCCAGAAGACGAGACGGAGAAGGGCAGATACGCCCAATTTGCATCACTTTTCTATATCATAATTTACCTCTATTCATTGATATTTGTCTTATTATGAGGTATTACTTATGGATTTTCATCTGTTTATGCATATTGGATGATTCTTGGAGGATGGACTGCCGGAGTCTGGATTCTGATGGAAAAGAAGACGTTTCAGTGCAATTTCGCGAAGATCAGAAAAATACCAGAAAAATATGGGAAAATATTATTTTTCCAGAAGAATGAGGAAGCCAGAAGGAGGAGCGAAGAGGGGCCGCAGGGGGGCCACACCCCCTAGGCGCGGGCCCACCCTGGGCCGCACCTAGGGAAGGTGTGTCCCATCTACCTGGCTCCCGACTCCGCCCCTTTGACTATATCTTCCCCATGAAACCCTAAGGCTAGGGGGCGAACACAGATAGATTTCCACCGCCTCTAGGGGCGGAAAACACCAAGAGAGATTAAGATCTCTCCGGCAGACAGATTTCTGCTAGTGGAATTCCTTCCTGGAGAGGGGAGACCATCGCCATCAACACCATCATCAAGCTAGGCTTCATCGGGATCATCATCATCCACACCATCATCTCCACCAGGACCATCATCACCACTCCGTCCCGCAGTAACAATTGTTTTGATATTGCTTTAGTTGTTAAGGGAAACTTTCCCGGTGTTAATTACTATTGTAGTTGATGCTTGTGAGTGGAACCATTGGATTATTGTTTATGTTCAGATTGTTATCCATTACCATATCATCTTTGATCTTGATCCATATGATGTCTTGTGAGTAGTTCGTTGTGTTCTTGAGGACATGGGAGAAGCCATGTTGTTAGTATTGGATTTGTGTTGAGTTATTATTCAATGGTTCAGTATTTAAGTTGTGGTGCTATTCTTATAGTGGTGTCATGTGAACGTCGACTACATGATACTTCACCATTTATGGGCCTAGGGGAATGCATTGTGTATTTTGCTAGTAATTGTGGGGTTGCCGGAGTGACAAAAACCTGAACCCCCATTAGGACACCTTTGCACAAGGGAGTGTAGGATATCAAAGTTTAAGGCTGTGGTTAGATTTATATCTTAATTACTTTCCTATTGTTACGGATGTTTGCAGGGGGTTTAATCACAAGTATGTATTAGTCCAAGTAAGGTCGGTATGTTAGCACAGGTTCACACACACAACACTTACAACACCAGAGAAGAGTACTCAGCTATTTGAAGCGAAAGCACTTGACAGAATTCCCATGTGTCCTCGAGAACGTTTGGTCCTTATAAGTATTTCCACCGGCTTGTCCTTTGCTAAGAAAGGATTGGGCCACTTGCTCCATTTGTTCGTTGTCTTTATTACTTGCTCCTTGTTTTGTTGCCTTGTCAGAAAACCACTAAAAGTCCGTTTGCTAAGTGTTCACAGGGATTTCCTGCTCCATACCACTGTTCAGCACCTTCTGCTCCTCATTGAGATCGATAATCCTATTTATCAAAAGTACTACGATACACCCCCTATACTTGTGGGTCATCAAGACTATTTTTTGGCGTCGTTGCCGGGAGTGAAGCGTTATTGAAGAGTGGAACTGGTCAGGGAAACTTTTACTGTGAGTATTGCTCTTGTTACTACTTGTTAATTTGTTTCCAATATGGATAACCCACTTGGTTTCCTATTTTGGAAAAGTACTACCACTGCTAGGATAGTAGAGGAACCACCACCTATTGAGATAGATCCTTTTAAGATACCTATAAGTATTGTTAATCGTGTTATTATAATTATTATTTAGGGGATGGAACTATCCATCCTGGTGATCACTTGCTTTTATCCATGAATTATGCGGATTGTTTAAGTGTGCAGGTATCACAACTGAACATGTGAAGAAGCTACTCTCCATATCCTTTAAAGGGAGAGCCGAAGAAGGGTATAAGCTGCTGAAGAATGGACAATCCATGGAATGGGAGGAGATGGCATCTCTCCTTTACTCTAAATTTTATCCTCCCAGTGAGATTCATAAGGATAGAAATCTTATATATAACTTTTGACCTCTTGATGGAGAAAGTACATCTCAAGCTTGGGGGAGATTGAAGTTACTAATGCTTAAATGTCCTATTCATGAACTCCCTAACAATATTATTCTCAATAACTTTTATACTAGGCTTTCTCTACATGATAAATATTTACTAGATGCTTCTTGTGCTGGATCATTCAGACGTATGAAGGAAGAAGCTAAATGGGATCTCTTAGACCGTATTCAAGATAACACTGAAGCTTGGGAGAATGAGAAAGGAAGAAAGTCAGGTATAAAATATGATTATGAATGCATTAAATCTTTTATGGGAACTGATGACTTCCGTGATATTAGCAATGAGTTTGGTCTTGATTCCCAGAGTATTGCCAACTGTTTTAAGGCCTTTGCTTCTTACATAGAAATTCCCAAGAAGAAGTGGAATAAGTACCATGCTCCTTATAAAGATGTTGTTAGTCATGTTCCAGTTAGAAGTACTCAAGTTTGTACTAGTAATCATATTGTGCCTAAACCTCATGTTGATAAATTACCTTTCCCAGCTAAGGTAAAGGAGTATTATATGATTATTAGTGCAAATAATAAAGGTACAATGAAAAATATGGAGCCTGATGAGCAATTTAATGATGAACCTGTGGTAGATATTGTGAAAGACCCTGTCACTAGAAATAGATAGGATGAGAATATTGTCTTCTGTGGAGACACTTCTAATATTATCTCTCATCCTAGTAAGGCTAGAAAAGCTAGTGTTCCTGTGCTTTCTGTTAAAATTGGTGATCATTGCTACTATGGTTTATGTGATATTGGTGCTAGTTCTAGTGCTATTCCTTATGAGCTTTACAGGGAAATTATGCATGAGATTGGTCCTTGTGAGCTTGAGGACATTGATGTGGTTATTCACCTTGCTAATAAGGAAACCATTTGCCCCATTGGTATTGTAAGATATGTGGAGGTTCTCTGCGGTAAGATTAAGTATCCTGCTGATTTTCTAGTGCTCAATTCAGTAGCTAGCAAAACTTGTCCTATCATTTTTGGTAGACCTTTCTTAAACACTTGTGGAGCTATTATTGATTGTAAGAAGGAATTTTTTTTAACTAAGTTTGATGGAGATTCTTATGAGTTCAACTTTTCCAAATTTGCTAAAGCTCCTTGTGAAAATAGCTTGCCTAATAAAGATTTCAGGATGGAACAACTTGCTTCTATTGATCCAGTCTATGACCTTGGACCTCTCTTTGGTGACTGTAAGTATGCTTATTTTGATGATAAAGTTGTTACCAGTGATAGTCATATTGTCAACTTTATTCAAAGTGCTACTGAAAGTTATTTTGAGAGAGGGAAACATGGTTCTATGCATCTCAATAATGTTAAGTTTCCCCGTTTTATGTTGAAATCTTTGAAGTTGCATCTGTTTTGTCTTCCTACGCTAGTGGCTTTTTGTTTCAACAATTCATTTTCTCATGATACTCCCATGCATAGGAAATGGGTTAGACTCAAATGTGTTGGTTATTTGCTTCTTGATGCTCTCTTTCACTTCAAATACTTATCTCCTTTGTGAGCATCCTTGGAAGTTTCAAGCCTAACTTAAAGGCATTAAAGAAAAGTACTTGTTGGGAGATAACTGTAACATCCCAGCATTAGAGCTTAGAAATAAACTTAACACAGTTGTGAGCATTGCATTCATGCATAGAAAGTCCGAATAATTTTAGCGCGTTTGAACAAAACTTGTCAAAGTGATTGAAGCTTCTCTCAACTTGATGGAATTGAAGTAGATCATCAAGTTGAATGCGATAAGTTTCAATATGACCTTTGCTAAAACCTTATTTTGGGTAAACATGATTTGATCTAAGGATAGATCAAATATAATAAAATTAAACCCTAATACATTATTTAATGATTTATGTTTGATCCTTAGGTGATCATATCATAGTATTCATTACACAGCCCATGAATACCAATTTATAAATATAACTTAAGTAATAAGAATGTAACAACTAATTCTTGATCTATCTTTATCTCATCTACTTATACCATGAGTATCATGGTAATACCTAACCTTAACTCTTTAGTGAGATTGAGTAGGAAATAAACCAAGTCAAGATCATTCACCACATACCTTCCTTTCCATATCAATCATTATGGAATATTATTTCAATATCTATTGTTCATCAATGTTGAGTAATCAACTATTGATTCACCAATTCTTAACCCATCAATTCTTGATATATTAACTCTTGTACTTATCATAACAATCACTCTAAGTCCTTTAGAGAATGAAGTAAGAAGAGGTATATGATAATGCTAGTCTTAGATATCATCTATAGGATGGAAGAGTTTGAAGAGAATGAAATCATTATGATAATTGATGGGGTTAACTCACTCCTGAATGAATAGAAGAGTTATCTGGAATATATAGTTGTATGGTAACAAAGAATATTACAAGGATGAATATTGAAGAAGGTTACCAGGAGTAATCCTATTGGATCAAGTAGGTATAGTCAATGAATAACATCTCTTAGTCCAATAGAGATAAACTGAGAAGATAATTATAATAAAACTGTATTGTTGTATTGATGAAGGCCTTGATTATCCAACTGGAAACCTAAGCCATAAATGATCAAAGGATTCTAATGATCATGCTTGTGTCACCAAGATTGAATGCTTATATCATGTATAAGTGACATTAGTGGAAAGAACATGATTTATAGATTTGTTATTCCAGGTAAGCCATGACAAGTCACTATGATATCACGTAAAGTTTGTATATAAGATACTGGAGTTAAGTAGAGACAAGCTAGTATGATTAAGATAATGCTAGAGCAATATTGGATTATATAAGTAGTAGTTTTCTATTGGGAAATACTAACACTTGAGGTGAAGTAGTATGATGTATACATCTCTTGGAGTAATGTTAGTGGTGAATGATGAAGGAAGAGTATAAATGGAGTTAGAAGTAACTACTTATTGGATTGGAGGTTATCAACAGTAGAGTAGTTGATATAACCAAGTATAGATATGAAAAGATTATGAAAAGCTTTAATGTCAAGCTCAATGGATTTATAAATGGATTTAGAAGAATAAAAGGTGGATAAGAATATTCTTGTGAAGTAAAGCTCATCATGTTAACACATGATGATGGATATGAAGAAGTAGTATATCTAGGAAAGGAATTCCTTTATTAGAAGTCCAGAATTATGAAGTATGGAAGATAGGAATTCTTGGTAAACACTGAACCAATAAATCTATAATCAAGCTTAACATCCATCTCATCTCTTGGATAAATCATTTTACTTCCATAATGTCCTATAGGAATATTTTCCTATAGCAAATCACTTAAGCACATCTCTGTCATTTCCAATTATCATAATCATATGTGCCTAGGAGTTATCTTTATTAAATCCTTTTCATAAGACATTTTAGATAATAACTTTCTATTTTAAAGGGTGATATAATTAAAGATCACAAACATAAAGACAATTTGTCTTAGCCATTAATCTTTATTCACATTAACCAAAGAATATAAGTGTATTAAGTACCATAAACCCTAGGGTAAGCATTTACAATTCAAGCCCTAACTCTTATGTTAGTTATAATAAAATATATATACCTTATTATTCCCTAGACAAATGGGAGTAATATTAACTAGATAATTTCCTTTGTATATCATACATAAAATAATAATAAATGATCATTCTATAAAGATTTCCCTCCAAACTACAAGCTAATTAGAATTAAGTTTTATAAACAAATAAGAAAATATCCTAAAATAAATCCATGGCTTATTATGGAAAAAAAATTAATAACAAAGACCCTTACACAATATTAAAAATGATTTTTATAAAGAAAATAAAGAAACATAACAATATATAATAAAGGTCACAAAATGATCATAAATACATTTCAATATTGCTACAATTACCTAGCAGATAAAATTCTATGGGAAATATTCAAACAAATGAAAAATACAAATCTTAAAACAGAAAATAGAAAAGAGTAAAAAAAAAGGACTCAGTCCAGAAACTGGCCGTGGCCCATTTCCCTCTACCTTATCCGTCGCCCACGAGCAGCCACAGCGATCCAACAGCGGCCCTAGCATAGCCCAAGACCAGCCCAGTACCCCTTCGTTCATATTCTTCCTTTCTTCTTCGTTCAGATAGAAGGACGACGGGGAGTAGCAGCTGCGTGTCGCTGCCGGAGCCATCCGCCATCGCCGTGATGACAGCTGTGCCCTAAGATGCGAGCCACCGCTCTTTGAGCCTATAAGGACCCCGTACCCGCAGAGAATGAACTCCAATTCCTTTTCTCCCTCGTTCTCCCTTATCCGCTGTAACCCGAGCTCGTCGGAGATCACCTCCCTCGCCGTCTCCGAACACCCTAGGACCAACGGAGGACACCAACATGCTCGCCGTACTCTTCTTATTCATCTCCGACAAATCACACAAGTCGGTGCAACCCCAATCGACGGGATCGAGGTGTCTACCGCCACTAGACGTTGCCGTTCATCGTTGATTGCTGCCGTCACAGACCTCCTCCGTCCTCTTCGACACGCTCTTTCGAATCCTGGTGAGCTACCGGTACTCGCGGACCTCTCCAATTCGTCTCCAACCCTCTCTATCGACTTCGCCACTAGGGCGTTTGCTCACCACTGTCGGAGCTCGCCGGAGCTAAGGCTCCGGTGACCATTTATTAGCGGCACGGACACAGTTGGAACCGGTGATTCCTTCCGCATCCAAACCACCTACCCATAGCCTCGTGCGATCACCAGATCGCCCAAATCGAACTTGATCTGAGAAGGTCAGTTCGTATGACGTCATCGTGATGTCACGCCAGTGTCATCCTTGACCAAGTCCATGGTTGACTGGTACACTTCCCGCGTGGCATCTGACGTGGTCCTGACCCCACGGGTCAGTGACCAGGGTAGAGTTAGACTGGGTATAAAAAGTCAGTGCCTGTTTAAGAAATAATTAAAACAATATAAATTCAAATATCAATATTCCAGAAATGAAATAAAATCTATAACTTAAAACTATTATCAAACATTATTAGGATAACAATTTAAATAATTATTATTTAATAAAGATTTTATAAGTAATAAAACTTTGATAATTCATATTTTAATAATGGTAAATGTTAAAAATATAAATAAAATACCAAAAATCTTAGAAAAATAAGAACTTTAATTCAAATCTATAATCATACATTATTATTTCACTTAATTAAATATTTTTTATTTATTAAGTATTTATAAGGTAATAAATCTTATAAAAATCATATCTTATTATTTATAAATCACAAAAATAAATGTAATATATCAAAATGATCACAAAAATAATATCTACATGTTAAAAATATAATATTCCACTTTTGATTCAAATAAAAATTTAAATACTTTAATAACTTGAATTTAAACCTATTTCCTAAGTTGTTAATTCATATAAGGGTAAATAAGATTTGTTAATATTTCTAAAATTGCCAATTTAGGTATAATAAGTAATACTAGCTTTAAATATTGATAGTATGAAGTCTAATTGGTTCTACACATTTTAAATACAATTATATTGAATTATTATTCAAACCTTATATGTAGTTTATTTTCTAAAAAGATCTTTATCAAGTATAAGTTCTTCAAGAATAATACGGAATTAAATAAAACCTTTTTACTTACTTCAACCCCAAGTTTTAAACAAATCAAAACACTATAGTGAATCCATAACTAGTTAAGTAATATTACTTCCTTGTTTACAAACTATAACCACTCATTTATAAAAAAAGAAAATGATTCTATTCCACTAAACAATTAAGAAACCGCTACTCAAATAGAAATAATGCCATTCTTAAATAACTTTAAGGAAACATTATGAAGTGAACAAAGTACAAATATCATAAGCATTACAACCTAAATTTATTTATGTTTTGAAAGTTAACTTTAGTCTGCAAAGCTTTAAGTATAATGCTAAAGACCTTATTATGTGTTTTATAGTTAACTTTGGTCTATTATAATTAAGTCGTAAATTATCTCAAGTCCCAACTATTCAAGCAACAACAAACAACATCGACCACATCTGATTAACCACAAAGATTGTTTAGACCTTACAAAAGAAATCTTTTCTTCAAATGTTATTCTTTTTTCCATTTCAGTCAACAGATAACAATTAATCGTAATCATATTACTTTATACTTTACTTGTAAACTTAGGATTGATAACACTTAAGTTCTTTATAAGTAACATTACTTGTAAAGTAAAATTTGAAAATAAACGATTATAGTGTAAGCAATGTTGAGTAGCATTCCATATGTGTGTATATTATTGTTGTATAGATAAGTCTTGTTCACACACACTCACAAACCTTAATAAGAAGCACAAGTGTAAAACTTATCTAAAAGGACAACACATTCTAAAGAAACCATTTCCAGTATCCAAACCCTAGAACAACGTTATCCCCGGGATTCACGTTTATAAAGTGCATTACATTACTTATGCATAATCGCATTTTGCTTCTTTAAACATTAGTCCTTACCGGACCAATGATGCTGATTTCAGATATTGGATTTTATAGTCTCGAAGACCGTTAGTGCATAATCTTGCAATCACAAAAGGCAAGTTCACACTTGCTCATGTCCTTTGATTATTCTCTGTAAAGTATTTTGCAAATCTAGTGTTGTCATCACCTGCATTTGAAAAAGGTCAGAGAACACTATCTTCATAATAATATGATTATAGGTTAATTACCATGAGGTAACAACCTACTATGGAAGTTTCGGTGGTAAAGGAACATATTATCTAGGACTTAACAACCAATGTCGCCAGTGATTCTTGTGCCGTATATAACGCGTTAACCATGAGATTTGGAATGGGACGGAGAAGTCAGCTGTATCCTTTTCCTCTCATATGGAGGCAAGACGACCTTAACGTGACGTTGTGATTCCTTGTGTGGATCCAACATATGGGTGGGCATCCTTACGCCCCACACTTTTCGTGTCTAGATTATCTATGGATGGTGTTTAGTGGATGGACCATTTAATATGGCACTTGCCAGGGCAACACCAGGTCATAGAGTCTTCAGGAACTCATCAGGGTTTTAGCCTGCCCGAAAGGGGGCTTAACTAGTGGTGGAGCCAGAAAAAATAGAAGCCTGGGCGAATCATAAGCTAAGCCAAAAAAATTGCAATAGAATATTTTAATATTTATAATCAAGATATAAGTACTAAATTTGAAACCATATATTCTCTGTAGTTTGGAAGCATAAAAACTGAAATCATATACGATTAATATTATCTCACTAGACAATATGAGTCGCTAATAAAATCCTAGATATCAAAACGTTAATTCGAACACCCAAAATGGAACCTGCCAAAAAAAGACTAAGAACTAGTATTATAAAGACTTGCTTATATTATAAGGCATGGCACATACCTTGAAATCCTAATGACGCCTCGGCAAAATCCCTTTACGATTCTTCAAGGCTTGGAATCGTCGAATAATAACCTCATCATCAAGTGATTTAAATATGTCCCGCTCGGTGTAGCATATCATCAAGTGATTAAACCAATCATCATTTATCTTGTTGCGTAGTTTAGACTTGATAATTTTCATTGCCGAGAAAGCTCTTTCCACGGATGCCGTTGACACCGGCAATAACAAAGCCAACTCAATGAGCTTGTAAACCAATGGAAATACCAAGTAATTCTCTGTTTCAATAATTTTTGCAACCAAACTTTCAAGATCATTGCAAGTAGAAAATGCAGCATGATTTCTCAAATGAAGTACATAAGTCTCAAGTTGATCCCTCAGTATTGTACGGTCGGCATTAGAGAAATCCACACTATAAATTTCAGCGAGTCGCCAAAGGTTCTCTACATTGAACTTGGAGAAAGAATTATTGGGATCAAGACATGAGAAACAAGTAAGTACCTCCTGATTTGAGTCACCAAAGCGATGATCCATCTCAACACAAACTTTGTCAATAACCACATAGAATATTTCAGCTCGATAATAATGAAGATTAGTGATGGTCCTTCCCTCTAGCCTCGACCGACCTCGAACGGGTATTTCATCATCCATATTTGGCACTAGAATTGTCACATCCCAAGATTTTCCAAATCTTGTAATGTGAAAAATAAAATAAATAAAATAAATTTTTGTTGAAAATCAGGGTGAAAAGAAACTTTTGTTTCTAAATGGAAACTTAAAATCCCATCTTGAACAAACTTTGGTTAAAGTTTGAATTTAACAAAATCCAAATCTAGGGAAATGCATTCCTCAATGAATGTATCTGGAAAATTTAAACACTTGGAAAAATAAATCAAAACCCTAAAACCCTAATGGAATAAAAATCATTTCCAAGTGATCTCCAAGCCTATGGATTTGATCCATATAAAAATTTGTCAGCAAACATTCACAAATGATCAAGAAAGACAAATAGAAATAATAAAGCCATATAAATTGGTTTCACTTAATTTGGAACCATAAATAAAATCCTATGAATTTAATAAGATAAAAGAATTGAATTCCCAAAGCTATTAAAGCCCTTATATAAACCCATACCAAATGGTGAGCAATTAATCCTAAAAGGATTTAAAAGGATAAACGAATATAAAATAAAATTTCACAAATTGGAATCACCAAGTTTGGATCTCTAAATAAAAAATATGGATTTTATAAGATGAAGAAAGAATTATTAAATAAAGAATATTTAAATACTAAATCAAATCTTGGCCCAATCTATTAAGAAAATGGAAAGATTATAATCCCAATCCAAATAAAATAAAAGGATAAAGAATATTCCAAATAAAATAAAATGGCAATAACCATTCTATCCCTATCTTATTAAAGACAAATCTCTAAATAAGAATACATGAGAAAATGGTATTTTGGAATTTAACCAAGTGAATTAAAAGTTGTTTAAATAACTTAAATAATAAGATCAAAGGAAACCTCTAAATAAAAAATTATGGAATTAAAACTATATTTAATTCCATTGGAATTAAAACAAATACCCAATCTTAATGATTAATAAACCATATTAAATACTTTCCAAATGATTCAAGATGAATTATTTGACACCCAATTAATCAAATAAAACTTACTAAAAAGTTTTGGAAGAAATTAGAAATCAAATGGAAATTAAAAACATTATTAAATCCTACCTAATTAAAAACTAGAGCCTAATTTGAATAAATAAAAGGCCCCAAAATGAATAAGGTTTTATCCTAAAAATGACTCCAGAATGCAATACTAATCAGTATTTGAATCTACCCAAAATTTGGCAAAGATTTGAAATCCAATGAGTGCTTGAATTGATTAAACAAAATCAAAACAGAATAAAAGAAAAGGAAAAAGAGAAAACAAACAGAACAAAAAAAGGGAATAGAAAGCAGCCCAGCCAGCAAAGCCCATCTGGCCCAGCAAGAGCCCACCCCGGAAACCCTCTCACCGAAACGTTTTCTCACCACGGACCTGACCACTCAGTCGTCGAAGCCCCACCTCACCCCTCTCTATCTCACTGTCAACCCGACCCCACCGCCCAGTCTTCTTCCTCCCCGCGAAGACCACGCCCTCGTCGCCGTTTCTGCGTTGATTTCGCGAGCTTAATTCTCGATTAATGGCGCAATAACCCCTCCCCGCGACCACGCCTACTTAACCGCCTCCCCCTCCTCTCCGTTTCCCCCTCAATCCCCCACCCTAGTGTGCCCCCAGGCTGCCTAATTTCGCGATACACTGCCACTTCTCCGGCGAGTGCTTCCATCGATTCCGGCCAGACCCTGCCGCCCCTCGCCCCCTCGACCACACGAGCTTGACCCACAGATTCTGGTGCATCTCCCATCACTCCTAGCTCAACCGCGCAAGCTCCCTAGCATCGGCAACCTCAACGCCACTCGCCACCGTCTTCGGCTTGAACTCCGGCGAGTGCCCCAGGTAGCTTCCGTCCGCCCCTTCCCCTCTCGTTGACACACGCAGGTTCTACTCTCCCCCGCGCGTCTAACGGACCCCTTATCTCGCTCTCCTGTGCCTTGTAGCCCCGCCCCCAATGTCGACCAGAGCGTGCCCGACCCTGTGCAGACTTCGGTGAGCGATTGACAGCAACTCCGTGCGCCCCTTCAGCTACGACGACCACCTCAAGCTTTAGCATGACGAGACGAACCCAGTGAGCATCATCTCCCTCTCTCGCACTTGCTAAATCGCCGGCAACCTCACCACCAGAGCCGCGCCACCGCCAGCCACCGTCGCGCGCCGCCCATATTTGGTCAAACAAGTAGCATCCGTTGGATCTTGATCCTGTGGCATAGACAGAGTCACTTAAGCGAAAGGCTAAGCACTGATCTGTGCCGCACGATCTCATTTTAATCCAACGCCTCGCAACGCTTGATCCGCGCGAACCGTTATCGTCCAATGAGAAACAGCCACGTGGCTCAGACTTCGTTTTAAAAACAGAAACTTTCCTATTAGAAGTTCAAATTTGAAAAATCTATAACTTTCAAACCACACGTCCAAATTTTGCAAACTTTATATCAATGGAATCAGCAAGACAAGCCCTAGCCAACCATGCCATTTGTTTAGTAAAAAGCTTTTGTTAAAATGTTTGTTTTTGCAAAAACTTATGTATGCTTGTTTAGGATATAAAAATTATTCCAAAATGATTTGAAAGATAAAATCTTTGGCAAATGGTTTGTTTTGAACCTACTGACCCTAGGAAACAAATTGTGGTTTCAAAAATGTATTTGGTGAAACAAAAGAATGAATCTTGGATTTAAACCAATTCTAGTCAAATAAAAATATGGGTTAATTATTAAAAATGGTTTTGGAAGAAAACCTTTGAGAAATGTTTTGGAAATAAACTCTCTGACCCTAAACACAAGATTTTATGGTTTGAAAACATATTTTGTGAACCCTATATATTAATGCCCTATTAAAAACATTTCTACACCACATAAAATAACACCTTGTTTTAGAAAATGGTTTATAAAGTGAAACCTATTGCAAATGACTTTGCCACTTTATAAAATGACCAATAGGTGTTTCCAAATGTTTACAACCTACTAGAAACCACTTTTACAAATAAAACAACCTATTGCATGCTTGCATGCATTACTTTGATTTTATCATTTTATGTGATGAATTGCTTGAATGGTAGATTGAAATATTGTTTGCTTGATTGAATTGTAGTGATTTGAAGTGAGTGAACATTGCAAAGATCAAGGAGTGAACTTATCCTCTGTACCAAAAAGGCAAGTGATGCTTCATATTTTGTCCCATTATTTCCACTATGCATTAGTGATATTTCTAAGTAGGACTTGCATGGGAATTTTGCTAAGTATAAACCATGCTATGGGAAATCCTAGTAGATGAAACCATAGTAGAAATTTCCTAAGTTAAGATTCCTACTACTATCATCCTTAGATTAGCTAATAGAAAACAAGGGTGGAATATATATTCATGCTATGGAAAATTTCTAAGTCTGAGGACTTGTGTTTTGTTTAATAAAACAACTAAGTGAATGAATCACCTGGGTGGAATGGAAGGAATGGTTTGTGTTGAGTGGTTACACAAGGCCAGGGGACTGGTGAACCTTGTGTATCTCACTTGTGGATGGCCACCCAGGAACAAAGAGATTTGAGATGTCAAATGTTGAGAAGCTTCAAGTGCAGCCACTTGGCATTATGGGCTCTGCCTGGATCATATAGGTTGCAATAACTTAGCCAAATGGACAGTTGGTGGTAGGGGTTTGATAGGTTGGAACGCGTCCATTCTGGTCTAAGGGAAGGCTTCTGAAAGATCTTGTCTTGGTGAAACCAAGTCTTGTGGGGAAAGTGCACCACCTCTGCAGAGTGAAAAATCTAAGTACTTAGCCATGTCCCTGGTAAAGGACAATTTGAGCATCAAGACATGGAAGCTATCAAGAATCTCATCATCCAAATTTCTAAGTTTAAAACTTGTGGGTGAACAAGGGATTTAAGGATCACCAATTTCTATTGGGAGATGCCTTCGGAAAGATTATTTTGTCAAGCAAAAACTTAGTGTTTTCAAATCTATTTTGAGCAAAGCAAGCCTAAGCTCCACTTAGACAAATGCATATAGATGATAGACTCCAGTATACTACCATAGTATCACTTGCCAATACAATTCAAATGTATTGACCCTTGTGGCTGTAACTTGTTATGTTGCAGGTTTTGTTTGATATTAGTGAAGTTTAATGATTAGGATTACAAGTCTACAACCAACATGTCTGCCTGTGGCACTTTGAAGATGAAGGACCCCATGCTTATAGATATTCTGCTGCAATGTAATGTAATAGCCAAATGAGCTATGTAAGATGTAATAAATTATGTTATTCCTAGTTATAAAGTTGCATTATGACCTTTGTTTCTTGGTATTACATCTTAACTGTGGATGTTAGCTATTGATCCAGGGACTAGCATTGTAAACACAAGGATCTCTACCTTACTAAAGGTTGGGAACCTTACAGATGGTATCAGAGAATTGTGTTGCCTGTAGGATTTGTAAACCTAGGATTGGACAAACCCCTTAGAAAAATAGGAGTTGTATTTGTTCCAAAACTTATTTACAAACAATCTTGTAAACTATTTCCTTAACCATTTTGGTTTCAACTCTACATCTGTTCTATTTCAACTTGATGGATAAAGCCTTTCCCATGGCCAAAGACTTCATCATGTGCAAAGGACTTTATCAACTCTAATGACTTCAACACCTTCAACTCTAATGACTTTAACATCTTCAGCATTTTCACCAAGGACTTCAACCTTGGATATCACTAAGGACAAGTGAGACAAGAAATCTTGCTCAAGATTTGAAGACTAAGGAAACACAACTTTGAAGGAACCATGATCACCTTTGAAGTTTTGTGACCAATTTTTTTTCCAAGGATACAAAGATCTTGTTCAAAAAGAATCAACCAAGAACGATGGAAAGATCACAAGTGAACCATGTATATGGACCACCAATATTTAGTTAAGTCAAACCCACCAACTTATGTGGTGTAACAAAAATATTTTTGGTTGCCTAAAAATATGCTTGAAACTTGTTGTTTGAGTGGAATGTTTGTTTGTGATTGCTTGCACATTGCTTGTGTGAATTGTGATGTGTGTGATTAGAAATATTCCCTTAGAAAATCTTTTGCCTATTCTAATCCCAATCCAACCCAAATAGATGACCTCTCCAAGAGACTCCAACATCAAGGATGATGACAACAACAACCAAGAGGTCAACATGAGAGAACAACTACTAGCAAACCAAACCCAGTTGAGCCAAGTGACAACTCAGCTTTTAGCCAACAACAATGGATTAGACCCAACTATACAAAGGATTTTGAAACTTCAATCCCAATTGTTGCAAGGGATGGCTACTCAAATGACCAACATGGGAGAAAGCTCTTCCCAAGGATTTTGTGACAACAAGGATGACAAAGATGTTATTTTAGAAGGAACCCAAGCTTGCAATGTTTGTGGAGACAAGGATCACACTACCAAGGAGCATGAAGATCAATGCCCCAATTGTGAAGAGAAACATCCATCTAACCAATGCCCCACATCTCAAGCTACTTGCTTCCTATGTGAAGGAAATAATCATGTTCCTATCCAATGCCCCATCTATTCCATAATTCAACAAAGGAAACAAGGTAGAGTGCATCAACAGCTTGTAAACCCTCATGAAGGAACAACTTCTACCAAGAAGGATGAAGGCAAAGTCAAAACTATGCATCATAAGGCCAAATCCAAAGTGATCACAAAGTGTTGCTACTCTTGCGAAGAAGAAGGTCATATCTCTAGTAAATGCCCCAAGAAGAGAGAAAGATTTCCCACCTTTGTGGTGAAGTATGAAGAGCATGAATTAGAAGAACTCCTAGCTTTGGAGAGACCCAAGAAGAAGAAGAAATGCCCCAACCCAAACAAGAAGGATATTACCCAAGAGCAATGTTACACTTGCAAAGAGATGGGACACTATGCCAATGAATGCCTAGAAAAGAAGAAGAACCAAGGAAACAAACAAGAGGCAATGATACAAAAGGAAAAGAAAGATATTAGCCAAGTGATGTGTTTCAAATGCAAAGAGCTTGGCCATTATGCAGACAAGTGTCCAGAGAAGCTTCATCAAAATCCCAAGCAAACCAAGATGTAATTTAGTTGGAATTTTTTTAAGGGTGGTAGTACCCTAGTTGTTTTGAGCCAACTTGTAACCCCTAGCCTCCCCAAATCTCGGGACGAGATTTATTTTAAGGGTGGTAGCCTGTCACATCCCAAGATTTTCCAAATCTTGTAATGTGAAAAATAAAATAAATAAAATAAATTTTTGTTGAAAATCAGGGTGAAAAGAAACTTTTGTTTCTAAATGGAAACTTAAAATCCCATCTTGAACAAACTTTGGTTAAAGTTTGAATTTAACAAAATCCAAATCTAGGGAAATGCATTCCTCAATGAATGTATCTGGAAAATTTAAACACTTGGAAAAATAAATCAAAACCCTAAAACCCTAATGGAATAAAAATCATTTCCAAGTGATCTCCAAGCCTATGGATTTGATCCATATAAAAATTTGTCAGCAAACATTCACAAATGATCAAGAAAGACAAATAGAAATAATAAAGCCATATAAATTGGTTTCACTTAATTTGGAACCATAAATAAAATCCTATGAATTTAATAAGATAAAAGAATTGAATTCCCAAAGCTATTAAAGCCCTTATCTAAACCCATACCAAATGGTGAGCAATTAATCCTAAAAGGATTTAAAAGGATAAACAAATATAAAATAAAATTTCACAAATTGGAATCACCAAGTTTGGATCTCTAAATAAAAAATATGGATTTTATAAGATGAAGAAAGAATTATTAAATAAAGAATATTTAAATACCAAATCAAATCTTGGCCAAATCTATTAAGAAAATGGAATGATTATAATCCCAATCCAAATAAAATAAAAGGATAAAGAATATTCCAAATAAAATAAAATGGCAATAACCATTCTATCCCTATCTTATTAAAGACAAATCTCTAAATAAGAATACATGAGAAAATGGTATTTTGGAATTTACCCAAGTGAATTAAAAGTTGTTTAAATAACTTAAATAATAAGATCAAAGGAAACCTCTAAATAAAAAATTATGGAATTAAAACTATATTTAATTCCATTGGAATTAAAACAAATACCCAATCTTAATGATTAATAAATCATATTAAATACTTTCCAAATGATTCAAGATGAATTATTTGACACCCAATTAATCAAATAAAACTTACTAAAAAGTTGTGGAAGAAATTAGAAATCAAATGGAAATTAAAAACATTATTAAATACTACCTAATTAAAAACTAGAGCCTAATTTGAATAAATAAAAGGCCCCAAAATGAATAAGGTTTTATCCTAAAAATGACTCCAGAATGCAATACTAATCAGTATTTGAATCTACCCAAAATTTGGCAAAGATTTGAAATCAAATGAGTGCTTAAATTGAGTAAACAAAATCAAAACAGAATAAAAGAAAAGGAAAAAGAGAAAACAAACAGAACAAAAAAAAGGGAATAGAAAGCAGCCCAGCCAGCAAAGCCCATCTGGCCCAGCAAGAGCCCACCCCGGAAACCCTCTCACCGAAACATTTTCTCACCACGGACCTGACCACTCAGTCGCCGACAAGCAGGCCCCACCTCACCCGTCTCTATCTCACTGTCAACCCGACCCCACCGCCCAGTCTTCTTCCTCCCCGCGAAGACCACGCCCTTGTCGCCGTTTCTATGTTGATTTCACGAGCTTAATTCTCGATTAATGGCGCAATAACCCTACCCCGCGACCACGCCTACTTAACCGCCTCCCCCTCCTCTTCGTTTCCCCCTCAATTCCCCACCCTAGTGCGCCCCTACGCTGCCTAATTTCGCGATACACCGCCACTGTCTCCGGCGAGTGCTTCCATCGATTTCGGCCAGACCCTGCCGCCCCTCGCCCCCTCGACCACACGACTTGAACCACAGATTCTGGCGCATCTCCCAGCACTCCTAGCTCAACCGCGCAAGCTCCCTAGCATCGGCAACCTCAACGCCACTCGCCACCGTCTTCGGCTTGAACTCCGGCGAGTGCCCTAGGTAGCTTCCGTCCGCCCCTTCCCCTCTCGTTGACACACGCAGGTTCTACTCTCCCTCGCGTGTCTAACGGACCCCTTATCTCGCTCTCCTGTGCCTTGTAGCCCTGCCCCCAACGTCGACCAGAGCGTGCCCGACGCTGTGCAGACTCCGGTGAGCGATTGACAGCAGCTCCGTGCGCCCCTTCAGCTACGACGACCACCTCAAGCTTTAGCATGATGAGACGAACCCAGTGAGCATCATCTCCCTCTCTCGCACTTGCTAAATCGCCGGCAACCTCACCACCAGAGCCGCGCCACCGCCAGCCACCGTCGCGCGCCGCCCATATTTGGTCAAACAAGTAGCATCCGTTGGATCTTGATCCTGTGGCATAGACAGAGTCACTTAAGCGAAAGGGTAAGAACTGATCTGTGCCGCACGATCTCATTTTAATCCAATGCCTCGCAATGCTTGATCCGCACGAACCGTTATCGTCCAATGAGAAACAACCATGTGGCTCAGACTTCGTTTTAAAAACAGAAATTTTCCTATTAGAAGTTCAAATTTGAAAAATCTATAACTTTCGAACCACACGTCCAAATTTTGCAAACTTTATATCAATCGAATCATAAAGACAAGCCCTAGCCAACCATGCCATTTGTTTAGTAAAAAGCTTCTGTTAAAATGTTTGTTTTTGTAGAAACTTATGTATGCTTGTTTAGGATATAAAAATTATTCCAAAATGATTTTAAGGATAAAATCTTTGGCAAATGGTTTGTTTTGAACCTACTGACCCTAGGAAACAAATTGTGGTTTCAAAAATGTATTTGGTGAAACAAAAGAATGAATCTTGGATTTAAACCAATTCTAGTCAAATAAAAATATGGGTTAATTATTAAAAATGGTTTTGGAAGAAAACCTTTGAGAAATGTTTTGGAAATAAACTCTCTGACCCTAAACACAAGATTTTATGGTTTGAAAACATATTTTGTGAACCCTATATATTAATGCCCTATTAAAAACATTTCTACACCACATAAAATAACACCTTGTTTTAGAAAATGGTTTATAAAGTGAAACCTATTGCAAATGACTTTGCCACTTTATAAAATGACCAATAGGTGTTTCCAAATGTTTACAACCTACTAGAAACCACTTTTACAAATAAAACAACCTATTGCATGCTTGCATGCATTACTTTGATTTTATCATTTTATGTGATGAATTGCTTGAATGGTAGATTGAAATATTGTTTGCTTGATTGAATTGTAGTGATTTGAAGTGAGTGAACATTAAAAAGATCAAGGAGTGAACTTATCCCCTCTACCAAAAAGGCAAATGATGCTTCATATTTTGTCCCATTATTTCCACTATGCATTAGTGATATTTCTAAGTAGGACTTGCATGGGAATTTTGCTAAGTATAAACCATGCTATGGGAAATCCTAGTAGATGAAACCATAGTAGAAATTTCCTAAGTTAAGATTCCTACTACTATCATGCTTAGCTTAGCTAATAGAAAACAAGGGTGGAATATATATTCATGCTATGGAAAATTTCTAAGTCTCAGGACTTGTGTTTTGTTTAATAAAACAACTAAGTGAATGAATCACCTGGGTGGAATGGAAGGAATGGTTTGTGTTGAGTGGTTACACAAGGCCAGGGGACTGGTGAACCTTGTGTATCTCACTTGTGGATGGCCACCCAGGAATAAAGAGATTTGAGATGTCAAATGTTGAGAAGCTTCAAGTGCAGCCACTTGGCATTATGGGCTCTGCCTGGATCATATAGGTTGCAATAACTTAGCCAACATGTTTGCCTGTGGCACTTTGAAGATGAAGGACCCCATGCTTATAGATATTCTGCTGCAATGTAATGTAATAGCCAAATGAGCTATGTAAGATGTAATAAATTAGGTTATTCCTGGTTATAAAGTTGCATTATGACCTTTGTTTCGTGATATTACATCTTAACTGTGGATGCTAGCTATTGATCCAGGGACTAGCATTGTAAACACAGGGATCTCTACCTTACTAAAGGTTGGGAACCTTAGAGGAATACCTTTGGAACTACAGAATTGTTGGACCTCTCCAAAAATACTATCCCAACCACCGTCTCTCATGGTGGCCAACCGAAATTTGACATCATTAACTAATTCCATGGCCTGCACAATATTTGTATCTTTTTTTGCAAGAGATGTGAAAGCTCATTTGTAATACCAAACAACTTCAACATAAGCTTCAAAACAAGAAAAAATTTAAAGCTCTCCATCTTTTTGATGCAACCAGCTGCACTAGTCGGATTACGCCCATTTCCATCCACAATGCTAAGTACTTTTATGACACGGCCCCACATTTCATCCAAACAAAGCAAGGTTTTATGATGTGAACCCCATCGAGTATCTCCAGGTCTAGCAAGACTAGTTTTCTGATTCAAACCTCTTCCTGTAGATATTTCACCCCTCTCAAGCTTATCCAAAATATCTTTGTGAGTTTCTTCCACCAATACTTCCATCTTCTTGCATGATGAACTTGTTGTGTTCACAATCAATGACACATACTCAAAACAATCATGAATATATGATGAAGAGGAAGTAGAAACAGAGACAACAACCAGCTGTAGACGATGAACAAAACAATGCACATAGAAGGCATATGGGTCATCATCTTGAAATTTTCTTTGCAGGCCATTAAATTCTCCTGTCATGTTTGAAGCTCCATCATATCCTTGCCCTCGAAGCCTTGAAATTGGAAGTTTGTAATGATCAAGAATCATAACAAGAGCTGACTTTAGTGCCTCTGACGTAGTATCTTTGATGTGGTATAGACAAAGAAATCGTTCCACAACTTTCCCTTCATTGCTCACATACCTACAGGAAATAGGAGATAATTATTAGATTAAGGGTGATTGCACATCAAATAGAAAATAAATAAAAGAAACAGAAGACATTTGCTAACCTCAACATTATCGCCATTTGTTCTTTCACAGATATATCACGTGACTCATCAACAAGCACGGAGAATTGTTTATCGCCGAGCTCTCCCATAATAACTTCAGTGACTTCTTCTTCACAACACCTTGCAAGATCATTTTGAATCTCACGGGAAGTCATTTGACAGTTTTTCCCACCATGATCAAAAGCATCTCTTATTTGCTCATTGCCATCTTTCAACATATCAATCATCTCTAGAAAGTTTCCTTTGTTCAAAGAAGTAGATGATTCATTATGGCCACGAAAAGACAAATCTTGTGCCATGAGATATCTACAACACTCTAGAGAAGAAGTTAAGCGGATTTTATATAGTTCTTTTGATTCATCCGTCACTCTAGCCAATTTAGTTGCCACACTTTGGTTTTGATTTTTAAAAGCATCACAATGGAGAACAGAATTATTGTGATCACTACCCACACCACCAATATGTTCGGGTAAAGCTTTATATGCATGCTTCCAGTCTTTAAAACCAGTTTTGGTGAAGACTTCATAACCAAAGCGCTCAGCTCTTTCGGGATTTCTAAAAAGAAAGCAGTAGAAACAAAAGGCGGCATCTTTCGACACACTATATTCAATCCAATTGTACTTTTGGAACCAAGATTGAGAAAATGCCCTTCCATCTGTACGCGGAAATTTCACAATTGGTTGGGTAGGTCCCTTCAATATGTATGCCCTCCTCACTTGATCTTGTACTTACGGAGTATAAGAAGAAATTTTTTTCTAAGAGCTGGATCACAAATAATTTCATCCGGATTAAACTCTTTTGCATTGACAAAAATTACTAGAGCCGGAGGTGTTTTGCTCTAAGTGCACATCATTTCCTGATTGGATGTTGGGGCTCGTTTCCATAGGCCTTTGTACATCATTCCCAATCCCAGACCCATTATTGGAGCTTGCTGCTGTGGGGCTTCCATGGCTTGACCTTTTAACCAAATACCTCCGCATTTTCTGAAATTAAAAATTTGATACGATGATTCAACATAAAATTCGAGGTAGGGAAGTATCTACTAGATGAACAAACCTTTTGCTGCAACCTGGACCTAGAGCGCAAGCAATGTCCCTCCGACGGTCGCCCTGCACCCAGTCCTAGCCGCACCGTCGATCTTGACCCCACCCGTGTGCGTGTCGCCTAATTTCCGCAGCCACCGTACGCGGAGACGAACAGACGAGCAGTCCGTCGAACAGTCGTGAGCATCCTCCAGACTCGTTAATTCTATTTGGACTTTTGAGGCAGACACGTTAAGGCCTCGGGCCAGCTTATTGTGGGCTAAACTTGGACTAGATAAGAAAATAGAATCGCAATATTTATTGGGATGGAGTTCTTGCCCGGGCAAAATAGCTAGCTAATTACGATTTTTTGCCTAATCATACGATGCTCTCACACGTACCGGACAGGTTCGAGCCCGGGCAGCTGCCCGGGCATGCCGGGCTGAAGCTCCGCCCCTGGGCTTAACAGAGGTGAGCCAGCCCCGAAGGATCGTGCAGACATATGAGGTCGCGGAGAGGGCAGTGATTGGCTTGGATCTTAGGTTGGGCCTCAAACCAAGGAAGTTTGAATGGGGACATACTCCCGGCCGTGCAACAAAGCTTAAGATCTCTCATGGGTAAAGTAACGCACCTCTATAGAGTGTAAGAACTGTAACTTGTTACTCCCTGTTCCGGGAAGGAGTTGCGAACGCGGCGGGAAAGGAACTCCATGAAAGTTCTGGTAAACCCGTGAAGGCTAACGGAAAGCTTTTCAGAATAAAAGCAACCTTTGAAGAAATGTTTATGAAAAGTTGCATTGCCTATGACCTACGGTCTGTGGCTGTAGATATAGTGCATCAAACACTCCTTTTCTAGTGAACTTGCTGAGTACGCATGTACTCAACGTATCCTCTAAATCCTTGCTAGATTCTGAAGCCATTAGGACGACGTCTACATCAAGTCATGCTCCAGGAATCATCATTAGAGGCTAAAGCTCTTCAGTGGAGTCAAGAAAGTCAACATATACATCAACTCAAGTGAAGACCAAGTTACTAATTAGATAGGAATATAATTTCTAGCCATAGAACCTATTTCCGTAGTGTATTGCAATAGCAGCAATGCCAGACCAATAATTCAGATACTAGTCTTATTAGTATAATAGTTTTTGAGTTGTTTATTTTTGATTCTTCTTTGTAAGAAGTTTCTTTCTCTCTCTCTTTAACCAAGAGTGTTCTCTGGATCTTGTGTAAAGAGTTGAGTTGTAACCTATAGTCATGTCTTGGACCTGTTGTGTTTCTGTTGTACCACTCGAAGGGATGTAATACTAGTGAACAACGTTTCATTGGTGTTATGTCAACGACTATAGTGTACTACACCATGCAGTGGTATGCTGGGTCACCGCAATAACCCAAGTGTTTTGTCGAGTCTTGGAAGTTATTACCTCTGTAATAACCGCTCCTTATCCTTTTTGTTTTGCTTTTTTTTGTCTAGTCCAACTACTTTTGTGAAGTAGAGGAGTTGTGAAAAGTGGCTGTCCTGGGACAGATTTTTGTGCTGTATTGTAAAAATTCGTGAGGGAGCTCCGTACGTTGGATGGAGGTGCATTTTTCTGAGATTGTTCTTCAAGTTGGTACCCAACTTTCATCAGTTCTGCACTTTTTGATTTGAGCAACAGAATGTCTTCTAAAAAATCAATCTTTACCTGTTGGTTTGTTTTGACAGATCTCTGCCATCATTTGCATTTGCCTCTTATAGAGCCTTTGTTTTGATGGGTTTTCAGTTGAAGTGTGTACCTAAAGGTTATTGTTTTTGCTTATACTAATGTTGTCATTGAGTTTGTGCAAGGGTTTTGTATGAAGGAAATTTTCAGGAGAAGGAGAAAAGGAATCTGTAGAGTTCGTCTTTGAATAGGTAAAAGTGGTGAAAACAGAAGGTTCACGAAAATCCAATTTTTTTATATTTTTGATGTTTTTAATACATAAGAAAGACTATGAGACGGAACAGAAGAGGAACCGGAGTCCGGTTGGACAAACCCACCCCAGACGCGGGCCCAGGCTGGTCGCACCTGGAGGGGGTTTGACTCCTCCGAACTCCGACTCCGCCTCGTTTCCGTGTCAAAACCTTCCTTATGCATTGAAACTTCGTAATATATAACCCCCCGGATCCCCCGAGGTTCGTGCATCGTGTTCTCATCGTGTTTTCATTTCGATCTGTTTTTGTCAGGAAGTCTTCTCAAGTTTAGAGCACCATGGTCTCCGCTAACGACAAAGGCAAGAAGCTCGAGGAAGACGATCCTCACAAACCCAAGGAGGAGGAGATTTTGGTAGGTTATGAAGGAGACATGGAGGAGGACAAGCAACCGGACACCCGCGCTACCGTCGCAAGCATTGGATTGGTGGCAAAACCTACCAAGCTTAAGAGGACAACACGGATGTCTACAGGAGGGAGAACTCCACGACATATCCTCTCTCCACAGTCACCTCCTCCTCGTACCACTCACACTACCCATGCAGGGAAGGAACAATCTAAGTGAGAAGAGTTGGGAAAGAATAATAAGGACTAGAACTCTCTGTCCGATATGATCATGAAACGCATTGAGCAAAACTCGGAGTTGATTCGTACTCTAACCTTTGAGATTGAGGAGTTAAGGAAGCTGATTGAAGAGCTTATCAAGAGAACACCACCACCACCACACAAAGAGTAATTCATCATCAGGTTTGGCATCCCCTTGGCTTGTTCCAAGCTTGGGGGAGTGTCGTGTTATCACCACCATTATCTTTTATCTTTTACCTTTTTAGTGGATTCATATCTTTGGTAGAGAAGTTATCTTATATTTTGGTTTTCATGTGGAAGTATCTCTCCTTTAGTTGATTATCTATGTATCCCTTGGTCTGTGTGCCTTTATTGAATATTAATGAGAAGTCTCATCTTTTACTTTTTGCACTTCTTATTTTAGTTTGCAATCTCTATTATATGATGGATCTTGTTGATTAGTATTTGGCATCACTTTGGGAGCATCAAGTAACTCTAAATTGGTTTTGGCAAACCGAGCTCTGGTCAGTAGCAACACTTTTGGAGGTTTGAAAGAAAAAGAAAAGAGAAAAAGCTTACATGTATTTTGTATCATCTATTTTCTTTCTTGTTGGCTCATAAGCATAGTATTCTTTATTTAAGATCTTTTATATCTTCAAGGAAGATTGCATGTTTGGCTTTATTACTTGTATGTTTGCTTGTTTCTTTCAACTCCCTTGCATGCTACCCAGCCTTGCTAGCCAAAAACCTGTTTGAGAAGGTTTACTTCTCATGTTTCCAAATCCTTTTGAACCAAAACCTTTGCCACTTGTGTCCACCACATCTACCTATTAGCACTTTTGCCATTCCAAGTAAATTCTCAAGTTTCATCTATCTTTCGAATTAAAAAGTATTTTGTTATGAGAAAACTAGTTAGTAAAGCTCTCACGAACTTGACGACACACTTTATTTATTGCCCCTAATAGACTTGAACCATTGTGCCATCGAAGTTGTATATGCTTGCATCTATACGTTGGAATAAGCAGAACCGTGCTCTCACGGGGAACATTTTCAACATTGCACCTGTACTTTGTGCTCAGTTGATATCGTGCTCTTTTGTCTATGGATGTCAACGGTGTGAAATAAAGAGGGAACTTGTAAGTCCATGGAGTCTATATTTTGTGTTAGAGAAACGCCTAGGCCGCTAGCCTAAGCCATGCCTAATCATGGTGGAAACTTGCAGCATCACCATAGTGAGCTATCTATGAAGCATCCTCAATAAAAATCTTTGCACATAGTAAAAAAAGATCGCTGAGATTCTCATTGTATGCTTGCCTTGTCATTTTGGTTATGGGAAAGCTCATGTACCATGTGCAAAGGGTACCCCTTTGACGGTTCTCAATGATATGCAAATACTTACAATGACAAGAACTTACCTGTGACCAAAGTTGAGTAGCATGAGGAGTGGCCCTCATATTCAAGAGATATGAGATTGACAACTTATATTTCATCAAGCATATACTCCATCTTTGTGCACTTTAACCTTAATCATCTCAAGATGCCTATGATAGGGGCAATGAGGGCTCAAAGCTAGTAAGTACCATAATCTTTTGGAAGCTCTTTATGACTTGTAATCCCTGCTTCCCTCTATAAAGGGACCTTTCTCCCACTTCCAAGTTGAGTCAGTAAACCTACTTCCTCTCTATCTCCAGCAAGCATTTGAGTTGTTGTGTTTCAAGAATTCATATGGTGATTTATTCAATCATGTTCTTTATCTTCCTTTTTTGCACAAAACTCTTATCTATTGAGTATTACTTTGAAAGCCTTCACTTTTCAATGACCTTTTTGAGTAAAGAGTGCTCCTTTTTTGAAAACTTCTACAAAGCTTTATTTGTGAAACTGTTTGCCAGCCGTTCTCTGACCAGGAACAAAGGTTGCCAATTCCAATTATGATTTATCTTTATGCATCTCTATTGTGACTGCTATACTTGGTTGCAAGCTAAGTTATATAATGGTGAGTTGCTTTCTTCTATGAGTTGTGCAATTGTAAGTGCGATGCTTCTTGTTCGTATTCTTTTATCGACACTTCACTCCATAAACCTGAGGACATGTTTACTGAGCTTAGTTTTTGCTTGGGGACAAGCGAAGGTATAAGCTTGGGGGATTTGATACACCCAATTTGCATCACCTTTCTATATCATAATTTACCTCTATTCATTGATATTTGTCTTATTATGAGGTATTACTTATGGAATTTCATCTGTTTATGCATGTTGGATGATTCTTGGAGGATGGACTACCGGAGTTTGGATTCTGGTAGAAAAGAAGGCGTTTTAGTGCAATTTCGTGAAGATCATAAAAATACCAGAAAAATATGGGAAAACATTATTTTTCCATAAGAAAGAGGAAGCCAGAAGGAGGAGCGAAGAGGGGCCACAGGGGGCCCACATCCCCCTAGGCGCGGGCCCACCCTAGGCCGCACCTAGGGCAGGTGTGGCCTACCTGCCTGGCTCCCGACTCCGCCCCTTCGCTTATATCTTCCCCACAAAACCCTAAGGCTAGGGGGCGACCATAGATAGATTCCCGCCGCCTCTGGGGGCGAAAAACACCGAGAGAGAAAGATCTCTCCGGCAGATAGATTTCTACCAGTGAAATTCCTTCCCGGAGAGGGGAGACCGTCGCCATCAACACCATCATCAAGCTAGGCTTCATCAGGATCATCATCATCTACACCATAATCTCCACTAGCACCATCATCACCACTCCGTCCTACTGTAATAATTGTGTTGGATATTGCTTTAGATCTTAGGGGAAACTTTCCCTATCTTAATTACTATTGTAGTTAAGGCTTGTGAGTGGAACCATTGGATTATTGTTTATGTTCAGATTGTTATCCATTACCATATCATCTTTGATCTTGATCCATATGATGTCTTGTGAGTAGTTCGTTGTGTTCTTGAGGACATGGGAGAAGTCATGTTGTTATTACTGGATTTGTGTTGAGTTATTATTCAATGGTTTAGTATTTAAGTTGTGGTGCTATTCTTCTAGTGGTGTCATGTGAACGTCGACTACATGATACTTCACCATTTATGGGCGTAGGGGAATGCATTGTGTATTTGGCTACAAATTGTGGGGTTGTTGGAGTGACAGAAACCTGAACGCCCGTTAGGATACCTTTGCACAAGGGAGTGTAGGATCTTAGAGTTTAAGGTTGTGGTTAGATTTATATCTTAATTACTTTCCTGTAGTTACGGATTTTTGCAGGGGGTTTAATCACAAGTATGTATTAGTCCAAGTAAGGTCGGTATGTTAGCACAAGTTCACCCACACAACACTTACAACACTAGAGAAGAGTACTCAGCTTTTTGAAGCGAAAGCACTTGACAGAATTCCCATGTGTCCTCGAGAATGTTTGGTCCTTATAAGTATTTCCGCCGGCTTGTCCTTTCCTAAGAAAGGATTGGGCCACTAGATCCGTTTGTTCGTTGTCTTTATTACTTGCTCCTTGTTTTGTTGCCACCTAGGGCACCCCCTCGGTCTCCCCCTTCGCCTACATAAGCCCTCTGACCTAAAAATAGAGGGGGGGTTTGACGTTTTTCCACATAGAGTTCTGTTGTGCCGCCACCACCAGAAACCGCGATTCGAAACCAGAAACTCCATTCTGGCACCCTGCCGGGACGGGGAATTGGAGGAGATCATCGCCATCATCATCACCAACGCCTCTCCATCAACCATCTATGTATCCCCCATCCATGAGTGAGTAATCCCCTGCTGTAGTCAATGTGGATGGTAGGTATTGGATGATATCTATCATGTAATCGAATAAGATTGTTAGGGCATGGTGCCAAGTATCTTTGTTAGTGCTTTTTGACATTGTTGCAACTTGTTATGCTTAATGCGTGTCACTAGGGCCCGAGTGCCATAATCTCAGATCTGAACATGTTATTGATTCATGATGATAGTATTGTTTGTGATCTTATCTGCAAGTTGTTTACACATATTGTTGTCCAGAACCCAAGGCCCCGAAGTGATATAAATTGGGATAACCGGAGGGGATGGTTGTGATATGAGGATCACATGTGTTCATGGAGTGTTAATGCTTTGCTCCGGTACTCTATTAAAAGTAGTACCTTAATTGCCAGTAGATCCCCTTGAGGCCCCGCTGCAATGGGCTGGCAGGACAAAAGATGTTGTGCAAGTTCTCATTGCAAGCACGTATGACTATATATGGAACACATGCCTATGATTATTTTGTACTTGGATGCTTTATATTATTTATCTTCAAATGCCCTAGATATTGATATTACATGAATAGTCTTGTCCATGCAACGCCCGTCCATCCATACCTATGCCTACCGCACTGAAATCCCGTTGTTTGCTACTATTTTTACTACTGCCTTTATTTTACTAATGCTATTACTTTTTTATTGCTACTACAAAACTGTTGCTACTGATAAACTGCTATGAGCAAGACTATTTCCAGGTGCAGCTGAATTGACAACTCAGTTGTTAAGGCTTATAAGTATTCTTTGGCCCCCCTTGTGTCGAATCAATAAATTGGGTTATACTACCCTTGAATATTGTTGCGACCCCCTATACTTGTGGGTCATCAAGACTATTTTCTGGCACTATTGCCGAGGAGCATAGCTTTATTTGTAAGTTCACTTGGATCTATTATTGTTCGCTGCTATCCTTTTCATCATGGGGAAAACTCATGATGGAAAATTTTCTATATTACCATACACTACAATAAGAGTTACAGTTCTAAACACCCATGTTGCTCTTGATTCACCATCTGTTATAAGTAAGCTTGTTACACCACCACCACATACACCTGCTACGCACACTGCTACTACTGCTGAATCGGAAATTGCTTCGGATGCTCATGATGTTACTTCTACTGTGCTTGATGAGAGTGGTTCTTTATGTCCTTTCCTAGATGCTACAATTGCTAGAACTATATTGGGAAACACTGGAACTCCTAGTGAAGACACTATTACACCTGTTAGCTCACCTGAGTCTAGAGAGAGCTATGATATTAATGATGGTTATATTGAAATGACTGATGAATTTATTCAAGAATATCAAAACACACGTGGTGCTAGTGCTATTAAGAGTCTTCTTGAGAAACATACTATTATACCTAAACTTTCCCTGATGCTACATTTGCCACATCTCCCATAAACATTAAAGATAAAGATTATGATCTCTCTCTTGATTTATCCTATATAAACATTGTTGAGAAAAAACCTTTTTGTGGGACTGCGAATGAAAGGGCTATGGCACATATGACCGAGCTTTCTACTATGATTGCCTTATTTTCTGATGATGTTAAGATGCGCACCTACTTTGTTGCTAAATGTTTCTCTTTTTCACTAAAAGGATAAGCTAAAGCTTGGTTTAATAATTTACATCCTAGATCCATTGATAGCCCTGATTGCCTGATTGCTACTTTCTTTCAGAAATATTTCCCTCCTAGTGCTCGACATGCTATTTTGCAGAAACTTTTTGATTTTAAACAGGGAGAAGAGGAGAAATTGCTTGAGTCATGGGCAAGGTTCTGTGCTTTGATTCATGCACATCCTGGATGTCCATTACCTAAAAATGAGCTTCTTGATATATATTATAATGGACTAACTAATGAATCTAGGACATACCTGGATAGTTTTGCTGATTGTGTTTTCAGGAAAAGAACTCCCGGAGAAGCTGAAGAATTAATGGCTAAAATAAGCAAGAATTATGATGATTGGACTACAACTGAGCCAATTACACCTGAGTCAACTACACCTGAATCAATCGTGCCTGAACCAACCCCAACACCAACACCAACGAAGAGAGGAGTGATTGAATTAAATGATGAAGTGATGAAAGAAGCTAAGAAATGTCTTAAGGAGAAGGGTATTAAATCTGAAGATGTGAAGAATTTACCTCCTATAGAAGAATTATGTAAGCAAATCTCCCAATCATCCACTATTGAGGTACACTCTCTCCAACATTTTGATGAAGGTGATATTCCTTATGCTGAACCTCCTGATCAATGCTTAGAGGAACTTGATACTTTTATTGTTAAACAAGGAAATTTTAATAAACAAGTTTAGAATCATTTATTGGAAAACTCTAGAGCTATTAATGAGTTGAAAGATATTGTGGAAAGAACTTCTAATGATGTTAAAATACGTGTTAAACATTTCCAAATGGTTCAAACTCAAATTGATCAACTTGCTAAAGTGCAAAAAGATATGCTAGTTAATGCTTCTGGAGATAAACATGCTTATGAATTTAGAACTAGGAGTGGTGCTACCACTCAGGATCCCTTATATCCTGAGGGACATCCTAAAAGAATTGAGAAAGATTCTCAACAAGCTGAAAATAGTGGTACTTCTTCCAAGAGAAAGAAAAAGAAACATAAAACAGTTGTAGAATCTTCTGAACCTGCTATAAATCCTAATAGTATATTTGTCTCTAATGCTGAAACTGAAAGTGGCAATAATAAAAATGATGCTCCTGATAATGAAGAAATTGAAGAGGAACCAGAGAAGAACACTAAGTACACTAAGGAAGATTTTATTGATAATAAACATGGAAGTGAAAGAGAACCTTGGGTGCAAAAACCAATGTCTTTTCCTAATAAGAAACACAAGTCAAAGGAGGAAGAACACTACAACAAGTTTTGTGAGTGGATGAAACCTTTATTTTTGCAAATTCCTTTGACTGATGCTATTAAGTTGCCTCCTTATTCAAAGTATATGAAGGATATTGTCTCTAATAAAAGGAAGATTCCTAATGAGGAAATTTCTACTTTGCTTGCTAATTATTCCTTCAATGGTAAGGTTCCAAAGAAACTTGGTGATCCTGGGATTCCAACTATTCCTTGATCTATTAAAAATAATTATGTTAGAACTGCTTTGTGTGATCTGGGAGATGGAGTTAGTGTTATGCCTTTTTATCTCTACAAGAGACTTCAATTGGAAAAATTGATACCAACTGATATTTCTTTGCAAATGGCTGATAAGTCTACTACTATTCCTGTTGGTATATGTGAGGATGTTCCTATTCAAGTGGCTCATAATTGCTTGGTATTAACTGACTTTGTTGTGCTTGAGATGCCTGAAGATGATAATATGTCTATTATTCTTGGGAGACCTTTTCTTAATACTGCAGGTGCTGTCATCAATTGTAATCAAGAAAAAGTAACTTTTAATATTAGTGACAAAGAGCATATTGTCTATTTCCCCAAGAAGATTGATAAGAGTTATGGCCTAAATTGAATTAAAAATATTGAGGGAATCAAAGTTGAAGAAATATATTGTCCCATCCCACAAGAAAATTTTGAAACTGTTATGATTGGGACTATTGCTATCAAGATTGAGGTAACATAATCATTTAGTGAAATGCAAAGTTTTGTTTCATATAAAATTGTTTTGGTAACAAGACTTGATCAACCTTGTTAACAAAGGGATTTTAATGAACAAATAATGTTTTCACAATGATTATCCTTGCTCACTTTTATTTTTCTCCATTCCAATCTTTGCTTTTCGTCTTGTTAGTCTTAGTTTTGCTAGTTGCTTTCTTGTTAGAGTTTCTAAGAACTTCTGTAGTTTTAGTTTTGGTTTGCTTTTGTTTCTATCCAAAAATCTTTTTCTGCGAGAAAATCAATTTTCTTAACCTGAAAATTACCCAAAAATAAAGTTTCCCGAAAAATTCCAGAAAATTCATATTACATTTTTATGCGAAAAAGGGGCAGAGGGGCACCTGGAGTGACCCAGGGGGACCCACCAGGAAGGCACACTCCCTGGTGGCGTGGCCAGACCAAGGGCACGCCTGGCCCTGCTATGGGCCACCCCTGGCCCTCCACTTAGCCTCCTCCCTGCCACTTCTTTCTATCTCCCGAAAAACACCGGAAAACTTCACATAGCTCGAGTTCTTGCTGTTCTTGCTCCCGATTTTCAATCTCCTTGCTCAGACCATCTTTGATGCTAATTTTTTGAGGGATTACTCCCTGGTATTTGCCTCCTCCGCTTGTCCAGTTAGATTTTTGATTGGTGGATTATATCTTGAGTATTTTGTTACTTTAGGTGACAGGTTATGTGAGTTTGCATGCTTGTCCTATGCTTAGAGAATTCAGTTTGATGCATGTTTAGCCCTCTAGCAAGTTCCTATAGTAGTTCCCCTTCATTTATTAACATGGAAATAAACTTGGTTTATTGTTTGTCTAAAAATTCAGAAAAGGGGTCATGGACAACCATAATTTTGGAGAAGTGTTTGAAAGAGATGCACCTAGGAGGGCAAGGCCTTCGAGATCAGCCTCTCAAGCAAGGCCATCATACAATGAGGATCTTATTGCGCCGTGCTTTGGCAATGAGGGAGATGCGCACCCTTCTACCTTCCCTTGTTTTGCCTTTTTGCAAGCTGCAAGGATCCTCGATGATTTCCTAACTCTTGTTTAGAGGGTTGGTCTAACCGATTATATGTAGGATGATAGTGAGCAATATGATTTTCTCACCAAAACTTTTGTGGAGAGTTTCACTTTCACTAACACCTCTTACAGCTCAAAGGTTTCATTCAAAATCTATGGTAGGCCTTTTACCATGACATTGGAAAGATTTTGCAGCATTATAGGTATTGGCATGGCTAGGACGGTGAAGAAGATTCAAGTTTGACCCGCTGATTTGTTGGAACTCTAGTGTGGGGTAACAAATGATGATGACCGCACAGCCCAGCGCGGGAAGATAAGAAATATTCAACTCCCAGCTCTCAGATATTTTGCTTATTATCTTGCCACTAGCATTCTTGGTAGGGAGAACACTAGCAATATTTCCAACTATCATTTGGCTTTTCTAGATGCTGCACTTAACAATGAAACCAGGTATAATCTTGGTTCTCTCATTGCTCGCTGCCTAGCTTCTAGAGGACCCATTTATGGGGGTATTATTGTTGCATGTGTAGTTGCTGCCTTGGACCTTTCTATTGATCCGAATGATACCGTGCTGGCACCACAGAGGCTTGATTTAGATGCCATGAAAGTGCATCACTTTGTTACTGCTAGCTCTAGCCTTAAGAGTTTAGTTTACAAGATGATGTTTACTAATGGGGATGAGAGGGAAATTTCCTTGCCACAGTCTACTTAGTTCAGTATTTGTAGGAGGCCATGGTCACGCTCCAAGGAGGAGATGGAAGATCAGCTCCGCATGCTTGGTTTCCACGGGCATTACCCGGGGGATGCGCCCTCGTATGACTACTCTGCACACTATATAGGGGCTTCGTCGAGCATGTACCAGGACAAAGGGTCCTCTTCATCACATTACAGAGGCACTCTTCTTGGCCAAGCTGGGATTGATCTCCACTTAGGCCAAACGCCTAAGCTTGGGGGAAGGTATACCGACATCACACTCAGCTACATATCATGATTCGTCAGTACTTTGTATATCCATGTTTCCTTTTCTTTTTAGTTTTTGTTTCTGCTTTCCAAAACACAAAGTACCAAAAATATTTTTGTTGTTTCTCTTTGTTTGTTTCTTTGTGTTTTAGCTTTGGTTTGCTTTTCCTTCTTTTTTCTTTGTTTTGATATAAGAAAAATCTAAAAAGATTTTGCTTTGTTTTCTTTTGCTTTGAGTGCTTGCTTTAAAAAATCAAAAACCCAAAAATATTTTTTGTTCTTCTCTGGTTTTGTAAAGTTTGTTGCAGAGTTCAGCGGTCCTTAGTTACTCCTTTGGAGTTTGGTTTTATGTTATTATTCAAGTCACACAAGTGAAAGGCAATAATGATGATTAGTGACAACTCGAGGTGTGGTAAGAGGCTTGTAATGAACTCTATTTGTCTTCATTTTTGTACATATACTCATCACTGTGGGCATGCTTAGTCTGTTCATGTTAGGTGTATGTTATTTAATGGATGCTTAGTAGTTCTTGCTCTCTTATGATTAGCTCCAACTTGCTAATAGTTTGTAGCATGTCATATGAATGTTTGCTTGCATTGTTTTATTCATAACTTGGTATGCCATTGTGGTATCCTCCTCTAAATGTTTTATTTGAATTGACTTGGCACATGCTCACGCATGCATATGACTGAACAAAAGTCAGTTAATCCTCGATGATTTATTTTGCCTCAGAGATCTTGTATCACTTTTATGCCATAATTAATTTTGTTTTGTTCCAAGCATGATTATGACAGTTACTGCTCTCTCGTTTGTCGCTCCCTTTCTATTGCTAGCCTTCACTTGCACTGAGTATGAGCTCTACTCGTGCTTCCAACTCCCCAAAACCAAAATTGTCAAAAAGTGTTCACCATATCTACCTATTAGGATCATTGCTATTCTGTGCATATTTATTATGCCTTGTTTTCTTCCAAATAAAATGTTTTCTTGTTATGAGAAAGTTAGTTAGTAAAGCTCTCACGAACTTGATGGCACACTTTATTTTCTTGCACTTAATAAACTTGAACCATTGTGACTGTCCATGAAAGCTTTATGCTTGCAAATTATAGGCTGTGAGTTAGCAGAACCGTGCTATCACGGGGAACACTTTCAACGCCTGTAAATATTATCCAGTTGATATCACACTCTTTTGTTTACGGATGTCGCTGGTGTGAAATAAAAGGGGAGCTTGTAAGTCCATGGAGTTATGTATATGTGTTAGAGAAACGCTTGGGCGGCCAGCCTAAGCCATGCCTAATCATGGTGGAAACTTGGAGCATAACCATAGTGAGCAATCTATGAAGCATCCTCAAAAAAATATATAGAGAAAAAAGAGAAGAGAAAAAATATGCACCATGCACATGGTAAATAAAAGGACCTCTGAGATGCTCACAGTCTGTTGCCTTGTCATTTTGATATGGGATAGATCCTGGTGTCATGGGGCAAGGGGTACCCCGTTGGCGGTTCTCTATGATACACATGTATTTACAATGACAAGAACTTACCAGAAACTAAAGTTGAGTAGCATGAGGAACGGCCCTCTTACTCAAGGGACATGAGATTTTCAGTTTATGATCTGTTAAGCATATAACTCATATTGGACCTCACTTTAAACTTAACCATCTAAAGATGCCTATGATAGGGCAATGAGAGATCAAAGCTAATGAGTACCATACTTTCAGCATTTGGAAGCGTTTCAAACTTTTCAAAACCTTTTCACTTCCTTGTTGAGTCACCACTTATTCTATGAGCACCTTATTGAGAGCATAGTTGTCATTCTTAGTGTAATGTACTTGTCTCAAAACTTGGTTAATTGTGACATAACTTTGATGATTGTATCTTTGATGTCTTTACTTCTAGTATTCACTTGAACTTCAGAGGTGCCTTGGCATTTATGTTTTGCTCCACAATCAAAGGCAAGAGAGATACCACTTTATCATACCTTCTTATGAGCATTACAATGTTGCTTATGCTTATGTTTCATGCTACTTACTATTATTGTGTTGGAATCTCTTCGTAGATTGCATGAGTAGACTCATTTGCATACTCCTTATTATGAATTGTCTAAGTATTGATCATATGATGAGAATATATACATCATATGAAGCAAATGTGTTCGTAAAAGTTTCTTTTATCGCACTTTGTTTTCAACTGAATTGCTTGAGGACAAGCAGTAAGCTAAGCTTGGGGGAGTTGATACGTCCAAAACATTTGTACTTTCTCAAACACTTTTGCTATTGTTTCTCCTCTAATTTGTGTGATTTGGATACAACTAATACGGAATGACGCTGTTTTTAGCAGAATTTCTTTGGTGTCTAGTTTTTGTGAAAGAAATCAAGTTTCGGGAAAAATTCCGGAAAATATCGTAAAACTCCTATTTTACCAGAAGACTCCTGGAGCCAGAAGCCAAGACGGAGAAGGGCCATGAGGGGCCCACACTACCTGGCCGCGCGGGCCAGCCCAGGCCGCGCCTAGGGGTGGTGTGGCCACCTCGGGTACCCTCGGTCTCCCCCTTCGCCTACATAAGCCCTCTGACCTAAAAACAGAGGGGGTTTGACTTTTTCTAGATAGACTTCCGTTGTGCCGCCACCACCAGAAACCGCGATTCGGAACCAGAAACTCCGTTCTGGCACTCTCCCAGGACGGGGAATTGGAGGAGATCATCGCCATCATCATCACTGACGCTCTCCATCAACCATCCATGTTTCCCCCATCCATGAGTGAGTAATCCCCCACTGTAGGCTATGGGGATCGTAGGGATTGGACGAGATCTATCATGTAATCGAATAAGATTGATAGGGCATTGTGCATAGTATCTTTGCTAGTGCTTTTTGACATTGTTGCAACTTGTTATGCTTAATGCTTGTCACTAGGGCCCGAGTGTCATGATATCAAATCTGAACACGTTATTCAGTCATGATGATAGTATTGTTTGCGATCTTATCTGCAAGTTGTTTACACATTGTCCGGAACCCGAGGCCCCGAAGTGATAGAAATTGGGATAACCGAAGGGGATGGATGTGATATGAGGATCACATGTGTTCACAGAGTATTAATGCTTTGCTCCAGTACTCTATTAAAAGGAGTACCTTAATTGCCAGTAGATTCCCTTGAGGCCCTGCTGCAATGGGTTGGCAGGACAAAAGATGTTGTGTAAGTTCTCATTGTGAGCACATATGACTATATATTGAACACGTGCCTATGATTATTTAGTACTTGGATGCTTTAACTTATTTATCTGCAAATGCCCTAGATATTGATATTACATGAATAGTCGTGTCCATGCAACACTCGTCCATCCATCCCTATGTCTACCACACTCAAATCCTGTTGTTTGCTACTATTGTTACTACTGCCTTTATTTTACTATTGCTGTTACTTTGCTACTGCTACTACAAAATTATTTCTACTAATAAACTGCGAGCAAGACTATTTCCAGGTGCAGCTGAATTGACAACTCAGTTGTTAAGGCTTATAAATAGTCTTTGGCTCCCCTTGTGTCAAATCAATAAATTGGGTTATACTACTCTTGAAGACTGTTGCGATCCCCTATACTTGTGGGTCATCAGCACGCTACCTCTTCATCTACCATCAGGATTAGTTTTATACTTAAATAATTGTTATTTAGTGCCTGCGTTGAGCATGAACATTATATCAGGATCTTGTTTATTGCGAGATGGTTAGTTGTTTAAGTCCGAGAATAATGCTTGTTCAATTTATATGAGTAATATATTTTATGGTCATGCACCGTTGATAGATGTTCTATTCTTATTTAATCTCGATTGTCATGATACACATGTTCAAAATATAGATGCTAAACGTTCGAAATTGAATGATAATTCTAAATACATGTGGCATTGTCATCTTGGTCATGTTGGATTGAAGCATATGAAGAAACTCCATTCCGATGGACTTCTTGAATCACTTGATTTCAAATCACTTGAAAGATGTGAAGCATGTCTGATGGGAAAAATGACTAAGACTCCATTTTCTGGTATGATGGAGTGAGCTACGGACTTATTGGAAATCATACATACCAATGTGTGTGGCCCGATGAGTGTGGCATCACGCGGTGGTTATCGTTATGTTCTTACTTGCACAGACGACTTGAGTAGATATGGGTATATCTATTTCATGAAACATAAGTCTGAAACTTTCGAGAAGTTTAAGGAATTTTAAAGTAAAGTAGAGAATCAACATAACAAGAAGATTACATTTATATGATTTGATTGTGGAGGTGAATATCTATGTTACGAGTTTGGAGAGCATTTGAAGAAATGCGGAATACTTTCACAATTGACACCGTCAGGAACACCACAATGTAATGGTGTGTCCGAGCGTCATAATCGAACTCTCTTAGATATGGTTCGTTCTATGATGTCACTTACATATTTATCGTTATCATTTTGGGTCTATCATTTAGAAACAACCGCTTTCACTTTAAATAGGGCACCATCTAAATCCATTGAAACAACACTGTATGAATTGTGGTTTGGGAAGAAACCTAAATTGTCGTTCGTTAAAGTTTGGGGTTGAAGCTTATGTAAAGAAGTTACAGCCCGACAAGCTTGAACCCAAAGTGGAAAATGTGTCTCCATAGGATACCCGAAGGAAACTATTGGGTATACCTTCTATCATAGATCCAAAGGCAAAATCTTCGTTGCCAAGAATGGATCCTTTCTCGAGAAGGAGTTTCTCTTGAAAGAAGTGACTAGAAGGAAAGTAGAACTCGACGAGGTTGTCGAACCTTCTCTCGGATTTGAGAGTAGCGCAACACCGGAAGAAGTTCCTATGGCGCCTGCACCAATAAGAGAGGAAGCTAATGATGGCGATCATGAAACTTCAATCGAAGTTACTACGGAACCTCACAAGTCGACGAGGACTCGTACCACTCCTGATTGGTATGATCCCGTTATGAGTGTCATGTTGGTGGACAACACCGACGACCCTGCAACATATGAGGAAGCGATGATGAGCCCAGATTCCATCAAATGGAAAGAAGACATGAAATCTGAGATTGGATCCATGTACGAAAACCAAGTATGGACTTTGGTGGACTTACCGGATGGCCGGAAGGATGTCGAGAACAAATGGATTTTCAAGAAGAAAACATATGTTGATGGTAATGTAAATGTCTATAAAGCTCGACTTGTCACGAAAGGGTTCCGACAAATTCAAGGAGTTGACTACGTTGAGACTTCCTCACCGGTAGCAAAGCTAAAGTCTGTTAAGATTTTGTTAGCAATCACTGCATATTATGATTATGAGATATGGCAGATGGATGTCAAAATGGCATTCCTCAATGGAGACATTGATGAAGAGTTGTATATGGTACAAACCAAAGGTTTTGTCGATCCTAAAGATGCTAAAAAGGTATGCAAGCATCAAAAATCCATTTATGGATTGAAGCAAGCATCCCGAATTTGGAATCAACATTTTGATAAGGTGATCAAAAGTTTTGGATTTATACAAACTTATGGTGAATCTTGTATTTACAAGAAAGTGAGTGGGAGCTATGTAGCATTCATAGTACTGTATGTGGATGACATATTGTTGATTGGTAATGATATAGACCTTCTTAAAAGTGTCAAAGATTATTTGAATAATAGTTTTTCAATGAAGGATCTTGGCGAAGCTGCTTACATAATAGGCATAAAGATTTATAGAGATAGATCGAGACGCCTAATCGCGCTTTCACAGAGTACATATTTGGATGAAGTTCTAAAGAGGTTTGGAATGGAAGATAGCAAGAAAGGGTTCTTGCCCATGTTGCCCAATACGACCTTGAGTAAAAATCAAAGTCACGCTACGACAGAAGATAGAGAGAGAATGACTAAGACTCCCTATGCATCGGCCATAGGATCTATCATGTATGTCATGCTATGTACTAGACCGGACATTGCATATGCTGTTAGTTTGACTAGTAGATATCAAAGTGATCCAGGAGTGGATCATTGGATATCGTTCAAAAACATCCTAAAGTACTTGAGAAGGACTAAGGATATTTCGTATGGAGGTGATGAACAACTCGTTGTAAATGGTTACACGGATGCTATTTGGAACGCCGATCCGGATGACTCTAAATCTCAATTTGGATACGTATTTACTTTGAATGGTGCAGTAGTGAGCTGGAGGAGTGCAAAGCAAAGCGTTGTGGCGAGTTCTTCAACTGAATCGGAATACATTGCTGCTTTGGAGGCTGTGCAAGAGGCGATATGGATGAAGGAGTTCATTGCGGAGCTTGGTGTGGTTCCCAGTGCACTAGACCCAATGGCTATCTATTGTGATAACATGGGTGCCATAGCCAATGCGCAGGATCCAAGGTCACACAAGAAGTTGAAGCATATCAAGCTACGTTATTCGAGAGCATGTCCAAGATGGTGACATAAAGATTTTCAAAGTACACACAGATCTGAATGTGGCGGATCCATTGCCTAAACCTCTCCCGAGGTAAAAACATGACCAACACCAAACCGCCATGGGTGTTAGGTATATTACCATGTAATCTACATTATTGACTCTAGTGCAAGTGGGAGACCGTTGGAGATATGCCCAAGAGGCAATAATAAAAGTAGTTATTATTATATCTTTGTGTTTATGATAAATTCTTACATTCATGCTATAATTTGATTAACCGGAAACATTAATACCTGTGTGATTTGTAAACATGTAAGAGTCCCTATGTAACATCCCAGATTTTATATTAGGATGTTATTAGTGGCATGCATCATCCTTGCATCATTGCACCCTACAAATAAAAATTTGCAACAAAATCCTAACACCTAAACCTATCAAAACCCTAATAAAGATTTCCTTTATGTAGGCATTATTGTTGTAAACAAGCTTGACCCTTCTAAAACCTTGTGAAACATCAAACCATGGTCCTATGTTGACCACCTTACTTTTATAAAAATTTAGAAACAAATTTCATCAAATTTGGACTTAGTATGCAAAAGTTATTTGGGTTTTACTAAAACAGAAATTGATAAATGTTAAAAAAAAAGAGGCAACCTAACCTAACTGGGCCGCAGCGCCAGCCCACCCGCGCCTGGGCGGCAGCTAGCTACCCGCACCCGCGCCAGCCCACTCCCCCTCCACCATAGACACGCGGGACCCACCTGTTCATCCCCTACCTCGAGCTGGAGTCCGGCTGCTGCACGAGTTCGAACCGATTTCCGGAAAGATTCGCGGCGATTTGAGACCCCTCGCCCAAGTATCCACCCCCATATAAACCCCGCCACCCTCGGCTCACCCCGCTCGATTTTCTACTTGCAAAAACCCTAGTCCATCGACAACTCGCACCGCCGCCATCGGGTCGACCTCACCGAGACGGTTCAGGACCCCCTCTTGCCCCTTCCTTCCTCTAAAGCTTCCCCTCTTTCACCACTGATTCGTCCCGTGCACTTTTCCCTCTCTCCACTGCAGCAGATCATCGGCAATTTCTCGCCGACGCGTCGCCGGAGACGGGAAGGATCGGCGGGGCCTTGCCAACAGAGGAGGAAGCGAGGAGCGCATACGAAGCCACGAGCGTGACCGCAGGGGCCAGACGAACCTCGTCGACCTCGCCGCTGTTCCGGGGAACCACCGGAGCGCCGCCACCCATCGACCATTGACCCCGCCGCCGCTCACCACCATCGTCGCCACCGCATGTAAGCCGCGCTGCCTCCTAACCGTCCGATCTCGAATCTACGCCGTAGATTAGAAGTACCGCCGAAGAGGTACCGGCCGATACCGCGCTGCCGCGGGGCAAGCGCGTCGTCACCCGCCTGGCCAGCTGGACCAGCCAGCGTCTGCCACTTGGCAAGAACTTTAAGTGAGGAGTAGATTTGTTTGCAGATTTAGATTCAAACTTGCGAAATTCATATAAAATTGAATCTTTGGCCGATTTTAGCTTATAATATACCGTTGGATTCCAAATTTTATGTAGAATCCAAATCTGCAATAATATTCCAAGTTTAAAGTAGGGTTGTAGGTGTAGATTTTTAATCATTAGATTAGAGTGTTTATCCTATTGAAAAATAATTAAAATTCTGTTTTAGTTGATTCTTGTTGCAATAACTTTGTTTCCACATTGCCTACTGGACAAAATTAGAAAACCTTGCTTAAGATCATTATATCTAGTTTGGGGCTAATTAGATGGTTTGATCTCCTTCTAACCCTAGGAATTGTATTAGTGACCCAAATAGATCTAAACCTTTGGGAAATCAATCCTAGTAACACCCTTAACACTATTGCAACTCAACTATGCTACCTTGGTCAATTTAGAAGAACCAAATCTTGCATAAAATACCATGTTGCATGCATGCATGATTACCTCCGTGATATGTTTTGAGCAAGTTGTGATCAGATCTATGTTTGTGATTCGATAGATTGTTCGGAGTGCGCTAAGGAGTGCTATTGTGTAGAGTGCTGCTTGGATCAAGACAAGTTACACCACTTGTTCATAACTTTTGTCCTAGTTTTGATTCTATGCATGTGATCTTCAAAATTCTGTAGTATGCATGTGTAGGATGTTCTAGTAGAATTTTCCTTAGTATTATTTTGCAAGTGCGATGATTTTGTAGTATGCCATGAGTAGCTCTATACTTAGGATTTTCCCTCCTAATAGGTTACCCCTGTTTTTGCTAAGTATTGCTTGCTACGCTATATATATACAAAGTACCGTTGGGGGGTTCGAAAGACAAATAATTTTTATAAGTATAAAGTCTCTCTAGAGCAAACCTTTCTCCTCAAATCCACTTCAAAATAAAACTAAGTTTTCTTCTGGGCGGAATGGTTGTCGGGTCAACGAGTGAGATTTTGGTGGAGGACGGCCGCCCAGGAATCAAAGAAGTCTGCCATGTTTCAGAATTCAGAAGCTTCTAGTGCAACCACAATACATATGGGATCTGTCTTGGCCTAGTACTTAGTGGGAAACCTCACCTGGGTACCAACATTTGGAGATTCTTGGCACGGTTGGATCCAGAAGGTAGAGGGGCTAATAAAGGAAAGCCTCGCCATGGTCTTGTCTATAAAGGACTTGATCATGGATTGTGGGTAAAGTGCACAAACTCTCGAGAGTATTGCAATCTGATCGATCAACCGTGTTCATGGAAACAGAACAACATTGAGCATTTGAAGTATGGAGCCTCTGAAGGATCTTCCTCTCTCTTTTCTAAACAAAAGTTTTTAAAACCCCAAGGCGTGAGTAATATCGCCAATGGGTGGGAATTTGGGAACTTGGTGTGTAATATCCAAGTGTCGCTTGGTGCGTAATATCCAAGTGTTTGGTTGTTGGACACTTGGTGCGTAATATCCTCGTGTGCCACTCGACCTTATTTTATCTAAGCAAATGTTTACAAAGTAGGAAAATCTTCCCTTCTTCTCTACTTAAGAAAACTAGCATTGAGCAAATGAACTCTACAGCCTAAACTAGCCTTGCATGTAGAGATAGTCTTTTCTCTCCTTGGTGTAATTGGCCAATACATTCAAAGTATTGACCCAACTTGTTGGCTGCACGTTTTATGTGCATAATACGAAGATTGAAAGGTGCGTAGGGATCGCGAGTCTACACTCGACAAGCCTGGGGCGTTGATGGACTCAAGCTACTTTTATGTTTCCGCTGTTATTTGACCTAGCCTTATGCTAAGCAATTTGTAATAAATTTATACTCTGGATTCTCCGTGTAATAAAGACTTTGTGTTTTACATGATATTTCATCGACTATGAGTGCTAGCTGTTGATCCAGGGACTAGCATGTTAATCACAGGGACTTAGGATCCTCACCGATCCGAGGTCACTACAGATGGTATCAGAGCACATCGTTGCCTGTAGGACGTGACCCTAGGATTGGAACCACCTCTAACTTGTGCCTTACATGCTTTTCTACTAATTTATTTTCCGCACTTCTAGTATCTGCTTTCCTCTACTTGTTTAAGTATCTAACTTTCATTCTTCTAACTTAAAAGATGACAAGCTTCCTCTATGACACCGTCGCGGACATCGAGCCCCTTCGCTTTGGTGGATGCCTCATGGACCTACTCACACGTTTGGACCTTCCTCTCCCAACAATCCAGGGGAGCACAATGAAGAAACTCCACAAGGACGGCTGTTGGGGATTCAAGGTCATCCAGCCAGGAAAAGAGCGAGGCAAGAACCCGGAGGAAGACATAGCAATCCACATTGTTAGCGATTCCAAGGAGAAGGCCCTTAGCATTAGCTTGCAGCAACTCATTGGTCGCCTATGTGGACGTCATCATAAAGCTCTCCAAGGACACTGCGGCGGCCTCTTTGGAAGATGAGATGAGGAAGGAATTCCCATGGAGTTAACCTTTGAGGAAAGGACTTCTACCAAGCGCCGAAGGACCCAATATCAAGATTTGGAGTGCCACATCCATGACCTTGAAAAGGGTACCTTCCTCGAGATTTTGAAGAACGACGAGCTATGCGCCCTCATCAAGGAGAAGGAAGAAATGATCAAGCAGCAGGAGGAGGCAATGAAGCTCCAAGAGATAAATTTCCAGGACCAAGAGAAGAAGTTCGCTAACCAAGAGAAGAGGGTAATAAATAAAAACAAGAGAATTAGGGAACTCAAACAGCAGATCGATGGAGCTGAAGTGCAAACTGAAGGCCTTTGCAAGATAATCAATGATGTGCGTGCTTCCAAGAGGGACTTGGCAAACCAACTCGAAGCCGCAAAGAAGTCAAGTTTAGTGGAGGAGCTACAAAGCGAGAAGGAGGAACTTCAGAAGCAGCTGGAAGCCACTACCAAGAAGCTGCAGGATGAGATAAAGAACCTCCAAGAGAAGCTTGAAGCCACCACAAAGGAGATGGAGTTGTACAAGACAACTCTAGAGCAGGAAGGCTACTCGTTCGAGGATGAGGAAGAGGAAGGCGTGGAAGATGTGTAATAGTTGGACCACCTTTAATTCTATAGTAGAACGTTATTCGCGATTGTAATAAATACCAAGACAAATCTGGTTTAGTTAAACTTGGTTGTTTTCTGTGTTAAGCTGTGTTGTTATGCCTTGTGTGCTTTGTGTGCTTGGTGTGTTTTCATAAGGGTAGGAGTTTACTACTTAGTCTTTCTGTCTATTTCTTAACTATTCTCTTAAACCCCACAGATGCCGCCAAGACGTGCGAACTCCGAAATCCCGCCAGAAATAGCACAACTTTTGGCCACTCAGAATCAGCTGATCCAACTGCTCACTCAAAACATGCAAAACAACAAAAACAACCCGCCACCACCACCACCTCCTCCACCACCTCAACAGGATCGCTTGACTCGGTTTTTGAGACTGAACCCACCTACTTTCACTAGCAGCACTGAACCTATCATCACTGATGACTGGCTGTGTACAATCAACAAGAAGCTAGACACCGTGCAAGCTGTCGGAGCAGACAGGGTGCGTTATGCCGCACACCAGCTTGAAGGACCTGCTGCAGAATGGTGGGATAATTACCAAGTCACCCACCCGGACATTGATGATATCACTTGGGATCAGTTTGACTTAGCTTTTCGCACTCATCGTGTGGCTGCTGGTATCATGACTCTGAAAAGGCGCGAATTTCGCGACCTACACCAGCTGCACCGTTCTGTCACCGAGTATGGTGAGCTCTTCAACAAGCTAGCCCGTTATGCACCCGATGATGTTTCCACTAATGCCAAGAGACCGGAGGAATTCTTAAGGGGACTCAATGACGAGATATCCATTCAGCTTGTGGCTCAGAAATTTGACAACTTTCAGGAACTCCTGGACAGAGCCATTGTGGTTGAATCAAAGAGGAAGAGCATAGAAAACCGCAAGAGGAAGTCTAACCCTCACAAGCACTCTGTTCCGTATCAGAAGCAGCGCAATTCCTCACCTCCACCTTATAACAATAATGGCCACAACCATAACGGTCATAACCATGGTGGCCACAAACACAATGGGCATAAAACCGCAATGGGAATGGCAGCAATGGAAAGGATCTCAGTGAGGTGACATGCTTTAAGTGCAACAGGACAGGGCATTATGCAACCTCTTTCCCTGAGAAGAAGAATGGCAATGGCAATGGGAATGGAAATGGAAATGGACACAACCATGGCAATGGAAACGGGAAGAAGCCAAATCCGTTTGTCAAAGCCACGGTAAATCATGTTTCTATGGAGGATGCTTGCGATGCGCCAGACTCTGTGATTGGTAAGTTCAAAATCAATTCTATTCCCACAGTTGTTCTTTTTGATACTAGTGCATCGCATTCATTCATATCAAGGGTATTTGTGGATAGAGGCAAGATACCAACGGAGACTATAAACTTTCCTCTAAGGGTAAGTTCTCCTGAGGGAGAAATAGTGGCAAACTCCGGTTGCCGGGAATTAGAACTAAGGATTGGGACACACATCTTTCCCACAAGTCTAGTAGTTCTAGAATCACAAGGATTAGACATAATCTTGGGCATGAATTGGATGACCGAATATGAAGGAGTCATAGATTGTGCAAAAAGGACTGTCACGCTCACAACACCGGAAGGGAAAAGAATTCGCATCAAATCGAATTTCTCACTTAAGGAAGTCATGGTGAACTCTCTTAAGGGGGTTAGCTTGGAGGAGGTACCTATTGTAAAGGAATACCCAGATGTCTTCCCGGAGGAACTGCCAGGAATGCCTCCCGACCGTGATATCGAGTTCCTCATTGACTTGATGCCAGGCACAGGGCCGATAGCTAAGAGACCATACAAGATGGATGTGGACGAGTTAAAGGAACTCAAGAAACAGCTTAGGGAACAATTGGACTAGGGATTCATCCAACCCAGCGCATCATCTTGGGGAGCGCCTGTCATATTTGTGGAAACGAAGGATAAAACCAAGAGGCTGGTTGTGGACTACCGCTCGTTGAACGAGGTGACGATCAAGAATAAGTATCCTCTACCCAACATCAATGACTTGTTTGACCAGTTAAAGGGAGCCAGTGTGTTCTCAAAGATCGATCTGCGATCAGGCTACTTTCAGCTAAAGATTCGAGAACAGGATGTGCCCAAAACAACATTCACCACAAGATACGGATTGTATGAGTACACCGTGATGTCTTTTGGTCTAACCAATGCCCCAGCATACTTCATGACCATGATGAACAAGGTGTTCATGGAGTATTTGGACAAGTTTATCGTGGTATTCATAGATGATATACTCATATACTCTAAGGATGAGAAGGAACATGAGAAACATCTGCGCCTTATTATGGAGAAACTAAGAGAACACAAGTTGTATGCCAAATTCAGCAAGTGCGAGTTCTGGTTAAAGGAAGTGGGATTTCTTGGTCATGTTGTGTCGGCAAAAGGAGTTGCCGTAGATCCTAGTAAGGTAGCTTCCGTGACGGAATGGGAGTCACCCAAGAATGTGGGAGATATTAGGAGTTTCTTGGGCCTCGCAGGATATTATCGGAGGTTCATTGAAAACTTTTCCAAAATAGCAAAACCCATGAAGGATCTATTAAAGAAGGAAAAGAAGTTCCTATGGACCGAGGCATGTGAAGCAAGTTTTCAAGAGTTGAAGAAACGCCTTGTAACGGCGCCAGTTCTGTGTCTGCCTGATATCCAAAAGGATTTTCAAGTCTATTGTGACGCTTCTCGACAAGGACTTGGAAGTGTATTGATGCAGGATGGGAAAGTGGTATCCTATGCCTCCCGACAACTTAAGAACCACGAACACAATTATCCCACACATGATTTGGAACTTGCATCTATGGTTCATGCACTCAAGATATGGAGACACTACCTCATGGGCAAACATTGTGATGTGTTCACAGATCATAAAAGTTTGAAGTACATCTTCACCCAAACGGAGTTGAATATGAGACAAAGAAGATGGCTTGAACTAATTAAGGATTATGACTTGGATTTACAGTACCATCCTGGAAAGGCAAATGTGGTGGCTGATGCCTTAAGTCGTAAGGTGTATGTGAATGGACTTACTGCAGGGGAACTTCCAGAGGATTTATGCAAGCAATTCAGGGATCTCAGGCTAGAGATAGTTCCAAAAGGACACGTAGCAACTATGGAAATAGTGTCCACCTTCCAAGAGAGAATCAAGGAAGCACAAAAGGGAGATAAAGAGTTGGAAGAAATAAGAGTCAGGATAAGTGAAGGAAAGACTAAAGAATTTCGTCTGGACGAACAAGGAACCCTCTGGTATGGGAAGCGTTTGTGCGTTCCCAATGACCCCGATATCAGGAAGATGATTTTACAAGAAGCTCATGATTCGCGATAATCAATTCATCCAGGTAACACGAAGATGTTCATGGATGTGAAGGATAGATTTTGGTGGAATAACCTAAAGAGAGAAATTGCGGAATATATTTCTCTGTGTAATGTATGCAATAGAGTTAAAGCCGAGCATCAGAAACCGGCAGGACTACTTCAACCACTACCTATACCCGACTGGAAGTGGGATAAGGTAGGCATGGATTTCATCACGGGATTGCCCCGGACTCATTCTGGATTTGATTCTATCTGGGTAGTGGTGGACCACTTCACCAAGGTGGCTCACTTCATCCCCGTAAAGACCACATATACAAGTGCTAAGCTTGCTAAGATATACATGTCAAGGATTGTAAGCCTACATGGTGTTCCTAAGGGAATTGTGTCAGACAGAGGCACGCAGTTCACTTAAAAGTTTTGGCGACAACTACATGAGTCTCTTGGGACCCGACTAGAATTCAGTACTGCCTTCCACCCTCAGACAGATGGCCAAACAGAAAGGGTGAATCAAATTTTGGAAGATATGTTGAGGGCTTGCGCACTAGACTATGGGTCTAGTTGGGACGATAACCTGCCGTATGCCGAGTTCTCATACAACAACAGCTACCAAACAAGTATCAAGATGGCTCCGTTTGAAGTTCTATATGGCAGGAAGTGTAGGACTCCACTGCTATGGAATGGAGTTGGTGAACGCAGTCTTTTTGGACCTGAATTGATAAAGGATGCCGAGGAAAAGGTACGGAAGATTCAGGATAGGCTAAAGGTAGCCCAATCCCGATAGAAGAGTTACGCTGATTCCAAGCGCAGAGATGTGGCCTATGAAATAGGGGACCGTGCGTATCTCCGAGTTTCGCCCCTACGAGGAGTTAAGAGGTTCGGAATCAAGGGCAAGTTAGCCCCACGATTCATAGGACCATATAAGGTTCTGGCCCGTAGAGGGGAAGTTGCTTATCAGTTGGAGTTGCCAGAAGGACTGACTGTTCATGATGTGTTTCATGTGTCGCAACTAAAGAGGTGTCACCCGGAGATGGCCGAAACACCGCTAAGAGACACCATTCCCCTAGATGAGGTTCAATTGGAGAATGACCTTACCTATGAGGAAAAACCCATCAAAATACTGGAAACAGCCGAAAAGATTACCCGCACCAAGACTATGAGATTCTGCAAAGTACAATGGAACCACCACTCCGAGGAAGAAGCTACGTGGGAGCGTTAAGAAGACTTGAAGGCAGAACACCCACACCTATTTGCTAGCCAACCCGAATCTCGAGGACGAGATTCCTCTTAAGGGGGGTAGGTTTGTAACATCCCAGATTTTATATTAGGATGTTATTAGTGGCATGCACATCCTTGCATCATTGCACCCTACAAATAAAAATTTGCAACAAAATCCTAACACCTAAACCTATCAAAACCCTAATAAAGATTTCCTTTATGTAGGCATTATTGTTGTAAACAAGCTTGACCCTTCTAAAACATTGTGAAACATCAAACCATGGTCCTATGTTGACCACCTTACTTTTATAAAAATTTAGAAACAAATTTCATCAAATTTGGACTTAGTATGCAAAAGTTATTTGGGTTTTACTAAAACAGAAATTGATAAATGTTGAAAAAAAAAGAGGCAACCTAACCTAACTGGGCCGCAGCGCCAGCCCACTCGCGCCTGCGCGGCAGCTAGCTACCCGCACCCGCGCCAGCCCACTCCCCCCCTCCACCACAGACACGCGGGACCCACCTGTTCATCCCCTACCTCGAGCTGGAGTCCAGCTGCTGCACGAGTTCGAACCGATTTCCGGTAAGATTCACGGCGATTTGAGCCCCCTCGCCCAAGTCTCCACCCCCATATAAACCCCGCCACCCTCGGCTCACCCCGCTCGATTTTCTACTTGCAAAAACCCTAGTCCATCGACAACTCGCACCGCCGCCGTCGGGTCGACCTCACCGAGATGGTTCGGGACCCCCTATTGCCCCTTCCTTCCTCTAAAGCTTCCCCTCGTTCACCACTGATTCACCCCGTGCACTTTTCCCTCTCTCCACTGCAGCAGATCATCGGCAATTTCTCGCCGACGCGTCGCCGGAGACGGGGAGGTTTGGCGGGGCCTTGCCAACGGAGGAGGAAGCGAGGAGCGCATACGAAGCCACGAGCGTGACCGCAGGGGCTAGACAAACCTCGTCGACCTCACCGCTGTTCCAGGGAACCACCGGAGCGCCGCCACCCGTCGACCACTGACGCCGCCGCCGCTCACCACCATCGTCGCTGACGCCTGTAAGCCGCGCTGCCTCCTAACCATCCGATCTCGAATCTACGCCGTAGATTAGAAGTACCGCCGAAGCGGTACTGGCCGATACCGCGCTGCCGCGTGGCAAGCGCGTCATCACCGCGCCGCGTCACCCGCCTGGCCAGCTGGACCAGCCAGCGTCTGCCACTTGGCAAGAACTTTAAGTGAGGAGTAGATCTGTTTGCAGATTTAGATTCAAACTTGCGAAATTCATATAAAATTTAATCTTTCACCGATTTTAGCTTACAATATACCGTTGGATTCCTAATTTTATGTAGAATCCAAATCTGCAATAATATTCCAAGTTTACAGTAGGGTTTTAGGTGTAGATTTTTAATCATTAGATTAGAGTGTTTATCCTATTGAAAAATAATTAAAATTCTGTTTTAGTTGATTCTTGTTGCAATAACTTTGTTTCCACATTGCCTACTGGACAAAATTATAAAACCTTGCTTAAGATCATTAGATCTAGTTTGGGGCTAATTAGATGGTTTGATCTCCTTCTAACCCTAGGAATTGTATTAGTGACTCAAATAGATCTAAACCTTTGGGAAATCAATCCTAGTAACACCCTTAACACTTTTGCAACTCAACTATGCTACCTTGGTCAATTTAGAAGAACCAAATCTTGCATAAAATACCATGTTGCATGCATGCATGATTACCTCTGTGATATGTTTTGAGCAAGTTGTGATCAGATCTATGTTTGTGATTCGATAGATTGTTCGGAGTGCGCTAAGGAGTGCTATTGTGTAGAGTGTTGCTCGGATCAAGGCAAGTTACACCACTTGTTCATAACTTTTGTCCCAGTTTTGATTGTATGCATGTGATCTTCAAAATTCTGTAGTATGCATGTGTAGGATGTTCTAGTAGAATTTTCCTTAGTATTATTTTGCAAGTGCGATGATTTTGTAGTATGCCATGAGTATCTCTATACTTAGGATTTTCCCTCCTAATAGGTTACCCCTGTTTTTGTCAAGTATTGCTTGCTACACTATATATATACAAAGTACCGTTGGGGGGTTCGAAAGATAAAGAATTTTTCTAAGTATAAAGGCTCTCTAGAGCAAACCTTTCTCCTCAAATCCACTTCAAAATAAAACTAAGTTTTCTTCTGGGCGGAATGGTTGTCGGGTCAACGAGTGAGATTTTGGTGGAGGACGGCCGCCCAGGAATCAAAGAAGTCTGCCATGTTTCAGAATTCAGAAGCTTCCAGTGCAACCACAATACATATGGGATCTGTCTTGGCCTAGTACTTAGTGGGAAACCTCACCTGGGTACCAACATTTGGAGGTTATTGGCACGGTTGGATCTACAAGGTAAAGGGGCTACTAAGGGAAAGCCTCGCCATGGTCTTGTCTGTAAAGGACTTGATCATGGATTGTGGGTAAAGTGCACAAACTTTCGAGAGTATTGCAATCTGATCGATCAGCCGTGTTCACGGAAACAGAACAACATTGAGCATCTGAAGGATGGAGCCTCTGAAGGATCTTCCTCTCTCTTTTCTAAACAAAAGTTTTTAAAACCCCAAGGCATGATTAATATCGCCAATGGGTGGGAATTTGGGAACTTGGTGTGTAATATCCAAGTGTCGCTTGGTGCGTAATATCCAAGTGTTTGGTTGTTGGACACTTGGTGCGTAATATCCTCGTGTGCCACTCGACCTTATTTTATCTAAGCAAATGTTTAAAAAGTAGGAAAATCTTCCCTTCTTCTCTACTTAAGAAAACTAGCTTTGAGAAAATGAACTCTACAGCCTAAACTAGCCTTGCATGTAGAGATAGTCTTTTCTGTCCTTGGTGTAATTTGCTAATACATTCAAAGTATTGACCCAACTTGTTGGTTGCACGTTTTATGTGCAGAATCCGAAGATTGAAAGGTGCGTAGGGATCGCGAGTCTACACTCGACAAGCCTGGGGCGTTGATGGACTCAAGCTACTTTTATGTTTCCGCTATTATTTGAGCTAGCCTTATGCTAAGCAATTTGTAATAAATTTATACTCTGGATTCTCCGTGTAATAAAGACTTTGTGTTTTACATGATATTTCATCGACTGTGAGTGCTAGCTGTTGATCCAGGGACTAGCATGTTAATCATAGGGACTTAGGATCCTCACCGATCCGAGGTCACTACACCCTAGTAAAGCCTCTTTGTAATACTAGCTTGTTGATTAATAGATGATTATGGTTTCCTAATCATGAAAATTGGATGTTGTTAATAACAAGATCATATCGTTAGGAGAATGATGTGATGGACATACTCCTATAGTTAAGCATAGCATAAGATCAAGTCATTTCAATAGTTCGTTTTCTATAAGCTTTCATATACATAGTAACCTAAATCCTTCGACCATGAAATCATGTTAATCACCATCACTGGATGGATGCTTTGATGACATCAAACACCAGTTCGTAACTAGGTGGTTATAAAGGTGGCATTGAGTGTGTCGTGGTATTGCCGACGAGTACGCCATGGAGGGGTCCTCACAGTGCATGTTTATAGACGTGGGGGAAGGCGGACGGTTGACGGGTACGAGTTTACACAGCTTACCCAGGTTTAGATCCCACGACGGTGGTGGAATCCTACTCCCTGCTACAAATCACTATAAGGGAAATACGCCGAGTTACAGGGATTGGTTCGCTGTGCGAGGTGCATCGTAGTGGACACTAGATTGTCTGAGATTGTGCCCTAAAGGCTCCCATAGGCCCGACTTATATAGTCATCGGGTCCTAGGGTTACAGGCAAAGTCGTTGCCGGACAGGTTACAGAGTCCTACACTGCCTACAACTAGTCTAGCGTGTCTTGTACTCCAAGGCTCCGGGTACGTCGGTGACTCCTCCGTAGCCTTCCTTTATCCGACATGGGCCTCCATTCTGGATCCATCTAACTGGGCCACCCAGCAGGCCATGGGCCATGCTACCAACTGTGGGCCACCTGGGTTAGCCGGATAAGAGACATGCTATGAGGATACCCATATAGCATATCCCCAACAGTAGCCCCCGGAGAACTTCGAGATCTTGTGCCATCTTGCCTCTTCAGGTTGAATGCTCCGTCTAGATGGATGTCAGCAAATCGTCAAGAAATATCTTGTAGTCCTCCCAAAGAACCCTGCAAGGTTTCTCCATCTTCAACCAGTTGGTCGGAGAACTGCTGAATCTTCCATCGTACTCTTCTCGTAGCCAGACTGGATCCGTCCATGCCAGAATATTCCGATGTGATGGTTCACCTGCCCGTGTCAGCTAGGGCAACATAGACGTAGGTCAGCAACGCCTCGTAACTCACACATGCAGAGAACGTAATCATGTCCATTTTTCCCGCGCGAGCAATACGAACCATTGGCGGTGACGGTTGGAAACGTGGCGAAATTTCCGCGCACACTCCTGCACACGTCGTCCACGCGTCAACCGTTTGATCGTTTTGCACGAATCTTGATGCCAGAGGTTATAAATTGTAACAGCGGTGGAAATTTTACTTTTAACCTCATTCTCCTCTGCATCGTCTTCTTCCTCCAGCGAGCGCCTCCTCGAGCTCTCCGCGCACTCCACGGAAAAAACCCTAGCTCCTCGACCTTTCCCAATCACCACCGAAATCCTCCAATGGCCAGCAGCAGTTCCACCCCCTCCATGACGGCGTCAGGCGATGCCGCGGCGAAGCCGGCGAGCACTGTCATCATGCCCCTAGAGGGCCTGGTGATCCCCAAATCCGCGGTGGTTGAAACCACCGGCGGCGACCATAACCCAGCGGCACTGGAGCTGCTAGAGGAGGAGTACGACTCCCACAAGGGCGACTTGTGCGGTTCGGATATCACGGACTGTGACATCAAGGAACTGATCATCGAGGGCTACCTCCCCACGACGGAGGGGCTCGCCTGGCGGGCGGCGCCGGCCGGCGAGGTCACTCCTTCTCCCCAAGCCGGAGAGAAGGTGTACCTCAAAGCCCAACTGGTCCGCGGCATCTCCCTTCCCATCTCCAATTTCTTCCTAGCCGTCCTCAACCATTACCAAGTACAGCCTCAGAACCTCTCCCCCAATAGCATCCTCGCGCTTAGCAACTACGCGGTGCTATGTGAGGGTTACTTAGGGATTAGGCACAGGCTAGATCTCTTTATATACTTCTTTACTGTCAAGCGAGAAGCCAGAGCCGGCAAGGACGAGCTCAGGAACTGTGGCACCATTAGTTTTAAGATACGGCCTGGCCGGCGCTTCCCCGACATCGTCGTCCATGAGTCCTGCAAGAACTGGCAACGGACGTACTTCTATGGCCCAGATATCCCTCTGGCTGGCCGAGAAGTGATGTACCCGGACTTCGTCGATGGAGCTGCCGCCAAAGCCTCGACATGGAGATCCCATGCCTCCCTTCCCTTCGACATCGACGCTTCCCGTGCTATAAGGCGGATAGAGTGGTTCGTAGAGACGGGTCTAACCGGATTGGACCTGGCCATGTGCTGGTTCATCAGGTCGATCCAGCCTCTGTAGCACCGCTCGAAGTTGATGCACGAGTATACCAACGAGAGGAAGGATAACCTTCGCATCTCTGAGGACAACTTCTCGAGCGACTCCGTCAAGCTTCGTCTCAAGGACATCGTCAAGGTGAAGGATAAGAAGCGTGGCTTCACCATCACCTATGACATGTTCGTAGAGAGCAAGTGCCCAAAGGTACCTGTTTATTTTCCGTGTATGACATATACTCCAGTTCTTCCGTCTAGCCATTAACATCTCATCTAACGCTGTGGGTTTTCACATAACAGCTCAGCAATCTAGAGGAGGATAGCATGGTTGTCCAAATCTATGATCCAAAGATGAAGGAAGTCACGGTCGTGTCCGACGACGATGTCCCATTGGCACGAAAGCGGAAGAGCTCCACCTCTGCCGACGGAGGTAAGAAGAAGAAGATGGAGAGTGGAGCCTCCAAGAAGTCCACTTCCGCCCTGGAGGCGGAGAAAAGAAAGATTACCGGGATCCCTTTTGCCAAAGCACCCCCTGTTGTGTAAGCTTATTTCTCTCCGACATTGTCCATCGCTTATCTTGTTCCTGTACTTATACTTTTTGCACATTTCAGGAAGAAGGCCACCACCAGTTTGAAGAAGACCTCCAAAACTTTGGGGGCTTCTAGAAATATCAAGGATATGTTGCACCGTGAAGTTCACCACACATCTCCCGTCATCGCCCATGTCACTCCTAGTGTCCAGCCTGCACCAGCTCCGACAAGGTCACAAGCCAAAGTTGCATCTGGCCCTTCCGCCATGGAAGTGGATTCAAGTGCCTCTGTGGAGCATGTTGTTGTCGGTGAACAAGCAACACAGGAGAGTGCTGTAACCTATATGGCTGAAGCTCTGGCTAAGGATGCCATCGATAGCGCTAAGGCGGTGGTAGAGGGTGGTACTTCTGCCGAAGGCAGCGCCTCCGCACCCAAGACAACCATAGAGTTCTCGAAGATAGTCTACTCGGCACTTACGCCGAGTAGCCCTGCTTTGGCTCCTGGTGCAGCGCCGACATCTCCGACATGCGGTCTTGAGGAGCTTCTCCGACAAGCAGACATCTTGCAAGGAAACAGCCTCTCCTTTGGCAAGTTGCTTGCTGAGAGTGCTACAAAACTCAAGATCATCGCACTTGTAAGTTTTATCTACCTTGTGCATTTCATATGAGAATCCCACTATAGCCCCCGAGGATTTAGATGGAAAACCATAGGTCTTTGCATCTGAATACTCTAAGAGTGACTAAGCTAGAAAAATTCTCACTGTAGCCCCCAAGCATGTAGTTTTAATGAATTATTCCGACTAGATGCTTTCAGAGTAGCATATGCAGTGTTCATAAATTTCAATACTGTAGCCCCCAAGCTTCTAGTTGTAACTGAATTAGTTTCGACTAGACGCTTAAAGAAAGACTAAGCATATGACTGAGTTTAAAAACTTTATACTGTAGCCTCCAAGCTTCTAGTTGAAAACTGAATCAGTTTTGACTAGATGCTTAAAGAAAGACCAAGCATATTGCTAAGTTAAAAACTCTCACTATAGCCCCCAAGATTCTAGGTGGATATTTATCCGGATAGATGCTCCAAGTAGACTAAACAGCATTAAACCTTTCCTTTCCACATAATGAGAATGCTCGGAGGGGTGTGGCCAACGAGAAGTACCAGAAGATGCGTGCGGACTTGGAAGCTGAAAAGGGTAAAACTGCCTTCTTGAAGGAACAAATCATCAAGAGCAAGCGTCTGTTTTTCCTTTCTTTTTCGTATTCCGACTTGGTCTTTGTACCAATCATCCTCTGAGTACTCACTATGTACTGTTCTTTCTCCGACTTGTAGAAACCATTGCCAAGGCTAAGGATATTGTTGAGCAATCCAAGCATATTGAGCAGCTGGATAGCGAAAACAAGATCCTTAAGCAGGAGAGGAAGGATATGGTGAAGATGCATGAAAATTCCATGAAAGTCCTGTAGGATTCCGCCAATGAAGAGATGAACCTCTTGAATAAGGAGATCGATATGCTAAAAAGAGGACAAAAAAGCTGTTGAAAAGAAGAATGAACGCAATCTTGAAGCATAGAAGATCCTTCGACAAGAACGGGACTCCATGGCGGAAACTCTCCAGCAGGCTGAACTTAGCATCTTCAGTAAGTGATTCTCCGCCTTGTACTTCTGTAAGCTAGATACTCTGAACTTTTGTATTATTGAACTCATGCGTTCCTTTGTCGGAAATTTGCAGCTCCTATTGGGTTGGCCCAGTCGCCTCCTCCGCCTAAAGAATGCATGATCCTTGCCGGCAACTTTATCAAGACCGCCATCACGCAAGCCAAGTAGATAGGCAAGCACCTCCAGATCAACATCAAGGCGATGGATTCTGTGGAGAAGTTCTCGGAGACCTTGCGCCGAGCCCCCGAGCATACTGTAAGCTGGAAAGCTTCATGTACCCGGGCTGGCGCGAGGACGACGCTGTCAATGGTCAAGGCACACTACAAAACTGCCGACCTCGATGTGGTGACCTCTGGCATCCCCGACATGGACGATGATGGCCAAAAGATTGATCATGAGGCCATCTTGATGTCACTCACGGGTTTTGACACCAAAGTCGCCGAGTTGGTCAACCAGAACGTCTTTGTGCCCATGAAAACCATCGATGGTGGCAGCAAAAGCTCCTCCAAGCCCCTCAACACCGCTGACTTCGAGGAAGATGACTCTCCTGCCGCGGATGATGCTACGTCCAAGTCACCTGTGCTAGAGGAATAAAATACAATTATGTAATATTTGTTTCCTCTGTAATGTGTATGCGGAAAAAACTACGTGTTAACTTAAGGCGGAAAATAATGGTTGTTATGTCCTGCTACTCAAGAACTGGTTCCAGCATGTATATATTTTTTAAGCAAGTGCTGGCTTATCCATTACTCTGGTTTTTATGCTTGACTTTTCGTGAGTCAGAAAACTCGTTGTCGGAACCATGCGCTCAGGCGATGATGCCCAATGGCACCATCAATAACCTAAGCACAAAATCGCTGACAATAAATGCCAAAAGTCACTACTCCAGAATCCACATAAAAACGACAAAGAACGAGTAGACCAGAAAACTTAAGCTAACGCCCATAGGCGGAATTTTCACAAGTGGAATCGCAAAGCTTGTGCATAAAGGTTTTATACGATCCAAAAATGAACACTAAAGGAGGTAAGACTGAGAAATATGAGTGAACTAGAGAGCTTTATTTCATTGATCATATAAGAGGTACACAATAGATAAAAAATGCTAAGTGTAGAAAGGACGTAGTTGTGCTATGTTTCATGGCCGATCAAGCTCCGGGTAGTCATCATCCGGGTCACGTCGCTTACGCTTATGATCCTCGTTGGGTCTATCCTTCAGTTCATGATTGTCAACGAGATAGTAAGACCCATTGAGTAGCGCCTTGCTTATGATGAACGGTCCTTCCCATGGCGGGGATAATTTGTGTGACTTCTTCTGCTTAAGTCGGAGCACCAGGTCCCCCTCTTTAAACGAGCGATGACGAACGTGGCGACTATGGTAGATGCATAGCTTCTGCTGGTAGATGGCGGATCTTTGGCATGCCAATACGCGCTCCTCCTCAAGAAGGTCCACATCTAGGCGTCTGGATTCTTCAGCATCATCTTTGTCGTAGGCAGCAACTCTTGGTGAATCGTGAAGGATGTCGGAAGGCAGGATGGCTTCTGCTCCATATACCATGAAATAAGGGGTGTAGCCGGTGGATCTGTTGGGTGTAGTTCGTAAACTCCACAGCACAGATGGCAATTCCTCCGCCCAGGCTCCAGCTGCTATATGCAGTGGTGCTTTCAGAGCGGCTTGATTCCCTGCAGAATTAATCCATTGGCTCGCTCAACCTGACCATTGGACTGTGGATGTGCCACCGATGCAAGGTCAAGTCGGATGCCCTTCTCCCAACAATAAGACTCCACTTCTCCGAGTGACAAGTTGTTGCTGTTGTCGGTGATAATGCTGTGTGGGAGACCAAATCTCACCACTAGATCCCGGACAAACCTAAGGGCATTTGCCCCATCAAGCTTTCTAATGGGTTTAGCTTCTATCCATTTGGTGAATTTATCAACTGCTACTAGCAGATGCGTAAACCCACATGGTGACGTCTGCAACAGACCAACCATGTCCAGTCCCCAGACTGCAGACGGCCAAGTTATTGGTATTGTTCGCAATTCTTCAGCTGGAACATGTGGTTGTCGGGCATAATACTGGCATCCCATTCATGTCTCAACCAGCTTGTCGGCGTCCGACTTCGCGGTCAGCCAGTAGAATCCTTGCCGGAAAGCTTTAGCAACCAATGATCGTAGAGCGGCGTGATGCCCGCAATATCCGAGATGGATTTCACGGAGGATTTCAATACCTTCTTGCTGGGAAACACACTTAAGGTATACACCAGTAGTGCTTATTTTGTAGAGCTATCCATTGATTATGGTATAGCCCTTTGCTCGACGTACTATTTGCCTTCTTTCGACTTTGTTGTCAGGCAAAGTTCTGTGTTCAAGATACTGCACGAATGGTATTGTCCAAGCCGGAGGGACCTTTGTCACCATGTGAACAAAAGAGTCAGCTCTGTCCGGTTTGTCGATGTCTGCTCCCTTCACGGATGGTGTCCGTAGATGCTCCAAGAAAACGCTAGGCGGAATTTGTTTGCGCGCTGATCCAAGCTTAGACAGTAGATCAGCCACTTCGTTTTGCTCCCTAGGTACATACTTGACCTCGTAGCCCAAGAAGCTCTTGGCTATCTTGTCCACTTCGTCTCGATATGCCGCCATCATAGGGTTCCGCGCGATCCAGGTGCCAGCCACCTGCTAGGCAACCAAGTCAGAATCTCCAAAGCAAACTATGCGCTTCAGGAAAATATCCTTGGCTATGCATAATCCGTGAATGAGTTCTTCATACTCCGCCATGTTATTCGTAGCCTCGAAGTGGATCTGCAGAACGTAGTGTAGCTTTTCCCTGGTTGGTGACTATAGCAGTACACCAGCCCCTGAGCCATTGAGTAGCTTTGATCCGTCAAAGTGCATTACCCAGTATTCTGGCTCCGGCATTGGGGTAGCATCTGGCATTTCCGTCCAATCTGCAATGAAATCCGCCAAGGCTTGTGACTTGATAGCGTCGCGTCTCTTGTAAGTGATCTCGAAGGCGGCAAGTTCAATGCCCCACTTCGTGACTCTTCCTGTGGCGTCGCTATTGTTGATGATGTCGGACAGTGGAGCTTTGCTCACAACTGTGATGGGGTGCTCCTGGAAGTAGTGCCTTAGCTTCCGAGAAGCAAGGAATACTCCATAAGTTATTTTTTGGTAGTGCGGGTAACACTGCTTGGAGTCCGTCAAGACCTCGCTTACATAGTAAACCGGTCTTTCAACTCCATACTCATGCCCTGGTTCCTTCCGCTCTACCACGATGATGATGCTGATTACTCGGTTGGTGGCCGCCATGTAAATTAACATGGGCTCTCCAGGCTCGGGCGCTGCAAGGATAGGCGCTGAGGAAAGTATCTCCTTGAGCTGCTTCAATGCTGCATCTGCCTCGTCCATCCACGTGAATTTGTCTGCCTTCTTCAGCAACTTGTACAGCGGTAGAGCCTCCTCTACAAGTCGGCTGACGAACCGACTAACTGCTGCAACACAACCTGTTAGTCGTTGTATGTCCTTTAGACATGTCGGACGGTTTATGTTTTAGATGGCCTTGATTTTCTCTGGTTTGACCTTGATTCCACGCTAGGAAACGATAAAGCCTAACAATTTGTCGGCTGGAACCCTGAAGACGCACTTCTTAGGGTTAAGCATCATGTTATATTTCCGGAGATTATCGAAGGTTTCTTTTAAGTCAGAGATTAAGTCGTTTGACTTTTTAGACATCACTGCTATGTCGTCCACATAGGCGTGAACGTTCCGACCAATTTGGTCGTGTAGGCAACATTGCATTGTCCGCTGGTATGTAGCACCTGCGTTTTTCAGCCCAAAGGGCATCATGACATAGCAAAACGTGTCGTAGGGTGTAGTGAACAAAGTGGTCAATTGGTCTGACTTCCTCATCTTGATCTGGTGGTATCCTGAGTATGCATCAAGAAAACATAAAAGCTCTGAGCCAGCCGTCGATTCAATGACTTGGTCAATGCGAGGCAAAGCAAACGGATCTTTGGGACATGCTTTGTTCAAGCCGGTGTAATTAACGCACATTCTTAATTCTTTGGTTCCCTTTTTGGGGATAAGTACAGGATTGGCCACCCATCGGGTGTGAAGGACTTCTCGGATAAAACTAGCCTTAAGTAACCTAGCTATCTCTTTTCCTATGGCGCGTCTCTTCTCATCTCCGAAGCGTCGTAGAGGTTGTTTCAATGGTTTACATTTTGGATCAATGTTCAAGTTGTGCTTGGCAAGTTCCCTAGGTACACCTTTCATGTCGCCGGGTTGCTAGGCAAAGATGTCCCTATTCTCATGGAGGAACTCGACAAGCACGCTTTCCTATTTGGGATCCAGCTTCGTCCCAATGGCGGTGGTCTTGGAGGCATCGCCTACCACAAGTTCCACCGGCTTGGTTTTGATGGCGGCCTTGAATGCTGGGGCGGAGTTAGAAATCTATTTCTTCGACGCGGGCATCTCTGAGGCATCGACCTTGCTCTGGATATCCTTGAATTCTTCGCTGTAGAGGACAGCTTCTACATAGGCTGCTTCTCCAATCTCGCAGTCTCGTGCTTTGGTAAAGCTTCCGGATACGGTGATGACACCATTTGGTCCGGGTATCTTGAGTTTGTTGTAGACGAAACATGGCTTGGCCATGAAGGTGTGGAATATGTCGCGGCCGAATATGACGTGGTACACGCTCTTGAAGGGGACCACCTCAAAGGTCATGCGTTCTTGGCGGTAATTATTAACATCACCAAAAGCGACCTGAAGTGTGATGCACCCAAGGGACCGAGCCTCCCGACCAGGAACTACGCCATGAAAGATGGTGTTGGTTCGCCTTAGGTTTGCCTCTGTCAAGTTCATCTTCTGCAGTGCATCTAGATACATGATGTTGATGCTGCTTCCACTATCCACCATACATTTGGTGAACTCGTAGCCGTCAATCAAGGGGTTGATGACCATGGCGTATTGGTTCTCCGTAGGGATGAGGTCTGGGTGATCCTTCCTGTCCCAAGTAATTGGAATCTCCGACTAGCACAGGAACTGGGGAGCTCGGGGTAGAGTAGCCATCAGTATCCTCATGGAGGTCTTCTGTTGTCGGACGGTGGGGGTGCCAAGTGTCATGGTATTGCACGGCAGATGCTACTGGGGGTAGCTTACGTAGAGGGAGCAAGGCGACATAGGAGAATCTGGGAGCGAGATTGGCACACGATGTACCCAGGTTCACGTCCCCTCGGTGGAGGATCGCTATGTCCTGCTGTCAATCCAGTATATGATCATAGATTGGTTTACATGGGAGCCGCTGTAGGCAGAGGGAGAGACTATTTCTAATATGACGTGGGAGAGGATAATCTGACCTACCCCGTGGGGGTGCCCCTGGTGGCTTTATATATGCAGCTAGTTAGGGTTTACAAGTGAACTAAATGGGATTTGTATTAGAGTCGTCATCTTGGGCCTCCAGTCGGAACCACTCGTCTGGGTCCAGCATGCGCCAGTCGCCGTATCGGGCGAGTCGACCCGCTCAGGGCTAGGTTTTAGTCGGCTCGATCCATCTAGCGACTCCTCTTCATGGGTATACCCCGATTGGTATTCCCCCATCAGTAGTCCCCGAGCGCGTTGTCGATTCGACGCGGGCTTGAGGCAGGGCGCGAAGAGTCTTGACGATGGGTCGTGACGAATCGGCGACGAGATCCTGAACATAGAAAAGAACCATGAAGCGGGAGGCGGTTGGCGTGAGCCAGTCGGTGATGGCCAGTTGGCGAAAGACGCATGGTGTCGGTGAAGCTGCTAGTTGCGGCGAGTCCCCGAACGTGGAGCGTGCCGAGTCCCCGAGCGCGGCGAGTGGCGAGGTCGAGAGACCGGCGAGTCCACGAGCATGTGGCGTACGCGAGGGCGAGTGCGCGATGCCGAGTCCCCGAGCGTGTCGGGTACACGAGGGCGAGTCCACGGTGGCGAGTCCCCGAGCGTGTTGAGTACGCGAGGGCGAGTCCGCGGTGGCGAGTCCCCGAGCGTGTCGAGTACGTGAGGGCGAGTCCGTGGTGGCGAGTCGACGAGGGCGAGCCGCGGTCGTGGAACCACGCGTACACGCAGCATGCCTAGGAGTCATCCCCGAGGCTCGAGTTGGCTTGTAGAGGCGACTTGAGGCTCTTTAGAGATACATATTCTAAAAATAGTAGTGGTTGCTACCGAGCATGGCGAGTGACGAGGTCGAGCGACCTGCGAGTGGCGAGTCCCCGAGCACGGCGAGTGGCGAGGTCGGGCGAGCTCCGAGTCCCCGAGCGCGGCGAGTGGCGAGTCCCCGAGCACGGCGAGTGGCGAGGTCAGGCGAGCTCCGAGTCCCCGAGCGCGGCGAGTGGAGAGGTAGGGCGACCGGCGAGTGCCGCTGGCTGGAGCGCGACGAGTCCCCAAGCGCGGCGAGTGGCGAGGTCGAGCGACCGGCGAGTGCCGAGACCCCGAGCATGGAGAGTGGCGAGGTCGAGCGACCGGCGAGGGCCGAGTCCCCGAGCGTGTTGAGTACGCGATGATTGCGAGTCCGCGATGATTGCGAGTCCGCGAGGGGAGATCCCCCGAGTGTGGTGAGTCCGTGATGATAGCGAGTCCACGATGATGTTTATTACGCTCTTTTTGTTAGCGAGTCTCTCATCTTGGCGGGGGGGGGGGGGGGGGGGGGGCAGTCGCATGGCGACTCCAAAGATGGCTCTCGGCTGGACGTTTTTCCTGGACGATCCGAGGCTCGGTTTGCGAGTCCTCGTCCGCAGTACTTGGCCGTGCGAGTCGCTCTGTCTAAGGTTGAGGAGGACATGGTGTTGTTTGTGTAGCACAACCATTTGTCTTAGCCTGGAAGGCCAGTCGAGCAAGGCGACTCCAATGATGGCTCTCGGTTAGCGTTTTTCGTGGACGATCCGAGGCTCGGTTTGCGAATCCTCGTCCGCACTACTTGGCCATTGCGAGTCGCTCTTTCAAAGGTTGACAAAGGCGAATAGATTTTTCCCGGGGGGAAGAGACACCCAGCGGTGAGTTCATGCAGCATGGCATGCGACCCTCTCTGGCGACTCAGACGATGACGGTCCCTTAGTAGGCGCGGCGTACGCATTTGACGTAGCCGGAAAGAGTCGATCCGGTGGACACGGGGTCGACGGGGCGGACGGAGGTCGCGCTATGGCGATGTCGACGCGGCGGACACGGGGTCGACGCGGCGGACGGAGGTCGCGCTATGGCGATGTCGACGCGGCGGACACGGAGTCAACGCGGCGGACGGAGGTCGCGCTGTGGCGAAGTCGATGACGGCGGGGCCGCGAGGGCGAACTCGCGATGGCGATCCCGCGGCAGGGGAGTATGCGAGGGCGAGCTCGCGATAGTGAGTCCCCAAGCATGGCGAGTCCGTGCAGGCTAGTTCGCGATGGGTAGACGCAGCGCCGAGGCGTATACGCCGTTGAGCGGCACCTTTGTGGTAGCCAATGTCGCCGGTGTGTGTGGGGAACGCCTGTCGTCGAGGTCGTGAACAATCAACGCTAATGCGAAATCCGACTCGCCGAGTTCCGACGTCACGAGCGAAGGTCGATGTGGATGTTGTGCGACATGGCGCGATGTACGTTTTGCAATGCATGCAAACCAAAACAAAATTCAATTTGTTAGATAGAGTAATCGATTCATGAAATAATGATTGTGTAAGAGATTGGATTAAAAAAAACCATCAATGGTAGCCGCATGGAACGTGTATTTTTGTGCAGCCTTTTCCATCTGGTGGTGATCGATGTATTCTAACTAGGCCAACTCATTCTTTTCTTAGGAGCTGATCATTGCAGAAGATCGAGTCGCCTTGTCGCCCTTGTTGCTCCGGGGGCGTGGCGCCGGTCTGCCGTTGAGCAGATGCGTTTATGCATACCGCTAACAATGTGGCGTCGGATCGGACCTTTCCTCTAGGAGAACATACATGTATAAGAGGATTAGATCAAAATAAATATATTGATAATTTTGATAGAATATATGAGATTGATTAGCAGAATCTGCTGGATGGTAGAAAGGACTATAGAATTCAATTGCTTCCGCTCAATCGCCGGCCAGCAAACACGGACTGTGGCTGTATCTAGGATCAATCCTTCATCGGCAACATGTTTGATGTAGTTGCGCAGGACGTGATCGCCGCCGACCTGGCCGGCCGCCGTGTTGGCATGAATTATTCTGATACAACATATCCTACATCCATGGGTAAATACTCCAAATCGATGCATACAAGCACAAGCGCACAAGGTTAGATCCAAGTAATAAAAATTAACCCGCAGAGCAATCAATGAAAGACATGAGATTGAATAGAAAATTCAGATCGCAGCTGATCGTGCACGTGCACTAGATTATTTCTCCACGAAGGCACACGCCTGTGCCAAAGTCTCAACAGGCGGCGATCGGATGGCACGCCAGATGCGATCTACCGCTGTTGGCAGTAAGGGATCCCGCCCAGATTATCATCGCCAAGCACCGCTAGTCCCACGGTGGGCGCCAACTGTCGTGGTATTGCACGACAGATGCTACTGGGGTATCTTACGTAGAGGGAGCAAGGCGACATAAGAGAATCCCGGAGCGAGATTGGCACACGATGTACCCAGGTTCACGTCCCCTCGGTGGAGGATCGCTACGTCCTGCTGTCAATCCAGTATATGATCATAGATTAGTTTACATGGAAGCCGTTGTAGGCGGAGGGAGAGACTAGATCTAATATGACGTGGGAGAGGATAATCTGACCTACCCCGTGGGGGTGCCCTTGGTGGCTTTATATATGCAGCCATTTAGGGTTTACAAGTGAACTAAATGGGCTTTGTATTAGAGTCGTCATCTTGGGCCTCCAGTCGGCGCCACTCGTCTGGGTACAGCATGCGCCAGTCGCCGTATCGGGCGAGTCGACCCGCTTAGGGCTAGGTTTCAGTCGGCTCGATCCAGCTGGCGACTCCGCTTCATGGGTATACCCCGATTGGTATTCCCCCATCACCAAGGAAAGTGTGGAAAACAACCCCCTTCTTCTCGAAGGGTTTTTTTCCCTTGCCGTCGCTCTTGGCAGCGTGCTTGGGGTCAATGTCCTCGTCCATGTCACTTGAATCCTTGGACTCTCCTCCTTTTTCACCTTGCCCTTGCCTTGCGGTCTGTTCTTCCGACTTTGCTTGTAGCTGGACTCCGGGTCCTCCTTGAGATCGTTGACGAACTTGCAATGGCGATTGGTGTGTGTGGCTTTGCCATTGGTGTCGAGGTGTACGAGGCACGGCATATTGTGGTACTCCTCGTAGGTCTGGGGAACGCGGAGCGCTGCCGAGGTAGTTTCACTTCCTTGCTGCTGCCCACGACCAGCCCCCCGTCCTCGGCCACGCTGTCTGCCATCACCTCGCCCTGCAAAGGTCATGGCGACCATGTCGGAGGCTTGCTTTTCTTCTGGCGGATTCTTCCGCTTTGCGCTGCTGTTCCTCTTAGCTTTGGTTGGAATTGCTATTGCCGGAAACGATCCGCAAGAATCGTCATCGGTGCCGCAAATTCACTAGCCAGCTAGATCATCTGATTGAGGTCGAGCCGGTGGTTGTCCTGCAGGCGCTTCAACGTATATCGGAGCAACGTACCTCTTTCCAACCCGTCGATGAAGGCGGACATGGCGGTCTGGGAGTGCACACCTACGCAGGAATTCTTCATGTCCAGCCAACGGGAGAGGTAGGCGCGAGATGACTCGTCTTTCTCCTGCACGCACCGCTGTAAGTCGCCAACAGTACAGGGACACTTGTACGTACCCTCGAAATTCTTGGTGAACGCTTCTTGCATGTCCAACCAATTGTAGATAGATTTCGTCGGCAAGTCATCGATCCATTGTCAGGTCGTGCCCGCCAGCATCAATGGGAGGTACTTGACGGCGACATTGGGGTTTCCCCCAGCGATCTCCACTGCGTTACCATAGTCCTGCAACCATGTAGCTGGCTTGGCGGTGCCGTCATAGGGCTTGATGGCCTTGTCAATCCGGAAGCCTTTGGGGTAAGCCGCGGTCCGTATCACAGGTCCAAAGCAGCGTGGTCCCAGGTATGCTCCATCCCGGGCCTCATGGATTTTGTCCAGACGTGATCTTGCGTCATATGTCTCCGGGCTTCTTTTCTTCTTTTTTCCATCAGGGGATGGGCTGCGTGAACGACGCGGGCCTCCTCTGCCATGGTGGCTTCTAGGTGGCGACGGAGGCGGAGGTGGCGGTGGGTTAGCTTTCTTGCTGTTACCCTCCTGCGATGCCTCACGCTTGTCGCGGTTGCTTGTCGGACGCGGATGGTCATGGCATGACCTGCTCTTGTGTCCTTGGTTGCGCTCTCCGTCATGACGGGTCTGCTCCGCGTTGTCGCGGATGACAATGCCGCTCTGCCTTGGCGGCGGCATATCCGTACGACGGTGATCCTTGGTTTCTTCGCGATGTCGGGGGGAGAGGGGCGGTGGCGATGGGCGATGAGGTTGGGCCTTACCTCCATGGTCGGAGGATATGGGGATAGCATCCTTCCTGTTGCGCACATCCCTCCGTCTTTGTTCTGACGAACCCGTCTAGGACCCGACATCCTAAGGAGATCTATCCCTTGGCGGCTTATGGTGGCTAGACTGGCAGAACGTTGGGTCAGACTCAAGCCTCTGGGAGGTGGCCTTTTCCTACTGTTTTACCGCCTTGGCCACAAGGTCATAGACCTGCTCCACTGCTTCGGGTGATCTATCCTGCTCCAGAAGGGTCTTGGTGACGGCGAGGTTAAGGAGAGGGGTGGGAATCACCTGCCTGCCTTCACTGTCAATGTATGGCTTGGCCTGTGCTGACTTCGAGGGAGCCCATCCTAGGTTTCGTCGTACACGAGGATCATTGATAACGCGACTTGGAGCTTTCTTAGCCTTCTGCTGCTAGAGCAGAGTCTTGTACTCGGCCTCCATAGCTCTAGCTTTCTCTATTGAATTCTACGCGTTGGCCAGATCTCGATCTAGCTTTGAGCCTTGCTCCGCGATGGCATGTGCTTCCTCCAGCAGTTGTTGTCGCTTCTCATCAAGCTGGGTTACGTTCCGGATATGAGCTATGGTCAAGGGCTCGACGAGGAGATTGTCATACATCACTCTATCAGCTGGAGTAACTTGGGCAATAGCAGACGTGGATGCCGTAGGCGGCGGGTTTGCGGTGTTGTTGTTGCTCGGGCCGGTGCCTAGTTCCTGTGGCTGTTGCACTGGGTTAGGCGGAGGGGGCATGACCTTTGCACAATCCTTGTCGACAGCAACATGTGGTCCCTTCCCTTTGTCCAGCGTTGTAGGCGAAGCTCGTCCAGGTTGGTCTTCTTCCATCACAGCCCCAATGGCGACAAACACCTCTCGGGATGTGATGGCCTTGTTAGCTTGCTCGTCGCGCTGATAATCCTCCTCCATCTCTTGCATAGCTGAATCTAGCTCATCTGGGCTAAGGTCTATCTCCTCCGAGTAAGCGCTGATGTCGGCGTAGAGCGCATCGAGCACAGAGTCGGAGGGTGCCGAGACTTCATCAACAATGGGTGATGGCGGCGCGGCGATGTTGATGATGACTGGAGGTGGTGGTGGTGCTGCAGCGATAACGACTAGAGGCGGTGGCGGTGGTGCGACAACGACCGCTGGAGGAGGTGGTGGTTGCTGAGGCGGGGGTGCGCCGCCAATGAGCGTAAGTGCTGTATGGGGTGCCACCTCGGCCTCTGCGTAACTATTGATGGTGTTCACCATGCTCTTGAAGGTGAGGCGTCCCGCGTCCTGCTGCCGCCTTAGCGAATGCCGGAGAAGTGTACCCTGGTCCAGTCCTTCCACAAAGTGATACATAGCATCATCATTGGGTAATGCGCCAGATCGGCCCGTATACGGAGCCATCTGGCAAGGTAATCGCGGGGGTTTTCGCCCTCTCTCTGAACGCGACGCGCCAGATCAAAGATGGTTACCACTCCGACGAATTTGGATCCCTGTTGTCCAGACGCACGGACGAAGACGGCGGAGTTGCAGCGATCTTCCACCATTATATCATGTACAGGGGCGGTTTGGGTGGGCCTTGAATTTTTCCGATCTTTGTCGGCAAACTCTGAGGAGAGATCCGGCATCGATCCTTACGCGAACGTGTCCTGCCCGTAGGCGGTCCGTGCGGGTCTTGATGCTCCTTCGACACCCAGGGAACTAGTGCCCGAGTCGGTTTCGCCGATGAAGAGGTGGATATCTCTGATAGGAACGATCGAGCACCGCGTAGGGTTCGTCTTCACCGGGATATAGAACTCGTCGGGAGGGACGATCGGAACATTGCCGGAGAAGAGAACACGACCGATGGCTACGGTTTCGCCGATTCTCGTGAAGATCTTGGTCCTCGCCCGCTGAAGATCCTGAAGCACCTCTTGCCCCACGGTGGGCGCCAACTGTCGTGGTATTGCCGATGAGTACACCATGGAGGGGTCCTCACAGTGCGTGTTTAGAGACATGGGGAAAGGCGGACGGTTGACTGGTACGAGGTTACACAGCTTACCCAGGTTCAGATCCCACGACGGTGGCAGAATCCTACTCCTGCTATAAATCACTATAAGGGCAAATACGTCGAGTTACAGGGATTGGTTCGTTGTGAGAGGTGCATCATAGTCGACACTAGATTGTCTGAGATTGTGCCCTAAAGGCTTCCATAGGCCCAAGTTATATAGTCATCAGGTCTTAGGGTTACAGGCAAAGTCCTTGCCGGACAGGTTACAGAGTCCTACACTGCCTACAACTAGTATAGCGTGTCTTGTACTCCAAGGCTCCGGCTACGTCGGTGACTCCTCCGTAGCCTTCCTTTATCCGGCATGGGCCTCCCTTCTTGATCCATCTAACTGGGCCGCCCAGCAGGCCATGGGCCATGCTACCAACTGTGGGCCACCCGGGTTAGCCGGATAAGATACATGCTATGAGGATACCCATATAGCATATCCCCAACAGAGTGTTTGGAAAGTATGTGTTGAGGCACATGGATCAAGAGTGGGATTTTTCCACCCATATTGATGGATAGATATACTCTGGGCTATCTCAGTGGAATTGCATCCAATTGGCTTGCAAGCATGTGACTGGCTCACAAGGGATCACATATCATAGGAACGAGTAAAGAGTACTTATCAGTAACAAGGTTGAACTAGGTATGCAGAGATACCGACGATCAAACCTCGGATAAGTAAAGTATCACAAAGGGAAATTGGTATCATATGTAAATGGTTCATTCGATCATGAAGTAATCATAGAAATATGTAAGAGCCATATGAATTTCCAGATTCCTCAATTGGTTATTAATCGGAGAAGAGTCTCAATCATGTCTGCATAATTCACGAACCGTAGGGAGACACACTTAAGGATTCGATGTTGTTTAGTAGATATGGAATGTGAGTGACAACCTTTGTCAGCAAGTCTTTCTCTCTATCGGGATGGAACTTTGGTTTCCCCTCTTTAATTTCTTTCACCACTTTCAGCCATGTCTCCCTGGGTATCCCAATCCTTCACTGCAAACAAGGTCCCCTGTAATATCTTCATACTCACTCCCATGCCCAAGGAACCAATTTCTTGCCCTCAAATCCCATTCTCCACGCATTGATTCTAGAATGATCCCTTTATCACACAACTCTTTCTCTTTTTTATCCCACTTTGGCATGGCAGTCGTGTAGCCCCTGGCCCCAGGTGATGGTGATATTTCTTTTTCGCAGTATTTATCTTGTTTTTTCTTACTTTTTCGTAGCATCTTCTGACTTCTTGTACTTCACAAATGCATCCCAGTGAGGCTACTACTTTGCTAGATAGCCTTCGAATTCTAGAGCAATCTTATCCTTATCATACTTTAGCCATAATGCTTTTTCAGTTCTAGAATAGTTCGGCGATCTTCTTAAGAGCCCACGCCTTGACTTTCTTCCTCAATGCAGCTGTATTAGCATCATCCTCATATTCTGGCAGGGTGAAATGTGCCATGAGGTCATTCCAAAGACCCTCTTTGTACCTTTTGACGACATACTCACTCTCTTCTGCCCCTTTGCACCAAAACAAAGGGACCTTAAAAGTAGGTCCATAGTCAAGTTCCCATATCTCCTCTATGTACCCATAATATGTGTCCTTCTGCCCATTGTCATGTGTTGCATCAAAGCGGGCACCATTGTTTTGGTTGGTGCTCTTTTTATCTTGGGAGATCTTGTAAAATGTATTCCCATTTATCTCGTACCCTTGGAAAGTAAATAAAGTCGAAGATGGTAACCTGGACAACAAGTACAACTGATCTCCAACAGTGGTGTTATTCATGAGATGTGTATGCAACCAACTGTCAAAAGTCATCTCATGTTCCACTTTAATCCAGGAGTCAGGCTTCCCCGGGTTTTTGGAGCGTAGAATATTCTTGTGTTTCTCGATATACAAAGCCACCATTGTGGAATTGTGTAGAACTGTGTAGTGTGTGACTGAAATAATGCCCGTCCCTTCATATCGTTGCTTTCCTTCCTAATGTGCCTTTTCCACTCAACCTCCCATCATACCGAGATTCAGGAACACCAATCGTCCTAAGGTCTAGAAGAAAGTCAACACAAAACTCAATGACCTCCTCTGTTCCATAGCCCGTGGAGATGCTCCTTCTATCCTAGCACAATTATGAACATATTTCTTTAAGACTCCCATGAACTTCTCGAAGGGGAACATATTGTCTAGAAACACAAGACCGAGAATTCTAATCTCTTTGACTAGGTGAACTAGGAGGTGCATCATAATATTGAAGAAGGATGGAGGAAACATCAACTAAAAGCTGACTAGACATTGGACCACATCAATATGTAATCCTGATAGACTCTCTGGATCAATTACCGCCTGAGAAATTGCATTGAGGAATGCACATACCTTCACAATGGCCAGTCAAACATTTTCCAATAGAATTCCCCTTAATACAACCGGAAGAAATTGTGTCATAAGCACATGGCAGTCATGATACTTTAGGTTTTGGAATTCTTTCTCTTTCATATTGACTATTCCCTTTATATTCGACGAGAAGCCATATGGGACCTTGATACTTAAAAGGACTTCAAAAAGATTTCCTTCTCTTTCTTGGTAAGAGCATAGCTGGTAGGCCCTTGAAACTACCCTGGATGCATGCCGTCTTGTCCTTCATGAAGTTGCTGGTCCTCTGATGTCTACACACTTCTATTCTTGTACACAGTTGTTGGGCCTCCAAGTGCAGAGGTTCATAGAACAGCAGCAAGTTTCCCTTAAGTGGATTACCCAAGGATTATCTAACTCAGGGAGGAAGTGGTCAAAGGTATCCCTCTCAAGCAACCCTGCAATCAAGATACAAGAAGTCTCTTGTGTCCCCAACACACCCAATACACTTTTTAGGTGTATAGGTGCACTAGTTCGGCGAAGAGATAGTGAAATACAAGTGGTATGGATGATTATAAGACAATGGTGCCAGAAAAGAGCTTGGCGGGAGGAAGAGACTAAAGGAAAACTGAAATAAAGATAGCAGCAAGCAAACATGCAACCAATGTAGATGTGAACGGTGTTTCAATGCTTAGAAACAAGGCCTAGGGATCATGCTTTCACTAGTGAACACTCTCATATAAATATCTTCTCTTCATGATACTACTCTGAACTACTCTCCGGTTGGACACTCTAATCCACGGTAGGGCTACAAAAGCACACCTCAAAGTCTGCCTTCCCCATCTAGATAACCCCACACTGTCACCTTGAGCGCTAGATGGTTCCAACAAACACCACAATTTCATAGAGACAACCAACTCAAAATATACTCATGATAAGTATTTATGAACCCTAGCCTAAGTTCCACCACGGCGTGCATGCTATCACTTTCACACACATGGGAAAAGCAGAGATGTATTGAAGCACTTGAGTATTTATGTAAACTCTATCCTAAGTGCCACCACGGTATGCATGCTGTCACTTTCACACACGTGGGGAGAGCCGAAGATATATTAAAGCACTTGACTAGCAGAGTAGATCTACTTGATTACAAAGCTCATGATCACAATATGATCATGCATAGAGAGAGAGAGAGAGATGAACACATAGCTACCGGTAGAGCCCTTAGCCTCGAGGAAGAACTACTCCCTCCTCATCATGGGAGTCAGCAATGGCGATGGAGATGGTGGTGGAGATTGATGGAGATGGCTCCAGGGGCAATTACCCGTCCCGACAGGGTGGCGTGAATCTCCCCTTCGGTGGCGGCGGCGCTACGGAACTTTTTGTGGATGTATGATGGATTGTTTTAGGGTTTTTGCATCGGGGGCTTCTTATAGGCGAAGAGGGAGACCAAGGGGGTGCTCGAGGTGGCCGCACCCACCAGGCGTGGGCTAGGCCTGGCCGCGTGGCCAGAGGGTGTGGGCCCCTTGTGGCCCTCCTCTGTCTTGTCTTCTGGCTCCGTGTTCTCCTTGGTGAAATATTGACTTTGGCTTTTGTCCCGTCCAATTCCGAGAATATTTATTTTCTGGCTTTTCTGGAACCAAAAACAGCAGAAAACAGGCAATTGGCACTCTGGCATCTTGTCAATAGGTTACACCCAGAAAAAATATAAAAATACCTCAAAGTGTAGAAAAAGTAAAGAAAAGTTGATACTGAACAAGCATCGAACATAAAAAATTATAGATACGTTTACGACGTATCATCCTCCCATGCTTTCGGTGTATATTTTGACTTCCCATACAAGCCCAGGAAGCCTAGAATATTCATGCAAATATTCTTCGTCAGGTGCATCACGTTGATTGAAGAGCGGACCTCATGGACTTCCCAATAGGGTAGCTTCCAAAATATAGATTTCTTCTTCCACATGGGTGCGTGTCTGTAGAGGTCCCAACCTGATAAGGTAGAGATCCCTGTGTTTACGGTGTTATTCCCTAGATCGAATAGCTAGCACCCACAGTTTAAGATGTAATATCAAGAAACAAATGTCATATTACAACTTATAACCAGGAATAAAATAATTCATTACAACTTACATAGCTCATATAGCTATCTTATTACAAAGCAGCAGATATAACTATATAGCATGGAGTCGTTCATCTTCATATGCCATAGGCAATCATGTTGGTTGCAGACTTGTAATCCCTACTCAACAAACTTCACTAACATCAAACAAAACCTGCAACATAATAAGTTACCGCCACAAGGGTCAATACATTTGAATTGTATTGGCAAGTGATATCATATTGATATGGAGAATCTATCGTCTACATGAATATTTGGCTAAGTGGAGTTTTGGCTGGCCTTTGCATAAAATGAATTTTCCCTATCCTTTGAAAAAATAGTTTTCCTATTTTCAAAACATTTCATCACACAATGGCACACTGGTTACACACCAGGTGCTTCCCTTGTTCACCCAACAAGTTTTAAACTTAGAGAAATTGGGATGAGGAGATATTTGATCATTTCAATGTCTTTGATGCTCAAAATATCCATTACCGGGGACACGGCTAAGTACTTAGGTTTTACCCTCTCGAGAGGTGGTGCACTTTTCCCACAATACTTGACATGCATCGAGACGAGACTTTTCAGAAACAATCCCTCGGATAAGAACAAACACGTTCCACCTATCATCACTACCACCAACTGTCTGCCTGTCTGAGTTCTTGCAACCTATGTAGTCAAGGCAGAGCCCATATGCCATGTGGCTGCACTAGAAGCTTCTCAACACAAAACATCTCAAATCTCTTTATTCCTGGGTGGCCATCCACAAGTGTGATACACAAGGTAAACCATAGACACCGGCCTTGTGTAAACACTCAACACAAACCATTCTTACCATTCCACCCAGGTGATTCATTCACTTAGTTGTTTTGTTAATCAAAAACTTAGTCATAGACTTTGCATAATATCATAGCATGAATATTCCACCCTTGTATTCTAATAGCTAGTCTAATCATACTAGCATAACTTGTCTCCTGACTTAGGAAGATTCCTACCAATATTTATTCTATAGGATTTACCATAGCATAGCAATATATAAAATTAGTCCAATCATGCATACTACAAAAATATCACTAATGCAATATTGAAAAAGATAGGACTTTTGATGACCAAAGTATCACTTTACTTTTTAGTAGAGAAACTAGGTACACTCCTTGATCTTGCAATTGTCACACTCTTCAAAGTTCGCTACAATTCAATCAAGCAAGACACACATTCAAAACTTGCATTCAAACGATTCACCACATAAAATGATAAAAACAAGGAAATGCATGCAAGCATGCAAAAGGTTGTTTTATTGAAAAAGTGGTTTCTAACAAGGTTCCAACATTTCAAAACACCTACTGGTCATTTTATAAAAGTGGAAATTTCATTTAAAACCAAGTTAGTGAAAATAGGCCTTTTAAATCATTTTTGTTTTGCTAGAAATGATTTTATTCAAAGTAATAATTTCTAGTGTATACCAAATTTAGTTATAAATCCAAATGTTAGTGTTTAGGGTCAGAGAGTTCAAAACAAACCATTTGCAAAAGGTTTGGCTCAAAAATCATTTTTAAAACAATTTTTATATCGAAAATAGTCCTAATAATGTTTCTGCAAAACACCTAATTATTAAGAAGAAAATGACCAAACTAGGGCCATATTTGCAAAGCTTACATTTTATGAATCCATTGATATAAAATTTGTAATTTTTGGACATACAGATCAAAAGTTATGATTTTTGAAGTTTAAACATTTGATAGAACAAATTCTAGTTTTTAAAACAGAGTCTGGACACGTGTCTAAACCTTACTGGTCAATACCGTTTCGCGTGGATCAATCAATACAGGCCGTAGGATTTAAGTTGCATCGCACGGATCAGAACACACGATACTGCTTCGTTTAAGATCTAATCCTAGCCACTAGATCCGCATCTAACGGTCAAGAGCATACTAACCACAGATGGGCGGCGCTGGCTGGCGGTGCGCGGCGGCGGTGCTCTGTCAGCAGCGGTCTGGCGGTTCTAGGTAGCGAGAGGAGGGAAGGAGAGTGTTACCGGATTTGCCGTGGCGAGGGGGTGCTCAAGGTGGCTGTAGGAGGGGCAGGGACGCACGGGGTCGTCGCGAATCGCTCACCGGAGAGCTCATTGTCGGTTTCTTGCAGAGGTGGTAGAAGGTCAACCTACAGATTGCCCATGGAAAAATGAAGAGCATCAGTGCATGCACGCGAGGACAGCGGACGCGGCAAAACAAACCAGAGGCAAAGGGGTGGTCGGAGTTCACCGTATTTCATTGCCGGAGTTGAGGCAGACGACGGTGGCGCACGGGCGAGGACGGAGTCAAGCAGAGGCTACTGGCAGGTGTGCACAATCTTGGTGATGAAGCTCGTGTGAGCCACGGGGCAGGGGTGGTCGAGCTTCGCCGGAATTGGCGCTGGAGCTCGCCGGAGGCAGCAGTGTTGCAAGCCAAAATGGGGGCAGCCTGGGGGATCTCTGGGCGCGGCGATTGAGGGGAAAGGGAGAGGAGATTGAGGGGATTAATCGAGCATGGTCAGATGCCGGATTAACTTGCGTATTCAAGCATATTTACTCGATTCAATTTGAGCAGAAACGGTAGAGAGGGGGAAGAACGGGTCTGGCACGGGTGAAGACGATGACGTTTACATGGCATGGGGCCGCTTCGTCAGCGAGGGAGTGGGTTGGGTGCGCGGTGAGAAAGAGGCAAAGGGGGAGAGGAGGTCTCCCGGGTGGGCTGGTGTTGGTCTAGATTGGGCTGGGGCTGGGTAGGTTAGTTGGTTTGGGTTGGGTTTGTTTCCCTTTTTTTCTTCTCTGATTCTTTTTCTTTTTCCATTTATATTTTCTGTTTTAATTCAAATCAAATAATTTAAACATTAGTTTGAATTCAAATCCTTCCGGAACTTTTTAGTAGGTTTTAAATCATTTAAGAGTTGATTAGTTGGCCCACATTGGAATTTCAATTATTTTTCTCATGATTTTAATAACCATTTAAGTGTGGCATTTTTTTCTTTATTCAAATAAAACTGAATATGCTTCAACCCATATAATTTTATTCAAATAATCCTTTGTTCCTTTTTTATTTGATTTACTTTTATTCCAGTTGTTTATGGATTTAGCCAAGGTTTAAATTGTCTTTTAAATATTTCTTATTTATTTAATTCTTTTTTTGTCTTATAAAATCCATATTGTTTATTTATAGCTCCAAAATTGGTGATTCCAATTTGTATAATTTATTTAACATTTGTTTATCTTTTTAAATCCCTTTAGGATTACTTTGCTCACAATTTAGTGTTGATTTTTGTTCGGAGCTTTATTAATAGCCTTGGAAATTACTTCCTTTATCATATTAAAATCATAAGGTTTTATCCATGGCTCCAAATTGAGTGAAACCAATTCCCATGGTTTTATAATATTTGTTTACCATTTTTGATCATTTAGAAATATTTGTTGCTAAATTTTTGTATGGAACAAGTCCACAGTCTTGGAGTGATCTTGAAGATGATTTCTTTCTTAGGGTTTAGAGTTTTGGTTCAACTTTTCCAAGTGTTTTAAATTCAATATTCTTTCCATGCATGAATGCATTTGATTCTTGCAAAATTTGTTTGTTGCCTTTTCATTCAAATTTTGTTCAAGTAGGGTTTTGATGTTTCCATTAAAAGCAAAAAGTTTCTTTTCACCCTAAATTTCAACATTTATTTCTTTTGTTTGTTTATTTTCAAATTTCAAAATTTGGAGAATTTTGGGATGTGACAGACTACCACCATTAAAAAGAATCTCGTCCCGAGATTCGGGGAGGCTAGGGTTTACAAGTTGGCTTCAAGACAACTAGGGTACTACCACCCTTAAAAGGTTTTTAGCTAGATTACATCTTGGCTTATTTGGTGTCTTGATGTAACTTCTCTGGACAGTTGTTTGCATAGTGTCCCTTATTTCCACATTTGAAACATGTGACAAGGTTGATGTCTCTCACAGGTTTGTTTGTCTTGTTTATCTCCTTTTCTGGATAATGTGATGCATAATGGCCTAGCTCTCTACATTTGTGGCACATCACTTGGCTAATATCTCTATGTTTCTTTGGTGTCACTATCTCTTGTTTGTTTCCTTGGTTCTTCTTCTTTTCTGGACATTCATAAGCATAGTGTCTCATCTCCTGGAATTTGTAACATTAGACCTGGCTAATGTCTCGCTTGTTGGGGTTGGGGCGATTCTTCTTGTTCTTGGGTTTGTCCAAAGCTAGGAGGGCTCTTAGTTCATGTTCTTCATATTTCACCACAAATGTGGGAAAACTTCCTTGGTTCTTAGAACGGTTCCTAGGATAACGTCCATGTTTCCTCTTTTGTCCACCATAGTGGGTTACAATGTATGGAGGTGCACCCTGAGGTTTGATTTTGTCTTCATTCTTCTTGGTAGAAGTTGTTACTTCATGGATGTTTCCAAAGACTTGATGTTTTCCATCTTGTTTCATCCGTTGAACTATAGGGTAGATGTGGCATTGGACAGGGACATGATCCTTTCCTACACATAGGAAACAAGAAACTTGAGATGTGGGGCATTGTCTAGTTGGATGTTTCACTTCACAATTAGGGCATTGATCCATATGCTCTTTGCAAGTGTGTCCTAAGTCTCCACAAATTTTGCAGGCTTGAGTTCCTTCTATAATATCATACTTGATATATTTGTTGTCACAGTCACTTTGGGAAAAGTTGCTTCTCATGTTGATCATCTGATTGGTCATCCTTTGCAACAATTAAGATTGGGATTCCAAGAACTTTAGCATGGCTGGGTCTAACTCAATTTTGTTGGCTAAAAATTGGGTTGTCACTTGATTCAACTGGGCTTGGGTTGCTAGTTGTTCTATCATGTGCATCTCTAGGTTGTTGTTACCATCCTTGTTGTTGGAGTTGTGGTCTCTTGGAGAAGTCATCTGTTTGGGTTGTATTGGGATTATATTAGGCAAAATATTTCTAGAGGAAGAATTCTACTCACACACAACAAATCACACAAAGAAATGTTCAAGCAATCACAATCATGCATTCCACTCAAACAACAAAGTCTAAGCATATTTTAGGCAACAAAATATTTTTGCTACACCATATAAGTTGGTGTGATCAATAATTCGATTTAAACAAATCATACTTTATGGTGGTCCAACTATGGCTATCACTTGAGATCATTCCATCCTTCTTAGTTGATCATGGTATTCTTGGAAGAAATTCTTGCATCTTGGTCACAAAGTTCAAAGGTGATGATGGTTCCTCCTAAGTTGTGTTTCCTTAGTCTCCAAGTCTTGAGTATTGTTCTTATCTCACTTGAAGTCCATAGTGATGTCCAAGTTGAAGTCCTTGGTGAAACTAAAGTTGAAGTCATTGGTGATGGTGAAGTCCTTGCTCATGTTGAAGTTTTTGTCCATCAAGTAGAAAAGGGAGAGATGTAGAATCAAAACAAAATGTTTAGGAAAGAGTTTACAAGATTGTTTGTAAATAAGTTTGAACAAATAAAACTCTTATTTTTCTAAGGGTTTTGTCTAATCCTAGGGTTACAATCCTACAGGCAACATAGTTCTTTGATACCATCTGTAGAGGTCCCAACCTGATAAGGTAGAGATCCCTGTGTTTACAGTGCTAGTCCCTGGATCGAATAGCTAGCACCCACAGTTTAAGATGTAATATCAAGAAACAAAAGTCATATTACAACTTATAACCAGGAATAAAATAATTCATTACAACTTACATAGCTCATATGGCTATCTTATTACAAAGCAGCAGATATAACTATATAGCATGGAGTCCTTCATATTCATATGCCATAGACAATCATGTTTGTTGTAGACTTGTAATCCCTACTCAACAAACTTCACTAACATCAAACAAAACCTGCAACATAATAACTTACAGCCACAAGGGTCAAAACATTTGAATTGTATTGGCAAGTGATATCATATTGTTAAGGAGAATCTAACATCTACATGAGTATTTGGCTAAGTGGAGTTTTGGCTGGCCTTTGCATAAAATGAATTTTCCCTATCCTTTGAAAAAAATAGTTTTCCTATTTTCAAAACATTTCATCACACAATGGCACACTGGTTACACACCAGGTGCTTCCCTTGTTCACCCAACAAGTTTTAAACTTGTAGAAATTGGGACGAGGAGATCTTTGATCATTTCAATGTCTTTGATGCTCAAATTGTCCATTATCAGGGACACGGCTAAGTACTTAGGTTTTACCCTCTTGAGAGGTGGTGCACTTTTCCCACAAGACTCGACATGCATCGAGACGAGACTTTTCAGAAACAATCCCTCAGATCAGCACAAATGCATTCCACCTATCATCACTACCACCAACTGTCTGCCTGTCTGAGTTCTTGCAACCTATGTAGTCAAGGCAGAGCCCATATACCATGTGGCTGCACTAGAAGCTTCTCAACACAAAACATCTCAAATCTCTTTGTTACTGGGTGGCCATCCACAAGTGTGATACACAAGGTAAACCATATACATGGGCCTTGTGTAGCCACTCAACACAAACCATTCTTACCATTCCACCCAGGTGATTCATTCACTTAGTTGTTTTGTTAATCAAAAACTTAGTCATAGACTTTGCATAATATCATAGCATGAATATTCCACCCTTGTATTCTAATAGCTAGTCTAATCATACTAGCATAACTTGTCTCCTGACTTAGGAAGATTCCTACCAATATTTATTCTATAGGATTTACCATAGCATAGCAATATATAAAATTAGTCCAATCATGCATACTACAAAAATATCACTAATGCAATATTGAAAAAGATAGGACTTTTGATGACCAAAGTATCACTTTACTTTTTAGTAGAGAAACTAGGTACACTCCTTGATCTTGCAATTGTCACACTCTTCAAAGTTCGCTACAATTCAATCAAGCAAGACACACATTCAAAACTTGCATTCAAACGATTCACCACATAAAATGATAAAAACAAGGAAATGCATGCAAGCATGCAAAAGGTTGTTTTATTGAAAAAGTGGTTTCTAACAAGGTTCCAACATTTCAAAACACCTACTGGTCATTTTATAAAAGTGGAAATTTCATTTAAAACCAAGTTAGTGAAAATAGGCCTTTTAAATCATTTTTGTTTTGCTAGAAATGATTTTATTCAAAGTAATAATTTCTAGTGTATACCAAATTTAGTTATAAATCCAAATGTTAGTGTTTAGGGTCAGAGAGTTCAAAACAAACCATTTGCAAAAGGTTTGGCTCAAAAATCATTTTTAAAACAATTTTTATATCGAAAATAGTCCTAATAATGTTTCTGCAAAACACCTAATTTTTCAGAAGCAAATTAACAAACCAGGGCCATAGTTGAAAATTTTACATTTTTATGAATCCATTGATATAAAATTTGTAATTTTTGGACATACAGATCAAAAGTTATGATTTTTGAAGTTTAAACATTTGATAGAACAAATTCTAGTTTTTAAAACAGAGTCTGGACACGTGTCTAAACCTTACTGGTCAATACCGTTTCACGTGGATCGATCAATACAGGCCGTAGAATTTAAGTTGCATCGCACGGATCAGAACACACGATACCAATTCGTTTAAGATCTAATCCTAGTCACTAGATCCGCATCTAACGGTCAAGAGCATACTAACCACAAATGGGCGGCGCTAGCTGGCGATGCGCGGCGGCGGCGCTCTGTCAGCAGCGGTCCGGCGGTTCTAGGAAGCGAGAGGAGGGAAGAAGAGTGTTACCGAATTCGCCGTGGTGAGGGGGTGCTCAAGGTGGTCGTAGGAGGGGCAGGGGCGCACGGGGTCGTCGCGAATCGCTCACCGGAGTTGAGCTCATTGTCGGGTTCTTGCAGAGGTTGTCGAAGGTAAACCTACAGATCGCCCACGGACAAATGAAGAGCATCAGTGCATGCACGCAAGGACAGCGAAAACGGCAAAACAAACCAGAGGCAAAGGGATGGTCAGAGTTCATCGTACTTCATCACCGGAGTCGAGGCAGACGACGGTGGCGCCCGGGCAAGGACTGAGTCGAGCTTCTGGGGTGCGCACGAGCAAGCAGAGGCTACTGGCAGGTGCGCACAAAGTTGGTGATCAAGCTAATGTGAGCCAGGGGCAGGGGGTGGTCGGGATTCGCCAGAATTGGCGCTGGAGCTCGCCGGAGGCAGCGGTGTTGCAATCCAAAATTAGGGCAGCCTGGGGGCTCTCTGGGCACGGCGACTAAGGGGAAAGGGAGAGTAGAGGGAGGGGATTAATCGAGCATGGCCAGATGCGGGATTAACTCACGGATTCAAGCATATCTACTCGATTGAATTCAAGCAGAAACGGTAGAGAGGGGGGAAGAACGGGTCTGGCGCGGGTGAAGACGATGACGTTGACGTGGCGTGGGGCCGCTTAGTCAGCGAGGGGGTGGGCTGAGTGCGCGGTGAGAAAGAGGCAGAGGAGGAGAGGAGGTTTCCCGTGTGGGCTGGTGTTAGGCTAGATTGGGCTGGGGCTGGGTAGGTTAGTTGGGTTGGGTTTGTTTCTCTTTTTTTCTTCCTCTGATTCTTTTTATTTTTCCATTTATATTTTCTGTTTTAATTCAAATCAAATGATTTAAACATTAGTTCAAATTCAAATCCTTCCAGAACTTTTTTAGTAGGTTTTAAATCATTTAAGAGTTGATTAGTTGGCCTACATTGGAATTTCAATTATTTTTCTCATGATTTTAATAACCATTTAAGTGTGGCATTTTGTCTTTATTCAAATAAAATTGAATATGGTTCAACCCATATAATTTTATTCGAATAATCCTTTGTTCCTTTTTATTATTTGATTTACTTTTATTCCAGTTGTTTATGGATTTAGCCAAGGTTTAAATTGTCTTTTAGTTATTTCTTATTTATTTAATTCTTTCTTTGTCTTATAAATTCGATATTTTTTACTTATAGCTCCAAAATTGGTGATTCCAATTTGTATAATTTTATTTAACATTTGTTTATCTTTTTAAATCCCTTTAGGATTACTTTGCTCACAATTTAGTGTTGATTTTTGTTAGGAGCTTTATTAGCCTTGGATATTAATTCCTTTTATCATATTAAAATCATAAGTTTTTATACATGGCTCCAAATTGAGTGAAACTAATTTCCATGGTTTTATAATATTTTTGTTTACCATTTTTGATCATTTAGAAATAGCTGTTGCTAAATTTTTATATGGAACAAGTCAACGGTCTTGGAGTGATCTTGAACATGATTTCTTTCATTAGGGTTTAGAGTTTTGGTTCAACTTTTCCAAGTGTTTTAAATTCAAGATTCTTTCCATGCATGAATGCATTTGATTCTTGCAAAATTTGTTTGTTTCCTTTTCATTCAAATTTTGTTAAAGTAGGGTTTTGATGTTTCCATTTAAAAGCAAAAAGTTTCTTTTCATCCTAAATTTCAACATTTATTTCTTTTGTTTGTTTATTTTTCACATTTCAAAATTTGGAGAATTTTGGGATGTGACAGTGCCCGTCGGCGTATTTTGGAACAGGTTGTCCTCCAGGACCCTTTTCAAATATTAAATTTAAATCCTTGACCATACCAAATACATCAGCACTAGTATGGGGGACAGGCTTCGTCCGGGTTTCTACCTTGCCATTGAAATGCTTGCCTTTTTTCCTTAAGGGATGCCTGGGCCGAAGAAAACGACGATTGTACGGGTACAAATTATTCCTACATTTATCCAGATATATACTTTTAGTATGATCTAAATAGTGTGTGCATGCATTGTACCCCTTGTTCGTCTGGCCTAAAATGTTACTAAGATAAGGCCAATCATTGATGGTTATGAACAGCAACGCTCATAGGTCAAATGGCTCCTGTTTGTGCCCATCCCGCACATGTACACCTGGTTTGTCCCACAACTGTAAAAGTTCATCAACTAATGGTCTTAGGTACACATCAATGTCGTTGTTGGGTTGCTTCAGGCCTCGGATGAGCACTGGCATCATAATGAACTTCCGCTTCATGCACAACCAAGGAGGAAGGTTGTATATACATAGAGTCACGAGCCAGGTTCTGTGACTGCAGCTCTGCTCTCCAAAAGGATTCATGCCATCGGTACTTAGACCAAACCATAGGTTCCTTGTGTCACCGGCAAAGTCTGGAAAGTCGCTCTCGATTTTTCTCCACTGCCGACCAACGGTGGGGTGCCTCAACATCCCGTATTTATTACGGTCTTCCATGTGCCATCGCAACAACTTGGCATGCTTTTTGTTTCTGAACAAATGTTTCAATCATGTTATTATAGGAGCATACCACATCACCTTGGCAGGAACCCTCTTACTGGGTGGCTCACCCTCAATATCACCAGGGTCATCTTTTCTGATCTTATACCGCAATACAGTGCATACCGAACATTTATCCATATTCTCGTATTTCTCACCGGGGTAGTGGATGCAGTCATTAATGCATGCATGTATCTTCTGCACGTATAATCCTAGAGGGCAGACGAGCTTCTTTGCTTCGTACGTCCTGGCGGGCAATTCGTTATTTCTTGGAAGCATCATCTTCATTAGTACCAGCAACATTACGAATTCCGAGTCAGTCACACCGATCTTTGCCTTCCACTTTAGCAATTCCAGTGTGTGATACATTGTAAACGTATCTATAATTTTTTATGTTCCATACTTGTTTAGTATCAACTTTGCTTTGCTTTGTCTACACTTTGAGGAATTTTTATATGTTTTCTGGGATTAACCTATTAACAAGATGCCGTAGTGCCCGTTGCCTGTTTTTTGTTGTTTTTGGTTCTAGAAAAGCTAGAAAATGAATATTCTCGAAATTGGACGGGACAAAAGCAAAAGTCAATATTTCACCGAGGGGAACACGGAGCCAAAACACGAGACGGAGGAGGGCCTTGAGGGGCCCACACCCCCTGGACAGTCAGGCCTGGCACGCGCCTGAGGGGTGCGGCCGCGTCGGGCACCCCCTTGGTCTCCCCCTTTGCCTATAAGAAGCCCCTGATACCTAAACCCTAAGGACCCGATCAGATCTCCATGAAAAATTCTATAGCCGCCGCCACCATCGTCCCTAGATCAGGGGATCTGAAGCTCTTGCCGACACCCTGCCGGAGGGGAGAGATCATCCCGGAGGCCTTCTTCATCACCATACAGCCTCCGATATGATGCGTGAGTAGTTACACCTTGGATTATTGGTCCATACAGTAGCTAGATGGTTGTTTCTCCTCCTTTGTGCTTCCATATTTAGATCGTGTGAGCTCCGTTCATGATCAAGATCATCTATTTTTAATCATGCATGTTGTGTTTGCAGGGATCCGATGGATATTGAGATTACTATGCCAGATTGATTAATGGTTTTATCTTATTGATTATATCATGTTCATGTTGTTTGAGATCTTGCATGCTCTTCGTTTCTAGTAGCTATCTTGGCCAAGTATATGCTAGTGATTCCAAGAGGGGGTATTTATGCTCGATAGTGGGTTCATGCCTTTATTGAATCTGGGAAAGTGATAGAAATCTCTAAGGTTGTAGATGTGATGTTGCTACTAGGTAGAAAACAATGATCTTTTGTTCATGGAACAATTGTATTGTTTACTTTACGCACCTTTCTTAAAGCAGTTATCTGTTGCTTGCAACTTAATACTAGAGGGGGTTCGGATGATAACCTAAAGGTGGATTACTAGTCATAGATGCAGTTGGATGGCGGTCTATGTATATTGTTGTAATGCCCAGTCAAATCTCATAGGATCATGAATGTCTAGTATTGCATTCTTATGCCTTACTCTGTCCTATCAATTGCCCCGTTGTAATTTGTTTACCCAGCATGTTATGTTGTTTATCTTAAAGATAACACCTCTAGTGAACTGTGGACCCCGGTCCAATCTTTACCATTGATACATCTTCCACAGTTACTGTTTACTTTCTGCAAGACACCATTACCTTCCACACCATACGTTTAATCCTTTGTTTTCAGCAAACCGGTGAGATTGACAACCTCACTGTTTGTTGGGGCAAAGTCTTTAGTTTGTGTTGTGCAGGGTTTTCCAAGTTGCTAGCAACACTTTTGAGTCGTTTCCTTCCTCCTACCAGTTCGATAACCTTGGTTTCATACTGAGGGAAGACTTACTGCTGTGCTCATCATACCTTCCTCTTGGGGTTTCCCAACGAAGCTATACAGTGATCTGAGCCGCATCAATGTGCTACCCAGTTTCTTCTGGTCATCTTCACAAGTTAGGTACAACAATTTGTTGTGGTCCTATAACATCTGCTCGAACTATAAATTCTCCTTTTCTGTGTCACAGTCTCGCTTTGCATCAGAAATAACTCGACCAAGATCATCAGCGGGCTCATCTGGTGTCCGTTCTTCACCTCCTTCTTCATTGTCTTCCATTGTGGTATCAGTGTATTGATGTCTATGCACGCTTCTATTCTTGTAGACAATGTTGGGCCTCCAAGTGTAGAGGTTTGTATAACAACAACAAGTTTCCCTTAAGTGAATCACCCAAGGTTTATCGAACTCAGGGAGGTAGAGGTCAAAGATATCTCTCTCAAGCAACCCTGCAATTAAGATACAAGAAGTCCCTTGTGTCCCCAACACACCCAATACACTTGTCAGGTGTATAGGTGCACTAGTTCGGCGAAGAGATAGTGAAATACAAGTAATATGGATGATTATAAGTGGTAATTACAATCTGAAATAAAAAATGGCTGCAAGTAAACATGTAGCAGAACTGGTTGTATATGGTGTTTAATGCTTAGAAACAAGGCCTAAGGATCATACTTTTACTAGTGGACACTCTCAACAATGATATCATAATTGAACACATAAATATATTTTCTTCACTATGCTACACCAAACTATACTCTGATTGGATAAAGAACACCAATTCATTGCGTAGGGCTATAAAAAGCACTCCTTAAAGTTCGCATTCCCCAATCTAGATACCCCACACTATCACCTTGAGCGCACTAGATGGTTCCAGACAAACACCACAATTTCATAGAGACATCCTACTCAAATTATAACTCATGATAAGTATTACTGTAATCATTAGCCTAAGAGCCACACACAATGCGCACACTGTCACTTTCAAATCGTGGGACAAGGTGTCTCCGAAGATCACATTAATAAAAGCACTTGAGTAGCATAATAGATGAAGAGTAACATCTACTTATTCAACTAGATTACAAAGCTCATGATCACATAAAGATCACACCATGGGAGAGAGAGATAAACCACATAGCTACCGGTAGAGCCCTCAGCCTCGGGGGAGAACTACTCCCTCCTCATCATGGGAGTCAGCAACGGGGATGAAGATGGCGGTGGAGTCGATGGAGATGGCTCTGGGGGAAATTCCCCATCCCGGCAGGGTGCCGGAACAGAGACTTTTGTCCCCCAAAATTGGTCTTCGGTGGCGGCAACACTACGGAAATTTTTGTAGATGGATGCCGATCGATTTAGGGTTTTCGCGACGGGGGCAATATATAGGCGGAAGGGCAATGTCAGCGGACGCCCGAGGGGCCCACACCATAGGGTGACGCGCCCCCTGGCCGCGCCTGGCCCAGGTGTGGCTTCCCTGGGGTGCGTCTCCCCTCTCCTCCGAACTCCGTGTCGTGTTGGAAAAAATAGGAACTTCGGCTTTTGTTTCGTCCAATTCCGAGAATATTTCTGTACTAGCTTTTCTAAAATACAAAAACAGCAGAAAATAGGAAACTGGCTCTGTGCCACTTATTAATATATTAGTTCCAGAATATTCATAAAAATGCCACAAAGTGTACACAAAAACATAATATAATTGGTGAAAAACAAGCATGGAGCATCAAAAATTATAGATACGTTTGCAACGTATCACGTATTCAGGAAACATAGATCCATAGTTGTCATCATCGTTCTCTTCTTCATCGTCGTCTTCCATCATAACCCCTCTTTCTCCGTTCTTGGTCCAAACATTATAGCCGAAGATGAAACTGGACCGAAGTAGCTGGCTCTAAATGACTCTTGCGTAAGTGTGAGCCTTCTCATTCCTACATTCAACAGATGGACAACACATAAAACCATCCCGCCACTTGTTCGCCTCGGCCACAAGGCAAAAAGAACACACGCCTTCTCTAAAAGCGATAGAACGTCGGTCACCGTACATCCACGAATGGCTCATCTGTATTATACAACTATATATCAAACGCAATATGTCGTGGTGGTGTCACGACATATGCCATGGGTAGGATAAAGTTGGGGCCGATGGACTTGGAGGAATCCGGGGAGGGATGATGCACTGAAGACCACACTCGTATGAACAAAGAGAAATACAATGTATATTGGATTGAAGATCTCGTGTGGAGATAATACCTCATTCTCTACATCTAATCTCTTATAATCTGGCCATACTTGTGGCTACAATCATGCTCCTTGAGTTGTATCTCCTATGCCTCTATCTAGATCTCTCTTTGAGAGTGGAGGAAGAAGAAGAAGGAGAGCTCCTATTGAGCAGAGAGGGGAGGAGCCCTTCGGGGGCCTCTCTGAGAACGATCCCCTAGTGCTCCTTATAAAGGAGAGCCCAGGGGACAAACCTTGCTCCACACGCTTGGCATCTGCATAGCATATTCCTGGCATCTTCTTAGATGCTCAGCATATGCCTTGGCATCTTTGGGGATGCCATGGAATATTCCTTAGCATATTCTTGATGCCAAGGGCATATTCTCTAGCATCTTCTTGATGCCAAGGGCATATTCTCTATGCCCATGTGCCAGTCTGAGCCATGGGCGTCCCAAGACTGACACGATACTTGCTGGTCTTGCCTCGGCTTGATCCTATATCGTTGTTGACTTGCATGTAGCTTCCTCGGATGAATAAAGAGTGATCTGGGGTGATATACCTCGGCCCATATGCCCTGTACGAAGTGGAGATCCGGCCTACTTCCTAATTAACTCGGCCTGGGCCAAAAGAGGCCCAGCCGAGTTACTTCAGCCTTTTGCGGAGCCAAGCAGGCCGGGTCAGATGCTTCATTCGGCCCAGGCGGGTCTCCCTTCGTGGCCCAAGCCAATTGATCCGAGGGTGCCAGCCCGCAGTGGACCGAACCATCCAAGATCGGCCCAGCCGGGAAACTTGGCGGGGTGCTATGGTGAAACTGCTTGTGGTGGGCCGGGTTGCTCCTCAGTCGGCCCATCCGAAGCTCCTTGTTGGTCCATCACGAAGCGGTGGCGAGGAAGCGTGGGAGTCGGGGGAGTCCTCAGTGCGGGAGCGGGGCGCTGTGTTGGCGGGAACGGAGGAGATGGTTTGGCGGGGAAGTGGAGCGGTCGAGGTAGGAGGCCCGTGGTGGGCCGACTTAGGCTTAGGTCGGCCCACCCGGGGGAATGTCTTGACGTGGTTGACTCGGCAGTGATGGGCCGACTGAACCGATTTCTGCTATGATTTGGCCCATGGGTGTTTGCACCAGGCTGACTTTTACATAATTCGGCCTAACAGTTTCTTTTCCTTTTGTTCCTTTCTATATTATTCATGACATCATCAAATGGACTTATCTTATGCATAAACCTCTTCAAATTGCTTTATGCACTCACTGAATCTCCTTATAGCTCAACTCTGGGGCACCCGGGGTCATATCCCCGACATTAGTCCCCGAGGCCATGTGGGATTCGTAGAATCGCTCATGGGCTTTATATCTAAATGTACCCAGAGTTGTTTCCTGACATACAACTTTTTTGTCATATATTTCTTGGTCACATAATCCTCTTGGGTAAGTTTGTGACTTTGGCCTTCTTGGGCTCTGCTCATAACGCCGTTTGGGTCATCATTATTCAGCCCAAGTGTTCTAGGACGAGGTGGAAGTTTGGCCTAACATGTGGTTAACTCGGCCTGAAGGAACAAAGAGCCCAGCCGGGTGAAGAGGCTCTCGGGCCGAATCACTCTGTGGCCTGGCCAGGTCCTGGTGCGGCCCAGCCGAGTCATTTGACTCGGCCCAACCTTGGACCGTGCTTTTGACTGGCGAGATCCCGTGGTGGACGGCGTGCTCGGCTCATCCGGGTTGTTGGTGGTGGCCCGGTGGTAACTGCCGCAGATGATGGTCGCCGGCCCGTGGTGGTAGCGCGGTGGCATCAATGCCCCGCAATGGGCCGAGCGGTCTTTATTCTAGCCCGCCTAGGCGAGGCGACGAGGGAGCTCGGCATCGAAGTGGACCGGTGAAGACTTCATCCTGGCGAGACGACGGGGATGCTCCCGCTGGAAGTTTTGTTGTGGTCATTGGCAGGGGCGGTGCCTGGGAACGGGCCGGGTTAGGTGATCGGGCCCAGCGGGGATAATACGTGACTCGGCCTTTTCCGATCTGATTTGTCTCAGGACTTAGCTAGCTCGGCCCAGCCGCTGTTGATTCGGTCCAGGACACACTGATTCGGCCTAGATAGGCCCTGGCCAGGCCGAATCTGATCTAGTTCGGCCCAGAAGTTGTTTTTCCTTATATCTTCTTCCATTCAATTTTCATATTCTCTTCAATTATCATTTTCTCATGTATGTTTCTAATTGACTCACTTAATTCATCAACTCTGGGATACCCGGGGGTACACACCCGACATTAGTCCCCGAAGCTATGTGGGACTCGTAGAGTCGTGCATAGGCTTTATACTAAATATCTCCAGAGTTGTTTATCCGGATTAGAGTCTTTTCATATATCATTGATTTCTGGCCCTCTAAGGTACTGATTCATAACCCTTTGGGGTAAGTTTTTTTGACTTCTGGCCTGCTTTGGCATTGGTTATAATCCCTTTGGATAAGTTTTTTGACCTCTGGCATTCTTGGGCATTGGTCATAACCTGTTTGGATGAGTTTTTGGATCTCTGGCCTTCTTGGGTAATGGTCATAACCTCCTTGGGTAAGTTTCTGGACTTCTGGCCTTCATGGGCACTGGTCATAACCCATAGTGGGTAAGTTTCTGGACTTCTGGCCTTCATGGGCATTGGTCATAACCTCTTTGGGTAAGTTTCTGGACTTCTGGCCTTCATGGGCGCTGGTCATAACCCCTTTGGGTAAGTTTCTGGACTTCTGGCCTTCATGGGCGCTGGTCATAACCCAAGTGGGTAAGTTTCTGGACTTCTGGCCTTCATGGGCACTGGTCATAACCTCTTTGGGTAAGTTTCTGGACTTTTGGCCTTCATGGGCGCTGATCATAACCCCTTTGGGTAAGTTTCTGGACTTCTGGCCTTCATGGGCGCTGGTCATAACCCCTTTGGGTAAGTTATGAGTCCTGGCCTTCTTGGGCACTGCTCTTTTTACCCCATTGGGTAAGTTATAAGTTCTGTCCTTCTTTGGCACTGCTCTTTTAACCTCTTTGGGTAAGTTGTGAGTTCTGGCCTTATTGGGCACTGCTCTTTTAACCTCTTTGGGTAAGTTATGAGTCCTGGCCTTATTGGGCACTGCTCTTTTAACCTCTTTGGGTAAGTTATGAGTTCTGGCCTTATTGGGCACTGCTCTTTTAACCTCTTTGGGTAAGTTGTGAGTTCTGGCCTTCTTGGGCACTGCTCTTTTAACCCCTTTGGGTAAGTTACTATCCGAGTCATCTGATTCCAAATCCGAGTTACTTTACTCAAAATTGACTTTATCTCTTAAGTCCGAGTCCTCTGACTCAAATCCTAGATATATGACTCAAATCCGAGTTAACCCATTCCAAATTCGAGTTATTTTACTCAAAATTGACTTTATGTCTTAAGTCTGAGTCCTCTGGCTCAAATCCGAGGTATATGACCCAAATCCGAGTTATCTCGTTCCAAATCCGAGTTACTTTACTCAAAATTGACTTTGTGTCTTAAGTCTGATTCCTCTGACTCAAATCCGAGGTATATGACTCAAATCCGAGTTAACTCATCCCAAATCCGAGTTACTTTACTCAATTTTGACTTATATCTTAAATCTGAGTCATCTGACTAAAATCCGAGGTATATGACCCAAATCCGAGTTATCTCATTCCAAATCCGAGTTACTTTACTCAATATTGACTTATATCTCAAATCTGAGTCATCTGACTCAAATCCGAGGCATATGACTCAAATCCGAGTTAACTCATCCCAAATCCGAGTTATTTTACTCGATATTGACTTGCATCTCAAATCTGAGTCATCTGACTCAAATCCGGTATATGACTCAAATCCGAGTTAACTCATCCCAAATCCGAGTTATTTTACTCGATATTGACTTACATCTCAAATCTGAGTCATCTAACTCAAATCCGAGGTATATGACTCAAATCCGAATCATCTGTTTGCCACGATATAACTTGATTTGGCGTGATGACGATAATTTGCCTTTGATATGGATCCGAGTTATAGATCCGAGATTAAGCTTTGGGATATGATAATAGGGCTAACCGCTAAGAGATCTGATTCGAGATGTAGATATGAGATAGAGATTCGAGATATGATAAGCTGGCCAATAGTCATCCGAGATATGGGATAACCTGGCAAGATGGTGAAATATCAATCCGAGTCATAACATAACCTGGCAATCTGGCGAACTGAATAAAGCTTCGGCCCGAATGAGAGATATGATTAGTACGCCGAGTCTGAATACCAATCCGAATTATAATATACCCTGGCAAGCTGAATCAAATGTTAGTCCAAATAAAAGACAATCTACTGAGCTGAGTTAAAGGTTAATTCGAAGCATAAACAAATTGACTCAAATTATATCCGAATCATCAATAAGCTGGCCGGTAAGCTGAGTTAAAGGACAATCCAAAGCATAAATAAACTGACTCAAATTCTATACGACTCATAAGTAAGTTGATTCAAATTCTATCTGGATCATAAATAAGCTGATTCAACTTCTGTCCGAGTTATAAATAAGCTGGCTGGGAAGCTAAGTTACAGGACAATCCAAAGCATAAGTAAACTGAATCAAAATCTATCTGAATCACAAATAAGCAGATTCAACTTATGGCCGAGTTATAAATAAGCTGGCTGGTGAGCTAAGTCACAGGATAATCCAAAGCATAAGTAAACTGACTCAAAATCTATATGAATCACAAATAAGCTGATTCAACTTATGGCCGAGTTATAAACAAGCTGGCTGGAGTACAGATCTAAATCAACATAATGTTCTCTTAATCTAAAGGTGACTCTACGGATAAGTTGACTAGTCCCCGGGTTAAGTTATTTTCTCCCCGGGATGAAGGATTGAGTGTAGGTGGCTGAGTTATCTGGCACTTACAGTATACTTGGAGAAGTGTTTGGGTGAGTCTTGCTAGGTCATACCTGCCCTGCTGAGTTACTTGGTACTTACAGTAAGCTTGGAGTAGTGCTTGAGTCCTTCTTGCTGAGTCTTACCTGCTTTGATGAGTTAGACTTGGAGAGCCTCTACGCTTACCTCTTTGTTCTCTGTTGGCTTGGTGAAGCTGAATGAGCCCTATGAGGAAGAAGTTGATGAAGATGTTCCCGTCCGGATGGAATCCCAACCAACGCCACTAGAAGGCCCCACGGTGGGCGCCAAATGTCGTGGTGGTGTCACGACATATTCCATGGGTAGGCTAAAGTTGGGGCCGATGGACGTGGAGGAATCCGGGGAGGGATGATGCAGTGAAGACCGCACTCGTATGAACAAAGAGAAATACAATGTATATTGGATTGAAGCTCTCGCGTGGAGATAATACCTCATTCTCTACATCTAATCTCTTATAATCTGGCCATACTTGTGGCTACAATCATGCTCCTTGAGCTGTATCTCCTATGCCTCTATCTAGATCTCTCTTTGAGAGTGGAGGAAGAAGAAGAAGGAGAGCTCCTATTGAGCATAGAGGGGAGGAGCCCTTCGGGGGCCTCTCTGAGAATGATCCCCCTGGTGCTCCTTATAAAGGAGAGCCCAGGGGACAAACCTTGCTCCACACGCTTGGCATCTGCGTAGCATATTCCTGGCATCTTCTTAGATACTCAGAATATGCCTTGGCATCTTTGGGGATGCCATCGCATATTCCTTAGCATATTTTTGATGCCAAGGGCATATTCTCTAGCATCTTCTTGATGCCAAGGGCATATTCTCTATGCCCATGTGCCAGTCTGAGCCATGGGCGTCCCAAGACTGACACGATACTTGCTTGTCTTGCCTCAGCTTGATCCTATATCATTGTTGACTTGCATGTAGCTTCCTTGGATGAATAAAGAGTGATCTGGGGTGATATACCTCGGCCCAAATGCCCTGTACGAAGTGGAGATCCGGCCTACTTCCTAATTAACTCGGCCTGGGCCAAAAGAGGCCCAGCCGAGTTACTTCAGCCTTTTGCCGAGCTAAGCAGGCCGGGTCAGATGCTTCATTCGGCCCAGGCGGGTCTCCCTTCGTGGCCCAAGCCAATTGATCCGAGGGTGCCAGCCCGCAGTGGGCCGAACCATCCAAGATCGGCCCAGCCGGGAAACTTGGCGGGGTGCTATGGTGAAACTGCTCGTGGTGGGCCGGGTTGCTCCTCAGTCGGCCCATCCGGAGCTCCTTGTTGGTCCATCACGAAGCGGTGGCGAGGAAGCGTGGGAGTCGGGGGAGTCCTCGGTGAGGGAGCGGGGAGCTGTGTTGGCGGGAACGGAGGAGATGGTTTGGCGGGGAAGTGGAGCGGTCGAGGTAGGAGGCCCGTGGTGGGACGACTTAGGCTTAGGTCGGCCCACCCGGGGGAGTGTCTTGACGTGGTTGACTCGGTAGTGATGGGCCGACTGAACCGATTTCTGCTATGATTCGGCCCATGGGTGTTCGAACCAGGATGACTTTTACATAATTCGGCCTAACAGTTTCTTTTTCTTTTGTTCCTTTCTATATTATTCATGACATCATCAAATGGCCTTATCTTATGCATAAACCTCTTCAAATTGCTTTATGCACTCGCTGAATCTCCTTATAGCTCAACTCAGGGGTACCCGGGGTCATATCCCCGACACAATAACGATGCTAAAATTATTACCGCGCAGTCTAAATGAGAAAATAGTTGCTAACCTTTTAGGATACTTGGAAACAAAGATGAGGAAGCTTAAGTGTATCTCGGGCACCTCATATCATGTTTGTCTTCTGTGAACTCAAGTCACATCGCTCTAATCGGCTTTTTACCGAACACATCTAGTGAAGAAAAAAAAACTAGCACAAACCTATACCACATCCCACCCGGAAAAAACAGGAGTGAGGGGAGTGGTTGTGCCATATATAAAGGGCCAAACCAATTTTCCCGTTTGAGATACAAACCTGGACTAATGGGAGTGTCCACAACGCGCAGAAGGCCCCATACCCATTAGTTCCGGTTTATATCTCAAACCGGGACTGATGATCCCAATCGGCCCGGGACTAATGGTGTCGTACGCAGTGGGCGGCTCTTGGCCGTTGGGTCCATTAGTCCCCGCCTAGCCAAAGCCGGGACTAATGGCCCGGACGAGAGGCCCATTTTCTACTAGTACCAAATCAGAAGCTTGATCAGTCATCCTTGGAAAACCTAGATCGGTTCTCACCAAATTCCTTACCAAGAGAGAAAAAATCTTATGATGCGTCGAGGCTGGGAGGCAAGACTAACTTTCCCCAATGTTATCCCAACACACACACAATGGATCTCCGCCAGAGTCGGCGAATAAGAAATCTCTACTCACCACCAAGTCACGTCAGTAGGAGAAAAAAAACCTATACAGTAAAAACATGTTGACGCGTCTAGTAAAACAAAAAACGTTAACACTCACATAAAACAGCCGCAACATGCCTAGCTCCTGTGTTGTATGCGCATATGGACTGGCTACATGCAAATATACTAGTCCATCCCAAAAGCCCGAACTGAAGGAGGGATCTCCCTTATGATAGGGTCGCATATTCCTCCCATAGGAGAGGTGGAACTCAATAGTGAGCATCCTCACTAGCCTACGGTAGCCCTCACATAGTGGCAGTGTCCTGCCTAGTTTGTGTCGACCGTAGGAGGAAGAGGCAGTTTCCTTGACCTAGGCTATAGATTCTAGCCATTTTGGGGTTGTCTTTCGGCAATTTTTGCTATGCTCATAAGGACTTGGGCCTAGACAGAGAGAGCAGGGACATGGAATGGTGAAGGGAAGGTCAGTTCTCAAATTTCGTGGTTCCTACACATAAAAAGCTACCATGATGAATATAATGTATATATGATCTTATATACAAAATAACTTTTGCCAATAACATTGGGTATTCTCCGCATACTTATGAATAGTTCAAACTTCGCCTCTGCCCCACCTACCACAGTCGCAACCACTTTTTTTTTTGGTGGTAAGAAATAATTAAATCTTCGATGAGACCGAGGTGAGTTTAGAAAAACAAGAATTAAAGATAACATTTATGTTGAACCATTGCATGTAGTCAATCAGTGTCACCGTTGCTTGTAAATATTTATTATTATTATAGAAAACTATTAAGTCGATACGACCAAGGTGGATAGAAAAGAGCCAATAGATACACGAAAACATGACAACACCTCTCCTAACCTACCACCACCACAACCACCGGCATGCGACAAAATTGGGTTTAGATATTTTCTTCGATAAGACCGAGGTGCGTGTAAAAAACAAGAATTAAAGAACAACATTTACTTCGAGCCTCCTATAAGAGGAGGAGCGAGGTCAGGATACTCACAGGTGCACTGCAAGTGAGATACAAGTAAGGTAGTCGTCAAAGTTTGAAGGTCGGAGTATTTGAGAAGATTTGCCTATGAGAGTCGTTTTAGAAGGCCAAGGTAATCATTTTATAATATCCCACTCCTTTTACATGCTACTACATCGGCGAGAAGTGTCATCGTAATTAGATATCAAAAAACATTTATTTTTTAGATCCATCCTTGTCTTGAAGACAAAATTTTGCATCAAAATTAGATATTGGCCGTTGCATAATTTTTACTAGATTGGCCCTTGACTTACCTATCACAATTCCTTCTATAGCTGCTCAATGTTAGAAAAATAACACATTCATCCAACTCTGCAGTAAGTTTGACCATGGATTTCCATTAGTATGTTCGCGTTCTAGTCCCTTGGAGATGACGAAATTTGGGCTTTAATTTACCATAGGGATGGTATTTTGAAAAGGTATGAATATATTTAGTTGCCTATTTAGTAATATGGTGTCAGAGTGATAGTACATACTACTATATATGATAAAGAGACCAAATAGGTTATGGATGTTTAGGAGGGAAAACATCTTAGGCTCCCTGACGCCCATGTTTGTAACTTGGAACAAAGAGAACTATTAATTGCAACTATTTCAGTGAAAAATCATAAATAAATAGACTTAATATTTAAATAATACATGTAAAATAGATAAGGGGAATATGTAGATCTAGACACACTAATATTACATATTAGTAGTGCAAATATGCCCACAAAAAATATGACATGCCTCTAGTCTTGCACATGCTTAGGCGAAATGCTGGCCCCGTAATCAAAGAAGCAAGGAACTCCTAAATAGCTGAATGTCGAACTAAATTCTTATATGTTATGCAGGAATCTCAGGGGAATTTCAAAGGAACCAGTTCAAACTCTGCCGCTATGTTCTTGATTTCTAAGTCCGGATCCGCTTGGCGTTTGCAGAAGAGGTTTGATCTACATGCACAATGATGGTGTTAGAGCCGGAGGCCGAGATCACACTCGTGCGCTCGATCCCTCCCAAGTCGTTCTCCATCTGGCCCTTTGTCATGACCTGATGAGCAACTTCGCCTCGCGGATCCACATTGTGAAAATGGCGGCGGAGCCGGTATGGGCAGAGCTCAATTCTGCTTTTTCCCAATGGCGCATTAGCTCCAACAGTAGTCATCTCATGCTAAAGACGCCGAAGATCTTCGCCATGCCCACAACATCCCCTACCCCTAGTACTTATGACGGGGGATCCACCAGGGATAACTTAACTGGTGTTAACATGCCACTTGACATCAACGCGTTGGATCGCCAGAGATTTGAACAATGAATATGCCGATGATGCAAAAGCAACAAAGTAGAATTAAGGCTGGCAGCAACGCTGCCCTTCTCAAAATCCGATCCCATGGTTGTCTGCAATGCATGCTCAATTGGTGATCAGACTATCTATTATTTGTTCTTTTTTTACATCCTATATTTTCGTGTCTTTAGTGTATGCCATTATGTGATCTGTCTGCTATGTTGTTTACCACCATGTAATATGTTTTTGTGTGTTGCCATCATGCAAAAATGTTACTTATGCGTTTTACGTGTTCACCAATCATGTAATTTGTTTACTACATCAATGAAACATTTTGGATTTTTTTGGTATTTGAGATTATAAATATAAAATATATTAGTCACACTAAATTTTTGTGATTCTCAAGATATACAAAAGAAGGCAAATGGACATCTAGAAAATGTATATGGTTCTTACTCATAAGAAACTAAGTATTTATCTCTCTAAATCGTCTCTATTAGAACCTTGGAGAGAGGTTATATCGAGTTACTTGGGTGCATGATTGATCCGAAAGACCGTCTCAAATTATCTTTTTAATGTATGTTGAGAGCATTCACCACTTTAATGAAATCAGGTCCAAGGATCAAAGACACCTATAAATTCGAACTCATAGTTTCCAAGCACATGATTGTTTCAGAAGATCATGACCAAGTCTTCCCGTAACCTTTAGGACTAAACTAATATAAAATGATCATTGAGAATTACATACATTTATTGGCTTCACCGGTTTTAGTCTTGACCACGACACGAATGTTGATCTCTATCAAGACTTCGAGGTAAAAATGATGAGGCGTTGTTATAAACAAAAATATTATCTAGTTTTTTTTTGGAATTTTCTGTGAACTATTCTATCTATGTATGCAGTCTACGAGGTACATTAGTACATGGCATATCTGCTACTTACTCAAATAATGTAACACTACAGAATTACCCCATAGAAGGCAATTTTGTTGGGCGGCATAAACGAAAAGTATCGGGTAAAGTGTTTTACCCAAGGGACGAGCTTTCTTGGCACCTATCAAAGCTGGTGGTTGGTTATGCATCATGCTACATAGCATGACGACACTTAATTGCCACGGTATGTCACCAGCAAGCCCCTCGTCAACTATGTCATGTTAGATTGATGGAGACTCTTATTTGTGCGTCGTGGATGGTAAGCGACGTGTTGACTAGTCAACCACATCACACTGATTGGTGTGACCCACCACTGTCATGATGTTGGATTTGGACTATTTACACTTCGTAGAACTCTCTTTGTTTTTTTATAGATCTTGAGCACAAAAATATATAATTGACACGTTTGTAAGTTCAGAGGTAGTTATTTTCAAAAACTAAAAGTCATGTGATAGTTAATGTCTCATAATCACGTTGCTAAGCCTCCTGATAAATCTCCATGCATGTTAATGTTTACTTTTTCTCTCCGGCAATTAAAGCATGACCTCCTAGTAGATAGAGAGTGAAATTGTTAAGCATTTCTTTATAGCCCTTTGAGCAAATGCGGCCAAAATGATGGACCAGTGGACTGCACTTGCACTAATGGCCAAGACTTGCCACTCCCTGCTTGTTGGCATTTTGGTTATCGACAAACAAATTTGTAGGTGTAAGAGGTTGTGATCACGATCTGATGGGCTAACAATCTCAAGGCACGCAAGATTTATACATGTTTAGGCCCCGGGTGATGTTCCGATTAAATATCATACGTCCCGTGTCGGCTATATTTATATATGGAGTATGTGAGGTGCACAAATATTACAAAGGGTGTGTTCCAGCTAGCAGCCTACTGGGCTAATCGGGAACTATAGTGGATGACGGCTAGGGATTCTAGCCGGCGGACGATGGCTCTACCGGGTAATAGATGACTCTGGGTAGAGTGCAGTCGACGGGGTGTTCCAAGAGCTCTGAGATATTCGATCTCCTTCATGTATTTCAGTCACGCTCAGAAACCAGGGGATCGGCAGCTTCCGTTGCGACGTAACATGACACAGTGGGGACTACGGTAGTGCGGGGAGACACTGCTTCTGTCTTCGGTGGTGGTAGAAACGATAGCCTTACCGAAGGCTGCAACGGCAGACTCGACATGCACCATCGCCCGGTTCTTCGATGACACCACGCCGGCTGTGATGGGGTTCAGCGCCGACTCAGGCATGCATGCGACAAAGAAGGGGCGGGGGTTGGTGGACGGGGAGCAGGAAACGCTACGTGGTGCCAGAGGGAGGCCGGCGGCCAGAACCTTCTTGGTCCGATCATGTGAAATGAGGCGGCATAGTGTTGCAGATGTTTCCATGCGAGGCTATGGCAGACGAGGCGTCGGGTGAGGAGCAAGGAGGGAAGGTGGGGTGGGTAGAGCAGCCGATGGGGTGAGGAGCGGGGACAATAGATAGCAGACTATGTCTCTAGACCGTGGGAGAAGAAGGGTAGTGAGGGATCAGGGAAGAAGGGCAACATGTAGGCTTTTCATTGTGTAGTGGAGACATGCCTCTATTTTGGTTGTTCTATTTTAACTATTGTGTCTGTTGACAATTCTAAGCTTACAATATTGTCTCTATTTTGATTATTCTAGCTTATAGAAATTGCAGTTCTTATTTTATCCGTTCTAATATATATTCTTTCAAATCACATACACGTATGGAGACATGCCTCAAGACGATGATGGCGGAACGGAACAAAAATTGGCCTAGTTTTCTACAACCAAAAGATATGCATTTTGTTAATGTTTTGAAAGAACCCACCGAAATAGTTTTCGAAATTCTTATTTTGAAACAACCAAAGGACTTTCAGACAGATATAACCTATTCACAACATAATAAACCAAAGAAGCTAACAAAAAGGTGATCCCAAAGGTAACTTTGACTCCAGTACTATGTTTATCATCCTTTCCTTTTGGATGGAATACTTTCTTATGTAACTAATTAATTTGGCTCATCTTTGTACACTGGCACATATATTTTCTAGTCATCTAGATCACCAGTTTGTATTCCAGATTGTCCAGACAGGTGAATATCTTTGAAAATAAACTCATGTATTTTACTTTGTTCTTTACTATTCACTAACATAGTTATGAGGCATTCATCTATAGGCTGGCTATTTGTATTTTTACATTATACACTCATGGAATGGTTCCAATATGCATGGCCGGTATTCCACCATGCATACTTTTATTTTCTCTTCATAAAATACTCATGGTTATAACAAGTACTGTAAGGGATGTCGATGAGCTAATAAAGATATTTTGTACATTTGCTAAAATACCATGAGAATGAAGAAGAAGAAGATAATATCCTTAGGTCTTTCACCATGTGTGTATCTTAGCTTTATATCCTAGGTACTTTGCTTATGTGGCACTATAGTTAATAAGGAAAGAGATTGATGTTGTATCTTAGCTAAGAAACACCTTTTGCATGAAACCATAGGCAAAAAACATTGTTAGACCAATCATATGCATGCATGTCTTCTAAATCATTAAATATAGAGATACCACTTAAGAACAATGCATTGGAAAGATTGTCTCTTAACCATTTATTTCTCCTATGATAACGTGCTAAGATATATTTCATTATGAAAGGCCTTAACATTGTACGGAAATATCTAAGGAGCATCACAGAGTAAATATTAGTTAATAAAATTAATTAGTTTGAGAGCTTATCGGAAATGCAATTTTGATCTCGAGCACATATGCACTCTTTCTATGCTACCCACCCACACCAAGACTGGTGGTAACCAGAGGTTTATCGCGTCCTATCTGATTTTAGTAATTAAGGGATAGTAATTTGTGGGCATATGCCTGTGCACGCATCTTCTATATCTAAATAGCAATCCTCCACTACTATATTTCTCTGCAATTCTATGCATCCACATCACCCCAAATAGCAATCTTAGTTCGGCACCGATGCTATGTGGTCTTCCACACGTCCAGTCTATTTCTCAATTGTAACCGAAGGGTGAGATCTCCCATTATTTCCTTTAGTATTGTATGTATTGCAATAAATCAGCCAATTACTCTAGGCCAGTCGCTGCTGAGCCGAATTTACTTCGCCCATATCTGTTCCATTCACCTTCGCATCTCTGCACTCCATGCTAGAACTGAACCATCGATCCCCCCCCCCCCCCCCCCCCCCGCCTTCATCTTCATCTTCCTAGCTATAAAAATCACCCATCCCACACTCCGGTTGAAATTAGGAGGTACACCTGAGGGCTGTGTAGCCCTACCGAGCTCCACGCCGAGGCGATCAACGATGGCATGGACTGGTTTCTCAGATTGGATTGGACTGGACTAGAACCCATCACCATGTCCCATCGATATCCATGGCAGGACCTTCTCCGCCTCCTATGTTGTCATGAAAAAAGTGCGGATGTGTTTCTTTGCAGATGGCGTGAGTACGCAGAAGGATGTGGAGGTGTCCCAGACGCACCTGCTGTTCAACCAGAGCAGCCTCAAGGGCCATGATACTACTGACTTGGTTGCTTCCATCCCTTCTGTGGTCACAACCCCAAGTTAATTATGCAATTTCTTATGCCAATAGTATTCGATGGTTTTTTTCCCATTTTTCTTATTCATGCAGATTTGTTGGGGTAATACTACTATCTTACTTATCCCTCTTTTGCGAATATTATCATATTCTGTCCAATTTAGATTCCTGCAGCCATACTCAGTCTAATGACCTCCGTATATGTCCAATTATAATACTCCTTCAGCTGAAGCATTGGTTATGTCAAGCCATGTAGTAGCAATAAGATAATAATGTTTGCCGTTTGCCTGCTTATTTCTAGCAGATATAAGGAGGAGCCTTCAGCAGAAGTATGGAAATACAAGTCAGCCCGAAGCTTTGGTTTTCAGTCTTGATCCTTCTATTCTCAAACCATCTGCTGATATCCTTTTGGCAGTTCGTTCATGTATGAAACTCAAATAGCTTTTCTATAATATTTTTTGCACTGCTAAAATTGTATTGGATGTATGGAGAGAAGGATCATATGCTCAGTAGCTATTCCGTTGGTTTGCCCCTTGAGTCTGTACATGGTTGTAACGAGTCCAGATTACCAATGTTAGGTCTCTTTTACACACATGATTCTTCTTACTACCTTCATAGTCTACAACTGCGTCTCGAATTATTTATATATGCATGACCATATACTTTTATAGCATGCATAAATTCCCGGAGCAATCGTGCGGGGAATACTCTAGTTTAACAACAACGTTGCTCCTCCTCCCTACCGAGATGTCCAAGGATTCTGCACCGACAGCTCCAAACGAGCAACACCTCTAATTAATTCTGCCAATCCTTGGAAGAGTTCGCACCTATAAGAGAAAGGGAATACTAAAGACAACTATTGGCTATAAGCTATGTCCATACCATCTAGAGTCAATGTAATAATCAATATGTATAATATCTAAAGATAAAAATGTACTATTTTATTAATACATGGCCACTTTACACTCTTACATAGTGTCTAGGAGCACCTGTTGCAGCTGGCTCTTAACTAAGTCCACTCCTTTTCTTTCCTCTTGTCTCTCTCATCCAACTAAGCTTAAATATATTATTTTAATACTTATAGCCTGCTGACTAGATCTTATTATAACTGCTCTAACTGGACCTGTTAAATCCATCTTAAGCTGATTGACTGACCGGATCATGCTACGTCAACACACAACCCATACTACTAATTTTATACTAATCAAAACAGCTAATATGTACTCCTGTTTCAAATTACTCCGCCGGCGCGCTTATGTAGGTGAACTAGTACTCCCTCATTTTTTATTCAAAAAAATCCTCGAATTTTTGAAATAGATAGTATGAAATATGTACTACGTATACCAAAAATTCTAAGAATTTTTTGATGAAAAATGAGAGAATAGTAGGCCACCTAGGTAAGCGTGCGCGCGGAGTAATTTGAAACAGAGGGAGTATTGTTTTTTCAATAGTACCTTCAACCATCGAGTTTATTGTCTCACATAGTAAATATGACAATATATATATAGATATATTAAGGCGGGACCATTTCTCGCCCCATTAACGATCCACCCGATCCCGTTAGCGATTCTTGCGTGGTTACTGTAGATTCCGGGATTTTTCCAATCACCGTACGCCTCGTATCACCTCCGGTCCATCAAGCGTGTCATCAAGTAGAGGAGCGCACTATCTCCTTAACAAGCAGCGATTTAACAGGCCCGACGTCCCACGTGCGGGAGAGCCTTATCCCCTCTGCCCTCTCATCTCTCTTCAGAGCGGAAGTGGGTTGCGACTAGGCACCGGGTGTCGAACGGCGGCGGCGAAGAGCTGGTCAAGGAGGATGAAAGCCTCGCGAGCGAGTAGGATAGTCAGCGGGACGAGGCACTTGAGGGCCACAGTGGCGTCGCCATGGCCGAAAGCCGCCGCGTGGAGGCGGTGTGTCAGCGCCGGCGCGGGCACCGCGGTGGACAGCCACGATTCACGGCCGAAGGCAAGGAGCGTGTATAGGTGCTGTACAAGTAGAGCACGGCCTGGCGAGGATCCGTGGCACCGATGGTCGCACGACACCACTGCAGATCTTTCCCCTTTTGGTTATTGGCGGTATCCCCTCTCTCCGGGCCACCATGGCTGCCTCTCTTCCTGAGCTCTTCACTGTCGTCGTCGTCGCCACGGCGGTATCACCAAGCTTAGGCCCCGGGACTTCAAGCCTCGCTAGTTGTTGCACCGCTTCAACCGTGTGGGTGGATCATTGGCCTGCGGATGGACTCTGGTAAGATGATCCACCTCTGATCTCTCCAATACCTAGTCCTTTTTAGGGTTGTTTCTATCCACTTTTAGTCTTCTTAGTGTTTTCTTTTGCTCTCAACGACGGTGCTCCCAATATGTCCATCCTACAGTTCTGCGGATCCTAGATGGTGTGCCTACGCCTCCTCTGTATTCCATGGCTGAACCAGGCGGTGGCTCCCTTGTCTTTCTATATGTGTTTTTGCCTGTAAGATAATTTGTGAAATTGCAGCAATTTAGTTGTATTTTTGTAAGAAGTAATTATTTTAGAAATGTGAAAGAGAGGAGTTCATATTCAAGGTAATGATATATTTAGGAAGTCATTCATACTGTCCTGGTAAAGTGTACATTTTGTTTTACGATGGAGACTTGTTAACCCAAAGGACTATCCGTGTCAGTGTTTTATTTGCGCTACCCGTTACGTATCCTACATAGGTTAAGCAATCATATAACTTCCATAACCTATTCAGTCATGCATGATTTCAAGTAGTGCATCTAATGTATATTCATTTTCTTTTCTTTTGATCCTATCATATATATAAGCTATTGTGACTTGTGAGTTTTTCTCTGGCACATTTTACAATAGTAGATGTGTTCAATTGAGGAAATCATACATGTTCACATATGAAGAAATGCTCGCATGAGCCAATCTCCTTTTAGATGAAAACCTACTGGGTCGTAATAACCTCTGTCTGCTATGGTGTTCTTGGAGATATAAGTTTGAGATCCAAGATTGGAGAACTGTGTATACAATATATTGACATGCTTTGCCAATAGCAAGTGCTGTTTACAGGAGGTTGCGGGAAAGATAATGGCAGATCTTTGTAAGGTCCATCATACCGGTCTGGTATGTCATTTTACAGTTCTCACAAAATGCCTAATCTAGATTATTTTTTAAATCTCCTGTTGTTTCATATTTAACTAATGACCCATGTTTTGTTAAAGGTGCACTTAAATGGCGATGCAGGAAGCAAGGACCAGCTATTCTTTGTTCAGTACTCTGAAAATGTTTCATAATCATGAATGTTAAAGGGTGTTCTATACTCAGAATCTGCTCCTTTGTCACGATTTGTTGATGTTTTTTTACAATAAACAGAGCTTTCATATGATACGAAATTTACAATCATGTGATACAAAATACTGATATAGTTCATTTGCACAAGGGAATGGTGTAACCAGGAACCAATAATCATAAAATTACTTTGCGGTCTGAATTTCCAGCCACTACACCATAGGTTGGCTGCAGAAAAGTAGGATGCGCAAGGTTTATCATACAGGATCTAGATTGCAAGTAAAAATTATAACGTGCTCCGATGACCTTATATAGTCGTAGGAAACTATAAAATTGTGTCTTAATTTCCAAAGGATATTTTAGATGCATTTTGAATGTTCATGCCACGTAGTTTTTTTTTAAATGGGCGCATATATTAACGTAAACGTTTAATGTTTACACCCGGCCTCTGCATAACTAGGATGCACACAGCCCCACGAAGGACAGAGCTAGGGAATAAAGAGTAGACAAGCATTCAACAAAATCACTATCGAAAAGAATCTTGAATCTAAGGCAGATCAATCCTCAAGTCATGCGGCCATCCATGTCGGGAGAAAATATCCCTCGCTGTATCCTCCAATCGCATATATCCCTCCACAAATAAGCCATGAAACTCCATACGTTGGAGAATAGTCCATGATCAAAGAAAAGTCGTGGCTCGATAAATAACCTGCAGAGGTGAAGAGACAATGTTATTAAAAATCTTGTCATTTCTACTAAGCCATAGCGACCATATAATGGCAAGAGCTCCCACCCTAAATAAGGTTATGTACTTATCAACAATTTAATGCAACCAATTACCAAAAATATTGGTTACTGAGCTTGGAGGAGATAAACCAGAAGCTATTTGAATGAATGACCATATAGAGCGAGCGAATTTACACTGAAAGAATAAATGGCGAATTGTCACGATCTTTGCAAGATTATCTTTTGTTAGAATTACACCTTTACGTAAATACCATGAAAAAAAATCGTCTTAAGAGGTATTTTCATTTTCCAATTCTTACTATTGTCATCGACCAGGATATCAGGTTGGACCAAAGCTCTATAAAGTGAGCCAACAGAAAATTTACCATTTTCAAGTAATTTCCATTTGAACACGTCCACACCGTCCGACAGTTGTATCATGGATAATCGTAAAAGTAGATTCTTATAAGATAACCGTCTAGGACCAATGAGGCTTATTCTGAAAGACACATTAAGAGGGATGTTCTCCAACACTGTAGAAATAGTATCTCCTTTGTGTCTAACAATCGAATATAGAGCTGGATATTGTTCGCGAAAAGTAGTTTGGCCAAGCCACTTAGGGTGTGTTTGGTAAACTGGGTCATCACAGAATGACTTTCCCACCTCAGATATTCTCACCTCATACAAGCTGCATTGAGATTTTTTCAGGTGTTTGGTAGCTCATGTGTGTTCACCTATGTTGCGCGAAGACATTGTTTGGTAGCTCGCATGCATTGAGATAAGAGATAGGTCTGGTTTCTTACACATAAGACCTTTATCGGAAAATTAATTGTAAACTAGGACAATGTTTTACACAAAACACCCTAAATAAAAAATAAAAATCAAGCAGGTCCTCTTCTTCCTAAACGATGGCTGGCGGCGCTGGGACTGGCCGCCGCCGTCAGTGGGAGTCTAGACCGGCGGATCTTGGGAACCCCGCCGCCAGAGCTCGCTCGCCCGCCGCCGGAGCTAGATCTCGCGCGCCCGCCCCGCCAGGAGCCTGCGCCAGTGCAGATCTTGGGAACCCCGCCGCCAGAGCTCGCTCGCCCGCCTCCCGCCGACGCTAGATCTCGCGCGCCCGCCCCGCCAGGAGCCTGCGCGCCCGCCCGCAGGAGCTCATGCGCCTTCCCACAGGAGCTCGTGCGACCTGCCGCCAGGGCTCGCGCGCCCACCCGCAGGAGTTCGCCACGCCATCTAGAGGGAGAGCTCTAGGAGGGTGCCGGTGGAGGAGCTCGGAGGTGGGCAACGGCGATGGGCGGCGGTGGGCAGCGGCCGATGCGGTTGGGGGGATGGAGGAGCTTAGGAGAGAGAGAGAGAGAGAGAGAGAGAGGGAAGAGGAAGAAATGAGAGGGAGGTAGAGCGGGGGCAGGGGTCTGGGGGGGAGGGACGGGCCCACGTGTTGCGGGGCGAACTCAGCGGGGCTGAGGAGCGAAGCTCGATTTCAGCTTCTCTCCTCAGCCTGGCTGAGGAGGCTTTGTCGGGTGAAGTGGGCACTGCCGAGGTCATACGAGCCGGTCTAACAAGCAACAAAAAGTGTGAAATGGTGGGATGAGGTGAGATTTCCTGAGTTGAGCTAGCCTACCAAACACACCCTTATCTTCCCAAAACCTAATCTGTGATCCATCCTTAATCTCAAAAGCATCAAAACGAAAGAAATGTTTTTTGGTGGCCATGAGCCCTACCCAAAAATGTAAATCACCGGGTTTCCAAACCACTTGAGACACAGCTTTGGACCCCACATATTTCCTCCATAACATGGTTTGCCAAACGTCATCTTCAGTAAGTAGTTTAAAGAGCCATTTGCCCAGGAGCACGGTGTTTTTGACTTGCAAATCATGTATGCCTAGTCCACCATACTCCTTCGGGCGGCAAACCACATTCCATCTGGCAAACCACATTTCATCATGCCACATAGTAAACCTACGGTTTAATCATACATGACTCATAACTACATGGGCTATGAGCATGGAGCCAAAATTATAAACATATGGGAATAAATAGAAAATCATTTTGAAAACTTATGTAGAAGTGACTGGACGATGCTCCTTATATTTAATTTCTACAATATGTTTACTCTTCTGTCTTCATAATAAGAAATCAATATTTACAGACAAGTTGTTGTCTAGATAATAAACAACCGGGTACACGGTTTATAAGTTCTAAGTATAGTTGTTTGTAGAAATATATCTTTTTTGATTAATCTGATGTTTGTTCAGTAGAAGGATAACAGTTACCAATAGAATGTTTTGTCTAATCTTTATCGGCGTATGTAGTCTTGCAGGTTTTTACAATAATTCTCTTGGTTTTCCATATGGTCTGACTTTTGTTGATGGCCATGAAATTTTGCCAACCAGGGTTCATTATATGGATCTTTTCAAGGAAGCTTGACAAGCACGTGGATTAGTTGGTGATGACTGGGAGAGATTTCACTTATTTAATGAGGCGATTCAGCGGGCTTCTTCTCTCTAGCTTAGACACAGACAATATTATTATTTTGTTTATTTACATCACGGGTGCCGCACCAATTTTCCTAGTACAAACTGAGAATCGCTTGAATGACAGCGCAAGCATAAATTATGTCCTGCATACACTTCTTCCTATCCATATTTAGCGAGCTCTTACCGTACCTAATAGCATATCCATGTTGCTAAGAATACAAATTTCAAAAGTTGTATGCTTCGCTTACGCTGGTCATAGTAGGTGTATCATATTACTAGTATTATGCACATGATATTAATATATGATACAATCTTTATAGTGTATAGTATCGTATAGTAGTATCATAATATTATACTATTTATTGTTTTGTAAAATCCCAATAAAAATTTGTATGCAAGGTTTATTTGCTATTAACTTTTATAGGGATACACGCTATGATACAGTATCATAACATGATACCACTAGCATCTTTCTCTTTATTAATTACACGGCTACATCATCTTTTCGATAACATAGATTGCATGATACCATTTTGATACTCTCAATATGACCAATGTCGGCTGTATGACATTTTTCAGATGGATATTCAGCAAAAACTCTGCTAGACTTTTCCAGACACTCATTTACGTGGGAGTAGATCCAACCCTTAACCTGCTTAATTCCATGTTTAATGGTTAGCTTCAAACTAAATAATCCCCACACGAATTAGGTAGCAAACCCCTACAGAGTACTACCCATATCTAGCGTGGAGCTTTCAAGTGCAGAACGAACAATTTTCTTTAAAAAATCTAACCTTTTGGGTCCATCAGAGGGTCTTTAGATCTGCTTTACAGTGGACTCCCTCTCAATCCAGCGGCGACCAGTCCACAGGCTGGCTAGACGCCGCAACAACATCTCTACCATGGACCCCGCCTCTCCCCTTTCAGTATCCCGGGTTGATTGTGCTGCATAGTTGATTTTCTCCACCATGTCCTCCTTCTCGTTGTCGAGAACCGGAACCGTCATGCACCGCCGTGCATCAGATCCAGAGGGCTCTCGTGGTCGTGGTCAGCCAGTGTCACGATGAGTTGTAGGCCTGTAGCCATTTCACTGGATCGACGAGACGAACTGGAAAACAAAAAATCTTATCCACCGTCATCTCCTTCATGAAGGGAATATGTCCTAAGAGGCAATAATAAAATTGTTATTATGTATATTCCAAGTATATGATAGATGTTTATTTTTCATGCTATAATTATATTAATACAGAAACATTAATACATGTGTGTTTAATAAACAAATGGAAAGTTTCTAGTTATGCCTCTCTTATAAACTAGCTCATTGATTAACAAGATGATCAAGGTTTCCTGATCATGGATATTGGATGTTGTTAATAACGAGGTCACAACATTATTGGAATGGTGTGATGAACATTCATCCGAAGTATAGGATTACGATCAAAGTCATTGTGTTTATATTGTTATAACATCATACGAAGTAATCCTAATCCTTAGACCATGACATCATGTCAATCACTAACACTAGAAGACTATCTTGATAACATCAAACGTCACACCGTAACAGGGTGACTACAAAGATGGGTTCAGTGCAACGAAGGTGTTATGTTGAGGTTCATGGATCAAGAGTGGAATTTTTCCATCCCGATGATAGAGAGATATACTCTGGGCTCTCTCGGTGATATCACATTAGTCATCTTGCAAGCAAGTGATTTGATCACTAGAATGTTATATCAAAGGAACGAGAAAAGAGTACATATCGGTAATAAGATCAAACTAGGTATGGAGATACCAATCATCGAATCTCGGACATATAATATATCGCGAGACAAAGGGATTAAGTTACTAGCGTAAAAGGTTCTCACGATCACAAGAAGTCATCGTTGAATGTGTGGGAATCAGTATGGATCTCCAGGTCCCGCTTCTGATTATTGATCTAAGAGGGGTCTCGATCATGTCCGCATTATTCGTGAACCGTAGGGTGACACACTTAAGAGACACTGACACCATTTGGAACAAATAGTTTCTAGACAAAAAGATTTACAAAGCGCAGGAAATTATTTTACTAGACACCGGAATTGTTTTGGGTGAAATTGTTTCTGCATGAAAATTAGAATACTAGCAAGGGGTTTTATGTGAATGTTTGTTAATTAATATAATTAACAAAATTCTAAATAAATAAATAAAAGGAGTTTTATTTAAAGTGAGTTTACATTAAATTTGGTGGAAATTTAATGGGATTTTTGAGTGGGATTCTGAGTGGAAAATGAAAGGTCATTTTGTGAGTGGATGCTCCACCCACATGAATGGAGGAGGAGAAGGGTGCAGCCCCCATGCGCCGTCCACCCCCTTGGGGTTCCCTCCTCTTCCTATAAAAGGACCCCCTCTCCCTCTCTCATACTCACATCTCCTCGTGAAGGATATCTCTACCCTCTAGTTTATCCCCCATGGTCTCGAACTAGCAAGATACATGTTTCTATTTCTTTTCGTTTGAAAAGAGTTGTTGCTTCTGCTGCATCGCTGGAACGAGGAGGCGAAGGTTGCTCAATGGCTTGGACGTGTGTACGAGCACGGATGCGCTGCTGATTTGCGGAGCTGGACTTCTTCTCGATCTTGATATTGGCAAGCGTTCGTCTACATCATCAACGAGTACAACCTCATTAAACATTATTGGTTTACAAGGGTATGTTCTCTATGGATGTATATCCACCTGTTGCTTGTATCTAGTAGATAGATCTTGGTACTTAGTTGTTCCCATCGTAGGACAATTTTTGTTTTCTATGCTGTAAACCCTACACTTCATCCTTCTTGCCGAGCTCGACTTCAGCTATCCTATTGATTCCATCATCTAAACTCTCTCGCAGTCTCCCCTCATAATTACTCACCGACTAAAAACACTGACTGCAGGCCCACCGGATGTCAATGCTTGTGTCGTTGTCGGTCAGATCTATTCCAGCACCCATGACATCCTCAAGGTGAAGTTGTGGGGCTTCTTATGGTCTTCTTCTACACCTATGTTTAATATCTATGCTTGTGGTCATATTATTTAGGGAATGCAAATTATTCTTATTAAAGCCAACCTTCAGTAATGCATGTCCCGCATTTTGAAGTGTATTTTTGAAACAATGCAACACCTTCGGATATTTTTGTTCCCCACATGTTCTATTTTTCCATGAGTAAAAACTCACATACATGTTTTTGCACATCTATTATTTCATAAATACAGGTTATTCGTGAAAAGGGTCAGTGACGGCACATGTAGTCCAATCCATCCGGTGATTCACCTAAAAGAAGGAATTACATCTACATGAACAAACCAGGAAATTTCAACATTATAATGGACACGAGAGAGGACATCCATGTTGGTCTGTTTTCGTGGTTCAAATAATTCTTACACAACGACGAATGGTCCATCCATGTCAGGACAGTCAACTCTAGGAACAGGCCATGGGACAGTCGACGATGGCAGTATGCTTAGACATGTAACATGTTGTGCCGTGGTTGCCGGACTCAAAGAAGGTGTGAGGCAATATACATGGTTCTCTTTGATTTTTTGGTCTTTTCAAAATTATATAAGGAGTGTATTGTAGTATGTACCTAAGCTAGGATCGAAGTCCACAAGGATGTTGTAGCTTCATTTCAGTCGGGATGTTCATACTCAGTGCCATTTTGGGCGACAATGTACAACGAGAAGGTTGTTTTAACTAAAAAAAGGACGCCCTTCCTAGAAGAGTGATCTGAAACGCTTCTCTTACTGACACTTGGCGCTCTCTTGTTGACTCGGGCGTTCTCCAACCCACCCCTGTATGATACGTGGTCAGTGGAAACTCTTATGAGTCCTGCCCGTGTGCGACAAGCAAACCCGGCCGCGTGTTTGAATTGTTTTTGGCACTTAGTCCAGCAAGCTCTCGTAGCCATGGTTGAGCATTTTTCCTTTTCTCTTTGAAAAATGATACTACTCCTCCGGGGATCGAATCCCCCGGGTCGTTGCTAGCAGCTGTATGTGGGAGGACCCATCACGTTCGTATCTCCTTTCTTGTTCCTCGTTTTCTCCCTCACGGAACCTGCAGCCGCCGTCGTTGTCCATCCGCCCGCGTGTAGCTCCGGCCGCCGCACCACCCTGCAGATCTGGCCGCCGCGCCACCACCCTTCCCTGTAGCTTCGACCGCCGCGCCGCCGCCGGGATCTCCACCGCCGCCCACTCCATGGCATCTGGACACGGGGAGCTCTAGCTCCCGGCACTCCATGGCATCTGGACGCGGGGAGCTCGCTTTGCCGCACCTCTTCCCGCCCGATATTGTCGCCGCCAGCCCTCTCTCTGCCTCTTCCTCCCCATGCGCACCTCTGCTCCATGGCCGCTCTGCTCGCACACCATCCGTTTGCTGCAAGTCGTGGCCTGCCGTGGACATGTGCAGACAGCCGGCGGTGATGCTACACACGGCGACCGAACCTGCTACATACGGCTTCTCATGTTGCTATCTACGGCTATAGTAGTTGCTACCTCCGGCATCCGGACTTGCTACCTGCGGTGAGCGGTGCTGATACCTGCAGCGAGCAGTCCTGCTACACACGGCGACCGGACCTGCTACATATGACTTGTGGTGTTGCTACATGCGCGAGCGACGCAGCTCTATGGCATATTTCTTTGCTACAATTTTTGCTCTGACGATGTCTCCAGCGAAGTTAGGCTTTTGCTACATCAGCATAATCATCTTGCTACATCCGTTTTTTGATTTTGCTACAAAAGCGCAATTTTTTTGCTACGCGGTATCCGGCGAAAGTCTCCCGCGAAAGGCTCCGGCGAGTCTCCGGCGAAGTCGGTTTTGCTACATTAGTACTTTTTTTGCTACACGGTCGCCGGCGAGATCTCGGCGAACTCTCCGGCGAGATCTAGTATGTTTTTATATTTTTGTGTTAAACCCTTTTTTGCTACAGTGTAGCAAAAGCGGGACATATGCAGCAAAAGCGGGTCTGAGTGTATCAAAAGCGGGATTTGGTGGACACGTGTCAGCACGAGGATCCGGGGATTAGAAGTTTTTATCCCCGGAGGGACGCGTAGAACTGCTCCTTTCTCTTTTCGATCTCATTACTAAAAACTAATTTTCTTTTAAACCGAACATCAAAATCAATATCCGTTTTTACATATGGTCTAGTCACGTCGAGATCTATTAAACTAGATCTCATATTGATATTTTTTTACATACTTTCTTGTGCACTGCCTTTTGTACCTAGATTGCACCGCCTTTGGTTGCAAGTGCATGGGGGTGATGTCTTGGTGCACCGCACATGCACTGTCTTTTATACTATGATGCACTGTTTTTGGTCACAGTGCAAAACACAGTGTTCTAGCAGTGCATCGCTTGTGCACTGCCCTTTTGCACGGTGTTGCACTGCTTTTCCGTCGCAATGCATAACGTGCTTTCCTAACAGTGCAACCTCAGTGTACTGACTTTTTATACTGTATTGTATTGTCTTCAATCACAGTGCATGACTAGTGTCTTAACAGTGCACCACATATATACTTTTACTATGTTGCACCGTCTTTAAATACAGTGCATAGAGCTGTGCTGATTTTTATACTGTGTTGAATCTTCTTTTTCATTTCACTGTGTTTTTTGAAGTGCCCTGCTTTTTTAATCTCTTTTTGCTTTTGCATAGGGCCAACAACGGTGCAGTTTGGACAAAACAAGCTAGCTTGATTAGACATCTCGGTTGGACTATTTTGTGTGTCTAGTAGTAGCTACTTCCTCCGTTTGAAAATATAAGATGTTTTAGGTTTGTGAATAAGATGTATCTATTATCTAGCCATTTTTAATGTCTAGATTTAGTTGAATCTATACATTAAAAGATGTCTAGATACATCTCCTTTATAAATCTAAAACATCTTATATTTCTAAAGGAGTAGTTTTATAGCTCTGCAGATATCACAAAAGAGCTTGCAACGCGCGCACGTCGGCAGCTTCTGATTTCACGCCTGGAGGCCACATTTTTAATTTTTTGCGTGCATGCCTAGCTGCCATATCCTACCATCACGTGTCTAGCAGGAAGCGATCGCTGATGCACGGCTGCGCGCGCTGATTCCGCCTGGTTTTTTTTTTAACAAGAAAGGGGTCTGGAAAGACCCAACTGCAGACATTCATTAAGCGGTGGGAACAATTACAAACAGGACCCTGAAAAAGGATGACAATGCAAAGCAGTCCTGAACAAGTGCACAAAGGACCTTGGGAAGAAACTGAAAAACGCAATCAAGTCCTTGGTCGTCGCCACCGAAGAAGGGCTTCCGAAGTCGGCCTTCTTGACTCCGCCGGGAACGAATCACTTGGCGGCGAGAAGGAGGAAGCTCCGACCTGAAGCACCTGGAGAGGCCTCCATCTTGGAGGTTGAACTGAGCGCCATCTTGGCGTCTCATAGGACCGCTGAATCGGCCGAAGAACGCGGAGTCATCCATGACCACCGCGTGATAAGCTCATCGTCGTTGCAGCAGATGGTGGTCGCACCACCACGACAAGGCCAAGAAGAGCTGGCCACCGCACTTTCTCCCCTCGCCACCTTGGCAGGACAGAGAAAGATTGGGAGCACGGCTCCATCGCCGGTCATGGCAAGCACCAACCAGGCACTTATTGGAGGGCGGCGCTTCCCGGGACCTCGCCTCCTTCCACCAAAGAAGCAAAGCAGAGATCCGCGTTGGCGACCATGCAGTGCAGCGCCGATGCACCAGCAAGGTATACCATCCAGAGGCTTCTCCCGCTCGTAGGGTTGTAGAGGAATCCCCTCTTCCTTCCTCGCCTCCACGGCCGGCCAAGGAAAAGGGGGGACCAGCAGAACCACTAACAAGAAGAGAGCCAGGAGACATGCCTTATTTTCGGAGATCCCAACGCGTCGCCACACCTCCGCCCCCTCCGACCACCGGAGCTCGACAGAGAAAGAGGGCTTGCGTTGGATGCACGAGATCCGGCCAGGGGACCCCGGTGCCCTACTCCAGACTACTGGCAAACAACCAAGAACCCTAGATCTACTAGCTACTACTACGGATCCGGCGCCTCCCTTCCGCCGTCGCCGACCGGCATCGCCGGACGGAGAGGCTTCAGGTCGGCCCGGAAGAGACGAGGCGACTCTCAAAGCACCGTTTACTCGAGGGAGAGGAGAGGGTTCCTGATTCCGCCGGGTGAGGACGCACTTTTACTAGTTGCGCTCAGCGTAGAGCCATGGAGGTTTTTTTTTGGAACGGATGTGGAATTATCGATGGTGGCGTTCACTTGCATCAGCCATAGCCGATGACTGGATGCGTAGGGACAGATGTATTTTTACACGGAGGAATTCGACAGCCTAGTATATATAGCAATATAAAGAGGCGCCTGACCGCACGACGTTCCAGACTCAAGTCGACTCATTTATGATGCGGCAAGCGGAGTCCATGAGACAAAGAATAAAAGGGATGCCATGGATGAAAATATGCGTCGCATTCAAGCTCCGGACATATCCACTCCGATCCGATGGTTAACCGATGACCATAAGTTAAAATCAGATAAATAGCAACAATTAGGATGATGTGGCTACACCAGATTTCAGCTTGCAATCATTAATTATACGGAGTATATATCTTAGTGGGGATGAAATTTATAATATTATAGAGTATAGATGGCTATCGTGGATACCGCCCAGAGTGCTCGCCAGTAACATGCACTTACGATGTTCTGGTCAGGGTTGATGGTAATGGTGGCGTGCACTACGGGAAAATTCAATGCTGCCGTGTATTGGGCTTTGCCGTGTGCATTACAAAAATCTCTTTGCCATGTAATCAAATAGTACGACGCACGGCAAAGAAGTGTCGCACGACGGCATGATACGGGATACATGGCAGAGTAAACCTTCACGGCAAAGCCAAGAAATAACACACGGCAAAAAAACTGTCCACGGCAAAGGCCAAAAAAAGGTCACGGCAATGAAATCACACGGCACACCATCTAGTGGGGCCCACTGTTTCGGCGCAGTTGATGGGCCGTGGTAACGGCAAGGCTTTGCCGTGTGCCTCAACGTCAGGCAAGGCAAAGTTTTAAATTCTAAATTGATTTTTTTCGCGCGAAGTATTCTCGCCATTATTTTATTCAACGCGCAAAATATTCCCACTTGTTTTATTTAACAAGGGACTGTCTTTGCCGTGCACCCTACACGGCAAAGGAGCCTTTGCCGTGCGCAGTGCACGTCAAAGCTCTGTTTTTTCTTTTTTTTCTTTTAGCACATATTTTATATTAAATATCACCCATAGTGCATCTATGGACAATTTAATTATGTGGTTTGGCCACCCCACTTTAATTATGTGGTTTTTTGGGATTCCGGCGCTTTAGCGGCTGTCTCCTATCGAAACCCTAGTCTACGGGGCACCCGAGGATCTACCCCATAGCTTTCTCGGCACGAGGTTTCATCAATATACTTTTTTTATTTGTTAAGGTATGTTTGGTCCATAGATATAAGGAAAACCAAGATTGAGACCATGTGGCACATGCTAGCTACCGGTATACCCGCAATGGGATATTTCCACCTAGAGTTCTAGGAATCTGCTAAGTGTTATCGCCCAAATGTGAAGAAGGTCACACCGGGGAGCTATGTATTATATATATGGGACTTCCACAACACTTTCACATGTATCCTACATACACATGCAAGTTTCCTAGGTTCACGTGCAAGTTCGGTGGGTTCTTAGGGCTCCGGGGGTCGAAAGCACCGAAAGCATGTGCCTATTTATAGTGCGGTGGCGGGGCTTCGTGGGGCCCTCCCGGCCTCGGCTAGGCCAGATATCAGGGGTAGTGGTGACGACGGCGGGGCTTCACGGGACCTTTGTTGGTCCGCCCGGGCCATGCGTCTAGTTTGCCCTGCCGCTGCACCTGGTCGGCTACCGTCGATCGTGGTAGAGGTTGGTCCCTCCCGCGTGGTTGTTGTTCTGCTGTCCCCCAGTGGCCATGGTTTGTTTCCTGCTGGTACATTTGATCAGCTACCGCCGTCGGCGGTGGAGGTCGGTCCCTTCCGTACGACTGCTATTCTACCGCCCTTCGCCTATTGTGTCCTCTCTGACATGGTTATACCCCGCGGGTACATGATCTCAGCATACCTGGTCCAGCCCAAGGAAGGCCCACGGCAAATATACGCCGGCCCATAAAGACTTTCGGGTGGCCCAGGCCCATGACGCCTTCGGATCCTTGAAGAGCAAGACTAGAGTAGATAGGAAATTCAAAAGGGTAGAACCCTAGAATCTGTAACCGACTAGGTCTATGCCCGGGACCTGCCTGAGACTATATAAAGGCTAGGAGGGCGCGACCTAGATCTCTCTCTCATACTCTCGCATACACGCCTCCACGCCAGATTGCATCTGCGCACCCTTGTAACCTTCGGTTCCGCCATAATCAAGAGCAGACAAGCAGGAGTAGGGTTTTCCCTCCGGGGGCCTGAACCTGGGTAAACCTTGTGTCCCCGTGTTGCTTGTTTGCTAACCGTTCCACGATCTCCAGCATCCCCATCTTCTCCAAAACCCAAGTCCATAACAATGGGCATTGATGAGATTAAACCTCGTCAATTGGCGCCGTCTGTGGGAACTGGGGACGCTGATTGTGCGGTCGTGACAGTCCCAACCCGATCGATCTACAACTCTGCGGCGACGGAGAGTCACCTCCTCTTCGGCGCTTTCGACTTCACCGCCCACTCACCGGCCACCATGAAGGACTTCGAGCCCGTAGGCGACGGACTCGAAATCCTGTTCGGGAGCTTCTGCTTCCAGGTGGGGCAAACTGGCACCCTCCGCCTCCCTGAGCGGGTGCCCCTACCATCAATCAGGCCCGCTTCGTGGACCCCACACTCTGTGCTACGCACAACATCATCAACAGATGATTCCTACGACAGCACCAGCTGCAACTCCGATCTATGCGATCTGTCGTCGGATGAAGGGACCTACTGTTCCGGATCTGAAAGCTGCGGCAGCAGCGGACCAATCTACGAGCGCTACCAATGCGCCGTAGTCATACAGGCTGACGGGGATCAGCACACACCTAACCCGCCACCCAACTCGAACCCCAACCCGCAAGACAGGAACGACGGGAACAGAAGAAGCCAATCCCCCCCACCCGAAGGGGAAAACAACGGCCACGTCATCCGCCTTAGCAAAGAAGGATGGGCCCAGGCACGCAACGCCGTGGCAGGCAACATAGTCCTGCCTGCAGACTCCTCCCGGGATCTGCTGATGGCCTACCACCTGCTCCTGATCGAGGAGCACAAGAAGAAGGTCAAGATGCAGGAGGTGCTCGACAAGCGCAAGCAAGCAGCCTCAGAGTCCAGCGCGCGACGAGCTGCGCTCTCCGCCATGGGCATTGGCTCTAGCTCGAACGCCAACCAAGGCAACAAGCACCGCTCTCGGGTGGAAAACATGGACCCCAAGGAGCGCCGGGAGGTGACCAGAACCCTCCACACATCCTTCATGGAGATGGACGCCGACGGCAACGTCATCCTAAAAACGCCGCAGGCTGCGATCATGGCAGCCACTGCGTACCTCGCAGCCCACCCACCTCCAGAGGGGGACCCAAAGAGGTCCATGCACAAGTACGCACTTACCGGACTCGGACTTGTAGGAGCCGCGCTCCACCAGGAAGCTCCTGCGGAGCCAAAGAAGAAAGCTCCGGCCAGGCACAACCGCAGTCCCATCCCTTCATCCGAAGAAGAAGAGGAACACGACCTTCTCGAAGAAAGAAGAGCTCGCGTCATCATAAACGCGACTACGACGCCAGAGACGCGCTCACACAGCGCAAAATCGACAAAGCGCGAGCCAAGCACGCATGCTCGTCCGAATCCGAGATGGATGAAGATGAAGGAGAACTCTGCGGAGCCCGATGCTTCAGCAGATCTGTTCGGCGAACAAAGATGCCAAGCAATTTCAAGCTTCCTTCGGATACTCCGAAGTTCGATGGCACGCAAGACCCAAAGGCATGGCTTAGTGATCATCTATCATCCGTCAAGCTGCACGGCGGCAACAAAGAAACCGCCATGCAATGCCTTCAGCTGCAGCTGACAGGCGCGACACGGATCTGGCTCAGCAGCCTATCATCAGGGTCCATCCGAAGCTGGGAGGAGCTAGCTTACAGCTTCATCCGAAACTTCAAGGGCACCAGCAAGAGGCCCGCCTCAATCGAAGAGTTGCGCGCCTGCACTCAACGAACGGGCGAATCCATTTGCTCGTACATACTATGCTGGTCCAACACAAAAAACTCCACAGCACACATCTCCGAAGAGAGGGCCATCGACGCCTTCAGGGACGGCGTCAAGCGCCAAGACTTCAAGGAGGAACTTGGGCGCGTCAAGCCCAAAACACTCGACCACCTCATGGACATCGCCAACAGGTGGGCTAACGGCGAAGATTCCATTCACCGAGCACAATCGGAGGAAGAAGAAGACTACGATCAACGACGAGAGCGCCGCAGCAAGAGAAGATCGCGCGTCTACGACGATCGCGACGGACCCGACATGGTCGCGGCCGGCTACGCCGATCGCCGCAACGACGCTAACCGCAACAGCGGAGGATACCGCGGAGGAAACTTCCGTGACGGGGGACGCCCAACGCAGTCGTGGCAGCGCCGCGACCGCGATAACTGACCCTCAGCATACGAAAAGCTTTCGGGTCCATGCACCATCCACTTCTACATTGTCAAGCAGGATGGCAAAAAGAAGGCGAGCCACATGCTCAAGGACTGCCGCGAGTTCCAAAAACTCAGCGAAAGCATGGTGCAGATGAGGTAGCAAGCCCCAATCCCTGCGTTCGGAAACGCACCCGCGCCAGGTGAAATAGCGCATGGAGCTCCTCTACCGCCACCTGTAGGAGGCCCGAACCAACCAGTCGCACCAGCACAGAACAACGCTGGGAACGGGTATCCCCAGCCGAAAGGAGCACTGATGATCCAGAAGGGGCGCCCCACGAATAGGGTGCAGAAGAAAATCACCCGACAAATCAACCTGGCCGTAGCAACTCCACCCGCCATCCCTGAGTACCTCAGTGGATCGGAGTCCTGCATCACGTTCAGTCGTTCGGACCACCCTTGCCAGATCCCTCTCCCAGGTCATGCTGCCCTGGTGCTGGAGGCGCAGATCGGAGGTTTCGAGATGAGTCGCGTCTTCATGGACGGCGGCAACGGCATCAACCTGATGTTCGCAAGCACTCTAGCAGCAATGCGGATCCCACAGTGCAGCCTGGAACAATCAGACACAACGTTCCACGGCATCGTTCGAGGGAAGGGCATATTCCCCTGGGAAAAATATGGCTCGATGTCATCTTCGGCAAGCCGGACAACTTCCGACTGGAACGGCTCGAATTCGAAGTGGTGGACTAGCCATCACAGTACCACGCCATCCTCGGGTGTGTAGCATTCGCAAGGTTCCTGGCTGTCCCACACTATGCATACCTGCTACTCAAGATGCCAGGGCCGAAGGGCGTCATCACAATCCGCGGGAGCTTCACTCGATTGGACCAATGCGTCAGGGATTTCAACAGAATCTCCCAATCATTCGGCATGCAGGAGGAACTCGTAAGGCTCCGCGAGGTGACGGACAATGGGGCACCCCCAGTCGCACGACAAAACGCACCTGACATGTCCTTCGACTCCACCGTCAACACGAAGAAGGTGCAAATCCATCCGACGGATGCCTCCAAGACGACGCTGATCGCCAACGACCTCAGCCCTGCATAGGAAGGCGCGCTCGACGAATTCCTCCGTGAGCGCTGGGAAATCTTCGCCTGGTGTCCTGCGGACATGCCAGGAGTTCCCAGGGAATTCGCCGAGCACGCACTCAACGTCTTTCCAGACACCAAGCCCGTCAAGCAGTCCATCCGGAGACTGTCCGAGCCACGGGCCGAAGCTATTGGCAAAGAAATCAATAGACTACTCGCTGCAGACTTCATCAGGGAAATCAAAGAAAGCGAGTGGCTCGCAAATACAGTGATGGTCCCAAAGAAGGACACAGACATCTTGCGGATGTGCGTGGATTTCATGTCGTAAACAAGCATTGCCCGAAGGACCACTTCCCTCTTCCTCGGATCGATCAGATCATCGATTCGACTATAGGTTGCGAGAAACTCTCCTTCCTCGATGCCTACTCAGGCTACAACCAGATTCGACTCAAGGTCAAAGATCAGGAGAAAACGGCGTTTATCACACCGTTCGGAGTGTTCTGCTACAATACAATGCCCTTCGGGCTAAAGAACGCAGGTGCCACGTACTAGCGAAGCATGCAGACATGCCTCAAGGACCAGATCAGTCGCAACGTTCAAGTCTATGTCGACGACATAGTCATAAAAACCAGGGAAGCAAGGTCACTTATCGACGATCTCCGCGAGACGTTCGACAACCTCGATCGCTACAGGATCAAACTCAACCCCGAAAAGTGCGCCTTCGGCGTCCCATCGAGTCAGCTGCTCGGGTACTTCATCTCTCAGCGAGGGATCGAGGCGAACCCAAAGAAAATTAGAGCCATCATGGCGATGGAGAAGCCAAAAAACCTCAAGGGTGTCCAGCAGCTCGCAGGACGAATAGCGGCGCTAAGCAGATTCATCAGCCGCATGGGCGAGAAGGACCTGCCATTCTACCAGCTGCTACGCAAGGCAGATAAATTCGAGTGGACGCCCGAAGTCGACGATGCGTTCGAAAGCCTCAAACAGCTACTCTCCACGTCGCCCGTCCTGGTCATGCCAAAGGAGCGCGAGCCTCTGCTGCTGTACATAGCAGCCACATATCAGGTGGTCAACACCGTGCTAGTGGTCGAACGACCCGAAGAGGGCAAGACCCACGGGGTCCAACGCCCAATCTACTACCTCAGCGAGGTACTGACGCCAACAAAACAGAGGTACCCTCACTACCAGAAACTCGCCTATGGCGTGTTCATGACGGCTCGACGGCTGAGCCATTACTTCCAGGAGCACCAGGTGATGGTCGTCAACAAGGCACCCCTGAACAGCATCCTGAATAACCCAGAGGCCACAGGACGCGTGGCCCTGTGGGGCATCGAACTGTCACCCCTGGACATCGTCTACGAGAAGCGACTCGGAATCAAATGTCAAGTCCTCCCGGACTTCCTTGTACATTGGATGGATCTGCAGCTGCCAGACACCCTAGACATGTCGCAGTCATGGACGATGCACTTCGACGGCTCCAAACGTGAAGCCGGAGCAGGATCCGGGGTCATACTGACCTCCCCGCAGGGCGACCAGATGAAGTACGTCCTTCGGATGAAATTCCGAGCTTCCAACAATGAGGCCGAATACGAAGCCCTCATCCACGGCATGAGGATAGAAAAGATCTGCGGTGCAACGCGCCTGGTCATCTACGGTGACTCCAACCTCGTCGTCCAGCAAACGATGAATGAGTGTGACGCACACGCCGAAAACATGATCGTGTACCGCGCACTCTACAACACACTCGAAGGAGAATTCGACGGCTGCGAGCTTCGCCACGTCGGGAGAGAAAGCAACGAGGAGGCCGACAGACTCGCCAACATCGGCTCCACCTGCGCAAAGGTGCCACCGGGTGTGTTCCTCGAATAGATCTGCGTGCCATCCATCAAGCGGAAATTCCCCAAAGGATCACCCGAAGAAGCAGAACACTCGGGGGCTACGCTGCCTGAAGGATACGAAGGACCCGAGAAACTGGACACAGAGGTTGCTATGGTCAACCTGGTGCAGGTCATGGAAGTCGAAGAAACTTGGACGCGACCATACCTCCAGTTCTTGATAAACGGAGAACTGCCTGACAGCCCGACAGATGCCCGGCACATATCTCGTCGGTCAAAAGCCTTCACCATCATCAATGGCGAGCTGTACAAGCGCAGTATTACGGGTGTACTACAAAGGTGTGTCACCATCGGTGACGGGAAAGCCATCCTCCAAGACATCCACGAGGGCATCTGCGGCCATCATGCAGGCAGCCGCTCCCTTGTCGCCAAACCTCTACGAGCTGGATTCTACTGGCCAACGGCCATGAGCGACGCAAAGGACATCGTCCGACGATGCAACGGGTGCTAAAGGTTCGCCGACAAACCGCACGCACCCGGGTCAGAACTCAGACCCATACCTATAGCCTGGCCCTTCGCCCAATGGGGCCTCGACATGATCGACAAATTGCCAAAGTCCTCGAAAGGGGGGCACGTTTACCTCTTGGTCGCAGTCGATAAATTCACCAAGTGGGTCGAGGCCATGCCGGTTACCAACCAAAAGGGCAAGACCGCCGTCAAGTTCTTCGAGTCCATTGTCTACAGGTTCGGCGTACCGCACAACATCATTACCGACAATGGATCAAACTTCATCTCCAAAGAATTCCAAGACTTCTGCGAAGGCCTCGGGATCAACATCACATACGCCTCAGTGGCTCACCCGCAAACGAACTGGCAGGTCGAAAAGGCCAACGGCCTAATCGGCACTGGCATCAAGAAGCGCCTCATGAGCCCACTCGAACAAAAGGCCGGAGCCTGGACGAAAGAGCTGCCATCCGTCCTATGGAGTTTGCGTACTACGCCAAACAGCTCCACCGGCTACACACGGTTCTTCATGGTGCATGGAGCCGAAGCCGTACTACCAGCCGAAGTACGCCACCAGGCCCCCCCGGGTCGTCGCTTACAGCGAAGCCGAATCCACGGCTGCACTCGAAGACGCCGTCGACACACTCGACGAAGCAAGAGACGTAGCAGCAGCTCGATCAGCGGTGTACCAGCAGAGTCTCCGCAACTACCACAGTCGCCGGCTACGCCCAAGGTCCTTCGTCGAAGGAGACCTCGTCTTGCGACTCAAGCAAGAGCGACCGAAGAAATTCGAGTCACCATGGGAAGGACCCTACATCATCACCGAGGTCATCCCAGGTGGCGCCTATCGCCTCAAGCACGTGGAGTCTGGAGTCGCATACTCCAACCCATGGAACATCGCGCACTTGCGACGATTCTACCCCTAGCTACCTACCCCTTTACTTTCAATAAGGCTTTTCAGCCAAGGCTATTCAGCCGAACAATGTACTTCCTCCATTACGATATAAATAAAGCTAAGTGTCTCGCCCCAAATTTTTGTTTCGCTATTTGCAACTTTACTTTATGCTACAAACACACTCGGGGGCTCCCTCACCTCACAATTTCATCGACTGAGGATCACGCGTGTACACCTGAGTAGCTGACAACGTCAGGCAAACGAAAAGGACACGTACTCAAACAAAACATTGCGTGCTTCCAACAAACAAACCTTTATAACAAAGGGCACAACACGCCCAGTCGAAATATACAAATTTTACATCTATCTCTTTTACAGGTACTACCTATTCTGAAGAATAACTTGAGCACGCTGCTCAAACAAATCTACGACCTGTTCGGCATACTGCCTTACAGCCGCATAATGTGGACGCATGTCCCACTCATCACCATCCGACCGAGGAGGTGGCCCAGCCGCCACAGCAGACAAATCTACATCAGGCCGGTGCAGCCTCACAAGGGACAAAGCAGCCTTCACTCCTGCGACGAGCTGTTGCCGCACCAGCTCCTTGACATTATTAACGCTCCGAAACTTTGACAGAAGACCCGCAAGGCTTGTTGGCACGACATCCAATGGAAACATGACATGCAACACCGATGCAAGCGACTTCTGCACCTGACGAAGCACCCGCGAAACCTGGTGCACACGATCCTGCACCGTCGCCAGAGCCATGGCACGGTCACGATCCATCCAGAAGAAGCCGCCAGCCTCCATGTCTTGTTGAGTCAAGCAATTGACCCGAACAGTGACACGCTCTTTCTCCTCCCTCGGAGCAAGGTTGGCACCTGCGACACTCACACAAAATAAGACGCAAGGCCAGCAGGCGCATCCGAAGAACTGAGCTGCAGCTCGAAACAAAGAACAACTTACATTGAAGCTGCTCAGACAGCCGAAGCAGTTCCGCCATCAAGTACTCCTCTCTGGCTGCACCACGATCTGCCTTGGACTTCCAAACATTGGCATGACCACGCACCCCAAGCAACTCCTTCTCAAGACTACGAACACGGTCTCAAAGAAAAGCAAGTTGTGATGAATCATCCAAAGATGGCCGCTGCCGTGTTGCAGGCGAGGTGTCTACGGGATCAGCACCCGAAGGAACCTAGAGCAGCAGAGAAGAAAAGGACATAAACATTCAGACAAAGAAGAGAACAACTCAACAAAACTCATTAAGCATATAAAGGCCACTACGTGGTACAAGTATCTTTGTTCCCCAACATAATTACAAGCAAAAGAAGATTACAAACTATCCTATAGCTACAACGCCTAAGACGCGGCACCCTGAGTAGCCTCGGAGCCGGATTGCCTCGCCATGGCCTCCACCTGTTGCCGCAGCTCATACTCAGACAGCAGATCAATGAGCTTTGGCCCATATCGCTTGCAGCGAGCAGAATAGGTAGCAAAGGCTACCTCGGATCCATCCGCGGTCGTCGGCATCCGGGAGGTGATCTGGGGAAGGTCCAGCTCCGCTCCAGCCGCCAAGGCCATTGCCAGCCCGACGGACGCGCTGATGCCCTTCTGCTTGCGTTTGTTCGCCGCAGGCGCTTCGGCTGACAAAGCCTCCGCCAGGGCGTCAACATCATCAAGGGCCACGCCCTTGGGAGCAAGCTCCTTGTAGAAGCGGCCAAGGACCTCCTTTGCCTTGGCAAGTGAGCCGACGACGGTGCTGCAGCGATCTTCGACCGCTGCAGCAGCATCATCTAGAGCACTCCCGTGCTCCAGAGCGTTGCGGTCAAACTCGATGCCTGCGGCATCTGAGACAATAAAGTAAAGGAATGAAGAAAGCACCAAGAAGAAAGACAAGAAAAATAAAAGGATCAAAAGAAGATACTCACCCGAAATAGCCTTGGCAGCAACCATGAGCTTATCAGCCACTTCTCTTTCACGCGCAGCCGCAGCAGTGGCAAGCTGCTCCTCGCGGTCCGTGGCCTCCTGCTGCAGGCGCTCCTTCGCCTCGGCCGCAGTAGCCAGTTCCATCTCAAGGAGCTCTTTCGCACCAGCGGCGTCCTTGGCCTTCTTCTCCGCTTGACCAATGCTCTTCTTGAGAGCATCAATTTCACGGAGGGAAGTGTTATGCTCCTCTGCATTCAAAACATACAAGTGTCAGAAAGCAAGACAATAATGCAAAAAAAAGGAAGAAGCAAACATCAAAGGCATAATAGTACCTTGAAGCTGCTTGAGGATGGCCTCAAGCACCAGGTGCTCCTGCACCAATCACCTGGCATCCTGCACAAAAGGCTGCAGGAAGAAGAACCACCATTCAGAAAAAGGACTCGGGGGCTACGCCCAATAGGAGAAAGCAGAAGGAAAAGACTCACATGAAAACGCTCGGGGGCTCCCCCCGAGACTCGAAGAACAAAATAAGAGAACTCTTTTACACACGCTCGGGGGCTCCCCCCGTGGCAGGCGACTTACATGATCCAACGGTGATGCCGAAGGCCCGCTGGCGAAATTCTGAGGCGTAACCACCTGCACCTCCTGCAGAGGAGGGTTCGGAGCGGCGCCCCCCGAAGTTGCCACCATCTGAGGAGGAGGAGACGCGACTTTCGACTCTCCCATCATCTCCCGAGCACCATCGCTGGAGGAGTCGTGGGAGGAATGCCTACACACGAAAAAATTAGCACAAGCACAAAAGTCAACAGCAAAAAGATAGCAGTATAAAAGAAGCTTATGAGTCCAGTGAGCTCAGGTCGAAGACAGGAGGAGTCCTTCGGGCTCTCTTCTCCCCCTTCTTCTCTTCCTTCTTTTCTTCCTTCTTTCGCTTTGCAGGCGGGTGCGGCGCTACAGCCCGCACAAGAATGGCAGGAATGGGGGAGGAAGAGCCTCCATGCCCGTCAGTATGACGGTCAAGGCACAAAGGGTTCCTAGGAGTCGGAGGAGTCGAAGCATCCGAAGACTCGCTGGAGCTCCGCGTTCGTTTGCGCGTGTGGTCCTCACTCGACTCGTTGGCATCTTCCGCCGGAGATCGCGCCGACGGCATCTCGGACATGGAATCCACCAAATCATTGTCCGGAGCATCCGGATATACTTCGGGTAATGGAGGCGACATACCTGGCACTTTGAAGCTCTGCACAAGAGAAAAACAATTTGTCAGCAAACCAATACAAAACAATGGAGTCGAAAAATAGCGCTACGCGCACGGATCTACACCTGTGGAACAGGAAGCGAAGAGGAAAATGGAGGAGTCATCGACTTCCCTGGGATTTTCTCTCCGGCCTTGAACTTCAGCAGCAAGCGAAGGGCCCTGTCAAGATCCCCCTCGGAGATTTTCTCAGCCGACACCCTCGTCGGATCACGCCGGCCAGCATAAAGGAACATTGGGTGCACCCTAGCCTGGAGTGGCTGCACCCTCGTCGGATCACGCCGGCCAGCATAAAGGATATCCACACCATTCACTTCCTTCTCCGGAATCAACTGGAGATCCTCCACCTGACGATATAGCGCCTCTATCTCCACCACCTCGCCATCCAAGATCTTGTTTTTCCAAGACCTTTTTGGCTCAATCTTCTGGGAGGGGTCGAAAGGAACAAGACCAAAATCTTGCCCAGGCACTACAGAGTCGTAGGTATAAAACCATCGCCTCCGCCAGTACTGGACAGATTTGGACATGGAAAAGGAAAAGAAAAGCAGATTGGGCTTGAGGGAGATGATGCAACCCCCAATGGGATAAACACCATCCAAACCAGACTGCCTCTTCACGGAATAAAGTTTCTGGAAGAGGCCAAAGTGCGGCTCAATGCCGAGCCAGCACTTGCAGAAAGTGATGAAACAAGCAATGTGAAGAAGAGAATTGGGCGAAAGATGATGCAGCTGGATGCCATAAAGAAAGAGCAGCCCACGAAGGAAGTTGTGGACTAGAAAGGAAAACCCACGAATAACGAAGGCAAGAAACATAACCCGATACCCAACGGGGGGACGGGGGATTACCTCGTTGCCGGGGAGTCTGACGGCCTCCCTATCCTGCGGGATCAAGCCCCGCTCGCGAAGCTTGCGGAGGTCACTCTCCCGCGTCTCTGATCGCCGCCAACCACCGTCGGTGACGCGGGTAGTGGTGGCGCCTTTCTTCCCTCCGGCGGCGCTGGTACCAACAGCAGAGGATGACTTGTTCGGTTTCCCCATCGCGCTACGGCGGCGCCGGCGGTGAGAGCGTAGAAGGAAAGAGGGAAATGTGGAAGGATATTCCAGCGCGCAGCAAGAACTTCTAGAGCACAAGGAGGCAGTGAAAACAAGAATCGATGCGGTGAAAACAAACTGCAGCTTTCTCCAATGATTATAACGGCGAAGACGACGCACGACAACCGTCCATCAAGAAGACCTAACGCCAACGGCAGATCTGGCCATACACGTGTCAGCATCACAACGAACCGTCGTTACCACGCCGTCCACTACGCGCGGAAATCGAGGCGACGTCGTAATTATCTCCACGCCGCGCGTGACCGGTCAATTCAAGGTCTGCAAGTGGGACCCATGTTCGTCCAGTCAAGTCATCTCTGGCGCAGCAGACGCTTGAGGTCATTGATCGTCAGCACTGATGTCATCAAAAACTATACTAGCAACAGCTACAATTTCTTCGGCTTCAAAGCTAAGAGTACTCACTCGAATCTACGATTCGACTAAATACTCGGGGGTTACTCCTATTAGGAGCGCTGGCCGCGCACCCGAAAGATGAATAAAGACGAACTATTTCTTCGAGTCCTACGTCGAGTCTAAGACCCCACTACGGACTCGGGGGCTACTCCCATAGGGAGGGTGGATTTAAGCATCTGAATTTTTTGTGTCCTACGGACTTAACAACTGAACAATGTATGAATTAAAGTCTCCGCTCGAGTCTACGACTCGAACAGACACTCGGGGGCTACTCCCATAGGGAGCGCTGGTCGCGCACCCTATGAATTCTTCGACTGCGATCTTTCGGATCAGCATGCAAAAACTTTTTCGGCAACTCTGCCCCAACAAGACGCTAAGTGAGTAGCGTTCTCCTTGGCCACCCGAAACACCTCCGCGGTGATAAATGTTTGGATGTTGTGTCTGCGACGCAAAGATAAGACCTACATATATCATCTAATGGCCTGGCAACGCACACGACTGCACTCTGCTAGTATAAACCCGTGCCAACAGGCACGATGAAAAATCCTGACGGACGCGTTGGGTACATCAATTAAATTCACTGGAATTCCACTCCTGTAAGTCTTCCGCGGCCTGAGTCGAATTACGCCAGCATATGTTCCAGGTTCGAATTGAGGGATTCAAACCTGAAGAAGATCGTGTTGTTTCGTCCTAAGACAGTTAACTGACCCTGATCCGTCGGGTGAGTCAGGCACATGCATCAACAATCCCTACACATGAAATATTGAAATACATAGTTGCACCCGAAAGATTGAAGAGTCCTCAGCCGAATCTACGATTCGACTGATCACTCGGGGGCTACTGCACATGGTTATACCCCGCGGGTACATGATCTCAGCATACCTGGTCCAGCCCAAGGAAGGCCCACGGCAAATATATGCCGGCCCATGAAGACTTTCGGGTGGCCCAGGCCCATGACGCCTTCGGATCCTTGAAGAGCAAGACTAGAGTAGATAGGAAATTCAAAAGGGTAGAACCCTAGAATCTATAACCGACTAGGTCTATGCCCGGGACCTGCCTGAGACTATATAAAGGCTAGGAGGGCGTGACCTAGATCTCTCTCTCATACTCTTGCATACACGCCTCCACGCCAGATTGCATCTGCGCACCCCTGTAACCTTCGGTTCCGCCATAATCAAGAGCAGGCAAGCAGGAGTAGGGTTTTCCCTCCGGGGGCCTGAACCTGGGTAAACCTTGTGTCCCCGTGTTGCTTGTTTGCTAACCGTTCCACGATCTCCAGCATCCCCATCTTCTCCAAAACCCAAGTCCATAACAATGGGCATTGATGAGATTAAACCTCGTCACTCTCGGTCCTGTCGGCTTCACTTCCTTTGCCATAGTGAAACGACGAGGGTGATCTCAAGACTATGGTGGCGCGCGTTAACCTCGGTGGAGCGCGGCAACCTCGGTGGAGCGCTTTGGAGTGTCAATGGTTGTGTTTTTTGGGGGTCGGGAGAAATCCCTGTCGGCTGGCCCGACACTGAAGCAGTGACGCCTGTAGGTGCCACTATCCCTTCCTGAAGGGCGTCGGGAGTACTCCTTCCCTACACCATTCTGCGTATCAGGGGAAACCCTAGGACTAGTCCGGGAAGAAGCGTCATCGTCGTAGTCCTTCTTGAAGGTGTTACTTGATACATGGCATTTCGAAGTGCTAGGTTCGTGGTGGGAATTCTTTGTAGGGCGCAGCAGCTGCGAGTCATCCTTGCTTTCGTCGATCTGCCATTGTTAGCATTTGTTTCTCTTCCTTTTTCTTTTCTTCTTTTGGGCTTGAGTGTGTTATGGCCCTAGGAAGCTTGTTATCGGATGGTTTGCTATATTAATATAATGAGGCAAAAGCCTGTTTCGAGGAGGAGATTCTTAATTACACCACTAAAAAACTTCTTCATAATTATTCCAATAGTTTGTGTATGACTGTATCAGCATGAAACTTGCCACACTAGAACGCTACAGTTGTATGTCGTCGTCGCCGCCGTAGGCCTCAATACATCCCACCACAACCTCCATAACTCGAGTAGAACATTCCCGTAAAGAGACCTCCGAACGGTGGGCCTATCTACTACTCCCTCCGTTTAGAACTAAAAGTTGTCTAGATACATCTCTTTCACAAACCTAAAACATCTTATATTTCTAAACGGAGGGAGTACTATGTAACATTATGTAATGTGTTTTGGAGCTAGTTGAGAAAGTCCTGGGGAGTAAAACGTAAGTTATAAAGGTTTGAGGTGGGGTGGGTGGGTGGGCCTCTCCCCCAAGTTGCACATCTTTGCCAGAGTTTCTGTTTACATAGCTCTGCAATGTGCCCCGGGTCCCTACCTCTTCATGATAATGTCGATCAAAAAGACCCGGCGGATAATTTTTCAGACGCGATAAATGTTAGCATTACTAATTTACCGTATTCCAATGGTTTTTTATATGGTACTCCTTGGTGTTTCCACTGGAGTACCAGCTCAGGCTATCCATTGGACTAAGAGAAATATATGGCTTGTATTTATTTCAGGGGACTATAAAAACAGCCAGAAAAATGCACATAAGGTGCATTGTTCACACCTAGATCTATTTTTTCTTTTTTATGTATCTTAGAATATACTATCTACATCCCAAAGTTTAAGCCTTATATTGTTTTCCTAGAGTCAAACTAAGTTTGACTAATTTTTTACAAAGAAATAATTCGTGTACTCCCTCAGTCCAAGAATAGATGTCTTAGGTTTTTCAATTTTGGATAAATCTATATACTAAATAGTGTCTAGATTTATCCAAATTTTGACAAATTTAAGACATCTATTTTAAGACGGAGGGAGTACAATGTTTTGGAATGAGAATTGACACAGTTAAAGTATACATCACTTCATATATGTATGTCTTTTTTCAGAACTTTTTTAAACTTTGAAAACATGTTTTTCGAATGTTCAAAATAAATGGCTACTTTGAGCCTGAGAGTCATATTGAGTCACTCACATGTGTTCCTCTTACATGTCTTTAGCAGCGTATACATATGAAAAAAATGTTTAAAAGATCCAAGCTAGCACGATAGTTTGTCGTAAGTTACCAAGAGCTAGCTGTCATGCGTGTACATATCACAAAAGCTTCAATCTCAAAAGTGTTCATAATACACCATATGTGACAGGAGTTGGAGGTATATTATCACAAAGCAAAAGCAAAACGAAGAACGGAAACTAGAACACAAGCATAGCCTTCTTTATAAATTTGGATCACAATATAACACGACAAGTGTTCGCTTCCTAACAATAATTGTCACCATCTCTGCAGAAAACAAATATTGTTATCATATATACAGTAGTGCACAAATGACCAGTGAATGGTGGAGCACTTTTGTACCGTTTCAAATGTCGAGACAAAATCTGTTTACTTTAGCCCTGTGATGAAACGTACTCAGATGAGTGAAGCTAAGACAAAATGAGTGGTGGAGCACTTCTGCACGGTTTCATACACCGATACAAAATCTGTTTACTTTCGTCCTAAGATGAGGCTTACGTGTCCAGGCAAATGGACTTGCAGTTGGGAGGTGTAGATGCTGAGATGATCTCAAAAAAGGCAGAATCAAGATGAGGCATACGTGTTCAGGCGAATGGAGATGGAGCTCTTGATTCTCCTTGTTTTCCTTTTCTGCGTTGATTCTGCCTTTTTGGAAATTCAACGGTAAATGCACACTACTTTAGCTAACTCGAACTGTAGTTAACTTCCTTCCCTTTTTCTTGAAACAGAACCACTCTTCTTTCCTCATGCATCCCAGTGTCGGCATGCAGAAAATTGATGTGTGTAAATGTTTTTTGTCGATGGAAAAAATTATTAAATGCAACCATTATATGCATTTTCACTTTTCTATTTTCCCCAAATTAGTTGTCATCGTGTAGTAGACAGTGTTGGTAATAGATAGGGCGCCTTTGCACCGTCGCAGATATTAATTATGACAAATTTTGATTATTTTGGCTATGAGATGAAACATGTTTGTCGAGAAGAATTGAAGTATAAAGATCTAGATGTCATATCAGCAAACCAGGATTATCGGGACATGATGAAATTTTGGCTATGAGATGAAATTTATTGCACACCAACTATAAAGAGAGGGGGTGGGTTCCAAAGTGGCCCAGATCGACCATAATAAGCGAAATCCAATTAAGTTAACCAATTAACGAAGGCATGCTCAGGGGCGAGGTAATTTTCTCTGCTAACATCACAATCCTTTGAGTGTTTATAGAGAGGGAGGTAACAAGTTATGATACATTAGCTATTATCGTGTTAGTGGAAAAATACTAGTGATAGATGGGGCGCCTTTCCAACATTGCAGACATTACCTGCGACAAAATTTGGTTAATTAGTTCGTCTATGAGATGAAACATGTTTGGTCGAGAAGAACTGGAGTATAGAGATCTAGATATCATGTCAGAAAACCCGAATTATTGGGACATGATATGGTTATCTCTCATCATGCTTTATCAACTTTGGGTCCTTCCTTTTCAGGGACCAAACTTCGTGAATTCCCTTAACATGTAATTACCCCTCTCCACTTAAAAATGGCACTCCCTTTCTTCCCTCACACCCCATCGATGACACACAACCCGGTTGCATGTAAATACAGGAAATTTATCGCACACCGGCCATAAAGAGGGGGCGGTTTTGGATGTGGCTCAGATCCGCCCTAATAAGAGAAATACAATTAAGCTAAAAAATTAACGAACGTGTGCCTTCGAGAGGAGGGTCGATGGGAGTCGTTTTTAGAGGCGAGGTAATATTCGCTTCTAACATCACCGTCCTTTGAATTTTTGTAGTAGGGTGATTATTTAGGTAACAAGTTCTCATAAACAGTTCGGATATTTGTTATCACTTTGAAAATTTTGTACTCCTTGTCTCTTTATGTAGGAATCTCGCTGGAATTTCAGAGGAAACAGTTCAACTTCAGCTCAAATCGAGAAGAAATCTTGTGGTTTTGAGGAGGTAGTCAATGCAAGGAGATGTCCCCTAGAAAAAATACCTCCCCGAAACTCTTTACCAAATAGGATCGGCTTCCGATCCATAGATTTCCGTCGGACCAGTGCTACACCACACGATTTATCGGATCTGGTCCGTGTAATGGTGCAATAAAAACAGAAGTTTTCTTTGGAAAAAGAAATTAATTAGCGTGCATAGGCTAGAGTGCTCCCACTAATTTCTCACGATTCCTGATTTCTAGGAAACATATTTTTATTTTAAGAAAACTAATTAATTACCTTAGCACGGGTGAGTTTCCATGTTATTTAGTTTTCCTCCTTATATAGCAAATTTGTTTCCAATGCTAATATACTTTGCTTCGCATGCAACTAAAGGTTGCTTCATGCCCAATGGAATTTTGTTTCTGTTGCATCAATTTTAAACTATCATATATTTTACTTCCTTTGGAAACACATTATGTTTGTAATGATACTCCACTTTATTTTGTATGAATGTGAAATTTTATTCAAAAATAACAAACATCTATTTTAAAAGTGAAGAGTGCTTCCATGTGAAGCATATTTTATTTTCAGCATCACCACATATTGCTTCTTATGAAACTGATGTCTGCTTCTATGAATAAATATTATACTTGGTAACCACATATGTTACATTGTTTATATAACTTGATTCATACATAGGAGCAGTTTGATTCGGCGCAGCCCTATAATTGGTAACCACATATGTTATATTGTTTCTATATATGTTTACATTGCTCAAACAGCCGATCGGCATGCTTGCGTGGAAGGTAAGGGCAGCTTGATTCGCCGTAGCTCTCTATATGCAAGGCCACACCACTCCTATATACTGACTGCTTGCCAAAGGATGCCACGAAGTCATTACATATGACACCAACATGGCTGATGCAATTCGTAGCCACAACCTTCACCATGCCCATGATCATATCACAGTCGACGACAACACATATTGGTCCACTTCTTCCATCTTCATGGCATGCTTTTGCTACACGGCCAAATTCCAAGTTGGAGATCCCCTGCTATACAAGAGAAACTTATTTGAGAAACATAGCAACATAGAAGCACAGTCGGCATTGTAGGAAGCAAAGCTTATGTACATAAGAAGCGTGTAGGGAAAAAAAGAAATCAATGATGATGTAACCCATTGCATTAATCTATAATATATGGGAAGTATGGACTAATCAAAAATAAATTTCATGCTCACAGTGCATAAGAAACAATGTGTATAAGCACAAGAGAAGCATGGATGGGAAAAGCAGAGTTCATGAAGCAGATCAACACTAGCTCTTCACATCATATATGATAATGTGAATCATGAGGAAATGTTTTCAACCAAACAAGTTATGCAATGGAAACATATATACTAATTAAATCAAGAAGCATGGAGATAATGAAGCAATATGCCTACACATAAGAAGAACATATAAGAATGTAGTTTCACTACAGATATTAGTTACAACAAAATTATACGTGAAAAAGTAAGAAGCATGGTCGGTAGTGATTGTAGCAAATAGTTTCTATGACAGAATCACAGAAACATCTCTAAGAAACAAAGAAACATGCCTAACATTGTCTACACCAAAGCTTCGGTACAATAGCTACATGAATGAGAAACAAAAGTAGCAATTTTGGTGTGTTCCTTACAAAACCACAAAACCATCAAAATAGATACAAGAGATATGAGCTTTAATCTAGAAATTTTTGACAAATCCATGGAAGTTAGACATGCTTCAAAAAATTTGGGTAATGTTTTAAAACAAACAAAAGTATGCTTCTATAGAATCGAGAACCTGGTTCCAGGAAAAACTAGTAAGAATTTTCTGTATTTTTCTGCTATTCGCTCTCTACTCACATGATTACAATTGCCAACATCAGCTATTCCCATGTAGAAGCCTTTCCTCATCCTGGCAGCGGTCAGTCTAGCTTCCAGTTCCTTGTCATGCTTTCACCAAGGGGCCAACGACCATGAACGGGATTATCTTGTATATTATACAATAGAAACTTAGTGAGAAATAAAGAACCATAGTTTGCATCGTATGAAGCAAACTTCTATAGAGCAGAAGCATATACAGAAGCATGGATGAAACTCGAGATCGATAAGGATATGACCTGGCTCACAGGCAGCAGCACCTCCGGCACCGCGATGGAATGGAAGAGGTATCCCGTCCACTGTCGATCCGTTAAGCTTGGTTTTTTTCTAGGATACACCCTGGGAGGTGTACCAAACATATAGAAGAGGCTGCTGACGACAGTTACAACACCGCTAGGCGGCACGCATGGCTACCAACAGAAGAGGGTGGTAGCTCCCTGGAACACTAAGGCCCAGTTCTTTTGTGGGCTTCTCTGAGAAGCCACTCTCCCCCGAGCTTTCTAGGGAAGCCGGTCTAAAAAAAATCGAGGCTTCCAAAATAGTTAAGGTCAAACAAATTTGGAAGGCTCGCAATTTTTTTAAACCGGCTTCCCCAGTAAGCTGGGGTAGGGCAGCTTCTGGGAGAAGCCACCAAAATAACTGGGCCTAAGCCTACTCTCCCGCTAACAACAAGGTCACCGGCTGCGGAAAGCCAAAAACATCAGAACGAAAAATCCTAGCTAGCCGCCATTGCCTGCGGATCCTGATCTTGATAGCCTTCACCTGTGGGCCCAGGCTAAACCGTGTCTGAACCGCCTACCGTGGCCGTCGGCAACCAAGGACGCCCCAACGACGATTCCCGGTGGAGAAACTACATGTGTGGTGCGGAGATATCAATCACGGTGGAGCAGCAGGTTGCCTGCGGCATGAGAGGGTGAATCGCATTTGGGAGAACAATGGAGGCATGGCAAGGAAATCATGCTTGGCTCGCTTCTGGATATACGATCTGGGGGAGAAGCAACACAATTGGGGGCTATAATTTGGCCACTGTGCGGGATTAATAGGCTCGTTTCTTTTTTTGCAAGCGAGAAGCAACCTAGGAGGGTCGTGCGATGTTATACTGATCAACGACAACAAATCGGTCTGATGAATTGCCTCCCATCGGACAGCGATGTAGAGTGTTTATACCAAATAAAAATTGCTTTCAAAGGTTTGCATACATCGCGAAATCTGAACGCTCTATATAACCCCCCCATCGTTCACACACACAAGGGCCTACGCACACACCACAAATTGTTTATTACTTTAGTAATGATCTCTTCTTATCTTTTTTGTTTGCTTTTTGTGCCAAGAATGACCTCTAATGAGAGGGAAGTAAGATTTAGGGAGTTGCTGTCCAGAAACAGATTTCTGTCCTCCACCATAAAAATTCGTGAGGAGTCTTTGTAAGTCAGATTGAGCTTAAAATTTACGAATAAATCCCCCAGTATGTTATCTAACTTTAGTTAGTTCAACACTTTTTTTATTTGAAAACAAGAAGGTCTTCGAAAAAATAGGTTTCTACCTACTGGTCTGTTTTGACAGATTTCTGCCATTATTTGCATATGCTTCTTATTGATTCCTTTTTCGGTTCTTTTTTTGGGAATTGAGCTTTTTAAAGGAGTTGCTACAGTAGCTTGTGGTTTTAGTGAATTTTTTTTCTATTTTAAAGCTAAACCCAAAGGTCTATTATCTTTTGAATATACTAATGTTGCTAATGAAGATTGTGTAAAGTTTTGTATGAAGGAAAAATTTCAGGTGTAGAGAGAGAATGATGTAATGGGATGAAGAATGGACAAAAGCTCAATATTGGGGATGCCACCCCGGTGTCACCCCAAGAAATATCCAAGAGGTACAAGCATCAAAGCTTGGGGATGCCCAAGGCATCCCCTTCTTCATCAATAAAAAGCTCAGGTCTTTCTAGACACTTTGTTTTTATTGTTTCATGCACTGTTGTATTGTTCTTGGAGCGTCTTAGTTTTCGTTTGCTTTGCTTAGTTTGTTTAGTTTGCTTGAATGAAGTAGTTTGGACCCCCGTTCTCGCGGTGTTGTTTCAAATAAGTCGATTGGTGTTGGAAAGGAGTAGAAAGTTCTTGCTTGAAAGTGCAAGAGGAGCTTGCATTGACTGTGACTTAGACTTTAGCATGTCATGTTAGGTATTTTTTTGACCTTATGCTTAGTGATTATTGCTGTAGCATGACTTGTTCCAAACAATTGGAATTTCTTAGTGTTCCTTGAAGGAATCATGCATTGTTTTAGCATACAAAATCATAGTATTGTGGTATTCTCCTTTGATGCTTTGTTTGGGTTGACTTGGCACATGCTCACACCATGTTATGACTATGAACAAGTCACCATAGCCTCTATGATCATTTAGTCCTTGACTTGTAGTACCACTCTATGCTTTGATTAGTAATATTTTGTCGCTCTGCATGATTATGGCCATTACTGCTCTCTTAGTTGGTTGCTCCCAGTCTTTTGCTAGCCTCCACTTGTATGAGTAAGCTCTACTCATGCTTCCAACTCCCAAGAAACCAAGTTTTCCAAAGTGTCCACTATAAACTCCTATGCATGGTGTGTTACACCATTCCAAGTATATTCTTGTTTCAGCTATCTTCCAATTAAAAAGTATTTTGTCCTTGCCCATAATAAACTTGAACCATTGTTTCATCTATATTGTATATGTTTGCACTTATACGTTGGAATTAGCAGAACCATGATGTCATGGGGAATGTTTTCAACATTGCACTTGTACTTTGTACACAGTTGATATCATGCTATTTTGTCTATGGATGTCGCCGGTGTGAAATAAAAAGGGAACTTGTAAGTCCATGGAGTTATGTATTTTGTGTTAGAGAAACGCCTAGGACGTTAGCCTAAGCCATGCCTAATCATGGTGGAAACTTGCAGCATCACCATAATGATCAATATGTGAAGCATCCTCAATAAAAACCTATGCAAATAGCAAATAAAAAGATCGCCGAGATGTTCATTGTCTGCTTGCCTTGTCATTTTGGTTATAGGAAAGCTCATGTACCATGTGCAAGGGGTACCCCATTGGCAGTTCTCTATGATACACATGTACTTACTTTGACAAGAACTTATAGGTGACTAAAGTTGAGTAGCATGAGGTGCAGCCCTCATATTCAAGGGACATGAGATTCCAACTTATACTTTGTCAAGCATATACTCCATAGTTTGTTCACTTTAACCTTAATCACTTCAAGATGCTTATGATAGGGGCAATGAGGGCTAGAAGCTAACAAGTACCATAATTTTGGAAGCTCCTTTTGAAACTTTAAATCCCTGCTTCCCTTTATGAAGGGCCTTTCTTCCACCATTATATTGAGTCTCCACGTTCTACCTTTAGGCACCAGTAAAGAGAGCATAGTTGCCATTCTTAGTTCTATGTGTAGTGTCCCAAAACTTATTGATTGATGCATATTGTTGATATTGCTTGTTCTTGTGCTATTTGTATCTAGTCACTCTTATGAACTTTGAAGGTGTCCTATGCATCTATTTGCTACTCTGTGAGGGACAAGCTGATTGCCACTATGCTATGCTTTCTATATGTGAAACAAACAAACGTTTTTCAATGCATGTTATTCATGATCTTTATTTGTAGCCTTTCATGTTACATGCATAGTTACTTTTATCTTATTGTTAGAACTCCATCTTTCATGCCCTTTTTTAGAGTTCTTTGTTCCCAGATTTTAATGCTTGCAAATGGTTTGACCTTGGTTTTGATGGTGCATGTCACCTCAAAAATTATTCTTTTAACACTTACCTACTCGAGGACGAGCAGGAGTTAAGCTTGGGGATGCTTGATACGTCGGAAACGTATCTATAATTTTTGATGTTCCATGCTTGTTTAGTATCTACTTTGCTTTGCTTTGTCCACACTTTGAGGTGCTTTTCATATGTTTTCTGGTACTAACCAATTAACAAGACGCCATAGTGCTAGTTGCCTGTTTTCTTCTGTTTTTGGTTCCAAAAAGGCACAAAATCAATATTCTCGGAATTGGACGGGACAAAAGCCAAAGTCAGTATTTTGCCATGGGGAACACGAAGCTGGAGTACGAGACGGAGGAGACCCACCAGGGGGCCACACCCCCTGGCCACGCGGGTGGGCCCACCCCGCGCCTGGGGGGTGCAGCCACCCTGGTGGCCCTCCAGCCTCGCCTATTCGCCTATAAGAAGCCCCCGATACCTAAACCCTAAGTACCCGATCAATATTCCACGAAACTGTCTGTAGCCGCCTCCACCATCAACCTATATCGGGGGGATCTGAAGCTCTTCCCGGCACCCTGTCGGAGGGGAGATCATCCCGGAGGCCTTCTTCTTCATCATGTCAGCCTCCGATATGAAGCGTGAGTAGTTCCACCTTGGACTACGGGTCCATGTAGTAGCTAGATGGTTGTATCTCCTTGTGAGCTTCGTTCATGATCAAGATCTAATCTATTTGTAATCATGCATGTTGTGTTTGCGGGGATCCGATGGATATTGAGATTACTATGTCAGATTGATTAATGGTTTTGTCTTATTGATTCTATCATGTCTGTGTTGTTTGTGATCTTGCATGCTCTCCGTTGTTAGTAGCTATCTTGGCCAAGTAGTTGCTAGTGACTCTAAGAGGGGGTATTTATGCTCGATAGTGGGTTCATGCCTCTACTTAATCAAGGGAAGTGACAGAAATCTCTACGGTTGTAGATGTGCTATTGCCACTAGGGAGAAAACAACGGTCTCTTGTTCATGGAACAAGTGGATTGTTTACCTTACACACTTTACTTAAAGCAGTTGTCTGTTTCTTGCAACTTAATACTGGAGGGGGTTCAGATCATAACCCAAAGGTGGACTTATAGTCATAGATGCAGTTGGATGGCGGTCTATGTATATTGTTGTATTGCCCAATCGAATTTCATAGGATCTTTTTGTCTAGTATTACATTGTTATGCCTTGCTCAGTCCTGTCAATTGCCCTGTTGTAATTTGTTTACCCAGCATGCCATGTTTGTTTATCTAACGAGAACACCTCTAGTGAACTATGGACCCCGGTCCAATCTTTACCATTGATACATCTTCCACTGTTACTATTTACTTGCTACAAACCATCATCACCTTCCACATCATATAGTTAATCCTTTGTTACAGTAACCGATGAGATTGACAACCTCACTGTTAGTTGGGGCAAAGTCTTGAGTTTGTGTTGTGCAGGTTTCCACGTTGCTTGCAACACCTTTGAGACGTTTCCTTCCTCCTACTGGTTTGATAACCTCGGTTTCTTACTGAGGGAAGACTTGCTGTTGTGCTGCATCACACCTTTCTCTAGGGGTTTCCCGACAAAGCGCTCTCAGGCGCCATCAATCATGTTCACATTATTCGCGAACCGTAGGGTGACATACTTAAGAGACACCGACACCATTTGGAACAAATTGTTTCATGTCGAAAAGATTTACAAAGCGCGGGAATTTATTTCACTAGACACTGAAACTGTTTCGGGTGAAATTGCTGAGAGTGTTTCTGCATGTGAAATGAAATACTAGCAAGGGGTTATATGTGAATGTTTGTCCATTAAAGTAATTGAAAAAATTCTGAATAAATAAAAGGATTTTTATTTGAAGAGAGATTGCATTAAATTTGGTGGAACTTTAAGGGGAATTTTTAGTGGAGAAATGAAGGGGCTAAAAGTGAGTGGATGCTCCACCCAAATGAATGGAGGGAGGGAAATGGGCAGCCCCATGCGCCTGTCACCCCCTTGGGTTCCCCCCTCCTCCGGTATAAATCCCCCCTCTCCCTCTCTCACACTCACACCTCCTCGTGAAGGATCTCTCTCCCCCTCTTGTTTTTATCCCTCATGGTCTTGGACTAGCGAGATACATGTTCCCGGTGGCTTTTTGACAAGAAATAGTTGTTGCTTCCGCTGCATCGCTAGAGCGAGGAGGCAGAGGTTGATTTGTGGCTCGGTCGTGTGTGCGAGCACGAATGCACCGCTGATTTGCGGAGCTAGGACTTCCTCTCGATATTGAGATCGACAAGCGTTCTTCTACATCATCCATGAGTACAACCTCGTTAAACTTTGTCGGTCTTCAAGGGTATGTTCTCTACGAATGTATATTTGCCCGTTGCTTGTATCTAGTAGATAGATCTTGGTACATAGTTGTTCCCATCGTAGGAAATTTTTTGTTTTCTATGCTGCAAACCCTACAGTGGTATCAGAGCCGGATATATGCGTAGATGCTTTGCATAGGTAGTACACATATGAGTATTGTTGGAGATATGCCCTAGAGGCAATAATAAATGTAGTTATTATTATATCTTTGTGTTTATGATAAATGTTTACATTCATGCTATAACAGTATTAACCAGGAAACATTAATACTTGTGTGATTTGTAAACTAAATTCGAGTCCCTAGTAAAGCCTCTTCATAATACTAGCGTGTTGGTTAATAGATGATTGTGGTTTCCCTATCATGAACATTGAGATGTTATTAACAACAAGATCATATCATTAGGAGAATAGTGTGATGGACATACTCCTATAGATAAGCGTAGCATAAAGATCAAGTCATTTTAATAGTTCAATTGCTATATGCTTTCTGATACATAGTAACCTAATTCCTTCGACCATGAGATCATGCTTATCACCATCACCAGAAGGATGCTTTGATGACATCAAACACCACACCGTAACTGGGTGGCTATAAAGGTGGCATTGAGTGTTCGGAAAGTATGGGTTGAGACACATGAATCAAGAGTGGGATTTGTCCATCCATATGATGGATAGATAAACTCTGGGCCCTCTCGGTGGAATGTCATCCAATTAGCTTGCAAGCATGTGACTGGCTCACAAGGGATCACATACCACGGGAACGAGAAAAGAGTACTTATCGGTAACGAGGTTGAACTAGGTATGCAGAGATACCGACGATCAAAACCTCGGATAAGTAAACTATCGTGAGACAAAGGGAAAATGGTATCGTATGTAATTGGTTCATTCGATCACAAAGTAATCGTAGAAATATGTGGGAGCCATATGAATTTCCAGATTCCTCTATTGTTTATTGTTCGGAGAAGTGTCTCGATCATGTCCGCATAATTCATGAACCGTAGGGAGACACACTTAAGGATTCGATGTTGTTGAGTAGTTATGGAATGATGAGTAAGAGACCGAATGTTATTCGGAGTCTCGGATGGGATCCGAGATATCACGAGGAGATCCGGAATGGTCCGGAGAATAAGATTCATATAAGGGAAGTCCTGTTTCGGAGTTGGAGAATGATTCCGGTGTTTTCATCAGGAATGTTCTAGAAGGCTCCGGAAGGTCCGGCACTCCGGAGGGAAAGGGTACATGAATGTGTCATAACAAGTTGGAATGGTTGCATCATGTACTAGGTATTATGGCTGGGCAAAATAAAGGGATTAATCAAATCCTAGTTTGAAAAGTCAAACGCCAATTTGAAAAGTCAAACAGCAGTTTTGCTTGGTGGAGGGAGAGTAGGAAACCTACTTGGGGAGGAGTTCCTCTCCCTCCACCTGCCGGCCAAGGAGGCCGACTTGGGGGAGGACTCTCCTCCCCTGGCCGGCGCCCTCCCACCTATAAAAGAAGGGGCAGGGGTGCCCCCTCCTAGCTACACCTCTCTCCACCAAACCCTAACCCTAGCAGCCGGCCACCAAGTCGCCGCCGCCGCCCTAGGGTTTCCTCCTAGCCGCCAAGTTGGGGCCCTCCCCTTGCCCTAGCCGCCGGCCTAGCCCTCTCTCCTTGGTGCCTCTAAACCCTAGATCACCAAGGCCTCTCTCATAGTCCACCATACTCGCTCCGGCTTAAGGCGAAGCCCTGCGAGATCTCCCCTCTACTTCCGGTACCACGCCGTCGTGCTGCCGGAATCGCGAGGAGAGTGCTACTACCTCCGCTGCCTGCTGGAACAAGGGAGAGGAAGGTCTTCATCGAGTACCGAACGTGTGACTGACTGCGGGAGCGCTGCCGGAACGCGGCGCCGGAAGGATCGTCTACACGATCTTGAGATCGGAAAGAGTACGACTACATCACCCACGAGAATCCGCTCTCGTTAACCGCTTTGCAATCTTCGAGGGTGAGTTCCTCTATCGACTTGTTGCTACAATCTAGTAGATAGATCTTGGCTTGTTTGTTTGCATGCGGTAGAAAATTTTTGTTTTCCATGGTACGAACCCCTACAGTGGTATCAGAGCCGTGTCTATATGTAGATCTGTTGCATGAGTAGAACACAATGGTCATTGTGGGCGGTGGTGCTTTTATTATCAATTGCTTCTTGTGTACTTTGCATCTTGCGGTATGATGGGATGAAGCGGCCTGGGCTAACCTTACATGACATCGTTCATGAGACTTGCTCCACGCTGAACATGCAACTTGTATTGCATAAGTGGCTTTGCGGGTGTATGTCTCTCCCATTATAGTATAGATCCAATTTACAACGAGCACTTGATAGTTCAAGCATCAACGTTGTGGTTCTTGTTCGTAAGTTAGAGCGACACTTATTGAAAGCCCCAAACCACATAAAATATGCAAAGAAAATTAGAGGCGTCTAACTTTGTTTTGCAGGGGTGTGCTGTGATGTGATATGGCCATGATTGTGATTATATTTGATGTATTCAATGTTCCTTATTGTAAGTTGGCAACCGGCAGGAGCCATATGGTTGTCTTTAAATTCTGTTAAGACCCGCGTGTCTATTCAAAGTAGTTGTAATAGTTGAAGCTGGTGGACGACAACCATGGAACGACATCATTGACCTTGATGCAATGCCGGTGATGATGGACATCATGTTCGTGCTTGAAGATGGAGATCGGAAGCATAAAGAAGAAAGGCCATATCATATCACATATTATGAATTGCATGTGATGTTAATCCTTTATGCATCTTGTATTGCTTAGTTAACGACGGTAGCATTATAAGATGATCCCTCAAGCACACAAATTTCAAGTTTTAAAGTGTTCATCCTTAGTTAGCACCGTTGCTAAAGCTTGTTGTTTCGAAGCACCACGTGATGATTAGGTGTGTTAGATTCTGCAAGTGTATACGACGTGAGCAAGCCAGATTTGCTCATGCAGAAACTAAGGTTTGATATTGACGAGCCTAGCATGTACAGACATGGTCTCGGAACACGGATCACCGAAAGGTAAAGCATGAGTCATATAGTAGATATGATGAACATGTTGATTGTTCACCATTAAAGCTACATCAACTCTCGTGATGATCAGTTTTGATGTGGTGGATTTGGTTCGTGTGATCACTAAAACAATGTGAGGGATATTGTTTTGAGTGGGAGTTCACCTAGATTAATTTAATTATTAATTAGAACTCAATTTGTCATAAACTTAGTCTAAACTATTGCAAATATGTTGTAGATCAATGGCGGCCCCTACCATCAATTTTAATGCGTTCCTAGAGAAAGAAAAGTTGAAAAACAATGGAAGCAACTTCGCGGATTTGTTCCGCAATTTGAGGATTGTCCTCAATGCTAGTAATTTGACCTATGTGCTGGATGCACCGCTGGGTGACCCGCCTGTAGCTGATGCTACTGATGAGGTAAAGAATGTTTTCCTCGCTCGGAAGAATCAGTACTCCATAGTTCAGTGTGCTATCTTGTATGGTTTGGAATCGGAGCTTCAGAAAAGGTTTAAGAACCATGACCCACATGATATTGTCTGTGAACTCAAAATGATATTTGAGGCTCATGCGGCAGTTGAGAGTTATGAGGCTTCTGAAAAGTTCTTTAACTGCAAGATGGAAGAGGGCAGCTCCATTAGTGAGCATGTGCTTAAGATGTCTGGGCACGCAAACAAACTCCAAAGTTTGGGTATAGTGATTCCTAATTCTTTGGGGATACATCGTGTCCTCCAATCACTACCACCAAGTTACAAGAACTTTGTGATGAACTACAATATGCAAAACATGGACAAGACGTTGCCAGAACTCTTCTCCGTGTTGAAATCTGTAGAAGTGGAGATCAAGAAAGAGCACCAAGTGTTGTTGGTCAATAAGACCACCAAATTCAAGAAAGGCAAGTCTAAGCAAAAGGGAAACTTCAAGAAGGGCGGTAAGAAAGTTGCCACACCGGCGAAGAAGACCAGGGCTGGACCTAAGCCTGATACTGAGTGCTTTTACTGCAAGCAAGAGGGTCACTGGAAGCGAAATTGCCCAAAGTACTTGGAGGATTTGAAGAACGGCAACATCAAGAAGAAAGGTATATCCGATATACATGTTATTGATGTGTATCTCACTAGTACTCGTAGTAGTGCCTGGGTATTTGATACTGGTTCGGTTGCTCATATTTGTAACTTGAAACAGGTGCTGCAGAATAAACGGAAGCTAGCGAAGAACGAGGTGACGATGCGCGTTGGAAATGGATCAAAGGTTAATGTGATCGCGGTCGGCACGCTACCTCTTCATCTACCATCGGGATTAGTTTTATACTTAAATAATTGTTATTTGGTGCCTGCGTTGAGCATGAACATTATATCGGGATCTTGTTTATTGCGAGACGGTTACTTGTTTAAGTCCGAGAATAATGATTGTTCGATTTATATGAGTAATATGTTTTATGCACATGCACCTTCGATAGATGGTATATTCTTATTGAATCTCGATTATAGTAATACACACATAAATAACATTGAGACTAAACGTTTGAAATTGAGTGATAACTCGACATATATGTGGCACTGTCGTCTTAGTCATATCGGAGTCAAGCGTATGAAGAAACTCCATTCCGATGGACTTCTTGAATCACTTGATTTCGAATCACTTGAAAGATGCGAAGCATGTCTGATGGGTAAAATGACTAAGACCCCATTTTCTGGTATGATGGAGCGAGCTACAGACTTATTGGAAATCATACATACCGATGTGTGTGGACCAATGAGTGTAGCATCGCGCGGTGGTTATCGTTATGTTCTTACCTTCACGGATGACTTGAGTAGATATGGGTATATCTATTTCATGAAACATAAGTCCGAAACTTTCGAGAAGTTTAAGGAATTTCAAAGTGAGGTAGAGAATCAACGTAACAAGAAGATTAAATTTCTACGTTCTGATCGTGGAGGTGAATATCTAAGTTACGAGTTTGGCGAGCATTTGAAGAAATGCGGAATACTTTCACAATTGACACCGTCGGGAACACCACAGCGTAATGGTGTGTCCGAATGTCGTAATCGAACTCTCTTAGATATGGTTCATTCTATGATGTCACTTACAGATTTACCGCTATCGTTTTGGGGTTATGCATTAGAAACATCCGCATTCACTTTAAATAGGGCACCATCTAAATCCGTTGAAACGACACCGTATGAATTATGGTTTGGGACGAAACCTAAATTGTCGTTCCTTAAAGTTTGGGGTTGCGAAGCCTATGTAAAGAAGTTACGGCCGGACAAGCTTGAACCCAAAGCGGAAAAATGCGTCTTCATAGGATACCCGAAGGAAACTATCGGGTATACCTTCTATCATAGATCCAAGGGCAAAATCTTCGTTGCCAAGAATGGATCCTTTCTAGAGAAAGAATTTCTCTCGAAAGAAGTGACTAGAAGGAAAGTAGAACTCGACGAGGTTGTTGAACCTTCTCTCGAACTTGCGAGTAGTGCAGCACCGGAAGTAGTTCCTGTGGCGCCTACACCAATAAGAGAGGAAGCTAATGATGATGATCATGAAACTTCGGTTGAAGTTACTATAGAGCCTCGCAGGTCAACGAGAAATCGTACCACTCCTGATTGGTATGATCCCGTTATGAGTGTCATGTTGGTGGACAACACCGATGACCCTGAGACATATGAGGAAGCAATGATGAGCCCAGATTCCAATAAATGGCAAGAATCCATGAAATCCGAGATTGGATCCATGTACGAAAACCAAGTATGGAATTTGGTGGACTTACTGGATGGCCGAAAGGCTGTCGAGAACAAATGGATTTTCAAGAAGAAAACAGATGCTGATGGTAATGTTACTGTCTATAAAGCTCGACTTGTCGCAAAAGGGTTTCGACAAATTCAAGGAGTTGACTACGATGAGACTTTCTCACCAGTAGCGAAGCTAAAGTCTGTGAGGATTATGTTAGCAATCGCTGCATATTACGATTATGAAATATGGCAGATGGATGTCAAAACAGCGTTCCTCAATGGAGACATTGATGAAGAGTTGTATATGATGCAACCCAAAGGTTTTGTTGATCCTAAAGATGCTAACAAGGTATGCAAACTTCAAAGGTCCATATATGGATTGAAGCAAGCATCCCAAAGTTGGAATCAACGTTTTGATAAGGTAATCAAAAGCTTTGGTTTTATACAAACTTATGGAGAAGCTTGTATTTATAAGAAAGTGAGTGGGAGCTCTGTAGCATTCTTAATACTATATGTAGATGACATATTGTTGATTGGGAATGATGTAGACCTTCTTAATAATGTCAAGGAATATTTGAATAATAGTTTTTCAATGAAAGATCTTGGCGAAGCAGCTTACATATTAGGCATAAAGATTTATAGAGATAGATCAAGACGCCTAATATCATTGTCACAAAGTACATATTTGGACAAAGTTCTAAAGAGGTTTGGAGTGGAATATAGCAAGAAATGGTTCTTTCCCATGTTGCCCAATACGACCTTGTGTAAAACTCAAAGTCCAGCAACGACAGAAGATAGAGAAAGGATGAGTAAGACTCCCTATGCCTCAGCCATAGGATCTCTAATGTATGCCATGCTATGTACTAGACCTGACATTGCATATGTTGTTAGTTTAACTAGCAGATATCAAAGTGATCCAGGAGTGGATCATTGGACATCGGTCAAAAATATCCTAAGTACTTGAGAAGAACTAAGGATATGGTTCTTTCTTATGGAGGTGATGAACAGCTCGTTGTTAATGGTTACACCGATGCTAGTTGGAACACCGATCCAGACAATTCTAAATCTCAATCTGGATACGTATTTATTTTGAATGGTGCAGCAGTTAGCTGGAGGAGTGCAAAGTAAAGCGTTGTGGCAAGATCTTCAACTGAATCGGAATACATAGCTGCTTCGGAGGCTTCACAAGAAGCGATATGGATGAAGGAGTTCATTACAGAGCTCGGTGTGGTTCCAAGTGCGCTGGACCCAATGTCTATCTAGTGTGATAACATGGGTGCCATAGCCAATGCGCAAGAACCAAGGTCACACAAGAAGCTGAAGCACATCAAGCTACGTTTTCACGCTATTCGAGAACATGTCCAAGATGGTGACATAAAGATTTGCAAAGTACACACAGATCTGAATGTGGCGGTTCCGTTGACTAAACCTCTCCCGAGGGCAAAACATGACAACGAGTTGTTGATAATTTGGTTATCCTCGTTGTTGATAATTTGTCTATCTCTCCTACTATAGTCAATATCTAATTTACAACGAGTTGTTGATAATTTGGTTATCCTCGTTGTGGTTCCATATTCATAGGTAAGAATGGTTCTATCTTCGAAAGCCCTAAGCCATGTAAAACTTGCAATGGATAAATTAGAAGCGTCTAGTTTAGATTGTTGCTGGGCTAGTGTCATAATATGGTGATGTTGTAAGTAAAAGTATAAGTTGATACTCTTACAACACACATAACGTGTAAGTTCTATAGACCTTGGCCTTACACATAAAGGAATGATGAAGATCATACCACGATGCACATGATGACGATCAAGTGCAAGAACCATATCATTTCACTTTTTCACATATGATGTTTGTTGCATCTTATATTGCTTGTTTGGAGTTTTATTAGCATAATAAGATGATCCCTCATTTATATATCAAGATAAAATGTGTTCTCCCTTAAGTATGCACCGATTATGTTTCCCCACTCCAAGACATCACGTGATGATCGGGTGTTCTTGGATCCACAATCATATTTCGGGTGTAAGACTGTTTTACACACCTGGATACTAAGGTTCTTACTTGGCGAGCCTAGAATGTACAGACATGGCCTCGGAACACGGACCGAAAGGTTAATCATGAGTCATATGTATATATGATGCCCATATAGATGCTCGCCTTTGAAGCTACACCAACTCACGTGATGATCGAACTTGGTGTAGTGGATTTGGTTCATGTAATCACCAAAAAGACACGAGGAATGTCATTTTTGAGTGGGAGTTCATTCTTAATTTGGATTAGTTGAACTCGATCTATCATAAACTTAGTCTAAGCTTTACAAATTCTGTTGTAGATGGCACCACCTGCTTTTAATTTCAATGTGTTCATGGAGAAAGAGAAACTTGCAACGAATGGTAGAAACATTACCGACTGGGCTATGAATTTAAGGATTCTCCTCTCTGATGCACAAAAACAATATGTGCTAGAAGCATCGCTAGGCCCCCCACCGTTCGATGATGCCCCTAACGAGGAAAATAATGCCTATCAGACTCGTCAGGAGGACCACAACTTAGTTCATTGCGGCATATTGTATGGGCTAGAGCCAGAACTTTGAAAGCGTTTCGAAAATGGCAATGCCTTTGATACAATGGGTGATTTGAAAATGATTTTCGACACCCATGCTACTGTAGAGAGTTATAATGCTTCAGAAAAGTTCTTTAGCTACATGATGGAAGAGAACCGCTCCGTCAGTGAGCACGTACTCAAAATGTTGGGGTACGCCGATAAGCTTGTGTCCTTGGGAATATCGATTCCCATTGACTTAGGCATACATTGTGTTCTCCAATCTCTGCCACCTAGCTACAAGAGATTCGTGATGAACACATGCAGGGCATGAAGAAGTCTCTCCCCGAGCTTCTATCTATGCTTAAGGCTGCATAGGTGGAGATCAAGAAGGAACATCAATTGTTGATGATCAATAATAAGACCACCGGTTTCAAGAAAGACAGGAAGGGTAAACATAAGGGAAATAAGGGCGGCAAATAGGTTGTCGTACCTGAAAAGAAATCCCGAGTTGGCCCTCAGTCTGATACCGAGTGCTATTATTGCAAGGGGACTGGTCACTGGAAGCGCAACTGCCCCAAGTATTTAGCAGACAAGAAGGCTGGCAAGGCAAATAAAGGTATATTTGATATACATGTTATTGATGTGTACTTGACTAGTACTCGTAGTAGCACTTGGGTATTTGATACAGGATCAGTTGCTAATATTTGTAACTCGAATCAGGGGTTGTGGAACAAGCTACCGCTAGCAAGGGGTGAGGTTAAGATGCGTGTCGGCAACGTATCAAGCATTGATGTGATCGCCATCAGAATGCTACCTCTCCATTTACCATCGAGATTAGTTATAAACTTGAATAATTGTTATCTGGTGCCTGCACTGAGCATGAACATTGTATCCGGATCAGGTTTGATGCGTAGTGGTTATTCATTTAAATCCTAAAACAATGGTTGTTCGATTTATATAAATGATATCTTTTATGGTCATGCACCTTTGATGAATGGTTTATTTCTATTGGATCTCGATAATAGTGTTACAGATATTCATAATGTTGATGCTAAAAGGATTAAACGTAATGATGATATATTCGCATATATGTGGCACTGCCGTCTAGGTCATATTGGCGTTAAACGCATGAAGAAGCTCCATTCGCATGGACTTCTGGAATCACTTGATTTCGAATCATTTGATACATGTGAGCCATGCCTTATGGGCAAGATGACTAGAACGCCGTTTCTCGGTTCAATGGAACGGGCGGCAGATTTATTAGAAATCACACACTCTGATGTGTGTGGTCCAATGAGTGTGTCGGCACGAGGTGGATATCGTTATTTTGTTACTTTCAGGGATGATTTTAGTAGATACAGTTATATCTACTTAATGAAACACAAGTCTGAAACTTTTAAGAAGTTCAAGGAAAATCATCGTAATAGAAAGATCAAATTTCTAAGGTCTGACCGTGGAGGTGAGTATCTAAGTTACGAGTTTAGCACACATAGGAAAGAGTGTGGAATAGTTTCACAACTCACACCTGCCAGAACACCACATCGAAATGGTGTGTCGAAACATCGTAATCGTACTTTACTAGATATGGTTCGATCTATGATGTCTCTGACGGACTTGCTACTGTCATTTTGGGGTTATGCACTTGAAACTGCTACATTCACTTTAAATCGGGCACCATTTAAATCCATTGAAAAGACACCGTATGAATTGTGGTTTGGAAATAAACCTAAGCTGTCATTTCATAAAGTTTGGGGATGCGATGTTTATGTGAAGAAACTTCAACCAGATAAACTCGAACCCAAAGCGGAAAAATGTGTCTTCATAGGATACCTTAAGGAAACTATTGGGTATTCCTTCTATCACAGATCCAAGGGCAAGGTTTTCGTTGCCAAGAATGGATCCTTTCTAGAGAAATATTTTCTCGTGAAAGGTGTGCGTAGTCAGAAGGTAGAACTCAAAGAGGTTGTAGAACCTTCTCTTCATAATATGGCAAGTAGCGCAGCACCGGAAGCCGTTCCGGAGTTGACTTCACCAAATATAGAAGGAACTAATGATAACGATCATGAATCTCCGAAAGAGAATACTACCAAACCTCGTAGGTCTAGCAGGACGTGTGCAGCTCCGGAGCTGTACGGAAATCCTGTTATGAATTTCATGGTAGATGAAATTGATGACCCTGCGACATATGAAGAAGCGATGATGATCCCAGATTCCAACAAATGGCTAGAAGCCATGAAATCTGAGATGGAATCCATGTACGAAAACCAGGTTTGGACCTTGGTGGACTTACCTCACGACCGAAAGGCCGTGGAGAATAAATGGATTTTCAAAAGGAAAACCGATGCTGATGGTAATATAACCATCTATAAATCTCGACTTGTCGCAAAAGGGTTTCGACAAATTCAGGGAGTTGACTACGATGAGACATTCTCTCCCATAGTGATGCTAAAGTCAGTTAGGATTATGTTAGCAATTGCTGAATATTTCAACTATGAGACATGGCAGATGGATGTCAAAACTGCATTCCTCAATGGCAACATTGAAGAAGAGTTGTACATGGTACAACCAAAGGGTTTTGTCGATCCTAATGATGTTGACAAGGTATGCAAGCTTCAGTAATCCATCTATGGATTGAAGCAAGCATCCCAGAGTTGGAATATCCTCTTTGATGAGGTGATCAAAGAGTTTGGATTTATCCAAACTTATGGAGAGGCTTGTATTTACAAGAAAGTGAGTGGGAGTGATGTGGCATTTCTAATATTATATGTGGATGACATATTACTGATTGGAAATGATATAGATCTTTTAAATAGTGTTAAAAGTTATCTAAACAGCAAATTATCAATGAAGGACCTAGGTGAAGCATCATACATATTAGGCATAAAGATCTATAGGGATAGATCTAGGCGCCTAATAGGGCTATTGCAAAGTACATACCTTGATAAGATTTTAAAGAAATTTAAAATGGATGAAAGTAAGAAAGGGTTCTTACCTATGTTGCAAGGAAACACATTGAGTAAGACTCAAAGTCCGGCTACGGTGGAAGAAAGAGAGATGATGTACAAAGTCCCCTATGCTTCACCCATAGGCTCTATAATGTACGCCATGCTATGTACAAGACCGGATGTGGCTCACGCTGTTAGTCTGACTAGTAGATACCAATCTGATCCAGGATCGGAACACTGGATAGCGGTCAAGAATATCCTTAAGTAATTAAGAAGAACTAAGGATATGTTTCTCGTGTACGGAGGTGAAGAAGAGTGATACGTCGTAAACGTATCTATAATTTTTGATGTTCCATGCTTGTTTAGTATCTACTTTGCTTTTCTTTGTCTACAGTTAGAGGTATTTTTATACATTTTCTAGGACTAACCTATTAACAAGATGCCGCAGTGTCCGTTGCCTATTTTCTGCTGTTTTTGGGTTCAGAAAAGCTAGTAAGGAAATATTCTCAGAATTGGACGGGACAAAAGCCAAAGTCAATATTTTACCGAAAGGAACACAGAGACTGAAGGAGGTCCACGAGTCCGCCGCACCCTAGGGTGATGCGCCCCCCTAGGGCGCACTGCCACCTGGTGTGGGCACCTCGGGCGCCCCCTGCCTTGCCTCTTTGCCTATAAAAGCCCCCCGATGCAGAAACCCTAAGCACCCGATTAGATCTCCACGAAACAGTCTATAGCTGCCGTCACCATCGTCCCTAGATCAGGGGGGATCTGAATCTCTTCCCGGCATCCTGCCAGAGGGAGGGATTATCCCGGAGGCCTTCTTCATTACCATGCAAGCCTCCGGTATGATGCGTGAGTAGTCCACCCATAGAATATGGGTCTATACAGTAGCTAGATGGTTATTTCTCCTCCTTTGTGCTATCATGTTTAGATCTTGTGAGCTATGTTCATGATCAAGATCATCTATTTGTAATCATACATGTTGTGTTTGCGGGGGTCCGATGGATATTGAGATACTATATCAGATTGATTATTGATTCTATCATGTCATATTGATTATTGATTCTATCATGTATGTGTTGTTTGTGATCTTGCATGCTCTCCGTTGCTAGTAGCTATCTTGGCCAAGTAGATTCGTGTGACTCCAAGAGGGAGTATTTATGCTCGATAGTGGGTTCATGCCTCTAGTAATTTGGGGAAGTGACAGAAATCTCTAAGGTTTTAGATGTGATTTTTCTACTAGGGAGAAAACAACAATCTTTTGTTCATGGAACAATTGTATTGTTTACTTTACACACATTGCGTAATGCAATTATCCGTTGCTTGCAACTTAATACTAGAAGGGGTTCAAATGATAACCTAAAGGTGGATTATTAGTCATAGATGCAGTTGGATTACGGTCTATGTATATTGTTGTAATGCCTAATCAAATCTCATAGGAATCATGATGTCTAGTATTTGCCATTGTTATGCTTTCTCAGTCCTGTCAATGGCCCCGCTGTAATTTGTTCACCTAGCATGTTATTTATCTTAAGGAGAACACCTCTAGTGAACTATGGACCCCGGTCCAATATTTACCATTGATACATTATCTACCGTTACCGTTTACTTTCTACAAGCAACTACAATCTTCCACACTATACGTTTAATCCTTTGTTTTCAGCAAACCAGTGAGATTGACAACCTCATTGTAAGTTGGGGCAAAGTCTTGAGTTTGTGTTGTGCAAGATTCCAAGTTGCTAGCAACACCTTTGAGTTGTTTCCTTGCCCCTACTGGTTCGATAACCTTGGTTTCATAACTGAGGAAAGACTTGATGCTTTGCTCATCACACCTTGCTGTTGAGGTCTCCCAACGAAGCTCTACAATTGACTGAGCCGTGTCAAGATTTTTCCGGCGCCGTTGCCGGGGAGTTAAGGACAACTTCACAAGGGGAGTCTTTCACAACCATTCTCTTTACTTTGTTTTTGTTTTTCTTAGTTTCTTTTGCTTTGTTTTGCTTGGTTCTTTCTTTCAAAAATACAAAAAAAATTAGTTTTGTTTGGTTTACTCTTTCTTATCAAAAAATAAAAAAATTAGTTCCTACTTTAGTTGCTACTGCTATTGGCTTTCTCCACTTCTGCAAAAATGAACACTACTGAGAACACCAAGTTGTGTGACTTCACTAGCACAAACAACAATGATTTCCTTTGCACACCTATTGCTCCACATGCTCCTGATGCTACGTTTTATGAAATTAAACCTGCTTTGTTGAATCTTTTTATGAAAGAGCAATTTTCTGGTGCTAGTTCTGATGATGTTGCTGCCCACCTTAATAACTTTTTTGAACTTTGTGAGATGCAAAAATATAAGGATGTAGATAGAGATATTATTAAGGTCAAATTGTTTCCTTTCTCTTTGAGAGGAAAAGCTAAAGAATGGTTGCTATCCTTGCCTAGAAATAGTATTGATTCTTGGATTAAATGCAAAGATGCTTTTATTGGAAAATACTATCCTCCTACTAAGATTATATATATGAGAAGTGAATGAAATTTAAACAACTTGATAATGAACATGTTGCTCAAGCTTGGGAAAGAATGAAATCTTTGGTAAAGAATTGTACCACTCATGGACTGACTGCTTGGATGATTATCCAAACTTTTTATGCAGGATTAAATTTCTGTTCAATAAATCTATTGGATTCTGCTGCTGGAGGTACCTTTATGACCATTACTTTGGGAGCTGCAACAAAGCTCCTTGATAATATGATGGTTAATTATTCTGAATGGCACACTGAGAGAGTTCCACATGGTAAGAAGGTAAATTCTATTGAAGAAACCTCCTCCTTGAGTGATAAAATTGATGTTATCATGTCTATGCTTGTTAATGGAAAATCTCATATTGATCCAAATAATGTTCCTTTAGCCTCTTTGGTTGCTCAAGAGCAAGTTGATTTGAAATTCATTAGAAATAATAATTTTGGCAACAATGCTTATGGTAATAATAATTATAGACCATATCCTCCTAATAATGGTAATACTTATCATGGTAGATCTGGAATTCCTAGTGAAGATAGATTCTATAAGTTGAAAGATCCACTAAAAACTTCATGCAAATGCAATATGAGCAGAACAAAATATTCACTAAAACTATGGAAGAACAATCTGCTATTTTGAAAAAATTTAGTTATCAACTTGAGAATTTTAATAGGGAAATTCCTAGTTTGTAGTCCAAAATTTTGAATGCTGAGAAAAAATATTTCATATTTGTCTAAAGCACAATCCTCTTTGATTAATAAAATGGCTGGTAAACCTGACACCATGGAAAATACCTTTGCTGCTGCTCATGCTATACAAGTTACTATTGATGAAAATGTTAGACTGTTAGCTAAATTTCATGCTAAGTGGGAAAGAGAAGATGAAATTGCTAGAAACAATAGTATATGTACTATTATCACCACCAATGTTGATTCTAGTAAACCACAAGAAGTCTCCATTTCTTCTACAAGAATGCCTAAACCCAATAAGAATGCTGAAATTTTTCGAAATATGGGAAACAATAAGTCTACTACCTTTGATGCTAAGTTTGATTTTGATCTTGATGGCTGCAATATTTCTTAAGTGATTATGTTCCTACAAAATCTTGCTAGAAGTCCTAATGCTAGTGCTATGAATATGGCTTTCACAAAACACATTATAGATGCTCTTATTAAAATTAAGGAAGAAAAATTGAAACACAAAGATTCTATTCCTAGGAAAGTAGAAGATAGTTGGGAACCCATCATTAATATGCAAGTGAATGACTTTCATCCCAAAGCTTTATGCGACCTTGGTTCTAGTGTCTCTGTTATGCCTAGAAAGATTTATGAAATGCTTGATTTGCCACGTTTGGAAGATTGTTATTTAGATGTCCCACTTGATGATAATACTAAGAAGAAACTTATGGGGAGTATTAATGATGTTCTTATTATGGTCAATAATGCATATGTCCCTATTTATTTCTATGTTTTGGATGTTGAATGCAATGCTTCTTGTCCTATTACTTTGGGAAGACCTTTTCTTAGAATTTTTGGTGCCATTATTGATATGAAAGAAGGCACCATTAAATATCAATTTCCATTCAAGAAAGGTATAGAACACTTCCCTATAAGGAGAGAGATTTTACCTTTTGCTCCTCCTATTAAAGCAAAATTTGATGTCAATGCTTCTTCATTTGAAAATACTTGATTCTTGCTTCTTATGCCCAACTTAAAGGCGTTAAAGAAAAGTACTTCTTGGGAGATAACCCAATAGTTTTATTCAGTTTTGGAAGTTATTACTACTGTAATAACCTCTCCTTATACTTTTTGTGTGATTTTTGTGCCAAGAATAACCTCTAATGAGAGAGAAGTAAGATTTGGAGAAGTTGCTGTCCCAAAAAAAAAATTGCGCTTCACTGTAAAAATTCGTGAAATATTCCGTATGTCAAATTGAGCTATAATTTTCTAACTAAATGCCCCAGTTTGTTATCTAACTTTTGTTAGGTCAACACTTTTAGATTTGAGCAACAGAAGGTCTTCGTAAAAATAGGTTTTTACCTACTGGTCTGTTTTGACAGATTTCTGCCTTTATTTGCATTTCCCTCTTATCGATTTCTTTTTGAGTTCTCCTTAATCACTTGAGCTTTTTAAAGGAATTGTTATAGTAGCTTGTGTTTTAATGGAAGTTTTCCTTGTTTTGGAACTAAACTCCAAGGCCTATTCTTTTGAATACACTAATGTTGCTAAAGAAGATTGTGTGAAGTTTTGTATGAAGAAAATTTTCAAGTGTAGAGGAAGAATGATGTAATGAGATGAATAATGGATAAAATCTCAAACTTGGGGATTCCACCCGTGTCACCCAAGAAATATTCAAGAGGTACAAGCGTCAAAGCTTGGGGATGCCCAAGACATCCCCTTCTTCATCAATAAAAATCTCAGGTCTCTTTCTAGACACTTCGTTTTTATTGTTTCATGCACTGTTGTGTTGTTCTTGGATCGTCTTAGTTTTTGTTTTTGGTTTTCTTAGTTTGCTTGAATAAAGTAGTTGGACCCCCGTTTTCGCTATGTTGTTTCAAATAAGTTGATTAGTGTTGGAAAAGAATAGAAAGTTTCATGCTTAAGTGGTACAAAAGGGAGCTTGCTTTAACTGTGACTTAGACTTTATCATGTCATGCTAGATGTAGTTTTGACCTTATGCTTAGTGATTATTGATGTAACATGACTTGTTCCAAACAATTGAGATTTATTAATGTGCCTTGAAAGAATCATGCGTTGTTTTAGCATACAAAAGCATAATATTGTGGTATTCTCCTTTGATGCTTTGTTTGGGTTGACTTGGAACATGGTCACACCATGTTATGACTATGAACCAGTCACCTTAGCCTCTATGATCATTTAGTTTTTGACTTGTGATATCACTTTATGCTTTAGTTAATAATGTTCTGTCGCTCTGCATGATTATGGCCATTATTGCTCTCTTAGTTGGTTGCTCCCAGTCTTTTGCTAGCATCCACTTGTATTGAGTAAGCTCTACTCATGCATCCAACTCCCAAGAAACCAAGTTATTCCAAAGAGTCCACTATAAATTCCTATGCATGCTATGTTACACCATTCTAAGTACATTCTTGTTTTATCTATCTTCCAAATTAAACTTGTTATGTGAAAATTAGTGATTAAAGCTCTCACAAACTTGATGGCACACCTTATTTTTCTTGCCCCTAATAAACTTGAACCATTGTGTCATCTATGTTGTATATGCTTGCACTTATAAGTTGGGAATTAGCAGAACCGTGTTGTCACGAGGAACGCTTTCAACACCTGTACATATTACCCAGTTAATATCATGATCTTTTGTTTGCGGATGTCGGCGGTGTGAAATAAAAGGGGAGCTTGTAAGTCCATGGAGTTATGTATATGTGTTAGATAAACGCCTGGGCGGGTAGCCTAAGCCATGCCTAATCATGGTGGAAACTTGCAGCATAACCATAGTGAGCAATCTATGAAGAATCCTCAATAAAAACCTATGCAAATAGCAAATAAAAAGATCGTTGAGATGCACATTTTATGTTGCCTTGTCATTTTGATATGGGATAGCTCCTGTGTCATGGTACAAGGGGTAACCCGTTGGCGGTTCTTTCTGATACACATATACTTACTATGGCAAGAACTTACCGGTGACTAAAGTTGAGTAGCATGAGGAACGGCCCTCTTACTCAAGGGACATGAGATTGCCAACTTATGATTTGTCAAGCATATACTCCATATTTGTTTCACTTTAACCTTAATCACTTCAAGATGCTTATGATAGGGGCAATGAGAGCTGAAAGATAACAAGTATCATAATTTTTGGAAGCTCTTTATGAAACTTGAAATACCTACTTCCCTGTGAAGGGCCTTTCTTCCTACTTTTTATTGAGTCTCCACCTTCTATCTTTATGCACCAATTAAGAGAGCATAGGTTTCATTCTTAGTTTTATGTGCATTGTCCCAAAACTTATTGATTGATTCATAATTTTGATATTGCTTGTTCTTGAACTATTTGTATCTAGTCACCCTTATGAAATTTGAAAGTGTCCCAATTAAGAGAGCATAGTTGTCATTCTTAGTTTTATGTGCATTGTCCCAAAAATTATTGATTGATTCATAATGTTGATATTTCTTGTTCTTGAACTATTTGTATCTAGCCACCCTTATGAACTTTGAAGGTGTCCTATGCATTTATGTTTTGCTACTCCATGAGGGACAAGATGAATACCACTATGCTATGTTTTCTATATGTGAAACAAACAAACGTCTTTCAACATATTATTATTCATGATCCTTTGTTTGTATATTTTCATGTTACAGCATAGTTGCTATGTATTATTGTTAGAACTTCATCTTTCATGCTCATGTTCAGAGTACTTTGATCCTAGCTTTCAATGCTTTGCAAATGGTTTGATCAAGATTATGATGGTGCATGTCACCTTAAAAATTATTCTTTTTATCACTTACCTACTCGAGGAAGAGCATGAGTTAAGCTTGGGGATGCTTGATACGTTGTAAACGTATCTATAATTTTTGATGTTCCATGCTTGTTTAGTATCTACTTTGCTTTGCTTTATCTACACTTTGAGGTATTTTTATACATTTTTTAGGACTAACCTATTAACAAGATGCCGCAGTGCCAGTTGCCTGTTTTCTGTTGTTTTTGGTTTCAGAAAATCTAGTAAGGAAATATTCTCGGACTTGGACAGGACAAAAGTCAAAGTCAATATTTTATCGAAACAAACACAGAGACAGAAGGGAAACCGAAGGAAGGCCACGAGGCCGCCACACCCTAGGGTGGCGCGGGACCGTCCTAGGGCACGCCGCCACCTGGTGTTCGCACCTCGGGTGCCCCCTTCCTCGCCTCTTCACCTATAAAATCCCCCCGATGCAGAAACCCTAAGCACCAATCAGATCTCCACGAAATAGTCCATAACCGCCGCCACCATCGTCCCTAGATCGAGAGGATCTAAAGCTCTTCCCGGCACCCTTCCGGAGGGGAGAGATCATCCTGGACACCTTCTTCATCACCATGCCAGCCTCCGGTATGATGCGTGAGTAGTCCACCCTTGGACTATGGGTCCATACAGTAGCTAGATGGTTGTTTCTCCTCCTTTGTGCTATCATGTTTAGATCTTGTGAGCTCCGTTCATGATCAAGATCATCTATTTGTAATCATACATGTTGTGTTTGCGAGGGTCCAATGGATATTGAGATACTATGTCAGATTGATTATTGATTCTATCATGTCATATTGATTATTGATTCTATCATGTCTGTGTTATTTGTGATCTTGCATGCTCTCTGTTGCTAGTAGCTATCTTGGCCAAGTAGATGCTTGTGACTCCAAGAGGGAGTATTTATGCTCAATAGTGGTTTCATGCCTTTAGTAATCTGGGAAGTGACAGAAATCTCTAAGGTTGTAGATGTGATGTTGCTACTAGGGAGAAAACAGCAACCTTCTGTTCATGGAATGTTTACTTTACAGACATTTCTTAATGCAATTATCCGTTGCTTGCAACTTAATACTGGAAGGGGTTCGGATGATAACCTGAAGGTGGATTATTAGTCATAGATGGAGTTGGATTACGGTCCATGTATATTGTTGTAATGCCCAATAAAATCTCATAGGAATCATGATGTCTAGTATTTGCATTGTTATGCTTGCTCAGTCCTGTCAATTGCCCCGTTGTAATTTGTTCACCCAGCATGTTATTTATCTTAAGGAGAACACCTCTAGTGAACTATGGACCCCGATCCAATCTTTACCATTAATAAATTATCTATTGTTATCGTTTACTTTCTACAAGCAACTACTATCTTCCACACTATACGTTTAATCCTTTTTTTCAGCAAACTAGTGAGATTGAAAACCTCACTGTAAGTTGGGGCAAAGTCTTGAGTTTGTGTTGTGCAGGATTCCAAGTTGCTAGCAACACCTTGGAGTTGTTTCCTTGCTCCTACTGGTTCGATAACCTTGGTTTCATAACTGAGGGAAGACATGTTGTTGTGCTCATCACACCTTGTTCTTGGGGTCTCCCAACAAAGCTCTGCAATTGACTAAGCCGTGTCAAGATTTTTTGGCGCTGTTGCCGGGGAGTTAAGGACAACTTCACAAGGCGAGTCTTTCACAACCATTCTCTTTACTTTGTTTTTGTTTTGCTTAGTTTGTTTTGCTTTGTTTTGCTTGGTTCTTTCTTTCAAAAATACAAAAAAAATAGTTTTGTTTGGTTTACTCTTTCTTATCAAAACACAAAAACATTAGTTCCTACTCTTTCTTATCAAGAGTGGAATTTGTTCATCCTGATGACGGATATATATACTCTGGCCCCTCTCGGTGATATCACATTGGTTAGCTTGCAAGCAAGTGATTTGATCACTAGAGTGTTATATCACGGGAACAAGAAAAGAGTACATGTCAGTAACGAGATTAAACTAGGTATGAAGATATCGATGATCGAATCTCGGACATGTAATATATCGTGAGACAAAGATATTAATATTCTAGCGTAAAAGGTTCTCACGATCACAAGAAAGTCTTGATTGAATGTGTGGGAGTCAGTATGGATCGCTAGGTCCCGCTTATGATTATTAAAATGAGAGGGGTCTCGATCATGTCCGCATTATTCGCGAACCGTAGGGTGACACACTTAAGAGACACCGACACCATTTGGAACAAATAGTTTCTTATCGAAAAGATTTACAAAACGCGGGAATTTATTTCCCTAGACACCAAAACTGTTTTGGGTGAAATTGCTGAAAGTGTTTTTGGATGTGAAATGAAATACTAGCAAGGGGTTATATGTGAATGTTTATCCATTAAAGTAATTGACAAAACTCTGAATAAATAAAAGGAGTTTTATTTAAAGAGATATTGCATTAAATTTGGTGGAAATTTAATGGGAATTTTGAGTGGGATTTTGAGTGGAGAAATGAAGGGGTTAAAAGTGAGTTGATGCTCCATCCACATGAATGGAGGGAGGGCAAGGGTGCAGCCCCATGCACCGGCCACCCCCTTGGGGTTCCCCCCTCCTCCTATATAAAGCCTCCCTCTCCCACTCTCACACTCACACCTCCTCGTGAAGGATCTCTCCCCCCTCTAGTTTTTATCACCATGGTCTCGGACTAGCGAGATACATGTCTCTGGTGGCTTTTCGGCAAGAAAGAGTTGGTGCTTCCGCTGCATCGCTGGAGCAAGGAGGCGGAGGATGCTCAGTGGCTCGGACATGTGTGCGAGCACGGATGCGCTGCTGATTTGCGGAGCTAGGACTTCCTCTCGATCTTGAGATTGGCAAGCATTCGTCTACATCATCCACGAGTACAACCTTGTTAAACTTTGTCGGTCTTCAAGTTATGTTCTCTACAGATGTATATCCGCCCGTTTCTTGTATCTAGTAGATAGATCTTGGTACATAGTTGTTTCCATCATAGAAAATTTTTGTTTTCTATGTTGCGAACCCTATAGTGGCGTCTCCAAAAACTTGTGTCTTGCCCCTTGCCCTAGCCCGCTTTAAATAGGTCCAAGGGCAGCCCCAACCAGATTTGAAGTAGGACTCGGAGTCCTCGTAGGACTCCTTTTCTCTCTCTCAAACACCAAAGGGCAGGAGAGTTGTAGTCAAACCCCAACTCATCCCCTCCCTCTCTCCCACCGCCTGCCTAGGAGGGGTTGGAGTGCAACTCAAACCACTCCCCCTATGCGCCATGACAAGGAGCCCATGGGCCCTTCGGCCTATGGTGCCACCTAGGATATTTTCCTTTTATTAATTATTTTGAATATTCCAAAAAATCTAGGACACCTCTGGATTTTTCCGGAACATTCCTAATCAATCCGATGCATTCCTTTAGTGTGCGGAACCACTCCGAACACCTCTCGGCGATATCCCGAACTCCTCCGATATATATTGAAATCTTCCAAACTCACTTTAGAATCACTTCATACGCACATATTTAATTTCACTCACATTCTAAATGACACTATACTCTTAAGTATGTGACCCAATGTGTTGAGATATATACGGACATGTTCTGAACTAAATTCCTCTACAATGATCAGCATTTGTTACTTGTTACACATAGTGGTCCCCACATAAATACAGGGAGTTGTTTTATCATGTGAACATTTTATATTACTTTGATATATGTCTTATTGCTTCTGATACTTCACATAGACCCCGAGGTGAAACACTAGGTTATCCTTGTTACTTGTTATGTACTCTTTACTCATTCCATATTATCTATGTCCTTGTGATTAACAACTTGATCACTTGTCCAGCCAGACGATGACAAACACCATAGTACATGAGTGGGCCCAGAGTGTATCTCTCCATAGTTAGGAGTAGCAATCTCCACAACTACATCATATGACACATTGACTGTTGGAATTATGCCCTTAAGGAAATAATAAAGATGTTATTGTTATAATTCTTGTTCATGATAAAGTTTATATTCCATGCTAGAATTGTATTAAGCGGAAACTTTGATACTTGTGTGGTTTATGAACAACACCGTGTCCCTAGTACGCCTCTATGGACTAGCTCATTGATTAATGATGGTTAAGGTTTCCTAACCATAGACATGAGTTGTCGATTAATAATGAGATCATGTCATTATGAGAATGATATGATGGACAGACCCAAATTAAGCAGAGCAATTAGATCGTGTCATTGTGTTCATCTTGCGAAGTTTTTTCCTATGTCAAATATTGTATTCCTTAGACCATGATATAATGCAACTCCCTGGTATCGGAAGAAAGCTTTGAGGTCATCAAACGTCATCCTCGGATCGCGAGGAGGAGACGGCGAGTACGACTACACCAACCACGTTCTGTTGAACGTTTCCGCTGTGCGATTTCTTCAAGGGTATGAAGATCTCATCTATCTCTCACGTTGATTGCATCTCCTAGATTAGATCTTGGCTTTCTTGTTCGCATCCGTAGAAATTTTTTCATTTACTATGCTGCGAATCCCTTCATTGACATACTATCCGGTAAGAGCGAAGACTAACTTTATAATTACTCATTCTCAGAGTAACGTTTGAAGAATACCGCTACATCCATATCGTATCAAATTTCATATGTGTCTCGTGGTGTAACTATTAATCATTCTCAGAGTAGCATTAATACTTGTTAATGAGAAACCACTCGATAATAATATTGACGATGTGTTTCACATTATATCATGTTGGATCCATTCATCTTCGTTATAATATCAACAACTCCGATCTAATATATCATCGGCATCTATACAACACTTTGTACTTTTCCCATAGTCAGGAAACCGAGAATGTCAATGATATACAAACTAGTCTTAGAGTCGAGACTAGAGACATAAAAGTTTGTTTATAATTCCACACATGTATTAGGGTGTTCTGCCAGATACTCATTATACGGACGATTGTAGCATAGAATAATAAACTTAATTATGAAACATAAATATAATAATAATCCATTTATTGCCTCTAGGTTATATTTCCATCAATTGGCAACACCGACGCGTGCCATCGTCCCCTGCACTCCCGAGTTTGGCAGCTCGGCATGCCGTGTCGCCTACCTCTACTACCACAAACTCCAGCTACGTCTACATCGAGTTGACTACCGCTGCAATCGTCTTCTACTATTTATATTACTCTAGTGACTTCCCCCGGACTCACCGACCACATCGACCAAACGACGACTACATCATCAACACTCCAAAAACACCATCGACCACGACAACTACGCCCTCACTCTCGGCTACACATTAAGGGCTATCATCCATCGACATCTTCTGCAGTTGGCGCCTTCAACTTATGCTTTAGCCGGAGCATTTGTGACGCTCTTGCTGTTCATGTCACTACATATCCTAATGTGCATCTTGGCTCTTATATTTGGTAGTTCTCTACTGGGCTTCTTGGCTCCCAAGTCTTGTACTCCTATATATATCGCAATATGCAATATCAATCTAGTAAAAAAACTATTATTTCCTTTAAATGCTGACATGATAGGCATGCATGTAATATGTTATAAACGTGGCAAACAAAACGAAGAAAGAAAACAGGTACATAGGCAAGTGACGCAGAAGTTAGCCTTATTCATAAATTTGGATCACGAAATAACATGATCAGTGTTCGCTTCCTAACTATAATTGTCACCATCTCTGCATAAAATAGATATTGTTAGCATATATAGAGTAGTGTACAAATGCTAGTGAATTGTGGTGCTCTTTTGCACCGCTTCAAACGTTGATACAAAATCTGTTCGCTTCCTAACTGTAATTGTCATCATCTTTGCAGAAAACAGATATTATTAGCATTTGTAGTGTACAAATGACTATTGAATTGTGGAGCACTTTCACACCACGTCAAGGCAAAATCTGTTCGCTTCCTAACTATAATTGTCACCATCTCTGCATAAAATAGATATTGTTAACATATATAGAGTAGTGTACAAATGACCAGTGAATTGTGGAGCTCTTTTGCACCGCTTCAAACGCCGAGACAAAATTTGTCCGCTTCCTAACTATAATTGTCACCATCTCTGCATAAAATAGATATTGTTAGCATATATAGAGTAGTGTACAAATGACTAGTGAATTGTGGAGTTCTTTTGCACCGCTTCAAACGTCGAGACAAAATCTGTTCGCTTCCTAACTATAATTGTCACCATTTCTGGAGAAAACAGATATTGTTAGCATACTAGTGAATTGTGGAGCACTTTTGCACCGCGTCGAGACAAAATTTGTTTACTTTAGCCTGAAATCATACTCGGATCAGTGAAACTAAAGCTGGGAGACGTGGATGTTGAGTTAGAAAACCCAAATATCAATGATATTGTTCTCCCGTTTAAAAAAAATGATATCGTTCTCTCTCCTCTTGAGTGTGCCTTTTACATATATTTAGCTGTAAATAAAATAATTATAATTAATTTAATTATTTCAGACCTGTCCTATTTAAACTCCCACTCAACCTCACCTCACCATCACAACTTCATCCTCCAAACCCTTTCCTTCAAGAAACTTCTGAAGAATCCCACCCCAAACACTGCCATGGATCTCTCCATGGCTACTGGCCCGGAAGACTCCCTCCTCCTGCTCCTCCCAGCCACCTCCCTTCTCCCACCCATCCTAGCCGCACTCCTTCTCGTTGTTTGCCTCCTATGGCTCTCGCCGGGTGGTCCAGCGTGGGCCTTGTCCCTCTGCCGCCGCCCGCCACCAGGCCCGCCGGGCGTGGTCACTGCGCTCTCTAGCCCTGTGGCGCACCGCGTCATTGCGGCACTGTCCCGCTCCATTCAGGGAGGGGCGGCATTGATGTCCTTCTCCGTCGGCCTCACCCGCGTCGTCGTCTCGAGCCAGCCCGACACGGCGCGAGAGATCCTCGTCAACCCGGCGTTCGGCGACCGCCCCGTGAAGGTCGCGGCGCGCCACCTTCTCTTCCACCGCGCCATGGGTTTCGCCCCGTCCGGCGACGCGCACTGGCGCGCGCTCCGCCGCCTCTCCACGGCGCACCTCTTCGGGCCGCGCCGTGTGGCGGCATCCGCGCCCCAACGCGCCTCGATCGGCACGTGCATGCTCGGCAACGTTGCCTCCCTCATGGCCCGCCACGGCGTGGTCGCCCCTCGGCGGTTCCTGCACGCGGCGTCGCTCAACCACGTCATGGCAATCGTGTTTGGCAAGCGGTATGACGACTTCGCGAGCCAGGAAGGCGCCGTCGTGGAGGAGATGGTGAACGAAGGGTACGACCTCCTCGCCACGTTCAACTGGGCCGACCACCTGCCGTTGCTCAAGTGGCTCGACCTCCAGGGCGTGCGCCGCCGGTGCGACAGGTTAGTCCGGAAGGTGGAGGCCTACGTCGGTAACATCATACAGGAGCACAGGGCGAAGCGCGCTGCCACTGGAGGCATTGCTGGCGAGCTCTCTGGCGACTTTGTCGATGTGCTCCTCGGCCTCGACGGAGAAGACAAGATGTCAGATTCCGACATGATCGCTGTTCTTTGGGTAAGACTCGCTAACTTTACATGCATATCGAAAAAAACTTAATTCAGATTTTGTATACTTGCATAATTGCATTCAGGTCGTTGTCGTGTGCGTTTGCTAATTTCGATCGTGCGTTTCAGGAGATGATCTTTAGAGGGGCGGACACGGTGGCGATCTTGATGGAGTGGATCATGGCTAGGATGGTGCTTCACCCGGAGATCCAGGCGAAGGCACGGGCCGAGGTGGACGCCGTGGTGGGCCGCGGCAGGGCCGTGACGGACGAGGACGTGGCCAGGCTCCCCTACATCCAGTGCATCGTCAAGGAGACGCTGCGCATGCACCCGCCGGGCCCGCTCCTCTCGTGGGCGCGCCTGGCCGTGCACGACGCTCACGTCGGCGGCCACCTCGTCCCCGCCGGCACGACCGCGATGGTGAACATGTGGGCCATCGCGCACGACGCCGCCGTGTGGCCCGAGCCGGAGCTATTCCGCCCAGAGCGGTTCATGGAGGAGGACGTGAGCGTGCTCGGCAGCGACCTCCGCCTGGCTCCCTTCGGCGCCGGCCGCCGCGTCTGCCCTGGCAAGATGCTGGCCCTCGCCACCGTCCATCTCTGGCTCGCGCAGCTGGTGCACAAGTTCGAATGGGCACCGGCTACCTCGGGCGGCGTCGACCTGTCCGAGCGCCTCAACATGTCCCTGGAGATGGCGGCGCCCCTGGTGTGCAAGGCCATCGCTCGCTAGGGTAAAGGATGCTGCCGCCGCCGCCATCTACGCTCTCTAGCTAGCTAGACTAGTGGTCTTATAAGGAATAAGAGAATAAGGTGTCCTTGTCCGTCCTAAAACTAGTCACAATGGGTATCATAGGTAATATCATGCATCACATGCATGCAAAATGTTTATGTGTCACTGCAACTAATGATGAAAGAGATTGTGTTGGTATCATAGGTAGATACAGTATCATATCACATATAACTAGAAAAACTAATTCCAAATTAATCTTGCACACAAATTTATATTGAGATTCTAGAAACAATAAATACACTAAGACTATGATACTATCACATGATACTATGCATTGTGAAGATGGTATCATATACTAGTATCATATGCATGATACTATTATATGATACTTTCCATTATGACTAGTCTAAGAAACAAGGTATCCTTGTTTTGCGATGCTTTTCTTTCAATAAAATTTACTTTAACTATATAAAAAGTTGTTGGTACAAAATTAGCATCACTAATAAATATATTGAAATACGAAATCCAACGAAACTAATTTTACATACTCCCTCCATCTCAGTATAGGATGCCTATTGTTTTTGATCCGCATACCAAGGATCCCAGGTAGCATTATGCAGAGAAAATTTTCGATTGAAATATCCCTAACTCGATTGATATGCATGCAGCTATGCGCAACCTCCTCCATTAATACTCATATGCATGCAGCGGTCAGTACCTTCACGTTCCTTCGGTTTTGACCCTCCCTTTATCACTAAATTAATACGTGTTGCATGCATTGGTTCGTGAATAAATGCATAGAGCGTTGCTGCCCGGGGTAAAAGGGTCCGATTATTGCTAAGTTGGGCTTCTCACTAGAATACACATCCTAATTTGAGAATTTCGTGAAAAAAGTATACGCATCTTAATCTGGGAGAGAGGGAATAGTATAACCAAATTTTAGTTGTTCTATTTATTTGGTCAAACTTTGTTTTAGAATGTGTGTGCGCCTTCTCTACTCTCTACTATTTAAAAAGAATTTTGAGGTTCCATTTTCGGCCAAGGATCTTACTACGTTGTTCCATTTCGTCCGACCCCTCCTTGCCCGACGACTTGGTTCTCCCTGCAAACTGCGCCTCGCTTAATTAACGCATCATCGAAACCTGCCATCAGTCAAACGCGTCTTCTTCCACACACGCCTAAACAAAACTCCCTTCGGCACGCCACCCATGGCTCCGGATCCCATCCACCGCGCCCCACACCATCCCTCACCGCGCCCTACCATTCCTATCTGAGCCCGCCATAGCGAACGCTTGGATGCATCGAACGGAGGACGACGACCAGCAGCTCCTGCTCCATATCTAGCAATGTCTGCAGCAATGTGGCCGCCATAGCGCTGCTGGACTAATTATGGTGTAGCTCAGGGCTCGAGGCTTGACGGCTCATCCTGCACAGACGGCCAGGGTGGTTCGATCAACCCGCCCCTCTGCCCGTTCGCCCCGTCACGGGCCGGACCCCGCAAGCGAGGCTGCCGGACCGCATAAATCTCCGCCTCAGCGTCCTACTTCAATCACCCCTGAATTCCCCTACCGTCCTTGTCTATAAGTTCATTGTCTTCTAATGTCTTCTCTTTTTTGGGGGCTTGGATCTTCTCTATCTCTATCTATATCTCTACTATCTGTACTATCTAAAAAGAACTTTGAGGTTCCGTTTTCTCCCAAGGATCCTACTACGTCGTTTAGTTTCGTCCGACCCCTCCTCGCCTGACGCTTGGTTCTCCCTGCAAACTGCGTCTCGCTTAATTAACGCATCCTCGAAACCTGCCATCAGTCAAACACGTCTTCTTCCACCCACGCCTAAACAAAACTCCCTCCTATCGGCACGCCACCTATGGCTCTGGATCCCATCCACCACCGGATCCCATCAACCACACCCTACCATTTCTCTCTGAGCCCGCCATAGCAACCACTTGGATGCATCGAACGGAGGACGACGACCGGCAGCTCCTGCTCCATCTCTAGCAATGTCTACGGCGATGTGGCCGCCATAGCGCTGCTGGACTAACTATGGTGTACTTCAGGGCTTGAGGCTTGACGACTCATCCTACATAGACGACCAGGGTGGTTCGATCAACCCGCCCATGTGCCCGTCCGCTCTGTCACGGGCCGGACCCCGCGAGCAAGGCTGCCGGACCGCATCAATCTCCGCCTCAGCGTCCTACTTCAATCACCCCTCAATTCCCCTACCGTCCTTGTCTATAAGTTCATTGTCTTCTAATGTCGTCTCTTTTTTGGGGGGTTGGATCTGCCAAACTGGATTCTATCATACTGAGCCGGTGCAGACCCACCCGCTCCATCAAGCTCTGTATTCCAAACCAACCATACGAACTATTCTTCACATCTTAGATTGCTCTTTGTGTTTCTGCGTTTTGAAGGTTTGGTTGATGAGTGGGTCGGTAGTACTAATGTGGCCCTCGCACTTGCACGTAAACGAGATGACACTACTAATGTGGCCCATGCAGGTAATTCTTCAGTGCATACCTCTCTTCTCTAATCTTATTCCCAACAATTTTTCTTCTTTGCATAATGTTTTCAAGTTAATTCCCTGGCCCCGAGCTTTTGACACGCCAAGTTTTTTTGCAAGGAAAGTAGCTCGACTCCTACGTGCCTCCGGCGTAGCAGTTCGACGCGCCAAGGAGCTTCCGCCGCCGTCGCTTCATCTTGCGCATTACCAACAGCCCAATCCTGGTATACACGACTTCCTGAACGACATCACAGCCGAGCCGACGGAGACACACCGACCGATGATGCCACATCGCCTGACGGTGTAGCAGCTCGACGCGCCAAGGAGTTTCCGCTGCCGCCGCTTCGTCTTGGCCATTGCCAACAGCCCAATACTGGCATACACGATGGAACGACATCGCCGCCGAGCCGATGGAGACACAACGATCGATGATGCCAAGGTATTTCTAATTTTTGATTCCAATCATCTTGATGCTCCTTTGGCTGACGAACGGCCTGAAGATGGTTCGACAATCCACCCGTTACAGAAGCTAGGAATAATTATGGTTGCATTCCGTGACTACACAACTTTGTATAGCTAATCACTAATCTGTGGTGCCATATTTACAATTACTGCATTCTCACGAAGCCCATAGAAACGGTGTCAACTCTGATTTTTGCTGCTGCTAGATATCGTGATTCACCAGAACGGCATTGCCTAAGACATTTATTTACAAAAAGATATATAGAACTTCCATTTGAACCTTTGAGAAACATATGATGCTGTTGTTATTTTGTGTGTTAATTGCTCTCTTTTCCTGCCGCTCTGCTGATTAACTGAACGTTTGTGGATAGTTTACAGAAACGCCTGAAGAACTAACGAGGACGGTGGCAAAATCTCTCTACAGAAAATGTATAAAATAGTACTCCCTCCGTTTTAAAATATAATATGTTTTAGATTTGTGAAGAAAATGAATCAAGACTTGTTTTAGTATGTAGGTTCACTCAACATTGGGATGAATCTACATACTAAAAGAAGTCTAGATTTATCTTTTCACAAACCTAAAACATCTTATATTTTGAAACGGAGGGAGTACGTCTACACGTAGACCTAAAATAAACATAAAAGAAAGACGATGCTGGAAAGGGAAATGGAAAAATCCCTAGCTCTTCTGTAATTCTTAGCTTCATAAAACAAATACATAGCTGATTTAATGCTTTAACATCAACGTCGAGTAATGGTTTTCTCATTGCAGCAGACGTGTGACAAGTGCGAGCCTGGTGATCCTTTTCAAATAGTAGTGGAAGCCTAATTTTGTCAATTTTATTTTGCCCTGCTATCAGTTACTTGTAATGAATACAAAATGGTATTTCCTCCAATGTTCCTACTGGTAAACTTTCTATTTATGATCTGTTTTGGCTATCGGACCTCCTCTTCTCTGTTATCTAATCTTATTCCCATCTTAGATTGCTCTTTGTGTTTCTAAGTTTTGAAGGTTTGGTTGATGAGTGGATCGGTAGTACTAATGTGTCCCTTGCAGGTAATTCTTCAGTGCATGTAAGTTTATTTCTATTTATGATTTATTTTTGGCTATCAGACCTCTTCTCTATTATCTAATCTTATTCCAAACATTTTTTCTTCTTTGCATAATGTTTTCAAGTTAATTCCCTAGCCCCGAGCTTCCGGCGCGCCAAGTTTTTTCGCAAGGGAAGTAGCTCGACACCTACGTGCCGCCAGCGTAGCAGTTCGACGCGCCAAGGAGCTTCTGCCGCCGTCGCTTCATCTTGCCCAGTACCAACAGCCCAATCCTGGCATACACGACTTCCTGAACTACATCACAGCCAAGCCGACGGAGACACACCGACCGATGATGCCACATCGCCTGTACCAGAATAGGTATTTCTAATTTTTTATTCAAGTGTCTTGATGCTCCTTTCTCTGACGAACGGCCTGAAGATCGTTCAGAGGCATCATCTTCTCAATGCTCTGTTAGTACTAACTACTCCTAATTAACATTGGCATTACCATTATCTTCATAGACTAATATGGAGTGATAAGGCATTGAAGTGACAGATTAAGGGTCCGTTCAGCAACACTCTAGATCTGAAATCTGCTGCCGGAGCATGCGGAGCAGACCCGAACACATAAACTCCACGGATCTGAGATCGTAGAGCGGAGCGGTCTACGGTGCAAAATCATGGAGCGACACATCCATCGCTCCCCGTTTTGAGAAAATCCAGATTTAATTAAAATTACGAGAAACTGTCACCACTGAGTGGCAACCAAACCGGCACGCGTTTTATTTTTATCATCTCTTCTCCATTGTCAACAGCCTCGAGCCCATATTCCGTGAAGGCTCCAACCCGCCACCGGCCCGCCCGGCCGATCACACACGCCGCTGCGGAATAGTGACCGCCCGCCTCCGGATCTTACTCGTCTTCGCATCCTCGCCGCCCGTCCTGATAAAGAACGTTCTCGTTGCTAGTTGCAGGACCTTTCCATCGCGGCCATGACCTTGCTCTGTCGCGAGGAGGTCCATGTGGCTGCGTTCCGACCAACACGGTGACCAGTCGATCAATTCCAGTTAGACCACGAGCTTGCACGATGCGAGGAGCACTAGTGTCTAGTGGGCTCATAGCCCATCAGCGTAAAGCTTCCACCAAGCTGGATCAATTTTTAGTTTTTTACCGTCCAAACTAGGCTCCATCTGTCTAGATTGATCTGGCGGCCCATGCTCACACAGAGCTGAGCGAGCCGAACGCTGACTGCTCCGTCCTCTTGATCTGGAGAGCGCGAGTCGCTCGGAGCTGAACGGAGCGACGGATTTATACAGAGTGGTGCGTTGCCAAACGGGCCCTAAGGTCGCATTCACGTTGATATATGCCTGACAGTTGAGAGGGTAGTGGTATGTCAAATGATTATCAACTATGCACATTGTCCCGTCCCACAGAAGAGATGTCCTAAACTTAATATATAATTTGTATGCTACGTAGCTAGATAGATTAATATATATACACTCACTACGGGAATAACAATATAGGCCGACGACCCTTTTATAGGCCGACGACAATATGTCGGGACCGTCGGCGTAGTTTGATGGGCCGTCGGCCCAGTTTTACCGTCGGCATAGGTTAAATAGGCCGACGGCAGCCGTCGGCGTAAACAGGGCCGTCGGCGTAGCATACTAGGCTAACGGCAGAGCAACGACGTCAAGTTTACGCCGACGGCTTTTTTGCCCCATTAATCTTAGAAAAATCATAACTAAATCATTTAAATTCAGAAAAATATATATAATATATCAAAATTTGAAGAAAAATAAGATCTATCTATATAAACTCAAATATTACATATTTGTTTATAAAAATATATATATATAATATAAATACTTTCGTATAATATATTTTTCATTTTTCGAGTGCAAAAAACGGGGTGTTTTGTGAAGCAACCACCAAATGAAAGTTTCAAAATAATAATACCACATTTTTTAAAAAAATTATACCATATTGAATGCACAATTTCCCAACCTGGATATCTCACACCTTTTCGTCCACCCCTCGTAAAAAAGACAAAATCCTGTTGAATCGTTAGGAAATGAGTTAGATTTGAACTACAGGTACATGATATGATGCTCATGATTTTTTGCAAAAATCATTTTTAGGTTCATAATATGCTATTTCATTAGAGATATAATGCAAGTTTAGTGAGGCTCAGCCCCGAGCTAAAAATCTTCATGCCCCTCGATTTACATAGTTTGACGAAAGTTTGAAACGGACATAAAAAAAATTCAAAAACGATCGAAACAATGCAACACTTTCGCTTGGTATCATATTATGTGACATAGTTGCATGGAAAAATACCAAACTTGGTATATTGATTATGTCTCAAAAAACCCTTCACAAAATGACCTATCTCAATCGAGGTTTTCTGAATTTCAGGTCAAATGACCAATGTTATTGCTACAATCACGATATAGTTTGCAATAATGTGCCCATATTATGCACGCATGTGTATCATGGGATGGAGAACAATGTTGTAGGAGGAAGTTTTACTTTTTGTCGCACCAAAAAACCAATTTTTATTTTCCGAGTGCAAAAATCGGGGAGTTTTGTGAAACAACCACCAAATAAAAGTGTCAAAATGATAATACCACATTTTTCAAAAAATACTATACCATATTGAATAGACAATTTCCCAACCAACGTTTTTCAAACCTTTCCGTCCACCCCTCGTGAAAAAGACAAATTCCTGCCGAATCAGTAGGAAATGAGTTAGATTTGAACTACAGGTACATGATGTGATGCTCATGATTTTTTGAAAAAATCATTTTTAGGTTCATAATATGCTATTTTATCAGAGATCTAATTCAAGTTTAGTGAGGCTCATCCCCGAGCTAAGAATCTTCATGCCCCTCGATTTAGAAAGTTTGACTATAGTTTGAAACGGGCATAAAAATTTCAAAAACGATCGAAACAATGCAAAACCTTCGCGTGGTGTCATATTATGTGACATAGTTATATGAAAAAATACCAAACTTGGTATATTGATTGTGTCTCAAAAAACCTTCACAAAATGACCTATCTCAATCGTGGTTTTCTTGATTTCAGGTCAAATAACCAATGTTATTGCTAGAACCACGATATAGTTTGCTATAATGTGCCCATATTATGCACGCATGTGTATCATGGGATGAAGAACAATATTGCAGGAGGAAGTTTTCCTTTTCGTCCACCCTCGTGAAACAACCAATTTTTATTTTCTGAGTGCAAAAAATGGGGCGTTTTGTGAAACAACCACCAAATAAAAGTTTCAAAATGATAATACCACATTTTTCAAAAATACTATGCCATATTGAATGGACAATTTCCCAACCGGGATATCTCAAATCTTTTCGTCCACCCCTCGTGAAAAAGACAAATTCCTGCCGAATCAGTAGGAAATGAATTAGATTTGAACTACAGGTACATGATATGATGCTCATGATTTTTTGCAAAAATCATTTTTAGGTTCACAATATGCTATTTCATCAGAGATCTAATGCATGTTTAGTGAGCCTCAGCCCCGAGCTAAGAATTTTCATGCCCCTCGATTTAGAAAGTTTGACGATAGTTTATAACGGGCATAGAAAATTCAAATACGATCGAAACAATGCAAAACCTTCGCGTGGTATTATATTATATGACATAGTTGCATGGAAAAAATACAAAACTTGGTATCTTGATCGTGTCTCAAAAAACCCTTCACAAAATGACCTATCTCAATCGAGGTTTTCTGGATTTTAGGTCAAATGACCAATGTTATTGCTAGAATCACAATATAGTTTGCGCTAATGTGCCCATATTATGCATGCATGCATGTGTATCATGGGATGACGAACAATGTTGCAGGAGGAAGTTTTCCTTTTCGTCGCACCAAAAAGCTAATTTTTATTTTCTGAGTACAAAAAACGGGGCGTTTTGTGAAACAACCACCAAATAAAAGTTTCAAAATGATAATATCACATTTTTCAAAAATACTATACCATATTGAATGGAAAATTTCCCAACCGGGAAATCTCCAACCTTTCCGTCCACCCCTCGTGAAAAAGACAAATTCCTGCCGAATTAGTAGGAAATGAGTTAGATTTGAACTACACGTACATGATATGATGCTCATGATTTTTTGTAAATATCATTTTTAGGTTCACAATATGATATTTCATCAGAGATCTAATGCAAGTTTAGAGAGCCTCAGCCCCGAGCTAAGAATTTCCATGCCCCTCGATTTAGAAAGTTTGACGATAGTTTAAAACGGGCATAAAAAATTCAAAAACGATCGAAACAATGCAAAACATTCGCGTGGTGTCATATTATGTGACATAGTTTCATGGAAAAATACAAAACTTGGTATCTTGATCATGTCTCAAAAAAACCTTCACAAAATGACCTATCTCAATCGAGGTTTTCTGGATTTCAGGTCAAATAACCAATGTTATTGCTACAATCATGATATAGTTTGTAATAATGTGCCCATATTATGCACGCATGTGTATCATGGGATGGCGAACAATGTTGTAGGAGGAAGTTTTACTTTTTGTCGCACCAAAAAGCCAATTTTTATTTTCCGAGTGCAAAAAACGGGGAGTTTTGTGAAACAACCACCAAATAAAAGTGTCAAAATAATAATACCACATTTTTCAAAAATACTATACCATATTGAACAGACAATTTCCCAACCAACGTTTTTCAAACCTTTCCGTCCACCCCTCGTGAAAAAGACAAATTCCTGCCGAATCAGTAGGAAATGAGTTAGATTTGAACTAGAGGTACATGATGTGATGCTCATGATTTTTTGAAAAAATCATTTTTAGGTTCACAATATGCTATTTTATCAGAGATCTAATTCAAGTTTAGTGAGGCTCATCCCGAGCTAAGAATCTTCATGCCCCTCGATTTAGAAAGTTTGACTATAGTTTGAAACGGGCATAAAAAAATTCAAAAACGATCGAAACAATGCAAAACCTTCGCGTGGTGTCATATTATGTGACATAGTTGTATGGAAAAATACCAAACTTGGTATATTGATTATGTCTCAAAAAACCTTCAAAAATGGACCTATCTCAATCGAGGTTTTCTGGATTTCAGGTCAAATAACCAATGTTATTGCTAGAATCACGGTATAGTTTGCTATAATGTGCCCATATTATGCATGCATGTGTATCATGGGATGGCGAACAATATTGCAGGAGGAAGTTTTCCTTTTCGTCGCACCAAAAAGGCAATTTTTATTTTCTAAGTGCAAAAAATGGGGCGTTTTGTGAAACAACCACCAAATAAAAGTTTCAAAATGATAATACCACATTTTTAAAAAATACTATGCCATATTGAATGGACAATTTCCCAACCAGGGTATCTCAAATATTTTCGTCCACCCCTCGTGAAAAAGACAAATTCCTGCCGAATCAGTAGGAAATGAATTAGATTTAAACTAGAGGTACGTGATATGATGCTCATGATTTTTTGCAAAAATCATTTTAAGTTCACAATATGCTATTTCATCAGAGATCTAATGCAAGTTTAGTGAGCCTCAACCCCGAGCTAAGAATTTTCATGCCCCTCGATTTAGAAAGTTTGACGATAGTTTAAAACGGGCATAAAAAATTCAAATACGATCAAAACAATGCAAAACCTTAGCGTGGTGTCATATTATGTGACATAGTTGCATGGAAAAAATACAAAACTTGGTATCTTGATCGTGTCTCAAAAAAACCTTCACAAAATGACCTATCTCAATCGAGGTTTTCTAGATTTTAGGTCAAATGACCAATGTTATTGCTAGAATCACAATATAGTTTGCGCTAATGTGCCCATATTATGCATGCGTGTGTATCATGGGATGACGAACAATGTTGCAGGAGGAAGTTTTCCTTTTCGTCGCACCAAAAAGCCAATTTTTATTTTCTGAGTATAAAAAATGGGGCGTTTTGTGAAACAACCACCAAATAAAAGTTTCAAAATGATAATATCATATTTTTCAAAAATACTATACCATATTGAATGGAAAATTTCCCAACCGGGATATCTCAAACCTTTCCGTTCACCCCTCGTGAAATAGACAAATTCCTGCCGAATTAGTAGGAAATGAGTTAGATTTGAACTACACGTACATGATATGATGCTCATGATTTTTTGTAAAAATCATTTTTAGGTTCACAATATGATATTTCATCAGAGATCTAATGCAAGTTTAGAGAGCCTTAGCCCCGAGCTAAGAATTTCCATGCCCCTCGATTTAGAAAGTTTGACGATAGTTTAAAACGGGCATAAAAAATTCAAAAACGATCGAAACAATGCAAAACCTTCACATGGTGTCATATTATGTTACATAGTTTCATGGAAAAATACAAAACTTGGTATCTTGATCGTGTATCAAAAACCTTCACAAAATGACCTATCTCAATCGAGGTTTTCTGGATTTCAGGTCAAATGACCAATGTTATTGCTAGAATCGCGATATAGTTTGTGCTAATATGCCCATATTGTGCACTCGTGTATATCATGGGATGGCGAACAATGTTGCGGGAGGAAGTTTTCCTTTTCGTCGCACCAAAAAGCCATTTTTATTTTTCGAGTGCCAAAAACGGGGTGTTTCATGAATCTTGACATAGTTTTAGTTGGTCTAATATTTAAAAGTTACGATATATAATTAAATAGATAATAGGGATGTCATATTTGGATTCCTCTCATTTTTCTGATCGATTTGGATATATTATTTGTCGAATTGTGATTTACAAATTTGTAGATATGAATTATTCAAATTTAAATAAAAAAAACAAAGTAAATAAAATTTATTTTATTTTTATTTGAATTCAAGATTATTATTACTTATTCATTGTTGTTTACTCAAATAATTGTATGGAATGTAAAAAAAGAAATATGTATAACATTATAGTGTAATGGTTAATAGGTTTGATATGATAATATTCACAACAAGTTCTAGTTTCTTTGTCGGAAGGTCAGGTGGAAGGAATGAAGAAGTTAAACGTGCTGGGGCTGGAGTAGTATTAGGATGGGTGACTGGTTGGGAAGTTTGACTAATTGTGCAATTTGACTTGAGACTAAGTATACTTAGAATAAAAAATGTTCATGCGAGATTAACAAGTTAAACAATTCAAAAATATTAAAAAAAATTGATTTTTATTTTGGAAAAATCTAGGCTGACGGTAAAGCCGTCGGCGTAGCCAAACGGCCGTTAGTCATCTAGGTGGGCCCCATATGGTCTACGTCGACGGGACGAAGGGCTACGCCTACGGGGCTGTACACCGACGGCCATATGCCGACGGCAGCCGTCGAGCCAGCCTACGCCGACGGCATTTAGGGACAACGCCGACGGAACCCGGCCGTCGGCGTAATCAGCTTCTCTTGTAGTGACTACACTCTGGGTTGCAATTTAATTCTTGATTTACTTACTTAAAATACGTAGTTTGTTCCTTATTTCATGAGTTGAATTGTGAAATGGGCATGCCAGTACCATCCACTAATATGCCTATGTTTGTTTCTATTTTGTCCGCCTGTGAAATTCATTCTGTATAAACCTATCCGTGTAGGTTAAAGTTTCACAGGATTATTTGTTTAAGAGAAGGCTGAAATGCTAGAATCCTCCATGATGCATATATGTAATCTCTCTCTTTTCACTTTAGACATCTATATATTTGTTTTTTCCTAGGTGTGCTAGGAAGTATTTCCAAGTTCGTGAATTATCTAGATTCATCTTGCAGTACAAGAAGGGATCACTTTTCAGGAAATTTCTCACTAAAGAAACTTAGTCTGTCGATTTGACATATCCTGCAATACTTTTCTTGCCATCTTTTGTTTTAGAGATTACTAATTTATTGTGTGCTGCATCGAGAAAGTTTTCAATTGCCCTATTTTCCCGTTGAAGACAAAAAATATAATATGATTACATGTTATAAAATTGATGTTGCCTCTTCTTAGGCGTCTGGCTTATTACACAACTAAAGGTAAATCATCAGCAATTGCTATTTCAGATTTCCTAGATTCAGTAGACCTGCCCCTAGGCACTGTGCTAGCAAGAGGTCCAAGATCGAATGGGACTGGAGAATATGCTGGCAAGAGGTCCAAGATCGATGGGACTTGAGAATTGTGCTTGGTAAGATTTTGTTTGCCAAGTTATTCTTTAAAAATTGGGATAGTGATAAGTTTCTTATTACACCGCCTAGATATTAACATTTTTATAAGGGTGACTTGTCTATTAATTTTTTGATGGTTCACATATTTGTGAACCGTAAACATATATATTCATGACATGTTTTTCTAGAAAGCACATTGTCAATAACATTAAGCAGATTGACAAGTTTAAGCTTACCACTATCAGATCATTTACTAAAAATGAATCTTAAGCTTCCATATGATTATTTACCTAACAATTACAGCTTCATTTAGTAGTTCGATGTGCCTACTTCCACAATAATATACATGAAGAGGCTTGTAGTTTATTAATACATATTACCAAATGTCTTTTACCATGTGTACAAGTACTATGATTCATAGAGCGCATGGACGAGACTCTCTGCTTGTAGTTTATTAATACATATTACCAAATGTCTTTTACCAAACTATCATCTAGAGTTTGTTTGCTTGTCAATGATTGTGCTTTATAGAAATAGGGGACTACATGCATACAGTAGCATGTACTATTTTCTCTCCTGTTGATGGGTGTTGGAGTGGTGTTGTTAGGCTTTAACTTTGCTAAATAGTGTATCAGTTCAAGTTAAACATGCATTCTGATAGCAATTTTTTGATCACAAGATATTAGAGGCCTATAGAACAAGGTGAGATAAGTGAGATTATGCCTCAAATTCATCGGACTTGGGAGATGATGGAATGTATTTTGCGCATTAAATCATGAGATCGAACATATGTGTATTTTGCGCATTAAATTAATGATCCACATCTTCCTGGCTGTTTTGCATTCAATATTCTTGTTTAAGATTCTTGCACTTTTCAGAATCCATTTAGATTTTGGATCAATGGAACCATTTTTATTATTGATGTGCTTACAAATTGGAAGTGTCTATAATTGCCTTCTCCAAAGATGGCTAAAATGGTGGAAAGTAGCTATACCTTATGCCAAAAGAAGACACGTGAGTGAAAAGGGGTGAAAAACGGACATAAATAAGACATGTTGGTCATTGAAAGTTTAGGAAGAAGGAGCAAAGTGCATGGGGTGTTTGAAAAATCATGGTACTTGCAACGCATAACAAATATCAAATGTATTGTCCTCATGTCTTATTTCCTGTTGCAACACACGGGCACTCAACTAGTATTCTTTAACAAGATGGCTTAGGCCTTTTACAATGGATGTTCTTAGGCTGGTCATAGTGGGAGTATCATACTACTAGTATCATGCATATGATACTGGCGTATGATACTATCTCTATAGTGCATGGTATCATATGATAGTATCATAATAGTACTATATTTAATGATTTGTAGAATCTCAATGTAAAATTATGTACAAGATTTATATACATTAGAATTTCTAGTTTTACGTGCTATGATACGGTATCTACTTATGATACTCTAACCCTCTCTTTATTTATTAATTGTTGTGCCACAACAGATTTTTGCCAACTCGGTGTCACGGCCGACAACAATGTTGGGCAAGGGAGGCGATGTTGTGTACCGTTCACATGTTCAACGATGACGAGCTGTGATTATACAAATAAATTAAGGATAGATGCTCACTAAAGTTTTGTGGTTTTCTATGTAGCCGTTGGAAGAGTCTTGATAGCCTGCAAGTGTTGGGGTTCAGCGCCAAAAAACAAAAGAAAATTCTATGCAAATAATTCTATTGTCAGGATCTATCTATTAGTAATAAAGTAACAGGAGGCGATACGGTATTCATATCTTTGATGACCGAACGCGATTAACGTACCGCGGAGAACATGGGTGATATAGTCATACCAACGCCGACCTTAAGGTCGTTCGAAGTTAAATGGCTCTGACAACTCCTAATGCCAGAAGTGTAGCACCGCCCAAGGGAGTCACACACGTATGGTGTTTAACGATGACTCCCGCTTCTCTTTGATGCAATCGAGATTGCGGAATAGATCTCCTGGATCCAGAATATTGTAGCCCGACGATGCTCCGCGATGAAGAAGTCCCCCGTTCATGCAACCCTAGCAATGGGATCACGGTCACGGGAGAGGCAACTAGATGCAATTTCTAAAGCTAGGAAGCCTTTAATTATTTTTCTATATCTTTTTTGCCTCCTATGCCTCTTCTTATATAGGGAAAAGGGGCCCCAAGGCTTATTTCCTAAGCCATGTGGGACTAAACAAAGAGGGGAGAGAGGGGGAAGGGTTGGTCGGCCAACCAAGGGCCCTCCATGGGCCCTGCGTGGGGCCATGGGCCCTAAGCGGACACCTCCTCCCTTTTGCCTCTTTCCCTCACGAGCCCTTTCCCCTATGGAAATTGGCCCAATAAGGATTTTAATTCTTTTCATTTATTAAATAAATATAAATAAATGATTAAATCACTATTTAACATTTAATTACATATTATTCAATTCTCGTGGCTATGGAACACCTTCCATCCCACTTCGGACATCCTCCGGACCTTCCCGAAACCCTTCCGATTTCTCCCTCTCTTTTCTTCGGTAATTCCGATGAAACCAAAATGATCTCCGAGCTTCGTCAAACCCTTAAGTGTGCTACCCAATGGTTCGGGAACACTCCATACATGGTCGAGACTCCCCTCGGACGAATGATCATTAGCGGGACTTGGATGCCCATAATGATGCCCATGCATTGCATGATACTTGTCGTTGAATCATCAATGATGTGTCCTATTCATTTTGTCTCCATGATACTCGACATCAACATGTAGGGTTCAACCCCGTTACCGACAATGGCTACTTTACTCATTTAGATAAGTGATATTCCCGTGACCTAGTAAAATGTTGTGCAGCTTATGTACATAACTTATCCGAGTGGGCCTAGAGTATCTTCCGTCACGCGGATGGACAAATCCTGCTCTTGACGCATACGCCTCAGCCTGCCCCTCTGAGTACCCAATATCACCTTTATGATCACTATTTAACCGAGTGACGTTTGATGATCTCAAAACACTCTCGGCTGACAGCGATTAGATATGGTCTCATGGTATAAGGAATAAGTGACTACGTTTCCTAATTATCGCAACTTGAACTTTGTGACATGATCGCATTAACGATCTTAGATAGGGTATGTTCACCAACTGATGGCGCGTGGTAGCACTTCATTGGGAGACCCCAAAAGCAAGGTGTGATGAGCATAGCAGCAAGTCTTTCCTCAGTAAGAAACCGAGGTTATTGAACCAGTAGGAGGAAGGAAACAACTCAAAGGTGTTTCTAGCAACTTGGAGACCTGCACAACACAAACTCAATACTTTGCCCCAACAAATAGTGAGGTTGTCAATCTCACCGGTTGCTGTAACAAAGAATTAACTGTATGGTGTGGAAGGTAATAGTGGTTTGCAGAAAGTAAACAGTAACAGTGGAAGATGTATCAATGGTAAAGATTGGACCGGGGTCCATAGTTCAGTAGAGGTGTTCTCCTTAAGATAAACAAACATGGCATGCTGGGTAAACAAATTATAGCAGGGAAATTGATAGGACTGAGCAAGGCATAACAATGCAATACTAGACATTCATGATCCTATGAGATTCGATTGGGGAATACAACAAGATACATAGACCGCCATCCAACTGCATCTATGACTAGAAATCCACCTTCAGGTTATCATCCGAACCCCCTCCAGTATTAAGTTGCAAGCAACAGATAACTACTTTAAGCAAAGTGTGTAAGGTATACAATCCACTTGTTCCATGAACAAGAGACCGTTGTTTTCTCCCTAGTGGCAACAACACATCTACAACCTTAGAGATTTCTGTCACTTCCCTTAGATTAAATGGAGACATGAACCCACTATCTAGCATAAATAACCCCTCTTGGAGTCACTGGCATCTACTTGGCCAAGATAGCTACTAGAAACGAAGAGCATGCAAGATCACAAACAACACAAACATGATAGAATCAATAGGACAAAACCATTAATCAATCTTACATAGTAATCTCAATATCCATCGGATCCTCGCAAACACAACATGCATGATTACAAATAGATGATCTTGATCATGAACGGAGCTCATAAGATCTAAACATGGTAGCACAAAGGAGGATATACAACCATCTAGCTACTACATGGACCCGTAGTCCAAGGTGGAACTACTCACACTTCATACCGGAGGCTGGCATGATGAAGAAGAAGGACTCCGGGATGATCTCCCCTCTGGCAGGGTGCCAGGAAGAGAATCAGATCCCCCCGATATAGGGACGATGGTGGGGGCGACTACAGACGGTTTCGTGGAATATTGATCGGGTACTTAGGGTTTCTGCATCGGGGGTCTTTATAGGCGAAGAGGCGAGGCAGGGGGCGGCCAGGGTGGTCACACCCTCCCAGGCGCGGCTAGCCCTAGCCCGCACCGCCAGGGGGTGTGGCCCCCCTGGTGCCTCCCCTCCGTCTCGTATTCAGGCTCTGTGTTCCCCACGGTAAAATATTGACTTTGTCTTTTGTCCCGTCCAATTCCGAGAATATTGATTATCTTCTTTTCTGAAACCAAAAACAGAAGAAAACAGGGAACTGCCACTATGTCATCTTGTTAATAGGTTAGTACCAGAAAACATATAAAAACACCTCAAAGCGTAGACAAAGCAAAGCAAAGTAGATACTAAACAAGCATGGAACATCAAAAATTATAGATACGTTTCCTACGTATCAAGCATCCCCAAGCTTAACTCCTGCTCGTCCTTTAGTAGGTAAGTGATAAAAAAGAATAATTTTTTAGGTGACATGCACCATCAAAGTAAAGATCAAACCATTTGCAAGCATTAAAAAGCTAGGATCAAAGAACTCTAAACATGAGCATGAAAGATGGAGTTCTAACAGTAAGACAAAGTAACTATGCATGCAACATGAAAGGTTAAACAAAGAACATGAATAACATGCATTGAAAAACGTTTGTTTGTTTCACATACAGAAAACTTGGCATAGTGGCATTCAGCTTGTCCCTCATGGAGTAGAAATAGATGCATAGGACACCTCCAAAGTTCATAAGAGTGACTAGATACAAATAGCACAAGAACAAGCAATATCAACAATATGCATCAATCAATAAGTTTTGGGACAATGCACATAGAACTAAGAATGACTGGATACAAGATCTCTTAACTGGTGCCTAAGGATCGAAGGTGAAGACTCAGTATAATAGTGGAAGAAAGGCCCTTCATAAGGGAAGCAGGGATTTCAAGTTTCATAATGAGCTTCCAAAAATTATGGTACTTGTTAGCTTTCAGCTCTCATTGCCCCTATCATAATCATCTTGAAGTGATTAAGGTTAAAGTGAACAAACTATGGAGTATATGCTTGACAAAGTATAAGTTGGCAATCTCATGTCCCTTGAATTTGAGGGCCGCTCCTCATGCTACTCAACTTTAGTCACCTGTAAGTCCTCGTCATAGTAAGTACATGTGTATCATAGAGAACTGCCAACGGGGTACCCCTTGCACATGATACAGGAGCTATCCCATAATCAAAATGACAAGGCAAGCAGACAATGAGAATCTTAGCAATCTTCTTATTTACCATGGGAAATGGTGCTTTTTTCTCTCTTTCCTCTTTTCAATATGTCTCTTTTTTATAATAAGAAAGCTTCATAGATGTCATTATGGTGATGCTGCAAGTTTCCACCATGATTAGGCATGGCTTAGGCTAGCAGCCCAGGCGTTTCTTCAACACACATACAAAACTCCATGGACTTACAAGATCCCCTTTCATTTCACACCGACGACATCCATAGACAAAAGAGCATGATATCAACTGTGTACAAAGTACAAGTGCAATGTTGAAAGCGTTCCCCGTGATAGCACGGTTCTGCTAATTCCAACGTATAAGTGCAAGCATATACAACATAGATGACACAATGGTTCAAGTTTATTAGGGGCAAGAAAAATAAAGTGTGCCATCAAGTTCGTGATAGCTTTAATCACTAAGTTTTCACATAACAAAATACTTTTTAATTGGAAGATAGATGAAAACAAGAATATACTTGGAATGGTGTAACACACTATGCATAGGAATTTATAGTGGACACTTTGGAATAACTTGGTTTCTTGGGAGTTGGGTGCATGAGTAGAGCTTACTCAATACAAGTGGAGGCTAGCAAAAGACTGGGAGCGACCAACTAAGAGAGCAATAATGGCCATAATCATGTAGAGCGACAAAACATTACTAATCAAAGCATAAAGTGGTACTACAAGTCAAGGAATAAATGATCATAGAGGCTATGATGACTTGTTCATAGTCATAACATGATGTGAGCATGCGCCAAGTCAACCCAAACAAAGCATCAAAGGAGAATACCACAATACTATGCTTTTGTATGCTAAAACAACGCATAATTCCTTCTAGGCACACTAAGCAATCCCAATTGTTTGGAACAAGTCATGCTACAACAATAATCACTAAGCATAAGGTGAAAACAGCACCTAGCATGACATGATAAAATCTAAGTCATAGTCAAAGCAAGCTCCTCTTGCACTACTCAAGCAAGAACTTTCTACTCCTCTCCAACACCAATCAACTTATTTGAAGAAATACAACGACAACGGGGGTCCAAACTATTTTATTCAAGCAAACTAAGCAAACCAAACAAAAACTAAGATGCTCCAAGAACAACACAACTGTGCATGAAACAATAAAAACGAAGTGTCTAGAAAGACCTAAGCTTTTTATTGATGAAGAAGGGGATGCCCTGGGCATCCCCAAGCTTTGACGCTTGTACCTCCTGAATATTTCTTGGGGTGACACGGGTTGGCATCCCCAAGCTTGAGCTTTTTTCCATTCTTCATCTCATTACATCATTATCTCTCTATACCTGAAAATTTTCCTTCATACAAAACTTCACACAATCTTCATTAGCAACATTAGTGTATTCAAAAGATAATAGACCTTTGGGTTTAAATTTAGAACAACAAAACTTTCACTAAAAACACAAGCTACTGTAGAAATTCCCTAAAAAATCTCAATTTCCCAAAAAGAACCCAAAAAGGAATCAATAAGAAGCAAATGCAAATAATGGCAGAAATCTGTCAAAACAGACCAGCGGGTAGAAATTGATTTTTTTGCAAGACCTTATGTTACTCAAATCAAAAAGTGTTGAACTAACGAAAATTAGCTAACATACTTCGGGATTTATTCAAAAAATATCAGATCAATCAGACTTACAGAGATTCATCATGAATTTTTACGGTGGAGCACAAAAATCTGTTTCGGGACAGCGACTCCCCAAATCTTACTTCCCTCTCATTAGAGATCATTCTTGGCACAAAAAGTAAATAAAAAGGATAAGGAGAGGTCATTACTTAAGTAATAACTTCCAAGACTCAAGAAAACTTTTGGGTTATCTCCCAATAAGTACTTTTCTTTAACGCCATTAAGTTAGGCACAAGAAGCAAGAATCAAGTATTTTCAAATGAAGGAGCATTAAGATCCATACTCGAAATCTCTTCAACCAAGAAAGGTATCTCATCTAAATGAGTTTTAGAGGATCCTTTCTCATCTCTCTTGGGTTCACTACTTTCATCAAAAGGGTTTTCAAGAATAATCCAATCAAAATTCTTTTCCAAGGCTTCATGCATTCCTCTAAGTTTAAAGGGTATGGGTATCTTAATTTCCTCTCTGGGTTATGTTTTATCTGAAGTACCCATAACATCTACACACGAGCCTAGCATATTAAAACATTCAGAGACCTTCTTGGCTTCCTTAGCAACATCATTAAACTCTTTTAGTAAAGTTTCTAGGATAAAATCTCTCTTTTCAGGATCCTTTTCTTCTTTTAGTTTAAGGAACAAGATTTGCATCATGGGGTTAAGGTTAACAAACCTAGCCTCCAACATATGAACTAAAGAAGCTGCATCAATTTCATAATTAGGAGCAAGTTTTGCTATAGATCTATCCTCAATATCCTCATGTTTGCTAACATGATTAAATAATTCTTCAATATTTTCTTTCCTAATTATGGAGCCACTACCTATTGAAAGGTCTTTCAGGGTGAAGTTGGGGATCAACATGGTGAGCAAGAGCAAGGTGACAACTATAGTAGGAACTAATTTTTTTGTGTTATTGATAGGAGAAATCAAACCAAACTAAACTAATTTTTTGGAGTTTTTGATAAAAAGAGGCAAACAAAACCAAGCAAAAGAAACTAATCATAACAAAAACAAAGTAAAGAGAAAGGTTGTGAAGGACTCCCCTTCTGAAGACGTCCTTAGCCTCCCCGACAACGGCGCCAGAAAACTTGTTGATGGCGCGTGGTAGCACTTCGATGGGAGACCCCAAGAGCAAGGTGTGGTGAGCACAGTAGCAAGTATTCCCTTAGTAATAAACCGAGGTTATCGAACCAGTAGGAGGAATGAAACGACTCAAAGGTGTTGCTAGCAACTTGGAGATCTGCACAACACAAACTCAAGACTTTTCCCCAATGAACAATGAGGTTGTCAATCTCACCGGTTGCTGTAACAAAGGAATAACTATATGGTGTGGAAGGTAATAGTGGTTTGCAGAAAGTAAACAGTAACAGTGGAAGATGTATCAATGGTAAAGATTGGACTGGGGTCCATAGTTAAGTAGACGTGTTCTCCTTAAGATAAAATAAACATGGCATGCTGGGTAAACAAATTACAGCAGGGCAATTGACAGGACTGAGCAAGGCATAACAATGCAATACTAGACATTCATGATCCTATGAGATTCGACTAGGCAATACAACAATATACATAGACCGCCATCCAACTGCATCTATGACTAGAAATCCACCTTCAGGTTATCATCGGACCCCCCTCCAGAATTAAGTTGCAAGCAACAGATAACTGCTTTAAGCAAAGTGTGTAAGGTAAACTATCCACTTGTTCCATGAACAAGAGACCGTTGTTTTCTCCCTAGTGGCAACATCACATCTACAACCTTAGAGATTTATGTCACTTCCCTTAGATTAAATAGAGGCATGAACCCACTATCTATCATAAATACCCTCTCTTGGAGTCACTAGCATCTACTTGGCCAAGATAGCTACTAGAAACGAAGAGCATGCAAGATCACAAACAACACAGACATGGTAGAATCAATAAGACAAAACCATTAATCAATCTGACATAGTAATCTCAATATCCATCGGATCCCCGCAAACACAACATGCATGATTACAAATAGATGATCTTGATCATGAACGGAGTTCACAAGATCTAAACATGGTAGCACAAAGGAGGAGATACAACCATCTAGCTACTACATGGACCCGTAGTCCAAGGTGGAATGATGGCGCCTGAGAGAGCTTTGTCGGGAAACCCCAAGAGCAAGGTGTGAAGCAGCACAGCAGTAAATCTTCCCTCAGTAAGAAACCAAGGTTATCGAACCAGTAGGAGGAAGGAAACATCTCAAATGTGTTGCAAGCAACATGGAAACCTACATAACACAAACTCAAGACTTTGCCCCAACGAACAGTGAGGTTGTCAATCGCACCGGTTGCTGTAAAAAATGATTAACTGTATGGTGTGGAAGGTGATGATGGTTTGCAGCAAGTAAACAATAACAGTGGAGGATGTATCAATGGTAAAGATTGGACCGGGTTCCATAGTTCACTAGAGGTGTTCTCCTTAGATAAACAAACATGGCATGCCGGATAAACAAATTATAGCAGGGCAATTGACAGGACTGAGCAAGGCATAACAATGCAATACTAGACAAAAAGATCCTATGAGATTCGATTAGGCAATACAACAATATACACAGACCGCCATCCAACTACATCTATGAATATAATTCCACCTTCAGGTTATCATCCGAACCCCCTCCAGTATTAAGTAGCAATACACAACTACTTTAAGCAAAGTGTGTAAGCTAAACAATCCACTTGTTCCATTAACAAGAGACCGTTGTTTTCTCCCTAGTGGGAATAGCACATCTACAACCATAGAGATTTCTGTCACTTCCCTTGATTAAGTAGAGGCATGAACCCACTATCGAGCATAAATACCCCCTCTTGGAGTCACTAGCAACTACTTGGCCAAGATAGCTACTAACAATGGAGAGCATGCAAGATCACAAGCAACACATACATGATAGAATCAAATAGACAAAACCATTAATCAATCTGACATATTAATCTCAATATCCATCGGATCCCCGCAAACACAACATGCATGATTACAAATAGATTAGATCTTGATCATGAACGGAGCTCACAATATCTAAACATGGTAGCACAAAGGAGGAGATACAACCATCTAGCTACTACATGGACCCGTAGTCCAAGGTGGAACTACTCACGCTTCATACCGAAGGCTGGCATGATGAAGAAGAAGGCCTCCGGGTGGATATCCCCTCCGGCAGGGTGCCGGGAAGAGCTTCAGATCCCCCCGATCTAGGGACGATTGTGGCGGCAGCTATAGGCGGTTTTGTGGAGTTTTGATCGGGTGCCTAGGGTTTTGGCATCGGGGGGACTTTATAGGCGAAGAGGCTAGGTAGGGGGACCACCCGCGCGGCCAGGGGGTGTGGCCCCCTAGTGAGCCTCCTCCATCTCGTATTCTGGCTTCATGTTGCCCACGGTAAAATATTTACTTTGGCTTTTGTCCCGTCCAATTCCGAGAATATTGATTTTCTGCCTTTCTGGAACCAAAAGCAGAAGAAAACAGGCAACTGGCACTGTGGCAACTTATTAATAGGTTAGTTCTAGAAAACATATAAAAACACCACAATGTGTAGACAAAGCAAAGCAAAGTAGATACTAAACAAGCATGGAGCATCAAAAATTATAGATACATTTCCGACGTATCAAGCATCCCCAAGCTTAACTTCTGCTCGTCCTTGAGTAGGTAAGTGATAAAAGAATAATTTTTGAGGTGACATGCACCATCAAATCCAAGATCAAACCATTTGCAAGCATTGAAAGATTGGATCAAAGAACTCTAAACATGTGCATGAAAGATGGAGTTCTAACAATAGGACAAAGTAACTATGCATGCAACATGAAAGGCTACAAACAAAGATCATGAATAACATGCATTGAAAAACGTTTGTTTGTTTCACATACAGAAAACATGGCATAGTGGCATTCATCTTGTCCCTCATGGAGTAGCAAATAGATGCATAGGACACCTTCAAAGTTCATAAGAGTGACTAGATGCAAATAGCACAGGAACATGCAATAACACAATATGCATCAATCATTAAGTTTTGGGACATTGCACATAGAACTAAGAATGAAAACTATGCTCTCTTAATGGTGCCTAAAGGATAGAAGGTGGAGACTCAATATAATAGTGGAATAAAGGCCCTTCATAAAGGGAAGCAGGGATTTCAAGTCTCAAAAAGAGCTTCCAAAAATTATGGTACTTGTTAGCTTTCATCCCTCATTGCCCCTATCATAAGCATCTTGAAGTGATTAAGGTTAAAGTAAACAAAGATGGAGTATATGCTTGACAAAGTATAAATTGGCAATCTCATGTCCCTTCAATACGAGGGCCACACCTCATGCTACTCAACTTCAGTCACCTGTAAGTTCTTGTCATAGTAAGTACATGTGTATCATAGAGAACCGCCAATGGGGTACCCCCTTGCACATGGTACAGGAGCTGTCCCATAACCAAAATGACAAGGCAAGCATACAATGAGCATCTCAGCGATCTTTTTATTTATTATGTGCATAGCTTTTTATTGAGGATGCTTCACAGAATGCTCATTATGGTGATGCTGCAAGTTTCCACCATGATTAGGCATAGCTTAGGCTAGCGGCCCAGGTGTTTCTCTAACACAAAATACATAACTCCATGGACTTACAAGCTCCCTCTTTATTTCACACCAGCGACATCCATAGATAAAAGAGCATGATATCAACTATGTACAAAGTACAAGTGCAATGTTGAAATCGTTCCCCATGACAGCATGGTTCTGCTAATTCCAACATATAAATGCAAGCATATACAATATAGATGACACAATGGTTCAAGTTTATTAGAGGCAAGGAATATAAAGTGTGCCATCAAGTTTGTGAGGGCTTTAATCACTAAGTTTTCACATAACAAAATACTTTTTAATTGGAAGATAGATGAAAACAAGAATATACTTGGAATGGTGTAACACACCATGCATAGGAATTTATAGTGGAAACTTTGGAATAACTTGGTTTCTTGGGAGTTGGAAGCATGAGTATAACTTACTCATACAAGTGGAGGCTAGCAGAAGACTAGGAGCAACCAACTAAGAGAGCAATAATGGCCATAATCATGCAGAGCGACAAAACATTACTAATCAAAGCATAGAGTGGTACTACAAGTCAAGGACTAAATGATCATAGAGGCTATGGTGACTTGTTCATAGTCATAACATGGTGTGAGCATGTGCCAAGTCAACCCAAACAAAACATCAAAGGAGAAGACCACAATACTATGCTTTTGTATGCTAAAGCAACACATGATTTCTTCAAGGCACACTAAGCAATCCCAATTGTTTGGAACAAGACACGCTACAGCAATAATCACTAAACATAAGGTCAAAACAACACCTAGCATGTCATGCTACAGTCTAAGTCATAGTCAATGCAAGCTCCTCTTGCACTTTCAAGCAAGAACTTTCTACTCCTTTCCAACACCAATCAACTTATTTGAAACAACACAGCAAGAACGGGGATCCAAACTACTTTATTCAAGCAAACTAAACAACTAATCAAACCAAACGAAAACTAAGACGCTCCAAGAACAACACAACAGTGCATGAAACAATAAAAACAAAGTGTCTAGAAGGACCTGAGATTTTTATTGATGAAGAAGGGGATGCCTTGGGTATCCCCAAGCTTTGACGCTTGTACCTCTTGGATATTTCTTGGGGTGACACCGGGGTGGCATCCCCTAGCTTGAGCTTTTGTCCATTCTTCATCTCATTACATCATTCGCTCTCTACACCTGAAATTTTTCCTTCATATACAAAACTTCACACAATCTTCATTAGCAACATTAGTGTATTCAAAAGATAATAGACCTTTGGGTTTAGCTTTAGAACAGTACATTTTTTCACTAAAAGCACAAGCTACTGTAGCAACTCCTTAAAAAGCTCAATTTCTCCAAAAGAACCCAAAAAGGAATCAATAAGAAGCAAATGCAAATAATGACAGAAATCTATCAAAACAAACAAGAAGGTAGAAACTGATTTTTTAGAAGACCTTTTGTTGCTCAAATAAAAAAGTATTGAACTAACGAAAGTTAGATAACATACCGGGGGATTGTTTCGTAAATTTTCAGCTCAATCCGACTTACAAAGACTCCCCACGAATTTTTATGGTGGAGGACAGAAATCTGTTTCAGGACAGCAACTCCCCAAATCTTACTTCCTCTCATTAGAGGTCATTCTTGGCACAAAAAGCAAACAAAAGGATAAGGAGAGGTCATTACTGAAGTAATAACTTCCAATAGTCAAGGAAACTAAGAAAAAGAAAATAAGCAAAATAAACTAAGCAAACTAAAAACAAAGTAAAGGGAAAGGTTGAGGAGGACTCCCCTTGTGAAGACGTCCTTAGCCTCCCCGGCAACGGCGCCAGAAAACTTGTTGATGGCGCCTGGGAGCACTTTGTCGGGAAACCCCAAGAGCAAGGTGTGAAGCAGCATAACAGCAAGTCTTCCCTCAGTAAGAAACCAAGGTTATCGAACCAGTAGGAGGAAGTAAACATCTCAAAGTTGTTACAAGCAACATGGAAACCTGCACAACACAAACTCAAGACTTTGCCCCAACGAATAGTAAGGTTGTCAATCTCACTAGTTGCTTTAACAAAGGATTAACTGTATGATGTGGAAGGTGATGATGGTTTGCAGCAAGTAAACAGTAACAGTGGAGGATGTATCAATGGTAAATATTGGACTGGGGTCCATAGTTCACTAGAGGTATTCTCCTTACATAAACAAACATGGCATGCTGGGTAAACAAATTACTTCAGGGAAATTGACAGGACTGAGCAAGGCATAACAACGCAATACTAGACAAAAAGTTCCTATGAGATTTGATTGGGCAATACAACAATATACATAGACCGCCATCCAACTGCATCTATGACTAGAAGTCCACCTTTAGGTTATCATCCAGACCCCCTCCAGTATTAAGTTGCAAGAAACAGACAACTGCTTTAATAAAAGTGTGTAAGGTAAACAATCCACTTGTTCCATGAACAAGAGACCCTTGTTTTCTCCCTAGTGGCAACAGCACATCTACAACCGTAGAGATTTTTGTCACTTCCCTTGATTAAGTAGAGGCATGAACCCACTATCGAGCATAAATACCCCCTCTTGGAGTCACTAGCAACTACTTGGCCAAGATAGCTACTAACAACGGAGAGCATGCAAGATCACAAACAACACAGACATGATAGAATCAAATAGACAAAACCATTAATCAATCTGACATAGTAATCTCAATATCCATCGGATCCCCGCAAACACAACATGCATGATTACAAATAGATTAGATCTTGATCATGAACGGAGCTCACAAGATCTATACATGAAAGCACAAGGAGGAGATACAACCATCTAGATACTACATAGACCTGTAGTCCAAGGTGGAACTACTCACGCTTCATACCGGAGGCTGGCATGACGAAGAAGAAGGCCTCCGAGATGATCTCCCATCCGATAGGGTGCCGAGAAGAGCTTAAGATCCCCCCGATCTAGGGACGATGGTGGCGATGGCTACAGATGGTTTCGTGGAGTTTTGATCAGGTGCCTAGGGTTTTGACATCAGGGGGACTATAGGCGAAGAGACGAGGTAGGGGGTCACCAGGGCGGCTGCACCCCCTCCTAGGCGCGGGGTGGTCCCACCCGCACGACCAGAGGGTGTGGACCCCTGGTGAGCCTCCTCTGTCTTGTATTCTGGCTTCGTGTTGCCCACGGTAAAGTATTGACTTTGGCTTTTGTCTCGTCCAATTCCGAGAATATTGATTTTATTCCTTTCTGGAACCAAAAAACAGAAGAAAATAGGCAACTAGCACTATGATATCTTTTTAATAGGTTAGTACCAGAAAACATATAAAAACACCTCAAAGTGTAGATAAAGCAAAGCAAAGTAGATACTAAACAAGCATGGAGCATAAAAAATATAGATACGTTGCCGACGTATCAGGGAACTACTCACACTTATACCGGTGGCTGGCATGATGAATAAGAAGGCCTCCGGGATGATCTCCCCTCCATCAGGGTGCCGAGAAGAGCTTCATATCCCCCCGCTCTAGGGACGATGGTGGCGGCGGCTACAGACGGTTTTGTGGAATATTGATCAGGTACTTAGGGTTTCTGCATTGGGGGGTCTTTATAGGCGAAGAGGCAACGCAGGGGGCGGCCAGGGTGGTCACACCCCCCAGGCGCGGCTAGCCCTAGCCCACGCCGCCAGGGGGTGTGGCCCCCTGGTGCCTCCCCTCCATCTCATATTCAAGCTCCGTGTTTCCCATGGTAAAATATTGACTTTGGATTTTGTCCCGTCCAATTCTGAGAATATTGATTTTCTGCCTTTCTGGAACCAAAAACAGAAGAAAATATGCAACTAGCACTGTGATATCTTTTTAATAGGTTAGTACCAGAAAACATATAAAAACACCTCAAAGTGTAGACAAAGAAAAACAAAGTAGATACTAAACAAGCATGGAACATCAAAAATTATAGATACTTTTCCAACGTATCACCAGCTCATTATCCCAATGAGATGACTCCATTGTCAAGTGGCATGGAATACCACTTGATCAGGAAACTTTGATCATCTGTTGACCAATAAACCAGTGGCTAGAGATTCACTGGGAACTGCTGGTTGTTTATATATCACATGTGTATTGACATTTCATTTCAATACAGTTATATCATGATATAAAACTTAATTGTAAACTTCATGAAATATGATACTCCCTCTGATTCATATTACTTGTCATTGAATTAGACGTATCTAGCACTAAAACATGTCTAGATACATCAATCTGAGTGACAAGTAATATGGATCGGAGGGACTAATGATCCATATTATTATTTGTCTCTAGGACATATTTCCAATAGTCTCCCACTTGTACTAGAGTATGAATAAACTAGCTGCATTTATTATCTAATCATTAGCACTAGACAACTTGGCACTTCTGATCACGCTTGCTCATGGAAGAGGCTGAGTCTAGGGTATGGACTTTACATCCCCTTGTATCCTTTGCAACTTATTAATGTCATCTTAAATGACACTAATACTTTATCATCCTGATGATAACATATTGTGTATGTATAATAGTTTTGGCTATAGAGTGAGGTATTTGGTTTCAGATGCCAATAGTGATGTTAGATCAGTCCTAACTAACTTTCTCATGGGCACTGTGCAGCGAAACACACTCTGTGAGAATATCAACTTTCTCCCAACCTTAACATTATACATCTCACCAATTAGTATCCATATACTTATATTTTAAATGTAGTTTTCAAAGTCAAAATACACTATGTGCTACTTTGAATATTTATCACCATGCTTCAGCTGTTTTAAGGTAATCCATTAATGCAGAGATTTCTAATATTTTAAGTTTAACATTTATCCTTCCAGCATAACACTTTACACTTTAGGCATGTCATCCTTTAAAGATCTAGAAACACGTCTACAGTTCTCACTAGACACCGTGGACAAGTTTAACCCATTGTTCGGTGATTTATACTTAATCATTTTTGAACATGTTCTTCTTACCAAGAACTTGGATCATATTATGTTGAGTATTCATCATGGTATTTAAGACAGAACCTATGTCAAAACATAGTGGATGTTTACACATCCTATTCTTTATTTTAACCATCGATGCTTATACTTAATGAGTTAACTAATTCGAATCATTTAGGACTAATCCTTAATCAGTTCCTATTTTGAATTTTTTAGAATCTCTTTTAGGAATACATTTCAACATAATGTTATATGGCATTAATCTCCTAAGATTTCAATGTCCAATATAATTTCAACTTTACCCTTATAAATCAATTATTTATTGGCTCTTCCATCTTTATTCTTAATGTGTCATATACACATATGAACTATGTCAAGCTCCCACTCAAAATATGGATCTACATATATGAGTCCAAAACTTACATTGCTCCCAATCAATAATATGTCAATCACATATTATTTCAGGAAGACTCTCTAGCTCCCACTCAGTTTTATGCAAAATTGCATATCCTCTCAATATTTCGAACAACTTCAAAATCTCTTGATCAATAATTAAATTGAGAATTTCTTTACAAGACTCTAGTACTTTACTAGCATTAAATCTGCCAGACTTTAGCACTTCTGAATCAAATTCATTTGAATTCAACCAAAACATCTTTTGGGAGAATCGCGCCTTGTCTTTTAAGACTCCCACCTTTTCCGTATGACTTTGCGGTCCATGTAAATATCAAGCAACTCTTTTACTTGACAAGAGTCGGTAACAATTTTACTTTCTAATCTCAAGCGAAATTAATTCTAGGATTTCATGTAGTTTCAGTTTACCATAAATTCCTTTGTAGTTCGTAGGAATGACTTGTTCTAATAACATGACAACCACACAAGGTGTAGGGCGTATTTGCGAATCCTACTTCTTTTGTAATAGCACAACTGAAAGATAATGATCATTATCATTGATTTCTTTCATTAATATGAATAGTCATGTTCTGGAACATATTCTGTTGTACTTATCAACACTCTGATGTAGGGTCATAGACCTTCATCGTGCTCTCACTTTCTTCCATTAACAACATTGTCGAGAAACATACTTTCTCGAGAACATACCAAAATTTTAGCAATACTAGTTTTTCCTTCTTTTCATTTCAGTCATGGATCTTGTATTTCAAAGTTTCCAATGAATACTCTACAAGGACTTGTTCGCTTTTGGTTTTATCAAATAATTCTAGAACTTTCATGAATTCTAGATGGTTTTCTTTATTCGAAATGAGTGTTTGCTATTTTTAACTTATGATCTTTACACTAACACTAGCACATTTTATTTGATTCCACCTTTTGCCCACTAAATATCAAATATTATTTTGTGAAACACATTTCACAAGTCCTTATGCCAATAACATCGAATTTCGTTACTATTGATCAAATCGTAGTAATTTGATTCTCTTTTATTTTCAATACCCTTTATGCTGAAATATTTGATCATATCAAATGGTTTCATGCTCATGTTTCATTTGGTAAACTCTTTTACATAAATCAACAATTATAAAATGATAATCACCACTTTTTTGAAACACGGTACATCGACTATGTATTTTCTTTCAACAATTCACCAAACACATTGTATTCTGTAATACGCAGTGTTTCAGTTATCTTGCTGAATATGGCCATGATTTGTATGTGACAAGATATCAAATATCTACATCTTTCATATGCTATCAAGACAACCTATGAACTTTAGATAATGGTTTCATTCAAAATGAATATATCTTTTAGTTGGGTATTTCAAGGCATTTTAGTGTTTTACAAATGTTCATGTATTTATCAATTAGTTTCACAACTCGACTAATTTACACATAATCAAAAAACAACATATGAACACAAATAGAAATCTTTCATAAAAGTAGAACAACTGATTTGTTACAAACTCATATGAATAACCGTCTCGCGAAGTGCAAGACACACTAATAAATTTCATATTCCATCAATTACAATAATTATCCAAAAATGATAAACTAAATGATAAATATCGAGAGAGAGAGAGAGAGAGAGAGAGAGATAGATAGAGAGTGTCGTCGGCCATCATCATCATGCTTGCCATCAACATGCAACATCACCTCCTCTCCAGCAAGCAGCTCTCATGCAGTTGGAGCTCTTTTCATAAAACAAAACAAGTATTAGATAATTCAATGCTGCAATAAGTGTTTGCAAGATTTATAACATTTATAAAACTGTATATCATATATACCTTCATCATTGATGACCTCTTCGGCAATGGGTCAACCTCCACGTTCCTGAAACGTGATATGAACTCATGGAAATCCTGTGATTCCCCATCACCTATCATAATGCAAGTCCGGGCATATCCTTGGTAGCTGGGAGGCAGCGACCGAAGCAACATGCCTATTGCAAAGGAATCAGTCATCTAGTAGTCCACGAAATAAACTCGTCTCATGTACGCATCATGCATGCACTCCAAGTGACTCTCCAACCAAGTGTGTTCCTCCATCTTCACTGAACTTGTATAATAACATTACAGGTGTATAAACTTAGTAATATATAACCACAAAATAGTTTGAAAGCATTGGGAACAATACTAGAGTAAAATAGAGTAACATATAAGCAACAAACAAAATTTGTCAAAACGGTACAGCAGGTTTCACGAATTTTTCTGACCTACTTAAACTCGTCAGGAATTTTAGCCAATTTTTGTTCATGTACTAAAAGTAATTACGCTACAGATCCTATTTTTTTAGATTTTTCTGAGTTCCCAATAAAATATGAAAAATCGTGCGGTACTATAGGTCATGCAGAAAACTGCAGGAGTAAAATCACGAATTTCAATCAAGTCACACCATTAAAATAATTTTAAAACCACACGAAAACTCCAGCAACTTTAGAGTTTCAAAACAAACTGATCCTAAACAAAGCATCACACAAAATAGCTCAATACAACCAAGCAAACAACCTATATTGTCATACCACATAAGTTGGTAAGAACAATATGCTAACACGATAGCGATGATCTCCTAAAAGGATAAAATATGGTGGTCCAGACCTACCCAAACTTGGTGAGATGTTAAATTATGTCATGTTATTTGTTCTTTACTTGTAGGCCAACTCTAATATAGGTATCATAAGAATGGACAACTACAAATTTTGAACAAGAAGAGGTTATATAAAAGATAGACAAGGAATATAAGAACTCTAATAAGTATAAAATATGATAGTTCTCCTAATAGAGGTCTTCTATTGCTAATCCATTTCTAAGGTCACGATCCTACAGTCAACACACAGCTCTGATACCATCTTGTAACACCCTCGCCTGATAAGGCTGAGTTCATGTGTATAGTGCCAATCCCTGGATCGGTTCACTGGCACACACAGTACAAAATGATACCAAATATAACTATGCATCATAAATACAACGAATATGATCCAGAATTTACATTATTTATTCAAGTACACAACGGAAAACGAATACAAGGTAGATCTCCATCCTCCAAATGTGCCACATGCGAACAATTGTTGAGTGGAGTCTCGCGACCTATGAACGATCACTCAAATACGATATAACCTGCAACATGAAACGTTGCAGCCACGAATGGTCAATACATTGAATGTATGGCAAGTAGGCTAAAGTGGTTAACAACATATCTATCAACTACATGCTTATTTGGCCAAGTGGAGTTCAGGCTCATTTGCATAAAGCAACAGTTTTATCCTAATATTTGTAACAAAGTAGTTTTCCAATACGATAAATAGGACACTCTGGTTCACTCCCAGGTGCTCCTACCCAATTATGTTCACCCCATAAGTTTTAAGTAATTGAGAAATAAGGATGAGTGAGAAATATCATAGCATCAGTATCAGGTCACTCAAATTGTCCATAACCGGGGACACGGCTAATCGATTAGTTTATACACCCTGCAGGGGTTAGTACACTTTACCCATGTGACTTGGCCAGCCCAGCTCGTACCACCACTCTCATATTGGGTGATGATAGGGAGAAGTCCAAGAAGGAACCGTTCGGGAAGTAGCTCCCCAATCCCGACGCGCACCGGTCCAACCTACACTATCTTCATCTCTGGATACGCGGGTTCGAGTTACCACAACCTACTAAGTTCAACCAACCGCCCATTCCATTGTTGGCACATGGTTGCACACGAAAGCTTCCAAACAAAGAAACCAATCATTTCTCAGTGTCCTGGGCGGCATTCCCCACCATAAATACACTCGATGACCCAATCAATGCCATTCCGCCCAGGTGGTTCATTAAAACATATTGGTTTGTCATTTAGCAAAACATAAGCCTTTCAAAACATATAACTTTTCATGATGTGATTCCCTTCCTCGTCTAAATAGCATAGCTAAGCAATCTACCAATACGATGGCTCATAAACAAGGAATGCTAGGGAATAATATGGGATATAGCATAGCATATACACATCAATTCCTACAGATGCAATTATACAAAAACATCTGCAATGCATAGGAAAACAATAGGACATTTATGACCAAGATAGCACCACTTGCCTTTGTTGTAGATGTAGTCGATTATATAATCCTCACAATCCTCATAGATATAATGGTTGCACTCGTCATAACCACAATACTTGCAATCATAGTAGTTGCAATCACAGTAGTTGCACTCCTTGCAATCTAACGTTTGAAGCAAACACAACAAACACACCATTCAAAACATTGCAAACATACAACAGTGCAACATTACAAGAAAACAATGATGAACAGATGCATGCATGACGATTTAATGAGTCACAATGGTTGCATTTAGTGTTCTAAACATAGTTAGATTACATGATGCATGTGGAAAGTCATTTAATGCACTAAAGCTTTTATTACTAAAGTTGTATCGATTTAATATGGTGTATACCACTTTAATTGAACTAAATATGTTTATGTCATATTATATTGTGAACTAGATGCTACTGGATAGGTAATGCAATTTAGAGACAGTGGCAATTTGAATCACCTAAAAAGGAGTTATAGAAATTTTCTTACGATTAAAACACTATTTCAATGGGTTTAAATATTTCTGTATGAATTTCTGTTTTAACAGTACCAAATAATTTGTCATGCAATTTCTCTATATAGATATTGTCAATACCAAACCTTAGCACTTGGAATCACCCTAATCGGAGTTATAGATCTTTTTGTATGATTTAAATAGTGTTTAATGGTTTTAAATGATTCATATAGTTTCTGTTGTCTAAAAACCAAACAAAAATTATATCTGTAATCTCCACGGAATTGTGATTTCAGGAACATATTATTTGTAATTTTCTGAATAGTATTTATTTTCTTATGAATTTATTACTCTAAATAGGCCATTAAACCATTTAAATCGTCATGGAAAAACTTTACAGTAAAATGCTGAACTAATTACATACTGATGATCTACATGAAACCAGCTTTCCAACGATATATCATTTATATTTTTGTGACAAGCAATTAATTTACTATGAATTTAATGATTTATAAAGCCATTAAACTAATTAAATTGCTACGGGTTAAACAATCTGCAAAGACTAGATCCAACCAGATATTATTAAAGTACATTACAGTAGCTTCAATTTGATATATTTTTCATATTTTTCGGAGTTACAGATAATTTCTTATGAATTTATTAACCTAAAAGACCATTAAAACTAATTAAATTACTGCAGTAACCACGTACAGTAAAAGTTGGATCTATTCTGATAAGATGATTCTACGTGAAATTATCTTCAATTTGATATATTATACGAAATTTTTGGACATGGTATGAATTTCTAATGAATTTGACAAGTTAGATCTATAATGTGCAAATTTAAATTCGAACGGAATATTCCAGGGAATATTTCGCTGACTGGACAGGTTGACTTTGCATGCTGACTGGGACTAGATGTTGACCTGACGTTGACGTGGCGTTGATGAGGAAGATGACCGGGATGACGACATGGCACGCACCGGTTTGATTGGATCTCGACCGTGTGGATAGGATCCGGTGGCTAGAAGAAGAGATTGACCCGATTTTGGCTCAGAATAGACAAGAAATAGATCTGTGTTAGAGAGACAAATCCGTAGGTTAAATTGAAAAACTCAGAACATGAAAGTTGTGGGGAATCATTATTCCTACCTTCTCACCAAAGGAATTTGGATTTGAAGAAACGAGCACGAGTACATCTTGGATTTACACCGTAAGATCTGAAATATTGTGATACAAAATTCTCCGGCTGTGGTGGATGAAAAGAGGTGAGGTTTATCGGGATTAAAAGTTTTCGACGCGATCTTCAACTTTCGTTTTTTGACCGAAAGCAAACGACGAATTCTAGATGGGTTAAAAAGCGAAACAAGATTCGGGCATATGTAGATTCGGGATTTCGAGAGGAAAAACTCGTACAGCTGTGGCTCCACGAGTTTATATGAAGGTTTAGGATGGTTTAGAGATAGGCCTTGTAGTAGGGAACAAGTAGAAACAAACGAAAGTCGATTCGGAGTTGTAGATAAAAAGTTATAAGAGTTTGAGTAGAGATAGGTATAGAAAACGCATTTTCGCACGGTTTTTAAAGCAACACACACGTACGTGCGCGTGTGCCTGGTGCTCCGATCGCTGGCTCGGTCGGTGGGCCGGCGGCCCGCCTAGTTTTTTTTTCTTTTTTTTCTTTTTCTTTTTCTATTTACTTGTTTTCCTCATATCTTTTACATACGAACTTCAAATAACATGATTCTTGTTTCTAAATTTTTCTAAAATCGAATAGATCATTATAGGATCAAATTTGAAATCTTTTTACTAGTTTGTAAGTAGTGGATTTATAAATCCTTGTATATTCTATTTTATTTATATCTTTATGTGTTTGTATTTATTTCATAACAGCTCCAAATAAGCTCAATTTTGTTTCTAAAATTTTGTAATGTCAATTGGATATTTTTAGGCTATAATTTAGCAATAATCCCTGCCTTAGAAACAGTGGGTTTTATAAAGTCAATTTAATTCCTTTAGAAACATTTGGGCAAATCAACTATAGGATTTAGATACCAGGATTTGGATTCAGTTTGTGAGATCTTTGCATGGATGTAATGAAATGCTTATGAATTCTTCATGATTTTCATTTTGAAATCTTGCACACTAATTCTACAATCCATAATAAATCCATACCCTTTTGCCTATATGGCTACTTAGGTCATAACAAAAGAATATAAGATTTTGAATTCAAGGTTGAGAGGATTTTCTATTCAAAAAGTTTCTTCTCATTGAGAATTTTCAACATAGTTAAACAATCAATCAAACTTATTTATTTATTTCACATTCCAAAATTAGGAGAATTTTGGGATGTGACAGACTACCACCCTTAAAAGAAATCTCGTCCCGAGATTTGGGAAGGCTAGAAAGAAAGAAAGGTTCGGGATCCATTAGGATGCTACCACCCTTAAAATAAAATTGACTAGGTCATTTATCGAGGATTCACTTAGCTCAGATTGGTTCTCCTTTAGATTTTTATTGGCACAATGTCTCTAGCACATTCTAAATATCATGATTGATAGTTTCCGAAAAAGTACTTTTTAAACTAGCAAAACTCTCATGGTGGGCAAATAGGGAACGTTTACTTCACGGTGCCCATAATTCACGATTGGGATTCATCCTTACCGTACATCCTATGCTTAGCAATGAATGCTTTTAGAAGGGTGTAACAATATACCATTCTAGGGTTTAGGTTCAATGTCGACTCTCTGCTAAGGCTGAAAGGCACTCAAGATTCGCAAAGCCAACAGTACAAGAGCGAATAATAAGAGTAGTAGGAATGGTGATCAATCCATCCTGCACCCAAATCATTACCCTGTATGAGGAAATGTGAATCACGTTTTTCTCACTTGGGCATCCTCACTTGCCTTGAAGAATGTTTCCATGGGCACGAACTAATGCTCTATGTATACTCCCATGTATCCAATCAACAAAGCTACTACTAAAACTAAGTTATGATACTTCAACTTTCAGGTTGGGTAATCTACTACATAACATCATGTGCAACACTTCATACTTCCACATCCTTTTTCTATTAGGTGAAGCATTCTCTTTCATAACTATATTGTGTTGTCAAACCTTCCGCTTAACACATCATTATATCTCCCAGGGTTCAAGATAGGGAAGAATAGATTCTATAGGAAAGAAACGACTAAGAAAATAATCCTACCCATAACTATATGAAGCATTCAATGTCACAAACAAGCAAACAATCATAGGGAATCAACACACAAGCAAACACTTGTATAATAACATTACAGGTGTATAAACTTAGTAATATATAACCACAAAATAGTTTGAAAGCATTGGGAACAATACTAGAGTAAAATAGAGTAACATATAAGCAACAAACAAAATCTGTCAAAACGGTACAGCAGGTTTCACGAATTTTTCTGACCTACTTAAACTCGTCAGGAATTTTAGACAATTTTTGTCCTTGTACTAAAAGTAATTACGCTACAGATCCTATTTTTTTAGATTTTTCTGAGTTCCCAATAAAATATGAAAAATCGTGCGGTACTATAGGTCATGCAGAAAACTGCAGGAGTAAAATCACGAATTTCAATCAAGTCACACCATTAAAATAATTTTAAAACCACACGAAAACTCCAGCAACTTTAGAGTTTCAAAACAAACTGATCCTAAACAAAGCATCACACAAAATAGCTCAATACAACCAAGCAAACAACCTATATTGTCATACCACATAAGTTGGTAAGAACAATATGCTAACACGATAGCGATGATCTCCTAAAAGGATAAAATATGGTGGTCCAGACCTACCCAAACTTGGTGAGATGTTAAATTATGTCATGTTATTTGTTCCTTACTTGTAGGCCAACTCTAATATAGGTATCATAAGAATGGACAACTACAAATTTTGAACAAGAAGAGGTTATATAAAAGATAGACAAGGAATATAAGAACTCTAATAAGTATAAAATATGATAGTTCTCCTAATAGAGGTCTTCTATTGCTAATCTATTTCTAAGGTCACGATCCTACAGTCAACACACAGCTCTGATACCATCTTGTAACACCCTCGCCTGATAAGGCTGAGTTCATGTGTATAGTGCCAATCCCTGGATCGGTTCACTGGCACACACAGTACAAAATGATACCAAATATAACTGTGCATCATAAATACAACGAATATGATCCAGAATTTACATTATTTATTCAAGTACACAGCGGAAAACGAATACAAGGTAGATCTCCATCCTCCAAATGTGCCACATGCGAACAATTGTTGAGTGGAGTCTCGCGACCTATGAACGATCACTCAAATACGATATAACCTGCAACATGAAACGTTGCAGCCACAAATGGTCAATACATTGAATGTATGGCAAGTAGGCTAAAGTGGTTAACAACATATCTATCAACTACATGCTTATTTGGCCAAGTGGAGTTCAGGCTCATTTGCATAAAGCAACAGTTTTATCCTAACATTTGTAACAAAGTAGTTTTCCAATACGATAAATAGGACACTCTGGTTCACTCCCAGGTGCTCCTACCCAATTATGTTCACCCCATAAGTTTTAAGTAATTGAGAAATAAGGATGAGTGAGAAATATCATAGCATCAGTATCAGGTCACTCAAATTGTCCATAACCGGGGACACGGCTAATCGATTAGTTTATACACCCTACAGGGGTTAGTACACTTTATCCATGTGACTTGGCCAGCCCAGCTCGTACCACCACTCTCATATTGGGTGATGATAGGGAGAAGTCCAAGAAAGAACCGTGCGGGAAGTAGCTCCCCAATCCCGACGCGCACCGGTCCAACCTACACTATCTACATCTCTGGATACGCGGGTTCGAGTTACCACAACCTACTGAGTTCAACCAACCGCCCATTCCATTATTGGCACATGGTTGCACACGAAAGCTTCCAAACAAAGAAACCAATCATTTCTCAGTGTCCTGGGCGGCATTCCCCACCATAAATACACTCGATGACCCAATCAATGCCATTCCGCCCAGGTGGTTCATTAAAACATATTGGTTTGTCATTTAGCAAAACATAAGCCTTTCAAAACATATAACTTTTCATGATGTGATTCCCTTCCTCGTCTAAATAGCATAGCTAAGCAATCTACCAATACGATGGCTCATAAACAAGGAATGCTAGGGAATAATATGGGATATAGCATAGCATATACACATCAATTCCTACAGATGCAATTATACAAAAACATCTGCAATGCATAGGAAAACAATAGGACATTTATGACCAAGATAGCACCACTTGCCTTTGTTGTAGATGTAGTCGATTATATAATCCTCACAATCCTCATAGATATAATGGTTGCACTCGTCATAACCACAATACTTGCAATCATAGTAGTTGCAATCACAGTAGTTGCACTCCTTGCAATCTAACATTTGAAGCAAACACAACAAACACACCATTCAAAACATTGCAAACATACAACAGTGCAACATTACAAGAAAACAATGATGAACAGATGCATGCATGACGATTTAATGAGTCACAATGGTTGCATTTAGTGTTCTAAACATAGTTAGATTACATGATGCATGTGGAAAGTCATTTAATGCACTAAAGCTTTTATTACTAAAGTTGTATCGATTTAATATGGTGTATACCACTTTAATTGAACTAAATATGTTTATGTCATATTATATTGTGAACTAGATGCTACTGGATAGGTAATGCAATTTAGAGACAGTGGCAATTTGAATCACCTAAAAAGGAGTTATAGAAATTTTCTTACGATTAAAACACTATTTCAATGGGTTTAAATATTTCTGTATGAATTTCTGTTTTAACAGTACCAAATAATTTGTCATGCAATTTCTCTGTATAGATATTGTCAATACAAAACCTTAGCACTTGGAATCACCCTAATCGGAGTTATAGATCTTTTTGTATGATTTAAATAGTGTTTAATGGTTTTAAATGATTCATATAGTTTCTGTTGTCTAAAAACCAAACAAAAATTATATCTGTAATCTCGGAATTGTGATTTCAGGGACATATTATTTGTAATTTTCTGAATAGTATTTATTTTCTTATGAATTTATTACTCTAAATAGGCCATTAAACCATTTAAATCTTCACGGCAAAACCTTACAGTAAAATGCTGAACTAATTGCATATTGATGATCTACATGAAACTAGCTTTCCAACGGTATATCATTTATATTTTTGTGACAAGCAATTAATTTACTATGAATTTAATGATTTATAAAGCCATTAAAACTAATTAAATTGCTACGGGTTAAATAATCAGCAAAGGCTAGATCCAACCAGATATTGTTAAAGTACATTACAGTAGCTTCAATTTGATATATTGTTCATATTTTTCGGAGTTACAGATAATTTCTTATGAATTTATTAACCTAAAAGACCATTAAAACTAATTAAATTACTGCAGTAACCACGTACGGTAAAAGTTGGATCTATTCTGATAAGATGATTCTACATGAAATTATCTTCAATTTGATATATTATACGAAATTTTTGGACATGGTATGAATTTCTAATGAATTTTACAAGTTAGATCTATAATGTGCAATTTTAAATTCGAACGGAATATTCTAGGGAATATTCCGCTGACTGGACAGGTTGACTTTGCATGCTGACTGAGACTAGATGTTGACCTGACGTTGACGTGGCGTTGATGAGGAAGATGACCGGGATGACAACATGGCACGCACCGGTTTGATTGGATCTCGACCGTGTGGATAGGATCCGGTGGCTAGAAGAAGAGATTGACCCGAGTTTGGCTCAGAATAGACAAGAAATAGATCTGTGTTAGAGAGACAATCCGTAGGTTAAATTGAAAAACTCAGAACATGAAAGTTGTGGGAAATCATTATTCCTACCTTCTCACCAAAGGAATTTGGATTTGAAGAAACGAGCGCGAGTACATCTTGGATTTACACCGTAAGATCTGAAATATTGCGATACAAAATTCTCCGGCTGTGGTGGATGAAAAGAGGTGAGGTTTATCGGGATTAAAAGATTTCGACGCGATCTTCAACTTTCGTTTTTTGACCGAAAGCAAACGACGAATTCTAGATGGGTTAAAAAGCGAAACAAGATTCGGGCATATGTAGATTCGGGATTTCGAGAGGAAAAACTCGTACAGCTGTGGCTCCACGAGTTTATATGAAGGTTTAGGATGGTTTAGAGATAGGCCTTGTAGTAGGGAACAAGTAGAAACAAACGAAAGTCGATTCGGAGTTGTAGATAAAAAGTTATAAGAGTTTGAGTAGAGATAGGTATAGAAAATGCATTTTCGCATGGTTTTTAAAGCAACACACACGTACGTGCGCGTGTGCCTGGTGCTCCGATTGCTGGCTCGGTCGGTGGGCCGGCGGCCCGCCTAGTTTTTTTTTCTTTTTTTTCTTTTTCTTTTTCTATTTACTTGTTTTCCTCATATCTTTTACATACGAACTTCAAATAACATGATTCTTGTTTCTAAATTTTTCTAAAATCGAATAGATCATTATAGGATCAAATTTGAAATCTTTTTACTAGTTTGGAAGTAGTGGATTTATAAATCCTTGTATATTCTATTTTATTTATATCTTTATGTGTTTGTATTTATTTCATAACTTTTTCATAACAGCTCCAAATAAGCTCAATTTTGTTTCTAAAATTTTGTAATGTCAATTGGATATTTTTAGGCTATAATTTAGCAATAATCCCTGCCTTAGAAACAGTGGGTTTTATAAAGTCAATTTAATTCCTTTAGAAACATTTGGGCAAATCAACTATAGGATTTAGATACCAGGATTTGGATTCAGTTTGTGAGATCTTTGCATGGATGTAATGAAATGCTTATGAATTCTTCATGATTTTCATTTTGAAATCTTACACACTAATTCTACAATCCATAATCAATCCATACCCTTTTGCCTATATGGCTACTTAGGTCATAACAAAAGAATATAAGATTTTGAATTCAAGGTTGAGAGGATTTTCTATTCAAAAAGTTTCTTCTCATTGAGAATTTTCAACATAGTTAAACAATCAATCAAACTTATTTATTTATTTCACATTCCAAAATTAGGAGAATTTTGGGATGTGACAGACTACCACCCTTAAAAGAAATCTCGTCCCGAGATTTGGGAAGGCTAGAAAGAAAGAAAGGTTCGGGATCCATTAGGATGCTACCACCCTTAAAATAAAATTGACTAGGTCATTTATCGAGGATTCACTTAGCTCAGATTGGTTCTCCTTTAGATTTTTATTGGCACAATGTCTCTAGCACATTCTAAATATCATGATTGATGGTTTCCGAAAAAGTACTTTTTAAACTAGCAAAACTCTCATGGTGGGCAAATAGGGAACGTTTACTTCACGGTGCCCATAATTCACGATTGGGATTCATCCTTACCGTACATCCTATGCTTAGCAATGAATGCTTTTAGAAGGGTGTAACAATATACCATTCTAGGGTTTAGGCTCAATGTCGACTCTCTGCTAAGGCTGAAAGGCACTCAAGATTCGCAAAGCCAACAGTACAAGAGCGAATAATAAGAGTAGTAGGAATGGTGATCAATCCATCCTGCACCCAAATCATTACCCTGTATGAGGAAATGTGAATCACGTTTTTCTATCACTTGGGAATCCTCACTTGCCTTGAAGAATGTTTCCATGGGCACGAACTAATGCTCTATGTATACTCCCATGTATCCAATCAACAAAGCTACTACTAAAACTAAGTTATGATACTTCAACTTTCAGGTTGGGTAATCTACTACATAACATCATGTGCAACACTTCATACTTCCACATCCTTTTTCTATTAGGTGAAGCATTTTCTTTCATAACTATATTGTGTTGTCAAACCTTCCGCTTAACACATCATTATATCTCCCAGGGTTCAAGATAGGGAAGAATAGATTCTATAGGAAAGAAACGACTAAGAAAATAATCCTACCCATAACTATATGAAGCATTCAATGTCACAAACAAGCAAACAATCATAGGGAATCAACACACAAGCAAACACTTGTATAATAACATTACAGGTGTATAAACTTAGTAATATATAACCACAAAATAGTTTGAAAGCATTGGGAACAATACTAGAGTAAAATAGAGTAACATATAAGCAACAAACAAAATCTGTCAAAACGGTACAGCAGGTTTCACGAATTTTTCTGACCTACTTAAACTCGTCAGGAATTTTAGACAATTTTTGTCCTTGTACTAAAAGTAATTACGCTACAGATCCTATTTTTTTAGATTTTTCTGAGTTCCCAATAAAATATGAAAAATCGTGCGGTACTATAGGTCATGCAGAAAACTGCAGGAGTAAAATCACGAATTTCAATCAAGTCACACCATTAAAATAATTTTAAAACCACACGAAAACTCCAGCAACTTTAGAGTTTCAAAACAAACTGATCCTAAATAAAGCATCACACAAAATAGCTCAATACAACCAAGCAAACAACCTATATTGTCATACCACATAAGTTGGTAAGAACAATATGCTAACACGATAGCGATGATCTCCTAAAAGGATAAAATATGCTGGTCCAGACCTACCCAAACTTGGTGAGATGTTAAATTATGTCATGTTATTTGTTCCTTACTTGTAGGCCAACTCTAATATAGGTATCATAAGAATGGACAACTACAAATTTTGAACAAGAAGAGGTTATATAAAAGATAGACAAGGAATATAAGAACTCTAATAAGTATAAAATATGATAGTTCTCCTAATAGAGGTCTTCTATTGCTAATCCATTTCTAAGGTCACGATCCTACAGTCAACACACAGCTCTGATACCATCTTGTAGCACCCTCGCCTGATAAGGCTGAGTTCATGTGTATAGTGCCAATCCCTGGATCGGTTCACTGGCACACACAGTACAAATGATACCAAATATAACTGTGCATCATAAATACAACGAATATGATCCAGAATTTACATTATTTATTCAAGTACACAGCGGAAAACGAATACAAGGTAGATCTCTATCCTCCAAATGTGCCACATGCGAACAATTGTTGGGTGGAGTCTCGCGACCTATGAACGATCACTCAAATACGATATAACCTGCAACATGAAACGTTGCAGCCACAAATGGTCAATACATTGAATGTATGGCAAGTAGGCTAAAGTGGTTAACAACATATCTATCAACTACATGCTTATTTGGCCAAGTGGAGTTCAGGCTCATTTGCATAAAGCAACAGTTTTATCCTAACATTTGTAACAAAGTAGTTTTCCAATACGATAAATAGGACACTCTGGTTCACTCCCAGGTGCTCCTTCCCAATTATGTTCACCCCATAAGTTTTAAGTAATTGAGAAATAAGGATGAGTGAGAAATATCATAGCATCAGTATCAGGTCACTCAAATTGTCCATAACCGGGGACACGGCTAATCGATTAGTTTATACACCCTGCAGGGGTTAGTACACTTTATCCATGTGACTTGGCCAGCCCAGCTCGTACCACCACTCTCATATTGGGTGATGATAGGGAGAAGTCCAAGAAGGAACCGTTCGGGAAGTAGCTCCCCAATCCCGACGCGCACCGGTCCAACCTACACTATCTACATCTCTGGATACGCGGGTTCGAGTTACCACAACCTACTGAGTTCAACCAACCGCCCATTCTATTATTGGCACATGGTTGCACACGAAAGCTTCCAAACAAAGAAACCAATCATTTCTCAGTGTCCTGGGCGGCATTCCCCACAATAAATACACTCGATGACCCAATCAATGCCATTCCGCCCAGGTGGTTCATTAAAACATATTGGTTTTTCATTTAGCAAAACATAAGCCTTTCAAAACATATAACTTTTCATGATGTGATTCCCTTCCTCGTCTAAATAGCATAGCTAAGCAATCTACCAATACGATGGCTCATAAACAAGGAATGCTAGGGAATAATATGGGATATAGCATAGCATATACACATCAATTCCTACAGATGCAATTATACAAAAACATCTGCAATGCATAGGAAAACAATAGGACATTTATGACCAAGATAGCACCACTTGCCTTTGTTGTAGATGTAGTCGATTATATAATCCTCACAATCCTCATAGATATAATGGTTGCACTCGTCATAACCACAATACTTGCAATCATAGTAGTTGCAATCACAGTAGTTGCACTCCTTGCAATCTAACGTTTGAAGCAAACACAACAAACACACCATTCAAAACATTGCAAACATACAACAGTGCAACATTACAAGAAAACAATGATGAACAGATGCATGCATGACGATTTAATGAGTCACAATGGTTGCATTTAGTGTTCTAAACATAGTTAGATTACATGATGCATGTGGAAAGTCATTTAATGCACTAAAGCTTTTATTACTAAAGTTGTATCGATTTAATATGGTGTATACCACTTTAATTGAACTAAATATGTTTATGTCATATTATATTGTGAACTAGATGCTACTGGATAGGTAATGCAATTTAGAGACAGTGGCAATTTGAATCACCTAAAAAGGAGTTATAGAAATTTTCTTACGATTAAAACACTATTTCAATGGGTTTAAATATTTCTGTATGAATTTCTGTTTTAACAGTACCAAATAATTTGTCATGCAATTTCTCTGTATAGATATTGTCAATACAAAACCTTAGCACTTGGAATCACCCTAATCGGAGTTATAGATCTTTTTGTATGATTTAAATAGTGTTTAATGGTTTTAAATGATTCATATAGTTTCTGTTGTCTAAAAACCAAACAAAAATTATATCTGTAATCTCAGAATTGTGATTTCAGGGACATATTATTTGTAATTTTCTGAATAGTATTTATTTTCTTATGAATTTATTACTCTAAATAGGCCATTAAACCATTTAAATCTTCACGGCAAAACCTCATAGTAAAATGCTGAACTAATTTCATATTGATGATCTACATGAAACTAGCTTTCCAACGGTATATCATTTATATTTTTGTGACAAGCAATTAATTTACTATGAATTTAATGATTTATAAAGCCATTAAAACTAATTAAATTGCTACGGGTTAAATAATCTGCAAAGGCTAGATCCAACCAGATATTGTTAAAGTAAATTACAGTAGCTACAATTTGATATATTGTTCATATTTTTCGGAGTTACAGATAATTTCTTATGAATTTATTAACCTAAAAGACCATTAAAACTAATTAAATTACTGCAGTAACCACGTACGGTAAAAGTTGGATCTATTCTGATAAGATGATTCTACATGAAATTATCTTCAATTTGATATATTATACGAAATTTTTGGACATGGTATGAATTTCTAATGAATTTTACAAGTTAGATCTATAATGTGCAATTTTAAATTCGAACGGAATATTCTAGGGAATATTCCGCTGACTGGACAGGTTGACTTTGCATGCTGACTGAGACTAGATGTTGACCTGACGTTGACGTGGCGTTGATGAGGAAGATGATCGGGATGACGACATGGCACGCACCGGTTTGATTGGATCTCGACCGTGTGGATAGGATCCGGTGGCTAGAAGAAGAGATTGACCCGATTTTGGCTCAGAATAGACAAGAAATAGATCTGTGTTAGAGAGACAAATCCGTAGGTCAAATTGAAAAACTCAGAACATGAAAGTTGTGGGGAATCATTATTCCTACCTTCTCACCAAAGGAATTTGGATTTGAAGAAACGAGCGCGAGTACATCTTGGATTTACACCGTAAGATCTGAAATATTGCGATACGAAATTCTCCGGCTGTGGTGGATGAAAAGTGGTGAGGTTTGTCGGGATTGAAAGATTTCGACGCGATCTTCAACTTTCGTTTTTTGACCGAAAGCAAACGACGAATTCTAGATGGGTTAAAAAGCAAAACAAGATTCGGGCATATGTAGATTCGGGATTTCGGGAGGAAAAACTCGTACAGCTGTGGCTCCACGAGTTTATATGAAGGTTTAGGATGGTTTAGAGATAGGCCTTGGAGTAGGGAACAAGTAGAAACTAACGGAAGTCGATTCGGAGTTGTAGATAAAAAGTTATAAGAGTTTGAGTAGAGATAGGTATAGAATACGCATTTTCGCACGGTTTTTAAAGCAACACACACGTACGTGCGCGTGTGCCTGGTGCTCCGATCGCTGGCTCGGTCGGTGGGCCGGAGGCCCGCCTAGTTTTTTTTTTCTTTTTCTATTTACTTGTTTTTCTCATATCTTTTACATACGAACTTCAAATGACATGATTCTTGTTTCTAAATTTTTCTAAAATCGAATAGATCATTATAGGATCAAATTTGAAATCTTTTTACTAGTTTGGAAGTAGTGGGTTTATAAATCCTTATATATTCTATTTTATTTATATCTTTATGTGTTTGTATTTATTTCATAACTTTTTCATAACAGCTCCAAATAAGCTCAATTTTGTTTCTAAAATTTTGTAATGTTAATTGGATATTTTTAGGCTATAATTTAGCAATAATCGCTGCCTTAGCAAGAGTGGGTTTTATAAAGTCCATTTAATTCCTTTAGAAACATTTGGGCAAATCAACTATAGGATTTAGATACCAGGATTTGGATTCAGTTTGTGAGATCTTTGCATGGATATAATGAAATGCTTATGAATTCTTCATGATTTTCATTTTGAAATCTTGCACACTAATTCTACTATCCATAATCAATCCATACCCTTTTGCCTATATGGCTACTTAGGTCATAACAAAAGAATATAAGATTTTGAATTCAAGGTTGAGAGGATTTTCTATTCAAAAAGTTTCTTCTCATTGAGAATTTTAAACATAGTTAAACAATCAATCAAACTTATTTATTTATTTCACATTCCAAAATTAGGAGAATTTTGGGATGTGACACTCGTGTAAGATTATGCGTAAGGTTGGTCCGGGCCGCTTCATCAATCAATACCGCGATATAAACAAGTATACGGTGGGAGGGTAAAAATTATAAAATCAACGCCCACACTCACAACTCATGTGTTCTACCCGTACTAGCAGTACTATGCATAGATCTAGCTCTGATACCACAATTGGGGTTCGGTGCCAGAAAACAAAAAAATCTATGCAAGTAACCCTAATGCAAGATCTATCTATTAGTAATGCAGTAACAGGAAGGGATACGGTACTCATACCTTTGAGGACCGAATGCAGTTAACATATCGTGGGGAACATGTGTGATGTAGTCATACCGATGCTGACTTCAAGGTCATTTCAAGTACAACTCCTAGTGCCACAATTGCGGCACCGCCCGAGGGAGTCACACATGTATGGTGTTTGATGAATACTCCCGCTTCTCTCCTATCCAGCCGAGATTGTGGAAGTAGATCTCCTAGATCCCTAATCCCGCAACGCAATGGCGCTCCGCGGTGAAGAAGTCCCTTGTTCGCACAGCGCTAGCAATGTGGCAGCAGTCACAGGAGAGAGATAGATAGATAGATATATATAGAGAGAGAGAGAAGAGAGAGGCAACTGGAGGCAATTCCCAAATCTAAGAAGCCTTTATTTATTTTTCTATGTCTTTATTTGCCTCCTATGCCTCTTTTTATATAGGGGAAAGGGGACCCAAGGCTTATTGCCTAAGCCATGTGGGACTAAACAAAGAGGGGAGAGAAGGGGAGTGGCTGGCTGGCCAAGAACCCTCCATGGGCCCCGCGTGGGGACATGGGCCCTAGGCGGCCACCTCCTCCCTTTCTCTATTTTGCCTCTTTCCCTCATGGGTCCTTTCTATTGGAATTATTCCCTAGAGGCAATAATAAAGATGTTATTATTATAATTCTTGTTCATGATAAAGTTTATATTCCATGCTAGAATTGTATTAAGCGGAAACTTTGATACTTGTGTGGTTTATGAACAACACCGTGTCCCTAGTACGCCTCTATGGACTAGCTCATTGATTAATGATGGTTAAGGTTTCCTAACCATAGACATGAGTTGTCGATTAATAATGAGATCATGTCATTAGGAGAATGATATGATGGACAGACCCAAATCAAGCAGAGCAATTAGATCGTGTCATCGTGTTCATCTTTGCGAAGCTTTTTCCTATGTCAAATATTGTATTCCTTAGACCATGAGATAATGAAACTCCCTGGTATCGGAAGAAAGCTTTGAGGTCATCAAACGTCATCCTATGAGAGGGTGATCATAAAGGTGTCTCTCAGGTGATCGAAAAGTACTTGTTGGGTTGTATGTATCGAGATGGAATTTATCCCTCCCGAGTCGGAGAGATATACTTCGGGCCCACTCGGTAATCGATATCAACACCGCTTGCAAGCACGTGGTTAAGGAGTTAATCACAAAGTGATATCGGATTATGGAACGAGTAAAGTACTTGCTGTGAACGAGATTGAACTAGGTATGTCGATACCAACGATCGAATCTCGGGCAAGTAAAATATCGCGTGACAAAGAGAATATATATATGGGATTAATTGAATCCTGGCATCATGGTTCATCTGATATGATCATCGATGAATATGTGGGAGTCAATATGGGTTTCTAGATCCCGCTGTTGATTATTGATAGAAGATCATGTCTACATATTCTCGAACTCGTAGGGTCACACACTTAACGTGCCTCGACGCTAGGATAGAATGGATAATTGGTTTATGAGTTTTTGTTTGGAGTCTCAGATGAGATCGAGGACAACACGAGAGGTTTCGGAATGGTACGGAGAATAAGATTCATATAAAGGAAAGCAATTTTTGGATTTCGGAATTGTTTCGAAGTATTCGGTATTGTACCGGAAGGTTCTAGAAGCTTCCGGAGTGGGACCAACGTGGCCCCACTTGTCGGGAGGGGGCGTGGGCCTACGAGGGAGTGCCCTGGCCGCTTTGGGCCAGGGGCACAAGGCCCCATAGGCCCAGCCGGCCAAAACCCTAGGGGAAACCCTAGGGGACCTTCTAGAAGGGGGGAGGACTTGCCCCCCACTCCAACCCTTGGGGCCGCCGCCCTAGGGCTTGGAGGAGGGGCTAAGGGGGCCGGCCAGCCCTCTATATAAAGAGGGAAGGGGCGCACCCTCCTCCCCCCACTACCCCAAACCGTAGCCGCCAGCTGCTGCCCTCTCTCTCTCTCTCTCTCTCTCTCTCTCTCTCTCTCTCCCGACTGCGTGTAGGCGAAGCCCTGCTGCAGAAACTCTCCACCATAGCACCACGCCGTCGTGCTGCACATCCAATCTATCTCTCCACCCCACTTGCTGGACCAAGGAAGGAGGAGACGTCGCGGCACTGTACGTGTGCATCTCTCGGAGGCGCCGCCACTTGTGGCGTAGGATCGGATCGGATCGCGAGGAGGAGACGGCTAGTATGACTACATCAACCACGTTCTGTTGAACATTTCTGCTGTGTGATTTCTTCAAGGGTATGAAGATCTCATCTATCCCTCTCGTTGATTGCATATCCTAGATTAGATCTTGGCTTTCTTGTTTGCATCCGTAGAAATTTTTTGATTTACTATGCTGCGAAACCCTTCACTTTCCACTATGGAAATTGGCCAAATAGGGACTTTAATCCTTTTCATTTATTAAATAAATACAAATAAAAGATTAAATCACTATTTAACGTTTAATTACATATTATTCAATTGCCATTGCTATGGAACACCTTCCATCCCACTCCGGACATCCTCTGGACCTTCCCGGAACCCTTTTGGTTTCTCCCTCTCTATTCTTTGTGATTCTGATGATACCAAATTGATCTCCAAGCTTCGTCAAACCCTTAAGAGTCCTACCCAATGGTTCGGGAACACTCTAGACATGGTCGACACTCCTCTCAGACCAATGATCATTAGCGAGACCTGGATGCCCATAATGATCCATGTGCATTCCATGATACTTGTCGTTGAACCATCAATGTTGTGTCCTATTCCTTTTGTCTCTACAATACTTGCATTGTACGATGCTTGATCAATGGCATCACCATGTCGGGTTCAACCCAGTTACTGACAATGGCTACTTTACTCGTTCTGATAAGTGATATCCTCGTGACCTAGTCACACGCTAGGCAGCTTATGGATATAACTTATTTGAGTGGGCCTAGAGTATCTTTCGTCACACGGATGGACAAATCTTGCTCTTGACGCATATGCCTCAGCCTGCCCCTCCAAGTACCCAATCACACCTTTATGATCACTATTTAACCGAACGACGTTTGATGCTCTCAAAACACTCTCGGGTGACAGCGATTAGATGGTCTCACGGTCTGAGGAATAAGTCACTACAGTTCCTAGTTATTGCAACTTGAACTTTTTACATGGTTGCATTAAGGATGCTTAGATAGGGTATGTTCACCAATTCATTATCCCAATGAGATGACTCCATTGTCAACTAGCGTGGAATACCACATCATCAGGAAACATTGAACATTTGTTAACGAATGAACTAGTGGTTAGAGATTCACTAGGAAATCCTGGTTATTTACATATCACACGTGTATTGATGTTTCCTTTCAATATGTTTATAGTATGATATAAAACTTAATTGTAACCTTCATGAAATATGATATTAATCCATATTATTATGGGATTTCTATTTTCGTGCCCTTGGTTCGTTAGTTGTACTTAGTTTTCCCTAGCCGCTTAACTTTTCCTTACTTTTCCCCTTGCTATGTTATGAAACCCTCGCAGGCGCTCGGACGGAGGGATGCCGTCAGGTCAAAGGCTTGACCGTTACATGCCGAATGGTGGGACCGCGTTGGGGCGGGTCCTTCCATGGCCGTTACATGCTGACGGGTGGGGCCAGGATACATGTCGGACTCGCCATCCATATCTCGTTGACTTGTGGGCCGCTTTTCCTAATTGTGTGGCCGGTGCAGCCAATGAAAAATGGGGCCGTTCTGTGGGGCCATCATGTGGGGCCGTCGAAGCCAATGACCGATGGGGTCGTGATGTGGGGCTAGAGGGGGATTTACATATTTTCCATGTTTTACGTTACAACTTGCATATTTGCTATTTTGTGTGTCACTAACATGTGGTGGTCATGTGGCAAATATGCAAATTTCAAAGAAAAAGTTTGGCAGATATGCAAAATTGGAAAATATGCAAAAATCCTAGAGCAGTTACTCCCCCAAACATTGACAGGTGGAATTGTGTATGAGACACGTGAGGCCGGCTCTCTCTCTCATCCTCTCCCAGCCCCCAGCCCCGAGAAGCTCCTATCCCACTGGCGGATAGAGTAGCCATCGGCGGCGCATCGGTGGCTTTGTCCTACTGTGGTGTCAGACGATCTGCCGCGCTGCACCTCAACCATGGCTCCAGCACCTGTTTCGTCTACACACATTGTACGTTGAGGCAGTACCGACCGCAAGTAGGTCCGCCGCCCATGACGACCGGGATTTTGTTCTGCCGCCCTAGCTCGACAAACGGTCGCAGCAATTTCTAGTAGTGCTTGGTAAGACCTTTGCTCCTGCTCCGCCCACCCTAATTGATTCGGTTCTCGTAATTTCCTCGATATTGCAGGGGTAAATTAGTCTTGAATGTCTAGTCGTAGCAGGTACACCGGCGAGGGTGGGGATTTGATCATGCTGTGGCCACATTCTCCTTCTCCTACCACGTCGGAAGTGCAGGTAGCTCCTTCTCTTTGTACTAGGTGGCGCACCTGGATCCCTTCATGTAACTTTTGTGTTTTTCAAAACTAGGTGGTGTGCCACGGTTAACTTTTTTACCCGTAATGTACCAGGTAATGCGCTACGGGTAAATTTTAGCCGTAGCACGCGGCTAGTGGCACACTGCTAGTGCGCTACAGATGTAACTTTTAGGTGTGCCATGGACATGCATTTTTATGGTAGTGAGTATTGAAGTTTTTAAACGCATAAACATATTGCAAATAGAAATCTTCTCAAAGGCATAATCAAGTACAAACCAAGGCGGGAATAGAGGTTCAAACTCTGATCTTACATGTGTCAATCTCTCTCCGAGTACAAGAGGGAATAATGGTCGATGATCGAGAGGTCGGGGATCGTCGAAGGATGTGGTGGTGTTCTTCTCTCTCTTCAGATATGATCTCCTCTCTTTTGGGACTATTTGCGGTGGCTGTGTTCGTATTTTGTCGTCTCCTCCTTCATGAAAGTTGTATTGATATAACAGAAGCAAAGGAGGCTAGTACGGGTTGACGGTATGGGCGGCCTCCGACTGTACCACAGGTACTTAAGGGCACTAGATGCCTCGAATGAAGAAGTATTCAATTGGGGATTTGCTTATTTAAGTGTAATTATCCTATAAATGCTCTCAGATCCTCCAAAAGTGTCAAATACATGAAAACCAATACAAGCAAACAAGGTTTCGCTAACTTGCAATGTTAACATTAGTTGAAAGATCAAAATCAACGAAACCCGATGAAAACCAATGAAAAATCCTCAATAAAAAGTGTCAATATTTGAAGCTATCAAGTCTTCAATGGACTACCGTCGTATTATGCACCTCTACCCCTTATCATTGTCTGATGTGATTAACATGGTACAGACAGATTCCTTTTCGTTATTGATTTCTTGTTCGATGGCCTATGTTGACGGTACAACAAGTATGTATTCTACTAGAGTCAATAACTAACTTGTACCTTAAGGTCAAATCACTACTAGGAAAAAAGCTATATGTAATACACATATCCATGGCGTACGTGCTAGTGGTGCCCAATGGATAAAATAGGCATGACGCACTGCCCACAGGTGTCCTACGGCTAACTGCCATAAGCGTGGCGCACATGAGGGTGGTGTGCCACGGCTATGTGTGGGTCAGGGCATAGGTGGCCGCAGACCACATACCCGTACCGCACTAGGTCAGGGTGCGCTACGGGTATGTGTGTTGTGGCCTGCTGCAGCAGCTGGGTCAACTTACCCGTAGGGCACCCTGCCCTAGTGCCCTACGGCTAAGTGGCCTGCATCGACTCCACCCCCCCTTGGATCGCATTTTTAGCCTTTCAATAAAAAAATGAAAAACACTTCAAAAAATAAAATTCTTTCACATGTAGGTAGGTAATGTGGTCTAGTATTTAGGAAAATTAACAAACAAGAATTTCGACTTTTTCTGCAAAAAAAGTCATGCCACGGTAAATCGGTCCTAACTTTTGCATACAATGTTGAAAAAAAACGTTTAATATACCAAAATAATGAGAACAAAATTTTGCATCCGCTCGCAATTACCTCTGGTTCTTTAGCGATTTTTTGATTTTCAAAATTCGAAAAAAGTAAAAAAGTTACGTTCAAAAGATCGTTTTCCTGCATAGAAAAAAAGAGGGCAACTTACCCGTAGCGCACCACCCCCTAGTGCGCCACGAGTAAGTGGGTGGGATTCGAAATTCGAATCACCACCCCGCCCACCTACCCCTCTAATTTCCCTCCCCTTCTCTTTTTCCTTCTCCCTTCTCCTTTTCCTTTTCCTTCTCCTTCTCCTTTCCTTCTCCTCCTTCCACTTATCCTCTCTCTGGCCACCTTGACCCGGCGTCCTTGCTCCGGCTTCCTCCTCTGCTTGCAGTGACGGCAGCGCGACGGTCGCCTTCTCCTTGCGGCAAGGACTAGTGCGGCCACGGCCTCCCTGCGGTGGTAGGTCGTGGCCACGGCCATGCTCCGGCGAGGCGACACGGTGGAGGCAATGCATAGACCCAATTGCTTTTGCAATTCAAAACGAGGGTATTTTTTGCATTTTTTTGTTTTTCAAAAAACATAGCCGTGGCGCACCTGGACCCCTTCTTGTAACTTTTTGTTTTTCAAAACTAGGTGGTGCACCACGGGTAACTTTTTTACCCATAGTGCATTACGGCTAAATTTTAGCCGTAGCGTGCGCCTAGTGGCGGATGTACTTTTTAGGTGCACCACGGACATGCGTTTTTCTGGTAGTGAGTATTGAAGTTTTTAAACTCCATACGCAACTTTTCAGTTTTCGATCATTGCTTAAATCTATTATTACCCTATTTACATGCTTGAAAAGTTGTGAATAAATGGTGACATGATAAGTGTGCCTTCTGGTCATCAGGTGTAGCAGTAATTAGTGATTGCTTGATAGGTTCTTAAAAATATATTTTCCAAAAGGTGTATATATCATATAGGTGGGTCATTTCAAAAAAAAATGCAATGTCATGGGTGTACGAATTTATTCAAACTTTCTTAAACTTAATAAAATTAGACTAAAATGCTCTAAGGATACAAGTTGTGGGATTAGTCATGCTCACTTTGCAAGGTGTATGACTAAAACGCTTCCACAATACAAGATGTGGGACGAAAAGTGTATATACCTCTTATATTTCTATTGCTATAATTTTCCCTTTACATGTGGTTCTTCCAATCTAGAGCATGATATTGTGTTTCCCATCTACTGTCATTTTAGACTTTACCGCAAACTAATAGGGTGTGTATACCAACTTTTTTTTGCAACGGTAAGACTACTCTTCAGGTCTAGAGCTCATTCAACATTTAGAGGTCATTCAACTTTTTATTGCTGCTAACTGTGGTGATGAAGGAATAAAGTTAAGTTCATTATGTTTCTTCCAAATTTTCTTTCTACTACTGCAGAGTGCTTTGGTGTAGCACCACATACTTTAATATCTATATTGCATGCTTACTATTTTAGGATAGTTGTTTTTCTATTTCTTCCATGTTTTGCTAATTCTCAATGGGTTGTGGTTCTCATGAAGACTGTTTTCAAGGAAATACTATGCAGATTTTTTTAATTATGCATCTTGGTGGATGGTGGCAGTCCATCAAGGCAATTATCTCTACATGCTGACTATCTCCTCTTATTGTTTTGGTGATTTCCACTTGAATTTCTCATAGTAATTGTTATTTACCGAATCTTTCTTGGTACCTCAATGGTTCATTCATTTGTTTTAAGTGATTATGTGTAACAAAAGTTACATGTGTGTGTATGTGCTCGTGGTGCGCTCTTGTGGAGACCGATGATGAGCCTTTTAAATGTTTTTGACTTGGTGTCAGTATGATGATGGCACCTGGAGTTTGTTGCCTTTAAAGCTATATAAGGACATATATGTCTCTCCGTCCAATATTTCCCATTTACATCTATTTTTTGTGTGAAATGAATTTCAGTTTGTGACAACAAAATTACATTCATAGATAATTAAGTTTTGTTATTATGATTGACTATATTTTGATTTCATTGAGCTATTTAATTTCTTAAGACGATATGTAGTCCAACAAGAGTAGATAAAATAATACACATAATAAGTAAAATAACTTCATGCATAAATAAAATAGACAAAATAGGATGGAAAAACATGCAGGGTCCTTCTAGACACTACTTAATCCACACCAGGCTAGACCCTAGCCACGGCGCACCAAAACTAAGAGCAGACAAACATCCCTGACACAAAATTTAGACTCAATTAAAAGAGGACGGCGTAGCGGAGCACGCATGGCCTATGTAGTATGTTTGAATTGGTAAAAAAATCCTAGCATTGACGGCTTCGGTTGGTTTACTGATCGTTTGGTACTTTGCTGCGATGATTCGTGGTGCGTCATGGCGATTGCAAAAAGTGAAATAATGAATGCAACGAAATTTGGGGCTTGATTCCTAGGGCGCCCGCCCGTTTCTTGCACCTAGCCGACAGAAATAAGCCCGTTTGGAAAATGCGACGCCGGACCAAACTTGGCCAGCTAGGAATGCCAAAATCGGGCATTTTTTCGGGGACAGGCCCTGGCGAGCCGAATGTCCGCACGTGGGCGCACACGCGGAGTAGAGTGGGACAAGCGCAACGCATCGAGTAGAGTGGGAGAAGCGCAACACATCTAGAACAAGCATCATAAATCCCCTCACCGCTTACTCACCACTCTCACTCTCCTCATTGACAATCGCGCCTTATTCTCTCCCTATCACAGTCAACGGTTCCTCTACCGCCGACAGATCGAAGTCCACCACAACTGCAGCACACGGCGGCTGATCGAGGGTGAGAACTACGCTTCTACTGGAGGCAGGGGATCAATGACCACGACACCTTCTTCTTCCTCTACACACCTGAAGCCCCCGACATGCAAAAATGGTGGTAAGGCCCCAAAACACCCTCTCTATGCCCTAGCAGCGCATATCTATATGTTAGCGTCTAGTTCGACGTGTATCATTGACATGCACGGTAGATTTTAATTGATTTGTGGTTTTTTGATGGATTTGATAGGTTAGGGTCCTTATTTTTATTGTACTGCATGTTGTTCCTTCGTAAGCACAAGATCTACTGAAACATTGGATCCATCTTTTTTTTATTGGCTTGATTTAGGAAGATTCTGTGTTTAGGGTTTCCCCGATAGAAAAAATTGGGGTTTTTTTCACTGTTCATGTTTTTCAAGGCCGGTGATTACTTCGCATTATGTGTCCAAGATCCCAATGGGTTGCATAATAGCATGCCTATAATGATTGATCTTTGACACACAACGCCTAATATGAGGCAAAAATATTTGTTGCACAAGTGTCAATGATTAAACTTGCACCACAACAAAATGGAAGGGATGACCCTTTCGAACCTTTTTCTTCCATCTATTCAATATAATGGAACTTTGTTCGATAGGATCACCTCTTTCTATTGTACGTGCTATAGTATGAGGCATTATTTTGTGTTTCCTGTTTACATTTGGCCGATAATTAAAATGATCACTGAATATGACCGGGGGGTGAATCTATATTACCTTGAATCGTTCCTAGTAAACAATGTTGTGCATTGTCCTAGGTAGTACAGAGTCCTCTCCCTGGCCTTTATGTGCACATCATATATTAGGCTCACATATCTCAACCATCTCATGATGATACTCTAGTGCAATGTGATCCTAGATCTGGTGCTATTGGAACCCGATGGTATGTACAACAATATTGGTTATGCATATCCTCTAGATTCTAGAGCAACAGTTCTACCATTTTTGTGCTAGTTATTCTGAAGCTTATAATTGGTTCGATCATTGTGTTTTTATTGCTTTGGACAATGATTACAATATCGCACAATGAAATGCTTAAGGATTCGCTTCATTTCCAAATTAATGTGCTAACCAAATTATTTGTTCATTTGTGTTGGTCATGAGGAGAAACCCTTTGCATTTGTTCCCTTACATATGAGGTCAGATTGCTAGTTCATTTGTGTTAATCATATTTTGTGTTCATGTGTGATCACCGCAGTGTGTGTGCTTACATATGTGGTTTCTTTTTCAGTGCTCTAAGATGCTGATGGGAGGTGCTCTCCCCACCAATGGAGGAGGATGCTAGGATACTGGTGAGGGTAGTGCCTCCAAGAGGGTGAGCGATGTTGGTGAGGGTAGTGCCGCCAAGAGTCCGAGGGGTAGGCCTCTAAAGTTGGGCACTTCCATGATCAATTAGGTCTAAGCCATTTTGCCAAGGTGATCTTGGCAACTAGGCTAGACTTGCTCCCATTTCCAGATGGCTTTAGGCCTTCCTTGGCACTATCCCGAGCACAAACATGCTGAAGACCAACACTGGATGCAGCTAGATGGTGAAGCTCAGGGATATTAGCATATCTTGGTCGTGTCACGGCAGATGCCATGGGATTGCTTAAGTTATGGGGCCGATGGACGCCGGAGAAATTAGGGGAGGGAGGATGCGGTGGAAACCGCACATGAGCAAGAACACACAAGCACACACACAATGTACCCAGGTTCAGGGTTCTCCTATTGAGATAAAACCCCTTCTCCTGCATGCTAGATCTCATATCTATGATCATAATGTGACTACAAATGATCCTTGAGCTGTATGAGAGAGAGGAGGAAGAAGGTTCTCTCTACCTTTCTCTTTTTACTACCTGCTCCAGGGGAAAATAAGAGAAACAAGGATTGACCCTCTTCTAGGAGGCCCTAGGGCACCTTATAAAGGGGTGCCTAGGTTACAAGTTAGGGCTGAGGTGGCACAAAATATGCCTGGAATATGCCGCATCAAAAGTCGTTGGATGGGCCCAGATGCTCTTATTGTGAGCGATGGGACTTGACGTGCTCATGACCGCTAATGGTATCCACACTAACAACTGTCCCCTCCCAGAAACCCTTGATGGGACTGGCCTCCGGAATTTAGGGGCATGCCTTCCAGGAGCGTTCTTATCTTCTCCGGATTTCCTGGGTGTGGGCAGAAGCATTGACTTAGAGGCCGGCATATAACCTGCAGTCTTATACCAACCACATATGTCGAACTCAGCCGGGATAACTCGATTTTGATGAGCCTGCATACAAGAAACAATGTATGTTATGCCGACATAGAGGTGTATGTAAGATTGGATACATCGGCTTATGCCGGATTGGGTATGTCGGGCTATGTTGGCCATTGATGGCAACAAAGGCTGCCACTTCTCATCAGGACTCCAAGTGCAGAGTTTTGCAGAAAGCGTCTTTTCCCCACAAGGGTGACTCGAGGGTTTATATAGAACTCTCGGGGAATTGGCTATGGAAGGATGTTTGTCTTCTCCTCTTCAAGCAAATTGTAAAGTAAAATAAAATGTCTTGTGTCCCCAACTCCACCAAGTGGTTGTCAAGCACAAGTTTTTGTATTAGTAATATGAAATAAAATATAAATTAAACTAAAGTAAGTAAAATAAAGTAATGAAAACTAGATGATATGGAAGATAGTAGAATTTTTTTTGGTGTTTTATGTGTGATTTCAAATAGAGAAAGTATTTTTTGTATTTTCGAAATAATTAACAGCTGAAAATAAAAAGGATATTAGATGCAATAGAAAGGTGTTTCTTATGAGAAAAATTGGAACAGGGTTCATGGGTTCACTTGTCTACTCACTTTTTAGGTCGTGGTGATCACAAAACAATTTATCAATGATAAAGACTCATGTAATTTTCTATATTTGCTTGATAAAATAATTAATATGGGCATCACATTCTAATATTGAGATGGAATACATCTCTCTCTTATACTCCTCAAGAAAGGGAAATATCCATGCAATATTGAGTTAAGAACAAATCAGAGTATAGCTTTAAGCAATAGTACATGATGTTTGAAATACAAATATGCTAACTTGATCTAACAAGGTTATCACACTGTCACGTGATAACTATAGCACATGATTTCACTTTATTCCTAGTAAGGCAGCAAAAGAAAGGTAAAAACCAAAGTAGATCTTGAATATTATTTGTCACAATTCAATCTCCACCCCCATGCTACTCCATCTAACACACACTTCTCCCACACAAGTTCTTGCATACAAGTTGGATCAAAACAAGCAATTAAGAACGGGGTGCATGATATGCATCTATCAAAACATCTTACACAAAATAGATTCCAATCTGAAATATCAAATTATAGAACAAAATATCCACCACATAGGAATTACAAATATGACCATAATCATGTAGGGAAGCTCATATGGTACTAGATCTATGAAGAACAAGAGAGAAATAGATCCATATACTACCACAAACCCATATCCCGGAGGTGGAATACTTCCTCTTCATCATGGTGATGATGCTGGAGATGATGGAGAGGAAGGAGATCTCCTAGGAGGTGGCTCCGGCGGAGTTTCCCCTCCAATCCTCATCGGATCTGACTCTATCTGGTGGTGTTTTCATCTCTGGTGTGTTCTGGTGGCTCTCATCTTGAGGATGCCCCGGGGGTCCTTATATAGGGATTTTTAGGTCAAGATAAGTCCGTGGGATAAAGAATTGGGCGATCGGACGGCCAAGAAGGAAACGAGCATGGGTGGCATGCCCACTAGGCCTGGACATGCCACCTAGGCTCGTTTGGCCCTCATGGTGAGATTCTCGTGCTCGAAATGCTTCTCGTGGATAAATATTGGCTTTCCCAAAAGTTCAGGTCCATTTGACTTCTTTAAGGTCCCGAAACATCAAAAACATTGAAAACAGTGTTGTTCTGCCCTATAGGGTTATAACCAAAATAAAGGGGATCATTGGTAAATCCCCAAAAATCAATATAAAACAGGGATATAACATTATATATGATGAAAATATGTGGGAAAACATGTTAACAAACTACAAAGTTCATGTATGCATTTTACATGCATCAACATCCACAAGCTTAACCTATGCTCGTCCTCGAGCATGAAGGTGATAAAACTAAACATGGACTTTGGAGTTTGTCACCTTTGCTTCCTTCATCATCATGTAGAATTCATAGGATCAATTCCTTTCAATGAAACATAATATGCAAGTGTACTATCAAGTTGTATCTTTTACACATATATAAATATGTTGAACAATAAGAGATGATGTGATAAAACAAATGATGGACAAAATAAACATTCAATCACACTTTGATGAACCTATAGAATTAGAGACTCTTTCCATGATTGGCATTGGTTTTTCATGCCTTTACTTTTGGGATACTTCTTAGTTTCATGCTCCTTGACTAGAAGACTCACTTTTTAGTTTTATGTATTCCCTTGAGATGTTTTTCTTCTCATACCGAAAGAAAGCATTGAATACATATGTTAATCCTCCATAAAGAATATAAAATAATATTTTGAGCTATGTAGTTCATGTCAACAATACTAATAAGGATGGGTTTCCAAGTATGTTTTTATTTCACTTTGTTTTAAAACTTCATATGGTTTGTGTGCTACACATCTTACAAGTTGATTGTTTCATGCACCTAGTCTATGACCTTGCACTCCTCATGCTACTCAACTTAGGCCTGTCATTGTATACTCATGTTGGTCTTGTGAAACCGCATCACTGAAGTACCTCTTGCCCATGTGTAGCTACATGCCCCCTTATTTACTTTCTTTATAGAAATTGAATTTGAAGTATTTATTTAGCAAAAGAGTTTGATATGATTCCTTGGTTGTGTTCAAGGTGGGAGGGGCAGTATCTCTACTCCAAAAGTGCAAGAAAAATAGACATATGAATCATATCAACAAGGATCATCATGTGGTAAGTTTCCCCCATGTTATGCATGGTTTTGACTAGCGGTTCAGGAGCCTTTTCTACCAACATGCCTACTCCAGTGTGCACAGTTAATTTCACATAGGTACAATCCATAGGTAGAACTTAAACATGATTAATATTCAACATTTTATATTGAAAAGTGTGTGGCATGCTAACATGGTTTAGCTAACAATAACTAATAAGATGTGAAGCACAAAAATTTCCATAGTGGTATCACCCCAAACCTTACTTTATTATGAGCTTTAAAATACATAAAAATAGTGTTTTAAGAGTGTTTGGGTGATTAACATACATAGTGTACTTCAAAGTAGCTTTTCTACAAATGGGTGGATATGCCTAGTCTAGTTTTAAAGTGCTTGGAACAAGTCTTAGCTTCCATAGAAGAAGGCATAGCAAAAAGAGATCTAAAGAGTGTGCTATATAGTTTATAATGTGTAACACCCCGTACATTGGGCCCGGGGGGTGTCACTCCTGGTAGCTTAATAGGATATCTAGACTGGCTCTACAGACCAACACTAGTCTTTTCTGCGCATTTTGTCCTCACTCATGCGCACCCGGTACACACTTCCTGGTCGATCACCCATCCTAGAATTTCTCTAGTCCAAGCACGCTTAACCTTAGAGTTCTTTTCGAATGAGCTTCCGAAAAAGAAGTTGCAACTTGTTGGTATGAGTATATCCTATCAATCCTATTAAGTCATGTGCTTAGATATCACATACACCCATCCTTTAGAAGATCGATGCCCTCATCGATCAAGCACACCCTAGGAACGTTCCCTCTTGGCACGCATATGTGCGTCCAGTGCCGGCACATGTGACATGCCGTGTCCACTCCGGGCCATACGCGCCATGATCCACATGTCTCGCTACTGACCCGCACACACCCGGCACGCGTATGTGCGTCCAGTGCCGGCACATGCGCCATGCCGTGTCCACTCCACGCCACACGCGTTATGCTCCACATGTCCTGCCACTGACCCGCACACACCCGTTTAACCGCGAGGATCGGCTCTGATACCACTTGTAACACCCCTCCCACTGGTCCCGGGGGAGCTTAATAGGATACCTAGACTGGCCCCACAGACCAACACTAGTATTTTCTGCTCACTTTGTCCTCACTCATGCGCACCCGGTACCCACTTTCCGGTCGGTCACCCATCCTAAAATTGCTCTAGGACAAGCATGCCTAACCTTAGAGTTCTTTTCGAATGAGCTTCCGGAAAAGAAGTTGCAACTTGTTGGTATGTGTATCGTATCAATCCTATTAAGTAATGTGCTTGGATCTCACATAATGTCAACATTTATGCTCTCAACTTGCTTATTAATGTTGAACATAAATATGCACAAGTAATAGATACAAATTAATAGTCATAAAACAGATCATGCTTCATATAAAGTACTTGAGCATAAGAACTAAACATAACATGAATTTTAGCTTTTGTTTTTATCTCCCCTTTTTCTTTTATTCCATGGTATTATTTTTTCAGTTTTAATATCATTAAGGTAAAGATTCTTTTCATTAGCTGATCATAAACATTTTATAATAATGGTGGTGGTCTTTTTAATTCAAAACAAAAGTAAAATGATAAAATAGACGCTCCAAGCTTCTACGATAGTTCTATGTTGCTCAAAAAACAAGGTTTAGAGGTTTGCAAACCATGAGTTGAGTGGATCCAGTGGGGTGCCTTGGGCATTCCCAAGATTATGGTTTGCACCATCCTTCGATTTCTCTTGGTGTGATGTTCCTCTACTCCATGTCAAAAAACATCAACACCAAACTTTTTCTCCCATGTCTTTTTTAAGAGGTAACATTAGTGGCACAAGAGTATAATAGTTGCTGCATATATATCAAAGAAAAAATTATTTATAAATGTTCCAGCAAGCATATAATGTTCCTACATATCCCTAGCATATAATATGACTCATACAAATCATTTTAGGACACTTGAGAATGGTTAGAACAAAACATGGCAGAATCTGTCCAGATTTTCAGCAGCAAAATGTTTTTTTTTTGCCCACTTAGAAATGTCAGGAATTTTAGCCATTTTTTTTGCTTATAGAGGATGAAAAGTTGTAAATGATTTATAAATTTGAGCGCAATAGGAGTTACATAAAAATAAGAAAAAGCTTGCACTGAAAACTGTTCTGTAGAAATTTGCTGCTCCATATGTTTATGAACTTTTAAAACATCCAAAATGGGTTCCACTTGGTATTTTTATTAAAAACTACAGTAATAAAACAAAAAACTCTCTTGCTATAGCAAGAGTTCAAAACAAAAATCCAAAAAATAAATACCCGGGTTGCCTCCCGCAAAGCGCTTTCTTTATAGCCATATAGCTAGGCTTTACTTACTTGGTTTAAGTGATATGGAATTCATGGGGTAGTTGTGCTTCTTTGCTACCTCCTTATTCCTAGGAACTTGTTCCATACACTTTTTGTGAGGAAACTTAAACTTCACATTTCCTTCTTTTGCATCAATGACTGCACTTGTGGTTCTCAAAAAGGGTCTACCAAGTATTATAGGACTTGAGGTATTGCTTCCAATGTCCATGACAATAAAATCAACAGGAACAAATGTCATATGTAATTCAACCATAATATCTTGAACTTTTCCTAAATCATGTTTAGTTGAATCATCATCAAGTAAAAGATCTATTGAGCATTTTTTCATAGGTTTCAAATCAAGTAAATCATATAGATCTTTAGATAAAACTAAGCCACTTGATCCTAAATCTAGAATAGCATTATGTCTCTATTTTCCAATATGATTAATACCTTGGGGATACATACATCCCCAAGCTTATGTGGTATCATAGCTTATCTATTATATTTTTCAATCTTTTCTTTTATAACATAGTTTGCTAGGCAAGAACCAAATCCTGCTTGAGGACCATTAAAAGATGGATCATTAGAATTTTTTTGCAACAAGTTAATGAGTTCATACAAGCTACATTTATCAAGTTCAAGTAGAGGTTCTTTTGTTTCACTTAGAATTTTAACTTCTTCTACTTGTTTATCATTTGTTATCAATAGTGTTTCATTTTCCTCCATCATATTAAGAGTTTCCCATGATTTATCTATCACTTCTTGCACGTACTTAATAGTTTCCTCATGGTTTTTTGAGCTTGAATAAGATTTTTAAATGATGTGACCTCTTGTGTTAGGAGATCTACCCTTTCAAACAAAGCATCTTGTCTTTCAAACTTAGCTATAAATTCCTTGTTAAGTTCCTTTTGAGTGGCTATAAAGGATCTCATGGTGCTTTCTAGATCATTAGGAGCATTATTACCACTAGCATATTTTTTAGGAACAAGAGGTGGCCTACCCTATGAGTTATTATAGTTGTTACCATATCCATTACTACCAAAGTTTCTTATGTAGTTGACATCTACACTTTCATTGGTGTTTGTTACTAATTCTTGTAGAGGAATATTATCGGTAATTTTCTTAGATATGTAGGAAAATATGGCATCAAGTTTACTTCTTGTGGAGTCTATTTATTCAATGGAGTTAACTTTCTTATATGGGTTTGGTGCTCTTTCAGTATCCATTGACTATGGTTATGAAGAATGCTTTCTAGGATAGTTTTAGCTTTAGACACAGCTTTACTCATAAACGCACCCCCCGCAGCAGAATCTAGAATGTTTCTTGACATGATATTTAGGACATTATAAAAAGAATGCAATATGGTACATTCATTTACACCATGTGATGGGAAAGATCTAAGCATGTTTTTAACTCTCTTACAAGATGTTGCTACATGTTCATTATCATTTTGTCTAAATTATAGGATACTATTTCTGTTTTGTAGGATCTTAACAGGTGTAACATCCCAAAATTTTCCTAATTTTGGAATGTTAAAATAAAATTAATAAGTTGTTTGAAATTGTTTGATCTCGTTGAAACTTTGAATGAAAAGAAACTTTTGAGGATTTTTTTGAAACTTTCCTAAGCCGCGTTGAAAAGAGCGGATTAACATGACTATCCGAACATAATTATTGCTTGGGAAAACTTATGCAAATTTTGGAAAGTATTCTTACATTTTATTTGCATTCATTTCCATTGTTCTAATACTTGAATATTTTCCAAACACTTGTTTCATTTTCGCAAGAGAGGAAATAATATGACATTTCCAAATATTAGAAACATGTTGGAAAGTATCGTATGATATTAATTGGATTTTTGTCACATTTTAAACTCTCATGAATATTAAAAATGGTCTCCAAAATAAAATCAACGAGAGAAGATAATATGAATTCTTCACAGTGATGGAAATTAATTTGGGTATACCTGGAGCTTGAAATGTTTTCTTTTTGAGTAATACCTAACTCTAAAACCATATATGGGAATAATTTGGAAATACTATGTTTTCTAAAGAAAATTCTCCCGATCATCATGAAATTAATGGAAGAAGAAAATTCCGTGTGTGCTTCCCATGCAAGAACCAAGTTAGCTTATGTGTCTTATTAGGCTATATCTCGTGCTCGTCGAACAGAAGCAATTTTAAAAAACCTACACGTTAGTTGGCTTACAATTTTAGTTTATAATAAAAAAGGAAAAAAGAGAGAAAATTTACCCGTACGTGAAGCCACCAGTCAATCCATACTTTGCACGCACACATACATGTACGAGACCAGCCAAAGCCTATTGTCACGCGCACGCGCAGTCCCAGAACAGCAAATTCACACGAACCAGCCTTGTTCGTCCTGGTCTCCTTTTTTTTTTCTTTCCTCTTTTTCCCTGACATAACTGGCCCACATGTTACTCCTCCCTCTCAACAAAGACAAAGACAAACAGGAATTCGTTCAAAAACGAAAAATCCAGGAAAATCTCTTCTGATTCCGGTCGATTTCTTTGCCCCTCCTCCACGGTATTACCTCCATAAATACTCTCCCTCAATGATCTTTTTTTCCGCAAATGGATCAAATCCCGAGGCCTACACCGCAAACCAATCTCGCCGAAAACTGCTGCCGCCGGAGCTCAAAGACAACGAAGCAAGACACCCAGAGGCCAGAGCTCCCAATCTCTATCTAATATCCTTATAATTTTTCCTCTGCATCCTACTGCACAAAATAACCTATCATGTTTGAGGTTTCATGGTTTTCGGTCCAAATGACCAATGTTATGGCTAGAATCGCGGCATAGTTTGTGATGTTGTGCTCATATCGTACACACATGTGTATCATAGGATTGCGAACAATGTTGCATGAGGAAGTTTTCCTTTTCGTCGCATGGAAACGTCATTTTCCGTTTTCCGAGCGCAAAAGAGGGGGTAGTGAAGCAACTACCAAAATTCTAATTTAAAATGCTACGATCCTATTTTTCAAAAATACTAGACCACCTTAAATGAACTATGTCCCAACCGGGAGATCTCAAACCTTTCCTTCCACCCGGATGAAAAAGATAAATGTCTGCCAAATCGGTAGGAAGTGAGTCTGGTTTGAACTATGGTTTGAATTATAGGTACAAGATCTAATGCTCATGATTTTTTGAAAAAAAAATCATTTTTAGACTCACAATATGATGTTTCTTCACAGATCCAATGAAAGTTTCTTTAGAGATCCAATAAAAGTTTCAGAATACATATTGATTACATCTCAAAAACCACCAAAAGCAAAATTCAGAACAAATATAGTCACTAGTTTCCTAAAATGCCTTGATTATGATTGCGTCAGCCGTAACCATAGAGTATCTTCATTATTTAACACGATGCTTGGGTCAGTATTCACTGTGAAGGGCGAAATTTTATCAAACTTATTATAATCTTCCGACATGTCTGTCTTATCCCCCACTCCCGCTTTGACTCAGTGTATGATGTATTCATTTAATTATTTCTCTTTTTTTCGGTTTGATAGACATGTCCTTCACATAGAAAACCCGAACCACATCACTGGCTTGATGGAAGAAGAGAATTCTGTGTCTGCTTCCCATGCAAGAACCAAGTTAGTTTATGTGTCTTATTAGGCTATATCTCATGCATGCCGAACAAAAGAAATTTTAAAAAGCCTACACGTTAGCTGGCTTACAATTTTAGTTTATAATAAAAAAAAAAAATTTTACCCGTACGTGAAGCCACCAGTCAGTCTGTCCTTTGTATGCACACATACATGTACGAGACCAGCAAAAGCCTATTGTCACGCGCGCAGTCCCAGACCAGCAAATTCACACGAACGAGCCTTGTTCGTCCTGGTCTCCTTTTTTTCTTTCCTCACTTTCCCTGACATAACTGGCCCACATGTTACTCCTCCCTCTCGACAAAGACGGAGACAAACAGGAGTTTGTTCAAAACCGAAAAATCCAGGAAAATCTCTCCTGATTCCGGTCGATTTCTTTGCCCCTCCTCCACGGTATTACCTCCATAAATATTCTCCCTCCTTGATCTTTTTTTCCGCAAATAGATCAAATCCCGAGGCCTACACCACAAACCAATCTCGCCGGAAACTGCTGCCGCCGGAGCTCAAAGACAACGAAGCAAGACACTGAGAGGCCAGAGCTCCCTATTTCTATCTAATTTCCTTATAATTTTTCCTCTGCATCCTACCGCACAAAATAACCTATCATGTTTGACGTTTCATGGTTTTCGGTCCAAATGACCAATGTTATGGCTAGAATCGCGGCATAGTTTGTGATGTTGTGCCCATATTGTACACACATGTGCATCATAGGATGACGAACAATGTTGCAGGAGGAAGTTTTCCTTTTCGTCGCATGGAAACGCCATTTTCCGTTTTCCGAGCGCAAAAGAGGGGGTAGTGAAGCAACTACCAAAATTCTAATTCAAAATGCTACCACCCTATTTTTCAAAAATACTAGACCACCTTAAATGAACTATATCCCAACCGGGAGATCTCAAACCTTTCCTTCCTCTCCGGATGAAAAAGACAAATGTCTGCCAAATCGGTAGGAAGTGAGTCTGGTTTGAACTATAGGTAAAAGATCTAATGCTCATGATTTTTTGAAAAAAAATCATTTTTAGACTCACAATATGATGTTTCTTCACAGATCCAATAAAAGATTCAATTAGAGTTTCTTCAGAGATCTAATAAAAGTTTTAGAATACATATTGATTACATCTCAAAAACCACCAAAAGCAAAATTCAGAATACATATAGTCACTAGTTTCCTAAAATGCCTTGATTATGATTGCGTCGACCGTAACCATGGAGTATCTTCATTATTTAACACGATGTTTGGGTCAGTATTTACTGTGAAGGGCGAAATTTTATCAAACTTATTATAATCTTCCGACATGTCTGTCTTGTCCCCACTCCCGCTTTGGCTCATCGTATGATGTATTCATTTAATTATTTTTCCTTTTTTCGGTTCGATAGACATGTCCTTACATAGAAAACCCGAACCACACCACTGGCTTAATGAAAGAAGAGAATTCTATGTGTGCTTCCCATGCAAGAACCAAGTTAGCTTATGTGTCTTATTAGGCTATATCTCATGCTTGCCGAACAAAAGCAATTTTAAAAAGCCTAAACGTTAGCTGGCTTATAATTTTAGTTTATAATAAAAAAGGAAAAAGAGAGAAAATTTACCCGTACGTGAAGCCACCAGTCAGTCCGTTCTTTGCACGCACACATACATGTACGATACCAGCCAAAGCTTATTGTCACACGCGCGCAGTCCTAGACCAGCAAATTGACACGAACTAGCCTTGTTCGTCTTGGTCTCCTTTTTTCTTTCCTCTCTTTTCCTGATATAACTGGCCCACATGTTACTCCTCCCTCTCGACAAAGACGGAGACAAACAGGAGTTCTTTCAAAACCGAAAAATCCAGGAAAATCTCTCCTGATTCCGGTCGATTTCTTTGCCCCTCCTTCACGGTATTACCTCCATAAATATTCTCCCTCCTTGATCTTTTTTTCCGCAAATAGATCAAATCCTGAGGCCTACACCGCAAACCAATCTCGCCAGAAACTGCTGCCGCCGGAGCTCAAAGACAACGAAGCAAGACACCCAAAGGCCAGAGCTCCCAATCTCTATCTAATCTGCTTATAATTTTTCCTGTGCATCCTACTGCACAAAATAACGTATCATGTTTGACGTTTCATGGTTTTCGGTCCAAATGACCAATGCTATGGCTAGAATTGCGGCATAGTTTGTGATGTTGTGCCCATATTATACACACATGTGCATCATAGGATGGCGAACAATGTTGCAGGAGGAAGTTTTCCTTTTCGTCGCATGGAAAAGACATTTTCTGTTTTCCGAGCACAAAAGAGGGGGTAGTGAAGCAACTACCAAAATTCTAATTCAAAATGCTACCACCCTATTTTTCAAAAATACTAGACCACCTTAAATGAACTATGTCCCAATCGGGAGATCTCAAACCTTTCCTTCCACCCCAGATGAAAAAGACAAATGTCTACCAAATCGGTAGGAAGTGAGTCTGGTTTGAACTATAGGTAAAAGATCTAATGCTCATGATTTTTTGAAAAAAAATTCCTTTTTAGACTCACAATATGATGTTTCTTCATAGATCCAATAAAAGTTTCAATGAGAGTTTCTTCATAGGTCCAATAAAAGTTTCAGAATACATATTGATTACATCTCAAAAATCACCAAAAGCAAAATTCAGAATATATATAGTCACTAGTTTCCTAAAATACCTTGATTATGATTGCGTCGGCCGTAACCATGCAGTATCTTCATTATTTAACACGATGCTTGGGTCAGTGTTCACTGTGAAGGGCGAAATTTTATCAAACTTATTATAATCTTCCGACATGTCTGTCTTGTCCCCCACTCCCGCTTTGGCTCATCGTATGATGTATTCATTTAATTTTTTTTTTTCGGTTTGGTAGACATGTCCTTCACATAGAAAACCCAAGCCACACCACTGGCTAGGACAAATGGTTCGTCTATGTACCCAAGATTGTTAAGATCCACTGTTGGCATTCCGTACTTCTTATCTACCTCAACCCATTCTCCTGTCAGCTCGACCCATTTGCACCAAAATAAAGGGACCTTAAAAGAAGGTTTGTAGTCAAGTTCCCATATCTCCTCTATGTAACCATAATATGTGTTATTTTCCCATTGTTGTTTGTTGCATCAATGCAGACACCACTGTTTTTGTTGGTGATCTTTTTATCTTAGACGATTATGTACAATGTATTCTCATTTATATCGTACCCTTGAAAAGTCAATACAGTTGAAGATGGTGTCCTGGTCAACAAGTACAGCTGATCTCTAACAGTGCAGTTATTCATGAGATGTGTTTACAACCAACCGCCAAAATTCGTTATGTGTGCATGTATAATCAAGTCGTCAGACTGCCCCGGGTGTTTGGAGCGTAAAATATTCTTGTGTTCATTGATATAAGGATCCACCAAGGTGGAACTTTGTATAACTGTATAGTGTGCTTGCGTGAAAGAATGCCCATATCTACATATTATTGCTTTCTTTCCTAGCGTGAACTTTTTCACTTAGTCTCCCCAGTGCCGCGATTGAGGAGCACCAATCGGCTTAAGGTTAGGAATAATGTCAACACAGAACTCAATGACCTCCTCTGTTCCATAGCCCTTAGAGATGCTTACATTTGTCCTAGCAGGGTTATGGATGTATTTCTTTAAGACTCTCATAAACCAATCAAATGGGAACATATTGTGTAAAATACAGGACCAAGAATGGCAATCTCTTCGACTAGGTGAACCAGGAGATGCATCATCATATTGAAGAAGGATGGTGGGAACACCAACTCAAAACTAATAAGATATTAATTGGACCACATCATTCTGTAACATTGGTAGAATTTCTAAATCGATTACCTTCTGAGAAATGCATTGATGAATGTACATAGCTTTACAATGGGTAGTCGAACATGTCCCGGTAGAAGCCCCCTCAATGCAATCGGAAGCAATTGTGTCATAGTCACGTGGCAGTCATGAGACTTCAGGTTCTGAATTTTTTATCTGCCATATTAATTATTCCCTTTATATTTGACGAGAAGCCAGACGGGACCTTGATACTGATCAGGCATTCAAAAAAGATTTCCTTCTCTGCTTTTGAAACAACCCAAGTTTGTATTATATGTAAATAGTACCTAAGCATTGCATGCATGTGTTAAAATCAATAAAGTAATGCATGTGAGAAAGTGGTTGAACAAATGAAAACCCTAAACCCTAATCTTCCCTCCCTCTTCAAATATTTTCGATGGTTTTAAATGTTTTGAGAAGGTCAAAAGGTTCAGATTGCAGAAAAAGATTTAGAAATAAAAAAAGAGCAGCAGTAGCAGCTAGTGGGCTGTGGCCCATCTCCCTCTCTTCTCTCCCTGCCGCCCGCACACGCAGGCCAGTGGCCCACCCGGGGCCCAGGAGCCGGCCCATACCGCTTCTCGCGTCGTCGTCTTTGTCGATGACGGGGAAGCACCTCCGTGTCGTTACCGCCGCCGTACGCCAACGAAGCCATGCCAAGATTAACGCTGCCGCCCGCCAGCGCCTATAAGACCCCTCCCCGCCGCAAGGAAGAACACTAAACTTATCCCTTCCCCATTTCTTCCCCCTTCGCCGAACCCTAACTCGCAGGAGCTTTGGGTTGCCGCCGTTTCCCACCTTCCCTTGCTGTTCTGAGCTCATAGGAGTGTCCGATGTGGTCGACTCCGTCGTTTGCCCCGGTCAGCGCAAGTCGGGGTGCCCCCGGTTGGCCTAATCGAGAAATTCATCCGGCGCCAGTTGTCGTCGCTCGTCGTTGACTCGCGCCTCGCCTCCTCATCAAGCTTGCTATGCTCAGGGTGAGCTTCTCGACCGCGATGTGCCCTCCGTTTTGCCGCTTGCTCGCCATAGCACTCTTCCCGCGCGAGCCCGACCGTGACGCCGCAGGAGCTCGCCGCCGACGAGGTTTCGGTGACCAATGGAGGCGCTAGTGCTAGCTTGGTCGTCATCCCCGTGCGGTTCTAACGCGCCCAACCGCGCTCGATGGGGCGCGCTGTGTCACCGCCGGCGACCATTGCCTGGTGGTTCCGCCGTGGCCATCGTGGCAAGCCGACATGGATAGGGGCCCAACTGTCAGCCTCTGTGGCTAGGTGTCCTGCGATGCAAATAGTTTTAGGGTTAGGGTATGCTGACGCAAGCATGGCGTCATAAATCCTTTAATAATGTTTAAAATGGCAGAAATTAATATAAACTTGTAAAATTCATAACTATTTCATATTTAATCAGAAAAATATGAATAATATATCAAAATGTTCAGAAAATTGAGATCTACCAACCTAAGCTATCATCATACATTGTAATGCAACTTAAAACCCTAGCTTAGTTGAATAAACATCGACATCCCTTATGTACATGTGGGTTCGACGGTGTGCCTTCACCAAGGCATTCCGAACCCTCTTAAATCGATGTTGCACCTAGAGTTAGTATATGATCTTTAATCTGACATGTCATACATATTGTTTATGCATTGCATTATGCCATGTCTTGATTGTCGCCTTTCTTTCCGGTATTGGTTCTCCGTGATAGGATCCGAGCCCGAGGCCGAAGTCAACAACACCGAAGATCCATATCTGTCTACTGAAGGACAAGGCAAGCGTAGCCTCTCATTCTGAACCTATGTTTTACAAAGTATCTAATTTCTTGCTATGATGCACATGATTCCAATGTGGTATTTTGTCAGTATCTAGAGTTACCTATCTGCTACATAGTTTCCCTTTTGTAGCCTTATACTCATGTTCCACTGCTCCTAGCATACTAGGTATGGCATCTGAGCGTTGCTAGACATTTTGCGATTGACAACTTAGCCATGCTTAATAGTAATGTCTGATATATTCGGATGATGAATCAAAAGTGCCAAAGAATCTAGAAAGGTAGGAGATGGAGACATCATCGAAGGAGATAACTAAATATGCTAAGGCTTGTATGGGAGGCCACGTTGGGTGTGGTTTTTTAGTCCCATGCTCGCCACCATTAGGAACTGAGTTCTTGCCTTTGGAACCGAGACGAGCGTACAGCCACATGGGGCTTGGGAACCCCTCGACTGACTAACTTGCCTAGCAGATTCCATGAGTCATATAGTTTGGGATTTCCATTTGGCATATGCATTGAAAACATTTTTGAAAGAGGGGGTGAAGGAGGTGCATCATAACAGGTAGGTAAGCGTGGTCGGGGTTGCTTGGGTCGATGGAGCCCCTGGTGAACCAATCTCGCCTCACATCTCTGGGGACCGACTTCAGGACTTGACCCATCACGGCGAAACCATCCTTTGGACTTTACTCATGGTATCGGCGAAAGCAAGGTAAAGGTCGTGGACAACCATCCTCTATCGGCCTTCCAAGAAAGAGGACTAATAACTTGTTGTTAAGAGTCAGTTGGTACGTGTGGGTAAAGTTGTACACCCATGCAGGGTTAAATATTTTTGAAAAGTCGTGTTCACGGTTATGAATGCTTGGTGACCAGATTCTAAGATCATAGAGAACTATAACCTAAAGTAAAACTTGTTGATCCACGGGTGCATAAGGATACTTCCTATGGGTCGAGGGGGTGATCCTAGATAGGAGGTTCTAATGAAGCTGGTGGTTATCGAGATATGCTGATCAATATGAAGAAGTCGTTATCTTATCTCTTTCAAAAAGATTCTGAGTAGACGAGCCTCTTCTCTCTCTTGTTTACAAATAAAGATCGCTTAATCCAAAATTAAATCCAGAGAAAGCCTTTCTAGCCAGAGCATGTAAAATCTAGGTTATATAAGTCTTGCGGAGTACATTCTCGTACTCAGCATTGCTCCATTGTTGTTTCTCTACAGATGATCTAGTTGCGACTGAAGGTGGCTTCTACGTTGACATCAACGATTAGTTGGGGGTCCCAGATAGCAGCATGAGGACTATGGGTTGGACGTCGCTTCTGTTTATGGCCTTTTAGGCCCTTTGCTAAGTTGTTGTGTGATGGCTTGCATAGCTTATGTGGAGCATGTTGGGAACCCCAAGAGCAGGGTGTGAAGCAGTACAGCAGCAAGTCTTCCCTCAGTAGAAACAGAGGTTATCGAACCAGAAGGAGGAAGGAAACGTCACACAGGTGTTGCAAGGAATACGGAGACCTGCACAACACAAACTCAAGACTTTGCCCCAACGAATCAGTGAGGTTGTCAAGCTCACTGGTTTGCTGTAACAAAGGATTAAACGTATGGTATGGTAGGTAATGGTTTGCATCAAGTAAAAAAGTAACAGTAGAATATGAATCAATGGTAAAGATTGGACCGGGGTCCATAGTTCACTAGAGGTGCTCTCCTTAGATAAACAACATGGCATGAAGGGTAAACAAATTACATCAGGGCAATTGAAAGGTACTAAGCAAGGCATAACAATGCAATTACTAGTCAGAAAGATCCTATGAGGTTGATTGGGCAATACAACAATATACATAGACCTCCATCCAACTTCATCTATGACTAGAAGTCCACCTTCAGGTTATCATCCGAACCCCCTCCAGTATTAAGTTGCAAGCAACAGACAACTGCTTTAAGCAAAGTGTGTAAGGTAAACAGTCCACATGTTCCATGAACAAGAGACCATTGTTTTCTCCCTAGTAGCAACAGCACATCTACAACCGAAGAGATTATTGTCACTTCCCTTGGAAACTAGAGGCATGAACCCACTATCGAGCATAAATACCCCCTCTTGGAGTCACTAGAAACTACTTGGCCAAGATAGCTACTAACAACGGAGAGCATGCAATATCACAAACATCACAAACATGATAGAATCATAAAGACAAAACCATTAATAAAACCAACATAATAATCTCAATATCCATTGGATCCCCGCAAACACAACATGCATTATTACAAATAGATTAGATCCTGATCATAAACGGAGCTCATAAGATCTATACATGAAAGCACAAAGGAGGAGATACAACCATCTAGCTACTACATGGACCCATAGTCCAAGGTGGAACTACGCACGCATCATACCGGAGAGAAGGCCTCCAGGATGATCTCCCCTCCGGCAGGGTGCCGAGAAGAACTTCAGATCCCCCGATCTAGGGACGATGGTGGCGGTGGCTACAAATGGTTTCATGGAGATTTGATCGGGTGCTTAGGGTTTCTGCGTCGGGGGATTCTTATAGGCGAAGGGGGAGGCCGAGGCGGCGACCAGGGGAGCCAAACCCTAGCCAGGCGTGGGCCCACCCCTGGCCGTGCCTAGGGGGGGGGTTGGTGCCCCTGGCCCGCTTCCTCGTCTCCCCTCTAGACTTCTTGTTCCCCATGGAAAGTAATTGACTTTGACGTTTGTCCCGTCCAATTCCGAGAATACTTCTTTACTAACTTTTCTGAAACCAAAAACAGCAGAAAACAGGCATCTGGCACTATTGCAACTTGTTAGTAGGTTAGTACCAGAAAACATGTAAAAAGCACCTCAAAGTGTGGACAAGTAAAGCAAAGTAGATATTAAACAAGCATGGAGCATCAAAAATTATAGATGTGTTTCCAACGTATCAGCATCCCCAAGCTTAACTCCTGCTCGTCCTCGAGTAGGTAAGTGATAAACAGAATAATTTTTGAGGTGACATGCACCCTTACAAAGATCCAACCATTTGCAAGCATTGAAAGCCGGGATCAAAGAACTCTAAACATGTGCATGAAAGATGGAGTTCTAACAATAGGACATAGTAACTATGCATGCAACATGAAAGGCTACAAACAAAGATCATGAATAACATGTATTGAAAAATGTTTGTTTGTTTCACATACAGAAATAATAGCATAGTGGCAATCAGCTTGTCCCTCACAGAGTAGCAATATAGATGCATAGGAAACCTTCAAAGTTCACAAGGGTGACTAGAAACAAATAGCACAAGAACAAGTAATAACACAATATGCATCAATTAATAAGCTTTGGAACACTGCACACAGAATGACAACTATGCTCTCTTAATGGTGCCTAAAGGTAGAAGGTGGAGACTCAATAATGGTGGAAGAAAGGCCTTTTTGTAAAGGAAGCAGGGATTACAAATTTCAAAAAGAGCTTCCAAAAATTATGGTACTTGTTAGATTTCAGCCCTCATTGCCCCTATCATAAGCATCTTGAAGTGGTTAAGGTTAAAGTGGCAAAGATGGAGTATATGCTTGCCGAAGTATAAGTTGGCAATCTCAAGTCCCTTGAATACGAGGGCCACACCTCATGCATACTCAACTTTGGGCCCAGGTAATTTCTTGTCATTGTAAGTATTTGCATATCATTGAGAACCGCCAACGGGGTACCCCTTGCACATGGTACAGGAGCTTTCCCATAACAAAAATGACAAGGCAAGCAGACAATGAGCATCTCAGCAATCTTTTTATTTACCATATGCATAGCTTTTTATTGAGGATGCTTCATAGATAGCTCATTATGGTGATGCTCCAAGTTTCCACCATGATTAGGCATGGCTTAGGCTAGCGGCCCAGGCGTTTCTCTAACATAGGATACAAACTCCATGGACTTACAAGTTCCCTCTTTATTTCACACTGGTGACATCCATAGACAAAAGAACATGATATCAACTGAGTACAAAGTACAAGTGCAATGTTGAAAACATTCCCCGTGACAACACAGTTCTGCTAATTCCAACTTATAAGTGCAAGCATATACAACAAAGTTGTCACAATGGTTCAAGTTTATTAGGGGAAAAGAATATAAAGTGTGCCATCAAGTTCGTGAGGGCTTTAATCGCAAAGTTTTCACATAACACAATAGTTTTTAATTGGAAGATAGATGAAAACAAGAATATACTTGGAATGGTGTAACACACCATGCATAGGAGTTTATAGTGGACACTTTGGAATAACTTGGTTTTTTTGGGAGTTGGAGGCATGAGTAGAACTTACTTAAGGATGGCAATTTTATCCATGGATCCGGATATCCACAGATATCCAGCCTGGTGAGTAAGGATATGGAGGGATACTTACGTCCATGGATTTTATGGGGCAGATATCCACTAACTCATGGAGCGGGCATGGATAGAGGCTTCGCTCCATGGATATCCAAGGGATATCCGTTTGACACGCGGGACCCACGAGTGCAAGATATTGTTTTCTAGCCAATAACTATTACATATTCCATACTCATTAAAAGGCCCAAGATACCACTTTCAAGACCAAACCACCCAAAGCCCACCTATCCTTGGAAGCTACGCACACACTAAACAGGCAGCCGCCATGCTCCATTGACGTCTCCTTCCTCGGATACTTGTAGGCAAAAACCCAGCAACTTCACCGGTGCGGCACCGCTGCTATCCCTACCACTCCTCTTCCTCCTCAAGTCCTCTTGCCACGTGGCGACCCAATGGTGGCCATCCATATAATAATTTCTTAAGCATTGTCAAACTATTGCCGAAATACTGCTGAAAGATTGTTGTAGTGTCGTTGTTATGTTGGTTGTTGTTATGTTTATGTATATAGCATATAACCAATGGATATCCATGGATACCCGGATATCCGATGAGTTTGGATTTGGGGCGACATCCATGCCCATGGATATCTTCATGGGCGGGTTAGAGTGAGGTTTATGGATTTGGATCTGGATTTGGATCTGGATTTGGATCTGGTATATCCGTCCAAACCCGCTCCATTGCCATCCTTAAACTTACTCATACAAGTGGAGGCTAGCAAAAGACTGGGAGCAACCAACTAAGAGAGCATAATGGCCATAAACATGCAGTGCAACAAAGCATACTAATCAAAGTAAAGAGTGGTACTACAAGTCAAGGACTAAATGATCATAGAGGCTAATGGTGACTTGTCATGGTCATAACATGGTATAAGCATGTGCCAAGTCAACCCAAGCAAAACATCAAAGGAGAATACCACACTACTATGCTTTTGCATGCTAAAACAACACATAATTTCTTCAAGGCACACTAAGCAATCCCAATTGTTTGGAATAAGACATGCTACAGCAATAATCACTAAGCATAATGCTAAAACAACACCTAGAATGTCATGCTAAAGTCTAAGTCACAGTCAATGCAAGCTCCTCTTGCACTTCAAACAAAAACTTACTACTCCTTTCCAACACCAAGCAATTTATTCGCAAAACAACACAACGAGAACGGGGGTCCAAACTACTTTATTCAATCAAACTAAACAACCTAAGCAAAGAAAACAAAAACTAAGACACTCCAAGAACAACACAACTTCCACATGAAACAATAAAAATGAAGTGTCTAGATAGACCTGAGCTTTTTATTGATGAAGAAGGGGGGTGCCTTGGGCATACCCAAGCTTTGACGCTTGTACCTCTTGGATATTTCTTGGGGTGACACCATGGTGGCATCCCCAAGCTTAAGATTTTGTCCATTCTTCATCTCATTGCATCATTCTCTCTCTACACCTGAAATTTTTCCTTCATACATAACTTCACACAATCTTCATTAGCAACATTAGTGTATTCAAAATATATTAGACCCTTGGGTTTAGCTTTAGAACAGCAAAAAATTTCACTAAAAATTCAAGCTACTGTAGAAACCCCTTGAAAATCTCAATTCCCCAAAAGAGAACTCAAAAAGGAATCAATAAGAAGCAAATGCAAATAATGGCAGAAATCGGTCAAAACAGACCAGCAGGTAGAAACCGATTTTTTGGAAGACCTTATGTTGCTCAAATCAAAAATTGTTAAACTAATGAAAGTTATCTAACATACTGGGGGATTTATTCGTAAATGTTCAGCTCAATCCTACTTACAGAGACTCCTCACGATTTTTTATGGTGTAGGACAGAAATATGTTTTGGGACAACAACTCCCCAAATCTTACTTGCCTCTCATTAGAGGTCATTCTTGGCACAAAAAGCAAACAAAAAAGGATAAGGAGAGGTCATTACTGAAGTAATAACTTACAAGACTCAAGGAAACTCTTGGGTTCTCTCCCAACAAGTACTTTTCTTTAACGCCTTTAAGTTAGGCACAAGAAGCAAGAAGAATCAAGTATTTTCAAATGAGGAAGCATTAACATCCATACTTGCAAAGTCTTCAACTATGAAAGGTATATCATCCAAATGGGTTTTGGAGGATCCCTTCTCATATCTCTTTGGTCTACTACCTTCATCAAAAAGAGTTTTAGGAGCAATCTAATCAAAATTCTTTTCAAAGGCTTTATGCATTCCAACAAGCTTAAAGGGTATGGGTATCTTAAATTCTTATCTAGGCTTAGTTTTATCAGAAATACCCACAACATCTACACTTGAGCCTAGCATATTGAAATTCTCAAAGACCTTTTTGGCTTCCCTAGCAACATAATGGAATTCTTTTGATAAAGTTTCAAGGATAAATTCCCTCTTTTCAGCATTCTTTTCTTCTTTTAGTTTTAGGAACAAGAATTGTATGAAGGGGTTAAGCCTAACAAACCTTATCCTCCAAGATATGAACTAAAGAAGTTGCAGCAGTCTCATAATTAGGAGCAAGCTCTGCTATAGATTTATCCTCAATATCCTCATGCTTGCTAACATAATTAAAAAATTCTTCAATATTATCTTTCCAATTATGGAGCCACTACTTATTGCAAGATATTTCAGGCCGATATTGGGGAGCAACATGGTGAGCTAGAGCAAGGTGGCAACTAGAGCAGGAACTAATTTTTTTGTGTTTTTGAATAAAGCAAGCAAACCAAACTAGACTAATTTTTTTAGGGTTTTTTGAAAAGAGGCAAACAAAACCAAGTAAAAGAAACAAAGCAAACTAAAAACAAAGTAAAGAGAAAGGAAGTGAAGGACTCCCCTAGTGAAGACGTCCTTAGCCTCCCCGGCAACGGTGCCAGAAAGCTTGATGGCTTGCACAGCTTATGTGGAGCCTGTTGAGAACCCCAAGAGCAGGGTGTGAAACAGTACAGCAGCCAGTCTTCCCTCAGTAAGAAACCGAGGTTATCGAACCAGTAGGAGGAAGGAAACGTCACACATGTGTTGCAAACAACGCGGAGACCTGCACAACACAAACTCAAGACTTTGCCCCAACTAACAGTGAGGTTGTCAATCTCACCGGTTGATGTAACAAAAGATTAAACGTATGGTGTGGAAGTTAATGGTTTGCAGCAAGTAAACAAGTAATAGTGGAAGATGTATTAATGGTAAAGATTGGACCAGGGTCCATAGTTCACTAGAGGTGCTCTCATTAAATAAACAACATGGCATGAAGGGTAAAAAAATTACAGCAGGGCAATTGACAGGAACTAAGCAAGGCATAATAATGCAATTACTAGTCAGAAAGATCCTATGAGATTCGATTGGTCAATACAACAAGATACATAGACCGCCATCCAACTGCATCTATGACTAGAAGTCCACCTTCAGGTTATCATCCGAACCCCCTCTAGTATTAAGTTGCAAGCAACATACAACTGCTTTAAGCAAAGTGTGTAAGGTAAACAGTCCACATGTTCCATGAACAAGAGACCGTTGTTTTCTCCCTAGTGGCAACAACACATCTACAACCGAAGAGATTTCTGTCACTTCCCTTGGAAACTAGAGGCATGAACCCACTATCGAGCATAAATACCCCCTCTTGGAGTCACAAGGAACTACTTGTCCAAGATAGCTACTAACAACAAAGAGCATGCAAGATCACAAACAACACAGACATGATAGAATCATAAAGACAAAACCATTAATCAAACCAACATAATAATCTCAATATCCATTGGATCCCCGCAAACACAACATGCATGATTACAAATAGATTAGATCTTGATCATGAATGGAGCTTACAAGATCTATACATGAAAGCATAAAGGAGGAGATACAACCATCTAGCTACTACATGGACCCATAGTCCAAGGTGGAACTACTCACGCATCATACCGGAGAGAAGGCCTCCGGGATGATCTCCCCTCCGGCGGGGTGCCAGGAAGAACTTCAAATGCCCCCCCTGATCTAGGGACGATGGTGGCGGTGGCTACAAATGGTTTCGTGGAAATTTGATCGGGTGCTTAGGGTTTCTGCATCGGGGGCTTCTTATAGGCAAAGGGGGAAGCCGAGGCGGCGACCAGGGGGCCAGACCCTAGCCAGGCGCGGGCCCACCCCTGGCCGCGCCTGGGGGGTTTAGCGGCCCATGCCTGCTTCCTCGTCTCCCCTCTAGACTTCTTGTTCCCCAAGGAAAGTAATTGACTTTGACGTTTGTCCCGTCCAATTCCAAGAATATTTCTTTACTAACTTTTATGAAACAAAAAACAACAGAAAACATGCATCTGGCACTATTGCAACTTGTTAGTAGGTTAGTACCAGAAAACATGTAAAAAACACCTCAAAGTGTGGACAAGTAAAGAAAAGTCGATACTAATCAAGCATGGAGCATCAAAAATTATAGATACGTTTCCAACATATCATTGTGTAGAACAACATATTTTGCTTTCGTTGTTTGATGTAATGATATGTCTGTGACCTTGTAACACCCCACTTTTAGATAATAATATATTAGGGTTTTGATTGCGCATTCATAAGCATCATCATTTAAATTGTGCATTGAAGAAATAAATCAAACCCTAAAACCATAGATTTTCCATCTCTTTCTATTTGCAAATATATTCAAAGAGGTTTTGAATTTTGAAAAGTATCAAAATGTATGGGTCCCAAATTTGATAAAACCCTCTGGTATTTTAAAATAGTTCAAAACAGATTTGGAAATTCAAATACAAAACAGAATTGAAAACAGGAAATAGAAATGTTTCTGCAAAAGAAAACTAGAGCCAGTAGCCAGCCAGGCCTAGCCCAGCTCGCTCTCTCCCTTCTCTTCCCTCTATTCGCCGCTCATGCACAGTAGCTGCGGCCCAGCAGAAGCCCAGCCGTGGCCCATGCGCAGCCCGTACCGCTTCAGTCTGCCTTTCGTCGTCTTCTTCATCGGGAGGAAGCATCTTGGTGTCGCCGGCGCCGCCGTCGATCCCACCGCCTGATCTTCGCTGTCCTTCAATCCCGGGAGGAGGATAAGGTCGCCACGCTGACGCCCTCAATCCCCTATCCATTCTTCCCCCTCCTAGAGACCCCTCTCTCTCTTGTTCCCCTCGCTGACCCGAACCCTAACTCTCTGCCTTGCTGGCGCCCTATCGTCTCCGGCCACCCCAGGTTCCTCTAAGGACACCACGAGCTTCGCCTCGCCGTGCCGATCTTTCCCGCCAATGGAATCGAGGAAGGGCGCCCGTAACCACCGCAATCGGAATCTCCTTCCCGAGCTCCGACCGTCGCCCCCACCATCGACTCCGACCGCGCCCTGAGCTTCATGGTGAGTTGTTGAACATCTCGGTGCCGTCCATCCTCTCCCTCTCGCTCTATAGCCGTCCCTCATTGTTGATCTGCAAGTCCTGCCGTCGCGCACCGCCGTGCTCGCTGCTCCGGCAACCAAACACGAGCGGCACCGCCATATTATTGCTCCCCGCGTCCATATGGTTCGAACGCGTGCGTCCTCGCTAGCCCGCTCGCCCCTAGCTCCTCCAATCGTCGTCGTCTGTAGTGTTCGCCGGCGAGCCCGCATGGTGCCTGCGTGGCTTGCCAACATGGACCAGGACCCACTCGTCAGCCTCTACGGCTAGCTGCTACCTCGGTGAGAAATAACCAACCCCCCTTAGGTCCCACCTATCCACGTGGAGGCCGATGTGGCTCTGAGGCCCACCGGTCAGCCACTGTGGCTAGGTGTGTCTGGGTATAAAAAGTAATTTCCTTTTGGTTTATTAATTTCTGAAAATGATATAATCTTATAAAATCAATAACTTATTCATATTAAGTCAGAAAAATACAAATAATATATCAAATTGTTCAGAAAAATGAGAACTATCTATATAATCTATAATCATGCATTGTTCAACAACTTAAATGACAAGTATAATTAGAAGAACATAGTAACCCCTCTCATATGAGTTTCCCGAGTTGGGTTTTCACCACTCAGAACCCCGATTAAATTGACGAGCATGTATTAGGGTTACATTTCAGTACTAATCAACTTGTCATATCATCATCCTTGCTTGAGAATTGCATAGAGAACTTGAACCTAATCGTAAATTTTGGCAGATCAATGTGTGCTTAAGGATGCTTCCTCATGGGTACGAGGGGGTGATCCTAGTTCAGGTGATGATGATGATTTGGTGGATATCAAAAGATGATGATCAATACTTTGGAGATGTCGCTCTCTTATACCCTTTTAAAATATTCTGATTAGGCGAGCTTCCTCTCCCTCTTGTTTTATAAACAAAGATGGCTTCATGCAAAACAACTCCACCAGCCATAAGTCTTTCGGAGTACATCCTGTACTCACCCTTGATTTGTTGATACTTTTGGCAGAGTAAGTGTTCACCTGAAGACGAGTTCCTTACTACATCGACATCGACGAGTAGCTTGGGGTTCCCGGCCGGCAGCCTGGAATCTATGGGCTGGGACGTCATCGTTATGCTTCATGCCTCTTAGGCCATTTGTTAAGTTTGCTATACTTATTAGCATAATTTGCCTTCTGTTGTTTGATGTTTGTGGTCAGTGACCTTTGATTGTAATAATTTGGTTCTCTGCTCAGTTATGAGCTTGCTGTAATAAATTTTGTGTCGTAGGGTCACTGCTGTGTTATTGATTCTTTACTAGATATCCTCGAGCTCAAGGTTAATCTTATGTCAGATGGAGGTCTGGGATTTGTTTAGCCCTGATCCCGGGGGTGTCACAGGTTTTGGTATCAGAGCTGCACCGACCGTAGGAAAACCTTGCTATTGGTCAATGTTGAGTCCAGTACTTGTGAAAACTATTTTGAAAGCTAAAAAGTATTTGCGAAAAACTCTAGTATGCTTGTTTTTCTTCTTATCCAGTTTCGCTCTAACTCTGGGTTATCTTATCTGGTGTTGATTTTGGAAAAGTTTTGATATCTCTTGTAGTCATTCAAATCCTAGGTGCCTTCTGGGCATGTCGTTTCTAAGCCAGTTGACCTAGTGTTGAGTTCTCTAGAGTTATGTGTGTTGTAAATTCCTTGTTCCCTTTGTTCTTGTTCATCTGAGAGATTTCTTTCCATCATGATCTCTCTATCTTTTGGACCCACAATATTATATTGTTGGTTCCACAGTGTTCTGTTCTAGGCTTCGAGGTTTCCTTTTGCCTCGTGTGCCTCCTTTTCATTTGTTGGGTACTTCAGAAGGTGTTCCTTCTTTTGTAAGCTACCTCGTGATTACTATCTTGCAGTGTACACTATGTCACTCAAGTAGTAGTTACTCCTTTCTTTGGGTTTTAACCCTTGGACTTGAACCGAAGATCCCCGATTGTGCTGGATTCTGGTGTTGTGTATCTTGTACATAACGCTGATCTTTAATACAAGATTCAATACTTTGACCCCTATTGCTAATGTTCACACATCACCTCAGGATGGCTGGTAATACAATTCTAGCCTTCAAGCTTGTGGTTATTGTCGCGAATGAATCGTTACAATTAAGGACTTCCCTACCACATGTTATGGCAGATGTTCTTTAATGGAACCAAATAGATCACGACAAGAGTACTCCTCGAGAGTCTCGCATATATACTCGTGACTCTGCTACACCTTATATCTTCTATGCATTGGTTTTTGGAAGATTTTTGACTATGCATGCACATCTCGGGATTCTATCCTGAGCATGTTCCTTTTTCCCTTGTTGTTTTCCGACCTTTACCTACCAGTTGGTAGCCAAGTGGTAAATGTGCATTGGTGTCTGCTGGTGCAAGTTACTCTTGTGGTATGTCATGACAAACCATTTTGGGATGTCAGGAGAAACAAACTCCAGTACCTCGTCATATCCAAGACCAGGTCAAAGTGTTGTAATCCGCAGATCAAGAGGCATTGAGTGTCTTCCATCTGTTCTACCTTAACGTATCACACTCTTTTACACTAAGAGGTAGTGCTGAGTTCCATGACCCTTAATGAAGTGATGCTCTTACACATAATTACCCACCCTTCCTCGAGCTTTCGCGCTCGTGAGTGATGTGTGTGCGTAATAATGTGGACATCTGAGATTCTTAGCAATTATTATTTTTTTGATCTCCAAGGACATTTGTGTCATTCTTAGCGTGATTGGTTAACCCTAACTAAGCAAAGTTTGATTGTGCCACCACGTCCATTATTCTGGTACACTCTCTTCGGTCAAAGAGCTAGGCTTATGCCGAAACTCTAAGACTGTCTCCTTGCCTTACCAAGCAAATTTCCTCTCGAACTAAGTGACATATTGGTGGTTCGTGATATTCTAGATATCTACTAGAAGTATCTCCATGTTGCCACATGACCGTGTTGTAAATTTATTGAGCAAGCAAGTTCTTTGAACTGCTCCTTTCTCCAAGGATCCGTACTGGATACCCCTGAACTAGTTGGTTGAGCTTAAACAACAACTTGGAGAGTTGTAAGACAAAAGTGTTATTCGACCCAGTTCCTTCATAAAGGGATGTTTATTTTTGTTCGTGTTGAAGAAAGATAGTATTTCCTTTATGGATATATTATTTTTCCCCACCTTTGATTTGATTTGGGTTATCGTCAAATCAAACTCAGTTCCAAGGACTATCTTGATGTTGTTTCTACTTGTGATGTTTCACTTGAGTACATCCTCATGTCTTTGGTCTGACCAACAGTTATGCTTTGTTCATGCAACATACGAGTTCATCTTCTTGTAGTGTCTTGGTAAGTTTGTTGTTGAGCCCATCAATGACATTCTTATTTTCTCCATGTTAGATTGTATTCATATGGAACAATTGGCATTGATGTTGGAAAATTTCGAGAACCATCTTCGTGTTATCTTGAAGTATGTGTTCTGGATGTTAGTAGTAACCTTCTCTGGTTCACGTGCAAATGATGAAAGATGTCACCGTGCATTCAAGAAGGGTTATCTCTGTTCCTTAAGGACATATGTGTGTTTCATTGTTAGTACTTTATATGTATGCAGTTGTCTTTCGACAAGTTGCTAAATACATGGTTCTAGCAATCTAGCTCAGTCTTTTGGATCTAACCACTGTAGTCCATATATTGAGAATCTAGTGACTTTACCTTCGTGGTAAATGTTGCAAACTTTCTATTCGGACATGTTGAGTCTGAAGTATCATTTCACTTAACCAAAGCTGAATCTCAAGCAGCAATGATGGTTGGTGTTCCTCAAGGTTTTGACATAGGTCTCTTTGAAGTCTGGCAAGATTGATGTAATGGTTGACACACTTAGGCAGAAAGACCTATTGTCATATCCTCTTGAATCATTAGTAACAACCACTCTTCATGAGGCTTCTTCTATAATTTGACTATAGGAGTTGTGCTCATGGTTTCCTTTGTATCCGAAGTCCGACCTTTACTTGGTGTCTGATTTCTTGAACATCAAGGAGACCATTTAAAGTAGTGTTGCTAAATGTCTCTTGGTCAATCCTCTAGACCCTTTATGTTGGCAAGCGTCTTGTTGTGCCAAGTAATTGAAGTCTGAGAATGAAGTTTCTTTCTTCTCGTGTCATCAGGAATCTTCTTAACTATTCATCCTAGCATTGTAAAGTAATATCACGATCTTTGACAAAGATTTTGATAAATCTGGATGAATAAAGAGTTTCCTTCATTTTCTCAACCATGTTTAAGAGTGACTATGATTTTGATAATCAGAAGTTTCTCTTGTTACATGTTCCCTGTGACTCTTATGAGTTTTTCTGTATTGGCCTTCTGTTGGATGAAAAAGTGAACCTTCTGTGTCAAAAGTAGTTCAACAGCTTGGTTTTGTTGATCCACATCTCCGCAACCCGAAATCTCTACTTAAGCCATTTAGTAGAGGTTTATATCGAAGTCTGTGGTCATGTTCTTTCTGTTGGAACCCTTCTTTCTTAGAAGCTTCAAAACTCTTCTGTAAATTCCATGGTCTCAATCCTTATGAATACCAGCTATCTAACAACTTGAAACCATCTCCTTTTGTTTCCTCCGCTACCTTGATGTGTTTCATGTTCGTCATCTTAGAGTTGTTCTTGAACAATCCATCCATGAGTTGATCATGAGATACTCTGTGTGTTGTTTAGTGTGTTTCCCTCTTGTCTTTCGAGTGGCCCTGTTTCTTTCTCTCTCTCTGTCTCTCTTCCTACCTTTGGAATCTCGGGTCGAGATTCTCGTAAGGGGGATAGAGCTGTAACTCCCCACTTTTAGATAATTATATATTAGGTTTTTGATTGCGCATTCATAAGCATCATCATTTAAATTGTGAATTGAAGAAATAAATCAAACCCTAAAACCCTAGCTTTTCCCTCTCTTTCTATTTGCAAATATATTCAAAGAGGTTTTGAATTTTGAAAAGTATCAAAATGTATGGGTCCCAAATTGTCTAAAAGGGCCCCACGGTATTTTACATATTTGATAAAACCCTCTGGTACTTTAAAATAGTTCAAAACAGATTTGGAAATTCAAATACAAAACAGAATTGAAAAAAGGAAATAGAAAAGTTTCTGCAAAAGAAAACTAGAGCCAGCAGCCAGCCAGGCCCAGCCCAGCTCACTCTCTCCCTTCTCTTCCCTCTATTCGCCGCTCACGCGCAGCAGCTGCGGCCCAGCAGAAGCCCAGTCGTGGCCCATGCGTAGCCCATACCTCTTCAGTCTGCCTTTTGTCGTCTTCTTCCTCGGGAGGAAGAAGCTTGGTGTCGCCGGCGCCGCCATCGATCCCGCCACTTGATATTTGCCGTCCGTCGAGCCCGGGAGGAGGATAAGGTCGCCACGCTGACGCCCTCACTCCCCTATCCATTCTTCCCCTCCCTAGAGACCCCTCTCTCTCTCTTGTTCCCCTCGCGGACCCGAACCCTAGCTCTCTACCTCGCCGGCATCCTGCCGTCTCCGGCCACCCCAGGTTCCTCTGAGGACACCACAAGATTTGCCTCGCCGTGCCGATCTTTCCCGTCAATGGAATTGAGGAAGGGGGCCCGTAACCACCGCAATCGGAAGCTCCTTCCCGAGCTCCAACCGTCGCCTCCACCATCGACTCCGGCTGCCCCTGAACTCACCGACCGCTCCCTAAGCTTCATGGTGAGCTGTTGAACATCTCGGTGCCCTCCATCCTCTCCCTCTCGCTCTGTAGCCGTCCCTCGTTGTTGATCTCCAAGTCCCGCCGCCGCGTGCCGCCGTGCTCGCTGCTCCGGCAACCAAACGTGAGCGGCGCCGCCATATTATTGCTCCCCGCGTATATACGGTTCGAACGCGCGCGTCCTCGCTAGACCGCTTGCCCCCTAGCTCCTCCAACCGCCGCCGTCTGCAGTGTTTGTCGGCGAGCCCGCGTGGCGCCTGCATGGCTTGCCAACGTGGACCAGGACCCACTCGTCAGCCTCTACGGCTAGCTGCTACCTCGGTGAGAAATAACCAACCCCCCCTCAGGTCCCACCTATCCACGTGGAGGCCGATGTGGCTCTAAGGCCCACAAGTCAGCCACTGTGGCTAGGTGTATCTGGGTATAAAAAGTAATTTCCTTTTGGTTTATTAATTTCTGAAAATGATATAATCTTATAAAATCAATAAATTATTCATATTAAGTTAGAAAAATACAAATAATATATCAAATTGTTCAGAAAAATGAGAACTATCTATCTAATCTATAATCATGCATTGTTCAACAACTTAAATGACAAGTATAATTAGAAGAACATAGTAACCCCTCTCATATGCTTCCGGAGTTTCCTGAGTTAGGGTTCTCACCCCTCGGAACCCCGATTAAATTGACGAGCATGTATTAGGGTTACATTTCAGTACTAATCAACTTGTCATATCATCATCCTTGCTTGAGCATTGCATCGATGACATGTGTTGATTGTTTCCCCTTTATTTTCGGTGTTTGCTTCTTCCCGGTAGAATACGAGATCGAGATCGAGATTGAAGACCGAGATTAACACCGTTGAAGATCGAAGATCGAAGAATAAGACTTGACCAACTGTAACCATGTCAAGTACAAGGCTCTCGAAGCTCTGCTTCCTGATTATCAATAGCCAAAGGCAAGCATAGCCCCACCATGATATAATCCTATGATTTTGAAAGCATCTCAATTCCTGCCATGATGCATATGATTCTACTGTGGTCTTTTATCGATAAATAGAGTATCCTATCTATTGCATTACTCCCTTTGAGATTATATTACCTGATCCACTGCTCCTAGCATAACTAGGTTTGGCTTGTGTGCACTGCTAGAGCTTATGTCTATGTCCTGCTTAGCCATGCATAGCTGTTGAGTCTGGTTCATCTAGATGATGTATCAGATGCAGAGAATCTAGTAAGACAGGAGAACGTGATGAGATGATATCAGAGGTGATATGAGTTAAACATGCTAAGGCTTGTATGGGAGGCCACGGTGGGATGTGGTTTTTCTAGTCCCATGCTCGCCACCACTAGGACCCGATGTTCTTGCCTCTTGAACCAAGACGAGCGTATAACAACATGGGGCCTGGAAAACCCCACGAGTGACTAACTTGCCTAGTAGATTCCATGACTCACATAGTTCGGGCGTTCCATTCGACATATGCATAGAAAACCTTTTGAAAGATTTGCCGGGTGAAGATGGTGCATTCATAACGGGTAGGGAAGCGTGAACCGGGTTGCTTGGGGTCGATGGAGCCCCTGGTGAACCAACCTCGCCTCACATCTTTAAGTACCGACTTCGGGATTTAACCCGTTATGGAAGAACCATACTTATTGCATGACTCATGGTCTCGGCGAAAGCAAGGTAAAGGTCGTGTCTAACCACCCTCTGCCGGCCTTCCAAGGAAGAGGGCTAAACTTAAGTGGAATTAAGAGAAGGTTAGGACGTGTGGGTAAAGTTGTACACCCCTACAGGGTAATAATCTTTCGGAAATCCGTGTCCACGGTTATGGATGACTTGGGAACGGACGTGATGGTCATAGAGAACTTGAACCTAATCGTAAAACTTGGCAGATCAACGTGTGCTTAAGGATGCTTCCTCATGGGTACGAGGGGGTGATCCTAGTTCAGGTGATGATGATGATTTGGTGGATATCAAAAGATGATGATCAATACTTTGGAGATGTCGCTCTCTTATCCCTTTTTAAAATATTCTGATTAGACGAGCTTCCTCTCCCTCTTTTTTTATAAACAAAGATGGCTTCATGGAAAACAACTCCACTAGACATAAGTCTTGCGGAGTACACCCTGTACTCACCCTTGCTTTGTTGATACTTTTGGCAGAGTAAGTGTTCACCTGAAGACGAGTTCCATACTACATCGAAATCGACGAGTAGCTTGGGGTTCCCGGCCGACAGCCTGGAATCTATGGGCTGGTACGTCATCGTTATGCTTCAGGCCTCTTAGGCCATTTGTTAAGTTTGCTATACTTATAAGCATAATTTGCCTTCCGTTGTTTGATGTTTGTGGTCAGTGACCTTTACTTGTAATAATTTGGTTCTCTGCTCAGTTATGAGCTTACTGTAATAAATTTTGTGTCGTAGGGTCACTGCTGTGTTATTGATTCGTCACTGGGTCTGGGATTTGTCTAGCCCTGATCCAGGGGGTGTCACAGACCTCTGGTTTGTAATAATTCTAATATCGTACTCTATTAAGAGTTTAAACTTGTGTTGTTGAATCCCTAAGTTCTGTAATATTACCAAATCTTACAGTAATCTTCTGTGCTTGGAGTTGAGCTTATCTTAGATGGTGATCTGAGGTTAGTTTAACCCTAATCCAGGGGGTGTTTCAGCTTTGGTAAGAGCATAGCTGGCAGGGGACGTCCTTTATCTGTCTCGTTCTCTCGATACATGTTGTGTGGATCTTGCATATGTTGTTGGTCATTCCATGCTTCCTTTGTATCTTTTGTCTTTCCATACACTCCTAGGAAGCATAGAAGGTTCACGCAAAGATTCTTTGTCATGTGCATCACGTCGATTGAAGAGCGGAACTCTAGGAGTTTCCAATAGGGTAGATCCCAAAATAGAGATTTCTTCTTCCACATGGGCGTGTGTCCGGCGGCGTCTTTCGGAACAGATTGACTGCCAGAAACCTTTCCATAGATTACTTCTAGATCCTTGATCATACCTAATATATCATCACCAGTATGGTGGACAAGCTTCTTCCGGTTATCTGCCTCGCCTTTGAAATGCTTGCCTTTCTTTCTTATGGATGCTTGGTCATAAGAAATCGATGATGCCCCAGGTACACAATCTTCTTACATTTATCCAAATATACAGTTTCAGTCTCATCTAAATAGTGTGTTTATGCATTGTATGCATTGTTTGTCTGTCCTGATAGGTTACTAAGAGCAGGCCAATCGTTGATTGTTACGAAAAGCAACACTCGTAGGTCAAATTCATCCTTCTTGTGCTCATCCCATCCACGTACGTTGGGTTCGTGCCACAACTATAAAATTTCTTCAACTAATGGCCTTAGGTACACATCAATATTGTTGTCGGGTTTCTTCGGGCCTTGAATGAGCACTGGCATCATAATGAACTTCTGCTTCATGCACAACCAAGGAGAAAGGTTATAGATACATAGAGTTACAGGCCAGGTGCTATGACTGCAGCTCTGCTCCCCAAAAGGATTCATGGCATATGTACTTAGACCAAACTTTAAGTTCATTGGATCATCTTCAAAGCCCGTGTACTTTCTCTCGATTTTTCTCCACTGCGACCCATCAACAGAGTGTCTCAACATCGAGTCTTTGTTGCAGTCTTCTTTGTGCCATCACAACAACTTGGCATGTTCCTTATTTCTAAACAAACATTTCAACTATGGTACTATAGGAGCATACCACATAACCTTGGAAGGAACCCTCTTCCTAGGTCGCTTGCTCTCAACATCACTAGGGTAATCTCATCTAATCTTATACCGCAGTGCACCACATACCGGGCATTTATTCTTATTATCGTACTCCTCACCGCGGTAGAGGATGCAGTCATTAATGTATGTATGTATCTTTTGTACCTCTAATCCTAGAGGGCAGACAACCATCTTTGCTTCGTACGTACTTACAGGCAATTTATTATCCTTTGGAAGCTTCTTCTTTATTATTTTCAGTAGCTTATCAAACCGTTGTCAGATCAATCATTCTCTGCCTTCCATTGCAGCAATTCTAGTATGATACAGAGCTTTGTGTTGTGATCTTCTCAATTTGGATATAATAATTTTTTTTGATCCTCTAACATGGGCTTCAGCTTTAACTTCTTATTTTTACTTTCGCATTATCTATGTGCATCAACAATGGCCCGGTGAAGATCATCAACAAGCTCATCATCTGGTGCCTCTTCATCTTTAGGTTCACTAGTTGTATCACCTTATTCTCTCTGTGTATAAGCGTATTCAGGAAACATATGATGATAGTTGTCATCATCCTCTTCTTATTCATTGTCTTTCATCATAATCCCTCTTTCTCTGTGCTTGGTACAATAACTATAACTGAACATGAAACCGTGCTCAAGAAGGTGGGTTTGAAGGGTTCTCGAGGAAGAGTAATCTCTCTGTTTCCAACATTTAACACATGGACAACACATAAAAACATTACTTCTGTTTTCCTCAGCCACACGATAAAATTATGAAGGCCCGCAATGAACTCTCCAGTGCTTTGGTCACCATACATACATTGCCGGCTCATCTGCATTATATAATTAAGTTTATGAAAAACCATTACAGAACATCTAGAAAAATGACCATTGTACATTGACACATGCATTGTGTTAATGACAGATAAAAGGATTAAGTTGCATGCTAACATCGATCGAGGAGGAAAGAAAGAGGAAAAAAGCTTAAGTGTGGCTCAGACACTTGTGCATTTTATCAAGCACCTCTTGTGCATAGAGAGAAAAAACTAAGCAACATACATCACTTATGCATGAAAGGGGAAAACAAACCAGCTCACACAAGTATATGGAGCTAGGTGGTATATATACAGGCACACGATCTTTAGTCCTACCAAAAACCAGGACTAAATGTCTGCGCCAGCGTCCATGTTTGGTTAGACACTGTAAGTCCCGGTTCCTGCTACGAACCGGTACTAAATGTTTCTCACAAACCGAGACAGGTCGTCACCCTGCCCCATGCGTCGCCCTGATCACATGAACCGGGACTAATGTTTGCCTTAGTCCCGGTTCATGGTGGAATCGAGACTGGGGGTGGTATTGAGAAAGACCGGTTTTCTACTACTGGCGAGCACGTTGGGAAGAAAGATAGGTTGACCCGATGGAGATGGAAGAAAAATGGCAGCCAAGCCAAGCTTCTCTCACAAACTTGCTTGCATCAGCAGGACGTGAAAGAAGTATGTGGCAAGCGGCAAGTAGGCGGAGCCAGTTACCCTCGATTTTTCCATCCCGACATTTCTTATTTTTTAATAAAAGACATCACTGCACTACAGAAATAGGAAGCTACGCCGACGGCCGGTCGCTATGCCGACGGCCAAACATCGGGGCCGTTGACATAGCCATCGTTCAGACCATCCCCGCTAAGCAGCCGTCGGCATAGAATTGCCCTCGGCGTATCCTATGCTACGCCGACGGCTGCCCTCAGCGTAGCATACGCCGATGGCTGTCCTCGGCGTAGCTATTTTTTCTTTTACCTCATTCAACTTTGAAAAATCATAACTAGATCATTCTAATCCGTAAAATACAAATAATATATCAAAATTTGCAGAAAAATAAGATCTATCTATATACACTCAAATATTATACATTTGTAAATAAAAATTAAGTGAAACATAAAATATTATATACAGTTTAAAACGGGCATAAAAATTCAAAAACGATCGAAACAATGCGAAACCTTCGCGTGGTGTCATATTATGCGACATAGTTACAAAGAAAAATATCAAACTTGGTATATTGATTATGTCTGAAACAAACCTTCACAAAATGACCTATCTCATTCGAGATTGGCTTTCGGGTCAAATGACCAATTTTATGGCTAGAATCAAGGTATAGTTTGTAATAATATTCCCATATTGTGCATGCATGTGCATCATGGGATGACGAACAATGTTGCAGGAGGAATTTTTCCTTTTCATCGCACTAAAAAGCCATTTTCCATTTTTCGAGCACAAAAAACGGACGGTTTTGTGAAGCAACCATCAAATTGCTAATTCAAAATGCTACCACCACATTTTACAAAAATACTAGACCACCTTATATGGACAATATACCAACAGGGGGATCTGAAGCCTTTCCGTCCACCCCTGGTAAAAAGACAAATTTCTGCCGAATCGGTAGGAAGTGGGTCAGATATGAACCACGGGTACATGATCCGATGCTCATGTTTTTTTATAAAAATCATTTTAGGTTCACAATATGCTATTTTATCAAAGATCCAATGCAAGTTTAGCGAGGCTCGGCCCCTAGCTAAGAATATGCATGCCCGTCATTCGACAAAGTTTAACGATAGTTTAAAATGAGCATAAAAATTTCAAAAACGATCAAAACAATGCGAAACCTTTGCATGATGTCATATTATGTGACATAGTTACAAGGAAAATATCAAACTTGGTATATTGATTATGTCTGAGAAAACCTTCACAAAATGACCTATCTCATTCAAGGTTTCTTGGCTTTCGGGTCAAATGATCAATATTATGGCTAGAATTAAGGCATAGTTTGTGATAATGTTCCCATATTGTGCATACATGTGCATCATGGGATGGCGAACAATGTTGCAGAAGGAAGTTTTCCTTTTTCGTCGCATCAAAAAGCCATTTTCCATTTTCCAAGCACAAAAACAGACGGTTTTGTGAAGCAACCAACAAATGGCTAATTCAAAATGCTACCACCATATTTTACAAAAATATTAGACCATCTTATATGGACAATTTCCCAACAGGGGGATCTGAAACCTTTCCGTACATCCCGGGTAAAAAGACAAATTCCTGCCAAATCGGTAGGAAGTGGGTCAGATATGAACTACAGGTATATGATCCGATGCTCATATTTTTTTACAAAAATCATTTTTAGATTCACAATATGCTATTTTATCAAAGATCCAATGCAAGTTTGGCGAGGCTCGGCCCCGAGCTAAGAATCTTCATGCCCGTCGTTCGACAAAGTTTGACGATAGTTTAAAATGGACACAAAATATTCAAAAACGATCAAATCACTGCGAAACCTTTGCGTGGTGTCATATTATATGATATAGTTACAAGGAAAATATTTAACTTGGTATATTGATTATGTCTGAAAAAAACCTTCACAAAATGACCTATCTCATTCGACATTTCTTGGCTTTCGGGTCAAATGACCAATGTTATGGCTAGAATCAAGGCATAGTTTGTGATAATGTGCCTATATTATACATACATGTGCATTATGGGATGGCGAACAATATTGTAGGAGGAAGTTTTCCTTTTCGTCGCACCAAAAAGCCATTTTTTCATTTTCCGAGCATAAAAACGGACGGTTTTGTGAAGAAACCACCAAATGGCTAATTCAAAAGGATACCATCATATTTTACAAAAATACTAGACCACCTTATATGGACAATTTCCCAACAGGGGGATCCGAAACCTTTCCGTCCACCTCTGGTAAAAAAGACAAATTCCTGCCGGATCGATAGGAAGTGGGTTAGATATGAACTACAGGTGCATGATCTGATGCTCATGTTTTTTTTAAATCAGTTTTAGATTCACAATATGCTATTTTATCAAAGATCCAATGCAAGTTTTCCTTTTCATAGCACCAAAAAGGCATTTTTTTCATTTTCCGAGCGCAAAAAGGGGATTTTCTGAAGCAATCACCAAATAGCTAATTCAAAAACGGAGGGTTAGTGTTTAGTTAATATGGATATCATATTTGTATTCCTCTTATTTTTTTGATCAATTTAGAAATATTATTTGTCGAATTCCGATTTACGGATTTAAATATATTAATTATTCCATATTAAATAGAAAATTACAAAAAAGTAAAATTATTATATTTTTATTTGAATTCAATAATATTTTTACTTATTCATTAATGTTTACTTAAATAATTATTTGTAATTTCAAAAAATACAAATATGTGACATGATGATATAAGAGTTAATAGGATTGATATCATAGTATTGACAATAATATATGAATTACTTTGTGGAAACAGATTCTGAAGGAACGAGAAAGCTAAGCGTGTTGGAGATGGAGTAGTATTAGGATGGGTGACCGGTCGGGAAGTTTGACCAAGACTACAATTTAATCAAATATTAAGTGTAATTAGTGTTAAAAATGTTCAAAGTGGGAGATTAATGATTCTAACAATTCAAAGATTAAAAAAATTGAGAAAAAATAAAAAATGAAATTTAAAAAATATTTTTTTAAAGAAAATGTTTTTGCAACCGGCCGACAGGCTATGCCGACGGCTGCTGCGCCGAGGGCAAAGCCATCGGCGTAGCATACGCCGACGGTATTTCGATACGCCGACGACCTGTATGTGCTCCGCCGAGGGCAGCCGTCGGTGTATCATACGCCGAGGGCATTTTGGCCTACGCCGATGACTTTTTGCCCTCGGTGTAGCGTGCACGTCCTATAGTGCTGTCCGATTTTAAATTAGTAAAGCCTTAGTAAACAAGGTTCCAGCCCGTAGGCTCAAATCCAGGATAGGGCAACACTTACCAAGTACTCCCTTTGTTTGATAATATAAAATATTTTAGCTTTATGAAGATAATGTATCTATAGGTTTTAGTGTATAGGTTTTGGAAAAGTTCACTACGAATCTAAATATTAAAAGATGTGTAGATATATTACCTTCACAAATCTAACACATCTTATATTTATCTTATATTTTGAAAGGAGGAAGTAGCAGCCACTAAAACTAAAACATAATGATATCAAGTGTTGAGGTAGAAGCTGGTGCTGGGACTTGACGGGGAGCATGAGTATCTTGATAAAGCTTCTTTAGCAGGTCTAGCATCACCTCCACTCTGTCCTCGTCCTTACTTGAGACCAGCGGCCATCACTGCGATGTTAGAGCGTCTGCTCGTTCGGTGTTTCCAGGCCAAAATTTGGTGCTAAATAGCGTCGGATGGATGTAATTTTCAGCCTGAAAACAGTCAATTTTCCAGTCGCATTTCCAACTAAACCCAGAAACCAGCGATATATTTGAATTTTTTCTTCCCTCCGGCAAAAACTCTCCCAAATGTGTTCGAAAGAAAATCGCACAAAACGATTCAACTAAAACTCGCCCAAAATGGTTCGGCGATGGCAAGCAGCCCTTGTTCGGCCTACAGATTATTACGAAAATCATGAAATTCAGCAATCACTCTTTGATAGGGATGGGATCCTCCGCCATAGCGGCTGCGGCAGAGCTTGTCGACAGGTTCGAGGAGGTGGAGGCATAGCTCGGCGATGTGGTGGTGGCGGAGAGCGTCAACATGGAGCTCGGAGTGTTGGCGGCAGGGATGTCCTCATCCAAAATGGTGTTGTGGAGTGACATGTACCAGGCCTTAACCTGGGGATCATCGCCAAGGTGTCTTTGCCGTCCATTAAGAATTGCAGGTATGTGTTCCTGTTCTTCGCGGCGAAGTTGGCCTTGAGCAGGTCGAGCTTCTTGTCTTGGTTGTGCAGCAGCTGGGACCACCTCTCTTTGGCCTTCTCCTCCCTCTCGGCATGGGCCTTCGAGTCGGCAATACACTTCTCGATCAATGCGTGGAGACGTTCGGCAGGCGATCATGTGGTCTTCAGCGCCTTCGCCTTCTTCTGGCCGAGCTCTGGCCTTATTCCTTCGCCGGCGGCTGGGGGTGGTGCCTCGGGGTTGTAGACGTCGTCCTTTATCTTGGCAAGGGACACACGAGTGTCCAGCCATTTTTGGCACTTCTCGATCTTGTCGAACACATGGTGAAACTTGAACTCGGCCTTGGTGTCGTCGCGGTACATGTCGAGTGCACGGGTCATCTGCGAACATAAGGCGAAGTGTCAGTCAGAAACGGCACGAGATCGGCGGACGGTCGGCAAACTACCTTGTTGTCCATGCTTGCACCGTTTAGTGGACAACGCTAGATTTCTTTTAGAATTCCATGCCATTTTCTACACGTTTGTTGGACGACTCCCCAATGATTCGTCATGGCCTTCTTGCCGCATTCCATCTGGACCTTTTTGTACACCGGATCCAATAGGTTACGCTCATCGAACTTAGGCTTGACACGCCTCTAGTAGTTCTCCGAGTTTTGGTTTGCACCAGTGATGGGGTCCATTCTCACCGACTTTCATGCTTTAGTGAGGCACATGTCCTCAAGGGGCGTCCACTTGACACGTGGCTCCGGCGGTGGTGCCATCCTTGGCTTCCTCTTCTTCTTCCACATGCCCTTGGCTTCCTCCCCATACCGCGGCATCCTCTTTGGCTTCCTCCCCACCCTCGCCTTGTGTCTGGTCATTCACCTGGCTTTTGGCGAGCTCCTGTGATTCTACGCCATGCTCGGCATTGGTACGGGACTGCCCTTGCATGAAGAACGAGCTCCCGGCCACGGCGGAGCCGAACGCGATAATGTCTTCCATGTATGAGTGGCCTGGCATTCCGCCGAACATATTGCGGGTGTCCGTGTCGCTGAACTAGGCGGCCGAGGAGCTACTACCGGTGAACATAAGAGGGTCGTAATGCATTGCCGGCGAAGGCCGGCATACGTGGGAGAGCTGACATAGGTGATGTTGATGTCGACGTTGAAGGACGGCGGGCGAGGTGCAGGGCAAGGAAAGATCACATTGGGGTTGAATCTTCCATCGAACTCGGGGGACGACAAGAATCTCTGGCACGGGTTCACCTGGCTCTCTTGGAACATCGCCGGCGAGAATCCCGACGGAGATCTGGCGCTAGGTTGGCGTCCCCATGGCACGCCGTACTACCCGGTGATGAGACGTGGTGGACGGACCATGGTCGCTCGGGCGGCACACTCGGATGCCGACTTTGCCTCCATGATCGCATGTGCCTCCTCCTCTTCATCAGCGTCCTTCTTCTTCTGTGTCCTCTCCTTCCGGCTCTCTGTTTTGATCTGCCTCCGCGGGCAATCCTTTGCCCAGGTTGCGTCGGTCCATCCTTCCGGCCTTGGCGTCGCCTTTCTCGGCTTCTTCTCCTTTGGTTTGCCGATGGTGGAGCGGGGTTTTACAAATCTCTGGGGCGGCATGTCGGCATCGTGGTAAAAGACTAGGCGAAAATGCTATCGGAGCACGAGCTTAGTAAATACCTTTATTTTCAAAATTCAAAATTAAATTATTGAAGTTTCAAATATTTCTAAAAAAAGGCACATAAGGTGCATTGTTCACATCCAGATCTATATTTTTTCTTTTTTGTGTACCTTAGAATATACAATATTTTGGATTGAGAATTGGCACACTTAAAGTCCACATCACTGCATATGCGCACATATTTTTTCAGAACTTTCTTAAAATTTGGAAACATGATTTCTGAATGTTCAAAATAAATGGCTCCAGTGAGCCCGAGAGTCAAATTGAAGCACTCACATGTGTTCCTCTTGCTCACGTGTCTTTAGCAGCATATACACATGGAAATTTTTAAACAGATCCAAGCTAGCACGATAGTTTGTCGTAGGTTACCAAGAGCTAGCTGTCATGCGTGTACATATCACAAAAGTTTCAATCTCAAAAGTGTTCATAATAAACCATACGTGAGAGGAGTTGGAGGTATATTATAAAAAGCAAAACTTGTGACCACGGAATGCTAACATGATAGATGCGACAAGCAAAACAAAGAATGAAAACAAGAACACACGCAGAGGGACACATAAGTTAGCTTTCTTTATAAATTTGGATCATAATATAACACGATAAGTGTTCGCTTCCTAACAATAATTGTCACCATCTCTGCATAAAACAAATATTGTTATATACAGTAGTGTATAAATGACTAGCTAGTGAACGGTGGAGCACTTCTGCACCATTTCAAACGTCGAGACAAAATCTGTTTACTTTTAGCCCTGTGATGAAACGTACTCGGATAAGTAAGCGCTGGAGCACTTCTGACGGTTTCAAACACACGACAAAATTTGTTTACTTTCGTCCCGAGGTGAGGCGTACGTGTCCAGGCGAATGGAGATGCACACAGTTGGGAGATGTGGATGTTGAGGTAGCTAGCAAACCAAAATGTCGGGACATGATATGGTTCTCTCTCCTCACGCAGGATCTCAAAAAAGGCAGAATCAATAGATGAGGTGTACGTGTCCAGACAAATGGAGATGCATAATCTTCCTCCTCTTTTTCTTGAAACATAATTCACTCTTCTTTCCTCCTGCAGGCTGGTACAGGCATGCAGAAAATTGACACGTGTGAATGTTTTTGTCAACGTAAAAATTTATTAAATGCAACCATTAATTATATGCATTTTTCACTTTCCTATTTTCCCCAAATTAGTTGTCATCGTGTAGTAGAAAATGTTGGTAATAGATAGGGCGCCTTTGCACCATTGCAGACATCAAGTGCAACAAAATTTGATTATTTTGGCTATGAGATGAAACATGTTTGGTCGAGAAGAACTGAAGTATAGAGATCTAGATGTCATGTCAGCAAACCTGGATTATCGGGGATCGACTTCCTTGAATGCCCTTAAAATGTAATTACCCCTCTCCACTTAAAAATGGCACTCTCGTTCCTCCCGCACACCCCATCGATGACACGCAACCCAGTTGCGTGTAAATTCGGAAAATTTATTGCACGTCGACTATAAAGAGAGGGGGCGGGTTCGAAAGTGGCTCAGATCCGCCATACTAAGCGAAATACAATTAAGCTAAACAATTAACGTAGGCGTGCCTTCGAGAGGAGGGTCGATGAGAGTCGTGCTCAGGGGCGAGGTAATATTCTCTTCTAGCATCACAATCCTTCGAATTTTTTTATAGTACAGTGAGTATTTAGGTAACAAGTTCTCATAAACAGTTCGGATATATGTTATCACTTTGAAAATTTTGTACTCCTTGTCTCTTTATGTAGGAATCTTGCTGGAATTTTAGAGGAAACAGTTCAATTTCAGCTAGAATCGAGAAGAAATCCCATGGTTTTGAGGAGGTAATCAACGTAGGGAGAGGTCCCCTAGGAAAACTACCTCCCCAAAAGAAAAAGAAAAAATGCTTTCAAACGTTTGCATACACCGTGAAATCCGAATGCTCTATATAATCCCCCTCCTTCACACAGACAAGCGCCTACACACGCACCACCCGACGCTCTACAAATCCCTGGAAACATACCCTCCAGCTAACCGCACTTTCCATGGAAATTCCAGCGAGAAGGGCGTTGCCGTCGTGCAACCTGGAGGCCAAGCCGTCGTCCTGGCGCTCCATGGCTCTGTCGCTAGGCTCGCTGCTGAGGCGGTCGCGTCGAGCGCCACAGTCGCCGAACGTCTATCGCTACAACCTAGAGAGAGCCGGCGTAGGGATTCTCTCGGCTGTCATGGACTCGGCCGCGGTGCGCCCACGCATCGTGGGGCCTCTGATCCACTCCAGCGCCCGCGACATCCTGGAGATGGCACTGCCGAGCGTCTGCCTCGGCCATGGGAGGCCATTTCGAGCCGCGATACTGTCTTGCGGCTTCTGCTCCAACTGGATCGGCGGTGCCGCCGTCTACATGTATAGGTAAGAAATCGATCAATCCTCATACCGTGTGTCAACTCATCAGCACTTCTTGTTAGCATCAAACAAATGTAAACACGTCTTTATGTTGTGTGGCAGAGGTGAGATAGGATTCTGCAAGCCAGAGTGTCGGGACGACTACATCATGGAGGAACAGCGCAGAGAGAGACAGATGCAAGATGGTGGCTCGCCGGCACCGAACGGATTGAGAGAAGAAGTGCCAACAATGGTGGACGACGACCCGAACAGCATTTTCTTCACCTTTGCTGACATCCTATGATACACAGACATGCATATATATCTTTGAGAGGTGTAAGGTTTTAGAAGGATTTGAATCACCTATTGGTATTTTCACGACTGTACAAAGGGGTCTGAACTAATGTTGAAGTTGTATATAGGAACTAAATATGTTTCAGCTTTGTTCCGACTTTTTCACATGGAATCATATATTTATTTTTTAGTGGACCAATGTCCATGATGAGATAAGTATACTCTTGTTGCTCTTTTTGTCTTTTGTTCTTTGTCAGATTTAGTGGTAGTATAATGTATGTATATAATAGAGCTTGATAAAATGTGAATTGGAAGACTTGATTTCATTTTTCATCATTATATTTTATAAATGCATGTGTATCTTATATTGGACAGATACAGTGGATGAAATGTGAATTGTGCTTGATAAAGCATGAGTAGAAGAGAAAGCCTTTCAGAAGTCTCAATGCTTAATTTGTTATTAGTACTGATGGTTTTCTCCATGTATCTCGCATATGTTATATAAAACGGTGCTTAATAGAATCATTTTCCAAGTGGTAAACTGTGCTTGGGGATATAAAGGCATGTAGAATGATTCTCACTCTAATGAGTAACAAAGGGGAGAGAAAGAAGAGACATACGACTAATTTTCGTTAGACTCCTTCATGCTTAGGGAATTGATTTTCGATATAGTAATGTCAGACGAGATGTTATCGCTTCATCACAGTTCTAATTAATACTAATTATAATTCATTTTCATATGATCATTATTTGCTAAAGGTTGCAAGAAACATAGAAGTTGATAGAACTAGCAGAAACAAATAAAAAATGGTTACTCCCTCCGTCCATAAGTAAGTGTACTTCTAGATTTATCCTAAATCAAATATTTATTGATTTGATCAACTTTATTCATAAAAGTAGCAACATAAGAAATCAAATCGGAGTAGCTGACAACCCCATTGTGCTGAACATTGTTGAAAGAAAGAAATGTGGCTACTTTTTCTTGAGGGTGTGTGTGTTCGCATGAGTAGGATACCATTTTCCAACAAAAATTGTCACCATTCCAAAAGCTAGTACAAGGCAAGACGCTTTTATAACGTAAAACATGATTGAGCAAGCAATATACTTTTGACGTGGTATTGTGTATCTCTTCATTCACATGCAACAAGTCATGCATGCACTCCTAGCAGTGTTGTTACATTGGAGACAAGTTGCATGTTGTCTATGTATAACACTTCCAAATATATCTTGTCACCACTAGCTCGACTTAAAATTTATAGTGTCTTATACTTTTGCTAATTGTCTGGCTTTGAGGCAATCTGCTTGCTTGATCCAAGGTACTAATTAAACGCAAAATTCACACATCATATATGTACCTATCTTCCCAAAAATAGGTGCATTCGTGTAATAGAAAAAATCTAGTGGTAGTTGGGACACTTTTGCACCTTGCATATGCTGAGACAAAATCTGTTTATTTTGACTATGACACGGAACATGTTCAGTCGAAAAGAGGTGTAGTTGAGAGTCTAGATGTCACGCCATAAAATGCAAATCATTAGGACATGATATCATTATCTCTCCTCGCGCTTTAGCAACTCCATATTTTTTCCTTTTTTTGGAACTCAACTTCAGTAAATGCACACAACTCACAACCATTTATACCTAATCCTATTTCTGAAAAAAAAATACTCTACTACCATATTCCTCCCTCATGCCCTAGTACTAACACATGGCACAATTTCTGTAAGTGTTTGCGAGCTGTAAAGTTTAGTAATTCGGTATGAATTTAGAATATTGACTGCATACCGACTATAAATAGGTGTTCAGAATGGGTTTGGATCCTCCACAATAAGGTGAGATTTGCTGATATTTAGCTTAGGTCATAGTCAGGTTGTGGTTCGTCGATTTTCTACCCGTGTCAAGATTGGTGCCTGGGGTCTTTTTGCTTTCACCCCGTCTTTCTGTCGCGCGCAGCCTTGAGCATCGTGGTCTATCGCACGAGAGGATAGCCTCGCGGGCCGTCAAATGGATGTTGAAGCGTCAGGGTCTGTCACGCGATTGCTGGAGCGTCGCGGGCCGTCAAGCGGGGTGGTTTTTGCTTCGTTTTGTCGCATGGGTAGCAAATCACCAGAGAGATTTTTCTATGTTGCCTGGCTTCTTTTTTCCTTTTTCTATTTGGATGTTTGTTTGTATCTGCTCATTTAATTTTTTTCTAGTGGCGTGTTTTTTTGGGTCGTATATGATGTTGTGTCCAGCTTAGTGTTTTGAGTGGCAAGATATGACTACTAAGTATACTGCCCAAATATAGCATGTGGATGTGGCATTTTCCTTGTATTTGACTTTTTTGCATCAATTTATTTTTGCATGTTTTTCATATGAAGACGTTTTTATTTATTTTTTCCATATTACTTGGTTTGAAACAATAATCACTCATATAATCAAGTTGCGTCTGACATCCCAAACCATAACTTGGTTGTTCCTCTTGGTATATGGAGATATATGGAAATAAGGAAGAGCGCCTATAAATATCAGATGCGGCAGTGATTATTTTTGTTCATCCAAGACCATAAATACTTTTTCCGCTCATTTTTAGAGAGAAATACAAGTGGGGAGGAGAGTGCATGTAATATCAAGTTGTGGTTGTGATTCACCAAGAGTTATACTTTTACTTGCCAAGTATTGATATATTTTCTATATTTATTGCTCCAGTTATTTTGATCCAATAGGAGGCTTCAAATAGTACATAACCTTTTTTTATTTTTATTTTGTATAGTTCTTCAAACTATAAAAAATGAGAAATGCAACTGATGACCCACAAGTATAGGGGATCGCAACAGTCTTTGAGCGTAGTATTACCCAATTTATTGATTCGACACAAGGGGAGCCAAAGAATACTTGCAAGCCTTAACAACTGAGTTGTCAATTCAGCTGCACCTAGAAATAGTCTTGCTCACAGCAGTTTATCAGTAGCAACAGTTTTGTAGTAGCAATAACAAAGTAACAGCAGCAGTAGAACAAAAGCAAGAGTAACAACAGTAGCAAATAGTAGGATATGAGTGTGGTAGGCATAGGGATGGATGGACGGGCAGTGCATGGACGAGACTAAACATGTAACCTCAAGATCTAGGACAATTGAAATGATCGTATGGGCACCTAGAGGGGGGGTGAATAGGTGCTATTTCAAATTTTCTTCTTTTTCAAATTAGGGTTTGACTAGAAAGGTAAATTCTCTAGATTATGCAACTAAGGTGAATTTACCGATATGTCCAACATGCACTAACTAGCACAACACTAAGCAAGAACTAGTAAGTAAAGTGCGGTAAAGGATAGAAGTAACCAAAGTGGTGGACGCGGAGACACGAGGATTTGTTTCCCGTAGTTCCTTCCTTTTGAGGGGAAGTACGTCTACGTTTAGAGAGGGGGTGGTTTCAAACCACCAACGCCACGAGAGGCCTCCCTTGTTCTCCGATGAACCTCACCCCACGGGGTTCGATTCACCTCTTCCACTATATCGTCAACCTTCAAGGTGGAAGCCGGCACCTTTGATGCGTGTTGACGCCCCGTTGGGAAACCCTAAGAGCAAGGTATGATGCAGCACAACGGCAAGTTTTCCCTCAGTAAGAAAACGAGGTTATCGAACCAGTAGGAGGAAGGAAACGTCTCAAATATGTTGCAAGCAACGTGGAAACCTGCACAACACAAACTCAAGACTTTGCCCCAACTAACAGTGACGTTGTCAATCTCACCGGTTGCTATAACAAAGGATTAATTGTATAGTGTGGAAGGTGATGATGGTTTGCAGCAAGTAAACAGTAACAGTGGAAGATGTATCAATGGTAAAGATTGGACCGGGGTCCATAGTTCACTAGAGGTGTTTTCCTTAGATAAACAAACATGGCATACTGGGTAAACAAATTACAGCAGGGCAATTGATAGGACTGAGCAAGGCATAACAATGCAATACTAGACATAAAGGTCCTATGAGATTCGATTGAGCAATAAAACAAGATACATAGACCACCATACAATTGCATCTATGACTAGAAGTCCACCTTTGGGTTATCATCCGAACCCCCTCTAGTATTAAGTTGCAAGCAACAGACAACTGCTTTAAGCAAAGTGTGTAAGGTAAACAATCCACTTGTTCCATGAACAAGAGACCGTTGTTTTCTCCCTAGTGGCAACAGCACATCTACAACCATAGAGATTTCTGTCACTTCACTTGATTAAGTAGAGGCATGAACCCACTATCGAGCATAAATACCCCCTCTTGGAGTCACTAGCAACTACTTGGCCAAGATAGCTACTAACAACAGAGAGCATGCAAGATCACAAACAACATAGACATGATAGAATCAATAAGACAAAACCATTAATCAATCTGACATATTAATCTCAATATCCATCGGATCCCCGCAAACACAACATGCATGATTACAAATAGATGAGATCTTGATCATGAACAGAGCTCACAAGATCTAGACATGAAAGCACAAGGAGGAGATACAACCATCTAGCTACTACATGGTCCCGTAGTCCAAGGTGGAACTACTCACGCTTCATACCGGAGGCTGGCATGATGAAGAAGCAGGCCTCCAGGATGATCTCCCCTCCGGCAGTGTGCCAGTAAGAGCTTCAGATCCCCCCCCCCCGATCTAGGGACGATGGTGGCGGCGGCTACAGACGGTTTCGTGGAATATTGATCGGGTACTTAGGGTTTAGGCATTGGGGGCTTCTTATAGGCGAAGCGGCGAGACAGGGGGCCACTAGGGCGGCTGCACCACCCCCCAGGCACGGGGTGGGCCCACCCGCGCGGCCAGGGGTGTGGCCTCTGGTGAGTCTCCTCTGTCTCGTATTCCGGCTTCGTGTTCCCCACGACAAAATATTGACTTTGGATTTTGTCCCGTCCAATTCCGAGATATTGATTTTCTGCCTTTCTGGAACCAAAAATAGAAGAAAATAGGCAACTGGCACTATGTGTCAGAGGGATAACCCCCAGTAGGGTCACAAGGGGTGAAACAAAGCCTAGATTGTCTAGCTCTGAGTAAAGAAAGAACCAGACCGAGTAAGTACGGCCGGGAGAGAGAATCGTGTGCGGCCGACATATGAACTGTGTCGGCCCGTATAAGACAAAGTTGTTAATCTTGCAGGAACCAACGAGCCGAGTCTTCCGAGGAAGGGCCGAGTCAGATAAGACGCGTGGCACCTTTCCGAGTGAGGTTTTTCAGGAGGGACCATGGTAAAGCGTGGTCAAAGGAGCCGGGTTACGCCCAAAGCAAGAGCTGACGTATAAAGTTATTGCGTGACGCCAAAAGGAACAGGAGGCGACGTACAGAAAGACCGTTGGATGTCTAGCTTTGTGGACTGGGCCACTGGGCTTAGAGCAAGCCCATGACCCATCCCACATTGTAGGGACCAAGATCCAAACAGTAAACCCTAGAACCCGAAGGGGTATAATCTAGCTAGCACTGCCTATATAAGGAAGGGAATAGCAGTAGTAGAAGGAGGTTGGACCAAGTAGGGAACTAGTGCCCAGAACACTAGTTCATACAGCTCAAGGAGCACTTGTAATTCTCAAGTATCAATCAAATCCCTAAGTTTGGAGAGTTCATCTTGTTCTTCGTGCATGGCAAGTCCATGTACTCCCTCCCCGGTGATCACAAGCACCCATTCGGCCCCCAACTTAAGCCTACCCATGGCATCTGTCGTGACACCACCACGACAGTTGGCACCCACCGAGGGGTAGAAGTAGGTGCTTGATGGAGTCTACATCCGGACGGGCAACATCATCGCCAAGATCGGCGAGCGCATCTACTCTGGCCTCATCCAGAGGTTTGGAGCTCTCAACTTCGTCAGCGACAACGCGGGGTGCTTCAGGACCAAGCCGTTCCCTAGGGGTTGTCGCTTCATCAAGTTCGGCGAGCACCAGGTCTATGTCGCCGTGCGCATGGAGCGCGCATATCTGGAGCGCGTCGTTCTGGCGCCGGATCCGCCAGCGGTTCCTGTCGCAGGAAAGCTTCACCAACTCGTATTTGTTGAGATAATGATGACAGCCCCTAACCCATCAGCTCCACTGATAGCTCCAGTAGTGAATGAGAATGTTGAGGGAGGAAATCATGAGGAGACACCAAAGGCTGCGAGAACAGCAAAGGCACCGTTGGAAAAGCCAGAAAACATAGCTAGGAGTAAAAGGGTTAAAGAGCTGCAAGATGCGATAGATAAGTTGGCAGAGCCAGTTGCGCAAGCAACTGACCCGGCATGTGTGCAAGCCGATTTAGAGGAGGCCAGGATCAAGGTTCTGGAGAAAGCCAAGGAATTAGCACAGTTACAGCAAGATGTGGATATCACAATCCGAGAGCTCAACTTGGCAAACCGAGTCAAGGGCGCAAACACCCGGCTTGATGCAACTAGGTTAAGAGGAAGAAACCTCAATGAGGAGCTGGCAGATGCAACGTCAAAAATAACGCTAGAGAACAGCAACGAACCCGCTATGCGGCCAACATACAATACAGCAGCAGCTAACCTGCGAGTCGTAGAAGAAGCAACGGCAGAATTACCCCATCTGATGGGAGAAGCAAAGAAAAGACAACAAGAGCGAGTCAATGAACTGGTAAGAGCAGCTGGCATGCTGAATGAAGCGTACTACAGAGTGAATCTGGGTATAGCAGGGAGGTCACAGCTGGTTCACTCGGCGACTCCTGTCCTGGCAAGATCAGTAGGTCACACGGCATCCTCACCCGGAACGGCGCCAAGACCGAGAAAAGAAAAAAGTGTGGATTCAGGGAAAAACAAGCAGATGATCACTTATGACCCGGCAATGGCTCAGGGAAGCCCAGCGCATGCACAGGGAACGAGAAGGAATAATGCCCAAGGAAATGAGAACCAGGAAAATGCAGGCCGAGAAAGGCAAGCAGGGCAAAGAAACGACAATGGAGGGCAAAATTTCGCGCCTCAACCTAGGTGTGGAGCTCACTCCGTAGGAGGAGGAAATCCAGCGCCGAATAATGCACTAGCTCAACCCGAAAGAAGACAGCAAAGCGCGGGAAAAGCATCACAACAGCCTGCTAACCCGAACGTGAATAGGTACAATGATGGTTACTCGGCGATGGTAAATGACGGATATGAACTACCGGATCACGCATATCAAGCGATGGGAGCTAGACTCGGAGGCAGGAATCTTTAGCCGGATGACGCAAGACTGAAGCTTGACCGGATAAACATGGCAGAACTGATCGAGTCGCAAGGTCCATAGGGCCCACCATGCTTTGGCCGAAGGATCATGAAGGAGCCACCTGTACCAAATTTCCAGTTGGCCAGAGGAACAAAAACATTTGATGGAAGCACAAAGCCAGAGGATTGGCTCATAGATTATGGAACTGCTATGAAAATCGTGCAGGGGAATTTGAGATGGGCAGTACAATATGTACCGCAAATGCTAGAAGGACCAGCTCGGGTATGGCTAAACAATTTGCCGCCCGGAAGCATCAACAGTTGGATCGATTTTCAAGACGCTTTTGTGAGCAATTTCACAAGCACCTACAAGAGGCCGAATCGCCCACAACAGCTAGCAATGTGCAAACAAAGGCCGAATGAGACACATAGAGAATTCCTCACAAGACGGTGCACAATGCGCAACTCTTGTGAAGGGGTAATCCAGTCACAGGCAATCGCTTGGTTTTCCCAAGGTTGCAGACACGGAAGTGTGTTGTGGCAGAGGCTATAAAGAGATATGCCAACAAGCTTAGCAGAAACAATAAGGATTGCTGACGCATATGCGTTGGGAGATCCGACTCAGCCTCTACTCATGTCGGCAGATGGGATGAATGAGACTCAGATCTATGACGCTGCCGGGTCGCAGAGGCGCCAAGAAAGATCCGAATACAGAAGCAAAAGAAGAGATGAAAGTCCAGACTACATATATGGTTCGACTCAGGTTGCAGTCGTGAGTCAGGATCATCCAGATGCTGGAAGTATCCAACATCAGAGGACAAATGGACAACAACACTGGGTGCCAAAGAATGATGTCAAAAAGCCATATGAATAAAGGAAGCAATATCAGGACCGACAGAAGTATACCTATGAGATGATGCTAGACCAGTCGTGTAAATTTCACACGCCTAGTCTGAGTAAGCCAGCAAATCACACAACAAGACAATGCACTTGGTTTCAGAAAGGATATAGAGTGGATTCGCCGAGTAAGCAGCTACCACCACCTCCCCCTCCACCACTTACAGAACGAAATGCTCAGGCTGTGGGAACGGATAACAGATACGAAAACAGGCAGCCAAGGTATCATAATCAAGAGAGAATAGAAACTGTGCACCAGGTGCAAAATCCAAGAGGTGATGACGCTCATGTCGGCCACGGAACTAGAAATGAGTACAGAGAACATCACCAGAGCTATTTCGTCTTCGTCACAAAGCCGAATGACAAAAAGAGTCAGCAGCGACGGATGATGGAGGTGAATGCCACAATGCCGGCAATTCCCAAGTACATGCATTGGTCTGAGCAAGAGACAACTTGGAGCATAAAGGATCACCCCAAGATCATGCCAACCCCAGGCGGATATGCTCTAGTCTTAGATCTAACGTTCATGGGCCCTGATATCAATGTGAAGTTTTCCAAGGTACTGATCGATGATGGCAGTAGCATCAACATCATGTACAAGGATACCATTCTCAAGCTAGGAATTACCATGAACATGCTGGAGCCGACTAAGACAACTTTCCATGGCATTGTGCCAGGATTGTCCTGTGAGCCAATTGGCAAGATCTAGGTCGACGTCTTATTCGGCAACAGGGAAAATTGTCGCACTGAAGCAATAGAGTTTGAGGTGGTTGATTTAGTCAGCTCATATCACACCTTACTCGGCAGGCCGGCTATGGCAAGGTTTATGGATACTCTTCACATAGCTTACTTGAAGATGAAGCTGACATGCCCATGTGGGGTGATTACAGTTGAAGGAGATTCAAAAGGTCCATTGCTTGTGCCTCAGCCGTATCTTCACTGGCCGAGTCAATGGTCATAGCACAGGAAAAGCATCAAATGTTGGAGGTGGCAGCATTGGCCAAAGCAACACAAATGTCCATGTCGGCACTCACTAACCCGCATGACAATGTGTCATTTCAAGCTACCAAAGAGACTAAGAAGGTACAGGTGGATGAGATTTTCCTAGAGCGTACAGTTACCATTGGGGATGGCCTCACTGACAAATAGGAAAGCGAGCTCACCAGCTTCCTCCGTGAGAATTGAGATATATTTGCATGGTCCACACAGGATTTGCAAGGAGTTCCGAGGGAGCTGGCTGAGCACTCTCTTCATGTAAGGCCAGAGGCCAAGACGGTGAAGCAACCCATCCGCCACTTCATCGAAGATAGGAGGAAACTAATAGCTGCTGAGATTGCCAGGCTCTTAGCTGTTGGATTCATCATGGAAGTACTGCACCCGGATTGGTTATCAAATCCAGTCTTGGTAAAAAAGAAAAAAGACGACCCGAACGTGGCAGTGGTATGGCGCATGTGTATTAATTACACGAACCTCAATAAGGCGTGTCCAAAAGATCCATTTCCCCTGCCACGGATCGACCAAGTCATAGATTCTACTACTGGGTGTGAGTTGTTGTCATTTGTGGACGCGTATTCTGGATTCCATCAGATACCACTGAATCTGAATGATCAAATAAAGATAGCTTTTATCACCCCGTACGGGGCTTATTGCTATCGTACCATGCCATTTGGACTGAGAAATGCAGGTGCAACATATCAAAGATGCATGCAAAAATGCTTGCAAGATCAATTGGACAAAAATGTTCAAGTATACATCGATGACGTGGTGATAAAAACCAAGCAAAGTCACACTCTAATTGAGGACCTGCGTCAAACATTCGCAAACTTGAGAAGATTCCGGATGAAACTTAACCCGGAAAAATGCACATTTGGTATCCCGGCTGGCAAGTTACTCGGATTTCTTGTATCCAGCCGAGGAATTGAGGCTAACCCGACAAAGATCAAGGCCATTGAAAGAATGGAATTGCCAAGAACCCTCAACGATGTCCAGAAGTTCACAGGATGCTTGGCCTCATTGAGTAGATTTATTAGTCGGATAGGTGAAAAAGCCCTACCACTATATCAACTGATGAAAAAATGAGACAAATTCACATGGACACAGCAAGCTGATAGGGCTTTCCATGAATTAAAGAAAATTTTGGCAACAGCACCAATATTAGCATCACCACTGTCCAAAGAGCCAATGTTGCTCTATGTCGCCACAACCAACAGAGTTGTAAGTGCAGTGATAGTGGTTGAACGCGAAGAGGAGGACAAATCAGTCCAAAGGCTAGTTTATTACTTGAGCGAAGTGCTCTCTGTGTCAAAACAGAATTACCCGCATTATCAAAAAATGACATATGGGGAAATGGCAGCAAAGAAGCTAAAACATTATTTTTAAGAACACCCAATCCGGGTAATATGCGAGGCACCTATCTCGGATATATTCGGCAGCAAAGATGCTAGTGGCCGAGTCGCAAAATGGGCCATAGAGCTAGCACCATATACTCCACAGTATGATAGGCGAGATGCAATTAAATCCCAAGCTGTTGCAGACTTCCTCGTAGATTGGATGGAAATGCAGTACAAACCACCACTGCCAGACCCGAACTACTAGAAAATGCATTTTGATGGGTCCAAGACGAAAATGGGTCTGGGCGTCGGGATAGTGCTCACATCGCCAAAGAGGGATCAGCTCAAGTATGTGCTACAAATTCATTTTGCTGCTTCCAAAAACGTTGTCGAGTATGAAGCACTTGTCCACGAAATCAAAGTGTCCAAAGAGATTGGCATCAAAAGGATCATGTGTTTTGGCGATTCGGATTTGGTGATTTAGCAAGTGTCTGGAAATTGGGACGCGCTGGACGCAAACATGGCATTATATCGTTTCCATGTGCAACAAATTTCGGAATACTTTGACGGGTGTGAATTCCACCATGTCCCAAGAGCAGAAGATGAAGCAGCAGATGTATTATCCAAGCTAGGTTCATCTCGGCAAGCAATACCACCAGGAATAGCATTGGAACATCTCAGAAAATCATCGATCAAGCCCTCGCCAGAATCCGAGTCGATATTTATTCCGGCAATACAATAGTCAGACGTTGCACCAATGGACATTGACTCAGGGGAAGGTTCGACTCACTCGGGGACTGACCCGCTAACTTCAGGGGTTGCTGAATCACACTCGGGTACTCCTCAGGTCATGTCGGCAGAACATATGTCGACGGAGCCAATGGAAATTGATGGGGAAGCAGACTCGGAGCCACTAATACCAACATGGGCACAACCAATATTCAACTACTTAAAGGATGGAACTTTGCCGAATGATGAGATCTTGGCAAGGCAAACAGAAAGAAGAGCAAAAGCATACACCATAATCAACAAGGAGTTGTACAAGAGAAGTGTGACTAGTGTACTGCAGCGTTGCATCAGCTCAGAGGAAGGCCAGGCGATTTTGTTGGATATTCATCAAGGGGAATGTGGGCACCATGCATCATCAAGAGCATTGGTGGCCAAGGCGTTCCGACATGGATTTTATTGGCCAAGCGCATTGGCACAGGCACAAGAGCTAGTCGGAAAATGCAATGGTTGCCAACATTATGCATCCAAGTCACATTTACCAGCCTCTGAATTAAAGACTATACCAATCACTTGGCCATTTGCAGTATGGTTCCTAGATATGGTAGGACCATTCAAACCAGCAAGGGGAGGCATGACTCATATTTTGGTGATGATTCATAAGTTCACCAAATGGATAGAAGTGAAACCCATCAAAAAATTGGACGGTAAAACAGCTGTCACATTCTTAAGGGACATAATCCTAAGATATGGTTACCCACACAGTGTAATCACAGATAATGGCACAAACTTTGCTGAAGGAGTTTTTGCTCGTTTCTGCAGAAAAAACCAAATAAGACTCGATGTAGCATCAGTCGCTCATCCTAAATCAAATGGACAAGTTGAACGAGCTAATGGCTTAGTTCTATCAGGGATAAAACCCCGCTTGATGGAAACACTCCAGAGATCACCTGGTTGTTGGATAGAGGAACTACCCTCAGTGCTATGGAGCCTATGGACAACTCCGAATCGATCAACAGGCTATACGCCATTTTTCCTTGTGTATGGGGCAGAAGCAGTTTTGCCTGCCGACATAGAGTACGACTCGCCAAGGATAAGGCAATACTCGGAAGGCGAGGTAAAAGAGGCCCAAGAATATGGAGTCGACTTACTCAAAGAAGCAAGGGAACTGGCATTATCTAGATCCGCTATATATCAGCAAAATCTCTGACGCTACCATAGCCGGAAAGTTCAACCTCGTGTTTTTTGAGAAGGGTATATGGTGCTAAGGCTAGTGAAGCGCACAGCTGGAATGCATAAGTTATCACCCCCATGGGAAGGTCCATTCATTGTGAAGCAATCTTTCAGCAAGGGGCTCGATGAGTGCAGGTGCATCTTCATCAGGCCAGAGCATGCAAAACGCATGAATGGCCGATTTGAGCAAATCCATGCGCAGGACTTGAGGGTATGGATGCTCTCCCAAAGCACTTCGAGATGCTCATCATTGGTCGCCTCGCCATCAGATGGATCACCAGACTAGGCTCTCACCTTCTTCATGGCCCGAATAGCAAACAAATTCGCTTCAGGAAAATTCTCTGCAAGCAAAAGAGAATCTTAGCAAAGTAACAAAAAAAGATGACAAAGTCAAGAACAAGAAAGCACAGTGCAAAAAAGAGTAAGAACTCACTACCAAGAAAAGAGTTGATAGTGTCGAGTCTGGTTTTCCAAGCCTTGGCCTTGGCTTGGAGTGCGTCCAGATCCAGGTTCACCGACTCAACCGCCGACTCGGCCTCCTTGAGCAGCTCCCTGGTTTTCTCGGTGCTGGCGGCGTGCTGGTCCTCTTTCTCGGCAAGCTCTTCCTTCAGCCCCTTCACCTCGGCCAAGTATTTCTACTCCATGTCGGCCATCAGCTTCTTCATCCGAGTCACCTCATCTCGCTCCTTCTGGAGTTCGGCTTGGTGCTTCTCTACTTATTCTGAACAAACTACTCGTCAGCAGCGATAAAAATATCTTGACCTACCAGGATAATAAGGCAAGAAAATGGCATGAACACAAAACAGCGCGAGGAAGGCAAAAAACTTACTCTCCATCTCGCTGATCTGCGAGTGGAGCTCCTCGATGGTGGACTAGGCAGAGGCTTTGGGAAAAGAGCGAGAAAGACTAAGAAAGTTAACCGAAGGAAGATACGCCGAATAAAGATAGGGCGAGTAAGAAAATTACCTTTGCCTTGGGTGTTAATTTGCAGCTTTTCATAAGCAAGTTCGAGCTTGTGATGCTCCAGGAGGAGAGCTTGATGCACCTTGGTGCGCTCATTATATGTGAGCTGCAAAGGGAAAAAGACAGTGATTAAATGGAAAAATCAAGCTCTCAGATAGATAAAGAATGACTCCTATCTAAGAGCTTACAGCCGAATAAGTTTCTCATTCGGCAGTAACCTCGGGGACTAGGGATCAAAACTCTAGCATATGAGCTTGGCTAAGGAAATGAAAGGCTAAGTTATTGCTTGGAGCTTACAGCCGAGTAAGTTCCTTACTCGGCAGTAACCTCGGGGACTAGGTGATATGTATTACAGAAATACTCATTGACGCGAAAGAGTAGAAAGATCATTTACCTCGTTCACTTCGTCAGCACGGGCCATTAAGGTGATGGATTGCTAGGTCATATCAGAGACGGCCTTGGGGCCCAGCACCAGTTTTTGCTACCACGGGTACTGATCTCTTGCTCGCCAGTTGCATTCCACGCCAAAGCATAAGGCTCAGCCGAACCAAGGCCATTCCCGCTGAGCGTTCGAGTGAGAACTTGCCCCATTTTCAGGGTAGTTCCCACATTGGCGCGGGTGGCAGCAGCACTAGTGTCGTGGGCAACAGCTTTAGAGCCATCACCTTACCCGGCAGCCGCGGACCTGCCCGATTTACCGGTTGAAGCAAGCATTGTTGCCAGCGTCAGGGGCCAGATCTGAGGAGCAGTACCCGGAGCGCAAACCAAAGTTGTTTGCTTGCTGGAGGTGGTCTTGCTGGATGAAGGGCGAGTTGAACCAGGAGCCGTAGGCTGGGTCTGACTCTTTGACAGAAGAGGAGAGTGAGCAGATTTATTCGGAGAAGTAAGGGGAGCTGACTGACTGGGCTTAGCATTTTTGTCGGCACCAAGATCAGAAAGTTGTTCATGTGCACCAGCTGGTGGGCTGATGCCAGAGGAACTGGTGGCGGAGGTTTTCTCGGTGCCAGTGTCACTGGCACCAAGATCATGAAGTTGTTCCTGACCAGCGCCAGGGGTGCTGGGCCGAATCTCCTTCGTCGGGTGTGCCACCAGGTCTGACTGACACTGAGAAGCTTGAGCCTCAACAGTGGGAGCCTCGACTTGGATGGGGTTCTACACCGCAGGATCAGTGGGAGCATGAGCAGGCCTTAGCGGCAAGGCGATGCTAGGAGCAGCCTGGTTAGCCGACAGAGGCGCGGCGCTGAAAACAACAAGGCACGCGTAAGAAAACAGAAGCAACATATAAGAAGGAAAAACATAAAGTAAGCAGAACGCAAAAGCTTACCCAGTGACGACCGGGTCGCGTGGTGGGAGACGCGTGACTCGGCGCCCAGCAGCTTTCCGAGTATTGGCCAGCGTAGCAGCAGCAGGAGCATCTGGAGTGGCTTTGCTCTTCTTGGCTGGCTGAGTCCTGGAGGAGGCCCCGCGTCGCTTATTCGTCTTAGCGACAGGGATCTTGCCGACACCACCCACGGCGAGAGGAGGAGTGTCATGTACCTGGCCAGCTGCATAAGTGAATGACAGGCTTACTTGAATAAGTTAGAAGGCTAAGGTCACAAGGCTTGTACCTCCAAAATCGTCCAATCATCATCCTCATCATGGTCAGACCAATCTTGTAAGGGGTTACGAGATTGACTCTTACCCGAAGCTGAAGCAGCAGCTACATGTGGGATGGGCATGAAGCACTCCAGGTCGAACTCGACTTCATCGGAGTCGGAGCGATCCTCGTTATAACCGCAAGGAGGGACAGTACTGTCATCAACCTGGTGAACAAGGTTCTGCGAGAAACAAACAGAATAACTATCAAGAACTAGACTAAGAGTAGCAAACGAGCTAAAGCTGACTCGGCGATAAAGGTTACTTGGAAACTTACCTAGGGTACAGGCTTGACCTAGCTAAACGGAGGGCATCTCCAAGCCCAATCATCCGCCAAGTTCAATTTGAAGATCGATCTTACTCGGCGAGCAATGGAATCATGGGTAAGCTCCTTCGTGGAGTGTCGAGTGGGATCGTGGGAGCCACTCATGAAGCACATCTTGTGGCTCCTGGCTTGGATAGGGCTTACCCGACGCGAGATGAAGGTGCACATGAGGTCCCTGTCGGCAAGATGAAAGTTCTCATCCGGCGATAGCAACCTTTCCAAGATCACGTTAGCCTCGTTCACCCCAGCGTCTTGGTCGCGCGGGTCAAGCTGTCAGAGCTTCTTGCTGGGGACCTCGTCCGAGAAAGAGGGGAGTCGAATGTTATCAGTGGACCCGCTGTTTTTGACATAGAAGAAAGTCCTATGCCATTTCTTGCAAGAGTCAAGGCCAGTAACCCGTGGAAAGATGGAGTCTCTCCTGGGTGTGATACTAGCGGCTCCGCACCGATTCGGCCTCTTCTTGGCTCGAGGAGCACCAGGCTGGGGAACAACTTGGACCCTGAAACTAAAGTATTTGGCCCACAGAAGAACTGTAGGCCAAATCCCAAGGTAGGCCTCGCAAGCGAAAATAAAGCAAGATAAGGAGCCAATCGCGTTGGCAGGAAGATGATGGGACTGGAGATGGAATGTAGACAGAAACGAAGAAAAGAAGGATCTCACTGGAAGAGCGAAACCTCGCTCAAAGTGAGAAAGGAAGACCACCCGCTCATTGGCATCAGGTTTAGGAGAGATCTCGCCGGTGGGAAGACGACAATCCACCTGCAGCGGGATACGCCTGGTGGAGCGGAGCCATTCGACCTCCTCGGTGGAGACCTCTGAGCCCTCCCAGCCGTCGCGCTCGCCGTCAGTCGCGTCCATGATCCTCCTAGACTCAATCTCCTCCGCCGTTGGAAGAGGTTTGGAAGAACAGGGAACCATGGTGGAATGAGAAGAGAAATGGAGCAATCACAGGGCAAGAACAGGAAGAAGGAAGAACCGCAAAGGGGGAGGTTTGATTTTGCAGGCGCAAGGAAGAAGAAGAGGCAGGGGAAACTGAACGTGCATGGGGGAAGTTGTAACCCCCTCACCCCTACTTAAGGGCAGTAAAAATCCCAATCGTGGGATCCCACTGCGCTGTGTGGCCATGTACCCGGCCGAGTAGGACAATCAGCGGGCACCACGTGGAAATAATACACGCAAAATCCCCTGCCATGTCACGAAAGGAAGGACAAGGGGCGCAGACCGATGGGACAACCACAGTGACGGGGAATAAGTGCGCAGCCATCACTGTGCCACCAGAACTTGGAACAAAATTTGAGGCAAGTAACCATGATTACCAGCTGTCAGTGACTGAAGCACGCCAAAAATGACTCGGCACAAGGTGAAAACGAGCAAGAAAGTCAAAAAATTGACCCAGAAGCTGTCAGATAGACTCGGCAAAATGCGAAACCATGCCGAATAGTGCGCCATAAGCAAGGAATAAGGGCAAAATAAAAAGTTCCAACTACATCAAAGGAACCTGGAGACGCCTAACATCTAGAACTGCTAGACCTCACCAGCTTCGGGGACTAATGTCGGGGGGATAACCCCCGGTAGGGTCACAAGGGGTGAAACAAAGCCCAGCTTGGCTAGCTCCGAGTAAAGAAAGAACCAGACCGAGTAAGTACGGCAGGGAGAGAGAATCGTGTGCGGCCGACATATGAACTGTGTCGGCCCGTATAAGACAAAGTTGTTAATCTTACAGCAACCAACAAGCCGAGTCTTCCGAGGAAGGGCCGGGTCAGATAGGACGTGTGGTACCTTTCCGAGTGAGGTTCAGGAGGGACCATGGTAAAGCATGGTCAAAGGAGTCGGGTGACGCCCAAAGCAAGAGCTGACGTACAAAGTTACGGCGTGATGCCAAAAGGAACACGAGGCGACGTACAGGAAGACCGTTGGATGTCTAGCTTTGTGCACTGGGCCACTAGGCTTAGAGCAAGCCCATGACCCGGCCCACATTGTAGGGACCAAGATCCAAACAGTAAACCCTAGAACCCAAAGGGGTATAAGCTAGCTAGCACTGCCTATATAAGGAAAGGCATAGCAGTAGTAGAAGGAGGTTGGACCAAGTAGAGAACTAGTGCCCAGAACACTAGTTCATACAACTCAAGGAGCACTTGTAATTCTCAAGTATCAATCAAATCCCTACGTGTGGAGAGTTCATCTTGTTCTTCGTGCATGGCAAGACCATGCACTCCCTCCCCGGTGACCACAAGCACCCATTCGTCCCCCAACTTAAGCCTACCCATGGCATCTGCCGTGACACCACCACGACACTGTGGCATCTTGTTAATAGGTTAGTACCAGAAAACATATAAAAACACCTCAAAGTATGGACAAAGCAAAGCAAAGTAGATACTAAAGAAGCATGGAACATCAAAAATTATAGATACGTTTCCGACGTATCAAGCATCCCCAAGCTTAACTCTTCCTCGTCCTCGAGTAGGTAAGTGATAAAATAATAATTTTTGAGGTGACATGCACCATCAAAACCAAGATCAAACCATTTGCAAGCATTGAAAGCTGGGATCAAAGAACTCTAAACATGAGCATGAAAGATGGATTTCTAAAAGTAAGACAAAGTAACTAAGAATGCAACATGAAAGGCTACAAACAAAGATCATGAATAACATGCATTGAAAAAAGTTTGTTTGTTTGACATACAGAAAACATAGCATAGTGGCATTCAGCTTGTCCCTCATGGAGTAGCAAATAGATGCATATGACACCTTCAAAGTTCATAAGAGTGACTAGATACAAATAGCACAAGAACAAGCAATATCAACAATATGCATCAATCAGTAAGTTTTGGGACACTGCACATAGAACTAAGAATGGCAACTATGCTATCTTAACTGGTGCCTAAAGGTAGAAAGTGGAGACTCAATATAATAGTGGAAGAAAGGCCCTCCATAAAGGAAAGCAGGGATTTCAAGTTTCAAAAAGAGCTTCCAAAAATTATGGTACTTGTTAGCTTTCAGCCCTCATTGCCCATATCATAAGCATCTTGAAGTGATTAAGGTTAAAGTGAACAAACTATGGAGTATATGCATGACAAAGTATAAGTTAGCAATCTCATGTCCCTTGAATACGAGGGCCGCACCTCATGCTACTCAACTTTAGTCACATGTAAGTTCTTGTCATAGTAAGTACATGTGTACAATAGAGAACCGCCAACGGGGTACCCCTTGCACATGGTACAGGAGCTTTCCCATAACCAAAATGACAAGGCAAGCAGACAATGAGCATCTCAGCGATCTTTTTATTTGCTATTTGCATAGGTTTTTATTGAGGATGTTTCACATATTGCTCATTATGGTGATGCTACAAGTTTCCACCATTATTAGGCATCGCTTAGGCTAGCGGCCCAAGCGTTTCTATAACACAAAATACATAACTCCATGGACTTACAAGCTCCCTTTTTATTTCACACCGGCGACATCCATAAACAAAAGAGCATGATATCAACTGTGTACAAAGTACAAGTGAAATGTTGAAAACGTTACCAATGAAAACATGGTTCTGCTAATTCCAACGTATAAGTGCAAGCATATACAACATAGATAACACAATGGTTCAAGTTTATTAGGGGCAAGAAATATAAAGTGTGTCATCAAGTTTTTGAGAGCTGATGGCGCCCAGTACTTGTCGTGGAACGCTTTGTTGGAAACCCCAAGAGCAAGGTATGAAGCAGCACAGTAGCAAGTTTCCCTCAGTAAGAAACCGAGGTTATCGAACCAGTAGGAGGAAGGAAACGTCACACAGGTGTTGCAAGAAACACGAAGACTTGCACAACACAAACTCAAGACTTTGCCCCAACGAATTAGTGAGGTTGTCAAGCTCACCGATTTGTTGTAACAGAGGATTAAACGTATGGTGTGGAAGGTAATGGTTTGCAGCAAGTAAATAGTAACAGTGGAAGATGTATCAATGGTAAAGATTGGACCGGGGTCCATAGTTCACTAGAGGTGCTCTCCTTAGATAAACAACATGGCATGAAGGGTAAACAAATTACAGCGGGGCAATTGACAGGAACTGAGCAAGGCATAACAATGCAACTACTAGCCAGAAAAATCCTATGAGGTTGATTGGGCAATACAACAATATACATAGACCGTCATCCAACTGCATCTATGACTATAAGTCCACCTTCAGGTTATCATCCGAACCCCCTCCAGTATTAAGTTGCAAGCAACAGACAACTGCTTTAAGCAAAGTGTGTAAGGTAAACAGTCCACATGTTCCATGAACAAGAGACCGTTGTTTTCTCCCTAGTAGCAACAGCACATCTACAACCGAAGAGATTTCTGTCACTTCCCTTGGAAACTAGAGGCATGAACCCACTATCGAGCATAAATACCCCCTCTTGGAGTCACTAGCAACTACTTGGCCAAGATAACCCCTAGCAACGGAGAGCATGCAAGATCACAAACAACACAAACATGATATAATCATAAAGATAAAACCATTAATCAAACCAACATACTAGTCTCAATATCCATCAGATCCCCGCAAACACAACATGCATGATTACAAATAGATTAGATCTTAATCATGAACGGAGCTCACAAGATCTATACATGAAAGCACAAAGGAGGAGATACAACCATCTAGCTACTAATGGACCCATAGTTCAAGGTGGAACTACTCATGAATCATACTGGAGAGAAGGCCTACGGGATGATCTCCCCTTTGGCAGGGTGCCGAGAAGAACTTCAGATCCCCCCCCCCCCCGATCTAGGGACGATGGTGGTGGCGGCTACAGACGTTTTCGTGGATTTCTGATCGGGTACTCAGGGTTTCTGCATCGGGGGCTTCTTATAGGCGAAGGGGCGAGACCGGGAGGTGGCTAGGGCCACCAAACCCTAGTCAGGCACGGGCCCACCTGCCCCCGTGCCTAGGGTGGGTCTGGCCCCCCTGGCCGGCCCCTCCGGCTCTCCTCTGGACTTCTTGTTCTCCATAGAAAGTAGTTGACTTTGACGTTTATCCCGTCCAATTCCGAGAATATTTCTTTACTAACTTTTCTGAAACTGAAAACAGCATAAAACAACCATCTGGCACTGTTGCAACTTGTTAATAGGTTAGTACCAGAAATCATGTAAAAAGCATCTCAAAGTGTGGACAAGTAAAGCAAAGTAGATACTAAACAAGCATGGAGCATCAAAAATTATAGATACGTTTCCAACGTATCAAGAGCTTTAATCACTAATTTTTCACATAACAAAATACTTTTTAATTGGAAGGTAGATGAAAACAAGAATATACTTGAAATGGTGTAACACACCATGCATAGGAGTTTATAGTGGACACTTTGGAATAACTTGGTTTCTTGGGAGATGGAAGCATGAGTAGAGCTTAATCATACAAGTGGAGGCTAGAAAAACACTAGGAGCAACCAACTAAGAGAGCAATAATGTCCATCATAATGCAGAGCGACAAAACATTACTAATCAAAGCATAGAGTGGTACTACAAGTCAAGGACTAAATGATCATAGAGGATATGGTTACTTGTTCATAGTCATAACATGGTGTGAGCATGTGCCAAGTCAACCCAAACAAAGCATCAAAGGACAATACCACAATATTATGCTTTTGTATGCTAAAACAACGCATGATTCTTCCAAGGCACACTAAGAAATCCCAATTGTTTGGAACAAGTCATGCTACAATAATAATCACTAAGCGTAAGGTCAAAATAACACCTAGGATGACATGCTAAAGTCTAAGTCACAGTCAATCCAAGCTCCCCATGCACTTTCAAGCAAGAACTTTCTACTCCTTTCCAACACCAATCGACTTATTTGAAACAACACGGCGAGAACGGGGGTCCAAACTACTTTATTCAAGCAAACTAAACAAACTAAGCAAAGCAAATGAAAACTAAGACGCTCCAAGAACAACACAATGGTGTATGAAATAATAAAAACGAAGTGTCTAGAAAGACCTGAGCTTTTTTATTGATGAAGAAAGGGATGCCTTGGGCATCCCCAAGGTTTGACGCTTGTACCTCTTGGATATTTTTTGGGGTGAAACCGGGGTGGCATCCCCAAGCTTGAGCTTGTGTCCATTCTTCATCTCATTACATCATTTTCTCTCCACACCTGATATTTTTCCTTCATACAAAACTTCACACAATCTTCATTAGCAACATTAGTGTATTCAAAATATAATAGACCTTTGGGTTTATCTTTAGAATAGCAAAACTTTCACTAAAAACACAAGCTACTGTAGCAACTCCTTCAAAAATCTCAATTTTCCAAAAAGAACCCAAAAAGGAATCAATAAGAAGCAAATGCAAATAATGGCAAAAATCTGTCAAAACAAACCAGTAGGTAGAAACCGATTTTTTTGGAGACCTTCTGTTTCTCAAATCAAACTGTTGAACTAAAAAAGTTAGCTAATATACGGGGGGATTCATTCGTAAATTTTCATCTCAATCAGACTTATAGAGACTCCTCACGAATTTTTATGGTGGAGGACAAAAATCTGTTTCGGGACAGCAACTCCCCAAATCTTACTTCCCTCTCATTAGAGGTCATTCTTGGCACAAAAAGCAAATAAAAAGAATAAGGAGAGGTCATTACTGAAGTAATAACTTACAAGACTCAAGGAAACTCTTGGGTTATCTCCCAGCAAGTACTTTTATTTAACTCCTCTAAGTTAGGCACAAGAAGCAAGAAATCAAGTATTTTAACATGAAGAAGCATTAACAATAATACTTGCAAAGTCTTCAACTATGAAAGGTATCTCATCCAAATGAGTTTTGGAGGATTGATACGTTGGAAACGTATCTATAATTTTTGATGCTCCATGCTTGTTTAGTATCTACTTTGCTTTACTTGTCTACACTTTGAGGTGTTTTTTACATGTTTTCTGGTACTAACCTATTAACAACTTGCAACAGTGCCAGATGCATGTTTTCTGCTGTTTTTGGTTTCAGAAAATTTAGTAAAGAAATATTCTCGGAATTGGACGGGACGAAGGACAAAGTCAATAACTTTCCGTGGGGAACAAGAAGTCTAGAGGAGAGCCCGAGGGGCCGGCTAGAGGGGCCAGACCCCCCCCCCCCCCCCCCAGGCGCGGGTGGGCCCTACCCCACGCCTGGCTAGGGTTTAGTCGCCCTGGTGGCCGCCTCGGTCTCCCCCTTCGCCTATAAGAAGCCCCCGATACAGAAACGTTCGGTACCCGATTAGAAATCCATGAAACCGTCTGTAGCCGCCGCCACCATCGTCCCTAGATCGGGGGGATCTGAAGCTCTTCCCGGCACCCTGCCGGAGGGGAGATCATCCTGGAGGCCTTCTCTCTGGTATGATTTGTGAGTAGTTCAACCTTGGACTATGGGTCCATGTAGTAGCTAGATGGTTGTATCTCCTCCTTTGTCCTTTCATGTATAGATCTTCTGAGCTCCGTTCATGATCAAGATCTAATCTATTTGTAATCATGCATTATGTCTTTGCGGGGATCTGATGGATATTGAGATTATTATGTTGGTTTGATTAATGGTTCTATTTTTATGATTCTATCATGTCTGTGTTGTTTGTGATCTTGCATGCTCTCCGTTGCTAGTGGTTATCTTGGCCAAGTAGTTGCTAGTGACTCCAAGAGGGGGTATTTATGCTCGATAGTGGGTTCATGCCTCTAGTTTCCAAGGGAAGTGACAGAAATCTCTTCGGTTGTAGATGTGTTGTTGCTACTAGGGAGAAAACAACGGTCTCTTGTTCATGGAACATGTGGACTGTTTACCTTACACACTTTGCTAAAAGCAGTTGTCTGTTGCTTGCAACATAATACTAGAGGGGATTCGGATGATAACCTGAAGGTGGACTTCTAGTCATAGATGAAATTGGATTACGGTCTATGTATATTGTTGTATTGCCCAATCAACCTCATAGGATCATTCTGGCTAGTAATTGCATTGTTATGCCTTGCTCAGTTCCTGTCAATTGCCCCGCTGTAATTTGTTTACCCTTCATGTTATGTTGTTTATCTAAGGAGAGCACCTCTAGTGAACTATGGACCCCGGTCCAACCTTTACCATTGATACATCTTCCACTGTTACTTGTTTACTTGCTATAAACCATTACCTTCCACACCATACATTTAATCCTTTGTTACAGCAAACCGGTGAGCTTGACAACCTCACTGATTCGTTGGGACAGAGTCTTGAGTTTGTGTTGTGCAGGTCTCCACGTTGCTTCCAACACCTGTGTGACGTTTCCTTCCTCCTTCTGGTTCGATAACCTCGGTTTCTACTGAGGGAAATCTTGCTGCTATACTCTTCATACCTTGCCCTTGGGGTTTCCAACGAAGCACTCTTCCTCCCTGTTGAGTGTAGCATCAAGGATCCCTTCTCATCTCTCTTTGGTTCACTAGTTTCATCAAAAGGATTTTCAGGAACAATCCAGTCAAAATTCTTTTCAAAGGATTCATGCATCCTAACAAGCTTAAAGGGGATGGGTATCTTAAATTCCTCTCTAGGTTTGGTTTTATCTGAAGTACCCACATCATCTACACATGAGCCTAGCATATTAAAATGCTCAAAGACCTTTTTGTCTTCCTTAGCAACATCATGGAACTCTTTGAGTAAAGTTTCAAGAATGAATTCTCTCTTTTCAGCATTCTTTTCTTCTTTTAGTTTTAGGAACAAAATTTGCATCATGGGGTTAAGGCTAACAAACCTAGCCTCCAACATATGAACTAAAGAAGCTGCAAAAGTTTCATAATTAGGAGCAAGTTCTGCTATAGATCTATCCGCAATATCCTCATGTTTTTTAACATGATTGAAGAATTCTTCAATATTTTCTTTCCCAATTATAGAGCCACTACCTATCAAAAGGTCCTTCTGGGCGAACTTGGGGAACAACATGGTGAGCAAGAGCAAGGTGGCAACTAGAGTAGGAACTAATTTTTTTGTGTTTTTGATAAGAGAAAGCAAACCAAACTAAACTATTTTTTGGAGTTTTTGAAAAAAAGAAGCAAACAAAGCCAAGCAAAAGAAACTAAGCAAACTAAAAACAAATTAAAGAGAAAGGTTGAGGAGGACTCCCCTTATGAAGACGTCCTTAGCCTCCCCGGCAACGGCGCTAGGAAAGTCTTGATGCGTGTTGACGCCCCATTGGGAAACCCCAAGAGCAAGGTATGATGCAGCACATCAGCAAGTTTTCCCTCAGTAAGAAACCGAGGTTATCGAACCAGTAGGAGGAAGGAAACTTCTCAAAGGTGTTGCAAGCAACGTGGAAACCTGCACAACACAAACTCAAGACTTTTCCCCAACTAACAGTGAGGTTGTCAATCTCACTGGTTGCTGTAACACAAAGGATTAACTGTATGGTGTGGAAGGTGATGATGGTTTGCAGCAAGTAAACAGTAACAGTGGAAGATGTATCAATGGTAAAGATTGGACCAGGGTTCATAGTTCACTAGAGGTGTTCTCCTTAGATAAACAAACATGGCATGCTGGGTAAACAAATTACAGCAGGGCAATTGACAGGACTGAGCAACGCATAACAATGCAATACTAGACATCATGATCCTATGAGATTCGATTGGGCAATCAACAAGATACATAGACCGTCATCCAACTGCATCTATGACTAGAAGTCCACCTTCAGGTTATCATCCGAACCCCCTCCAGTATTAAGTTGCAAGCAACAGACAACTGCTTTAAGCAAAGTGTGTAAGGTAAACAGTCCACATGTTCCATGAACAAGAGACCGTTGTTTTCTCCCTAGTAGCAACAGCACATCTACAACCAAAGAGATTTCTGTCACTTCCCTTGGAAACTAGAGGCATGAACCCACTATCGAGCATAAATACCCCCTCTTGGAGTCACTAGCAACTACTTGGCCAAGATAACCCCTAGCAACGGAGAGCATGCAAGATCACAAACAACACAGACATGATATAATCATAAAGATAAAACCATTAATCAAACCAACATAATAGTCTCAATATCCATGAGATCCCCACAAACACAACATGCATGATTACAAATAGATTAGATCTTGATCATGAACGGAACTCACAAGATCTATACATGAAAGCACAAAGGAGGAGATACAACCATCTAGCTACTACATGGACCCGTAGTCCAAGGTGGAACTACTCACGCTTCATACCGAAGGCTAGCATGATGAAGAAGAAGTCCTCCAGGATGATCTCCCCTCCGGCAGGGTGCTGGGAATAGCTTCAGATGCCCACCCCCCCCCCCCCCGATCTAGGAACGATGGTGGTGGCGGTGGCTACAGACGGTTTCATGGAATATTGATCGGGTGCTTAGGGTTTAGGCATCGGGGGATTCTTATAGGCGAAGAGGCGAGGCAGGGGGGCCACCAGGGCAGCTGCACCCCCCCCCTGGCATGGGGTGGGCCCACCCGCGCAGCCAGGGTTGTGGCCCCCTGGTTAGTCTCGTATGTCTCGTATTACGACTTCGTGTTCCCCACCGCAAAATATTGACTTTGGCTTTTGTCCCGTCCAATTCCAAGAATATTGATTTTCTGCCTTTCTGGATCCAAAAACAGAAGAAAACAGGCAACTAGCACTGTGGCATCTTGTTAATAGGTTAGTACCAGAAAACATATAAAAACACCTCAAAGTATGGACAAAGCAAAGCAAAGTAGATACTAAACAAGCATGGAACATCAAAAATTATAGATACGTTTCCGACGTATCAACCTTTACAACAAGTTCGGGGAACACATCCACAACTTAATTGGAGGCTCCCGAATACAAGCAAGCTATCAAAACAATCAAAGACAAGCTTGTAAGAACCAAATCAAAGCTAGGGTTTCCAAAGAAACACTAGAGCAAGGGGCCCTCAAATGAATGAGGGGGAAATGAAGATCTCTCTTGGTGAAGCTACAGATCAAGGCCTCCTCCTTCGATTCTCCAAAGATCAAGGACTTTGGATGGGTGAGTGAAGAGATGTTGTGGATTTGGTGGCTCAAAAGGTGCTGATGTTCTTGAACTGGACGAGAAGGTTCCAAGGTAGAAGAAGGGGTCCTTTTATAGGGCCCTAGAATTTAGAGCCGTTGGAACCACTTAACCCGGACAATCCGAGTTGTATGAGCCGGACAGTCCGGCCTGGCCGGACAGTCTAGTGCGTGTAAGTCGGACACTCTGGCCTGGCCAATTTTCCGTCTAGTGTCCGGTAGTATCTGATGACCCTCATAGAATGTCCACACTTGGGGAGAAAAGCTGGCAAAAAATCACTGCCGGACACTCCGACAGTTTTGGGGCGGAAACTCTGGCTCGGCCAGACAGTCCGGCGCACATCAGCCGGACAGTCCGGCCAGAAAGAGTTTTGTCCCTTAATTTTCGTTCCTGCCACCCCTTTTTCCATGTGTATAAATTTCCCACAATAAATCTGATATCTCTTGAAACATTCAGGAAAGCATTAAACCAATCCAACTGTTGTCAACAAATATCAAAATAATATGAAAGGCATAAATTCCCTTTCAATCTCCCCCTTTGTGGTGTTTGATGACAACCTAAGGTTTTGCATATGGGATAGATAAAAAGTTCACTATAGATGATTTTACACAACATAGTAAGGCTCCCCTATATGTGTGACCAATTTTAGCTTTGCATTTGAATACAAGATCACACATCCTAGGATCACATCCTCACCATATTTGTAACGAAAATTATGACAAGATATGATAAAGACTAGATAGGTAAGCTAGATAAACATAGTCTGAACCATAACCGGGTACGCATGTCATAACACACATAACACATAGTTGTCAAACTAATAAGATAAATACATGGAGCTTCAAAGAGGCAAATCGATATAACGTGAAGCCCGTGTACCCATGCAAGTCTTGATATCAACCTAATATGGGGGCTACTTCTCCCCCTTTGGCATCGAGACGCCAAAAAGGGAAAAGAGCACTACTAAAACGCCCCAAGATAGACGATAGACACTGAAGTCCTCATCCTCCTCCTCATCCTTATAGTCATCCTGAGTCGAGATCTGGCCATGAGGGCGAGAAGAAGATGACACATCCTCAAACATGGACCAGTCCACACATCCCTGACTCCAGTGTCCATAAGAGAGAGTACCATCAGACGTTTGCTGCTGCTGAGACGGATCAATATCCATGGGCTGATTGATCCGCTTGAGCTCCTTCATGACATTCATGTTTGACTTGTAGGCATCGTACTGTCCATGGCGAATGTCAATGTTCTGGCAAAGTAGGAGCTTCTTCCACCACGAAGCCTTCTTCACTTTCTTGTGCACTTCCTCCTTAGAGGTGTTGAAGCGATATGAATTGCTAGCATGCTTCATCGAGGTCAACTATGGATTGCTATCGATGTCATGGAGATCCCTTAGACAACCCATATTGACGAGGTCAACTATGGAAGCAGAGCTTACTGCTTTATACACAGCCATTGTTGAGTCAGAATGGCTGCGTGAGCTCTTGATGGACTTGCCTGTGGTTGAGAAACATGTGCTGGCAATCCTTTTGAATTGTGACAACCAAACTGTTAGATAGGATTCTTGTTAGCATCAAACAAATGTAAACACGTCTTTATGTTGTGTGGCAGAGGTGAGATAGGATTCTGCAAGCCAGAGTGTCGGGACGACTACATCATGGAGGAACAGCGCAGAGAGACAGATGCAAGATGGTGGCTCGCCGGCACCGAACGGATTGAGAGAAGAAGTGACAACAATGGTGGACGACGACCCGAACAGCATTTTCTTCACCTTTGCTGACATCCTATGATACACAGACATGCATATATCTTTGTGAGGTGTAAGGGTTTAGAAGGATTTGAATCACCTATTGGTATTTTCACGACTGTACAAAGGGGGTCTGAACTAATGTTGAAGTTGTATATAGGAACTAAATATGTTTCAGCTTTGTTCCGACTTTTTCACATGGAATCATATTCATTTTTTTTAGTGGACCAATGTCCATGATGATATAAGTATACTTTTGTTGCTCATTTTGTCTTTTGTTCTTTGTCAGATTTAGCGGCAGTATAATGTATGTGTATAATAGAGCTTGATAAAATGTGAATTGGAAGATTTTATTTCATTTTTCTTCATTATATATATTTTATATATGTGTGTATCTTATATTGGACAGATACAGTGGATGAAATGTGAATTGTGCTTGATAAAGCATGAGTAGAAGAGAAAGCCTTTAAAAAGAGTCGCAATGCTTAATTTGTTATTAGTACCGATGGTTTTCTCCATGTATCTCGCATATGTTATATAAAACGGTGCTTAATAGAATCATTTTCCAAGTGATAAACTGTGCTCGGGGATATAAAGGCATGTAGAATGATTCTCACTCTAATGAGTAACAAAGGGGAGAGAAAGAAGAGACATACGACTAATTTTCGTTAGACTCCTTCATGCTTAGGGAATTGATTTTCGATATAGTAATGCCAGACGAGATGTCATCACTTCATCACAGTTCTAATTAATACTAATTATAATTCATTTTCATATGATCATTATTTTCTAAAGGTTGCAAGAAATATAGAAGTTGATAGAACTAGAAGAAACAAATAAAAAATGGTTACTCCATCCCTGCATAAATAAGTGTACTTTTAGATTTATTCTAAATCAAATATTTATTGATTTGATCAACTTTATTCATAAAAGTAGCAACATAAGAAATCAAATCGGAGTAGCTGACAACCCCGTTGTGCTGAACATTGTTGAAAGAAAGAAATGTGGCTATTTTTTCTTGAGGGTGTGTGTGTTCGCATGAGTAGGATACCATTTTCCAACAAAAATTGTCACCATTCCAAAAGCTAGTACAAGGCAAGACGCTTTTATAACGTAAAACATGATTGAGCAATCAATATACTTTTGACGTGGTATTGTGTATCTCTTCATTCACATGCAACAAGTCATGCATGCACTCCTAGCAGTGTTGTTACACTGGAGACAAGTTGCATGTTGTCTATGTATAACACTTCCAAATATATCTTGTCACCAGTAGCTCGACTTAAAATTTATAGTGTCTTATATTTGTGCTAATTGTCTGGCTTTGAGGCAATCTGCTTGCTTGATCCAAGATACTAATTAAACGCAAAACTCACACATCATATATGTACCTATCTTCCCAAAAATAGGTGCATTCGTGTAATAGAAAAAATCTAGTGGTAGTTGGGACACTTTTGCACCTTGCATATGCTGAGACAAAATCTGTTTATTTTGGCTATGACACGGAACATATTCAGTCGAAAAGAGGTGTAGTTAAGAGTCTAGATGTCACACCATAAAATGCAAATCATTAGGACATGATATCGGTATCTCTCCTCGCGCTTTAGCAACTCCATATTTTTTTCCTTTTTTGAACTCAACTTCCGTAAATGCACACAACTCACAACCATTTATACCTAATCCTATTTCTGAAAAAAAATACTCCACTACCATATTCCTCCCTCATGCCCCACTACTAACACATGGCACAATTTCTGTAAGCGTTTGCGAGCTGTAAAGTTTAGTAATTCAGTATGAATTTAGAATATTGACTGCATACCGACTATAAATAGGTGTTCAGAATGGGTTTGGATCCTCCACAATAAGGTGAGATTTGCTGATATTTAGCTTAGGTCATAGTCAGGTTGTGGTCTCTACCCGTGTCAAGATTGGTGCCTGGGGTCTTTTTGCTTTCAGCCCGTCTTTCTGTCGCGCGCAGCCTTGAGCATCATGGTCTATCGCACGAGAGGGTAGCCTCGCGTGCCGTCAAATGGATGTTGAAGCGTCAGGGTCTGTCACACGATTGCTGGAGCGTCGCGGGCCGTCGCACGGGGAGCAAATCACCAGAGAGATTTTTATGTGTTGCCTGGCTTCTTTTTTCCTTTTTCTATTTGGATGTTTGTTTGTATCTGCTCATTTAATTTTTTTCTAGTGGCGTGTTTTTTTGGGTCGTATATGATGTTGTGTGCAACTTAGTGTTTTGAGTGGCAAGATATGACTGCTAAGTATACTGCCCAAATATAGCATGTGGATGTGGCATTTTCCTTGTATTTGACTTTTTTGCATCAATTTATTTTTGCATGTTTTTCATATGAAGACGTTTTTATTTATTTATTTCCATATTACTTGGTTTGAAACAATAATCACTCATATAATCAAGTTGCGTCTGACATCCCAAACCATAAATTGGTTGTTCCTCATGGTATATGGAGATATATGGAGATATATGGAAATAAGGAAGAGCGCCTATAATTATCAGATGCGACAGTGATTATTTTTGTTCATCCAAGACCATAAATAATTTTTTCGCTCATTTTCATAGAGAAATACAAGTGGGGAGGAGAGTGCATGTAATATCAAGTTGTGGTTGTGATTCACCAAGAGTTATACTTTTACTTGCCAAGTATTGATATATTTTCTATATTTATTTTTCCAGTTATTTTGATCCAATAAGAGGCTTCAAATAGTACATAACTTTTTTTTATTTTTATTTTTTATAGTTCTTCAAACTATAAAAAATGAGAAATGCAACTAATGACCCACAAGTATAGGGGATCGCAACAGTCTTTGAGGGTAGTATTACCCAATTTATTGATTCGACACAAGGGGAGCCAAAGAATACTTGCAAGCCTTAACAACTGAGTTGTCAATTCAGCTGCACCTGGAAATAGTCTTGCTCACAGTAGTTTATCAGTAGCAACAGTTTTGTAATAGCAATAGCCAAGTAACAGCAGCAGTAGAACAAAAGCAATAGTAACAACAGTAGCAAACAGTAGGATATGAGTGCGGTAGGCATAGGGATGGATGAACGGGCGTTGCATGGACGAGACTAAACATGTAACCTCAAGATCTAGGGCAATTGAAAGGATCGTATGGGCACCTAGAGGGGGTGAATAGGTGCTACTTCAAATTTTCTTCTTTTTCAAATTAGGGTTTGACTAGAAAGGTAAATTCTATAGATTATGCAACTAAGGTGAATTCTCTAGATTATGCGTGTTGACGCCCCCGTTGGGAAACCCCAAGAGCAAGGTATGATGCAGCACAGCGGCAAGTTTTCCCTCAGTAAGAAAACGAGGTTATCAAACCAGTAGGAGGAAGGAAACGTCTCAAAGATATTGCAAGCAACGTGGAAACCTGCACAACAAAAACTCAAGGCTTTGCCCCAACTAACAGTGAGGTTGTCAATCTCATCGGTTGCTATAACACAAAGGATTAACTTATGGTGTGGAAGGTGATGATGGTTTGCAGCAAGTAAACAGTAACAGTGGAAGATGTATCAATGGTAAAGATTGGACCGGGGTCCATAGTTCATTAGAGGTGTTCTCCTTAGATAAACAAACATGGAATACTGGGTAAACAAATTACAGCAGGGTAATTGACAGGACTGAGCAAGGCATAACAATGCAATACTAGACATAAAGATCCTATGAGATTCGATTGGGCAATACAACAAGATACATAGACCACCATCCAATTGCATCTATGACTAGAAGTCCACCTTTCGGTTATCATCCGAACCCCCTCCAGTATTAAGTTGCAAGCAACAGACAACTGCTTTAAGCAAAGTGTGTAAGGTAAACAATCCACTTGTTCCATGAACAAGAGACCGTTGTTTTCTCCCTAGTGGCAACAGCACATCTACAACCATAGAGACTTCTGTCACTTCCCTTGATTAAGTAGAGGCATGAACCCACTATCGAGCATAAATACCCCCTCTTGGAGTCACTAGCAACTACTTGGCCAAGATAGCTACTAACAACAGAGAGCATGCAAGATCACAAACAACACAAACATGATAGAATCAATAGGACAAAACCATTAATCAATCTGACATAGTAATCTCAATATCCATTGGATCCCCGCAAACACAACATGCATGATTACAAATAGATGAGATCTTGATCATGAACGGAGCTTACAAGATCTAGACATGAAAGCACAAGGAGGAGATACAACCATCTAGCTACTACATGGTCCCGTAGTCCAAGGTGGAACTACTCACGCTTCATACCGGAGGCTGGCATGATGAAGAAGAAGGGCTCCAGGATGATCTCCCCTCCAGCATGGTGCCAGGAAGAGCTTCAGATCCCCCCCCATCTAGGGACGATGGTGGCGGCTACAGACAGTTTCGTGGAATATTGATTTATGGTTTAGGCATCGGGGGCTTCTTATAGGCGAAGAGGCGAGGCAGGGGGCCACTAGGGCGGCTGCACCCCCCCCCCCCAAGCACGGGGTGGGCCTACCCGTGCGGCCAGGGGTGTGGCCCCCTGGTGAGTCTCCTCCGTCTCGTATTCCGGCTTCGTGTTCCCCACGGCAAAATATTGACTTTGGCTTTTGTCCCGTCCAATTCCGAGATATTGATTTTCTACCTTTCTGGAACCAAAAACAGAAGAAAACAGGCAACTGGCACTGTGGCATCTTGTTAATAGGTTAGTACCAAAAAACATATAAAAACACCTCAAGGTGTGGATATGGCAAAGTAGATACTAAACAAGCATGGAACATCAAAAATTATAGATACGTTTCCGACGTATCAAGCATCCCCAAGCTTAACTCTAGCTCGTCCTCGAGTAGATAAGTGATAAAAGAATAATTTTTGAGGTGACATGGACCATCAAAACCAAGATCAAACCATTTGCAAGGATTGAAAGCTGGGATCAAAGAACTCTAAACATGAGCATGAAAGATGGAGTTCTAACAGTAAGACAAAGTAACTAAGCATGCAACATGAAAGGCTACAAACAAAGATCATAAATAACATGCATTGAAAAACATTTGTTTGTTTCACATACAGAAAACATAGTATAGTGGCATTCATCTTGTCCCTCATGGAGTAGCAAATAGATGCATAGGACACGTTCAAAGTTCATAAGAGTGACTAGATACAACTAGCACAAGAACAAGCAATATCAACAATATGCATCAATCAGTGTTGGGGGTGACCCCGGATAGGGTAAGGACGGGGAAAGACGAAAGGAAGTTCCCCGTCCAGTTTCCGAGTTACAGTCTAAATTGGCCGAGTCTTGTAAAGGTCGGCCGAGGTATGCAAGAGCAGGACCCTTATGAGAAGAGCAAGGCGTTACCCGCCGACATACGGTGTAAGTCGGCCGGGTCAGCCCGAATAATATAATTGTAGGTAACGGCCAAGCCGGGTTAAGAGAGACAGGGCCGAATAACATGAAGCTTGCAGGAGAAGGTGGAGCCTATAGTCAAACTCTAGTCACGGGCTAGGAAGAATCTGAGCAGAGCCAAGCACAAAGGACAAGGCGCAGAGCGACAGGGGGCAGAAGGAGGTCACGGAGGTGACAGTCCTGGAGCCCAAGGCGTGCAGGTGGGGTTCTCTAGAACCTTGCCGTCATTAGAAGGGCGACACGGAAAGGAGGCCGCCGAATTACTATATTGGGACAAGCATATTCTTTGAATATGCTTGCCACGTCAGCCCTAGAGGAGCCAAGGCACCCCTTTATAAGGAGAGGCTTGGACTCTGAGAAGGGCATCGACTCATTTAGTACCATTAGGCTGGTAAAGTTCTTCTTCTCCACTTGTATACAGCTCAAGGAGCACTTGTAGCCCAAGAAAGGAGAAATAAAGATCTTTACATTAGTCTTCTGTTTGTAGAAACAACTACATCTTCCCTCCCCAGATCCCTCTAGCATCCATTGGCCCCATACTTTAGCCTACCCATGGCATCTGCCGTGCCACCACCACGACAATCAGTAAGTTTTGGGACACTACACATAGAACTAAGAATGGCAACTATGCCCTCTTAACTGGTGCCTAAAGGTAGAAAGTGGAGACTCAATATACTAGTGGAAGAAAGGCCCTCCATAAAGGGAAGCAGGGATTTCAAGTTTCAAAAAGTGCTTCCAGCAGCGGTGCTAGCTGGAGTCATGATCCGGACGGGAAACTTCATCCACACTGGCGAGCGCATTGTCTCTGGCTTAGTCCGGAGATTTTATCTCTGTGACTACGTCAGCGACAACGCGGGCAGCTTCAAGGGAAAAACTCCTCCGCTCAACGGCGTCTTCATCAACTTGGGCATGCACCAGATCTACTTCGGCGTCAACATCTCCGGCGTTTATCCTCACCAGGTTGTTGTTGCAGGAGAACCTCCCCTTAGCGCCGCAAACAGTCCGCATGGAGTGCGTCCTGTCAACAGCGTCGAGGTGATGGTCGCAGCCGGGGTGCAGGCGGGAACAGCGGGCGCCGGATCAAGCAAGGATCCGACGACGGGTGTGCAGGTGGCCCCCCAAGCAAACAGCTCCACAACCCACCGAGGTAATTCCTTCAGCGGCCAACCAGGCCGAGATGCAGGAGACGACCCCAAAGGCACCAAGGGTAAGAGGGCCACCTCTGGAAAGACCAGAAAACATTCCCCAGGCAACTATCGATAGCCTGACTACACCTGTAGCGCCGATACTTGATCCGGCAAATGCTCAGGCAGAGTTAGAAGAGACCAGGCAAAAAGTGCTGGTAGAGGCAAAAAAGGTGTCAGCATTGCGGGAGTCCTTAAATAGGACCCTGCGAGAATATGCCAGGGCAAACAAGCTTGACGTCGCCCCCGAGCGGGTTGACGAGTTAAGACTAAGGGGGAAGAACCTCATTGATGATATCAACAAGGAGCATGATGCTCATAAGGCAGAGTCAGTTGATCTAGGTTTGCCGAGGTACAGCACCCCGGCAAAGAACCTGAGGGCAGCAAATGCCGCTGCACTAGAGTTAGAAGGATTGACCGGCGAAGCCCGGCAAAAACAGCAAGAAAGAGTGAATGAGCTGGTACGCATTGCGAACCAGCAGAATGAAGAAATGCTAAGGGCAGACCCGGCAAGGCCTGGTGCCTTGCGAATGGTTCATTCAGCTGGTGCACCACCTGCCTTATCTGTGGCAGCAGCATCCTCGCCCGGAAACAATGCGCGAAAGACAGAGCAGTAACTTCGGGAAAAGGAAATAAGCAAATTGTTCCATATGATCCGGCAATAGCCGGAAAAGCAAATGAGAATAGAGGCAATGGAAGCCGAGGTAACAGTGGCGAGAGAAACCCCGGCCGTGCCGAGAAAGGCAACGGAAGCCAAGGTAATGGAGACCTCGGAAGAGGAGAACTCGGAAGAGGAAATCACGAGAATAATATCCCGGCTGAAGGAAGGAGAGAACCGCTACCTAATCCACAACCGAGACATGAACCTCGGCAGGAAAGAGAGGTGAGACCAGCTCGCCACAATCAGGTGAATGAGAGGTATAATGATGGATATTTTGAGATGGGATATGCATTTCATGGTGGAAATAACCACTATGGAGTGCAGGAGAGAATTCTGTACAGATATTTGCCGTCAAGTGATGCGAGAGTAAAGCTGGACCGGCTATACCGGTCCGAGTTGTTAGAAGAACAAGGTCCACCAGGTCCAGCATGCTTCGGACCCCGGATCATGGGCGAGCCGCCAGTGCCGAACTTTCAGCTGGCAAGAGGCACAAAAACATATAATGGGAGCACCAAACCACAAGATTGGTTGATTGATTATGCCACTGCTGTAAAAATAGCTGGAGAAAACTTGCGATTGGCAGTAAGATATGTCCCGCAAATGTTGGAAGGACCAGCTAGAGTATGGCTGAATAACCTGCCAGCAGGCAGTATCAACTGTTGGTTGGATTTTGAAGAAATGTTCGTTAGCAACTTCACGAGTACTTACAAAAGGCCAAACAGGCCGCAACAGCTAGCCATGTGCAAGCAAAGGCCGAATGAGACAGACAGAGAATTCTTAACTCGGTGGTGTAATCTCAGGAATTCATGCGAGGGAGTTATAGAATCACAGGCAATAGCTTGGTTCGCTCAAGGATGCCGCTATGGCAGTGTATTATGGCAGCGACTGCAAAGAGATATGCCAACCACTTTGGCAGAAACCATCAGGATAGCAGATTTCTATGCATTGGGAGATCCGACGCAACCAGAACTAATGTTAGCGGATCATCGGGAACATCAAGATCAATATGCAAGAGATGTGGCCGGGTCATCCAGGCGCAATGACTTCAGAGGAAGAAGAAGAGAAGAAAGATCGGATTATAGATATGGCTCAAATCAGGTGGCAGCGGTAGTGCAGGATCAGCCGAGTCATGGGAACAATCAGCGACAAAAGAATGGTCCCCAGCAATGGACACCAAGGAATGAAGGGAAAAGACAGTGGACACCATAACAGAAGAAGCAATGGCAGGAAAGGCCGAAGTACACGTTTGAGTCTATGTTAGATCAACCGTGTAAATTTCACACGTCAAACCCGGCCAAGCCGGCCAATCATACAACTCGGCAGTGTGCCTAGATGAAAAATGCAATGGGTAACCTGGCAGGCATGCAAGCAACATCCCACCAGGCACATCAGCAGCATCATCCACAATTGACTGGAGCAAATGCACAGCAACTAATGTTACCACCTCCTCCCCCGAGGTATGACAATCGGACCGGAGAGAGGCAGTGCATCAATTGATAAATCAGGGTCTGGATGGAAGGACAAACCCAGGAAATATTGGACGCAGTGATTATAGGGAGCATCATCAATCATATTGCGTGTTCACAACAGAACAGCAAGACAGGCAAAGTGTGTAGCGCCGGCATATGGAAGTAAATGCAGTTATGCCGGCAGTACCAAGATATGTGCCTTGGTCGGATCAAGAAATTACTTGGAGCATAAAGGATCACCCCAAGATAATGCCGAATCCGGGGTCGTACGCACTCGTACTAGATCCGACATTTGTCGGACCGAGCATCAATGTGAAATTTTCAAAAGTACTCATTGACAATGGGAGCAGCATCAATATCATGTACAAAGATACAATGCATAAACTCGGAATATCGCAGAACATGCTGCAATCCACGAGGACCACATTCCATGGGATAGTACCAGGGCTTTCATGCGAACCCATTGGAAAGGTTCGAGTGGATGTGTTATTCGGCACAAGAGATAATTGCAGAGCAGAAAATTTGGAGTTTGAAGTGGTGGACCTAGAGAGTTGCTATCATGCTCTACTCGGACGATAGGCATTGGCCAAATTCATGGGCAGCTGCCACATAACTTACTTGAAAATGAAGTTACCCGGACCACAAGGGGTGATAACAGTAGCAGGAGATTACAGGAAGTCAATGGAATGTGCTTTAGCCGGATCAAATCTGGTCGAGTCATTGGTAATAGCAAGAGAAAAAATAAGGATTCAGGAGGTAGCGGCCCTCGCTCAGTCGGCACAGCGGAATATGCCGGCATTGGCCAATCCGCATGGAAGTGTCTCTTTCCAGCCGACTAAAGAAACAAAAAAAGTTCCAGATAGATGAGCAGTTCCCAGAGTGCACCGTCACCATTGGTGCCGGCCTAGATGCTAAATAGGAAAGCAAGCTCACCAACTTCCTCCGTGAGAATCGGGACATCTTTGCATGGTCAAATCAGGATCTGCAAGGTGTGCCGAGGGAGTTGGCTGAGCACTCTCTGAATGTAAGGCCAGGAGCAAGGCCGGTGAAGCAACCTCTCCGCCGCTTCGCCGAAGACAGGAGAAAAATAATAGGGGATGAAATAGCTCGGCTCCTTGCGGCCGGGTTCATCATGGAGGTGCTGTATCCGGATTGGCTATCGAACCCGGTGCTAGTGGAAAAGAAGAAGGACGATCCAAATGTAGCCATTGTATGGCGAATGTGTATTGATTACATGAACCTGAATAAAGCGTGTCCAAAGGATCCCTTTCCCTTACCTAGAATAGACCAAGTCATTGATTCGACCGCTGGTTGTGAACTATTGTCATTTGTAGACGCGTATTCTGGTTTTCACCAAATACCGTTAAATCCGGCCGATCAAATAAAGACTGCGTTTATTATCCCGTACGGGGCTTATTGCTATCGCACCATGCCATTCGGCCTGCGTAACGCGGGGGCAACGTACCAGAGATGTATGCAAAAATGTCTGCATGACCAGATAGGAAAGAATGTACAAGTGTATGTAGATGATGTCGTTATCAAAACCAAAGAAAGCAAAATGCTACTAGATGATATCCGGCAGACTTTCGCGAACCTGAGAAGGTTCCGAATGAAGCTTAATCCGGAAAAGTGCACCTTCGGTGTACCTGCGGGAAAACTACTCGGTTTTCTCGTATCTAGCCGAGGTATAGAGGCCAACCCAACTAAGATAAAAGCAGTGGAAAGGATGGAATTGCCGAGATGTCTAAATGACGTACAGAAGTTCACAGGTTGCTTAGCCTCGCTTAGCCGATTTGTATGTCGGCTGGGAGAGAAAGCATTACCACTTCATCAACTGATGAAAAAATCTGATAAGTTCATTTGGACACCACAAGCAGACAATGTGTTCCATGAATTGAAAAAGATGTTGGTCACAACGCCAGTCTTGGCTTCTCCATTGTCGAAAGAGCCTATGTTACTTTACATAGCCGACACGAACAGAGTAGTAAGCGCTGTGATCGTGGTGGAACGAATTGAAGATGATAAATCAGTACAAAGGCCGGTGTATTACCTAAGCGAGGTACTGTCAGCCTCAAAACAAAATTACCCACATTATCAGAAGATGGCATATGGGGTGTACATGTCAGCAAAGAAACTTAAACATTACTTCGAAGAGCACCCCATCAAAGTGATCTATGAAGCACCCATAGCTGACATATTGAGCAACAAAGATGCAAGTGGCCGAATAGCAAAATGGGCAATTGAATTGTCACCTTATGCTCCGCAATTCGATAGGCGAGATGCAATCAAATCTCAGGTTGTGGCCGACTTCTTCGTGGATTGGGCCGAGGTATAGTATGAGCCACCATTGCCAGATCCGAATTATTGGATGATGCACTTTGACGGTTCCAAACTAAGAAATGGTTTGGGGGCAGGAATAGTGTTAACCTCGCCAAAAATAGATTAGCTGAGATATGTGTTGCAAATACATTTTGCCGCGTCAAACAATGTAGCCGAATATGAAGCACTCGTCCATGGATTGAAGGTCGCGAAAGAGATTGGCATATGCCGAATCTTGTGCTATGGAGATTCAGATCTAGTAGTACAACAAGTCTCAAGCAATTGGGATGCGTTAGATGCCAATATGGCCTTATATAGGTTTCATGTGCAAAAACTCAGTGGATACTTCGATGGATGTGAATTTCATCATATACCTCGGGCGGAAAACGACGCCGCAGACACATTGTCAAAACTCGGATCAACCAGATAGTCAATTCCCCCAGGTATCGCCCTAGAGCACCTGAGGAAGCCATCAATAACACCATCGCCAGAGTCCGAATCCATCTTCATTCTGGCAAAATCAAGAGAAGATAGTGTGCCGATGGAAATTGACAAGGAATGTAACCCGGAATTTCCAAAAATGAACCCGGCTGATGCAAGGATGGATATGGAGAAATCCGAGGTAGTTATGTCGGTGGAAAATATGGAAATAGATAGTGAGATTACACCAGAAAAAATCACACCAACATGGGCGCAACCCATATTCTCTTTCCTCAAAGGTGCGATTTTGCCAAATGATGAGATATTGGCAAGACAGACAGTGAGAAGAGCTAAAGTTTATACAATCATAAACAATGAGCTGTATAAAAGGAGCGTCACAAGCGTATTGCAAAGATGTGTGATCTCGGCGGAAGGCCAGGAGATCCTCCTAGATATACATCAAGGAGAATGCGGGCATTAGCGTTGAAAGAGGCCTCGTCCAGAGCTTTAGTGGCTAAAGCATTCAGGCATGGGTTTTATTGGCCAACAGCGTTGAAAGAGGCCAAAGAACTGGTCGAAAAATGTAATGGTTGCCAGAGATATGCCAGCAAGATACATATGCCATCATCCGAGTTAAAAACGATACCAATTACTTGGCCATTTTCTGTATGGTGCTTAGATATGGTGGGACCATTCAAGCCGGCCCGAGGCGGGATGACCCACATATTAGTCATGGTTGAAAAATTCACAAAATGGATTGAAGTAAAACCAATAGAGAAGTGTGATGGGCCCACAGCAGTGAAATTCCTCAAAGATATTATCTTAAGATATGGTTACCCACACAGTATTATTACAGACAAGGTACAAACTTTGCCGAAGGAGCCTTCGCTAAATTCTGTCAAGAAAAGCACATAAGACTAGATGTCGCATCGGTGGCTCACCCAACATCTAATGGGCAAGTAGAAAGATCTAATGGACTAGTACTGTCCGGAATAAAACCACGACTCGTCGAACCACTGCAAAGGTCGGCAGGGTGTTGGATTGAGGAACTACCAGCAGTACTATGGAGCCTCAGGACTACCCCAAACAGATCAATAGGCTATACACCATTTTTTCTAGTGTATGGGGCAGAAGCTGTGCTTCCAGCCGACATAATACATGACTCGCCAAGGGTTACCCAGTATACAACCGCTGAGGTAAATGAAGTAGCTCGGCAAGATGATGTCGATCTGCTAGAAGCCAGGGAGCTGGCGCTATCAAGATCAGCTATTTATCAGCAGGACTTGCGACGATATCACAGCAAGAAGGTAAATCCAAGAGTGTTTAAAGAAGGACATTTGGTTCTCCGACTGGTGCAACGCACGGCCGGCATGCACAAACTGTCACCCCCATGGGAAGGACCATTCATCGTGAGCAAAGCATTGCACAATGATGCGTATTACCTAATCGATGCTCAATCACCAGGAAAGAACAAGGCAGACAAAGCCAGCGAAGAATCGAAAAGACCATGGAACGTAGCTTTACTTCGTCCATTTTACTCATAGGAGTCATCTACGACACGTTGTAAAGTGACGCTTCAAGACGGAGCATCAGCTATGTATTGAACCTCGGCGCCCAGAGCAGTGGCTCGGGGACTGCCATATGTTGTTTTTGATTTTGTGCTATGTATTAAACCTCGGCACCTTGAGCAGTGACTCGGGGACTACCCTATATTGTTTCTAAGTTTGGGTTATGTATTAAACCTCAGTACCTTGAGTAGTGACTCGGGGACTGTCCTATGTTGTTTCTAAGTTTGGGTTATGTATCAAACCTCGGCACCTTGAGCAGTGACTCAGGGACTGCCATGTGTTGTTTTTGAATTTGGGTTATGTCTTAAACCTCGGCACCTCGAGCAATGACTCAAGGACTACACAGTGTTATTTCGCATTTTTAGTGATGTGGTAAGTCTAGATCTCTAGAGCAGTAGGAATTGCCCCATAGTTATCCCTTGTTGCAGGAATGGGTATCAAACTTTGGCACCCAGAGTGATATTATTTCGCTCTCCCCAAATATGGCCTTCGAGATTTACACCCTGGTTAACAGTCCAAAACACAGTGGTTAAGTTGTGAAGTTTATCAAAGTCAGGCAATATTGGACGCCGAACTACGGTAGGGCAAAGGCAAACATACACTCCAAACTCAAGAAATTGAAGGCTACCAAAGCAAAGATTCGGACAAACAGGATCAGTTTAAACAAAGTGATAACGATTACAACCACGTGTGCCTCAGCGGCAAAAGGCAAAAGAGGTTCATACCGCACAGAAAGACGGACAAATGTTTGACACACATCATACGCCCGGCATACCGGGGATAAGAAACGACTTAGAGTTTTTTTTAACTGAAGGGGCAGCGACTTGATCAGGAACTGGGCACTCCGAGGTAGATGGCACTTCGGCCGAAGTTGCCTCGCCCTCCACAGATCCAGGAGCGACTTCGGGGGAAGCCCGAGGCTGTTGAGAAACATCAGCTTGAGCCGTGGAATGCCCAGTACCTTTGGAGGAGGATCGCGCGTCGCCATTGCCATCCGAGCTCGAGCTGGAATCACCAGAACTAGCCGAGTCGCCCTCATCCTCGCCCTGGTCGGCTGAGTTATCATCAGAGGCATCTTCAACTTCGACCTCGTCTGCCGGGTTAGAAAGGAAACTCGGCCCTTCAATCGAGTTATGCACGTCCGCATACTCAACAAGATGGAAGGCACAAGCTTGTCGGCGAGTGACAAATTCTGGGTCCTCAACCCAACGGGAGCCAGTGCGCAAATTTATCAAGGTATCAAGGGAAATATCCTCATACCATGACATAATGACTGTGAGAGCCATATCAGCACCAGCTCGTCTAGCGGATTCCCTCCAAAGACTTAACTGGTTCTCAAACGCCATCAATCTTTCCACCAATACTTTGATCTCATCAATATCAGGAGTCCCACATGTATTCGGCCAGAGAGCATGGTAGGCCCGGATGGCTGCCTGCACCAAGTCCCTGCCCATAATCTTCATCGGACCAACGGCAGCGCCAACAGCAACCAAGAAATCTTCCATCGAGTATTCTGGGCTTGCATCAGCAGGAACACCTCGGCGCACACGAGCATTAACCACCGCTCTGGAACTCACAGGCTTAGCTTCTGGAAAATGGTCTGCGCAAAAGAAAAATACATCGGTTGACAGTAAGAAAGGGAAAAAGATAACTCGGCCATGGTCAGAGGCTTACGGTGAATATAGGTCAGCATTCTCTGAAGATCTTGCGCCCAGTCACCCTTGGTTTTCTCAAAGCGAGTGATCTCCTCGCTCATCGTCCGTGTCTTAAGTTCGGCAGCCTCGAGGAGTTCTTTATCTTTCTGCAATTGCAGAGCTAGCCGATTCTTCTCCTCGGAGAACTCCTGGTCAACTTTCTCTAACTCGGACTTCTGAGGGAGCTTGAGGGACTCCACCTCGGCATGCAAGCGAATTATCTCATCGTCTTTATCTTTCAGCTGCGCCGAGTGAGTAGCGGCTTGTTCTAAAAAATGCAGCGTCATATGAGGCATAGGTGTACAATCTTGATGTGACGCTGCAAAAATTTGTAACTCGGCTTTACCAAAGCCAACAGAGTTAAAAGAAACCCAGTGCACATTTCAAATGGGGGTATGTAAATTAAAAGAGTAACTAACCTTCCAGGGCCTTGACTTTCTTCTCAAGAAGGATGTTAAGATTGTTGATGTTACCTATTTACCAGCAAAGTGAGCTAACGCCTCATGTACAAAACAATAAGAGCTATAGGGATAATGCAAAAGTTTGTTGACTTACCAGCTTTCTTCACCACAGGAATGACCTTCTCATACTTATCTTGCAATTTTTTATGCGCAAAAAGCAGCCTTTGGAATTCGGCGGTCCGCCGGTCATGCGCAACCTAAGCAACAAAACAAATAGCAATAAGATATTCGAGCCTAAGACAGATCCAAGTCAAGCAAAACTTAATTCGGATCTAGGTGGCTGGATATTCGAACCTAAGACAGATTCGAATCAAGCAAAACTTAATTCGGATCTAGGTGGCTAGATATTCGAACCTAGGACAGATCCGAATCAAGCAGAACTTAATTCGGATCTAGGTGGCTGGATATTCGAACCTAAGATAGATCTGAATCAAGCAAAACTTAAGTCGGATCTAGGTGGCTAGATATTCGAACCTAAGACAGATCCGAATCAAGCAAAGCTTAACTCGAATCTAGGTGACTGGATATTCAAACCTAAGACAGATCCGAATCAAGCAAAGCTTAACTCGGATCTAGGTGGCTGGATATTCGACACTCAGGCAGATCCAAATCAAGCAAAGCTTGATTCGGATCTAGGTGGATAGATATTCGAACACTAAGACTAAACTAAACCAGGCAAAGCCTAATAAAACTTCCAAACGAATAACAAATTATTCGGTTGCAAGCTTCGGGGACTAGAGTGTATATAGTATCATTCGAAGGATTAATCGAACGTCGATAAAAAACAATTACCTCATTCATCTTGTCGCTTTCAAGAACGATCTTACCAGCCAGATGTAGGCGACAGCTGATGTCGGAGAGTTGAAAAGGTTGGCTGCTCGGATTGCCCTCGAGCTGGACAGCAGCATTCCAATTGTTGGCATACTCAACCAACGAGTCGAGGCTGTTCCCACTCTCTGTACGAGTTAGGACTTTACCTCGGACGTGTTGTGTAGCCACCGCCGCCGCAGGACTCTTGTGAAGAGCGAGCTGTGTATCGGCAGCCGGGGTAACAATGGTCTTGGCAGAAGTAACCCCTTTGCGCAGCACATCGGCAATGGTAGGCTGAGAAGAGCCGGCAAGACCTTTCTGAGATGAGGGAGGCTTGGTGACGACGACCTTTCTTGCTTTGGAAGAGGCGTCGGCAGGAGCCGGTACCTCGACATTTGGAGTGGCATCTTTGGGAGCCGGAGGGATTACGGTTCCAGAGGGCGCCGAGATATTGGTATCCTCGGCTGGAGTCGGAGTCACAGTAAAGATTGTGGGGGTCGAAGGGGTCTCAGCAGAAACGTCGGGATTCACGGAGGAGGCAGCAGGCTCAGTAGAAATATCTACTGGCCGAGTTGTATCGGCATCAACATGAGAGATCTCAGGCGCATCCTGGCGAGGTGGCGTCTGATTCTGAGCGGGAGGAGAATCAACGCGAGCAGGACTCGAAACTCTGATATACTCAGGAGGCGGAGGAGAAGGCGGCCGAGTCGTACGACTCGTCATGCTAGGATCGTTGGGCTTAACAGAAAGAGGAGCCCTGCAAAGATAAAAAAGATCAGGTCAAAAGGCAGAAAGAGAGAAACAAGAAATACAAACAAAAAGCAACTCACCCAATAACCCCGGGCATAGTTTTGCGCTTCGGAGGGTGTTGGGCTGACTTCTTCATTCGTTTCTTGGGAGCTGTTTCTGAGGCACTAGCTGGAGCGCTACGTTTCCCCGAGGTAACAGGAGGCCGGGAGGCGAGAGGCTCGGCGTTGTGAACCTGACCGGCCGGATTAGCTGAGAAAGTAGAGGCCAGAAATGCATAAGAAATTAGCACTGCGGAAACTACCTCAAGAACTTGGATCTTGATCATGAACGGCGCTCACAAGATCTATACATGAAAGCACAAAGGAGGAGATACAACCATCTAGCTACTACATGGACCCATAGTCCAAGGTGGAACTACTCACGAATCATACCAGAGAGAAGGCCTTCGGGATGATCTCCCCTCCGGCAGGGTGCCGGGAAGAACTTCAGATCCCCCCCCCCCATCTAGGGACGATGGTGGCGGCGGCTATAGACGGTTTCGTGGATTTCTGATCGGGTACTTAGGGTTTCTACATCGGGGGATTCTTATAGGAAAAGGGGCGAGACCGGGAGGCGGCCAGGGCCACAAAACCCTAGCCAAGCGCGGGCCCACCTGCCCCCGTGCCTGCGGTGGGTCTAGCCCCTCCGGCTCTCCTCTGGACTTCTTGATCCCCACGGAAAGTAATTGACTTTGACGTTTGTCCCGTCCAATTCCGAGAATATTTCTTTACTAACTTTTCTAAAACCAAAAACAGCAGAAAACAGGCATCTGGCACTGTTGCAACTTGTTAGTAGGTTAGTACCAGAAAACATGTAAAAATCACCTCAAATTGTGGACAAGTAAAGCAAAGTAGATACTAAACAAGCATGGATTATCAAAAATTATAGATGCGTTTCCAACGTATCAAGAGCTTTAATCACTAAGTTTTCACATAACAAAATACTTTAGATGAAAACAAGAATATACTTGTGTAACACACCATGCATAGGAGTTTATAGTGGACACTTTGGAATAACTTGGTTTCTTGGGAGTTGGAAGCATGAGTAGAGCTTAATCATACAAGTGGAGGCTAGCAAAAGACTGGGAGCAACCAACTAAGAGTAATGGCCATCATCATGCAGAGCGACAAAACATTACTAATCAAAGCATAGAGTGGTACTACAAGTCAAGGACTAAATGATCATAGAGGATATGGTGACTTGTTCATAGTCATAACATGGTGTGAGCATGTGCCAAGTCAACCCAAACAAAGCATCAAAGGAGAATACCACAATACTATGCTTTTGTATGATAAAACAACGCATGATTCTTCCAAGGCACACTATGAAATCCCAATTGTTTGGAACAAGTCATGCTACAGCAATAATCACTAAGCATAAGGTCAAAATAACACCTAGAATGACATGTTAAAGTCTAAGTCATAGTCAATGCAAGCTCCCCGTGCACTTTCAAGCAAGAACTTTCTACTCCTTTCCAACACCAATCGACTTATTTGAAACAACACTGATGAGGTTTCGACTCGTCAATGCCCATTGTTATGAGCTTGGGTTTTGGAGAAGATAGGGGTTCTAGAGATCGCGGAACGATTAACATACAAGCAACCAGGGGACATGAGATTTACCTAGGTTCAGGCTCCCAGAGGGAAAACCCTACTCCTGCTTGTATTCTCTTGATTACGACGGAACCGAAAGTTACAGGGGTGCGCAGATGCAATCTGGCGTGGAGGTGTGTATGTGGTGAGGTGAGAGCCTCCTCGTCGTTCCCTCCTAGACTTTATATAGAGATAGGCAGGTCCCGAGCATAGATCGAGTCGGTTACAGGTTTAGGGTTTGCCCCTTTGAATATTCTATCTGCTCCAGTCTTGCTCTCCAAGGATCCGAAGACGTCATGTGCTTGGGCCACCCAAAAATCTTCATGGGCCACGTATATTCTCATGGGCCTTCCTTGGACTGGACCAGGTATGCTAATATCTTGTACCCGTAGGGTATAACCATGTCAGTAGCCCCCGAGTGTTCAGTCGAATCGTAGATTCGGCTGAGAACTCTTCAATCTTTCGGGTGCAGCTATTTCTGTTCATTAGGAAAAGAATGATTTTAGTGTGTAGGGATTGTTGATGCGTGTGCGTGACTCTCCTGACGGATCAGGGTCAGTTGACGGTCTTAAGACAAAACAACACGATCTTCTTCAGATTCGAGTCCCTCGACTCGAACCCGGAACAAATGCTGGCGTAATTCGACTCAGGCCGTTGAGGTCTTACAGGAATTGGATCCCAGTTGTTTTCGAATGTTGTACCGAACGCGTCCATCAGGATTTTCATCGCGCCTGTTGGCACGGATTTTCACTAGCAGAGCGCAGTCGGGTGTGTTACCAGGCCATCAAATGATATTTGTAGGTCTTATCTTTGCGTCACAGACACAGCATCCGAAATTTTATCACCGCGGAGGTGTTTCGGGTGGCCAAGGAGGATGTTACTCACTTAGCGTTGGTTGGGGCAAAGTTGCCAAAAAGTTTTTGCATTCTGATCCGAAGGATCTCAATCGAAGAATTCATAGGGTGCGCGACCAGCACTCCCTATGGGAGTAGCCCCCGAGTGTCTTTTCGAGTTGTAGACTCGAGAAGAGACTTTAATTCAGCCATGCTTGCTTCAGGTCTATAGGACACAATTTTTTCGGATGCTTGAATCAATCCTCCCTATGGGAGTAGCCCCTGAGTCCGTAGTGGATTCGTAGACTCGACGTAGGACTTGAAGAATAGATTATTAGCATAGTACCTTATTCATGATTCGGGTGCATGGCCAGCGCTCCTGATAGGAGTAGCCCCCAAGTAGTTGCTCGAATCGTAGATTCGAGTGAGTACTTTAGCTATTTAGCCAAAGATTTGTAACTGTTGCTAGTGTGGTTTTAATGACGTCAGTGCTGACGATCGGTGACCTCAACCATTTGCGGCGCCAGAGATGACGTGACTGGACGGGCGTGGTTCCCACTTTATGACTTGAAGTGGACCGGTAAGGCGCGACATGGCGAGAATTACGGCGCCTCCTCAATTTCTGTGTGTAGTGGATGGCGTGCGAATGACGGTTCACTGCTGTGATGACACGTGGACGGTTGGATTTGATTTTGGCGCTAGGGCTTCCAGATGAACAGTCTATGTTCATCATGTTCATCCTTTTAACTGTGGGAAAAAATTGTAGTTTGTTTTCACCGTAGCCACTTGCTTTCTACTGCTTCCATTTTCTCGAGATTTTCTTGTCGCGCGCTGGAAGTTCTCCGATCGTTCCCTTCTTCTTTTCTGCGCTCGCACCACCGCCATCGTCGCGCCACGATGGGGAAATCAAAGAAGTCCTCCACCGGAGCGGGCACCAGTGTTGCTGTTGGCGGCAATAAGAGTACCTCCGCCGCTCGTGTCACCGATGATGGGTGGCGGCTCACGGAGACACGTGAGGGTGACCTGCGCAAGCTCTGCGAAGCGGGTTTAATCCCGCAGGAAAAGGAGGCCGTCAAGATCCCCGGCGACGAGGTAATTCCCCGTCCACCCGCAGGGTTTCGGGTCATGTTCGTTGCCTTTGTTCTTTGGGGTCTTTTGCTCCCAGTCCACGATTTTCTCCGTGGACTGTTGTTCTTTTATGGTATCGAACTCCACCATCTGTCGCCCAATTCTCTTCTCCACATCGCCTACTTCATCACTTTTTGCGAGTGCTAGCTCGGTATCGAGCCGCACTTTGGCCTCTTCCGGAAGCTCTATTTCGTGAAGAGGCAGTCCGGCACCGACGAAGTTTATCCGATCGGCGGCTGCTTCATTTCCCTTCGATCCACTTTTCTTTTCTTTTTCTATGTCTGAGTCCGTCCAATACTGGCGGAGGAAGTGGTTTTATATCCGTGACTCCACAATGGACGGGCAAAACTTCGGCCTTGCCCCTTTTGACTCCACCTAGGAGATCTTGAAGAAGAGATCCTGGAAAAATCATATCCTGGAGGGCGAGGTGGAGGAGATAGAGGAGCTCTACCATCAGGTGGAGGACCTCCAGGTGGTTCCATAGAAGGAGGTGAACGGTGTGGATATCATCCGCACCTTCCTCAAACGTCAGGTGCAGCCACTTCAGGCTAGGGCGCATTCAATGTTTCTTTATTCTGGTCGCCACGACCCGACAAGAGTTGCGGCTGAGGAGCTCTCCAAGGGGGACCTCGACAGAGTTCTTCGGCCGTTGCTTAAGTTCAAGACCGACGAGGACATTCCGAGGAAGTCGCGGGCCCCCTCGTTCAGTGCTTCTCGACCGGTTTCGCGGGTGTAGATCTGTGACGTGTGCGTAGCGCTTTTTCGAATGTGTTTCCTTGTAACTTTTTGTTCTGAAAGTTTGTCCTCATTGTGCAGGAGTTCAAGGTACCTGGAATGGTGCCTCCGTTGCCCGAACGGTTTTCGGATGCACCGGACAACGAAGTTGTGGACTCCGAGTGCGAGCTTCCGCCGGTGCAGTCGCCTACTAAGGAAGCTCCCGAGGCGAGAGAGGGGCAGACCCGAAAGCGAGCACGGAGCTCGAGCGAATCTTCGGATGCTTCGACTCCGCCAACGCCTAGGGACCCGTCGTTCCTTGTCCGCCACAGTGGAGGTGATGGTGCTTCTTCCTCTCCCATTCGGGCCGTTCCTATGCGGGCTGTAGCGCCACAGCCGTCGGTGAAGAGGAAGAAGGAAGAGAAGAAAGGCAAGAGGGTCCTGCCTGTTTTTGACTTGAGCGACATGGACTCGTAAGTGCCTTCGGATGCCTTTTGTTATTTTTCTTGTATTCTTGTCTTCTTGCCTTTTGACTGGTGTTTTCCTTTGCAGCCACTCCTCTGAGGGCTCTTTTAGTGATGCCACTCAGGAGGCAGTAGGGGAGTCGAAGATGACGCCTCCTCCCTCTCATACGGTGGCCACCTCTGCGGGCGCTACTCCGAACCCCTCTCCGTAGGGGGCTTGAGTGATCGTCTCCCAGAAGATTGCACCGGGACCTTCAGAGTCTCCATCTGAGCATGTAAGTGTTTCCTCTCTTGCTGTGGGAGGAGCCCCCGAGCCATGTTTTCATATGATCTGCTGATCTTTGCTTTCTTTTTGCATGTCTCGAGGGGAGCCCCCGAGCGTTTTTCATGTGTTTGATGTCCTTCTCGTTTCCTGCGCGCATCCCCTGAGCCCTTTTCTTGATAATTTGTTTCTTATTGCAGCCCTTTGTGCAAGGTGCAAACCTGCTGGTGAAGCAGCACCTGGTGTTGGAGGCCAGCCTGCGGCAGCTTCAACGTACATGCTTAATTGATCCTCTACTTTTTCGTCTGCTTGCTAGCTTGTTGAGATCATGTACGTTCTTGTTGCTTTTGCAGATGAGAATAGTACTGCCCTCCGCGAGCTTGATGCTCTCAAAAAGAGCCTTGGGAGAGCGGAGAAGAAGGCCGAGGATGACGTTGGGGCGAAGGAGCGCCTCGAACAGGAGTTGGCTGATGCCACGGCGGCCAAGGACGCCTGCAGCGGGAAACCATGGATCACGAGGAGCAGCTTGCCACCGCTACGGCTGCGCGCGAGAAGGAGGTGGCCGAAAAACTAATGGCTGCTGCCAAGGTTGTCTCTGGTGAGTGTTTTTGCCTCTCTTTGGTTTGTTTGGTTGCCACGTCCCTGTGCCTTTATTCGATTCTTACTGTACCTTTCCGTTTCTCTAGATGTCACAGGCATTGAGTTCAATCGCAGTGCCCTAAAGCATGGTAGTGCTTTGGATGATGTCGCTGCAGCGGTCGAAGACCGTTGTAGTACTGCGATTGGCTCCCTTGCCAAGTCCAAGGAGATCCTCGGACGCTTCTACAAGGAGATCGTTCCCAAGGGCGCTGCCCTTGAGGATGTCGATTCCTTGGCGGATGCGCTGTCCGCGGATGCACCTGTGGCCTACAAGCACAAGCAAAAGGGAATCAGTGCTTCCATGGCCCTAGCCATGGCCATGGCGTCCGGGGTGGATCTGGATCTTCACCAGGTCACCTCCTAGATGCCAACGGCTCCCAATGGTTCCGAGGTAGCCTTCGCTCTCTTCGCTGCTCACTGTAAGTGCTATGGGTCGAAGCTTATTGACCTTTTGGCGGAGTATGCGGCAAAGCAGCAGGAGGAGGTCAAGAGCAGGCACTCTGGCTCCAAGGCAACTCAGGACGCAGCTGCTTAGGTTTTGTCGTTGTAGTTGTAGGATAGTTGTCTTCTACTTTTGCTGTAATGTCTTGATGAACAACTTCTTGTGCCACGAAGTGGCTTTTTGTTGTATATAATGAGCCTTAGAACTGTTGCCCAGTCGTGTGTTGTTCATATCCTTTATGTTTCCCTTTAGGGACCTTCGGGTGGGGACCCTGCCGATACTGCCTCTGCTCCGCAGCTGCGACCATCTTTGGATGATGCGTTGCAGCTTGCTATTCTTCGTGACCGCGTTTGTGGTCTTGAGAAGGAGTTACTTCCCATCTGAGGCCATGCGAACGTTTGGAAGTCGAATGCAGAGCGAGGTACCGCCAGAGAGTAATATCTGATGGGGGAGATGCGGCAGTTGGCCGAGCAGGTGCAGTGTAAGTTTTTTCAAGCTGCTGCTCATTTTTGGATGCGTCTGGTTTGCAGGTCATCTTACTTTGTGGTTGCTGCAGGCACCAACCTAGTTCCAAGGGAGGAGAAGGAGTGCGTTGCAGTTCGTATCAACTGCTTGACCCAGCAAGATATGGAAGCCGGTGGCTTTTCTAGATGGATCGCGACCGTGCCATAGTCCTTGCGACTGTGCAGGATCGTGCTCACCAGGTATCACGAGTGTTGCGGCCGGTGAAGACTTCCCTAGCGTCGATTCTGCATGTCATGTTTCCCCTTGATGAAGCGCCGTCGAATCTCTAGGGCTTGCTGGCGAAGTTTCGAGACGTGCGTCACATCAGGGAGTTGGTGTGGCACCAGTTGGCTGCGGGAGTGAAGGCCGCTCTTTCCCTCGTGCGGCTGCATCGCCCTGATGTCAATCTTGCGGCTGTTCCGGCTAGGCCGCCCCCTCGGCCGGATGGTGGCCTATGGGACATGTGCCGCACTATGCGGCTGTGAGGCAGTATGCCGAAGAAGTTGTAGATCTCTTTGAGCATCGTGCGCAGGTGATCCTTCAGAATAGGTAGCTCCTGTAAAAAAGATAGATGTAAACTTTGTATGTATTTTGACTGGGCGTGTTTTTCCCTTTCTTGTAAAGGTTTATTGTATTAGCATGTGGTGCTTGGTTGTATGCATGCCCTTTTCGTTAGCCTGACGTGATCAGCTACTCGGGTGTACATGTGTTATCCTCAGTCGACGAAGTCGTGAGGTGAGGGGAAGCCCCCGAGTGTGTTGTAGCATAAAGAAATGCGAGAAAGAGATAAATTTTTGGGCGAGACACTTAGCTTTATTCATATCGTAATGAGGAGGTACATTGTTCGGCTGAGTAGCCTTGGCTGAGTAGCCTTTATTAAAAGTAAAGGGAGGATAGATAGGGGTATAAGCGTCGTAGTTGTGCAACGTTCCATGGGTTGGAGTATGCGACTCCAGACTCCACGTGCTTGAGGCGGTAGGCGCCACCTGGGATGACTTCGGTGACGACGTAGGGTCCTTCCCAAGGTGACTCGAGCTTCTTTGGCCGCTCTTGTTTGAGTCGTAAGATGAGGTCTCCTTCGACGAAGGACCTTGTGCGCAGCCGACAGCTGTGATAGTTGCGGAGGCTCTGCTGGTAGACCGTTGAGCGAGCTGCGGCGATGTCGCGTGCCTCGTCGAGTGTGTCGGCGGCGTCTTCGAGTGCGGTCGTCGATTCGGCTTTGTTGTAGGCGACAATCCGTGGGGCCTTATGGCGCTCTTCTGCGGGCAACACGGCTTTGTCTCCGTGCACCATGAATAAAGGCGTGTAGCCAGTTGAGCTGTTTGGCATTGTGCGCAAGCTCCAGAAGATGGAGGGTAGCTCTTCTGCCCATGCTCCCGCAAGCCGCTCGAGTGGGCTTAGTAGGCGTTTCTTGATGCCGCCACCTACGAGGCCGTTGGCCTTTTCGACCTAGCCATTGGTTTGGGGTGTGCCACGGAGGCATATGATATGTTAATACTGAGGCCTTCAAGTCCTAGAATTCTTTGGAGATGAAGTTCGACCCGTTGTCCGTGATGATGCAGTGCGACACGCCGAACCTGTAGACTATGGATTTGAAAAACTTCACAACCGTTTTACCCTTTTGGTTGGTAACGGGCATGTCTTCAATCCACTTGGTGAATTTGTCGACTGCGACCAGGAGGTAGACATGGCCTCCTTTCATGGACTTGGGCAGTTTGCCGATCATGTCGAGGCCCCATTGGGCGAAGGGCCAGGCCAAGGGTATGGGCCTGAGCTCCGATCCTAGTGCGTGCGGTTTGTCTGCGAACCTCTGGCACCCGTTGCACCTTCGGACGATGTCCTTGGCATCGTTCATGGTCGTTGGCTAGTAGAACCCAGCTCGTAGAGCTTTGGTGACAAGGGCGTGGCTGCCCGTGTGATGGCCGCAGATGCCCTCGTGGATGTCTTGGAGGATGGTTTTGCCGTTACCGATGGTGACGCACCTTTGGAGTACACCCGAAATGTTGCGCTTGTACAGCTCGCCATTGATGATGGTGAAGGCTTTAGAACGGCCAGATATGCGCCAGGCATCTGTCGGGTCATCAGGCAGTTCCCTGTTTATCAGGTACCGCAGGTACGGTTGCGTCCATGTTTCCTTGATTGCCATGACCTGCATCAGGTTGACCATTGCGACCTCTGTGTCGAGTTTTTTGGGTCCTTCCTGTCCTTTGGGTAGTGCAGCCCCCGAGTGTTGTGCCTCTTCGGGTGATCCCTTGGGGAATTTCCTTTTGATGGATGGCACAAAGATTTGTTCGAGGAACACACCTGGTGGCACCCGCGCGCAGGTGGAGCCGATATTGGCGAGTCTGTCGGCTTCTTCGTTGCTTTCTCTTCCAATGTGTCGAAGCTCGCAGCCGTCAAAGTCTCCTTCAAGTGAGTTGTAGAGCGCGCGGTACGCGATCATGTTGGCAACATGTGTGTCGCACTCGTTCATCGTCTGCTGGACGACGAGGTTCGAGTCACCGTAGATGACTAGGAGCGTTGCACCGCATATCTTGGCCATCCTCATGCCGTGGATGAGGGACTCGTATTCGGCTTCGTTGTTGGAAGCTCGAAATTTCATCCAGAGGACGTACTTCATCTTGTCGCCCTGCGGGGATGTCAGTATGTCCCCGGCTCCTGCTCCAGCCTCGCGCTTGGAGCCATCGAAGTGCATCGTCCATGATTGTGTCATATCCGGGGTGTCCGGTAGTTGTAGCTCCATCCAGTGGACGAGGAAGTCCGGTAGGACATGAGATTTGATCGCATGGCTCTTCTCATAGACTATGTCTAGAGGGGACAGCTCGAAGCCGCACAGGGCCACGTGTCCTGTGGCTTCTGGGTTATTCAGGATGCTGTTCAGAGGTGCCTCGTTGACGACCATCACCTGATGCTCCTGGAAGTAGTGGCTCAGTCGATGAGCCGTCATGAACACGCCGTAGGCGAGTTTCTGTTAGTGAGGGTACCTCTGTTTTGTTGGCGTCAATACCTCGCTGAGGTAGTAGATTGGGCGTTGGACCCCATGAGTCTTGCCATCTTCGGGTCGTTCGACCACTAGCACAGTGCTTACCACCTGATGTGTGGCTTCTATGTATAGCAGGAGAGGCTCGCGTTCCTTTGGTGTGACCAGGACGGGCGGTGGAGAGCAGCCGCTTCAGATCTTCGAATGCGTCATCTGCTTCAGGTGTCCACTCGAATTTGTCTGCTTTGCGTAGTAGCTGATAGGAAGGCAGGGCCTTCTCACCCATGCGGCTGATGAATCTGCTCAGCGCCACGATGCGTCCAGCGAGTTGCTGGACGCCTTTGAGGTTCTTCGGTTTCTCTATGGCCAGTATGGCCTGGATTTTCTTCGGGTTCGCCTCAATTCCTCGCTGGGAGATGAAGTAGCCAAGCAGTTGGCCAGATGGGACGCCGAAGGCGCACTTTTCTGGGTTCAGCTTGATCTTGTAGTGGTCAAGGTTGTCGAACATCTCGCGGAGGTCGTCGATCAACGTCTTTGCCTTCCTTGTCTTGACTACTATGTCGTCGATGTAGACCTGTATATTGCGACCGATCTGGCTCTTTAGGCATGCCTGCATGCACCGCTGGTACGTGGCACCTGCGTTCTTCAGCCCGAAGGGCATTGTGTTGTAGCAGAATACTACGAACGGTGTGATGAACGCCGTTTTCTCCTAATCTTCGACCTTCAGTCGAACCTAATTGTAGCCTGAGTAGGCGTCGAGGAAGGAAAGTTTCTCGCATCCTGCAGTCGAATCGATGATATGATTGATCCGAGGGAGATGGAAGTGATTCTTCGGGCAGTGCTTGTTCAGTGATGTGAAGTCCATGCACATCCGCAGGATGTCCGTGTCCTTTTTAGGGACCATCACGGTGTTGGCCAGCCACTCGCTTTCCTTGATTTCCCTGATGAAATCAGCGTTGAGCAGTCTGTTGACTTCGACTCCGATGGCTTCGGCCCGTGGCTCGGACAATCGTCGGATGGACTGTTTGATGGGCTTGGCATCTGGGAACACATTGATTGCGTGCTCGGCGAATTCCCTGGGAACTCCTGGCATGTCCGCAGGACACCAGGCGAATATTTCCCAGCGCTCACGGAGGAATTCGACGAGCGTGCTTTCCTATGCGGGGCTGAGGTCGTTGGCGATCAGCGCCGTCTTGGAGGCGTTCGTCGGGTGGACCTGCACCTTCTTCGTGTTGACTATTGAGTCAAACGACATGTCAGGTGTGTTTTGCCTCGAGACTGGGGGTGCTCCGTTGTCTATCACCTCGCGGAGCCTTGTGAGCTCCTCCTACATGCCGAATGACTGGGAGATTCTGTTGAAGTCCCTGTCGCAGTGGTCGGACCGGGTGAAGCTCCCGTGGACCGTGATGACGCCCCTAGGTCATGGCATCTTAAGTAGAAGGTACGCATAGTGCGGTACTACTAGGAACCTTGCGAATGCCACGCGTCTGAGGATAGCGTGGTATTGTGATGGCCAGTCCACCACCTCGAACTCGAGTCGCTCGCACTGAAAGTTGTCGGGCTTGCCGAAGATGACGTCGAGCCATATCTTTACCAGGGGAAATATGCCCTTCCCTGGGACGATGTCGTGGAACATTGTGTCGGACTGTTCCAGGCTGCATAGCAGGATCCGCATTACTGCTAAGGTGCTAGCGAACATCAGATTTATGCCGCTGCCGCCATCCATGAAGAAGCGGCTCATCTCGAATCCTTCGATCTGCGCCTCGAGCACCAGGGCAACATGACCTGGGCGAGGGATCTGGCGGGGGTGATCCGAACGGATGAATGTGATGCAGGACTCTGAACCGCTGAGGTACTCAGGGATGACGGGTGGAGTGGTCACAGCCAAACTGACTTGGCGGGTGATCTTCTTTTGTACCTTGTTTGTTGGGCGCCCCTTTTGGATCATCAGTGACCCTTTCGGCGCGGGATACCCGTTTACGCCGTTGTTCTGTATAGGTGCGACCGGGTGATTCAAAGGTCCCACGGGTGGTGGCGGAGGAGCTCTGTGGGCGATGTCGCCTGGTGCGGGCGTGTGTCCGAACCCATTGTTCGGGACCTACTGTCTCATCTGGGACAGGCTCTCGCTGAGTTTCTGGAACTCGCGGCATTCCTTGAGCATATGGTTGGCCTACTTTTTGCTATCCTGCTTGTCGATGTAGAAGTGTATGGTACATGGGCCCGACAACTTGTCGTATGCAGAGGGCTCGTCGTCGCATCCGCGGCGTTGCCACGTTTGCGTTGGGCGTCCTCCATCACGGAAGTTGTTTCCACGGTATCCACCGCTGCTGCGGTTGCTTTTGTTGCGGCGGTCGGTGTAGCCAGCCGCGACCATGTCGGGTCCATCGCGATATTCATAGACGCGTGATTTTTGCTTGCTACAGCACTCGCGTCGGCGGCCGTAGTCATCCTCCTCATCTGATTGTGCTCGGTGGACGGAGTCCTCGCCATCTGCCCACCTGTTGGCGATGTCCATGAGGTGGTCGAGTGTCTTGGGCTTGACGCACCCAAGTTCTTCCTTGAAGTCCTAGCGTTTGACGCCATCTTTGAAGGCGTCGATTGTTCTCTCCTTAGAGATGTGTGTCATGGAGTTCTTGATGTTGGACCAGCGTAGTATGTACGAGCGAATGGATTCGCCCGTTCGTTGGGTGCAGGCCCGCAGCCTTCGATTGAGGCTGGCCTCTTGCTGATACCCTTGAAGTTTCAGATGAAAATGTACGCCAGTTCCTCCCAGCTTTGGATGGATCCCGAGGATAGGCTGCTGAGCCAGATCTGGGCTACGCCTGTCAGCTGCAGCTGAAGGCATTGCAGGGCGGTGTTTTTGTTTCCGTCGTGCAGCTTGACGGACGACAGGTGGTCGCTGAGCCACGCCTTAGGGTCTTGCGTGCCGTCAAACTTTGGAGTGTCCGAAGGAAGCTTGAAGTTTCTCGGCATCCATGTCCGCCGAACAGATCTGCTGAAGCATCGAGCTCCGCAAAGTTCTCCTTCGTTGTCATCCTCTTCGGATTCTAATGAGCACACGCGCTTGGCGCGTGCCTTGCCGATCTTGCGCTGAGCGAGGTCGCTTCGAGCGTCGTAGTCGCGGTTGCGACGTCGTGGACTCTTGCGTCGTCGAGGTAGGTCATCTTCCTCCTTGTCGGATGAGGGTGTGGGACTGCGGTTGAATCTGACCCCGGCTTTCTTTTTCGGCTCCACAGGAGCCTCCTCATGGAGCGTAGCTCCAACGAGTCCGAGTCTGGCTAGTGCGGACTTGTGCATGGCCCTTTTCGGGTCCCCCACCGGAGGTGGATGGTACGCAAGATATGTGGTGGCTGCCATGATCGCAGCTTGCGGTGTTTTCGGGATGACATTGTCGTTAGCGTCCATCTCCATGAAGGACGTGCTGAGGGTTCGGGTCACCTCGCGACGTGCAGCGGGATGAATGTTATCTATGCGAGAGCGATGCTTGTTGGCATTGTTGTCGTGCGAGCTGGAGCCGCCCACGGAGGAGAGCACAGCTCGCCGTGCGCTAGACTCTGAGGCCGCTTGCTTGAGTTTGTCGAGTACCTCTTGCATCTTCACCTGCTTTTTGTGCTCTTCGATGAGGAGCAGGTGGTATGATATTAGTAGGTCCCGTGACGCACCCACAGGAAGGACCTTGTTGCCCGCCACGGCTTCGCGTGCTTGGTTCCATCCTTCCTTGCTGAGGTGGATTACTCGATTGGCATCAGGGTCGTCCTCGTTGGGCGGGGGGATGGTTGCCTCCTGTTTTCGCCGTTTCTACCCTGCGGGTTGGGTGGCGGTATGTGAGCACCCGAACCTGGTGGTTGTTGCTCGTTTTCGCTTTGGATGACAACGGTGCATTGGTAGCGTCGGCGGACTGGATCATTGCTGCCACAGCTTTCGGATCCGGAACCGTAGGTTCCTTCATCCGATGGGGGATCGCACGGATCTGAGTTGCAGCTGCTGCTTTCATATGACTCATCTGTCGATGTTGGCGTGCGTAGCACGCTAGGATGCGGGGCCCACGAGGCAGGCCTGATCGATGGCAATGGCACCCGCTCTGGGAGGCGGAGAGTGCCGGTCTGTCCCACCTGGAAGCAGAAGCTTTCGAACAGGATCTCGAGCCTGTCGCCTACGGGCTCGAAGTCCTTCAGGGTGGCTGGCGAGTGGGCGGTGAAGTCGAAAGCGCTGAAGAGGAGATGGCTCTCCGTCGCCAAAGAGTTGTAGATTGCTTTGGTCGGGACCATCACGATTGCATAATCAGCGCCCCCATTTCCCACAGACGGCGCCAATTGACGAGGTTTCGACTCGTCAATTCCCATTGTTATGATCTTGGGTTTTGGAGAAGATGGGGGTGCTGGAGGTCGCGGAACGGTTAACAGACAAGCAACCAGGGGACACGAGATTTACCCAGATTCAGGCCCCCGGAGGGAAAACCCTACTCCTGCTTGTCTTCTCTTGATTATGGCGGAACCGAAAGTTACAGGGGTGCACAGATGCAATCTGGCGTGGAGGTGTGTATGCGGTGAGGTGAGAGCCTCCTCCTCGTGCCCTCCTAGCCTTTATATAGAGATAGGCAGGTCCCTGGCATAGATCGAGTTGGTTACAGGTTTAGGGTTTGCCCCTTTGAATATTCTATCTGCACTAGTCTTGCTCTCCAAGGATCCAAAGACGTCATGGGCTTGGGCCACCCGAAAATCTTCATGGGCCGCGTATATTCTCATGGGCCTTCCTTGGGCTGGACCAGGTATGCTAATATCTTGTACCCGTAGGGTATAACCATGTCAAACATGGCGAGAATGGGGGTCCAAACTACTTTATTCAAGCAAACTAAACAAACTAAGCAAAGCAAACGAAAACTAAGACGCTCCAATAACAACACAACGGTGCATGAAACAATAAAAACGAAGTGTCTAGAAATACCTGAGCTTTTTATTGATGAAGAAGGGGATGCCTTGGGCATCCCCAAGCTTTGACGCTTGTACCTCTTGGATATTTTTTGGGGTGACACCGGGGTGGCATCCCCAAGCTTGAGATTTTGTCCATTCTTCATCTCATTACATCATTCTCTCTCCACACCTGAAATTTTTCCTTCATACAAAACTTCACACAATTTTCATTAGCAACATTAGTGTATTCAAAAGATAATAGACCTTTGGGTTTAGCTTTAGAACAGCAAAACTTTCACTAAAAACACAAGCTACTGTATCAACTCCTTCAAAAAGCTCAATTTTCCAAAAATAACCCAAAGAGGAATCAATAAGAAGCAAATGCAAATAATGGTAAAAATCTATCAGAACAGACCAGCAGGTATAAACTGATTTTTTCGAAGACCTTCTGTTGCTCAAATCAAAAAGTGTTGAACTAACAAAAGTTAGCTAATATACTGGGGGATTCCTTCGTAAATTTTCGTCTTAATCAGACTTACAGAGACTCCTCACGAATTTTTATGGTGGAGGACAAAAATCTGTTTCGGTACAGCAACTCCCCAAATCTTACTTCCCTCTCATTAGAGGTCATTCTTGGCACAAAAAGCAAATAAAAAGAATAAGGAGAGGTCATTACTGAATTAATAACTTCCAAGACTCAAGGAAACTCTTGGGTTATCTCCCAGCAAGTACTTTTATTTAACGCCTTTAAGTTAGGCACAAGAAGCGAGAAATCAAGTATTTTCAAATGAAGAAGCATTAACATCAATACTTGCAAAGTCTTAAACTATGAAAGGTATCTCATCCTAATGAGTTTTGTAGGATCCCTTCTCATCTCTCTTTGGTTCACTAGTTTCATCCAAAGGATTTTCAGGAACAATCTAGTCAAAATTCTTTTCAAAGGCTTCATGCATCCCAACAAGCTTAAAGGGGATGGGTATCTTAAATTTCTCTCTAGGTTTGGTTTTATCTGAAGTACCCACAACATCTACACATGAGCCTAGCATATTAAAACGCTTAAAGACCTTTTTGTCTTCCTTAGCAACATCATGGAACTCTTTGAGTAAAGTTTCAAGAATGAATTCTCTCTTTTCAGCATTCTTTTCTTCTTTTAGTTTTAGGAACAAAATTTGCATCATGGGGTTAAGGCTAACAAACCTAGCCTCCAACATATGAACTAAAGAAGCTGCAAAAATTTCATAATTAGGAGCAAGTTCTGCTATAGATCTAACCTCAATATCCTCATGTTTTCTAACAAGGTTGAAGAATTCTTCAATATTTTCTTTCCCAATTATAGAGCCACTACCTATCAAAAGATCCTTCTGGGTGAACTTGGGGAACAACATGGTGAGCAAGAGCAAGGTGGCAACTAGAGTAGGAACTAATTTTTTTGTTTTTTTGATAAGAGAAAGCAAACCAAACTAAACTTTTTTTTTGGAGTTTTTGATAAAAGAGGCAAACAAAGCCAAGAAAAAGAAACTAAGCAAACTAAAAACAAAGTAAAGAGAAAGGTTTAGGAGGACTCCCCTTGTGAAGACGTCCTTAGCCTCCCTGGCAACGGCGCCAGAAAAGTCTTGATGCGTGTTGACGCCCGGTTGGGAAACCCCAAGAGCAAGGTATGATGCAGCACAACAGCAAGTTTCCCTCAGTAAGAAACCGAGGTTATCGAACCAGTAGGAGGAAGGGAACGTCTCAAAGGTGTTGCAAGCAACATGGAAACCTGCACAACACAAACTCAAGACTTTGCCCCAACTAACAGTAAGGTTGTCAATCTCACCGATTGCTGTAACAAAGGATTAAATGTATGGTGTGGAAGGTGATGATGGTTTGCAGCAAGTAAACAGTAACAGTGGAAGATGTATCAATGGTAAAGATTGGACCGGGGTCCATAGTTCACTAGAGGTGTTCTCCTTAGATAAACAAACATGGCATGCTAGGTAAACAAATTACAGCAGGGCAATTAACAGGACTGAGCAAGGCATAACAATGCAATACTAGACATCATGATCCTATGAGATTCGATTGGGCAATCAACAAGATACATAGACCGCCATCCAACTGCATCAATTACTAGAAGTCCACCTTTGAGTTATCATCTGAACCCCCTCCAGTATTAAGTTGCAAGCAACAGACAACTGCTTTAAGCAAAGTGTGTAAGGTAAACAATCCACTTGTTCCATGAACAAGAGACCGTTGTTTTCTCCGTAGTGGCAACAGCACATCTACAACCATAGAGATTTCTGTCACTTCCCTTGATTAAGTAGAGGCATGAACCCACCATCGAGCATAAATACCCCCTCTTGGAGTCACTAGCAACTACTTGGCCAAGATATCTACTAACAACGGAGAGCATGCAAGATCACAAACAACACAGACATGATAGAATCAATAAGACAAAACCATTAATCAATCTGACATAGTAATCTCAATATCCATCGGATCCCCGCAAACACAACATGCATGATTACTAATAGATGAGATCTTGATCATGAATGGAGCTACAAGATCTAGACATGAAAGCAGAAGGAGGAGATACAACCATCTAGCTACTACATGGTCCCGTAGTCCAAGGTGGAACTTCTCACGCTTCATACCGGAGGCTGGCATGATGAAGAAGAAGGCCTCCAGGATGATCTCCCCTCCGGCAGGGTGCCAAGAAGAGTTTCAGATCCCCCCCCCCTGATCTAGGGACGATGGTGGCAGCGGCTACAGACAGTTTCGTGGAATATTGATCGGGTACTTAGGGTTTAGGCATCGGGGGCTTCTTATAGGCGAAGAGGCGAGGCAGGGGGCCATTAGGGCGGCTGCACCCCCTCCCCCCAGGCACGGGGTGGGCCCACCTGCGCGCCCAGGGGTGTGGCCCCCTGGTGAGTCTCCTCCGTCTCGTATTCCAGCTTCGTGTTCCCCACGGTAAAATATTGACTTTGGCTTTTGTCTCGTCCAATTCCGAGAATATTGATTTTCTGCCTTTCTGGAACCAAAAACATAAGAAAACAGGCAACTGGCACTGTGGCATCTTGTTAATAGGTTAGTACCAGAAAACATATAAAAACACCTCAAAGTGTGGACAAAGCAAAGCAAACTAGATACTAAACAAGCATGGAACATCAAAAATTATCGATACGTTTCTGACGTATCAACCTTTACAAAAAATTTGGGGCACACATCCAAAAATTAATTGGAGGCTCCCGAATACAAGCAAGCTATCAAAACAATCAAAGACAAGCTTGTAAGAACCAAATCAAAGCTAGGGTTTCTAAAGAAACACTAGAGCAAGGGGCCCTCAAATGAATGAGGGGGAAATGAAGATCTCTCTTGGTGAAGCTACAGATCAAGGCCTCCTGCTTCGATTCTCCAAAGATCAAGGACTTTGGATGGGTGAGTAAAGAGATGTTGTGGATTTGGTGGCTCAAAAAGTGTTGTTGTTCTTGAATTGGACGATCAGGTTCCAAGGTATAAGAAGGGGTCCTTTTATAGGGCCCTAGAATTTAGAGCTATTGGAACCACTTAACCCGGACAGTCCGGCCTGTATGAGCCGGACAGTCCGGCCTGTATGAGCCGGACAGTCTGGCCTGGCCGGACATTCCAGTGCATGTAAGCCAGACACTCCGGCCTGGCCAAGTTTCTGGCCAGTGTCCGGGTAGTATCCGATGACCCTCACAGAATGTCCACACCTGGGGAGAAAAGCTGGCGAAGAATCACTGCCGGACACTCTGACAGTTTCGGGGCGGAAACTCTGGCTCGGCCGGACAGTCCGGCGCACATCAGCCGGACAGTCCGGCCAGAAAGAGTTTTGTCCCTTAATTTTCGTTCCTATCACCCCTTTTTCCATGTGTATAAATTTCCCACAATAAATCTGATATCTCCTGAAACATTCAGGAAAGCATTAAACCAATCCAAATGTTGTCAACAAACATCAAAATAATATGAAAGGAATAATTCCCTTTCAATCTACCCCTTTTTGGTGTTTGATGACAACCCAAGGTTTTGCATATGGGATAGATAAAAAGTTCACTATAGATGATATTACACAACATAGTAAGGCTCCCCCTAGATGTGTGACCAATTTTAGCTTTGCATTTGAATACAAGATCACACATCCTAGGATCACATCCTCACCATATTGGTAAAGAAAATTATGACAAGATATGATAAAGACTATATAGGTAAGCTAGATAAACATAGTCTTAAACATAACCGGGTACGCATGTAATAACACACATAACACATAGTTCAACACAACATAGTTCTTAAACTAATAAGATAAAGACACAGAGCTTCAAAGAGGCAAATCGATATAACGTGAAGCCCGTGTACCCATGCAAGTCTTGATATCAACCTAATATGGGGGCTACTTCTCCCCCTTTGGCATTGAGATGCCAAAAAGGGAAAAGAGCACTAATAAAACGCCCCAAGATAGACTCTAGCCACTTAAGTCCTCATCCTCATCCTCCTACTCATCCTCATCCTCATAGTCATCCTGAGTCGAGATCTAGCCGTGAGGGCGATAAGAAGAAGACACATCCTCAAACATGGACCAGTCCACACGTCCCTGACTTTAGTGTCCATAAGAGAGAGTACCATCAGACGTTTGCTGTTGTTGAGACGGATCAATATCCATGGGCGGATTGATACGCTTGATCTCCTTCATGACATTCCTGTTTGCCTTGTAGGCATCGTACTGTCCATGGTGAATGTCAATGTTCTAGCAAAGTAGGAGCTTCTTCCACCATGAAGCCTTCTTCACTTTCTTGTGCACTTCCTCCTTAGAGGTGTTGAAGCGATATGCATTGCTAGCCTGCTTCATCGAGGTCAAGTATGGATTGCTATCGATGTCATGGAGATCCCTTAGACAGTCCATATTGACGAGGTCAACTATGGAAGCAGAGCTTACTGCTTTAGACACAGCCATTGTTGAGTCAGAATGGCTGCGTGAGCTCTTGATGGACTTGCTTGTGGTTGAGAAACCTGTGCCGGCAATCCTTTTGAATTGTGACAACCAAACTGTTATTGTCAAAGTAAAAAATTCTAAGGATAACGCAAAATCATCAAGACACGTGAAGAGACGTTTGAAATCTGTCAGGAAATTGAGAAACTCCGGAGTAATAACTGTTACGTATATTCAAACAGACAAAAACCTGGCAGATCCCTTTACAAAGGGACTATCACGAAATGTGATAGAAAATGTATCGAGAGAAATGGGGTCGAGACCCATGGATGTCAAACCTAGTGGTAACCCAACCTATGTGATCGGAGATCCCGTGAATTAGGAGCTGGAAAGAACAAGCTAGTGGTTTGACTGAGGAGAGTATTTTGTAACCCTCTCTATGTGAAGATGCATATCTTATAATATGTAAGGCAGGTTGGCAACATGTCTTAATATGTTTTTGCTGGCTTTAATTAGCAAAGATGCTGTCCTACAGGGCATTCTTGAAAGAACACACCTATATGAGCTCGACTGTAAACGTCACGGTCTATGAGACTTGGATGATCTCTAGTAAACTCATGAAGAGACCAGGGAGTATGACGCATATGCTCCAACCCGCGGGGTAGGCTACTGGCAGCCAGGTACTAGTTATAATTTTGAGTGAAATCTATTGACACCAAACTTGCAATTCAAGGTCCGTCCATTGTTCAAGTTGTTGATATACATAGTTCAAGATTCTAGGCGAAAGTTCAACTTAACAGTTTCTACTTAAATATTGGTATATAAACAAGTAGCGAGGATTGGCAAATCTTCAAATGGGCATTTGAGATCTGGTGGGGGATTGTTAGAAATAATGGGCTAAATCATTAGACTCGTGTGTGATTTCAGATTTTCCCGAAATCTCAAAGCCCATGTATGTGGAAGTCCATATGTGATTTGGCCCAAGTTGGTGGCAGCTCACATGTATGTGGCAAGAGTAGTGGGAGCTAAAGTTTAGTCCCACATGGGAAGTTGAAGGAGAGTTGCATCACCTTATAAGTTGGAGTGTTGCACCACTTTGTAAGTGAGTGACAATAAGAGATCTACACACGCGCTCCTCCTCCGACGACGACCGCTCGCACGCATGCTCGCCTCGTCTCGTCATGATGTGTGCGTCGCGGGTTGTGGGTTGCGGGTTGTGGGAATCTCGCCGAGCCGAGCTTTATTTTGCTGCTCAGGAAAATGTGTGCGATTAAACGGACGTGTCAATAGTTAGTGCGCTCCCAAATCGTGGGCTATCTGTAACCGACACGAACGTGCGCGATGTGGGCTTGGTCCACTTCGTGTCATGTACGGGATTTCCAAGCCGCTTTATATAAACGCATGTGTGGCTTCCACAACGTACGACACCGAACCAATCTAGGGTTTGTCATTCTCTCTGCTTGCGCCGCCACCGTAGTCTACTCCATCCCGCTTGCCGGCGTGCACCGGCGGTCAGGAGAGCAGGTCTTCGGAACCACTCGCCTTTATGATCATGTACGGGAGAGGGCGAATAAGGTTTTTGGGAAGCGCTCCGCGCGACTTCTCAAGTTCGTCATGACGGCGCGTCTTCCCGGTCGTCAAGCCGGACCTACTGTACGTCGACTTCTTCGACAGGCTACTGCACCAACGGCAACTATATCGACAACCGATTAGTACATACACCGTTATCGGATCTGTTGTTTTACTATGGCTGTTAGTGCGTATACTCTGCTACTGTTCATGTTGATCAATACATCTAGTATGTTAGAGGTTCACATGATTGTAGTTGTTCCTGTCATGATTTATATTCTGAAATTAATTTTGGAAATTATGGCTAATAATCCAACTGTGTACATATCACAAAAGTTTCAATCTCAAAAGTGTTCATAATACACCATACGTGAGAGGAGTTGGAGGTATATTATAAAAAGCAAAACTTGTGACCACGGAATGCTAACATGATAGGCAATAATATATATGTTATATAGACGCGACAAGCAAAACAAAGAACGAAAACAAGAGCATACGCAGAGGGACACATAGGTTAGCTTTTTTTATGAATTTGGATCATAATATAAGACGATATGTGTTCGCTTTCTAACAATAATTGTCACCATCTCTGCATAAAACAAATATTATTATATACAGCAGTGTATAAATGACTAGCTAGTGAACGGTGGAGCACTTCTGCACCGTTCCAAACGTGGAGACAAGATCTGTTTACTTTTAGCCCTGTGATGAAACGTACTCGGATGAGTGAAACTGAAGCTGAGAGACATGGATGTTGAGTTAGCAAACCCAGATATCTCGATTGTCCCTTTTTGAAGACTCGGTTCACCCAATATCTAGTTAACCCCCACCTATTTAAAAACAACATTTTGTTTCTAAGTAAGCGCTGGAGCACTTCTGCGCGGTTTCAAACACGCGACAAAATTTGTTTACTTTCGTCCCGATGTGAGGCGTACGTGTCCAGGCGAATGGAGATGCACACAGTTGGGAGATGTAGGTGTTGAGGTAGCTAGCAAACCAAAATGTCAGGACATGATATGCATGGTTCTCTCTCCTCACGCAGGATCTCAAAAAAGGCAGAATCAAGATGAGGTGTACGTGTCCAGACGAATGGAGATGCATAATCTTCCTCCTCTTTTTCTTGAAACATAATTCACTCTTCTTTCCTCCTGCAGGCTGGTACAGGCATGCAGAAAATTGACACGTGTAAATGTTTTTGTCGACCCAAAAAATTATTAAATGCAACCATTATATGCATTTTCCACTTTCCTATTATCCCCAAATTAGTTGTCATCGTGTAGTAGAAAATGTTGGTAATACATAGGGCGCCTTTGCACCATTGCAGACATCAAGTGCAACAAAATTTGATTATTTTGGCTATGAGATGAAACATGTTTGGTCGAGAAGAATTGAAGTATAGAGATCTAGATGTCATGTCAGCAAACCAGGATTATCGGGGATCGACTTCCTTGAATGCCCTTAACATGTAATTACCCCTCTCCACTTAAAACTGGCACTCTCGTTCCTCCGTCACACCCCATCGATGACACGCAACCCAGTTGCGTGTAAATTCAGGAAATTTATAGCACACCGGCTATAAAGAGGGGGACGGGTTCGGAAGTGGCGCAGATCCGCCATAATAAGCGAAATACAATTAAGCTAAACAATTAACGTAGGTGTGCCTTCGAGAGGAGGGTCGATGAGAGTCGTGCTCAGGGGCGAGGTAATATTCTCTTCTAGCATCACAATCCTTTGAATTTTTATAGTACTGTGAGTAGAGTATTTAGGTAAAAAGTTCTCATAAACAGTTCGGATATATGTTATCACTTTGAAAAATTTATACTCCTTGTCTCTTTATGTAGAAATCTCGTTGGAATTTTAGAGGAAACAGTTCAATTTCAGCTCGAATCGAGAAGAAATCCCATGGTTTTGAGGAGATAATCAACGTAGGGAGAGGTCCCCTAGGAAAACTACCTTCCCAAAAGAAAAAATGCTCTCAAACGTTTGCATACACCGTGAAATTCGAATGCTCTATATAATCCCCCCCCCCCCCCCCCCTCCTTCACACAGACAAGCGCCTACACACACCACCCGACGCTCTACAAATCCCTGGAAACATACCCTCCAGCTAACCGCACTTTCCATGGAAATTCCAGCGAGAAGGGCGTTGCCGTCGTGCAACCTGGAGGCCAAGCCGTCATCCTGGCGCTCCATGGCTCTGTCGCTAGGCTCGCTGCTGAGGCGGTCGCGTCGAGCGCCACAGTCGCCGAACGTCTATCGCTACAACCCAGAGAGAGCAGGCGTAGGGATTCTCTCGGCTGTCATGGACTCGGCCGCGGCGCGCCCACGCATCGTGGGGCCGCTGATCCACTCCAGCGCCCGCGACATCCTGGAGATGGCACTGCCGAGCGTCTGCCTCGGCCATGGGAGGCCATTTCGAGCCGCGATACTGTCTTGCGGCTTCTGCTCCAACTGGATCGGCGGTGCCGCCGTCTACATGTATAGGTAAGAAATCGATCAATCCTCATACCGTGTGTCAACTCATCGGCACTTCTTGTTAGCATCAAACAAATGTAAACACGTCTTTATGTTGTGTGGCAGAGGTGAGATAGGATTCTGCAAGCCAGAGTGTCGGGACGACTACATCATGGAGGAACAGCGCAGAGAGAGACAGATGCGAGATGGTGGCTCGCCGGCACCGAACGGATTGAGAGAAGAAGTGCCAACAATGGTGGAAGACGACCCAAACAGCATTTTCTTCACCTTTGCTGACATCCTATGATACACAGACATGCATATATATCTTTGAGAGGTGTAAGGGTTTAGAAGGATTTGAATCAACTATTGGTATTTTCACGACTGTACAAAGGGGGTCTGAACTAATGTTGAAGTTGTATATAGGAACTAAATATGTTTCAGCTTTGTTCCGACTTTTTCACATGGAATCATATTCATTTTTTTTAGTGGACCAATGTCCATGATGATATAAGTATACTCTTGTTGCTCATTTTGTCTTTTGTTCTTTGTCAGATTTAGCGGCAGTATAATGTATTGTATAATAGAGCTTGATAAAATGTGAATTGGAAGACTTGATTTCATTTTTCATCATTACATATATTTTATATATGCGTGTGTATCTTATATTGGATAGATACAGTGGATGAAATGTGAATTGTGCTTGATAAAGCATGAGTAGAAGAGAAAGCCTTTCAAAAGAGTCTCAATGCTTAATTTGTTATTAGAACCGATGGTTTTCTCCATGTATCTCGCATATGTTATATAAAACGGTGCTTAATAGAATCATTTTCCAAGTGATAAACTGTGCTCGGGGATATAAAATCATGTACAATGATTCTCACTCTAATGAGTAACAAAGGGGAGAGAAAGAAGAGACATACGACTAATTTTCGTTAGACTCCTTCATGCTTAGGGAATTGATTTTCGATATAGTAATGCCAGACGAGATGTCATCGCTTCATCACAGTTCTAATTAATACTAATTATAATACATTTTCATATGATCATTATTTGCTAAAGGTTGCAAGAAACATAGAAGTTGATAGAACTAGCAGAAACAAATTTAAAAAATGGTTACTCCCTCCGTGTATAAATAAGTGTACTTCTAGGTTTATTCTAAATCAAATATTTATTGATTTGATCAACTTTATTCATAAAAGTAGCAACATAAGAAATCAAATCGGAGTACCTGACAACCCCATTGTGCTGAACATTGTTGAAAGAAAAAAATGTGGCTACTTTTTCTTGAGGGTTTGTGTGTTCGCATGAGTAGGATATACCATTTTCCAACAAAAATTGTCACCATTCCAAAAGCTAGTACAAGGCAAGAAGCTTTTATAACGTAAAACATGATTTGAGCAAGCAATATACTTTTGACGTGGTATTGTGTATCTCTTCATTCACATGCAACAAGTCATGCATTCACTCCTAGCAGTGTTGTTACACTGGAGACAAGTTGCATGTTGTCTATGTATAACACTTCCAAATATATCTTGTCACCACTAGCTCGACCTAAAATTTATAGTGTCTTATACTTTTGCTAATTGTCTGGATTTGAGGCAATCTGCTTGCTTGATCCAAGATACTAATTAAACGCAAAACTCACACAGCATATATGTACCTATCTTCCCAAAAATAGGTGCATTCGTGTAATAGAAAAAATCTAGTGGTAGTTGGAACACTTTTGCACCTTGCATATGCTGAGACAAAATCTGTTTATTTTGGCTATGACACGGAACATGTTCAGTCGAAGAGGTGTAGTTGAGAGTCTAGATGTCACACCATAAAATGCAAACCATTAGGACATGATATCGTTATCTCTCCTCGCGCTTTAGCAACTCCATATTTTTTCCTTTTTTGGAACTCAACTTCGGTAAATGCACACAACTCACAACCATTTATACCTAATCCTATTTCTGAAAAAAAAATACTCCACTACCATATTCCTCCCTCATGCCCCGGTACTAACACATGGCACAATTTCTGTAAGCCTTTGCGAGCTGTAAAGTTTAGTAATTCGGTATGAATTTAGAATATTGACTGCATACCGACTATAAATAGGGGTTCAAAATGGGTTTGGAACCTCGACAACAAGGGGAGATTTGCTAAATATCAGGTCATAGTCAGGTTGTGGTCCGTCGATTTTTTGCCCGTGTCAAGATTGGTGCCTAGGGTCTTTTTGCTTTCAGCCCGTCTTTCTGTCGCGCGCATCCTTGAGCATCGTGGTCTATCGCACGAGAGGGTAGCCTCGCGGGCCGTCAAATGGATGTTGAAGCGTCAGGGTCTGTCATGCGATTGCTGGAGCATTGCGGGCCGTCAAGCGGGGTGGTTTTTGCTTCGTTTTGTCACACGAGTAGCAAATAACTAGAGAGATTTTTTTGCGTTGCCTGGCTTCTTTTTCCCTTTTTCTATTTGGATGTTTGTTTGTATCTGCTCATTTAATATTTTTTCTAGTGGCGTGTTTTTTTGGGTTGTATATGATGTTGTGTGCAGCTTAGTGTTTTGAGTGGCAAGATATGACTACTAAGTATAGACTGCCAAATATAGCATGTGGATGTGGCATTTTCCTTGTATTTGACTTTTTTGCATCAATTTGTTTTTGCATTTTTTCATATGAAGACGTTTTTATTTATTTATTCCATATTACTGAAACAATAATCGCTCATATAATCAAGTTGTGTCTGACATCCCAAACAATAACTTGGTTGTTCCTCATGGTATATGGAGATATATAGAAATAAGGAAGAGCGCCTATAAATATCAGATGCGGCAGTGATTATTTTTGTTCATCCAAGACCATAAATACTTTTTCCGCTCATTTTTAGAGAGAAATACAAGTGGGGAGGAGAGTGCATGTAATATCAAGTTGTGGTTGTGATTCACCAAGAGTTATACTTTTACTTGCCAAGTATTGATATATTCTCTATATTTATTGTTCCAGTTATTTTGATCCAATAGGATCAGGCTTCAAATAGTACATAACTTTTTATTTTTATTTTTATTTTTTATAGTTCTTCAAAATATAAAAAATGAGAAATGCAACCCTTGTGTGTCATCAACCACCACGATTCAAGTTTGACAGAACAAGTTCCAATTCTATTATTTCAACCACGCCAAATGATTTTTCAAATTGGTCAAGACTCTCCAGTTTATGGCCCTTCTATATGGTAACAGTTGTTGTTTCATTAAATTTACTTCATCATTTTTTTCAAATATATTATGTGAATCTCTCAAAATAGAATTAGTGTTTGATTATTTTTTGTATAAATGTACATTTTAATGAGTCATAGAATACCATTTTATTGTATTCATATATTTATGAATAATGTGTCATATCTAAATTCAGTAGATTCTTCTATACTTTCAATACTTACACCGTTTCATTTCTTATTTTTTATAGTTTTTCTTATGAATATTTTCAAAGGTATGGACGTTGGGCCACCATGTCATGTGTGATGTCAACATTCCAACATTTTTCATTCTGAAAGAGATATGCCCTAGAGGCCAATAATAAAGTTGGTTTTATTGATATACCTCATATGTTCATAATAGTTCTGTACCATGTTATAAATTTATTAAGTGGAAACATTAATGCAAGTGTGGTATATAAAAAAACTAAGTCCCTAGTATCATCTATAAGACTAGCTCATTGGGCAACCGATGATCGAGGTTTTCCGATCATGGACATTTATGTCAACTGACAACGAGGTCACATTCATTGGATGAATGATGTGATGGACACGCACTCAACCATAGTATTACAATGTTATCTAGTCACAAAGTTCGACATTGAGATATCTAGTAAAACTTACTAACTCACTTATTTGATTGTGAGATCATATTTAATCACTATCACCTGTGGCTGCTTTGATTGCATCAACTGTTACACCATAACAGGGTGATTGTAAAGATGTATATTGAGTATTCCAAAGGGAAATATTAAGGTGTGTCCGTCGATATTGGAATTTTCCTATCCGAGTGACGGATAGATACTCTGGGCCCACTTGGTGAAATTACATCAATGATCTTGCAAGCATGTGACTAGGTGAATGGGATGTAATATCACGGAAAAGAGTAAATGTGTTTATTGGTAACAAGATCAAACTAGGTATGTTGATACTGGAGATCAGATCTTGGACAAATCATGTATCGTAGAGCAAAGGGAATGAGACTTGACATTTAAGGTTCAAGCAATCAAGTTATTCGTGGAATGCATGGGTGTCATCATGAGTTTCCAAACACTGATGTTGGTCATTGAACTGTAAGGGTGTCACGCTTAAGGGTAGAGACGCTTAAATTGATCCATGATCGAAAGATAAATAGAAGAGAGAGAACTGAAATCGTTTCGGGGGAGAAACCGAAGTTGTTCGGAGGGCGTCAAAAGATGTTTCGAAGTGAAAGTTATTATTTATATGTATTTATTGTTAATTAAAAGAACTAATTAATATATATATATTTAAATAAATAAATAAATAGAGCAAAGCCCATCTAATGGGCCTTCCCGAAGGGAAGGGCCCATGACGGCAAGGAGGCGCGCGGGGTGGGCGACCTCCCCACCGTCGGTCGGCCCTAGGCCAAGGCGCACGTAGGGTGAGGCCCACCCACCGTCGGCGGCCATACCCTCCTCTTCCCTTGGTTTAGTCCCACCCCGAGACTTGAAGGGAGGGAGTGCTCCCTTTTCCCCTATATATAGATGGGAGGTCCCTCCTCCCAATATCATCCCATTGGCTTTTGTCTTCTCTCCTTGATACGTCCAAAACGTATCTACTTTCCTGAACACTTTTGCTATTGTTTCTCTTCTAAACTTGTGTGATTTGGATACAACTAACATGGATTGACGCTATTTTCAGCAGAATTACCTTGGTGTCTAGTTTTTGTGCAGAAAATCAACTATTAGGAAAAATCCCGGAAAATATGCCAAAATTATATTTCGCTAGAAGATCCACGGAGCCAGAAGACGAAACGGAGTGGAGGCCTGGGGGGCACACCCCCGCCAGGCGCAGGTGGGCCCTGTCCGCGCCTAGGAGGGTGCGGCCACCCCCAAGCACCCCCTCGCCCTCCCTCTGCGTCTATAAGTTACCCCTTGACCTAAAACCGGGGGGTTTGACGTTTTCTAGAAAATAGTTCCGATGCGCTGCCACCACTAGAAGCCGCGATTCGGAACCAGAAACTCCGTTCTGGCACCCTGTCGGGACGGGGAATCTGGGGAGGATCATCGCCATCGTCATCACCAACGCCTCTCCATTAACCATCAATGTTTCCCTCATCCATGAGTGAGTAATCCCCCACTGTAGGCTATGGGGATGGTAGGGATTGGATGAGTTCTATCATATAATCGAATAAGATTATTAGGGCATAGTGTCTAGTATCTCTATTAGTGCTATTTGACTTTGTTGCAACTTGTTGTGCTTAATGCTTGTCACTAGGGCCTGAGTGCCATGATCTCAGATCTGAACTTATTATTGAATCATTATGATAGTATTGTTTGTGATCTTATCTGCAAGTTGTGTACACATATCATTGTCCGGATCCAAAGGCCCCGAAGTGACAGAAATTGGGACAACCGGAGGGGATGGCTGTGGTGTGAGGATCACATGTGTTCATGGAGTGTTAATGCTTTGCTCCGGTGCTCTATTAAAAAGAGCATCTTAATTTTCAGTAGTTCCCTAGAGGCCCCGCTGCCACAGGCTGGCTAGACAGAAGATGTTGTGCAAGTTCTCATTGCGAGCACGTATGACTATATATGGAGCACATATTCTTATTTATCTGCAATGCCCTAGATCTTGAAGTTACATGTTTAGACTCGTCCATGCAACGCCCGTCCATCCATCCCTATGCCTACCGCACTCGAATCCCACTGTTCACTGTTACTGTTACTATTGCTCATGTTTTGTTGTTGCTGTTGCTACTGATAAACTTCTGTGAGCAAGAACTATTTCCAGGTGCAGCTGAATTGACAACTTAGTTATTAAGGCTTGCAAGTATTCTTTGGCTCCCCTTGTGTCGAATTAATAAATTGGGTAATACTACCCGTGAATACTATTGTGATCCCTACACTTGTGGGTCATCAAGACTATTTTCTGGCACCGTTGCCAGGGAGCATAGCTTTATTTGTAAGTTCACTTGGATCTATTATTGTTCACTGCTACTCCTTTCATCATGGATAAGTATCGCGATGGAAAGTTTCCTATTTTACCATCCACTACAAGAAGAGGTACTGTCCTAAACACCTCGGTTGCTTTTGATTCACCGTCTGTTTTAAGTAAGCTTGTTACACCACCACCACATACTCATGCTACACACACTGCTACTATTGCTGAATCTAAAACTGCTTTTGATACTCATGATGTTACTTCTAATGTGCTTGACGCGAGTGGTTCATTAGGTCCTTTCCTAGATGCTACTATGGCTAGTCTAGGAAATACCGAAACTCCTAGTGAAGACATTGTTACACCTGTTAGCTCACCTAAGTCTAGAGGGAGTTATGATATTAATGATGGTTACATTGAGTTCACTGATGAATTTGTTGAAGAGTGCCAAAACACACAAGGTACTAGAGCTATTAAGAGTCTCCTTGCTAGACGTACCATTATGCCTAAACTGTCCTCTGATCCTAAGTTTGCCACCTCTCCCATAGATATTAAAGATAAAGATTATGATTTCTCTCTTGATTTATCCTATTTGGACATTGTTGAGAAAGAACCTTTTTGTGGGACTGAAAATGAGAGTGATGTGGCTCATATGAATGAGCTTTCCACTATGAGTGCTTTATTCTCTGATGATTTTAAGATGTGCAAGTACTTTGTTACTAAGATCTTCCCTTTTTCACTAAAAGGAGAAGCTAGGGCTTGGTTTAATAGATTACCTCCTGGTTCCATTGATATCCCTGATTGTTTGATTGCTTATTTCTTCCAGAAATATTTTCCTCCCAGTGCTAGACATGCTGCTTTGCAAAGACTTTTTGATTTTAAACAAGGAGAAGAAGAGAAATTGCCTGAGTCATGGACAAGGTTTTGTGCCTTGATTCATGCACATCCTGGATGTCCATTGCCTAAGAATGAGCTTCTTGATATTTATTATAATGGACTAACTGATGATTCTAGGACCTACCTAGATAGCTTTGCTTATTGTGTTTTCAGGAAAAGAACTTCTATAGATGCTGAAGAATTAATGGCTAAGATAAGCAAGAATTATGATGATTGGACTTCAACTGAGCTAAATACACCTGAGCCTATTACTCCTGAAATAGTTGTGCCTGAACCAGATTCAACACCAACACCAAAGAAGAGGGGAGTTATTGCATTAAATGATGAGGTGATGAAGGAAGCTAAGAAATGTCTAAAGGAGAAAGGTATTAGAGCTAAAGATGTGAAGAATCTACCTCCTATAGAAGAATTATGTAAGCCAATTTCCCCACTCCTCTACTATTGAGGTACACTCTGTCCACTTTAATGAAGGTGATATTCCTTATGGCAAGCCTCCTGATCAATTCTTAGAGGAACTTGACACATTTATTGTTAAACAAGGTAATTTTAATAAACAAGTTCAGAATCATTTATTGGAAAACTCTAGAGCTATAAATGAGTTGAAAGATATTGTGGAGAGAACTTCTAATGATATTAAAATGCTTTGTAAACACTTTCAAATGGTTCAAACCCAACTTGATCAACTTGCTAAGGTACAAAAAGGTATGCTAGTTAATGCCTAAGGAGATAAACATGATTATGGAATTAGTACTAGTAGTGGTATAGTTACTCAAGATCCTTTATATCCTGAAGGACACCCTAAAAGAATTGAGCAGGATTCTCAACAAGGTGAAAGTAGTGGTATTCCTCGTAAGAGAAAGAAAAAGAAACATAAGGTAGTTGAGGAACCTGCTATAGATCCTAATAGTATATCTGTCTCTGATGCTGAAACTAAGAGTGGTAATGATAAAAATGATGCTCCTGATAAGGAGGAAGTTGAGGAAGAACCTGAGAAGCACCCTAAGAATACTAGGTACACTAAGGAAGATTTTATTGCTAATAAACATGGTAGTGAGAGAGAACCTTGGGTGTAGAAACTTATGCCTTTTCCAGGTAAGAAACACAAGTCAAAGGAGGAAGAACACTACAACAAGTTTTGTGAGTGGATGAAACCTTTATTTTTGCAAATTCCTTTGACTGGTGCTATTAAATTGCCTCCTTATTCGAAGTATATGAAGGATATTATCTCTAATAAAAGTAAGATCCCTAATGAGGAGATTTCTACTTTTCTTGCTAATTACTCCTTCAATGGTAAGGTTCCAAAGAAACTTGGTGATCCAGGTATACCAACTATTCCTTGCTCTATTAAGAATAATTATGTTAGGACTGCTTTATGTGATTTGGGAGTTGGAGTTAGTGTTATGCCTTTTTCTCTCTACAAGAGACTACAGCTAGAAAATTTGATACCAACTGGTATATCTTTGCAAATGGATGATAAGTCAACTACTATTACTGTTGGTATATGTGAGGATGTTCCTGTTCAAGTGGATCATAATTGCTTTGTTTTAACTGATTTTGTTGTGCTTGAGATGCCTGAAGATGATAATATGTCTATTATTCTTGGGAGACCTTTTCTTAATATTGCAGGTGATGTTATTAATTGCAATCAAGGAAAAGTAACATTCAATATTAATGACAAAGAGCATACTATTTATTTCCCCAAGAAGGTTGCTAGAAGCTATTGTCTGAATTCCATTGAAAATATTGAGAGCATCAAGGTTGGAAAAATATATTGTTCCATTCCACAAGAAAATTTTGAAACTATTATGATTGGGACCATGGCTATCAACTATGAGGAAACATTATCACCTTGTGGAATACAAAGTTTTGTTTCATATAAGATTGTTTTGGTAACAAGAATTGATCAACCTTGTTAACAAAAGGATTTTAATGAACAAATTAATGTTTTCACTGTGGTTATACTTGCTTTCTTTTACTCTTCTCCTTCTTAGTCTTTGACTTTTTTTGCTAGCTTTGGTTTTGCTAGTAGTTTGCTTATTAGAGTGTCTTGGAACTTCTGTATTTTGGCTTTTGGTTTGCTTTTGCTTCTTCTAAAAATGGTTTCTGCGAGAAAATCAATTTTCATACCCTGAAAATTGGCCAAAAATAAAGTTTCTCGAAAAATCCCAGAAAATTCAAAATAATTTTTTCCTCAAAAAAAGGGGTAGAGGGACACCTGGAGTGACCCAGGGGGGCCACCCCAGGCACCCACACCCATGGTGGGCGCGGCCCCCCTACAAGTGGCGCATGGGTGGGGTGTGGCCCACCTGGGGCCCTCCAAAGTGTCTCCTCCTAGCCATCTTCTTTCTCTCTACCGAAAAACACCGGAAAACTTGCTCAAGCTTGAGTTCCTGCTGTTCTTGCTCGCGATTTTCGATCTCCTTGCTCAGCCCCTCTTTGTTGTTGATTTTGGAGGGATTGCTCCTTGGTATGTGCCTCCTCCACTTGTCTAATTAGATTTGTGATTGATAGTTTTTGCTGCTATAGTTGATAGGTTGTGTGAGCTTGCATGCTTGTTCTATGCTTAGATATTTTATTTTGATGCATGTGTAGCCCTCTAGCAAGCTCCTATAATAGTTTATCATCATTTATCAACTTGGAAATCACTTGGTTTGATGTTTGTCTAAAAATTTCAGCAAGGAAGATGAGTGCTTATCCACTGAATCAATATGACTTGATGGTGCCTGAGCCAATGAAGGTTCATCATGAGGAAGGAGTATTCCCTTCCATATATCCATGCCATGAATTTATGAGAACTGCGGAAATCTTCCAGGATCTCCAAACTTTGATTGCCAATGCAGGGTTGGAACACTTTGTTGAAGGTGAACCATTTCAATTTGTTAAGCTAACCATGGCTTTTGTGCAGGACTTCCGGTTTACTTGGTCTACATCTAATCCCATGGTCCATTACAAAATATACAATATACTTGTCGACCTGCCTTTTGTTGATTTCTGTGCAGCAATTAGAGTACCTTAGTGGGGATCTTGTGAGAAGATCAAGGAGAGGCCCAAGTCGCTTATGGATTTATATGTTGAGTTTTACCAAGGTTTCGACTTCTCAAAGGAAAGTGGTAAAATTCGGAACATTCAGTTCCCAGCCATTAGATATTTTGCCTATTTCATTACCAAGTGTGTTCTTGCTAGAAAGATTGCTAGGAAGTTATCTTCTTTTGATCTAGCTTTTATCACAGCTGCTTTGAATAGGAATAGATCTTATAACCTGGGTGCTTTGATAGCTTACCATCTCACCACAAACCGTGAGAAGGGTGGAATTTTTGGAGGTCTCATTGCTTCTAGGTTGTTAGCTTTCCATGGTTTAGAGCCTCACCATTCAGATTATCGGTTCCCTATAGAGAGGCTTGATCTTGAATCCATGATTCAACATGGTTTTGTTTCCTTAGGGGGCTAATGTGAGAAATTTACCGTTTGCACTACTGTTTGCCCAGCGAGGTTGGAGAGGGGGTAGGACTGAGAAAATAGTTTATTTGCCTACACATGCTTTGTTTAACTTTGATAACAGGCAAGAATGGTCGCTCACGGAGGAGGAGGTTGACACATATGTGGTGGAGCTGGAGAGGATGTCGAAGATGATTCGGTTCAGCCCTCCAACTTGGGAGAGTCTTCATACCAGGAGCCCTCATTTGATTGGGGCGCGTCTTCTTCTTCACAGGCGTCAGACTATGATCATTCCTATGATGACCCACCAGCTTGGGGTTACTACCCGCGCTATTGAGCCCCACTCAGGCCAAAAGCCTAAGCTTGGGGGGAGGTATACCAACATCACACTCATCTATATATTATGATCGGTCGGTTATTTGTATATCCATTGTTTCGCTTTATTTTTGGTTTTTGTTGCTGCTTTCTCAAAACACAAAAATACCAAAAATATTTTCGTTGTTTCTCTTGGTTTGTTTTTTTTGCTTTGGTTTGCCTTTAAAGAAAAAATCCAAAAATATTTTGCTTTGCTTGGTTTATTTTTTCTTTGCTTGTTTTTGCTTTGTTGGCTTGTTTGAAAAAAATCAAAAACACCAAAAATATTTGTTGTTCTTCTTTGGTTTTGTGAGTTCTTTGCAGGGTTCAGCCGTCCTCAATTGATTTTGGTTTCATGTTATTATTCAAGTCACACAAGTGAAGGGCAATAATGAAGATTAAGACAACTTGAGGTGTGGTAAGAGGCTAGTAACAAACTCTATTTGTTTTCATTTTTGTACATATACTCAAAATGGTGAGCATACTCAGTCTGTTCTTGTAAGGTGTATGTTACTGATGGATGCTTAGTAGTTCTTGCTTGTCTGTGATTAGCTCCAGCTTGCTAATAGTTTGTAGAATGTCATATGAATGTTTGTTTGCATTACTTTATTCATATTTTGGTATGATATTGTGGCATCCTCCTCTGAAAGTTTCATGTGAATCGACTTGGCACATGCTCATGCATGCATATGACTAAACAATAGTCAGTAAGCCTCGATGATTTATTTTGCCTCAGAGTTCTTGTATCACTTTCATGCCATAATTAGTCATGTTTTGTTGCAAGCATGATTATGACAATTATTGCTCTCTCGTTTGTCGCTCCCTCTCTATTGCTAGCCTTCACTTGCACTAAGTATGATCTCTACTTATGTTTCCAACTCCCCAAAACCAATATTGCCAACAGTGTCCACCATACCTACCTATTAGCATCATTTTCTATTTCAGTGCATATTCTTTATGCCTTGTTTTCTTCCAAATAAAATGTTTGTCTGTTTTGAGAAAGTTAGTTAGTAAAGCTCTCATGAACTTGATGGCACACTTTATTTCTTGCATTTAATGATCTTGAACCATTGTGACTTGTCCATAAAAGATATATGCTTGCAAATTATATGCTGGGAGTTAGCAGAACCGTCCTGTCACGGGGAACGCTTTCAACACTTATGGATACCTATCCAATTGATACCTTGCTCTTTTGTTTGCGGATGTCGGCGGTGTGAAATAAAAGGGGAGCTTGTGAGTTCATGGAGTATATATATGTGTTAGAGAAACGTCTGGGCCGCTAGCCTAAGCCATGCCTAATCATGCTGGAAACTTGCAGCATCACCATAATAAGCATTCTGTGAAGCATCCTCAATAAAAATCTATGCACATAGTAAATAAAAAGATCGCTGAGATGCTCATTGTCTGCTTGCCTTGTCATTTTGATCACGGGATAGCTCCTGTATCATGTGCAAGGGGTACCCCGTTGGCGGTTCTTTATGATATGCATGTATGTACAATGACAAGAACTTACAGGTAACCAAAGTTGAGTAGCATGCGGAGCGGCCCTCGTACTCAAGGGACATGGGATTTCCAGTTTATGGTTTGTCAAGCATATAACTCATATTGGACCTCACTTTCACCTTAACCATATAAAGATGCCTATGATAGGGGTAATGAGAGCTCAAAGCTAGCGAGTACCTTACTTTCAGCATTTGGAAGCCTTTCAAACTTTTCAAAACCTTTTCAATTCCTTGTTGAGTCACCACTTATTCTATGAGTACCTTCTTGAGAGCATAGTTGTCATTCTTGTGTTTATTCCAAAACTTGGTTAATTATGTCATGACTTTGATGCTTGTATCTCTGATATCTTTACTTATAGTCTTCATGTGAACTTCAGAGGTGCCTTGGCATTTATATTGTGCTCTAAAAACAAAGGCAAGCGAGATACCACTCTATCATACCTTACTATGAGCATTGCAATGTTGCTTATGTTTATGTTCCATGCTACTTATTATTATTGAGTTGGTTTCTCTTCATAGCTTGCAATGACTATTGAGTAGACTTGGCTGCATGCTTCTTATTATGAATGGTTTAAGTATCTACTCCTGTGCTGAGAATATATACATCATATGAAGCAAATGTGTTCGTGAAAGTTCTTTTATCGCACTCAGTTTTCAACTGAATTCCTTGAGGACAAGCAATAAGCTTGGGGGAGTTGATATGTCCAAAATGTATCTACTTTCCTGAACACTTTTGTTATTGTTTCTCCTCTAAACTTGTGTGATTTGGATACAACTAACACTGAATGATGTTGTTTTCAGCAGAATTACCTTGGTGTCTAGTTTTTGTGCAGAAAATCAACTATCAGGAAAAATCCCGAAAAATATTCCAAAAATTATATTTCTCCAGAAGATCCATGGAGCCAGAAGACGAAACGGAGTGGAGGCCTGGGGGGCCACACCCCTGCCAGGAGCGGGTGGGCCCTGCCCGTGCCTAGGGGGTGCGACCACCCCAGGCACCCCCTCGGGCTCCCTCTGCGCCTATAAGTTACCCCTTGACCTAAAAACCAGGGGGTGATGTTTTCCATAAAAGAGTTCTGCTGTGCCGCCACCACCAGAAGCCGCGATTCGGAACCAGAAACTCCGTTCTGGCACCCTGCCGGGACGGGGATCTGGGGAGGATCATCGCCATCGTCATCACCAACGCCTCTCCATAAACCATCAATGTTTCCCTCATCCATGAGTGATTAATCCCCCGATGTAGGATATGGGGATGGTAGGGATTGGATGAGTTCTATCATGTAATCGAATAAGATTGTTAGGGCATAGTGCCTAGTATCTCTATTAGTGCTATTTGACTTTTTTTTGCAACTTGTTGTGCTTAATGCTTTTCACTAGGGCCCGAGTGCCATGATCTCAGATCTGAACTTATTATTGAATCATTATAATAGTATTGTTTGTGATCTTATCTGCAAGTTGTGTATACATATCATTGTCCGGATCCAAAGGCCCCGAAGTGACAGAAATTGGGACAACCGGAGGGGATGGCTATGGTGTGAGGATCACATATGTTCATGGAGTGTTAATGCTTTGCTCCGGTGCTCTATTAAAAGGAGCACCTTAATTTCCAGTAGTTCCCTAGAGGCCCCGCTGCCACGGGCTGGCTAGACAAAAGATATTGTGCAAGTTCTCATTGCGAGCACGTGTGACTATATATGGAGCACATGCCTATGATTGTTTAGTACTTAGATACTTATTCTTATTTATCTGCAATGCCCTAGATCTTGAAGTTACATGTTTAGACTCGTTCATCCAACGCCCGTCCATCCATCCCTATGCCTACCACACTCGAATCCCACTGTTCACTATTACTATTACTATTGCTCCTGTTTTGCTGTTGCTACTATCAAATTGTTGCTACTGATAAACTTCTGTGAGCAAGAATTATTTTTAGGTGCAGCTGAATTGACAACTCAGTTGTTAAGGTTTGCAAGTATTCTTTGGCTCCCCTTGTGTCGAATCAATAAATTGGGTAATACTACCCGTGAAGACTGTTGTGATTCCCTACACTTGTGGATCATCACTCCTCCCTCTCTCCCTCTCTCCCTCCCATGTGTGTTCCCCTAGTTTGAAACGTGTCCTACGAGGTAGAGCTTTCTCAACCGTATACACGTCGTCATGCAATTTGAGCCGGTACGGATCTTCTTCTTCCGCTGCTTTGCTGGACCAGAGCCCGGGAGATGTCTCTACACCGGACGTGTGTACTACTTCGGTGGCACCGTCAGTTGTGGTGCTGGTCTCTTAAAGCCTTCTCGACCTTGAGGTCGGCTATGCTTCAGCTACATCATCAACGTTTGAATGGGAACGTAATCCCACTTTTGGTCTTCAAAGGTATGAACACCGGATCCCTCTCGTTACTATACATCTACGTAGGTAGATCTTATCTATGGTATTCTCTTTGTTAGGATTTTTTCTACTACAAGACGTCTTCACATTGTTCTAGGTGAAGCGGGCTAGAATTCTCTGTCAAGATGGTAGAACCAATGTTTGAAATTGGAGTTGTATATATTTTTTTTATTTTTTAAATACTTGTTTCTCTAAATAGGAGACTGTTTTTGAATTTTATGATTTTTTTCTCCAGTGTCATTTTATTTTTTCTATAGAACACACATTTTTGTTTCAATGAAAGTTTGGAGAGTTTATGTCCCAAAAGGTGGTTGAAAGCTAAGGCCTAATAAACAATTTTTTTGGTGTAATGAAACTCGAAACTAGACACCACATTTTTCTAGATGTATTTCATAACAATACCTTCCTATGTGAACATATTGGTTATCTTTGGTTGAAGATTTTGGTATAGAGGTGCAAGATACCGTGACTTTACATTCAATGAAGAAGAAAAATGGTTTGCTATACATGTTGAATCTAACAATTGTGATGACAAACATTTGAATGGATTTCATGGTAAGTTGTTTTTTAGCCAAGGATCCATTAAATGTATATCACCATTGTCTAATTCAACATGTATACCAAACCAATTTCCTTCTCCATTGAATGTAAAAGGCACGGTATCTTGGAGCTCTACACCAAAAGCTTCAACCAAAGATAACCAATACGGTCCACATCGAAAGGTATTGTTACGAAATACATCTAGAAAAATATGGTGAGTAGTTTCTTGTTCGATTTCACCGATAAAATTGTTTATCAGTTGACACTTAGCTTTCAGCCACCTTTTGGGACATAACCTCTCCAAACTTGCATTAAAACAAAAAGGTGCGTTTTGTAGAACAAATAAAATTACATCGGAGAAAAAATCATAAAGTTCAAAAAAATACTTTCCTATTGAGAACAAAAAGTATGTAAAAAAATACATACAACTCCAATTTCGAACATTGTTTCCACCATCTTGACAGAGAATTCTAGCCTGTTTCGCCTAGAACAATGAAAAATGTTAAAAGGTTGAAAGCACACAGGACATAGTGGTCCAGCGTCCCTACCTTTGAAAAAAATCATAAGAAAAATATAAAAAGGAAGAAATGAAAACGTGTAAGTATTGAAAGTAAAGAAGCAGTTACCTTAGATCTGATGTTGTTTCCACAAAATGTATGAATACAAAATAAATGGTATTCTTGACTCATTATAGTGTATATTTATACAAAAAAAACACTAATTCTATTCTAGGAGAGTCACATAATATATTTTAAAAATGAAACAAATTCAATGAAACAACAACTGGTACCATAGATAAGGGGCCATAAACTGGAGAGTCTTGACCAATTCTAAAGATCATTTAGTGTGGTTAAAATAATAGAACTGGAACTTGTTTGGTCAAAGTCGAATCTTGGTGGTTGATGACACAAAAGGGCATGGTGGGTTTACATTGCTCATTTTTTATAGGTTGAAGAACTATAAAACAACAAAATCAAAAATCAAAAAAGTTTGGTACTATTTGAAGCCTCCTATTGAATCAAAATAACCGGAACAATAAATATAGAGAAGATATCAATATCTGATGAGACAAAATATCACTCTCGGTGAATCACAACCGCAACTTGATATTACCGTTACAGTCCCCCGCCCTCCCCCGCTCCCCCCCCCCCCCCCCCCCCAAACACACACACCCCTTGTATTTCTCTCTAAAAATGAAAGGATAAAATAGTTATGGGCTGGGATGAACAAAAATCATCACTGCGGGATCTGATATTTGTAAGCGCTCTCCCTTGTTTGTATGTCTCCCTATAACGTGAAGAACCACCAAATTATGGTTTGGGATGATGGTTGCAGTTTGATTCTAGGAGTGATCTCTTGTTTCAAACCAAGTAATGTGGGAAAAAGGATAAAAGCGTCCTCGTATGAACAACATGCAAAAAATGAATGGATGCAAAAAAAGTCACCTACAAGAAAATTGCGACATCAACACACTATATTTGGACAGTCTATATTTAGTAGTCATATCTTGCCTCTCAAAACAGCGAGCTGCATGACACCATGTATGACGACCCAAACAAACACGACACCAGAAAAAATAACATGAGTGGATGAAAACAATGATCAAAATAAAAAAATAAAAAGGAAAAAAGCTAGTCAATGCAGAAAAATCCCTTGTGCGATTTTCTGTCCACACAGAAAAACGCAGCAGAAACCACCACACATGACGGCCCGCTTCGCACAACAATCGCATGACGGCCCCCGACGCCCCCGACAACCGCATGATGGCCTGTGAGGCTAGCCTCCCGCACGACGGACCACGACGCTTGATGCCGCACACGACAAAAAGACCCTATGCACGAATCTTGAAGCGGGCATGAAATCGACGGACCACAACCTGACTATGACCTAAGCTAAATCTGAGCTAGCTGAGAGTTAGCAAATCCTAGTGTTTTTTTCTAACATCACACTCCTTTATCTGTGTAGGAAGGGTGGGTATTTGGGTAACAAGTATATTTTAGTTAGTTTGTATTTTTGTTCTCACTTCGTTGAACAGAGAATTTCATGGTGTGTGCTCGATCTTAGAACAAGAACATGTGTATCTAGCATGCAGAAGGCGCGGCCAGGGTTATTTCTCATGTGCGTGCTTGCGCTACAGTTACTCGATGTATGATCTTTGGTCGGGTAGGATCTGGCTCGCCTAAAATCGTCTGTTATTGTAAAGTAATAGACGAAGTAAGGACAGAGCTTTACGATAATTTTTATATTTTTAAAAAATATGATGAAACTATACCAAAGGAAAGAACCTATTTTAATTGTTAGAAATGTCTTCTTAAAGAAGAAGTGGAGAACGGTTAACATACAAAATTCGCAGTTTTAGTCAGCAAGGAAAAAAGGAGCTTCCAAACGGAGCCTTAGATTGTTTGAATGTCAAAATCATTCCTTGTGTTGGTATAATAGCCTAGACCGACTAGGTCGTCCTAAAATCCAAATCCAAATTCTTGAAAGTTTCAGTTCCTTGGCTCTGTAATGCAGGAATGTCACAGGAATTTCAGAATAAACAGTTCAATCTCCGTCCAATCCGAGATAAATCCTCGACATGCTGCTTATCCACTTCGGCACACGCAACATCATTGAGGTGGCACAACCGAGCCTCTGTTCTCACTGGAAGCCGTTCTGAGCTTCCAGACTCCCTCACAACTTATGCTCCCACCGAACCAGCAGTCGTGGCGTCTAATATACTGTACAAGTAAGCAGTTGATCGATCATCAATAAAAGGAATGGTACTGCAACGTTTTCTTCCCAATACAAATTGATAGGTTCAAAGCTAATTATGACATAATAGTTAATCACTACTTATTTTTCCTCTCCTCCCATTCCATGCTGATCGATTCAAGCCTCACAGCACTGTCATCCTCAATAAAAACTCTTGGAGATCAATACGATGCACTGAAATCCTATGTGTGAGATAGCAGATCAATCGTATTCACTGAAATCCTATGTGTGAGCCAGCTGATCAATCCATTACACATGCCCAAATGTGTAGAAAAATCAAGCAGTTGATCGATCATCAGATCGTGCCTCAGCTCAGCACCTCTTGTTACCGCCAAAGAAACGTTAATTAAGCTTTATGCCTGCATGACATTCTTCCTTTTTCTGCGTGGCCGAGGTGAGATAGGATTATGTAAGCCATAGTGTCATCATGACACTGTCATGGAGGAGTTGCAGAAAAGGAGACAGAAGCAAGCTTGTCGCTCCCGGTGCCAAAGGAGTTGAGGTCGTGGGGAAGGGAAAAGGTCCCAACAAACATGGACAAGGACGGCGACACGAGCAGCATTTTCTTCACCTGTGCTGACGTCCTATGATGCACCACACATAGTACAAGGGTTTAGAAGGATTCGAATCACTTATTTTCACAACTGTACAGAAGGGGGTCTGAACTAATGTCAAAGTTGCATCAACAGAATATGATTTAGCTTCATTATAGCCTTTTCAACGGGAACCATATTCATCTGAGCTATCAATTGCTCTTGTATTTTTATCTGTGTTCCTTATCAAGCCTCCCTGCAACCGATGGCCTGGCGTCTGCTCGCCGTGCTCGCTGGCCTGCAGGCCACAAGGCTACCAAGACCGACATTACCCGTCAAGCTGGTTTGTTGGCGTTCTGAAAGACCATTAGGGAGTTGTTGGGCAACAAGGAAGAGGCCATTACCGAGAGGGGAGAGAGGCGGCGCAAAGAGAAAGAGGCCACTGCCAAGAGCTTTGTTGATCTCCAACTAAGATCTATTGTGGTGGACGAGGCTAATGCCAAGGCTAGGCTTATGAAGGCTGAGGCCACCACCAAGCCCTTGGAGGCCGAGGCCAAGACCAAGCTCTTGGAGGCTAAAGCCAAGGTCATAGCCAAGGAGAACAATATATATATATATATATATATATATATATATATATATATATATATCTCTTCTATTGGACATATGGGATGAACAATGGTACATGTTTGTCACTTTATATGTTTATCTATGTCTATGTGCTGAAATGTGGAAAGAATTGGCAAGATAGTTTATACGGACAGGATGAGTCACGCCACTAGACGCACTAGCCAGACCACGATCCAGTCCAAATTCTGTCCATGGGCTGACCCATCCGAACAGAATAGGACAGTTTGCATCGCCACCACTCACACCTTGCTTGCTAGTTATATGACACTTCCAGGTATATCTTGTCAACCACTAGCTCGACCTGAAAGCGATAGTGCTTTCTACTTCAGCTAATCCTGGGACAAATTGTTTGGCTTCAAGATAATCTGCTCGATCAGATCCAAGCTTTACAGGAGAACTCGCATGCCAACAGCTGCAGATTAACCCATGTCCAACAGATGGGAGTGTACTTAACATACATACCATACATCTACTCTACCACCAACTCGAAACTTCTTAACGACCGACGGGCTAATGGTTTAATAATATCATCAGTCGCCACAAACACACATCAATTGTCATCGAACACAACACCATCTTGATTCACAAGTGGACACCAGACTGGAGTCATACAAGCATGCGGTACCATGAACGAGAACAGGCTGGAACATACATACAGTAGTTCATAATTTAATTTGCTACCTGAAAATACGCAGACAGACTACAGATGGGCACGGTGGCCTACAGTTAACCTAAAACAGCCTCATGCTTGCGGCAAGGGCTACTTCTACGGTACTACTCTGATTCCTGAAACAATTTCCTGCTACTCTGATTGCTGAAACAATTTCCCGCTACTCTGATTCCTGAAGCTACGGCCTGAGAAAATTCCCCATCTATACCTTTCCTTTGTAACAAAGAACGTCCTACGGTGCAGTTAGTTCCCCTTCCCACTCGGAATTCAGTTGAAGCCAAAAATAAACCATTGACGCATAACGTTGGCATTGTGACAAAACTTGCAGATGAGTGTTGCTTCGGGTGAACAACACACCAAGATCCAAGGGATGACAGTCAGCTGAGAACCCCATCTGACAACTGACACAAAAACAGGCTGGTTCCCATGGTTAAGCACCTCCAAATCAGCTACTCCCTCCAATCCAAATTAATTGTGGCTGTTGCCTAAATCTGTCTAGGTTCGTTGAACCTGCGACAACTAACTTGGATCAGAGGTTAGTACTTACTTCCCAATCTTTGCTGCAAACGACTTTCGCTCTTCTTTGTGCTTCTACAGAGGATAGTAACATGCAAAATAAGTTCGCAACTTAAAAAAAACGTACAGATATTGAAAGCACGGAGAAATTGTATTTACCTTATGAAGAATACTGAACTTTCTTGTTTGTTTTTCTCGGACAAGCATCCAGTCCAACGCCAGGTCATACTCTATTGTGTTGGGTTGAGAACAATGTGAGGTTGATACTGCCTTCTTCTGCAGAAAGAACAATGGTTGCATGAATATCACGTTCAGGAAAGAAGAAACTGTAACAAGATTAACTATACAACACCATCAGCACCTGCTCTTCTCGTTGTCTTTGACCCATTCTTTGATTAGTGATGGTTAAGTGCCCAACAAGAGCTCCTGAAGATTTTGGAACCTTAAGTAACCCTTTGCTGCAGTAAAGTGGTCTGAAAGTAATACAATTTGTAAGAATCAGCGGGTTAACAAAAGAAAACCAAATTAAACAAAGTTACTTATTTCATACATATCTACTATAGAATTATTATACTCTGTATCAACAATATGTCTACCGAGCAATTGCAGTGTTGCATATGCACAATCCCTATCTGATTTGCCAACTAAAATTAAAACACATTAGCAATTGGTAATATAAAGCAATGTTAGTTCTTATCGATGTTTTTGCAGTTGATTTGTGCTGAGGAGCCATCATGTGAAAATAACAAACAGTAGCGGCACTTCACTTGCTATGAAATTCATTACATGACATCATTGAATACATTACAGTTGATTTCATCACTCCGACAAGTATCAATGAAACAAAGCCAGTTACCTTCCACCCACTACCAAGCCTGAATTGATTTTCAAAATAGCAGCATCAGCAGCCTTTTTAGATCTGAATACAGCATAAGCTTTTCCTAAAAATAAGAAAAAGGAAGTTTATTTATACCGTATTAAATAAGAAGATTACCTCAAACATCTAGACTTCATGTAGAAGATTGAACTTACAAACAAAACTCACTCACCATTGTTGGGATCATCGTAGGTCGGGTGGTTTATAGGCCGAGCAATACAAGATTGTTGTAACGCCTCATGAATAAGTTCCTGCGAACATGATTATCATGAGAAATGCTCATTAAGATGATAGTGTGGTACTCGAAAGGAGTGAATAAAACATATGAAATGAACATGGAACTAGGCAAAGCACAAGTAGAGGTGGTGCTAAACAGGGTTGACAAAGATTCTTGAGGAAAAGGAAATGGATATGGACAAAGAGTTCATCAACTTTTTCAGTGTGATAGTGTGATACTTGGAAGGAGCAGATAAAACATATCAAATGAACATGGGACTAGGCAAAGAACAAGTAGAGTCGGTGCTAAACAGGATTGACAAAGATTCTTGAGCAAAAGGAAATGGATATGAACAAAGAGTTCATCAACTTTTTTCAGTCCCTACATTCTCCACTTGTCCCCGCACCAACTTGCCAATGAATAGAATATATATAACATTTGTTTTACGTTCTATAGCAGAAAAAGATATTGTTTCTTACAAAAAAATGAAGCTACACTTTGTAAGAAAATGTATTAGTTAAGCAGGCAGAAATCAAGGTGTACACAGTTGTGGAACAGAACAGACAGCATAAGCTATTCGAGAAGATGATACTTCTAGGCCAGGAATACAACAGAGAACAAAATGCAGCTTGGGCTTCATGATAACCAAATAGATAAAGAGAAAATAGTACCACTATGTCAGAAGCTCCAAACTGTATATCCAGATTCTGAATATACACTAGTCTCCCACCCTCATCAGCCGCTAGTAGTTCCTCATCCCATGGCTGCAAAATTTCAGTTAATAGACTATAACATATAACTGAAAGCCAAAGTATAATTTCATTTAATATACAGTGACATAGAGATGAAAGTCAAATGGTACAATTTTCTTGGTAATATTCTACTTGTGACTAAATGACTTATCAAGTGCACATAAAACATATGCTTCATCAGTCATAGCATATATACAAGTGACTCAACAGAAAAGAAAGATCACTCACGAGTGGTGTGAACCATTTGCTTCGGTCCTGTTAAATAGCATGGAAGTGTATTAGCACATGGAAGAAAATATGGGGAAACTGTAAACAAGAAAATATTGTACTCCCTCCAATCCATATTATTTGTCGCTGAAATGGATATCTAGCGCTAAAACATGTCTAGATACATCTATTTCCACGACAATTAATATGGATCGGAGGGAGTATATGGTTTATCAATTTTAACCTACCCATGAATAGCATTGGTCAACTCTCAACATCAAAAGCAGATAATATTCAGCCAAATAAAGAATCAAACCTTAAAGCAAACTAATTGAAAACTATGAAACCCTTTTACTTGCCATGTACAAATAATCCATTATTTTCCCAAGATTCAACCAATTAATGCAAGAAATATAGCTGAATGCAAAAATAACACTTCGGATGCCAAATCTAAATTGGAATATGTGCTACGGACATTGCGCCCGAATACCTGTTGTAGTGCATGGCAGCAGTTCACCATTCATGAGATTGTGTTATGGCAATGAATCATTAATGTTCAGTAGATTGATAAATTCAGACATACAAGATGTTTAAGACAGATGAAAACATATATAAAGCTCGTAAGCCAGCACTGTGCCTATGACATATGGACTATCAACTAAAATCAAACAAGAAAAGCCCTATAAGAAATTTCGTATTTCCCCAAGGAACCCAAATATTCCTCACCGTTTTTAAACTGTGATATGAGGCAGTTAGATAGTGATCAACTTGTTTTAAGTTTCACTGACTGCTATGGAATAAAGAATACAAGAGGTGACCCATGCGTTTTACATGTTTATAATATGCTCATATTGAAATATGTCAAGAACAGTTATTTATTAGTTCAGGAAGCATACCACAGCCTGTCTTGTCAATGGTTCCAGAGGACCAGGGCGAACTTTCACGTCAGGAACTGGGGCCATACTCTGTGATGTAAGATCTTGGGATAACTTCAACTTCTTGGAAGGCATCTTCTCAGAATAATCTTTCTCCGTGCGTTTGGGAATATTTTGTGTTGGTTTGGGAACACCCTCCTTAACTGCTGGGGGAAGAGGAGCCACAGCAACCTTTGCTTTACCGTCCTCTTTGACTGCTGGGGGAAGAGAAACCGCAGCAGCCTTTGCTTTATCGTCCTCTTTGACTGCTGGGGGAAGAGGAATAGCATCTGACATGGGAGGGGTCACTGCAGTAACTAGATTTTCATTGTCCATCTTAACCGCTGACTGCGGAAGGGGTGCGACCAAACCTACACCCAACTTCTGATCCACGCCTTGCACATCCTGACACGTATAGCTTGTAACTTGCTCGTCTTTAGGATTAAGCAGATCGTTGACTGCATCAAAAGGAGAATAATTAGATTCGTACATGCATATAATGTATTGGGCAGAAGAAATTTTTATATTATGTGACTTCATGTATGAACGAAATCTGAATCCTAGTCTGACCTTCCAGCCCTCCAATCTTCTCAGGTACTTGATCAGAAAGTGTGCAGTTTCCAACATCAAAGAACCTATAGAAGATATAATCAGCCACAGCTTGTTCCCTGGGAGTAGGCTGGCGATTCCTCTCATCCTTTGAAATGCAAACAACAGTGCATTTGCCAGCAAGAGCTTCCTAATTGAGCAATGAACAAATGGCAATATTACAACATGTTAGCTGTAAGAAGGGTTAAAAATGGACTGAATTAATCTTCATGTTGAACCCTAATAGAGATGTGTCACATGCTTGTTGAACTGTTGTCCTGACCAAGCTGGTTCAGCTCAGGTTTTGCACATGAGCAAAGCCAGGCATGATACAGCTCAGTCAGGCTTTTGTTGTGCATAATGTCAACATCTATTGCAAAATATATTCCAGAAAGTGTTATCCAGCCTTTTATACATGAAGATTAAAACTCTTCAACTTCAAATTACATTCATGATGATCTGTGCGTCTATCCAAATATAAGAAAATACAAATCTATGAATAAAGAAAGAACAAACTACCAGTGGGTTGATATCAGCGAGGCCAGTGCCATCACCAGAAGCAAGAAATATCTCCTTCTCCATCACAGGACCGCTTAAATAACTTCTGATCTCATCCGGAGAGAAAAACCAAAGAATTTTTACTTTCTTAGCTTGATTTTGCTCCCATATCTTTAATATCTTCCCAATATACGGTTCAGGTTCACCATGTTTAAAAAGATACACACAGTCATACAATGAGTACTTCACATTGTCAAATGTGAAGGAACCATAGAACTGTGTATCCATCTTAGCACCACCTTTTGATCTCCTCTTTCCCCACGAGAACTGGATATTTTTGCTACTTCCGTCCATTCAGATAATGGCCACTTGCAGCTCAATTTCCCCTTACCATATGCCTAGAAAGAGAAAGCAAATAAAAGCAACATCAAAATATGAAGAGTTAGCAATAATAGTAGCACAGCATATAACTCCCAGATACTTCAATATGATACAAATTTTTGGCTGGCGTGGAGTCCACATGCTAATTAGGGTGAAATAAGCAAGGAAAAAAATAGCGCGCTATTTAACGCTATTAGCGCCGCTATAGCGTTTTCAGCAACTAAACGCTATGCTATGCATTCCAGGCACGCTACGGCGCTACGCGCGCTAAATACGGCGCTATGCACGCTATTTAACGTTACGTCGTAGCGGCGCTATTTTTTTGGGTTGATTTTAATTTTTAGTAGCCCATTCCTCATTCTGGCCCATTTTGGCCTAGTGGCCTACCCTAATCACTAACCCTAACAGAGCAACAGAGACATCCAGAGTCCAGACTTTTCAGTTCGTATCCTCCAACTACAAGGCGACGCCGCGACGGCGGATGCAGCGGCTCCCTGCACGGCTGGAATCGGCGCCTCTGCCTGGAATCGCCTCCGCCTGGGACAACGTCACCTGAAATCGCTGCTCCGACGGCGGATGCGTTTTCTTCTCCCTGCCTCCGTTCTCCTCCTTCAATCCGTCGCCGACAATCACCGCACGGCTGCTCCGGATGTCAACTACGGCGCCTGCAAGTCAGCATACAGGTACGCAACTGCCGATCTTCCGCCGGCCTACGTACTTTGCCGATCTTCCGCGTCCGTCGTTGTCCGTCCCCAGAAGAACTGAATCGAGTCACACAAGATGCTACTGAATCTCCACGCCTACGTACATCCAGTTAATGATTGTAGAGTTAGTGGCTTAGTGCCCAGTTCACCTAGACGTCAACTTTGCTAGCTCCACCACCGTTAAGATGTAATTTTGATTGTCTGAATGTAGGTGCTGGCATTTCAAGCAGACTTACATCTTGCCGATTTTGTTTCACTTACAGAGTACAGACTTGTAGCTGATTAATCTAATTTTGATTGTCTGGATGTAGGTGCTGGCATTTCAAGCACAGCATCAACAGCAGCACAACAGCAAGTAAACATTGTTGTGAGATCAAAAGATCCAGCATGGAAGTATTGAAAGTGTCCGGACCCCGACAAGAAGAATGTTCTACAATGTATTTTCTGTGGTCATGTGTCCGCCAATGGCACTACTCGAATCAAGTCTCATCTTGCATGCGTTCCAAATTCTGGTGTTAATGGATGCCAAAAAGTGCCAGAAGATGTGAAAGAGGAAATCCTTCGGTATTTGACACAGAAGGGTGACAAAAAGGCAACCAAGGTTGTGGAGCAGAAGAGACGGAGATGTTCAGTGGACTTGAGCCACTCCGAGGGGGAACAAGGTTCAAGTGATGAAGAGGGGATAAACAATACTTCAGTTGTGCTTAAGCCATCAAGAGCAGCAAGACAGAAATCAAAATCCTCAAGTGGTCCTATGGACAAGTTCTGCGAAGTAACACCCGAAGAGGCTGTAGCCGAAAGGAAGAGGAAACGAGCTGAGACCGTCCAGTTAAAGCTCACAACTGAGAGTAGAGAGAAGAAAAGGTCTCGTGCTTGCGAGTACATATGCCAGTGGTTCTATGAAGCTTGCATTCCTTTCAACGCAGTCACTCTTCCAAGCTTTGACCTCATGCTACAATCCATTGGACAATATGGCGAGGATCTGGACGGTCCTACTCCTTATGAAATGGGTGGCCCGATCTTGAAGAAGAGGAAGAGAAGAGTAGAGGAATCTTTTAAGGCACATAGGAAGTGTTGGGAGCTTACTGGATGTACAATAATGACTGACGCATGGACTGACATAAGAGGAAGAGGAGTCATGAATCTTGTAGTTCATAGTGCATATGGTGTGGTCTTTCTTAATTCTGTTGACTGTTCAGCTGTGAAGAAAGATGGAAAATACATCTTTGAGCTTATTGATAAGTGCATAGAAGAGGTTGGTGAGAAACATGTAGTTCAAGTGGTGACTGATAATGCAAGTGTGAATCAAGCAGCATCAACATTGTTGAAAGCAAAGCGTCCCAATATATTTTGGAATGGTTGTGCTGCCCACTCAATTGATTTGATGTTAGAGGATATTGGCAAGCTTCCATCAGTTGACTCAACAATTGCACAAGCTAGAGCTGTCACAGTATTCCTTTATGCACACACTAGAGTTTTGTCCCTAATGAGGGAATTCCTTGGGAGAGATCTGGTGAGGACAGGTATTACAAGGTTTGCTACAGCGTACTTGAACTTGAAGAGCTTGTTGGACAGCAAGAAAGAATTACAGAAGCTATTTAGATCAGATCAAATGGAAGAAATGGGTTACTGTAAAAAGGTGAAAGGACGTGATGCAAAACGAAGTATACGCTCTGATAGTTTTTGGGAAGGAGTAGATATTGCTGTCAAGTTCTTTGAGCCTTTGGCTAATTTGCTTCGGAGAATGGACAGTGATATACCAGCTATGGGATTCATATACGGCTCTTTTTTGGATGCAAAGAAAGAGATTGCTGCCCAGTTTGAAAATGAAGAGGAGAATGAGACTAATTTTCAGCAAGTGCTAGATATTGTGGATAAAAGATGGGACAAGAAATTGAAGGGGCCACTACATAGGGCTGGATATTTCTTAAATCCATTCTACTACTATGAAAACAAGCTTGACATTGAGTTAGATGGAACATTTAAGGATGGACTGGTTGCTTGCATGGAGAAAATGGTATCAGATGGTGCGAAAATTGACACAATAATGGAGGAGTGTCAGGCATATCAAGATGAAGAAGGGTCATTCAGAAGAGATAGTGCTAAAAGGCAGCGAAGAAACAAGAGCTTTGATCCAGGTGAATATTTAGTTATTTATATTTATATGTAGCTTTGATCCTGGTTGCTTACAATTTACAATGGAGGTCTTAACTTTATTTGTTAATGTGTAATGCTGAAGCTAAATGGTGGTCCAATCATGGGTCAAGTGCACCAAATCTAAGGATATTGGCGATGCGGATTTTGAGTTTGACATGCAGCTCCTCGGCTTGTGAGAGGAACTTTAGTATATTTCAGCAGGTAAGAATGAAGTACAAATTTACTCTGCTTCAGATCTTATTTTGAATCCAATATAATTTGTTGATCATATCTCTGCTTGCTTATCTTGATATCTTCTTAGAAATAGAATTAGTAGCTTGTTGTTTACTACTTTATTTACTTGCAATCAGGTTCAAACTAAGAGACGCAATAGGCTGCTTCATGATAAAATGAGAGATCTTGTCTTTATCAAGGCCAACTCCCAACTAGAACAAAAGAGAATGATGAAAGACAGGGATCCTCTTGAGGACAGAACTTATGCAGATGTTGTAGAAAATGAGCATAATGAGTGGATCACAGGAATTGTGCCTGAAGATGTACATGTTCAAGTTGAACAAGTAGAAGAACCAACATCAAAGCAAGCAAGAGCTGGTGCTGCTGCATCAAAAAGAAAGAAAGTTCAGCATAGGAAGAAAAAATTACTTCCAGTTTTTCATGATGATGAGCTCCAATCTGCAGGTTCTTCTTCAGATTCGGATGATGATGCCAATTCATCTTGTTCATCTGATTAAGTAACTTTATGCTGCCCTTTTATGATGTTTATTTGATCCTTGTTGAACCCGTGGTTGTGTTCTGGACTATGTGAACTATGTATGACTCTATGTTAGTGTGTGTGAACTGTGAATTCTAAACTATGGTTGTCATTTCGGCTATATGGAGTTATGGACTATGTGAACTATCTCTAGTTGATGTTTGGCTGCAGAATGCTATAAGTGGTTTTATAGCTGCATAATGCTATATCTATGATTTTATAGCTGTTGAAATCCTAATTTTTCATACTTTTTTGTGAAACGCTATTTTGAAAAATAGCGCGCTATTAGCACGCTATAGCGTTCGTAGCGTTTTTTTGAAGCCCGCGCTATTTATGTTAGCGTGCTATTTTTTTCCTTGGAAATAAGACATCAATAGGAACACCGTTAGAGAAGGAGCAACTGCATAGATGAAACTTGCAACTAGGTTGGATAGTGCAGAGAGAATAAAATGTGGGTGTCTTTATGTTTGCGGGATCATCTTAGTCTTCCACTTTTCTTGTAGGCCAACCAAAAACCACAAGCACATAAATCTTGATATTTTCTTCATCAGCTATAACACAATGTCTAAAATTGATTCATCAGCAATCCATATATTGCGCACTCCATGGAAAACTTCATATATTTCCCTTGGAGGATCTATCATCTTTTCTGTACTATATTAAGAATGGCACTGCACTCCAATATCACAAGAATGTGCAGAGTAAAACCCTTGGGCCTTGTGTTCATACTTAATAATACATTATAGAAAAATGGAATCCTGTTACTACAATAACTTGAATAAATTGACTGGGAAAAATGCTGTAAGCAAACGGCATACCAAAAGAATCACTCGGATAGCACAAAAATTAACGCTGGAAAGTTTTGAACATAACAGATGCTGCAGGCAAAACGTGATTAAAAAACCACCCTCAAAATTGATGAACGATCTCGTGTCAAAATGCCTAGAACGAGAGTTACAGGAAGAAACCGCAGCACATATCCCCTCCAACTCCAGTAATCCCCATCCAAGACAACCCTAGGGTTGCAGAAACTGAAATAAATTGGCACAAAAACAAAAACCTGGAGGGGGAAATGGCACGAGGGACGGACGACGAACAGCTAAAAAGGAGTCGGGGCGCCTCCCGGAGCTGCGGTGCCGCCGGCGATGGGGGCGTCGCCTAGGGCTGCTACTCTGAAGGGCGGTGCGGACTAGCGAGTGGACTGGAAGGGCACCCAAGCTTAAGTTGGTCGCGGGGGGTACGGGGTGGGAACCGGCCGGCTGAGGCCAATGTGTGCATGATATCAGGGAGTGGTGGCGGAGGAGGAGGAGGAGGAGGATGGTAGTTACCTTCTGCGGACGACGGGTGGCCGGCGGTGGAGAAGCGGAGGAGGGAGGAAGGAGGCGGAGGTCCGCGTCGAAAGCAGATTAACTGGCGAGGATGGGGGAGGGGTGGAGGAGGACGCCGGAGAAGCTTAGCAGGGGAGGAGGCTGGCGATGGACTGGTGGTGACCAACTAGGGCTTGCGCCATGGGGAAGAGGGGGTGAAGGCCACGCGGCGGGCTGACTGGAGGGCCCTCAGGTTCTGATGCTCCACACAAAAACTAAGGCCCATTTTTGATTCGTAGAGAAGGCAGCTTTACTCCGAAAAATCGTGTCATATATTTATTTATTTATTTATTATTTTTTGTGGGGATATATTTATTTACTTGATTGAGTGGAAATTATAAAAAATTGAGATTCCAAATTTTGTTATCAAGACGAGCAGAACGTAATTATTCAAAACAAAGTGGAAAATTAAACAAAAGGTTACAAAAATGTGTGGCCATATGTGGTCAAAATGAATTTTAGCACCCAAAATGTGACAAATTAAAATCATTGAACATACTCTCACAAGATAGGCTATTGAACCATTGGATTCTCGCTGTTTACAAAAGAGAAAAATATGACAAGCAGTAATAACACTAGACTTGACACCGCTATAGCTATTATCATTGTAAGACCAACCCAAGTGACAACCGATAAACCATCAGATCTAGAGTCGGGTTTTTTTTAACGGGATAGGTCCCGAAGGACCTAGATGTTGCATTCAATCCAATCGGTGGTATACGATACAAGTCGAACCCAAAGTTTAAAATAAACTATAGTGCAGTCCTAGAAACATGCACGAAGGACCTCCAAACATTCACAGAAAAAGCAATCAAGTCTTTTAGCCGCACCGCAAATCTTCAGAGATGGACACGACCGATGGTCACCGTCTTCTTCGTCGGGGACTAGGCCACTTGGGAAGAAGAAGAAGAAGAAGAAGAAGAAGTAGATAAGGGGCCTCCACACCAGGAGGTTGAAAGGCCGCATCGAAGGCGTCAATAGATGCCTCCTTTGGGCATCACGGATCAATGACCTGCAACGGGCCACTGTATAACTCCTTGTTGACATGGTTATACCCCGCGGGTACATGATCTCAGCACACCTGGTCCAGCCCAAGGAAGGCCCACGGCAAATATACGCCGGCCCATGAAGACTTTCGGGTGGCCAAGGCCCATGACGCATTCGGATCCTTGGAGAGCAAGACTAGAGTAGATAGGAAATTCAAAGGGGTAAAACCCTAGAACCTGTAACCGACTAGGTCTATGCCCGGGACCTGCCTAAGTCTATATAAAGGCCAGGAGGGCACGACCTAGATCCCTCGACTCATACTTTCGCATACACACCTCCACGCCAGATCGCATCTGCGCACCCCTGTAATCACCGGTTCTGCCATAATCAAGAGCAGACAAGCAGGAGTAGGGTTTTCCCTCCGGGGGCCTGAACCTGGGTAAACCTTGTGTCCCGTGTTGCTTGTTTGCTAACCGTTCTGCGATCTCCAGCATCCCCATCTTCTCCAAAACCCAAGTCCATATCAATGGACATTGACGAGTCGAAACCTCGTCAATTGGCGCCGTCTGTGGGAACTAGGGACGCTGATTGTGCGATTGTGACGGTCCCAACCCGATCGATCTACAACTCTGTGGCGACGGAGAGTCACCTCCTCTTCGGCGCTTTCGACTTCACCGCCCACTCGCCGGCCACCATGAAGGACTTCGAGCCCATAGGCGACGGGCTCGAGATTCTGTTTGGGAGCTTCTGCTTCCAGGTGGGGCAAACTAGCACCCTCCGCCTCCCTGAGCGGGTGCCTGTCGTGGTGGTGGCACGGCAGATGCCATGGGTAGGCTAAAGAATGGGGCCAATGGTAGCTAGAGGGATCTGGGGAGGGAAAATATAGTTGATTCTACACACAGAAGACTAAGGCAAAGATCTTTATTTCTCCTTCCTTGGGCTACAAGTGCTCCTTGAGCTGTACACAAGGAGAAAGGGAGAACTTTACCAGCCTAACGGTACTAAATGAGCCGATGCCCTCCTCAGGGTCCAAGCCTCCCCTTATAAAGGAGAGCCTTGGGTTCCTTTAGGGCTGACGTGGCAAGCATATTCGAGGAATATGCTTGTCCTAATATAGTAGTTCGACGGCCTCCTTTCCCTGTCGCCCCTCTAATGACGGCAAGGTTCCAGAGGGCCCCTCCTGCGTGCCTCGGGCTTCAGGACTGTCACCTCCGTGACCTCCTTCTGCCCCTCTGTCGCTCTGCGCCTTTGTCCCTTGTGCTTGGCTCTGCTCAGATTCTCCCTAGCCTATGGCTAGAGTTTGACTTTAGGCTTCTCCTTCTCCTGCAAGCTTCGTATCATTCGGCCCTGCCTCGCGTAACTCGGCTCGTCCTTCACCTGCATTAAGATTACTCGGGCTAACCCGGCCGACTTACGCAGTATCTCGGCCGGGTAATGCCTTGCCATTATCATAAGGGTCCTGCCCTTTCCTATCTCGGCCGACTCAGACTGTAACTCAGAAACTGGACGGGGAACATCCTTTCGTCTTTCCCCGTCTTTACCCTATCCGAGGTCACCTCCCCAACATTAGTCCCCGAAGCTGGTATGGCCCCGCCAACAACTTCGGCCGGGCCGTATCAGTTTCATGATATTCGTTCTGCATTGTTTCCGAGTTATCTTTTTCTCGTTCGAGCTATCATCATATCTTCTCGCGTACGCCTCGTCCTATGTGTCATACTCATCATTGTTTCTCTAGTTTTTTGTTCCTCTACAGTATTTACTGACAGGCTATAGTTATTACTGCGCCTGTCGCATCGGCGCTGCGACGCCTCGTGTGCCGTTTCCGTCGGGGATCATGACCTTCTTTTCCACCGTGTGGTCCTTGGTGCGGTTCCACTTAGCGGCATGCGGTCATGCGGCGCACACGATCTACACGGTCAACCGCCACACTCACGATCCCACTACCTCGCAGACGACACGGTTATAAAGAGGGGCGCGGGGCTGGGGGATTCACTTTCCCCCTCCGCTCACCTGCGCCCTTCTTCTTCCTCTCGCCTCTGCGCCCGTTCGCGACTCCGCCGCCGTGCGTTCATCTGGGTCTCCGACGGCAGGGATCCCGCCGCACTGCTCCGTCGGCCTCGTCCCTGTTCGCTTGCTCCGGCGTCGTCGCCGGTGAGTTCTTCCGGTCCCATCGCCTAGGCTCTCCTCTAGACTCCTCTTTTTCCCTTTCATTTTCGCGCGGTAGTTCCTTCGCTGCTCCGCCGCCGTTTCTGCGTAGAATCACGACGGGGCCGTGCAGTTCTAAGTTTTCCTCCGCCGCTAGTTCTTCCTTCGTAAATTTCTCCGGCGACCCCATTTCGAGCTCCGTCAGCGGTGCCCTCATTGAGGATGACGATGCTGCCTCTAGGCCCGAGCGGGGCTCGTGGCAGGGCTCTTCTGTCACCCGCCGAGAGGTTGAGTGGCTAATCCGAACTCGCCGGATTCCTGCCGAGGTAGCTTGTCGCTTACCCGGCAGCGAATCCTCTCCAGTTCTTAGGGAGGGCGAATATGTAGTCTTCATGTCATATTTTGCTCGCGGATTTGGTCTCCCTCTCAGCGATTTCGCTAGGGAGTTCCTTGATTACTTCGGCCTTCAGCCGCATCATCTTCCTGCTAACGCCATCGCCTCTCTTTCTGCCTTCATCTCCGCCTCGGAGGGATACTTCGGCCTATGGCCATCTGTGCATGTTTGGTCAAAGTTTTTTCAGATTCGATCCAACGTCGTCCCAGACAAATCTCTGCAACCCTCCGAGAAGTTGCTCACCCAATCCGGTGCCGCGTCCATCACACCTTGGAGGAAATCCGTATTTCCTCCCTTGCAGGTCTAGAATCATGCAAGAAGTGGCATAAGTCATTCTTTTATGTCAAGAACTCTGGGAGTGAAGATAAGATTCGGCTCCCTGCTTTTTCCATCGGCCCTCCTTCCAAGCAGAACTGGACCTATAATTCGAGGAAGAGTCACGCTCTGGCCGAGTCTTTTGAGATTCGGCTGAAGGAACTAATCCGCTCCAGGCTACGCGGTGAGGATCTGATGACTACCTTCATCAGCAGCCAGATCTGCCCATTCCAGAAACGCACACACAAGCTCTGCTATATGAGCGGTCCTCTCGATCCCAATCGAGTCTCGACGGTGGAGCTGGACAACTACCTCATCTTCAAGTGTGTCCGGGCTTTCTTTAAGACGGAGATGCCGGAGGATTGGGCCTGGGGATTGAAGCCGTTCACCTGCGAGCATCCCCCTCCCGAATTAAGTTTACGCATTAGTGTTTTGCTTCCTAATCGCGTTCGTAACTCTTTTTGCTAATTTTCCTTTTTCTCGTCCTGTAGAGGTTTGAGGAGCAGAAGACTGAGGACGCAGAGGTTTTGTCACTCCCGTGGCCTGCGGATCGGAATACTCCGGACAGCAGGGAGCCGGACTCAGAAGAGTTCGTTCCCAAGTCGGATCTCGCTCCGGCTCACGCTCGCGGCAGGACCCCGGCCCACCAGGAGGAAGGTGATTCGGACGAGGTCCAAGTTCTAGAGGTAGTTGCCGCAATGCCAATTTCTTATGCATTTCCGGCTTCTACTTTCTCAGCTAATCCAGCCGGTCAGGTTCACAACGCCGAGCCTCTCGCCTCCCGGCCTCCTGTTACCTCGGGGAAACGTAGCGCTCCGGCTGGTGCCTCAGAAGCGGTTCCCAGGAAACGAATAAAGAAGTCAGCCCAGCACCCTCCGAAGCGCAAAACTATGCCCGGGGTTACTGGGTGAGTTGCTTTTGTTTGTATTTCTTGTTTCTCTCTTTCTGCTTTTTGACCTGATCTTCTTGTCTTTGCAGGGCTCCTCTTTCTGTTAAACCCAGCGGTCCTAGTATGACGAGTCGTACGACTCGGCCGCCTTCTCCTCCGCCTCCTGAGGATACCAGAGTTCCGAGTCCTGCTCGCGTTGCTTCTCCTCCTGCTCCGAATCAGACACCACCTCGCCATGACGCGCCTGAGATTTCTCCTGTTGATGCCGATACACTTCGGCCAACAGATATTCCTACCGAACCCGCTGCCTCCTCCGTGAACCCCGATGTTTCTGTTCAGATTCCTTTGACCCCCGCGGTCTCTACTGCGGCACCAACTCCAGCCGAGGATATTAATATCTCGGTGCCCTCTGCAACCGTAATTCCTCCGGCTCCCAAGGACGCTGCTCCAAGTGCCGAGGTATCGGCTCCTACTGACGCCTCTCCTAAGGCAAGGAAGATCGTTGTTACGAAGCCTGCGTCCTCTCAGAAAGGACTTGCCAGCTCATCTCAGCCTACAATTGCTGATGCGCTGCGCAAGGGGGCTTCCTCTGCCAAGAGCACTATTACCTCGACTGCTGATACACAGCTTGCCCTCCATAAGAGCCCCGCAGCAACGGTGGCTACCCAACATGTCCGAGGTAAAGTTCTGACTCGCACGGAAAGTGGGAATAGTCTCGGCTCGTTGGTCGAGTATGCCCATAATTGGAACGCTGCCGATCAGCTCGAGGGTAATCCAAGCAGCCAACTGTTTCAACTCTCCGACATCAGCAGCCGCCTACATCTGGCTACCAAGATCGTTCTTGACAGTGACAAGATGAATGAGGTAATCGTCCTTATGGAGTTTTGATTAGTCTTCCGGATGCTATTATATATACTCTAGTCCCCGAAGCTTGCAACCGAATAACTTGTTATTCGTTTGGAAGTTTTATAATGCTTTACTTAGTTCAGTTTTGTCTTAGAGTTCGAACCTCCATCCAACTAGATTCGCATTAAATTCTGCTTAATTTGGGTCTGTCTGAACCTTGAATATCCAGCCACCTAGGTCCGAGTTTAGTTTTGCTTGACTCGGATCTATTTTAGCTTGGAATATCCAGCCACCTAGATCCGAGTTAAGTCTTGCTTGACTCGGATCTGTCTCAGCTTTTAATATCCAGCCACCTAGATCCGAGTTAAGTCTCGCTTCACTTGGATCTGTCTTAGCTTTGAATATCCAGCCACCTAGATCCGAGTTAAGTCTTGCTTGACTCAGATCTGTCTTAGCTTTAAATATCCAGCCACCTAGATCCGAGTTAAGTCTTGCTTGACTCGGATCTGTCTTAGGTTCGAATATCTTATTACTATTTGCTTTATTGCTTAGGTTGCGCATGACCGGCGGACCGCCGAATTCCAAAGGCTGCTTTTTGCGCATAAAAAATTGCAAGAAAAGTACGAGAAGGTTATTCATGTGATGAAGAAAGCTGGTAAGTCGACAAACTCTTGCATCATCTCCGAAGCTCTTATTGTTTTGTACATGAGGTGTTGACTTACTTTGTTGGTAAACAGGGAACATCAACAATCTTAACATCCGTCTTGAGAAGAAGGTCAAGGCCCTGGAAGGTTAGTTACTCTTTTACTTTATATACTCCCCTTTGAAATGTGCACTAAGTTTCTTTTAACTCTTTTTGGCTTTGGTAAAGCCGAGTTACAAACCTTTGCAGCGTCTCACCAAGATTGCACGCCCATGCCTGATGTGATGCTGCATTTTTTAGAACAAACCGCTACTCACTCGGCGCAGCTGAAGGATAAAGATGACGAGATAGTTCTCTTGCGTGCTGAGGTGGAGTCCCTTAAGCTCTCTCAGAAGTCTGAGTTATAAAAAGTCGACCAGGAGTTCTCCGAGGAGAAGAATTGGCTAGCTCTGCAATTGCAGAAAAATAAAGAGCTCCTCGAGACTGCCGAACTGAAGACACGGGGGATGAGCGAGGAGATCAATCGCTTTGAGAAGAGCAAGAGTGACTGGGCTAAAGATCTTCAAATAATGCTGAGCTATATTCATCGTAAGCTTCTGACCTAGGCCGAGTTATCTTTTCCCTTGCTTACTGTTGACCGACGCACTTCTATTTTGCGCAGACCATTTTCCAGAAGCTAAGCCCGTGAGCTCTAAAGCGGTGATTAATGCTCGTGTGCGCCGAGGTGTTCCTGCTGATGCGGACTCAGAGTACTCAAAGGAAGATTTCTTGGTTGCTGTTGGCGCTACAGTTGGTCCGATGAAGATTATGGGCAGGGATTTGGTGTAGGCAGCTATCCGAGCCTACCATCTTCTCTGGCTGAATACTTCTGGGACTCCTGATATTGATGAGGTCAAAGTATTGGTGGAAAGATTAATGGCATCTGAGAGACAGCTAAGTCTTTGGAGGGAATCGGCCGGACGAGCTGGTGCTGATATGGATCTCACTGTCATCATGTCATGGTATGAAGATATTTCTCTTGATACTTTGAGAAATTTGCGCACTGGTTCCCGTTGGGTTGAGGACCCAGACTTTTTCGCTCTCCGGCAAGCTCGTGCCTTCCAGCTTTTTTGAGTATGCAGACGTGCATAACTGGAATGAAGGTCCGAGTTTCCTTCCTAACCCAGAGGACGAGGTCGAAGTTGAGGATGCCTCGGATGATAACTCAGCTGAACAGGGTGAAGATGAGGGTGACTCGGGTACTTCTGGTGATTCCAGTTCGAGCTCGGATGGTAACGGCGATGCGCGATCCTCCTCCAAAGGTACTGGGCATTCCACTACGCAAGCTGACGCTCCTCAACAGCCTCGGGCTTCCTCCGAAGTCGCTCCTGGGTCTGTGGAGGGCGAGGCAACCTCGGCCGAAGTTCCACCTACCTCGGAGTGCCCAGCCCCTTGTTGGAGATATGCCCTAGAGGCAATAATAAATATAGTTATTATTATATCTTTGTGTCTATGATAAATGTTTACATTCATGCTATATTAGTATTAACAAGGAAACATTAATACTTGTGTGATTTGTAAACTAAAATAGAGTCCCTAGTAAAGCCTCTTTATAATACTAGCTTGTTGGTTAATAAATGATTGTGGTTTCCCTATCATGAACATTGAGATGTTATTAACAACAAGATCATATCGTTAGGAGAATGATATGGTGGACATACTCCTATAGATAAGCGTAGCACAAAGATCAAGTCATTTTAATAGTTCAATTGCTATATGCTTTTTGATACATAGTAACCTAATTCCTTCGACCATGAGATCATGCATATCACCTTCACCGAAAGGATGCTTTGATGACATCAAACACCACATCGTAACTGGGTGGCTATAAAGGTGGCATTGAGTGTTCGGAAAGTATTGGTGAGACACATGGATCAAGAGTGGGATTTGTCCATCCATATGACGGATAGATATACTCTGGGCCCTATCGGTGGAATGTCATCCAATTGGCTTGCAAGCATGTGACTGGCTCACAAGGGATCACATATCACGGGAACGATAAAAGAGTACTTATCAGTAACGAGGTTGAACTAGGTATGCAGAGATACCGACGATCAAAACCTCGGATAAGTAAACTATCGTGAGACAAAGGGAAATTGGTATCGTATGTAAGTGGTTCATTCGATCGCAAAGTAATCATAGAAATATGTGGGAGCCATATGAATTTCTAGATTCCTCTATTGGTTATTGTTCGGAGAAATGTCTCGATCATGTCCGCATAATTCACGAACTGTAGGGATACACACTTAAGGATTCGATGTTGTTGAGTAGTTATGGAATGATGAGTAAGAGACCGAATGTTGTTCGGAGTCTTGGATGGAATCCAGGATATCACGAGGAGATCCGGAATGGTCCGGAGAATAAGATTCATATAAGGAAAGTCCTGTTTCGGGGTTGGAGAATGGTTCCGGTGTTTTCATCGGGAATGTTCTAGAAGGTTCCGGAATGTCCGGCACTCCGGAGGGGAAGGGTACATGAATGTGTCATACCAAGTTGGAATGGTTGCATCATGTACTAGGTGTCATCGCTGAACAAAATAAAGGGTTTAATCAAATCCTAGTTTGAAAAGTCAAACGCCAATTTGAAAAGTCAAACGGCTATTTTGTGAAGTGGAGGGGAAGGTGGAAACCGAGTTGGGGAGGAGTTCCTCCCCTCCACCGCCGGCCCCCTTGGGAAACCGAGTTGGGGAGGGACTCCCCTCCCCTGGCGCGCCCCCTCCACCTATATAAGGAGGGACAGGGCTGCCCCTCCTAGCACCCAACACCTCCACCCGCAAACCCTAGCCCTAAGCCGCCGGCCCTCATGCAGCCGCCGCCACCCTAGGGAAAACCGCCGCCGCCTAGCTAACCCTAGCCGCCGGCCAAGCCTCCTCCTCGGTGCGTCTAAACCCTAGATCGCCAAGGATCTCTCTCATAGTCCACCATACTCGCTCTGGCTTAAGGCGAAGCCCTACGAGATCTCCCCTCTACTTCCGGTACCACGCCGTTGTGCTGCCGGAATCGCGAGGAGAGTGCTACAACCTCCGCTGCCTGCTGGAACAAGGGAGAGGAAGGTCTTCGTCGAGTACCGAACGTGTGACCGACTGCGGAAGCACTGCCGGAACGCAGCGCCGGAAGGATCGTCTACGCGATCTTGAGATCAGGAAGAGTACGACTACATCACCCACGAGAATCCGCTCTCGTTAAACACTTTGGAATCTTCGAGGGTGAGTTATTCCATCGACTCGTTGCTACAATCTAGTAGATAGGTCTTGGCTTGTTTGTTTGTATGCGATAGAATTTTTTTGTTTTCCATGCTACGAATCCCTACACCCCTGACCAAGTCACTGCCTCTCCAGCTAAAAAACTCTAAGTCATTTCTTACCCCTGGTATGCCGGGCGTATGATGTACGTCAAACATTTGTCCGTCTTTTGTGTCGTATGAATTTCTTTTGTCGTGTGCCGCTGAGACACATGTGTTTGTAATCGTTATTACTTTGTTTAACTGGTCCTGTTTGTCCGAATCCTTGCTTTGGCGGCCTTCAATTTCTTGAGTTTGGAGTGTATTTGCCTTTGTTCTCTCGTAGTTCGGCGTCCAATATTGCCTGACTTTGATAAACTTTGCCACTTGACCGTTGTGGTTTGGACTGTTAATCTGGGCGTAAACCTTGAAGACCGTATTTGGGGAGAGCGAAATAATATCACTCTGGGAGCCTAAGTTTGATACCCACTCTTGCAACAAAGGATAACTCATACTTAGAAATAATATAGGGTAGTCCCCGAGCCACTGCTCAAGGCAATGAGGTTTAATATATAAACCAAACTTAGAAACAATATAGGACAGTCCCCGAGTCACTGCTCAAGGTGCCGAGGTTTAATAAACAACACAAAATCAAAAAATAATATATGTCAGTCCCCGAGCCACTGCTTTAGCGCCGAGTTCCAATACCTGAATCAAACTTAGAAATAATATGGGGCAGTCCCCGAGTCACTGCTCAAGGTGCCGGGTTTAATACATAAACCAAACTTAAAAACAATATAGTGCAGTCCCCGAGCCACTGCTCAAGGTGCCGAGGTTTGATACATAACATGAAATTTAAAAACAACATATGGCAGTCCCCGAGTCACTGCTCTGGACGCCGAGGTTCAATACATAGTTGGTGCTCCATCCTGAGGCATCATTTTACAATGTGTCATAGATGACTCTTACGAGTAAAATGGACGAAGTAAAGCTACGTTCCATGGTCTTTTCGATTCTTCGCCGGCTTTGTCTGCCCTGTTCTTTCCTGGTGATTGAGCATCGATTAGGTAATACGCATCATTGTGTAATGCTTTGCTCACGATGAATGGTCCTTCCCATGGAGGCGACAGCTTGTGCATGTCGGCCGTGCGTTGCACCAGCCGGAGAACCAAATCTCCTTCTTTAAACACCCTTGGATTCACCTTCTTGCTGTGATATTGTCGCAAGTCCTGCTGATAGATAGCTGATCTTGATAGTGCCAGCTCTCTGGCTTCTTCTAGCAGATCGACATCATCTTGCCGAGCTACCTCATTTACTTCAGCGGTTGTATACTGGGTAACCCTTGGCGAGTCATGTATTATGTCGGCTGGAAGCACAGCTTCTGCCCCATACACTATAAAAAATGGTGTATAACCTGTTGATCTGTTTGGGGTAGTCCTGAGGCTCCATAGTACTGCTGGTAGTTCCTCACTGCCGACCTTTGCAGCGGTTCGACGAGTCGTGGTTTTATTCCGGACAGTACTAGTCCATTAGACCTTTCTACTTGCCCACTGGATGCTGGGTGAGCCACAGAGGCGACATCTAGTCTTATGTGCTTTTCTTGACAGAATCTAGCGAAGGTTCCTTCTTCAAAGTTTGTACCGTTGTCTGTAATAACACTGTGTGGGTACCCATATCTTAAGATAATATCTTTGAGGAATTTCACTGCTGTGGGCCCATCACACTTCTTTATTGTTTTCACTTCAATCCATTTTGTGAATTTGTCCACCATTACTAATATATGGGTCATCCCGCCTCGGGCCGGCTTAAATGGTCCCACCATATCTAAGCACCATACAGAAAATGGCCAAGTAATTGGTATTGTTTTTAACTCGGACGAAGGCATATGTATTTTGCTGGCATATCTTTGGCAACCATTACATTTTTCGACCAGTTCCTTGGCCTCTTTCAACGCTGTTGGCCAATAAAACCCATGCCTGAATGCTTTGGCCACTAAAGCTCGGGATGAGGCGTGATGTCCGCATTCTCCTTGATGTATATCTAGGAGGATCTTCTGGCCTTCCGCCGAGCTCACACATCTTTGCAACACACTTGTGACACTCCTTTTATACAGCTCATTGTTTATGATTATATAAGCTTTAGCTCTTCTCACTGTCTGTCTTGCCAATATCTCGTTATTTGGCAAAATCGCATCTCTAAGGAAAGAGAATATGGGTTGCGCCCATGTTGGTGTGATTTTCTCTAGTGTAGACTCACTATCTATTTCCATATGTTCTGCCAAAATAACTACCTCGGATTTCTCCATACTCATCCTTGCATCGGCTGGCTTTATTTTTGGAAATTCCGGGTTACATTGCTTGTCAATTTCCATCAGCACATTATCCTCTCTTGATTTTGCCGGAATAAAGATGGATTCGGACTCTGGAGACGGTGTTATTGATGGCTTCCTCAGGTGCTCTAGGGCGATACCTGGGGGAATTGACTGTCTGGTTGATCCGAGTTTTGACAATGTGTCTGCGGCGTCGTTTTCTGCCCGAGGTACATGATGAAACTCACATCCATCGAAGTATCCACTGAGTTTTTGCACATGAAACCTATACAAAGCCATATTATCATCCAACGCATCCCAATTGCCTGAGACTTGATGTACTACTAGATCCGAATCTCCATAGCACAAGATTCGGCGTATGCCAATCTCTTTTGCCACCTTCAATCCATGGACTAGTGCTTCATATTCGGCTACATTGTTTGACGCGGCAAAATGTATTTGCAGCACATATCTCAGCTGGTCTCTTTTTGGCGAGGTTAACACTATTTCTGCCCCCAAACCATTTCTTAGTTTGGAGCCGTCAAAGTGCATCGTCCAATAATTCGGATCTGGTAATGGTGGCTCATATTGTACCTCGGCCCAATCTACGAAGAAATCGGCAACGGCCTGAGATTTGATTGCATCTCGCCTATCGAATTGCGAAGCATAAGGTGACAATTCAATTGCCCATTTTGCTATTCGGCCACTTGCATCTTTGTTGCTCAATATGTCGGCTATGGGTGCTTCACAAATCACCTTGATGGGGTGCTCTTCGAAGTAATGTTTAAGTTTCTTTGCTGACATGTACACCCCATATGCCATCTTCTGATGATGTGGGTAATTTTGTTTTGAGGCTGATAGTACCTCGCTTAGGTAATACACCGGCCTTTGTACCGATTTATCATCTTCAATTCGTTCCACCACGATCACAGCGCTCACTACTCTGTTGGTGGCTGCTATGTAAATAACATAGGCTCTTTCGATAATGGAGAAGCCAAGACCGGCGCTGTGACCAACATCTTTTTTAATTCATGAAATGCATTGTCTGCTTGTAGAGTCCAAATGAACTTATCGGATTTTTTCATCAACTGATAGAGTGGTAGTGCTTTCTCTCCCAGCCGACATACAAATCGGCTGAGCGAGGCTAAACAACCTGTGAACTTTTGTACGTCATTTAGACATCTTGGCAATTCCATTCTTTCCACCGCTCTTATCTTAGTTGGGTTGGCCTCTATACCTCGGCTAGATACAAGAAAACCGAGCAGTTTTCCCGCTGGCACACCAAATGTGCATTTTTCCGGGTTAAGCTTCATTCGGAACCTTCTCAGGTTCGCGAAAGTCTGCCGGATATCATCCAGTAGCGTTTTGCTTTCTTTGGTTTTGATAACCACATCATCTACATATACTTGTACATTTTTCCCTATCTGGTCATGTAGACATTTTTGCATGCATCTCTGATACGTTGCTCCTGCGTTACGCAGGCCGAATGGCATGGTGCGATAGCAATAAGCCCCGTACGGGGTAATAAACGCAGTCTTTATTTGATCGGCCGGATTTAACGGTATCTGGTGAAAACCAGAATACGCGTCTACAAATGATAATAGTTCACAACCAGCGGTCGAATCAATGACTTGGTCTATTCTAGGTAAAGGAAAAGGATCTTTTGGACACGCCTTGTTCAGGTTCGTGTAATCGATACACATTCGCCATACAATGGCTACATTTGGATCATCCTTCTTCTTTTCCACTAGCACCGGATTTGATAACCAATCCGGATACAGCACCTCCATGATGAACCCGGCCGCGAGGAGCCGAGCTATTTCATCCTCTATTATTTTTCTTCTGTCTTCGGCGAAGCGGCGGAGAGGTTGCTTCACCGGCCTTGCTCCTGGCCTTACATTCAGAGAGTGCTCAGCCAACTCCCTCGGCACACCTTGCAGATCTTGAGTTGACCATGCAAAGATATCCCGATTCTCGCAGAGGAAGTTGGTGAGCTCGCTTTCCTATTTAGCATCTACGCCGGCACCAATGGAGACGGTGCACTCTGGGAACTACTCATCTATCTGGAACTTTTTTGTTTCTTTAGTCGGCTGAAAAGAGACACTCCCATGCGGGTTGGCTAATGCCGGCATATTTAATTGTGTCGACTGAGCGAGGGCTGCCACCTCCTGAATCCTTCTTTTTTCTCTTGCTATTACCAATGACTCGGCCAGATTTGATCCGGTTGAAGCATATTCCATTGACTTTCTGTAATCCCCTGCTACTGTTATCACCCCTTGTGGTCCGGGTAACTTCATTTTCAGATAACTTATATGGCAGCTGCCCATGAATTTGGCCAATGCTGGCCGTCCAAGTAGAGCATGATAGCAACTCTCTAGATCCACCACCTCAAACTCTAGATTTTCTGCTCTGCAATTATCTCTTGTGCCGAATAAGACATCCACTCGAACCTTACCAATGGGTTTGCACGAAAGCCCTGGTACTATCCCATGGAAAGTGGTCCTCGTGGATTGCAGCATGTTCTGCGATATTCCGAGTTTATGCATTGTATCTTTGTACTTGATATTGATACTGCTCCCATTGTCAATGAGTACCTTTGAAAATTTCACATTAATGCTTGGTCCGACAAATGTCGGATCCAACACGAGTGCATACGACCCCGGGCTCGGCATTATCTTGGGGTGATCCTTTATGCTCCAAGTTACTTCTTGATCCGACCAAGGCACATATCTTGGTACTGCCGGCATAACTACATTTACTTCTATATGCCGGCGCTGTACACTCTGCTTGTCTTGCTGTTCTGTTGTGAACACGCAATATGACTGATGATGTTCTCTGTAATCATTGCGTCCATTATTTCCTGGATTTGTCCTTCCATCCGGACCTTGGTTTATCACTTGATGCATCGCATCTCTCCAGTCCGAGTTTTCATACCTCGGGGGAGGAGGTGGTAACATCAGTTGATGTGCATTTGCTCCAGTCAACTATGGCTGATGCTGTTGATGTGCCTGGAGAGGCGCTGCATGTATGCCTGCGGGGTTACCCATTGCATTTTTCATCCACGCACATTGGCGGGTTGTATGGTTGGCTGGCCTGGCCGGGTTTGACGTGTGAAATTTACACGGCTGATCTAACATAGATTCAAACGTGTACTTCGGCCTCTCCTGCCATTGCTTCTTTTGCTCTGGTGTCCACTGTCTTTTTTCTTCATTCCTTGGTGTCCATTGTTGAGGACCATTCTTTTGTTGTTGACTATTTCCGTGACTCGGCTGATCTTGCACTACTGCTGCCACCTGAGTTGAACCATATCTATAATCCGGTCTCTCTTCTCTTCTTCTTCCTCTGAAGTCATTGCGCCTGGATGACCCGGCCACGTCTCTTGCATATTGATCTTGATGTTCTCGATGATCTGCCGACATTAATTCTGGTTGCGTCGGATCTCCCAATGCATAGGAATCCGCTATCCCGATGGTTTCTGCCAATGTGGTTGGCATATCTCTTTGCAGTCGCTGCCATAACACACTGGCATAGCGGCATCCTTGGGCGAACCAAGCTATTGCCTGTGACTCTATAACTCCCTTGCACGAATTTCTCAGGTTACACCACCGAGTTAAGAATTCTCTGTCTGTCTCATTCGGCCTTTGCTTGCACATGGCTAGCTGCTGCGGCCTGTTTGGCCTCTTGTAAGTACTGGTAAAATTGGTAACAAACATTTCTTCAAAATCCAACCAATAGTTGATGTTGCCTGCTGGCAGGTTATTCAGCCATACTCTAGCTGGTCCTTCCAACATTTGCGGGACATATCGTACTGCCCATCGTAAGTTTCCACCAGCTATTTTTACAGCAGTAGCATAGTCAATCAACCAATCCTGTGGTTTAGTGCTCCCATTGTATGTTTTTGTGCCTCTTGCCAGCTGAAAGTTCGGCACAGGCGGCTCGCCCATGATCCGAGGTCCGAAGCACGCCGGACCTGGTGGACCCTGTTCTTCTAGCAGTTCGGACCGGTATAGCCGGTCCAGCTTCACTCTGGCGTCAGTTGATGGCAAATCTCTGTACAGAACTCTCTCCTGCATTCCATAGTGGTTATTTCCACCATGAATCGCATATTCCATCTCGGAATATCCATCATTATACCTCTCATTCACCTGATTGTGGCGAACTGGTCTCACTTCTCTTTCCTGCCGAGGTTCATGTCTCGGCTGCTGGTTGGGTGGCGGTTCTCTCCTTCCTTCGACCGGGATATTGTTCTCGTGATTCCCTCTTCCGAGTTCTCCTCTTCCGAGATCTCCATTGCCTCGGCTTCCGTTGCCCTTCTCGGCACGGCCGGGGTTTCTCTCGCCATTGTTACCTCGGCTTCCATTGCCTCTGTTCTCATTTGCTTTTCCGGCTATCGCCGGATCATATGGAACAATTTGCTTATTTCTCTTTCTCGAAGTTACTGCTCTGTCCTTTCGTGCAATGTTTCCGGGTGAAGATGCTGCTGCCACAGATAAGGCAGGTGCTGCTCCAGCCGAGTGAACCATTCGCGAGGCACCTGGCCTCGCCGGGTCTGCTCTGAGCATTTCTTCATTCTGCTGGTTCGCAATGCGCACCAGCTCATTCACTCTTTCTTGCTGTTTCTGCCGGGCTTCGCCGGTCAATCCTTCTAACTCTAATGCTGCGGCATTTGCCGCTCTCAGGTTCTTTGCCGGGGTACTGTACCTCGGCAGGCCTAGATCAACTGATTCTGCCTTATGAGCATCATGCTCCTTGTTGATATCATCTATGAGGTTCTTTCCTCTTAATCTCAACTCGTCAACCCGCTCGGGGGCGATGTCAAGCTTGTTTGCCCTGGCATATTCTCGCAGGGTCCTGTTTAAGGACTCCCGCAAGGCCGACACCTTCTTTGCCTCTACCAGCACCTTTTGCCTAGTTTCTTCCAACTCTGCCTGAGCATTTGTCGGATCAAGTATCGGCGCTACGGGTGTAGTCAGATTATCTATGGTTGCCTGAAGAATGTTTTCTGGTCTTTCCAGAGGTGGCCCTCTTACCCTTGGTGCCTTTGGGGTTGTCTCCTACACCTCGTCCTGGTTGGCCACTGAAGGAATTACCTCGGTGGGTTGTGGAGCTGTTTGCCTGGGCGCGACCTGCACGCCCGCCGCAGGGTCTCTGCTTGATCCGGCGCCTGCTACTCCCGCCTACACCCCGGCTGCGACCATCACCTCGACGCTGCTGACAGGGCGCGCTCCGCGCGGACCGCTCGCGGCGCTAAGGGGGGGTTCTCCTGCAACAACAACCTGGTGAGGATAAACGCCGGAGATGTCGACGCCGACGTAGATCTGGTGCATGCCCAAGCTGATGAAGACGCCGTTGCGTGTAGGAGCTTTTCCCTTGAAGTTGCCCGCGTTGTCGCTGACATAGTCACAGAGATCAAATCTCCGGACCAAGCCAGAGACAATGCGCTCGCCAGTGTCGATGAAGTTTCCTGTCCGGATCATGACTCCAGCTAGCACCGCTGCTGGCCCCACGGTGGGCGCCAACTGTCGTGGTGGTGGCACGGCAGATGCCATGGGTAGGCTAAAGAATGGGGCCAATGGATGCTAGAGGGATCTGGGGAGGGAAAATGTAGTTGATTCTACACATAGAAGACTAAGGCAAAGATCTTTATTTCTTCTTCCTTGGGCTACAAGTGCTCCTTGATCTGTACACAAGGAGAAAGGGAGAACTTTACCAGCCTAACGGTACTAAATGAGCCGATGCCCTCCTCAGGGTCCAAGCCTCCCCTTATAAAGGAGAGCCTTGGGTTCCTTTAGGGCTAACGTGGCAAGCATATTCGAGGAATATGCTTGTCCCGATATAGTAGTTCGGCGGCCTCCTTTCCCTGTCGCCCCTCTAATGACGGCAAGGTTCCAGAGGGCCCCTCCTGCGTGCCTCGGGCTTCAGGACTGTCACCTCCGTGACCTCCTTCTGCCCCTCTGTCGCTCTGCGCCTTTGTCCCTTGTGCTTGGCTCTGCTCAGATTCTCCCTAGCCTATGGCTAGAGTTTGACTTTAGGCTTCTCCTTCTCCTGCAAGCTTCGTATCATTCGGCCCTGCCTCGCGTAACTCGGCTTGTCCTTCACCTGCATTAAGATTACTCGGGCTAACCCGGCCAACTTACGCAGTATCTCGGCCGGGTAATGCCTTGCCATTATCATAAGGGTCCTGCCCTTTCCTATCTCGGCCGACTCAGACTGTAACTCAGAAACTGGACGGGGAACATCCTTTCGTCTTTCCCCATCTTTACCCTATCCGAGGTCACCTCCCCAACAGTGCCCTTACCATCAATCAGGCCCGCTTCATGGGCCCCACACCCTGTGCTACGCACAACATCATCAACAGATGAGTCCTACGATAGTAGCAGCTGCAACTCCGATCTGTGCAATCCGCCATCGGATAAAGGGACCTACGGTTCCGGATCTGAAAGCTGCGGCAGCAGCGGACCAATCTACGAGCGCTACCAATGCGCCGTAGTCATCCAGGGTGACGTGGAGCAGCAAACACCCAACCCGCTGCCCAACCCGACACCTAACCCGCCAGATCGAAACAGCGGGAACAGAAGAAGCCAGTCCCCCCACCCGAAGGGGACAACAACGGCCATGTCATCCGCCTTAGCAAAGAAGGATGGGCCCAGGCACGCGCCGCCGTGGCAGGCAGCATAGTCCTGCCTGCAGACTCTTCACGGGATCTGCTGATGGCCTACCATCTGCTCCTGATCGAGGAGCACAAGAAGCAGGTCAAGATGCAGGAGGTTCTCGACAAGCGCAAGCAACCAGCCTTGGAGTCCAGCGCGTGACGAGCTGCGCTCTCCGCCATGGGCATCGGCTCCAGCTCGAACGACAACCACGGCAACAAGCACCGCTCCCGAACGGAGAACATGGACCCCAAGGAGCGCCGTGAGGTGACCCGGACCCTCAACGCATCCTTCATGGAGATGGATGCCGACAACAACATCATCCCGAAGACACCGCAAGCTGCGATCGTTGCAGCAGGAACACCCTGTCACTGGAAAGCTTTGACTCCCAGAGTGCAGCCACCCCGCCCTCTCCCCTCGCCTCCATGGTCAGCCAGAGAAGAAGGTGGATGCAGATAAAGGATTCGAAGCTCACTGAAAACCCATGCTTTATTGACGGGGTTGCCACTGCAGACCAAAAACGCCGCATTCGGCTCCTCCCGATGGAGCACCACGGCGAGAAGGATAACCAACAACAGGCAACAGATCTGGCCAGTGAGATCCACTCCGAAACCCCTAGCATGACACCAAACTCGGGCATAAGGCCCACTCCTACTACTACAACTACACAACCTAACTACTCCGGTGCCTCTCCGGGACCAACTCGAGCCGGCTATTCCGGCAGAGCGGCTATCGGAGTGGTCCGGTCTAGACTGTTGGACTCTCAAAACACTGCAGACGCATGAGAGGGGAGAGGGGGAATGAGTGTCAGATCTAGTCGGTGATCAACTAAACCAAAACACTTCAGCCTTCTTGGTGTCAACTTTGCCAGCCACAACGGTCACACTATGATAGGGTTAGGGCCGTAGAACATTTATTTTGCACAACGTTGTATCACATTTAAGATATCGCCACCAACAACATAAAAGAGATCCTCGAACTAAAATCTACACTAGGTATAGATTTATTATTCCCCTCGCCTCCTAACGCCATATCGGCTGCCGGAGACGAGGGAACTCGCTCTAGAGTTCCTAAGTACTATTTAAAACACCATGATGGTCTTTTTAACTATCCAAATTCATATTTTGAGACACTCATCTACTTGGAGCTCATTCTAGAATTCCTATACATGAAGAATGAGAAGCCGTTTTTATGCCTATGTTTACTTTTTTTATGCGAAAATCCATCGATCTATTAAAAATCACCAACAACGGTACACTGAGGGTCAAAGGCAAAATAATTGCAAATAGATCTTTGGACCACCTAGCAACGACCACAATCACTAACGCAAGCTGAAAGCATGTCGTTGTCCTCGCACTCCATCACCAGAGCCAGACAAAGCTTGTCATAGACAAACGGAAAATTGTTGAGCTAAGGTCATGAAGAATCAGCGCATCAGAACAACAACCATCAACCATCACCATTGATGACAACTATAGATCGGAAGAGCGTGACTTAAATACATGCTAAACAAAGAGAAAATCTCCCACCAGTGAAAGATCGTGACCCACTACACCTCCAAGGATTCAAAACCACCGAAGGCGGAGCGGACCGACAACATTGCCGGCAAGCATGGACGGAATCCTCCCGTCTTCCCCCCTATGTTTATTTTGAGATATTAATTTGGCTATCATTATACTGCTCACCCTAAAATCTGTTCGTGTCTTTCTCTCTGAAGTATTCGTATCACATTCATGTTGTTCTTGTTAATCTAGGCCATTAAAAACTGTAATGTGTGAGTTGCAGGCAAGAAAAAAACATAGAAGTGGGAAATGATAGTTCAAAAAAGTACTAGTAAAACATGCAAAGAAGACTCGGGAGGAATTTGTATAGTATAGCGTGTACAATAATAGCACGATGCAACTTATTAAGAATCACGTAAAAATAAATTCAGCTACACGATTAAAGCAGGTCATACTATCATTTTAAGTTTTAATACTTAATCATCAAAACCATTCATAAATGTTGGTTCTCATTCCAACCGTTTGTACTACTGAAGTTCATTCATATTCCAACCGTTCATGCAGAATTTGGTCCAAAGATGGACGGGCCGGTTCACAACTTCATAAGATGTAAACATGAGCAGAGCACCCAATCCTAGGACTGAATACACTCCTGGAATCAGTTTCGTTGATCATATTATCATTATGGGAAAAAAAAGAGGGAGATGGTATATATCATATATGAGAAAATAGAGTAAACATTCAATATTAACAGGTCAGCTTGCATCACTACACACAGACACAGATTATACTCTTGTATTACCAAGACATAGCCAAACGTGAAGCCTGACAGCAACACCGACACCAAGTGTCACGCTGCATATAGACACGATGACTGAACATAGGGGGGGAAACATAAAATCCAGGTCACAAATTACAAATATGAGCTCGTCGAAGGCTGGAATTAGTAGTACATGAGTTGCTGCTGCTGCTGTTGCTGCTGCTGTTGTGAGGCACCGATATTCTGAAAATTTCCATCGTACATCGCCCGATTCGTGGCACCCATCCGCATGGCTGTTTGCTGAGCCTGAATCAGTGCCTGGGTCGAAGCCATCCTGTTCAAGGCAATGGAGCCTTGATACGCTAGGGCGGTGGCTGGGAGGCTAGGAGCTGTGGGAGGAGGCAGAGGCACAGAGGTGTAACCAGCGGGTGTAGGCTTGTTGCCCCAGGAACACTGCAAACAAGAGGGGAGAATCCGCATTGCGGCTGTAATCAGGAGACCAATTTAAAATACTAGCGAAAACTGCGAGAACAAAAGAAAAGGTTGCGAAAGATGAAACATGTACAAAAACATTAAGTAGGAAGCCCTGCACACCTTGATCGGTTTACCGCCCAAAATACGACCATTACCCATCCGAATTGCAAGGGAAGCTTCTGCATGGTCGGTATACTTCACAAAACCAAAGCCTTTGCCATGCTGGACACGCACCTCCTCGAGTGCTCCAGCACCTAGTGCGTGAAAAAACCGATGGAGTACATCTTGAGTAACCTGTTATTAAGATATCAGGAAATCAGTAGGATGGCAACTGGGACATGTGGGATCTAAGCCATGGAACTTACTGGAATTCTCGACATAAGTTCATTGTGCAAAATGCAAAGTGATTCGTGTAACAGTGGAGTTATAGTGTATATAGAGCCAGGCAAGTGAATGGCAAAGTATATGAGGCGCATTGATAGAAGCATGCTTGAAGACACTACCTCATGAGCAAGGTTCCCAACATAAACAGTTCTGAACTCTGGATTATTCTCTGGGGCGTCTATGTTTGCTTTATCCTTCCCATTTTCTGAACAAGACAAATAATAGACAGGAAACATATCTCAGTGTATGGATTGTGGAAAGCCTTTGTATGACTTATGAAAAGTGCACTGCAACACATATGCTACCTCAACACCAGCATGAATTAATAACATACACTATATGAAAAATATCATTAATTAAAAGATTGTTTGACACATACCAAAAGGACTAATATTCTACAGAACCCATCTTTCGAAACTAACATATTAGAAACTCAATAGAATAAAACTGCAACAGGTCTATACAACTATACCTGTGAAATTGTTATTTACATCAGCAATACTTTTCAAATCTGACGTTTGCTGGTCCTCGCCACTGTTGGCACCTTTTGTTGCCCAGTTGCAACGAATCTGCCGATTTCCTAGCCATTGACCTACAAATGATGTTATTTTATAAAATTTTGACCATCAACATTCTAAGAACTAAGAGACTGGCATGCATCACTCATAATGCTATTTATATAACGGTTTCAATTGTGAAAAATATCAAATGCATAGGGCTACAGGCATAACAAATCCAAAACCTCGCTGCACACAGAAAACATGGAATATAATGAGATTGACTTTTCAAGGTGAAGTGCTGCTGATGCCTTTCATTATTCAAGTTACAGTTTATACCTTATTGTTGACGGTTAAGTAACATTCTATCTCTTTGCCTTTGGAAGCTATCTTGGAGTTGGAGCAATGGAGAATTGGAGAGCAATCAGGCCATGCATCAGCCAATCAGCCACACAAGTTCAATCAGCTAGCTTCGGAACAAGCTAATCTGCTAATTCTATTGTTCTTAGTTCTTAGCAACCACATATATTTATTTTATATATTTTCTTAAAAAATATATCCCTGTATTGGCGTTTTTCACAATGCTGCATTTCCATATTAGTATGGGTGCCGCATAGCTGAACAAGGAAAGTTTTGAGGGGCATACCATTTAAGCCATTTATGGCACTCTGTGCATCCTGCAGATAAAAATTGTTTTCAGCAAAAAAACAGGAGCGCACAAAGCACAAAATCAGATGGTTGTGACTGAGAATCAGCACACCTGTTGATCCCTAAAGGAAACAAAACCGTAACCTCTTGATCTTCCGGTCTTTTGGTCCCACATAACTCGAGCATCACTAAATATCACAAACCATTCAATTTTAAACTTGAACATCATCATTCAATTAAATAAAATGAACTAAAAAATAGAATGAAACAGGCAACGAAGTGGCAACACAAGTACCACTGCCAATCGACACATATTAGGTATAACAGCACCATTACAAGATTGTAAATGAGGAGTATAAATTCTGAAAGCTAATTAAGAACAATAGCAAAAGAAACTAGCAAACGAAAGGCAGCAGGAAATGCTTACGAGCAGCTAGAGGAATATCCTGAGAAGAATGCAAATAATGCAGAATCCGTGACCTCAGGGCTAAGATCACCAACAAAAATATTGAAATGGTCTGCAAAAAGAATAAGGAATACCATAATTGTCCAAAAGCTATGGCAAAAGATGCTAGAATACTGGCTCAAAAGACACAATAGTATTAACCTGTTGTATCCTCCCTCTGACCACTAGCATATGCCCAATTAACTCTGATAGGCTGGCCAAAACTGCAAAAATGTTCTTCAGTAAGCACATAGTATTGGAAACAAGGAATTTCAAGAAAATAGAACTAGCAGCTGTTCCTAGCTAAAAACATTTCTTACATTTGCCTCCCATTAAGTGTCAAAATTGCTAGGGCAGCTGATCTGCGTTCATAGTAGTCAACAAAACCATAAGAGGACTGCAGAAAGGATATGTTCACAAGGTCAATTCATGTGATTCTCTAAACTGAACCATATTCCTCATCTAAAAGCAACATAACTGCGCTAAAAGAAAACATAAATGAAATTACCTTCTCTTTTCTTATAAGCTTGCATCCGTCAACCGAACCAACACTTTGAAAAATCTCCCGGAGAAGTGCATCTGTCACTTGAACATGAATATTGCCGACATATCTAAATTATACAAACATGGCAGATCAGAAAACAGTGTGACCATGCTTGCAATTAAGTATTCGACACACACACATAATGAAATGCCCATGAAGGAGCAAGTGAAACTAGATGATATAACACTACAAGTGTGCAAGAAAAAGGCAGTAGAATTCCAAAATGGATGTGCAGTTCAAAGCATGCAAAAAGAGAGGATAAGAAGTCACTAATGGGACTCACACACTGCGGCATGTACTCGTATCAAAACCAGGTGGCAGATTTCCAGTAAGAATTGGCTCTATCTGCAAAAATAAAATTGTAAAAAACAAGCAAAGAAAGAAAGGAAAAATCAATGGATACGCGAGAAACGCAAGGAAGAAGGCCACTGGTTACGAGCTATTAAGGGCCTCTATAGATACTGCCAGGAAGTTCCAATAGGTTTACTGAACCTACATGATTTGTCAGGAAAATCAAACTAATTGGGCAACAGTGTATACGCGAATGCTAAATTTCAGAAATTTTCAAGTAACAATATAAGCACTTCACCTGATGTTCAAGCCAAAGGGACACTCATGAATGGTGAATACTTTACATAAAAAATCATGTTGATAAAATTCATGGAACAGAGCGCCAAGGTTAATGTGATCCCTACCCAGATTTGGTTGAATATATTTAATTAATCAACTTAAAGGTCCAAAATAGTAGATTTTGACAAATCAGCGGCTTCCACCAAATAAGCACGACAAGCAAACCAAATACCAAAGTCAATCATACCACCAGACACGTCTCAATTACTTGCTACATCCACTACAGTATATTAAAAGCTTCTAAATCACTTGGAGACTTGCTACATCACGGGGCGAACCTGGGCTATCACCCCCCCCCCCCCCCCAGCAAAACTATTTTTGTTGACTAACACCTAATATATTCAGCTCATAAGGCCCATCTGTCCCTTCTCACTCTACCTGGAAGCACGACCTGGAAGGATCAACTGTTTCTTCTCCTCCCCTGTCTCTCTCTTGTCTCTAACAGCGGCAGTTAGGCGGCGACCAGAACGGTGTTGCCGTGGGCGTGACCTGCCGCCGGTGGTGCTGGGTGACAGAGGCGGCCTGCCAGAAACTAACTTGTCTCGTCCTGGTCGCGTGCCCGCACGTCGATTAGCTAAGCAGCGGCAGTAGCAGACTCACAAGTCACAGGAAGCTCGATCTCTATCCAGCAATTGTCCCGTGCAAGCTGTAGCTAGATCTCCGTCCGGCGAGCGACCTGCTGATAATTTTCCCCTTACGTACATTTCCAAACCCCAATTCTAGTTTTTATTTTGTGACGATTTCTTGCATCTTACAATTGGGGAAAATGCTAGCTAGTCACAGATTTTGCCATAAATTAAAATTGTTGGTTAAAGATTGTTGTTTCACTGCTAGGCAGGAAGTGGAGATGGGCAAAGGCAAAACGATTGATTCATTTTTCAGAAAAAAGGAGGTGACCCTGAATAAGAAGACCCTGTCTTGTTCATCGAATTAGGACAGCAAAGTAATGCAGAGCTAGTAATACATGATTAAGGCCTTTCACAATGGAGTGTTTCTTACACGTTATCATAGGCAAAATAAATACTTAAGGGACCACCCCGCCAATAGATTGTATCTTAGGTGTTGTCTCTATATTTAATGATTTTGGTGATTTGTAGGCATGCTATTGGGCTAGCCATTCTTTTTTGCCTATGATCTCGTGCAAGCTTGTATCTTAGCTAAGATACAACATCACTATCTCTCCTCATTAAGTATAGTGCCACATAAGCAACTTGCCTATGATACCGCGCCAAGAACCTCCCATTGTGAAAGGCCTAAGTATTTTTTTTCGAAAAGGGGATGTACCCCGGCCTCTGCATCGGTCAATGCGCACAGTCTTTTATTAATAATTCAACTCCAATAGTAATACATGATTAAGTAGTAGATGGTTTCTTTTGTTTTGGACTACCTTATATGCATATATTAATCTTATAACTGTATTTTGTGAACAAGATCAATCTCAATATATAAGTTTCAGAAGATGCTACACATTCTACCTTGTTGCTATCATTTGATTTGGCTTCCAGAAACAAATGTTTATGTCATTTTATAGCTTCGCACCCCCCCCCCCCCCCCCCTCGAGATTTTCTGCAAGGTCCGCCACTTCCTCCAGATCACTGCATCTGCTCCTTTTACCCGAATGGAACGGGATGAATTAGATTATCCTAAGCATCAGCGACTCTTCGAAATTAGAGCACCAAGCCATTACTACCCTCGGTTGGGGCTAAGTCGCCGACAGAATACTCAGAAAAATTCCACGAATCCGCAAGCTCGTTGATCGCCTCATTTACCATACACTGATGCAAACTAGAGGCACCTCTGAAATCACCGAGACAGAACCGGGGAATCCAAGACGACCCTAACACCTAGAACTCTCCTCGAAGTTCGATCACTATAAGCTCACGTACAATTAATCGACCTCCGGACAGACTAAACACCGCGGAAATTCAGGGGGGGAAATCGCGGGGCGCTGCCGTGCGGGCGCGGTGGGATAAGGTATGTAAGTGGCAGTAGGTGCAGACCTGCTGCGGCGGCGCGGCGCCCAGGAGGTGGTGGTGCGGCTGCGGCGGCGGCATCGAGTACATGGACTGCAGGGCGGCCGCCTGCTGCATCAGCGCGGCGGCCTGGTTCTGCTGCTGCTGCGGCAGCATCGCGCGGCCCCGCTGCCCAGTCGAGCGACGGTAGATTGGTAGGACGACAAGCGGGAGGGGAGAGGGGAAGGAAGGGTCGAGAAGGTCGGGATGGGGGGGGGGGGGGGAGAGATGAAGGGCAGAGTTTGTTTCGCTTCGTCGGTCTGTCCCTGGATACGTGGGCCTGGAATCTCGCTTGCTTGTTTTTCTGTTCGGATAGAGGGGATCGTCTTTTCTAATCCTGGTATCTCGGTGACTGCGGACCTTTTTCTTAAGGAAACAACTGGACTCCATCCAGCTGCAAGGCCATAGTTCGCCAAATGGCTATAATAAGAAAATCATGTGAATTCTCATACCAAACAACCGACCGAGGCCTCTTCACTATACTAGCTAAAATATAAACCACAACATTACTTTCTCTAGAACAACGAGAGAATTTTACAATATCAAAACCATGAACTAGGAACGTGCATTCCTCATATAGTGTCGCAGCCGTATCTAGTGAATTACCTTGTGTCTATGATCTTTATACTATCGCTGTTAATCAGGAGTTTATTGTGCCAAACTGACCTGCTAGGATGAGTCTATCTTTTAGTGCTCTTGCTTCGGCACTCGCAACATCTTCAATAGTTGATATCTCACAACATGACCCTGCAATAAACATGTCGCGATCTTTTCATAAAATAGCAAACCCCCCCTCCCCCTTAAAATTCTTTGGAGAAAAAGTTGCATCAACATTAAGTTTAACGTAGCCCTCCGGTGGTTTCTCCCAACTATGACGTCTAATACTTGAACTCTTCTTGCATGACTTAAAGAAGTTTAGAGCTAGAGCCAAGATCGCTTGTGATGTTCTCTATGGTTTCTGCATCGGTTCATCGCGAGTGATCTTCCTTCTCTTCCACCATATGTACCAACATGCGGTGACAACTAACTCTTTCAAACCAAGATTTGTGTCTCCAGGAAGTACCTTGTCATTGCATCTTAGTAGAAACTCCATCACGCCTAAACCTGCTCGGTCCGTACTACATGCCTCTTCCAGGACCGGTACAATAGCTAGATTTTCCCAAATTTCTTTAACATGATCACATTCAAAGAATAGATGTTTAGTATTTTCACATTGTACCTTGCACACGGGGCAAACACTTGATCCGATGATATGCCTGTTAGCCAACGTACAATTTATAGTATCTCATCTGTCTAACAACTATAATGATATATGGTTAATAATATAATGCTATTTTCTACATGTCATTTCTTGCATCATTATTATAGCATGCTTATGTCAGCATGCCACCTTGCATTTGAGCATCATATAAAACCCCTTTTATTTGGTTCTTCTTACATATGCATTTGTATTTATATTTGTCTCTTGATATATTATAGTTGGTTTTTGATATATTGCTTGATGTCCAAGTTGAGTTAGAGGCATGTCTATTTAAACTCCACCACCTATCTTTGGTTCTACCCATAAATTCCATCATCTTAATTCTATATGAGCCCATTCATTTATGTTGATATTAAAATCTAGTTCATATGTGTTGGGATGGATCCACTTCTATTTCTACATGCTCACATATGTGATATATGTTTTTTTTCAGAATATTAAATATGTGGAACCTCATGGCCTTTGCATGCTATGTGAGTGGAATATCTTCTCTAACTTCTATATGGTTTGGTTTTGAATATGTGAGCATGTTTGAATATATATGGGGCTAAATAATCATCTAGTGGGACACACACTAGCATTGCCCATTTATATTTAATTATGCTTATTTTTTTATCCACTCCATATGAGAAGCAAGCTTGTATACTTTGTTTTGGCCTTTATTCAAATTTGAATGCATGTATGGTTTAAATGCTCATATGGAGTTAGAGTTGTTTTCACAACTAAGATGGTGGCATTTACTACATGTGCATATCCCATGCAAGCTTTCTCTCTTTTCTCTTTGATTTTGGGAGGATGCTTGTGGGATTTGAATTGCTACAAATGGATTTCAATTCAACTTTCCACCAACATCTCACCTTCTTATCCAACTAGTTCTTTGGTTCTATTTGGCCATGTGGTTTTATTTGAATAGCTCATATATAAGTTGAGATCAGACTAAATAAAACAAATAAAATAAGAGAACTACCTAATCTACCTATGCACCCATATTTCTTCTCTAGATTGCTAACCTACCTTTTGGTTTGGCTAAACCAAACCATCTACCCCACCTAAACCCCTTGCCTAACCCTAGTACCAAACCCCAACCTGAGCCACTCCATGGTGGCCATGCCACGTGCCACCACAACCTCACCCTCTCTAGCTAAACCCCCTCTTTTCTTGCAAAGCAAGAAGATCAGCACGCCTCCCCCTCTGGCCACCCTTCCCTGCTAAACCTGGCAACCCCTTTGCCTATCCCAAGAGAGAGAGAGAGGGAGAAGGAAAAGAAATCGTGGTTGCTTTATGCTAACCTAACCCGGCGATGTGCTGCTACCTCCCCCTGTCCTTATATACACCCTAGCCATCAACCTGTCGTCTAGATCCAACCCTCTGGCCTTGCCCAGCGCCTCCATCCTTCCCCATCTCCCTCTTTGCTGGACCCCGCCGCCATAGCCATCCCTAGTTGTTTTCGTTTGTCCCCAGCGAAGTAGTGAAGGAGGTGAGGAGCTTGAGGTGTTGGGGAAGACCAGAGCCACCTCCTGCACCTGCTTGAACATGGAGAAGAATAGGAGGAGGCCCTGGACCTATAGAACCACCGCAAGTCGAAGCAAAACCCTCTCATCCGCCAGCACCGCTATAGATCACCATCGCCCCAAGTCGTGCCAACTACTTCAGCAGCCCTGCGGTGAACCCCTGACCCTCCTAGACATGCTCCCTCGTTGCCTTGCTTCGTGTGTTGCTTGTTCGTTTCATTGAATGCTCGTCGTGCGTTGCCGCTTCCTCGGTTGCATGCTGCTTCTGTGTAGCGCGTCGATGCCGCTCGCTAGCGCTGCCGCGTTCGCCTCGCTGCACCGCACCTTACCACCCTAGACAAAACCCCTGGAGCACCACCGAGTCGCGCCTTCTGACTCGTCCCTACCGGCTCTGCTTCTGCCGTGCATGAGGAAGATGAAGCCGAGCCTTTGCAGTTTAACCCCGCCCTGCGACCACTACAAGAAATGGTTCCTTCCGCAACTACTAGGCCGCCGGTCTTTGTAGAAGGCGCGTCTTCCGCGACGAAAATCTCGGCTCGACCGTGGCTGATGCAAAACTTTTTTCCGGTTTCGCATCCCTCTACTACAACGAAACCGCTAAAAACATGGACGAAGCTCGACGGGCGCGTGATAGAAGTAAGATTTCTGCTTCCTCGCAAGATGTTGACTCGCCGAAGTATTTTTCTGCGTGTGGGTCCCAGACATCAGTGACTCTAGCAGACCAAACTTTTCGGTCGCGCCTCCCTGATTTGAACTCGATAACGTTATTCGATGCCTCTTCCGTTTAGTCAGGCTGCTGGGTCCCGTATGTATGCCTCACATTAGAGAAATCGTGTGTATGATGAATTTTTTTCCTCCCCTGTTTCAAACTTGATAGCGTCGCTCGATGCATCTGCCTTTTAATCAAGCTGCTGGGTCTCACGTGTCATACTCACACTAGAAGAAACGTGTGTATTATGGATTTTTTTCTTTGGCTTGTGCCTCCGTGATATGAACTCGATAACGTTGCTCGATCTATCTGTTGTTAATCACGATTTTGGGTCCCACATGCTAGCCTCTCATTACAATAATCGTGCGTATGATGGAATTTTTTCTTCGCTCCCGCTACCCTATTACGAACTTGATAGCGATGCTAGATGTATCTACAGTTTAATCATGCAGTTGGGCCCCACATGTCATCCTCACATTAAAAGAAACGTGTGCATGATGATTTTTTTTCTTGGCTCGTGCCTCCCTGATTTGAACTCGATAACGTTGCTCGATCTATCAACCGTTAATCGTGCTGCTCGGTCCACATGTCAGCCTCTCATTAGAAGAATCGTGTGTATGATGAATTTTTTCCTTCGCTCCCACTACCCTGTTCCGAACTTGATTGTGCTGCTAGATGCATCTACCGTTTAATCACACAGCAGGGCCCACATGTCATCCTCTTATTAGAAGAAACGTGTGTATGATGAATTTTTTGCCCCCGGTCGCGCCTCCGTGTTAACTTATAGCGTTGCTCGTCCAATCTGTCTTTTGATCACGCAGCTTGGTCCCACATGTCAGCATCTCATTAGAAGAAACGTCTGCATGTTGGACTTTTTCCTCGCTCGAGCCTCCCAGTTTCGAACTTGGCAACGTTGTTCGATGCAACACATGTATAAGGTCTCGCTGATGGGTCACACATGTCAGCCTCTCTGTAGATGCATTTACCATTAATCTCGCAGCTAGGTCCCACGTGTCATCCTCATATTAGAAGAAACATGTGTATGATGGATTTTTCCCATGGCTCATGCCTTCGTGTTAACTTGATAGCATTTCTCGCCGCATCAGCCGTTTATTCAAGCTGGTGGGTCCCCTATGTCAGCCTCACATTAGAAGAATCGTGTGGAAATATTTTTCTTCTCTAGCTCTACCCTATTCCGAACTAGATAGCGTTTCTTGACGCATATGTCATTTGGTCATGTTGCTGGGTCCCACATATCAGCATCTCATTTAGAAGAAACATCTACATGTTAGAATTTTTTCTCGTTCATGCCTCCCTTATTCGAACTGGCAAAGTTGCTCGATGCAGACCTATAATAAGGTCTATCTGGTGGGTCCCACATACCAGCCTCTCCGTAAATGAAACGTGCTATGATGGACTTCTTTTCGGCCGCCTCCGTTGTTCTGACTTTGGTCCGTAGCTGGGTCCCAGATGTCAGCAACCTCTGTGCAGGAAACGTGTCTATGTTGGGTCCTAGATGTGAGCCCCTATTTGAAAGACACGTGTCTACGTTGGGTCCTAGATGTGAGCCCCTATTTGAAAGACACGTGTCTATGTTGGGTCCTAGATGTGAGCCCCTATTTGAAAGACACGTGTTGAGTCCGCCGTTATGACATTGGTAACATTGACAGATTTTTTTGCGGGAAAATGTGTCTATGATGCAATAGCAGTTTATCTGGTTCCCATATGTCAGCCTTATCGAGTATAGAAAATGTGAATCTATACTCCGCTGCTGGATCCCACGTGTCAGCCTTCTATGTACATGAAACGTGTCTATGCTGGATCCCACATGTCAGACCTCTGTACGTAGGAAATGTGTCTATGTTGGGTCCCACATTCAGCCTCTATTTGAATTAATCATGCCTATGCTAGGTCCCACATGTCAACCTCTATTTGAATTAAATGTGTGTATATATGTTGGACTTTTTTTCTGGTCGAGTCCGCCGTCCTGACCTTGGAAATATTGCTAGATGCAGCAGAAGTTTATCTGGGTCCCAGATGTCAGCCTGAGAGTACAAAAAAGATAACTCTATATTAACAAAAAATGTCTAGGATTCAAACTCGAGACCTCGCTAGTGATGAACTAGGTGCCTTGTCACTACGAAAGAAAGGGCTAATATAATAGAAACGTTAAACTTCAGTATTATAACTTACAGATTTGTCTCCTTAAAAAGACTTTTTTGTATATTTTTATTCTAAAAAAACTAAAAACTGCAGGCAGAGTTTTTTTTTAAATAAGAGGTGGGGGGCAATGCCCAAAATGCCGAATTAAAAAGAGTTTGCCTACTCTACATGGGCAGCTCTATATGGACTGCTCTACATGGGCTATACTCCATGGTCTCCTTTCTCAAATTTTTCTGGGCTGTGATCAGCAGTCCTCAGACCCCTAAAAGGCCGAATTAAAATGTTCTGGGATAAAGAGGGGCTGAATAAGCTAGATTTCTTCTCCTGGTATATAAAAATTGCATTTTGTTGTGGCTCGGCCGGATTCGAAACAAAAACCTTAGAGATGGAGTGAAAGAAATCGATAATTATTTTTGATAGATATTTATATAAACTCTGCAGTACAGAATAAGATAGAAAAATTATCGACAGATTCACAGTTCACATTCAGCAGCACTTGACCAATTCAGTAGCATTTCAAAGTGAGCGATTCAGTAATACAGATACTAAAATACAATAGCAGTACAGAGAGAACCAGTTCTTGTTTCAGCTCTTAAAACCTTGTTGCCCGATCAATTTGCCATTTTATCCAAACACACTCGACCATTGGAGCACGCAAAAATAACGATCGAGTCTTCTTTGAGTACCTTCTTCTCACATCAATGCATGTGTGACTCCAATACAACCCAAAATGCTCAAGTCTCATCTAGATTGAGACAAGGCCATGTTTCAAAACAAAAACAAGACTAAATACTACACTTGATCTAAATAATTACCAGTACATCAGTATTAGTTATAGAAAATACTTTAGTAAGTAGGATTTTATAGATTTGGTAGTACAGAATAAGACAGAAAAAACATCGGCAGATTCCTAGTTCATATTCAGCAGCACTTGACAGATTTAGCAGCATTTCAAAGTGACTGATTCATTAGTACAGACCATTGCCAAATGATAGATTTAGCAATGCAGACGATGAAATTCAATAGTTTCTTCAATAGTTGTAGCAAGGTCATGACTCAAAAGGAAAGAGAGAACATATTTTGCACTCGATCGGTCGATCTAAACAAATACCACTACATATGTCTTACTACAAAATATATTAGCAGTAGCAAACCTCCATACAAAATATAACACATCGTCTTGTCCAAGTGCTGGCCAGGTCATACAAAATACAAAGTGCTTTCTTTCCTGCATGTTAAGCTTTCCTTATCACACCGTCGCCTATGGGCGCACTATGTCAGCAACGTATATTGGAAATAGGTATACATTACCACAACTTTGCTCCACCTCTCCCTAAAGAAATTGAGTCTATCACCAATATAAAGTAATTAATTAGTATGGCGTTACCTATTTTAACATTGGGATCATCACAAAAAGATTTAGTTGTGCTATCTCACTCTTGAAATTTGTCGATGCAATAATCCTAATCCACAGGTAATTCTGACGAACGGTTCAGAAGCTTCCAGGTAACACCGCGGCTACGACAGTTACAACGCGAGCCCTTCCAATGCGACTTTGGCCAATGACGACCTGCTCGTCATCTCAGATGTCGCCACCATTTCGACCGCATGGAGCTCATGCCACAGAGACAGCGACCAAAGCTTCACCTTGTACCACGGTGATTCGCACACCCCTGAACTGATGAACCTGGGGGATATGACGATGTTCGTGGTTTGGCCGTCAATTTGGGCGACGAACACCTTGCCCTCTTTCTCGATGCCGATGATCTCTGCTCTTCGCGAGCCTCTTGCGGGCACCGGCTTAGACGACTCCCAGTGTTTGTAGTTGTAGGGCATTATGGCCGCGGTCCTCGAGTGGGTAACTCTGAGGTGGCGGACAAGCTCTACCAAAGGTGTTAGCTCTACCGACGAGGTGGTGAACTCGCATCCAGGCTTCATGCAGACTTGCTGGCCGTGGAAGCACTAGATTATGTGGTCATGGATGTCATTGTAGGGGACCAATGTACCGTAGTGTTGGTTGGAGCATCTGCTTCCTTTTCTGCCGACGACTTGGCGGTACAGATCCTTGGATCATGCGGCCAGCCGTGTGGCGCTGGCAGTGTCCAGACGCATAGAGATTTTATTGAAAATGTCATCGCCGACCTTCCTCTAGACGTAATGCAGTCATTTGTGCATCGTTGCGACATAGGAATGGATTGGGGGCGAGGTCGGACCAGAGTATGACTATCGGGGGGCTTTTGGATAGGAGTGGCGCGGCCTGCAAGATCCTATGTAGCGGGCGAGATGGCAAGGAAAATGTGAGAAGAGCGCACTAGAAAGGATTCCAAATGCGGCCAGGCGGCGTTGGCGAGTGGGGATTGTAGGGTTTCGTAGCATGAAAAACAAAAAATTCTACCGCATGAACACACACAATCCAAGATCTATCTACTAGATTGTAGCAATGAGTCGATTAGAGTACTCACCCTCGAAGATTCCAAAGCGGTGAACGAAAGCAAATTCTCGTGGGTGATGTAGTAATTCACTTGTCGATCTCAAGATCGCAAAGACGATCCTTCCGGCACCGTGTTCCGGCAGCGCTTCCACAATCGGTCACACGTTCAGTACTTGATAAAGACCTTCCTCTCTCTTGTTCTAGTAGGCAGCGAAGGTTGTAGTTATCTCCTCGCGATTCCGGTAGCATGACGGCGTGGTGTTGGAGTTAGAGGGGTAATCCCGCAGGGCTTCGCCTTAAGCCGGAGCGGGTTATGGTGAAGTAGTAGGGTTCCCCTGTGTCTAGGGTTTATAAGCCAGAGAGGAGGAGGTGGTCGGAGGAGACTAGGGCGGCGGCGACTTGGTGCGGCGGCGGCAGCGGCGACTAGGTGGGGTGGGGCTTGTTGTGGTCTTGGGAGGCACCCCTCCCCTCTATGTATGCGAGGGAGGGGCAGCTAGGGAGAGGGTAGTTGATACGTCCAAAACGTATCTACTTTCTCGAACACTTTGCGATTGTTTTTCCTCTATACTTGTGTGATTTGGATACAACTAACACAGACTGACGTTGTTTTCAGCAGAATTACCTTGGTGTCTTGTTTTTGTGCAGAAAATCAACTATCAGGAAAAATCCCGGAAAATATGCCAAAAACTATTTTTCACCAGAAGATCCACGGAGCCAGAAGGGGAGACAGAGATGGGGCCTGGGGGGCCCAGACCCACCCCAGGCGCGGGCCCACCTGACCCCGCGCCTGGAGGGGGTGAGGCCACCCCAGGCACCTCCTCGGCCTCCCTCTGCGCCTATAAGTTGCCTTCTGACCTAAAAACTCAGGGGGGGGGTCGATAGTTTTTCAGAAAGAGTTCCGCTCCGCCGCCGCCATCATAAACCAAGATTCGGATCCAGAAACTCTGTTCTGGCACCTTGCCGGGACGGGGAATTTGGAGAGGATCATCGCCATCGTCATCACCAACGCATCTCCATCAATCACCTATGTTTCCATCATCCATGAGTGAGTAATCCCCCGCTGTAGGCTTGGGGATGGTAGGGATTGGATGAGTTCTGTCATGTAATCGAATAAGATCTATTAGGGGCATAGTGCCTAGTATCTCTATTAGTGCTATTTGACTTTGTTGCAACTTGTTGTGCTTAATGCTTGTCACTAGGGCCCGAGTGCCATGATCTTATATCTGAACTTATTATGGAATCATTATGATAGTATTGTTTGTGATCTTATCTGCAAGTTGTGTACACATATCATTGTCCGGATCCAAAGGCCCCAAAGTGACAATAATTGGGACAACCGGAGGGGATGGCTGTGGTGTGAGGATCACATGTGTTCATGGAGTGTTAATGCTTTGCTCCGGTGCTGTATTAAAAGGAGCACCTTAATTGCCAGTAGTTCCCTAGAGGCCCCGCTGCCACGGGCTGGCTGGACAGAAGATGTTGTGCAAGTTCTCATTGCGAGCATGTATGACTATATTTGGAGCACATGCCTAGGATTGTTTAGTACTTAGATGCTTGTTATTATTTATCTGCAATGCCCTAGATCTTGAAGTTACATGTTTAGAATCGTCCATGCAACGCCTGTCCATCCATCCCTATGCCTACCGCACTCGAATCCTACTGTTACCGTTACTATTACTATTGCTCCTGTTTCACTGTTGTTGTTGTTGTTGCTTTGCTGTTGCTACTAATAAACTTCTGTGAGCAAGAACTATTTCCAGGTGCAGCTGAACTGACAACTCATTTGTTAAGGCTTGCAAGTATTCTTTGGCTCCCCTTGTGTCGAATCAATAAATTGGGTAATACTACCCGCGAAGACTGTTGCGATCCCCTACACTTGTGGGTCATCAAGACTATTTTCTGGCGCCGTTGCCGGGGAGCATAGCTTTATTTGTAAGTTCACTTGGATCTATTATTGTTCACTGCTACTCCTTTCATCATGGGGAAGTCTCGTGATGGAAAATTCCCTATTTTACCATCCACTACAAGAAGAGGTACAGTCCTAAACACCTCTACTGCTCTTGATTCACCGTCTGTTATAAGTAAGCTTGTCACACCACCACCACATACACATGCTACACACACTGCTACTACTACTGAGTCTGAAACTGCTTTTGATACTCATGATGTTACTTCTACTGTGCTTGATGCGAGTGGTTCATTAGGTCCTTTTATAGATGCTACTATGGCTAGTCTAGGAAATACCGAAACTCCTAGTGAAGACACTGTTACACCCGTTAGCTCACCTGAGGCTAGTGAGAGTTATGATATTAATGATGGTTACATTGAGTTCACTGATGATTTTGTTGAAGAGTGCCGAAACACACATGGTACTAGTGCTGTTAAGAGTCTCCTTGCTAGACGTACTATTATGCCTAAGTTGTCCTCTGATCCTAAGTTTGCCACTTCTCCCATAGATTTTAAAGATGAAGATTATGATTTCTCTCTTGATTTATATTATTTAGATATTGTTGAGAAAGAACCTTTTTGTGGGACTGAAAATGAGAGTGATGTGGCTCATATGAATGAGCTTTCTACTATGAGTGCTTTGTTCTCTGATGATTTTAAAATGCGCAAGTACTTTGTTACTAAGATCTTCCCTTTTTCACTAAAAGGAGAAGCTAGGGCTTGGTTTAATAGATTACCTCTTGGTTCCATTAATAGCCCTGATTGCTTCTTTCTTCCATAAATATTTTAGTGCTAGACATGCTTCTTTGTAGAGACTTTTTGATTTTAAACCGGGAGAAGAAGAGAAATTGCCTGAGTCATGGAAAAGATTTTGTTCCTTGATTCATGCACATCCTCGATGTCCATTACCTAAAAATGAGCTTCTTGATATTTATTATAATGGACTAACTGATGATTCTAGGACCTACCTAGATAGCTTTGCTGATTGTGTTTTCAGGAAAAGGACTCCTACAGATGCTGGAGAATTAATGACCAAGATAAGCAAGAATTATGATGATTGGACTTCAACTAAGCTGAATACACCTGAGCCTATTACTCTTGAACCAGTTGTTCCTGAACCAGTTCCAACACCAACAACAAAGAAGAGGGGAGTTATTGCATTAAATGATGAAGTAATGAAAGAAGCTAAGAAGTGTCTAAAGGAGAAAGGTATTAGAGCTGAAGATGTGAAGAATCTACCTCCTATAGAAGAATTATGTAAGCCAATTCCCCACTCATCTACTATTGAGGTACACTCTCTCCAACACTTTGATGAAGGTGATATTCCCTATGGTAAGCCTCTTGATCAATGCTTAGAGGAACTTGGCATTTTTATTGTTAAACTAGGTCATTTTAATAAACAAGTTCAGGATCACTTATTGGAAAACTCTAGAGCTATCCATGAGTTGAAAGATATTGTGGAAAGAACTTCTAATGATATTAAAATGCTTTGTAAACACTTTCAAATGGTTCAAACCCAACTTGATCAACTTGCTAAGGTACAAAAGAATATGCTAGTTAATGCTTCAGGAAATAAACATGCTTATGGAATTAGAACTAGGAGTGGTGCAGCTACTCAAGATCCTTTATATCCTGAAGGACACCCTAAAAGAATAGAGCAGGATTGCCAACAAGGTGAAGATAGTGGTAGTCCTCGTAAGAGAAAGAAACATAAAGTAGTTGAGGAACCACTTGAACCTGTTGTAGATCCTAATAGTATATCTGTCTCTGATGCTGAAACTGAGAGTGGTAATAATAATGAGTCTACTGATAAGGAGGAAGGTGAGGAAGAACCTGAAAAGCACACTAAGAACACTAGGTACACAAAGGAGGATTTTATTGCTAATAGACATGGTAAAGAGAGATAACCTTGGGTGCAGAAACCTATGCCTTTTCCAGGTAAGAAACACAAGTCAAAGGAGGAAGAACACTACAACAAGGTTTGTGAGTGGATGAAGCCTTTATTTTTGCAAATTCCTTTGACTGATACTATTAAGTTGCCTCCTTATTCAAAGTATATGAAGGATATTATCTCTAATAAAAGGAAGATTCCTAATGAGGAAATTTCTACTTTGTTTGCTAATTACTCCTTCAATGGTAAGGTTCCAAATAAACTTGGTGATCCAGGTATACCAACTATACGTTGCTCTATTAAGAACAATTGTGTTAGAACTTATTTATGTGATTTGGGAGCTGGAGTTAGTGTTATGCCCTTTTCTCTCTACAAGAGACTCCAGTTAGAAAAGTTGATACCAACTGATATATCTTTGCAAATGGATGATAAGTCAACTACTATTCCTGTTGGTATATGTGAGGATGTTCCTGTTCAAGTTGCTCATAATTGCATGGTCTTAACTGATTTTGTTGTGCTTGAAATGTCTAAAGATGATAATATGTCTATTATTCTTGGGAGACATTTTCTTAATACTACAGGTGTTGTCATCAATTACAATCAAGGAAAACTAACATTCAATATTAATGATAAAGAGCACACTGTCTATTTCCCCAAGAAGGTTGTTAATAGCTATTGCCTGAATTCCATTGAAAATATTGAGAGCATCAAAGTTGGAGAAATATATTGTCCCATTCCACAAGAAAATTTTGAAACTATTATGATTGGGACCATTGATATCAAGTATGAGGTAACATAATCACCTTGTGAAATGCAAAGTTTTGATTCATATAAGATTGTTTTGGTAACAAGACTTGATCAACCTTGTTAACAAAAGGATTTTAATGAACAAATAATGTTTTCACAGTGGTTATACTTGCTCACTTTTATTTTTCTCCTTTCCAATCTTTGCTCTTCGTCGTGCCTAACTTAAAGGAGTTAAAGAAAAGTACTTGTTGGGAGATAACCCAAGAGTTTTCTTGAGTCTTGGAAGTTATTACTTCAGTAATGACCTCTCCTTATCCTTTTTGTTTGCTTTTTGTGCCAAGAATGTGTAGGGTTCGCAACATAGAAAACAAAAAATTCCTACGATGGGAACAACTATGTACCAAGATCTATCTACTAGATACAAGCAACAGACGGATATACATTCGTAGAGAACATACCCTTGAAGACCGACAAAGCTTAACGAGTCCAAACTTGTGGTTGATGTAGACGATCTCTTGTCGATCTCAAGATCGAGAGGAAGTCCTAGCGCCGCAAAACAGCAGCACATCCCTGCTCGCACACACGTACGAGGCACCGAGAAACCTCTGCCTCCTCACTCCAGCGATGCAGCGGAAGCACAACTCTTTCTTGCTGAATAGCCACCGAGAACATGTATCTCGCTAGTCCGAGACCATGGGGGATAAATTCTAGAGGGGGAGAGAGATCCTTCACGAGGAGGTGTGCTTTGAGAGGATGAGCGGGGGGCCTTTTATAGGGGAGAGGGGGGCACCCAAGGGGCATGGAGCCCAGCCATGGGGGCTGCCCCCACCTATTCCACATTCATGTGGGTGGACACTCCACTCACTCAAATGCCTTTCAATTCCCTCCACTCAAAAACACACTCAAATTTCCACCAAATTTAATTCAAACTCTCATTAAATAAAATCTGTTTATTTATTCAGAATTTTGTCAATTACTTTAATGACAAACATTCTCATATAACCCCTTGCTAGTATTTCATTTCACATGCAAAAACACTTTCTGCAATTTCACCCGAAAACCCGTTTCGGTATCTAGTGAAATAAATTCCTGCGCTTGTTATTCTTTCCGGCATGAAACTTTTGCTCCAAATGGATGTCGGTGTCTCTTAAGTGTGCCACCCTACGGTTTGTGAATAATGCGGACATGATTGAGACCCCTCTCAGATCAATAATCAGAAGCGGGATCTGGAGACCCATACTGACTCCCACACATTCAGCGATGAATTTCTTGTGATCGCGAGAACCTTTAACGCTAGTATCTTAATCCTTTTGTTTCGCGATATATTACATGTCCGAGATTCGATCGTCATTATCTACATACCTAGTTTGATCTCGTTACTGACATGCACTCTTTTCTCGTTCCCGTGATATAACATTCTAGTGATCAAATCACTTGCTTGCAAGCTAATCAATGTGATATCACCGAGAGGGCCCAGAGCATATCTATCCATCACGGGATGAACAAATTCCATTCTCGATCCATGGGCCTCAACATAACACTTTAGTAGTTCCGAACCCATATTTATAATCACCCAGTTACGGTGTGACGTTTGATGTTATCAAGAAACTCTTCCGGTGTTAGTGATTGACATGATCTCATGGTCTAAGGATTAGAATCACTTCGTAAGTTATTATAGCAGTATAAACTCAATAACTTTGATCGTAATGCTATACTTCGGATGAATATTCATCACATCATTACACTAATGTTGTGACCTCGTTACTAACAACATCCAATATCCATGATCAGGAAACTTTGATCTTGTTAATTAACGAGCTAGTTTATAAGAGAGGCATAACTAGGAACTTCCTTTTTGTTTATTAAACACACATGTATTAACGTTTCCGTATTAATACAATTATAGCATGCAAAATAAACATTTATAATAAATAAGGAATACGATAATAACTACTTTATCATTGCCTCTCGGGCATATTCCCTTCAGAATGACCTCTAATGAGAGGGAAGTAAGATATGGGGAGTTGCTGTCCCGAAACAGATTTATGTCCTCCACCATAAAAATTCGTGAGGAGTCTCTGTAAGTCGGATTGATATGAAAATTTACTAATAAATCCCCCAGTATGTTAGATAACTTTTATTAGTTCAACACTTTTTGATTTGAGAAACAGAAGGTATTTGGAAAAATCTGTTTCTACCTGCTGGTTTGTTTTGACAGGTTTCTGCCATTATTTGCATTTGCTTCTTATTGATTCCTTTTTGGGTTCTTTTTGGGAAATTGAGCTTTTTGAAGGATTTACTACAGTAGCTTGTGTTTTTAGTGAAAAGTATTGTTGTTCTAAAGCTTTGCCAGAGGTCTAATATCTTTTGAATAAACTAATGTTGCTAATGAAGATTGTGTGAACTTTTGTATGAAAGAAAAATTTCAGGTGTAGAGAGAGGATGATGTAATGAGATGAATAATGGACAAAAGCTCAAGCTTGGGGGGAGCCACTCCGTGTCACCCCAAGAATTACTCAAGAGGTACAAGCTTCAAAGCTTGGGGTGCCCAAGGCATCCCCTTCTTCATCAATAAAAATCTCAGGTCTTTCTAGACACTTCGATTTTATTGTTTCATGCACAAAATCGAAAACACCAAAAATATTCGTTGTTCTTCTTTGGTTTTGTGAGTTCTTTGCAGGGTTCAGACGTCCATAGTGGATTTTGGTTTCATGTTAATATTCAAGTCACACAAGTGAAGGGCAATAATGAAGATTAAGACAACTCGAGGTGTGGTAAGAGGCTGGTAACGAACTCTATTTGTTTCATTTTTGTACATATACTCATCACTGTGAGCGTGCTTAGCCTGTTTGTGTAAGGTGTATGTCATTATGGATTCTTAGTAGTTCTTGCTTGTCTATGATTAGCTCCAGCTTGCTAATAGTTTGTAGCATGTCATATGAATGTTTGCTTGCATTGTTTTAATCATACTTTGGTATGGCATTGTGGTATCCTCCTCTGACCGTTCAGGTGAATCGACTTGGCACATGTTCACACATGCATATGACTAATCAATAGTCAGTAAGCCTCGATGATTTATTTTGCCTCAGAGTTCTTGTATCACTTTCATGTCATAATTAGTCCTGTTTTGTCGCAAGCATGATTATGACAACTATTGCTCTCTCATTTGTCGCTCCCTCTCTATTGCTATCCTTCACTTGCACTGAGTATGTGCTCTACCTGTGCTTACAACTCCTCAAAACCAATATTGCCAGCTGTGTCCACCATACCTACCTATCAGCATCATTTGCTACTTCAGTGCATATATTATATATGCCGTGTTTTCTTCCAAAATAAAATGTTTGTCTGTTTTGAGAAAGTTAGTTAGTAAAGCTCTCACGAACTTGATGGCACACTTTATTCCTTGCGCTTAATAATCTTGAACCATTGTGACTAGTCCATGAAAGTTATATGCTTGCTTATTATATGCTAGGAGTCAGCAGAACCGTGCTGTCACGGGGAACGCTTTCAACACCTGTTGGATATCTCATCCAGTTGATACTTTGCTCTTTTGTTTATGGATGTCAATGATGTGAAATAAAAGGGGAGGTTGTGAGTTCATGGAGTTTATACATTGTGTTAGAGAAACGACTGGGCCGCTAGCCTAATCCATGCTTAATCATGGTGGAAACTTGCAGCATCACTATAATGAGCATCTATGAAGCGTACTCAATAAAAAGCTATGCATATGGTAAATAAAAAGATTGCTGAGATGTCATTGTCTGCTTTCCTTGTCATTTTGGTTATGGGAATACTCCAGTACCATGTGCAAGGGGTACCCCGTTGGCGGTTCTCGATGATATGCATGTATTTACAATGACAAGAACTTTCAGGTGACCAAAGTTGAGTAGCATGCGGAGCGGCCCTCGTACTCAAGGGACTTGGGATTTCCAGTCTATGGTCTATCAAGCATATGATTCAGAGTGGGACTCATTTTCACCTTAACCACATGAAGATGCCTATGATAGGGGCAATGAGAGCTCAAAGCTAATGAGTACCTTCCTTTCAGCATTAGGAAGCCTTTCAAACTTTCCAAAAACCGTTTTCACAATTTTGTTGAGTCACCACTTATTCTATGAGCACCTTCTTGAGAGCATAGTTTTCATTCTTGTGTTTGTTCCAAAACTTGGTTGATTATGTCACGACTTTGATGTGTGTATCTCTGATATCTTTACTTCTAGTCTTCATGTGAACTTCAGAGGTGCCTTCGCATTTATATTGTGCTCTTCAAACAAAGGCAAGCGAGATACCACTCTATCATACCTTACTATGAGCATTGCAATGTTGCTTATGTTTATGTTTCATGCTACTTATTATTATTGAGTTGGTTTCTCTTCATAGCTTGCAATGACTATTGAGTAGATTTAGTTGCATACTTATTATTGTGAATTTTCTAAACATCTACTCCTGTGCTGAGAATATTTACATCATATGAAGCAAAGTATTCATGAAAGTTCTTTTATCACACTCAGTTTTCAACTGAATTGCTTGAGGACAAGCAATAAGATAAGCTTGGGGGAGTTGATACGTCCAAAACATATCTATTTTCTCGAACACTTTGCTATTGTTTTTCCTCTATACTTGTGTGATTTGGATACAACTAACACGGACTCACGCTGTTCAGCAGAATTACCTTGATGTCTTGTTTTTGTGCAGAAAATCAACTATCAAGAAAAATCCCAGAAAATATGCCAAAAACTATTTTCACCAGAAGATCCACGGAGCCAGAAGGGGAGACAGAGATGGGGCCTGGGGGGCCCAGACCCACCCTAGGCGCGGGCCCACCTGACCCCACGCCTAGAGGAGGTGAGGCCACCCCAGGCACCTCCTCGGCCTTCCTCTGCGCCTATAAGTTGCCTTCTGACCTAAAAACTCAGGTGGTTCGATAGTTTTCCAGAAAGAGTTCCGTTTTGCCGCGCCACCAGAAACCAAGATTCGGATCTAGAAACTCCGTTCTGGCACCCTATCGGGACGGGGAATTTGGAGAGGATCATCGCCATTGTCATCACCAACGCATCTCCATCAACCACTGATGTTTCCCTCATCCATGAGTGAGTAATCCCCACTGTAGGCTTGGGGATGGTAGGGATTGGATGAGTTCTATCATGTAATCGAATAAGATCTGTTAGGGGCATAGTGCCTAGTATCTCTATTAGTGCTATTTGACTTTGTTGCAATTTGTTGTGCTTAATGCTTGTCACTAGGGCCCGAGTGCCATGATCTCAGATATGAACTTATTTTTGAATCATTATGATAGTATTGTTTGTGATCTTATCTGTAAGTTGTGTACACATATCATTGTCCGGATCCAAAGGCCCCAAAGTGACAATAATTGGGACAACCGAAGGGGATGGCTGTGGTGTGAGGATCACATGTGTTCACGGAGTGTTAATGCTTTGCTCCGGTGCTCTATTAAAAGGAGCACCTTAATTCCTAGTAGTTCCCTAGAGGCCTCGCTGCCACGGGCTGGCTGGACAGAAGATGTTGTGCAAGTTCTCATTGCGAGCATATATGACTATATTTGGAGCACATGCCTATGATTGTTTAGTACTTGGATGCTTGTTATTATTTATCTGCAATGCCCTATATCTTGAAGTTACATGTTTAGAATCGTCCATGCAACGCCCGTCCATCCATCCCTATGCCTACCGCACTCGAATCCTACTGTTACCGTTACTATTACTATTGCTCTTGTTTCACTATTGCTGTTGTTGTTGCTTTGCTGTTGCTACTAATAAACTTCTGTGAGCAAGAACTATTTCCAGGTGCAGCTGAACTGACAACTCAGTTGTTAAGGCTTGCAAGTATTCTTTGGCTCCCCTTGTGTCGAATCAATAAATTGGGTAATACTACCCGCGAAGACTGTTGCAATCCCCTACACTTGTGGGTCATCAGTAGTTTGAATCCTTCCCCAACTCCCTATCCTACTAGGCGTGTGGTGGAGGGAGAGAAGGATTCTCTCCTTCCTCCACCAGGAAACATTGTCCCAGTTTGACTTTTCGAACTTGACTTTTGACTTTCAGTTTTGGAGTTTAATTTCTTTCTTTCAAATGCCCAGCCAAGTAACCTAGGACATGATGCAATCATTCCACTTAGTCATGACACATTCATGTACCCTTCCCCTTCCGGTCCGGTGAACCTTCTAGACCCTTCTAGATCATTCCGGTGAAAACACCGGAATCATTCCCGAACTCTGGAATTGGACTTTACTTATATGAATCTTATTCTCCGGACCATTCCGGATCTCCTCGCGATATCCCGGATCCTATCCGAGGCTCCGAACAACATTTGGTCTTCCTACTTACATTCCATATCTACTAAACAACATTGAATCCCTAAGTGTGTCTCCCTACGGTTCGTGAATTATGCAGACATGAACGAGACTCTTCTCTGATTAATAACCAATAGAGGAATCTAGAAATTCATATGGTTCCCAAATATTTCTACGATTACTTTGCGATCGAATGAACCATTTACATACGATACTAATTTCCCTTTGTCTCACGATGTTTTACTTATCCGAGGTCTGATCGTAGGTATCTATGCATACCTAGTTCAACCTCGTTAGATAAGTATTCTTTTCTTGTTCCTGTGATATGTGATCTCTTGTGAGCTAGTCACATGCTTGCAAGATAATTGGATGACATTCTACCGATAGGGCCCAGAATATATATATCCGTCATATGGATGGACAAATCCCACTCTTGATCCATGTGCCTCAACACATACTTTTCGAACACTCAATGCCACCTTTATAGCCACCCAGTTACGGTGTGGTGTTTGATGTCATCAAAGCATCATTCCGGTGATGGTGATTAGCATGATCTCATGGTCGAAGGAATTAGGTTACTATGTATCAGAAAGCTTATAGCAAATGAACTATTGAAATGACTTGATCTTTATGCTACACTTATCTATAGGAGTATGTCCATCACACCATTCTCCTAATGATATGATCTTGTTGTTAATAACATCTCAATGTTCATGATCGGGAAACCATGATCATCTATAAACCAACAAGCTAGTATTATAAAGAGGCTTTACTAGGGACTCTAATTTAGTTTACAAATCACACAAGTATTAATGTTTCCGGTTAATATTGTCATAGCACGAATGTAAACATTTATCATAAACACAAAGATATAATAATAACTACTTTTATTATTGCCTCTAGGGAATATATCCAATAGTCTCCCATTTACACTAGAGTCAACTAATCTAGATTACATGGTAATATACCGAACTCCCATGGTGGTTTGGTGCTCGTCATGGTTTGCCCTCAGGAGAGGTTTAGTCAACGAATCAGCCACATTCAGATTTGTGTGTACTTCGCAAATCTTTATGTCACCATCTTGGACATGCTCTCTTATAGCATGAAAACGCAGGTTGATATGCTTCAGCTTGTTGTGTGACCTTGGTTCTTGCGAATTGGCTATGGCGCCCATGTTATCACAGTAGATAGACATTGGGTCCAGCGCACTGGGAACCACACCGAGCTTTGTAATGAACTCCTTCATCCATATCGCCTCTTGTGAAGCCTCCAAAGCAGCTATGTATTCCGATTCAGTTTAAGATATCGCCACAATGCTTTGCTTTGCACTCCTCTAGCTTACTGCCGCACCATTCAAAGTAAATACGTATCCAGATTGAGATTTAGAATCATCCGGATTGGTGTTCCAACTAGCATAGGTGTAACCATTAACAACGAGATGTTCATCACCTCCATAAGAAAGAACCATATCCTTAGTTCTTCTCAAGTACTTAAGGATGTTTTTGACCGCTGTCCAATGATCCACTCCTAGTTCACTTTGATATCCGCTAGTTAAACTAACAACATATGCAATGTCGGGTCTAGTACATAGCATGGCATACATGATAGATCATATGGCTGAGGCATAGGGAGTCTTACTCATCCTTTCTCTATCTTCTGCAGTAGCAGGACTTTGAGTTTTACTCAAGGTCGTATTGGGCAACATGGGCAAGAACCCTTTCTTGCTATCTTCCATTCCAAACCTCTTTAGAACTTTGTCCAAGTATGTACTCTGTGACAATGATATTAGGCGTTTTGATCTATCTCTATAAATCTTTATGCCTAATATGTAAGCTGCTTCACCAAGATCTTTCATTGAAAAGTATTATTCAAATAATCCTTAACACTATTAATAAGGTCTACATCATTCCCAATCAACAATATGTCGTCCACATATAGTACTAGGAATGCTATAGAGCTCCTGATACGTCCAAAACATATCTACTTTCCTGAACACTTTTGCTATTGTTTCTCCTCTAAGCTTGTGTGATTTGGATACAACTAACACAGACTGACGCTGTTTTCAGCGGAATTACCTTGGTGTCTAGTTTTTATGCAGAAAATCAACTATCAGGAAAAATCCCGGAAAATATGCCCAAATCCCTATTTCACCAGAAGATCCACGGAGCCAGAATACGAGACGGAGGGGTGTGGCCAGCCCAGGCACCCCCTCAGCCTCTCTCTTCGCCTATAAGTTTCCTTCTGACCTAAAAATTCAGGGGGGTCGACGTTTTTCTAGAAAGAGTTCCGTTGTGCCGCCACCACCAGAAACCGCGATTCGGAACCAGAAACTCCGTTGTGGCATCCTGTCGGGACGGGGAATTTGGGGAGGATCATCACCATCGTCAGCACCAACGCCTCTCCATCAACCATCAATGTTTCCCTCATCCATGAGTGAGTAATCCCCCGCTGTAGGCTATGGGGATGGTAGGGATTGGATGAGTTCTATCATGTAATCGAATAAGATTGTTAGGGCATGGTGCCTAGTATCTCTATTAGTGCTATTTGAATTTTTGCAACTTGTTGTGCTTAATGCTTGTCACTAGGGCCCGAGTGCCATGATCTCAGATCTAAACTTATTATTGAATCATTATGATAGTATTGTTTGTGATCTTATCTGCAAGTTGTGTACACATATCATTGTCCAGATCCAAAGGCCCCGAAGTGACAGAAATTGGGACAACCGGAGGGGATGGCTGTGATGTGAGCATCACATGTGTTCACGGAGTGTTAATGCTTTGCTCCGATGCTCTATTAAAAGGAGCACCTTAATTGCCATTAGTTCCCTTGAGGCCCCGCTGCCACGGGCTGGCAGGACAAAAGATGTTGTGCAAGTTCTCATTGCGAGCACACATGACTATATATGGAGCACATGCCTATGATTATTTAGTAATTGGGTGCTTATTCTTATTTATCTACAATTGCCCTAGATCTTGAAGTTACATGTTTAGACTCGTCCATGCAACGCCCGTCCATCCATCCCTATGCCTACCGTGCTCATATCCTACTGTTTGCTACTACTTTTACTATTGCTCCTGTTTTACTGCTACTGTTGCTTTGTTGTTGCTACTACAAACTATTGCTACTGATAAACTTCTATGAGCAAGAACTATTTCCAGGTGCAACTGAATTGACAACTTAGTTGTTAAGGCTTGCAAGTATTCTTTGGCTCCCCTTGTGTCGAATCAATAAATTGGGTAATACTACCCTCGAAGACTGTTGCGATCCCCTATACCTGTGGGTCATCAAGACTATTTTCTGGTGCCGTTGCCGAGGAGCATAGCTTTATTTGTAAGTTCACTTGGATCTACTATTGTTCACTGCTAGTTTGTTCATCATGGGTAAGTATCGTGATGGAAAGTTTCCTATTTTACCATCCACTACAAGAAGAGGTGCAGTCCTAAACACCTCTACTGCTCTTGATTCACCGTCTATTATAAGTAAGCTTGTTACACCACCACCACATACTCATGCTACACGCACTGTTACTACTGTTCAATCTAAAATTGCTTTTGATACTCATGATGTTACTTCTAGTGTGCTTGATGCGAGTGGTTAATTAGGTCCTTTCCTAGATGCTACTATGGCTAGTCTAGGAAATACTGAAACTCCTAATGAAGACACTGTTACACCTGTTAGCTCACCTGAGTCTAGAGAGAGATACAATATCAATGATGGTTACATTGAGTTTACTGATGAATTTGTTGAAGAGTGCCAAAACACACATGGTGCTAGTGCTATTAAGAGTCTCCTTGCAAGACGTTCCATTATTCCTAAACTATCCTCTGATTCTAAGTTTGCCACCTCTTCCATAGATATTAAAGATAAAGATTATGATTTCTCTCTTGATTTATCCTATTTAGACATTGTTGAGAAAGAACCTTTTTGTGGGACTAAAAATGAGAGTGTTGTGGCTCATATGAATGAGCTTTCTACTATGAGTGCTTTATTCTCTAATGATTTTAAGATGCGCAAGTACTTTGTTACTAAGATCTTCCCTTTTTCACTAAAAGGAGAAGCTAGGGCTTGGTTTAATAGATTACCTCCTGGTTCCATTGATAACCCTGATTGCTTGATTGCTTCTTTCTTCAAGAAATATTTTTCTCCCAGTGCTAGACATGTTGCTTTGCAGAAACTTTTGATTTTTAACAGGGATAAGAAGAGAAATTGCCTGAGTCATGGACAAGGTTCTATGCCTTGATTCATGCACATCCTGGATGTCCATTACCTGAAAATGAGCTTCTTGATATTTATTATAATGGACTAACTGATGATTCTAGGACATACCTAGATAGATTTGCTGATTGTGTTTTCAGGAAAAGAACTCCTACATATGCTAAAGAATTAATGGCTAAAATAAGCAAGAATTATGATGATTGGACTTCAACTGAGATAAATACACCTGAGCCTATTACTCCTGAACCAGTTGTGCCTGAACCAGTTCCAACACCAACACCAAAGAAGAGGGGAGTTATTGCATTAAATGATGAAGTGATGAAATAAGCTAAGAAATGTCTGAAGGAGAAAGGTATTAGAGAGGAAGATGTGAAGAATCTACCTCCTATAGAAGAATTATGTGAGCCAATTCCCCACTCATCTACTATTGAGGTACACTCTCTCCACTTTGATGAAGGTGATATTCCCTATGGTAAGCGTCTTGATCAATGTCTAGAGGAACTTGACACATTTATTGTTAAACAAAGTAATTTTAATAAACAAGTTCAAAATCGTTTATTGGAAAACTCTAGAGCTATTAATGAGTTGAAAGATATAGTGGAAAGAACTGCTAATGATATTAAAATGCTTTGTAAACACTTTCAAATGGTTCAAACCCAAATTGATCAACTTGCTAAGGTACAAAAGGATATGCTAGTTAATGCCTCTGGAGATAAACATGCTTATGGAATTAGAACTAGGAGTGGTATAGCTACTCAAGATCCTTTATATCCTGTAGGACACCCTAAAAGAATTGAGAAGGATTCTCAACAAGGTGAAAGTAGTGGCAGTCCTCGTAAGAGAAAAAAAGAAACATAAAATCGTTGAGGAACCACTTGAATCTGCTGTAGATCCTAATAGTATATCTGTCTCTGATGCTGAAACTGAGAGTGGTAATGATAAAAATGATGCTCATGATAAGGAGGAAGTTGAGGAAGAACCTAAGAAGCATACTAAGAACACTAGGTACACTAAGGAAAATTTTATTGCTAATAAACATGGTAAAGAGAGAGAACCTTGGGTGCAGAAATCTATGCCTTTTACAGGTAAGAAACACAAGTCAAAGGAGGAAGAGCACTACAACAAGTTCTGTGAGTGGATGAAGTCTTTATTTTTGCAAATTATTTTGACTCATGCTATTAAGTTGCCTCCTTATTCAAAGTATATGAAGGATATTGTCTCTAATAAAAGGATGATTCCTAATGAGGAGATTTCTTCTTTGCTTGCTAATTATTCCTTCAATGGTAAGGTTCCAAAGAAACTTGGTGATCCGAGTATACCAACTATTCCTTGCTCTATTAAGAACAATTATGTTAGAGCTACTTTATGTGATTTGGGAGCTGGAGTTAGTGTTATGCCTTTTTCTCTCTACAAGAGACTCTAGTTAGAAAAGTTGATACCAACTGATATATCTTTGCAAATGGCTGATAAGTCAAATACTATTCCTGTTGGTATATGTGAGGATGTTGCTGTTCAAGTTGCTCATAATTGCTTGGTTTTGACTGATTTTGTTGTGCTTGAAATGCCTTAAGATGATAATATGTCTATTATTCTTGGGAGACCTTTTCTTAATACTGCAGGTGATGTCATCAATTGTAATCAAGGAAAAGTAACATTCAATATTAATGACAAAGAGCATACTATTTATTTCCCCAAGAAGGTTGCTAAGAGATATTGCCTGAATTCCATTGAGAATATTGAGAGCATCAAGGTTGGAGAAATATATTGTCCCATTCCACAAGAAAATTTTGAAACTATTATGATTGGTACCATTGCTATCAAGTTTGAGGTAACATAATCACCTCGTGGGATGCAAAGTTTTGTTCCATATAAGATTGTTTTGGTAACAAGACTTGATCAACCTTGTTAACAAAAGGATTTTAATGAACAAAACAATGTTTTCACTATGGTTATTCTTGTTTTCTTTTACTTTTCTCCTTCCTAGTCTTTGCTTTTTCTCTTGCTAGCTTTGGTTTTGCTAGTTGTTTGCTTGTTAGAGTGTCTTAGAACTTCTGTAGCTTTGGTTTTTGTTTGCTTTTGCTTCTTCTAAAAAAATCTTTCCTGCAAGAAAATCAATTTTCATACCCTGAAAATTGGCCAAAAATAAAGTTTCGAAAAATCCTAGAAAATTCAAAATAATTTTTCCTCGAAAAAAGGGGCAGAGGGACACCTGGAGTGACCCAGGGGGCCACCCCAGTCCAGCACACCCATGGGCAGCGTGGCCAGCCCCCAAGTGGCGCCTGGCTGGGATGTGGCCCACCTGGGTCCCTCCAAGTTGCCTCCTCCCATCCATATTCTTTCTCTCTCCCAAAGAACACCGGAAAAATTTCTCAAGCTCGAGTTCCTGCTGTTCTTGCTCACGATTTTCGATCTCCTTGCTCAACCTATCTTTGCTGCTGATTTTTGGAGGGATTGATCCTTGGTATGTGCCTCCTTCGCTTGTCTAATTAGATTTGTGATTGGTAGATTATATCTTGAGTATTTTGCTGCTATAGGTGATATGTTGTGTGAGCTTTCATGCTTGTTCTATGCTTAGAGATTAAATTTGATGCATGTGTATCCCTCTAGCAAGTTCCTATAGTAGTTTCTCATCAATTATCAACTTGGAAATCACTTGGTTTGATGTTTGTCTAAAAATTCTAGAAAAAAAGAGGTCATGGACAACCACACCTTTGGTGAATTATTTGACAGTGATGCACCTAAGAGGGAAAGGCCTTCAAGATCATCCTCCCGAGCTAGGCCCTCATACAATGAGGATCTCATTACACCGCGATTTGGCGACGAGGGAGATGAGGGGGATGCGCACCCTTCCACCTTTGCTTGCCCAACCTTCTTGCAGGCTGCTAGGATTCTTGAGGATTTTCTAACCTTGGTTCGAAGGGTTGGACTAACAAGTTATATGCAGGATGAGAGCGTGCAATATGCTACACTCACTAAAACATTTGTGGAGAGTTTCTCTTTTTCTAACAGCTTGTTCAAGCCAGATGTGTCTTTCAAAGCTTATGGCAGGTCTTACACTATGACATTGAAGAAATTTTGTGAGGCCCTGGGTCTTGGTACAGCTCGGTCGGCGAAGAAGATTCCAGCTTAACCCACTGATTTTTTGGAGCTCTACCGTAGATTAACCAATGATGATAGCCATAGAGCCCAACAAGGAAAGATAAGAAATATTTAGCTCCCAGCTATCAGGTACTTTGCTTATTATCTTGCCACTAGTGTTCTTGGTAGGGAGAACACTAGCAATATTTCCAACTATCATTTGACCTTCCTAGCTGTTGCGCTCAACAATGACACTAGGTACAACCTTGGTTCTCTCATTGCTCGTCGTTTAGCTGCTAAGGAACCCATTTATGGGGGAATTATTGTTGCACGTGTTGTTGCTGCCTTGGACCTTGTTGTTGATCCAAATGATACAGTCTTGTCTCCTCAGAGGCTTGATCTTGCTGCCATGAAAGCGCATCAATTTGTCACTACTGGCTCTACCCTTGAGAGCTTGGTTTATAGAATGTTGTTTACTGACAGGGAAGAGAGAGAGAGAGATCCCTCTACCCCAAACCACTCTATTCAGTATTTTCTAGGGACCTTTGTCACGCTCCAAGGAGGAGATGGATGATTGATGTCTACGCACTTCTATTCTTGTAGATAGTTGTTGGGCCTCCAAGTGCAGAGGTTTGTAGAACAACAACAAGTTTCCCTTAAGTGGATTACCCAAGGTTTATCGAACTCAGGGAGGAAGTGGTCAAAGGTATTCCTCTCAAGCAATCCTGCAATCAAGATACAAGAAGTCTCTTGTGTCCCCAACACACCCAATATAGGTGCACTAGTTCGGCGAAGAGATAGTGAAATACAAGTGGTAATGGTGCCAGAAAATAACTGATGGCGTGGAGGACTAAAGCAAGCAAACATGCAACAGATCTAGTAGCAAACGGTGTTTCAATGTTTAGAAACAAGGCCTAGGGATCATACTTTCACTAGTGAACACTCTCTCATAAATATCCTCTCTTCATGATACTACTCTTACTACTCTCTTGGACACTCTAATCCACGGTAGGGCCTCCCCCAATCTAGATAACCCCACACTATCACCTTGAGCGCTAGATGGTTCCAACAAACACCACAATTTCATAAAGACATACAACTCCAAATATAACTCATAACAAATATTCAATCTAGCCAAAGTGCCACACACGGTATGCACGCTGTCACTTTCACACACGTGGGGAAAAGCATAGATCTATTAAAGCACAAAGAGTATTTATGTAGACTCAAACCTAAGTGCCACCATGGCGTGCATGCTGTCACTTTCACACACATGGGGAGCGCAGAGATCTAATGAAGCACTTGACTAGCAAGTTAGATCTACTTGATTACAAAGCTCATGACCACAACAAGATCATGCATAGAGAGAGAGATGAACACATAGCTACCGGTAGAGCCCTTAGCCCCGAGGAAGAACTACTCCCTCCTCATCATGGGAATCAGCAACTGTGATGAAGATCATGGTGGAGATCGATGGAGATGGCTCCGGGGGCACTTCCCCATCCTGGCAGGGTGCTGGAACAGAGACTTTCTATCCCCCGAATCTCCCCTTCGGTGGTGGCGGCGCTACAGAGGTTTTCGTGGATTTCTTCTGGATTCTTTAGGGTTTTTGGGTCGGAGGATTCTGCGGTGACCCAGCATACCACTGCATGTGTAGTACACTATAGTCGTTGACATGACATCCACAGAACACCGTTCCGTAAATATCACATCCCTCAGAGTGGTACAACAGAAACATTGCGGGTACATATTACAAAAGTACACACATTATTATTATTACAATACCGGAAGTTCAAGACTTCTAAAAGATCCAACTTACAAACCAAAATATAAAGTGTTCAGCGGAAATTTAAAAGTAGAAACTCTGAATAGGAGTGGGACTCAACAACTTATTCGATAGAGTTCATGCTGCTCGGCTCCGTTAGTTACTACTAACTAGACACTTAAGTGGACTCGTTCTCATCGACACCGTAGCGGATCTCGTAGTCCATGCCTTCAACTCCTCCAGATAGATCAGGTTCCTCGTAGAACACGTCTTCTTGGCATTCGACTGCATACATTGGCATGTCTTCGGGATCCTCAGAGACTAAGCAAGGGATCAAAGGAAACAATGAGTAACAGCATTACCCAACGAAGTTCATTATATGCAAGGTGGGAAGTTTGATGCTCTAACTACCACCTCGGATTATAAATCCTTGGCACTATGAAGTTTTTGTAAATCTTTCTTCAAAGGTTGATTTTATTCCGAAAAACTATGACAATCAGCCTCCACAGGTTGACCAGAACTTTCATGGAGTTCCTTTCCTGCCGCGTTCGTAGCTCCTTCCCAGAACAAGGAGTAACAAGTTATAGTTCTTACACTTTGCAGAGGTGCGTTACTTTACCCATGAGAGATCAACTCCTTGTTGCACAACCGGGCGTACTTTCCCGTCCACAATTCCATGATGTGGGGCCCAGTAGTTGGTCCAAGCCAATCACTGCCCCCTTCGCGACCCCGCATGCCTCCTTGGTGTACACCATGCCCACATAATGAATTACGGCAATGGTTTGTACAAAACGTTAAGATGCCAGAACTATCGTGGGACGATGAGGGTTCCCACCAATATGCTGCATATCCTCTAAGAATTACCAATCAATATGCACGCTACGAGGATAACAGATACGACCTGCACATCCGACTTCATGCGAGAGGAAGAAGATACAGCTGACTTCTCTGTCCCATTCCAAATCTCATGGCTAACGTGTAATATACGGCGCTAGAATCACTGATGTCAGGGGTTATTAAGTCCCTACTTGATAATCATTGTTGCAATTAGAACTCTAAGTTCTATTTGCTCCATTATATCACCACTTGGGATGATATATATGATTTCTTTATTTATGAAAATAATATTTTCTTTCTTTTATAGCATATATGATAACACACAATTTGCAAATACTTTGATAAAGACTCTTCAAAGGACATGAGCAAGTGATGAACTTGCCTTGTGATGGCAAGGTAGTGAAGTCTGATGCTTGCACTCGACCTTGAGCTTCTAGTTCTACAAAAACATCATTATTGTCCGGTAAGGACAATATTTAAAGAAGCAAAATGCTTATGCAAGTAATGTAATGCATTATTTAATTCTATATGCATTTTCCCTATATAAGGTGCCCTTTTAATAAAGCATTTATAAAGATTTTGTTTTTAATATTTATTGCATATATTGAATTATTTTATTTTATTACCCTTCTTATTTGACTTTTATTGATTTAATAATTCTTTTAGGAATTATTAATTATACATTAAATTTATTACTAAATATTTATTTAGTATTTTTCAAAAATACTATAATATTAATAAATAATGAAAGTGATTTTTATTTATTTTTATCATCTTTCAATAATTTTGTAAAATTCCATAAGGAATATATAAATTACAAAATTCTTATAAAAATTTAAATGTCCAAAATTTTATATCTTATTTTATTTGGATAGAGTGGATTATTGTGATCCAAATATATTTTATTTACAATTTTTGGACTTTTATTTTATTTTCTATAATTTTATTGAGGTCAGGGGCATTTTGGTCTTTTCTAATTGATCATAAAAATTATTAAATAACTTGGGCTGGCCCCTTGGGCTTATTGGGATAGGGTAGCCCAATAGGGCAGGGTAAAAAGATCACCTCGAAGGGTTTTGTCCCACCCAGCCCACTCTGCCTCCCTCTCTCCCTCGACCTTATCTCCTCCTCCTCTGACTCGACCCCGTGGCCGGCGATGCCGCCACAGTCGATTCCTGCCATCGTCGGCCATTCTGGCCGCCGCCATGGTGCGAGTTGGGGTTGTCGACAACGCTCGTTCGTTCTATCCACTTGGATTTGACTCCGGGGCTTCCCCGTGGTCAGGTCCACCCTATTCCCGAACCCTAGGGTTCGGAAAAGGTGCTGTCGCTGCCGCCGCGATCCCGCCTGCGGTGGTGTGCTGGGCTCGTGCGCTACTGCGTCCGCCGCTGTGGCAGGTGTAGGTTGCAGCGCCCCTCTGGGTGCTCCCTGTGCTGCCGCGGTTCGTCGGCCACCCTGCTTCCTCTTCGATTCGTCAGCGAGGACCTCGGGTAAGTTGTCTCTGTGGTGTTTGTCCATGCTCTGCCATGATTCTCTCTGTGTGTATCTAATGGCTTCTCATGCCAAGTGACTATGTGCTGATTGGGTTCATCTCTAGATTAGGGTTCTTGCTCTGATTAGGGTTCATAACCCCCTGTTGATCATATCTATGATGCTTTAGATCTAGTGTTGATCATATCTGATCATGGGAAATGATTGTCTGCTGTGGTTAATGATTGATAGTGGCTTTGATGATGCTAGTTGTCTGTCAGATTTATTCTAGTGGCAATCCACCATGATCCATGCTAGTGTTTCAATGAAATCCTTGATTGGATTATGTTGTTGATCTGAGAATTTACTCTACTGTCAGAATGTTTATACTGACAGTAGTTTCTCTCAGTAGTTGCTTACTGCAATTATAATATTGGCTTGTATGAGATTATACTCACTGAATCAAATCATTACCTGTAATGATTTCTATGGATGTATAGATGAATTTAAGGTTGATTCCTGGCACTTGGCTTCAGGAAAATGATATTTATTGGTTTGTCCCCTTTTATCTGTGGAGACTAAGTAAAGATTGGTTTTAGCTCATTTAAAACCTGTCCTTGTGATACCATATGATCTGGCACACAAGTGATTGAGTTTTATTTCTGGGCTTAGCTTGATAATGCTTGTGATTAATACTGACAAGCTGACATGAAAGCTTGTATTAACTTTCCTGCCTATGATGTTGGTCTGAGGCTCTAGGATTTAATTCCTAGTTAGTGGAGTATTAGTTTGTTTGAAACTTGTAAGATTAGAGGTGCTACTCTCTCTGAGAGATGTGCCCTGATCTGATAAGATCAAATGAAAATGATCTAAGTTGCAAAAATAACACTAAACCCAATGATGCTGGTCTGAGGGTTTAGTGCTTGTGGTTGAGCTTGATTTCTTATCTTATAATTGAAATCTCTAGGATAGATTCACCCCTCTTGGGTGATTATTGAGAGATCATTTCATAAAGCAACACATGCTTTTATTTAGATAATATGATGAAATCATGTGATGGTTTTATGAGGCTCACCACAAATTCTGATGTGGATGTAGTGGATTAATGATGATCTGCTTTTGTTGTGCTCCTGAGCTTGCCTGCTCCTCCTAGCTTCTGGGCTTAACCTTGCTATCCACCAGATTCATCCCCCTCCTTATGTCACCATCCTGGTGATGTTTGGGTTGATCTAGGTGGTTGGGTTTGGCTGGTGTTCTTGGTTTAGCTGCTGCTTACCCTGGCTGTGCTGGTGTGTTGTGTAGTGGAGAGATGCACTGATGTGCTCCTCCACGGTTGTGCTGTGGTTTTGTGATATTGGCTGTGCTTGTGAGGTCGACAACACACCCTTTGCATGCTTGTGTGTGTCCAGCTTGTGTGCCTGCTATGCACTTGTGGATAGGTTCAGAATTTTTGAACTTACCATTACCAAACTACTTTTACCCTGGCTGGTGAATTGGTCCCTTTTGGATGTCATTTGCATTCTGGCTGTGAATTTATGAAAGATGAAATCTTTCATATTGGTGAAACTTGCCCCTTTATAACATTTCTTAATGATGAGTTTGTCAAGTGCATCTCACTGACATATCTTAGAGAAATTTACTAACACTAATCTTATTTTGTTTCTTTTTTTAGTCTTTGTTTTGCAGGTACCAAGATAAAGATGAAGATTTAGTTGTAGGCTAGTTAGTAAATATACAAATGTAATTTTCTTATTCTTTTGTAATTTTTCTTTTATAATTCTTGTAATCTTTATTTTATTCATTTGTAATAAAGATTATATATTTATTAATAAAGAATATTCTTACTCTTTATTCTTTTTGTAAATTGTGAAGTTTTGAATAACTTCAGTAGGTTACATTCTTTGTAACTTGTTTATGTATATGAAATGAATTTCATATTCAATATTGTTTTTAGATAAGATTTAAGTTATAATACTTTTCTCTTAATTAATTTAAGATTCAAATCTTATATCAAAATCATTTAAATTATAAAACACTTAAGTTTTTTTAAAATCCAAATTCATTTCAAAACACACATAATTCCTTTAAGATCATATCAAAGTTTATAGCAATCCTCCTTTAGGACTAAACCTAATCTCAAAGTAAGAAAGAAACTTGGATCACTCAAGGTTTTATTTGGCGAAAATTTTACCCACATTTTTACAAATGAATGCATGCAACAATTCATATTCCTAAATCTACCTTTCGTTAGATCCTATATGCTGGGATGTTACAGATTCTTATAGGCGAAGGGGGAGGCTGAGGATGCGGCCAGAGGGCCCACACCCTCCCCAGGCGCGGGCCAGGCTTGACCGTGCCCAGGGGGGTCTGGCCACCCTCTGGTGCCTCTCCGTCCCTCCTTCTGGATTCGTGTCCCTCACGGAAAGTTATTGACTTTGGCTTTTGTCCCGTCCAATTCCGAGAATATTGATTTTCTGCCTTTCTAGAACCAAAAACAGAAGAAAACAGGCAACTGGCACCGTGACATCTTGTTAATAGGTTAGTTCCAGAAAAGATATAAAAATACCTCAAAGTGTAGACAAAACATAAGACAAATGATACAAAACAAGCATGGAACATCAAAAATTATAGATACGTTTCTGACGTATCAAACACCCCCAAGCTTAACTCCTGCTCGTCCTCGAGTAGGTAAGTGATAAAAATAATAATTTTTGAGGTGACATGCAACATCAAAAACAAGATCAAACCATTTGCAAGCATTGAAAGCTGTGATCAAAGAACTCTAAACATGTGCATGAAAGATGGAGTTCTAACAATAGGACATAGTAACTATGCATGCAACATGGCAAGCTACAAACAAAGATCATGAATAACATGCATTGAAAAATGTTTGTTTGTTTCACATACAGAAAACATGGCATAGTGGCAACCAGCTTGTCCCTCATAGAGTAGCAAATAGATGCATAGGACACCTTCAAAGTTTACAAGGGTGACTAGAAACAAGTAGCACAAGAACAAGTAATATCACAATATGCATCAATCAATAAGCTTTGGAACACTACACAAAGAATGACAACTATGCTCTCTTAATGGTGCCTAAAGGTATAAGGTGGAGACTCAATAGTGGTGGAAGAAAGACCTTTTATAAAGGAAGCAGGGATTTCAAGTTTCAAAAAGGGCTTCCAAAAATTATGGTACTTGTTAGATTTTAGCCCTCATTGCCCCTATCATAAGCATCTTGAAGTGATTAAGGTTAAAGTGAACAAAGATGGAGTATATGCTTGATGAATTATAAGTTGGCAATCTCAAGTCCCTTGAATACAAGGGCCACACCTCATGCTACTCAACTTTAGTCACCCGTAAGTTCTTGTCATTGTAAGTATTTGCATATCATTGAGAACTGCCAACGGGGTACCCCTTGCACATGGTATAGGAGCTATCCCAAACCAAAATGACAAGGCAAGCAGACAATGAGCATCTTAGCAATCTTCTTATTTACCATGGGAATATGGTGTTTTTTCTCTCTTTCCTCTTTTCTCAATATGTATCTCTTTTTTATAAGAAGAATGCTTCATAGATGTCACTATGGTGATGCTGCAAGTTTCCACCATGATTAGGCATGGCTTAGGCTAGCGGCCCAGGCGTTTCTCTAACACAGGATACAAACTCCATGGACTTACAAATTCACTCTTTATTTCACACCGGTGACATCCATAGACAAAAGAGCATGATATCAACTGAGTACAAAGTACAAGTGCAATGTTGAAAACGTTCCCCGTGACAACACGGTTCTGCTAATTCCAACGTATAAGTGCAAGCATATACAACATAGATGACACAATGGTTCAAGTTTATTAGGGGCAAAGAATATAAAGTGTGCCATCAAGTTTGTGAGGGCTTTAATCACTAAGTTTTCACATACCAAAATACTTTTTATTTGGAAGATAGCTGAAAACAAGAATATACTTGGAATGGTGTAACACACCATGCATAGGAATTTATAGTGGACACTTTAGAATAACTTGGTTTCTTGGGAGTTGGAAGCATGAGTAGAGCTTACTCATACAAGTGGAGGCTAGCAAAATACTGGGAGCAACCAAATAAGAGAGCAATAATGGCCATAATCATGTAGTGCAAGAAAGCATTACTAATCAAAACAAAGAGTGGTACTACAAGTCAAGGACTAAATGATCATAGAGGATATGGTGACTTGTCATAGTCATAACATGGTGTGAGCATGTGCCAAGTCAACCCAAGCAAAGCATCAAAGAAGAGTACCACAATACTATGCTTTTGCATGCTAAAACAACGCATATTTTCTTCAAGGCACACTAAGCAATCCCAATTGTTTGGAACAAGTCATGCTACAACAATAATCACTAAGCATAAGGTAAAGCAACATCTAACATGACATGATAAAGTCTAAGTCACAGTCAAAGCAAGCTCTCTTTTGTACCACTTAAGCATGAAACTTTCTACTCTTTTCCAACACCAAACAACTTATTGAAACAACTCACAAAGATAATAATCAATAAAGATCAGTTATCTTGTCTCACAAATCCACAAGGAAGAACTAAAAAGTTCTAAGCTGAAAGCACAAGAAAACTAAGGCTAAACACAGTGCTAGCAAAAGAGAACACTCACAGAACAATATGAATGAAAACTTAGAGTGTTCTAGGCAATGAAAACAGAGTGTGCCTCTCTCCAAAAGAAGTGTGGTGTAACCAACCAACTTACTCAAGCAAACTAAGCAAATGAAAACCAAAAATTAAAACTAAGACGCTCCAAGAACAACACAACAATGCATGAAACAATAAAAACGAAGTGTCTAGAAACACCTGAGCTTTTTATTGATGAAGAAGGGGATGCCTTGGGCATCCCCAAGACTTTTCACTAAAAACACAAGATAGTGTAGCAACTCCTTCAAAAAGCTCAATTCCCCAAAATAGAACTCAAAAAGGAATCAACAAGAGGCAAATGCAAATAATGGCAGAAATCTGTCAAAACAGACCAGCAGGTAGAAACTGATTTTTTCAAAGACCTTATGTTTCTCAAATAAAAAAATGTTGAACTAAAGAAAGTTATATAATATACTGGGGGATTTATTCGTAAATTTTCATCTCAATCCGACTTACAGAGACTCCTCACAAATTTTTATGGTGGAGGACAAAAATCTGTTTCGGGACAGCAACTCCCCAAATCTTACTTCCCTCTCATTAGAGGTCATTCTTGGCACAAAAAGAAAACAAAAAATGATAAGGAGAGGTCATTACATAAGTAGTAACTTCCAAGACTCAAGAAAACTCTTGGGTTATCTCCCAACAAGTACTTTTATTTAATGCCTTTAAGTTAGGCATGATAGTTTCAAAGATGCTCACATAGGAAATATGAATTGATTTAAAAGAGAGCATCAAGAAGCAAATTCAAAGACATTTAAGTCTAACCCACTTCCTATGCATATGAATCTTGTAAAGAAACAAGTCATGAAAGCACAAAGCAACAAGCATAGGAAAGCAAAACAAGTGCAACTTCAAGATTTTCAACATAAAGAGAGGAAACTTAATATTGTTGAGATACATAAAACCATGTTTCCCTCTCTCATAATAAATTTCAGTAGCAACATGAACAAAATTAACAATATAACTATCAAAAGAAACATTCTTATCATGAGCCACATGCATATAATAATTATTACTCTCCACATAAGCATAGTCATTCTTATTAATTGTAGTGGGAGCAAATTCAACAAAATAGCTATCATTGTCATTCTCATAACCATAATCATCAAATATAGGAGGCATATTATAATCATAATAAATTTCCTCCTCAATAGTAGGTGGTCTAAAAATATCATATTCATCATTGTAGTCATCATAAATTGGAGGTTTGCTATCATCATAAGCAATAGAATAACTATCTTCCCAAGTGTGTTCATTTGTAAACATATCATCATTGGAAGGAACATGGATAGAACTAATAGCACAACAATTATTAATATCATCATTTTCAGAATTGGTACCAAAGAGATTTTCAATATCAAAAGTAGTGTGCTTTTCCCAATCATGATCACTAATATAGGTAACATGCATAGGAACATCATCTAGTTCAAACTCATCAGCAAAAACTATGATAGGAGTAACATGCTTAGGGGAAGATACCGTTTTCTCTCTCCTTTTACTCCTCTTCTTCTTCTCCTTCTCCTCTTTAGGAGGGAGAGGCTTGAAAGGAAGCTTCTCCACATACCCTGGTTTATTGTTAGAGACAATAGAAGAAACTTTGGAGGATTCCTCATTTTCATTAATAAGATCAAAACACATATCAGTCCTGTCATAATTTGATAAAATATCATCTTTTATAAGATTTTGTATGTAAGTATTTGCGTGGCAGTTTTCAACACAATAAAGATGACAACCATGCTAAACGCTATTCATATCAAAAGTACTCATGTCTATCAAAGAAGTTTTTCTTGATAACTGTTCACACCCCAAAAATAATGTAAGTTCATCATGTTGATTATCAGTGATCATGTTATCACAATACAAACTTGCAGGATTATTATGGCCAGAGCATTGAAAATTGAAATGACCCACTTCAAAGCAAAGTTCACAAATAAAAGGATAGAGGGCACAAACTTTTTTACCAAGATCATCTAGAGCCTTATACCACTTTCTAGTTTTTTCATTCCAGTGGGTGATACAATATTCTTCTTCTGTTTGATTCTTCTCACAAGGTCTATGCATACCACAAAAATTATCATGCTTATAAGAAATAGTACTTTCAGAAGTTTGAGCATGTTTATTGTAATCATTAATAACATTTTCATTTTCCATGCAAGTGTCTTTAAAAGGTTCATGATACATGTCCCATTTTTCTTTAGGAGCATTAATATGGGAAGCAGAGGATCTATAGTATCTAACCAGAATTTGAGGATCAAGACCATATTTAGCACTAAGCTCTTGAAAATCAGCAGTTTCAGCGAAAGACTTAATGCAATCATACTCATAGTTTATACCTGGGTCTTTACCTTTGTCGTTATCCCAATCTTCAGTATTTCTTTGAATTGTTTCAAGAAGATCCCACTTAGCTTTGACCTTCTTACTTGTGAAGGATCCCTCTGAACAGGTATCTAGGTAGTCCTTGTAATCTCCTGAAAGCCTTGCATAAAAATTATTGATAATAATATTACTGGGGAGCTCATGAATGGGACATTTGAGCATTAGTGACTTCAATCTCCCACAAGCTTCGGCAATACTTTCTCTCTCATGAGGATGAAAATTATAAATATAGTTCCTATCTTTATGAATTTCATGAGGAGGATAAAATTTAGAATAAAAGAGAGATTCAAGTTCCTTCCACTCCAAATGATGAGGATCATTTAGTAGATCATACCACTCCCTTGCTTTATCCGTAAGTGAGAAAGGGAATAGCTTCCTCTTAACTTGGTCCATTGAAATACCTGCACACTTGAACAACTCGCATAATTCATGTATAAAGAGTAAATGATCACTAGGATGGACAGTCCCATCTCCAAAATAGCATTTATTCATAACACGTTCAACAATTTCAATAGGTATTTTAAAAGGGACACTTTTAGTATGTGGATTTAAAATATCACAAGTATCATTAGAATTACCAAATATGGGAGATAAAGTATCATCAGAGCAAAAAAATTTCCCTAAAGATGGGGAACTAAAAAGATCTTTCTCATAAAAACTAGCTTCCCCAAGCTTAGACGTTTCCATACCATTAGTAACAATGGTGTTCAAGAAATTCATACTAATAACATTGCTATTAGCATGCAAATAAAGTTCCATAGGTTTTTTAATTTTCTCTTCATCCTAACTCAAGATAAACACTATAGAGCTCTCTAATTTTGTTGTTGTTTTCCATTAAGCCTAACTAGTGAAAACAAGAAACAAAAAGACAAAACTGCAGAATCTAAAGGAAATAACTTCGAGCACTCACACCGGAGGATGTGAGTATCTTTTACCTTACCTCCCCGGCAACGGCGCCAGAAAAGAGCTTGATGTCTACGCACTTCTATTATTGTAGACAGTTGTTGGGCCTCCAAGTGCAGAGGTTTGTAGAACAGCAGCAAGTTTACCTTAAGTGGATTACCCAAGGTTTATCGAACACAGGGAGGAAGTGGTCAAAGGTATTCCCTCTCAAGCAATCCTGCAATCAAGATACAAGAAGTCTCTTGTGTCCCCAACACACCCAATATAGGTGCACTAGTTCGGCGAAGAGATAGTGAAATACAAGTGGTAACGGTGCTAGAAAATAGCTGATGGCGTGGAGGACTAAAGCAAGCAAACATGCAACAAATCTAGTAGCAATCGGTGTTTCAATGTTTAGAAACAAGTCCTAGGGATCATACTTTCACTAGTGAACACTCTCTCATAAATATCCTCTCTTCATGATACTACTCTTACTACTCTCCGGTTGGACACTTTAATCCACGGTAGGGCCTTCCCCAATCTAGATAACCCCACACTGTCACCTTGAGTGCTAGATGGTTCCAACAAACACCACAATTTCATAAAGACATCCAACTCCAAATATAACTCATAACAAATATTCAATCTAGCCAAAGTGCCACACACGGTATGCACGCTATCACTTTCACACACGTGGGGAAAACATAGATCTATTAAAGCACAAAGAGTATTTATGTAGACTCAAACCTAAGTGCCACCATGGCGTGCACGCTGCCACTTTCACACACATGGGGAGAACATAGATCTAATGAAGCACTTGAGTAGCAAGGTAGATCTACTTAATTACAAAGCTCATGACCACAACAAGATCATGCATAGAGATAGATGAACACATAGCTACCGGTAGAGCCCTTAGCCTCGAGGAAGAACTACTCCCTCCTCATCATGGGAATCAGCAACAATGATGAAGATGGTGGTGGAGATCGATGGAGATGGCTCCGGGGGCACTTCCCCGTCCTGGCAGGGTGCCGGAACAGAGACTTTCTATCCCCCGAATCTCCCCTTCGGTGGTGGCAGCGCTACAGAGGTTTTCATGGATTTCTTCTAGATTGTTTAGGGTTTTTGGGACGGAGGCTTCTTATAGGCGAAGGAGGAGGCCGAGGAGGCGGCCAGAGGGCCCACACCCTCCCCAGGTGCGGGCCAGGCTTGGCCGCGCCCAGGGGGGTCTGGCCACCCTCTGGTGCCTCTCCGTCCCTCCTTCTGGATTCGTGTCCCTCATGAAAAGTTATTGACTTTGTCTTTTGTCCCGTCCAATTCCGAGAATATTGATTTTATGCCTTCCTGGGACCAAAAACAGAAGAAAAAAGGCAACTCGCACTGTGGCATCTTGTTAATAGGTTAGTTCTAGAAAAGATATAAAAATACCTCAAAGTGTAGACAAAACATAAGACAAATGATACAAAACAAGCATGGAACATCAAAAATTATAGATACGTTTCCGACGTATCAATGATAAGCTGCGCATTCTTGGCTTCCATGGACACTATCAGGGGGACGCGTGATGGTGCTCGACGTGGCACTTTATTGGTAACCCCAGGTGCAGGGTGTGAAGAGCAAGCAACAAGTTTTCCCTCAATTGAGACCGAGGTTATCGAACTAGAAGGAGGAAGGAAACGTCACACAGGTGTTGCAAGCAACGTGGAGACCTGCACAACACAAACTCAAGACTTTGCCCCAACGAATCAGTGAGGCTGTCAAGCTCACCAGTTTGCTATAACAAAGGATTAAACGAATGGTGTGGAAGGTAATGGTTTGCAGCAAGTAAACAAGTAACAGTGGAAGATGTATCAATGGTAAAGATTGGACCGGGTCCATAGTTCACTAGAGGTGCTCTCCTTAGATAAACAACATGGCATGAAGGGTAAACAAATTACAACAGGGAAATTGACAGGAACTGAGCAAGGCATAACAATGCAATTACTAGTCAGAAAGATCCTATGAGGTTGATTGGGCAATACAACAATATACATAGACCGCCATCCAACTGCATCTATGACTAGAAGTCCACCTTCAGGTTATGATCCGAACCCCCTCCAGTTGTCACATCCCAAGATTTTCCAAATCTTGTAATGTGAAAAATAAATTAAACAAAACACAATTTTTGTTGAAAATCAGGGTGAAAAGAAACTTTTGTTCTAAAAAGAAACTTAAAATCCCATCCTGAACAAACTTTTGATAAAGTTTGAATTCAACAAATCCAAATCAAGAGAAATGCATTCCTCAATGAATGTATCTGGAAATTTGAACACTTGGAAAATAAATCCAAAACCCTAAGCCCTAATGGAATAAAAACCATTTCCAAATTATCTCCAAATCCATGGATTTGATCCATACAAAAATTGATCAACAAATATTCACAAAGGATCAAGTAAGACCATAGAGATTGGTTTCACTTAGTTTGGAACCATAAATAAAATCTTATGAATATAATAAGATAAGGAAATTGAATTTCCAAAGCTAATAAAGTCCTTACCAAAAACCCATACCAATTGGTGAACAAAAATCCTGAAGGGATTTAAAAAGATAAAACATTTAATAATGGCAAATAAAATATTTTGGAAATACTATTTTGGATCTTTTAATAAAAGATTTGGTTTTCAAAAGCAAAGATAGAATTATAAATAAAGATTTTATTAATTAAATCAAACCCTATTTTATTAATAAAACAAAGATCCATTTTATTTAATATTAAATGGATCCTAAAATAAATAAAAATATTATATTATTTTGAGATTTGGATTATGTTGAAAAACAGAATCAAATTCAAAGTACAAAGTTGAGTGATTGTTTGAATTGTTTGAGTTGTTTGAATGTTTGAATAATTGTTTGAATTGCAAAACAGAAAAATAGATTTAGAAAAAGAAAAATGGATCAAGCAGAAAAAAATAGTGCAAAGGAGCAGCCCACCATTTGGCCCAACAGCAGCCTAGTCCAGCCCAGTCTTCTCCCCCTCCCCCGAAGCGTTTCTTTTCTCACTTATTAACTTACCCGCAAAGAGTATGACAGCCTGGACCCACTTCTCCTTTCCCTCTTTCGCTGACGAGATGACCCCACCCCTCCTGTTCTTCTTCCCCACCCGCTGACCACGCCTTCCCCCTCGCCGGCCGTTGTAGGCAAAATTAACTCCGGTGTAATACGCCTTAATCCCGCATTGAATCAGCCCTAGGACTACGCAGGATAAATCGTCTCCCTCTCCTCTCCCTTCTCCCGCAGACCACACCCCACCGGAACCCCCTGGCTGCACAAATTGCTCTCTGCAACCCCGCCGTCTCCGACGAGCTGTTGCAGCAATTCCGGCCAACTCCGACCACCCCTCTGCCTCTACTTCACGCGAGTGAACTCCTCTTGACCTCACGCATCTCCTAGTACTCCTGGTTCGCCCGCGCGTGCCCCTGAGCATCGACAACGACGACACCGAGCGTGCGCCGCCGTCTGCTCCAACTGCGGCAACATCTCCCCGGTAAACCTGACCTCCCCTCTCATCCTCATTGACACGATGATGATCTCCAAGCTCATACGAACCTAACAACACCTTCCGTTTGTCCTAGGGCGCCCCCTATCCTCGCCTTCGACAACCTCCAGCATCGCCGCCGTCTGGTTCTTCTCCGACGATGTCCCTAGGTAGTTTCCGACCGCCCCGAGCCTCCTCGTTCACGCGCACAGCTTTGTCATGATCCTGCGCATCTAACCGCGCATTTGTTTTGCCTTAGGGTGATCGACAGCTTCGTCCTCGACCTCAACCAGAGCCAACCGCCGCCAGAACGAACTCCGGTGAGGAATTGCCGCAGACCCCGAGCGCCCCTTGACCCACCGCGAGTACCCTGAGCTTCGCCGTGTTCTCCTGAGCCTGGTGAGCATCTCCCCTTTCTCCCTCACCTCCTGTAGCATCGGCACCATCGTCGACCGACAGCTCCGCCGCCAGCAGCCGCCGCAGCGTCGCTCGTCTATGGTCGAGCACCCCACAGCCGCCCGATCGAGATCCATTGGCTACGATAGATTAACTTAACCGCGAAAGGGTATGTCCTCTGGACCGCACGATTTGAGTTGATCCAACGCACCACGTTGCCGATCCGTGCGAACCGGTACCGTCCAGTAGAATACTGCCGTGTGTCACCTATTTGGTTTAAAAACAGATTTGAAAACAGATTTATTTGCCAACTTCAAACCCTTGTATCTTTTGATCCACACGTCCAAAAATTGCAAATTTTATGTCGTTGGATTCAGGAGAACAAGACTTAGCCAACCCTCCCCTTAGTTTAGCATATAGTATCTGTTAGTTTGTTTGTTTTTGCAGATTCTTTTATGTGCTTGTTTAGATTAGAAAAATTGTTTAAAAGTGATTTTAGGGTTAAAACCTTTGCAAAATGGTTTGTTGTGACCTTACTGACCCTAGGAACCAACCCTTGACTTGGAAATTTATTTTGGAAAAGTTTAAAATGGATTAATTGGTTTAGTCCATTTCTAGCTAATTAAAACTATTGTTTTGTTTATGAAAATGGTTTTGAATGGAAAACTTTGAGAAAATGGTTTGGACCAAACCTACTGACCCAAAACACCAAGTTTTGCAATAGCAACTCATTTGGTGAAACAAAATAATGATTCCTTGATTTAAAACCCTTTCTAGTCAAATAGAAATGTGGTTATTTTATTAAAAAAATGGTTTTGGAAGAAAACCTTTGGAAAATGTTTTGTTTTAAACTCACTAACCCCAAACCCTAAGTTTTGTGATTTGAAAACATATTTGGTGAACCCTATAGGTTAATGCCCTAGTAAAAATATTTCTACACCACATAAAATGATACTTATTTTGAAAAATGGTTTTGAAGTGAAACCTCTTTGCAAATAACTTTGCCATTTTGGTAAATGACCAATTTGGAACTTAAAAAGTTTAGAAGCCTAGTGAAGACCATCCTTACAATAGAACCAACCTTTTGCATGCTTATGCATGACTTAGATCCCATTACAATGTGTGTGAGAAATTGTTTGTTTGACTTTGGTTTGGAATGTGAATTGAAATGTGTTTGCTTGATTGACTTGTAGTGAAGTGTGAGAATAGCAAGATCAAGGAGTGAACCTATATCCTCTACCAAAAAGGCAAGTGATGCTTCATATATTTTGTCCCATTATTTTCACTATGCACTAGTGATTTTGCTAAGTAAAACTTGCATGGATTTTATTTTGCTAAAAGTATAGACCTTGCTATGGGAAACCTAGTAGATGAATCCTTAGTAGGATTTTCCTAAGTTAAGAATCCTATTACTACCAAGCTTAGCCTAGCTAATAGAAAACATGGGTGGAATATATATATTCACACTATGGAAAAATATTCTAAGTCTAAGGACTTATGTTTTGTTTAATAAAACAACAAAGTTAATGAATCTCCTGGGTGGAATGGGACTTGCTTGGTGGTTTTTGGTTGAGTGGTTCACAAGGCCCATTTTTATGGTTTACCTTAGTGTATCTCACTTGTGGATGGCCACCCAGGAAACAAAGAGATTTGAGATGTCAAATGTTGAGAAGCTTCAAGTGCAACCACTTGGCAATATGGGCTCTGCCATGATCATATAGGTTGCAAGAACTTAGCCATATGGACAGTTGGTGGTAGTGTTTGATAGGATGGAGCGCGTCCATGATGGTCTAAGGGAAGGCTTCTGAAAGATCTTGTCTTGGGAAACCAAGTCTTGTGGGGAAAGTGCACCACCTCTGCAGAGTGTAAAAATCTAAGTACTTAGCCATGTCCCTGGTAAAGGACAATTTGAGCATCAAGACATGGAAGCTTCAAGAATCTCATCATTCCAATTTATAAATAAAACTTGTGGGTGAACAAGGGTTGTTTGAATTCCTCAAATCTTTGATTGAGAGATGGCTTGTTAAAGGATCTCCAATCTCTAATTGAGGAAAAATGTTTTTGTCAAAATCTTCAATCATTGATGGAGAGATGGCTTGGTACAAGGATCTTGAAATCTTTGATTGAGGAAAATGATTTTATCAAAACAAAAACTTAGTCTTTTTTTTCAAAATGATAAGGAAAAATCTATTTTGAGCAAAGCAAGCCTCAGCTCCACTTAGCCAAATGCATATAGATGATAGACTCCACCATACTACCAAAGTATCACTTGCCAATACAATTCAAATGTATTGACCCTTGTGGCTATAACTTGTAATGTTGCAGGTTCGATTGATTTTAGAGAAGATTGATTGTTTAGGATTACAAAGTCTACAACCAACATCTGCCTGTGGCACTTTGAAGATGAAGGACCCCATGCTTATAGTTATTCCGCTGCAATGTAATGTAGTAGCCTAATGAGCTATGTATTGATGTAATAAAATTATGTTATTCCTGGTTATAAAGTTATGTTATGACCTTTGTTTCTTGATACTACATCTAAACTGTGGATGCTAGCTATTGATCCAGGGACTAGCATTGTAAACACAGGGGATTCCACCTACCTTATATTTTAATAAGGTTGGGGACCTGACATGGTATCAGAGCATTGTGTTGCCTGTAGGATTTGTAAACCTAGGATTGGACAAAAACTCTTAGAAAAATAGGAGTTGTATTTGTTCCAAAAACTATTTACAAAATCTTGTAAACTCTTTCCTCAACCATTTTGATTTCAACTCTACATCTCATCTATATTCAAACTTGATGGAAAAGCCTACCCTTTGACCAAAGACTTCACCATGTGCAAAGGGCTTCTTCAACACCTTCAACTCTAATGACTTCAACTTCTTCAACTCTAATGACTTCAACATCTTCAGCAATTTCAACAAGGACTTCAACCTTAGATATTCCTAAGGACTACAAATGATACAAGAAATCTTGCTCAAGACTTGAAGACTAAGGAAAAACAACTTAGAAGGAACCATGACCACCTTTGAAGTTTTGTGACCAAGAATTCTCCAAGGATACAAAGATCTCATTCAAGAAGAATCAACCAAGAAGGATGGAAAGACCACAAGTGAACCATGTAGATGGACCACCCTATTTTAGTTAAGTCAAACACACCTTATGTGGTGTAACAAAATTATTTTGTTGCCTAAGTATGTGCTTGAAACTTGTTGTTTGAGTGGAGTGTTTGTTTGTGATTGCTTGCACATTGTTTGTGTGAATTGTGATGTGTGTGATTAGAATTATTCCCTTAGAAATCTTTTGTCTATTCTAACCCCAACCCAAACCAAACAGATGACTTCTCCAAGAAACTCCAACATCAAGGATGGTGACAACAACAACAATCAAGAGGACAACATGAGAGAACTCATAGCAACCCAACACCAGTTGAACCAACTGACAGCTCAGTTCATAGCCAACAATAGTGATAAAGACCCTACCTTGCAAAAGTTTTTGGAGGAACAATCCCAACTGATGCTTAAGGTGACTAATCAAATGATCAGCATGGAAGAAAACTATCCCAAAAGGACGTATGACAACAAGGATGACAAGAATGTTATTCTAGATGGAGACCCAGCTTGCATTATTTGTGGAGACAAGGACCATACTTCCAAGGAGCATGAAGATCAATGCCCCAACTGTGAAGAGAAACATCCTATTGGACAATGTCCTACATCCCAAGCAACTTGTTTCCTATGTGAAGGAAATAATCATGTCCCTATCCAATGCGCCATCTACTCCATGGTGGAACAAAGGAAACAAGAAGGATCCAAGTCTACCAAAGTAAAAGGACCACTCATACCTCTAAACAAGACAACCCAATTCAAAGGACTAAAGAAACCTAAGAAACCAAAGCAAGACATGAGCCTTGTGCAATGTCGTAAATATAAGGAAATGGGACACTACCCCAGTGGATGCCCAGAGAACCCGAAGAATAAGGGAATTGACCAAGTAGTGTGCAACAACTGCAAAGAACCAGGCCATTATGTAGCCACTTGTCCACAAGAACTACGCAAGGAACTTGAAGACATCCACTGTTTCAATTGCAAGAACCCAGGACATTATGCAAGCAACTGTCCAGAAAAGATGAAGAACAAGTTGAACAAGCCTATGGAGAAACTCAACCTTGGCCCATGAGTCAAGTATGGAAATAAAGGACACTATGCAAACATTTTCCCAAAGAAGTTTCCCTAGGATCCATGGAAGGCCAACATGTGGTTTAATTGGAATTTTTTTTAAGGGTGGTAGTACCCAGTTGTTTTGAACCTGCTTGTAACCCTAACCTTCCCAAATCTCGGGGACGAGATTTATTTTAAGGGTGGTAGCCTGTCACATCCCAAGATTTTCCAAATCTTGTAATGTGAAAAATAAATTAAACAAAACACAATTTTTGTTGAAAATCAGGGTGAAAAGAAACTTTTGTTCTAAAAAGAAACTTAAAATCCCATCCTGAACAAACTTTGGATAAAGTTTGAATTCAACAAATCCAAATCAAGAGAAATGCATTCCTCAATGAATGTATCTGGAAATTTGAACACTTGGAAAATAAATCCAAAACCCTAAGCCCTAATGGAATAAAAACCATTTCCAAATTATCTCCAAATCCATGGATTTGATCCATACAAAAATTGATCAACAAATATTCACAAAGGATCAAGTAAGACCATAGAGATTGGTTTCACTTAGTTTGGAACCATAAATAAAATCTTATGAATATAATAAGATAAGGAAATTGAATTTCCAAAGCTAATAAAGCCCTTACCAAAAACCCATACCAATTGGTGAACAAAAATCCTGAAGGGATTTAAAAAGATAAAACATTTAATAAAGGCAAATAAAATATTTTGGAAATAATATTTTGGATCTTTTAATAAAAGATTTGGTTTTCAAAAGCAAAGATAGAATTATAAATAAATATTTTATTAATTAAATCAAACCCTATTTTATTAATAAACCAAAGATCCATTTTATTTAATATTAAATGGATCCTAAAATAAATAAAAATATTATATTATTTTGAGATTTGGATTATGTTGAAAAACAGAACCAAATTCAAAGTACAAAGTTGAGTGATTGTTTGAATTGTTTGAGTTGTTTGAATGTTTGAATAATTGTTTGAATTGCAAAACAAAAAAATAGATTTAGAAAAAGAAAAATGGATCAAGCAGAAAAAAATAGTGCAAAGGAGCAGCCCACCATTTGGCCCAACAGCAGCCCAGTCCAGCCCAGTCTTCTCCCCCTCCCCCGAAGCGTTTCTTTTCTCACTTATTAACTTACCCGCAAAGAGTATGACAGCCTGGACCCACTTCTCTTTTCCCTCTTTCGCTGACGAGATGACCCCACCCCTCCTGTTCTTCTTCCCCACCCGCTGACCACGCCTTCCCCCTCGCCGGCCGTTGCAGGCAAAATTAACTCCGGTGTAATACGCCTTAATCCCGCATTGAATCAACCCTAGGACTACGCAGGATAAATCGTCTCCCTCTCCTCTCCCTTCTCCCGCAGACCACACCCCACCGGAACCCCCTGGTTGCACAAATTGCTCTCTGCAACCCCGCCGTCTCCGACGAGCTGTCGCAGCAATTCCGGCCAACTCCGACCACCCCTCTGCCTCTACTTCACGCGAGTGAACTCCTCTCGACCTCACGCATCTCCTAGTACTCCTGGTTCGCCCGCGCGCGCCCCTGAGCATCGACAACGACGACACCGAGCGTGCGCCGCCGTCTGCTCCAACTGCGGCGACATCTCCCCGGTAAACCTGACCTCCCCTCTCATCCTCATTGACACGATGATGATCTCCAAGCTCATACGAACCTAACAACACCTTCCGTTTGTCCTAGGGCGCCCCCTATCCTCGCCTTCGACAACCTCCAGCATCGCCGCCGTCTGGTTCTTCTCCGACGACGTCCCCAGGTAGTTTCCGACCGCCCCGAGCCTCCTCGTTCACGCGCATAGCTTTGTCATGATCCTGCGCATCTAACCGCGCCTTCGTTTTGCCTTAGGGTGATCGACAGCTTCGTCCTCGACCTCAACCAGAGCCAACCACCGCCAGAACGAACTCCGGTGAGGAATTGCCGCAGACCCCGAGCGCCCCTTGACCAACCGCGAGTACCCTGAGCTTCGCCGTGTTCTCCTGAGCCTGGTGAGCATCTCCCCTTTCTCCCTCACCTCCTGTAGCATCGGCACCATCGTCGACCGACAGCTCTGCCGCCAGCAGCCGCCGCAGCGCCGCTCGTCTATGGTCGAGCACCCCACAGCCGTCCGATCGAGATCCATTGGCTACGATAGATTAACTTAACCGCGAAAGGGTATGTCCTTTGGACCGCACGATTTGAGTTGATCCAACGCACCACGTTGCCGATCCGTGCGAACCGGTACCGTCCAGTAGAATACTGCTGTGTGTCACCTATTTGGTTTAAAAACAGATTTGAAAACAGATTTATTTGCCAACTTCAAACCCTTGTATCTTTTGATCCACACGTCCAAAAATTGCAAATTTTATGTCGTTGGATTCAGGAGAACAAGACTTAGCCAACCCTCCCCTTAGTTTAGCATATAGTATCTGTTAGTTTGTTTGTTTTTGCAGATTCTTTTGTGTGCTTGTTTAGATTAGAAAAATTGTTTAAAAGTGATTTTAGGGTTAAAACCTTTGCAAAATGGTTTGTTGTGACCTTACTGACCCTAGGAACCAACCCTTGACTTGGAAATTGATTTTGGAAAAGTTTAGAATGGATTAATTGGTTTAGTCCATTTCTAGCTAATTAAAACTATTGTTTTGTTTATGAAAATGGTTTTGAATGGAAAACTTTGAGAAAATGGTTTGGACCAAACCTACTGACCCAAAACACCAAGTTTTGCAATAGCAACTCATTTGGTGAAACAAAATAACGATTCCTTGATTTAAAACCCTTTCTAGTCAAATAGAAATGTGGTTATTTTATTAAAAAAAATGGTTTTGGAAGAAAACCTTTGGAAAATGTTTTGTTTTAAACTCACTAACCCCAAACCCTAAGTTTTGTGATTTGAAAACATATTTGGTGAACCCTATAGGTTAATGCCCTAGTAAAAATATTTCTACACCACATAAAATGATACTTATTTTGAAAAATGGTTTTGAAGTGAAACCTCTTTGCAAATAACTTTGCCATTTTGGTAAATGACCAATTTGGAACTTACAAAGTTTAGAAGCCTAGTGAAGACCATCCTTACAATAGAACCAACCTTTTGCATGCTTATGCATGACTTAGATCCCATTACTTTGTGTGTGAGAAATTGTTTGTTTGACTTTGGTTTGGAATGTGAATTGAAATGTGTTTGCTTGATTGACTTGTAGTGAAGTGTGAGACTAGCAAGATCAAGGAGTGAACCTATATCCTCTACCAAAAAGGCAAGTGATGCTTCATATCTTTTGTCCCATTATTTTCACTATGCACTAGTGATTTTGCTAAGTAAAACTTGCATGGATTTTATTTTGCTAAAAGTATAGACCTTGCTATGGGAAACCTAGTAGATGAATCCTTAGTAGTATTTTCCTAAGTTAAGAATCCTATTACTACCAAGCTTAGCCTAGCTAATAGAAAACATGGGTGGAATATATATATTCACACTATGGAAAAATATTCTAAGTCTAAGGACTTATGTTTTGTTTAATAAAACAACAAAGTTAATGAATCTCCTGGGTGGAATGGGACTTGCTTGGTGGTTTTTGGTTGAGTGGTTCACAAGGCCCATTTTTATGGTTTACCTTAGTGTATCTTACTTGTGGATGGCCACCCAGGAAACAAAGAGATTTGAGATGTCAAATGTTGAGAAGCTTCAAGTACAACCACTTGGCAATATGGGCTCTGCCATGATCATATAGGTTGCAAGAACTTAGCCATATGGACAGTTGGTGGTAGTGTTTGATAGGATGGAGCGCGTCCATGATGGTCTAAGGGAAGGCTTCTGAAAGATCTTGTCTTGGGAAACCAAGTCTTGTGGGGAAAGTGCACCACCTCTGCAGAGTGTAAAAATCTAAGTACTTAGCCATGTCCCTGGTAAAGGACAATTTGAGCATCAAGACATGGAAGCTTCAAGAATCTCATCATTCCAATTTCTAAATAAAACTTGTGGGTGAACAAGGGTTGTTTGAATTCCTCAAATCTTTGATTGAGAGATGGCTTGTTAAAGGATCTCTAATCTCTAATTGAGGAAAAATGTTTTTGTCAAAATCTTCAATCATTGATGGAGAGATGGCTTGGTACAAGGATCTTGAAATCTTTGATTGAGGAAAATGATTTTATCAAAACAAAAACTTAGTCTTTTTTTTTCAAAATGATAAGGAAAAATCTATTTTGAGCAAAGCAAGCCTCAGCTCCACTTAGCCAAATGCATATAGATGATAGACTCCACCATACTACCAAAGTATCACTTGCCAATACAATTCAAATGTATTGACCCTTGTGGCTATAACTTGTAATGTTGCAGGTTCGATTGATTTTAGAGAAGATTGATTGTTTAGGATTACAAAGTCTACAACCAACATCTGCCTGTGGCACTTTGAAGATGAAGGAACCCATGCTTATAGTTATTTCGCTGCAATGTAATGTAGTAGCCTAATGAGCTATGTATTGATGTAATAAAATTATGTTATTCCTGGTTATAAAGTTATGTTATGACCTTTGTTTCTTGATACTACATCTAAACTGTGGATGCTAGCTATTGATCCAGGGACTAGCATTGTAAACACAGGGGATTCCACCTACCTTATATTTTAATAAGGTTGGGGACCTGACACCAGTATTAAGTTGCAAGCAATATACAACTGCTTTAAGCAAATTGTGTAAGGTAAACAATCCACATGTTCCATGAACAAGAGACTGTTGTTTTCTCTCTAGTAGCAACAACACATATACAACCAAAGAGATTTCTATCACTTCCCTTAGAAACTAGAGGCATGAACCCACTATCGAGCATAAATACCCCCTCTTGGAGTCACTAGCAACTACTTGGCCAAGATAGTTACTAACAACAGAGAGCATGCAAGATCACAAACAACACATACATGATAGAATCATAAAGACAAAACCATTAATCAAACCAACATAATAATCTTAATATCCATCGGGTCCCCGCAAACACAACATGCATGATTACAAATAGATTAGTTCTTAATCATGAACGGAGCTCACAAGATCTATACATGAAAGCACAAAGGAAGAGATACAACCATCTAGCTACTACATGGACCCATAGTCCAAGGTGGAACTACTCACGCAACATACCATAGAGAAGGCCTCCGGGATGATCTCCCCTCCGGCAGGGTGCCGGGAAGAACTTCAGATCCCCCCGATCTAGGGATGATGGTGGCGGCGGCTACAGACGGTTTCGTGGATATTTGATAGGGTCCCCAGGGTTTCTGCATCGGGGGCTTCTTATAGGCGAAGGGGGAGACCGAGGCGGCGGCCAGGGTGACCAAAACCTAACCAGGCGCGGGGTGGGTCCCACCCGCGCCTGGGGTGGGTCTGGCCCCTCTGGCTGGCCCCTCCGGCTCTCCTCTGGACTTCTTGTTCCCCACGGAAAGTAATTGACTTTGTCCTTTGTCCCGTCCAATTTCGAGAATATTTCTTTACTAACTTTTCTGTAACCAAAAACAGCAGAAAACAGGCATCTGGCACTGTTGCAACTTGTTAGTAGGTTAGTACTAGAAAACATGTAAAAAGTACCTCAAAGTGTGGACAAGTAAAGCAAAGTAGATACTAAACAAGCATGGAGCATCAAAAATTATAGATACGTCTCCAACGTATCAACATCCCTAAGCTTAACTCCTGCTCGTCCTCGAGTAGGTAAGTGATAAACAGAATAATTTTTGACGTGACATGCACCCTCACAATAAAGATCCAACCATTTGCAAACATTGAAAGCTGGGATCAAAGAACTCTAAACATGTGCATGAAAGATGGAATTCTAACAATAGGACATAGTAACTATGCATGCAACATGACAAGCTACGAACAAAGATCATGACGAGTCGATTAGAGTACTCACCCTCACAGATTCCAAAGCAGTTAATGAGAGCATATTCTCGTGGGTGATGTAGTCGTACACTTGCCGATCTCAAGATCGTGTAGACGATCCTTCCAGCGTTGCGTTCTGGCAGCGCTTCCACAATCGGTCACACGTTCAGTACTCGATAAAGACTTTCCTCTCCCTTGTTCCAACAGGTAGCGGAGGTTGTAGTTCTCTCCTCGCGATTCCGGCAGCACGACGGCGTGGTGTCGGAAGTAGAGGAAAGATCCCACAGGGCTTCGTCTAAGCCGGAGCGGGTTATGGTGGATGATACGTCCAATTTGCATCACCATTCTATATCATAATTTGCCTCTATTCATTGATATATGTCTTATTATGAGGTAATACTTATGTCTTTTCATCTGTTTATGCATGTTGTATGATTCTTAGAGGATGGACTGCTGAAGTCTGGATTCTGACGAAAAAAGAGGTGTTTTGATGTAATTTCGTGAAGATCATAAAAATACCAGAAAAATATGGGAAAATTATATTTTCCCAGAAGCTAGAGGAAGCCAGGAGGGGAGGCGAAGAAGGGCCACAGGGGGCCCACACCCCCCTAGGGCAGGTGTGGCCCACTTAGTGGGCCTTCGACTCCGCCCTCTCGCCTATATCTTCCTTACGGAACCCTAACACCAGGGGTGATCACTTGCTTTTTATCCATGAATTATGCGGGTTGTTTAAGTGTGCAGGTATCACAACTGAATAGGTGAAGAAGAAGTTACTCTCTATATCCTTGAAAGGAAGAGCTGAAGAATGGTATAAGCTGCTAAAGAATGGACAATCCATGGAATGGGAGGAAATGACATCTCTCTTTTACTCTAAATTCTATCCTCCCAGTGAGATTCATAAGGATAGAAATCTGATATATAACTTTTGGACTCATGATGGATAGAGTACAGCTCAAGATTGGGGGAGATTGAAGTTACTAATGCTTAAATGTCCTATTCATGAACTCCCTAACAATATTATTATCAATAACTTTTATGCTAGGCTTTATCTTCATGATAAAGATTTACTAGATGCTTCTTGTGTTGGATCATTCACACGTATGAAGGAGAAAGCTAAATGGGGTCTACTAGACCGTATTCAAGAGAACACTGAAGCTTGGGAGAATGACAATGGAAGAAAGTCAGGTATAAACTATGATTATGAATGCATTAAGTATTTTATGGGAACTGATGACTTCCATGATATTTGCAATGAGTTTCGTCTTGATTCCCAAAGTATTACCAATTGTTTTAAAGCCCTTGCCTCTTACATAGAAATTCCCAAAAAGAAGTGGAACAAGTACCATGCACCTTATAAAGATGTTGTTAATCATGCTCCTATTAGAAGTGCTAAAGTTTGTACTACTAATCATATTGTGCATGAACCTTATGTTGAGAAAATGCCTTTCCCAGCTAAGGTGAAGGATTATTCTATGATGATTAGTGCAAATAACAAAGGTACTCATAGAACTGTGGATCCTAATGAGAAATTGAATGTTGAACCTGTGGTAGCTATTATGAAAGACTCTGTCACTCAAAATATAGAGGATGAGCACATTGTCTCATGTGAAGGCGCTTCTAATATTATCTCTCATCCTAGTAAAGCTAGAAAAGCTAGTGTTCCTGTGCTTTCTGTTAAAATTGGTGATCATTGCTACTATGGTTTATGTGATATTGGTGCTAGTTCTAGTGCTATTCCTTATGAGCTTTACATGGATATTATGCATGAAATTGGTCCTTCTGAGCTTGAGAACATTGATGTGGTTATTCACCTTGCTAATAAGGAAACCTTATTCCCTATTGGTATTGTAAGAGATGTGGGAGTTCTTTGTGGTAAGATTAAATATCCTGCTGATTTTCTAGTACTTAATTCAGCACCTAGTAAAACTTGTCCTATCATTTTTGGTAGACCTTTCTTCAACACTTGTGGAGCTATTATAGATTGTAAGAAGGAGAAAGTTTTAAATAAGTTTGATGGAGATTCTTATGAGTTTAACTTTTCCAAATTTGCTAAAGCTCCTTGTGAAAATAGCTTGCCTAATGAAGATTTCAGGATGGGACAACTTGCTTCTATTGATCCAGTTTATGACCTTGGACCTCTTTTTGGTGACTGTAAGTATGCTCATTCTTGTGATAAAATTGATTCCTTTGATGGCTATATTGTCAACTTTATTCAAAGTGCTACTAAAAGTTATTATGAGAGAGGGAAACATGGTTTTATGCTTCTCAATAATGTTAAGTTTTCTCGTTTTATGTTAAAAGCTTTGAAATTGCATTTGTTTTGTCTTCCTATGCTACTGGCTTTTTGTTTCAACAATTTGTTTTCTCATGATACCGCCATGCACAGGAAGTGGGTTAGACTCAAATGTGTTGGTTATTTGCTTCTTGATGCTCTCTTTCACTTTACATATATATCTCCTTTATGAGCATCATTGAAAGTTTCAATCCTAACTTAAAGGCATTAAAGAAAAGTACTTGTTGAGAGATAATGCAAGAGTTTTGTCGAGTCATGGAGGTTATTACTTTCCGTAATAACCGCTCCTTATCCTTTTTGTTTTGGTTTTTTGTGTCAAGTTCAACTACTTTTGAGAAGTGGAGGAGTTGTGAAAAGTGGCTGTCCTGGGATAGATTTTTGTGCTGCATTGTAAAAATTTGTGAAGGGGATCAATACGTTGGATGGAGCTGAATTTTTTTGAACTTGTTCTTCAAGATGTTACCCAACTTTCATTAGTTTTGCACTTTTTTATTTGAGCAACAGAAGGTTTTCGAAAAAATCAATCTTTACCTGTTGTTTGGTTTTGACAGATTTCTGCTATCATTTGTCTTTGCCTCTTACAGAAGCCTTTGTTTTGATGGATTTCAGTTGAAGTTGCACCTAAAGGTTAATTGTTTTTGCTTATACTAACGTTGCCATTGAGGTTTGTGTGAGACCTTGAAAGAACATGCGGCCCCCATGTGTGGTTTTGGTAATTAATGACAATCTTTATGGGCTAATGTGTGTCTTAAGTTGTACTTGTAGGAATTGTCCATTGGCATCGCTTGGAGCATGTGTTGGCTTCAAGGTCGCTGAAATGAGAAGAAGATGTGTTGTGCAAGCTCAAAATGTGCCATCTGTAGAAGATCTCACGTTTGATGCTTGCCTTCCTCGGTGATCATGGATCGATGATGAGGAATTAAGAAAGGATATAGAGCTTGTGGTAATATCCATAACAAGCTCTTGTTCATCAAAATCGGATCTTCCATTTATATGTTGTTGCGATTTTGATCTTGACGGCTTTCCGGTTTCTCACCAAGTGAGGTATCTCACATTATTATACTTGATCACATGTTGTCCTCTTTCCAACGCAATTGGAATCGGGTCAATCGGGGCTCCCAATCAAAAGTTATCGCACGTTGAATATTTCATTTTATTCGGTTTAAAAATAAAAAAGAAATAGTCTATTTTTGGGTCGGCCGGTACTACCGGACCCGGTACCGGTTGCGCCTGGCGCCCCGCACTTATCTGCTGCCTTGTCCGTTTGCTGGGTCTGGCACTACCGGGCTGGCCCGATAGTACCGCTCGGGTGGGCCGGTACTACCGGCCGGCCCAGGTACACCAGCCCAGCACCCTGCCTGCTTGCCCCCTGCTCGCTGGATTAGCCCAGCCGCCGCCGCTGTCTCGCGCTTGCTAGGCCCTGCCCGTGCGCCACCCCGCTGTAGTGGTCCCAACCTTTAATAAGGTAGAGATCCCTGTGTTTACAATGCTAGTCCCTGGATCAATAGCTAGCATCCACAATTAAGATGTAATATCAAGAAACAAAGGTCATAATACAGCTTTATAACCAGGAATAAAATAATTCATTACATCTTACATAGCTCATTTGGCTATCACGTTACATTGCAGCAGAATATCTATAAGCATGGGGTCCTTCATCTTCAAAGTGCCACAGGCAAACATGTTGGTTGTAGACTTGTAATCCTAATCAATAAACTTCACTAACACCAAACCAACCTGCAACATTACAAGTTATAGCCACAAGGGTCAATACATTTGAATTGTATTGGCAAGTTTCACTACTATGTAGAAATAAGTGGATCCTAACATTACATGCATATTTGGCTAAGTAGGGTTTTAGGCTCATTTGCAGAAAGCAGTATAATTTATCCTATCTTTCAAAATGGTTTTGATCTTTTGTCAAATCTTTCTAAACTCCTTGGAAACCTCCAAGTGCTTCAAGTCTCTTATTGTCACTTTCAAGTTTTACTTTTAGAAATTGGAATGTCGAGATCTCCCATAGCTTCAGGCCTTAGTTGCTCAGTATTGTCCATACCGGGGACACGGCTAAGTACTTAGATTTTTATCTTCTGCAGAAGTTGTACACTTTACCCACATGACACATTCTCATCTTGATGCCACCAGTGGCCGCTGGATAAGTACTCACCAAGATGGAGTACTGGCAGATTGAGAATGTGACGAAGTCTTTCCATAGGAGTCCTCCCAATACACAATGCTAGCTTATCTATCAGGCACCAATGTAGGGTTTCAAGTTCCCTCATTCTAGTAACCTGAAGAGGCCAATGCATGGGTCTTCCACTATGTAGTTGACTAAGCCAGTGCCCATTTAGCATGTGGCTGTACACGGAAGCCACTGTACGAGAAACATGTTCAATCTCTAAGTCCCTGGGTGGTTTTCTTCTAGTGCACAACAAAAAGAGATTTCCATATAAACATGGTTCCTCTTGTTGCCACCTTGTCCAAAACTTGAGTATCCTTGTCCACCCAGGTGGTTCATTGAGTACTTGTTTTATTATATAAAACACAAGTCTTTTCAATACTTCTCATAATCTCAACATGTATCCCTTCTCAATATATAAAGCAGGGCTAAGCATATTACAACTACATTGTTTTCACTAAGGAATATATAGGGGTATCCTATTAGGATTTAGCATAGCAAAATATAGTAGACCTCATCATGCATGTTTCAAAATCCACTAAGTGTAATGAAAATAGTAGGACTTGGATGATAGTGTCACTTGCCTTTTGGTAGAGGATGTTGGTTCACTTCTTGATCTTGCTAATATCACACTCTTCTAACTTCACTACAAATCAATCAAGCAAACATAGATTCAACTAGCATTCCAACCATTATTCAAACAATTCATCACACATAAAATAATAGAAACTAAGTCATGCATGCAAGCATGCAAAAGATAGTTTTATTTGCAAAGGTGGTTTCTACTAGGCTCTATACATTGTAAGGTTCAAAGTGGTCATTTTCTAATAGTGTCAAACCCATTTGCAAAAGGGTTTTATCTATAAACCATTTTTAAATCAAATCATTATTTCATGTGGTGGAAAATGTTTTTAGCAAAGCAACAATTTTATATTGTTCAACAAATAAGTTGTTAATTCACAAAACTAGGTGTTTAGGGTCAGTTGGTTTAAATCAAAACATTTTCCAAAGGTTTTTCTCAAAAATCCTTTCCATATCAAAATCAATATTTTTATTTGACTAGAAATGAGCTAATTCAATTATTCAATCCTAATCTTCACAAAATACATTTTTAAATCCATAAGTTGGTTCCTAGGGTCAGTAGGTTCACAACAAACCATTTTGCAAAGATTTCAACCCCAAAATCATTTTGGAATAAATTTTATATCCTAAACAAGCATACACAAGTTTCTGCAAAAACAAACATTTTACCAGAAGCTTTTTACTAAACAAAGTGCATGGTTGGCTAGGGCTTGTTTTTCTGAATCCATTGATATAAAATTTGCCAAATTTGGACGTGTGGTTTGAAAGTTAAGGATTTTTCAAGTTTGCACAATAATCAGATTCAAATTCCTGTTTTAAACAGAACCATGTCCACGTGGCGCATTTCTACTGGCCGGTACCGTTTCGTTCGGATCGACTGTTACAGACCGTAGGATCTCATTTAGATCACACGGTGCAGATCAACTGATACCTCTTCGCTAAGCTGTTATATCCTAGCCACTAGATGATGATCCAACGGCTGCTGTGAGGTTGACCAGGAATGGGCGGCGCTGGCGGCGGCGTCTGGCGGAGCACGCTCTGCTCACGGTGGTGCTGGCGATACAGGAAGCGAGGAAGAGGGGCAGAGGGCTCACCGTGCTCGCAAGGCGATGACGAAGCTCAACCTGCTGTTGGTTTGACGAGGGGCGCTCTGTGTGGACGGCAATCGCTCGCCGGAGTTGTCGCAGCGTCAGGCACGTTCTGTTTGTCGTCGGAGGCGAGGATGGAGGGCACCCTAGGACAAAAGGGAGACACCGTTAGGTTTGCAAGGGCATGGTGATCATTGTAGTGTCCACGGGGAAGAGAGGGGTGGTCGGGTTTACCGGGGAGACGTCGCCGCAGTTGGAGACAGACGGCGGCGCTGGCTCTGGGAAGACGTTGCCGAGCTCACGGTGCTCGCGCAGATGAACGGAAAGCACAGGGAGATGCGCCAGAGGCTGGGGATCACTCTCGCGTGAAGCAAAGCTTGCGGGGGTGAGGGTGCTGGCCGGAATCGGAGCAGAGGTTCGTCGGAGCAGTGCCGGAGCAAGAGGAATTCAGGGCAGCCTAGGGGCAGAGGGGGGAGCTGTCTGGGGGAAAGAGAGAGCGGAGAGGGGCATTTATGAATGCGTGGTCGCCAGGGGAGTTAAAGCCGCCATCAACGCGAATTCAACGCCGGTGTTACTGTCAGAAACGGCGAGGAGGAATTGCCGCGGGTTGAAGACGACGACACGCTGGCGTGGGATCCATCTGGCAGTGAGGGAGAGAGAGGGAAGAATGAGGCCACTTGTCTGTGTCTCTGCGGGTTGATTTTTCAGTGAAAAACGATTCGCAGAGAGGGGGGTGAGTTGGGCTGCGAGTTGGGCTGCTGGGCTTGTTGGGTTGGGTCAGGTTTGATTCATTTTTTTACAGAATCTTTTTTCTTTTCTTCTATTTGATTTTCTGTTTTGTTTTTCAAACAACAATTCAAACACTCAAATCAATTCAAACTTACACCAAACTTGTACTGAGTTTTAGTTCTGTTGATCAACACAATTCAAAAGTCCAAAATAATATTTTTATTCTTTTTAGGATCTATTTAATAATTAAATAAAATAGTCCTTAGTTATTAATTCAAATAGGATTTGATTTATTAAAATCTCCATTTTGAATCTAAATATTACCAAAATCAATTCAGTAGGTTTTATTTGTAAATACAGAACACTTGGATCATTTATTTAAAATAAAATAACAAGTTTTAGTGTTTCATTAAAATGGGAAAAGTCTTTACTTTAATAAAATTGGATAATAATAAATCCTCATTATTTTATTTAAACAAACCTTTACTCTTTTCATCAAATAGAAATATTTATTTCCAAAAGGTTGGACAAGGTTTAATTTGGCTCTATAAAATACTCCTTTTATATTTCTACCTTTGCTTTTGAAAACCAAATCTTTTTATTAAAAGATCCAAAAGTAGTAATTTCACATATTTGATATTTTCTTTATTAATTGTTTATCTTTACAATTCCCTTTAGGATTTGTTTGATCAGAAATAGGTTTGAAGGTTTCCAATTGGAATCAAGAGTTTCTTCTCACCCTAAAAATCAACAAAGTTTTATTTTATTCATTTATTTTCCACATAACAAGATTTGGAAAACCTTGGGACGTGACACCCGCGCTCGCTAGTTCACTTGCGTGTGTCGCCGCATGCCCCACGCGCCCTGCCAGCTGGGTCCCGCACAGCCGCCGCTCTGCCGCACGCGCCAGCTCCGCTGGCCCCCATCCACAGATCCCACGTGTGTCGTTGCCCGCGTGCGCTGCGCGCTGGCTCCCGCTGGGCCCTGCCCTGCCCTGTTGCGTTGACCGCCGCTGCTGCTGGGCCCGCTGGTGCGCGCTGCCTCGCAGTTGGCCCCGCGCGGCTACCCCACTCTCTGGCCTGGCTCGCTACGCACGCTGCTGCTGCTTTGCTTTTTTCTGGGGTTTGCTGGTTCGGGTCCGGTACTACCAGCCAGTCCAGGAATTTTTCTTTTCTTTTAAAAAGCTTTGCCCCTTTGTCTTTTAGGGTCGCTTCTTACTCCTCCTTTTGTCTAAGCTTTTCCCTCATTTTCCTTACCCTTTGATCTTGATTTATACTCACCCCTCCATTGATTCTTGCATATATTTGAGGGGTAGTTGGAGGTGATCTAGATCTACGTTTTGACCTAACCGATTCATCTCTTTGTGAGTGTATCTTTGGGGATCTAGATTTTGGGGGATTTTGTGTCTCTCTTTGATTCCTCCTCTCTTGTTTCCTCAATAGCTTTAGTAGCTTTGTTGGAACTTGAGAGTGAGGAATTTGAGCACCTTTGTGGTGTTCTTGCCATTTGCATTTGGTGCATCGGTTTGACTTCTCCTCGGAGGATTTGGTTCGTCTGACTCATTGGAGCTTGTCCCTCCTGGGTTCTTAGAACCCTAGACAGTTTTGCGGCCTTGGTGGCATTGTGGCCTTGGTGGCGTTTGTTGAGGCCTTGGTGGCATTTTTTGGGAGCCTCCAATTAAGTTGTGGAGAAGTGACCCAATCTTGTGAGAGGTCCCGGTTGCCACCGACAAGTGCACCGATAGTGGAAGCATGGATCGATCCCATCGGGGTGAGATTCACCGGAGAATAAGGGAGGCCTTTTATGGCGTAGGTGGTTAGATACCACCTCCTCTCCAAACGAGACGTACTCCATGTTGGGAGGAACTCGGTAAAATATCGCCGTCCCTGCGTGCCTCGGTTATCTCTATACCCGAGATCTTTACTTATGCACTTTACATTGTGATAGCCTTCGTGCTTGAAGTAATATATATCTTGCTATCACATTGTTGCTTGTATTGCTTAGCATAAGTTGTTGGTGCACATAGGTGAACCATAGTTGTTCTAGGTTGTGCTTGACAAAGTAAACGCTAGTTTAATTCCGCCTTTGTCGAGCCACTCTCAGAAAAGTTTTAATCGCCTATTCACCCCCCTCTAGGCGACATCTGTATCCTTTCAGACCTTATGAGAAAAGTAATTCCAGGAGAAGGAGAAAATGAATCTGCAGAGTTCGTCTTTGAATAGGTAAAAGTGGTGAAAACAGAAGGTTCGTGAAACACCAATCTTTTTATATTTTTATGTTTTTAATGCATAAGGGAAGTTACGAGACGGGACAGAGGAGAAAACGGAGGTCGGGGTGGCAAAACCCACCCCAGGCACGGGCCCACCTTGCCCCGCGCCTGGAGGGGGTGTGCCTTCCCCGAGCTCCGTCTCCGCCTCATTTTCGTACCAGTACCTTCCTTATACATTGAAACTTCGTAATATATAACCCCCTAAATCCCCCGAGGTTCATGCATCGTGTTCTCGTCATGTTTTCATTTTGATCTGTTTCTGTCAAAAAATCTTCTCAAGTTTAGAGCACCATGGTCTCCACCAACGACAAAGGCAAGAAGGCCGAGGAAGAAGATCCTCAAAACCCCAAGGAGGAGGAGATGTTGGTAGGGTATGAAGGAGACATGGAGGAGGACAAGCATCCTGACACCCGTGCTACCGTCGCAAGCATTGGAGTGGTGGAAAAACCTACCAATCTTAGGAGGACAACATGGATGTCTATAGGAGGGAAACCTCCACGTCATATCCTCGCTCCATGGACACTTCCTCCTTGTACCACTCGTTCTAACCATGCAGGGAAGGAACACTCTAAGAAGGAAGAGTGGAGAAAGAATAACAAGGACTGGGATTCTCGATCCGAATTGATCATGAACTGCATTGAGCATAATTCTGAGTTGATTCGCACTCTGACCTTCGATATGGAGGATTTGAAGAAACTTATTGAGGATCTTATCAAGAGAACACCACCACCACCAAAGGAGTAATTCGTCATTAGGTTTGGCATCCCCTTGGCTTGTTCCAAGCTTGGGGGAGTGCCGTGGTATCACCATCATTATTTTTTATCTTTTACATTTTTAGTGGATTCATATCTTTGGTAGAGAGGTTATCTTATAGTTTGGTTTGCATGTGGAAGTATCTCTCCTTTAGTTGATTATCTATGTGGTGTGAGTGCCTTTATGGAATATTAATGAGAAGTTTCATCTTTTACTTTTTGCACTTCTTATCTTAGGTTGCAATCTCTATTATATGATTGATCTTGTTGATCAGTATTGGCATCATTTTGGGAGAATCAAGTGGATCTAAATTGGTTTTGGCAAACCAAGTTCTAGTCAGTAGCAATACCTTTTGAGGTTTGAAAGAAAAAGAGAAAAAGCTTACAGGTATTTTGTATCATTTATCTTCTTTCTTGTTGGCTCATAAGCTTAGTATTCTTTATTTAAGATATTTTGTGTCTTCAAGGAAGATTGCATGTTTGGCTTTATTACTTGTATGTTTGTTTGTTTCTTTCAACTCTCTTGCTTCTACCCAGCTTTGCTAGCCAAAAACCTGTTTTGAGAAGGCATACTTCTCATTTTTCCATTCCCTTTGAACCAAAACCTTTGCCATTTGTGTCCACCATATCTACCTAGTAGCTTTCGCTATTACAATCAAATTCTCAAGCTTCATCTATCTTTTGAATTAAAAAGTATTTTGTTATGTGAAAACTAGTTAGTAAAGCTCTCACGAACTTGATGGCACACCTTATTTTCTTGCCCCTAATAGACTTGAACCATTGTGCCATCGAAGTTGTATATGCTTGCATCTATATGTTGGAATTAGCAGAACCGTGCTGTCACGGGGAACACTTTCAACATTGCACTTGTACCTTGTACATAGTTGATATCGTGCTCTTTTGTCTGTGGATGTCAACGGTGTGAAATAAAGAGGGAACTTGTAAGTCCATGGAGTCTGTATTTTGTGTTAGAGAAACGCCCGGGCCGCTAGCCTAAGCCATGCCTAATCATGGTGGAAACTTGCAGCATCACCATAATGAGCTATTTGTGAAGCATCATCAATAAAAAGCTATGCACATAGTAAATAAAAAGATCGCTGAGATGCTTATTGTCTGCTTGCCTTCTCATTTTGGTTATGGGACAACTCCTGTACCATGTGCAAGGGGTACCCCGTTGGAGGTTCTATATGATACGCATGTACTTACAATGACAAGAACTTACCAGTAACTGAAGTTGAGTAGCATGAGGAGTGGCCCTCATAATCAAGGGACATGAGATTGCTAACTTATATTTCGTGAGGCATATACTCCATCTTTGTGCAATTTAACCTTAATCATCTCAAGATGCCTATGATAGGGGCAATGAGGGATCAAAGCTAGTAAGTACCATAATCTTTTGGAAGCTCTTTATGACTTGTAGTCCCTGCTGTAGGGTTTCGTAGCATGGAAAACAAAAAATTTCTACCGCATACAAACAAACAAGCCAAGATCTATCTACTAGATTGTAGCAACGAGTCGATGGAATAACTCACCCTCGAAGATTCCAAAGTGTTTAACGAGAGCGGATTCTCGTGGGTGATGTAGTCGTACTCTTCCCGATCTCAAGATCGCGTAGATGATCCTTCAGGCGCTGCGTTCCGGCAGCGCTCCTGCAGTCGGTCACACGTTCGGTACTCGACGAAGACCTTCCTCTCCCTTGTTCCAGCAGGCAGCGGAGGTTGTAGCACTCTCCTCGCGATTCCGGCAGCACAACGGCGTGGTACCGGAAGTAGAGGGGAGATCTCGCAGGGCTTCGCCTTAAGCCGGAGCGAGTATGGTGGAGTATGAGAGAGTCCCTCGATGATCTAGGGTTTAGACACGCCGAGGAGGAAGCTTGGCCGGCGGCTAGGGTTGCTAGGCGGCGGCTTGACCTAGGTCGGCGGCGGCGGCAATGGAGGTGGCGGCGCCGGCGGCTAGGGTTTGGAGGAGAGGATCTTGTGTCTCTAGGAGGGAGCCCTGCCCCTCCTTATATAGGTGGAGGGGCCGGCCGGCCAAGGGGAGGGAGAGGAGTCCCTCCCCAACTCGGCTTGGGTAGGCGCCGCCGGTTGGAGGAGGGAACTCCTCCCCAACTCGGTTTCCCCCTTCCTCCTCTTTTCCTCTTTCCAAATTTAGCCGTTTGACTTTTCAAACTAGCTATTTGCCTCTTCAAACTAGGATTTGAATTAATCCTTTATTTGGTTCAGCGACGACACTTAGTACATGATGCAATCATACCAACTTGATACAACACATTCATGTACCCTTCCCCTCCGGAGTGCCGGACATTTCGGAACATTCTAGAACATTCCCGATGAAAACACCGGAACCATTCCCCAACTCCGAAACGGGACTTTCCTTATATGAATCTTATTCTCCGGACCATTCCGGATCTCCTCGTGATATCCCGAATCCCATCCGGGACTCCGAACAACATTCGGTCTCTTTCTCATCATTCCATAACTACTCAAAACAACGTCGAATCCTTAAGTGTGTCTCCCTACGGTTCGTGAATTATGCAGACATGATCGAGACACTTCTCCGAACAATAACCAATAGAGGAATCTGGAAATTCATATGGCTCCCACATATTTCTACGATTACTTTGCGATCGAATGAACCACTTACATACGATATCAATTTCCCTTTGTCTCACGATAGTTTACTTATCCGAGGTTATGATCGTCGGTATCTTTGCATACCTAGTTCAACCTCGTTACCGATAAGTACTCTTTTCTCGTTCCCATGATAGGTGATCCCTTGTGAGCCAGTCACATGCTTGCAAGCTAATTGGATGACATTTCACCGAGAGGGCCCAGAGTATATCTATCCGTCATATGGATGGACAAATCCCACTCTTGATCCATGTGTTTCAACCAATACTTTCCGAACACTCAATGCCACCTTTATAGCCACCCAGTTACGGTGTGGTGTTTGATGTCATCAAAGCATCCATCCGGTAAAGGTGATATGCATGATCTCATGGTCGAAGGAATTAGATTACTATGTATCAGAAAGCATATAGCAATTGAACTATTAAAATGACTTGATCTTTATGCTACGCTTATCTATAGGAGTATGTCCATCATATCATTCTCCTAATGATATGATCTTGCTGTTAATAACATCTCAATGTTCATGATAGGGAAACCACAATCATCTATTAACCAACAAGCTAGTATTATATAGAGGCTTTACTAGGGACTTTAAATTAAGTTTACAAATCACACAAGTATCAATGTTTCCTTGTTAATACTATTATAGCATGAATGTAAACATTTATCATAAACACAAAGATATAATAATAACTTCATTTATTATTGCCTCTAGGGCATATCTCCAATAGTCTCCCACTTGCACTAGAGTCATCTAATCTAGATTACATGGTAATATACCGAACACCCATGGCAGTTTGGTGCTGGTCATGTTTTGCCCTCGGGAGAGGTTTAGTCAACGGATCCGCCACATTCAGATCTGTGTGTACTTTGCAAATCTTTATATCCCCATCTTGGATATGTTCTCGAATAGCGTGAAAACGTAGCTTGATATGCTTCAGCTTCTTGTGTGACCTTGGTTCTTGCGCATTGGCTATGGCGCCCATGTTATCACAGTAGATAGACATTGGCTCCAGCGCACTAGGAACCACACCTAGCTCTGTAATGAACTCTTTCATCCATATCGCTTCTTGTGAAGCCTCCGAAGCAGCCATGTATTCCGATTCAGTTGAAGATCTCGCCACAACGCTTTGCTTTGCACTCCTCCAGCTAACTGCTGCACCATTCAAAATAAATACGTATCCAGATTGTGATTTAGAATCATCCGGATCGGTGTTCCAACTAGCATCGGTGTAACCATTAACAACAAGCTGTTCATCACCTCCGTAAGAAAGAACCATATCCTTAGTTCTTCTCAAGTGCTTAAGGATGTTTTTGACCGCTGTCCAATGATCCACTCCTGGATCACTTTGATATCTGCTAGTTAAACTAACAGCATATGCAATGTCGGGTCTAGTACATAGCATAGCATACATTAGAGATCCTATGGCTGAGGCATAGGGAGTCTTACTCATCCTTTCTCTATCTTCTACTGATGTCGGACTTTGAGTTTTACTCAAGGTCGTATTGGGCAACATGGGCAAGAACCCTTTCTTGCTATCTTCCATTCCAAACCTCTTTAGAACTTTGTCCAAATATGTACTTTGTGACAATGATATTTGGCGTTTCGATCTATCTCTATAAATCTTTATGCCTAATATGTAAGCTGCTTCGCCAAGATCCTTCATTGAAAAACTATTATTCAAATATTCCTTGACACTATTAAGAAGGTCTACATCATTCCCAATCAATAATATGTCATCCACATATAGTATTAAGAATGCTACAGAGCTCCCACTCACTTTCTTGTAAATACAAGCTTCTCCATAAGTTTGTATAAAACCAAAACTTTTGATCACCTTATCAAAACGTTGATTCCAACTTCGCGATGCTTGCTTCAATCCATAGATGGACCGTTGAAGTTTGCATACCTTGTTAGCATCTTTAGGATCAACAAAACCTTTGGGTTGCATCATATACAACTCTTCATCAATGTCTCCATTGAGGAATGTTGTTTTGACATCCATCTGCCATATCTCATAATCGTAATATGCAGCGATTGCTAACATAATCCTCACAAACTTTAGCTTCGCTACTGGTGAGAAAGTCTCATCGTAGTCAACTCCTTGAATTTGTCGAAACCCTTTTGCGACAAGTCGAGCTTTATAGACAGTAACATTACCATCAGCATCTGTTTTCTTCTTGAAGATCCATTTGTTCTCAACAGCCTTCCGGCCATCCGGTAAGTCCACCAAAGTCCATACTTGGTTTTCGTACATGGATCCAATCTCGGATTTCATGGCTTCTTGCCATTTATTGGAATCTGGGCTCATCATCGTTTCCTCATATGTCTCAGGGTCATCGGTGTTGTCCACCAAAATGACACTCATAACGGGATCATACCAATCTGGAGTGGTACGAGTTCTCGTTGACCTGCGAGGCTCTGTAGCAAATTTAACCGAAGTTTCATGATCATCATCATTAGCTTCCTCTCTTATTGGTGCAGGCATCACAGGAACTTCTTCCGGTGTTGCGCTACTCGCAATTTCGAGAGAAGGTTCAACAACCTCGTCAAGTTCTACTTTCCTTCCAGTCACTTCTTTCGAGAGAAATTCCTTCTCTAGAAAGGATCCATTCTTGGCAACGAAGATTTTGCCTTCGGATCTATGATAGAAGGTATACCCAATAGTTTCCTTCGGGTATCCTATGAAGACGCATTTTTCCGCTTTGGGTTCAAGCTTGTCCGGCTGTAACTTCTTTACATAGGCTTCGCACCCCCAAACTTTAAGGAACGACAATCTAGGTTTCTTCCCAAACCATAATTCATACGGTGTCGTTTCAACGGATTTAGACGGTGCCCTATTTAAAGTGAATGCGGCTGTTTCTAATGCATAACCCCAAAATGATAGCGGTAAATCTGTAAGTGACATCATAGAACGAACCATATCTAAGAGAGTTCGATTACGACGTTCGGACACACCATTACGCTGTGGTGTTCCCGGCGGTGTCAACTGCGAAAGTATTCCGCATTTCTTCAAATGCTCGCCAAACTCGTAACTTAGATATTCACCTCCACGATCAGAACGTAGAAATTTAATCTTCTTGTTACGTTGATTCTCTACCTCACTTTGAAATTCCTTAAACTTCTCGAAAGTTTCGGACTTATGTTTCATGAAATAGATATACCCATATCTACTCAAGTCATCCGTGAAGGTAAGAACATAACGATAACCACCGCGCGATGCTACACTCATTGGACCACACACATCGGTATGTATGATTTCCAATAAGTCCGTAGCTCGCTCCATCATACCAAAAAATGGAGTCTTAGTCATTTTACCCATCAGACATGCTTCGCATCTTTCAAGTGATTCGAAATCAAGTGATTCAAGAAGTCCATCGGAATGGAGTTTCTTCATACGCTTCAGTCCAATGTGACCAAGACGACAGTGCCACATATAGGTCGAGTTATCGCTCGATTTCAAACGTTTAGCCTCAAAGTTATTAATATGTGTATTTCCACTATCGAGATTCAATAAGAATAGACCATCTATCAAAGGTGCATGTGCATAAAACATATTACTCATATAAATCGAACAACCATTATTCTCGGATTTAAACAAGTAACCGTCTCGCAATAAACAAGATCCCGATATAATGTTCATGCTTAACGCAGGCACCAAATAACAATTATTTAAGTATAAAACTAATCCCGATGGTAGATGAAGGGGTAGCGTGCCGACCGCGATCACATCAACCTTTGATCCGTTTCCAACACGCATCGTCACCTCGTTCTTCGCTAGCTTCCGTTTATTCTGCAGCACCTATTTCGAGTTATAAATATGAGCAACCGAACCAGTATCAAATACCCAGGCACTACTACGAGTACTAGTGAGATACACATCAATAACATGTATATCAGATATACCTTTCTTCTTGATGTTGCCGTTCTTCAAATACGCCAAGTACTTTGGGCAATTCCGCTTCCAGTGACCTTCTCCCTTGCAGTAAAAGCACTCAGTATCAGGCTTAGGTCCAGCCTTGGTCTTCTTCGTCGGCGTGGTAACTTTCTTACCACCCTTCTTGAAGTGTCCCTTCTGCTTAGACTTGCCTTTCTTGAATTTGGTGGTCTTATTGACCAACAACACTTGGTGCTCTTTCTTGATCTCCACTTCTGCAGACTTCAACATGGCAAAGAGTTCTGGCAACGTCTTGTTCATGTTTTGCATGTTGTAGTTCATCACAAAGTTCTTGTAACTTGGTGGTAGTGATTGGAGGACACGGTAAATCCCCAAAGCATTAGGAATCACAATACCCAAGCTTTGAAGTTTGTTTGCGTGCCCAGACATTTTAAGCACATGCTCGCTGACGGAGCTGCCCTCTTCCATCTTGCAGTTAAAGAACTTTTCAGAAGCCTCATAGTTTTCAATTGCCGCATGAGTCTCAAAGATCAATTTGAGATCCTCGACAATATCATATGGGTCTGAATTCTCAAACCTTTTCTGAAGCTCCGATTCTAAACCATACAAGATAGCACACTGAACTGTGGAGTACTGAGTCTTCCGAGTGAGGTAAACATTCTTTACTTCATCGGAAGCAGTAGCTGCAGGTGGGTCACCCAGCGGTGCATCCAGCACATAGGTCAAATTACCAGCTGTGAGGACAATCCTCAAATTGCGGAACCAATCCGCGAAGTTGCTTCCATTGTTTTTCAACTTTTCTTTCTCTAGGAACGCATTAAAATTGATGGTAGGGGCTGCCATTGATCTACAACATATTTGCAATAGTTTAGACTAAGTTTATGACAAATTGAGTTCAAATTAATATTATAATTAATCTAGGTGAACTCCCACTCAAAACAATATCCCTCACATTGTTTTAGTGATCACACGAACCAAATCCACCATATCAACACCGATCATCACGAGAGTTGATATAGTTTTAATGGCGAACAATCGACATGTTCATCATATCTACTATATGATTCATGCTTTACCTTTCGGTGATCCGTGTTCCGAGACCATGTATGTACATGCTAGGCTCGTCAAGATCAAACCTTAGTTTCCGCATGAGCAAATCTGGCTTGCTCACGTTGTATACACTTGCGGAATCTAACACACCCGATCATCACGTGGTGCTTCGAAACAACAAGCTTTAGCAACGGTGCTAACTAAGGGTGAACACTTTATGACTTGAAATTGATGTGCATGAGGGATCATCTTATAATGCTACTGTTGTCTACTAAGCAATACAAGATGCATAAAGGATTAACATCACATGCAATTCATAATATGTGATATGATATGGCCTTTCTTCTTTGTGCTTCCGATCTCCATCTTCTAGCACGAACATGATCTCCATCATCATCGGCATTGCATCAAGGTCAATGACGCTTCTCATGGTTGTCGTCCACCGGCTTCAACTATTAAAACTACTTTGAATAGACACGCGGGTCTTAACATAAATTAAAGACAACCATATGGCTCCTGCCGGTTGCCAACTTACAATAAGGAACATTTGATACATCAAATATAATCACAATCATGGCCATATCACATCACAGCACACCCCTGCAAAACAAAGTTAGACGCCTCTACTTTCTTTGCATGTTTTACGTGGTTTGGGGCTTTCAATAAGTGTCGTTCTAACTTACGAACAAGAACCACAACATTGATACTAGTATTGTTAATCACCCGTTGTAAATTGGATCTTAACTATGCTAGGAGAAATAGGCACCCGCAAAGCCACTTATGCAATACAAGTTGCATGTCAAGCGTGGAGAAAGTCTCATGAACGATGTCATGTAAGGTTAGCCCGGGCCGCTTCATCCCAACATCCCGCAAGATGCAAAGTACACAAGAAGCAATCGACAATAAAAGCATCAACGCCCACAATGACCATTGTGTTCTACTCGTGCAACAGATCTACATATAGACACGGCTCTGATACCACTGTAGGGTTTCGTAGCATGGAAAACAAAAAAATTCTACCGCATACAAACAAACAAGCCAAGATCTATCTACTAGATTGTAGCAACGAGTCGATGGAATAACTCACCCTCAAAGATTCCAAAGTGTTTAACGAGAGCGGATTCTCGTGGGTGATGTAGTCGTACTCTTCCCGATCTCAAGATCGCGTAGACGATCCTTCCGGCGCTGCGTTCCGGCAGCGCTCCCGCAGTCGGTCACACGTTCGGTACTCGATGAAGACCTTCCTCTCCCTTGTTCCAGCAGGCAGCGGAGGTTGTAGCACTCTCCTCGCGATTCCGGCAGCACAACGGCGTGGTACCGGAAGTAGAGGGGAGATCTCGCAGGGCTTCGCCTTAAGCCGGAGCGAGTATGGTGGAGTATGAGAGAGTCCCTCGATGATCCAGGGTTTATACACGCCGAGGAGGAAGCTTGGCCGGCGGCTAGGGTTGCTAGGTGGCGGCTTGACCTAGGTCGGCGGCGGCGGCAGTGGAGGTGGCGGCGCCGGCGGCTAGGGTTTGGAGGAGAGGATCTTGTGTCTCTAGGAGGGAGCCCTGCCCCTCCTTATATAGGTGGAGGGGCCGGCCGGCCAAGGGGAGGGAGAGGAGTCCCTCCCCAACTCGGCTTGGGTGGGCGCCGCCGGTTGGAGGAGGGAACTCCTCCCCAACTAGGTTTCCCCCTTCCTCCTTTTTTCCTCTTTCCAAATTTAGCCGTTTTGTAGGGGTTCGTAGCATGGAAAACAAAAATTTTCTATCGCATACAAACAAACAAGCCAAGATCTATCTACTAGATTGTAGCAACGAGTCGATAGAGGAACTCACCCTCGAAGATTCCAAAGCGGTTAACGAGAGCAGATTCTCGTGGATGATGTAGTCGTACTCTTCCGATCTCAAGATCGCGTAGACGATCCTTCCGGCGCCACGTTCCGGCAGCGCTCCCGCAGTCGGTCACACGTTCGGTACTCGACGAAGACCTTCCTCTCCCTTGTTCCAGCAGGCAGCGGAGGTTGCAGCACTCTCCTCGCGATTCCGGCAGCACAACGGCGTGGTACCGGAAGTAGAGGGGAAATCCCGCAGGGCTTCGCCTTAAGCCGGTGCGAGTATGGTGGAGCTTATGAGAGAGGCTATTAGTGGTCTAGTAATTAGACACACCAATTAGAAGGCTCTAAACCAATTAGAAGGGTCTAAACCGTTGGCTAAAGCAATTAGAAGCTCTAATCCAAAACGGCTCTAAACCGGAGATCTAGAGGTGAAAGTTGTGTGTCTCTAGGAGGAGCCATGCCCCTCCTTTTATGGGAGGGGGGTCTTGGCGCGCCAGGGGAGGGAGGGAGTCCCTCCCCAACTCGGCCTTGGGCTGTGCGCCGGCCTGGAGGAGTCCAACTCCTCCTCCAGGTTGGTTCCAACTCCTCTTGCTTGTTTCCCACAGTTTCTTGTTTTGGCAGTTTGACTTTCAAACTGGACATTTGACTTTTCTGTTTTAGGATTCAATTTAATCCTTTATTTGGGACAGCAAGAACACTTAGTACATGATGCAATCATTCCAATATGTAATGACACATTCATGTACCCCTCCCCCCCCCCCCCCGGAGTGCCGGACAATCCGGAACCTTCTAGAATAACCCCGATGAAAACACCGGAATCATTCCCGAACTCCGAAACGGGTCTTTCCTTATATGAATCTTATTCTCCGGACCATTCCGGATCACCTCGTGATATCCCGGATCCCATCCGAGACTCCGAACAACATTCGGTCTCTTTCTCATAGTACCATAACTACTCAAACAACGTCGAATCCTTAAGTGTGTCTCCCTACGGTTCGTGAATTATGCGGACATGATCGAGACACTTCTCCGAACAATAACCAATAGAGGAATCTGGAAATTCATATGGCTCCCACATAATTCTACGATTACTTTGCGATCGAATGAACCACTTACATACGATACCAATTTCCCTTTGTCTCACGATATGTTACTTATCCGAGGTTATGATCGTCGGTATCTCTGCATACCTAGTTCAACCTCGTTACTGATAAGTACTCTTTTCTCGTTCCCGTGATATGTGATCCCTTGTGACCAAGTCACATGCTTGCAAGCCAATTGGATGACATTCCACCGAGAGGGCCCAGAGTATATCTATCCGTCATGTGGATGGACAAATCCCACTCTTGATCCATGTGTTTCAACCAATACTTTCCGAACACTTAATGCCACCTTTATAGCCACCCAGTTACGGTGTGGTGTTTGATGTCATCAAAGCATCCATCCGGTAAAGGTGATATGCATGATCTCATGGTCGAAGGAATTAGGTTACTATGTATCAGAAAGCATATAGCAATTGAACTATTGAAATGACTTGATCTTTATGCTACGCTTGTCTATAGGAGTATGTCCACCATATCATTCTCCTAACGATATGATCTTGTTGTTGATAACATCTCAATGTTCATGATAGGGAAACCACAATCATTAATCAACCAACAAGCTAGTGAAGTATAGAGGCTATACTAGGGACTTAAAATTAAGTTTACAATTCACACAAGTATTAATGGTTTCCTTGTTAATACTATTATAGCATGAATGTAAACATTTATCATAAATACGAAGATATAATAATAACCACATTTATTATTGCCTCTAGGGCATATCTCCAACAGTCTCCCACTTGCACTAGAGTCATCTAATCTAGATTACATGGTAATATACCGAACACCCATGGCAGTTTGGTGTTGGTCATGTTTTGCCCTCGGGAGAGGTTTAGTCAACGGATCCGCCACATTCAGATCTGTGTGTACTTTGCAAATCTTTATATCCCCATCATGGATATGTTCTCGAATAGCGTGAAAACGCAGTTTGATATGCTTCAGCTTCTTGTGTGACCTTGGTTCTTGCGCATTGGCTATGGCGCCCATGTTATCACAGTAGATAGACATTGGGTCCAGCGCACTTGGAACCACACCCAGCTCTGTAATGAACTCTTTCATCCATATCGCTTCTTGTGAAGCCTCCGAAGCAGCCATGTATTCCGATTCAGTTGAAGATCTCGCCACAACGCTTTGCTTTGCACTCCTCCAGCTAACTGCTGCACCATTCAAAATAAATACGTACCCAGATTGTGATTTAGAATCATCTGGATCGGTGTTCCAACTGGCATCGGTGTAACCATTAACAACGAGCTGTTCATCACCTCCATAAGAAAGAACCATATCCTTAGTTCTTCTCAAGTACTTAAGGATGTTTTTGACCGCTGTCCAATGATCCACTCCTGGATCACTTTGATATCTGCTAGTTAGACTAACAGCATATGCGATGTCGGGTCTAGTACATAGCATGGCATACATTAGAGATCCTATGGCTGAGGCATAGGGAGTTTTACTCATCCTTTCTCTATCTTCCGCCGATGTTGGACTTTGAGTTTTACTCAAGGTCGTATTGGGCAACATGGGCAAGAACCCTTTCTTGCTTTCTTCCATTCCAAACTTCTTTAGAACTTTGTCCAAATATGTACTCTGTGACAATGATATTTGGCGTTTGGATCTATCTCTATAAATCTTTATGCCTAATATGTAAGCTGCTTCGCCAAGATCTTTCATTGAAAAACTATTATTCAAATATTCCTTGACACTATTAAGAAGGTCTACATCATTCCCAATCAACAATATGTCATCCACATACAGTATTAAGAATGCTACAGAGCTCCCACTCACTTTCTTGTAAATACAAGCTTCTCCATAAGTTTGTATAAAACCAAAACTTTTGATTACCTTATCAAAACGTTGATTCCAACTTCGGGATGCTTGCTTCAATCCATAGATGGACCGTTGAAGCTTGCATACCTTGTTAGCATCTTTAGGATCGACAAAACCTTTGGGTTGCATCATATACAACTCTTCATCAATGTCCCCATTGAGGAATGCTGTTTTGACATCCATCTGCCATATCTCATAATCATAATATGCAGCGATTGCTAACATAATCCTCACAGACTTTAGCTTCGCTACCGGTGAGAAAGTCTCATCGTAGTCAATTCCTTGAATTTGTCGAAACCCTTTTGCGACAAGTCGAGCTTTATAGACAGTAACATTACCATCAGCATCTGTTTTCTTCTTGAAAATCCATTTGTTCTCGACAGCCTTCCGGTCATCTGGTAAGTCCACCAAAGTCCATACTTGGTTTTCATACATGGATCCAATCTCGGATTTCATGGCTTCTTGCCATTTATTGGAATCTGGGCTCATCATCGCTTCCTCATATGTCTCGGGGTCATCGGTGTTATCCACCACCATGACATTCATAACGGAATCATACCAATCTGGAGTGGTACGAGTTCTCGCTGACCTCCGAGGCTCTGTAGTAACTTCAACCGAAGTTTCATGATCACCATCATTAGCTTCCTCTCTTATTGGTGCAGGCACCACAGGAACTTCTTCCGGTGCTGCGCTACTCGCAATTTCGAGAAAAGGTTCGACAACCTCATCGAGTTCTACTTTCCTTCCAGTCACTTCTTTCGAGAGAAATTCCTTCTCTAGAAAGGATCCATTCTTGGCAACGAAGATTTTGCCTTCGGATCTATGATAGAAGGTATACCCAATAGTTTCCTTTGGGTATCCTATGAAGACGCATTTTTCCGCTTTGGGTTCAAGCTTGTCCGGCTGTAACTTCTTTACATAGGCTTCGCATCCCCAAACTTTAAGGAACGACAATTTAGGTTTCTTCCCAAACCATAATTCATACGGTGTCGTTTCAACGGATTTAGACGGTGCCCTATTTAAAGTGAATGCGGCTGTTTCTAATGCATAACCCCAAAATGATAGCGGTAAATCTGTAAGTGACATCATAGAACGAACCATATCTAAGAGAGTTCGATTACGACGTTCGGACACACCATTACGCTGTGGTGTTCCCGGCGGTGTCAATTGTGAAAGTATTCCGCACTTCTTTAAATGCTCGCCAAACTCGTAACTTAGATATTCACCTCCACGATCAGAACGTAGAAATTTAATCTTCTTGTTACGTTGATTCTGTACCTCACTTTGAAACTCCTTAAACTTCTCGAAAGTTTCAGACTTATGTTTCATGAAATAGATATACCCATATCTACTCAAGTCATCCGTGAAGGTAAGAACATAACGATAACCACCGCGCGATGCTACACTCATTGGACCACACACATCGGTATGTATGATTTCCAATAAGTCCGTAGCTCGCTCCATCATACCAGAAAATGGAGTCTTAGTCATTTTACCCATCAGACATGCTTCGCATCTTTCAAGTGATTCAAAATCAAGTGATTCAAGAAGTCCATTGGAATGGAGTTTCTTCATACGTTTCACTCCGATGTGACCAAGACGACAGTGCCACATATAGGTCGAATTATCGCTTGATTTCAAACGTTTAGCTTCAATATTGTTGATATGTGTATTTCCACTATCGAGATTCAATAAGAATAGACCATCTATCAAAGGTGCATGTGCGTAAAACATATTACTCATATAAATCGAACAACCATTATTCTCTGATTTAAACAAGTAACCGTCTCGCAATAAACAAGATCCTGAGATAATGTTCATGCTTAACGCAGGCACTAAATAACAATTATTTAAGTATAAAACTAATCCCGATGGTAGATGAAGAGGTAGCGTGCCGACCGCGATCACATCAACCTTTGATCCGTTTCCCACGCGCATCGTCACCTCGTTCTTTGATAGCTTCCGTTTATTCTGCAGCACCTGTTTCGAGTTACAAATATGAGCAACCGAACCAGTATCAAATACCCAGGCACTACTACGAATACTAGTGAGATACACATCAATAACATGTATATCAGATATACCTTTCTTCTTGATGTTGCCGTTCTTCAAATCCGCCAAGTACTTTGGGCAATTCCGCTTCCAGTGACCTACTCCCTTGCAGTAAAAGCACTCAGTTTCAGGCTTTGGTCCAGCCTTGGTTTTCTTCGTCGGCGTGGTAACTTTCTTACCACCCTTCTTGAAGTGTCCCTTTTGCTTAGACTTGCCCTTCTTGAATTTGGTGGTCTTATTGACCATCAACACTTGGTACTCTTTCTTGATCTCCACTTCTGCAGATTTTAACATGGCAAATAGTTCTGGCAACTCTTTGTTCATGTTCTGCATGTTGTAGTTCATCACAAAGTTCCTGTAACTTGGTGGCAATGACTGGAGGACGCGGTAAACCCCCAAAGCATTAGGAATCACTATACCCAAGCTTTGAAGTTTGTTTGCGTGCCCAGACATCTTAAGCACATGCTCACTGACGGAGCTGCCCTCTTCCATCTTGCAGTTAAAGAACTTTTCAGAAGCTTCATAACTTTCAATTGCCGCATGAGTCTCAAAAATCAATTTGAGATCCTCGACAATATCATATGGGTCTGATTCCTCAAACCTTTTCTGAAGCTCCGATTCTAAACCATACAAGATAGCACACTGAACTATGGAGTACTGATTCTTCCGAGCGAGGTAAACATTCTTTACTTCATCGGAAGCATCAGTTGCAGGTGGGTCACCTAGCGGTGCATCCAGCACATAGGTCAAATTACCAACTGTGAGGACAATCCTCAAATTGCGGAACCAATCCGCGAAGTTGCTTCCATTGTTTTTCAACTTTTCTTTCTCTAGGAACGCATTAAAATTGATGGTAGGGGCTGCCATTGATCTACAACATATTTGCAATAGTTTAGACTAAGTTTATGACAAATTGAGTTCAAATTAATTAATGAAATTAAACTAGGTGAACTCCCACTCAAAACAACATCCCTCACATTGTTTTAGTGATCACACGAACCAAATCCACTACATCAACACCGATCATCACGAGAGTTGATATAGTTTCAATGGCGAACAATCATCATGTTCATCATATCTACTATATGATTCATTCTTTACCTTTCGGTAATCCGTGTTCCTGAGACCATGTCTGTACATGCTAGGCTCGTCAAGATCAAACCTTAGCCACCGCATAAGCAAATCTGGCTTGCTTACGTTGTATACACTTGCGGAATCTAACACACCCGATCATCACGTGGTGCTTCGAAACAACAAGCTTTAGCAACGGTGCTAGCTAAGGGTGAACACTTTATGATTTGAAATTCATGTGCATGAGGGATCATCTTATAATGCTACCGTCGTCTACTAAGCAATACAAGATGCATAAAGGATTAACATCACATGCAATTCATAATATGTGATATGATATGGCCTTTCTTCTTTGTGCTTCCGATCTCCATCTTCAAACACGAACATGATCTCCATCATCACCGGCATTGCATCAAGGTCAATGACGCTTCTCCATGGTTGTCGTCCACCGGCTTCAACTATTACAACTACTTTGAATAGACACGCGGGTCTTAACATAAATAAAAGACAACCATATGGCTCCTGCCGGTTGCCGACTTACAATAAGGAACATTGCATACATCAAATATAATCACAATCATGGCCATATCACATCATAGCACTGTTGGAGATATGCCCTAGAGGTAATAATAAATGTAGTTATTATTATATATCTTTGTGTTTATGATAAATGTTTATATTCATGCTATAATAGTATTAACAAGGAAACATTAATACTTGTGTGATTTGTAAACTTAATTTGAAGTCCCTAGTATAGCCTCTATACTTCACTAGCTTGTTGGTTGATTGATGATGTGGTTTCTTTGTCATGAACATTGAGATGTTATCAACAACAAGATCATATCGTTAGGAGAATGATATGGTGGACATACTCCTATAGACAAGCGTAGCATAAAGATCAAGTCATTTCAATAGTTCAATTGCTATATGCTTTCTGATACATAGTAACCTAATTCCTTCGACCATGAGATCATGCATATCACCTTTACTGGATGGATGCTTTGATGTCATCAAACACCACACCGTAACAGGGTGGCTATAAAGGTGGCATTGAGTGTTCGGAAAGTATTGGTTGAAACACATGGATCAAGAGTGGGATTTGTCCATCCACATGACGGATAGATATTCTCTGGGCCCTCTCGGTGAAATGTCATCCAATTAGCTTGCAAGCATGTGACTTGGTCACAAGGGATCACATATCACGGGAACGAGAAAAGAGTACTTATCAGTAACGAGGATGAACTAGGTATGCAGAGATACCGACGATCATAACCTCGGATAAGTAACATATCGTGAGACAAAGGGAAATTGGTATCGTATGTAAGTGGTTCATTCGATCGCAAAGTAATCGTAGAAATATGTGGGAGCCATATGAATTTCCAGATTCCTCTATTGGTTATTGTTCGGAGAAGTGTCTCGATCATGTCCGCATAATTCACGAACCGTAGGGAGACACACTTAAGGATTCGACGTTGTTTGAGTAGTTATGGTATTATGAGAAAGAGACCGAATGTTGTTCGGAGTCTCGGATGGGATCCGGGATATCACGAGGTGATCCGGAATGGTCCGGAGAATAAGATTCATATAAGGAAAGTCCCGTTTCGGAGTTCGGGAATGATTCCGGTGTTTTCATCGGGGATATTCTAGAAGGTTCCGGATTGTCCGGCACTCCGGGGGGGAAGGGGTACATGAATGTGTCATTACATATTGGAATGATTGCATCATGTACTAAGTGTTCTTGCTGTCCCAAATATAGGATTAAATTGAATCCTAAAACAGAAAAGTCAAATGTCCAGTTTGAAAGTCAAACTGCCAAAAACAAGAAACTGTGGGAAACAAGCAAGAGGAGTTGGAACCAACCTGGAGGAGGAGTTGGACTCCTCCAGGCCGGCGCCCAGCCCAAGGCCGAGTTGGGGAGGGACTCCCTCCCTCCCCTGGCGCGCCCACACCCTCCCACCTATATAAGGAGGGGCAGGGCTCCCCTCCTAGACACACAAGTTTCCTATCCTCTAAACTAAACCCTAGATCTAGACCCCGGTTTAGAGCTATTCGGTTTAGAGCCTTCTAATTGGTTTAGAGCCCTCTAATTGGTGTGTCTAATTACTAGACCACTAATAGCCTCTCTCATAAGCTCCACCATACTCGCACCGGCTTAAGGCGAAGCCCTGCGGGATTTCCCCTCTACCTCCGGTACCACGCCGTTGTGCTGCCGGAATCGCGAGGAGAGTGCTACAACCTCCGCTGCCTGCTGGAACAAGGGAGAGGAAGGTCTTCGTCGAGTACCGAACGTGTGACCGACTGCGGGAGCGCTGCGGGAACGCGGCGCCGGAAGGATCGTCTACGCGATCTTGAGATCGGAAAGAGTACGACTACATCACCCACGAGAATCTGCTCTCGTTAAACACTTTGGAATCTTCGAGGGTGAGTTATTCCATCGACTCGTTGCTACAATCTAGTAGATAGATCTTGGCTTGTTTGTTTGTATGCGATAGAAAATTTTTGTTTTCCATGCTACGAACCCCTACAGTGGTATCAGAGCCGTGTCTATATGTAGATCTGTTGCACGAGTAGAACACAATGGTCATTGTGGGCGTTGATGCTTTTATTGTAGATTGCTTTTTGTGTACTTTGCATCTTGCGGTATGTTGGGATGAAGCGGCCCGGGCTAACCTTACATGACATCGTTCATGAGACTTGCTCCACGCTTGACATGCAACTCGTTTTGCATAAGTGGCTTTGCGGGTGCCTGTTTCTCCTAGCATAGTATAGATCCAATTTACAACGGGTGATCAACAATGCTAGTATCAATGTTGTGGTTCTTGTTCGTAAGTTAGAACGACACTTATGGAAAGCCCCAAACCACGTAAAATATGCAAAGAAAGTAGAAGCGTCTAACTTTGTTTTGCAGGGGTGTGCAGTGATGTGATATGGCCATGTTTGTGATTATATTTGATGTATGCAATGTTCCTTATTGTAAGTTGGCAACCGGCAGGAGCCATATGGTTGTCTTTAATTTCTGTTAAGACCTGCGTGTCTATTCAAAATAGTTGTAATAGTTGAAGCTGGTGGACGACAACCATGGAGAAGCGTCATTGACCTTGATGCTATGCCGGTGATGATGGAGATCACATTCGTGCTTGAAGATGGAGATCGGAAGCACAAAGAAGAAAGGCCATATCATATCACATATTATGAATTGCATGTGATGTTAATCCTTTATGCATCTTGTATTGCTTAGTAGACGACGGTAGCATTATAAGATGATCCCTCATACACATAAATTTCAAGTTCTAAAGTGTTCACCCTTAGTATGCACCGTTGCCAAAGCTTGCTGCTTCGAAGCACCACGTGATGATCGGGTGTCTTTGATTCCGCGGGTGAATACAACGTAAGCAAGCCAGATTTGCTTATGCGGAAGCTAAGGTTTGATCTTGACGAGCCTAGCATGTACAGACATGGCCTCAGGAACACGGATCGCCGAAAGGCAAAGCATGAATCATATAGTAGATATGATGAACATGATGATTGTTCGCCATTAAAACTATATCAGCTCTCGTGATGATCGGTGTTGATGTAGTGGATTTGGTTCGTGTGATCACTAAAACAATGTGAGGGATGTTGTTTTGAGTGGGAGTTCACCTAGTTTAATTTCATTAATTAATTTGAACTCAATTTGTCATAAACTTAGTCTAAACTATTGCAAATATGTTGTAGATCAATGGCAGCCCCTACCATCAATTTTAATGCGTTCCTAGAGAAAGAAAAGTTGAAAAACAATGGAAGCAACTTCGCGGATTGGTTCCGCAATTTGAGGATTGTCCTCACAGCTGGTAATTTGACCTATGTGCTGGATGCACCGCTAGGTGACCCACCTGCAGCTGATGCTACCGATGAAGTAAAGAATGTTTACCTCGCTCGGAAGAATCAGTACTCCATAGTTCAGTGTGCTATCTTGTATGGTTTAGAATCGGAGCTTCAGAAAAGGTTTGAAGAGTCAGATCCATATGATATTGTCGAGGATCTCAAATTAATCTTTGAGACTCATGCGGCAATTGAAAGTTATGAAGCTTCTGAAAAGTTCTTTAACTGCAAGATGGAAGAGGGTAGCTCCGTCAGTGAGCATGTGCTTAAGATGTCTGGGCACGCAAATAAACTTCAAAGTTTGGGTATAGTGATTCCTAATACTTTGGGAGTTTACCGCATCCTCCAATCACTACCACCAAGTTACAAGAACTTTGTGATGAACTACAACATGCAGAACATGAACAAAGAGTTGCCAGAACTATTTGCTATGTTAAAATCTGCAGAAGTGGAGATCAAGAAAGAGCACCAAGTGTTGATGGTCAATAAGACCACCAAATTCAAGAAAGGCAAGTCTAAGCAAAAGGGACACTTCAAGAAGGGTGGTAAGAAAGTTACCACGCCGACGAAGAAGACCAAGGCTGGACCTAAGCCTGAAACTGAGTGCTTTTACTGCAAGGGAGAAGGTCACTGGAAGCGGAATTGCCCAAGGTACTTGGCCGATTTGAAGAACGGCAACATCAAGAAGAAAGGTATATCTGATATACATGTTATTGATGTGTATCTCACTAGTACTCGTAGTAGTGCCTGGGTATTTGATACTGGTTCGGTTGCTCATATTTGTAACTCGAAACAGGAGCTGCAGAATAAACGGAAGCTAGTGAAGAACGAGGTGACGATGCGCGTAGGAAACGGATCAAAGGTTGATGTGATCGCGGTCGGCACGCTACCTCTTCATCTACCATCGGGATTAGTTTTATACTTAAATAATTGTTATTTGGTGCCTGCATTAAGCATGAACATTATATCAGGATCTTGTTTATTGCGAGACAGTTACTTGTTTAAATCCGAGAATAATGGTTGTTCGATTTATATGAGTAATGTGTTTTATGCACATGCACCTTTGATAGATGGTCTATTCATATTGAATCTCGATAGTAGAAATACACATATTAATAACATTGAGGCTAAACGTTTGAAATCAAGCGATAATTTGACCTATATGTGGCACTGTCGTCTTGGTCACATTGGAGTGAAACGTATGAAGAAACTCCATTCCGATGGACTTCTTGAATCACTTGATTTTGAATCACTTGAAGGATGCGAAGCATGTCTGATGGGTAAAATGACTAAAACTCCATTTTCTGGTATAATGGAGCGAGCTACAGACTTATTGGAAATCATACATACCGATGTGTGTGGTCCAATGAGTGTAGCATCGCGCAGTGGTTATCGTTATGTTCTTACCTTCACGGATGACTTGAGTAGATATGGGTATATCTATTTCATGAAACATAAGTCCGAAACTTTCGAGAAGTTTAAGGAGTTTCAAAGTGAGGTAGAGAATCAACGTAACAAGAAGATTAAATTTCTACGTTCTGATCGTGGAGGTGAATATCTAAGTTACGAGTTTGGCGAGCATTTAAAGAAGTGCGGAATACTTTCACAATTGACACCGCCGGGAACACCACAGCGTAATGGTGTGTCTGAACGTCGTAATCGAACTCTCTTAGATATGGTTCGTTCTATGATGTCACTTACAGATTTACCGCTATCATTTTGGGGTTATGCATTAGAAACAGCCGCATTCACTTTAAATAGGGCACCATCTAAATCCGTTGAAACGACACCGTATGAATTATGGTTTGGGAAGAAACCTAAATTGTCGTTCCTTAAAGTTTGGGGATGCGAAGCCTATGTAAAGAAGTTACAGCCGGACAAGCTTGAACCCAAAGCGGAAAAATGCGTCTTCATAGGATACCCGAAGGAAACTATTGGGTATACCTTCTATCATAGATCCGAAGGCAAAATCTTCGTTGCCAAGAATGGATCCTTTCTAGAGAAGGAATTTCTCTCGAAAGAAGTGACTGGAAGGAAAGTAGAACTCGACGAGGTTGTCGAACCTTCTCTCGAAATTGCGAGTAGCGCAGCACCGGAAGAAGTTCCTGTGGTGCCTGCACCAATAAGAGAGGAAGCTAATGATAGTGATCATGAAACTTCGGTTGAAGTTGCTACAGAGCCTCGGAGGTCAACGAGAACTCGTACCACTCCAGATTGGTATGATTCCGTTATGAATGTCATGTTGGTGGACAACACCGATGACCCCGAGACATATGAGGAAGCGATGATGAGCCCAGATTCCAATAAATGGCAAGAAGCCATGAAATCCGAGATTGGATCCATGTACGAAAACCAAGTATGGACTTTGGTGGACTTACCGGATGGCCGGAAGGCTGTCGAGAACAAATGGATTTTCAAGAAGAAAACAGATGCTGATGGTAATGTTACTGTCTATAAAGCTCGACTTGTCGCAAAAGGGTTTCGACAAATTCAAGGAGTTGACTACGATGAGACTTTCTCACCGGTAGCGAAGCTAAAGTCTGTGAGGATTATGTTAGCAATCGCTGCATATTATGATTATGAGATATGGCAGATGGATGTCAAAACAGCATTCCTCAATGGAGACATTGATGAAGAGTTGTATATGATACAAACCAAAGGTTTTGTCGATCCTAAAGATGCTAACAAAGTATGCAAGCTTCAACGGTCCATCTATGGATTGAAGCAGGCATCCCGAAGTTGGAATCAACGTTTTGATAAGGTAATCAAAAGTTTTGGTTTTATACAAACTTATGGAGAAGCTTGTATTTACAAGAAAGTGAGTGGGAGCTCTGTAGCATTCTTAATACTGTATGTGGATGACATATTGTTGATTGGGAATGATGTAGACCTTCTTAATAGTGTCAAGGAATATTTGAATAATAGTTTTTCAATGAAGGATCTTGGCGAAGCAGCTTATATATTAGGCATAAAGATTTATAGAGATAGATCGAAACGCCAAATATCATTGTCACAAAGTACATATTTGGACAAAGTTCTAAAGAGGTTTGGAATGGAAGATAGCAAGAAAGGGTTCTTGCCCATGTTACCCAATACGACCTTGAGTAAAACTCAAAGTCCGACATCGGCAGAAGATAGAGAAAGGATGAGTAAGACTCCCTATGCCTCAGCCATAGGATCTCTAATGTATGCCATGCTATGTACTAGACCCGACATCGCATATGCTGTTAGTTTAACTAGCAGATATCAAAGTGATCCAGGAGTGGATCATTGGACAGCGGTCAAAAACATCCTTAAGTACTTGAGAAGAACTAAGGATATGGTTCTTTCTTATGGAGGTGATGAACAGCTCGTTGTTAATGGTTACACCGATGCTAGTTGGAACACCGATCCAGATGATTCTAAATCACAATCTGGATACGTATTTATTTTGAATGGTGCAGCAGTTAGCTGGAGGAGTGCAAAGCAAAGCGTTGTGGCGAGATCTTCAACTGAATCGGAATACATGGCTGCTTCGGAGGCTTCACAAGAAGCGATATGGATGAAAGAGTTCATTACAGAGCTGGGTGTGGTTCCTAGTGCGCTGGACCCAATGTCTATCTACTGTGATAACATGGGCACCATAGCCAATGCGCAAGAACCAAGGTCACACAAGAAGCTGAAGCATATCAAGCTACGTTTTCACGCTATTCGAGAACATATCCAGGATGGGGATATAAAGATTTGCAAAGTACACACAGATCTGAATGTGGCGGATCCGTTGACTAAACCTCTCCCGAGGGCAAAACATGACCAACACCAAACTGCCATGGGTGTTCGGTATATTACCATGTAATCTAGATTAGATGACTCTAGTGCAAGTGGGAGACTGTTGGAGATATGCCCTAGAGGTAATAATAAATGTAGTTATTATTATATATCTTTGTGTTTATGATAAATGTTTATATTCATGCTATAATAGTATTAACAAGGAAACATTAATACTTGTGTGATTTGTAAACTTAATTTGAAGTCCCTAGTATAGCCTCTATACTTCACTAGCTTGTTGGTTGATTGATGATGTGGTTTCTTTGTCATGAACATTGAGATGTTATCAACAACAAGATCATATCGTTAGGAGAATGATATGGTGGACATACTCCTATAGACAAGCGTAGCATAAAGATCAAGTCATTTCAATAGTTCAATTGCTATATGCTTTCTGATACATAGTAACCTAATTCCTTCGACCATGAGATCATGCATATCACCTTTACTGGATGGATGCTTTGATGTCATCAAACACCACACCGTAACAGGGTGGCTATAAAGGTGGCATTGAGTGTTCGGAAAGTATTGGTTGAAACACATGGATCAAGAGTGGGATTTGTCCATCCACATGACGGATAGATATTCTCTGGGCCCTCTCGGTGAAATGTCATCCAATTAGCTTGCAAGCATGTGACTTGGTCACAAGGGATCACATATCACGGGAACGAGAAAAGAGTACTTATCAGTAACGAGGATGAACTAGGTATGCAGAGATACCGACGATCATAACCTCGGATAAGTAACATATCGTGAGACAAAGGGAAATTGGTATCGTATGTAAGTGGTTCATTCGATCGCAAAGTAATCGTAGAAATATGTGGGAGCCATATGAATTTCCAGATTCCTCTATTGGTTATTGTTCGGAGAAGTGTCTCGATCATGTCCGCATAATTCACGAACCGTAGGGAGACACACTTAAGGATTCGACGTTGTTTGAGTAGTTATGGTATTATGAGAAAGAGACCGAATGTTGTTCAGAGTCTCGGATGGGATCCGGGATATCACGAGGTGATCCGGAATGGTCCGGAGAATAAGATTCATATAAGGAAAGTCCCGTTTCGGAGTTCGGGAATGATTCCGGTGTTTTCATCGGGGATATTCTAGAAGGTTCCGGATTGTCCGGCACTCCGGGGGGGAAGGGGTACATGAATGTGTCATTACATATTGGAATGATTGCATCATGTACTAAGTGTTCTTGCTGTCCCAAATATAGGATTAAATTGAATCCTAAAACAGAAAAGTCAAATGTCCAGTTTGAAAGTCAAACTGCCAAAAACAAGAAACTGTGGGAAACAAGCAAGAGGAGTTGGAACCAACCTGGAGGAGGAGTTGGACTCCTCCAGGCCGGCGCCCAGCCCAAGGCCGAGTTGGGGAGGGACTCCCTCCCTCCCCTGGCGCGCCCACACCCTCCCACCTATATAAGGAGGGGCAGGGCTCCCCTCCTAGACACACAAGTTTCCTATCCTCTAAACTAAACCCTAGATCTAGACCCCGGTTTAGAGCTATTCGGTTTAGAGCCTTCTAATTGGTTTAGAGCCCTCTAATTGGTGTGTCTAATTACTAGACCACTAATAGCCTCTCTCATAAGCTCCACCATACTCGCACCGGCTTAAGGCGAAGCCCTGCGGGATTTCCCCTCTACCTCCGGTACCACGCCGTTGTGCTGCCGGAATCGCGAGGAGAGTGCTACAACCTCCGCTGCCTGCTGGAACAAGGGAGAGGAAGGTCTTCGTCGAGTACCGAACGTGTGACCGACTGCGGGAGCGCTGCGGGAACGCGGCGCCGGAAGGATCGTCTACGCGATCTTGAGATCGGAAAGAGTACGACTACATCACCCACGAGAATCTGCTCTCGTTAAACACTTTGGAATCTTCGAGGGTGAGTTATTCCATCGACTCGTTGCTACAATCTAGTAGATAGATCTTGGCTTGTTTGTTTGTATGCGATAGAAAATTTTTGTTTTCCATGCTACGAACCCCTACAAGCACACCCCTGCAAAACAAAGTTAGACGCCTCTACTTTCTTTGCATATTTTACGTGGTTTGGGGCTTTCAATAAGTGTCGTTCTAACTTACGAACAAGAACCACAACATTGATACTAGCATTGTTGATCACCCGTTGTAAATTGGATCTTAACTATGCTAGGAGAAACAGGCACCCGCAAAGCCACTTATGCAATACAAGTTGCATGTCAAGCGTGGAGCAAGTCTCATGAACGATGTCATGTAAGGTTAGCCCGGGCCGCTTCATCCCAACATACCGCAAGATGCAAAGTACACAAAAAGCAATCTACAATAAAAGCATCAACGCCCACAATGACCATTGTGTTCTACTCGTGCAACAGATCTACATATAGACACGGCTCTGATACCACTGTAGGGGTTCGTAGCATGGAAAACAAAAATTTTCTATCGCATACAAACAAACAAGCCAAGATCTATCTACTAGATTGTAGCAACGAGTCGATAGAGGAACTCACCCTCGAAGATTCCAAAGCGGTTAACGAGAGCAGATTCTCGTGGATGATGTAGTCGTACTCTTCCGATCTCAAGATCGCGTAGACGATCCTTCCGGCGCCACGTTCCGGCAGCGCTCCCGCAGTCGGTCACACGTTCGGTACTCGACGAAGACCTTCCTCTCCCTTGTTCCAGCAGGCAGCGGAGGTTGCAGCACTCTCCTCGCGATTCCGGCAGCACAACGGCGTGGTACCGGAAGTAGAGGGGAAATCCCGCAGGGCTTCGCCTTAAGCCGGTGCGAGTATGGTGGAGCTTATGAGAGAGGCTATTAGTGGTCTAGTAATTAGACACACCAATTAGAAGGCTCTAAACCAATTAGAAGGGTCTAAACCGTTGGCTAAAGCAATTAGAAGCTCTAATCCAAAACGGCTCTAAACCGGAGATCTAGAGGTGAAAGTTGTGTGTCTCTAGGAGGAGCCATGCCCCTCCTTTTATGGGAGGGGGGTCTTGGCGCGCCAGGGGAGGGAGGGAGTCCCTCCCCAACTCGGCCTTGGGCTGTGCGCCGGCCTGGAGGAGTCCAACTCCTCCTCCAGGTTGGTTCCAACTCCTCTTGCTTGTTTCCCACAGTTTCTTGTTTTGGCAGTTTGACTTTCAAACTGGACATTTGACTTTTCTGTTTTAGGATTCAATTTAATCCTTTATTTGGGACAGCAAGAACACTTAGTACATGATGCAATCATTCCAATATGTAATGACACATTCATGTACCCCTCCCCCCCCCCCCCCGGAGTGCCGGACAATCCGGAACCTTCTAGAATAACCCCGATGAAAACACCGGAATCATTCCCGAACTTCGAAACGGGTCTTTCCTTATATGAATCTTATTCTCCGGACCATTCCGGATCACCTCGTGATATCCCGGATCCCATCCGAGACTCCGAACAACATTCGGTCTCTTTCTCATAGTACCATAACTACTCAAACAACGTCGAATCCTTAAGTGTGTCTCCCTACGGTTCGTGAATTATGCGGACATGATCGAGACACTTCTCCGAACAATAACCAATAGAGGAATCTGGAAATTCATATGGCTCCCACATAATTCTACGATTACTTTGCGATCGAATGAACCACTTACATACGATACCAATTTCCCTTTGTCTCACGATATGTTACTTATCCGAGGTTATGATCGTCGGTATCTCTGCATACCTAGTTCAACCTCGTTACTGATAAGTACTCTTTTCTCGTTCCCGTGATATGTGATCCCTTGTGACCAAGTCACATGCTTGCAAGCCAATTGGATGACATTCCACCGAGAGGGCCCAGAGTATATCTATCCGTCATGTGGATGGACAAATCCCACTCTTGATCCATGTGTTTCAACCAATACTTTCCGAACACTTAATGCCACCTTTATAGCCACCCAGTTACGGTGTGGTGTTTGATGTCATCAAAGCATCCATCCGGTAAAGGTGATATGCATGATCTCATGGTCGAAGGAATTAGGTTACTATGTATCAGAAAGCATATAGCAATTGAACTATTGAAATGACTTGATCTTTATGCTACGCTTGTCTATAGGAGTATGTCCACCATATCATTCTCCTAACGATATGATCTTGTTGTTGATAACATCTCAATGTTCATGATAGGGAAACCACAATCATTAATCAACCAACAAGCTAGTGAAGTATAGAGGCTATACTAGGGACTTAAAATTAAGTTTACAATTCACACAAGTATTAATGGTTTCCTTGTTAATACTATTATAGCATGAATGTAAACATTTATCATAAATACGAAGATATAATAATAACCACATTTATTATTGCCTCTAGGGCATATCTCCAACACGTTTGACTTTTCAAACTAGCTATTTGACTCTTCAAACTAGGATTTGAATTAATCCTTTATTTGGTTCAGCGACGACACTTAGTACATTATGCAATCATACCAACTTGATACAACACATTCATGTATCGTTCCCCTCCGGAGTGCCGGACATTCCGAAACATTCTAGAACATTCCCGATGAAAACACTGGAACCATTCCCCAACTCCGAGGAGACTTTCCTTATATGAATCTTATTCTCCGGACCATTCCGGATCTCCTCGTGATATCCCGAATCCCATCCGGGACTCCGAACAACATTCAGTCTCTTTCTCATCATTCCATAACTACTCAAAACAACGTCGAATCCTTAAGTGTGTCTCCCTACGGTTCGTGAATTATGCAGACATGATCGAGACACTTCTCCGAACAATAACCAATAGAGGAATCTGGAAATTCATATGGCTCCCACATATTTCTACGATTACTTTGCGATCGAATGAACCACTTACATACGATATCAATTTCCCTTTGTCTCACGATAGTTTACTTATCCGAGGTTATGATCGTCGGTATCTCTGCATACCTAGTTCAACCTCGTTACCGATAAGTACTCTTTTCTCGTTCCCGTGATATGTGATCCCTTGTGATCCAGTCACATGCTTGCAAGCTAATTGGATGACATTTCACCGAGAGGGCCCAGAGTATATCTATCCGTCATATGGATGGACAAATCCCACTCTTGATCCATGTGTTTCAACCAATACTTTCCGAACACTCAATGCCACCTTTATAGCCACCCAGTTACGGTGTGGTGTTTGATGTTATCAAAGCATACATCCGGTAAAGGTGATATGCATGATCTCATGGTCGAAGGAATTAGATTACTATGTATCAGAAAGCATATAGCAATTGAACTATTAAAATGACTTGATCTTTATGCTACGCTTATCTATAGGAGTATGTCCATCATATCATTCTCCTAATGATATGATCTTGCTGTTAATAACATCTCAATTTTCATGATAGGGAAACCACAATCATCTATTAACCAACAAGCTAGTATTATATAGAGGCTTTACTAGGGACTTCAAATTAAGTTTACAAATCACACAAGTATCAATGTTTCCTTGTTAATACTATTATAACATGAATGTAAACATTTATCATAAACACAAAGATATAATAATAACTTCATTTATTATTGCCTCTAGGGCATATCTCCAACACCTGCTACCCTCTATGAAGGTACCTTTCTCCTATTTTCTAAGTTGAGTCAGTAAACCTACTTCCTATCTATCTCCAGCAAGCTTTTGAGTTGTTGTGTTGCAAGCATTCATATGGTGATTTATTCAATCATGTTCTTTATCTTCCTTGTTTGCACAAAACTCTTATCTATTGAGTATTACTTTGAAATCCTTCATTGAAAAACCTTTTTGAGAAAAGAGCGCTCCTGTTGTAAAACTTCTACAAAAAGCTTTTTGTGAAACTGTTTGCCAGCTGTTTTCTGACCAAGAACAAGAGTTTGCCAATTCAAATTATGATTTATCTTTATGCATCTCTATTGTGACTCCTGTACTTGTTGCAAGCTAAGTTATATAATGGTGAGCTGCTTTCTTCCATGAGTTGTGTAATGGTAAGTGTGATGCTTCTTGTCCGTATTCTTTTATCGACACTTCACTCCATAAACCTGTGGACATGTTTACTGAGCTCAGTTTTTTCTTGGGGACAAGCGAAGGTCTAAGCTTGGGGGGAGTTGATACGTCCAATTTGCATCACCATTCTATATCATAATTTGCATGTATTCATTGATATATATCTTATTATGAGGTAATACTTATGTCTTTTCATCTGTTTATGCATGTTGGATGATTCTTGGAGGATGGACTGCTGGAGTCTGGATTCTGACGAAAAAAGAGGTGTTTTGATGCAATTTCGTGAAGATCAGAAAAATACCAGAAAAATATGGGAAAATTATATTACCCCAGAAGACAGAGGAAGCCAGAAGGGCAGGTGAAGAAGGGACACAGGGGGCCCACCCCTCGCCTCCCTAGGCGTGGGCCCACCTTGCGCCGCGCCTAGGGCAGGTGTGGCCCACCTGGCCGGCCTCCGACTCCGCCCTATCGCCTATATCTTCCTTACGGAACCCTAACACCAGGGGGACATAGATAGATTTCCGCCGCCTCTGCGGGACGGAAAACACCGGGAGAGAAAGATCTCCCCGGCAGACAGATTTCTGCCGGGGAAATTCCTTCTCGGAGAGGGTAGATCGTCGCCATCAACACCGTCATCAAGCTAGGCTTAATAGGGATCATCATCATCCACACCATCATCTCCACCAACACCATCATCACCACTCCGTCCTGCTATAACAATGGTGTTGGATATTGCTTTGGTTCTTAGGGGAAACTTTCTCGGTGTTAATTACTATTGTAGTTGATGCTTGTGAGTGGAACCATTGGATTATTGTTTATGTTTAGATTGTTATTCATCACCATATCATATTTCATCTTGATCCATATGATGTCTTGTGAGTAGTTCGTTTAGTTCTTGATGACATGGGAGAAGTCATGTTGTTATTAGTGGATTTGTGTTGAGTTATTATTCAATGGTTTAGTATTTAAGTTGTGGTGCTATTATTCTAGTGGTGTCATATGAATGTCGACTACATGATACTTCACCATTTATGGGCCTAGGGGAATGCATTGTGTATTTGGCTACTAATTGTGGGGTTGCCGGAGTGACAGAAACCTGAACCCCCATTAGGACACCTTTGCACAAGGGAGTGTAGGATCTCAGAGTTTAAGGCCGTGGTTAGGTTTACATCTTAATTACTTTCCTGTAGTTGCGGATGCTTGCAGGGGGTTTAATCACAAGTATGTATTAGTCCAAGTAAGAGCGGTACATTAGCACAGGTTCACCCACACAACACTTACAACATCAAAGAAGAGTACGCAGCTATATAAAGCGAAAGCACTTGACAGAATTCCCATGTGTCCTCAAGAACGTTTGGTCCTTATAAGTATTTCCACCGGCTTGTCCTTTGCTAAGAAAGGATTGGGCCACTTTCTGCGTTTGTTCTTTATTACTTGCACTTTGTTTTGTTGCTTTATCAGAAAACCCCTAAAAATCTGTTTGCTAAGTATTTGCAGAGAGTTCCTGCTCCATACCACTAGTCAGCACCTTCTGCTCCTCGTTGGGATCGACATTCCTATTTATCAAAAGTACTGCGATACACCCCTATACTTGTGGGTCATCAGTGGAGTATTAGGGATTCCCCGGAAATCTAGGGTTTATAAGCCGGAGAGGAGGAGGTGGAGTCGGTGGCGGCTAGGGAGGCGGCGACGAACCGACAGCGGCGGCAGCCCGGCGGTGGTGTGGGGAGGGGATGGTGTTGTCTGTCTTGGGGCACCCCCTCCCCTCTATTTATGAGAGGGAGGATAGCTTGGGAGAGGGAAGTTTGAATCCTTCCCCAACTCCTTCTCCTACTTGGCTTGTGGTGGAGGGAGAGAAGGATTCTTTCCTTCCTCCACCAGGATACATTGTCCTAATTTGACTTTTCAAACTTGCCTTTTGACTTTCAATTTGGAGCTATATTTCTTTCATACAAACGTCCAACCATGTGACTTAGTACAAGACGCAATCATTCCACTTAGTCATGACACATTCATGTACCCTTCCCCTTCCGGTCCGGTGAACCTTCTAGACCCTTCATGATCATTCCGGTGAAAACACCGGAATCATTCCCGAACTCCAGAATTAGACTTTCCTTATATGAATCTTATTATCCGGACCATTCTGGATCTCCTCGTGATATCATGGATCCCATCTGAGACTCCGAATAACATTCGGTCTCCCTACTTACATTCCATATCTACTAAACAACATCGAATCCTTAAGTGTGTCTCCCTACGGTTCGTGAATTATGCAGACATGACCGAGACTCTTCTGCGATCAATAACCAATAGAGGAATCTAAAAATTCATATGGTTCCCACATATTTCTACAATTACTTTGCGATCGAATGAACCACTTACATACGATACCAATTTCCCTTTGTTTCACGATATTTTACTTATCCGAGGTCTGATCGTTGGTATCTCTGCATACCTACTTCAACCTCGTTACAGATAAGTATTCTTTTATCGTTCCCGTGATATGTGATCCCTTGTGATCCAGTCACATGCTTGCAAGCTAATTGGATGACATTCCACCGAGAGGGCCTAGAATATATCTATCTGTTATATGGATGGACAAATCCCACTCTTGATCCATGTGCCTCAACACATACTTTCCGAACACCCAATGCCACCTTTATAGCCACCCAGTTACGGTGTGGTGTTTGATGTCATCAAAGCATCCTTCCGGTGATGGTGATTAGCATGATCTCATGGTCGAAGGAATTAAGTTACTATGTATCAGAAAGCTTATAGCAAACAGACTATTGAAATGAATTGATCTTTATGCTACGCTTATCTATAGGAGTATGTCCATCACACCATTCTCCTAATGATATGATCTTGTTGTTAATAACATCTCAATGTTCATGATAAGGAAACCATGATCATCTATCAACCAACAAGCTAGTATTATAAAGAGGCTTTACTAGGAACTCTAATTTAGTTTACAAATCACACAAGTATTAATGTTTCCGGTTAATACTGTTATAGCACGAATGTAAACATTTATCATAAACACAAAGATATAATAACAACTACTTTTATTATTGCCTCTAGGACATATCTCCAACATAATCTACTACATTTAATTTAAAATTATATCATATTCTACAAGACCATAGCCTGCAGAAGACAACAACAAAAATAACGCTGAAGCTTTTAAATACTCCCTCCGACCCAAATTAGTTGACTCAAATTTGTTAAGATACGGATGAATCTAATAATAAATCATGTCTAGATACAACCGAATCTAGACAAATCTAAATCAACTAATTTGGGTCAAAGGGAGTAGTATATTACTAAGCCAACAATACATTTTCAAAGTTCAAACCATGTGTGTGTGAAAAATATTCCAAATCTCATCCCTGAACACTCTAGCTACCACACAGTTAAGAACCATATATGGGACGGATTTCGGTTCATTGAACATAACACATACTACAGATTTTTCATGTCCCTCCCATTAAGATTATCTCTAGTCATTGTTTTATTTTGAATGAATAACCAAAATAAAATCCTAACTCCTTGGAAAAAAACTTAACTTTCTCTACAACTGATTTAATCATATATTGTTAGTTATAGCATATATGGCAAAGCATAATACACTTTGTTCTATGTCTTTTCCCAAGTTAAAGTCTATCACTTCTAACTGTGCCACCAATCAATGATGGCACGGGAAAATTCTGCTATAAGTTAACATGAATATTTCCCTAATGGGATTTTGACAAACCAACGTATCCTCCCAAAGTCTAATTATTCTCCCACTACCTGCCACAACTTGTAACCAAATTTAATAGCTTGGAGAGTATCCATTATATTCCTATCCAAAATCTTCAAGGACCCATCATGACAATAAAACATACTTGGATTCTCGTAATTATACTTTGACACCCTTTCATCCATGATCTAATGTGGCAAATGTTTAAATCCCACAAATTAGGAACACCTAACCCTCCAAAAAAAATCATACAAACATGTTACCAATTAGCCATGTGTATCTTATGATGTCCCTCATAGTCATTATGCAACCAACTGGTCATTTGGTATCTATAATCTGTAGGCCCACTTCAGGAATTTTGTATAATAGAGGAAATAAATTGGAATATGAGATAAACATGATCTACTAGTATTTACAATTATCCTCTCCCCACGAGAGAGAAGTTCACCTCTCCACCCAGGTATTCTAGTTGAGCAAAATCTTAGAATGCCATCAAAGGATTCTTTAGAATGTCGTCAAATTAGTTGTTGTCCAGAGAATTCTTGATGGCATTCTCAGAACAACGATACTCGTTTGATGGCATTCTTAGAATGACGACTGGTTTGATGGTATTCTCGAGAAACGGCAATTGTTAATTTCCTCAAGATTTGTCCACTCAGGGTTAGAGATCCTCTTAGTTCAACTTATCATAGTGCGGAGGAATGTCTAAATACTTTATAGGAAATGTTCACACCACACAATGAATGATATCCGCAAAAGGTTGATATTCCTCCACATCCATACCCATGCTGGTAATTTCACTTTTGTGGCAATCAATCTTCATGGCAAAGAACTACTCAAAGCATGTTAAGATCCACTTTAGATTCACAACTGATATTGGATCATTATCTCAAAATAGAAGCACACCATCAACACATGAAAGATCATTACACCCTCGCCACAAACTAGGGCAGCATAAGTCTCTAATCAACTCAGCCTCGCCGCATTTAGGTAACATCATAGAAAATGCATCCAGCGACCATGCATGGTTCTCGAGTGAATTTTGTGTTTTGTGTCTATATAGATAGACAATGATGCGCACATATCACGTGATTCAGGTACCTTGTGCGAGTTGAAGATTGTATCGCGGAAATTCGCTTGATCCCGGGTGCATATACTCCTTTTACCAAAACACATGTCTCAAATTGTATTTTTTTTTTAAAGGTGTGCATCTCTCTCTCACTAAAACATGTAAACACACAACGCGGAACGGCAGGCCTGCAGCTGCGGCCTGCTCCCCTTTTTTTTTCTCTAGCACATTTGAAAATGGGTGATCGTGCAGCCTGCGGCCCGCAGAGCAAGGCTTCAGCAGTCATGCACGTTGCACTGCCGTAACGATCACAGCATGACTTTGTGAGACTGATACACCCCATGAATGCATGAGAAAATGATGGCCCCGGCCTCCCGGGACAGGTGTCTGGCATAGACGCTGGGAGGGTAGCATAGCACGAGTTCCTCTTCATTTTCCAGCAGTACAACCGCTACGTACGGTCCGACTGCACGTCGAAGAACACGAGCGGAGGTTCAACTGTTCGTAGAGGTTTAGAAATTAGAAAAGAAAAATCAAGTGTCTTTTTTTTCGCATGGTAGAAAAATCAAGTGTCTGCTCCTTGCTCTGCAAGCTCTTCCAGATCGTGGCACCGTACCGGGATACATAATGCAAAATGTTTCAGCCACATGCATCTCATTCCAGCTGGCTATACTTAAATAAAACTTGCATCTCGTTCCTGGCAATAATAAGATAACATGAGCCGAACCCCATGGATTCTCTGCCACATGATCCACCGAAAACGGTTCAGAGGACACACAGTTTCTCTTTCATTGTTTTTTCTTTTATAATCGAGCACGCTGCACGCAGTCTTGCATACACAGGGATCAGATCAGCTTCTTGTATATCCTTAAACAATCAGCATGTGGTGAGATGAACCTGAAGGAGTAGATAAGACGCAGAGAAACGGCAGCAGCAAGAAAAGAGGGCTCATCGCCCATGTTCTCAGATTCTCGAAATCGTCTTTCATCCCGCTATATTAATAAAACAATCGCACCGATACAAGGTCGGTTTGAACCGAAGAAAACGCTGGGACAATAGCACACACTCCCTTCGTTTGGAAATATAAACATCTTATATTTCCAAACGGAGGGAGTACATGTCTAAAAGGAAAAGGAATGAAAACAAAGGCGAATCGACTAGGCGATGAAGACCTGCAATCGCTGCATCCTGTGACTTTGGCCCACCACGCTCCAAGCACACCGAAGCCGAGTACCTAGAAGCCTCTTCCCGAGATAAGCGCTATCGACACAGTATTGCTGCCCGAACCATGGTCCTAGGGTTTCCCCCGATACTCCGAGTAAAGTGGAGACAAAACCTTCCCTTGACGGCCTCCGGGAAGCAATGGAGCTACCCGGAGACGGCACCGCGTCAGGGTCAGACAAACCGACATGGATTTCTCCCAACATCCGCACCCACACAAACCATGGCGCAACGGAACACCACCACCCCGCTTCGCCACCAACCAGCATGCGCCACCACAACCTTGAAATCACCATCGTCGTCTCTTCATGGACACCGACACGTGCCCTGAACGGTTGAGGCACACGACATCGCCGGGATGAGGGACAATAGCCCCGTAGCCCGTGGGAGGAACCCACCTCCAACGCCAAGAGGCAGTCATCGACCGGATAGATCAGCCGGAGCACGCCATGCCCAAGCAGGCCCAACCGGGCCCAGACGGGCCCGTAAAGCCCCACCGCTGCTGCAATGGGCAGGCCGCAGCTCCGCATCCCCAACCTAGCTGCTGTTGCAATGCTTTCATTGTTGAGTCAAGTTTTATTGGTTTGTTTGTGGCATGCTTTCATTGTTCCGCCAAGTTCTAGTGGTCTGCTCGTGGCGTGCTTTCAAATTTGAGCCCGTTCTGGCTCTCCCAAGGCGGTTGTGATGGCTAACTGGCCGAACCGGTGGGATTCTAGGGTTTTATCACCGTAGACCCATGGGGGATTTACACATGAAGTAGCTTATTTACTTAGTTACCTCCACGAGAAAGTCAGAGGATCCATGAGGAGGCATGTTGTCGGTGCTTCGAGTTGATCTGACACTGATGTATCTCCGTCTTTGAAAGGAACTTTCCATTCTTTGATGCAAGTTTGAATTAGATGCCAAACCTAGTTAACATTAATCGACTACACTGAATACAGTATAAAATTATGTCATATTCTACAAAACCATAGTCCACACAAGACAACAACAAAAATCACACCGAAGCTTTTAAAAAGTATATTACTTTTTTAGAATTAAAAAGTACATTACTAAGACAACAACTAGCAACATTTTCAAAGTTCAAAACATGTGTGTGCAAAATATTCCGAATCTCATCCCCGAACACTCTAGCTACCACACAGTTAAACCACATATGGGATGGATTCGGGTTCATTGAACTGAGAACATACTACATATTTTTCATGTTCCTCTCATTAAGATTATCTCTAGTCATTGTATTATTTTGAGTGAATAACCAAAATAAAAGCCTAACTCCTTGGGAAAATCTTATCATTTTGTACAACTGATTTAGTCCTCTATTGTAAGTTATAGCATATACGACGAAGCATAATACACTTTGTTTGATGTAATTTCCCAAGTTAAACTATCATTGTGATCCGAAGAAGTGATAGGTCTATCTATCTGTTCTAACCGTGCCACCGATCGATGATGACACATGAAAATTCTTCTAAAAAATAACATGAATTGTTCCCAAATGGGGTTTTGACAAACCAACAATCCTCCCAATGTCTAATTGTTCTCCCACTACCTGCCACCACTTGTAACCAAATTTAACAGCTTGGAGAGTATCCATTCTATTCCTATCCAAAATCTTCAAGGTCCCATCATGTCAATAAAACATACTTGGATTCTCATTATTATATTTTGACACCCTTCCATCCATGATCTAATATGGCAAATGTTAAAATCCTATCAAAGTATTCTTTAGAATGTCATCAAATTAGTTGTTGCCCAGACAATGCTTGATGGCATTCTCAAAACAACTAGACTCGTTTGATGGCATTCTTAGAGTAGCAACTAATTTAATGGCATGCACTCTCGAGAAACGACAATTGTTTAATGGCATCTTAGTAATTTCCTCGAGATTTGTCCACTGTGGTTAGAGATCCTCTGTATTCAACTTCTCATAGCGCGGAGGAATGTCTAAATACTTTATAGAAAATGTTCGCACCACACACTGAAGGATGTCCACAAAAGGTTGATGTTCCTTGACATCCATACCCATGGTGATAGTTTCATAGAAAAGACATCCGCCGGCATGGTTGTCGAGTGAATTTTGTGTTTCATGTCTATAGAGATAGACGATGATGCACATATCACGTGATTCAAATAGCTTTTGCGAGTTAAAGATTGTATAAGGAAAACTCACTTGATCCCATGTGCATATACTCTCTTTACCAAAAACACACAAAAAGCAGAACCGCGCAGGCCTGCAGCTACGGCCGGGGCTTAGCAGTACCTGATCTTCTTCCCTTTTTCTCTAGCACATCTGAAAAATGTGCGACGACCGTTCAGCCTGCGGCCCGCAGAGCAGCGCTGCGCGCTACAGCCTATATAGGTTTTAAACGGGCTGATGAAACATAGAGACAGCGCGAATTTGTGAGAGTGAGAGTGAGACTGATACACATACACCGCATAAACACGTCAGAAAACCGTGTTCCTCTGCATTTTCCAGTAACGCTAGCGCTACATGCCAGCGTTTTGCACTCCGCGTGAGATTGTGCCTTTGTACTTTGTAGGTTCAGAAAAGAAAAATCAAAATGTTTCAGGCACACGCATCTCATTCCAGCTTGGCTATACTATACTACTATAGAAAATAACACTTGCATCCCATTCCTGGCAATAATAAGATAACATGAGCCGAACCCCATAGATTCCCTGCCACATGATCCACCGAAAACGGTTCACAGAACACACAGCACGCAGTTTCTTTTTTAAAAAAACGAGCACGCTGCACGCAGTCTTGCACACACAGCAGCGATCAGATCAGCTTCTCGTATACTATTCCTAAACAATCAGCACGTGGTGAAATGAACCTGAAGGAGTATCCTAGACGCCGAGAAAAGGGCAGCAGTATGAATCGGGTCAAGAACCTGTTACTAGCATCACACAGTCAAACAGGCAGATCCCTATTATGCAGGAGTTTTACTACAGCAACAGCAGTACCTCTCAACGGTTCCGCTCGACGTCGTAATCCCGCCAGAAAATTTTCCCGCTGCAGGCCCGGCAAGGGGAATCCGCTGTCTGTCTGGTGCTGCTAGTAGAACGGTAGGTCTCCCGGCCGGGACCATCGGATCAGAACAGCTCAGTTGTCCGCGTCGAGGAAGGAGAGTCCCCTTCATGCGTTTGTTTGTTCGCCCAATTCCGCCATGTGCTTCGTGCTCGCTTGTACGGCACCAAGAGCATTTCCATCCTAGAAACCAGGGCAAGGTGTCTGCTGGCTGGACCAGCGGTACGGTGCACCGTATTTGTTAGCTAGTTGGGCAACTTGGGCTCGCGGCATGATCAGGCACCACATGGAAGTTGTTCCACTTGCTTATTGGTTATCTTTCTCTCGGTCTGGCCTCAAAGCGCAAAGCCGTTCCACGCGCGTTTCGCGGCCAAGACGAGTAGCATGATCCACAAGCTATTGAAGTGCACGCTGCTTAGCATGCCAGCATTATTAACCTTTTGGCCCCGAGTTAAACGATATACTACAGGAATTAGGACGGTGCTCTATTACAACGTTTCCCATTAAAAATAGTACTCCCTCCTGTCACACCCCGCCCCCTTGCCGGTATGATTGCCGACGTGAGGCTTGATCGATTGCCTGAATTCCGGAACAGAGAGAAGCAGAGAGAGAGGAGAGCGAGCAGAGTTTGGATTCTATTCCATTATTCAGACTTGATCGATCCCCCTCAAGTCCATGCCGCTCTTTCCTTATCACCTCTGCGACAAGGCACAAGCCCAGTCTAGTTGGCCCACGGCCCAGGTCCATCAAACACAATGTGCCATTGCGTACGGATATGACATTACCGCCCCCAAAAAACATTGCTTGCCCCCAAGCAATGGCTCACACAGGTTATCTCCAATTTCTGCATAGGTATCTTCTTCTCGACCTCGAAGTCCAACAACACACCTCCCTTGTCCTGAATATGTGCAAACTTTTCTGTTCTGCAACCAGTATCTTAGAACACACCAGGATCCCATTGCTTGAACTGAAGCTTGCATCTCACTTGTCTCCAGGAAAAGAATCCACAACACATGTACAGAAGTTGCTGCACTTGTGAAAGCCAGACCAGGGAAACCATTGTGTGTACATCAAAGAGAATAATTGACATGTTTTCCCTTTCTATCTCCAGATCGCTAATCAGGCCATCTTCCACTGAAACACCATATGCTCTGTATGAGAAAATAAGGATCAGATGTTGTAGTGTTGTCTGACAAATAAATCTCAGGATTCCGGGATCCCAATGTTTTGTAGTAGCATCTATTGTCCAGAAAATATTGTAAACCCCAAACTGCTTTGCATCTACCTTGACATCCACTATTGAATCAGATAGGCAAAAACCATGCTGGCTCGACTCTTTAGAAAAAGTTGTCACATCCAACAAGTGGTCATTGTTTGATGTAGTTGCACAAACTTCTCGACCTAAAATTGACTGCACATACTCCTTGAAGTACTGGGACAACATCAACCAACGTCCAACCTTTTTCCCCGAATCCCATTGTGCAAATAGCTGTGCACGAATTATCCTTGCTAGCAAATTCAAAACATAGATAGGGGTATCATCGTAATGGAACACATACATCATTCCGTGTTGCTCATTATTTCCAGGACTGAAAGAATTTCTTCTCCATGGGTAGAAACTGTCGCAAGTCCATGACTGCTCTCTCACCATTCCCACTTTCTCTAGACTGAAATCACTTCTACCCCATGGTGGTTTCTGACCAAGCACTAGACAATTACCTTGTGTTGCAAAAAATCTAGGCTGAATGACATTTGTCCCCCATGGTGGCGTCTGGACAAACACATAGTCAGCGCCTCCTATTTCTGAATTCCCAGGACTGAATGCACTTCGTTGCCATGACGGTATCTTGTTCAGCGATAAATGATCACCTCGTGCAACAAAATTCCCAGGGTGAAAGGCACTGTTCTCCCATGATGGCGTCTTGTCAAACAAACCGTGAGCACCTTCTAATTCAGGTTTCCCAGTTGCCAAGGCATTCTGTCCACACGGTGGAGTAACACTGAACACCATGTTCCACTGAGATGGTGTTACCCAGATCAGATCCACAGCCTCTCCAAATTTAACAGTGCTCTCCTCAAATTCCATGTGGGCATCCAGATCCAGCTCTTTGAACAATGACAAGCCACCGACGTGTGTGAGCACCTCATCAGGAATGCCTTCATCCCAAACTGAGCCCTTTAGATAATTACCATTGAATATCTCCTTAGTAGAATCCCATTCAAGCTGAATAAAAAGTGATAAGCCTCCAACAAGGGTGAGCATCTCATCAGATTTGTCGGTGTCGATTTTCAGAGCACGTGTATCAGGATCCTCCAGCGGGCAGGAGAGGACATGGGCCAAACAGCCTGCAGACGTGTTCGCGCTAGACCCGACCACACCTTGCAGCGTGTTGTTCCTAGTACTGATCGAAGCCTTAGCAGGAAGGTGTGCTATGCCACTAGTTGGGAACACATCCACGGCATGGTTGTAGCGGACGTTGACAGTCGAGCAAAGTGTCGAACGCCTGGTGGGCGTGGTGGAAGCAAAGGTGGTGTTCATTTGTGGAGCACCAGCACCAATAACCTGATTCGCAGAGAAATGCAAGGCGGACGAGGGCTTGGTCGTCTGCTGCTCCAGTACTCGATCTGGCACGAACGTCGGCATGGTTGTGGTGGTGGGCGTCAGTGCTGCCGTCGTCTTCTTCAAATCCACGAGCATCTCTTCCTGCCTGGCGGCAATATGACTCAACATCAGGTTGATCTCGACCAATCTATCCTGGATCGCGCTCATGGTCGCCTCGGTTGATGTCGCGGCCACCCCCATCGCCTCCTCACGACCAAATGCGAAATTGGGGAAAAAATTGGTGGAATTTTTTTGAGGAATTTTTGGAGGAATCGTTGGCTCTGATACCAAATGTCACACCCCGCCCCCTTGCCGGTATGATTGCCGACGTGAGGCTTGATCGATTGCCTGAATTCCGGAACAGAGAGAAGCAGAGAGAGAGGAGAGCGAGCAGAGTTTGGATTCTATTCCATTATTCAGACTTGATCGATCCCCCTCAAGTCCATGCCGCTCTTTCCTTATCACCTCTGCGACAAGGCACAAGCCCAGTCTAGTTGGCCCACGGCCCAGGTCCATCAAACACAATGTGCCATTGGGTACGGATATGACACCTCCGACCCATATTAGTTGACTTGGATTTCTTAAAATTTAAATGAACCTATATACTAAATAGTGTCAGATTCATTCAAATTTAGACAAATTTGAGTCAACTAATATGGATTGGAGGGAGTAGTAGTGTTTGTTACTTGTTTGCACATACAAATGGTAGAAACATTATCGAGAAGACTGTTTTTTTTTTCAAACAAACCGAGCTTTCATTTGATTAGCTGAAAATTCCTGCAATAGTCTTATCACGAGACGAAACCAGAAGACTAGTCATCAGCACAATGTTTTGACAAAGCTAAGATGATCAAAGTCACAAATATTCCCACCACATAAACAACTCAAAAGGTTCAAGGGCGGAAGGCATGAAGCTGCAAGGATGTGCACACTATCACCTCCGCGGTCTTATGTTAGCCAAGGTATGAAGTATATGATACAGACAAGTTGAAGGAGAGAGCACCAAGTTGCACCAATGTGGGCCATGTGGCCCCCCATGCCCTCCCAACAAACATTTCTCTAGGCAACGTCCTCCCCTTGCAACTTCCAAACAAGCTTCCCGTGGTTTCCCTTTGCTTTAGCTGTCAACTAAGAACCATATCGCCTCCCGTTTCTCACATGTGCTCCTGCCTTTTGATTAAAGAATTGGGCAGGGGGTGCCACAAGTCTTGCCTTGTGCACCTTCCTCCCTCTCAGACCCTATCCTCATCTGGACAGTGCCAGCCAACCTACCAGGATCTGCCTCATGTATTGCTGTGTATTTGCATGATTGATTATACAACTACAGAAGATAGCGATTTGGAACCAAAATGGATCATTAACTAGTGCTTGTGGAGCATGGAATACTATATCGCTAGCTAACTAGCTGTAGTTATATTAGGCTGTGTGCAAACATAATCCGTTGCCTCGTGTTCTAATATGGAGCATACACCAAAACTAGCGCTATCAGCAAAATTTACATTGCACAGGAATAAACAGAAATAACAGATGTAAACATTAACCCATATAGGCATACGAAGATAATTTGAATCCATTACAATCACTTGCTTTTACAAATCAAGGATAAAAACCAATGACAATGCCGACTGATCGGAGTTACATAACGCACATATATATGTGTGTTTCTTTGTACTACTAACTTTTGCTTAGCATGGCCAAATCACTGTCACCATGTGTTAACATGCCAAAACTTCTCTCATGCTCTCGGCACTGGTCATCAGTTGCTACTTTTTCTTTACACCGGAACTATGAAACCAAATAACATAGAACCATAACCTAAAGACAGAATACTAGAACATGGTAAGAGAGGATATTATGATATCCCATATACCCTAACGGCAGGCACTTTTCAGATGGTTCTGAAAAGCTCAGGTAAGGGCGTAACTGTTGACATGCCCGCCTCATTTGCTGAATTCACAGCCCAGGGTTTGGCTTCAGGGCAGCATTAGGCCCTAGTCCAAGCCAAGCCTGGTTCTCAGGCTCCTTCTTGACTGGTGTTGCGTCTGAAGGAGAAGCTTGGTATGGTGCCTTGGCATGCAGACTATAAGGACAAAAAAGCACATGTTAGATCCACAAACTGCAGTTGCAGGAAAAGAAATTGGCCACATTCTGCGAAACCATGAGTTCTTGACAGCAAGAGCAGCTTACCGATCCTTTCTCTTCTCAAGGAACCGGTGAAGTGACGCCTTCCTAGCAATTGGCATATCTGAAAGACAGAAAAGATTTGATCATTAATCAGCATCGAAAGGATTCAGCGGGGTGCATCTTAAACAACCAAATGGATACTGAACAATAAGAAAGCACAAGGTAACTACCAGAAGTGCGAGCAGGCTTCTGAGCATCAGCCTGAGCACCAGGCATACTACTCTCCAGAACCAGCATGGCCGTCTGGACCTTGGTGCTGTCGGCAGCAGCTGCGGGCGCAGAGACGTTCTGAACGACAGGGTTGCCCTTGCTAGCCAGCTGCATCAGGCCCTTTGCCTTGTCTGCAGGGAAGTCGTTGAACACGAGCACCTTCCCACCGTAGAAGATGGTGAGCTGCTGCTTCTCTTCCTCCCTGAAATGAAATTGATTTTCAGACAACTCTTAAGCACACTTGCAGTTGCAGACAACCACTTCAGTTTCGCAAGGTGCAACGTTCTTAGAAATTCTTCAGTTCGGTTTCATGTATGGACAACTATCAGCGCGTTGCATCAAAACAAGGATCCAGGTTTAACTAACTGGATTAGCTACGCTATGGAATCTGAGCAAGCTAGCAGTTCTCAAAAAATAACTCGGAGCATTTTATCGATAAAGGATGACTTTACCGATCTAAGAAAGAGAGTATTTAATCACAGGGAGCAGTTTATTGCTACAACTACAGAGAATCAGTTCTCTCAATCACTCTCAAAAGAACTACTAGATCTCAGGCCAAGATAAATATCCTTCCACAAGGACCAGTCCGGCAGCCCCGATTCAGATAAACTGAACATGCCGGATTCAGATAAACCGAAAAGGTAGAAAGGTTTCTAGTCTCGACATCTGACGACCTCTGTCAGATTCGCACGGGGCACTAGCAGGCGGAAGAAGTGCGCATGGCTAAAAATGGAGTAGAGGAAAGTGGCGTGGTCCAAGTAAGTACCTAGTAGCATCGGGGGCAGGCGCTTCCTGCACGGCACCCAGGCCGGCGCTCTGCGGGAACAGCTCCATGGTCTCCTTCTTCCTCCCCGCCTCCTCGCCCTCCGCTACTCCGGGCAGAGTAACCTTCGCCTCGGCCTCACCTGAAACACGAACAAACAGACAAAGCCATGGTCAGATCAGAGAGCCGGACTCCTAAATTCGAGCCGCCGGCCTGCTCTCAAAATTCCAGCCCAAAATCGCCCGGAAACCCAGACATATACACAGATCTCGCGCGAAATCCCCCCCCCCCCCCCCCCCCCCCCCCCCCCCGCTCGGAGAAACCGAAGCTTTTCTCACAAATCGGAACCCCAAACAAAAGGAAAAAAAAAATCAGACCCCCCCACCAGCTCTCTACTCATCAGCAAAACCGGCCAGCTCACCTTTGTTGATGGCGAGGCCGAGCTCGGCGGCGCCGTTCTGGCGGACGTAGCGGCTGAGCAGGTTGCAGGCCATGGCGAAGCTGGTCGCCCTCTCCCCCTGCCTCGCGGAAGCCGCCATCTCCTCCCACACTTTCTCTTCTCCTCCGAAACAATCCCCGTGATGGTCTGTCGCGGCGGTGGTGGTTGCCTTTCCTCTTCCTGGCGCGCGATGGAAAAACTCTCTCCTGCTCTTGCGCTGTGCGTACTCACGCGTCGTGGGCGTTTGGTTTATAGGGGAGGACGCGGTTTCTGGCCAGGAAATGGAAAATCTAATCCCCACGACGCGAAACCTAATAATTTAAGTAGTACTGGCATGGCACGGGCATCCTTTCGTGGGCGGAAATAATGAGTAATTTAATGTTTTTTATATTTAAGAGAGAGTTGGGCGCGGGGGTCATGATTGCTCCAATTTCGCACGTGGTTCGTGTGGGAGGACCGGGGAGGGAGGTGGTGGTGGTGGTGGGGCTTTCGAGCCCGGCCCCTTTCGAAATTCTCTTTTCGTTCGGTTGATTTTTTCTCTCTTCCACGGGGTGGGGCCCGCATTCCCATGTGCGCGTGCTTGGAACCACGCCGAACGCGATCGTGGACTGTACTGTAGCGCAACACGAGCGCGGCGAGGGTGAATAATGGGGCATTTGTTTTAGATTTAGAAAAAAAGACACGAGCGCGACGCGAGGGTGCTGCTGTTGGGTCAGATCGGGTGTTGACCTCACCCAGATTGGCCTTTTCCCTTTTGTGCTCTCGTGACTTATTTGCGGTAAATTTCGAAAATCTCTAGTCTAGTCCTAACAGCTATCCGAGTTGGCTGTTTCTATGCCGAAATTTAGGTCTAATTTTAGTTGAACGAAATTAGATTTTGGTCCGGAAACGTCGAGTTTTTCACTCATGTTCTCAGGTAGAGTTCTCGTGTTCGGCTAAAATTCAGTTAACATGACGAAATTTGATGAATATAGGCGGTTTCATTAATTAGGGCGAGGACATATATATTACACCGAATTTAAACTAGGAAAACATAAAAAGGCCGCCCTCGTGGCCGACGCCGATGCAGATGTCGGACGCTGTTTCTACATGCCGAGGCGGGGGTTGTTGCCGACGTGGATGTGCTACAGCACGACGACGAGCGTTCGTCCGGAAACGCTCCACCAGCAGCGGTGCGACGCCGCATTATTGCGCTTCGACGGCGAGCCCGACGGCCCCTCATGGCGGACGAGCTCCTAGAGCCGCCTGTCGGCGAGAACTGCTCCCAGAAGACAAGGTTGCCCGATTCTCGGCGAGATTCGGGTCTTCCATGGCGGCGATAGCTGTCTGTATCTCGTCGCCGATGTCCTCGTCGATCGGCACCGGCGGAATCGAGATCTCGCCGGCACTGAGATTCCAGCCAAGGGGGAGACGAACGTCCGGCGGCGCCATATAGCCCGTGTCGTGGAGCATCCGAGCCTCCCACGACTGCAGCGTGCGGCGGCCGAAGCCGTTCGCCGCTGCGGTGTCGCCGAGGAATCTCTCGGCCATGGCTTTTCGCCGGAGTTGTGGAAGTGGAAAGGAGCGAGTGTTTGGAGTTCGCCGGAGTTGGGAGCGCTGTGAGAGAGTGTGAAGGGAGACGGTGAGAGGTACGTCTTTTATAGGCCGGGGCGGGCGGCGAGGACGGGAAATGGGAAAACAGCAGGAAGTTAATGTCCAGCGGTCCTCCGCGGGGTTTCGAGGCGGAAGGATTACGACGACTCGGCTTCTGTTGTTGACTGGGCGGGTCCACCCGCCGTGTGTCTTTTAATTTGCCGAATTCGCCTCGCCCGGCGTTCCTAGGGCATTCCTGGATCCTAAAAATGGTCTGGAAAGTCCGGACCAAAGTTGACCTAAATCCGTATGGATCTGGGTTCGTGGGAATGGGACTGGACCGATTTTCGGCGTCCAGACCTAATTTGTGCCATGGGATCGGCATCCTGCGTAGCCGAGTGGAGATGCTCTAATGGAAGTATCATGCATGCCATGTTGACAATAATCTGATGTAGCACAACCGTTAATAAAGAAAGATATGGTTAAAGTATCATAGATAGATACTCCTTCTTCACGGTTTGCAGGACGCTCCACAAAAAGCTTATGGATCTAGGTGTGAACGTATTGGCTGAAATTAGGAACGTTACGTCGTAGAATCGGCATGTAAATTAATTTAGCCGCGCCTATTTAACAGATTTAATGATGTTGGTAAACTTCCTGACTAGCGAGCGGTTGAGGCGCATGTAGTGGTGGACACCTCTCGCGTGAGACCGTTGCATGCATAGGAAATTGGAAGGAAAGCTGCCACATTAATCAACAATTAATTCTTATGCGCCTAGGAGCGTTGCAATTTTGGATAAACCCAAATTTGATTAATCGTCCTGTAAACCGTGAAACTAGAAACCCATATCATAGCACGTAAAACTAGAAATCCTAATGCATGTACTTGTATACGATTTTACATTGAGATTAAATATAGTGCTACTATGATACTATCATATGAAACCATGAAAATTATACTACCTCCTTCACGGTTTGCAGGACGCTCTACAAAAATCTTACGGATCTAGGCGTGAACGTATTGGCTGAAAATTAGCCTATTAGTGAGCGGTTAAGGCGCATGCATTGGTGTGAGACTGTTGCATGCATAGGAAGTTGGGAGAAAAGATGTCACATTAATTAACAATTAATTCTTATACGCCTAGAAACGTTGTAGTTTTGGAAAAACCCAAATTTAATTAGACGCCCTGCAAACCGTGAAGGAGATAGTAGTGTGGATCCTGGGTGCTACACACCCCATGTCTAAAAAAATTAAAAAATAATTAGAGTTTTTAAAAAAATTCAAACTTTTTTGGAAATCAAAGATGACGAGGTATGCAACTTGTATAAAAATATTTCCTTAGGAAATTACTTTCATTGCATCTGGGTAAATAAAAAAATTTGAAATGCCCCATGACCCGAAACTATTCATCTTTGATTTGTCGTATTTTTGTTTTTTTTCGCCCTAAAGACCATGCAAATCATTTCATTTCCAAATATTTTTATACGAGTAGCATACCTGATCATCTCTGATTTCCAAAAAGGTTCGAATTTTTCAACCCTTTTAATTTTTTTTTTTTTCAAGTATGAGGGTGTGTAGAGACAAAAGTCCACGTTAACGAGACCATGCACTGTAGAGATAATAGCATACACCAGTATCATATATATGATACCATTAGATGATACCATTAGTATGATACTTCCACTATGAACAGCCTTAGTCAGCTTTTCTCTACTACCGGTGGAAGAATTCTCAGAGATTTATCTTCCAAAGTTTCTATGAAAAAGATCTTATAAATTGCTAAAAAAAATTAAATAATACATTTTTTTATTGATTTTCACAAATAATACGCAAATTTGGCAAATTTCAAATCTGTCGGTCCGTCGTCCGTTCAACGGACGACAGAGCGCGTTCGTCGCTTGAGGGGACGACCAACATGTCGTTTTTTGTTAAAAAGACGACCAAGTTGTCTTCTTTTCTTCAAAAGACGACCAACGTGTCGGGTGGCAGGGGTCGGCCTCGTCGGCGGTTCAACGGACGACGCGCGCTGTCGGGGTGACAAGGGTCAGCCGCGTCGGCTGTTCAAGGGACGACGCCCGTTTCGTCCGTTGAAGGGACGACGCGCCCCAGCTATATTAGCTCGCCCGCCCGTGCCCGTCGTCTGCTTGCTCTCATTTCCAGCTCGCGCGTCTGCTAGCTCCTCTCTAGCTCTTCTTCCTCTCTCGCTTGCTCTCATTTTTTCAGCCGTTGCACCGATTTGTAGCCTAGATTTCTATCCAAACTCGCTGCTCTGACACATTAGCAAGCTAGTAGAGTCCCGATCTACTAATGGAATAGCCTGGTGTAGTGATTTGAGGCGTTTTGGTGGAGGGATCTGGTGGTGTTCTTGTTGAGCAATGGCCATGGTGGAGGCTGGTGCTGGGACTTGAGGAAGGTGCATGGTGGAGGTGCTGATCCGTTGACCTGAGGCAGCTGCACGGCAGGACTTCGCACGCTTCAAGGGTAAACCCTAATTTCTTGCTTATTGCAGTCATGTGTGTATGTTCATAGGTAGCGTTTGATGGGGTCTGTTAGATGCAAGATATTTGTAGAGTATTATGTGTCAATGTACCTGTTTTTGACTATTTTTGGTATTTTTTAGGTCGAAAATCATGTCAAATAATGTAGTGTTTAGGTTCTTGTATGGTCCTGGTTCCGTCAGAATAAACCAGCACGGAGTTGATTTGAGCGAGTTTAGATTTATGGATGAAGTGCTTCAGAATCCTGAAACAGTGCCCGTTACTCAGTTGAAGGATTGGTTATGTGTTCGTTTAAGGCTCCCTCCTATCCATACTGTCGGTGTGCATGCTTTATGGACTAAGTCAAGGCAAACCCCTAATTTTTATTTAAGGCCAATAGAAGCGCAACAGAAATGGGTCAAATTTGTGCAAGCTTGCCAGAAAAGAGAAGTTAACCCCAGTCTCTTAGTGTTACCTGTGGTGAAAGAGGCTGGGTATGATCATGACCATAGTAGTCAGACCGGTCATGCTGGGGGTAGTTATGATCATGGCCAGAGTAGTCAGACTGGTCATGCTAGAGGTAGTTATGATCATGGCCAGAGTAGTCAGACCGGTCATGTTGGAGGTAGTTATGATCATAGCCAGAGTAGTCAGGGCCAAGAGGGTGGCGGCGGATATGAATCAGGTCACAGTAGCTATGCACACACCGGGGGTGATGGTTATGTATCAGAGGACGGTGGTGAAGGATTAGGGGAAGACATATTCAGTGGCGAAGCTGATGAGGACGAGATATATGATGGTTTGTTGCAACATCAAATGGAAGCCGAAGACTCAGAAGGCAACAGTGATACGGCTGATGATTCTGGCGAGTCTGATCAAGAAGAGATCGGCCAACCTATTCCGGCATCATGGAATAATGACAACACAACAGCAATGACTGTGAACGATGGGCATGATTCGGCGTGGCATTATCACGCGAACAGCATCTCTCTGGGTGCATTATATCCTAGCAAGAGACATCTGCAGGAAGCGATTGTTGAGTGGTCAATGTCCATGCAACGGGTCATGAAAATGAAGGTGTCATCACAACAATATTTGACATTGGTTTGCGAGGAAGCTGGATGTCCTGCAAGGGTGCATGCCCATGTCCCTAGGTATGACACAAACTGGAAGGTCACCGATGTTGTGATGCACACATGCACACTTGAAAGTGTCCTTCAGGACCATCGTAACCTCACGTCAACCCTCCTGGCTAGACTGTTGTACACAGAGATAGTGGAGGGCAAAGCCATGGGGGTGAAAGCTATCATTAACAAAGTTTCTGTCAGATTCCGCTACAATATTTCATACGGGAAGGCTTGGAGGACTAAGCAAAGGGCACTGGAGGCAAGGTTTGGTTCGTTTCGAGACGGGTATGACTGTGTTGTTAGGATGCTCCAGACACTGCAGACTAGGAATCCAGGCACCTACGTGGACATCCAACACTTTACATTGTCACATGAACCTAATTTGAGGGTACTTCATCGAGTGTTCTTCTCATTTGCTATATGCATAGAAGCTTTCACTCACTGTCGACCAGTCATCTGTGTGGATGGTACATTTCTCACTGGCAAGTATAGGGGTCAGATATTGACTGCCATAGGCCAAGATGGAAACAATCAAGTGGTTCCACTTGCTTTTGCTTTCGTGGAGAGCGAGAACACCGAGAGTTGGGTATGGTTTTTCAGGCAGCTGAAGATAGCAATTGTGAGAGATACACCGAATGTATGCGTGCTTCATGATAGGCATCCAGGTATACTAAGCGCGATAAAGAAGCTCACACAGCCCACTCCTGATGAAGTAACTCCATGGCTGGACATGCAGAGTCGTTGGTGCATGCGGCATCTAGGGGCCAATTTTTTCTCACAGTTCAGGAACAAAGCTCTTATGAACCTATTCAAGAAGCTTTGCAAGCAGAACCAAGAGTGGAAGTATATCAAGTGTCGTGGCTATCTTGATGACTTCACTAAAAAACATGTGACTCAGAGGAGAGCAGCTAGAGCAGCAGCGGCGTTAGCTGCACAGGCAACAACAGGAGCAGCACCACCGGAGGAAGAACCCATTGCCCTTTGTGACTTGCCAGGATTTGACCAACCCGGTACTAGGAGAAGGCCTGGCAGAAGGATTAAAAATTTTCAGGAATGGATACAACACGAGCCTGTAGAGAGGTGGTCTCTGCTGCATGACACTCATGGTGCTAGGTTTGGCGTCATGACTACAAATCTGGCTGAAACTTACAACTTTGTCTTGAGAGGAAGTAGGGATCTACCATTAACAGCCATTGTGGAGTGTATTTTCACCGGAACTCTGAAGTATTTCAGAGACAGACTCCAGATGGCTCAGATGCATATCATGAACAACCCAAACACGAGGTATTGTTCAAAGATCATGCATTACATGGATGCCAAGATGGAGAAGGCTCGGTCCATGCATGTCATCGCCATCGGTAATCAGGAAAGAAGGTTCGAGGTACGCCTCCCTTCCAACCGGATTGGAACAGGAGAAGAGGTAAAGACACAGGAGGTGAGGATAGGCAACGAAGCCTGGCCAACGTGTGAGTGCACGTGCAATAAACCCAAGTTGTTGCATCTGCCTTGCTCTCATGTACTAGCTGCATGCGGGCTGATGGGTATGGATGCGATCTCGTTTGTGTCTCCTTATTTCCTTAAGGACGCGGTGGTCAATACGTGGACAGGCGAGATGATGGGATATAGGGCATGGGGAAATTTCAATAAAGTAAATCCAGGTGAAAGGGTTTACATCCCAGATCCTGTACTGATGAGGACAGGAAGAGGAAGGCGACAATGTGTCCGCATCCGTAATGATATGGATGAATCTGAAGCCGGAGGCCCTACTAGACAATGTTTTCTGTGTAATCAATTTGGTCATATAGACACCAGTTGCCACATCTTCGGGACTGGTGGAGCTACTCCTCATGGACGTGGCAGCCGAGGAAGAAGAGGCAGAGGAAGAAGAGGCAGAGGAAGAAACTAGACGTGTGGAACTATGTCTTAAATTTGTAATATGTGTGGAACTATGTCTTAAATTTGTAATATGTGTGGAACTATGTCTTAAATTTGTAATATGTGTGGAACTAATGTGCAGATGGCGGGATCTTTGCTGAATGCTGACATAGATAGAAAGCACCGATCGACGGTACTGGATGCTAACCCGGGGTCCTTGAAGCACCTAGTGACTCGCACTCCCATTTCGAACTGGTGCATACATCCTGATTGGCTTCAGAGGCATGTGACATTTATTTCTCTTGCTGTTGGGATATTTATGGGCCAATGTGACTAAACTGTTCTGCTTTCTTCTTATGTAGATTGAAGTGGGCTGGGCTCTTACCATTCGTTCGTTTGGTTGAGGCCACTCGTATGGAGGAGATAGAAGGGCGACAACTTGGGTTCCAGACTAGTCGCTTACAGTACGACTCGTCTTTGCTCACGTGCTTGGTGGATCGATGGAGGCCCGAGACTCACACTTTCCATTTTCGATGGGGAGAGATGGCTCCCACCCTTCAGGACGTCTCGTACTTGCTGGGACTTCCGTTGGCTGGCGTGCCCATAGGCCCAGTGGATCCACCGGCAAATTGGGCCCAAGACATGGCCCAACGATTCTTTGGCATCCGTGATGGAGCTTTGGCCTTTGGCCATGACAATCATGGGCCAAAATTTGGATGGTTGGAGCAGTATCAGGTGTGTTTCATTTATTTGTTTATTTTGTTGGAGAAGTATCATGTACTGAAAATTGTTCTATTTGTCAATGCAGATACAAAGGTTTGGGTTCCCGGCCACTCCGATGACTGCCCACAGATTACACGCAGCCTGGAGGCATACCTTATGTGGCTGCTCGGGAAGGTGATGTTCACTGAGAACCACGTGTCGACCATTAGTGCGCGATCCATCCATTTTGCTAGAGGGATCGCGGAGGCGACGTGCCAGGAAGAATGCACACAGTGGAGTTGGGGTTCAGCTGTCTTAGCAGCTACGTACCGAGGTATGTGCAATGCTTGCCAGTTAACCAAGGACAGTTCTGCCTTGCTAGGATGCCCATTGTTGCTGCAACTGTGGTCGTGGGAGAGGTTCCCTATCGGGCGTCCAGATGTAAGTGTCAACCAAATAGTCGGCAACCAGGAACATGAAACAATTGTCTACCACTCTGACCTACTGTTCGACGAAGAGCAAATTGATTTGCCTACATTTGGCACTCACTGGACCCGTCGCAAGGTCAGTGTAATGTCTTAATAAATTGGACTTCTGGTACTACAATATGAAAGTTACTAACAACTATTTTGTCATGCAGTGTCGTTTCGCGGGAGAGCAAGTCGTTAGATGCTATCCATCGTCCAGCGAGCAGTTCGACACACTGAAAGAGGATGTCGTGATTTGGGAGCCGTACACCCTACAGACACGACACGCACGATATCCCGGCGGGTTATCTATTATGTGCACTAGAGATCGAGAGTACTGGCTGACTACATCGAAGATCATCTTTGATTGCCAAGTTGAGGAGATGTCTCAACAGAGGGTCATGCGACAGTTTGGTCTTTGCCAGATGGTAGATCCCTCGCGTCCGGATGTTCCCCTTCCAGATGTCGTGCACGCGTAAGTAAATATATGTACATAAGGAATGCATCTTATACTTCATCTATGTTCTTTAATGATGGTCTAACAAATTCTAATGACAGGTACTCTCGGAAAAGTAGCAAGGCCGCCACTCAATGGCTCCAACGGGTGGGGATTTATGTCAACGAGTGGCAGAATGCACCAACACAAGTGTGGCACGCTGGCCCGTTTGATATGGAGCTATTCCACGGATACCTACAGAGGTACATGTCGATGACACGGTTACGTCCCATTCCACACGCACATGACGATGAGATATACCCTAGCCAGTCAACACTGGAGTCCAGACAGTCAGCGGTAAGTACTTTATTTAGAGCATAATCAACATGAGTGCCTATGTAGTGCATACCTAACTATGAGACAAATGCAGGCCGATATGACGTGGGAGCTACAGACTGAGGTGGCTCAGTACGGACGATCGCTTTCGAACGTTCCTCTTGTGCCCCGTCAGCAGGCTCAGTCCTTTGCCCGACGGGTCGAGGAGAAGCTGCGGCGTATCTACGCGGCCATCACGTGCACCAGCGTCTCAGACGTCGTTCAACACCGAGAAGCACAACGCCCACCGCGTCACTCGATGGAGGAGCGCGCCCCACGTCGATCCACGCAGCATCGCCCACTGCGTCACTCGATGGAGGAGCGCGCCCCACGTCGATCCATGGAGCAGCCACCTTCTCCAGACCATGCTGGAGGCTCGGGAGGGCACGAGGAGCATATTTCTCCACCACTCCGCCACGGGCCTCGTCCACGACTCTCACAGCAGGCGCCGCCGAGTGCACCACCTCCAGACCAGGCTGGAGGCTCAGGGTGGCAGCAATCACAGTTTACTTCTGACCCGTGGCAGCAATCGCAGTTTAATATCGACCAGTTGCAGCAGAACCAGATTACTTTCGAACAATGGCAGCATCAGCAGCCGCCCCCCTACATGGACTTCGCTTATCGACCACAATCTCATCCTCATGGTAAGCGTGTCCCTTCCTACTATTGTTAGATGCAGTAAGACATTGTTCGGTACTTAATTTCTTATACACTAGCAGGAGACTCCGTTACATGGGACAGTACTGACGACCGTGATCAGCAGACACAGCACGAGCAGGTAGACTGGTTTGGCCAGTATCAGCCAGGTACTCTACCACCTATCCCCATACAGGATACACATGATCAAGGTGAAGGGTCAACTGCACCTCGCCGTGATGTGATGCCACCCCACAGATATGGATGGAGTACACCGAGGCCTCCGCCACCTCGTCGTCGACACCAGTGATATCTACTTATGTATCAGTCATTTACCTATCTATGTATGAGACATCATTCTATTATTTCATGATTTTATTCGACAAACTACTCAACATAACTTGCAACATAGTTCAACATAACTTGCGGTAAATAAATAAGAGTCCTATCTATCCCTAGCATGATGCCTTTCCCTTTCCCTTCGATGATGCCTCGCCCTTTCCCTTGGACGATCCCTCGCACTTGCTCGGCCTGCGCTTTCTTCTTCTCCTGCCTCTTGTCCCACTCAGCTCTCGCCTTGCTTCCAACGGGTGGCGGCATGAAGATATCATCCTCATCTTCGCTCTCTTCTATCCAGGCCCTAGGTGCCACAACTTGCTCCGTCATGTCAGCTTGACTCTTCTTGGCCTGCTCTTTCTTCTTCTCCTGCCTCTTGTCCCACTCAGCTCTTGCCTTGCTTCCAACGGGTGGCGGCATGAAGATATCATCCTCATCTTCGCTATCTTCTATCCAGGACCAAGGTGCATTAGCCACCTCCATCATGCGAGCTTCACTCTTGAAGGTGAGCTTGTCCCACCTTGCCTTGATCCTGAGAAGCTCTGCTCGTACCTGACTTGGGGTCTTCAGTTTCCACCCTCTTCGATGAAGTGACTTACCAAGTATAACGAGAGCATCATGGTTCGATACCAACGTATCCCAGTCGGCTGGTTTATCGCCTATCTCAACAGTTCTGGCTATGAAGAAAAGCCCAATGGACATATCTACAGGCCAGGGAGACGCGTCGGTCATAGTGGAGAGGAGTGGAGAAAAATGCGAGAGCAAAAGGAGAGAGGGAAATGAGAGAGTAAGAGGAGGAAGAGATGAACTGGGTTAAAGGATACATCCCGTTGTCCGGATTTATAGAGGCACCGAACCGAATAGGCGGGAAAAAAGGGCGGGAAGTCGTGGCGGGAAAAAGAGGGCGGGAAGTCGTGGCGGGAACAAAGGGCGGGGATTACTGGCGTGAAAAATTTGCGGGGAGTAACGGCGGGAAAAAATGGCGGGGAGTACCGGCGGGAAAAATCGGCGCGAAGGATTGCCGAGGAGCGGACGATTATTTAGCGAAGATTATTTAGCGGCGGGAGCACTGGGGCGTCGGCTGCTCAAAGGACGACAGATCATGTCGTCTCTTCAAGGGACGACCGACCTGTATCGTCTGCTCAAAGGACGAACCCATCTGTCGTCCGCGCAACCAACGAAGGAGCTCTGTCGTCCGTTGAACGGACGACGGACGGACAGAAATGAAAATTGCTAAATTTGCGTATTATTTGTGAAAATGAATAAAAAAATGTATTATTTAAAAAAAAGATACTTATAAATTCATCTTTAGGCTGTTTTTTTTCAAAATAAACATATAAACCCTGGAAGATTTTGTTCTCAGGATTCTTTCTACAACGCTAGTTTAATCTGTACTATTGGAAAATATACATGATTCCTTTTATAGATTAATTTTAATAATCATTCTAAAGAAAATATTTTACTTTTACTTCTTTCTGGCCAAAAATATGGGAAACGCATGAAAATTGCCCTCCCTTCTTCCAAATGGCAAAACCCTATTGCAATAAACACAAATTTCTATTTACTTTTTCTTCTTCAGAAAAGATGGCATAAACAACATCTATTAAGTGATTTTATATGCTTACAAATCATATAGTAGGGTAATATTGCACATAACACAACCCATATTTTCTATATTTAACCGATTCGAATTTTGTGAATCAAAGAGTCTATGAAATTCACATGTTTTAGATAGGGCATTGGAAATTCTGAGATAGATTGGGCTACCACAATGTGCACTTTCCGTCCACGTTTCGGTTCGAGGGAGCCACACTTGAGAGAAAGTGTTGAAGTATAGGTACAATAGTACAATACCCTCATTTTTTCATCGGTTTAGGCTTTTTGTCAAGTAGGTTCAGTACATGCAATTCTACAAATAGCATCACCAGACTTTGGGTCACTAACATGTGTAATATTGCAAGGACGGTGCTGCTGTTGGGTCAGATCGGGTGTTGACCTCACCCTTATTGGCCTTTTGTGTCCTCGTGACTTATTGCATGAAATTTTGGAAATTTTTAGTCAGCTTTTCTACTACCAATGGAAGATTTCTCTAGGTTTTCTCTTTCTGTGAAAAATCTTATAAATTCAGCTTTGGGGCGTTTTATTTTCAAAAGAAACATATAAACTCTGGAAATAATGTTCTCAGGATTCTTTCAACAATGTTAGTTTAATCTGTACTATTGGGAAATATACATGTATAGATTATTTATGGAGTTAAACCCATGAAACTTTTATGTCTTTCATGCACACAACAAATAAACTCATGAAAATTGCACCACCTCCTTCCTTCCAAATGCGAAAACCCTATTGCAACACAAAAATCTACATTTACCTTTTGTTCTTCCTCTAAAACAAAGGCATAAAAAGATATGTTGAGTGATTGTATATGCTTTCAAATCACATAGTACGTTGATTGAACCGGTACGTGACCTGAGGCTCAAGAGAGGCGACTGGAGGCACTCAGAAAACCCATGTAGGGTTGCATCCCCCTCCCCCTCCCCTCGCCAGCGACGCCGCGGATCCACTTCGTGTCCGGTGGCCTTAGGGCTTTAGAGGCATAGTGTACCATGGCCTCTCATCGGCGGGAGGTGTTCGTTCTTTTTAGACATTTTTTAGTGTCCTCTTCAAGATGGTGAAGCGACGGTTATAACCTGAAGTCAGAATAAGATCTTCCCCGCCCTATCCTTGCTCTGGTGGTGCGTCTAGCGCCGGTGGAGGGCGCGTGGAGTCATGTGTCCGACCGATCTCGTGGGATCCGGTCGTTTTTTGTGTTCGTTGGTGTGGTTTCACGCCAATCTATTTCGATCTGCGATTGATTGGCGAGGATTGCTACTTTAGTGCATTGGTCCTTTGAGAACTTAGCACAGACGACTTTTTGTATGTATACTACAACAAACTCTACTACGACAATATTTGCCTGGCTCCGATGATGGAGGGACAAGGATGACGACGCGCCTTCGACTTGCGCTAGTGCCTGTAGTCGTTGCTAGGTGGTTCAAGGATCTAATTATAATGTTTATTACCTTTTGGACTCTTTGTAATGTTATTATGATTATTAATAGATCGGTGGAATTTTCGCAAATTGTTTTTACATATTATGCTACATTGCACATTACACAACTCATATTTTCTCTATTTGTCCGAACTATCAAAGAGTTTTCGGAAGTCACATGTGTTAGATAGGGGATTGGAGATTCTAGGTTAGGTTTGGCTACCACAACAATTCCGGTCCACATTTTTGTTTGAGGGAGCCACACTTAAGAGGAAGTGTTGAAGTACTCCCTCCGTCCCAAAATAAGTGACTTGAGTTTGTCTATATTTGCATTTATTATGCTAAAACATGTCTAGATATATGTGAATTTTAAAAAATACAAGTCACTTTTTTAGGACGAAGTAAGTATAAGTGCATTAACCTCATTTTTGGTTTAGGATTTTCGATGAACATGATCATGCAATACTACAATATCATCACCCGACTTCGGTCAGTAACATGTTGGTCTGCCATATGGAGGTCTCACTTGCCACTGAACAAAATTCAGGTGATGCTAAGTAACCGAAGCATCCTCAGCCTTTGATTTTTTTTTCTTTTTTGAACTGAGCCTTTGATCGGTATTCTGTAAAAATAAAGTAGAGACGTTGATATATATATATATATATATATATATATATATATATATATATATATATATATATATATATTTTCTAAGAGACGACGAGCTAGCATAATGGAAGTGGTCATTCAGTAGTTATTTGCTTCACAGCAGAAAGATGTGGTAAGTCGAAGTCAACAACCACGCTTAATTGTACTCTTCTTGGCTTACTTACAATCACACTTTTAGTAGCTTTCCGCCTAACTTCTGTAATCTTCTCTACGTTTGCATATGCTCTGATTAAGGATGAACAACTTTGTCTGAACCTCTGAACCTAAGGTTTGGCAAACTAAATATAGAACTCATGCTCAACTAGTAGCAATTGTTATTTTATTCCTTGCAAAAGTATCTTTCAAACACTAGCTGGCCAAACCGCCAAACAATGTGCCATCGTAGTCCGAGCAACTCTAAGCGCGAATAAAATAAAATCGTGTAAGCAAACTATAAGAGATTAAAAAAATCGCTTGAGTTGAAGAAGAGAGGAGAGAGAATAGAAGCATGATGTATACTAAGAGCCAATACGTGCTCCAACATACTTTTTTTAGAATATGAGGTGTAATGATAAAATAGTAATACATCTTTACAACTAACTTCTACACATGTTATTGGACTGCCTATTGATGATAGATAATAAGTTATAGACAACATTTGGATAGGAAGTCCAATTTCTCTCACAGGTGGGTATGAACCTATTGTTTGAGAACACATTTCAAAACATCAAAAAAATATAAAAAATTGCATGTACATTCGGACATTCTATCTTGGCACACAAGTTTTCAGGAAAAAGGAAATTTTTTCGTATCCCGTGTAAAAAGATAAATTTTGGTGCTTCAACACGATATTTAGAGACATTTTTTTGTATTTTTACACAAACCATATAAAATGTTATTTTTCTCGAAAAATTATATACGAACATAGAATGTCTGTATATACTTTAATTTTAGTTTTTTGACATTTTAAAAATTGATTTATGCATTTTTCATAATAGGTTTTTATTTGCACATGGGAGCCAAAACACAAGATGTTTGGCTCTACTATTATCATTATTCTAAGACTAAAAACCTCTATAATAGTGTTGAGAGTGTATTTCACAGAACATAGAGGCAATGCAAATTCTCCCATATCACTCTCTAAACAACAATTCTATTTCTTCTACATGGACCCACTCATTGGAGGGTAACCTTTTTTATCTCCCCTCCACCATTTTTGTTGGCACCCGACCATCCATCTAGGCATTGTTAGGAACCATCACCTGGCCTCGCGCTCCTCACACGGGAGGCGGTCGAAACCACAGGGAAACAAATAGAAGATTCAGGTGGCACGGGAAGGGCGGCGAAGGCTCGTGAGCTACCTCAATGCACTTGGAATCGCTGTCAGAGAGCATCACCTGGGGCATGCCGTCGAGTGCCATAGATTGACAACATCCTTCCCTGGCCACCCGAAGTACATGAGGAGGATGAGAAAGGGGAAAGGAAGTCGGTTGGGAGGTACGGATTTGATAGGGTGCGTCAAATGACAACAAATCGTGTCTGGAATTGGTGGTGGTGCTAGTTGGAAATATCTGTGGCGCAAAAACTACAACTTAAAAGGGGCATTTATATTGTCCTTGTTCACCCTAAATATAAAGGTTTGGGGTGTATTTTAGAGGGTGGAAAATGCTTTTAGAGCCCAAGCTCACTGAAGCCCTTTATTTAAAAAAAAGATATTTTGAACTCTAAACAACTCTCAAAAATGTGAACATATAAGTAATAATGTATACTTCAAGCATGTAAGGTCTCAGTATGAAATACATCTTATTATAGGCTACAACAAGACAAAATCTGACATAATTTGAAGGTGCACTGTTTACACACTTAGATCTGCAATTCTATATTTTCTATGTAGTGTAGAATACAACTAATTTTGAATCGAGATTTTGCGCACTTCAAATATATATCATTTTGAAATTTTTAAAACTTTAAAAGTATGTTTTTATTATTCAAAATAAATGGCTCCAGTGGGTCTGGGAGCCAAATCAAACGCACTCAGATAGAGGGTCATACAGGGGGGTCAGCTAGAGTGTATGCAGGCTCTATCCTGGCATTATTTTTATGGCGAGACTACTTTAGGTGTGTGCTAGGGTTACTTTTAAAGCCTCTTTTTATTTATGCATAAACTTCTCTTTTAATTATCACCGATCATGCCTTGTACTCTTTAAAATAAAATCAAAACAAAGTTTCAGGCATATACAAGTAAACGCCACCTGATACTACCTGTTATATGTACTTAGTATTGTCCAAATAAAAAATATGAGCCAAATGTATTCTCCATCTCTCGAAAAAGGGATCCGAACAGTCTCGGTTGATCCGTTCAGCTAGATTGCAAGACAGCAAGCTTTCCGAAAAGAAAGTCAAGTTAGCCAGCCAAAGCTTTGGAGCACATTATTAGCGAGTAGAACTACTGTCGAAGTGACCGATGTGTACACACCATCTTTACGATGACGTATACTAACATATTTAAACTACCTTTGCGAGGATATAAGGTCGTGTCTGTCGGCAGGAAACTTCCCGCTCCCTTCCTGCCTCGTCAAACAAAACATTGTCGTCGTTTTCAACCAACGTGTGTGTGGATGTGGTGTCCTTTATTCCAACCTATCTAGGTGCTTTGCTGAAAATAATTTTCTACGTAGTGCTTTTAACAATGGAGTGAAAGTAAATCAAAGCAGTAAATCTTATACTTATTCGCGTTAAAAAGCAAAAAAATCTCATAAATTCTTAGCCAGTTACCACAATTTTTTTCTGGAGGGAACCGTGAGCTTTATTAATCAGAGAACACAGAGTTACACAATTTAGTCGGTCCAACTCGCATGGACAATTGAAAAATTGCAAATATAGTCTCTATTTTTTTTTTTCAAATGCATGATATTTTGAAAAAAAAATGAACATCTGTACAAAATCTGTTCTCATATTTGTACTATGAACCTTTAAACAATGGAGCCGTGTCTGGTGGGCGCGTTGAGGCGAAACCAAGGCGGAATCGATTGCATAATTTTAATATACTTCCTCCGGCCCATATTAATTGACTTGGATCTATTAAAATTTGGATGAATCTAGACACTATTTAGATATATGTTCATACGAAATTTGACAAATCAAAGTCAATTAATATGGGCCGAAGGGAGTATTATTAAGCAAACCTCGCTGCATCTTCAGACAGTGGTTTACTCCGGTGGTTAATTAAGCCAGAGGAAGCAAAGTAGTACTGATTATCTTAAGATGAGTACACCGCAGATGGATCAGTTAGACCAAAATGGTCTCCTTTATCTCGAGTAGACGTGCACCGGGGAGACAAATTATGACCGCCTAATATTAAATTTTACCTTTGGGGATTAGTCATGGATAAGTGCGCGGTAGATAGTGACATGTGACCTAGCTCGGTCTTAGAATTCTACAAGAAACTCCCACTAGTTTGTTAATGAGTGCTCGTCCGCACTCACCAAATCCGTTGAAAGCTATCTCCTGATTCAGATGGTAAATCTGTTGGATTCGCGTGGTTTTCTATATTACTCCCTTCGTTCTAAAATAGATGTCTCAAATTTATTAAAATTTAAATGATCTAAACACTATTTAGTATATAGATTTATTCAAATTTTAACAAATTTAAGACATCAGTTTTAAGAAGGAAGTATAACTAAACGTAGCAATGAAGATGTGTCTACTTTTTTTTAACGGTAAAAAGGGGTTGGAAGACCTCGGAAGCTGCATTAGTCACCACATGGCAGGTACATATTACAAAGAAATCCTTTGCATCATACACACTAGGAACCCTATAAATAAAAGATAAGGACCTCCTAAAAACAAAAAACACCCTAGGACTAAAAGATAAAACACAATCAAGTCTTTGGAAGATGTGTCTACTTTACTCCCTCCGTTCGGAATTATATGTCGTAGTTTTGTCTAGATTTGATAGTGTATGTATATTAAAAAGCAGCGTATGTAAACAAATCTACTCCTACATCTAATTCGTTCTAGCTACATCAAACAACAGTGTTAATGTTAAGATTTCACTGTGTGGAAAATGTCTTGTACTCTTCCAAAAGGAAGAAGAAGAAGTGCATATTTCAAACAAAAATACCAGACAAATGAAGCTTCCGACAATAATACGACATTTGACTTGTGGGTGCGGTGGCCTGACAACTGGACTTAGCTCAAGAAAAACCTGTACCAGTGAGTACTACAGATTCTTAGATTTCTTGGTTGACTCGTTGCTGGACACTGGCGGCATTTGACCTTGACTTAAAACTTTCTTGGCCATGGCCAATTTGATTTGGATTTTCGCTCGTCCGATTTGACCGATCTGCATCTGTCGTAAATCACCATATTCGCGTTAGGGCATATAGCAAATCTCTGAACAATAGCCTTTCTCTAATTATGGCTAATTTGGTTTTCACTAATTTTCTGATTGGCTATTCCTCAAAATGTTTATGTGTCTAGAAGGTGGAGGGATTTTAGGATTGCATGATTTTTAATATATATTCGTTTAAACCGGGGCGGAGTAAGTATTTATCTGTTTTCAACTATAAGGGCTCGGAAAAACATGTAGAAACGGAAAATTCATACGATTAACATGTCCACTTGAATCATATGGGAAGAGTCATTCCCTTTGGTTGTGATGACGATTTTTTTCGTGAAGTTCAGTCCACCCTGACCCTTGTTTCGCTCCTATCGAACGACTCGGGGAACCCCTAGTCCTCCGCTGCTAGGAACCCTCGTCGGCCTCATCGTCGCCGCTACCACCGGCCATGCCGCGGTGGCAACAGCCCTGTCTCCAAAGGTGGTAGGAAGAGTCAGCAGTGGACGTGTTTGAAAGTGGTGCTCATGCAAGCTCTTGCGGTTAGCTTCCATGATGGCTGCTTGGGTGAGCCCCGCCATGGTCCGGCCCTCTGGTGCCCATCAGGGAGCCGGTGCTGCTCCTAGTGGTGGCGGGCCTAGACAAGTAGCCCCTCTCACAAACCGAGCTGATTTGGCTCGGGATATGCAGGCGTTGTTGCTCTCCTTGGTGGTGGCCCTCGTGGTGGCGGCCGGAATGGCATGGTGGCTGGAGCGGTTCCTTTGGTGATGCTGGTAGACCTACTGTAACATCCTAGGATTAGAAACTAGAATTATAGAGGACACAAGTTTGTGCATTGCATTCATGCATAAGAAAATTCGGAAAATTTTCGCGCAAAACTAAAAGAGCTATAGAGGGATCGAGATCTCTCTTGTACTGATGGAAACTTCGGAGCAGGTGCGATAGATTTCGACATGACCTTTACAGAATTCCTTGTTTCTGGGGAAAGTTGCTCAAACATGTATTTAAATTTCAAATATGAAATTCAAATGAATTTATAAAATTCACAAATGGAAATTAGAAACACTTAATAACTTGAATTGAAATGATTACAAAAGAAAATGATATAAAAAGATTTCTTTATTAATATACCTATATACATACATATAGTATTACATTGATCTTTTACAATAAATGAATAAAAGTAAAGTATCAGCAATCAAATAAGTTGAAAAAGGAATTACATTACAGAAATAAATAAAAGAGCTCTTTATTACAACAAAATAAATATAACATTGTCTTTACCAAAAAATTATAAAAGAAAAAGGAAATAAGTAAACTTTATTAAATAAGATACAAACCCTTACAAGTTTCAACTAACAAAGAGAAAAATGAACTTTATTACATTAATAAAAGAATACAATATAATTTACAATCTTTAAGAATGAAATGAAGTTGTAAAAGAATAAAAAAGAAAACCTAAACTATTTTCCTAATTGGTCCTATGTCTTCTGGTCTTCAACTCTCCTTATTCTTCACCCTGCAAAACAAAACAAAACAAAAAGACAAGGAAGAAACAGAATGGAGACTTGGGTAAAGTATTGTTCTCAGATAAACAGTGTAGTGCAATGTTATTATCATCACTGAACTAATAGAAAAAGGGAACAATTTCCACCAAGGTAGTATCTAATCTTTATTAGTTTATTGCCTCAGTCCTACATCATTGGCATTAAAATTATGGGACAAGTTTCACCATAGAAGTAGAAGTAGAAGAGTAACAATCAAGATATTTTTCCTTACACTGATCTAGAATAGTGCAAGCAACTCACACATACATGCAAGTATGTGGTGCTGTCAACACAGGAGGAAACCAGGACAGGAGATAAGTATCAGCCGAAGCAAAAAGAGGACACATTGCTGAACACTTGCTACAACACTCAGAACAATAAGAAACCATCACCATCTTATCATTAGTTTTCATCAGATTCATATTAGCATATCCTTACACCACCAACCAAACCACTAGCCAGATTCCATCACACCCTTAGCTCTGGTTGCTCCCTGGAGCCATACAGGAGCTAGGACAAGGAGGAAATCAAGGCCAAGCCAACAACTAGGAGGAACAGGACAACACCACAAATAGGAGGAGCATGCCAGGTGCTTACAAGAGCAACTAGAATTAGAGGAGCAAGCAAGTTCAGCACAAGATCAACCACAAACCTACATCACCACATAGGCATACTTGTCTACTCTGCAAACAGGTAGACATAAGATCCATATCATACCTGTTCTAGGTAGTAGATGGGCTTGCACAACAGTTTGGTGGAAGGGAAAACCCTTAGAACTATATACAAATGGTATACAAGTTACATCCTAGGGTTATGCACATGCCAGCATAATATCCATTCTTATTCTAGAAATTGGCCTCAGCCTTTGCATCATTGGCAAGAGGGGTCTTGGCATCATATTTATTTTATATTGCAAATAGTACAGATAGAGGAATATCACTAGAACAAAATGAGAGAACTACACAGCTAGACATAAAGTGATAATTCACTGCTGTGCACACTCTTGTGAGGCACCACAGCAACAAATTACCCATTAGAGCTATATAGCTAATCAAGTTGTCCAAATCATTTGCCATAAGACGCGTCACGTCACCAGGGCGGCACCGGGAGCACCCCACGAGGGGCACAACATCATGCGCCTGCCCTAGGACGACAATCACACCGAACTAGTAGACACCAGAGTGAACCAGTGAGCAGCGGAGGCACATCGTCGGGAACCCTAGCACCAAAGAAATGGAAGGGGGCGAGCTGGTTAAGGCATGAGAAAAAAATCGATACATAGGACCAGGTTGGCTAGGAGGAGGCGGACCTCCGACGACCAGTGGCAGTAACCAGAACCGCCCACATCGCCGGAATCGATGGGTAACAACGGCGACGACAACCAGATAGGAACGAGAGGGGAGAGGGTGAGCGTCGAGTGCGTGAGATGGGAGAGAGAGGGTTATGTCCGGGTCAGGGTTGACCAATGTCTAATGGGCCGACCCGGTTGTTATACTGGGCTGGCTCCCAGGCTGAGCCTAGCCCCAAAATAAGTAAATAAAATTTAACATAAAAAGGAAAAGAATAAATAAACGATTTACCCTAAATTTGTTTCATCTCAAGAAAATAAACTAAAAATACATAAAATATATCAAAAATGTTCACAAAAATAATATCTACCTAAGAAAAATATAAAACTAATTGTTTAAGTTAAATAAAATACCATCAAATGTTAAGATCACTAGACTTCTCAAGAAATTATAATAAATAAGGAAAAATCCTAAAAATAAATAAAAATCATTTTTTGTGTATAAAAATAATTCCACTATTTTATAAAAATACCAACTCAATATTTTTATGAATAAAATTTGAAGTAGATATTTAAACACATTTAATATTTTATGGAATTTTATAAACATAAAAATAATACTAAAAAACAAATAAAAATCATTTTTAAGATCTTGAATAAATATATTACACTAGAAAAATATTAAATATATTATTAGAAAAGTTTCTAATATTTTAAAATAATAAATCCTTATCTATTACTTATTTTGTAAATTCTTTAAAAACCATTCCTAAGTAAGAAATAATCACAATTTTTATAAAACCTTGAGCAATTAGAGTCTAAATACTAATCCCAAATTCACAACTTAAATTAATACTCAAACTTAAGTATAACTTTTAACTTTAAGGTATTCTTTTAAAAATCTTATTGAGTATCAATCATATATATATAATATGATGAACAATCATTATATATTAACCATTATTAACATAACTTCAAATTCTAACAAATTACTAAGATCATCTAATTATGCTTCCATTAAATAAATACATATTATTTTCTTAATAAGCAAAACAAATTTAATCTAATCATTCACTTAAATATAAAGTGAATAATTCCACACCTTAATTATACCTAGCATAAATCTAAAACTTAGGAATAACTAAAATATATTACATCTTAAGTTTACTTAACCTTTGAAAGTTAACTTTAGTCTCAAAGCTTATAAACATCATGTCTAATAAATCACTTATGTTTTTATAGTTAACTTTAGTCTATTTAACTTAAGACATAAAGCATCTCAAGTCCAAACTAATAAATCAAACACCAAAATACATTGATCATGTTCTATTAACAATGATGATTGTTTAAACCTTAGAAAGGAAATCTTTTCTTCAAATGTTATTCTTTTTGCCACTTCAAGCAACAACTCTAGGATAGTTCTTTCAAACCTTAATAATCCAATACATAGACTTGTTGGAGATATGCCCAAGAGGCAATAATAAAGTGGTTATTATCATATCTTCATACTTATGATAAATGTTTACATACCATGCTATAATTGTATTAACCGGAAAGATTAATACTTGTGTGATTTGTAAACATAAAAGAGTCCCTAGTAAAGCCTCTTGTTAAACTAGCTTGTTGGTTAATGTATGATCATGGTTTCCTGATCATGAACATAGAGATGTTATTAACAACAGGGTCATATCATTAGGAGAATGATGTGATGGACATACTCCTATAGTTAAGCGTAGCATAAAGATCAAGTCATTTAATATAGTTCATTTGCTATAAGCTTTCTGATACATAGTAACCTAATTCCTTCGACCATGAGATCATGTTAATCACCATCACCGGAAGGATGCTTTAATGACATCAAACACCACACCGTAACTGGGTGGCTATAAAGGTGGCATTGAGTGTTCGGAAAGTATGGGTTGAGGCACATGGATCAAGAGTGGGATTTGTCCATCCATATGACGGATAGATATACTCTGGGCCCTCTCGGTGGAATGTCATCCAATTAGATTGCAAGCATGTGACTGGATCACAAGGGATCACATATCACGGGAACGAGAAAAGAGTACTTATCAGTAACGAGGTTGAACTAGGTATGCAGAGATACCGACGATCAAAACCTCGGATAAGTAAACTATCGTGAGACAAAGGGAAATTGGTATCGTATGTAAGTGGTTCATTCGGTCGCAAAGTAATCGTAGAAATATGTGGGAGCCATATGAATTTCCAGATTCCTCTATTGGTTATTGATCGGAGAAGTGTCTCGGTCATGTCCGCATAATTCACGAACCGTAGGAAGACACACTTAAGGATTCGATGTTGTTGAGTAGTTATGGAATGATGAGTAAGAGACCGAATGTTGTTCGGAGTCTCGGATGGGATCCGGGATATCACGAGGAGATCCGGAATGGTCCGGAGAATAAGATTCACATAAGGAAAGTCCTGTTTCGGAGTTGGGGAATGATTCCGGTGTTTTCATCGGAAATGTTCTAGAAGGTTCCGGAAGGTCCGGCACTCCGGAGGGGAAGGGTAAATGAATGTGTCATGACAATGTGGAATGGTTGCATCATGTACTAGGTCACTTGGCTGGGCAAAATAAAGAGAGAAATCAAATCCTAGTTTGAAAGTCAAACGCCAATTTGAAAAAAGTCAAACGGCAAGTTTGCTTGGTGGAGGGAGAGTAGGAAACCTACTTGGGGAGGAAGACCCACTCCCTCCACCTGCCGGCCAAGGAGGAGGAGTTGGAGGAGGACTCCCTCCTCCTAGCCGCCTCCCTCCCACCTATAAAAGAAGGGGTAGGGGTGCCCCCTCTACCTACACATCTCACACCCCAAACCCTAGCCCCAAGTCGCCGACCACCTCTAGTGCAGCCGCCGCATAGGGCATCCTCTAAGTCGCCGAGTTAGGGTTTCCCCAAACCCTAGCCGCTGGCCAAGCTCTCCCCTTGGTGCCTCTAAACCCTAGATCATCAAGGCCCTCTCTCATAGTCCACCATACTCGCTTCGGCTTAAGGCGAAGCCCTGCGAGATCTCCCCTCTACTTCCGGTACCACGCCGTCATGCTGCCGGAATCGTGAGGAGAGTGCTACAACCTCCGCTGCCTGCTGGAACAAGGGAGAGGAAGGTATTCATCGAGTACCGAACGTGTGACCGACTGCAGGAGTGCTGCCGTAACGCAGCGCCGGAAGGATCGTCTACGCGATCTTGAGATCAGCAAGTGTACGACTACATCACCCACGAGAATCTGCTCTCGTTAACCGCTTTGGAATCTTTGAGGGTGAGTTCCTCTATCGACTCGTTGCTACAATCTAGTAGATAGATCTTGGCTTATTTGTGTGCATGCGGTAGAAATTTTTTGTTTTCCATGCTACGAACCCCTACAGTGGTATCAGAGCCGTGTCTATATGTAGATCTGTTGCACGAGTAAAACACAATGGTCACTGTGGGCGTTGATGCTTTTTTTGTCGATTGCTTCTTGTGTACTTTGCATCTTGCGGGATGGTGGGATGAAGCGGCCCGAGCTAACTGAAGGGTTTCGCGGCATAGTAAATCAAAAATTTCTATGGATGCGAACAGAGGGAAGCCAAGATCTAATCTAGGAGATGCAAACAACAAGAGGGATTGGATTAGATCTTCATACCCTTGAAGATTCGCACAGCGGAACGTGGGTGATGTAGTCGTACTCGCTTCTCCTCCTCGCGATCCGATCCGATCTAGCACCACAAGTGGCGATGCCTCCGTGAGATGCACACGTGCGGCACCTCGACGTCTCCTCCTTCCTTGGTCCAGCAAGTATGGTGGAGATATGGGTTGGATCTACAACGCGACGGTGCGGTGCAATTTGTGGAGAATTTCTGCAGCAGGGCTTCGCCTACAAGCAGTCGGGAGGGAGAGAGGAGGGCAGCAGGGCGGCTAGGGTTGGAGGGGAAGGTGTAGGGGGTTGGTGCACCCCCAGCCCTCTATATATAGAGGGGTGGGTGCAGCCCTAGCCCCTCCCCCAAGCCAAGGCCGGCGGCCCCAAGGAGGAAGAGTGGGGGGCAAGGAAACCCCCCTTCTAGAAGCTCTATCTAGAGTTTAAACCTCACTTGGCCGGCTGGGACCTATGGGGCCTTGTGCCCCTGGCCCAATGCGGCCAGGGCACTCCCTCATAGGCCCATGCCCCCTCCCGGAAGGTGGGGCCACGTTGGTCCCCTTCCGGAAGGTTCTAGAAGCTTCCGGTACAATACCGATTAACCCGGAACAATTCCGAACTCCAAAAACTGCACTGCCTTATATGAATCTTATTATCCGGACCACTCCGTAACCTCTCGTGATGTCCCGGATCCCATCCGAGACTCCGAACAAAAACTCATAAACCAATTATCCAATCTATCCTAGAGTCGAGACACGTTAAGTGTGTGACCCTGCGGGTTCGAGAATATGCAGACATGATCTTCTATCAATAATCAACAGCGGGGTCTGGAAACCCATATTGACTCCCACACATTCATCGATGATCATATCGGATGAACCACGATGCCAGGATTCAATCAATCCCATATATATATTCCCTTCGTCTCGCGATATTTTTACTTGCCCGAGATTTGATCGTCGGTACCGTCATACCTAGTTCAATCTCGTTCACAGCAAGTACTTTACTCGTTCCGTAATCTGATATCACTTTGTGATTAACTCCTTAACCACATGCTTGCAAGCGGTGTTGATATCGATTACCGAGTGGGCCCGAAGTATATCTCTCCGACTTGGGAGGGACAAATCCCATCTTGATACATACAACCCAACAGATACTTTCCGATCACCTGAGAGACACCTTTATGATCACCCTCTCATAGGATGACGTTTGATGACCTCAAAGCTTTCTTCCGATACCAGGGAGTTGTATTATCTCATGGTCTAAGGAATACAATATTTGACATAAGAAAAGCTTCGCAAAGACGAACACGATGACACGATCTAATTGCTTCGCTTAGTTTGGGTCTGTCCATCATATCATTCTCCCAATGATATGATCTCATTATCAATTGACAACTCATGTCTATGGTTAGGAAACCTTAACCATCATTGATCAATGAGCTAGTCCATAGAGGCGTACTAGGGACACAGTGTTGTTCACAAACCACACAAGTATTAAAGTTTCCGCTTAATACAATTCTAGCATGGAATATAAACATTATCATGAACAAGAATTATAATAATAACATCTTTATTATTGCCTCTAGGGTATAATTCCAACACTAACCTTACATGACATCGTTCATGAGACTTTCTCCACGCTTGACATGCAACTTGTATTGCATAAGTGGCTTTGCGGGTGCCTGTTTCTCCCAACATAGTTAAGATTCAATTTACAATGGGTGATTGACAATACTAGTATCAATGTTGTGGTTCTTGTTCGTAAGTTAGAACGACACTTATTGAAAGCCCCAAACCACATAAAACATGCGAAGAAAATTAGAGGCGTCTAACTTTGTTTTGCAGGGGTGTGCTGTGATGTGATATGGCCATGATTGTGATTATATATGATGTATGCAATGTTCCTTATTGTAAGTCGGCAACCGGCAGGAGCCATATGGTTGTCTTTAAATTCTGTTAAGACCCGCGTGTCTATTCAAAGTAGTTGTAATAGTTGATGCTAGTGGACGACAACCATGAAGCAGCGCCATTGACCTTGACGCCACACCGGTGATGATGGAGATCATGTTCGTGCTTGAAGATGGAGATCGGAAGCACAAGAAGAAAGGCCATATCATATCACATATTATGAATTGCATGTGATGTTAATCCTTTTATGCATATTGTATTGCTTAGTTCATGACGGTAGCATTATAAGATGATCCCTCAAGCACACAAATTTCAAGTTTTAAAGTGTTCATCCTTAGTAAGCACCGTTGCTAAAGCTCGTTGTTTCGAAGCACCACGTGATGATTGGGTGTGTTAGATTCTGCGAGTGTATGCAACGTGAGCAAGCCAGATTTGCTCATGCGGAAGCTAAGGTTGATCTTGACGAGCCTAGCATGTACAGACATGGTCTCGGAACACGGATCACCGAAAGGTAAAGCATGAGTCATATAGTAGATATGATGAACATGTTGATTGTTCGCCATTGAAGCTACATCAACTCTCGTGATGATCGGTTTTGATGTGGTTTATTTGGTTCGTGTGATCACTAAAACAATGTGAGGGATATTGTTTTGAGTGGGAGTTCAACAACAATATGATTAAAAGTTGAACACTATTTATCATAAATTAAATCAAAGTGAATTTGCATAGTTGTTGTAGTCATTAGCATCCGTTTACCACCTTGCGCTTAGTTATAATTGAGTTGATAGAACTATAGAATTCTGGTTAGTTACTTTACGAACTGGTATCGTATTGTTTTGAAGTGTTAATCTAAAGTTTAAAAGTCCCATTGCAAACTTTCAATAAGTTTCAATTACTCCGTGAAATTTAATAGTTGGTATTAAATCAAGAGTAACAATTCCAGTGTTAGTATATAAGTATCATGTTTATCTTCATGATTCTTGATATTCAAAGGATTGTCTTAATATCAAGGTTATCTAGGATCTGAAAGAGTTGTTTCAGAAACCATGATGTGTGGAAGATATTGTGATATCTGAAACGAAGTTTTGGTTTCAACATGGTAGAGTATAATATGGCAAAGGTCATGTTCTCATATTTGATGAGAATTTGCAAAAGGTTGGAGACACTAGTTGTCCTAAACCTCCAAAAGGTTTTGGAGAGCAACATTATACTCGCGATTCACCGTTATAAGCTAAAAGTAGCTTGATCATGGATAATTCCATGATAAAGGGTGAATATTTGATGTAGGTAAAATGTTTACTACACCAAGAGATTACTAAAGAAAGGAATTTGAAAGAACACCAAACATTTGATGATGGTAATCTACTTCAAAGTGCAAGTCCAAAGACATTGGTATTTGACTATACACGCTTTGGACTATGTGTCATGTGTATGCCTCCACTATTGATGTTGATAGATTCTTTCAAACAGAAAAGAAATACTGAAAGAGAATCTCATAAATATATGGCAGAAAAAAAGACTAGAATTGTTCAGTTTAGGTATATAAAGGATACGTGTGTTATGGCTATATTCTTTGCTTATTAAACAAAGTGGTTCTTAAGTATTTGATATTGAATTTGTTGGTATGAATCGTCATACGAAACAACAGAATTCATGAACTACAATGGCCTAAGTAACTAGCAAAAGAATATGTGATGATGTTCATCGAGAACAAATAAAGGGTTATTGTGTTGCTTGTTAAACATCAAAGCTTGCCTTCAAGATTTTTTTTATCAGGTATTATGAGAACAAAAGGGTTGTTCAAATAATTGCCGTAATCCATAAAAGATGGATGATTCACAAATCTCGTTGGAGAAATCACATCCATAAAACTAGTGCTAAAAATGTCGAAAGACAAATTGATTGAAAGATCACTTAGGAAGTGACATCGCCGTTTAAATTATATTGGAAAGAAAACATGAAGAAACTCCATGTGTATGGAATTTTGGAGTCTTTTGATTTTTGATCAAATGACGCTTGTGAAACTTTCCTAGAGATAATTAAAACTTCGTTCATAGGCCAAAAGGGAACGAATGACTAGCTTATTGGAACTTGTACATATTGTTGTACGAAGTCCATTATGTGTAGTCAAGAGCGATGGATTTCAACTTCATATGCTTTCTCCGAAAATTTGAGTGAATATATGAATATTTACTTAATAAGGATGAAGTATGAAACATTTGAAAAGTTCAAAGACTTTCAAGATAAAGTGCAAAATCATTGTAACAAGAATATAAATAGTTTATGATAAGATCATAAAGGAAGATATTTGAGTTACAAGTTTAGCATAATACCTAAGATTTAAGGAATCGTTCCGTGGATTTGCATTTTTCGAAACACCATAAGAGTATGGAGCGTTCGAGATATGTAATTAAACCTTGTTTGACATGGTAAGATCAAAGGTGTAATTCATAAAACTGCCATTATATTTTAAAGATTAAAAGCTTTAGTGACTACCGTTTTTCCACTGAAAAGAGCTCCATCATAATCCGTTGAATTGACACCATATAAAGTTATGGTTTGGGATAAAACCCAAGTTGTCCTTTCTTAAACATTGGTATGCTATGCATAAGAAAGATGTTTGCAACCAAAGTCGGATGAACCTGTCTTTGTATAACTGTTAAGTATTCCTCCATAACACCAAAGACAAAAATGTTTGTCGCTTAAAACGTCAAGTTTCTTAGAGAAGGAATTTTTCGTGAAAAGTTAAATGGGAGGACAATAGAACTTTGATAAGGTTAAAAGAACCTTAGCTATATGTGAAAAGTTGCGCAGCGCCGAAAAGTGTTCCGGAGGCAGCAACAATGCTCATGGCTCACGTGCCTCAAAGGTTGTGGTCACGGAGATCTAAGTTCCTATTGAAACAAGTAGGTTGGGTAAACAATCAAATACTAAGATTTGAGAGTTAAATCATTATTTAACAATAATGATCTGACTACATGCAAAGAAGCGATGATGGGCCCTGACTCCGTCAAATGGCTTGAAGCCATAAAATCCGTGATAGTTCCATATACGAGAGATCAAACTTTGAACTTGAAAGACCCTCTGGAAAGGTACAAGACCTTACAGTCTTATTTGAATCTATAAAGAGATAGACATGGATGTTTCACATCTATGAAATAGTCAACATGTTGGGAAAGAGTTCACAACAATGTTCAAAGGTTGACTATGACAAGATCTGATCTTTCATAGCGATATTTAGTCTAGACGGATTGATGTAGCAACCACTACATATAATTTTGTTATGTGGTAGTTGAATAAGCAAAACAAGTTCTTCTAATAGAATTGTTACCTAGGACATGTGCTTAACACGGTCCATAGGGTTTTGTTAATTCAAAGGATGCTAAAAGCATATGCAAACTTCAATTGTTGAAGTAAGCATTGCGGAGTTGGAATCTTCACTATGATGAAACTGTTAAACGAGTTTAAATTCGTCGGAGACGATGAAGATGCTTGCATTTGAAAGAAATTAAGTGGGAGCGCTAATACATGTTTCTAATACATTATGTGGAAGACATATTGTTGATTGGAAATGATGTATCTTTTATTAACACATATTAAGAATTTCATCTCGATGAAAGGATTAGGCAGAACCCGAATATTTGGCATCAATGTCTATATGGATAGAATGTGACGCCAATATGGTTGTGCCAGAAGTACATAGATGAGATATTGAATGAGTTCAATATAGAAACTACAAGAAAAGTTCTTGTTGCACAGGAAGGATTGAATAAAAATTTAAGTATTTTTGATACCTGATAGATACAATCAGAGAGAGTATTTTATCAATCATGTTGTGATGTGTACAAATCCATATATGTCCTATACTCTAAATGTTATGAGCATATACCAGAATGATTCATAAGATGATCATTGGATGATAGTAAAGATATTCTTATGATCTTGTGAAAGAACTAAGAATATATTATTTTGTAGAAGTGACAAATAGATGGTTAGTTCATCGTAAATGAATTACATTGATACTAGTTTTGTCACGAAGTACAAATTAAGTTTATCTCAATCTAAACTAAGGGTAACGAGGTTGAACTAGGTATGCAGAGATACTGATGATCAAAACCTCGGATAAGTAAACTATCGTGAGACAAAGGGAAATTGGTATCGTATGTAAGTGGTTCATTCGATCGCAAAGTAATCATAGAAATATGTGGGAGCCATATGAATTTCCAGATTCCTCTATTGGTTATTGATCGGAGAAGTGTCTCGGTCATGTCCGCATAATTCACGAACCGTAGGGAGACACACTTAAGGATTCGATGTTGTTGAGTAGTTATGGAATGATGAGTAAGAGACCGAATATTGTTCGGAGTCTCGGATGGGATCCGGGATATCACGAGGAGATCCGGAATGGTCCGGAGAATAAGATTCACATAAGGAAAGTCCTGTTTCGGAGTTGGGGAATGATTCCGGTGTTTTCATCGAGAATGTTCTAGAAGGTTCCGGAAGGTCCGGCACTCCGGAGGGGAAGGGTACATGAATGTGTCATGACAATGTGGAATGGTTGCATCATGTACTAGGTCACTTGGCTGGGAAAAATAAAGAGAGAAATCAAATCCTAGTTTGAAAGTCAAACGCCAATTTGAAAAAAGTCAAACGACAAGTTTGCTTGGTGGAGGGAGAGTAGGAAACCTACTTGGGGAGGAAGACCCACTCCCTCCACCCGCCGGCCAAGGATGAGGAGTTGGAGGAGGACTCCCTCCTCCTAGCCGCCTCCCTCCCACCTATAAAAGAAGGGGTAGGGGTGCCCCCTCTACCTACACCTCTCACACCCCAAACCCTAGCCCCAAGTCGCCGACCACCTCCAGTGCAGCCGCCGCCTAGGGCATCCTCTAAGTCGCCGAGTTAGGTTCCCCAAACCCTAGACGCCGGCCAAGCTCTCCCCTTGGTGCCTCTAAACCCTAGATCGCCAAGGCCCTCTCTCATAGTCCACCATACTCGCTTCGGCTTAAGGCGAAGCCCTGCGAGATCTCCCCTCTACTTCCGGTACCACGTCGTCGTGCTGCCGGAATCGCGAGGAGAGTGCTACAACCTCCGCTACCTGCTGGAACAAGGGAGAGGAAGGTCTTCATCGAGTACCGAACGTGTGACCGACTGCGGGAGCGCTGCCGGAACGCAGCGCCGGAAGGATCGTCTACGCGATCTTGAGATCGGCAAGTGTATGACTACATCACCCACGAGAATCTGCTCTCGTTAACCGCTTTGGAATCTTCGAGGGTGAGTTCCTCTATCGACTCGTTGCTACAATCTAGTAGATAGATCTTGGCTTGTTTGTGTGCATGCGGTAGAAATTTTTTGTTTTCCATGCTACGAACCCCTACAAGACTTCCATCCTAATCACCAAATAGCAACTAATCTAAATCCTAAATTACTATTACACTCTACCTTTATAGCTGGTATATCAAAACTTAAAAATCCCTATAGATGCACTTCATGTGAAGTAAAAATTTGAAGATACAACAACTCTTAAATGAATCACCTAAGTTCACTTCACTTACAATATTGGAGATTCACTTTGGGGTTTTTACAAAATTCATAGCATTACTTATGCACAACAACATATTGCTTCTTTAAACATTAGTCCTTACCGGACCAATGATGCAGATTTCAAATATTGGATCTTAAGTCGTCTCGAAGACCGTGAGTGCATAATCTTGCAATCACAAAAGGCAAGTTCACACTTGCTCATGTCCTTTGATTATTTTCTGTAAAGCATTTTGCAAATCCAGTGTTGTCATCACCTGCATTTGAAAAAGGTCAGAAAACACTATTTTCATAATAATATGATTATAGGTTATTTACCATGAGGTAATAACCTACTATGAAAGTTCCGGTGGTAAAAGAACATATTATGTAGGACTTAACAACCAATATCGCCAGTGATTCTTGCGCCGTATATTACGCGTTAACCATGAAATTTGGAATGGGACAGATAAGTCAGCTGTATCCTTTTCCTCTCGTATGGGTGGGCACCCTTACGCCCCACACTTTTGGTGTCTAGATTATCTATGGATGGTGCTTAGTTGATGGACCATTAAATATGGAACTTGCAAGGGCAGCACCAGGTCATAGAGTCTTCGGGAACTCATCATGGTTATAGCCTTCCCAAAAGGGGACTAACGGAGGTGAGCCGGCCCCGAAGGATCGTGCAGACATATGAGGTCGCGGAGAGGGCAATGATCGGCTTGGATCTTAGACTGGGCCTCATACCAAGGAAGTATGAACGGGTTCGCGGCTCGGATGTGCAACAAAGATAAGATCTCTCATGGGTAAAGTAACGCACCTCTACAGAGTGTAAGAACTGTAACTTGTTACTCCCTGTTCCGGGAAGGAGCTGCGAACGCGGCGAGAAAGGAACTCCATGAAAGTTCTGGTAAACCCGTGAAGGCTGATGGACATAGTTTTTCAGAATAAAAGCAACCTTTGAAGAAATGTTTACGAAAACCTGCATTGCCTACGACCTATGGTCTGTGGCTGTAGATATAGTGCATCAAACACTCCTTTTCTAGTGAACTTGCTGAGTACGATTGTACTCAACGTATCTTCTTAACCCTTGCTAGGTTCTAAAGCCAGTACAGACGATGTCTACATCGAATTATGCTACATGAATCATCATCAAAAGCTAAAGCTCTTTAATGAAGTCAAGAAAGTCAACATATACATCAACTCAAGTGAAGACGAAGTTACTAATTAGATAGGAATATAACCTCTAGCCATAGAACCTATTTCTGTAGTGTATTGCAATAGCAGCAATGCCAGACCAGTAGTTCAGATACTAGTCTATTAGTAAGTTGGTTATGAGTTGTTTACTTCTGATTCTTCTTTGTAAAAAGTTTCTTTCTCTCTATTTAACCTAGAGTGTTCTCTGGATCTTGTGTAAAGAGTTGAGTTGTAACCTATATCCATGTCTTGGACCTGCTGTGTTTCTGTTGTACCACTCTAAGGGATGTAATACTAGTGAACGGTGTTTCATTGGTGTTATATCAACGACTATAGTGTACTACATCATGCAGTGGTATGCTGGGTCACCGCAGTTGGTATCAAAGCATATGCTTTGACCTTATGATTAAAACCCTTTTAGGAAGATCTGTAGGTTGGATAGTGACTATAGGAGCCATCTTATCTAAACCAAATATTCGTATGGCTAGTGATGAGTATCCACTTGAGGATAATATTGTCACACCAAAGTCAGATGCTTAAGTCATTCTTTCTTAGGAGTAATTAATTTATCTTTTCTCAGTATTGTGCTAGTTAGTGTCTTCCGAACGAGACATAAACCACCAAGATATTGTAGGAAAGTGTAAGACATCATAAGGAAGTAGTCTTAATGTTGATGTAATGAGTAGTAATCATGTGGGATTCACTTGAAAATTTTACGTGATGAAGTGAAATTATGTTAAGACTGAATAATAGAGTAATGTGAAGTAAAGTTCTCATGGTTAGATTAGCTCCTAAATCATGATGTATAGGTAAAACATAACAATATCATGGTGAGCTTAGCTCCGAAACCATGATGAGAGTATAAATTTGATAAGTAATTAGTAGATTGTCTTGAGGTAGAAGTAAGGAAATAACATGGTAGAACTATGATAGAACTCATAAGTGCTAGAAAATTCTAATAACCTTTGGTTTAAATTAGCAAATAGAATCTGATTAGTCTTTTGGAGTAATCATGTGAGGTTAGTTTACCAATAAAGAAAGGTTGGGTATATTAGCCATTCCAAAAGTGAGACTAAAGGTTAGTCAAAACCAAACCGAGACCACTTTGCTTAAATTTATCTTGTTGCAATTGAGCAATTAGGATAAATATTGAGACAAAGTATAGTTTTACCCTAAGTGCTAAGTATCACAATGTAAACCTATACGAGGAGGAGTCATATACTACACAACTAAGCCTGAATTCTAGAGATATTATACTCAATTACTATATTCTGGGCTTAGAATATTGTGTGTTATATGTACCACACTTGGATTTATTGGTTTTTCTTGGATCTTCTTGATTGACTAGATCTGTACATGAAGTTTGACTTGGTGTGCAAATGCATGTTGCAACATCCAGTTACTACTTGATGTTATAGACCTAGATAGAAATGGGAATTCGTGTAAGGGAGTGACGAGTTCCAAAGATCAAGATGAAGACTACATGAAGAATGAAGCAAAGTATGAGGAGTATCAATCCAATTTGGAGGATGGATCAAGATCAGATCATTCTTAGCCAGCTATGAGAAGGAAGATTAGTGTGGAAGATGTATGGAGCAACAAGAAGTGATGAAATTAATCTCACCCAAAATAGGAAATGCTGTTAAGAAGTTAATGAAGTAGTTGTAGAAATATCATGGAAGTATCATGAATAAGTACAAACAAGAAGCTTTGGAACCAAAGTGGTATTCAAGCTCTGACAATTCAGAGAGAATGCCATAAGGATGTTGGAAACCGTAGGGTAATACCTACAACCTAGGATGATCCGCAGCTGGTATTTGATCCATAGTCGGTATTATGATCCACAGTTGGTATCTTGTCTGCAGCCGGTGTTGGTTGACATAGTTAACCAGATCATCTTAAGGGTTGCATAAAGAGCATAAAACTAGGCCTAAGTTAAGAAAGCCATGAAGGAGTATAAACATTAAAGCGATCGTCTTCGAGATGCTTCGCAAAGTCAGCCTATCAGCGAAAATGTCCAAAAAGTAAGTAAGACAAATAATGCTGAAAGATTCGCTTCGGAGATCCACAATTGTGTGGATACACCGTACAATCTTTCATAAGACCCTAACTAGGTAGTGTATAATCTAAATAGAGACCAACAATCTAATTATAAAGTCGATGGTTACTATATAGACAGTTTGAAGACTATTAGTAAACCCTAAGGGGGAGAGTAAAGCATTAGAAATGAAAGTATCATTATCCGACTTTCCGAATAAAGGTTGGAGAAGAGGGACTAACCTACAACAACAGTAAGCTTTATTTTTATAAGGTTAACAGGAAATCATCAGAAAAGTACTCTATGAAGTAAGTCTGGATGAAAGATCGAAAGTTATTTCAAGGTAGTAGGACTCAAACCTTAAGGAAATTATTATAAGGAAGTTGAAGAAGTACTTAAGGTGATAATAATAGATTGTCTAAATATTAATAAGGTAAAAGCTTGAAGTAATAAAATGAAATAGTCCTAACAGACTTATTCTAAACAACTCTTAAGCTATCATTAAGAGGGAACAAAGCACATCCAATTGGACAAGTATGGAGGAACAAGAAATTCCAATGGGTATGGACTAAATGAGTTCAAATCCAACCTTCGGAAGGACCACCAGTATAAATCATAAAATGATAATACAAAAATTTAATCTTTTGGCCTCAACTATGGACTAACTTAAAACCCTGTTTTAGTGAGACTTCCAAGAACTTATATAGTATAATCAGGAAGTTTGACAATCAAGTAAATGAGTTGTATTAGGATACTTAATCAGGGTAATGAACTTAAGCAGAGATCCCAATTGAAGGATTTTGTAATAAGGACCACTCCCTAAGGGACTAAAGTAAAAGGAACTTTGGAATATTGGAGACAACAAGTTAAAGATTATTGAGTATGATGAGAATTCAAGAAAAGGATCTGGATATGGAATAATACCATTACTTCCGTTTAAGGTTACCATGAAGTGGAGAAATGCAGTACTCAATACAAGTCAATTCCTTACTCCGAAACATGAAAGTTTACGAACTTCGAGGACGAAGTTTATTTTAAGGGGGCGAGTATGTAACATCCCAGGATTAGCACCTAGAATTATATAGGACACAGGTTTGTGCATTGCATTCATGCATAAGAAAATCCAGTAAATTTTCGCGCAAAACTAAAAGAGCTATAGAGGGATCGAGATCTCTCTTGTACTGATGGAAACTTCGGAGCAGGTGCGATAGATTTCGACATGACCTTTACAGAATTCCTTGTTTAGGGGTAAAGTTGCTCAAACATGTATTTGAATTTCAAATATGAAATTCAAATGAATTTAGAAAATTCACAAATGGAAATTAGAAACACTTAATAACTTGAATTGAAATGATTACAAAATAAAATGATATAAAAAGATTTCTTTATTAATATACCTATATACATACATATAGTATTACATTGATCTTTTACAATAAATGAATAAAAGTAAAGTATGAGGAATCAAATAAGCTAAAAAAGGAATTACATTATAGAAATAAATAAAATAGCTCTTTATTACAACAAAATAAATATAACATTGTGTTTACAAAAGAATTGTAAAAGAAAAAGGAAATAAGTAAACTTTATTAAATAAGATACAAACCCTTACAAGTTTCAACTAACAAAGAGAAAAATGAACTTTATTACATTAATAAAAGAATACAATATAATTTACAATCTTTAAGAATGAAATGAAGTTGTAAAAGAATAGAAAAGAAAACCTAAACTATTTTCCTAATTGGTCCTATGTCTTCTGTTCTTCAACTCTCCTTATTCTTCACCCTGCAAAACAAAACAAAAATACAAGGAAGAAACAGAATGGAGACTTGGGTAAAGTATTGTTCTCAGACAAACGGTGTAGTGCACTGTTATTATCATCACTGAACTAATAGAAAAAGGGAACAATTTCCACCAAGGTAGTATCTGATCTTTATTAGTTTATTGCCTCGGTCCTACATCATTAGCATTAAAATTACGGGACAAGTTTCACCATAGAAGTAGAAGTAGAAGAGTAACAATCAAGATATTTTGCCTTGCATTGATCTTGAATAGTGCAAGCAACTCACACATACATGCAAGTATGTGGTGCTGTCAACACAGGAGGAAACCAGGACAGGAGATAAGTATCAGCCGAAGCAAAAAGAGGACACTTTGCTGAACACTTGCTACAACACTCAGAACAGCAAGAAACCATTGTAGGGGTTCGTAGCATGGAAAACAAAAAATTTCTACCGCATACAAACAAACAAGCCAAGATCTATCTACTAGATTGTAGCAACGAGTCGATAGAATAACTCACCCTCAAAGATTCCAAAGTGTTTAACGAGAGCGGATTCTCGTGGGTGATGTAGTCGTACTCTTGCCGATCTCAAGATCGTGTAGACGATCCTTCCAGCGCTGCGTTCCGGCAGCGCTTCCGCAGTCGGTCACACGTTCGGTACTCGATGAAGACCTTCCTCTCCCTTGTTCCAGCAGGCAGCGGAGGTTGTAGCACTCTCCTCGCGATTCCGGTAGCACGGGGGCGTGGTACCGGAAGTAGAGGGGAGATCTCGCAGGGCTTCGCCTTAAGCCGGAGCGATTATGGTGGATTATGAGAGAGGCGTCGGTGATCTAGGGTTTATACACACCAAGGAGAGAGGGCTAGGCCGGTGGCTAGGGCTTTGGGAAAGCCCCAAGTCAGCGGCTAGGGTTTTCCCTAGGGCGGCGGCGGCTGCAGGAGGGCCGGCGGCTAGGGCTAGGGTTTTGGGTAGTGGAGTTGTGTGTCTAGAGGGGCAGCCCTGCCCCTCCTTTTATAGGTGGAGGGCACCGGCCAAGGGGGAGGGAGTACTCCCCCAACTCGGCCTCCAAGGCCAGCGGTGGAGGGAGAGGAACTCCTCCCCAAGTAGGTTTCCTACTCTCCCTCCACCAAGCAAACTAGTCATTTGACTTTTCAAATTGGCGTTTGACTTTTCAAACTAGGATTTGATTTATCCCTTTATTTTACTCAGCGGTGACACCTAGTACATGATGCAATCATTCCAACTTGTTATGACACATTCATGTACCCTTCCCCTCCGGAGTGCCGGACCTTCCGGAACCTTCTAGAACATTCCCGATGAAAACACCGGAATCATTCTCCAACCTCGAAACAGGATTTTCCTTATATGAATCTTATTCTCCGGACCATTCCGGATCTCCTCGTGATATACCGGATTCCATCCAAGACTCTGAACAACATTCGGTCTCTTACTCATCATTCCATAACTACTCAACAACATCGAATCCTTAAGTGTGTCTCCCTACGGTTCGTGAATTATGCGGACATGATCGAGACACTTCTCCGAACAATAACCAATAGAGGAATCTGGAAATTCATATGGCTCCCACATATTTCTATGATTACTTTGCGATCGAATGAACCACTTACATACGATACCAATTTCCCTTTGTCTCACGATAGTTTACTTATCTGAGGTTTTGATCGTCGGTATCTCTGCATACCTAGTTCAACCTCGTTACTGATAAGTAATCTTTTCTCGTTCCCGTGATATGTGATCCCTTGTGAGCCATTCACATGCTTGCAAGCCAATTGGATGACATTCCACCGAGAGGGCCCAGAGTATATCTATCCGTCGTATGGATGGACAAATCCCACTCTTGATCCATGTGTCTCAACCCATACTTTCCGAACACTCAATGCCACCTTTATAACCACCCAGTTATGGTGTGGTGTTTGATGTCATCAAAGCATCCTTTCGATGATGGTGATAAGCATGATCTCATGGTCGAAGTAATTAGGTTACTATGTATCAAAAAGCATATAGCAATTGAACTATTAAAATGACTTGATCTTTATGCTACGCTTGTCTATAGGAGTATGTACATCATACCATTCTCCTAACGATATGATCTTGTTGTTAATAACATCTCAATGTTCATGATAGGGAAACCACAATCATTTATTAACCAACAAGCTAGTATTATAGAGAGGCTTTACTAGGGACTCTAATTTAGTTTACAAATCACACAAGTATTAATGTTTCCTTGTTAATACTGTTATAGCATGAATGTAAACATTTATCATAAACACAAAGATATAATAATAACTACATTTATTATTGCCTCTAGGGAATATCTCCAACAGTCTCCCACTTGCACTAGAGTCAACTAATCTAGATTACATGGTAATATACCGAACACCCATGGCAGTTTGGTGTTGGTCATGTTTTGCCCTCGGGAGAGGTTTAGTCAACGGATCCGCCACATTTAGATATGTGTGTACTTTGCAAATCTTTATGTCACCATCTTGGACATGTTCTCGAATAGCGTGAAAACGTTGCTTGATGTGCTTTAGCTTCTTGTGTGACCTTGGTTCTTGCGCATTGGCTATGGCGCCCATGTTATCACAGTAGATAGACATTGGGTCCAGCGCACTTGGAACCACACCGAGCTCTGTAATGAACTCCTTCATCCATATCGCTTCTTGTGAAGCCTCCGAAGCAGCTATGTATTCCGATTCAGTTGAAGATCTCGCCACAACGCTTTGCTTTGCACTCCTCCAGCTAACTACTGCACCATTCAAAGTAAATACGTATCCAAATTGAGATTTAGAATCATCCGGATCGGTGTTCCAACTAGCATCGGTGTAACCATTAACAACGAGTTGTTCATCACCTCCATAAGAAAGAACCATATCCTTAGTCCTTCTCAAGTACTTAAGGATGTTTTTGACTGCTGTCCAATGATCCACTCCTGGATCACTTTGATATCTGCTAGTCAAACTAACATCATATGCAATGTCGGGTCTAGTACATAGCATGGCATACATTAGAGATCCTATGGCTGAGGCATAGGGAGTCTTACTCATCCTTTCTCTATCTTCTGTTGTTGTTGGACTTTGAGTTTTACTCAAGGTCGTATTGGGAAACATGGGCAAGAACCCTTTCTTGCTATCTTCCATTCCAAACCTCTTTAGAACTTTGTCCAAATATGTACTTTGTGACAATGATATTAGGCGTCTCGATCTATCTCAATAAATCTTTATGCCTAATATGTAAGCTGCTTTGCCAAGATCTTTCATTGAAAAACTATTATTAAAATATTCCTTGACACTATTAAGAAGGTCTACATCATTCCCAATCAACAATATGTCATCTACATATAGTATTAAGAATGCTACAGAGCTCCCACTCACTTTCTTGTAAATACAAGCTTCTCCATAAGTTTGTATAAAACCAAAACTTTTGATTACCTTATCAAAACGTTCATTCCAACTTTGGGATGCTTGCTTCAATCCATATATGGACCGTTGAAGTTTGCATACCTTGTTAGCATCTTTAGGATCGACAAAACCTTTGGATTGCATCATATACAACTGTTCATCAATGTATCCATTGAGGAACGCTGTTTTGACATCCATCTGCCATATCTCATAATCATAACATGCAGCGATTGCTAACAAAATCCTCACAGACTTTAGCTTCGCTACTGGTGAGAAAGTCTCATCGTAGTCAACTCCTCAAATTTGTCGAAACCCTTTTGCGACAAGTCAAGCTTTATAGACAGTAACATTACCATCAGCATCTGTTTTCTTCTTGAAAATCCATTTGTTCTCGACAGCCTTCCGGCCATCCGGTAAGTCCACCAAAGTCCATACTTGGTTTTCGTACATGGATCCAATCTCGGATTTCATGGCTTCTTGCCATTTATTGGAATCTGGGCTCATCATAGCTTCCTCATATGTTGCAGGGTCATCGGTGTTGTCCACCAACATGACACTCATAACGGGATTATACCAATCAGGAGTGATACGAGTTCTCGTTGACCTGCGAGGTTCTGTAGCAACTACAACCGAAGTTTCATGATCATCATCATTAGCTTCCTCTCTTATTGGTGCAAGCACCACAGGAAACTTCTTTCGGTGCTGCGCTACTCGCAAGTTTGAGAGAAGGTTCGACAACCTCGTCGAGTTCTACTTTCCTTCCAGTCACTTCTTTCGAGAGAAATTCCTTCTCTAGAAAGGATCCATTCTTGGCAACGAAGATTTTTCCTTCGGATCTATGATAGAAGTTATACCCAATAGTTTCCTTTGGATATCCTATGAAGACGCATTTTTCCACTTTGGGTTCAAGCTTGTCCGGCTGTAACTTCTTTACATAGGCTTCGCAACCCCAAACTTTAAGGAACGGCAATTTAGGTTTCTTCCCAAACCATAATTCATACGGTGTCGTTTTAACGGATTTAGATGGTGCCCTATTTAAAGTGAATGCGGCTGTTTCTAATGCATAACCCAAAATGATAGCGGTAAATCTGTAAGTGACATCATAGAACGAACCATATCTAAGAGAGTTCGATTACGATGTTCAGACACACCATTACGCTGTGGTGTTCCCGGCGGTGTCAATTGTGAAAGTATTCCGCATTTCTTCAAATGCTCGCCAAACTCGTAACTTAGATATTCACCTCCACAATCAGAACATAGAAATTTAATCTCCTTGTTACGTTGATTCTCCACCTCACTTTGAAATTCCTTAAACTTCTCGAAAGTTTTGGAATTATGTTTCATGAAATAGATATACCCATATCTACTCAAGTCATCCGTGAAGGTAAGAACATAACGATAACCACCGCGCGATGCTACACTCATTGGACCACACACATCGGTATGTATGATTTCGAATAAGTCTGTAGCTCGCTCCATCATACCAGAAAATGGAGTCTTAGTCATTTTACCCATCAGACATGCTTCGCATCTTTCAAGTGATTCAAAATCAAGTGATTCAAGAAGTCCATCGGAATGGAGTTTCTTCATACACTTCACTCCAATGTGACCAAGACGACAATGCCACATGTAGGTCGAGTTATCACTCGATTTCAAACGTTTAGCTTCAATGTTATTAATATGTGTATTTCCACTATCGAGATTCAATAAGAATAGACCATCTATCAAAGGTGCATGTGCATAAAACATATTACTCATATAAATCGAACAACCATTATTCTCGAACTTAATCAAGTAACCGTCTCGCAATAAACAAGATCCCGATATAATGTTCATGCTTAACGCAGGCACCAAATAACAATTATTTAAGTATAAAACTAATCCGATGGTAGATGAAGAGGTAGCGTGCCGACCGCGATCACATCAACCTTTGATCCATTTCCTACGCGCATCGTCACCTCGTTCTTCGCTAGCTTCCGTTTATTCTGCAGCACCTGTTTCGAGTTACAAATATGAGCAACCGAACCAGTATCAAATACCCAGGCACTACTACGAGTACTAGTGAGATACACATCAATAACATGTATATCGGATATACCTTTCTTCTTGATGTTGCCGTTCTTCAAATCGCCAAGTACTTTGGGCAATTCCGCTTCTAGTGACCTTCTCCCTTGCAGTAAAAGCACTCAATATCAGGCCTAGGTCCAGCCTTGGTCTTCTTCGTCGGTGTGGTAACTTTCTTACCACCCTTCTTGAAGTGTCCCTTTTGCTTAGACTTGCCTTTCTTGAATTTGGTGGTCTTATTGACCATCAACACTTGGTGCTCTTTCTTGATCTCCACTTCTGCAGATTTTAACATGGAGAAGAGTTCTGGCAATTGCTTGTTCATGCTTTGCATATTGTAGTTCATCACAAAGTTCTTGTAACTTGGTGGTAGTGATTGGAGGACACGGTAAATCCCCAAAGCATTAGGAATCACTATACCCAAGCTTTGGAGTTTGTTTGCGTGCCTAGACATCTTAAGCACATGCTCACTGACGGAGCTGCCCTCTTCCATCTTGCAGTTAAAGAACTTTTCAGAAGCCTCATAGCTCTCAACTGTCGCGTGAGTCTCAAATATCAATTTGAGTTCACGGACAATATCATGTGGGTCTGAATTCTCAAACCTTTTCTGAAGCTCCGATTCCAAACCATACAAGATAGCACACTGAACTGTGGAGTACTGAGTCTTCCGAGCGAGGTAAACATTCTTTACTTCATCGGTAGCATCAGCTGCAGGCGGGTCACCCAGCGGTGCATCCAGCACATAGGTCAAATTACCAACATTGAGGACAATCCTCAAATTGCGGAACCAATCTGCGAAGTTGCTTCCATTGTTTTTCAACTTTTCTTTCTCTAGGAACGCATTAAAATTGATGGTAGGGGCCGCCATTGATCTACAACATATTTGCAATAATTTAGACTAAGTTTATGACAAATTGAGTTCTAATTAATAGTTAAATTAATCTAGGTGAACTCCCACTCAAAACAATATCCCTCACATTGTTTTAGTGATCACATGAACCAAATCCACCACATCAAAACCGATCATCACGAGAGTTGATGTAGCTTCAATGGCGAACAATCGACATGTTCATCATATCTTTTATATGATTCATGCTTTACCTTTCGGTGATCCGTGTTCCGATACCATGTTTGTACAAGCTAGGCTCGTCAAGATCAAACCTTAGCTTCCGCATGAGCAAATCTGGCTTGCTCACGTTGTATACACTTGCAGAATCTAACACACCCAATCATCACGTGGTGCTTCGAAACAACAAGCTTTAGCAACGGTGCTTACTGAGGATGAACACTTTAGAACTTGAAATTTATTTGCATGAGGGATCATATTATAATGCTACCGTCGTTAACTAAGCAATACAAGATGCATAAAGGATTAAAATCACATGCAATTCATAATATGTGATATGATATGGCCTTTCTTCTTTGTTCTTCCGATCTCCATCTTCAAGCACGAACATTATCTCCATCATCACCGGCATTGCATCAAGGTCAATGACGCTCCTCCATGGTTGTCGTCCACCAGCTCCAACTATTACAACTACTTTGAATAGACATGCGGGTCTTAACAGAATTTAAAGACAACCATATGGCTCCTGCCGGTTGCCAACTTACAATAAGGAACATTGCATACATCATATATAATCACAATCATGGCCATATCACATCACAACACACCCCTGCAAAACAAAGTTAGACGCCTCTAATTTCTTTGCATATTTTACGTGGTTTGGGGCTTTCAATAAGTGCCACAATGTTTGATGTTTGAACTATCAAGTGCCTGTTGTAAATTGATCTATACTATAATGGGAGAGACAAACACCCGCAAAGCCACTTATGCAATACAAGTTGCATGTTGAACGTGGAGCAAGTCTGATGAACGATGTCATGTAAGGTTAGCCCGGGCCGCTTCATCCCATCATACCGCAAGATGCAAAGTACACAAGAAGCAATTGATAATGAAAGCACCACCGCCCACAATGACCATTGCGTTCTACTCGTGCAACAGATCTACATATAGACACGGCTCTGATACCACTAGATCTATCTACTAGATTGTATCAACGAGTCAATAGAATAACTCACCCTCGAAGATTCCAAAGTGTTTAATGAGAGCGGATTCTCGTGGGTGATGTAGTCGTACTCTTGCCGATCTCAAGATCGTGTAGACGATCCTTCCGGCGCTGTGTTCCGGCAGCGCTTCCGCAGTCGGTCACACGTTCCGTACTCGATGAATACCTTCCTCTACATTGTTCCAGCAGGCAGCGGAGGTTGTAGCACTCTCCTCGCGATTCCGGCAGCACGACGACGTGGTACCGGAAGTAGAGGGGAGATCTCGCAGGGCTTCGCCTTAAGCCGGAGCGAGTATGGTGGACTATGAGAGATGCCTCGGTGATCTAGGGTTTAGACACACCAAGGAGAGAGGGATAGGCTGGCGGCTAGGGCTTGGGGAAAGCCCCAAGTCGGCGGCTAGGGTTTGCCCTAGGGCGGCGGCTGTAGGAGGGCTGGCGGCTAGGGCTAGGGTTTTGGGTGGTGGAGTTGTGTGTCTAGAGGGGCAGCCCTGCCCCTCCTTTTATAGGTGGAGGGCGCCGGCCAAGGGGGAGGGAGTCCTCCCCCAACTCTGCCTCCAAGGCCGGCGGTGGTGGGAGAGGAACTCCTCCCCAAGTAGGTTTCCTACTCTCCCTCCACCAAGCAAACTAGCCGTTTGACTTTTCAAATTGGCGTTTGACTTTTCAAACTAGGATTTGATTTATCCCTTTATTTTGCTCAACGATGACACCTAGTACATGATTCAATCATTCCAATTTGTTATGACACATTCATGTACCCTTCCCCTCCGGAGTGCCGGACCTTCCGGAACCTTCTAGAACATTCCCGATGAAAACACTGGAATCATTCTCCAACCCCGAAACAGGACTTTCCTTATATGAATCTTATTCCCCGGACCATTCCGGATCTCCTCGTGATATCCTGGATTCCATCCAAGACTCCGAACAACATTCGGTCTCTTACTCATCATTCCATAACTACTCAACAACATCGAATCCTTAAGTGTGTATCCCTACAGTTCGTGAATTATGCGGACATGATCGAGACATTTCTCTGAACAATAACCAATAGAGGAATCTAGAAATTCATATGGCTCCCACATATTTCTATGATTACTTTGCGATCGAATGAACCACTTACATACGATACCAATTTCCCTTTGTCTCACGATAGTTTACTTATCCGAGGTTTTGATCGTCGGTATCTCTGCATACCTAGTTCAACCTCGTTACTGATAAGTACTCTTTTATCGTTCCCGTGATATGTGATCCCTTGTGAGCCAGTCACATGCTTGCAAGCCAATTGGATGACATTCCACCGATAGGGCCCAGAGTATATCTATCCGTCATATGGATGGACAAATCCCACTCTTGATCCATGTGTCTCAACCCATACTTTCCGAACACTCAATGCCACCTTTATAACCACCCAGTTACGGTGTGGTGTTTGATGTTATCAAAGCATCCTTCTGGTGATGGTGATAAGCATGATCTCATGGTCGAAGGAATTAGGTTACTATGTATTAGAAAGCATATAGCAATTGAACTATTAAAATGACTTGATCTTTATGCTACGCTTGTCTATAGGAGTATGTCCATCATACCATTCTCCTAACGATATGATCTTGTTGTTAATAACATCTCAATGTTCATGATAGGGAAACCACAATCATTTATTAACCAACAAGCTAGTATTATAAAGAGGCTTTACTAGGGACTCTAATTTAGTTTACAAATCACACAAGTATTAATGTTTCCTTGTTAATACTGTTATAGCATGAATGTAAAAATTTATCATAAACACAAAGATATAATAATAACTACATTTATTATTGCCTCTAGGGCATATCTCCAACAACCATCACCATCTTACCATTAGTTTTCATCAGATTCATATTAGCATATCCTTACACCACCAACCAAACCACTAGCCAGATTCCATCACACCCTTAGCTCTGGTTGCTCTCTGGAGCCATCCAGGAGCTAGGACAAGGAGGAACTCAAGGCCAAGCCAACATCTAGGAGGAACAGGACAACACCACAAATAGGAGGAGCATGCCAGGTGCTTACAAGAGCAACTAGAATCATAGGAGCAAGCAAGTTCAGCACAAGATCAACCACAAACCTACATCACCACACAGGCATACTTGTCTACTCTGCAAACAGGTAGACATCAGATCCATATCATACATGTTCTAGGTAGTAGATGGGCTTGCACAATAGTTTGGTGGAAGGGAAAACCCTTAGAACTATATACAAATGGTATACAAGTTACATCCTAGGGTTATGCACATGCCAACATAATATCCATTCTTATTCTAGAAATTGGCCTCAGCCTTTGCATCATTGGCAAGAGGGGTCTTGGCATCATATTTATTTTATATTGCAAATAGTACAGATAGAGGAATATCACTAGAACAAAATGAGAGAATTACACAACCAGACATAAAGTGATAATTCACTGCTGTGCACACTCTTGTGAGGCACCACAACAACAAATTACCCATTAGAGCTATATAGCTAATCAAGTTGTCCAAATCATTTGCCATAAGAAATCAAAGCATCCCTAGCTAGATTCATCATAAAACAGTCCCATCTCATGCTAAGCAATTCATCTAAGCACCAACAAAAGCTTGCATAGGTAAATAACATCCATGCACTATTCAGCTTCAGACCAGCATCATTAGCTTATTATCTAGTTTTTACTAGATAAAACATACCACAGCTGCTAGGCTACAGGGCACATTCCCAGAGGGTAGCACCTTTGCACCTAGCAGATTCAGAATGTCTTGAGCATAAGCTCAAGTCCATTTTATTAAATCCACAAATCATTTTCCTAAAAATATTCAGGAATCTGTTGAAATGGTTGTTGTCATATAGGCAGTATACTTATATTAGCCACTCAGTTACACTTACTAACCCAACAATCTTATCATCTTCCTTAGTAAATATCTAGGAACCATTTGTCCAGATTAGCAAGACATTAAGTCGTCAAAGAAGATCTACTCTGCATATTCCAATTCTTGTCTAACCCAAGATCATGCCTATACATGATCTGATCCACACCAACTTATTCACAACCATCTGCAAGCAACCCAAACAATAATCTAAATCATTTTCCTAGCTATCTTTTGCTAGGAATCATTTAAAGAAATTATGCAACTATATTCAAGGGGAAACCAAGATCATCAATGAATAAGATTCAGGGCATCAACTATATCTCATATAGGAATTGGCCTAACCATCAATTTAAGGATCATCCAGTAAGATCAATGAACTGTCAAATGGACAGTATCATTTAATGCCAATATTACATCATGATAACCTAAGTTACTTTAGCAAATATCTCCAGTATAAATAACCTTTTTGCAATCTTCCATTGCCAATACATGAGTAGCACCACAGGAATCCATTATCCCAAAAATTCAGAAAACTGAATCTATATCCACCTCACTTACAACATACATAATCAAATAACAGTACCATCAGACAAAGCCCAGTTAAGCCACAAACCAAGTTTCAGTATAGCCCATTAGAGCAATAAGTATAACCAGTGAATTGAATCTAAATATAACCAATCATGATTGGACAAATCTTAGCAAGTTTTGAGTGACAACAACAAAGGATATCATCATCCTTAGGGTTAATATAATGTGTCACTAGTAAGAATATTTAGCCAAAAGGGGGAAGAATAAAGAGAGGTAGAGGAAGGTGTACCAAGGAGTCGACAGTGACCTCAAAAGGGCGGCGTCGGCGTGGCAGCGGCGGTACTTACAACCACACTTTCCTCGCAGACGCGTCACGTCACCAGGGCGGCACCGGGAGCACCCCACAAGGGGCACAACATCCTGCGCCTGCCCTAGGACGACAATCACACCGAACCAATAGACACCGGAGTGAACCAATGAGCGGCGAAGGCACATCGCCGGGAACCCTAGCACCAAAGAAATGGAAGGGGGCGAGCTGGTTAAGGCATGAGAACCAAATCGATACACAGGACCAGGTCGTCTAGGAGGACGCGGAGCTCCGACGACCAGTGGCAGTAACCAGAACCGCCCACGTCGCCCGAATCGATGGGTCATGACGGCGACAACAACCAAAGAGGAACGAGAGGGGAGAGGGTGAGCGTCGAGTGCGTGATATGGGAGAGAGAGGGTTATGTCCGGGTCTGGGTTGAACCATGTCTAATGGGCCGACCCGACTGTTATACTGGGCTGGCTCCCAGGTTGAGCCCAGCCCCAAAATAAGTAAATAAAATTTAACATAAAAAGGAAAAGAATAAATAAATGATTTACCCTAAATTTGTTTCATCTCTATAAAATAAACTAAAAATCCTAAAAATACATAAAATATATCAAAATGTTCACAAAAATAATATCTACCTAAGAAAAATATAAAACTAATCGTTTAAGTTAAATAAAATACCATCAAATGTTAAGATCACTCGAATTCTCGAGAAATTATAATAAATAAGGAAAAATCCTAAAAATAAACAAAAATCATTTTTGTGTATAAAAATAATTCCACTATTTTATAAAAATACCAACTCAATATTTTTATGAATAAAATTTGAAGTAAATATTTAAACACATTTAATATTTTATGGAATTTTATAAACATAAAAATAATACTTAAAAAACAAATAAAATCATTTTTAAGATCTTGAATAAATATATTACACTAGAAAAATATTAAATATATTATTAGAAAAGTTTTTAATATTTTAAAATAATAAATCCTTATCTATTACTTATTTTGTAAATTCTTTAAAAACCATTCCTAAGTAAGAAATAATCACAATTTTTATAAAACCTTGAGCAATTAGAGTCTAAATACTAATCCCAAATTCACAACTTAAATTAATACTCAAACTTAAGTATAACTTTTAACTTTAAGGTATTCTTTTAAAAATCTTATTGAGTATCACTCATATATATATAATATGATGAACAATCATTATATCTTAACCACTATTAACATAACTTCAAATTCTAACAAATTACTAAGATCATCTAATTATGCTTCCATTAAATAAATACATATTATTTTCTTAATAAGCAAAACAAATTTAATCTAATCATTCACTTAAATATAAAGTGAATAATTACACACCTTAGTTATACCTATCATAAATCTAAAACTTGGGAATAATTAAAATATATTACACCTTAAGTTTACTTAACCTTTTAAAGTTAACTTTAGTCTCAAAGCTTATAAACATCATGTCTAATAAATCACTTATGTTTTTATAGTTAAATTTAGTCTATTTAACTTAAGACATAAAGCATCTCAAGTCCAAACTAATAAATCAAACACCAAAAGACATTGATCATGTTCTATTAACAATGATGATTGTTTAAACCTTAGAAAGGAAATCTTTTCTTCAAATGTTATTCTTTTTGCCACTTCAAGCAACAACTCTAGGATAGTTCTTTCAAACCTTAATAATCCAATACATAGACTTCCATCCTAATCACCAAATAGCAACTAATCTAAATCCTAAATTACTATTACACTCTACCTTTATAGCTGGTATATCAAAACTTAAAAATCCCTATAGATGCACTTCATGTGAAGTAAAAATTTGAAGATACAACAACTCTTAAATGAATCACCTAAGTTCACTTCACTTACAGAATAGGAGATTCACTTTGGGGATTTTACAAAATGCATAGCATTACTTATGCACAACAACATATTGCTTCTTTAAACATTAGTCCTTACCGGACCAATGATGCAGATTTCAAATATTGGATCTTAAGTCGTCTCGAAGACCGTGAGTGCATAATCTTGCAATCACAAAAGGCAAGTTCACACTTGCTCATGTCCTTTGATTATTTTCTGTAAAGCATTTTGCAAATCCAGTGTTGTCATCACCTGCATTTGAAAAAGGTCAGAAAACACTATTTTCATAATAATATGATTATAGGTTATTTACCATGAGGTAATAACCTACTATGAAAGTTCCGGTGGTAAAAGAACATATTATCTAGGACTTAACAACCAATATCGCCAGTGATTCTTGCACCGTATATTACGCGTTAACCATGAGATTTGGAATGGGACAGAGAAGTCAGCTGTATCCTTTTCCTCTCGTATGGAGGCAAGACGACCTTAATGTGACGTTGTGATTCCTTGTGCGGATCCAACATATGGGTGGGCACCCTTACACCCCACACTTTTGGTGTCTAGATTATCTATGGATGGTGCTTAGTTGATGGACCATTAAATATGGAACTTGCGAGGGCAGCACCAGGTCATAGAGTCTTCGGGAACTCATCATGGTTATAGCCTTCCCGAAAGGGGACTAACGGAGGTGAGCCGGCCCCGAAGGATCGTGAAGACATATGAGGTCGCGGAGAGGGCAATGATTGGCTTGGATCTTAGACTGGGCCTCATACCAAGGAAGTATGAACGGGTTCGCGGCTCGGATGTGCAACAAAGCTAAGATCTCTCATGGGTAAAGTAACGCACCTCTACAGAGTGTAAGAACTGTAACTTGTTACTCCCTGTTCCGGGAAGGAGCTGCGAACGCGGCGGGAAAGGAACTCCATGAAAGTTCTGGTAAACCCGTGAAGGCAGATGGACATAGTTTTTCAGAATAAAAGCAACCTTTGAAGAAATGTTTACGAAAACCTGCATTGCCTACGACCTATGGTCTGTGGCTGTAGATATAGTGCATCAAACACTCCTTTTCTAGTGAACTTGCTGAGTACGCTCGTACTCAACGTATCTTCTTAACCCTTGCTAGGTTCTAAAGCCAGTACAGACGATGTCTACATCGAATTATGCTACAGGAATCATCATCAAAAGCTAAAGATCTTCAATGAAGTCAAGAAAGTCAACATATATATCAACTCAAGTGAAGACGAAGTTACTAATTAGATAGAAATATAACCTCTAGCCATAGAACCTATTTCTGTAGTGTATTGCAATAGCAGCAATGCCAGACCAGTAGTTCAGATACTAGTCTATTAGTAAGTTGGTTATGAGTTGTTTACTTCTGATTCTTCTTTGTAAGAAGTTTCTTTCTCTCTCTTTAACCTAGAGTGTTCTCTGGATCTTGTGTAAAGAGTTGAGTTGTAACCTATAGCCATGTCTTGGACCTGCTGTGTTTCTGTTGTACCACTCTAAGGGATGTAATACTAGTGAACGGTGTTTCATTGGTGTTATATCAACGACTATAGTGTACTACATCATGCAGTGGTATGCTGGGTCACCGCACCTACTCTGTCTAGATCTGGCCATCTTGGGCTTGGATCTATAGAGTAGGGAGTAGCTTGGTGGAGGTCAACGATCCCCTTCTTCATCGACAGTTGAGTGCTTTCTGCGGTGGTGGTATAGGCCTCTAACATGCCTCCATGTCCCGCCATCTTCTGTTTGCCCGGGGCACGGTCTTTGGCATGAGTGAAAACCCTACTTAGAGGCTTTGAACGCTGACCACGACGACTCCTGCTGGTGCCGCTTCCTCCTTGGAGGCGTGGTCATTGGAATGACAGTGTTTCCTCCTCCTCGGTGCCGGGGGAAACTCTAGGTCTAGTTTACCGAACCGGACAGCGGCGGTGCCACGATATCGTTACCTTCATGGAGGCGCTACCTAGGCCGCAAGGGGACTCCCTAATGTGGCATTTGGAGTTGGTGGCCTTGCCGGTCGCTACCACTCAAGACATGGGCCTTTGATGCGCAATGTACGCCATCATGGACACTTTCTAGTCCTATGCTTCCTCAAGTTTGGTTGGATCTTGACATCTGCTCGTTGATCCTCTAGGCGCATGAGTAGTGATACGTTTCTCTAGGAAGCCTTAGAGTCGTAGTCTTGCTAGGGTGGTGTTTGATCTGTTGTTGATACGGTAATGGGGCACGGTGTCCTGTCTCCACACCACTCTTGGCTAGAGGCTAGGCAAGGCGAGCTTTGGCGTCTGTTTTAGAAGTGTGTTCTAGTCGTTGGTTTTTTCTTGGGTGTGGGTGTGGTGTTGTATCCATTCTTGGGATGTCTCCTTTGAGCTTAATACAAAAACGCGCAGATTACGTGCCCGTTCTCGGAAAAAATAAAGCCCAATCTAATGCTTTTTTTCAAAACTTTACGCTACAAGATTCCTATAAGATCATTTCCTGCAGGACATGATCCTTTGAATCAAACGACTGTTGTAGAAAAAATTCCATAAATCCCAATCCTGCAAAAATCCTCTGAATCAAAGGAACACTTGAGCAGGACTGCAAATTGTGTGGTCCACATTTTTTTTTGGTTGCACACCTTTGCAGAATGTCAGACGACTAGCGCAATTCCCTTCTCCATCGATCGGCCATTGCACCCAGCGTGTGTAACTCATGAGCTTTGTTTGGATATGGACTGCAAGCGCACGTTATGGACCGAAGCAACGGCATGATATGGACAATTCCTTCGATTCGGAATGTAGATCTGCAGTGATGGACGCGTGCTTGTTCCATAATCCACAATCACTCGCCATCTTCGTATGCATCAAACTTCTCTCCACATTACAAGTTCGGAAATATTTCTGGCTGCAGCCCGAATCTATTTTCTGTAACAAGGGAGTCCTGCCTGTCCTGGAGAGCAGAATCTTTCAACTTCAGGCTACTGCACGGTGCTACTGCTGGTAACCCCTAGTCTGTAACTCGTGGCTGACACAACATTACCTAGCCGAGGAGGGGACCGAGAACTTCCTTAAACCCCACCAGAGCGAGGGCGCGCTGCGGCGGGGCTCGGCTCGGCGAGCCTGTTCGGCAGTAACCCTAGCGGCGCGAGCGCGTGACCGAATCGGTGGCCAAACGGGGCGCGCCGGCAAGGCAATGCGGGTAGTTCCCCATTCACTCGTGGCTTCGGCGCCCGAGAGTGAGAGCCGCCACGGGCCCTCACCGGAGAGGGAGGGAGCAGTCATTCCCCCGCGACGACGGCGCGGAGAGACGAGGAGATGCTGTCGGAGCCGAGCAACGAAGCAGGTTGTCTACCCGCAAATCCTGAATCTACACTGTTAATTAAGGCTGCGTCACTGCCTGAGGTTGATTTCTGCTGTAGTAGTGAGTACCGGAGAAGAGATTTTTCCTCAAAAATGCTTAGGATTTATTTTTATTTATTTCCCATCCGAATGCATGTAACTTACCCTTGCTGTGCCTAGATTGCAGTACTTGTGATCTCAGCTTTAGTCTGGCCTAAGCCGGAATGCCACATTCTGTCAGTAATGGTGGGTATACTCTGAACCATGCTCCTGCTGAAAACAACTGCGTACCAAACAATTCTGTTGAAATAAATATTCTTGCTATGTTTGCATGATTGTAGGTTACCATTTTGGATCTTGCTGCTCCCTAATCATAAAAAGTTATGGACTGCTAATTTTTTCATGCTTCGAGTCGTTGCGTTTGTCACAACCAGATGTCCACTGCTGTTCCATTTAAATCCCTTTCTTTGCTTGGGTGCTTTTAATCAGGTTCAGTGATTTCTGCCCACCTGAATTTTATTCCTGGCTTGATATGTTAGAGTATTCTTGTGTACCGAAAGCTTGGATTGCTCCAAGTGATCCTAGACAATGAGGTAACAATCACAGCAATACTTTTTGTTTCTTGCAGGAGTTTTTCATGTAACTTGTTCTATTATTTTGCCAGAGGTTCCTCTCTGTTAACCTGTCAAGAAAGTTTGCTCCATGAAGTGGACCTTCTTCCTTCTTCGGCTGGTGCTGTTAACTTAAAGAGGGAATTGGCGTCCCTCCATTATGCACCGCGCAGTGTTAGTTTCCTGTGTCAAGCCCTTGTAAAAAGAAACCACCCTGTAGAATTGCGTCTTTACTCTGTGGCTTGTCGCTTGAAGATCTCAGGTCATCAAGAAATTGGTGGAAACTCCATTTACAGTGAGTATAGAAGCCGGTGTCTTCATCCCTTGATCATACTAGCAGCTTGTAGCTCAAAGTGGAATGAGGCCAGAAAGATTAGCTTCTTGGACTTTGAAGTTGAATGGGCTATCCCGGTCAACCGGGATCTTTGCATTGCTTACGCTGTCCTTTTGGCCGGGAAGAACCACAGAGATCTGGTGCTTTGTCAAGAGCATTGTTCGTTACTGTGGAAGTGCCAGCCAGGGTTTTTGAGTTGGCACCCATGTTGGTCAGTAATTTGGGTTGGTCAGTGACATTGCTACAAGTTCATGCTACAGGTCGTTTGAGTTTTGGTAGAGCTGTCAATGTTTGAGGATGCTGTACTTACTTATATTGAAGCCAAGAAGGTTGGAGTTGAGCTGCAGTTGTGCAACTTCCTGCTTGGTGATATGAATGCTTCCATCACCAAATGTTTATTCAGATTTGATGAGTGCTTATACACATGGAGATAGGTTACACTTGGATGAAGCTTTTGAGCTTCTTTGTGAAATGGAAATGGAAGGTCTGAAACCGAACAGTATAACCTAATGGTATATTCGTACTTACCTGTATGGGCTATGCCGTACTAGACAGGTGGCATTTGCATGGAACTTTCTTCAAATGCTGTGCCAGAGAGGCTACCCTTGCAACACGTATTGTTTGAATGCTGTGATTCATGGTTTCTGTCATGAGGGTCAGATTCAGAAAGCCAGAGAGGTGTTTGACAGGATGAAGATGGGTTGTCCATAGCTTCTGCAAGGAGATCTATGACAGGCTGTGACATGCTCGTCGAAACGGCAAGAAATGGAATCTCTCATACTCTGATCAGTTATAGTTCACTTCTGCATGGTCTTTGCAGAGCTGGAAGGTTGAACTGGCATTTAGCCTCAGCAGGAGGCTCACAGAACATGGTGTCAAGCATGGCCACATAGTTCACAACATTGTTGCTGTTGGTTGCTGCCAACATTTGGATCTAGAGGTTAATTTTCAGATGCTTGCAGTTATACTAGTCTGATATTATGCATTCTGCAGAAATAGATACCTTAAATAAACATTGGGAGTATTCAAACTCATGTTTGACAATGGAGTAAGACTCAAGGTTGTGGCATGCACCATTCTAGTTGACGGCTTAGGCAAAGAAGGGGATGATTGGTGAAGCCTTCCTATACGCCATTTTGGAATTGTTCCCAGGTACAGAGTTGTCATCAATGGTCTGTGCAAGGCCAACAGATCCCACAAAAAAGGGCTATGTTCATGATACTGTCATTTGCAGTATTAATATTACACCATGAAAGCTTTGAAAATGCAGGATGCTTTCAGGTTGTACAATAAAATGGACGAGGTTACACAACCTAACATATATACATATACTAGCCTCATAAATGATTTGTGCCATGATGAGACTCCCTGAAGCTGTTACTTTGTTTAAGCATGTGATTGAGGAGGGACCAACAACAGACAGGATTTTGTAACATCTCTTATATTGTAAGCGTTTCAACATGAAGGCAGCTTTGCAAATGTTTCGAGAGTTGGGGAAAAAGGGGGTATGTAAGCAGATGCTTTGTTTAATTGGTGGCTTTAGTAAAGTGCTTGCGATGGATGGTTCACAGTCATTGATGGAAGAAATGATAAACAAGGGGCTTACACCTACTGTAGTAACTTATAGGGATATCATAAGTTGAGTACTTAAAAAATGGAGATGAGAGAGGAAAAACCCAGGATGTACAATATGCCCCAGGCAGGCATTGCACCAGTCACTGGACGCCAAGCTGGGTAATAAATTGGGCTTTGGCAATGATGGAGATGGTTTCATTTGAGGTCTCTCTCCAAGAGAAGGATGTATCATAAGTTTTCATATAGATCTCTATGACCTTGGTGAAAGAGTGACAGAGCGGCTAATTTCAACAACTCATGATTTTTCATGAATTGCACTGGTGGTGGATAGGCAGAGCAGTTGAATAACTTGGTATACAGTGAGCACTGAGCAGCTCTCTCAGCACTTCTAGCCTTGTACAACTGAGATTTGAATGTCAAGCCCCAGTGGCCTAAAGATCTAAGCATTCAGTCTATCCATGCATTCCTTACTTTTCATGTTTAATACTCAACTGACCAGCACTTCAGTGAGCTGAAAACAGAGAGCAGCCGTGATTGATGAGATTTAGCATGCAACATGCTACTAGAGACCCAGTATCAGATCTAGACTGGTGTCACGATCTGTAAGTGAAGAGTGTGTGGCAGCATATATGCAATATCAGAGATTTATAAGATAACTGACAGTTCACCAGGTTTGCATATATGTTCTATGTTTTTGCAGGCTTTATTTACGCCTAAATTCCCATGCCAAATCTAGAAAGGGAACCTCTCCAAATAGTATTACACCATGTTGAGCATGATAGTCACCTTTGGACCCTCTTTGTACGCATAACGGTTTTTTACATTTCCTTTTAAAAATTACGTGGATTCAGTTCACTGAGTCAGTAAATTGAGCAAATTATAGTCCAAAAAGGACAAGAAATTAGAAAGATATATATAGAACACTATGGATATATTTTCCTTTCGCATTCTTCCAGTGCATGTATTCGGTTTAGTGTCCAGCAGCCAATATCATTTCATGTTTTTATCCATACTGGATTGATTTTGCATAAACAGGTATGCACCATTTGCATCTTCCCTTGGACAATTGTTTTGCATGTGTACATATCTGTTTTTGCGATAATGGAAGGTTTATTGATCTCAACGCCGCAGTGAGTGATACAACCGCAAGAGAGTTCACTCCATCTGTTGATATTGAGTGATATTTCATTTGTATTCAGCAGGGTTTCTTGTTGCATAGACTTTTTTGAATGAACATATCAAAGATGATCTTGATCTTCAGAGTACTGCTCAAGAGGAAGAGTAGTAGATTTTGCTCTGAATTTTGTACAACAGACTGAACCAGTTTCCATCTCATTGGTGGTGCTTAAATTGTGCTAATGTACCAGGTGCAGACTATACTTATAGCAAAAAGCATGGGAGAAGGCGCCCGGCGTTGTCCTGAATCGAATTATGCGGAGAATCGGAGATGAGGCTGAGAAACTTGTATGTTCCTTCTTGCTCTCCTTTTCCTTTGGCATCACACTCTTTCTTGCTTTGCTACATTTTATATGACGAAAAAATATCGTATAGCTTTGGTCTCTGTGGGTGTTAACATTCATATTGCCATGTAAACGATTCATGCTACAAGGCACAAATGAGTGCTGGCAGCTTGCCACAATACTATACTGGCTGAGAGGACATGAAATTGTATGGATAAATGTGAATCTGATAGCAAGAGTGTTTGTCTGATTGGTTCCATGGGGGCGGTGGATCCTTTCTTTTCTAAACTTTGAAACTCATGGGTACTTTCTAGTCATTTTGTTTCTTACTCTTGGTGGCTGATATTTAGTTCAAGAGCCAAAACATCAATATTGCTACCCACATCTGACAATTAGAAACAAAACACTGCTTTTTTTTAATCTAGTGCAGCCGGGTACATGAATACGACAGGCTATTTCGCAACAAAATGCGCGTCTCTCTCATCTTGTTTACTTCATATTTTTCTAGCAAGTGGCAATCAACACCCTGAGAATGAGGCAAGATGCTACATTCCGGTTATTCGACAGCCAGCTACTTGTATAACGAAGAACGCGCAATGGGTTGTTTTTTCATGCTAATAACCTATTAGACCGAATCAACCATTTTTCACCGGTGCAAATTCAATAATACAAAGGTGTATTAGGCTAGCCACGTCTCCAATTTGTTTGAAATCAATGGCAGACGCCTCTAACCGGAGCACTATAGTATTGACAACTTGCACAAAATAATGTTGCTTCCATCTTTAACGGCTTCAACTCTAAGTATCTACTTGTCTATGGCTTTGCAATGATGACGTAAGAAGGCGAACACAGAAGAACAACACTTTGTGATGATAGACCAAAAGCATGATATTCATGGATATGCTCTGGAATAAACCATGAGTTGGGAACTAGTTAGGCTTAAGGGCCACCCTTTATACGGGGGGAGAATATCTTTTTTTAGAGAAGGGAGAGAATATATATGTTATCTTTAAAAGGAAAAATATGATGTCAAATGGACGGTTCTGCATGTCTATGTGCTACACCATGTTCTTTTCTTAAGGCTTGTTGGTACTTTTTTTTGGGCGAAAAAGACCTAAGATCTATTTCAAACCAGCGGTATACGTCCTTGCAAAATAAAGAAAATACGCCGAGGTCCCTAAGGAGCAGATCGTATTCTTCTTCCCGAATGGGCCGAGCAGACAGGGACTCATCAAGGCCACGATCCTGTCGGACCAGTGTCTTGGAGAAATCGTCGATGCCGGAACATCTATGATTGAAGATACCATCCTAAAAAAAACTCACCGGCTTCACACTCGCACCACAGGCCACACCACCATGACTAAGAGGCTGCACCAACGTGACTGAGAGGAGACCAGAGGACCAAACTACACATAGAAGCCGTCATCCCCGACAAACCCTGCAAACCCTAACATCATCGGCTAGAGAGGCCGGTATGAATCTAAGAGTTGAGGCATCGACATCGACGTAGACGACACATTGAGATGGAGAGGGTTGAGGAAAAAACTCGCCAGATCGGCGTTGTCGCCACCACCAACGAAGCATCACCATGTTGCCTTACGAAAATCCCCAAAGCGGGCAAAACTAGAAATCCATTGGTAGATCGACGCCTCCTTGCATTCCACACTAACAGAGCCGAGGGAGGAGGAGGGGGCGATAATCTACCGGCGGAGGAAAGGCGGTGGCTCGATGCACACAGAAAATCGCCCCTCTAGGGTTTAGTGACAAGAGAGAGTCAATAATAGTCAAGTTAGGCTTGTTGGTGCTATGCTTCCACCTTGGAGAACAACATTTTCACGATTTCATACATCAACCCTGTCCCTGATCACTGATTGGCCAGTTCTATTTTGCGAGTTCACACGGTGAGGAGAGCAACAACATTGTTGGTTCGTTTCGTTTTCTTAGCCCAGCACGAAACTTTGTCCCTTCCCCTAAATAATGGGATCCATTCTGTTCACTGAAAAAGCATTGAATTCTCCCCCCAAAAGTATCACCTTAAAGAAACAAACCAACAATTGGGAACCAATGTTGAACCTTTGTTATAAAAAAATGAGTGAATTCCACCGTTTACCCCATATCTCTGCATTTGTGATATATATATTACCCTTTAGAATGCAAATTCATCTAGATTGCACCTTTTAGAAGTTTTGGACCCTCTTTCTCTGAAGCAGAGGTGTGAGGTGATGACCAGGGTTCAAAAATATCAAGACGAAAACGAGGAATGGGACATATGGATGAGAGAAGTCTAGACATGATTGTCGACGGCTTCCTCAGATCTATACACATTTTGTCGCACCACATCGACGTAGCATGCCGTTTCTATCTAGCAAAAACAAGCAAAATGCTAAAATATGGTAAAACCTGTTTAAAGCCTTCTAGATTGGACATGCTTGTAAAATCTCAACTAAATGAGGTAATATGTGTCACAAATTCAAAAGTAGAGGGTAAAAAGTGAAATTCGCACTAAAAAAAATACTTCTCATGCGCAAGCCTAATGCCAACCTCCTTTGTTCCTTTTCATTGGAACAACCTCCTAACTAACGTGGTACCACTCGTAGCAGCCAAAGAAAAAAACAGTTTATAAACTGCAGGGCTGCCAACCGCTGCGAGCTCACATGACTGCTGCCCATAGCTTCGACGCCAACAAGAAAGGAAGATCCTGCGGAATCTCCCTCTCGTCTCTCACCCTCCTTTGTGTACGAACGCGACTACAATTCAGGCGGCACTGCTGGGAAAGCAAAAGTCGCTGTGGCACGGTTTCTGTCCTGAGAATATGCCTCTTGTGTGATTCGGATTCTAGTCACCGCTCTTTCTCTATCCGTGCCCTCCGAGGACCAATGAGCCAGCCACTCCCTGCTGCCAAAATCGCTATGTACACTCCGTTTGTCACCCAGCTCACTAGCATTTCCAGTTTGGCAACTGTTTTTTGTTGTTGCTATTTTCATTCATTAATAAGAAATGTCTGCTTGCCAATTTGGCTCACTGGGATCTCTTTTCACATTATTTTTGCCCTCCGAGGACCAATAATGAGGAAATTGCCACTCTTCTTCATGCTACCAAAATCACTAACGCGTCTTCACCCCGCTTACTAGAATAACCGAATTAATGTGAGCTCATAGGACAGTGCACATTAGACGCCACGTGGAGCGGTGAAGGGGGACACCGACAAAGAGGCGCTCCGCAATGAACACAGTTGTATATACATGATGGTGGATTATGCTCGACATATGATATGTTTAAGTAAAAGTTCTTTGACAAGTATCATCTGTGAAGAAAAGTGGAGACGGTGATATGATACTGTTTGACTCCGTGACTTGCCTCCAACGGTAATTTAAAATTTTAAAGGGGTATGGAGGGATGTCTTCATTTTTTTTTGCAGACAAGCACCTAAAAGCTTCACTGACATTTGATCGAGCCAGTAAGATGTGTTAGGCTAAAGCTAATTCAATCTTCCTGGTAACGGTAAGCAACACATATTCATCAACTTCTCATAATTTGTCAGAACACATTTGGTTCTCGCTGATAGCAATAGCGCCAATGGAGCTTCGTTAGGGCCAACATGGGTGTTGAAGGTTTCATCGGGCAATTCACTAATTTGATTAAAGCAAATTTAGTTTCCTCCGCGAGGGACTCGTTAGACCGGTATATATCCTCCATTGTTTTGTCATAATTTGTCAAAGAGGAAAACATGTTAGGACAAAAAGATGCTAGTAATTAAGCGAGGTAAGGTTTTCAAAAACCATTCCAGCTATACTCTACACTATAGAGTTTAAGAAAAAGTGCAAGTAACCGGGTGCCCATAGCTCGCTCCTCCCTCAAACACACCGCCCCACGGCGTGGTCTTGCCACACCTAGCATATGCTGTAAATATTCCAAGAACATCGATCACCTTCGCTCTCCCTCCAAACGCCTACCTCACAATCCACGTACGGACCCCCGCCTATAATACCACCACTCCTCGCCGCTTCCCCTCTCACAATCCATCCACCAACACCGACGATCTTCCACATTCCACTGTTGTTGCTCTCGAGGAGGCCAGATTTGTTAGCATTTTAGCCAGAGACAGGTGGTGATCCGTTGGTAAATTTCGCGGGATGAAGCATGGTAAGTGGCACAAGCGGCAGGTGGAGCAGAGCCTACCGGCGTGGAGGGACGAGTTCCTGCGCTACAAGGAGCTGAAGCCCATCGTCAGCGCCGTCTCCGGCCTCCCGCCCTCCCCGGCCGAGTTCGCCGCCCTCCTCGACGCCGAGATCGAGAAGATCAACATCTTCTTCATCGAGCAGGAGGAGGAGTTCATCATCCGCCACAAGGTATGTAATCTGATCTCTTGCGATCCCATCCCAAATTCCCAATCCCAATGGCTTCATCATTTGCACCGTAAATTTCTCTGACCATTGATTGATGTGCGTGTTCTTGGTGGTGTACGAGCAGGAGCTGCAGGAGGCGATCAAGGGGGCGCTGGCGAGGAAGGCGGCGGTGCCGGAGGCCGCGCACGAGGCGGAGGTCGCGGCGATCCGGAGGGAGATCGTCAACTTCCACGGCGAGATGGTGCTGCTGCTCAACTACAGCAGCGTCAACTACATAGGCCTCGCCAAGATCCTCAAGAAGTACGACAAGCGCACGGGCGCCGTGCTCCGGCTCGCCGTCATCGAGACCGTGCTGGCGCAGCCCTTCTTCACGGCGGAGGCGGTCACGCTCATGGTCAGGGAGTGCGAGGCCATGATGGAGGCGGTCTTCCCCACGGCGCCCGGCGAGGGCCAGGCGGCGGCGCGAAGGGACCGCGAGGCGCTGGCCGCCGCGGAGCAGAGGATCTTCCGCAACACCGTGGCGGCGCTGCTGGCCATGCAGGACGTGCGCAGCGGGAGCTCCACGCGCGGCCGCCACTCGCTGCCTCCGCTCACCCTGCCGGACTCCGACTGGCTCCGCTCCTTCCAGCCGCCGTCCCCAATCCCGATCCAATGACCACCGCTTCTTGGTGTGGTGTCCCAGCCACAGTCCACAGCCACAGATATGCCATTGGCTACTATCTGTAATTCCCACTAAGTTATTATTTTTTCCACTTGCGAATGTAAGATAGTACGTAAACAAGATGTGAGTCATCATACAAATTCATACTCACTCCGATCCATATTAATTGACTTTAGTTTGTCAAAATTTGGATGAACCTATATACTAAATGGTGTCTAGATTCATTTAAATCTAGACAAATTTAAGTAAATTAATATGGGCCAGAGGGAGTTACTGAATTTGATGTGGAGAAAATATAGTATAGCTAGTAGTACTTGTGCATTATAAGCCCAAACAGAGGGAGTATGTTTTTCGGTAACCAGATTCAATTGCTCCCTCGTTTGTGTTTATATATGTCTCTCACGCATTTAAGGTTCTCAATTTTTTCAACAGAATCTGAGTTACATATATCATATAAATATTGCCATCAAAAACTTAATCTGAATTCATATTCGGTGGTATGAATTTGTGTGAAATAAAACACATATTTGGGAATGTGGGAGGGTATTATATGTCCAAACAAAGGGAGAACCATATTTGTGTTCAACTATAGTTCAATTTGTCGTAAAATAAGTAACACCGTGTTCAGAGTGTCATGATGTGGCAAAAAAACTTATTGAAATTAGAATTTAAAACTAGCGCGAAGAAGAGTGAGCAATTCTTCAATCTCTGGCTCCCCATGAGGTGTTGGGTGAAGAGGTCAAGGACAAATGTTTAACCGAAAAAGAAGAAGAAATGTTCAACATAATTTATCATTTTTCGAAGCTTCAACACAATTTATTTAATTCCAAGGATTAAAAAGACATGAATAATCTACACACAGACATATGTATTTAGATAGTCACGAACAGAAGCAACAACAAGAAGAGTACGCACAGTGGTCATATGGGCCACAGGAGCAAAGGTCTCATCATAGTCACGACCATGCTCCTGCTGAAAACCACGAGCCATAAGACGCGCTTTATAGCGCTCAAGAGATCCATCAGAGCGGGTCTTAATCTTATAGACCCACTTACACGTGATAGGACGAACACCGGGAGGAGGAGAAACAAGATCCCAGGTGCCAGTGCGCTCAAGCGCAGCAATCTCCTCAGCCATGGCCAGCTGCCATTCAGGATGACGCTCAACATCCCGATAAGAAGTCGGCTCGGAGGCAACAGAAAGACCATACTGACTAGGAGAGAAACGATTGAGGGCACGACGCTGACGAACGGGACGAGTAGAGGGAAGCTCGTCAGAGGAAGACGAACCAGGAGACGACGAGGAAAAAGAAGGAATAGCAGAGGAAGACTCCGGAGAACGAGGAGAACTAGGAGAACTAGATGGAACGGAGGAGGACAGTGTAGAAGAAGAGACATCAGGGGTAGGAGATCCTGAAGAAGACACAATAGGAGTAGAAGGAGGAGACATAGGGGGTGTGTCAGGAAAGAGAAGAAACGAGATATCTTCCACCGGGTAGGTACCAGCGGTGGGACGAGGATAGAAGGGACGCGTCTCATCAAAAGTAACATCACGAGAAATACGCATCCGACGACCAACGGGGTCCCAACAGCGATAGCCCTTATGCTCATCACTGTATCCAAGGAAAACACACTCAACAGACTGAGCGGTCAGTTTGGTGCGTTCGCGAGGAGCAATAAGAACATAGCAAACACAACCAAACAAACAAAGTATGGAATAGTCTGGAGACTGTCCAGATAGGCGCTCAAGAGGGATGCCACCCTGTAGAGCGGCAGAAGGCTGAATATTGATGAGGTAAGCCGACGTAGCGATAGCCTCAGCCTAGAAATGCGGCGGAAGAGAAGAAGCAATCATCATGGCACGAGTGGTCTCAAGAAGATGGCGATGCTTACGCTCAGCAACACCATTCTGAGCATGTGCGCCAGGACAGGAGAACTGAGCAAGGGTGCCCTGCTCAGCAAGAACACCTCGCAACATCTGGGAGATATACTCACCAGCAGAATCAACACGAAACACACGAATGGGGGTAGAATATTGAGTACGGACCATATCCGCAAAACGCTGATATATGGAGAGCACTTCACTACGAGAGCGCATAAAATACAACCAAGTGTACCGAGAGAAATCATCGATGAATAAAATATAGTAGCGATGGCCCTCTTTCGAAGCGAAAGGAGCCGGACCCCAAACATCTGAATGAACTAAATCAAAAGGTCGCTGAGATACAGACGCGCTAGTGGGATAGGGAAGCTGAATATGTTTACCCAACCTACAACCCTGACAATGTAAAGACCCATCTCCTGAGACAGACCCCAGAAGACCACGGTGAACTAATGACAAAAGGCGAGAGTCACAAAGGTGACCAAGACGATGATGCCACTGCGGAAAGGAGCTGGTAGCAGAGGCGATGACCGGAGAAGAACTGGAAGATGAAGTGGAAGCAGAAGGAACACGAAACCAGTCTAACTCCCAAAGTCCTGAAGAGTCACGACTGCGAGGGCCAGCTCCAACCAAGGCCTGCGTGCGACGGTCCTGGACAACACAAGAATCAACATCAAGGATGACGCGACAACCAGAGTCAGTAAGCTGGCTAGCAGAGAACAGATTCATCTTAAGAAGAGGGACATGAGAAATATCAGGAACAAAAAAGGAAGAAGTAGAGAGGGTGCCCCGACTAGAAACAGGGAGAGATGTACCATCAGCTGTGAAAATACGGACAGGAGAAGGGAGAGAACGAAGAGCAGACACAAAAGAAGACTCAGAGGTCATATGAAAAGAAGCTCCAGAATCCAGATACCATGGGGACGTACCTGACTGTGTAGAAGGTGGTGGTCGCACAGGGCCTGAAGAATCAGTCACAGAACCAGCAGTGCCTGTCGAAGAAGAGCCTGTAGCAGCAAGCAGACCGCGAAGACTCCTGATAATGTCCTGATCGGAGAGAGCAACTGCTAAAGATCCAGAAGGAGCAGACTGCCCACGAGCCTGGTGCTGCTGACGTAAACTGGGATCCCGTGTATAACAGGTGGTCCAGGTGTGGCCATCCTTGTTGCAGTAAGAGCAGTGACGAAGAGAACCACGGCGACCCTGACCACGAGCCTGCTGGTGCTGACTCTGGCCCTGAAACTGCTGGTGCTGACTCTGACCCTGACCTGGAGGAGTGGGTAGTATCGGCGGCGGCACAGAGAACCGCGGCTGAGTCGAGGGAACAGACAGCATAGAAGGACCACGAGTAGCAAGCACGGATGGAACCGCAAGAAGACCAGCACCACGGAGACGGGTCTCCTCAGCCCGAAGCTCAGACAACACCTCAGAGAGCGGAACACGACCACGAGCGTTCAGCTGAGCACGCCGGGGATCAAACTCCTGGCGAAGCCGAGACAGAAACTCATAGATGCGGTGAAACTCCAAATCCGAGCGTACAATCTGGCAACACGAGCATGTGCCACAAACAGCAGTACGAAGAGAGTCAAGCTGACGCCAGATAGCAGCACTCTGAGTATAGAACTCATCAATAGTAGAATCACCCTGCTGGAGAGCATGCTCCTGGCGAACCACAGACAGGTAAAGAGCATCCCCAGACAGCTGATAGCGCTGACGAAGATGAGCCCACTGAGCGGCAACAGTAGGGAGACTCATAAACTCAGCAGCATACTGAGGCAGAACACTGGAGGTGAGAACAGCAGCAGCACGAGCATCCTCATCAACCCACTGAGTGTAAGCAGTCAGGGCATGTTGATAGGCCTCGAGATCAGAAGAGTACTGCTTGAACTTCAGGTCATAAGCAACAACAGCACTAGCATCAGCACTCTGAGCAGCATTCTTGGCCTCCTGAGAAGCATCGGCACCAAGAACAATCGGCGTCGGCGGAATAGGAGCCACAGGAGCAGGGGGACACGGCGGACAGGAGACCTCGCCGGAGAGCACACCCCAAAGACGGAGACCGCGCATGTGAACACGCATAAAGGCAGCAAAATCAGGATAATTCGCGCCATCAAAGATCACCGGGCAGCGAGGAATCACAACATAACCCGACGAAGAAGACATATTTTTTTTTTATCAGACCAGATCTAGATCTAATTGATCCTGACGGAAGCAGACGAAAACCAGCCGGCGGCGGGCCAGGCGGGATGCGGCGGAAGGCAGCAGCAGGTCGGCGGGGAGCTGGCTTCCTGTAGGGTCGAGGGAGCAGCAGCAGCCTTCACTGGAGCATGCGTCTGGGCGCGCGTCGTTGGGCGCACGCGTCGGGACGTACGCGTCAAGGGAGCAGGCACACGTGGGGCGTCGGTCACGCGCGAAGCAGCAGTCCCGCGTCAGCGTTGACGCGTGCAGGAGGGAGCAGGCAGTCCCACGCGGGGAATCAATCCAGCAGCACGGGAATCGAGCCAATCCGGCAGCACGGGAATCAATCCAGCGGCGGTTTGACGGGAGAACAAGGCAGCACGGGAATCAATCCAGCACAGGAATCAATCCAGCGGGAATCGAAGCAGAGAAATTGATTCGCAGCAGGCAGCAACTCGGGCGATTTGAAGTGGCGAGGAGAATCAAATCCGGATCAGATTGAAAACGAGTATCGATCCGATCTAAAAACCGGACAAAACAGGCGGCGACCGACAGCGACGACGACGGCAAGACCGGAGACGACAGGGACGGTGGCGGCCGACGAAGTTGTGAGAAAGAGGACGGAGCTAACGTGGCTCTGATACCATGTTAGGAATAGACAACGTATATTCTTCTGGAGGCCAAAGACCACAATATATAGTACAGGTACATGGCAAATATGCAGGAAGCCCCCTAACATATGGGGAAAATACAATATACAGATATATACATCTAACAACTCTTTCACGTTCCATCAGAGCTAACTCCTCGTCATCGTCATGGTGGTGCCCTCCTGGTCAAGACATTGGCTTTCACGCCCAATACCACCACCGGTGGCAGAGCGTGAATAAAACACAAAAAGGGGCAAAATCTATAGAAAATAACAAATATGCATAAAAACTAGGACAACTCGACAGAGAACAAATATAAGGTATATATTAGCTTGGGTATCTCTGACTGCATTGTTGTGTTGTGAGCCGGGACTCTTGATCCGATGTGAGTTAAAAATGCACACTTTTTTTTATCATGAACTTTCTTTCACCTATCAAAACCTTGTGTTGTGAATACATCAAAGCCCCCTCTTTTATTTATATTTTTGCTGAAAAGGAAGCAAAGCAGAAAATATGCACGACCACTTGTCACCAAATACTCTAGCCATGATGGAAAATGGCTCAAATAGCTGTACTGAAAACGTCTTTTCTACCCTTCTATTCCAGTAGCTTTATATTTGTTTAGTTCAGGCTTATGTTTTTCGTACCTCATCTCTCTAATTTTGCGGGTGTTGCCAAATCTGCGGGTGTAATGCGAGATCTCGCTCGAAGAACTCAAGTCCTTGGAATAATAAGACATGTCCATTTGTTTGGTGCTCTTCTTCTTGGAAATTAGATTTTTCTTGCTCGAATTCATCTTGCCTCATATTATCCTGACCATTTTCATCTTCCCTTTGATTAACATATTCCACAATGGCCATGGCATCAGGAGCAATGTTCAAAAAAAATGCATCTCTCTTTCTTTTAAAAAATGACTACATCTTCTGTTGTTTCCCTATCGCTACCTAAATAAAAAAATGCACCAATTGAGCAATCCGGTGGAGGAATGAGTACCAAAGATACCACTGCATCCCGATTCTCAGTTTAAAAAAATCGGAATTCAGATTTCAGAACCTCACCTTGCTAATGGAGGTACAGGCAGGCCGCAGGAAGAGGGAGAGGAAGTGCGGAGCTGGACGCCTCGGCCGGGCGGAATAGAAGCATACGGCGGCGTGGGGGATCACGGCGCCCGGCGGTAAGGAGGAGGATCGAGGGGCGAGGAAGAGGATCAAGGAGCGGAGGCGCAACCCTAGCGATTGGGCGAGTTCGTCATAGAGGGCGGCGGATGCGTGCTGTACAATCGTGAGTTCTGTCCTGTGTACTTTTTTTTTTTTGGAGCGACCATCTCCACTATATTAATCAAAGCGTCCTGTGTACCGGAAAAAAAAATAAAGGTGGGCTGGATTCTTAGATGGGCTGAGTTAGAGTAGAGTAAAAATCCATCGTTCGACGATATTTTTTTCAGTTGCAGCACAGGACGCAATCCATTTTTTAGTAGTAAAATATGAATTATGCAAATTCTCGGTCGACTGAGAATAAGCAAAACCTTTTAAAGGTTCTTTGATGGCCTAGAAAAAAGGATTTCTATATTAATTAGGACTCACAAGTCACATCTGGTCAACAAAGTGCCGCAGGTTTGACCTATGTGGCTGTAGGAAAACCGTCCTGGAAGTATCAAGAGATGGATCTTTTGTTACTCTCTCCGACCCATATTAGTTGACTTAGATTTGTCTAGATTCGAATGTATCTATCACTAAAACATGTCTAGATACGTTCAAATCTAGACAAATCCAAGTTAACTAATATGGGTCGGAGGGAGTACTATAATCCAATTCTCAACAAATACATACACATTTTCTCGGACCATAGAATTGTAGATCGAGCACGAAACTCCAAATATTATTCTTCACAACTTTATATCTTTGAATTTGTAAAGGACATGCACCTTCACACATGACAAAGATAAATCATTTATCATTGCAAAAAACGCACTTGCAACCTTCTGGACTGCACCCGGTGGCAGGACTGTTGGTGCATCCTGGGCATACCGTATGCTCCAGCTTTGCCTGACACGCCTTGTCACAATTTTCTTCATCACAGTCAGGTGAATCAGAGATCACATAAATATCACACCCATTTCCCGCATCTGTAATGTTCAAATATTGCACCGTGTAAAAGAGTAATTCAAGCCATAAGGCATGGCTATAGATTGCGAAAGGAAAAAAATGTGTGTGTGTGTGTGTGTGTGTGTGTGTGTGTGTGTGTGTGTGTGTGTGTGTGTGTGTGTGTGTGTGTGTGTGCAAGAGAAACATATAAGTAGGTACCAGTTGAAAGAGTGATGGATGCCACGATCAGAAGCAACATCAGAATTGTGGACCTCCTCGCCATCTTGGTTAGATCTAGTGTCGATCAATGGAAGATATTGTATATGGTTTGGTTATGTTACCGGTGGGTGGTGGAAGAGATCAATCTTTATAGAGCACACGACATAAATGCTCATTATTACTTCATTGATTCAATAATATTCAAGATTTCTAATGACATCAATGCTAAATATATTATGGGGAATATTAGTAGATTCTATAGGATTTTCAATTATTTTTGTACTAACCAAAACATAATCAATTGCATTTAATACAATATAATTAAATATCTACCCGCAAAATAAAATTAAATATCTACCCGCAAAATAAAATAAAATATCTAGAGAAACTAGTAAAACTCTACAAATAATAATTAAATTTTTAATTGTAAGCATGGCGTACAAAATAAGTACTCTCAATTGATCAACCCGTGCTACGGGCCTTGCGATATATTATTCAATCAGTGGACACATGGCGGCTGGCACCATTTTAAGAAGCTCCTATAGGAGGTGAGCGAGCTTCCAAACTACACATGCGTTTATGCCGTCCATGCGGGCTTTATGTGCACATATGCGGGAAAAACTGCCGGACACGTTTGGTAGGTGGCACCGCTATTTTCAGTCCGTCCGAAAATAGCCTCTGGACCATATTTTTTAGCCCGTTTGGTATCCTGCATATTATTTTTCTCCAAGTGGTGCATCCCCGCAAGACAGGATTGTTGATGTTTGGCAGCCTGCACCATGGCTGCTAATACAGCTTCGAGTGTGTTTGGCTGCCTGCACCATTGCTACTATGGTAACCTATTTTGGAGAGAGGTGAGGTTACCAACCAGATAAACGAAGAACAATAGAAGTAGATCATACATTATCTATGGTGTCAACACTACATAGTTCATGACAGGAGGCAGAACTAAAGTTAAGAACATTGCCTAAAAACAATATGCCATCAGATAAAAGGCACCCCTTATCGATGATCCCCTCAAATTCTTCTGGGCGGTCTGGCACCTCTTGACCGTCTCAGATTGACTATAGTCATAGATGCCCACCTTGTACACCTTTGGGTGGATCTTATTGAAGGTCAGCAAGTACCCAATATTCATGTTGTGATCTATAGGAAATGTCGGCCACCCTTGATCAAAGCAAGCTTTCCAATTTGCATACTTGATCCTAATATCCAATGTACATCCAGTCATTGTCTTGATGGTGATCTCTTCCAAAACATTGTCCAAGTAAGGCCTGAATGCATCTGGGATAAGAAGCAATCCCAAAGCAGGTGTTTTCATCGCCTAGAAGAACTGGGTTGGGGACGCTCCCTCATCCCAGTTGTCTATATTGACCGGCATTCCTGTTCTTTTTCACCATCTTGTTGGACCCCTTGTTAGCATCCTCCCCTTTGCCATCAATCGTCAAAGCCTATAAAGAGATAGAAATGCATTATGAAGAAAATTACTAGAGGTGGCAAAGTGGTAACCATTGTTAGTTTTTTTGAATGATAACTGGGTCTATAAGACCCCATTTGCTGCATGTTAAAACACGTGGCAGGTACAAATTATAGAAAGGCCCTTGGCATAAAGCACCCTAGAAAAACTAGATAAAACAGAAAAATGGCATCTCTCTTACAAAAAACACCCTAGGACTAGAAAATAAAAAGCAATCAAGTCCTTGAGTGCCTCCACCACCGATCTCCGGCGACCTCCAGCCAACGACGAGGTCAAGGGAGTCTCTTGCTCGTGACGCTCCACTAACCGGAGAAGAAGCAACACTGTCGCCCACCTTACCATCAACGGGGACGCACCACTTGTTGACAGCGAGGTGTCGAGCACCGACATTGTTCTTCGAAGGAGGGCCTCCGATGGAGGTTTGAACCCATGGTCGCCATTCAACAAGAAAAGGCAGCAGTCCAGCAGCCTCTCCGCTGCCATCGGACCACTGCGAGAAAGCTCCAAAAGCAGCACCACCTACCTTCCATTGGAGCTCAAGGAGGAAGAAAACCTTCTCACCGTCCTTTGCCTCATCACCATCGCGGCAACTTGAAAGAGGAGGAAGAAAAGCTTCCCCATCCCACAGCACCAAATCCATCCCCTCCATAGGGGACCAGAGCCACCTTCACCAAATCGACGAGATGGGCACGAACCGGATTCTCCACTCCCCCCTCCCCCCCGCCTCCACGACCGTCTAGGATCATAGCAGCCTCGCCGAGCTTTGTTCTGACGCACCCTTCCCCCTCACCTCCCTCGGCCGGCTGGGACAGGGCATCCCCTGTAGGGGTTCATAGCATGGAAAACAAAAAAATTCTACCGCATGCATACAAACAAGCCAAGATCTATCTACTAGATTGTAGCAACGAATCGATTAGAGTACTCACCCTCGAAGATTCCAAAGCGGTTAACGAGAGCAGATTCTCGTGGGTTATGTAGTCGTACACTTGCCGATCTCAAGATCGCGTCGACGATCCTTCCGGCACTACGTTCCGGCAGCGCTTCCACAGTCGGTCACATGTTCGGTACTCGATAAAGACCTTCCTCTCCCTTGTTCCAGCAGGCAGCGGAGGTTGTAGTTCTCCCCTCGCGATTCCGGCAGCACGCCGGCATGGTGTCGGAAGTAAAGGGAAGATCATGCAGGGCTTTGCCTAAGCCGATGTGAGTTATGGTGGATCTAGGGTTTCCGACGATCTAGGTTTAGAAGGCTGGAGAGGAGGAGGAGGTGTCGGCGACGGCTAGGGCGACAGCGATGGGCCGGCGGCAGCGCGAGGTGGTGGCGGCGCGGCGGCTAGCGGCGGCGGTGGCTTTGGCGGCGGCGCACGGGTGGGGAGGGCTGGTGTTGTGTGCTTTGAGGCAGCCCTCCCCCTCTATTTATGAGAGGGAGGGCAACTTGGGAGAGGGGAGTTTGAATCCATACCCAAACCCAAGTTGGATAGAAGGAAGGACTCTTTCCTTCTTCCATAATGAAACTATTGTTCCAGTTTGACTTTTCAAAACTCCCTTTTGACTTGCAAATTCCCAACCAAAGTGACCTAGGACATGATCCAATCATTCCACTTAACCATGACACATTCATGGACCATTCCCCTTCCGGTCCGGTGAACCTTCTAGACCCTTCTAGAACCTCTCCGATGAAAACATCGAAATCATTCCCGAACTCCGTAATCGGACTTTCCTTATATGAATCTTATTCTCCGGACCATTCCGGATCTCCTCGTGATATCCCGGATCCCATCCGAGACTCCGAACAACATTTGGTTTCCCTACTTACATTCCATATTTATTAAACAACATCGAATCCTTAAGTGTGTCTCCCTGCGGTTCGTGAATTATGCGGACATGACTGAGACACTTCTCTGATCAATAACCAATAGAGGAATCTGTAAATTCATATGGCTCCCACATATTTCTACGATTACTTTGCGATTGATTGAACCACTTACATACGATACCAATTTCCCTTTGTCTCGCGATAGTTTACTTATCCGAGGTTTGATCGTCGGTATATCTGCATACCTAATTCAACCTCGTTACCGATAAGTACTCTTTTCTCGTTCCCGTGATATGTGATCCCTTGTGAGCCAATCACATGCTTGCAAGCTAATTGGATGACATTCCACCGAGAGGGCTCAGAGTATATCTATATGTCATATGGATGGACAAATCCCACTCTTGATCCATGTGCCTCAATACATACTTTCCGAACAATCAATGCCACCTTTATAGCCACCCAGTTACGGTGTTGTGTTTGATGTCATCAAAGCATCCTTCCAGTGATGGTGATTAACATGATCTCATGGTCGAAGGAATTAAGTTACTATGTATCAGAAAGCATATAGCAAACGAACTATTGAAATGACTTGATCTTTATGCTACGCTTATCTATAGGAGTATGTCCATCATACCATTCTCCTAATGATATGATCTCGTTGTTAATAACATCTCAATGTTCATGATCGAGAAACCACGATCATCTATTAACCAACAAGCTAGTATTATAAAGAGGCTCTACCAGGGACTCTAATTTAGTTTACAAATCACACAAGTATTAATGTTTCTGGTTAATACTATTATAGCATGAATGCAAACATTTATAATAAACATAAAGATATAATAATAACCACTTTTATTATTGCCTCTAGGGCATATCTCCAACACCCCCCACCACCACCTCTCGAATGGAAACCTGCAGTGCCGAAGTTATTGGACGACGCGGTTGCCCTTCTTTTCTTCCTCACCTCCGGCCATCGGAGCAAGAGAGAATCAAAGAGGAACCCTAAAAGCTCCAGGATCTGGCTGCCTAGACCCGAAGCACCGCCGCCTCTACCAGGCAAAAAGCCTACTACTGGCACAAGGCCAATGAACCTAACACCTAAGGCTACTCCGGCGACCCCCCGCTGCCACCACCAGCCGGCTATTCCAGCGAGAGGGGCACGGGTGAGCCCCGGTCTCTCACAGGCGACTCTCAAAGCTACAGAGGAGGTGGAGGAGAGGGAGGGTCTAGGGTTGGGGCTGGCTATAAACTTTGTTAGTTGAATGAAAGTATAAACTTTGTCTCGCATAGTGCATGTTTTGCCTCCCTGGTCACGGTATGTATCTCCCCTGTTATAAATGTAACAAGCAAATAATAAAGAACGAGAACGAAATTATAATAAAGGGACACATGTTTAACGTGGAAAAATCTCCCTAACAAATAGAGGAAAAAACAACGAGCGTCGGCTAGCAAAATTTTACTATAACAGGAAGTGTTTACACAACGCCGGGATTTTTACAGATATAACTTATCTGAGCCAGTGGCTTATAAAAGGTATATATGTAGCAACGATCCGTACCACGGAAATCTGAAATGCCAAAACTCCAACAAGAAGAACGGCAAGTCGCATCTGTATATATAGACCCAGATGTCCACATACGTGCAGCTGAAAAGGACCGTAGATGGTTCACAGACAAAAGGAAAATCTATAAAGAAATGGTTTCGTGTGAGACAGAGTCGACGGTGATTTAGTCTTTAGGGATACAAAGTCATTTCTCTTTGAATTTGTTTTATTTTGAGAAATGCTGCGAGGCAGCGGGATTTAAATGTTGGAAACAACAATTAACCTGTACACAGGTTGAATGCCATTTTTTGCATAAAAGGTTCACAGAAAATGGAAAAAAATCCATAGCAAAGGGATCCGTAACTTTTTAAAAGGAAGTACTCCCTTCGTCCTAAAATAGATGTCTTAGATTTTTCAAAATTTAGATGAATCTATATGCTAAATAATGTCTAGATTCATCTAAAATTTTGATAAATTTAAGACATCTATTTTAGGACGGAGGGAGTAACACATTTAAATTTTGCGGAGCTGACAGTGGCATACATATTTTGGTCAATTTTAGCCATCAATTGGTGAATTTGCTAGAAATTTGGCGCAGACCGAAACTTCAAACGTTGAAAGATGTGAAACACCCAACTTTTCACAGAAAGTGATAAAGATGACAGGTTCTGACATCGCCGGGCAAGCATGTAGATCAAGGAGAAACTGGACCAGAGTAGAGAAAAAAAGGAGACAAGCCAGTTCCTCTGCCGCCGGCGGTACCCTCGGTGCAAGCATCTAGAGCAAGGAGAAACTCGCAAAGACTAATTGGACATGTGTTCTGCCTTCTCCTGCAGCTTGGCATTGACCATCTTCAGATGTCCCTCTGCCGTCGGTGGTGCCCTCTGTTGGCGGACCTTGAACACAAACTGAGGAGGGGGGAGCAGGTTACCTATGTGTAATTTTATGGTTATATTTCTGCTCTAAATGAGATGCGGATATTTTGGGGTAAAAATACACACTAAATTAGATTTGTACGTGAAAAAAGAACATTATGCCACTTTTGGGGCAAATATTAAGCTTGCTAGAAAAATGCCACCCCATACTGCTCCATGCACCTTGTTTTTCAAATTCTCGCCGGGAGAGAGACTACAAAGAATTCACATGTGAGCCTAGGTAACTTTTTCCATGTAACTTTTTTCCCTTTTCCACTTGCGAATGTAAGATAGTAAGAAGATGCTAGTCAACGTACAAATTCATACTGAATTTTATGAGAAAAAATTTATAATACTTGTGCATTATCCTCCTATAAATCTTCGTCACACTACAGAAATGGCACGCTACGCCGAGGGAAAAGACGTTAGCGTAGGCCAAAATGCCCTCGGCGTATGCTACGCCGACGGCTACCCTCGGCATAGCCTTCTCGGCAAAGGTCTCCCTCGGCGGAGGCAAATTTGCCCGTCGGCGTAGCTCTAGCCGTCGGCGTATGCTACACCGACGGCCTTGCTCTCGGCATAGCCCCGTCGGCATAATAACGACAGGTAGTAAAAAACCAAAAAAATCTATTTTATTTTGAATTTTTCTCAACTTTTTAAATATTTGAATTGTTTGAATCATTAATCACTCAACTGGAACATTTTTAACACTAATTATATTTAATCTTTAATCAAATTGTAGTCTTTAACAAACTTTCTACTCTGTCACCCATCCTAGCACTACTCCAGCTCCAGCACGCTTAACTTCTCAGTTCCTTTCGAATCAGTTTCCATGAAGCAATTTGTACCTAGATATCAATACTGTGATATCAATCATATTAACTCTTATATCATTATATCACGTGTTTTTATTTTCTGAAACTACAAACACTTATTTAAGTAAACAAAAATGAATTAAAAATATTACTGATTCAAATAAAAATACTATTGAATTCAAATAAAAATATAATAATTTTACTTTTTGTATTTTTCTATTTAATATGGAATAATTAATATCTTTAAATCCGTAAATCAGAATTTGATAAACAATATGTATAAATTGATAAAAAAAAATGATAGGAATCTAAATATGATATCCATATCAACTAATCACAACCCCCTATTTTTGAATTAGCTATTTGGTGGTTGCTTCAGAAAATCCTCCTTTTTTGCGTTCAGAAAATGAAAAATGAAAACTTCCTCCTACAACATTGTTCTCCATCCAATGATGCACATGTATGCACAATATGGGCACATTATCAGAAACTATGTCTTGATTCTAGCCATAACATTGGTCATTTGACCCGAAAGCCAAGAAATCTCGAATGAGATAGGTCATTTTGTGAAGTTTTTTCAGACATAATCAATATACCAGGTTTGATATTTTTCCTTATAACTATGTCATATAATATGACACCACGCGAAGGTTTCGCATTATTTCGAACGTTTTTGAATTTTTTATGCCCGTTTTAAACTATCGTCAAACTTTGTCGAACGACGGGCATGAAGATTTTTAGCTTGGGGCCAAGTCTCGCTAAACTTGCATTGGATATTTGATAAAACAACATATTGTGAACCTAAAAATGATTTTTGTAAAAAAACATGAGCATCGGATCATGTACCTGTAGTTCATATCTGACCCACTTCCTATCGATTCGGCAGGAATTTATCTTTTTTACCAGGGGTGGATGGAAAGGTTTCGGATCTCCCTGTTGGGACATTGTCCATATAAGGTGGTATAGTATTTTTTTTAAATGTGGTGGTAACGTTTTGAATTAGCCATTTGGTGGTTGCTTCACAAAACCGTCCGTTTTTTATGCCCGGAAAATGAAAAATAGATGTTTGGTGTGACGATTTTTTTCCTCCTACAACATTGTTTTTCATCCCATGATGCACATGTATGCATAATATGGGCACATTATCACGAACTATGACTTAATTCTAGCCATAACATTGGTCTTTTGACCCGAAAGCCAAGAAATCTCGAATGAGATAGGTCATTTTGTGAAGGTTTTTTTAGACATAATCAATATACTAGGTTTGATATTTTTCCTTATAACTATGTCACATAATATGACACCACGTGAAGGTTTCGCATTGTTTTGATCGTTTTTGAAATTTTTATGCCCGTTTTAAACTATCATCAAACGGTGGGCATGAAGATTCTTAGCTCGGGGCCGAGCCTCGCTAAACTTGCATTGGATCTTTGATAAAATATCATATTGTGAACCTAAAAATGATTTTTGTAAAAAAACATAAGCATCGAATCATGTACCTGTAGTTCATATCTGACCCACTTTCTACCGATTCGGCATGAATTTATCTTTTTCACCACGGGTGGACAGAAAGGTTTCAGATCTCCTGTTGGGACATTGTCCATATAAGGTTGAAAGAACATATGAGCCCCCATGTGTGGTTTTGGTAATTAATGACAATCTTTATGGACTAATGTGTGTATTAAGTTGTACTCGTAGGAATTGTCCATTGGCATCGCTTGGAGCATGTGTTGGCTTCAAGGTCGATGAAATGTGAATAAGATACGCTTTGCAAGCTCAATATGCACCATCTACAGAAGATCTCATAGTTGATGCTTGCCATCCTCGGTGATCATGGATCGATGATGAGGAATCAAGAAAGACGTTCCATCTTGAGAAGGTCAAGTTCGTCTACATCGAGCTCAAGTGGAATGCTCAAGGCAAAGGTATAATCTTGATAGGTTTTCCTTTTTGTCGGTCTCATGTTGTGTGTGGGAGACCGGGTTTAGGATAGATAACCGTACTATCAAGTGGGGCTCTCGAATGAGTAACTCGGTCACATCGTTCGGAGAGAGATCAAACCTTTGCATACTTGCATCATCATATTTGGTTGTTATTTGGCCTTATCCATGTGAGTTTATAGAGCTTGTGGTAATCTCCATAACAAGCTCTAGTTCATCAAAAACGGATTTCCCTTTTATATCTTATTTCGTTTTGATCTTGGAGGTTTTACCGGTTTGTATTTTAGAGATAGGTAAAACCTTCCATTATTTGGTTCTTACTCATGTGAGGATTTAGAGCTTGTGTTAATCTCCATGACAAGCTCTAGTTCATCGAAAACGGATTTCATATGCATTTTCTATTACGTTTTTGATGTTGGAGGTTTTATCGGTTCGTCTTTTTGATAGAGGTTAAACCTTCCGTCATTTGGATCTATCCTCCCTTGCTGGACTATAATGTTTCTTTGCATGATCTTTTAGAGCTTGTTGTCCTCTTCGAAACAAGCCCAAGATCATCAAAATCGGAGTCCGGATGCAAAAGTTATGGCCGTTTTCGTTCAGGGATGACCGGTAGTACCGGACCAGGGTCCGGTAGTACCGCCCCGTAGTACCGGTCGGTACAGAATAAGGTGCGTTTGGCGACCTGTGATCCCCAGGGAATGTCCGGTAGTACCGGGAAAAAGTCTGGTAGTACCGAGATTCGCGTTTTTTTGGCTTCAACGGTTGGATTTTGGGGGGACCTATTTAAGAGGCTTTCTTCCCCAATAGTTCCTCAACCATTGTTGTAAGTTTTCCTCTCCATTGTTGACCTTCTTGAGCTTGCTTTCTCTCAATCCCTCCAATGGTTCTTGCATATTCTTGAGGGATTTGAAAGAGGAGTTCTAGATCTACAATCCCACCAATCAATCTCTCCTCTAAGTGAGGGGAACATATTGGGATCTAGATCTTGGAGTATTTTATGGATGTCCTCCATTGTTCTTCCTCTCTTATTCCCCCATAAGCTTTTGTAGCTTTGGTGGAATTTGGGAGAGAGGGATTTGAGCACCTTTGTGGTGTTCTTGCCATTTGCATTTGGTGCATCGGTTTGAGTTCTCTTTGGAGGATTTGATTTGAGTTACTCATTGGAGCTTGTCCCTCTTGGGTTCTTGGAACCCTAGACGGTTTGTGGCCTTGGTGGCATTGTGGTCTTGGTGGCGTTTGTTGGGAGCCTCCAATTAAGTTGTGGAGAAGTGCCCCAACCTTGTGAGAGGTTCCGGTTGCCACCGACAAGTGCACCGATAGTGGAAGCGTGGATCGATCCCGTTGGGGTGAGATTCACCGGAGAATAAGGGAGGACTTTTGTGGCGTTTGTGGTTTGATACCACCCCCTCTCCAAACGAGATGTACTCCATGTTGGGAGGAACTCGGTAAAATATCGGTGTCCCCGCGTGCCTCGGTTATATCTATACCCGAGCTCTTTACTTATGCACTTTACATTGTGATAGCCTTCATGCTTGAAGTATTATATATCTTGCTATCACTTTGTTGCTTATATTGCTTAGCATAAGTTGTTGGTGCACATAGGTGAACCTTAGTTGTTCTAGGTTGTGCTTAACAAAGTAAACACTAGTTTTATTCCGCATTTGTTGAGCCACTCTAGGAAAAGTTTTAATCGCCTATTCACCCCCCTCTAGGCGACATTCGTATCCTTTCAATTGGTATCAGAGCCCGGTCTCTTATTTTAGGCGTCACCGCCTTGAGAGTAAAGATGTCGGCTAGGGGATTAGTGCACAAGGACACTCTCACTTTCGATGGCACAAATTATGATGTTTGGAAATTACGCATGCTTAATTTATTTCAGGAAATTCACCCAATTATCGAGGGATATCTATATGTGGGTATCTCTTCTCCTATGGATACCCAAAACGAATCTTTAGAGGAGAAGTTGAACTCTCATATAGATGCTCTAGCTACTAAAATTCTTTTGCATGTTGTGAGCATGCCTTATTCAAGCGCTCGTGAGATATGGACCAAGCTTCAAGATAAATATAGCAAGTCCAACATTATTGAGGATGATTGTGTTGCTTCCACTTCCGGTCGAGATGATTTCTCATCCTCTACCACTTCACCAACATGTGACTTTTCACAAGGAAATGATATGGTGAGTAGTGATAGAAATTGCAATATGGATAGTGTGTTCACTATTTGTAATCCCTCATATCTAGCTAGTTGCAATGATCTATCTTTGGACCTTAACACTTCTAGCACTCAAAATTCCTCACATGCTTGTGTTAATAGTCCTTGCATATCATGTAGAAATGACTTGAATAAATCTCATGATGATATGCTCATGTTGTCTTGTTGCCATGATAAAAATACTTCTACTTCCTCTAGTGCTTGTGTTGCTAACCATGTAGAGGAAAATGAAGATTCTATGGGCCAAGACAAGGTCTTGAAGAGAGCTACAAGTGCAACCTCATCATCACCTTCCTCCGGTTCTCACATGTGCCTTATGGCTAAGGGAACAAAGGTAACCTCTTTGAATCCCATTGTATCTCATGATGATGATGATGAGGTTGAGAATGATAATGATTATTATAGAGGCAAGTATGATATTACCTCTATTAAGAAAATGGGAGAGGTTGTCTATAGCGCTCTCTTCAAAAATAAAATTGTTTCCTCCAACTTTCTTGAAATCTTGAATTGTGCCATAGAAGGCAATGATCTTATTGAGGAGCAAGAAAACTTAATTGATGAAAAGTTTGCACTTGAGCGTGAGTATGCTAATGAAGTTGCACAACTAAAGGACTCCCTTGAAGAAGAACAAACCACCAAAGAATCTCTTGAGGAGACTTTTACTCGAGAATTATCTAGAGTAAAGGAATACTATGATAGAGAACTTGCGGTGGCTAACTCCTTCAAGATTAAAAATGATGAACTTGAAGTTGCTTATGCTAAACTTGTTGAGGATTTTAAGCACCTCGAAAATGGCTCTCGGGTCATAAAGGGTGAGCTCATCAAACTCACCGAGTCACATGAGCAACTTAAAGCCTCATATTCAAAAGAGCTTGCCAAGTTGCCCTCACCTCTTGCAAATAGTGATGATGCTTGTGCTACTAACTCTATTTCTTGTGAAGCATATACTTTAAAGGAGAATGTTGAGCTAAAGGCTCAACTTGCGTTGCTAACTAGCAACTATGGGAAATTAGAAGAAAGTCATGTTAAGCTCTCGAGCTCGCATGAGGATCTTCTAGTCTCCCATGGTAGGCTAAAGTTGGCTCATGAGGCCATCACGTCAAAGGTAACATCTAGTGGGCCTCATGTGGACATTAGCACTATATCTACTCCAAATGTTAAATTGCCATGTGCTAGTCCTTGTAGTTCATCCTCTCACAACCATGCTATATCTCGTGATGAATTACATTCCATGCCTTGTTGCTCTAACAATGTAGCATCTACTTCCTCTAGTGCTTTTATTGAAACTAACCATGTAGAGGAAATAAAAGAGCTCAAGTCTCAAGTCACTTCTTTGAATAATGACTTGAAAAAGGGTCATCAAGGGAAGTCCGCACTCAACATAATCTTGAGTGTGCAAAAATCCCCCAATGACAAGAGTGGGATTGGATTCAACTCTAATGTCAAGAACAAGTCCACTATCAAGTTGAAGCACAAGTATAACAAGAAAAATGGCCAAGATCAAGTCAAGAATCCGGCCAACATTGTTTGCTTCAAGTGCAAGGAAGAAGGGCATCATGTCAAATAGTGCCCATTAAAGAAGAAGTCCCTTGGCAAGAAGCAACAAGGGAAGCGGCCTCAAGCTCTACATCTTGTTAGAGATGGGCCTCCTCACAAGAAGACTCAAGCTTTTCCTCAAGTTGTTTCTTCATCCAAAAAGAAAGAGGGCAAGAGTATAACTTGCTACATATGCTGCGAGAAGGGGCATATTTCTTCCTCATGCACTATCAGTATCTCCTCATCCAACCCTATCATTATTGATGATGCTTATTCTCTTTGTAAGGATGAGGTTGGCAATGTGTTTGCCAAATTTGTTGGTGCTCAATGTGGGTTCAAGAAAATAACTATTTGGTTTGCCAAGCCTATTGTGACTAACCTCTTAGGACCCAACTTGGTTGGGGACCAACAAACCAAAACTTGATCAATAGGTGTTGTTGGAGGGCATTGGAGTCTTGGTTACATTATGAAGAATTGAGGGATCTTCATCAATTATTATTGTCAAGCCAAGCCATTTGGATTATCATGATTATATTATACTCCCAATGTTCCTCCTTGCGGTAACATATGCTAAACTCTTTACATTGAAAGTTACTCGCCCCCTTGTGCATGTGTTGGTTTTGTATCTTCAATGCTTTTGTACATGTTGTGTGTTCCACTTAATTACCTTGAGGTATCAAGCATATTTATGTATGATTAGGTGGAACTCCATGTATGTGTGTTTCTTGTGGTTGAGCCTTTCTTGATTATATTTTATATCTTATTTGGCACTTGTGAGAAATTAATGGATTATCCCATTTTGGGGGAGTGTTATGCTTGGGCATTCCACAATCCTAAAATTGTGTACATGATGAATACCACCTAGTATTTATATTGGATTATTGTCTAGTCTCTATGTGGTATAATTCTCATGAGAAATTTAATTTTAGAATGTCCATTAATTATCTCTATTTGTATCATTTTGCCTCGTGTTGGTTTTGTGGTAGTATCACATTATGGGGGAGTCATATTATTAGTGCATATTTCCATCCTAGAAAATGTGAATATTCGAGGTTGTGTCACTTAGAATTGATATTGATAATTATCTAGCACCTATGTGACACATTTTCTCATACAAGTTCCAATTTGCTTGAATGTTGTTGTTGATCATATTTTGGATCTTGTATATGAGTGTTTCTTGGTATGTGTTTCCTCATATTTAGATCTCTATACCATCATGGAAACCATTTGCTTTAAGTTACTCTAATCAGTAGTGATTGAGTGACTATTGGAAGCTACCAAGAATCTTGTTTGAAGTATCATGCTCAATTCTTATATTTATTTATAGGCTTCTTGTTGTGTGAATATGATCTTGGATATCCATGCAAGCTACCTTGCGAAAATTATTTCCAATATTTCTTGTCCTTGGACAATGAGTACTAAATTTATGGTAGAATTTATTGATCATATTCACTTTGGCCTTTGCTTAATCTTGTCCTATCTTTGGCCAAGTAAATGTTTTGTGTGATTCCATGTATTCCTTGCTATTTTTGGATCTTCTTATTTTATTGGTATCCTCTTGTGTTTTATTTAATGTAGGTAGTAGTGATGATCCCATTTGTGTGCATTTTTTGCATTCAAAAGAAATTTCTATATAATGTACTACTTATGGGTGAACTCTCCTATATTATCTAGAACAATCCTTTTATGCTTTATTGTTTGATCCATATCGGGTCTTATGTGCTTGGAACCTCAATCTTTTCGTTTTGGTATTTGTGCCATCATGAGAAGTTTGGGGAGTTTGGTTTCTTGTTGGAACCTTGATCTTTTTGGGAGTTCGTTTTATCTCATTCCTTATTTCATGATGTGACCATTTTAGAATGAGATAAATCCTTTAGCATTTTTATTTCTATCCATCTTTTGCTCTTTTGGTTTTAGCCTAAGTTCATTTGTTGAACTTGTGATCTTTCATGTGTTGAATTGGTTCTTTGATACAATTTGGACATCGCCTGTCATGTCACACTCTTGTGTGTGCAATCTCGATTTACTTGGTGTTTTTGTTCAAATTGTATCTCCTTTTTGGTTCTTGAAAGCTTTATGCATGCATATTTACTTTATGTTTATATTATGGCATGATTGCTTTCTTTGATCCAATATATAGGGGAAACTCCACCAAATCCCATCGGCTAAGTTGTGCATGAGATTCAATTTCATATCAATATGCACATAATTATGTGGAGTCTCTCCTATGTATTGTAGTTTCTCTAACTACTTTGGACCCAATAAGTTTGGGGACCATTTTGTTCTTAATTGTGTTTTAGGTACATTGGAGATATATTGGATGCTTGTCTCTCAATTTTGAAGAAGTGGTGCATACATGAAAATTTGAGGCAAGCTATAGGATTATCAATGAATTCATATCCTCTACATCCTACCATTTATATCTCGGTAACAAGTATCTCTTTCTCATGCTCATATATCTTGATTTCAACCGTTTGTCGGTTGCCTTCTAGCATGAATTAATGTATTTGTAATTGTTGTAATTCTAGCCATGGTTTTAAGAGGACTCTATATTGTATATGTGTTTAAGTTGAGATGAGTTCATATAATTGGGACTATACAAAATCATGCATATGATCCTCCAATCCCAAATATGTCAATCTAGCAATTTTATTGCCTATCATTTCATCAACTTCTCTCATGTGCAATAGTGAGATTTTTGCTAGTCTATTTATTCTTATGATACTTGTTGCCTTTCTCCATATATTCCAACTTTATCCTTTTCCCTTGGTGATAGTTGTAATATATGTAGTGTGTTGGTGTTTGAAGTTCATTAATGTACAATACGATATATTTGTGCCTTTGGCCATGCTTTGAAGCAAAAATCTTATTGATATATGTTATGACTTCATTTTAGCCTTTTATGTGATTTATTGTATATCTTCTTTGTGTGTGCTTGTTTCTTTATGGGCCTATGTCTTTGTGATGTTATCCTATTAGAAACATATACACATATGAGAAGATAACTTCAGTTGAGATTTTATTCCTTGGATACCACCTTTTATTTCTTTTGAGTTTTTCGGTGGCTTCCAAATTTATTTGCCTAGGAGTGATTGTTCCTCTTGTTTGCATCTTCGGACACTCATATTTATTCTCTCAAGTCGTGTATTGTTAAATGAGTTTGGATGAGTGAGGATTCCATGATTATGCACCTTGTTCCCAAATGAAATTATCATAATTGGTGCATTATCTTTGGGGAGCCCATCTAATTCATTTAATAATGCTCATTTGTCTCTTTTCTCATTTATTGTGCCTTAAATGTTTATGGAGGAGTGAGGATTCCATATTTGTGCATTTTTGTATTGAAATACAACGATTCTAAAGTGTGCACAAATCTTGGGAGCTTCTCTATTTTTATTTAAGCATTTGTTTGATCTTTCATTTGTTGTGTTTTAAATGCCTATGGGGGAGCGAGGATTCCATATTTGTGCAATATGCATTCTAATGCATTTATTTTGAATTGTGCACAAATCTTGGGGAGCTTCTCTATTTGTTATTTAAAACACTCTTTTTATCATATCATAATATCTTGTAGTTTCCATTTGGACTCATTTGTTGTTTTCAAATTGGTTTGTCGGACTTGCAGTTGCTTGCATCATTTGACTTTATTTTGGTAATCTTCGGGTCCTCGATATAGTTCTACTCCCTCCCAAGTATTCATCATTAGATATGTGCGAAGGCACACCTTTGGAGGAATTATTACTATATTTGCCTTCTAGAACTTGTCACCCATTTCGGCAATCGATGCCAATGGGGGAGAAGTTTTAGAGGGTTTAAGGGAAGTTGGGCTATGCATTGAGTTGGTTCTTAAGCATTTGCCTTTCATGCTCTTGCATCTTTGTTGTTGCTTAGCATGTGATATATAGAGGAAACTCCACCAATGATGATTGGCAATATATGCAATGAAATTCAAGTTCATCACACATGCATAGGTTGTGGGATAGTTTACTCTATATATGGTGGTGGTACCAATATCACATACTTATGTAGTATTTGATATTGGTATTACCATTTTATTCATTAATATTCCTTATATAAACCCTCTTGAAGGGATTGTCATCAATTACCAAAATGGGGGAGATTGAAAGAACATGTGAGCCCCCATGTATGGTTTTGGTAATTAATGACAATATTTATGGACTAATGTGTGTATTAAGTTGTACTTGTAGGAATTGTCCATTGGCATCGCTTGGAGCATGTGTTGGCTTCAAGGTCGATGAAATGCGAAGAAGATACGCTTTGCAAGCTCAATATGCACCATCTACAGAAGATCTCATAGTTGATGCTTGCCATCCTCGATGATCATGGATCGATGATGAGGAATCAAGAAAGGCGTTCCATCTTGAGAAGGTCAAGTTCGTCTACATCGAGCTCAAGTGGAATGCTCAAGGCAAAGGTATAATCTTGATAGGTTTTCCTTTTTGCCGGTCTCATGTTGTGTGTGGGAGACCGGGTTTAGGATAGATAACCGTACTATCAAGTGGGGCTCTCGAATGAGTAACTCGGTCACATCATTTGGAGAGAGATCAAACCTTTGCATACTTGCATCATCATATTTGGTTTTTATTTGGTCTTATCCATGTGAGGATATAGAGCTTGTGGTAATCTCCATAACAAGCTCTAGTTCATCAAAAACGGATTTCCCTTTTATATCTTATTGCGTTTTGATCTTGGAGGTTTTACCGGTTTGTATTTTAGAGATAGGTAAAACCTTCCATTATTTGGTTCTTACTCATGTGAGGATTTAGATCTTGTGTTAATCTCCATGACAAGCTCTAGTTCATCGAAAACGGATTTCATATGCATTTTCTATTACGTTTTTGATGTTGGAGGTTTTATCAGTTCGTCTTTTTGATAGAGGTTAAACCTTTCGTCATTTGGATCTATCCTCCCTTTCTGGACTATAATGTTTCTTTGCATGATCTTTTAGAGCTTGTTGTCCTCTTCGAAACGAGCCCAAGATCATCAAAATCAGAGTCCGGATCCAAAAGTTATGGCCGTTTTCGTTCAGAGATGACCGGTAGTACCGGACCAGGGTCCGGTAGTACCACCCCGTAGTACCGGTCGGTATAGAATAAGGTGCGTTTGGCGACCTAGGATCCCCAGGGAATGTCCGGTAGTACCGGAAAAGTCCGGTAGTACCGGGAAAAAGTCCGGTAGTACCGGGATTCGTGTTTTTGGGCTTCAACGGTTGGATTTTGGGGGGACCTATTTAAGAGGCCTTCTTCCCCAATAGTTCCTCAACCATTGTTGCAAGTTTTCCCCTCCATTGTTGACCTTCTTGAGCTTGCTTTCTCTCAATCCCTCCAATGATTCTTGCATATTCTTGAGGGATTTGAAAGAGGAGATCTAGATCTACAATCCCACCAATCAATCTCTCCTCTAAGTGAGGGGAACATATTGGGATCTAGATCTTGGAGTATTTTGTGGATTTCCTTCATTGTTCTTCCTCTCTTATTCTCCCATAAGCTTTTGTAGCTTTGGTGGAATTTGGGAGAGAGGGATTTGAGCACCTTTGTGGTGTTCTTGCCATTTGCATTTGGTGCATCGGTTTGAGTTCTCTTTGGAGGATTTGATTTGAGTTACTCATTGGAGCTTGTCCCTCTTGGGTTCTTGGAACCCTAGACGGTTTGTGGCCTTGGTGGCATTGTGGTCTTGGTGGCGTTTGTTGGGAGCCTCCAATTAAGTTGTGGAGAAGTGCCCCAACCTTGTGAGAGGTTCCGGTTGCCACCGACAAGTGCACCGATAGTGGAAGCATGGATCGATCCCGTTGGGGTGAGATTCACCGGAGAATAAGGGAGGCCTTTTGTGGCGTTGGTGGTTTGATACCACCCCCTCTCCAAACGAGACGTACTCCATGTTGGGAGGAACTCGGTAAAATATCGGTGTCCCCGCGTGCCTCGGTTATCTCTATACCGGAGCTCTTTACTTATGCACTTTACATTGTGATAGCCATCGTGCTTGAAGTATTATATATCTTGCTATCACTTTGTTGCTTGTATTGCTTAGCATAAGTTGTTGGTGCACATAGGTGAACCTTAGTTGTTCTAGGTTGTGCTTAACAAAGTAAACACTAGTTTTATTCCGCCTTTGTTGAGCCACTCTAGGAAAAGTTTTAATCGCCTATTCACCCCCCTCTAGGCGACATCCGTATCCTTTCAAAGGTGGTCTAGTATTTTTGTAAAATGTGGTGGTAGCGTTTTGAATTAGCCATTTGGTGGTTGTTTCACAAAATCGTCGGTTTTTTATGCTCGGAAAATGAAAAATGGCTTTTTGGTGCGACGAAAAGGAAAACTCCCCCTGCAACATTGTTCGCCATCCCAATATGCACATGTATGCACAATATGGGCATATTATCACAAACTATGCCTTGATTCTAGCCATAATATTGGTCATTTGATCCGAAAGCCAAGAAACCTTGAATGAGATAGGTCATTTTGTGAAGGTTTTTTAGACATAATCAATATTCTAGGTTTGATATTTTTCCTTATAACTATGTCACATAATATGACACCACGCGAAGGTTTAGCATTGTTTCGATCGTTTTTGAATTTTATGCCCGTTTTAAACTATCGTCAAACTTTGTCGAACGACGAGCATGAAGATTTTTAGCTCGGGGCCTAGCCTCGCTAAACTTGCATTGGATATTTGATAAAATAACATATTGTGAACCTAAAAATTATTTTTATAAAAAAATTGAGCATCGGATCAATGTACCTGTTGTTCATATTTGACCCACTTCCTACCGATCCGGCAGGAATTTATCTTTTTCACCAGGGGTGGACGGAAAGGTTTCGGATCTCCCTGTTGGGACATTGTCCATATAAGGTGGTCTAGTAATTTTTGTAAAATATGGTGGTAGCATTTTGAATTAGCTATTTGGTGGTTGCTTCACAAAACCGTCCGTTTTTTGTGCTTAGAAAATAAAAAATAGTTTTTTGGTGCGATGAAAAGGAAAACTTCCTCCTACAATATTGTTCGCCATCCCATGATGCACATGTATGCACAATATGGGCACATTATCACAAACTATGCCTTGATTCTATCCATAACATTGGTCATTTAACCCGAAAGCCAAGAAACCTCGAATGAGATAGATCATTTTGTAAAGTTTTTTTTCAGACATAATCAATATAGTAAGTTTGATATTTTTTTTATAACTATGTCATATAATATGACACCACGCGAAGGTTTCGCATTGTTTGGATCGAATTTGAATTTCTTATGCCCGTTTTAAACTATATATAATGTTTTATGTTTCACTTAATTTTTTTTTTAAAAATGTAATATTTGAGTGTACATAGATAGATCTTATTTTTCTACTAATTTTGATATATTATTTGTATTTTTCTAAATTATAATGATTTAATTAAGTTTTTTCAAAGTTTATTAATGTAAAAGAAAAAATAGCAATTCTACGCCGACGGCTGTTTGGCGGGGCTGGCCTGGTCACGGTCTACGCCGACGGCCTCGACGTTTAGCCGTCGGTGTAACGGCCGGCCGATGGCGTACTTGTCCAGTCTTGTAGTGTCAGGACATTGACCGAGCATTTACTAGAGTACTATTTGTATGGTTGAGCTTAAATAGTCGTAAAATAAATTATACCTGGTTCATAGGTGCGACAAACATCTGATTGATAGCAGAACTTAAAACATGTTTTCATTGCATGGGTATGTCCTAGCGCGAAGAAGTTAGAAAGGTGAGCAATTCTTTCACCTCTGGCTCTTGATGAGTGAAGAGGCCAAGGAAGAACGTTCACCAAGATTTGAGGATTAGAGAGCAGGGCTACAAAGCTACTAGGGACAGCACGAGTGTGAAGTTACAAATTTGATCGGCAAAATAGAATGGCAGTCGAGGTTGGGCGGCCTCAGAGCGCAACCCAGATAATGCTTGGTGAATGGTGACTAACAACTCGGCATGTGTTTAGAGAAACAATCCCGTCAAACTCTAACTAGGCAAGAGACAAGACGATTCATTTGACGGAAACAAATAGGCATATATATAATTATATATACAAGCTCGATAATAACACATCGAAGCGGCCACAAAACAACGTCAAAGGAGAAGAAGATAATAATTTAATATGAGGTTTGATCCAGTATAATCCCTTCCCGTTAAACTCGTATAAATACGTTCACATATATATTAAACCCGTATCTAAGTATAATATTACTATAGAGGTATACGTATTGGGATCTATACTTATACACAATTCTAAATTTCCACATGCACATGATTCGGTTTGTCCCACCGCCGGCCATCGTCGCGACCGCCGCTGCCGGCCGTCATGATCGCCGCCGCTTCCGCCAGCCATCGTCAAGACCGCCACAACCAAACTCTCCCGCGACGCCTCCGCCGGACAATCCGACAAGCCGCCGGACAAGTCACCGGACAGTCTGACAAGCCGCCGAATAAGTCACCGAACAAGTTGTCGGACAGTCCAGTGATTCGTCGGACAAGTTGTCGGACAGTCCAGCGAGCCGCCGGACAAGTCGCCAGACAATTTGCCAGACAGTCCAGCGAGCCGCCGGATAAGTCGCCAAGTTGCCGGACAGTCCAGCGAGCCGTCGGACAAGTTGCCACCATTACCACCGCGCGCAGACACGGCCGTTACTGGCAATGAACTAACGTACAGTCATACTTTTTTTCTTTGCGTAAGGCTCGTACTAGTACATGTATGGATAGAAAACGTATTATTTAGGTAAGTTATATAGGGTTTTATATAAGGTTGGTTACATATATATGTATATATTAAATACGAAGGGGTATCAAATGATCTGAACCTTTCTTGTGTTTGACATTATACGAGTTTAGGAGGAAGGGGTTGTACTAATTATTTTCAGCATTGCACTAGTCAGTACACTGCAACCAAATACGATTTTAATAGAAGGTTTGTTCACCATCTTGGTGTCATTTTTCAGGCTTGCCGCTCCCCATTTCGTAAAAAAAACACTCAACTCGGTGTCATAAAACTGGAGAAAATTAAAAAAATCATCACAATTGGGGCTAGGGTTTCAAAAGATCACCAATTTTTGTAAAAATTTCAAAAAGCACCAGATTCGAGGCAAGAGGTTGCAGATAGCACCGGTTTGGCTTTGACACGGTTCTAATGACGAATCTGATAGGTGGGACCCAGTGGTCAGGTCGACGTGGCCGTGTTTTTTTACCAAAACACCTCCATATATTATAAGTTCTAATCTTACGTCCTTTTTTTTTCAATTTCTTCTCATAGAATTTGTTTTTTATTTCTCTATTTCCTTTTTCCTAAGCTGGTCACGCTCGCCCAGAGCTCGCTTCGCCGGTGCCTCCCATAGCGCCATGGACGGAGCTCGCCCAGAGCTCGCCGGTGCCTCCCACGACGCCATGGACGGTGCTCGCCGCGCGTCGTCCCTACCGGAGCTCGCCGTTGCCTCCCATGGCTAGACCTCACCGGTGCCTCCCACGACCAGAGCTCGCCCGCGCCTGTCGTGGCCGGAGCTCGCCGGTGCCTCCCGCGTCGGGAGCTCGCCCACGCCGCCACTGGCCAGAGCTCGCCGCGCCTGCCGTGGTCGGAGCTCGCCGGTGCCTCCCGCGTCGGGAGCTCGCCCGTGCCGCCACTGGCCAGAACTCGCCGCGCCTGCCGTGGCCGGAGCTCGCTGGTGCCTCTCGCATCGGGAGCTCGCCCGCGCCACCACTGCAGGCCTCTCCATAGACTCCCGTAAGGTCTGGAGCACCACCTCGATAGAGACAAAGCTGGAGCGCCGCCGTCCGTGCAATCCCGACACACCTCGTCCGCGCGGAGCACCGCCCCTTGGCCGGTGACGTCCTTGGTTGGAACCGAGGGGTGTGGCTTGACCGGAGAACAAGCTCCACCGGAGCTGGGGAAGACGGACATCCTTGGCGGCGTCCTCGGCGTGTTCGTACAGGGAGAGAGAAGGGGATAGATTGAAGATGGAAATTTACAAAAAACACCTAAAGTTTAGAACTTTTAATATGTAAGTACGTACCGGTTGTTACGTTTGACATGTCGCCCTGACCACCGGGTCCCAGCCGTCAGATTCGTCATTAGAACAACGTCAAAGCCAGATCAGTGCTATCTGCAACCTCTTGTCCCGAATTCGGTGCTTTTTGAAATTTTTTAAAAAATTGGTGGTCTTTTAAAACCCTAGCCCCAATTGTGGTGGTTTTTTATAATTTTCTCCATAAAACTGCTGCAGCAAGTATAAGAACGAGTTTCTTATTTTTTTTGCAAAGAAGAGTAAGAACGAGTTCGCACGAACGCAGGTGAACTAAATTTCAGAATATGCCTCCAAGATGCTAAAACTCCAACACAGATCATAGGTATAGCAGTTGGACAAATTTTTTACATATACCTTGAAAAATGCATCGATTCCTTCACACGGGATGCACATGCCTATGAAGTTTTTGAGCTACTAGAAAGCAGCCTCCAGTGCCGTCAGCGTAGTCAGCTCAAGCCCGTAGAAACCTACATGTTCAGTAGCCTAATTGCAATTGCCAAAATAATTGCCAAAATTATTGCCAAGATGCTTGCCCTCCGTCTTGGACCGCTCATGAACGACCTAGTCTTCAATGCCCAAAATGCCTTCGTCAAGAAAAGAAGTATCCATGACAATTTTCTATATGTGAGGAATCTTGCTAGAAGGTTCCATAGAAACAAGACTCCGCGCTACTTTTCAAGCTTGACATTCGCAAAGCTTTCGACTCTATTCGTTGGGAATACATCATTGACCTCCTCCAGCGTCGGGGTTTTCTGACCCGGTTTCGCAATTGGATTGTGGCCTTGCTATCAACTTCATCTTCACGCATTCTTCTCAACGGGATTGCCGGGACTCCTATCATTCATGGCCGTGGCCTTAGACAAGGCGATCCGCTTTCACCGCTACTTTTTGTCCTTGCAATAGACCCGCTCACGCAAATCTTGGACCTTGCAACTACTCATGGTTTCCTCCACAAGCTCCGTGGAAGAGGGACCATCTTGAGGACCTCTCTCTATGCGGATGACGCCGCACTTTTTGTTGCTCTCTTCAAGGAGGATATCAATAATTTGACAAACATTTTGGAGAGCTTTGGAGAGGTCACCGGCTTATGCACCAACTTCCAAAAAAAGCTCCGTGGTTCCAATAAGTTGTGGGCAAATCAACCTTGAAGACATTCTTGAGGGCATTCCGGGCGCGCGGGCATCCTTCCTTTTGAAGTATCTTGGACTACCTTTATCCATATGGCAACTAAAGAGGGTGGACTTCCAACATTTAGAGGACAAATACACCGGAAAGCTTCCTAATTGGAATGGGAAATTCATTACTATGGCCGGTCGAGCCTCCCTTATTAAGTCAGTCCTTTCTTCGCAAGCCCTTTACTACTTAAGGCCCCTTGTCGTCCCCCCGGGAACAATCAACTTCATTATGAAATTGGAAAGGGCTTTCCTTTGGTCCGCGAAGGACAAGACCACCGGTGCCAAATGCAAAGTGAATTGGGAAACAGTTTGCCGCCCGAAAAGACTTGGTGGCCTCAGAATCCTAAATCTTGACAAGTTCGCGACAGCTCTTAGGCTTCGGTGGCCTTTGCTTGAATGGAAGGAGCCTGGGAAAATTTGGTTGGGCACCGGCAATCCTTACAATGAGGCGGATATGGATATTTTCTATGCGGCAACCTCTATTTCGGTGGGCAATGGGCGTAAAACGCCATTTTGGCATGCTCCATGGCTCCAAGGAAGAAAACCTATATACATTGCCCCCCTCATCTTTGCATCGTCCAAGAGAAAGAATTGGAATGTTTTCCAAGCCTTACATGGAGGCGCTTGGATAGGAAAAATTGCACTGGGCCTCGATTCTCTCTCCAACATTTGGAGCAATTTGTGGAGCTTTGGAGGCTAATCAATCATGTCTATCTTGATGACAATGTGGAAGACAATATCTTATGGAAGCTCACGGACAATGGTGAGTACTCGGCAAAGTCGGCTTATGAGGTGCAATTTTTGGGTTCCACCTTATCCAACATGGAAAAGACGGTTTGGAAGGCTTGGGCCCCTCCCAAGGTCAAGTTCTTCGCTTGGCTTGCTACTCAAAATTGGATAGATTGGAGAAGAGGGGGTGGCAAAATTGTGGCTTGTGCCCTCTTTGCAAGCAAACCATGGAGACGGTTACTCATCTTTTTGTATCTTATCGGTATACCATACGGGTTTAGAATCTCACAAAGAGTTGGATAGGTATAAACAACATTGAACTTAACAATGGCAAGGTGCGGGCCTTTCAATCAATACTTGGTGGAGCATGATAACAGACGGAGTAATCCCCAATCGAAAAGCGTTGGCCTCCCTAACCTTACTTATCACGTGGGAGATATGGAACGAGAGGAACGCACGGGTCTTCCACAACAAGCACGCACCGCCTTTGTTGTGTTAGATAGAATTAAGAATGAGCCTCGCTTGTGGGTTATTGCGGGCGGCAAACATTTGGGCGAAATGATGCCGGGAGAGTAGGTTTATTGTAATATTCGCCTTTCCTTTCTTTGCTTTGTTTGTCAAACTCTTCCTTAATTAATAGATTGGGGCAAAGCTTTTGCCCCCGTTTAAAAAAAATCACCCTGCTTGTCACTCGTTCATGTTTTTCAGCGTGGGTATGTTTCAGCCTGAAGAAGTTACCCCTGTATGGCTTAACAAGCAGCAGAGAGTTAGCAGATTATTTCAGTCGAGGCTCGTGGCTCCTGATGAGCCAAGAGGTCAGGGTAGAACGTTGAAGAAAACTTGTGCATAGGTATGATCTGCTCTGCTCGAACGGCCATGCTTTTTCATAATCTTCAGATCACACGAGTCAACCTTTCATCATCATTCAATCAGAAATCAGAAGTCAGATATTTCCACCACGAAGATGATAATGCTCTGATGACGGGGTCAACACATCGACACACAAGGTTTATGTCACTAAAGAAACAATTCAGCAGAACTCTTAACTACCATCGCATGATGATTCCTTTGACGAAACGAATATACCTTGATAATGTGGAGAAGTGGCCACAAGACGACATCGAAAGACGGCCGTTAGCAATTTTTATGTGTGTTCAAGATTGTCATCCGCAGAACCTAAGACTATTATAGGAGGCTTTACCAGCTTTTCTCTCATGATCATTGCCACGAGTATGCATCTTCCCTTTGTCTCTCTCGTTGGAAGGAGGAATATTCTTGTTCTAAGATAATTAGTAGATTGATAGCACATGAAGATGAACTAATCCCTCTGAAATGCCGAAACTAAAACATTGGGTTCAATGTGTCGTAAAATAAATTGCACATGGTTCATAGGTGCGACAAACATTGGGTTGATAGAAGAACTTAAAACATGTTTTCATAGCATGGGTATGTCCTAGAAAGACATTTCTCAATGTCCTAGCGCGAAGAAGTCAGAAGGGTGAACAATTCTTTCATGTCTAGCTTCTGAATTCTGATGAGTGAAGAGGCCAAAGAAGAATGTTCAACAAGATTGGAGGATTGGAGAGCAAGGCTACAGAGCTAGTACTAGGGACAACATGAATGTGAAGTTACAAATTTAATACTAGGCCAAATGGAATGGCAGTCGAGGTTGGCTGGCCTCGGAGCGCATCCCAGATAAGATAATGCTTGCTTGAGTAGTACAAGAGGAGCTTGCTTTGACTATGACTGAGACTTTAACATGTCATGCTAGATGTTGTTTTGACCTTATGCTTAGTGATTATTTCTGTAACATGATTTGTTCCAAACAATTGGGATTGCTTAGTGTGCCTTGAAAGAATCATGCGTTGTTTTAGCATACAAAAGCATAGTATTGTGGTATTCTCCTTTGATGCTTTATTTGGGTTGACTTGGCACATGCTCACACCATGTTATGACTATGAACAAGTCACCATAGCCTCTATGATCATCTAGTCCTTGACTTGTAGTACCACTTTATGCTTTGATTAGTAATGTTTTATCGCTCTGCATGATTATGGCCATTATTGCTCTCTTAGTTGGTCGCTCCTAGTCTTTTGCTAGCCTCCACTTGTATGAGTAAGTTCTTCTCATGCATCCAACTCCGAAGAAACCAAGTTATTCCAAAGTGTCCACTATAAATTCCTATGCATGGTGTGTTACACCATTCCAAGTATATTCTTGTTTTCATCTATCTTCCAATTAAAAAGCATTTTGTTATGTGAAAACTTAGTGATTAAAGCTCTCACGAACTTGATGTCATATTTTATTTTTCTTGCCCCTAATAAACTTGAACCATTGTGTCATCTATGTTGTATATGCTTGCAGCTATATGTTGGGATTAGCAGAACCGTGCTATCATGGGGAACACTTTCAATATTTTTTGGATCTCGATCCAGTTGATACCATGCTCTTTTGTTTATGGATGTCGTCGGTGTGAAATAAAAGTGGAGCTTATAAGTCCATGGAGTTATTATTTTGTGTTAGAGAAACTCCTGGGCCGCTAGCCTAAGCCATGCCTAATTATGGTGGAAACTTGCAGCATCACCATAATGAGCAATCTATGAAACTTTCTTCTTATATAAAAATAGACATATTGAAAAGAGGAAAGAGAGAAAAAAGCACCATATTCCCATGGTAAATAAGAGATTGCCGAGATGTTCAACTCCTGTATCATGTGCAAGGGGTACCCCGTTGGCGGTTCTCTATGATACGCATATACTTACTATGACAAGAACTTGCAAGTAACTAAAGTTGAGTAGCATGAGGAGCGACCCTCGTATCCAAGGGACATGAGATTGCCAACTTATACTTTGTCAAGCATATACTCCATAGTTTGTTCACTTTAACCTTAATCACTTCAAGATGCTTATGATAGGGGCAATGAGGGCTGAAATCTAACAAGTACTATAATTTTTGAAAGCTCTTTTCGAAACTTGAAATCCCTGCTTCCCTTATGAAGGGCCTTTCTTCCACCTTTATATTGAGTCTCCACCTTCTACCTTTAGGCACCAGTTAAGAGAGCATAGTTGTCATTCTTAGTTCTATGTGCATTGTTCCAAAACTTATTGATTGATGTATATTGTTGATATTACTTGTTCTTGTGCTATTTGTATCTAGTCACTTTTATAAACTTTGAAGGTGTCCTATGCATCTATTTGCTACTCTATGAGGGACACGATGATTGCCAGTATGCCATGTTTTCTGTATGTGAAACAAACAAACATTTTTCAATGCATGTTATTCATGACCTTTGTTTGTAGTCTTTCACGTTGCATGCATAGTTACTTTGTCTTAATGTTAGAACTCCATCTTTCATGCTCATGTTTAGATTTCTTTAATCCCAGCTTTCAATGCTTGCAAATGGTTTGATCTTGATTGTGATGGTGCATGTCACCTCAAAAATTATTCTTTTTATTACTTACCTACTCGACGATGAGCAGGAGTTAAATTTGGGGATGCTTGATACCACTACAAGAAATGTGTTAACTTGTGACCTTCTCATAGTGACGGGGAATAAAATCGTCAGAGATCTATGACAATTTCGCACAAGATGGTCATATACCGTTCAGAGAGGTCAAAATCCTATAGACTTATGACGGTTTGTGTAAAAATCGTCGTAATTTTATTATACAAATCGTCATAACCAGCACGATACATCTCAGAGCATTATTTATTGCTGACTATGACCAATTTAAATCGTTATAATTTATAAAATATAATACTTTGAAATGACGGGTCTACATGTCATGTCTATGTGTCAATATTAATATAAGTATGTTTGTGTCAATATGGACTAGCTGACACGCTGGAGAATAGCAACCGACTAACAATCAACATGCCCACATCCTTTCCCGAAATAATGGACAATTATAAGGCGCCGCGGGGGGGGGGGGGGGGGGGGGGGGTCGAACCCGCGACCTACCTCACTCCACTAGCGACGGCAACCACTATGCCCAATTTCCTTTGTTGTTTCAATTGGCGTACATATGTTATTAACAAAAGCTTCGACTGTTGGACCATGGCCACGGATGACAACTAGGTCTGGCCCACGAAGCAGATATAGTACTTGGGCCGAGTTGACCTTCCCGAGCGGTATATTATAACCGGGCTAGCTCGGCTGGCCGGTTACGATTTTTTTCTTGTTTTCTTTTTTCTTAATTCTTTTGTATCTTCTTCACAAGAAGTCCAAAGGAATTGATTTTTGTATCTAAATATTTATAAAATTCAGTAAATCAACTTAGGGTGTTAATTAGAAATACTTTGACTATTTTAAAATAGTGGATTTTCTAATTCCATATTAGTCCATAGTAGCAACAATATCATACTTCAAAATATGATTTTAAATCTAGGGTTTTGAATTCAACATTTTGGATGAATGCAATGGATGAATTATCATGAATGAATATCATATTGTGAAACTAAAACGTTTTTTGCAAAAAATCACGAGCTTTAAATCATATACCTATAGTTCAAATCAGACCCACTTCCTACCGATTCGGCAGGAATTTGTCTTTTTCACCAGGGATGGACGGAAAGGTTTAAGAACCCCCAATTGGGACATTGTCTATGTAAGATGGTCTAGTATTTTTGAAAAATGGGGTGGTATCATGTTGAATTAGCCATTTGGTGGTTGCTTCACAAAACGCCTTATTTTTTATGCTCGGAAAATAGAAAATATCTTTTCCGTGCGTCGAAAAGGAAAACTTCCTCCTGCAACATTGTTCATCATCCCATTATGCACATGCGTTTACAATATGGGCACATTATCACAAACTATGCCGCGATTCTAGCCATAACATTGGCATTTTGGTCTGAAAGCCATGAAACCTCGAACATGATAGCTCATTTTGAGAAGGTTTTTTAAGATGCAATCAATATACCAAGTTTGATATTTTTCTTGCAGCTATGTCAGATAACATGATGCCACGCGAAGGTTTTACATTATTCAGACGATTTTTGAATATTTTATGCTCGTTTCAAACTATGGACAAAACGACGGGCATGAAGGTTCTTAGCTAGGGGATGAGCCTCGCTGAACTTGCATTGGATCTCTAAAGAAACATGATATTGTGAGTCTAAAAACAATTTTTGCAAAAAATCAAGAGCTTTAAATCATATACCTGTAGTTCAAATCGGACCCACTTCCTACCGATTTGGCAGGAATTTGTCTTTTTCACCAGGCATGGACGGAAAGGTTTGAGAATCCCCGGTTGGGATATTGTCTATGTAAGGTGGTCTAGTATTTTTTGAAAAATGGAGTGGTATCATGTTGAATTAGCCATTTGGTGGTTGCTTCACACAACGCCTTGTTTTTTGCGCTCGAAAAATGGAAAATAGCTTTCCGTGCGAAGAAAAGGAAAACTTCCTCCTGCAACATTGTTCGTCGTCCCATGATGCACATGCATGAACAATATGGGCACATTATCACAAACTATGCCGCGATTCTAGCCATAAAATTGGCATTTTGGCCTGAAAGCCATGAAACCTGGAACATGATAGCTCATTTTGAGAAGGTTTTTTTGAGATGCAATCAATATACCAAGTTTGATAATTTTCCTTGTAGCTATGTCACATAACATGATGCCACGCGAAGGATTTACATTATTCGGACCATTTCTGAATTTTTTATGCTCCTTTCAAACTATGGTCAAAACGGCAGGCATGAAGGTTCTTAGCTAGGGGATGAGCCTCGCTAAACTTGCATTGGCTCTCTAAAGAAACATGATATTGTGAGTCCAAAAACAGTTTTTGCAAAAAATCACGAGCATTAGATCATGTACCTGTAGTTCAAATTGGACCCACTTCCTACCGATTCAGAAGAAATTTGTCCTTTTCACCCAGGGTGGACGGAAAGGTTTGTGAACCCCCAGTTGGGACATTGTCTATGTAAGGTGGTCTAGTATTTTTGAAAAATGGGGTGGTATCATGTTGAATTAGCCATTTGGTGGTTGCTTCACAAAACACTCTATTTTTGGCGCTCGGAAAATGTAAAATTGCTTTTCCGTGCGACGAAAAGGAAAACTTCCTCTTGCAACATTGTTCATCATCCCATGATGCACATGCGTGCATAATATGGGCACATTATCATAAACTATACCACAATTCTAGCCATAACATTGGTGTTTTGGACTGAAAGCCATGAAACCTCGAACATGATAGGTCATTTCTGAGAATTTTTTTGGAGACACTTGAAATATACCAAGTTTTGTATTTTTCCTTGAAACTATGTCACATAATAAGACACCGTGCGAAGAATTTACATTGTTCGGACCGTTTTTTAATTTATTATGCCCGTTTCAAACTATGGTAAAAACGACGGATATGAAGGTTCTTAGATAGGGGATGATCCTCGTTAAACTTGCATTGGATCTCTAAAGAAGTAGCATATTTTGAGTGTAAAAATGATTTTATCAAAAAATCATGGGCATCAGATAATATACCTGTAGTTCAAACTGGACACATTTCCTACCGATTCAGCGGGAATTTGTCTTTTTCGCCAGGGGTGGACGGAAAGGTTTGAGATACCTCAATTGGGACATTGTCCATGTAATGTGGTATAATATTTTTGAAAAATGTGGTGGTAGCATTTTAAAACTGTCGTTTGGTGGTTGCTTCACAAAATGCCCCATTTTTGGGTGCTCGAAAAATGGAAAATGGATTTTCCATGCGTCGAAAAGGAAAACTTCCTTCTATAATATTATTCGCCATACCAATATGCACACGTGTGCACAATACGGGCACATTATCACAAACTATACCTCGATTCTAGCCATAACACTGGTCGTTTGGCCTGAAAGCCATGAAACCTCGAACATGATAGGTCATTTATGAGAAGGTTTTTTCGAGACGCAAATAATATATAAAGTTTGATATTTTTCCTTGAAACTATGTTATATAACATGACACCATGCGAAGGATTTACATTGTGCGGACCGTTTTTGAAATTTTTATGCCCGTTTCAAACAATGGTCAAAATGGCGGGCATGAAGGTTCTTAGCTAGGGGCCGAGCCTCGCTAAACTTGCATTGGATCTCTGAAGAAACATCATATTGTGAGTCTAAAAATAAATTTTGCAAAAAATAATGGGCATCAGATATTGTACCTGTAGTTCAAACCGGACACACTTCCTACCGATTCGACAGGAATTTGTCTTTTTTGCCAGGGGTGGACAGAAAGGTTTGATATATCTCAATTGGGACATTGTCCATGTAATGTGGTATAATATTTTTGAAAAATGGGTTTGTACCATTTTAAAGCTTTCATTTGGTGGTTGCTTCACAAAACGCCCTGTTTGTTGGCACTCGGAAAATGGAAAATGTTTTTTCGTGCAACAAAAAGAAAAACTTTCTCCTGCAACATTGTTCTCTATCTCAAGATGCACATGTATGCGTATGGGCACATTATCATAAACTATTCCACGATTTTAGCCATAACATTGGTCATTTGAGTTGTAAGACATGAAATTTCATACTCGGTAGCTAATTTTGAAAACACTTTTTTAAAATATTTGAAATATTGCAAGTTTGTTATTTTACATGGATACAAGGTCATATAAAATGACACAATGCGAAGATTTTCCCTATATTTTTTAGCTAGTTATGCCGATTTCATACCATGGACACTTCTCCAGCCAATCAGAATGCAAAAAGAGGGTACCCATGGATCACCCCACTAAATCAGATCTTAACCGTCCACGAGCGCTCGATCCAACGTTGTGGAACTCATCCTTAGGCCCTCACCCACCAAAAATTTGGTCCTTGGCGCTGGAGAGGTTCAATTTTGCCGCGTGCCACAACCGCAAACCCTAGTACCCTACCCAGCCGGCCACCGCATTGCGTAGACCCACCCACGCCGCCTCCACTCCTCTCCCCACCTCGTCTCCTCTAACACCTCACCGAGATCCCTCCCTCTCCCACTGCTCCAGATCCCTCCCTTCCCCGCGTCTGTGGCGGACTGCCCTATCCCTTCATCGAGTCTCCATGATCCCCTTCTCTCGCAAGCCTAGACGGTCTCTTCCCCCGCATCAAAGACTTCTCCAGTACATCCGTAACCCTAGAGGGCGTGTCCTCCCGAGGCGGCTGGTAGCACGGAGATAGGCACCTTCCTCCACTGCGTTGCCCACAGCCCGCAAACACGAGTCTGCGGCTGCCATGGGTCTTCGGCCAGCCGTCGTGATTCCCCGCCTCCTCCCGGCGACCCTCCAGCAACAGGTGTGGGCTGACGATGATGACCATGTTTGGTCGGCATGGTGAGTAGGCGCGCTAGTGGCGGAATCAGCGTCGGCATCCAGATCCTAGGGTTCGAGTCTTCTGCTGTCGTCATCGGCGGGATAGCTACTGGTTGCCGCATCGATTCGTTCGTGCCTGGTCTCTCTCCTACATCCGTTGCTGCTGCTGTCAAGGGATTTCAGTTCTCAGGTATGCAGTATTTCTTGTTGTAGCAAACACGATGCCATCCTGATTTGCAGAAGGGGATTGTCAATCAGCCACCGTAAGCTACCCATGTACTAGAGGGTGTGTTCTCTATCCAAATCTAGTACTAGTAGATGTGGTAGCTGGAGTATTACTAGGGAAGACCCGTCGGCTTATAACCGGGGAAATGTGAATGTGTAGAGCTACCTAAGCTTTTACTCTTATTTAATTCCAGCCGATGGCTTATGGATGTGGGAGCATACCTAGGGACAAGGACAAATAAATAGGATCTATACCTTGTCTTACTCATATACCAGATCGGGAACCATGCTTTGAAGAGGTTAATATGGAGGGTGTATCCGGGAATCTACAGGTCAATCACCTAACGCAAACTAGAAATATAGATTCTGGTGTAGAATCCTTTGCAGGTTCATTTTTCTAAACATCTACATAATGGAGCTATTTTGTGTTAGAAAATATTCTAATTTCGAACACATGAGTTGCTTCTAAATTCTATATTTTTTCCCTTCAGTTTGGTCAAATTTAGATATGTGTGGTAGCACTTCCAGGTGTTTAGAAACCTGGGGTGTTACAGTAATGTTATGGAAAATACGAGGCGGGTGGAATAACATAGGATCAACTAACATTTTTTGATTCGCTTGTATTTCTTCCATTCCATCAAAGTATCATGGACAAACATATTCCTTCTCACTGACATATTATGTTCTTATTCTAGAAACCAAAATAAGAAACTTCTTGAGTTCTGCAGCACCTATGGTACAACGAAAGACTATGATAAAAACATCTTTGAACTTACCTTTTCTCTAGTTCATCATAATATGTGTTTATGATAATTTTGGTTGGTTAATTTTTTGCTTTCCTCAGATTAGTAGCAGCTATTCAGATATGCTCGCACATGGACGAGTATGGATAGCATATTCCTAGGCTCAGAGAAAATCATAGTCTGAATTGTTTGAATTGTTGGCATGCATACATTGGAAGTTCTATGATTATATTTAAATTTCTTACTTGTGTCCATCTTAAATGTTTATAAACATGTGTTAGCAATATAGCTATAAAATAACATTTGCTTAACATAGTTGGTATGGTAGCCTCCTGATATCACATTTGAATTTACCAATGCATGGATCTCATTGGTTTCTTGTTGGTGTGTAACTGAACCACTGTTTTAGCTTATGTTTATTGCATAGCACGTGTGTAATTCTTTGCTGCTGCAGGGAGCTTTTGATGGTGGTCTTGATATTCCGCACAATGATAAGATATTTGCGGGTTTAAAGAAGGACGAGAAGCATCTAGATGTAGAGTTTCCGCACAGTAGCATTGGGACATGCTATATGTTCTAGTTTGACTCCTCTACTCCTCTATGGTTGCTGCCTACTGTCGTAATCACAAATTTAATACATCTGTCTGTGTATGGCATATATATGATACTAGTATGTTTCTAATATCAAACTGGGATACATGGATGGTTAGACAATATCTGTTCTAGTTTATTGGCTTATCCTATTCAGTAGCTTTATCAAGAGATTACAAGAAAGTTGCAGTAGATAGAAACTTATAGTGCTTTTTGAGATCATGAGTGTACCATGTTATGTTCACCTATAACTAAAACTTGCAGTTACTAGCATTGATATATCTGTTGCTTCATTTACCTTGATTTCACACCAAAAAAGATATGGCCAAGAATTTTTGATAATCTTTGAACTGTTCTTTTATATTTGTTATCATTACTTGTTGTTCATGTTCCTATAACATATCTTATGTGATCATTACTGTTGTCATAATGTTGTTGCTTGATTTGATACAAGCACAATTCTTAACCATTGTTATATTTTTTGCATACTAGCTAATTTTTTACCAACTATTGTTTCCTCAATATGTGTAGATGCTAATTCATAGTCATGAATCCTTCTATTTTCCACTTTTCGTTTTTCAAGTTTCCATCTGTTCCTGTGACGAACATTTTAGTAATCGGAGAATTCATTTGTTTGTATGGTCTTCTGCTTTGTATTTTTTGGTTCCTTTTGCTCTATGAGAAACAATTTCTATGCAACCGATGATAGCCCCGGTAATAATTGAACATGCTAATAATAGTGTCTTTTGTTTGTTTGTTATGTGTAGGTTCTGCCGCTTGGGTTCTGTCTGTGCACAATCCTCACCGGAGCTCGGGATCACACAATCCACACTTGTTTTGATAGGCTTCAGTTAGTGAATGAAATAACCAAGATGGATTCAAATACACCTTTACATTTGTTTCTTTTTTTTGGAATAAGTACTACCTTTGATTCACCATTTGACATGAAGCAATACCAAGATGTTCACACATGAAGCTAGAGAACTTCGAGGACAGGATGAAGCTCAACCTAGTGGCTGCTGGATGGTACTTGGTGGCTGTGTGATCTTATTGTGTACTTGCTGGCTGTCACCTATTGTGTACTTGGTGGCCGTGTGATCTTATTGTGTACTTGGTGATTGTCACCTGTTGTTTACTTGGTGGCTCTGAACTAGGTGCTGCTTGTCAGCTTAATTGCTCATAATGCTGGAATTACTGTAAATTAGAATTTCTGCTGATTTATATGTTTTGCAAAATTGATACTTATTTCAAATGTTGATTCCTGTGTATATTTACCTTCTATGTTGAGTATGGGCTTATTGAAATAGGAACCTGAAGAGGATGTGGCCCAAATTAATCTGGACTGCAGTGGAAGGCCATGGCCTGAACTAGTACAACCCAAAAAACATGAATGAACAATATATATTACAAGCAAAAGGCTAAGGCCCATTATTAAAATGGACTATGAAAAGAACCCAGGCCGATTATTAAAATAGACTGTGGAATGAACTGGGCCAAAGAGAATGGATCGTAAAAAGGCCATAGACTTGAAAAGAAGAAAGGCCAAATTATTGGGCTTAGCCCAAATAAGAGACCAAAATGGACTAGGCTGAATCTGCATTACGACGTTCTCATTTCGTCATAGTTTTGCCACGTCAGATTAGCCACATAGTATCTGACGTGGCTAGGCTAGACTGCCAGTGACGATATTGGATCGCCATAGAGGTTATGACGATCTAATATCGTCAGAGACGATTATGACGATTTTGCAAAAAAACGTCATTGTATGCAATTACTGACGCTCAGTTTTTTATGATATGTTTTTCGTCATAAGATTTTCATATATTGTAGATAATGACGATTTAATGAAGAAAATAGAGGGTCATGTGATGTCTACGGACTTCTATTCTTGTAGACAGTTGTGGGCCTCCAAGTGTAGAGGTTTGTAGAATAGCAGCATTTTCCCTTAAGTGGATTACCCAAGGTTTATCGAACTCAGGGAGGAAGTGGTCAAAGGTATCCCTCTCAAGCAACCCTGCAATTAAGATATAAGAAGTCTCTTGTGTCTCCAACACACCCAATACACTTGTCAGGTGTATAGGTGCACTAGTTCGGCGAAGAGATAGTGAAATACAAGTTGTAAAGGTGCCAAAAAATAGCTTCTGACTTGTTGTTGACGTGGGGTAATGGTGCTAGAAAAGACTTTGATGGAGCTTGACGTGGAGGTAAAGACTAAAGCAAGCAAACATGCAACAGATCTAGTAGCAAACAGTGTTTCAATGCTTAGAAACAAAGCCTAGGGATTATACATTCACTAGTGAACACTCTCTCATATAAATATCCTCTCTTCATGATACTACTCTTAACTACTCTCCGGTTGGACACTCTAATCCATGGTAGGGCTATAACAGCACACCTCAAAGTCCGCCTTCCCCAATCTAGATAACCCCACACTGTCACCTTGAGCACTAGATGGTTCCAACAAACACCACAATTTCATAGAGACATCCAACTCCAAATATAACTCATAACAAATATTCAACGTAGCCAAAGTTCCACACACGGTATGCCCGCTGTCACTTTCACACACGTGAGGAAAAGCATAGATCTATTAAAGCACAAAGAGTATTTATGTAGACTCAAGCCTAAGTGCAACCATGGCATGCACGCTGTCACTTTCACACACATGGGGAGAGCACAGATCTAATGAAGCACTTGAGTAGCAAGGTAGATCTACTTGATTACAATGCTCATGACCATAACAAGATCATGCATAGAGAGAGATGAACACATAGCTACCAGTAGAGCCCTTAGCCCTGAGGAAGAACTACTCCCTCCTCATCATGGAAATCAGCAACGATGATGGATATGGTGATGGAGATCGATGGAGATGGCTCCGGGGGCACTTCCCCGTCCCGGCAGGGTGCCGGAACAGAGACTTTCTGTCCCCCGAATCTCCCCTTCGGTGGTGGCGGCGCTACGGAGGTTTTCGTGGATTTCTTCTGATGCCCTAGGGTTTTTGGGTCGGAGGCTTCTTATAGGCGCAGGAATCAAGGTTGGTGGGGGTACAGGGGCCCACACCCCCTGTGGGTGCCTCCAGGTCTTGCCCGCGCCTAGGGGGGGGGGGTGCGGACACCCTGTGGCCCCTCCGGCTCTGCTTCGTGGTTCCGTGTTGCCCCGGAAAAATAATGACTTTGGCTTTTGTCCCATCCAATTCCAAGAATATTGATTTTCTGTCTTTCTGGAACCAAAAACATAAGAAAACAGGCAACTGGCACTGTGGCATCTTGTCAATAGGTTAGTTCCAGAAAGTGTATAAAAATACCCCAAAGTATAGACAAAACATAAGACAAATGATACAAAACAATCATGGAGCATCAAAAATTATAGATACGTTTCCGACGTATCATCATGTATCAACAGATTCCTTGTAGTGTATGTCGGAAACGTATCTATAATTTTTGATGTTCCATGCTTGTTTAGTATCTACTTTTCTTTGCTTTGTATAAACTTCGAGGCGTTTTTATATGTCTTCTGGTACTACCCTATTAACAAGATGCCACATTGCCAGTTGCCTGTTTTCTTCTGTTTTTGGTTCTAGAAAGGAAGAAAATCAATATTCTCGGAATTGGACGGGACAAAAGCCAAAGTCAATATTTTACCGTGGGGAACATGGAGCCAGAGTACGAGACGGAGGGGAAGGGGGCCACACCCCCTGGTGGCGTGGACTATCCCTAGCCACGCCCGGGGGGGGGGGGGGGGTGACCACCCTGGCCGCCCCCTGCCTCGCATCTTCGCCTATAAAGACCCCCCGATGCATAAACCCTAAGTACCCGATCAATATTCCACGAAACCGTCTATAACTGCCGCCACCATCATCCCTAGATCGGGGGGTGATCTAAAGTTCTTCCTGGCACCCTTCTGGAGGGGAGATCATCCCGGAGGCCTTCTTCTTCATCATACCAGCCTCACGTATGAAGCGTGAGTAGTTCCACCTTGGACTACGGGTCCATGTAGTAGCTAGATGGTTGTATCTCCTCCTTTGTGCTACCATGTTTAGTTCTTGTGAGCTCCGTTCATGATCAAGATCCCATCTGTTTGTAATCATGCATGTTGTGTTTGCAGGGATCCGATGGATATTGAGATTACTATGTTAGATTAATTAATGGTTTTGTCTTATTGATTCTATCATGTCTGTGTTGTTTGTTATCTTGCATGCTCTTCGTTTCTAGTAGCTATCTTGGCCGAGTAGATGCTAGTGACTCCTAGAGGGGGTATTTATGCTAGATAGTGGGTTCATGCCTCTATTTAATCTAAGGCAAGTGACAGAAATCTCTAAGGTTGTAGATGAGATGTTGCCACTAGGGAGAAAACAACGGTCTCTTGTTCATGGAACAAGTGGATTGTTTACCTTACACACTTTCCTTAAAGCAGTTATCTGTTGCTTGCAACTTAACTTTGGAGGGGGTTCGGATGATAACCTAAAGGTGGATTTCTAGTCATAGATGTAGTTGGATGGCGGTCTATGTATCTTGTTGTATTGCCCAATCGAATCTCATAGGATCATGAATGTCTAGTATTGCATTGTTATGCCTTGCTCAGTCCTGTCAATTGCCCAACTGTAATTTGTTTACCCAGCATGACATGTTTGTTTATCTAAGGAGAACACCTCTAGTGAACTATGGACCCTAGTCCAATCTTTACCATTGATACATCTTCCACTGTTACTGTTTACTTTTTGCAAACCACCTTCCACACATTTAATCCTTTGTTATAGCAAACCAGTGAGATTGACAACCTCACTGTTCATTTGGGAAAAGTCTTGGGTTTGTGTTATGCAGGTCTCCATCTTGCTAGGAACACCTTTGATAACCTCAGTTTCTTAGTGAGGGAAAACTTATTGTTGTGCTCATCACACTTGCTCTTGGGGTCTCCCAACGAGGCGTCATCACGCCATCATCAGGGGGGGAGAGGGGGAGGGGGGCTATCTTGCCGGTTAGATCACAGAGGATCAACGTTGGGTGGGCACGATCCGCGTGACAACCGTCTCGACCAATCAGGGCGTACCAACCAAAGTGAAGAGGAGTTATCATGAGAGGATAAAAACTGAGTACAACCATTTTCATATCAACCATAGACACAACAAACACAAACACACAATGGGAAATTCATCAAAAATCAAAAAAACATGAAACTAGCTCTAGTAGTCACTGTGTGTCACCCACTACCAACATAAAATCATGAACAAGACAAACCGGGACTTTTGGCACACGACGAACCCCCGGATGGCTATCGAGTAGGAGTTAACATGGCTTTCAACCCTAGACCTCTCCCTCACTGCCCAGAACGTGGATCCAGTGCGCTCATCGAGCCCAAACCCGACACCTAGCTCCCTCTCGGCATTCTAAGGAACTTCTACAACTAGAAATTCCAGGGTTCCATGAAAAATCCAGAGTTTCCATTTACTGACTCTGGAAAACCGGCAATTCTGCAAAGGAGGTGCGAGAATTGAGCGCGCCCTAGGTCCCGAGGAAATTTACACGCATGCTATGTCATGGCGGACCACCATCCCCGGGAGTTTGGTGCTCATCTCCTGGTGCAAGCATATACTGTATTTTTCCCGAATCACACCCCCGTAATTGTGGTTTCTAACTGTAGGTACCCTAGAAATTGCCCTGGATTTTCTGGAAAAAATGTTTTGGGGTGCCCCATGGGGTACCTAGGCTGGGAAAGTGCCTAGGTTCAAGGTTGCAATGGACCTCACCTGCCTGCGAGCACCAGCAGGTTTTCCGATTTTGCCCACCCCCCGAACCCCGACAACGGGAAATTCATCAAAAATCAAAAATAATATGAAACCAGCTCGAGTAGCCCATGTGTGTCACCCACTACCAACATAAAATCATAAGCAAGACAAACCGGGACTTTTGGCACACGGCGCACCCCCGGATGGCTATCGAGGAGTTAACATGGCTTTCAACCCTAGACCCCCCTTCACTGTCCAGAACATGGATCCACTATGCTGATTGAGCCCAAACCTGGAACCTACCTCCCTCTCACAATTCTAAGAAACTTCTCCAACTAGAGATTCGAGGGTTCCATGGAGAAATCCATAGTTTCCATTTACCGACTCCGCAAAACCGGCGATTCTGCAAAGGAGGTGCGAGAATTGAGCGCGCCCTAGGGCCCGAGGCAATTTACACGCACGCTACATCGTGGCGGACCGCCATCCCTGGGAGGTTGGTGCTCTTCTCGAGGTGCAAGCATATATTGTATTTTTCCCGAGTCACGCCCCGATAATTGCGGTTTCTAACTATAGCTACCCTAGAAATTGCCTTGGATTTTCTGGACAAAATGTTTTGGCGTGCCCCATGGGGTACCTAGGCTGGGAAACTGCCTAGGTTCAAGGTTGAAATGGACCTCGCGTGCCTGCGCGCCGACGGGTTTGCCGATTTTGCCCACTCCCCGAACCCCGGCAATGGGAAATTCATCAAAAATAAAAAAATATGAAACCATCTCGAGTAACCCCTTTTTTCACCCACTACCAACATAAAATCATAAGCAAGACAAACCGGGACTTTTGGCACACGACACACCTCCCGGATGGCTATCGAGTAGGAGTTAACATGGCTTTCAACCATAGACCCCCCCGTCACTACCCAGAACATGGATCCACTGCGCGGATTGAGCCCAAAACCGGAACCTAGCTCCCTCTCGGCATTCTAATCAACTTCTCCAACTAGAGATTCGAGGATTCCATGGAGAAATCCATACTTTCCATTTACCAACTCAGGAAAACCGGCGATTCTGCAAAGAAGGTGCGAGAATTGAGCGCGCCCTAGGGCCCGAGGAAATTTACACGCATGCTACGTCGTGGTGGACCGCCATCCCTAAGAGGTTGGTGCTCTTCTTGAGGTGCAAGCATATACTGTATTTTTCCCGAGTCACGCCCCGGTAATTGCGGTTTCTAACTGTACTTACCCTAGAAATTTCCCTGGATTTTCTGGAAAAATGTTTTGGCGTGCCCCATGGGGTACCTAGGCTAGGCAAGTGCCTAGGTACAAGGTTGCAATGGACCTTGTGTGCCTGCGCGCGCCGGAGGGTTTGCCGATTTTGCCCACCCCCCGAACCCCGGCAATGGGAATTTCATCAAAAATCAAAAAAAATATGAAACCAGCTCTTAGGATCCCCTTTTTTCACCCACTACCAAAATAAAATCATAAGCAAGACAAACCGGGACTTTTGGCACACGACGCACCCCCCGGATTGCTATCGAGTAGGAGTTAACATGGCTTTCAACCCTAGACCCGCTCCCCTCACTGCCCAGAACATGGATCCACTGCGCGGATTGAGCCCAACCCGACACCTAGCTCCCTCTCGGCATTCTAAGAAACTTGTCCAACTAGAGACTCCAGGGTTCCATGGAGAAATCCAGAGTTTCCATTTAGCGACTCCGGAAAACCGGCGATTCTACAAAGGAGGTGCGAGAATTGAGCGTGCCCTAGGGCCTGAGGCAATTTACATGCATGCGACGTCATGGCGGACCGCCATCCCCGGGAGGTTGGTGCTCATCTCGTGGTGCAAGCATATACTGTATTTTTCCTGAGTCATGCCCCGGTAATTGCGGTTACTAACTGTAGGTACCCTAGAAATTGCCCTGGATTTTCTGGAAAAATGTTTTGGGGTGCCCCATGGGGTACCTAGGCTAGGCAAGTGCCTATTTTCAAGGCTGCAATGGACCTCGCGTGCATGCGCGTGCCGACGGGTTTGGCGATTTTGCCCACCCCCAAACCCCGACAATGGGAAATTCATCAAAAATAAAAAAATATGAAACCATCTCGAGTAGCCCATGTGTGTCACCCACTACCAACATAAAATCATAAGCAAGACAAACCGGGACTTTTGGCACACGGAGCACCCCCGGATGGCTATCGAGTAGGAGTTAACATGGCTTTCAACCCTAGACCCCCCCGTCACTGCCCAAAACATGGATACACTGTGCGGATTGATCCCAAACCCGTAATCTATCTCCCTCTCGGCATTCTAAGCAACTTCTCCAACTAGAGATTCGAGGGTTCCATGGAGAAATCCATAGTTTCCATTTACCAACTCCGGAAAACCAGCGATTCTGCAAAGGAGGTGCGAGAACAGAGCGCGCCCTAGGGCCTGAGGCAATTTACACACATGCTACGTCGTGGAGAACCGCCATCCCTGGGAGGTTGGTGCTCTTCTCGAGGTGCAAGCATATACTTTATTTTTCCCGAGTCACGCCCCGGTAATTGCGGTTTCTAACTGTAGGTACCCTAGAAATTTCCCTGGATTTTCTGAAAAAATGTTTTGGCGTGCCCCATGGGGTACCTAGGCTGGGCAAGTGCCTAGGTTAAGGGTTGCAATGGACCTCGCATGCCTGCGCGGGCTGACGGGTTTGCCGATTTTGCCCACCCGTGAACCCCGGCAATGGGAAATTCATCAAAAATCAAAAAAAAATATATGAAACCAGCTCGAGTAGCCCCTTTTTTCACCCACTACCAACATAAAATCATAAGCAAGACAAACCGGGACTTTTGGCACACGGCGCACACACGGATGGCTATCGAGTAGGTGTTAACATGACTTTCAACCCTAGACCCCCCCTCACTGCCCAGAACATGGATCCACTGCGCGGATTGAGCCCAACCCGGCACCTATCTCCCTCTTCGCATTCTAAGAAACTTCTCCAACTAGAGATTCCAGGGTTCAATGGAAAAATCCAGAGTTTCCATTTACCGACTCCGGAAAACCGGCGATTCTGCGAAGGAGGTGCAAGAATTGAGCTTGCCCTAGGGCCCGAGGCAATTTACAAGCATGCTACGTCGTGGTGGACCTCCATCCCCGGGAGGTTGGTTCTCATCTCGTGGGGCAAGCATATATTGTATTTTCCCCAAGTCACTCCCCGGTAATTGTGGTTACTAAATTTAGGTACCCTAGAAATAGCCCTGGATTTTCTGGAAAAAATATTTTGGGGTTCCCCATGGGGTACCTAGGCTAGGCAAGTGCCTATGTTAAAGGTTGCAATGGACCTCGCGTGCATGCGCTCGCCGACGGGTTTGCCAATTTTATCCACCCCCAAACCCCGACAATGGAAATTCGTCAAAAATAAAAAATGAAACCAGCTCGAGTAGCCCATGTGTGTCACCCACAACAAACATAAAATCATAAGCAATACAAACCTGGACTTTTGGCACACGGCTCACCCCCCGGATGGCTATCGAGTAGGAGTTAACATGGCTTTCAACCATAGACCCCCCCGTCACTACCCAGAACATGGATCCACTGCGCGGATTGAGCCCAAAACCGGAACCTAGCTCCCTCTCGGCATTCTAATCAACTTCTCCAACTAGAGATTCGAGGATTCCATGGAGAAATCCATAGTTTCCATTTACCAACTCCAGAAAACCGGCGATTCTGCAAAGAAGGTGCGAGAATTGAGCGCGCCCTAGGGCCCGAGGAAATTTACACGCATGCTACGTCGTGGCTGACCGCCATCCCTAAGAGGTTGGTGCTCTTCTTGAGGTGCAAGCATATACTGTATTTTTCCCGAGTCACGCCCCAGTAATTGCGGTTTCTAACTGTACTTACCCTAGAAATTTCCCTGGATTTTCTGGAAAAATGTTTTGGCGTGCCCCATGGGGTACCTAGGCTGGGCAAGTGCCTAGGTACAAGGTTGCAATGGACCTCGTGTGCCTGCGCGCGCCGGCGGGTTTGCCGATTTTCCCACCCCCGAACCCCGACAATGGGAATTTCATCAAAAATCAAAAAAATATGAAACCAGCTCGAGGATCCCCTTTTTTCACCCACTACCAAAATAAAATCATAAGCAAGACAAACCGGGACTTTTGGCACACGGCGCACCCCCCGGATGGCTATCGAGTAGGAGTTAACATGGCTTTCAACCCTAGACCCCCCCTCACTACCCAGAACATGGATCCACTGCGCGGATTGAGCCCAACCTGACACCTATCTCCCTCTCGGCATTCTAAGAAACTTCTCCAACTGAAGATTCCAGGGTTCCATGGAGAAATCCAGAGTTTCCATTTACCGACTTCGGAAAACCGGCGATTCTGCGAAGGAGGTGCGAGAATTGAGCGTGTCCTAGGGCCCAAGGCAATTTACACGCTTGCTACGTCCTGGCGGACTGCCATCCCCGAGAGGTTGGTGCTCATCTCGTGGTGCAAGCATATACTATATTTTTCCCGAGTCACGCCCCGGTAATTGCGGTTACTAACTGTAGGTACCCTAGAAATTGCCCTGGATTTTCTGGAAAAATTGTTTTGGGGTGCCCCATGGGGTACCTAGGCTAGGCAAGTGCCTATGTTCAAGATTGCAATGGACCTCGCGTGCATGCGCACGCCAGCGGGTTTGCCGATTTTGCCCACCCCCCAAACCCCGACAATGGGAAATTCATCAAAAACTAAAAAATATGAAACCAGCTCGAGTAGCCCATGTGTGTCACCCACTACCAACATAAAATCATAAGCAAGACAAACCGGGACTTTTGGCACAAGACGCACCCCCGGATGGCTATCGAGTAGGAGTTAACATGGCTTTCAACCCTAGACCCTCCCCCCGTCACTGCCTAGAACATGGATCCACTACGCGGATTGAGCCCAAACCCGGAACTAACTCCCTCTTGGCATTCTAAGCAACTTCTCCAACTAGAGATTTGATGGTTCCATGGAGAAATCCATAGTTTCCATTTACTAACTCCGGAAAACCGGCGATTATGCAAAGGAGGTGCGAGAATTGAGCGCGCCCTAGGGCCCGAGGCAATTTACACCCACGCTACTTCGTGGCGGACTTCCGTCCCTGGGAGGTTGGTGCTCTTCTTGAGGTTCAAGCATATATTGTATTTTCCCGAGTCATGCCCCGGTAATTGCGGTTTCTAACTGTAGGTATCCTAGAAATTGCCCTGGATTTTCTGGAAACAATGTTTTGGGGTGCCCCATGGGGTACCTAGGCTGGGCAAGTTCCTAAGTTCAAGGTTGCAATGGACCTCACGTGCCTGCACACACAGGCGGGTTTGCCGATTTTGCCCACCCCCAAACCCCAGCAATGGGAAATTCATCAAAAATCAAAAAAAATATGAAACCAGCTCGAGTAGCCCCTTTGTGTAACCCACTACCAACATAAAATCATAAGCAAGACAAACCGGGACTTTTGGCACACGACGCACCCCCCAGATGGCTATCGAGTAGGAGTTAACATGGCTTTCAACCCTAGACCCCCCTCACTGCCCAGAACATGGATCCACTGCGTGGATTGTGCCCAAACCCGGCACCTAGCTCCCTCTCGGCATTCTAAGCAACTTATCCAACTACAGATTCTAGGGTTCCATGGAGAAATCTAGAGTTTCCCGTATCGTAACTCTAACGACTAATAGCAGCCATCGTATCATAACCCTAGTGGCCAAAGGAGACCGTTAGATCGTCTCTTCTAAAATACCCACCCCTTCCCCCTTCACGGGGCACTGGTTCTATGTGCCGATGGTTAAAGACCATTCGATCGGGCCACGTGGATGCTAGGATGTTTCTTGTAAGGCCGATCCGCGAGTAGGCTGTTCTGCAACATGATTCGCCGCACTTATAATATTCAAATATATTTCTATATTGACCTCCCTCTTCCCTATATCAATAGGAGCTCATGACTCAGCATGTCTCTTTCAAAGCCATAACCCCTTCTCCACCGCATCTCGCCGTGCCGGACGACGCCACCGGCTTTCGTGCGCCGTTTCCTGATGAGAGCAACTGACTTGAACCTTAAGGTAGGAAATCGTTTGAGTAGCGTTTGAATTTGTCCTACAAATTCTTGCTGTCGGCTTAACTAACTTCACATCTATTCTCTGATTTCTCGACGATCTTCAAATGTAGGTGCCGCGCAGCAAGGAGTACTCAGATCGCTAGCCCTTGAATCTGTAGGAGATCCTCACGCGCAACATCCTGGCGACATGCAGGATCGAGTGCTCCCACCATGGATGCTCTCGTCGTTACCCCTACTACGTGCTCCCAGGGAACGAGCTCGCGTGCCGGCACGGCGCGTGCAACTGCACGGAGCCCGACTGCAACTACACAGGCCTACCGTCAAAGCTCGTGGTACACCTTGCAAGGGATCACCCGATCGAAGGGATTAGGCTCTCCTATGGATAGTCCATTCTTCTCCAAGAGGAGGTGTCGTTCCCTGAGCCGGTACACCGCCGGCTCATTTTGTAGGGGGTGACGGCTTTTTTTTTGTCTTGACCATTATCGCTCGTGTTCCGGGAACCGTTCCAGGAACCTTCCCTAGGCCCACCTTCATGTCTGCGGTATGCGTCAGGTCGGTCTCATGCGCATGGCCGATGTACACTATGAGTATGTGGTCGCAAGCCCAGCCGCCATCGTCCGATGCAGTGCATGTGAGGGCCGTATCGCGAGCTGCCCGACGTAGGGCGAGGTGGAGTTTACGGACCTAAGGTTGGTCCTTTGTATGCCATCCAAGTACCTTGTCGATGCTGGACCGGCCAAGCAGATCAATTTCTGCATTCGCATCGAGAAGACTGACAGGGAGTTGTAGAACTTATGCTGTGCTTAAATGTAAGCCGTAATCAATACTAGTTCGGTGTGGAGAGCATATTTGTTGGACGATTTTATGTTATTCGTAGTTCTGTAATACTCCTTGGTGTAATACATGTTATATTTATCAAAAAATTTGGTCAAATTTTATAAAGTTTGACTTAAGAAAAAGCTAGAAGTACACTTATTTGAGGATCGGAGGGAGTATTCCTTAATAATCGTGCGTGCTCCACCTATCAGTGTCACGCTTTCCATGTGCCGTGCACATAAGACGTTAAATGTGTTCGTGTTATAATAGCCGTTGGATTTTGTTGGTAGGGTTGGTGTTCTTTAATTATCCCCTTCCCCTCGAAGCCACTGTCCTCACTCCATCCCTTAGCCGCTAGCAGGCGGCACGCCACCCCACCAGCGAACTCTCTCGCCGCCACCCTGCTCCTCCACCTCCTTCTCGTCATGGGTTCGCGGGGACACGACCAGGAAACACATGAAGATCAGAGAGACAGTGAAAGCGACGTGAGTCGACTCATACCTTACATTTTATGGGGATTTATTTATTTTGAGCTAGATCTACTGTGATTACTCATGTACGTCTGGTGTGCTAGGCCGTCGCGACTTTGTACAACTCCGATTATCACGGTTTAGTGGAGGGAGAGAGTCCTCCCTGTTGTAAAAAACATGAGATTATGCCGGCTAAATTTGTAGCATTCGATGGATGCAACACAGACATGAGGTTCTTAGGGTGTGGGCAGGGTGAAGCGTGGCCAACCAAAAGTTGTGGCGTTGTCAAATCGCTAGATAAACTATGGGAGAAGAATACTGAGATGAAAGAAACCTTAGTCAGCACACTTCTTGAGAGTACTGAGATGAAGTTAATGGCCCTTGACGATGCACCAACCCTTCGTCGTGAAATCCGTAGGTTAGAAGCCAAGGTTAGCAAAGTCAGAAAGGAGAGGGATGTGGCGATGGCCCTGAGGGCTAAAGCAGAGAAAGACCTGACTGCATCAAGGATTGAACTGCACAAGAAGAAAGTCCATGATGTCACAACTACCAATATGCATAGGATCCCGAGGATCAAGGCAGAGAAAGAACTGACCAAGTGCAAGCAGGATGTCGAAAAGATGGTGCTGACGATTCAAACCCTGGAGTGGCAGAATAAAGGGCATCGTGCTAAGGTTAGGAAGATAATGTATGTGTGTGAAAACTAGGTTTGTTCAGATTGAGCTCCCTACTGTTAATTGTAATAGCATTTGTCGACCAAGTGGTCTGAAGTCTGAACTAGTAGGAGCCCAAGCTGAAGCATGTCCGTGGATTTTCAGTTGTGTGTGGGAATGCTCGGAACAAAATGTAATAGTATTTTTCGACCAAGTGGTCTGAAGTCTGAACTAGTAGTGTCTGCTCGGAACAAATTGGACGTTTGTTCGTCTATCTTATCCCTTTCTTTGTTCATTTTGTCCGATGGTGGTAATCTGACTATGCTGGTTTATTTAAGCGGAATCCAGGGGGATTCTGCCGCATGCAAATGGCACATACATAATTTCTACTGTGGAAGCACGAGCACCTGTTATTGCGCTAAACACAGCTATCGATAATTCCCATTGCAACCCGCCAAACCCATTACAATAATTGTACTTGTATTAAACATAACCGAAATTGCAACCAACCTAAACAACATCTAGACCCAGATCATGGCACTCTCGTCGGAGTCCACCTTGATTGGTGACCCCTCCACACCCTTCCCAGCGACATCCACTCTCGCCCGTGGCTTGTCCTTCGCCAAGGAGGCTTCGATGGCGTTCTGCATTGCTTCGTCGCCGTCCTCATCCTTGTCGGAATCAACAACGATGAAGGGGATGGGGTGGCAACGATCGTGCCCCTTCGCGCCTGGCGGCTCCTGCTCAAGCTCAACGTTGCAATAGTGCATCTGCAGATAAGAGGGGCCGAGCTCGGAGACACAGCGCAGCCGTTCGGCTCAAGAAACCATGACCATTTTATACTATGACGGTAGGATCTAGGGATGGATCCGCTGCGGCGAGCCCGACCGCGAGCGCTGGAGTTGATGGATCTACCACCGTGAGCCATGACGACAGATTTTTCTTGATACAGGGTGTACGGGAAGGGTGGTAAACTGTGGGACCAGGCGTGTGACGGCTACTCGACAAGGCCTCCCAGCGATATGTAGGCGGGCATGAGGCCAAAAAAATTTGGTCAATGAGCACGAAAATGCCTTTGAATAACGAAGGCGCGAGATTTGGAGGAGCCCCACCTGTCAGCCCAAAGTGGACGATAGGATTCTCCTCGAGTTACTAGGTAGGATCAATCACGCTTCACCATTCCCCTTCTCTGACATCCAAGGATCCTCCGCCGTCCCCTCTTTCCTCTGCCCTTGCTCCCCTAGCCCATGGCTCGCAGCTCATGCAGTTCGTCTCGGGCGGAATCACGGTCGGCTCAACGCCGCCAGGCGGGTGCCCCCATCAGGTACCGGAAGACGCCCTATGATTACTACCCCGAGATGCTGTGTTTGTGCAGTGAGAAGATGCCGAGATGGATTTCTTGGACCGACAAAAATACTGCAGGAAAATTCAGCAACTGCGGTATCAGAGCGGTAACCTCGTATGTTATGTGCAGTTGGTAACCCCGATCCGAGAACCGTTATGTAATTTTGTGTTTGTTTGCTTCGATTGTTCGCAGGAAGGGAGGGGACCGGGATGTGACAAGTTTATGTGGATCGAAAAGCCCCTTACAGGTTTTCACAAGGAACTTGTTCAGGATCTTCGTGATGCTGTGTGGGACAAGAAGGAGGAGATTCGTGCGCTGGAGCGAGATATCTGAGAGCTTAGCCAGATGGAGGGGAGGCACGAGCACGGAGGAGGCGTGCAAGCTAAGTTGTGGAAGCAAGCTAGTGAGATAGACGAGCTAAAGATTGGGCCAAAAAGTGGAAACAATTTCCTCATTATCTGGGCATTATCTGTTTCCTTTGCTATTTATGTTGCCATGGCGTTTTCCAGCAGCTGAAATAAATTGCTGCTTCGTGGGATTGTAGCAGCTTAGAACTTGTTTTTCAGCTCAGAAACTTTTAATAAGTGTAATTCTATAAACAGGGATTTAATCCGACTGGCGCAACCAGTAAGCGCTTATGTAAATTATGTATGTGACACTACCATCCATCGAACCGGAGAAGCAATCCCCATCGGCTCCGGTGCTGCGACTGTATAGATAGTAGTGGCACATTCACAATTTCGGCTTCTACAAGTGTCTTCAGGCAGTACCAAACCTCAAGTCGCTACGAGAGCGAGATTACATAGTCAATGAACGGATAAGTATGAGAACGTGAAATAAGTCATATTGTCTTAAGACACAACTACATGCTTGTTTCGCCCGACAATTCCCATGAACACAGCTCCATAATTTTATAGAATACATAGACAGGTTCGACATCAACACATTACTGTGATTCTTCTTAGCCAGCCTTCTTATCCTTCCTGGGTGCCACTTCTTTGCCTCGGTGTCCGCTGTCTTCTTCATTGCCCGCCTTCCTCCTCTTCCTGGGTGCCAAATTTCTTACCTTCACATACTCTGCATCTCCGGGACAAGGGAAGTCAGGCCAATCAGCATCAGAATCATTTTCAGCATCATCACTCCACTCGTTTTTATTTTCTCCCCGCAGCAAAATCACTAAGTCCGCAGTCATGTTTCTTACCTTGCGCTTCCTATCAAAAAACAAGACACGGTTAAGCACCTAATATCTATAGAGTACGAACGATTTTTTTGTATAGGTACCATCTCATACCTAGGTTTGGGTGCATTAAGAGGACACCCCGATGCTCTATGCCCTTCTTGCTACCACTAAAAGCTAAACCAGCCCGCTCGAAAAAAAATTTAAACCTCTTCACCTGTGGTATACCTCTGCCCTTTTTGTTACTGGCTGGCACATCTCAAAACTTAGTTGGACTTGAGGCCACTGAGATGGGTCAGTACAGGGCTCGACGGAACCAGCATACACAACTCTGAACTTTTCCAGAGAGAAGTAGTCAGACAAATACTGATCCAAATGTGGTAGAATTATTTTCTTCACCAAGAATACCAATGCGTGTTCGCATGGTTTCCCGGTATGCTGCCACTCTAAGCAGGTGTATTCCCACCGCTCGATGTTCACAACATCCTTGTGGCCGTTTTTGGACATATGAACCACCTCATAGCTGTTGTTGTTTGACGGGAGAACCCTAAGATGACCAAGCCCTCGGCTTCTCTTATGCAATTGCTGTACAACAGGTGGAAGCATATGGCCTCTAAGTCTCTGACCAATCTCTCTCCTTATATTTAACAACTTCATGATCATACCCCGTATGTTGTCCATCAACATATTAACAAGACAGACTTTTATGTCCTTCACCTAGTTATTCAGGCATTCAGCTAGGTTGTTGTTTATGTAATCAACTTTGATGTCAGGATTGAACTGACCCCTCTTCCATAGTCGGGAATGATGTGCGGCCAAGTACTGCGGAATATCTAGGGCTTCCACAAAAATCTTGCTCATGAAATATTCGCAGCGCCTAGGTCTGTAAGATCTAGCAGCATCAAACATGTAACCAAATATGTTGCCTGCATAGTGTCTGTATAGGTTGAATATCATGTGGGCATGGCATTCTCTACCCTCAGCTCGCGGGAACACCTCCTTCACTTTATTCGTCAGCCCTTTGCATGCATCTGTGGATATAGCCAATGGATCCATTTGTCCTATAGATCTCCTGAGCTGCCTCATCAACCAGACCCAGTTTTCATCTGTCTCTGTATCGAACAGCCAGAATGCCACTGGGAACATGAAGTTGTGACCATCCAATGTTGTAGCAGATGCCAGGTAACCTTTCCATTTGCCAATTAAGATAGTACTGTCTACACTCAGATATGGCCTATATCCGTCCTTGCATCCATGGATGTGAGGTTCAAGCGCCATAAAAAATCTTCTAAAATAAATTTTACCACCTTCCGATTTAGTTTCGATCTCCACAACACTCCCTAGACACCTAGCCTATACCTCAACCTTGAAGTTGTACATCATCTTGAAGCTATTAGTCCAATCCCCATGCAAGATTTTCAGAGCTTTCTCTTTACCTTTCCAAACCGTGTAATACGGTAGGACAATGTTGTACTGAGCAACGAGTTTATTCTGAATATTCTTCGTGGTCTCCCTAGGGTTATGCTTTAGTATGGACATAGCTTGTAAAGCCACCCACTCCATATCAACCATCGAGGATTTCAGCATGCTCCCTGTCGTACACATGTCAGGAGGGCCCAATTTGTTCACCTGCAACACAGATTAATTTATAGCATAAGCGGGGTTGCCAGATAAATCTTGCACATCAACTTTACTTATATTATAGAGTGAAAAATGATAAAGTTGAAACGGTTTGCTCCATTCATTGCTAGGATACCCTAATTGCCTTTGACGCGGGTAGGGCTATGGCTGCGATCCTCCACGGACAAGGTATCACCACCTGTCCATTCTTCCACTTTAACCTACAAACGGCCTCATACCTCTTGGCAGTGTTCGTTAGTCTATGAACATCGAACTCCCACTTGATACAAAAATGCCGGAACGACATCCTGAACTCATGCATGCTTCTAAAATCGGTGCCAACCGAAATTATAGGATCCTCGTGGTCATGTATCACCTCGTCTACGTCGGGACCCAAGTCATCAACTGTAATGCCAGCCCCATCCATAAGTGTCTCGTCGATCTCATCATCACCGGATTCTTGATGCTCCACAGTGCCATCTTCTATATCTGATTCAGAATCTTCACCATCCTCACCAATGCCTAGCACTACACACATCGTATTGACTCCCAAGGGTGGGGACGCACCATCATTTGCACCTACATGGACCGGAACATTGGCCCAATCTACCTCCCCATCAACTATGTTTTCTCCCAGACGCTATGTTGGTGCTGATGCAACCACAGGGGGTGGTCTTACACTGTCATGCATCACATCTTCATCGGCAGACAAAGAATAATCAGATTCTATTCCATCTCGACTATACAGAACCTTCTTTCTCTTCTTGTGTACATCCTCCTTCCTGATGGAATCCTTCCTGATGGTATCATTCGTGATGGTAGCCCCATTAGAGCTTGACCTCTCCATTGCGTTCCTCACCGAACTAACCTTTTTGCTTCTACTCCTCGGTGTGATATCCTTCCTATTTCCCCTCATGGGTGTTGGCTCCTACGTGCCGACATCATTGCCTGACCTCTGTAGTGTGTTCCCCTTCAAATTAGCCCTTTTGCTGCCACTATTGGGTCTTTTCTCCTTCCCGCCGGCATTATTGCCAGACCTCTGCGGCTTGTTCCTCATCAAGCTAGCATTTTTGCCGCCACTATTGGGTGTGTTCTCCTTCGCGTCGGCATTATTGACGGACCTCTGCTGTGTGTTCATCTTCAAGCTAGAATTTTTGCCGCTACTATTGGATGTGGTATCCTCCGTGCAGCCACCTTAGCCTTTTTGCTGCTGCTCCTGGGTGTGTTCACCACCTTGTTCACCACTGGTCTGGCCCTCTTATCTTTTTTGTTGCTACTGTTCGGTGTTGCATTATGACCGGATCTCAAGGGTGTAATCTGCGGCGTGGTGCCTTTTTCATGCAACTCTTGGGTGTCCTCTTCTCTGGCGTGGTATGCTTGGTGATGCCCTTCATCGGGGTGCTCTTTCTGGGATGCTCTTCCAGCTCCTCTTTATGTTTCTCCCTTGTAAGTCTCTCCTCTATTAGAAGCTACTGTCACTCGAACCATGTCGAGCGAGGTCCTCCATCAGGTCAATCATGTTTTCTACAAGTTCGTCTTTATCATTGCCGACCTCAAATTCCTGTCCAACCGTTAGCAGGCGTGTGGACAGGTACACTTCCCGTCTTGTTCGACTCATCCTACTTATCGGTACGGCTAAATCACTGTCAACTTTTAATTCTATAGCCTTTTTGCTGTTGTAAGCAAAAAATGCCAAATGTGCTTCCTGGGAGGACCCCCACTCCACCTTCTCTTGTAACACTGCTATCAGTTCAGATATCTGTACCACTTCAAGATCGTATGTGCCAACGGATACATTAATCTCGTCGACGATTTTTTCTATGCCATCATCTAGTTTTGCAGTGAACTTCTCGACACCAATACGAAAGTTTACCTTGCCATCACCAGTTTCCTCAGGATCGAGACCATCGAGAGGTTCGATGAAAGTATCAGAGTCCAGACCATGGGCTTGTTCCTCAACAACTGGTCTTCGATTAGCCTCGACGGCGACAGCAGAAGCATTCTGAACTTCACCACGGGTTCGAGGAGGACCAGTTCCCAAGATAACAGTTTTGGAAACAGCAGCAGGGATTGGGTCAGTAACAGGCTAAGCAACAACACCAGTAGTTCTGGCAACAGCGGGGCGGCATCCCGGAGCCTTAGTTTGCACACAGAAGCAGGGACTGGTTCAGTAGCAGGCTGAGCAACAACACCAGCAGATTTCACAACAGCGGGGCGGCCTCCCAAAGCCTTAGTTTGCACAAAGTCAGCAGGGATTAGGTCTGTAGCAGGCTGAGCAACAACACCAGCAGTTGTGGCAACAACGGGGCGGCCTCCCGAAGCCTTAGTTTGCACAACAACAGCAGAGATTTGTTCAGTAGAAGGCTGAGCAACAACACCAGCAGTTCTAGCAACAGCGGGGCGGCCTCCCGAAGCCTTAGTTTGCACAACAGAAGCAGGGATTGGTTCAGTAGCAGGCTGAGCAACAACACCAGCAGTTCTGGCAACAGTGGGGCGGCCTCCCGAAGCCTTAGTTTGCACAACAAAAGCAGGGATTGGTTCAGTAGCAAGCTGAGCAACAACACCAGCAGTTCTGGTAACAGCGGGGCGACCTCCTGAACCCTTAGTTTGCACAACAGAAGCAGGGATTGGTTCACTAGCAGGCTGAACAACAACACCAGCAGATTCCACAACAGTGGGGCGGCCTCCCGAAGCCTTAGTTTGCACAATAGCAGCAGTTCTGGCAATGGAAGCACGACCTACATCCACAACAGGGTCTTGCACCATGGCAAAAGGGGCACTCCTTCAAGGAGGTTGCGCTGCAGAAGCATGGCGCATATGAGGAACCATATTTTGCTTAACAGCAGCGAGGCTTCTAGTCAGACCACCCTGAGCTTGAATAGCAGGGTCACTAGGAGTGGAAGTATCTTCCACATCCGCTATTCTACATTCCAGGAGAAACATTCGAATGTGCGGAAACCGTTTCAGCAACCCGAACATCTGACTGTCACGCTTTATAGTAACCTTTGTTAGTTGTTCATCCATGAAGCTGGACCATGCAGTCTGCGTCAGCCCCATTTCAATATGTTTACGTAGAGCAGCAACCATACCAGGGATAGTGCAAATATGCGCCGGTGCTTCTTTAATCACGACATAAGTACCTTAATTCCACTTTTCCTTCACATTTGGTGTTCGCGGTTGGTATCCATTGACTCATACTGAAACCACGTAAGGGGCCTCTGGGGGGCCTAATAGACAAAAATTTGGGGGAAAAAATAAGAACTTGTCTGTCAGTGTTCGGCCAACAAACAATTCTAGGTTCGGTCTATCATTTTCAGGTCAATAGAGAGATTGCAGTTATAATTAGTGCGAAAAGGAAATAGAAGAGTAGCTCACCCGCATGTATCCAACACTTCTTTCAGGGTACGATGATCTGACATCCTCTATGCTGCTCAGATCGTCCGGCGGCGGAGGCGAGCTAAATTATCAGAACGGTGGGCACAACATGCGACATTAGAGCTCGGGATCCGTGAGAGGGCGCAACAACTTGGCGCCCGAAGGGAAATGTCCCAAGGGATCGTTCTGGGTGGAAGGTTGATTTCGCTGCCGGCGGCGCTAGGGTTCATGCGATGGAGTGAGTGAATTTCAGAATTTTGTCAACGCTGCGTGGGGTCTAGTTCCTCGTTTTGCCTATGTGGTTGCCGACTTGGCACTCACGTAACAGATAGAGTAGTGACATGGAGGTCCCGAACGTCTCCTTGACGGGGCAGTTGACGGAAAGTTTGTATTTAGAAGGGGTGGGACGAATTCGGCTCGAAATTGGCCTTCTGAGTGATTGGCAGCCCATGTTTGCGAAACCCAGCGATTACACGGAACTTGGACGCCGCGTTGCACTCGCACGGGAAGTCGGACCCCGCAGTTGAAATCCCCGAGGATCTGCATGTGCTCTTCTACTTCGGCGGCTACGGCGTTCTCTTCCTCCAGCAACTTGGCGAACATCTCCTTGTCGTCGGAGTCCATGGACGAACGGGCAAAACACCGAACACATGGCAGACGAGGCGGCAGGAGCTTGAAACGCAACACTCCTTGTGGCGAAGGAGGGATGAGGAAATGAGGCCGAGGTCGAGGGAAAGGATGCGGCGACGACGGTGGACCTATCTACAAGAGGGTATTCATCTTGGCGTGGTGGGGCTTCGCCAGAGACGACATGGTTGCGGGGGCAGATGGGGGAAAGCTCTCTGCCGCAGGAGAGCCAAGTGGTGATGAGAAATGGGGTTGTCTTACCGGAAGGTTTGGCCCACCCTGTTTTCGCTCCGTTTAGCGTTCCAAGGCAGTTCCCAGCGCCCTGGGTTCGTCCTGAGAACGCCAGATGAAAGTTAGGCTAAATCCGGGGCTATTCGGCGTCCTGGGAACGCGACCGGGAGAAATTTCGCCATTCCGGAGGAAAAAAAATGCCCTTCTGGGGATGCCAGTGGAGATGCTCTTAGAGCTGATCACCTTATAGGACCTTTCACAATGAGTGTTTTTTAGCACCATATCCTAAATACTTTTTTATATGGCATTGTCATTAATGAAGAAAGATATGATTGTTGTATCTTAGCTAAGATATAACTAACTTGGTTGGTCAAATCAGACACACGCATGCGACTAAAATCATTAAATACAACCCTTAGAGCAAGTTCAATAATAAAATCCCTTGCTGGCTATAAGCCGTTGCCATGTCATTTAGAGTAACTTAATAGGCAACACAATATGTAGATATAAGAAAATAATACTTTATTAATAGATGGTCCACCTCACATACTCACAAGTTGGCTAGGAGCGCGTGCTGCAGCTGACACACCAAGTATCACAATCATCAATTTTTTATTATATTTTATTATTTCATAATCTTCTAAGAGAATTTTTTTCATAGGCACACCAAGTTTTTGTGTGGCATACCATTTGTTAAAATCCTAGGTCGGTCACAGGCCGCAACCAATCCACGTCCTAATAAATTTTATTTCCCTTTCTCTCGGTCATGCTAACTCTATTATTATCTTTGCTAGGACAAGAGACGGGTGCTATGCAGAGGGTCGATGGGCGGCGCCGCAACCAATCCACGTCCTAATAAATTTTATATCCCTTTCTCTCACTCACGCTGACTCTATTATTATTCTTACTAGGACAAGAGATGGGTTCTATAAAGAGGTTGGTGTGAGACCGCAACCAATCCACGTCCTAATAGATTTCATTTTCCTTTCCCTCGCTCATGCTCAATGCATTATTGTGCTAGGACAAGAGACGGGTGCTACGCGGAGGGTCGGTGGGCGATGCCCCAAGCAGTCCACTTCCTAATAAATTTTATTTCCCTTTCTATCACTCATGCTCACTGTATTATTGTCCTTGCATGAAAATGAGACAGGTGCTACCAAGAAGGTCAGTGGGTCAGACCGCAACCCATCCATGTCCTAATAAATTTCATTCCTAGTTTCCACTCCAACAAAAGAGAAATGGCATATTTTCGCATGCACGCACGCTCTAGAACCTCTGCTGGCTATCTCCATTGCACGCTATAGTGCAACAAATAAAGCTTTACTGCGAAGGCCAAAACTAGCCTTATATGGTGATGTATGTTGCATCCTCGTGGCCCAGGGCACGTAACTTCTGGTTGTAACTGTGTATGTATGGAGCCGGATAATCGCCAGCCTTCGCGCACATGGAGAATAGAAGATAAGAACGAACAATAAATAATATTTTCCCCAAAAAAGATAACTTATTGTTATGGTACTAATCCTAGCAACAGATTACCAACCACCACAGATGGAGAAAAAAATAACAAGGATTCTTAAGAAGAACTCAGAAATCATGTTCATGACTAGTACTCCCTCTGGCCCATATTAATTGCTCACATTTGTCAAGATTTGAATGAATCTAGTCACTATTTAGTATATAGATTCATTCAAATTTTGACAAATCCAAGTCAATTAATATGGGTATGAAGGAGTAGTAAAAATAGCAATGCAACATATTTACAAATACAACCAAACAGCCATCTGATCTAATGCAATAGCATGCGCGCGAGATAACTATTCACGGAGAGGCAACTAATTAAACACCAGTAGTAGGTAACTGACCACTACATGCATAGATCGTTCTCAACCATAAACTTAGAGCTGACCACCTCATAAGGTTCTCTTCCCTTGCACTTGGCTACTGCTACTAGCTAAGCTAGAAGCCACATTACCCTGAATCTAATTAAAGCTCTAGAACCAGAATCTAATTACCATGAACTTAGAATCTAATTAGTATGACTAATGCTACTGGATCTATACCATACTCTTGTGAGCAAGTGAGTTCAATTGGCGGACCCATACCTTTGGCCATGGGAATCCGTCAAGAAATGTACGGAGTAATCTACATTGTCAACATCTAGAATGTCAACTTAGTATGTTTGCTATACATGATGCATTAGTTCGTTCCATCCTATCCTGCGGGGATTTCGGTTGTTGGAGCTGCCACACGCAGATCCTTGTTTTCTACCTCTAAACTCTCTCATGAACACACACAATGAGAAACTCAAGAGACACCCAAGGAGGAAGAAGACTCACACACACCATACACCATGGAAGAACACACAAAGCTTTGTCGTGAGACTTCCTTGGCAGCCACAAATGCTATATTTTTTCTCTCACAATCATTACATAACTCAGATGATTACAAGTCCTTAAATAGCACTAACACAGCTGACCTATTCCTAAGCCATGCAGCCACACGACTCGGCCACTCAGCGCATCCGGCCATATATATGTGAGGAGTCCACTAACTGAACGTCTATGCATGCAGCTCATCTAACTACCTCAGATCACTACTAGAGCAAGTTTCTCGCGTTGAACATACATGCATGCTTATCCGATTATTCTCATTCTCACAGCTAGCTAAATAAGCCACTAATTCTAAACTAAACACACTATGAGCATGCCTACATACAACTCAACACAAAATAAAATATGATCTAATCATCTAGACTTAACACTAATAACAAGATTAGTTCCAACAGAGAAGATACCATGGAAAATCAGTTCAGTTTTTTCCCTGTCAAATGGTCATTGTTGGCTCTCTTCTCTAATGTAATTACTCCCTCAAAAGGATGTAGGTATGTATGTATCTACACATATTTTAATGTATAGATACATGTAAATATACATAAATATGGACCTCTTACAAACAAATACTTCGAATGATTTATCCATAGCAAAGCACACACTAGACCGTTTGAGAGGTTTCCCTCTAGGTACATAACAAATTCACGCACATGTATTGGGCTGTCAAAAAAGTCCAAATTGAGCGTGTACGTGCACAGACACATAGTACTAGTTTTCTCTAGAACTTTGGTGTGCTTGAGTAAATTACGTTCTTAAGGGCAACTCTAGTGAGCTATATGTCTACCACCATACCATTTTTGACACTACATGAAAACTCGAAGGAGCCGACGGCCGGTAGGAGGCCAAATGTCCGGGCCATTGGCGTAGCTACCTCTCCTATCCAGCCGCCCAGCCAGGCCATCGGCGTAGGGAGGGCCGTCGGCGTAGACGCAGGTGCCAACGGTGGCCCTTGGCATAGCTCTATCGTCGGCGTAGCGGAGAGCGTTGTGCCGAAGGTGGTCCTCGGCGTACTCCCCGTCCTCGACGTAGCCCTAGCTCAGACACGACGATGGAAACATCGTTTGGTCGCCAGACTGTGCCGACGGCCTGGCCGTCGGCATAGCTCTTTAGAAAAAGTTAGTTGGTCTGCGCCGACGGCTAGACCGTCGGCGTAGGCCTCTAGATTTTCTTTCATTTAATTTTAGCCATAGATATTTTTTCTTTTAGCTCATTAATTTTTGAAAAATCATAATTAAATCATTTTATTTCAGAAAAATATAAATAATATATTAAAATTTGCAGAAAAATAAGACCCATCTATCTACAGTCAAATATTACGCATTTGTAAATAAAAAGTAAGTGAAACATAAAACATTATATATAGTTTAAAAAGGGCATTAGAAATTCAAAAATGGTCCAAACAATGCGATACCTTCGTGTGATGTCGTATTATGTGACTTGGTTAAAAGGACAAATATCAAACTTGCTATATTGACTATGTCTCAAAAAAACCTTCACAAAATGACCTATCTTATTCGAGGTTTTCTGGCTTTGGGTCAAATGACCAATGTTATGGCTAGAATGAAGGAATAGTTTATGATAATGTGTCCATATTATGCATACATGTGCATCATGGAATGACAAACAATGTTTCGGTAAGAAGTTTTCCTTTTTGTCGCACCAAAAAGCCATTTTCCGTTTTCCGAGTGCAAAAAACGAACGGTTTTATGAAGCAACCACCAAATGGCTAATTCAAAATGATACCACCATATTTTTCAAAAATACTAGACCACCATACATGGACAATGTCCTAACAGGGGGATCTCAAACCTTTCCGTCTATGCCTGGTGAAAAGGACAAATTCCTTTCGAATCGGTAGGAAGTGGGTCAGATACTACATGTACATGATTGGATGCTCATGATTTTTTACAAAAATAATTTTTAGGTTCAAATTATGCCGTTTCATCAAAGATCCATTTAGGTTTAGCGAGTCTCATCCCCGAGCTAAGAATCTTCATGCCTGTCGTTCGACAAAGTTTAACGATAGTTTAAAACAGGCATAAGAAATTCAAAAATGATCCAAACAATGCAAAACCTTCGCGTGGCGTCATACTATGTGACATAGTTAGAATAAAAAATATCAAACTTGGTATATTGATTATGTCTCAAAAAAACATTCACAAAATGACTTATCTCGTTCGAGACTTCTTGGCTTTCGGGTCAAATGACCCATGTTATGGCTTGAATGAAGGCATAGTTTGTGATAATGTATCCATATTGTGTATGCGTTTGCATCATGGGATGGCGAACAATGTTTCAGGTGGAAATTTTCCTTTTCGTCGCACCAAAAAGCTATTTTCCATTTTTCGAGTGCAAAAAACAGACGGTTTTGTGAAGCAACCACCAAATGGCTAATTCAAAATGCTATCATCATATTTAAAAAAAATACTAGACCACCTTAAATGGACAATATACTAACAGGGGTGTCTTACACCTTTTTGTCTATCCCTGGTAAAAAAGACATTTTCCTGCTGAATTGACATGAAGTGAGTCCGATATGAATTACAGGTACATGATCGGATGCTCATAATATTTTACAAAAATCATTTTTAGGTTCAAAATAGGCTGTTTGATCAGAGATTCACTTTAAGTTTAGCGAGTCTCAGCCCCGAGCTAAGAATCTTCATACCCGACGTTCGACAAAGTTTAACGATAGTTTAAAACAGGCATACAAAATTCAAAAATGATCAAAACAATGTGAAACCTTCGCGTGGTGTCATATTATGTGACATAGTTAGAATAAAAAATATCAAACTTGGTATGTTGATTATGTCTCAAAAAACCCTTCACAAAATGATATATCTCATTCAAGCTTTTCTATCTTTCGAGTCAAATGACCAATGTTATGGCTAGAATGAAGGAATAGTTTATGATAATGTGTCCATATTATACATACATGTGCATCATGAGATGGCGAACAATGTTTTAGGAGGAAGTTTTCCTTTTCGTCACACCGAAAAGCCATTTTCCATTTTCTGAGTGCAAAAAATGAACGGTTTTGTGAAGCAACCACCAAATGGCCAATTCAAAATGCTACCACCATATTTCTAAAATACTAGACCATCTTACATGCACAATGTCCTAATAGGGGATCTCAAACCTTTCCGTCTAACCCTCGTGAAAAAGACAAATTTATGCCGAATCGGTAGGAAGTGGGTCAGATATGAACTACATGTACATGATCGGATGCTCATGATTTTTTACAAAAATTATTTTTAGGTTTAAAATATGTTATTTCATCAGAGATCCACTTCAAGTTAGCGAGTCTCATCCTTGAGCTAAGAATCTTCATGTCCGCCGTTCGACAAAGTTTAACAATAGTTTAAAACGGGCATAAGAAATTCAAAAATAATCCAAACAATGAGAAACCTTCGCGTGGTATCATATTATGTGACGTAGTTAGAAGAAAAAATATCAAACTTGGTATATTGATTATGTCTCAAAAAACCCTTCACAAAATGACCTCCTCATTCGAGGTTTTTTGGTTTTCGAGTCAAATGACCAATGTTATGGCTAGAATGAAGCCATCGTTTATGATAATGTGTCCATATTGTACATACGTGTGCTTTGTATCAACCCTCTTTGATCATTGATATGTATTTTGGCACTGAGTAATAAAAGGGTTGTGTGCATCCTAGGATGCAGCCGGATACATCCCCATTTCTAAAAAAATGTATCTACACATATATTTTAATATATAGATACATGTAAATCTACACAAATAATATGGACATCTTACAAACAAATACTCTGAATGATTTATCCATAACAAAGCACACACTAGACCGTTTGAGAGGTTTCCCTCTAAGGTACATAACAAATTCACGCACATGTATTGGGCTGTCAAAAAAGTCCAAATTGAGCGTGTACGTGCATAGACACATAGTACTAGCTTTCTCTAGAACTTTGGTGTGCTTCAGTAAATTACGTTCTTAAGGGCAACTCTAGTGAGCTATATGTCTGCCACCATACCATTTTTGACTATATGAAGGAGAGATAAAAGAGAAAAAAATAGATTATCAAAGAGTCAATCTCTATACGTGCTACTCGGTAAAAATAATAAATGCGAGAAAGAGAAGTGAGGAAAATAACATATTCTTGTAAGGGGATAATAACATATAACCTAATAATAGTAGATAACCTTATATTCAACTCTATTTTATGAGTAATAATCTATCTTCTGATGACATGATAATTTTACATTAGAAGCTGTGGCTCTATTATTGTCATCATTGCGAGCTGCCGGCTCTATTATTGTCCTTGCTATTACAAGGAACGGGTGCTATGCGAGGGGTCGGTAGGCGAGGCTCCAACCAATCCACGTCGTAATAATTTCATTTCCCTTTCTCTGGCCCGTCCAGCAAGGTCCACCGCGTCGATGGGGCGCCCAGGCGTCTCATGCGCTTAACCTTTCTCCATTCCGTTTTTAAAAAATCCAGACCTCCATATAAGGGATGTAGTTCGAGTAAGGATTTCCACGCAGCACAGCGCCACAACCGCTATCAAACCGTTTCTTGATATTCTTCTCTTCCATAGACCACAGGTACAAAGTTTTGCTCCGTTGTTATTTGTCTAGATAATCTTCGTTATGTTTTCTGTACTAGTGCATCATTGTTGTTATTAGTAGGACTAATGCTACTGGATCTATACCAAATACTCTTGTGAGCGAGTGAGTTCAGTTGGCGGATCATGGGAATCCGGCAGGAGATGTACAGAGTAGTTTACATTGTCACCGTCTAGAATGTCATCTTAGAATGGCTGCTATACATGATGCATTAGTTCGATCCTGCGGGGATTTCAGTAGAGAAGATACCACCGAGCAGCTGCACGAACGTATTCGTGATCTCTCTTCCAAGCTGCAACCATTCAAGGCTGAGACGGCGGCTCACATGTCCATGCCCTCCCATGCCGTGCACGTCAAGAAGCACGGCATCGAGATTTACAAGATGGGCAAGAAGCTCTCCAAGAGGGTCATCGCTGACGCCGACACTATCTATAACTACCACATGAACCTCTCAGTCTTCTCGCTGATGCCCGACTACTCGGGCATCGAACAGATGTTCCCGATGATACCGGTGAGCCGGCTCGACGAGAAACCGACACACCAAGCCACGCTCGTCGACATCACCTGCGACAGCGACGGCAAAGTCAAAAATTTCATAAGAGAAGCCGATACGCTGTCGCTGCACCCGCTAGACCCAAAGCTCGGGAGCTACTATGTGGCCGTGCTTCTGTCGGGCGCGTACCAGGAGGTCCTGTCCAGCAAGCACAACCTGTTCGGCGGCCCGAGTCTGGTGCGCGTAGTTGGCACCGACCACGGCGGCACATTCAGTGTCGAGACGGCCCTCCTGGGCCCGACGACGGAGGAGCTCATCGGCACCATGAGGTACGACGTGAAACATGATATCAGCAGCGTGATTGAGGAGTGGGCCAGAGACAAGAAGGTCTGGGAAATGGTGGAAAAACTCGTGGAAAACGGGCTTCACACCATGCCGTACCTCCTTGACTACAAGCCCCCACCAACGGTCTAGCTGGCTGATAGTTGCTGTTTGCGAAGCACCACCATGCAGCTTACTACTCTACTATTGTTAGTTTCAAGGCACAGTGTCTCGTGCACCGTGCACGTCCGTTTCATCCTTGGGTTTGTAAACCAAGTATAAGTTGTGTATCGCATATGCATGAGTTATGTTTCTTTGAGAGTCTTGTAAACCGTATCAAATAGTTGTACTTTGGGTTATGTCATGTTGGTGCAGGTGCCAACTGGTCGTGTTGGAGATGAAATAAAGTCGTGTGCTATATATTATCTACTATACATAAATCCATGCATCTCCCTGTGCTAGTCTTGACCCCGGATGAAATTCACAAGTTCATATATTAAGCGAAGTTTATTTATCGGTTTTTTAAAGGTAGCGTTGCATTTTTATAATTTTATAGAAGATTTTTTTTGCAAATATATGATATTATTTATGTTGATATTGTAATATATGTATAACTCCGTCAAGATACATTTCCCATTCTCTGCATGTACATATATGGAGGCAAATTGTCCAAGCAATACATAGTTAGAAACAATATGCTTATATATGAATTACTGTACATTTTTAGATCAAATTGTATCACCTTTTCTCCAAGAACTAGCACAGTGGCCCTCGCAAATGCGAGGCCATCATATTTAGTGGGTTGAAAACAAGTTAATATATTATGAATATCACATTTATTGATAAGAAATAATATTGTTCTCCCACTATAAAAATGTTAAGGAAAAGCGAGTAATATCTTTAACATCCTTAGTTATATGTTAAAACAAACACTGTATTTTTGTAATTTTATTAGATCAGTAAATATAATTATGTTTATGTAATGTTAGATACATGTGATGTTTTCTAAAGTTGTCCTATTTGAAATATACTTCAATCTGGTGGTCTACAGACTCGATCTTCTAAAGCTGTCCTATTTGAAATATCCATATTATCTCAAGCTTCAATCCGGTGGTCTACGGACTCAATCACATGTGTTTGATGTGTCATGTAAGATGGTGTGGCTTTAATGGCATTGTTTCAATCTCTTAATCGATAATAAATTTTATTGCATGATTAGAATAACATGCGCTCTTTTATTTGATAGATTACATGTGCTCTTAAGTTTACTGGATTACACACACACACACACACACACATATATATATATATATATATATATATATATATATATATATATATATATATATATATCAACACGGATTTGCTATCTAGGATGCTACCAATGCACGCAAGCATTAACGTCGGATACAGTGAGTACTACTACTAGCTGCCAAGATGAGAGAGAGCCAAAATCTTGCATGCAGTTAACGGTGTTATTTGCCGTTTGTAGAATTGCAAGACCAGCCTTTATTGTAGCGCACCAAACCGCATCTATTGTTGCAAAAATTTCTACAAAGTGCATATGGTGTGCTAGTAGTACTTGTTTGCACTAGACATTACTAGCTTGTACTAGTTGATGGGATGTGTGCATGTTAGTATCAATATGAGCATGAAAACATACAAAAATTTCTGTAATAATTTCAACCATGAGAGTAGACCAAATATATTAACTAGTGCATACGGTATGCCAGTAGTACTTGTTTTCACTAGACATTACTAGCTTGTACTAGGTGATGGGATGTGTGCATGTTAGTATCAATATGAGCACGAAAACATGCAAGAATTTCTGGAATAAGTTCAACCATGAGAGTAGACCAATATATCAAGCAAGTTAGCATGCAATAAATTCAACCATGAGGGTTGCACGATTTTCGGCCAATTTTCCCGCGCTTGGTTTTCGTTTTAGCGCATGTGGTGCTAGAATGCGTGCTAAAATTTTGGCCGGTTCAATGGTCTGAATGTATTGCTAGAATGCGTGCTGAAATTTTAGCCAGTTCAGTGTGGTCTACTAGTATTGCTAGCTTGCATGCATGCGTGAGCTGTTGCTAGTTTGCATGCATGTGCTAGTACTTGCATGCACGAGCAATGCATGCAAAAAATGCTCTCTATGTAACGGGGTATGATGTTTTCCGTTAGATATTTTGTGCTCCTACTGCTCAACTTCATGCTCTCTATAGAATATCCAATGGTTGGATTAGTATGCATATATATATATATATATCAACGCGGATTTGCTATCTAGGATGCTACCAATGCACGTAAGCGTTGACGTTGGATACAGGGAGTATCATTACTAGCTGCCAAGATGAGAGAGAGCCAAAATCTTGTATGCAGTTAACGGTGTTATTTGCCGTTTGTAGAATTGCAAGACCAACCTTTATTGTAGCGTATCAAACCGCATCTATTGTTGCAAAAATTTCTACAAAGTGTATACCATATGCTAGTAGTACTTGTTTGCACTAGACATTACTAGCTTGTACTAGTTGATGGGATGTGTGCATGTTAGTACCAATATGAGCATGAAGACATGCAAGAATTTCTGCAAGAATTTCAACCATGAGAGTAGACCAAATATATCAACTAGTGCATACGGTATGCCAGTAGTACTTGTTTGCACTAGACATTACTAGCTTGTACTAAGTGATGTGATGTGTGCATGTTAGTATCAATATGAGCACGAAAACATGCAAAAATTTCTGCAATAATTTCAACCATGAGAGTAAACCAATATATCAAGCAGGTTAGCATGCAATAAATTCAACCACGAGGGTTGCACGAATTTCGGCCAATTTTTCCGCGCTTGGCTTTCCTTTTAGCGTGGGAGTGCTTCCCACGTCCATTCCCGCTAGATTTTTTTTCAGTATAAAAGCAAAACTTGTTCCTTTATATAGAGACGGGATTCTAGACCATTTCTCTAACAACTCCCCTTTCACGTACTAGTTGCCATATCCTTTTTAGCCTCCCACAAACGGCTTTACATCTATTAATCCTTTCGCCTCGGTATGGCCGATCCGGAATCAGTTGACGAGTGAGATCTATGGAATTTCTTGCATTTTCTCCCTAATCAACAAAAAACAGCATTCCTTCCAACCCATCTCTCCATTTCTCGCCGAGTATTCCTACTGATCTGTTTTTTTTCCATGTTTCTATTTTTGCAGGTTGCCTGTTGGCCCGTGTGTCCCTGTGACCTGGAACTATGGCGCTGTCGAGAAGGATCTCCGAGAGGCTGTCGAGAAGACTCTCCGAGCTGTAGTTGACCCTGCCTGTTCGGTATAAATCCCCAATAGAGTCTCCGGGTGCTCGCAAATGGAGCGCGCAACAGCCTGCTGGAACCGGGCATGTCGAAGAAGAGCGTTCCCGACGATCCACCCTTTCTTGAAGACGGGTGTGTACATTGTCGAGCACTGCGGGTCGTGCGGTTCCACCTAGCATCGCACTGCCGCATGTGACATTGACGTCGCTACCGGCCCCGTTTCTGCAACTCGACGTCGATGCAAGTCTTGTGGCGAGGTAGGACACAACAGGTCCACATGTGGACGCAAATCAACATACGTGGCCAAGTAGCTGGCTAGGTAGCTTATCCATTTGAACTTAGTATCGACCTGTATCCCTCTTGTCTCTATTTTAAATTTTATGCTAGGCCAATCTGTACTGGTTTTTCTACGTAGCATTGTCGCGAGCTGTAAAACCTTGCTGTTTCGAACGACAAGGGAATAATTTAATTATTGTTTTTGTGGTGGTGAAAATGTCGGCAAACAAATCTTAAAAAAGGAAAACCTATTTGTGAACTAGTAGCCGGCAAAACAAGTAGCCAACGCCTGCGTACATTTCCTATAGGTGTGAACAAAGACAACTCATTCTCCTGCAAATTACAACAACGGCTAGTTCTCTGTGAGCACCCAACGGCTACTGGCTCCTTATACAGCCATCTCGTGCAAAGTCTCCATACCATGCTCCATACTCCCAAAGTCTTTTCCATTTTCCTAGATGTGAATACCTTGTTTTTTCCACACATTATCTCAGGCATACTTCTCCATCGACAGCACCCCCACAACCTCCATATATTCCTTAGACATGCTAGTTGATTATTCTTGTGGATGATCCGTTTCTTTTCAACATCCCTTAGACTTACTAGACTGTTTTTTCTTCTATTTGCTTCTGGTGGTATGTCTTTGGTTTCAAAGATGGCATGCGAGGGTGTCGGTGGATACGTTGGCACATCCAAGTTTCATTGTTTCTGCGGCGAGCCTGCCGTTTTGTGGGAATCAGGAAGAAATGAAAATCCTGGTAGGCTGTTCGCTAAGTGCGGCATTCTGAAGGTCAGTGGTTTGTGTTTCTATTTCCTTTCATTGCTAAAAGGCGATCTACTGTATGTTTGTTTGGTAAAATAATATCGTTCGTTTCCTGAATATAGAAATGCAAGTTTTGGGAGTGGGAGGATGAGCCGCGCAATAAGCCGTGTCGGAAACCCAAGCCATCAGGTCGGATGGAGGATGACGCGCGCGCTGACAGGCTCGCTGGTGCTGAAGAAAAGCAAGAAGCATGTCATCTAAAGACAGAACTGATCGCAATGCGTTGCATTCTTATGTTCATTGCGATCTGTTCAGTTTGGATTGCTAGCATAGTCTGAAATCTACTCTTTTTTTACTAGCAATATTGTGTGTTTGTGTGCGCTCGTGGCGCGGCATTGCCCATGCGGATTTTGTAGTAGATAGAGTTTTTTATGTAAGTTTTGTCGATTAGTTGTGCTGATTAATTGCTAGCTCCACTCATCTCTTAACATCAAGCATGTGAGTTGTCCTTATTAGTTACTACTCGATCCACCGTTATACCAGCAACAAAATGATCACTGTCTGTCATGCTAACTACTGGTTTGCTCCGCCACTTCCCTGCTACCATGGCGAGCTTTGGTCGCGCCGGCACTTCCCTGCTACCATGGCGATATTGGGAAACAGACAACCTTCTGAAGTAATGGCAAACTCTCGTGGACTATGAAATCATGCTTGAATGCCTAGCCGAAAACACGGAAAAACACAGCGATGCTCGATTGATCTCCTTAAAAAAAATTCCAATGATGAAGCCACACCACGCTTAGAAATATAGATAGCGCTGAACAAACTTAACACATGACAGGTTCAAACTTAAAACATTACAGTTCCAAACTTAAAACAGGAAAGGTTCTGGTAGTCGGCACAGGTTCTAAGGCAAATAACAAGGAACATGATAAAAATGATGAAATGATAGTTTGGACGGTCGCGTTCACGTGGTGCGCTGGGCCTAGCATCAGAAATCCACGCCGGACGGGGTGCATGACACATCGACGCTCCCCTCGCTGCTCTCCTGCGTCAAAGCTTTCTTGAACTTTCCGTTGTTGCTTACTTTTCTTCTTGAAACCTTTCTGAACTTTCTTCTTAGTCAACGAGTGGCACATCTTCACAGTCTCGTGGATGAATGTCTGCTTGGTGTTCTCTATCGTTGCCTCGCTGAATATCTGGGAATAACAAAATCATCTCCCTTAGATATTTTTAAGAGACATTCGCTCATCTAGAACATGATTAAAACTCGTTTTGTGCCATGAAAACAACGATCAGCAGGCATGGTGTGGTGAACGTACAGTCACCGCGAATTGGTTCTCCTTAGGGATGCTATAGTAGAATGTCACTACACCGGAGTTGTTTCTGCCAAGCATAACCAAGAAACTTCTGTTAGTTATGGCGCACATTATTCTGTGAATATGTACAGATGGCAAAGCAAACAGAGAAAAGACACAGTGGTGTGTCCGCTTCTGCCCGTCCAAGCTGCACTGCTGTTGCTCATTATGAGTTCGTCTCGAGTGTCCCTGATATGTAAACAATATGAAAATGAAAAACCAAAAATGAAGGTTGCTCACTAGTTGATCGTGCTGTCCTAGATAGACTGGGCCGTGCTATCTCCGCTAGTAGCGACCAACCCCGTGTACCCCCGCATAAAACAAATTGACAAAAAATCTGCTGGCGGTGAAGTAAAAAATTGCATATCAGTAGATGGAAGATTTACAAAGAACGAGCGTAGCAGAATGTTTGCATGCATATCAGCTAGATTGCACTGCCACACATGCACTCAGACTAGGAAAAAAAGCCATGCGGGCTATTTTTTTTATCATCCCTATGATGTACACAAAATTAAAATCAACAGCAAGAAGGGAGGGAAACAAGAGTCATGCAGCACTTTTTTTTCAATCATCCGTATGATATAAACCATCAAGATAAAAAATCAAAAGCAAAAGGGAGGTTTCTCTAGTTGAGCGGTTGAATCGGTAAGCAAAAAATAACTTACAGGGGCTAGACGAAAGTATTACTATTCAATTTCTTGGGTTTGGATGATAACTAGTGCTATGCTCTGTATGACCAAATGATGTGTGTTTTTCCTATTCAATTCCATGCATCCAGATGATAAATAGTACTATGCTTGTATGAACCGTCGTGTGCTAGATAGCGAGATTGTTTGATTGGGTTGCTGAAATATTGGTCTACTCAATGGTCTATGTGGGGTGCTAATTTACATGCTCAAAAAATGGTCTGTTCAATGGTCTACATGTGGTGCTATAATTCGTGCTGAAATTTTGGCCGGTTCAATGGTCTGAATGTATTGCTAGAATGTGTGCTGAAATTTTAGCCAGTTCAGCGGTCTACTAGTATTGCTAGCTCGTATGCACGCGTGAGCTGTTGCTAGTTTGCATGCATGTGCTAGCTTACATGTGTACTTACATGTACTAGCAATGCATACAAAAAAATACTCTTGATGTAACGGGTGTGATGTATTCCGTTAGATATTTTGTACTCCTGCTGCTCAAATTCATGCTCTCTATAGTATATCCAATGGTTGGATTAGTATGCATAGGTAGTATCCTAGATATCCCACTATTTCCCATATAATCGTACAAACCAAATAATGTTGTTTGGAAAATAATCTTAAAGTTGAAACCATACATGGTGACCCATGCATTTGAGTGCTAGATATATTTTGTGTTTTTATACTTGTCTTCTCATGTGTCTATTATATTACATCTTAACATTTTCGTATGTGGTAGAGGCAAAGTCTCCACGTGAAAACGGTATTTTGGATATTTTCTCCTAGATATCATGCAAAACAATTGGTATAGTTGGTTGGTTCAATTTTTTATATACTTCTTTCATAATTAAGATAAAAATAAGGTGTGGCTGATTTGTACATTTTGATCAATAATTTATGAACCTTGGTTGACATATTTCCATTATGTAAACTAGCATGGGGCCCTCGCAAATGCGAGGACATCACCTACTGTTGATATCTTTGCTGTGGAAAAATTGATTGAAAACATTAATACCTTCACAAATTAAATAGAAAATAATAATTATATAGCCATGATCTATGCCTAATATATATCACATGCATAGAGGACATATTTGGTTGTCTTTAATTTATGGGTGAAACATTATTTGGATATTTCCAAAATACTACTAACCTTGTTTAACGTGAGAAAGCCATGGTTGGTTCAAAAAGCGGCGAGTGAGAAGATTACAGACTCAATCACCAGTTATCTTGGTCGCGGTGAAACAACATGCGAGCCCAAAACACGGGAACAGAGGGAACAGTTGCATGATTCATTCGTATTCAGACAAAGTTAAGGATAAACCGAAGGGAGTACTAGTAATTTGGTTGTCTGGCCCCCGAAAATAGCTCCCTCTCGCTCCCCCAAGGGCGACGGGGCTCCTCCACCTCCGTCCATCTGCCCCACCTTCACCGGCCTCCCTTCATCGCCGCCACAGGCAGGGGTCTCCGGGCGAAGCCCGGGCGACGCAGCCGGCGGCGGCCTGCCTCTCCCTACGCCCTAGAGAGCGGGCCAGGGCCCTCTTCCTCCTTGGTGACAGTGAACTTCAGGAGACCTCGGTCTGATGCGGCTGGGTTGTGTTGGCGGCAGCATCAACTCGCAGCGGGGAACCACAGATGCGGTGGCTTGCCGAACGTCGTCCCGATCGGTTCTGGGCACATTGACCCCTAGATGGGCTCGAGCAGGCCAGGACACCAAGTCTGTGGAGATTCCTGGAGGTGGCGGCGGCTGAGCTTGGCTGGGGACGGCAGTGCTGCGGCTGCCTACTGCAGTAGGGCGGCCAGAGCTTCACGGGCCCGTCTGGGCCTGACCGGGCCCACTAGGGCCTAGTGTGCTCCTGCTGCTCTGTCCGACCAATTACTGCCTCGATGATGGAAGTGGGTTCCTCCCACGGCGTCGAGGCCGTTGTTGCTCATTCGTCGATGTCATGTGCCTCCGCCTTGCAGGCATGCGCCGGTGTTCATGAAGAGATGAGCGTTGGTGACTACAAGACCTTGGAGGCGCATGCTAGTGGGCGGCAAAGCTGGGTGGTGGTGCTCCGTTGCGCCAGAGTTTTTTGTGGGCGGGGATTGGGAGAAATCCCTGTCAGCTAGGCTGACCCTGGCGTGGTGCCGCCTTCGAGTGGCACCATTCCTTCTTGAATGGCGCTGCGGGAATCCCTGCCCACTTTACACTGCGTATCGGGGGAAACTCTAGGACCAAATTTTTTCGGGTAGCAGCATTGTGTCGACGGTGCTACCTTCTTGAAGGTGTTGTTTGATACGGACGCTTCAGGGCACTTGAATGTGGTGGGTCAAAGTCAGAGGGCGCTGCGGTTAAAAGTCAGAGGGTGCTACCTTCATCATTGTTTCGTCGATTCGCCTTTGTCTTTACTTCTTTTCTTTTTGGGCATGTTTTTGCTGTTGTCCCAGCACTTATGTTGGTTTGAATGCTTATATCGTTGTGGTTGCTATATTAATATAGCAGAGCAAAAGTCTATTTTGAGATACTAGTAATGAACTTAATTTGTGAGTTCGGCGTAAGAATACTGGTTATTTTTGTCGGAATTATGCCCTAGAGGCAATAATAGAGATGTTATTATTATAATTCTTGTTCATGATAAAGTTTATATTCCATGCTAGAATTGTATTAAGCAGAAACTTTAATACTTGTGTGGTTTGTGAACAACACCGTGTCAATAGTATGCCTCTATGGACTAGCTCATTGATTAATGATGGTTAAGGTTTCCTAACCATAGACATGATTTGTCGATTAATAATGAGATCATATCATTGGGAGAATGATATGATGAACATACCCAAATTAAGTGGAGCAATTAGATCGTGTCATCGTGTTCGTCTTTGTGAAGCTTTTCTTATGTCAAATATTGTATTCCTTAGACCATGAGATAATGCAACTCCCTGGTATCCGATGAAAGCTTTGAGGTCATCAAACGTCATCCTATGAGAGGGTGATCATAAAGGTGTCTCTCAGGTGATCGGAAAGTACCTGTTGGGTTATATGTATCGAGATGGGATTTGTCCCTCCCAAGTCGGAGAGATATACTTCGGGCCCACTCGGTAATAGATATCAACACCGCTTGCAAGCACGTGGTTAAGGAGTTAATCACAAAGTGATATCGGATTATGGAACGAGTAAAGTACTTGCTGTGAACGAGATTGAACTAGGTATGATGGTACCGACGATCGAATCTCGGGCAAGAAAAATATCGCGCGACGAAGGGAATATATATATGGGATTGATTGAATCCTGGCATCATGGTTCATCCTATATGATCATCGATGAATGTGTGGGAGTCAATATGGGTTTCCAGACCCCGCTGTTGATTATTGATAGAAGATCATGTCTGCATATTCTCGAACCCGAAGGGTCACACACTTAACGTGTCTCGACGCTAGGATAGATTGGATAATTGGTTTATGAGTTTTTGTTCGGGGTCTCGGATGGGATTCGGGACATCACGAGAGGTTCCGGAATGGTCCGGAGAATAAGATTCATATAAGGCAATGCAGTTTTTGGAGTTCGGAATTGTTTCGGGTTAATCGGTATTGTACCGGAAGCTTCTAGAACCTTCCGGAGGAGGACCAACGTGGCCCCACCTGCCGGGAGGGGGCATGGGCCTATGAAGGAGTGCCCTGGCCGCATTGGGCCAGGGGCACAAGGCCCCATAGGGCCCAGCCGGCCAAACCTAGGGCAAACCCTAGGAGAGCTTCTAGAAGGGGGGGGGGAAACTTGCCCCCCACTCCTCCCTCCTTGGCCGCCGGCCCTAGGGCTTTGGGGAGGGGCAAGGGCTGGCCGCCTGTAACACCCTCAGAATCGGCCCTATGCAAGTTTTAGTGCTTCCCGCCAAACCCGCATAGAAACGATTCAAAGGTGCCCACCAGGCACTTGCGTACGGGTGGAAAACGAAGTAATATCATTACACAATAGTCCTCGATGGAACCCACAAAACATATATATACAACAGCGACTCGAAGAGTCAGGAATACAGATTTACAGTACAAAGATCCAAATCACCTTGAAAACAATACAGCGTCCGAGTACGGACAAGATGCAAATTGAGCTAAGAGCCCTGAAGAATAACCAATGGCGTCCATAACCCTGCCCAGGCCAAGCCGGAAGGGTAACCCTGCAAACGACGTCGATCTCAAAACCTGCTAAAAACAAAAGGGGTGTCGACAAAGGCAAAGGAAAAAGAGAGCGGTCAGTACTGAGGCCAGTACACGACGAGACTAGAATTCGGCGGTCCTCGCCTACATAGGTATGGTGGACTGAGCGGCAGCGCAGCATGCACTAAACAACCTATAGAGACTCGAGATAACTGTCGGCTATCAGAGAGGGATAAGAAAGACCTATTCGGAACCAACCTGATTCTACCACCAAACATACCCATCCTGGTTTTTCCCCCTCGAGACCAAACGAGGAAGTCAACAGAGGAACTCACACAGTTGGCAGTTTTATTTATTTAGTTATCGTTGCAGCCATTACTAGTGAGGTATAGATAGTCATCCTGATATAATAAGCAGTGGGAACTTTTAGTTAACCATTCCATTGTAGTTGCAACACTTACTAGTCAGATACAATTAGCATGAGATATCCCAAACCCAGCAGTTGTTGGTACTTTTATTTAGCCATTCCGTTGTAGTTGCAATACTTAGTAGTCAGATACAATTAGCATGAGATATCCCAAACCCAGCAGTTGTTGGTACTTTTATTTAGCCATTCCGTTGTAGTTGCAATACTTACTAGTCAGATACAATGGTAACAGGTGTCAACCCAAACAAGCAATTGTTGGCACTTTTATTTAGCCATTCCATTATAGTGAAGCTGATTACTAGTCATTATAAAGTCAAATTTATAGCACTACTTTAGTTATAATTGTCTATGATCGAGATACTGTGCTCCAAGTCGTCCATAACCGCGGACACGGCTTTCAGAAAGTTTTACCCTGCAGGGGGGCACAAATAGCAACACACGCATGATCAACCTCGAGAAAAACCAATAAAAACCCAACGAGGCATCTCGACAGAGCAATTGCAAGATTTATATAAATTTCAGGGGGCCACCCCACCAATCTACCCGCGACGAAGTTGGCCGGCTCTGAGACGGACTCAGAGGTTTGTGCCAATGGCTGTAAACGACCGGGAACCCGAAAGTGTGACTGGGGTTGTCGATACCGCGAAAACATTCCACATTTGTTCCTAAACAGTACAGGCGCTCCACGCACAATCGTAAATAAGCAGTAAAGCATGGCATAAGTACAGGATAGTAATAAAACCCCAAACTACTTTGTGGCCCCAATAAATAAATATGACTCAAGCTCTGGCTAGGGGGATTCATGGTCCCACATGCGGATAGTGCGAATATTCAAAGAACAGGTATCAAGTACTCGGGGTCCTACGGGACACAAGTGGACGGTTAAAAACCAAATAACATATATTGCCCACCTGTGCCTCTGCATTATTTACCTACTTCAGTTTTAGTTATTAAACGGTAATTAAATTCATGATCAGCTCCAACAAAAAGCATATGGCAGTCTTCCAACAACTGTGGTACTTGACGACACGCAACAACACTTGAGCAAGCGACTACGACACGCAAGTCCAACTATCTACCAAACAACAGGTAATAGGAGGTGTCCAAGGCAATATAATGGTTGCAAGGGATATCACGGGTACGGAAACTAAAGCATCGCAACCCAGTCAGCAATAGATCAACAGGAGGAAATAAAGACTATAAAGGTAAAATAGGTAGAAAGGGGGAGAATGCTCGCCTGAAAACATTGCCGAAGGTTCATCCGAAGATCGGGTCGACACTCGCATCAACTCATTGGCCTAATCCGTGAAGAAGCAGAGCACTAGAAGAAACACCGGATGCACTATTTAATAATACGGCAGAAGATCGGGCATGATGCATATATGATGTATGACATGGCAAAGATGCGATGCAATTAGGACATATTAAGCGGAACTGGGGTCCCGACAATTAGTTGAGTGGTTTATGTTGTTTAGATGCCCCGCAATTTAAATATTGTCGTAACAATGCAAAATATGTAATTGATTCGCTACACAAATTTAAATGAAGCCAAAATAAGACTAGAATCGCCCGCAGATGCGCTCCATAAATATTATGAGGTGAATCGGCATAATGTCCCAAACCACACCAATATGCATGCGAGTATGATAATTTTAATATGCAACAAGTGTATATAGCATTTAATAAAATAGGGGCTCGGACTGGGGTCACACATGGTGGTTCGGCGAACTTGTATCCGAAGGTTCGACGTGTTCGGTATTCGAGGTCTCGGCTCGGCTTCGGTTCCGGGAACGGGCTTCAAATCCAGGAACGAGGGTCTTCGGTTCCGTGAGGAAGATCTTGATATACCGAGGGTTGCGAGTCCTTGACGGCAACCGTCTCGTGGACGAGCTTTGGTTAGACATCGGCACATGGTACATGGCTTCTCGGAAGGACTTGGCGTTACGGACTTGGTCTTCGTTTGGACGCTTCAACGAGTGACCGAGTGGCGAACTTGAACGGCTTCGGTGTTCGTGCACTTGTTTGTGTCATGGACACATGGAGACGGAGAGCCTCGAGACTTGGTCCGCCAAACACCACAGATGGAGCACCTAGACCTGCAGGTGGAGACATGCCGATGCGCTGCAAGGGGTGTCTCCATGTCGGTCATATGGTCGAACACCATCCGGGCATGCAGGACAGAGGTGGCTTCCAACATGGCGCAGCCACGGACAGAGGCGAGGTGGAGGAGGCGCAGGTTGGCATGGCTTTCAAGGGTGCTGGCGGCGGATGAAGACAGGGCGGCCGGGAAGAAGCTCCGGCGGGCCGACATCGTCTCTGTGGCCGCCGAGGCAGAAGAGCATGGGGGCGGCAAACTTGGGAAGGGCGACGGAGCCACACAGGCGTGAGCAGCGGCCAACGAGGGGAGCTCGAGGCCGAGCTTGGCAGAGGGCGTCTGCTGGCGGCAGAGACAGGCAGAGGAGGGCATGCCGTCAGGGAGGCAGGGAGATGGACCGCCTGGCAGCGCCATGGCAGAGGAGGACGCGGCCGACGGCGCGGTGGGTAGAGGAGGCCTGCGGGACGGCCAGAGGAGGTGGTCGGCGTGGCCCCGGAGGGAGAGGAGGGGGCGCAGGCGGCAGCCGGATGCGGTGGAGAGGAAGGCGCGCGACGGAGGCAGACGGCCGGAGAGGGCGACGGGTTCGCGGAGGAGACGCGACCTGCAGAGACGGGACATGCGAGGAGGCGCGGCGGCGGGGCCTACAGAGGAAGAGAGAGGCGGTGGCGGAGGTTGGGGAAGAGGCGAGGCGGGGAGAGCGCGGGTCACGCGAGGCAGGGTGGGGAAGGTGGGTGCGGGACTGGGCGGACCGAACGGGGGTGGGGACCGCGGGGTGTGGGGTCTAGCAGCTGGCGGTTGGTGGGTGGATCGAGCGGGGGTTGCGACCGTGTGGGATGGGTGGGGCTCCTGTGCGCGCCTCGCGCGACCGCGTCTGGTGGCTGGCGAGGACGTGTCAGGTGGGGCCAGGGAAGCGGCGCTGGAGGATATGGACCGCATGCCGCGCGTGGTGCGTTGCGGCTGCTGTGTGGCGGCGGCGGTAGAGGGGTAGAGGGTAGGATTAGGGTTAGAGCTAGGGTTTGTCTAGTTTGGTCCGGGTAGTAGGCTGTTGCCAGCTGGGCCCTTTGGGGCTGGCCGGTGGCGGCCTCTTCGGACAAAATATTTATGTTTAATATTTTCATGTTTTATCTATGAGGCCTTTTATAAATAATTTTAGACAAAACAAAATATTCGGAAAAGACCGAGATTTCCCGCCAAACCCGCATAGAAACGATTCAAAGGTGCCCACCAGGCACTTGCGTGCGGGTGGAAAACGAAGTAATATCATTACACAATAGTCCTCGATGGAACCCACAAAACATATATATACAACAGCAACTCAAAGAGTCAGGAATACAGATTTACAGTACAAAGATCCAAATCACCTTGAAAACAATACAGCGTCCGAGTACGGACAAGATGCAAATTGAGCTAAGAGCCCTGAAGAATAACCAATGGCGTCCATAACCCTGCCAGGCCAAGTCGGAAGGGTAACCCTGCTAACGACGTCGATCTCAAAACCTGCTGAAAACAAAAGGGGTGCCGACAAAGGCAAAGGAAAAAGAGAGCGGTCAGTACTGAGGCCAGTACACGGCGAGACTAGAATTCGGCGGTCCTCGCCTACATAGGTATGGTGGACTGAGCGGCAGCGCAGCATGCACTAAACAACCTATAGAGACTCGAGATAACTGTCGGCTATTAGAGAGGGATAAGAAAGACCTATTCGGAACCAACCTGATTCTACCACCAAACATACCCATCCTGGTTTTTCCCCCTCGAGACCAAACGAGGAAGTCAACCGAGGAACTCACACAGTTGGCATTTTTATTTATTCAGTTATCGTTGCAGCCATTACTAGTGAGGTATAGATAGTCATCCTGATATAATAAGCAGTGGGCACTTTTAGTTAACCATTCCATTGTAGTTGGAACACTTACTAGTCAGATACAATTAGCATGAGATATCCCAAACCCAGCAGTTGTTGGTACTTTTATTTAGCCATTCCGTTATAGTTGCAATACTTACTAGTCAGATACAATTAGCATGAGATATCCCAAACCCAGCAGTTGTTGGTACTTTTATTTAGCCATTCCGTTGTAGTTGCAATACTTACTAGTCAGATACAATGGTAACAGGTGTCAACCCAAACAAGCAATTGTTGGCACTATTATTTAGCCATTCCATTATAGTGAAGCTGATTACTAGTCATTATAAAGTCAAATTTATAGCACTACTTTAGTTATAGTTGTCTATGATTGAGATACTGTGCTCCAAGTCGTCCATAACCGCGGACACGGCTTTCAGAAAGTTTTACCCTGCAGGGGGGCACAAATAGCAACACACGCACGATCAACCTCGAGAAAAACCAATAAAAACCCAACGAAGCATCTCGACAGAGCAATTGCAAGATTCATATAAATTTCAGGGGGCCACCCCACCAAGCTACCCGCGACGAAGTTGGCCGGCTCCGAGACGGACTCAGAGGTTTGTGCCAATGGCTGTAAACGACCGGGAACCCGAAAGTGTGACTGGGGTTGTCGATACCGCGAAAACATTCCACATTTGTTCCTAAACAGTACAGGCGCTCCACGCGCAATCGTAAATAAGCAGTAAAGCATGGCATAAGTACAGGATAGTAATAAAGCCCCAAACTACTTTGTGGCCCCAAGAAATAAATATGACTCAAGCTCTGGCTAGGAGGATTCATGGTCCCACATGCGGATAGTGCGAATATTCAAAGAACAGGTATCAAGTACTCGGGGTCCTACGGGACACAAGTGGCGGTTAAAAACCAAATAACATATATTGCCCACCTGTGCCTCTGCATTATTTACCTACTTCAGTTTTAGTTATTAAACGGTAATTAAAGTCATGATCAGCTCCAACAAAAAGCATATGGCAGTCTTCCAACAACTGTGGTACTTGACGACACGCAACAGCACTTGAGCAAGCGACTACGACACGCAAGTCGAACTATCTACCAAACAATAGGTAATAGGAGGTGTCCAAGGCAATATAATGGTTGCAAGGGATATCACGGGTACGGAAACTAAAGCATCGCAACCCAGTCAGCAATAGATCAACAGGAGGAAATAAAGACTATAAAGGTAAAATAGGTAGAAAGGGGGAGAATGCTCGCCTGAAAACATTGCCGAAGGTTCATCCGAAGATCAGGTCGACACTCGCATCAACTCATCGGCCTAATCCGTGAAGAAGCAGAGCACTAGAAGAAACACCGGATGCACTATTTAATAATACGGCAGAAGATCGGGCATGATGCATGTATGATGTATGACATGGCAAAGATGCGATGCAATTAGGACATATTAAGCGGAACTGGGGTCCCGACAATTAGTTGAGTGGTTTATGTTGTTTAGATGCCCCGCAATTTAAATATTGTCGTAACAATGCAAAATATGTAATTGATTCGCTACACAAATTTAAATGAAGCCAAAATAAGACTAGAATCACCCGCAGATGCGCTCCATAAATATTATGAGGTGAATCGGCATAATGCCCCAAACCACACCAATATGCATGCGAGTATGATAATTTTAATATGCAACAAGTGTATATAGCATTTAATAAAATAGGGGCTCGGATTGGGGTCAACATGGTGGTTTGGCGAACTTGGATCCGAAGGTTCGACGGGTTCGGTATTCGAGGTCTCGGCTCGGCTTCGGTTCCGGGAACGGGCTTCAAATCCAGGAACGAGGGTCTTCGGTTCCGTGAGGAAGATCTTGATGTACCGAGGGTTGCGAGTCCTTGACGGCAACCTTCTCGTGGACGAGCTTTGGTTAGACATCGGCACATGGTACATGGCTTCTCGGAAGGACTTGGAGTTACGGACTTGGTCTTCGTTTGGACGCTTCAACGAGTGATCGAGTGGCGAACTTGAACGGCTTCGGTGTTCGTGCACTTGTTGGTGTCATGGCCACTTGGAGACGGAGAGCCTCGAGACTTGGTCCGCCAAACACCACAGATGGAGCACCTAGACCTGCAGGTGGAGACATGCCGATGCGCTGCAAGGGGTGTCTCCATGTCGGTCATATGGTCGAACACCATCCGGGCATGCAGGACAGAGGTGGCTTCCAACATGGCGCAGCCACGGACAGAGGCGAGGTGGAGGAGGCGCAGGTTGGCATGGCTTTCAAGGGTGCTGGCGGCGGATGAAGACAGGGCGGCCGGGAAGAAGCTCCGGCGGGCCGACGTCGTCTCTGTGGCCGCCGAGGCAGAAGAGTATGGGGGCGGCAAACTTGGGAAGGGCGACGGAGCCACACAGGCGCGAGCAGCGGCCGACGAGGGGAGCTCGAGGCCGAGCTTGGCAGAGGGCGTCTGCTGGCGGCAGAGACAGGCAGAGGATGGTATGCCGTCAGGGAGGCAGGGAGATGGACCGCCTGGCGGCGCCATGGCAGAGGAGGACGCGGCCGACGGCGCGGTGGGTAGAGGAGGCCTGCGGGACGGCCAGAGGAGGTGGTCGGCGTGGCCCCGGAGGGAGAGGAGGGGGCGCAGGCGGCAGCCGGATGCGGTGGAGAGGAAGGCGCGCGACGGAGGCAGACGGCCGGAGAGGGCGACGGGTTCACGGCGGAGACGCGACCTGCAGAGACGGGACATGCGAGGAGGCGCGGCGGCGGGGCCTACAGAGGAAGAGAGAGGCGGTGGCGGAGGTTGGGGAAGAGGCGAGGCGGGGAGAGCGCGGGTCACGCGAGGCAGGGTGGGGAAGGTGGGTGCGGGACTGGGCGGACCGAACGAGGGTGTGGACCGCGGGGTGTGGGGTCTAGCAGCTGGCGGTTGGTGGGTGGATCGAGCGGGGGTTGCGACCGTGTGGGATGGGTGGGGCTCCTGTGCGCGGCTCGCGCGACTGCGTCTGGTGGCTGGCGAGGACGTGTCAGGTGGGGCCAGGGAAGCGGCGCTGGAGGATTTTGACCGCATGCCGCGGGTGGTGCGTTGCGGCTGCTGTGTGGCGGCGGCGGTAGAGGGGTAGAGGGTGGGATTAGGGTTAGAGCTAGGGTTTGTCTAGTTTGGTCCGGGTAGTAGGCTGTTGCCAGCTGGGCCCTTTGGGGCTGGCCGGTGGCGGCCTCTCCGGACAAAATATTTATATTTAATATTTTCATGTTTTATCTATGAGGCCTTTTATAAATAATTTTAGACAAAACAAAATATTCGGAAAAGACCGAGATTTTAATTTGAAATAGAGAAGGGGATAATTAGAAAACAATATAGGCTTTTGGAGAATAGGTTTAGTCAAACACGTGCATGATGATGTCATGAGGATGCGCAACATACAAACAACCGCGATTTTCTAGTACTGGTTTTACCCGGGGTGCTACAATTGGACACCACTAACAATGGATCTCGCCCTCGAGATTCGCCTCCTAGTACAGGGAAGAAAACCGATGACCTGAATCTTCTCACTTCGTGTAGATCCTCACGACACCACTAACAAGGGTTCCTTCTTCATCTTGAAATCGGCGACACCACCAACAAGGGCTCGTTGTTCTCGTTCGTCGAGAGAACACTCCAGAGAAACAAATACGGAGGTAGAGGTATATAAAAAAAATAAGGCCACCTCTCACTTCCATGGAAAGAGTAAAATTACATCAATCCGCTATTCCCTGTACAAAAGCGAATGATAAGAGTAGTGGTATGGTCGCGACTCCATCCCGCACTCAAAGCATTACTCTGTACATGAATAGAAGAATTTGCAACTATCCTCGAGATTTAGATTGAAGATCTTAACAAATGATATTCGGAAACAAAGGAGTGATGCAGGTTCTTCATCGGACCTGATGCAGATGAAGTCGGCTCATTCAAAAACACCGGAGATACAAAGAAAAATTTTAGTGACTTTTTGGTCCACTAAAAGATACACAGAAGAATATTCGTCAAATAGCGTGAGGACCGGATGTAGCAACACCGTTACAAGGGAAAAGAAGTGAATCCCTGAAGGTACGACGGAAACCCAACCACGAGAATACCTGGACTCGAAGAAAAGATAAGGGGTAGATTCAAAACACGCAAAGGTAAGAGGAGAATAGCAGAGGGGTAAGGAGTAAAAACAGACCTAATCAGATCTATCCAACCGATTTTTCAAAATAGTTTGACACTCTACCACGTCCGTTAGCTAGGTTATCCTACAGGCTGGACCAGTGGGGTATCGTAACTCCTGAGCTCTGATACCACTCTGTAACACCCTCAGAATCGGCCCTATGCAAGTTTTAGCGCTTCCCGCCAAACCCGCATAGAAACGATTCAAAGGTGCCCACCAGGCACTTGCGTGCGGGTGGAAAACGAAGTAATATCATTACACAATAGTCCTCGATGGAACCCACAAAACATATATATACAACAGCGACTCAAAGAGTCAGGAATACAGATTTACAGTACAAAGATCCAAATCACCTTGAAAACAATACAGCGTCCGAGTACGGACAAGATGCAAATTGAGCTAAGAGCCCTGAAGAATAACCAATGGAGTCCATAACCCTGCCCAGGCCAAGCCGGAAGGGTAACCCTGCTAACGACGTCGATATCAATACCTGCTAAAAACAAAAGGGGTACCGACAAAGGCAAAGGAAAAAGGGAGAGGTCAGTACTGAGGCTAGTACACGGCGAGACTAGAATTCGGTGGTCCTCGCCTACATAGGTATGGTGGACTGAGCGGCAGCGCAGCATGCACTAAACAACCTATAGAGACTTGAGATAACTGTCGGCTCTCAAAGAGGGATAAGAAAGACCTATTCGGAACCAACCTGATTCTACCACCAAACATACCCATCCTGGTTTTTCCCCCTCGAGACCAAACGAGGAAGTCAACCGAGGAACTCACACAGTTGGCAGTTTTATTTATTCAGTTATCGTTGCAGCCATTACTAGTGAGGTATAGATAGTCATCCTGATATAATAAGCAGTGGGCACTTTTAGTTAACCATTCCATTGTAGTTGCAACACTTACTAGTCAGATATAATTAGCATGAGATATCCCAAACCCAGCAGTTGTTGGTACTTTTATTTAGCCATTCCGTTGTAGTTGCAACACTTACTAGTCAGATACAATTAGCATGAGATATCCCAAACCCAGCAGTTGTTGGTACTTTTATTTAGCCATTCCGTTGTAGGTACAATACTTACTAGTCAGATACAATGGTAACAGGTGTCAACCCAAACAAGCAATTGTTGGCACTTTTATTTAGCCATTCCATTATAGTGAAGCTGATTACTAGTCATTATAAAGTCAAATTTATAGCACTACTTTAGTTATAGTTGTCTATGATCGAGATACTGTGCTCCAAGTCGTCCATAACCGCGGACACGACTTTCAGAAAATTTTACCCTGCAGGGGGGCACAAATAGCAACACACGCACGATCAACCTCGAGAAAAACCAATAAAAAGCCAACGAGGCATCTCGACAGAGCAATTGCAAGATTCATATAAATTTCAGGGGGCCACCCCACCAATCTACCCGCGACGAAGTTGGCCGGCTCCGAGAAGGACTCAGAGGTTTGTGCCAATGGCTGTAAACGACCGGGAACCCGAAAGTGTGACTGGGCTTGTCGATACCGCGAAAACATTCCACATTTGTTCCTAAACAGTACAGGCGCTCCACGCGCAATCGTAAATAAGCAGTAAATCATGGCATAAGTACAGGATAGTAATAAAGCCCCAAACTACTTTGTGGCCCCAAGAAATAAATATGACTCAAGCTCTGGCTAGGGGGATTCATGGTCCCACATGCGGATAGTGCGAATATTCAAAGAACAGGTATCAAGTACTCGGGGTCCTACGGGACACAAGTGGACGGTTAAAAACCAAATAACATATATTGCCCACCTGTGCCTCTGCATTATTTACCTACTTCAGTTTTAGTTATTAAACGGTAATTAAAGTCATGATCAGCTCCAACAAAAAGCATATGGCAGTCTTCCAACAACTGTGGTACTTGACGACACGCAACAACACTTGAGCAAGCGACTACGACACGCAAGTCCAACTATCTACCAAACAACAGGTAATAGGAGGTGTCCAAGGCAATATAATGGTTGCAAGGGATATCACGGGTACGGAAACTAAAGCATCGCAACCCAGTCAGCAATAGATCAACAGGAGGAAATAAAGACTATAAAGGTAAAATAGGTAGAAAGGGGGAGAATGCTCGCCTGAAAACATTGCCGAAGGTTCATCCGAAGATCGGGTCGACACTCGCATCAACTCATCGGCCTAATCCGTGAAGAAGCAGAGCACTAGAAGAAACACCGGATGCACTATTTAATAATACGGCAGAAGATCGGGCATGATGCATGTATGATGTATGACATGGCAAAGATGCGATGCAATTAGGACATATTAAGCGGAACTGGGGTCCCGACAATTAGTTGAGTGGTTTATGTTGTTTAGATGCCCCGCAATTTAAATATTGTCGTAACAATGCAAAATATGTAATTGATTCGCTACACAAATTTAAATAAAGCCAAAATAAGACTAGAATCGCCCGCAGATGCGCTCCATAAATATTATGAGGTGAATCGGCATAATGTCCCAAACCACACCAATATGCATGCGAGTATGATAATTTTAATATGCAACAAGTGTATATAGCATTTAATAAAATAGGGGCTCTGATTGGGGTCACACATGGTGGTTCGGCGAACTTGGATCCAAAGGTTCGACGGGTTCGGTATTCGAGGTCTCGGCTCGGCTTCGGTTCCGGGAACGGGCTTCAAATCCAGGAACGAGGGTCTTCGGTTCCGTGAGGAAGATCTTGATGTACCGAGGGTTGCGAGTCCTTGACGGCAACCGTCTCGTGGACGAGCTTTGGTTAGACATCGGCACATGGTACATGGCTTCTCGGAAGGACTTGGCGTTAAGGACTTGGTCTTCGTTTGGACGCTTCAACGAGTGATCGAGTGGAGAACTTGAACGGCTTCGGTGTTCGTGCACTTGTTGGTGGCATGGCCACATGGAGACGGAGAGCCTCGAGACTTGGTCCGCCAAACACCACAGATGGAGCACCTAGACCTGCAGGTGGAGACATGTCGATGCGCTGCAAGGGGTGTCTCCATGTCGGTCATATGGTCGAACACCATCCGGGCATGCAGGACAGAGGTGGCTTCCAACATGGCGCAGCCACGGACAGAGGCGAGGTGGAGGAGGCGCAGGTTGGCATGGCTTTCAAGGGTGCTGGCGGCGGATGAAGACAGGGCGGCCGGGAAGAAGCTCCGGCAGGCCGACGTCGTCTCTGTGGCCGCCGAGGCAGAAGAGCATGGGGGCAGCAAACTTGGGAAGGGCGACGGAGCCACACAGGCGCGAGCAGCGGTCGACGAGGGGAGGTCGAGGCCGAGCTTGGCAGAGGGCGTCTGCTGGCGACAGAGACAGGCAGAGGAGGGCATGCTGTCGGGGAGGCAGGGAGATGGACCGCCTGGCGGCGCCATGGCAGAGGAGGACGCGGCCGACGACGCGGTGGGTAGAGGAGGCCTGCGGGACGGCCAGAGGAGGTGGTCGGCGTGGCCCCGGAGGGAGAGGAGGGGGCACAGGCGGCAGCCGGATGCGGTGCAGAGGAAGGCGCACGACGGAGGCAGACGGCCGGAGAGGGCGACGGGTTCGCGGCGGAGACGCGACCTGCAGAGACGGGACATGCGAGGAGGCGCGGCGGCGGGGCCTACAGAGGAAGAGAGAGGCGGTGGCGGAGGTTGGGGAAGAGGCGAGGCGGGGAGAGCGCGGGTCACGCGAGGCAGGGTGGGGAAGGTGGGTACGGGACTGGGCGGACCGAACGGGGGTGGGGACCATGGGGTGTGGGGTCTAGCAGCTGGCGGTTGGTGGGTGGATCGAGCGGGGGTTGCGACCGTGTGGGATGGGTGGGGCTCGTGTGCGCGCCTCGCGCGACCGCGTCTGGTGGCTGGCGAGGACGTGTCAGGTGGGGCCAGGGAAGCGGCGCTGGAGGATTTTGACCGCATGCCGCGCGTGGTGCGTTGCGGCTGCTGTGTGGCGGCGGCGGTAGAGGGGTAGAGGGTGGGATTAGGGTTAGAGCTAGGGTTTGTCTAGTTTGGTCCGGGTAGTAGGCTATTGCCAGCTGGGCCCTTTGGGGCTGGCCGGTGGCGGCCTCTCTGGACAAAATATTTATGTTTAATATTTTCATGTTTTATCTATGAGGCCTTTTATAAATAATTTTAGACAAAACAAAATATTCGGAAAATACCGAGATTTTAATTTGAAATAGAGAAGGGGATAATTAGAAAACAATATAGGCTTTTGGAGAATAGGTTTAGTCAAACACATGCATGATGATGTCATGAGGATGCGCAACATACAAACAACCGCGATTTTCTAGTACTGGTTTTACCCGGGGTGCTACACCGCCCACCCCTCTATATAAAGAGAGCTGGGGCGCACCCCTCCCCTACACCTCCTCCACAACCCTAGCCGCCCTGCTGCCCCTCCTCTCTCTCTCCCTCCCGACTGCGCGTAGGCGAAGCCCTGCCGCAGAAACTCTCCACGCTTGCACCGCGCCGTCGCGTTGTAGATCCAATCCATCTCTCCACCATACTTGCTGGACCGAGGAAGGAGGAGACGTCGAGGTGCCGCACGTGTGCATCTCTCGGAGGCATCGCCACTTGTGGTGTTAGATCGGATCGGATCGCGAGGAGGAGAAGCGAGTACGACTACATCACCCACGTTCCGTCGAACGTTCCGCTGTGCGAATCTTCAAGAGTATGAAGATCTCATCTATTCCCCCTTGTTGTTTGCATCTCCTAGATTAGATCTTGGCTTTCCCGTTCGCATCTGTAGAATTTTTTTGATTTACTATGCTGCGATACCCTTCAGTGGTATCAGAGCTAGATCTATGCGTAGATGTGTTTCACGAGTAGAACACAACATGGTTGTTTTGGGCGTTGATGTTTTCTGTTGCAAGCCTCTTGTTTGTGTACTTCTTATGACGCGGGATAGTGAGATTGAAGCGGTCCAGGCCAACTTTACGCGACGTCGTTCGCGAGACCGGCTCCGCACTTGACGGCTGGTGGATGCCAGTTTCTCTCACTATAGTTGTCATGGGATTTACACCGGAGTTTGGCAACCATAATATCACCGTCGTGGCTTTCCGTAGGTAAGAATCGTTCTTAGCTTGCTACTCCCATAAGCCACGTAAAACATGCAACAACAAAGTAGAGGCGTCTAACTTGTTTTTGCAGGGAGTGTTTTCTGTGATATGGTATGGCCCAAGATGTGATGTGTGTATTGTATGCGATGATCATGTTTTGTAATGTTTCACGACTTGCATGTCGATGAGTACACAACCGGCAGGAGCCATATGGTTTTCTTTATAATTGTGTATGACCTGTGTGTCAACTTCTTATACGCCATGTAATAGCTTTACTTTATCCTAAGCAGTTAGCAATAGGTGTAGTTGTTACTCGTGGTGGAGGCAATCATGGTGGAGTGATGGAAATCATGCCGGCACGCACAAGATGGAGATCATTGCGCTAAGATTGGCTATACCATGTCACATAAAGTTATATGCATGTGATGTTTATCCTTTTATGTATCTTATTATGCTTAGATCGCGACGGTAGCATTATAAGATGATTCCTCACTTAAAGATCAAGATAAAACTGTGTTCTCTCCATGTATGCACCGTTGTGAAAGTTCGTCGTGTCCAAGCATCATGTGATGATCGGGTGCTATAGAATCTACGTTCACATACAACGGGTGCAAGCCAGTTTTGCACACGCGGAAATACTTGGGTTTGACTTGACGAGCCTAGCATGTACAGACATGGCCTTGGAACACATGAACCGAAAGGTTAAGCATGAGTCATATGAATGGTATGATCGACACTTCGTTGTCCACCATTGAAGCCACATCTCTTCTCGTGAAGATCGGATTAGGTGTGGTGAATTTGGATCATGTTCACTAAGCAACTTGAGGGATGTTGAATTTAGTGGGAGTTCATCTAGTAATTTGATTAAGTTGAACTAGTTATCATGAACATTGTCTAATTTGTACTTGCAAATATTGTAGATCAAATGGCTAAGTCCAACTTCAACTTCAACGTTTTTGCTGAGAAGGAAAAGCTTAGAAACAATGGGTCTAACTTCACCAACTGGTTCTGCAATATGAGAATCATTCTCTCTGGCGGACAAAAGGACTATGTCCTTGAGAATGCGCTAGGTGACGCCCCTTCTGTAGATGCGCCGGCTGATGAGAAAGCTGTTTATCAGTCGCGCAAAGATGATTATGGAGTGATTAAGAGAACCATGTTGTTTGCTATGGAATCGGACCTTCAAAATTGTTTTGAAGATTATCCCGGGACCTTTGAGATTCTTGAGGAGCTGAAAACTATGTTTCAGACTCAGGCCCGTTCTGAGAGATATGAGATCTCTGAGAAATTCTTTAACTGCAAGATGGAGGAAGGGAGTTCTGTAAGTGAGCACGCCATAAAGATGTCGGGCTACACTCAACGCTTTGAGCAACTGGACTGCAAGATTCCAGAGGAGCTCAAGATTGACAGGATTCTGCAATCACTCCCTCCCAGCTACAAAAGTTTTGTAGTGACTCATAATCAGATTGGTTCCACTGATACAATCACCGAGCTCTTTGCTAAGCTGAAAGCTGCGGAGGTGGACATCAAAAAGGATAATCATGTGTTGATGGTCAACAAGCCCCCCAGCTTTAAGAAAGGTAAGGGTGCGAAGAAGCCCTTCAAGAAAGGCGGCAGCAAGCGCGTTGCCCCTGCTGAGAAGAAGCTCAAGTCTGGACCTAAGCCGTACACTGAGTGCTTCTATTGCAAGGACAAGGGTCACTAGAAGCGCAACTGTCCGAAGTACTTAGCGGACAAGAAGGTTGGCACCATCAAAGGTATATTTGATATACATGTTATTGTTGTCTTCCTTACTAGCCCTCGTTGTAGTGCCTGGGTATTTGATACTGGTTCAGTTGCTAATATTTGTAACTCGAAACAGGAGCTACGGAATAAACGGCGGCTTGCGAGGGATGAGGTGACGATGCGCGTTGGCAACGGATCAAGAGTTGATGTGATGGCCGTCGGCACGCTCTCCTTAGATTTACCTTCGGGATTAGTTTTAAACCTTAATAAATGTTATTATGTGCCTGCGTTGAGCATGAACATCATATCTGGATCGTGTTTATTGCAAGACGGTTATTCATTTAAATCTGAGAATAATGGTTGTTCTATTTATATGAGTAACATCTTTTATGGTCATGCACCTGCTGTGAATGGTTTATTTCTTCTGAATCTCGAAAGGGATGAAACACACATCCATAACATTGAGGCTAAGAGATGCAAGGTAGATAGTGATAATACTACTTATTTGTGGCACTGTTGTCTAGGTCATATTGGTGTAAAACGCATGAAGAAACTCCATTCTGATGGACTTTTGGAGTCTCTTGATTTTGAATCATTTGACACATGCGAACCATGCCTCATGGGCAAGATGATCAAAACCCCGTTCTCCGGAATGATGGAGCGAGCAACGGACTTGTTGGAAATCATACATACCGATGTATGCGGACCAATGAGTGTTTCGACGCGCGGTAGATATCGCTATTTTCTCACTTTTACTGATGACTTAAGTAGATATGGGTATATATATTTAATAAAACATAAATCTGAAACATTTGAAAAGTTCAAAGAATTTCAGAATGAAGTGGAGAACCATCGTAACAGAAAAATTAAGTTTCTACGATCCGATCGTGGAGGTGAATATTTGAGTTATGATTTTCTCACGCATCTTAAAGCAAGCGGAATCGTTTCGCAACTCACGCCACCCGGAACACCACAGCGCAATGGTGTGTCTGAACCCCGGAATCGAACTCTATTAGATATGGTCCGATCAATGATGTCTCTTACTGATTTGCCATTATCATTTTGGGGTTATGCATTAGAAACCGCTGCATTCACTTTAAATAGGGCACCATCTAAATCCGTTGAGACGACACCGTATGAACTGTGGTTTGGTGCTAAACCTAAGTTGTCGTTTCTTAAAGTTTGGGGATGTGAAGTTTACGTCAAGAAGTTGATGCCAGACAAGCTCGAACCCAAAGCGGAGAAATGCGTCTTCATAGGATACCCTAAGGAAACTATTGGGTATACCTTCTATCACAGAACCGAAGGCAAAGTGTTTGTCGCAAAGAACGGGTCCTTTCTTGAGAAGGAGTTTCTCTCGAAAGAAGTGAGTGGGAGGAAAGTAGATCTAGACGAGGTTGTTGAACCTTCTCTTGAATTGGAGAGTAGCGCAGCACCTGAAATTGTTCCAGTGCCGCATGCACAAACAATAGAGGAAGCTAACGTTGCTACTGAACGTCGCAGGTCGACAAGATCGCGTGCCCCTCCTGAGTGGTACGGCAACCCTGTCTTAACTATCTTGTTAGTAGATGACAGTGAACCTACGAACTATGAGAAAGCGATGATGAGCCCAGACTCTGAGAAATAGCTAGAAGCCATGAAATCCGAATTGGGATCCATGAGCGAAAATCAAGTATGGACTTTGGTGGACCCTCCTAGCGACCCAAAGGCCGTTGAGTGCAAATGGATCTTCAAGAAGAAAACAGACGCGGATGGTAATGTTACCGTCTATAAAGCACGACTACATCACCCATGTGTGCATCTCTCTGAGGCATCGCCACTTGCGGTGTTAGATCGGATCGGATCGCGAGGAGGAGAAGCGAGTACGACTACATCACCCACGTTTCGTCGAACGTTCCGCTGTGCGAATCTTCAAGGGTATGAAGATCTCATCTATTCTCCCTCGTTGTTTGCATCTCCTAGATTAGATCTTGACTTTTCCGTTTGCATCCGTAGAATTTTTTTGATTTACTATGCTGCGAAACCCTTCAATTTTTGTTCTCCAGCTGTGGTGGTTGGTAATCTGTTGCTACGAGTAGTACTATGTAACAAGTAATCTCATTTTCGGAAATATTATTTATTGTTCATTCTTCTCTTCTTTTCCACATGTGCGCGGAATCCATGCTTACACGGTTACAAACAGACGTTCCCTGCAGAGGGACACGAGGATGCAACAGACATCATATAAGGCTAGCTTGGCCTTGGCAGTAAAGCTTTATTTGTTGCACTTTCGCGTGCAATGGAGCTAGCCAACAGAGACGTGTGACATGTCGCGACGAATTTGCAGCGCTGAAATTAAATGCATGTGATCGAGAAGCTTTTGTGGTTCTAGAGCGTTCGTGCATGGGGATTTCCGATTACACGGCCACTTTCGTTGAGTAGATGCTGGCAAATATGCCATTTATCTTATGTCGGTGTGGAAACGAGGAAAGACATTTATTAGGACGTGGATTAATTGTTGTCTCGTCCACGGACCTGCGTAGCACCTATATCTTGTCCACGCAAGGACAATAATACAATGAGCATGAGCAAGAGAAAGGGAAATGAAATTCATTAGGTTGTGGACTGGTTGGGGCCTCGCCCACCGACCCTCCACGTGGCACCCGCCTCTTGTCCTTGCACAATAATATAGTGAGAATGTGCGAGAGAAAGGGAAATGAAATCTATTAGGACTTGGATTGGTTGCGGCCTCGCCCACCGACCCTCTGCTAGCACCCTCCGAGTGGCACCGGTCTCTTGTCCAAACACAATAATACAGTGAGCACGAGCAAGAGAAAGGGAAATGAATATTATCACATAAACCATAATAGCAATGATCACCAATTCTAACAGAAAGCACAGGGACACTACCTTTTCTAGCTTTACTAGGATGAGAGACAATATTAGAAGCGTCTCCACAGAAGACAATGTGCTCATCCTCTATATTTTTAGTGACAAGATCTTTCATCAAAGCTACTACAGGTTCAATGTTTATTTGCTCATCAGGTTCCACAATTTTCTTTGAACTTTTCTTAACCGCACTAATTATCATAGAATACTCCTTGACCTTAGCTAGGAAAGGTGTTTTCTCAACATAAGGTTCAGGCAAAATATGACCAATAGTACAAACTTCGGTATTTCTAGCAGGAACATGATGAACAACATCTTTATAAGGTGCATGGTACTTATTCCACTTCTTTTTAGGAATTTCTATGTTAGAGGCAAAGGCCTTAAAACAATTGGCAATACTTTGAGAATCAAGACCATACTCAGTACTAATATTATAGAAGTTCATCAGTTCCCATAAAAGATTTAATGTAACCATAGTTTATACCTGACTTTCTTCCTTTGTCATTATCCCATGCTTTAGTGTTCTCTTGAATACTGTCTAGAAGATCCCATTTAGCTTCTTCCTTCATACGTGTGAATGATCCAGCACAAGAAGCATCTAGTAAATCTTTATAATGAAGATAAAGCCTAGCATAAAAGTTATTGATAATAATGTTGTTAGGGAGTTCATGAATAGGACATTTAAGAATTAGTAACTTCAATCTCCCCCAAGCTTGAGTTGTACTCTCTCCATCACGAGGCAAAAAGTTATATATTTGATTCCTATCTTTATAAATCTCACTGGGAGGATAGAATTTAGAGTAAAAGAGAGGTAATATTTCCTCCTATTCCATGGATTGTCCATTCTTCAGCAGCTTATACCATTCTTCAGCTCTTCCTTTGAATGATATAGAGAGTAACTTCTTATTCACCTGTTCAGTTGTGATACATGCACACTTAAAAAACCCGTATAAATCATGGATAAAAATCAAGTGATCACCAGGATGCACAGTTACATCCCCTAAATAATAATTATCCATAACACGATTAATAATACTTGTAGGTATCTTAAAAGGATCTATCTCAATAGGTGGTGGTTCATCTACTATCCTATCAGTGGTAGTAGTTTACCCAAACAGGAAACCAAGTGGGTTACCCATATTGGAAACAAAGTAACAAACAAAAATAAAACGTAATACTCACAGTAGAAGTTTCCTTTACCAATTCCACTCTTAAATAGCGCTTCACTCCCCGGAAACGGCGCCAGAAAATAGTCTTGATGACCCACAAGTATAGGGGGTGTATCGTAGTACTTTCGATGAATAGGACTGTTGATCCCAATGAGTATAAGAAGGTGCTGACTAGTGAAAGCTGGCTCAAGAGTTCTCTGTAAATACTAGCAAACGGATTTTTAGGGGTTTTCTGATAAAGCAAAGAAATAAAGTGCAAGTAAATAAAGACAGCAAATAAATGCAGCAAGTGGCCCAATCCTTTCTTAGCAAAGGACAAGCCGGTGGAAATACTAATGAGGACCAAACGTTCTCAAGGACACATGGGAATTCTGTCAAGTGCTTTCGCTTCATATAACAGAGTAGTCTTCTTTGGTTTTATAAGTGTTGTGTCGGTGAACCTGTGCTAATGTACCGACCTTACTTGGAGTAATACATACTTGTGATTAAACCCTTGCAAGCATCCTCAACTACAAGAAATAAATTAAGATATAAACCTAACCACAGCCTTAAACTCTGAGATCCTACACTCCCTTATGCAATGGTTCTCTAACGGGGTTTCAGGTTTCTATCACTCCAGCAACCCCAAAATTAGTAGCCAAATACACAATGCATTCCCCTAGGTCCAGAAATGGTGAAGTATCATGTAGTCGACGTTCACATGACACCACTATAAAAATAGCACCACAACTTAAATATCAAACCATTGAATAATATCTCAACACAACTCCACTACTAACATCATGACTTCTCCCATGTCCTTAAGAACTAAACGAACTACTCACGAGACATTATATGGATCAAGATCAGAGATGATATAATGATGGATAACAATCTAAACATAAACAATAATTAAATGGTTCCACTCACAAGCATCAACTACAATAGTAATCAACACCGGAAAAGTTTCCCCTAAGAACTATGCAAGATTCAACACAATTGTTACAGTGGGATGGAGTGGTGATGATGGTTCTGGTGGAGATGATGGTGTGGATGATGATGATCCCGATGAAGTCTAGCTTGATGATGGTGTTGATGGCGACGATCTCCCCTCTCCGGGAAGGAATGTCCCCGGCAGTAATCTGTCTGCCGGAGAGCTCTTTCTCTCTCGGTGTTTTCTGCCCTACAGAGGCGGCGGAATCGTTATGTGGTCACTCCCCCAATATTAGGGTTTCGAGGAGAAGATATAGGCGAGAGGACGGAGCCAGAGGTGGTCCAGGGTGGCCACACCCCCTGGTGAAGCGGCCAGGGGTGGCCCGCTCATGGGGGGTGTGGGCCCCCTGTGGCCCATCTCCGCATCCCTTTCTGGCATTCTTCGTCTTCAGGGAAAATATAATTTTCCGTAGTTTTGCTACTACTGTTCAGTGTTGCAATATGACCGGATCTCAAGGGTGTAATCTATGGCGTGGTGCCTTTTTTCATGCAACTGTTGGGTGTCCTCTTCTCTGGCCTGGTCTGCTTGGTGATGCCCTTCTTCGGGGTGCTCTTTTTGGGGATGCCCTTCCTGCTCCTCTTTATGTTTCTCCCTTGTAAGTCTCTCCTCTGTTAGAAGCTACTGTCACTCAAACCATTTTGAGCGAGGTCCTCCATTAGGTCAATCATGTTTTCTACAAGTTCGTCTTTATCATTGCCGACCACAAATTCATGTCCAACCGTTAGCAGGCATGTGAACAGGTACACTTCCCATCTAGTTCGACTCATCCTACTTATCGGTACGGCTAAATCACTGTCAACTTTTAATTCTATAGACTTTTTGCTGTTGTAAGCAAAAAAAATGCCAAATGTGCTTCCTGGGAGGACCTCCACTCCACCTTCTCATGTAACGTTGCTATCAGTTCAGATATCTGTACCACTTCAAGATCGTATGTGCCAACGGATACATCAATCTTGTCGACTATTTTTTCTATGCCATCATCTAATTTTGCAGTGAACTTCTCGACACCAATACGAAAGTGTACCTTGCCATCACCAGTTTCCTCAGGACCGAGACCATCGAGAGGTTCGATGACAGTATCATAGTCCAGACCATGGGCTTGTTCCTCAACTACTAGTCTTCGATTATCCTCGACGGCAGCAGCAGCATGCTGAACTTCACCATGGGTTCGAGGAGGACCAGTGCCCAAGACAACAGTTTTGGAAACAGCAGCAGGGATTGGGTCAGTAGCAGGCTGAGCAACAACACCAGCAGTTCTGGCAACAGCGGGGCGGCCTCCCAGAGCCTTAGTTTGCACAACAGAAGCAGGGAGTGGTTCAGTAGAAGGCTGAGCAAGAACACCAGCAGATTTCACAAACAGCGGGGCGGCCTCCCGAAGCCTTAGTTTGCACAACAGAAGCAGGGATTAGGTCTATAGCAGGCTGAGCAACAACACCAGCAGTTCTGTAAACAGCGGGGCGACCTACAGAAGCCTTAGTTTGCACAACAAAAGCAGGGATTGGTTCAGTAGCAAGCTGACCAACAACACCAGCAGTTCTGGCAATAGCGGGGCGGCCTCCTAAACCCTTAGTTTGCACAACAGAAGCAGGGATTGGTTCACTAGCAGGCTGAACAACAACACCAGCAGATTCCACAATAGTGGGGCGGCCTCCCGAAGCCTTAGTTTGCACAATAGCAGTAGTTTTGGCAATGGAAGCACGACCTACATCCACAACAGGGTCTTGCACCATGGCAAAATAGGCACTCCTTCGAGGAGGTTGCACTGCAGAAGCATGGCGCAGACGAGGAACCATATTTTGCTTAACATCAGCGAGGCTTCTAGTCAGACCACCCTGAGCTTGAATAGCAGGGTCACTAGGAGTGGAAGTATCTTCGACATCCACTATTCTACATTCCAGGAGAAACATTCGAATGTGCGGAAACCGTTTCAGCAACCCGGACATCTGACTGTCACGCTTTATAGTAACCTTTGTCAGTTGTTCATCCATGAAGCTGAACCATGCAGTCTGCGTCGGCCCCATTTCAATATGTTTACGTAGAGCAGCAACCATACCAGGGATAGTGCAAATCTGCGCCGGTGCTTCTCTAATCACGACATAAGTACCTTAATTCCACTTGGCCTTCACATTTGGTGTTCGCGGTTGGTATCCATTGATGCGTACCGAAACCACGTAAGGGGCCTCTGGGAGGGCCTAATAGACAGAAATTTGGGGGGAAAATAAGAACTTGTCTGTCAGCGTTCGGCCAGCAAACAATTCTAGGTTCGATCTATCATTTTCAGGTCAATAGAGAGATTGCAGTTATAGTTAGTGCGAAAAGCAAAGATAAGAGTAGCTCACCCGCATGTATCCAACACTTCTTTCAGGGTACAATGATCTGCCATCCTCTATGCTGCTCAGATCGTCCGGCGGTGGAGGCGGGCTAAATTATCAGAACGGCGGGCACAACATGCGGCATTAGAGCTCGGGATCAGCGAGAGGGCGCAACAACTTGGCGCCCGAAGGCAAATGTCCCAAGGGATCGTTCTAGGTGGAAGGTTGATTTCGCTGCCGACAGTGCTAGGGTTCATGCGATGGAGTGAGTGAATTGGAGAATTTTGTCAACGCTGCGTGGGGTCTAGTTCCTCGTTTTTCCTATGTGGTTGCTGACTTGGCACTCACGTAACGGACAGAGTAGTGACATGGAGGTTCCGAACGTCTTCTTTATGAGGCAGTTGACGGAAATTTTGTATTTGGAAGGGTGGGACGAATTCGGCTCGAAATGGGCCTTCTGAGTGATTGGCAGCCCAAGTTTGCGAAACCCAGCGATTACACGGAACTTGGACGCCGTGTTGCACTCGTACGGGAAATCGGACCCCGCGAGTTGAAATCCCCGAGGATCTGCATGTGCTCTTCTACTTTGGCGGCTGCGACGTTCTCTTCCTCCAGCAACTTGGCGAACATCTCCTTGTCGTCGGAGTCCATGGACGAACGGGCGAAACACCGAACACATGGCAGAAGAGGCGGCAGGAGCTCGAAACGCAGCATTCCTTGTGGCGAAGGAGGGATGAGGAAAAGAGGCCGAGGTCGAGGGAAAGGATGCGGCGACGACGGTGGACCTATCTACAAGCGGGGATTCGGCTTGGCGTGGTGGGGCTTCGCCAGAGACGACATGGTTGCGGGGGCAGATGGGGGAAAGCTCTCTGCCACAGGAGAGCCGAGTGGCGATGGGAAATGGGGTTGTCTTACCTGCAGGGTTGGCCCACCCTGTTTTCGCTTCGTTCAGCGTTCCAAGGAGGTTCCCAGCGCCCTGGGTTCGTCCTGAGAATGCCGGATGAAAGTTAGACTAAATTCGGCGCTATTTGGCGTCCTGGGAACGCGACCGGGAGAAATTTCGCCATTCCGAAGGGAAAAAAATGCCCTCTTGGGAACGCCGGTGGAGATGCTCTTAGAGCTGATCACCTCATAAGACCTTTCACAATGAGTGTTTTTTAGCACCATATCCTAAATACTTTTCTTATATGGCATTGTCATTTAATGAAGAAAGATATGATTATTGTATCTTAGCTAAGATATAACTAACTTGGTTGGTCAAATCACACACACGCATGTGACTAAAATCATTAAATACAACCGTTAGAGCAAGTTCAATAATAAAACCCCTTGGTGGCTATAAGCCGTTGCCATGTCATTTAGAGTAACTTAATAACCAACACAATATGTAGATATAAGAAAATAATACTTTATTAATAGATGGTCCACCTCACATACTCACAAGTTGGCTAGGAGCGTGTGCTTCAGCTGACACACCAAGTATCACAATCATCATTTTTTATTATATTTTATTATTTCATAATCTTCTAAGAGAAAATTTTGTCATAGGCACACCAAGTTTTTGTGTGGCATACCATTTGTTAAAATCCTAGGTCCGTCACAGGCCGCAACCAATCCATGTTCTAATAAATTTTATTTCCCTTTCTCTCGGTCATGCTAACTCTATTATTATCTTTGCTAGGACAAGAGACAGGTGCTATGTAGAGGGTCGGTGGGTGACGCCGCAACCAATCCACGTCCTAATAAATTTTATACCCCTTTCTCTCACTCGTGCTGACTCTATTATTGTTCTTACTAGGACCAGAGATGGGTGCTATAAAGAGGTTGGTGTGAGAGACCACAACCAATCCACGTCATAATAGATTTCATTTCTCTTTCCCTCGCTCATGCTCAATACATTATTGTGCTAGGACAAGAGACGGGTGCTATACGGAGGGTCGGTGGGCGATGCCCCAAGCAGTCCACTTTCTAATAAATTTTATTTCCCTTTCTATCACTCATGCTCACTGTATTATTGCCCTTGCGTGAAAATGAGACACGGGCTACACAGAAGGTCGGTTAATCCACGTCCTAATAAATTTCATTCCTAGTTTCCACTTCAACAAAAGAGAATTGACATATTTGTCAGCATCTACTCAACGAAAGTGGCCATGTAATCGGAAATCCTCATGCACGCACGCTCTAGAACCACAAAAGCTTCTCGATCACATGCATTTAATTTCAGCGCTGTAAATTCGTCGCGACATGTCACACGTCTCTACTGGCTATCTCCATTGCACGCCATAGTGCAACAAATAAAGCTTTACTGCCAAGGCCAAAGCTAGCCTTATATGGTGATGTCTGTTGCATCCTCGTGGCCTAGGGCACGTAACTTCTGGTTGTAACTGTGTAAGTATGGAGCCCGGGTAATCGCCAGCCTCCGCGCACATGGAGAATAGAAGATAAGAACGAACAATAAATAATATTTCCGCCAAAAAAGATGACTTATTGTTATGGTACTACTCCTAGCAACAGATTACCAACCACCACAGATGGAGAACAAAATAACAAGGATTCTTAAGCAGAACTCAGAAATCATGTTCATGACTAGTAGTAAAAATAGCAATGCAACATATGTACAAATACAACCAAACAGCCATCTGATCTAATGCAATAGCATGCAAACGAGATAACTATTCACGGAGAGGTAACTAATTAAACACCAGTAGTAGGTAACTGACCACTACATGCATAGATCGTTCTCAACCATAAACTTAGATCTGACCACCTCATAAGGTTCTCTTCCCTTGCACCTGGCTACTGCTACTAGCTAAGCTAGAAGTCACATTACCCTGAACTAATTAAAGCTCTAGAACCAGAATCTAATTACCATGAACTTATTAGAATCTAATTAGTATGACTAATGCTACTAGATCTATACCATACTCTTGTGAGCGATGAGTTCAATTGGCGGACCCATACCTTTGGCCATGGGAATCCGTCAAGAAATGTACAGAGTAATCTACATTGTCAACGTCTAGAATGTCAACTTAGTATGTTTGCTATACATGATGCATTAGTTCGTTCCTTCCTATCCTGCGGGGATTTCGGTTGTTGGAGCTGCCACATGCAGATCCTTGTTTTCTACCTCTAAACTCTCTCATGAACACACACACAATGAGAAACTCTAGAGACACCCAAAGAGGAAGAAGACTCACACACACACCATACACCACGGAAGAACACACAAAGCTTTGTCGTGAGACTTCCTTGGCAGCCACAAATGCTATATTTTTTCTCTCACAATCATTACATAACTCAGATGATTACAAGTCCTTAAATAGCACTAACACAGCTGACCTATTCCTAAGCCATGCAGCCACACGACTCGGCCACTCAGCGCATCCGGCCATATATATGCATGCAGCTCATCTAACTACCTCAGATCACTACTAGAGCAAGTTTCTCGCGTTGAACATACATGCATGCTTATCCGATTATTCTCATTCTCACAGCTAGCTAAATAAGCCACTAATTCTAAACTACACACACTATGAGCATGCCTACATACAACTCAACACAAAATAAAATATGATCTAATCATCTAGACTTAACACTAATAACAAGATTAGTTCCAACAGAGAAGATACCATGGAAAATCAGTTCAGTTTTTTCCCTGTCAAATGGTCATTGTTGGCTCTCTTCTCTAATGTAATTACTCCCTCAAAAGGATGTAGATATGTATGTATCTACACATATTTTAATGTATAGATACATGTAAATATACATAAATATGGACCTCTTACAAACAAATACTTCGAATGATTTATCCATAGCAAAGCACACACTAGACCGTTTGAGAGGTTTCCCTCTAGGTACATAACAAATTCACGCACGTGTATTGGGCTGTCAAAAAAGTCCAAATCAAGCGTGTACGTGCACAGACACATAGTACTAGTTTTCTCTAGAACTTTGGTGTGCTTGAGTAAATTACGTTCTTAAGCTCAACTCTGGTGAGCTATATGTCTACCACCATACCATTTTTGACACTACGGGAAAACTCGAAGGAGCCGACGGCCGGCAGGAGGCCAAATGTCCGGGCCATCGGCGTAGCTGTCTCCCCTAGCCAGCCGCCCAGCCAGGCCATCGGCGTAGGGAGGGCCGTCGGCGTAGACGCAGGTGCCGACATTGGCCATCGGCATAGCTCTGTTGTCGGCGTAGCAGAGAGTGTTGTGCCGACGGTGGTCCTCGGCGTACTCTCCGTCCTCGGCGTAGCTCCAGCTCAAACACGGCGACGGAAACATCGTTTGGTAGTCAGGCTGTGCCGACGGCCTGGCCGTTGGCATAGCTCTTTAGAAAAAGTTAGTTGGTCTGTGCCGACGGCTAGACCGTCGGCGTAGGCCTCTAGATTTTCTTCCATTTAATTTTAGCCATAGATATTTTTCCTTTTAGCTCATTAATTTTGAAAAATCATAATTAAATCATTCTAATTCAGAAAAATATAAATAATATATTAAAAATTGCAGAAAACTAAGACCTATCTATCTACACTCAAATATTATGTATTTGTAAATAAAAAGTAAGTGAAACATAAAACATTATATATAGTTTAAAAAGGGCATTAGAAATTCAAAAAGGTCTAAAACCTTCGTGTGGTGTCATATTATGTGACATGGTTAAAAGGACAAATATCAAACTTGGTATATTGACTATGTCTCAAAAAAACCCTTCATAAAATGACCTATCTCAATCGAGGTTTTCTGGCTTTGGGTCAAATGACCAATGTTATAGCTAGAATGAAGGAATAATTTACGATAATGTGTCCATATTATGCATACATGTGCATCATAGGATGACAAACAATGTTTCACAAAGAAGTTTTCCTTTCCGTCGCACCAAAAAGCCATTTTCTATTTTCCGAGTGCAAAAAACGGGCGGTTTTGTGAAGCAACCACCAAATGGCTAGTTAAAAATGATATCACCATATTTTTTAAAAATACTAGACCACCATACATGGATAATACCCTAACAGGGGGATCTCAAACCTTTCCGTCTATGCCTGGTGAAAAGGACAAATTCCTTTCGAATCGGTAGGAAGTGGGTCAGATATGAACTACAGGTACATGATCAGATGCTCATGATTTTTTATAAAAATAATTTTTAGGTTCAAAATATGCCGTTTCATCAAAGATCCATTTAGGTTTAGCGACTCTCATCCCTGAGCTAAGAATCTCAATGCCCGCCGTTCGACAAAGTTTAACGATAGTTTAAAACGACAATGTGAAACCTTCGCGTGGTGTCATACTATGTGACATAGTTAGAATAAAAAATATCAAACTTGGTATGTTGATTATGTCTCAAAAAAACGTTCACAAAATGACTTATCTCGTTCGAGAATTCTTGGCTTTCGGCTCAAATGACCCATGTTATGGCTTGAATGAAGGCATAGTTTGTGATAATGTATCCATATTGTGTATACGTGTGCATCATGGGATGGCGAACAATGTTTCAGGTGGAAATTTTCCTTTTCGTTGCACCAAAAAGCCATTTTCTATTTTTCGAGTGCAAAAAACAGGCGGTTTTGTGAAGCAACCACCAAAAGGCTAATTCAAAATGCTATCACCATATTTTAAAAAAATACTAGACCACCTTAAAAGGACAATTTCCTAACAGGGGTATCTCAAATCTTTCTGTCTATCCCTGGTGAAAAAGACATTTTCTTGCTGAATCGACATGAAGTGAGTCAGATATGAATTACAGATACATGATCGGATGCTCATAATATTTTACAAAAATCATTTTTAGGTTCAAAATAGGCTGTTTGATCAGAGATTCACTTCAAGTTTAGCGAGTCTCAGCCCCGAGATAAGAATCTTCATACCCGACGTTCGACAAAGTTTAACGATAGTTTAAAACAGGCATACAAAATTCAAAAACGATCAAAACAATGCGAAACCTTCGCGTGGTGTCATATTATGTGACATAGTTAGAAGAGAAAATATCAAACTTGGTATGTTGATTATGTCTCAAAAACCCTTCACAAAATGACATAACTCATTCGAGGTTTTCTACCTTTCGTGTCAAATGACCAATGTTATGGCTAGAATGAAGGACTAGTTTGTGATAATGTGTCCATATTATACATACATGTGCATCATGAGATGGCGAACAATGTTTCAGTAAGAAGTTTTCCTTTTCGTCGCACCGAAAAGCCATTTTTCATTTTCTAAGTGCAAAAAATGGACGGTTTTGTGAAGCAACCATCAAATGGCCAATTCAAAATGCTACCACCATATTTCTAAAATACGAGACCATCTTACATGTACAATGTCCTAACAGGGTATATCAAACCTTTCCGTCTAACCTTGGTGAAAAAGACAAATTTCTGCCGAATCAGTAGGAAGTGGGTCAAATATGAACTACAGGTACATGATCGGATGCTCATGATTTTTTACAAAAATCATTTTTAGGTTTAAAATATGTTATTTCATCAGAGATCCACTTCAAGTTTAGCGAGTCTCATCATTGAGCTAAGAATCTTCATGTCCGCCGTTCGACAAAGTTTAACAATAGTTTAAAACGGGCATAAGAAATTTAAAAATGATCCGAACAATGAGAAACCTTCGCTTGGTGTCATATTATGTGATCGTAGTTAGAACAAAAAATATAAAACTTGGTATATTGATTATGTCTCAAAAAAACCTTCACAAAATGACCTCCTCGTTCGAGGTTTTTTGAATTTCGGGTCAAATGACCAATGTTATGGATAGAATGAAGCCATCGTTTATGATAATGTGTCCATATTATACATACGTGTGCTTTGTATCAACCCTCTTTGATCATTGATATGATTTTGGCACTGAGTAACAAAAGGGTTGTGTGCATCCTAGGATGCAGCCGGATACATCCCCATTTCCAAAAAAAATGTAACTACACATATTTTTTAATGTACAGATACATGTAAATCTACACAAATATAGACATCTTACAAACAAATACTCTGAAATGATTTATCCATAACAAAGCACACACTAGACCGTTTCAGAGGTTTCCCTCTAAGGTACATAACAAATTCACGCACATGTATTGGGCTGTCAAAAAAGTCCAAATTAAGCGTGTACGTGCACAGACACATAGTACTAGCTTTCTCTAGAACTTTGGTGTGCTTTAGTAAATTACGTTCTTAAGGGCAACTCTAGTGAACTATATGTCTGCCACCATACCATTTTTGACTATATGTCTGCCACCATACCATTTTTGACTATATGAAGGAGAGATAAAAGAGAAAAAAATAGATTATCAAAGAGTCAATCTCTATACGTGCTACTCGGTGAAAATAATAAATGCGAGAAAGAGAAGTGAGGAAAATAACATATTCTTTTAAGGGGATAATAACATATAACCTAATAATAGTAGATAACCTTATATTCAACTCTATTTTATGAGTAATAATCTATCTTCTGATGACATGATAATTTTACATTAGGAGTTGTGGCTCTATTATTGTCATCATTGCGAGCTGCTGGCTCTATTATTGTCCTTGCTATTACAAGGAACGAGTGCTATGCGGGGGGTCGGTAGGCGAGGCTCCAACCAATCCACGTCGTAATAATTTCATTTCCCTTTCTCTGGCCCGCCCAGCAAGGTCCACCGCGTCGATGGGGCGCCCAGTCATCTCATGCGCTAAACCTTTCTCCATTCCGTTTTTCAAAAATCCAGACCTCTATATAAGGGATGTAGTTCCGGTATGAATTTCCTCGCAGCACAGCGCCACAACCGTTTCTTGATATTCTTCTCTTCCATAGACCACAGGTACAAAGTTTTGGTCCGTTGTTATTTGTCTATATAATCTTTGTTATGTTTTCTGTACTAGTGCATCATTGTTGTTATTAGTAGGACTAATGCTACTGGATCTATACCATATACTCTTGTGAGCGAGTGAGTTCAGTTGGCGGACCATGGGAATCCGGCAGGAGATGTACAGAGTAGTTTACATTGTCACCGTCTAGAATGTCATCTTAGAATGTCTGCTATACATGATGCATTAGTTCGATCCTGCGGGGATTTCAGTAGAGAAGATACCATGCATGGAAAATCAGTTCAGTTTTTTCCCTGTCAAATGGTCTCATTTCTTGCGCGCTGTGTGTTTTGACGAACGGGTCAGTCAGGTTAAAAGATTCAGCTGACTTCTGTTTTCTCATTGGAATTGCATATATATGTAGTCACCTGTCATGGCCAAGAACTACGGCGATGTGTACCACATCGAGGACTGGGGAGAACCCTACTTCGCCGTGAACAAGGACGGCCACCTCTGTGTAAGAATCTACGGCCGTGAGACGGTTCCAGAGCAAGAGATCGACGTGCTCTCTGTCATCGAGAAAGCCATGAGCACCGATGAGAAGAGGAAGAAACTCCAGTTCCCCATGATCCTTCGCTTCCCCGACGTGCTGAGGCACCGCATCGACTCGCTCCATGCCGCATTCTCCAACGCCATTAAGTCGTACCAGTACGGTTCGGTCTACCAGGGCGTGTTCCCGGTGAAGGTAAACCAGAACAAGGCTGTGGTGCAGGATATGGTCCATTTTGGCTATGACCACAGCTACGGGCTGGAGGCAGGGTCCAAGCCCGAGTTGCTGATCGCCATGAGCTGCCTCACCAAGGCCAAGCCTGGAGCCTACCTGATATGCAATGGCTACAAGGATTCCTCCTACGTTGCGCTCGCTCTGGCAGCGCGCGCCATGGGCCTGAACGCCATCATCGTGCTAGAGATGGAGGAGGAGCTGGACATCGTCATCGAGCAGAGCAGCAAGCTCAGCGTGGAGCCAGTCATCGGCGTGCGCGCCAAGCTGCTCACCAAGATACAAGGACATTTCGGTTCCACGGGCGGCAAGCACGGCAAGTTCGGGCTACTGGCGGAGAAGATTTATGAGGTGGCCAAGAAGCTTAAGGCTCTGAACAAGCTGCACTAGCTCAAGCTGCTGCACTTCCACGTCGGCTCCATGATTCCGACCACAGACAATGTCTTCGATGCAGCTAGCGAGGCTTCCGACATCTACTGCACCCTGGTGAAGGAGTGTGGGGCGGAGATGATGACCACGCTGGACTGCGGCGGGGGGCTGGGAGTGGACTACGATGGGACCCGATCAAGTACCCCGATGTCGGTGGCGTACGGGCTGGATGAGTACGCGTCCAAGGTCGTGCAGGCGGTGCAGGACAGGTGCGACTACCATGGCGTCCCCCACCCGGTGCTCTGCACGGAGAGTGGGCGCGCCATGGTGTCACACCACTCCATTATCATCCTCGAGGCGCTCTCTGCGACCCCCGAGCCGAAAGACGATGATGACGAGGCCACCACCGAGCAGCTGCACGAACGCATCCGTGATCTCTCTTCCAAGCTGCAACCATTCAAGGCTGAGACGGCGGCTCACATGTCCATGCCCTCCCATGCCGTGCACGTCAAGAAGCACGGCATCGAGATTTACAAGATGGGCAAGAAGCTCTCCAAGAGGGTCATCACTGACGCCCACACTACCTATAACTACCACATGAACCTCTCAGTCTTCTCGCTGATGCCCGACTACTGGGGCATCGAACAGCTGTTCCCGATGATACCGGTGAGCCGGCTCGACGAGAAACCGACACACCAGGCCACTCTCGTCGACATCACCTGCGACAGCGACGGCAAAGTCAAAAATTTCATAAGAGAAGCCGATACGCTGTCGCTGCACCCGCAAGACCCAAAGCTCGGGAGCTACTATGTGGTCGTGCTTCTGTCGGGCGCGTACCAGGAGGTCCTGTCCAGCAAGCACAACCTGTTCGGCGGCCCGAGTCTGGTGCGCGTAGTTGGCACCAACCACGGCGGCACATTCAGTGTCGAGACGGCCCTCCTAGGCCCGACGACGGAGGAGCTCATCGGCACCATGAGGTACGACATGAAACATGATATCAGCAGCGTGATTGAGGAGTGGGCCAGAGACAAGAAGGTCTGGGAAATGGTGGAAAAACTCGTGGAAAACGGGCTTCACACCATGCCGTACCTCCTTGACTACAAGCCCCCACCAATGGTCTAGCTGGCTGATAGTTGCTGTTCGCCAAGCACCACCATGCAGCTTACTACTCTACTACTGTTAGTTTCAAGGCACAGTGTCGTGCACGTCCGTTTCATCCTTGGGTTTGTAAACCAAGTATAAGTTGTGTATCGCATATGTATCGAGTTATGTTTCTTTGAGAGTCTTGTAAACCGTATCAAACAGTTGTACTTTGGGTTATGTCCTGTTGGTGCAGGTGCCAACTGGTCGTGTTGGAGATGAAATAAAGTCGTGTGCTATATATTATCTACTATCTACTAGACATAAATCCATGCATCTCCCTGTGCTAGTCTTGACCCCCCATGAAATTCACAAGTTCATATATTTATGTTGATATTGCAATATATGTATAACTCCGTCAAGGTACATTTCCCATTCTCTGCATGTACATATATGGAGGCAAATTGTCCAAGCAATACATAGTTAGAAACAATATTCTTATATATGAATTACTATACATTTTTAGATCAAATTGTATCACCTTTTCTCCAAGAACTAGCATAGTAGCCCTCGCAAATGCGAGGCCATCATATTTAGTGGGTTGAAAACAAGTTAATATATTATGAATATCACATTTATTGATAAGAAATAATATTGTTCTCCCACTATAAAAATGTTAAGGAAAAGCGAGTAATATCTTTAACATCCTTAGTTATATGTTATAACAAACATTGTATTTTTGTAATTTTATTAGATCAGTAAATATAATTATGTTTATGTAATGTTAGATACATGTGATGTTTTCTAAAGCTGTCCTATTTGAAATATACTTCAATCCGGTGGTCTACAGACTCGATCTTCTAAGGCTGTCCTATTTGAAATATCCATATTATCTCAAGCTTCAATCCGGTGGTCTACAGACTCAATCACATGTGTTTGATGTGTCATGTAAGATGGTGTGGCTTTAATGGCATTGTTTCAATCTCTTAATCGATAATAAATTTTATTGCATGATTAGAATAACATGCGCTCTTTTATTTGATAGATTCCATGTGCTCTTAAGTTTACTGGATTACATATACATATACATACATATATATATATATATATATATATATATATATATATATATATATATATATATACCAAGGTGCACCAGTTAATTTACTTACCTATATATATATATATATAATCGTACAAACCAAATAATGTTGTTTGGAAAATAATCTTAAAGTTGAAACCATACACACAGGGTGACCCATGCATTTGAGTGCTAGATATATTTTGTTTTTTTATACTTGTCTTCTCATGTGTCTATTATATTACATTTTAACATTTTCGTATGTGGTAAAATATGGAGGCAAAGTCTCCACGCGAAAACATATTTCACGGTATTTTGGATATTTTCTCCTAGATATCATGCAAAACAATTGGTATAGTTGGTTGGTTCAATTTTTTATATACTTCTTTCATAATTATGATAAAAATAAGGTGTGGCTGATTTGTACATTTTGATCAATAATTTATGAACCTTGGTTGACATATTTCCATTATGTAAACTAGCATGGGGCCCTCGCAAATGCGAGGGCATCACCTACTGTTGATATCTTTGCTATGGAAAAATTGATTGAAAACATTAATACCTTCTCAAATTAAATAGAAAATAATGATTATATAGCCATGATCTATGCCTAATATATATCACATGCATAGAGGACGTATTTGGTTGTCGTTAATTTATGGGTGAAACATTATTTGGATATTTCCAAAATACTACTAATCTTGTTTAACGTGAGAAAGCCATGGTTGGTTCAAAAGCGGCGAGTGGGAAGATTACAGACCCAATCACCAGTTATCTTGGTCGCGGTGAAACAGCATGCGAGCCCAAAACACGGGAACAGAGGGAACAGTTGCATGATTCATTCGTATTCAGACAAAGTTAAGGATAAACCGAAGGGAGTACTAGTAATTTGCTTGTCTGGCCCCCGAAAATAGCTCCCTCTCGCTCCCCCAAGGGCGACGGGGCTCCTCCACCTCCGTCCATCTACCCCACCTTCACCGGCCTCCCTTCGTCGCCGCTGCCGGCTCTGCCGGCGGCGGCCTGCCTGTCCCTACACCCTGGAGAGCGGGCCAGGGCCCTCTTCCTCCTTGGCGACAGTGCACTTCAGGAGACCTCTGTCTAATGCGGTTGGTGGTGTTGGCGGCAGCATCAACTCGCAGCGGGGAACCACGGATGTGGTGGCTCGCCGGACGTCGTCCCGATCCGGTTCTGGTCACATTGACCCCCAGATGGGCTCGAGCGGGCCGGGACACCAATTCTGTGGAGCTTCCTGGAGGTGGCAGCGGCTGATCTTGGCTGGGGACGGCAGTGCTGCGGCTGCCTACTGCAGCAGGGCGGCCAGAGCTTCACGGGCCCGCTAGGGCCTGGTGTGCTCCCGCTGCTTTGTCCGGCCAATTACTGCCTCGACGGTGGAAGTGGGTTCCTTCCACGACTGTGAGGCTGTTGTCGCTCATTCGTCGATGCCGTGTTCCTCCACCTTGCAGGCATGTGCCGGTGTTCATGAAGAGATGAGCGTTGGTGACTACAAGATCGTGGTGGCGCATGCTAGTGGGCGGCAAAGTTGGGTGGTGGTGCTCCGTTGCGTCAGAGCTTTTTGTGGGCGGGGATCGGGAGAAATCCCTGTCAGCTAGGCTGACCCTGGCGTGGTGCCGCCTTCGAGTGGCACCATTCCTTCTTGAATAGCGCCGCGGGAATCCCTGCCCACTTTACACTTCGTGTCGAAACTCTAGGACCAAATTTGTTCGGGTAGTAGCATTGTGTCGACGATGCTACCTTCTTGAAGGTGTTGTTTGATACGGACGCTTCAGGGCACTTGAATGTGGTGGGTCAAAGTCGGAGGGCGCTGCGGTTGCGCACAGGTCATCATCATTTCGTCGATTCGCCTTTGTCTTTATTTCTTTTCTTTTTGGGCATGTTTTTGCTGTTGTCCCAGCACTTATGTTGGTTCAAATGCTTATATCGGTGTGGTTGCTATATTAATATAGCAGAGCAAAAGTCTATTTTGAGATACTAGTAATGAACTTAATTTGTGAGTTCGGCATAAGAATACTGGTTATTTTTTTCTCCAGCTGTGGTGGTTGGTAATCTGTTGCTATGATTAGTACTATGTAACAAGTCATCTTATTTTCGGAAATATTATTTATTGTTCATTCTTCTCTTCTTTTCCACATGTGCGCAGAGGCAGGCGATTACAAGGGATCCATGCTTACACGATTACAAACAGACGTGCCCTGCAGAGGGACACGGGGATGCAACAGACACCATATAAGGCTAGCTTGGCCTTGGCAGTAAAGCATTATTTGTTACACTTTCGCGTGCAATGGAGCTAGCCAGCAGAGACGTGTGACGTGTCGCGACGAATTTGCAGCGCTAAAATTAAATGCATGTGATCGAGAAGCTTTTGTGGTTCTAGAGCGTGCGTGCATGGGGATTTCTGATTACACGGCCACTTTCGTTGAGTAGATGCTGGCAAATATGCCATTTCTCTTATGTCGGAGTGGAAACAAGGAAAGAAATTTATTAGGACGTGGATTAGTTGGTGTCTCGTCCACCGACCTTCTGCGTAGCACCTATATCTTGTCCATGCAAGGACAATAATACAGTGAGCATGAGCAAGAGAAAGGGAAATGAAATTCATTAGGACGTGGACTGGTTGGGGCCTCGCCCACCGACCCTCCACGTGGCACCCGCCTCTTGTCCTTGCACAATAATATAGTGAGAATGAGCGAGAGAAAAGGAAATGAAATCTATTAGGACTTGGATTGGTTGCGGCCTCGCCCACCGACCCTCTCCATAGCACCCTCCGAGTGGCACCGGTCTCTTCTCCAAACACAATAATACAGTGAGCACAAGCAAGAGAAAGGGAAATGAATATTATTAGGATGTGGATTGGTTGCGGCCTCGTCCACCGACCTCTGCATAGCAGCCATCTCTTGTCCTAGCAAGGAAAATAATAGAGTCAGCATGAGCGAGAGAAAGGGAAATGAAATCTATTAGGACGTGGATTGGTTGCGGCCTCGCCCACCGACCTCTGCATAGCAACCGTCCGTTGTCCTAGCAAGGACAATAATAGAGTCAGCATGAGCAGGAGAAAGAGAAATGAAGCACGTGGATTGGTTGCGGCCTCGCCCATCGACCCTCAGCATAACTCCCATCTCTTGTCCTAGCAAGGATAATAATAGAGTTAGCAGCCCGCAATGTGAAGTTATAATGTCATCAAAAGACAGGTTGATTACTCATAACACAGAGTTGGTACTCATAACACAGAGTTGGGTATAAGGTTAGTTATTAGGTTATTATATTTTCCTCGCTTCCTCTCTTTCTCGCATTTAATATTTTTACCGAGGAGCATTGACTCTTTCATTATAGCCCACTTTTTCTCATCTCTTTCCTCCACATATTTAAAGATGGTATGGTAGCAGGCATATAGCTCAGTGGAGTTGCCTTTAAGAACGTAACCTATATCTATACCATTATAAATAGAACCAATAGGAGGCATATCCAAATGATCACAGCCATCAAGCCATCATCCAACGCGTCAAAGACCACTCGTAATTAGCGCTAAAGCACCGTGGAACGGACGATCTAATCGCCAACCAAACGACCCCTTTTCCCAATATGTTGTGATCAACAAATATTATGAATGGAAATTATCCCACGTTGGCGTTTGTCCTGCCGTGGGAAGTTATCCCAGTGGTAGCGATTGAGTCAAGTGGGGCAAGAGTGAGTTATCCATCTGCAGATCGAGATTGTGAGCACGCAAGGGTTCAACTCCCCTTACGGTAAATAACATACTTCCTGCTAGGATGTAATGATTTGTATGAGATTACAAGGATGGCGATATCGGCAGCGAGTCGCTTGGATGGGGTATCTAATAGAGAGTATCTACTGAGAGTACTCTAGGGAGGTTTATATAGTGTCACCTCGCTAGGGTTTCCAAGATTTACACCAAGTTAGTTAAGGTTTCGGTGGAGTTGACCTAATCCAACTAGCCTAGCTACGCTTCTGAACCTGTAGCCTCCGGTCTCCATGCTACTAGATTGCTTCCTTTCCAGTTGATGTGCCTCCAAGCCCATTCTTCATGGTCTTGGGCCAGTCGAATCCAGCTGCTGGTTATAGAACATATCTAATAAGTTATATTTTTGTTATGTATTTCATATTGTTTTCAATAACACGTACTTAACTAAAATTGTCAATACGATTGTGATTTTTATTTTTTATAAATTAGTTTGAGATATCACTAAGAAAATATTTCATTGTATTGATTTTTTCTTAGAACTAAAACAATAATAAATGCTTGGTATTAATTATTCTGGGTTGAGTATTATGTTTGGTATTAATTTTGAAACTTCAATATGACATGGACAAGCTCAGCATCTGCCTCGCAAGTGTGGCTAAAGTTAGCAACCCAGGATAGGAAGGCAATGCTCTTCCTACACAGGAGGAGAAATAGGTACTAGCAAGGAGTTATTTGATCCTGCCTGGCTTGATTCTAAGCTTGAGGAGATCTTTAAAACCTTGTAATCAATTTTATAAGTTTATTACTTTTAGCTTCGCATTAGTTCGAGTTTAGAAATAAAGATTTCATTATTAGGATTCCCTTTAGGAATAGTTGATCCCATCTATGAGATTCTGAGTTCATTATAATATATGGAACATTATTGATTTTGTGTTTGTCTTATTGGATATATGAATGGATTGAGTATGATTTTACGTCCACTTGATAATAGCAGTAAGATTCTTCCACACCATTGGTATTAACCAAACATATAAATATAATTTGATCAATATATTGTTGGTCAATGATTTGATTTACAAAAAGGAGAGATTATATAATTAATTAAGATGAAAAAGAAAAACCTTGAACAAAGGAGAAATAATAAGTGATGTCAAATAGAGTGAGAACACGTTGAGGTAGAATACTGATACATTGTAAACGTATCTATAATTTTTGATGCTCCATGCTTGTTTTATACCAACTATCTTATGTTTTGTCTACACTTTGAGGAATTTTTATACATTTCTAGGACTAACCTATTGACAAGATGCCACAGTCCCAGTTGCATGTTTTCTGCTGTTTTTGGTTTTAGAAAAACTAGTAAAGAAATATTCTTAAAATTGGACGAAACAAAAGCCGAAGTTCCTATTTTTCTAGAAACGACACAGAGAACGAAGGGGAGACGAAGAGGAGCCACGAGGCGGCCACACCATAGGGTGGCGCAGGCCCACCCTAGGGCGCGCCAGCCTATGGTGTGGGCCCCTCGGGCGTCCATCGACCTTCCCCCTTCGCCTATATAAACATCGTGAGGCAGAAACCCTAGGTACCAGATCAGAATTCCATGAAAAGTTCCTTAGCGCCGCCGCCACCAAAGAGGAGATTCGGGGGACAGAAGACTCTGTTCCGGCACCCTGCCAGGATGGGGAATTGCCCCCGGAACCATCTCCATCGCCGTTGCTGACTCCCATGATGAGGAGGGACTAGTTCTCTGATGACCCACAAGTATAGGGGGTGTATCGTAGTACTTTCGATAAATAGGAGTGTAGATCCCCACGAGGAGAAGAAGGTGCTGACTAGTGAAACTGTCTCAAGAGTTCTCTGTAAATACTTGCAAACAGATTTTTAGGGGTTTTCTGATAAAGCGAAGAAATAAAGTGCAAGTAAATAAAGAAAGCAAATAAATGCAGCAAGTGGCCCAATCCTTTCTTAGCAAAGTACAAGACGGTGGAAATACTAATGAGGACCAAACGTTCTCGAGGACACATGGGAATTCTGTCAAGTGCTTTCGGTTTATATAGCTAAGTAGTCTTCTTTGGTTTTATAAGTGTTGTGTGGGTGAACCTGTGCTAATATACCGACCTTACTTGGACTAATACATACTTGTGATTAAACCCCTTACAAGCATCCGCAACTACAAGAAAGCAATTAAGATATAAACCTAACCAAAGCCTTAAACTCTGAGATCCTACACTCCCTTGTGCAATGGTTTCCTAACGTGGGTAGGGTTTCTGTCACTCCGACAACCCCACAATTAGTAGCAAAATACACAATGCATTCCCTTAGGCCCATAAATGGTGAAGTATCATGTAGTCGACGTTCACATGACACCACTAGAAGAATAGCACCACAACTTAAATATCAAACCATTGAATAATATCTCAACACAACTCCACTACTAACATCATGAATTCTCCCATGTCCTCAAGAACTAAACGAACTACTCACGAGACATCATATGGATCAAGATCAGAGATGATATAGTGATGGATAACAATCTTAACATAAACAATAATTAAATGGTTCCACTCACAAGCATCAACTACAATAGTAATCAACACCGGGAAAGTTTCCCCTAAGAACTATGCAAGATTCAACACAATTGTTACAGTGGGATGGAGTGGTGATGATGGTTCTGGTGGATATGATGGTGTGGATGATGATGATCCCGATGAAGTCTAGCTTGATGATGGTGTTGATGGCGACGATCTCCCTCTCTAGGAAGGAATTTCCCCGGCAGAAATCTGTCTGCCGGAGAGATCTTTCTCTCTCAGTGTTTTCTACCCCGCAGAGGCGGCGGAATCGTTCTGCGGTCACTCCCCCAGTATTAGGGTTTTGAGGAGAAGATATAGGCGAGAGGGCAGAGCCAGAGGTAGGCCAGGGTGGCCACACCCCCTGGTGGCGCGGCCAGGGGTGTCCCGCTCCTGGGGGTGTGGGCCCCCATGGCCCATCTCCGCCTCCCTTTCTAGCATTCTTCGTCTTTAGGGAAAATATAATTTTCTATAGTTTTTCTGGTATTTTTTCGATCTTCGCGAAATTGCATCAAAACACCGCTTTTTCCATCAGAATCCTGAATCCGGCAGTCCATCCTCCAAGAATCACCCAACATGCAAAAATAGATGAAAGTAACATAATTAACACCTCTTAATACGATATATATCAATGAATAGAGGCAAATTATGATATAGAATGGTAATGCAAATTGGACGTATCATTCGCCCTGAGGTTAAGGGCTCTAATGGTAGCTATGTGTTCATCTCTCTCTCTCCATGGTGTGATCTTTTTGTGACCATGAGCTTTGTAATCTAGTTGAATAAGTAGATGCTACTGATGAGCTCAGATCACTATAGAGCTTTGTTGGGAAATCCCAAGAGGAAGGTATGATGAGCACAACAACAAGTTTTCCCTCAGTGAAGAAACCAAGGTTATCGAACTAGTAGGAGGAAGGAAACAACCCCAAAGGTGTTGCTAGCAACTTGGAATCCTGCACAACACAAACTCAAGACTTTTCCCCAACATACAATCAGGTTGTCAATCTCACTAGTTTGTTGAAAACAAAGGATTAAACATATGGTGTGGAAGCTAATGGTGGTTTGCAGAAAGTAAAACAGTAACAGTGAGAGATGTATCAATGGTAAAGATTGGACCATGGTCCATAGTTCACTAGAGGTGTACTCCTTAAGATAGATAACATAACATGCTGGGTAAACAAATTACAGCAGGGCAATTGACAGGACAGAGCAAGGCAAAACAATGCAATACTAGTCATTCATGATCCTATGAGACTTGATTGGGAAATACAACAATATACATAGACCGCCATCTAACTGCATCGATGACTAGGAATTCACCTTCAAGTTATTATCCGAACCCCCTCCAGCATTAAGTTGCAAGCAACAGGTTACTGCTTTAAGCCAAGTGTGTAAGGTAAACAATAAAATTGTTCCATGAACAAAAGATCGTTGTTTTCTCCCTAGTAGCAACAACACATCTACAACCTTAGAGATTTATGTCACTTTCCCAGATTCAATAGAGGCATGAACCCACTATCGAGCATAAATACCCCCTCTTGGAGTCACTAGCATCTACTTGGCCAAGATAGCTACTAGAAACGGAGATCATGCAAGATCTCAAACAACACAGACATGATAGAATCAATAAGATAGAGCCATTAATCAATCTGACATAGTAATCTCAATATCCATCGGATTCCCGCAAACACAACATGAATGATTACAAAGATGATCTTTATCATGAACGAAGCTCACAAGATCTAAACATGAAAGCACAAGGAGAAGATACAACCATCTAGCTATTGTATGGACCCATAGTCCAAGGTGGAACTACTTACGCATCATACCGGAGGCTGGCATGGTGATGAAGAAGGCCTCCGAGATGATCTCTCCCCTCCGGCTGGGTGCCGGGAAGAGCTTCAGATCCCCCCGATATAGGGACGATGGTGGTGGCGGCTATAGACTATTTCATGGAAGATTGATTGGGTACTTAGGGTTTAGGTATTGGGGGCTTCTTATAGGCGAAGAGGGAGGCCGAGGGGGTGCCCGAGGCGGCTGCACCCCCGAGGCAGGCATGGCCGCGCGACCAGGGTGTGTGCCCCCCTCGAGGCCCTCCTCCGTCTCGTCTTCTGGCTCCGTGTTCCCCATGGTAAAATATTGACTTTGGCTTTTGTCCCGTCCAATTCCGAGAATATTCATTTTCTGGCTTTTCTAGAACCAAAAACAGAAGAAAACAGGCAACTGGCACTATGGCATCTTGTTAATAGGTTAGTCCCAGAAAGCATATAAAAACACCTCAAAGTAAAGACAAAGCAAAGCATAGTTGATACTAAACAAGCATGGAACATCAAAAATTATAGATACGTTTACGACGTATCAAGCATCCCCAAGCTTAACTCATGCTCGTCCTCGAGTAGGTAAGTGATAAAAGAATACTTTTTGAGGTGACATGCACCATCACAATCAATATCAAACATTTGCAAGCACTGAAAGCTGGGATCAAAGTACTCTAAACATGAGCATGAAAGATGGAGTTCTAACTATAATACATAGCAACTATGTTGCAACATGAAAGGATACAAACAAAGATCATGAATAACATGCATTGAAAAACGTTTGTTTGTTTCACATATAGAAAACATAGCATAGTGGCATTCAACTTGTCCCTGATGGAGTAAAAAACATAAATGCATAGGACACCTTCAAAGTTCATAAGGGTGACTAGATACAAATACTTCAAGAGGAAGCAATATCAATAATATGAATCGATCAATAAGTTTTGGCACAATGCACATAGAACTAAGAATGGCAACTATGCTCTCTTAATTGGTGCCTAAGGATAGAAGGTGGAGACTCAATATAGTGGAAGAAAGGCCCTTCAAAGGGAAACATGGATTTCATGTTTCAAAAAGAGCTTCCAAAAATTATGGTACTTGTTAGCTTTCAGCTCTCATTGCGCCTATCATAAGCATCTTGAATTGATTAAGGTTAAAGTGAACAAACTATGGAGTATATGCTTAACAAACTATAAGTTGGCAATCTCATGTCCCTTGAGTACAAGGGCCGCTCCTCATGCTACTCAACTGTAAGACCCCACCAATTAAGGTAAAGATCCCTGTGATTGCAATGCTAGCTCCTGGATCGTAATGCTAGCATCCACAGTTTAAGATGAAGTACACATATACAAAGGTCATTATTACATCTTCATTCTAGAGATAACATAGTCTTTACAACTCATTAGCCCATGGATAATACATAAAGTCTTCATCTTCATGTGCCACAGGCAAACATGTTGAGTGTAGACTCCCAACCCTAGTCACCATCATAGTAACCTACAACATCATAATTTAGAGCCACAGAGGGTCAATACATTTGGAATTGTATTGGCAAGTGATACCATAGTAGAATAGTAGTATCTAATAACTATGTGAATTTGTCTAAGTGTAGATCAGGCTTGTTTTGCTCAAAATAAGGTTTTCTTACCAGTTGAAAACACTAAGTTTTTGTTTGTCAAAAACACCCAAGGAACCACCAATAGACATTGGTGAGCCTTTACCCTTGTTCAACCACAAGTTTTAACTTAGAGAAATTGGGATGAGGAGATCCTTGATTGCTTCAATGTCTTTGATGCTCAAATTGTCCGTTGCCGGGGACACGACTAAGTACTTAGGTTTTACCCTCTCGAGAGTTGGTGCACTTTCCCCACAATACTCGACATACAATGAGACGAGACTTTTCAAAAGCATTTCCTTAGACCACCATGGACGCGTTACATCCTATCAACCCTACCACCAACTGTCCATTTGGCTAAGTTCTTGCAACCTATTTGGTCAAGGCATAGCCCATATGCCATGTTGTTGCACTAGAGCTTCTCAACACTAAACATCTCAAATCTCTTTGTTCCTGGGTGGCCATCCACAAGTGTGATACACAAGGTAAACCATAGATATGGGCCTTGTGTAACCACTCAACATAAACCAATCTTCCCATTCCACCCAGGTGATTCATTCACTTAGTTGTTTTATTAATCATAAACACATAGTCATAGACTTAGCAATATTTCAAGCATGAATATTTCTCCCTTCTATTCTACTAGCTAGGCTAAGCATACTAGCATAACGTGTCTCTTAACTTAGGAAAATTCTTAGACAACAACTATAGGATTACCATAGCATAGCATATACTTAGAAAAATCCCAATGCAAATCCTACTGAAAATATCACTAGTGCATAGATAAAATAGTTGGACAAAATATGAAGCATCACTTGCCTTGGTAGCTAGGAGAGTAGCAACAGTCCTCATAGTCACAATCACCAAAATCTACAGATAAAATCATAACACCACATTTAATTTCAATATTCAAACAAAAATACATATGAATGCATGCAAATTCAATGGAATGATTTTCTACACTAAGCAAGTCAAACAAAACAGTACTGATCACAAAGTAAACTTTCTACGATCTAAATAAACCAAGAATTACTTTAAAACAATTTTCTAAACATTTTATATAGCCAAAATAAGCCTACAAATGGTTATGCAAATAATCCTATTTTTCTAGAAGCAAAATACTAATTCAATGCCATAGATGTGTAGGGCTAAATTTTCTGAATCCATTGATATATTATTTGTAAATTTTGGACAAACAGAACAAACATTAATAAATTTACAAGTTAATTCATCTAATAGATTTAAAAACATATTTTAAATCGAATTCACAGACACGTGTGTAAGGTTCCCAACCTTTAATAGGGTAGAGATCCCTGTGTTTACAATGCTAGTCCCTGGATCAATAGCTAGCATCCACAGTTAAGATGTAATATCAAGAAACAAAGGTCATATTACAACTTTATAACCAGGAATAAAATAATTTATTACATGTTACATAGATCATTTGGCTATCTCTTTACAATGCAGCAGAATATAACAATAGCATGGGGTCCTTCATCTTCAAAGTGCCACAGGCAGACATGTTGGTTGTAGACTTGTAGTCCTAATCAACACACTTCACTAATAACAAATAAACCTGCAACATAACAAGTTACAGCCACAAGGGTCAATACATTTGAATTGTATTGGCAAGTGATACTATGGTAGTATAGTGGAGTCTATCATCTATATGCATTTGGATAAGTGGAGCTTAGGCTTGCTTTGCTCAAAATAGATTTTCCTTATCATTTGAAAACACTAAGTTTTTGCTTGACAAAATCACCCAAGGCATCTCCCAATAGAAATTGGTGATCCTTCAACCCTTGTTCAACCACAAGTTTTTAACTTAGAAATTGGGATGAGGAGATTCTTGATAGCTTCCATGTCTTGATGCTCAAATTGTCGTTTTCCAGGGACATGGCTAAGTACTTAGATTCTTATACTCTGCAGAGGTGGTGCACTTTCCCCACAAGACTTGGTTTCACCAAGACAAGATCTTTCAGAAGCCTTCCCTTAGACCAGAATGGACGCGCTCCAACCTATCAAACCCCTAACACCAACTGTCCATTTGGCTAAGTTATTGCAACCTATATGATCCAGGCAGAACCCATAATGCCAAGTGGCTGCACTTGAAGCTTCTCAACATTTGACATCTCAAATCTCTTTGTTCCTGGGTGGCCATCCACAAGTGAGATACACAAGGTAAACCATATAAATGGGCCTTGTGAACCACTCAACACAAACCATTCCTTCCATTCCACCCAAGTGATTCATTCACTTAGTTGTTTTATTAAACAAAACACAAGTCCTTGACTTGGAAATATTCCATAGTATGAATATATATTCCACCCTTGTTTTCTATTAGCTGAGCTAAGCATGATAGTAGTAGGAATCTTAACTTAGGAAATTTCTACTAAGGTTTCATCTACTAGGATTTCCCATGGCATAGTTTACACTTAGCAAAATTCCATGCAAGTCCTACTTAGAAATAACACTAATGCATAGTGAAAATAATGGGACAAAAGTATGAAGCATCACTTGCCTTTTTGGTAGAGAATATAAGTTCACTCCTTGTCTTTGCAATGATCACACTCTTCAAATCACTACAATTCAATCAAGCAAGGCACAATTTCAATCTACCATTCAAGCAACATCACATAAAATAATAGAAACAAAACAATGCATGCAAGCATGCCAAACTTTGTTTTATTTACAAAAGTGGTTTATAATAGGTTATAAACATTCTAAAACACTTATTGGTCATTTTGTAAAGTGGCCAAACTATTTGCAAAAGATTCTCCCTATAAACCATTTTTAAACCAAATCATTATTTTATGTGGTTGAAAATGCCTTTATCAAAGTAGCAATCTTTATAGGGTTCAACAAATACAATTTTAAATCATAAAACTTGGTGCTTGGGGTCAGAGACTTTATTCCAAAACATTTCCCAAAGGTTTTCTTCAAAAAGCATTTTTAACAAATAAACAATATTTCTTATTTGACTAGAAATGGTTTAAATCAAAGGTTTATTCTTTTGCTTCACCAAATATATTTTTGAAACCACAAATTGATTTATATGGTCAGTAGGTTCAAAACAAACCATTTGCCAAAGGTTTTATCTCAAAAATCATTTTAGAACAATTTTTATATTCTAAACATGCATACACAAGTTTCTGCAAAAACAAACAATTTAACAGAAGCAATTTACTAAATAAAGGGCATGGTCAGAAAGTACTTGTCTTTCTGAATCCATTGATGTAAAATTTGCAAAATTTGGACGTGTGGTTTAAAAGTTAATGATTTTTACAAAATTGAACCACAAATAGATCAAATCTTGTTTTTAAAACAGACTCTGTGACACGCGGCGCTATCCTACTGGCGCGTACCGTTTCGCGCGGATCAGAAAATTCAGCCGTTAGATCTAATTAAATCGCACGGCTCAGAGGCTCTCATTCCCCTTCGCTTTAGTTTCTATCGTAACCATCTAATCAAGATCCTACGGTCCTCAACGCTTTGACCAATAACCAGCGGTGCTGGCGGCGGCGACTGGTGGCGCGCGGTCAGACTACAAGCTCGTCGGTGATGTAGGATGCTAGGAAGAGATATAGGATGCTCACCGGGTTCGCTGAGTGACGCTGAATATCAACGTGGTCCCGGCAGGGACAGGGGTGCACGGGGTCACTGGTGATTCCTCGCCGGAGTTCAAGACGACGTCTGACGGCTCTGTTTGTCGTCGGGGCGAAGCTAGAGGCCGCGCTAGATCAAGTAGAAGGCACGGTTAGGTTCGCAAGAGGAAGGTGAGTATCAGAGTGTCAACTAGGGGGAGAGGGGCGGCCGGGCTTACCGGGGAGAGGTCGTCTGAGCAGTGACAGACGACGGCGTTGTGCAGTGGTCGTCCTTGCTGACGTTCTAGGACAAGCGCGGGCAGGTTGGGGGTACTGGGAGACGCATACGGTGATGACAAGCAAGCTAGAGTGGTCTAGGGGGCAAGGGGCGACGCGGAGCTGCCGGAATCGGCGTCGGAGTCTGTCGGAGACCGCGGCGAGGCAAAGCAAAATTGACGCAGCCTAGGGGCTCTCTGGCAGCGAGGTTTGAGGGGAAAGAAAGAGGGGAGCCTGGCGATTAATACTGCGTGGTCAAGGCGAGGATTAAACGCGGCATTAAGGAGAATTGATCGCGAGATATCAGCGGCAGAAAACGGCCAGGGCGTGGTCTTCGCGTGGGTGGAGACGATGGCGAGGTGGCAGTGGGGCCTGGTGTCAGCAAGATAGAGAGGGGTGAGGTGGGGTCCAGTCGTCATTCTCTGTGCGGGTCAATTTCTGAGTGTATAACGTTTCGCTGCGGGGGCGAGCAGGTGGGCTGCTGATGGGCTTAATGGGCTAGCTAGGCTGGGCTGAGTCTTATTCCATTTTTATTTTTTGATCTGATTGTTTTTTCCTTTTTCATTTCTATTAATCTGTTTTGGTTTTGTTTAATTAATTCAAACAACAATTTGATTTCAAACCTCAACCAAAATTTGTGTAGATTCATATACTGTTTAATAGCACATTCCAAAGTCAAATTTAGAATACTATATTTATCCTTTTTAGTGCCTTTTAATTATTTAAAATAGGTTCTAGTATTAATTAAATAAGATTTAATAATATTATTCAATCTCCATTTGAATTTCAATCTCCACCAATTTTTGGGTGAATTTTAATTCTGTTTATCAACATATTTCGAAGTCCAAAATAAAATAATTCTTTTCAAGGTTTATTATTTATTTAAAATAAATAAATAGACTTTAGTATTTAATTCAAAATAGGATTCAAATATGTTTAAAAACTCTATTTTGAAATCTAATTAATAACAAAATCTTTTCAGTAGGTTTTATTTGAAAAACAAAACACTTGGAAATCACTTATTTAAAATACTTAAATAAGTTTTAGTGTTTATTTAAAATGGGAAAGCCTTTACTTAAATAAAATTGGATATTAATAAATCCTTATTATTTTATTTAAATAGGCCTTTATTATTTTTAACAAATAGAAATAATTTATTTTATTTGCTTGGCCAAGATTATATTTGGCTCTTTAAAATAATCCTTATTAAATAATTTCTTTCCTTATCTTATAAAATCCATATCTTTTTATTTATAGATCCAAACTTGGTGATACTAATTTGTAAAATCTTATTTGATATTTATTATCCTTTTAAATATCTTTAGGATTATTTGCTCACCATTTGATATGGATTTATAGATAGATGCTTTATTAGCTTTGGGAATTAAATATCCTTATCTTATTAAATTCATGAGATTTTATCTATGGTTCCAAATTGGATGAAATCAATTTATATGGTTTTATAATATTTCCATTTGTCATTCTTGATCATTTTGAAATGTTTGTTTGACAAATTTCTATTTGGATAAAATCCATGGTCTTAGAGATAGCTTGGAAATGATTTTCTTCTATTAGGGTTTTAGAGTTTTGGTTTATTTCTCAAGTGTTTAAATTTCAAGATGCATTTATGAAGAATGAAATCCACTTGATTTGAGTTTTAGTTGGATTCAAACATTAACCAAAGTTTGTTCAATATAGGATTTTAATTTCCATTTAAAAACAAAAGATTCTTTTCACTCTAAATTTCAACAATTATTTATTTTGTTTAATTATTTTTCACATAACAAGATTTGGAAAATCTTGGGATGTGACAGCGTGGCAGCGTCTGATTCGCTGATACCGCTTCGGCTGGATCGCGTTCGCGGGCCGTTAGATCTAAGTTAGATTGCGCGGCCAGGATTTCTTGGTACTGCTTCACTTAAGTGATCTATCTGTGGCGTTGGATCTAGATCCAATGCATCTGGACGATGCGACCATAGTGGGGCGGCGCTGATGGCACTGGCGGCGGCGACGACACTACCGGTGACACGCCAGCGAGTCTAGAGGGGGTAGGGGTGGTGTCGATGCTTACCAGAGTCGTGATGATGCGAGGAAGCTGAAGGTGGTCGTGGCTTGGACAGGGGCGTACTGTCGCGGGCGCGGGAGCTCATCGGAGTTGGTTCTAGCGTCGGGTGTTCACGAACATAGACTGGGCGACAACCTGGTGCGCAAGGTAACAAACGACATGCATAAGTAGTTGCGCAACACAGAGGCAAACTCACTCGCGTGAACTAGAGATCAAGGGGGACACAGGGCTCACCGGAATGGCTCATTGGAGTCGCGGTCGGCGTCGGGTGCTTGCAGAGCTTGTCGAGGGCGACGTTCTGAGGCACAAGAGAGAAAACGGAAAGCATTAGAAGGAGCGCAAGAGGATGGAGAGCAAGATAGCATCAACCAGAGGGAGAGGGGTGGACAGAGCTCACCGGGATTGGTCGTCGGATACGTGCGGTACTGCAGCGGTGTGAGCTCAAGAACTTGCAGCCTGGGGGCGCTCGAGCAATGTGGTTTGAGGGGAAAGATGCGGGAGAGCGAGGGGATTAAGTAACGGGTGTCGGGGCGAGGATTACTGCCGAAATAAATGGGATTGATTCGAATTGATTCGGGGAAGAAACGGTCGGCGACAGCGCGGTGAGCGGTGCGGGATTAAAGACGATGGCGACGACATGGCGTGGGGCCTGCCTGTCAGCGAGAGGGGTGTGGCTTGCGCGGGTGAGTAAGGATGGCAATTTTATCCATGGATCCGGGTATCCACGGATATCCGACCCGATGGGCAAGGGTATGGAGTCCTAATTACATCCATGGGTTTTATGGGGCGGATATCCGCTAATTCATGGGGCGGGCATGGGTAGTAGTTTCGCTCCACGGATATCCAACGGATACCCGGCTGACACGTGGGACCCACATGTCAGTGAGATTATTTTTTGATGTATGCAATATTTACTAAATAAATGACCCCAAATTTCACGGTCTCAAGCGGAAGACTAATTAGTCCACATCGTAGTCGACTTGCAACAAAAATATCAGAAGCTCTCATGTGTATGCAATCATGGTCTCGAGCGGACATGTTAGGTAATTCATTTATACATTTCCACCTTTGTTTCTAACTTCTCTTGTGAAATATGAAATCTAAGTTGTTCTTATTTTTGGCAATTGCATTAGGTGATATTCATGGTAATCTCCTTGCTGTACAAAATGTTCTTGAAGATGAACAAGAAGAAATGGTACTATTTCTGTAGTCATTTACTTACTTCCATTATTCATTCTTGTGATGTGTAACTTTGATAAGATTTAGTGTTTATTCAATTGTAGGATGCCAATGAATCCATTGTCACCGAGGAATGAGGCTCTAATCATCCAAGTTTCAACTCAACATTTCTACTATGCATTGCTATATCTATTGAATGTATGAGATGTTGTATTAGAAACATGTAATAAAAAGCATTCTCTAAGACTGTTATGAGACATCTATGTACTTTGTGATGTTACCGTGTGATATTTTAAGTACTATGGGGTTAAAATATTATTGCTTTGATGTTCCTATGTATTATCCATATAATATTTGTTGAAATGCTGCTGAAATGCTGTCGGAAATTGCTATTATATCGTAGTTATGCTGAATGTTATTATGATTATTGTATATAGTGTGTAAACCAACGGATATCCATGGATACTGGATATCCGACGGGTTTGGATCTGGAGCGACATTCATTCCCATGTATATCTTCGTGGGCGGGCTAGAGTGAGTTTCATGGATTTGGATTTGGATTTGGTTTTGCTATATCCGTCCAAACCCACTCCATTGCAATCCCTACGGGTGAGAAAGAGAGAGGGGGAGGGGAAACCCCGGGTGGGCTAGATGGGCCGAGAGTGGGATTGGTCTAGATAGGTTGCTGCTGTTTATTTTTTCCTTTTGCTCCTTTTCTTTTCTGTTTTGATTTTCTGAAATGAATTTGAATGGCCAATTGAAAACTGTTTGAATTCAAACCTTCACCAAATTTTTGTATGGTGATCCTAGTATTCAAAAGTGTGTCAAACACATACATTCACTCAAAAATCATTTTGAGGTCATAAAATAAAAACCATGCCCCATACATATATAATAAAAGGGTTATAATATGGTTTTATTTTAGGGTTTAGGTTTGAATATTTTTGTGTAAGATCAAAATGCCATGATGTTATGAATGCAATACATGACTTTGCATTTGATGAAATTTGGGATGTTACAAATCTAATCCCCTTAAGATGAATCTCGCCCTCGAGATTCAGGTTGGCTAGCAAATAGGTGTGGGTGATCTTTCCGAAGGTCATCTTTTGTTTCCCAACTTGCTCCTTCTTCGGTATGATAGTTCCACTGTACTTTGCAGAATTTGATAGTCTTGGTACGAGTAACTCTTTCTGCAGTTTCAAGAATGCTAATAGGTTTATCCTCGTAAGTGAGATAACTCTCCAACTGAACTTCTTCCAAGGGTATAGTATCCTTCAATGAGGTTTCTTCCATCTCCGGATGACACTTCTTCCACTGACTCACATGAAACACATTGTGAACTGCAGACAGTGATTTAGGCAATTCAATCTCATAAGCCACTTCTCCTTTGCAGCTTAAAATCTTGAACGGTCCAACATATCGAGGTGCAAATTTTCCTTTGACTCCAAACCTCTTCACACAACGTAGTGGTGAGACTCTAAGATAGGCTCTATCACCTACATCATAGGTGACTTCCCTATGCTTTGGATCTGCATAGCTCTTCTGTCGGGCCTGGGCTATTTCAATCTGTCCTTTACCATTTTGATTTTCTCTTCAACTTCCTTGATCAGTTCTGGTCCAAATAAATTCCTTTCACCTAATCCACTCCATAGTAATGGCGTAGTGCATTTCCTTCCGTAAAGAAATTCAAACGGAGCCATTTCTATGCTTGATTGATAGCTGTTATTGTAAGATAATTCTGCGTAAGGCAGACTTTCATCCCAACAAGCACCATAGTCTAGTGCACAAGCTCTCAACATGTCTTCCAAAATTTGATTGGTCCTCTCAGTTTGTCCATCCGTCTGCGGATGAAAAGCCATGTTGAACTCTAACCTTGTTCCCAATGACTCGTGTAGTTGTCGCCATAAAGGCAAACTAAACTGAGTTCCTCTATTAGATACAATACTCTTAGGTACTCCATGTAGACATACAATTCTATTCATATAGATTTTGGCTAACTTAGCACTTGTATAGGTTGTGTTCACAGGTACGAAATGAGCCACTTTAGTTAGGCGATCCACAATAACCCATATGGAGTCATATCCAGATCTGGTCCTTGGTAGTCCGGTGATAAAACCCATACCAATTTTATCCCACTTCCAATCAGGTATAGGTAGTGGTTGCAATAACCCTGCTAGTTTCTGATGTTCCGCCTTCACTCGACTACACACATCACACAAAGCAATATGTCCTGCGATGTCCTTCTTGAGATTGTTCCACCAAAATCTCTCCTTCACATCCATGTACATCTTGGTGTTGCCCGAATGAATAGAGTATGGTGAACTGTGTGTTTCTTGCAGAATCAACTTCCGTAGGTTAGAATCTTGTGGAATGCAGATACGCTTGCCATACCATAAAGTTCCTTTTTCATCTTCATGGAATCCTTTCGCCTTACCTTTGCTAATTTTCCCTTTAATCTCCTCTATTTCCTTGTCCAACGTTTGGGATTCTTTGATCCTATCCAACAGTGTTGGTTGTACTTCCATTGCCATGATAAATCCTTGAAGAACTATCTCCAATCTTAGATCTTTGAATTGGGCACACAGATCATCAGGCAATTCTCCCATAGTAAGGCCATTCACATAGTCCTTGCGGCTTAAAGCATCAACAACAACATTTGATTTACCGGATGGTATTGCAAACTCAAGTCATAGTCCTTGATGAGTTCTAGCCACCTTCTTTGTCTCATATTAAGTTCCTTCTGATTTGAAATATATTTCAAACTCTTGTGATCTGTGAACACTTCACAACGTTTTCCCAAAAGATAGTGTCTCCATGTTTTGAGTGCATGGACAACAGAGGCTAACTCAAAATCATGAGTAGGGTAATTCACTTCATGAGTTTTGAGTTGTCTTGAGGCATAAGCCACAACTTTCCCTTCTTACATCAAGACTCCACCCAATCCTTGGTGAGATGCATCACAATAGACTTGAAAGTCTTTCTCCAAATCTGGTGTGACACCCCCGGGATCAGGGCTAAACAAATCCCAGACCTCCGTCTGAAATAAGCTTAACCTTGAGCTCGAGAATATCCAGTGAAGAATCGGTAACACGGCAGTGACCCTACGACACAAAAATTTATTACAGCAAGCTCATAATTGAGCAGAAAACCGAATTGTTACAAGTAGAGGTCACTGACCACAAACATCAAACAACGGAAGGCAAATTATGCTATTAAGTATAACAAACTTAACAAATGTCCTAAGAGGCCTGAAGCATAATGATGACGTCTCAGCCCATAGATTCCAGGCTGCCGGCCGGGAACCCCAAGCTACTCGTCGATGTTGATGTAGTACCAAACTGATCTTCGGGTGAACACTTACTCTGCCAAAAGTATCAACAAAGCAAGGGTGAGTACAGGGTGTACTCCACAAGACTTCTGGCTAGTGGAGTTGTTTTGCATAAAGCTATCTTTGTTTGTAAAACTAGAGAGAGAAGAATCTCGTCTAGTCAGAGTATTTTAAAAGGGGATAAGAGAGCGACATCTCCGAAATATTGATCATCATCTTCTGAACTAGGATCACCCCCTTGTACCCATGAGTAAGCATCCTTAATCACACGTTGATCTGCCAAGTTTTACGGTTAGGTTAAAGTTCTCTATGATCTTGAGTCCGGTCGCCATGTCGTTCATAACCGTGAACATGGCTTTTCGAAAAGATTATTACCCTGCAGGGGTGTGCAACTTTACCAACACGTACTAACCTTCTCTTAATGCCACATGATTAGCCCTCTTCCTTGGAAGGCCGGCAGAGGGTGGTTACACACGACCTTTACCTTTCTTTCGCCGAGACCATGAGTCACGTAATAAGTATGGTTCCGCCGTAACAGGTCAAATCCCGAAGCCGGTACTTAAAGATGTGAGGCAAGGTTGGTTTACCAGGGGCGCTATCTACCCCAAGCAACCTCGGCCACGCTGAATGCACCTGCACCCGGCAAATCTTTCAAAAGGTTTTCTATGCATATGTCGAATGGAACACCCAAACTATGTGACTCATGGAATCTACTAGACAAGATAATTGCTCGTGAGGTTGTCCAGGCCCCGTATGGTTGGACGCTCGTCTTGGTTCCAAAGGCAAGAACTCAGGTCCTAGTGGTGGCGAGCATGGGACTAGAAAAACCACATCCCACCGTGGCCTCCCATACAAGCCTTAGCATGTTTAACTCATATCACATCTGATCTCATCTCATCACGTTATCCTGTCATACTAGATTATCTGCATCTGATACATCATCTGGATGAACCAGACTGAACAGCTAAGCATGGCTAAGCAAGACACAGATATAAGCTCTAGCATTACACACAAGCCAACCCTAATTATGCGAGGAGTAGTGGATCAGGTAATAAAAGCTCAAAGGGAGTATGCAATAGATAGGATACTCTATCTATCGATAAAACACCACAGTAGAATCGTATGCATCATGGCAAGAATTGAAATGCTTTCGAAATCATAGGATATATCAAGGTGGGGCTATGCTTGCCTTTGCCCGTTGATAGCAGATAAATAGATCTTTGGAAGCCTTGTACTTGACTTGGTTATAGTTGGTCAAGTATTGTTCTTCAATCTTCGATGGTGTTGACCACGGGCTTCGATCTCGATCTCGATATCATATTCTACCGAGAAGAACCAAACAACGGAAAGACAGGGAAACAATCAACACATGGCATCGATGCAATGCTCAAACAATGATGATGATATCACAAGTTAAATTGTATTGAAAATTAACCCTAAGACATGCTCGGCAATTTAAAAGGGGTTCCGAGGGGTAAAAACCCTAACTCGGAGAAATTCCGAAATCATCTATTAGGGTTACTAGGTTGTTCTAATTAAACTTGTCATTTAAGTTATTGAACAATGCATGATTATAGCTTAGGTAGCTAGGTTTCATTTTTCTGAACATTTTGATATATTATTCATATTTTTCTGACTTATAAATTAAAAGTTATTGAATTTACAATATTATATGAATTTCTGGAATTAATTAAAACCTTTTTCTGAAATTACTAAACAGCACTGGAACTTTTTACACCAGGGCTTCTGCTAGCCTTAGAGACCGACAGATGGGCCCTAGGCCACCTCGGCATCCTCCTGGGCAAAGTGTGATAGGGGGGCCGGTTTGGTTATTTCTCACCGAGGCAGTACTAGCCAGGGAGGCTGACGAGTGGGACCAGGGTCGGATCAACATGCCACGCAGGCGCTACGCGGGACTCGCTGGAGAGCTCGTCGGCCGACGGGGTTTGGCGGTGCTAGGGAATGAGCGGGCTGGCGCAGAGGGCTGTGTTGACGCGGCTCTACGCGGGCGACCTCAAGGTGGCGGCACCGCTTGGGTTAGGTCGCTAGAACAGGAAGCACGACGGTGGACGATGGCGGTGGATACAGGTACTCAGCGCGGCAGCGATACAGAGAGGAAGAGGAAGAACGGAGAGGACTGGGAGGTGGAGGGGCTCACCACGGAGGCAGTGGAGGGGTCAGCTCGACCAAGCGAGCTCGGACGCGGCTGGATTCGTCGAGAACAGCGGTGGTCGGACTTGTTATCTTTCAGCTCTCATTACGTGTTGGGGATATGCTATATGAGTATCCTCATAGCATGTCACTTATCCGGATAACCCGGGTGGCCCATAGTCGGTAGCATGGCCTATGGCCTGCTGGGCGGCCCAGTTAGATGGATCCAGAAGGGAGGCCCATGCCGGATAAAGGAAGGCTATGGTGGAGTCACCAACGTACCCAGAGCCTTGGAGTGCAAGATACACAAGACTAGTAATAGACGGTGTAGGACTCTGTAACCTGTCCGGCTAGGACTTTTCCCTGTAACCCTAGGACCTGGCGACTATATAAGTCGGGCCTATGGGAGCCTTTAGGGCACGATCATAGACAACCTAGTGTCGACTACGACGCACCTCGCACAGCGAACCAATCCCTGTAACTCGGCGTATTGCCCTTATAGTGATTTATAGAAGGAGTAGGATTCCCCCACCGTTGTGGGATCTGAACCTGGGTAAGCTGTGTTACCTCGTACCCGTCAACCGTCCGCCTTACCCCACGTCTCTAAACACGCACTGTGAGGACCCCTCCATGGCGTACTCGTCGGCAATACCACGACAGTTGGCCCCCACCATGGGGCAAGGGGCGCTTTAGTCTCTTCGGCGGGCGAGGACCAAGATCTTCACGGGAATCGGTGAAACCGTAGCCATCGGTCGCGTTCTCTTCTCTGGCAACGTTCCGATCGTCCCTCCTGACGAGTTCTGGATCCCGGCGAAGATGAACCCTATGCGGTGTTCGATCGTTCCTATCGGAGACATCCACCTCTTCATCGGCGAAACCAACTCGGGCACCAGTTCCCTGGGAGTCGGAGGAGCATCAAGACCCGCACGGACCGCCTACGGCTAGATACGTTCGCGGAAGGATCGATGTCGGATCTCTCTTCGGAGTTTGCCGGCAAAGATCGGAAAGCATCAAGGCTTGCACGGACCGCCTACGGGCAGGATACGTTCACGGAAGGGTCAATGTTGGATCTCCCCTTGGAGTTTGCCGGCAAAGATCGGAAAAATTCAAGGCCCACCCAAACTGCCCCTGTGCAGGATATAAAGGAGGAAGATCACTGCAAATCCGCCGGCTTCGTCCGTGCGTCTGGACAGCAGAGGTCCAAGTTCATCGACATGGTTACCATCTTCGATCTGGCGCGCTGCGTACAGAGAGAGGGCGAAAACCCCTGCAAGTACCTGGCCAGGTGGCTTCGTATACGAGCCGATCTGGCCCACTACCCCGATGATAATGCTTTGTATCACTTCGTGGAAGGACTTGACCATGGCACGCTTCTCCGACATTCTTTAAGACGGCAGCAGGCAACATGACGTCTTACCCTCGAAGAGATGGTGAGCACCGTCAACAGCTACGCGGAAGCTGACGCAGTAGCCCAGATGGAGCTTGCGCTCAGAGACGGAGAACCTCCGATTCAGCAGCCGCCATCGTCGCAGCAGCACCACCACCTCCAGTCATTGTCGAGGCCGTTGCACCTCCCCCGCCCGTCATCGAGGAAGTCCTGGCACCCTCCGACTCTGTCATTGACGCGCTTTATGCTGATTTCAGTGCAGATTCAGAGGAGATAAACTTCAGTCCAGAAGAGCTAGACTCCACTATGCGCGACGAGCAAGCCAACAACGCCATCACGTCTCGAGGGGTGTTCGTCACCATTGGGACGGCGATGGATGAAGATCAACCCGAACGAGCTCCGCCTACGGCACTGGAAAGGGGAAGGGGCCACTTATTGCTGCTGACGATGATCGTGCAAAAGTCATGCCTCCCCCGCCTAACCCAGTGCAGCAGCCGCAGGAACTCGGCACCGGCCCGAGCAACAACAACACCGCAAACTTGCCGCCTCCAGCATCAACGTCTGCAGCAGCCCAAGTTACTCCAGCTGATAGAGTGATGTACGGCAATCTCCTCGTCGAGCCACTAACCATTGCTCATATCTGGAACGTGACCCAGCTTGACGAGAAGCGCCAGCAGCTGCTGGAGGAAGCGTAGGCCATCGCAGAGCAAGGCGCTAAACTAGATCGAGATCTGGTCAACGCGCAGAAGTCCATAGAGAAAGCTAGAGCAATGGAGGCTGAGTACAAGACTTTACTGCAGCAGCAAAAGGCTAAGAAAGCTCCAGCTCGCGTCATCAACGATCCTGGTGTGCGGCATAACCTAGGATGGGCTCCCTCTAAGCCGGCACAGGCCAAGCCATACATTGAAAGTGAAGGCAAGCAGGTGATGCCCACCCCACTCCTTAACCTCGCCATCGCCAAGACCCTTCTGGAGCAGGATAGATCGCCTGAGGCAGTGGAACAGGTCTATGTACTAGTGGCCAAGGCGGTGAAGCAGCAGGAAAAGGCCACCTCTCAGAGTCTCAAGTCTGACCCAGCGCTTTGCCAGTCTAGCCAGTACAAACCACCGAGGGACAGATCTCCTCTTGATGTTGGGTCTTAGACGGGTTCATCAGAGCGAAGACGGAGGGACACGCGCAATAGGAAGGATGCCATCCCCATATCCTCTGACCATGGAGAAAAGGCCTGACCTTGTCGCCCGTCGCCACCGCCGCCATATCCCCGACATCGCGAAGATTACAAGGCTCACCATCGTACGGATATGCCCCCCCCCCCTAAAGCAGTGTGGCATCGTCATCCACGACAACACGGAGCAGACCCGTCATGACGGAGAGCGCAACCACGAGCACAGGAGCAGGTCACACCATGACCCTCCATGTCCGACAAGCAACCGTGACAGGCGTGAGGCGTCGCAGGAGGGTAACAGCAAGAAGGCTAACCTACCGCCACCTCCGCCTCCGTCACCACCAAGCAGTCACCATGGCGGAGGAGGCCCACGTCGTTCACGCAGCCCATCCCCTGTTGACAAAAATAAGAAGAACCCGGAGGCGTATGATGCACGTTCGTGGGTCGATAAGATCCACGAGGCCCAGGAAGGACCATACCTGGGACCACGTTGCTTTGGACCTGCAATACGGTCTGCAACTTACCCCAAAGGTTTCCGGATTGACAAGACCATCAAGCCCTATTACGGCACCGCCAAGCCAGCCACATGGTTGCAAGACTACGGCAACGCGGTGGAGATTTCCGGAGGCAACCCCAACGTCGCTGTCAAGTACCTCCCATTAATGTTGGCAGGCATGGCCCGTCAATGGATCGATGACTTGCCGGAGAAATCTATCTACAACTGGCTGGACATGCAAGAAGCGTTCACCAAGAACTTTGAGGGTACATACAAGCGTCCCTGCACTGTGGGCGATCTACAGCGGTGCGTGCAAGAGAAAGACGAGACATCTTGCGCCTACCTCTCCCGCTGGCTAGATATGAAGAATTCCTGCGTAGGAGTGCACGCTCAGACCGCCATGGCCGCCTTCATCGATGGGTTGGAAAGGGGCACGCTACTCCGACATAAGCTGGAGCGCTTGCAGGACAATCACCAGCTTGACTTGAACCAGATGATTCAGTTGGCTAGTGAGTTCGCAGCTGCCGACGATGATGCTCGTGGCTCCTTGCCGGCAACAGCCGTTCCAACTCAAGCTCGGAGTAATAGCAGTACAAAGCGCAAAACCGCTCCAGAAGAAAAGCAATCTACCAACATGGTCGCTATGACTTTTGCAGGACGAGGTGATGGCGGACAACGTGGCTGGGGAAGGGGAGCTGGTCGTGGGCAGCAACGAGGAAGTGAAACCACCTCGGCGCCGCTCCGCGTTCCCCAAACCTACGAGGAGTACCGCGATATGCCGTGCCTCGTACACCTCGACTCCAACGGCAAGGCCACCCATACCAATCGACACTGCAAGTTCGTCAACGACCTCAAGGAAGACCCGGAGTCCGGCTACAAGCGAAGTCGGAAGAATAGACCGTGAGGCAAGGGCAAGGGGAAGAAGAAGGAGAAGGAGTCCAAGGATTCAAGTGACATGGACGAAGATGTTGACCCCAAGCACGCCGCCAAGAGCGACGACAAGGGCAAGAACCCCTTCTCAAAGAAGGCTCCAGTCTACCACACTTTCCTTGGCACCCCCACCATCCGACAACAGAAGACCTCTCTGAGGATCCTGATGGCCACTCTCCCCCCAGTTCCCCAGTACCTGCGCTGGTCGGAGGTTCCAATAACTTGGGACAGGACGGACCACCCAGACCTTATACCCACGGAGAACCAGTATGCCATGGTCATCAACCCCTTGATTGACGGCGTGGAGTTCACCAAGTGTATGGTGGATAGTGGAAGCAGCATCAACATCATGTACCTCGATACACTACAGAAGATGAACTTGACGGAGGCAAACCTAAGGCGGACCAACACCATCTTCCACGGCGTAGTTCTTGGTCGGGAGGCTCGGTCCCTTGGGTGCATTACACTTCAGGTTGCCTTTGGCGATGTTAATAATTACCGCCAAGAGCGCATGACCTTCGAGGTGGTCCCCTTCAAGAGCATGTACCACGTCATATTCGGCCGCGGCATATTCCACACGTTCATGGCCAAGCCATGCTTCGTCTACAACAAACTCAAGATACCTGGACCAAACGGTATCATCACCGTATCCGGAAGCTTTACCAAGGCAAGGGACTGCAAGATCAATGAAGAAGCCGTTGCAGAAGTTGTCCTCTACAGCGAAGAATTCAAAGAGATCCAGAGCAAGGTCGATGACTCAGAGATGCCCGCGTCGAAGAAGCAGATCTCCGACTCCGCTCCTGCGTTCAAGGCCGCCATCGAGACCAAGCCGGTGGAACTTGTGGTAGGCGATGCCTCCAAGGTCACCGCCATTGGGACGAACCTGGATCCCAAATAGGAAAGCGCGCTCGTTGAGTTCCTCCGTGAGAATAGGGACATCTTTGCCTGGCAACCTGCCGACATGAAAGGTGTACCTAGGGAACTTGCCGAGCACAGCTTAAACATTGATCCAAAATGTAAACCAGTGAAACAACCTCTATGATGCTTTGGAGATGAGAAGAGACGCGCCATTGGCAAAGAGATAGCTAGTTTACTTAAGGCTAGATTTATCCGAGAAGTCCTTCACACCCAATGGGTGGCCAATCCTATACTTGTCCCCAAAAATGGAACCAATGAATTAAGAATGTGCGTTGATTACACCGGCTTGAACAAGCATGTCCCAAAGATCTGTTTGCTTTGCCTCGCATTGACCAAGTCATTGACTCGACGGCTGGCTCGGAACTTTTGTGTTTTCTCGATGCATACTCAGGATACCACCAGATCAAGATGAGGAAGTCGGACCAATTGGCCACTTCGTTCACTACGCCATACGGCACATTTTGCTATGTCATGATGCCCTTTGGGCTGAAAAATGCAGGTGCTACTTACCAGCGGACAATGCAACGTTGCCCCCATGACCAAATTGGTCGGAACATTCACGCTTATGTGGACGATATCGCGGTGATGTCTAAAAAGTCAAATGACTTAATCTCTGACTTAAAAGAAACCTTTCATAATCTCCGGAAATACAACATGATGCTTAACCCTAAGAAGTGCGTCTTCTGGGTTCCAGCCGGCAAATTGTTGGGTTTCATCGTTTCCCAATGTGGAATCGAGGTCAACCCGGAGAAAATCAAGGCCATCTTAAACATAAACCGTCCGACATGTCTAAAGGACATTCAACGATTAACAGGTTGTGTTGCAGCAGTTAGTCGGTTCGTCAGCCGACTTGGAGAGAAGGCTCTGCCGCTGTACAAGTTGCTGAAGAAGGTGGACAAATTCACGTGGACGGACGAAGCAGATGTAGCATTGAAGCAGCTCAAGGAGATTCTTTCCTCAGCGCCCATCCTTGCAGCACCCGAGCCTGGAGAGCCCCTGTTAATTTACATGGCGGCAACCAACCGGGTTATCAACATCGTCGTTGTGGTAGAGCGGAAGGAACCAGGCTATGAGCACGGAGTTCAACGACCAGTTTACTATGTGAGCGAGGTCTTGACGGAGTCCAAGCGACGTTACCCACACTACCAAAAGATAGCTTATGGAGTATTCCTTGCTTCTCGGAAGCTGAGGCATTACTTTCAGGAGCACCCAATCACAGTGGTGAGCAAGACTCCACTGTCCGACATTATCAATAACAGTGACACTACAGGAAGAGTCGCGAAGTGGGGCATTGAACTCGCCGCCTTTGAGATCACCTACAAGAGGCGCGACGCTATCAAGTCACAAGCCTTGGCGGATTTTGTTGCAGATTGGACGGAGATGCCAGACGCTACTCTGTTGCCAGAACCAGAGTACTGGGTGATACACTTTGACGGATCAAAGTTGCTCAACGGCTCGGGGGCTGGTGTATTGCTACAGTCACCAACAGGAGACAAGCTACACTACGTTCTATAGATCCACTTCGAGGCTACAAACAACATGGCGGAGTACGAAGCACTCATTCACGGACTGCGTGTAGCCAAGGATATTGGCATCAAGCACATAGTTTGCTGTGGAGATTCCGACTTGGTTGCCCAGTAGGTGGCTGGCACCTGGAATGCGCGGAACCCTATGATGGCGGCATATCGAGACAAAGTGGACGAGATAGCCAAGAGCTTCTTGGGCTACGAAGTCAAGTATGTACCTAGGGAACAAAACGAGGCAGATGATCTGCTGTCTAAGATTGGATCAGGGAGCAAGCAAATTCCGCCAGGAGTTTTCTTAGAGCACCTGCACACACCATCCGTGAAGAGGGCTGACATCGACCACCCGGATAGAGCTGACTCTTTCGTTAACATGCTGACTAAGGTCCCTCCGACTTGGACAAAACTGTTCATGGAATACCTCAAACACGGAACTTTGTCCGACGACGAAGTCGAAAGACGGCAAATAGTATGACGATCAAAGGGTTATACCATAATCAATGGGCAACTCTACAAAAGGAGCACTACTAGTGTATACCTAAAGTGTGTTTCCCAGCTAGAAGGTATGGAAATCCTACGCGAAATCCATCTCGGAGATTGCGGGCATCACGCCGCTCCTCAATCGTTGGTCGCGAAAGCGTTTCGGCAAGGATTATACTGGCTGACCGCAAAGGTGTACGCTGACAAGCTGATTGAGACATGCATGGGATGCCAGTATTATGCCCGACAACCACCTGTTCCTGCTGAAGAACTGCGAACAATACCAATAACTTGGCCATTTACAGTATGGGGGCTGGACATGGTGGGACCGTTACAGACGGCACCTTGTGGGTTTACGCATCTGCTTGTAGCAGTTGAAAAATTCACTAAATGGATAGAATCTAAGCCCATTAGAAAGCTTGATGGGTCAACTGCCCTCAGGTTCGTCCGAGATCTAGTGGTGAGATTTGGTCTCCCACACAGCATTATCACCGAAAACGGAAGCAATTTATCACTCGGATAAGTGGAGGCATATTGTTGGGAGAAAGGCATCCGACTTGATCTTGCTTCTGTGCACACCCATAATCCAATGGTCAGGTTGAGCGAGCCAATGGATTAATTCTGCAGGGAATCCATCCACGTCTTGAGGCACCGCTACATAGATCAGCTGGAGCCTGGGCGGAAGAATTGCCATCTATGTTGTGGAGTTTACGAACTACACCCAACGGATCCACTGGCTACACCCCTCACTTCATGGTATATGGAGCAGAAGCCATCCTGCCTTCTGACATACTTCACGATGCACCAAGAGTTGCCCCCTACGATGAGGATGACGCTAAAGAATCCAGACGCCTAGATGTGGACCTTCTCGAGGAGGAGCGCGTTTTGGCATGCCAAAGATCCGCCATCTACCAGAAGAAGCTACGCAGCTACCATAGTCGCCGCGTTCGGCATCGCTCATTAAAGTGGGGGATTTGGTGCTCTGACTTAAGCAGAAGAAGTCGCACAAACTATCCCCGCCATGGGAAGGACCGTTCATCATAAGCAAGGCGCTACTCAATGGTTCTTACTACCTTGTTGACAATCGTGAACAAAAGGATAGACCCAACGAGGATCATAAGCGTAAGCGACGTGACACGGATGATGACTACCCAGAGTTTGATCGGCCATGGAACATAGCACAGCTACTTCCTTTTTACACTTAGCATTTTTTATCTAACTGTGTATCTCTTATATGATCAATGAAATAAATCTCTCTGGCTCACTCATATTTCTGAGTCTTTTACCTCCTTTAGTGTTCATTTTTGGATCATGTAAAACTTTTATGCACAAGTCTTCCGTTTGCACTTGTGAAAATTCCGCCTACGGGCGTTAGCTTAAGTTTTTTGGTCTACATGTTCTTTGTCATTTTTATGTGGATTCTGGAGTAGTGACTTTTGGCACTTATTGTCGGTGATTTTGTGCTCAGGTTATTGACGGTGCCATTGGGCATCATCACCTAAGCGCATGGTTCCGACAATGAGTCTTCCGACTCACGAAAAGTCAAGCATAAGAACCAAAGTAATGGATAAGCCAGCACTTGCTTAAAAATATATATAAATGCTGGAAACTAGTTCTTAAGAAGCAGGAAATAAACAACCATTGTTTTCCGCCTTAAGTTACATCAACAAGTTTTTTCCGCGTATACACCAAAGGCGAAACAAATATTAAAGTTGGTTTTCATTCCTTTGGCGCAGGAGACTTGGAAGCAGCATCGTCACCAACCGGAGAATCACCCTCAACGTCGGTACTATGGTGGGACTCGGAGGATTCTTGGTTGCCGCTGTCGATGGTGTTCATGGGCACGAAGACGTCGATGTCCACCAACTCGGCAACTCTAGTGTCATAACCCGCGAGTGACGACAGGATGGCTTCATGATCAATCTCTTTGCCGTCATCGTCAACGTCGGGGATACTAGAGGTCAACGTGTCGATGTCGGCACCTTTGTAGTGTGCCTTCACCATTGACAGCGCCATCCTTGCGCCAGCCCGTGCACATGAAGCTTTCCAGCTTGTGATACGCTTGGGGGCTCGGCGTAGAATCTCCGAATACTTCGCCACAGAGTCTGAGGCCTTGATGTGTATCTGGAGGGGCTTGGAAATCTCTTTGGCTTGGGTGATGGTGGTGTTGATGAAGTTGCCGGCAAGAACCATGCATTCCTTGTCCGAAGGAGGCGATCGGGTTAAACCCATAGGAGCTGCAAGTTCCGACAAGGAGCACATGAGTTCAATGAATTCAAAAGTATCCAGACTACAGAAATACAAGGCGGAGGAAACTTACTGAAGATGCTGGCCTTAGCCTGCTAGAGGGTGTCCGCCAGGGATTCTTTCTCTCGTTGGAGGAGCTTATACGCCTCGCTGTGGCGTTGGTTTTGCTCATCAGCAGCTTGCTTTTGATCTTTTAAGATCGCAAGCTCCTCCTTCAAGCGATTGATTTCCGAGGAGGCGGAGTCCTGCAGGGCCTTCATTGAATCCTCATGCATTTTCAGCATGTCTTTCCTCTCCTCCTTAAGGATCTTGTTCTCGCTGTCAAGCTGCTGGATGTGCTTGGACTGCTCGACAATGTCCTTGGCCTTGGCAACATGTTCTGCAAAGTCGGAGAAAACAAAGTACACAGTAAGTACTCGGAGAATGTAGGCACAAAACCAAGACGGAATGCGCAAAAAGAAAACAGACTCTTGTTTTTGATGATCTGTTCCTTCAAGATGGCAGTTTTACCCTTTTCGGCTTCAAGATCTGCACGCATCTTCTGGTACTTGTCATTGGCCATGCCCCTCCGAGGATTCTCGTTCTATGGAAAAAAGGACAAGGTTAAAGCGTTGTTTAGTCTGCTTGGAGAGTCTAGTCGGAAAATTTCCACCTAGACGCTCGGGGGCTATAGCGAAAGTTTTTAACTTAGCAATATGCTTAGCTTTTCTTTAAGCATCTAGTCGGAACTAATCCAGTTCTCAATTAGAAGCTTGGGGGCTACAGTATAAAGTTTTTAACTTAGATATCTGCTTAGCTTTTATTTAAGCATCTAGTCGGAACTAATTCAGTTACAACTAGAGGCTTGGGGGCTACAGTATTGAAATTTATAAACACTGAGTATGCTACTCTTAAAGCATCTAGTCAGAATAGTTCATTCCATCTAAATTCTTGGGGGCTACAGTGAGAAATTTTCTAGCTTAGTCACTCTTAGAGCATATAGATGCAAAACCTATGGTTTTCCGTCTACATCCTCGGGGGCTACAGTGGGATACTCATATGAAATGCAAAAGGCAAAGTAAAACTTACAAGTGCAATGATCTTGAGGTTTGTACTGCTCTCGGCTAGCAGCTTGCCAAAGGAAATGCTATTTCCTCGCAATATTTCTGCTTGTTGGAGGAGCTCCTCAAGACCGCATGTCGGAGATGTCGGTGCTGCTCCAGGAACCAGAGTTGTGCTGCTCGGCGTAACTTCCGGATAGACTATCTTGGGGAACTCAAAAGGTTTCTGGGGAGCAAGGGCGCCGCCTTCGGCAGAAGTACCAGCTTCCACCACCGCCTTGTCGCCACCAATGGCATCCTTAGCCGGAGCTTCAGCCATTTGTTGAGCGGTGCTCTCCTGCGTTGCCTGCTCGCCGACAACAGCAAGTTCGGTAGAGGTGCCAGAATCCACTTCCATGGCGGAAGGGCCTGATGCCTCCTTAGCTTGTGAGCTTGTCGGGGCAGACGAGGGCTTGAGGGTAGGAGTAGTAGGGGCGATGGCGGGGGAGGCGTCGCGATGCAGCATGTCTTTGATATTTTGAGAAGCCCCCAAAGTTTTGGAGGTCTTCTTGAGGCTGGTCGTGGCTTTCTTCCTGAAACGTGCAAAATGCATAAGTACAGGAACAAGACAGATAAATAGACAATGTCGGAGAACGAGAAGCTTACACTAGTGGGGGTGCTTTGGCAAAGGGGATCCCGGTGGTTCTTCTCTTTTCCGCCTCCAGGGTGGCGGTAGTCTTTTTGGAGGCTCCATCCTCCGTCTTCTTCTTCTTTCCTCTGTCGGCAGCGTCAGAGGTGGAGCTCTTCCGCTTCCGCGCCAACGGAGCTTCGTCTCGGACACGATCGTGACTTCCTTCATCTTTGGATCATAAATTTGGGAAGCCAGGTTGCCCTCCTCTAGATCGCTAAGCTGTTAAGTAAGAAGTCACCGTGTTGGATAAAATGACATTTGCAAGACGGGAGAACTAGAGTATATGTCATGCACAGAAAATAAAAACCTACCTTTGGTCACTTGCCATCTACGAACATGTCGTAGGTGATGGTGAAGCCGCGCTTCTTATCCTTCACCTTGACGATGTCCTTAAGGCGGAGCTTCACGGAGTCACTCGAGAAGTTGTCCACGGAAATGCGGAGACTATCCCTTCTATCGCTGGTATACTCGTGCATGAGCTTCGTGCGGTGCTGCAGAGGTTGGATTCGCCTGATAAACCAGCACATGGCTAGGTCCAAGTCGGTCAGACCCGTCTCTACAAACCACTCGATTCGCCTTATGGCCCGAGAAGCGTCGAGGTCGGAGGGAAGGGAGGTTTGGGATCTCCATGATGAGGTTTCAGCGGCGGCTCTGTCAACGAAGTCCGGGTACGTAACTTGTTGGCCAGCCAAAGGGATATCTGGGCCGTAAAAGTACGTTTGTTGCCAATTCTTGCAGGACTTGTGGCTGACGATGTCAGGGAACCGCCGGCCAGGTCGAATCTTGAAGCTTATGGTGCCACGGTTCCTAAGCTCTTCCTTGCTATGTCCAGCTTCACGTTTGACGGTGAAGAAGTACACAAAAAGGTCTAACCTAGGCCTTATCCCTAGGTATCCCTCACAAAGTGCCACGTAGTTGCTAAGCACTAAGATGCTATTGGGGGAGAGGTTCTGGGGCTGGACCTTATAGTGGTTTAAGATGGAGAGGAAGAAGTTGGAGATGGGCAGGGATACGCCGCGTACCAGTTGAGCTTTTAGGTACACCTTTTCTCCGGCTTGGGGAGAAGGTGTCACCTCGCCGGCCAGCGCCTCCCGCCAGGCAAGTCCCTCCGTCGCGGGGAGGTAGCCTTCGGCGACCATTTCTTGGATATCGCGGTCGGTGATGTCCGAGCCGCGCCAGTCACCCTTATGCCAGTCTGGTTCCTCCTCCAGTGGCTCTAGCGCCGCGAAATTTGGGTCGCCGCCGGTGGACTCGATCATCGCCGATGCGGGGATGACCAGACCCTCTGGGGGCACGACGACGGAGCTCGCCGGCTTCGCCGCGGCTTCGCTCGACGCCGCCATTGATGGAGAAGTGCTGCTTCTAGCCATGGAGTGAAGATTGGGTGCGACTGGTGCAGATTGGAGCTAGGGTTTTTTTGAGGTTTCTCGCGGAGAGCTCGAGGAGACACGCGGCTGGAGGAAGAAGATGATGCGAGGAGAATGAGGTAAAAAGTGGAAATTTCCCCACGGTTACTATTTATCATCCTCGGCATCAAGATTCGTGCAGCTTGATCGGACGGTTGCCGCGTAGACGACGTGTTCATGAATGTGCGCGGAAATTTCGCCACGTCTCCAACCGTCACCGCCAACGGTTCGTATCGCTCGCGCGGGAAAATCGGATATGATTGTGTTCTCTGCATGTGTGAGTTACGAGGCATCGCTGACATAAGCCTATGTCGTCCTAGCTGACATGGGTAGATGATCCGTCACATCGAAGATTCCGACTATGGAAGAGTACAATGGAAGATTCAACATTTTTCCGGCTTCCAAGATTGAAGATGGAGAAAGTTTTTGCAGGGTTCTTTGGGAGGACTACAAGATATTGCTTGACGATTTGCCGACATCCAACTAGACGGAGCATTCGTCTGAAGAGGCAAGACGGCGCAAGATCTCGGAGTTCTCCGGGGGGCTACTGTTGGGGATATGCTATATGGGTATCCTCATAGCATGTCACTTATCTGGATAACCCGGGTGGCCCATAGTCGGTAGCATGGCCTATGGCCTGCTGGGCGGCCCAGTTAGATGGATCCAGAAGGGAGGCCCATGCCGGATAAAGGAAGGCTACGGTGGAGTCACCAACATACCTGGAGCCTTGGAGTGCAAGATACACAAGACTAGTAATAGATAGTGTAGGACTCTGTAACCTGTCCGGCTAGGACTTTTCCCTATAACCCTAGGACCTGGCGACTATATAAGTCGGGCCTATGGGAGCCTTTAGGGCACGATCATAGACAACCTAGTGTCGACTACGACGCACCTCGCACAACGAACCAATCCCTGTAACTCGGCGTATTGCCCTTATAGTGATTTATAGCAGGAGTAGGATTCCGCCACCGTTGTGGGATCTGAACCTGGGTAAGTTGTGTTACCTCGTACCCGTCAACCGTCCGCCTTACCCCACGTCTCTAAACACGCACTGTGAGGACCCCTCCATGGTGTACTCATCGGCAATACCACGACATTGCGCCTATCATAAGCATCTTGAAGTGATTAAGGTTAAAGTGAACAAACTATGGAGTATATGCTTGACAAAGTATAAGTTGGCAATCTCATGTCCCTTGAGTACAAGGGCCGCTCCTCATGCTACTCAACTATAAGACCCCACCAATTAAGGTAAAGATCCCTGTGATTGCAATGCTATCTCCTGGATCGTAATGCTAGCATCCACAGTTTAAGATGAAGTACACATATACAAAGGTCATTATTACATTTTCATTCTAGAGATAACATAGTCTTTAAAACTCATTAGCCCATGGATAATACATAAAGTCTTCATCTTCATGTGCCACAGGCAAACATGTTGAGTGTAGACTCACAACCCTAGTCACCATCATAGTAACCTACAACATCATAAGTTACAGCCACAGAGGGTCAATACATTTGGAATTGTATTGGCAAGTAATACCATAGTAGAATAGTAGTATCTAATAACTATGTGAATTTGGCTATGTGTAGCTCAGGCTTGTTTTGCTCAAAATAAGGTTTTCTTACCAGTTGAAAACACTAAGTTTTTGTTTGTCAAAAACACCCAAGGAACACCAATAGACATTGGTGAGCCTTTACCCTTGTTCAACCACAAGTTTTAACTTAGAGAAATTGGGATGAGGAGATCCTTGATTGCTTTAATGTGTTTGATGCTCAAATTGTCCGTTGCCGGGGACACGACTAAGTACTTAGGTTTTACCCTCCCGAGAGTTGGTGCACTTTCCCCACAATACTCGACATGCATCGAGACGAGACTTCTCAAAAGCATTTCCTTAGACCACCATGGAAGTGTTACGTCCTATCAACCCTACCACCAACTGTCCATTTGGCTAAGTTCTTGCAACCTATTTGGTCAAGGCAGAGCCCATATGCCATGTGGTTGCACTAGAGCTTCTCAACACTAAACATCTCAAATCTCTTTGTTCCTGGGTGGCCATTCACAAGTGTGATACACAAGGTAAACCATAGACATGGGCCTTGTGTAACCACTCAACACAAACCAATCTTCCCATTCCACCCAAGTGATTCATTCACTTAGTTGTTTTATTAATCATAAACACATAGTCATAGACTTAGCAATATTTCAAGCATGAATATTTCTGCCTTCTATTCTACTAGCTAGGCTAAGCATACTAGCATAACATGTCTCTTAACTTAGGAAAATTCTAAGACAACAACTATAGGATTACCATAGCATAGCATATACTTAGAAAAATCCCAATGAAAATCCTACTCAAAATATCACTAGTGCATAGATAAAAAAGTTGGACAAAATATGAAGCATCACTTGCCTTTGTAGCTAGGAGAGTAGCAACAGTCCTCACAATCACAATCACCAAAATCTACACATAAAATCATAACACCACATTTAATTTCAATATTCAAACAAAAATACATATGAATGCATGCAAATTCAATGGAATGATTTTCTACACTAAGCAAGTCAAGAAAATAGTACTGATCACAAAGTAAACTTTCTACGATCTAAATAAACCAAGAATTACTTTAAAACAATTTTCTAAACATTTTATATAGACAAAATAAGCCTACAAATGGTTATGCAAATAATCCTATTTTTCCAGAAGCAAAATACTAATTCAATGCCATAGATGTGTAGGGATAAATTTTCGGAATCCATTGATATATTATTTGTAAATTTTAGACAAACAGAACAAACGTTAATAAATTTACAAGTTAATTCATCTAATAGATTTAGAAACATATTTTAAATCAAATTCACAAACGCGTGGCAGCGTCTGATTCGCTGATACCGCTTCGACCGGATCGCGTTCGCGGGCCGTTAGATCTAAGTTAGATTGCGCGGCCAGGATTTCTTGGTACTGCTTCACTTAAGTGATCTATCTGCGGCGTTGGATCTAGATCCAACGGATCTGGATGATGCAACCATAGCGGGGCGACGAAACTACCGGTGACACTCCGGCGAGTCTAGAGGGGGTAGGGGTGGTGCCGATGCTTACCAGAGTCGCGATGATGCAAGGAAGCTGAAGGTGGTCGTGGATTGGACAGGGGCGTACTGTCGTGGGTGCGGGAGCTCATCGGAGTTGGTTCTAGCATCGGGCGTTCGCGAACATAGACTGGGCGACAACCTGGTGCGCAAGGTAACAAACGACATGCATAAGCAGATGCGCAACACAGAGGCAAACTCACTCGCGTGAACTAGAGATCAAGGGGGACACAGGGCTCACCGGAATGGCTCATCGGAGTCGCGGTCGGCGTCGGGTGCTTGCAGAGCTTATCGAGGGCGACGTTCTGAGGCACAAGAGAGAAAATGGCAAGCATCAGAAGGAGCGCAAGAGGATGGAGATCAAGATAGCATCAACCAGAGGGAGAGGGGTGGCGGAGCTCACCGGGATTGGTCGCCGGAGATGTGCGGTACTACAGCGGTGTGAGCTCAAGAACTTGCAGCCTGGGGGCGCTCGAGCGATGTGGTTTGAGGGGAAAGATGCAAGAGAGGGAGGGGATTAAGTAGCGGGTGTCAGGGCAAGGATTACTGCCGAAATAAATGGGATTTATTCGAATTGATTCGGGGAAGAAACGGCTGGCAACGGCGCGGTGAGCGATGCAGGATTGAAGACGATGGCGACAACGTGGCGTGGGGCCTGCCTGTCAGCGAGAGGGGTGTGGCTCGCGTGGGTGAGAAAGAGAGAGGGGGAGGGGAAACCCCGGGTGGGATAGATGGGCCGAGAGTGGGATTGGGCTAGATAGGTTGCTGCTGTTTATTTTTTTTTCCTTTTGCTCTTTTTCTTTTCTGTTTTGGTTTTCTAAAATGAATTTGAATGGCCAATTGAAAACTGTTTGAATTCAAACCTTCAACAAATTTTTGTATGGTGATCCTAGTATTCAAAAGTGTGTCAAACATATACATTCACTCAAAAATAATTTTGAGGTCATAAAATAAAAACCATGCCCCATACATATATAATAAAAGGGGTATAATATGGTTTTATTTTAGGGTTTAGCTTTGAATATTTTTGTGCAAGATCAAAATGCCATGATGTTATGAATGCAATACATGACTTTGCATTTGATGAAATTTGGGATGTTACAAATCTAACCCCCTTAAGATGAATCTCGCCCTCGAGATTCAGGTTGGCTAGCAAATAGGTGTGGGTGATCTTTCCGAAGGTCATCTTTTCTTTCCCAACTTGCTTCTTCTTCGGTATGATGGTTCCACTGTACTTTGCAGAATTTGATAGTCTTGGTACGAGTAACTCTTTCTGCAGTTTCAAGAATGCTAATAGGTTTCTCCTCGTAAGTGAGATAACTCTCCAACTGAACTTCTTCCAAGGGTATAGTATCCTTCATTGAGGTTTATTCCATCTCCAGATGACACTTCTTCAACTGACTCACATGAAACACATTGTGAACTGCAGACAGTGATTTAGGCAATTCAATCTCATAAGCCACTTCTCCTTTGCAGCTTAAAATCTTGAACGGTCCAACATATCGAGGTGCAAATTTTCCTTTGACTCCAAACCTCTTCACACCACGGAGTGGTGAGACTCTAAGATAGGCTCTATAACCTACATCATAGGTGACTTCCCTACGCTTTGGATCTGCATAGCTCTTCTATCGGGACTGGGCTATCTTCAATCTGTCATTTACCATTATGATTTTTTCTTCAGCTTCCTTGATCAGTTCTGGTCCAAATAAATTCCTTTCACCTAATCCACTCCATAGTAATGGCGTAGTTCATTTCCTTCTGTAAAGAAATTCAAACGGAGCCATCTCTATGCTTGATTGATAGCTGTTATTGTAAGAGAATTCTGCGTAAGGCAGACTTTCATCCCAATAAGCACCATAGTCTAGTGCACAAGCTCTCAACATGTCTTCCAAGATTTGATTGGTCCTCTCAGTTTGTCCATCCGTCTGAGGATGAAAAGCCATGCTGAACTCTAACCTTGTTCCCAATGACTCATGTAGTTGTCGCCAAAAATGCAAAGTAAACTGAGTTCCTCTATTAGATACAATACTCTTAGGTACTCCATGTAGACATACAATTCTATTCATATAGATTTTGGATAACTTAGCACTTGTATAGGTTGTGTTCACGGGTACGAAATGAGCCACTTTAGTTAGGCGATCCACAATAACCCATATGGAGTCATATCTAGATCTGGTCCTTGGTAGTCCGGTGATAAAATCCATACCAATTTTATCCCACTTCCAATCAGGTATAGGTAGTGGTTGCAATAACCCTTCTAGTTTCTGATGTTCCGCCTTCACTCGACTACACACATCACACAAAGCAATATGTCCTGCGATGTCCTTCTTGAGATTGTTCCACCAAAATCTGTCCTTCACATCCATGTACATCTTGGTGTTACCCGGATGAATAGAGTATGGTGAACTGTGTGTTTCTTGCAGAATCAACTTCCGTAGGTTAGAATCTTGTGGAATGCAGATACGCTTTCCATACCATAAAGTTCCTTGTTCATCTTCATGGAATCTTTTCGCCTTATCTTTGCTAATTTTTCCTTTAATCTCCTCTATTTCCTTGTCCAACTTTTGGGCTTCTTTGATCCTATCCAACAGTGTTGGTTGTACTTCCATTGACATGAGATATCCTTCAGGAACTATCTCCAATCTTAGATCTCTGAATTGGGCACACAGATCATCGGGCAATTCTCCCTTAGTAAGGCCATTCACATAGTCCTTGCGGCTTAAAGCATCAACAACAACATTTGATTTACCGGATGGTATTGCAAACTCAAGTCATAGTCCTTGATGAGTTCTAGCCACCTTGTTTGTCTCATATTAAGTTCCTTATGATTTGAAATATGTTTCAAACTCTTGTGATCTGTGAACACTTCACAATGTTTTCCCAAAAGATAGTGTCTCCATGTTTTGAGTGCATGGACAACAGAGGCTAACTCAAAATCATGAGTAGGGTAATTCACTTCATGAGTTTTGAGTTGTCTTGAGGCATAAGCCACAACTTTCCCTTCTTGCATCAAGACTCCACCCAATCCTTGGTGAGATGCATCACAATAGACTTGAAAGTCTTTCTCCAAATCTGGTGTGACACCCCCGGGATCAGGGCTAAACAAATCCCAGACCTCCATCTGAAATAAGCTTAACCTTGATCTCGAGAATATCCAGTGAAGAATCGTAACATGGCAGTGACCCTACGACACAAAAATTTATTACAGCAAGCTCATAATTGAGCAGAGAACCGAATTGTTACAAGCAGAGGTCACTAACCACAAACATCAAACAACGGAAGGCAAATTATGCTATTAAGTATAGAAAACTTAACAAATGGCCTAAGAGGCCTGAAGCATAATGATGACGTCTCAACCCATAGATTCCAAACTGATCTTCAGGTGAGCACTTACTCTGCCAAAAGTACCAACAAAGCAAGGGTGAGTACAGGGTGTACTCCGCAAGACTTCTGGCTAGTGGAGTTGTTTTGCATAAAGCTATCTTTGTTTGTAAAACAAGAGAGAGAAGAATCTCGTCTAGTCAGAGTATTTTAAAAGGGGATAAGAGAGCGACATCTCCGAAATATTGATCATCCTATTTTGATATCCACCGAATCATCATCATCTGAACTAGGATAACCCCCTCGTACCCATGAGGAAGCATCCTTAATCACACGTTGATCTGCCAAGTTTTACGATTAGGTTAAAGTTCTTTATGATCTTGACTCTGGTCGCCAAGTCGTTCATAACCGTGAACACGGATTTTCGAAAAGATTATTACCCTGCAGGGGTGTTCAACTTTACCCACACATACTAACCTTCTCTTAATGACACATGATTAGCCCTCTTCCTTGGAAGGCCGGCAGAGGGTGGTTAGACACGACCTTTACCTTGCTTTCGCTGAGATCATGAGTCACGCAATAAGTATGGTTCCGCCATAACGGGTCAAATCCCGAAGCTGGTACTTAAAGATGTGAGGCAAGGTTGGTTTACCAGGGGCGCTATCTACGCCAAGCAACCTCGGCCACACTTACCTACCTGTTATGAATGCACCTGCACCCGGCAAATCTTTCAAAAGGTTTTCTATGCATATGTCGAATGGAACGCCCAAACTACGTGACTCATGGAATCTACTAGACAAGTTAGTTGCTCGTGAGGTTGTCCAGGACCCATGTGGTTGCACGCTCGTCTTGGTTCCAAAGGCAAGAACTCAGGTCCTAGTGGTGGCGAGCAGTGGGACTAGAAAAAACACATCCCACCGTGGCCTCCCATACAAGCCTTAGCATGTTTAACTCATATCACATCTGATCTCATCTCATCACATTATCCTGTCATACAAGATTATCTGCATCTGATACATCATCTGGATGAACCAAACTGAACAGCTAAGCATGGCTAAGCAAGACACAGATATAAGATCTAGCATTACAGACAAGCCAACCCTAGTTATGTGAGGAGCAGTGGATCAGGTAATATAATCTCAAAGGGAGTATGCAATAGATAGGATACTCTATCTATCGATAAAAGACCACTGTAGAATCGTATGCATCATGGCAAGAATTGAAATGCTTTCGAAATCATAGGATTATATCATGGTGGGGCTATGCTTGCCTTTGCCTGTTGATAGCAGATAAATATATCTTCGGAAGCCTTGTACTTGACTTGGTTATAGTTGGTCAAGTATTGTTCTTCGATCTTCGATCTTATATCTTCGATGGTGTTGACCTCGGGCTTCGATCTCGATCTTGATATCATATTCTACCGAGAAGAACCAAACACCGGAAAGAGAGGGAAACAATCAACACATGGCATCGATGCAATGCTCAAACAATGATGATGATATCACAAGTTAAATTGTATTGAAAAGTAACCCTAAGACATGCTTGGCAATTTAAAAGGGGTTCCGAGGGGTAAAAACCCTAACTCGGAGAAACTCCGGAATCATCTATTAGGGTTACTAGGTTGTTCTAATTAAACTTGTCATTTAAGTTATTGAACAATGCATGATTATAGCTTAGGTACCTAGGTTTCATTTTTCTGAACATTTTGATATATTATTCATATTTTTCTGACTTATAAATTAAAAGTTATTGAACTTACAATATTATATGAATTTCTGGAATTAATTAAAACCTTTTTCTGAAATTATTAAACATCACTAGAACTTTTTACACCAGGGCTTCTGCTAGCCCTAGAGATCGACAGATGGGCCCTAGGCCACCTCAGCATCCTCGTGGGCAAAGTGGGACAGGGGGGCCGGTTTGGTTATTTCTCACCGAGGAAGTACTAGCCAGGGAGGCTGACGAGTGGGACCAGAGTCGGATCAACATGCCACGAAGGCGCCACGCGGGACTCGCCGGAGAGCTCGTCGGCCGACGGGGTTTGGCGGTGCTAGGGAACGAGCGGGCTGGCGCAGAGGGTTGCGTTGGACGTGGCTCTATGCAGGCGACCTCAAGGTGGCGGCGCCGCTTGGGTTAGGTTGCCGGAACAGGAGACGACGGCCGACGGCGGTGGCTACAGGTAGTCGGCGCGGTAGCGATACAGAGAGGAAGAGGAAGAACGGAGAGGACTGGGAGGTGGAGGGGCTCACCATGGAGGCAGTGGAGGGTTCAGCTCGACCAAGCAAGCTCGGACACGTCTGGATTCGTCAAGAACAGCGGTGGCCGGACTTCGGGAAGGAGCTCCCGATTGCGGTGGTTACGGGCACCCTTCGTCGATTCCGTTGGAGGGGAATACCGGCGAGGCGAAGCTCAAGGTGGCCTCGGTTGAGAGAGGGGAGGCCGGTGAAGGGAATATGCCCGAGAGGCAATAATAAAGTGGTTATTATTGCATTCCTTGTTTATGATAAATGTTTATTTTACATGCTATAATTGTATTAATACGGAAACGTTAATACATATGTGTTTAATAAACAAACAGAAAGTTCCTACTTATGCCTCTCTCATAAACTAGCTCGTTGATTAACAAGATGATCAAGGTTTCCTGATCACGAACATTTGTTGTTAATAACGGGGTCACAACATTAGTGTAATGGTGTGATGAACATTCATCCGAAGTATAGCATTACGATCAAAGTCATTGAGTTTATATTGCTATAACAACTTACGAAGTGATCCTAATCCTTAGACCATGAGATCATGTCAATCACTAACACCGGAAGAGTTTCTTGATAACATCAAACGTCACACCGTAACAGGGTGATTATAAAGATGGATTCGGAACTAATAAAGTGTTATGTTGAGTCCCATGGATCGAGAGTGGAATTTGTTCATCCCGATGACGGATAGATATACTCTGGGCCCTCTCGGTGATATCACATTGGTTAGCTTGCAAGCAAGTGATTTGATCACTAGAATGTTATATCACGGGAATGAGAAAAGAGTGCATGTCAGTAACGAGATCAAACTAGGTATGGAGATACCGATGATCGAATCTCGGACATGTAATATATCGCGAAACAAAAGGATTAAGATACTAGCGTAAAAGGTTCCGACGATCACAAGAAAGTCATCGTTGAATGTGTGGGAGTCAGTATGGGTCTCTAGATCCCGCTTCTGATTATTGATCCAAGAGGGGTCTCGATCATGTCCGCATTATTCGCAAACCGTAGGGTGACACACTTAAGAGACACCGACATCCATTTGGAGCAAAAGTTTCATGCCGAAAAGAATAACAAGCGCAGGAATTTATTTCACTAGATACCAAAACAGGTTTTCGGGTGAAATTGCATAAAGTGGTTATGCATGGAAATAGAATTCTAGCAAGGGGTTATTTGTGAATGTTTGTCATTAAAGTAATTGACAAAATTCGTAATAAAATAAAAGAGTTTTATTTAATGAGAGTTTGCATTAAATTTGGTGGAAATTTAATGGGAATTTGAGTGGGTTTTTGAGTGGAGAAAATTGAAGGGCCATTTTGTGAGTGGAGTGTCCACCCACATGAATGAGGGAGAGGTGGGGGCACCCTCCATGGCCGGAGGCCATGCCCCCTTGGGCTGCCCTCCTCCCCTATATAAGGAGCCCCTCCTCTCACTTCTCACTCACACCTCCTCGTGAAGGATCTCTCTCCCCCTCTAGAATTTATTCCCCATGGTCTCGGACTAGCGAGATACATGTTCCCGGTGGCTATTCAGCAAGAAAGAGTTGTGCTTCTGCTGCATCGCTGGAGCGAGGAGGCGGAGGTTGCTCGGTGCCTCGAACGTGTGTGCGAGCACGGATGCGCTGCTGTTTTGCGGCGCTAGGACTTCCTCTCGATCTTGAGATCGGCAAGAGATCGTCTACATCAACCACGAGTTTGGACTCGTTAAGCTTTGTCAGTCTTCAAGGGTATGTTCTCTACGGATTTACATCCGCCCGTTGTTTGTATCTAGTAGATAGATCTTGGTACATAGTTGTTCCCATCGTAGGAAAATTTTTGTTTTCTATGCTGCGAACCCTACAATGGTATCAGAGCCGGATCTATGCGTAGATACTTTGCACGGGTAGTACACATATGAGTATGTGGGTGATGATGATCATTTTATTGCTTCTTTGTTGTACTTTGGATATTGGTGGCATAGTGGGATGAAGCGGCCCGGACAAACTTTACATGTCCTCGCACATGAGACCTGTTCCACGCTTGACATGCAACTAGTTTTGCATAAGTGGCTAGCGGGTGTCTGTCTCTCCTACTATAGTCAATATCTAATTTGCAACGAGTTGTCAACAATTTGGTTATCCTCGTTGTGGTTCATGTTCGTAGGTAAGAACGGTTCTATCTTCGAAAGCCCTAAGCCACGTAAAACTTGCAATGGATAAATTAGAGGCGTCTAGTTTAGATTGTTGCTGGGCTAGTGTTATGATATGGTGATGTTGTAAGTAAAAGTATGAGATGATACTCTTACAACACACATAGCGTGTAAGTTCCATAGATGATAGAGATCATACCACGGTGCACATGATGGAGATCATATGCGGGAACCATATCATTTCACTAATAAACATGTGATGTTTTGATTGCATCTTATATTGCGTGTTTGGCGTTTTATTAGCATAATAAGATGATCCCTCATTTAGATATCAAGATAAGAATGTGTTCTTCCTTAAGTATGCACCGACAATGTTTCGTCGCTTCAAGACATCACGTGATGATCGGGTGTACTTGAATCCATGAGCATATCTCGGGTGTAAGACAGTTACACACGCGAATACTAAGGTTCTTACTTGGCGAGCCTAGCATATACAGACATGGCCTCGGAACACGGACCGAAAGGTTAAGCATGAGTCATATGTTTTGATATGATGACCATATGGATGCTCGCCTTTGAAGCTACACCGACTCACGTGATGATCGGACTTGGTGTAGTGGATTTGGTTCATGTAATCACCAAAAAGACACGAGGGATGTCGTTTTTGAGTGGGAGTTCATTTCTAATTTGGATTAGTAGAACTCAATTTATCATAAATTAAATCAAAGTGAATTTGCATAATTTGTTGTAGTTATTGGCATTCGTTCACCACCTTATGCTTAGTTGTAATTGAGATAATAGAACTATAGAATTCTGGATATATACTTTACAAACTGGTATCGTATTGTGTTGAATGTCAATCTAAAGTTTAAAGTCCTATTGCAAACTTTCAGCAAACTCTATTTACTCCGTGAAATTTAATAGTTAGTATTAAATCGAGAGTAACAATTCCAGTGTTAGTATCTTAAGTATCATGTTTTCCTCCATGATTCTTGATTGTTTTAGTATGAAGTTTATCTAGGAGCTGAAAGAATTGTTTTAGAAACCATCATGTGTGACAGATATAACGATATCTGAAAAAATGTTTTGGTTGCAATATGATAGAGTATAATATATATTCTCATATTGGATGAGAATTTGCAAAGGTTGGAGATGCTAGACATCCTAATCATCCAAAAGGGTTTTGGAAAGTAATGTTATACTCACGATTCGCCTTTATAAGATACAGTAGCTTGATCATGAAAGTCGTCATGATAAGGATGAATAGAAGATGTATGTAAAGTGTTTACTACACTAAAAGATTACTAAAGAATGGATTTTGAAAGAATACCGATCATTTTGATGATGGTGATCTACTTCAAAGTGCAAGTCCAAAGGTATTATTATTTGAATATACATGCTTTGGACTATGTGTCATGTATATGGCGTCACTTTTGATGTTGATAGATTCTTTAAAAGAAAAAGGAAATGCTGAAAGAGAATCTATAAAATATATTTGGCAGAAAAGAAAAGATTGGAAATATCCAATTTAGGTATATGGATGATATACATGTTATGGTTGTATTCTTTGCTTGTTAAACAATGTGGTTCTTGGGTATTGGATACCGAATTAGTTGGTATGAAATTTCATACGGAACAACGCAATTCATGAACCACAATGGCCTAAGTAACTAGCAAGAGAATATGTGATGATGTTCATCGAAAACAAACAAACCGTTGTTTGCATTTCTCATTGACATCAAAGCTTGACTTCAAGATTTGTTTTAATAATTGTTATTTGAATCAGGTATTATGAGAACAAAGGTTGTTCAAATAATTACCGTGTTCCATATAAGATGGATGATTTGCAAATCTAGTTGGAGAAATCACATCCATAAAACCTAATGCTAAAATGTCGCAAGACAAATGATTGAAAGATCACTTACGAAGTGACATCGCTGTTTAAATTATATTGGAAAGAAAACATGAAGAATCTCCATATTCATGGATTTTTGGAGTCTTTGATTTGATCAAGTGACGCTTGTGAGACTTTCCACGTGATAATTAAAACTTCGTTCAAAGGCCAAAGAAGAACGAATGACTAAAATTATTGGAATTTATACATATCGATGTATGTAGTCCATTATGTGTAGTCAGAAGCGATTGATTTCAACTTCATACGCTTTCTCTGGAAATTTGAGTGAATATTCACTTAATGAGAAAGAAGTGTGAAATATTTGAAAATGTTCAAAGACTTTCAAGATGAAGTGAAAATCATTGTGACAAGAAAATAAATGGTTTATGATTTTATCATAAGGGATTTATTTGAGTTACAAGTGTAACAAGAAAAATAAATGAATTATGATTTTATCATAAAAGGGATTTATTTGAGTTACAAGTTTAGCAAAACACCTAGATTTACATCTCCCAAAACACCATAGGAATATGGAGTGTTTGAGATTTGTAATGAAACCTTGTTTGACATGGTTGGATCAAAGGTGTTATTGATAAAACTGCCATTATGTTTTAAAAGATTAAAGCTTTAGAGACTTCCGCTTTTACACTGAAAAGAGCTCCATCTTGATTCGTTGAAATGACACCATGGAAGTTATGGTTTGGGGTAAAACCCAAGTTGTCATTTCTTAAATTTTGGTATGCTAAACATAAGTAAGATGTTTACAACCGAAGTCGGATGAGCATGTCTTTGTAGGTTATTTCGAATAACAATTGGTTATTCCTCCATAACACCAAGGACAAAAAGGTTTTGTCGCTTGAAACGTGAAGTTTCTTGAAGAAGGAATTTTTCATAAATGTTAAGTGGGAGGACAATAGAACTTTGATAAGGTTAACGAACCTTAGCTATATGTGCTGAGTTGCGCAGTGCCGAAAAATGTTCCGGAGGCAGCCAGAATGCTCATGGATTACGTGCCTCAAGTCACGGAGGTCTAAAGTTCCTATTGAACCAAGAAGGTCGGATAAACAATCAAATGATTAAGATTTGAGAGTAAATCATTATTGTTTGACAATGATGAACCGACTATATGCAAAGAAGCGATGATGGGCCCTGACTCCGTCAAATGGCTTGAAGCCATAAAATCCGTGATAGTTCCATACACGAGAAATCAAGTTTTGAACTTGGAAGACCCTCCGGAAAGGTGTAAAAACCTATCGGTCATATTTGGATCTATAAAGAAACAGACATGGATGTTTCACATCTATGAAATAGTCGACATGTCGTAAAGTATTTTACGACAATGTTCAAGGAGTTGACTATGACAAGATTTGATCTTTCATAGCGATATTTAGTCTGGATGGATTAAAATAGCAACCACTACATATAATTTGGTATATGGTAGATGAATAAACAAAACAAAGTTCTTTTAATAGAATGGTTACCTATGACGTGTACATGACACGATCCAAAGGGTTTTGTTAATTCAAAGGATGCTAAAAAGGGGCATGCAAACTTCAATTGTTGAAGTAAGCATCGCGGAGTTGGAATCTTCACAGTGATGAAAAAGAGTTTTCATCAGGAGACGATGAAGATGCTTGCATTTGCAAGAAATTAAGTGGGAGCGCAGAGACATATTTCTAATACATTATGTGGAGGACATCTTGTTGATTAGAAATTATGTAATTTTTATTGACAAAGGTTAAGAATTTCATTTCGATGAAAGACTTAGGCAAAACCCGAATATTTAGCATGAATGTCTATAGTGGATAGACTGTGACGCTAATATGGTTGTGCCAAACGTACATATATGAGATATTGAAGGAGTTCAATATAGAAACAACTAGAAACGGTTCTTGTCGCATGGAAAAGAATTGAATCAAGATTCAAGTGTATCGACACTTGATAAGTGAAACAAGATTCAGTGCTTTGACACTTGATGAGTGAAATCACGAGAATGTTTTGATCAATCAAACCATGATATGTACACATCCAGATATGTCCTATGCTCTAAGTGTGATGAGCATATACCAGAATGAATCATAAAATGATCATTGGACGATAGTAAGGATATTCTTATGATCTTTTGAAAGAACTAAGAATATATTTGTGTAGAGGTGACAAACAATTACAAATAGTTCATTGTAAAGAGTTACATTGATACTAGTTTTGTCACAAGATACAAATTAAATTTATCTCAATTTAAACTATGGGTGGCACAATGTAATGGAAAGGAGATTCCATGATGGATTTGGATGAAATCCATAGTTAAGACATTGTGACGAATACTACAACAAAAGGCTAAGTATATGACTGCTATAGGAGCAGCAAAGGAAGGAATTTGTGTCAAGTAGTTTGTTATCAAACTAAGGTGTTGTTCGCAACGGGCTAACACTAAAGATATATTATACGACAATAGTATCGACGTGTTTTAACCCCAAGGAACTAAAGGTCTCACCAAAAGACCAAATTTATATAATGCCATCTCATTGGAGAATGAGTGATGCGTGAAGACGCAAAGACATGCAAATACACACAGACCTGAAAGTGTCAGATCCGTAGATTATGTTAACCACTTGCAATTGCGTATATGGAACACCGGAAAGCCATAAGAGTTCAATACGCAAAGTTTTCAAACTAGATTATTGTCTCTAGTGCAAGTGGGAGACTGAAGGGAATATGCCCGAGAGGCAATAATAAAGTGGTTATTATCGCATTCCTTGTTTATGATAAATGTTTATTTTACATGCTATAATTGTATTAATACGGAAACGTTAATACATGTGTGTTTAATAAACAAACAGAAAGTTCCTAGTTATGCCTCTCTCATAAACTAGCTCGTTGATTAACAAGATGATCAAGGTTTCCTGATCATGGACATTGGATGTTGTTAATAACGGGGTCACAACATTAGTGTAATGGTGTGATGGACATTCATCCGAAGTATAGCATTACGATCAAAGTCATTGAGTTTATATTGCTATAACAACTTACGAAGTGATCCTAATCCTTAGACCATGAGATCATGTCAATCACTAACACCGGAAGAGTTTCTTGATAACATCAAACGTCACACCATAACAGGGTGATTATAAAGATTGATTCAGAACTAATAAAGTGTTATGTTGAGGCCCATGGATCGAGAGTGGAATTTGTTCATCCCGATGATGGATAGATATACTCTGGGCCCTCTCGGTGATATCACATTGGTTAGCTTGCAAGCAAGTGATTTGATCACTAGAATGTTATATCACGGGAACGAGAAAAGAGTGCATGTCAGTAACAAGATCAAACTAGGTATGGAGATACCGATGATCGAATCTCGGACATGTAATATATCGCGAAACAAAAGGATTAAGATACTAGCGTAAAAGGTTCCGACGATCACAAGAAAGTCATCGTTGAATGTGTGGGAGTCAGTATGGGTCTCCAGATCCCGCTTCTGATTATTGATCCGAGAGGGGTATCGATCATGTCCGCATTATTCGCGAACCGTAGGGTGACACACTTAAGAGACACCGACATCCATTTGGAGCAAAAGTTTCATGCCGAAAAGAATAACAAGCGCAGGAATTTATTTCACTAGATACCGAAACAGGTTTTCGGGTGAAACTGCATAAAGTGGTTATGCATGTGAAATAGAATTCTAGCAAGGGGTTATTTGTGAATGTTTGTCATTAAAGTAATTTACAAAATTCTGAATAAAATAAAAGAGTTTTATTTAATGAGAGTTTGCATTAAATTTGGTGGAAATTTAATGGGAATTTGAGTGGGTTTTTGAGTGGAGAAAATTGAAGGGCCATTTTGTGAGTGGAGTGTCCACCCACATGAATGAGGGAGAGGTGGGCGCACCCTCCATGGCCGTCGGCCATGCCCCCTTGGGCTGCCCCCCTCCCCTATATAAGGAGCCCCTCCTCTCACTTCTCACTCACACCTCCTCGTGAAGGATCTCTCTCCCCCTCTAGAATTTATTCCCCATGGTCTCGGACTAGCGAGATACATGTTCCCGGTGGCTATTCAGCAAGAAAGAGTTGTGCTTCTGCTGCATCGCTAGAGCGAGGAGGCGGAGGTTGCTCGGTGCCTCGAACGTGTGTGCGAGCACGGATGCGCTGCTGTTTTGCGGCGCTAGGACTTCCTCTAGATCTTGAGATCGGCAAGAGATCGTCTACATCAACCACGAGTTTGGACTCGTTAAGCTTTGTCGGTCTTCAAGGGTATGTTCTCTACGGATTTACATCCGCCCGTTGTTTGTATCTAGTAGATAGATCTTGGTACATAGTTGTTCCCATCGTAGGAAATTTTTTGTTTTCTATGCTGCTAACCCTACAGCCGGAGACCGTGGGGAAATGGCGAGCTCGCGGCTAGGGTTCCCAGGCAGAGTGAAGGAACGCGAGAGGGAGAGCTCCAGGGGAAAGGGAGGAGATAAGAGGGAAGCAGGGCATCGCTGTGGTCTTATCCCATCTCCCAGGGCGGCGGCGCGCATCACGGCGGCTAGGCAGCATCGGGCGGTCGCGGCGACGACAGGAAGCTGCTTGACGTCGGCGCGTCATTAACGAAGACAACGACGGAAAGAAGACCGAAGTGGTACGGTCCTGGGATGGGCCGTGCTGGGCTGGTTGCGGCTGCTGTGAGCAGCAGGAAGGAAAGAGAGAGCTGGGCCTTCCTGGGCTGCTGCTCAGCTTCTGGTTTTTCTTCTGAAAATCCTTTTCCTTTTTCTGTTTCTAATTTCTCTTTTGCAATTCATTTTGAATTATGTTTTGGTATATTTCAAAAATACCAGAGGATGTTATAAAATATACAAAATATTGTAAGGACCCTTTTATTCAATTTGGGCCCCATTATTTTGGTAGTTTTCAAAATATAAAACTATTTGAAAAAGTTTCAAAGAGAGAGGGAAAGGGTTTAGGGTTTTATCTATTTCTTCCTTGCATGCATTCTTTAATATGATGCTCATGAATTCACAAACAAAACCCTAATAATGTTTATCTAAAACTGGGGCGTTACAGCTGGCAGACATAAGACTGGTGCTGACACTAGTCTCTTCTTCAATTCTTGGAAACTGGCTTCACAACCTTCTGTCCAATCGAACTTCTTCTCTTTCTTAAGCAGCTCTTTCATTGGTTTTGCCACTTTCGAGAAATTCTCAATGAACCTCCTGTAGTACCCGGCCAAGCCTAGGAAACTACGGACTTCTTTCACTGACTTGGGATATTCCCACTCAGTCATAGCTGACACCTTTGCAGGATCGACAGCTATTCCATTTCCCTACACAACATGTCCTAGAAAACCAACTTCATTCAGCCAAAATTCACATTTGCTGAACTTGGCATATAACTTGTGCTCTCTGAGCTTCTCTAGAATCAATCGCAAATGTTCTTCATGTTCTTTGTCACTCTTTGAGTAGATCAATATGTCATTGATGAATACGACAACAAACTTGTCAATAAACTCCATGAACACCTTGTTAATCATGTTCATGAAATAAGCCGGTGCATTTGTTAGCCCAAATGGCATCATAGTATACTCATACAGTCCATACCTAGTGGTGAAAGTAATCTTAGGTATGTCTTGCTCTCTAATCTTTAGCTGAAAATAGCCTGATCGGAGATCAATTTTTGAGAATACACGAGCTCCTTTTAGCTGATCAAATAGATCATTGATTCTAGGCAAAGGATACTTGTTCTTTATAGTCACCTCATTGAGTGAACGATAATCTATGCATAGCCTCTAACTTCTGTCTTTCTTCTCCACGAACAGAACTGGTGCACCCCAAGACGAAGAACTTGGTTGGATAAATCCTTTCTTCAACTGTTCACCAAGTTGTTTCTTGAGTTCCTTCAATTCATCCACAGACATCTTGTAGGGTCTCTTGGCTATGGGTCCAGATCTTGGCAGTAAGTCAATCAGAAACTCTACATCCCTATCTGGTGGCATTCCCGGCAATTCCTACGGAACCACATAAGGATATTCCTTCATTACTGGCACACTGTCTAGGCTAATCCCTTTAAGAGAATTTAGCTTACTCCCTTTTGGTTCAAAGTTAGACTTGAACCTAATCCTTCTCTTATCCGGGGTTGTGAGTGTGACAGTACGATTGGCACAATCTAGTACTCCTTCACACTTAGTCATCCAATCCATGCACAAAATTACATCCAATCCTTGGGAATCTAGGATTATCAGACTAACTGTAAACTTATACTTCCCAAATTCTATCACTAGATCATGACATCCAAAATTTACTATCATCTCTCCACCTGGAGAGCTTACTTTAATAGGACATCCAATATTTTCAGTTGGAAGTCCATTTTTATCAATAAATGCTCTTGATATGAATGAATGCGATGCGCCGGTATAAAAAAGGATAAGTGCTAGAAAAGAATTAATCTTGAACTTACCAACAACAGCATCAACCTCTTCATGGATTTCTTCCACATTGATGTGGTTCACATGACCCTTCTGGAAAGGATTGGGCTTGTTGGCTCCATCAGCTTTCTTTTCTAGGCATTCATTTGCATAGTGCCCAGTTTTCTTGCATTTGAAACACTCAACCTGACTGATGTATCTCTTTGCAGGCTGATTTCCACCAATACCACTGTGATTGCTCTTGTGTCCACTCTTGTGGTTCTTATATCCACCATCTTCATGACTACGGTGGTGCTTGTTATCATGGTGACGGTTACTGTTGTGGTGGCTGTTATACTTCCCATGCTTGTAGGATCCAGAACCTCCACTGTCATCACCATGGGAACGCTTGTGTGACGATCCCGAACTATGCTTATCAAAATGATGCTTCATCTTCCTATTATCCACCTGTTTCATCTTGCTTTCCAAGATGGTGGCTTTGTCACACAGTGATTGATAAGTTGGGACATATGCAACAGACAGCTGCATGCACATCTCATCATTCAGCCCTTCAAGGAATTTTTCCTTCCTCTTAGCATTAGTGTCAACATCATCCGGTGCATAGAGTGCTAGATTGTTGAACTCCTCAATATATTCTTCCACACTGCAGTGACGTTGCTTAAGATTGTGGAACTCCTTCTTCTTCAAACCCATCACTCCTGATGAGATATGGGCAGTGCGGAATCCATCCTCAAATATTTCCCAAGTCACTTCCTCAATAGGAGGTGTGATTTGGAAGTTGTCCCACCATGTGGCTGCTGGTCCCTCATGTAGATGTGCTGCAAATCTAACATTTTCCTCATCAGTGCAGCCCACAGTGACCAAGTCCTTGTTTACAGAACGTAGCCAGTCATTGGCTATCATAGGATCAGTGGTTCCCGAGAACTTTTTAGGCCTCAACCTCAAAAACCTTGTAAGCATATCAAAGGATGGTGGGTTGTTTTGATTGTTGTTGTTGTTGTTTTTTTTTCTAATTCTGATTCGCCATGAACTAGGTCATCATTTGCATCAACTGCGTTTGGGCTGTCATCAGCTGTTGCATCTCATTGCCATTGTTGTTATTGTTGTTTTGGTTGGGATTGGCGCGATGGGGAGGCATCTGTGGTTTCAATAAGGATAAGTAATGAGATATAACCCATAGATACTAACATGTACAATACGTTGCATAGAAACAATCACAAATAAACAAGCGTAGAGTTTAAAAAACGTGAACAACAAGTTTTTAAAAAGTAAACATGCTAGAAAAGCCATCCACATGTTGGATGATCATTGCGACTCGATAAATAAAAGGATGATAGATAAATAGATAGCCGAGTAGTCAACACTACTCCTCCATGTCGACCTCCACATCCACTAGAGTAAGTCTGGCTGTCTACATGGTTGTCTTGTACTCCTCCACGCTGGTGGTCAAAGCATCAACCTTCACCTGGAGGGCTCTCTTCTGCGAGCGCAGCCTCTCTATCACTCCCTGCTGAGTCTCTAGCTCAAGGTCCTTCAGCTCTATCTCGGACCTCATCTCTTTGAACTTCTTGTTCCTATCTTGCACTCTCTTCTCTTGATTCTTGAACCTCTTGTCTTGGCTCTCGAACCTAGCCTACATCTCCTTGATGATCTCATCCTTCTCCGTGAAGGCCTTGTCCTTATGCCTCAACTGAACCTGTAGCTCATCATTGCTAATCATGACGTTGGTCCTATCAGTGTCGAGGTGTCTAACGAGGCTCTCTAGGTCCTGAAGATACAGATGCACTGGCTCAATAGTCTCTCTAGTGGCATCGTAATACACTACAGTCTCTCCTTCCTCATCACATCTCTCAAACGGGTGTAAGTAGAGGCCCCTGAGCTCGAAGGAGTGTCGTCCACAAAGGCGTTCAAGTAGCTCCTGCATGACTACGTCGAGTCCCTTCTCCTTGTCATCATGCATCAACTTGAAGGAAATCTCCTTGGTGGGTGGGTCCGACTGGCGTCCTGGCTGCGAGACTCTAAATCCCCATAGATCCTTCCTCTCGAACTTCGTAAGCTGAAGTCCCTTAATATTAGGGAGGGGGAGATTGAGCACACTAGTGAGTTCCACAATACGAGAACCAAAACGAGTTCCCTTGAACTCCTCGGTGGTGCTGACAACAAAGCTAGGCATCTATTGCATAGGATAGAGAAAAATTAGAAATAACGCAAGTAAAGAGAAAAACATAAGATAGTGAAACAAAAGCCAAAAGCATACATGAAACACACAAGTCATGGCATACAATATTCAGTCACAAACACTAAGGTTCAAACATAACTTAGACAAAAAAATTCCATACCACATAGGTTGATATGATCAAATTATTAACGCGAGAAAACGACAAGTGTGGTGGTCCAACTATTAGAGTACGTCACAATACTCACTCATATGCTAAGTCTATGATATCTTCCCTTAGACGTTTTATGGCGATCTCTAAGTATTGGGTATACTTCTTCTCCTGTCTAAGTTCATTTTGAGTGTTGAGCATTCTACACTTGAGTCTTTCACCAAGCTCCTTGATAGAATTCCATGTTGCATTCCTTGCAGAGTCAAAGAATGACATATACATTTCTGAGTTGGTGACCATGTAGAATCTTGACTCTTTGTGGTTGTCCCCCTTGTTTTTGTACAAGTGGAGTTGTACCCACCAATATTCTTCTCCTTCATCCATCACTGGAAATCCCTTGTACACGGCTTCACCATGTATTCCCAAGCTAACCATGAGGGTTTTGAGTGCCTTGGGAAACTCTGACTCACATTCTAAAGGCATGGTCATGAGTGGTCCCTTTCTGACGGAATAGTTGATGGAGTTCATCTACAAATAGAGATGAGAAAGAAGATTAGAAGAGGTTTACGAGAAGAAAAAGACAAGTGTGGAATTTTTGCAAAGAGTTGCATTTTTTTCCTAGTGGTTTCCTTGGTCTAATCCATCTTAGGGTCATAATCCTACAGCCAACACGATGCTCTGATACCATATGTAAGACCCCCACCAATTAAGGTAAAGATCCCTGTGATTGCAATGCTAGCCCCTGGATCGTAATGCTAGCATCCACAGTTTAAGATGAAGTACACAGATACAAAGGTCATTATTACATCGTTATTCCATAGATAACATAGTCTTTACAACTCATTAGCCCATGGCTAATACATAGAGTTCACAATACTTAACAACATAAATAAAGTCTTTATCTTCATGTGCCACAGGCAAACATGTTGAGTGTAGACTCACAACCCTAGAACCATCAGAGTAACCTGCAACATCATAAGTTACAACCACAGAGGGTGAATACATTTGGAATTGTATTGGCAAGTGTACCATAGTATAATAGTAGTATCTAATAACTATATGAATTTGTCTAAGTGTACCTCAGGCTTGCTTTTCTCAAAATAAGGTTTTCTTATCAGTTGAAAACACTAAGTTTTTGTTTGTCAAAAACACCCAAGGAACCACCAATAGACATTGGTGAACCTTTACCCTTGTTCAACCACAAGTTTTAACTTAGAGAAATTGGGATGAGGAGATCCTTGATTGCTTCAATGTCTTTGATGCTCAAATTGTCCGTTGCCGGGGACACGACTAAGTACTTAGGTTTTACCCTCTCGAGAGTTGGTGCACTTTCCCCACAATACTCGACATGCATCGAGACGAGACTTTTCAGAAGCATTCCCTTAGACCACCATGGACACGTTCCATCCTATAAACCCTACCACCAACTATCCATCTGGCTAAGTTCTTCCAACCTATTTGGTCAAGGCAGAGCCCATATGCCATGTGGTTGCACTAGAAGCTTCTCAACACTAAACATCTCAAATATCTTTGTTCCTGGGTGGCCATCCACAAGTGTGATACACAAGGTAAACCATAGACATGGGCCTTGTGTAACCACTCAACACAAACCGATCTTCCCATTCCATCCAGGTGATTCATTCAATTAGTTGTTTTATTAATCAAAAACACATAGTCATAGACCTAGCAATATTTCAAGCATGAATATTTCTCATGAATTATGAGTTTAATAGATCCCCTTTAGCAGAAAGACATATATTCCTTGCTCATTATCAGACAATCACTTATTTTATTCCCAAACCTCGTGTGGGACTAATCGTTTTCATTTACCATCTCATGGAAAACCCTTTTGGTTCCGCTTAGCCCTATCGGGTATTTTAATGCTAGGTTCTATAGGAACTGGACGATCCTATTTGGTCAAATACCTAACGAAAAATTATGATTTTCCTTTCATTAAGGTACGAGGGCTTCTTATTCCACAAGAACGAAAGCACCTTTTCATTCTTTCATATATCCATTCTACTAGCTAGGCTAATCATACTATCATAACATGTATCTTTACTTAGGAAAATTCTAAGACAACAACTATAGGATTACCATAGCATAGCATATACTTAGAGAGAAAAATCCCAATGCAAATCCTACTCAAAATATCACTAGTGCATAGATAAAATAGTTGGACAAAATATGAAGCATCACTTGCCTTGGTAGCTAGGAGAGTAGCAACAGTCCTCACAATCACAATCACCAAAATCTACACATAAAATCATAACACCACATTTAATTTCAATATTCAAACAAAAATACATATGAATGCATGCAAATGCAATGGAATAATTTTCTACACTAAGCAAGTCAAACAAAACAGTACTGATCACAAAGTAAACTTTCTAGGATCTAAATAAACCAAGAATTACTTTAAAACAATTTTCTAAACATTTTATATAGCCAAAATAAGCCTACAAATGGTTCTGCAAATAATCCTATTTTTCCAGAAGCAAAAGACTAATTCAAGGTCATAGATGTGTAGGGATTAATTTTCTGAATCCATTGATATATTATTCGTAAATTTTGGACAAACAGAACAAAAATTATTAAATTTACAAGTTAATTCATCTAATAGATTTAAAAACATATTTCAAATCAAATTCACAGACGCATGGAAGCGTCTGATTCGCTGATACCGCTTCGGTCGGATCGCGTTCACGGGCCATTAGATCTAAGTTAGATCATGCGGCTAGGATTGCTCGGTACCGCTTCACTTAAGTGATCTATCTGCGGTGTTGGATCTAGATCCAACGGATCTGGACGATGCGACCATAGCGGGGCGACGCTGATGGCGTTGGGTGGTGCCGATGCTTACCAGAGTCGCATGGATGCGAGGAAGCTCAAGGTGGTCGTGGATTGGACAGGGGCGTACAATCGCGGTGCGGGAGCTCGTCAGAGTTGGTTCTGGCATCGGGCGTTCGCGAACGGAGACGGGGGCGACAACCTGGTGCGCAAGGGAACAAACGGCATGCATAAGCAGATGCGCAAGATAGAGGCGAACTCACTCGTGTGAACTAGAGATTAAGGGGGACACAAGCCTCACCGGAATGGCTTATCGGAGTCACGGTCGGTGTTGGGTGCTTGCATAGCTTGTTGAGGGCGACGTTCTGAGGCACAAGAGAGCAAACGGAAAGCATTAGAAGGAGCGCAAGAGGATGGCGAGAAAGATAGCATCAACCAGAGGGAGAGGGGTCGAAGGAGCTCACCGGGATTTGTCACCGGAGACGTGCGGTACTGTGGCGGTGTGAGCTCAAGAACTGGTAGCCTGGGGGCACTCGAGCGATGTGGTTTAAAGGGAAAGATGCGGGATAGGGAGGGGATAAATAAGCGGGCGTCAGGGGTGAGGATTACTGCCGAAATCAATGGGATTGATTCGAATTTATTCGGGGAAGAAACAGCCGGCGACAGCACGGTCAGCGGCGCGAGATTGAAGGCGATGGCGACGACGTGGCGTGGGGCCTGCCTATCAGCGAGAGGGGTGTGGCTCGCGCGGGTGAGAAAGAGAGAGGGGGAGGGGAAACCCCGGGTGGGATAGATGGGCCAAGAGTGGGATTGGGCTAGATAAGTTGCTGCTTTTTATTTTTTTCCTTTTGCTCTTTTTCTTTTCTATTTTGATTTTCTGAAATGAATTTGAATGGCCAATTCAAAACTGTTTGAATTCAAATCTTCACCAAATTTTTGTATGGTGATCCTAGTATTCAAAAGTGTGTCAAACACATACATTCATTCAAAAATCATTTTGAGGTCATAAAATAAAATAAAAACCATGCCCCATACAGATATAATAAAAGGGGTATAATATGGTTTTATTTTAGGGTTTAGCTTTGAAAATTTTTGTGCAAGATCAAAATGCCATGATGTTATGAATGAAATACATGACTTTGCATTTGATGAAATTTGGGATGTTACATCAACTTTAGTTACTTGCAAGTTTTTGTCATAGTAAATACATGTGTATCATAGAAAACCGCCAATAGGGTACCCCTTGCACATGACACGCGAGCTTTCCCATATCACAATGACAAGGCAAGCACACAATGAGCATCTCAGCAATCTTCTTATTTACCATGGGAATGTGGTGCTTTTTTCTCTCTTTTATCTTTTTTTCTGTATCTCATATCTCTTTTTTTCATAAGAAGAATGCTTCATATATTGCTCACTATGGTGATGCTGCAAGTTTCCACCATGATTAGGCATGACTTAGGCTAGCGGCCCATGCGTTTCTCTAACACATATACATAACTCCATGGACTTACAATCTCCCCTTTTATTTCACACCGACGACATCCAGAAACAAAAGAGCATGTTATCAACGGGGTAGATATTTACAAGTGTTGAAAGCGTTCCTCGTGACAGCACGGTTCTGCTAATCCCAACGTATAAGTGCAATTATATACAACATAGATGACACAATGGTTCAAGTTTATTAGGGGCAAGAAAAATAAAGTGTTCCATCAAGTTCGTGAGAGCTTTAATCACTAGTGTTTCACATAACAAAATACTTTTTAATTGGAAGGTAGATGAAAACAAGAATTTACTTGAAAAAGTGTAAAACACCATGCATAGGAATTTATAGTGGACACTTTGGAATAACTTGGTTTCATGGGAGTTGGATGCATGAGTAGATCTTACTCAATACAAGTGGAGGCTAGCAAAAAGACTAGGAGCGACTAACTAAGAGAGTAATAATGGCCATAATCATGCAGAGCGACAAAACATTATCAACTAAAGCATAAAGTGGTATCACAAGTCAAAAACTAAATGATCATAGAAGCTAATGGTGACCGGTTAAAGTCATAACATGGTGTGAGCATGTGCCAAGTCAACCCAAACAAAGCATCAAAGGAGAATACCACAATACTATGCTTTTATATGCTAAAACAACTCATGATTCTTTCAAGGCACACTAAGCAATCTCAATTGGTTGGAGCAAGTCATGCTAAAGCAATAATCACTAATCATAAGGTCAAAACAACATCTAGCATGACATGATAAAGTCTAAGCCATAGTCAAAGAAAGCTCACTGTTGTACCACTATAAGCATGAAACTTTCTACTCTTTTCCAACACCAATCAACTTATTTGAAAACACTCCAACTACTTTATTCAAGCAAAGTAATCAAACAAAAACCAAGAACAAAAACTAAGACGCTCCACGAACAAAAGAACTGTGCATGAAACAATAAAAACGAAGTGTCTAGAAAGAGACCTGAGCTTTTTATTGATGAAGAAGGGGATGCCTTGGGTATCCCCAAGCTTTGACGCTTGTACCTCTTGAATATTTCTTGGGGTGACTGTCACATCCCAAAATTTTCCAAATTTTGAAATGTGAAAAATAAACAAAGAAAATAATTAGATGATGAAATTTAGGGGGAAAAGAAACTTTTTGTGTTTCTAAATGGAAACATCAAAACCTTACTTGAACAAAAACTTGAACGAGAAAACAACAAACAAATTTTCAAATAGATCAAATGCATTCATGCATGGAATGTATCTTGATTTTGAACATTTGGAAAAGATAAACCTAAACCCTAAACCCTAATAAAAGAAATCACCATCAAGATCACTCCAAGACTATGGCTTTGTTCCATATAAAAATTTAGCAACAACATTCCTAGTTGACCAATAATGGTAACCAACAATATTACAAAACTATGGGAATTGATTTCACTCAATTTGGAGCCATGGATAAAAACTTATGATTTTATAAGATAAAAGAAAGTATTCCAAGGCTAATAAAGCTCATAGCTAAAATGAATGCTTAATTGTGAACAAAGTAATCCTAAAAGGATTTATAAAGATAAATAATTATTAAATGGAATTATACAAATTGGAATCACTATTTTTGGAAATATAAACAAAAATATATGAATTTTATAAGACAAAGAAAGAAATAATTAAATAAGAATTATGTCAAAAACAATTTAAACCATGGCCAAAATCCATAAGTAAATGGAATAAAAGTTATTTAATTAATATAAGGATAAATGGTTATTTAAATAAAATTATATGGGCTTATTGAAGAGTGTGACATTTGAAAGATCAAGGAGAGTACTTAGATTTTCTACTAAAAAGGCAAGTGATACTTTGGTCATCAAAAGTCCTATCTTTTCAATATTTCATTAGTGATATTTTTGTAGTGTGCATGGTTGGACTATTATAAATATTTCTATGCTATGCTAAACCTATAGTATCTACCTTGGTAGTATTTCCTAAAGATAGGAGACATGGTAAGTTTAGAATGCTTAGTCTAGCTATACAGAATTGTGGGTGGAATCATGTTATGATGTCTTATGAAAGTACAAGTATTGTTTTTGGACTAAAGAAAACAACTGATGTTAATGAAACACCTGGGTGGAAATGGGACATGTATGGATTTTTGTTGAGTGGTTACTCAGGGCCCATTTATATGGTTTACCCTGGTGTATCTCACTTGTGGATGGCCACCCAGGAACAAAGAGATTGGAGACATTCTTGTCGCTAAAGCTTCCAGTGCAACCACATGGCATATGGGATCTACCTTGACCAACTAAGTTGCAAGAACTCAGCCAGATGGACAGATGGTGGTAGTGTTGATAGGATGGAATGCGTCCATGGTGGTCTGAGGGATTGTTTCTGAAAAGTCTCGTCTCGATGCATGTCGAGTCTTGTGGGGAAAGTACACCACCTCTCGAGAGGGTAAAACTAAGTACTTAGTCGTGTTCCCAGTTATGGACAATTTTGAGCATCAAGACAGTGAAGCAGTTCAAGAATCTCATCATTCTAATTTCTCTAAGTTAAAACTTGTTGGGTGAACACGGGTAGCACCTGGTTTGTATCTAGTGTTCCATGTTTTATGAAGTGTTTTGAAAAAGAGAAAACTATTTTACAAAGGATAGGGAAAACTTATTTTATGCAAATGCCAACCAAAACTCCACTTAGCCATATATTCATGTAGATGTTAGATTCTCTATATCAATATGATATCACTTGCCAATACAATTCAAATGTATTGACCCTTGTGGCTATAACTTATCATGTTGCAAGTTTTTTTGATGTTAGTGAAGTTTGTTGAGTAAGGATTACAAGTCTGCAACCAACATATTTGCCTGTGGCACATGAAGATGAAGGACTCCATGCTTTATAGTTATACTGTTGTTGTGTAATAAGATAGCCATATGAGCTATGTAAGTTGTAATGAACTATTTTATCTCTGGATATACGATGTAATATGACCTTGTTTCTTGATATTACATCTTAACTGTGAGTGCTAGCTATTCGATCCAAAGAATAGCACTGTAATCACAGGGATCTCTATCTTATCAGATTAGGTCCTTTACATATGGTATCAGAGCACTGTGTTGCCTGTATGTTTGTAATCCTAGGATTTGGATAACCCCTTAGAAATAGAAATTGTATTTGTTCAAACTTATTTACAAAAAATCTTGTAAACTTTTTCCTCGGCATTTTGTTTTGTTTCTATATCTCTCCCTTTTTCAACTTGATGGACAAAGACTTCAACATGAGCAAGGACTTCAACTTGGACATCACTAATGACTTCAAGTGAGATAAGAATAACACTCAAGACCTGGAGACTAAGGAAACTCAACTTAGGAGGAACCATTATAGGTGAATGGTGACTATATCAAACAACTCGGCATGTGTTTAGAGAAACAATCCCGTCAAACTCTTACTAGGTAAGAAACAAGACGATTCATTCAATGGAAACAAATAGGCATATATATAATTATATGTACAAGCTCGATAATAATAATAATACTCCCTCTGTCCCATATTAATTGATTCAAATTTGCCTAGATTTCAATGAATCTAGACACTATTTAGTTTATAGGTTCATCCAAATTTTAACAAATCAAAGTCAATTAATATGGATCGGGGGAGTACATCGAAACGGCCACAAAACAACGTCAAAGGAGACAGAGATAATAAATTATTTATTTTCAGCATTGTACAACCTTACGACTTTAACCTTAGAAGGCTTTGTTCACCAACTTGGTGTCATAAAACCTCTGCAGCAAGTCCCCCCTTTCGAAAAAGAAAAAAAAAAGAATACAACCATACGATTTTAATACTAGGAGGATTCGTTCACCAACTTGGTGTCACAAAACTGCTGTATCAAGTATAAGAACGAGTTTATTATTTTTTTGAAACAAGAGTAAGAATGAGTTTCGTAGTCCCACAAGATTCGTGCGTAGGTGTGATCTGGTCTGCTCGAACGGCCATGTGCTGTTTCAGTATCATCAGATCACACGAGTCAACGCATCATCATTCAATCAGAAATCAAAAGTCAGATATTTCCACTGTGAAGATGATAATGCTCTGGTGACAGGGTCAACACCCTCGACACACAAGGTTTATGTCACTAAAGAAACAATTCTACCGAACTCTTTAACTACGCATGATGATTCCTTTGACGAAACGAATATACCTTGATAATGTAGCGAAGTGGCCACAAGACGATATCGAAAGACGGCTGTTAGCAATTTTTATGTGTGTTCAAGATTGTCATCTACAGAACCTAAGACTATTATAGGAGGCTTTACCAACTTCCCTTTCATGATCGTTGTAACGAGATAAGAACAGGCTATAATAATAATACATCAATACTCCTGCCCACGGTGTGCATCTCCCCTTTGTCTCTCTCGTTGGAAGGTGGAATATTCTTGTTCTAAGATAGTTAGTACTAGATTGATAGCACATGAAGATGAACTAATACCCACGTATTTCTCCGGAGGAAAAGAGCAGGATATCCCTCTGAAATGCCGAAACTCCAACAAGGAGAACGGCAAGTTGCATCTGTATATATTAGACCAGATGTCGACAGAGCCGGTCACCGCGGCGATTAGTCTTTACTCCCTAAAACGATGACAGGTCAGGAGAGGGATTACACAAACTCATTTCTCCTTCAATTTTGTTTTATTTTGGGAAAAGCTGGGAGGCAGAGAGATTTAAATGCTGGAAACAGCATCTAACCTGTACATAGCTGAATACCATTTTTTGCACAGGAGGTTCACAAAAACTGGAGAAAAGTCCATAGCAAAAGGATCTAACCTTTTTAAAGGAAGCAGCACACCTAAACTTTGCGGAGCAGGCAGGCTGCAACGTACATATTTTGGTCATTTTTAGCCATAAATTGGTGAGTTTACTTGTCAAAATATCCACAATTTCAGAAATTTAACCTAGACCGAAATTTTCAGACATTGAAACAGATGCGAAACACCCAACTTTTCATAGAAAGTGATAAATATGACAGGTTCTTACATCTAGAGCAACGAGAAACTGGACCAGAGTAGATAAAAAAGGAGACAAGCCAGTCGCAACTCGCAAAGACTAATTGGACTTACGTTCTGCCTTCTCCAGCAGCTTGGCATTGACCATCTTCAGATGTCCCTCTGCCGCAGGTGGTACCCTCAGCTTAATTCATTGTGAGAATATGTCTTTTGACAGCTTAATTCATTTCTACTCCTGGTTTTGCCTTGTCCGTTGTTGTTTGAAAATGGGATCATAACGTACTGATTTGATTGTTAAAAAGTTCAAAGAGTTCTTGTACCAACTGCCATGAATTAGATGAATAGCATTATGATACTTATTTCTGTAGAAATTACAGCAATCTTGGAATTTGGTAACCTTCTAGTGAACTGCCATCTTTTGTATAAATAAGCCTAAGTTTTCAGAGAATTCTGCAATATCATAACGTTCAGATTCGCCCAATGTAGGTTGGCAATCCAATAACTGATGGTTACTACGACTCAAAGCGACTGTCTGAATACGCTTGCAGCCACGCGGTTATATCAGATGAAGTTTATGGTCAAATAATTTTTTTTTGCGATTTTAGAGCCTCAAACTGGACTGATGATTGCGACAAAGCGATGAGCACCATCTTCAGACAGTACCAGGAGATTGACACCTACAGCATTTATGCGCCAAAGTGCAATCTTGCACAAATGTCAGCATCATCGGCTGTTGATAAAGCACTCAAATATAGTGATCATGTAAGGGACAATAGTTCAATTTAGAGCTTCTGCTTCTGAATCCCAAGGCTTTTAATTTCTTTGTAATGGTAGGAACCATTCAGGAGGAGGATCAGGATGTTTTCAGGGTACGGTGATTGTTACTCAACGTATGCTCAGGAGTACTTCAATGAGGCAGACGTCCAAAGAGCAACGCATGCAAATGTCGATGGGATGCATCCTGGGAAATGGCAAGTTTGCAGGTAAGTTTTGTAGATCTATTCATTGTTGTCCATGAAGTTTGAATCTATCAGTTACAACTCTGCATCGCATTATATCATGTAGAACATAGTTCAGTATTAAGAGCAGTGCAATATAGATCTAATCTATTATGTATTTCTACTTTGTGTCATTGAAATTTTCTCGAAACTAATGTAAAAATGGACATCTACCGAGTAAAATTTAGGTGACTGTTCTGAAGACTTCATTTTGCACTTCGGAGAAGAAATCCAGCATGTAAATATGAGTTTGAGTTCTTTTCATTTTTGTCTATGAAGTTCAAAACAATCAGCTACAACTCTGCATTGCATTATATCATGTAGGACATAGTTCAAGATAATAGCGCTGCGATATATAGTTATCATGTGATTCTGCTTTGTGTCGTTAACAATCTCCAAGCTATTGTCAAATGGACTTATTCAAATTAAATCATTTTACACTCCTGCATGTAAATACGAATTTGAGTTCTTTCATTTTCATGTACCATGCAGTGACTCCATTCTGAGGTCGTACAACTTTTCGATACTTTCCGTTCTACCAATCGACTCCAAGCTCATCAAAGCAGGACTGAGAGTCTGGCTCTACAGGTGCATTTCTGCACCTTGTACATATCATCATTTTTCAGTTCTCATGTGCACTCCAAGCAAAGCATTTGATACTAATTCATGCACAAATATTTCCTCTGAGAAGACTTGCTGTAATCTTATAAACAATTTTTTTGTTCTCTAGTACCTTAAACCTCTTAGAATAGATGTCCTTTTAAATCTTACAATTTTGGGCATGCAGTGGAGATGAAGATGGCAGGGTCCCAGTGATTGGATCGTGGTATTGTGTGGAAGAACTTGGCTTGCCTATCAAGACACGGTGTCCACCGTGGTACCTGAACCAGCAGGTCTGAAATTCTGAACTATCAGCTCAATATTTTTTGGAGCTACTTAGTACAATGTTGCTGCTAGTTGGGTTAGTTTCTGAATGCAATCAAGATCCCAGTGGTGCTGATGAGAGCGCCATTTGCAATGTAGGTTGCTGGAAGATTTGTTGAGTACCATGGTATAACCATGGTAACAATTAGAGGAGATGGTCACTTGGTACCCCGTACCTCTCAACAAGCCCGAAGAAGGGCTCGCGCTGATCGACACATTCCTTCTCGGTAAACAGCTTCCGACACACCGATGACGGTTAAATGTGGGGTTAGGGTGAAGGCTACTTATGACCCAAAAAGGGTTCAAGGAGAATTTATGTGGTTAACTGACACATAATTTGTTGAAAGTTTGAATATTCTGAAATTTGGGGCTGGTCTTTTTTAGAGGATGACATCTGTTTATTTATTGTCTTCTAATGTCCTTTTAGAACTACTTGGTAAGTTTTCATTGTTCATCTGGACAGGGTATTGATTAAATTGTGCTAACGGTCGACAAATCATAGAGTAATCTTTGTTGACAATAAAGCTAAAATATATCTCCTCAAAAGTAAGAATAAAATATAAACAACATCTAAGAATTACAAATGGCAGCAAGGTCATCCCTATTAGTTGAAATACAACTCGAACCACTTACGGAACACATGTGATGGGTAAGGAGATCATATCGAGCGGATTCGTGAAGTTATTTATATGGCACTCTGAAGAGTATATATTTATCTATATGATGCTCTAAAGTAAACATTAGCCAATTCCCCGTTTGCCATTTTGGCAATCTAAGTTTGACATTCTCGGATAATAGCCAATTGGGAATGATTTATTTCATTACATGTAGTAGAGCCTAGCTTGTGAGTATCAATTATTCCTTTTTTTTTCTTCATCACTGTCACTCAACAGATTTTCAGTCCTGCAGTAACCCTCACCTCAGTTGCTTCTTGTCGGCAGCTGTCTGTCTGAAAGGAAGGAACTGATTACCACGAGTGACTCGGCCGGCTTGTCTTGAGGCACTGCGTGCCCTGCTCCTCTCACAGTAGCCATCGTCAGCCCTTCATACTCCACAAACCTTCCAGCAACCTAAATTAGAAATTTCCACCATCATTCTAAGAAAATTTAAGGTGGCCTTGGTATCTATCATGTAAAGCAAACTTAGGACGGTGATAACCTGATTGTTTAGGTACCATGGTTGCCACTGTGACTTTACAGGAAGGCCAAGGGCTTCTACGCAGTAACGAGACCCGATAAATGGAACCCTGCCATCCACGTCCCCACTGCACAAAAAATATATGTGTTCTCTAGTACTGTAGTTACTTCAAGGCATTCAAGGCTAAGAGATAGCAGGAATTAAAGTTCGGTTAACAGTGAGTCTTGTTCTGACTTCAACGCAAGTACTCTTTCCATTTCAAAAGGCAGTTTCTGCAGTCTTATTTCAAAATATAAGTGAGCACGTAGAACTAACGGACTTGTTTCTATCTTTTGGCATCGTCTATCGTTAAACACACATACTAACTAGTTTTTCATGACATACTGTACTAACTATACTATGTTTGTCCAATTCCGGCGAAAACGAGAAGATGACTACCATTGTAATTTACCTCTACTATTAACGGAATTGTTAATCCTTGTCAATGACTAAAATATGCCTTATAACAAGTACTAAGGACCCAAACCTGTAGACCCAAATTCTTAGCCCTGCCTTGACAAGCTTGGAGTAAATAGGAAGAACAGAAAAGACCAAGTCGTGGTAGTTGTCGAAAATAGAATAACTGCAATGAAACATTTGAAACAAATATTGAAGACTGTTATATCTGCTATGTAATTAGCACAATGAATGATGCATCATAAGGAAGCTCATGCACATGTCACCTGCAGAGAGTCCACCTTCTATCCTTAATCCATCCACTGATGTTCGCATGAAGCGATTTCTGCACATCTATCCTGTTCATATAATCTTCGACATAGGTTGAGTAGCATGGATCATAACCCGAGTACATCCTCACTCTTGTCAATCTCTTCTGAAATGCACATTCAGTTTCTCACCTTCGTTTCATTCCATCTCATATTTGATAGTTGTCAAGCACAGCACTTACCTTAGTATTCATTTCAGGTGTACTGTCAGAGGTAGAGAACAGTCCTGATTCTTGAGTGTTGCACTTCGGTGCATATACATTGTAGATGTCAATCTTATCATACTGTGCATAGACAGTAACCATTACATGTCTGCACTCTTTGGTCCAGGATGAGAGCCTGAAGTCACAAACATTATTGACACGCTCATAAAGTTGATCTGAAATCACCGAGTGGCTCCAAGCGAATTCAACTTGTCCCTTGTAGTCATAGTAATCATTAGTCTCTGCATTTCCAACCTGCAAATGTTATGTGCATATTGTGATCAAAATTATTACAGTTCACTTTATGCAAAATACGCTTCATCTGTCATTGTTGACAGAAAAGAGCTGCAAATTTTACAAGAAAGCAAAGGTGATGGGTATCAAAACGTGCTTACAATAAATCCTTTCAAATTGATATGTTGGTTCGTTTCAAGGTGCTTGTTGCGCTCGTACACCACTTCCGCGATCTGGGGAACATAATGGCCTGTGGGTTCAAAACTTGTCAGTGTCCTATATCTCCAAGATAGTGTTTTACATGTGTGAAACACATTGGATGTTGTGGATTGCCGCACAGACCTACTTGAGTGTTTGTGTGACCATTAGGTAACCACCATGCTTTTAAAACTCTGTACTTTTCACCCTAGTTTTCTTATTGGACCAGCCACTCCTCTACTCTTTGACCCTTGGTGATAGCAGCAAACAAAAGTAGTGTTCCAATTTCATGTTATGTGTACTTTCTACCAGAATAAACCCCATCAATTTGTTTCACTGACTAACAAATGCAGTAGTGGGATCCATGTATTAGAGTAGACTGAAGAGTGAAGATTCTAGGGAATAGGATAGACATGTATTGCAGGCTAACCCTTTGGACTAGAGAATAGTTGGGAATTTGTTTTGGAAAGGGGTTAACCCTGGGCTCTGTGCAAGTGATGCACATAGACACAGAATAGCGGGGATGGGAATATGGAGGACTTATTCCTTCTTTTCATGCTTAAAAGTTACACTAGTCGTCAACAAAAGGAAAAGGCATCCTTTCCTTGTGGGCTTATTCAGGTTTGCAATTTTTGTGTTGGGAGAAAGGAGGGAGCTGTCTGCTTGTTCGTTACCTGCATAGCTCTCTCCTGAGATATATAATTCATGGTTCTTGTACTGAGGAAACCTCTTGAACCAATTCACCAAAAAGGTGTAGGTATCCTCGGCTGCATCAATTGAAAAGGTGGTTGACAAACACAGAAAAGTTCTATACTTCCTAGCCAGTAAAGATTACAAGAAAAAGATCAATACCAACGACATGATCGTCTAATTTGTCCAGATCAGAGGATGTATTTGTGTAAGAGAAACCAACTCCAACAGGAGACTCCAAGAACAGCAAATTGGCCTCTGACCAAAAAAGACACATGAAACAAAATGAGTAGCAGTCAATTTCGGACATTGCAATGAGTAGTGTGTTAATTAACTTGTAAAATAATTATCAACATATGCCCAAAAACCTAAGAAAGGTGAAGACCAACAAAATAATAAGCATGCATGTTGTAAATGCACTTAAGAGTGAAGTACAAAAATCAAAAGAACACAAAGAGTTCGCATTGTGGCTTAGATTTCATCAGTCCACATTTACTAGTCTAACCGCATTACGGATGTCACTTAGACGTGCAAATAATACAATTACTAGATAAAGAGTAAAACTGGCATACCTTTATTCCATGCAAACTTGTTGAACTCCAAACCTGTTCCATTTCCATTGATCAGGAGAGGCCCCATCTCAGAAGCTGCTCCGTATCCCACAGATGAGCAACCAGGACCTGAAGAAGGAAAGTTCAAGGGTTGCATCGTGGTATGGATTATGCAAATGAGAAATAAAATAATGGAAAACAAATCACCCTGGTATGAGGAAAACAATAAACTTGTAACCCATACTAGTCAAGTGTTGAGATAACTAAACACTATAAGAAATCCTAATTCTAGTTCATCATCGATCATGGATCATGAGCATCATAGATAGTGAAGTATAGCACTAAAGAATTTGGAAGAACTGTGTTATCTTCTACATCAATCAAAACAAGTTTGTACTGTGCAATGGACAAGTTGGCGACCTCCATTCAGCCAGAGCAGAAGAGGCTTCTGTGAGGGCAGCTTCTGAGCTTCAAAGAACCAGTAGAAGAGTGCCCGGCCACGGTGCTGGTCCGCAGTGATGTACCCAGAGAAATGAGAGACCTGTGGGCTCCTCGGCTGGCCAGGGAGGAAGGATACCCTATCAGCTTGCTGCTCATCCTGTGTTGTGATTATCTGTAGCAGTGACAAGGAAACCAAGAAGATGAAGAGATGATGGTGGCGAATGGATTGGAGCCTTGTTGAAGAAGAGGCCATGGGATCTGTGCAAGAGAGTGCAGAATTCTGCGTTCACGCCGCCTAGCAGCTCAGTGTGGGAGTGAGGTATTGCCGTGTCGTTATATAGCAAGGTACCTCCACTGAATTGTTTGTTATATGCGCTACTTTCATATATGCACGTGGGAAAATTACTCATGTGACTTTGACTCACAAATTTTGAACATTTTTTCTTATTTTGAGAATGAGTGAGGTGTTGCCCGGTCAGCTCTTAGTTTTGTTTAGTTTGGATTCTAGAAAAGTGCACTAAGAATGCATGATTCCTATTTGAAGTTTCGCTTTCGAACCAGTCATGACCTGTGCCTTGTGACTCATAAGCCACACATATCACATCCTCGGTTTCTCCATAGACTCTCAACTCTCAACAGCGATCATGGAAATTATATCTGCCTTGTACCTATCATATTTTCTAGGGTGGGCTAAAACTTATACATGTTTTGTGCACCTCTCTTTACCACTTTTACTAGTGGTCTGTGTTTTGCCAACTCCGCCAAGGAAAACCTGGGAAAAAATACCAGAAACTCATAGTAGTAAGTTTTATTTTAAGAAAATTGTTCTATTTGTTGGATTATAAATTTGTATCAAACTTATAAAGTACGCTTCAGAGAAATTGTTCTATCGTCTTACAGCGAAAGGTTCATTGTTTTGTGGGAAATCAGCTAGGAAAAATTCACAACTTTTTAAGACGATCTTAAGTTTTTTGTAGTTAATTTCCTGTGACGCTTTAAATCTTCCATTAAAAAAATGATCACAAATATTTTTTTATTTGAATCCCGATAACCACTTGGTATTGACACATAAATGATGGCCCCTCTGTGTGCTATGTGACACCAGGAAAATGAAGCCAGAGAACATTTGTTTGTCCGTTGCCCATTTGCTATTGCCTGCTGGGAGATGATTGGTGTTCAGTGGGACTAGTCGCTGCAGATTTCAGAACGTTTCTACTGAGCGAAAACTTTGTTCACTGGTCCATGTTTTATGGAGATAGCCGTCTGCGCTGCTTGGAACATTTGGAAAGAGAGGAGCGACTTCATTTTCAAAAGCCATCCCCCTTCTCTTGCTCGTTGGAGGGTGAAATTTCAGAATGACCTTTTGCTTCACCAATGTAGGGTGAAGACTATCTTGGTTCAGCCTCCTCTAAGGTGGATCTTGGCAAGTTTTACTTAGATCTCATGTTTTTGTGTTTTCTGGTTCACTTCTCTCTCTCTCCCCCCCCCCCCCCCCCCCCCCCCCCCCCCTTGATATATCGAAAAATATACCGTAGGGGCAGTCAAGAAAATCCGTATTCTCATGCACAGTATGCGTCTGCGTTTTGTAATAGAAGAGAGAACAAGAAAGCAACAAGTGGCAGAAGAAAGAAAGGACATATCTTAGTTTAAGCAAGCTACTAGAGCATTTAGCTAGAAGATGGGCCAGGAAGACCAAAATCCTGCTGCCTATCTCCACAATAGTTTACAGCCCACTAAAAGAGATTTGTACTAATATATTTCGGTGGCTTTCGACAGACTTCTCTTTCCGGCAGAGGCATTGGTGCATAAAACCATAAACTGGGGAAGAACGATTTCACTCACCTTTGAAAGCTTTACTTGCGCCTTTGATGACGGCACGGTTGTATTGTGAGCACATTTAATGCGTGCACATGCAATTTGTTTGCATCTCGCGAGAAAGATCCGAATGTCATTTTCGTTGGATTGGATGAGACAATAGAGCTTTCAGGCGTTCAGACATCTGCAAAATCAACATCTTCAGCACTTGAGAAGTTTGATAAATTCACAGGGAAGAGATATTTGAAGAATTTTTCACAGAACACTAATAATCACCAACAAAAAAAAAATCATCTGTCACCTTTTCTACTAAGCACCTGTAAACAAAAAGGCTGCCATTTTATACCTTAATTATCCAAGTCAACCTATTTCGATCAAGAGGTCAGGGCAGACAGAGAGCTGCCAATTATCAGTACAAGAGTAGGTAATATCATGACACACAGATTTGACAACAAAGCATCCACATTTCACAGAACTGAATTAGAAGCTACACAGGCATAAAACAAGACCCATATCAAATTCTCATACGAATGTTCACAGAGGTTGTCAATCAACATCAGCAGTATGCACTTAACAACTAACATGGGAAGAGTTTGAGCTGCTACACCTACCACAGATGTCCTAAAGCTACAAGCATTTACCAACAGTCTTCTTCAAGCAGATTATTTTCCTTAGCCCGTTAGCCGTAGTGGGGGGGGAGGCTTTTCAAGCTTTGTTGTTTGTTTGTCCAGGTTATTATTAACAGTGAAATGGTTGAGTACTATGACATCTCTGCATCTCTGGATGCTATATCTTGAGGCCATGGGCGATGGACATCTGGGAATCGATGAAAGTAAGTTTTATCCTGTGAAACTCGGTAGATCAACAAGTATTTCCCTTCTGTGCAATTATATATACAAGTATGCTCTGTTCACAAGTGTTGTAGATGCCATTATCTTTGTATGTACAGACTTATTGGGATTGTCATCTAAGGGCTTGATTTGTCAAGCATATGCCTTACCTTATTGCTTTAATAATTTTATAGTGTGGTGACCAATTTTAACTTTATTTTATCCAGTTAACTTATCAACATTTGATATGCTGAGTTACGAACCCTTCACACACTTAGATATGTTATTACCATGTTTATTTCAGCATTATGGATATAAGTTTCACTTCCCTTCGCAGTTCCATAGCTTTCTTGTTTTCAACTATTGTTGTACTCCCTCATCCGAATCTAGACATGAGTCAAGTAATTTGGATCGGAGGGAGTATCTGTTTTCTAGGTGGACAGCCTCTATTATCAGTATGGCTTAGAGTATTACTGTTGGGAGCACCAGAACCCTCGCTGTTTGTTTTTATATCTGACATTATTGTAGCCCCGTTCCTTTTAGTAACCACTATAATTTTGTGCAGGAATTCTTTGAAGCAGAAACTAAGAAGCTGAAGTTGAAACCTTATTATTTCCCTTTGTTGATTACCGAGGATGTTCTGCAGAAGGGTCAGGGCATCTCACAGCGGTGCCAAATGGGTATCTCGGACAGGCTTTTCTCCACTGTAAAGGATGCCAGCGGCGGCAGCTCCGCAGCCGCGCCCCTCCCCGCGCCGCCGTGGCCGCGCGTCTTCCCGCCTCGCCCCGCCGCGCCCCTCCCCGAGCCCCACGTCGCCGAAGTGGCCTTCGAGAAGCTGGGCAGCATCGGCACGGCCGCGAACCTGATGATGTACCTGACGTCAGTCTTCCACATGACCAACGTCGACGCCGCCATGGTGCTCAACGCGTTCAGCGGCACCACCAATCAACGCGTTCCCATCTTATCTTCTAATCTGGAAATGGTAGTGATTCTTTCGATGTGGCAACTCTCACAGGGCATGACCATACTGACGTTGACAGCTGCCGTACCGACGCTGCACCCGCCGCCGTGTGCCCTTGCCTACGGAGCCGTGCGCCGGCGCGCGGGCGCGACGGGGCGTCAGGTCGCTGTGCTGGTGCTCGCCTTCGTGTTCATCTTGGCCGGCGCGGGCGGCACGCCGGCATCCGTCCGTGCAACCTTGCCTTTGGCGCCGACCAGTTCGTTCCGCCGAGCAACGCGGCTCGAGGCCCTGTCCGCGCACGTGTGGAAGCTGCTCGCCGCGGCCGTGGGCGGCGCCGACATGCACTGGCGCCTCGCGTGGCTCGCGGGGCACTTGTGGTCTCGTCGTTCGTGCCGTTCCGCGTGCACCGGACAGCTGCCGTGTCTCCGAGGCCACGCGTAGGCATGCCGTGGTCGATGGCGCCGGCGTCCTCTAGCCACTTGCAGGCCGCGGCTGTCATCCACGCTGGAGTCTGGACCCCTCCCCCGGCCGTGCTCGTCCCGACCCGCCTCGCCGCGCACGGCCACGTCCTGCCCCAGATCGCCTCGCCGCCATTAAACGCCGCCGCCGGACAGAGTGGGGAGACGGAGGACCGCCGGCGGTTGGAAAAAAAAAAACTCCATCGAAGGAGAGAGAGAACAGAGGATGACATGCGGGCCAGGATCTGGACACAGCCGGACAGGCAGCCAGGCAGGACACGTGACTTGTTCGGGTCGACCCGTGCAGGGACCAGATTTCGATGTTGCATGGATCGTGGCAGGACACGTGGATCATGCCCCCGGAGGCTGATTTTTCTGTCCGGACAAAAACGAACTACCACGGTAGAATCGATTCTGATAATTTTAGGACTTTTCTATCTGGCAACCGCTTTATTAATGATAAAATCGGGCGAACATTTTTACACCAGCCAAGTACGCGTGATTAGCCAGCTGAATTTAAACAAAAATTAAAATGTTTTTTAGATTAAATAGGTTGTCCGAATTAAAATCCGTTTTTATCATTAGGCTAGCTGTGATGAGATCTTCGAAACTAGTTTTCATGTTGATATGTTCTGATAATTTTTTTTTGACCAAAAGTTATCCACCTGTAACACAGGAGTTATCTGGGCTTTAGTATGTAAGTTATCCACCCAATAACATGTAAGTTATTCACCACTAATTTATCCACAGTCATAATTTTTTTATTTACCCATAAGTTAACCATCTGTAACACGAGAGTTATCTAGGCTTGAACATGTAAGTTATCCACCAAATAACATGTAAGTTATTCACTACTATAAAATATTATTCTAACGTCTCGGTCTCGTTGCTCATCGCCGCTCTCGTAGCGTACGGACTAAAGCATTAGGGGTTATGGTACCGAGCTTTACTCGTAGCCGCTCTCATAGCAATTACTCCTAGCCGCTCTCGTAGCGTACGAGTGACAAAACGTGTTATGGTACCGAGCCTTACTCGTAGCCGCTCTCATAGCAATTACTCGTAGCCGCTCCCGTAACGTACGAATGACGAAACGTGTTATGGTACCGAGTTTTACTCATTCGTCGATGCTAACGCATTGACGGTACACTAATATCTAGATTATCGCGTCCCAATTAAACTAGCTCGTAGCTCATATTTAATGAACTAGACTAAAATACATGGGTCAACCGAGGTTTTATGAGACAAAAAAATACAAAAACTATCCACATAAGAAATGCGAGAATGCATTGATCTAATCCATTTATATGATGGATAACTTATATGTTATAGGTGGATAACTTATATATTATGACATGTATAACTCACGTGTTAAGAGTGGATAACCTTTTAGTTCGAAAAAAAATCATCGAAACATATCAATATAGGATCTAGTTTCGAAGATCTCGTCGCGACTAGTTCAACGGTGAAAGCGGATTCTAAATCAGACAAATGATTTGAGCTAGTATAAAGTTTTTTAAATATACGGATTTCTGCATTAAATGCTGATGATATCAGCAATTTCGGTTTTAGTGCATGCATAGGATTAGAAAGAAGAGAAGAGAATCATACGGGGGTGAGCGTCCGCCATGTTTGGTCTTCTTCAGACCGGCCTGAGAATATATTTACCTAATTTTATCACAAATCTATTCCCCTTGATTTCAAAATAAAAAATGTTTTAGTTTTATAAAATAAATATATTTAGACTTAGTTTAGTACGTAGGTTCACTCAATTTTAAGATGAATCTACACTAAAAAAAATCTTGATTTATTTTATTCACAAATATAAAACATCTTATATTTTAAAACGAAGGAACTATCAATTATAGACAGCTCATTACAAATTGGACTAATATTTATTTGACATAGCCAAATCTGACCGGTAAGGCCCATACATAAAGGCTGAGTTGGCAAAAAATACTAAGGTGAATTGGGCCCATCTGTTAGTCCTATCTTATGTTATTTTCTTTCATCTTAACTGTGAGTCTTCCATATTCTCTCCCTATCCATCATCTTCTTCCTCCGCTGTGCTCGATCGCCATGCGCCGCCATGGACGAATCGCGGTGCCCGCTTGCAACGCCGTTGGATTGGAGAGAAGAAAAAACAAGAAAAGAACCTAGGGTGTTGGGCCGTGTGGTCTTGGTCTCTTGGGCCTATTCCCCGACTTTGTTCCAGCCTCTTGCCTCCTCTCCGTGTTCCTAGCGATAGAAATAGAGGCCGACCGAGAAACCAGAACAAACTGCCAGCAGCGTGACCTCCAGAAACCACAACTCCAGATCAAAGATTCGAAGGGAGCCTGAACCGGGCGGACGGTGGAGGAACTCGGGACACTTCACCGGACCACCGGTTCTCCTGCCCTAGGCAGCCGGCTGATCTCGACCATTTTTTTCTTCTTTTGAGCTAAATTCAAGAGATATATAGGAAGGGAATGGAGCTAGCGAGGCGAGAAGGTACAGTTTGTTCCTGAATTTTTGCATTTGGGTAGAACACCACTACACATTTGTCATGTTTATTGAATCTTTGAATTGTAAATTGGACATTTGATAAAGTACTAGTTAAGTGCCCGTGCGTTGCAACGGGACATAATGTTTTAAATGTTCTATGCTAATTATGTTAAACTTATAATTTTAGACTGCTAAATTTTGAGAATAGATAGATATACTATGTATGTCTAGCAAGATCAAGTGTCAAATAATACAAAACATGGTTTTCGTGGGTTGCCGTGTGTCTGAATTTTACCTATACACCTTCGGTTTGAGGTATATCATGATTTTGGTTGTATTGTTTTATATCATTAGATTAATATTTGAATGGTCTTACATGTTCTATATAATAAATCCTCACAGAAGTAATAGAAAACCTCGCCACCTTGTCTTACAATATTTGTTTGCATCATAGATTTTTTAAGATAAAGTCACCATGCAGAAAATCACATGTTAAATTACATGCAAAAAATACATAAATAAAATATATCTCGTTAAGTCACTAAAATATGGATCACGGGTGATTTTTTCATGGAAAAGCTGACACGGGATGTCTACATTCCAATCATTCTCTATGCAACACTCATCCGAACAATAATCAAATTTATTCCACCACAAAGCATTTGCGTAGTACTCCCTCTGTCCTAAAATACAAGGCGTCTAAGGATTGATCAAAAATCAAACCTTACTAATTTTGACCAAATATTTAGAAAAAAATATCTACATCTACAATATTGAATTACATATTAAGAAAATATACTTTATGGTGAATCTATTGATATTAATTTAGTATTATAAATTTTTATAAGAAAATATACTTTATGGTGAATCTATTATTGATATTAATTTAGTATTATAAATTTTTATATTTTTATGTATAATTATGGTCAAACTTAAAAAATGTTGACTTTTGACTAATCCTTAGACGCCTTATATTTTGGGACTGAGGAAGTACTCAACTGTACAGACTGATATATTGACATTGATGTCATTTATTGCACCACAAAGCAATGCATAGTCCAGAGTTGATCTGACTGTCATTACAAGCAACCTTCATTCTACTTGACTATTTTCACTTTAGTACTACACACAGCTAAGCACGCTATAACGACATAGAAGGTGATCTCATAATTCTACTAATGTCACTTCCTAGCTAGAAGCTTAGCGGTAATCTTTGCAAGCTATATTCTTCAATCCAGAAGTAGCTTGGTCATGGACATCAGCCTTTTCAAATCTTGTATCAGATCCTACACATCAGCTTCCTTCCAAGCTTCAGTTTACACCTGCAATTTAAAGGGAGGGAAACATGCCTGGGCAAGATGGGAAACAGCTTCCCGCTACAAAATTCATATCATAATGGATTTAGACAATACAGAAAGAACTCATGGTCATCATGCACATACGCCCATCACTGAGCCGTCAGATCTTTCACTGTCGCGGCCAGCCTCCTAGTTCAATCAGTCCCACTTCGGCACTTCCAAACCAAAACACAACAGTCATGCAAGTTGCAAGAGCATTGTCCGCTACCGCCAATTGGTAGTACCCTAACATGCCATCACAGAGATCAAGAAACCTCCTCGATCCTAGAACTCCAGGAAAGAGAGGATGTGAAACTCACCACACAGGTGGCACAGTGTAGGTCGTCATTGTTAGAGCCTAAGGTAGAACACATCGGGTAGGGTGATGAAGGCCTCCAACAGGAAGAGCAACGACGAAGGTTTTTTTTCCTGCGGTGATGCTACTCGTCGAAGCTAGGGCGAGCAAGCAAGAGGAGGGAGATGAGCAAGAGGATTAAAAGAACTCCAAGAAACGATGGGTTAGTCAGCTCATTCACCCTGGGATCAACAGATGGAACATGATACTTCTTCATGAACTGTTCTACGAGCATGACGCCCATGAAATTTCCCAAATAAAACTTCCCTCACTGGACACTCAAGATAGAGTTGCTTGGCATCATGAAAAGAATGGCATCTTTTCAGTTAAGAGCGCCTATAGACTCGCTGTCAACCTGAAAATCCAAAACCAACAAGGTACCAACATCAGTGCCCAACAGACCCATGTGGAATACCATCTGGAAAACCAAAGTCCAACCAAAAGTAAGAATCTTTGCTTGGAGAGTGGCCAATGATTCCCTAGCTACCAAAAAGAACAAGTGGAGCCGCAATATCGAGATTGATGACCGCTGTTCTATCTGTGGAAACGGACCGGAGAACGTTTCCACGCTACCGTGACCTGCACCAAAGCTACCACCATGCCATGTGTGTTCACTGGAACCTCCCGCAGGAATCAAAATTCATATACACGGGGGAAGATTGGCTACAACACCTCCTCGGTCAGGCCGATGAAGCAATGAGATCAAGAATCCTGCTGCTATTCTGGAGAGCCTGGCACTTGAAATGATGTTGTCCATGACAGGGGCAAAGCCACCATTGTGGACTCTGTTCTGTTCCTAAGATCATATCTGAACATCCATATGTCTGAAAACTGTGAAACCTGGGACAGTAAAGGAGAAGGGATTTACCACACCTCCATTGGTCCCCCGGCACCATCAGAGCCGTCAATTGCCACAAGATTCGTGCAAAGTCCACCAGTCAGAGTTTTTATCAGTTTTGCATTTAACCCCTTCGGTAAGTTGAAAATCAACCCTTGGTCAGAGGACAAGATAACTACCGAGTCCCAGACCACACTCCAACCCTAATCCATCCCGTGACCGAACCCGACCCCCTCACCTAGCGCCGCCGCTGCCGCCCCGCCCCTCCCCTGCCACGCGCAGCCGCGAACCTGCACCCCCACCCCCGAGCCCCGTCGACCACACGCACGGCCCTGCACCCCCACCCTCGAGCGTCACCGCGCCCCTCTGCCAGGCGCCATGGAGCAGCGGCGCCGCAGCGACCGTCCCCTCCACGCGCGGCATCCCCTCCACGCGCGGTCGTCCCCTCCACGCCGTGGCGGCCGTCCCCCATTCTCCCCGTGCGCCGCCTCCACCTTCCCCAGAGCTTCCACCACCACCATGCACCTGCAGCCCGGACGCACGGGGGATGTTGCCCCGTCAACGACCACGCGACGGTGACGAGCTCGCACCGCCATCCCGAGCTCGCAACCCTCCAGATCTGGGCCTGGAGTGCCCCGATTCATCACGCGCGGCCGCGCCGCCACCTCTCTGTCGCCCCGCCCCCCACCTCCAGCGAGCTCCAGCGCCGCCGCCCACCACAGATCCAACGCTGCCCCCACCCACACCACCCAAGCTTCTAGGGCCAGATCAAGATGTGGAGATTGGAGGATCTTTTTTTCATTCTTTTGTATTTTTTGTTTGAATCCAGATCTAGTTCATGCGATTTTGTATAAATCTTCACTGGATCTGTGATGGATCTTTCTTTTTTCCTTCATGCTTTTGGACACAGATGTTGTATGTATTATCTAGTTAATGCGATTTATCTAGTTAATGCGATTTTGTATGAATCTTTGAAGAATCTTTTATGTATTGTGAAGTTTTTGATGAATCTGTGGTGGATCTATGATGAATCTGGGTGAATCTTTTATTTTTCAGACCGAGCAATAAATGAAACATGTACGAACTATGAATCTTTGAACACAGATCTTGGCTTTTATTTTGACACAGATCTTGGCTTTAGGTATATGGAACTTGTATGAAACTTGTATGATTTTCCCTTGAAAAAATCTGTGAAAAAAATTCCATATGTATAAAAAAAGCTTGTATGATTTTCCCTAAAAAAATCTGTGAAAAGAAATCTGTGAAAAAACTTGTATGATTTTCCCTTGAAAAAATCTGTGAAAAAAATTTCATATGTATAAAAAAAACTTGTATGATTTTCCCTTGAAAAATGTGTGAAACAAATCTGTGAAAAAACTTGTATGATTTTCCCTTGAAAAAAATCTGTGATTTTATTTGTGTACCGTGTTAGGACAATTAGAGACAAAAAAGTGTGAAAAATAAATATTAATATTTATAAATACTGTGTATGGATATTGTTGAATATTCAGTGAAAAATAAATTTATATTAATATTTATAAACCTTGTATAGAGTTTTGTTCAATATTCTATGAAAATGTTTGATGAATTCTGTACAAATCTTTTTAAAAACCTGTATAGGCTTGTAGTTTTTAATTATACTAAAAATAAATCTCGCTAACTAAAACGGGTAAGAATAATTTATTAATATATTTTATGAGGAGATAAAACGGTGACGAAATATGTATAAAACCTGGAAACACCAGGGTCTAATAAGCAAAACAACAATGGACTAAAAAAGTGAGGTGGGAGGGGTGTTCCATAAAATGAGTAGCACGAATCTCCAACAAATAAAGGGTGAGATAGACCAGTTGGGCCCAACATATGTGTGGTTTTGCATTTCCGGACAGTAAAGGAAAAAAGGAAATGGCACCAACTGACACCAACTGCACCTCGGCTGCGAACACACCGCCAACCTATTGGATCGCAATTGCTCCCTTGTTCTGGATCAAACTAAACACCAATGGGTCCTTCATGGATAGGGCCAGCACGGTCGGCATCGGAGCAATTGCAAGAGACAGCAATGGCCTCGTTATCTTTGCTGCAGCGGAGAAAATCGACATCTGCATGGATGCTGAGGAAACTGAAGCAAAAGCGGCCCTGTTTGGTATCAAAATGTTCGCTGAACACAGCCTGAACAATGTGATCCTTGAACTCGACAACTCAATAGCTGCTGCTGCTCTACGTATGACTGGTCAGGATAGATCAAGGCTATGGGTTACGTACGAGGAGGGTAAAACCATCCTGAATTCCCTCATAAGCTCTAGGGTCATGCACTGCAAAAGAGATAAGAATCGGGTTGCCAATGCTATAGCTAAAGAGGAGAAAGAGGACCGCTTTGTATTGGATGGAAACCTGCTCGTCTCTGAACCCCTGCCTCCTCTGATCAGGGACATTGTAATTGAAGAGAAACCCCTTTTTTGATCAATTACTATAATATTCTCTTCCCCTAAAAAAAAGATCGGAGAGAAAGGAAGTTGCAAGAAAAGTACATACGAATGTATTTTTCCCCTCAATGAGTATTCCTTTTGCTGTACATGATATAAAACATGTAATGCAAAGACCTTGCAACTTAGGTACTCCATGTATCTAAATGTACTGCCAAGAACTTAAATCTGACTACCTGATAACATGTGTCTGCATGAAAGAGGTTGCACAAACAACAATATAATCTGAGCATACAAAGGACATATGGCTGATGTTCCAAACTGAGTTAAGCTTCTAGTAGTGTTGTATCATTAGATGGCAGGTCACTTATCAAGAATAATATTTGCCGTATCATTAGATTTTTGGTCACTTATCACCGTCAAATTGAAAGAGGACTCTACCATCATATGGGAATCAAGTAGGTTGAGACATAAAAAGAAAGGCTGCAATATCCAGGATACGATCCAAACTGATACATTACAGATTTGTTACAGCATGCGAAGGCTAAAAGTATAACCTGAAACATGTGGACCAACTCTGAGTGGTAGGTACCTCCGCTTGCGGTTGAGGTCGAGGATCTTGCGCCAGGTACCGAGGTTGTTCTTGATGTTGACACGTGATCCTTCTCCTCAGGTTATCAAGTACCTAGATTTCAAAACAAAGGAAAGCAAAAGAGGGTTTAAAAAGCTGCATAGATAATACACAGAATCATTAGTTTCATCCATGCAGTCCTTGTTGTCATACACATACCGCATAGCTGAGTTGAACGTCCTGAAGTGATGTCAAGAATGACAACTGATTAAGGTGTGCCGTGTGCAACCTCATCGGGTTTGGAAACGTAGTGCATCTTAGTCATAGTTAAGCAACTGAAAATGAAACAACAGCGAGAAAGATATACCCCTAACAATTATATCATGTGAAAAAAATCTTACAGTAGTACAAGGCATTCAACTTTGCTACATCGTCCATATTGTGTTAACAAAAATTAATACCGCAGTTTCAAAATATCTGCATCCAAACACACCACATGTATAAAAAGCAAATCCCTCTCATGCTACTATAAGTAGGCTCACACACACGCACGCACACTACACCACACATGCTACTAACTCAACTAACTATGCATGCACTCTTGCACTAACAGCTCAGGTCAATCTTCTTCTAGAATCCCTCTAGGTAGTGAGTGCGCAACATCTCTCCGCCTACGCCGCATCACACGGTCATCTCCGGCATCTCACGAACCAAGCCACACTACATGCAGCGAACTAAATGCAGAAAGCAATTAACTATGCAGTAACTAAATCAATATTAGAGCTAACAAAGCGGTCCTCTTTCTCCCCTTTATTGAAAATAAACCTAGAATTAAGCTACATTTTATTAAGAATGTAGTCAGCTAATTATGACCATTTTTGTCAACTATTTTTGGTGAAACTCAATGTCATTCCTTCGAATTTTTTTACGAAGTGCAGTATGAGATAGTCAAACATATTTGAAGGTGGAGTAAAGCTAAAAACTGAAACGGGACCAACTCAAATGCCAACAAGAATCTGTCTGACACATACATAGTTAGCCTAGTCTGATGCAGAGTTCATTTTTTTGCATTTGGTATTGGTGGTATCATGAACAGTTGGATTATTCATTCCCTACACTAATATTCTTAGCTCCAAAATTTCATAAAGCAAAGTAAAAAAATTGAGAGCATGAAACCTGGAAATCAATGGGGCTCATATAGTACCCACCGGACACAAAATACTCCATGCGGCAAAGTTCTTGTGGAGGTTAACACCACCCTTGGATTTCCCCGGTTCGGATACTCCAATTTATATTTTTCAGATATAAGTCCGAAGAACTAAGCAACCTGTGCACAGAAAACAGAAATTAAGAGACAAGATAGAAGCCTACTAAACCATGAGAAAACTCAAATAAAATTGTAGTTAGGAGAAAGTACTGATAAGTAATAATATCAAATGGAACCGGTACAGGTGGATCACTCCTCCAAATCGATGCCGGCATGGGGCTTCCACCACCGAGGTCGGAGGAGTTGGTGCAGGATGATGGGGAGCGGCAGGGAGCGAACAAAGATGGAGCATCCCGCATTGAGGCCATGGCCTCTCTCCCTCCCCCTCGTGTCCACAAATTGGTCTGCAGCACCATCACGTCCGTTGTGATTGGCGCCGCCGGATCCCACCCAAACTCCAGCACGCGGCAAGCCCGCCTCAGAGAGATCAAGCCAGCAACCAGGCGGCGTGGTGATGCAAAGCGGTGGCGGAACCCTAACTCACGCTAGCGGCGCACAGAGGCAGCACCAGAGGCTGACGACGGCAACAACACCTTGCCGCAGAGCTCGAGGAGGAGGTGGAGAGGCCAAGGAGGTGTAGGCGGGGCTGGTGCGGTGGCGGGGTCGTCGTGGCCATCTTGGCCAGCTGGGTCATGGGGGCGGCGGCGGATGGGGCGTGGTGCGGGAGGAGAGAACGAGGGATGGATGCAGTGACGAGCGGAGGTTGTGCCTGGGATTTTCTGGGCTTGGCCCACTTGGGGCGTGCGGGGCGATGTACCGAGGAAGGTTGGACGAAAGGAGAGACGGAGTGGCAGAAAACGGAACCTTCTCCTACTTTCTTCTCCTACTTTTTAGATAGTAGAGATTTTGGGCCACTTTCTGGTTTATTTTCTAACTCAGCCTTTACATCAATTGATGCATAGGGACCTTTTTATTGCGAAGTTACAGAGTCTCAGACCATAGGAGTACAAAGTATGAAATTACGGAATCATGGATGACTCAAAGGGGCCACTTTTACTGGAACTAACAAGTTGCTATTGGTCATTGTTCTAAGTGATTGTGTTTAAAATCTTATACTTCCTCCGTCCAGAAAAGGATATCGTATATTTATCTAAATTTAAATGTATCTATACACTAAAACGTGTTTAGATACATATATATTTAGACAAATTTGTGATATCTTTTTCACGACGGAGAGAGTAGTATATATAGTGTTTCGTCAATTTTGATTTGTTGCATAATCTTTTTCATTGCCTCAGAATTCACCCTACCTTGATATTTTTTCGTCCTCCGCCACTGTTTATGCGTTCAGAGAGTCGAAGAAGGGAGCCCATGCCATTAGAGCATGCCGGCCGTTGCTCTTCTGACAGTAAGACCGCGCTCTGATGTGTGGTACGTCGACGCAACGCAATCGATCGACGATTTCAGAGCCTCCACGGCACCTGGGAGCTCCAAAATCGGCAGCGCGTGCCGTGGAGGGAGCCGAAGTCCATCGTCGAACTATAGAACATTGCCCCCGGGGCTCCAACATCGGCCCAAGCTACCAATCACGTCCTAGATGTTCATCACCCTGCTACATTGGCCTGCTGGTCACTCTTTCATGTTTTTGGGATGGCTCTATTTTAGCATGAAGGAGATATACAGGCATACAGCCTATATGGCTTAACAAGCAACAGAGAGTTAGCAGCAGATTATATTTCAGTCGAGGCTCGTGGCTCCTGGTGAGCCAAGAGGTCAGAGTAGAACGTTGAACAGAATTTGTGGCCAGGTGTGATCTCCTCTTCTTGAACGACCATGCTGTTTCAGAATCTTCAGGTCACACGAGTTAACCCATCATCATTCAATCAGAACTCAGAAGTCAGATATGTCCACTGCGAAGATGATAATGCTCTGATCACGGGGTCAACACCTCGACACACAAGGTTTATGTCACTAAAGAAACAATTCTACCGAACTCTTAACTGCGCATGATGATTTCCCCCGAACAAAAAGGACTACGCATGATGTTTCTTTTGACGAAACGGATAGATACCTTGATAATGTAGCGAAGTGCCACAAGACGACATTGAAAGACAGATGTTAACAATTTTTTGTGTGTTCAAGATTGTCCTCTGCAGCACACAAGACTAGTATAGGAGGCTTTACCAAATTTCCTTTCATGATAGTTGCAATGAGTAAGAACAAACAAAATCATATTTGTAAGTTTGAAAAAATATTTTAAAAAAATTCTGGATGTAGCCTATGATTTATATTCTGGGCTGTACAAAGATGACAACAGTGTAGATATGTGCAAGTATTATTTCAAATAACTCTCAAAAAAAGTATTATTACATATGCCCAAATTTTATCCGATTTGTCATTTTTGTATAGGCTACAATACAAATAATTTCATGTCACGATTTTACATGCTTGTGGGATACAACATTGATTATCTCCAGAATTATTTTCAAGGTATTTTTGGAACCTGTAAAATATGTTGTTTAATTATTTTCAGAGGGAGCCAAAGCCACTTTCCGCGTTGGAAGGAGAATATTCTTGTTCTAAGATAGATTCCTAGCACATGAAGATGAACTAAACCCCACGTATATTTCTCCAAAGGACAAGAGCAGGATATCCCTCTGTATATATTAGACCAGATGTCCCCATACGGCCATACGTGTAGCTGAAAAGGACGTAAATGGTGGTTCACGGACAAAAAAAAAATCTGTAAAATAAAATTGCAGGTGAGACAGAGAGCCAGCGATTACTCTTTACTACTTATTAGTACTCCCTTAAACGATGACAGGTCAGGAGAGGGATCACACAAAGTCCTTTCCCTGAGAATTTGATTTATTTTGAGAAATGCTGGGAGGCAACGAGATATAAATGCTGGAAAAAACATTTAACCTGCACATAGGCTGAATACCATTTTTTGCACAGGAGGTTCACAATAAATGGATAAAAATCCATAGCAAAAGGGTCTAACCTTTTTAAAGGAAGTAGCAACACCTAAACTTTGCGGCGCAGGCACGCTGCAACATACAGATTTTGGTCCTTTTAGCCATAAATTGGTGGATTTGCTTGTCAAAATATCCACACTAAAGAAATTTGACCCAGACCGAGTTTTTTAGATATTGAATCAGATGCGAAACACCCAACTTTTCATAGAAAGTGATAAAGATGACAAGTTCTTACATCACTGGTTAAGCATCTGGAGCAAGGAGAAACTGGACCAGAGTAGAGAAAAAAGGAGACAAGCCAGTCACAACTCGCAAATACTAATTGGACCTACGTTCTGCCCGTGGTTTTAAAGGCGTCTAGGCGCCCCTCCTCCGCCTTGGAAAATCGACCGCTTTAGGCGTCTAGGCGTCCAAAGCGCACGCTTAGGCGTCTTCTAGGCGTCAGAGCGCCCCCAAATCGCCTTAAGACGCCTTAACACCTTTAAAACCATGGTTCTGGCTTCTCCTGCAGCTTGGCATTGACCATCTTCAGATGTCCCTCTGCCACAGGTGGTAGTGGTACCCTCAGTGCCACCATGGATATCCACTGCTGTAACAATAAGTAAATTTGTAAATCACCTGTAGAGGAGATGCATGCTACTATGTTGTATTATGGCTAAAATGGTGAGATGCCGAGATCAATAATATGTTTTAGACGGAAAAAAGGTAATGAATGGAGGGGAAACATATCCAATGGAGGATTGTAAATAGCTTGAAGCCAGTGCATATGCCATTGTTCAGTACTACTCATCTGTGCCAGCTTAGTGAACTGGTACTCTTTTATTCGAAGATAGAGGCAATACGTTATTAACAAGCTTTAAAGATCCAATGTGCAAATCAAAATTTATTTCCCATATCCAATGTTTAACTTAGTGTTCAAGTGTGAGAACAAGCTTCATATAGTATGATCTTGTGTTTTCAGTACTGTGATTGCCAGTTTCCAACTTGTTAGAAACCCCTGCTTCAAGGATCAGCACCAAGCACAACACCTTAGCATACTTTATGCATATAGTGATTACCAGAGCAATAGTTATAATGATATTTTATTTTAACTTTAGCATAGTTCATTAAAAAGACAGAAGAGCACCACCATGATAATTCATAAGAAACAAACATAATTTATTTTAAATATCTAGTAAACCTTCAAGGACGAGAACAATACACAGCTGACTGATTCCCAAAACCAAAACAAGTTATTTTAACCACGGAACAGGCGTACCCAATGTGTCGTAATAATAGTGCTTAGATTCAAAATGGCTAAGCCAAAACGGTACACCCACTGACTACTTAACCTCAGAAAGCAACATATTCCCCACATATTTCTCTTGAACAAAAGTTTTGCATAAGCCCTTCTCTGTGTCAAGCTTCAAACACCACTTTGTCAGCAAACCGATGTTGAACTTCTACAGGTATTTCAATCCTAAACCACTTTCAACTTAGGTGCACAGATTTCCTGCAATCTAACTACATAGTACTTCTTGTATTGCCACCCTTGGTAAAACATCTACAAGCTTCATAGAGGTTTACGGAAGCAAATACACGGAATAACATGCGGCACAGAGGGGATATTACCTGAGGTATAAAAGCTTCTGTATGGATAATAGCCGTGGGTCTGATAGGCTGTGGACGGTCTTGCAGAAATATTTCCGACCTGCAACGTCTCAATATTGACCTTGAAGACACCAATACCCAAAGAAAGAAAAATAGCATTATCCTCCTCATCAAACCCCCGTAGACAACAAGTCTGTGGTAATATATTCATGGACGACCCCAGCGGAAGTAGCTTATGCAGCTCAACTGTTTTTTGAAGCACCAGTTGGGCAGTACCATAAGAATCGACCTTCTTCGCCCATATTTCAATGATTGGTCTTTCCAATGCAACGGTTTTCAATACAAGAAGCCCGAGCCCATTTTCCTGTGTTCGCAGCAACTGATAGCAGCTCCAGTGGGTATGTTGGTTATTTGCTGGCTTCTCGGTCACACCAAGGCTCTGATTTTCAACATCAAACTCAAGGATGCTACCTCCTTGAGACCCCCAATAAATTGCATTCCCAACTTGGATGCTAGGCGTTATGAAGCCAATCGCATCTGGCATTGATTTTGATACGATATTTCCCCATAGACCAGACTCTGATTCGTAGAGGGAAACAGATACATTTGAGGCATTTCTGTCGATGTACAACAAAACCAGTTTAAAGGGGCTCAAGCTGCAATCACCGTGCAGGTGGCCACTGCCGGCAACAGGCAGCACCCCGCCATTTTGGACGTGGCCCCTGCCTTTGTCTTCGATGAACTCCGGCGGAAGAGCTATTCGGCGCTGGTGGCTGGTGGTCGGATCACACAAGACGGCCTCGGACCGCGCAAAGTCGATGAAGAGGCAGCGGCCGTGGCGGCAACCAAGGAAGAACCAACCTTGTTCGCGGTGGCTCTGCGGCGGCAGAGAGAAGCGCGCTGCCGGGATGCGGTCGGGCGGGTCCAGCGCGGGAACGAAGTCGGCTCCGCGACCGTTAAAGAAGAAGAAGCCGAGTAGGGGAGGCTTCCCGTGATGTTCGCGGAAACTGCGGAAGAATCTGGGCTCGGAGACGACCCCGAGCCAACGCTTGCAGACGAGAGAGGCACGGGGGAGCGAGGACGGAAGCGGAGGGAGGCGGAGGAGGATCTCCCCAAGGAGGTTTTCGTCCTCCAGCGGTGGCAACTGCGCCGCCGCCGCCGCGGACGGGGAGCGGCAGTGGAGCATCAAACCCTAGCAAGCGTGGACTGTCTGGTGGAGTGGTGGAGCCGGTCTGAAGCTGAAGCTGCTCAACGCGCTAATTTTTTTTTAAATAATACAATTTTTTTATTGATTTTCACAAATAATATGCAAATTTGGCAAATTTCAGTTCTGTCGGTCCGTCGTCGGACGACAGAGCGCCTTCGTCGGTTGAGCAGACGACCAACATGTCGTCTTTTGTTGAAAAGACGACCAAACATGTCGGGTGCCAGGGATCAGCCGTGTCGGCGGTTCAACGAACGACGGCGTTGTCTCCTTTTCTTCAAAAGACGACCGAGTTGTCGGGTGCTAGGGGGTCAGCCGCGTCGGCTGTTGAACGGACGACGCGCCTTTCGTCCCTTGAACGGACGACGCGCCCCAGCTATATTAGCTCGCCCGCCCGTGACCGTCGTCTGCTTGCTCTCATTTCCAGCTCGCGCGTCTGCTAGCTCCTCTCTAGCTCTTCTTCCTCTCTCGCTTGCTCTCATTTTCTCAGCCGTTGCACCGATTTGTAGCCTAGATTTCTATCCAAACTCGCTGCTCTAACACATTAGCAAGCTAGTAGAGTCCCGATCTACTAATGGGATAGCCTGGTGTAGTGATTTGAAGCGTTTTGGTGGAGGGATCTGGTGGTGTTCTTGTTGAGCAATGGCCATGGTGGAGGCTGGTGCTGGGACTTGAGGAAGGTGCATGGTGGAGGTGCTGATCCGTTGACCTGAGGCAGCTGCACAGCAGGACTTCGCACGCTTCAAGGATAAACTCTAATTTCTTGCTTATTGCAGTCATGTGTGTATGTTCATAGGTAGCGTTTGATGGGGTCTGTTAGATGCAAGATATTTGTAGAGTATTATGTGTCAATGTACCTATTTTTGACTATTTTTGGTATTTTTTAGATCGAAAATCATGTCAAATAATGTAGTGTTTAGGTTCTTGTATGGTCCTGGTTCCGTCAGAATAAACCAGCACGGAGTTGATTTGAGCGAGTTTAGATTTATGGATGAAGTGCTTCAGAATCCTGAAACAGTGCCCGTTACTCAGTTGAAGGATTGGTTATGTGTTCGTTTAGGGCTCCCTCCTACCCATACTGTCGGTGTGCATGCTTTATGGACTAAGTCAAGGCAAACCCCTAATTTTTATTTAAGGCCAATAGAAGCGCAACAGAAATGGGTCAAATTTGTGCAAGCTTGCCAGAAAAGAGAAGTTAACCCCAGTCTCTTAGTGTTACCTGTGGCGAAAGAGGCTGGGTATGATCATGGCCATAGTAGTCAGACCGGTCATGCTGGAGGTAGTTATGATCATGGCCAGAGTAGTCAGACCGGTCATGCTGGAGGTAGTTATGATCATGGCCAGAGTAGTCAGGGCCAAGAGGGTGGCGGCGGATATGAATCAGGTCACAATAGCTATGCACACACCGGGGGTGATGGTTATGTATCAGAGGACGGTGGTGAAGGATTAGGGGAAGACATATTCAGTGGCGAAGCTGATGGGGACGAGATATACGATGGTTTGTTGCAACATCAAATGGAAGCCGAAGACTCAGAAGGCAACAGTGATACGACTGATGATTCTGGCGAGTCTGATCAAGAAGAGATCGGCCAACCTATTTCGGCATCATGGAATAATAACAACACAGCAGCAATGACTGTGATTGATGGGCATGATTCGGCGTGGCATTATCACGCGTACAACATCTCTCTGGGTGCATTATATCCTAGCAAGAGACATCTGCAGGAAGCAATTGTTGAGTGGTCAATGTCCATGCAACGGGTCTTGAAAACGAAGGTGTCATCACAACAATATTTGACATTGGTTTGCGAGAAAGCTGGATGTCCTGCAAGGGTGCATGCCCATGTCCCTAGGTATGACACAAACTGGAAGGTCACCGATGTTGTGATGCACACATGCACACTTGAAAGTGTCCTTTAGGACCATCGTAACCTCACGTCAACCCTCCTGGCTAGACTGTTGTACACAGAGATAGTCGGCAACCAGGAACATGAACAATTGTCTACCACTCTGACCTGCTGTTCGACGAAGAGCAAATTGATTTGCCTACATTTGGCACTCACTGGACCCATCGCAAGATCAGTGTAATGTCTTAATAAATTGCACTTCTGGTACTACAATATGAAAGTTACTAACAACTATTTTGTCATGCAGTGTCGTTTCGCGGGAGAGCAAGTCGTTAGATGCTATCCATCGTTCAGCGAGCAGTTCGACACACTGAAAGAGGATGTCGTGATTTGGGAGCTGTACACCCTGCAGACACGACACGCACGATATCCCGGCGGGTTATCTATTATGTGCACTAGAGATCGAGAGTACTGGCTGACTACATCGAAGATCATCTTTGATTGCCAAGTTGAGGAGATGTCTCAACAGAGGGTCATACGGCAGTTCGGTCTTTGCCAGATGGTAGATCCCCCGCGTCTGGATGTTCCCCTTCCAGATGTCGTGCATGCGTAAGTAAATATATGTACATAAGGAATGCGTCTTATACTTCATCTATGTTCTTTAATGATGGTCTAACAAATTCTAATGACAGGTACTCTTGGAAAAGTAGCAAGACCGCCACTCAATGACTCCAACGGGTGGGGATTTACGTCAACGAGTGGCAGAATGCACCAACACAAGTGTGGCACGCTGGCCCGTTTGATATGGAGCTATTCCACGGATACTTACAGAGGTACATGTCGATGACACGACTACGTCCTATTCCACACGCACATGACGATGAGATATACCCTAGCCAGTCAACACTGGAGTCCAGACAGTCAGCGGTAAGTACTTTATTTAGAGCATAATCAACATGAGTATCTATGTAGTGCATACCTAACTATGAGACAAATACAGGCCGATATGACGTGGGAGCTACAGACTGAGGTGGCTCAATACGGACGATCGCTTTCGAACGTTCCTCTTGTGCCCCGTCAGCAGGCTCAGTCCTTTGCCCGGCGGGTCGAGGAGAAGCTGCGGCATATCTACGCATCCATCACGTGCACCAGCGTCTCAGACATCGTTCAACACCGAGAAGCACAACGCCCACCGCGTCACTCGGTGGAGGAGCGCGCCCCACGTCGATCCATGCAGCCGCGCCCACCGCGTCACTCGGTGGAGGAGCGCGCCCCACGTCGATCCATGGAGCAGCCACCTTCTCTAGACCATGCTGGAGGCTCGGGATGGCACGAGGAGCATATTTCTCCACCACTCCGCCACGGGCCTCGTCCACGACTCTCACAGCAGGCGCCGCCGAGAGCACCACCTCCAGACCAGGCTGGAGGCTCGGGGTGGCAGCAACCACAGTTTACTTCTGACCCGTGGCAGCAATCGCAGTTTAATATCGACCAGTTGCAGCAGAACCAGATTACTTCGAACAATGGCAACATCAGCAGCCGATCCCCTACATGGACTTCGCTTATCGACCATAATCTCATCCTCATGGTAAGCGTGTCCCTTCCTACTATTGTTAGATGCAGTATGACATTGTTCAGTACTTAATTTCTTGTACACTAGCAGGAGACTCCTTTACATGGGACACTACTGACGACCGTGATCAGCAGACACAGCATGAGCAGGTAGACTGGTTTGGCCAGTATCAGCCAGGTACTCCACCACCTATCCCCACACAAGATACACAGGATCAAGGTGAAGGGTCAACTGCACCTCGTCGTGATGTGATGCCACCCCACAGATATGGATGGAGTACACCGAGGCCTCCGCCACCTCGTCGTCGACACCAGTGATATCTACTTATGTATCAGTCATTTACCTATCTATGTATGAGACATCATTCTATTATTTCATGATTTTATTCGACAAACTACTCAACATAACTTGCAACATAGTTCAACATAACTTGCGGTACATAAATTAGAGTCTTATCTATCCCTAGCATGATGCCTTTCCCTTTCCCTTCGATGATGCCTCGCCCTTTCCCTTGGACGATCCCTCGCACTTGCTCTTCTTGGCCTGCGCTTTCTTCTTCTCCTGCCTCTTGTCCCACTCAGCTCTCGCCTTGCTTCCAACGGGTGGCGGCATGAAGATATCATCCTCATCTTCGCTCTCTTCTATCCAGGGCCTACGTGCCACAACCTGCTCCGTCATGTCAGCTTGACTCTTCTTGGCCTGCTCTTTCTTCTTCTCCTGCCTCTTGTCCCACTCAGCTCTTGCCTTGCTTCCAACGGGTGGCGGCATGAAGATATCATCCTCATCTTCGCTATCTTCTATCCAGGACCAAGATGCATTAGCCCGCTCCATCATGCGAGCTTGTCCCAGGACCAAGGTGAGCTTGTCCCACCTTGCCTGGATCCTGAGAAGCTCTGCTCGTACCTGATCTGGGGTCTTCAGTTTCCACCCTCTTCGATGAAGTGACTTACCAAGCATAACGAGAGCATCATGGTTCGTTATCAACGTATCCCAGTCGGGATGCGTATCGCCTATCACAACAGTTCTGGCTATGAAGAAAATCCCAATGGACATATCTACAGGCCAGGGAGACGCGTCGGTCATAGTGGAGAGGAGTGGAGGAAAATGCGAGAGCAAGAGGAGAGGAGGGAAATGAGAGAGTAAGAGGAGGAAGAGATGAACTGGTAAAGGATACATCTCGTTGCCCGGATTTATAGAGGCACCGAACCGAATAGGCGGGAAAAAAGGCGGGAAGTAGTGGCGGGAAAAAAAGGGCGGGAAGTAGCGGCGGGAAAAAAAGGGCGGGGAGTACTGGCGGGAACAAAGGGCGGGAAGTACTGGCGGGAAAAATCGGCGGGAACTGGGGGGTCGTCTCCTCAACGGACGAGAGCTCGTGTCGTCTCCTCAACCGACGATCAAGATGTTCGTCTGGCGAACAACCGAAGCACAGGGGCGGCGTCTCCTCAACGGACGACACCACTTGTCGTCTGCTCAACCGACGAATTCGCTCTGTCGTCCGTTGAACGGACGACGGACCGACAGAACTGAAATTTGTCAAATTTGCGTATTATTTGTGAAAATCTATAAAAAAAATGTATTATTTAAAAAAAATTAGCGCTCAACGCCTCAAGGCATGTGGTCAAACCTGGCCAACGGGCCGTGCTATGGGTGGGCCAGCCCGTGACACGTGGAAAAAGCCTGGCACCAGCCCGGCCCGGCCCATGGCGTGCCGGGCCCATGCCGGCCCGCGAACGAGCGGGGCCGTGCCCGGGTCGCGGTATCAGGCACGCGTGCCGGCCCGCGAACGAGCGGGGCCATGCCCGGGTCGCGGTATCAGGCAGAGAGAAGCGCGCTGCCGGGATTCGGTCAGGCGGGTCCAGCGCGGGAACGAAGTCGGCTCCACGACCGTTAAAGAAGAAGAAGCCGAGTAGGGGAGGCTTCCCGTGATGTTCGCGGAAACTGCGGAAGAATCTGGGCACGAAGACGACCCCGAGCCAACACTTGCAGACGAGAGAGGCACGGGGGAGCGAGGACGGAAGCGGAGGGAGGCGGAGGAGGATCTCCCCAAGGAGGTTTTCGTCCTCCAGCGGTGGCAACTGCGTCGCCGCCGCCGCGGACGGGAGCGGCACTGGAGCATCAAACCCTAGCAAGTGTGGACTGTCTGGTGGAGTGGTGGAGCCGGTCTGAAGCTGAAGCTGCTCAACGCCTTACTGGGATTCGAACCCTTGACCTCCATCCTTCCCACCGCGCGCATAACCAACAGGCCACAGAAACTTTGGTGATAAACTATATGTCCGGCTTGTTTTAAGGGCAGATTTGAATGGGCCTTCAACAAACAACTAACAGGCCCGCATGCTTGACGTGCCGCGGGCCGGCCGTTTAGCCCAGGTGCCGGGCTCGGGCCGCCAGACGGGGCACGTAGCACGGCCCGGCACGGCACGTGGCTTGGCGGGCCACGACGGGTCGTGCCACGTGCCGGGCCTGGGCCGTGCCGGGCCGGCCCGTTGGCCAGATTTGCATGTGGTTCAACTAGGACGACTGGAGGAGCCAGCCAGGTGAGGAGGCAAGGATAGAACCGTCATTTCTTATTACTCTTTTTTTGTGGTGGTGGGGGGGATTTTGTAAATCGATTATTGCTATCAGTTAGCAAAAGATATGAAGAGGCAAAACACAAGAAACACTTCAATAGAGCGAACTCGTGTTTTTGGCTAAATTTTTAACAAGATAGGAGGAAACAAGTGTCTAGGATTTGGAGTCTCTCGAGTTTGTCTAAATTTGTACTACCTCTGATTCAAAATAAGTGTTTAACTTTGTGTAGATATGCATGTATCTAGACGCGTTTTAGTTTTACATATATGATGAGATACTTATTTTGAAATAGAGATAATAGTATATATATAAACGTGTTTTAGCATATAGATACATGCGAATCTAGATTTTCCAACCGGGCTTTCACCCCTTTCCATTTCATATAAAACGGAAATAACAGCAGTCGTTTAGAGCTTAGTACAGCCAGAAGAAAGGGGATAGGAGAAAGAAAGCGAGTTGGTGGTAGACATTGGCCATTGAATGCTACTGTAGGTAAAAACCTGATACCACAGTATAAGTATCACTACTACATATCTAGAGCCAGAAGATAAAATAGTCTAGGACACTAGGAACCAAAAACATCTAGGACATTGAAAGACGACAAGCACCATCCAAGATCAAGGCCCAACAATCATCAGAAGAGGTTGAACACCAGGTCCATTCCTTGAGTAGACTCAGCATACTTCAACTGATTCGCCCCTTGCACCAGAGCATTCTTATCTCCCTCTTTCTAAACACCTGCCCAGTAAAGAAGCAAAGAAACGGAATAGAAGGTAATTTCACCTGGTGAGTAAAATTTGTAGTGCTCAAAAGTCACTTTGTTATGAGTAAGCCAAATGGCCCAGCACACAGAAGCAATCAGAACAACATAAAAAAATTCCTAGGAAGGAAAGAAGGAATGCAACGAGGTCTTAGCTTGCCAAAAAAAATTAGGAATCAAACTTGTCCCCATAGTATTCCCTAGAACCCTCAAACAACTCTAGCAACTGAGCAAGTAAAGAACATATATTCATTAGTTTTCACCTGATCACAAAAAGAACAAAGAGGTGAGCCCAGCCAATTTCTTTTCCTCATATTCTGTCTAGTAAGAAGAGCATCCTGGCATAACTGCCACATGAAAATTTGTATTTTGAGAGGAAGCTTTGACTTCCAAATCCACTTGTTATTGGATCCAGGAAGTTTCTTTTCCAATCACACATAAACAGATTTTGTAAATCAAAGATTTTGTAAAACATATGAATCTAGATAAATCAAAGTCATTTATTTTTAGACAGAGAAAGCAATAGTTTAGATGTTCCTCGCTCGGTCACTTTATTTCGTTATCCTGCCGGTCACTCTGTGATTTTCAGCATGTGTACGTTTTAAGGTGAAGAAGCAATATGGATGATCTGCCCTGCGAATAGGCATGTTGTTTCAGAATGTTCAAATCATACGAGTCTACAGCTTGCTTCAGAATTGTGAAACGGAGGAGGAAGTAGATGATAATGCTTGATGACCAGGTAACCAAATTATCCATTCAACGCACAGATTTTATGTGAGAGAAACGACTCTCACAAATTCTTAACCACGAGAGGTGATTTCTTCGACGAAACTAATATACCCTGTTAATGTAGCGAAGTGGTCATAAAACCACATCAACAGATGTCAAAGATTCAAATGCTTTCAAGACTGCCCTTCTCAGCACCTAAGAACAACTCCAACAACTTATCCATATAAAGGTAAGCAAAAACTCTTTGGGTAAGAAGAGAGAGAAGGTTTAGGTAATCAGACTAGTCTCTGCTTTTCTAGCTTACTCATAATGTAGTTATCCAAAACTAGTTCGCATATGGAACCCACTTGTCAGTGATGGGGCTACTGGAGGGCAGCCCCTCTTCTACCTAGCTCTCTCACAGCTCACCAGTCGGAGGTAGAAGAAGCACAAGTATTTTCTCCGGCCGGCGCTCGAACGCCGCCGTGGGCGCCCTAGTCGTATTCCTCTTTTCAGCTGGCTCAATACCAAGCAGTACATAGCGGGGGAATTTATACCTGGACCAACACATGCGCACGCACGCACGATGTCCAGCTCGCTCACGATCCGCGGTGCCGCGCACACGACGCACTCCTATGCGCACGATACGGCACAGTCCAACAGACTGAAACTAATCACCCAGCTACTCTCGCTAACAACTCGGCCACATACCAGCATCCGATCAGAACCTAAACCAGAACACACGCACATTGGGCACACCATCCCCGTCCCCGAGTCAAAGAAATTCTTTTTTCCTTTTATCCTCTTCTTCCCGACCCCGTCCCCGTCGCCTAGGCGGCCTTGCACCCTGCCGCCCATCTTCTTGTATCGCCTCTGGCCTGCTGCGCATGAAACCTCTGGCCGGCCGGCAAGGTGCGTCGGGTCCATGCTCAACTCAGTCGACGCCGGTGGCTCGGGAAACAAGTTCATGGCGGCTCGGGAGCTTGCAGTTTGGGGGCGCGGCAGGCGTCGCAGTGCTCGTCGATGGGGACAAGTGGTAGAACTCGCTGGTGGGTTGGAGGGAGAGCTTCGCCCAGGCCTAGAAGGCCCCCCTTGATGGCGAATCGGAGCCGGCGGTGGACCGACGAGGGCGACGGCTGTGCCTTGATTCCAACCAGCAGAATGGCGCACGGGTACGAAGGAGGCAGACGAGTGGCTCGCCGGTGTAGGGGTACGGAGTGGCAGCGCGGGGGCTATCTCCGGCGACCGGAGGGCCGATGTCGAGCGGCACAGTCGTCGGGAGGCTAGGGAGGATTTTTCCGCGCAAGCACTTGATAGCCTCTCGCCTCTATTTTTGTGTCTATAGATATGCTATCCAAGATATGCTAAAAAATGGGCGATCACCCAAAAAGAAGTGGTGGAAGACCATTTATAGATAAGTTGTTGGAGCTGATTCTTTGCTCCTCTTAACCATAAAAGCCTTCTTACACGTATACAGGTAAGCTGTTGGAGTTGACTATGATGTTACTAACTTTTGTTGATTAGCCTAAAACCCTGTCAGCGAGCAAAAACAAGGTATAATGACATTTGCATGAACAGTAGGCATTTCAGAGGAAATGCCAAACTTAACTCCAACAACGAGTAAGAACACGCACACCTGAAAGACACATCAGGATTAGAGCATTTTCACTAACCTACCTAGGACGCCGATCCGTACGCCGAAATTCGGTTCGGACGCCGAAAATTGGCCCAGTCGTGTATCTAGGAACTTGTTTTCGGCCGAATTTGGGCCATTTTTGGTCCGGACTACCCAGACCGAACCCAGGTTTCCGGGTACGCCCTGGGAACGCCGGACGCAGCAAACTCGGCGAAAAAAATGAAACGGCACGTGGACCCGCCGAGTCAGCGTCGGAAGCCGAGTCGTCGTCATCCTCGGAACCACGCGCCGACCGCCGGACATTAACTGCCCGTCGCATCGGCCACGTGTCGCCGAATTGCGGAGCCACCGTCGTCGCCTCGGCTCCCGCGACGAACCGGCGGACACTAACTTCCCTCTGTTTCCCCTTTTCCCGCCATCGGCTCCCGCCCTTGCCGCCCGTCTCGGCCTATATAAGCCGTACCCCTCGCCGGAGCACCTCACACTCTCTCACAGCTTCCCCCAGCCCACAAGCCCGAACTCCGGCAAACTTTCACTCTCACTCTCTCCCCCCTCCCCACTTTAGCCATGGCCGAGAGATACCCCAACGATGGTGCGACGGCGAACGGCTTCGGCCGGCGCACCCTGCAGGCCTAGGAGGCGCGCATGTTGTACGAGGCCGGCTACATGGCGCCGCCGGACACGCGGAACCCTCTGGGGTGGAAGCCCAGCACCGGCGGCATCCCCATACCGCCGGCGCCGATGCCGGAGAAGCTCCCGTACGAAATACAGGAGCACATCGCCGCCATGGACGACCCCTTCGCCGTCGAATCGCCGGACAACCTCCTGTACTGGGAGGATTTCTTCGCGGACCACCGCGCCCAGGAGCTCGCCCGCCACGAAGGGCCGCCCAACGAGTTTCCGCCGAAGCGCAACAACTCGGCGGGTCACCGGCGTTGGTGGAGTGCGCCAAGCCGCACGCTAAGGGCGGTACTGGAGCACATCAACGCCGGCAACACGCCGCGTCTGGGCTTCCCGCGAACACCCACGCCGGCGTTGAGGATAGGGCGGCGTCCTCCGGCGAACTGGATGCCGAGGAGGATGGCAAGCATGAGCTCCTCCTCCCCCGCCTCGGCATCCCACTCCTCCGGCTCGGCGCCGCTGCGCATGCCGACTGCGCCTTTGCCGGGGCTGTGCGCAATCAAGCGCGAGGCGGGCTCGCATGTGCGTTCGCCGCCGCGGACACACCCGCGCGGCATCGTCATCCGCGAGCCACGGGCGACGACGTCGCCCACCGGCCACCTGTGCCTTCGCCGCGCCAAGACTGAAGACTCAGCGCTGCCCGAAGACGGCGCCTTGAGGATGGCGTTGGAGCAGTCGCTCCGTGACTCGGCGCCGCAGCCGCAGTCGGTGGAGCCCTCCTCGCCGGACATCCTGGAATGGTCCAGGAAGGACTGGGAGAAGGCCGAGCGGCAGCGCATCCTCGGCCTGCAGCAGCATGCCAAGGAGCAGGCGGCCCGGCGACGGGCGTTGTCCGGGCGCAAGCTCGCCTACCAGGACGCCCCGCTCTACGTCCTCGACGACGACGAGGATGAAGGCCCATCCTACCAGCCGTGGCGGTTCGGCGACCCAGGCCAGGGGAGCTTCCGCCAGAACCAACCGCTGAGCGGCGACGACAACGACGGCGAGGATGACGACCGCGCCGATCCCGGCTACAAGGCGTTCTACAGCAACTTCGGCATGTAGAACGGCGACGGTCTTTTTAAGTTTAGTTATGTACTAGTTTAGTTTAAATTTGATGTAATCCGCCTATATTCGCCCATCTGAATGAAATTCGTCCATCTTTAATGAATTTTAGCCGAACTTGGGAACTCGTCTGGATACGCGAGTGGGAAACTGGGCGTACCAGCCCGAAAACTAATTTCATCCGGCCGAAAAAAGTCTGATTTTCGGACTGGTTTGCCCAACGAGTGGAGATGCTCTTAGTCTTTACTTAGTACTCCCTCCGTTTGGGATTATAAGTCCCGCGCGGATAACTAGGTTACCAATTTGAACAATAAATATAAATAGTATAGTACAAAAAGTATACCATTAGAAACTTTAGAGGTTATATTTTCTAATAGTATAATTTTTATAATATATAAGTAATGTTTTGTTAGTCAAATTAACAACCTAGGTATGCGCGTAGGACCTATAATCCGAACAGAGGAAGTACTTCATAGAAGTCAGGGTGTAACTGGTCACGGCTGTCCACGGCACCGTTAGGCCGTGCCTGTTTATTCATGTCAATGAACACCTACCGGCAAAATCAGTTAATTGACGGGCAGTGACGGCCCATCCGCCACCACCGCTAAAATCCTTGATCGCATCGGATGAACCCGCAATACTAGCGGGTGATGAATCGATTGCACAACGGTGGCAGCACAGCAACAACCACCGGCAGCAGCTGGAAAGCGGCGCACGACTATCAGCAGCAGGCGATCGATCGCCGACGAGTTCTATACAGTGTCGATACCTACAACTTCGAATTTTATATGACCTATATAACCTACAGGCTTGCGTCATGACGATGTCATGACCTACATGTACATGAGTCGCATATGTGAGTATACCACTCAAAGCACCTCAAATGCTTCCACGTTTCCAGGCTAAAATCATAGTGCCGGATAGATATAAATTTCGGTCTAAAAACGACCAGTTTCCCACTCGCTGACCGAGTTCTCAGGTTTAACCAAATTTTATTCAAACTCGGCAAATTTTACATAAATATACGATTTTCATTAATAATGGGCGAGTACACACTACTAGAGAAAAGGTTATAGGAGACATGCTTATACGAGGCACATTTAGACCATATGCGTCTCCTATAAAATAGACGAGGCACACTCCTTCTCCATGCGCCTCTAGTATAAAAATATGCGAGGCGCATATGATAAGAATGTGCCTCCTATAATCCCTGTACGGACGGAATCTAGCAGCCCCATATTATGCGAGGCGTATTCTAGTCATATGCGTCTCCTATGTATCAGATAGGCGAGCTCGCATAATCTGTGTGGGCCCGCGTGTTGGTAGGTGCACGATGCGCCTCCTATATTTGATAATATGCGAGACGCATATGGTCATATGCGCCTCAAGTAACTCCTGCGGGCCCGGGCGGTGGTAGGTGGCCGCATATGCGAGACGCATATTGCTAGAATGCGCCTCCTATAGTTTGAATTATAGGAGGCGCATATTGTGCAATATGCGCCTCGCATAACCTGGCACCACTTTTTTCCAGCTTTTTGCACATGGAGGCAACTACCACCCTACTCACTTGTGTCACTTCTTCCTCCTCCACCAAGACAAATCTGGTCGTCCCCCTCCTCCTCCCCACCTCATTTCCCCCATTGTTTCACCATAGAAGCTTGCTCAACATCCATTGGTTGACACCCATATGTAAGTGAAGTCTCTTGCTCCTCTAGATCTACAACATGTCCATTTACTTCTCCTCCGGCTCTCTTGCGCAAGTCATTGTTGGAGGAAGCGTGAAGGCGTTGCTTGCATGTATGCGCGTTGTCGGAGACACCGACTATATGATTGTGTTGTGGTGCTACTTTTTGTGCAGGGATTTCATTTGAGATGCCAATGTTTCGCCGGAATGTCGATTTATTTCTTTTCCGGCGAATTTCTGGCACTCGCGGATGTCCTCTTTTTAGGGGAGGTCATGCCGAATTTTTTTGGCGATCCACGTCCATATATGCTATAATTATTCTCTTGCTCTTTGTACCACGCAGGCGGCCATGGTCCGACCACTGATCAACAAAGCCCGCGTGGATAGGTGGATGACATGCACGAGGGCCGACATGGAACGTGCAAACAAGACAGAGATAAGATGTCCATGTCGGGACTGCAAGCTGAGGTATCTGATAAGGCATGATTCCGGAATGCTGGAGTCGCACCTGCTTCGACGTAGTTTCATGGATGGCTACACTCGATGGATACGTGATGACGAATATGATGATGAGGATGTCAATAATGGTGAAGATCAAGATGCCAGTGATGATCACCAAGATCAAGACGCCAGTCACGATCACGAAGATCAAGGTGGCACTGGACATGGACACGAAGATGATCAAGGTGGCGTCGGGCATGGACACGAAGATGATCAAGGTGGCGCCGGTCATGAACACGAAGATCAAGGTGCCGACCATGATTCGAGCTGGTTGCGAGACCCTCATGTCCAAGATCTGCTTCTCAAGGAGACGAGTAACGCCAGAGCCGCCGGTAGAGAAAAGGCTAAACTGGAGCAAATGGAGAAAGACGCGGTCACTCCATTGTTTGACGGATGCAACGACGGGGATACCCGTCTAAATGTAACGCTTAGGGCTCTGGAGATGAAGGCGAAACACAAAATGACCGACGAATGTTTCGACGACAACATTGTATTCTGGCACGATATTCTTCCCAAGAAGGGGAACACATGTCCGACTAGTATCGCTGAGGCGAAGAAAGTCGTGTGCCCTCTCAATCTACCGCACGTGAAATACCACGTCTGCATAAATGATTGCATCATCTACCGGGGCGAGGATGCAGAGAAGACCACGTGTCCGGTGTGCAAGACCTCTCGATACAAGAGAGGGACCAAGAAAGCTCCTAGGAAGGTGGTGTGGTACTTTCCTCTAACTCCTCGTTTGCAGCGGTATTTCGCAGACCCTAAGGAAGCACAGCTCATGCGCTGGCACGCGGAAAGAAAGAGGCCGGAAGACGATGATCCGGAGAAGGAGGAAATGTTGAGGCACCCTTCGGATGCTTTCCAGTGGAAGGCGTTGGACCTCCAATATTACCAACATTTTGGAAAAGAGTCAAGGAACCTCAGGCTGGGCGTGAGCACTGACGGACTCAATCCGTTTGGAAGCCAGAGCAGCACACACAGCACATGGCCCGTGTTTGTATGGATCTACTGAAGGGTTTCGCAGCATAGTAAATCAAAATTTTCTACGGAAGCGAACAGAGGGAAAGCCAAGATCTAATCTAGGAGATGCAAACAACGAGAGAGATTGGATTAGATCTTCATACCCTTGAAGATTCGCACAGCGGAACGTTCGTCGGAACGTGGGTGATGTAGTCGTACTCGCTTCTCCTCCTCGCGATCCGATCCGATCTAGCACCACAAGTGGCGGTGCCTCCGTGAGATGCACACGTGCAGCACCTCGACGTCTCCTCCTTCCTCGGACCAGCGAGTATGGTGGAGAGATGGATTGGATCTACAACACGACGGCGTGGTGTATATGGTGGAGAATTTCTGCCGCAGGGCTTCGCCTACAAACAGTCGGGAGGGAGAGTGGAAGGGCAGCAGGGCAACTAGGGTTGGAGGAAGGTGTGTGTGGGGGGGAAGGGGGCGCACCAGACCTCTATTTATAGAGGGGGCGCGGCCAGCCCTAGCCTCTCCTCCAAGCCTATCTCTAGTTTAAACAATTTAAACTCTCCCTTATCTAGAAATCCTATCTTATCTTATCTCTAGTTTAAACGATTTAAACTCTCTAGGATCGGCTGGGCCCTATGGGGCCTTGTGCCCCTGGCCCAATGCGGCCAGGACACTCCCTCATAGGCCCATGCCCCCTCCCGGAAGGTGGGACCACGTTGGCCCCCTTCCGGAAGGTTCTAGAAGCTTCCGGTACAATACCGATTAATCCGGAACAATTCCGAACTCCAAAAACTGCACTGCCTTATATGAATCTTATTCTCCGGACCATTCCGGAACCTCTCGTGATATCCCGGATCCCATCCGAGACTCCGAACAAAAATTCATAAACCAATTATCCAATCTATCCTAGCGTCGAGACACGTTAAGTGTGTGACCCTGCGGGTTCGAGAATATGCAGACATGATCTTCTATCAATAATCAACAACGGGGTCTGGGCACCCATATTGACTCCCACACATTCATCGATGATCATATCGGATGAACCACGATACCAGGATTCAATCAATCCCATATATATATTCCCTTCGTCTCGCGATATTTTACTTGCCCGAGATTCGATCGTCGGTATCGTCATACCTAGTTCAATCTCGTTCACAGCAAGTATTTTACTCGTTCCGTAATCCGATATCACTTTGTGATTAACTCCTTAACCACATGCTTGCAAGCGGTGTTGATATCGATTACCGAGTGGGCCCGAAGTATATCTCTCCGACTTGGGAGGGACAAATTCCATCTCGATACATACAACCCAACAGATACTTTCTGATCACCTGAGAGACACCTTTATGATCACCCTCTCATAGAATGACGTTTGATGACCTCAAAGCTTTCTTCCGATACCAGGGAGTTGTATTATCTCATGGTCTAAGGAATACAATATTTGACATGAGAAAAACTTCGCAAAGACGAACACGATGACACGATCTAATTGCTTCGCTTAGTTTGGGTCTATCCACCATATCATTCTCCAATGATATGATCTCATTATCAATTGACAACTCATGTCTATGGTTAGGAAACCTTAACCATCATTGATCAATGAGCTAGTCCATAGAGGCGTACTAGGGACACGGTGTTGTTCACAAACCACACAAGTATTAAAGTTTCCGCTTAATACAATTCTAGCATCGAATATAAACTTTATCATGAACAAGAATTATAATAATAACATCTTTATTATTGCCTCTAGGGCATAATTCCAACAGTCTCCCACTTGCACTAGAGTCAATAATCTAGTTTACATTTGGCAACAATCTTACACCCATGGCACTGAGGTGCTGATCATGTTTTACACGTGGAAGAGGTTTAGTCAATGGATCTGCGACATTCAGATCTGTATGTACTTTGCTGATCTTCAGATCTCCATCTGCTATATAATCTCGGATTATATGAAACTTGCGGTTGATATGCTTGGTCTTTGGATGATATCTTGGTTCCTTAGCGAGTGCTATGGCGCCAGTGTTGTCACACAATATCTCCAGTGGGTCCAATGCACTTGGAACCACGCCAAGCTCAGTGATGAAGTTTCTGATCCAAACTCCTTCACTTGACGCTTCTGCAGCAGCCATGTATTCCGCTTCTACTGTAGATCCCGCGATCACGCTTTGCTTGCAGCTTCTCCAGCTCACAGCTCCTCCATTCAAAATATACACGTATCCTGTCTGAGATTTAGAATCATCCTTGTCGGTGTCGAAACTAGCATCGACGTAACCTTTTACGACGAGATGTTCATCACCCCCATAGACTAAGAACATTTCTTTAGTCCTATTTAGGTACCTTAGGATGTTCTTCACGGCTGTCCAGTGTTCCACTCCTGGATCACTTTGATATCTGCTCGTCAAACTAAGAGCATTGGACACATCCGGTCTAGTACACAGCATGGCATACATGATGGAACCTATGGTCGAGGCATAAGGCACTTTGCTCATAGCTTCCCTATCATTTACCGTAGCTGGACACTGAGCCTTGCTCAATATCTTACCTGACGAACCTTTTCAGAACTTTGTCTAGGTATGTACTCTGGCTTAAAGCTATCAGGCGTCTTTGTCTATCTCTATAGATTTTGATGCCCAATATATAAGCAGCTTCACCTAGGTCTTTCATTGAAAAACACTTGTTCAAATAACTCTTCACATCGTTAAGCATGTTGATGTCATTTCCAATAATCAATATGTCATCCACATATGGTACCAGAAACGTCACCGAGCTCCCACTCACTTTCTTGTAGATGCAAGCTTCGTAGCAATTTGGAACAAATCCAAAGCTCTTGATCACTTGATCAAAACGAAGGTTCCAACTCCGAGATGCTTGCTTCAGTCCATAAATGGAACGCTGAAGTTTGCATACTTTATCAGCATCCTTAGGATCGACAAAACCTTCGGGTTGCATCATATACAACTCTTCATCAATGTTGCCATTGAGGAAAGCAGTCTTGACATCCATTTGCCATATTTCATAATCATGAAACGCAGCAATTGCTAATAAAATCCGAATGGACTTAAACATCGCTACGGGAGAGAAAGTCTCATCGTAGTCAACACCTTGAACTTGTCGAAAACCTTTCGCAACAAGCCGTGCTTTATAAACGGTAACATTACCATCCGCGTCCGTTTTCTTCTTGAAGATCCATTTGCACTCAACGGCCTTTCGGTCGCTAGGAGGGTCCACCAAAGTCCATACTTGGTTTTCGATCATGGATCCCAATTCGGATTTCATGGCTTCTAGCCATTTCTCAGAGTCTGGGCTCATCATCGCTTCCTCATAGTTCGTAGGTTCGCTGTCTTCTACTAACAAGACAGTCAAGACAGGGTTGCCGTACCACTCAGGAGGGGCACGCGACCTTGTCGACCTGCGACGTTCAATAGCAGCATCGTCCGAAGCTTCATGATCCTTGTCATTAGCTTCCTCTATTGTTGGTGCAGGCGGCACTGGAACAATTTCAGGTGCTGCGCTACTCTCCAATTCAAGAGAAGGTTCAACAACCTCGTCTAGCTCTACTTTCCTCCCACTCACTTCTTTCGAGAGAAACTCCTTCTCAAGAAAGGAACCGTTCTTTGCGACAAACACTTTGCCTTCGGTTCTGTGATAGAAGGTATACCCAATAGTTTCCTTAGGGTATCCTATGAAGACGCATTTCTCCGCTTTGGGTTCGAGCTTGTCCGGCATCAACTTCTTGACGTAAGCTTCGCATCCCCAAACTTTAAGAAACGACAACTTAGGTTTAGCACCAAACCACAGTTCATACGGTGTCGTCTCAACGGATTTAGATGGAGCCCTATTTAAAGTGAATGCAGCGGTTTCTAATGCATAACCCCAAAATGATAACGGCAAATCAGTAAGAGACATCATCGATCGGACCATATCTAATAGGGTTCGATTCCGGCGTTCAGACACACCATTGCGCTGTGGTGTTCCGGGTGGCGTGAGTTGCGAAACAATTCCGCTTGCTTTAAGATGCGTGAGAAAATCATAACTCAAATATTCGCCCCCACGATCGGATCGTAGAAACTTAATCTTTCTGTTACGATGGTTCTCCACTTCATTCTGAAATTCTTTGAACTTTTCAAATGTTTCAGATTTATGTTTCATTAAATAGATATACCCATTTCTACTTAAGTCATCGGTAAAAGTGAGAAAGTAGCGATATCCACCGCGCGTCGAAACACTCATCGGTCCGCATACATCGGTATGTATGATTTCCAACAAGTCCGTTGCTCGCTCCATCATACCGGAGAACGGGGTTTTGATCATCTTGCCCATGAGGCATGGTTCGCATGTGTCAAATGATTCAAAATCAAGAGACTCCAAAAGTCCATCAGAATGGAGTTTCTTCATGCGCTTTACACCAATATGACCTAGACGACAGTGCCACAAATAAGTAGTATTATCACTATCTACTTTGCATCTCTTAGCCTCAATGTTATGGATGTGTGTTTCGTCCCTTTCGAGATTTAGAAGAAATAAACCACTCACAAGAGGTGCATGACCATAAAAGATGTTACTCATATAAATAGAACAACCATTATTCTCCGATTTAAATGAATAACCGTCTTGCAATAAACACGATCCAGAAATAATGTTCATGCTCAACGCAGGCACATAATAACATTTATTAAGGTTTAAAACTAATCCCGAAGGTAAAACTAAGGAGAGCGTGCCGACGGCCATCACATCAACTCTTGATCCGTTGCCAACGCGCATCGTCACCTCATCCCTCGCAAGCCGCCGTCTATTCCGTAGCTCCTGTTTCGAGTTACAAATATTAGCAACTAAACCGGTATCAAATACCCAGGCACTACAACGAGGGCTAGTAAGGAAAACATCAATAACATGTATATCAAATATACCTTTGATGGTGCCAGCCTTCTTGTCCGCTAAGTACTTCGGACAGTTGCGCTTCCAGTGACCCTTGTCCTTGCAATAGAAGCACTCAGTGTCTGGCTTGGGACCAGACTTGAGCTTCTTCTCAGCAGGGGCAACGCGCTTGCCGCCGCCTTTCTTGAAGGGCTTCTTTGCACCTTTACCTTTCTTAAAGGAGGGCTTGTTGACCATCAACACATGATTATCCTTCTTGATCTCCACCTCCACAGCCTTCAGCTTTGCGAAGAGCTCGGTGATCGTATCAGTGGAACCAATCTGATTATGAGTCACTACAAAACTTTTGTAGCTGGGAGGGAGTGATTGCAGAACCCTGTCAATCTTGAGCTCCTCTGGAATCTTGCAGTCCAGTTGCTCAAGGCGTTGAGTGTAGCCCGACATCTTAATGGCGTGCTCACTAACGGAACTCCCTTCCTCCATCTTGCAGTTAAAGAACTTCTCAGAGATCTCATATCTCTCAGAACGGGCCTGAGTCTGAAACATGGTTTTCAGCTCCTCGAGAATCTCAAAGGGCCCGGGATAGTTTTCAAAACGATTTTGAAGTTCCGGTTCCATAGCAAACAACATGGTGCTCTTAATCACACCGTAATCATCTTTGCGCGACTGATAGACAGCTTTCTCATCAGCCGGCGCAGTTGCAGCAGGGGGGTTACCTAACGCTTTCTCAAGGACATAGTCCTTTTGTCCGCCAGACAGAATGATTCTTAGATTGCAGAACCAGTTGGTGAAGTTAGACCCATTGTTTCTAAGCTTTTCTTTCTCAGCAAAAATGTTGAAGTTGAAGTTGGACTTGGCCATTGGATCTATAGTATTTGCAAGTACAATTTAGACTATGTTCATGATAAATAGTTCAACTTAATCAAATTACTAGATGAACTCCCACTAAATTCAACACCCCTCAAGTTGTTTAGTGAACACGATCCAAATTCACCACACCTAATCCGATCATCACGAGAAGAGATGTGGTTTCAATGGTGGACAACGAAGTGTCGATCATATCATTCATATGACTCATGCTTAACCTTTCGGTTCTTGCGTTCCGAGGCCATGTCTGTACATGGTAGGCTCGTCAAGTTAGACCCAAGTATTTCCGCGTGTGCAAAACTGGCTTGCACCCGTTGTATGTGAGCGTAGAGTCTATAGCACCCGATCATCACGTGATGCTTGGACACGACGAACTTTCGCAACGGTGCATACTTTGGGGAGAACACAGTTTTTATATTGATCTTTAAGTGAGGAATCATCTTATAATGCTACCGTCGCGACCTAAGCATAATAAGATACATAAAAGGATAAACATCACATGCATATAACTTTATGTGACATGGTATAGCCAATCTTCGCGCAATGATCTCCATCTTGTGCGTTCCGGCATGATCTCCATCACTCCACCATGATTGCCTCCACCACGAATAGCAACTACAACTATTGCTAACTACTTAGCGATAAAGTAAAGCTATTACATGGCGTATAAGAAGTTGACTCGCAGGTCATACACAATTATAAAGACAACCATATGGCTCCTGCCGGTTGTGTACTCATCGACATGCAAGTCGTGAAACATTACAAAACATGATCATCGCATACAATATACACATCACATCTTGGGCCATACCATATCACAGAAAACACTCCCTGCAAAAACAAGTTAGACGCCTCTACTTTGTTGTTGCATGTTTTACGTGGCTTATGGGAGTAGATACTAAGAACGATTCTTACCTACGGAAAGCCACAACGGTGATATTATGGTTGCCAAACTCCGGTGTTAATCCCATGACAACTATAGTGAGAGAAACTGACATCCACCAGCCGCATGTGTGGTACAAGCCACACGTCAAGTGCGGAGCCGGTCTCGCGAACGACGTCGCGTAAGGTTGGCCTGGACCGCTTCAATCTCACTATGCCGCGTCATAAGAAGAACACAAACAAGAGGCTTGCAACAGAAAACATCAACGCCCACAACAACCATGTTGCGTTCTACTCGTGAATCACATCTACGCATAGATCTAGCTCTGATACCACTGAAGGGTTTCGCGGCATAGTAAATCAAAATTTTCTACGGAAGCGAACAGAGGGAAAGCCAAGATCTAATCTAGGAGATGCAAACAACGAGAGAGATTGGATTAGATCTTCATACCCTTGAAGATTCGCACAGCGGAACGTTCGTCGGAACGTGGGTGATGTAGTCGTACTCGCTTCTCCTCCTCGCGATCCGATCCGATCTAGCACCACAAGTGGCGGTGCCTCCGTGAGATGCACACGTGCAGCACCTCGACGTCTCCTCCTTCCTCGGACCAGCGAGTATGGTGGAGAGATGGATTGGATCTACAGCACGACGGCATGGTGTATATGGTGGAGAATTTCTGCCGCAGGGCTTCGCCTACAAACAGTCGGGAGGGAGAGTGGAAGGGCAGCAGGGCAACTAGGGTTGGAGGAAGGTGTGTGTGGGGGGGAAGGGGGCGCACCAGCCCTCTATTTATAGAGGGGGGGCGGCCAGCCCTAGCCTCTCCTCCAAGCCTATCTCTAGTTTAAACAATTTAAACTCTCCCTTATCTAGAAATCCTATCTTATCTTATCTCTAGTTTAAACGATTTAAACTCTCTAGGATCGGCTGGGCCCTATGGGGCCTTGTGCCCCTGGCCCAATGCGGCCAGGACACTCCCTCATAGGCCCATGCCCCCTCCCGGAAGGTGGGACCACGTTGGCCCCCTTCCGGAAGGTTCTAGAAGCTTCCGGTACAATACCGATTAATCCGGAACAATTCCGAACTCCAAAAACTGCACTGCCTTATATGAATCTTATTCTCCGGACTATTCCGGAACCTCTCGTGATATCCCGGATCCCATCCGAGACTCCGAACAAAAATTCATAAACCAATTATCCAATTTATCCTAGCGTCGAGACACGTTAAGTGTGTGACCCTGCGGGTTCGAGAATATGCAGACATGATCTTCTATCAATAATCAACAGCGGGGTCTGGGCACCCATATTGACTCCCACACATTCATCGATGATCATATCGGATGAACCACGATGCCAGGATTCAATCAATCCCATATATATATTCCCTTCGTCTCGCGATATTTTACTTGCCCGAGATTCGATCGTCGGTATCGTCATACCTAGTTCAATCTCGTTCACAGCAAGTACTTTACTCGTTCCGTAATCCGATATCACTTTGTGATTAACTCCTTAACCACATGCTTGCAAGCGGTGTTGATATCGATTACCGAGTGGGCCCGAAGTATATCTCTCCGACTTGGGAGGGACAAATTCCATCTCGATACATACAACCCAACAGATACTTTCCGATCACCTGAGAGACACCTTTATGATCACCCTCTCATAGAATGACGTTTGATGACCTCAAAGCTTTCTTCCGATACCAGGGAGTTGTATTATCTCATGGTCTAAGGAATACAATATTTGACATGAGAAAAACTTCGCAAAGACGAACACGATGACACGATCTAATTGCTTCGCTTAGTTTGGGTCTATCCACCATATCATTCTCCAATGATATGATCTCATTATCAATTGACAACTCATGTCTATGGTTAGGAAACCTTAACCATCATTGATCAATGAGCTAGTCCATAGAGGCGTACTAGGGACACGGTGTTGTTCACAAACCACACAAGTATTAAAGTTTCCGCTTAATACAATTCTAGCATGGAATATAAACTTTATCATGAACAAGAATTATAATAATAACATCTTTATTATTGCCTCTAGGGCATAATTCCAACATCTACAACCTCCCCCTGGTTGTGCATGAAGAAGAAGTACGTAACCATGAGTATGCTCGTTCAAGGGCCAAAACAACCTGGTACAGACATCAATCTGTATATCACGTTGTTGAAAGAGGAGTTGGCCACGTTATGGGAAGAAGGAGCCCGTACATGGGACGCCTCGAGACAAGAGTACTTTGACATGAGAGCGGCGGTGATCACGACGGTGCAAGACTATCCCGGTTACGGATACTTCTCGGGGCAGGTGGTCCAAGGATTCTATGGGTGCGTTAGGTGCAAGGATAATACAACGTACCGCCAGCTACAGAAAGATCCCGGGTCCGGGAAAACCGTGTTCCTTGGGGCTCGGAGGTGGCTTCCCAAGAATCACGCCTGGAGAAAGCTAGGACATCTGTTCGATGGGACGATCGAGCTCCGAGGAATCCCACACTAGAAGAGTGGCGCGGAAATCTACAAGTTGTTGAATAATTGGAAGGAGTGCCCTGCGCCAGGAAAGACCCAAAAGAAGCCAAAGCCGTTGCTGAAGGTATGGAAGGCGAGGTCTGTTTTCTGGGACTTGCCATACTGGAAGATCCTCCGCATGCCTCATAGCCTTGATCTCATGCATATCACGAAGAACGTGGGCGAGAGTCTGCTTGCCACCCTCCTTAACACCGACAAGACCAAAGATGGGCCAAAGGCAAGGAACGACTTGAAGCATATGGGCATCAGGGATGAACTTCAACCACCACCTAGCGATGATGAGGAGGAGGACGAGGTGGAGGAGACAGAAACACAGAATAGCCGTCGTCGCAAGGGGAAAAAGGTTAAGAAGGGAGAGGTCAAGCTCAAGGCCTCATGCTTCACTCTGAGTAAGAAGGAGGCCATACAATTTATGAAGTGCCTCCTCGGAGTCAAATTTCTGAACGGCTACACGGGGAAGATAAGCAGATGGCTAGACGAGGCGAAGCAGCGCTTCAGCAGGATGAAGTCTCACGACGTCGTCGTGCTAATGACGCAGGTACTCCCGGTCGCGATCCGAACTTTCTACAAACCGAGACCCCTCTTGGTATGCCATTCAACAAGCACCTCGGGAGGCTCGCTGGATGGGGTCACCGCGAGGGTCGACGTGCAAAGCATGTCGACATGGAGGGCCGAACCAAGGACTTTGAAAGAGCAAACCTGGTCGCGCTGCAACACCTGCAGGTGGTTGATCCATACATACATGAGCACAAAGAGTTTATCAAGAAGAATTATGCTGATCAGGGGCGCCAGGTCCCGAGGGAGGAAGATGTTATCAAGGAGCACAACTCCGGTTTCACGCGGTGGTTTAGGGAGAAGGTCATAGCTAATCCACCGCAGGGCGAGTACTCGGAGGAAGATAAACTCATATTCTCATTGTCACAGGGCTCCTCGCACAACCTCATGACCTATCAGGCTTACGATATCAACGGATACACGTTCTACACAGAGGAAAAAGACAATAACTGCGATTACCAGAACTCAGGGGTAACAGGGATATTCTACACCGGCGACATCCCGGAAAGATACTACGGAAGGATCGAGGAGATTTGGGAGCTCGACTATGTTACGGAGAAGGTGTCGATGTTCCGTGTCAGGTGGGCCAAGAGCGTCGAGAAAGAAGACCGGTATTTCACCACGATGGTTATACCGTCAAAGACCACCAGCGCGAACGCACCCGCAAGAAATGAGCCTTGGTTTTTGGCTAGCAAAGTCGACCAATGCTGGTACATCAAAGACCCGTCAAAGCCTAGCCGGGTTGTCGTTAGGAGAGGCAAAAGGAACATTATCGGAATGGACGGAGTCGCCAACGAGCAAGACTTTGACCAGAACGACGACCCGAAGATAGAAGACGGGTATGGCAACCAAACACCGTACACCACAACCCTACCTAAGAAAGGACTTCCGTTCAAGAGAAGTAGTGAAGACGTCCCGGACCTAACCTATACAACCGCGACAGAGAAGGGCAAGAAGACGACCATTGTCAAGAAACGCTAGCGCGCTCCGACCATTGTCAAGAACCGTCGTGTGTGTGGCCTACTATTATGTATCAAAACATTCTTAATTTTCATTATGTGTGTGTTATAATAATATTGCATTGAGAATATTATGTATCGACAAGACACATTCATTGAGAATACTCAATTTTGTTGTTTTAGCAATATTTGAATATTTAAAATATTTGTAGTATATTTTATAGTTCATATTGTGTTTGGACAATGCTTTTACATGAAAAATGGCCTTTAAAAAAATTCCAAAAAATTGTTAACCTTAGGATTCGAACCTGGGTGGCCAGCAGTGAAATAGGACAAGGCATGTTACCACTAGGCTGTTGTGTGTTTGTTGATAGAAACTTGCGCACTGCCCTATTTGTCTAGGATTGCATATTATGCGAGGCGCATTTAGCCCAGATGCGTCCCGCGTAATATTATACGAGGCGCACTTTGCGATATGCGCCTCGTATAATCCGGTATAGATCAAAGCCGCCACACGCACGCCCAGAACCTTTCTTTACATCTCACGCACGCGCGCCGCGTCTCACATCTCAGATCGAAGCCGCCGCCGCCGCCGGCCGTCCGCGCCCGGAGCAGCCCGCCGTCCGCGCCCGGAGCAGCCCGCCCGCCGGACCTGCAACCTCGAAGGAGGAGCCCGCCGCCGCCGTCCCGTGGAGGAGGAGCCCGACGCCGCAGTCCCCGTGAAGGAGGAGCCCGATGCCGCCGTCCCCGTGAAGGAGGAGCTCGCCGCCGCCCCGCCTCGTGGAGGACCTGCTGTTGCTGCGGCGCTCGTGGAGGACCGACTGTTGCTGCGCTCCGTCCTCAGCACCCCAAGGTGAGTACCAATCCCCCTTCTTCCTTACCCCTCGTAATCCTCGAGAGATTGAGTCCAGATGGTTTCTTCGGTTGCTTCGGTCCAAGGGTTTGATTGAGGGTTTGCTTCGCTTTGTAAACAAGTCTGATGTCTGCATTTGAACATGGATAGGATTCCCTCTCCCTGTCGCTAGGGCTTCTCAACCAATCTGAGCAACCCTATAGTTAGTTCAGGCTATCAATTGGTTCAACGGAGTACTCATTTGTACACTGATTTGGAGTATAAATGATGATAGCACGCTGGTTTGTAAATCCAATGGTAGTACTTTCATTAGTGTGGTGGCACTAGTTCAAGTTAAAATATTCGGCACTGATTTGGATTAGCTCTGTAAGGACACTGATTTAGAGTACTAAAACATCCAGCATTGATTTGGAGTAGGAGGCTAACATGCCTGTCAGTCTAAACATCATCTGAAGCTAAATGTTGTTAAGGGAACTGTTGTCCGGCCAGGTACTGCACTTAACTTGTTTATAGCCTGACAGGTAGCACCACCTCATGCATCCATTTCAGAGATTGTAGTGCACTCATGCTTTTTTTGTTGAATTCACACTTTTAGAAATATGTTCTCACTGTCATTTACATTAGTTCTTGTGATCTTATTGACATCTTGCTTCTGTTTTAAATGAAATAGAGGTACTAAAGTTGCAACTCTCTTAACTGAATTTAGACTCCTGTAACTTGCTATATCTGCACAATGCAAGGTCTGTCTTAACATCAGTCTGCTTAACAACAACATAAGTATTGTTATTTTGGCCAGTGAATTAATCAGTGCTACTTTCAATATTCATTTAGTTATTCCACACAAGATCTATGCACTATTGCTATGCATTGGCTACAATTTGCACTATGACTATTGGATAGTTGAGATCAGGCGATGGATAGGTAGATCAAAGCCAAAATAGTACTGTATTTATTTAACAAACTATGACTCTATGCAAATAACCTTTGGTGTTAAATTGATTATACTCCAACATGTACTCATCTCCTACATGGAAAGCAGACTCTTGAGGATATCCCTGCTAGTTCCAGTATGTTAGGTTATAGAGAATCATGATCTGTTGGTATTTTTTTCCCTAGGAAAACTGGAAGTTGATTATTCTGTGTTTTCTTTGCGTTTCAATCTTTGCGCCATATCTGTATGTAGCGTCAAGGGCTGCATGCCAGAAACTGACATTTTGTGGCTTGTATGAGAATTCTCCAAGTTCCGTGTTGTAGTCTGCTTAATGTTTCCTACCGTCCATCAGAACATGATGTATGTTAAACTGCAACAGGATACTGTATGTATGGCACTGATCCGATATATGTATGTGTTTGTGTATGCTGGCAGAAAAATGGTTGTGTTTGTGTATGATGGCAGCAAAATGGCTGTGATGATGGCAGTTGATCCTTTTTGTGCAGGTTTTTCTTTTTGAGTTGCCAATGTTTCGCCGGAATGTTGATTCATTTCCGTTCCGGCGAATTTCTGGCACTCCTAGACATAGAAAATTAGCAAAGTTCATGCCAAAATTTTCTGTGACTTTTTGTGCTTATTAGTTTCATTTATTTGTGTGTTTAGAAATGTCGGATCCGGGCCCTTCTAGCCAGAAGCCCTTTTGGGAGCAGCAGGCGGAGATGGAATCCCTAGAGGCCCCGGAATTTGTTTCGCGGGACGACGATATGGAGGAGGACGAGGATACCTCGTCGGGCAATGAGGAGATGGGGGACGCCGATGGCGACGCCACTACCACTGATGGCGGCGGTGAAGCTACTACAGACGGTGGTAGCGCATCGAAGAAGTCTCGGAAGGATCGGACCCCGATCGTGGTCGACCTCAAAAGGTCATCATCACAAGCGTGAGCCCTAAAGGTGCGCCTTTGGAGCCAGAAGAATTTGTTGGGGGTTACTCTAACCAGCTCGCGGCAATCCTCCGGAACACCGTCACGATCAACATGGAGAACCTGAAGGCCGAAGAGAACAAGGGTTTCCTCATCTAGCTTTTCCGGAAGATGCACGTAAGATACGCGTTCCCGGGTGATGAGGAAAACAAGTATAATAATGACAATCTCAAAGGGAATCCGGTGAACAAGTATGCCCTCAGGAGGATGACCAAGGCCTTGTCAAATTGGAAGGCTCGGGTGAAGAATCTGATTTTCGAGGAGAAGCTAAGTTATCCAGAGCTCGTCAAGAAGGAGCCTCTGGTCAAGGAAGAAGACTACAATGTGTTCAAGGCCAGATGTAACTCCGCCTTGGGCAAGGCCAGGACTGAGAAGGGCAAGAATATGAGATCCCGAAACATTGGTACCCACTATCTCGGCTCCGGCGGTTATAGAGCCGCAAGGCCCAAATGGGACAAGGAGGACGCCGACGCTCGTGCAAAGGGGTTGACACGTCCCTTTGACGATATAAAGGAGGAGCAGGCAAAGAACTTCGTCAGGGCCCGGTTTTCCCCGCCGAAAGGGGGTTCTGATTATTCTTCGGAGCCCGCCGGCCCCTTTGCTCCGAGGGTGAAGGACTTCATGCAAAAATATGTAAGTAGTTTGCATGCAAGTCGATTAATTGCATTCATGATTAATCAATGAAGTCCAGTTTTCTGATCAAATGCTTCGCGTTCCTTGTGCGCGGGACGAGGAGTGTAGGAGCTCCTCATCCCAGGGGTCAGCGCCACCGCCTATCGCCAAGTGGGACACCACTTTTAATAGGGCGCTGAACCGGACCAAGAGTGTCGATCCCCTGGCGGCCCCGTCGGCTGGTCGTGTGGTCGGCTTTGGCGGCATACCATGGTCCGAGTACTATGGCACCCCGGAGCGGAAGGGCAAGAAGGCCGAAAGCGCCGAGGTAAAACTCCTAAGGGAACAGGTGGAAGCCTTTCCAAATATAGTCCAAGATGCCGTGAACAAGGCTATGTCGGCTGCCGAGACAAAGTTCCAAGAACAAGTCCAGACACAAGTCCAGTCACAAGTCCATTCACAAGTGAACGAGAAGCTCAACACCATCCTTCCCGTCTACATGGAAAAGTACAACAAGTGGCAGAAGGGTGGTAAACGGGGGCCGCCACCGGTTCCCAACCTCAACAGCGCCCAATCGGACAATGGGCGCGACCGGAGGCGTTGGTGACTCCTCCAGCAGGGCCGGTGGTGGTGGAGACTCCTCTAGCTCCGGAGCTTAACTTGCCCACTGCGGCGAAGGTGCCGACCCGCACCACCGTGCCATCAGTCAGCCACTCCGCCACTTGCGTGGTCAAGCCTGTCGGCGTCGGTGCCTCGACATTGGACGAGTTTGACGCCCTCAAGGTAACTAACTAATTAAAGCGAGAGTTGGGAGGCTCAACCACACCGATGACTTGATCTCTGTTTTTCTAACGCTCGGCCTACATGTCGATCTTTCGCAGGGAGACACTCCTTGCACTCTAATGCACTGGGTGGGCGGCCAGTTGATGGATGTTGCCAAGGGTACTATTGTTCAACCAGAGAACCGCAAAATGCACAATGTCACAATGCCACCTGACATGATGAGGGTCAAATACAGTATGGTGCTTCCGGGCTACGAGCAAGTGGAACCTCCCTCTCAACCTCAAGGATGGGATGATGAGGACATGGCAGCGGTCCTCAATACCGGCTTCGGCTACTTGTACCTATGGCCGAAGAGCTAGATCCGTTTGGGGACAGAGGACCAGCTCAACATCACCCTAGAGGCAACACAACCAGCACATGATGAAGACTTCGAGATGGGAGACTTGGACAACATGGCACAGATTCCCGATGATGATGAAGAAATTGACCCGAACTACGGTGACCAGTTTGTTAACACAAGGTTTTCTGATTTGTATGAGCCGGGACCATCAGGCACACATCAAGTTGCCGAGACCTAACCAGCACCAGCGAAACCCCCTTGCAAGGTGCGTCTCTTCCCAACTAGTCAGGAGACGCCGCCACCTGTCCCCTTCACCGAGCCTCCAAGGCCAGTAGTTCCTTTGATCAGCCCCGGCATCCTCCATAAGACGGTCGGTGAGGTGAACGCAGTGGCCGAAGCCGTAAAGAGCAAGAAGGGTCGCAAAAGGAAGCCTAAGGGTGATCGGGGCCAGGATCCAAATCCTCTTTTCCGGGACGGTGCTGTGGGGCAAGCCAGGAATCAGCAGCACGTGGTAGGTGTACCGATGATGTGTAAATCGATGCTCGAGGTCGCAGGCTCACATATGCGTAGTATTCATTATGGCTGTCTCACAATTGAGCAGTGCCGCATTCGCGACAACGATCAGTCGTACCTCGTTTTCAAGGCTAAGGTGCCTTCTCATATGCCGTGCTTCATCACTGTACCCCCCGTGGATATCTTCTACGTGTGGCATACCGACCTGTTTGACATGTTGAACGGGTTTCGACTGCACAATACCCTGGTCCGGCTGTTCTCCCTCAATATGGCCATGGAGATCACCAGAGACAAGATCCCGGGCATCCAGATAGTGGATCCCTACTTCATGCGTGACGCCGTCCTGAAAGATGCTGAGGCCATAGATCTGGCGACCGACTACCTCTCAAACTTCCTGCAAACATACTCGGACAAGGATGTGATTCTCCTTGCCTACCATCCCATCACGGAGGATGATCGGACAGGCTGTGTGCTCATAAGCTTGAATTTGAAACACTCAACAGCCTTGTACCTCGACTCAAACAGTGCGATCCAAAAAAAAACTACACCAATATCAAGAAAATTCTTGATGGCGCTCTCACCGGCTACGTCGCAGCGGGAGGCGTCAAACCGGCAAGGCCACATGTAAAGTTCGGCGCGCACGTGTTCCGCCACACGACGAAGTTTGCCTGCGTCAAGCAGCCGCCTGGCAGTAGGAAGTATGCCTTCTACGCCCTTTACCACATGAAGGCGTTCTTCAATGACATGGAGACCAAAACGCTGCCATCTGACCACGTGAAGTGGGCTGAAAAGCTTGCATGCATACAGGCTCGCAACCTCAGGCAACACTTCTTCAACATCCAGGAGGAGATCGCGACAATCATGTACCAGGGAGTCATAAAAACCGGAGGCACCTTCTACGGCGGCTATACACCGTCCAACAGGGAGATAGACGAACGCTTAGCGCAGCAGGGTGACAGCAGGATGTTCATGCAAATGGCGAAAACTCGGTCGGGCTTCATCAATGCCCCCCAAAGCCGACTCAAGAGCCGAAGAAGACTTCATGATTGCATTGCCTGGGTACCTAGCTGTTAGTTCCGAACTCGTGTTGTAACCTCTTATCACTATGTTAAACTTGCCTAGCAAAACCTCTAGAATATGTTTCGTCAACCATTGAACTTGATTGTGAGAGACACTAGCTAGTTATTTGTGTTACGAACTATTTTAAGTGCTTGTTGCTTTTCATTTGTCATTGTTTCCCTACTTCTTGTGGTTTGCATTCTTTGTCTTTCTTCGAAATGTCGATGATTAGAATGGTGGATCTGGTGTGCCAAGTAGACTAGTAATTTGGGCATATATATTCTACTTGACGCACAAGATCGAACAACGAGCATTATTATTTCCGTGCCCAACCTAAGTATGAGGTACTAATCCAAGTCATTCTTGGTTTGCTTTTTTTTGGTCTTTCTTCGAAATGCCGATGATTAGAACGTGATTTCTTACATTTTGTTGCACCCATATATATATATATATATGCATGATTCTATCTTGTGAACTGCTAGCTATTGCTTTCCACTGACATAAGTAATATCATCTTTATTATTTGTAGGAGATGCCGAGGTGTTATGTCGTGTACGTCGGTCGGGTTCCAGGTGTGTACGAGGAGTGGAAAGACTGCCAGAAGCAGGTGAACAACTTCTCGGGCAACAGCTACCAAGGCTATGAGAGTAGAGAGGTGGCGGAAGAGAAGTGGAGGAGGCATGGAAGGAAGAAGTGGGTGAACTTCCTCGTGATCACCACCTTGTTGCTCTTCATGGTAGGTTATGTGTTCTACTTCATCTAGGTAGAGCTACGTCGTTGGAGTTGTAATGTGATTGTGAACTTGTACTCGAAGGTGTAATGTGATTGTGAACTTGTACTCGGAGGTGTAAACTTGTGGCACAAACACTTGATGTATGAACTTGTATGTCATGATTGATGTGTAATGTATTGTATTCATGTTGGTTCTATTATGCTTTGGCAAATTGCAAGTTTCTGAAAAATTCTGTGCTCTTTATACTGTATTCTGGACTATATTGTATATTTGAATATCTGTATATTATTATTTATAGTGGTCTGTAAAACTTGAATTTTGAAAATATTACCGGAGGCGCATATAGGATACTATAGGAGGCGCATATACTATAAATATACAAGACGCATTGTAAAACATATGCGAGACGTATGCGCCTCGCATATGTGAAGTATAGGAGGCGCATATCATATGCGCCTCGCATAAAAAATATCCAAGGCTTGAAGCTAGAGGCGCATATGATATGCGCCTCGCATAGGCTTTTAGGTGCGCCTCGCATAGGCTTTTCTCTAGTAGTGACATACATATTACATCAAATTCGGACGCACCCGAATTTTGAGTAAAAAACTAAAAAAATAGAAAAGACAGAGGCCGATGCAGATGCCGCCGGACGCTGCTCACATGCCGAAGTTACAGTAGAACACCGTGTAATCGGGGTCCGCCTTGTCGTCGTCGCTGTCATCGCTCGGCGTGCGGGAGGCGTGAGCTGCCCTGGCCGGCATCGCCGTACCGCCACGGCTAGGATGAGGGGCCGTTGTTGTCGAGGACGATGAGCGGCGCACCCTGATAGGCGAGCACATGGCGGCTGCGGGCGGCCTCGCACTCGGCCTCCTCCTGGTGGCCCTGAACTCGGTGGGCCTCCTTGCGCTCCTAGTCGGCCCTGGACCAGGCGAGGGCGTCTGGCTCCAGCATCAGCGGCACGTCGTTGATGAAGCGCTCCATCGCGATCTTGATAGCGGAGGCGTCCTTGTCAACGGGGACCGCCTAGTCCGCCGGCTCAGACTTCGGTTAGCGCAGGCGAATTCGGCTAGTCGGCGGCGGTGGCACGCGGGGCTCGTTGATGACGATGCCTCGCGACCTCGTCCTCGGCGGCGAGCGCATCGGCGTCTCGGCCACCCACTTCACGAGATGCAGAGCCTCGCCGCTGGCCCGCGGCGACTGTGACGACGCAGAGCCGGACGAGCGGGAGGCTGAGGTGGCGAAGGACGACGAGCTGAGGCTGCCCATCCTTCTAGGTAGCCAGTTCGCCGGAGGGGCGTGCCTCGCCCTTGCTGCGGGCGGCAGCGAGCGGGGAAATCCTAGCCTCGGGCGGTTGCCCGCAGCGATGTGCTCCAGGATTGACGTCAGCGTCCATCCCGACGCACTCCACCAATGACGGTGAGACGCTGTGTTGTTGCGCTTCGGCGGTGGCCCGAGCGGGCCTTCGTGGACGACGAGCTCCCGGAAACGGCGGTCGGCGAAGAACTGACCCCAGTAAGCAAGGTTGCCGGGGTCTTCGACGAGGTCAGGATCCTCCATCGCCACGATTGCGGTCTGGATCTCCTCGACCATCTTGCCACCGCTGGCGAACATGATGCCCCGCTCGCCGCGCCAGCGCATCCACAGGCGTGAGCGCCGCCACCGCCATGAGGAGGAGGAGGAGCAGACTGCTGTGGTACCTTCTAGTGCGGTGGCGACTGATTGTGGTTTCTCGCTGGCGGAGGTGCAGGATACAAGATGAAGACCTCAGGCGGAAAGGCCAATGGTCCGTCCATGAATTGGAACTTCATGCCGCGCATGTCTTAGACTCTTGGACAGGTTGTCCCGTGCGTGTCTGATGGGTTAGAAGGTTGGTACGAGCACATGAATAACGAACAGACTAGAGCTAATTGGCAAGCTAACGGACGCCGCGAAAACTAGGCGGGACTTAAACAAACAAATTCTTAATCCCGTTTCATCAAACAGGCACAGGCAGCAAGGTGGCGGACGGCCGTGGGCATGCCCACTTACAGGTTGACCTAGAAGGATGGGGGAGGCATCACACGAAGTCCTACTCTTTCTCTTTGAATTTTGACTTACTTTGTGAATTTCTGCGAGGCAGCCAAATTTAAATGCTGGAAACAACATTTAACCTGTACACAGGCTGAATACCCTTTTTTAGAGAAGATTCACAAAAAAATGGAGAAAAATCAATAGCAGTTTCGGTTTTCCAAAACAGCACACATAAACATTGTGGAGAAGCACGCTGCCACATACAGAGCAGATTTTGGTTATTTATAGCCATAACTTGATGAAGTTGCTTGTCAAATATCAGCAATTTGATATATTTTACCTGAACAATTTCAAACATTGAAACAGACGTGAAAAGCCCAACCTTTCATAGGAAGTGATAAAGATAACGGGTTCTTACATCAGAGGACAGGCATCTAGAGCCAGTAGAGACCGGGCCAGAGTAGAGAAAAAAGAAGGCCAACCTGCCAGCCAGTCGCAACTAACAAAGATGCAAACACACATTACAAGAGTAGGTATTATGCTGAAACAACTTTTTTTTCCTTCCAAGGAGCCAACGCAGCATTACAAAATAATCCAACGCGTTGCCTAGGTTCTCCCTCCTCCTGCAGCACCCGCAGCTTGGCATTGATAGTCTTCAGATGCCCCTCTGCCGGTGCCATGATCAGCCACTGCTGTAACAAGAAAATAGATTTGTGAATCAGCTGCAGAGGGAATGCATGCCACTATTTTGCATTATTACTAATGGGAAGATGCTGAGACCAATAATTTGTTTTAGAAGGGACAAAAGGTAATGAATAGAGGGGAACACATCTAGTGGAAGATTATAACTATCTTTAAGCCCTATGAATATGCAATTATTCAGTACTACTCGTTATGCCAGTTTAGTTAACTGGCACTGTTTTATTCTATACAAGAAAGATAGATGCAATTCATTATTCCTGATTTAAGATTAATAACAAGATCAACAAAAATTAATTCTAAGAAAAATGTTGAATCAAGAACATAATAACAAGCATTAAGCATCCATTGTGCAAATCAAATGATTATTTTGCATATCTGATGTTTTGACTTGTTTAAGTGTGAGTATAAGTATAGCACCATAGTATTATGTTACGTGTTAGTGATGACTACGCAAATTCTGGTTTGATGAACTAGAACATTTTATTCTATGTAGACACATAGGAAATAAGATGCAATTCATAAAGGTTAACACCAACATCGATTGAGATAAATGCTATATCTAGCAGAAAACTATTTGACAAGCTAACATGCTTTAAGCTTCCAAATGTGCTAATCAGATCCTATTTCACACATCTGATAGTACAACCTTGTTTTTCTGGTACTGATATTGCCAGTTTCCAATTTGCTAGGAAACTCCTGCTTCAACGATCAGCATCAAGCACAACACTTTACCATACTTTATGCATATAGTGATTAGAGAGCAATAGTTATAGTTAAAATTTTATTTTAGCTTTAACGCAGTTCATCAAAAGATACTCCCTCCGTCCTTAAATACGTGACTTGGGTTTGTCTAGATTCGCAAGTATCTATATACTAAAACGAGATACATGCGAATCTAGACAAACCTAAGTCACTTATTTTTGGACGGATGGAGTACATAAGAGCACCGTCCTGAAAATTCACAAGAAACAAACACAACTTATTCTTAAATATCTAGTCAGCCTTAAGCACGAGAACAATATACAGGTGATTATTCCCAAAACCAAAAAAATGATCGGAGCTTGTTACTTATAAAATGTAGAGAACATGTTTTTTTAACAAGGGAACACGCGTACTCAATTTGTACTAATAAAAGTGCTTAGATCTAAAAACGCTAATCCAAAACAGTAAACCCACTGACTACTTAACCTGAGAAAGCAATGTATTCCCCACATATTTCTTTTCAACAAAAGTTTTCTACAAGCCCTTCTCTGTGTAAAGCCTCCACCACCACTTAGTCAGCAAACTGATGCTGAACTACTAAAGGTATTTCAATCCTACACCACCTTCAACTTAGGTGCACGGATTTTCTGCAATCTAACCACATAGTACTTCTTGTGTTGCCACCCTTGCTAAAACATCTAGTACAAGCTTAATAGAGGTTTGGGGAAGCAAATACAAGGATCAACATGCTGCACGGAGGGGATATTACCTGCGGTATAAAAGCTTCTGTAGGGATAATAGTAACGGGAGTAATAGGTGTTGGACTGTCCTGCAGAAATATTTGTGACCTGCAACGTCTCAAGGTTGACCATGAAGATACCGGTACCCAAAGAAAGAAAAATCGCATTAGCCTCCTCATCAAACCCTCCTGCGCAATAAGTATGTGCTATATCCGTCAAAGATCCCAGTGGAAATAGCTTGTGCAGCTCAACGGTTTTCTGAAGCTCTAGTCGGGCAGTACCATCATAATTGACCTTCCTCACCAATATTTCAATGACTGGTCCTGTCAATACAACGAGGCCGAGCCTGTTTTCCTCTGTCCGCAGCAACTGATAGCAGCTCCAGTGGGTATTTTGGTGGTTTGCTGGCTTCTCGGTCACACTAAGGCTCTGATTTTCCATATCAAACTCAAGGATGCTACCTTCTTGAGACTGCCAGCAAAGTGTATTCCTAACAAGGACGCTAGGCGTTATGAAACCAAATGCACCTGGCATTGTCTTTGATACGATATTTCCCCATACACCAGATTGTGATTCATAGAGGCAGGCAAATACACTTGAGTCATTTAGGTAGCTGTACAGCAAAACTAGTTTAAAGGGGCTCAAGCTGCAATCACCGTGCACGTGGACATGGCCGGCAACGCACAGCACTCCGCCGTTTTGGAGGACGAAACTGTCTTCGCTGCCGACGAGCTCGGACGGAAGAGGTATTCGGCGCTGGTGGCTGGTGATGGGATCACACACGATGACATCATCGTGTCGCAAATTGTCGATGAAGAGGCAGAGGCCGTGGCGACAGCCAAGGAACAACCAACTTTGCTTGCTGATGCTCTGAGGCGGCAGCGAGAAGCGCGCGGCGGGGATGCGGTCCGGCGGGTCCAGCGTGGGAACGAAGTCAGCTCCGTGACGGGTCGCGACGAAGAGGCCGAGGAGTGGGGGATGTCTGTGATTGTCGCGGAAGCTGCGGATAAATCCGGGGTCGGAGACGATGCTGAGCCAACGCTTGCAGACGACGGAGGCACGGGGGAGTGAGGACGGCAGCGGTGGGAGGCGGAGGAGGATCTCCCACAGGAGGTTTTCATCCTCCAGCGGTGGCAACTGCGCCGGCGAGGTGTGGGGGGAGGAGCGGCGGCGGAGCATCAAACCCTAGCGACTGTGGACTGGCTCGTGGAGTGTTGGGGCCGGTCTGAACCTGCACGCCTTCGCCCTCGAGTCATGTCTGGTTCAGCTGTTCAACCACGGATGCGGGCAGGAGGAAATTGCATATAACACCATTTGTTGGGGCCATTGTGTGGCACCACACCACAACTCTAACTTTTTTTTTCACAAAACACCAACATTTGAAATAATCATTGCACAAAACACAAATCGAGTCATTAGCCCATTTGACAGATACTTAGCTACTTGGGCCCACATGATGATGCGACCAGTTCAAACATAGAGAGAACCGGCGATGGCGCACCGAACGAAGAGATATGCATACAAATGGCCGCCGGCGGTGGCGCCGGCGGGGTGCGCTGGCGTTGTAGTCCCCATGGTCAACCGGGTTTCCATTCATCCATTCATTTTGCCCAGTTAGTGGCCTTCGTCTTTATGGTCGTTCGTTTGCACAGACAGAGTCTCAAAGATGGACAGCATCCAGATGCAAAGCTTAACTGGCAAGCACGTATCCGAAATTGCACTCTCTCGTCACGGTGTCAGTTCTGATGTACCAAATTATTTGCTACATCGTCAAGATCCTTTTTAGGGTTCTTACTTACTCCTAACACCACCAAAAAGAGGAAATTCAAAATAAGACCTAGCATTGCAAAGGGGATCATACCTAGCAAATGATACGTGATCGCTGGAATTCATGGTTGGCGTCCTCGTTGCCGGTGCACCATAGCCTCCGCCGTCGTCATGCCATCACATGGTGGCTGTCTCCCATACAAATTCGTGGAGCGCAAGGTTGGGATCCTCCTCCATCATCGGTGTGGACTCCAACTCCCCCATCCTCGCCGTCGGCATGCCGCTTCCCTCGAGCGGTCGCATGGAGGGCTCGCCACTGCTCTCTCTCTCTTTCTCTACTCTATTCTGTTCTTGTCGGGTCTGACCACAAAGTTGGGTGAGAATTGTGACTTGATGCATCTGCCTGTGGGCCTAAGTAGCTAATTATCTGTCAAATGGACTAATGACTTGATTTGTGTTTTGCGCAACTGATTGTCCCAATTATTGGTGTTGTGTGCAAAAGAGCGCTAAAATTATGGTTTGGTGCAACAAAGGCCCTAACAAATGGTGTTATGTGCAAATTTTTTGTGGACGGGTCATGGAAGGGTAAGACTGTCATTTCTTATATTCTGAGAGGAAAAAATGAGGAGGAAAATCTATTTTATTCACAAAATTTCCTAATACCCCTCCCTTCGTTCTAAAATACTCCTAGTACCCCTCACAAAAAAGAGGTCTTTTCTCCAAATGCATGAATCTAAACGACTTTTACTTTGTAGGCTTAGAACAAAATGAGTGAATTTAAACACTAAATAATACCTAGAAACAAGTGTTTCAAAAAGGTCTAAAACAGTCTTATATTTTGGAATGGAGGGAATGTACTTAGTCACGCTCAGACTCACTAGTACGATTGCTCAAAGCTACGGCCTACGGGTGGGGCAAATTTGACAAATCTAACCCTATACCAAAACTTCGATGCAAAATGAATCTTTTTTAAAAATTTAGCCACATTTAATCCTTTTTAACCACTACTAGGAAACATGCCCATGCGTTGCAACGAGAGAAAAAAGACTACATATTACCTAGTTTTCGGACACAGTTGCACACCGCCTTCGGCCACACGGAGATGATACCGTGCATGATTTATATGTGCACTCTAGCACAAAACCAAAGTGCAGGCACCAAAAGCAAACCATTCCCTCAATTGTTCTTTTTAATGTACGTAGAAGATAAAAATTGCTTTGAAACCAAATGTGTTTTCAAGTTTTCCTAGGGTGGAGGTAAGGGAGATATGCCCTCTACGGGTGCCTTGAGGCTATGTTATTTGAATGAAGATTTTCTTGCTAATATTCCATGGTTGACTTACAAGCTCTAAAGCTGGTCAGTCATCCTTGCTCACTGCGTGCGCTTAGTATCAGCCTTATCTTTTCCTAATAAAAGGTGTGAAGAAAGAGAGAAAAGTGCTCAAACACTACAACGAGTGTAAACCAATTTTAAACCTCAAAAAAGACCTAAATACCTGAAAGTCCTTTTTGTAACAATTAGCATTTTGTTTCAGTACAAATTAAAACCATATAGAATGACATGTAATATTATCAAAGAAATACAAATAAACTCTTGAAGCTTTGAGTATCACTGCATCACAATTATTACAAAACTAATACATTTAAAATGCCGATTAGTTAATCTCAAGAAAAAAGAAACATCCATTGGCTGAACCAACAACATCTATGCCATGTTCAAGCTCAGAATGTACATATGTAATGTGACATCCAACACATCTGCTTGAATATACAGAAAAAACTTGGTTTTAGTTTCCCCAGTCTTGTTTATTTGTGAACAATGAATCTGGATGAGCCGAGACAACATACAAAGATAATCTGCACAATATTAAAATAAGGTCGCCTGATGTATCATCGGAATGTTTACTGTAGCTTATTTTTGATTCAAGGATCCCTCATCCCAAATTTTATTTCACAATAAAACTGATAACAATACAACAAATATTCAGCATCAACCCTGAACTCTATCAGCACTACTACTACCGAACTTGACAAGTATAAAAGCGACATACACTATGATCTAAAGAAACTTTACATGCACTGTCTTACAACCAGCAGCCAAAGAAGACGAGCATACAAACTTAGCGGTTCTCATCCACACCAACAAAACAAAATATCAAGGGAGTCATTCTATGTTAACTGAACCTGGCACGACACAAAGAAGAACTACTTCACCTGCTATAGATGGCCGGGTTGGAGGAGCTCAGATGGGGGTGGACAAGCATTGTTTGGGATCTGCTTGAACCTGTACGACAAGATGAGGCGCAACCTGCTCGACGGAGGAGCGCAAACCTGGGCCAGGAATAAGCTTGGGAGGATGTCTGCTGATCACCGAGATCTAACGGGTGGTACCAGCTCTATTTTCTTGCTCGAGGAGGGATGTCTGTCGAGCAAGCCTAGTTTTTAACTCAGCAATGCCTCCCCCTCCATCCCGTCCTTCCTGACCCACCTCTCTCGGCACCTCGCCCCACATCTCTTGCTCTCTGCACCCCAGCTTTGCTCCGACCATCGCTCCCCTGCACAATATCCAGTAGGTTGTTACTAAATCATTTGGACTGAATGTTGATACCAAAATCAAATGCAGATGAAAATTCAGTTGCAAGGAGCAGCTCAGTCTAGTGAAAATCAGGAGAATCAACTAAAATATTTATATGCCGACTTAATTACAGAGACAACTCAATTCCTTATTTGGCTTTTAAAAACACTTTTTCAATTTTGCTTGATTGCACCTTATACTATGGGCATGGATATTTTTTGGGAGCAATAGCAACACGCGACTTGAAAGTTTGAGATGGAAAAACCTCACATTAACAGATGAATATGATATAACCAATCTTCATGATACGATCACTGTAACAGGTTTGCATATTTTTAGATTATTGATATAGAGAGAAAAGTATTGACGAAAAAGACTGCCATACACTACACATTAAGCCTTCTCCATGGATCTTGACTCGCCGCATTATCACCCTCGCTGCAAGAGAAGGCCAACACCTGCAAAGCAGGTTGTAATTGAGGAAGTTAGCTTCAGATTCAGTTCTCATTGTTAACAATGTTACTCGTCTTCCTTGTTCCTGTTAAGGGAGAATAATTAGTATAAGACGCTGGTGCATAATTAAAACATCCAGTGAGAATAATTACTTGTCTTTCTTGTGGAGCTTCATCTTCATCGGAGTTCTCATCCATGCTTTCTCCATAGCAACATTTTATAGTTTGTCCAGGAGCATCCAATTAATTCACCCTGTGGCAAGATAGTACATCTCTACAACCAGCTACATTCCTACATTCCTTAAGTATATTAATACATCACGCTCGCTGCAAGTGTCCACCTCTGACGTGAAACCCATCTATTAATTCACCTACACCAATATTAACAAACGTTTGTGCCTAGGATGGGAGAGTTTTGACTACCCAAAAATAGCCTGGCCAAACCGAATGAGTGCAGAAATAGTTGCAATTGATTACCAATATGAACAGAAGAATATGATATAACTAATCTTCATGGTGTGATCACTATAACAGGTTTACATATTTTCAAATTATTGATACAGAGAGAAAAGTATTGATAAAAATAAAAAAATTGTCATACAGTACACCTTAAGCCTTCTCCCTGGAGCTTGATTGACCGCATTATCACCCTCGCTACAAAAGAAGGCCAACACTTGCAAAGCAGGTTGTAATTGAGGAAGTTAGCTTCAGGTTCAGTTCTCGTTGTTACCAAGGTTACTCGTCTTCCTTGTACCTGGTAAGGGATAAGACACTGATGTATTAAGTATCCAGTTTAAAATATGGACACTTGTTAGGTAAAATACCTAGTTTTTCCATTTTAAGACAAAGAGGCTCGTTCTTCTCTAGCTTTATTTTTGGAAAAAAAGATTTTTAAACAAACAAGAATATATAAGGGTTCAGGACCAAGTAACCAAAACAGAATAGACTGCTGCAAAAATCAACTGCATCCACGGGCAAACATCTGTATGTTTACTAAATCCACGGGCAATTGGGTTGTATGGATAAACTCCAATCCCCAATTCTTCAAGGTCCATAGAACACATGCATAAAATTCTTTATATGATCAATCACAACTACCAATTATGGAACCACTTGTAAGTTTGTGACATAGCTATGTTACTGCAGGTTATGATGGTTTCACTATCTTCTAGAACTAATTTTATTAGACAAATCGAAAACATGTTGCTTGCCGGTAACATAAAACTGAATATTATACCTATCAGTAACATAAAACAGAATGGTGTTCAAACTAATTTTATTAGACAAATATAGAAAACATGTCGCTTGCCGGACATGTTCAGAGGACTGGAGGCGGTTTCCAAATAGTTGATCAAAAGTGCATAGCATAAGACTCACAACAGCATCCAAATTCAACTTAAAGCCATAAAAAATTATCCATCACATATCTCGTGTAGCTAATTCCAACTTGCCTCATTGATCCCTGCATCACAACCAAGAACTTATTAAATCATTTGAACAAGCACTTTCCAGGCATGGATAACTGATGGGGGTGCTACCTTATGCGGAAACCTCTAGCACGTCCCTTTCTGTAAGGATCAGAGATCGAAAGGATGTGTGGTAGCCGTATAGACATGTTCCTCAAGAAGACAGTATCTGCTAGTAATTGAAACCCAAGATTCCACAATTTTCTAGTGTGAAAAATCGTAAAAACAACCTTGTGTGGAGATCAAATATTCGTAGAGGTGGATCGAGTCGCCTATCCGAAGAGGTGTTTTGGCGTCGAAGGCGTCACCCCGGCTCCGGCTCGAAGGAGGACGACAGATACAAGGTTCTGGAACCCCCGACCTAGGGAGCTTCCATGGATCCGAGAGGCCGCAGATCAACCTCGGCGCAGGCGGCGACTTCGTCCTCGTTGTGGCTTCTACAATGGTGCAGTGGAAAACATGGACGTCCAGGGGAGGTGGTGATGGCCGTATTCGCGTGGTGGAGGTGGTGAATGAAAGATTCACGCGGTGGAGGCGGTGACGGGCGAGGAGGGGGCAATGACTGTAGGGTTTCGTAGCATGCAAAACAAAAAATTTCTACCGCATACAAACAAACAAGCAAAGATCTATCTACTAGATTGTAGCAACGAGTCGATGGAATAACTCACCCTCGAAGATTACAAAGTGTTTAACGAGAGCGGATTCTCGTGGGTGATGTAGTCGTACTCTTTCCGATCTCAAGATCGCGTAGACGATCCTTCCGGCATTGCGTTCCGGCAGCTTCCGCAGTCGGTCACACGTTCGGTACTCGACAAAGACCTTCCTCTCCCTTGTTCCAGCAAGCAGCGGAGGTTGTAGCACTCTCCTCGTGATTCTGGCAGCACAACGGCGTGGTACCGGAAGTAGAGGGGAGATCTCGCAGGGCTTCGCCTTAAGCCGGAGCGAGTATGGTGGACTATGAGAGAGATCCTCGGCGATCTAGGGTTTAGACGCACCAAGGAGGAGGGTCTAGGGACGGCGGCTAGGGCTTGGAGCTGCCCAAGTCGGCAGCTAGGGTTTCCCTAGGCGGCGGCAGCAGGAGGTGGCGGCGCCGGCGGCTGGGAGCTAGGGTTTTGGGTGGAGGTGTTGTGTACTTGGAGGGGCAGCCCTGCTCCTCCTTATATAGGTGGAGGGAGGCGCGCCAGGGGAGGGGAGTCCCTCCCCAACTCGTATCCCAAGTGGGCCGGCGGTGGAGGGGAGGAACTCCTCCCCCAAGTAGGTTTCCTACTTCCCCTCCACCTTCCAAAATAGCCGTTTGACTTTTCAAATTGGCGTTTGACTTTTCAAACTAGGATTTGATTAAACCCTTTATTTTGTTCAGCGATGACACCTAGTACATGATGCAATCATTCCAACTTGGTATGACACATTCATGTACCCTTCCCCTCCGGAGTGCCGGACATTTCGGAACCTTCTAGAACATTCCCGATGAAAACACCGGAACCATTCTCCAACCCCGAAACAGGACTTTCCTTATATGAATCTTATTCTCCGGACCATTCCGGATCTCCTCGTGATATCCCGGATCCCATCCGAGACTCCGAACAACATTCGGTCTCTTACTCATCATTCCATAACTACTCAAACAACGTCGAATCCTTAAGTGTGTCTCCCTACGGTTCTTGAATTATGCGGACATGATCGAGACACTTCTCCGAACAATAACCAATAGAGGAATCTGGAAATTCATATGGCTCCCACATATTTCTACGATTACTTTGCGATCGAATGAACCACTTACATACGATACCAATTTCCCTTTGTCTCACGATAGTTTACTTATCCGAGGTTATGATCGTCGGTATCTCTGCATACCTAGTTCAACCTCGTTACTAATAAGTACTTTTTTCTCGTTCCCGTGATATGTGATCCCTTGTGAGCCAGTCACATGCTTGCAAGCTAATTGGATGACATTCCACCGAGAGGGCCCAGAGTATATCTATCCGTCATATGGATGGACAAATCCCACTCTTGATCCATGTTCCTCAACACATACTTTCCAAACACTCAATGCCACCTTTATAGCCACCCAGTTACGGTGTGATGTTTGATGTCATCAAAGCATCCTTCCGGTGATGGTGATTAACATGATCTCATGGTCGAAGGAATTAGGTTACTATGTATCAGAAAGCTTATAGCAAATGAACTATATTAAATGACTTGATCTTTATGCTACGCTTAACTATAGGAGTATGTCCATCACATCATTCTCCTAATGATATGACCCTGTTGTTAATAACATCTCTATGTTCATGATCAGGAAACCATGATCATATATTAACCAACAAGCTAGTTTAACAAGAGGCTTTACTAGGGACTCTTTTATGTTTACAAATCACATAAGTATTAATGTTTCCTTTTAATACAATTATAGCATGGTATGTAAACATTTATCATAAATATGAAGATATGATAATAACCTACTTTATTATTGCCTCTTGGGCATATCTCCAACAGTCTCCCACTTGCACTAGAGTCAATAATCTAGTTTCAAACCTTTGTGTATTCAACACCTATGGCTTTCCGGTGTTGTAAGTACACGTTTTCTAGTGGTCAACTGATCTCCGGATCTGACACTTCCAGGTCCATGTGTAATTGCATGTCTTTGCGTCTCTACGCATCACTCATTCTCTAATGAGATGGCTTTGTATAAATTTGGTCCTTTTGTGAGACCTTTAGTTCTTTGGGGTTAAAACATGTTGATAATATTGTCGTACAATATATCTTCATAGTATTATCCTGCTGTGAACTACACCTAATTTGATAACAAACTACTTGACACAAATACCCTCTTTAGCTGCTACAATAGCAGTCATATACTTAGCCTTTTGTTGTAGTATCTGTCATAATGTCTTAACTTTGGAACTCATCCAAATCTATTATGGAACTTACTTTCCATTATATCGTGCCACCCTTAGTTTAGATTGAGATAAACTTAATTTGTACTTTGTGGAAAAACTAGTATCAATGTAATACTTTTACAATGAACTAACCATCTATTTGTCACTTCTACAAAATAATATATTCTTATTTCTTTTACAAGATCATAAGAATATCTTTACTATTGTCCAATAATCATCTTATGAATCATTTTGGTATACGCTCATAACATTTAGAGCATAGGACATATCTAGATTTGTACACATCACAACATGATTGATAAAATACTCTTTGTGATTTTATACATCAAGTATCAATCTATACTTGAATCTTTGTTTCACTTACCAAATGTCAATACACTTGAATATATCATCAATATTGAACTCATTCAATCCTTTCTATGCGACAAGAACCTTTCTTGTAGTTTCTATATTGAACTTATTTAATATATCATCTATGTACTTTCGGCACAACCATATTAGCGTCTATTGATGCCAAATATTTGGGTTTTGCCTAAGTCTTTTATCGAGATGAAATTCTTATCTTGTGTTAATAAAAAGATACATAATTTCCAATCAACAATATGTCTTCCACATAATGTATTAGAAACATGTCTTAGCGCTCCCACTTAATTTCTTGCAAATGCAAGCATCTTCATCGTCTCCGATAAAAATAAACTCTTTTAACAGTTTCATCATAGTGAAGATTCCAACTCCGTGATGCTTACTTCAACCATTGAAGTTTGCATATGCATTTAGCATCCTTTGAATTAACAAACCCCTTTGGACCGTGTCATGCACACGTCCTAGGTAACCCTTCTATTAGAAGAACTTGTTTTGTTTATCCAACACATAACAAAATTATATGTCGTGGTTGCTACATTAATCCGTCTAGACTAAATATCGCTATGAAAGATCAAATCTTGTCATAGTCAACCTTTGAATATTGTCGTGAACTCTTTTCCAACATGTCGACCATTTCATATATGCGAAACATCCATGTCTATTTCTTTATAGATCCAAACACAACTATAAGGTCTTACACCTTTCTCGAGGGTCCTTCAAGTTCAAAACTTGATTTCTCGTGTATGGAACTATCACGGATTTTATGGCTTCAAGCCATTTTACGGAGTCAGGGCCCATCATCGCTTCTTTGCATGTAGTACGTTCATTATTCTCAAATAATGATTCAACCCTCAAATCTTGGTATTTGATTGCTTACTCGACCTACTTGGTTCAATAGAAACTTTGACCTTCGTAACCCCAACCTTTGATGCACGTGAGCCATGAGCATTGTTGCTGCCTCCGGAACACTTTTCGGCGCTGCGCAACTTTGCACATATAGCTAAGGTTCTTTTAACCTTATCAAAGTTCTATTGTCCTCCCACTTATCTTTTCACGAAAAATTCATTCTCAAAGAAACTTGACGTTCTAAGTGACAAACACTTTTGTCTCCGATGTTATGGAGGATTACTTAACATTTATTCGAAATAACATACAAAGGCAGGTTCATCCGACTTTGGTTGCAAACATCTTTCTTATGCATAGCATACCAATGTTTAAGAAAGGACAACTTGGGTTTTATCCCAAACCATAACTTTATATGGTGTCATTTCAACGGATTATGATGGAGCTCTTTTCAGTGGAAAAACGGTAGTCTCTAAAGCTTTTAATCTTTTAAAATATAATGGCATTTTTATGATTTACACCTTTGATCTTTACCATGTCAAACAAGGTTTAATTACATATCTCGAACACTCCATACTCTTATGGTGTTTCGGAAATGCAAATCTACGGAACGATTCCTTAAATCTTAGGTATTATGCTAAACTTGTAACTCAAATATCTTTCTTTATGATCTTATCATAAACTACTTATATTCTTGTTACAATGATTTTGCACTTCATCTTGAAAATCTTTGAACTTTTGAAATGTTTCATACTTCATCCTTATTAAGTAAATATTCATATATTCACTCAAATTTTCGGAAAAAGCATATGAAGTTGAAATCCATCACTCTTGACTACACATAATGGACTTCGTACAACAATATGTACAAATTCCAATAAGCTAGTCATTCGTTCCCTTTTGGCATATGAACGAAGTTTTAATTATCTCTAGGAAAGTTTCACAAGCGTCATTTGATCAAAAATCAAAAGACTCCAAAATTCCATCCACATGGAGTTTCTTCATGTTTTCTTTCCAATATAATTTAAATGGCGATGTCACTTCCTAAGTGATCTTTCAATCAATTTGTCTTTCGACATTTTTTTAGCACTAGTTTTATGGATGTGATTTCTCCAACGAGATTTGTGAATCATCCATCTTTTATGGATTACGGCAATTATTTGAACAACCCTTTTGTTCTCATAATACCTGATAAAACAAATCTTGAAGGCAAGCTTTGATGTTTAACAAGCAGCACAATAACCCTTTATTTATTCTCAATGAACATCTTCACATATTCTTTTGCTAGTTACTTAGGCCATTGTAGTTCATGAATTGTGTTGTTTCGTATGACGATTCACACCAACAAATTTAGTATCAAATACTTAAGAACCACATTGTTTAATAAGCAAAGAATATAGCCATAACATATATATCATTTATATACTTAAGCTGAACAATCCTAATCTTTTCTTTTCTGCCATATATTTATGAGATTCTCTTTCAGTATTCCCTTTTGAAAGAATCTATCAACATTAATAGTGGGGTCATACATATGACACATAGTCCAAAGCGTGTATAATTAAATACCAATGTCTTTGGACTTTCACTTTGAAGTAGATCACTATCATCAAATGTTTGGTGTGCTTTCAAATTCCATTCTTTAGTAATCTCTTGGTGTAGTAAATATTTTACCTACATCAAATATTCACCCTTATCATGGAATTATTCATGATCAAGCTACTTTAGCTTATTGTGATGAATCGCGAGTATAATGTTGCTCTCCAAAACCTTTTGGAGAATTAAGACAACCATTGTCTCCAACCTTTTGCAAATTCTCATCAAATATGAGAACATGACTTTTGCCATATTATACTCTATCATGCTGCAACCAAAACTTTGTTTCAGATATCACAATATCTTCCACACATCATGGTTTCTGAAACAACTCTTTCAGATCCTAGATAACCTTGATATTAAGACAATCCTTTGAATATCAAGAATCATGGAGACAAACATGATACTTATACACTAACACTTGGAATTTATCACTCTCGATTTAATACCAGTTATTAAACTTCATGGAGTAACCGGAACTTACTGAAAGTTTGCAATAGGACTTTTAAACTTTAGATTAACACTTCAAAACAATACGATACCAGTTTGTAAAGTAACTAACCAGAATTATATAGTTCTATCATCTCAATTATAACTAAGCGCAAGGTGGTAAACGGATGCCAATGACTACAACAATTATGCAAATTCACTTTGATTTAATTTATGATAAATAGTGTTCAACTTTTAATCATATTGCCGTTGAACTCCCACTCAAAACAATATCCCTCATATTGTTTTAGTGATCACACGAACCAAATCCACCACATCAAAACCAATCATCATGAGAGTTGATGTAGCTTCAATGGCGAACAATCAACATGTTCATCATATCTACTATATGACTCATGCTTTACCTTTCGGTGATCCGTGTTCCGAGACCATGTCTGTACATGCTAGGCTCGTCAAGATCAAACCTTAGATTCCGCATGAGCAAATCTGGCTTGCTCACGTTGTATACACTTGCGGAATCTAACACACCCGATCATCACGTGGTGCTTCGAAACAACAAGCTTTAGCAACGGTGCTTACTAAGGATGAACACTTTAGAACTTGAAATTCATGTGCATGAGGGATCATCTTATAATGCTACCGTCGTTAACTACGCAATACAAGATGCATAAAGGATTAACATCACATGCAATTCATAATATGTGATATGATATGGCCTTTCTTCTTTGTGCTTCCGATCTCCATCTTTAAGCACGAACATGATCTCCATCATCACCGGCATTGCATCAAGGTCCATGATGCTGCTCCATGGTTGTCGTCCACCAGCTTCAACTATTACAACTACTTTGAATAGACACGCGGGTCTTAACAGAAATTAAAGACAACCATATGGCTCCCGCCGGTTGCCAACTTACAATAAGGAACATTGCATACATCAAATATAATCACAATCATGGCCATATCACATCACAGCACACCCCTGCAAAACAAAGTTAGACGCCTCTAATTTTCTTTGCATATTTTACGTGGTTTGGGGCTTTCAATAAGTGTCGTTCTAACTTACGAACAAGAACCACAACATTGATACTAGTATTGTCAATCACCCCTTGTAAAGTGAATCTTAACTATGTTGGGAGAAACAGGCACCCACAAAGCCACTTATGCAATACAAGTTGCATGTCAAGCGTGGAGCAAGTCTCATGAACGATGTCATGTAAGGTTAGCCTGGGCCGCTTCATCCCACCATCCCGCAAGATGCAAAGTACACAAGAAGCAATCGACAACAAAAGCATCAACGCCCACAATGACCATTGTGTTCTACTCGTGCAATAGATCTACATATAGACACGGCTCTGATACCACTGTAGGGTTTCGTAGCATGGAAAACAAAAAAAATTCTACCGCATACAAACAAACAAGCCAAGATCTATCTACTAGATTGTAGCAACGATTCGATGGAATAACTCACCCTCGAAGATTCCAAAGTGTTTAACGAGAGCGGATTCTCGTGGGTGATGTAGTCGTACTCTTTCCGATCTCAAGTTCGCGTAGACGATCCTTCCGGCGCTGCGTTCCGGCAGCGCTTCCGCAGTCGGTCACACGTTCGGTACTCGACGAAGACCTTCCTCTCCCTTGTTCCAGCAGGCAGCGGAGGTTGTAGCACTCTCCTCGTGATTCCGGCAGCACAACGGCGTGGTACCGGAAGTAGAGGGGAGATCTCGCAGGGCTTCGACTTAAGCCGGAGCGAGTATGGTGGACTATGAGAGAGATCCTTAGTGATCTAGGGTTTAGACGCACCAAGGAGGAGGGTCTAGGGCCGGCGTCTAGGGCTTGGAGCTGCCCAAGTCGGCGGCTAGGGTTTCCCTAGGCGGCGGCGGCAGGAGGTGGCGGCGCCGGTGGCTGGGAGCTAGGGTTTTGGGTGGAGGTGTTGTGTACTTGGAGGGGCAGCCCCGCCCCTCCTTATATAGGTGGAGGGAGGCGCGCCAGGGGAGGGGAGTCCCTCTCCAACTCGGATCCCAAGTGGGCCGGCGGTGGAGGGGAGGAACTCCTCCCCAAGTAGGTTTCCTACTTCCCCTCCACCTTCCAAAATAGTCGTTTGACTTTTCAAATTGGCGTTTGACTTTTCAAACTAGGATTTGATTAAACCCTTTATTTTGTTCAGCGATGACACCTAGTACATGATGCAATCATTCCAATTTGGTATGACACATTCATGTACCCTTCCCCTCCGGAGTGCCGGACATTCCGGAACCTTCTAGAACATTCCCGATGAAAACACCAGAACCATTCTCCAACCTCGAAACAGGACTTTCCTTATATGAATCTTATTCTCCGGACCATTTCGGATCTCCTCGTGATATCCCGGATCCCATCCGAGACTCCGAACAACATTCGGTCTCTTACTCATCATTCCATAACTACTCAAACAACGTCGAATCCTTAAGTGTGTCTCCCTACGGTTCGTGAATTATGCGGACATGATCGAGACACTTCTCCGAACAATAACCAATAGAGGAATCTGGAAATTCATATGGTCCCACATATTTCTACGATTACTTTGCGATCGAATGAACCACTTACATACGATACCAATTTCTCTTTGTCTCACGATAGTTTACTTATCCGAGGTTATGATCGTCGGTATCTCTGCATACCTAGTTCAACCTCGTTAATGATAAGTACTCTCTTCTCGTTTCCGTGATATGTGATCCCTTGTGAGCCAGTCACATGCTTGCAAGCTAATTGGATGACATTCCACCGAGAGGGCCTAGAGTATATCTATCCGTCATATGGATGGACAAATCCCACTCTTGATCCATGTTCCTCAACACATACTTTCCGAACACTCAATGCCACCTTTATAGCCACCCAGTTACGGTGTGGTGTTCGATGTCATCAAAGCATCCTTCCGGTGATGGTGATTAACATGATCTCATGGTCGAAGGAATTAGGTTACTATGTATCAGAAAGCTTATAGCAAATGAACTATATTAAATGACTTGATCTTTATGCTACGCTTAACTATAGGAGTATGTACATCACATCATTCTACTAATGATATGACCCTGTTGTTAATAACATCTCTATGTTCATGATCAGTAAACCATGATCATATATTAACCAACAAGCTAGTTTAACAGGAGGCTTTACTAGGGACTCTTTTATGTTTACAAATCACACAAGTATTAATGTTTCCTTTTTGATATAATTATAGCATGGTATGTAAACATTTATCATAAGTATGAAGATATGATAATAACCTACTTTATTATTGCCTCTTGGGCATATCTCCAACAATGACAAACGGATCCGACGGCCGGAGAGAGGAGGCGCTGGATGAGGAGGTGCGAGGGGCGCCAGAAGCGGAGAGATAGAGAGAGAGAGAGATGAAGAGGAGGGCGGCTGGGTGCGGGAGGAGAACGAGTGGAGATGGGGTACGGAAGCAGGGGTGAAACCAGCGGAATCGTTGGGCTTGGCCCTTTGGGCCCGTCACTTGCACGGGCGAGCGCATAGGAGCGCGACGAAAGGTAGCGACGTAGTGCCGTAGTTGGCAGAAAACGGAACAGTTTTGTCTTTTTTAGATAGTAGAAATGCCCTGGCACCGTTAAGTATGCTACCATCAGTGTTACTTTGGAGGTATCATTTCTACTCCTACTGTCGGAAGGGGTACCATGTGGAAGTCTATTGTCGGAGTCTCTAGGTACCACACTTAATGGTACCGTCGAAACGTTTGAAGGTACTGAAATGGGTTAGATCTGACTAATTTTTAAAAAAGTTTATTTGAAACTAAACTTTTATAAAAAGGTTAACTTGTCAAAATGGGTGGAGGGTGGATTATTGAACCTGTCAGAACTCTTATGTTTGCTTCTCTATTTAAGATCATTGTTGTTTCAAACACTGAGACACGAGTGCACACAACAAAATAGATTTATCAACTGGAGCATGAGAGTACTCCCCCGGCTAGAGCCCCCTCCTCCTCCTTCCCCTGTCGCCGCAGCCAACAGGGGCCGACTGGCGGTGGTATTCCTTTCCTCGTGTCCTAGGAGCCGGCCGAGGCCGGTCTTATCACCGACGACGGTGTGCATCGGGGAGAAGCGGTCTGGAGCTCCATTGGGTAGCGCTGGGCGGGGGCGCCAACGACGGTGAGGCGGGGTGATGCCACGATAAGCAGACATGACAGTTTGGCGTCGGTCCCTCCCGGCCCTAGTCCCCCCGGGCCTGATTTGGGCTTCGGCGAGCCGACGCTTCCACAATAGTGACATCTCCTGGAGATGGTGGCTACGGCGGAGCTTAAGTAGGGGACGACGATGCAGCAGACTGCCGTTGCAACAAGGTTGGGGGCTTTACGGGCCCATCTAGGCCCAACTGGGCCTTCCTGGGCCTCGTGTGACCCTCTTGCTCTGTCCGATCGACGTCCGTCACTCGGCGGTGGAGTGTTGTCGTCCCTAGCTCGAGCAAGGCCGTATGCCTCCGTCTTGCGGGCTGCTCGTCAGTGTGCTCGACGATATGATGGGGCGATGGCGACTGCAAGATCGTTGTGGTTGAAGTTGGTAGCGCAACAAAGGCAACCTTCGTTTTTTAGGGAACAAAGCCAACCTTTGTACTCGTACTAGTTGAACTTCGCCGGGTGAGTCTCTAATAACCGAGTTTGTTAATTTAGCTCATAGCATTGTTCACTGTTAAGTGTTCAGACTCTCTGCAATAACCCTAACCTAGTGACCTTCTTGATGTTGTGTCACACGCACACAACACGTAATAGGTCGGTCCTGAGGTGGGTAACATGGACAAAAATCCTACGGGACACAACACATAATAGGTCGGTCCTGGGGTGGGTAATAGGGACAAAAATCCTACGAGATCCGGTCTATATTTCTAAAGGATAGACCAACTGTATGCATAAAAAGATTAATTAATAGGCAAAAAAATCTAAAAAACTGAAAAGACGGACACATGGCGGACATAGAAGACGGTCTAGCAATAGACCCGGTCTCATAGGGTTTATTTCGGTAATAGGTGGGTAATTGCAGAGGTTGGTCGATATGGATAAATTTGTGGATCAGGTCCATAAAATTATTTTCAGATCTTGCTGGTTGCTAAAATTACATTCCTTTATTTGGCACAGACCTACTATATATGTATGGCATTATTTCTTCCGAACTGTCCAGTTGATCAGTACACGCAATGGCATCAAATTTGTACAAACTGAAACTATGAGCTATATGTATGAGTATGACATTCTGTTTTTTCGTCTGCCGTGCTAACTGAAAAGCTCGCAGGAGCATGCCATGTGCAGGTTTCTAAATCAACGCCCTAAGCCAGCTCTGCAAGACGTTCTTGGTTCATGCTAGTACTGCTTTGGGCAGGACAGCACATTAAACACGGTCTGACGGTCAAGGAGCTAGACTCGTTTGTCCTCTTGGCCGGTTTTGGCATACACGCCGGAGTCGGTCCTGAGGATGATCTTGGCGTCCTGCGTCACGTAGCACGCCCAGTTGTCCACGTACGACAGCGGCCCGGCTCCGATCATCAACGGCCTCGCGCCATCCTCCACGTCGTCGCCGCCGTCGTCGTCGCCGCACTCGTCGGAGCACGCGAACCTGCCCACACATAGTAAAAGATAAATTAAATGTGCTGAAGTCATGAGCGGATCATATGGGACGGGAGGAACGGGATCGTGTACCTCGTGGAATCGTGGGACGGCGCCCACACGAGGCAGACGGCGCAGAGGAGCGCGAAGGAGATGAGCTGCCACACCGCCGGGATCACCCACGCCACGCGCCACCGCTCGCTCTGGTACCCGTCCGTCGACTTGAAGTGCACCTCGAACGTGATCCAGCCCAGCGACACGGCCACGGCGATCGTCAGCGAGGTCGCCAGCCTCCGGTACAGCTCCACCTTCGCCGCCATCCGCCTCGCCTTCAGCCTGCCGATGGTCCGCGACAGCGCGGCGAAGATCCAGCAGATGAACGCCGCGTCGAGGGCGGCGACCGTGAGCACCAGGAAGAGCCGCGAGTGGGCGTGGTCGCTCACGGCCCCGACGTGCTCGCCCACCTCGAGGGCCTCGGACGCCGCGAAGAACGCCAAGCCCAGGGCGGCGACCCTCGCGCCGGCGCTGCCAACTCCGGCTCCGGTGAACGTTGGACGTACAACGCCGTACCCCATGGCGACGAGGAGCACCAGCACGCGCGACACGGTCCGGCGTACCGCCCCGGCCGTGGCCGCCCAGAAGGTCGTCCCCGCCGGCCGGACGCCTGACTCGCTGAACTCGGCCAAGTCCAGGTACCAGGTGGTCACCTCCACCATCCCCAGCGCGATCACGACCGTGACGAGGTTCTGGAGCGGCACCACCTCCCGCCAGAACCGGGTGTACCGGAGGAACCAGAAGGCGGCGAGCGCGGCGAAAGCCAGCGACATGACGCCGTAGAACGCCAGGAGCGGGGCCATCCGGCCGGGGAGGTAGCCGTAGCCGCGGCTGTTCTTCCATATGGTCTTGCCCTCGGCCGCCGCGTCCAGGGACGCGTCGCAGTGGACGAACCGGAGGCTGTACATGCCGGTGCGCGCCACGGCGACGGTCTCGTCAGGGAAGACGGCCTCGAGGGCGCCCGGGAGGAACGACGCGGTTAGAACCTTGGGCCAGCTGCCTGAGGCGGTGCTGTTCGGCGCGCGGTGCACGAGCGACCCCTCGGTGCACGTGCCGCGGCTCGCCATGTCAGGCGTACAGCAGAGCGCGCGCGCGTCGGAGCCCCCGACCGCGTCGCGGTCCGCGGCCTCGGAGACCACCGCCGTGATCGTGGCCGTGCGGTTGCCGTCCTCCTCGGCCGCGGCCGCGGACTCCTTCGTCCTCCTGAATGCGACCTTCTCGAATCTGCACCGACAAACACCACGCCACGTCACTCCCCAAGAAACCCAAGCAACAAAACAACTGGCGCGGACGACATCCACACAGACAATAACTTCTCGCCGCACCGGCGCAGAATTGAGACATACCGGATGAAGGAGTCGGCGGCGGGGGAGGCGTAGACGCCCTCGCTGCCGCCACTGAGGACGAAGGCGTTGCCGAGGGCGGCGAACCGCTCGCCGGTGTAGTCGTGCACGGACGCGTCGGCGCAGAGGAGAAGGGCGCAGCACAAGGCGAACACCGCGAGCATCACGGGGGAAGACGCTGACATTGCTGGCATCGGGGAGAGGGGCGAGCTTCGATTCTTGCGTGTGCAGTATGGTCGTGGAGTTTACTAGTACTACGGGAGCATTGAGTGGGATCTGGACGAGTGAAGTGGAAGAAGAGCGGAAGAGACGACTTGGACCTGACGAAGTGTTAGGTCCACCCCCAAAACCTCTTGACCGGCAACATGAGGGAACTGTGGCGGAGTGAGATGGAATTAGGGAATTAGGCAACATGCACGACAAAACGGAGAAGGACGAGAAGAAGTGACAGGAACCAAAATTAGGGGCAGAGTTTGCGATTTGCACATGATCATGTGGCCGAATAAGGCGTACACATTTTCTAAAATTTGTTTTTAACCAAGAATAACTTTTGGTATATGGAAATTATTTGATATAAATAATATAGTTAAAAAGTGTTTTTTCAATAGGAACCCAACCATGTCAATTTTGTACAACATAATCATGATGTTATTGTTCAATCTTTTGTCAAAGATTCGTCTGAAAAACATGTGCACGATATTCTTATTCATAGAAGCGGAGGGAGTACATATGCATGTAAACATACTCAGTTGTGATAGCCTTTTTTTTGCGTTTGTTGTGATAGCCTTTCTGTTTCCTTAGAAACAGTTTTTTTAATGGATTTGCTAGTTCTCATACGTCTGAAAACTTCTTAAGTCTTAGTCGTCTCTTCCATCGTTCGATTTACCTCGTGATTCGTGCAAAATGAAAGTTACACATGAGTTACAACTCGAATGTAACTGAGAGTTTAATGAGTTGTAACTTAGTTGTAACTGAGAATTAATATAAATCTTATGAGTTGGAACTAGGTTGCAAATGAGAATTAGCACAAATATTAGAATGACATCAGCGACTTAGACATAAGTAATTCTCAGGCGCCTGAGATCTAGATACTCCCTTTTTTTTAATCCCTCGACTATAGCACGAGCACACATTACGCCCTTCAACTCTAATAAAGACAAACCAAACTCTTTTCTGATGTGAATAACCATTTAACATTCTCTAAAATAACGTTTAACATTTTTTTTTGATCCTGATTATCCTATTTAGTAAAAGTTTTGGCACTTTTTAACCCTTCTAATATATTGGAAGCACTCTGAAAGGTGGGTCCCGATCGTGAGGTACACATGACTCAAATCTTGTTTCCCTCCCCTGATGCAGACCGACTCAAAGAAAGTGGTGCGGATACCGTATCAGCTTTCACTGGCTTTAGATGGTTCTCAAAAGAGCGGGGGTTTGGATGATGTGATGCCACATCAACATCATATTGTAATTGGGGAAGATATTTTCTAGCTAATTTAAATATTATCCCTTTATGGTTCATGTTGCTGAAAAAATAGTACTCCCTCCGAATCTATAATAAGTATCGTTGATTTAGTATAAAGCTATAATAAATCAACAATACTTATTATGAAACAAAGGGAGTATTAGGGCAAAGCCAACGAGTCGCTCCACACCCGCTGCCCCGGAGCTAACTAGGCTCGGATGCCAACCTGTGAGCCCGAAAATAGCTCCGATTGTGCCAGGTGCTACTTACAGAAGGGACGTGATCTCTAGCTAAAAAGAAATGGAAAAGGAAGGAAAGATGAGAAGGAGGGAGAAGGGAGTCTGACCGGCGTGGGCCACTGGTATGTTTTTTTTGAACAAAATAGAGCCCGAAGGCCCTTAAAGCTGCTGGATTAAACCGTCGACATGTTACAAATTACAAAGAACACCCTATCAAGAGTGGAACTTGCAGATAAGGAAGCCCCTTTTACAGAACAGACCCTAGAACTAAAAATAAAAAAGCAATTGAGTCTTGGGTCTTCTCCATCGTGATTTCTGGACCTCACCACCCGGGCATCGTCGCCGCCACCGGGGAACATGCCACTTGGGGCGCCGCCGATGATGGATCCCGAGCTGAGACCGACGAGATTCTTCCCAACAGGCACTGGCGCGCTCTCTTGCGTCGCCATGGCCTTATAGAAGTGAAGAAGCTCATGGTGATCAACGCACCTGAGCGATAGACGACTTCTTTGGCTGTAGATAGCTTCGGCATCTCCGCCGTCGCTTGGATAGCTTCTGGACTGCAGCTTCGCGAACCGGGCGCCTAGCAGAACACCCCTCCTCACTCCTACCACCTCCATGGTGGCCAGAGCGAGGGGAGGCGAAACCTACGCAGCACCATGAACAACGCCCTTTAACACAAGCAGAGTGCTTGGAGCCGCCTTATTCCAACTCGCCTCCTCGTCACCACAGCCGGACAGGGAGAGAAGAACAACAACAACACCTTGCCGCACTCCCCCTCCTCGCCGCCACGGCCGACCAGAAGAGGAAACGCAGCAGCACAACTCCGCAAGAGATAAGGGCTCCTAAAGGACCCTTTATTGATGGAGACGCTAGCCTCCTCACCGCTCGTCACCTTCGGCTCCGTCCACGGAGCACCGCAACCAGCAGCAACGACACCAGCAAGGGCAGGATCTTGGGCCAGAGATCTTGCTACAACCTCCCGTCATAACGCCGACTCAAGGCATATAGCCACGAAACCCTACGACTCCTACATCTACTCCTAGATCCGGCGCTCCCCTTTGTCCAACTTCAGCCGGCTAATCCGGCGGAGGGGACGCAGGGGTAGCCCGGCCTAGGCACGGTGGACTCTCAAGGAGTGGGGAGTCAGCCTCCGCACAGGCACTTCCACTCGTACAGTGTACTACGATAATTTGGCCACTGGTATGTTGGAAGAGGCAAAACAATAGCCTCGTGTGCATGTGCTGATGTGAATTGTCCAAAATCTACCGTATGCCTATGCCTCCTATGCCCTTGCTCTTATATCTTGTCAGTATTTTTGACAAACTCTAATTTGGTGCCCGCTTTTGCTAGTTGGAGGTTCAATTTTCCGGGTACTAATACTCAGGTCCTAATGTGCGGTCACCCAATAGTTAACTGTTGCAAAATATACCTTTTCCCTCTTTCTTACAGAAGAAAATTCCGTACCAATTTTTTTTTACTAAAACCGCACATGGCAAAGATATGTGTCACATCTTTTTAGAAAAAAAGAATGATCGATCGTGAAACAGGGCTAATTTTTTTAAAATAATACATTTTTTTATTCAATTTCAAAACTAATACACGAAATGGGAAATTTGCAAATCTAAAAGACGCTCGTCTGTTCAAAAGATGATGGACAACGTTCGTCCGTTCAAAAGATGACGGACACGTTCGTCCGTTCAAAAGACGATGTGCATGTTTGTCCTTTGAAATGAAGGTGGCATTTATCATGCACACTGCGTGCATGTCCAAATACGTTTTAGGTTTTGGACTGTTTATTTCGCGTCTTTTTTTCGCGCCGTTTTTTCCCGCCATTCTTCCTCGCTGTTTTTTCCCGCCATTGCTTGCCGCAATTTTTTCCCGCCATTCCTTCCCGCCTATTCTTCTCGGTGCTTCTATAAATCTGGGCAACGAAATGTTATCTCTTCACCCAGTTCATCTGTTCCTCCTCTTACTTTCTCATTTCCCTCGCCTCTACATCATGAGTGTGCCCCGTTCGAACGCGTTTCTCTGGGCGATGTTCATTGAGCTTTTCAACTTAGCCAAAAATGGCGGCAAGCAATGGCGGGAAAAACAGCGGGAAAGAATGGCGGAAAAAAACGGCGCGAAGAGATGGCGGGAAAAACCGCGCGAAATAAACGGTCCGAAACCTAAAACGTATTTGGACGTGCATGTAGCGTGCATGATCGATGCCACCTTCTTCATTTCAAAGGACGAACCTATACATCGTCTTTTAAACGGACGAACGTGTCCATCATCTTTTGAACGGACGAACGTTGTCCATCGTCTTTTGAACGGACGAACGTTGTCAAAGGACGAACCTGTACATCGTCTTTTGAACGGATAAACGTTGTCCGTCGTCTTTTGAACAGACGAGTGTACTTTAGATTTGCAAATTCCTCATTTCGTGTATTATTTTTGAAATTGAATTAAAAAAAATATTATTTAAAAAAAAATTAGCTGAAACAGGTGATCCCGATGGAAGCAATTCCATAGGAGGATGATAGTACTACAGTACTAGTATACTTGAACCAAGGAAGATGATATAATGTATCAATTCACTCACAGTAACCTAGTGAAATGCTAGCTCCTGCATTCATGCATGGCATGTTTACCGATTAAGATTATCTCGCTGATCACCTGCTAGGAGCAGGCGCTGTCGCCCCTTAACTGTAATTCGCATGTGATGCCCAAACAAAGCGGGAGCAAAGGTTTGGTGCCTAGAGCGAATAAACGTCGATCTTGGAGCAGTCTTGGAAGACGACCTCGGGGGTCGGGAGGATGAGACTTTGACACGCTCATTTGTTTACTGGCGTTTTACTGGGGGCGTGCAGCGCAAGTTCAGCCGACGTGAAGTGGAGGCTCTGGCCTGCTTGCTGGACGTGCGATCTGGGTTTTAGAGGTTCGGGAACCACGTGTCCGCCGTGTGCTAATTAGATTATCGTGCATGTGGGAGCACACGAACAAGTCAACGTCGGTTTAGCTTTACTTTCTCCACTGCGATAGACTTCATGTTAACCATGGAGCAATTACGTTTGTTCAACCAAAACTGGCATAACCACGTATGAGAGTATCACCCAGCCAAGACTTACCGTTGAATATATGTCGAATATGTGCATGTGTATTTGGTTATAGTTGAACTTTTAATTAAGAGTAAATTCTAATTTTTACCCCCTAGTTTCACTTTTTTTGAAATAATTACCCTATTTAATAAATTTTTATCGTAATTACCCTATTTAGCAAACCTTGTGCCAAATTTTACCCCCTCTAACATTTTGTTAGTGTTTTGACAGGTGAGTCCTGATCGCTAGGTATAGATGGCGTGCCATCTAGGCTGTTTTCTTGTGGCAATTTTTTCTTGCAGTTTTCTCCTCGCGGATGTCAAGTTCGACACAGCCAACCTGGCTAAACTAACACTGGGTCTTTACAACCAAATGACCACAAAAGAACCTAACATCCAACATCACTACATCAGTACACCACATGTTACCGTCGGTAAACTGTTGCTGTCAGGGACGGATCCAGGATTTTAGCTTTTGGTGTACAAATTTTAACTACATAGTTAAAAGTATAATTTATGTATTGCAGGAAAATATATTAGGAGTTTTCTTAGAAAGATGTCTTAAAAGGTGACAGGGATTACATAAAATAAGAAGTAAAATAGAGTTCTATCAATTCCACCACTTCGATGCCACCCCGTCCCGTGTGATTTTATTAGTCCAATGTGTGGATCATCTTTTTTTCCGAATGTAACAATGTAATGATTGAGCCTATTATGATTTTTCTTTTGAACGTATAAGGAGTAAATATCACAAGATCATCACACAAATTTGTTAATAGTAGAAATGTTTCTTAAAAAATATGTACAATGGCTACCGCCTAATGGGCCACTTGCGACTTAGGTTGTACTTTTTTTGTTCAGAAATAAGTGTCCAGATTTATTGAGATGTACATATAATTACGAACAAAAACACGTCTAAATATAAGCGTCTGTATATTTGATAAATCTACGACATTGAACGGCAGGAATAGTAAACTATATAGGATTTTCACTTAGTTTGTGATTGGAGGCATCTCAAAATAAGTGACTTGAGTTTGCCTAAATTCGCATGTATTTAGATGTATTTTAGTACATGTAAATCTAGACAAACTTAAGTCACTTAATTTAGGACAAAGGATGTATATTCTTTTTATAAAGGAAGGAGTACATATGTCAGAGAAAACATGCTATTAATGTTGTATATACCCACTCTACAACAATATAAGAGTTTTTTACTAAATTTTTTTGGTGTACATTTGTACATCCATGCCCCATTGTGGATCCGTCCATGGTTGCTGTAATACATAGCAACGGAGATAACAACTACAAAGATAATCTAGGCAAAAAGTAGGGCAGTCTTCTTCTCCTTTTCACCTTACTGAGATCCATCTTAAACTTGCGCAACTCCTAATCAATTGCTTCATGCTTTTCATTCAGTCCAATACTTGCTTTCCTAGTGCTTCCACGTACTACTAGCCATAACATCCTCAAGGCATTGGACGACAAACGAAACCCTAGAGGGGCTACCAGCAACCTACACCAACACAAAATTTCACATTTACATTTTCTGACCATTTGCAACATGTGCAGTGTGCTAGGTCAGGACGAATAAATGCCTAGCAAATGACAGCTACAAGGAAGGGCATCGGAGCCCTATTGTTGTACCTGACAGCGATTCAACTGCCAAAACGACTCACCAAATTTTAGAGGGGTAAAACATGGCACAAAATTTTCTAAATGGGGTAATTAGGATAAAAAATTTCTAAACAGGGTAAAGAGTGTAAAAAAAAATAAAACTAAGGGGTAAAAACTGGAATTTACTCTTTAATTAATGGAAGATTATAATTTTCAGTGGGAGTCATGCAACTAGACGCAAGTTGGAGATTAGACACAATATTTAGTTTGAGTATGGGCCGGCGTTGCGCCCGTGGTGGCTGACGCCTGACCAGGGGCTGCCGGACCGCCATGACATTGTCGATATGATGTGCCCTTAAGCATGCCTCGCAGATGTTGACGTTAATCACTGAACCGTGTTACCAAATCTCGGTGTCGTGCTGTGATTACTTTTTTCGTATAATCTACTTTGCATATTCGACGACAACAAGCGGTATCAGAGTTGGGTGCGGAGGATGAACTAGCGCAAACATGTAATAACATATTTGGAATTGTAGCCAAGCCCCCATGGGTTTTATGCCCGATTATAACTAGAGAGCTTCTCTGGTCCTTCACTAACCTGACTAAAAATCCTGAAATCCAAAATGCCAAAATAGGAATAAGGGTGATCTAGATTGAAGGTTGTTCCTTGCAACCTATGAGTCTTGACAATGGTGGCTAGTGCAATGGAAAGCCACACGAAAATCTACTGCGACGTGTGATCCGATCTGGTCGGTTGAAGCAACATCATGACATGCTGGAAAAGCAATCACAAATACATGCCACATATGGCACATTGGATTGAACTTGCACGTGTCACATATGTTGAATACTTGGGATTCAACATCATGCCATAGAAGTAAAGTCAATAATCTGTCTATCGTATATCTAGTTTGTGAAGGTTTCTCTTACTAGAGAAGTATTAGTGAGATGTTGCATCATATCACTCATAGTACGTGATGCCCATAAGAATGGTAATCGAACACATTAAGAAGTTACACCAATAACATGCCTTCTTTAAATCTGTCTTGGCTTTTGAGTCCATCATGTTTATGAGAGAGTAAACAAGTGAAACTATGAATCCTGTCTACTTGCATTTAGAATCTCTTTTATTTTCCACACCCATTTAATATGAATATACAAAAACATCTATCATACTTGTATTTAGTTATCTCATATGGTTTACACCACTATTATATTTTATCTTTGCATTTCATTTAGTTTATCTTTCATACATAGTTTAGTTCATTCTACTTGCTGCATATTTACTTTATTCATCTTATTGACATTTTTTTCAATACGAAACCTTGTGCTTGATTACCATTTGGTGGAGTTGGGGACATAAGACAACACTTTCTTGTCTTATAGGTTGCTACAAGAGGAAGGAGATGATTCTTTCCTATTTCCCCGAGATATTGATATAAACCCTCGAGTTATCCTTGTCGGAAAACACATATGTACATCACTATGTGTTTGGGGTCTCGGCGAATTGGTATCCTACTAGATCTTGTGACATAGCATGCAAGACGAGGACGTCGCGGGGGTGGAGGGGGCTAACACCTAACCCTGCAATGAGCTCATATCCCAGGAGAAGGGGCCCTGCTGTGATGATGACACATGTCTTCCTCAACCTCTATCCCACGGTTAGAAAGAATCGGAAAGACGTAGATAGCCATATGAGTCGAGACTTTCAGTAACTCTTATTTACTATAATTATCAAATAAATAGCAATTTTATTTTTGTAGGACTGTGCATGAAATGTTTTTTAAAATAATATTCTATGAAATTGGTAGCTAAATTTAAGAACTCTTGATATATAAAATTCGCTCGTGAACAATTGATTTTTTCATGATGAATTCTCTTACCAGGAAGGGTGTGGTGATACTTTTTCTTCAGGAGTAGTTACTTTAAAATAATGTTTTCTTAAATATCGAGAAAATCTTTTTTTTAGGGTGGAGAAAGTCTTAAGGAGTACACTAAACTCAACTATCACTAATGACACCCCAAATTGGGCCTGATTAACACGGGAAGTTGAAAGTAATGGACCAGCAGTTATATTAGTACAATTTTACAAAGGAGTATAATATGGGCCGGCCCAGTTGTCTGGCTCTCACAAAAGACAGCCTAGTGGGCCCATATGCCAGATGCAGATCTCTCCAGAAGCAAACGATCACCGTGAGATGGAGATCCAACCGCACGCACGGCACTGCCCATCTCCCCGTTTTATACCCCAAACCCTCGCGACTCCCGAGTCTCTAGCACCCCCTCCTGCGCCGTCGTCCTCCTCGCATCTCCGTGCCCAGAGCTCGAGTCGCTCCCTCGAGGTAACAAGTCCAAACCCTACTTCCCCATCCCTCCCCTTTCTTCCCGTTTCGTAGATCTGCGGAGAGCTGTTACTGATCTAGTGTCTTAGGTTGCTTCTTTGATCTGTTCGCGCCGAAGCGCGCGATTTTAGTTTTGCTCCCTGAATATCGTGTGGATGCGTGATGCTTTCGTTTGATCTGGAAGCGCTGTAGGGTCAGTTAGCGTGCTTCAGTATATCTCGATTATTCACGGTGGTTTTGTTGGTTATCGATGCAGTTTAGGGTTTTAGACGCTTGTTCTGGTCGTAAAATCGGGTACCTGTTACAGGTTTGCGCGGTAGCGTGATGGATTTGGCTTACCTATTTGATTTATGTGCACCACAGCCTTGTGGGTGATTTCTTTGGAACTGGATTTTTTTGTTCAGTTAGTTACTATCAAACCTGCTTTGTGTACCATGGCAATCGTTTTCACTGACCTTGAAGATGCTTTTCATCCTAAGACATGCCAATTTTAGAAGGTTAATATTAGCAGAAATTCAGATCTATCATGCTAATAATGCTCATATATGCGGTTGAAAACGATTAGCTTGATTGCTGAGTTCTTGCGTGTACTGTTTCTGATTTGTGCTTACAACGCTTTGTGCTGGATCCTATTGGAGTTCTTGCGTGTACTGTTCTTGATTTGTGCTTATATAGCTTTGTGCTGGATCCTTTTGGCGTAAGCTGCAAAGTCTTGTGTATTGTTGTACTGTTTGACTTGTTGTTTGGTTATATGTTGTACTCACTTCTTATTTTCAATGTTAATCAACGTTGAGACGTATGGACGAAACAATGGTTTAAATCAGGATGTAGGGATATTCTTATGTCACTTAGTTTCATTACCATTGCTTTCAATATACTTTACAGATTCCTTTTTAATTTCCCATTGATCAGCTGATATTATGATTTTGTTTTTGGTTGTTCTTACATCATTCTCTTCTGTTCTAGTAGATTGGCATTCTTTTGAGGCAAAATGGCGGCTTCCTTCAGTGTTAACTTTGAGGCTGGCCTTAAGAAGTTTGATGATTACCTTCTGTCTCGCAGCTACATCACTGGGTATGTGTTTCATGCCATCTTATTTACTAATCAGCTTTATTTTCTCGCACCTGTCTTACTCTGTAATATGTTCCTGTAGATACCAAGCTTCCAAGGATGACATGGCTGTGTATACTGAATTTTCGCTTCCTCCGCCATCAAAGTACACCAATGTTGTAAGGTGGTACAATCACATTGATGCACTCCTAAAGCTGAGGTATGAACTCAAGCTAGTTTTAATTCAGAATAGTCTGTTCATTAGCTGAGGTATGAACTCAAGCTAATTTTTATTTTTCAAAATGATCTATTCTTGTTCAGCGGAGTTACTGCAGCGGGTCAAGGTGTCAAGGTTGAGTCATCAGCTGTACCTGTAGCATCAACTTCTGATGTTTCCAAGGGAAAGGTTAGGCCATAACTTTTTATTTTAGATAAAAGTTATTAGTTGTTTAGCATACTCATAATCTGCCGCTGGCCGAACCATTTTCATTTTTCATAAGCTATTGTTCATTTGTGCGGTTTGATACCTTTCATTATTTCAAGTGTAACTTCATATAGTTTGCATTAACAGGCTCCTGCAGATGATGATGAAGATGATGACGATGTTGACCTCTTTGGTGAGGAGACTGAAGAGGAGAAGAAGGCAGCTGAAGAACGTGCTGCCCAAGTTAAGGCTTCTGGCAAGAAGAAAGAATGTATGTTGTCCTGCATTCTTTGAATTTTGCTGTCTCATGTATAGCTTTGTGTTGCACTTTATTTGCATAGCATTTATATTTTTACTCCTGGTTATCATATTGTTGAAGCTATTTCTTTGTCCCCTCAGAATTCATAACTCATTATTACTGATTGTCATCCTACAATCCTTGTATTTTTTGTATTATTTATAGATTTTCCTGGCACTTATTCAAATCTTGGTACATTTGTTGGTCCTAATATTGTATAGTTGAAGTTATTGTTTTGTGCTCTCAAATTTAAGTATTAGTAGTAACCCGTTCAATTTATTTTGTCAGCTGGGAAGTCCTCGGTTTTGCTGGATGTAAAACCATGGGATGACGAGACTGACATGGTTAAGCTGGAAGAAGCAGTGAGGAACGTCAAGATGGAGGGCCTTCTGTGGGGTGCTTGTATGTTACTATGCTCTTGGATGCACATTCTTTTTTGTCTGCACATTATTTTTGTTTTGTAACATGGAGTATTTGCCATCCTGTGCAGCCAAGCTCATGCCAGTTGGATATGGCATCAAGAAGCTTCAGATCATGATGACCATCGTTGATGATCTTGTCTCTGTTGACACACTCATTGAGGACCATCTGTGCGTTGAACCAGCGAACGAGTACATCCAGAGCTGTGACATTGTTGCGTTCAACAAAATCTGTGAGTTTCTTCAGCTCCTTTAATTTCCGTGATGGGACACTCTGATCTCCCTGTTTTTATGGTTAAACAAGATAACAAATTCGAGCACATCTGTTTTAATCAGAAAAATGTAACCTGCTCCTTTTCACATGCTGGTTTAACACTAACTTGATCGACTCTGTTCTGTTTCAGAAATCTTCCCTGTGGCAGGTGATGGTGGTCGGTGGACAATGCAGCAGCATAATATATCTACAGTGTTTCATTGCTATGATCCTCTTGGTTTGGCAAAACAATTCTTGTAAGGTCTTTGGAGGTCGAGTTGAGTCGTAGTATTACTACCGAGTGTGCGTCAACTCTGTACAAGACACCGTGGCTGGTTTCCTGTTGCTATTTTCTTGCCTGCCGTTTTCCCTGGAGCTTACCTGTGTGCATTCACTCTTTTCTCATTGTTGACCAGTGCATGAGCTGTGAAATTCGTAGTAGATTTGTTATAATCGTGCTCTCGAGAAGATCCAATTCGACTTATAATCTACACCAAATTAATTACAGTTTGTTACAACTGAAATATTTGAGCAAAAATTTATGTTACGTTTTGAAAAATGAAATAGAAACGAGACTGAGATTCCACTTGACACCTTACTCCTAAACAAGGGACCATGGTCGATGTCTAGAAGCGGTGAACTCTTACAAAGGAGGAGGATGCCCGCTCAGCTTACATGTTCCTTATACATGAAATTAAGTGGCATCTTGTTGGAGTTGAGTCTCAGGTTAAGCATATTAGGCGAGAAATATTGGGAGAGGGGAAGCTAGAACTGCAGTGTGGCTTCGGTCTGGCCTAGCAAATATACGAACTCTGTTGTAATACTGTGATTTGATCAATACAAATTTTATTCGCAAAAAAAAACAAGGGACCATGGCCACCTATGAGCTGTCATGGGGTTGCTTTGGTGGGAGCGGAGACAACACACACATGGTGAAAATGTACAAACGCCTTGCTTTCAAGCTATGGGCGCGAGAGAGATGCTTGTGATGCCTTGATCAAGTTCACCAGGTTAGCTCATGTCGTGAGCATAGTTTAAAAAGCCGTACCGATAAGACTGTCGGTTTACGTTTTACCGATTGGATCACTGGTTTACCGGTTCATTGTCTGGTTTTCTAAGGTATAAAGTATTTTATTTTTATTTATAAACAACGCGGTAAATAAATAATTATTTATGCAAAACATTTTAAAATTACAATTTGACATAATATTAAATAAAAGTTGGTGGCTCACTTTAGCCATCAAACATAATCACAACTGTTAAACACTACCATCAAACATTGGGACCATCATGACTGTTGATCACGCTCGTCGCTCCGGAGAAAAAAAAGATGCTTTCCAAATCTGCTTTCCATGTTAAGTCACCATGAAAAATCAGGACGCAATTCCTTTCCCATTATTACCGCATGTCTCTCAAGAGTCACAATGAAAGGCAGGTTTCTCCAAAAAGAAATTGGAGTAATTATGACTCTAAATTAACATGCGAGTAGTAGTACTACCTCCTTCACGGTTTGTAGGCGCCTAATTAAATTTGGGTTTTTTCAAAACTGCAACGTTTTTAGGTGTATAAGAATTAATTATTAATTAATGTGACATCTTTCCTCCTAACTTCCTATGCATGCAACAGTCTTTCACCAATCCATGCGCCTTAACCGCTCATAATAGGTCTAATTTTCAGCCAATATGTTCACGCCTAGGTCCATGAGATTTTTGTAGAGCGTCCTGCAAACCGTGAAGGAGGGAGTATATAGGATTAATTAATTAAGGGGATTACGATATGTGGCAATGGAAAGGGTACTGACCAATGCATGCCTTGTTTTAGGGACGGGTGATTTGCCATAACAGGTTTTCCCTATTTTCAGTTTTCCTTGTGGTATAGAAAAACAAATAATGACCCTTGCCAAAAAAGTAAAGGAAAGAAACAATACTCCTATTGGCGGTGAATTTCTCTAACTCTTGGCGCTTTATATGTACGGTTTGGTGCGTCCACTAAGATATCTAAATAGAAAAAAATGAGAGAGATATTTAAGGGAGAGATGACTATGGTCAATATTCATACGGAATTCTCTCCCGGCGAACATATCTTTACTGTTAATTTTAAAAGCGTGATGAATGCCTGATGTCGCACATGCAAAAATTATAAAAAGTGCCACCGTCTAACCATTTTTTTCAAACTCGGCAGCCTTATTTCATGTTGGTTTGTTAATTACCGAATATTGCATAAGATTAGCATGCTACATGCAGTCTTATCTCTTTTGGTTGTTAGTTCTGTCTGTCAAGTTGTTAGTGTTTTTCACGGTAAATTATCAGTACGATTGATCTACTACATAAACAACCATATTTGATGGGGGATATCAGATTCCTGAGTTTTGGTGAATTTTTGTTGAATTATGTAAAACAGTTGGAACTTGTCGAGTTTTGTCTGAAAATTCGAATTTTGGTTAAATTTTGTTTCAAAGTTTGACTTTTGGTTCTACGAAAGTTTTCTGGAATGGCTGAATCTCGGCCATTCCGTTCAGGCCTGGTAAAAATTCCAAACCTAAATCAAAGACTTCACTAACCCTCCCGCATGCATCTTTTACCGGCTGCGCCACTAAAAATGCGGCCTAAATATTGAATAAATATCTATGCTTTACCCAAACAGATAGCAAAGAAACTAACAACTATCATGCCCCCATGTGAGGCGATTACCTCGTCGTCCATGCGGGTACCAATAATCACGCATATCATCTGATATTTTTCGATGTGTATGTACTACAATTTTATCTACCTTGACGAACATTAATTGCATGCTACATATATATGCAGCTAGCGTGCGACCATGCTTACTTGGCTGGCTCATGCTTCATACTGCCATGAACCTGGATGATCTCCTCGTGACTTCAAACAACACGCAAACGGCGTCCCAGCAAGAAGCTGGGTCGTAATTCCAGGCCATGGACGGTCACGTATTTTCATACATAGGGATTTGGATTTCGCCTAAAAAAATACGAGTTTCAGCCAAACTTCACCCATTTCAGCTAGGTTAGTTAAAAAGATTTCTTTGACAAAATATTCTGAATTTTGAAGAATTTTGTTAAAGATTCAAACTTTGGTCAAAATTAGCCAGCATGTTAAAAAAAATTGGTCTAATTTCAGTCAAATTTTGTTCGATGATGCAAATTGTGCTTCTCTCTTCATTTAAGACTGAAAAAAAATCCGAGATGGGCAAATTTATCCCATCTTGCTCATGCCCGGTAACTCCTCATTCATTGTTGCAGCCAGTGCTCCATGTCTTGGGTGACGGACTTCGAGACATGGTCGGCATATACGGGGTCTAAGAGAGGAAGATAAAATGCGCCTCGGAGCATAGGGTGTTCAAATAATTTGAGCATCGACACCAGCGGTCCTCTATAGTAGAGGGTTTGGGAAGATGTGTACCGGTTCGTGTTGCCAAACGATGGCACCAAATGTGACCGCCAAAGGATGGACAGAATGAAGTAGGAAGGACATGGTGTCATGTGCAACAACTTTGTCGAGCACCGTGAATGCACCCAGCGAAGGACCAATGTGAAGCGATGGCCGTCGCCTTCAATATGTGAGTGTTCTTTTGTATTGATCTACCCAGTACAGATACATATATATGAAGGATTGACGCGGCTCAGTAGTAGAGCTTTGTTGGAAGACCCCAAGAGAAAGGTATGATGAGCACAACGACAAATTTTCCCTCAGTTATGAAATCAAGGTTATCGAACCAGCAGGAGCAAGGAATAAACCCCAAGGTGTTGCTAGCAACTTGGAATCCTGCACAACACAAACTCAAGACTTTGCCCAACTTACAGTGAGGTTGTCAATCTCACTAGTTTGCTGAAAACAAAGGATTAAACGTATAGTGTGGAAGGTAATAGTTGCTTGCAGAAAGTAAACAGTAACGGTAGATGATGTATCAATGGTAAAGATTAGACCGAGGTCCACAGTTCACTAGAGGTGTTCTCCTTAAGATAAATAAAATAACATGCCGGGTAAACAAATTACAGTGGTGCAATTGACAGGACTGAGCAATGCATACCAATGCAATACTAGATATTCATGATTCCTATGAGATTTCATTGAGCATTACAACAATATACATGGACCGCTATTCAACTGCATCTATGACTAGTAATCCACCTTCAGGTTATCATCCGAACCCCCTCTAGTATTAAGTTGCAGGCAATGGATAACTACATTAAGCAATGTGTGTAAAGTAAATAATACAATTGTTCCATAAACAAAAGATTGTTGTTTTCTCCATGTAGCAACATCACATCTATAACCTTAGAGATTTCTGTCACTTCCTTAGATTCAATAGAGGCATGAACCCACTATCGAGCATAAATACTCCCTCTTGGAGTCACTAGCATCTACTTGGCCAAGATAGCTACTATAAATGGAGAGCATGCAAGATCACAAACAACACATACATGATAGAATCAATAATCAATCTGACATAGTATCTCAATATCCATTGGATCCCCACAAACACAACATGTATGATTATAAATAGATGATCTTGATCATGAAAGGAGCTCACAAGATCTAAACATGATAGCATAAAGGAGGAGAAACAACCATCTAACTACTGTATGGACCCATAGTCCAAGAGTGAACTACTCATGCATCATACCGGAGGCTGGCATGGTGATGAAGAAGGCCTCCAGGATGATCTCTCCCCTCCGGCAGAGTGCCGGGAAGAGATTCAGATCCCCCGATCTAGGGACAATGGTGGTGGCGGCTACGGACTATTTCGTGGAGATCTGATCGGGTACTTAGGGTTTTGGCATAAGGGGGCTTATATAGGTGAAGAGGCGAGGCAGGAGGGCGTCCAAGGGGCCCACACCCTGCCCAGGCACGACCTAGGGTGGGCCGCGCCTGGGGGGGTGCGGCCACCCTGTGGCTCCCCTCTGTCTCTCCTCTGGACTCCATGTTCTCATCAGTGAAATATTAACTTTGGCTTTTGTCCCGTCCAATTCCGAGAATATTTCCTTACTAGCTTTTCTGAAACAAAAAACAACAGAAAACATGCAAATGGCACTGCGGCATCTTGTTAATAGGTTAGTCCTAGAAAATGTATAAAAATACCTCAAAGTATAGACAAAACATAGCAAAGTTGATACTAAACAAGCATGGAACATAAAAAATTATAGATATATTTACGACGTATCAAGGATCATGGTGCTAAGAAAGTCAATAAAAATCCTTATAAATCTGGCGGCAAGTACATGTTAATTACCATTGTTGATTGATGATTTTTATGTGTGATGCGGCTGCTATATATAGTGACATGACAATGAAATCCACTCAATTCATTTAAATTTCTACGTACTTCATACATGTGTTCAAACGTTTCCCTTTATATTTCATGAGATCCATCCATATATATGCATCAAACTAGATGTTGGGGAAGTTCTTGTCCTTTTATTGGATAAGGTGGTGCTAGACCACAAGAATATATGGAAAAACATTTGTCATGGTAATATGATTGGTTGCAACGACATCATGTGGACTGCAATCTTACTACAAATGAGAGTGGTGTTATGGATTTGGCCATAGTTATGATATCACATGGACTGCAAGCTTACTTTTCCCCATAGGATCAGGATCCAGATGACTAACTACTGCTAAATCCTTAGGTAGGTACAAGGACGAGTTATAACTTAGCGGTATTTCCGAAGCATAGATATGGTCGTCGATAAACACGCTAAGTAGATGAGGAGAAGGCAAATCTGCCTAGCTTACACAGAGAATCACCGATACCCAGCTATTGAGTAAACTCCATAGCAGCACATGGGGATTTAACTAGTTTAACATAATAAGTGAGATAATGAGTAGCAGGCCAGCAAGGCCATTAGTTGTTCCCTTGGTTTAATTTTAGTGTTATCATATAAAAAATCTTAATGCTACTGAGTCTGTCTCATTTCTCAACGTGAAGCTACCACGGCCTAGTTAAAGCTTCGAAGGACATAATCAGGAAGTAGGATAAGTCTCTTAGAAAGGTTTCTTCCAGAGATAGAAGAAGAAATATGTGTGGCAAGGAAGGCTTCAACTGTTGATTGATCGTTGGAGCTTCGTTTAGGTCGTCTGTTAGGTTGGTCTTCTTTGTGATGTCGTGCTCTAGACTCCTTCATCCTCGAACGCGAGCTCCGTGTCGCTGCCCTACGACCTCTACCCCTCTATGATCTTCCCCTCCTCTCTCTGCCACTGGCTCTAGCCGGCCCTCCCCTACCGGCGTTGTATTGTTTCTGGCCGGCAACGACACCAAGCACATCTAGAATCCTGAGTGAGTTCCCTGAACCAAATAATTGATGTCAGAACGATGGAGCTTCGTCGCCCCCCCTCTTTCCCCGAGTTCTCCAATCAACTAACTGCTACATGACAAAGACACGGGAGAGATGTGAGGGAGAGGACGATCGACGTGGGAGATAGATCTCACAAGTAATTGACGTGCAAGACAAGGACGGTAGCGAGCAGCGACGCTATATGGGGTCAAGGTCGAGCGGTGTATTCAGTTGGGGAAAAGAGGAAGAACAAGGTGGGTGAGTGACCCTAAACAATGGGCCCCATTGTTTAGCCCGACCAGTTAGTTTCTAGGCATTAAATAGAAAAGCGAGAGAGGAGGCTCTTCTTTGTAAAACATCTCCTAGCCAGAGACCGGTCAACTTAGAGCCACGTCAGCAAAATACGTAGCTCTACATGCTCCAATGACCTCCGACGAACCACTTAGTGTATTTGATGACTGTAAATTGCATATCCCTATGTACGGTGACCAAGATGAGTAACGACCTCAAGTTCGGTTACCTCTGTTGGATTTTACTTGAGTCTTGGTCAAGGCCAGCGCAAGGAATCATATGAATGAAAAGTAAGTATGTGAAGTGGTGGTAGGAATGCTGCTGAGAAATTGATAGTTTCTTTTTTGACAAAAGGAACATATTAATATCACTCCTCTATACCAAGAAAATACCAAATTGTTTTTTAGAGATATTAATGATGCACATAGCCTCCTTTGGGATTTCTATTTTCATACCCATGGTTTCTTAGTTCTACTCACTTTTGTCTAGCCTCGAAACTTTTCCTGGTTTTTGTCCAAGCTCTTGGGTGAAATGCTGACAGATGCTATAAACGGCAAGCTACCATCGGGTGGAAGGCTTGACCATTAACTTACCTGCTGGAGAGTGGGGCCACATTGGACTGGGTGCCATGACCTGCAATCTCTCTCACCCGAAGCATTTGACCGTTACGCGCTGACTAGTGGGCTACTTCATAAAGGGTTGGTTATGATGCTGAAGCCAATGATAGGTGGTGCCAACGCATGGATACAAGGGGACAAGGGGATCTTGAGAGAGATCCATATTGACTGCATGCGCATGGACGAGTAGCCTGCGACGGTGCCGAGATGCTAGTGACTAGCATGAAGCACCCTAGGAAATGAGACCAGGTGCATTAGATAGATAGGAAAGGGATGCATTTGACTGTACCGAGAAGAGGAGAAATGTTGGTGGACATCGATGGCAACCTCCACTCTTCTGTGACGGTGTCAGAGATGAATGCGACCAATGGAGAGAGAACTAGTCTCTCTCTCTATTCTATCATGGACATATGGGTGCTAGGGGAGTGTGGTGGCGCATGGATAGAGCACGATGTGGTTTGTTTAGTCAAACAGAGCTCGACGATGCTCTGCGAGGGCGTTCCCACAATGACGTGCATGTGGTGTCATTGGACACAGAGAGAGGGTGTGGAGTGGCTAGCGTGACCACCTGGCCGGCCTCAAGGGAGAGGAGTGCTAATGCATCAATAAAACTCATTTGCACGCTAAAACTCATTTTGCACAATAAAACTCATTCTACATCGAGAAAACTCATTTTACATGGCTAAAACTCATTTTGCATCGAGAAAACTCATTTTGCATCGATAAAACTCGTTTGCATCGATAAAACTCATTTTGCATGACAATATTCGTTTGCATTGATAAAACTTATTTTGCATTGATAATGCACGATAGAACTCGAGGGGAAGGGTGCTAATGAAGTTTATATTTTGTACAAGGAAGACAAAGTGAGTTGGCATTTGATCTCATTTGCATCGAACCAAAGAATAAAAAATCAAAGTCTGATATAACAACTGTTGAGGACATATGAGAGATATTGGATTCACTAGATGTATATGAGAGATATTGGATGGGTTCTTGATCATTACAAGTAGTTGATATAACAACTCTCGAGGACATGTTAATATTGTCCTAAGAAAACCTTGGTCTTATATATTCCACACTCAACTGTACATTAAAATTCAAATTCTATATTCAACACTCAACTTCAAATAGCTGCAAGAGGAGGTGGCCATGATCGGAAGAGAGAGAGAGATAGAGAGAGAGAGTGGGCCACTGGCCAGTGTTTGCCGAGATAGAGATAGAGAGAGAGGGAGGGAGGGAGAGATAGAGTGTGTGTGCTAGCGAGTGGGACCACAGTCTCCCGGCAAAGAGAGAGGTGGAGTGGGCTTATGCCGCCCATTAGATCACTAAGGATCAAGGGTTGGTGGTCACGATTTATACGTCCAATTTGCATCACCTTTCTATAATATAATTTGCCTCTATTCATTGATATGTGTCTTATTATGAGGTATTACTTATATCTTTTCCTATGTTTTTGCATATTGGGATGATTCTTGGAGGATGAACTGCCGGAGTCAGGATTATGATGGGAAAAGAGGTGTTTTGATGCAATTTGGCAAAGATCAGAAAAATACTAGAAAAATATTGGAAAATTATATTTTCCCAGAAGACGAAGGAAGCCAGAAGGGGAGGCGTAGCTAGGCCATAGGGGCCCCACACCCGCTAGGCATGGGCCCACCCTGCTCCGCGCCTAGGGTAGGTGTGGCCCACCTGGCTGGCCTCCGACTCCGCCCTCTCGCCTATATCTTCCTCTCGGAAACCTAATACCAGGGGAGCAACCATAGAAAGATTTCCGCCGCCTTTGCGGGGAGGAAAACACCGAGAGAGAAAGAGCTCTCCGGCAGACAGATTTCTGCCGGGGAAATTCCTTCCTGGAGAGGGAGATCGTCGCCATCAACACCGTCATCAAGCTAGACTTCATCGGGATCATCATCATCGTCATCCACACCATCATCTCCACCAGCACCATCATCACCCCTACATCCCGCTATAAAAATCATGTTGGATCTTGCATTAGTTCTTAGGGGAAACTTTCCCGGTGTTAATTACTATTGTAGTTGATGCTTGTGAGTGGAACTATTGAATTATTGTTTATGTTCAGATTGTTATCAATCACCATATCATCTTTGATCTTGATCCATATGATGTCTTGTGAGTAGTTCGTTTAGTTCTTGAGGACACTTGAGAAGTCATGTTGTTAGTAGTGGATTTGTGTTGAGATATTATTCAATGGTTTAGTATTTAAGTTGTGGTGCTATTATTCTAGTGGTGTCATGTGAACATCGACTACATGATACTTCACCATTTATGGGCCTAGGGGAATGCATTGTGTATTTGGCTACTAATTTTGGGATTGCCGGAGTGACAGAAACTTGAACCCCCGTTAGGACACCATTGCATAAGGGAGCGTAGGATCTCAGAGTTTAAGGTTGTGGTTAGGTTTATATCTTAATTGCTTTCCTATAGTTGCGTATGCTTGCAGGGGGTTTAATCACAAGTATGCATTAGTCCAAGTAAGGTCAGTACATTAGCACAGGTTCACCCACACAACACTTACAACACCAAAAAAGGGTACTTAGCTATATGAAGCGAAAGCACTTGAAAGAATTCCCATGTGTGCTCGAGAACGTTTGGTCCTTATAAGTATTTCCACCGGCTTGTCCTTTGCTAAGAAAGGATTGGTCCACTTGCTGCATTTGTTTGTTGTCTTTATTACTTACACTTTGTTTTGTTGCTTTATCAGAAACCCCTAAAAATCCGTTTGCTAAGTATTTATAGAGATTTCCTGCTCCTTACCACTAGTCAACACCTTCTGCTCCTCGTTGGGATCGACACTCCTATTTATAAAAAGTACTACGATACACCCCCCTATACTTGTGTGTCATCAAGACTATTTTCTGGCGCCGTTGCTGAGGAGTGAAGCGCTATTGAAGAGTGGAACTGGTAAAGGAAACTTCTACTGTGAGTATTGCTTTCTGTTTCTGTTTGTTACTTTGTTTCCGATATGGATAACCCACTTGGTTTTCTGTTTGGGAAAACTACTACCACTGTTAGGGTAGTAGATGAACCACCGCCTATTGAGATAGATCCTTGTAAGATACGTACAAGTATTTTTGATCGTGTTATGGATAATTATTATTTTGGAGATGGAACTGTTGAAGGGTTTCGCAGCATAGTAAATCAAAATTTTCTACGGAAGCGAATAGAGGGAAAGCCAAGATCTAATCTAGGAGATGCAAACAACGAGAGAGATTAGATTGGATCTTCATACCCTTGAAGATTCGCACAGCGGAACGTTCGTCGGAACGTGGGTGATGTAGTCGTACTCGCTTCTCCTCCTCGCGATCCGATCCGATCCAGCACCACAAGTGGCGGTGCCTCCGTGAGATGCACACGTGCGGCACCTCGACGTCTCCTCCTTCCTCGGACCAGCAAGTATGGTGGAGAGATAGATTGGATCTACAACGCGATGGCGCGGTGTATATGATGGAGAATTTCTGCAGCAGGGCTTCGCCTACAAACAGTCGGGAGGGAGAGAGGAGGGCAGCAGGGCAACTAGGGTTGGAGGGAGGTGTAGGTGTGTAGGTGGATGTGTGGGGGAGGGGGCGCACCAGCCCTCTATATATAGAGGGGGGTGCGGCCAGCCCTTGCCCATCCTCCAAGCCTATCTCTAGTTTAAACGATTTAAACTTTCCCTTATCTAGAAACCCTATCTCTAGTTTAAACGAGTTTAAACTTATCTAGGATCGGCTGGGCCCTATGGGGCCTTGTGCCCCTGGCCCAATGCGGCCAGGACACTCCCTCATAGGCCCATGCCCCCTCCCGGAAGGTGGGACCACGTTGGCCCCCTTCCGGAAGGTTCTAGAAGCTTCCGGTACAATACCGATTAATCCGGAACAATTCCGAACTCCAAAAACTGCACTGCCTTATATGAATCTTATTCTCCGGACCATTCCGGAACCTCTCGTGATGTCCCGGATCCCATCCGAGACTCCGAACAAAAAATTCATAAACCAATTATCCAATCTATCCAGCGTCGAGACACGTTAAGTGTGTGACCCTGCGGGTTCGAGAATATGCAGACATGATCTTCTATCAATAATCAACAGCGGGGTCTGGGCACCCATATTGACTCCCACACATTCATCGATGATCATATCGGATGAACCACGATGCCAGGATTCAATCAATCCCATATATATATTCCCTTCGTCTCGCGATATTTTACTTGCCCGAGATTCGATCGTCGGTATCGTCATACCTAGTTCAATCTCGTTCACAGCAAGTACTTTACTCGTTCCGTAATCCGATATCACTTTGTGATTAACTCCTTAACCACATGCTTGCAAGCGGTGTTGATATCGATTACCGAGTGGGCCCGAAGTATATCTCTCCGACTTGGGAGGGACAAATCCCATCTCGATACATACAACCCAACAGATACTTTCCGATCACCTGAGAGACACCTTTATGATCACCCTCTCATAGGATGACGTTTGATGACCTCAAAGCTTTCTTCCGATACCAGGGAGTTGTATTATCTCATGGTCTAAGGAATACAATATTTGACATGAGAAAAGCTTCGCAAAGACGAACACGATGAAACGATCTAATAACTTTGCTTAGTTTGGGTCTGTCCACCATATCATTCTCCCAATGATATGATCTCATTATCAATTGACAACTCATGTCTATGGTTAGGAAACCTTAACCATCATTGATCAATGAGCTAGTCCATAGAGGCGTACTAGGGACACGGTGTTGTTCACAAACCACACAAGTATTAATGTTTCCGCTTAATACAATTCTAGCATGGAATATAAACTTTATCATGAACAAGAATTATAATAATAACATCTTTATTATTGCCTCTAGGGCATAATTCCAACAACTGTCCATCCTGGTGATCATTTGCTTTTTATCCATGAATTATGTGGGTTGTTTAAGTGTTCAGGTTATCACAACTGAACATGTGAAGAAGAAGTTACTCTCTATATCCTTGAAAGGGAGAGTTGAAGAATGGTAATCTGCTAAAGAATGGACAGTCCATGGAATGGGAGGAAATGGCTTCTCTCTTTTATTCTAAATTCTATCCTCCCAGTGAGATTCATAAGGATAGAAATCTGATATATAACTTTTGGCCTCGTGATGGAGAGAGTACAGCTCAAGCTCGGGGGAGACTAAAGTTACTAATGCTTAAATGTCCTATTCATGAACTCCCTAACTATATTATTATCAATAACTTTTATGCTAGGCTTTCTCTTCATGATAAAGATTTACTAGATGCTTCTTGTGCTGGATCATTCACACACATGAGGAAGAAGCTAAATGGGATCTCCTAGACCGTATTCAAGAGAACACTGAAGCTTGGGAGAATAACGAAGGAAGAAAGTCAGGTATAAACTATGATTATGACTGCATTAAATCTTTTATGGGAACTGATGACTTCCATGATATTAGTAATGAGTATGGTCTTGATTCTCAAGTCCTTACAAATTGTTTTAAGGCCTTCGCCTCTTATATTGAAATTCCCAAAAGAGAGTGGGACAAGTACCATGCTCCTTATAAAGACATCATTACCCATGTTCCTGCTAGCATAGAAGTGTGTACTATTGATCCTATTTTGCCCGAACCTTATGTTGAGAAAATCCCTTTTCCTGCTAAGGTAAAGGAACATTCTATCATAGTTAATGTGGTTAGCAAAAGTGCAAAGAAAACTTTGGAACCTGATTAGCAAATAAATATTGAGCCTGTGGTAGCTATTGTGAAAGATCTTGTCACTAGAAATATAGAGGATGAGCATATTGTATTTGATACATCCAAAAGGTATCTACTTTCTAGAACACTTCATTATTTTTTCTTCTCTAAACTTGTGTGATTTGGATACAACTAACACGGACTGACGCTGTTTTCAGCAGAATTACCTTGGTGTCTTGTTTTTGTGCAGAAAATCAACTATCAGGAAAAATTCCGAAAAATATGCCAAAAACTATTTTTCATTGGAAGATCCACGGAGCCAGAAGGGGAGACACAGAGGAGGCCTGGGGGGGCCCACACCCACCCTAGGCGCGGTCCCACCTGACCCCGCGCCTAGAGGGGGTGCAGCCACCCCAGGCACCCCCTCGGCCTCCCTCTGTGCCTATAAGTTGCCTTTCGACCTAAAAACCGAGGAGGGTTCGATAGTTTTCCAGAAAGAGTTCCGCTCCGCCGCCACCATCAGAAACCAAGATTCGGATCCAGAAACTCTGTTTTGGCACCCTGCAGGGACGGAGAATTTGGAGAGGATCATCGCCGTCATCATCACCAATGCATCTCCATCAACCACCAATGTTTCCCTCATCCATGAGTGAGTAATCCCCCGCTGTAGGCTTGGGGATGGTAGGGATTGGATGAGTTCTATCATGTAATCGAATAAGATCTATTAGGGCATAGTTCCTAGTATCTCTATTAGTGCTATTTGACTTTGTTGCAACTTGTTGTGCTTAATGCTTGTCACTAGGGACCGAGTGCCATGATCTCAGATCTGAACTTATTATTGAATCATTATGATATGTGATCTTATCTGCAAGTTGTGTACACATATCATTGTCCGGATCCAAAGGCCCCAAAGTGACACTAATTGGGACAACCGGAGGGGATGGCTGTGGTGTGAGGATCACATGTGTTCATGGAGTGTTAATGCTTTGCTCCGGTGCTCTATTAAAATGAGCACCTTAATTGCCAGTAGTTCCCTAGAGGCCCCGCTCCCATGGCCTGGCTGGACAGAAGACGTTGTGCAAGTTCTCATTGCGGGCACATATGACTATATTTGGAGCACATGCCTAGGATTGTTTAGTACTTGGATGCTTATTATTATTTATCTGCAATATCCTAGATCTTGAAGTTACATGTTTAAACTCGTCCATGCAACGCCCATCCATCCCTATGCCTACCGCACTCGAATCCTACTGTTACCGTTACTGTTACTATTGCTACTGTTCCACTGTTGCTGTTGCTTTACTGTTGCTACTACAAACTATTACTACTGATAAACTTCTGTGAGCAAGAACTATTTCCAGGTGCAGCTGAACTGACAACTCAGTTGTTAAGGCTTGCAAGTATTCTTTGGCTCCCCTTGTGTCGAATCAATAAATTGGGTAATACTACCCGCGAAGACTGTTGCGATCCCCTACACTTGTGGGTCATCAAGACTATTTTCTAGTGCCGTTGCCAGGGAGCATAGCTTTATTTGTAAGTTCACTTGGATCTATTATTGCTCACTTCTACTCCTTTCATCATGGGGAAGTCTCGTGATGGGAAGTTCCCTATTTTACCATCCACTACAAGAAGAGGTACAGTCCTAAACACCTCTATTTCTCTTGATTCACCGTCTGTTATAAGTAAGCTTGTCACACCACCACCACATACTCATGCTACACACACTGCTACTACTGCTAAGTCTGAAACTTCTTTTGATGCCCATGATGTTACTTCTACTGTGCTTGATGCGAGTGGTTCATTAGGTCCTTTTCTAGATGCTACTATGGCTAGTCTAGGAAATACCGAAACTCCTAGTGAAGCCACTGTTGCACCTATTAGATCACCTGAGGCTAGTGAGAGTTATGATATTAATGATGGTTACATTAAGTTCACTGATGATTTTGTTGAAGAGTGCCGAAACACACACGGTACTAGTGTTATGAAGAGTCTCCTTGCTAGACGTACTATTATGCCCAAGTTGTCCTCTGATCCTAAGTTTGCCACCTCTCCCATAGATATTAAAGATGAAGACTATGATTTCTATCTTGATTTATCTTATTTAGATATTGTTGAGAAAGAACCTTTTTGTGGGACTGAAAATGAGAGTGCTGTGGCTCATATGAATGAGCTTTCTACTATGAGTGCTTTGTTCTCTGATGATTTTAAGATGCGCAAGTACTTTGTTACTAAGATCTTCCCTTTTTCACTAAAAGGAGAAGCTAGGGCTTGGTTTAATAGATTACCTCCTGGTTCCATTGATATCCCTGATTGCTTGATTGCTTCTTTCTTCCATAAATATTTTCCTCCCAGTGCTAGACATGCTGCTTTGCAGAGACTTTTTTATTTTAAACAGGGAGAAGAAGAGAAATTGCCTGAGTCATGGACAAGGTTCTGTGCCTTGATTCATGCACATCCTGGATGTCCATTACCTAAGAATGAGCTTCTTGATATTTATGATAATGGACTAACTGATGATTCTAGGACATACCTAGATAGCTTTGTTGATTGTGTTTTTAGGAAAAGGACTCCTACAGATGCTGGAGAATTAATGACCAAGATAAGCAAGAATTATGTTGATTGGACTTCAGCTGAGCTAAATACACTTGAGCTTATTACTCGTGAACCAGTTATTCCTGAACCAATTCCAGCACCAACAACAAAGAATAGAGGAGTTATTGCATTAAATGATGAAGTGATGAAGGAATCTAAGAAGTGTCTAAAGGAGAAAGGTATTAGAGATGAATATGTGAAGAATCTACCTCCTATAGAAGAATTATGTAAGCCAATTCCCCACTCATCTACTATTGAGGTACACTCTCTCCAATTTAATAAAGGTGATATTCCTTATGGTAAGACTCCTGATCAATGCTTAGAGGAACTTGACACATTTATTGTTAAACAAGGTAATTTCAATAAACAAGTTCAGAATCATTTATTAGAAAACTCTAGATCTATCCATGAGTTGAAAGATATTGTGGAAAGAACTTCTAATGATATTAAAATGCTTTGTAAACACTTTCAAATGGTTCAAACTCAACTTGATCAACTTGCTAAGGTACAAAAGGGTATGCTAGTTAATGCTTCATACAATGAGGATCTCATCACTCCGCGATTTGGTGACGAGGGATATGAAGGGGATGCGCACCCCTCCACCTTTCCTTGCCAAACTTTCTTGCAAGATGCTGGGATTCTTAATGATTTCATGACTTTGATTCAGAGGGCTGGTCTAACAAGTTTCATGCAGGATGAGAGTGCACAATATGCTGTGCTTACTAAAACAGTTGTGGAGAGTTTCTCTTTTACTAACAGCATGTTCAAGCCCTCTATGTCTTTCAAAATTTATGACAGGTCTCATACTATGTCTTTGAAGAAATTTTGCAAGGCCCTGGGACTTGGTACAACTGGGTCATCAAAGAAGATTCCAGCTCTTCTCGCTTATTTGTTGGAGCTTTACCGAGGAATAACCAATGATGATGACCGCAGATCTCAATGAGGGAAGACAAAGAATATTCAACTTCCAGCCATCAGGTACTTTGCCTACTATCTTACCACCAGTGTTCTTGGTAGGGAGAACACTAGTAATATTTCCAACTATCAATTGGCCTTCTTAACTGCTACGCTCAATGGTGAGGATAAGTATAATCTTAGTTCCCTCATTGCTCGTCGTTTAGCTGCTAAGGGACCCATTTATGGGGGAATTATTGATACTCGTATTGCTGTTACCTTAGAGATTGTTGTTGATCCACATGATACAGTTTTGGCTCCTTAGAGGCTTGATCTTGCAGCCACGAAGGCACACCACTTTGTCACCACTAGATCTACTCTTGAGAACTTGGTTAATAGAATGATGTTTATTGACGGGAAAGAGAGAGATCCCTCTATCCCAAACCACTTTGTTCAGTATTTCTCAGGGACCTTGGTCACGCACGAAGGCGGAGATGGATGATAAGCTGCGCTCTCTCAACTTCCACGGGCACTATCAGGAGGAAGCACCCTCATATGACCCCGCGATACACTATACCGGGGAGGCCTCGAGCTCATACCAGGACGAGGGAGTTTCCTCGACATACTACGGAGGTGCATCTACTTGGGCACCATGGGATTGAGCCCCACTTAAGCAAAAATCCTAAGCTTGGGGGGAGGTATACCAATGTCACACTCATCTATATATCATGTTCGGTCGGTTCTTTGTATATCCATTGTTTTCGCTTTCTTTTTGGTTCTTGTTGCTTCTTTCTCAAAAACACAAAAATACCAAAAATATTTTCGTTGTTTCTCTTGGGTTTTTCTTTGTTTCTTTGCTTTGGTTTGCCTTAAAAGAAAAATCCAAAGATATTTTGCTTTGTTTGGTTTGCTTTGTTTTTGTTTGGTTTTTCTTTGTTTGCTTGTTTCTAAAAAATCGAAAACACTAAAAATATTTGTTGTTCTTCTTTGGTTTTGTGAGTTCTTTGCAGGGTTCAGCCGTCCTCAGTGGATTTTGGTTTTATGTTAATTATTCAAGTCACACAAGTGAAGGGCAATAATGAAGATTAAGACAACTCGAGGTGTGGTAAGAGGCTGGTAACGAACTCTATTTGTTTCATTTTTGTACATATACTGATCACTGTGAGCATGCTTAGCCTGTTTGTGTAAGGTGTATGTCATTATGGATGCTCAGTAGTTCTTTCTTGTCTATGATTTGCTCCAGCTTGCTAATAGTTTGTAGCATGTCATATGAATGTTTGCTTGCATTGTTTTATTCATACTTTGGTATGACATTGTGGTATCCTCCTCTGACTGTTCATGTGAATCGACTTGGCACATGTTCACACATGCATATGACTAATCAATAGTCAGTAATCCTCGATGATTTATTTTACCTCAGAATTCTTGTATCACTTTTATGCCATAATTAGTCTTATTTTGTTGCAAGCATGATTATGACAGTTATTGCTCTCTCGTTTGTCGCTCCCTCTCTATTGATAGCCTTCACTTGCACAGAGTATGTTCTCTACCTGTGCTTCCAACTCCCCAAAACCAATATTTCCAGCTGTGTCCACCATACCTACCTATTAGCATCATTTGCTACTTCAGTGCATATTATATATGCCGTGTTTTCTTCCAAAATAAAATGTTTGTCTGTTTTGAGAAAGTTAGTTAGTAAAGCTCTCACGAACTTGATGGCACACTTTATTCCTTGCGCTTAATAATATTGAACCATTGTGACTTGTCCATGAAAGTTATATGCTTGCTTATTATATGCTAGGAGTCAGCAGAACCGTGCTATCACGGGGAACGCTTTCAACACCTGTTGGATATCTCATCCAGTTGATACTTTGCTCTTTTGTTTACGGATGTCGACGATGTGAAATAAAAGGGGAGGTTGTGAGTTCATGGAGTTTATACATTGTGTTAGAGAAACGCCTGGGCCGCTAGCCTAAGCCATGCCTAATCATGGTGGAAACTTGCAGCATCACTGTAATGAGCATCTAGGAAGCATCCTCAATAAAAAGCTATGCCAATGGTAAATAAAAAGATTGTTGATATGCTCATTGTCTGCTTGCCTTGTCAATTTGGTTATAGTAAAGCTCATGTACCATATGCAAGGGGTACCCCATTGGCGGTTCACGATGATATGCATGTATTTACAATGACAAGAACTTTCACATGACCAAAGTTGAGTAGCATGCGGAGCGACCTTCGTACTCAAGGGACTTGGGATTTTCAGCCTATGGTCTGTCAAGCATATGATTCAGAGTGGACCTCACTTTCACCTTAACCACATGAAGATACCTATGATAGGGGTAATGAGAGCTCAAAGCTAACGAGTACCTTCCTTTCAGCATTAGGAAGCCTTTCAAACCTTCACAAAACCGTTTTCACAATTTTGTTGAGTCACCACTTATTCTATGAGCACCTTCTTGAGAGCATAGTTGTCATTCTTGTGTTTGTTCCAAAACTTGGTTAATTATGTCATGACTTTGATGCTTGTACCTCTGATATCTTTACCTCTAGTCTTCACTTGAACTTCAGAGGTGCCTTGGCATTCATATTGTGCTCTTCAAACAAAGGCAAGCGAGATACCACTCTATCATACCTTATTATGAGAATTGCAATGTTGCTTATGTTTATGTTTCATGCTACTTATTATTAGTGAGTTGGTTTCTATTTATAGCTTGCAATGACTATTGAGTAGACTTAGTTGCATACTCCTTATTATGAATTGTTTAAGCATCTACCCCTGTGCTGAGAATATATACATCATATGAAGCAAAGTGTTCGTGAAAGTTCTTTTATCGGACTCAGTTTTCAACTGAATTGCTTGAGGACAAGCAATAAGCTAAGCTTGGGGGATTTGATACGTCCAAAACGTATCTACTTTCTCGAACACTTTGCTATTGTTTCTTCTCCAAACTTGTGTGATTTGGATACAATTAACACGGACTGACGCTGTTTTCAGCAGAATTACCTTGGTGTCTTGTTTTTGTATAGAAAATCAACTATCAGGAAAAATCACGGAAAATATGCCAAAAACTATTTTTCACCCGAAGATCCACGGAGCCAGAAGGGGAGACAGAGAGGAGGCCTGGGGGGCCCACACCCAACCCAGGCGCGGGCCCACCTGACCCCACGCCTGGAGGGGGTGCAGCCACCCCAGGCACTCCCTCGGCCTCCCTCTGCGCCTAAAAGTTGCCTTTCAACCTAAAAACTGAGGGGGGTTCAATAGTTTTTCAGAAAGAGTTCTGCTTCGCCACCACCATCAGAAACCAAGATTCGGATCCAGAAACTCCGTTCTGGCACCCTACCGGGATGGGGAATTTGGAGAGGATCATCGCCATCGTCATCCCCAACGCATCTCCATCAACCATCGATGTTTCCCTCATACATGAGTGAGTAATCCCCCGATGTAGGCTTGGGGATGGTAGGGAGTGGATGAATTCTATCATGTAATCAAATAAGATTTGTGAGGGCATAGTGCCTAGTATCTCTATTAGTGCCATTTGCATTTGTTGCAACTTGTTATGCTTAATTCTTGTCACTAGGGCCCGACTGCCATGATCTCATATATGAACTTATTATTGAATCATTATGATAGTATTGTTTGTGATCTTATCTGCAAGTTGTGTACACATATCATTGTTCGGATCCAAAGTCCCCAAAGTGACAATAATTGGCACAACCGGAGGGGATGTATATGGTGTGAGGATCACATGTGTTCATGGAGTGTTAATGCTTTGCTCTGGTGCCCTATTAAAAGGAGCACCTTAATTGCTAGTAGTTCCCTAGAGGCCCCACTGCCACAGGCTGGCTGGATAGAAGATGTTGTGCAAGTTCTCATTGCGAGCATGTATGACTATATTTGGAGCACATGCCTAGGATTGTTTAGTACTTGGATGCTTAATATTATTTATCTGCAATGTACTAGATCTTGAAGTTACATGTTTAGACTCGTCCATGCAACGCCCGTTCATCCATCCCTATGCCTACCACACTCGAATCCTACTGTTATCGTTACTGTTACTATTGCTACTGTTCCACTGTTGTTGTTACTGCTGCTGTTGCTTTGTTGTTGCTACTACAAACTATTACTACTGATAAACTTCTGTGAGCAAGAACTATTTCTAGGTGCAGCTGAACTGACAACTCAGTTGTTAAGGCTTGCAGGTATTCTTTGGCTCCCCTTGTGTGGAATCAATAAATTGGGTAATACTACCCGCGAAGACTGTTGCGATCTCCTACACTTGTGGGTCATCAGTATTCTGTGAAGACGCTTCTAATATTGTCTCTCATCCTAGAAAAGCTAGAAAAGCTAGTGTCCCTATGTTTCTGTTAAAATTGGTGATCATTGCTATTATGGTTTATGTGATATTGGTGCTAGTTCTAGTGATATTCCTTATGAGCTTTACAAGGAAATTATGCATGAAATTGGTCCTTGTGAGCTTGAGGACATTGATGTGGTTATTCACCTTTCCAATAGAGAGACAGTCTGTCCCATTGGCATTGTAAGAGATGTGGAGGTTCTTTGTGGTAAGATTAAATATCCTGTTGATTTTCTAGTACTTGGTTCTGAAGCTAGTAAAACCTATCCTATTATCTTTGGTAGACCCTTCTTGAATACTTGTGGGGCTATCATAGATTGTAGGAAGGAAAAAGTTTTAACTAAGTTTGATGGAGAGTCTTATGAGTTTAATTTTTCCAGATTTGCTAAAACTCCTTATGAAAATGAACTACCTAATGAGGATTTCAGGGTTGAACAACTTTCTGCTATTTCTCTTGCTCCTAACAATGCCTTGCAATAATTTATGGAAGAGCATGAAAGTGATGTCTTTATGAAGGAAAGAAATGAGATTGACGAGGTTTTCCTTCGTCAGCCTGAGCAACTTAAGCATAATCTACCTGTGGAAGATTTGGGTACCACACTACCACCTAAATGGGACCCTGTTTTCGAATTAAAACCTTTACCTGATGATCTTAAATATGCTTATCTTGATAATAAGAAAGTATATCCTGTTGTTGTTAGTTCTAAACTTTTAGGAAAGGAAGAAGAAAGGTTACTGGAAATACTGAAGAAACACCGTGGAGCTATGGGTTATACTCTTGATGATTTAAAAGGAGTTTCTCCCACTATATGTCAGCATGCTATTAATATAGAACCTGATGCAAAACCAGTTGTTGAGCACCAACGTCGTCTAAATCCTAAGATGAAGGATGTGGTAAGAAATGAGGTATTAAAACTCCTTGATGCTGGTATTATTTACCCTATTGCTGATAGTCAATGGGTTAGCCCTGTTCATTGTGTTCCCAAGAAAGGGGGAATAACTGTTGTGCCTAATGAAAATAATGAGGTTATACCCAAAGAGTAGTGGTTGGGTATAGGATGTGCATTGATTTTAGAAAGGTTAATAAATTTACTAAGAAAGATCATTATGCTTTGCCCTTTATTGATCAAATGCTTGAGAGGTTGTCCAAAAGGACTCACTTTTGTTTTCTTGATGCTTATTCTGGGTTCTCTCAAATTGCTGTGAAAGCACAAGACCAAGAGAAAACCACTTTCACTTGTCCTTATGGCACTTATGCTTATAGGCGTATGCCTTTTGGTTTATGTAATGCTCCTGCTACCTTTCAGAGATGTATGTCTGCTATCTTTCATGGTTTTTGTGAATAAATTGTGGAGGTTTTCATGGATGATTTCTTCGTCTATGGAACTTCTTTTGATAACTGTTTGCACAACCTTGATAAAGTTTTGCATAGATGTGAAGAAACCAACCTTGTTCTTTATTGGGAGAAATGCCATTTCATGGTTAATGAAGGGATTGTTCTTGGTGAAGGGAATATGCCCGAGAGGCAATAATAAAGTGGTTATTATCATATTCCTTATTTATGATAAATTTTTATTTTGCATGATATAATTGTATTAATACGGAAAGGTTAATACATGTGTGTTTAATAAACAAAAAGGAAGTTCCTAGTTATGCCTCTCTCATAAACTAGCTCGTTGATTAACAAGATAATCAAGGTTTCCTGATCATGGACATTGGATGTTGTTAATAACGAGGTCACAACATTAGTGTAATGGTGTGATGAACATTTATCCGAAGTATAGCATTATGATCAAAGTCATTATGTTTATATTGCTATAACAACTTACGAAGTGATCCTAATCCTTAGACCATGAGATCATGTCAATCACTAACACCGGAAGAGTTTCTTGATAACATCAAACGTCACACTGTAACTGGGTGATTATAAAGATGGATTTAGAACTAATAAAGTGTTATGTTGAGGCCCATGGATCGAGAGTGGAATTTATTCATCCCGATGACGGATAGATATGCTCTGGGCCCTCTTGGTGATATCACATTGATTAGCCTGCAAGCAAGTGATTTGATCACTAGAATTTTATATCACGGGAACGAGAAAAAAGTGCATGTCAGTAACGAGATCAAACTAGGTATGGATATACCGATGATCGAATCTCGGACATGTAATATATCTCAAAACAAAGGGATTAAGATACTAGCGTAAAAGGTTCCGACGATCACAAGAAATTCATCGTTCAATGTGTGGGAGTCAGTATGGTTCTCCAGATCCCGCTTCTGATTATTGATCCAAGAGGGGTCTCGATCATGTTCGCATTATTCGTGAACCGTATGGTGGCACACTTAATAGACAACGACATCCAACTGGAGCAAAAGGTTCATGTCGGAAAGAATAAAAAGAGCAGGAATTTATTTCACTAGATACCGAAACAGTTTTCTGGTGAAATTGCAGAAAGTGTTTCTGCATGTGAAATGAAATACTAGCAAGGGGTTATATGTGAATGTTTGTCATTAAAGTAATTGAAAAAATTCTTAATAAATAAAATGAGTTTTATTTAATGAGAGTTTGCATTAAATTTGGTGGAAATTTAATGGGAATTTGAGTTAGTTTTTGAGTGGAGGGAATTGAAAGGTATTTGAGTGAGTGGAGTGTCTACCCACATGAATGTGGAAGAGGTGGGGGAAGCCCCATGGCTGGGCGCCATGCCCCTTGGTTGCACCCCTCTCCCCTATAAAAGGCCCCCCTCTCATCCTCTCAAAGCACACCTCCTCGTGAAGGATCTCTCTCCCCCTCTAATATTTATCCCCATGGTCTCGGACTAGCGAGATACATGTTCCCGATGGCTATTCGGCAAGAAAGAGTTGTGCTTTTGCTGCATCGCTGGAGCGAGGAGGCGGAGGTTGCTCGGTGTCTTGTACGTGTGTGCGAGCACGGATGCGCTGCTGTTTTGCGGCGCTAGGACTTCCTATCGATCTTGAGATCGGCAAGAGATTGTCTACATCAACCACGAGTTTGGACTCGTTAAGCTTTGTTGGTCTTCAATGGTATGTTCTCTACAGATGTATATCCGCCTGTTGCTTGTATCTATTAGATAGATCTTGGTACATAGTTGTTCCCATCGTAGGAAATTTTTTGTTTTCTATGTTGCGAACCCTACAGTGGTATCAGAATCGGATCTATGCGTAGATGCTTTGCACGGGTAGTACACATATGAGTATGTGGGCGATGATGATCATTTTATTGCTTCTTAGTTGTACTTTGGATATTGGTGGCATAGTGGGATGAAGCGGCCCGGACAAACTTTACATGTCCTCGCACATGAGACCTGCTCCACGCTTGACATGCAACTAGTTTTGCATAAGTGGCTAGCAGGTGTATGTCTCTCCTACTATAGTCAATATCTAATTTGCAACGAGTTGTCAACAATTTGGTTATCCTCGTTGTGGTTCATGTTCGTAGGTAAGAACGGTTCTATCTTCGAAAGCCCTAAGCCACGTAAAACTTGCAATGGATAAATTAGAGGCGTCTAGTTTAGATTGTTGCTGGGCTAGTGTTATGATATGGTGATGTTGTAAGTAGAAGTATAAGATGATACTCTTACAACACACATAACGTGTAGGTTCCATAGACCTTGCCTTACACATAGAGGTATGATAGAGATCATACCACGGTGCACATGATGGAGATCATATGTGGGAACCATATCATTTCACTTATAAACATGTGATGTTTGATTGCATCTTATATTGCTTGTTTGGCATTTTATTAGCATAATAAGATGATCCCTCATTTAGATATCAAGATAAGAATGTGGTCTTCCTTAAGTATGCACCGACAATGTTTCGTCGCTTCAATACATCACGTGATGATCGAGTGTACTTGAATCCACGAGCATATCTCGGGTGTAAGACAGTTTTACACACGCGAATACTAAGGTTCTTACTTGGCGAGCCTAGCATGTATAGACATGGCCTCGGAACACGGACCGAAAGGTTAAGCATGAGTCATATATTTTGATATGATGACCATATGGATGCTCCCCGACTCACGTGATGATCAGACTTTGTGTAGTGGATTTGGTTCATGTAATCACCAAAAAGACACGAGGGATGTCGTTTTTGAGTGGGAGTTTATTTCTAATTTGGATTGGAAGAACTCAATTTATCATAAATTAAATCAAAGTGAATTTGCTTAATTTGTTGTAGTCATTGGCATTCATTCACCACCTTATGCTTAGTTGTAATTGAGATAATAGAACTATAGAATTCTGGATATTTACTTTACGAACTGGTATCGCATTGTGTTGAGTGTCAATCTAAAGTTTAAAGTCTTATTGCAAACTTTCAGCAAACTCTGTTTACTTCGTGAAATTTAATAATTTGTATTAAATCGAGAGTAACAATTCCAGTGTTAGTATCTTAAGTATCATGTTTGCCTCCATGATTCTTGATTGTTTTAATATCAAGTTTATCTAGGAGCTGAAAGAATTGTTTCAGAAACCATCATGTGTGACAAATATAACGATATCTGAAACAATGTTTTGGTTGCAATATGATAGAGTATAATGTATGTTCACATATTAGATGAGAATTTACAAAGGTTGGAGATGCTAGACATCCTAATCATCCAAAAGGGTTTTGGAAAGTAACATTATACTGAAGATTCGTCCTTATAGGATACATTAGCTTGATCATGAAATTCGTCATGATAAGGATGAATATAAGTTGTATGTAAAGTGTTTACTACACTAAAAGATTACTAAAGAATGGATTTTGAAAGAATGTTGATCATTTTGATGATGGTGATCTACTTCAAAGTGCAAGTCCAAAAGTATTATTATTTGAATATACACGCTTTGGACTATGTGTCATGTATATGGCGCCACTTTTGACGTTGATAGATTCTTTTAAAAGGAAAAGGAAATGCTGAAAGAGAATCTATAAAATATATTTGGCAGAAAAGAAAAGATTGGAAATATCCAATTTAGGTATATAGATGATATACATGTTATGGTTGTATTCTTTGCTTCTTAAACAATGTGGTTCTTGGGTATTGGATACTAAATTGGTTGGTATGAAATTTCATACGGAACGACGCAATTCATGAACCACAATGGCCTAAGTAACTAGCAAGAGAATGTGTGATGATTTTCATCGAAAACAAACAAACCGTTGCTTGTATTTCTCATTGAAATCAAAGCTTGACTTCAAGATTTATTTTAATAATTTTTATTTAAATCAGGTATTATGAGAACAAAGGTTGTTCAAATAATTACCTATTCCATATAAGATGGATGATTTACAAATCTAGTTGGAGAAATCACATCCATAAAACCTAATGCTAAAATGTTGCAAGACAAATGATTGAAAGATCACTTACGAAGTGACATCGCCGTTTAAATTATATTGGAAAGAAAACATGAAGAATCTCCATATTCATGGATTTTTGGAGTCTTTGATTTGATCAAGTGACGCTTGTGAGACTTTCCTCGGGATAATTAAAACTTCGTTCAAAGGCCAAAGAAGAACAAACGTCTAAAATATTGGAATTTATACATATCGATGTATGTAGTCCATTATGTATAGTCGTAAGCGATGGATTTCAACTTCATATGATTTCTCCGGAAATTTGAGTGAGTATTCAATTAATGAGAAAGAAGTATGAAATATTTGAAAATGTTCAAAGACTTTCAAAATGAAGTGAAAAATCATTGTAACAAGAAAATAAATGATTTATGATTTTATCATAAAGGGATTTATTTGAGTTGCAAGTGTTACAAGAAAATAAATAATTTATGATTTTATCATAAAGGGATTTATTTGAGCTGCAGGTTTAGCAAAACTCCTAGATTTGCATCTCCCGAAACACCATAGGAATATGGAGTGTTTGAGATTTGTAATGAAACCTTGTGTGACATGGTTGGATCAAAGGTGTTATTTATAAAACTGCCATCATGTTTTAAAAGATTAAAGCTTTAGAGACTACCGCTTTTACACTGAAAAGAGCTCCATCTTGATCCGTTGAAATGACACCATGGAAGTTATGGTTTGGGGTAAAACCCAAATTGTCATTTCTTAAATTTTGGTATGCTAAACATAAGTAAGATGTTTACAACTGAAGTCGGATGAGCATGTCTTTGTAGTTTATTTCGAATAACAATTGGTTATTCCTCCATAACACCAAGGACAAAAGGGTTTGTCGCTTGAAATGTGAAGTTTCTTGAAAAAGGAATTTTTCATAAAAGTTAAGTGGGAGGACAATAGAACTTTGATAAGGTTAACGAACCTTAGCTAAATGTGCTGAGTTGCACAGTGCCAGAAATTGTTCCGGAGGCTACCATAATGCTCATAGCTTATGTGCCTTAAAGGTTATGGTCACGGAGATCTAAGTTCTTATTGAACCAAGTCGGTCGGATAAACAATCAAATGCTGAGATTTGAGAGTAACTCATTATTGTTTGACAATGATGAACCGACTACATGCAAAGAAGCGATGATGGGCCTTGACTCCGTCAAATGGATTGAAGCCATAAAATCCGTGATAGTTCCATACACGAGAAATCAAGTTTTGAACTTGGAAGACCCTCCGGAAAGGTGTAAAAACCTATCGCTCGTATTTGGATCTATACAGAAATAGACATGGATGTTTCACATCTATGAAATAGTCGACTTGTCGTAAAGTATTTTATGACAATGTTCAAGGAGTTGACTATGACAAGATTTGATCTTTCATAGCGATATTTAGTCTTGACGGATTAAAATAGCAGACTACATATAATTTGGTATATGGTAGATGAATAAACAAAACAAAGTTCTTCTAATAGAATGGTTACCTAGGACGTGTACATGACACGGTCCAAAGGGTTTTGTTAATTCAAAGGATGCTAAAAGGGCATGCAAACTTCAATGGTTGAAGTAAGCATCGCGGAGTTGGAATCTTCACCGTGATGAAAATGAGTTTTCATCAGGAGACGATGAAGATGCTTGCATTTGCAAGAAATTAAGTGGGAGCGCTGAGACATATTTCTAATACATTATGTGGAGGACATCTTGTTGATTAGAAATGATGTAATTTTTATTGACAAAGGTTAAGAATTTCATTTTGATGAAAGACTTAGGCAAAACCCGAATATTTAGCATGAATGTCTATAGTGGATAGACTATGACGCTAATATAGTTGTGCCAAACGTACATATATAAGATATTAAAGAAGTTCAATATAGAAAAGACAAGAAATGGTTCTTGTCGCATGGAAAGGAATTGAATCAAGATTCAAGTGTATCAACACTTGATAAGTGAAACAAGATTCAAGTGCTTTGACACTTGATGAGTGAAATCACGAGAATGTTTTGATCAATCATACCATGATATGTACACATACAGATATGTCCTATGCTCTAAGTGTTATGAACATATACCAGAATGAATCATAAAATGATCATTGGACGGTAGTAAGGATATTCTTATGATCTATTGGAAGAACTAAGAATATATTTGTGTAGAGGTGACAAACAATTACAAATAGTTCATTGTAAAGCGTTACATTGATACTAGTTTTGTCACCAGATACAAATTAAGTTTATCTCAATTTAAACTATGGGTGACACAATGAAATGGAAAGAAAGTTTCCATGATGGATTTGCATGAATTCCAAAGTTAAGACATTGTGACGGATACTATAACAAAAGGCTAAGTATATGACTGCTATAGTAGCAGCAAAGGAGGGAATTTGTGTCAAGTAGTTTGTTATCAAACTAAGGCGTGGTTCGCAACGGGCTAACACTAAAGATATATTATACGACAATAGTATCGACATGGTTTAACCCCAAGGAACTAAAGGTCTCACCAAAAGACCAAATTTATACAATGCCATCTCATTGGAGAATGAGTGATGCATGGAGACGCAAAGGCATGTAAATACACACGGACTTGAAGCGTCGCATCCGTAGATTATGTTAACTACTTGCAATTGCGTATATGGAACACCAGAAAGACATAGGTGTTCAATACGTAAAGTTTCTAAACTATATTATTGTCTCTAGTGCAAGTGGGAGACTGAAGGGAATATGCCCAAGAGGCAATAATAAAGTGGTTATTATTGTATTCCTTATTTATGATAAATGTTTATTTTGCATGATATAATTGTATTCGTTAATACATGTGTGTTTAATAAACAAAAAGGAAGTTCCTAGTTTTGCCTCTCTCATAAACAAGCTCGTTGATTAACAAGATGATCAAGGTTTCCTGATCATGGACATTGGATGTTGTTAATAACAAGGTCACGACATTAGTGTAATAGTGTGATGAACATTCATCCGAAGTATAGCATTACGATCAAAGTCATTGATTTTATATTTCTATAACAACTTATGAAGTGATCCTAATCCTTAGACCATGAGATCATGTCAATCACTAACACAGGAAGAGTTTCTTGATAACATCAAACGTCACACCGTAACTGGGTGATTATAAAGATGGATTCAGAACTAATAAAGTGTTATGTTGAGGCCCATGGATCGAGAGTGGAATTTGTTCATCCCGATGACGGATAGATATGCTCTGAGCCCTCTCGGTGATATCACATTGATTAGCTTGCAAGCAAGTGATTTGATCACTAGAATGTTATATCACGGGAACGAGAAAAGAGTGCATGTCAGTAACGAGATCAAACTAGGTATGGATATAACGATGATCGAATCTCGGACATGTAATATATCGCGAAACAAAGGGATTAAGATACTAGCATAAAAGGTTCCGACGATCACAAGAAAGTCATCGTTGAATGTGTGGGAGTCAGTATGGGTCTCCAAGTCCCACTTCTGATTATTGATCCGAGAGGGGTCTCGATCATGTCCGCATTATTCGCGAATCTTATGGTGTCACACTTAAGAGACACTGACATCCAATTGGAGCAAAAGTTTCATTCCGGAAAGAATAACAAGCGCAGGAATTTATTTCACTAGATACCGAAACAGGTTTTCTGGTGAAATTGCAGAAAGTGTTTCTGCATGTGAAATAAAATACTAGCAAGGGGTTATATGTGAATGTTTGTCATTAAAGTAATTGACAAAATTCTGAATAAATAAAAGGAGTTTTATTTAATGAGAGTTTGCATTAAAATTGGTGGAAATTTAATGGGAATTTGAGTGGGTTTTTGAGTGGAGGGAATTGAAAGGCATTTGAGCGAGTGGAGTGTCCACCCACATGGATGTGGAAGAGGTGGGGGCATCCCCATGGCTGGGCGTCATGCCCCTTGGGTGCCTCCCCTCTCCCCTATAAAAGGCCCCCCTCTCATCCTCTCAAAGCACACCTCCTCGTGAAGGATCTCTCTCCCCCTCTAGTATTTATCCCCATGGTCTCGGACTAGTGAGATACATGTTCCCGGTGGCTATTCGGCAAGAAAGAATTGTGCTTCCGCTGCATCGCAGGAGCGAGGAGGCGGAGGTTGCTCGGTGTCTTGTACGTGTGTGCGAGCACGGATGCGCTGCTGTTTTGCGGCGCTAGGACTTCCTCTCGATCTTGAGACCGACAAGAGATCGTCTACATCAACCACGAGTTTGGACTCATTAAGCTTTGTCGGTCTTCAAGGGTATGTTCTCTACGGATGTATATCTGCCCGTTGCTTGTATCTAGTAGATAGATCTTGGTACATAGTTGTTCCCATCGTAGGAATTTTTTTGTTTTCTATGCTGCGAACGCTATACTTAGACACAAGATCTCTAAAAGAGGCATTGAAGTTGACAGAGCCAAAATTGAAGCAATTGAGAAGATGCCTTGTCCTAGAGATATTAAAGGTATTCGCAGTATCCTTGGTCATGCTGGTTTCTATAGGAGGCTTATTAAAGATTTCTCCAAAATTTCAAAGCCCCTTAGTAATCTTCTTCAAAAACATGTACCTTTTGTTTTTGATGATGATTGTAAGGAAGCTTTTGAAACTTTGAAGAAAGCTTTGACTACTGCTCCTATTGTTCAACCACCTGATTGGAGTTTACCTTTTGAAATTATGTGTGATGCTAGTGATTTTGATGTGGGTGTTGTCCTTGGGCAACGTATTGATAAGAAGTTGAATGTTATTCATTATGCTAGAAGGACTCTAGATGCTGCTCAAAAGAATTATGCTACTACTGAAAAAGAGTTCTTAACTGTAATATTTGCCTGTGATAAGTTTAGACCCTATATTATTGATTCAAAGGTCACTATTCATACTGATCATGCTGTTATTAAGTACATTATGACAAAGAAGGACGCTAAGCCTAGGCTTATTAAATGGGTGTTGCTTTTACAAGAGTTTGATCTGCATATTGTAGATAGGAAAGGTGCTGAAAATCCTATTGCTGACAATTTATCTCGTTTGGAAAACATTTTTTTGACCCTTTGCTTGTTAATGATAGTTTTCCAAATGAGCAGTTGGCTGCAATAAGGGTAAGTACGCATGTGAGTCCTTGGTATGCTGATTATGCTTACTTTATTGTTTCCAAGTATTTGCCTCCAACCTTTACAACTCAGCAAAGAAGAAAATTCTTTTATGATCTAAGGCATTACTTTTGGGATGACCCACACTTATATAAAGAAGGAGTAGATGGTATTATGCGAAGATGTGTTCCAGAATTTGAACAACAAGAGATATTGAGAAAATGTCATGGCAGCGCTTATGGAGGACATCATGCTGGGGATAGGACTACACAAAAGGTTTTACAATCTGGATTTTATTGGCCTACCCTTTTCAAGGATGCAAGGAAGTTTGTCTTATCATGTGATGAATGTTAACAAGTTGGTAACATTTCTAGACGCAATGAAATGCCTATGAATTATTCTCTTGTTATTGAACCTTCTGATTGTTGGGGATTTGACTTTATGGGTCCTTTTCCTCCTTCAAAGGGTATACTCATATTCTTGTTGTTCTTGACTATGTTACAAAGTGGGTAGAAGCCATACCTACAAACAAAGCTGATGGTAAGACCTCTTTAAAAATGCTTAAGGATGTTATTTTCCTAGGTTTGGTGTGCCTAGATATCTCATGACTGATGAAGGCTCTCATTTTATTCATGGGGGGTTTTAGAAAAACTCTCGCTAAGTATGATGTAAACCATAGAATTGCTTCAGCTTATCATCCCCAAACCAGTGGGCAAGTAGAACTCTCCAATAGGGAAATTAAATCTATCTTGCAAAAGACTGTTAATAGATCAAGGAAAAATTGGGCTAAAAAGTTGAATGACGCTTTATGGGCTTATATAACTGCTTATAAAAATCCTATGGGGATGTATCCTTACAAAATGGTCTATGGGAAAGCTTGTCACTTGCCTTTAGAATTAGAACACAAAGCTTATTAGAGATTTTAATCTTGCTGGTGAGAAAATATTGCTTGACATGAGTACCTTAGATGAGTGGAGAAGTGAAGCTTATGAAAATGCTAGACTCTTTAAGGAAAAAGTAAAAACATGGCATGATAGGAGAATTATCAAATGGGAGTTCCATGTTGGTGAGAAAGTTCTTTTATATAGGTCTCGTCTCAGATTTTTTGCAGGGAAACTACTCTCAAAATGGGAAGGACATTTTGTTATTGAGGAAGTATATCGTTCAGGTGCTATCAAAATATCTTCATTGAAGGACAACCCTACACAGGTGGTGAATGGCTAAAGGCTCAAACATTATATTTCTGGAGATTCTTATAATGAAGACGTTGACATTATTCAAATGGTGACTCTAGAAGAATTTATTAGAAACCAAACACTAAAATCTGTAGAGTCCGTCTTTGAGTAGGTAAAAGTGGTGAAAACAGAAGGTTCGTGAAAGCCCAATCTTTTTATATTTTTGATATTTTTATTACATATAGAAGGTTACGAAGCGAAACAGAGAAGGAAACGGAGGCCAGGGTGGCCACACCCACCCCAGGCGCGGGCCCTAGCTGACCGCGCCTGGAGGGGGTGTGAGCCCCCCGAGCTCCGTCTCCGCCTTGTTTTCATACCAGTACCTTCCTTATGCATTGAAACTTCGTAATATATAACCCCACAGATCCCCTGAGGTTCGTGTATCGTGTTCTCGTCTTGTTTCTATTTCGATTTGTTTCTGTCAGGCAGATTCTCAGTTTTGGAGTCACAATGTCTTCCTCTGGATCACCCATGGAGAATTCCTCCGTGGATGTCATCAACCCGTACATGTATGAGTTGAGGATACATCCCAAGGAGTTGATTCTCAAGGATGGGAAGGTGCAGATGAAAGAAGTTCAAGGCCCTAAAGGAGAAGGCAGTCTGGAAGACAAAATGGAAGCACTGGAGCAGGAAGTTTTCAGGTACAAGAAGATGGCAGAACGCGAAGTGGATGCTATTCATAAGATAAGTTCAGAACTCATCGCCAAGCACGAGGAAGAGGTTGCTGAGCTCCGAGAAGAAATCTTCTCGCTCCGTCAGACCACCAACCAATTACAAGCACAACTCTACGACATACAAAATCAAAACTGTGAGTATGAGGCTAGATTTATTCGCATAAGCTCTGCTGCTAGTTTCAGGATTGTGGAAACCAGGACATCCTTTTTGGATGGGGAACCTTTGCCCTGGAAGTTTGATGATGACAAGAGAACACCACCACCGAGGAGTAATTCGTCATCAGGTTTGGCATCCCCTTGGCTTGTTCCAAGCTTGGGGGAATGTCGCGGTATCACATCATCATCTTTTATCTTTTACCTTTTTAGTGGATTCATATATTTGGTAGAGAAGTTGTATTATAGGTTGGTTTACATGTGGAAGTATCTCTCCTTTAGTTTCTATGTATCCCTTGGTGTGAGTGCCTTTATTGAATATTAATGAGAAGTTTCATCTTTTACTTTTTGCACTTCTTGTTTTAGTTTGCAATCTCTATTATATGATTAATCTTGTTGATTAGTATTGGTGCCACTTTGGGAGCATCAAGTAGATCTAAATTGGTTTTGGCAAACCGAGCTCTGGTCAGTAGCAACACTTTTTGAGGTTTGAAAGAAAAAGAGAAAAAGCTTACAGGTATTTTGTATCATTTATTTTCTTTCTTGATTGGCTCATAAGCTTAGTATTCTTTATTTAAGATCTTTTTTGTCTTCAAGGAAGATTACATGTTTGGCTTCATCACTTGTAGGTTTGCTTGTTTCTTTCAACTCTTTTGCTTGGTACTCAGCCTTGCTAGCCTTGGTACTCAACTCTTTTTCTTGATTTGCTTGTTTCTCATGTTTCCAACCCCTTTGAACCAAAACCTGTGCCATTTGTGTCCACCATATCTACCTATTAGCATTATTGCTATTCCAAGAAAATTCTCAAGTTTTATCTATCTTTCGAATTAAAAACTACTTTGTTATGCGAAAACTAGCTAGTAAAGCTCTCACGAACTTGATGGCACACCTTATTTTCTTGCCCCTAATAGACTTGAACCATTGTGTCATCGAAGTTGTATATGCTTGCATATATACGTTGGGATTAGCAGAACCGTGCTATCATGGGGAACGCTTTCAACTCTTATGGATACTCATCCAGCTGATATCATGCTCTTTTGTTTGCGGATGTCGTCGATGTGAAATAAAGAGGGAGCTTGTAAGTCCATGGAGTAATGTATGTGTGTTAGAGAAACGCCTGGGCCGCTAGCCTAAGCCATGCCTAATCATGGTCGAAACTTGCAGCATCACTATAGTGAGCATTCTATGAAGCATCCTCAATAAAAAGCTATGCACATAGTAAATAAAAAGATCACTGAGATGCTCATTGTCTGCTTGCCTTATCATTTTGGTTATGGGATAGCTCCTGTACCATGTGCAAGGGGTACCCCGTTGGCGGTTCTTTATGATACACATGTACTTACAATGACAAGAACTTACCGGTAACTAAAGTTGAGTAGCATGAGGAGCAACCCTCGTACTCAAGGGACATGAGATTGCCAACTTATATTTCGTCAAGCATATACTCCATCTTTGTGCACTTTAACCTTAATCATCTCAAGATGCTCATGATAGGGGCAATGAGGGCTCTAGTAAGTACCATAATCATCTCAAGATGCTTCCCTTATGAAGGGCCTTTCTTCCACCATTATATTGAGTCTCCAGCTTCTATCCTTAGGCACAAGTTAAGAGAGCATAGTTGCCATTCTTAGTTTAATGTGCATTGTCCCAAAACTTATTGATTGATTCATAATGTTGATATTGCTTTTTCTTGACCTATTTGTATCTAGTCACCCTTTGAAGTTTGAAGGTGTCCTATGCATTTATGTTTTGCTACTCCATGAGGGACAAGCTGAATGCCACTATGCTATGTTTTCTATATGTGAAACAAACAAACATCTTTCAATGCATTGTTATTCATGAATCTTTGTTTGTATCCTTTCATGTTGCAACATAGTTGCTATGTCTTATTGTTAGAACTTCATCTTTCATGCTCATGTTTAGAGTACTTTGATCCAGCTATCAATGCTTGCAAATGGTTTGATCTTGATTGTGATGGTGCATGCCACCTCAAAAATTATTCTTTTTTATCACTTACCTACTCAAGGACGAGCAGGAGTTAAGCTTGGGGATGCTTGATACGTTGTAAACGTATCTATAATTTTTGATGCTCCATGCTTGTTTTATATCATTTGTCTTATGTTTTGTCTACACTTTGAGGTATTCTTATACACTTTCTGGAACTAACCTATTAACAAGATGTCACAGTGCCAGTTGCCTGTTTTCTGCTATTTTTGGTTTCACAAAGCTAAAAAATGAATATTCTCGGAATTGGACGGGACAAAGGCCAAAGTTCATATTTATTCACGAACGATACGAAAAAAATCAAAGATGAGACGGAGGAGGACACCAGGGTGGCCACACCCTAGGTGGGCGCGGGCCCACCCTGGCTATGCCCACAGGGGGTGTGGGACCCCTGGCCCTCCACCGACCTTGCCTCCTTCGCCTATAAGAAGCCCCCGACTCAGAAACTCTAAAGGATCGACCAAAAAGCCACGAAAAGTTCCACAGCGCCGCTGCCACCGAAGGGGAGATTCGGGGTACAGAAAGTCTCTTTTTCGGCACCCTGCCAGGACGGGGAAGTGCCCCAGAGCCATCTCCATTGATCTCCACCACCATCTTCATCACCGTTGTTGATTCCCATGATGAGGATGGAGTAGTTCTTCCTCGAGGCTAAGGGCTCTACCGGTAGCTATGTGTTCATCTCTCTCTCTATGCATGATCTTGTTGTGGTCATGAGCTTTGTAATCAAGTAGATCTACTCTGTTACTCAAGTGCTTCAATAGATCTCTACTGTCCCCATGTGTGTGAAAGTGACAGTGTGCACGCCATGGTGGCACTTAGGCTAGAGTCTACATAAATACTCATCGTGCTTTAATAGATCTATGCTTTTCCCCACGTGTGTGAACGTGACAGCATGCGTGCCGTGTGTGGCACTTAAGCTAGACTACATATATATTTGTTATGAGTTATATTTGGATTTGGATGTCTTTATGAAATTGTGGTGTTTGTTGGAACCATCTAGCGCTCAAGGTGACAATGTGGTGTTATCTAGATGGGGAAGGCAGACTTTGAGGAGTGTTGTTATATCCCTACCATGGATTAGAGTGTCCAACCGGAGAGTAGTTCAGGGTAGTATCATGAAGAGAATATATTTATATGAGAGAGTGTTCACTAGTGAAAGTATGATCCCTAGGCCTTGTTTGTAAACATACACTGTTTGCATCTATATCTATTGCATGTTTTCTTGCTTCCAGTCTCTTCCACCCCGTCAAGCTCTTTTTTGGCACCGTTGTCTTTTAATCATCCATACCACATGTATTTCACTATCTCTTCGCTGAACTAGTGCACCTATACACCTGAAAAGTGTATTGGGTGTGTTGGGGACACAAGAGACTTCTTGTATCTTGATTACAGAGTTGCTTGAGAGGGATACCTTTGACCACTTCCTCCCTGAGTTCGATAAACCTTGGGTAATCCACTTAAGGGAAACTTGTTGTTGTTCTACAAACCTCTGCACTTGTAGGCCCAACAACTATCTACAAGAATAGAAGTGCGTAGACATCAGAGGCGCATAGAGGAGGAAGGAGGGATCCCAACTTATGGTATTCTATTATGTGTCTTTGCTCCTCCAAGGGGGGATTTATATAGGGAAAGGGGGCACCCTTACCCCCACCAAGGAAACCCTAGGCGGCCAAGAGGGGGCAAGGGGCAGTGGCCAAGGGAGGGACAGCCCTAGGGAGCCACAAACCCTAACCCTAGTTGTCGACCAAGGGAGGGGGCAACCCTAGGCGCCCCAAACCCTAGGCCCATGGCCCTCCCGCTTGTGGTTTCCCTCATGGGCCGTTTTCCCTAGGAAGTTTGGCCCATTAGTAGAATACCCTTTAAAATTAGATTTTAATATTAATGACATTAATTAAAATGTAAATACATATTACAAAACCCGAAACACCTTTAGGTTCCCCTTCAATTTCCCCTGAATGACTTCAGAACTTCCCGGAACGATTCCATTTCTCTCAACGGAACTTTTCTGGTTTCCTTTTATTTCTCCGAACAACTTCGGGTCTCTCTCTATGGAACTATTCCGACTTTCTCTTTATCTACTGTGATTCCATCTTACAGATGATCTCTAGATCATCATACCCTTAAGTGTATCTCCCCACGGTTCAGAAATTTCATAGACATGATCTCCATCAATGATCAATAGCGGGACCGGGATGCCCATATTGACCCATGTACATTCCATAATGACGATTTCATTTGAACCATAAACTTTGAGTCCAATTCTATTTGTTTATTTGATACTACTTGTCCGAGATCCGATCGTTTAGTATCACATAACTTGTTCAATCTCGTTATCGACAAAAACTATTTCACTTGTTACCGCAATATTACATCCCCGTGACCTAGTCACATGTTGCAACATTATGGATGTAATCTCACCAAGTCGGCCTTAAGTATCTTACCCGTGACTGGGTGAACAAATCCCAGTCTTGAGCCATAGGCCTCAACTGTACCTATGGAATACCCAACATACACCTTTATAATCACCATTTCACGGAGTGACGTTTGGTGCAGTTAAAGCAGCCTCGAGAGACAGTGATTAATATAATCTCACGGTCTAAGAAGAAGGAGACTTTGTTTCTAACTATTGCAATGATGAACCTCGTGACTTGATCGTGTCGCAAGCTTTGGGTAATGTCTATCACCTCATTCACCAATGATATGACCTGGTTGTCAACAGGCACTATCACCCATGATCATGAAACCTTGATCATCTATTTCCCAATGAACAAGTATGAATAGAGGCTACTAGGGACTTCTGTTTCATATCACACCTGTATCAATGTTTCCAGCTGATACAATTATAGCACGATATGAAACTATTATGAACTTATTGGAATATGACAATAGTAACCATTTATTATTTGCCTCTAGAGCACATTCCCTTCATTTTCCCACTTGCACTAGAGTAAAAATAATCCAGCTCGCATTTACTAATCATAAACCATATCACATATGCCTTTATTGATCATGCATGCTCGTGGAAAACGTCCTGTCCCTGTTCTGTTTTACCAGATCAGTATTTCTTTTGCAAATCATTAATCTCTTCCTAATTTTTGACATTCACTCCATTATCTCATAATGGGTTGAAGCATTAGTTTGGCGATAGAGTGAGACTTTGTTTCTATTGTTTACAATGACGGTCGATCAATCAATTTAACTTTCACTATTATCACGTAAACCTTTGAAATACACTTATCAGAAGTCGAACTTCTTTAGCCAAAACTATACTTTTATATCTATGTATATCCTAATGCATAAAATGCAGCTATGTTCCTAACTTTGCTTCTTTCCATTTAAGAACAACCTTAACTCTAGTTTAGTGATTAACTCAGCAATCACCTCAATACATGTTCTTCCAACTAGATCCTTTGGTCATATTACGTTGAGTATACAATATGGGTGTATGGAAGAACCTATGACTGAGGCATAGGATATGCAACACATATCTTTCCTTCTTTTAACCATAGTTGTAATACTGAGACTAACCCAATGCTTCATACAAGTAAGAACTTCTTTCTTTACCTTGTTCCATTCTGAACTAATTTAGAATCTTTTCTAGGATATTCTAAACATTTTCAGAATCAAGTCTAGGAAGCATCCAACAATAATTTTTATTAAACTTACCAATCTATCTCGATAGATTCCATTGTTTAATAACTTGTTTAACTTCATCCATATTTACTAACTTAAATATTATTAATACCAATCAGATCATTCATATATGTCATCCACATATTTCAGAATGATATCACGCTCCCACTCAAATATAGCATCCATATATGAGATCCAGGGATTTCACTTAGCCCCACTCAAATATATCATCCATTTATAAGATCCAAGGATTTAACTTAGATCCCATGCAAAATATGGCATCCATATATGAGATCCAGGGATTTCTCTTTGCTCCCACTCAAAATATGTCACTTACATATTGAGTTTTAGCCAAGACATTAAGCTCCCACTCAAATGCAAGTCCTTGATACGTCCAAAACGTATCTACTTTCCCGGATACTTTTGCTATTGTTTCTCCTCTAAACTTATGTGATTTGGATACAACTAACACAGACTGACGTTGTTTTCAGCAGAATTACCTTGGTGTCTAGGTTTTGTGCAGAAAATCAACTATCAGGAAAAATCCCGGAAAATATGCCAAAATCCTATTTCACCAGAAGACTCACGGAGCCAGAACACGAGACGGAGTAGGGGCCTGAGGGGCCCACACACCCCTGCCGCGCGGGCCAGGTCTGGCCACGCCTGGAGGGGGTGTGGCCGCCTCACGCACCCCCTCGGCCTCCCTCTTCGCCTATAAGTTCCCTTCTGACCTAAAAACTCAGGGGGGTTCGACGTGTTTCCAGAAAGAGTTACGTTGCGCCGCCACCACCAGAAACCGCAATTTGGAACCAGAAACTCCGTTCTGGCACCCTGTCAGGACGGGGAATTTGGAGAGGATCATCGCCATCATCAACAACGCCTCTCCATCAACCATCTATGTTTCCCCCATCCATGAGTGAGTAATCCCCCGTTGTAGGCTATGGGGATGGTAGGGGTTGGATGAGTTCTATCATGTAATCGAATAAGATTGTTAGGGCATGGTGCCTAGTATCTCTATTAGTGCTATTTGACTTTGTTGCAACTTGTTGTGCTTAATGCTTGTCACTAGGGCCCGAGTGCCATGATCTTAGATCTAAAATTATTATTGATTCATGATGATAGTATTGTTTGTGATCTTATCTGCAAGTTATGTACACATATCATTGTCTGGATCCAAAGGCCCTGAAGTGACAGAAATTGGGACAGCCGGAGGGGATGGCTATGATGTGAGGATCACATGTATTCACGGAGTGTTAATTCTTTGCTCTGGTGCTATATTAAAAGGAGCACCTTAATTTCCAGTAGATTCCCTTGAGGCCCCGCTGCAACGGGCTGGCAGGACAAAATATGTTCTGTAAGTTCTCATTGCGAGCACATATGACTATATATGGAGCACATGCCTATGATTGTTTAGTACTTGGATGCTTTATCTTATTTATCTACAATTTCCCTAGATCTTGAAGTTACATGTTTATACTTGTCCATGCAACGCCCATCTATCCATCCCAATGCCTACCGTACTCATACCATACTGTTTGCTACTCTTGTTACTATTGCTCTTGTTCTACTGCCACTGTTACTTTGCTATTGCTACTACAAAACTGTTGCTACTAATAAACTACTATGAGCAAGACTATTTTCAGGTGCAACTGAATTAACAACTCAGTTGTTAAGGCTTATAAGTATTCTTTGTCTCCCCTTGTGTCGAATCAATAAATTGGGTAATACTACCCTCGAAGACTGTTGCGATCTCCTATACTTGTGGGTCATCAGTCCTCTCAATAATCTTGGACATTCCAAAATTCTTTAATCATCATCAAATTGATAATTCCACTTGCAAGTTCCCAATATCCATATATTGCTGGTGTAATTCCAATAGACTCAAGCATCGCTACTTTTGTAGTCAACTCCTTGAATTTGTCCAAACATACTTTGTGACAAATCGAGCTTTATGTCTTTCATTAAGTTTCATTTCCTTCTTATGACTTTGCATCCATTTATAAATATCAAGTAAACATGTTTATTTAATAAGATAAATTAACATATTAATTTTCAATCTTGAATGTAATTTAAGATAGGATTTTATGACTCCTAGTCTTTGTTGCACTTAGGTACATCACGCATCTTTGTAATTCATAGGTATGTCTTGTTCCAATAACATGACATGTGAATCAATAATATAATTCTGCAAACTTGCAGAATATATATTGTTGAATCCTACTTTCTTTTGTAAAAGTATTTTCGCTGAAACTTTATGATCATTATCATTAATTTCTCCTATATTTGTAGAGTTCGGTTTCCAGAACAAATTCCGCTGCACCACTTAACAATCAGGAGGTAAGGTCAAATACCTTTTTTTGATCTTTTACTTTCTTCCACCTATATCTTCATCAAGACACATAAAACTTTTGGAAAACAAAATGTTTGCCCTTTGTGGAAAATTTATTCATAGTTTCCTAAAAAAACTACAAAGAATTGTTTATTCATCATGATTTCGAATTATTGAAATCTCTGGAAACTCGAACATGCCATAACTCTTATGGTGTTGTTTCCACAAATCTTTAGACGCTCCTATGTATTTCAAACGAGTGTTTTCTTATTTTGATCTTTAACTCTAAGCGATAACTATAGCCCTGATAAGAGATGATGTTAGACCATATGTATCTAATACAAAATGATTATGACATGTAGACATATCAACGCCTTTAATTTGTCCAATTATCATAATTTGTGAAACATCTTTCACAAGTCCTTTTATGCCAACACTAAACTTAAATACTTTAGTCATATCGATCAAATCAAAGAGACTTTGTATTCGTGTTAATTCCATATCCTACTTTGTTTTGAAATCATTTGAACAATTCAAATCGTTTCAAACTTCTGTTTCATTAAGTAAATACACCTATTCACTTAAGTCCACAATGAAATAATGATCTCCACTATTTGTTGAAAATATGCTACATCACTATGTATGAAATTCAACAATTCTTCGCATATCACCGTTTTACTAGAATCCGGAGTTTTAGTCATTTTGCCCAGCGAGGCATGGTTTTGCAAAGTATCTAGATCAAATATCCAAGACCCCGATTTTCATCTAAATGAAAAACATACAATAACCACCATGACTTAAACAATAGTCTCATTTCATTATTAACCTTTGGATATCTTTTAGCATTCTAATCCTTTATAAATGCTTAATCTATTATTATTAACATAGTGATGATAATAACTTATTTATAATCGTAATTTGACCATAAAGGTATTATTCATAAGAACAGTACAACTGGCTTGTCACTTATTCATATGAATAATCGTCTCGCCAAAAGCAAGACACACAAACAAGGATTACAAAATTTTATTCAAGTCCACTAATTCAAATAATTAACTCTGAGTAAAGGAGTGATGTCGGCCATCAACTAGTTTGCTTGCCGTCATCAAGACACATTGCCTCATTTCCATCAATTCTCAAGAAGACCATCCTATTTTCACAAAACGGGATAAGTATCCAATACTTTATAACTGCAGTGAATTTTTGCAAGAATTACATTTATAACTTTGTATATTTGACATATACCCTTTTCATCCATGAACTCCTTTGCAATTAAGCCCTTATGAGAGTTCTCAACTCTAATGCGAGATTGCTACGTGACTCTCCATATATTCTGTTTTCATCCATCATGGAGGAAAACTCATCCAACGGCTCATACTTTATGTGCCTGATTTTACAGAATACAAAATTGTAGCTCAACTCTCCATTTAATAGAGAATTGATTATTGGATGATAATGGAGAAAATACAAATGTCGTAGAGTCATCGGACTATCTCCTAATGGTTATTGTGTCAAGAAGAGAAGATCATCTTATTATGAGGGTATCCCTGAGGCATGGGTATTAATCTATGAAGCTGGACCCTTCTGCTAAGTTCCATATCAAGCAAGAAATTCCCCATGGTTGAAAAGGACCTAAATGATATAGGACATGATATACTAAGATATTTTCAAATAGACATCTAGACTAAGTTCATAATATGAGTTCAATTCATAATTGAGCTCCCACTAAAATTTTCATCCCCTAGTCGATTTTAGCGATCACACGATACCAATTCACTATGTAACCCTCGATCGTCACGATCGATAACATCGCTGCAAAGGTAGATATTCTCTAATGTCAATCACATCATCCATGTGACTCGTGCTCGATCTTTCTATATCTTGTGTTCCTAGTCTATGTCTATACATGCTAGGATCGCCAATTCTAACTTGTGTGTATTGCAGTGCAACATGGCTTACACCCACCATATGCGGACATAGTTATGTCTGACTCCCGATCGTCATGGCATTCCTCATAACGGAGAACTTTCTTAGTGGTACACACAAAGGAGAACACTATCATTGGAATTATTAGGGATCGTCCTATATAGTATGATACCGTTGAGTATATAATACAAGCACACAATAAGATTTAAACAGATATCAACATCACATGTATATCGTGATATGATATGGTCCTTCTTGCGCCTTGATCTCCATCGAGCGCTTCGGCATGATCTCCATCTTGCCACCGGTTTGACGCCAAGTCACGGTGCCACCAGTAGGTCGTCCATCGGACTTTCCCTTCATAACATGCGCCTTCATAATGACCAAGACCATATCAAATCACATTACTTCATGTAAAACAAAGTTAGACGCCTCTATCTTATCTTTTGCAAGTTTTACGTGGTTGTTAGGGCTTTCACAATAGAACCGTTTCTAAACTACGAACTTTCCAACCATAACATGGATCCATACAGTTGTCTCTACTACACCCCTTTCTGGGCCCTCCATTGTAAATGCTATATCAACTATTGATAGAGATATAGACACCAGCTAGCCACTTATACGGAACAAGACATATGTCAAGCGTGGAACCAGTCTCACGTAGGGATGCGCGTAAGGTTGGTTCGGGCCGCTTAATCAAACAATACCACGATATAAACAAGTACATGTTGGAGGGTAACAACTATAGGATCAATGCCCGCACAACTCATGTGCGTACTAGTCATACAACATCACTACACATAGATCAACTTTGATACCATTGTTGGGTTCCCGTGTAGAAAACAAAAAAATCCTACGCAAGAACGCCCTAATGCCTAAGATCTATCTATTAGTAATGTAGTAATGGCCGAAGGATTTGGATACATACCCTTGTGCTCCAAAAGTGGTTAACGTTCTGAGGGGAACGCGGTTGAAGTAGTCATGCTCGTAGACGACCTCAAGGTCGTGAAGCTCCTTGCAAGTCACCCCTTGATCCATCATCATGCATTCGTCCAGCTCACGACATCCAAGGTTCCCCAAGTGTGGCCCCTCGTGTTTTGTACACATACGGTGTAAGATGATGATCTTCGGCTCCCTATTACCTGCCAGGAGTGCAGAATTAGATCTCCAGCTTGGAATCCCCACAACGCAACGACGTGCTGCAGGTGCGTCGTCTCTTGCGCGAGCAGTCCTGACATGGGACCATACTAGTGCAAGGAGACAACTAGAGAGAGAGGGAGAGGAGAGGGAAGGAGGAGGGCCGCCAACTCGTGGCCTTCTGTTGTGTGTCTCTCCTCCTCCAAGGGGGCCCTTTATATAAGGGAAGGGGCACCCTTACCCCCACCAAGGCAACTCTAGGCAGCCTAGAGGGGCAAGGGGCGGCGGCCAAGGGAGGGCATCCCTAGGGCGCCCCAAACCCTAACCCTAGCCATCGGCCAAGAGAGGGGGTAGCCCTAGGCGCCCCAAACCCTAGATGCATGGGCCTGCAACTCATATTTTCCCTCATGGGCCCGTTTTCCCTAGGAAGTTTGGCCCATTAGTGGAATACCCTTTCAAATTAGATTTTAATATTATATTTATTATTAATTAATATGTAAATACATATTACAAAATCTGATTTGACCCTACACATTTTTCGGTTCCCCTTCAATTTCCCCCGAATGACTTCAGAACTTTCCGGAATGATTCTGGTTCTCTAACGGAACTTTTCCGGTTTCCTTTTCTTTCTCCAAACAAATTCGGATATCTCCCCGTAGAACAATTCTAGATTTCTTTTTCTCTACTGTGATTCCATCTTACGGATGATCTCTATCTCATCGTACCCTTACATTTATCTCCCCATAGCTCGGGAATAGCACAGACATGATCTCTATCAATGATCAATAGTGGGACCGGGATGCCCATATTGACCCCTATACATTCCATAATGACGATGTCATTTGAACCGTAAACATCGAGTCCAATTCCCTTTGTTTCTTTGATACGACTTGTCCGAGATCCGATCGTTTAGTATCACATACCTTATTCAATCTCGTTACCAACAAGTACTGTTTCACTTGTTACTGCAATATTACATCCCCGTGACCTAGTCACATGTTGCAACATTATGGATGTAATCTCACCAAGTCGGCCTTAAGTATCTTACCCGTCACTAGGTGAACAAATCTCGATCTTGATCCATAGGCCTCAACTGTACCTCTGGAATACCCAACATACACCTTTATAATCACTGTTTCACGAAGTGACATTTGATGCAGTTAAAGCAGCCTCGAGAGACAGTGATTAATATGATCTCATTGTCTAAGAGAAGGAGACTTTGTTTCTAACTATTGCAACGATGAACCTCATGACTTGATCAGGTCACAATCTTTGGGTAATATCCGTCACATCATTCTCCAATGATATGACCTCGTTGTCAACTGACACTATCACCCTTGATCGGGAAACCTTGATAATATGTTGCCCAACAAACTAGTATGAATAGATGCTACTAGGGACTTTTGTTTCATATCACACCTGTATCAATGTTTCCACTTGATACAGTTATTGCACAATATGAAACTATTGCGAACTTATTGAAATATGATAATAATAACCATTTATTATTTTACTCTATAGCACATTCCCTTCAGGTGTTTGGTTCCCAACCATAGTTTTCCAAGCCATAGTTTGGCAATTAGGTACGTGTTTGGTTTTAGCCGTACTTTATTAACCATATGGCCCATCTGTCATAGGATAAATTTGTTGCCAAGTTTTGCCACACTTTGTGGCTTCCATTTTATTGGCCACACTTTTTTGGCTGCCACAATTGCCTAAGTTAGGCTTGGAAAACTATGGTCGGAAGCAAACAGACCCCAATTTTCTTTGAGTCATGCTGATCTCTGCCAAATTCTGTAATCTACCATTTACATTAAACCCAGTCAACGACTGCTGTTTAAATGCCATCCCTGCTAAGACACTAGAGTAGTCATCTTGCAGCACAAGATGGGGATGTTATGGGCTCTCACCTAGTGCCATTCCTCGCTAGGAATTTAACCTGACCTAGCCATCCGAAGATATACGAAATAAAGAAGAAACTTTTGTCTCGCTCGTCCCATTCCAAGATCTGTGGATAATGCGATTGATAATGCGATTTATACGACGCCTTGGAATAACTGACTATAATAGTTGTTTATATCTTGGTGTAACTTTGCCAGTATAATGAGTAACCACCACATGATTTCCTATCTTATATTCCAACCATGATTTTAGTGCCAACCAATTCATAATCCATTTCATTCATAAAATAGATTTCTTTTGCTTTCCGTTTGTGATACTTTTATAGAGTCTTTTCTATAGAATATAAGGATGTGCAAGATTGAACTTGCGTGATAAATGCGAGATAGTGCAGTTCAAAGGTTTTACTTGAACCTTGACCTCGGGTGTTGTTTCAATAAAAACCAATTAATGTTCTAGTGCAACTATATGATATTAAATTCTTCTTGTGTTGTTTTCAAATTTCCTTTGATTTGAATTTCCTTGTTTTTAAGTGAAATTTCCCTTTTTAGGGTTTTATATGAATTTCACTTTAGAAATTTCATTTTAGGATATTCACAAATTAATACGAATTTTCCTTTATAATTTTCATGATTTTGTGAAAATTAAGTCGACATAATTATTATTACGATTTTCTTGTGTTTTAGGTTTAACCTTAAATTATCTATTAATTTTAAATTAATAATTTAATTCCTTAAATTCACTTCAAACAAAATTATTTTTAATAATTCCACAAAACAACATTTGCATTCTTTGTATTTTTCTCTAGTCAAAACTAATTTTATTTTATTTCTCTAAAGTTTTAGGGTATTTTTTGTTAAATGGGCATTTCCAGTAATTCTGAAATTACCTTAGACCCAGTGGTTAGATAAAAATGGTCAAACCTGACCAAATTGTTCGGTTCGACTGAACTAGCCCCCACACTCTCTTCCTCTCCCTCTCGCTCGCTCACGCTCACGTTAGATCTAGCGACTATGCATCGTCTCTGGCATCGCCGACTAATTCCGTCCAGCCTCGGCCGCCTCCACCATCACGCTTCTCACTTTTCTATACAAACTTAGAGCTCAGATTTCTCTCTCTCTCTCTCTCTCTCTCTCTCTCTCTCTCTCTCTCTCTCTCTCCTGGCCGCTCGCAACCCTAACCCTAACTAGGATTTTGGATATCGTTCACCTCTCTGTGGCACAACTCTAGCACTTCCTGAGGTTGAGCTGGCGCCATAGTACATCCCGTCATCTCCTCCTTGTTTTAATCATCACGCTTGCTTATTCCTCCTCTTTCTCCATATGCCGTTGTGTTCGGCTCCCGTTTCTTCCAAGGTTAGTCCCCCCTCTTTCCCTACTCACTCTTCTCCTCTATTTCTATTGATGGCTCTCCTAGTAAAATCCAGGGTTTGGTTCGTTGCTATATATTCTATGTCAAGTTTTTATTTTAGAAGTTTCTAGAGTATTCTAACATGTTCTAAAGGTTTGGTAATCATCCTAGTGTTACTCCTTATGCTAAGTTCTCTGGATTTATTCCATTTGGTTTTAACTGCATCTTCAAGGTTCAGTTTTGCCAATTAAGTCTAGGTTGTTCTACTATTGATGATGATCTGCTAGTTTAAGTTTCTAACTAGAGATTAGGTGTGAGATGGTTCTATTTGTTTATTAAGGTCATGAATCTCTAAACCTTGCTTGTAACTATCAAATTCTTAAGTGTTATCTAAATTTACACTTATAGTTCTTTAGGAAAGTGTTATTTTTAGTAGTTTACTTCTAGTGTAGTAGTTTAATTCCTGAGTTGCAGATGTTAATGTGGTAGTCAAATTAAATTCAAAACTCAAGTTAGTAACTTCTTTACTAATTATATGTTGTTTAAGCATCCTGGTTAGGCCATTTTACAGTGTTGACCAGAAGTATAGCCTTTTACTGCTTCATTGATTCATCTTGTTGTCAATATTTATCAATGAGATGCTTTCCTCAATATTATTGTTTGTTTCATGAACCTTTGGTTCAGTTTGTGTAAGTACGTTTATTTAAGTGTCTTCTACACTTGCATATGTAGGTTTACTCATGCATTACTATAATTCTCTCTCTGTATCTATGTTTTCACCCTTAGGTTGATCATATGATTTTATCTAGGGATGTGAGGCTAGATATGATTTTTATTTTCTGAATGATCTAGCTCAGATAAATTATTAATTTTAATATGGTTGTTCCTAGTGTGATCAATTCATACTTAGCATGTCTTTGGTGTTCTTATCTCAGGAAGATGCACATATAGCTAGTATGTTAATCTATACTAAGATGTTACCTATTTCACCCTCTCTATTATGATCCTATCCACGGTTTTAGTTATAAACCTTTGTATATTTCAAAGTTGGGTTAAGGAAGATCTGATACAGTTCTTACATTTCTTATTCCTGTTCTTGCTTCCTTTCTCTACTCAGATCCCTCTCTATCTCTCACTAAGAGTGTGTGGCTTATGTTTGCTTCCTCTCACTCAGCCTCTGGCCTGTGTGTGATTCTTATGAGTTTTTATCTGAGGATTGTGATCTCTAGGGTTGGGTTTGGGTCCCTATTTATAGTGTTATATGGTTCATCTAGTGTTGACACCTCACCTTTGCATGTAAGTGAGTAAGCTTCTTATACCGTCTCTCTACCTTGTTTTATGACTGGATTCAGTGTATAAGTTTGTTGAGGTCATTTGCCTAAATTGGCAGGTCGGTTTAGGGTTATTTTGGTAATTTTCCATTTTGTATTTCGAAAATACATTAATTTTTTAGTTCTGTGGTTTATGTCACTGTCTATTTTACTTACAATAATCTCTATTTTGTTACCTAGAGGTTTAACTGCTCATGGTTTATTTATCAAGCTTTGTGAACTACAAGTGTTCACTAACTTGATTATATGTTTCTTTCAAACAATCAAATTTTGAGTTTACTTGTTTATTATGGCTTTATCTATTTATTTATTCCCCTAAGGTATTTACTAATGTGTTATTTTGTTAGTTGTTTACTTTGTCATAGTTTACTGCTACTGCTGTTTTCCAGGGTTGTTGTAAACTGCAAGTGTCTATGATGATCAAGATCATCAACTACTAGTGTTGTCTTGCCTACACTTCTACCCTATTCATGTCATTCTAGGTTTTTTTATCTGTTTTCCTAAAAACCCTCAAACAACAGGATCCAGGACTAGTTCCTGGATTCCTTCCCTTGGATTCTAAACCAAATGGATTCATCTCAGATTGATCGAACATTTTAACCATAACAATGGTTCTTGCCTATGTGTTTGTGTTGCAATTGTATGGGCAAGAAGAACTTGAAGAGCAAGAATAGATATGTTCTAGTTAGGTTTTAGATAGGTTTTATTTTCTTTGTAGTTTGTAATAGGATCAGATCCTATATTGTGATTTTCTTCCTTTAATCATGTTGTAAACAAAATTTTACTCATTTTATTATTAATGGAAATTCCTTTCTTGTCAATATCACATTTTCTTGTATTTTATGAATTTTATTTATTTTGGTATGTACATTTGAAGTTTGAATAAGTCAAACCTCCATTTTGAATTCAATTGATGATTCCAACTTTATTTAGAATCTTAATATTTGTGTACAAGTGTAATTGAGCCTTTAACTCAAGGGATTTCTATTTTCATGCCCCCAGTTTAGTTGTACTCACTTTTCCCCAAACGCTAAACTTTTCCTCACTTTTTCCCAACCCCTTGTCCGAAACTCTCACACAATCAGAAACTCGATGTCCGTTAGCCTTACCGTTACGTGCTGATGAGTGGGGCCACGTTTGGTCAGTTCGCATAGTAGACACCTCGCTCTACTAATCCGGATCTGCGTGGTACCCACAGCTTATCCACATGAGCGTTGAACCAACAAATTACCCAGGTTAGCGTTGCAACATGGGAGCCCGAGCCAGCCACGCGCCCATGCCATTGCCTCCTCTTTCTTCTTCTCCAGCGACGATAGCCCTTCTACGGCTGGTGAGTTATGCTAGCTTCACATTGGCCTCCAATTCATCTTGGCCACAGTATGGTGTCGTGCCGTTGACCTATATGAAGGATGACAATGGCAATCGTGCGCATGGAAGATTAGATCTCGCACCAAATTGTTCTGATTAGAGGGAGTCGCTTGTTGTGGAGAACCAATAGGTGCAACTCGAGAGATCAATTGGGTGCGCGCTTCTTGGAGAATGTGGCCGATAGAGGATACATTTCAATGATTTAATTTTTTTATCGAGTTAGTGTCTCGGTTGCAATCAAGTGAATCTATGAGGTGAAAGTCAAACTTTAAGATTTAGTGAGATGAAAGTATAAGAAATAAGACAATGACACAACTCTTGAACACTTTCAAATTAAAAAATATATAACTCTTTATGTAAAAGAGATTTTATAATTTTTAAAGGGTGAAAACTAATGCATTCAGTAATTTTTTTATGTCTCATGCATATACCAAAATTATACAACTCTTCAACTCTTTAAAATTACACTTTGGACATGATAATGTTGTCCTAAGAAAACCTTGAGAGTTTAGCATTTTCAGAGCGTGAAAGGTAATGCATAAACTAAAGGCATCCCTAAACTAAAATCTTTATGCCTCATGCACATACAGAAATTATACAACTTCGAACACTTCCAAAACGCACTTAGTACATGATAATTTTATGCTAAGAAAATCTTGAGAGTTTATCATTTTCATAGAGTAAAATGTAATGCATAAACATGCATATACGAAAATTATATACCTTTGAACACTTTCCCTTTAAATCACACTTAGGACATGATAATGTTATGCTAAGAAAATCTTGAGAGTTTATCATTTTCATAGAGTAAAATGTAATGCATAAACATGCATATACGAAAATTATACACCTTTGAACACTTTTCCTTCAACTCACACTAAGGACAAGATAATGTTGTGCTAAGAAAATATTGAGATTTTATCATTTTCATAGAGTGAAATGTAATTCCTAAACATGCATATATGAAAATCATACACCTTTGAACACTTTCCCTTCAAATCACACTTAGGATGAGATAATGTTGTGCTAAGAAAATCTTCATAGTTTATCATTTTCATAGAGTGAAATGTAATGCATAAACATGCATATACGAAAATTATACACCTTTGAACACTTTTCCTTCAAATCACACTTAGGACAAATCTTGAGTGTTTATCATTTTCATAGAGTGAAATGTAATGCATAAACATGCACATAAGAAAATTATACACCTTTAAACACTTTCCCTTCAAATCACATTTAGGACGTGATAATGTTATGCTAAGAAAATCTTGAGAGTTTATCATTTTCATAGAGTGAAATGTAATGCATAAACATGCATATACGAAAATTATACAACTCTTGAACACTTTCCCTTCAAATTTCACTTACGACATGATAATGTTGTGATAATAAAATCCTGAGAGTTTATCATTTTTAGAGAGTGAAAACTAATGCATAAACATTCATATACCAAAATTATACACCTTTGAACACTTTGTCTTCAAATTACATTCAAATTCATTTGTTTATGGAGTTAAACTATCTGTGGTAAACTTGTTATTTGACATATATAGAGGGTGGACACCGACAGAGAGAGGGTCTAACCTGCCTGCTAGATCACAGAGGATCAACGGTTGGTGGGCACGATCCGTGTGACAATTGTCTCGACCAATCAGAGCGTAGCAGCCAAAATGAGCACAAGTTTGGGCTTTTGTGAGAGTTTGTGACTAAGAGAGAGGGCAAAAATGAGTACTACTAAAAAACCAAGGGATTCAAATAGAAAATATAAACATATTTAAAAATGGAAAATGTGTGTTTTATACAATAAAATATATCTTGGAATACATCAAATTATTTGCAATTCAAATATACATGAGTGTGCCAATTATGGCCTCATTCAGACAAACTATGTTTTAGGGAGGATGTTTTGGGAAGGGGTTTGAGTCAAAATCCATGAACCTTCATAGTTAATATATGATTTGAGAAGTGGTGATTTAGGGTAAAACTTGATTTCTCTATGTTTTTTATGGTTTCCTAGGTGATATGTCACATAAGAAGACTCCATGGGTAGGTGCCACTATGTTTTGATCTTTTTTTTGAATTTGTTGTGCATAAAATGACTCAATTAGATAGCTAAATTCCATTCATTGAATCTCCGTTGACCAGCCACCTAAGGGTAAAACTGAGTATATTGCACGTGACAGTGTTAGTACTCGAGGGTAAAACTGAGTACGCTAAATTGCCAGTGTTACTCTTGAGGGTATAACTGAGTACGCCTAACTCGCCAGGGTTAGACACGAGGGAAAAACGTGATGCAGGATACGTGTGTCACGGTGCATGGGGCAATAGACACGGTATAGTAGCATACGCGTTACACGGTGCACGGTGGTGCAACGAAACGTCCCTTCACCTTTATAGAGGCCCTCTCCCTATCCGCCTCCCCACTCTCACTCACTCACTTACTAGCTCACTCAAGCAACCGTCTCCACTGTCCCATCACCTTCTGCAAACCCCCAGGAAAACCCCGAAGAAAACTCCAAGCGCGCCAACGATGGAGAAGAAGGGCGCGTGGCCATCATCGCCTCCAAGGTCGCCGGCGAGGAGGCCTCTGTCCCCGTCTAGGCCCTCGTTGAGGCATCGAAGGTAGCCGCCGTCCCCGTACACACTATTAGGAAAAAGCTAATCAGTGGTGCGCCTTTTTTGAATTCTATGGCGCATATGATATGCGCCACAGAAATCTCAAAGTTCTATGGCGCATATTGGCAATGTGCGCCATGGTTTTTTTTTCAAATTTCAAAAAAAAGTGGGCCAGATCTAGACCGGAGGTGGGGTCACCAGAGATGGTGGTGGCCGAAGGAAGAAGGTGGGTGGATCAGGGGAGGGTCACCGGAGGAGGAGGACGCCGCTGCAGGAGGTGGTGGACAAAAGAAAAGGAGGCCGCCGCTAGAGGTGGTGGCCGAAGGAGGAGGAGAGGGTCGCCGGAGGTGGTGGAGGTGGAGGAGGTCGACAAACATGGTGGAGGTTGTGGCCAAAGGAGGAGGAGGTCACCGAGGTGGTGGAGGTGGAGGAGGAGCCCATGGCCGAAGTTGCAAAAGGAGGTCACCAAAGATTGGAGAAGGAGGAGGAAGGAGAAGGGGAGGAAGGGGAGGAGAAGAAGTGGAGAAGGAGAAAAGAGAGAGAGAGGAGATAAGAGAAGTGGAGGAGAAAAGAGAGAGGAGAGAAGAGAAGTGGAGGAGAGAGAGAGAGAGAGAGAGAGAGAGAGAGAGAGAGAGAGAGAGAGAGAGAGAGAGAGAGAGAGAGAGAGAGAGAGAGAGAGAGAGAGAGAGAGAGAGAGAGAGAGAGAGAGAGAGAGAGAGAGAGAGAAGTGGAGGAGAAAAGAGAGAGAGAGGAGAGAGAGAGAGAAGAGAGAGGGAGAAGGGGTGCCGACGGGATTCAAATTTTAAATCTCGCCCAATAATTCTGTGGCGCATATTGGAGATATGCGTCACATAATTTTCTCCCCATTTTTTATTTTTTGAAGGAAAAAACTTCTTTTGGCCATATCTTCTTACTCTTTTTGAATTTGGGGAATATGTAAAATCCAAAACGGCCTTTGGCCATTGAATTCGGATGGGAAATTTCGAGACGACCATTTTGATAGGTAAAACAAAAGTTATGGCCGTTTTATCGTGCCATGACCATTTTTTGCAAAATACATGGAAATTTATGTTTTCTAATTTTCCCTATAACTATACCCCAAAATATAACTACATCTCAAAGGAATTATTATTTTTGAAGTTTTTATCATTTTCATTTATTTTTTACAAAACTTAAAAGACGATCCACAAGGTGGGGGAAGGGGGTGAGATCTGTTTTTGAATTTCTGTGGACGCAGAATCTTCACATTCTGTGACGCATATTGCCATATGCGTCATAGAATATGGGGCACCACTTTCTGCGGTGGAACTCGCAGTCACTTTCTATGGCGCATATGAAGAAATGCGCCACAGAAAACAAGCATTTATGTGGCGCATATCACCATATGCGCCACAAAAAGTGGGTCATCCATACCTGGTCGCACCATATTTCTGTGGCGCATGGCGATTCAGATGCGTCACAAAATGTATAAATTTCTATGGTGCATTGCGTTGTACGTGTGCTACGAGATTTTAACTGTGGCGCATGGCTAGAGATATACGCCACAGAATAACATTTCTACCTATAGCTAGTTTCCTAGTAGTGCCAGGATCCGTCCCTGCTTCCACCGTAGCCGTCGGTCACACGCAGATCCCGCTCAATTGGGACCCTTATGAGAAGGAGGATTACATATGGCCGGAGAACCCCTACAACACCAGCATCATTGACCCATGGTCGGAGGTAACTAGGGTTTTCTTCCCTTCACTTGTTTTCCCCCATTCTCATTGTTGGATGCTAGATCGTGTGTAACTAGGGTTTGGTTGTTCGCATTTTCAATTTCTGGATGCTAGATCTTGGGTCATTTCCGCATGTTCGCATTTCAATCCGCTTGTTCGCATTTTAATCCTATTTTATTTATGCTCCGAGTTGTAGTTAAGGGATTTTCTAGTTAGTACTAGCGCCGATCTGTAGTTGGGATCGGTATTTGATTTTATTTGAGATTTTGGGATTGGAGAATTTAACTCACTTAGTTAATTTATGCAAATAATCATGAGATCTCAATTGTTTAATTTATACAACTAATTAATCTTAATAATCAAGGGATCTCAATCATATCTTTATTGCACACTACTATTTTTTCCAACAGGAGGAGAGCAACTATGTCTACACCGACGACGAATCCAGACACACCAAGGCTCATCAGGTGCCGAGAAAGATGAAGTCCGTACAGTACAACGCCTACTTTGCTGGCGACGTCTACGTGTGTCCTTTCTGCATAAGGAGACTCGGCGTCACCGACTTCAATTGTCGCGTGACACATGTCCAGGATGTGAGCTCCTGCAACCCCACTATCAGCCGTACCGTGAACGTCCACGTCTTCTTTGCTAAGCACAAGGCGCTCGACATTCACCTTCGCAACCTCCAGAAGGTGGCCATCGAAGAGGGTCGCATGCCCCGATCAAGCCCAAGGTGCCCAAGATCAAGGGATATGGCAGCAAAAAGTGGAGGAACCGCCAGAGGAAGGAGGCGGAAGCCAGGAGCTGGTGCTCAACTTATGTGTTGTTATTGTTGTTGTTGTTGTTGTTGTTATTGTTGTTGTTGTTGTTGTTGTAAAGTAGCTTCTTTTGTTTTATTTGTGTTAAACTTTTGCGATGCTGCTGAGCAGCGAATGTGTTGAACCTTATGCCGTACTATCTGTCGCTAATATATCATATATTAGTTGTTGTAAGCAGCTTTTCCATATTTGTTTTGTTTTTTAAATATATTTATGCTGCTGGTATGATTTGCTGTTCTAGATTTGTTATCATATTTTGCAAAAACAAGGGCCAAAAGAACAATGAATAAAAAAAGAAGTCGCTCTAGATTTGCTATCATTTTTGGCAAAAAAAAAGACATAACTGTTAGCGAGAGAGAGGAAAAGACGCTCTTAAAAATGCCAATTAACAATAAAAAAATAAAACTATTAATTTAGAAGAGAGGTGCGCACGCAACTGCCAAAGCGCCCCCACACGATCCCACACTACGCGGTCCTACACATCAGCATAACACGGTTCTGACAAACCGGACCTAAACGGTCCCACATGGCATGGCCCAATACGTCAGTATAATGTGTTCCGACCAACCGGCCCCACATGGCCCCGCACGACGCAGCCCCAAACGTCAGCTAACGGTCAACCTGACAGCAGCTTTCGTTTAAGCTCTTTGTTGGGTTTTAAACAAAAAATTGGGCAAAAATAAGAAAAAGTTAAGCAGCTGGGAAAAACCGAGTACCAGCGAAACAAGGGCACGGAAATAGAAATCCCTTAACTCAAATGTATGTGTGATGAAGATTTGAAATCCTAAATTTTGAAAAACAAGTTCATTTTGAAATTTGAATTCAAATCCCATCACTTACCTAAGTCAAAATTTAACACTAAAGTTCAATTTCATATTTTACAATTCAGTCCTAATCCATTCCTATTCTTTGGGATGTTACGGTCATCGTGAAGCTGAAGAACTGCACAGTGTATTCGTGGCTCGTCTGACCCATCTAGGCCTAGATCGGCCCTTCCGCACGCCCCCGCACGCCAACCTCTGCGCCACCTGTAGCCGCGAGCTTGTTGGGCCACATGATCGCTGCCGCTGCCCTGCAACACCGTCGGTGGAAGGTTCGGAATGGGCACCGCCATTGCAGACCAGGTCAACGACCGAGAAATCCGCCGCTGCCGCGCCTCCTGGGTTTGCCCGACGATGTTCTCGATGGCGGAGGGATGGGAGGGAGGCGTGAGAGAGGCTTGGAGAGGCCGGCGGCAAACGCCCCAGCGTTGCCCGGCATGGCCACACGAGAGCGGGTTTTTCTTCCTCGTAAGGCCTCCTTCGGTTGTGCGGGAACAAATCCAACGCATGCAACTGAGCCTCAGTTGGATTTGGTTGATCCATGTGCTTCACCCAATCCCTTCTCCAATAAATAATTATAATCCATGCTTTTTATTTTTCATTCGGTTACCCCAGATCCTGGAATGCATCACGTCCCCCGCGCGCTCGTAGAGCAGCTGTCATGTTCAGTTGTATTGCGTGGGAGAGTTTTTTTCCAAGCCTAGACAGAGAAGAATGGATGGGATGAACTGGGCCAAAATCCAGCTCGGGTTTAAACGAAGGCATCAAATTTGGTGGACTGGAAATTCTAACTCATCGGACTGGATAGCTGGGTTTGGATCACAATCCAGGTCAATCCTTGCGTCTGAAGGATTAAACGAACGGGGCCTAAGTGGGTTATATATATGTACGATTGGAAGTGATTAAAGAAAATAACTTTAACGCTGATGATTTCATGGTAAGCATATGCTCTCGGAGAGAAAGTCGGTCTAGCACAACATCTTAGATGCAACAGCTTTATTATCCAATCTGATAACCTGCAGGTTATTGAGACGATGCATATGAAGGAGGATTCTCATCCACCTCTTCATCGGCCATATTCGATGATTGTAGAATCCTTTCTTATGGACTTAGAAAGATCACCTTTGAACACTGCTATCGGGCTGCCAATGAGGTTGCACATGTGCTAGCTCGGTATATTGATTGTATTTGGGGCAATGACTCCCTAGCATCTTATTTTCTAAACTTACAAACGATGTAACAAAATTGAGGAACCGAAATCGAATGGGTTGATCTCTGTTTCATACTATAGATTTTTATTTTTATACTCCCGTATTAAATATGGAGTTATTACTCTTTCTTGTAACATAGCTAGGGAAAAAGTGAGAAAAAGTTAAACGGACGAGAAAAACTGAGTAACATAGCGAGGGGAAAAGTAAGAAAAAATTAAGCGGACGGGAAAAACTGAGTACAACTAACGAATCAGGGGCACGAAAATAGAAATCCCTTGATTGTATTTGGGGCGATGACTCCCTAGCTTTTTTATTTTCTAAACTTACAAACGATGTACTTCATCCGATCCATATTACTTGTCACTAAAATGAATGTATCTAGACATTAGTGCTAGATACATTTATTCCAACAACAAGTAATATGGATCGAAGGGAGTAACAAAATTGAGGAACCGAAAATCGGACGGGTTGATCTGTGTTTCATACTATAGTTTTTTATTTATATATTAAATATGGAGTTGTTACTCTTTCTTTTTTCTTTGTAAAAATGAAACACACAGCTGCCAAATGGTAGTTAAAGCCGTACGTACGTTCAAAACAAAAGAGCATTTGAAGCATAGCGGAGAAAAACCAATTGACTCCAGAACATTTTGCCAGCCAAAATATATCTGAACCCTCCTCTCTGGACTCTCTGTTACTGGTTCGCATCAATGTACATCTGCGATCTCTTCTGAACGTCAGACGACCGATTCCCCGATGAAACCCTTCGCCATGCATCAGAGTCGAGTTGACCTGATGAGTATGCATGTGATAGATATATGCACGCCTCGATTACAAGATTCACATCCCGATTACATTATCGTATGTACATCCTCTCAGGCCAAAAGCGACACGGGATTCAGGACCACATCGCGCGCGGCACCTTCTCGCTAGTTCTAGCCTGACCATATTTTTATGCGTTGATCATCGATCCATCCACCAGTGGCGAATCATGAGTGTCCCTGCCCTCTCCAGACAAGACATTCTTGCACAGCCACTAAGCCAGAATGAAAAAATTTAGGGTTTGCAAGTTGCGACTAAATAATTGGATATACTAGTAGGCTACTAGTAGCTAGCTCTTGATAAGCAAGCTCCTCTATATCGGGTCAGGCAGGCTCCTGGATTAACTGATCTCATTCTCTCCCCTCGTGGATCCCTATGATCCTTCCTTAACTAGCAAATACTAGTGCCACATATCTAGAGAGAGAACGCCTCCTCCATAACAATTGACAAGCCTCAATGATAAACATGCCAAAGCAACTTACCAGGCAAGATATCACACTAAGCAATGCGAGAAAATAATCATCGTTTTTTCCCCCTTGGGGAGGGGTGGAGACACCTAAACTATCGTGGTGATTTTCTTAAAATGTTAGAATTGTGAGAAGAAGGTTCGAAAATATTTGGAAAATTTATGCGAAGATATGTGAGCTACCAGATGAAGATATCGTGTAAATTTTGGCTACATAATATCTTTATTTGCTATCTGTCAAAAAGTTAGAGGTTATTATTTTTTCTCGGATCGTAAATGGTCATTTCTTTTAACAACAAAAATTAAGGGCATAAAATGCATGCCACATTCCACACACATGATTATTTCTAGGTTTAGAAAATAAATTAGAAATGCCTTTTGTGTGTTATAGAAACGTCCCAATGAGTTGGTCCAAGCACCCTATTTATAATTTTTGATACTTTTGAGACTCTTTATACTACTTTCTTGATGATTATTAAAGATCGGTAAAATTTCGCAAAAATAAAGTAAGTGATCTAAGTGAGGCCCAAAAATAATCCAGTAAGTTAGAATGGATGAGAAGAATATTTTTTCTTTTAAAAACTGCACCACATTGCACCAGTTTTTTCAACCAAAATCCCGATTTGAGTTCGGTTTGTTGGATTATTCGATGTTGATTGTGTTGAACCGATGATACTTCAAAACCTGCCATTTGGTTTACATCTACATGCTCTACATCCTGGAACATATATACTACTCTATTTGTCCGAATTAGATGTCGCAGATTTGTGTAGATTCACATCATCACATGTATCTATACACTAAATGTGAATATGTCATGATTCGTCAAAATGTCAAGTTAAAATTAAGCTTGTGTTGGGCGCAACGAAGGAGTGGGCATTTTCACCTGATACATATATATGTACTTTGTGTTGGGCGCAACGCAGACAAGGGCACATCGGCCTTTGCCAAAGGTGTATAGTGTTGCTTGTCACCCACTCATATGCACCTTTTTTTCCAGAGTTGGGCACAAACACACACGAATGTGCCGGTGCACTGCCTCTGAAGTCTGATCCAAATGCCAATGGAGATTTGGGATCGCTGCGCCCCCAGCTCCAGGCTGGCTTTCCATTTTCGGCCGTTCTGCATGTTCCAAGAACCCTAGTCGCTGTACCGTTTCTGTCCATTCATAGCACATATTTTTAGTTGCACCATGTTCTTGAGATTGACCACGCTGATTAAACTAAACCACATAAGGGCCCACTTCATCACTACATCCACTAATTACAAATTACTGTAACTTGTATCTCACAGAATGATCGACAAGGAATTATATATGTAGTAAATGAGAGTATATATGTGGAACATGGATATTATCTGGCCTCCAAAAAAAAACGGAAAAAGGGAACTATAAAGTGATTAAGCTGAAACTTAATCCCTCTTCTGATCATCAGTTCAAATCTTGTGCTTGTATGTAGGTAGATGTACGTGCGATCTTCATTCAGCAGTAAACCCTGGTGCATTCCGTCATCCTCTATCTATCTATCTGATTGATTCTTCGTCCAATTCCACATTTGGCGCATATGCATGGATTATTATGGATCCATCATCCGCTATCTATCAGATGCATGCAATCTGCAAAATTGACATAATCCAAAAATTCAGTATTTGCCAGGCCTGATTCAAACTATTGATATAGTTTTTCGGTGAACTGGTTGGTGGTATGTATATGAAGTTTATAGCTTACCATTTCAAACCATAATGATCTTGACCTTGTGCCTGGTCTCAGTTTACACCTCAAGAACAATAACTGGAAAAAAGAGTCAAGAAAAATGGACCCATCAGTTCATACTATAATCACTTCTAGTCGAAGAAATGCTACTTTCCATGCATGCATGGGTCTGATCAACGTGAGTGTGCAAAGTAATCATCATCACTCCGTGCTACTAATTTGTTAAGGCAATGGTGAAATTAACTCTAGCAACTTACAGTCTGAATCTGTTTTGTCCCACTTGGAGACATCTTCTCCGTTGTCATCCTCCTCATCCTCGTAGCATCCATCCATCTGGATCTTCTCCATTTGTTTGTCCTCTAGGTAATACTTCCTTGACGACGATGCCGCGTTGCTCGGGCGGGCGGCGCTCATCTTCTTGTGCAGCATCGTTTTAAACAACTACACGTGAAATTGAACGCATCAACTTGCATGATCAGTCACGCGTAAAGATAAAATGTTTCAAAAATTACACGTTTTGCATGGTCGATCACAAAATTACCTTCTCTAGTTTAGTTTCGACCGGATCCTTGAAGCTTGGCTGGGGCGCGAAGCCGCCGCGGCAGGCGAACATCTTCTTGAGGAGGAACTTGAAGGACTTCTGCTTGACGCCGCCTCCGCCGGTGGTGGTGGCCAGAAGATCCCTGGCCTTGCTGAGTATGATCTGCGTGTCCGGCGAGAACTCCGCCCCGTTCTGCCCCGCTCCCGCGTCGGCGGCCTGCAGCCTGAGCGAGAGCCGCCGGTCGACCTCGAGGCTGGAAGGGCAGTTGAGGAACCTGTCGAGCGGCAGGTTGTGCTCGTCTTCGCCGGCCCCCGCGGTGGAGCCGCGGGCGCTGGACTTGGACTTGGCGCGCCGGAGCAGCTTGTTCAGCGCGTCCTGCAGCTTCTTCACCTCCTCGATGGTGAAGTCCGGCACCGCCGCCTGCTCCTCCGCCGGCTCCGGTTGCTCGTTGCCGAGCGTCCCGATGGAGAGCATGCTCCAGTCGCCGCCGGCGCCCTTCTCCTCGCGGGCGTACTCCTGGTCGCGGCAGTGCTCCCGGGCCGGGGCATCTACACATGCACGACGTCAAACGCATGCATGATATGAGATCCTATACGTACTCGTCTCAAGTCTCATGATCAAGGTGAAGCAAGCAGAAACCAGTGCATGGGACGACGGATCACTTACTGCGAGCTGAGCTCCCGGTGGCGGCGGCGGCGGGACGTTTCTTCTCTTGTTTGGTGTTCAAGCGATTTTGCACCCAGTTAATGATCTGCCAATAAACAGAACTAACACTGTAAATTACACCATGCATGTACATACACATATATAGCATACTACTCTGAAAATTCAAGAAAACCCCTGTAATAAGTGAGCTTACCCCCATTGATGCTTTCTTCAAGCTACTAGCGGTAGGGAGCGGCTACCTTCTTGGATCGATCAGAATGGCCAGTGAATTCACCCAATGCGACGTACGGCAAGATCGAGCGATGAGCGCAGCAGTTTCAGGGTTTATTTTGCGGGTGCCCTCGGCCTGGTGATCAGCGAGCTAGGACACCGGAGCTTCTGATCTACTGCATGCATCGGGACGAAAGCTTGGGTGCTAGTAAAAAGAAGCTAGGAGAGGGAAGTGACTTGGATGGAGCAAAGGGTCCCCCTACCCCGTGAATTAAATAGGGTAAGTGAGTGGTGGCATCAGTCTGCTAAAACCCATGGATGGATGGCTTGACCGCTCGAGGGTATAGTGGACAAATTGCATCCAATGGTAGGCTTACATGTATGTACACTTAATTAATTAAATAAGTCTGGCTAAGGGGAAAAGGACAAAAAGGGTACCGAATTATCAATGTTTAATTAGGAGACCGTACTTCTTTTTACCATGGCTCGGTGGTTCTGGACAGTTCAGTGGGTGTTGTCTGTCCTATCATATCGTTGCATTGTACATCTCGGTGGCCAGTAGGCAGGCGCTCCACGGTTCTGGAACGATTTTGGGATCACGTCCTTGAGAAAAGCTGCGCCTGCAGCATAGTTCCAGCAAAACCGGTGGAATGTATACTACCACCAGGTCCACCACCGCCGGCATCAGGTGCCCGGCCGGTGCAGCAGTCCAAGAGCCTAAATCCCGTGAACCCAAGCGGGCGTACGTGGCGGCGCGAGCGCCACCGGTCGATGACTACATATCGGTTTCGCTAATTCTCGGTCAAGCCAGTGAAGGTAGAGCTCACTTGAAACATAATTAAGCCATTGAATTTTGTATCACGACTCAGTTACAACTGAGATTTGTTGGTTACAAGTGGAATTGCAACTAAGTTCTTCTTGGTTGCAAGTGAATTTACGACTGAGACTTTTTTGGTTGCAAGTGGGATTGCAACTAAGTTCTTCTCGGTTGCAAGTGAGTTTGCAACCGAGATTAGCGAGTTGCTTGATATACACCTAGCTAGAGCCGCTACGTGGGCTCACACGGACCAGCCATCCGGCCCCTAGTTTAACCATGGGCGAGCTCGTCGGAGATTGGGCTCGATGCTCCTCCCACTTAATTACGCCCACTAAACCGCGAAGCGATCGCTCCGGTATTTAGGACGGGGAGAAGGTCTACGGGATTGGAGGGAGGGGCCTCGTGGCGACTAATTAATCTAAGCACGCCGCTAATCACTATGCCCCCAAGACTAATGGTGGTCCGGGCATGGAAGGGTTAGACGACGGGGAGGAACCAGTGATTAAACAAACAGGTGTCAGCCCGACATTAGGTGGTCTGGTCTGGTCGTGACACTTGGCGTCTCGGATCATGCTTTTTTTTATTTTCAGAGTGTTGGATGGCCTGTGATTGGCCACATCGGCGTGCTAGCTCCAACGTAGTAGTAGATCGCTTTGTTTTAAAGAAAGTGTGCTTTACATCCTCCAGGGCCTCCACGTCAAGGCCATGCTAAGGGAGAGTGCACAAGAACAGTCAAGGATCCTTGCCTCCACTTGTCCTGTTGCACGTCGTTCTGCTTTATGGTTGTGTAGAAAAAGGACTGTCAAGTGCCTTAAGACTGATAATTAGCCGTCCCTGGGCAGGTGGCCAAACGTACTATAGCAAAAAGATAGGTCATAGTTTGTAAATAATTTCTACCCTCTGCTTTCCCATTTGCACAATTAAAGCGTACTGGAACATAGGGATGCAGAGGTGGGACAATTAGGACAAATGGGATATCACTTTTAGACTATTAGACTAACTTTAATTTAGGTGGGATAAGTGGGATAAACGGGATATGTCAAATCTAGCTTATTCCACTTGTCCCACTTAGTTTTAAGTTAGTCTAGTAGTCTAAAAGTGATATCCCGCTTGTCCCAATTGTCCCACTTCTGCATCCCTACTGGAACACTCGGTTAGCTCAAACTTACACGAACTACTCATCCAAAGTTATGATTTACCACAGGCATGTTGTACAACCGAAGAGACCTGATCATTCTTGATCAAGCCATTCAAAGCTTATACAGTATGCCCACGCACAGACCTCGACAAACTCTATTATGTACACAGTACAAGACCACCGCCACTACGACTCGGACCCTCCACAGCACACCTCAGAACAGCAATCGTAGCAGCCGAGGCACGAGAGTGCCGCGCAGATCTGCGCCATCATGATGGCACACTGGTCGTTCATCTTGTTGCACACCTTGATGCAACACATGCAGCACAGGCAGTCAGCGACACGACCGCAGCACCCACCCCCCTTCTTGAATATCTTCAGCGTCTCCTCCGGTTTCTCCTCGCCGAAGCCTGCGAGGAGATTTTCCCTGGTGGCTGCTTTGTCACCAAATCCTAGTCTTAGACCATTAAGCGGGATCCGTAGTGGCTCATTAGCTCCTTTTGGTCCTTTTTGTTTCTGCTTGCCCTGTACAGTCCACACAAAGTTTAGTTAGATATAGGAGTAACGTTCCGAATTGATTTACATTGGCAAATGAAACATCACTATATACAATGAAATTATCTCTAGGAACGATGTGCCCTGGAGAAGGCATATTATCTGTGGGACCTACTTTTTGTGGTGCATCCAATTTGGTTTGAAGTGCAACCATGCTTGTGTACTCTGAAAGGATGTTGTGATGTATGCTTAATCTCGCCACCTGTGAAATAGAAGAAAATGAGTTACTCAAGAACTATGGGACCATATACTATTAACTGAACCGATTCAAACCAAATAATACAAGATTTGCAACACGAGCAGGAAAACTGTATGGTGGTGATTAAGGAGAACCAGCTCCAATCCAGAAACGGAATGGAAACTGATCACCACGACAGCATGTAGCAACAGCCACGACTTTAAACATATTCGATATGAACAACTTATGAAAGTTCTTCAGAACAAGCAATATATAAGAAACAAATAACTGCTTTGATTGAAATATCAGCAACTTTCAAAACCATTCAACAACCTTTTTACTTGTCTACATGTATGAAATGTGGGAACTACTCATGTTTTGGTGCATCTTCAACTTTGGTACCATAACAAGTTCTGGTTCCAGAATAACTCATCAATTTCTAATTGTATTAGACACAAAGTAGAGGTTTAAAGCCACAAAAAAGAAATGCAACAATTGGCTTAACCTACAGCTTACCTTTCTCTCCAACTGTTTGTCTGAAGAAAGCCATGCCTTGGCTGTGAGAAGAGCAATCTGCTGTGCCACGAAAAACTGGGATCCATAAACAAAAGGTAATAGAGATCTTGTCAGCATATAATAGGAAAAATGGATAGTCCTAGGCATCTAATACCACTTAGCCTGAGGTTTAAATCATCTTCAGAGAATTAAATAAAGATGCTGAGCAAGTCCATCAATGGATAGAAAAGGTGCAACTCCTAAGACAAATGTACAAAGTAGCAAGTCTGGACATCTTACTTTATCAGGAGGCATGTCTGTTACGTGCTGGACCTTCAGTTCAATCGAGATATCTGTCATATCAGCCAAGTTACCCTTTACTATAACCGTCTCAGGGAAGTTGCCTTTGTACTTTCCAGATACACACAGAGGAGACTCTGCCGAAATGTCTGGAATGTACTCAGAATCAACCTGAACAGAAAAACAAAAATCAGTAACAGGACCATCAAATACTAAAAAAAAAATCTAGCTACACTTGCAAGATCTTGCCCCACCTCCCGTTCATCCAACCCTGCACAAATATGATAAGGATGCCGCAGCTTAAAAGAATCTTAAAAAAAAAATTTGTTACTCAAAAGAGCAGCATAAGAAAGTTCTATGAAGGTGTGGTAAGCATGTATGGTTTAATTCACATCTATGCACGGCTAGAAAAAATTGACTGAGCTGTCAAAATAGGATACCAACATAAAAGTGTCTACAACATTATAAGACATGAAAGTGATGCCAGCAAGAACTGCATAATGCAATTTACCGCAGCCAATAATGCTGAAGGGATAGCTTTTTTATCATAAGAATCCTACTACAAAATGGAACTAAAAAATAAAGTAATTTTAGATCGATAGTGCATGATAAAATTAATGTAGTTAACTACGCATAGACTCACTTCAAAATCATCAAGATATTTTGTAGCGTCTATGGAGATATTTGCCACTATTGTATTTGATGCTTTCTTGAACCACTTAAATATTCGGCTCTCAACTGATCCTGGATAAAAAAATCAGAAGAATTGTTACCATCATGGAGGTTTGCTAACTGACTTTAATAAGTTATGTGTTTATAGTCCAATTAATGCGTACAATTAATGATCAGATTGTTCAAGCAGAAACAGTGATGATAGGAGAATAAAGGACAGCAGCGCAAAAGTGGAGTAAATCACGACCAAAGAGCACAGTACAGAATATAAAAAGTAGGGTAGCTCTCAGCCTATAAAGCAAAGAGGTTTCTAAGAAATACTTGTGTCACCTTAAAGAAAAACTTGGCCTGCATCAGGACTTCCGCAGATAATAGTTTTTTTAGGTAGAAGAATTGATATACTTCTGAGCAAACTTGGATGAAATTTGAATATCAGATCAATAAAAATTTGAACAGATGACAGTATATACTTCATATTTGCCGCATATCTAGCATTTTTCTTCTTTTGAAGTTATAGCATCATCTAATCAAATACTAAATTAATAATATACACCTCATGGCCATCGCCAAAACTTCCAATAAGTCTAGAATTCTCAAGCAAGCCACAGAATAAGTCTATACATAACATGCAGATCAAAGTTTTCAATTCAAAGCTCAGAAAAGGGGCATATGGCATATACTTCCTCCGTACGGAAATAAGTGACTTAGATTTTTCTAGATTCGCATGTATCTCACACTAAAACACGTCTAGATACATTCGAATCTAGACAAATCTGAGTCACTTATTTCCAAAAGGAGGGAGTAGTTAGCTAATTCAATAAAACATAGAGGTGGGGTTCGTTCACTACCTGTTTCAAGTGCAGCATCATAATGCCCCTTGCCAATTGATGCCAGCATGCGCAAGAAATAATGGTTGCAATATACACCTAACATTTTCAGGTGAGAAGGGTTGCAAATAATTAGACAAGAACACAGCCAATTACTGAGTAATGAAAAAAAGTAGTAACAAAACAGTTCGACTCATGAAACATTGAAATTAATAAATTACAACACTAAGTTGTTTGTAAGCTTTCTTTCACATGGGAATAAATATATGCATATCAGCATATGAAAGATCACCAATAAGCTTGAAAAAAATCTCCATTTAAACCAAAGAACTGGGATATACTTCCTCCGTCCCAAAATAGATGTCTCAGATTTGTCAAAATTTGAATGAATCTAGACACTATTTAGTATATAGATTCATTCAAATTTTGACAAATTTAAGACATCTATTTTGGGACGGAGGGAGTAGTTCTAGAATTCAGATACTCCCTCTGATCCATATTAGTTGTCGCTGATTTATTTAGTATAAAGTTACTAAAATAACAATGTACAGGAAGGTGCTCCTTAAGATTACCTAGTCCAAAAGTTGAAATTCGGGGAGATTTAGATCCTCTGCTGATGAGCTCTTTTTGCATAGTTTGGCAGATGTTATGTTCATCATCAACCGATCCATCAGTCATAAGAAAGATTTGTGGAAGCACATCATGAGCACTTGACAATAAAGCCATTGCCTTGCGTGAGACAAAAAGGAGAATATGAGACGACAGAGAGAGAAAGAGACCATGAATAACATATGCCCATACCCAATTGATATTGGGTTCGAAATAATAATACCTCGCTTAAAGGATGCATAATATCTGTGCCACCCTCAGCAACAAAGTTTTGGTTCATCCAATCAATCGCACCTGCTATTGTTTTCTCATTTACTTTCTCTAAACAGGATGAGAATGAATGGAGCTCGTCATTAAATGTTACAATGTTGAAGTAATCTTCTTGCGCAAGTTCTGAAAGAGCTGTAGACACTGCACTCTTCACATTCTCAAGAGGTTTCCCTTGCATGCTTCCACTTGTATCAACAACAAACACAACTGCCTTTTTGAAGACCTATTGGATTGCTTTGATCAGATAAAGTACCAAGAAGGCAAATTTTATGTAGCAACAAGATGAAATTGTTCTGAATTGATAACCAAAAATTTATAGATACAAATTACTTAGATTGCAGCACTGTTTCTTGTGACTTCAAAGATATAAAGTATCAAGCTAGCACTTCTTATCAGCATTTCTCTATGCGAAATAACACAATCGAATGGCAGCATAAAATTATTTCAAGATAACAATAGTGTATTATTGTGGGATCATGATATGATAACAGTGGTGTTGCATTAGCTTAACCAGGTTACAAGAGGTCCCTGCCTTTAAATAGAACATTTTCCAAGTGCAGACATTGCGATCAAGGAAGATATGCTTCATCATATTAAATGAATGATGGAAGTGCAACAAAAACCAAAGAAAAGAAGCTAACCTTTCTATTTCCATTTCCAGGTAAAAGGAAAATGCTGAACCTATCTCTATCATCATAATCCTGTGATGTTGAGGGCTGCAGGAGGATACCACCAGACAAGTCGCCCGAGTAAACCTGTAAACATCCACATAAATTAGGCACACGCAATGACACAAAAGGACACATAGCCAGCGGCAAACTTGAAACATTAAATTGCAATAAATCCACATGAAAGTTCATCATCCTCTGATCATGAATTATTTCCATTAAAATGCCCAGGAACTAGTGCAGCTAACCAAGATCATAGAGGGATTAACTCACACTGTAGGAAAAGGTGAAATCTTTGTTCGACCAACTCTCAAGAATTGCTTCATGCAGGAAAGACAATTTGTCACCCTGCCTTGCCTTTTCCTGAAATCAATATGAAGATTAAACATTTGGAAAGGCTATAGATGCACTCAAATGCAGATAAGAAATGTTATCTAAGGAACAAATTATAGGTGATTACCTTCAAAGGGTGGCTTGTGCCCTGCAACAAAACCTCTTTACTGAATCCACTATCCACAGTCAACTGAATTTTCTCCCTCTTCATGAATACTTTTGGTAATGGATTGACAAAATATGGGAAACGGAAAGGTATGTCGACCGAAAAACGTCCATTGTCATAGTGTAGCTTCTGAGACCATGTAAATGTGGCTGAAATATCCGCTCCGCCCTCCACCTTGATTTATATGACAGCAACACATCAGCAAAGCTACAGCTTCATTTAAAGCATAACAGTGAAAAGGCGGAAATATATATGTATATAAAAAGTACCTGTGGTATTGTCAAGCAAAACATGTGGGGTTTCAAAAGGCCCACACTATCAGCTTTACCAATATTCTCCATGGTCTGATCTTCTACTTCGATTACTTGAGTATTGTATGATCTTCTTCCAATAGTAACCTCAGCGCCTAGAATTGAACCCTATTAGCCAAACCGTTCTTAGGTTGAGACCATCACATAATATAATTACAAATAATAACCATATAAACAAAGTAGGTACTCAATGCTTCATTTGATGTATTTTTTAACGGTGAATGGGGAATTAAATTATACAGGAGATGACCTGCAAGTACGAAAAATAATTTAAAGAATTTCCGCATTATTTTTACCTATCAAGTTTTTTAAATTCAAGCAACGAAAATGACTTTTTAAACAAGAAATCTAATGTCAGTCCAGGTGCTTGAGTTAGTTTTTTACTTTGTTTATGTCCTTGTCAGCCCACTCTGCAAGGCAAGATAAACAGCAGGAATCCAACTGCACTTAACAATACACATCCCAGATCAATAACTTCACTATCAAATTAATTTCCACTTCGAATTCATGTCCTACCACATTCTGAATGAACATCAAGTAAACTTATATATGCTGAAGTAAAGGCCAAGAAATCCGGTATATGCCGATATGAGTGTCCAAATGATATAATGCAACATATCCTGTACACCCCAAGTGTGTGTTCGGCACTTGCATCCCTTCCAGTGAGACAACTTGATCATGTAATAGTTGAACATACTATTCTATTATAACTGAAAGCATCCCTTCTACATGTCTAGAACTTACGGACGAAAGCTATTAAGTAGAATTTAGTATCGGCAAGCCAACAATTGCAGTCAGCCACCTTGACACAGCAAAAAAAACAATCACAGCATATGACAGAAAAGGTAGAAGCCCTTAACGGGCATCCTTTTAGCCGCCCCAGCCAAGTAGAGATCAAATGCACTACCAGAAACACCGTATTATGCAATTCACCCAAAATCATGGTGCCGCCGTATTCTAGCACCACAGCCCAACAGCAAAGTACAAACGGGACAAAGGACTGAAGGGGGCATGCTAAATGAATTGAAATACTAACGGCTGAAGTGCACAGAGCAAACTGCTAATCGCGAGGGGATGCACCAAACAAAAGATTCATGGGCCCTAACTGTGCACCAACTTTAGTCAGACGGACACAATAACACTCGGCGCCAATCATGTCAACCCTCACCTAACTGAATCTCCCAGAGGCAAGGAAATAAAATTGCAATATGTTCACACGGTGAAAGCAGAGTCCGACGGGCTCACCTGTTCTCCCATGGGTAGGATGAGTCTGACGTCGCACTCGCGGCTGCGCGTGATACAGTGCAGCCACCAGCGCGCGCGCAGGGTGACGGCGGCCACGTCCAGGGCGCAGTCCACCGCCAGGTCGATCTCCTTCATCTGCAGCGGGATGAGCGCGGGCGGGTCGAGGCGGCCGTACACGTAGGGCTGGTAGCTTGGCACGTCGGGGGTGTCGACCGAGCCGGGGTCGGCGACCACCGCGTACGCCATCGGCGCCGAGGGCAGAAGCAGCGCGGCCGCCGCGTCGGGGCCCCGCTCCATCCCCGCGGGCGGCCGCGGCGGGGGCAGCCCGCCCGGAAGCACGAGCCGCTTCGACAGCTTGAGCCCATCCTCCACGGAGCGCGCGAAGTCCTCCATGGGGAATGGATGGATGGTGCCCGCGCGCTGCCGCTGCCGCTGCCGCCGCCTAGGGTTTCAATGTGATGGGGAGACGGGAGGGGGAGAGAGGGGTGTTCGATCTTGTTGATGTTGGGGGTGGGGAGGAGGCGACGGGCGGTGCGGCGGCGAGACGGGCGGAGTTTTTATTGGGAAGCGTCGGGAAGATGTGAGATTGATTACGTTGGCCGGAGAGGGAAATGATGAGCTGGGTCGGGGTTGCGAGGAGGGAGGGATGCAGGCAGGCGAGAGCTGGGGGTGACAGGCTGCGGAGGCGGTGAGAATAAGGAGCCGGCGGCGTGGGCCCCAGGGTTGGGTTGATTCGTATTCGTTAGTCGTTTCGTTTGTCTTGCCAAAGATTGTTTATTTTTCTTCGGAAAAAAGGTGAAAGCCTGAAACTACCGCGTGAGTTGGGTTGTTAACTTGTTGCGGTGGTTTGAATCTGGTGCAGCTGGGGTTGGCATCTTTTGTTAGCACCCGTGATTTCATTTCTATTGTTTTTCAAACCACCAATTTTCAATGTTCAGAAGTTGGTGTTCAACAAAGTCTAAAGTTTGGACGAATAGGGATGCATGCGAATTTAATTCCATTGTTGGAAAATTCATGTCCAGCGATGGTTCAAGTATGAAAATTATTTCTTGAAACAGTCTTTCACACCGCTATATTAGTTTAACAACCACACAGTACACCAATTGTCTACTACTAGGGCAAAACAACACAATCAAGCTCAAAAGACAGAAGAGAAAGGAAAAAAATAAGTAGAATCCAAAAAGAACACATCTCCGTAGAATCCAAAAATAAGTAGAATCCAACAAAATAAGCTCAAATGACAGGGATTTCTCCCACCAACCCAAAAAAAAAAACATCTCCGTAGAATCCGTAGTGCTCCACCACACTTTTCACCCACCAACATACACCGCCACGGTCTTGAAGTCATTACCGTCGTCTCACCATGACAAACGTTGTGGGACCGGCCGGACTGGGAAGAGCCAGGGTTTGGCAGTACCACAACCACTCGGAGGGAACAACCTCTACCTCTTTCAACTATGAAAATTATACAAGTAATACCACGTATGTGTTTCGCAAAATAAAGGTAGTACTACCACATGTGACCCGTAAAAGAAGTACTTACTACATATGTTGATAGATACTTTTTTGGGGGTAAGTTCCATTGTTTTTACTAACTCGAGGTGGGTTAGAGTATCACATCTACGTATGATCCCACTTAAGCCTGTGCATACATGGTTTGGCTAGTTTGATTGGTTTGGTCTAGTTCAAATTTTTATACTACATCCAAACTTTAGATTTTATTTGTGAAAGAAATTGAACTAGCCTCTAACTTTCCGGTTTGACCGGGTTGGCCGCTTTCATTATTTGCCCACCATTAATCCCACCGATTGGGAGGTGTCCAAAGAGAAAAAGGAAATACAAACTAGCCCTCTTACAAGCACACGTATCCAATTTCGGATGAACATGTATCCAACAGGAGATCACACGCATCATGTCTTGATGCTCTTGATGATTGTTGTGGTGACCCTTCGTCCATAGCCCACCGTAGTGACAACGGTCAAGAGTGGAGGTTGAGCGGCGTATGTCACCACACATAGGTGACCGACTGCCAAAATTGATGAGTACACGTACATTTGATCTCGATGAAATTAGTTGGAACTTTTCAAATACCATTTGCTTATGCAACTAGATGAGCGCCTACGTCAAAGATATATGTTGTTTCAGGAAATTATGCCAAGGAAGTTTAAATAGCGCAAGTTTCGTGTTGTTGCTCCTTGGCTTCAACTATTTCCTCTATCTCGAAATAGATGTTGGAGATTGATTTGCATATATCTAGATGCGTTTTATTATATTGGTACATGCGAATTTAGATAAATTTTTGACCTCTATTTCGAGACAGAAAGATTACTAATCATATTGAATCTTGAACTAAGATTTAATAAAAAAAATACGATGGGCAAATTCGAGATCCACCAACTCATGAAAAATCAAGGGCAGTGTAATTAGTCACCAATAAACCGAGCAAGCAGAGGCGTATCTGGGAATGCAAAAGTATGTTACAACCACATGTACATTAGATTTACTTTGAAACTATTTGTTAGAATTATAAATATATTTAGACCAAAACATACTACTCCATCCATCCTAAAATAAGTGATTTGGCTTTGTTTAGATTCACATGTATCTCTATATATATACTAAAACATGTTTTGATACATGTGAATCTAGATAAATGCAAGACACTTATTTCGGAACGAATGAAGTATTTGCAGTATCATCCTCGCAAAATTTGAACCCGTATTTCGAAATTACACTGTTTATGTCAACTGTGTCACCCCCAATGGTCTGAACCTAGATGGCTAGATCCTCCACTGCAGGCAAGTGATTATGATTGTCGAAAAGCAAGCATGCAGTTACGCTTTGCTGTTAAAAAAATAACCCATCGGCTTCGCTTTCATCGTCATCTCTTCTCAACTAAAAGATGAAACAAAAGAAATCTTTGCTTCTACCGATCTTTGGCGCAATGCCGCAAGACGTGGCGTCGACCGAACACGGGACAAGACAGGCGTGATAAGCTGATAGGCTCCTCTCCTCTTTTTTTCTTCTGGACGGATAAGTCATCTCTAGTTTGCAGATCAGAAGAAACAGGTCGGTGACGATCGTGCTTATGCTAGCGGGCGGGCCCGGCCGGCGGTGAGCGGACCCGCGGGCGGTTTTCCAAGCGCGCTTAAACCCACCAGCCCAACGGCAACACTGGCCGGCCCATCCTCCGCGCGCCACGTGTTCCCACTGGACCCCCTCGCGCTGCATGTGACCGTGACCACCGCAACGCCCCAGCGCCGATCAACCGGAGCGGTCCATTCCGAGACCAACGGGTGGGATCCGTCAGCAGCGTGGGGTCCGCCGGGCCAGCACGCGGCGTTCGGGTTAAAGCCTGTAACGGCTAGTTTTCTTGGCCCTTTTGTGCCTGCGATTCAGGAGACCGTTTCATGATCAGCTGGAGTCCGTTCACGCCACACCGCGCCTGGTCGATGTTTTTTCCTTGTAGAAACATACCTGGCCCATGTGAATCAAAAGGAAAATTGCAAAGGCTATACATTTGGGGCTAAGGTTTCAAGAAACGCTCATTTTTCATTTTTTTTTACAAAAAACTATTCCTTCCGATCCATATTACTTATCATAAAAATAGATGTATCTAGACATGTTTTAGTGCTAGATATATTCAATCATATGGCAATTAATATGGATTAGAGGGGTACAAGATCATGCTAAAAGTTTTGCCGAAAACACTCGTAGTGTCATTTAGCCAGGCTAAAGTTGCCCGGTCCTATTATCAAGATAAAATGGCAACACGAAAGGATAATACTAGGCGTCCCTTGGAGGATTTGTGTTTTTTATCCCCCGGTCCTCAGCCAACCACGTGTCCTCTATTTTGGGTCAAAATCCCGCTTTTACTATAGAAAGTCCCGCTTTTGCTACATATTGTTCCGCTTTTGCTGCATGTAGAAAGTCCCGCTTTTGTAGCAAAAAAGGTTCAGTTCAGGAAATAGAAAAACAGACTGAACCTCGCCGGAGACCTTGTCGACGACCGTGAAGCAAAAAAAATGTCCTAATGTAGTAAAACCGACTTCGCCGGAGACATCGCCGGAGACTCTCGTCGGAGACCTTGTTAGAAACCTCGTAGCAAGAAGTTTACGCTATTGTAGCAAATTTAGAAAACTTATATAGCAAAATAATTATGCTAACGTAGCAAAAGACGACTTTGTCGGAGACATCGTCGGAGCAAAAACTTGTAGCAAAAAAATATGCCATTGTAGTAGCGCCGCTCGTCGCAGGTAGCAAAACCAGAAGCCGTATGTAGTAGGTTCGATCGCCGTGTGTAGCAGGACCTGTTGCCGCAGGTAGCAACTCTGGAAAACAGATATCGCCAGGTTCTTTGTACCAAAAAAATATGCTATTGTAGCGAACTTTGAAAACAAATTTAGTAATTTTTTTTGTACCACCGTAGCAAAAATATGACTTCGTCGAAAAAATCGCCGAAAGCACAGTAGCAAATTTTTATATTAAACTAGCTGAAAAGTAGAACTTTTGTAGCAAAATAATCATCCTAAAAATAACATCTTAACAAAATCCTAAAATCATCGACGAAATGGTGGCTGCAGGCGCAACCTGCTGCGGCGCGGGTCTGTTGGCGACGCGTGCGGGTCCAGCGGCAGCGCGGCGTGGCTGCAGGCGGCCCGGTGGCGCAGGGCTGCAAGGGGCGCGCGCGAGTCAGCGGCGGATCGGACCAGCCGTGGTGGCGGGTGCCTTCCCCTCGGCGGCGGCACGGACACGGGCTAGGATCTAGTTTGGCGGCGGCGGGTGCTGGTCCGGTGGCGGCGACGGCGGGTGCTGGTCCAGTGGCGGCGGCGTCTCCATCTCCGGCGAGCCTGGTCCAGTGCGCGGTGGCGTCTCCATCTCCTGTGAGCCTGCACGGCGGCGGATGCTTGTTTCCAAAAGTAGAGGTAGTTTGAGGATAAGTCATGTGATATGGGCCTGTTAGTTTGGGGAAGAAAGCGTGCAAGTACTAAACTCCACGCAAGGTAGAGCGCGACCCAGGGGATCATTTTGTTCGATCCCCCGGCGGATACATATCATTTCCCAACACGAAAACGGTTAGGGAGATAAACGTTGAGCTCTTCTAAACTATGTGCTTTTTTTCATGGACCTATATGTCAACCTCCCTCTCTCTCATCTGGGTTCATATGTCTCCCTCTCTCTCCATCCTGGCAAGACGGAGACACCACTTTGTTTTTTTAGTTCCTGCTTATTCCTTTTTTTATTCTTATTATTTCTTTTTTCATTCGACCGCACCACCTATCTCCCGTTGTTCACTCCACCGTCATCGCCCCTCCCATCCCCTGTTGTCTACTCCAGTCACTTTGTTGGCGCCGCCCCTCCTCTTCTCTGTTGGAATTTGATGAGTTTTGGGCTGTTGTGCCATTAGACAAATTCTGAAATTCTCTTTGCCCACTTGTATATGGCAGCATATGGCTGTGCTAGTGGTGCTAAAGTTTAGTCTCATATTGCTAGTTGAACAGGAGTTGGACCACCTTATATAGTAGAGTGTTGCACCACTCACTAAGGTGTGACAAGAAGAGTAGCCCTCGCGCACTCCTCCTCCGACGCCGCCCGCCTCGCCTCGTCACGATGCGCGCGCGCCGCGGGTTGCAGGAATCTCGTCGAGCCGAGCTTTATTTTGCTGGTTGGGAAAACTGATTATGAGTCATTAACGGACGCGTTAAATACAGTCGTTTCTAGTTTTTATGGACGTGGTTGTTACCGACTCGGACGTGGGCTGGGCCCATGATCTTCCTAACCTACACTATATAAGCGTCTGGGCTAAACCTAATCGGCACCGAATCAATCCACACACGCGCCGACCCTCCAGAACCTTGCGCCGCCGCTTTTGTCTTTCCCATCCCGGTTGGCGGTGTGCATCGTAGATCGGGACAGTAGGCCTTCGGAACCCCGCCTCTCGTGAACCTGTACGGGTGAGGGGCGATTAGGTTTATGGGGAGCGCTCAAGCGCGACTACTGGCATCCACGACATCGTCCTACGGCGAGTTCCCTAACGACGACTTCTTCCCAGACGTCAGCGGCCTCTTCTACAACCTCAACATGGGTGACGCTGCTGCAACCACTGCGGCTGCTATTCACCACTACTTGTTACTCTGCCCACTATATGCCTTAAGCATATATGACCCAACCCACTTGACCAACCAATCCTAGTTTTTACTTACAAGCTTTATACTTTATTTCTTTATCAAAGCTATTCCTTAGATTTTACTTAAGTGAATTATAGATACTAGAAAGTTATCTGAAGGTTGCATAAAGAGCATAAAATTTGGCCTAAGCTAGATAGTCTTAATGTCATCTTAAGGCATGCGATTGAACTTAGTTAGAACTCCACTAGTTTACCACCCCTCATTATTGCTTACCCCCACCTGTAGATGCTAGTGCTAAGCATAAAACTTGATCAACTTTAGATGGGAATACTTGGTGGAAAAATGGTTATGAAAACCTTGGAATGATGGATCATTCTATTGAAATGTTTTGGACATGTGTTTCCAAACACCTGATGATTTTGGTGAAGAAAATGATGAGGCATGAGCCTTAGCCCTTTATAAAACTGATGGTTGTCTGGATGCGATACCATTCCAATTTTATCGTACAACCACAATACCCGAAGATTGGGTAGGGCTTGACTGGAAACTTATATACCTTAGTATTAGTTCCCTCACGGCCAAGGTCTGAGCTGAGGCTACCTTGTGAAGATTGTCCACCTGTGCAGTACCCAAGATGACAGTTGGTCATGGTTGGGAGGCCAAACTCACAGGAGAGGTGCTTATACTAGGGCGTGTAATCGAAAGGTTAGGATTGATTATCCGCATACTGAGTATGGTGAATTCAGGATTTGTTCCTGACGGATGTATCGAATGTTGTGGTGAAAGTGTACAATCTCTGCAGAGTGTCAAACTATTCGAATAGCCGCGTCTGCGGTTATGGACAGTTGGAGTGGTCATACTGTTCCCCCGTCAGACTTTTCAAAATGACTTGTGAAATGATTTGAAACTTTGACTTGACCACAATAGAGTTGTGATATGGAATACAAGTTCCCACCTAGGAGTTATAAATTTGTGACGAGCATTCGTTGCTTCTAAACTTAGTAGAGATAAATCTGGCTTTTGCAAAACAACCCTAGAGCCTATTGTCCTATTATCCAAAAACCGTTTTACCTGTTAGTATTAGTTTGCGAGTACTTAAAGAGTACTCATGGCTTTGTCCCTGGCTATTCCCATGGCCAGACTATGAAGAGGAGTACCTGGAGGATGGACCCTAGGAAGGTTACGACAACTAGGATCATCTCCCATCGTCAGCATTGCCTATGACCCTGAAGATGGAGCTTCGCCTACGCTACCGTTATTATTACGTATTCTGTTGCTTGATGTTGTATTAAGAACTGGATCATGAGATCCCTATTTGTGTAAGACTTATGTATCGTTTGTAATGGATGATGTACTATGGTATCCAATTCTGTTATGTCTCGCAAAAATGGTAATCCTGGGATTGCGATGTATGGCATAACAGGCATCTGGGATTAAAAATCCGGGTGTTGACAAGTTGGTATCAGAGCCATCCTGACCATAGGAGACCCTAGTTAGACTAGACGTTTCAACTAAAAACTTAGTTTCAAAACCAAAGAAAACAAATATTTACAAAAACTTATTCTCATTCTTATCTCTTTGATTCTTTCAGAAAAATTCATGTTCCTCAAAAACTCTTGCAAAATACCTAAAATTTTGACACACTTGATCACTCTGCTAACCTACTCATCCTCTATTCTTATAGATGGACGTGAAGTACAGCAAGTTTTATCAGTTGGGGAATGGAGGAGACCTGATCTTTGAGAGGGATTTGGACCAGCTTTCGGAACTTCTGGAGCGTCCGCACCCTGAGTTCTTCGGAGCTCAGCTCAATGTTCAAGGAGGAGAAGATCTGCAGTGGCTAATTGTTCCAAGTCTCCGAGGAAAGATTGAACCTCCCACTGCGGAGGGAATTCAGTTTACCTTGAGGGAAAACAACTGGCTCGATGGACTTGCCAGAGCAATGCAGGAAGCTCTTTCTCGTCTGTGCGGGCAGAGCATCAATCAGATCAAGGGTACTCGCTTTGAGTTTTGCCCAAGGCGTGATGCAAATGGACAACCACTGGAAGCCCCATACCACCCCGAGCTGAATACCCAATTGGACCACCTTAGCTTCATGATGTATGATCGTCAGCAGGAGTTGGACAACTGTCGTAACTACTGCAACCACAAGTCTGCCATCATCAAGACGAAGGACCAGACCATCGCCATGCTAGCAAAAGATCGCAAGTCTCGCCACCGTCAGCTCGACAAGAAGGAGCACATTATTGCCCGTCTTCGCCACCGCATCTCATCTCTGGAGGAGACCATCCACGAGAGAGACATGCAGTTGGAGGAAAGGGAGAATGCCGGAGAGGATCTTCGTGGAGACCCCTACTCCTATCTCAGCGATGATGATGATTTTCTGGAAGATCAGGCTATGGATTTCTTCACCGATGAGGACGATTTCGCCTTCATCGATGATGATGAAGATGACGAAGCCACAAATTCCGAGGAGTAGTAGCATTTTAGCACTAGCGTAGTGAATAGTATTCGGTCCACTGTATCGTAGTTCTCAGAATGGTTCTTAAAACCATTTGTTTTTCTTTGTTGTGGTGTGTGTTGTACTGAGTGCTATGAATGAATGAAAAAGCAAGTTGCTAGAAAATCTGAGTCAAACTTTAAAAAAATTTCAATGACCCAAAAATTTAGAAATTTCCCTCTTTTCTCATGATCTATCTAAATCTTCAGATGCCACGTGGAGGAAGTGGTTCAACCCCGGACCCGGTGTTGCAGATACTGCAAATGTTGACTTCTGACCGTGAAGCTGAAAGAGCGGAACGTCAAGCCAACCTAGCCACCCTTCAGCAGATAGCCCAGCTAGCCCACAACAATCAAGGCCACGGAAATCAGGATAACCATGGATCTAAGCTTAAGAATTTCCAGAATACCAACCCACCTGTTTTCACTAAGTCCGAAGAGAACCTAGACACCGATGATTGGCTGCAAACCATGGAAAATAACCTAGAAGTAGCCAGAGTGGAAGCCAACGAGAAAGTCTTGTTCGCCACCCACTGTCTAGCCGGAGATGCCAGAGCATGGTGGAACAGTGTTCGCGCAATGACCGGAGGCCAGATGATGACCTGGGAGGAATTCAAGGTCAAGTTTAGCAGAACCCATGTGCCACCGGGTTTGATCAAGAGAATGAGAGACGAGTTCACAGAGCTGAAGCAAGGAAGGATGACTATAGTGGAATACCGTGACAAATTTTTGTCCTTAGCTAGGTATGCCCCGGATGAAATAGACACTGAAGCCAAGAAGAAAGAAAGATTCCTGAATGGTCTGCATGACGAGATGCAGACGGTGTTAGTCAATATCCCCTTTGCGGATATTGAAGCCCTTGTCGACTCAGCTATCTAGATGGAAGGAAAGATCAACCAAGCCAATGAGAACCGCAAGCGTCGCATGATGCATCAACTAGGAACCCATCAGACCCCAAAGTATCGCCCCAACCCATCTCCAGGATTTGCCCCAAGAACCAACAGACCCCCGATGAACCGTCCGACCTATCCCAACCGTGGAAACCCTAGGCCCGAAGGAAATCACAGCAACCCCGGCAACTCTAGCAATTTCAATCATGCCCCACCCAAGTTCAACAACAACAATGTTGCCACCAACCCCAACACTGCCCCGAGGACTGGAAGCAATGATGTGCCTGTCGCAGCCAAGGACAAGTCGCAAGTGACCTGTTATGACTGTGAAAATAAAGGCCACTATTCCAACGAGTGCCCCAACAAGAAGAATGTCACCGCACCCAATACCAATGTCCCAGCTCAGCAGCAGCGTCGTGTTCAGCCAGGGAGAAGATTTGCCCCAGGGAATTCACTCAACCGTAACGGCCGTCTTTTTCTCATGCATGCTGAAGAAGCTCAGGAAGCGCCAGACATCGTGCTGGGTATGTTTTCTGTTAATTCAGTACTTGCACGAGTGTTGTTTGATTCTGGTGCACCGCACTCATTTGTCACCGAAGAATTTGCCTGCACTAGTAAAATTCAACCAACCAAACTGAAGCATGTTATGATTGTTCAAATTCCCGGATCAACCACCAAGGCTAGGCAAATTTGCAAAGTCGTCCCTATCCGAATCCATGGCATAGATTTTTATGCAAATCTGATAGTACTTGGAACTAAAGGTTTGGAAGTAGTACTAGGAATGGATTGGATGTCCAAACATAAAGGATTGATTGACTGTGCTAAGAAAGCCATAACCATGACCAGTACAGCCGGAATATCAGTCGAGCAAATATCTGAAACCTTACCTCGTCAATTCAAATGCAACAAGAGTATAGCCCAACCTACCATTGACCAAGTCCGGATAGTCTGTGAATACCCCGATGTATTTCCAGATGTTTTGCCCGGTATGCCCCCGGATCGGGATATCGAGTTTATCATCAAACTAATCCCCGGAACCAGACCCATAGCCCAGAGACCCTATAGTATGAACCCGTCAGAGCTAGCAGAACTAAAGAAGCAACTGGATTCCATGCTGGAAATTGGATTGATTCAACCAAGTGCGTCACCTTGGAGATCACCTGTCTTGTTTGTGGACAAGAAGGATGGAGGTAACCGTTTGTGTACGGATTATCGGAAGTTGAATGATGTCACCATCAAGAACAAGTACCCCTTGCCCAAGATAGAAGATTTGTTTGATCAGTTGACCGGTGCCAAAGTGTTTTCTAAGATTGATCTTAGAACTGGCTATCATCAACTCAAAATTCGTGCAGAGGATATTCCAAAGACTGCCTTTACCACCAGATATGGATTGTATGAGTATACGGTCATGTCTTTCGGATTAACCAATGCCCCCGCTTATTTCATGAATCTCATGAATAAGATTTTTATGGACTTCCTGGATAAGTTTGTCGTTGTTTTCATCGATGACATTCTGATTTATTCCAAATCAGAAGAAGAACATGAGCTACACCTAAGGACCATTCTTGGAACCCTTAGAGAGCATCAGCTGTATGCAAATTTTAGCAAATGTGAATTCTGGTTACAGGAGGTAGGATTCCTCGGTCACATTGTATCAGCCGGAGGAATTGCCGTTGACCCTGCCAAAGTGAAAGACGTAGAAGATTGGCAAGCCCCAACCACTCAAACCCAAGTTCGTGCATTTCTCGGATTGGCGAGATGTTACCGCAAATTCGTAGAAGGATTCTCGAGTATCGCCAGACCCATGACCCAATTTCTGAAGAAGGACAAGAAGTTTGAATGGACCGACAAGTGTGAAGCGAGTTTTCAAGAACTCAAGAGGAGATTGATTTCAGCCCCAATCTTGATTATGCCAGATATCACGAATCCCTTCGATGTGTATTGTGATGCATCCAAGATTGGTCTCGGATGTGTGCTAATGCAAGAAGGCAAAGTTATATCTTATCTATCTTGCAATTGAAGCAACATGAGCAAAACTACCCAACCCATGACCTCGAACTCGCAGCCGTAGTTCTAGCCCTGAAGACATGGAGACATTACCTGATGGGAACCCGTTGTGAGATTTATTCGGATCACAAGAGCCTAAAGTATATATTCACTCAGAAGGAACTGAATATGACGCAGAGAAGGTGGATTGAGCTAATCAAGGATTACGATCTGGACATTCACTATCACCCTGGTAAAGCCAATGTGGTAGTCGATGCCCTTAGCAGATTGCCGTGCCGCTTGAACTCCATGATTTTTAAGGAGCAACCAAGTTTGCACAAAGAGATGGAAGATTTTCGAATGGAATTAGTAAGTGAAGGATTTCTGGCTAGCATAGAACTCCAGCCCACTTTGATCAGTCAGATTAAAGAGGCGCAGAAGGGAAATGCCAATATTGATGGAATCAAGCATCGTATCGGTATAGGCAAAGTACCTGGATTCACCGAGGACGAAGAAGGAGTGTTGTGGTACAAAGGACGCCTTTGTGTACCAGCGGATTCCGAGTTGAAAGGAGTTATTTTGAAGGAGGCTCATGATACTCTTTATTCTATCCATCCCGGAGGAACTAAGATGTATCAAGATTTGAAAGAGCAATTTTGGTGGCATAAGATGAAGAGAGAAATCGGAAGCTATATCACCGAGTGTGATATATGTCAGCGAGTCAAGGCAGGACATCAAAGACCCGCTGGATTGTTGCAACCATTGCAGATTCCGGAATGGAAATGGGATTCTGTAGGAATGGACTTTATCACTGGACTACCTACTTCTAGTAGGGGAAATGACTCTATCCGGGTCATAGTGGACAGATTGTCCAAAGTCGCCCATTTCTTGCCCGTCAAGACCACATATCAGAGTTCGAAACTAGTGGAGTTATACATCGCTAGAATCTTTAGTTTGCACGGAGTCCCCAAGAACATAGTATCGGATCGAGGAACTCAGTTTACCTCGAGATTCTGGAAGAAAGTCCAAGAAGGTTTAGGAACCCGCCTAGATTTCAGCACCGCGTATCACCCTCAGACCGATGGACAAACAGAGCGAGTAAACCAAATACTCGAAGATATGCTGAGAGCATGTGTGTTAGAATATGGATCTAGGTGGGAAGACTGTCTGTCGTTTGCAGAATTTTCGTACAACAACAGTTATCAAGCCAGCTTGCAAATGGCTCCATTTGAATTTATGTACAGAAGGAAGTGTCGCACCCCTTTGAACTGGTCGGAATTAGGAGAGAGTCAGATCTTCGTACTTGACATCCTACGAGAAGCAGAAGAGAAGGTTCACAAGATTCGTGAGCACCTCAAGACCGCCCAATCCCGATAGAAGAGTTACGCCGACAAGAGACGTAGAGACCTAGCTTTCAACATAGGAGATTTTGTTTATCTGAAAGTGTTGCCATTAAAGGGAATGCAGCGTTTCCAACTCAAGGGAAAGTTAGCCCCCAGGTATATCGGACCTTTCAAAATTCTGATCCGTCGAGGAGAAGTGCCGTATCAATTGGAACTACCCGAAGAGATGTCAGCCGTGCACAATGTGTTCCATATCTCGTTACTTCGCAAGTGTCTCGAAGTCCCCGAGAAGACCGAAGTGTTCAAGAATATCGATCATCAGACCATAGAGATCAACGATGACCTGACCTATCCCGAAGTACCCATCCGCATTTTGGAAGAAGCTTTTCGAACTACCCGAACCCGAAGCATCAAGTTTCTAAAGATTCAGTGGAGCAACCACACAGAAGAGGAAGCTACCTGGGAACGCGAAGATCACATCAGGACGGAGTTTTCCGATCTCTTCAAATCCTAGGTAATCTTTTCGTCCTTTTTCAAATATCGGGACAAGATTTTGTTTAAGGGGGGAAGGTTTGTAATGTCCCAAAAATATTAAACTTAAATCATCATACTCTAATCATCAAAGTTAGGGTTAACAAAAACTTTTCTAATTAAAATTATGAAGGCATGCATATGTGTATGCATTTAATTTGAAATTCTTTTGAACCACCTTGTTTGTATGTTTCCTTGCTTGTAAAATGTTTCTGAGATGAAATAAACATCATCTAAAACATTTCCCATACTTTTCATAAAGACAAGTAAATCAAAACAAATATATTAAGGGAATGGCCATTTTGACCAATTTAACTCCCATGCCTACTTTGGCTGTCTCAAACTTTCAGAACCTAATGGAAACTTTTCTGGATCTTTGCACCCCTTGAATGTACTCATAACAAAGTATCAAGGCCCACTTTGTGATCATCCAGAAACTTTCAAATGCATAGTTTAAATGACAATTCAAAATTGAATCTTTATCATATGGGAAGATCCCACTTTTTCAAAAACCACTCAAACAAGCTCAACTTTCAAAACCCAAGCATCTGCAGACTCACTAGCACCAATCTAGCAAACCCACCAAAAATCTTTTCAAAATGCAAAACTTGATTTTATAGGCCATTTCATCAAATAGGTTGCAGACACAAATCATACAAAATCTAAACACTATTTGGAGCAGTGATTTGAGCCTAAGTTGTCCCCTCTTTGGCTCACAACCATCTCAGTAGGTCATCTAGCTAACTAAACCAAGCACTAGCACCACTGTGAGCTTGCCATTGTCATCAATGGTGAACAGCCGAGCACACCCATGTCACCCCAGTGTGGACAGCAGGCTAGAGGAAGAACTAGTCGTGCCAACCTTGTCTGGGAGGTAGCCCATGCCTCACCGCCCCCTCTCGACCAGCCCAGCCTCGCGAACAGTAGCCAGAACCGCCAGGAACGCCGCGCCCATCCCGCTGTCGACCGTGCCGACCCACGCCGCAGAGCACGTGCCGTTCCCATTCAACCAGACCACCTCGATCCCTCGCCGCCCGCCAACATGCTCCCCACCGTCCCAGGAGACCGCCAGACATGCCCATTTCACCGCCCGTGCCCCGTAGCCACCGCTTGCCGTCGAAGACGCCGCCTCTGCCGGGCAGAGCGTCGCATGTTTCAGACCAAGCCGCACCGCCCCCTACCTTCGCCCATGCCAATAGCCGCCTGTAACATCGCCCCCGACGAGCTCACCGTGCGCCCCGTCGATCCCCTCGCTCGACTATAAATAGAGGCCACCCCCGCTCGATTTCTTCACACCATTTCACTCCCCTCTCCTCACTGATCGTGCCACACCGTTCCCAGAGCAAGGCGAGCACCACCTCGCCGGAATTTCACTGGAGCCCGCCGCCTCTAGAGAAGAAGGGCGCCATCGATTTCGTCCACCCCAAGAGCTACCGCGACCACCCCTGAGTTCGTCGTCGTCGACTTCGTCGTTCTCTCGCCTCGCTGACCCTTGCCTGCACCCCGGTGAGCCCCCAGCACCCCTCACTGGCCGCGCTAGGTTTCTTTCTCGCCGGCGTTGCTCAACGTCGACGATGACTCTCAGCCGTTGGATTAGAATTAGATCGAACGATCCACATCGCCCCGTACCGCTTCGCCCCTCCCTGTCTCACTGACAAGTGGGGACACCCACTTAAGCAGCCCGAGGGAGCAGTGCGCTTAGCAGGCCGGCCCGTTAACTTTTCCCGCCCAGACCAGTTATTTGAATTAAACCTTTTTCATTTTGTTTCAAACTCACTTCTGTACCCAACTTCAAAAATCAACCTAGATCGATTAAGTGCCCCAAATTGAATGAAACCAATTTTGTTAGAAAGGTCTGAGAATGCTGAATCCAAGCCCGTTGGATTCAAGTCATTTGGATCTATAGATCACCCATGGTAAAAATAACAAGGCAGAAGCTTTTCTGCATTCAAACATTTTTCAAATTTAAACCATAATAGCTTTTGAGTTGATTCCAACTCTCAAAAATCACATTTAACCATACCTTTCAGAATATATAAAAATATATAGGTTTACCTTCAGAAATAATGTTCAAGTAATAAAAGAATGCTACATAGGCATTTCTATCCACTTTAAATAATTAAAATAAAAGGGTAAAACCTTATTAAATTGTGACACCACTTTAAATCACATTCCCTTGGACTAAAATATGTGGTGATGACATGTGTCAACATGATCCCATGTTTGGTTTGGAGAATATTAAATCTTAAGTAGTTTTTCAATGAGTAGAAATTACTTTTCTAAAAATAAAAAGGAATTAAACCAAGCTTTAATCTTGTAATGTTAGTGATGATGTTGGATCATCTATAGGACCCTTGTGTGTGATGATTGCAAGTAGTTAAGTATTGTTTGGTGATTGTGTACCTCGTATTTATTCATAGACGATAGTACCGACCAAGGATACGAGGAGGAAGGAGGATTCTACGAAGAAGAAGCCGAGGAGAACTTCAACCACTACTCTGCACAAGGCAAGCTGATACTATACCTATGCAAGCCAATACTTGCAAGATTATATTGACACTGATGCAAGCCTGATACTACTAGTGAATGTGCAAGCTAACCCTTGCAAGATACCCTACTGATGCCACAAACCACTACTTGTTACTCTGCCCACTATATGCCTTAAGCATATATGACCCAACCCACTTGACCAACCAATCCTAGTTTTTACTTACAAGCTTTATACTTTATTTCTTTATCAAAGCTATTCCTTAGAGTTTACTTAAGTGAATTATAGATACTAGAAAGTTATCTGAAGGTTGCATAAAGAGCATAAAATTTGGCCTAATCTAGATAGTCTTAATGTCATCTTAAGGCATGAGATTGAACTTAGTTAGAACTCCACTAGTTTACCACCCCTCATTATTGCTTACCCCCACCTGTAGATGCTAGTGCTAAGCATAAAACTTGATCAACTTTAGATGGGAATACTTGGTGGAAAAATGGTTATGAAAACCTTGGAATGATGGATCATTCTATTGAAATGTTTTGGACATGTGTTTCCAAACACCTGATGATTTTGGTGAAGAAAATTATGAGGCATGAGCCTTAGCCCTTTATAAAACTGATGGTTGTCTGGATGCGATACCATTCCAATTTTATCGTACAACCACAATACCCGAAGATTGGGTAGGGCTTGACTGGAAACTTATATACCTTAGTATTAGTTCCCTCACGGCCAAGGTCTGAGCCGAGGCTACCTTGTGAAGATTGTCCACCTGTGCAGTACCCAAGATGACAGTTGGTCATGGTTGGGAGGCTAAACTCACAGGAGAGGTGCTTATACTAGGGCGTGTAATCGAAAGGTTAGGATTTATTATCCGCATACTGAGTATGGTGAATTCAGGATTTGTTCCTGACGGATGTATCGAATGTTGTGGTGAAAGTGTACAATCTCTGCAGAGTGTCAAACTATTCGAATAGCCGCGTCCGGGGTTATGGACAGTTGGAGTGGCCATACTGTTCCCCCGTCAGACTTTTCAAAATGACTTGTGAAATGATTTGAATCTTTGACTTGACCACAACAGAGTTGTGATATGGAATACAAGTTCCCACCTAGGAGTTATAAATTTGTGACGAGCATTCATTGCTTCTAAACTTAGTAGAGATAAATCTGGCTTTTGCAAAACAACCCTAGAGCCTAGTGTCCTATTATCCAAAAAACCCTTTACCTGTTAGTATTAGTTTGCGAGTACTTAAAGAGTACTCATGGCTTTGTCCCTGGCTATTCCCATGGCCAGACTATGAAGAGGAGTACCTTTAGGATGGACCCCAGGAAGGTTACGACAACTAGGATCATCTCCCATCGTCAGTATTGCCTGTGATCCTGAAGATGGAGCTTCGCCTACGCTACCGTTATTATTACGTATTCCGCTGCTTGATGTTGTATTAAGAACTGGATCATGAGATCCCTATTTGTGTAAGACTTATGTATCGTTTGTAATGGATGATGTACTATGGTATCCAATTCTGTTATGTCTCACAAAAATGGTAATCCTGGGATTGAGATGTATGGCATAACAGGCAACTAGGATTAAAAATCCGGGTGTTGACATAGACACAGGTGTTAATACACATGTATGTTCTTATATTTCCATGTTTTCCTCTTATCAGGTCTCAAGGACCTCTTCCGTGCTGATGGGAAATGGCTCACGTGCTTCTGTTCATGGTGTTGGTACGGTAAATCTGAAGTTTACTTCAGGGAATACCATACGGCTAAAGAATGTGCAGCACGTTCCCTCCATCAATAAGAATCTCGTCAGCGGATCGCTTTTATGTCGAGATGGCTTTAAATTGGTTTTTGAGTCCAATAAAGTTGTAATTTCTAAGTATGCATAATTTGTTGGAAAGGGTTATGAGTGCGGAGGTCTGTTCTGCTTGTCTTTGTCAGACTCATGTACTAAAGTTATTAATCATGTGTGCAATGATAATGAGTCCGATATTTGGCATTCACGACTCTATCATATTAACTTTGGTTGCATGACGTGGCTAGCCAATATGAGTTTAATTCCGAAATTTACCACTGTCAAAGGTTCTAAGTGCCAAGTTTGTGTCCAAGCAAAGCAACCCCGCAAGTCTCATATGGCTGCGGAACCGAGAAACTTAGCACCGCTAGAACTTATACATTCAGATCTTTGTGAGATGAATGGTGTGTTGACAAAAGGTGGAAAAAGATACTTTATGACGTTGATAGATGACTCCACTAGATACTGCTATGTTTATCTTCTGAAATCTAAAGATGAAGCTTTAAACTACTTCAAAATCTATAAAGCTGAGGCAGAAAACCAACTTGGTCTTAAAATCAAGCCGCTAAGGTCAGATCATGGTGGAGAGTACTTTTCAAACAAATTTGATTTATTCTGTATGGAACACGGTATTATACATGAGAGGACGCCTCCCTACTCACCCCAGTCAAATGGGGTGGCCGAAAGAAAGAGCCGCACTTTAACTGATTCGGTTAACGCCATGTTAGATACATCGGGTCTTTCCAAGGAATGGTGGGGGGAGGCGCTAATGACTGTGCGTCATGTCCTAAACCGTGTTCCTGTAAAGGATAAAACCATGACTCCATTTGAGGAATGGGAAAAGAAAAGGCTTAAACTCTCTTACTTACGAACTTGGGGTTGTTTGGCGAAAGTCAATATTCCAATACCCAAGAAGCGAAAGCTTGAACCAAAAACCGTTGATTATGTTTTTCTCGGATATGCTTTTCATAGCATTGGCTATAGATTTTTGATAGTAAAATATGAGGTATCCGACATGCATGTTGGTACAATTATGGAGTCGAATGATGCGACTTTCTTTGAGGACATCTTTCCTATGAAAGGCATGTCTAGCTCATCAAATCAGGAGATGACTAGTTCATCTAGTCAGGAATTTTCTATAATTCCTGAACCCACTATGCCGATAGAACACTCTGATGATCCTGTGGAGGATGACAATGAAGCTCCCAAAAGGAGGAAGAGACAAAGGACTGCAAAGTCATTTGGTGATGATTTCATTGTGTACCTTGTGTATGATACTCCCACTTCTATTTCAGAAGCCTATGCATCTCAAGATGCTGACTACTGGAAGGAAACTGTCCGAAGCGAGATGGACTCCATCTTAGCTAATGGTACTTGGGAAATCACTGATCGTCCTTATGGGTGTAAACCTATAGGATGTAAATGGGTGTTCAAGAAAAAGCTAGACCTGATGGTACTATTGAAAAGTACAAGGCACGTCTTGTGGCTAAGGGTTATACCAAAAAGGAAGGTGAAGACTTCTTCGATACCTACTCACCTGTAGCCAGATTGACCACTATTCGAGTACTACTTTTCTTGGCTTCCTCACATGGTTTTCTCGTTCATCAAATAGACGTTAAGACAGCTTTTCTAAATGGAGAGCTAGATGAGGAAATTTATATGGACCAGCCTGATGGATTTGTAGTAGTTGGTCAAAAAGGAAAGGCGTGTAAGTTAGTGAAGTCTTTGTATGGTCTAAGCAAGCTCCTAAGCAGTGGCACGAGAAGTTTGAAAGAACTTTAACTGCTGAAGGCTTTGTTGTAAATGAAGCTGACAAATATGTGTTCTATCGCCATGGTGGGGGCGAGAGAGTTATTATGTGTCTCTACGTTGATGACATATTGATATTCGGGACCAAGCTCGCTGTTATCGAGGAGGTCAAAGAGTTCCTATCTCGCTGCTTTGAGATGAAGGACTTGGGAGTGGCTGATGTAATTTTAAACATCAAGCTACTAAAGGATGACAATGGTGGGTCAGTCTCACTATGTGGAAAAGATATTGAGTCGCTTCGGGTATAGTGACTGCAATTCTTCTGCAACGCCTTATGATCCGAGTGTGCTACTTCGAAAGAATCGAAGGACTGCTAAAGATCAATTGAGATATTCTCAAATTATTGGCTCGCTCATGTATTTAGCTAGCGCTATTAGGCCTGACATCTCCTTTGTTGTAAGCAAACAGAGTCGATTTGTGTCAAATCCTGGAGATGATCATTGGCATGCTTTTGAAAGAATTTTGCGCTATTTGAAAGGCACTGCGAGTTATGGTATTCACTATACTGGATATCCACGGGTACTTGAGGGTTATAGTGATTCAAACTGGATATCTGATGCTGATGAGATTAAGGCCACAAGTGGTTATTTGTTTACACTTGGCGGTGGCGTTGTTTCCTGGAAGTCTTGCAAGCAGACCATCTTAACAAGGTCAACAATGGAAGCAGAACTCACAGCATTAGACACAACCACTGTTGAAGCAGAGTGGCTTTGTGAGCTCTTGATGGACTTACCTGTGGTTAAAAACCAATACCCGCCATCCCGATGAACTGTGATAATCAAACTGTGATCGTCAAAGTAGACAGTTCTAAGGATAATGTGAAGTCATCAAGGCATGTGAATAGGAGATTGAAATCTGTCAGGAAACTGAGAAACTCCGGAGTTATTGCGTTGGATTATATCTAAACATCTAAGAACCTGGAAGATCCCTTCACAAAGAGTTTATCACGCAATGTGATAGATAATGCATCGAGGAAGATGGGTTTGAGACCCACGCTATGAGTTGATCCTAGTGGCAACCCACTCTATGTGATCGGAGATCCCGTGAATTTTAGAGCTGGGAGACAAGCTGTTGGTCAGCTGAGAGGAGAGTATCCCCATATTATATTTACATCTCCATAAAGATGCGATACTCTCTTAATCTGCATGGCAGGTTGATATTTATCTTAATGTGTTCCAAGTGTCTTTTATAAGCGGAGATGTTGTCCTGCAGAACATCTCTTGAGGAACACACCTATATGAGTCTGACTGTCAAATGTCGCAGTCCGTGAGAGTTGGATGCTCTCTAATAAACTCATGAAAGGCCCTGGAGTATGACGCATAAGCTCCAAACCGCGGGGAAGCCGACGGTAGCCCTGTACCAGTCTAGATTTTGTGTGAAACTAGCGCGCAGAAAACTTATAGTTCAAGGCATAGTCCACTATTCAAGTTTCTAGCTAGTGTAGCATGAAGTTTAACGTGGAAGTTCAACTTAACAGTCTCCACTACACACCGTTATATAAAACAATGTTCTGGAAGGAAAATGATGTGATGTGCCAATGAGACTTTGTGGGGGATTGTTGGAATTTGATGAGTTTTGGTCTGTTGGTCCATTAGACAAATTCTGAAATTCTCTTTGGCCCACTTGTATATCACAACATATGGTTGTGCTAGTGGTGCTAAAGTTTAGTCCCACATTGCTAGTTGAAGAGGAGTTGGACCACCTTATATAGTAGAGTGTTGCACCACTCACTAAGGTGTGACAAGAAGAGTAGCCCTCGCGCACTCCTCCTTTGACGTCGCCCGCCTCGTCTCGCCTCGTCACGACGCGCGCGCGCCGCGGGTTGCGGGAATCTCGCCGAGCCGAGCTTTATTTTGCTGGTTGGGAAAACTGATTATGAGTCATTAACGGACGCGTTAATTATAGCAGTTTTTAGTTTTTATGGACGTGGCTGTTACCGACTCGGACGTAGGCTGAGCCCACGATCTTCCTAACCTGCACTATATAAGCGTCTGGGCTAAACCTAATCGGCACCGAATCAGTCCACACATGCGCCGACCCTTCAGAACCTTGCGCCGCCGCTTTCGTCTTCCCCATCCCGGCTTGCGGCGTGCATCGTAGATCGCGACAGTAGGCCTCCAGAACCCCGCCTCTCGTGAACCTGTACGGGTGAGGGGCGATCAGGTTTTTGGGAAGCGCTCACGCGCGACTACTGGCATCCACGACATCGTCCGACGGCGAGTTCCCTAACGACGACTTCTTCCCGGACGTCAGCGACCTCTTCGACAACCTCAACATGGGTGACGCTGCTGCAACCGCTGCGGCTGCTATTCAGCCTACACTGTATGTGATCTTCAACTGTCTCTTTCGGATTATGCTAGAGTTCTTTGTTCTAGCGTTTGCTGTAGATATGATAGGTTTATCTTGTATATATGTAATCTGTTCATCTACTTTGTTGATCTGCATGATTGGTTTTACTACTGTCTGTATGATCATGATTTATCAGTTTATTATTCGGATTAAATCATATGGATTATTGTTTATATTTCCAACATTATCGACCTCCATGTACATCACCGCCGCCTTGGAATCCCCTCGCCGTGCATCAAGGTCCACCAACGAGCCCCCTCAAGGCTGAGCTGATGCGGTTGTCAGCGAGGACGGTGACGCTCCAGCTTGGCCTTCGTCAGGTCGCACCCGTCGGGGATGAGCAAGGCTCGTCGGTCATGGAGGAGCTAGGGGCGAAGAGCCTTCATGGATGGACTACATGTAAGGGCGTTGCCGGGTAGGGAGCTATGGCACCGAAGTAGCGGTGTAGGGCGGCATTAGCTGGTTAAGGATGAGAGCGAGGATAGGACGTCGCCGGTGGCCACGCTGTAGGGGAAGGGAGCGGCAGGGGATGCTCGCTGATGCCGTCTTCCATCGAGGATCAGGATCCCCTCCCATGCCATCCCTATTACCGGCTTCCAAGCTCCTCTCGCCAACCACTCTCAAACTTATTTGGCCTTTTAGAAAAATATAAAAAGGGGACACGAAATTGAAAGATACAATATATGGAGGTGTTTTTTTTTGCAAAAATACCGTCATGCCACGCCAGTGTGACAGTGGGCCCATGCTGTCAGAAACACCGTCAAATGAGCTAAACTGGCATATGCTAGCGGTGGAGAAGGAGCAAGACGAAGACCTGTACTCGATTGCTTTTTCATTTTTAGGTTTAGGGTCGTCTGTGCAATTTCCAAGGACCAATCTGTGGTTATCTATTCTCCTATGGTCCTTTTTGTAAATTGTAATCCACCAGCAATGTGTTAATGCAGCATCGGGACCCCTCGTTCAAAAAAAAAGGAGTGGACCGGTAGTTAAAAAAGGCAGTAGTTTTTTGAAACCTTGGCCTCAAATGCGGTAGCTTTTTGCAATTTTCTCGAATCAAAAGGCAGCAATCGTGCGGCTAAACCTATTTTTGAAACAAACGGATCTGTCAATATACTTTATTTTAATAACATTTCCTTCGTCTTAAAATATATGGCTCAGATTTGTCAAAATTAAGATAAATCTAGATACTATTTAGTATATAGATTTATCTAAATTTTGATAAATCTAAGACATCTATTTTAAGACGAAGGGAGTGTATTTTTTAGAAAATTCTTTTGAGAATTGAATATTTTAAGACAGACTAGAGAGCTTTTTCAAGAGGCGGCGGCAAAACCCATCTAGGATTCCTTCCCTACGCCGACGACGCCACCGGTTCGTCCCGTCTCCGGCGGCCTTAGGGTCTTGAAGGCGTGGCGGACCACGTCCCATCGTTGGCGGGAGGTCTTAGTGTTTTGTTTAGACTATTTTTAGTATCTTTTTTAGGATGTTAAGGCGGCGGCTACGTCCTGTAGTCAGAATAAGGTACTTTTCGTCCTATCCTCGCTCCGGTGGTACGTCTAGCATTGACGGAGGGCGTGTGGAGTCGTGTGTCCGACATATCCTTAGGATCTGGTCGTTTTTTGTTGATGTGTTTTGAGGTCAGTCTCTTTCGATCTACGTTGGTCATCTTTGACGATGGTTGTTGCTCTGGTGAGCTGGTCCTTTGAGGCCTTAGCACGACGACTTCCCGTCCGTCTACTATAACAAGCTCTACTACGACAAATTTTGCCTGACTTCGGTGATGGAGGAGCGAGGACGGCGACGCGCCTTCAGCTCATAACAGTATTTGTAGTCGTCGTTAGATGGTCCATTGACCTATTTATAATTTTATTATTTTTAGAAATTTTTGTACAGTACTGTTATTGATGATTATTAATAGATCGTTGAAATTTCGAAAAAAAATCAAAGTGATTAACTCTGCCGATGGGGACACGAAAGGAAGACGCCTAATCCGCTAGTTAATTGGGTGTTGCCTGTTCTAAAAAAAAGAATCGGGTGTTACCAAATCTCCCGGCTGAGCAACGATCTGCTAAAACAGCGGCCGGTACAGTCAGCCACGGCTCACGGAGGTGGCCGGGCGACGGCCAGCATCAGTTGGTCCGTCACGCTATCGGCGAACAAAATCTTCGTGAAAACTCGTGAACTACTATTCCAACGTGTCAACGTCGTCGGCGAGACAGCCACCCGTTCTTCCACGTGATTCCGAGCGGAGGGATCAACGGGGTCGTTCTCCACGGTGCGACCCACGCCGCGAAAGCGCGAGAAAGCGACTCTCCCGGTCGCTATACCGGACGTTGCGGAGGTACTACTAGTATATCTCGTCTCGCGTGTGGGGAGTGGGGACAGGCGCACAGCTCGCGGCGCGACCGTCACGGCACGCGCTGGCTCGTTCCTCCGCCTCGTCGTGATCGTCCGTTCTATAGCTCGTAATAAGACGCAACGGCAATAATTTCCGAGAAAATTTAAGTGCCCCGAATACGACTGACGGGAACGTGAAGAAGATTGAGATCCCGACTGGAAATAAGTTGCCCATTCGGGTCAATTTCGCGACGTTTTATAGTGCACGAGACAACCTATCGAGGTTATAGATCGAAACAGTGTTTGAGACCAACCCAAACAGTGACATATGGAACGATTAAAAGGGGAGAGTTAAGGCGGTTATAGGGCGTCAAGCCGGACGGGTTGCGGCACAACTTTTTCACTAATCCTTTTCTAATTTTAATAACTTTTGGGACCCCTTTTTGCCTATATTTTGTTTTGCGGGTCGTTATGCGGGTGTCGCTTGCCACCCTAGACGGTTACAAGGGTGCCGGATTTTGTGAATCTTTCCATAATAACAGTATTTGCTAAGTCTTCCAAAGTTATTAATGAAAATTCACACGCGTTTAGAGCAAGCAGAAACATGACATATAAGTTTCGGTGAACATACTGCCCAAAAAATCACAAAATAAGTTACTTTCTCTTTTTCCTTCTTTAAAACGTTTTGGCAAGAAAGAGCTAGTACCAAAGAAGGGATTTCGGATGAGATCAGCAAATTCCCCAAAAATGACACATGCCCCCACCCGCACTACTAAAAAACGGCGATTCGTCGTCACCGGCCACACTTGAGCGCCGCCACAACCTCCTACCATCCCTACCGCCGGATCCGACCTACACCGAAATCCTGCGTCACCCCTTGGTTTTCCAGACGGCCTCTTGAATCTGCACCGGCCATGTGGCCATTCGAATCGACCTAGTGTAACACCAATCATTTAGCACCACGCACGACAAGCTCCCGCCCACCCGGTCTCTCGGCTCCAAACTTCTCTGGCTGAGCCACAACAAGGCTGGGAGCTCCTGTGTTGCTACCGAGATTCCAGCCATCGAGAACTGGCGCCCCATAGGCCATAGCCGTATGGGATCCCCTTGTCCCGTGCCGCAAACCGTCACCAAAAGGGAAGAGGCAACGGTCGACGCTCGTGCTAGCGCCTTCTCGCCGGAGCCACTTCGTCAATCGGGCACGAGGACAAAATCTTGTGAGCACGCGTCAGGTTGTTGTGCGAGGCGGAGAACATCCGTCCATCCCCCTCAAATGCCGATGAGAAGTTCGACTAGGACATTCGACGGGCAAGTTATCTTCCAAATGCCACTAGCTCTGGTACACCCGTGTGGGCCGCGACATCACTATGTCTATTTGATCCAGTTACAGAATTGAAATTGAAATTTATCCATTTATTTACCAGTAATATTTTTTCTCGAGGGGAATGAAAGTTCCAATCGGTTTACAGTAATTCTCGGCTAAGAAAAAAAAACTGATCATTATAACAGATAGAAAACGCAAGGGCGTGCTGGGTCAGTCTCTTTCTGCAGCGCCGTCCACGCCAGGCCCGCCGAATGGAGAGATGCGTTGGCATTCGGCAGTTCTTGGGCTGCAAGTAGGTGGGCGGGCAACTGGACACTGAACTGGGCCGCAAAGCGAGTGTCAACAAGTGGTGAAGCGCCGCATCTTTCTTGCATCCGAAGAAGAACCCGCAGGACACAGAGCCGCTTCCTCCGGCCTCCTCTCCCCCATCCTTCCAGTTCCCCGCAGCAGGCAGGCCACGCCGGAGCCGAAAGCGGCGATGCCTGAGGGCGTCACCGAAAGTACTGGCAGCCGCGGCCGCGCCGCAAACGAGGAACCCTCCTACGACCGCCACATCACCGTCTTCTCCCCCGAGGGCCGCCTCTTCCAAGTCGGTGAGTACCCACGCAACTACTAGCCTTTGTCGAAACCCCGAAATCAAGCTCTCCGCCGCCGCACTGCACCTGCTTGCTTCTTCATGATCCAGTGTGTTCTATCTGTCTGTCGCAGAGTACGTGCTCAACTCCGTGAAGCTGGCGGGGATCACCTCCGTGGCCGTGCGCGGCGTCGACTCCGTCTGCGTCATCACCCAGCGGAGCAAGGCGCCGATGGTGAGTGCGCGCGCTGGGCCTGTACTGGTGGATGCTGATTGATCAGGCGCAATCGATTATCGTTTCGTGTTTTTTTGGGAGTAATCTAATCGGTGGTGCCGTACGTGCTTGTTGCCTTTCAGGACCCGCTGCTGGACACAACGGACCCCGCCTTCTCGCACCTGTTCCAGATCACCGAGCGGCTGGGTATGGTCGCCACAGGGATGGCAGGTGCTGTTTCTCTCTGCATCTGCGGTCTCTGTCCGTTCTCAGTGCCATGTCTAGTATGCAAATTGATCTCATTGGTAGTTAATTCGCAGCTGCATTGCGACCTGGAAGTCGATTAGGCCTTCAACCTGTGTTGTGGATGCTTTTGTTCAACTGGAACTTTGCACTGGAACAACTTGTGTTGATATTGATGATACCATGCATTTCTATGATGCGTGATACATGCAGCATTGTAACTTTAAAAGTTGAATCACTAAAGGTGTTGGGTACTGTTACGGATGCAGGATCCATCTGGTAGTCTGAAACCTTGGTTATACAGTATACATAATCATACTACCCTCGGTTCTTAATTAGAGAACTAGTATGTGCTAATGCGGTTTCGATTGTCAAATTTAAAAAATGCTTGTCTGGTTGCACCGATTTGAACAAGTTTTGTGTTGTTCTAGCTCATAGTTGATGCCTGAGTTGTGGTCTTTTACTGGGTGCCTGTTTGACTAGTTTTGCTCCTTTCTATGATTGCATTGGACTGGTTTAGTTATCTTCTGAGTTCCACTTCATGCATGGTTTACCATTGTGCTGCTCTGCTCGTTTGTGCAACTTTCCTTGTGCCCCCCTTCCTTTTGGGTTACTTTTCCTGTTGCAGATTATATATGTTCTGGGAGCTGTGCTACCCCCTGGTCTGTAACTAAATCATACCACCCTCGGTTCTTAATCAGATAACTAGTATGTGCTAATGCGGTTCTGATCTGATTGGCAAATTATGAAAGTTCTTGTCTGGTTGCACCGATTTGAACTAGTTTTGTGTTGTTCTAGCTCATAGTGGATGCCTGAGTTGTGGTCTTTTACTGGGTGCCTGTTTGACTAGTTTTGCTCCTTTCTATGGTTGCGTTGGAGTTGGACTGGTTTAGTAGATCTTATGAGTTCATGCATGGTTTACCATTGTGCTGCTCTGCTCGTTTGTGCAACTTTCCTTGTGCTCCCCTTCCTTTTGGGTTACTTTTCTAGTTCGCAGGCTATGTTCTGGGAGCTTTGCTGCCCCCTGGTCTGTAACTAAATTATAACTTGTAGGATCGTTTTTTGGGCAAAAAACCTGTAGTTTTGCTGAAGTAGCTTGTAGTTTCTGCTCGCTGGAGCTTAGTTTACTTTCCTTGTACGAACCTTGTTATGGTTTCTTTCCTTGGAATGGAACGGGGGGAAACCCCTGTGTATCTAAAAAAAGTTGTGCTGCTCTGGTGATTTTGAAACTAGCAGCTATCTTGGTCGGTTGTTCCTTAATCTCAAGAGTATCCTAAAAGGACTATATGGCTGTACAGAATTACATGACCAAATCAGTTATCTTACATACATAGAATTAGCAGGACATGAAACTACGATATCATCTTATTATCTGTCTGCTTGTTCTAGATTATTGACAGTTTTTTTTTCTTTGTTGCAGCCGATGGAAGATCATTAGCTCAACAGGCAAGGAACGAAGCCGCACAGTTCCGCTACAAGTGGGGATATGAAATGCCTCCTAGGATGTTGGCTCAATGGTAAGATTTACTCTTAATTACTAAGTATATGACGCAGTGATAACAAAACCTGTATTTGCTTGAGAGCCTTTAAAATGCCTTTATCGGCACACATTCAGCGTTCATATGATGAGAATGTCTTCTCCCAAAATTTTGCTTGTATTTTAGTATCAGGGCTGACTTTCTGTTTTTAAGCTATATGTAAGATTACTTCATTCAGTAACTCAGCATAATTTATTCATTTCGTGGGATGTTTTGTATTTAACCAATTGGGTATTTTTATTTTTCTGTAGGCTCGCAGATAGAGCACAAGTCCGCACCCAGCATGCTAATATGAGACCTTATGGTGTTGGTTAGTTCTATCCTGTCTGGCTTTGCGCATTGGAGTGTGGCAAAACTTCCAAGCATTTTCTGCTTCCTTTATATTCTAGAGGTCTAATTGGTTGGTGCAATCCTCATAATTTCCTTCACAGTTGCTACAATAGTAGGAATTGATGAAGAGAAAGGAACTCCAGAGCTCTTTACATCTGATCCTGCTGGATTAGTCCTTGGCCACAAGGTATTCGAGTTTTTTTTTTGCTTTCCATTAACTTGTGTTCATCCTGATCCAAGCCAGACACCTTCTTTTTGTGGAAGACTATTTTGAACCAGTCTTGTTATTGTAGAAGGATATGAAATTGGCAATGAAATAACATGCATATATTAGGACCGTGTATATTAATTAAGTGAAATCTCTGTTGCCCTCTCTTCAGGCAACAAGTGCAGGTCTCAAGGACTTCGAAGCTATCAAGTTTCTTGAGGAGAAAATGACGGGCAGTTATTTATCATTCGAGTCAACTATTGAGGTGAGCATAAGTGCGCAATGCGTTAACAATGTCTACTAGAAAACATAATTAGCACATGCAAAACCTCCTACGGAAGCCTGTTTCGACGAGGTAAAACCTCCTACAGGGCAACACATATAGGAATGGATGTAACCTTCATTGAATTGTATTCCTAGTGTCTTAAAGAAGCTGGAACCCGTTCACTTGATCCATTATTATTATTATTATTATTATTATTATTATTATTATTATTATTATTATTATTATTATTATCTTACTGATATTTTATATAACAATATATCTATTTACCAATGAAACAGATAGGATGGTGTCAACTATTTCGTAGTTATGTGTGCTTTGTGATATCCAAGAAATGAGGGGGTCAAGTATTGATAGTTGTATAGGATGTTAGGATCAAGAAATCAGTTCATCGTTTGTTTGTTCCGAACACTCACTTGTGAAGTTTTGGCTTACATGATGAAGCGCTCTTTGGATCCTCATTGGTTAGCATATTTGTCTGTCCAGCAGCATCTTGAACTCATGATCTTAATAAGAGTTGTTTGTCAATGAGTCACAGCTTGGTTCCCTGCTCTTCAAAAATAGCAGTGCTGACTTTTTTGTAGTCTCAAAGTTTTCCTGGCAGTGGTTTAAAACCATTGTGGTAATTTATTTTCCTCTCTTTGTTTCCAGATGGCAGTATCTGCAATGCGACACGTCCTGGGGGATAATAGAGAAGGCTATGACGTTGAGGTAGCAATGTTTATTTTTCTCATTGACGCGGATATGCTGCCGTATTTGCGCATGACCGTAGTGCTGAGAAATGCAAGTGAAATTAATGTTTCAGGTGGGAGTTGTCAGGAAGAAGTATCCAGCGTTCAGAACCGTGTCGAGGCGTCTCCACAAATATCCACAAGGAGGGCAGAATATCCTGGATCAAGGCGAGCAGTAATATGTGAATTTGCTCAAGAGACTGCAATTTCTTGTGTCCTGTAGCGTTTCGCGTGTGATGTCCTTCAATCAGACGACCACGAAACAACCTGCTCATCCATAGGCCATTCATCCTAGTATTACATCTCACTGAATTCTGAAAACCAAAGTGATACGCCTACATGTGACTGCTTACGGCAGAGCCGTGCATGGTAAATTGACAGTGCTGAAGCTTTAACCTGTGAGATGGCTCTGACCTTTATTTCTCCGATGGCAAACACATGATGACCACTATCTGTAAAATGTCTACGATGAAACTGCCTCCTGCACCCGTGGCACCTTCGCCAGAGACAGCTTGCCTACGAAGTTCGCCGAGAGGCTCCCAAAGTAGAGGTCTCCGTCGAACTCCGACACCGAAGTGATGAAGTTGATCACCTTCCCTTGAGAGTCGTCGAGCACACGGATGATCTCGCCGTCCTCCGACACATGAGCCACCATTGCACCCTTCGCCGTCGCCTTGATCCTGTCGAGGAGCGCCGGGAACGCCGCGACGACTCTCTTTGTCATGGTCCAGTGGGTGACCAGGTCTAGCCATGGTGACCTCAGCTGCAGTTTGAGCACCAAGAATTAGAGACGTTTATTCTTTTCATCGGTCAGATAAACTGGTACGTACACGGCACGCGAATTGGTGAGCTGAGGTGGGACCTGGATAAGGGCGATCCAGAAGGAGCCGTCCGGTGCTCGGTGGATGTTATCCGGAGACCCTGGAAGGTCGCCGACGAAGGTCTCTGTCTGGCCAGTCTTGTCCCCTTTCAGCCACAGCTTCAAGCATCTGTGCCTGCACCTCACAAAATTCCAAGGTCACTCGGTGGAGCTGATGCTGCAAGCCTTAGCCTGTAAACCAAGTGAACTGTCAGAGGGGCGTGTGAGTAAATTACTGACCCCGCTGACTCGCAGACGATGAGGAAGGCCTCGCCCCGCGACAGGGCGACGCCATTGGCGAAGTCGAGGTTGTCGAGCACGACGGACGCCTTGCCGGTGCGCGGGTCGTACTTGAGGAGGCGGCCGGTGGGGCGGGACTCGAGGTAGCCGAGGAACCACTCGTCGAAGCCGAACCTGGTGCTGGCGTCGCTGAAGTAGACCGTGCCGTCCGACGTCTCGATGGCGGCGTCGGCGAACCTGACCATGTGAGACGGAATGGGGAAAAAAGCGATGAGTACGTACACGCTCAGGGGACGTCGTAGTTTTCTGATTTTTTTCCCTCCATGATCTAAGACGAAAGCGAGAACCTGATCGTGGCGCCATCGACCGTCGAGGCAAGAATGGTCACGCGATCCTCCTCGACCCTCAGCAAACCCTGCCACGAATTCAGACCGAGAGAGAAATTGTGGAACGGGTCAAATGATGGACTTGTCGTCAAGATGACTCTGTTACAGTCGCGCGGCGCATGCAACAGCAGCCGCGCCGAACCAACGAACGAATCCGACCCTGCTGTTGTGTACCTTGTCGGCGTCGCAGACGAGCATGCTGCCGTCGGCGGAGGGCGCGATCCCGAGCAGGCCCGTGCCGCCGACGAACCGCCAGTGCTCCCAGGAGCCGTTGGGGTGCATCCTCTGCAGCCACCCGTCCCTCGTCGCCGTGTACAGCGTCCCTCCAGCGGCCGCGTCCACGTACACGTCTTCCGGCTTGATTAGCCGCCCTTCCCCAAGCTTCTCTAGCCCCTGTATAGCGTATATCGATCAGTACCGGAGGTGAGACGCAGGCAAGAGAACTGAGCGCGAGATCGCTCTAGCACCAGTCCAGTAGACGGAAGGAAATAATGGGCGGCGGCGTGGCAGAAAAACAACTGACCTGGAGGAGATTATTGGGCGTGTATCGCGCGGCGGGCGGCGGCCGCGACGGCACCGGCTGGATGGGGTTGTTGAGCGCGACGTGGACCGCCAGAGACACGACAGCGGCCACCGCCGCCGTGCTGAACAGGCCACCCGGCGCCATGAGTTACCGCCCGCCCGCCCGGCCGGCGACCAGACGAGATCGATGCACCACTGAATTGACTAGCGAAGCTGTGGGGAGTGACACTGGCCGAGGCTGGGCTGGACTAGCACGTACGGTGCTTCGGGTTTTAACTTTTTCCTGCCGTGCAAAGATGGAGTCATGGGTTGGATTGCATGCATCTTCAAGACGTCAGATCGGTGGACCACTCTCTCAGCAGGTTACGCAGGCGACGAAGGCGTGGTGGTCCAGGCAGCGCCGCGTCTGCATGGGCATGTCACCAACTCTCCACATACCGTGCACTGACCGGTCCACCGGCTAAAGCGATAAGGGTAGAAAAAATCGACGACGGCCAAGATATGGGCAGGAATGTAGGATCCCGTATTTGTTCAGAAATGTTTTGGGAGTTAGCTCGGCGGCTTGCTGCTAGCAGAGTCAAGGCTTAGGATGGTCGATGAATGTCATGCATTCTGCGTTAAAGTCCATTTTTTTTTTTTGGCTCCCGAGCTCTCTGCGTATTAAAAATAAATAAAATTTACACTTATAAGTTTCAAAAAACCTTGAAACAAAATAGATGTATTCCACAAATGTGCAAAATCTCAATTTAAAATATTTTATATTTCGAACTACACAAAAATAACAAAATGTGACTTTTGTCGTGATTTGAAATCACTATACTGTAGACATATATTTTTTTTGTGTAGCTCAAAATATACATTGTTTCGGATTAAGTTTCGCATGTTTGTGATAAAAATCACAGGCTTCATCCTGATTTGTTTTCAGAATTTTTTTGGAACTCAAAAATACGATTTTTGATTTTTTTTTCTATTTTAAACAGGATCACTGGTGCCGATGTGCACCAAATCTCCATTCGGCTCCAGAGCAAAATATAACATATTATCCCATGAGATATCTCCTACTCCCTATATTCTAAAAAAAAGGGAGCACAATCCTCAAGATTTAAATTTGATCAATAAAATATGGATTATGTGCTGTACACAAATTGTACCATTTAAAACTTCTTGCAAAAATGAATCTAACTAGGAAGTTAGGCTCCTAAGGTGTACATAAACGAGGTCACGCAAGCCACACACACACAGCAACTCAGATTGCCGCCCGATTCGATAGACCACGCCGCCGCTCACTTCTTCGCCATTCCGTTTTCCGGCACGCATGACGAGACGGGAACCATTTTCTCGCGACCATGTATGTGGAAGCGGCAACCAAATTTAGGTATATATTGCTGTCGAGCGACTAGTGGCTTCTTCTCCTGACACCACAGCAAATGAGTACTTCCGTAAAGAAGACTGCCTCCCTCGACAACATCTTCGATGATATGACTGTTCCTAACAACACCGCCAACACGAAGGATCGTACTCTTCTGGACTCTACGTGTTTCTATCCCTTCTGTTAAGGATCTAGTACTAGTCTCCCGGATCGATGTGAACACGTTATTCATAGTATCTTAATTATTTACCATATGATTTATTGAACAATCACGTGACGAGCTCGCTCGGGCCACGTGATCACACAACACCGATGACCGGTCGAGCGGTGAGCAGGCCCGTACGTGCCTTGCGTGTGTAGCATGCGCTTTACACTTACACGACTAGATGGCTTTGACTACACTAGGACTTTCATTGCATTTGTATTTTCTATTGGCAATTATCACTAACCAGTATTTCGATTATAATGTTCTAATATTGAGTTTACTATAGCTAGGGTCAACGCTTACAGACAAAAAAAAACTAGAGTCAATGAGTGTTGTGCTACCAATGTGAAGTAGGCTTTCTTGGGTGAGATTCTTTTATTTGTTCCTTCAACTAATGGCCCATGAGCTATCATGGATGAGAAGAGGGAACGTCCCTAATTAGACCTCATAGTCTCATTGGGGACATGGGCCTTGCCAGCTCTAGAGCCCGACGTCAAATTGAGATTCCTAACACGGAGAAAAACTCAAGACAGGATGACGCTCAAATGAGAGTTTCAGAAGACCTCTAAAAGCCTCATAAAAGATACACGACCTAACTTGTGGATCCCCAATGACCTAAAAATAGGCTCTTCCACATGGACATGATGTAGTCGCCGCATTCAACCTGCCGATTCAAACGAACTTCTCAGATGAATACCAAAAGTGTTTCAAATTGACAAAACACCCTCCCAAAGAGGATAGAGAAGAAAAGGTCCTCGAAGGGGCATAAATGTATTTACAGGGTAGTCCCACTAATGACTAAATTTTTAGGGGTGAAAATTAGTTGTCCATTAGAGAGGAGAAAGCCAAGGAGCACGGCCATCATGAGAACCCGTCACCACCAGGAAAAATATACGCTGCCAACGCCAAGAGAGACCAGCCACCCAAGTAAACCGCCGTTGCTGGTCATCATGGATGTAGATCTCATCACACCACCATGTTATTATTTTCCTACTGTACAATGGATTCATTCATAAAGAAATTGTTCAGATTGCTAGTTGTGGGGAATACAATGGTAAAAAATATTATGTTTTAGTTTACACTAATGTTTTAAATAGCCGGTTCAGTTAAATGAAATGCATCTATAATTGTCTGAATTAACTCTGTTTCGTTTCCCTTTAGCGTCTTTATAGTTCTTTTTTTAAGTGTTGCCCCTACATAGAACATTGGTTTAAACCCTCTCATAGTCTCACAGTTTTGAACAAACCTGAGCACACCATAGACAATTCGTTTAAACCATCTCAATGATTAACATGTTTCTATGTCAACATATGAAACTTTTGGCAAAATGCTTTACAATTTTTGGAACCGCAAAATCACAACCATCAGTACTCCAATATCCTACAAAGTAGTGGCTTAGCGCCTAAATGCAGTACAAATAATATGACTGAATACTGGGATTTCACCTGACTTTGCAAGTAGGTGTGTGTTGCGAGGGTAGGGGTAAACCCCAACGCTACCCGCCCCATATACTTGTGTAAATTGTAATCCCCTCTAATCCTGAGGAAAAGAAAAGACTGGACGCTTGAAATAAAACTCTGCACATAAACAGGACTAAGACGGAAGAGCAACAGAAACAAATGTACTAGTAATCCTTATGCTGATGCTGATGACTTTCTAGGGTCAGCACTCAACACTGGAAATTAAACTCTAATTTGTTCCCTGCTATACTTTACAGTGAATTTATTTGATTGATTCCTTGTTGTTCATCCCTGGCTTTGTATCATCTATACCAAGTCTTGCTACTGGGGTCCATATGTCTGCCTTTCTGTTATGTCCTGCCTTGTGGATTTCCGATGACCTCTTTGTACATGTACTTAACTTTCTTTTTTCAAACCCACGCATTAAACTCGAGGGACTCTACAGGCCGGTGGGTCCACCATGTCAACCTCTCTGTAAAGCAATACTGCTAGAAAAAAAATATATAAACCCAAAAAAATTATATGTCAAGCTCTTCAATGGGAGCGTACTTCTGTCAACCCCTTGTTGTGCTGAATCCAATATGGATCACGCAAAAGGCGTTGGCGGCTCCTTCCTTCCCACCTCGGCTCTACTTTCCGTTCCCCTTCTTGCTGAATCATCTCGTATCCTAATTTGTCTAGCAAATCCTTCTATCGACAGCTGCTACTAGATTGCTTGAGCAGATCTGATTATTTGGCTGCTAACAGTCGAGCAGTATACCTGACAGTAGACACCATTGGTGCTAGGTGATGTGCCGTAGGTAATCACTGATTTTTTGACAAACAGTTTTTGTTTTATCTGTTTGTTAATTGCTCTTGTGCATGGGAAATATCATAAACATTTGCCATTGCAACAAATCTTATCTCGAGCGCAAATAGACATCAGTTCAGCATTAGGAATACATCAACCAAACTGAGATGGTAAATCCCAAACTGCAACAGATACGTAATTGTTACTTCAAATGCAAAAGCACAGCATTTTCGACAGAGCAGAGACACACAAGGATGCAGGCAAGGGCAGGAGCAAATTCTTTTTCTCCCAGATAATTACAATTTACAATGTTAGATTTACAGAAGCTAGAATAGAGTTACAGAGGCAGTTACTCAACACTAGTACATCGCAGCTCCTTCCATGTCGCTGGTCGGCCGGTGGAATGATGACTGGTGTAGGCGTGTAGCTCCTTCTTTGTTACCGCCAGTGAAACCATCATCATCAAATCCTCCTTCCCCGGCAACTGGTTTCATGACATGATCGCCAACTTCTCGTCAGCATCGGCAGCAGCAGCTGGACGACGAGGAAACCAGAGATTCAGTCTGCAGCGGCGGCGAACCACGGGAGCTAGGTGTTAAGTGGGATCCCACCTAAATCCCACTTCTAGTTTATTTGTCAAATTCTAGTGTAAATTTTTGTTCAAGACCTGGAACCCTAACGGGAGCTTCAGCGCGTCGGTTGCCGACAGCCGCTCTTCAAGATTGCACGTGAGAAGGCCGTTCAAGACCTGGAACCCTTCCTCGAGGTAATTGCATAAAACACCACTTGTTGGTGCTGTTTTTGCACAAAACACAATTTAAAATACTTTTTACACAAAACACCAAGTTTTGATGTAATCCGTTGCACAAAACACTAATCTCATTATTAACTAGATAGACATCGAATTAGGCACGTAGTACCTACTAGCAGTGCTTACCTAGCTCCAACATGAATTCACCTTAACCAAACTCAGATATGCTAACACCGTCTCCGGGGGAGCCTCTTCTCTCCTTGGCTTCCTCTCTCCCTAAGCTTTGAGATTCGACTTCCGACTGCGGGCTCTTCTCCGACCCGAATCCGGCGGCGCCGCCGTCTGGAAGAGGGGAGGGAAGATGCCTGTCGTGTACAGAGTAGTAGTAGGTCTGGCCTTGTGCCATTGTTGGGCTCTTTGCCCGTAGTTTGGAGCGGCACCTCTGGTCTGTGCGGTCAGATCTGGAGGGTTATAGGGTTGTTCCTTCTTCTTCTTCTTCTTCTTCTTCTTCTTCTTCTTCTTCTTCTTCTTCTTCTTCTTCTTCTTCTGCGTGAGAGGTTCGAGCTGAAGACGATGGGGAAAACCATTGTCTCCATGAATAAAACAGCATCATCTGTTGTAATCAGGCTCCTGATGTGGGTGCTCATCTCTCTGGCCGGCCATGGTGGCGGGGGGAGAGTGGGAGTTGCCTTGATCTGTTCTCTTATCCTCTGGCCGGCCGTGGCGGCGGGGGGAGGAAGAGGACGGTGGCAAGAAGGAGCGTGGCGGCAGCAGGGAAGATTCGGTGGAGTTGTCAGCGACTCGGCTACCTTTGATTCGAGTCGATCTGCTCGTCTTGGTGACGAGAGAGAGAGAGAGAGAGAGAGAGAGAGAGTGGATCAGGTGGTGGCAGTGCTCTCCGGCTTTCTCTGTAGCAGGGGAGAAGCACAACTTCTCTTGGGAGTTCTTTCACGCAGGTGAAGGTCTCAACGGCGTATCTTATGGCTGGTTGGCAGCCATTCCCTCCCCTTGCATCGGCGGCGATTGTTTCTGGCCGATGTCAGTTGGGCAACTTCAACCTCCAGGCCTTGATGCCACAACGGAGGCTTCTGGATGGAAGTACAGAAGGCTCCCCCCTCACCGTCCCAAGTGGTCTTGTCCCCGGCGATGATGAAGGTGGTTGTGCTATAGCTTCAAATTGCGGTGGAGAAGAAGCTGGCCTCGATTGCGATTGCAGTTTTCTTTTTGAGGTCTTTGGCGCAAAGTGTAGGGGCTTGTTTGTATCTTTTATTTTCTTGAGTCCCTTTCTGTAAAGTGTACTTTCACCGCTGAGATTTAATGGATGCTCTAGGTCCTTCGGGACCGCCGTCTGTTAAAAGAAAACCTTAACCAAACTCAGATAGAACTAGTCATGTCGAGAGTTAGACTGCTAGACCGGAAAGAGAAGACGAATGCAGCGGCGCTTGCGCGTTTCAGGTTAATTCCTCTCATAGTCTTGACTAATAGTAAAACAAAGCTGAGCTAACTTAGAAATTAGAATAAGAAGAGGGAATCATACGCACTGTTTTTTTGGCAGTGCCTCTAGCGCCACTGATGTCATTTTTTTTTGCCTGTGGAGGAACCGCAACGAGACCTGCAACCACTCTGGAAGCACTGTCAATGAGGCCCTACATGTTTAATTAGCTATTTACCTTGTTGATGACGAAATTAGTGTTTTGTGCAACATTTTACAGCAAAACCTGGTGTTTTGAGCAAAATAAATCTTAGATTGTGTTCTATGCAAAACCGGTACCAACATGTGGTGTTACCGACATCTCCTTCGGAAACATCTCACGCAGCCTGCTGCGCTGCTCCGGCTCCAGCGGCGGCATCGTGGCGGCGCGCGGCAAGGACGCGAACCCTGGCCACGTCGTGTCGTCCGGCGTGCGAGCACCCCGAAGATGGTCCAGAGGTAGGCGACCTCCTCGGCGCACATCTCCAGGTCAAACAGGGCCTCCATCAAGCCTCCCCACTGCAGCAGCCTCTCCCCGACGAGGAGCTCCGCCATTACGCAGCCCAGCGACCACGCGTCCACGAGCGCGTCGGGGTCCGGTTTCCCCATGAGCACCTCCGGCGCCGTGTACACCTTCATGCCGGCCTACTTGTGCGGTGGCGGGTCTGACGCTGAAATGGCCAGACCGAAATCGCAGATCTTGAGGACGACCTCGCCGTCTTCCTCCGCGACCATGAAGTTCTCCGGCTTGATGTCCCGGTGAACGATGTTGCGATCTTGCATCCCCCTGACCCCCGTCAGGAGCTGCCGCATGAAGGCGCGCATGGTGGACTCCGGGAGCGGCGGCTCGACAGCGCGTCGTCGTCGGAAGAGGATGTCGCGGAGGCTTGGGCCGGGGACGAACTCCATGACAAGGCCGAGCTCGCCTGTTGGAGGGTCGCGGACGACGCAGCGGAATCCGACAACGTGGGGGTTCCCGCTGTTGGAACTAATCTTGTTATTAGTGCTAGATTTAGATGATTTAATCATGTTTTATTTTGTAGTTTCATGGTAACACTAGAACTATGCCTGGACACGAGCCAACTCGGGCTGGCTCGGGCCGAGCCAGCGAAAAGCTCAAGCTTTTTACGGCGAGCCCGAGCCAGCTCGAACTGCCGGCGAGCCTCAAATGGGGAGCTCGGCCCGAGCTTTCCAAAAGCTCGGTGCGGCTCGCGAGCCTGGCGTGGAGGAGTCACTGACAGGTGGGGGCAACATTGGAGGCGTGTCGGAGGCAGCGTCGGCGTTGCATGACAGCGCGGCGGCGCCTGCTAGGAAGCGGCAGTGCGGGGTGTGCGGGTGTAGGGAGATGGGCGGTGGAGAGGGTGTTGGCGGAGAGGAGCATACGGCATGCGGTAGGGCGCCGGTGTGCGGCGGAACTCGCTGGATGATGGAATCTGGCCCGGTGGCGACCGCATCTGGCTAAAAAGCTCGGCACGAGGAAGATGAACAGAGTCAACGCTCTATCGATAAAATAGTCCTATTATCCATCGATGAATTAGTCCAACATCCAGCCCAAACTGCGGCCCATCTTGCTCTCCTTGCCTCAGTTAGGCTCCTCAAATTTCCTAAGAAAAAAAATTCGAGCTCAACGAGCCAGACCGGGCCGAGCCCGAGCCAGCCCGAGCTCGCTGCGGTCCAGCAGCTCCAGCGGGCCAAGCCCAGCTTGCCCCGAGCCGCCCAAACTCGGGCCGAGCCCAATAGCCCGAGTTTGGTGTCCAGGCATAACTGGAACTGCGGTTGTGTACATATACATAGTCGTGATCATGTGTACACATGCAAAGTTAGTAGTGTTAATTAGTTGTATGTATAATTAGTTAGAGAAGTGGTTGCATGGAGCTGAGTCAAGTGCATGCAACCTGGCCATGTTGTGTGGACGGGAAAAAGTTTAGGAGATGGAGTTATTGGCCGTTTGATTAGCTGTTAAGTAGTTCGCATTCTCTTGTATAAATTGCTGCATTGATTTAATAGAAATGGCCGTGAGGGCACTAGAAAAAAATGTAGTCTTTGTGCTACCAAGGAAGAGTGCTTTGGGCAAAGTCTTGGTGTTCTTTTTTTAAGGAAAACATGGGCTTTATTGATCACATAATCATGCTGTCATTAAAAATATCCTCCCGGATGCAATCCGGAGTACACCCACGCCACACAGAACGGCTAGAAAACTCACTAAATCTTGTTAGTTTAAGAGCAGGAATATTCAGTTCACGCCTAACATGTTGAAATGAAACTAAACTGAAGGAAGCTGCCATTTGACGAATATCTAGGATAATTGGTCCATAAAGGGACCTATCATTCACCTTTGAGGCCACTTTGTTTACCAAAGAGAGGCAATCCGAATTGAAGATCACATTGGCAAAACCTTCACTTGTGGCAAGCAGGACCGCTCGACGCATCGCTACAGCTTCAGCAGTCTCTGGTGTTGCAACCTCCTCATATTGTTCACTGCAAGCAGCTAAACATGTGCCCGTGTGGTCCCTGATAACAACACCAACACCCATACGACGAGATGACGAGAACACAGCAGCATCAACATTAACCATTACCCAACCTGCCGCCGACAGAGACCATTTTAGAACTAAAGATGTAGCCTCACGACTGTGGCAAGGTGCAGGTTTGAATAGGTGTGCCTCAATCATCCGAACATATGCCAAATCTTTCTCAGCAATCGACCTGGGATGTAATAGGATCCCTTCCTCTTGGGTCGTGTTACGTGCATCCCAAATATGCCATAGTGTAACACAGATTACAGTAGTCTGCAATTTTGAGCATCTCTCTACCGTGTCTAGGACCCAGACCCCAGGGGAAGTAAAATGTCTCCGGCCTAGGGAAACCTAATGCTCCTCTCTGACCGCCTCCCATACTTATGTTGCAAACTGGCAGAAGAGCAAAGAGTGTTGTACTGTCTCATGGCGATCACAAAAACAACAAGCAGCAGACACAGGAATCTGTCTCTTATGTAGTTGATCTCCACACGGCAAGCAGTTATGGGCAAAGCGCCACATTGTTACTTTCATCTTCCCCGGAGCTTTAATAGCCCAAAGCGCTTTCCATGTTTTTGAATCATCTGCATGGGTTGAGGAAAGACCACCCCCTATCATGCTTCGTTGCTCAGAGAATTTTGCAGATCTTGCAAAATTGTACCCAGAACGGGCAGTGTAGCAGCCAAACCTGGTATACGGCGATGTCAGAAAATCCTTACCGCCGAAACGGCTAATTGGTATCTGTAAAATCTTCTCCGCTACATCCTCTGGAAACAAAGACCGAACCAAATCCATGTCCCATGATCGTGATTCTGCAAGAATTAAAGTATCCACTGTCTGATTGTCCAGAAGTGGAACCAATGGTTTAAGCTTTGTCGGCGACACCTCAGGAATCCAGTTGTCGCGCTCAATAACAGTATTAGCTCCATCACCAATGTCCCACCGAATCCCTTCCTTCAGCAGATCCCTACCGAAGAGGATGCTACACCACGTGTATGACGAGGATCATGGCCGAGGCGCATCCAAGAAATCGATGTGTGGATAGTACCGTCCCTTGAGGACACGAGCACACAGGGAGTTGGGATCCATCATTAGACGCCAACATTGACGTGCCAGCATTGCTTGACTGAATAGCTCCAAATCACGAAAACCCAGACCTCCCAAGGATTTTGGAGTAGAGAGCCACTGCCACGACCTCCAGTGCATCTTCTTCCTTCCATTCTCCACACCCCACCAGTGGTTTGCCATAGATTTCCTCATCTCAACACAGTTTGCCACTGGTATCTGGAAACAACTCATCACATACGTTGGTATTGCTTGGATGACAGATTTCAGAAAGATTTCCTTGCCTGCGCGAGACATTGGCCTATCCGAGCATCCATTCATACGCTTCCACATAAGGTCATACAATTAACGGAAAGTACCGACTGGAGATCGTCCCACTTCAGTCGGCATTCCGAGATAAGAGTCATTCAGAGCCTCCGTTTGAATCCCCAACTTAATCATAACCTCACTTTTGATCCCATTAGAACAATGGGAACCAAAGTAACCCACATATTTATCTCGATTAATACTTTGTCCTGATCCTGCACAAAAGACTTCCAAGGTGCACACTAAAGCCTCCACGCTTTTCCTATCGCTGCAAGCAAAGAATATACTATCGTCTGCAAACAGTAGATGTGAGATAGGGGGTCCAAGTCGGCCATTATGAATACCTTGTAGTTCACCTTGGGTCTCCCTTTGTTGCAGAAGACAAGACAATCCTTCAGTGCAGAGAAGAAAGAGATAGGGGCTAATAGGGTCCCCTTGTCGAATACCCCTCGTGGGTACCACGGGATCGGTTAGCTCTCCGTTAACCCGGACTGCATATCGTACCGAGGTAAAACATCTCATCACTGTACTAATCCAAGTTGGAGAGAAACCAAGCTTTGAAAGGCAACCTTCTAAATACCGCCACTCGACGCGGTCATAAGCTTTCATCATATCTACCTTTAGATCAAAGAAAGGCCGCTTCGATCGCTGATGCCTGATTGTATTGAGACATTCATAGGCAATGAGAGCATTGTCCGTGATAAGTCTGCGGGGACAAAGGCACTCTGATGTTCAGACACGAGCATGGGCAAGATAATCTTCAATCTATTTGCCAGCACTTTGGATGCAATTTTATAGAGCACATTACACAAACCTATTGGACGAAAGTTTTTTAAGTGAGTAGGATTAGTCACCTTGGGTATAAGAACAACAATAGAATCACAAGGCCCGTTCATGCACATGGCGAGCTCGTCGACCGTCTCCCCGCTCCTCATGCGGATGACATCAAACTCCTTGAGGAGAGTTTGTGCCTTGGCCTTACGAACACGTGCATCGCCCACACGCATGGACTTGATGGCGTCCCATGCCTCCTTTGCCGTTGCCTTCACGGCAAGCGTGGAGTGCATCTCCGGCGGCACGGCTCGCAGAATTGCCGCAAGCGCCGCCCGGTCCTCGCCGAAGCTCCCGGCTCCCTCGATGGTGTCCCACACACCTTGGGACTCCATGTTGACCTTCATGATTAGCGCCCACTCGAAGTAGTTCGTCGCCGTCAATGGTGGGTAGACGACGGTGCTGCTAGCCTGGTGGACGACGCGCTGCTGCACCACCACCTCGCGGCCACTACGCCATGTCGGGCTTCGGCCACGGCGTACCGGCGAGGCTGAGCCACCACGGCGATCCGGCGGGCGTGACAGAGTGCGCGAACCTTTCCCGGCCATGGCTCTGATACCAAATGAAAGCTCTAGCCCAAGGTGTAAGAAGACTCACACACAAGCACACACAGGAGAGAACACGCAGGGAATTTTCTGCACACGCGCTTGTGCTTTTCCTCTCTTGTTCGCTTGACAAAATACAAGCCGGTTATAAAAGTCTTTTAAAGAGAAATATGCAACACACGCATGCACAACGGCCTGATCCGTTTTCTACTCCACTAGCTACACACAAGTTCAGCTTGAGTGACAACTAAGTCTGCATATCCTTTGGATTCCCAACGTTCAGGACCAAGTCTCAACTGATTGCTCCCGTCTCTTCCTCCATGCAGATATGCCACAAGACTCGGATGCTCCAGCTCCAGCAGCTAGCTAACATTTATTCATGCAGATGACTCCTTCAATGGCACACACATTTACCACTGCAACACATACAGGCACCATGCGACACACACATCTTGTCATGACTAAACCTGATATACTCTCTAGTCTAAACTGCATGCATTATTGCTAATCAACTAATCAGGAGCTTGCATGTACACATATGATCACTTCTACTTGTGTGTACTTGCTGCAGCTACTACAACTACATGCATAAACTAAACTTAAACATGAAGAAACTTTTAAACAACAAGGTTACTCCAACACCCGCTGCACGCCTTGAGGAAGCGGGCCTCCCGCCGCAGCTCGCGGGGATCGTCGTCGGCGTACGCGTCGAACTTGATCGTGACGGTCTGGCCCGTGGCGCGGTGGCGGGCCTTGTAGACGACACCGAAGGCACCCTCGCCGAGGCTGGATGTCGTGTCCACCTCGTAGTCCGCAGTGCTAGCGAAGGCGGCGGGCTTCTTGATGACGGTTGGTGTTTGGCCTGGGCCTGGCAGTCGACGGCGACGGCCGGTCGCTTGCAGACGGCCATGGCTAATGAATAAAAAAAGTTGGATACCACCCAACCCTCTACCATATATATCAGAAATATTAGAAGAGTCCTTTTATATAGACTGCTAAGTGTGGAGACGGAGTCCGAACCCTGATTCGAGTACAGTACGAATCGGTTAGGCTGGTCTGGCCGTGAAAAACAGTGATACCAGAGCGTAGAGCTTGTCTCGTATTGCTATGGCAAGGATGTGAGGATGCCTGGTCGCTGGCATTGTCCGTCATTAAATTACAATTGCACATATTTGCAAAAATGGAAATGCAATTACACAAATAAGTGCATAACTAAATATGGATATACAAAATAGAAAAACAATTTTATCCTACAAAGCTTTGGGATTTTCGAACTTTTAGAAGGGACCAACCTATACGAGCTCAGATTGTAAGGGCATTTCCAACAACGGGATACAAAATGGACACCCAAACGGTCTGTTTCTGTTTGTATGAGTCAGCGCACACACATAAATTGGGCCACAATTTGTTTAGGTTGTGGGGTGCGCCCAGCGGCCTGACGCAACCTTCTCCGCCTGCTGTCAAGGACCTCTAATGGCGACGGGATGTCGCCAATCCCACCGCCGGCTTGCCGCACGGCCGATGGGTTCCCGCCATCACTAGGTCATGTTTCCCTCACACGTATCATCGTTGTTTTCCGCCTAGCCCACGATCTTTAAATATGACCGCCGGCATAGCGAGGAGCACCACCAAACACCAACCAACCATGCATCACCATAAGATCGTCAACCGGACTGCCCTCATGGAGATGTGCTGCGCCGACTCCCCGCGGCCCTCAGAGGAGGATGTGGAGTTGCAGGCCATGCAGCTGGCCCGACATTTTGCCAAGGAGGAGGTGGGATTCTTCGAGCGTGAAGGCGTGGGGGCCTAGCAGGTGCTAGAGGAGGTGGTCGAGGCCGCGGCATGGGAAGCCGCCCAATTCGCGGTGCGCGAGATTCAGCACTTGATCAAGCTTGAACTTCTTGAGCATATCTTGTATGTATTTGGCTTGGTTGATTAAGGTGCCCTTCCTCAATTGTTTGACTTCAAAGCCAAGAAAGAACTCCATCTCTCCATCATAGACATCTCGAAGCGGTTGGTCATGAGCTCGGCAAAATACTCGTTAAAAGCTTTGTTAATAGATTCAAAAGAAATGTCATCAACATAGATTTGGCAACGAACAAGTGGCCTCCAAATCTCTTAGTAAAAAGAGTGGGATCAATGAGGCCAACTTCGAAACCACAATCTAACAAGAGCTCTCGAAGGCAATCATACCACACACGTGGGGCTTGTTTAAGGCCACAAAGTGCCTTATCGAGCTTGTAGACATGGTCCGGGAAGAGAGGATCCTCAAAGCCCATAGGTTGCTTGACGTAAACCAATTCTTTCAAAGGACCATTAAGGAAAGAAATCTTCACATCCCTTTGTTGCAATTTGAAATTATGATGAGTGGCATAAGCAAGAAGCATGCGAATGGATTTAAGGCGAGCAACGGGGGAATAAGTCTCACCTTAGTCAATACCCTCAACTTGTGAGTATCCTTGGGCAACTAACATTGCCTTGTTGCGAACTACTATCCCATTGGCATCATGCTTTCTCCTAAATATCCACTTGGTCCCGATGACATTTTGACAATCTTTAGGCCACTTCACCAAGGTCCACACTTTGTTGTGCTTGAAGTTGTGAAGTTTTTCATTCATTGCATCAAGCCAATCATCATCTTCAAGGGCTTCGAAGACCTTCCGAGGTTGAACATGACAGATAAAGGCATGGTGAGAGCTAAAGGAGGCTAATTGCCTTCTAGTAGTAGAACCCCTATTAAAATCTCCATAAACATTATCAAGGATATGGCCATCTTTGATGAGCTTGACAAGGCAATATGCTTGACGGCAGGCTTGGGTCTCAAGACGAGATTCTTGAGCAACCACTTAGCCATCACCACCATTTGAGTCGTCGCCTTGACTATAAGAACGAACTTGTTCATTATCTTCATCAATATTGACCAAGTGAGACTCTTCATCATAATTTGTAGCTGGGCCTTGATCAACAATAGCTTGGACTTGTTATTCGCTAGCTTGACCTTGGAAGTTTCCTTGAGTTTGGGCCCCATATTGGGGAGGTAGATGAAGTTGTTGAGGAGCTTGAAGACCGGGGCTTGAAGAGCCATGAGCATGAGGAGCTTCGGAAGAGGTTGAAGAGTCTTGAGCCAAAATGATTGGTCCTTGAGGGGCAAGATGATCTTGTGAGAGTGAGGGATCCACTTGAGTAGAGCATGGTCCTTATCCTTCGGCCATAAGTGGTTCCTCAATGGGGTGGAAGAATCCCACACCCATTCTTCTTATGGCTTGAGGAGGAATTTCATCACTTGGATCACGAACACCATCTTGCCTAACAAGAGACTCATGCTCTTCATCAAACTTCATATTAATCATTTCTTCAACTCTTCCATTGACTTTGTTGTAGATTCTATAAGCATGAGATTGATTTGAGTACCTAACGAAAATTCCTTCTTGTGCCTTTGGTTCAAACTTGGACAACCAAACTCCTTTCTTGAGAATGTAGCATTTGCAACCAAACAGTCGAAAGTAGCTACCATTGGACTTGTTACTGGTGAGCAGCTCATATGGGGTCTTGTTCTTCTTCTTGCGAAGATAGAGCCAGTTGGTTGCATGGCAAGCGATGGATATGGCCTCGGCCCAAAAGTTATATGGAGACTTGAATTACGCCAACATAGTCCGAGATGCATCCATCAAGGTATGGTTCTTCCTTTCGGCCACGCCATTTTGTTGGGGGTATATGGAGTGTAGTATTGATGCTTGATCGACTCATCACTAAGGAACTCATCCAAAGTGTAGTTTTTGAACTCGGTGCCATTGTCACTTCGTATGGATAAGATAGTTGCATTGTGTTTCCATTGGACAAGGTTTGCAAAGTCGATGAAGGTTTGTTGAGTTTCACTCTTGAACTTGAAGAAGTAGACCAGAGTGTAGCTTGAGAAGTCATCCATAATCACCAAACAATATTTCTTCCCTCTAAGACTATCATGTGACAGAGGTCCAAATATATCCATGTGAAGGAGTTCCAAGAACCTTTGCTTGGTGATTTGATTAAGAGCCTTTTGAGGAGTATCATGCATTTTACCTTCGTTACAAGCCCTACACACACGATCTTTGGCAAAGGAAACATCGTTAATACCAAGGATGTGGCCCTCCATGTGAATCCCATGCAAAGTCCTCATGTTTACATGGGCCAAGCGGCGATGCCACAACCAACCCTTGTCAGCTTTAGCATAAAGACATAGAGCATGTGTAATGGTGGTCCCCGAAAAGTCCACCATATACAAGTCATGCTATATTTACCCTATGAAAGCCATCATGAGAGATTTGCACCACATGAGGACCACATAGTTCTCATTAAAGAACGAAGAAAGACCCATAAGGGCAAGAGCATGAATGGAAAGGAGGTTATAACCAAGAGTTTTGACAAGCATGACGTCAACCAAGGATATATCCGGGGTTACCACTACCTTGACAAACCAATACCTGAGAACTTGCTTTATCACCATAGGAGACCATAGTGTTCGCATGATTTGGACTTATCTCCGACATGATGGACTTGCTCTCGGTCATATGACTTGTGGTTCCACTATCGAGCACCCATTTAGCTCAACCAGAAGCATATTCCTATAAGAAAATCAAACTTTGATTTTAGGTACCTATTTTGCAATGGGTCCCTTATTTGTTAGTAACAAGGGTCTTTGGCACCCTGATATGGGATCCCTTGAGGGATTGACCCTAGGATGGCCTGATCTTCACGGATTTGAGGCGGGGAGTGAGAGGGAACCCGATGAACACAGTGAACGCAAGGTAAAGATACAAACGCACACAAACACAACCTGATTCGATTTGCTCCTATTGGTTCGATCAACCAATCCAATAAATCCTCGTCGAGAGACTGTGAGGTAGAATCACCAAAGGAGAGATCGGCAAGCGGATGATAGAATCCAAATCATATGAGAGAGTAGCAACCAAGTAGAATCCCAAAGGGGAGAGACCTAGCACTACTAGAATCCTTGACAAGGAGAGACCAAACACTTGAGGAGGGTCTTGGCGACTTGGAGACGAACACCGAACTCCAAGGACTTTTACAACTCATAGATTAACTATAGAGAGGGGTTCCCATCTAGGGTTAGGCACAAGCCTTCATTCATCATCAAATCCAAGTAGATCTGAGCCACAAGAGGGATATTTATAGTACGAGGGTGAAGGGGTAGGTAGGAGGGAATATTCTGGGCATCAAACCCTTTAGAGTGCACAGACTGGTGGTTCCAGCGGTAAGTCCTGCGTTGCTGAAATTGGTGCGGACATTTTTGGCGGGCGCCGTGTATTCTGGTCAGCAACTGGAAGTGCATACAAAAGGTGGTTTCGGCGGGGCGGCTGGTTCTGTTTGGCCACGCGGAGATAAAACAAAATTTTCCCTCTAACATGGTGATCCCAAGATCCAGCTGAGGTAGAAGGCCACGAGGTTTACCACTAGACGAGCAGTTGCAGATTACTGATGGAGCGCGTCGGTTCATGCAGTGCAGTCCTTTGCGATCCAATCGTCCTGGTGCTGATCGTACAACCCCTTTGCTGGTATCCACACGTACAAGGGGGAGCGCCGTCGGTGAACTGCTAGATTCGTTACGGCGGCGGCAGGACTGTTGTGGAGCTAGGGTTTCCAACACATGGAATGACCTAACCGAACAACGATTAACCCTTTAGGGTTGGTGTGCTCCACTATATATAGGGAGTGAACATGGGCTATGCTCGCGCGGCCCATTCACTAAAGCCCATATAATGTTAGTCCCTGTGAGTCTGACTCACTGACTCAGTCCAAATCAGACTCGAGTCCAACCCAACCAGATTTCTAGTTCAGATCCAATCCAAACTTGCTCCCGCTCTTAAGTGTGTGACCCCGCAGGCTCATGGCTACTTGGACACGATTAGAGTCTGACTCTAAATCGATCAGTCGGTAGCGGATCCTAGCAGAACGTGCCGACTCCCAAATACCAAAGAGTCATGACGACTTGCCTTTCCAATGCGACTTAAGTCCGAGTCCCTTTTGCCTCACGATATACCTTGTCAGACTATAGGCGAATATTTGTCATCCCTTAAATAGTCCGACTCTCTTCTCGATCTGAGATAAGTGATTCACCCGACTAACTCTTAGTCGACCGCCTCGGTTAACACTTAACCGAGTCGTGCATGGCCATGCTTTCTGAATCATATCTTCCGAGAGGACCCAGAGAATATATCTCCGAGTGGAGGGAAAAAATCCCATCTTGGTTATTCACATCACGCAGCTTGATTCTCAATCTACCCGAACTCTACCTTTATGACTGCCCAGTTACGGATCAGCGTTTGACAGAACTAAGTCGGTGATCCTCAACTCAAACTATGCAATAACCTCAGGTCTAAGGATTACATTGATTGGGATATACAAATGACAACTTGTTTGTTGTACCTCAATGTGGGTCAATCCGACTCGCTAAACTCTTTAGACGAATCTGTGTAAGTTGGAATAGCATCTCCATGCCCATGACAAGTGGAACCGAGTCATCAAGCCAACTTTCACATTGGTCTAAGTTGTGTGTCCAGTACAACCTCAATGACCAAGGATATTTAGTACAAACAACATGAATGCATAGTTCGACAACCGAATCACATATTCAATGATACACATCAGATGTTTATACAAGGACTGCTTAATATCTTTATGAATACAATGGGAAATATCATCATACATGATTGACTCTAGGGCATATTCCCAACAGTCTCCCACTTGCACTAGAGTCAATATTCCGACATCACATGTCTAAGCATCTAATGCCCATGGCTCTCAGGTGCGCCTCATGCTTTGGCTGTGGTAACGGCTTTGTCAACGGATCCGCAATATTTGCATCCATGTGTACCTTGCATAACTTGATATCACCCTGATCCACGAACTAGCGAATCAGGTGGTACCGCATGAGTATGTGCTTGTTCTTCTGGTGTTATCTAGGTTCCTTGGCTTGTGCAATAGCACCATTGTTGTCACAATACACGTCTAACGGATTGGACGAGCCCTGAACCACACCAAGATCCATGAGGAAATTCCTCATCCAAACAGCTTCCTTTGCTGCCTCCGAGGCGGCAATATACTCAGCCTCTGTTGTAGATGCAGACACAGTCTCTTGCTTGGAACTCTTCCAGCTCATAGCACCTCCGTTTGTAATAAACACGTATCCGGATTGCGAACGGGAATCATCAGAGTCAGTAAGATAACTCGCATCCGTGTAACCCTTTACACTGAGTTCATCTTCACCACCATAAACCAAGAACATATCCTTAGTCCTTCTCAAGTACTTTAGGATATTTTTAGCCGCTGTCCAGTGGATTTCTCTAGGATCAGCCTGGTATCTACTCACAACACTTAGAGCATATGAAACATCCGGCCTAGTACAAATCATGGCATACATGATGGATCCGACTGCAGAAGCATACGGAATCGCACTCATCCGACTTCGCTCATCAGTTGTCGAAGGACATTGAGTCTTGCTAAGTTTTACACCATGGGACATCGGTAAGAACCCCTTCTTAGACGATTCCATGTTGAACTTCTTCAACACTTTGTCCAAATAAGTACTCTGACTCAATCCAATGAGCCTCCTTGATCTATCTCTATAGATCCAGATTCCGAGAATATATGTTGCCTCACCCAAGTCTTTCATTGAGAAAATCTTTTCCAATGATTCCTTGGTTTCTTGCAACAACCGGACATCATTTCCAATCAGTAATATGTCATCCACATATAAGATTAGAAAATTTACTTTGTTCCCACTAAACTTCTTGTACAAACAAGAATCATGATCACTCTTGATGAAGCCAAACGATTTGACTACCTCATCAAGGCGAATATTCCAACTCCGAGATGCTTGCTTCAACCCATAAATGGATTTCTGAATTTTGCACACCTTGTCAGCATTAGCCGGATCAAGAAAACCCTCGGGCCGTATCATATACACGTCCTCGGTTAAATTTCCGTTAAGGAAAGCCGTTTTGACATCCATCTGCCATATCTCGTAGTCGAAATAGGCCGCTATAGCTAACATGATCCGAACTGATTTAAGCATCACTACGGGCGAGAAAGTCTCGTCGTAATCAACTCCTTGAACTTGTCGGAACCCCTTCGCGACAAGGCGTGCTTTATAGATTGAAACATTTCCATCCATATCAGTTTTCTTCTTAAAGACCCATTTGCACTCGACGGGTCTTGCACCGTCTGGCAGATCAACCAAGTTCCAAACTTGATTTTCATCCATGAACTTTATCTCAGATCTCATGGCTCCAAGCCATGACTCGGAATCAGATCCCACCATCGCTTTCGAATAATTTGCCGGCTCATCACTGTCTAACAGTAACACATCACGAACACTTCGTAATCTTGCCGATCTTCGTAGTACAGGTGCTGCTGCCGACTCAGCTGCCACGACTGGCTCAACCACCAAGGTTTTTACCGACTCGCTACTAGCCGGTTCCTCTCGAATTTCTTCAAGCTGCACCATGCTCCCACTTACTCCCCGACTGAGAAACTCTTTCTCAAGGAAGACACCGTTCCGAGCGACAAACACTTTGCCCTCTTCTCGGTTGTAGAAGTAGTAACCCAAGGTATCCCTCGGATACCCCACGAAAATACACTTATCCGACTTGGCCGTAAGCTTGTCCGACTGAAGTCGCTTGACAAAAGCTTCACAACCCCAAATCTTAAGAAAAGACAAACTCGGCTTTTTGCCTGTCCACATCTCATGCGGTGTCTGCTCTACCGATTTTTATGGTACTCTGTTTAGTGTGAAGGCCGTTGTTTTCTAGACAATAACCCCAAAATGATAAAGGCAGATCTGTCCGACTCATCATTGACCGTACCATGTCCAACAAGGTCCGATTACGCCTTTCTGAATCACCATTCCTTTGTGGCGTTCCTGGCGGAGTAAGTTGAGGAACTATTCCACAACTTTTCAGATGGTCATCAAACTCATGGCTCATGTACTCGCCTCCTCGGTTCGACCGAAGAAACTTTATTTTCTTGCCGAGTTGATTTAGTGCTTCATTCTGGAATTCTTTGAACTTTTCAAAGGCTTCTGACTTATGTTTCATCAAGTAGATATATCCATACCTACTCAAATCATCAGTGAAGGTAATGAAGTACTCATAACCACCCCTGGCTATGGTGCTCATTGGTCCACATACATCACTATGTACTAGTCCCAACAAGTCGGACGCCCTTTCGCAACTCTTTGCAAAAGGTGTCTTGGTCATTTTGCCGAGTAGGCAAGATTCGCATGTCTCGAACGACTCCAAGTCGAACGAAGTTAGGAGTCCATCATCATGGAGCTTCTTCATGCATTTCCAACTTATATGACCAAGCCGACAGTGCCAAAAGTAAGTCATATTCAGATCATTTGGTTTCAACCTTTTAACATTTATGTTATAAACCGACTCACCATCAAGATTCAAAATAAATAACCCGTCCTGGACAGGTGCAAAGCCATGAAACATATCATTCAAATACAACAACCATTATTCTTGATATTCGACTCATAGCCTTGCCTCATCAAACATAAAGCAGAAATAATGTTTCGACTGAGCACTGGATCATAATAACAATTATTCAATTTCATAATGAATCCGGAAGGTAAATGAAGCTGCATCGTGCCGACTTCCAACGCAGCAACTCTTGCTTTGTTGCCGACTCGAATATCAACCTCGCCTCTTGCTACGATCCTAGTTCTTACCAGTCCCTGCAACGAGTTGCAGATGTGAATAACTGATCCGGTATCATATACCCAAGAACTATTAGGTGCATGAGCAAGATATATGTCTATAACATTGCAAACAAGTGTACCTGAGTCGGAAGTCATACCTCCACTCTTGGCTTTGTCGGCCAAATACTTGCTACAGTTCCTCTTCCAGTGGACATCCTCCTTGCAATAGAAGCAAGTGGATCCGGCTGAAGGAGATGGCTTAGTACCTGAGGAAGTGCTTGGGACAGGGTCCTGAGCCTGCTTTCCTCCTGACTTAGCCTTCTTCTTAGTCCAAGAACTCTTCTTGAACTTAGCCTTATTCTGCACCATCAACACTTGACTGGACCCCTTCTTGAGATCCGCCTCTGACTGCTTGAGCATCCCATGCAATTCAGTGAGCTTCTTATCCATACCATGCATGTGGTAGTTCGAAATGAACTGCCCATATGCACTAGGAAGAGAGTTTAGAATTATATCTGTAGCGAACTCTTCGCTAATGGGGTAGCCAAGCCTCTCCAGAGACTGCACATAACCAACCATTTTGATCACATGCGGACTCAGTGGATCACCATCCTTAAGCTTGCAACTCAGCAAAGCCTGAGAGACTTGATACCTCTCAGTCTTCGCCTGAGCCTGGAATATACTTTTGAGGCTTTCGATCATATCGTAGGCCTCAACATGCTCGAAATGATTTTGCAAGTCCGGTTCCATGTGAGCAAGCATAAGACAGCTAATATCCGTGGACTCATCCTTAGCCCGACGATAGGCATTGGTGGCAGCGACAGTCGCATTCTCATTCGGCTCATCTGGAAGTGGGTTGTCTAGGACATGGTCCTTCTTTTCTTGTTTGAGAACAATTCTCAGATTTCGATACCAGTTGGTAAAATTAGTGTCATTCAGTTTATCTTTCTCAAGGATAGTTCTCAACGCAAAACCGGATATCTGAGAGTGACTGCTACTTGGTGCCATGATCTACAACATAAAATATACAAAACACTTAAGACATGTATTCATAAAAGAGCAAGCATATTAAACATTTTAATATTTTATGCTCCCACTAGAACCAACACCCCTCCGATGGTTACTTAGTGATTCAGGATCCTAAATAAGCAAGTCGGCTAGTGATCTTTAGCATCACCGCTAGCCGCCAAGTGATCTAGGTAGACAACTCCTTGTCAATCATATCTCATACGACTCCTGTTGGACGGGTGGCATCACATGCCCCGGCTCCCATCCGACCTTTCCCCGAGCCCCACAACCGTTGTGATAGACCCGTCTAGCTTACCGAGTGTTTCTGCAGTAAGAGTCCGACTCGAACCCACCTAGTCGGAATTGGCAGCACCTCAATTTTATGATCCCACTACCAAAAATGTCTGACTTGTGATGGTGCAAACACTGGCGGGAAAACCGACTAGACGTTCTTTGAGGGATTAAATTCTACCGACTATCTAATAGAGGTAAAACAGAGACATAATAATGACACAAAATAAAGCAATTATAATGTGAAATGGTATGGCTCTCTTCATGGCGATCTCCATCTCCACAAAGCCCGTAATCCGACTCATGCCAACTCTTGTCACTTGCCGTCTTACTCCATATCGCCGACATGTACAACGCCTTGCATGACTTCCGAGTTCTCCAAACAGCTACACTAGCTTAGTAAAGTAAATTACAAGGAGAGTCCGACACGCAGGTCGTTATACAATAAAATGACAGCACCTAGGCTCCAGCCGGCTAACAAAACTGTGATTCGCAGATCACGTATGGATTACACACATACATCACATGCACATGAACCATACCATTCACAACTTCCCGCAAAAACAAGTTATGCATAGATACAATATCTACCAAAACAGCAAATAGATCTCATCAACCTACCGCATATCATATGTGCGAGATCTCGAGCCTAAAACCAGAAGCTATCGCTCTGATACCACTGTTTGGCCACGCGGAGATAAAACAAATTTTTCCCTCTAACATGGTGATCCCAAGATCCAGCTGAGGTAGAAGGCCACGAGGTTTACCACTAGACGCGCAGTTGCGGATTACTGATGGAGCGCGTCAGTTGATGTAGTGTAGTCCTTTATGATCCAATCGTCCTGGTGCTGATCGTACAACCCCTCTGCTGGTATCCACACGTACAAGGGGGAGCGCTGGCGGTGAACTGCTTGATTCGTTACGGCGGCGGCAGGACTGTTGTGGAGCTAGGGTTTCCAACACATGGAATGACCTAACCGAACAACGATTAACCCTTCAGGGTTGGTGTGCTCCACTATATATAGGGAGTGAACATGGGCTCTGCTCGTGCGGCCTATTCACTAAAGCCCATATAATGTTAGTCTCCGTGAGTCCGACTCACTGACTCAGTCCAAATCAGGCTCGGGTCCAACCCAACCAGATTTCCAGTTCAGATCCAATCCAAACTTGCTCCCGCTCTTAAGTGTGTGACTCCGCAGGCTCATGGCTACTTGGACACTATTAGAGTCCGACTCTAAATCGATCAGTCGGTAGCGGCTCCTAGCAGAACGTGCCGACTCCCAAATACCAAAGATTCATGACGACTTGCCTTTCCAATGCGACTTAAGTCCGAGTCCCTTTTGCCTCACGATATACCTTGTCAGACTATAGGCGAATATTTGTCATCCCTTAAATAGTCCGACTCTCTTCTCGATCCAAGATAAGTGATTCACCCGACTAACTCTTAGTCGACCGCCTCGGTTAACACTTAACCGAGTCGTGCATAGCCATGCTTTCTGAATCATATCTTCCGATAGGGCCCAGAGAATCTCTCTCCGAGTGGAGGGGCAAAATCCCATCTTGGTTATTCACATCACGCAGCTTGATTCTCAGTCGACCTGAACTCTGCCTTTATGACTGCCCAGTTACGGATCAGCGTTTGGCAGAACTAAGTCGGTGATCCTCAACTCGGACTATGCAATAACCTCATGTCTAAGGATTACATTGATTGAGATATACAAATGACAACTTGTTCAGTGTACCTCAATGTGGGTCAATCCGACTCGCTAAACTCTTTAGACGAATTTGTGTAAGTTGGAATAGCATCTCCATGCCCATGAAAAGTGGAACCGAGTCATCAAGCCAACTTTCACATTGGTCTAAGTTGTGTGTCCAGCATAACCTCAATGACCAAGGATATTTAGTACAAACAACATGAATGCATAGTTCCACAACCGAATCACATATTTGAAGGGTTTCGCAGCATAGTAAATCAAAATTTTCTACGGAAGCGAACAGAGGGAAAGCCAAGATTTAATCTAGGAGATGCAAACAACAAGAGATATTGGATTAGATCTTCATACCCTTGAAGATTCGCACAGCGAAACGTTCGTCGGAACGTGGGTGATGTAGTCGTACTCGCTTCTCCTCCTCGCGATCCGATCCGATCTAGCACCACAAGTGGCGGTGCCTCCGTGAGATGCACACGTGCAGCACCTCGACGTCTCCTCCTTCCTCGGACCAGAAAGTAGGGTGGAGAGATAGATTGGATCTGCAACACGACGGCGTGGTGTATATGGTGGAGAATTTCTGCAGCAGGGCTTCGCCTACAAACAGCCGGGAGGGAGAGAGGAAGGCAGCAGGGCTACTAGGGCTTGGAGGAAGGTGTGTGTGTGGGGGGGGGGGGAAGGGGGCGCACCAGCCCTCTATATATATAGAGGGGGGGGGTGCGGCCAGCCCTTGTCCATCCTCCAAGCCTATCTCTAGTTTAAACGATTTAAACTCTCCCTTCTAGAAACCCTATCTTATCTCTAGTTTAAACGATTTAAACTTATCTAGGATCGGCTGGGCCCTATGGGGCCTTGTGCCCCTGGCCCAATGCGGCCAGGACACTCCCTCATAGGCCCACGTTGGTCCCATTCCGGAAGGTTCTAGAAGCTTCCGGTACAATACCGATTAACCCGGAACTATTCCGAACTCCAAAAACTGCACTGCCTTATATGAATCTTATTCTCCGGACCATTCCGGAACCTCTCGTGATATCCCGGATCCCATCCGAGACTCTGAACAAAAATTCATAAACCAATTATCCAATATATCCTAGCGTCGAGACACGTTAAGTGTGTGACCCTGCGGGTTCGAGAATATGCAGACATGATCTTCTATCAATAATCAACAGCGGGGTCTGGGCACCCATATTGACTCCCACACATTCATCAATGATCATATCGGATGAACCACGATGCCAGGATTCAATCAATCCCATATATATATTCCCTTCGTCTCGCGATATTTTACTTGCCCGAGATTCGATCGTCGGTATCGTCATACCTAGTTCAATCTCGTTCACAGCAAGTACTTTACTCGTTCCGTAATCCGATATCACTTTGTGATTAACTCCTTAACCACATGCTTGCAAGCGGTGTTGATATCGATTACCGAGTGGGCCCGAAGCATATCTCTCCGACTTGGGAGGGACAAATCCCATCTCGATACATACAACCCAACAGATACTTTCCGATCACCTGAGAGACACCTTTATGATCACCCTCTCATAGGATGACGTTTGATGACCTCAAAGCTTTCTTCCGATACCAGGGAGTTGTATTATCTCATGGTCTAAGGAATACAATATTTGACATGAGAAAAGCTTCGCAAAGACGAACACGATGAAACGATCTAATAGCTTTGCTTAGTTTGGGTCTGTCCACCATATCATTCTCCCAATGATATGATCTCATTATCAATTAACAACTCATGTCTATGGTTAGGAAACCTTAACCATCATTGATCAATGAGCTAGTCCATAGAGGCGTACTAGGGACACGGTGTTGTTCACAAACCACACAAGTATTAAAGTTTCCGCTTAATACAATTCTAGCATGGAATATAAACTTTATCATGAACAAGAATTATAATAATAACATCTTTATTATTGCCTCTAGGGCATAATTCCAACAATATTCAATGATACACATCAGATGTTTATACAAGGACTGCTTAATATCTTTATGAATACAATGGGAAATATCATCATACATGATTGCCTCTAGGGCATATTCCCAATAGGTTCGCCGGTTCATTCGCCGGAAGTTCCGGTGGTGCTTCCGGTTCACCAATCTTGGCGCCGGAAGTTCCGGCATGGATTCTGGCGGCGCCAGACCTGGCGCCATAAACCTTCTTCCGTCTTCTCTTCCATGCTTCTTGCTTGGGGGTATTGGTTCCTAGGGTCTTCTTGTTGTCTCCTCTTGGTGTCATGGTCATGGTCCTGGTCATAACATTGGCACTTGTCTCAAGTAGGACCCCATTCACATGATAAAAAAAGGAGGGCGAGATATGGAACGAATTCACCTTTGTGGGTTTGGTTGGTGTAGCATGATGTGTACCAATGGTGAATTCCATGTGTTGGGCTACATCATCTCCCCCTTCTTGAAAACGAGTCGTCCTCGATGAAGTTCCATCATCATGGAAGGAGAGAGGTGTACCCATGGTCTTGAGCTTGTATGTGGTTGGATCTGGGTTATCGTAGCCTTGTTCAAATTGGTTGAAGATATTGAAGTTGAGCTTGTCATCAAGGTGTGGTTAGAGTTTTTGTAGAGTGTTCCTTGTAGGTGGTGGTTGAGATTGAGTACCTTGCCAAACTGACAACAAAGAGAGATAGTTGTATGAAGGATTGTTAGTATGGGTCGCACTCAAATCACTCTTCTCACTTTTGGTGGCATGCGACACGTCACTCATGATTTTCACACTCATTTGAGGCTTGTGGCACTCACTCACGTGCTGGTGGTTCGCTCTCTCACCACTCATCTCACAAGGGTCCTTAGCTTGCTTTATCTTAGGCAGCGATGTCATGTTGGAAGCGATAACTTGGCTTGGCGTCATAGGTTGGAGCACAAACTTCTTGTCATTCCACTTGAAAGAGTATTGATTGGAGGTACGATCATGTAGTGCACCCTTGTCATATTGCCATGGTCTTCCAAGAAGCACGTGACACACGATCATTGGGACGACATCACACTCGATGGTGTCTTGATAGGGGCCAATATTGAAGGAGACGTTGACCTTGTGTTTGATCTGTATGGTGCCATTGTCATCAAGCCATTTGACATGATATGGATGAGGGTGCTCCATGTATGGCAACTTGAGTTTCTCACAAAGTTTGATGCTTGCGAGGTTATGACAACTTCCTCCATCAATGATTACCTTTATGGACTTGCCATCAATTCCAGCTCGTGTGTGGAAGATATTGAGGCATTGGTCCTCTCTTGGAATGGAGTGGGTTGTCAAGACTTGCGCGAGGACAAGTGAAAGACTTGGATCATGCTCGCATATGAGTGTGTCCTCAACTTGCATTGTTTTGTCCTTTGCGATAGCGGCTTGAGTCAAAGCTTCATATTCTTATTCACTCACGGAGTAGGTGTTGCCATTCTCATCCATTAGCATAACTCGTGTTGATGCACTCATAAGACTTGTGGCCCTTTACTCCACACTTGTAGCAAACGACTTTACTATTCATTGTTGTATTGGAGGAGGATGCCATAGAGGTCTTGGGTTGCTTGGAGGAGCTTGGTGCTTGGTTTGTTGGCTTGGAGGAGGCATTCACATTGATTGAAGCGAAGTACGCCCTTTGCTTCTCATAGGCATTTTGCTTTTGCAAGTGACGCTCAACCTTGGTGGCTTGGTGTAGGAGGTTCACTAGAGTCTTGTAAGGTTGGAAATCGACTATTTTGCATATTGGGCGGATCAATCCATTGAGGAACCATGCTATTGTTTGCTCCTCGAGCTCCTTCACGTAGTATTTCATCATAGTCATCTCCATTTCCTTGTAAAACTCTTAGATTTTATTTATGCCTTGCTTCAAGTTTTGTAACTTGTTGAAGAGGTCTTGGCGATAGTTCTCGGGGCCAAATATTGCATACATCACGTTCTTCATCTCGGTCTAAGTGATAACCGGTGGTTCCTCTAGCTTCTAACGATTGCTTTGGTAGTCTTCCCACCAAACATTGGCATAGTCCTCAAACTCAAGAAATGCCATTGCAACTTTATTCTCTTTGGAAAATTTGTGGACTCGAAAGATCTTGTCGACTTTGAGCTCCCATTAAATATATGCATCCGAATTTTCTTCTCCTTTAAACTTGGGCATAATGAACTTGAGCTTCCCAAACTTGACATCATCATCCTCATGGTTGTTTTTTCGACATTCATGGTGCATACTTGCATCACTTGGTGGGCGTGGAGATGGCGGAGGAGGATCTTGATTGCCTAGAGGCGGCGGTGGGGGAGGATCTTGGTGATGCTCGAAGTCCCTTCTCCGCCTTTGCTCGACATCATTGGCATTCATAGCTTGTCGATGTCGGTGTTGTTGTGCATGCCGGTTGTTGCGTCTAGCTTGGCGCGCATCCGCATCATCATCGCTTGTATTCCATGCCAGTGCTTGATTTTGTGGAAGAGGAATATGGTGGTCATGAGGAGAATGGTGACGCCTATCATTGTGGTTTTCTTCATCATGATGTTCACGTGGGCATTGCACTTTGATGATTGCTTGTTGTGGTGGTGGACCATGATCTTGGTGTTGTTATTGAGGTTGAGGAGCATTTGGGTCCATCGCTTGAGCATGATGACGACGAGCTTGTTGGTCCCCATTATGGTGGTGGGGTTCTCCATGACAGGAGTTGGACCTTGAAGACTCGCCATGTCGACTTGAGGAGTGCGTGCAGGACGAACTTGGCGAGCTTGAGTGGTGACCATGTCAGTTGCCGAGGTTGGCAATAGCTTGGTTAAGAGATTGTAATCGCGTGTGGTGCTCCTATTGATGTTGCCGCTCATGATACTCAAATTCTCGAAAAGTATCATCGAGACGGTGCTCAAGTCACTCAAATTGATTATTGAATTCTTGGCGTTGTGCCCATAAGTTGTGGCACGTGGCAAAACCGTCTTGGTTGTTGAAGTTGCTATCTCCACTAGCTCCGCTTCCCCTAGACATTATGCACAAACACACGTGATAGAGAGGGTGATATCGGTGGGATGGTAAGTGCTACCTTGCCTCACCAGAGTCAAAAATTGGAAAGATTGTTCTTTCTGAGAGAAAAACGAATAGCGGGTAAACAAGACACACACAAAGGCCTATGGTGGTAGGTTAGAAAGGTGGATAGGAAATGGAACAACCAAATGAAAAAGTTATTGTCAAAAGTTGTAAAGAACCAAAGATCAAAAGCAAAAAGGATACGATCTACAAAAACACGGGGAAAACACACACGTGGAGACGAGTGGGGTTAACACGACTATGAAAATGAGAACAAAAATGATGACTAAGCTTGGGGTCATGCCAACACAAGGAGAGACCATAGCTCGTTTGCAACAAGATTGAGAAGCAGCGGATTTGCACGCTTGCCTTGCTCTAACTCGCTCTTTGGAATCTTTGGACTCTCTTTTGTATTGGTATCTTTATTTTGCTTTTGCCTTTTCTATTTTTTATATCTCTTTTGTTTCTATGCTATGTGGTCAAATTTTACTATTTCCTATGCACTATCACTTTGCAAGAGCAAGCACATAATGCTTTGGCAAACACAAAATGAGATACTCTCAATAGTTTGGTATCACACAAAGGAATAAAGGACTATACAAGGGTTGAAAGGATCGTATGGGCACCTAGAGGGGGTGAATATATAGGTGCTACTTAAAATTTTACTCTTTTTCAATTTAGGATTTGACACAAAAGGTAAATTCTCTAGATATACAACTAAGGTGAATTTACCTATATGTCACACTAGCACAGCTAACTAAGCAAGAGCAAGATAACTAAAGTGCGGTGAAGGATAAAGGTAACCGAAATGGAGCATGCGGAGACACAAGGATGATTTACTGTAGTTCCTTCCTTTTGAGGGGAAGTATGTCTGTGTTTGGAGAGAGGGTGGTTTCAAACCACCAACGCCACGAAAGGCCTTCCTTGTTCTCTAGTGAACCTCACCCTAAAGGGATCGATTCACGCTTCCACTATATCGGTAACCTTCGAGGTGGAATCTGGCACCTTTACAACAAGTTCGAGGCACACATCCACAATTGAATTGGAGGATCCCGAATGCAAGCAACTTGTCACAACAATCAAATACAAGCTTGTAAGAACCAAATCAAGAACTAGGGTTTCCAATTAAACACTAGAGCAAGGGTCCTCAAGTGAATGAGGGGGAAATGAAGATCTCTTTTAGTGAAGCTGTAGATCAAGGCCTCCTCCTTCAATTCTCCAAAGATCAGGGACTTTGGATGGTTGGAGGGGATATCTCATTGATTTGGTGGCTCAAATATGGGTGTTCTTCTTTTCTAAAAACGAGTAGCTTGAGGTAGGGGATGAAGTCCCCTATTTATAGACCCACTTGCATTGGACCGTTTTCTGCCCGTTGGGGAATTTCCACAATGAAAAGTCTGGTCTAGAGACCGGAGATTCTCGTATGCACGCATCTTACACCAGATATTCCGATCCATCTCTGGACCATCTCCGGACCCCCATACAAAATGTCCTTCACTAGGTCTTGATAATCACCCCGGAGACTTGGACGAAACTGTTGTCACATCCCAAAATTTTCCAAATTTTGAAATGTGAAAAATAAACAAACAAAATAAATAAATGTTGAAATTTAGGGGGAAAAGAAACTTTTTGTTTCTAAATGGAAACGTCAAAACTTTACTTGAACAAAACTTGAATGAAAGCAACAAACAAAACTAATCAACTGCATTCATGTATGGAATGTATCTTGATTTTTAAACACTTGGAAAAGTTAAACCAAAAACCTAAACCCTAATAATATAAATCATCATCAAGATCACTCTAAGACTATGGCTTTGTTCCATATAAAAATTTATCAACAACATTCCTAAATGATCAATAAATGGTAAACAAAAATATTACAAAACCATGGGAATTGGTTTCACACCATTTGGAGCCATGGATAAAAACTTATGGTTTTTATAAGATAATGAAAGTATATCCAAGGCTAATAAAGCTCCTAGCTAAAATCAATACCAAATTGTGAACAAAGTAATCCTAAAAGGATTTAAAAATATAAATAAATATTAAATAAAAATTATACAAATTGAAATCACTATTTTTGGAGCTATAAATAAAAAGATACGAATTTCATAAGACAAAGAAATAAATAAGAATTGTTGCAAAGACATTTTAAACCATGGCATAAATCCATAAATAAAAGGAATAAAGCTATTTAAATAATATAAAAGGATAAAGGATTGTTTAATTAAAATTATATGGGTTTATGAACCATATTAAAATTTTATTTAAATAAATGCCTTTATGCCTCACTTAATTTTAAATGAATACTAATTGGTAAAAATATTTTGATTTGGACTAAATAACACACTAATAAATGATATAAACCTACTGATTTTTTTGGTGAAGTTTGGAAATCAAATTGAAGTTTAAATCAATTGATTTGAATAAAAACAGAAAACAGAAAAAGAAAAAAGGAAAAGATTTGAAGAAACAAAAGGGAGAAACGTACCTGCCTAAACCCCTGGCCCAACAGAAGCCCAACGCAGCCCACCCGGGTCACACCCCTCTCTCCCCCGCAGGTTTTTCTCACCGCACCTCTCCCTGCACCCCTCACTGACTGCACGGCCCCACCGCCACGTCGACATCGTCATCAACCCCGTGACCAAGCCCGCGTCTCCCTTCCTGTCATTTCTGGCGATGTTAATTCGAGTAATAGCGCTTGAATTCGCGAGTAATCTCTGCCCCCGGCCTCGCCTTCTTATTCTCCTCTCCCTCCTGTCTGTTTCCCCTCAAGTCCCACACACCGAGAGCCCCCTGGATTCCCACAACTCGACTCGCACCGCCGCAGCACCAACGCACTCCGGCGCCGATTCCGGCGAGCACGGTACGCCCCTTGCCCTCTCGATCAAACGATCCTGCTCGCCACACTCTTGTGCATCTGCTGACACTCCCAGCGTACCTTCTCACGTCCTATAGACTCGGCTTTGTATTCGTTCGTGAGCAACCGATGACGAGCACCACTCCGGCGAGAAATTTCCAGTGATCTCCGACCACGCCTTGCCCTCTGCCTCGCACTGTTGTGACCGCTACCCTCGAACGCACTCCCTGATGCATTTCTTTTGCTTGCCTGTTCCTCAGATGCCCAACAACGTCACCGTCTGCAAGCCACCGATGACAAACGAACTCCGGCGAGGAATCATCGACAAATCCGTGCGCCCCACCCTCGTCCGCGACCACCTTGAGAACCCTCTCGTCCCCGTGACCATGGTAAACCATTGCGCCCTTCCCCTACCCCCTAGCTCGCTGGTGCGCTGCCACCAGAGGCGCCGCCGCGCGCATAGAGCAGCGCCGCCCATCTCTGTTCAGAGCACTCTGATCCGTAGGATCTAGATCGAAAGGCCACGTTAGATCACTTAAACGAAGAGGTGTCGCCTGATATGGTTCGTGAATTTTCAGTTAAATCTAACGGCCCGCAATGCGTGATCCGCACGAAGCGGTATCGACCAACCATAACACGCCGTGTGTCTGTGAATTAGAATTAAAATCCAGATTTTAATCTATTAGATTTGTAAACTTGTAAAATCAATAAATTTTGTTCTATAAATCCAAAAAATTTAAATTAGGTGTCTATGGATTCAGAAAAATGTGTTCTTTGCATATATGGCCTTACTTTGGTCAATTGATTCTGAAAATTAGAGTTTTGTGCAGAGACTTGTTTAGGGCTATTTTGGCTATAAAAATTGTTCTAAAAATTATTTTTGAGTAAATCCTTTTGCAAATGGTTTTGTTTTGAACTCTCTGACCATAAACACTAACATGTGAAATTAAAAATATATTTTGTTGACACTAGAGTTATTCCTTTGAATAAAAGCTTTTCTAACAAAAGGAAAATGATTCAAATGACTTATTTTCACTAACTTAGTTTCAAATGAAACTCCACTTTTATAAAAAACCAGTAGGTGTTTTGAAATGTTTAGAGCCTTGTTAGAAACAACTTTTTAAATAAAATAACCTTTTGCATGCTTGCATGCATTTCTTTGTTTACTTGTTTTGTTTTGTTAATTTTTGTGTTGTAGTTTTGAGTGTGTGATTTTGCTTGATTGTATTGTAGTGAACTTTGAGGAGTGTGACAATTGCAAGATCAAGGAGAGTACCTAGATTTCTACTAAAAAAGCAAGTGATACTTTGGTCAACAAAAGTCCTATCTTTTTAATATTGCATTAGTGATATTTTTGAAGTATGCATGATAGGACTATTTTGTATAATGCTATGCTATGGTAGATCCCATAGAGTATATCTTGGTTGGAATTTTCCTAAGATAAGAGACATGTTATGCTAGTGTGCTTATCCTAGATATTAGAATTCAAGGGTGGGAATTCCTGTTATGATATTATGGAAAGGTTTTTCCTATGTGTTTTTACTAAGAAAACAACTTGTTAATGAAACACCTAGGTGGAAATGGTAATTGCATGGATGGATTTTTGTTGAGTGGTTACCCAGGGCCCATTTCTATGGTTTACCCTGGTGTATCTCACTTGTGGATGGCCACCCAGGAACAAAGATATTTGAGATTTTTAGTGTTGAGAAGCTTCTAGTGCAACCACATGTCATATGGGATCTGCCTTGACCAACTAGGTTGCAAGAACTCAGCCAGATGGAAAGAAGGTGGTAGTGATGATAGGATGGAACGCGTCCATGGTGGTCTGAGGGATTGATTCTCAAAAGTATCGTCTCGATGCATGTCGAGTCTTGTGGGGAAAGTGCACCACCTCTCGAGAGGATAAAACCTAAGTACTTGGTCGTGTCCCCGGTAATGGACATTTTGAGCATCAAAGACATTGAAATGATCAAGAATCTCCTCATCCCAATTTCCCTAAGTTAAAACTTGATGGGTGAACAAGGGTAGCACCTGGTGTGACTCTAGTGTGCCATGTTTGATGAAGTGTTTTTGGAAAAAGAAAAAAAACTATTTTTCAAAGGATAGGGAAAACTTATTTTATGCAAAGGCTAGCCAAAACTCCACTTAGCCATATATTCATGTAGATGTTAGATTTTCCATATCAATATGATATCACTTGCCAATACAATTCAAATGTATTGACCCTTGTGGCTGTAACATATCATGTTGCAGGTTTGCTTGATGTTAGTGAAGTTTGTTGAGTAGGGATTACAAGTCTACAACCAACATGTTTTCCTGTGGCATATGAGGATGAAGGACTCCATGCTTTATAGATGTATCTGCCGCTTTGTAATAAGATAGCCATATGAGCTATGTAAGTTGTAATGAAATATTTTATTCCTGGTTTTGAGTTGTAATATGACCTTTGTTTCTAGATATTAGATCTTAAACTGTGGGTGCTAGCTAATTGATCCAGGGACTAGCACTATAAACATAGGTACTTGTACCTTATTGGGTTCAGGCCTCTACAACTATGGACAGGAAACACCAGAAACTCCATACTTTGCACACCGGATATTTTGGTCTGCATCTTTACACCGGAGAATCTGGACAATATCATGCCTGTCTCTGGACCCCCATATAGACTGTCCTTAGTCACCAACTTTGGTCCATACTGGATACTCTTGCCGAAACTCCAGCACACACCGGAAACTCCGGTCTATGCACATCGGAGATTCCGGTCTAGACTTTCCATGAAGTTTTTGTTTTAGCCAAAGATATTTCCTACTGTCGTGGACTTTTATCTTTTCAGTAGATTAACCTGACATAATTAGTACATGGTAAAAAGTGACCTTAAGTTGTTAATGAACATCAAAACTGATTAAGACAATAAATTTCCTTTCAATCTCCCCCTTTTTGGTGTTCAATGAAAACAAGAGGTTTTGCATGCAATTCTTAAAATAAGAGACATAGCTATGCCCCCCCTGACGATGTGCAGCAAGATATACATATAATACAAAGCATATAAAGACTTGCATAGAATAGAGAGATTACCACCCGAGTCTTTACCATTACAATAATAAACCGGGCATAGCCTGTCCATATGCAAAGGATAGTTTCACAAGAACCAAGTAAAGCAAATGTTCAAATTTTAAGATAAAAGGGCATAAGCAAATAAGAATCAACCTAATGCTAATGCCCAATCCATGCTAATCCCAGATGATCCCAATAGAAGTCTTCTCCCCTTTGGCATCAAGACGCCAAAAAGGGAAAAGACCAAGCTAGCACCCCAAAGGAATCACTCAATAGTCATCGTCGTCATCATACTCATCCTCATCCAATTCCTCCTCATAGTCATCATCACCACCTGGAGCCACGGGGCCTTTGCCATGAGGGCGAGAGGAGGAAGTACCCTGAGAACCAAAGCCATATGTGACCTCCGAGAAGGTCTTCCAATCAACCAGGCTGTTGTGCTGAGCGTTCCATGCGCCAAAAGAGAGTGTGATCTGCTTACCCAGGCGGTTCAGCCAATTCTCATTAGTGTATTCTGCCTCTGTGTCACATCCCAAGATTTTCCAAATTTTGAAATGTGAAAAATAAATAAACAAAATAAATTATTGTTGATTTTTAGGGTGAAAAGAAACTTTTGTTTCTAAAAGGAAACTTAAAATCCCATCTTGAACAAACTTTAGTTAAAGTTTGAATCGAACACAATCCAAATCAAAGAGTAAGGCATTCCTCAATGAATGTATCTGGAAATTTAAACACTTGGAAAATAAATCCAAACTTAAACCCTAATGGAATAAAAACCATTTCCAAGTTATCTCCAAGCCTATGGATTTGATCCATATAAAAATTGGTCAACAAACATTCACAAATGATCAAGAAAGACAAATAGAAATGTTATAAGACCATAGAAATTGGTTTCACTTAATTTGGAACCATAAATAAAATCTTATGAATTTAATAAGATAAGGAAATTAAATTTCCAAAGCTAATAAAGAACCTATCTAAAAATCCATACCAAATGGAGAGGAAATAATCCTAAAGATATTTAAAAGGATAAATAAATATCAAATAAGATTTTACAAATTGGAATCACCAAGTTTGGATCTATAAATAAAAAGATATGGATTTTATAAGGTGAAGAAAGAAATATTAAATAAGAATTATTTAAAGACCAAATTAAATCTTGGCCTAGTCCATAATCAAATGGAATGAATACAATACAAATCCAAATAAAAATAAAAGGATAAAGAATTTCCAGAATAAAATAAAATGGCATTAACCATTCTATCCCTATTTTTAATAAAGACAAATCTCTAATAAGAATAATTATATAATTCATGAGAAAATAGTATTTTGGAATTTACCCAAGTGGAATAAAAGTTGTTTAATTAATTTAAATAAAATAAATCTTCCAAATAAAATTTAGGGAATTAAAACTATATTTAATCCCATTGGAATTAAAACAAATACCTAATTCAAATGATTTAAGAATCATATTGAATACTTTCCAAATAATTCAAGATGAATTATTTGACACCCAAATAATCAAATAAAACTTACTGAAAGGTTTTGTAAGGATTTAGAATTCAAATGGGAATTAAAAACATTATTAAATCTTGAATAAATTAATACAAGGACCTTAAAAAGAATAAATTATTTATTCTAAATTTGACTTCAGAATGTATTATTAATCAATGTTTGAATCTCACAAAGTTGGAGAGAAATTTGAATTCAAATTGATGTTTGAAATAATTAAACCAAATCAAATTAGAATATTAGAAACAGAAAAAGAAAAACAAAGCAGTATATAAAAAAAGAGAACAAGTCGACCCAGCCAGCAGGCCCAGTCCAGCCCAGCATCAGCCCACCCCCTTCTTCCCCGCGAAAAACGTTTCACACCAGAAAACAAACCCGCACAGCGTATGACGCGTGGACCCCATCTCTTCTCTTCTTCTCTCACTGACCGTCGGACCCCACAGTGCTATTCATCGTTTCCACCCACGCGAAAACCACGCTCTGGCTGTTTTCTGCCGTTGAATCCTCGCGACCAATTCTTCTAAATGCCGTGTTTAATCCTCGCCGTGACCCTGCAGTAATAATCGCCAGCATTCCCTCTCCATTTCCCCCCAGACGCCACACCACCGGAGCCACTAGGCTGCTCAAGTTTTTGCCTCAACCTCCCTCTGCTCCGGCGAGCTCCACCAGCGATTCCGGCAGCCCCTCGCCACCCCTTGCCTCCTCGACCATGCACACATGATCCCCACCTCCTGGCGAACCTCCCCGTAGCGCCAGCTCGTCCCCGCGCGCCCCAGAACCTCGGCAACGACGATGACCACCGTCGCCACCGTCTGTTTTCTCTCCGACGAGCATTCGAGGTAAAATCCGACCGCGCCTCTCCTTCTCTTTCACACACGCGTGCTCACCGCGATCTTGCGCATCTGATTGCATCCTTTACTTGCTTTGGCATGCACCGTAGCGTCACCTTCGTCTTCAACCGAGGGCAACCGTCGCCAGAGAGAACTCCGACGAGGAATCGCCAGTGACCCCGTGCGCCCCTTGCACTATCGCGAGCACCTTGAGCATCACCACGACTCTGCGAACCTGGTGAGCTTCCCCCCACCCTCTCTCGCTTCCTGCATCGTCGGTGACGCCACCGCCAGGCCGCTCCGCCGCCAGTCGCCGCCGCCAGCACCGCTAGTATATGGTCAGAGCATTTAGAGCCGTTAGATGCTAATCCTGTGGTTGTGTTAGATTAACTTAACGAACCGTTTTTGATCGATCTGCGCCGCTCGATCCAACTTAGATCCAACGCCTCACAGAGCGCGATCTAGCCGAAGCGGTACCGGCGAATAGGAACAAGCCACGTGGCCAAAGATGTTTTAAAACAGAAATTGTGTTCTATTTGATGTTTCAATTTGAAAATTCCATAACTTTGAAACCACACGTCCAAATTTTGCAAATTTTATATCAATGGAATCAGCAAGACAATCCCTATCCAACCATGCACTTTGTTTAGTAAAAATCTTATGTTAAATCGTTTGTTTTTACAGAAACTTGTGTATGCATGTTTAGGATATAAAATTTGTTCTAAAATGATTTTGGGGATAAAATCTTTGTAAAATGGTTTGTTTTGAACCTACTGACCCTGGAAATCAATTGGTGGTTTCAAAAATGTATTTGGTGAAGCAAAAGAATAAATCTTTGGTTTAAACCATTTCTAGTCAAATAAAAATATGGTTTAGTTGTTAAAAATGATTTTGGAGGAAAACCTCTGGGAAATGTTTTGGAAATAAACTCTCTGACCCTAAACACAAGATTTTATGGTTTGAAAACATATTTTGAGAACTCTATAGAATGTTGCCTTATTAAAAGCATTTCTTCACCACATAAAATAATGACTTGGTTTAAAAATGGTTTATGAAGTAAAAACTTTTGCAAATGGTTTTGCCACTTTATAAAATTACCAATAGGTGTTTACAAATGTTTATGACCTATTAGAAACCACTTTTACAAATAAAACAACCTTTTGCATGCTTGCTTGCCTTGCTTTGTTTTTATCATTTTATGTGATGATGTTGCTTGAATGGTAGATTGAAATTATGCCTTGCTTGATTGAATTGTAGTGATTTGAAGAGTGTGATCATTGCAAAGACAAGGAGTGAACCTATATTCTCTACCAAAAAGGCAAGTGATGCTTCATACTTTTTTCCCATTATTTTCACTATGCATTAGGGATATTTCTAAGTAGGACGTGCATGGAATTTTGCTAAGTATAAACTATGCCATGGGAAATCCTAGTAGATGAAACCTTAGTAGAATTTTCCTAAGTTAAGATTCCTACTACTATCATGCTTAGCCTAGCTAATAGAAAACAAGGGTGGAATATATATTCACACTATGGAAAATTTCCATGTCAAGGACTTGTGTTTTGTTTAATAAAACAACTAAGTGAATGAATCACCTGGGTGGAATGGAAGGAATGGTTTGTGTTGAGTGGTTATGCAAGTCCAGTATGCTGGGGAAAACTTCGGCATCACCAAGTCCAGTATTCTAGGGAAAACTTGGTATCTCACTTGTGGATGGCCACCCAGGAACAAAGAGATTTGAGATGTCAAATGTTGAGAAGCTTCAAGTGCAACCACTTGGCATTATGGGCTCTGCCTGGATCATATAGGTTGCAATAACTTAGCCAAATGGACAGTTGGTGGTAAGGGATTGATAGGTTGGAACGCGTCCATTCTGGTATAAGGGAAGGCTTCTGAAAGATCTTGTCTTGGTGAAACCAAGTCTTGTGGGGAAAGTGCACCACCTCTGCAGAGTGTAAAATCTAAGTACTTAGCCATGTCCCTGGCAAAGGAAAATTTGAGCATCAAGACATGGAAGCTATCAAGAATCTCCTCATCCCAATTTCTAAGTTAAAAACTTGTGGTTGAACAAGGGTTGAAGGATCACCAATTTCTATTGGGGGATGCCTTGGGAAAGATTTTGTCAAGCAAAAACTTAGTGTTTTCAAATGTTAAGGAAAATCTATTTTGAGCAATGCAAGCCTAAGCTCCACTTAGCCAAATGCATATAGATGATAGACTCCACTATACTACCATAGTATCACTTGCCAATACAATTCAAATGTATTGACCCTTGTGGCTGTAACTTGTTATGTTGCAGGTTTGATTGATATTAGTGAAGTTTAATGATTAGGATTACAAGTCTACAACCAACATGTCTTCCTGTGGCACTTTGAAGATGAAGGACCCCATGCTATTGTTATATTCTGCTGCATTGTAATGAAGTAGACAAATGAGCTATGTAAGATGTAATAAATTATTTTATTCCTGGTTATAGAGTTGTATTATGACCTTTGTTTCTTGATATTACATATTAACTGTGGATGCTAGCTATTGATCCAGGGACTAGCATTGTAAACACAGGGATCTCTACCTTATGATAGGTTGGGAACCTTACAGATGGTATCAGAGCATTGTGTTGCCTGTAGGATTGTAACCCTAGGATTGGACAAAACCCCTTAGAAAAATAGGAGTTGTATTTGTTCCAAAACTTATTTACAAACAATCTTGTAAACTCTTTCCTCAAACATTTTGGTTTCAACTCTACATCTCTTCTATTTCAACTTGATGGATAAAGCCTACCCCATGGCCAAAGACTTCACCATGTGCAAAGGACTTCATCAACTCTAATGACTTCAACATCTTCAAGTGAGTCCAACCTTATTCTCAACAAGGACTTCAAATTGGATATCACTAAGGACTACAAGTGAGACAAGAAATATTGCTCAAAACTTGAAGATTAAGGAAACACAAGTTAGAAGGAACCATCATCACCTTTGAAGTTTTGTGACCAAAATGCAAGGAATTCTCCAAGGATACGAGGAAACTTGTTCATGAAGAATCAACTAAGAAGGAAGGAAATATTTCAAGTGAACCATATAGATGGACCACCATATTTAGTTTAAGTCAAACCCACCAACTTATGTGGTGTAACAAAAATATTTCATTGCTTAAAGATGTGTTTGAACTTGTTGTTTGAATGGAATGTTTGTTTGTGATTGCTTGCACATTGCTTGTGTGAATTGTGATGTGTGCGATTAGAATTATTTCCTTAGAAATCTTTTGCCCATTCTAATCCCAATCCAACCCAAATAGATGACTTCTCCAAGAGACTCCAACATCAAGGATGATGACAACAACAACACTCAAGAGATCAACATGAGGGAACTCATAGTAACCCAAACCCAGTTGAACCAAGTGACAGCTCAATTTTTAGCCAACACCAGTGAAGTAGATCCAACCATGCAAAGGTTTTTGGAAACTCAATCCCAATTGTTGCAAAGGATGGCCACTCAAATGATCAACATGGAAGACAACCTTTCCCAAGGAGTTTGTGACAACAAGGATGTCAAGGATGATATTCTAGAAGGAACCCAAGCTTGCAATATTTGTGGAGACAAGGATCACACTTCCAAGGAGCATGAAGATCAATGCCCCAATTGTTAAGAGAAACATCCAACCAACCAATGCCCCACATCTCAAGCTACTTGTTATCTATGTGAAGGAAATAATCATGTCCCTATCTATTGCCCCATGTATTACATAGTTCAACAAAGGAAACAAGGTGGAGTGCAACAACAATTTGTAAACCCTCATGAAGGAACAACTTCTACCAAGAAGGATGAAGGCAAAGTCAAAACTATGCAGCATAAGACCAAATCCAAAGTGTTCACAAAGTGTTGCTACTCTTGTGAAGAAGAAGGTCATATCTCTAGTAAATGCCCCAAGAAGAGAGAAATATTTCCCACCTTTTATGGTGAAATATGAAGAGCATGAACTAGAAGAACTCCTAGATTTGGAGAGACCCAAAAAGAAGAAGGACATAAGCCAGTTGCAATGTTATAATTGCAAAGAAATGGGACACTATGCCAGTGATTGCCCAGAAAAGAAGAAGAACCAAGGAAGTAAAAAAGAAGAATTGATACCAAAGAAGAAGAAGGATAATAGCCAAGTGATGTGTTTCAAATGCAAAGAGCTAGGCCATTATGCAGACAAGTGTCTAGAGAAGTTTCAACAAGATCCCAAGCAAGCCAAGATGTAATCTAGTTGGAAATTTTTTAAGGGTGGTAGTACCCTAGTTGCTTTGAGCCAACTTGTAACCCCTAGCCTCCCCAAATCTCGGGACGAGATTTATTTTAAGGGTGGTAGCCTGTCACATCCCAAGATTTTCCAAATCTTGAAATGTGAAAAATAAATAAACAAAATAAATTATTGTTGAATTTTTGGGTGAAAAGAAACTTTTGTTTCTAAAAGGAAACTTAAAATCCCATCTTGAACAAACTTTAGTTAAAGTTTGAATCCAACACAATCCAAATCAAAGAGTAAGGCATTCCTCAATGAATGTATCTGGAAATTTAAACACTTGGAAAATAAATCCAAACTCTAAACCCTAGTTGAATAAAAACCATTTCCAAGTTATCTCCAAGCCTATGGATTTGATCCATATAAAAATTGGTCAAAAAAATTCACAAATGATCAATAAAGACAGATAGAAATGTTATAAGACCATAGAAATTGGTTTCACTTAATTTGGAACCATAAATAAAATCTTATGAATTTAATAAGATAAGGAAATTAAATTTCCAAAGCTAATAAAGAACCTATCTAAAAATCCATACCAAATGGAGAGCAAATAATCCTAAAGATATTTAAAAGGATAAATAAATATCAAATAAGACTTTACAAATTGGAATCACCAAGTTTGGATCTATAAATAAAAAGATATGGATTTTATAAGGTGAAGAAAGAAATATTAAATAAGGATTATTTAAAGACCAAATTAAATCTTGGCCTAGTCCATAATCAAAGGGAATGAATACAATACAAATCCAAATAAAAATAAAAGGATAAAGAATTTCCAGAATAAAATAAAATGGCATTAACCATTCTATCCCTATTTTAATAAAGACAAATCTCTAATAAGAATAATTATATAATTCATGAGAAAATAGTATTTTGGAATTTACCCAAGTGGAATAAAAGTTGTTTAATTAATTTAAATAAAATAAATCTTCCAAATAAAATTTAGGGAATTAAAACTATATGTAATGCCATTGGAATTAAAACAAATACCCAATTCAAATGATTTAAGAATCATATTAAATACTTTCCAAATAATTCAAGATGAATTATTTGACACCCAATTAATCAAATAAAACTTACTGAAAGGTTTTGGAAGGATTTAGAATTCAAATTGGAATTAAAAACATTATTAAATCTTGAATAAATTAATACAAGGACCTTAAAAAGAATAAATTATTTATTCTAAATTTGACTTCAGAATGTATTATTAATCAATGTATGAATCCTCACAAAGTTGGAGAGAAATTTGAATTCAAATTGATGTTTGAAATAATTAAACCAAATCAAAATAGAATATTAGAAACAGAAAAAGAAAAAGAAAGCAGTATATAAAAAAAAGAGAACAAGTCGACCCAGCCAGCAGGCCCAGTCCAGCCCAGCATCAGTCCACCCCCTTCTTCCCCGCGGAAAATGTTTCACACCAGAAAACAAACCCGCACAACGTATGACGCGTGGACCCCATCTCTTCTCTTCTTCTCTCACTGACCGTCGGACCCCACAATGCTGTTCATCGTTTCCACCCACGCGAAGACCACGCTCTGGCCATTTTCTGCCGTTGAATCCTCGTGATCAATTCTCCTAAATGCCGCGTTTAATCCTCGCCGTGACCCTGCAGTAATAATCGCTAGCATTCCCTCTCCATTTCCCCCCAGACGCCACACCACCGGAGCCACTAGGCTGCTCAAGTTTTTGCCTCAACCGCCCACTGCTCCGGCAAGCTCCACCAGCGATTCCGGCAGCCCCTCGCCGCCCCTTGCCTCCTCGACCACGCACACATGATCCCCACCTCCTGGCGAACCTCCCCATAGCGCCAGCTCGTCCCCCCGCACCCCAGAACCTCGGCAACGGCGATGACCACCGTCGCCACCGTCTGTTTTCTCTCCGACGAGCATTCGAGGTAAAATCCGACCACGCCTCTCCTTCTCTTTCACACACGCGTGCTCACCGCGATCTTGCGCATCTGACTGCATCCTTTACTTGCTCTGGCATGCACCGTAGCGTCACCTTCGTCTTCAACCGAGGGCAACCGTCGCCAGAGAGAACTCCGACGAGGAATCGCCAGTGACCCCGTGCGCCCCTTGCACTCTCATGAGCACCTTGAGCATCACCGCGACTCTGCGAACCTAGTGAACTTCCCCCCACCCTCTCTCGCTTCCTGCATCGCTGGCGACGCCACCGCCAGGCCGCTCCGCCGCCAGTCGCCGCCGCCAGCACCGCTAGTATATGGTCAGAGCATTTAGAGCCGTTAGATGCTAATCCTGTGGTTGTGTTAGATTAACTTAACGAACCGTTTTTGATCGATCTGCACCGCTCGATCCAACTTAGATCCAACGCCTCACAGAGCGCGATCCAGCCGAAGCGGTACCGGCGAATAGGAACAAGCCACGTGGCCAGAGATGTTTTAAAACAGAAATTGTGTTCTATTTGATGTTTCAATTTGAAAAATCCATAACTTTCAAACCACACGTCCAAATTTTGAAAACTTTATATCAATGGAATCAGCAAGACAAGCCCTATCCAACCATGCACTTTGTTTAGTAAAAAGCTTCTGTTAAATTGTTTGTTTTTACAGAAACTTGTGTATGCATGTTTAGGATATAAAATTTGTTCTAAAATGATTTTGAGGATAAAATCTTTGTAAAATGGTTTTTTTGAACCTACTAACCCTGGAAGTCAATTGGTGGTTTCAAAAATGTATTTGGTGAAGCAAAAGAATAAATCTTTGATTTAAACCATTTCTAGTCAAATAAAAATATGGTTTAGTTGTTAAAAATGATTTTGGAGGAAAACCTTTGGGAAATGTTTTGGAAATAAACTCTCTGACCCTAAACACAAGGTTTTATGGTTTGAAAACATATTTTGAGAACTCTATAGAATGTTGCCTTATTAAAAGCATTTCTTCACCACATAAAATAATGACTTGGTTTAAAAATGGTTTATGAAGTAAAAACTTTTGCAAATGGTTTTGCCACTTTATAAAATTACCAATAGGTGTTTACAAATGTTTATGACCTATTAGAAACCACTTTTACAAATAAAACAACCTTTTGCATGCTTGCATGCCTTGCTTTGTTTTTATCATTTTATGTGATGATGTTGCTTGAATGGTAGATTGAAATTATGCCTTGCTTGATTGAATTGTAGTGATTTGAAGAGTGTGATCATTGCAAAGACAAAAAGTGAACCTATATTCTCTACCAAAAAGGCAAGTGATGCTTCATACTTTTGTCCCATTATTTTAACTATGCATTAGGGATATTTCTAAGTAGGACTTGCATGGAATTTTGCTAAGTATAAACTATGCCATGGGAAATCCTAGTAGATGAAACCTTAGTAGAATTTTCCTAAGTTAAGTTTCCTACTACTATCATGCTTAGCCTAGCTAATAGAAAACAAGGGTGGAATATATATTCACACCATGGAAAATTTCCAAGTCAAGGACTTGCGTTTTGTTTAATAAAACAACTAAGTGAATGAATCACCTGGGTGGAATGGAAGGAATGGTTTGTGTTGAGTGGTTATGCAAGTCCAGTATGCTGGGGAAAACTTCGGCATCACCAAGTCCAGTATACTAGGGAAAACTTGGTATCTCACTTGTGGATGGCCACCTAGGAACAAAGAGATTTGAGATGTCAAATGTTGAGAAGCTTCAAGTGCAACCACTTGGAATTATGGGCTCTGCCTGGATCATATAGGTTGCAATAACTTAGCCAAATGGACAGTTGGTGGTAGGGTGTTGATAGGTTCGAACGCGTCCATTCTGGTCTAAGGGAAGGCTTCTGAAAGATCTTGTCTTGGTGAAACTAAGTCTTGTGGGGAAAGTGCACCACCTCTGCAGAGTGTAAAATCTAAGTACTTAGCCATGTCCCTGGCAAAGGACAATTTGAGCATCAAGACATGGAAGCTATCAAGAATCTCCTCATCCCAATTTCTAAGTTAAAAACTTGTGGTTGAACAAGGGTTGAAGGATCACCAATTTCTATTGGGGGGTACCTTGGGAAAGATTTTGTCAAGCAAAAACTTAGTGTTTTCAAATGTTAAGGAAAATCTATTTTGAGCAATGCAAGCCTAAGCTCCACTTAGCCAAATGCATATAGATGATAGACTCCACTATACTACCATAGTATCACTTGCCAATACAATTCAAATGTATTGACCCTTGTGGCTGTAACTTGTTATGTTGCAGGTTTGATTGATATTAGTGAAGTTTAATGATTAGGATTACAAGTATACAACCAACATGTCTTCCTGTGGCACTTTGAAGATGAAGGACCCCATGCTATTGTTATATTCTGCTGCATTGTAATGAAATAGCCAAATGAGCTATGTAAGATGTAATAAATTATTTTATTCCTGGTTATAGAGTTGTATTATGACCTTTGTTTCTTGATATTACATCTTAACTGTGGATGCTAGCTATTGATCCAGGGACTAGCATTATAAACACAGGGATCTCTACCTTATGATAGGTTGGGAACCTTACACTCTGCTTCCTCTTCTTCCTCTTCACCTTGAGCCTAGATCTCCTTAAGGAGCATCTCAATTCTGCGGCTGCTTTGATAAGAGGCATGTTGTTCTTTGTGAATATCCACATTCATGCAACACGGTTTCTTCTCCCAAAAGGATGCCTTCTTGACCTTCTCCCGGACATACTCACGAGTGACAGGTGGCATAGGAACATTGGAGGCAGTCTTCCTTCTAGATCCCCTTGGAGGAGTGGGAGCCCACTCTGCCTTAGAGATTTCTTCATCCTCACTAGCATATTGCTTCCTAGGAGCTAGACCCATCCTCCCTTTCTTTTGGAGGGTTGATACGTCCAAAACGTTTCTACTTTCCTAAACACTTTTTCTATTGTTTCTCCTCTAAACTTGTGTGATTTGGATACAACTAACACGGACTGGCGCTGTTTTCAGCAGAATTACCTTGGTGTCTAGTTTTTATGCAGAAAATCAACTATCAGGAAAAATCCCGGAAAATATGCCAAAAATCCTATTTCACCAGAAGACCCACGGAGCCAGAAGATGAGACGAAGTGGAGGCCTGGGGGGCCCACACACCTGCCAGGCGCGGGTGGGTCCAGCCCGCGCCTAGGGGGTGTGGCCACCCCAGGCACCCCCTCGGGCTCCCTCTTCGCGTATAAGTTACCCCTTGACCTAAAAACCGGGGGGAGGGTCGATGTTTTTCCAGAAAGAGTTCTGCTCTGCCGCCACCATCAGAAACCAAGATTCGGATCCAGAAACTCCGTTCTGGCACCTTGCCGGGACGGGGAATTTGGAGAGGATCATCGCCATCGTCATCACCAACGCCTCTCCATCAACCATCGATGTTTCCCTCATCCATGAGTGAGTAATCCCCCGCTGTAGGATATGGGGATGGTAGGGATTGGATGAGTTCTATCATGTAATCGAATAAGATTGTTAGGGCATAGTGCCTAGTATCTCTATTAGTGCTATTTGACTTTGTTGCAACTTGTTGTGCTTAATGCTTGTCACTAGGGCCTGAGTGCCATGATCTCAGATCTGAACTTATTATTGAATCATTATGATAGTATTGTTTGTGATCTTATCTGCAAGGTGTGTACACATATCATTGTCTGGATCCAAAGGCCCCAAAGCGACAGAAATTGGGACAATCGGAGGGGATGTCTGTGGTGTGAGGATCACATGTGTTCATGGAGTGTTAATGCTTTGCTCCGGTTCTCTATTAAAAGGAGCACCTTAATTGCCAGTAGTTCCCTAGAGGCCCCGCTGCCACGGGTTGGTTGGATAGAAGATGTTGTGCAAGTTCTCATTGCGAGCACGTATGACTCTATATGGAGCACATGCCTAGGATTGTTTAGTACTTGGATGATTATTCTTATTTATCTGCAATGCCCTAGATCTTGAAGTTACATGTTTAGACTCGTCCATGCAACGCCCGTCCATCCATCCCTATGCCTACCGCACTCGAATCCTACTGCTACCGTTACTGTTACTATTGCTACTGTTTCACTGTTGTTGTTACTATTGTTGTTGCTTTGCTGTTCTACTACAAACTATTACTACTGATAAACTTTTGTGAGCAAGAACTATTTCCAGGTGCATCTGAACTGATAACTTAGTTGTTAAGGCTTGCAAGTATTCTTTGGCTCCCCTTGTGTCGAATCAATAAATTGGGTGATACTACCCGCGAAGACTATTGCGATCCCCTACACTTGTGGGTCATCAAGACTATTTTCTGGCGCCATTGCCGGGCATAGCTTTATTTGTAAGTTCACTTGGGTCTATTATTGTTCACTGCTACTCCTTCCATCATGGGGAAGTATCGTGATGGAAAGTTTCCTATTTTACCATCCACTACAATAAGAGGTACAATCCTAAACACCTCTGTTGCTCTTGATTCACCGTCTGTAATAAGTAAGCTTGTCACACCAACACCACATACTCATGCTACACACACTGCTACTACTGCTGAATCTGAAACTGCGTTCGATGCTCATGATGTTACTTCTACTATGCTTGATGCGAGTGGTTCATTAGGTCCTTTCCTAGATGCTACTATGGCTAGTCTAGGAAATCCTGAAAGTCCTATTGAAGAGACTATTACACTTGTTATCTCACCTGAGTCTAGAGAGAGTTATGATATTAATGATGGTTACATTGAGTTCACTGATGAATTTGTTGAAGAGTGCCGAAACACACATGGTACTAGAGCTATTAAGAGTCTCCTTGCTAGACGTACTATTATGCCTAAACTATCCTCTGATCCTAAGTTTGCCACCTCTCCCATAGATATTAAAGATAAAGATTATGATTTGTCTCTTGATTTATCCTATTTGGATATTGTTGAGAAAGAACCTTTTTGTGGGACTGAAAATGAGAGTGATGTGGCTCATATGAATGAGCCTTCTACTATGAGTGCTTTATTCTCTGATGATTTTAAGATGTGTAAGTACTTTGTCACTAAGATCTTCCCTTTTTCACTAAAAGGAGAAGCCAGGGCTTGGTTTAATAGATTACCTCCTGGGTGCATTGATAGCCCTGATTGCTTGATTGCTTCTTTCTTCTAGAAATATTTTTCCTCCCAGTGCTAGACATGCTACTTTGCAGAAACTTTTTGATTTTAAAAAGGGAGAAGAAGAGAAATTGCCTGAGTCATGGACAAGGTTTTGTGCATTGATTCATGCACATCTTGGATGTTCATTACCTAAAAATGATCTTCTTGATATTTATTATAATGGACTAACTGATGATTCTAGGACATATCTAGATAGCTTTGCTGATTGTGTTTTCAGGAAAAGAACTCCTACAGATGCTGAAGAATTAATGACTAAGATAATCAAGAATTATGATGATTGGACTTCAGCTGATCTAAATACACCTGAGCCTATTACTCCTGTACCAGTTGTGCCTGAACCAGTTCCAATACCAACACCAAAGAAGAGGGAAGTTATTGCATTAAATGATGAAGTGATGAAGGAAGCTAAGAAGTGTCTAAAGGAGAAAGGTATTAGAGCTGAAGATGTGAAGAATTATGTAAGCCAATTCCCCACTCATCAACTATTGAGGTACACTCTCTCCACTTTAATGAAGGTGATATTCCCTATGGTTTTGTTAGTTGTTTGCTTGTTAGAGTGTCTTAGAACTTCTGTAGTTTGGATTTTGGTTTTCTTTTGCTTCTTCTAAAAACTATTTTCTGCGAGAAAATCAATTTTCATACCCTGAAAATTGACCAAAAATAAAGTTTTCCGGAAAATTCTAGAAAATTCAAAATAAATTTTTCCTCAAAGCCATCTTCTTTCTCTCTTTCCCAGAAAACACCGGAAAACTTTCTCAAGCTTGAGTTCCTGCTGTTCTTGCTCGCGATTTTCGATCTCCTTGCTCAACCCCTCTTTGTTGTTGATTTTTGGAGGGATTGCTCCTTGGTATGTGCCTCCTCCACTTGTCCAATTAGATTTGTGATTGATAGATTGTATCTTGAGTTTTTTGCTGCTATAGGTGACAGGTTGTGTGATCTTGCATGCTTGTTCTATGCTTAGACATTTCATTTTGATGCATGTGTAGCCCTCTAGCAAGTTCCTATAGTAGTTTCTCATCATTTATCAACATGGAAATCACTTGGTTTGATGTTTGTCTAAAAATTTCAGAAAAGAGTGGACATGAACAACCACACATTTGGAGAGATATTTGAGGGTGATGCACCTAGGAGGGAAAGGCCTTCAAGATCATCCTCCCGAGCCAGGCCCTCATACAATGAGGATCTCATCACTCCGTGATTCAGCGACGATGGAGATGAAGGGGATGCTCACCCTTCCACCTTTCCTTGCCCAACCTTTTTGCAGGCTGCTGGGATTCTTGATGATTTTATAACCTTGGTTCAGAGGGCTGGACTAACAAGCCTTATGCAGATGAGAGCGTGCAATATGCTACGCTCACTAAAACATTTGTGGAGAGTTTCTCCTTTACTAACAGCATGTTCAATCCAAATGTTTCTTTCAAAATTTATGGCAGGTCTTACCATATGACATTGAAGAAATTTTGTGAGGCTCTGGGACTTGGTACAACTGGGTCAGCAAAGAAGATTCTAGCTCAACCCGTTGATTTGTTGGAGCTCTACCGTGGGATAACCAATGATGATAACCGTAGAGCTCAACAGGGAAAGATAAGAAATATTCAGCTTCCAGCCATCAGGTACTTTACTTACTACTTGCCACTAATGTTCTTGGTAGGGAGAACACTAGTAATATTTCCAGCTATCATTTGGCTTTCTTAGCTGCTGCGCTCAACAATGATACTAAGTACAATCTTGGTTCCCTCATTGCTCGTCGCTTAACCGCTAAGGGACCCATTTATGGGGGAATTATTGCTACGCGTGTTGCTGCTGCCTTGGACCTTGATGTTGATCCAAATGATACAGTTTTGGCCCCTCAGAGGCTTGATCTTACTGCCATGAAGGCACATCACTTTGTCACCACTAGATCTACCATTCAGAACTTGGTTTATAGAATGCTATTTATTGACGGGGAAGAGAGAGATCCCTCTCCCCCAAACCACGTTGTTCAGTATTTCTCAGGGACCTTTGCCATGCTCCAAGGAGGATATGGATGACAAGCTGCGCATTCTTGGTTTCCATGGGCACTATCAGGAGGAAGATCCCTCATACGACCACATTGTACACTACACGGGGGAGTCCTCGAGCTCGTACCAGGACGAGGGAGCCTCCTCGTCATACTACGGAGGTGCACCTACTTGGGCACCATGGGATTGAGCCCCACTTAGGCCAAAAGCCTAAGCTTGGGGGGAGGTATACCAACATCACACTCATCTATATATCATGTTCGGTCGGTTCTTTGTATATCCATTGTTTCGCCTTGTTTTTGGTTCTGGTTGCTGCTTTCTCAAAAACACAAAAATACCAAAAATATTTTCATTGTTTCTCTTGGGTTGTTTCTTTGCTTTGGTTTGCCTTAAAGAAAAAATCCAAAAAGATTTTGGTTTGTTCGCGTTGCTTGGTTTTTTTGCTTCGCTTGTTTCTGCTTTGTTGGCTTGCTTAAAAAAACGAAAACACCAAAAATATTTGTTCTTCTTCTCTGGTTTTGTGAGTTCTTTGCAGGGTTCAGCCGTCCTCTGTGGATTTTGGTTTCATGTTATTATTCAAGTCACACAAGTGAATGGCAATAATGAAGATTAAGACAACTTGAGGTGTGGTAAGAGGCTGGTAACGAACTCTATTTGTTTTCATTTTTGTACATATACTCATCATTGTGAGCATGCTTAGTTGTTCATTGTAAGGAGTGTGTTACTGATGGATGCTTAGTAGTTCTTGCTTGTCTATGATTATCTCCAGCTTGCTAATAATTTGTAGCATGTCATATGAATGTTTGCTTGCATTGTTTTATTCATATTTTGGTATGATATTGTGGTATCCTCCTATGAATGTTTCATGTGAATCGACTTGGCACATGCTCACGCATGCATATGACTAAACAATAGTCAGTAAGCCTCGATGATTTATTTTGCCTCAGGGTTCTTGTATCACTTTCATGCCATAATTAGTCCTATTTTGTTGCAAGCATGATTATGACAATTATTGCTCTCTCGTTTGTCGCTCCCTCTCTATTGCTAGCCTTCACTTGCACTGAGTATGAGCTCTACTTGTGCATCCAACTCCCCAAAACCAATATTGCCAACTATGTCCACCATACCTACCTATTAGCATCGTTTGCTATTTCAGTGCATATTCTATATGCCTTGTTTTCTTCCAAATAAAATGTTTGTCTGTTTGGAGAAAGTTAGTTAGTAAAGCTCTCACGAACTTGATGTCACACTTTATTCCTTGCACTTAATAATCCTAAACCATGTGACTTGTCCATGAAAGTTATATGCTTGCAAATTATATGCTAGGAGTTAACAGAACCATGCTGTCACGGGGAACACTTTCAACACTTTTTGGATATTTTATCCTGTTGATACCTTGCTATTTTGTTTGCGGATGTCGACGGTGTGAAATAAAAGGGGAGATTGTGAGTTCATGGAGTATATATATATGTGTTAGAGAAACGTCTGGGCCGCTAGCCTAAGCCATGCCTAATCATGGTGGAAACTTGCAGCATCACCATAATGAGCATTCTGTAAAGCATCCTCAATAAAAAAGCTATGCACATAGTAAATAAAAAGATCACTGAGATGCTCATTGTCTTCTTGCCTTTTCATTTTGATCACGGGATAGCTCCTGTATCATGTGCAAGGGGTACCCCGTTGGCGGTTCTCTATGATATGCATGCATGTACAATGACAAGAACTTGCAGGTAACCAAAGTTGAGTAGCATGTGGAGCGGCCCTCGTACTCAAGGGACATGTGATTTCCAGTTTATGGTCTGTCAAGCATATAACTCATATTGGACCTCACTTTCAGCTTAACCATATGAAGATGCCTATGATAGGGGCAATGGGAGCTCAAAGCTAATGAGTACCTTCCTTTCAGCATTAGGAAGCCTTTCAAACTTTTCAAAACCTTTTTCACTCCCTTGTTGAGTCACCACTTATTCTATGAGCACCTTCTTGGGAGCATAGTTGTCATTCTTGTGTTTGTTCCAAAACTTGGTTAATTATGTCATGACTTTGATGCTTGTATCTCTGATATTTTTACCTCTAGTATTCACTTGAACTTCACGGGTGCCTTGGAATTTATAGTGTGCTCTACAAACAAAGGCAAGCGAGATACCACTCTATGATACCTTACTATGAGCATTGCAATGTTGCTTATGTTTATGTTACATGCTATTTATTATTATTGAGTTGGTGTCTCTTCATAGCTTGCAATGACTATTGAGTAGACTTAGTTGCATACTTCTTATTATGAATGGTTTAAGTGTCTACTCCTGTGCTGAGAATATATACATCATATGAAGCAAATGTGTTCATGAAAGTTCTTTTATCGCACTCAGTTTTCAATTGAATTTCTTGAGGACAAGTAATAAGCTAAGCTTGGGGGGAGTTGATACATCCAAGATGTATCTACTTTCCCGAACACTTTTGCTATTGTTTCTCCTCTAAACTTGTGTGATTTGGATACAACTAACATGGACTGCCGTTGTTTTCAGCAGAATTACCTTGGTGTCTAGTTTTTGTGTAGAAAATCAACTATCAGGAAAAATCCCGGAAAATATGCCAAAAATACTATTTCACCAAAAGACCCATGGAGCCATAAGACGAGACGAAGTGGAGGCCTGGGGTCCCACGCCCCTGCAAGGCGCGGGTGGGCCCAGCCCGTGCCTAGGGGGGTGCGGCCACCCCAGGCACCCCCCTCGGGCTCCCTCTTAGCCTATAAGTTACCCCTTGACATAAAAATGGGGGGGGGGAGGGTCGATGTTTTTCCAGAAAGAGTTCTGCTCTGCCGCCACCATCAGAAACCAAGATTCGGATCCAGAAACTCCGTTCTGGCACCCTGCCGGGACGAGGAATTTGGAGAGGATCATCGCCATCGTCATCACCAACGCCTCTCCATCAACCATCGATGTTTCCCTCATCCATGAGTGAGTAATCCCCCGCTGTAGGCTATGGGGATGGTAGGGATTGGATGAGTTCTATCATGTAATCGAATAAGATTGTTAGGGCATAGTGCCTAGTATCTCTGTTAGTGCTATTTGACTTTGTTGCAACTTGTTGTGCTTAATGCTTGTCACTAGGGCCCGAGTGCCACGATCTCAGATCTAAACTTATTATTGAATTATTATGATAGTATTGTTTGTGATATTATCTGCAAGTTGTGTACACATATCATTGTCCGGATCCAAAGGCCCCGAAGTGATAGAAATTGGGACAACCAGAGGGGATGGCTATGGTGTGAGTATCACATGTGTTCACGGAGTGTTAATACTTTGCTCCGGTGCTCTATTAAAAGGAGCACCTTAATTGCCAATAGTTCCCTAGAGGCCCTGCTGCCACGGGCTGGCTGGACAGAAGATGCTGTGCAAGTTTTCATTGCGAGCACGTATGACTATATATGGAGCACATGCCTAGGATTGTTTAGTACTTAGATGCTTATTCTTATTTATCTGCAATGCCCTAGATCTTGAAGTTACATGTTTAGACTCGTCCATGCAATGCCCGTCCATCCATCCCTATGCCTACCGCACTCGAATCTCACTGATTACTGTTATTGTTACTATTGCTCCTGTTTTGCTATTGCTGTTGCTTTGCTGTTGCTACTTTCAAACTGTTGCTACTAATAAAATTCTGTGAGCAAGAACTATTTTCAGGTGCAGCTGAATTGACAACTCAGTTGTTAAGGCTTGCAAGTATTCTTTGGCTCCCCTTGTGTCGAATCAATAAATTGGGTAATACTACCCGCGAAGACTGTTGTGATCCCCTATACTTGTGGGTCATCAAGGGCCAAAGAAACATGTTCAATAAGATTAGGAGGAAGGGCAAGAGGTGAACCATGAGGCTAAGTGTTGATGAGCCTCATCACAAGAGCTGCATACGGAGGAGATTTCCTGAATAGTATGGCATGATGCATCTCCTCAAAAATGAAGTCCATGACATCAATTGTGAATCCATTAGCAGTAGGTCCAGCACAAACCACCTCGTGAGCATGATGGAGCAAGTTGACAAGGCCACAAAGAATAGCATCATCATTTCCAGCACTACGAAAAATGGTGTGGCGAAAGATCCTTAACAACAAATTGTAGAGGTGCCCGAGTCCCTTGGATAGAGAGGTGCGAGCTTGCTTTTATTATCCCCAAGAGCAGCATCATGCATGTGGTGACCAACAGGAACATACACGCCACTAAAAGGCTAATGAATGGCTTGGGCAAAAATATAGAAGTTTGCGGTGTAGCGGAAGTTGCCAGTCATGCATGTCATAGTTGTAGCACCCCGGGTAAAACGACTACCAGAAAATCGCTCGTGTTTGTGCATCGTCATGATCGCATGCTCATGTCATGATGCCACATTGCATTTGAGCATCGTCATGTCATTATACAAATTTTGCCTAAAACTATTTTTGAAAAGTCCCATTTTTGGTTTCTACAAATATCCCTCTCTTTATTCAAATGAGAAAGGCCAGACCCTTCCCAGATATTTTGTTTATCTAACACTATTACAAAAGGTTTAAAAAATAAAACTATATATTAATATAAAAAGTTTTATAAAACCTGTGGGGGAGTCCGCCAGACGCAAGTCCCAAAATCCCAGCAGCCAGCGAACTACCACCCCAAATCCTAAAAACCCTGGACACTCTAAACCTAAACCCTAACCCCAGCCGCCACCACCCTTCCCCTCCCCGCCGCCAGAACCTCACCTGCCCACTCACCTACCCTAGCCCGATCTGGTCAACGAGACCGAACCCTCCACCCCGCCAACCCTCTCTCTCCTGGAATTCCCTCTTTCCTGGCCCCACCCGCCTCGCTCCCCTGGGTCACTCTCGCGTGACTGCCCTCACCAACCACTCATCATGGGACCCACCCCGATGCGTTCGACCCCTACCTTTCTCTCATCTCACTCCCTGGCCCATGCTCGCTACCGACAACCGTCGCCCGACCCCGTCCTCCTCGTCCTCTCCCCAACCCACGACCCTACACCCGCTTTTTTCTCTCCTCCTGGTCGAGCGCTGCTGGCCTCCCTCCTCTCCCCTCCCCGTCGCTCTCCAAGCCGACCCAGAGCTCTGTCTTCCTCGTGTTCCCTGTTGCCGCCTCCATCGGTCCTGCACCACCTCTTCGTGCGCCTCCTCTGTGAGCCGACGATGACGGAAGCCATGCCACCGCCGCCTATCCGTCACCATCGCCCCGGGAGCTTCCACCTCGCCTCCGATCGGCACCAGGCCCGCCGCCCCCGAGGAACCTCGTCCTCGACCTTGTTGGTTGTCGTGCGCCCGCCACCAGCACCCTCCTTCACCCTACCGCCGCCTGTGGGGGCCCTTCCCTGATGACCCACGCAGTTCCCGTCCCATGTCCAGCCGCCATCCCTAACCCGTCTGCATCGCCCGTCGCCTTAGGCCTGGAGCCATGCCACCGGGCGAGCCCCTCTAGTGGATTGTTCCTTTAGGGGTTTGTAGCATGGAAAACAAAAAAATTCTACCGCATGAACACACTCAAAGTTCTACTAGATTGTAGCAATGAGTCGATTAGAGTACTCACCCTCAAAGATTCCAAAGTGGTTAATGAGAGCAGATTCTCATGGGTGATGTAGTCGTACACTTTCTGATCTCAAGATCGCGTAGATGATCCTTCCGGCGCTGCGTTTCGGCAGCTCTTCCACAGTCGGTCACATGTTCGGTACTCGATGAAGACCTTCCTCTCCCTTGTTGTAGCAGGCAGCGGAGGTAGTAGTTCTCCCCTCGCAATTCCGGTAGCACGACAGCGTAGTGTTGGAAGTAGAGGGAATATCCTGCAGGGCTTCGCCTAAGCCGGAGCAGGTTATGCTGGAGAATTAGGGTTTCCAGCAATCTAGGGGTTAGAGGGCCGGAGAGGAGGAGGTGGAGTCTGCGGCGGCTAGGGCGGCGGCGATGAACCGGCGACAACGCGGCGGCGGTGCTGGGCGGTAGCGGCTGGCGACGGCAGCGCTGGGGGGGCGGCGGCGGCGTGGGGAGGGCTAGTGTTGTGTCTCCTTAGGGAACCCCCTCCCCTCTATTTATGAGAGGGAGGGCAGCTTGGGAAAGGGGGTTTGAATCGTTCCCCAACTCCCTCTCCTAGTTGGATTGTGGTGGAGGAAAAGAAGGATTCTTTCCTTCCTCCACCAGGATACATTGTCCCAGTTTGACTTTTCAAACTTGCCTTTTGACTTTCAATTTGAAGCTTTAATTTCTTTCTAACAAATGCCCAACCAAGTGACCTAGGACATGATTCGATCATTCCATACACTCATGACACATTCATGTAAGCTTCCCCTTCCGGTCCGGTGAACCTTCTAAACCCTTCTAGATCATTCCGGTGAAAACACCGTAATTATTCCCGAACTCCGGAATTGGACTTTCCTTATATGAATCTTATTCTCCGGACCATTCCGGATATCCTCATGATATCCCGGATCCATCCGAGACTCTGAACAACATTTGGTCTCCCTACTTACATTCCATATCTACTAAAAAACATCGAATCCTTAAGTGTGTCTACCTACGGTTCATGAATTATGCAGACATGACCAAGACTCTTCTTGATGTGAGATACACATCAATAACATGTATATCGGATATACCTTTCTTATTAATGTTGCCGTTCTTCAAATCCGCCAAGTACTTAGGAAAATTCCGCTTCCAGTGACCTTCTCCCTTGCAGTAAAAGCACTCAGTGTCAGGCTTAGGCCCAACCTTGGTCTTCTTTGTTGGCGCGGTAACTTTCTTACCGCCCTTCTTGAATTTCCCCTTTTTCTTAGACTTGCCTTTCTTATTGAATATGGTGGTCTTATTGACCATCAACACTTGGTGCTCTTTCTTGATCTCCACTTCCGCAGACTTTAACATGGAGAAGAGTTTAGGCAACGACTTGTCCATGTTTTGCATATTATAGTTCATCAAAAAGTTCTTGTAACTTGGTGGTAGTGATTGGAGGACACGGTGAATCCCCTAAGCATTAGGAATCAATATACCCAAGCTTTGGAGCTTACATGCGTGCCCAGACATCTTAAGCACATGCTCATGGACGGAGCTGCCCGCTTCCATCTTGCAGTTAAAGAACTTTTCAGAAGCCTCATAGCTCTCAACTGCCGCGTGAGCCTAAATATGATTTTTAGTTCATGGACAATATCATGTGGGTCAAAGTTCTCAAACCTTTTCTGAAGCTCCGATTCCAAACCATACAATATAGCACACTAAACTGTGGAGTACTGATTCTTTCGAGCAAGGAAAACATTCTTCACCTCATCGGTAGCATCAACTGCAGGTGGGTCACCCAGCAGTGCATCCAGCACATAGGTCAAATTACCAGCATTGAGGACAATCCTCAAGTGGCGGAACCAATCCGCGAAGTTTCTTCCATTATTTTTCAACTTTTCTTTCTCTAGGAACCCATTAAAATTGATGGTAGGGGCCGCCATTAATCTACAACATATTTTCAATAGTTTAGACTAAGTTTATGACAAATTGAGTTCTTAATTAATAGTTGAATTAATCTAGGTGAACTCCCACTCAAAACAATATCCCTCACATTGTTTTAGTGATCACACGAACCAAATCCACCACATCAAAACCGATCATCACGAGAGATGATGTAGCTTCAAAGGCGAACAATCAACATGTTCATCATATCTACTATATGATTCATGCTTTACCTTTCGGTGATCCGTGTTCTGAGACCATGTCTGTACATGCTAGTCTCGTCAAGATCAAACCTTAGCTTCCGCATGAGCAAATCTAGCTTGCTCCCGTTGTATACACTCGCAGAATCTAACACACCCGATCATCACATGGTGCTTCGAAACAACGAGCTTTGGCAACAATGCCTACTAAGGATGAACACTTTATAACTTGATATTTTTGTGAGAGGGATCATGTTATAATGCTACCGTCAAGAACTAAGCAATACAAGATGCATAAAAGGATTAATATCACATGCAATTCAAAATATGTGATATGATATGGCTTTTCTTCCTGTTCTTCTGATCTCCATCTTCAAGCACGAACATGATCTCCATCATCACCGGCGTGGCGTCAAGGTCAATGGAACCACTCCATGGTTGTCATCTACCAGCATCAACTATTACAACTACTTTGAATAATAGACACGCGGGTCTTTAACAGAAATTAAAAGACAACAATAAGGCTCCTTCCGGTTACCGACTTACAATAAGGGACATTGCATACATCATATATAATCACAATCATGGCCATATCACATCACAGCACACCCTTGCAAGACAAAGTTAGACGCCTCTAATTTTCTTTGCATGTTTTACGTGGTTTGGGGCTTTCAATAAGTGTCATTATAACTTACGAACATGGACCACAACATTGATACTAGTATTGTCAATCACCCATTGTAAATTGAATCTTCACTATGCTGGGAGAAATAGGCACCCGCAAAGCCACTTATGCAATACAAGTTGCATGTCAAGCGTGGACCAAGTTTCATGAACGATGTCATGTAAGGTTAGCCCGGGCTGCTTCATCTCACCATCCCGCAAGATGAAAAGTACACAAGAAGCAATCGATAACAAAAGCATCAAGACCCATAATGACCATTGTGTTCTACTCGTGCAACAGATCTACATATAGACACAGCTCTGATACCACTGTAGGGATTCGTAGCATGGAAAACAAAAAAATTCTACCGCATGAACACAAACAAGCCAATATCTATCTACTAGATTGTAGCAACGAGTCGATTAGAGTACTCACCCTCGAAGATTTCAAAGCGGTTAATGAGAGCAGATTCTCGTGGGTGATGTAGTCGTACACTTGCCGATCTCAAGATCGCGTAGATGATCCTTCCAGCGCTGTGTTCCGACAGCGCTTCCGCAGTCGGTCACACGTTCGGTACTCGATGAAGACCTTCCTCTCCCTTGTTCCAGCAGGCGGCGGAGGCTGTACTTCTCCCCTCGCGATTCCGGCATATTGCCGGCATGGTCTCGGAAGTAGAAGGAAGATCCTGTAGGGCTTCGCCTAAGCCGGAGCAGGTTATGGTAGAGAATTATGGTTTCCGGCAATATAGGGTTTAGAGGGCCAGAGAGGAGGAGGTGGAGTCGATGGCGGCTGGCGGCGACGCGGCGGCGGTGTGGGGAGGGCTACTGTTGTGTCTCCTTGGGTCACCCCCTCCCCTCTATTTATGAGAGGGAGGGCAGCTTGGGAGAGGGGAGTTTGAATCCTTCCCCAACTCCCTCTCCTAGTTGGCTTGTGGTGGAGGGAAAGAAGAATTCTTTCCTTCCTCCACCAGGATACATTGTCCCAGTTTGACTTTTCAAACTTGCCTTTTGACTTTCAATTTGGAGCTTTAATTTCTTTCTAACAAATGCCCAACTAAGTGACCTAGGACATGATTCAATCATTCCATACATTCATGACACATTCATGTACCCTTCCCCTTCCGGTCCGGTGAACCTTCTAGACCCTTCTAGATCATTCCGGTGAAAACACCGGAATTATTCCTGAACTCCGGAGTTGGACTTTCCTTATATGAATCTTATTCTCCGGACCATTCTGGATCTCCTCATGATATCCCGGATCCCATCCGAGACTCGGAACAACATTTGGTCTCCCTACTTACATTCCATATCTACTAAACAACATTGAATCCTTAAGTGTGTCTCCCTACGGTTCGTGAATTATGCAGACTTGACCGAGACTCTTCTCCGATCAATAACCAATAGAGGAATCTGGAAATTCATATGGCTCCCACATATTTCTACGATTACTTTGTGATTGAATGAACCACTTACATATGATACCAATTTCCCTTTGTGTCGCGGTAGTTTACTTATCCGAGGTCTGATCGTCGGTATTTCTGCATGCCTAGTTCAACCTCGTTAACGATAAGTATTCTTTCCTCGTTCTTGTGATATGTGATCCCTTGTGAGCCAGTCACATGCTTTCAAGCTAATTGGGTGACATTCCACCAAGAGGGACCAGAGTATATCTATTCGTCATATGGATGGACAAATCCCACTCTTGATCCATGTGCCTCAACACATACTTTCCGAAAACTCAATGCTACCTTTATAGCCACCCAGTTACGGTGTGGTGTTTTATGTCATCAAAGCATCCTTCCAGTGATGGTGATTCGCATGATCTCATGGTCGAAGGAATTAGGTTACTATATATCAGAAAGCTTATAGCAAACGAACTATTGAAATGACTTGATCTTTATGCTACGCTTATCTATAGGAGTATGTTCATCACACCATTCTCCTAATGATATGATCTTGTTGTTAATAACATCTCAATGTTCATGATCAGGAAACCACGATAATTTATCAACCAACAAGCTAATATTATAAAGAGGCTTTACTAGGGACTCTAATTAGTTTACAAATCACACAAGTATTAATGTTTCCGGTTCATACTATTATAGCATGAATGTAAACATTTATCATAAACACAAAGATATAATAATAACCACTTTTATTATTGCCTCTAGGACATATCCAACACTTCCTCCTCTCCAATGACCGCTGTCACCAGGGCTCCCTCTCGCACCAGCAGATGCCGTCTGCAACGACCGCCTTTGTCCCCGCGTGTGGACGCCCAAGGGATTCCACGATCGCCTGCTGCAAGGAAATGTTCATGAGCAGCGCCCATTGCCCCGCAGGCAACACGTCTACGGGTCCAAGCCACCGCCGCCCAGTGACAATTGTGTTCTTGGGTTTGTGTTAAAAGGAACCATCCGAGCAGTTGGTGTTATGCGTCCGATCCCCATCATCCCAGTTTGACCTTGGCAAGATCTACATCAGAATCGTGTACTCATGAAGTGACAGGATCATCAACACGGAACCGAAGATCGCCAAACCGGATGGTCGTCGACATAAAACGCCAAGAGCTTCGCCCACGGATCCGAAGACCGAACCCTCGGCACGCCAAGGTCTCCTCCCTGGAACCTCCAAGACCTCTGTCATGGAAACCACAAGATCCACTTTCGGAATCTAAGACCCTGGTCTCGAGCCCGAACCCCCGTCTAACCCCCAAGGTCCCCGATACCGATGTGTGACCCCTTTTCCGAGACCAATATTTTTATAATACATAATATATCTTGTTGCATATTTAATTATTCATGCTTGCATCATATCATGTGGTTTGGGGTCTTTTAGCCGAGTCACCTCATAATTAAATATGGAGACCATATGCGTGATTTTCTAGTCTTATATTGGCTCCGTTTAAATTTTTGCATCGAACCGATGACATATTTTGCCTTGTAAAGACAACATTTAAATTGCGGGGTATCTAAACAATATGAACCTATTAATTAAATATCGGGACCCTGGTTCTGCTTAATATTGCCTAATTGCATTGCACCCTTGCCATGTCATACATCATACATGCATCATGTCCGATCTTCTGCCGTAGTATTAAATAGTGCATTCGGTGTTTCTTTTAATGCATTGCTTATTCACGAATTAGGCCAATGAGTTGATGCGAGTGTTGACCCGATCTTCAGATGAACCTTCGACAGTTTTCCCAGGCAAGCAATATCCCTCTTTCTACCTATATTACTTTTATAGTCTTTATTTCCTCCTGTTGATATATTGTTATATGTGTTGCGATGCTTTATATTTGATACCCGTGATATCCCTTGCAGCCTTTATATTTCCTTGGACACCTCCTATTACCTGATGTTTGGTAGATAGTCGGCCTTGCGTGTCGTTGTCACTTGCTCAGGTGTTGCTTCGTGTCATCAAGTACCACAGTTGTTGAAAGGTTTCCATATGCTTTATGTTGAAGATGATCATGACTATAATTACAACTTGATATTAAAACGTTGGGAATAGTTATAACTAGTGTAGAGGCACCGGTGGGCAATAGATGCTATTTGGTTTTTAACCGCTCACTGGTGTCCCATAGGACCCCGAGTACTTGATACTTGTTCCTTGACTATCACACTATCCACATGTGGGACCATGAATCCCCTTAGCGAGATCTTGAGTCATATCTTATTCTTGGGGCCACAAACTAGTTTGGGGTGTTATTACTATCATGTACTTATGCCATGCTTTACTGCTTTATTTACTATTGTTGCTCGAGGAGCGTTTACTACTGTAATGTTTTGGATCGTGGTACGATTTCGTGGTATCGACAAGCCTAGTCACACTTTTGGGTTCCCAGTTGTTTAAAGTCGTTCTCGCAAACCTCTAGGTCCATCACGGAGCTGACCAACTTCATAGCGGGTAGCTTAGCGGGGTGGCCCCCTGAAATATTATATGAATCTTGTGATTGCTTTGTCATGATGCCTCATTGGGTTTTCATTTGGTTTTTCCGAGGTTGATCGTGCGTGTGTTGCTATTTGTGCCCCTATAGGGTAAATATTTCTGAAAGTCGTGTCCGCGGTTATGGACAAATTGGAGCACAGTATCTCGATCATAGACAACTATAACTATAGTGCTGTCAGTTTGACTTTGAGATGACTAGTAATCAGCTTCACTACAACGGAATGGCTAAATAAAAGTACCAACAACTGCTGGAATCGGGATGCCTCATGCTATATGTATCTGACTAGTAAGTATTGTGACTACAACGGAATGGTTAACCAAAACTGCCCACTGCTTATGATACCAGGATGACTCATGTTCACCATACCTGACTAGTAATCGCTGCAACTATAACGGAATGAATAAAATTGCCAACTGTGTGAGTTTCCTCGGAATGACTTCTTACCAGGATGGGTATGATTGGTGTTAGTATCAGGTTAGATCCGAATAGGTCTTTATTATCCCTATCTAGTAGCTACCAGCTATATCGAGTCTCTATAGATTGTTTAGCGCATGTTGCTCTGCGTTTCAGTCCACCATACCTATGTAGGCAAGAGCCGCCGAATTCTAAGTCTCGCCGTGTACTGGCCTCAGTACTGACCTCTCTCTTTTTCCCTTTTCCCTTTGTCGGTGCCCCTTTTGTTTAAGCAGGTTTGGGATCGACGTCATTAGCATGCTGATGGCGCCTGAGAGCGCTTCGTCGGGAAACCCCAAGAGCAAGGTGTGAAGAGCACAGCATCAAGTCTTCCATCAGTAAGAAACCGAGGTTATCGAACCAGTAGGAGGAAGGAAACATCTCAAAGGTGTTGCAAGCAACATGGAGACCTACACAACACAAACTCAAGACTTTGCCCCAATGAACAGTTAGGTTGTCAATCTCACAGGTTGCTGTAACAAAGGATTAACTGTATGGTGTGGAAGGTAATGGTGGTTTGCAGAAAGTAAACAGGAACAGTGGAAGATGTATCAATGTTAAAGATTGGACCGGGGTCCATAGTTCACTAGAGGTGTTCTCCTTAGATAAACAAACATGGCATGTTGGGTAAACAAATTACAGCAGGGCAATTGACAGGACTGAGCAAAGCATAACAATGCAATACTAGACATCATGATCCTATGAGATTCGATTGGGCAATACAACAAGAAATATAGACCGCCATCCAACTGCATCTATGACTAGAAGTCCACCTTTGGGTTATCATATGAACCCCCTCCATTATTAAGTTGCAAGAAACAGATAACTGCTTTAAGCAAAGTGTGTAAGGTAAACAATCCATTTGTTCCATGAACAAGGGACCATTGTTTTCTCCCTAGTGGCAACAACACATCTACAAACTTAGAGATTTTTGTCACTACCCTTATTAAATAGAGGCATGAACCCACTATCGAGCATAAATACCCCCTCTTGGAGTCACTAGCAACTACTTGGCCAAGCTAGCTACTAACAACAGAGATCATGCAAGATCACAAAAAACACAGACATGATAGAATCAATAATACAAAACCATTAATCAATCTGACATAGTAATATCAATATCCATCGGATACCCGCAAACACAACATGCATGATTACAAATAGATGAGATCTTGATCATGAACGGACCTCACAAGATCTAGACATCAAAGCACAAAGGAGGAGATACAACAATCTAGCTACTACATGGACCCGTAGTCCAATGTCGTACTACTCACGCTTCATACCGGAGGCTGGCATGATGAAGAAGAAGGCCTCCGGGATGATCTCCCCTCCGGCGGGATGCCGGGAAGAGCTTGAGATCCCCCAATCTAGGGACGATGGTGGCGGCGGCTACAGACGGTTTCGTGGAATATTGATCGGGTCCTTAGGGTTTACGCATCGGGGGCTTCTTATAGGCGAAGAGGGAGGCCGAGGCGGCTGCACGCCCCCCAGGCGTAGGGTGGGACCACCCACGCGGCCAGGGGGTGTGGCCCCCTCGAGTCCCTCCTCCTTTCTCGTCTTCTGGCTCCGTGTTCCCCACGGTAAAATATTGACTTTGCCTTTTGTCCCGTCCAATTCCGAGAATATTGATTTTTTGCCTTTCTGGAACCAAAAACAGAAGAAAACAGGCATCTGGCATTGTGGCATCTTGTTAATAGGTTAGTACCAGAAAACATATAAAAACACCTCAACGTGTAGACAAAGCAAAGCAAAGTAGATACTAAACAAGCATGGAACATCACAAATTATAGATACATTTCCGACGTATCAAGCATCCCAAGTTTAACTCCTGCTCGTCCTCGAGTAGGTAAGTGATAAAAGAATAATTTTAAAGGTGACATGCACCATCAAAATCAAGATCAAACCATTTGTAAGCATTGAAAGCTGGGATCAAAGAACTCTAAACATGAGCATGAAAGATGGAGTTCTAATAATAATACGAAGTAACTATGCATGCAACATGAAAGGCTATAGACAAAGATCATGAATAACATGCATTGAAAAATGTTTGTTTGTTTCACAAAGAGAAAACATGGCATAGTGGCAATCAGCTTGTCCCTCATAGAGTAGCAAATAGATGCATAGGACACCTTCAAAGTTCATAAGAGTGACTAGATACAAATAGCACAAGAACAAGCAATATCAACAATATGCATCAATCAATAAGTTTTGGGACAATGCACATAGAACTAAGAATGGAAACTATGCTCTCTTAACTGGTGCCTAAAGGTAGAAGGTGGAGACTCAATATAATAGTGGAAGAAAGGCCCTTCATCAAGGGAAACAGGGATTTCAAGTTCCAAAAAGAGCTTCCAAAAATTATGGTACTTCTTAGCTTTCAGCCCTCATTTCCCCTATCATAAACATCTTGAAGTGATTAAGGTTAAAGTGAACAAACTATGGAGTATATGCTTGACAAAGTATAAGTTGGCAATCTCATGTCCCTTGAATATGAGGGCCGCTCCTCATGCTACTCAACTTTAGTCACATGTAAGTTCTTATTATAGTAAGTACATGTGTATCATAGAGAACCGCCAACGGGGTACCCCTTGCACATGGTACGGGAGCTATCCCATAACCAAAATGACAAGGCAAGTAGACAATGAGTATCTCAGCAATCTTCTTATTTACCATGGGAATATGGTGCTTTTTTTCTCTTTCCTCTTTTCTCAATATGTCTCTTTTTTATAAGAATAAAGCTTCATAGATGTCATTATGGTGATGCTACAAGTTTCCACCATGATTAGGCATGGCTTAGGCTAGCGGCCCAGGCGTTTCTCTAACACACATACATAACTCCATGGACTTACAAGCTCCCCTTTCATTTCACACCGACGACATCCATAGACAAAAGAGGATGATATCAACTATGTACAAAGTACAGGTGTGATGGCGCTGCGTCAACGTGGAGCGCTTCGTCGGGAAACCCCAAGATAAAGGTATGATGCAGCACAACAGCAAGTCTTCCCTTGGTAAGAAAATGAGGTTATCGAACCAGTAGGAGGAAGGAAACGTCTCAAAGGTGTTGCAAGCAACATGGAAACCTGCACAACACAAACTCAATACTTTGCCCTAACTAATAGTGAGGTTGTCAATCTCACCGGTTGCTATAACAAAGGATTAACTGTATGGTGTGGAAGGTGATGATGGTTTGCAGCAAGTAAACAGTAATAGTGGAAAATGTATCAATGGTAAAGATTGGTCCGGGGTCCATAGTTCACTAGAGGTGCTCTCCTTAGATAAACAAACATGGCATGTGATGGTGCCCAACACTTGTCATCGGACGCTTCGTTGGAAACCCCAAGAGGAAGGTGTGATGAGCACAGCAGCAAGTTTTCCCTCAGTAAGAAACCGAGGTTATCGAACCAGTAGGAGGAAGGAAACGTCGCACAGGTGTTGCTAGCAACTTGGATACCTGCACAACACAAACTCAAGACTTTGCCCCAACGAATCAGTGAGGTTGTCAAGCTCACCGGTTTATTGTAACAACGGATTAAACGTATGGTGTGGAAGGCAATGGTTTGCAGCAAGTAAACAAGTAACAGTGGAAGATGTATCAATGGTAAAGATTGGACTGTGGTCCATAGTTCACTAGAGGTGCTCTCCTTATATAAACAACATGTCATGAAGGGTAAACAAATTACAGCAGGGCAATTAACAGGAACTGAGCAAGGCATAACAATGCAATACCAGACAAAAATATCCTATGAGATTCGATTGGGCAATACAACAATATACATAGACCGCCATCCAACTGTATCTATGACTAGAAGTCCACCTTCAGGTTATCATTCGAACCCCCTCCAGTATTAAGATGCAAGCAACAAACATCTGCTTTAATAAAAGTGTGTAAGGTAAACAATCCGATTGTTCCATGAACAAGAGACCGTTGTTTTATCCCTAGTGGCAATATCATATCTACAACCTAAGATATTTCTGTCACTTCCCTTGGAAACTAGAGGCATGAACCCACTATCGAGCATAAATACCCCCTCTTGGAGTCACTAGCAACTACTTGGCCAAGATAGCTAAAAACAATGGAGAGCATGCAAGATCACAAACAACACAGACATGATAGAATCATAAAGACAAAACCATTAATCAAACATGTAAGATCCCTCCTTTATAAAGGAAAAGGATCCCTATGATTGCAATGCTAGTCCCTGGATCAATGCTAGCATCCACAATTTAAGATGAAGTACACAGAAACAAAGGTCATTATTACAGTCATTCCAGTGACAAACATAGTCTTTACAACTCCATGGCCACAGGCCTAGTACAAGATTTAAATAAGTAAATAGATAAAAGTCTTCATCTTCATGTGCCACAGGCAAACATGTTGAGTGTAGACTCATGACTCCTAATCATCATCTGAGTAACCTACAACATCACAAGTTACGGCCACAGTGGGTCAATACATTGGAATAGTATTGGCAAGTGATAACTTGGTATAATATTGGTGGACTACATACTATATGCAATTTGGCTAAGTGTAGCTTAGGCTTGCTTTGCTCAAAATAGGTTTTGCCTATTAGTTGAAATCACTAAGTTTTTCTTTGTCAAAAACTTTTCCCAAGGAACCACCAATAGACATTGGGGTCCTTCACCGTTGTTCACCCACAAGTTTTACTTAGAAATTGGGATGAGGAGATTCTTGATAGCTTCCATGTCTTGATGCTCAAATTGTCCAATACTAGGGACATGGCTAAGTACTTAGATTCTTCCATCTGCAGAGGTTGTGCACTTTCCCCACAAGACTTGATTTTCACCAAGACAGGACCTTTCAGAAGCCTTCCCTTAGACCAAACGGATGCGTTCCAACCTATCACCCACTACCACCAACTGTCCAAATGTCTAAGTTATTGCAACCTATGTGATCCAGGCAGAGCCCATATTTCCAAGTGGTTGCACTAGAAGCTTCTTAACATTTGGCCTCTCAAATCCCTTTGTTCCTGGGTGGCTTTCCACAAGTGAGATACACAAGGTAAACCATAGAAATGGGCCTTGTGTAACCACTCAACATAAACCATTCCTTCCATTCCACCCAGGTGTTTCATTCACTTAGTTGTTTTATTAAGCAAAAACACAAGTCCAAAGACTTAGAAATATTTTTGCATAGCATGAATAATTCACCACCCTTGGTTGCTACTAGCTAGGCTAAGCATGGCATATATAAGCATCTTAACTTAGAAATTTCTAGCAATTCTACAACTACTAGGATTTCCCAAGCATAGCATATAAGCAAAATATAACCATGCAAGACTAGCAAAATATTTCTAATGCATAGTAGAAAACATAGGGATAAAAATATCATGAAGCACCACTTGCCTTGGTAGTTTGGAGAGTAGCTACACTCCTCACAATCACAATCACTATTGGCACCAAAATCTACACATAAAATCATTGCAACAAATCACATACAAAATAAATACAAGCAAAAATATATGGATGCATGCAATATGATATGTGATGATTTTCTAAACTCAACAAGACAAGTGCACAGTACTGGTTCATAAACAAGTTCAAAACTTGCCAAACAACATTTATTTAAACACTAAAACATTTCTCAAATAACTTATATACACAAAATAGGCCTACACATGTTTCTGTAAATAAAACCATTTTAACAGAAACAAAACATTAAACACATTGCATATTTGGAAAGGGCTTTCTCTCCTGATTCCATTGATATAAAATTCATCAAATTTGGACGTGGAAATCAAAAGTTATGATTAAAACAAAATCAAACATCTAATAGGTTCAAATCCTGATTTTAAATCTAAACCCTAGCCACGCGTCATGCTCTGATTGGTGCGTACCGGTTCGCACGGATCGGTCGATGTAGGCCGTTGGATTAAATTGACCGCGCACGGTCCAGATCTAAACGTACCGTTTCGTTAAGTGATCTATTCCTATGCGCTGGATCTAGATCCAACGGTCATCGATCAAGCGACCACGGATGGGCGGCGCTGGCGGTGGCAACTGGTGGCGGCGTGCACTGTCTAGTGGCAACAACACATCTAGTGTGTAAGGTAAACAATAGACCGTTGTTTTCTCCCTAGTGGCAACAACACATCTACCACCAAAGATCCCTGTGTTTACAATGCTAGTCCCTGGATCAATAGCTAGCATCCACAGTTAAGATGTAATATCAAGAAACAAAGGTCATAATACAACTTTATAACCAGGAATAAAATAATTTATTACATCTTACATAGCTCATTTGGCTATCTCAATACAATGCAGCAGAATATAACAATAGCATGGGGTCCTTCATCTTCAAAGTGCCACAGGCAGTCATGTTGGTTGTAGACTTGTAATCCTAATCAATAAACTTCACTAACATCAAACAAACCTGCAACATAATAAGTTACAGCCACAAGGGTCAATACATTTGAATTGTATTGGCAAGTGATACTATGGTAGTATAGTGGAGTCTATCATCTATATGCATTTGGCTAAGTGGAGCTTAGGCTTGCTTTGCTCAAAATAGATTTTCCTTATCGTTTGAAAACACTAAAGTTTTTGCTTGACAAAATCACCCAAGGCATCTCCCAATAGAAATTGGTGATCCTTCAACCCTTGTTTAACCACAAGTTTTTAACTTAGAAATTTGGATGAGGAGATTCTTGATAGCTTCCATATCTTGATGCTCAAATTGTCCTTTGCCAGGGACATGGCTAAGTACTTAGATTTTTACACTCTGCAGAGGTTGTGCACTTTCCCCACAAGACTTGGTTTCACCAAGACAACATCTTTCAGAAGCCTTCCCTTAGACCAGAATGGACGCGCTCCAACCTATCAAACCCCTACCACCAACTGTCCATTTGGCTAAGTTATTGCAACCTATATGATCCAGGCAGAGCCCATAATGCCAAGTGGCTGCACTTGAAGCTTCTCAACATTTGACATCTCAAATCTCTTTGTTCCTGGGTGGCATTCCACAAGTGTGATACACCAGGGTAGTCCATTGAAATGGGCCCTGAGTAACCACTCAACACAAACCATTCCTTCCATTCCACCCATGTGATTCATTCACTTAGTTGTTTTATTAAACAAAACATAAGTCCTTGACTTAGAAATATTCCATAGCATGAATATATTCCACCCTTGTTTTCTACTAGCTAAGCTAAGCATGATAGTAGTAGGAATCTTAACTTAGGAAATTTATACTAAGGTTTCATTACTAGGATTTCCCATGGCATAGTTTATACTTAGCAAAAATTCCATGCAAGTCCTACTTTAGAAATATCACTAATGCATAGTGAAAAATAATGGGACAAAAGTATGAAGCATCACTTGACTTTTTGGTAGAGAATATAAGTTCACTCCTTGTTCTTGAAATGATCACACTCTTCAAATTCCACTACAAATTCAATCAGGCAAGGCACAATTTCAATCTACCATTCAAGCATACATCACATAAAATAATAGAAACAAAGCAATGCATGCAAGCATGCTAAAGATTGTTTTATTTGGAAAAGTGGTTTCTAATAGGTTATAAACATTCTAAAACACCTATTGTTCATTTTATAAAAGTGGCAAAACCATTTGCAAAAGATTTTACTTATAAATCATTTTTAAACCAAATCCATATTTTATGTGGTTGGAAATGCCTTTAGCTAAGCAATAATCTATAGGGTTCATCAAAATATATTTTTAAATCATAAAACCTTGTGTTTAGGGTCAGAGATTTTAAATCAAAACATTTCCCAAAGGGTTTCCTCAAAAAGCATTTTTAATAAATAAACATTATTTTATTTGACTAGAAATGTTCTAAATCAAAGATTTATTCTTTAGCTTCACCAAATATGTTTTTGAAACCACAAGTTGGTTTATATGGTCAGTAGGTTCAAACAATCCATTTTCCCAAAGATTTTATCACAAAAATAATTTTAGAATGAATTTTATATTCAAAACATGCCTACAAAAGTTTCTGCAAAAACAACCAATTTAATAGAAGAAATTTACTAAACAAAGTGCATGGTTGGATAGGGTTTGTCTTGCTGATTCCATTGATATAAAATTTGCAAAATTTGGACGTGTGGTTTGAAAGTTATGATTTTGCAAGTTTGAACATCTATTAGATTAATTTCTGTTTTTTTAAACAAAAGGCTGGCCACGCGTCTTGTCCTGATTGGTCCATACCGGTTCGTGCGGATCAAGCGTTGTGAGGTGTTGGATTAAAATGAGATCATGTGGCATAGATCGCTCCATACCTCTTTGATAAGTCAATCTATCGCGTGCATATGATCGTGATCTAATGGCTCACATCGCATCGGCCAAGAATTGGCGGCGCTGGGCGACAGCGAGCGGCGGCGCGCTCGGCCTGCGGTGGTCCGGTGGCTACGAGAAGCGAGGAAGAAGATGGGGATGCTCACCAGGTTCGTAGAATGTTGCTGATGCTCAAATTGCTTGCAGGAAGGCAGGGGGCGCACGGGGTTGACCGTAATTGCTCGCCGGAGAGGTGCTTGGCGTCGGGTGCGGTCAGTCGTCGGCGGCGGTGACGCTACGGAGCACAAGAGAGCTAGCAAACGGCATGGTTAGATGCACAGAAGAGTGGGGAGTACCGGAGCATCAAAGGTAAGAGGAGGCGCGGTCAGAGACTACCTGTAGCGTTCGCCGGAGTTGGAGCAGACGGTGGCGATGCTCGGTGGTCGTCGTTCCCGACGCTGTGGAGCGCGCAGGGGCGAGTGGAGAGTACTGGGAGGTGCAGGAGATGCTGGCGAGCAATATCGTGTGCTCAGGAGGCAGTGGGGATGACGGTGGTGGCCGGAATTCGAACGCGAGCTCGCCGGAGACAGTGGGGGTTCAGAGAAGATTCCGAGCAGCCTGGTGGCCGAGAGAGCCGGGCGAGAGACGGGAAATGGAGAGGAGGGAGAGGCGCTTAAGAGGGCACAGTCGCGGGGTGGATTCACTGGGGCGTTAACGCGAATTAACTCGAGCTTTCAACGGCAAAAACGGCCGAGCGTGGTCAGCGGCGGGGTGGAGACGACGATCTGACCGGTGGGGTCTAGCTGTCTGTGAGAGAGGGAGAGGGGAGATGGGGGCCAGATGTCAGCGATGGTGCAGGTCAATTCGTGAGTGAAAAACGATTCACTGCGGGGGGTGGGGAGATGGGCTGGACTGGGCTAGCTGGGCTTTGCTGGGCTGGGCTGGCTTAGCTCATTTTTTTGTACAGATTTGTTTTTCCTTTTTCTTTTTCTATTTATCTGTTTTGATTTTGTTTAATCATTTCAAAGACAAATTGGAATTCAAACTTCAACCAAACTTTGTGTAGATTCAAATACTGATTAATAATACATTTTAAAGTCAAATTTAGAATAATTCTCTTATTCTTTTTAGGGTATAATAACTATTTAAAACAAAGCCCTTGCTTTAAATTCAATCAATATAAAATATATTTTTAACCCTTATTTAATTTCAATTTTTTCACAAAACCTTTTCAGTAGGTTTTGTTTAATTATTAGGGTGTCAAATAATTCACTTTGAATTATTTTGGAATATTTAATATGATTTATTAATCATTTAAATTGGGTATTTGTCTTTATTACAATGAAATCAATTATAGCTTTAATTCCATAAATTTTATTTAGGTGATTTCCATGACTCCATTTAAGTTAATTAAATGATTTTTAATCCACTTGGGTAAATTCCAAATATTATTTTCCCATGATTTAATTAATCATTTTTATTAGGGATTTGTCTTTATTCAAATAGAAATAGAATTTGGTTAATGCCATTTTATTTAATTGAAAATTCTTTATCCATTATTTTATTTGGATTATATTTATTCCATTTGCTTATGGATTAGGTCAAGATTTAATTTGGTCTTTAAATATTTCCTCATTAAATATTTATTTCTTTATCTTATAAAATCCATATCTTTTTTATTTATAGACCCAAACTTGGTGATTCCAATTTGTAAAATCTTAATTTATATTTATTTATCCTTTTAAATATCTTTAGGATTAATTTGATCACAAATTGGTATGGATTTTAGATAGGTGCTTTATTAGCTTTGGAAATTCAATTTCCTTATCTTATTAAATTCATAAGATTTTATCTATGGCTCCAAATTAAGTGAAACCAATTTCTATGGTTTTATAATATTTATATTTGTCATTCTTGATCATTTGTAAATGTTTGTTGACAAATTTTTATATGGGTCAAATCCATGGTCTTAGAGATATCTTGGAAATGATTTTATTCCATTAGGGTTTTAGGGTTTTGGTTTATTTCTCAAGTGTTTAAATTTCCAGATGCATTTATGAAGATTGCATTCCACTTGATTTGAATTTAGTTAGATTCAAACATTATTCAAAGTTTGTTCAAGATGGGATTTTTAAGTTTCCATTTAGAAACAAAAAGTTTCTTTTCACCCTAAATTTCAACAATTATTTATTTTGTTTATTTATTTTTCACATTACAAAATTTGGAAAATTTTGGGATGTGACAACCATTAATCAATCTGACATAGTAATGTTAATATCCATCAGATCCCTGCAAACACAACATGCATGATTACAAATAGATTAGATCTTGATCATGAACGGAGCTCACAAGATCTATACATGAAAGAACAAGGAGGAGATACAACCATCTAGCTACTACATGGACCCGTAGTCCAAGGTGGAACTACTCATGCTTCATACCAGAGAAGAAGGTCTCCGGGATGATTTCCCCTCCCGCAGGGTGCCGGGAAGAACTTCAGATCCCCGCCGATATAGGGACGATGGTGGCGGCGGCTATAGAAGGTTTTGTGGAGTTTCGATCGAGTGCCTAGGGTTTTTGCATCGGGGGCTTCTTATAGGCGAAGAGGCAAGGCTGGGAGGCGGCCGGAGGTCCTACACCCTACCTAGGCGCGGGGTGGGCCCACCCGCTCCTAGGGGGTGTGGCGGCCCTGGCTCGCCTCTCCGTCTCGTCTTCTGGCTTCATGTCCCCCACAGTAAAATATTGACTTTGGCTTTTGTCCCGTCCAATTCCGAGAATATTGATTTTCTGCCTTTCTGGATCAAAAACAGAAGAAAACAGGCAACTGACACTGTGGCAACTTGTTAGTAGGTTAGTTCCAGAAAAGATATAAAAACACCTCAAAGTGTAGACAAAGGAAAGCAAAGCAAAGTAGATACTAAACAAGCATGGAACATCAAAAATTATAGATATGTTTCTGACATATCAAGCATCCCCAAGCTTAACTCCTACTCGTCCTCGAGTAGGTAAGTGATAAAAGAATAATTTTTGAGGTGACATGCACCGTCAAAACCAAGATTAAACCATTTGCAAGCATTGAAAGCTGGGATCAAAGAACTCTAAACATGTGCATGAAAGATGGAGTTCTAACAATAGGACAAAGTAACTATGCATGCAACATGAAAGGCTACAAACAAAGATCATGAATAACATGCATTGAAAAACGTTTGTTTGTTTCACATACAGAAAACATGGCATAGTGGCACTCAGCTTGTCCCTCATAGAGTAGCAAATAGATGCATAGGACACCTTCAAAGATCATAAGAGTGACTAGATACAAATATCACAAGAACAAGTAATATCACAATATGCATCAATCAATAAGTTTTGGGACACTGCACATAGAATGGAAACTGTGCTCTCTTAATGGTGCCTAAAGGTAGAAGGCGGAGACTCAAATATTAGTGGAAGAAAGGCCTTTCATAAAGGAAGCAGGGATTTCAAGTTTCAAAAAGAGCTTCCAAAAATTATGGTACTTGTTAGCTTTCAGCCCTCATTGCCCCTATCATAAGCATCTTGAAGTGATTAAGGTTAAAGTGAACAAACTATGGAGTATATGCTTGACAAAGTATAAGATGGCAATCTCAAGTCCCTTGAATACGAGGGCCACACCTCATGCTACTCAACTTCAGTCACCTATAAGTTCTTGTCATAGTAAGTACATGCGTATCATAGAGAACCTCCAACGGGGTACCCCTTGCACATGGTACAGGAGCTATACCATAACCAAAATGACAAGGCAAGCAGACAATGAGCATCTCAGCGATCTTTTTATTTACTATGTGCATAGATTTTTTATTGAGGATGCTTCACAGATAGCTCATTATGGTGATGCTGCAAGTTTGCACCATGATTAGGCATGGCTTAGGCTAGCGGCCCAGGCATTTCTCTAACACAAAATACATAACTCCATGCACTTACAAGTCCCTCTTTATTTCACATCGGTGACATCCATAGACAAAAGAGCATGATATCAACTGTGTACAAAGTACAAGTGCAATGTTGAAAATGTTCCCCATTACAACATAGTTCTGCTAATTCCAACATATAAGTGCAAGAATATACAACATAGATGACACTATGGTTCAAGTTTATTAGGGGCAAAGAATATAAAGTGTCCATCAAGTTCGTGAGAGCTTTAATCACTAAGTTTTCACATAAAAAAATACTTTTAATTGGAAGATAGCTGAAAACAAGAATATACTTGGAATGGTGTAACTCACCATTCATAGGGTTTATAGTGGACACTTTGGAATAACTTGGTTTCTTGGGAGTTGGAAGCATGAGTAGAGCTTACTCATACAAGTGGAGGCTAGCAAAAGACTAGGAGCAACCAACTAAGAGAGCAATAATGGCCATAATCATGTAGAGCAACAAAACATTACTAATCAAAGCATAGAGTGGTACTACAAGTCAAGGACTAAATGATCATAGAGGCTATGGTGACTTGTTCATAGTAAAAACATGGTGTGAGTATGTGCCAAGTCAACCCAAACAATGCATCAAAGGAGAATACCACAATACTATGCTCTTGCATGCTAAAACAACGCATAATTCTTTGAAGGACAGTAAGCAATCCTAATTGTTTGGAACAAGACATTCTACAGCAATAATCACTAAGCATAAGTTTAAAACAACACCTAGCATGTCATGCTAAAGTCTAAATCACAGTAAATGCAAGCTCCTCTTGCACTTATTAAGCAAGAAATTCCTACTCCTTTCCAACACCAAGCAACTTATTTGAAACAACACAGTGAGAACGAGGGTCCAAACTACTTTATTCAAGCAAACTAAACAAGTAAGCAAACCAAACGAAAACTAAGACGCTTCAAGAACAACACAACATTGGATGAAACAATAAAAAGAAAGTGTCTAGACAAACCTGAGCTTTTTATTGATGAAGAAGGGGATGCCTTGGGAATCCCCAAGCTCTGACGCTTGTACCTCTTGGATATTTCTTGGGGTGACACCGGGGTGGCATCCCCAAGCTTGAGCTTTTGTCCATTTTTCATCTCATTACATCATTCTCTCTCTACACCTGAAATTTTTCCTTCATACAAAACTTCACACAATCTTCATTAGCAACATTAGTATATTCAAAAGATAATAGACCTTTAGGTTTAGCTTTGTAACAGCAAAACTTTTCACTAAAAACACAAGCTACTGTAGTAACTCCTTCAAAAAGCTCAATTCACCAAAAGAGAACTCAAAAAGGAATCAATAAGAAGCAAATGCAAATAATGGCAGCAATCTGTCAAAACAGACCAGCAGGTAGAAACCAATTTTTTCGAAAATCTTATGTTTCTCAAATCAAAATGTGTTGAACAAATAAAAGTTAGATAACATACTGGGGATTTGTTCATAAATTTTCAGCTCAATACAACTTACAGGAATCCTCACGAATTTTTCTGGTGGAGGACAGAAATCTGTTTCGGGACAGCAACTCCCCAAATCTTACTTCCCTCTCATTAGAGGTCATTATTGGCACAAAAAGCAAACAAAAAGGATAATGAGAGGTCATTACTGAAGTAATAACTTCCAAGACTCAAGGAAACTCTTGGGTTATCTCCGAACAAGTACTTTTCTTTAACGCCTTTAAGTTAGGCACAAGAAGCAAGAAATCAAGTATTTTCAAATGAAGAATTGAGATCAATACTTGCAAAGTCTTCAACTGTGAGAGGTATCTCATCCAAATGAGTCTTGGAGGATCCCTTCTCATCTCTCTTTGGTTTACTACTTTCATCAAAAGGATTTTTAGGAACAATCCAATCTAAATTCTTTTCAAAGGCTTCATGCATTCCAACAAGCTTAAAGGGTATGGGTATCTTAAATTACTCTATAGGCTTGGTTTTATCTGAAGTACCCACAACATCTACGCATGAGCCTAGCATGTTAAAACGCTCAAAGACCTTTTTTGGCTTCCTTAGCAACATCATGAAACTCTTTTAGTAAAGTTTCAAGAATAAATTCTCTCTTTTCAGCATTCTTTTCTTTCTTTAGTTTTAGGAACAAAATTTGCATCATGGGGTTAAGGCTAACAAACCTAGCCTCCAACATATGAACTAAATAAGATGCATCAATCTCATAATTAGGAGAAAGCTCTGATATAGATTTATCCTCAATATCCTCATGTTTGCTAACATGATTAAAGAATTTTTCAATATTATCTTTCCCAACTATGGAGGCAGTACCTATTGAAAGGTTTCTCAGGGAGAACTTGGGGAGCAACAAGGTGTTCTCAGCAGAGTCCATTTTGGCAAAGGTGGGCAAGCCAAAAACAGCAACAGCAGCTAGAGCAGGAACTAATTTTTTGTGTTTTTTAATAGAGAAAGCAAACCAAACTAGACTAATTTTTTTGAGTTTTTGAAAATAGGCAAACAAAACCAAGCAAACTAAAAACAAAGTAAAGAGAAAGATTGAGGAGGAATCCCCTTGTGAAGACGTCCTTAGCCTACCCGGCAACAGCGCCAAATAGAGCTTGATGGCGCCCAGCACTTGTCGTGGGACGCTTTGTTGGAAACCCCAAGAGGAAGGTGTGATGAGCACAACAACAAGTTTTCCCTCAGAAAGAAACCGAGGTTATCGAACCAGTAGGAGGAAGGAAACGTCTCAAAGGTGTTGCAAGCAACGTGGAAACATGCACAACACAAACTCAAGACTTTGCCCCAACGAATCAATGAGGTTATCAAGCTCACCGGTTTGCTGTAACAAAGTATTAAACATATGGTGTGGAAGGTAATGGTTTGCAGCACAGGTAACCGTCGAGGATGTATCACTGGTAAAGATTGGACCAGGGTCCATAGTTCACTAGAGGTGCTCTCCTTAGATAAACAACATGGCATGAAGGGTAAACAAATTACAGCAGGGAAATTGACAGGAACTGAACAAGGCATAACAATGCAATACCATACAAAAAGATGATATGAGATTTGATTGGGCAATACAACAATATACATAGACCGCCATCCAACTGCATCTATGACTAGAAGTCCACCTTCAGGTTATCATCCGACCCCCCTCCAATATTAAGTTGCAAGCAACAGACAATGCTTTAAGCAAAGTGTGTGTAACATCCCAGCATTAGAGCCTAGAATAAGTTGAACCCAGATATGTGCATTGCATTCATGCATAGAAAATCCGAATAATTTTTGCGCTTTTAAACAAAACTTGTCAAAGTGATTGAAGCTTCTCTTAGCTTGATGGAATAGAAGTAGATCATCATGTTGACTGCGATAAGTTTCAATAAGACCTTTGCTAAAATCTCATTTTAGGTAAGAGAGATTTGATCTAAGGGTATATCAAAATGTACCATAAGTTAAACCTTAATATAATATGAATTATATTTGATCATTAGGTGATCATATTATAGTATTCATTATAACCATTCATAAGTACCAAGTTAAGGATATAAAACAAATAATAAGAATGTAACCACTATATATTAAATTCCATCTGCATACATTCTTAGAATCATAGTAACCCTAATACTAAAAACTCTTTTGATGAGTTGGAGTTGGAAAGAGATTAAGTCTAGATCATCCACTATTGTTCATACAATCCTTATGGAACTTATCTCAATATCTGTTGTTCATCAATGTTGGATAATTCCCCATTGATTCATAACTTCTTTAACTATTAGTCTTTGATCTATTATTTGAGCTTATCAGAACATCTACTTGAATCTTTTAATGAGGGCATAGTCCATTAATAACCTTAATCCAGTATAAGATATTAAGAAGATAATTTCCAGACAATAAAAGGTAGGATTGATAAACCCCTGCTTAGTCAACTAAGAACTTCAGTAATAAATAATTAAAGCATTATAAAGGTAATGTTTTGACCACCAACATGGAATGCTTATATTTAGTATGGGTAATACTGGTGGGTAGAACATGATTGGAACCTTAGTAAAGATAAGTGATCCTAGAGAAGTCTTGGCAAACCACATAAATATAATTCAGGGATTGAAGTGTAAGTCATAAGAGTTAAGTAATTATAAGATGGTGTTATTCAACTAAAGCTAGTATAGCATAGAGTCATAAAAAGTGGTGTTATTCACCTTTAAGGATAGTTTACTTTAGAGAAATATTAGTGATGGAGGATTAAGGAAGATTGGGAGTAGAGTTTGAAGAAAACTACTGGTGGGATGGAAGATTATCAACAGTAAAATAGTAGATACAACCAAACAAGGATAGGAGAAAGCTATGAAGTGTCTTTATATCAAATTCATGGGATTCATCCATAAGTTTAGAAGAATGATATATTGAATAAGAAGATTTTAATAAGTAAGTCCATCAAACTAATCATGGTGATGGATAGAAAGAGGTATTATATCTAGGAAAGGAATTCCTTAATTAGAGATCCAAGATTGTGAAATATAGTTATATGTTACAAATCATTTTCCTATTTAATCTTGGTAAGCAATCAACCCTAAATCTCAACTCAAACATAATATCCATCTTATACCATTGATCCATCATCTGATGTCTATAACACTTATAGAAATATTCTCCTATAGCAAATTACATAAGCACATCTTTGTTAATTCCAAACATCCTAACTATATGTGCTTAAGTATACTCACTTCTATAAAACACTCTAATTCCAACTTCCTATTAAAAAGGAAGATTTCATCAAAGACTATATACATAAGGCAATATGCTCAGCCATTAAATCTTAACTCTTAAAAGGAATTTAAGCTTATACAAAACCCTAAAGCTAAGGGTAGTACTCATAATTCAAAACCCTAAACTTCTTTGTTTATCACATACATTGCTATTTTCCAACTTAATGGGAGTAATAATCATCATATCAATGTCTTTATATTTCCTGCATCAAAGAATGGTATAGAATCATTATACATATATATAAAGTTTCTATTCAAGCTATAAGCTCACTAAAAGTTGAGTTATAAACATATAAGAATATATCATTCAAGAAATCCCTAATTAAAAATAGCAGAGAAAAATAATAAGAAGAAGTTTCTTCCAATTATTAAAAAAGAGTTCTTATTGAGTAAATAAAAGAAATATAAAAAGAAGGCATAATAAAAGTTCACAAAGGTTACCAAATATATTTTAATATTACTGCAAATATCTAGCAAATAAATCATACAAAGAAAGGTTCAAAATATAAATCAAATTCAAACCTGATTAAGAAAACAGAAAATAGAAAAAACAAATAAAAACTAAACATGGCCGCAGCCCAACACCCTACACCTATCTGACGCCTATGTGCAGCCCATAATGGCCCAGTAACCAGCCCTGTCCTTTTCCATCTGAGACTGACAAGTGGGGTCAGGAGAGGACCGCAGGTTGAGCTAAAGAAATCGCCAGGGGGTTATCCGCAAAACGGTCATCGTCGTCACCGTCACACACACAGGCAGCTCGCTGGCGGAACTCGTCGCCGCCCAATGTCGTCATCACCGTCATTGCGCCAAGATACTTGCCGCCGCTGCTAGGAAGGGATAAGAAGGCCACCGCGACGCATCGCCTCAATCCCTATCTCCAATCCCTCCTTATCCTCTCAGATACGAACGAGACCAAAACCCTAGCTCGCCGGAGCCATCTCTCGTCGTCGAACCACGTCACCCCACACCATTCTGAGCCATTATGGAGAAGCGCCATCCTCCGTAGATACTCTAGGTAGAAGCTTGCATCAAGGGGAGCACTGGAGCGGGTGAATTTGGTCGTTTTCCTTCGCAGCAGTTCGTCGGAATCCTCGTCAGGAACCTTGATTCTGACCGCGCCTGTCCTCGCCAACCACTCAATCATCATCAGGGTGAGTTCCAGAATCTTCCAGCATCCTTGAATCGTTTGATCTTGTTATAAATCACCATTTCACTGTAAGCCACCATCGTCCACCGTCGGAGCTCGTCGGAGCTGAGGCTCCGATGACCATTCCCGAGCGGTGCTGCCACTCTTAGGTTCAGTAGGTTGCGCTGATTTGAACTAAGCTAATCTCGCTTGCTAGGGCACCGTAGATCGTCGCCGGTGACCACTCACCGACGGCGGTGGTGATGCTGACGCCATGCTTACCTCATAATCGAGCCACGTCAGCCGTTTGATTAGTATTTGCCTCGCGTGGTGGATGGCATGGCCCAGGGCCCACATGTCATCGATAGTGAGTAGAGAGGAGGTCAGTAGCAAAAGCATTTCTAGGACCTGAAAGCTCATGTGGACAATGGCCCACTAGTCAGTGACTGGGGCTAGCTCTGGGTTCGGTGTAAAAAGTATTTTTCTGTTTAGAAATAAATAAAATGTTATAATCCAATTAATATTATTCCAGAAATTTAATAAATGATTAAATCTTGTTTAATTAATAACTTTTGATTTACAATTCAGAAAAATGTGTACAATATATGAAAATTTGTAGAAAAATAAAATCTACAACTTAAACTTATTATCAAATATTATTATGATGATTATTTAAATAAATATTATTTAATAAAAGTTTGATAAGTAATAAAACTTTGATAATTCATATTTTTATAATAATAAATATTAATAATAGTAATAAAATACCAAAAATCTTAGAAAAATAAGAATTCTAATTTAAAACTATAATCATGTATTATTATTTCACTTGATTAAATGTTTATTATTTATTAATGTCACATCCCAAGATTTTCCAAATCTTGTTATGTGAAAAATAAAGGAATAAAATAAAACTTTGTTGATTTTGAGGGTGAGAAGAAACTTTTTGAATCCAATTGGAAACCTTCAAACCTATTTTGATCAAATAAATCCTAAAGGGATTTAAAAAGATAAACAATTAATAAAGAAAGTTTTAAATATTAGGAATTACTATTTTGGATCTTTTAATAAAAAGATTTGGATTTTATAAAGCAAGGGTAGAATTATGAATAAGGATTATTTTATAAGCCAAATGAAAACTTGGCCAAGCCTTTGAAATAAAAATATTTCTGTTTGATAAAAAAAAGTAAAGGTTTATTTAAATAAAATAATAAGGATTTAATATCCAAGTTTATTAAAAATAAAGGTTTTACTATTTTAATTAAACATCAAAACTTATTAAATTATTTTAAATAAGTTTTCCAAGTATTTTATATTCTCAATAAAACCTACTGAAGTATTTTTGGTTTTATTTTTAGATTTCAAAAATAAAGATTTTAATAAAACAAATCCTATTTGAATTAAATGATTAAGGTCTAGTCATTTAATTATTAATGGACCCTAAAATAAAAAAATATTATTTTATTTTGGGACTTTGGTTTATGTTGTTAAACAGAACCAAAACTCAATACAAGTTTGGAGGAGGTTTGAATTGTTTTGGATGTTTGATTTGTTGTTTGAAATTCAAAACAGGAAATTCAAACAGAAAAAGGAAAAAGCAATCAGAAAGAAAAAAATATGAAATGGACTCGACCCAACCAGCCCAGCCCACTAAGCCCAACAGTCCAGTTCCTCTCACCCCGCAGAAAAACGCTTCGCACCGCGAAAGAAACCCACTAAGTCACTGACTCGTGGACCCCCTCTCCCTATCTCTCTTCCTCACTGACAAGCATGCCCCACCCTCCTGTTCATCGTCTTCAAGCGTGACCCCGTCGCCCTGCCGTTGCAGCCAGTTACTCCGGCGTTGATTACGTGTTGATGGAGGCTTTGATTCCTCCCAGAGACCACGCCACCTTAAACGCCTCCCTCTCCTCTCCATTTCCCCTCTGTCGCCAGAACCTATACGCCCCCAGGACGCTCCAATTAGCGCCTAGACCCCGCCCTGCTCCGACGAGCTCGCAACCGAATTTCGGCAGCCCCACGCCACCCCTTGCCTCCTCGAGCACACGGACGAGACCTCCAGATCTTGGCGCATCTCCCTGCCTTCTCGGCTCACTCGCGCGTGCTCTGTAGGCTCGGCAACGACGACGACCACCGTCGCCTCTGCCTGCTTCCTCTCCGGCGGAGCTTTTGGTAAGAACCTGACCGCGCCTTTCATTCCCCTTCACACACGCATCTTTGCCAGGACCGTGCGCATCTGACCCTGTCTTCCGTTTGTCCTAGTACACGCTGTAGCATCACCGTCGACGATGCCCGAGCATACCCGTCGCCAGGAGCAACTCCGGCGAGCCATTGTCCTTACCCCCGTGCGCCCCTGGCCTTGTGGAGACCACGTCGAGAATCAGCGCAGCCCTACGAACCCGGTGAGCATATTCCCAGCCTCTCTCGCTTCCTGCTTCACCAGCACCGCCACCATCTGACCGCGCTGCCGCCAGCCACCGTTGCTGCGCCGCCAGCCTTTGGTCAAACATGCGTGGGCCGTTGGATCCTCATCCTATGGCGTAGACAAAACGACTTAAGCGAATGGGTATGGGAGCATCTGAGCCATGCGATTCACATTAGATCCAACGATCCTTAGTGAGTGATCCAGACGAAACGGTATCAGCAAATATAAAGGTGCCACGTGGCTCAGGCTTCGTTTTAAAACAGATTTGAATCTATTAGAGATTCAATTTTGTAAATTCCATAACTTTTGATCCACACGTCCAAATTTTGCAAATTTTATATCAATGGAATCAGCAAGACAAGCCCTAGCCAACCATGCACTTTTTTTTAGTAAAAAGCTTCTGTTAAATTGTTTGTTTTTGCAGAAACATTTGTATGCTTGTTTAGGTTATAAAAATAATTCCAAAATGAATTTGAGGATAAAATCTTTTGCAAATGGTGTGTTTTGAACCTACTGACCCTAGGAATCACTTTGTGGTTTAAAAAATATATTTGGTGATGCAAAAGAATGAATCTTGGATTTAAAACCAATTCTAGTCAAATAAACATATGGTTTATTTATTAAAAATGGTTTTGGAAGAAAACCTTTGGGAAAAGTTTTGTTTTAAACTCTCTGACCCTAAACACAAAGTTTTATGGTTTGAAAACATATTTTGTGAATCCTATAGATTAATGCCTTAATAAAAACATTTCTACACCACATAAAATGATACTTTGTTTAGAAAAGGGTTTATAAATTGAAACCTTTTGCAAATAACTTTGCCACTTTATAAAATGACAAATAAGTGTTTTAAAATGTTTATAACCTATTAGAAACCACTTTTACAAATAAAACAACCCTTTTAGCATGCTTGCATGTATTGTTTTGTTTTATTATTTTATGTGATGTTTTGCTTGAATGGTAGATTGAAATATTGTTTGCTTGATTGAATTGTAGTGACTTGAAGTGTGTGAACATTGCAAAGATCAAGAAGTGAAACTATACTCTACCAAAAAGGCAAGTGATGCTTCATACTTTTTTCCCATTACTTTCACTATGCATTAGTGATTTTTCTAAGTAAAACTTGCATGGAATTTTTGCTAAGTATAAACCATGCTATGGGAAATCCTAGTAGATGAAACCTTAGTAGAAATTTCCTAAGTTAAGATCCCTACTACTATCATGCTTAGCTTAGCTAGTAGAAAACAAGGGTGGAATATATATTCAAGCTATGGAAAAATTTCTAAGTCTGAGGACTTGTGTTTTGTTTAATAAAACAACTAAGTGAATGAATCACCTGGGTGGAAAGGGACTTGCTTGGTGGTTTTTGGTTGAGTGGTTACACAAGGCCCATTTTTATGGTTTACCTTGTGTATCACACTTGTGGAATGCCACCCAGGAACAAAGAGATTTGAGATGTCAAATGTTGAGAAGCTTCAAGTGCAGCCACTTGGCATTATGGGCTCTGCCTGGATCATATAGGTTGCTAGAACTTAGCCATTTGGACAGTTGGTGGTAGTTGGATGATAGGTTGGAACGCGTCCATTTGGTCTAAGGAAAGGCTTCTGAAAGATCTTGTCTTGGTGAAACCAAGTCTTGTGGGGAAACTGCACCACCTCTGCAGAGTGTAAAATCTAAGTACTTAGCCATGTCCCTGGTAAAGGACAATTTGAGCATCAAGACATGGAAGCTATCAAGAATCTCATCATCCAAATTTCTAAGTTAAAAACTTGTGGTTGAACAAGGGTTAAAGGATCTTCAATCTTGGATTGGTAGATGCCTTGGGTGATTTTTGTCAAGCAAAAACTTAGTGTTTTCAAATGATAAGGAAAAATCTATTTTGAGCAATACAAGTCTCAACTCCACTTAGCCAAAAGCATATAGATGATAGACTCCACTATACTACCATAGTATCACTTGCCAATACAATTCAAATGTATTGACCCTTGTGGCTGTAACTTGTTATGTTGCAGGTTTGATTGATTTAGTGAAGTGTGTTGATTAGGATTACAAAGTCTACAACCAACATGTCTGCCGGTGGCACTTTGAAGATGAAGGACCCCATGCTTATAGATATTCTGCTGCAATGTAATGTAATAGCCAAATGAGCTATGAAAGATGTAATAAATTATTTTATTCCTGGTTATAAAGTTGTATTATGACCTTTGTTTCTTGATATTACATCTTAACTGTGGATGCTAGATATTGATCCAGGGACTAGCATTGTAAACACAGGGGACTCTACCTTATTAAAGGTTGGGAACCTTACAATTAAGTAATTATAAAAGTAATAAGAATTATAAAAATCATATCTTATTGTTTATAAATCACAAAAATAAATATGATATACCAAAATGATCACAAAAATATTATTTACATGTTTAAAATCTAATAATTTCCTTTTGAGGTAAAAAAATTAAATATTTTAATAACTCAAATTTAAACTTATTTACTTCATTAATAATTCATATAAAAAATAATAATAAATAAAAATTTATTAATATTCCTAAAATGAGTTAAATAAGTCTAATAAATATTATCTTAGATATTAATAATCTAATGCCATAATGGTTTAAAATATTATAAATGTTCTTATTTTAGAAGAATCTACAACCTTAAATGAAGATTATCTCTAAGAATAATTCCACTAATAATAAAATCCTTAAAGAACAAATTGTGAACAATCAAATCTTCTCTAAACCATATTAATCACCAAATTACAAAAACTACTACAACACTATATAAATCCATAAGTAGTTAAGTAACATTATGTTGGGTTTATAAACTATACTCACTTATCTATAAAAGATAAATGATATTACTCCATACTCAAATCAAGAAACCATTACTCAAATAACAGAATAAACATTCTTAAGTAACTTAAATAACATATTTCAGATATACAAGATACCAATGTATAAGTACGATACTCTCAAAACTATCTATACTTTAAAGTAAACTTTAGTCTACAAAATCTTAATATAACACTATAAGCATTATTATATGTTTTATAGTTAACTTTGGTCTGAAGTAGTTAAACTATAAAGCAACGCAAGCCAAACCATTTACGCAAACAAATAACATCAACCACCACTAACTAACCACAAAGTTTGTTTAGACCTTAGAAGAGAAACCTTTTCTTCGAAGGTTATCCTTTTTGCCACTTTAAATAAGAAACCTTGTATAAGTAATCCTAAGTAGTATGTCATAAGTATGTATACTTTACATATACATATGTGTTGTTTACAACCACTCATAAACTCTAATAAAAGTACAACTATGAAATTTATCCAAAAGGACCACACATTCCAAAGTAACCACTATCGGAATCCAAACCCTAGGACAACATTATTCCCAGGATTTGCGCTTAGAACGTGCATCACATTACTTATGCATAAAATCATATTGCTTCTTTAAACATTAGTCCTTAGCGGACCAATGATGCTGATTTCAGATTTTGGATCTTATACTGACTCAAAGACCGTGAGTGCATAATCTTGCAATCGCAAAAGGCAAGTTCACACTTGCTCATGTCCTTTGATTATTTTCTGTAAAGTATTTTACAAATCCAGTGTTATCATCACCTGCATTTGAAAAAGGACAGAAAAACTATTTTCAATAAAAATGAGAACTATTGATTACTGATCCAGGGTGATCAGCTAATCTATTAAATCTGACCGTTGGGATACCACTGTTCAGAACTATATCACCTAGGACTTAACAACCAATGTCGCCAGTGATTCTTGCGCCGTATATTACGCGTTGACCATGAGATTTGGAATGGGACGGAGAAGTCAGCTGTATCTTCTTCCTCTCGCATGAAGGCGGATGTGCAGGTCGTGGCTGTTATCCTCATAGCGTGCATATTAATTGGTAATTCATAGAAGATATGCAGCATATGGGTGGGAACCCTCATCGTCCCACGATAGTTCTGGCATCTAACGGTTTGTACAAACCATTGCCGTAATTCTTTATGTGGGCATGGTGTACACCAAGGAGGCATGCGAGGTCGCGAAGGGGGCAGTGATTGGCTTGGATCATCTTCTGGGCCCCACATCATGGAATTGTGGACGGGAATAAGCTGCCGGGTTGTGCAACAAAGAGTTGGTCTCTCATGGGTAAGATAACGCACCTCTGCAGAGTGTAAGAACTGTAACTTGTTACTCCCTGTTCCGGGAAGGAGCTGTGAACGCGGCGGGAAAGGAACCCCATGAAGGTTCTGGTAAACCCGTGAAGGCTGACGGACATAGCTTTTCAGAATAAAAGCAACCTTTGAAGAAATGTTTATGAAAACTTGCATTGCCTACGACCTATGGTCTGTGGTTGTAGTTATAGTGCATCAAACACTCCTTTTCTAGTGAATTTGCTGAGTACGCTCATACTCAAAGTATCTTCTTAACCCTTGCTAGATTCTGAAGCCATTAAAACGATGTATGCATCAAGATATGCTCCAGGACTTATCAAGACCAGCTAAAGCTCTTCAATGAAGACCAGGAAGACAACTTATATCTCAACTCAAGTGAAGACGAAATTACTTATTAGCTAGAAATACAATCTCTAGCCAAAGAACCTACCTCGGTAGTGCATTGCAGTAGCAGCAATGCCAATTCCTTAGTTAAATACTCATTTTAATAGTATAATAGTTTGGCGTTATTTATCTTTGATTCTTCTTCGTAGGAGGTTCTTTCTCTCTATTTAACTTAGAATGTTCTCTGGATCTTATGTAAAGAGTGAGTTGTAATCTTTAAGCCATGTTTTGGACCCGCTGTGTTTCTGTTGTGCCATTCTGAGGGGTGTAATACTAGTGAACGGTGTTTCATTGGTGTTATGTCAACGACTATAGTATACTACATCATGCAGTGGTATGATGGGTCACCGCAGTTGGTATCAGAGCCTATGCTTTGACCTTAGGTTGGAAACCTAGCAAATGGGTAGAACCTGTAGAACACATCCTAGCAATAATGAAGAGTTCTCTAGTGATATGAGGGATATTCACTTGAAGAATAATCCTGTTATGTTAGTGTGATAACTCTTTTATATAATTGAAATTCCAAACATTACCCAAGAGTTTTAACTCTATGTGACTGATGATAATTTCTTATCCACAGTTCCACATGGCACCTCGATATCCACCCCCGAATGTTCAAGTGATGAACAGGATGTTGTATGACTACAAAGGGGACTGGACAGACAATCTCCGACAACTTCTATGGAGTTTGGAATGTGAATCAAGACTTCTGGTCAAGATTTACAGTTACTATGATGGGCAGGTATTAGCTAAATACCGTGTCATGATCATGTTACCCAAGAAGTTAAGACTTAAGGGAGAAATGCCAGCAGGAGAGACAAGGTGCATGGCATCTGCATATCAGATTGCCGTAGCAGCAGCTATAACCATGATTCGAGAGCATAAATCCCAAGCTCTAGAAGGTAGTACTCACACCATTATCCCACATGAAACCTCAAACTCAGAGCATGAGTTAGATCACTCTACCTTAGTCCAAGCTGATCCTACTCTAGCTGTAGAGTATATGGATCGTTATCGGTCTTTGCTAAACACTTATCATAACACGCACCAAGTCTTAGTTCAGGAGATGGATACGGTCATCGAGGATTTTACTAATCCTGAAAATGCAATGGCTCGTAGGAAGAAGTTAGATAAAGAATCTAGGCATCCCAAATACATACCTTCTGGAGAGGTGTTTGAGGAAACTGAGTTTGATGACCCAAACTCAGAAAATTATGCCTATTACCAGAATGACTTCAAGCCACCTGAAGACTTATGGACCAAGTACAATGCCGAACAACAAGAATGGACCAAGTACATGAAGTTTAATTAGGTGTGCAAATGCATGATGCAACACCCAGTTATTACTTGATGATATAGACCTAGATAGGAATGGGAATTCATGTAAGGGAGCGACGATTTCAAAGATCAAAAAGTAAGACTTACTGGAAGGAAGAAGGAAGATATAAGGAGTGTTGACACCACTCGGGGAATAGGTAAAGCATAAATTATTCCTAGCCAGAACCAAGAAAGAAGTTGGGTATATAAGATGTAGGGAGCCACAAGAAATATTAAACTTGAAGTTCAATCAAAGTTGGTAATATTACTAAGAAGTAATGGAATAGTTGTACCAAGTTCATGGAAGTATCATGAATAAGTACAAATAGTTAGCTTTGGAACCAAAATGGTATTCAAACTCTAACAATTCTGATAAAATGTGAGAGGTATGTAAGAAACCATAGGGTAATACACACACCCTAGGACGGTTCGCAGCCGGTAATAATCTGCAATAGATATTTGATCCATAGCCAGTAACTAGTCCACAGTTGGTATTTTGTCCGCAGCTGATATCTGGTTCAAATAGTTAACTAAATCTTATTAAAAGTTGCATAAAGAGCATTAAATTTGGCCTAAGTTAAGTAAGAACTAGGAAAGTTTAACAAATTTGAAGATGATCGCTTGGCAAGATGCTTTACAAGGTCCAGTTTATTCAGCAAGAATGCCCCAATAGTAAGTACGACATTTAGTGCTGAAAGATTTGCTTCAGAGGACCACAACTATGTGGATGCACCGTATAATCTTTCATTGGACCTTAAGCCAGTAAAATATAAACTGAACAGGAACCAACATTTTAGTTCAAGAATCAATGGCTTCTATGTATGGAGTTTCAAAACTAATAGAAAAACTTAAGGGGGAGAGTAAACATTAGGAATGAAAGTTGAAGCAAATACTGTAGGTAATAAAGAAAAGTTATTTAAAAATCTTAAGAAGGTATAAACTTGAGGGTGATAAAGGATACATTTAACAATCAAATTTAAAAAGAAACAACTTTTAGGTAACCCTTAAGAAGTAATATAGAACCCTAATTAAACAAGTGTCGAGAAGGAAAAATTCCAATGGGTATGGACAAATTGAGTTCAAATCAATCTTGGAAGGAATACCAGTATCAATTATATAATGACAGGAATAGTGAGATAGTCTATTGACTATTAAAATGTGTATATAGAAACTTAAAAACTTATGGTAGTGAGAACCTCCAAACTGTACTTAAAATAGTAATGAAGTTTGATGATTCAAGAAAAAGAATTAAATGAGGATATCTAATCAGGTTATGGAATACTCCAGTTAAATCCATTAAAGATCATCATGGAGTGGAGAGAATAGCAACCACTACAAATAATTTCTTACTCCGAAACATGAGAGTTTGCGAACTTCGAGGACGAAGTTTATTTTAAGGGGGGAGAGACTGTAACATCCCAGCATTAGAGCCTAGAAATAAGTTGAACCTAGATATGTGCATTGCATTCATGCATAGAAAATCTGAATAATTTTTGCGCTTTTAAACAAAACTTATCAAAGTGCTTGAAGCTTCTCTTAGCTTGATGGAATTGAAGTAGATCATCAAGTTGACTGCGATAAGTTTCAATAAGACCTTTGCTAAAATCTCATTTTAGGTAAGAGAGATTTGATCTAAGGGTATATCAAAATGTACCATAAGTTAAACCTTAATATAATATGAATTATATTTGATCATTAGGTGATCATATTATAGTATTCATTATAACCATTCATAAGTACCAAGTTAAGGATATAAAACAAATAATAAGAATGTAACCACTATATCTTAAATTCCATCTGCATACATTCTGAGAATCATAGTAACCCTAATCCTAAAAACTCTTTTGATGAGTTAGAGTTGGAAAGAGATTAAGTCTAGATCATCCACTATTGTTCATACAATCCTTATGGAACTTATCTCAATATCTGTTGTTCATCAATGTGGATAATTCCCCATTGATTCATAACTTCTTTAACTATTAGTCTTTGATCTATTTCAGAACATCTACTTGAATCTTTTAATGAGGGCATAGTCCATTAATAACCTTAATCTAGTATAAGATATTAAGAAGATAATTTCCAGACAATAAAAGGTAGGATTGATAAACCCCTGCTTAGTCAACTAAGAACTTCAGTAATAAATAATTAAAGCATTATAAAGGTAATGTTTTGACCACCAACATGGAATGCTTATATTTAGTATGGGTAATACTGGTGGGTAGAACATGATTGGAACCTTAGTAAAGATAAGTGATCCTAGAGAAGTCTTGGCAAACCACATAAATATAATTTAGGGATTGAAGTGTAAGTCATAAGAGTTAAGTAATTATAAGATGGTGTTATTCAACTAAAGCTAGTATAGCATAGAGTCATAAAAAGTGGTGTTATTCACCTTTAAGGATAGTTTACTTTAGAGAAATATTAGTGATGGAGGATTAAGTAAGATTGGGAGTAGAGTTTGAAGAAAACTACTGGTGGGATGGAAGATTATCAACAGTAGAATAGTAGATACAACCAAACAAGGATAGGAGAAAGCTATGAAGTGTCTTTATATCAAATTCATGGGATTCATCCATAAGTTTAGAAGAATGATATATTGAATAAGAAGATTTTAATAAGTAAGTCCATCAAACTAATCATGGTGATGGATAGAAAGAGGTATTATATCTAGGAAAGGAATTCCTTAATTAGAGATCCAAGATTGTGAAATATAGTTATATGTTACAATTCATTTCCTATTTAATCTTGGTAAGCAATCAACCCTAAATCTCAACTCAAACATAATATCCATCTTATACCATTGATCCATCATCTGATGTCTATAACACTTATAGAAATATTCTCCTATAGCAAATTACATAAGCACATCTTTGTTAATTCCAAACATCCTAACTATATGTGCTTAAGTATACTCACTTCTATAAAACACTCTAATTCCAACTTCCTATTAAAAAGGAAGATTTCATCAAAGACTATATACATAAGGCAATATGCTCAGCCATTAAATCTTAACTCTTAAAAGGAATTTAAGCTTATACAAAACCCTAAAGCCAAGGGTAGTACTCATAATTCAAAACCCTAAACTTCTTTGTTTATCACATACGTTGCTATTTTCCAACTTAATGGGAGTAATAATCATCATATCAATTTCTTTATATTTCCTGCATCAAAGAATGGTATAGAATCATTATACATATATAAAGTTTCTATTCAAGCTATAAGCTCACTAAAAGTTAAGTTATAAACAGATAAGAATATATCATTCAAGAAATCCCTAATTAAAAATAGAAGAGAAAAATAATAAGAAGAAGTTTCTTCCAATTATTAAAAAGAGTTCTTATTGAGTAAATAAAAGAAATATAAAAAGAAGGCATAATAAAAGTTCACAAAGGTTACCAAATATATTTTAATATTACTGCAAATATCCAGCAAATAAATCATACAAAGAAAGGTTCAAAATATAAATCAAATTCAAACCTGATTAAGAAAACAGAAAATAGAAAAAACAAATAAAAACTAAACCTGGCCGCAGCCCAACACCCTACACCTATCTAACGCCTATGTGCAGCCCATAACGGCCCAGTAACCAGCCCTGTCCTTTTCCATCTGAGACTGACAAGTGGGGTCAGGAGAGGACCATGGGTTGAGATAAAGAAATCGCCAGGGGGTTATCCACAAAACGGTCATCGTCGTCACCGCCACGCACACAGGCAGCTCGCTGGCGGAGCTCGTCGTCGCCCGATGCCATCATCGTCGTCATTGCGCCAAGATACTCGCCGCCGCTGCCAGGAAGGGATAAGAATGCCAGCGTGATGCATCGCCTCAATCCCTATCTCCAATCCCTCTGTATCCTCTTAGAAACGAATGAGACAGAAACCCTAGCTCGCCGGAGCCATCTCTCGGCGTTGAACCACGTCACCCACACCATTCTGAGCCGTCATGGAGAAGCGCCATCCTCCGTAGATCCTCTGGGTAGAAGCTTGCATCAAGGGGAGCACTAGAGCGGGAGAATTTGCTCGTTTTCCTTCGTAGTAGTTCGTCGGAATCCTCGTCGGGAAGCTTGATTCTGACCACGCCTATCCTCGCCAACCACTCAATCATCATCAGGGTGAGTTCCTGAATCTTCCAGCATCCTTGAATCGTTTGATCTCGTTGTAAATCGCCGTTTCACTGTAAGCCATTGTCAGCCACCATCAGATCTCATCGGATCTGAGGCTCCGATGACCATTTCCGAGCGGCGCTGCCACTCTTAGGTTCAGTAGGTTGCGCTGATTCGAACTAAGCTAATCTCGCTTGCTAGGGCACCGTAGATCTTCGCCGGTGACCACTCACCGATGGCGGTGGTGATGTTGACGCCATGCTTACCTCATGATCGAGCCACATCAGCCATTTGACTAGTCTTTGCCTCGCGTGGTGGATGACATGGCCTAGGCCCCACATGTCATCGATAGTGAGTGGAGAGGAGGTTAGTAGCAAAAGCATTTCTAAGACCTGAAAGTTGAGGTGGACAATGTCCCACTAGTTAGTGAGTGGGGCTAGCTCTGGGTTCGGTGTAAAAAGTATTTTTCTGTTTAGAAATAAATAAAATGTTATAATCCAATTAATATTATTCCAGAAATTTAATAAATGATTAAATCTTGTTTAATTAATAACTTTTGATTTATAATTAAGAATGTGTATAATATATGAAAATTTGTAGAAAAATAAAGCCTACAACTTAAACTTATTATCAAATATTATTATGATGATTATTTAAATAAATATTATTTAATAAAAGTTTTATAAGTAATAAAACTTTGATAATTCATATTTTTATAATAATAAATATTAATAATAGTAATAAAATACCAAAAATCTTAGAAAAATAAGAATTCTAATTTAAAACTATAATCATGTATTATTATTTCACTTGATTAAATATTTATTATTTATTAAGTAATTATAAAAGTAATAAGAATTATAAAAATCATATCTTATTGTTTATAAATCACAAAAATAAATATGATATACCAAAATGATCACAAAAATATTATTTACTTGTTTAAAATCTAATAATGTCCTTTTGAGGTAAAAAAGAATATTAAATATTTTAATAACTCAAATTTAAACTTATTTACTTCATTAATAATTCATATAAAAAATAATAAATAAAAATTTATTAATATTCCTAAAATGAGTTAAATAAGTCTAATAAATATTATTAGTCTTAGATATTAATAATCTAATGCCATAATGGTTTAAAACATTATAAATGTTCTTATTTTAGAAGAATCTACAACCTTAAATGAAGATTATCTCTAAGAATAATTCCACTAATAATAAAATCCTTAAAGAACAAATTGTGAACAATCAAATCTTCTCTAAACCATATTAATCACCAAATTACAAAAACTACTACGACACTATCTAAATCCATAAGTAGTAAAGTAACATTATGTTGGGTTTCTAAACTATACTCACTTATCTATAAAATATAAATGATATTACTCCATACTCAAATCAAGAAACCATTACTCAAGTAACAGAATAAACATTCTTAAGTAACTTAAAGAACACATTTCAGATATACAAGATACCAATGTATAAGTACGATACTTTCAAAACTATCTATACTTTAAAGTTAACTTTAGTCTACAAAATCTTAATATAACACTATAAGCATTATTATATGTTTTATAGTTAACTTTGGTCTGAAGTAGTTAAAGTATAAAGCAACTCAAGCCAAACCATTTAAGCAAACAAATAACATCAACCACCACTAACTAACCACAAAGTTTGTTTAGACCTTAGAAGAGAAACATTTTCTTCGAAGGTTATCCTTTTTGCCACTTTAAATAAGAAACCTTGTATAAGTAATCCTAACTAGTATGTCATAAGTATGTATACTTTACTTCTACATATGTGTTGTTTACAACCACTCATAAACTCTAATAAAAGTACAACTATGAAATTTATCCAAAAGGACCATACATTCCAATGTAACCACTATCGGAATCCAAACCCTAGGACAATGTTATTCCCAGGATTTGCGCTTAGAACGTGCATCACATTACTTATGCATAAAAGCATATTGCTTCTTTAAACATTAGTCCTTACCGGACCAATGATGCTGATTTCAGATTTTGGATCTTATACTGACTCGAAGACCGTGAGTGCATAATCTTGCAATCACAAAAAGCAAGTTCACACTTGCTCATGTCCTTTGATTATTTTCTGTAATGTATTTTACAAATCCAGTGTTGTCATCACCTACATTTGAAAAAGGACAGAAAACACTATTTTCAATAAAAATGAGAACTATTGATTACTGATCCAGGGTGATCAGCTAATCTATTAAATCTGACAGTTGGGATACCACTGTTCAGAACTATATCACCTAGGACTTAACAACCAATATCGCCAGTGATTCTTGCACCGTATATTACGCGTTGACCATGAGATTTGGAATGGGACGAAGAAGTCAGCTGTATCTTCTTCCTCTCGCATGAAGCCGGATGTGCAGGTCGTGGCTATTATCCTCATAGCGTGCATATTAATTGGTAATTCATAGAGGATATGCAGCATATGGGTGGGAACCCTCATCGTCCCACGATAGTTCTGGCATCAAACGTTTTGTACAAACCATTGCCATAATTCTTTATGTGGGCATGGTGTACACCAAGGAGGCATGCGAGGTCGCGAAGGGGGCAGTGATTGGCTTGGATCATCTTCTGGGCCCCACATCATGGAATTGTGGATGGGAATAAGCTGCCCGGTTGTGCAACAAAGAGTTGATATCTCATGGGTAAAGTAACGCACCTCTATAGAGTGTAAGAACTGTAACTTGTTACTCCCTATTCCGGGAAGGAGCGGCAAATGCGGTGGGAAAGGGACTCCATGAAGGTTCTGGTAAACCTGTGAAGGCTGATGGACATAGCTTTTCAGAATAAAAGCAACCTTTGAAGAAATGTTTATGAAAACTTGCATTGCCTACGACCTATGGTCTGTGGCTGTAGTTATAGTGCATCAAACACTCCTTTTCTAGTGAATTTGCTGAGTACGCTCATACTCAAAGTATCTTCTTAACCCTTGCTAGATTCTGAAGCCATTAAAATGATGTCTGCATCAAGATATGCTCCAGGACTTATCAAGACCAGCTAAAGCTCTTCAATGGAGACCAGGAAGACAACATATATCTCAACTCAAGTGAAGAAGAAATTACTTATTAGCTAGAAATACAATCTCTAGCCAAAGAACCTACCTCTGTAGTGCATTGCAGTAGCAGCAATGCCAATTCCTTAGTTAAATACTCATTTTAATAGTATAATAGTTTGGCGTTATTTATCTTTGATTCTTCTTCATAGGAGGTTCTTTCTCTCTCTTTAACTTAGAATGTTCTCTGGATCTTATGTAAAGAGTGAGCTGTAACCTTTAAGCCATGTTTTGGACCCGCTGTGTTTCTGTTGTGCCATTCTGAGGGGTGTAATACTAGTGAACGGTGTTTCATTGGTGTTATGTCAACGACTATAGTATACTACATCATGCAGTGGTATGCTGGGTCACCGCAGTGTGTAAGGTAAACAATCCGCTTATTCCATGAACAAGAGACCGTTGTTTTATCCCTAGCGGAAACAACATATCTACAACCAAAGAGATTTCTGTCACTTCCCTTGGAAACTAGAGGCATGAACCCACTATCGAGCATAAACACCCCCTCTTGGAGTCACTAGCAACTACTTGGCCAAGATAGATACTAACAGCGGAGAGCATGCAAGATCAGAAACAACACAGACATGATAGTATCAAATAGACAAAACCATTAATCAATCTGACATAGCAATCTCAATATCCATCAGATCCCCGCAAACACAACATGCATGATTACAAATAGATTAGATCTTGATCATGAACGGATCTCAGAAGATATATACATGAAAGCACATGGAGGAGATACAACCATCTAGCTACTACATGGACCCATAGTCCAAGGTGGAACTACTCACGCTTCATACAGGAGAAGAAGGCCTCCGGGATGATTTCCCCTCCGGCAGGGTGCCGGGAAGAACTTTAGATCCCCCCGATCTAGGGACTATGGTGGCGGCGGCTACAGAAGGTTTCGTGGAGTTTTGATCGGGTGCCTAGGGTTTCTACATCGGGGGCTTCTTATAGGCGAAGAGGCGAGGCTGGGTGGTGGCCGGAGGGCCCGCACCCTCCCCAGGCGCGGGGTTGGCCCACCCGTGCCTAGGAGGGTGTGTCGGCCCTCGCTTGCCTCTCCGTCTCGTCTTTTGGCTTCGTGTCCCCACGGTAAAATATTGAATTTGGCTTTTGTCCCGTCCAATTCCGAGAATATTGATTTTCTGCCTTTCTGGAACCAAAGAAAACAAGCAACTGGCGTTGTGGCAACATGTTAATAGATTAGTTCCAGAAAAGATATAAAAACACCTCAAAGTGTAGACAAAGCAAAGCAAAGTAGATACTAAACAAGCATGGAACATCATAAATTATAGATACGTTTTCGATGTATCACCATCCTCCTCATCATATTAAGGGTTCCCTCTTTTGGACTTGGCCTTGGTGCGAGGAGCACGACGAGAGCGAGAGACACCTATGAATATAGAGTAATGGGCAAAGCATGAAGGTAAGCATATATGTCCCGGAGTCAAACAAAAGCCTCGAACCCTTGTTGGATGTGTCAAAAATAAATCACACCGGAATCGCCTGTCGGTTCTGGAGCACATCAGAGTCTTCGGTCTGAGAGACCGGAAACTCTGGTAAATATCCATTAAAACTATTTAAATTATTACAGTAAATACATACTGTAAAAGTTAGGTCTAATCATATATTAATATTCTACACAATTTTATGAATCCATTGATATATTATTTGTTAAATTTGGACTTATAGGTAATTTCCTATGAATTTATTAAGTTTAATACAATTTCTATAATTTTAATTCAATTTCAATTATGAGGGAATATTCCTTGCGAATATGCTACGCTGACTGGGCTTGACTTTGCTGACGTGGTTGCTGACCTGGCGTTGACACGGGTGGGGGATGAGGACGACATGTGGCAGGCTCGGGTTGGGCGGTACGGCTTTGGGAACAATCTCATCTGGTGTGTCCAGACGAGATCGGACAGTGGGGAATGTGTGCTTCCTGCTTTGCTGGGTGATCGACGACGAGCGGCGGCAGAGGCTCAGGTGGCGATGTCTCTGGTGGTAACCGACAACGGCGGGGTACGCAATAGGGTACGTCTTGGTGAAGAGAGTATGGAAGAGCGGTCGACGACGTCGTGTGCTTCCCATAGCAATGGAAATCGGAGTACAAAGGCGGCGACAGACGCGGAGCTCTGGCGAGCAATCGCGGAGGAGGAAATGACTTGCAAAGAGGGAGACAAGGTCAGGTAGGTGCGGTACATCGAGGGGAAGAGGATTAGAGGGGTGGGAGGGTGAGGGAAGGGTCGGAACCTTGGGTTCCCGATTGATCTGGAGCAACAATGGCGACAAGACGGCGATCTCGACGGGGTGGCGCTAGGGTTCATGTTTGGGGGGGGACGAGACAAGGAGGGGTGTAGGGCTATTTATGGAGGGGGTGCCATGCACAATGGGCAAGGATTCGATCGAATCATAACCGAATCAGTGGGAATACCATGGTGGTGCATTCCCATGTTCGTTAGGGACTCCGGGTCGGAGGAGGGAGACGGTGGCAGGGCCCACGCATTAGCGAGAGGGGCAGACGCGGGTTGGCGGTTGCTTGCGCACGCAGAGGCGTTGGGCCGGCCCAGCGGCGGCTGCGTGCTGCGTGCTACTGTGCAGGGTGGGGTGGGCAGTAGGTGCTAGGCGGGCCGGGCTAGGGTGGTTTAGTCGGTAGGCTAGTTAGTTTCTTTTTTCGTTTTCTTTTTCTATTTTCCATTTGTTTCTTTTTATCATATCTCTCTCATATGATCTCCAAATGGGTTGAAACATGTTTCCAAAATTTTCAAATATTGAGTAGATCTTAATGAGCTAATATTTAACAATATTTGGTGTCTTAGCAATAGTGATTTTTATAAAGCCTATTTAATTCCCTTTAGTAACAAAGTGGCACATAGGATTTTAGGGTTTTAGGTATTTACTTCAATTTGAATAATATTCACTATGCCAAATTCAATGCAATGCTCATGAATGATATGTAAAATATTTTTTCTAGTCCCAATTTCTAAAATCTTGGGATATGACATCTATAGTTTGCATAGCGGAATACTTAGCATTAATACAAGTTAGTTGAGTTTGAAGTTGCACATGGGCTTCAAAAAGACTTGAGAATTTTATCTCCAATGCTTTGTGCTCCTCTTTGAGTTTCTCAAGATCCTCTCGACTCCTATCATGACCAACACCAAACTCAACTTTCTCATTCTTAAGAACTTTAACAAAAGCTAGAGCATGATCACGTTCTTTAGTGAGCAAAGACATGGAGATATTATGGTCATCTACTATCTTGGATACACTTTCCTCAAGATTTATTCTCATATTTTTCTCATCTTCAAAACTTTGTATAAGTAAGGCAATTTCATCGGCGGCCTCTCTTTCATTTTTACTTAGCAAGTCAATTAGTTCTCCCTTTTCATCTAGAAGATCCCTAGAATGATCAAGTTGACTTAGCAAAGCATCAAAGCAAGTTTTAGTCTCTTCATCCAAGGTGGCAATGAAATCACACATGTCAACCATTTCTTTCTTTATATCAAGACCTTCAAGATCAAGTGAGCAGGGTTCACTTGAGATGGGTTTGGAAGTGGGATTACCTCGGTGGCCTTGGCCATGATACACTTTTGGTTTGAGGAGATGATGTTCTCGTTGTGGGAGTCGAAGAGGGACAATCATGGAGTACAAGTAGTGTCAATAGCGGCGGCTCCCACAATCTCACCACCTTGAGCTTCATCATCATCATCCGTACCCGAAAGGTATTCTTCATGAACCACCATATCCCTTTCCTTGTGTACCACAATCTCACCACATTCTTGCGTACCATATCCCTTCATGAACTTGTCATCAACATAGGTAGCACCAAGGTCCCTCATGGTGCAACAAAGGACCTTGAGCCGCTGATACATGTCTTTGGGAGTCTCATCATCTTGCATAGCAAATCCATTAGACTCATTGTTGATATCATTAAACTTGGAGCTTTGGATGCTTGCATTTCCCACAAATAGCTCGGTGAGATGATCCCAAGATTCTTTGGCAGTGGAGAATTGCAGAATGTAAGCAAAGTCCTTCGGAGTCAATGCCTTTTGAATCATGCCCAAAGCGGTGACATTGAGTTGCTTGTCCACCACCTCGGCTCGAGTCAACTTCTTTGGGTCATATGGAGAGAAGCCTTCTTCCACAATCCTCATTAACTCAATAGAAGAGCTGGAAATATGAGATTGCATTAGGTATTGCCAATTGGCGAAATTTGAAGTATCTAACATGGGTGGTGCTCCTTGAGGTATGATATGTGGCATGGGGATTGGTGGCTCTAGAGTGTACTTTGTAGGTGGGGGTTGATGACCCACAGGTATAGGGGATCGTTACAGTCTTCGAGGGTAGTATAACCCAATTTATTGATTCGACACAAGGGGAGCCAAAGAATACTTATAAGACTTAACAACTAAGTTTTCAATTCAGCTGCACCTATAAATAGTCTTGCTCACAGTAGTTTATCAGTAGTAACAGTTTTGTAGTAGCAATAGCAAAGTAATAGCAGCAGTAAAACAAAGGCAGTAGTAACAATAGTAGCAAACAGCAGGATATGAGTGTGGTAGACATAGAGATGGATGGGCGTTGCATGGACGAGACTATTCATATAACTTCAAGAACTAGGGCATTTGCAGATAAATAAGATAAAGCATCAAAGTACTAAACAATCATAGGCATGTGTTCCATATATAGTCATACGTGCTCGCAATGAGAACTTGCGCAACATCTTTTGTCCAGCCAGCCTGTTGCAGCGGGGCTTCAAGGGAATCTACTGGCAATTAAGGTACTCCTTTTAATAGAGCACCGGATCAAAGCATTAACACTCCATGAACACATGTAATACTCATATCACAGTCATCCCCTCTGGTTGTCCCAATTTCTGTCATTTCGAGGCCTTCGGTTTCGCACAATGATATGTGTACTGTTGGGAATATGCCCTAGAGGCAATCATGTATGATGAGATTTCCCATTGTATTCATAAAGATATTAAGTAGTCCTTGTATAAACATCTGATGTGTATCATTGAATATGTGATTCAGTTGTGGAACTATGCATTCATGTTGTTTGTACTAAATATCCTTGGTCATTGAGGTTGTGCTGGACACACAACTTAGACCAATGTGAAAGTTGTCTTGATGACTCGGTTCCACTTGTCATGGGCATGGAGATGCTATTCCAACTTACACAGACTAGGCTAAAGAGTTTAGCGAGTTGGATTGACCCATATTGAGGTACAAAGAACAAGTTGTCATTTGTATATCTCAATCAATGTAATCCTTAGACCTGAGGTTATTGCATAGTCCAAGTTGAGGATCGCCGACTTAGGTTCTGTCAAACGTTGATCCGTAACTAGGCAGTTATAAAGCCAGAGTTTGGGTCGACTGAGAATCAAGCTGTGTGATGTGAATAACCAAGATGGGATTTTGCCCTCCACTTGGAGAGATATTCTCTGGGCCCTCTTGTGAGATATGATTCGGAAAGCATGGCCATGCACGACTCGGTTAAGTGTTAACCGAGGAGATCGACTAAGAGTTAGTCGGGTGAATGACTTATCTCGGATCGAGAAGAGAGTCGGACTATTTAAGGGATGACAATTATTCGCCTATAGTCTGACAAGGTATATCGTGAGGCAAAAGGGACTTGGACGTAAGTCGCATTGGAAAGGAAAGTCGTCATGATTCTTTGGTACTTGGGAGTCGGCACGTTCTGATAGGAGCCGCTACCGACTGATCGATTGAGAGTCGGACTCCAATCGTGTCCAAGTAGCCATGAGCCTGCGGGGTCACACACTTAAGAGCGGGAGCATGTTCGGATTGGACCTGAACCTGTAATCTGGTTGGGTTGGACCTAAACCGGATTAGGACTGAGTTAGTGAGTTGGACTCACAGTGACTAGTGTTATATGGGCTTTAGTGAATGGGTCGCGCGAGCAGAGCCCACGTTCACTCCCTATATATAGTGGAGCATCATAACCCAGAAAGGTTAATCGTTGTTCGGTTAGGTCATTCCATGTGTTGGAAACCCTAGCTCCATAGCAGTCCAGCCGTCTTTACGAACCTAGCAGTTCGCCGCCGGTGCTCCTCCTTATACGTGTGGATACCAGCAGAGGTGTTGTGCGATCAGCACCAGGACGATCGGATCGTGAGGAATGCACTGCATCAACTGACGCGCTTCATTAGTAATCCGCAACTGCGCGTCTAGTGGTAAACCTCGTGGCCTTCTACTTCAGCTAGATCTTGGGATCACCATGTTAGAGGGGAAATTTTTTGTTTTATCTCCGCGTGGCCCAACAGTGGTATCAGAGCGATAGCTTCTGGTTTTAGGCTCGAGATCTCGCATATGTGATATGCGGTTGGCTGTAGATGAGATCTATGTGTTGTTTGGTGGTCGATCTATGAGATAGATCGGTTTTGTACAAAGTTGATTGGATCAACTGTGCTCGGGGAATGGTAGATCTGATTTCCATGATCATACTGCTGAGGTCGTGGAACGACATACCCCTACCGGTCAGCTTCTGCCATCGGGGTAGACTGTGACACGTAAATCCAGAAGCGGTGATCGAAGATCAAAGAGTTTGATCGAATCGGAACGATCGTCGGAATCCATGTTCGGATCATAGATGAGATCTACGTTTTCGGAAAAATCGTCGGGCGCCTTAGATGTCGTTGCGAGTTTTACAACGCCGGTAGATATTGTATCTATGCATAACTTGTTTTTGCAGGAAGTTGTGAATGGTATGGTTCATGTGCATGTGATGTATGTGTGTAATCCATACGTGATCTGCGAATCATGGTTTTTTGTCAGCCGGCTGGAGCCTAGGTGCTGTCATTTTATTGTATAACGACCTACGTGTCGGATTCTCTATGTAATTTACTTTACTAAGCTAGTGTAGCTGTTTGGAGAACCCGGAAGGCATGCAAGGCGTTGTACATGTCGGCGACATGGAGTAAGACGGCAAGTGACAAGAGTTGGCACGAGTCGGATTACAGGCTTTGTGGAGATGGAGATCGCCATGAAGAGAGCCATACCATTTCACATTATAAATGCTTTATTTTGTGTTATTGTTATGTCTCAGTTTTACCTCTATTAGATAGTCGGTAAAATTTAATCCCTCAAAGAAGGTCTAGTCGGTTTTCTCGCCAGTGTTTGCACCATCTCAAGTCGGACATTTTTGGTAGTGGGCTCATAAAATTGAGGTGCTGCCAATTCTTTCCGACTAGGTGGGTTCGAGTCGGACTCTTACTGCGAAACACTCGGTAAGCTAGACGGGTCTATCACAACGGTTGTGGGGCTCGGGGAAAACTCGGATGGGAGCCGGGGCATGTGATGCCACCCGTCCAACAGGAGTCGCATGAGATGCGATTGACAAGGAGTTGTCTACCTAGATCACTTGGCGGCTAGTGGTGATGCTAAAGCTCACTAGCCGACTTGCTTATTTAGGATCCTGAATCACTAAGTAACCATCGGAGGGGTGTTGGTTCTAGTGGGAGCATAAAATATTAAAGTATTTAATATGCTTGCTCTTTTATGAATACATGTCTTAAGTGTTTTGCATATTTTCTGTTGTAGATCATGGCACCAAGTAGCAGTCACTCTCAAATATCCGGTTTTGCATTGAGAACTATCCTTGAGAAAGATAAACTGAACGACACTAATTTTACCAACTGGTATCGAAATCTGAGAATTGTTCTCAAACAAGAAAAGAAGGACCATGTCCTAAACAACCCACTTCCAGATGAGCCAAATGAGAATGCGACTGTTGCTGCCACCAATGCCTACCGTCGGGCTAAGGATGAGTCCACGGATATTAGCTGTCTTATGCTTGCTCACATGGAACCAGACTTGCAAAAGCAGTTCGAGCATGTTGAGGCCTACGATATGATCGAAAGCCTCAAAAGTATTTTCCAGTCTCAGGCGAAGACTGAGAGGTATCAAGTCTCTCAGGCTTTGCTGAGTTGCAAGCTTAAGGATGGTGATCCACTGAGTCTGCATGTGATTAAAATGGTTGGTTACGTGCAGTCTCTGGAGAGGCTTGGCTACCCCATAAGCGAAGAGTTCGCTACGGATATAATTCTGAACTCTCTTCCTAGTGCATATGGGCAGTTCATTTCGAACTACCACATGCATGGTATGGATAAGAAGCTCACTGAATTACATGGGATGCTCAAGCAGGCAGAGGCGGATCTCAAGAAGGGCGCCAGTCAAGTGTTGATGGTGCAGAATAAGGCTAAGTTCAAGAAGAGTTCTTGGACTAAGAAGAAGGCTAAGTCAGGAGGAAAGCAGGCTCAGGACCCGGTCCCAAGCGCTTCCTCAGGGACTAAACCATCTCCTTCAGCTGGATCCACTTGCTTCTACTACAAGGCGGATGGCCACTGGAAGAGGAACTGCAACAAGTAGTTGGCCGACAAAGCCAAGAGTGGAGGTATGACTTTCGACTCAGGTACACTTGTTTGCAATGTTATAGACATATATCTTGCTGATGCACCTAATAGTTCTTGGATATATGATACCGGATCAGTTATTCACATCTGCAACTCGTTGCAGGGACTGGTAAGAACTAGGAGCGTAGCAAGAGGCGAGGTTGATATTCGAGTCGGCAACAAAGCAAGAGTTGCTACGTTGGAAGTCAGCACGATGCAACTTCATTTACCTTCCGGATTCGTTATGGAACTGAATAATTGTTATTATGTTCCAGTGCTCAGTCGAAACATTATTTCTGCTTCATGTTTGATGAGGCAAGGCTATGAGTCGAATATCAAGAATAATGGTTGTTCTTTGTATTTGAATGATATGTTTCACGGCTTTTCACCCGTTCAGGACGGGTTATTTATTTTGAATCTTGATGGTGAGTCGGTTTATAACATAAATGTTAAAAGGTTGAAACCAAATGATCTGAATATGACTTACTTTTGGCACTGTCGGCTTGGTCATATAAGTTGGAAACGCATGAAGAAGCTCCATGAAGATGGACTCCTAACTTCGTTCGACTTGGAGTCGTTCGAGACATGCGAATCTTGCCTACTCGGCAAAATGACCAAGACACCTTTTGCAAAGAGTTGCGAAAGGGCGTCCGACTTGTTGGGACTAGTACATAGTGATGTATGTGGACCAATGAGCACGATAGCCAGGGGTGGTTATGAGTACTTCATTACCTTCACTGATGATTTGAGTAGGTATGGATATATCTACTTGATGAAACACAAGTCGGAAGCCTTTGAAAAGTTCAAAGAATTCTAGAATGAAGCACATAATCAACTCGGCAAGAAAATAAAGTTTCTTCGGTCGGACTGAGGAGGCGAGTACATGATCCATGAGTTTGATGACCATCTGAAAAGTTGTGGAATAGTTCCTCAACTTACTCCGCCAGGAACGCCGCAAAGGAACGGTGTTTCAGAAAGGCAGAATCGGACCTTGTTGGACATGGTTCGGTCAATGATGAGTCGGACAGATCTGCCTTTATCATTTTGGGGTTATTGTCTAGAAACAGCGGCGTTCACACTAAACAGAGTACCATCAAAATCGGTAGAGAAGACACCACATGAGATGTGGACAAGCAAAAATCCAAGTTTGTCTTTTCTTAAGATTTGGGGTTGTGAAGCATTTGTCAAGCGACTTCAGTCGGACAAGCTTACGACCAAGTCGGATAAATGTATTTTCGTGGGGTATCCGAGGGAAACCTTGGGTTACTACTTCTACAACCGAGAAGAGGGCAAAGTGTTTGTCGCTCGGAACGGTGTCTTCCTTGAGAAAGAGTTTCTCAGTCAGGGAGTAAGTGGGAGCACGGTGCAACTCGAAGAAATTCGAGAGGAACCGGCTAGTAGCGAGTCGGCAAAAACCTTGGAGGTTGAGCCGGTCGTGGCAGCTGAGCCGGCAGCAGCACCTGTACTACGAAGATCGGCAAGATTACGAAGTGTTCGTGATTTGTTACTGTTAGACAGTGATGAACCGGCAAATTATTCGGAAGCGATGGTGGGATCTGATTCCGAGTCATGGCTTGGAGCCATGAGATCCGAGATAAAGTTCATTGATGAAAATCAAGTTTGGAACTTGGTTGATCTGCCAGACGGTGCAAGACCCGTCGAGTGCAAATGGGTCTTTAAGAAGAAAACTGATATGGATGGAAATGTTTCAATCTATAAAGAACGCCTTGTCACGAAGGGGTTCCTACAAGTTCAAGGAGTTGATTACGACGAGACTTTCTCGCCCGTAGTGATGCTTAAATCAGTTCGGATCATGTTAGCTATAGCGGCCTATTTCGACTACGAGATATGGCAGTTGGATGTCAAAACGGCTTTCCTTAACGGAAATTTAACCGAGGACGTGTATATGATACAGCCCGAGGGTTTTCTTGATCCGGCTAATGCTGACAAGGTGTGCAAAATTCAGAAATCCATTTATGGGTTGAAGCAAGCATCTCGGAGTTGGAATATTCGCCTTGATGAGGTAGTCAAATCGTTTGGCTTCATCAAGAGTGATCATGATTCTTGTTTGTACAAGAAGTTTAGTGGGAACAAAGTAAATTTTCTAATCTTATATGTGGATGACATATTACTGATTGGAAATGATGTCTAGATGTTGCAAGAAACGAAGGAATCATTGGAAAAGATTTTCTCAATGAAAGACTTGGGTGAGGCAACATATATTCTCGGAATCTGGATCTATAGAGATAGATCAAGGAGGCTCATTGGATTGAGTCAGAGTACTTATTTGGACAAAGTGTTAAAGAAGTTCAACATGGAATCGTCTAAGAAGAGGTTCTTACCGATGTCCCATGGTGTAAAACTTAGCAAGACTCAGTGTCCTTCGACAACTGATGAGCGAAGTCGGATGAGTGCGATTCCATATGCTTCTGCAGTCGGATCCATCATGTATGCCATGATTTGTACTAGGCCAGATGTTTCCTATGCTCTAAGTGTTGTGAGCAGATACCAGGCTGATCCTGGAGAGATCCACTGGACAGCGGCTAAAAATATCCTAAAGTACTTGAGAAGGACTAAGGATATGTTCTTGGTTTATGGTGGTGAAGATGAACTCAGTGTAAAGGGTTACACGGATGCGAGTTATCTTACCGACTCTGATGATTCTCGTTCGCAATCCGGATACGTTTTTATTATAAACGGAGGTGCTGTGAGCTGGAAGAGTTCCAAGCAAGAGACTGTGTCTGCGTCTACAACAGAGGCTGAGTATACTGCCGCCTCGGAGGCAGCAAAGGAACCTGTTTGGATGAGGAATTTCCTCATGGATCTCGGTGTGGCTCAGGGCTCGTCCAATCCGTTGGACATGTATTGTGACAACAATGGTGCTATTGCACAAGCCAAGGAACCTAGACAGCACCAGAAGAACAAGCACATACTCATGCGGTACCACCTGATTCGCTAGTTCGTGGATCAGGGTGATATCAAGTTATGCAAGGTACACACGGATGCAAATATTGTGGATCCGTTGACAAAGCCGTTACCGCAGCCAAAGCATGAGGCGCACCTGAGAGCCACGGACATTATATGCTTAGACATGTGATGTCGGAAGATTGACTCTAGTGCAAGTGGGAGACTGTTGGGAATATGCCCTAGAGGCAATCATGTATGATGAGATTTCCCATTGTATTTATAAAGATATTAAGTAGTCCTTGTATAAACATTTGATGTGTATCATTGAATATGTTATTCGGTTGTGGAACTATGCATTCATGTTGTTTGTACTAAATATCCTTGGTCATTGAGGTTGTGCTGGACACACAACTTAGACCAATGTGAAAGTTGGCTTGATGACTCGGTTCCACTTGTCATGGGCATGGAGATGCTATTCCAACTTACACAGACTAGGCTAAAGAGTTTAGCGAGTCAGATTGACCCATATTGAGGTACAACAAACAAGTTGTCATTTGTATATCTCAATCAATGTAATCCTTAGACCTGAGGTTATTGCATAGTCCAAGTTGAGGATCGCCGACTTAGGTTCTGTCAAACGCTGATCCGTAACTAGGCAGTTATAAAGGCAGAGTTCGGGTCGACTGAGAATCAAGCTGTGTGATGTGAATAACCAAGATGGGATTTTGCCCCTCCACTTGGAGAGATATTCTCTGTGCCCTCTTGTGAGATATGATTCGGAAAGCATGGCCATGCACGACTCGGTTAAGTGTTAACCGAGGTGATCAACTAACACTAGTGGAAAAGGGCTATCCGTTCGCGACCCCTCAGAGCATTTGTCCCGGTTGCGCCACCAACCGGGACTAATGCTGGCACGCGTCCCGGTTGGAGCGGGCACGGGGCCAGGGGGCATGCGTCCCGGTTGGTAAGGGCAATACGTCCCGGTTGGAGCTAGCAACCGGGACTAAAGATTGCGTCCACAGCCACGTGGCGTGGCACGCACCTTTAGTCCCGGTTGCTGGCTCCAACCGGGACTAAAGACCCCCTGCCCTCTATAAATGCAACGCCCCAGCCCCCTCTGCCTCCACTCTGTTTTTTCGAATGGTGGAAGGTGTGAGGGGGTGTGCTAGTTTTTTCTCATGCATGCATTGAAGGTGTTTGTTGAAATGTTTGAGTGAATAATCCCGTTGAATTTCTCATAGAACAAAAATATAGAAGGTGTCCGAGACGCACTTGAGCTTTCTCCTCGTTATTTCCCTCGATCGAGGTTAGCAACCTTATCTTTTCTAGGTCATTGATATAATTCATGTGTCAGTGTGAATTGGTTATTTCACTATTTATGATGTCCTGTTTTTTGATAAACTTACTTATATGATGCAGATGAACGGTCGGGAATGGATGTACGGTGACCGGCGCGTAGCCGGGTATATCAAAGGCGTGGATAAATTTATCGATGTGTCTACGGCAAACAAAGATAATGGATTTATACGTTGTCCATGTGTTCAATGTCGGAACAACAAGGAGTACTCTTCCTCGAAAATCATTCGCGGCCACCTGATTATGAAAGGTTTCATGCCCAACTATAATTGCTGGACCAAGCACGGGGAAAGAGGGGTTATGATGGAAGATGGTGAAGAAGAAGATGATGATAACAACTATCATCATATGTTTCCTGAATACAGTTATACTGCAATGGAAGACAATGGAGAGGAAAGAGGTGAAGAACGGGCATCAGATGAGCCGGCTGATGAACTTGGTAGGGTCATTTCTGATGCAAAGCGAGACTGTGAAACAGAAAATGAGAAGTTGAAGTTAGAGGGCATGTTAGAAGATCACAAGAAATTGTTGTACCCAAATTGTGAAGATGGCAGCACAAAGCTCGGTACCACACTGGAATTGTTGCGATGGAAGGCAGAGTGTGGTCTAACTGACTCCTCATTTGAAAAGATGCTGAAAATAATGAAGCCGAAGTTTCCAAAACATAACGAACTTCCCGAGAGTACCTACGAAGCAAAGAAGACTCTCTGTCCTCTGGGATTAGATGTGCAAAAGATACATGCATGCATTAATGACTGCATCCTCTACCGCGGTAAGGAGTATGAGAATTTAGATAAATGCCCGGTATGCAACGCGTTGCGGTATAAGATCAGACGAGATGACCCTGGTGATGTTGAGGGAGAGCCCCTCCGGAAGAGGGTTCCTGCTAAGGTTATGTGGTATGCTCCTATAATACCAAGGTTGAAACGCATGTTCAGAAACAAAGAGCATGCCAGGTTGTTGCGATGGCACAAAGAAGACCGTAAGAAAGACGGGAAGTTGAGACACCCTGCTGATGGGTCACAGTGGAGAAAAATCAAGAGAGACTTCCCAGACTTTGCAGGTGACGCAAGGAACTTATGGTTTGGTCTAAGTACGGATGGCATGAATCCTTTTGGGGAGCAGAGCTGTAGTCACAGCACCTGGCCCGTGACTCTATGTATCTACAACCTGCCTCCTTGGTTGTGCATGAAGCGTAAGTTCATTATGATGCCAGTGCTCATCCAAGGCCCGAAGCAACCGGGCAACGACATTGATGTGTACCTTAGGCCATTAGTTGAAGAACTCTTACAGTTGTGGGGCAAACCAGGTGTACGTGTGTGGGATGAGAACAAACAGGAGCCATTTAATCTACGAGGGTTGTTCTTCGTAACCATCAATGATTAGCCTGCTCTTAGTAACCTTTCAGGACAAACAAACAAGGGATATAAGGCATGCACCCACTATTTAGATAAGACCGAAGCTACATATTTGCATAAATGCAAGAAGGTTGTGTACCTGGCGAATCGACGATTTCTTCCGACCAATCATCACGTAAGAAAGAAAGGCAAGCATTTCAAAGGTGAGGCAGATCACTGGAAGAAGCCTGAACTCCCTGCTGGTGATGATGTATTTGGTATGGTCAAGGACATAGAAGTAATCTTTGGAAAGGGTCCCGGCGGTCAATCAGTTCCGAACGACGTCGCTACAGGACACGCACCCATGTGGAAGAAGAAATCTATATTTTGGGAGCTGCCATATTGGAAAGTCCTGCGTGTCCGCTCTTCAATCGATGTGATGCACGTGACGAAGAATCTCTGCGTGAACTTGCTAGGATTCCTAGGCGTGTATGGGAAGACAAAAGATACACCTGAAGCACGGGAGGACCAACAAATTATGAAAGACCCAAAGAACATGCATACACATAACAAGACGGATAAAGGGCGTCACTTAAGTCGTGCCAGCTATGCTCTTACCAAAGCAGAGAAGGAAATCTTTTTTGAAGTCCTTTACAGTATCAAGGTGCCGTCGGGCTTCTCATCTAATATAAAGGGGATAATAAATATGGCAGAGAAAAAGTTCCAAAACCTAAAGTCTCATGACTGTCACGTGATTATGACGCAGTTGCTTCCGATTGCATTGAGGGGGATTCTACCGGAAAATGTTCGAGTACCCATTGTGAAGCTGTGTGCATTCCTCAATGCAATATCTCAGAAGGTAATCAATCCAGATATTCTGCCAAGGTTACAGAAGGATGTGGTACAATGTCTTGTTAGTTTTGAATTGGTGTTCCCACCATCCTTCTTCAATATTATGACGCATCTCCTGGTTCATCTAGTGGAAGAGATTGCCATTCTCGGTCCAGTATTTCTGCACAATATGTTCCCCTTTGAGAGGTTCATGGGAGTCTTAAAGAAATATGTTCATAACCGTGCTAGACCAGAAGGAAGCATCTCCAAGGGATATGGAACAGAGGAGGTCATTGAGTTTTGTGTTGACTTTATTCCTGACCTTAAGCCGATTGGTGTTTCTGACTCGCGGCATGAGGGAAGACTAAGTGGAAAAGGCACGCTGGGAAAGAAAGCAATGATATGTAGGGACGGGGATTCTTTCACTAAAGCACACTACACAGTTCTACATAATTCCACCTTGGCAGCTCCGTATATCGAGGCACACAAGAATATTGTACGCTCCAAAAACCCGGGGAAGCCTGAATCATGGATTACAGATGAACACATGAAGTCTTTCGGTGGTTGGATGCGGACACATCTCTTGAATGACACCACTGTTGGAGATCGGCTATACTTGTTGGCCGCGTCACCATCTTCTACTGTATTGAATTTCCAAGGGTACGAAATAAATGGGAATACATTCTACACGATCGCCCAAGATAAAAAGAGCACCAACCAAAATAGTGGTGTCCGCTTTGATGCAATAGACGAGAATGGACAAAAGGACACATATTATGGTTACATAGAGGAGATATGGGAACTAGACTATGGAGTCTCTTTTAAGGTCCCTTTGTTTCGCTGCAAATGGGTCAACCTGAATGGGGAAGGGGTAAAGATAGACCAGTTGTACGGAATGACAACAGTGGATCTCAACAATCTTGGTTATAGAGATGAACCATTCGTCCTAGCCAATGATGTGTCTCAGGTTTTCTATGTGAAGGACATGTCCTCCAGACCGAAAAAAAGAAAAAATATGCAAACGAATACATCATATGATGAGCCAAAGCGTCACATAGTTCTTTCAGGGAAAAGAAACATCGTGGGAATCGAGGACAAGACAGACATGTCAGAAGATTATAATAAGTTTGATGAAATTCCGCCCTTCACAGTGAAAACTGACCCAAGCATTCCGTTAAGTAAAGAAGATGCTCCATGGTTACGTCTGAAGCGGTCATAAGGAATGACATATGCCAAGAAGTTCATGCTCATATTATGTAACTCTAGTTCATGTCTTTCACGGTTTGTGGCTTGACCGAAGGATATCTTTCGCGGTTTGTGGCCTTTAGTCCCGGTTTTTTAGTCTCAGTTTTTAATATTAATAAATGTCTTCAGTGTTAGTCCCGTTTTGTGGCTGGACCGGGAGTGCCTCTATGACCAGTTTCTTGGAGATGCCGGAGGACTGGGCTCCGTCGGCATCTCCCTGAAACTGGTCGTAGTGGTGTCCCTGCTCTCGAAAACCATCTTGCAGCTTGTAACTTCACTAACTAGATCAATACGCCTCGGAGCTAACTAATTTCACATATTAGGGAGTGCCTCTATGACCAGTTTCTCGGAGATGCCGGAGGACTGGGCTCCGTCGGCATCTCCCTGAAACTGGTCGGTAGTGGTGTCCCTGCTCTCGAAAACCATCTTGCAGCTTGTAACTTCACTAACTAGATCAATACGCCTCGGAGCTAACTAATTTCACATATTAGGGAGTGCCTCTATGACCAGTTTCTCGGAGATGCCGGAGGACTGGGCTCCGTCGGCATCTCCCTGAAACTGGCCGCAGTGGTGTCCCTGCTCTCGAAAACCATCTTGCAGCTTGTAACTTCACTAAGTAGATCAATACGCCTCGGAGCTAACTAATTTCACATATTAGGGAGTGCCTCTATGACCAGTTTCTCGGAGATGCCGGAGGACTGGGCTCCGTCGGCATCTCCCTGAAACTGGCCGCAATGGTGTCCCTGCTCTCGAAAACCATCTTGCAGCTTGTAACTTCACTAACTAGATCAATACGCCTCGGAGCTAACTAATTTCACATATTAGGGAGTGCCTCTATGACCAGTTTCTCGGAGATGCCGGAGGACTGGGCTCCGTCGGCATCTCCCTGAAACTGGTCGTAGTGGTGTCCCTGCTCTCTAAAACCATCTTGGAGATGCCTCAAACTGGCTGGAGGACTGGACTCACAAGGATGCATATTTATAGTACAAGCAGCTCGGCATAATGTCGACACTCACGACATAATGTCGACACTCACCCCTATTATTAGTGCTGACTCATCTTTAGTCCCGGTTGGTGTCTCCAACCGGGACTAAAGGTTCATCTTTATTCCCGGTTGGTGACACCATCCGGGACAAGGTACAAGCCGCACAACATAATGTCGATACTCACCCCTATTATTAGTGTTGCCTGGCCCACTCTGCCGCAATCCCTTCAGTCGCGGTTGGTTTCTCCAACCGGGACTAAATATGAACCCTCTCTTTATATAGGCATTTCCCTCTATTTATTAGGTAACACTCAAGACATTTATTAATATTAAAAACCGGGACAAACCGGGACTAGCTAACACTCAGGACTAAAGCCGCCCCCTTTAGTCATAATCATGCCTAGTCCTATAGTACGCAGCTTCAGGGTCTTCATCGTCGTCGTCATCATCATCGTCATCGTCACCTGCCACTCCGGGGATCCTCAGCCCATCCATGGCATATACCAGGGGCCATTCCAGCCTCGGATTCACGGCGGGTGGGAGAGGGGTCTCCTGGAAGACGATGCCGCTACCGCCGGGACAGTGTGGGGCCTGTGGCGGGTGGACTCGTGGGCACCGTAGGCGAGGATGGTCTCCCCCGGCGATGTAGCGCATCACTCTGATGATAGTACGGTTCGCCCACCACAGACGACGGCCGGCTTCGTTGTGGTTCACCGGTGGCGGGCCATCACCCTCGTACCTGGCGAGCTCCCTTTCCCGCCTATTAGCGAAGAAGGCATTGCAGGTGTCGTAGTTGTCGGGATCCCACTGGGGATCCATCCGCTGCTCCGGCGTGAGCTCGTGGTAGAAGTGGTTTGTGATGGCCGCCTGGCGTGCGGAACCTTGAGGGACAGGAGGGACAGGAACCCCTCCAGCGCTCAGCATCCAGCCGGCGGGCGGCCGGTAGCCCGGCGGACAAGGGTAGTTGGAGGCGCACAGCGCCTCGGTCTCCTCGAGGGTCAGAATGGCCCAGTAGGCGTTGTCCATTGTTCTAAGAGAGGAAGGTGTGGATGTGTGGATAGCCATGACACGATCACCCTAAATATAGAGGGAAAGGGCGGGAAAACTTGGCGTGAAGCTTTGGGAAATGGCGGGAAATATCTTTAGTCCCGGTTAGTGACTACATCCGGGACTAAAATCTCTAGTAGAAAGGAAAGGGCGGGAAAACTTGGCGGGAAGAGGTGGGAAATGGCGGAAAATATTTTTAGTCCCGGTTTGTGACTACATCCGGGACTAAATGTCTGCCGAACAATGAAAATCCTTCGCGTGGTGTCATATTTTGTTACATAGTTGAAAGGAAAAATACCAGACTTGGTATATTGATCATGTTTCGAAAAAACCTTCACAAAATGACCTATCATGTTCGAGGTTTCATGGCTTTCGGTCCAAATGATCGATGTTATGTGCTGAATCACGGCATAGTTTGTGATGTTGTGCCCATATTATGCATGTGTGTGGACATTGGTATGGAGAACAATGTTGCAGGAGGAAGTTTTCCTTTTTGTCGCACGGAAAAGCCCTTTTCCATTTTCCGAGCGCAAAAAACGGGTCGTTTTGTGAAGTAACCACCAAAATGCCGTTTCAGAATGCTACCGTCCCATTTTCCTAAAATACTAGACCACCTTACATGGACTATCTCCCAACCGGTACATCTCAAACCTTTTCGTCCATCCCGGGTAAAAAGGACAAATGTCTGCCGAATCGGTAGGAAGTAGGTCCGGTTTGTACTACAGGTACATGATCTATCGCCCGTGATTTTTTGAAAAATCATTTTTAGACTCGCAATATGTGGTTTCTTCAGAGATCCAATGCAAGTTCTAACGATGCTCGTCCCCTATCTTCATGCACACCGGTTCGACCATAGTTAGAAATTCAGATAATTCAAAACGGGCATAATAAATTCAAAAAAAAATCCGAAATGACCTATCATGTTCGAGGTTTCATGGCTTTCGGTCCAAATGACCGATGTTATGTGCTGAATCATGGCATAGTTTGTGATGTTGTACCCATATTATGCATGTCTGTGGACATTGGTATGGAGAACAATGTTGCAGGAGGAAGTTTTCCTTTTTGTCGCACGGAAAAGCCCTTTTCCATTTTCCAACACTCACCCCTATTATTAGTGTTGACTCGTGTTTTGTCCCGGTTGGTGTCTCCAACCGGGACTAAAGGTTCACCTTTAGTCCCGGTTGGTGACACCATCCGGGACAAGGTACACGCCACACGACATAATGTCGACACGCCATTTTTCCCGCCATTTTTCTTCCCGCCATTTTTTCCCGCCAGTTCTTCCCTCCAGTTCTTCACTATATATATATGTAGGGTTGGCCTCCATTGTCATTGCACATCTCTAGACTCATATCTGCAACCTCATCACTCTTTCCCATGGGTTCCACCGTAGCACTAACTCCCAGGGAGGCGGAGGCGCTTTGCGCCTTGAACTACCCCTGCCCGTCGGGCTACTGTGTCCCCGTCGGCTGGATGCTGAGCGCCGGAGGCGTGCCGGTTCCCCTTGTCCCTCTAGGTGTGGCGCGTTGGATGGCCATCACGAACCACTACTACTTCGAGCTCACGCCGGAGCAGCGGAGGAATCCCAGATGGCATCCCGACTATTTCCCGACTTGGGAAGCCTTCTTCGTGGATCGGCGTGAGAGGGCACTCGCCAGGCACGAGGAGGAGGGCCCACCTCATCCGAACTTCAACGAGGCCGGCCGTCGGCTGTGGTGGCGCGGCCGGACTCTCCAGAGCGTCATGGCCTACGACACGGGCGCCGACTCTAGCCCCCGCCTGCACTACCCTCAAGTCCAACCCACTCGTACTCAACCTTCAAGGTTCAACTACGGCGACCCCGACGGCGATAGCGACGACGGCCGCGGCGAGTACGACGACTACAGTGGCGAGTATTACAGGTGTAGGCAGGAGCATGACTGAATTATTCCAACATTGCAAAACAAGTTCGGCCGATTGTGGCTTAATCTGGCCATGTATCTTAATTTTCAGTTCTTCTATGTAACTTTGTGTTAGTTGTGTTATGTACTTTAATTCCAGTTCTATCCTAATCAAATTTTCTTTCCGCCCATTATTTTCCGTCCTTTTTTTCCGCCCATTAAAAACAGAAAATGGTTTTGAATTATTTATTCAAATCCAAACACTTTTTATGTTTAAAGTTTTTCTAAATTCCAAATTAATATTCAAAAATATAAGTTAATTCATTTTAAAAGGATACATTAATTATTTTTTAAAAATAGAAAATGGTTTTGGATTATTTATTCAAATCCATACACTTTTTACGTTTAAAGTTTTTCTAAATTCCAAATTGATATTAAAAAAATATAAGTTAATTCATTTTAAATTGTAAATGGTTCATATTTTAAATGGTTACATTAATTATTTTTTAAAACAGAAAATGGTTTTGAATTATTTATTCAAATCCAAACACTTTTTATGTTTAAAGTTTTTCTAAATTCCAAATTAATATTCAAAAATATAAGTTAATTCATTTTAAAAGGTTACATTAATTATTTTTTAAAAATAGAAAATGGTTTTGGATTATTTATTCAAATCCATACACTTTTTATGTTTAAAGTTTTTCTAAATTTCAAATTGATATTAAAAAAATATAAGTTAATTCATTTTAAATTGTAAATGGTTCATATTTTAAATGGTTACATTAATTATTTTTTTAAACAGAAAATGGTTTTGAATTATTTATTCAAATCCAAACACTTTTTATGTTTAAAGTTTTTCTAAATTCCAATTTAATTATCATTTAAAAAACAATACAAATTTAAACCCCAAAATAAAAAATAAGGCGGGAACAGAGAGAAAATACCTGAAAATTTTGAAAACAGGGGAATATGTCCCGGTTGGAGCCACCAACCGGGACTAAAGACCCCCTGCGCGCGCGCCCCTTCAGCTGCTGAAAATTGGAGTATACGTCCCGGTTGGTGGCTCCAACCGGGACGTATGCCCCTTTAGTCCCGGTTGGAGCCACCAACCGGGACTAAAGGCCCTTCGTTTATAACTGACGCGCCTCCTCTTCTTCTTCCCCATCTCACTTCTCTGCTTCTCACCGACGCGCGCACCCCTGACGCCGGCAGGCTGCCCGACCTCGCCGCCACCCGCGCGTTCCGTCCGCCACCGCCGCTGCCTCCGTCCACGCGCGCCCCTGCTACTTTTCCCCCTCGCGCGTGACCTCAATCGCCTGGATTGGAAGCTCCGTCCGCGCGTCGCCTCCGTCGATTCCGGCGTCTCCCGAGCTCGCCCGGCCTCGCCACCACCTCCGTCGTGTTCCTGGTGAGCTCCTGATCCTCACGGTGTTCTTCTTTCTCTCCCTCTCCTCCTGTACTACTCTCCCCGCGTGTGCCCGACGATGCCGCCGCTCGATCTCGACGAAGGCGACGCTCCGGTGACCAACAAGGAGCGACGCCGCCACTCCCTTTCTCCCTGCATCGCGCTCTCTCTAACGCACCCATCCACGTGTCCAGGGGTGCCCGCTATCGCCGCCGCTACCTGGGAGCTCACCGCCAGCGTGACGTCGTGCTGACGTCACTCGTGCTCGCATGGCAGCTGATGTGGCCTAGGGCCCATCAGTCAGCCTCAGTGGGTAGGCTTCTCTGTGGTATAAAAATGATCTGTACGCGTGGAGGCTGAGTTGGCACTGGGGCCCTTCTGTCAGTCTCACTGGCTAGGGGGCGCCCCGGTGTAAAAACTATTTGCCTTTTTTTAATTCCAGAAAATGATTTAATATTGTAAAATCAATAACTTATTTTTTATAAGTCAGAAAAATACAAATAATATATCAAATTGTTCAGAAAAATGAAACCTATCTATCTAAACTATAATCATGCATTGTTCAACAACTTAAATTACAAGTATAATTAGAAGAACAAATACACCCCTCTCATATGTTCCGGAGTTTCCCCGAGTTAGGGTTTTCACCCCTCGGAACCCCGATTAAATCGTCGAGCATGTCTTAGGGTTACATTCCAATGCAAATTAACTTGTCATATCATCATACTTGCTTGAGCATTGCATCGATGCCATGTGTTTATTGTTTCCCTTTCTTTTCGGTGTTTCGATTATTAGGTTTATTAATTACTTTGGTATTATTGGTCTTCGGCCCCACTGGTCAGTCACTGTGGGTAGCCCTAGACCCGATTCACATTGTCAAGCAACTTAGGTGCATGTGGGTTCGACGATGTGCCTATCTACTACACGGTTTCCTTTTTGTAGCTAGGTTTAGGGTTTAGGGTTTCTCTTCATTTTTATTATTGTGTATGTATATATTAGGGTTTCTCTGAATTAGGGTTTATATCTCTCAACACCGTACTTAACTTTCTCCTTTAGCCGCTTTGACTTATTCGTTTTTTCACCTATGCAGAAAATATGGACCCACACGTCAGAGACGAAGAAAAGGAAGAGTTGATCCAAGGTGTGATCCGTGGGGAAGATAATTTAGACAAATCAACGTTTCTGAACAACTCCGGTGAGGGTGATCCTCTTTTTACCGGAATAGACAACTTGTTTGAGGTTGAAGGTGTTGCCTTCCGCGAGGGAGAAGGCGATGCCTTGTGTAATCGAGAAGACGACCGCTCCGGCGAGGTGCATGTAAAATAAATCAATTCATTAATTAATCATATGCTATCTATATAGAAAAAGTAACGACGATCTTTTTTCTTTTAGCCCTCCGGATCGAAGGAATCTACTGAAAAGAGCGGACGAGGCCCAACCAAAAAGTTGCAAGACCATGAGAGGTTCGGGATCGAAGATGTCGCTGAAGATGGCAAACCGATGGCTCCCGAAGTTGTCGCAACCAAATTTGTGGCACAATGCGGAGTAATCGTTAGGGACTTAATCCCGATCACCATTAGAAATTGGAATAGGCCTCCTAATGCGGATGAAGAGGGAACATGTTTATTTGTCCCTAACCACGCCAAAGATTTACTGTGGAAGAGGCTCATGGTTAATTTCAAACTACCGAAGATAGAGCTGGATCCAAATGCGGAGGATCCAGTTGAGGACGCCTTACAACATGGGAGAGCCATGGAGGCTAAGGTCAGGGAGTGGGCTTTGAAGAAGATGGCCCAGTGTTTCACCAACTGGAAGAAAAGATTACACCTTGACTATGTCGTGAAAAAGAAGACTCCCGATTTCAAGAATATTCAGTTTGAGAAGATAAAACCATTCTGGGCTGAGTTTGTGGAATACAAGAAATCAGAAAAAGCTAAGAAAATGTCTGAAACGAATAAGCTGAATGCTGCTAACAAGAAGTATCACCATACTATGGGGCAAGGTGGCTACAGGGCTGGCATTCCTAAGTGGGAGAAACTTGAGCAGGAACTACGTGATAAAAAGATCACCCCAGAGACAGACGATTGGGTAGAACGTGCAAGGAATTGGTTTTACGGGCATGGGGGCACGTTGGACTCGGAAGGGAGGTGTATATATAACATACGACATAAAGAAGACCCCTTGCCAATCGAGAGGATCAGAAAAGAAGTAAAGGCTGTTAAAGATGGGGACTTCATTCCCGATAGAGAGAATGATAAGCTCACACTCGCCCTTGGAAATAAGGAACATGATGGACGAACACGAGGCACAAGAGGCTCCCAACCATGGAGGACTGGGTTTCCCGAAGAGAGGAAGAAATATCCTGATAGAAGCCGTCAGAGGAGAAAGGACAGGGCGGCAGTTGAAGCAGATAGTCAGAAAGAGCGAATGCGTTTAATTGAAGAATGATTAAAGCAACAACAAGATGAAATTAACGCACTTAAAGAGCAAAGTACTACCGGCCCATCTCAGCAGCACACTGCATTCGATGCTACCGGCCTATCAAATAATCGAAAAAGCAGTGTGGCTTCCACCGAGGTCCCGGGTGATGACAATGGCGATGACGATGATGCACCGAGGATGGCTCCTGTTGGCTACCCAGTGGATGATATCACAGAGATGACACACTGCGAGCTACATGTCAAAGTTGTGAACATATCAATGAAGGTGGCGGTCGGCTATGCCTTACCAATTGGACCCACACCAACTTACCACTGTCGTCCGGTTCCAGAGGGCTACGCTGTTGTCGGCGTGGATGAAATCATGCCTACCTTTGAGGTTTTGGATCTTCACTACCCTGCTGGTGAAGGGGATGTGACTGTGCTGGGTGACGCAAAAAACGTCACCATTCTATGGCCGAAGGAATGTATCGTGCTTCGAAATCACACGCCAAGGCCATCTTCGCCGCCGCCTCACCCGTCTCCAGCGAGGTCATCGCCGCCGCGGCAGCCGTCTTCGTCGCCTCACCCGGCTCCGTCGCCTCACCAATCTCCGGTGCAGCCATCGCCGCAGGAGCCATCGCCGGCGCCTCAGGATAAAAAGCGTAAGCGTACCGCTACTGTGCGTCGTAAGCGATCGCCGAAACGTAAATAAGAGCCTCTTCCAAAAGTACCAAAGGTTCCTCCCAAGAGAGCTTATGACTGTACTGAAGAGGAGACTGCGGCGATCGTTGATGTGGAAACGACAGTGTTTTTCGCTAAGCTGAGGCGGCCGAAAGAGCCAGAGTTCCCCAGCACCAAAGAAGAAAAAGCCAAAGTGTTGAAAATGCTAAAGAATCCTCATCAACCCGAGCCAAAGCTGTCATCAGACTATGACCGTTCTATTCTCAAGTCACATGCGGCACAAAAAGCCTCGAAGAGCAGTACTGATGCAAGCGGGAAATCTGTTGCCCAGCTCGGAGAACAAGCAAAACAGACTTGCGCCCCTCTCAAGGTGATTTCTCAAACCAATGTCGGGTCGAGCAAATATGGGGCCGAAGAGCAGTATGATCCAGAGGTAGTTGCACAATATGGAGAAGCTGCCGCTGCTCAAGGTATGAGTATTGCCCAGTACTTATCCCAGTTAGAGTTCTTCCCCGTGAGTGAAGTAGCATACAAATACCACTACGGCAAACCTCTCGTCAAACCTGAGGAGGTAAACAATCTTTCAACAAAAATGTGAAGATTGCATAACTGGTACATGCATGCCACGTCCGCCGGGGCTAACTGGATAGTGCTGAGGGTTACAAAAAAGCATCATGGGAAAGAAAAGGATGACATGATATCCATTGAATTTGATGAACTATTTCAATTATTCAATCAAGACGCCTTGGACAAATCGATCATCAGTGCCTATTGTCTGTAAGTACTAATTCTATAATTAATTTAGTCTCCAGCTATATTATTTTGTTTATTGCATGTATATAATCATACTGTAATATGCAGAATGAAGATTCTCGAATGCAGCAGAGGACAAATCTATGACATTGGCTTCATCGACCCATATTGGGTTCATGAAGCTAATCTCAAAATAAGCCCCTAGGATACGGCGGATAATATAGTACACGCGTTAAGGTTTCAAGAAACCAAAAGGGAAATACTATTTCCTTACAACTTCCAGTGAGTGTTATTGTCTTGTATACACTTTCTATTTCGCTTACTCGATGTTAAGTATATAATTGATTAGTTATGCATTCGCAGGTACCACTATATTCTGTTAATCATTCAACTTGACAAAGGGCGTGTACTAGTCATGGACTCGAAACATAAACCCCTTGAGACGTGGAAGGACATGCAGATACTTCTCCAGCGGTAATTCTAATCATTACGACACTATATCGGCAACGTTCGTGAATTTTATGATATCAAGTATTTAATAACTTATTTTATTCGTTTTCTACGCCGGACAGCGCTTGGAAACGGTTCACCAACAAGGCCAGGGGTGTTTGGAAAGAGGCGCTTACATTTCAACCACTAAATGTAAGCACCACTAGCTATATCCGCGCATCTCTTTGATTCTAGTTTTGATACAGTTATTATCATGCTTGATTATTATTTTGATTGAACTCTGTTCTCGTAAAGTGCCTGACGCAGGGACCAGGTAATAATCTATGTGGATACTATGTTTTCGAGTTCATCCGGCAGACGTGCGATGAGAAGGGCAGAAATTTAGAGCAACTCCACGTACGTAAACAATTTTTTCTATAGTTTTTAATTTCAAATAAATTGTGTTTAGTTTCATTCATATAGGCTGACTCCTTTTTTAAATCAGATCGAACGTCTACGGGACGGTCTTCTGCCAAAGGATCGCGTACGAGCAATTCAGGAGGAATTGGCGGGATTTTTGGATGCAGAAGTCCTAGACCCGAAAGGGGAATACTATTCTGCTGTGTATAGACAATAGGGAATGTAAAAATAGCAACTTTGAAGGAATTGGCCGGTAGCATCGAATAGCAACTTTTGCATGTAGTGCATGAACTCGATCCGTGTATTGAATGTAATATTGTCATGATAATCTTGTGTAATATAAGGTTCCTTCATTGATAAGTGCAAAACACTAAATAAACAATAAAACAACCTAAATGAATTCTCTGCCGCGGCACAAAAAGTGGCGAAAATGCTGCCGCGGCAACAAAATGTGCCAAAATGAGTTCTCTGCCGCGGCAGAGAAATGGGCCAAATCTCTGCCGCGGCAGCAGGTTATTAGTCCCGGTTCGTGTTACGAACCGGGACTAATGCTCCACCCCCCTCGCGCTCTGATGCCGCCACGTGTGCCCCCATTTGTCCCGGTTGGTGGGGCAACCGGGACTAAAGGTTAAAGCTTTAGTCCCGATTGCCCCGTCCCGGTTGGGCAACCGGGACTAAAGCCCCGTACCAACCGGGACCTATAGCCCCGTTTCCACCAGTGTAAGAGTTAGTCGGGTGAATCACTTATCTCGGATCGAGAAGAGAGTCGGACTATTTAAGGGATGCCAATTATTCGCCTATAGTCTGACAAGGTATATCGTGAGGCAAAAGGGACTCGGACGTAAGTCGCATTGGAAAGGCAAGTCGTCATGACTCTTTGGTACTTGGGAGTCGGCACGTTCTGCTAGGAGCCGCTACCGACTGATCGATTGAGAGTCGGACTCCAATCGTGTCCAAGTAGCCATGAGCCTGCGGGGTCACACACTTAAGAGCGGGAGCATGTTCGGATTGGATCTGAACCTGTAATCTGGTTGGGTTGGACCTAAACCGGATTAGGACTGAGTTAGTGAGTTGGACTCACAGTGACTAGTGTTATATGGGCTTTAGTGAATGGGTCGCGTGAGCAGAGTCTACGTTCACTCCCTATATATAGTGGAGCACCGTAACCTAGAAAGGTTAATCGTTGTTCGGTTAGGTCATTCCATGTGTTGGAAACCCTAGATCCACAGCAGTCCAGCCGTCTTTACAAACCTAGCAGTTCGCCACCGGTGCTCCTCCTTGTACGTGTGGATACCAGCAGAGGTGATGTGCGATCAGCACCAGGACGATCGGATCGTGAGGACTGCACTGCATCAACTGACGCGCTTCATCAGTAATCCGCAACTGCGCGTCTAGTGGTAAACCTCGTGGCCTTCTACTTCAACTAGATCTTAGGATCACCACGTTAGAGGGGAAATTTTTTATTTTATCTCCGCGTGGCCCAACATGTACACAACTTTCAGATAAGATCACAAACAATACTATCATCATGAATCAATAATAAGTTTAGATCTTCAGATAATTTACTACCTAGGAGGGTAAATTTCTTAAAACCACCCTGATTACATTTGGCGCAAAATCAAATTTTCTTTAACTAATAAAATGGATTACATGATGTCTTTGTTGCCTCGTGTAAGATTATATCTTTACTGTTCTATTTTTAAGTTTAGAATAGATAATATTCTCCGATCCGTTTGAATGTGTAATAGAAGACGACTAACAAACAAAAAATAGGGAACCGCTTTTTTCCTAGGTGTTCTTGGCGGAGGCGATCTAGGAAGCCCTCGGCCACTGACATCACCAACGTTGGTTCCCATGCCCTCCCTCGGTCGGCTAGAGGGTGGGGGACCTCAGATGGGATGATCGGTCCTCATAGAATCTTCGAGTTCTTCACCTCCGGTATAGGGCATCGGTGGCGGCGAGAATAAAGGTCCTTCGGCATGCCCCAAATCGTGTTTTTCCCTGAAGGAGTGTCGACATGCTGGAGTTTAGAATCGATCGTCAAGCATTAGAACTGGCGTGTTAAAGGTTTGTCTACGACCGCGGCATTCAGTGGAGAGGATGGTGTCACAGCATATTGGTGTCCTCAAGTTCCGCCTTCGCATGATAAAGCTCAGCCAGGTACGGCTTCGTCAGGGAACTTGTGAGTCTGGTGTTCCCCTTCTCCGTCTGGCCGGAGCTGGAATTATCTCCCGCCCCTTATTGGTACTACCTTATCTGGCACGGCGATCTTTCGAGATTGTGGTCACCGACATTTTCTGGTCTACGTCGATGACTTCCCGGACGCTGCTTATACAAGTGCCTGGGTTTTTTCAAGATTTCTATGACATGAGCTTTGCTACGCCGGAGGTCCAGAGGCGGCTTCGAGCTTCGCCCACGGCACGCCGTCGAGGGATGCAGAAGCTGTCGAGCAATGCAGAAGGAAGATGGTACTGGACTTTTCAAGAACTTATATTTTATTTATTTTTGTGAGGATGATTGTAAGGATTGTTTTCAGATAATATATGGCTTTGTGCCTTTTGTGAAAAAAAAATCGACATTTAGAACCCACCTGACCCTGCAGCCTGCGGCGGCCCTTACCAGGCCTTGGGCTCAAATCCATCTGAACTGGGTGCCAACGGGCCAAGCCTAAGAAATTCGCTCGTGGCGGGCCTGCAGCATCCTAGAAATTATCGGCCTCGCGCTCGCTACACGCCTACACGCGCCGGCGCCGCCGTAGCCTCGGACGCACGCGTCGCTCCGAGGGCCATCCCCCCGGGCTCTCCGTCGCACCTGGTCGTGGTCGGTCGGGCGCGCGCGGCACACGAGCACCGCCCACAGCGCCGCCCGCCCGCGCGCGCGTGCAGGACGCCTCGCCGTCCAGCCAGCCACGCGTTCGCGCCCACACGTCAAGCGCAATTAAAGAACTGAAAAATACATGCTCGTGTTGTCGTGTCGAGATGATCCTCACACACAGGCACAGATCGATTTGCAACAGGGATCCAAGTCAACGGTGTGTGAACAAGGAAAAGGCCTCGGAGGTCGGAGCGTCGGGGCTTCTTCCTTGCAAGTAACCGCTGGCGTGTGCTTGAATTCCAGCCAGCAGCGGGCCAGTTGTTCTTCTAAGCAAAAGACAACGGGAAGCATCACTGTCACCGATCGTTTCTTTTTACACATTGATGATGATGATATACAGACGGACGATCCAGTTCCTTCCTTTTAAGAAAAAAAAATGCGCTACATGTTCCACGAGGAGTTGTAGACGTCCATTTCACCCAACAGCAGCTAGTGAACGCCAGACCAAGACGCGTGGTGTGGACGTACGTTGACTCCGCTAGCTAGCCAGCTCCACCACATTTCCTTCCGTTTAATTTTGGCACAGCACGACCAATCGCCGTATTCTTTACCACACCTACGCAATGCAACTACCCAATGAGGAGGCCAGACCCCATGAATACTCGCACGATTAACTAACAAGAACTCGCGGAATGTACCAAGACTCCGGCACCACAATGATCGCACGACCGAGTGCCGTATTTCGATCATCCACGACGCGATTGATTAGCATACACTACTTAGTTTAATCCTACTATTTTATCATCCCACGAGATGGCGAAACGCCTCCCGTGATTTGCTCGGACAAGCAATAGCAAGAGCAGTGGTACGAGACGGCCGTAGCACGTTAGCAGCCGGCAGCCGCAAACAGCAGGAGGACATCTTGGGCGCCACCCAACCGCAAGCAACGACGGGACCCTGGCGCGCCCACTTGGCGACAGCTGGCACTCCGGGGCCCCACGCTCGCGTCCAGTGTTACAGTACCGCGTGGCGTCCCCGCCCCCTGCTTACTCGTGGGCCCCCCGCAATAATTCGCTCCCCGCCTGTGCCCGATAAAGGGCCGAGCCCGGACGACGCGAGTTAACGCGCACACGACCAGCCAAAGCGGGAGCCGCCCACGGCCGAGTTATTTTTTGTAGCGCTTCTCGTCGCAGCGGAAGCCACCGGCGCGGAGGAGCCGCCACCGTCTCGCCGGACGGAGCTACGGTCCTGGGAGCCAGGAGTTGGGTGGTAGTCGAGGCTATGGAGCTAGGGGCAGAAGCGCGGCACCAGGTGGAGGAGGAGGAGGAGGAGGAGGAGGAGGTGGCGTGCGAGTGCTGCGGCCTCACGGAGGAGTGCACGGGGCCCTACATCGCCGGCGTGCGCGCGCGGTACGGCGGGAGGTGGATCTGCGGGCTGTGCGGGGACGCCGTCGCCGAGGAGATGGGCCGCGCCTCGCCGCCCCTCTCGCCCGCGGAGGCGCTCGACCGCCACGCCCGCGTGTGCGGCCAGGGCCGCCGCGCGTCCGCGCCGCCGTCGCCGGGAGACGAGCTCATCGACGCGCTGCGTCTCCTCCTGCGCCGCAGGCTGGGATCGCCGTCGCCGCCCAGGATGGTTCGCTCCACGCCGAGCAGCCCGAGGCGCGACGCCGCCGTCGTCTCCGCCGCTGCCGTGGTCACCGGGCCCGGCGCAGCCGGCGGCTCGCTCGCGCGCACGGAGAGTTGCTTCGCCGCGCTCGTGGAGTAAGATACAAAACGAGTCCCAGGAGGTCAGGATGAAAACAAAAACGAAGGAATGGTAGTCTTTTCTACCGATGAGTAGTTTCATTTTGCAATTTTCCTCGTGCCTTTGTGAATGCCACCATGTAATCTCGTTTCTAGCTTCTAGTTTAGGACGCGGTAGTGGTAAGAGGAACAAATAAAATTTGTACAAAGTATATCAAAATCGACTATATATAAAAGTGGAAGTAATTCCATGTTTCATCCTGCAGTTTCATTGTTCAGTTTTGACATCCTGAGCTTCTGCTTAAGTTCAGGCCTAGTCTGTTCTCCACCGGATGAGTCTGCATAACAATGCACCTCTTCTCGCCGAAAAGCAAATAACAAAAAGGCGCGGTAGTTTTGTCCCAATCATCTGATCTGAATAAGAAGGTGGAACACTGAACCAGACCATCTGTTCCGTTTCCTATCCGGTGATGATAAATGGATTCTGATTCGCAGCGGAGGCACAAGATAGAGCAGGATAGCTCGATCACTTTCTTCTTTTTGTCTTAGATGAGCTTGATCACTTTCTGGTTCACGGATGAACTTCTGGTTGGCAACAGAACTGAATTACGGTATGGAGCAGGCCAGCCGATTTGTTTTCAACTGCAATAGTGTAGTTATTAAGCTTTTTTTTTTACAGCGCATGACACACGTGCACTTGCTCAAGATAGAGCCTCGCTCGCAATCAGGGTGCCACTGCCACAGAGCTCTGTATCTGTCCAGCGCCATCTCGATCGTTCCCATAATAAACCTTCTTAGTTTAGCTGCTAATCAGACAAACATAACCACGGACGTTACTGTTAGAGCCGACTACTGGGCTACTATAACACGCTACATGTTGCTGGCCGACGTACGTGTCACCTACGTGCTCATATTTAATTGCGAGATCAGACTTAACACTGAAGTGTATCCGCCCGTGCAGACAAATATCTTCTCCACGCAACCTTGGATCAGTCCACCTAATCAGGACTCTGTCTCCATGTAATCTCGTCACCAAGATATAAGTAATGCAGCAGCATCAGCAGCTGCTGTAGTATTTTTTCTTTTAGGGGTAAGCTGATGTAGTAGTAAAAGAGTGGATGGAGTGTGTGTCAGTGATCGAACGCCATGACGGATCCACATCAGCATGGCCCCGTCGATGTGGACACGGAATACGGATCAGCAATCAAACCGGAATAATCCGTCGTGGCCATTTCCTGCCACTTTTTACACTTTTGTTTTGATTTGGAGAGCATGGGCGTGGCCCGGAGAATGTCTCCTCTCCTTTAACTCAAACCAGTGATCGAAAGAATCGCTTGGAGGATTTTTCAGCCGCGTCCTCCAAACACATCTTTAAAGGCCTTTTGCTCGCATCAAATGAGAAGATGTGGCAGTTGCGCGTCCACCTTGCGCGCAAGGTGTTCGCCGTTTGCTTCGGTAGGCTTCATTTCATGGTTGTTGCCTCTCTCGCCGCCGCTAGGTTGATTGGCGATTTTGTTGGTTGCTTCATAGACATGGACAACGACGAGGAGTTGTTGATCCATGCAATGATGAAAGATGAAGCTGCAGCGAACTTTGGTGAACACGAGCACCTCAAGATCCTATCTTGTCTTCTACAATTATAAGCCAACGAGATGAAGAGGCATGCTCCATGCTGTGGAGGTTGGAAAGTTGGGAGAATGAAAACAAAGCCAAGGAAGAGGATGAGAGCCATTGCATGCTCTATGCAAATATTTTTTCGACGAAGCAACGTATACCTAAAAGGATTTTCGCCCGCACTATAATATGAACAAGGAGTTGCTCATCTAGATTCTTCATGGCGTGCGAGAATAGATGACTACTTCGTGTCAAAGAAATATTACACCGACATGGATAGTTTCTTCAATGAGGTTGCATGCATATGGAGCTCCTGGAGATTGAAAAGATGAGTACATTCGCATGAGTGAGTCCACAGTCATTGACTGCATTTATAGATTCTATAGAGTGGTGATGGGAAAGTTTGGGCAAGACTATTTGAGAGGGCTAAATAAAGGAGAGACTGCTAGGATTATGAAAGAAAACGCATCGAGATGCCCTTAGATCCTCGGAATCATCGATTGCAAGAACTAGTCATGGAAGAATTGTCCATTTTCTTGGCATACTTGTACAAAGGGCGTCATGGAGAGTGTAGTGTGGTACTTGAAGTTGTGGCAGATCAAAAGTTGTGGATTTGGCATGCTTCCTTTGGCATGGTGGAATCTTACAATGACATCAATGTGTTGCAGCGCTCACCGGTGTTTGCGAGACTGGTTGAAGGCCATGCTTCATCTTGAAACTATCATATCAATGGGCATGCATATACCAAGACGATGAAATCTATCCAAGATGGTCGATATTGGTGATATCAATCCCCGAGCCTCTAGGTCAGATGAAGTCTTGGTTTTGTTCTCCCCAGGAGAGTTGCATGAGGATATCGAGCAGGCATTGGTGTGCTCCATTTTTTATTTGTTATTGCCCGGTACTGTGCTCTTACTTGGTCCCAACATCATATGTGGGAGGTGAAAAATGCATGTGTGATCATGCACAACATGATCAACGAGAGTGAGCACAAGTATCTAGCAAATAATGATCATCCCTATGAGTGTCATGATCCTCTTGTCATTGTTGATCTCCGGATATTGGCAGAGTTTGCACATTTTTCATCAAGCATGCAGAAATCCATGACTTAAATGGTCATGAGCAACTACAAAATGAGCTCATATTGCATCGATGGAGCCTCAAAGGAGAGGCCTCTTGATCGAGTGAACTTCAATTTATTTGAGCTGTATGAATTATTTTATTTCTAGTTTCAAATATTTTAGAACTAATTTATTATGCATGCAAACTTGACTAGATTATTGAAACATGGTTGAAGTTTCAAAAATAACAATTTGATGGCATGTTTGGCGGCCGCGGGTGGGAACGGGTGTGCCCCAAACGCGACTACATGCATCAGCACCCCTAATCGAATGAACCGGTGCTTCTGGCGAACATCATTTAGGGGTCGCGGATAGAGATGATCTTAGCCACCCAGGACGACCTCACTTGTCTCCTTTCTGGTTTTTTCTCTCGATCTGAAATTAGTTTTGCAGAATTGAAAGCGGCGACACCACCGCCTCTAGGGTTGCAAACGCACAACCCGTAAACCGGCATGTAGATATGCCAAAAATAAACATATACCAATCTCAAATAAAAATTGCACTAATTTAACTTTTGGTATACCTACATGCGAGTTTATATGCGGGCACTTGCTTGCAACCCTAACCACATATGTGGCTAGAGACAAATAACAGGTCGAATGAACTTCCCATTGTTGCTAGTGTATTGTTTTCCAAGTTAGTTTCTCACCAGGCAGGAGGGTCCATCTCAGATGTAGCAACGTTGCGGTGGTATGCATCCGTAGCCAGAGAAGACAAGCAGAGTCTTATAGCCGGTCCCCTGTTAGTCCAACTTAGCTCACTTGTGACCTGGCTATACATAAGCCGCGCCAATTATTGGAGGGTTTAGCCCTTAATTAACTACCCTTCTCACAGTGATCATCTCTACCTGCAAATAAAGCAAACTAGTTTCAAGTAGTAATTAACTGTTGCAACCATCCATGCATAGAAGATCGCTCCGGCCTTCCGAACTGTGTGAAGTTTGGCACACTATTTTAAGAAGATGCTCGTGCTCCTGCTGTTGACTCGGAACATGACAAGACAGACAAAAAGAGGTTGATGCCCTTCCACTAGACGTGCCAAGAGAATGAGCGGAAAGCGTGAACACAATAATTGGCGGCTAGGGGTGGCCCGCTCGCACCTGTCCCGTTCATGCGCACTCGAGTGAGTTTACCGAAGGAAGGAATCATCAGAGCCTTCGATATTTTTCCCTTCCGGCCGTCCCTAGGAGACGCAAAACACTAGCGTCGTGACCAACCTCGCCTAGCATAGCCCGTGAGCAGAACGGGGCTCCCTCTCGTGCTCTTCTACCAGATGCCGTTTCGGCATTTGCCAAATAGAACGGGGGACATCGTACAGCGATCTCTCGAATGCAGCAGAACTTGAGGAGAAGGGCAGCAGACGTGTGAGGCCGGTCGAGCTCGTGTGCCCACTGCACTGCGGCACTGGCCATCCGAGGAGCAGGGCATGTGTGATCTGATCGCCGGTCATCCGTCCATCCGTCCATCCGTCCGTCAGAGGTGATGTGAAAACTAGGAAAATGATGGATCGTTGTACGTGAGGCTGGAGCACAGGCCAGCGCGGGACACATGCCCAACCCCAACCGACGCGGAAAACGTGATGATTTCGGCGTGTCCAGGGCTCGATAATTTTAGGCTGCATCATATGCTGTGTGCAGCTCACACAAGCAACCGGTGGCCGCCTCAGCTCGACGGGCAGTTGGGCACTCGACGATTAAGATCACGATCGCCATCGATTCGAGTAGTACGATCCAAGCAAGGAGACGTACTGCTATCTACAGTCGAGAGCCTGTTGCCGACGGACAAAACCACGATCGCGAGATTGACGACGACTGAGACTGACTGAAAGGAACGGAGAAAGTAACAGGGTTTCATGTTCAGTCGTTTTTGCTGTTTATGACCTGTACCGCTGGAGCAGTGAACGCCCAGCCCCGCGGAGTAGTACACCAAACTGTATCGGACTGGTGAGTTTGGTGGTCGAAAGATGCTCGACGAGTCGACGTGACACGCAGGAGCGACAGTAACCCTGCAGAGTATGATTGTACGGCGAATGAGGCAGCCATTCGCAGGAAAAAAAAAAAGAGAATTAGGCAGCCTTTCCTCCGTTGCTGCACGTGCTAATAGAGGCCTTCGGTTCCATTGCTGCACGTGCAAATAGAGGCCAAAAGGGCACAAGACAATGGGCTTTTGCAAGGTTTGGCAGAAGATTTGCTAGATGATGGGATAGATGTCATCCACTATGAGGGTGAAACCCTTTTCTATTATAGGATCACCTAGACGAAGCTAGAAATTTGAGATTTATTTTATGGATTTTTGAAAAAAATTGATGGGCTTCAAAATCAATTTTCACATAAATGAAATTAATTGTTTTGAATCAGCTACTTAGAAGCAAAAGGAGTATACAAATATTTTTTACTTGCAAAACTGATATTTCCCTTTTAAGTACCTTGGGCTGCCTATGCATTACAAAAAAACAAGGAATGGTTGGAAGGGTTCACAAGATAAAGTTGAGAAACAAATTGTTTCTTGGAAAGGAAATCTAGTTTCCATTGGAAGTAGATTAATTTTGGTTGAAACTTGCTTAAGTAGCGTTCCTGGTTATACGATGCCATTTTTTAGAGTGCCTAAAGGCGTTGTTAAAAGATATGACTTCTTCCAAGCCAGGTTGCTTTGGCAGGAGAAGAAAGGAGTTAGAAAATATCACTTAGTCCGTTGGTCAGATGTGACCTAGGGATCCAGGAGGACTCGGAGTATCTAATATTCAGGTTAAGAACACTGGGTTACTTTGTAAGTGGATTTCGAAATTTGGAAACGAGGATGGGCTATGGAAGGACATGATTAGAACAAAGTATCTAAAGAAAAATACTTTGGCTCAACGTAAATCATCTCCTACCCACTCTCATTTCTGGGCTAAGATTATTGTTGTTAAATATATCTATAGTTGTCGTCAATTTTTTTTGGAGACGGTCGTGAGACAAGATTTTGGGATGATAATTGGATAGGGCATAAACATCTTTATTTACTAGACTCTACAATATAACTTTTAGTCAACATATTATTGTTCATACATTTTTTACCAAAAGGTTGGTCTTGTCTAAAGTTTAGAAGTTTCCTTAGAGAGGAAATGTTGATGATGTGGGAGAAGCTGCATGAGATGTGTGCTGATGTTCATTTGAGTGATAATCCGGATAGAGTTAAGTGGTTGTTGACTAAGTCCGGTTCTTTTCAGTTAAGTCAATGTACATGTACTTGATGACTAGCAGAGTAGAGTTTTCCTACAAGTTTATATTGTCTTTGAAGATTCCTTTCAGAATCAAAGTTTTTTGCTGGTTCGTAGTGAAAAATTGAGTCTATACTAGAGATAGTTTAAAAAGAAAGGGGTGGAGATGTTGGGATTCCAGTGCAAAAAACAAATTTACTAAACGCGTAACCCTAATTGCTCAAGTTCTATATATTAGTAATGCAGTAACAGAGGAAGACAACAGTAACGTACCCTTAAAGACCGAGAGAGCATTACACTCATGCAGAAGCGTGGTTGATGTTGTCATACCCTTCTGATCTCAAGGTCACGAAGCTCCTCGCACATCACCCCTTGTCCAGGTCCTCATACGATGGCCCGGGTAGCTCCAAGTGTAGCCCCACCAAGCTGTCACACACATACGGTGCAAGACAACGACTCCCGAGCTCGGATCCCGCCAAGGTTGCGAAAGAAGATCTCCTGGCTGAATTCCTGCAGCACAACGATGCGCCATAGAGGTATTGTGTGTCGTGTACAGTCCTTTACGTGGGACCGCGTACTTGCAAAGGCAACTAGAGAGAGAGAGGGAGGGATATTCTAGCCAAAGAGAATATCTTATTGGTGTGTCGTTAATCCTCCCATGGGCACCCTTTTATATAGGCTAAGGGAGGTGTATCCTCCCTCTTAGGTGCCTCATGTGGGACCAAACATAAAAGAAAACAGGGAAAAAAGTGAGGCAGAGCCGGCTAGGCCACAAGTGCCCATACCAACAACCGACACAGCTACCAGCCGGCGGCAGCATTAGCCAACCGGGATGGGCCGGCGGGCACCACGGGGCCCATCTCCCAGGCGCCTGCGGCAGCCTGGCATGGCTCCTGGGTAGGCTGGCGCGTGGCAGCCCAGCTCACCTCGCAGCCGAGCGCGCCTCGCGCGGCGACGGTGAAAGGGCATTTATTTCTTTCATATTGTTTTGATGTTTGTTGACAACACTTGGATAGGTTTAATATGTTGTTAAATGTTTTAGGATATATCAGATTCATATGTGTAATTTACACCCAAGGAAAAAGAGCCTCATAGGATCAAAATATGCACTGTAAATATTCTGGCGGACTTTCCGGCTGATATGGGCCGGACTGTCCGGCCATAGCGGAGTGTCCGGCCAATTGTGCCGGAGTGTCCGGCCCTGGCGAGTCGCCAGATTTTCCTCGCGAGGTGTGGACAGTCTGTATACCTGTTCGGACACTACCCGGACACCTGTCGGACACTACCCGGACACCTGTCGGACACTTGCCGGAAACTTTGTCAGGACGGAGTGTCCGGCTGGCTCACGCTGGAGTGTACGACTATGCTAGACTGTTCGGTCCGTATATGCCTGACCGTCCGGTGTAAGTGAGTCCCAACGACTCTAATTTCAGGGGCCCTATAAAAGGACCCTTTCTTCTACCTTGGGAGCTGCTCGACCAGGCCAAGAACAGCATCACATTTTGAGCCACCAAATCCACAAGATCTCTTCACTCAACCATCCAAAGTCATTGTGATGTGGACATCCCATCTATTGATACAACCGTTGTACCTACAACTACACATATACAAGGACCTACCACTCGATCTCGTGCCAAACAACTTAACTATCAGGTACTTTCGTTTCTTGGAACTATTCCTCACATGCATGAGAATATGATGTTGCCTAAATCAGATGTATTTCTTACTCTTAGGAATGATGGACCAAGCATGGATGAGAGGGACAAGCATTGGAGCATGGTCGTGCATGGAGATGGCAGCAAGCATGTGATGAGTCAAGAGAAGGCCACGGATGAAGATTTCAGAACTTTGAGGCCACCATAATGAAGAAAGAAGGCTTGGACGAAATATTCAAGATTAATACTTCACCAATTCGTCCATAGCTTAATATGGTGCTGTGACACCTTTATTTTGGGTCAGGCCCATGTAATTTTCGCAGGATTTTAAATAGCCACTTTTTAGAGTCCGTATTTGAGAGAAAAAGGACTTCTAGGGTTGGATTCGGCCACCACTTCCATGGCTGGCCGAAACCCCATATTTTCCCCCTTAAATACTCCCCATAGCTGTCACCATAGACTCGGATTTTGTTTAGACATTAAGTTAGCCATCATAGCAACTTCGCCAAGGCTCGAGCGTCGCAGAGGCCTCTTGTACTTCGCACCTATGCAGGATCCCACATTTTCAATAAAGCTTTTATCTTAATACGCAATATCTTGATTGCAATATTAGTTCTTACTTATTCTCGATTTCAGGTAGGAATTCAGACCCTCGCTGGTCAGGCTGATCGTGTTCCCACAAGATCGGTAACCTCCAGGAGATTGGCCTAGCGATTGCATTGGCGCTCGTGCTCACAGTGTAGTCAGATCGTCAAGCCCGAACTCCACCAAATCGACTATCACCATCTCATCGAAAGATCGGACACCTTTGCCCTATCAAGTGGTATCAGATTTCAGGTTGCTCAGTGAGATTTTACTGTTTTCATAGATTAGATCTGTTTTACCTATAACCCACGAAAAAGCCAAAAACACAGTTAGAGTTTAGATCCATCCCATCACCAATCTACGCCTTGCATTATCTTTTCAGTTTTGCATTGTTGAATTTGTGTCTACATCGTCGCGTTGAGTTGCTGGTCTTAGTGTCTCGTCCCTTAGAGTTTCGAGTTCTGATCATAGTAGTCACCGCCACACTCGCCGATCACCGCCACCATATTCCGCCACCATATTCCGCCGCCATACACCCAGCCACCATAAACCCTAATACCCCGCCACCGCCTTCCTACCGCGACACAGATCCGATCACCATTCCTGCCGCGGCACGAGTCCGAGTTGAGTTATTGTTTCTTAGTTTTATTTTTTACTTTCCTTCCTTGTTGTTTCCGTGTTGAGCTATAGTCCGTGTCGAGTTAGAAGTTCAGCCGTAAGTCCAGGAGAGCAAACAAAGTCTGGAACCGCCTCCAAAAATTTTTTCTGGCTATACTGATTTTCGGCCCCGGGGATCACTTTTCTCCATCGGCCGTTATAGCGACATTTTTTGGCGCCTGCGCGCTTTCCCGAGCATAATACAAAAATTTCGAAAAAAAAATTGGGGGCTAACCTATTTTTAGACCCCGTAGATCAGTTTTAGACACTCACCATCATAGTGATTTTCAGCATCTCGGTTCGCTTTTCAGGGTGCCATATCATCATCCATTGCTTGTTGTGTCGCGTCGTGACATCGTTGGTGATCTAGGCTCGCGTCTCTAGTACGGTATAGCCTAGAACCAGCACAGTACCGTCGTTGAGCATTTTTTCAACATTTGCATTACTGTGTTGATAATTGCTAACCCCTTTGCTAAGCCTTCCCAGAGCTCCACAGATTTCTCCACGTGTGGTGTCTCGACTCCTGGTAATCGCTCTGTTCAATCTCTGGACTCACTGATCCTCGCGGTTGCACATCGCCTTTTCCTGCTGTTTGGTAAGAACTTGTAAGAGCTCCGTATATTGCTTGACGGATTACACGTGCCTTCCACCATATTTCCGTAGTATATACCTGTGCTTTTTAAAGGACTAACCATGATAGATACTTCGCGGAACCCTACCATAAGGACGAACCAAGAACTACATGCCCACTTTTCCGAGCACTTGGTCGGTCGCGCTGAAGATGTGGATACACGCCTAGGGGAGTTTGACACCAAGCTCACCAACGCCATGGACAAGATCGATGGACTCGAGAAATCCTTCAACGACAAGCTTGACGCTCGGTTCAAGGAGGTTTTGGACAGATTGCCGGCACCCGCACCCGCACCCGCCCCATTGGCACCTCGGCATGGCGCACGGCGCATTCCGATCACGGGTCGTACTGTTGGTTCGGCTGCCGCCACACCTCAGGCGGCTACCGCTGCAGCTAAGGCACCTCAGACTTCCGCCGCGGCTACTGCTGCGACATTGGGGACAGACGACGGGTACTACTACGACCCCGACGACGACGATCTGTTTGACGAGGAGGTTGAACAACCTTCACACCCTGCTGGCCGTCCTTACTACCGCAACGCTCGACCACCGGTACGTGATGATGATCATGTTGCAAAGCTTAAATTAAATATTCCATCTTTTGAGGGTAAATATAATCCTGATGCATATCTTACATGGGAGATGGAAGTAGAACAACGTTTTGCATGTTTAAAATATCCTGAGAATATGCGTGTTAGTGCTGCTACATGTGAATTTACTAAATTTGCTTCCCTTTGGTGGTCTGAGTATTGTCGTTTAATGCCTACTACTATTCCTCATACTTGGACTGCTTTAAAAACTGCTATGCGTGTTTGTTTTGTGCCTCCGACTTATCAACGTGATTTACTAAAGAATCTGACACGTTTGGAACAAGGGAAAAATTATGTAGAAGAGTATTATCAGGAATTGCAAATGGGGATGGTTCGGTGTGGTCTTGTTGAATCTACTGAACAAATTCTTGCACGTTTCTTTGGTGGATTAAACAAGGACATTCAACACATATTAGATTATAAGGAATATAATTCTATCACCCGTTTGTTTCATCTTGCTTGCAAAGCTGAACGTGAAGTGCAGGATCGCCAAACACCCTGGAGGAGGACTAATAATTCTGCAGGTCGCACATCCACTTGGACATCCGGACAGTCAGCGCCTCCTTCTCATGATTCGCCACCAGCTACTACCACATCCAAGGCCACCACAAGATTTCCAGCTGCTCCTCCACCGTCATCCAATGCTCCTGCTCGTAGTGCATCTTCTATGGCTTCCACGGGTAAAACAAAGGATATACAATGCCGCAAGTGTTGGGGTTTTGGTCATATTGAGAGACAGTGCACAACACAGCGTGTTATGATGGTGTGTGATGATGGTCAATCCGATTCAGCAAGTGAATTTGATGAAGATACATTAGCCCTTATTTATGCCCGAGATGGAGACAATTGTGATTCTGATGAAGAGACAGAGGTAATGGGAGCTGAAGCTGCTGATCAATACAAGAGCTTAATTACACAACGTGTGTTGAGTATGCAATTGAGCAAATCTGAGCAAGATCAACGCCACAACCTGTTCCAAACACGTGGTGTTGTCAAGGAAAGAGCTATACAGATCATCATTGATGGAGGGAGTTGTAATAACCTGGCTAGTGTTGACATGGTAGAGAAGCTTGCACTTCCAACAAGACAACACACACATTCATATTACATCCAATGGTTTGAGAGTTCTCGCAAGATCAAGGTAACAAGAATGGTACGCGTGCATTTTACTATTGGTACATATTCTGATTTTGTTGATTGTGATGTTGTACCTATGCAAGCTTGTTCTTTGTTACTTGGTAGACCATGGCAATTTGATAGAGAATCTGTCCATAATGGCAAAACTAATCACTAATCTCTTATGCATGATGGAAAGAAAATTGGTCTAAAACCTATGACTCCCGAACAGATTTTAAAAGATGATCTTGCTAGAGCTAGTAGAGCTAAAACTGAGGAGAAAAATAAATGTGAGAATCAGATTGTTGCTGCAGATTGTGTACCACCAAAGAACACTAAATCTGATTCTAAACATGCTACTGAAATTCGTTTGAAGAGTCCATGTATGCTTGCAAATAAAATTGATATTGCTGAACTAGATGTAAACAATACTCAATGTTTTGCAATTATTTGCAAAGAGGTTTTGTTTTCATTTGAGGATATGCCTCCTTCTTTGCCACCCGCTATTGCTAACCTTTTGCAGGAATATGAGGACGTTTTTCCCGCTGAGCTGCCACCAGGACTACCTCCTATTAGATGAATTGAGCATCAAATTGATCTAATTCCTGGTGCTACATTGCCCAACCGCGCGCCATATAGAACCAATTCAGAGGAGACAAAGGAGATACAATGCCAAATCCAGGAACTACTCGACAGAGATCATATGCGTGAGTCCCTTAGCCCCTGTGTTGTTCCTATTATTTTGGTACCTAAGAAAGATGGTTCTTCGCGCATGTGTACTGATTGTAGAGCTATCAATAATATTACTATTCGATATTGTCATCCTATTCCACGTTTGGATGACATGCTTGATGAATTGAGTGGCTCAACCATGTTTTCTAAAGTTGATTTGCGTGGTGGTTACCACCAGATTCGTATGAAATTGGGAGATGAATGGAAAACAGCATTTAAAACTAAGTTCGTTTTATATGAGTGGTTAGTGATGCCATTTGGTTTAACTAATGCACCTAGCACTTTCATGAGATTAATGAACGAAGTTTTACGTGCTTTCATTGGACGTTTTGTGGTAGTCTACTTTGATGATATTCTGATTTATAGCAAATCTTTAGAGGATCATTTAGACCATTTACGTGTTGTTTTCAATGCTTTACGTGATGCATGTTTGTTTGGTAATCTTGAGAAGTGCACCTTTTGCACCAATCGAGTTGCGTTTCTTGGCTATATTGTTACATCACAGGGTATTGAAGTGGATCCAGCCAAGATTGAAGCTATTGAGAATTGGCTGCAGCCCAAGACGGTCACACAAGTGAGGAGTTTTCTTGGCCTCGTTGGTTTTTATAGGCGCTTTGTCAAAAACTTTGGATCAATTGCCGTGCCGCTGAATGAACTTACCAAGAAGGATGTGCCCTTTGCTTGGGGCGATGCACAACAACAGGCCTTCGTCATATTGAAAGATAAGCTAACACATGCTCCCTTACTCCAACTTCCTGATTTTAATAAGACTTTTGAGCTTGAATGTGATGCTAGTGGAATTGGTTTAGGAGGTGTGTTATTACAAGAGGGAAAACCTGTTGCATATTTTAGTGAGAAATTAAGTGGGGCTAGTCTGAACTATTCTACTTATGACAAAGAATTATATGCGTTGGTTCGGACATTAGAAACTTGGCAACATTATCTATGGCCTAAAGAATTTGTTATACATTCTGATCATGAATCTTTGAAGCATATTCGTAGTCAAGCTAAGTTGAATCGTCGTCATGCAAAGTGGGTTGAATTTATTGAGTCTTTTCCTTATATTATCAAACACAAAAAGGGTAAAGATAATATTATTGTTGATGCCTTGTCGCGCTGTTATACTTTGTCATCTCAACTTGACTTCAAAATATTTGGATTGGAAACTATTAAGAAACAATATGTGCATGATGCTGAATTTAAAGATGTGTTGCAGAATTGTAGAGATGGTAGATGACGAGGTTTCATCTCGTCAATGCCCATTGTTATGGACTTGGGTTTTGGAGAAGATGGGGATGCTGGAGATCGTGGCACGGTTAACAGACAAGCAACCAGGGGACACGAGATTTACCTAGGTTCAGGCCCCCGGAGGGAAAACCCTACTCCTGCTTGTCTGCTCTTTGATTACGGCGGAACCGAAGGTTACAGGGTGCGCAGATTCGATCTGGCGTGGATGCGTGTGCGAAAATATGAGTCAAGTCTTTCTAGGACGTGCCCTCCTAGCCTTTATATAGACTTAGGCAGGTCCCGGGCGTAGTCCTAGTCGGTTACAAGTTCTAGGGTTTTACCCCTTTGAATTTCCTATCTCCTCTAGTCTTGCTCTCCAAGGATCCGAAGACGTTATGGGTCTTGGCCACCCGAAAATCTTCATGGGTCAGCGTATGTCTGCCGTGGGCCTTCCTTGGGCTGGACTAGGTATGCTGAAGTTACGTACCCGTAGGGTATAACCATGTCAGTAGCCCCCGAGTGATCAGTCGAATCGTAGATTCGGCTGAGGACTCTTCCATCCTTCGGGAGCAGCTATATGTTAATAGTATATGTGTGTAGGGATTGTTGATGCGTGTGCCTGACTCACCCGACGGATCAGGGTCAGTTAACTGTCTTAGGACGAAACAACACGATCTTCTTCAAGTTCGGGTCCCTTAACCCGGGCCTGGAACATATGCTGGCGTAATTCAACTCAGGCCGTGGAGGACTTATAAGAGTGGAATTCCAGTGATTTTAATTGGTGTACCAAACGCGTCCGTCGGGATTTTTCATCGTACCTGCTGGTACGGATTCATACTAGCAGAGCGCAGTCAGGTGCGTTGCCAGGCCATCAGATGATATCTGTAGGTCTTATCTTTGCGTCGCAGACGTAGCATCCGAACATTTATCACCTCGGAGGTGCTTCGGGTGGCCAAGGAGATTGTCGCTCACTCAGCGTTTTGTTGGGGCAGAGTTGCCAAAAAGTTTTTGCGTGCTGATCCGAAAGATCGCAGTCGAAGATTTCATAGGGTGCGCGACCAGCGCTCCCTATGAGAGTAGCCCCCAAGTGTCTGTTCGAGTCATAGACTCGAACGGAGACTTTTAGTTCAAGCATTGTTTCAATCATTAGGTCCGCAGGACTCGAAAATTTTCGGATGCTTAAATCCATCCTCCCTATGGGAGTAGCCCCCGAGTCCGTAGTGGAGTCGTAAACTCGACGTAGGACTCAGAGAAATAATTTTGTCCTCATTTGTCTGTCGGGTGCGCGGCCAGCGCTCCTGATAGGAGTAGCCCCCAAGTATTTAGTCGAATCGTAGATTCGAGTGAGTACTTTTAGCTGTGGAGCCGAAATGGTGCTAGTATATCTTTTGATGACGTCAGTGCTTACAATTGATGACCTCAAGCGTCTACTACGCCAGAGATGACTTGACTGGACGAAGCGTGGGTCCCACTTGCTGACTTTGAATTGACCGGTCATGCGCGGCATGGAGATGATTACGGCGTCTCCTCGATTTCCGCACGTAGTGGACGGCGTGGTATCGACGGTTCATTTTGGTGCTGACACGTGTACGGCCAGATCTACCGTTGGCGTTAGGTCTTCTCGATGGACGGCCAGTGTGCGTCGTCTTCGCTGTTATAATCCCTGGTGAAATCGTGGTTTGTTTTTCACCGTAGCAGTTCATCTATTCACTGCCCCCTCGTTCTTGAGCTATTCTTGCTGCGCGCTGAGAGTTTCCTCCACATTTCCTTTGTCTTTCTTCGTTGGCAACGCCACCACCGCCGTAGCGCCATGGTGAAAACAAAGAAGTCCTCATCTACAGTTGGGACCAGCGCCGCCAGAGGCAAGAAGGGCACCGCCACTGCTCGCGTCACCGATGGTGGCTGACGGCGATCAGAAACGCGGGAGAGCGATCTCTACAAACTGCACGAGCGGAGCCTGATCCCGCAAGACACGACGGCCGTGCGACTCCCCGGCAATGAGGTAATCCCCCGTCCCCCATCTGGGTATCGGGTTATGTTTGTTGCCTTCATGATTCGCGGGTTTTCTTTTCCAGTCCATGACTTCCTTCGTGGACTGCTCTTTTTCTATGGGGTTCAACTCCATCATCTGTCTCCCAACTCCCTTCTCCACATTGCGTGTTTTATCACGCTTTGCGAGTGTTGGCTTGGCATTGAGCCGCACTTTGGCCTCTTCCGGAAGCTTTATTCCGTGAAGAGGTAGTCTGGTTCAGATGGTGTGTATCCCATTGGGGGTTTCATCATCTCTCTCAGTCCCAATGTGCAATTATTTTCCTTTTCCATGTCCGAATCTGTCCAGTACTGGCGGAGGAAATGGTTTTACATCCGTGACTCCGTACTGCCTGGGCAAGATTTTGGTCTCGTTCCTTTTGACCCCTCCCAATTGATTGAGAAGAAAAGATCCTGGAAAAACCAAATCTTAGACGGTGAGGTGGCGGAGATAGAGGCCCTGTACCGTCGTGTGGAGGATCTCCAACTGATTCCTGAGAAGGAGGTGAACGGTGTCGACATCATCCGGATGTTTCTTGAGCGTCGGGTGCAGCCTCTCCAAGCGAGGGTGCACCCGATGTTCCTTTACTCTGGGCGCCGTGATCCAACGAGGGTTTCGAGTGATAAAATCTCCGAGGTGGAACTTGACAAGGCTCTTCGCGCGCTGTTGAAGTTCAAGGCCGACGAAGAAATCCCGGGGAAGTCGCTGACTCCTCCCTTTTCTTCGACGTTGGTCGTACTGAAGGTGTAGATTTGCGCACGTAGTGCTTCCCTTTTGTTTTTGTCAGCTGTGTACTTTTTCCTTTGTTTGCTAACAAAGTTCCTTTTCCTTTTGCAGAGCTTCAAAGTGCCGGGCATGGCACCACCGTTTCCCGAGAGGTATCCGAATGCCCCGGATAATGAAGTGGTGGATTCCGTGTCCGAGCTACCGTCAGCGCGATCCCCAGCGGAGGATGCCGACGAATCGAGTGAGGACCATTCGCGCGAACGATCACGGAGCTCTAGCGAGTCGTCAGATGCCTCGACTCCTCCGACTCCCAGAAATCCTCTGGGCCTTGAGCGTCGTGATGATGTTCATGGGGGTTCTTCCTCTCCCCTTCCTGCCATTCCTGTGCGGGCTGTTGCTCCGCACCCGCCAGCAAAGCGGAAGAAGGAAGAAAAGAAGGAGGAGAAGAAGGAAGAAAAGAAGGAGGAGAAGAGGGCCCGAAGGGCTTCTCCTGTCTTCGACCTGAGCGCGTTGGGCTCGTAAGTTTTCTTGTTGCCACTGTTGTCCTTTGTTCCCTTGTTATTTTTGCACCTATTTTGATTGGTTCGTATGCAGGCAATCCTCCGACGGCTCTAGTGATGGTGCGCGCGAGATGATGGGGGAGTCGAACATTGCGTCGCCTCCTCCTCAGACGGTGGCGACTTCTGGTGACGCTGCGCCAGTTCCTCCTGTGCAGGAGGGGCTGGTGGTTGCGCCTCAGAATTTCGCAGGCGGGCCTGCGGGTTCACCTTCGGAGCACGTAAGTTTTTCTGCTTGATGTTACGGGGGGAGCCCCCGAGTGTCTTCGTATGCTATTGTTGTGTAATGCTTCTTTGTGTTGGGCGTAGCCCCCAAGTCCTGCTCTTACTACTATTGCCTGTTGCTGCAGCCTTTTGTCCAAGAGGCCAAGCGGCTGGTGGAGGAACGCCTGACGCTGGAGGCGAAACTGCGGCAGCTTCAAGGTATTCGTCTGCCTTGTAGTACTTCTCTTGCTTATCCTGGTCCTGTTCGTTGACACTTGCTTGTTGTAAATGCAGAGGAGCATAACGACTCTCTCCGTGAGGTCGATGCTCTGAAGAAGAGCCTTGGCCAATCGGAGCAGAAGGCCGAAGCTGCCGCTGATGCGAGAGAGCGCCTTGAGCTGGAGCTGACGAAGGCAGCCGAAGCGAAAAAGCGTCTGCAACAAGAGGCCGCAGATCGTGAGGAGCAGCTGGCCACCGTTGCGGCTGCTCGTGAAAAAGGGGTGGCGGAGAAGCTCATGGCTGCTGCCAAGGCTATTTCAGGTGAGCATTAGCTTTTGTACTTGCTCCTTTTTCTGCGGATCTTCTTCTATGTTGCCTTTCTTCATGTTTTCTTCTTTTTTGTCTCAGATGCCGCAGGCATCGAGTTCGACCACGGTGCTCTGGAGCACGGGAGTGCTCTAGATGATGCCACTGTAGCGGTCGCTGCAGCACCGTCGTCAACTCCCTCGCCAAGGCGAAAGAGGTCCTTGGTCGCTTCTACCAGGAGCTCTTCCCGAAGGGCGCATCCCTTGAAGATGTGGATGCCCTGGCAGAGGCTCTGTCAGCTGACGCGCCTGCAGCGTATAAGCGCAAGCAGAAGGGCATCGGCGCGTCCGTCGGGCTGGCGATGGCCATGGCGGCTGGGGCGGAGCTGGACCTGCCCCAGATTACTTCTCGGATGCCTACAACTGCGGATGGATCCGAGGTAGCCTTCGCCGCCTACTCCGCTCGCTGCAGACGATATGGGCCCAACCTCATTGACTTGCTGTCTGAGTATGCATTGCGGCAGCAGGGCGAGGCCAAAGCTAGGCAGTCTGGTTCTGAGGCGACTCAGTGTCCTCCGCCTTAGGCATAGTAGACGTAGGGTAGTTTGTAGTCTATTTTTGTTGTAAATATCTTTTGTAGTACCATCCTTGTGCCACGTAGTGGCCTTATATACTTTAATGAATTCCTCCGAGTTGTGCTCTATCCTTGGCTAAATGTCTGTGTGCCTTCTTTTTTCTGCTGCTATAGGTTCCTTCGGGTGCTGACCCAGTTGACACTTCATCCGAAAGGCCCTTGCGAGCATCATTGGATGATTCCTCGCAGCTCGCTTTTCTTCGAGATCGCGTGCGCAGCTTGGAGAGAGATTTGCTTGGGTTACGCGGTCGTGCTGACGTTTGGAAATCCAAAGCAGACCGTTGTACAGCCAGAGAGGAGTATTTGATGACGGAGCTGGGTCGGCTGTCCGAGCAGCTGCAATGTAAGTTGATCCTTTTTTCGGGCTGTAGCTCAGTTCTTCGGGTGAGCCTGCTGGCCTTACTCTTGTTTTGTGCGGTTGTCGCAGGTGCCAATCTTGCTCCGAGGGAAGAAAAGGAGCGTATTGCTCTTCGAGTCAATTGCTTGACTCAACAGGATATGGAGGCTGGCGGCTTTTTCTGGATGGATCGTGATCGCGCCATAGTTCTGGCAACGGTGCAGGATCGTGTCTACCAGGTTTCGCGGGTGCTCCACCAGGTGCATACATCGCTTTCCTCGATGATGCACGTCATGTTTCTGTTGGATGTCGTGCCAACGACCCTTGCAGGTCTTCTGACGAAGTTTCGGAGTGCCAGCAATGTCAAGGAGCTGGTGCGGCAGCAGCTCGTCGCAGGGGTGAAGGCTGCTTTGTCTCTTGTGAGGGTGCACCGCCCTGATGTAGATTTGGCTGCTGTGGCGACTGGGCCACCTCCTCGACCAGATGGTGGCGAGTGGAATATGCGTCCGCATTACGCAGCTGTAAGGCAGTATGCCGAACAGATTGTAGATTTGTTTAAGCAGCGTGCTCAGGTTATTCTTCAGAATAGGTAGGACCTGAAAATAAACAGATAGATGTAAAATTTGTATATTGCGGCTGGGCGTGTATGTGCCCTTTGTTGTAAAGGTTTGCTTGTTTGCGAGCATGCAGTGCTTTGATTTAGTACGTGTCCTTTTTGTTTGCCTGACGTGGTCAGCTACTCAGGTGTACACATTTTGTCCTCAGTCGATGAAATCGTGAGGTGGGGGGAGCCCCCGAGTGTGTATGTAGCATGTAGTAAAGTTGCAGAAAATAGTCAACCGAGGGTTGGGGGCGAGGTACTTAGCTTTATTTATATCGTAATGGAGGAGGTACATGATTCGGCTGAGTAGCCTTGGCTGAAAGCCTTATTGAAAGTAAAAAAGGGGGGTAGGTCGCTATGGGTAGAATCGTCACAGGTGCGAGACGTTCCACGGGTTGGAGTATGCGACTCCAGACTCCACGTGCTTGAGGCGATAGGCGCCACCTGGGATGACTTCGGTGATGACATAGGGTCCTTCCCATGGTGAATCGAGTTTGTTCGGTCGCTTTTGCTTGAGTCGCAAGACGAGGTCTCCTTCGACGAAGGACCTTGGGCGCAGCCGGCGGCTGTGATAGTTGCGGAGACTCTGCTGGTACACCGCTGATCGAGCGGCTGCACAGATAGCGCCTGCAGATTGGTTGACTGCTGCCGCAGCTTTCGGATCCGGAACCGTAGGTCCCTTCATCCGAAGGGTGGATCGCACAGATCGGAGTTGCAGCTGCTGCTGCTGTGGAACTCATCTGTTGATGGTGACGTGCGTAGCACGGGGTGTGGAGCCCATGAAGCGGGCCTGATTGAGGGCACGGGCACCCGCTCAGGGAGGCGGAGGGTGCCAGTTTGTCCCACCTGGAAGCAGAAGCTCCCGAACAAGATTTCGAGTCTGTCGCCTACGGGCTCGAAATCCTTCATGGTATCCGGCGAGTGGGCGGTGAAGTCGAAAGCGCCGAAGAGGAGGTGATTCTCCGTCGCCGCGGAGTTGTAGATCGATCGGGTCAGAACCGTCACGACCGTACAATCAGCAGCCCCAATTCCCACAGACGGCGCCAATTGACGAGGTTTCATCTCGTCAATGCCCATTGTTATGGACTTGGGTTTTGGAGAAGATGGGGATGCTGGAGATCGTGGCACGGTTAACAGACAAGCAACCAGGGGACACGAGATTTACCCAGGTTCAGGCCCCCGGAGGGAAAACCCTACTCCTGCTTGTCTGCTCTTTGATTACGGCGGAACCGAAGGTTACAGGGTGCGCAGATTCGATCTGGCGTGGATGCGTGTGCGAAAGTATGAGTCGAGTCTTTCTAGGGCGTGCCCTCCTAGCCTTTATATAGACTTAGGCAGGTCCCGGGCGTAGTCCTAGTTGGTTACAAGTTCTAGGGTTTTACCCCTTTGAATTTCCTATCTCCTCTAGTCTTGCTCTCCAAGGATCCGAAGACGTTATGGGCCTTGGCCACCCGAAAATCTTCATGGGTCAGCGTAAGTCTGCCGTGGGCCTTCCTTGGGCTGGACTAGGTATGCTGAAGTTACGTACCCGTAGGGTATAACCATGTCAGTAGAACATGGAACAAGTTTGTCTTCAATGATGGATTTGTGTTCCGTGCTAACAAACTATGCATTTCAGATAGTTCTGTTCGTCTGTTGTTGTTACAGGAGGCGCATGGAGGAGGATTGATGGGACACTTTGGTGTCAAGAAGACGGAGTATGTTCTTGCTGCACACTTCTTTTGGCCACGTATGCGTCGAGATGTTGAGATATTTGTGGCACGCTGCACTACTTGTCAAAAAGCTAAGTCTCGCCTTAATCCTCATGGTTTATATATGCCTCTTCCTGTTCCTAGTGTTCCTTGGGAGGATATTTCTATGGACTTTGTTTTGGGATTGCCACGTACACAGAAGGGGAGGGATAGTATTTTTGTTGTTGTGGATCGGTTTTCTAAGATGGCACACTTTATTCCTTGTCATAAAACGGATGCTGCTGCGCATATTGCTGATTTGTTCTTTCGTGAAATTGTTCGTTTGCATGGTGTGCCAAATACTATTGTTTCTGATCGTGATACTAAATTTCTTAGCCACTTTTGGAGATGTTTATGGGCTAAGTTGGGGACTAAATTGCTGTTTAGTACTACATGTCATCCCCAAACTGATGGACAAACTGAAGTAGTAAATAGAACTTTGTCTACTATGTTGCGGGTTGTTTTAAAGAAGAACTTAAAATTGTGGGAAGAGTGTTTACCTCATATAGAATTTGCTTATAATCATTCGCTGCATTCTACCACAAAAATGTGCCCGTTTGAGATCGTGTATGGTTTTGTTCCTCGTGCACCTATTGATTTATTGCCTTTACCTTCTTCGGTGCAAAATAATTTGGATCCTACACAACGCGCTGAAATGATATTAAACTTGCATAAGACTACTAAAGATAACATAGAACACATGAATGCTAAGTATAAACTTGCTGGGGATAAAGGGAGAAAGCATGTTGTGCTTGATGTTGGAGATCTTGTTTGGTTACATTTGCGTAAAGATCGTTTTACTGATTTACAAGTCTAAGTTAATGCCGCGTGCTGCTGGTCCCTTTAAGGTGTTAGAGAAAATAAACGATAATGCATATAAACTTGAGTTGCCTGCAGACTTTGGTACGGTTAGTCCTACGTTTAACATTGCAGATTTGAAGCCTTACTTTGGTGAGGAAGATGAGATTGCGTCGAGGACGACTTCAATTCAAGAAGGGGAGCATGATGTGGACATCCCATCTATTGGTACAACTGTTGTACCTACAGCTACACACATATAAGGACCTATCACTCGATCTCGTGCCAAACAACTTAACTATCAGGTACTTTCGTTTCTTGGAACTATTCCTCACATACATGAGAATATGATGTTGCCTAAATCAGATGTATTTCTTACTCTTAGGAATGATGGACCAAGCATGGATGAGAGGGACAAGCATTGGAGCATGGCCGTGCATGGAGATGGCAGCAAGCATGTGATGAGTCAAGAGAAGGCCACGGATGAAGATTTCAGAACTTTGAGGCCACCATAATGAAGAAAGAAGGCTTGGACGAAATATTCAAGATTAATATTTCACAAATTCGTCCATAGCTTAATATGGTGCTGCGACACCTTTATTTTGGGACAGGCCCATGTAATTTTCGCAGGATTTTAAATAGCCACTTTTTAGAGTCCGTATTTGAGGGGAAAGGGACTTCTAGGGTTGGATTCGGCCACCACTTCCATGGCTGGCCGAAACCCCACCTTTTCCTGCTTAAATACTCCCCATAGCCGTCACCATAGACTCGGATTTTGTTTAGACATTAAGTTAGCCATCATAGCAACTTCGCCAAGGCTCGAGCGTCGCAGAGGCCTCTTGTACTTCGCACCTATATAGGATCCCACCTTTTCAATAAAGCTTTCATCTTAATCCGCAATATCTTGATTGCAATATTAGTTCTTACTTGTTCTCGATTTCAGGTGGAATTAAGACCCTCGCTGGTCAGGCTGATCGTGTTCCCGCAGGATCGGTAACCTCCAGGAGATTGGTCTAGCGATTGCATTGGCGCTCGTGCTCGCACGTGTAGTCGGATCGTCAAGCCCGAACTCCACCAAATCGACTATCACCATCTCATCGAATGATTGGACACCCTTGCCCTATCACATTGATCTTTGGAGAATCGAAGGAGGAGGCCTTGATCTATAGCTTCACCAAGAAAGATCATCATCCCCCCCCCATTCACTTGAGGGCCCCATGCTCTAGTGTTTCTTTGGAAACTCTAGTTTTTGATTTGGTTCTTACAAGCTTGTCTTTGATTGCAGCTTACTTGTATTCGGGAGCCTCTAATTAGGTTGTGGATGTGTGCCTCGAACTTTTTGTAAAGGTGGCGGCTTCCACCTTGAAGGTTGCTGCTATAGTGGAAGAGATGAATCGAACCCTTTGGGATGAGGTTCATCGGAGAACAAGGAAGGCCTCTCGTGGCGTTGGTGGTTTGAAACCACCCCCTCTCCAAACGTAGACGTACTTCCCCTCAAAAGGAAGGAACTACGGGAAACAAACCCTTGTGTCTCCGCGTGCTCCACTTTGGTTACTTCTATCCTTTACCGCACTTTACTTTACTTGTTCTTGCTTAGTGTATGTGCTAGTTTGACATATAGGTAAATTCACCTTAGTTGCATAATCTAGAGAATTTACCTTTCTTGTCAAACCCTAATTTGAAAAGGAGTAAATTTGAACTAGCACCTATTCATCCCCCCCTCTAGGTGCCCATACAATCCTTTCAGACGGCCAGGCAGAACCGGGTGGGCCGACTGTGGCCCAATGCGCGCGCCTGCGCACCCTCCAATGGCAGCGGCAACCTGGGCCGGGTGGGCCTGCTTTCCTTGCATGTCCTGCAATAGGTGGTGAGCTATCAGCCGCCCGCACGTCTCACTGGAACGCCCGATAACCTGGGCCTAACATGAAACGGCCTAGAAAATGGTTATGGTGTTGTTTTGATGTCCCTTTTTTCTGCAGCTTTCTCCTAAGGCCAATTTCCTCCAGGATTTTGGCCTAATGAGAGAGTTGCTACATAATTATTAACTAAAATATTTATTTAGAATATATTAATACACAATTAACATATAATAAATTCATATTTAAATCTCCATTTACCCGAAACTCCTTTTGGTCCCTTTTTCTTCTTTCTTTCTCCGAACAAATTTGGATTTCTCTAGAACAATTCTGGTTCCTCTCTCTTCTGTGATTCCTTTTTACAGGAAGATCTCTAAGCGTCGTAATGCCCTTAAGTCGTGCGTCCCTATGGTTCAGGAATGTCATAGACATGATCTCTATCAATGATCAACAACGGGACCAGGATGCCCATGTTGACCCCAATGCACTCCACAATTCACCATCGTGTCGAACCTTAAACAAGGTGTCATATTTCTTTTGTCTCTGTGTGAAAGTGTAATATGTTTAACCTAGAGGGGGTGAATAGGTTTCTAAAATATCTTTATAATCTTTTACAAGTTTTAGGCTTTGCGGAATATAAGTGAGCCTAAATGCAAACTAGGTGAGGCAACCTAGATGATGATACAAGATACTTCAAGCTCGAAGTGTAGGGGTTCGTAGCATGGAAAACAAAAAATTCTACCGCATGAACACAAACAAGCCAAGATCTATCTACTAGATTGTAGCAATGAGTCGATTAGAGTACTCACCCTTGAAGATTCCAAAGCAGTTAACGAGAGCAGATTCTCGTGGGTGATGTAGTCGTTCACTTGCCGATCTCAAGATCGCATAGACGATCCTTCCGGCGGCGCATTCCAGCAGCGCTCCCGCAGTCGGTCACACGAATGGTACTTGATGAAGACCTTCCTCTCCCTTGTTCCAGCAGGCAGCGGAGGTTGTAGCTCTCTCCTCGCGATTCCGGCAGCACGACGGCGTGGTGTCGGAAGTAGAGGGGAGATCCCGCAGGGCTTCACCTAAGCCGGAGCGAGTATGGTGGAGTAGAAGAGGGACTTGGCAATCTAGGTTTTAGAGGGAAAGAGGGCAGCCGGCGGCTAGGGTTTAGGCTAGACGGCAGCGGCGGTTTAGAGGGGATCTAGGGCGCCGGCGGCTTGGGGGGCAACGACGGCCTAGGGATTGGGTCTTGGGCGCCTAGGGCAAGGGGGATACCTTGGGGTGCGCCCCCTCCCCTCCTTATATAGGTGGGGGCGTCCAAGCGTGTTCCCAGCCTAGGTGGAAACCCTCCCTAACTCAGAAACCCTCCCTACTCGGAAACCATGTTGGGATTTGACTTTTTCAAACTGCCTTTTTGAATTTCAAATTAGAGTTTGATTTCTCTCTTCCAAGCATCTAGCCAAGCGACCTAGGACATGATGCAACCATTACACTTTGTCATGACACATCCATGTACCCTTCCCCTTCCGGTTCGGTGGACCTTCTAGACCCTTCTAGAACATTCTGGTGAAAACACCGAAACCAATCCCGAACTCTGGAATTAGACTTTCCTTGTATGAATCTTATTCTCTGAACCATTCCGAATCTCCTCGTGATATCCCGGATCTCATCCGAGACTCCGAACAACATTCGGTCTTCTTACTCACATTCCATATCTACTAAACAACATCGAATCCTTAAGTGTGTCTCCCTATGGTTCATGAATTATGCATACATGATCGAGACTCTCCTCCGATCAATAACCAATAGTGGAATCTGGAAATTCATATGGCTCCCACATATTTCTATGATTGCTTCATGATCGAATGAACCATTTACATACAATAACAATTTCCCTTTGTCTCATGGTACTTTACTTATCCGAGGTTTGATCGTCAGTATCTCTGCATACCTAGTTCAACCTCATTACCGATAAGTAATCTTTACTCGTTCCTGTGATATGTGATCCCTTGTGAGCCAGTCACATGCTTGCAAGCCAATTGGATGGCATTCCATCGAGAGGGCCCAGAGTATATCTATCCGTCATATGGATGGACAAATCCCACTCTTGATCCATGTGCCTAGACACATACTTTCTGAACACTCAATGCCACCTTTATAACCACCCAGTTATGAAGTGGTGTTTGATGTCATCAAAGTATCCATCCGGTGATGGTGATTAACATGATATCATGGTCGAAGGATTTAGGTTACTATGTATTTGAAAGCTTATAGAAAGTGAACTATTTAAATGACTTGATCTTATGCTACGCTTAACTATAGGAGTATGTCCATCACATCATTCTCCTAATGATATGACCTTTAACAAGAGGCTTTACTAGGGACTCTTTTATGTTTACAAACCACGCAAGTATTAATATTTCCGGTTAATACAATTGTACCATGGTATGTAAACATTTATCATAAGTATGAAGATATGATAATATCCACTTTATTATTGCCTCTTGGGCATATCTCCAACACGAAGGATATCACAAGGTAAACAACACAAGTAAGAGATCGTTTAAGGAATAACCAAAGCACGCGGAGACGAAGATGTATTCCCGTGTTCACCACCTTTGGGAAGGGGGCTACGTCACGTTGGAGAGGTGTGAGGTTCCAAGAAGGATTCCTCACGCGCCACAAAGGCTCACCTTCTTCTCTGAGCCTATCTCACGAAGGAATAGCTCACTTACTCGTGGTAGACTTTAAGGTAGTCTCCAAACCCTCACAAGCTTTCCACGGAGAAAATCACAAGCCGAATGCCTCCGGGCGACCCTAGCCGCCTAGGGTTCCCCACAAACCCAAGAGTAACAAGCTAAATCGATGAACTCAAGGGGGAATGAACTTTGGCTTGGTGGAAACATAGATTGGGACCTCCTCTTCCTTTCTACTAAAGGGATTTGGATTTGGTTGGGTAGAATGGGAGATCCTCAAGCTTTTGTGTTTCAAAAATGGAGAGAGAGAGCTTCAAGAAATGAATGTTTGATGAAATGCCCGACCTCTCAGTGGAGAAGAAAGGGGTATATATAGTATGGGGCGAAAAAGAGCCGTTTGGGAGTTCCTGCGACAAAACCGACAATAAGTCTGGTCGAACCGGTTCGTGCGTCGGGAATTCCGGCGACAACCCCGGCAGAGCGGGCTCCACACCAGAAGTTCCGGCAGCGACCGAAATTCCCGGCGAGCAATCGAATACACATGCATTGAGCTGTTTCGGCGCTCACCAGGAATTTCTGGCGACGACCAGAAATTTTGGCTACAACACCGGTGGCGCCGGCACTTCTGCCGGTTTCGCAGTAACCCACTTGGGCTCATTTTTCATGGCTATTTTTTCTCTCTCCTCGAAAGGGTGTGTGTGGCTGTGGATGATGATAGGTATATTTGGTGTAGAACAACCCCAAAGAGAGCATCGAGATCCCTCCTCTTAATAGTGCGGTGTTTCCTATTTGACTCAAGAAAAAATAAGAGATAATAAGAGATAAAACAACCAGCTCTTCATATAGAAATGAAAGGGGGTTTCACATCGCCTTTCACCAACATCTATGGACTATCACTTGTAGAGAATCTAGTATAAACATTAGTCCGCTCTCTAGCTTCGATGTCATAGTTAACCAAAATACTAGATAAGGGCTATTTTCCCTTTCAATCTCTCCCTTTTTGGTTAACGATGACAACCCGAGCTAGAGTCAAATAGAGATATTATTATATGATTAGATACACGGATATCTAGCACATAATAGCAAGCATATAGTCATAGGAAATCCAATTACAATAAGAGAACTACGAATTTGTCCAGACACACACACACAAATAGTTCGATAGAGCAGATAAAAAGCACAAGCCCATGAGAGGCAAACGAACAACGAAGGGCTTGTGCATGAGGCAAATCATAAAGGAAGCGACTCTACTCTCTCCCCCATTTGGCATCGATACCAAAAAGGAATCAAGGAGTAGAGAAAACGAGCTAGCTAGCAAAGTTGTCCTCATCGTCATCATCATCGCCTTCTTCCTCCTCTTCTTTGTATTTGTCACCCTCCTCTTCGTCCTCATACTCATCATCATTCCGTGTAGGAGTATCGCGACGCTGAGAGGAGCTGGAAGTGGAAAACCCGGGGAACATAGATGGATCAAAATCCCGAAACATGTCCTCATCTAGCAGTGGCTTCTCGAAGTTGACATACGGGACAGGAGCCAAAGCATTGCCCAAGTCCGGCACTGGGCGACCACGTTCTGTCAAGAAGGCATTATGCTGCCTCCTATTCTCCTGACTAAGCTCCAAGATGCAATGGGAAACATCATACGAAGAGCGACACATATCCCAAAGGCTATTGAAGAAACGGGCAAGTCCTTTCTTGCAGGGAAGAGCACGGGGAAGGTCCCGACGGGAGCGCGAACCAGCAGAAAGAGGATCATGAGCAAGCTTAGTCTGGTGCTCAGACGACATCATCTGAGAGAGATCCAGATGAGAGCCCCGACAAGGTAAGGTGAAATCCTCCATATCTTCATGCGAACCTTTAGGGATAGCAGATGCAGGGACGGTGGCCTCAATCAAATGCTGAACGTACTGACAATAGTTGGTAGTCATGCGCTTCTCGGCGGACCGCTGAATCTCACAGAAGATGAAATCACACCCATTGATCTTCCATAGGCGATGAGGGTCACAGTAGTATAGCAGGTTTTTGTGGTGACCACGAACATCAACCGCATCACCAGCTTTGATCACAAGATTGTAGCGAAATAACCAAGCATGGACCATATAGTAGTAGTACATGCCGGACAAGCTGGGAGGTGCATGGCTGGGATCACTAGGGTAGCACTGAAGGATCTGGTTGTCACTGAAGGCCTTCTCAGAGTGAATGCGGAAGCCAGAAACACGGTCAGGAGGGTAACCCAAGGCATTGCAGAAATCATCAAAGGAAGCCGAGTATGGCTTGATGCCGGTCATCCAAGTGACAGTGCGAGAAACATCAGTGTGGAAATAAGCAGTGTAGAAGAACTAGCAAATGACATCTGGCATGAGCTTAACTTTGATAGTGGCAAGACCAAAGACATCCATCTGCTTCAGGGCCACATCCACATGCTCAAAATCTGTAGACAGGTAGTGAGCATAGTGATCCTCATTGAGATACTTGGGAGGAACAAAGAAACCCTGCCGCATAAGAGATGGCTCATTGTAGAAGTCATCCCAAAAGCACTTCTGAGTGTCAATCCAAAAGAGTCTGTCAGTAGCAAGATAGCTGCGGTTGGGAAAAAGGTACGGATTCTGCCTCCTCAAGTCCCTCCACTCATTCACAGAAATATTCGATGCAGTATTATAGTTGGGAGGATCCTCTTCTTCAGTAGGACCAAGACTAGACTTGCCCTTGGGAGCGGATGTTCCAGCAGAGGCTTTCTTCTTGGGACCTATCTGTCCACTAGCAGAACCAGAACCTCTTGCGGCAGCTGCTGCTTCTTGACGCTTAATAAGGCGAGAGACGGGAGGAGGAGCCCGATGGATAGCAAGCTTTCTCTTTTTGCCGGTGTCTTGCTCAATATCGCTGTGGTCAGACGCTGCACAAGGAGCACACAAGAATGCAAGGCAAGGAAAGCAAATGAGTGTATATGCCATAAAAGAACTCACAAGAAAACTGGTTGATGTTTGGGCAAGCGCGTGGACAGAAAAACAAAAAAGATAGGAGTTTTGGCTCCAGGTCCGTCAGAGCCAACCCAGTCGCCAGAAGGATCGGCGACAGTTCCGATGGACCGGAAGCTCAACCAGAAACTCCGGAGAGCGTTTCGGTCGACCGGAACATTGACCAGAATTCTCGGCGACCGTATCGGCGTGACCGGGACTGGGACCGAAATCTCAGAGCAATCGAGTATGTGACTGTCCATGACTTAGTACTTGCACAAAAACAACATGTAGGAGAAACAGGGAGAAGCTAGGATGGCACTAGCTTAGTTACTCTACAAGGGGGTAGAGAGAAACAAGGGAGAACTAGCTTGGAGATGAAAACTAGGGTTTCATTACCAACAAGAGGAAAAGGTAAAGAGGAGATGAAAGAGCACAATACCCTCGGATGCCGAAGAAGAAGCCATGCCCCCCTTTCCAAAGATGGGCAATAAAAATCACCACACGAGAAAGAGGGAGAACACTCCCCGATCTCCCAATGCGGGCAAGAGGAGAGCAAAACCTTTAGTGAGAAGACTTGTAGAGGCCCGATCTACAACTTGGTGGAGTGGGGAGGGATTTGGGTGGAGGGAAGGGCCTATGGGGGTGGGGAAGATTGGGGCAGCGACCATGGAGGAGGGGATGGCGTGGGGAAGAAGGAAGAAAGATATTGGAACTGCCCCACGCGCGGCTATAAATACCCATAGAGAAAAAAATTCGGCAGTAAGTCCGGTCAAACCGATGCCCATGCCAGAAATTTCGGCGGGAGAATCGGCGAACCGGCCCAGTGGTCGACATTTCCAGTGGAGACCGGAATTTTTGGCAGCGAACCGAAACCGCATACTGTAAGGCGTTTCGGTCGGCTGCCGGAAATGTCGGTCGCCAGGCCGGCGGACCAGAATTGTTGCCAAAAAATTTCTGGAGAAAAAGTAGAGATAGTGGGATTTCATGAAGGGATGCATTGTGAGAAATCATATGAGCATATACACGAGATCCAAATGAAAACCGGATGAAGCAATGTCCATTGAAAAAAGTCATGAAGAAATACGAAGAGCGACCATGGACATAGGATTTAGCAATGAACATCAAGGCACCCAATACACAAAACCAACCATTTGGCGGAGGATTTATCCCCCTATGTTTAAGCACACATGTCATGGCGCCTCAAAGATAGATGCTTGGACCCATATCATGACACGAGATCAATTTATGTTGCACACATAGGTATGCGTCAAACCAAGACATGGTAAGATGGCTATCCCTACATGTGTTGCGTGACTAGGCTACATAGCGCGTTAAGAGCAAGAATATAGTGCAAGAAGTAAATCAATCCAAGTTTTGAGGATCTAGGATACCAAGTTATCGCCTCAACATGACAAACTGGGCTTCATCCAAAGGCTTCGTGAAGATATCGTCCAATTGGAACATCGTAGTCACATGAGTGAGACTGATGTCACCATTTGCGACATGGTCACACAGGAAGTGGTGGCGAATGTCAATATGTTTGGTGCGGAAATGTTGGACGGGGTTATTGGCAATCTTTATTGCACTTTCATTGTCACATAGAAGACACATCGTACCAAGAGACACACCATAGTCTTTCAAGGTTTGCCTCATCCATAACAATTGAGCACAACAAGATGTCGCGGATATGTATTCGGCTTCGGCAGTGGATAAGGCTGTGGAGTTTTGTTTCTTGGAAGACCAACTCACCAAAGACCGACCAATGAATTGGCAAGCCCTGGAGATTGATTTCTGGTCAACCTTATCACCTGCCCAATCGGCATCCGAATATCCAACAAGCTCAAAGGTTGACCACTTTGGATACCAAAGCCCGAGTGTAGGAGTGAGAACAAGGTACCTAAAAATACGTTTGACCACCATCAAGTGGCACTCCTTGGGAGCGGATTGAAAATGAGCACACATTCCAACACTTAACATGATATCCGGCCTAGAAGCACAAAGCTAGAGCAAGGAACCAATCATAGAGCGATATACCTTTTGATCCACGTCCTTCTCACCAACTCCAAGACCAAGTTTCCCATTTAGAGGCATGGGTGTCTTCATGGGATTAGCCTTGGCCATCTCGAACTTGTTGAGCATGTCCTTGATGTACTTCTCTTAAGAAATGAAAGTGCCTTGAGGAAGTTGCTTTATAATGAAGCCTAGAAAGAACTTCAACTCCCCCATCATGGACATCCTAAATTTCATAGTCATCAACTTGGCAAAGGCTTTGTTGTGAGATTCGTTAGCTCCACCAAAGATAATATCATCAACACAAATTTGCACAATGAATAGGCCACCCCATTTAACCTGTTTGGTGAAAAGGGTGGAATTGACCTTACCCACGCTAAACCCATCCATGAGTAGGAAATCCCTAAGGTGATCATACCAAGCACGAGGAGCTTGCTTTAGTCCGTATAGAGCCTTATGGAGTAGATACACATGGTTGGGATAGCATGTGTTTTTGAAACCCAGGGGGTTGAGCCACATATGCAACCTCTTTCAAGGGACCATTAAGAAATGCACTTCTCACATCCATTTGATAAAGCTTGAAGTTATGAAAAGAAGCATAAGCAAGCAAGAGACGAATAGCTTTAATACGAGCAATGGGCGCAAAGTTTTCCTCATAGTCAATACCTTCTATTTGGGCATACCCTTGCGCCACTGACCTTGACTTGTTTCTTGTGACGATTCTATTTTCATCTTGCTTGTTCTTGAACACCCACTTGCTCCCAATGACATTGATGCGATGATCTTTAGGCCTCTCCACTAGAGACCAAACTTCATTGCGGGTGAGGCACTCGAGTTCTTGCATGGCAATGACCCAATCCGGATCCTCCAAAGCCTCATGAACCTTGAGAGGCTCAAAGTTGGACACAAATGCATGATGCCCACAAAAGGTTGTGAGGTTCTTCTGCTTGGCATGAGTTTCGATTCCTCTTGATATGCTTCCAAGGATATTATTGACTTGGAGTCCACTTGTAATGGAGGCGGCCTTGATCTTCCGAATTGTACCTTCATGGTCAACAAATTTATATTTTTAGGGGCCTTGATCATTGATACCATCTTGAGCTTGACCTTGAGATGGAGGAGTTTGATCTTCTACTTGGTCATGCTCAACGGGTTGAGGGCTTGATTCTTGTTCTTCGGTTTGCATGAGATGTTGATCTTGTGGTGCGTTTGATGGCTCAACTTGGGTAGATCTTGGCTCTTCTTGAGTTGAGCTTGATTCTCCCCCATCATCTTGTTGATCATGAATGTGAGACTCGGTGGGCAAAATATTCCCAATGCCCATCAACTTGATGACCTGAGAAGAATCTCCATCACCTACATCACGTGAAACAACTTGCTCCTCTTGGGAGCCATTATTCTCCAAAAACTCCACGTCACAAGATACTCAACCATTGGCTTTGTTGTAGTATCTATAGGCGTGAGAGTTTTCCGCATAACAAACAAAGATACCCTCTATAGTTCTAGATTTGAATCTACTAAGCTTTTCTTTCTTATTCTTGATGAGGCACTTGAACCCAAAAACGTGGAAGTAGTTGGCGTTGGGCTTCTTATTTGTGGTAATATCGTACGGAGTCATGTCGAAGGGAGCTCGGAGGAAGAGCCGGTTTGTGTAGTGGACCGCGGTAGAAATGGCTTCTCCCCAAAAGTTGTGGGGTGACTTGAATTCACTCAACATTATTCTTGCCATCTCAATAATTGTCCGGTTCTTCCTTTCAACAACACCATTTTGTTGAGGGGTATAGGGAGATGAGAACTCATGCTTGATCCCCTCATCTTCAACAAACTCTTGCATGGTGTAATTCTTGAATTTGGTGCCATTGTCGGTTTTAATGGTCTTGGTCTCCACTCCATGAGTGCGTTGAGCTTGCTTGGTGAAGATCATGAATTCCTTTGTAGGTCTCATATTTTGTCTTGAGAAGAAAGACCCAAGTATACCTTGAGTAATCATCAACAATGACAAGACCATATCTTCTTCCACCAAGGGAGTCATACGTTGAAGGCCCGGAGAGATCCAAATAGAGAATATCCAAGGGTCTTGACATATCCACCTTGGTTATGGAAGGATGATGCTTCCAAATTTTCTTTCCTAAAATGCAAGCACTACACACATGATCTTTCTCAAAGGAGACACCGGTTAGTCCAACAATATGCTCACCCTTTAGGAGTAGATTGAGATTTCTCATGTTAACATGGCCAAGGCGACAATGCCAAAGCCATCCCTTGTCAGCCTTGGCCATTAGACATGTAGGAAGGGATTGGCTCTCTTTCGAGAGGTCGACCACGTAAAGGTCGTCTTCCACATGCCCAACTAGGACCAAACTGAGATCATCACTCCTAAAGACTTTCACAAATGTTTTAGAGAAATAGGAATCGTAACCGGCGTCCGCAAGATGTTTAATAGAAAGTAAGTTGTAGCCAAGGTTCTCAACAAGCAAGACGGTCTCTAGGGACAAGGCCTTGGAGACCACCAACTTGCCATAACCAAGTACCTTCCCTTTTGAGTTATCACCAAAAGTGATGCTTGACGTTGAGTTGACATCGTGAATGAATTGGTCAAGCCCGCTTCTACCTCCGGTCATATGATTGGTGCATCCACTATCAAACACCCATTTTGATCCACCGGAGGCATAGCCCTACAAAATCAATTCTTTGATTTAGGAACCCATTAAATAATGGGTCACTTAGCATTAGCAACAAGATCCTTTGGTACCCAAATTGAGTACCACCTATAAGCATAACCATTGCAAGGACCAACATATTTGGCATATACATATCCTTGAGTGCTCTTACATATCACATAGGATGGATTAGACTTTCCCGCATACTTATGATTGGGATTGCCCCTCATGGCTCCCCCATTCACAACATTCTTTTTGACTTGGTCAACCACCTTGTCACCTTCTTTTACAAAGGTTATATTCTTTGGTGGAATGGCATTGCTCTTGTTGTTCTTTGGATCAAAACCAACACCTTCCTTGGAAACCCTCCTCTTTTGATGGGATAAAATCTCATCTAGGATCTTTCCCTTGGAGGCAGGTGCACGACGCTCTTTCTCAAGTTGCTCTTTTAACTTCTTATTTTCCTCAATGAGGAGAGTTTGATCAAAGGTAGAGTTAGAGGGAAAAGAATCATTCTCAACAATAATTGGATCCTTCAATGTACCAAGAGCCTTCTCATAGGTCACCCGAAGTTGGTCATGGTTCTCTCCAAGTTTTATGAGCTCATACTTGACAAGCAAACTAGCCTTTTCAAGGTGCTCAAGGTCCTTGGTAAGAGAAGCATGAGCAACCTCAAGCTCTTTCTTTGAGGCATCAAGCTCTTGGGACAAAGATTTATCCCTATCAATAGTGTCCATGTCTTTTGCTTTATCAAGTTCAAAAATTTCCATTTGTAGTTTAAGAAATGAATTGGTATTCTTTTCCTCACAAAGCACTTGCTCAAGAATATTGAATCTTCGTTTCTCATCATCAATATGAGATTCCAAGCTATCAATGGCCTCATCACGTGAGCTAACAAGTTCCATTAATTGCTTGACTCTAGCACGAGCAATGGGAGGAAGAGACTTCATGATAGCATACATTTCTTTTATATATTGTTCACCAAATTCATCACTATCACTATCATTATCATGGTTACTCTCAAGATCATCCAAGATGCTAGATAGATATGGAGGAGACGATACTACCTTGGAGCTCCTTGCCATGAGACAAGTGGCGGTGACCTTGGGAGTAGGAGAGTCATCAGTGTAGTCCTTGGTGTAGTCATAGGTGAAGAGAGACCTAGGTTCGGCGAAGGCCAAACCGGCCACTCCAACAACCTTCTCTTCATCCTCTTCCTCCTTGTCGGATATGTATTCTTGACCTAGGAAGCCTTTTCCATCACGCCTATTGTTCCTCTTGTATCTTTCGTTGATGGGGTTGGGCTTAAATCTTGGTTTGTCACCTTCTTCATACTTGGGTTTGTCAAGCCTCTTCTCATATGGACATTTGTTGGCAAAGTGGCTCGACTCATCACAATTGTAGCACGTCCTTTTCTTCTCCCTTTATCCCATTGAACTTCTCCTTCTTCGGAACTTCATGTTCTTGGTGAAAATAGCAAGTTGAGAGAGCATATCATCAACTCCATCAACATCGCTTTCTTCATCACTTGCAACATCTTCTTGCACATGCTTGTCCTTTAGTGCTAGAGTGTGGGAGGGACCAATAGCATGGTTGATCTCCTTGATCTTTTGTCCTTCATCCTCCAAGTTATCCGCGACAACAAGGTAAGAGACTAGATCATCGGGGGTGAACTGATTAGCTCTATCAAGGAGTTGCAAGTTCAATGCAAGATTCTTGTCGGTGACCGCGATCATAGAGACAATCTTGGAATTGATGAGCTCATCATTCAAATTGAACCCATCATCATACTTCTCACATCCTAGACCACCAATCTTCACGCGGAGGGCAACAAGTCTCTTGTATGCTTCTGCGATGGTCTCACCATCATGGTTCATGAACATGTTCATCTACGACTTGGCAGCTTCATACTTGGACTTTTGGATAAGAGACGTTCCCTCTTGGAGGATGACAATCCTATCCCAAAGATCCTTTGTGGTGGGAATATCGCTGACTTGATCATGGAGAGTGTGATGGATGGAACTCCTTATCTTGTCACAAGCAGTGGCATTTAGTTGACGGTCGTAGTACTCTCCCGGAGTGAGGTTATTGGGATCTTGTGGATGGAAACCGGTGCACACGATCTCCCAAAGCTCAACGCTGCAGCTGCGAAGATGGGATTCCATAAAAGCTTTCCAATGAGAGAAATGAGTTCCATCATAATGAGGTGCGGGACCCGAACCATTTATGTGAGGCATGATGTTCTTTTGTTTAGGGTAAACATAAGGAAATTGATTAGGGGCACGGAGGTTTTTGACGAGCCACTCTCATGAGCGGACTCGGCATCCTTCTCCCTCCCGGTGTCCATTGGTATCCATTGAGTTACTACCAATGGGTTACCAAGAAAAGCCCCATCGCCAATGGCCTTAAGTTGTCCTTCTAGGTAACTCATTCAAACAAGGATATCGGAATCAACCTTGGCCTTTTCAAGGGCACCCTTGGCAAAAATTTCACGAAGCTCCTTGACCGAATAAGTCTTTTCCTCCTCATCATCGGAGAAAACCATATTTTCTCTTAGGCGGTAAAGCCCTTAAAAGAGCCCTTGGCTCTGATACCAATTGAAAGTGTAAGATGGTTAACCTAGAGGGGGGTGAATAGGTTTCTACAAAATTCTTTATAATATTTTGCAAGTTTTAGGCTTTGTGGAATATAAGTGAGCCTAAATGCAAACTAGGTGAGGCAACCTAGATGATGATACAAGATACTTCAAGCTCGAAGGCTATCACAAGGTAAACAACACAAGTAAGAGATTGGTTAAGGAATAACCGAAGCACGCGGAGACGAAGATGTATTCCCGTGTTCACCACCTTTGGGAAGGGGGCTATGTCACATTGGAGAGGTGTCGGGTTCCACAAAGGATTCCTCACGTGCCACAAAGGCTCACCTTCTTCTCCGAGCCTATCCCAGGAAGGAATAGCTCACTTACTCATGGTAGACTTTAAGGTAGTCTACAAACCCTCACAAACTTTCCACGGAGCAAATCGCAAGCCGAATGCCTCCGGGCGACGCTAGCCGCCTAGGGTTTCCCACAAACCCAAGAGTAACAAGCTAACTCGATGAACTCAAGGGGGAATGAACTTTGGCTTGGTGGAAACGTAGATCGGGACCTCCTCTTCCTTTCTACCAAAGGGATTTGGATTTGGTTGGGTAGAATGGGAGATCCTCAAGCTTTTGTGTTTCAACAATGGAGAGAGAGAGCTTCAAGAAATGAATGTTTGATGAAATGTCTGACCTCTCGGTGGAGAAGAAAGGGGTATATATAGTATGGGGAGAAAAAGAGCCGTTTGGGAGTTCCTGCGACAGAACCAGCAATAAGTCTGGTCGGACCGGTTCGTGTGCCGGGAATTCCGGCGACAGCCCCGGCGGACCGCACTCCACGCCGGAAGTTCCGGCGACGACCGAAATTCCCGGCGAGCAACCGAATACACATGCAGTGAGCTGTTTCGGCGTCACTGGGAATTTCCGGCGACGGCCGGAAATTCCAACGACAGCACCGATGGCGCCGGCACTTCTGCTGGTTTCGCAGTAACCCACTTGGGCTTATTTTTCATGGCTATATTTTCTCTCTCCTAGAAAGGGTGTGTGGCTGTGGATGATGAGAGGTATATTTGGTGTAGAACAACCCCAAAGAGCGCATCGAGATCACCCCTCTTAATAGTGCGGTGTTTCCTATTTGACTCAAGAATAAATAAGAGAGAATAAGAGATAAAACCACCGACTCTTCATATAGAAACTAAGGGAGGGTCACACATCGCCTTTCACCAACATCTGCGGACTATCACCTGTAGAGAAGCTAGTAGAAACATTAGTCCGCTCTCTAGCTTCGATGTCATAGTTAACCAAAATACTAGATAAGGGCTATTTGCCCTTTCACTGTGATAATTGCATTGTCCGAGATTTGATCATCGACATCACCATGTCGTGTTCAACCTCGTTACCGATAAATTCTACTTTACTCGTACCGATAAGTGATATCCCCGTGACCTAGTCATATGTTGCGCAATATTAAGATATAACTTATCCGAGTGGGCCCAGAATATCTTCCATCACATGGATGTATAAATCCCGCTCTTGACACATACGCCTCTACCTGGCCCTTTGATTACTTGATCACACCTTTATAATCACCGTTTCACGGAGTGACGTTTGATACTCTCTAAGCACTCTCGGGTGACAATGATTAAATTAGTCTCACGGTCCGAGGAACAAGTCACTATGTTTCTGACAATTGCAATTGTTAACTTTATGATATGATCGTGTTGCAAAAATCATATGTGAACTGTCCACCATCTCATTCTCTAATAAGATGGCTCCATTGTCAATAGGTGCCGAAGCACCAACATGATCAGGAAATCTTGACCATCCGTTGACCAATGGACTAATTAAATAGAGACTACTAGGGATCTAGGTTTGTTTACATATCACACCTATATCAATGTTTCAAATTGATACAGTCATAGCATGATATAAAACTATTATAAACTAATAAAATATGATAATAAAGTCCTTTATTATTTGCCTCTAGGGCATATTTCTTTCAGGAGAGGGATAGAGTTGTGTGAATTCCATGGTGTAACAAAATCACTAGAGCATATGTTATTCTCTTGTCTGTTGGCTAAGCACATGTGGAATATCTCATGTGTTTCGTTGGGAGTTCACTCGAAGCATACGTCTTCCGATGATGTATACCATGGGTGGTTCGTCGCCTCGTCTATTAGAGATAAAAGATATTTATGATAGGACAATTGTTCTCTTTTTTTAAACGGAGGCAAAAGCTTTGCCTCGTTTAATTAAATAAGGAGAATAGTTTTGACAAGTTATAACTATGCAAAATGCCACATGCTCATTACTCGCTTGTTATTACAAATCTCAATTGTTTGGCACTGGCTTTTATCCAAAGTCTAGCCTTCCCTTTAATAATTCTGAGTAGAATGGGAGGTGGCGTGGATTTTTTGTTGAACACTCTTGCGTTCCTCTATTTCCAAATTGTCCAACTCACGAGCATGGTGATGGAGGCCATTGCCTTGGACTTACATGCAAGCTTTATCCACCAAGTTTCAATGTTGGGTCCGCCATCCATCCATACATCCTAAGATCTGTTAGTCTTAGCCATTCCTTGACCATAACCCAGAGCCTCTTTGATAATCTAGAATGGGAGAACAGGTGAGTCGTCGTTTCTTGAGTTTGCTTACATAGAGGACAAAGGCCAAAATTTGCCCATCCTCAGTTTTCAAGTCTATCTGTCGTCCAATGCCTATTTTGTATTATCAACCAAGCAAAGAACTATATCTTTGGGGGTCCACGCTTTCCACACGAGTTTGTTCATGTTTGTAAGGGCGGCACCGAAGAATTGGTCCTTGTATGCCGATGTTGAAGAGTATTCTTCATTACTTGTGAGGTTCCAAACAATTGAATCATCAATCTCCTCAATGAGTTGCATGTCTTGGAGCTTAGTCCATAGCCGAATGTACTCATGAATATGTGGAATAGTTAGGTTTACGTCCATATTAATCTTGGAGATCTAAGCGTTATCTTGCAAATCTTGCGCTACACTCCACTTCTTCCTCGTGCATACTTCAAAAATAAGGGGTGCGATGCATTTTGGTTTCTTCCTGTTAAGCCACTGAGACTCCCAAAAAGGGGCAATTTTCTCATTGCCAATATTGATGGTGGTTGCGGCATAGAAGAGGCTCATATCCATATCATTACAAGGGTTTTCCATACCAATCCAAAGTTTCTTGCGGTCACGCCACTCAAGCCAAGGCCATTGCAATCTTAGAGCCGTAGCAAGCTTCTCAAGATGCAAAAATCTCCCAAACTCCATGGTGAGTTGGCCTACAGACCGTCTCCCAATTTATTTTGCACTTTTCACCAGATCTCTCTCTAGTGCCCACCCATAAGAAGGCGCGCCCAATCTTGTTTAGGCTTTGGAATCAACCCGGTGGAATGTTGAGCGGGTTGAGGTGAAAAATGGCTTGCGAAATAAGTATGGACTTGACAAGAGCCCCACGGCTGGCCGCATTTATGTTTTTTGCATCCCAAGTAACAAATTCTCCCGTAGTTTTGTCCTCAAGGTGTTGGAAGTTGACTATTTTGAGTTGCCAAATGAAAAGACGGAAGTCCAAGTATTTGATAGGGAAGGATGTACGATTCACCAGCAAGTCGCCAAGCACTTCCTCGATGTCGATGTTTTTGCATCTTATGGACACCACTGAGCATTTTTGAAAGTTTTTTTGTAAGCCGGTCACCTCGCCAAACATTGAAAGGATAGATTGTAGGTGTTGGATATCCTCCTTCTCAAGGACAAAGAAAAATTGCACATTTTTGAACTTTATGGAAAAGAAGGAATAATTCCAACTAATATAGTTCTTTACTTATGCCACTTCTTGATTGAATGGGCAATTTTGCAGAAAAGCGCACTTCGAAGGCTGCTGCAACGAGGGTCCAATAAAATGGCAAAGGTGGCACATGAGGCATATAGTCGCTGACATGGTTGGGGTCCGGACATATTGAGGCTCCATGACCAGCGGAGATGACACTTCATGAGTTTTATCACTGTCTCGTTGTAATATGCTAGTAGGTAATTCTCAGTAAAGTTTATTATGTTGAGTTTGTGTTTTTTTTGAAACTAGGAAAGAAGCTCCCCATTCATTAATATAGTAAAAGAGAGATGACCAGTTTATAAGAAAAAACAGCCATAAATCGATACAACACAACATTACACGCCGGCCCCTTGGCCGCGCACCACATGAGCCGATGGTCTAGCCACCCAAGTGGCCAAGGCCAACACCCAAAACACATCAAAATGCAACAAGGCGGAGGCAAAACTCGGAGCCGCCGCTTCGACATCCACACCGACCCCCGGGGCGACGCACCACCTGGCCGAAGACGAGCCGAGGACGAAACCGACAAGAAAACAAACTGAACACCAGTTGTGTCCGCCTGACAGCCGAGTCGAGGAAGCCCAACAGCTCGTCGACGCCAACAACCAACTCACTCCACTGGTCCCTCTGGCCGACGGAGCATCCAAGACGAGGACCCAGGAGGCCAAACGACACAAAAAAGTGCAGCCCTCGCCCAATCCCACGAGGGATCAGGGTTTCCCCTAGCGAACCCGGGCGGAGGCGCAAGAGCACCACCATGACGAGGCCTCCAAGGAGGGAAACAATGCCAAAAAGGCGTCACCGCCGTCGGTTCCGACCATAGCCAGAATAAGACTTTCGTCCGACAAAAAGTCGCAACCTCGCACCTGTCCCTCGAGGGTCGGCCAGACCACCACCCCGCACGTAGACCGCCACAAGCAGATCGTGACGTCCGCCGTGGAAGCCATCAGACTGGGCAGCTGAACCCAGCATCCTGCACACCACCACACCTAGGCTCCCCGTTGCTGCAATGAAAAACGCCGTATAGATCATCACCACCACCCGCGAGATAGCTGCCGAAGCAACCAGAGGGAACCCGGGCAGTTGTCACCGCGGACAGAATCGAAGACCACAGCCATCACTATCCTCCACCTCGCACGCCGACAGCGCCATTGCCGCCCAGCAGCCACCACCATCACCAAACCAAACCGGAGAGCTCTGCGAGCACGGCCGTCACTAACCGCACCTCGCGGAGATGAGAGGCCAGGCTGCACTAGCCTGCTGTCGATGGAGCATCGCCGAAGAGCACCGTGGGCGCCGACCGACACCGACACAAGGCTCGAGGACGAACGCTGGCGGCCACAGACTTAAGCTTCACTTCTAGCACGGGGCCTCAGCGCACCGGAGATGCACGAGCGACCCGCGGCATCCCAGCGCCGACGCCCCTGGCCGCCCCTGCCGTGTTGTAGGCCCTCATGCTCCCGCGAACCGCGCCGCCACTGGACAGTCTTTGGGGTATTGTTCTTGTTTTTAGACGTTTTGGCAGCTGGACATTCTTTAGTATCGTTCTGGAATGCTGTAGTAATTTGGAGACTTCTCAATTTCAATATGAAATTGGAGGCCGTGTGGCCCCTTTCATCGAAAAAAAAACTTACTAGTTGGTATCTTGATTTCCTGCACCGATGGAAGACGACGGCATCGAACGAACAGCATCAGCTGGTAGGCGGTAAGTAGACACAGGGTTTAACTTTACGCACTGCTGGATGAAACGTACATGAGGTTCAGAAACAGGCAAGGCACACCATGCAGTCCAGTTAACTGAACATCTGGAGCGTGAGAGTGAGATGCTGCCTAGCTCTGTTTCGAAACAAACTGAACTGTTCCATCCACGTGAAATCATACGACTACACGAGTTACTGTAAGAGAATCATCAGTCTAACGCCACTGAGCAGCACGCATGTAGCTTCATCTGATGTAGGCAACATGGCCGAACCTGACCGCCGGAACCGTGCGTCCGAATGTCTTCCGGGCCGCATGGACAAGGCCCCTCAGGATCACCTTCAGCTTCATGCCGTCCTCCGCCGACCGCGGTCTCCCCGCCGATGCTGGCTCTTCAGGGTCCTCATCGACCGCGACGACCTTACCTCCCTGAAACTGAAAGCAAGACATCCGCCGCTGGGGACGCCGAGTACGACCGCCGGAAGCAGTACCCAGGGTGGAGAGGCGAAAGGTTGATCACAGTGTGCGGGCCTGCAGAGCCCTCGGCTTTAATTTATAGGCGGAATTCAAGCACAGAATATATATGACGCAAGCAGGATAGCACGGATGATCTAGCTAGCCCGGTCAAGAACCAATGGGGTTCCGGGGTCGGCGCCGTGCCGAACGGGTCGCCGGCTGCTAGGCTGCATCCGGGGACAAGGAGAGCGACCGCCGGTGTACTACTGCTCCGCGCTATCTTTGCTTGCTGCCTTGCTGGTCTCTGCGATGGAGACAGTAGAATATACTAGTAGCAGCGCGTTTCGAGGATGCCAAGCACATGATCCCAATTGAACCACTGCCAAAATGGAGGGAAAACAGAACAGAACCAACTTCTTCTAGTAGGCAAAAGTTTGCAGAGGACTGATGCATTGCCTGCAATTCCTCGAGATTTACTTACAGAGATCACATATTGCACACTTGCAAACGTGTAGGGTTCGTTCAAGCATAAACACACCTCCAATGGAACTCCCTTTCTATAGATTATAAATAGCTCCACTTATGGGCCATACTCTGCATCTCACTGGAATAATAAAAATCAAAGAGGAGAAAAAAACCACCACCAGGACAGAATTACGTACAGGGATGCATGTGCAATCCTAGATCCTAGACAAGCTGCAGCACCTCACTCTCGTATGTACAGTACATGCGCGCGAATGCGCGCGCCGGCGTTCACGCCTTGTCCTCCGCCGGCAGATGCCACACCCAGAACTCCTCCTTCTGTCCAGCCCCGCGCTTCCTGGGGCTGCCCTTCGGGGACCGGAGCCTCCGCCGGTGGTGGATCCCCACGTCCCTCGCCGCCCTCGGCCTCTCCTTCTTCTCCTCCTCCGCGGCCGGCTCCGGCGCGGCCACGAAGAGCACCACCGGCCCGGCGAGCACGTCCTCCGTGACGGCGACGGAGAGCAGCGGCTCGAGCGCCTCCACGACGGCCGACATGTCCGGCCGGTTCTTGGGGCTGCCGCTCAGGCACTGGTGCGCCACCGCCGCCGCCTTCTGCGCGGCCGCGACCGGGTACCTGCCCTCCAGCGTCGGGTCCATGATCCGGCGCGCCAGCCTGAGCGGGTCGCGCAGCCCCGGCCGCGCGTACTCCACCAGGTTCTGCTCCCTGCTGGGCCGCGACTTGTCCACCGCCCGCCGCCCCGCCAGGATCTCCAGGAGCACCACCCCGAAGGTGTACACGTCGCTCTTCGCCGTCAGGTGGCCCGTCATGATGTACTCCGGCGCCGCGTAGCCGTGGGTGCCCATCACCCGGGTGGACACGTGCGTGTCGTCTCCCACCGGCCCGTCCTTGGCCAGCCCGAAGTCCGACAGCTTCGCCTTGTGATCCTGCGTGTAAAATGAAACAGCAACTTAGCTTTGAACATTTAGGCCTTTCAAGGCCCATATGAATAAACGGGCTGGAAAATAATAATGGGCTTACCGAGTCGAGGAGGATGTTGGAGGCCTTGAAATCGCGGTAGATCACCGGCTTCTCGGCGTCGTGGAGGAACGCCAAGCCTTTCGCGGCGCCGACGGCGATGTTCAGCCGGGTCGACCACGGCAGTGGGGCAGGTACATCTGCAAGGCATCATCACAGAGAAAAAACCATTTCAATATTCGAGATGAAGCTTGTCTGATTTCTCAACCAATAGTTCAGTACATTGGACAAAGAAATGTCGATGTTCCGACAGTGTTTGTCTCTTCTGCACTTGCGTAGGATTTGGTTAATCTTTGCCTGATTGTCCAGAAATGTTTATGGACGTGAAGATAGTCAATGGTTAGGAGATTCCCCGATGATGACTATTGACTAAGAAGAATCGATCTCAATCAGTGAGGTTGGGAAAATGCAGCCTGATAGATTAATCGCGACACCGATCCTGCAACTATCTCCGGCCCTGACCTCACTTGCTTCTGATGACCCCCAATCTACCTTCTGGTGCAAGCTGGAGGAGGGTATGCTTCAGAGGCCAGTCAAATTTAGTTGGTCAGAACGCAGAAAATCTTGGAAGGTAGCTCAGGAAAACCGGGTCGCCCGCTCTGCAACTAAACTTAATTTTTTTAAAAAAAATTGGTGGTACTTGCCAACTTGATAGGCTTTTAAATTCAGAGCTGAGTTTTTCTCATCTGCCGAGTCAATGTAGGCAGGTCAACCAAGTTTATCAGTAGAGGCTAGAGCTACGGCATTTTCCACGGTTATTAGGTGCTACTCCTTCTCCTCTCCATGCTTAATTAATCAGAGTGGTTCATATATGATTGAGACAGAGCAGTAGTATCAGATCAGATGTAACTAAAATGCAGTGATGAAGAGCACGTACGCTTGTCGAAGAGGTGGTTCTCCAGGCTGCCCTGGGCCATGTACTCGTAGACGAGGAGGCGGTGCTCGTCCTCGCAGCAGTACCCGACCAGCTTCACCAGGTTGGGGTGCCGCAGCTGCCCCAGGAAGATCACCTCTGCCTGCACGCACGGGGAACGGATTAGCACGAGTCACATCCATCGGTTTCAGTTCAGGGACAGCGGTGTCCATCAGTTTTATTGTACTGTATATTTAGGTACGTCACCGGACTTCATCCGGCCGCCGCCGGCTGCCGGCTGCCGGAACTGTCACAATCGCTCAACTAACCTAGCTAGCTCCCTGGTTTTTCTTGCCAGTTGCCACACGCGCACGTCGTGATCTTGATGTCAAGATATTTTTATGTCTATTTAGCTAGCGCTGAACGCTACCGGTTGGAAATAACACTAGATCAGGAAATAATAACGCATATTAGGGGCACAGAGATTTTACAGAAATGATTGAAGGGGTCCTTCACGTTACATGCTCATTTCAGGAAACTAGCTTAGCTTAACTTGCCTACAACCATTGCTTGTTGCTGCGGGTTACAGGTTTCGTCCCTTACAAAATTGGATTGGGCTACATGCTAAGAGTGACTGATCATAAATTATCCATTTCGATATAATTTCTGCCTCGGTACCTTTTTAATTACAACTGCCTATAGAGTTGAAGTTACAGTCGCCTATAGAGTTACTCAATGTTGCACCAGGTGTAAGGATTGTATTCAGTGATCCTTGTAAGGAAACCCTTAAACTTAGCTACCTAGCTTGTTGGTTAACCACAAAGGTCACTCTTCTACTGTAAGCAAGAAATCCAATCTTATTCCCACAAGCCCAAGCGTTAGATCGTCGTCAGATTTAATTGGGAACTCTTCCATGAAAAGCTAGCTGCCGCAGCCGCACACTAGGTACTACTACTAGCAAGCTGTTAGCCCTGTTACTATTGCACACGCAAGAGATTAATGGAGTGATGAGGACACGTGGAGCGCGGACGTACCAGCCATTCCTTGTGGCCCTGCGCGCCCTCGGGGTCCCAGAGCTTGACGGCGATGGCCTGCGCCTGCTTGAGCCCCGGCTTGTCGACGAAGCCCTTGTACACGGGCCCGAACCCGCCCTCGCCGAGGAAGTTGTCGGAGGCGAAGTCGCGCGTCGCGGCGCGGAGCTCGGCGACGGTGAACACGTGCAGGTTGGAGCCCACCAGGGACACCGACAGGTCCTCGTCCGCCGCGCCGCTCAGGTCGGTGAACGACAGCCGCCTCATGCCGCCGCCGCCGACGCCGCTGCCGGAGCGCGGGCGGACCTTCTTCCGGCCATCCGTTGCCGTGCCGCCGTCGCCGCCGAGGCAGCCGCCGAGGAGCGACCTCCACGGCGACGATGACCTCTCCCTGGAACCAGCCTTAATACTGTCGCTCCTCATCGCGGGGCAGCTAGCTGGCTATCTTGTCCTGCGACGCCGTCGGCCCGTAGCATATACCGCCCGCCGGCCGCCGAGCGCGTGCACGGAATCGCTCCACCTGCCGTGTGTGTGACAAGCTCGCGATCAGATGTGTGGGTCGCAGGAGAAAGGGAGGGGAGAGAGGGGCCGATGATGCTTCGAGCGAGTTGTGGCCGTGTGGGGTGTTGTTGTGGCGAGGCCGCATCTCCTGCTGGCTGGGCGGGATATATAGGCGCGACCTTTCTCGGGCGAGCTTGCGGCCGGCTTGGCTAGGATGACATGGCGGTATTGTGTTTGACTCTAGCTTAGAAGGAAAAATAATAATGTGATAATTAGCTGGAGACTGTAGTTTTATACAGATGTGTTCCCGTCAAGTGTCATGGTGCGGATTTCACTGTGGATTGACTATTTCATTGGGATTTTTGAATGGGATCGAGGAAGGCGTGCCTGCTGCAACTTTGCCTACCTACCCGCACAATAGCTTGCGAATTAGCAAGAGTATGCATGACTCGACTCGTGACATGCAAGAGTAGTAGGTATTACCTTGTGTTTGATTTGGTATCTTTTGATTCTGGCAAATGTAGAAGAAATCAACTAAGTGCTTAATTATGTCAGCAATTCATCGCTTAGTGGTTAACACCCCCTTTTTTCAATAAAGTTTGCTTCACAATGGTCTGGCATCTTTTTTCTTTTTTTTCCAGGTAAAATATGAGCTTTATTAATCAGTGAGAGTTACAGAGGACTGTGTTTCGGCAACTGAAAAACATCTTTAGGTCCGAAAAGCATTTGAAAGATCGTTTTGCTTTTACAAAGAGACACTCTCTATCTTATCTTAATTAGCTAAGTTCCTGATATCATGAAGCGGAGCAAAGATGATATGTGGAGCAAAGATGATATGTCTGGTAAAAGGATCTAGAGGTGTCGACCCGTGGGTGCAATCCATCTTCACAATCATCGGTAAGGGTCTCCGATGAAGTGCCAATCGCAAGACTTCAACACACGCTATTAGGTCCGCTTCAACTAGTGCTTCATAGTCATTTGGGAAATGGCAAGAAGTGAAGATTGAGAAGCCATCATCCTCGTCTCGCAATGCCATTCCTACACCTGCGGTATGGTCCTCAGTATGATCCATCGATCGAGAGCTTCACCCAACCCGAAGGGGGTTTAGTCTAGGGTCAATCAGATCCTTTCTTCACACGATTTTGGTACATCCATTATCTATTTCTCCCCCTAATCATTTTTTTCATTTGATTTCACGAATCGGCTTCACATAATTACGCACAAAGCACTTATATCATTTGATTGATGTAAGCGGTTTATATTGTATAGCCTAATTCCTCGCATATCATGCCCGCCAAGCAACCAAAAAATAGTATGATCAGGGATCTTCAAAAGCAATATTGGAACCAATGATTCAGTGGTTTAGGAGATCTGCATCTGATGGAAAACTCCATAAGTTCCCATTTCCTCCCAAAGAGTGTGTGGGCATGGGGACACTTAAAGAGTGTACGAGAGACATACTCATAATCTGATCCGCAAATATTTCATCTTCCAGCTACTCGCATATTGCACCTTAATTTGTTCTCCTTCGTCTCTAAGTCACTGGAAGCTACTTTCCATGTAAATTCTTTAACCTTTTTGGAGGGACAAATGCTTGCCAGATTTTTTTCCCAACAAGTGTTATTTTCATTAGGCTAAGAGCTTGCGGAAGCCATGGCGCACTAATCCGGTTGGGCATTGATGCCTAGCCTATAAGCACCGTGGAGGCAGAACATCCCAAGTATTTTTGGTTTCCATCCAAGTCCTTGAAATGTCAGGATTGTTTGATCTTCAGAATAGCCTCGACATCTATTACTAGGGAAGTATTATGTACCAAGTATGTATTCAAATTACCACCCGCATTAATAAGTTTTGAAACCCTTTGAATGCTCATGTTACCCTCTAGGGAAAGAGTTTTACAGTAAGAAAACCTAGGGATCCAATTATCCTGCCAATCTCTGACACTATGTCCGTTGCCAACTCTCCGAATTAATATTTTTTTCAAGAATTCCATTCCATGAAAGATTGTAAAGTAGAGGAAGAGTTACCCAAAAAGACACTGTAAATCAACTCCCCATTGGTGGTAATAACGAGCCTTGAGTACCTGTCAACACAAGCTCTCGCCGTAGATCAGTAAACTCCATGCTTGACATGTGAGAAGGACTTGATTAAAATTCACATGTCATGAATTCACATCCTTCCATGATGCTTTGTTTTGTTCACTTTGGACCAACTTATCCAACGAGTCTCTCATTTCCCATGCCTAGATCCCCAATTCCGCACAATTGGTAAGATATTCACACACCATGATTGGGAGTTTGAAAAGACCCATAACATATGCTCGTATAGCTTTCATCTATGGCATTCACTGAGTATTTCCCTTGCACTTTGTGCCAACAGGATACCCCTCAATTCAGTAAGCATTTTTTTACTTAATCTTGATTGCAGGTTTTAAAGTTGCCTCCATGCATATAGTCATCTAATATAGGGAGGCCTAAGTATTTAGCTTAAAACTCATGTTGCTCCACATGCTATAGACCGGATCACTGTTTGTGTATTGTGTGGGCAAGATGCACTAAGCAATATGGAACATTTACTTGGCTTAATAAATTGTGTCAAGTGCATGACGGATAGATACCCAACGTATTTATCACACATGGTGCCTTCTCCTTTGTGGCTTTGAACAATATTATTCTATCATCAGCAAATAACAAGTGAGAATCAACAACCCATCTATCAAGTTGATATCGAAATTGATAGTTCAATCAACTCAAAGATTTTGGCCGATCAGCTATGCAATGTATTATACAAGGTGGTGTCTAAATATCTGGTAAATAGGCTTCAATCTCTATCGAGGGTGCTATTTCAGCAAATCAAAGCTCATTTATTCCCAGGTGTATGATTAAGGACAATGGTCTTCAAGCCTTTGAAAGCATGCATTATATAGAGCATGATACTACTATTGACTCCTCATTTTGTTCATACAAGCTTGATTTATCAAAACCATGGTGAAATACTCGGTTAAATTTAATAAAACCTTATTGGATACCCCTCAATTCAGTAAGCATTTTTTTACTTAATCTTGATTGCGGGTTTTAAAGTTGCCTCCATGCATATAGTCATCTAGTATAGGGAGGCCTAAGTATTTAGCTTAAAACTCATGTTGCTCCACATGCTATAGACCATATCACCGTTTGTGTATTGTGTGGGCAAGAAGCACTAAGCAATATGGAACATTTACTTGGCTTAATAAATCGTGTCAAGTGCATGACACGTAGATACCCAACTTATTTATCACACATGGTGCCTTCTCCTTTGTCGCTTTGAAGAATATTATTCTATCATCAACAAATAACAAGTGAGAATGAACAACCCATCTATCAGGTTGATATCGAAATTGACAGTTCAATCAACTCAAAGATTTTGGTCGATCAGCTATGCAATGTCTTATACAAGGTGGTGTCTAAATATCTGGTAAATAGGCTTCGATCTCTATCGGGGTGCTATTTCAGCAAATCAAAGCGCATTTATTCACAGGTGTATGATTAAGGACAATGGTCTTCAAGCCTTTGAAAGCATACATTATATAGAGCATGATACTACTATTGACTCCTCATTTTGTTCATACAAGCTTGATTTATCAGAAGCCTATGATAGAGTTACATGGAACCTTCGGGAGAGTGCAATGCATACAATGAGGTTCTCTCACAGGTAGATAGTGGACTATAGTTTGTGTTATCATGGTGAAATACTCGGTTAAATTTAATGAAACCTTATTGAAAGTAGTTTTTTTCCTACTCGCGGACTAAGGCAAGAGAGTCCCCTGTCTCCCTTCCTTTTTCTTGATTTCTGGATGATGGCTTAACGATGATTTTCATGAATGAAATGGAGCATATCAGGATCACACCAATTAGGGTGTGTTGGATATTCACTAGTTTTTTCCCTAGCATCTAATCTTGATTAATTTAGATTTGACACAAATCGGTAACTCCTTGGTTTTATGTCAAAATTAGTTGTTTCTCGTTTTATAGCTTTATTAGGGTTTGTACTTCACGATCTCGGCTAAATATGGCTTGGTTTTTGTTGTGTTTTTAAATCCCTCCAAGGTTTAAATTAATGAGTGTCAAGCGTTCGATACATGCTTGCCTGTGTTGTGGAACTTGCATGAATGTCGATCGGAGGGGAAGGTGCAAGACGTACGAGTCTTTCTCGATGCATGGCATCGATGTGCTTAAGCACTTCTTCGCATTGTGTCCTCCTCCGCCACTTTTTTCCTTAAAAGTTTCACAACCAAAATACACAGGCCTATAGGCCGCTCGGGTTATAGTGATTCTGTTGGCTAATGGTTAACTACGATACCTATTAGCTATTGGACGGACTATACACGAAATCAGTGGCCAACTCTCATTACAAGAGAAGGTTGCTTCGAAACAATTACTGTTAAAATATATAACCTAGCCCTTTTCATTAGTTCGGACTTTTGGTTTAGATGGTTAGTGCATCAATTCAATATGGTATCAGAGCCAGGAGGTCTCAAGTTCAAACCCCAGCTAATGCACTATTTAATTTACTCCAAATAGTTGTGCATCCCGATTACCCACATCTAGTGTCTTCCCATTTGTCCAGCTTAGACGTAAGGGGGAGTGTTAAAATATATAACCTAGCTTTTTTTATCAGTTCGGACTTTTGGTTTAGATGGCAAGTGCATCAATTCAATAATTACAGTACTATGTATTTCAAGCTGTTTTAGATCTTTTTTATAATCTTTAAAAGGAACAGAATTTCGTAATGGGATATTAGGATGAGAAGAAAAGAAAAAAAATTAAAAGAAAGTGCATGCGGAAAAGAATGACGAGGAGTTTATTGGAACATCAATTTGAAAGAGATATAGTGCATGACATGGCAATAGGATATAGCCAACTCTACTGTTGTCCTAGCTGTCCCAAGAAAAAAGAAGATTACTGCTATCCTGTCTCTAAAGAAACTATGTGTGATTTGAGACCAATCACCCCCGCCGGCCCATCCCTATACAGAACAGAACCATGTCCTGTGTTCGCGATCCTTCGATCCCCTGTTCAAATTCCCCACTCCTCGTCTACCCAAATCAAGCAAAATCGAGTTCGGACAATCGCACTCTCGCGCCCTAGCCCTAGCTAGCTAGCGGAACGAGGAGGCAGTTTGGACCATGTAGCTCACACTCACTCACACACGAACACGATGCATGATTCCTACCTAACCCAGGACCAGTGTAGCATGCTAGCTAGCTATTCGCGCGTACGTGATTTCAGTCGACGCGCGCGCACACACGGGGCCGGCGAGGCATCGCATCCACACGCCGCGCGCGCCGACGCGTCCGAGCCAAGAGAACGGCTACGTCGACCATGTACTGGCAAAGCTCCGATCCAGCGGCGAGAAAAAAAGGGTGCTGGAGAACGCGCCGAAAAGGCGCTCGTTTCCGCGGCACCCCGTACATACATACGCTAGTGGTAGTGGTAGCAAGCAAGTAAAGCTATCGCGGCCAGTACGTTGGTATTGGTACTCCCTCTCCCTCGGTCCGCGCTCCTTTTAACCAAAGAAAAACGGCGCATAGCAGAGTTCGTCTGCTCCTTTCGGCGCTAGCTAGCTCTCGCTCGCCACATCCGATCGAGAATGGCCCATGCGCGAGACGCGGCGGGCGGCGGCGGCGGAGTGCCCCCAGATATATACTACTACTGTCGTCGCGGCGCTTTGATTTTGTACTTGCTTTGCTTTTCTCCTCGAGATCGACAGTTGCCCAACCAAACACAACTTTTTTTTTTCCATAAAGAAAAACAGCACAATTAAGCTAACCTGAAAAAAAATACTAGTAGCACAATTAAGCTGTGCGTGCCTGCGTGCGCGCCGATCAGGATTCAGACATCCGGATCCCGTAGGTCGTGCCTTCGCTTTTCTTCTAGCTAGTCTAGAGAAAAAGAGATAGTTGGGTCGGAGGGAGAGGTATCTCTGGTGTGACGACGATGATGCGTGCGTTGGGATCAGTCGGCCGCTCGATGGACGTGGTGCAAGGAGTTGGCACACCAAGTCGGGACCTGGTCATGACGATGATACTACGTTTACTGGTCGAGAGATGAGATGTCCGACCGAGCAGGCCGCCTACGTTTACCTCGACCAGTAGAGACCAAGCCAGTGTCGGGTTCTGATAGGCCGTAGCGCAATGTCAACGTGCACCTCGTTTCCGCGAAGCAGCCCCCGCCCCCGGCCTCTTTGCAAGACAGCTCCCGTGTCGTCGTCGTCGTCGCACGATCTGCATAGTTTTCGACCTCTCCCTCCGGCGTCACACTACGTACGTACGTAACGTACGCTCACACACGGCCGGGTCTCTCCCCCGCAAACCAAAACAAAACAAAAAACACGGGTCTCTCTCACACAGCACTATGTGTGTGTGCTGAATTTCTCTTCTTTTTCTTCTTCTCCATGGCAGGTGAGATCGAGTGGGCAGCTGATAGTCAGACTAACGCTCATGCACGCGATGCGTGCCTGCGGAGAAACAATCCTTGCATGCATCCTTTTGACTTCTCGCGGCATATATATATACACACATAAATATAGTACTATACTATCTGTGTTAGTTACGAAAAATCAACCAAACTTAGCTAGTACTCCCTCTTTTCCAAAGTAGGACCCATATAGTTTCTGTTCAAACTTAAACTTTATAAAGTTTCATCAACTATAGAGAAACAATTGTGACCATTTATAACCTTAAGTCTGTATTGTTAGAATTAATGTTGTGTATGTTTTGTATTGTAGATGTCCATATTGTTTTCTAGAGAAAATTGCATTTTTGCTACCACAATTGAGTCTACGGTTTCAAAAAAACTACCACAATTCATGAAAATTTCAAAACACTACCACGTCAAAGTCTAACCGTCGCAAAAAAAACTACCACTTCTGTGTAATCCTTGTCTTAGCCCTAGTTTTGATCGTGTTTCTGACAGGTCTGGCCCACATGTGTGCTGACGTGGCATGGAACATCAGTGCTGAGAGACACACATAGATTGGTTACATATTTTTGGGTCTATTTGCAAAAGGATGTGGGACCCATCTGTCATATCCCTCCCCTCTCTCTGCCAAGTGGACCCCTCTGTGGTCATCCCTGACCTCCAACCCCGTTGTCGCACGATCTGCATAATTTTCGATCTCTCCGGCGTCACACTACGTACTCCCTCCGTTTTAAAATATAAATGTTTTAGCTTTGTGAAGCAAATGTATCTAAACTACTTTTAGTATGTAGGCTCACTAAGGTTTGGAGTGAATCTACACACTAAAACAAGTTTAGATATATTTTCTTTACAAACTTAAAACATCTTATATTTTAAAACGGAGGGAATACGTACGATGCTCACACACGGGTCTCTCTCACACAACATTGTGTGTGCTGAATTTCTCTTCTTTTGCTTCTTTTCCTTGGCAGGTGAAATGAATAGATCCAGTGGCAGCTAAATAGTCAAACGCTCATGCACGCGATGCGTGCCTGCGGAGGAATAATCCTTGCATCCTTTTGACTTTCTCGCTGCTTATACACAGAAATATACTACTCCCTCTTTTTCAAAATAGGGCTCATAAACAATTGTGGACATTTATAATTTCAAATCAATATTGTTAGAACCATCGTGAAATACATTTTAATATAGTCAGTCAATAATTATATTCTTTTCTATATAGTCAGTCAAACTACAATTTTTTTTACTTTAACCAAATACCATATGCATCATATATGTTGGAGAGGAGAGAGTACACATCACCACTACATGAGACTTGATCACTTAAGATCCAAGCCAACATCTCGATCCATCTATTTGCGTTTGATACTTTGAGAAAGTAGTAGTGAACTCGCTAAACCTTTTTTTTGGCCGAATGGTGAAATCGCTACACAACCCATGGAGTGCAACGCACGAAGCTCGCTGTTGTCGAAGCCTGCTTCAAAAATACAGGGTGTGCGTTAGCACTACGGCTTTTCAAATACACTCTAACCGAACTATCAGTGATCCTCGCCAAGGACTACGGCTTTCTTTGAATCTCAGGAAGTCTTTCTCGGGGAGAAAGCTGGTTTGGGAACTGCTAAACGACCTAATAAAAGAAAGAGGAGACTGACTCTGACCTTTTCAAAAAAAAAACAGAGAAGAGAAATCATTCGTTGTCTCCTCGCCAAGGAACATGTCCTAAAACCTCCATCGTCGTAAAGTCACCAGCATGGTAATGATGTTGGGCACGTGGAAAGTTCTCATTTCTCAACATACCATTTGTTTTTAACGAACTGATGAACTGCAAACGGGGTTTCCTTTATCCTCCTTAATACGCCAACTTACCAGCAAACTGGATTTCTAGCTGCCTCCTCCTCCTCTGGTGAAAACGAACCAGTAAACATATTATTAGACCTAGGAAAATCAGAACTCATATCGAACAAAATAAACCGAGTACTACTATACAAATCATCACTTTATCAGATGACCAATGCAGAGATTTTGCATTTTGCACCCCTGTTGATTGATCGATCGATCCCCTTGGATCGATCAATGACGGCGACCCCTGCAGCACCTGAATGCGTCTGAGAAATTAACCCAAAAAAAACTCTCCTCCCGTACGTACGTGGACGACAAATTAACTTGAAGTTAACTCCACCGTGTGTCCCCGCCCGTTCTAGAAACTCTTGCGACCACGATATACTACACAGATCCTACGCATGCAAACAAAGCAAGCGACAGGATAGCTTCGGGAGATCCGGGGTAGGCTCGCCGTCTCCCTCCATGAAGAAGAGGCTCAAGCGTACGTCACGAGACTGCTCCCCACCAGCCGCTTGCACTACGACATGTATAGCTTCCACCGCCACATATATCCATTTACATATATACATGTATCCTTCCTGTGCAATCCTTTGGCTGAATTAGCTTCCTGTGTTTGGAAGATAGATTAGCACTGCTCCGGAAGGTACAACCACAGCCCTAAGATGTATAGTAAAGCATGATTTGTGACCCTGATGGCATCTCGCACCCGATGGATGTGGATCATATGTGTCTAGCCAATCACTCGAGAAAGTATTCTAGATGATGACTGCATGCATGCACGCATGTCTCTTGATTGATTAGTTTAACTAAGAGTCGGCGAGGTGATTATATAAAAAGCGAGTAAGGTCATGTGTCGTCTGTCTAGGGCTCTTGACCATGCATGCATGGTTCTTGAATTTTGATAGAATTAATTTAAATAGAGATGTGATTAAGAAGGTTGGGGGTGAGAGGTCAAGCGTCATCTATCTAGGGGTGCTTGACATGTATCCCTCAAAGTCTGTTGGTGATGGGTTCATCTTTGCTCCCGGACATGGGATCACATTTAAATTCTTTTGATTGGAATTCTTTAGTGTGGGGCATATATACATGCATTAGGCTAGGATATGGTTGGTGATGATTCTTCAATATCCCTGGAGATATGCGTGTATCTCTGTCGGTGTACAGGTACAACACAGATGCCCCGTTGATTAATTGGTGCAGTGAACAGAATGTTTTTCTGTAAATCTGTCGGCTGCAAGCAAGCATTGTTCCTCAGAGGATAGCTTGATTACTTTAATTTGTATAATTATTAGAGACTATTTTAAGCTTGATTTGGTCAACCATCACCCTTAGCATATACACTGAACTGAATCCGGACAATTTTCTTTTGGGAGCACGGACTTCTCTTCAGTGGGCAGATTACTTGACCTTTGAACGTACAAGAAAAGGTATTATATATACTGAAAACCAAATCCTTAAAATAGTCTTAGTTTACCAATTTATACAATGATTGTAATCAATCATGATTGATTCTTATTTTCTTTATTAAGCAGATCCATCCATCTTTACCATATATAGTCATTAATTATTAGTTTTCTATGCCAGTGCCTCCCCTTCGTATCCTACATCAGATCAGCAACATGATACAGTATTGCAGACCAACAACCTCATGGTAGGTGTGTGGGGGTGATCAGGACCCCAAGGCAACTCCACTCTGAACTTTAGAAAAGACAATTAGCTCCACGTTCCAATCTATAATTTCACAACTAGATACTTGCTAGCCAAGTCTACGATCGAGCTTATCCCACTACCAGAATTTAATTTTTTATCGGGTGGGCAAAACACTGAGGCAAAGGCGTCACGGAACTCGGCAAAACATTTGCTAAGTTCCAGGGCGGTATACACTTGGCAAAAATAAAAAGGACTCGGTAAAATTGGAGGAGCTCCGGAGTGGAGGCTGGAGGAGCTTTCTCTTCTATATTGTCGAAACAAACAAAAAATGCAAAGGTCCTCTCAAAGAAAAACGAGACCTGGGCATCCTTAATTTGTAGATTCCAATGATGTGTGAATATAGGGGAGAAAGTAGGTCTAAGAAAAGGAAAAGGGTAGGATTTTACGTCGTATTCTCTTGAGGTTTTGCGCACCAAAGATTCTTTCATTGCACCATAGGAAAAAGCATAGAATATTTCCAATAGGTTGGAGTCAATAAAAATTATCTAAGAAATACACTGCAAAATAGTCTTAGAATATTTTTGTAGGATTCAATCCCACAAATCTCAACCCACGCAGTTTTTTGGTAAAGATTTCAATTTTTCTAAATTTTTATAATCAAATCCTATGAATCAAATGGTGCCAAAATGGACTCGATCGGAAGGCGGCGTATAGGGGCCGGTTCGTCTTGGTGAGTGCACCATTTGTCTCTTGTGTAATCTGTATGATTCAGGATGTTCAACCATTTGGCATATCTATATTCCGATTGGTATGTCGTTCTATTGGAGTTGGCAGTGGTGCCATATCTGCTTGGCATTTTCCTGTGGGAGGAACCCCTTTCCAGCTGTGGAACAAAAGCAATTTGTTCGCATTGACCTTTTAAGAGGCTGATAAAGTGAAAATAAAGTTATAAGAACACGACCCCGGACCGCCGAGTTTGACAGGGCAGACGCCCCCACACATACACATTGGGAGAGCATAAGCTTCTCTTTTGCATTTGGACAAGGAAGAATTGTATTCCACTAACTGGCGTATGTGTGGCCAAATCAACCAACGAATCTGCAACCTGAAACTACATGACCGCATGGATTTGCAAGGGAGAATACCACTTGGCACATGGCAAATGCGTATAGATAGCCACAGCCGTCTCTAGCACGAATTTCTGTTCCTGGCCATACCCAAAGACTCAGACCATGCCAACCTTTGGCGAGAGTCTGTCGGCCTTCCCAGCCCCGCCTAACAATGTTGTAAGTTGGCGAAGACAGGGAAGGAAGCCAGATCCACCAATCATGCAGTTCGTTTTCTTTCAAACATCCAAAATCTAACAGGATGGGCGAGGCAAAACTTCATATTCAATGCTTTCCGTATCACTACTGGATGACATAAGACATAATGACGCAATGATACTACGCTCATACTATTATAGAATCTGTACAACACCCCCAACTGATTTAGTAGGGGTGGAAACCGCAGCAGATTGGGAAAATTTTGGTACACGACAGACAACAGGCGGTGTGACAACTTCTGTCAGCAAAAACACAGCCCACACCCACGCTTTCTATCCCAACTGCTAGCTCACTGCCGATTGCCTTACAAAATTTGAAGCCCAGGTAGTAAAACAACAAAATAATCACTATGGGGAGAAATCTCAAAACGAATAAATGGAACCCTGTATTTTCTCATCAGAACTCTTGGGTCATATTCCCTGCATCTCACTGACACGCGGTGAACAGCAGCCATAGTCTTCAAAAAATGCTCCCGCAGTATACATCTGCAAGCATAAAAGGGCAAATTCAAATTATATGCAGCCAGCACAAACTAAAATGTGGATTGATGGGAGAAACTATGTGCAAATAATTTATTTTGTTGCAAGATGGAAAAAAGAAGAGAATGCAATTGCAATCCACCTAGTTGAAAACTTGATACAGACATTATGACCAAAAACTTTTAGCATGATGCATTTGGGATTTCTGCTCCTAGAAACCTCCACGGGTTACTATGGGAATGGAAGTACTGACCAAAACATAGTCTTCCAAGAATAGAAAATAGAAGGTGCATGTGAAATGCAAGAAAAATACCTTCCAATCTCAGAAATGGCAGCTTTATATACATTGCTGATACAACTACCCTGGAAAATTTAATGAATTTAGCCAAGAACAAAAATGAAAGCATAGTGGCAAAAAAGATAGGGAAAAAACATCGTAGATAAGTCAGAAATAACTACCTATACTCAAATCATGCAGCTGAGGAGTCTTCTACTGGCAACAGATTGCAAATGAATCCAATGATGCTTGCTATCTGAATACAAGACTCCCATTCTGCTGTTGTCTTATTTTCTCGATAAGTGATTGATAGAATGACCTGAATGCTTTTGTATCATTTCCCTGTTCAAAAAGAGTATTACTATTACCAAAAGGAGTAGTCTATTACAAAGTGAAGATTGAAGATTTAATTTGCTACTGAGATCAGGAGTTTGTGAACTATGACAGCATCCACTACTACTCCACCTAACAAAGAAACATCCATCCCAGAGTAATAGGACAAAAAAAGATGACATCATTGACTTATCACTGTTATTATGAAGTCTCAGTTAAGAGAACCTTTCCAAGCAACAGGTGAAACAAATGATGACTAGACCTTCCCATACAGGTGAGCCTGAACCTAACTAGAGCAATGTGGAATCAACCCTAACTGGATATAAAAGGACACATCAGGCAACCAGTCCTAACCCAATAGCCACTAGAACTTGGTTGCCAGCCCTAGGGGTTCAAGCAATCAATCAATAAACTCTAGTTTCCCTCATAACCTAGAGTACAAGACTCTAGCCCCACTATCGTCTCCAACCACACCAATTATGGAGCCCACGGGCCAGCAATCATCCCCAAGCCATGAAGTAGGCCCTGAGATCCAAGGATTTTCAATCGCCATTACCGTGAAGTCACAAGTTAAGAGCTAAATACTCACCATGACAATACAACTCACAGTTCATTTAATTTTGAGTTGCTGCGTGATACTGATAACAGTTTCCAAACTTAAATGTCATCCTGATGGCACATCCACCAATTTGAAAATAGCTCATGAAATTACCCGCTTAACTTTGCGGCTATCAAGCTATGTAATACAACTCATATGTTTATAACTTGCAATATGTCCATGAACTAATGTAATAGAATAAGTCGCATTTGCTATGCACTCTAAAGCATGTGACTGAAGCATAAGTTGTATTTGTTGTACTAATGTAATATGTGTAAGGTTGACATATATGTCTGATTAATCTGCAGAGTTAGAATCTACTCCAACAAGATAATTGGTGTAGAGCTGTAGATTCTTCTATTTTTCTCTAAATCAACAAGCAAATTTCTAGGAACTTTTTACAGATCAGTGTGGGAATTTTCAGTCCAGAGCAGAGGGGTTCCTTGGATCCACCATATGTTTATAGATACAAATATAGATTACAAAACAGAAACAAAACAAGGTCAAGATAATGAGCATACCTGTAACTTTTGGTAGTACTGTTCGGCTAGGTCCGGTGGGCAGTGAGCTTCTGGAAGACCTTTTGCTACAAAATTTACAACGAAGTCCTCCCCAAATCTTTCATGCATAATCTTTTGAGCCATCACAATTTCACCAAAGAGAACAAGCTACAAGAAGTAAACCGATTAGATGAAGCTTTTGAACATAAAGAATTTATCAGTATATCAGTATATCAGCATACAACAGCATGCAGATTTTAACTACGGTAATGATGTTAAATGATTGCACAGAGTTCTGAACAAACAAACAAAACATACATAGATACTGGTGCTCTATGGAACCCATGTTGCAGTTGATTCGATTAACCAATATAACTGTTTGAACTGCATTAGTGCATGCTCAGTTTGGATACCAAGCACTCCAATTATCAATTCCATCCTCATGAAGTAGTAAAAGCACTTGCCTGGGATGGCTAAATCATCATTTCGTTTTGGCACAACTCTATCAGTACAGGAAACTGAATAGCTAAGAGTTACAATCCCTTGCATAATAGCAAAGTTTACAGATTAGCTTCAAATTCAGTGCAGATAAATGTGTACTCTCTTTTCGCCAAACCCAACTTGATAGTGTGCAGCTGTGAATTGAAATAACATAAATTTAGCCTATGAGGTACATTGCCAATTTTCTGGAACTTATCACTGGGGATAACTTTTCCACCCTCTACATTGTCCACCACCAGTCCCCACAAGGGAAACGATCCAAGCTGGTGAGGTAATCTCTAAGGATGGTCCAGTTAGAAAATTGGATATATATTTAAAGGGCATGTGGCTAACAATAATTTAATATAACTCACTGCACTTTATAATGTCACGAAAATAGAGGTTTCATACCACTGTTTTCTTAGCAAGCAACCTTTAGTTAGTCAAAGAGAGTCCGTGACCCACAAGGTGGGAGATTAAGAAATCAGGGGGATCATCCCTACAAACACCACTGATACCCTGAGAATCTACAACTTAAACTAAAACATGGGCAGCTTGATTTGTTACATAAGAAGTGCAATTTTTAGAATTTTTCTTACTATGGCGGAACCAAATATTTATTTCCATGAGTTAAAAATCCGAACATACTTAAGAAAGCTGATATGTCCTACAGGACTACAGACTCAATACGAGGAAAAACAAGGTCGTCTGAACTTTATATTGTCATTATCTCTTGTAAACCTGATGTTAGGCAGCGGCCAGAGATCTAATTTACCTAGTAATGCAATATACTAATAAGAAATTATCACCACTGAAAGGTGCAGTATTTCACAAAATGTGATGCCTATAACTCCAACCAACATGGGCTTTACTAAGGCTATTGAAATTCAAATAGAGCCGAAGAAGATCTGCCAAAATAGTGACACAAAGGTTTACTTTCAACACAGCAAGTACAAGGATTGCAAGATTATTACCGTATTTGCATCACGCAGATCAAATGATTTGTCAAGGACACTGTATAAACAGCAACCAGTAGCAAACTTCTCAATCATGAACACTCGGAAGCCAGGAAGCTGTTGAAACAAGAAAGTAACATAACAAGAACATATGAGATTTATGAGTCCAGGTACTAGATAGACACTGAACGGCAAAAGATCTAAAGAAGCAACCTTATCGTCAGCTTTGGACGTAGTGCACCAGTCTTTTATGAGTCTGATAAAAATCTGCACACAGGCCTAGCAAAACCATAATCAAGGTATAAGTGAACCTTGGAAGTTGGGAGCATAGTTATATTTCCACTCGAACAGGACAAAAAGAGGACATATCAATAATAAGAAAGATAGTATACAGCAAGATAACTAGCATCCTCACCTTCCGAAGTAGGATATCTTTATGACTGCATGATGTATACAAAAGCAACTGCATTATAGTCTCCAAATACTGCCTACAGGTAGGAGCAAGGAGAATTGTAGACAAATCATGTGTAACCATCCCATGCAAGAATGTGTATAATGTCCTCTGGAGCTCCTGCAGTTCTCGCATTTCCTGCAACATTAAGAAATGATTACAGCATATAAGCAACCATGCAATTCATCCAGCACTCGAAAAGTCTTGCCATTTAAGAAAGAAAAGACACATGGCAGAATAAGCAAACTAGGTAGAATTTATAGGTAGGAGCAACAAACCAGCTGGGAACAAAAGCAACACAAGCTGAGGTGTTGTATAATACAACATCATTGTTATTATATTCGCATCATTTGCTTATATTCATGGAGTAACGAAAATAAAAAACAGCAGGTCCAAATGCAGTTTCAGGAGCTGGATGAATAATTTAGTCAAGTGGAATGGCCACTGAAGCCACTGCAAGTTTGTATCACCGAGTACAATGACTGAGATACCAGTTCTGGGAAGCAAATAGAACTTTTTATGTTGGTAGGTAGTTTGCCAGATGTTAGCTGGAGTTACACCATCAGCAAGAAACAAAGTAGAAAAGCAATACAACACCACGAGTGACAAAGAGGGTCATGCAGCACATCCCTATATCTGATACATTTAGAAGGCACTAGACCACTAGTACTTGGCATTCTAGGATCGGAGACAAATACAAAAACAAGAATCTACAAAAAGTGCAAAAGTTTCTAGATGTGATTAACTTTACCTCAGTATTTCCTGCAGGGCCAGTTGAAAAGGCATCTTGTGACAATATCAAAGATAAACGACTTGCAATAGTGGGAAAGACATCCTCCAGTATTCCGCTTGCTGAAGAATTAAACTTGCCTACTATCTGGTTTATCAACACAAGGAATTCCACCATATCCTTTGCCTGTATAAGAAAAACAATGATGTGAGCAGCCCAGTGGAGCAAAGTAAATTTGCTGTGCTTCTTTTTTGAATAAAAGAGTACACTAATGACAGAATAGTTCTTGAAATAATAATATGTAGTTAATATGAAGTTCAACGGGTACGCGAAAGAAATCCATGCAAGTATACCCAAGAGATGAGAGTAACTGAGAAGATAACTGTGTAATGTCATCATCCTAATCATGTTGGGTTCTCTGCTGCTGTTTGGCAATTTCCTTTCCTTTGGAACATCAATAAACAACTTAATGTTTTCATTACATTTTATATACCAGTAGGATCATTCCCACGCCTTTCCTCACAGAAATACTTCTCAAGACTGAACTGTTACTAAGAAAAAAAATTGAAGTGCTACAGGTACTAGACATCAGCAAAGAAGCAAAGCAAAGAACCAAGAAGAGTTCATCTCAATTCAATAAATGAAATACCTCGTTATCAACCAGCAACTGTCTTAGTGCGACTGGAATACATGGAAGCACCGAAATTCCTAATATCTCGATCATGCGGTGCAGAAAGGATATGACCTGCACTTGCACAAGTTCGAAGTGGTTAATCATCCAAACAGAACTAAGGAAGATCTTAAACGAACAGGTTCAGATTTACCTTTGATCTTAGGGGCTTCACGTTAGGAAATGAAACAAGGACTTGTAAAACAACATCAAGGGTCTGACAACAAAATGGTAGAAAATATCGCATCAGAAGAACAGCAATACAAAGACCATGGATATGTAGATTATTGATGCGGACTGATCAAGGATTTAGCAAATGTTCTCCATTTGCCACTTGCATATGCTACTTAGTGACAAGCAAACATCACGAAACAAAAGCTGAAGAGAAAATATGGAAGTACAGAATGACAGAGTTTACCTTTTTGAACATGACCCCGATTGTTGGCCTGCTTACCATCACGAGACGTTCATTAAAGCCCTGGAACAGACAACAGCGGAATCGAGTAAGGATGTGGTACAAATGGCTTGCCATGTACAGAACTAAGAATTAACACACTGAGTAAATCAGGACTATATTAGAAAATAAAACATGACAAAATTACCATACATGGCAACAACTTATCCCCCACAATACATAAAGTGGTATTTGCCATTTCTTATTAGGTGTACAAAGCATACCTTGGTGAGCATATTCAATGCAACAACAATTTGTTGAAGACTCATCGCTCTTGGTGATGATTCTTCAAGTCCTTGTGCTTTGGCACCCACTACAAGCGACTCAATCTGGAATAGATTTTCAATTACAACAGTGAGTTTTGCCTTTCCTAGAGAACAAAAGCCATATTGCGCAAAAGGGGAACAATCACCTGATGACAGAGAGGATTCAGCAAAGCTGTCAAGCACTGAACCTGCTTCTCTGGTGATACCTCTTCAATACCAATCAACAACCCAACAGCCTGAAATAGGAAAACATGTCATTGGTCCAAGTTCAGTATTCCCAACTACAGAACAACATGAACAGCTGGGTGCAAACTAAGTTGGGTTATAGAGACAAATGGACAGTGCACCTCAAAAATTTGGCTGCCATCCTCTGAGCTGGAGAACTTTGCCTCTTTATTTGCCCAGTCCATAACAGTGAATTGTCCTAGGACATCTTCCAAGCTCTATTAATTCACAAACATAAACAGACTCAGATATAGAATAATAAACTAGATGATGTGTAGATCTACAAAAAAGGATAAGTAAAGACCTGCAAGATGGTATCCAAGTAAGGCACTAGCTTTGCCTTCAATAACTTGACAGCTTTCATGAACAAATATCCTGCTCGGCGGCTCACATTGGAATTCTGATGGTGTATGCCACGCTCATCCAAGAAAGCGGCAAGAAGATGTGGCACATACTGTACATTGTCTTGCGTGAACTTGATGTAGCGGGTAACTGTCTCAAGATACACCGACGCAACTAGACGGTGTGTGTGGCACGAGAATCTCGCAGAAAGGAGCATGGGCACAAGCTCCCCGAGCATCCCAGTCCCCATACGGATTTCTTCCTCACCCACTATTTCCCCCAGCCGGTACAACAGGGTAAGAGTGACCTCAACATCCTCGACGGTAGCTTCTGCAGATGAGAGTGCTGTCACAAGTAACCCCTTTATGAACTGCTGTGTGGCAGCTGGCGCCACCCGACAAATGTTCCTGAACAATGCCACTAAATCCTTCCGTTGCTCCGCCATCAGGTCCTCCTCCTCCTTCCCGATCTTGTCAAGCACATCAAGATGGCCCCTATACACTGGATCATACAACATTTGCTGCCGCACCACCTCTAAGATCTGTCCCAAGTGCCCTAGCTGCTTCTCTGATGGAGCCTTCATTAAACCCACATACTCAGCTAAGAACTCAAGCACAGAACCAGAATCAACATCCTCGTCATAAGCGCTCTCTGCCGCTGAAAATACGTCCAGTAGGACCTGTTCGAGCATTTCCAGTGCCGCGGCTCCATCGGCATCACTAGGACCAAGCTTGCGATAACATTCAAGAGCCTCGGCAGCATAAGTCGTCACCAAAGTCGCCATCTTTAACCCACTGTCTGGGCTACCAAGCCCCTGCTGTGCAGACAATAGTGACCTCAGCAACGCGACCTTTGCCCTTGCATCCATCCTCTTCGCAGCCACGGCAGAAAGACACCCCACGGCTGCAGCAGCAAGTGGAGCAGCAGTTCCAGGGGACAGCGCAATGTCAAATAGAAGAGGAACGAACACATCGTTTGCGACAAGGGCAACATCGATCCAGGAGATGCACCTGCGTGCCGCATCAAGGGCCACAGCAGCAGTTGGGGGGTCTGTAGCGCGGAGAGACCCAGCAGCGTCGTGCCAGTGGCGCGCGATCTGGGGCACGCACTGTGCCCGCATGGCGTCCTTGACTCTGCAGGCGTCGGCAGTCTCATCGGCGTTGCGGGGGTAGTCCTGGGAGAGCAGGTCGTCGTCTAGGGAGATGAGGACGCGGGCGAACATGTCCGTAGGGCCTGACTGCGGCGGCGACGGAGGGAGGAGGTCGAGGAAGTAGGAGGGGTATACATGGGGGTAATCTAGGCGGATGAGGAGGGAGATGAGCTGGGCGAGCTTGTTGCGGAGGAAGGGCGGGGAGGCGGCGTTGGAGGAGGAGGCGAGGGAGAGGAGGGAGGAGCGGAGCAGGGCGAGGTCGTCGGGGAGGGCGATGCGGCGGCGCAGGAGAGCGTCGTGGAGAGACTGGAGGCACCAGAAGTGCACATGCGCGTGCGGGGAGGAGGCGAGGCCGGAGAGGCAGAGGCGGAGGAGCGACGACGGAGGGGACTCGTCGCGGGCGCGGGCGCAGAAGGCGAGCGCCTCCTCGCGGACGGCCGGGGAGGCCCCGACCGCGGCGGGGGAGTCGGAGGCGAGCAGGATGGCCTTCTCGAGGTCGTCCATGGAGGCGCGGAGGAATCTGAGTGGAGGGGGCGGAGACGGGGAAAGAGAGGGGGCGGAGGCGGAGGGGGGGTAATATAACAGGGCAAGAGGAAGGGGAGAGGGTTTGCTCGCTCCTTTCCTTCTCTTGCACAAGTCGAGTCGTGGGTGGTTTTTTCTCCTTGTTTTGGGTTTATGGGCTGATTTTTGGGTTTAGACTTTAGAGAGGGTTTTGTTCCCAGAAGATTTTTCCACGAGGATGGTAAGCAATACTGTAATATAGTTTTTTTCATATTCTACAGGTATTATTGTCTTTCAGGGTGCATTTTATTGACACGTCTGTGTGTATGGATAATTACTTCCTCCGTTTTATAATGTAAGCCTTTTAGCGAACTGTTTTAGCTTAACAAAGCTTATATTGTGAAACAAAGGGAGTATTTGGTTATCATTCATTCCAGATACTCTAAGTAGCAGATTTGTTAAACTACTACATGCAAATAGACGTCACACAATATACATTGTTGTCATCTGCTCTTTTGTCAATATAAGAAATCATTCTTGCAACTTATTACCCTAGTGGATTAATTTATGTTGATAACTATTGATTGGGGTGTTTTGATTGCAGCACATGGAAAACATGAAAAAATATAAATATTAAGTACATATCATAGGTGTCATGAAGATGTAAGAATTTTTTGAAGAAGTATAAGCTCTTGCTAGAAATCTTGTAGAATTATAGTGTTCAAAAGCAGACCTTGTGAATGCGTAGTATTCATTTAGAGTCCTACAAATATTACAAAGTTCAACTGAGAAACCCTTTAAACCAAAAATGCCCTAAACCTTTCGGGTGGGTGATGATTGCAAGAGCACATACACAATATAGCTTGTTTTTGAAGAGTATCGAACCACGAAGAGCTATTTGGTTAAAATCTTAATGCCCCTTGTCACTGTCTATCAAGGAATACTTATAAGCTTCCCTTCATCTCAATATAGCTAGTTTTTGAAGTAAGATTGTTTTGTGTGTAAAGTAAAGACTAAAGAGTAAAGCAACAAGAAGTCGGACGTGATGTAAATGGCAATGAAACTGCAGTAAGACGGAGTGATCTCGAGGATTGTAAGATCCACCTCTAGCATTGGTATTAATCATGATTAGGATAAATATATGTCTTTCTTCATCCCTAATAACCATAAGCAAGCCTCGATCCCTCGCAATTAAGGGTTTCCCCATAAATATTTATTATATGAGTGTAGTGAATCTCTTCTTATCCCCTTGATCATATGAATAGCACGCTTGCATGTTATGTCACTTGGCATTGTATGTACTACCATATAACCAACGGTAATTCCCTCTTCGGTTCATAAGGCAAATATTACATGGTCGACTTACATAATATCTAGAAAAGTACCAACACATAATCATGAACCAAAGTTATAGATCATCTTTATTTCATATCATAATATTGCTAGGGTTCTTCCATCTCCCTAAGAACAACATGAACTACTCACTCATGGAGACAATTAACAACATCATAATTGATTTATGAAATGGATACGAATAGATGGATGATAACAAGTGCAAATCCACAGTACTAATTAGAATTACAACAAGATATAGTAAATGAGATGGGACTGGTGATGATGATGAAGATGTAGCGGTTGATGATGATGGTGATTGATTCCTTGGCCTCCGACGATCCGTGCAGCAGCAAGGATGATGCCCTCTATAAGTTTCCCCTCCAGATCCCTTTCGGAGGTGAGATTTCTGCATGTTCTGGTGTCTCTGAATATCGGATCTCAGATCCGTCTTCACGTGGTGAGATTATTTGATAAGACGAAGCGTCCGCCACATGGTACGGGTGCGTGGTACGGGGGGTTGGCTCGTACCGATGCTCATTAAACCTTCTGGAGCTCCTCCCCGTGATGTCTTTTCTCCTAGGTGCGTGGTAAATCATAATAATGACTTTTATTACTTCAGAAATATCATATTTTCATCCAATATGACAACTCAAAATGATATATTCATCAATGCCTCAATATTTTGGGATCCTATGAAAATATGCATAAAAGGTGCACGCGAGTGCCGTAAAATACTAAAAAACTACTACTACTTATACAGAAACATAGGGTAAATATGATTCAAAATGCACACATTAACTTCCCCGAGTTTAGACTCTTACTCATCCCCGAGTAAGATAGGAGCTTCAAAAGACAAGGTCATCATGTTCATAAAGCTCGATTCGTTAAAATAAATGAGGCATTTAAAACAACAATTATAATATTAGATATAGAACCGGATTGTGAGCTTTATCACGCTTCCACATATCAAATGACTTAGAGACTTCCACACGTTTGTACTAATAGTTCATACAAAGATTAATTATTAGCATATCATACAATCATCAAGTTCAACCAAACGAGTTTGCGAGGTGACCTCAAACATGTTTAGAACTTCGCACATCCAATTGGTATTCAAAACTATGGATGGTCTCTTTCGTTTCTCTTATGATCATGCATATGTCTATTGCCATTTGCACATGTTTAGTTGGATATTTATTTTATCTTTTCCTTTTTTCTTGATTTGCTTGTGCAAAGAAGCTATATATATATATATATATATATATATATATATATATATATATATATATATATATTTATCCTCATGAGAAGACTCAAAACACATCAATACAAGGCACTAACTTCCAAGCCGAGTATGAAGTAATTCACGGTTGTGGTTTGAGTATCTACCTCAACTTGTACTGACTCTATAATAATTTTGTTGATAGCTTAATTTTATTTACTTTTTCATAATTTTTTTGCTCTGGAAATTTTTCTTTTTTTGTAATTAAACAAATGATTATAACATGCTATCAGAAATTCTTCTCCTATTCTATCTGTACTATTGGTGTGGAAGTACCTAAAATCATCGCAAAGTACAAGTATAACAACACTCATCTTAATTCATACATGTAATACAATAATCATAAAAGTGAGAATACTTCAAATATCATAAAGGCTCAAAATTTCATTCTATATAATTCTTTCCTTCTCCAAGGGAGTTGAATATGCAACTAATGCAAAACTTCGAATTTAACTAATATGCATGCAGAAAAGAGAACATGCTAAAAGTGTAAGATATATTACAAGGTGTTATAGATCTCCCAAGCTTGGAATCAAGCCAGGTGGCATCAAAAAATTCTTTCCTTCTCTAAGGGATGGTGTGAATGACGCGGCGCGGAGCTTACTGTTGGTCTCCTCCAAAGCAGCGATGCGGCAGAGATATTTCTGCAAGTCAGCACGCACATGATTTTCCATCATGTATTCCAACCATGATTCCATCGCCCACCGTTTTATCATTCATTTCATTCTTAAAATGGTATTTAATTTTAAATACAATTGATTCTACTTTTAAAAAGTTTTTGTAGAAAATATTTCAATGAACATGCAAGATTTAACTTGCAAATTTGTAATTTATCGAACTTGCCAAATAACTACGAGATAATGTAGACTTGACCTAGGACCTCGGGTTCTGAAAATCCGTCATTGTCCAATAACGACAATGTTTAAAACCCAAATCCAAATGATATGCACATAAGAGATGCTTGATTTAAATGTGTTGTTGTTTGACCCCTTAATTATGGATTTATTTTTCAATAGTTAGGTTAAATTACCAAATTGCCCTTTTTAGGATTTGTTGGTTGATGAGTCCAAAATTGAACCATTTTTACCTCTCTTTTTTGGATAAGTAGAGTAGGGTTTTTAGTATTTTACTGTGTTTGCGTTCTCCGACCCTTACTGTCCAACCGGAGAGCGGACGGCTAATATGTTCCACTTATTGAACATGGTCTATGGTCGGTCCGTGACCCCTGGATGCCGAAGGCGTCCTTTTGTCCTTGTTTCAACAGGATCCCGAAATACTAAGTCTCTTATGAATATGTCAATTGATACTATCATATTATGTTGTAATATGATATTTTTAAGTGATAGAAGTCGTTTAATTGATTTATCTTCACACATAGAGAAATTGCTTGCGTAGAGGAGGACCCAGGGCACATAACGACCACTGGTACGGGCAGAGATCGCCCGTACGATGTGCCAGCGTGACCACCTCGTCAAATACTTTCACCTCCCAAAGACGGATTTGAGATCCGATATTCATAGAAACCTCCAGCCACGAAAAACCACACTAGAAAGGGATCTGGGGGAGGAACTTAGAGAAGGGCAAATCATTGTTGCTTCACAGGTCATTGGAGGACAACGCATCATCCCCTTCACATCAACCACTGCATCACCATCACCATTACTACCCTTATCTTTCATCCATTAGATCTTGTTGTAATTTCAGATTTAATTGTGGTTTTCACTAGATTCATTCTCGTACCTTTATCCATCCATTTGATTATGAATGTTATTGATTGCTTCCATGTGTCAGTAGTTCCCTTTGTTCTTGAGGAGATGGAGAGACCCTAGCATTGTTATGAAATGAGATAAATATGATATATTACTTGTGTTTGTGATCTATTGATCTATGTTGTGTGTTTGATCTCTCCCTTTAGATAGTATGTGTAGTCGGCCACGTATCATTTGCCTTCGTGTCTAAAGAAGAGGGTGAAATCCTTTGGACATGTTTGGAAGTGTGCCTAGAGCTATTGTGTCTAGAAGGCATCGGCTAGCAACCTGCGGGGTCGAAGGAGGAATAAAGATAGATTCACTAAGCTAATTACGATATCCACGAGGAGACACTTAATTACGGTAGTTGTATGGGTGATTGCTCTCAGACATCGCGGTGATTATTTAGATATGACCTCATTCTTGGCTCAACAAAGTGGCTTCCTACAAGCCTTGTAGTGAACTTCTTATTATGGAGCTATCTCCACACATGTCATGACATAAGAAATAGGTTATCCTAATTATGATTTACAACATGCTAGTGGTGTATCCTACATCCCCGAGAACGCTTTGGCCTTATTGAGTTCAACCACCATTCCAAATGTTTTTGTTACTTGTTTTAATTACTTTTCTACATTCAACCAAAAACCTTTCAAACACCCTTACTTAAAATCAAAGGCAACTTACAAGTATCCTTTGGTAGATAGTGACAAGTGGTATAAAGACCTTAATCAAATAGCTCTCCGTCGATTCGATACTCTTATTTCAAAACTAGATACAATCGATCTGTGCACTTGTAGTCATCATTGGTGTGTTAATTATTTTTCTTTTATTTCTCATTATGGATTTAGTTGATTTTTCATAATTCAAGAATATTACTTTAAATATTATTTTTTGTTAAATTATTATTTTTATTGATTAAAATCCTTTTTACGATTAGTTGGCTCTTTATTTTTAAATGGTTTAATGGCTTAGTATTTTCAATCTAGTAAAACGGTTTTTTTAAAATTCAAGCAAATTAATATTTGTATTCTACACATAGTTTACTATTTGTAGGTATTTTATTTTTGTTTTCTAACTTTTTTATGATAGAGAATTAATTATGTGAGTATATTAGTATTTCAAAAATTACTAAAATACCCTTTGGGTCCACTGGTTAGATCTAACCCACTAAGTGGCTGGACCAAACTAGTCCGGTCCAGACCCGAACCACTCCATCATGCTCTCTCTCTCTCTCTCTCTCTCTCTCTCTCTCTCTGTGTTGCCTCCGATGATTTTGGTCGGCTTCGGTCGCTTTTGCCGCTGTGCTCGTGCCTAAACACTCGCCTCCTCCCGCTCTATCTTTATATCCCACTCGACTTACCCCTCGATGGCTATGCTCAAACCTAAGGTTTTGATTGTAGTCATCGCTGCCTCGTATTGGTGCTTCCGGCGCCTCCTAGGCGTTGACCTGTGATGACTACAAGTGCACAAATTAATTGTAGCTAGTTTCAAAAGTAAAAGTATCGAGCCACAGAGAGCTTTTGGTAGAGAGTACTTGTAAGTTATCTCTAATTCCATATAATATATTCAAAGATTCTTACATTCTATTAATAAATATTCTTTTGTATTCTTTTTCAATTTCTCATTATTGTTTATAAATATTATATATTCAAACAATATTAACTAAATCTTTTTGGAAAACATTAAAATATCAATTACTTCTAATTTTTTAAATCTTTTTCAAATGATTCAAATTTAAACCTGAACTCAAATTGTTCACCCAAAATCTTCTTATTCCTAAAGATCATGTCAAAGTTTATAACAATCACTATAAATAGCTAAACTTATCTCCAAATAGTGAAATAAACTCTGATCTCTCCAGGATTTTGTTTGACAAAAATTTTACCCCAATTTTATAGATGAATGCATGCAAATGCACAAATACCCATTTCTACCCTTCGTTGGTTCCTAAATGATGGGATGTTACATTATGACCCTTTTCCATATGGTAGAGTGTCGAGCACGGTATGTCACTTCCCACCATACACAATTCCATACTTCCAAGGATAATTCCCTCTCTAGTCCCGGATGAAAATACTACATGGTCGACTTCATATAATATCTAGAGTGAGAACTAAAACATATTCATAGCACAAATTTATAGGTCATCTTCATTTTATATTATAATATTGCCAGGGTTTCTCCATCTTCCCAAGAACAAGGCAAACTACTCATACATGGAGACAATCAACAACATCATCATAATCATATGGATGGAATGAAAGTATGCGAAGGAATTCGAGTACAAATCCATGATATCAATTGCAATTACAACTAATCGGGATAAGTGAGATGTAGATGGAGATGCAACAGTTGATGATAAGGGGGATGATGCTTTGTCCTCCAATGATCCAAGTTTATTCTCCTCGTATGTGGTGGTGATGGTGGAGATCTGAGTGGACGCAACACGACGGCGGCAGTAGGGCTCCGCTGTGGAGGTATGTGGTGAGATCTCTCTCTGTCTCTTGACTCTTCACCTCTTTATGTAGGCCTAGGGGTCTCCAATAGCCCTCCCATGTTGCCTATGACCTAAGGAAGGTCCGAGAACAGACAAGGACTGATTCCATGAAGAAATGCGTCCAAAAAGGCTTTTTTGTGTGTCCTGACCCACGGTAGGGGCGGGCGGTATGACTGTACCGTCCCATACCAACGGTTGTTATAAGCTCTGAACTCTTCGTTATTTTGGCTGCCATTTTATCATATGAACTCCGATTTGGATATTCTTCGGCTTATTGGACTCATATGGACATCGACTATAACACCATGGTCTCATTTGGAGTTGATGAAAAAAATTACTTTTTCCACCCCTCATATGGCTAAGTATGGTGCCTCCAGCTCCTCCATATCGCCCTCTCTTTGATTCCTCCTGTCTTGTTGTATCCCTTATTCTCCATAGCACCTACACACATGTCAAAGACAAGGAAAACTAATAAAATCCTAATAAAAACTAATAGTTGTGCAAAGCTCACTAGAAAATGGAAAGAAACAGTAATCTTTAGCTACTTACATTCTCACATCAAATTTTCCAGAAGTTTAATCTTTGTAGTTTACATGAGTGTCGATGAGTGAACTTTATATAGTGTTTAAGCATACTTGTTGATTATAAAGCACTCATGGACCATCTACTATATTTTATGTCCATTATACATGATTTCCTGTTCATATTAATTTTAATGTGATTGCCGCACAAATGTTAGTTTTCAATATGATTTTATTACTTTTTATTGGCTCTTCTATGTGTTTAGGTGTAGATTTATGAATAAAGCATCCGAAATAAGACAATATGCTACAATATGGAGGATCCACATGCACACACAAGCCACATGGAGTGTGGAGAAGTGATACTTCTACACTAGCACAAACTGAATATCCAAGACTTGTAGCCCTTGTTCATACGAATCCAACGAGCCAAAGAACACATCAGCCGAAGTCCATATGAAGGAATAGCGTAAAAACATACATGCATCTGCAACTTGAACAACCAATAGTAAGACAAGGGAGGCCGTGGTGGATGGTCGTACGGCCTAGTTTCACAACTAGAACATCAAACCAAACATGTTTCATGAAGAGGCGGAGGCCAGACTCGATCGAGAATGCTCTAAAAACCTACGAGATGCGTGGGAGCCTATGTAAATAAGGGGTAGCCGCCAGGGATAAACCCTCTCCATCATGCATGATGGCGGAGCTCTGCAGCCATGCCACTGATGTAGCGCTGAGTTGATGTAGGATCGCTTTATTGGGAACCCCAAGAGCAATGTGTGAAGCAGCACAGCAACAAGTTTTCCCTCAGTAAGAAATCGAGGTTATCGAACCAGTAGGAGGAAGGAAACGTCACACGGGTGTTGCAAGCAACATGGAAACCTGCACAACACAAACTCAAGACTTTGCCCCAACGAATCAGTGAGGTTGTCAAGCTCACCAGTTTGCTGTAATAAAGGATTAAATGTATGCTGTGGAAGGTAATGATGGTTTACAGCAAGTAAACAAGTAACAGTGGAAGATGTATCAATGGTAAAGATTGGACCGGAGTCCATAGTTTACTAGAGGTGCTCTCCTTAGATAAACAACATGGCATGAATGGTAAACAAATTACAGCAGGGCAATTGACAGGAACTGAGCAAGGCATAACAATATAATACCAGACAAAAAGATCCTATGAGATTCGATTGGGCAATACAACAATATACATAGACCGCCATCCAACTGCATCTATGACTAGAAGTCCACCTTCAGGTTATCATCCAAACCCCCTCCAGTATTAAGTTGCAAGCAACAAACAACTGCTTTAAGAAAAGTGTGTAAGGTAAATAATCCACTTGTTCCATGAATAAGAGAACGTTGTTTTCTCCCTAGTGGCAACAGCACATCTACAACCGAATAGATTTCTGTCACTTTCCTTGGAAACTAGAGGCATGAACCCACTATCGAGCATAAATACCCCCTCTTGGAGTCACTAGCAACTACTTGGCCAAGATAGATACTAACAACGAAGAGCATGCAAGATCACAAACAACACATACATGGTAGAATCATAAAGACAAAACCATTAATCAATATGACATAGTAATCTCAATATCCATCGGATCCCCGCAAACACAACATGCATGATTACAAATAGATTAGATCTTGATCATGAACGGAGCTCACAAGATCTATACATGAAAGCACAAAGGAGGAGATACAACCATCTAGCTACTACATGGACCCGTAGTCCAAGGTGGAACTACTCACGCTTCATACCGGAGAAGAAGGCCTACGGGATGATTTCCCCTCCGGCAGGGTGCCAGGAAGAACTTCAGATCCCCCTGATCTAGGGACGATGGTGGCGGCAGCTACAGAAGGTTTCGTGGAGTTTTGATTGGGTGCCTAGGGTTTCTATATCGAGGGATTCTTATAGACGAAGAGGCGAGGCTGGGAGGCGACCAGGGGGGGCACACCCTGCCCAGGAGCGGGCTGGGCCCACCTGCACCTAGGGGGTCTGGCCGCCCTGTGGCGCCTCTCCATCTCTCTCTCTGGACTTCGTGTCGCCCACGGTAAAATATTGACTTTGGCTTTTGTCCCGTCCAATTTCGAGAATGTTGATTTTCTGCCTTTCTGGAACCAAAAACAGAAAAAAACAGGCAACTGGTACTATGGCAACTTGTTAATAGGTTAGTTCCAGAAAAGAAATAAAAACACCTCAAAGTGTAGACAAAGCAAAGCAAAGTAGATACTAAACAAGCATGGAGCATCAAAAATTATAGATACGTTTTCGACGTATCAAGCATCCCCAAGCTTAACTCATGCTCGTCCTCGAGTAGGTAAGTGATAAAAAGAATAATTTTTGAGGTGACATGCACCATCAAAACCAAGATCAAACCAATTGTAAGCATTAAAAGATGGGATCAAAGAACTCTAAACACGAGCATGACAGATGTAGTTCTAACCGTAGGACATAGTAACTATGCATGCAACATGAAAGGCTACAAACAAAGATCATTAATAACATGCATTGAAAAACATTTGTTTGTTTCACATACAGAAAACATGGCATAGTGGCATACAACTTGTCCCTCATGCAGTAGCAAATAGATGCATAGGACACCTTCAAAGTTCATAAGAGTGACTAGATACAAATAGCACAAGAACAAGTAATATCACAATAAGCATCAATCAATAAGTTTTGGGACACTGCACACAGAATGGCAACTATGCTCTCTTAATGGTGCCTAAAGGTAGAAGGTGGAGACTCAATATAATAGTGGAAGAAAGTCCCTTCATAAAGGGAAGTAGGGATTTCAAGTTTCAAAAAGAGCCTCCAAAAATTATGGTACTTGTTAGCTTTCAGCCCTCATTGCCCCTATCATAAGCATCTTGAAGTGATTAAGGTTAAAGTGAAAAAACTATGGAGTATATGCTTGACAAAGTATAAGTTGGCAATCCCAAGTCCCTTGAATACGAGGGCCACACCTCATGCTACTCAACTTCACTCACCTATAAGTTCTTGTCATAGTAAGTACATGCGTATCATAGAGAACCGCCAACGGGATACCCCTTGCACATGATACAGGAGCTATCCCATAACCAAAATGACAAGGCAAGCAGACAATAAGCATCTCAGCAATCTTTTTATTTACTATGTGCATAGCTTTTTATTGAGGATGCTTCATAGATAGCTCATTATGGTGATGCTGCAAGTTTCCACCATGATTAGGCACGGCTTAGGCTAGCGACCCAGACGTTTCTTTAACACAAAATACATAACTCCATGGACTTACAAGCCCCCTCTTTATTTCACACCGGTGACATCCATAGACAAAAGAGCATGATATCAACTGTGTACAAAGTACAAGTGCAATATTGAAAACGTTCCCCATGACAGCATGGTTCTGCTAATTCCAACGTATAAGTGCAAGCATATACAACATAGATGACACAATGGTTCAAGTTTATTAGGGGCAAAGAATAAATGTGCCATCAAGTTAGTGAGAGCTTTAATCACTAAGTTTTCACATAACAAAATACTTTTTAATTGGAAGATAGCTGAAAACAAGAATATACTTGGAATGGTGTAACACACCATGCATAGGAATTTATAATGGACACTTGGAATAACTTGGTTTCTTGGAAGTTGGAAGCATGAATATAACTTACTCATACAAGTGGAGGCTAGCAATAGACTGGGAGCAACCAACTAAGAGAGCAATAATGGCCATAATCATGCAGAGCGACAAAACATTACTAATCAAAGCATAGAGTGGTACTACAAGTCAAGTACTAAATGATCATAGAAGCTATGGTGACTTGTTCATAGTCACAACATGGTGTAAGCATGTGCCAAGTCAACCCAAACAAAGCATCAAAGGAGAATACCATAATACTATGCTTTTGCATGCTAAAACAATGCATGATTTTGATGACCCACAAGTATAGGGGATCGCAACAGTCTTCGCGGGTAGTATTATCCAATTTATTATTCGACACAAGGGGAGCCAAAGAATACTTGCAAGCCTTAACAACTGAGTTGTCAGTTCAGCTGCACCTGAAAATAGTTCTTGCTCACAGAAGTTTATCAGTAGCAACAGTTTGGTAGTAGCAACAGCAAAGCGACAACAACAGCAACATGAGCAATAGTAACAGTAACGGTAACAGTAGGATTCGAGTGCGATAGGCATAGGTATGTATGGACGGGCATTGCATGGACGAGTCTAAACATGTAACTTCAAGATCTAGGGCATTGCAGATAAATAATAACAAGAATCCAAGTACTAAACAATCCTAGGTATGTGCTCCATATATAGTCATACGTGCTCACAATGAGAACTTGCACAACATCTTCTGTCCAGCCAGCCCGTGGCAGGGGGACCTCTAGGGAACTACTGGCAATTAAGGTGCTCCTTTTAATAGAGAACCAGAGCAAAGCATTAACACTCCGTGAACACATGTGATCCTCACACCACAGCCATCCCCTCCGGTTGTCCCAATTATTGTCACTTTGGGGCCTTTGGATCCGGACAATGATATGTGTACACAACTTGCAGATAAGATCACAAACAATACTATCATAATGATTCAATAATAAGTTCAAATCTGAGATCATGGCACTCAGGCCCTAGTGACAAGCATTAAGCATAACAAGTTGCAACAAAGTCAAATAGCACAAGAGATACTAGGCACTATGCCCTAACAATCTTATTCGGTTACATGATAGAACTCATCCAATCCCTACCATCCCCAAGCCTACAGTAGGGGATTACTCACTCATGGATGAGGGGAACATCGGTGGTTGATAGAGATGCGTTGGTGATGACGATGGCGATGATCCTCTCCAAATTCCCCATCCAGGCAGGGTTCCAGAACAGAGTTTCTGGATCCGAATCTTGGTTTCTGGTGGCGGCGGCGGAGCGGAACTCTTTCTGGAAAACTATCGAACCCCACCGAGTTTTTAGGTCAGAAGGCAACTTATAGGCACAGAGGGAGGCCGAGGAGCTGCCTGGGGTGGCCAGACCTCCCCCAGGCGCGGGGTCAGCTGGGCCCCCGCCTGGGGTGGGTCTGGGCCCCCCAGGCCTCCTCTCTGTCTCCCCTTCTGGCTCCGTGGATCTTCTGGTGAGAAATAGTTTTTGGCATATTTTCTGGGATTTTTCTTGATAGTTCATTTTCTACACAAAAACAAGATACCAAGGTAATTCTGCTGAAAACAACGTCAGTCCGTGTTAGTTGTATCCAGATCACACAAGTTTAGAGAAGAAACAATAGCAAAGTGTTCGAGAAAGTAGATACGTTTTGGACATATCAACTCCCCCCCCAAGCTTAGCTTATTGCTTGTCCTCAAGCAATTCAGTTGAAAACTGAGTGCGATAAAATAACTTTCACGAACACTTTGCTTCATATGATGTAAATATTCTCAACACAGGAGTAGATGCTTAAACAATTCATAATAGGGAGTATGCAACTAAGCCTACTCAATAGTCATTGCAAGCTATGAAGAGAAACCAACTCAATAATAATAAGTAGCAAGAAACATAAACATAAGCAACATTGCAATGCTCATAATAAGGTATGATAGAGTGGTATCTCGCTTGCCTTTGTTTGAAGAGCACAATATAAATGCCAAGGCACCTTTGAAGTTCACATGAAGACTCGAGATAAAGATATCAGAGATACAAGCATCAAAGTCATGACATAATTAACCAAGTTTTGGAACAAACACAAAAATGACAACTATGCTCTCAAGAAGGTGCTCATAGAATAAGTGGTGACTCAACAAAGTTGTGAAAACGGTTTTGTGAAGGTTTGAAAGGCTTCCAAATGCTGAAAGGAAGGTACTCATTAGCTTTGAGCTCTCATTGCCCCTATCATAGGCATCTTCACGTGGTTAAGGTGAAAGTGAGGTCCACTCTGAATCATATACTTGATAGACCATAGACTGGAAATCCCAAGTCCCTTGAGTACGAGGGTCACTCCGCATGCTACTCAACTTTGGTCACCTGAAAGTTCTTGTCATTGTAAATACATGCATATCATCGAGAACCGCCAACGGGGTACCCCTTGCACATGGTACAAGAGCTTTCCCATAACCAAAATGACAAGGCAAGCAGACAATGAGCATCTCAACAATCTTTTTATTTACCATTGCATAGCTTTTTATTGAGGACGCTTCATAGATGGTCATTATAGTGATGCTGCAAGTTTCCACCATGATTAGGCACGGCTTAGGCTAGCGGCCCGGGCATTTCTCTAACACAATGTATAAACTCCATGAACTAACAACTTCTCCTTTTATTTCACATCGTCAACATCCATAAACAAAAAAGCAAGGAATCAACTGGATGAGATATCCAAAAAGTGTTGAAAGTGTTCCCCGTGACAACACGGTTCTGTTGACTCCCAGTATATAATTAGCAAGCATATAACTTTCATGGACTAGTCACAATGGTTCAGGATTATTAAGCGCAAGGAATAAAGTGCGCCATCAAGTTCGTGAGAGCTTTACTAACTAACTTTATCAAACAGACAAACATTTTATTTTGGAAGAAAACACGGCATATGGAATATGCACTGAAGTAGAAAATGATGCTAATAGGTAGGTATGGTGGACACAGCTGGCAATATTGGTTTTGGGAGTTGGAAGCACAGGTAGAACGTACTCGGTGCAAGTGAAGGCTAGCAATAGAGAGGGAGCGACAAACGAGAGAGCAATAGATGTCATAATCATGCTTGCAACAAAACAGGCCTAACTATGGCATGAAAGTGATACAAGAACTCTGAGACAAAATAAATCATTGAGGCTTACTGACTATTGATTAGTCATATAACTGCGTGAGCATGTTCCAAGTCAATTCACATGAACAGTCAGAGGAGAATACCACAATATCATACCAAAGTATGAATAAAACAATGCAAGCAAATATTTATATGACATGCTACGGACTATTAGCAAGCTGGAGCTAATCATAGACAAGCAAGAACTACTAAGCATCCATAATGACATACACCTTACACAAACAGGCTAAGCATGCTCACTATGAAGAGTATATGTACAAGAATGAAACAAATAGAGTTCGTTACCAGCCTCTTACTACACCTCGAGTTGTCTTAATCTTCATTATTTCTCTTCACTTGTGTGACTTGAATAATTAACATGAAACCAAAATCCACTAAGGACGGCTGAACCCTGCAAATAACTCATAAAACCAGAGAAGAACAACAAATATTTTTGGTGTTTTCGATTTTTTAGAAGGCAAACAACACAAAACCCAATGAAGCAAAAGAAAACCAAAAACAAAAACTAAGACGCTCCAACAACAACACAATTGTGCATGAAACAATAAAAACGAAGTCTCTAGAAAGACCTGAGATTTTTATTGATGAAGAAGGGGATGCCTTGGGCACCCCCAAGCTTTGACGCTTGTACCTCTCAAATATTTCTTGGGGTGACACGGGGTGCCCCCCAAGCTTGAGATTTTGTCCATTCTTTATCTCATTACATCATCCTCTCTCTACACCTGAATTTTTTTTCTTCATACAAAACTTCACACAATCTTCATTAGCAACATTAGTGTATTCAAAAGATAATAAACCCTTAGGCTTAGCTTTAGAACAACAAAACTTTTCACTAAAAACACAAGCTACTATAGCAATTCCTTCAAAAAGCTCAATTTCTCAAAAAGAACCGAAAAAGGAATCAATAAGAAGCAAATGCAAATAATGGCAGAAATCTGTCAAAACAGACCAGCAGGTAGAAATCGATTTTTTCGAAAATCTTCTGTTGCTCAAATAAAAAAGTGTTGAAATAACGAGAGTTATATAACATACTGGGGGATTTATTCGTAAATTTTCAGCTCAATCCGACTTACATAGACTCCTCACGAATTTTTATGGTGGAGGACAGAAATCTGTTTCGGGACAATAACTCCCCAAATCTTACTTCCCTCTCATTAGAGGTCATTATTGGCACAAAAAGCAAACAAAAATGATAAAAAGAGGTCATTACTGAAGTAATAACTTCCAATACTCAAGGAAACTCTTGGGTTATCTCCCAACAAGTACTTTTCTTTAACGCCTTTAAGTTAGGCACGACGAGGAGCAAAGATTGGAAAGGAGAAAAGTTAAAGTGAGCAAGTATAACCACTGTGAAAGCATTTTTTTGTTCATTAAAATCCCTTTGTTAACAAGGTTTATCAAGTCTTGTTATCAAAACAATCTTATATGAAACAAAACTTTGCATTTCCCTAAATGATTATGTTACCTCAATCTTGATAGCAATGGTCTCAATCATAATAGTTTCAAAATTTTCTTGTGCAATGGGACAATATATTTCTCCAACCTTGATGCTCTCAATATTTTCAATGGAATTCAGGCAATAGCTCTTAACAACCTTCTTGGGGAAATAGACTGTGTGCTCTTTGTCATTAATATTGAATGTTACTTTTCCTTGATTGCAATTGATGACAACACCCGCAGTATTAAGAAAAGGTCTTCTAAGAATAATAGACATATTATCATCTTCAGGCATTTCAAGCACAACAAAATCAGTTAAAAACATGCAATTATGAGCAACTTGAACAGGAACATCCTCACATATACCAACAGGAATAGTAGTTGACTTATCAGCCATTTGCAAAGATATATCAGTTGGTATCAACTTTTATAGTTGGAGTCTCTTATAGAGAGAAAAAGGCATAACACTAACTCCAGCTCTCAAATCACATAAAGCAGTTCTAACATAATTATTCTTAATGAAGCAAGTAATAGTTGGTATACCTAGATCACCAAGTTTCCTTGGAACCTTACCATTGAAGGAATAATTAGCAAGTAGAGTAGAAATCTCCTCAATAGGAATATTCCTTTTATTAGAGACAATATCCTTCATATACTTTGAATAAGGAGGCAATTTAATAGCATCAGTCAAAGAAATTTGCAAGAATAAAGATTTCATCCACTCACAAAACTTGTTGTAGTGTTCTTCCTCCTTTGACTTGTGTTTCTTACCTGGAAAAGGCATATGTTTCTGCACCCAAGGTTCTCTCTCTTTACCATGTTTATTAGCAATAAAATCTTCCTTTGTGTACCTAGTGTTCTTAGTGTGCTTCTCAGGTTCTTCCTCACCTTCCTCCTTATCAGGAGACTCATTTTTATCATTACCACTCTCAGTTTCAGCATCAGAGATAGATATACTATTAGGATCTACAACAGGTTCAAGTGGTTCCTCAACTATCTTATGTTTCTTTTTCTTTCTCTTACGGGGACTACACTATCTTCACCTTGTTCAGAATCCTTCTCAATTCTTTTAGGATGTCCTTCATGATGTAAAGGATCTTGAGTAGCTATACCACTCCTAGTTCTAATTCCATAGGCATGTTTATCTCCTGAAGCATTAACTAGCATATCCTTTTGCACCTTAGCAAGTTGATCAAGTTGAGTTTGAACCATTTGAAAGTGTTTATAAAGTATTTTAATATCATTAGAAGTTCTTTCCACAATATCTTTCAACTCATGGATAGCTCTACAATTTTGCAATAAATGATTCTGAACTTGTTTATTAAAATGACATTGTTTAATAATAAAAATGTCAAGTTCCTCTAAGCATTGATGAGGAGGCTTACCATAAGGAATATCACCTTAATCAAAGTGTTGGAGAGAGTGTACCTCAATATTAGATGAGTGGGGAATTGGCTTGCATAATTCTTCCATAGGAGGTAGATTCTTCACATTTCAGCTCTAATACCTTTCTCCTTTAGACACTTCTTAGCTTCCTTCATAACTTCATCATTTAATGCAATAACTCCCCTCTTCTTTGTTGTTGGCGCTGGAATTGGTTTAGGAACAACTGGTTTAGGAGTAATAGGCTCAGATGTATTCAACTCAGTTGAAGTCCAATCATCATAATTCTTGCTTATCTTGGTCATTAGTTCTTCAGCATTTGTAGTAGTCCTTTTCTCGAAAACACAATCAGCAAAGCTATCTAGGTAGGTCCTAGAATCATCAGTTAGTCCATTATAATAAATATCAAGAAGCTCATTCTTAGGTAATGGACATCTAGGATGTGCATGAATCAAGGCACAGAACCTTGTCCATGACTCAAGCAATTTCTCTTCTTCTCCCTGTTTAAAATTAAAAAGTCTCTGCAAAGCAGCATGTCTAGCACAGGGAGGAAAATATTTATGGAAGAAAGAAGCAATCAAGCAATCAGGGCTATCAATGGAACCAGGAGGTAATCTATTAAACCAAGCCCTAGCTTATCCTTTTAGTGAAAAGGGAAGATCTTAGCAACAAAGTACTTACGCATCTTAAAATCATTAGGGAATAAAGCACTCATAGTAGAAAGCTCATTCATATGAACCACGACACTCTCATTTTCAGTCCCACAAAAAGGTTCTTTCTCAACAATATATAAATAAGATAAATCAAGAGATAAATCATAATCTTCATCTTTAATATCTATGGGAGAGGTGGCAAACTTAGGATCAGAGGACAACTTAGGCATAATAGTACGTCTAGCAAGGAGACTCTTAATAACACTAGTACCATATGTGTTTCGACACTCTTCAACGAAATCATCAGTGAACTCAATGTAACCATCATTAATATCATAACTCTCACTAAGCTCAGGTGAGCTAACAGGTGTAACAGTGTCTTCACTAGAAGTTTCAGTATTTCCTAGACTAGCCATAGTAGCATCTAGAAAGGACCTAATGAACCACTCGCATCAAGCACAGTAGAAGTAACATCATGAGTATCAAAAGCAGTTTCAGACTCAGCAGTAGTAGCAGTGTGTGTAGCATGAGTATGTGGTGGTGGTGTAACAAGCTTACTTATAACATACGGTGAATCAAGAGCAACAGAGGTGTTTAGGACTGTACCTCTTCTTGTAGTGGATGGTAAAATAGGGAAGTTTCCATCACGAGACTTCCCATGATGAAACGAGTAGCAGTGAACAATAATAAATCCAAGTGAACTTACAAATAAAGCTATGCTCCCTGGTAAGGGTGCCAAAAAATAGTCTTGATGACCCACAAGTAAAGGGGATCGCAACAGTCTTCGCGGGTAGTATTACCAATTTATTGATTTGACACAAGGGGAGCCAAAGAATACTTGCAAGCCTTAACAACTGAGTTATCAGTTCAGCTACACCTGGAAATAGTGCTTGCTCACAGAAGTTTATTAGTAGCAACAGTTTGGTAGTAGCAACAGCAAAGGAACAACAACAACAGCAACAAGAGCAATAGTAACACTAACGGTAACAGTAGGATTCGAGTGCGGTAGGCACATGGATGGATGGACGGGCGTTGGATGGACAAGTCTAAACATGTAACTTCAAGATCTAGGGCATTGCAGATAAATAATAACAAGCATCCAAGTACTAAACAATCCTAGGCATGTGCACCATATATAGTCATACGTGCTCGCAATGAGAACTTGCACAACATCTTCTGTCCAGCCAGCCCGTGGCAGCAGGGCCTCTAGGGAACTACTGGCAATTAATGTGTTCCTTTTAATAGAGCACCGAAGAAAAGCATTGACACTCCATGAACACATGTGATCCTCACACCACAGCCATCCCCTCCGGTTGTCCCAATTATTGTCACTTTGGGGCCTTTGGATCCGGACAATGATATGTGTACATAGCTTGCAGATAAGATCACAAACAATACTATCATAATGATTCAATAATAAGTTCAGATCTAAGATCATGGCACTCGGGCCCTAGTGACAAGCATTAAGCACAAAAGGTCGCAACAAAGTCAAATAGCACAAGAGATACTAGGCACTATGCCCTAACAATCTTATTCGATTACATGATAGAACTCATCCAATCCCTACCATCTCCAAGCCTACAGCGGGGGATTACTCACTCATGGATGAGGGGAACATCGATGGTTGACAATATGCATTGGTGATGACGATGGCGATGATCCTATCCAAATTCCCTGTCCCGGTAGGGTGTCAGAACGGAGTTTCTGGATCCGAATCTTGGTTTCTCGTGGCGGCGGCGGAGCGGAACTCTTTCTGGAAAACTATCGCCCCCCCTGAGTTTTTAGGTCAGAAGGCAACTTATAGGCGCAGAGGGAGGCCGAGGAGCTGCCTGGGGTGGCCAGACCTCCCCCAGGCGCGGGTCAGGTGGGCCCGCGCCTGGGGTGGGTCTGGGCCCCCAGGGCCTCCTCTCTGTCTCCCCTTCTGGCTCCGTGGATCTTCTGGTGAGAAATAGTTTTTGGCATATTTTCCAGGATTTTTCCTGATAGTTCATTTTCTGCACAAAAACAAGACACCAAGGTAATTCTGCTGAAAACAGCGTCAGTCCGTGTTAGTTGTATCCAAATCACACAAGTTTAGAGAAGAAGCAATAGCAAAGTGTTCGAGAAAGTAGATACGTTTTGGACGTATCAGATTTCTTCAAGGCACACTAAGCAATCCTAATTGTTTGGAACAAGACATGATACAACAATAATCCCTAAGCATAAGGCCAAAACAACACCTAGCATGTCATGCTAAAGTCTAAGTCACAGTCAATGCAAGATCCTCTTGCACTTTCAAGCAGGAACTTCCTACTCCTTTCCAACACCAAGTAACTTATTTGAAACAACAAAGTGAGAACGGGGGTCCAAACTACATTATTCAAGCAAACTAAACAACTAAGCAAACCAAACGAAAACTAAGACGCTCCAAGAACAACACAACAGTGCATGAAACAATAAAAACGAAGTGTCTAGACAAACATGAGCTTTTTATTGATGAAGAAGGGGATGCCTTGGGCATCCCCAAGCTTTGACGCTTGTACCTCTTGGATATTTCTCGGGGTGACACTGGGGTGGCATCCCCAAGATTGAGATTTTGTCCATTCGTCATCTCATTACATCATTCTCTCTTTACACCTAAAATTTTCCTTCATACAAAATTTCACACAATCTTCGTTAGCAACAGTAGTGTATTCAAAAGATAATAGACCTTTGGGCTAAGCTTTGGAACAACAAAACTTTTCACTAAAAATACAAGCTATTGTAGTAACTCCTTCAAAAAGCTCAATTCCACAAAAGAGAACTAAAAAGGAATCAATAAGAAGCAAATGCAAATAGTGGCAGAAATCTGTCAAAACAGACCAACAGGTAGAAACCGATTTTTTTCGAAAATCTTCTGTTGGTCAAATCAAAAATTGTTGAACTAACTAAAGTTATCTAACATACTGGGGGATTTGTTTGTAATTTTTCAGCTCAATCCAACTTACATAGACTCCTCACGAATTTTTATGGTGGAGGATAGAAATATGTTTCAGGACAACAACCCCCCAAATCTTACTTCCCTCTCATTCGAGGTCATTCTTGGCAAAAAAAGCAAACAAAAAGGATAAAGAGAGGTCATTACTGAAGTAATAACTTCCAAGACTCAAGGAAACTCTTGGGTTATCTACCAACAAGTACTTTTCTTTAATTCCTTTAAGTTAGGCACAAGAAGCAAGAAATCAAGTATTTTCAAATGAGGAAGCATTAACATCAAACCTTGCTTTCAAAGGAGGAGCAAAAGGCAACTTCTCTCTCCTTATAGGGAAGTGTTCAATACCTTTCTTGAATGAGAATTGATATTTAATAGTGCCTTCTTTCATATCAATGATGGCACCAATAGTTCTAAGAAAAGGTCTTCCCAAAGTAATAGGACAAGAAGCATTGTATTCAACATCCAAAACATAGAAATCAACAGGGACATAAGCATTGTTGACCATAATGAGAACATCATTAATATTCCCCATGAGTTTCTTCTTAGCATTATCATTAAGTGGGACATCTAAATAACAATCTTCCAAAGGTGGCAAATCAAGCATTTCATAAATCTTCCTAGGCATAATAGAGACACTAGAACCAATATCACATGAAGCTTTGAGATCAAAGTCATTCACTTGCACATTAATAATAGGTTCCCAACTATCTTCTACTTTCCTAGGAATAGAAGCTTTGTGTTTTAGCTTCTCTTCATTAATCTTAACAAGAGCATTTGTAATGTTTTTAGTGAAAGCAACATGCATATCACTAGCATCAGAACTCCTAGAAAGATTTTGCTAAAACAGGATCACTTCAGAAATATTGCAACCATCTATATCAAAATCAAACTTAGCATCACTATTAGTAGACTCATTAGGCTTAGGCACTGTTGGAGGAGGAATAGGACTTCTCGTGGTTTAGTGGTATCCATTCTATTGATGTTGCACACACTATTGTTTCTATCAATTTCAGCTTCCCTTTCCCACTTAGCATGAAGTTGAGCTAACAGTCTAACATTTTCATCAATAGTAACTTGTATGGCATGAGTAGTAGCAAGGGTACTTTCCATGGTTTCAGGTTTAGCAGCCATTTTATTAATTAAGGAGGACTGTGCTTTAGACAAATAGGATATGTTCTTCTCAACACTTGAAATTTTTGACTGTAAACCAGGAATTTCTCTATTCAGATTCTCAAGCTGATGACTAATGTTTTCCAAGATAACAGATTGTTCTTCCATAATTTTAGTGAATATCTTGTTTTGCTCATATTGCATCTGCATAAAGTTTTTAGTGGATCTTTCAATTTCTAGAATCCTATCTTCACTAGGCATTCCAGATCTACCATGGTAAGCATTTCCATTATTAGGAGTATAAGGCCTATAGTTATTACCATAAGTATTATTGCCAAAATTGTTGTTTCTAATGAAGTTCACGTCAACTTTCTCTTCTTGAGCAACCAAATAGGCTAAGGGAACATTGTTTGGATCTAAAGGAGCTTTCCCATTAACAAGCATAGCCATAATAACATCAATCTTAACACTCAAAGAGGGGGTTTCTTTAATAGAATTTACCTTCTTACCATGTGGAGCTCTCTCGGTGTGTCATTCAGAGTAATTAACCATCATATTATCAAGGAGCTTTGTTGCAGCACCCAAAGTGATGCCCATAAAGGTACCTCCAGCAGCTGAATCCAACAGGTTTCTTGAAGAGAAGTTCAAACCTGCATAAAAAGTCTGGATAATCATCCAAGCAGTGAGTCCATGAGTGGGACAATTCTTAACCAAAGACTTCATTCTTTCCCAAGCTTGAGCAACATGTTCATTATCAAGTTGTTTAAATTTCATAATGTAACTTCTCATAGATATAATCTTAGTAGGAGGATAGTACTTTCCAATAAAAGCATCTTTGCACTTAGTCCAAGAATCAATACTATTTCTAGGCAAGGATAGCAACCATTCTTTAGCTTTTCCTCTCAAGGAGAAAGGAAACAGCTTGAGATTAATAATATCTCCATCTACATCCTTATAATTTTGCATCTCACAAAGTTCAACAAAGTTATTGAGATGGGCAGCCGCATCATCAGAACTAGCACCAGAAAATTGCTCTCTCATCACAAGATTCAACAAAGCAGGCTTAATTTAATAAAAGGTAGCATCAGGAGAAGGTGGAGCAATAGGAGTGCTAAGGAAATCATTGTTGTTTGTGCTAGTGAAGTCACACAACTTTTTTCTTAGCAGAGTTCATTTTGGCAAAGGTGGGCAAGCCAAAAACAGCAGCAACAGCTAGAGCAGGAACCATTTTTGTGTGTTTTTGAATAGAGAAAGCAAACCAAACTAGACTATATTTTTTTTGGATTTTTTGATAAAAAGAGACAAACAAAACCAAGTTAAAGAAACTAAGCAAACTAAAAACAAAGTAAAGATAAAGGAAGTTGAGGACTCCCCTTGTGAAGACGTCCTTAGCCTTCCCGGCAACGGCGCCAAAAAAGTTTGATGCGGCGCTGAGTTGATGTTGGAGCGCTTCGTTGGGAAACCCAAGAGCAAGGTGTGAAGCAGCATAGCAACAAGTTTTCCCTCAGTAATAAACCGAGGTTATCGAACCAGTAGGTGGAATGAAACGTCACACAGGTGTTGCAAGCAACGTGGAAACCTGGACAACACAAACTCAAGACTTTGCCCCAACGAATCAGTGAGGTTGTCAAGCTCACCGGTTTGCTGTAACAAAGGATTAAACATATGGTGTGGAAGGTAATGATGGTTTGCATCAAGTAAACAGGTAACAGTGGAAGATGTATGATGGTGCTAATCGTGGCACTTTGTTGGTAACCCCAAGCGCAGGGTGTGAAGAGCACAACAACAAGTTTTCCCTCAGTTGAGACCGAGGTTATCGAACCATAAGGAGGAAGGAAACGTCACACAAGTGTTGCAAACAACGTGGATACCTGCACAACACAAACTCAATACTTTGTCCCAACGAATCAGTGAGGTTGTCAAGCTCACCGGTTTGCTATAACAAAGGATTAAACGTATGGTGTGGAAGGTAACGGTGGTTTGCAGCAAGTAAACAAGTAGCAGTGGAAGATGTATCAATGGTAAAGATTGGACCGGGGTCCATAGTTCACTAGAGGTGCTCTCCTTAGATAAACAACATGGCATGAAGGGTAAACAAATTACAGCAGGGCAATTGACAGGAACTGAGCAAGGCATAACAATGCAATTACTAGTCAGAAAGATCCTATGAGATTCGATTGGGCAATACAACAAGATACATAGACCGCCATCCAACTGCATCTATGACTAGAAGTCCACCTTCAAGTTATCATCCGAACCCCCTCCGGTATTAAGTTGCAATCAACAGATAACTACTTTGAGCAAAGTGTGTAAGGTAAACAGTCCACATGTTTCATGAACAAGAGACCATTGTTTTCTCCCTAGTGGCAACATCACATCTACAACCGAAGAGATTTCTGTCACTTACCTTGGAAACTAGAGGCATGAACCCACTATCGAGCATAAATACCCCCTCTTGGAGTCACTAGCAACTACTCGGCCAAGATAGCTACTAACAACGGAGAGCATGCAAGATCACAAACAACACAGACATGATAAAATCATAAATACAAAACCATTAATCAATCCCAACATAATAATCTCAATATCCATCGGATCCCCGCAAACACAACATGCATGATTACAAATAGATTAGATCTTGATCATGAACGGAGCTCACAAGATCTATACATGAAAGCACGAGGAGGAGATACAACCATCTAGCTACTACATGGACCCATAGTCCAAGGTGGAACTACTCATGCATCATACCGGAGAGAAGGCCTCCAGGATGATCTCCCCTCCGGCAGGGTGCCGGGAAGAACTTCAGATCCCCCCGATCTAGGGATGACGGTGGCGGTGGCTACAGAAGTTTTCGTGGAATATTGATCGGGTCCAATACATGGCTTAAAGGTTATAACTCACTCTTTACATAAGATCCAGAGAACACTCTAGATTAAAGGGGAAGAAAGAACTTCTTACGAAGAAGAATCAAAGATAAATAACGCAAAACTGAAGTACTACTAAAATTATTACTTATCTAAGGAATTGACATTACTGCTATTGCAATACACTACAGAGATATGTTCTTTGGCTAGAGACTGTATTTCTATCTAATCGGTAACTTCGTCTTCACTTGAGTTGTGGTATTTGTTGACATCCTTGTCTTCATTGAAGAGCTTCAGCAGTTTTTGATAAGTCCTAGAGCATATCTTGATGTAGTCTTCGTTTTAAGGCTTTAGAATCTAGCAAGGATTAATAAGATACTTTGAGTACGAGGGTACTCAGCAAATTCACTAGAAAATGAGTGTTTTATGCACTATAACTACAGCCACAGACCGTAGGTCGTAGGCAATGCAAGTTTTCGTAAACATTTCTTTAAAGGTTGCTTTTTATTTGGAAAAGCGATGTCCGTCAGCCTTCACGGGTTTACCAGAACCTTCATGGGGTTCCTTTCCCGCCGCGTTCGCAGCTCCTTCCCGGAACAGGGAGTAACAAGTTACAGTTCTTATACTCTGCAGAGGTGCGTTACTTTACCCATGAGAAATCAACTCTTTGTTGCACAACCGGGCAGCTTATTCCCGTCCACAATTCCATGATGTGGGGCCCAGAAGATGATCCAAGCCAATCACTGCCCCCTTCGCGACCTCGCATGCCTCCTTGGTGTACACAATGCCCACATAAAGAATTACGGCAATGGTTTGTACAAACCGTTAGATGTCAGAACTATCGTGGGACGTTGAGGGTTCCCACCCATATGCTGCATATCCTCTATGAATTACCAATTAATATGCACGCTACGAGGATAACAGCCACGACCTGCACATCCGGCTTCATGCGAGAGGAAGTAGATACAGCTGATTTCTCCGTCCCATTCCAAATCTCATGGTCAACGCGTAATATACGGCGCAAGAATCACTGGCGACATTGGTTGTTAAGCCCTAGGTGATATAGTTCTGAACAGTGGTATTCCAACTGTCAGATTTAATAGATTAATTTATCACCTTGGATCAATAATCAATAGTTCTCATTATTATTGGAAAATAGTGTTTTCTGACCTTTTTCAAATGTAGGTGAAGATAACACTGGATTTGTAAAATACTTTACAGAAAATAAACAAAGGACATGAGCAAGTGTGAACTTGCCTTTTGTGGTTGCAAGATTATGCACTTACGGTCTTCGAGTCAGTATAAGATCCAAAAATCTGAAATCAGCATCATTGGTCCAGTAAGGACTAATGTTTAAAGAAGCAATATGTTTTTATGCATAAGTAGTGTGATGCACGTTTTAAGCGTAAATCCTGGAAACAACGTTGTCCCGAGGTTTAAATTTTCAAAGTGGTTACTTTGGAATGTGTGGTCCTTTTGGATAAATTTGGTTGTTGAATTTTTATTAGAGTTTATAAGTGGTTGGAGTCAATACATATGTAGGAATAAAGTATTCATACTTATGATATACTAGTTAGGATTACTTATATAAGGTTTCTTATTTTAAGTGGCAAAAAGGATAACCTTCAAAGAAAAGGGTTTCTCTTCTAAGGTCTAAATAAACCTTGTGGTTAGTTAGTGATGGTTGATATTATTTGTTTTAATCCAATGATTTGAGCTTGAGGTGCTTTATAGATTAACTATTTCAGACCAAAGTTAACTATAAAACATGTAGTAATGTGTATGGTATTATATTTAGAATCTTGGAGACTAAAGTTAACTTTAAAATATAGATAGTTTTGAAAGTATGATACTTACACCCTGGTATCTTGTATATCTGAAATGTGTTCTTTAAGTTACTTAAGAATGTTTGTTCTGTTACTTGAGATAATGGTTTCTTAATTCTATGATAGAGTAGTATCATTTACCTTTTATAGATAAGTGAGTAGAGTTTAGAATTCCAGGTATAATTTCATTTAACTATCCTTAAAAAATTTATAGTGTTGTGGTAGTTGTTGAAATTTGATAATTTAAAGTAAATGGAAAGGATCTGATTTATTCACAAGATGTTCTTTAAGGTTTTTATCATGAGTTGGAATTCTTTATGAATAAAATCTTCACTTAGAGTTGAAGATAGTTTGATATAAAGATATTTATAATGTTTTTAAACCATTAGAGTTTTATTTCATTAATATTTAAGATTTGTACTATATATTAAACTTATTTTACTCATTTCAAGGATATTAATAAATGTTATTTATTCTTTTATGAATTATTAATGAAGTAAATAAGTTTATATTTGAGTTGTTAAAATATTTGAATTTTCGTTTAACTCAAAAGTAAAATATTAGATTTTTAATATGTAAATGTTATTGTTGTGATTTATACATAATAAAATATGAGTTTTATAATGCTTATTACTTTTTAATTATTTAATAAATAATGAATATTTAATTAAGTGAAATAATAATATATGATTATATTTTAAATTATAATTCTTATTTTCCAAGATTTTTGGAATTTTACTTATGTTATAAATATTTATCCTTATAGGAATATGAATTATTAAAGTTTTATTACTAAATATTTATTTAGTATTTTTCAAAAATATTATAATATTAATAAATAATGAAAGTGATTTTTATTTATTTTTATCACCTTTCAATAATTTTGTAAAATTCCACAAGGAATATTTAAATTACAAAATTCTTATAAAAATTTGAATGTCCAAAATTTGATATCTTATTTTATTTGGACAAAGTGTATTATTATGAATCCGAAAATATTTTATTTATAATTTTTGGACTACTAATTTATTTTCTATAATTTTATTGGGGTCAGGGGTATTTTGGTCTTTTCCAATTGATTAAAATATTTAATAAATAACCAGGGCTGCCCCCTTGGGCTTATTGGGCCAAAGTGGCCCAATAGGGCAGGGTCAAATGGCTACCCCGAAGGGTTTTGTCCCACCTAGCCCACTCAGCCTCCTCTCTTTCCCTCGACCTTATCTCCTCCTCCTCTGACTCGCCCCCGTGGCCGGCGATGCCGCCATCGTCGATTCTTGCCGTCGTCGGCCATTCTGGCTGCCTCTGTGGTGCGAGTTGGGGTTGTCGACGACGCTCTTTCGTTCTATCCGCTTGGATTTGACTCTGGGGCTTCCCCGTGGTCAGTTCCTCCCTATTCCCGAACTCTAGGGTTCAGAGAATATGTTGTCGCCGCCGCCGCGATCCCGCCTGCGGTGGTGTGCTGGTCTTGTGCGCTGCTGCGGCCGCCACCGTGGCAGGTGCAGGTTGTAGCGCCCCTCTGGGTGCTCCCTGTGCCGCCGCGGTTCGTCGGCCCCTCTGCTTCCTCTTTGATTCATCGGCGAGGACCTCGAGTAAGTGGTCTCTGTGGTGTTTGTCCATGCTACTGCCATGATTCTTTTTGGTGTGTATCTAGTGGCTTCTCATGTTGAGTGACTATGTGCTGATTGGGTTCATCTCTAGATTAGGGTTCATTACCCCCCTGTTGATCATATCTATGATGCTTTAGATCTAGTGATGATCATATTTGATCATGGTAAATGATTGCCTGCTGTGGTTAAGGATTGATAGTAGCTTTGATGATACTAGTTTCCTGTCAGATTTAGTCTAGTGGAAATCCACCATGATATATGCTAGTGTCTTAAGGAAATCCTTGATTGGATTATGTTGTTGATCTAAGAAGTTTCCCTACTGTCAGAATACTTGTGCTGACAGTGGATTTCTCTCAGTAGTTGCTTATTGCAATTATAAGGTGGGCTTGTTTGAGACGATACACTCTTAATCAAATCATTATATGTAATGATTTGCTATGGATGTATAGATTCATTTTAATGTTGATTCCTAGTACTTGGCTTCAGGAAAATGATATGTAGTGGTTGTCCCTTGTTATTTGTGGAAGCTAAGTAAATATTGGTTTTAGCTCATTAAGAACTTGTCCTTGTGATACCATTGTATTCTGGCACATAAGTGATTGGGTTTTTATTTCTGGGCTTATCTTGATTATGCCTGTGATTAATACTGACAAGTTGACATGAAAACTTGTATTAACTTTCCTGCCTATGATGTTGGTCTGAGGCTTTAGGATTTAATTCCTAGTTGGTTGAGTATTAGTTTGTTTGAATCTTGCAAGGTTAGAGGTGCTACTCTTTCTGAGATGTGCCCTGATCTTGATAAGATCAAATGAAATTGATCTAAGTTGCAAAGTAACACTAAACCCAGTGATGCTAGTCTGAGGGTTTAATGTTTGTGGTTGAGCTAGATTTCTTATCCTTATACTTGAAATCTCTAGGATAGATTCACCCCTCTTGGGTGCTTATTGAGAGATTATTGCATAAATCAACACATGATTTTGTTTAGATAATCTTATGAAAGCATGTGATGGTTTTATGAGACTCACCACAAAATTTGATGTTGGTGTAGTATATTGATGATGATCCTGATCTTGCTCTTGGTCTTGATCTTGATCTGATTTTGCTGGCTCCTGAGCTTGCTCTTGAGTTTGCCTGCTCCTCCTAGCTCCTGGGCTTGACCTTGCAGTCCACCTGATCTATTCCCCTCCTTATGTCACCATCCTGGTGATGTTTGGTTTGATCTGGGTGGTTGGTTTGGTTGCTGTTCTTGGTTTAACTGTTGTTCATCCTGGCTGTGCTGGTGTATTGTGTAGTGGAGAGATGCACCGAGGTGCTCCTGTACGGTTGGGTTGTGGTTTTATGATAATGGCTATGCTTGTGAGATCGACAGCACACCCCTCTGCATGCTTGTGGGTATGCAGCTTGTGTGCCTGCTATGCACATGTGGATAAGTTTAGAAAGTTTGAACTTACTATTACCAAACTACTCTTACCTGGCTAGTAAATTGGTCCCTTTTAGCTGTCATTTGAATTCTGGCTTTGAATGTATGAAAGATAAAATCTTTCAGATTGGTGAAACCTGCCCCTTTTTCCACAATTCTCAATGATGAGATTGTCAAGTGCACCTCACTGACATATCTGAGAGAAATATCTACTAACACTAATCTTGTTTTATTTTCTATTTAATCTTTGTTTTGCAGGTACAAATATAAAGATGAAGATTTAGTGTAGTTTTAGATATAGGATAGTTAGGAGAGATACAAATGTACTTTTCTTAATCTTTTGTAATTTTTCTTTTATAATTCTTGTAATCTTTATTTGGTTCATTTGAAACAAAGATTATATATTTATTAATGAAGAATATTTTATTCTTTACTCTTGTGTGAATTGTGAAGTTTAGAATAACTTCAATAAGTTATTCTTTGTAATTTGTTTATGAATAAGAAATGAACTTCATGTACCATATTGCTTTTAAATAAGATTTAAGTTATAATACTTTTCTCTTAATTAATTTAAGATTCAAATCTTATATCAAAATCATTTAAATTATAAAACACTTAAGTTTTAAAATCCAAACTCATTTCAAAACACACATAATTCCTTTAAGTTCATATCAAAGTTTATAGCAATCCTCCTTTATGACTAAACCTACTTTCAAAGTAAGAAAGAAACATTGATCACTCAAAGTTTTTATTTGGCGAAAAAATTTACCCACATTTTCACAAATGAATGCATGCAACAATACATATTCCTAAATCTACCCTTCGTTAGGTCCTAAATACTGGGATGTTACAGACTTCCCCCCTTAAATTAAACTTTGTCCCGAAGTTTGTGGATATGTACCAGAATAATTCTGGATAAACTTTTCTTAAATTCTCTTTCTTCTCCCATGTGGCTTCTCTCTCAGGGTGATGTTCCCACTGTACCTTGCAATATTCAATTGCTCTATTCCTCAATCTTTTCCAATTTTCTTCCCAAATCTTACAGGGCTTTCCAATATAAATTAGGTCTGCTTGTAGTTCTAACTCTTGATGTGTTATTGCCTCCTCTAGAACTTTCAAACATTTGCAAGTTGTGACATATGAAAAGCATTATGCACCTAAGCCAATCTTGCGGGTAACTCTAAAGCATAAGCGATAGTTCTGTGTTGACTTAGTATCTTAAATGGTCTGATATATCTTGGACTCAATTTCCCTTTAACTCCCAATCTTTTTACTCCTTTCATTGGACTTTACTTTCAAATAGACCACATCTCCTACTTCTGAATGCCATGATCTTTGGCTTTGATCCGCATAACTTTGCTACCTGCTTTGGGCTATTTTCAGTCTTTCCCTGATCTTATCAATGATGTCTTGTCTATACTTTAACTAACTTCTTGGCATTATCCTTTTGGATTTACTGGAATAAAATGTGCATTCTTAGTGAGTCTATCCACAATTACCCAGATCATATCTTTCCTTTTTAATGTCATAGGTGATCCTGTGATGAAGTCCATACCTATTTCCTCTGATTTCTATTCAGGAATTTCTAAGGTTTGTAATGGTTGCTATACTCCCCACTCCATGATGATCTTCAATGGAATTAATTGGAATATTCCATAACCTGATTAGATATCCTCATTCAATTTTTTTCTTGAATTAACAGCTTCGTTACTATATTAATTACAATTTGGAAGTTCTCATTACCATAAGTTTTTATATTTCTATATATGCATTTTAATGGTCAACAGACTATCTTACTATTCTTGTCATTATATAGTTGATACTGGTATTCCTTCCAAGATTGAATTTGAACTCAATTTGTCCATACCCAGTGGAATTCTTTTATTCACGACACTTGTTGAATTAGGGTTCTATATTACTTCGTAAGGATTACTTTAAAAGTGGTGTCTTTTGAAATTTGATTGTTTAAATGTATCCTTCATCACCCTCAAATTTGTACCTTCTTAAGATTTTAGTTAACTTTTCTTTATTCCCCAAAGTATTTTCTTCAACAATCATTCCTAATGTTTACTCTTCCCCATTAAACTTTGCTAATAGTTTTGAAACTCCATACATAGAGGCTATTGATTCTTGAACTAAAATGTTGGTTCCTGTTCAATTTATATTTTACTGCTTTAAAGTCCAATTAAAGATTATACGGTGCATCCACATAGTTGTGGATTTCCGAAGCAATTCTTTCAGCACTAAATGTCGTACTTGCTAATGGGCATTCTTGCTGAAATAACTGGAGTTTGCAAAGCATCTTGCCAAGCTATCATCTTCAGATCTGTTAAACTTTCTTATGCCTTACTTAACTTAGGCCAAATTTAATGCTCTTTATGCAACTTTTAATAAGATTTGGTTAACTATCTCAACCAAATACCAGCTGCGGACAAAATACCAACTATGGATTAGTTACTAGCTATGGATCAAATACCAATTGCGGAGTATTACCAGCTGCGAACCGTCCTAGGGTCTGTTAATTACCCTATGGTTTCTCACATACCTCTCACATTCCCTCGGGATTGACAGAGTTTAAATACAATTTTGGTTTCCAAAGCTAACTATTTGTACTTATCCATGATACTTCCACGAATTTGGTACAATTCCTACATTACTTCTGAGGAGTATTACCTACTTCTGTACCCAATTTTATTTCTTGAGTTTGACTAGGAATACTCTATGTTCTATCTATTCTCTAAGTGGTGTTAACACTCCTTATATCTTGCTTCTTCCTTCCCATAAGTCTTCTTTTTAAATCGTTGCTCTCTTACACGAATTCCCATTCCTATCTAGGTCTATATCATCAAGTAATAACCGGGTGTTACATCATGCATTTGCACACCTAATTAAACTTCATGTACAGATCTAGTCAATCAAGAAAATTCAATAATATCCAAACGTCGATAAACAACAAAACATATACCTTGTATTACACATAGGTTTTAACTAATTTACAAATATACTAGATGTTCCAACTGTTTGCTCCATACCTATTTACACAACTATCTTACAAGAACTTCTTGTTCTTGTGGATATATCCTCACTTATTTTCGTAAACCCTGCAACTACCATACGCATTTACCCTCTATGTACATTATTCAAGCCCTCATCCCTTGGGATGTCGTTTCTCTCTCACTTTCGTCTTCCTCTAGTGCTTCCTGAAGTTCCGTCCATGATGACGTGAAGTCCTACGATTGCCTTCTGGAGCATAGGAGCATCCAGGAGGTGCGTATTCTTGAGTAGAAGTACCAAGACTGAGATTAGTCATTGAAAAATGACTAGAGTTGGCGTAATCTTCCACTGAATAGTTCGGGTTTTCTGGCACCGCTTCCTCATAGTAAGTTGGTTCCTTAATTTTTTCTTGGATCCAGTCATACAGATTGGTGTAGTAGCTATTGGGATACTCTTCTAAGTTGATTGGATTAGTATCTCCCCCATATGGTCCATAATGCGCTCTATGGTTATAGTTGATCTCCTCCTCAATACCTGCATCACAAGGTATAGGATTCCCTATGGTTTTACCTTGATATTCTACGTCCCATCCATACTTGTTAGGCTCAGGTTTATTTGGAATTACTTTATTCCATTCCTGTTGTTCGGAATTGTACTTGGTCCATAGGTTTTCAGATGGCTTGAGGTCATACTGGTAATAGGCATAATTTTCTGAGTTTGGGTCATCGAACTCCGTTTCCTCAAACACCTCCCCTGAGGGTATGTATTTGGGATGCCTAGCTTCTTTATCTAACTTCTTCCTACGAGCCATTGCTTTTTCAGGATTAGTAAAATCCTCAATGATTGTATCCAGTTCCTGAACTAAAACTTGGTGAGTATTATGATAAGTGTTTAGCAAAGACCGATAACGGTCCATATACTCTATAGCTAGAGTAGGTTCAGCTTGGACTAAGGTAGAGTGATCTAACTCATGCTCTGAGTTTGAGGTTTCATGTGGTATAATGGTGTGAGTACTACCTTCTAGAGCTTGGGATTTATGCTCTCGGATCATGGTTATGGTTGCTGCTACAGCAATCTGATATGCAGATGCCATGTACCTTGCCTCTCCTGCTAGCATTTCTCCCTTCAGTCCTAACTTCTTGGGTAACATGATCATGACATGGTATTTAGCTAATACCTTCCCATCATAGTAAGTGTAAATCTTGACCAAGAGTCTTGATTCACATTCCAAACTCCATAGAAGTTTTTGGAGATTGTCTGTCCAAACCCCCGTAGTCATCCAACGTCATGTTCATCACTTGAACATTCCGGGGTGGATATCGAGGTGCCATGTGGAACTATTGGATAAGAAATTATCACCAGTCATATAGAGTTAAAACTCTTGGGAAATGATTGGAATTGCAATCATATAAGAGAGTTATCGCACTAGTAACATAACAGGATTATTCTTAAGTGAATATCCCTCGTATCACTAGAGAACTCTTCATTATTGCTAGGATGTGTCCTACAGGTTCTACCCATTTACTAGGTTTCCAACCTAAGGTCAAAGCATATGCTCTCATACCAACTACGGGGACCCAGCATACCACTGCATGATGTAGTACACTATAGCCGTTGACATAACACTAATGAAACACCGCTCACTAGTATTACATCCCTCAGAAAGGCCCAACAGAAACATAGTGGGTCCAATACATGGCTTAAAGGTTATAACTCACTCTTTACATAAGATCCAGAGAACACTCTAGATTAAAGGGGAAGAAAGAACTTCTTACGAAGAAGAATCAAAGATAAATAACGCAAAACTGAAGTACTACTAAAACTATTACTTAACTAAGGAATTGGCATTACTGCTATTGCAATACACTACAGAGATATGTTCTTTGGCTAGAGACTGTATTTCTATCTAATCGGTAACTTCGTATTCACTTGAGTTGTGGTATTTGTTGACTTCCTTGTTTTCATTGAAGAGCTTCAGTTGTTTTTGATAAGTCCTGGAGCATATCTTGATGTAGTCTTCGCTTTAAGGCTTCAGAATCTAGCAAGGGTTAAGAAGATACTTTGAGTACGAGCGTACTCAGCAAATTCACTAGAAAAGGAGTGTTTGATGCACTATAACTATAGCCACAGACCGTAGGTAGTAGGCAATGCAAGTTTTCGTAAACATTTATTTAAAGGTTGCTTTTATTTTGAAAAGCTATGTCCGTCAGCCTTCACGGGTTTACCAGAACCTTCATGGGGTTCCTTTCCCGCCGCGTTCGCCGGTCCTTCCCGGAACATGGAGTAACAAGTTACATTTCTTACACTCTGTAGAGGTGCGTTACTTTACCCATGAGAGATCAACTCTTCGTTGCACAACCGGGCAGCTTATTCCCGTCCACAATTCCATGATGTGGGGCCCAGAAGATGATCCAAGCCAATCACTGCCCCCTTCGCGACCTCGCATGCCTCCTTGGTGTACACCATGCCCACATAAAGAATTACAACAATGGTTTGTACAAACCGTTAGATGTCAAAACTATCGTGGGACGTTGAGGGTTCCCACCCATATGCTGCATATCCTCTATGAATTACCAATTAATATGCACACTACGAGGATAACAGCCACGACCTGCCCATCCGGCTTCATGCGAGAGGAAGAAGATACAGCTGACTTCTCCGTCTCATTCCAAATCTCATGGTCAACGCGTAATATACGGCGCAAGAATCACTGGCGACATTGGTTGTTAAGACCTAGGTGATATAGTTCTGAACAGTGGTATTCCAACTGTCAGATTTAATAGATTAATTTATCACCCTGGATCAATAATCAATAGTTCTCATTATTATTGGAAAATAGTGTTTTCTGACCTTTTTCAAATGCAGGTGAAGACAACACTGGATTTGTAAAATACTTTACAGAAAATAAATAAAGGACATGAGCAAGTCTGAACTTACCTTTTGTGGTTGCAAGATTATGCACTTACGGTCTTCGAGTCAGTATAAGATCGAAAAAATCTGAAATCAGCATCATTGGTCTGGTAAGTACAAATGTTTAAAGAGGCAATATGCTTTTATGCATAAGTAGTGTGATGCACGTTTTAAGCGTAAATCCCGGAAACAACGTTGTCCTGAGGTTTAGATTTTCAAAGTGGTTACTTTGGAATGTGTGGTCCTTTTGGATAAATTTCGTAGTTGTATTTTTATTAGATTTTATAAGTGGTTGGAGTCAATACATATGTAGGAATAAAGTATTCATACTTATGATATACTAGTTAGGATTACTTATACAAGGTTTCTTATTTTAAATGGCAAAAATGATAACCTTCGAAGAAAAGGGTTTCTCTTCTAAGGTCTAAATAAACCTTATGGTTAGTTAGTGATGGTTGATGTTATTTGTTTTAATCCAATGATTTGAGCTTGAGCTGCTTTATAGATTAACTACTTCAGACCAAAGTTAACTATAAAACATGTAGTAATGTGTATGGTATTATATTTAGACTCTTGGAAACTAAAGTTAACTTTAAAATATAGATAGTTTTGAAAGTATGATACTTACACCCTGGTATCTTGTATATCTGAAATGTGCTCTTTAAGTTATTTAAGAATGTTTGTTCTGTTACTTGAGATAATGGTTTCTTAATTCTATGATAGAGTAGTGTCATTTACCTTTTATAGATAAGTGAGTAGAGTTTATAATTCCAGTATAATTTCATTTAACTATCCTTAAACTTTTTATAGTGTTGTGGTAATTGCTGAAATTTGATAATTTAAAGTAAATGGAAAGGATCTGATTTATTCACAAGATGTTCTTTAAGGTTTTTATCATGAGTTGGAATTCTTTGTGAATAAAATCTTCACTTAGAGTTGAAGATAGTTTGATATAAAGATATTTATAATGTTTTTAAACCATTAGAGTTTTATTTCATTAATATTTAAGATTTGTACTATATATTAAACTTATTTTACTCATTTCAAAGATATTAATAAATGTTATTTATTCTTTTTTGAATTATTAATGAAGTAAATAAGTTTATATTTGAGTTGTTAAAATATTTGAATTTTTGTTTAACTCAAAAGTAAAATATTAGATTTTTAATATGTAAATGTTATTTTTGTGATTTATACATAATAAAATATGATTTTTATAATGCTTATTACTTTTTAATTATTAAATAAATAATAAATATTTAATTAAGTGAAATAATAATATATGATTATATTTTAAATTATAATTCTTATTTTCCAAGATTTTTGGTATTTTACTTATGTTATAAATATTTATCCCTGTAGGAATATTAATTATTAAAGTTTTATTACTAAATATTTATTTAGTATTTTTCAAAAATATTATAATATTAATAAATAATGAAAGTGATTTTTATTTATTTTTATCACCTTTCAATAATTTGTAAAATTCCATAAGGAATATTTAAATTATAAAATTCTTATAAAAATTTGAATGTCCAAAATTTTATATCTTATTTTATTTGGACAAAGTGTATTATTGTGAATCCGAAAATATTTTATTTATAATTTTTGGACTATTAATTTTTTTTCTATAATTTTATTAGGGTCAGGGGTATTTTGGTCTTTTCCAATTGATCAAAAGATTTATTAAATAACCCGGACTGGCCCCTTGGGCTTATTGGGCCAAAGTGGCCCAATAGGGCAAGGTCAAATGGCTACCCCGAAGGGTTTTGGCCTACCCAGCCCACTCTGCCTCCTCTCATTCCCTCGACCTTATCTCATCCTCCTCTGACTCGCCCCCGTGGTCAGCGATGCCGCCACCGTCGATTCTCGCCGTCGTCGGCCGTTCTGGCCGCCGCCGTGGTGCGAGTTTTGGTTGTCGACGACGCTCTTTCGTTCTATCCGCTTGGGTTTGACTCCGGGGCTTCCCCGTGGTCAGTTCCTCCCCATTCCCGAACTCTAGGGTTCGAAGAATATGCTGTCGCCGCCGCCGCGATCCCGCCTGCGGTGGTGTGCTGGTCTTATGCGTTGCTGCGGCCACCACCGTGGCAGGTGCGGGTTGTAGCGCCCCTCTGGGTGCTCCCTGTGCCGCCGCGGTTTGTCGGCCCCTCTGATTCCTCTTCGATTCATCAGCGAGGACCTCGGGTAAGTGGTCTCTGTGGTGTTTGTCCATGCTACTGCCATGATTATTTTTGGTGTGTATCTAGTGGCTTCTCATGTTGAGTGACTATGTGCTGATTGGGTTCAACTCTGGATTAGGGTTCATTACCCCCTGTTGATCATATCTATGATGCTTTAGATCTAGTGTTGATCATATTTGATCATGGGAAATGATTGCCTGATGTGGTTAAGGATTGATAGTAGCTTTGATGATACTAGTTGCCTGTCAGATTTAGTCTAGAGGAAATCCACCATGATCTATGTTAGTGTCTTAAGGAAATCCTTGATTGGATTATGTTGTTGATCTGAGAAGTTTCCCTACTGTCAGAATACTTGTGCTGACAGTGGATTTCTCTCAGTAGTTTTTTATTGCAATTATAAGGTGGGCTTGTTTGGGATGATACACTCTGAATTAAATCATTATATGTAATGATTTTCTGTGGATGTATAGATTCATTTTAATGTTGAGTCCTAGCACTTGGCTTCAGGAAAATGATATGTAGTGGTTGTCCCTTTTTATCTGTGGAAGCTAAGTAAAGATTGGTTTTAGCTCATTAAGAACTTGTCCTTGTGATACCATTGTATTCTGGCACACAAGTGATTGGGTTTTTATTTCTGGGCTTAGCTTGATTATGCCTGTGATTAATGCTGACAAGTTGACATGAAAACTTGTATTAACTTTCCTGCCTATGATGTTGGTCTGAGGCTTTAGGATTTAATTCCTAGTTGGTTGAGTATTAGTTTGTTTGAATCTTGCAAGATTAGAGGTGCTACTATTTCTGAGATGTGTCGTGATCTTGATAAGATCAAATGAAATTGATCTAAGTTGCAAAGTAACACTGAACCCAGTGATGCTGGTCTGAGGGTTTAGTGTTTGTGGTTGAGCTAGATTTCTTATCCTTATACTTGAAATCTCTAGGATAGATTCACCCCTCTTGGGTGCTTATTGAGAGATTATTGCATAAATCAACACATGCTTTTGTTTAGATAATCTGATGAAAGCATGTGATGGTTTTATGAGACTCACCACAAGATTTGATGTTGGTGTAGTATATTGATGATGATCCTGATCTTGCTCTTGGTCTTGATCTTGATCTGATTTTGCTGGCTCCTAAGCTTGCTCTTGAGTTTGCCTGCTCCTCCTAGCTCCTGGGCTTGACCTTGCTGTCCACCAGATCTATTCTCCTCCTTATGTCACCATCCTGGTGATGTTTGGGTTGATCTGGGTGGTTGGTTTGGTTGTTGTTCTTGGTTTAACTATTGTTCATCCTGGCTGTGCTGGTGTATTATGTAGTGGAGAGATGCACTGAGGTGCTCCTCTACGGCTGGGCTGTGGTTTTATGATAATGGCTATGCTTGTGAGATCGACAGCACACCCCTCTGCATGCTTGTGTGTGTGCAGCTTGTGTGCCTGCTATGCACATGTGGATAAGTTCAGAAAGTTTGAACTTACTATTACCAAACTACTCTTACCTGGCTGGTAAATTGGTCCCTTTTAGCTGTCATTTGAATTCTGGCTTTGAATGTATGAAAGATAAAATCTTTCAGATTGGTGAAACTTGCCCCTTTTTCCACAATTCTCAATGATGAGATTGTCAAGTGCGCCTCACTGACATATCAGAGAGAAATATCTACTAACACTAATCTTGTTTTATTTTCTATTTAATCTTTGTTTTGCAGGTATAAAGATAAAGATGAAGATTTAGTGTAGTTTTAGATATAGGATAGTTAGTAGAGATACAAAAGTACTTTTCTTAATCTTTATTTGGTTCATTTGAAACAAAGATTATATATTTATTAATGAAGAATATTTTATTATTTACTCTTGTGTGAATTGTGAAGTTTCGAATAACTTCAATAAGTTATTCTTTGTAATTTGTTTATGAATAAGAAATGAACTTCATATACCATATTGCTTTTAAATAATATTTAAGCTATAATACTTTTCTCTTAATTAATTTAAGATTCAAATCTTATATCAAAATCATTTAAATTATAAAACACTTAAGTTTTAAAATCCAAACTCATTTCAAAACACACATAATTCCTTTAAGTTCATATCAAAGTTTATAGCAATCCTCCTTTATGACTAAACCTACTCTCGAAGTAAGAAAGAAACATTGATCACTCAAAGTTTTTATTTGGCGAAAAATTTTACCCACATTTTCACAAATGAATGCATGCAACAATACATATTCCTAAATCTACCCTTCGTTAGGTCCTAAATACTGGGATGTTACACCGAGGCGGTGGCCAGGGGCCCCACACCCTGCATAGGCGCGGGGCAGGGCCCGCCCGTGCCTAGGGAGGGGTGTGGCTGCCCTGGCACGCCTCTCTGTCTCCCCTCTTGACTTCTTGTTCCCCATGGAAAGTTATTGATTTGACGTTTGTCCCGTCCAATTCCGAGAATATTTTCTTACAAGCTTTTCTGGAACCAAAAACAGCAGAAAACAGGCAATTGGCACTGTGGCAACTTGTTAATATGTTAGTACTAGAGAACATGTAAAAAGCACCTCAAAGTGTAGACAAATCAAAGCAAAGTAGATACTAAACAAGCATGGAGCATCAAAAAATATAGATACATTTCCGACGTATCAAGCATCCCCAAGCTTAAATCCTGCTCGTCCTCGAGTAGGTAAGTGATAAAAGAATAAACTTTGAGGTGACATGCACCCTCACAATAAAGATCTAACCATTTGCAGGCATTGAAAGCTGGGATCAAAGAACTCTAAACATGTGCATGAAAGATGGAGTTCTAACAATAGGACATAGTAACTATGCATGCAACATGAAAGGCTACAAACAAATACCATGAATAACATGCATTGAAAAATGTTTGTTGGTTTCACATACAGAAAATATAGCATAGTGGTAACCAGCTTGTCCCTCATAGAGTAGCAAATAGATGCATAGGCACAGCCGGTCCTGAAATTTCGGGAGCCCAGGGCGAAACTAAAATTTTGGGCCCCTTAGTATAATTTTTTATGTATATAAGATGACAAAAAATAAATATTTTAAGTACACTTCTAAAAATAACAATGTTTATATGATACCTTAAAATTTCCTCCAAAAAATTCGAAAAGCAAAGTCCATGACGAATAAGTTAACCTTGCTCACTACAAACAAGAAATCAAGAACAATAATTACTAACTAGAATTAAGAATTAGGGCTAGGCAGGGACAGACCAGCAGGCAGATTTGAAGATCGTCGATGGCCTTTCTGGCTTCCTACGTGCGACGTGCCTGGCGGTCGCTGGTGGATCGGAGAGGGCTCGAGCCTTGATGCTCCCGAGTCCCAAATTCCCGATTGGCGATTTGGTCAGGGGTGTGGGGAGGCGATCAGGCGATGGCAGGAGCCTGCGGACTCGGTACCGTACGTGGGAAGCTGAACTCCCGAACAGCTGAAGCGAAAGCACTGGGTCGTGGACGCGGTGGACTCGTGGTTGAGTCGAGGCGAGCGATCCCTAGCGTGATCGTCGCGTACTAGCGTCGATCCTAGCGACCAGCGAGCAATCGATGCCCCCAGAGTAATATCGATGTGTACCCCCGACGTGAGAAATATCGAGCCCTTCACCGAATGATGGATGCCTGGGATCGATTACTCTACGTGCGAATGGCAAACGATGGATGTCTGGGATCGACGCCTGGTGACTGGAGAATGATGGATTCCTAGGATCGTTTTTTACTATGTATACTAGGCCTATATATATTTGGGCCCCTAGTTTTTTGGGGCCCGGGGCGGCTGCCCCGCTAGTCCCCCCCTAGGGCCGGCCCTGTGCATAGGACACATTCAAAGTTCACAAGGTGACTAGAAACAAATAGCACAAGAACAAGTAATATCACAATATGTATCAATCAATAAGCTTTGGAACACTGCACACAGAATAACAACTATGCTCTTTTAATGGTGCCTAAAGGTAGAAGGTGGAGACTCAAATAATGGTGGAAGAAAGGCCTTTTATAAAGGAAGCAGGGGTTTCAAGTTTCAAAAAGAGCTTCCAAAAATTATGGTACTTGTTAGCTTTTAGCCCTCATTGCCCCTATCATAAGCATCTTGAAGTGATTAAGGTTACAGTGAACAAACTATGGAGTATATACTTGACGAAGTATAAGTTGGCAATCTCAAGTCCCTTGATTATGAGGGCCACACCTCATGCTACTCAACTTTAGTCACCAGTAAGTTCTTGTCATTGTAAGTATTTGCATATCATTGAGAACCGCCAACGGGGTACCCCTTGCACATGGTACAGGAGCTTTCCCATAACCAAAATGACAAGGCAAGCAGACAATGAGCATCTCAGCAATCTTTTTATTTACCATATGCATAGCTTTTTATTGAGGATTCTTCATAGATAGTTCACTATGGTGATGCTGCAAGTTTCCACCATGATTAGGCATGGCTTAGGTTAGCGGCCCAGGCGTTTCTCTAACACAGAATACAAACTCCATGGACTTACAAGTTCCCTCTTTATTTCACACCGGTGACATCCATAGACAAAAGATCATGATATCAACTGAGTACAAAGTACACGTGCAATGTTGAAAACGTTCCCCGTGATAGCACGGTTCTGCTAATTCCAACGTATAAGTGCAAGCATATACAACATAGATGACACAATGGTTCAAGTTTATTAGGGGCAAAGAATATAAAGTGTGCCATCAAGTTAGTGAGGGCTTTAACCACTAAGTTTTCACATAACAAAATAGTTTTAAATTGGAAGATAGCTGAAAACAAGAATATACTTGGAATGGTGTAACACACCATGCATAGGAGTTTACAGTAGACACTTTGGAATAAATTGGTTTCTAGGGAGTTGGAAGCATGAGTAGAGCTTACTCATACAAGTGGAGGCTAGCAAAAGACTGGGAGCAACCAACTAAGAGAGCAATAATGGCCATAATCATGTAGAGCAACAAAGCATTACTAATCAAAGCATAGAGTGGTACTACAAGTCAAGGACTAAATGATCATAGAGGATATGTCGACTTGTTCATAGTCGTAACATGGTGTGAGCATGTGCCAAGTCAACCCAAGCAAAGCATCAAAGGAGAATACCACAATACTATGCTTTTTGCATGTTAAAACACCGCATAATTTCTTCAAGGCACACTAAGTAATCCTAATTGTTTGGAACAAGACATGCTACAACAATAATCACTAAGCATAAGGTCAAAACAACACCTAGCATGTCATGCTAAAGTCTAAGTTACAGTCAATGCAAGCTCCTCTTGCACTTTCAAGCAAGAACTTACTACTCCTTTCCAACAGCAAGCAACTTATTTGCAAAACAACACAGCGAGAACGGGGGTCCAAACTAATTTATTCAAGCAAACTAAACAACCTAAGCAAAGCAAACAAAAACTAAGATGCTCCAAAATAACACAACTGTGCATGAAACAATAAAAATGAAGTGTCTAAACAGACCTGAGCTTTTTATTGATGAAGAAGGGGATGCCTTGGGCATCCCCAAGCTTTGACGCTTGTACCTCTTGGATATTTCTTGGGGTGACACCAGGGTGGCATACCCAAGCTTGAGATTTTGTCCATTCTTCATCTTGTTGCATCATTCTCTCTCTACACCTGAATTTTTTCCTTCATACAAAACTTCACACAATCTTCATTAGCAACATTAGTTTATTCAAAAGATATTAGACCTTTGTCAAAGCTTTGGAACAGCAAGGCTTTTCACTAAAAACACAAGCTACTGTATCAACTCCTTCAAAAAGCTCAATTCCCCAAAAGATAAACTCAAAAAGGAATCAATAAGAAGCAAATGCAAATAATGGCAAAAATTTGTCAAAACAGACTAGCAGGTAGAAACTGATTTTTTCTAAAATTTTATATTGCTCAAATCAAAAAGTGTTGAACTAACGAAAGTTATCTAACAAACTGGGGGATTTATTCGTAAATTTTGAGCTCATTCCGAGTTACAGAGACTCCTCACAAATTTTTATGGTGGAGGACAGAAATCTGTTTCGAGACAACAACTCCCCAAATCTTACTTCCCTCTCATTAGAGGTCATTCTTGGCACGAAAAGCATAGAAATAGGATAAGGAGAGGTCATTACTGAAGTAATAACTTGCAAGACTCAAGGAAACTCTTGGGTTATCTCCCAACAAGTACTTTTCTTTAACGCCTTTAAGTTAGACAGAAGAAGCAGGAAGAATCAAGTATTTTCAAATGAGGAAGCATTAACATCAAATCTTGCTTTCAAAGGAGGAGCAAAAAGCAACTTCTCTTTCCTAATAGGGAGGTGTTCAATACCTTTATTGCATGGAAAATGATATTTAATGGTGCCTTCTTTCATATCAATGATGGCACCAACAGTTCTAAGAAAAGGTCTTCCCAAAGTAATAGGACAAGAAGAATTGTATTCAACATCCAAAACATAGAAATCCACAGGGACATAAGCATTGTTAACCATAATGAGAACATCATTAACACTCCCCATGAGTTTCTTCTTGGCATTATCACTAAGTGGGACATCCAAATAACAATCTTCCAATGGTGGCAAATCAAGCATTTCATAAATCTTCCTAGGCATAATAGAGACACTAGAACCAAGATCACATGAAGCTTTGAGATCAAAGTCATTCACTTGCACATTAATAATAGGTTCCCAACTATCTTCTACTTTCCTAGGAATAGAAGCTTTGTGTTTTAGCTTCTCTTCCTTAATCTTAACAGAGCATCTGTAATGTGTTTAGTGAAAGCAACATGCATATCACTAGCATCGGGACTTCTAGCAAGCTTTTGCAGGAACATAATCACTTCAGAAATGTTGCAACCATCAATATCAAAATCAAACTCAGCATCACTAGTAGTAGGCTCAATAGGCTTAGGCATAGTAGGAGGAGGAATAGGGACTACTTGTGGTTTAGTGATGAGGGTGCACACACTATTGTTTCTATCAATTTCAGCTTCCCTTTCCCACCTAGCATGAAGTTGAGCTAACAGCCTAACATTTTCATCAATAGTAACTTGTATGGCATGAGTAGCAGCAAAGGTACTTTCCATAGTTTTAGGTTTAGCAGCCATTTTATTAATCAAGGAAGACTGAGCTTTAGATAGAGAGGATATATTTTTCTCAACATTTAAAAGTTTTTCCTCTATAGTCTTATTGAAAGTGGTTTGTTTACTAATAAAGTCTTTGAGCATGACCTCAAGTTCAGAGGGGGCACTTCTAGCATGGTTGTAAGAGCTTCCATAGGAATTGCCATTGTTAGGAGGATAAGGCCTATAATTGTTGTTACCACAAAAATTATTCCTATAGGCATTGTTGTTGAAATTGTTGTTTATAATGAAGTTCACACCAACTTGCTCTTCTTGAGCAACCAAGGAGGCTAAGGGAACACTATTGGGATCTAGAGGATCTTTCCCATTAACAAGCATAGCCATAATAACATCAATCTTATCACTCAAAGAGGAGGTTTCCTCAACAGAATTTACCTTCTTACATGTGGAGCTCTCCCAACGTGCCATTCAGAGTAGTTAATCATCATATTATCAAGGAGCCTTGTTGCATCACCCAAAGTGAGGCCCATGAAGGTACCTCCAGCAGATGAATCCAACAGATTTCTTGAAGAGAAGTTCAAACCTGCATAAAAAGTCTGGATAATCATCCAAGCAGTGAGTCCATGAGTGGGGAAATTCTTAACCAAAGATTTCATTCTTTCCCAAACTAGAGCAACATGTTTACTATCAAGTTGTTTAAATTTCATAGTGTGACTTATCATAGATATAATCCTAGCAGGAGGATAGTACTTTTCAATAAAAGCATCTTTGCACTTAGTCCAAGAATTAATACTATTTTTAGGCAAAGATAGCAACCATTCTTTAGCTTTCCCTCTCAAGGAGAAAGGGAAAAGATTGAGCTTAATAATATCTCCATCTACATCCTTATACTTCTGCATCTCACAAAGTTTAACAAAGATATTGAGATGGGAAGCAGGATCATCAAAACTAGCACCAGAAAATTGCTCTCTCATCATAAGATTCAACAAAGCAGGATTAATTTCATAAAAGGTAGCATCAGGAGCAGGTGGAGCAATAGGAGTGCTTAGGAAATCATTGTTGTTGGTGCTAGTGAAGTCACACAACTTGGTGTTCTCAGTAGAGTTCATTTTGGCAAAGGTGGGCAAGCCAAAAAACAGCAGCAGCAGCTAGAGCAGGAACTAATTTTTTCGTGTTTCTGAATAAAGAAAGCAAACCAAACTAGACTAATTTTTTTGTTTTTTTGTGAAAAGAGGAAAACAAAACCAAGCAAAAGAAACAAAGCAAACTAAAAACAAAGTAAAGAGAAAGGAAGTGGAGGACTCCCCTAGTGAAGACGTCCTTAGCCTCCCCGGCAACGGCGCCAGAAAGACTTGACGTTGCTCGACATGGCACTTTGTTGGTAACCCCAAGCGCAGGGTGTGAAGAGCACATCAACAAGCTTTCCCTCAATTGAGACCGAGGTTATCGAACTAGAAGGAGGAAGGAAATGTCACACTGGTGTTGCAAACAACGTGGAGACCTGCACAACACAAACTGAATACTTTGTCCCAACAAATCAGTGAGGTTGTCAAGATCACCGGTTTGCTGTAACAAAGGATTAAACGTATGGTGTGGAAGGTAATGGTGGTTTGCAGCAAGTAAACAAGTAACAGTGTGGAAGATGTATCAATGGTAAAGATCGGACCGTGGTCCATAGTTCACTAGAGGTGCTCTCCTTAGATAAACAACATGGCATGAAGGGTAAACAAATTGCAGCAGGGCAATTGACAGGAACTGAGCAAGGCATAACAATGCAATTACTAGTCAGAAAGATCCTATGAGATTCGATTGGGCAATACAACAAGATACATAGAACGCCATCCAACTACATCTATGACTAGAAGTCCACCTTCAGGTTATCATCTGAACCCCCTCCGGTATTAAGTTGCAAGCAAAAGACAACTGCTTTAAGCAAAGTGTGTAAGGTAAACAGTCCACATGTTCCATGAACAAGAGACCGTTGTTTTCTCCCTAGTGGCAACAACACATCTACAACCAAAGAGATTTCTGTCACTTCCCTTGGAAACTAGAGACATGAACCCACTATCGAGCATAAATATCCCCTCTTGGAGTCACTAGCAACTACTTGGCCAAGATAGCTACTAACAAAGGAGAGCATGCAAGATCACAAACAACACAGACATGATAGAATCATAAAGACAAAACCATTAATCAAACCAACATAATAATCTCAATATCCATCGGATCCCCGCAAACACAACATGCATGATTACAAATAGATTAGATCTTGATCATGAATGGAGCTCACAAGATCTATACATGAAAGCACAAGGAGGAGATACAACCATCTAGCTACTACATGGACCCATAGTCCAAGGTGGAACTACTCACGCATCATACCGGAGAGAAGACCTCCGGAATGATCTCCCCTCCGGCAGGGTGTGATGACCCACAAGTATAGGGGTGTATCGTAGTACTTTCGATAAAGAGGAGTGTCGATCCCAACAAGGAGCAGAAGGTGCTGAACAGTGGTATGGAGCATGAAATCCCTGTGAATACTTAGCAAACGTATTTTTAGTGGTTTTCTGACAAGGCAACAAAACAAGGAGCAACTAACAAAAGTAACAAAGAAACGGAGCAAGTGGACCAATCATTTCTTAGCAAAGGACAAGCCGGTGGAAATACTTATAAGGACCAAACGTTCTTGAGGACACATGGGAATTATGTCAAGTGCTTTTGTTTCAAATAGCTGAGTACTCTTCTCTGGTGTTTGTAAGTGTTGTGTGGGTGAACCTGTGCTAACATACCGCCCTTCCTAGGACTAATACATACTTGTGATTAATCCCCTGCAAACATCCGTAACTATAGGAAAGTAATTAAGATATAAATCTAACCACAACCTTAAACTCCGAGATCCTGCGCTCCCTTGTGCAAAGGTGTCCTAACGGGGGTTCAGGTTTCTATCACTCCGGCAACCCCATAATTAGTAGCCAAATACACAATGCATTCCCCTAGGCCCATAAATGGTGAAGTATCATGTAGTCGACGTTCACATGACACCACTAGAAGAATAGCACCACAACTTAAATACTAAACCATTGAATAATAACTCATCACAGATTCACTACTAACAACATGACTTCTCCCATGTCCTCAAGAACTAAACGAACTACTCATAAGACATCATATGGATCAAGATCAAAGATGATATTATAATGGATAACAATCTGAACATGAACAATAATCCAATGGTTCCACTCATAAGCATCAAATACAATAGTAATCAACACCGGGAAAGTTTCCCCTAAGACCTAAAGCAATATCCAACACAATTGTTACAGCGGGATGGAGTGGTGGTGCTGGTGCTGGTGGAGATGATGGTGTGGATGACGATGATCCCTGTAAGGGTCCCAACCTTTAATAAGGTAGAGTCCCCTGTGTTTACAATGCTAGTCCCTGGATCAATAGCTAGCATCCACAGTTAAGATGTAATATCAAGAAACAAAGGTCATAATACAACTTTATAACCAAGAATAACATAATTTTATTACATCTTACATAGCTCATTTGGCTATTACATTACATTGCAGCAGAATATTTATAAGCATGGGGTCCTTCATCTTCAAAGTGCCACAGGCAGACATGTTGGTTGTAGACTTTGTAATCCTAACACACTTCACTAAATCAATCAAACCTGCAACAATTGGGATTGAAGTTTCAAAATCCTTTGTATGGCTGGGTCTAGTCCATTGTTGTTGGCTAAAAGCTGAGTTGTCTCTTGGCTCAACTGGTTTTGAGTTCCTATGAGTTTCTCCATGTTGTCCTCTTGGTTCTTGTTGTTGTCATCAACCTTGATGTTGGAGTTTCTTGGAGAAGTCATCTGTTTGGGTTGAATTGGGATTAGAATAGGCAAAATATTTCTAAGGGAAATAGTTCTAATCACACACATCACAATTCACACAAGCAATGTGCAAGCAATCATAAACAAACATTCCACTCAAACAACAAGGTACAAGCACATTATTAAGCAACAAAATATTTTTGTTACACCACATAAGTTGGTGTGTTTGACTTTAACTATAAATGGTGGTCCATCTATATGGTTCACTTGTGATCTTTCCATCCTTCTTGATTGATCCTTCTTGCATGAGATCATGGTTTCCTTAGGAAAAATTCTTGGTCACAAAACTTCAAAGGTGATGTGGCCTCCTTCTAACTTGTGTTTCCTTAGTCTCCAAATCTTGAGCAAGATTTCCTTGTCTCACTTGTCCTTAGTGATATCCAAGATTGAAGTCCTTGATGAATATGCTGAAGATGTTGAAGTCATTAGAGTTGAAGATGTTGAAGTCATTTGAAGAAGTTGAAGTCATTAGAGTTGATGTTGTCATTTGCTCATGGTGAAGTCTTTGGCCATGGGGTAGGTTTTTCCATCAAGTTGAAAATAGAAGAGATGTAGAGTTGAAACCAAAATGGTTGAGGAAAGAGTTTACAAGATTGTTTGTAAATAAGTTTTGGAACAAATACAACTCCTATTTTTTTCCTAAGGGTTTTGTCCAATCCTAGGTTTACAAATCCTACAGGCAACACAATGCTCTGATACCATCTGTAAGGTCCCTCCTTTGTAAAGGAAAAGGATCCCTGTGATTGCAATGCTAGTCCCTGGATCAATAGCTAGCATCCACAGTTAAGATGTAATATCAAGAAACAAAGGTCATAATACAACTTTATAACCAGGAATAACATAATTTTATTACATCTTACATATCTCATTTGGCTATTACATTACATTGCAGCAGAATATCTATAAGCATGGGGTCCTTCATCTTCAAAGTGCCACAGGCAGGCATGTTGGTTGTAGACTTTGTAATCCTAATCATCAAACTTTACTAACATCAATCAAACCTGCAACATACAAGTTACAGCCACAAGGGTCAATACATTTGAATTGTATTGGCAAGTGATACTATGGTAGTATGGTGGAGTCTATCATCTATATGCATTTGGCTAAGTGGAGTTGAGGCTTGCATTGCTCAAAATAGAATTTTCCTTAACATTTGAAAACACTAAGTTTTTGCTTGACAAAATAATCTTTTGCAAGGCATCTCCCAATCAAAGATTGAAGATCCAATAACCCTTTTTCAACCACAAGTTTTTAACTTAGAAATTTGAATGATGAGATTCTTGATAGCTTCCATGTCTTGATGCTCAAATTGTCCTTTACCAGGGACATGGCTAAGTACTTAGATTTTACACTCTGCAGAGGTGGTACACTTTCCCCACAAGACTTGGTTTCCCAAGACAAGATCTTTCAGAAGCCTTCCCTTAGACCAAAATGGACGCGCTCCAACCTATCAAACTCTACCACCAACTGTCCATATGGCTAAGTTCTTGCAACCTATATGATCCAGGCAGAGCCCATAATGCCAAGTGGTTGCACTTGAAGCTTCTCAACATTTGACATCTCAAATCTCTTTGTTCCTAGGTGGCCATCCACAAGTGAGATACACAAGGTCAACCATAGACATGGGCCTTGTGAACCACTCAACCAAAATCCACCAAGCAATTACCATTCCACCCAGGTGATTCATTAACTTAGTTGTTTTATTAAACAAAAACACAAGTCCTCAGACTTAGAAATTTTCCATAGTGTGAATATATTTCCACCCTTGTTTTCTAGTAGCTAAGATAAGCATGATAGTAGTAGGTATCTTGACTTAGGAATTTCTACTAAGGTTTCATCTACTAGGATTTCCTATAGCAAGGTTTATACTTAGCAAAATTCCATGCAAGTTTTACTTAGAGAAAATCACTAATGCATAGTGAAAGTAATGGGACAAAAAGTATGAAGCATCACTTACCTTTTTGGTAGAGTATAGGTTCCCTCCTTGTCCTTGCTACAATCACACTCTTCAAGTCACTACAATTCAATCAAGCAAGGCACAAACTCAATCTACCAATCAAGCAAAACAACACATAAAATCATAGAACTAAGATAATGCATGCAAGCATGCCAAGGATTTTTCTATTTGGAAAAGTGGTTCCTAATGGGTCTTAAACTTTTGAAAACACCTAATGGTCATTTTGGTAAAGTGGCAAAGTCATTTGCAAAAGGTTTCACTTCATAAACCATTTTTCAAAACAAAGTATCATTTTATGTGGTGTAGAAATATTTTTACTAAGGCATTAACCTATAGGGTTCACCAAATATGTTTTCAAACCATAAAATTTTGTGTTTAGGGTCAGAGAGTTTGAAACAAAACATTTCCCAAAAGTTTTCCTTCAAAACCATTTTTAATAAATAAATCATATTTCTATTTGACTAGAAATGGTTTTAAATCAAGGAATTATTATTTTGTTTCACCAAATACATTTTTGAATCCACAAAGTGTTTCCTATGGTCAGTAGGTTCAAATCACATCATTTGCAAAAGATTTTATTCCCAAAATCATTTTTGAACAATTTTCATAATCTAAACAAGCATACAAATATTTCTGCAAAAACAAACATTTTACCAGAGGCTTTTTACTAAACAAATGGCATGGTTGGCTAGGGCTTGTCTTGCTGATTCCATTGATATAAAATTTGCAAAATTTGGACGTGTGGTTTGAAAGTTATGCAATTTTCAAAATCACATATCATATTGAAATGTTTCTGTTTTAACTCACACTCAGAGCCACGTGTCTGATTCCCATTGGGTCATACCGGTTCGTTCGGATCAGCAACGTGGACCGAGGATTTAAAGTGAATCGTGCGGCACAGGATCGATCTTACCCCTTCGATAAGTCAATCTATCGCGTGCCTCGGATCTGGATCGGACGGCTCCTAATGCCTTGCCAAGAACTGGCGGCGCGACGACGGTGGCGCGTGGCGGCGGTGCTCTGGCTACGGTGTAACGACGAGAACAGGAAGCGAGAGGAGTAGGGGAGATGCTCACCAGAATCGCCATGGAATGCTGGTGCTCAACGTGGTCGTCTCCGTCGAAGGGGCGCTCGGGGTGGACGGCAATCGCTCGCCGGAGTTTAGGACAGCGTCGGGCACGCACTGGCGTCGCAGTTGGCGAGGCTACAGGTCACGAAAAGGCAAAACAGGGGGTCTGTTAGACGCACAAGAGAGAGTAGAGCGTAGGAGTATCATCCTGAGATGAAGGGGAGGTCGGTGTTACCGGGGGAGGTCGTCGGAGAAGAACCAGACGCGGCGGCGCTCAGTGGTTGTTGGAGTCGAGGTTCTGGGGCGCCCACGGTTGAATGGGAGGTACAGGGAGATGCTCCTGGGAGTGGGGAAGGTGTGAGCTTGGTCGGGGAGGTAAGGGGTGGCGCGGTTCGGTCGGAATTGTCGCCGGAGTGTCGTCAGAGCAGCGGCGGTGCAAGGCTGATTCGAGGCAGCCTAGGGGCTCTCTGGTAGCGGGGTTTGAGGGGAAATGAAGAGGAGAGGGAGGGGATTTATCACGCGTGATCACTGCGAGGTTTAAACGCGGCATTAAGGTGAATTGACGATGCAAAATCAGCGGCAGAAATGGGAGAAGAACTAGTCGCGCTGGGGAAGACGCTGACGTGTCTAGTGGGGTCCGTCTGACAGTGAGTTAGGAAGAGAAGAAATGGGGTCCATGCGTCATCGACTCTGCGGGTTCTGTCTACGGTGAAAAACGTTTCGCCGCGGGAGAGAGTAGGTGGGCTGGACTGGGTCTTTGTTGGGCCAGTTTGTTGGGCTGGGTCCTTTGCATGTTTTTTTTGTTCTGAAATCTTTTCCTTTTTCAATTCTATTTTCTGTTTTGGAAATTCAAACAAACAAATCAAACATTCAAACAAATCAAACACTTCCAAACTTGTATTGAGTTTTGGTTCTGTTTGACAACATAAACCAAAGTCCCAAAATAAAATAAAATAATTTTATTCTTTTTAGGATCTATTTAATAATTAAATAAAATAGACCTTTAATTATTAATTCAAATAGGTTTTGATTTATTTAATAAAATCTCCATTTGGAAACTAAATATTTTCAAAACCAAATCAGTAGGTTTTATTTGAAAATATAAGATACTTGAAATACTTGTTTAAAATAAAATAACCTTTTATTTTAGGGTCCATTAATAATTAAATACAATAGACCTTAATTATTAAATCAAATAGGATTTGTTTTATTTAAAAACTTTATTTGAAATCTAAATAAAACCAAAACACTTCAGTAGGTTTTATTTGAGAATATAAAATACTTAGAAAACTTATTTAAAACAATTCAATAAGTTTTGATGTTTTATTTAAAATGGGAAAAGCCTTTACTTTAATAAAATTGGATATTAATAAATCCTCATTATTTTATTTAAATAAACCTTTACTATTTTTATCAAAACAAAACATTTTATTTCAAAAACTTGGCCAAGGTTTAATTTGGCTATATAAAATAATCTTTATTTATAAATCCACCTTTTCTTTTGAAAACCAAGTCCTTTTATTAAAAGATCCAAAATAGTAATTTTAAATATTTTGAAGTTTATTGTTTATTTAACTTTTTAAATCCCTTTAGGATTTTATTTGATCCAAATAGGTTTTGAAAGTTCCCAATTGGATTCACCCTGAAATTCAACAAAGTTTTATTTTATTCATTTATTTTTTCACATTACAAGATTTGGAAAATCTTGGGATGTGACAATCCTGATGAAGCCTAGCTTGATGACGGTATTGATGGCGACGGTCTCCCCTCTCCGGGAAGGAATTCCCCCGGCAGAAATTTGTCTTCCAGAGAGATCTTTCTCTCTCGGTGTTTTCCGCCCCTAGAGGCGGCAGAAATCTATCTGTGGTCGCTCCTCGAGGCTTAGGATTCCGTAGGGAAGATATAGGCGAAGGGGCGGAGTCGGAGGCCGAGCAGGTGGGCCACACCTGCCCTAGACGCGGGGTTAGGTGGGCCCGCGCCTAGGGGGTGTGGGCCCCCTGAGGCCCCACTTTGTCCCTCCTTCTGGCTTCCTTCATCTTTTGGTAAAATAATATGTTTCCATATTTTCTGGTATTTTTCTGATCTTCACGAAATTCCACCGAAACGCCTTCTTTTCCATCAGAATCCTGACTCCAGCAGTCCATCCTCCAAGAATCATCCAACATGCATAAATAGATGAAAAGCCATAAGTAATACCTCATAATAAGATAAATATCAATGAATAAAGGTAAATTATGATATAGAATGGTGATGCAAATTGGGCGTATCAACTCCCCCAAGCTTAGACTTCGCTTGTCCGCAAGCGAATACTGATCTCAGTAAACATGTCCACAGGTTTATGAAGTGAAGTGTTGATAAAAGAATACAAACAAGAAGCATCACACTTACCATTACACAACATAGAAGAAAACAACTCACCATTATATAACTTAGCTTGCAACCAAGTACAGTAGTCACAATAGAGATGCATAAAGATAAATCATAATTGGAATTGGCAAACTTGTTCTTGGTCAAAGAACTCCTAGTAAACAGTTTCACAATAGCTTTTTGTGGAAGTTTCAAAACAGGAGCACACTTTGCTCAAAAATGTTTTTCACAAGTGAAGAATTTCAAAGTAATACTCAATAGATAAGATTTTTGTGCAAACAAGGAAGATGAAGAACATGATTGAATAAATCACCATATGAATGCTTGAAACACAACAACTCAAAAGCTTGCTGGAGATGGAGAGGAAGTAGGTTTACTGACTCAACTGGTAACTAGGAGAAAGGTCCCTTCTTAGAGGGTAGCAGAGAATACAAGTCATAAAGAGCTTCCAAAAGATTATGGTACTTACTAGCTTTGAGCCCTCATTGCCCCTATCATAAGCATCTTGAGATGATTAAGGTTAAAGTGAACAAAGATGGAGTATATGCTTGACAAAATATAAGTTGGCAATCTCATGTCCCTTAAACACTACTAGAGAAAAGCTTATGCGAGGCGCACCTAAAAGCTTATGCGAGGCGCATATCATATGCGCCTCTAGCTTCAAGCCTCGGCTATTTTTTATGCGAGGCGCATATGATATGCGCCTCCTATACTTCACATATGCGAGGCGCATATCGATATGCGCCTCCTATATTATTATGCGAGGCGCATATCGATATGCGCCTCGCATATGTGAAGTATAGGAGGCGCATATCATATGCGCCTCGCATATGTTTACAATGCGCCTCGCATATTTATAGGATATGTGCCTCGCATATTTATAGGATATGCACCTCCTATAATGTTCTATATGCGCCTCCGGTAATATTTTTGAAATTCAAGTTTTACAGACCACTATAAATAATAATATACAGATATTCAAATATACAATATAGTCCAGAATACAGTATAAAGAGCACAGAATTTTTCAGAAACTTGCAATTTGCCAAAGCATAATAGAACCAACATGAATACAATACATTACACATCAATCATGACATACAAGTTCATACATCAAGTGTTTGTGCCACAAGTTCACACCTCCGAGTACAAGTTCACAATCACATTACACCTCCGATTACAAGTTCACAACCACATTACAACTCCGACGATGGAGCTCTAGCTAGATGAAGTAGAGTACATAACCTACCATGAAGAGCAACAAGATGGTGATCACGAGGAAGTTCCTCCACTTCTTCCTTCTGTGCCTCCTCCACTTCTCTTCCGCCACCTCTCTACTCTCGTAGCCTAGGTAGTTGTTGCCCGAGAAGTTGTGTCAGCGGAAAGAAATAGCAGTTCACAAGATAGAATCATGCATATATATATGGGTGCAACAAGATGTAAGAAATCAGGTTATAATCATCGGCAAATAGATATGATAGTCCCAGCATGGTCAATGGTCACTTAACATGGTCACTTAACATGGTCAGATGAAAATAAGATAGTTTGGTAATCCAACTATTCCTGGATATAGATATGATAGACAACTACATTGGATTCTAGGTCAATGGAAGTCCCAGCATAGTTGACTTGTTATGCATCAACATGTAAAGAGCTACATAATTGTGGCACTGTATATAACTTATGCAGTATACTCATCTAAAAAAGAATGTGATACAGCCATGTACAGTCTTTTGGATAGCATAAGCTGTCATCAGTATTGCTACTCGCCAGAATCTGCAACTAAGACTAAGATGCTTAATTCCAATTCAGCTGCCTGAGGACTATATTGTTTATTAAGCCTCCACCAGTAACGCCTCCACTGTCGGTTAAGGCTGCAGGGTAAATTATCTTTCTATAAAGCCCGAATTCATCACAACATCACCGCTATCACAAAATTACAAGCCTTTAACTAAAGCTTGCTTCCGACATCGGCAGTTACAACATCCATGGCAAGAAGATCGAGATAGAAATGTTGCATCTCATTCCTTTTCCCAGTGTACAACAATAACAACGAAGCAGGGTAACCAATTGAAGACCAAGAAATCTCACCGATGCCAGCGCATGGCACACATGTGCAGATGGTCTCCTTCCCCTTCTTCCTAAAGTAGGTCACCAGTCCCGAGCCCTGGCAGCTCCGGCACTTGCCCGTCCACTCGTACGAAACAGTTTTGCACTCCTTCAATCCAAAGACAACATAATCTCAAAATTGGCACCCGATCCTAGCTTAAATCACCGGAATAGATGGAATCAGATCTGCTTTGTGTCACAGAATTATCATCCGTCAGCAACAATGAATACTTATTGTGACAATATCAAAATCCGGCACTTGAATAAAAACAAATAGAAGTGGACCTCACCCCAAAAACAAAACACTAGAACGCCACAGCCGTAGCTCAGAAACCGAGCTGGAGCTCACCCCAAGACGCGGATGAGGACCTCGATCGATGCGCGCCGACAATCGGCGCATCTCGGAGGCCAGGCACGTGGTCCGCGGAACCAGCAGCAGAAGATCCTTTTCACTATCTGCAAGAACAGGCAGGAGCATTAGGAAGTTGTTAAAAATCTGAGATCCGGACGGGGAGAGGAGATGGGATCGAGACCGACGGCGGCTAGCGCGTCGTGGAGGAGGTCCCCCAGCGGTCGGCCGCTGCTTCTACTGCTTGGTCCGTCGACCAAGGCTGGTGTATCGAGGTAGGGAGGGAGGCGGAGGAGGGGCACCGAGGGCGCAGGTCGACGGGAGGCGCCATGGCGGCGGGTGGGGGTTGATCTGCCGCGGGACGGAGCTCGAGCCGCTCCGTACTTGGCGGAGGGTGGAGGTGGCGTTGTGGGGGTGGTGGGTGGCGAGGCTGGGATGCCGGCGGGAATCAGAACAGAGCGGCGGCGGCGGCGAGGCAGAATCGATGGGAGAGAGATGTGAGGAGATGAGATACAGAGGGGATCGAAGGCTATGCCTCAGCTCAGAGTGCGTCTTGTGGGGGGAGAGTGCATCTTGTGTTTTTCTCGAGGCGTGGTTCATTTTGGGTCGTGGGATGAGTAGGACGTGTACGGTTGGGATCGTGGTCCGCTGGAAAAAAGTGGTGCCAAGTTATGCGAGGCGCATATTCTATATGCGCCTCGCATATGCGGCCACCTACCAACGCCCGGGCCCGCAGGATTTACTTGAGGCGCATATGACCATATGCGCCTCGCATATTATCAAATATAGGAGGCGCATATAACCATATACGCCTCGCATATTCGTGCACCTACCAACACGCGGGCCCACACAGATTATGCGAGGCGCATTCTGTCCATATGCGCCTCGCCTATCTGATATATAGGAGGCGCATATGACTAGAATGCGCCTCGCATAATATGGAGCTGCTAGATTTAGTCCGTACAGGGATTATAGGAGGCGCATTCTTATCATATGCGCCTCGCCTATTTTTATACTAGAGGCGCATGGAGAAGGAGTGTGCCTCGCCTATTTTATAGGAGGCGCATATGGTCTAAATGTGCCTCGCATAAGCATGTCTCCTATAGCCTTTTCTCTAGTAGTGAAATATGAGGGCCACTCCTCATGCATACTCAACTTTGGGCCCAAGTAAGTTCTTGTCATTGTAATTATTTGCATATCATTGAGAACCGCCAACGGGGTACCCCTTGCACATGGTACACGAGCTTTCCCATAACCAAATGACAAGGCAAGCAGACAATAAGCATCTCAGCAATCTTTTTATTTACCATGTGCATAACTTTTTATTGAGGATGCTTCATAGATGACTCACTATGGTGACGCTGCAAGTTTCCACCATGATTAGGCATGGATTAGGCTAGCGGCCCAGGCGTTTCTCTAACACAAAATACATACTCCATGGACTTACAAGTTCCCTCTTTATTTCACACCATTGACATCCATAGACAAAAGAGCATGATATCAACTGTGTACAGAGTACAAGTGCAATGTTGAAATGTTTCCCATGACAACACGGTTCTGCTAATTCCAATGTATAGATGCAAGCATATACAACTTCGATGTTCACAATGGTTCAAGTCTATTAGGGGCAAGTAAATAAGGCGTGCCATCAAGTTAGTGAGAGCTTTACTAACTAGTTTTCACATAACAAAATACTTTTTAATTCGAAAGGCAGATGAATCTTGAAAATTTGCTAGGAATAGAAAAATCTACTAGGTAGATATGGTGGACACAAGTGGCAAAAGTTTTGGGTTCAAAGGATTTTGGAAACATGAGAAGTATGCCTTCTCAAAATAGGTTTTTGGCTAGCAAGGCTGGGTATCAAGCAAGAGAGTTGAAAGAAACAAACAAACATACAAGTAATAAAGCCAAACATGCAATCTTCCTTGAAGACACAAAAGAATCGTAAATAAATAATACTAAGCTTATGAGCCAACAAGAAATAAAACAGATGATACCAAATACCTGTAAGCTTTTTCTTTCTTTCTTTTTCTTTCAAACTAATGCCACTAACCAGAACTCGGTTTGCCAAAACCAATTTAGATCCACTTGACTATCCCAAAGTGGTGCCAATACTGAACAACAAGATCCATCATATAATAGAGATTGCAAACTAAAATAAGAAGTGCAAAAAGTAAAAGATGAGACTTCTCATTAGTATTCCAATAAAGGCACTCACACCAAGGGATACATAGATAATCAACTAAAGGAGAGATACTTTCACATGCAAACCAAACTATAAGATAACCTCTCTACCATAGATATGAACCCACTAAAAAGGTAAAAGATAAAAGATAATGGTGGTGATACCGCGACACTCCCCCAAGCTTAGAACAAGCCAAGGGGATGCCAAACCTGATGACGAATTACTCCTTCAGTGGTGGTGGTGTTCTCTTGTCATCATAAAACTTCCAAGGCAATGGTTCCCCATCCAAAAAGGATGTCCTTGTCTCTGCAATCCTGAAACTAGCAACAGAGCTTATGCAATCAAATCTAGCCTCATACTCACAGTTTTGATTCTGTATGTCATATAGTTGTGCTTGCAATTGATTGGTGGTCTGACGGAGTGAGAAGATCTTTTCCCGGAGCTCAGCAACTTCTCCCTCGTGCTTGGTGATGAGTTCTGAACTTATCTTGTGAATAACATCCACTTCGCGTTCTGCCATCTTCTTGTACCTGAAAACTTCCTGTTCCAATGCTTCCATCCTGTCTTCCAGACTGCCTTATCCTTGGCCTTGAACTTCTTTCATATGTACCTTCCCCTCTTTGAGGATCAACTCTTTGGGATGAATCCTCAACTCATACATGTACGGGTTGAGGACATCCGTAGAGGAATCCTCCGTGGGTGATCTAGAGGAAGACATTGAGGCTCCAAATCTGAGAATTTTCCTGACAGAAACAGATCGAAATGAAAACACGACGAGAACACGATGCAAGAACCTCGGGGAACCCGGGGAGTTACATATTACGAAGATTCAATGCACAAGGAAGGTTTTGACACGGAAACGAGGCGGAGTCGGAGCTCGGGGGTGGAACACCCCCCTCAGGCGCGGCCAGGCTGGGCCCGCGCCTGGGGTGTGTTTGTCCACCCCGGGCTCCGTTTCCTCTTTAGTTTCATCTCGTAACTTCCATTATGTATTAAAAACATCAAAAATATGAAAAGATTGGGTTTCACGAACCTTCTGTTTTCACCACTTTTACCTATTCAAAGACGAACTCTGCAGATTCCTTCTCTCTTTCTCCTGTGAATTTCCTTCATACAAAACTTTTGCACAAACTCAATGACAACATTAGTGTAAGCAAAAACAATAAACCTTTGGTACACACTTAAACTGAAAACCCATCAAAACAAAAGCTTTTGTAAGAGGCAAATGAAATGATGGCAGAAATATGTCAAAACAGACCAGCAGGTAAAGATTGATTTTTCTGAAAACCTTCTGTTGCTCAAATCAAAAAGTGCAGAACTGATAAAAGTTGGGTAACAACTTGGAGAACAAGCTCAAAAAAATGCAGCTCCATCCGAAGTACTGAGCTTCCTCACGAATTTTTACAATGCAGCACAAAAATCTGTCCCAGGACAGCCACTTTTCACAACTCCTCTACTTCACAAAAATAGTTGAACTTGACACAAAAACCAAAACCAAAAGGATAAGGAGCGGTTATTATCGAGGTACTAACTTCCAAGACACGACAAAACTCTTGGGTTATCTCCCAACAAGTACTTTTTTTAATGCCTTTAAGTTAGGCCTGAAACTTCTAAAGATGCTCACAAAGGAGATACAAATCTAAAATGAAAGAGAGCATCAAAAAGCAAATAACCAACACACTTGAGTCTAACCCACTTCCTATGCATGGGGGTATCATGAGAAAACAAATTGTTGAAACAAAGGCCATAAGCATAGGAAGACAAAACAGATGCAACTTTAAAGCTTTCAACATAAAACGGGGAAACTTAACATCATTGGGATGCATAAAACCATGTTTCCCTCTCTCAAAATAACTTTTAGTAGCACTATGAATAAAGTTGACAACTGTCACTGGCAACAACTTTATCATCAGAATAAGGATACTTACAGTCATCAAAAAGAGGTCCAAGGTCATAGACTGGATCAATAGAAGCAAGTTGTTCCATCCTGAAATCTTTATTAGGCAAGCTATTTTCACAAGGAGCTTTAGCAAATTTGGAAAAGTTAAACTCATAAGAATCTCCATCAAACTTAGTTAAACCTTTTTCCTTCTTACAATCAATAATAGTTCCACAAGTGTTCAAGAAAGGTCTACCAAAAATGATAGGACAAGTTTTGCTAGTTGCTGAATTAAGCACTAGAAAATCAGGATATGTAATCTTACCATAGAGAACCTCCACATCTTTTACAATACCAATGAGGCAAATGGTTTCCTTTTTAGCAAGGTGAATAACCACATCAATGTCCTCAAGCTCACAAGGACCAACCTCATGCATAATTTCCCTGTAAATCTCATAAGGAATAACACTAGAACTAGGACCAATATCACATAAACCATAGTAGAAATGATCACCAATTTTAAAATAAAGCACAGAAACACTAGTTTTTCTAGCCTTACTATGATGAAAAATAATATTAGAAGCGTCTTCACAGAAGACAATGTGCTCATCCTCCATATTTCTAGTGACAGTGTCTTTCACAATAGCTACCACAGGTTCATCACTCAAATGCTTACCAGGCTCCAGAGTTTTCATTGTAACTTTGTTATTTGCACTAATAATCATAGAATACTCCTTTACCTTAGCTGGGAAAGGCATTTTCTCAACATGAGGTTCATGCACAATATGATTAGTAGTACAAACTCGAGTACTTATAACATGAACATGACTAACAACATCTTTGTAAGGAGCATGGTACTTATTCCACTTCTTTTTGGGAATTTCTATGTAAGAGGCAAAGGCCTTAAAACAGTTGGCAATACTTTGGGAATCAAGACCAAACTCATTGCTAATACCACGGAAGTCATCAGTTCCCATAAAAGATTTAATGCAATCATAATCATATTTTATACCTGACTTTCTTCCTTTGTCATTCTGCCAAGCTTCAGTGTTCTCTTGAATACGGTCTAGAAGATCCCATTTATCTCCTTCCTTCATACGTGTGAATGATCCAGCACAAGAAGCATCTAGTAATCTTTATCATGAAGAGAAAGCCTAGCATAAAAGTCATTGAGAATAATATTGTTAGGGAGTTCATGAATAGGACATTTAAGCATTAGTAACTTCAATCTCCCCCAAGCTTGAGCTGTACTCTCTCCATCAAGAGGCCAAAAGTTATATATAAGATTTCTATCCTTATGAATCTCACAGGGAGGATAAAATTTAGAGTAAAAGAGAGATGACATCTCATCCCATTCCATGGATTGTCCATTCTTCATCAGCTTATACCATTCTTCAGCTCTCCCTTTCAAGGATATGGAGAGTAACTTCTTATTCACCTGTTCAGTTGTGATACCCGCACACTTAAACAACCCGCATAATTCATGGATAAAAAGCAAGTGATCACCAGGATGGATAGTTCCATCCCCAAAATAATAATTATCCATAACACGATTAACAATACTTGTAGGTATCTTAAAAGGATCTATCTCAACAGGAGGTGGTTCATCTTCTACCCTAGCAGTGGTAGTAGTTTTCCCAAACATAAAACCAAGTGGGTTATCCATATTGGAAACAAAGTAACAAGCAGTGACAAAAACAATACTCACAGTGAAAGTTTCCCTTACCAGTTCCACTCTTCGATAGCGCTTCACTCCCCGGCAATGGCGCCAGAAAATAGTCTTGCTGACCCACAAGTATAGGGGGTGTATCATAGTACTTTCAATAAATAGGAGTGTCGATCCCAACAAGGAACATAAGGTGCTGAACAGTGGTATGGAGCAGGAAATCCCTGTGAATACTTAGCAAACAGATCTTTAGTGGTTTTCCGACAAGGCAAAAAAACAAGGAGCAAGTAAAAAACGAACAAATGGAGCAAGTGGCCCAATCCTTTCTTAGCAAAGGACAAGCCAGTGGAAATACTTATAAGGACCAAAATTTCTTGAGGATACATGGGAATTATGTCAAGTGCTTTCATTTCAAATAGCCGAGTACTCTTCTCTGGTGTTTGTAAGTGTTGTGTGGGTGAACCCGTGCTAACATACCGCCTTTCCTAGGACTAATACATACTTGTGATTACCCCCCCTGCAAACATCCGTATTTACAGGAAAGTAATTAAGATATAAATCTAACCACAACCTTAAACTCTGAGATCATGCACTCCCTTGTGCAAGGTGTCCTAACGGGGGTTCAGGTTTCTGTCACTCCGACAACCCCACAATTAGTAGCCAAATACACAATGCATTCCCCTAGGCCCATAAATGGTGAAGTATCATGTAGTCGACGTTCACATGACACCACTAGAAGAATAACACCACAACTTAAATACTAAACCATTGAATAATAACTCATCACGGATTCACTACTAACAACATGACTTCTCCCATGTCCTCAAGAACTAAACGAACTACTCACAAGACATCATATGGATCAAGATCAAGGATGATATGATAATGGATAACAATCTGAACATGAACAATAATCCAATGGTTCCACTCACAATCATCAACTACAATAGTAATCAACACCGGGAAAGTTTCCCCTAAGAACTAAAGCAATATCCAACATAATTGTTATAGCAGGACGGAGTGGTGGTGATGGTGTGGTGGAGATGATGGTGTGGATGATGATGATGACCCCGATGAAGCCTAGCTTGATGATGGTGTTGATGGCGATAGTCTCCCCTCTCCGGGAAGGAATTCCCCCAACAGAAATATGTCTGCCGGAGAGATCTTTCTCTCTCGGTGTTTTCCGCCCCCAGAGGTGGCGGAAATCTATCTGTGGTTGCTCCCCGAGGCTTAGGGTTTCGTAGGGAAGATATAGGCGAAGGGGCGGAGTCGGAGGCCGGGCAGGTGGGCCACACCTGCCCTAGGCGCGGGGTCAGGTGGGCCCGCGCCTAGGGGTGTGTGGGCCCCTGAGTCCCCACTTCGTCCCTCCTTCTGGATTCCTTTGTCTTCTGGTAAAATAATATGTTTCCATATTTTTCTGGTATTTTTTTGATCTTCGCGAAAATGCACAGAAACGCCTTTTTTCCATCAGAATCCAGACTCCAGTAGTCCATCCTCCAAGAATCATCCAACATGCTTAAACAGATGAAAAGATAATATAAATGAATAGAGGTAAATTATGACATAGAATGGTGATGCAAATTGGGCGTATCAGGGTGACGAGAAGAACTTCAGACCCCCCGATCTAGGGACGACGATGGCGGCGGCTACATAAGGTTTTGTGGAATATTGATCGGGTACTTAGGTTTTCTGCATCGGGGCTTCTTATAGGCAAGGGGGAGGCCGAGGCGGTGGCCAGGGGCCCCACACCCTGCCTAGGCGCGGGGCAGGGCCCACCCGCGCCTAGGGGTGTGTGGCTGCCCTGGCACGCTTCTCCGTCTCCCCTCTGGACTTCCTGTTCCTTACAGAAAGTTATTGACTTTGACGTTTGTCCCGTCCAATTCCGAGAATATTTCCTTACTAGCTTTTCTGGAACCAAAAACAACAGAAAACATGCAACTAGCACTGTGGCAACTTGTTAATAGGTTAGTACCAGAAAACATGTAAAAAGCACCTCAAAGTGTAGACAAAGCAAAGCAAAGTAGATACTAAACAAGCATGGAGCATCAAAAATTATAGATACGTTTCTGACGTATCAATGTATCAATGGTAAAGATTGGACCGGGGTCCATAGTTCACTAGAGGTGTTCTCCTTAGATAAACAACATGGCATGAAGGGTAAACAAATTACAGCAGAGCAATTGACAGAAACTGAGCAAGGCATAACAATGCAATACCAGACAAAAAGATCCTATGAGATTCGATTGGGCAATACAACAATATACATAGACCGCCATCCAACTGCATCTATGACTAGAAGTCCACCTTCAGATTATCATCCGAATCCCCTCCAGTATTAAGTTGCAAGCAACAGTCAACTGCTTTAAGCAAAGTTTGTAAGGTAAACAATCCACTTGTTCCATGAACAAGAGATCATTGTTTTCTACCTTGTGGCAACAACACATCTACAACCGAAGAGATTTCTGTCACTTCCCTTGGAAACTAGAGATATGAACCCACTATCGAGCATAAATATCCCCTCTTGGAGTCACTAGCAACTACTTGGCCAAGATAGCTACTAATAACGGAGAACATGCAAGATCACAAACAACACAGACATGATAGAATCATAAAGACAAAACCATTAATTAATCTGACATAGTAATCTCAATATCCATCGGATCCCCGCAAACACAACATGCATGATTACAGATAGATTAGATCTTGGTCATGAACGGAGCTCACAAGATCTATACATGAAAGCACAAAGGAGGAGATACAACCATCTAGCTACTACATGGACCCGTAGTCCAAGGTGGAACTACTCACACTTCATACCGGAGAAGAAGGCCTACGGGATAATTTCCCCTCCGGCAGGGTGCCAGAAAGAACTTCAGATCCCCCCGATCTAGGGACGATGGTGGCGGCGGCTACAAAAGGTTTCGTGGAGTTTTGATAGGGTGCCTAGGGTTTTTGTATCGGGGGCTTCTTATAGGCGAAGGTGCGAGGTTGGGAGGCGACCAGAGGGGCCACACCCTGCCCAGGCGCGGCTTGGGCCCACCCACGCCTAGGGGGGTCTGGCCGCCCTGTGGCGCCTCTCCGTCTCTCCTCTAGACTTCGTGTCGCCCACGGTAAAATATTGACTTTGGCTTTTGTCTCGTCCAATTCCGAGAATATTGATTTTCTGCCTTTCTGGAACCAAAAACAGAATAAAATAGGCAACTGGCTCTATGACAACTTGTTAATAGGTTAGTTCCAGAAAAGATATAAAAACACCTCAAAGTGTAGATAAAGTAAAACAAAGTAGATACTAAACAAACATGGAGCATCAAAAATTATAGATACGTTTCCGACGTATCAGCCATCTCCGTCATCAGATCTTCAACATCATCACACCATCAAAAGGAGAGGATAAGAAAGCTTGATACAAGGAGGCCACACCACCGATCTCCATCAATATCATCATCGCTACGTTCTTATCGTTGATTCCTCCATCCACACTGTTGTAATCCCAAACTCTATTGTGGATATATATATGTATCACTTTATCCATTCATCCATGTTTATTTATACGATGTCTTGTGCCCCTTTCCCTAAGTACTTTAGTTGGGATATGGTTGAACCCTAGCACCATCGTGAATTGATTTTTTTTACTTGTATAAATGTGTAGCAATGATCTTGTGATATTGTGCAATCATCATATAAATTTCAACACCCACTACAATATTTTTTACACTCAATGTTGTAGGGATCGAGAAAACATCTTTTCTTGTGGTTCCTCCGAACGACAATACTCACACACCCATGTCATGCCATTCTGTGTTTTGCAGTTAAACTCCAGTTAGTAATTTTAAAATTCACTGGCATATTTTTCACTCGTTTACATATGACTAGACAACACTTTTCGTTTGTGAAAGGGCATGATATAGACTTTGCTATGCAACTATAGACACCCACTATTCGTTTTTCATAATATAAGACTTTTTAGCAAACTAAAACAATATGAAACATCGGAAGTATTTTGCACTGACACTCGTTTTAAAATTTTATCTCATTTTTGTTTCAACAATCAAATAATGCCTTGACATGCTTGTGATAGTTCCCTCCCGGAATACTTGCGTGATCCTTGAATCACACAATGTTTACTTTACACCGTGCCAGCCTGCAATGATCAACGTACTGTCTGTCATTTGGTCATGACAGCTGGAAATGTGAGACATTCCTTGTGATGATTCATAGCAGCCCTTCATTGTGATGATTCATAACAGCACCGACATCTCCTCCAAAACTGGGCCATAATACCATCTGAGATCCAAGCCCGTACCAGCATGCCAGCCCATCACAAGGAATGAAAAAGACGCAGCCTTCAAATAAACCAGGCCGAGACCAATAGCCCGTTACCCGCTTGGCCGCATAAAAGCAAAACCCTAGGTAACCGAATCCAACGGCTCACGCTCTCCTATCTCCCATCTGACGGCGTCCACCCCGCGCACCAACCTTATAAGGTCTCCCCATTCCCCAACCGCTAGGGTTTCCTCCCAGACACCTGCCCGCCTCCACCCCACCCCCAACCCCTCTCAGGTAAGCCAGCGGCGGCCATGACGACGCGCTTCAAGAAGAACCGCAAGAAGCGCGGCCACGTCTCAGCCGGGCACGGGCGTGTGGGCAAGCACCGCAAGCATCCTGGAGGTCGCGGTAACGCCGGAGGCATGCACCACCACCGCATCCTCTTCGACAAGTACCATCCCGGGTACTTCGGCAAGGTCGGTATGCGTTACTTCCACAAGCTCAGCAACAGGTTCTACTGCCCGTCGGTGAACGTGGAGAGGCTCTGGTCGATGGTGCCCGCCGAGAAGGTGGCCGAGGCCGGCGCTGACAAGGCTCCGGTGCTCGACGTCTCGCAGTTCGGCTACTTCAAGGTGCTCGGCAAGGGTCTGCTGCCCGACAAGCCTATCGTCGTCAAGGCGAAGCTCATCTCCAAGATCGCCGAGAAGAAGATCAAGGCCGCCGGCGGCGCCGTCGTGCTCGTTGCCTAGGGTTCTGTCCTGACCCTGCCTTGTCATTATCTTGGTTTTGAGATCTATATCTGAACTAGTAGTTGTTTCCTGTCGAAGCTATTTGTGTTGAACAAGACTTAATTAGTTCTCTGTCCTGCTTCCTCTGTTGAAAGACAGCAAATTATGAGAATTTGCAGTATGTGGTTCCAGACTATATCATATATTTCAGAAATATCATCTCTATGCGTTGTGCTATTTATGTTTTGCTTTATCCGTGTCGTCAGTCAGCTATCAGTGATGTGCCTGTTCCCATAAGCTACAAATCTTTCAATCGTGCTTGCATTGTGCTTGAATTCTGTCTCTGCTTGAATCATGTAGAGTGAATATTGCTGTTAATGCTAAATCATATTTACCCTCGTAGGCTAATTTTTTTGGAACATTTATTATTTGATTTGTTAATACTGTATGGTTATGTAGAATAGATGAACGAGTACTTGCTCAAAGCAACTATCCTATAATTGCATTGACCTAAAACCTGATTAGTTCATGTGTGGGAAACATCCTAATTTCTTTTGCAAATGTGAGCTAGTTTACACCAGATATTAAGTACTACCATTTATGTCTGGCACTGCAATAGATGCTGTGTATTTTATCTGCTATGCTTCTTTTGCTATTTTCGTGTTAGTCTTTCTGCTCGATGCTGGATTCATGTGAACATTTAATTCTGTTATTTTGATTTGCTTTACACATGGTGTCAAATATGTACAGTAGGTTTTACGTTACTCTTGCTTCAGCCTGTGGATGTACCTATGTTTAGCCCTATAGCTCTGAACCATAGTTCATGTTGTGGACCAAGGCTCTATATACTTTGGCAGCAAACATTCTGTCGGTATCTTATTTACCTTCAGAAATCCTTGCGGTCATGTTTCCTCCCTAGATTTGTTTGATGGCCTGGTAGTGAAACATTAGAAGTTCATTGTATGTCATCTTGATTTTGATTTAAACATTCTTTGATAATGTGGATTCACATTTGCCACATTGCAAAAATTGTTTCAATGCTGTGAAAACATGTTTGTTTGGTGGTATCGATTTTTTGACTACATATGCTGAAGCCATTTATGGTAATTCCATAGTGGCAATCAGGTTGGTTTGGTGCTCTTGATTTACTTACTGCACCCACTTCATTATGTTTTATCGGTTGCCTGTTTTCTTGTTTCCTTGCATACTTGTGATGAATGAAACTTAGAAATGCAAAGCTTCTCTATAAACCAACCATGCTTATATATTGTGATGAATGAAACTTAGAAATGCAAAGCTTCTCTATAAACCAACCATGCTTATATATGCTCTAAAGGATCAATCATTTTCCTTCCACCGAAATTATGTTGCATCTGTTGGCTGGTTTCATGTTTGCATGCATACTTGCGATGAATGAAACATCGAAATGCAAAGCTTCTCTATAAACCAACCATGCATATATATGCTCTAAAGGATGGATCATTTGCCTTCTACAAAATACAAAAAATGCCATATGAGAATTTCACTTTGTTGTGGATCGTGCTTCTGTTGTTTAAGATGAATTTCAGTCAGTTGTAGAAATGTTGTTTGTAAATTTCATCATGCTGCCCTTGTTGTTGATGAATTTCAGTCAGTTGTAGAAATGTTGTATGCAAATTTGCATTCATACTGTTGATCAGTGAAACAAATAATTCTTGGTCGGTTCGCCCATTCTTTTTGATCGGATTCAATTATATCACCAGTTGGACATAAATTTTGGACATAAATTTAGTGCAAGCAAGGTAGTTTAGCCTCTGCGGTTGATCCGCCAAGTTCTCCACTGCTATTGCACAGTCATTGCTTCTAGACGGAGGACCCGTTCAGCCATTCTGTCCTTGCATGGAAATCGGTTCCAGTTTAAACTCTCTTGTGCCGGCCACGGTTAAGCCGAAACGCCTTGCTGCCGGCAGCTTTCACCAAACTGCCAGCCCACACGCTCAAACCTCAGCGAAGGATGTTTTTCTCTGGACGACTGGACGTGTCCCCAAGGAACTTTCGCACGTTGATCCCATACGGTAAGCAAGAGCAGTAGCTTTTGCCGAACCGGCAAGCGATCCCTCATCCCCACGCACAAGGAACCAACCGGCCACCCCGTTCCTTCCCCTGCTCCTCTAGGCGTGTATGGGAAAAACGCAGAGTTACTGCAATGTGAATCCGTCGTTATTTCATCTATAGCATAATTTTTTTGTTTGATTCTTGCTGAGAGGATTGAGCGGAGGTAATTTCTCATAGTGTCCTAGAAATAATTACTCAATTTTTTTTTCTATAGATGATTTAATCCTATACATGAGAGAATATATCTTATGCACCCATCAAACCGGTGCACCCAACCAAAAAACATGCGTGCAAATAGTTCAAAAATAAAATCTAACACATAGTCATAGATACTACAATGTATTTATGTCTCAAATCAACATCACACATACTGCGTAGACAAGTTCCATAAGAACTACAATCCTCCAAATCCTAAGAGAATCTTTTGAATCAAAGAGAGCCCTAGTTCGGAGTGGAAGTAGCCTATTCATCGAACCAGCTCCTCGGCAGGTGATTGTGGCCATGTACACCTTGCCAGGACGGAACAAACCGCGTGAAAAAACCAATGGCCCCACCTTACCTCCTAATTGCATCACTATATTCCTCTCCCACCGTCACCATCTACCAACCGAGCTGATGGTGGCACTGAGAATGCATCAAAGAGCGAGCAATTACCTTAGGGCTGCGGGGGCGGAGCTCGTCTGCGGTAGAGATGAAAAGGGTGTTGGTGTTGGGTGGAGGGCGGTGGCCGGTGGGGGTAGCTTAGAGGGGATATCAGGGGATATCGGCAACGCCGTGCTTGGTTGGCGCCTATGTTCAAGTATCTAAAACAAAAAACCCTTTATTACACAAAAAAAGGGAGGCAGAGAAAACGAGCTACCACAAACGGACAACAAAGTCTAGAAAAAGTGTGACAAATTATGGTCCTTGCAGTACAACGTGTCAACATACACGGCCTAATTTATTATACACCCAAAAGAGTAGCAAATTCACCACCCGGTCATCCAAATTTAGCAAATTCACAGCCCAAATGGTATTTTGTGTCTGGCCGTTCCAAAGCGTAAACGACCACCCGACCTCACTGTTCATAACCGCGCCACCACGCGCGAAATCGAGGAGGCCCCCAACGTCCAAACTGTTCTTCTCCCTGTTGGAACACCCCCTGCCGACTGGCCGGTCCCGGGGCTGTTCCACGCCGGAAGAGAAGACTAGGAGAAGGCACACACAGTACAAAGTAGATGAAACAGGGAACTTTTTTTGATATCTTTCTCGGTAACCCACGTACAAAGGTTGTTCCTCTATTTATAGACAAAAGGGGGGATACGATACCCACATGGGCCAACCCTAGCCTGGTAGAGGCCACACCGAATGGGCCTCTACCGGCCCGGTTTCCCAACACTCCCCCTGGGTATCTTATCTGTATAACCATGGCTTAAAACTCCGAAAAACCCACTGGAAAAAATATGGAGAAATGCACATGATATACTTCTTCCTATGTTGCACGAATTGCCTCACTAAAAACCTCATGTGAGAAACTTCATAAAAACTCACTAAGGGAAAAAGAGTACAATTCACTTAACTATTAAAGTTAAGTACTCAATCATCGGGATCAAGATTTCAGCGATGAGTTTGTGAAGATTCTCCCCCTGAACCATGCATCTCCCTAAGTCTCATCATGCCGATCCCTCGGACACATCTCTCGAAAGAAGATGCTGGCAATGATTTAGTGAACAAATCAGCGAGATTTTCACATGACTTAGTATGCAAGACTTTGACTTCGTTCACCTTTTGCAACTCATGTGCATAGAAGAACTTGGGGTTTATATGTTTTGTGAGATTGCTCTTCACGTAACCCGTCTGAACTTGTGCAACACAAGCGGCATTATCTTCATATATAATTGTTGGGGTTTGTACGGTGTTCAGTCCACATGACATCTGGATGTGACTGACTACGCGTCGAAGCCACACACATTCTCGTGATGCTTCATATAATGCTATGATTTCCGAGTGGTTCGTCGAAGTCGACACAAGAGTTTGCTTAGACGATTTCCAGGAAATAGCTGTTCCACCACAAAGAAAAACATATCCAGTCTGCGACTTGGATGTATGCGGGTCCGAAAGGTACCCAGCATCTGCATAGCCTACAACAGATAGGTCTTGGTTCTTTTGGTAAAACAAGCCAAGGTCCTTTGTCCCTTGTATGTACCTAAAGATGTCTTTAATGCCTTTCCAATGCCTCTTGGTAGGCTCAGAACTGTACCTTGCAAGCAAATTGACGGCGAATGCAATATCCGGCCATGTACAATTTGCGAGGTACATAAGTGCGCCAACTGCACTTAAGTAGGGGAATTCCGGTCCCAGAATTTCCTCCCCCTCTTCTTTAGGCCTGAACGGGTCCTTGTCTTGCTGCAAAGATCTTCCGACCATCGAGGTCTTAGAAGGATATGCCTTTTCAAACCCAAATCGTTCCAACACCTTCTGGGTGTAGGCCGACTGGTGAACTAGAATCCCAGCAGGGGAATGCTCAAGTTGCAGACCGAGGCAGAACTTGGTTTTGCCTAAGTCTTTCATCTCGAATTCCGACATCAGGTAGGAACTCGCTTCCTCAATATCGTCAGGTGTACCGATTATATTCAAATCGTCCACGTACACCGAGATAATACAGAAACCATCCTGGGATCTCCGTATAAAAACACATGGGCAATCTTCATTGCTCGCGTAGCCCTTCTCATGAAGGAAATCGCTTAAACGATTATACCACATCCTACCTGACTGTTTTAGTCCATACAATGACTTCTTAAGCTGAACACTGTATAAGCTCCTGTTTGCTCTATCCTGGTTCGGGACAGGGATACCTTCTGGTACTTTCATGTATATGTCCGAATCCAAGTTACCATATAGGTAAGCGGTGACAACATCCATTAGTTTCATTTTTAAGTCCATGTTTACTGCCATTGAGATCAAGTATCTAAAGGTAATTCCATCCATGACTGGGGAGTAAGTTTCCTCAAAGTCGACACCTGGTCGCTGAGTGAAACCTTGAGCAACGAGCCTTGCTTTGTACCTTACTACTTCATTATTCTCGTTTCTCTTTCGAACAAAAACCCACTTATGGCCAACGGGACGAATGTGGGGAGGAGTTAGACAAACAGGTCCAAATACCTCTCTTTTGTTTAACGATAATAATTCAGCAGTAATTGCCTTCTGCCAATCTTTCCAATCCGACCTTTTCTTGCAATCAGCGAGCGTGTTAGGCTCAGGGTCAAGATCTATGATTGAGGCAATTTTCTTGGCAAAATTAACGTCGACATTTGCCATGGCTCGGTTGTATGACTCGCCCGAATTAACATAGTTAATGGCCATTTCGTCATGGAGTGCATCAGGCACATCCTCCTGCTCCACCGGATTTCCCAATCCAGGAGCTAGGTCCTTTAGCTTTCCCGCTCCGATGTGTGCGCACACAACTTCGCTGGGTATTTCCGATATAGGAAAGTTCAAGTCCGGAATTTCGTGCACTGAAATATCCGTACTCGTGCCAGGTCTCAACTGGCTCCCCTCAACAGGGGTAGTCTGTAATAAATCTCTCTTATCCTTTTTCTTCGGGCGTCCCCGGGTACTTGGGATTTGAGAAACCGGAATCCGCGTCCTCTTGGGCCTTGGAGCAGGAGCGGGTATACCATCATTTTTCTTTGGTATTTCAACCCTTTCCGGTGCATTGCGTGCATGCACATGCGACTTTGTTACAGTCTTTAAATCACTAAAATGATCGGGCAGTTGATTCGCTAGGGAGTGCAAATCTAGTATCTTTTGGACTTCTCTATTAGTCTCAACAGTGCGCGGGTCATGAGCGTGGATCCCCGTGGCTTTCCACGTGATTTCTCGACTTTTGTCATCCAGGGGTTGATTACCTCCCCCCAAAGTCGGGAAAAGATCCTCGTCAAAAATGCAGTCAGCAAAACGGGCCGTGTGACAGTCACCTGTCAAGGGGTCCAAGAACCTGATTATGGACACAGTCTCATAACCAACGTATATCCCCGACTTACGGAGCGGTCCCATAGCTGATCGCTGGGGTGGTGGTATAGGTACATATACCTGGCAGCCGAACCTACGTAGGTGGGAAATTTTCGGTGCCGACCCTTGCGCAAGTTGGATGGGAGAGTGGATGTTGTAGGCCGATGGTCGAAAGTTGATGAGATTAGCGGCGTGTAACACCGCGTGTCCCCAACATGTAGTTGGTAAATTACAACCCTGAAGGAGTGGTCGGGCAATGAATTTAATCCTTTTAATCAATGCCTCCGCGAGTCCATTTTGAGTGTGGACATGCGGTACGGAGTGCTCAAGTTTGATTCCAGTTGTCATGCAATAATCATCGAATGCCTTTGAAGTAAATTCTCCGGCATTGTCCATTCGAATAGACTTTAAACGATAATCAGGGAATTTATTCCTTATTTGTATGATCTGGGAGATCAACTTTGCAAAAGCATGGTTCCGTGTTGACAGCAGGCAAACATTGGACCATTTAGAGGAAGCATCGATGAGCACCATGAAGTACCAAAACGGCCCTGAGAGGGGCTGAATTGGACCACATATATCCCCTTGAATGCGTTCCAAGAACGCGGGGAGTTCATCCTTCACCTTTAGGGGGGACGGTTTAATGATCAATTTCCCCGTAGCGCATGCGGAGCACACGAAATCATCAGGATTCGGGAAATTTTTCACATGAACATTATGACCGTTCGAGTTGTTAATTATATTTCTCATCATCCTAAGACCGGGGTGGCCTAACCTATCATGCCAAAGGCAGAATAGTTCGGAGCTTCTAAAGACAGTCTTAAGGGTAGTGTAAATAGGTGGTGCTACTATCTTAGTGTAGTACAGCCCAGTAGCTAATGAAGGGAGTCTTTCGACAACATGTTTACCATTTTCGTCGCGCTTGGTAATGAGTAGGAACTCCTTTCCATTCTCATCATCATCGGTTTCGACATGGAAACCATTTGCGCGGATGTCTCTAAAACTTAAGAGAGTACGAGTCGACTCCGGATACAACAATGCCTCTTCAATGATCAGAGTTGTTCCGTTTGGGAGTATAATAGTTGCTCTTCCGGAGCCAACTACATTCGGACCGCAGCCGGCGATCGTCATTATGTTACCAGGGTTTTTGGTAATTGACTCAAAATACTTTGTTTCTCTCAAGATGGTATTGGTGGTGCCGCTATCAGCAAGGCACGTTTCCTCCATTTGGGCGCCACACGCGTTCTAAAATATAGTGCCTAATTAATATAATGGAGCGAGGAAGATGCTACATCAAGTAAGTAAAACACAGAAGCATTTCAGAACATCACATAATCAAATAATGGAATAAATGGATAAATGTCATCCAATCGCCAGAAAACAAATAAATGTTATGCTCTCATAGAGCTTACAACCATATCGAGTAATTGTATCTGATTATTGCGGAAAAGGAATCATCATAACAAAATGGAGCTCAGGTGGATTCTGCGAGGAAATCACCAAGCTCAGCCAGTATCTCAAGGTCAGTGGGGGGCTCTGCGCTGGCCATCATCATGGACAAGGGGCCTGGCTGAGGTGGCGGGGGCACAACGTGCTCAACCTCCATGGGCACAGCGGCGTCCGTGGGGACCGCCGAGGGTGCTGCCACTTGTGCTACGTCCTGCGCCACTATGTGCGTGACGTTCTGCACAGGCGCCGCTCCGGGCGCCAGTGGTGCCTCAACCTGGACAAGATGCGCCTCGCGCGCCTTCTTGTTGGCCTTGAACGCGTCCACGACGTGTTTAGGGGCCAAACACTGCCTGGAGAAGTGAGTCTTGGAGCCACTACGGAAGCAGTCCTGGGGCCTCGCCTCCCCCTTGCCCGCCGTGCGTTGCTTGGCCGGGTTGAAGGAGTTGGGGCCCTTCTTGCCCTTCTTGCCTCTCTTCTTGTGGATGGGCTTGCGCACCTTGTAGGCACCAGCATTGGCCTCATGACTTGGGCCCCCTGCGAAGGGTTGCGCAGAGAAGTTCTTTTTCAGAACATTATCCTGCGCCTCGGCCACCTGGAGAGCATCAATAAGCGCTGCATATTCCGTGAATCCTTCCTGGCGAAAGTTTCGCGAGGACTGGATGTTGTCCGGATGGAATGTGGAGAGGGTTTTTCTATCTTCTGCTGATCGGTGGTACTGGTCCCACACAGCTGAAGAATAGTACAAATCCGGTGCAACCTGGAGTTGTACTCTCCCACCGTCTTGAAGTCCGCAAACCTCAGACGTATCCAATCTGCCTCCGCCTGTGGCTGAATGGTGTACTTCAGCCTAGAGAACCGCTTGTTGAGGGCGGTCCAAAGGGCAGAAGCACTCCGTTCTGCCATGTACTCATTCTTGAGAGTCTCACACATGTGATGGCGGAGGAAGTGCAGGGCTTTGGCGTTATCCGCCGGGATGGTTTTGCTGGGGGCCGTCGGGGTCCCCGCAATCAACGCATCCTTGATGCATCGGCCCTCAAGGACGATCTCAACGTCCGAGGCCCAAGTCAGGTAGTTAAGCCCATCCTGGGTCAACTCCGGGAACTCGCGGCTGACGATTCCGGTCATCTGCAATTTATGCAAAGTGTGTAAGATTACAGCAGGTAATCGGTTGCATAAATGCGATAATCGATACAATAATTCAAATATGACGGCGTTCCAAAATTCAATTAAAAAAAACGGTGCAAGCTATCTATGAGATACAAAGTATTAAAGACATGCGGTAATTAATAACTGTAGTAAGACATAGTGTAAAAGCTTGTTTAAAATCGGGCCAAAACAGAGCCAAAAACGGTCCAACAGCCCGCGATCGCGTGCTACCAAACGGCCCGACCATACTTGCCTCTGCGCGACCGGCCCGCTCCAGACCGTCCCTGCCCGCTTAGCGGGGGAACGGAGCTAGCAGAGCTAGCTCCCGACTGGGGCGGCGGCGCCGGCAGCAGGCCGGACCGGCGGCGAGGTAGGGGACGGCGGCGGACCACGCGCGGCCAGCAAGCCAGCGGGGCTGCGGCGGCTGGGCGTGGCGCTGCGCGGCGCGGCGGCAAGCGCGCAGCAGCAGGCGCACGCATCGGGCGCGAGCGCGCAGCGGGCCAGCGGCGGCACGGCGCGGCAGTGGCCGGCGGCTAGCGAGGCCAGCGACGGCTCGGCGAGGCGCGACAACGGCCGGCGGCTAGCGAGGCCAGCGACGGCTCGGCGTGGCGCGACAACGGCCGGCCAGCGAGCGCGTGGCGCGGCGCCAGCAGCACGCACAGCAGGTGGCGGCGCAGCGAGCGCGGCCGGCGCGGACGCGGCAGTGGCCAGGCCAGCAGCGCATGCATGAGCACGCACGCGCGAGGCTAGCAAAAAGCAGCGCATGCATGGGGGCCAGCAGCGCATGCATGAGCACGCACGCGCGAGTCTAGCAAAAAGCAGCGCATGCATGGCGTACGGTGCGTGCGAGGCCAACAGCAGCGTACGCGGAGGCCATGAGGAATACATGTAGTGCCCACGGGCAGTAGTACGCGAGCTCAACGGCCAGCATCGTCACGCAGGGACAGCGTCCAGCTGGGCCAGGTCGCGGCGGAACCCAACGGGGCGCCTTCCGCAACGACGGACGCGGCCAGCTGGGCCGGACGGCGGCCACGGCTCTGCCAGTGGTGGCATCTGGCGGCGGCGACGTGAAGCGCAGCGGTCTCAGGCGCGGTGCGGTGCCAGCAGGGCCACGCAGCGTCGTCTACCCGTGCGTCGTGCGGCCCCGTGTACGTGCGCTTCGTGTGTGCTTGCCCAGATCGGGAAAAAAAGGAAAAAGGACGATCGTAAAAGCAGCACGATCGAAAACAAATCTAATATTCACAGCGGTACAGATCAGTGGGATCTAAAAAAAATAGATCTACACAAACGGGATCTAAAAAAAATAGATCTACACAGCAGGTGTACTGGTACAGTCAACAAGTTTCTGATCCGGGAGTGATTAAATCGACATTGGTCGGCGACATCAGATCAACTCGACTCCCGGAAAGAAAAATCCGTACCCCAGATGGGATCTGATCTAAGATCTGAACGCAAATCTTGAAAGAAAATTACGAGGCGAATCCATTTTTGCGATCAGATTTGTGTTACCTTCAACGAAAGCCTGCGTGATGCAGGCTCGGCGATGGCTTGACGGAGGCTCGACGGAGAGGCTCGTGCTGATAACGTGTTGGAACACCCCCTGCCGACTGGCCGGTCCCGGGGCTGTTCCACGCCGGAAGAGAAGACTAGGAGAAGGCACACACAGTACAAAGTAGATGAAACAGGGAACTTTTTTTGATATCTTTCTCGGTAACCCACGTACAAAGGTTGTTCCTCTATTTATAGACAAAAGGGGGGATACGATACCCACATGGGCCAACCCTAGCCTGGTAGAGGCCACACCGAATGGGCCTCTACCGGCCCGGTTTCCCAACACTCCCCCTGGGTATCTTATCTGTATAACCATGGCTTAAAACTCCGAAAAACCCACTGGGAAAAATATGGAGAAATGCACATGATATACTTCTTCCTATGTTGCACGAATTGCCTCACTAAAAACCTCATGTGAGAAACTTCATAAAAACTCACTAAGGGAAAAAGAGTACAATTCACTTAACTATTAAAGTTAAGTACTCAATCATCGGGATCAAGATTTCAGCGATGAGTTTGTGAAGATTCTCCCCCTGAACCATGCATCTCCCTAAGTCTCATCATGCCGATCCCTCGGACACATCTCTCGAAAGAAGATGCTGGCAATGATTTAGTGAACAAATCAGCGAGATTTTCACATGACTTAGTATGCAAGACTTTGACTTCGTTCATCTTTTGCAACTCATGTGCATAGAAGAACTTGGGGTTTATATGTTTTGTGAGATTGCTCTTCACGTAACCCGTCTGAACTTGTGCAACACAAGCGGCATTATCTTCATAGATAATTGTTGGGGTTTGTACGGTGTTCAGTCCACATGACATCTGGATGTGACTGACTACGCGTCGAAGCCACACAAATTCTCGTGATGCTTCATATAATGCTATGATTTCCGAGTGGTTCGTCGAAGTCGACACAAGAGTTTGCTTAGACGATTTCCAGGAAATAGCTGTTCCACCACAAAGAAAAACATATCCAGTCTGCGACTTGGATGTATGCGGGTCCGAAAGGTACCCAGCATCTGCATAGCCTACAACAGATAGGTCTTGGTTCTTTTGGTAAAACAAGCCAAGGTCCTTTGTCCCTTGTATGTACCTAAAGATGTCTTTAATGCCTTTCCAATGCCTCTTGGTAGGCTCAGAACTGTACCTTGCAAGCAAATTGACGGCGAATGCAATATCCGGCCATGTACAATTTGCGAGGTACATAAGTGCGCCAACTGCACTTAAGTAGGGGAATTCCGGTCCCAGAATTTCCTCCCCCTCTTCTTTAGGCCTGAACGGGTCCTTGTCTTGCTGCAAAGATCTTCCGACCATCGAGGTCTTAGAAGGATATGCCTTTTCAAACCCAAATCGTTCCAACACCTTCTGGGTGTAGGCCGACTGGTGAACTAGAATCCCAGCAGGGGAATGCTCAAGTTGCAGACCGAGGCAGAACTTGGTTTTGCCTAAGTCTTTCATCTCGAATTCCGACATCAGGTAGGAACTCGCTTCCTCAATATCGTCAGGTGTACCGATTATATTCAAATCGTCCACGTACACCGAGATAATACAGAAACCATCCTGGGATCTCCGTATAAAAACAAATGGGCAATCTTCATTGCTCGCGTAGCCCTTCTCATGAAGGAAATCGCTTAAACGATTATACCACATCCTACCTGACTGTTTTAGTCCATACAATGACTTCTTAAGCTGAACACTGTATAAGCTCCTGTTTGCTCTATCCTGGTTCGGGACAGGGATACCTTCTGGTACTTTCATGTATATGTCCGAATCCAAGTTACCATATAGGTAAGCGGTGACAACATCCATTAGTTTCATTTTTAAGTCCATGTTTACTGCCATTGAGATCAAGTATCTAAAGGTAATTCCATCCATGACTGGGGAGTAAGTTTCCTCAAAGTCGACACCTGGTCGCTGAGTGAAACCTTGAGCAACGAGCCTTGCTTTGTACCTTACTACTTCATTATTCTCGTTTCTCTTTCGAACAAAAACCCACTTATGGCCAACGGGACGAATGTGGGGAGGAGTTAGACAAACAGGTCCAAATACCTCTCTTTTGTTTAACGATAATAATTCAGCAGTAATTGCCTTCTGCCAATCTTTCCAATCCGACCTTTTCTTGCAATCAGCGAGCGTGTTAGGCTCAGGGTCAAGATCTATGATTGAGGCAATTTTCTTGGCAAAATTAACGTCGACATTTGCCATGGCTCGGTTGTATGACTCGCCCGAATTAACATAGTTAATGGCCATTTCGTCATGGAGTGCATCAGGCACATCCTCCTGCTCCACCGGATTTCCCAATCCAGGAGCTAGGTCCTTTAGCTTTCCCGCTCCGATGTGTGCGCACACAACTTCGCTGGGTATTTCCGATATAGGAAAGTTCAAGTCCGGAATTTCGTGCACTGAAATATCCGTACTCGTGCCAGGTCTCAACTGGCTCCCCTCAACAGGGGTAGTCTGTAATAAATCTCTCTTATCCTTTTTCTTCGGGCGTCCCCGGGTACTTGGGATTTGAGAAACCGGAATCCGCGTCCTCTTGGGCCTTGGAGCAGGAGCGGGTATACCATCATTTTTCTTTGGTATTTCAACCCTTTCCGGTGCATTGCGTGCATGCACATGCGACTTTGTTACAGTCTTTAAATCACTAAAATGATCGGGCAGTTGATTCGCTAGGGAGTGCAAATCTAGTATCTTTTGGACTTCTCTATTAGTCTCAACAGTGCGCGGGTCATGAGCGTGGATCCCCGTGGCTTTCCACGTGATTTCTCGACTTTTGTCATCCAGGGGTTGATTACCTCCCCCCAAAGTCGGGAAAAGATCCTCGTCAAAAATGCAGTCAGCAAAACGGGCCGTGTGACAGTCACCTGTCAAGGGGTCCAAGAACCTGATTATGGACACAGTCTCATAACCAACGTATATCCCCGACTTACGGAGCGGTCCCATAGCTGATCGCTGGGGTGGTGGTATAGGTACATATACCTGGCAGCCGAACCTACGTAGGTGGGAAATTTTCGGTGCCGACCCTTGCGCAAGTTGGATGGGAGAGTGGATGTTGTAGGCCGATGGTCGAAAGTTGATGAGATTAGCGGCGTGTAACACCGCGTGTCCCCAACATGTAGTTGGTAAATTACAACCCTGAAGGAGTGGTCGGGCAATGAATTTAATCCTTTTAATCAATGCCTCCGCGAGTCCATTTTGAGTGTGGACATGCGGTACGGAGTGCTCAAGTTTGATTCCAGTTGCCATGCAATAATCATCGAATGCCTTTGAAGTAAATTCTCCGGCATTGTCCATTCGAATAGACTTTAAACGATAATCAGGGAATTTATTCCTTATTTGTATGATCTGGGAGATCAACTTTGCAAAAGCATGGTTCCGTGTTGACAGCAGGCAAACATTGGACCATTTAGAGGAAGCATCGATGAGCACCATGAAGTACCAAAACGGCCCTGAGAGGGGCTGAATTGGACCACATATATCCCCTTGAATGCGTTCCAAGAACGCGGGGAGTTCATCCTTCACCTTTAGGGGGGACGGTTTAATGATCAATTTCCCCGTAGCGCATGCGGAGCACACGAAATCATCAGGATTCGGGAAATTTTTCACATGAACATTATGACCGTTCGAGTTGTTAATTATATTTCTCATCATCCTAAGACCGGGGTGGCCTAACCTATCATGCCAAAGGCAGAATAGTTCGGAGCTTCTAAAGACAGTCTTAAGGGTAGTGTAAATAGGTGGTGCTACTATCTTAGTGTAGTACAGCCCAGTAGCTAATGAAGGGAGTCTTTCGACAACATGTTTACCATTTTCGTCGCGCTTGGTAATGAGTAGGAACTCCTTTCCATTCTCATCATCATCGGTTTCGACATGGAAACCATTTGCGCGGATGTCTCTAAAACTTAAGAGAGTACGAGTCGACTCCGGATACAACAATGCCTCTTCAATGATCAGAGTTGTTCCGTTTGGGAGTATAATAGTTGCTCTTCCGAAGCCAACTACATTCGGACCGCAGCCGGCGATCGTCATTATGTTACCAGGGTTTTTGGTAATTGACTCAAAATACTTTGTTTCTCTCAAGATGGTATTGGTGGTGCCGCTATCAGCAAGGCACGTTTCCTCCATTTGGGCGCCACACGCGTTCTAAAATATAGTGCCTAATTAATATAATGGAGCGAGGAAGATGCTACATCAAGTAAGTAATGTAGGGGTTCGTAGCATGGAAAACAAAATTTTTCTATCGCATACAAACAAACAAGCCAAGATCTATCTACTAGATTGTAGCAACGAGTCGATAGAGGAACTCACCCTCGAAGATTCCAAAGCGGTTAACGAGAGCAGATTCTCGTGGGTGATGTAGTCGTACTCTTTCCGATCTCAAGATCGCGTAGACGATCCTTCCGGCGCCGCGTTCCCGCAGCGCTCCCGCAGTCGGTCACACGTTCGGTACTCGACGAAGACCTTCCTCTCCCTTGTTCCAGCAGGCAGCGGAGGTTGTAGCACTCTCCTCGCGATTCCGGCAGCACAACGGCGTGGTACCGGAGGTAGAGGGGAAATCCCGCAGGGCTTCGCCTTAAGCCGGTGCGAGTATGGTGGAGCTTATGAGAGAGGCTATTAGTGGTCTAGTAATTAGACACACCAATTAGAGGGCTCTAAACCAATTAGAAAGCTCTAAACCGAATAGCTCTAAACCGGGGTCTAGATCTAGGGTTTAGTTTAGAGGATAGGAAACTTGTGTGTCTAGGAGGGGAGCCCTGCCCCTCCTTATATAGGTGGGAGGGTGTGGGCGCGCCAGGGGAGGGAGGGAGTCCCTCCCCAACTCGGCCTTGGGCTGGGCGCCGGCCTGGAGGAGTCCAACTCCTCCTCCAGGTTGGTTCCAACTCCTCTTGCTTGTTTCCCACAGTTTCTTGTTTTGGCAGTTTGACTTTCAAACTGGACATTTGACTTTTCTGTTTTAGGATTCAATTTAATCCTATATTTGGGACAGCAAGAACACTTAGTACATGACGCAATCATTCCAATATGTAATGACACATTCATGTACCCCTTCCCCCCCCGGAGTGCCGGACAATCCGGAACCTTCTAGAATATCCCCGATGAAAACACCGGAATCATTCCCGAACTCCGAAACGGGACTTTCCTTATATGAATCTTATTCTCCGGACCATTCCGGATCACCTCGTGATATCCCGGATCCCATCCGAGACTCCGAACAACATTCGGTCTCTTTCTCATAATACCATAACTACTCAAACAACGTCGAATCCTTAAGTGTGTCTCCCTACGGTTCGTGAATTATGCGGACATGATCGAGACACTTCTCCGAACAATAACCAATAGAGGAATCTGGAAATTCATATGGCTCCCACATATTTCTACGATTACTTTGCGATCGAATGAACCACTTACATACGATACCAATTTCCCTTTGTCTCACGATATGTTACTTATCCAAGGTTATGATCGTCGGTATCTCTGCATACCTAGTTCAACCTCGTTACTGATAAGTACTCTTTTCTCGTTCCCGTGATATGTGATCCCTTGTGACCAAGTCACATGCTTGCAAGCTAATTGGATGACATTTCACCGAGAGGGCCCAGAGAATATCTATCCGTCATGTGGATGGACAAATCCCACTCTTGATCCATGTGTTTCAACCAATACTTTCCGAACACTCAATGCCACTTTTATAGCCACCCTGTTACGGTGTGGTGTTTGATGACATCAAAGCATCCATCCAGTAAAGGTGATATGCATGATCTCATGGTCGAAGGAATTAGGTTACTATGTATCAGAAAGCATATAGCAATTGAACTATTGAAATGACTTGATCTTTATGCTACGCTTATCTATAGGAGTATGTCCACCATATCATTCTCCTAATGATATGATCCTGTTGTTAATAACATCTCTATGTTCATGATCAGGAAACCATGATCATATATTAACCAACAAGCTAGTTTAACAAGAGGCTTTACTAGGGACTCTTATTTTAGTTTACAAATCACACAAGTATTAATGTTTCCGGTTAATACAATTATAGCATGGTATGTAAACATTTATCATAAGTGTGAAGATATGATAATAACCACTTTATTATTGCCTCTTGGGCATATCTCCAACAGTCTCCCACTTGCACTAGAGTCAATAATCTAGTTTCAAATCTTTGTGTATTCAACACCTATGGCTTTCCGGTGTTGTATGTACACGATTGCTAGTGGTCAACTGATCTCCGGATCTGACACTTCCAGGTCCGTGTGTAATTGCATGTCTTTGCGTCTCTACGCATCACTCATTCTCTAATGAGATGGCTTTGTATAAATTTGGTCTTTCGGTGTGACCTTTAGCTCTTTGGGGTTAAAACATTTTGATAATATTGTCGCACAATATATCTTCATAGTATTATCCCACTGTGAACTACACCTAGTTTGATAACAAACTTCTTGACACAAATGCCCTCTTTTGCTGCTATAATAGCAGTCATATACTTAGCCTTTTGTTGTAGTATCTGTCACAATGTCTTAACTTTGGAAATCATCCAAATCCATTATGGAACTCACTTTCCATTATATTGTGCCACCCTTAGTTTAGATTGAGATAAACTTAATTTGTACTTTGTGACAAAGCTAGTATCAATGTAGTACTTTTACAATGAACTAACCATCTATTTGTCACTTCTACAAATATTATACTCTTAGTTCTTCCAAAAGATCATAAGAATATCCTTACTATTGTCCAATGATCATCTTACAAATCATTCTGGTATATGCTCACAACATTTAGAGCATAGGACATATCTGGATTTGTACATATCACAGTATGATTGATATAAATACTCTTTGTGATTTCATACATCAAGTATCAATCTATACTTGAATCTTTGTTTCACTTACCAAGTGCCAATACACTTGAATATATCATCAACATTGAACTCTTTCAATCCTTTCTGTGCAACAAGAACCTTTCTTGTAGTTTCTATATTGAATTCATTCAATATCTCGTCTATGTACTTCTGGCACAACCATATTAGCGTCTATTGATGCCAAATATTTGGGTTTTGCCTAAGTCTTTCATCGGGATGAAATTCTTAATATGTGTTAATAAAAGATACATTATTTCCAATCAACAATATGTCTTCCACATAATGTATTAGAAACATGTCTTTACGCTCCCACTTAATTTCTTGCAAACGCAAGCATCTTCATTGTCTCTGATGAAATTAAACTCTTTTAACAGTTTCATCATAGTGAAGATTCCAACTCCGCTATGCTCACTCTAACCATTGAAGTTTGCATATGCTTTTAGCATCCTTTGAATTAACAAAACCCTATGGACCGTGTTATGCACATGTCCTAGGTAACGATTCTATTAGAAGAACTTGTTTTGTTTATTCAACTACCATATAACAAATTATATGTAGTGGTTGCTACATTAATCCGTCTAGACTAAATATCACTATGAAAGATCAAAATCTTGTCATAGTCAACCTTTGAACATTGTTGTGAACTCTTTCCCAACATGTCGACTAGATGTGAAACATCCATGTCTATTTCTTTATAGATCCAGACACAATTATAAGGTCTTACACCTTTCTCGAGGGTCCTTCAAGTTCAAAACTTGATTTCTCGTGTATGGAACTATCACGGATTTTATGGCTTCAAGCCATTTTACGGAGTCAGGGCCCATCATCGCTTCTCTGCATGTAGTCGGTTCATTATTCTCAAATAATGATTCAACCCTCAAATCTTGGTATTTGATTGTTCATCCGACCTACTTGTTTCAATAGGAACTTGGATCTCCGTGACCACAACCTTTTGAGGTACGTGAACCATGAGCATTGTTGCTGCCTCCGAAACACTTTTCGGCGCTGCGCAATTCTGCACATATAGCTAAGGTTCTTTTAACCTTATCAAAGTTTCTATTGTCCTCCCACTTAACTTTTCACGAAAAATTTCTTCTCAAAGAAACTTGACGTTCTAAGCAACAAACTCTTTTGTCTCCGGTGTTTTATGGAGGAACAGTTTATACAAAGACAGGTTCATCCGACTTTGGTTGCACACATCTTTCTTATGCATAGCATACCAATGTTTAAGAAAGGACAACTTGGGTTTTATCCCAAACCATAACCTTATATGGTGTCATTTCAACGGATTATGATGGAGCTCTTTTTAGTGGAAAAACGGTAATCTCTAAAGCTTTTAATCTTTAAAATACTATGGCAGTTTTATGAACTATACCTTTGATCTTACCATGTCAAACAAGGTTTAATTACATATCTCGAACGCTCCATACTCTTATGGTGTTTCGGGAAATGCAAATCCACGGAACGATTCCTTAAATCTTAGGTATTATGCTAAACTTGTAACTCAAATATCTTCCTTTATGATCTTTATCATAAACTGTTTATATTCTTGTTACAATGATTTTGCACTTCATCTTGAAAGTCTTTGAACTCTTCAAATATTTCACACTTCATCCTTATTAAGTAAATATTCATATATTCACTCAAATTTTCGGAGAAAGCATATGAAGTTGAAATCCATCGCTCTTGACTATACATAACGGACTTCGTACAACAATATGTACAAGTTCCAATAAGCTAGTCGTTCGTTCCCTTTTGGCCTATGAACGAAGTTTTAATTATCTCTAAGAAAGTTTCACAAGCGTCATTTGATCAAAAATCAGAAGACTCCAAAATTCCATCAACATGGAGTTTCTTCATGTTTTCTTTCAAATATAATTTAAACGGCGATGTCACTTCCTAAGTGATCTTTCAATCAATTTGTCTTTCGACATTTTTAGCACTAGTTTTATGGATGTGATGTCTCCAACGAGATTTGCGAATCATCCATCTTTTATGGATTACGGCAATTATTTGAACAATCCTTTTGTTCTAAAAACAAATCTTTGAAGGCAAGCTTTGATGTTTAACAAGCAACACAATAACCCTTTATTTTGTTCTCGATGAACATCATCACATATTCTTTTGCTAGTTACTTAGGCCATTGTAGTTCATGAATTGTGTTGTTTCGTATGACGATTCACACCAACAAATTCAGTATCAAATACTTAAGAACCACATTGTTTAACAAGCAAAGAATATAGCCATAACATGTATATCATCTATATACTTAAACTGAACGATTCTAGTCTTTTCTTTTCTGCCATATATTTATGAGATTTTCTTTCAGTATTTCCTTTTCTGTTTGAAAGAATCTATTAACATCAATAGTGGAGTCATACATATGACATATAGTCCAAAGCGTGTATAATTAAATACCAATGTCTTTGGACTTGCACTTTGAAGTAGATCACCATCATCAAATATTTGGTGTTCTTTCAAATTCCTTTCTTTAGTAATCTCTTGGTGTAGTAAACATTTCACCTACATCAAATATTCACCCTTATCATGGAATCGTCCATGATCAAGCTACTTTTAGCTTATAACGATGAATTATGAGTATAATGTTGCTATCCAAAACCTTTTGGAGGATTAGGACAACAAGTGTCTCCAACCCTTTTGCAAATTCTCATCAAATATGAGAACATGACTTTCGCCATATTATACTCTATCATGTTGCAACCAAAACTTCGTTTCAGATATCACAATATCTTCCACACATCATGGTTTCTGAAACAACTCTTTCAGATCCTAGATAACCTTGATATTAAGGGAATCCTTTGAATATCAAGAATCATGGATACAAACATGATACTTATATACTAACACTTGGAATTGTTACTCTTGATTTAATACTAATTATTAAACTTCATGGAGTAACCGGAACTTACTGAAAGTTTGCAATAGGACTTTTAAACTTTAGATTAACACTTAAAACAATACGATACCAGTTCGTAAAGTATCTAACCAGAATTCTTTAGTTCTATCATCTCAATTATAACTAAGCGCAAGGTGGTAAACGGATGCCAATGCCTACAACAACTATGCAAATTCACTTTGATTTAGTTTATGATAAATTGAGTTCTAATTAATAATTAAATTAATCTAGGTGAACTCCCACTCAAAACAATATCCCTCACATTGTTTTAGTGATCACACGAACCAAATCCCCCATATCAAAACCGATCATCACGAGAATTGATATAGCTTCAATGGCGAACAATCGACATGTTCATCATATCTGCTATATGATTCATGCTTTACCTTTCGGCGATCCGTGTTCCTGAGGCCATGTCTGTACATGCTAGGCTCGTCAAGATCAAACCTTAGCTACCGCATAAGCAAATCTGGCTTGCTTACGTTGTATTCACCCGCGGAATCAAAGACACCCGATCATCACGTGGTGCTTCGAAGCAACAAGCTTTGGCAACGGTGCATACTAAGGGTGAACACTTTAGAACTTGAAATTTATGTGCATGAGGGATCATCTTATAATGCTACCGTCGTCTACTAAGCAATACAAGATGCATAAAGGATTAACATCACATGCAATTCATAATATGTGATATGATATGGCCTTTCTTCTTTGTGCTTCCGATCTCCATCTTCAAGCACGAACATGATCTCCATCATCATCGGCATAGCATCAAGGTCAATGACGCTTCTTCATGGTTGTCGTCCACCAGCTTCAACTATTACAACTATTTTGAATAGACACGCAGGTCTTAACAGAAATTAAAGACAACCATATGGCTCCTGCCGGTTGCCAACTTACAATAAGGAACATTGCATACATCAAATATAATCACAATCATGGCCATATCACATCACTGCACACCCCTGCAAAACAAAGTTAGACGCTTCTACTTTCTTTGCATATTTTACGTGGTTTGGGGCTTTCCATAAGTGTCGTTCTAACCTACGAACAAGAACCACAACATTGATACTAGCATTGTTGATTACCCGTTGTAAATTGGATCTTTACTATGCTAGGAGAAACAGGCACCCGCAAAGCCACTTATGCAATACAAGTTGCATGTCAAGCGTGGAGCAAGTCTCATGAACGATGTCATGTAAGGTTAGCCCGGGCCGCTTCATCCCAACATACCGCAAGATGCAAAGTACACGCAAAGCAATCTACAATAAAAGCATCAACGCCCACAATGACCATTGTGTTCTACTCGTGCAACAGATCTACATATAGACACGGCTCTGATACCACTGTAGGGGTTCGTAGCATGGAAAACAAAATTTTTCTATCGCATACAAACAAACAAGCCAAGATCTATCTACTAGATTGTAGCAACGAGTCGATAGAGGAACTCACCCTCGAAGATTCCAAAGCGGTTAACGAGAGCAGATTCTCGTGGGTGATGTAGTCGTACTCTTTCCGATCTCAAGATCGCGTAGACGATCCTTCCGGCGCCGCGTTCCCGCAGCGCTCCCGCAGTCGGTCACACGTTCGGTACTCGACGAAGACCTTCCTCTCCCTTGTTCCAGCAGGCAGCGGAGGTTGTAGCACTCTCCTCGCGATTCCGGCAGCACAACGGCGTGGTACCGGAGGTAGAGGGGAAATCCCGCAGGGCTTCGCCTTAAGCCGGTGCGAGTATGGTGGAGCTTATGAGAGAGGCTATTAGTGGTCTAGTAATTAGACACACCAATTAGAGGGCTCTAAACCAATTAGAAAGCTCTAAACCGAATAGCTCTAAACCGGGGTCTAGATCTAGGGTTTAGTTTAGAGGATAGGAAACTTGTGTGTCTAGGAGGGGAGCCCTGCCCCTCCTTATATAGGTGGGAGGGTGTGGGCGCGCCAGGGGAGGGAGGGAGTCCCTCCCCAACTCGGCCTTGGGCTGGGCGCCGGCCTGGAGGAGTCCAACTCCTCCTCCAGGTTGGTTCCAACTCCTCTTGCTTGTTTCCCACAGTTTCTTGTTTTGGCAGTTTGACTTTCAAACTGGACATTTGACTTTTCTGTTTTAGGATTCAATTTAATCCTATATTTGGGACAGCAAGAACACTTAGTACATGACGCAATCATTCCAATATGTAATGACACATTCATGTACCCCTTCCCCCCCCGGAGTGCCGGACAATCCGGAACCTTCTAGAATATCCCCGATGAAAACACCGGAATCATTCCCGAACTCCGAAACGGGACTTTCCTTATATGAATCTTATTCTCCGGACCATTCCGGATCACCTCGTGATATCCCGGATCCCATCCGAGACTCCGAACAACATTCGGTCTCTTTCTCATAATACCATAACTACTCAAACAACGTCGAATCCTTAAGTGTGTCTCCCTACGGTTCGTGAATTATGCGGACATGATCGAGACACTTCTCCGAACAATAACCAATAGAGGAATCTGGAAATTCATATGGCTCCCACATATTTCTACGATTACTTTGCGATCGAATGAACCACTTACATACGATACCAATTTCCCTTTGTCTCACGATATGTTACTTATCCAAGGTTATGATCGTCGGTATCTCTGCATACCTAGTTCAACCTCGTTACTGATAAGTACTCTTTTCTCGTTCCCGTGATATGTGATCCCTTGTGACCAAGTCACATGCTTGCAAGCTAATTGGATGACATTTCACCGAGAGGGCCCAGAGAATATCTATCCGTCATGTGGATGGACAAATCCCACTCTTGATCCATGTGTTTCAACCAATACTTTCCGAACACTCAATGCCACTTTTATAGCCACCCTGTTACGGTGTGGTGTTTGATGACATCAAAGCATCCATCCAGTAAAGGTGATATGCATGATCTCATGGTCGAAGGAATTAGGTTACTATGTATCAGAAAGCATATAGCAATTGAACTATTGAAATGACTTGATCTTTATGCTACGCTTATCTATAGGAGTATGTCCACCATATCATTCTCCTAATGATATGATCCTGTTGTTAATAACATCTCTATGTTCATGATCAGGAAACCATGATCATATATTAACCAACAAGCTAGTTTAACAAGAGGCTTTACTAGGGACTCTTATTTTAGTTTACAAATCACACAAGTATTAATGTTTCCGGTTAATACAATTATAGCATGGTATGTAAACATTTATCATAAGTGTGAAGATATGATAATAACCACTTTATTATTGCCTCTTGGGCATATCTCCAACAAGTAAAACACAGAAGCATTTCAGAATATTCACAGCGGTACAGATCAGTGGGATCTAAAAAAAATAGATCTACACAAACGGGATCTAAAAAAAATAGATCTACACAGCAGGTGTACTGGTACAGTCAACAAGTTTCTGATCCGGGAGTGATTAAATCGACATTGGTCGGCGACATCAGATCAGCTCGACTCCCGGAAAGAAAAATCCGTACCCCAGATGGGATCTGATCTAAGATCTGAACGCAAATCTTGAAAGAAAATTACGAGGCGAATCCATTTTTGCGATCAGATTTGTGTTACCTTCAACGAAAGCCTGCGTGATGCAGGCTCGGCGATGGCTTGACGGAGGCTCGACGGAGAGGCTCGTGCTGATAACGTGTTGGAACACCCCCTGCCGACTGGCCGGTCCCGGGGCTGTTCCACGCCGGAAGAGAAGACTAGGAGAAGGCACACACAGTACAAAGTAGATGAAACAGGGAACTTTTTTTGATATCTTTCTCGGTAACCCACGTACAAAGGTTGTTCCTCTATTTATAGACAAAAGGGGGGATACGATACCCACATGGGCCAACCCTAGACTGGTAGAGGCCACACCGAATGGGCCTCTACCGGCCCGGTTTCCCAACACTCCCTTCCCTTCCACGTCTCTCTCTCCACGACTCCACCTCCACCTCCCCTTTACCTTTCCCCCCGTTCGCTTCCCAGATTCCCAGCTCGTCAAGGCAGCCAGCACGACCAAACCAGGAGCCATGCCGGCGGCGGTCGCCTGTTCCGTCAAGTGCGGGCCTCACTACCGCCTCTCGCCGCCGCAGCCCCCCGCCGCGCTCGAGCTCCTGCCACGCGCCCAGGCCGCCGCCGCCGGCGAGCTGCGGGCGACCCGGTGCCGGAGCCAGCCCTCCCTGTACTTCGCGCGGGCGTCCGACCAGGGGGATTCTTCTCCCCGCGCTCCCTGCCGAAGTGCCTCGCCCGCGAGGCGACCCCGCTCCCGCGTGGCGGCGGCCGAGGAAGTGGGCTGCTCTGATTCCGCGGCCGCGCTGCTCAGTGGCGCGCAGTCGAGGCACGCCATCTTCCGCGACGAGCTCGTCCGGAAGGCCTTCTACGCGGCCGAGGCGGCGCACCAAGGCCAGGTGTTCGACCGTCTCCCTCGCTCATTGTTTTGCTCATCTATACGATTTGGGAGCGAGGTGGGCGTCTGACGCGGCCGAATCGCGTTTCTCAGTTGGGAGTTTTGGTGGGTTTCTGCAGATGCGCGCCAGCGGCGACCCTTACCTGCAGCACTGCGTGGAGACGGCGGCGTTGCTCGCGGAGCTCGGCGCCGGCCCTCCAGTTGTCGCAGCGGGGCTGCTGCATGACACCGTCGACGACGCAGGCCTGGACTATGGCTCCATCTCCGAGCAATTCGGTGCTGGCGTCGCGGACCTTGTGAAGGGGGTAAGAATTTAAATATTTTCTCATTAGGAATTAGGATGTGATAAGCAGCCTCACTTGTTAGTGGTAACTAGTTTGGTAGAGCTGATTCAGAGCTTCTTCGTTGGTATACCTTTTTTTTCTTAAAAAAAATGATTACTCTGCATATAACTTTTTCAGCATGACATAATCTTCACCGTAGTCCAGGACCAGGTCATAATCACAATTTATTAGTGATATGATTTTGTCTCTGCGTGACCCCTTGTATTTTGATATTTCTTGCCCTTGTCATTTTCGTGATCGAGAAGTGGATGCTGTTAGGTTTCTGGCCGTCTAGCTAAATTATTGATTGACGATTGTGATTGACAGAAGATGAGGACCATTACGTTACTCATAGGGCTTCTAGACCAAGATTTCTTAAGGTAGATATTGAGTTAACATCAACTCTGTATTATATTAGCCAGTAGACACCTCCTAGGATTGACTTACTTGTTAGTAGATTGTAGAATCTGTTCCTGGTTGATTACCAGATCAAATCATATTTAGTCGGTTCTCTCATTTCTCTTTCTGTGGACAGGCTACTTAGGTTATGACACATTTACTATCTGGAACTTGGGAAATGCTGCTATCTGATATTACACCTGCTGTATGTTAGGGTGCTTGGCCAACTTTCTCTGTGACAACGATGCTTGGCCGTTGTGGAATGACTAGATTTAGTTGTGTTGATTTTTTTTGTAGGTTTCGAATCTAAGTCATTTGAGCAAGCTGGCTCGTAGAAATGATACAGCGAGCAGAACCGATGAAGCTGACAGATTACGTACGGTCTTCCTTGCAATGGAAGATGCCAGAGCCGTGCTCATCAAACTTGCTGATAGACTACACAATATGAGGACGCTGGACTCGTTGCCCAAGATCAAGCGCCAGTGCTTTGCAAAGGAAACACTGGAGATATTTGCTCCATTGGCAAATCAATTGGGGATATTGAATTGGAAGGAACAGCTTGAAAATCTGTGCTTCAAGCACCTTTACCCAGAACAATATGAGGAACTGTCATCTAACCTTCATCAGTTCTACAACAGAGATATGATTGCAGCTGCAATAAGGCGACTGGAACAAGCCCTTCAGGTGAGAGGACTATCCTATCGTTCCATATCGGGGAGGCATAAGAGCATGTACAGCATCTACAGCAAGATGACAAGGTAATGTCGTGTATTATGTTTTTCTTCTAGTATCCTTACTAGTAGTAATTTTTTTCAAAGAATTTGCGTTTCATTTTAGTTGGTGTTGAATTCAAACAAATTATTATTAAATAGTTTTTGCACTAACTTGAACATCACTTTGAAGAAACCTTGCTAGGCTGAGACTGAATATCACTAAACATGCTAATGTGATTGTTTTTTATTACAGGAAGAAACTGGACATGGATGAAATCTATGATGTACATGGGGTGCGTGTGATACTCGAGAATAAAGCTGATTGTTTTACAACATTAGAAGTTGTCCATCATTTGTGGCCTAGAATTCCTGGGAAGTTCAAAGACTATGTCAACAGCCCCAAGTCTAATGGGTACGGACATGAAATTTGTTGTTACACGATGCCAAAAAAAATCAGTTCCCATGCTAACTTAATGTTTCTTAACTTGTAGGTACCAATCCCTGCATACTGTTGTTCTCAGTGAAGAAGGACTCCCGTTAGAGATCCAAATTCGTACTGGGGACATGCATTTGCAGGCAGAGTTTGGAATTGCTGCACACTGGAGGTACAAGGAAGGCGTTCGGAGTTGCTCTTCATCTGTTCCTGAGATGGTTGAATGGGTTAGATGTGTTGTTACATGGCAGTGTGAAACTTTGCACATAGATCACCCTGCACCTCTTGGACTTGGTTCTTCACCGAGGGCAACATGCACGTTCCCTTCTCACTCTAGCGACTGCCCTTTCTCCTATTCGAAACAATGTGACCACAGTGGACCAATCCTAGTAATACTTCTGGAGGATGAAAAGGTGGAGCATGTTTGCGCTTTCAGATTAACTACATAGTTGCAATGTGCTAATTTAGATCTCGTCAAAGAGAAACTAAACTAATTTGTTATGTTTGTTTTCTTCAGATGTCAGTGCAAGAGCTCCCCCAAAATTCAAAAATACTGGACCTATTGAAGAGGGCTTCTAGCTATGACATGCAGTTGAGCATGAGGCTGAATTGCCATGCTGTGCACAATCTGAACCAGGAGCTGAAGATGGGCGACGTCCTGGAGCTGATTCCTTCAACTCCATGCAATTCTGGAGGTTACATGAGGGAGTTCCACCAAATGTCTGATCACCGTCTGGCGGTTTCACAGTCCTGACAGCCGTAGAACAGTAGATCTTGTGATAGATATGACAGCGCAGCTAAATCATCTGAACTTAGGTTCTACACTGGCATGATACTAACAGACAGTGTCGCATGCGGTGTATATTTGTTGAAGTAGAGCAAAAGAAGGTAGCACGCAAAATCATCTGAAGTTTAGGTTCTACATTGACAGAATAGTAGCATATAGTGTTAGCATGTGGTGTATATTTGTTGATATGTTTGTTGAAGTAGAGCAAAAAAATGGTAGCATGTAAATATGTGACAAAGTTTGAGCTCAGGAAATTATTTCTGCAGGACAACTCTTATCGAATAGAAAACACGGTTATGGTAAGTGGTTTTCAGTTCTCTAGTGGCTCAGACATTGCGTACGAAAGAATTGTGAATAGGAAATATTTGCTCCATGAGTTGTCCATTGAAATATCAGGGAACCTGCTTAAGATGCAATATGAGAACTTGAAGAAAAAGAAAAGAAGAGAAAGGACAAAAAAAAATTCAACGCCTGAGAGACTCGAGCTCTCACGGGGAAATATTTGCTCATGAGTTATTCATTGAAATAAAAAATGTTCGACGCCTGAGAGATTCGAACTCTCGCGGGGAAACCCCATGTACTTAGCAGGCACACGCCTTAACCACTCGGCCAAAGCGTCGTTGTTGTGTCTATACTGGGCAGAAAGATATTTGTAGTATGTGCATGTTAGTCTTCACACAGCTAAGTTGGTGATTCTTGAAAAGGAAGAATCTATGCAGCCCAGAATCATTTTAGATCATTAAGAATATTAGAGTGAAACACGAGTGTATGTACTTACTCCCTCCTATCCATATTAGTTGACTTGAATTTGTCTAGATTTAGATGTATTTAAATATGTTTTAGTGCTAGATACATCCAAATATTGATAAATTTGAGTTAATTAATATGGGTCGGAGGGAGTAGATGATTTCATAGCTACAAGAACAAGATTTTTGTGTGTGTGTGAAGCTAAAGAACTCATAATCTTTATGAGTGAATTCTATTCGGGAAGGGCTAACATAAAGTGCATCAATAAAATAGAATAAGGCAAATCTTTCGTATCCGATTCGGAAAAATAACTGCAACCCTCATTCACAAGAAGCAAGGTTACCAACCAAACGAGTTAGATCAATATCTCTTGAAAATATTTGCCTCAATTTGCACCTAAATGCCTTTTTCTTCGCCTTCATCCCGTCATTAGATCCCTTGTTCACTAGGACCTTCATGAGAGGAGAAGCATATTAGGAAACTTAATTTATGTGGCCAAGCTTGTTCCATGTTTCCCCAATGCAAATTCTCCTCATGTTTATGTAGGGGTTCATAGCATGGAAAACAAAAAAATTCTACCGCATACAAACAAACAAGCCAAGATCTATCTACTAGATTGTAGCAACGAGTCGATAGAATAACTCACCCTCGAAAAATCCAAAATGTTTAACGAGAGCAGATTCTCGTGGGTGATGTAGTCGTACTCTTCCCGATCTCAAGATCGCGTAGACGATCCTTCCGGCGCTGCGTTCTGGCAGCGCTTCCGCAGTCGGTCACACGTTCGGTACTCGACGAAGACCTTCCTCTCCCTTGTTCCAGCAGGCAGCGGAGGTTGTAGCACTCTCCTCGCAATTCCGGCAGCACGACGGCGTGGTACCGGAAGTAGAGGGGAGATCTCGCAGGGTTCGCCTTAAGCCGGAGCGAGTATGGTGGACTATGAGAGAGGCCTCGGTGATCTAGGGTTTAGACACACCAAGGGGAGAGGGCTAGGCCGGCGGCTAGGGCTTGGGGCAGCCCAAGTCGGCGGCGGCGGCAGGAGGTAGCGGCGCCAGCGGCTAGGAGCTAGGGTTTGCGGGGTGCAAGTTGTGTGCTTGGAGGGGCAGCCCTGCCCCTCCTTATATAGGTGGAGGGGGCCGGCCAAGGGGAGGGGAGTCCCTACCCAACTCGGCTTCCAAGGCCGGCGGTGGAGGGAGAGGGACTTCCTCCCCAAGTAGGTTTCCTACTCTCCCTCCACCAAACAAAATAGCCGTTTGACTTTTCAAATTGGCGTTTGACTTTTCAAACTAGGACTTGATTTATCCCTTTATTTTGTTCAGCGATGACACCTAGTACATGATGCAACCATTCCAACTTGTTATGACACATTCATGTACCCTTCCCCTCCGGAGTGTCGGACATTCCGAAACCTTCTAGAACATTCCCGATGAAAACACCGGAACCATTCTCCAACCCCGAAACAGGACTTTCCTTATATGAATCTTATTCTCCGGACCATTCCGGATCTCCTCGTGATATCCCGGATTCCATCCAAGACTCCGAACAACATTCGGTCTCTTACTCATCATTCCATAACTACTCAACAACGTTGAATCCTTAAGTGTGTCTCCCTACGGTTCGTGAATTATGCGGACATGATCGAGACACTTCTCCGAACAATAACCAATAGAGGAATCTGGAAATTCATATGGCTCCCACATATTTCTACGTTTACTTTGCAATCGAATGAACCACTTACATACGATACCAATTTCCCTTTGTCTCACGATAGTTTACTTATCCGAGGTTTTGATCGTCGGTATCTCTGCATACCTAGTTCAACCTCGTTACTAATAAGTACTCTTTTATCGTTCCCGTGATATGTGATCCCTTGTGAGCCAGTCACATGCTTGCAAGCTAATTGGATGACATTCCACCGAGAGGGCCCAAAGTATATCTATCTGTCATATGGATGGACAAATCCCACTCTTGATCCATGTGTCTCAACCAATACTTTCTGAACACTCAATCCCACCTTTATAACCACGCAGTTACGGTGTGGTGTTTGATGTAATCAAAGTATCCTTCCGGTGATGGTGATAAGCATGGTCTCATGGTCGAAGGAATTAGGTTACTACGTATCAGAAAGCATATAGCAATTGAACTATTAAAATGACTTGATCTTTATGCTACGCTTATCTATAGGAGTATGTCCATCATACCATTCTCCTAACGATATGATATTGTTGTTAATAACATCTCAATGTTCATGATAGGGAAACCACAATCATTTATTAACCAACAAGCTAGTATTATAAAGAGGCTTTACTAGGGACTCTAATTTAGTTTACAAATCACACAAGTATTAATGTTTCCTTGTTAATACTATTATAGCATGAATGTAAACATTTATCATAAACACAAAGATATAATAATAACTATATTTATTATTGCCTCTAGGGCATATCTCCAACAGTCTCCCACTTGCACTAGAGTCAACTAATCTAGATTACATGGTAATATACCGAACACCCATGGCAGTTTGGTGTTGGCCATGTTTTGCCCTCGGGAGAGGTTTAGTCAACGGATCCGCCACATTCAGATCTGTTTGTACTTTGCAAATCTTTATGTCACCATCTTGGACATGTTCTCGAATAGCGTGAAAACGTAGCTTGATGTGCTTCAGCTTCTTGTGTGATATTGGTTCTTGCGCATTGGCTATGGCGCCCATGTTATCACAGTAGATAGACATTGGGTCCAGCGCACTTGGAACCACACCAAGCTCTGTAATGAACTCTTTCATCCATATCGCTTCTTGTGAAGCCTTCGAAGCAACCATGTATTCCGATTCAGTTGAAGATCTCGCCACAACGTTTTGCTTTGCACTCCTCCAGCTAACTGCTACACCATTCAAAGTAAATACATATCCAGATTGTGATTTAGAATCATCTGGATCGGTGTTCCAACTAGCATCGGTGTAACCATTAACAACGAGTTGTTCATCACCTCCATAAGAAAGAACCATATCCTTAGTTCTTCTCAATTACTTAAGGATGTTTTTGACTGCTGTCCAATGATCCACTCCTGGATCACTTTGATATCTGCTAGTCAAACTAACATCATATGCAATGTCGGGTCTAGTACATAGCATGGCATACATTAGAGATCCTATGGCTGAGGCATAGGGAGTTTTACTCATCCTTTCTCTATCTTCTGCCATTGTCGGACTTTGAGTTTTACTCAACGTCGTATTGGGCAACATGGGCAAGAACCCTTTCTTGCTATCTTCCATTCCAAACCTCTTTAGAACTTTGTCCAAATATGTACTTTGTGACAATGATATTAGGCGTCTCGATCTATCTCTATAAATCTTTATGCCTAATATGTAAGTTGCTTCGCCAAGATCCTTCATTGAAAAACTATTATTCAAATATTCCTTGACACTATTAAGAAGGTCTACATCATTCCCAATCAACAATATGTCATCTACATATAGTATTAAGAATGCTACAGAGCTCCCACTCACTTTCTTGTAAATACAAGCTTCTCCATAAGTTTGTATAAAACCAAAACTTTTGATTACCTTATCAAAATGTTGATTCCAACTTCGGGATGCTTGCTTCAATCCATAAATAGACCGTTGAAGTTTGCATACCTTGTTAGCATCTTTAGGATCGACAAAACCTTCGGGTTGCATCATATACAACTCTTCATCAATGTCTCCATTGAGGAACGCTGTTTTGACATCCATCTGCCATATATCATAATCGTAATATGCAGCGATTGCTAACATAGTCCTCACAGACTTTAGCTTCGCTACTGGTGAGAAAGTCTCATCGTAGTCAACTCCTTGAATTTGTCGAAACCCTTCTGCGACAAGTCGAGCTTTATAGACAGTAACATTACCATCAACATCTGTTTTCTTCTTGAAAATCCATTTGTTCTCGACAGCCTTCCGGCCATCCGGTAAGTCCACCAAAGTCCATACTTGGTTTTCGTACATGGATCCAATCTCGGATTTCATGGCTTCTTGCCATTTATTGGAATCTGGGCTCATCATTGCTTCCTCATATGTCGTAGGGTCATCGGTGTTGTCCACTTATGCAATACAAGTTGCATGTCAAGCGTGGAGCAAGTCTCATGAACGATGTCATGTAAGGTTAGCCCGGGCCGCTTCATCCCACCATCGCGCAAGATGCAAAGTACACAAGAAGCAATCGACAACAAAAGCATCAACGCCCACAATGACCATTGTGTTCTACTCGTGCAACAGATCTACATATAGACACGGCTCTGATACCACTGTTGGGGGTTCGTAGCATGGAAAACAAAAAATTTCTACCGCATGAACACACAATCAAGATCTAATCTATGATCAAGCCAAGATCTATCTACTAGATTGTAGCAACGAGTCGATAGAGGAACTCACCCTCGAAGATTCCAAAGCGGTTAACGAGAGCAGATTCTCGTGGGTGATGTAGTCGTACACTTGCCGATCTCAAGATCGCGTAGACGATCCTTCCGGCGCTGCGTTCCGGCAGCGCTTCCGCAGTCGGTCACACGTTCGGTACTCGATGAAGACCTTCCTCTCCCTTGTTCCAGCAGGCAGCAGAGGTTGTAGTACTCTCCTCGCGATTCCGGCAGCACGATGGCGTGGTACCGGAAGTAGAGGGGAGATCTCGCAGGGCTTCGCCTTAAACCGGAGCGAGTATGGTGGACTATGAGAGAGCCTTGGTGATCTAGGGTTTAGACACACCAATTAGAAGGGGCTAAACCAGCGGCTAGGGCAATTAGAAGCTCTAACTCGGCGGCTTGGGAGAAATCCCTAGGCTGTGGCTAGGGTTTAGGTTTAGAGGGAGGCAACTTGTGTGTCTAGGAGGGGAGCCCTGCCCCTCCTTATATAGGTGGAGGGAGGCGCCGGCCAAGGGGAGGGAGTCCCTCCCCAACTCGGATCCCTAGTGGGCCGGCAGTGGAGGAGGAACTCCTCCCCAACTCGGTTTCCCACTTCTTCTCCACTTTCCAAAATAGCCGTTTGACTTTTCAAATTGGCGTTTGACTTTTCAAACTAGGATTTGATTAAACCCTTTATTTTGTACAGCGATGACACCTAGTACATGATGCAATCATTCCAACTTGCAATGACACATTCATGTACCCTTCCCCTCCGGAGTGCCGGACATTCCGGAACTTTCTAGAACATTCCTGCTGAAAACACCGGAACCATTCTCCAACCCCGAAACAGGACTTTCCTTATATGAATCTTATTCTCCGGACCATTCCGAATCTCCTCGTGATATCCCGGATCCCATCCGAGACTCCGAACAGCATTTGGTCTCTTACTCATCATTCCATAACTACTCAACAACATCGAATCCTTAAGTGTGTCTCCCTACGGTTCGTGAATTATGCGGACATGATCGAGACACTTCTCCGATCAATAACCAATAGAGGAATCTGGAAATTCATATGGCTCCCACATATTTCTACGATTACTCTGCGATCGAATGAACCACTTACATACGATACCAATTTCCCTTTGTCTCACGATATTTTACTTATCCGAGGTTATGATCGTCGGTATCTCTGCATACCTAGTTCAACCTCGTTACTGATAAGTACTCTTTTCTCGTTCCCGTGGTATGTGATCCCTTGTGAGCCAGTCACATGCTTGCAAGCTAATTGGATGACATTCCACCGAGAGGGCCCAGAGTATATCTATCCGTCATATGGATGGACAAATCCCACTCTTGATCCATGTGTCTCAACCAATACTTTCCGAACACTCAATGCCACCTTTATAGCCACCCTGTTACGGTGTGGTGTTTGATGTCATCAAAGCATCCTTCCGGTAAAGGTGATATGCATGATCTCATGGTCGAAGGAATTAGGTTACTATGTATCAGAAAGCTTATAGCAAATGAACTATATTAAATGACTTGATCTTTATGCTACGCTTAACTATAGGAGTATGTCCATCACATCATTCTCCTAATGATATGACCCTGTTGTTAATAACATCTCTATGTTCATGATCAGGAAACCATGATCATATATTAACCAACAAGCTAGTTTAACAAGAGGCTTTACTAGGGACTCTTTTATGTTTACAAATCACACAAGTATTAATGTTTCTGGTTAATACAATTAAAGCATGGTATGTAAACATTTATCATAAGTATGAAGATATGATAATAACCACTTTATTATTGCCTCTTGGGCATATCTCCAACAGTCTCCCACTTGCACTAGAGTCAATAATCTAGTTTCAAACCTTTGTGTATCCAACACCTATGGCTTTCCGGTGTTGTATGTACACGATTGCTAGTGGTTAACTGATCTCCGGATCTGACACTTCTAGGTCCGTGTGTAATTGCATGTCTTTGCGTCTCTACGCATCACTCATTCTCTAATGAGATGGCTTTGTATAATTTTGGTCCTTTGGTGAGACCTTTAGTTCTTTGGGGTTAAAACATGTTGATAATATTGTCGTACAATATATCTTCATAGTATTATCCCGCTGTGAACTACACCTAGTTTGATAACAAACTACTTGACACAAATGCCCTCTTTAGCTGCTATTATAGCAGTCATATACTTAGCCTTTTGTTGTAGTATCTGTCACAATGTCTTAACTTTGGAACTCATCCAAATCCATTATGGAACTTACTTTCCATTATATTGTGCCACCCTTAGTTTAGATTGAGATAAACTTAATTTGTACTTTGTGACAAAACTAGTATCAATGTAATACTTTTACAATGAACTAACCATCTATTTGCCACTTCTACAAAATAATATACTCTTAGTTCTTCCAAAAGATCATAAGAATATCCTTACTATCGTCCAATGATCATCTTATGAATCATTCTGGTATATGCTCATAACATTTAGAGCATAGGACATATCTGGATTTGTACATATCACAGTATGATTGATATAAATACTCTTTGTGATTTCATACATCAAGTATCAATTTATACTTGAATCTTTGTTTCACTTACCAAGTGTCAATACACTTGAATATATCATCAATATTGAACTCATTCAATCCTTTTTGTGTGACAAGAACCTTTCTTGTAGTTTCTATATTGAACTCATTCAATACATCATCTATGTACTTTCGGCACCACCATATTAGCGTCTATTGATGCCAAATATTTGGGTTTTGCCTAAGTCTTTCATCAGGATGAAATTCTTAATATGTGTTAATAAAAGATACATCATTTCTAATCAACAATATGTCCTCCACATAATGTATTAGAAATATGTCTTAGCGCTCCCACTTAATTTCTTGCAAATGCAAGCATCTTCATTGTCTCTGATGAAATTTAAACTCTTTTAACAGTTTCATCATAGTGAAGATTCCAACTCCGCTATGCTTACTTCAACCATTGAAGTTTGCATATGCATTTAGCATCCTTTGAATTAACAAAACCCTTTGGACCGTGTCATGCACATGTCCTAGGTAACCCTTCTATTAGAAGAACTTGTTTTGTTTATTCAACTACCACATAACAAAATTATATGTAGTGGTTGCTACATTAATCCGTCTAGACTAAATATCGCTATGAAATATCAAATCTTGTCATAGTCAACCTTTGAACATTTTGTGAACTCTTTCCCAACATGTCGACTATTTCATAGATGTGAAACATCCATGTCTACTTCTTTATAGATCCAAACACAACTGTAAGGTCTTACACCTTTCTCGAGGGTCCTTCAAGTTCAAAACTTGATTTCTCGTGTATGGAACTATCACGGATTTTATGGCTTCAAGCCATTTGACGGAGTCAGGGCCCATCGTCGCTTCTTTGCATGTAGTCCGTTCATTATTCTCAAATAATGATTCAACCCTCAAATCTTGGTATTTGATTGTTTACTCGACCTACTTGGTTCAATAGAAACTTAGACCTCCGTGACCGCAACCTTTGAGGTACGTGAGCCATGAGCATTATTGCTGCCTCCGGAACACTTTTCGGTGCTGCGCAACTTTGCACATGTAGCTAAGGTTCCTTTAACCTTATCAAAGTTCTATTGTCCTCCCACTTATCTTTTCACGAAAAATTCCTTCTCAAAGAAACTTGACGTTCTAAGCGACAAATACTTTTGTCTCCGGTGTTTATGGAGGAATACTTAACAGTAATACAAAGACAGTTTCATCCGACTTTGGTTGCAAAACATCTTTCTTATGCATAGCAAACAAATGTTTAATAAAGGACTACTTGGGTTTTATCCCAAACCATAACTTTATATGGTGTGATTTCAGCGGATTATGATGGAGCTCTTTTTAGTGGAAAACGGTAGTCTCTAAAGCTTTTAATCTTTAAAATATAATGGCAGTTTTATGAATTACACCTTTGATCTTACCATGTCAAACAAGGTTTAATTACATATCTCGAACACTCCATACTCTTATGGTGTTTCGGGAAATGCAAATCCACGGAACGATTCCTTAAATCTTAGGTATTATGCTAAACTTGTAACTCAAATATCTTCCTTTATGATCTTATCATAAACTATTTATATTCTTATTACAATGATTTTGCACTTCATCTTGAAAGACTTTGAACTTTTTCAAATATTTCATACTTCATCCTTATTAAGTAAATATTCATATATTCACTCAAATTTTCGGAGAAAGCATATGAAGTTGAAATCCATCGCTCTTGACTACACATAATGGATTTCGTACAACAATATGTACAAGTTCCAATAAGCTAGTCATTCGTTCCCTTTTGGCCTATGAACGAAGTTTTAATTATCTCTAGGAAAGTTTCATAAGCGTCATGTGATCAAAAATCAAAAGACTCCAAAATTCCATCCACATGGAGTTTCTTCATGTTTTCTTTCCAATATAATTTAAACGGCGATGTCACTTCCTAAGTGATCTTTCAATCAATTTGTCTTTCGACATTTTTAGCACTAGTTTTATGGATGTGATTTCTCCAACGAGATTTGTGAATCATCCATCTTTTATGGATCACGGCAATTATTTGAACAACCCTTTTGTTCTCATAATACCTGATAAAACAAATCTTGAAGGCAAGCTTTGATGTTTAACGAGCAACACAATAACCCTTTATTTGTTCTCGATGAACATCATCACATATTCTTTTGCTAGTTACTTAGGCCATTGTAGTTCATGAATTCTGTTGTTTCGTATGACGATTTATACCAACAAATTCAGTATCAAATACTTAAGAACCACATTGTTTAATAAGCAAAGAATATATCCATAACATGTATATCATCTATATACTTAAGCTGAACAATTCTAGTCTTTTCTTTTCTGCCATATACTTATGAGATTCTCTTTCAGTATTTCCTGTTCTGTTTGAAAGAATCTATCAACATCAATAGTGGAGTCATACATATGACACATAGTCCAAAGCGTGTATAGTTAAATACCAATGTCTTTGGACTTGCACTTTGAAGTAGATCACCATTATCAAATGTTTGGTGTTCTTTCAAATTCCTTTCTTTAGTAATCTCTTGGTGTAGTAAACATTTTACCTACATAAAATATTCACCTTTTTCATGGAATTATCCATGATCAAGCTACTTTTAGCTTGTAACGGTGAATCGCGAGTATAATGTTGCTCTCCAAAGCCTTTTGGAGGATTAGGACAACTAGTGTCTCCAACCTTTTGCAAATTCTCATCAAATATGAGAACATGACTTTTGCCATATTATACTCTATCATGTTGCAACCAAAACTTCGTTTCAGATATCACAATATCTTCCACACATCATGGTTTCTGAAACAACTCTTTCAGATCCTAGATAACCTTGATATTAAGACAATCCTTTGAATATCAAGAATCATGGAGATAAACATGATACTCATACACTAACACTTGGAATTGTCACTCTCGATTTTAATACCAATTATTAAACTTCATGGAGTAACCAGAACTTACTGAAAGTTTGCAATAGGACTTTTAAACTTTAGATTAACACTTCAAAAACAATACGATACCAGTTCGTAAAGTAACTAACCAGAATTCTATAGTTCTATCATCTCAATTTAAAACTAAGCGCAAGGTGGTAAACGGATGCCAATGACTACAACAACTATACAAATTCACTTTGATTTAATTTATGATAAATAGTGTTCAACTTTTAATCATATTGTCGTTGAACTCCCACTCAAAACAATATCCCTCACATTGTTTTAGTGATCACACGAACCAAATCCACCACATCAAAACCGATCATCACGAGAGTTGATGTAGCTTTCAATGGCGAACAATCACCATGTTCATCATATCTACTATATGACTCATGCTTTACCTTTCGGTGATCCGTGTTCCGAGACCATGTCTGTACATGCTAGGCTCGTCAAGATCAACCTTAGCTTCTGCATGAGCAAATCTGGCTTGCTCACGTTGTATACACTCGTAGAATCTAACACACCCGATCATCACGTGGTGCTTCGAAACAACGAGCTTTAGCAACGGTGCTTACTAAGGATGAACACTTTAAAACTTGAAATTGTGTGCTTGAGGGATCATCTTATAATGCTATCGTCGTAAACTAAGCAATACAAGATGCATAAAAGGATTAACATCACATGCAATTCATAATATGTGATATGATATGGCCTTTCTTATTTGTGCTTCCGATATCCATCTTCAAGCACGAACATGATCTCCATCATCACCGGCATTGCATCAAGGTCAATGACGCTGCTCCATGGTTGTCGTTCACCAGCTTCAACTATTACAACTACTTTGAATAGACACGCGGGTCTTAACAGAATTTAAAGACAACCATATGGCTCCTGCCGGTTGCCAACTTACAATAAGGAACACTGCATACATCAAATATAATCACAATCATGGCCATATCACATCACAGCACACCCCTGCAAAACAAAGTTAGACGTCTCTAATTTTCTTTGCATGTTTTACGTGGTTTGGGGCTTTCAATAAGTGTCGTTCTAACTTACGAACAAGAACCACAACATTGATACTAGTATTGTCCATCACCCGTTGTAAATTGAATCTTAACTATGTTGGGAGAAACAGGCACCCGCAAAGCCACTTATGCAATACAAGTTGCATGTCAAGCGTGGATCAAGTCTCATGAACGATGTCATGTAAGGTTAGCCCGGACCGCTTCATCCCACCATCCCGCAAGATTCAAAGTACACAAGAAGCAATCGACAACAAAAGCATCAACGCCCACAATGACCATTGTGTTCTACTCGTGCAACAGATCTACATATAGACACGGCTCTGATACCACTGTTGGGGTTCGTAGCATGGAAAACAAAAAATTTCTACCACATGAACACACAATCAAGATCTAATCTATGATCAAGCCAAGATCTATCTACTAGATTGTAGCAACGAGTCGATAGAGGAACTCACCCTCGAAGATTCCAAAGCGGTTAACGAGAGCAGATTCTCGTGGGTGATGTAGTCGTACACTTGCCGATCTCAAGATCGCGTAGACGATCCTTCCGGCGCTGCGTTCCGGCAGCGCTTCCGCAGTCGGTCACACGTTCGGTACTCGATGAAGACCTTCCTCTCCCTTGTTCCAGCAGGCAGCGGAGGTTGTAGCACTCTCCTCGCGATTCCGGCAGCACGACGGCGTGGTACCGGAAGTAGAGGGAATATCTCGCAGGGCTTCGCCTTAAGCCGGAGCGAGTATGGTGGACTATGAGAGAGCCTTGGTGATATAGGGTTTAGACACACCAATTAGAAGGGGCTAAACCAGCGGCTAGGGAAATTAGAAGCTCTAACTCGGCGGCTTGGGAGAAATCCCTAGGCTGTGGCTAGGGTTTAGGTTTAGAGGGAGGCAACTTGTGTGTCTAGGAGGGGAGCCCTGCCCCTCCTTATATAGGTGGAGGGAGGCGCCGGCCAAGGGGAGGGAGTCCCTCCCCAACTCGGATCCCTAGTGGGCCGGCGGTGGAGGAGGAACTCCTCCCCAACTCGGTTTCCCACTTCTTCTCCACTTTCCAAAATAGCCGTTTGACTTTTCAAACTAGGATTTGATTAAACCCTTTATTTTGTACAGCGATGACACCTAGTACATGATGCAATCATTCCAACTTGCAATGACACATTCATGTACCCTTCCCCTCCGGAGTGCCGGACATTCCGGAACTTTCTAGAACATTCCTGCTGAAAACACCGGAACCATTCTCCAACCCCGAAACAGGACTTTCCTTATATGAATCTTATTCTCCGGACCATTCCGAATCTCCTCGTGATATCCCGGATCCCATCCGAGACTCCGAACAGAATTTGGTCTCTTACTCATCATTCCATAACTACTCAACAACATCGAATCCTTAAGTGTGTCTCCCTACGGTTCGTGAATTATGCGGACATGATCGAGACACTTCTCCGATCAATAACCAATAGAGGAATCTGGAAATTCATATGGCTCCCACATATTTCTACGATTACTTTGCGATCGAATGAACCACTTACATACGATACCAATTTCCCTTTGTCTCACGATATTTTACTTATCCGAGGTTATGATCGTCGGTATCTTTGCATACCTAGTTCAACCTCGTTACTGATAAGTACTCTTTTCTCGTTCCCGTGGTATGTGATCCCTTGTGAGCCAGTCACATGCTTGCAAGCTAATTGGATGACATTCCACCGAGAGGGCCCAGGGTATATCTATCCGTCATATGGATGGACAAATCCCACTCTTGATCCATGTGTCTCAACCAATACTTTCCGAACACTCAATGCCACCTTTATAGCCACCCTGTTACGGTGTGGTGTTTGATGTCATCAAAGCATCCTTCCGGTAAAGGTGATATGCATGATCTCATGGTCGAAGGAATTAGGTTACTATGTATCAGAAAGCTTATAGCAAATGAACTATATTAAATGACTTGATCTTTATGCTACGCTTAACTATAGGAGTATGTCCATCACATCATTCTCCTAATGATATGACCCTGTTGTTAATAACATCTCTATGTTCATGATCAGGAAACCATGATCATATATTAACCAACAAGCTAGTTTAACAAGAGGCTTTACTAGGGACTCTTTTATGTTTACAAATCACACAAGTATTAATGTTTCCGGTTAATACAATTAAAGCATGGTATGTAAACATTTATCATAAGTATGAAGATATGATAATAACCACTTTATTATTGCCTCTTGGGCATATCTCCAACACCACCAACATGACACTCATAACGGGATCATACCAATCAGGAGTGGTACGATTTCTCGTTGACCCGCGAGGTTCTGTAGCAACTTCAACCGAAGTTTCATGATCATCATCATTAGCTTCCTCTCTTATTGGTGCAGGCACCACAGGAACTTCTTCTGGTGCTGCGCTACTCGCAAGTTCGAGAGAAGGTTCGACAACCTCGTCGAGTTCTACTTTCCTTCCAGTCACTTCTTTCGAGAGAAATTCATTCTCTAGAAAGGATCCATTCTTGGCAACGAAGATTTTGCCTTCGGATCTATGATAGAAGGTATACCCAATAGTTTTCTTTGGATATCCTATGAAGACGCATTTTTCCGCTTTGGGTTCAAGCTTGTCCGGCTGTAACTTCTTTACATAGGCTTCGCAACCCCAAACTTTAAGGAACGACAATTTAGGTTTCTTCCCAAACCATAATTCATACGGTGTCGTTTCAACGGATTTAGATGGTGCCCTATTTAAAGTGAATGCGGTTGTTTCTAATGCATAACCCCAAAATGACAGCGGTAAATCTGTAAGTGACATCATAGAACGAACCATATCTAAGAGAGTTCGATTACGACGTTTGGACACACCATTACGCTGTGGTGTTCTCGGCGGTGTCAATTGTGAAAGTATTCCGCATTTCTTCAAATGCTCGCCAAACTCGTAACTTAGATATTCACCTCCACGATCAGAACGTAGAAATTTAATCTTCTTGTTACGTTGATTCTCAACCTCACTTTGAAATTCCTTAAACTTCTCGAAAGTTTCGGACTTATGTTTCATAAAATAGATATACCCATATCTACTCAAGTCATCCGTGAAGGTAAGAACATAACGATAACCACCGTGCGATGCTACACTCATTGGACCACACACATCGGTATGTATGATTTCCAATAAGTCCGTAGCTCGCTCCATCATAGCAGAAAATGGAGTCTTAGTCATTTTACCCATCAGACATGCTTCGCATCTTTCAAGTGATTCGAAATCAAGTGATTCAAGAAGTCCATCGGAATGGAGTTTCTTCATACGCTTCACTCCAATGTGACCAAGACGACAGTGCCACATATAGGTCGAGTTATCGCTCGATTTCAAACGTTTAGCTTCAATGTTATTAATATGTGTATTTCCACTATCGAGATTCAATAAGAATAGACCATCTATTAAAGGTGCATGTGCATAAAACATATTACTCATATAAATCGAACAACCATTATTCTCAGACTTAAACAAGTAACCGTCTCGCAATAAACAAGATCTCGATATAATGTTCATGCTTAACGCAGGCACCAAATAACAATTATTTAAGTATAAAACTAATCCCGATGGTAGATGAAGAGGTAGCGTGCCGACCGCGATCACATCAACCTTTGATCCGTTTCCCACGCGCATCATCACCTCGTTCTTCGCTAGCTTCCGTTTATTCTGCAGCACCTGTTTCGAGTTACAAATATGAGCAACCGAACCAGTATCAAACACCTAGGCACTACTACGAGTACTAGTGAGATACACATCAATAACATGTATATCGGATATACCTTTCTTCTTGATGTTGCCGTTCTTCAAATCCGCCAAGTACTTTGGGCAATTCCGCTTCCAGTGACCTTCTCCCTTGCAGTAAAAGCACTCAGTATCAGGCTTGGGTCCAGCCTTGGTCTTCTTCGTCGGTGCGGTAACTTTCTTACCACCCTTCTTGAAGTGTCCCTTTTTGCTTAGACTTGCCTTTCTTGAATTTGGTGGTCTTATTGACCATCAACACTTGGTGCTCTTTCTTGATCTCCACTTCTGCAGATTTTAACATGGATAAGAGTTTTGGCAACTGCTTGTTCATGCTTTGCATATTGTAGTTCATCACAAAGTTCTTGTAACTTGGTGGTAGTGATTGGAGGACACGGTAAATCCCCAAAGCATTAGGAATCACTATACCCAAGCTTTGAAGTTTGTTTGCGTGCCCAGACATCTTAAGCACATGCTCACTAACGGAGCTGCCCTCTTCCATCTTGCAGTTAAAGAACTTTTCAGAAGCCTCATAGCTCTCAACTGCCGCGTGAGTCTCAAAAATCAATTTGAGTTCATGGACAATATCATGTGGGTCTGAATTCTCAAACCTTTTCTGAAGCTCCGATTCTAAACCATACAAGATAGCACACTGAACTGTGGAGTACTGATTCTTCTGAGCGAGGTAAACGTTCTTTACTTCATCGGTAGCATCAGCTGCAGGCGGGTCACCCAGCGGTGCATCCAGCACATAGGTCAAATTACCAGCATTGAGGACAATCCTCAAATTGCGGAACCAATCCGCGAAGTTGCTTCCATTGTTTTTCAACTTTTCTTTCTCTAGGAACGCATTAAAATTGATGGTAGGGGCCGCCATTGATCTACAACATATTTGCAATAGTTTAGACTAAGTTTATGACAAATTGAGTTCTAATTAATAGTTAAATTAATCTAGGTGAACTCCCACTCAAAACAATATCCCTCACATTGTTTTAGTGATCACACGAACCAAATCCACCACATCAACACCGATCATCACGAGAGTTGATGTAGCTTCAATGGCGAACAATCGACATGTTCATCATATCTACTATATGATTCATGCTTTACCTTTCGGTGATCCGTGTTCCGAGACCATGTCTGTACATGCTAGGATCGTCAAGATCAAACCTTAGCTTCCGCATGAGCAAATCTGGCTTGCTCACGTTGTATACACTTGCGGAATCTAACACACCCGATCATCACATGGTGCTTCGAAACAACAAGCTTTAGCAACGGTGCTTACTAAGGATGAACACTTAAGAACTTGAAATTCATGTGCATGAGGGATCATCTTATAATGCTACCGTCGTTAACTAAGCAATACAAGATGCATAAAGGATTAACATCACATGCAATTCATAATATGTGATATGATATGGCCTTTCTTCTTTGTGCTTCCGATCTCCAACTTCAAGCACGAACATGATCTCCATCATCACCGGCATTGCATCAAGGTCAATGACGCTGCTCCATGGTTGTCGTCCACCAGCTTCAACTATTACAACTACTTTGAATAGACACGCGGGTCTTAACAGAAATTAAAGACAACCATATGGCTCCTGCCGGTTGCCAACTTACAATAAGGAACATTGCATACATCAAATATAATCACAATCATGGCCATATCGCATCACAGCACACCCCTGCAAAACAAAGTTAGATGCCTCTAATTTCTTTGCATATTTTACGTGGTTTGGGGCTTTCAATAAGTGTCGATCTAACTTACGAACAAGAACCACAACGTTGATGTTTGAACTATCAAGTGCCCGTTGAAAATTGGATCTTTACTACAATGGGAGAGACAGACGCCCGCAAAGCCACTTATGCAATACAAGTTGCATGTTGAGCATGGAGCAAGTCTCATGAACGATGTCATGTAAGGTTAGCCCGGGCCGCTTCATCCCATCATACCGCAAGATGCAAAGTACACAAGAAGCAATTGATAATAAAAGCACCAGCGCCCACAATGACCATTGTGTTCTACTCGTGCAACAGATCTACATATAGACACGGCTCTGATACCACTGTAGGGGTTCATAGCATGGAAAACAAAATTTTTCTACCGCATACAAACAAACAAGCCAAGATCTATCTACTAGATTGTAGCAACGAGTCGATAGAATAACTAACCCTCGAAGATTCCAAAGTGTTTAACGAGAGCGGATTCTCGTGGGTGATGTAGTCGTACTCTTCCTGATCTCAAGATCTCGTAGACGATCCTTCCGACGCTGCGTTCCGGCAGCGCTTCCGCAGTCGGTCACACGTTCGGTACTCGACGAAGACCTTCCTCTCCCTTGTTCCAGCAGGCAGCGGAGGTTGTAGCACTCTCCTCGCGATTCCGGCAGCACGACGGCGTGGTACCGGAAGTAGAGGGGAGATCTCGCAGGGCTTCGCCTTAAGCCAAAGCGAGTATGGTGGACTATGAGAGAGGCCTCGGTGATCTAGGGTTTATACACACCAAGGGGAGAGGGCTAGGCCGGCGGCTAGGGCTTGGGTCAGCCCAAGTCGGCGGCTAGGGTTTGCCCTAGGCGGCGGCAGCAGGAGGTGGCGGCGCCGACGGCTAGGAGCTAGGGTTTGCGGGGTGCAAGTTGTGTGCTTGGAGGGGCAGCCCTGCCCCTCCTTATATAGGTGGAGGGGGGCGGCCAAGGGGAGGGGAGTCCCTCCCCAACTCGGCTTCCAAGGCCGGTGGTGGAGGCAGAGGGACTTCCTCCCCAAGTAGGTTTCCTACTCTCCCTCCACCAAACAAAATAGCCGTTTGACTTTTCAAATTGGCGTTTGACTTTTCAAACTAGGACTTGATTTATCCCTTTATTTTGTTCAGCGATGACACCTAGTACATGATGCAACCATTCCAACTTGTTATGACACATTCATGTACCCTTCCCCTCCAAAATGTCGGACATTCCGGAACCTTCTAGAACATTCTCGATGAAAACACCAGAACCATTCTCCAACCCCGAAACATGACTTTCCTTATATGAATCTTATTCTCCGGACCATTCCGGATCTCCTCGTGATATCCCGGATTCCATCCGAGACTCCGAACAAAATTCGGTCTCTTACTCATCATTCCATAACTACTCAACAACGTTGAATCCTTAAGTGTGTCTCCCTACGGTTCGTGAATTATGCGGACATGATCGAGACACTTCTCCGAACAATAACCAATAGAGGAATCTGGAAATTCATATGGCTCCCACATATTTCTACGTTTACTTTGCGATCGAATGAACCACTTACATACGATACCAATTTCCCTTTGTCTCACGATAGTTTACTTATCCGAGGTTTTGATCGTCGGTATCTCTGCATACCTAGTTCAACCTCGTTACTGATAAGTACTCTTTTATCGTTCCCGTGATATGTGATCCCTTGTGAGCCAGTCACATGCTTGCAAGCTAATTGGATGACATTCCACCGAGAGGGCCCAAAGTATATCTATCTGTCATATGGATGGACAAATCCCACTCTTGATCCATGTGTCTCAACCAATACTTTCTGAACACTCAATCCCACCTTTATAACCACGCAGTTACGGTGTGGTGTTTGATGTAATCAAAGTATCCTTCCGGTGATGGTGATAAGCATGGTCTCATGGTCGAAGGAATTAGGTTACTACGTATCAGAAAGCATATAGCAATTGAACTATTAAAATGACTTGATCTTTATGCTACGCTTATCTATAGGAGTATGTCCATCATACCATTCTCCTAACGATATGATATTGTTGTTAATAACATCTCAATGTTCATGATAGGGAAACCACAATCATTTATTAACCAACAAGCTAGTATTATAAAGAGGCTTTACTAGGGACTCTAATTTAGTTTACAAATCACACAAGTATTAATGTTTCCTTGTTAATACTATTATAGCATGAATGTAAACATTTATCATAAACACAAAGATATAATAATAACTATATTTATTATTGTCTCTAGGGCATATCTCCAACAGTTTAAAAATAGATTTCCACGAAGCTCTTGACTCTATCTCGTGTCGTGCTCCTCGACATAAACTTGTTACAGAAGGTTTCCCAAAGCGTTGTTGTCCCTTGACCTCAGTTCTAAACCTATATAGTCAATCCGCGGTTCTCCTAAAAGGTATTCATGGTCCCAGTAGCCTCAGCCAAGAAGATCCGCTATCTCCCTTCCTTTTTATTATAGTAGCCGACTTCCTACAACTTCTCCTTTAAGCCTCTAAGTCAAGCCTAATCCCTCATCCATTCACGACTCCCATCTTTGTGTCGTTTACAATACCGTGGTGACTCCCTTATTATCATTAAATCCAATAGAGGCCATCTTCATAGTCTTAAGAGCATTCTCCGGGGTTTATCTTTGACTTAACTTCAATAAAGATACTTTTGTCCTTGTCCATATCGATCATTACATAACATCCAACCTTGCTTGTACCTTGGGGGTGCCAGATAGAATATTTTTTCCCCAAATCTCACATTCTTGTCTTTACCCCACTTCTCAAAAAATAGACAAAAGACTAGTTGGCTTTGTGGCCCACTTACTCTCCGACTCCTTGTCGGTGGCTGGTTAGATCAATGCTTCAGGCCTTGCACACCTATTCCATGACAACAATGTTGTTGCCTATAACTATCGCCCATGATATAGACAACCATTTTAGGGTTTCCTTTTGGACATGAGAGGAACTTGTGCGCAGTGGACAATGCAAAGTCACATGGGTAGAGAATTGTGATCCTAGTGACAAAGGTGGCCTTAGGTTGAAATGCGTAAGAAAACACAATTGTTGCCTTCTTATCAAACATCTGACTGCACTAGATCTTAGCCAAAATGCTAAGAAGGTATAAACATCTAACTAAAATTTACCCACGAGCAGTGGCGGCGCCATGAAATGCCAACAGGGTATTCATTCTATTTTTTCCCCTCAATGTTCTATGACAATTGACAACAACAGTACAAAACAGTGTAAAACTGTGTATAACGGTGTAAAACAGTGCAAAACTATGTAAAACAGTATAGAAAGTACAATATATCATTGAAGTAATGCCAATTCATAAATTTCATAATAACCACAATAAGAGCATTGAGGTTACCTCTTTGATTGAATCTTTGATAATTTGATCATATCCTCATATTACAAATTACATTGTAACTCTGCGATTACCTTGTTGGAAGAGATTGATGATATCCTCATCCTTTACTTGGTTGAAGAATTCTCTCTCAACAAATGTAACCATACAATTGTTCAAATAGTCATCACCCATTTTGTTCCTTTGCTTATTCTTCACATTGTTCATTGAGGAGAAAACCCTTTCAACACTAGCAGTAGCTACTGGTAGAATCAGTACCAACTTCAAAAGCTTGTAAACAAAAAAATATTGTTCATGCTTGTTCGTCTCGACAAGCATAATTGAAAGCTCACATATGTTCTTCAAGCTTTTGAACCTTTCATCTTTACGCACATGAGCAATATACATGTCTAATTTCCATGGAAGTCTTGCAAGCTCGTCAATTGTGAAATCATTAGCATAAAACTTTGTAGCAAGCCTAACCAACTTCTCTCGATCATAGGAAGCAAATAAGCGAAGTGGACTAAATGCTGCCATGCAAGTAAGTAGATCCGTGTTTACCTCATCAAATCTGTTATTCAACTTAGAAATTTGCCTATCAATGGCACTCACATACATATCAACATGGAAGCGATGGAAATTCATCGCACCTTTAAAGAAACCCCTTTTAGGTCGCCCAACAGGAAAGTAAGGACCCTCCATATCAACAACTTTGATCTTATGCTTTGTGCAGAAAGATGTGACCTTCATAAGAAAATCCTCCCAGCCAGAATCATCCCTCAAGCCTTGTAAGAAATACTTTGTGTCATCAAGAACCTGAATAGCATGAACAATATCGAATTCTTTTGCTTGCAAAGCTCTGCTCAAATCATCTATGAATCCAAATATTTCTTGCATCAAGTGTGCCATGAAAACAAACTCAAATGACCGAAATAATGTCAACATGGTTAGCGCCGCCTGTGCCTCCACACCATGGTACTCTTTTCCAATCTTGGTGAGAACTCGCCGTATTGCACCATACATAGAGATGACATGGTTCACAGTTCTGAAATGAGAGCTCCAACGTGTATAACATGGCCTTGCCAAACTCATTTCCTGATTGAGCCCACTCCCCGTTGCTACTTCTTCCAATTCCAATGCATAAATCAGTTCCTCGGATTGAGCTATCAGAAGCATTCTCATTTTTTTACAAGACATGCCAAGAACATTTAACAAGTATGCAAGTTGCTGAAAGAACCAAGTGCAATCACCACTCTCCTTAGCAACCGCAACAAGAGTTAATTGTAGTTGATGGGCAAAACAGTGAACATAATAGGCAGAAGGAGACTTATCCATAATAAGTTTTTTAGTCCATTGGCATTACCTTTCATGTTACTAGCTCCATCATACCCTTGCCCACGAGCCATCGCAAATGTCAAATTGAAATTCATTATCATTTGTTCAATTGCAGCTTTAAGTGTCAAAGAGGTAGTATCTTCAACATGAGCAAGACCAAGAAACCTTACTACAGCCCTTCCTTTCTTATCAACATAACGCAAGCAAACAGCCAACTGTTCATTCTGATACACATCACTAGACTCATCTGCAAGTATTGTAAAATGGCCACCATCAAGTTCTTCAATGACTAGTTTAGTAGTCAACTGCGCACAACATTTTATGAGCTCATGTTGTATATCATGGTGAGTCACCCTACAGTTCTTTGGAGCATTTTTGAGAACTACCTCGTCAACCTCTTCAAAATTTCCTGCTAGCCAATTTAAGAGCTCGAGGAAATTTCCTTTATTTAGTGAGTCTTCACTTTCATCATGTCCTCTAAATGCCAAGCCTTGGTGTAATAGAAACCTCAAACACTTGAGTGTCCATGTCAAATGCTGCTTATATAAAGCCTTGTACTGTGAAGTGTTTGAAGCAAGAGACTCCCGAATCGATGCACATGGTGTAGTGAACATATCATACTTCTCTTGAGCTTCAACATGAGCACTACTAAGACCACCTTCATGTCTTGTCAATCTCGATTTCATGTGCCAGTTTCTAAACTCTTTATTCACAAATGAATCTCCACCAGGACATTTTGTTTTATCTTTGAACAAATAGCAAACAAAGCAGAAAGCAGCATCTTTGTCCACACTGTACTCAACCCAGGGATATTCTTTAAACCAAAACATGCAAAAGCGACGGTCTTTTCCACTTGTACTTGTAATTGGAAATTTATGATTCTTTGGTTGACATGGTCCCATCTCAATGTATCTCCTTTTTACTCTATCTTTGTCGTTGGCATCACACCTTGAGATGAGAATCCGCTTCCCTGAATCATGTTCGAGTGCCCCCAAATCTTCTTGTGTTTCTTCATCCTCTTCATCGACAGTTTCTTCATCTTCTACAATTGGATTTGGGATTGCACGGCTGCTCTCCGGTTCACGTTCTTCATCCGGCGGTGACACTAGTGCCAACTGCAAATTGTTCTATGGCTGATCATAAGAACTACTTGCTTCAACAATTGTTTGATTCGGTGTGGCTGTTTTATTTATCTTTTTGACTTATGATGTTTTTTCCCACAATGAAAATATGCTGCCGCCGCCAACATCACTTTTCTTCTTAGAAAATTAGTCCACTAGAAAATATACCGAATCTAGAATTTACAATATCGATTTTAGTAAATCTAAAAAACCAAGACTAAAAAGAGAGAAAAAGAATGGAAACAAACCTGGTTGCCGTGTTTCCAATTTGCCTGGCGTTGTCAATTGCCGTGCTGCGCGTGCGCCGCCAGTGTGCCGGCCGGCTGGTGTCGCCGTCTCTACGATCACGGGGGCCGGAAATACGATCAGTTGAAGATCGCGTGGCGGCGTGCACACGCGGGGCTGCGGACGTGGGAACTGGGAATACGATCGATATGGGCAGAATACGATCGATGTAAGTCGCTTGAATTTTCTATGGGCCTGGCCGCCTGGGCCATATGCAGTCAGCAGTTCTATGGTTATGTGTATAATTTTTTTTTTGCTTAAAATCATTGGTATTCGCAGGGCATACCCTCAGCGCCGCCTATGCCCACGAGACATTTCCCATTAGAAATCTTGTTTTTCTCTTTCCCATAGATGGAATAATGCCCATAACCTTGAAGACTCTTTGGCTAGATTCTATGGTATGGAAGGACTTTGTATCCGCCCTCCCTTCTTCCGGTCCATCTTAAAAGTCAATGTTGGTAATAGAAAAGCTACTGTCTTTTGGTTAGATATGTATATGTGACATGGTCGGATATCTTTATCGACCGCTTTTTACAATGCTGTACTCCCATATTCTCACCCCCAACTCCTAGGTTGCTTTCGTCGTTTTCTAATCCCATGTTAAATCATCATCAGAAGTTCCCAAACCAAATTTACAACGAATAAATGTATATGGCCAACGTTTTAATTCCAACAATGCTACTTTACCATTTATTTATGAGCATTGTAATTTTTCTCAGAAAAATGAACCGAGAAAAAATTAAAAAATAAACAGAGTGTACAATATCTAGCTTTTTTTAAATAATACGTTTTTTAATAATTTTTATAAATAATATACGAATTGAAAGATTTGCAATTCTAGTGCGGCGTCGGCTTGAATAGCCGATCGGGACTCGTCTGCTTTTAAAAAGCAGATTAATCCTGTAGTCCCGCCTATTTTCCACACCGCCTCTATAACTTGTCGGTATTTCACTCTCCAAGCCGACGAGTCCTGAAATGCTGATACCACGCTAGAACTGCAAATTTTTCAATTTATATTTTATTTATAAAAATGATTTAGAAAAACATATTATTTTTTTAAAAATAGCCAATATCTAGCTCCAATAAAGCAAATGCTCCGAGACCTGCCTTATGTAGAAATAAAAAGGGAAAAAGAAAACGACACCTGAGAGATTCGAACTCTCGCGGGGAAACCCCATGTACTTAGCAGGCACACGCCTTAACCACTCGGCCAAAGTGTCTTTGTTGTGTTCTCTACGTACAGGATGTTACTTTAATCGTTAAAAATTTCGTATGCACCTTTAGTATTACTTAATCTTGGATTGCCTCTCCCGCGAATAGTCAGATCGGCCAATCTGCCCTGATGAACCCCAGAGCCGTACAGACACCTCGTCCTCCGGCGGCGGCGGTTGACACCGGCGATGAGCCACGAGACGGGCGCGTCATGAGGGAATTCTTAAGCTCGCTGGGCCTCAAGGAAGGGGATTACGAGCCGGCGGTGGTGCAGCAGTTCCTGATCCTCGCCTACCGATACGCCGGCGGCGTGCTCGTCGACGCGCTGGCCTACGCAGATCATGCCGGTAGGGGCACGTCCCTTGAAGCGGAAGACGTCCGCCTCGCCATCCGCTCCAACGCCACCTTCTACCTCCAGCTGCAGGGCCGCGAGGTACGCCGATCTGTCCTCGATGGGGTTGTGGTTGGTTAGATCCGCGCGTGCATTTCTCCCTTTTCCGTTCCCTTGAACTTGGATGAAATTATGTGTTTCTGACACATCTAGATTTTCACATGGATAAGTAGTAGGCAACAAAACTAATTTGTATAAGAGAAGAAACTGAATATACAATTATGCATACAAAAAGAAAGAGCGCCGTGAAGCTTCCAGGTAAGCTGGAGAGGCAGAGATTCGGAGATAGGATTAGAATATGCAGGGAAACTAAATCGATGTAATGGAACGAATGGGCACTGAATTTATCCCACTGTTGGCCTAAAAGGAAGATGTCCGTTCTCTCTTTACACCGAAAGGAGCAAACCTGAACATCAGACAATTAGGCCACTCCTAATGCAGTATCTGTTATCACTCCTAATGTACTGGGGTGTATTACATTAATTATTTGTTCTATATATAAGATAGAGCCCATTAAGATAGTTGTCTCTAAACATCTACCATCTCCCTTGAATGTGCGATAAGAGACAACGCCACCTTGGAGCATTAGATTGGCCTAGTTATTACAAAGCTCAACAAGTATCAAATTGGAAATAGAATTGAAAAAATATGTTAATGCATTGAGAATTCATGTATTACAAGGCCTAGTGCTGAATTGCAACTTTGTTGAGACATAAAGCCCCTGATAAATTTCTGAGTTTGGTACTGGTCGTCTTCAGGACTCCTGATGCTCATGACGATGCAATGTAGAAAAAAATTCTTTGCCAACTGATAGTCTGATACACACGAATTTTCCATGGCACGAAAATGATTTCATGTTTTCTTTTGAAAACAGTAGCTTGGTGTATTTTGCTAATAGATTGATATGAGGCGTAGCATATTCGGATCAATATATTGTAGTGGTATAGAGACTCACTTTATGTAGTGGCCCCGTTCATAGCTTAATGCCTCTACAACCCTAGATATATCTATGCTTAGCTAGTCACTTTTCTACAATACAAATTAAAATGGTAGGCTAAAGTCTGGTTAGGTTGGCCATCGGTTTGTCTCGATTTTTTTTACTGATCAAACAGTAGAACACTATTCTCCTTCAGCTTATTGCCAAACACACTCAATACCTGAAAAATTATGAGCAAGGATACCGATGTTCACATTACTTAATATAGAACTCCAAAGCCACTTTTGACTTCAGATACATAATCATTTAGCAATATCTAGTCATCACTAGGTGTTATTACCTATTTCTTGTTTTTATATTTCCTACCATGATACTATTATAAATGACCTTATCTTCATATATATTCTAGTATTAAAATTAGCATGTATACGCACACTTAAAAAATATTATGATAAAAATTCCGCCAATAAAAAATAAGTTGCTTTACCAATGATTTACCTTATGCTGGATTTTTTCACTGCGAAGTACTAAATATTTTCCTGTCATTGAATACACCATGGTATGGAAAAGGTGTAACCCTCGCACCATCGTTGACACTCAGCCTTGTGAAATTTCATCTTTAGTGTTGACATTTTTTACAAACAAAAACATGGTAATTTAAAATTCTTGCACTACCAGCTCATCCTTTCTATGAAGTTTTGTTGCCACCTAATGGATGATGGTTGGCCACCATCAATCAGATGGGTGTCACTGTTGCGACTAGAATTGTTTCCATATATTGTTTGGGTCAGTTTCGCACGCCACCGGGAACTTCTGTTGAACCACCGACAGTTCTGGTAAATCGGAACACAAAAAATAGAGAGAAAACACACCCTCGTTGGAAGTAGACCGGAAGTTGGGCTGGTACTACTGCCCAAGCAAATTTGTATGGCGACGACACCAATTAGGAAATTATTGTTCTTCTCCTCGGCTAGCTCGAAAGTGTTGATATAATGTAAGTGGCGAGGACATCCCTACTGATTTGCTATCTCCAACTCCTAATGAAGTTGTCGATGTTGCTGCCAAGACCAAGTCAAATGAGATCAGGATTGGACCTATTACTCGAGCTCGTGCCAAGCTACTTGAATAACAGGTGAATTCATTCCTAATGAATCTGGTATTTTTATTGATGAGAATTTTATACTACCTAAGTCTATGCACTTGTGTATGATCAGGCTCGTTGAGGAAGCAAGCATGGCGCAAGGAGGAGGAGGGCTGCAAGAGGAGCCCATCGCGATAATCGTCCAAGGATGCACGAGGGAGGAGCGGGAGGAAGGCACAAGAGAAGATCATCAAGAAGGACGCGAAAGTTCCTGCGTAGACTGGAGTGTTCGGCCTGTGTCACCCGGACTATCCAGCCTACCCGAGAAGCAACGATGTGTTTGCCAGCCAGTACACCAAATCGAAAACCACCCGGAAACTTTGAAGTTTCCGGCCGGACCAGATTGTCCGACACACTCCACCCGAAGTGTTTGATCCGACCGGAATGTCCGGCCCGTATCAATCGGAATGTCCGGTCGCCGACCGAATTCTGGTCCGAGTCAGTTGTATCAGTTTGAGTCGTAAACCTCTTTGTTTCTCTCGCCGTCCTAGCCGCCCATATAAGCCTTGGGATGCCCCCATAGCTTAGTTTAGACCATGTTTAAAGTAAAGCCTAGATCCGTTGAGTTGCTACTTGCTTCCAGTTGAGTCCATACACCAATTCGTATCGATCTGGTGTATTTGCTACTATCAATCAAGTGTGATCAGTTGTTCCATTGGGAATTAGCCAATTGCAAGTTTTGTGTGATCTGTTGTTCCATTGGGGATTAGAAGATTGCAATAACTGCTTTGTGGTCAGCGGCTACGTGCGCAAGGGTGTGAAGTTGCGAATATCTACAAGGGTCGAGAGCTGTTGCATTGGCACCAGGGATTGATCGAGAGGTTCGTGAGCGTCATACAAGTTATCTTCACCGACTATCATCATCTATCACCCTCGCTTACTAAGAGGGATGATTCAAAGAGAGGTCGGTGATGTCCAAAAGTCACGAGAAAGATAGTGACCCAAATTACCCGGCATTTTGGGGGGCTGTCGTGAGTTTATGAAAAGAGACGCTTTTGAACGATCAAATCATCTAAAGGGTGATTGTTTCACCATCCGCTGTGACATTATGGTTTGCAAGGATTTCAACGCCCACAATGCCGATGGCACCCTGTGTGAGATACATGACCAACCATCTCCTTCGGAATAAGGTGGGTTTTGATGTGACATTCAAGGTCAACGGCAAAACATTCACTGCACACAGGTGTGTGGTTGCATGCCGATCAAAAGTCTTCATGGCACAACTCAAATGCCATGAAGACTTTTGATCGGGCGGCAAGCACACACCTGTGTGCAGTGAACGTTTCGTCGCTGACCTTGAATGTCACATTAGAACCCACCTTATTCCGAACGAGATGGTAAAAATGGTCATGTATCTCAGACAAGGTGCCATCGGCATTGTGGGCGTTGAAATCCTTGCAAACCATAATGTCACAGCGGATGGTGAAACAATTACCCTTTAGATGAGTTGATCGTTCAAAGGCTTCTCTTTTCATAAACTCACGTCAGCCCCCCAAAATGCCGGGTAATTTGCGTCACCATCTTTCTCGTGACTTTTGGACATCATCGACCTCTCTTTGAATCATCCCGTCAAAATTCTAACGAACATCTCCAAGTGGTTTCATGCTGAGAATACACTTTGCTGGACCCAAGTCTTTCATGGCAAAACTTTTGCTCAACTCTTTCTTTAGCCTAGCAATCCTAAAGATATTCTTGCCAACAATCAAGATATCATCAACATAGAGCAATAATATGATAAAATCATCACTTGCGAATCTAACTAAGCATGCCCATTGGGCCTCCTCCGGGTATAAGATATACCGGTCATAACATCTCTCCCCGTCTGCGCAAACAGCTCGTTCTCGAGCTGGTAGTCTGGGTAGTGCTGCTGGAACTCAGCACGATGCTTCCAAGTAGCCTCCTCCTCCGGCAGGCCCTCCCACCGAACCAATAAGTACCACACGTCACGACGGAGCTGGGCGCGCAACACCTTTGCCGGGCTAGGGAGCAAACGCCCATCCGTAGTCGGAGGAAGGGCCGACGGAACGGTCGGTGCCTCCCCACGATAGGGCTTGAGCAGCCCCACATGGAAGACGTCATGTATGCGAGCTCAGGCTGGCAGCTGAAGGCGATACGCCAGCTGCCCAATACGCTCCAGCGTAGCGGGGACCCAGCTTGCGTCTCGCCCGTGGGTCAAAGGACTGAGTGGAGCGGTGAAGAAGGCGCAACCACACCCAATCCCCCACCGCGTACTCCACCTCGCGATGGTGGCCGTCGTAGTAGTGCTTGGCCAACTGCTGGGCCTGGATGAGACGCTGCCGCACCTCGGCAAGCATCTCATCGCGGTTGCGGAGGAGCTCCCCCGCAGCCTCCGTCCGAGCCATCGCCGGATCCACCGGCAGGATGGGTGGAGGCGGTCGCCCGTAGACCACCTCAAACGGCGTGGCGCGCAGGGCGGAGTGGTAGGAGGTGTTGTAGCAATACTTCGCCCATGCAAGCCAATCCACCCAAGCGCGAGGACGATCACCTGTAACACAGCGCAAATACATGGCAGTCACCTTGTTAACCACCTTCGACTGGCCGTCCGTCTGGGGATGGAAGGCCGTGCTGAACCGGAGTTTCACCCCCACCATCCGGAAGAGATCACGCCACACATGCCCCATGAACACCGGGTCCCGATCGCTGACGATCGACGCGGGAAACCCGTGGAGGCGGACGATGCCGTCGAAGAAGGCACGAGCCACCGACGCGATAGTGTAGGGGTGTCCGAGCGCGATGAAGTGGGCATACTTGGAGAAGCGACCAACCACCGTGAGGATGACGGACTTGCCGCCCACCTTGGGGAGGCCCTCGATAAAGTCCATGGAGATGTCGGCCCAGACCTGAGATGGCACCTCCAGCGGCTGCAACACCCCTGCCGGCCGCAGGGTCTTCGTCTTGTTGCGCTGGCACGTATCGCAAGAACGCACCCAGTCCCGGACCAAGGCCCGATCACTGGGGGATGTAGAAGTCGGCACGGAGACGGTGGAGGGTCTTCTGAACACCCTCATGACCGGCTGAGTGGGCCATCAGCAGCACCTGATGGCAGAGGTCGTCGTGGTCGGGCACGAAGATACGACGCCCATGTAGGAGCAAGCCATCCACCAGGCGCCATGGCTCGTCTAGCTCGCCTACCTCCAACTGTTGCCGCAGGAGTTGTGCGTCCGGGGCGGCTGTGGTGGCCCGACGAATATGGTCGAAAAGGGCGAAGGTGGGGCCCGAGCAGATGCACAACATCGTCCCCTCGGCGTCACCATCAGCCGTCTCAGGGTTGGCGTCGCGGCGAGAAAGGGCATCAGCCACGGTGTTGAGGCGCCCTAGACGGTACTCGACTGTGAAGTCAAAGCCGAAGAGCTTGCTGATCCACGGATGTTGCGGCACCGTCGACAGCCGCTGGTCCAAGAGGAACTTGAGGCTGTAGTGATCCGTGCGAATTCGAAATGATCGACCCCACAGATAGGGCCGCCAATGGCGCACGGCCTGCACCAAGCCAATGAGCTCCTGCTCGTACGCTGCGAGCTTGAGGCGACGTGCGGCGAAGGGCCTACTGAAGTAGGCGAGGGGACCGTCGCCCTGGTGAAGGACGACACCGAACCCCGCACTGGAGGCGTCGCAGTCGGCGATGAAGGGCCGGTCGAAGTCCAGCATCTGGAGAACGGGGCCCGTCGTGAGGGCCCCCTTCAGGGCCTCGAAAGCCGTAGTAGCCTCGTCGTCCCAAGCGAAGGCATCGCGACGCAGCAGGCGCGTGAGCGGCGAAGCGATGAGGCCAAAGTCCCGGATAAACTTCCAGTAGTACCCGGCGAGGCCCAAGAAACCGCGGAGGGCGCGTGGCAAGTGTGGTGTCGGCCAAGCCGCGATGGCCGCCACCTTGTCGGCGTCCATAGCCACCCCCTCGGCTGAGATGACGTGGCTGAGGTAGGCGACCGACATCCCGAACGAGCACTTCGAGCGCTTAAGGTGAAGACGATGCGCTCTAAGCTCGTTGAAGACGATGGCGATATGCTGGAGGTGCTCCGCCCACGAGGTGCTGTAGATAAGTATGTCATCAAAGAAAACGAGCACAAACCGGCGTAAGTATGGGCGGAGGACGTCGTTCATCAGGGCCTGGAAGGTCGCCGGGGCATTGGTGAGGCCGAAGGGTATCACCACGAACTCGAAGTGGCCATGATGAGTCCGAAACGCCGTCTTGGCGATATCCTCCGGGTGCATGCGCACCTGGTGGTAGCCCGACCGGAGGTCGAGCTTGGTGAAGAAGCGCGCCCCATGGAGCTCGTCGAAGAGCTCATCAACCACCGGAATCGGGAACTTGTCCTTGAGCGTCAGGGCGTTAAGGGCGCGGTAGTCAATGCAGAAACGCCACGTGCCGTCCGACTTGCGGACGAGGAGTACCGGCGCCGAGAACGGCGACGTAGAGATCCGGATGACGCCTGCAGCGAGCATGAGCGCGCACTGCCACTCCAGCTCGTCCTTCTGCAGCTGGGGGTAGCGGTATGGTCGCACCGCCACCGGTGCCGTGCCCGGCAGAAGGTGGATGTGGTGGTCGTACTCCCGGACGGGCGGCAGGCCCTGGGGCTCGGCGAAGAGGTCGCCGTGTTGCTACAGGAGGTGGGTCAGCAGCGGGTGCTCGGCCTCGTCGTCTACCGTGGCGAGCTGAAGCTGTGGCGCCGGATTGGTGCCCCGAGGCCCTCCCACCGGACGCGACGGCCCTGGTGCCAGAAGGTCATCGTCAGGGTGTCGAAGTCCCAAAGTATGGGGCCGAGGGTCCGCAAGAAATCGACGCCGAGGATGAAGTCGAAGCAGCCCAAGTCGATGCCGGCGCACGTGATGGTGAAGTGCTCGTCGCCGATGGTGAGAGGCACGTGCTGCACCAAGCCATGGCAGCGAAGGCGGTCTCCGTTGTCCACGGTTACTCGGAGATGATCCCCGCCCGTCGGTTGGAGGGCTAAGCGGCGCATGGTGGCGGCGGGCTAGAAGTTATGTGTGGATCCCGTGTCTAGCAATGCCACCAGCCGCTCGCCGTTAATCGTCACCGGCAGGAGCATGGTGCGCTCATGGCGGATACCGGCCAGCGCATGGAGCGAGACCACGAACGCCGTGGCTAGAGTGGTCGCGGGTGTGGGCGCGTCTGGCGCCGGTGGGGGCAGCGTGCCGGGCGCCTCGCCGGTGTAGTCGCCTCGTCGTCGTCGACCGTCCCCAAGTAGAAGAGGCGCGGACGGGTGTGGCCGGGAGCGTAGGGCTCGTCGCAGTTGAAGCAGAGTCCGATGCGACGACGCTCGACCTGCTCGGCCGGGGTGAGCCGACGGAAGGTCCGCGTGGCAGCCGGGGCGGGGGTCGCCGCGGTCGCCGGGCTCGACCGCCCGGCTGGCGCAGCCGCTGGAGGCGGGCGGGCGTCCTCCTCGGCCCGATGTGGCCTGCTGCATCGCTTGGGCACGACGCTCATACGCGCGGGCGTAGTACATCGCCGTCTGGAGGTCTTGGGGGGCCAGGAGTTCCACGTCCACCCGGATGTGGTCTGGTAGGCCCCCGATGAAGAGCTCGGCCCGCTGCTGTCCCGTCACCCCAGGAGCATGGCAAGCGAGGGCCTGGAAGCGTTTCAGCGAAGTCCTGCACCATGGTGGTGAACGGCAGGCGCCTAAGTTCCGCCAAGCGGCTTCCGCGGATTGGGGGCCCGAAACGTAGGAGGCAGAGCTCGCGGAAACGGTCCCATGGGGGCATGCCGCCCTCGTCCTGCTCGAGGGAGTAATACCACGTCTGGGCGGTGCCCCGGAGGTGATAGGAGGCGAGCCAGGTGCGGTTCGACGCGAGGGTGCGCTAGCCAAGGAAGAACCGCTCACACTGGTTGAGCCAGTTGAGGGGGTACTCCGAGCCGTCGTAGGTGGCGAAGTCGAGCTTGGCGTAGCGTGGAGGTGTCGGGGCCGCGCTACCATGGCCGTACGGCTCGGTGCGGGCCGCGTAGGAGCCGGCGAACCCCGAGGAGGGGGGTCCGGGAGGGAAGGCCGCGGCAGGTCCCCGGCCGTGGTGTAGGCCGGCGGGGGCGAGGACGCAGTGAGCCACACCGGAAGCGGTGACGGCGACGGGGGGAAGCGGACGTGCTGAATCGGACGCCACCCGGGACGGTGGCCAACGGGCCGGTGCTGAGGGGCAGCCATGGCAGGGGCGGAGCCTGCTGCTGCACGCTCGGGAACGCCGTGGACCACGGCAGGGAGGACGGCGCGGTGACGGCAGGCGGCTGCGGTGGTGGCGGCGGCCCCTGGGACGTCATCAAGTACAGTCGGATCCCTTGGACGCGGTGACGAGGTCGTTGAGGGCCCCGGTCATCTGCTCGGGAGTGTAGACGACGGGGACCGGCGCCGGGGCGGACGCCTGGATGGTGCCGGCGGCCGGCGCGGGTGCGGTGGTGGTGGTGGCCGGTGGAGATGACATGATCGAACGAGAGCAATCTAATACCAAATTGGTAGGATCGACTACTCTACCAGATCTAGGGCGGAGATTGTAGGGGAAGGAGGGAGTGGTGTGCGAGCGGAGGCGAGGTCGCCGGCGGCTGGGCGCCGTCGTGCGGGCGCAGGGAGGCGGCGGCGCAAGCACAGGAGGCGGCGGCTAGGGCCGAGGGTTCCAACTCCTTCAGGAGTCGGCAGTAAAGTATGTTTATTCCTTGTCTTTCCACGTCTGATTACAACTCTTATATATAATGAAAATAAGATAATTGGGCTAAGCCCCTAACTAAGCCTGCCCATTGGGCCTCCTCCGGGTATAAGATATACCGGTCATAACATTGATCAACAACGGTTGAAACGTGTTGGACTTTCACGGGCTGATGTTGGGCTGCCAACACACCTCCATGTGGAGGGACATGGCCCAACATCATGTACAAGCCCCTGCTGCGCAAGGGGGCTTCTAGGGAGTTTAGTTCAAGGAGGTGGAGGCTTGATGGAATAGTTTGCTAGTTACTATACCACAGGCAGGTTTTATTATGGGTTTGATCTTACAAGTGGGCTTGAACATAATCAGCTGAAGGAAGATATTGCGTCACCTTTTCATGGTAAGTAAAAGATTTGTTTCATAATATTCAGTAGATGATTATTAGAATGAAACATGCTTGTTTGAGTTACAGCTACACTTTAGCAAAGTTACAGATTTTTTGTACTCCCTCCGATCCATATTAATTTTAATTATTGCTGAAGTGGATACATCTAGACATGTTTTAGTGCTAGGTACATCCGATTCAGCGACAATTAATATGGATCAGAGGGAGTAGTAGATTTTATGAAAGAAGTTTCGTGGTCAACTTTAAAAACAAAAGGATAAAAATGCAGAAGATCTAAAAAGAAGTTCATGTGTGGTGGAAGAGTTCTGTCAGATTGTGCGTGGCAAGCTCCTTATTCCAAGATCACCCTTCAGGCCTTTTTATATAGGCTTAATCAGATTGTGTCATGGCAGCTGCTGAAGGAATTGCTGATGGACGCCGGTGGCCGCTGAACGACCAGCAGCAGGTACGAGCTCATGTTATCTTGGAAGCAGGTCCGTGTCCTCTGGCTTTTGTTTGGGAAGATGAACTACCAAAACTGCACTATAGGCTGGTCTTGAAGCTAGGAATCTCGTCTGTTGACTATGTGCACATTTCTTTTGTTGCAGAAATCATTAGATTATATTGCTCATAGCTTACGATTCTTACATACATGAGTAGGTCTTTTTTTTGTCCATTGAACAGCATGTCAGGTTAAATCATTAACTCATTGTAGATGTTAGTTGAAAGAGAATTTCTAGTTTTATTACACAGTTTTATTGTAAATGTTAAATCATTAACTCATTGTACATATTTGTTTCTACCTAAGCGTACGAGGCACCCCTTTTATTGGTGTGGGATTCAAATTATGGAATTGCACCAAAGCTGATACTTTTTCAGGTTTTCTCTCCACATTGCAATTATAATTTACCAATTTTACTGATCTCATCATCCTTTCTATTGGTTTGTACTACAACAGACTCTGGAAGATTTAATTTCATTGCCTCTATGTATTAATTAGGTCTCCATCATTGGAAGGGGGAGCTAACTATGTATTTGTGTCAGGGTCGACAAAGGTGATTCTGAGTTTTTTCTATGTCTCATGCATACCCATTCAGTATGCTCGATTCATCTATATGTTTTCTTATACTTCTAGCACTTTATCATGATTTATTGTACTCCGTGTATTGTACTCTCAGTGGGATCCTCTCGAGCTATTGGCAAGAGTGGCTAAGATGTAAGTGTGGAATAATGCGAGAGATATAGTAGTTCCTACTAGGTAGTGGAGGCTAACCCAAAGCGTTTTTGCCTAGCTCTGGGCATCGGCCCGAACTAGCTTGTTGTATCTCAAATGGTTTTCCTTGATATCTTAGTTCAAAGACACACAGATCTTCTGCGAGTTCTCGAAAAAAAGTTAGACTACAGATGCACTTCCTATTTAGTGTCCAGACCCATTTTAATCCATTGAGCTGTAGATTGAATTTTGTAGTGAGGTATGAAGGCACGTATATATAATCAGGAGTCAAAGAACAACGAAACTCGGGTCACGGGTTTAGTGCACCTAGCCAGCATAGAATAATCATGTAAGCCTATTGCAAAAAATAGATCTGGTATTTATTTATCTTTTGTTATTTCTAGAATTAGATTTAGAAGACTGATTATATCTAATATTGATACAATCAACGATCTCTCCTCTTGGCAATCAATGAGAAGGCATGTGTGAAATGGAGCTTATCAGCAGGAAGAAGCTGGCCTAAATAGCCTGATGTCACTGGGATCCATTTGCCAGCCACATAGTGTAGCTCAAGAAAAATGCAGATCTCAGGATGTTCTTCCAATTGAAGCTGAGGAGTCTTCCCCAGTCAGTTATCCCAGGGAGAGATCTTCCCCTTCAAAGAGATGATAATGATAAATGCTGCTGAAGATAACATGTTCCATTCGCGCTGAAACCATATTGAATTATGAAACAGAAGGTCAGAAGTGGATGTTGTGTTTAAACTGCGCTCCATGAGACCATGAAGGGCAATGTTGTTCTGAATTCCTGGTTTCGGAGTGATACAACATTTTTAATCTGCCTGGATCATAAACTTTGACTTTGTAAACGTTATGTGCAAACTGCAGAGTTAGAGACTAGAAATGGAGGTGCTTAATTTTTATATGATTCTTATACAGGTCTAGCCAGATTCCCTTCGAATATATGATAATTGGACGCTGCTACCCGGCGGCGCCGCACGGGAGCGCTACCTATGCGGCGGCTGATGTCACGCTACGCTATGCACAGCGCACCGCGCGCGCGCCCATCCTGGTTCAACCACCGCGTGTGCTGACGTCATGAGCCAGAAATAAATAGTTGGTTTTTGTTTCTGGGCTAGAAGATTCTGGGCCACGTCATACCACACCACCCAGCTACCACCACCTTCTTCTTCCTCAAGGTACGAACAGATCTCAACCAGCATCACCTCCAGGAAGAAGAATACACAGAAAAAAAGAGCCTGATCTCGATGGAATCTCTCCTACACTTCAACATTCATAACTAGCAGAAAAAAATCAGGTACTCCCCTTTTATCCCTCCTTCACCGTTCCAAAATCTTGTTTTTAGAACAAATTTTATACAAAAACAATCATGGATAGAACAACAGATCTTCTCAGGAAAAAGAAAACATTTACTTGGATCTTGGGGATAGAACATTGCACAGAACAAAAAGGAAAAAAAAGATCTAAAATAGACAAGAACTAGTTCCCAGATTCTTAGGCTATTGTTCTTAACAGATTTCAGCTACCGGATTCTTCAAAACATGTTCCCAGATTCTCAAACATGGCCCTTACTTTTCTCTTCTATTCAAGAATTGCTCCAGCCCACTCTCATCTATGTTGAAGAACTTCTCTGCTTTCCTTTTCATATCACTGCATATACACATAAAAAAGATGTAATTATATGTTCTGTTTGATTTGCAGGATGACTGGAGAAAAAATAGAGATGGATATTGACAAACTTCTAGCAATTGACGGATCTAATGCAACTCTGTCAGTTAACGAAGCATCAATCAACAAAGGTAAAAAAATTAACTTCTAGATTTGAGCAAAACTGCAATGGGATGTTTGTATTGCCATGTTAAATTTGAGCAACTACCATCTTTATTTTGAACAACTGCCAGATTCTTAACTTCTAAATTGCCATGTTAAATTTGGGAAACTACTAGGTTAATAACTTCAAATTCCACAGAACTACAAACTACTAGCCCAGGTTCTTTCCTCATAGTTGCCATATTATTCATGTTGCTGGCAAGTAAACTACTACAATTCATGTTCTTTGAAAAAAAAATCTGTATGCTGACAGAAAATTGAAAAATGTCTACATTTTAAAAATATGCAGAGTTGAATTCCTCCAAAAAAAATGAAGGAGCTACTACTAGGGCTACATCGCTTGATGTTGCGTGCACTGAGATAACTTTACCCCAATCAAGTGCAGCTCATACTCCCCCCACAACACATGATGATACAAATGAGTGCAATGAAGTTCTTTCCACACCACAACCACCTACTGCACAGATGAGGTTTGACACTCTTGAGGAAGCGGAAAGGCATTACAAAATGAATGCACGGAGAAGAGGTTTTGGCACAAGGTACAACTACAGGAAAAAATCTGAAGCAACTGGTGCTATTATAAGAGCAGTTATAGTTTGTCACAAAGCAGGCCATCAAGCAAAAGATAAAGAGGATACGTAAAACCCTAAGCCAGTTGTTGCAGAGAGGAATAAGAGTACAAATCCAAGGACTAATTGTCCGGCAAGAATGCTACTGAAGCTAAGGGATGGCAACTGGTTGGTTACAGAATTTAGTGATGTGCACAACCATCCTCTGATTAAAAAATGGTCACTAACTGGTTTTCTGCGATCACACAGAGACATACCACATGAAGACCAGGAATTCATCAAAGTTCTACACTCAGTAAATATGGAGACCAACAGGATGATGCAAATAATGGCAACCTTGTATGAGTCGCTTGAGGGTGTGCCTTACACTTCAAAAGACATGGCAAACTTCAGAGCAACACTACGAGCTGAGAACAGGTACACTAACATGCAAGACACAATGGCATACTTCAAAGCATTGAAATCTCAAGACAAAGATTTCTACTACAGATTCGAGCTTGATGATGAAGATAGGGTTGCAAACTTGTTCTGGTTAGATGGAGCATCAAGAAGAGCTTACAAATACTACAATGACTGTGTGTCAGTTGACACGACGTATATGACTAATACATACAAGATGCCATTTGCACCATTCATTGGAATAAACAGTCATGGCCAGTCTATACAATTTGGTTGTGGCTTTCTAAGGAATGAGCTAGGCACTAGTTTTGATTGGCTCTTTGAGACATTCCTAATTGCAATGGATGGGCTCGCACCACTGAACATTATTACAGACCAAGACTTTGCAATGCGTTCTCGTATTGACAATAAGTTTCCAAATGCAAGGCATCGGAACTGCAGGTGGCATATTATAGGGAAAGCAACAGAGGAAATCGGTCCAATAGTTGTTGGTAATGAAGCACTACGCCAGGAATTGAATAACTGCATTAATTGCAGCTTGACACCGGCAGAATTTGAATCAAGGTGGAACACAATGATTCAAAAGTATGGCCTACAGACTCATGAAAAGTTTGCAGCTTTGTACGATAAGAGAAGCTTCTGGGTCCCTGCATACTTTATGCATGATTTCTACCCTTTCTTACAAACAACTCAACGTAGTGAAGGTTTCAATGCTGTCCTAAAGAAGTATGTAAAACCTTCAAACTCTGTAATTGAGTTTGTTCGTCAATACACTGCTTTACAAGCAAAAAATATGAAAGCAGAAGACAAAGAAGAAGCAGACTCGTCGCTTACTTCTGCTAGGACTTGGTGTTGGCACCCAATTGAGCGGCAAATGGCAAAAGTATACACCAGAAACATTTACAACCGATTCCAAGTAGAAATACATACGACAAACATCTCTAAATACTTATCTGGTTGAGTGCATAGTGAAATTTGTACCAAATTACTACAATCGGACGTATGAAGTTTATGCAGATCCTCAAAATGAAAAGTACAAATGTGGATGCTGCAAATTTGAACGGGATGGTATTATGTGCTGCCATATTCTAAAGGTATAAAAAAATACACTTGCCATATTGTTTTTGAGTAGTTGCCTACCAAGAAATGCATGACTGCCAGGTTTTTGAGCTTATTTTTGTTTTTGAATAAAATAATGCAGGCCATGGTCCAGCTTGGAGTAACTGAGATGCCATCTGCATATGTGCTTAGGAGGTGGACTTGGAGTGCAGAAGAGAACTTAGTAAAAGAAATACCAGGACAGCCTGCTGCCATGCCAGAAGAATCAAGAAAATGTGGCTAGCAGTAACATGCAATGAGTTCAAAGGAATGGCGAAGTATGCAAATGAAACAGACGATGGAAGGAAGATAGTTCGCATGCACTTGAAAGCTATGAAAAAAGACTTGGCTTGTCTTAAAAGAGAGACAGAAAAGAGAGCTAAAAGAGCTGCTGCTATGTGTGCTGCTGATGCAGATCATCCGCCATCAACTCAAAATGTAACAGCTCAAGCAGAGGCTCCAGTACCAAAAATGCCTACACAATGTGCAAGTTCAGGTCCAGAATCATTTCCTCCCAATCAACAAAAAAACTGCACCAACTACATCTGCGCCAGCATGTGATCCTAATGCAACCATGGAAGCAACCTCAGAAACATCACAAATCCCTAACATCCGTGATCCACGCATATCAAACACAAAAGGAAGGAAAAGAAAACATGCATTTGAGAACCCATTAAACATTCGCAGGAAGGAAATTCGAACATGCAAGCAGTGTGGCTCCACGCAACATGACTTCAGGACATGTCCACAACGAGGGCAATTGCCCGATAAGAAATAGAGACTACGCAAAACCCACAACTAGTATTTACTATAGTTTTATGGTGTCCTTGTTTTATATTCCTTGTCAAAATGATTTTGAACAGACCGATGTAATGTTCCGAAAGCTGGTCCAAATCCTTCTCAAAGATAAGGTCTCCTCCATTCCCCAACTGATAAAACTTGCTGTACTTCACGTCCATCTATAAGAATAGAGGATGAGTAGGTTAGCAGAGTGATCAAGTGTGTCAAAATTTTATGTATTTTGCAAGAGTTTTTGAGGAACATGAATTTTTATGAAAGAATCAAAGAGATAAGACTGAGAATAAGTTTTTGTAAATATTTGTTTTCTTTGGTTTTGAAACTAAGTTTTTGGTTCAAATGTCCAGTCTAACTAGGGTCTCCTATGGTCAGGATGGCTCTGATAGCAACTTGTCAACACCCGGATTTTTAATCCCAGATGCCTGTTATGCCATACATCACAATCCCAGGATTACCATTTTTGCGAGATAACAGAATTGGATACCACACTACATCATCCATTACAACCGTACATAAGGTCTTACACAAATAAGGATCTCATGATCCAGTTCTTAATACAACATCAAGCAGCGGAATACGTAATAATAACGGTAGCGTCGGCGAAGCTCCATCTTCGGGGTCACAGGCAATGCTGACGATGGGAGATGATCCTAGTTGTCGTAACCTTCCTGGGGTCCATCTTCCAAGTACTCCTCTTCATAGTCTGGCCATGGGAATAGCCAGGGACAAAGCCATGATTACTCTTTAAGTACTCACAAACTAGTACTAGCAGGTAAAGGGGTTTTTGGATAATAGGACACTAGGCTCTAGGGTTGTTTTGCAAAGGCCAGATTTATCTCTACTACTATTTATGAAAGCACTAATGCTAGTTGAAGTTTTATAACACCTAAAGGGGAACTTGTATTTCATATCACAACCCTGTTGTGGTCAAGTCAAAATCTCACTTCATTTCACAAGTCATTTTGAAAAGTCTGACGGGGGAACAGTATGGCCACTCCAACTGTCCATAACCGCGGACGCGACTATTCGAATAGTTTGACACTCTGCAGAGATTGTACACTTTCGCCACAACATTCGATACATCCGTCAGGAACAAATCCTGAATTCACCATACTCAGTATGCGGATAATCAATCCTAACCTTTCAATTACACGCCCTAGTATAAGCACCTCTCCTATGAGTTTGGCCTCCCAACCATGACCAACTGTCATCTTGGGTACTGCACATGTGGACAATCTTCACAAGGTAGCCTCAGCTCAGACCTTGGCCGTGAGGGAACTAATACTAAGGTATATAAGTTTCCAGTCAAGCCCTACCCAATCTTCGGGTATTGTGGTTGTACGATAAAATTGTAATAGTATCGCATCCAGACAATCATCAGTTTTATAAAGGGCTAAGGCTCATGCCTCAACATTTTCATCACCAAAATCATCCGGTGTTCGGAAACACATGTCCAAAACATTTCAATAGAATGATCCATCATTCCAAGGTTTTCATAACCATTTTTCCACCAAGTATTCCCATCTAAAGTTGATCAAGTTTTATGCTTAGCACTAGCATCTACAAGTGGGGGTGGGTACTAATGAGGGTTGTTAAACTAGTGGAGTTTCAACTAAGCTCAATCTCATGCCTTGGGATGACATCGAGATTATCTAGCTTAGGCCAAATTTTATGCTCTTTATGCAACCTTCACATATCTTTCTAGTAGCTACCATTCACTTAGGTAAAATCTATGTAAGAGCTTTGATAAAGAAATAAAGTAAGAAGCTTGTAAGTAAAACTAGGATTGGTTTATCAAGTGGTTATGATAACATATGCTTAAGGCATATAGTTGGCATGGTAACAAGCAAATATTTGCTTGCATAAATGCAAGTATAAGCTTGCTTAGGTATAGTATCAGCTTGCAAGGTTACTGGCTTGCTAAAGTAGAGTATCTTGCAAGTGTTAGCTTGCCTTATGCAGAGCAGTGGTTGAAGTTCTCCTCGGCTTCTTCTTCGTAGAATCCTCCTTCCTCCTCGTATCCTTCGTCGGTACTAGCGTCTATAAATAAATACGATGTACACAATCACCAAGCAATACTTAACTACTTTCAATCATCACACACAAGGGTCCTATAGATTATCTAGCATCATCACTAACATTACAAGATTTGGGTTTGGTTTAATTCTTTTTATTTTTAGAAGAGTAATTTCTACTCATTGAAAAACTACTTAAGATTTAATATTCTCCAAACCAAACATGGGATCATGTTGACACATGTCATCACCACATATTTTAGTTCATGGGAATGTGATTTAAAGCGGTGTCACAATTTAATAAGGTTTTACCCTTTTATTTTAATTAATTAAAGTGGCTAGAAATGCCTATGTGGCATTCTTTTATTACTTGAACAATATTTCTATAAGTAACCCTATATATTTTTATATATTCTGAAAGGTATAGTTAAATGTGATTTTTGAGAGTTGGAATCAACTCAAAAGCTATTATGGTTTAACTTTGAAAAATGTTTGAATGCAGAAAAGCTTCTGCCTTGTTATTTTTACCAAGGATGATCTACAGATCCAAATGACTTGAATCCAACAGGCTTGGATTCAGCATTCACAGACCTTTCCAACAAAATTGGTTTTATTCAAATTGGTGCACTGAATCGACCTGGGTTGATTTTTGAAAATGGGTACAAAAGTGTGTTTGAATTAAAAAGAAAAAGGTTTAATTTGAATAACTGGGCTGCGCGGGAAAAGTTACTGGGCCGGCCTGCTAAGCGCAGCGCTCTCGCGGGCTGTGTAAGTGGGTGTCCCCACTCGTCAGTGACACAGGGGGGTGCGAAGCGGTATGGGGCGCTGTGGGTCGTTCGATCTGATTCTAATCCAACGGCTGGGAGTCATCGTCGACGTTGAGCAACGCCGGCGAGGCAGAAACCTAGCGTGACAGGTGGGGGTCGCTGGAGGCTCATCGGGGTGCTGGCGAGGGTCGGCGAGGCGGGCGAACGACGAAGTCGACGACGGCGAATCTCCTGGTACCAGTGGCTTCTCCTGGGGCGGCTCCAATCGCTGGCTCCCTTCTTCTCCAGAGGCGGCGGGCTCCGGTGAAATTCTGACGAGGTGGTGCTCGCCTTGCTCCGGGAATGGTGTGGCACGATCAGTGAGGAGAGGGGAGTATAATGGTGTGAAGAATTCGACTGGGGGTGGCCTCTATTTATAGTCGAGCGAGGGGACCGACGGGGCGCATGGTGAGCTCGTCGGGGGCGGTGGTACAGACGGCTATCGACATGGGCGAAGGTAGGGGACGGTGCGGTGCTCCCTGGCGATGCTCAACGACATGGTTTCGAGGTGTGGGGCGGTGCGGCTTGGTCGGAACGCGGCGGTGCTCTGCGCGTGCCCGACGGAGATTTTAATGGCGCACAGCGCGCGTGGTCCGTGCGGCGGCGAACGAGCGTGTCTGCGAGGTTGCTGGGACGGTGGTGATCAAGTATGCACGCGGCGAGGGCGGCGCGCGGTCTGTGGGCGTCGGTCGAGTGTGGCGCACGGGGCATGCTCTCGGCATGGTTGCTGGCGAGGTTGGCATGGTTCGTGCGCGTGGTCCAGTGGCTGGCAGCATTCGAGCGGTGGACAGGGAGTGGCGGTGGGGTGTTGGATTGCTCCCAGACATGCTGGCTAGGCTTGTTTCTCCTCCTAGCTTGCTGTCTCCACTGGGGTGGCATGGTTAGCTTCGGCTGTTCACCATTGATGACAATGCCAAGCTTACAGTGGTGCTAGTGCTTAGTTTAGCTTGCTAGATGATCTACTGAGATGGTTGTGAGCTAAAGAGGGAACAAGTTAGGCTCCAATCACTGCTCACTATAGTGTTTAGATTTTGTTCGATTTGTGTCTGCAACCTGTTTGATGAAATGGCCGCAAGAACTCAAGTTTTGAATTTTGAAAAGATTTTTGGTGGGTGTGCTAGGTTGGTGCTGGTGAGTCTGCAGATGCTTGGGTTTTGAAAGTTGAGCTTGTTTGAGTGGTTTTTGAAAAAGTGGGATCTTCCCATATGATATAGATTCAATTTTGAATTGCCATTTAAACTATGCATTTGAAAGTTTCTGGATGATCACAAAGTGGGCCTTGATACTTTGTTATGAGTACATTCAAGGGGTGCAAAGATCCAGAAAAGTTTCTGTTAGGTTTTGAAAGTTTGAGACAGCCAAAGTTGGCATGGGAGTTAAATTGGTCAAAATGACCATTCCCTTAATATATTTGTTTTGATTTACTTGTCTTTATGAAAAGTGTGGGAAATGTTTTAGATAATGTTTATGTCACCTAAGAAACATTTTACAAGCAATGAAACAAACAAACAAGGTGGTTCAAAAGAATTTCAAAATCCATGCATACACATATGCATGCCTTCATAATTTTATTTAGCAAAGTTTTTGTTAACCCTAAATTTTGATGATTAGTGTTTGATGATCCAAGCTTAGTATTTTTGGGATGTTACAAGCTATCAGGTTAATTTCATTGTGTCTATCGGGTTTTGTGAGAGCAACTACCAGATTATTAGACGCAGCTATCAAGTTAATTTCATGCGCCTACCAGGTTTTCCGAGAGCAACCACCAAATTATTAGACGCAGCTATCAGGTTAATTTCATACGCCTACCAGGTTTTGCGAGAGCAACCACCACATTATTAAACACCACTATCGCCTACCGGGTTTTGTAAGAACAAGCACAACATTATTACACAACACTATCAGGTAAGTTTCATACTCCTACTAGGTTTTGCAAGAGCAACCACAAAGAAACCTAAATACACCAAAAATAAACTTTTCACTCACTTTGTGCGTTGCTTTGGGACATTAATTATCTTAAGATTGTAGTCTTGAATTTGAACTTTTGACTCAGCATAGTGGACTCCCCAAACTGCCTTGATATTGGTTATAATTGCATTTGCATGAGCCTTCAGGCTTTCACTATCTTCACCTCGCATTGAGTCTAAGGCTTCAAATCTTCCAGCCACGAAGTTTATGCTCAACATGTACCAATGATTTCCCTCTTTTGATCGAATACCAGATTCATCAAAAACTGGGAAAGAGACCTGAAAAATAAATATAAAAGTTTGGTTATTACCAGATTTTATAAGTGTGGTTAAAAAATGTGAAAATGCAGAATGTGATAAATTTAAAATAAAGGAAAAATGCTGAAGAGAAAACAACAAGAAAATGAAATAATATTCTTACGAGTTTTTTAACACTTAGTGAGTAATCTGATCGCCTTTTGAAAGTTGATACAACAAGCTTCTTATAGAACTCCCCAGCCAGCAAGTATGCAAATAGCTAATAAGGCACAATCATTTTCCCATCCACTTCATTTATTGATTGCAGGTACTCAATACCAACTTCCATGCAATGATTTTATAATTCTCCTCTAGCGTGAATAGAATTAGCAAGATCACCAGTGTACACCCAGCTATTTGGGTATTTGATAATCTGGTAGCTGGTTTCAAAAACAAAACAGAATATTTAATAGAGCTATCAGGTTAAATTAACACAACTACCAGATTTTTAAAGATCAACTACCACATTCCAAGATGCAACTACCAGATTAATTTATTTTTTTGATAATCTGGTAGCTGGTTTCAAAAACAAAACAGAATATTTAATAGAGCTATCAGATTAAATTAACACAACTACCAGATTTTTAAAGATCAACTACCACATTCCAAGATGCAACTACCAGAATATTTAAAGAGGAAGCCAACAAAAGTACTTACTTCTTTATTTTTGATTTACTCCGCCTCTGATGTTTATTGCTAAGCATGATCTTCTGGTATACCTCTTCTTGCTCAGGAGTGACTTTTAATGATTCATGAAAAAGTGATTGCACAAAGCGAGACGGGTTCATGACCCTTACTTTCTGTGGATGAACTTTTGGAGTAATGCTATGAATAGCATTACTGCCTTGTGATGTTTCAGGAGCTCCAGCCTCAAGAAAAGCTCTTCTTATTTTTGAAAATGCTGCACAATACTCCTCATATTTTTCAAGCTCTGCTTTGCCTCTCTCACTAAGGAAATCAGATTTATCTAAAATAAACATTTGAACCTCTTCCGATAAATTGAACTCTTCTATATCATTGTCACTGTCTTCCTCTTCAACTTTTTTGCTTGGTCCTTCTGTTGACAACAAAACATATGAACAAAAAAAATTAGAACAGCTACCAGATTTTTCAAAAAATGACAGTTACCAGATTTTTATTAGAACAGCTACCAGATTTAATAGGTACCAGATTTTTAAAAAACAAACAGCTACCAGGTTTTGAAAAAATAGATGCCAGGTTAATTAGAACAGTTACCAGGTTTTCCAAAAAAACAGCTGACAGTTTTTTGAAAAACAAACAGCTACCGGGTTTTGAAAAACAGATGCCAGGTTAATTAGAACAGTTACCAGGTTTTGCAAAAAAATAGCTGGCAGCTTTTTATAAACAAAAAGTAGCTACTAGGTTAATTAGAACAGCTTCCACAATACTTATAAACAAATACCAGTTTTTTTACATATGACTACAATTTTACAAAAAAAAGCGACCACCAGGTTGCTTAGAAAAGCCTACAAAACCTACCAGATTGTTCATAAATAACTACCTGGTAGTTTACATATCGCTATCAGTTTTACATATGAATAACTAACAGTTTTAGATAGAAGAGCTAAAATTGGTCTTCAAGAGCAAAAAATAAAGTGAAAATTTACCTTTTGGTTCAGCCCAAGCAACAGGAACAACATCTATTGCAAAAACTGGCCTCGCGTCTTCTTGTGAGGTAATCCCATCAAGGTCTGATGTTTCCTGTGAACTGATGCCTAGGTCGAAAGGTGGAGGTGTGAACATTCCAAAGCGATTATGTCTTTTTCTGCTACATGAAGGTGTACATGACTCTTCAAGCTTCCTTTTCTGTCCTCTCGCTACAGCAAAGTTCTGTTCTGCTTGGTCTACATTGGGCAGTATACCTTGTTTGATTACTGATTTTGATAAAGCAGTAACTAGATGCTGGACCATTGGAGGTACGTTCACTGGGCTTCTGCTCCCTATCCCTAGTTGTGCACCGACTAGGGATGATAATGTCCATGGCCTTCTTTTGTTGGTATTTGCTTTGCCAGAATTACCTAGTACTGTTGGTGACACAACCAAAGATCTGGACATGTTCTCTCCCAGTGCATTCTTTGTTGGCTGTTCCTTGGAAACCGTGGGAGAAATTGCAATTGCGGTACTCTTAGTTTTTCCATCATCTCCCTTTATGCTGCTGTTAATAGAAGCAATGCTGGCACCATTATTTGAAGTAGCAGTAGCATTTACCATGGGAGAAACTGGAATTGCACTACTCTTGTTTTTTCCATCAGTATCAACAGAGCTATTACTTCCACCACTAAAACTGCATGTATTGGTAACTGGTGCTGGTACTGTAGGTGAAAGAGCAATAGCAGTTGTCATTGATTTCCCATCATTGGTTAAAGAACTCTTCTTCTTTCCTTTTTCATAAACAATGGCTTCCTTGGAAACCATCAGTGACACCACGAATGCAGTTCTTGAACTTTTTCCATCTTAAGAATTATTCATAGATTTCCTATCTGAAACACTTGATGGGCTTGAATATTGACTATGGCTACAATTTTTTCAATTCTTGGAGATTTCCTGATGAATGTTGTGCTCACTAAACTTCTGTTTTTCCTGAGATCAACAAAACATATGTTAAAACAGTTACCATAGTTAAAACATATACATAAAACAGAAACTATGTGTTTAATTAGGAATAGCTGCCAAGTTTTCTCAATGTACATGCCAGATTGTTTATGAACATCTACCAGATTTTTAGATGAAGCTAAAAATTTTATACATGTTTTAGCAACATCTGCTAGGTTCCCCCCTCCCCCTATACATTCACATTTGCATAGTGTATTTATCCAACCAAAAACTAGTATATATTACCAGAAAAATATTGAGAACAATCTTGTAGCTACAGGAACACTCACACATGGTTACTGCATTATAGTGAGGTTTATATAAAAAAGTTGATCACCATACCTTTTACAAGGAGTTTTCCCTTCAGAGTTCATAACTGAGTTTTCTAGCACTTCTGATTTCTCATCTACTGCAAGATCATTGTTGCATCCAAGCTGATCATGTTCTTTTCGAACATTTGTCCCTCCAGATTTCTCAGGTTCCAGATTTTTCAGGTTTGTGCTTGGGCTGCAATACAAAAATGTAAGTTTAGATGAAAAATACACATTTGTACCTCTTCTAAACAAGACAAAACAAAAAAGCTTATTTTATTACCTCCTGCTGACGTTAATTCCTGTAGTCAACTTGTTTACAACCATATCATCATCCCTCACATGAATGGGGATCCCAATCTCTTTCGCAACTATCAACTTAATCTTATTATGTGTATCTGATTCTGCTGATGTAAAGTTAACATTCTTTTGTTTCAAATTGCTTAACCTAGCAGCTAGACTAGCTGCACTACCCCATATTTCCTCATCATCTTGTTGTGTGCACTGATTTGGTGAATCTGACAGAAATCCAGCATAACCAGTGCCACCATCAGATATATCCATATCACTGTCAGACGGGACACGAATCTGAGAGTGCATAGGAGGGACAGAAGCACTGCTACTGCCTTCTGCTTGTACCCCTTTAATTGGTGTTTGACCAACTCTTTTATTAGCAACCTCTGTCCTTGGAGCATCCTGGTTTGTACCATCAGGTGCACGCAGCCTGTCTTCATCCTCTCCTTCTGATGAAGAAGCATCATTATCTACATCTTCATTTGATTCATCTATGCCATCATCACTTACATCATTGTTGTTTTCTTCCTCTGTACAATCAGTCAACTCTTGTACAAGGTTGCTTAAGAGACCATTCAGGGACGATGCAAAATTCTGCATAACAGTTGACACTTTTATCCTCATCTGTGAAAAATAAAAGGAAAAGAAACATCATTAAGGATAGAATGGATAATTGGTTTATGAGTTTTTTTTCGGAGTCTCGGATCATATCCAGGACATCACGAGAGGTTCCGGAATGGTCCGGAGAATAAGATTCATATAAAGGAAAGCAGTTTTTGGATTTCGGAATTGTTTCAGAATGTTCGGTATTGTACCGGAAGGTTCTAGAAGCTTCCGGAGTGGGACCAACATGGCCCCACTTGTCGGAGGGGGGCGTGGGCCTACGAGGGAGTGCCCTTGCCGCATTGGGCCAGGGGCACAAGGCCCCATAGGCCCAGCCGGCCAAAACCCTAGGGGAAACCCTAGGGGACCTTCTAGAAGGAGGGGGAAAACTTGCCCCCCACTCCAACCCTTGGGGCCGCCGCCCTAGGGCTTGGAGGAGGGGCCAAGGGGGCCGGACAGCCCTCTATATAAAGAGGTCAGGGGCGCACCCTCCTCCCTCACCCCAAACCCTAGCCGCCATACTGCTGCCCTCCTCTCTCTCTCTCTCTCTCTCTCTCTCTCTCTCTCTCTCTCTCTCTCTCTCTCTCTCTCTCTCTCTCTCTCTCTCTCTCTCTCTCTCTCTCTCTCTCTCTCTCTCTCTCTCTCTCTCTCTCTCTCTCTCTCTCTCTCTCTCTCTCTCTCTCTCTCGACTGTGCGTAGGCAAAGCCCTGCCGCAGAAACTCTCCACCTTTGCACCACGCCGTCGTGTTGTAGATCCAATCTATCTCTCCACCCCACTTGCTAGACCGAGGAAGGAGGAGACGTCGAGGTGCCGTACGTGTGCATCTCTCGGAGGCGTCGCCACTTGCGGCGTTGGATCGGATCGGATCGTGAGGAGGAGAAGGCTAGTACGACTACATCAACCACGTTCCGTTGAACGTTCCGCTGTGCGATTTCTTCAAGGGTATGAAGATCTCATCTATCCCCCCTCGTTGTTTGCATCTCCTAGATTAGATCTTGGCTTCCCCGTTCGCATCCGTAGAAGTTTGTTTGATTTACTATGCTGCGAAACCCTTCATATATAGGAAAAGATTTTAACTGTTGAGAAATATATATCATATTTGTCTGAAGCTCAGTCCTCCTTGATTAATAAAATGGCTGCTAAACCTGAAACCATGGAAAATACCTTTGCTACTGCTCTTGCCATACAAGTTACTATTGATGAAAATGTTAGGCTGTTAGCTCAACTTCATGCTAAGTGGGAAAGGGAAGCTGAAATTGATAGGAACAATAGTGTGTGCACCATCACCACTAAACCACAAGTAGTCCCTATTCCTCCTCCTACTATGCCTAAGCCTATTGAGCCTACTACTAGTGATGCTAAGTTTGACTTTGATATTGATGGTTGCAATATTTCTGAAGTGATTATGTTCCTACAAAAGCTTGCTAGAAGTCCCGATGCTAGTGATATGCATGTTGCCTTTACCAAACACATTACAGATGCTCTTGTTAAGATTAAGGAAGAGAAGCTAAAACACAAGCTTCTATTCCTAGGAAAGTAGAAGATAGTTGGGAACCCATTATTAATATGCAAGTGAATGACTTTATTCTCAAAGCTTCATGTGATCTTGGTTCTAGTGTCTCTATTATGCCTAGGAAGATTTATGAAATGCTTGATTTGCCACCATTGGAAGATTGTTATTTGGATGTCCCACTCAATGATAATGCTAAGAAGAAACTCATGGGGAGTATTAATGATGTTCTCATTATGGTAAACAATGCTTATGTCCCTGTGGATTTCTATGTTTTGGATGTTGAATACAATGCTTCTTGTCCTATTACTTTGGGAAGACCTTTTCTTAGACATTTGGTGCCATCATTGATATGAAAGAGGGCACCATTAAATATCATTTTCCATTCAAGAAAGGTATTGAACACTTCCCTATGAGGAGAGAGAAGTTGTTTTTTGCTCCTCCTTTGAACGCAAGATTTGATGTTAATTGATGGGGATATGCCTACCGGGGTATACCCAGCAGGACGTTTCCTATTGGCCCAAGCGCCAGCGAGTGGGCCTGCAGGAGGCGACTGGATCGAGATTTGGCGTGGACTCTAGCAACTGGAAGGTGAAGTCCCAGAAGTGTAGATAGGCCCAGTCGGACTAGGTCGTAGAATCACCGAATCCTTAACTAATTCGGTTGAGATCTGTAAACCCTAGGGAGGTGAGTCTATATAAACCTCCCTAGAGGACGCATAGAGGATACGTTCCATCATACACCCTAGCGACTCGCCGCCTAGCCGCCGAGCTCGCCCCATTGTACTCTCACCATAATACAATCTAGCAGGAGTAGGTCTTTACCCTCCAGGGGACCGAACCTGGGTAAACCCTTGTGTCTCAGCCCTCATCTAGCACCGCAGATGGCTGGCCGCCCTTTCCCCATGTTCTACTACTCGCTGCCGATTGCAGCATCTGCCCTGGTCATTCCCACGACAGTGGCGCCCACCGTGGGGCCTGGCCGGTCAGGCCGGTGTTCTGCGGCGAGATCCAATCTGCCCATGAACGAGTCGATCGCCACCGACCGCATGATCGCGATCGGCGAGATGCTCCAGATCTTGCCGAGCAGCTACGTCCCGGCGGCGCGACCCGTCACGCATAGCATGATCCTGCCGGTCGGCACGATCAGCCTCTTCGTCGGCCTCACTGACGTCATCATCTCGGAGGACTCGGCTCGCATCCGCGAGTCGCTGCCACGCGACCGGCTCTCTGAGAGCCAGGTCCGCACGATCCACCGCCTCGCCTCCAAGTACGACTCGGCCCACAACAACGTGGCCGAAACCACCACAGCCGCGGAAGACACGGCCCTCAACGACGACGCCGACTCGGCGACCCCGACGTCACTCGCCGGATCCATTGTCGCCGCGTCACGCGCGAGCTCCATCACCCAGGTCTCCAATGTTGGAGACTTCGAGGATCCCTCCATCCTCGGGATCTTCGACTTCGATTCCGGCTCGGAGAACTCTGCCGACTTTTCGCGACGGAACCGGCCGCCACGCCGCGACCTACATGGCAACTGGCGTCGACCCACCGGAAGACCCATTCTCCACGCCAATCCCTCCAAACGCGACGGCGATGGAGGTTGAGGAACTCTGCCTGAAGCTGGCGGAGGCAGTCCGCAAGGAACAAGACGAGCGCGATTTTTTTTGCCTCGAGCAGGTGACAGCGCAGGAGCTGTCGCGCTACCACCAACTCCGAATCAGGTCGCGCCTGAACCCCACCGTCCAGGGGCGTGCCCTGAATTTCGACGACGAGAACGACCCGGCCTGCGCGGCCGAGCGCGCGATCTGCGAGAACGCGCCGCCAGGAGGAAGCACTCGGCCCCCACCAGGAGCAACGGTCAATGGCGCCCCACCACCACCCAACCGCGCACCCCCCAGGGACCAGCCAAGGATCATGGTCTCCTCACGGGAGCGAGACGCGAACGGCCTCTCGTTGTTCTCCACCCCTAATGGACAACCTCGTCGCGGGCCGAGCCGCAGTCGACAACATTGCAGCCACTAGGGAAGGCGCCCTGCAGATCCAATATGCCAAGGCTCTGCTCGCCAAAGCAGTCGAGCAGCAAAACGCAGGCGTCGACTCGCAGGGTCGGATGTACTCGCGTTCATCGGGAAGCAGAGCGGCCTCAAGCGGCCGCCCCATGGCGGCGAACACTCTCTACTGCCTGCCACCCGAACCCCTACAGCTCCAACACCGACCCGCAAACGCGGCACTCTCCACCAATGACCCTAGGCCGACGACCAACTTCGTAGCCGCCAACGGACAACCCGTCGACGCCCACACCCACATCATCAACAACCAGAGCTGGCGCGCACGCCAGCTTGACGACCTACGGCACACCCTCACCAACCGCCGCGACGGTGATCCGAGGGGGTCGCTGAGCCGCATCGGGCCCCAGTGCTTCGGACCGATGATCCGAGGCGAAAGATACCCGACGAACTTCAAAGCGCCGAAGGAAATAGAGAAGTACGACCCTTCGTACGACCCCTTCGTGTGGCTGGATACCTACCTCATGGCGATGGGGATCGCCGGCCACACCGATCTACTAGCCGCCTGCTACCTTCCCCTGATGATGGAGGGGGCGTGCAGACAATGGATTAACACCCTTCCCATGGATAGCATCGACTCCTGGGAAGAGATGCGCGACGCCTTCGTCAGGCACTTCGAGGGTTCATACACCCGCGCCACCACCATTGAGGACCTGGAACGGTGTGTCCAGGGACCCCGCGAGTCGACCCGCAGCTGGGTCCAATGGTGGCAAGATCTGTGGTACAACATGGTCGGCATCCACCTAGACACGCGATCCACTGCTTCAAGACCTCGTGCCGCTACGAGCCCCTGGTCGCCAAGCTCAAACGAGCGTACCACACACTCGACATCATACCGGATCTCCTGGAGATCACAAAAAGGTACGCAGAGGAGGACCCAAACCAAGAAAGCGACGACGAGTCGGGAGGACACCGCCGCACGAGTGGCCACGACAACGGGAGACGACCCGACTTACGCTACAGCAACACTCGCCTCACCGGCAAGCGCCGCAGTGACGGGCGAGTCGACTTCGTCGCCAACGCTGGATACGCGCAGCGCGAGCCCAAGAGCTTCCGCCGCGACGGGGGACAACGCCGCGATGGTGGCAACTACAAGGCGAAGCCGAGGTTCGACCCCGCGGCCCTTCTTAACCAACCTTGTGTATTTCACAGCAGGGAAGGAAAACCCGCCACGCACACGACCGCCGACTGCCACTCTCTCAAGGAGATTGAGAAGGCACGGCGCGCGCGGGAAGACCCCGACAACAACCCGCCAAACGGCGGAAAATTCGGCAGCATCGCCGGCTCGCTCCACACCTTCACAGGCTTCAACACGAAGCGCGAGAAGAAGGTCATCGCCCGCGCCGTCGCCGTCAATGCGGTGGCCCAGATAGATATCCCCCAGTTCCTCAACTGGTCTGAGCAACAAATCACTTGGAGCCGCGCGGACCACTCGCCACGGATCGAGTATCCGGGCCGAGTCGCCCTGGTGGTCAAGCCCAAGGTGGGAGACTACTGGCTCCCCAAAACATTGATGGACGGCGGCAGCTCCATCAACATCCTGTACCTGGACACCTTCAGGCGACTGCGGCTCCCGCATTCGATGATCGAGACGACCTACACCATGTTCTAACGGCCTTGTCCCCGGTCAGAAGGCGTACCCGATCGGCAAGGTGACGCTGCCAGTCACCTTCGGCACACCGACAAACTTCCGCACCGAGCGGATCATCTTCGAGCTGGTGCCCTTCGACAGCCCCTACCACTGCGTCCTGGGGCGCCAGGCGTTCGCCAAGTTCATGGCAGCACCCCACTACGCGTACAACGCCATGAAGCTACCCGGGCCGTGCGGCGTCATCACCATCCACGGCGACCCCGACATGGCCGCCGAGTGCGAGGCCAAAGGAGCCGAACTCGCCGACGCCGTCATCGCGGCAGAGGCCAACCACGCCGATGAGCTCGCCAAGTACGCGAGCGGGGTCAACAACGACGACCCCACCATACTCAAGAAGCCCAACTCGGAGGGCGGCAACTCCACTGCCTTCGAGGCAACGACGCATACCCGCACCGTCGAGCTGGTCCCAGGCGACTCCAGCCAGACGGTGACGATCGGGACGGGCATGAGCCCAGCATAGGAAGGCGCGCTCATCGAGTTCCTCCGTGAGAACAGGGACATCTTCGTGTGGAAGCCCTCTGACATGCCTGGTGTCCCGAGGGAACTCGCTGAGCACAAACTCAACGCCGACCCCAAAGTGCGACCTGTTAAGCAGTCGCTACGGCCCTTTAATGAAGAGCGCCGCCGAGCCATCGCCGAGGAGGTGCAGCGTCTACTCGCCGCAGGCTTCATCCGGCCAATCAAGTACTCCAAGTGGCTGGCAAACCCAATCCTGGTCGAGAAGAAAAAGGGACCTGGAGGATGTGTATCGATTACACAAACTTAAACAGTGCGTGCCCGAAGGAGCAATTCGTCCTCCCGCGGATCGACCAAATCATCTTTTCCACCACGGGCTCGGAGTCGCTATGCTTCCTCGACGCCTACTCTGGGTACAACCAGATCAAAATGGCCGTCGAGGACGAAGAGAAGACGGCGTTCATCACGCCATTCGGAGCCTTCTGCTACACTGCCATGACCTTCGGCCTCAAGAACGCCGGAGCGACCTACTAGCGGTGCATGCAGGAGTGCCTTGCGAGACAAATTGGCCGCAATATCCACGTCTACATCGACGACGTGGTGGTGAAGTCCGCTCGCCAGAACGACCTACTCGTTGACCTGGCGGAAACATTCGCCAACCTGTGGAAATACAAGATAAAGCTAAACCCAGGCAAATGCACCTTCGGTGTGCCAACTGGACAGCTACTGGGTTACGTTGTCTCCAAGCACGTGATCGAAGCGAACCCCGCCAAGATCAACATGATCGCTCGACTCGGCAAACCCGAGTGCCTGCGCGATTCCAGAAGCTGGCCGGGCGAGTCGCGGCTCTCAGTCGCTTCATCCCCTGGTTGGGCGAAAAGGTGATGCCCCTCTACCGCCTAATGCGCAAGAACCCCACCTTCCAGTGGGACAAGGAGGCAAACGACGCGCTCCACGACCTCAAGGAGGTGCTACTCGCAGCACCGCTACTCGCTACCCCCGTCGACAAGGAACCCATGCTGGTCTATGTTGCGGCTTCCGAGCGCGTCGTCAGCGTCGTCATGGTCGTCGAACGGCCAGAAGAAGGAAAGGAGCGCCCGGTGCAGCGACCAGTGTACTTCATCAGCGAGGTCCTCACCGAGTCGCGCCAGCGCTACCCACAATACCAGAAATTGGTATACGCGGTCTTTAGAGCACAACGGCGACTGCCGCACTACTTCCAGGAGCACCCAATAACGGTCGTATCCTCAGCACCGTTGCAGGACGTCATCCGCAACCGTGAGGCGACAGGGCGAGTCGCCAAGTGGGCCATCGAGATCGGCGTCCACAACATCAAGTATGAGCCGCGCAAGGCGATCAAGTCGCAGGCTCTCGTAGACTTCCTCGCCGACTGGGAGGAGGCCCAGCAGCCAGAGAAGCTGCCATACCTCCACTATTGGAACCTACACTTCGACGGCTCCAAGAACGCGGACGGCGCCGGGGCAGGGATCATGTTAACATCTCCGAAGGGAGACAAGCTACGCTACGTCCTCTACCTCGACTTCACCCCCTGCACCAACAACATGGCCGAGTACGAGGCGCTACTCCACGGCATGCGAGCTGCCAAAGAGATGAATGTCAACCGATTGTGCTGCTACGGAGACTCCAACCTCGTCGCCGGGCAAGTCGCTGGCACCTGCGACGCCGTCTCCCCCACCATGGCGGCATACCGCCAAGCAGTGGACAAGCTGGGTGGACACTTCGCAGGCTACTCCGTCAAGTGGATTGACAGGCGGAAGAACGAGGAGGCCGACGCACTCTCTTGCATCGGCTCGGCTCGACTCGCACCACCCGTCGACGTCTTCCTCGACACCATCACCAAGCCTTCCATCTATCCCCCTAGGGAGATCGACATCGGAATCCCGCTGCAACCAGAGGCAGCCCTGGTCGCACTAATCGCTGAGCCAGACGACTGGACCACGCCATACGTCGCCTACTTGGAGGGAGGCACCCTGACAGCAGATGAAACGGACGCCCGGATGATAGCACGCCGCTGCAAATCCTTCGTCATCATCAACAGCGAGCTCCACAAGCGCAGCGTGACGGGCGTGTTCCAACGCTGCGTTCAGCCCGCCGAAGGACGTAAAATCCTCCAAGACATTCACTCCGGCGACTGCGGCCACCACGCTGGCGCCCGTTCTCTGGTCGCAAAGGCTATACGTCACGGCTTCTACTGGCCCACCGCACACGCAGACGCTGTCGACATTGTCCAGCGGTGCGTCGGATGCCAGAAATACGCCAATCAAACCCACGTGCCAAGCTCGGCGCCCAAGACAATCCCCATCACCTGGCCGTTCGCCGTATGGGGCATGGACATGGTAGGCCCCTTCAAGAAGGCCCCCTCCGGCTTCACGCACCTCCTAGTCGTTGTCGACAAGTTCACAAAATGGGTGGAGGCCAAGCCAGTCCGCAAATGCGACAGGAAGACCGCCACCAAGTTCTTACGCGAGCTCATCTATCGCTACGGGTTCCCAAACAGCATCATCACAGACAACGACACCAATTTCGCCAAAGGATCCATGGCCGAGTTCTGCGAGGAAAACCACATTCGACTCGACCTCGCCTCAGTCGCCCACCCGGAGTCCAACGGCCAGGCAGAATGCGCCAATCAGAGCATCCTCCATGGCCTGAAGCCACGGCTCCAAGTACCACTCGAAGCGCACCGTCGGGTGTTGGGTCGAGGAGCTACCCTCCGTCATCTGGGGCATCCGCACCTTCGTCAACAGGTCGACAGGGTTCACCCCCTTCTTCATGGTGTACGACGCCGAGGCAGTCATGCCCACCGACCTCGAGCACGACTCGCCAAGGGTGGTCAATTACACGGAGGCTGCAAACGAACTCGCACGCCAAGACGGAGTCGACCAGCTCGACGAGGCACGCGACCTAGCTCGCTCCCGCACCGCCATCTACCAGCAAGGGCTCCGCTGCTACCATAGCTGCCAAGTAAGGACTCGCACCTTCCAGGAAGGCGACCTGGTACTGCGTCTAATCCAGGACAAGAAGGGCATGCACAAGCTCTCCCCTCGTGGGAGGGACCATTCTCCATCGGGCGAGTCCTAGGCAACGACGCCTACTACCTCACCGACGTCCGAGGGGACGGAAACCTCGACGTCAAGCGGCCATGGAATGTAAACCTCCTACGGAAGTTCTACTCCTAGAACTCCATACATGTACTCTCCACCCGCTATGAAATAAAGCTGATCGGTCACCGAAAATTGTGTTTACTCTCCGTGTCTTGTGCCACTCGCACTCGTAATAACAGCGTCATGGTACTCGCAGAAGTCAACCTCTGGTAAAGCGACCGGCGCGGCCAAGTAGTGCGGTACGAGGGCACTGAGAAACTCCAGGCCTCATAACGTCCACGAAAAACGCCAACCCGGAGCCCCATTGGAGTCGCCTAGATCGACTAGCTTATCGAGCCAAGACAACTGCCCTCGCTCCTCACAGCGACCAAGGTCCTCTGCATCCTTGGCTCAGCGACTCGAACGGCCAAATACCTCGCTCGGGGACTAACGTCCAGTCAAAAACGAGCGACTAGGGAAAAACGCCCAGTATGAGAGCGTGCCCAGGACTCGCCATGCGACTGATCCTTCGGGTCAGGCAGGAGTGACGCGCTTACTTTAAACGCTCTTAGTCCTCACCTACCCTGGAGCTGCGAATAGAACCACCAAGTACCACGCTCGGGGACTCGGCTACCCGACCTCGTTCGCGCACGGGAAAACGGTCAAGTAAAGAGCACACATGGGAGTCGCCCTGCGACTGGCTCTCCGAGCTCTAGCGAGTCGACCTTAATCCATTAAAAATTCGCAAACACATAACAAACGAGGTAAACCCCATAAAAAGGGCGAACGCGCTCGGGGACTCGTTCAATCAAAATCCAAAATCACAAAACAACTGACAAAACAACAATAATTTCCTTCATAGCAGCACAAGTTGTTCCAAAATACAAGGAAAGTTCAATAGTTCTGTTGTACTAACGCCCAAGGGCACAACGCTTCTACTCCGCAGGTTTTGACACAGACTCGCCGCCACCCCTGCGGTTACGAATGAAGGGCACGTACGGGTTCTACGGGTACGTCGTTAGCTCACCTGCCATCGCCGCACGGAACGGCTGCTCAACCTTGAAGTCCCAATGCTTCGGCTCAGGATCGTTGGGGGCAACAACCGTCTCCTGATAGGGGAGGAGGTCGCCCATCGCCCAAACGCGGTCGGAGTACACCGCGGCCCGGTCCGTCAGCTTCAGCACCTCGACAATCTCCACCGAGCCCGTTGACGAGGGGTAACCGCTCGTGACATCGTCAAGGTCGAAGTCCTCCGGGAAATGGGCAAGCCCAAGGCTGAGCGCCGTCGCTGCCCTACACCGGAAGGCCGATCGCGTCATGAACTCGACCATCGATGGAGCCTTCTCCAGATAGCGCCATACCTCGACAAGGTCACTGGGGATCACCTCCGTGGGCGATATCTCCTGAAGATATGCTCGAAGGCAAGTCGCCGACAACGCGGCCGAGTCGACCAGAGTGGCCACGCACTGCCGCGCATCGTACGACTGCGCTTCTTCCACGTTGTCAGTAATCCGGCCTGCAACACATCAATAAATAGTAAGCGACTCGTCGACATCACAATAAAGTTAGTGCCACCGAGTATTGGGTAAAGGAGAACTTACCAATCAGCGGGCGGCAGAGGTCCATGATGAAACGTTGAAGAGAAGTAAGGTCATCCTGCAGCCCAGCAACGAGCGCGTCAGATAATTTCTGCTCTTCAGCGGCAGAAGTGACAGCCGCTTTCGCACGCCCCTCCGCTGAACTCGCTTCCGCCCTCGCTTCCTTGAGCTCACGCTCTAGGTCAGCGACCCGCTTTTCGGCCATGCTCAAAGCAGATTGAGCCGCTGTCAAGTCACCCACCGGGACAAGGCCCCAACGGACCTCCTCCGCCTCGGCTGGAATTTATTGAAGTCCCTTGTTCGTCTCCTGGAAGACAATGAGTTCCTTCTCCAAGCGACACTTTGCAGCAAGCTGATCGGCCGATTCGCACTGCAGGCCCTGCGCACGAAATGCAACGTTAACAACAACGAAATTCCTAAGTGCCCACTCATTGAAATTCAGCGACTAGGCACTCGAGGACTGGACATTGAAAATCCTAAGTGCCCACCCGCTGAAATTCAGCGACTAGGCACTCGGGGACTGGACATTGAAAATCCTAAGTGTCCACGCGCTAAAATTCAGCGACTAGACACTCGGGGACTGGACGATATAAAAACATCAAGAATCCGACCACTGAAATTCAGTGGCCCGATCCTCGGGGACTGGACATACCTGGATGGCAGCGCCTAGCATGTCGTGAAGCTCCAGCGCGTCCACGGATGCAAGCACGACCGGAGTGTGGCAGCGACGTTGTTCGACCTCCACCTCGGCGACCCCAGGCATCCGGCTCGTCGGCGCCAAGCCACTCGCTGCGGTCGCCTTCGCCATGAAGCGAGGGAAGGTCGCAGCAGATGCCGCGGCGCCACTCGGAGCCGGCTCGGCCACGTCGGGTGAGGCAACAGCCTCCTTGGTCTTCGAGGCCACTTCTGCCGCAGTCGGAGGTTCGCTCGGAGCAACCGCCGTTTCATCAGAGACCGTGACAACGTCGTCGCCTTTTGCCCTCTTGACACCTTCGGCGGGAGCAGCGACTTCGTCAGTCTTCCTCTTCCGCGAGGAGTCCACCTCGGTGATGACTGGCGGAACCTTAGCCACAGAAGGATGGCCGATCTTTTTAACACCAGTCCTGTGAAACAACGATATGAATAAGACTGTCTCACTACAACGAAAAACAGGCAGATGAACAACACTCACTTGGCGACTGGTATGAACCGCAGTCTGGTGCGGATGCTAGCCGGCTTTTCCAACTCGGGCCCCAACCTCCGAGTGAGGCCCGTCTCGAACACATCATGTGCCCAAGACATTGAGGGCTTCTTCGAAGAAGAAGCCGCGGCAGGAGCTTCCGTGATAACTGCTGCGGAAGCTTCCCTCGGAGGCGAGGCTGCTACGGCTAGAGCAGCCCCCAAACCAAAGACCGGGGCGAATGGAGGTGGTAACGATGCTAGAGGCACCTCGTCCGTGGGGGCAGCGGCGTCCGGTGCCTCGGTCACGCACGCTGCTGCGTCCTTAGCCGAGCTGGTGGCGTCGGAACTAGTCGCAGATCGGGGCGGAGACATCTGTTTTGCCGGCTTCGCCTTCTTCTTCGGCGGAGCTTTCGTCTCCTTATTCTTCTTCTTCTTCGATGGCGTGGACTCACGATGTGAGGTGTGCTCGGGAAGCTCGTCGTCGTCATCATCGTGGGGCTCGAGGCTTTTACTCGCTTCGAGCTCTCGCGCTGGTGTTGCCCGCGGGCCTTGCGAACTGTGGGGGCAGCGACTTCCACGGGCTCGTCTTCGTCGTCGTCATCACCCTCGTCGCTCTCGGCGTCACCTTTGATGGGTGACGACTCGCTCCCGTCCTGGACGGACGAGCTCGAGTTCTCGTCGTCTGCGGGTGGAAGACACCCTTCTACCACTTGGAACAACTGCAATAAAAAACAAGACAACGTTAGCACAACCGCGAATGCATCATCTGCGAGCGCGAGTGGTGACGAAATGACGTCTTACCCTCGGAGCCGGGCGCCTTGCAGTATAGGGGGAGACCCCGGCCTTCGCGTCAAGATACACCGCCTGGGTGATCTTCTTCAGGGCCAGGGTGTAGTCTTCGAGCCTCCACTCAGCGAAGAAGGACTTCGTCGGATCGTCCTTACCCGTATACTCGTACATGTAGTGGTCGCGGCGGGCCAAGGGCACGAGCCGCCACCCGAACCAGCAGTTGTAGAGGTTGATGGTCTGGAGGCCCTTCTTCTTCAGGCCTCGGATGGTCTGCAGCATTTTGTCGACAACCATCCGTTGGTCCAGCGGGAGCTTGACTACCTAGAGCCGACGCGGTTCCGGCCGATCGGCGGAGTACCTTGGAAGCGCCACTTCGCCATCTAGAGTCGACTCGGTGACGTAGAACCAGGACTTCTTCCATTCGTTTGCCGCCTTGGCGGGCAGCATCAGGTCGAAGAACGACGCCTTCGACTTTAGTTGGAATGTTAGGCCGCCCGCAGCTAGCATCGGGCCGCCTGACTCTTCGCGGCTGATTCTCCCATGGAACAGATCCTACCACAGGGGGAAGTAGGGCCTGCAGCCCAGGTAGCACTCATAGAAGGCCACGAAGATGGTGAGCTGCTCAATACTGTGCGGACCTAGATCCGATGGCTGGATCCCGTAGTAGGCGTAGAAGCGCCGGAAGAAGAGGGAAGTTGGGAAGCCTAGCCCCCGCTCCAGGTGGCTGGTGAAGCAGATGAACTCTCCCTCGCGCGGGTCCGGAGTCACTTCTCCGGCCGCGGGGATGCGCCATCTGCCGGCGTGGAGGATCCCGGCCTCCTCGAAGGATGCCAGTAGCGCCTTGGTGCATTTGGATCTGCCCCATGGTTCGGTGGAGGGGGCCATCGGTTGGAAGTTCGCGAAGGTCGGGGCTCTCTGGATTGTTTAGATCGCTATGCAGAGTGGAAAACGGAGACAAGCGAGATTGGAGGGAGAACGAAGAAGTGTTTCCCCGTTCGCCTATCATTCTCCTTATATAGCGGTTGCTACCCGCCAGTTTCGGGAGCCATTACTACGCGGACCGTTGGATTACCCCAACGGCTAGTTTGACCCCAATTGACGGTCTAACTTCATCCATTCGACTCGTCGCTACACGATACTCGACGATTCGCCGACCCGATCACTATAACAGTGACTGAGTATTCGCCGACCCGTATGCCGAGCTGCGACACGATTGGTCGCCGTTATTGCGACTAAAATGACTAGTTCTTCCTTTTTCAGGAGTCCGCCGCCGATTCGACTGGACGTCCGCATTGGACCCGCATACTCCGACTGCCAGCGAACGCCTGCGACAAATCAACGACGGCCTCGGGGACTACTGATGGGGATATGCCTACCGGGGTATACCCAGCAGGACATTTCCTATTGGCCCAAGCGCCAGCGAGTGGGCCTGCAGGACGGCGACTGGATCGAGATTTGGCGTGGACTCCAGCGACTGGAAGGTGAAGTCCCAGAAGTGTAGATAGGCCCAGTCGGACTAGGTCGTAGAATCACCGAATCCTTAATTAATTCGGTTGAGATCTGTAAACCCTAGGGAGGTGAGTCTATATAAACCTCCCTAGAGGACGCATAGAGGATACGTTCCATCATACAACCTAGCGACTCGCCGCCTAGCCGCCGAGCTCGCCCCATTGTACTCTCACCATAATACAATCTAGCAGGAGTAGGTCTTTACCCTCCGGAGGGCCGAACCTGGGTAAACCCTTGTGTCTCAGCCCTCATCTCGCACCGCAGATGGCTAGACGCCCTTGCCCCATGTTCTACTACTCGCTGCCAATTGCAGCATCTGCCGTGGTCATTCCCACGACATTAATGCTTCTTCATTTGAAAATACTTGATTCTTCGTGCTTCTTGTGCCTAACTTAAAAGCGTTAAAGAAAAGTAAGATCCCTCCCTTTATAAAGGTAAGGATCCCTGTGATTGCAATGCTAGTCCCTGGATCAATGCTAGCATCCACAGTTTAAGATGAAGTACACAGAAACAAATGTCATTATTACATATCATTCCAGAGACAAACATAGTCTTTTACAAACTCCATGGCCATAGGCCTAATACAAGAGTTCAATATAGAATAAATAAACAAGTCTTCATCTTCATGTGCCACAGGCAAGCATGTTGAGTGTAGACTCATAACCCCTAATCATCATTAGAATAACCTGCAATATCACAAGTTACAGCCACAGTGGGTCAATACATTTGGAATAGTATTGGCAAGTGATACCTTAGTAGAATATTAGCATCTAGATACTACATGCATTTGGCTAAGTGTAGCTTAGGCTTGCTTTGCTCAAAATAGGTTTTTTCCTATTAGTTGAAAACACTAAGTTTTTCTTTGACAAAACTTTCCCAAGGAATCACCAATAGAAATTGGTGAGCCTTCACCCTTGTTCAACCACAAGTTTTAACTTAGAAATTGGGATGAGGAGATCCTTGATAGCTTCCATGTCTTGATGCTCAAGTTTTCCAATACCAGGGACATGGCTAAGTACTTAGATTCTTCCATCTGCAGAGGTTGTGCACTTTCCCCACAAGACTTGATTTTCACCAAGACAGGACCTTTAAGAAGCCTTCCCTTAGACCAAATGGACGCCTTCCAACCTATCATCCCACTACCACCAACTGTCCAAATGGCTAAGTTATTGCAACCTATATGATCCAGGCAGAGCCCATATTGCCATGTGGCTGCACTAGAAGCTTCTTAACATTTGGCATCTCAAATCCCTTTGTTCCTGGGTGGCTTTCCACAAGTGAGATAAACAAGGTAAACCATATAAATGGGTCTTGTGTAACACTCAACACAAACCATTCTTTCCATTCCACCCAGGTGATTCATTCACTTAGTTGTTTTTATTAAACAAAAATACAAGTCAATAGACTTAGAAATATTTCATATAGCATGAATATATAACCACCCTTGGTTGCTACTAGCTAGGCTAAGCATGGTAATGGTAAGTATCTTAACTTAGAGAAATTTCTAACAATTCTATAACTACTAGGATTTCCCAAGCATAGCATATAGATACTTATCAAAATATTCATGCAAGTCCTATACAAAATATTTCTAGTGCATAGGTGGAAAATATAGGAATAAAATCATGAAGCACCACTTGCCTTGGTAGTTTGGGGAGTAGCAACAATCTTCACAACCACAATCACTATTTGCCAAAATCTACACATAAAATATTGGCACAAAAATCACATAACAAATTATACAAACAAAAATATATGGATGCATGCAAATGCCATGTGATGGTTTTTCTACACCAAACAAGTCAAGTGTACAGTACTGAAACATAAACAAGTCTAAGATACTCAAAATAGTTTCTATTTGATCTTTAAAACATTTTTCAAATTATTTTTATAACCAAATTAAGCCTACACAAGTTTCTGCAAAACACCCATTTTTACAGAGGCAAAACATTAAACACATTGCATAAACAGATAGGATTTTCTCTCCTGATTCCAATGATATAAAATTTGCAAAATTTGAACGTGGGAATCAAAAGATATGAATTTTACAAGTTTGAGTCTCTAATAGATCTAAATTCTGTTTTTAAAACAAAGAACTAGACACGCGGCGCTCTCTGATTGGTTGATACCGTTTTGTGCGGATCAGGCGTTCTGGATCGTTAGATTAAAAGTGCATCGCACGGCTCTGATCTAAACTTACTGCTTCGCTAAGTTGTCTAATTCTACGCGTTGGATCTGGATCTAACGGCTGTGGACCAAGCGACCAAAGTCTGGCGGCGCCAGCGGCGGCGAGTGGCGGCGGCGGCTCTGTCAGAGACGTTGCCGGCAATTTAGGTGGCGCGGGAGAGGGAGAGATAGCTCACCGAGTTCGCCGTGCGCTGCTGATGCTCAAGGTATGCTTGGTTGGCGAAGGGGCGCTCGAGGTCGACGGGTATTGCTTGCCGTAGTTCCTTCTGGCGACGGTCGCTTCTGTTCGTCGTCGCAGGGGAGGATACAAGTCATGCCAAGTCAAGAGGAGAGGTGTGTCAGATGCACGAGACAATGCTGATCACGCGAGTGTCAACGAGAGGGAGAGGCGCGGTCAGTACTAACTAGGGGAGCTCGTCGGAGTTGCGGCTTCGTCAGGCACGTGCAGTCGTCGACGTTGGCGAGGCTCTGGATGGTCCTAGCATGCACCAGTGGTGTTAGAAGACGCGCAAGGTTGCAGTGATCATACTGGCAAGATTAGAAGGCAAGGGGCGGGGAGTGCTCACCGGAATCGCACGCCAGAGTTGCTCGGTACCACGGCGGTGCAAGCGAGAGTGTGGGAAGCCTGGTGGCGGAGTGGGGGCGCTGAGTGAGGGGAAATGGTCACAGAGGGGTGGGGGTTAAATAGCCGGAGCAGGGGCGAGAATCACGCTTGGCATCAATGGGATTTAAGAGCATTTGCGTCGGGAGGAAACGGCCGCGGCGGCGCTGGTCGCAGGCGTGATTTAGGGACGAAGGAGCTGACGTGGCTGTGGGGCCTAGTGGTCAGCGAGGGGGTGTGTGCGAGCGCGGTGAGAAACAGATAGAGAGGGGAAAACCCGGGTGGGCTGCATCCGCTACTTGGCTGAATAAATGGCGCCAGGCCCAGTACTGTTTTCTAACTCTTTTCTTTGTCTAATTTGATTTTCAGGAATCATTTTCCAATGAAATCAATTGCATTTGAATTTCAAACTTTTCTGGACTTTTGCAAAGTGTAACCTTCATACTTTTGGGCATAAAACCATACTTGCTTGGTCCTTTTTGGAAAATCAAAATAGACAGTGCCTTAGCACATGATTTGAATAGGTTTTGAAAATGGTTTGAAGCCATATTTGTTTTGTAATTTTTGTCCAAGCCTTGAGAGCACAACCAAACCATCTTAAGAGCAAACAAAACTTGGTTTAAAATAAATATTCTCTCACTTGAGAGTGGCATTGAAACAATGCTTGTTTACATAAAATAACAAGCATCCAAATGCTTCTGTTTTTGTAATAACTTGAAACTGAACCCTAAATGATCATGAATGCATGGATGATATGCAAAGCTTTGAAAACATGATTTTAGGGATGTTACAAATCTAACCCCCTTAAGGTGAATCTCGCCCTCGAGATTCGGGTTGGCTAGCAAACAGGTGAGGGTGGTCTTTCCGAAGATCATCTTCTCTTTCCCATATTGCTTCTTCTTCGGAATGATGGTTCCATTGAACTTTGCAGAATTTGATAGTCTTAGTCCGTGTAACTCTTTCTGCAGTCTCAAGAATCTTGATAGGTTTTTCCTCATAAGTGAGGTCACTCTCCAATTGAACCTCCTCCAAAGGTATAGTATCCTTCAAAGAAGTCTCTTTCATCTCGGGATGGCATTTCTTAAGCTGACTCACATGAAACACATTGTGAATGGGTGACAATGATTCTAGCAATTCAATCTCATAAGCTACTTCTCCTTTACGACTCAGAATTTTGAATGGTCCAACATATCTTGGGGCCAATTTTCCTTTGACTCCAAATCTCTTCACTCCACGAAGTGGTGATACTCTAAGATAAGCTCTATCACCCACTTCATAGGTGACTTCTCTACGCTTAGGATCTGCGTAACTTTTCTGTCGAGACTGTGCTATCTTCAATCTGTCTTTAACTAGCTTGACTTTCTCTTCGGCCTCTTTGATTAGTTCTGGTCCGAACAAACTTCTTTCTCCCACACCATTCCATAACAATGGGGTGGTACACTTTCTCCCATAGAGAAATTCAAACGGTTCCATCTCAATACTGGCTTGATAGCTATTGTTGTAAGAGAATTATGCGTAAGGCAGACTTTCATCCCAACTAGCTCCATAGTCTAGAGCACATGCTCTCAACATATCTTCCAAAATCTGGTTGGTCCTTTCTGTTTGTCCATCAGTCTGAGGATGAAAAGCAGTGCTGAATTCCAACCTCGCTCCCAATGACTCAAGTAGTTGCCTCCAAAAATGAGAAGTGAAATGAGTTCCCCTATCTGACACAATACTCTTGGGTACTCCATGCAAACATATAATCCTACTCATATAGATTTTGGCTAACTTAGCACTTGTGTAGTTTGTCTTCACGGGTATGAAATGAGCCACTTTAGTTAGGCGATCCACTACTACCCAAATAGAATCATATCCTAACCTCGTCCTTGGCAGTCCAGTGATGAAATCCATGCCAATCTTGTCCCACTTCCAATCAGGAATAGGTAGTGGTTGTAACAATCCTGCTGGCTTATGATGTTCCGCTTTCACTCTACTACATACATCACACAAAGCAATATGTTCGGCGATGTCCTTCTTGAGATTATTCCACCAAAATCTTTCCTTCATGTCCATGTACATTTTGGTGTTACTCGGATGAATGGAATACGGTGAGTTATGTGCTTCTTGTAGAATCAGTTTCCGAAGCTCCGGATCTTGTGGAACACAGATACATTTTCCATACCATAAAGTACCTTGTTCGTCTTCATGGTACCCTTTGGCTTTTCCTTTGCCAACCTTTTCTTTGATCTCTTCAATTTCCTTATCTGTCTTTTGGGCTTCTTTGATTTTGTCCAACAAAGTGGGTTGAACATCCAATGACATGAGATGTCCTTCAGGCACAATCTCCAATCCGAGATCTCTAAATTGGGCACACAGATCATCTGGCAACTCTCCCTTAGTAAGGCCATTCACAAAAACCTTACGGCTTAGAGCATCTGCTACAACATTTGCTTTACCGGGATGGTATTGCAAACTCAATTCATAGTCCTTGATGAGTTCTAGCCATCTTCTTTGTCTCATGTTGATTTCTTTCTGGGTGAAGATATACTTCAAACTTTTGTGATCTGTGAACACTTCACATCGCTTTCCCAAAAGATAATGTCTCCATGGTTTGAGTGCATGGACAACAGAGGCTAACTATAAATCATGAGTAGGGTAATTTACCTCATGAGTTTTGAGTTGTCTCGAGGCATAAGCCACAACTTTCCCTTCTTGCATTAGCAATGCACCTAATCCATGATGAGATGCATCACAATACACTTAGAAATCTTTCTCCAGATCTGGCAGACACAAGACTGGTGCTGTCACTAGTCTCTTCTTCAATTCTTGGAAACTGAGTTCACATCCTTCAGACCAAGAAAATTTCTTGTCTTTCTTTAGCAACTCTATCATTGGTTTAGCTACTTTGGAGAAATTCTCAATAAATCTTATGTAGTATCCTGCCAAGCCAAGGAAACTTCGAACCTCTTTTACTGACTTAGGAGATTCCCATTCTGTTACAGCTGACACTTTAGCAGGATCAACTGCTACACCATCTCCTGACACAATGTGTCCAAGAAATCCAACTTCATTTAACCAAAATTCACACTTGCTGAATTTGGCATACAACTTATGCTCTCTAAGCTTCTCAAGTATCAAACACAAATGTCCTTCATGCTCTTCTTTGCTCTTGGAGTAGATCAAAATGTCATCGATGAATACGACAACAAACTTATCAAGGAACTCCATGAACACCTTGTTCATCATATTCATGAAGTACGCTGGCGTATTGGTCAAACCAAATGGCATCACGGTATACTCATACAATCCATACCTAGTGGTGAAAGATGTCTTAGGTATGTCTTGTTCCCTTATTTTGAGCTGGAAATAACCTGATCGAAGATCAATCTTTGAGAACACACAGGCTCCTTCTAACTGGCCAAACAAGTCATTGATTCTAGGCAAAGGGTATTTGTTCTTGATAGTCACCTCATTAAGTGAGCGGTAATCTATGCATAACCTTTGACTTCTATCCTTCTTTTCCACAAACAAAACTGGTGCTCCCCAAGAAAAAGAACTTGGTTGGATAAATCCTTTCTGCAACTGTTCTCCAAGTTGTTTATTGAGTTCTTTCAACTCATCAACTGACATCTTGTACGGTCTCTTTGCTATTGGTCTAGATCCTGGTAGCAAGTCAATAAGAAACTCCACATCTCTATCTGGTGGCATTCCTGGTAATTCTTCCGGAAACACATCCGGATATTCACTTACAATAGGCACACTGTCTATGCTAACCCCCTTAAGAGAATTTAGCTTACTCCCTTTCGGTTCAAAGTTAGTCTTTAATCTAATCCTTTTGTTTTCTAGAGTTGTGAGTGTGACAGTATGGTTGGCACAATCTAATACTCCTTTGTGCTTGGTCATCCAGTCCATTCCCAACATGACATGCAATCCTTGGGAATTTAGGATTATCAGATTAACGGGAAACTTATACTTCCCAAACTCTATGACTAGATCATGACACCCTGAGTTCACTATCATTTCTCCGCCAGGAGAACTTACTTTTATAGGACACCCAATAGTTTCTACTGGTAGTTCATTTCTTTCAACAAATGCTCTTGATATGAATGAATGAGATGCACCAGTATCAAAGAGAACAAATGCTGGAACAAAATTGAGTTTGAACTTACCAGCAATAGCATCAGGTTCCTCATAGATCTCTTCCACATTGATGTGGTTCACTTGTCCCTTTTGGAAAGGGTTGGGCTTGTTGGGTCCTTCAACTTTATTTTCTGGGCATTCATTTGAATAATGCCCCATCTTCTTGCACTTAAAACATTCAACCTGACTAAGATCTTTCTTGAGAGGCTGGCTTCCACTACCACTTCCACTTCCATTGTGGTGGTTCTTGTATCCACCCTTGTGATTCTTGTACTTGTCCTTGTCATGACTACGATGATGTTTGTGTAGGGTTCGTCGCATGGAAAACAAAAAATTTCTATCGCATGAACACACACAAGCCAAGATCTATCTACTAGACTACAGCAACGAGTTGATAGAGTACTAACCCTCGAAGATCCAAAGCGGTTAACGAGAGCAGATTCTCGTGGATGATGTAGTCGTACACTTCCGATCTCAAGATCGCATAGACGATCCTTCCGGCGCTGCGTTCCGGCAGCGCTCCCGCAGTAGGTCACACGTTAGGTACTCGATGAAGACCTTCCTCTCCCTTGTTCCAGCAGGCAGTGGAGGTTGTAGCACTCTCCTCATGATTCCGCAGCACGACGGCGTGGTGTCGGAAGTAGAGGGGAGATCCCGCAGGGCTTCGCCTAAGCCGGAGCGAGTATGGTGGAGTATGAGAGAGGGCCTTGGTGATCTAGGGTTTAGAGGCACCAAGGGGGGTGGTGTAGCCGGTGGCCAGGGCTTGGGGAAGCCCTAACTCGGCGACTTGGAGGAGCCCTAGGCGGCGGCTGCACTTGGGTGGAGGCGCCAGGAGCTAGGGTTTTGGGTGTGTTGGGTGTGAGGGAGAGGGGCAGCCCTGCCCCTCCTTTTATAGGTGGGAGGGCGCGGCTTGGGAGGAGGGAGTCCTCCCCCAAGTCGGCCTCCTTGGCCGGCGGGTGGAGGGAGGAGACTTCCTCCCCAAGTAGGTTTCCTACTCTCCCTCCACCATGCAAACTTGCCGTTTGACTTTTTCAAATTGGCGTTTGACTTTCAAATTAGGATTTGATTTCTCCCTTTATTTTGCCCAGCCAATTGACCTAGTACATGATGCAACCATTCCATATTGTCATGACACATTCATGTACCCTTCCCCTCCGGAGTGCCGGACCTTCCGGACCCTTCTAGAACATTCCCGATGAAAACACCGGAATCATTCCCCAACTCCGAAACAGGACTTTCCTTATATGATTCTTATTCTCCGGACCATTCCGGATCTCCTCGTGATATCCCGGATCCCATCCGAGACTCCGAACAACATTCTGTTTCTTTCCCATCATTCCATAACTACTCAACAACATCAAATCCTTAAGTGTGTCTCCCTACGGTTCGTGAATTATGCGGACATGATCGAGACACTTCTCCGATCAATAACCAATAGAGGAATCTAGAAATTCATATGGCTCCCACATATTTCTACGATTACTTTGCGATCGAATGATCCACTTATATACGATACCAATTTCCCTTTTTCTCACGATAGTTTACTTATCCGAGGTTTTGATCGTCGGTATCTCTGCATTCCTAGTTCAACCTCGTTACCGATAAGTACTCTTTTCTCGTTCCCGTGGTATGTGATCCCTTGTGATCCAGTCACATGCTTGCAAGCCAATTGGATGACATTCCACCGAGAGGGCCCAGATTATATCTATCCATCATATGGATGGACACATCCCACTCTTGATCCATGTGTCTCAACCCATACTTTCCGAACACTCAATGCCATCTTTATAGCCACCAAGTTACGGTGTGGTGTTTGATGTCATCAAAGCATCCTTCCGGTGATGGTGATAAGCATGATCTCATGGTCGAAGGAATTAGGTTACTATGTATCAGAAAGCTTATAGCAATTGAACTATTAAAATGACTTGATCTTTATGCTATGCTTATCTATAGGAGTATGTCCATCATATCATTCTCCTAATGATATGACCCTGTTGTTAATAACATCTCTATGTTCATGATCAGGAAACCATGATCATATATTAACCAACAAGCTAGTTTAACAAGATGCTTTACTAGGGACTCTTTTATGTTTATAAATCACACAAGTATTAATGTTTCTGGTTAATACAATTATAGCGTATGTAAACATTTATCATAAGCATGAAGATATGATAATAACCACTTTATTATTGCCTCTTGGGCATATCTCCAACAGTCTCCCACTTGCACTAGAGTCAATAATCTAGTTTCAAACCTTTTTGTATTCAACACTTATGGCTTTCCGGTGTTGTATGTACACGATTGCTAGTGGTCAACTGATCTCCGGATCTGACACTTCCAGGCCCGTGTGTAATTGCATGTCTTTGTGTCTCTACGCATCACTCATTCTCTAATGAGATGGTTTTTTATAAATTTGGTCCTTTGGTGAGACCTTTAGTTCCTTGGGGTTAAAACACGTTGATAATATTGTCGTACAATATATCTTCATAGTATTATCCCACTGTGAACTACACCTAGTTTGATAACAAACTACTTGACACAAATGCCCTCTTTAGCTGCTATAATAGCAGTCATATACTTAGCCTTTTGTTGTAGTATCTGTCATAATGTCTTAACTTTGGAACTCATCCAAATCCATTATGGAACTTACTTTCCATTATATTGTGCCACCCTTAGTTCAGATTGAGATAAACTTAATTTTTACTTTGTGACAAAACTAGTATCAATGTAGTACTTTTACAATGAACTATCCATCTATTTGCCACTTATACAAAATATTATACTCTTAGTTCTTCCAAAAGATCATAAGAATATCCTTACTATCGTCCAATGACCATCTTATGAATCATTCTGGTATATGCTCATAACATTTAGAGCATAGGACATATCTGGATTTGTACATATCACAGTATGATTGATATAAATACTCTTTGTGATTTCATACATCAAGTATCAATCTATACTTGAATCTTTGTTTCACTTACCAAGTGTCAATACACTTGAATATATCATCAATATTGAACTCATTCAATCCTTTATGTGCGACAAGAACCTTTCTTGTAGTTTCTATATTGAACTCATTCAATATATCATCTATGTACTTTCGGCACAACCATATTAGCGTCTATTGATGCCAAATATTTGGGTTTTGCCTAAGTCTTTCATCGGGATGAAATTCTTAATATGTGTTAATAAAAGATACATCATTTCCAATCAATAATATGTCTTCCACATAATGTATTAGAAACATGTCTTAGCGCTCCCACTTAATTTCTTGCAAATGCAAGCATCTTCATCGTCTCCGACGAATTTAAACTCCTTTAACAGTTTCATCATAGTGAAGATTCCAACTCCGCAATGCTTACTTCAACCATTGAAGTTTGCATATGCTTTTAGCATCCTTTGAATTAACAAAACCCTATGGACCGTGTTTATGCACATGTCCTAGGTAACAATTCTATTAGAAGAACTTGTTTTGCTTATTCAACTACCACATAACAAAATTATATGTAGTGGTTGCTACATTAATCCGTCTAGACTAAATATCGCTATGAAAGATCAAATCTTGTCATAGTCAACCTTTGAACATTGTTGTGAACTCTTTCCCAACATGTCGACTATTTCATAGATGTGAAAACATCCATGTCTATTTCTTTATAGATCCAAATATGACTGTAAGGTCTTGTACCTTTCCAGAGGGTCTTTCGAGCTCAAAGCTTGATCTCTTATATATGGAACTATCACGGATTTTATGGCTTCAAGCCATTTGACGAAGTCAGGGCCCATCATCGCTTCTTTGCATGTAGTCGGATCATTATTATCAAATAATGATTTAACTCTCAAATCTTGGTATTTGATTGTTTACCCGACCTACTTGTTTCAATAGGAACTTAGACCTCCGTTACCACAACCTTTGAGGCACGTGAGCCATGAGCATTGTTGCTTCCTCCGGAACACTTTTTGGTGCTGCGCAACTTTGCACATATATAGCTAAGGTTCTTTTAACCTTGCCAAAGTTCTATTGTCCTCCCACTTAACTTTTCACGGAAAATTCCTTCTCAAAGAAACTTGATGTTCTAAGCGACAAACACTTTTGTCTTCGGTGTTATGGAGGAATACTCAACTATTATTCAAAATAACATACAAAGATATGTTCATTCGATTTTGGTTGCAAACATCTTTCTTATGCATAGCATACCAATTTTTAAGAAAGGACAACTTGGATTTTATCCCAAACCATAACTTTATATGGTGTCATTTCAACGGATTATGATGGAGCTCTTTTCAGTGGAAAAACAGTAGTCTCTAAAGCTTTTAATCTTTAAAATATAATGGCAGTTTTATGAATTACACCTTCGATCTTACCATGTCAACCAAGGTTTAATTACATATCTCGAACGCTCCATACTCTTATGGTGTTTCGGGAAATGGAAATCCACGGAACGATTCCTTAAATCTTTAGGTATTATGCTAAACTTGTAACTCAAATCTCTTCCTTTATGATCTTATCGTAAACTATTTATATTCTTGTTATAATGATTTTGCACTTCATCTTGAACATATTTGAACTTTTCAAATGTTTCATACTTCATCCTTTTTAAGTAAATATTCATATATTCACTCAAATTTTTGGAGAAAGCATATGAAGTTGAAGTCCATCGCTCTTGACTACACATAATGGCCTTCATACAACAATATGTACAAGTTCCAATAAGCTAGTCATTCGTTCCCTTTTGGCCTATGAACAAAGTTTTAATTATCTTTAGGAAAGTTTCACAAGCATCATTTGATCAAAAAATCAAAAGACTCCAAAATTCCATCCACATGGAGTTTCTTCATGTTTTCTTTCCAATATAATTTGAACGGCGATGTCACTTCCTAAGTGATCTTTCAATCAATTTGTCTTTCGACATTTTTAGCACTAGTTTTATGGATGTGATTTCTCCAACGAGATTTGTGAATCATCCATCTTTTATGGATTACGGCAATTATTTGAACAATCCTTTTGTTCTCATAATACCTGATAAAACAAATCTTGAAGGCAAGCTTTGATGTTTAACGAGCAACACGATAACCCTTTATTTGTTCTCGATGAACATCATCACATATTCTTTTGGTAGTTACTTAGGCCATTGTAGTTCATGAATTGTGTTGTTTCTTATGACGATTCATACCAACAAATTCAGTATCCAATACTCAAGAACTACATTGTTTAACAAGCAAAGAATACAACCATAACATGTATATCCTCTATATACCTAAGCTGAACAATTCTAGTATTTTCTTTTTTGCCATATATTTATGAGATTCTCTTTCAGTATTTCCTTTTCTGTTTGAAATAATCTATCATCAATAGTGGAGCCATACACATGACACATAGTCCAAAGCGTGTATAGTTAAATACCAATGTCTTTGGACTTGCACTTTGAAGTAGATCACCATCATCAAATGTTTGGTGTTCTTTCAAATTCCTTTCTTTAGTAATCTCTTGGTGTAGTAAACATTTTACCTACATCAAATATTCACCCTTATCATGGAATTATCCATGATCAAGCTACTTTTAGCTTATAACGGTGAATCGCGAGTATAATGTTTGCTCTCCAAAACCTTTTGGAGGATTAGGACAACTAGTGTCTCCAACCTTTTGCAAATTCTCATCAAATATGAGAACATGACTTTTGCCATATTATACTCTATCATGTTGCAACCAAAACTTCGTTTCAGATATCACAATATCTTCCACACATCATGGTTTCTGAAACAACTCTTTGAGATCTAGATAACCTTGATATTAAGACAATCCTTTGAATATCAAGAATCATGGAGAAAAACATGATACTCATACACTAACACTTGGAATTGTCACTCTTGATTTAATACCAATTATTAAACTTCATGGAGTAACCGGAACTTATTGAAAGTTTGCAATAGGACTTTTAAACTTTAGATTAACACTTCAAAACAATACGATACCAGTTCGTAAAGTAACTAACCAGAATTCTATAGTTCTATCATCTCAATTATAACTAAGCGCAAGGTGGTAAACGGATGCCAATGACTTCAACAACTATGCAAATTCACTTTGATTTAATTTATAGTTCAACTTTTAATCATATTGCTATTGAACTCCCACTCAAAACAATATCCCTCACATTGTTTTAGTGATCACACGAACCAAATTCACCACATCAAAACCGATCAAAATGAGAGTTGATGTAGCTTCAATGGCGAACAATCAACATGTTCATCATATCTATTATATGACTCATGCTTTACCTTTCGGTGATCCATGTTCCGAGACCATGTCTGTACATGCTAGGCTCGTCAAGATAAAACCTTAGCTTCCGCATGAGAAAATCTGGCTTGCTCACGTTGTATACACTCGCAGAATCTAACACACCCGATCATCACGTGATGCTTCGAAACAACGAGCTTTAGCAACGGTGCTTACTAAGGATGAACACTTTAAAACTTGAAATTGTGTGCTTGAGGGATCATCTTATAATGCTACCGTCGTGAACTAAGCAATACAAGATGCATAAAAGGATTAACATCGCATGCAATTCATAATATGTGATATGATATGGCCTTTCTCCTTGTGCTTCCGATCTCCATCTTCAAGCACGAACATGATCTCCATCATCACCGGTGTGGCGTCAAGGTCAATGGCGCCGCTTCATGGTTGTCGTCCACTAGCATCAACTATTACAACTTCTTTGAATAGACATGCAGGTCTTAACGGAATTTAAAAGACAACCATATGGCTCCTGCCGGTTGCCAACTTACAATAAGGAACATTGCATACATCATATATAATGACAATCATGGCCATATCACATCACAGCACACCCCTGCAAAACAAAGTTAGACGCCTCTAATTTTTATTTGCATATTTTACATGGTTTGGGGGTTTCAATAAGTGTCGTTCTAACTTACGAACAAGAACCACAACGTTGATGCTTGAACTATCAAGTGCCCGTTGTAAATTGAATCTTTACTATGATGGGAGAGACAGACACCCGCAAAGCCACTTATGCAATACAAGTTGCATGTTGAGCGTGGACCAAGTCTAATGAACGATGTCATGTAAGGTTAGCCCGGGCCGCTTCATCCCACCATCCCGCAAGATGCAAAGTACACAAGAAGCAATTGATAATAAAAGCACCACCGTCCACAATGACCATTGTGTTCTACTCGTGCAACAGATCTACATATAGACACGACTCTGATACCACTGTAGGGGTTCGTAGCATGGAAAACAAAAAAATTCTATCGCATGTACACACACAAGCCAAGATCTATCTACTAGATTGCAGCAACGAGTTGATAGAGTACTAACCCTCGAAGATCCAAACAGGTTAACAAGAGCAGATTCTCGTGGATGATGTAGTCGTACACTTCCGATATCAAGATCGCGTAGACGATCCTTCCGGCGCTGCGTTCCGACAGCGCTCCCGCAGTCGGTCACACGTTCGGTACTCGATGAAGACCTTCCGCTCCCTTGTTCCAGCATGCAGCGGAGGTTGTAGCACTTTCCTCGTGATTCTGGAAGCACGACAGCGTGGTGTCGAAAGTAGAGGGGAGATTCCGCAGGGCTTCGCCTAAGCCGGAGCGAGTATGGTGGAGTATGAGAGAGGGCCTTGGTGATCTAGGGTTTAGAGGCACCAAGGGGGGTGGTGTAGCCGGTGGCTAGGGCTTGGGGAAGCCCTAACTCGGCGACTTGGAGGAGCCCTAGGCGGCGGCTGCACTTGGGTGGAGGCGCCAGGAGCTAGGGTTTTGGGTGTGTTGGGTGTGAGGTAGACGGGCAGCCCTGCCCCTCCTTTTATAGGTGGGAGGGCGCGGCTTGGGAGGAGGGAGTCCTCCCCCAAGTCGGCCTCCTTGGCCGGCGGGTGGAGGGAGGAGACTTCCTCCCCAAGTAGGTTTCCTACTCTCCCTCCACCATGCAAACTTGCCGTTTGACTTTTTCAAATTGGCGTTTGACTTTCAAACTAGGATTTGATTTCTCCCTTTATTTTGCCTAGACAATTTACCTAGTAAATGATGCAACCATTCCATATTGTCATGACACATTCATGTACCCTTCCCCTCCGGAGTGCCGGACCTTCCGGACCCTTCTAGAACATTCCCGATGAAAACACCGGAATCATTCCCCAACTCCGAAACAGGACTTTCCTTATATGATTCTTATTCTCCGGACCATTCCGGATCTCCTCGTGATATCCCGGATCCCATCCGAGACTCCGAACAACATTCGGTTTCTTTCTCATCATTCCATAACTACTTAACAACATCGAATCCTTAAGTGTGTCTCCCTACGGTTCGTGAATTATGCGGACATGATCGAGACACTTCTCCGATCAATAACCAATAGAGGAATCTGGAAATTCATATGGCTCCCACATATTTCTATGATTACTTTGCGATCGAATGAAGCACTTACATACGATACCAATTTCCCTTTGTCTCACGATAGTTTACTTATCCGAGGTTTTGATCGTCGGTATCTCTGCATACCTAGTTCAACCTCGTTACCGATAAGTACTCTTTTCTCGTTCACGTGGTATGTGATCCCTTGTGAGCCAGTCACATGCTTGCAAGCCAATTGGATGACATTCCACCGAGAGGGCCTAGAGTATATCTATCCGTCATATGGATGGACAAATCCCACTCTTGATCCATGTGTCTCAACCCATACTTTCCGAACACTGTAACATCCATAAAATCATGATTCAAACTTATGCATATCATCCATGCATCCATGATCATATGAATTTCATTTCAAACAAATCATTTCAAAATAGAAGCTTCCATGCTTATTATTTCATGTAAGTGTGCTCTAGCCTTAGTGCTATCTTCCAATGAGAAGAATACTTGTTTTGATTCAGTAAAGTTTGTTAATTCAAACTTAGGCACCACCAAAAGTTTGAACAAAATTTCAAAACAAAATGAGTGAATAAACCAATAATATGCCTATTTGAATATATATCATAAAGGCTTGGTTTTATTTTATTTTCATTGGATCAAAGTGTTTTGTTTAAGTAGTAGTGTTTGACACACTTTTGAGTGCAAGGTTTGCAGTATAAAAACCTAGAGAGGATTTGAATTCAAACTCATTTGATTTGGATTTGAAAATCATTCCAGAAAATCAAAACAGAAAAAGAAAAGGAGAAAAGAAATAGAAAAGGGCAAGCGCTACCTATCTGGCCCAACTGCTAATCCAGCCCACTAAGCCCACCCGGGGTCTCCCTCTCTCTCGCTCACCCGCAGACACACCCCCTAGGTCACTGACTACACGACCCCACCCCCTCGCTGTTTAACTCGCTGACGAGTGGACCCTGCGACCACGTCGCCTTCGTCGTCAATCACGCGCGCCTGCGACGCTTGCTCCGCCGTTACCTCGCCGCTGTTACTGCAGGCTTAATTGCCATTGATACGCCGCGCGATCCTCGCCCCCGCTCTAGCTATAATATCCCCTCTGCACCGCGGCCATTTCCCCTCACCTAGCGCCACCTCTACGCCCCAGGCTGCCCGCAATTGCCTCTGCACCGCCGCAGACAGAACAACTCCGGCAGGCGATTCCGGTAAGCTCCGACTGCCCCTCTGTCTCTGGTTCAAACGAGCGTGACCGCCACGTCCTTGTGCATCTTCTAACACCTCTGGTTTGCCTGCTCGCGACCCAGGTCGCCGTCTTCGTTCACGCCCGCAACCACCAGAGCTGCCGCTCGACTCCGACGAGCAATAGCGGTAAGAATCGAGCGCCCCTTGCCTTCCCTTTGGTACTGTCCTGTTCGCCAGACCTTTGCGCGTCTCCTAAACCCTCTGGCTTGTGCTAGGTCGACGCAGAGCCTCGGCAACAACCTCGACATTAAGCAACAGACGCCGCCCGCAACTCCGACGAGCTCCAGCGACTGCGTCCGTGCGCCCCTTGCCAAGCCGTCGCCAGGTTGAGCATCAGCACGTCATCGCATTTCTGGTAAGTGTTTCCGACGACCCCCTAGCCATCTGTAGCGCCACGCCGCCATAGGCAGAGCTCGCCGCCGCCAGTAGCCACCGCCAGCGCCGCCCAGCTTTGGTCGTTTGATCCGGAGCCATTGGATCTGGATCCAACGTGCGAGATTAGATCACTTAACGAACCGTTATGAGTAGATCTGGGCCGTGCAGATTATGTTAATCTAACGACTCACAGGTGCGATCCAACGCGAAGCGGTACGGGCCAATCAGAATAAGACGCGTGGCATCTGTTAGAGTTTAAAAACAGAATTTGAATCTATTAGATGTTTAAATTTATTTTGGCTATAACTTTTGATCCCCACGTTAGAATTTGACAAATTTTATATCATTGGAATCAGGAGAACAAGACCTTTCTAGTTATGCAATGTGTTTAATGTTTTGCTTCTGTTAAAATGGTTTTATTTGCAGAAACTTGTGTAGGGCTAATTTGAGTATATGAAATGTTTAGGAAATGTTTTAGGGTTTAAATAAATGTTGTTTGGCAAGTTTTTAACTTGTCTATGAATCAGTACTGTACACTTGCTTTGTTGAGTTTTAAAAATCATCACATACCATTTTGCATGCATGCATATATTTTTGATTGTATATGTTTTGTATGTGATTTGTTGCTATAATTCTTTTTGTAGATTTTGGTGCTAGTGATTGTGATTGTGAGGAGTGTAGCTACTCTCCAAACTACCAAGGCAAGTGGTACTTCATGAATATTTTTATCCCTATGTTTTCTACTAAGCGTTAGAAATATTTTGCTAGACTTGCATGCTATATTTTTGCTTATATGCCATGTTGGGAAATCCTAGTAGTTGTAGAATTGCTAGGAAATTTCTAAGTTAGGATGCTTATCTATGCCATGCTTAGCCTAGCTAGTAGCAACCAAGGGTTGGTGAAATATACATGCTATGATGAAAATATTTCTAAGTCTTTGGACTTGTGTTTTACCTAATAAAACAACTAAGTAAATGAAACACCTGGGTGGAATGGAAGGAATGGTTTGTGTTGAGTGGTTACACAAGGCCAGGGGATTGGTGAACCTTGTGTATCTCACTTGTGGAAAGCCACCCAGGAACAAAGAGGTTTTAGAGGCCAAGTGTTGAGAAGCTTCTAGTGCAGCCACTTGGCAATATGGGCTCTGCCTGGATCACATAGGTTGCTAGAACTTAGCCATTTGGACAGTTGGTGGTAGTGGGATGATAGGTTGGAACGCGTCCATTTGGTCTAATGAAAGGCTTCTAAAAGGTCCTGTCTTGGTGAAAATCAAGTCTGGTGGGGAAAGTGCACAACCTCTACAGATGGAAAAATCTAAGTACTTAGCCATGTCCCTGGAAAAGGACAACTTGAGCATCAAGACATGGAAGCTATCAAGAATCTCCTCATCCCAATTTCTAAGTAAAAACTTGTGGGTGAACAAGGGTGAAGGACCTCAATTTCTATTGGTGGTTCCTTGGGAAAAGTTTTGACAAAGAAAAACTTAGTGATTTCAACTAATAGGCAAAACCTATTTTGAGCAAAGCAAGCCAAGCTACACTTAGCCAAATTGCATATAGTATCTAGTCCACCTAAATTATACTAAGGTATCACTTGCCAATACTATTCCAATGTATTGACCCACTGTGGCTGTAACTTGTGATGTTGCAGGTTACTCTGATGAGGATTAGGTGTCATGAGTCTACACTCAACATGTTTGCCTGTGGAACATGAAGATGAAGACTTTTATTTATTTACTTATTCAAACTCTTGTACTAGGCCTATGGCCTTGGAGTTGTAAAGACTATGTTTATCTCTGGAATGGCTGTAATAATGACCTTTGTATCTGTGTACTTCATCTTAAACTGTGGATGCTAGCATTGATCCAGGGACTAGCATTGCAATCACAGGTATCCTTTTCCTTTATAAAGGAGGGATCTTACAGATGGTATCAGAGCACTGTGTTGCCTGTAGGATTATGACCCTAGGATTGGAAACCACTAAGGAAAAAATTTCAGCAACTTCTACACTTGTCTATTCTTCTCGTAAACTTTTCTAATCTTCTTTCTCATCTCTATTTGTAGATGAAGTTCATCAACGAAGCCATAAGGAAAGGACCACTCATGACAATGACTTTGGAGTGTGAGACAGAATTCCCCAAGGCTCTCAAGGACCTCATGGTTGCATTAGAGATACAAGGTGCAGCTGTGTACAAAGGTTTTCCTGTGATGGATGAAGGAGTTGAATACTGGTGGGTGCAACTTCACTTGTATAAAAACAAGGAAGACAACCACAAGGAAAAAGGATTCTGCATGTTCACCAATTCAGTGGTGCACACTACATTCTTTGAATCAGCAAGGGATGCAGCTTGGAAGACCATCAAAGAACTTGGTGATAGAGTCAAGTGCAGAATGCTCAACCTCCAAAGTGACCTAAAGGAAGAGAAGAAACATATCCAAGAGTTGGAAGCTACCAACCAAACCTTAAGAGGAGACATTATAGACTTAGTGATGGAGTCATGTGAGCAAGATAGACTGATTGCTTCTAGAAACATTGTGTTAGCCAACAGATCTAGTGAGATAGGATTGTAAACGTACTTCGTTAGTTGGACCACCACTTATCACCTTATTTTCCAAATGTTGCTTTAAAATAAGTTGAACCTTGACTGTTGTAATGGATCCATGTGTGCCATGACTTGTGTGTTTTGATTTCCAAGGATATGTATGTGATGTTTTGCCTTGTGTTTTATCTTGAATTGTGTTGTTCTAACTTTTTCTATCTTATAAATAGATGCCTACTGTTACCATCAGCACTGTTGAGGAGTTCCAGGGAACTCGCTTTGGTCCTCGTATTGTTGAGCTTACTACTTTGCTCAATCTCCCTCTTCCTACTATCATGGTGCTTCCCCTCACCAAGTTTGAGAGGAAAGACCTTTGGGGCTTCAAGGTCAACCAGCCCGGACGCCAGACAGAGCCTACCACGGAGGCCATCATCTTCAAGCTCATGCATGATGACAAGGAGAGAGGCCTTGAGGTAGTCATGCAGGATCTGATAGGACGTCTGCTAGGGAGACACTCCCGATAGGTTAGAGGTACTCACTTCCACGTCTTCGGTAGACGTGATGAGGATGGAGAGTCCATCCACTTCAAGGATGATTTGAGGTACACAGCGGAGCCGATTCGTCTATACCTCCAGGACTTAGAGGCTCTCATTAGGCACGTGGACACTGACAGGACCAACGTCATGCTCAACAATGATGAACTCCAGGTGCAGCTTCGCGAGAAGGACAAGCTCTTCGCGGAGCAAGATGAGATAGTCAAGGAGATGGAGGCAAAGTTCGAGAGCCAGGACAGAAAGTTCAAGAGTCAGGAGAAGCGAGTCTAGGATAGGAACAAGAGGATTCGGGACATGACTGAAGAACTACAGGCCAAGGACTTCGAGCTCGAGCATCAACAGACGGTGATTGAGAGGCTTCGTTCCCAGAAGAGGACTCTCAAAGCCAAGATAGAGACCTTGACCACCAGCGTCGAGGAATACAAGACCGCGATGGAGAACGCAGGTCTTACCTTTGTCGAGGAGGAGGTTGATGCCGAGGAGTAGATTTGAGTACTCATTTATCATCTATTATCGTACTTGTTGTTGGGAACTTGTTATTTGACCATCCAACATGTGGATGGCTTGTTATTTGTGTGTGTTTTACTTTCGAACTTGTTATCTTGTTGTTGAACCTTTATCCTTTTTGTTGCATGCTTTGTGATTGTTATGTGATGTATTGTGCATGAAAGCATCTATGGGTATCTCATTCTTATCTCTATTGAACAAACGACAGATGCCTCCCCGTCGTGCCAATCCCAACCCCAACAACAACAACATCACTCCAGAAATGCAGCAGATGATGACAGCTCAGACTCAGCTGATGCAAATGATGATGACGCTCATCCAGAACCAAAACAACAACAATAACAACAACAACAATAACAACCCACCAGGTTTCAACATGCTTACCAGGTTCTTGAGATTGAGGCCAGCAAAGTTCTCAGGAACAACTGATCCCATGGTGGCCAATGATTGGCTACGCTCTGTGAACAAGGACTTGGTAACTGTGGGCTGTACTGATGCAGAAAAGGTCAGATTTGCAGCACATTTGCTAGAAGGACCAACCGCCACTTGGTGGGATAACTTCCAGATCACCACTCCCATAGAAGATGTGACATGGGCTATCTTTGAGGATGGCTTTCGTACTGCTGATATCTCATCTGGAGTGATGAGTCTGAAAAAGAAAGAGTTTCATAACCTGAAGCAGCGCCACCGCAGCGTGGCTGAATATATTGAGGAGTTCAACAATCTGGCGCGATATGCACCGGATGAAGTTGACACTGATGCTAAGAGGAAAGAAAAGTTCCTCGAAGGGTGGAATGATGAGCTGAATCTGCAATTGGCTGTGGCATATGTTCTCACATACCAGTCTCTTTGTGATAAGTCTGCTATTGGAGAACAAAATGAAGCAAGTTGAGAGCAGGAAGAGAAAGCACTCGGACAAGCACAGCTCGGGATCGTCTCACAAACGTTCCCATTATGATGACAACGGAAGCTCAGGATCCCACAAACATGGGAAATTCAACAAGCACCACAACCACAACCGTCATGACAACAAGCATCACCGTAGTCATGACAATGACAAGTACAAGAACCACAAGGGTGGATATAAGAGCCACCACAGTGGAAATGGAAGTGGCAGTGGAAGTCAGCCTGTCAAGAAGGACATTAGTCAGGTTGAATGCTTCAAGTGCAAGAAGATGGGGCATTATGCAAATGAATGCCCAGAAAATAAAGTTGAAGGACCCAACAAGCCCAACCTTTTCAGAAGGGAGAGGTGAACCACATCAATGTGGAGGAAATCTATGAGGAGCCTGATGCTGTTGCTGGTAATTTCAAACTCAATTCTGTTCCAGCATTTGTTCTCTTTGATACTGGTGCATCTCATTCATATCAAGAGCATTTGTTGAAAGAAATGAACTGCCGGTAGAAACTATTGGGTGTCCTATAAAAGTAAGTTCTCCTGGTGGAGAAATGATAGTGAATTCAGGATGTCACGATCTAGTCATAGAGTTTGGGAAGTATAAGTTTCCCGTTAACTTGATAATTCTAAACTCCCAAGGATTGGATGTCATTTTGGGAATGGAATGGATGACTAAGCACAAGGGAGTGATAGATTGCGCCAACCATACTGTCTCACTCACAACTCCAGAAAATAAAAGGATCAGATTCAAGACCAACTTTGAAGCAAGAAGGAGTATGCTAAATTCTCTTAAGGGGGTTAGCATAGATAGTGTGCCAATTATGAGGGAGTATCCGGATGTGTTTCCGGAAGAATTGCCGGGAATGCCACCAGATAGAGATGTGGAATTCCTTATTGACTTGCTACCAGGATCTGGACCAATAGCAAAGAGACCATATAAGATGTCAGTTGATGAACTGAAAGAACTCAAGAAACGACTTGGAGAACAGCTACAGAAATGATTTATTCAACCAAGTTCTTCATCTTGGGGAGCCCCAGTTTTGTTCGTGGAGAAGAAAGATAGAAGTCAAAGGTTGTGCATAGATTACCGTTCACTCAATGAGGTAACTATCAAGAACAAATATCCTTTGCCTAGAATCAATGACTTATTTGATCAGCTAGAAGGAGCTTGTGTGTTCTCCAAGATTGATCTCCGGTCAGGCTATTTTCAACTCAAGATAAGAGAGCAAGACATACCTAAGACAACTTTCACCACAAGGTATGGATTGTATGTGTATACCGTGATGCCATTTGGTTTGACCAATGCTCCAACATACTTCATGAATATGATGAACAAGGTGTTCATGGAATTCCTTGATAAGTTTGTTGTCGTTTTCATCGATGACATTTTAATCTACTCCAAGAGCAAAGAAGAGCATGAAGGACATTTGCTTTGATACTTGAGAAGCTTAGAGAGCATAAACTATATGCCAAATTCAGCAAGTGTGAATTCTGGTTGAATGAAGTTGGATTTCTTGGACATGTTATGACAAAAGATGGTGTAGCAGTTGATCCTGCTAAGGTTTCAGCCGTAACTGAATGGGAATCTCCCAAGTCAGTGAAAGAAGTTCGTAGTTTCCTTGGCTTAGCAGGTTACTACAGAAGGTTCATTGAGAATTTCTCCAAGGTTGCTAAGCCTATGACAGAATTGCTTAAGAAAGACAAAAAGTTTGCTTGGTATGAAGGTTGTGAACTCAGTTTTCAGGAATTAAAGAAGAGACTTGTGATAGCACCAGTATTGTGTTTGCCAGACTTGGAAAAAGATTTCCAAGTATATTGTGATGCATATCATCATGGTTTGGGTGCAGTGCTTATGCAAGAAGGAAAAGTTGTGGCGTATGCCTCGAGACAACTCAAAACTCATGAAGTGAACTATCCTACTCATGATTTAGAGTTAGCCTCTGTTGTACATGCACTCAAAACATGGAGGCACTATCTTTTGGGAAAGCGATGTGAAGTGTTCATAGATCACAAGAGTTTGAAGTATATCTTCACCGAAAAGGAAATTAATATGAGACAAAGAAGATGGCTAGAGCTCATCAAGGACTATGACTTAAGTTTGCAGTACCATCCCGGTAAAGCAAATGTTGTAGCGGATGCTTTAAGCCGTAAGGTTTTTGTGAATGACCTTACAAAAGGAGAATTGCCTGATGATTTATGTGCACAATTTAGAGATCTCAGATTGGAGATTGTGCCCGAAGGACATCTCATGTCTTTGGATGTTCAACCTACTTTGTTGTACAAGATTAAAGAAGCCCAGAAGACTGATAAGGAAATTGAAGAAATTAAGGAAAAGATTGGCAAAGGAAAAGCCAAAGGATTCCAAGAAGACGAACAGGGTACTTTATGGCATGGGAAAGGTATCTGTGTTCCACAAGATCCGGAGCTTCGGAAACTGATTTTGCAAGAAGCACACAACTCACCGTATTCCATTCATCCGGGTAACACCAAGATGTACATGGACATGAAGGAAAGATTTTGGTGGAATAATCTCAAGAAGGACATCATCGAACATATTGCCTTGTGTGATGTGTGTAGTAGAGTGAAAGCGGAACATCAGAAACCAACAGGTTTGCTTCAACCATTACCTATTCCTGATTGGAAGTGGGACAAGATTGGTATGGATTTCATTACCGGATTACCAAGGACCCGGTCAGGATATGATTCTATTTGGGTAGTAGTGGATCGCCTAACTAAAGTAGCTCATTTCATACCCGTGAAGACAACCTATACAAGTGCTAAGTTGGCCAAGATCTACATGAGTAGAATTGTATGTCTACATGGAGTGCCCAAGAGTATTGTGTCTGATAGGGGAACTCAATTCACTTCCCATTTTTGGAGACAACTGCATGAGTCATTGGGAACGAGGTTGGAATTCAGCACTGCTTTTCATCCCCAAACTGATGGACAGACAGAAAGAACTAATCAGATTCTTGAAGACATGTTGAGGGCATGTGCCCTAGACTATGGAGCCAGTTGGAATGAAAGTCTGCCTTACGCAGAATTTTCGTATAACAACAGCTATCAAGCTAGCATTGAGATGGCACCATTTGAGTTTCTCTACGGGATAAAATGTACCACCCCATTGTTATGGAATGGTGTGGGAGAAAGAAGTTTGTTCGGACCAGAACTTATCAAAGAAGCCGAAGAGAAGGTCAAGTTGGTTAAAGACAGATTGAAGATAGCACAGTCCCGACAGAAAAGCTACGCAGATCCTAAGCGTAGAGAAGTCACCTACGAAGTTGGTGATAGAGCTTATCTTAGAGTGTCACCGCTTCGTGGAGTGAAGAGGTTTGGAGTCAAAGGAAAGTTGTCCCCAAGATATGTTGGGCCATTTAAGATTCTAAGTCGCAAAGGAGAAGTTGCTTATGAAATTGAATTGCCAGAGTCTTTGTCAGCTGTCCATAATGTGTTTCATGTGAGTCAGCTTAAGAAATGTCATCCAGAAATGGAAGAAACTTCTTTGAAGGATACTATACCTTTGGAGGAGGTCCAATTGGAAAGTGACCTCACTTATGAAGAGAAACCTATCAAGATTCTTGAGACTGCAGAAAGAGTTACACGGACTAAGACTATCAAGTTTTGCAAAGTTCAGTGGAACCATCATTCCGAAGAGGAAGCAACATGGGAAAGAGAAGATGATCTTCGGAAAGACCACCCTCACCTATTTGCTAGCCAATCCGAATCTCGAGGGCAAGATTCACCTTAAGGGGGTTAGATTTGTAACATCCCTAAAATCATGATTCAAACTTATGCATATCATCCATGCATCCATGATCATATGAATTTCATTTCAAACAAATCATTTCAAAATAGAAGCTTCCATGCTTATTATTTCATGTAAGTGTGCTCTAGCCTTAGTGCTATCTTCCAATGAGAAGAATACTTGTTTTGATTCAGTAAAGTTTGTTAATTCAAACTTAGGCACCACCAAAAGTTTGAACAAAATTTCAAAACAAAATGAGTGAATAAACCAATAATATGCCTATTTGAATATATATATCATAAAGGCTTGGTTTTATTTTATTTTCATTGGATCAAAGTGTTTTGTTTAAGTAGTAGTGTTTGACACACTTTTGAGTGCAAGGTTTGCAGTATAAAAACCTAGAGAGGATTTGAATTCAAACTCATTTGATTTGGATTTGAAAATCATTCCAGAAAATCAAAACAGAAAAAGAAAAGGAGAAAAGAAATAGAAAAGGGCCAGCGCTACCTATCTGGCCCAACTGCTAATCCAGCCCACTAAGCCCACCCGAGGTCTCCCTCTCTCTCGCTCACCCGCAGACACCCCCCCAGGTCACTGACTACACGACCCCACCCCCTCGCTGTTTAACTCGCTGACGAGTGGACCCTGCGACCACGTCGCCTTCGTCGTCAATCACGCGTGCCTGCGACGCTCGCTCCGCCGTTACCTCGCCGCTATTACTGCAGGCTTAATTGCCATTGATACGCCGCGCGATCCTCGCCCCCGCTCTGGCTATAAGATCCCCTCTGCACCGCGGCCATTTCCCCTCACCTAGCGCAACCTCTACGCCCCCAGGCTGCCCGCAATTGCCTCTGCACCGCCGCAGATAGAACAACTCCGGCAGGCGATTCCGGTAAGCTCCGACCGCCCCTCTGTCTCTGGTTCAAACGAGCGTGACCGCCACGTCCTTGTGCATCTGCTAACACCTCTGGTTTGCCTGCTCGCGACCCAGGTCGCCGTCTTCGTTCACGCCCGCAACCACCAGAGCCGCTGCTCGACTCCGACGAGCAATAGCGGTAAGAATCGAGCGCCCCTTGCCTTCCCTTTGGTACTGTCCTGTTCGCTAGACCTTTGCGCGTCTCCTAAACCCTCTGGCTTGTGCTAGGTCGACGCAGAGCCTCGGCAACGACCTCGACATCAAACAACAGACGCCGCCCGTAACTCCGACGAGCTCCAGCGACTGCGTCCGTGCGCCCCTTGCCAAGCCGTCGCCAGGTTGAGCATCAGCACGTCGTCGCGTTTCTGGTAAGCGTCTCCGACGACCCCCTAGCCATCTGTAGCGCCGCACCGCCGTAGGCAGAGCTCGCCGCCGCTAGTAGCCACCGCCAGCGCCGCCCAGCTTTGGTCGTTTGATCCGGAGCCATTGGATCTGGATCCAACGTGCGAGATTAGATCACTTAATGAACCGTTATGAGTAGATCTGGGCCGTGCAGATTATGTTAATCTAACGGCTCACATGCGCGATCCAATGCGAAGCGGTACGGGCCAATCAGAATAAGACGCGTGGCATCTGTAAGAGTTTAAAAACAGAATTTGAATCTATTAGATGTTTAAATTTATTTTAGCTATAACTTTTGATCCCCACGTTAGAATTTGACAAATTTTATATCATTGGAATCAGGAGAACAAGCCCTTTCTAGTTATGCAATGTGTTTAATGTTTTGCTTCTGTTAAAATGGTTTTATTTGCAGAAACTTGTGTAGGGCTAATTTGAGTATATGAAATGTTTAGGAAATGTTTTAGGGTTTAAATAAATGTTGTTTGGCAAGTTTTTAACTTGTCTATGAATCAGTACTGTACACTTGCTTTGTTGAGTTTTAAAAATCATCACATACCATTTTGCATGCATGCATATATTTTTGATTGTATATGTTTTGTATGTGATTTGTTGCTATAATTCTTTGTGTAGATTTTGGTGCTAGTGATTGTGATTGTGAGGAGTGTAGCTACTCTCCAAACTACCAAGGCAAGTGGTACTTCATGAATATTTTTATCCCTATGTTTTCTACTAAGCATTAGAAATATTTTGCTAGACTTGCATGCTATATTTTTGCTTATATGCCATGTTGGGAAATCCTAGTAGTTGTAGAATTGCTAGGAAATTTCTAAGTTAGGATGCTTATCTATGCCATGCTTAGCCTAGCTAGTAGCAACCAAGGGTTGGTGAAATATACATGCTATGATGAAAATATTTCTAAGTCTTTGGACTTGTGTTTTACCTAATAAAACAACTAAGTAAATGAAACACCTGGGTGGAATGGAAGGAATGGTTTGTGTTGAGTGGTTACACAAGGCCAGGGGACTGGTGAACCTTGTGTATCTCACTTGTGGAAAGCCACCCAGGAACAAAGAGGTTTTAGAGGCCAAGTGTTGAGAAGCTTCTAGTGCAGCCACTTGGCAATATGGGCTCTGCCTGGATCACATAGGTTGCTAGAACTTAGCCATTTGGACAGTTGGTGGTAGTGGGATGATAGGTTGGAACGCGTCCATTTGGTCTAAGGAAAGGCTTCTGAAAGGTCCTGTCTTGGTGAAAATCAAGTCTGGTGGGGAAAGTGCATAACCTCTGCAGATGGAAAAATCTAAGTACTTAGCCATGTCCCTGGAAAAGGACAACTTGAGCATCAAGACATGGAAGCTATCAAGAATCTCCTCATCCCAATTTCTAAGTAAAAACTTGTGGGTGAACAAGGGTGAAGGACCTCAATGTCTATTGGTGGTTCCTTGGGAAAAGTTTTGACAAAGAAAAACTTAGTGATTTCAACTAATAGGCAAAACCTATTTTGAGCAAAGCAAGCCAAGCTACACTTAGCCAAATTGCATATAGTATCTAGTCCACCTAAATTATACTAAGGTATCACTTGCCAATACTATTCCAATGTATTGACCCACTGTGGCTGTAACTTGTGATGTTGCAGGTTACTCTGATGAGGATTAGGTGTCATGAGTCTACACTCAACATGTTTGCCTGTGGCACATGAAGATGAAGACTTTTATTTATTTACTTATTCAAACTCTTGTACTAGGCCTGTGGCCTTGGAGTTGTAAAGACTATGTTTATCTCTGGAATGGCTGTAATAATGACCTTTGTATCTGTGTACTTCATCTTAAACTGTGGATGCTAGCATTGATCCAGGGACTAGCATTGCAATCACAGGGATCCTTTTCCTTTATAAAGGAGGGATCTTACAAACACTCAATGCCATCTTTACAGCCACCGAGTTACGGTGTGGTGTTTGATGTCATCAAAGCATCCTTCCGGTGATGGTGATAAGCATGATATCATGGTCGAAGGAATTAGGTTACTATGTATCAGAAAGCTTATAGCAATTGAACTATTAAAATGACTTGATCTTTATGCTACGCTTATCTATAGGAGTATGTCCATCATATCATTCTCCTAATGATATGACCCTGTTGTTAATAACATCTCTATGTTCATGATCAGGAAACCATGATCATATATTAACCAACAAGCTAGTTTAACAAGAGGCTTTACTAGGGACTCTTTTATGTTTACAAATCACACAAGTATTAATGTTTCCGGTTAATACAATTATAGCATGGTATGTAAACATTTATCATAAGCATGAAGATATGATAATAACAATTTTATTATTGCCTCTTGGGCATATCTCCAACAGTTTGTTGTCATGATGACGGTTGTGGTTGTGGTGGCTGTTGTACTTTCCATGCTTGTGGGATCCAGAACTCCCACTATCCTCATAATGGGAACGCTTGTGAGACGATCCCGAGCTATGCTTGTCAGAGTGTTTCCTCTTCCTGCTTTCAACCTGTTTCATCTTGCTCTCCAAGATCGCAGCCTTGTCACAAAGAGACTGATAAGTGGGGACATAGGCCACAAATAGCTGCAGGTTCAGTTCGTCGTTCAATCCTTCGAGGAACTTCTCTTTCCTCTTAGCATCAGTGTCAACTTCATCCGGTGCATAACGCGCCAGATTGTTGAACTCCTCAATATATTCAGCCACGCTGTGGTGGCGCTGCTTCAAGTTATGAAATTCCTTCTTCTTCAAACTCATCACTCCGGATGAGATGTGAGAAGTATCAAAACCATCCTCAAAGATAGCCCATGTCACATCCTCAATGGGAGTGGTGATCTGGAAGTTATCCCACCATGTAGCTGCTGGTCCTTCCAACAAGTGTGCTGCAAACCTGACTTTCTCCTCATCAGTACAGCCAACAGTTACCAAATCCTTGTTTACTGAGCGTAGCCAATCATTGGCCACCATGGGGTCAGTAGTTCCTGAGAACTTAGCAGGCCTCAGTCTTAAGAATCTGGTAAGCATGTCAAAACCTGGTGGATTGTTCTGATTGTTGTTGTTGTTGTTGTTGGTGGTGTTTTTTTTTGTTTTTTTGTTGTTGTTGTTGTTGTTGTTGTTCTGATTCTGCATAAAGGTGGTCATCATCTGCATCAGCTGTGTCTGAGCTATCATCAGCTGCTGCATCTCTGGGGTGACATTGTTGTTGTTCGGGTTGGGATTGGCACGTCGAGGAGGCATCTGTGGTTTCACAAGGATAAGAATGAGATACCCATATATGCTTAACATGCACAATACATCACATAGACAATCACCAAACATGCATCAAAATGACATAAAGTTCGACGACATAACAACAAGTTTGAAAAGTAAACACACCAATAGCAAGCCATCCACATGTTGGATGGTCATTGCGACTCAATAATCAAAAGTATGGTAAATGAAAGGTAAATGAGTAGTCATCACTACTCCTCTGCATCAACCTCCTCATCAACAAGTGTAAGACCTGCATTCTCCATAGCGGTCTTGTATTCCTCGACATTGGTAGTCAAGGCCTCTACCTTGGCTTTGAGAGCCCTCTTTTGTGAACGAAGTCTCTCAATCACAATCTGCTGGTGCTCGAGCTCGAAGTCCTTGGTCTCTAGTTCTGCAGTCATATCTCGAATCCTCTTGTTCCTATCTTGGACTCTTTTCTCTTGACTCTTGAACTTTCTATCTTGACTCTCAAACTTGGCCTCCATTTCCTTGACTATCTCATCTTGCTCCGCGAAGAGCTTGTCCTTCTCACGAAGCTGCACCTGGAGCTCGTCATTGCTAACATGACGTTGGTCCTATCAGTATCTAGGTGCCTAAGAAGAACCTCTAGGTCTTGGAGGTATAGACGAATCGGCTCTGCCGTCTCTCTAGCAGCATCCTCGAACTCAATAGCCTCACCATCCTCGTCGCATCTCCCGAAGGCGTGGAAGTGAGTACCTCTAATCTCCCGAGAGTGTCTCCCTAACAGACGTGCAAGTAAATCCTGCATGACTACCTCTAGGCCTCTCTCCCTATCATCATGCATAAACTTAAGATGATTGCCTCCGTGGTAGGCTCATTCTGGCGTCCTGGCTGATTAACCTTGAAGCCCTAAAGGTCTTTCCTCTCAAACTTGGTGAGGGGAAGCACCATGATGCTAGGAAGCGGAAGATTGAGCAGACTAGTGAGCTCAATAAGACAAGTGCCAAATCGAGTTCCCTTGAACTCTTCAGCCGTGCTGATAGTAACATTAGGCATCTATTTTATAAGATAGAAAAAGTTAGAATCAACATACATAGAGATGAATCACAAGACAAGGAATCACATACATATCTTTGACAATTAAAACACACAAGTCATGGCATACATAAATCCATTACAGGCATCCAAGGTTCAACTTATTTTGAACAACATTTTTGGGAAATAAAATGATAAGTGTGGGGGTCCAACTAACGAAGTACATTACAATCCCATCTCACTTGCCAAGTTGGCTAACAGGGCATCCCTAGAGGCAATCTGTCGATCCTGATCACATGACTCCATTGCTAAGTCTATGATGTCCTCTCTTAAACGTTGGTTGGTAGCCTCTAACTCTTGGGTATGCTTCTTTTCTTCCCTAAGGTCATTTTGGGTGTTTAGCATTCTGCACTTGAGTCTATCACTAAGCTCCATGATGGCCTTCCAAGCTGCATCCCTTGCAGAGTCAAAGAATGTGGTGTGCATCACTGAGTTGGTGACCATGCAGAATCCTGATTCCTTGTGGTTGTCTTCCTTGTTTTTATACAAGTGAAGTTGCACCCACCAGTACTCTAGTCCTTCATCCATCACGGGGAAACCTTTGTACATAGCTGCACCATGTATTCCGATGGCAACCATGAGGTCCTTGAGAGCTTTGGGGAATTCTGTCTCACACTCCAAAGTCATAGTCATGAGTGGTCCCTTCCTCACGGCTTCTTTGATGGAGTTCATCTACAAATAGAGATGAGAAAGAAGATTAGCAAAGCTTACGAGAAGAAAAAGACAAGTGTGGAAGTTGTTGATTTTTTTTCCTTAGTGGTTTCTAATCCAATCCTAGGGTCATAATCCTACAGGCAACACAGTGCTCTGATAACATCTGTAAGATCCCTCCCTTTATAAAGGTAAGGATCCCTGTGATTGCAATGCTAGTCCCTTGATCAATGCTAGCATCCACAGTTTAAGATGAAGTACACAGAAACAAAGGTCATTATACATATCATTCCAGAGACAAACATAGTCTTTTACAAACTTCATGGCCATAGGCCTAATACAAGAGTTCAATATAGAATAAACAAACAAGTCTTCATCTTCATGTGGCACAGGCAAGCATGTTGAGTGTAGACTCATAACCCCTAATCATCATCAGAATAACATGCAACATCACAAGTTACAGCCACAGTGGGTCAATACATTTGGAATAGTATTGGAAAGTGATACCTTAGTAGAATATTAGCATCTAGATACTACATGCATTTCGCTAAGTGTAGCTTAGGCTTGCTTTGCTCAAAATAGGTTTTTTCCTATTAGTTGAAAACACTAAGTTTTTCTTTGACAAAACTTTCCCAAGGAATCACCAATAGAAATTGGTGAGCCTTCACCCTTGTTCAACCACAAGTTTTAACTTAGAAATTGGGATGAGGAGATTCTTGATAGCTTCCATGTCTTGATGCTCAAGTTGTCCAATACCAGGGACATGGATAAGTACTTAGATTCTTCCATCTGCAGAGGTTGTGCACTTTCCCCACAAGACTTGATTTTCACCAAGATAGGACCTTTTAGAAGCCTTCCCTTAGACCAAATGGACGCCTTCCAACCTATCATCCCACTACCACCAACTGTCCAAATGGCTAAGTTATTGCAACCTATATGATCCAGGCAGAGCCCATATTGCCATGTGGCTGCACTAGAAGCTTCTTAACATTTGGCATCTCAAATCCCTTTGTTCCTGGGTGGCTTTCCACAAGTGAGATAAACAAGGTAAACCATATAAATGGGCCTTGTGTAACCACTCAACACAAACCATTCTTTCCATTCCACCCAGGTGATTCATTCACTTAGTTGTTTTTATTAAACAAAACACAAGTCAACAGACTTAGAAATATTTCATATAGCATGAATATATAACCACCCTTGGTTGCTACTAGCTAGGCTAAGCATGGTAATGGTAAGCATCTTAACTTAGAGAAATTTCTAACAATTCTACAACTACTAGGATTTCCCAAGCATAGCATATAGATACTTATCAAAATATTCATGCAAGTCCTATACAAAATATTTCTAGTGCATAGGTGGAAAATATAGGAATAAAATCATGAAGCAACACTTGCCTTGGTAGTTTGGGGAGTAGCAAAAATCTTCACAACCAATATCACTATTTGCCAAAATCTACACATAAAATATTGGCACAAAAATCACATACCAAATTATACAAACAAAAATATATGGATGCATGCAAATGCCATGTGATGGTTTTTCTACACCAAACAAGTCAAGTGTACAGTACTGAAACATAAACAAGTCTAAGATACTCAAAATAGTTTCTATTTGATCTTTAAAACATTTTTCAAATTATTTTTATAACCAAATTAAGCCTACACAAGTTTCTGCAAAAACACCCATTTTTACAGAGGCAAAACATTAAACACATTGCATAAACAGATAGTATTTTCTCTCCTAATTCCAATGATATAAAATTTGCAAAATTTGAACGTGGGAATCAAAAGATATGAATTTTACAAGTTTGAGTCTCTAATAGATCTAAATTATGTTTTTAAAACAAAGAACTAGACACGCGGCGCTCTCTGATTGGTTGATACCGTTTCGCGCGGATCAGGCGTTCTGGATCGTTAGATTAAAAGTGCATCGCACGGATCTGATCTAAACTTACCGCTTCGCTAAGTGATCTAATTCTACGCGTTGGATCTAGATCTAACGGCTGTGGACCAAGCGACCAAAGTCTGGCGGCGCCAGCGGTGGCGAGTGGCGGCGGCGGCTCTGTCAGAGACGTTGCCGGTGATTTAGGTGGCGCGGGAGAGGGAGAGATAGCTCACCGAGTTCGCTGTGCGCTGCTGATGCTCAAGGTATGCTTGGTTGGCGAAGGGGCGCTCGAGGTCGACGGGTATTGCTCGCCGTAGTTCCTTCTGGCGACGGTCGCTTCTGTTCGTCGTCGCAGGGGAGGATACAAGTCATGCCAAGTCAAGAGGAGAGGTGTTTTAGATGCGCGAGACGATGCTGATCACGCGAGTGTCAACGAGAGGGAGAGGCGCGGTCAGTACTAACCAGGGGAGCTCGTCGGAGTTGCGGCTTCGTCAGGCACGTGCAGTCATCGACGTTGGCGAGGCTCTGGATGGTCCTAGCATGCACCAGTGGTGTTAGAAGACGCGCAAGGTTGCAGTGATCATACTGGCAAGATTAGAAGGCAAGGGGCGGGGAGTTCTCACCGGAATCGAACGCCGGAGTTGCTCGGTACCACGGCGGTGCAAGCGAGAGTGTGGGAAGCCTGGTGGCGGAGTGGGGGCGCTGAGTGAGGGGAAATGGTCGCAGAGGGGTGGGGGTTAAATAGCCGGAGCAGGGGCGAGAATCACGCACGACATCAATGGGATTTAAGAGCATTTGCGTCGGGAGGAAACGGCCACGGCGGCGCTGGTCGCAGGCATGATTTGGGGACGAAGGAGCTGACGTGGCTGCGGGTCCCAGTGGTCAGCGAGGGGGTGTGTGCGAGCGCGGTGAGAAACATATAGAGAGGGGAAAACCTGGGTGGGCTGCATCCGCTACTTGGCTGAATAAATGGCGCCAGGCCCAGTACTGTTTTCTAAACTCTTTTCTTTGTCTAATTTGATTTTCAGGAATCATTTTCCAATGAAATCAAAAGCATTTGAATTTCAAACTTTTCTGGACTTTTGCAAAGTGTAACCTTCATACTTTTGGGCATAAAACCATGTTGTCTCTCTATACTTGCTTGGTCCTTTTTGGAAAATCAAAATAGACAGTGCCTTAGCACATGATTTGAATAGGTTTTGAAAATGGTTTGAAGCCATATTTGTTTTGTAAATTTTGTCCAAGCCTTGAGAACACAACCAAACCATCTTAAGAGCAAACAAAACTTGGTTTAAAACAAATATTCTCTCACTTGAGAGTGGCATTGAAACAATGCTTGTTTACATAAAATAACAAGCATCCAAATGCTTCTGTTTTTGTAATAACTTGAAATTGAACCCTAAATGATCATGAATGCATGGATGATATGCAAAGCTTTGAAAACATGATTTTAGGGATGTTACACTTGTTGGGAGATAACCCAAGAGTTTCCTTGAGTCTTGGAAGTTATTACTTCAGTAATGACCTCTCCTTATCCTTTTTGTTTGCTTCTTGTGCCAAGAATGACCTCTAATGAGAGGGAAGTAAGATTTGGGGAGTTGCTGTCCCGAAACAGATTTCTATCCTCCACCAAAAAAAATTGTGAGGAGTCTCTATAACTCGGATTAAGCTCAAACTTTCTAATAAATCCCCCAGTATGTTAGATAACTTTCGTTAGTTCAACACTTATTGATTTGAGCAACAGAAGATGTTCGAAAAAATCGGTTTGTACCTGCTGGTCTGTTTTGACAGATTTCTGCCATTATTTGCATTTGCTTCTTATTGATTCCTTTTTGAGTTCTCTTTAGTTGAATTGAGATTTCTAAAGGAGTTACTACAGTAGCTTGTGTTTTTAGTGAAAAGCCTTGCTGTTCCAAAGCTTTGCCAGGGGTCTAATATCTTTTGAATAAACTAATGTTGCTAATGAAGATTGTGTGAAGTTTTATATGAAGGAAAAATTTCAGGTGTGGAGAGAGAATGATGCAATGAGATGAAGAATGGACAAAAGCTCAAGCTTGGGGATGACACCATGGTGTCACCCGAAGAAATATTCAAGAGGTACAAGCGTCAATGCTTGGGGATGCCCAAGGCATCCCCTTCTTCATCAATAAAAATCTCAGGTCTGTCTAGACACTTCGTTTTTATTGTTTCATGCACAGTTGTGTTGTTCTTGTAGCGTCTTAGTTTTCGTTTTCTTTGCTTAGGTTTTTTAGTTTGCTTGAATAAAGAAGTTTGGACCCCCGTTCTCGCTGTGTTTTTTTGCAAATAATTTGCTTGGTGTTGGAAAGTAGTAGTAAGTTCTTGCTTGAAGTGCAAGAGGAGATTGCATTGACTGTGACTTAGACTTTAGCATGACATGCTAGGTGTTGTTTTGACCTTATTCTTAGTGATTATTGCTGTAGCATGTATTGTTCCAAACAATTGGGATTTCTTAGTGTGCCTTGAAGAAATTATGCGTTGTTTTAGCATGCAAAAGCATAGTATTGTGGTATTCTCCTTTTGATGCTTTGCTTGGGTTAACTTGGCACATGCTCACGCCATGTTATGACTATGACAAGTCACCATTAGCCTCTATGATCATTTAGTCCTTGACTTGTAGTACCACTCTTTGCTTTGATTAGTATGCTTTGTTGCACTACATGTTTATGGCCATTATGCTCTCTTAGTTGGTTGCTCCCAGTCTTTTGCTAGCCTCCACTTGTATGAGTAAGTTCTACTCATGCTTCCAAATCCCAAGAAACCAAGTTATTCCAAAGTGTCCACTATAAACTCCTATGCATGGTGTGTTACACCATTCCAAGTATATTCTTGTTTTCAATTATCTTCCAATTAAAATTTATTTTGTTATGTGAAAACTTAGTGATTAAAGCCCTCACAAACTTGATGGCACACTTTATATTCTTTGCCCCTAATAAACTATTGTGATAACTTTGTTGTATATGCTTGCACTTATAAGTTGGAATTAGCAGAACCGTGCTGTCACGGGGAACGTTTTCAACATTGCACTTGTACTTGTACTCAGTTGATATCATGTTATTTTGTCTATGGTTTTCACCGGTGTGAAATAAAGAGGGAACTTGTAAGTCCATGGAGTTTGTATCCTGTGTTAGAGAAACTCCTAAGCCATGCCTAATCATGGTGGAAACTTGCAGCATCACCATGATGAGCTATCTATGAAGCATCCTCAATAAAAAGCTATGCATATGGTAAATAAAAAGATTGCTGAGATGCTCATTGTCTACTTGCCTTGTCATTTTGGTTATGGGAAAGCTCATGTACCATGTGCAAGGGGTACCACGTTGGCAGTTCTCAATGATATGCAAATACTTACAATGACAAGAACTTACCTGGACCCAAAGTTGAGTATGCATGAGGTGTGTCCCTCGTATTGAAGGGGCATGAGATTGCCAACTTATACTTCGTCAAGCATATACTCCAGCTTTGCCACTTTAACCTTAACCACTTCAAGATGCTTACGATAGGGGCAATGAGGGCTAAAATCTAACAAGTACCATAATTTTTGGAAGCTCGTTTTGAAACTTGTAATCCCTGCTTCCTTTACAAAAAAGGCCTTTCTTCCACCACTATTGAGTCTCCACCTTCTACCTTTAGGCACATTTAAGAGAGCATGGTTGTCATTCTGTGTGCAGTGTTCCAAAGCTTATTAATTGATGCATATTGTGATATTACTCGTTCTTGTGCTATTTGTTTCTAGTCACCCTTGTGAACTTTGAAGGTGTCCTATGCATCTATATTGCTACTCTATGAGGGACAAGCTGATTGCCACTATGCTATGTTTTCTGTATGTGAAACAAACAAACGTTTTTCAATGCATGTTATTCATGTTCTTTGTTTGTAGCTTTTCATGTTGCATGCATAGTTACTATGTCCTATTGTTAGAACTCCATCTTTCATGCACATGTTTAGAGTTCTTTGATCCCAGCTTTCAATGCTTGCAAATGGTTGGATCTTTATTGTGAGGGTGCATGTCACCTCAAAAATTATTCTTTTATCACTTACCTACTCGAGGACGAGCAGGAGTTAAGCTTGGGGATGCTGATACGTTGGAAACGTATCTATAATTTTTGATGCTCCATGCTTGTTTAGTATAAACTTTGCTTTACTTGTCTACACGTTGAGGTGCTTTTTACATGTTTTCTGGTACTAACCTATTAACAAGTTGCAATAGTGCCAGATGCCTATTTTCTGTTGTTTTTGGTTTCAGAAAAGTTAGTAAAGAAATATTCCCGGAATTGGACGGGACAAACGTCAAAGTCAATAACTTTCAGTGGGGAACAAGAAGTCCAGAGGAGAGACGAGTAAGCGGGCCAGGGAAGCCAGACCCCCCTAGGCAAGGCCAGGGATGGGCCCATGCCTGGCTAGGGTTTGGCCCCCCTGGTCGCCTCATCGGCCTCCCCCTTCGCCTATAAGAAGCCCCTGATGTAGAAACCCTAAGCACCCGATCAAATCTCCACGAAACCGTCTATAGCCGCCACCAACATCATCCCTAGATCCGGGGGGATCTGAAGTTCTTCTCGGCACCCTGCCGGTGCCGAAGGGGAGATCATCCCGGAGGCCTTCTCTCCGGTATGATGCGTGAGTAGTTCCACCTTGGACTATGGGTCCATGTAGTAGCTAGATGGTTGTATCTCCTCCTTTGTGCTTTCATATATATATCTTGTGAGCTCTGTTCATGATCAAGATCTAATCTATCTGTAATCATGCATATTGTGTTTGCGGGGATCCGATGGCTTTTGAGATTATTATGTTGGTTTGATTAATGGTTTTGTCTTTATGATTCTATCATGTCTGTGTTGTTTGTGATCTTGCATGCTCTCCGTTGTTAGTAGCTATCTTGGCCAAGTAGTTACTAGTGACTCCAAGAGGGGGTATTTATTCTCGATAGTGGGTTCATGCCTCTAGTTTCTAAGGGAAGTGACAATAATCCCCCCCGGCTTCCCCTCTGTCTCCCCTTCTGGCTCCATGGATTTCTGGTGAAATATAATTTTTGGCATATTTTCCGGGATTTTTCCTGATAGTTCATTTTCTGCACAAAAACAAGACACCAAGGTAATTCTGCTGAAAACAGCGTCTGTCCGTGTTAGTTGTATCCAAATCACACAAGTATAGAGGAAAAACAATAGCAAAGTGTTCGATAAAGTAGATACGTTTTGGACGTATCAAACCCCCCAAGCTTAGCTTATTGCTTGTCCTCAATCAATTCAGTTGAAAACTGAGTGCGATAAAAGAACTTTCACGAACACTTTGCTTCATATGATGTATATATTCTCAGCACAGGAGTAGATTCTTAGACAATTCATAATAAGGAGTATGCAACTAAGTCTACTCAATAGTCATTGTAAGCAATGCAGAGAAACCAACTCAATAATAATAAGTAGCATTAAACATAAACATAAGCAACATTGCAATGCTCATAATAAGGTATGATAGAGTGGTATCTCGCTTGCCTTTGTTTGAAGAGCACAATATAAATGTTGAGGCACCTCTGAAGTTCACATGAAGACTAGAAGTAAAGATATCAGAGATACAAGCATCAAAGGCATGACATAATTAACCATGTTTTGGAACAAACACAAGAATGACAACTATGCTCTCAAGAAAGTGCTCATAGAATAAGTGGTGACTCAACAAAATTGTGAAAACGGTTTTCTGAAGGTTTGAAAGGCTTCCTACTGCTGAAAGGAAGGTACTCATTAGCTTTGAGCTCTCATTGCCCCTATCATAGGCATCTTCATGTGGTTAAAGTGAAAGTGAGGTCCACTCTGAATTATATGCTCGACAGACCATAGACTGAAAATCCCAAGTCCCTTGAGTATGAGGGTCGCTCCGCATGCTACTCAACTTTGGTCACCTGAAAGTTCTTGTCATTGTAAATACATGCATATCATCGAGAACCGCCAACGGGGTACCCCTTGCACATGGTACAGGAGCTTTCCCATAACCAAAATGACAAGTCAAGCAGACAATGAGCATCTCAACAATATTTTTATTTACCATATGCATAGCTTTTTATTGAGGAAGCTTCATAGATGCTCATTATAGTGATGCTGGAAGTTTCCACCATGATTAAGCATGACTTAGGCTAGCGGCCCAGGTGTTTCTCTAACACAATGTATAAACTCCATAAACTAACAACTTCCCCTTTTATTTCACATCATCGACATCCATAAACAAAAGAGCAAAGTATCAACTGGATAGAATTATCCAAAAAGTGTTGAAAGCGTTCCTCGTGACATCACGGTTCTACTGACTCCCAGTATATAATAAGCAAGCATATAACTTTCATGGACTAGTCACAATGGTTCAGGATTATTAAGTACAAGGAATAAAGTGTGCCATCAAGTTCGTGAGAGCTTTACTAACTAACTTTCTCAAAACAGACAAACATTTTATTTTGGAAGAAAACACGGCATATATAATATGCAATGAAGTAGCAAATGATGCTAATAGGTAGGTATGGTGGACACAGCTGGCAATATTGGTTTTGGGAAGTTGGAAACACAGGTAGAGCACATACTCTGTGCAAGTGAAGGCTAGCAATAGAAAGGGAGCAACACACGAGAGAGCAATAACTGTCATAATCATGCTTGCAACAAAATAGGACTAATTATGGCATGAAAGTGATACAAGAACTCTGAGGCAAAATAAATCACCGAGGCTTATTGACTATTGATTAGTCATGTGCATGCGTGAGCATGTGCCAAGTTGATTCACATGAACAGTCAGAGGAGGATACCACAATATCATACCAAAGTATGAATAAAACAATGCAAGCAAACATTCATATGACATGCTACAAACTAGTAGCAAGCTGGAGCTAATCATAGACAGGCAAGAACTACTAAGCACCCATAATGACATACACCTTACACAAACAGGCTAAGCATGCTCACAATGATGAGTATATGTACAAAAATGAAACAAATAGAGTTCGTTACCAGCCTCTTACCACACCTCGAGTTGTCTTAATATTCATTATTGCCCTTCACTTTTGTGACTTGAATAATTAACATGAAAACCAATACCCACTGAGGACGGCTGAACCCTGCGAAGAACTCACAAAACCAAAGAAGAACACAAATATTTTTGGTGTTTTCGATTTTTTTAGAAACAAGCAAACAAAGAAAAACCAAGCAAACAAGAAGCAAACAAAACAAAGCAAACAAAGCAAAATCGTTTTGGATTTTTCTTTTAAGGCAAACCAAAGCAAAGAACAAAGAAACAAACCAAGAGAAACAACAAAAATATTTTTGGTATTTTTGTGTTTTTAGAAAGAAGCAACAAGAACAAAAAATAAAGCGAAACGATGGATATACAAAGAACCGACCGAACATGATATATATATATATATGAGTGTGATGTCGGTATACGTCCCCCCAAGCTTAGGCTTTTGGCCTAAGTGGGGCTCAATCCCATGGTGCCCAAGTAGATGCACCTCCATAGTATGTCGAGGAAGCTCCCTTGTCCTGGTACGAGCTCGAAGCCTCCCCTGTGTAGTGTATAGCGGGGTCATAAGCGTGCGCTCCCCCCTGATAGTGCCCATGGAAGTTAAGAGAATCTAGCAACTCATCCATCTCCGCCTTTGAGTGTGACCAAGGTCCCTGAGAAATACTGAACAAAGTGGTTTGGGGTAGAGGGATCTCTCTCTCTTCCCCGTCAGTAAACAGCATTCTATAAACCAAGTTCTCAAGAGTAGAGCTAGAGGTGACAAAGTGGTGCGCCTTCATGGCAGCAAAATCAAGTCTCTAGGGAGCCAAAACTGTATCATGGGGATCAACAACAATGTTCAAGGCAGCAGCGATACGAGTAGCAATAATTCCCCCATAAATGGGTCCCCTAGCAGCTAAACGACGAGCAATGAGGGAACCAAGATTATACTTTTCCTCATCGTAGAGCACAACAGCTAAGAAGGCCAATTGATAGTTGGATATATTACTAGTGTTCTCCCTACCAAGAACACTGGTGGTAAGATAGTAGGTGAAGTACATGATGGCTGGGACTTGAATGTTCTTTGTCTTCCCTCGTTGAGCTTTGTGGTCATCATCATTGGTTATTCCTCGGTATAGTTCCAGAAAATCAGCGGGAAGATCTGTAATCTTCTTTGATGACCCCTTTGTACCAAGTCACAAGGCCTTGCAAAAATTCTTCAATGTCATAGAATGAGCCCTGCCATAAAGTCTGAAAGACACAGAAGAATTGAACAAACTATTGGTGAAGGAGAAACTCTCCACAAATGTTTTAGTAAGTGAAGCATATTGTGCACTCTCATCCTTCATGAAACTTGTTAGACCAGCTCTCTCAATCAAAGCCATGAAATCATTAAGAATCCCAGCAGCTCGCAAGAAAGTTTGACAAGGAAAGGTGGAGGGGTGCGCATCCCCTTCATCTCCCTCGTCACCAAACCGCGGAGTGATGAGATCCTCATTGTATGAGGGTCTGGAGCTTGTAGATGACCTTGGGAGCCTTGCCCTTCTAGGTGCATCACTGTCAAAAATTTCACCAAAGGTGTGATGGTCCATGACTTCCCTTTGCTGAAATTTTAAGCAACCATCAAACCAAGTGATTTCTATGTTGATAAATGATGAGCAACTACTATAGGAACTTGCTAGAGGACTACACATGCATCAAAACAAAGTTTCTAAGCATAGAACAAGCATGCAAGCTCAAACAACCTATCACCTAAAGTATCAAAATACTCAAGATACAATCTACCAATCACAAATCTAATTGGACAAGTGGAGGAGGCACATACCAAGGAGCAATCCCTACAAAAATCAGCACTTGAGATGGGCTGAACAAGGAGATCGAAAATCGCGAGAAAGAATAGCAAGAACTCGAGCTTGAGCAAGTTTTCCGGTGTTTTTCGCGAGAGAGAAAGAAGGTGGCTTTGAGGAGGCAGTCTGGAGGGGCCTAGGTGGGATAGACCCCCCCTAGGTGCCACCAATGGTGGGCTCGTGCCTACCACAAGTGTGGGGCCTAGGGGTGGCCCCCTGGGTCACCTCTGGTACCTCTCTGCCCCTTTTTTCGAGGAAAATTTTATTTTGAATTTTCTGGGATTTTTTGGGAAACTTTATTTTTGGCCAATTTTCAGGGTATGAAAATTGATTTTCTCGCAGAAACAGTTTTTTTCGAAGAAGCAAAAGCAAACCAAAAGCCAATCTACAGGAGGTCTAAGAAACTCAAACAAGCAAACAACTAGCAAAACTAAAGCTAAAGCAAAGACTAGGAAGGAGAAAGGAAAAAAGAAAGCAAGTATAACCACAGTGGAAACATTATTTTGTTCATTAAAATCCTTTTGTTAACAAGGTTAATCAAGTCTTGTTACCAAAACAATCTTATATGAAACAAAACTTTGCATTCCACAAGGTGATTATGTTACCTAATACTTGATAGCAATGGTCCCAATCATAATAGTTTCAACATTTTATTGTGGAATGGGACAATATATTTATCCAACCCTGATGCCTTCAATATTTTCAATATAATTCAGGTAATATCTCTTAACAACCTTCTTGGGGAAATAGATAGTGTGCTCTTTGTCATTAATATTGAAAGTTACTATTCCTTGATTACAATTGATGACAGCACCTACAGTATTAAGAAAAGGTCTCCCAAGAATAATAGACATATTATCATCTTCAGGCATTTCAAGCACAACAAAACCAGTTAAGACCATGCAATTATGAGCAACTTGAACATGAACATCCTCACATATACCAACAGGAATAGTAGTTGACTTATACGCCATTTGCAAAGATATATCAGTTGGTATCAACTTTTCTAGATGGAGTCTCTTATAGAGAGAAAAAGGCATAACACTAACTCCAGCTCCCAAATCACATAAAGCAGTTCTAACATAATTATTCTTAATGGAGCAAGGAATAGTTGGTATACCTGGATCACCAAGTTTCTTTGGATCCTTACCATTGAAGGAGTAATTAGCAAGCAAAGTAGAAATTTCCTCATTAGGAATCTTCCTTTTATTAGAGACAATATCCTTCATATACTTTGAATAAGGAGGCAATTTAATAGCATTAGTCAAAGGAATTTGCAAGAATAAAGGTTTCATCCACTCACAAAACTTGTTGTAGTGTTCTTCCTCCTTTGACTTGTGTTTCTTACCTGGAAAAGGCATAGGTTCTGCACCCAAGGTTCTCTCTCTTTACCATGTTTATTAGCAATAAAATCTTCCTTGGTGTACCTAGTGTTCTTAGTGTGTTTTTCAGGTTCTTCCTCAACTTCCTCCTTATCAGGAGACTCATCATTATTACCACTCTCAGTTTCAGCATCAGAGACAAATATACTATTAGGATCTATAGCAGGTTCAAGTGGTTCCTCAACTTTCTTATGATTCTTTTTATTCCTCTTACGAGGACTACCACTATCCTCACCTTGTTGGGAATCCTGCTCTATTCTTTTAGGGTGTCCTTCAGGATATAAAGGATCTTGAGTAGCTGCACCACTCCTAGTTTTAATTCCATAAGCATGTTTATTTCCTGAAGCATTAACTAGCATATCCTTTTGTACCTTAGCAAGTTGATCAAGTTGGGTTTGAACCATTTGAAAGTGTTCACAAAGCATTTTAATATCATTAGAAGTTCTTTCTACAATATATTTCAACTCAAGGATAGCTCTAGAGTTTTCCAATGAATGATTCTGAATTTTTTTATTAAAATGACCTTGTTTAACAATAAAAAATGTCAAGTTCCTCTAAGCATTGATCAGGAGGCTTACCATAAGGAATATCACCTTCATCAAAGTGTTGGAGTGAGTGTACCTCAATAGTAGATGAGTGGGGAATTGGCTTACATAATTATTCTATAGGAGGTAGATTCTTCACATCTTAAGCTCTAATACCTTTATCCTTTAGAAACTTTTTAGCTTCCTTCATCACTTCATCATTTAATGCAATAACTCCCCTCTTCTTTGTTGTTGGTGGTGGAACTGGTTCAGGAACATCTGGTTTAGGAGTAATAGGCTCAGGTGTATTCAGCTCAGTTGAAGTCCAATCATCATAATTCTTGCTTATCTTGTTCAAATTCTTTAGCATCTGTAGGAGTCCTTGTCCTGAAAACACAATCAACAAAGCTATCTAGGTAGGTCCTAGAATCATCAGTTAGTCCATTATAATAAATATCAAGAAACTCATTCTTAGGTAATGGACATCCAGGATATGCATGAATCAAGGAACAGAATCTTTTCCATGACTTAGGCAATTTCTCTTCTTCTTCTTGTTTAAAATCAAAAAGTCTCTGCAAAGCAGCATATCTAGCACTAGGAGGGAAATATTTATGGAAGAAAGAAGCAATCAAGCAATCAGGGTTATCAATGGAACCAGGAGGTAATATATTAAACCAAGCCCTAGCTTCTCCTTTTAGTGAAAAAGGGAAGATCTTAGCAACAAACTACTTGCGCATTTTAAAATCATTAGAAAACAAAGCACTCATAGTAGAAAGCTCATTCATATGAGCCACGACACTCTCATTTTCAGTACCACAAAAAGGTTCTTTCTCAACAATATATAAATAAGCTAAATCAAGAGAGAAATCATAATCTTTATCTTTAATATCTATGGGAGAGGTGGCAAACTTAGGATCATAGGACTTCTTGGGTATAATGGTGTGTTTAGCAAGGAGACTCTTAATAGCACTAGCACCATGTGTGTTTCGGCACTCTTCAACAAATTCATCAATGAGCTTAATGTAACCATCATTAATATCAAAACTCTCACTAGACTCAGGTGAGCTAACAGGTGTAACAGTGTCTTCACTAGGAGTTTTAGTATTTCCTAGACTAGCCATAGTAGCATCTAGAAAAGGACCTAATGAACCACTCACATCAAGCACAGTAGAAGTAATATCATGAGTATCAAAAGCGGTTTCAGATTCAGCAGTAGTAGCAGTGTGTGTAGCATGAGTATGTGGTGGTGGTGTGACAAGCTTACTTATAACAGACGGTGAATCAAGAGCAATAGAGGTGTTTAGGAATGTACCTCTTCTTGTAGTGGATGGTAAAATAGGGAACTTTCCATCACGAGACTTACCCATGATGAAAGGAGTAGCAGTGAACAATAATAGATCCAAGTGAACTTACAAATAAAGCTATGCTCCCCGGCAACGGTGCCAAAAAATAGTCTTGATGACCCACAAGTGTAGGGGATCGCAACGGTCTTCGCGGGTAGTATTACCCAATTTATCGATTCGACACAAGGGGAGACAAAGATTACTTGCAAGTCTTAACAACTGAGTTGTCAGTTCAGCTACACCTAGAAATAGTTCTTACTCACAGAAGTTTATCAGTAGCAACAGTTTGGTAGTAGCAACAACAAAGCAACAGCAACAGTAACAACAACAACAACAACAGTGAAACAGCAGCAGTAGTAACAGTAACAGTAACAGTAGGATTCGAGTGCGGTAGGCATAGGGATGGATGGACGGGCGTTGCCTGGACGAGTCTAAACATGTAACTTCAAAGAACCAGGGCATTACAGATAAATAATAATAAGCATCCAAGTACTAAACAATCCTAGGCATGTGCTCCAAATATAGTCATACGTGCTCGCAATGAGAACTTGCACAACATCTTCTGTCCAGCCAGCCCATGGCAGCGGGGCCTCTAGGGAACTACTGGCAATTAAGGTGCTCCTTTTAATAGAGCACCGGAGCAAAGCATTAACACTCCGTGAACACATGTGATCCTCACACCACAGCCACCCCCTCCGGTTGTCCCAATTTCTATCACTTTGGAGCCTTTGGATCTGGACAATGATATGTGTACACAACTTGCAGGTAAGACCATAAACAATACTATCATAATGATTCAATAATAAGTTCAGATATGAGATCATGGCACTCGGGCCCTAGTGACAAGCATTAAGCACAACAAGTTGCAACAAAGTCAAATAGCACTAATAGAGATACTAGGCACTATGCCCTAACAGATCTTATTCGATTACATGATAGAACTCATCCAATCCCTACCATCCCCAACCCTACAGTGGGGGATTACTCACTCATGGATGAGGGAAACATCGGTGGTTGATGGAGATGCGTTCGTGATGACGATGGCGATGATCCTCTCCAAATTCCCCGTCCCGGTAGGGTACCAGAACGGAGTTTCTGGATCCGAATCTTGGTTTCTGGTGGTGGCGGTGGAGCGGAACTCTTTCTGTAAAACTATCGAACCCCCCTCTGTTTTTAGGTCAGAAGGCAACTTATAGACACGGAGGGAGGCCAAGAAGCTGCCTGGGGTGGCCAAACCTCCCCTAGACGTGGGGTTAGTGGGCCCGCGCATTGGGTGGGTCTGGGCCCCCCTGTCTCCCCTTCTGGCTCCGTGGATCTTCTGGTGAAATATAATTTTTGGCATATTTTCTGGGATTTTTCCTAATAGTTCATTTTCTGCACAAAAACAAGACACCAAGGTAATTTTGCTAAAAATAGCGTCAGTCCGTGTTAGTTGTATCCAAATCACACAAGTATAGAGTAAAACAATAGCAAAGTGTTCGAGAAAGTAGATAAGTTTTGGATGTATCACATTGTAAACACAGGGATCTCTACCTTATTAGGTTGGGACCTCTACATTTTCTCTTCAAACAAAATAAACTTTGCATTCCACAGTCGTCTCTCCAAATTTTGCTACTCCAAGAGTCTCATGGTGGAGGCTTAATGAGTCACTTTGGTCGTGACAAGACATATGACATGTTGTCTACCCATTACTATTGGCCGAATATGAAGAGAGACGTGAAGCTCCTCGTCCAACGATGCACAATGTTCTTACAATCTAAGTCCAAGTCTAACCCATTCGGTCTTTATTCCTTTACCTTTTCCATATGCACCTTGGTCGGATATGAGCATGGACTTTGTGTTAGGATTACCTAGAGCAAAGAATGGCCACGACTCAATCTTTGTGGTAGTGGATCGCTTTTCTACAATGACACATTTCATTCCTTGCCATAAGACCGACGATGCTTCACATATTGCAAATCTGTTTTTAAGGAAAATCATCCATCTTCATGGTGTACCAAGAACCATTGTCTCCGACCGTGACATCAAGTTTATGAGTTATATGTGGAAGAAACTCATGGACAAGCTTGGCATCAAGCTTCTCTTCTTGTTCGCTTTGCACCCTCAAACCGATGGACAAACCGAGGTCGTCAACCGAAGCCTTGAAACTCTACTCCGAGTATTGATCAAGAAGAACCTCAAAGATTGGGAAGAGTGCATTCTGCACGCTGAATTCGTCTACAACCGCGCCAAGCACTCTACGACAAGCAAGAGCCCATTCATGGTCATCTATGGATTCAAGCCCATGACTGCGCTCGACATGCTACCACTACCCATTCACGAACGCACAAACATGGACATCGACAATCGTTCCCAAGCAATGAAGTAACTACATGAGGAGACAAGAGCTACTATCGAGCAACAAGTTCTTCGTCAAGCATCATGACTCAACAAGAACAAGGAGATGATCTTAAAAGAAGGTGACCTCGTGTGGATCCACTTATGCAAGGACCGCTTCCCACATGAGTGTGACTCCAAGTTAAAGCCAAGAGGAGATGGCCCCTGCAAAGTCCTAAAGAAGATCAATGACAACGCCTACGTGATCGACATCCCCACTTCCAAGTACCCCATAAGCAATACGTTGAATGTGGTGTCCTATCACCAAACCATGGAGATGATGAACATAAATATGGTGAAGAGTCGAGGACGACTCTTTCCAAAGGGGGGGAGCTGATGCAGCCCGTCCTATGGACGTCCCTACATCTTCACCACCAAGTCCACCAAGTGGAGCAATGACCCGTGCCCGAGCTAAGCTATTCCATGATAAGGTTAACTCGCTCCTCTCTATGTGTGACTTTGACGCCCCTTTGAATGGCCCGCTACTTCATGCCAACACCTTGTGTATCCTTAGATATGATTCTAAAGAAGGAATGCCAAGAGAAGCATGTTGGGCTATGGGCGGATAAACAAAAAAATTATCTAACGCGGTGCTCCCAAGATCCAGCTCAGGTAATAGGCCACGAGATTTACCACTAGACGCGCAGGTGCAGATTATCGATGTAGCGCGCTAGGTGATGCGGTGCAGATCGATCTCACGAACAGCTCCTCCGGATCAGCGCTAACTCCTTCGCCAGATCCCTTTGTCTCCAACACCGCACGTGCAACGCCTCTACCGGTATCCACATGTATAGGAAGGAGCATAGGAAGGGGACTGCTAGATCCTGTCTAACCCGATTTGGGAGTGGAGAAAGTGATGGCTAGGTCAGGTACTATCCCTTGTCGCTACACTTATATACATACCTAGTTGGGCTCAACTCTTGAGGCCCATTTAGGCTATAACCCAACTACCACATGGATCTCATCCACATGGGCTCCTTACCCTTAAGTGTGTGACCCTGTATGTTCACGAACACATGGACACGACATGAGATACTCCTCCAAGTATCCCGTCATGGATTTGAGTCATACTCACTCCCATGAACACTTGGTCTCAAGTCGATAGATGGTAGCGGCATCTAGCAAGACGTGTCATCTCCCAAGTGTCGTAAAGTCTGGAAGACAAACCTTCAATGTGACTTTCGTTCAAGTCCCTTTGCCACATGATATACCTTCTTAAGCTATAGGCGAGTTGTTGCCATCCCTTTAATAGCTTAACCCTCTTTCCATTCCATGATATACAATTCACTGGACTAACTCTTAGTCCGACTCCTCAGTTAAAACTTAAATGAGTAGCGCATGGCCATGCTTCCGAATTATATCACACGAGAGGGCCCAGAGATATCTCTCCATTACGGAGGGGCAAATTCCATCTTGGAAATCCATGTCACGCAGCTTGATTCACAACCAACCCGAACTCTACCTTTATAACTGCCCATTTATGGAATAGCATTTGATATAACCTAAGTTGGTGATCCACAACTCGGATTATGCGGTCACCTCAGGTCAAAGGATTCCATTGTATGAGACTTTAAATGACAACATGCTCATTGCATCTCAACTCTGGGTTAGTCCGACTCGATAAACTCTTTAGCCGAGTCCGTGCAAGTTGGAATAGCATCACCATGCCCATGACAAGTGGAACCGAGTCATCAAGCCAACTTCACATTAGTCTAAGTTGTGTGTCTAGCACAACCTCAACGACCAAGGACAACTTGTAATAAAAAAATGAATATGTAGTTCCACAACCGAATCACGTATTCGATAATATATATCAGATGTTCACACAAGGGCTAACTTAATAACTTTATGAATACTTTAGGAAATATCATCATACATGATTGCCTCTAGGGCATATTCCCAACAGTCTCCCACTTGCACTAGAGTCAATCATCCCGACATCACATGTCCAGGCATCTAATACCCATTTCTCTTATGTACGCCTCATGCTTAGGCTGTGGAAGTGGCTTTGTCAACGGATCTGCAACATTTGCATCCATGTGTACCTTGCACAACTTGATATCACCTCGATCCACAAACTAGCAAATCAGGTGGTATCACATGAGTATATGTTTGTTCTTCTGGTGTTGTCTAGGTTCCTTGGCTTGTGAAATAGAACCATTGTTGTCACAGCACACGTCTAACGGATTGGACGAGCCTTGAACCACACCAAGATCCATGAGGAAATTCCTCATCCAAATAGCTTCCTCTGTCGCCTCCGAGGCAACAATATACTCAGCCTCTGTTGTAGATGCAGACACAGTCTCTTGCTTTGAACTCTTCCAGCTCACAGCTCCTCCATTTATAATAAAAATGTATCCAGATTGCAAACAGGAATCATCTTAATCTATGAGATAACTCATATCCGTGTAAACCCTTAAACTGAGTTCATCCTCACCTCCATACACTAGGAACACATCCTTAGTCCTTTTCAAGTACTTTAGGATTGTTTTCACTACCGCCTAGTGGATTTCTCTAGAGTTAGCCTGGTATATGCTCACAACACTGAGAGCATAGGAAACATCTGGCCTAGTACAAATCATGGCGTACATGATGGATCTGATTGCCGAAGCATACAGAATCTCACTCATCCGACTTCGCTCATTAGTTATCGAAGGACACTGAGTCTTCATTAGTTTTACACCATGGGCATCAATAAGAACCCCTTAGACAATTTCATGTTGAACTTCTTCAACATCTTGTCCAAATATGTACTCTGACTCAATCCAATGAGCCGCCTGGATCTATCTCTATAGATCCTGATTCCTAGAATATAAGTTGCCTCACCCAAGTCCTTCATTGAGAAACACCTTTCCAATGACTCCTTGGTTTCTTGCAACATCTGGACATCATTTCCAATCAATAATATGTCATCCACATATAAGTTTAGAAAGTTTACTTTGCTCCCACTAAAATTATTGTATAAACAAGAATCATAATCACTCTTGATGAAGCCAAACGATTTGACTACCTCATCAAAGCGAATGTTCCAACTCCGAGATGCTTGCTTCAACCCATAAATGGATTTCTGAAGTTTGCATACCTTGTCAGCATTAGTCGGATCGACAAAACCCTCGGGCCATATCATATACACGTCCTCGGTTAAATTTCCATTAAGGAAAGCCGTTTTGACATCCATCTACCATATCTCATAATCGAAATAGGCTGCTATAGCTAACATGATCCGAACTGACTTAAGCATCGCTACGGGTGAGAAAGTCTCATCATAGTCAACTCCTTGAACCTTCACTACAAGTCGTTCTTTATAGATAGAAACATTTCCATCCATATCAGTTTTCCTCTTAAAGACACATTTGCACTTGACGGGTCTTGCACCGTATGGCATATCAACGAAGTTCCAAACTTTATTTTTCATCCATGGACTTTAGAGCATGTCTAGTAGAGCCCCTAAACCCCTATCCAACCAGTTTTTTATAGATTCGAGGGTCCAAATCTCATAGACTAGAACCCCTAGACCCTCAAACCCTTAAAAATTTCATGTAGAGTTTCATTTTTCAAAACTCATGCATATCATCCGTGCATCCATGATCATGTAGAGTTTCATTTCAAAAATCAATTCAAAAACAAGAGCATATGAACTCATTATTTTATGTGATCAAGCATAAATCAGCTACCACTTCCCAATAGGAAATTATTTGTTCAAAACCAAACCTTGTTGCTCTCAGAATGTTTTGCTTGCTTGCTATTGCTTAAACCAAAAATTTGCAAAACAAATGTGAATTTAAAACCATTTTCAAAACTTGATCAAATCTAGTGCCATATCACTATTTATTTTGTTTGATCAATAGGACCAAGCTATTATAGAGAGTCCATATGTTTATACGCCCAGAATTATGATTTTTACACTCTGCAAAAACCCAGAACAAATTTGAATTCAATTGGCATTTGAATTTGTTTGAAAATGATATCAGAAAATCAAAAACAGAAATGGAAAATGAATAAGAAAAGGAAAAAGGCTAGCGCTGCCAATTCGGCCCAACACAGAATCCAGCCCACCCGGGCCATTCCTTTCTCCCTCTGTTTGTCACCACAGCCGCGCATACCCACACGCCGACAACCTGGACCCACCTTGCCCCGTCATCATCGTCCTCAATCACTGCGCGCTGACAGCTCCGCCGTTACCACCGCGCTAGAGACGCCACGTTTAAAACCTCGTTAAATCCCATTGATTCCGAGCGTAACCCTCGCCCCCCTCCTGGCTACTTAATCCCCACCTCACCGCGGTTCTTTCCCCCCCAAACACCCACACCCAGTCGCCTCCAGGCTGCGTGTATTCGAACTCATTCTGCCGCTGCACAGACGAACTCCGGCGGTGAATTCCGATGAGCACACCCCACCCCTCTGCCTCTACTTCAAACAAGCCTGACCAGGATGATCTGGCACATTCCCTGATGCCTTTATTTCACCTTCTTGTGACCCAGGTCACCGACTCTGTTCATGACCGCGAGCAACAGAACCACCGCTCGACTCCGACGTGCAATTCAGGTAAAACGCGACCGCCCCTTGCCTTCCCTTCGATGCTATCATGATCGCCGAGAACTTGCGCACCTCCTAACCCATCTGGCTTGTGCTAGGCTGACGCAGAACCTCGGCAACATCTTCGTCAACAAGCACCTGACGCTGCCAGCAACTCCGACGAGATCCTGCTGCTGCATCTGTGCGCCCCTTGACCAGCCACCGCCACGTTGAGCTTCAGCACACCGCCGCGAGTCTGGTAAGCATCTCCGACGACCCCAAACCCCCCTGTAGCCACCGCGCCGCCGTGGACAGAGCCGCCGCCGCCACTCGCCACCGCTAGCGCCGCCAGAGTTTGGTCGCTTAATCGCGAACCGTTGGATCTAGCTCCGATGGGCTAGATAGATCACTTACGCGAAGGGGTACGAACAGATCTGGGCCATGCAGATTAAGTTAGATCTAACGGCTCACGTGTGTGATCCTGAGTGAAGCGGTATCAACCAATAGGAGCACGCCGCGTGGCTAGGATTTGAATTTAAAAAACTGGATTAGATCTATTAGATATTAAAACTTGTTTAATTCATAACTTTTGATTCCCACGTCCAAATTTGATGAATTTTATATCAATGGAATCAGGAGAGAAAACCCTTTCCATATATGCAATGTGTTTAATGTTTTGTTTCTGTTAAAATGGTTATTTTTAAAGAAACATGTGTAGGCCTATTTTGTGTATATTAATTATTTGAGAAATGTTTTAGTGTTCAAATAAAGATTGTTTGGAAAGTTTTGAACTTGTTTATGAACCAGTACTGTGCACTTGTCTTGTTGAGTTTAGAAAATCATCACATGTCATATTGCATGCATCCATATATTTTTACTTGTATTTATTTTGTATGTGATTTGGTGCTATCATTTTATGTGTAGATTTTGGTGCAAATAGTGATTGTGATTGTGAGGATTGTAGCTACTCTCCAAACTATCAAGGCAAGTGGTGCTTCATGATTTTATCCCTATGTTTTTCAGGCATTAGAAATATTTTGCTAGTCTTGCATGGTTATATTTTGCTTATATGCTATGCTTGGGAAATCCTAGTAGTTGTAGAATTGCTAGAAATTTCTAAGTTAAGATGCTTATCTATGCCATGCTTAGCGTAGCTAGTAGCAACCAAGGGTGGCTATATGTTCATGCTATGAATAAATATTTCTAAGTCTTTGGACTATGTTTTTGCTTAATAAAACAACTAAGTGAATGAATCACCTGGGTGGAATGGTTGTGAATGGGTTATGTTGAGTGGTTACACAAGGCCCATTTCCATGGTTTACCTTGTGTATCTCACTTGTGGAAAGCCACCCAGGAACAAAGGGATTTGAGAGGCCAAATGTTAAGAAGCTTCTAGTGCAGCCACTTGGCAATATGGGCTCTGCCTGGATCACATAGGTTGCAATAACTTAGCCATTTGGACAGTTGGTGGTAGTGGGATGATAGGTTGGAACACGTCCATTTGGTCTAAGGGAAGGCTTCTGAAAGGTCCTGTCTTGGTGAAAATCAAGTCTTGTGGGGAAAGTGCACAACCACTGTAGATGGAAGAATCTAAGTACTTAGCCATGTCCCTGGTATTGGACAATTTGAGCATCAAGACATGGAAGCTATAAAGAATCTCCTCATCCCAATTTCTAAGTAAAACTTGTGGTTGAACAAGGGTGAAGGACTCCAATGTCTATTGGTGGTTCCTTTCGAAAAGTTTTTGACAAAGAAAAACTTAGTGTTTTCAACTGATAGGCAAAACCTATTTTGAGCAAAGCAATTATAAGCTACACTTAGCCAAAATGCATATAGTATTTAGTCCACCAATATTATACTAAGGTATCACTTGCCAATACTATTCCAATGTATTGACCCACGGTGGCTGTAACTTGTGATGTTGCAGGATATTCTGATGATGATTAGGAGTCATGAGTCTACACTCAACATGCTTGCCTGTGGCACATGAAGATGAAGACTTATTTATTTATTTACTTGTTTAAACTCTTGTACTAGGCCTGTGGCCATGGAGTTGTAAAAGACTATGTTGTCTCTGGAATGACTGTAATAATGACCTTTGTTTCTGTGTACTTCATCTTAAACTGTGGATGCTAGCATTGATCCAGGGACTAGCATTGCAATCACAGGGATCCTTTTCCTTTATAAAGGAGGGATCTTACAGATGGTATCAGAGCACTGTGTTGCCTGTAGGATTATGACCCTAGGATTGGAAACCACTAAGGAAAAATTTTCAACAACTTCCACACTTGTCTTTTCTTCTCGTAAACTTTTCTAAACTTATTTCTCATCTCTATTTGTAGATGAACTCCATCAACGAAGCCGTAAGGAAGGGACCACTCATGACAATGACTTTGGAATGTGAGACAGAATTCCCCAAGGCTCTCAAGGACCTCATGGTTGCAATGGGAATACATGGTGCAGCTGTGTACAAAGGTTTTCCTGTGATGGATGAAGGAGTTGAGTACTGGTGGGTGCAACTTCACTTGTATAAAAACAAGGAAGACAACCACAAGGAATCAGGATTCTGCATGGTCACCAATTCAGTGGTGCACACTACATTCTTTGATTCAGCAAGGGATGCAGCTTGGAAGGCCATCAAAGAACTTGGTGATAGAGTCAAGTGCAGAATGCTCAACACTCAGAATGACCTAAAGGAAAAAAATAAACATACCCAAGAGTTGGAGGCTACCAACTAAACCTTAAGGGGAGACATTATAGACTTAGTAATGGAATCATGTGCTCTCGATAGACAGATTGCTTCTAGAAATATCCTGTTAACCAACTTGGCAAGTGAGTTGGGATTGTAACGTACTTCGTTAGTTGGACCACCACACTTATCATTTTATTTTCCAAATGTTGTTTAAAATAAGTTGAACCTTGGTTGTTTGTAATGGATCCATGTATGCCATGACTTGTGTTTGATTTCCAAAGTTATGCATGTGATGCCTTGTCTTGTGATTTGTCTTAAATTGTGTTGGTTCTAACTTTTCCTATCTTATTAAATAGATGCCTAATGTTACCATCAGCACTGTTGAAGAGTTCCAGGGAACTTGTTTTGGCCCTCGTATTATTGAGCTCACTAGTTTGCTCAATCTCCCTCTTCCTACCATCATGGTACTTCCCCTCACCAAGTTTGAGAGGAAAGACCTTTGGGGCTTCAAGGTCAATCAGCCCGGACGCCAGACTGAGCCTACCACGGAGACAATCATCTTCAAGCTCATGCATGATGACAAGGAGAGAGTCCTAGAGGTAGTCATGCAGGACTTGATTGGACGTCTGTTAGGGAGACACTCTCGACAGGTTAGAGGTACTCACTTCCACGCCTTCGGTAGACGTGATGAGGATGGTGAGGCCATTAACTTCGAGGATACTTCGAGGGAGACAGCAGAGCCAATTCGTCTATACCTCCAGGACTTAGAGGTTCTTCTTAGGCACGTGGACACTGATAGGACCAACGTCATGCTCAGCAATGACGAACTCCAGGTGCAGCTTCGTGAGAAGGACAAGCTCTTCGCGGAGCAACATGAGATAGTCAAGGAAATGGAAGCCAAGTTCGAGAGTCAGGACAGAAAGTTCAAGAGTCAAGAGAAGCGAGTCCAAGATAGGAACAGAGGATTCGAGACATGACTACAGAGCTGGAGGCCAAGGACTTCGAGCTCGAGCATCAGCAGACTGTGATTGAGAGGCTTCGTTCTCAGAATAGGGCTCTCAAAGCCAAAGTAGAGACCTTGACCACCAATGTCGAGGAATACAAGATCGCTATGGAGAATGCAGGTCTTACCTTTGTTGAGGAGGAGGTTGATGCCGAGGAGTAGTGATGACTACTCATTTATCATTTATTTATCATGCTTTTTATTGAGTCGCAATGACCATCCAACATGTGGATGGCTTGCTATTGGTGTGTTTACTTTGCAAACTTGTTATCTTTTGTTGTTGAACTTTTACTATTGTGATGCATGTTTGGTGATTGTTTATGTGATGTATTGTGCATGTTAGCATCTATGGGTATCTCATTCTTATCTCTATTGAACAAACCACAGATGCCTCCCCGTCGTGCCAATCCCAACCCCAACAACAACAACATCACCCCTGAGAAGCAGCAAATGATGACAGCACAGACTCAGCTGATGCAAATGATGACTACGTTCATCCAAAATCAGAACAACAACAACAACAACAACAACAACAACAATTACAACAATAACAACAACAACAACAACCCACCGGGTTTTGACATGCTCACCAGATTCTTGAGACTAAGGCCAGCAAAGTTCTCAGGAACTACTGATCCTATGGTGGCCAATGATTGGCTACGCTCTGTGAACAAGGACTTGGTAACAGTTGGCTGTACTGATGAAGAGAAAGTCAGATTTGCAGCTCACTTGTTGGAAGGACCAGCAGCTACTTGGTGGGATGACTTCCAGATCGCCACTCCCATTGCAGATGTGACATGGTCTATCTTTGAAGATGGTTTCCGTACTGCTCACATCTCATCCGGAGCGATGAGTTTGAAGAAGAAAGAGTTCCATAACCTAAAGCAACGCCACCGTAGCGTGGCTGAATATATTGAGGAGTTCAACAATCTGGCGCGTTATTCACCGGATGAAGTTGACACTGATGCTAAGAGGAAGGAAAAGTTCCTTGAAGGGTTGAATGATGAACTAAACCTGTAGTTAGCTGTGGCATATGTTCCCACATACCAGTCTCTTTGTGACAAGGCTGCTATTTTGGAGAACAAAATGAAGCAAGTTGAAAGTAGGAAGAGAAAGCACTCTGACAAGCACATCTCGGGATCGTCTCACAAGCGTTCCCATTATGATGATAGTGGAAGTTCAGGATCCCACAAGCATGGGAAATTCAACAAGCACCACAACCACAACCGTTATCATGACAACAAGCACAATCGTAGTCATGACAATGATAAGTAGAAGAACCACAAGAGTGGATATAAGAGCCACCACAGTGGAAATGGAAGTGGCAGTGGAAGCCAGCCTGTCAAGAAGGATCTTAGTTAGGTTGAGTGTTTCAAGTGCAAGAAGATGGGGCATTATGCAAATGAATGCCCAGAAAAGAAAGTTGAAGGACCCAACAAGCCCAACCCTTTTCAAAAGGGACAAGTGAACCACATCAATGTGGAGGAAATTTATGAGGAACCTGATGCTGTTGCTGGTAAGTTCAAACTCAATTCTGTTCCAGCATTTGTTATCTTTGATACTGGTGCATCTCATTCATTCATATCAAGAGCATTTGTTGAAATAAATGAACTACCGGTAGAAACTATTGGGTGTCCTATAAAAGTAAGTTCTCCTGGCGGAGAAATGATAGTGAATTCAGGATGTCATGATCTAGTCATAGAGTTTGGGAAGTATAAGTTTCCCGTTAACTTGATAATCCTAAACTCCCAAGGATTGGATGTCATTTTGGGAATTGACTGGATGACTAAGTACAAGGGAGTGATAGATTGTGCCAACCATACTGTCTCACTCACAACTCCAGAAAATAAAAGGATCAGATTCAAGACCAACTTTGAAGCAAAAAGGAGTAAGCTAAATTCTCTTAAGGGGGTTAGCATGGACAGTGTGCTAATAGTGAGCGAATATCCGGATGTGTTTCCGGAAGAATTGCTGGGAATTCCACCAGATAGAGACGTGGAGTTCCTTATTGACTTGCTACCGGGATCTGGACTAGTAGCAAAGAGACCGTACAAGATGTCAGTTGATGAGTTGAAAGAACTCAAGAAGCAACTTGGTGAACAGTTGCAAAAAGGATTTATTCAACCAAGTTCCTCATCTTGGGAGCACCAGTTTTGTTTGTGGAAAAGAAAGATAGAAGTCAAAGGTTATGCATAGATTACCGTTCACTCAATGAGGTGACTATCAAGAACAAATACCCTTTGCCTAGAATCAATGACTTGTTTGATCAGCTAGAGGGAGCTTGTGTGTTCTCAAATATTGATCTCCGGTCAGGTTATTTCCAGCTTAAGATAAGGGAACAAGACATACCTAAGACAGCTTTCACCACAAGGTATGGATTGTATGAGTATACCGTGATGCCATTTGGTTTGACCAATGCACCAGCATACTTCATGAATATGATGAACAAGGTGTTCATGGAATTTCTTGATAAGTTTGTTGTCGTATTCATCGACGACATTCTAATCTACTCCAAGAGCAAAGAAGAGAATGAAGGACATCTACGTTTGATACTTGAGAAGCTTAGAGAGCATAAATTGTATGCCAAATTCAGCAAGTGTGAATTTTGGTTGAATGAAGTTGGATTTCTTGGACACGTTGTGTCAGGAGATGGTGTAGCAGTTGATCCTGCTAAAGTTTCAGCTGTAACTGAATGGGAATCTCCCAAGTCAGTGAAAGAAGTTCGTAGTTTCCTTGGCTTAGCAGGTTACTACAGAAGGTTCATTGAGAATTTCTCTAAGGTAGCTAAGCCTATGACAGAATTGCTGAAGAAAGACAAGAAATTTGCTTGGTCTGAAGGTTGTGAACTCAGCTTTCAAGAATTGAAGAAGAGACTAGTGACAGCACCAATCTTATGTCTGCCAGATTTAGAGAAATATTTCCAAGTGTATTGTGATGCATCTCATCATGGATTAGGTGCAGTACTTATGCAGGAAGGGAAAGTTGTGGCTTATGCCTCGAGACAACTCAAAACTCATGAAGTGAACTACCCTACTCATGATTTAGAGTTATCTTCGGTTGTCCATGCACTCAAAACATGGAGACATTATCTTTTGGGAAAGCGATGTGAAGTGTTCACAGATCACAAGAGTTTGAAGTATATCTTCACCCAGAAGGAAATTAACATGAGACAAAGAAGATGGCTAGAACTCATCAAGGACTATGAATTGAGTTTGCAATACCATCCCGGTAAAGCAAATGTTGTAGCGGATGCTCTAAGTCGTAAGGTTTTTGTGAATGGCCTTACTAAGGGAGAATTTCGAGATGATCTGTGTGCCCAATTTAGAGACCTCAGATTGGAGATTGTGCCTGAAGGACATCTCATGTCTTTGGATGTTCAACCCACTTTGTTGGACAAGATCAAAGAAGCCCAGAATACTGATAAAGAAATTGAAGAGATTAAGGAAAAGATTGGCAAGGGAAAAGCCAAAGGATTCCATGAAGACGAACAGGGTACTTTATGGCATGGAAAACGTATCTGTGTTCCACAAGATCCGGAGCTTCAGAAACTGATTTTACAAGAAGCACACAACTCACCGTATTCCATTCATCCGGGTAACACCAAAATGTACATGGATATGAAGGAAAGATTTTGGTGGAATAATCTCAAGAAGGACATCACCGAACATATTGCTTTGTGTGATGTATGTAGTAGAGTGAAGGCGGAACACCAGAAACCAGCAGGATTGCTTCACCACTACCTATTCCTGATTGGAAGTGGGACAAGATTAGTATGGATTTCATTACCGGATTACCAAGGACCAGGTCAGGATATGATTCTATTTGGTAATAGTGGATCGCCTAACTAAAGTGGCTCATTTCATACCCGTGAAGACAACTTACACAAGTGCTAAGTTAGCCAAGATTTATATGAGTAGAATTGTGTGTCTACATGGTGTACCCAAAAGTATTGTGTCAGATAGAGGAACCCAATTCACTTCTCATTTTTAGAGACAGCTACATGAGTCATTGGGAACGAGGTTGGAATTCAGCACTGCATTTCATCCTCAGACTGATGGACAGACAGAAAGAACTAATCAGATTCTTGAAGATATGTTGAGAGCGTGTGCTCTAGACTATGGAGCCAGTTGGGATGAAAGTCTGCCTTACGCATAATTTCTACAATAACAGTTATCAAGCCAGTACTGAGATGGCACCATTTGAGTTCCTCTATGGGAGAAAGTGTACCACCCCATTGCTATGGAATGGTGTGGGAGAAAGAAGTTTGTTCGGACCAGAACTCATCAAAGAGGCTGAAGAGAAAGTCATGGTTAAGGATAGATTGAAGATAGCACAGTCCCGACAGAAGAGCTACGCAGATCCTAAGCGTAGAGAAGTCACCTATGAAGTAGGTGATAGAGCTTATCTTAGAGTGACACCACTCCGTGGAGTGAAGAGGTTTGGAGTCAAAGGAAAGTTGGCCCCAAGATATGTTGGACCATTCAAGATTCTGAGTCGCAAAGGAGAAGTAGCCTATGAGATTGAATTGCCAGAGTCTTTGTCAGCTGTTCATAATGTGTTTCATGTGAGTCAGCTTAAGAAATGTCATCCAGAAATGGAAGAAACTTCTTTGAAGGATACTATACCTTTGGAAGAAGTCCAATTGGAAAGTGATCTCACCTATGAAGAGAAACCTATCAAGATTCTTGAGACTGCAGAAAGAGTTACTCGGACTAAGACTATAAAATTCTGCAAAGTTCAATGGAATCATCATTCCGAAGAAGAAGCAACATGGGAAAGAGAAGATGATATTCGGAAAGACCACCCTCACCTATTTGCTAGCCAATCCGAATCTCGAGGGCGAGATTCACCTTAAGGGGGTTAGATTTGTAACATCCCTAAAATCATGTTTCAAAACTCATGCATATCATCCATGCATCCATGATCATGTAGAGTTTCATTTCAAAAATCAATTCAAAAACAAGAGCATATGAACTCATTATTTTATGTGATCAAGCATAAATCAGCTACCACTTCCCAATAGGAAATTATTTGTTCAAAACCAAGCCTTGTTGCTCTTAGAATGTTTTGCTTGCTTGCTATTGCTTAAACCAAAAATTTGCAAAACAAATGTGAATTTAAAACCATTTTCAAAACTTGATCAAATCTAGTGCCATATCACTATTTATTTTGTTTGATCAATAGGACCAAGCTAATACAGAGAGTCCATATGTTTATACACCCAGAATTATGATTTTTACACTCTACAAAAACCCAGAACAAATTTGAATTCAATTGGCATTTGAATTTGTTTGAAAATGATATCAGAAAATCAAAAACAGAAATGGAAAATGAATAACAAAAGGAAAAAGGCTGGCGCTGCCAATTCGGCCCAACACAGAATCCAGCCCACCCGGGCCATTCCTTTCTCCCTCTGTTTCTCACCACAGCCGCGCACACCCACCCGCCGACAACCTGGACCCACCTTGCCCCGTCATCATCGTCCTCAATCACCGCGCGCTGACAGCTCCGCCGTTACCACCGTGCCAGAGACGTCGCGTTTAAAACCTTGTTAAATCCCATTGATTCCGAGCGTAACTCTCGCCCCCCTCCTGGCTACTTAATCCCCACCTCACCGCGGTTCTTTCCCCCCAAACACCCACACCCAGTCGCCTCCAGGCTGCGCGTATTCGAACTCATTCCGCCGCTGCACAGACGAACTCCGGCGGTGAATTCCGGTGAGCACACCCCACCCCTCTGCCTCTACTTCAAACGAGCCTGACCAGAATGATCTGGCGCATTCCCTGATGCCTTTATTTCGCCTTCTCGTGACCCAGGTCGCCGACTCCGTTCACGACCGCGAGCAACAGAACCACCGCTCGACTCCGACGTGCAATTCAGGTAAAACGTGACCGCCCCTTGCCTTCCCTTCGATGCTATCATGATCGCCGAGACCTTGCGCACCTCCTAACCCATCTGGCTCGTGCTAGGCCGACGCAGAACCTCGGCAACATCTTCGTCAACAAGCACATGACGCCGCCAGCAACTCCGACGAGATCCTGCTGCTGCATCTGTGCGCCCCTTGACCAGCCACCGCCACGTTGAGCTTCAGCACACCGCCGCGAGTCTGGTAAGCATCTCCGACGACCCCAAACCCCCCTGTAGCCACCGCGCCACCGTGGACAGAGCCGCCGCCCCCACTCGCCACTGCTAGCGCCGCCAGAGTTTGGTCGCTTGATCGCGAACCGTTGGATCTAGATCCGATGGGCTAGATAGATCACTTACGCGAAGGGGTACAAACAGATCTGGGCCGTGCAGATTAAGTTAGATCTAATGGCTCACATGTGTGATCCTGAGTGAAGCGGTATCAACCAATAGGAGCACGCCGTGTGGCTAGGATTTGAATTTAAAAAACTGGATTAGATCTATTAGATATTAAAACTTGTTTAATTCATAACTTTTGATTCCCACGTCCAAATTTGATGAATTTTATATCAATGGAATCAGGAGAGAAAGCACTTTCCATATATGGAATGTGTTTAATGTTTTGTTTCTCTTAAAATGGTTATTTTTACAGAAACATGTGTAGGCCTATTTTGTGTATATTAATTATTTGAGAAATGTTTTAGTGTTCAAATAAAGGTTGTTTGGAAAGTTTTTGTAGGGTCCCCAACCTTTAATAAGATTGAGCCCCCTGTGTTTACAATGCTAGTCCCTGGATCAATAGCTAGCATCCACAGTTTAGATGTAATATCAAGAAACAAAGGTCATAATACAACTTTATAACCAGGAATAAAATAGTTTTATTACATCAAACATAGCTCATTGGCTATTTACATTACATTGCAGCGGAATAACTATAGTCATGGGTCCTTCATCTTCAAAGTGCCACAGGCAGATGTTGGTTGTAGACTTTGTAATCCTAATCAATCAATCTTCACTAAATCAATCAAACCTGCAACATCATAAGTTACAGCCACAAGGGTCAATACATTGGAATAGTATTGGCAAGTGATACCTTAGTATATTTTAAGTGGACTATAATACTATATGCATTTGGCTGGTGGAGCTTAGGCTTGCATTGCTCAAAATAGATTTTTCCTTAACTTTTGAAAACACTAAGTTTTTGCTTGGCACAAAACACCCAAGGCATCTATCAATCAAAGACTCCAGATCCACTCAGGGCATCTACCAATCAATGACTAAAGATCCTTTTAACCCTTGTTCACCCACAAGTTTTATTTAGAAATTGGAGTGATGAGATTTTTTTGAAGTTTCCATGTCTTGATGCTCAAATTGTCCTTTACCAGGGACATGGCTAAGTACTTAGGTTTTACACTCTGCAGAGGTGGTGCACTTTCCCCACAAGACTTGGTTTCCCAAGACAAGATCCTTCAGTAGCCTTTCCTTAGTCAAATGGACGCGCTCCAACCTATCATCCCATCTACCACCCACTGTCCAAGAGACTAAGTTCTAGCATCCTAAGATCATGGCAGAGCCCATAATGCCAAGTGGTTGCACTTGAAGCTTCTCAACATTTGACATCTCAAATCTCTTTGTTCCTGGGTGGCCATCCACAAGTGAGATACGCAATCCAAGTCCATGGCCTTGTGAACCACTCAACATATACCATTGTTTCCATTCCACCCAGGTGATTCATTAACTTAGTTGTTTTGTTAAATAAAAACAAGTCCTTAGACTTAGAATATTTTTCCATAGTGTGAATATATAAACCACCCTTGTTTTCTAATAGCTAGGCTAAGCATGGCATGGCAACTTATCCTTAGGGAATTTTCCTAGCAACTCTAGCATTCTAATCTATATAGGATTTCCCAACATCATTTGACAAGTGTGGCATGCAAATCTTAACAAAATATAACTAATGCAAGTATAAAATATAGGAATGGAATATTCATGATGATATCACTTGCCTTTTTGGTAGAGGGTATAGGTTCACTCCTTGTCCTTGCAACACTCACTCTCTTCATGTCACTACAATTCAATCAAGCAAGGCACAAACTTAATCTACCAATCAAGCAAAACTACACACATAAAATAACAAAGTCAAACAAACAATTTTTCACACACAAAGTAATGGAATCTAAGTCATGCATAAGCATGCAAAGGTTGGTTCTATTGTAAGGATGGTCTTCGCTAGGCTTTTAACTTTGTAAGTTCCAAATTGGTCATTTACCAAAATGGCAAAGTCATTTGCAAAGAGGGTCTCTATTAGATTCCTAAACTTTGTAAGATCCAAATTGGTCATTTACCAAAGTGGTAAAGTTGTTAGCAAAAGGCTTTACTATAAAACCATTTTCCAAAACAAAGTGTCATTCTATGTGGTGTAGAAAATTTATTACCAAGGCACTAACCTATAGGGTTCACCAAATGAGTTGCTATTGCAAAACTTGGTGTTTGGGTCAGTAGGTTTGGTCCAAAACATTTTCTCAAAGTTTTCTTTATGAAAGCATTTTCATAAACAAAACAATGGTTTTTAATTAGCTAGAAATGGACTAAACTAATTAATCCATTCTAAACTTTTCCAAAAATCATTTTCCAAACTATGGGTTGGTTCCTAGGGTCAGTAAGGTCACAACAAACCAATTTTCAAAGGTTCTAACCCTAAAAACATTTTTAAACAATTTTCCTAATGTTAGCAAGCACACAAAAGAATCTGCAAAGTTAAACAAGTTAACAGATACTATTTTCTAAACTAAGGGTAGGGTTGGCTAGGTCTTGTCTTGCTGATTCCAACGACATCAAATTTGTAAAATTTGGACGTGTGGATCAAAAGATACATGGGTTTGAAGTTTGCAAAAGTTTCTGTTTTCAAATCTGTTTTTAAACCTAATAGGCGACACGCGGCGTGATATCATTGGTTGATACCGGTTCGTCTGGATCGGCAACGTGGAGCGTTGGATTAAGTTAGATCGCACGGTAACGGGTGCGTACCCATTCGCGTTTAAGTGGTTCTATCGTATCCGCCCGATCTAGATCGAACGGCTGCAATCACTCAGACCATCAACTGGCGGCGCTGCGGTGGCTAACAGCGGCGGAGCGGTTGGTCGACGACGGAGGCGACGCTACAGGGGTGAGGGAGAAGGAGGAGTAGCTCACCGGGCTTAGGGGGTTACGGCGATGCTCGGGGAGGTGTTGGTCGAGCGAGGGGCGCTCGGGGTCTGCGGCAATTCCTCACCGGAGTGAAGGACGGCGTCGAGTGCGTCGGGTGGTCATCGTGGACGTCGCTGTGGATCACCCCAAGACAAGGCGAAGACGTGGTTAGACGCGCAAGATCGAGACAGAGTCGTGTGCGAGAACTAGAAGAAGAGGGGCGACCGGAGTCTACCTGTGGAGCTCGTCGGAGAAGAAGGCAGACGCGGCGGCGTCGGGAGTTTGTCGTAGTCGGGGTTCTAGTGCACCCGCGGGCGAACCAGGAGTACTAGGAGATGCGTGAGGTCGAGAGGAGTCCACTCGCGTGAAGTAGAGGCAGAGGGGTGGTCGGAGTTGGCCGGAATTGCTGCGACAGCTCGTCAGAGCAGAGGGCGTTCGGGGAGGAAATGGATCGGCCTGGGGGCGAGCTTTGGGGAGGAGTCTGAGGGGAACGAGAGAGGAGAGGGTGACGATTTAACCTGCGTGGTCAGAGGGCTAATTTAATGCGTGTTTAAGGAGAATTACGCCGGAGTTATTCTGTCTGCAACGGCCGGGCGACGGGGTGGGCGTGGTCTGCGGGTGGGGAAGAAGAACAGGAGGTGTGGGGTCCAGCGTCAGTGAGAAAAGAAGAGGGAGGATGGGTCCACCGGTCATTGACTCTATGGGCTGTTTCGGCGGTGAGAAAAGTAACGCTTCGGGGGAGGGAGAGCTGGGCTAGGTGGGCTTCCTGGGCTTGATGGGCTGGCTTGTCTTTTCCTATTTTTTTCTGTCTCTGCATTCTTTTCTTTTTCTATTCTATTTTTCTATTTTGAAAATCAAACAATTATTCACACATTCAAACAACACTCAAATCAATTTAAACAAACACTCAACTTTATATTTTGAATTTGGTTCTGTTTATTAACATAATCCAAATCTCAAAATAAAATAGTATTTTTATTTAATTTAGGATCCATTTAATAAAAATAGATCTTTAGTTATTTAATAGTGTTTGATTTATTTAATAAAATTTCCATTTGAAATCCAATTATTTTCAAAACCAAACCAGAAGGTTTTATTTGAAAAATAAAAGAATACTTGGAAACTTATTTAAATAAATAAATAAGTTTTGGTGTTTAATTAAAATGGGAAAGCCTTTACTTAAATAAAATTGGATATTTAAATCCTTATTATTTTATTTAAATAATCCTTTACTCATTTTAATCAAAGCAAAACCTTTTAATAAAAGATTTCAAAGTAGTAATAAAATACTTGGTGTTCATTTAAAATGGGAAAAGCCTTTACTTAAATAAAATTGGATATTTAAATCCATATTATTTTATTTAAATAAACTTTTACTCATTTTATCAAAACAAAATATTTTATTACAAAAGTTTGGCCAAAAATTAATTTGGCTCACCTTTTCATTTGAAAACAGTCTTTTATTAAAAGATCCAAATAGTATTTCCAAAACAATTTATTTTTTTTCTTTATTAAATGTTTATCTTTTTAATCCCTTTAGGATTATATTTGTTCACCAATTGGTATGGCTTTTGGTAAGGGCTTTATTGGCTTTGGAAATTCAATTTCCTTATCTTTTTATACTCCTAAGATTTTGTTTATGGTTCCAATTTGAGTGAAACCAACTTCTATGGTCTTACTTGATCCTTTGTGAATATTTGATAGTCAAATTTGGTATGGATCAAATCCATGGATTTGGAGATAACTTGGGAAATGATTTCCTTACATTAGGGTTTAGGGATTTGGATTTATTTTCCAAGTGTTCAAATTTCCAGATACATTCATTGAGGAATGCATTTCCCTTGATTTGGATTTGTTGAATTCAAACTTTAGCCAAAGTTTGTTCTGGATGGGATTTTAAGTTTCCTTTTAGAAACAAAAGTTTCTTTTCACTCTGATTTTCAACAAAAATTTGTTTTTGTTATTTATTTTTCACATTACAAGATTTGGAAAATCTTGGGATGTGACAGTTTTGAACTTGTTTACGAACCAGTACTGTGCACTTGTCTTGTTGAGTTTAGAAAATCATCACATATCATATTGCATGCATCCATATATTTTTACTTGTATTTATTTTGTATGTGGTTTGGTGCTATCATTTTATGTGTAGATTTTGGTGCAAATAGTGATTGTGATTGTGAGGATTGTAGCTACTCTCCAAACTACCAAGGAAAGTGGTGCTTCATGATTTTATCCCTATGTTTTTCAACTATGCATTAGAAATATTTTGCTAGTCTTGCATAGTTATATTTTGCTTATATGCTATGCTTGGGAAATCCTAGTAGTTGTATAATTGCTAGAAATTTCTAAGTTAAGATGCTTATCTATGCCATGCTTAGCCTAGCTAGTAGCAACCAAGGGTGGCTATATGTTCATGCTATGAATAAATATTTCTAAGTCTTTGGACTATGTTTTTGCTTAATAAAACAACTAAGTGAATGAATCACCTGGGTGGAATGGTTGTGAATGGGTTATGTTGAGTAGTTACACAAGGCCCATTTCCATGGTTTACCTTGTGTATCTCACTTGTGGAAAGCCACCTAGGAACAAAGGGATTTGAGAGGCCAAATGTTAAGAAGCTTCTAGTGCAGCCACTTGGCAATATGGGCTCTGCCTGGACCACATAGGTTGCAATAACTTAGCCATTTGGACAGTTGGTGGTAGTGGGATGATAGGTTGGAACACGTCCATTTGGTCTAAGGGAAGGCTTCTGAAAGGTCCTGTCTTGGTGAAAATCAAGTCTTGTGGGGAAAGTGCACAACCACTGCAGATGGAAGAATCTAAGTACTTAGCCATGTCCCTGGTATTGGACAATTTGAGCATCAAGACATGGAAGCTATCAAGAATCTCCTCATCCCAATTTCTAAGTAAAACTTGTGGTTGAACAAGGGTGAAGGACCCCAATGTCTATTGGTGGTTCGTTGGGAAAAGTTTTTGACAAAGAAAAACTTAGTGTTTTCAACTGATAGGCAAAACCTATTTTGAGCAAAGCAAGTCTAAGCTACACTTAGCCAAAATGCATATAGTATTTAGTCCGCCAATATTATACTAAGGTATCACTTGCCAATACTATTCCAATGTATTGACCCACTGTGGCTGTAACTTGTGATGTTGCAGGATATTCTGATGATGATTAGGAGTCATGAGTCTACACTCAACATGCTTGCCTGTGGCACATGAAGATGAAGACTTATTTATTTATTTACTTGTTTAAACTCTTGTACTAGGCCTGTGGCCATGGAGTTGTAAAAGACTATGTTGTCTCTGAAATGACTGTAATAATGACCTTTGTTTCTGTGTACTTCATCTTAAACTGTGGATGCTAGCATTGATCCAGGGACTATCATTGCAATCACAGGGATCCTTTTCCTTTATAAAGGAGGGATCTTACAGTGATTCTATACAACATGATCCTAGAGTATGAGAGAGGGTTAAACCTACCTTGTTTCTATGACAATGTTGGTACCCGTGTGCAACTGGAAAGGAACCCCGATCGCGTAGAAGAATTTCTTGAAGCACATCTTGCAATTGAGAATGCAAACTGTCATTGTCAACTCCGGGATGATCTAGTAGAGCACCATTGGCAGTTGGATGGGCGGCGCCAAGGCACATGATCTATCTTTGTTTTACTTTGCTATGACCTATTTTATTCGAACAATTATTGTTATTTGCAAAAAACTTTGTTGTAATAATTTGAATGATTATGATGTGCTTGAGAGTACTATTTGGTGTTGTAATAATAACTAGAATGATTATTGTTTGCTTGAGACATATTTGATATGGTGATATTTATGATGTGTGCAATGATATTGTGATGAGGGTTTGAGGGTTGAGGAAAATACTAGAACCATTGAACCCTCAGTTGTAAGGGTTTGAGGGTTCTAGTCTCTGCCCTTGACCCTCAGTTTAAGGGTTTGAGGGTTCTAGTCTATGACCCCTATTTTTCACAACTCACATGTGAACAAAAGTTCCAATTCTTGACCCTTAAACTTTTAAGGGTTTAAGGGTACTACTAGTGATGCTCTTAACTCGGATCCCATGGCTCCAAGCCATGACTCATAATCAGAACCCACCATCTCTTCCGAATAAGTTATCGCTTCATCACTGTCTAACAGCAATACATCACGAACACTTTGCAATCTGGCAGATCTTCGTGGCTCAGGTGCAGGTGCCGGCCTAGCTACCACGACCAGCTCAACCTCCAAAGTTTTGACGAGATGCTACTAGCCGGTTCCCTCGAACTTCTTCGAGCTACACTGTGCTCCCACTGACTCCTCGACTGAGAAACCCTTTCATAAGGAAGACACTGTTCTGAGCGACAAACACTTTGCCCTCTTCTCGGTTGTAGAAGTAGTAACCCAATGTTTCCCTTGGATACCCCACGAAAATACACTTATTTGACTTGGCTGTAATCTTGTCCGACTAAAGTCGCTTGACAAATGCTTCATAGCCCCAAATCTTAAGAAAAGACAATCTTGGCTTTTGGCCCGTCCACATCTCATACGGTGTCTTCTCTGCCGATTTAGATGGTACTCTGTTTAGTGTGAAAGCTGTTGTTTCTAGACAATAACCCAAAATGATAAGGGCAGATCTGTCTGACTCATCATTGATCGTACCATGTCCAACAAGGTCTGATTCTACCATTCTGAGACACCATTCCTCTGCGGCGTTCCTGACGGATTGAGCTAAGGAAATATTCCACAACTCTTCAGATGGTTATCAAACTCGTGGCTCATGTACTCGCCTCCTCGGTCCGACCGAAGAAAATTTATTTTCTTGCAAAGTTGATTCTGTACTTCATTCTGAAATTCTTTGAACTTTTCAAAGGCTTCTGACTTATGTTTCATTAAGTAGATATATCCATACCTACTCAAATCATCAGTGAAGGTAATGAAGTACTCATAACCACCCCTGGCTGTCGTGCTCATTGGACCACATACATCACTATGTACTAGTCCCAATAAGTCAGACACCCTTTCACAACTCTTTGTAAAAGGTGTCCTGGTCATTTTTTCGGGTAGGCAAGATTCGCATGTCTCGAACGACTCCAAGTCGAATGAAGTTAGGAGCCCATCATCATGGAGCTTCTTCATGTGTTTCCAACTTATATGACCAAGCCGATAGTGCCAAAAATAAGTCATATTCAGATCATTTGGCTTTAACCTTTTAACATTTATGTTATAGACTAACCCACCATTAAGATTCAAAACATATAACCCATCCTGGACAGGTGCAAAGCCGTGAAACATATCATTCAAATATATAGAACAACCATTATTCTTAATATTAGACTCATAGCCTTGTCTCATCAAACATGAGGCAGAAATGATATTTCGACTAAGCACTGGCACATAATAACAATTATTTAGTTGCATTAAGAATCCTGAAGGTAAATGAAGTTGCATCGTGCTGACTTCCAACACATCAACTCTTGCTTTGTTTCTGACCCGAATGTCAACCTCTCCCCTTGCTACGCTCCTAGTTCCTGCAACGAGTTGCAGATATGAATGACTGATCCGGTATCATATACCCAAGAACTACCAGGTGCATCAGCAAGATAAATGTCTATAACATTGCATACAAGTGTACCTGAGCCAAAAGTCACACCTCCGCTCTTGGATTTTTCGGCCAAATACTTATTGCAATTCCTCAACTAGTGGCCATCCTCCTTGCAATAAAAGCAAGTGGATCCAGACTTTGTCCCTGAGGAACCTCTTGGGATCGAATCCTGAGCGTTACCTCCTGACTTAGTATTTTTTTTCTTAGTCCAAGAACTCTTCTTGAACTTAGCCTTATTCTATACCATCAACACTTGATTGGTACCTTTCTTGAGATCAGCCTCTGCCTGCTTGAGCATCCCACGTAATTCAGTGAGCTTCTTATCCATACCATGCATGTGGTAGTTCGATATGAACTGACCATAAGCACTAGGAAGAGAGTTTAGAATTATGTCTGTAGCGAACTCTTCGCTAATGTGGTAGCCAAGCCTTTCCAGAGACTACAGTAACCAACCATTTTGATTACATGCAGACTCAGTGGATCGCCATCCTTAAGCTTACATATCAGCAAAGCTTGAGATACTTGATACCTCTCGGTCTTTGCCTAAGCCTGGAACATACTTTTGAGACTTTCGATCATATCGTAGGCCTCAACATTCTCGAACAGCTGCGGCAAGTTCGGTCCCATGTAAGCGAGCATAAGGCAGCTAATTTTCGTGGACTCATCCTTGGTCCGACGGTAGGCATTGGTAACAGCAACACTTGCATTCTCATTCGGCTCATATGGAAGTGGGTTATCTAGAACGCGGTCCTTCTTTTCATGCTTGAGAACAATTCTCAAATTTCGATACCAGTTGATGAAATTAGTGTCATTCAGTTTATCTTTCTCAAGAATGGTTCTCAACACAAAACCAGATATCTGAGGTAGACTACCACTAGGTGCCATTATCTACAACAGAAAATGCAATAACACTTAAGGCATGTGTTTATAAAAGAGCAAGCGTAAACACTTTAATACTTATGCTCCCACTAGGACCAACACCCCTATGATGGTCACTGAGTGATTCAGGATCCTAAATAAGCAAGTCGACTAGTGAGGTTTAGCATCACCACTAGCCGTCAAGTGATCTAGGCAGGCAACTCTTGCCAATCGCATCTCATGCGACTCCTATTGGTCGAGTGACATCTCATGCCCCGGCTATGACCGACCTCTCCTCGAGCCCCACAGCCGTTCTGATAGACCCATCTAGCTTACCAAGTGCTTCCGCGTGTAAGAGTCCGACTCGAACCCACCTAGTCGAGAAGAATTGGCAGCACCTCAATTTTATGAGCCCACTAACCAAAAATGCCTGACTTGTGATGGTGCAGCACTGGCGAGGAGACCGACTAGACCTTCTTTGAGGGATTAAAGTTCACCAACTATCTAACAGAGGTAAAACTAGAGAGATAACAATATCACAAATAATCTCATTATAATGTGAAATGGTATGGCTCTCATCATGGCGATCTCCATCTCCATGAACCTGTTCGTCACGCCCTTGGTTGCGATGTCCTTAAAGTCCTCCAAACATGCTACACTAGCACTAAGGAATATACAAGAAGATTGCATCACATCCCGACACGCAGGTTGTTATACGATAACATTGGCAGCACTTTGGCTACAGCCGGCTGACAAACCCGTGATACTGTTGGGGATATGCTATATGGGTATCCTCATAGCATGTGCTCTATCCGGATAACCCGGGTGGCCCACAGTTGGTAGCATGGCCCATGGCCTGCTGGGCGGCCCAGTTATATGGATCCAGAAGGGAGGCCCATGTCGGATAAAGGAATGCTACGGTGGAGTCACCAGCTTACCCGGAGCCTTGGAGTACAAGACACGCTAGACTGGTAATAGACAGTGTAGGACTCTGTAACCTGTCCGGCTAGGACTTTTCCCTATAACCCTAGGACCTGGCGACTATATAAGTCGGGCCTATGGGAGCCTTTAGGGCACAATATCATACAACCTAGTATCGGTTAGCATACACCTCGCACAGTGAACCGATCTATGTAACTCGGCGTATTGCCATTATAGTGATTTATAGCAGGAGTAGGATTCCGCCACCGTTGTGGGATCTAAACCTGGGTAAGTTGTGTTACCTCGTACCCGTCAACCGTCCGCCTTCCCCCACGTCTCTAAACATGCACTGTGAGGACCCCTCCATGGCGTACTCGTCGGCAATACCACGAAAGTTGGCGCCCACCGTGGGGCAAGAGGCACTTCAGGCTCTTCAGCGGGCGAGGACCAAGATCTTCGTGGGAATCGGCGAAACCGTAGCCATCGGTCGGGTTCTCTTCTCCGGAAATGTTCCGATCGTCCTTCCCGACGAGTTCTGGATCCCGGCGAAGACGAACCCTACGCGGTGTTCGATCGTTCCTATCGGAGACATCCACCTCTTCATTGGCGAACCCGACTCGGGCAATATTTCCCTAGGAGTCGGAGGAGCATCAAGGCCCGCACGGACCGCCTACGGGAAGGATACATTCGTGGAAGGATCGATGTTGGATCTCTCCTTGGAGTTTGTCGGCAAAGATCGGAAAAATTCAAGACCCACCCAAACCGCCCATGTGCATGATATAATGGTGGAAGATCACTGCAAGTCCGCCGGCTTCGCCCATGCGTCTGGATAGCAGAGATCCAAGTTTGTCGGCGTGGTTACCATCTTCGATCTGGCACGCTGCGTTCAGAGAGAGGGCAAAAACCCCCGCGATTACCTTGCCAGGTGGCTCTGTATACGAGCCGACCTGGCACACTACCCCAATGATGATGCTATGTATCACATTGTGGAAGGATTGGACCAGGGAACGCTTCTCTGGCATTCTCTAAGGCGGCAGCAAGCTTCAGGGCGTCTCACCTTCAAAAGTATGATGAACACCATCAATAGCTACGCGGAGGCCGAAGGGGCAGCTCAGGCGGATCTTACGCCCATTGGTGGAGCGCCGCCGCCTCAGCAACCGCCTCCACCACCTCCGGCCACCATCGCCGCAGCAGCACCACCACCTCCAGTCATCGTCGCTCCTGTCGCACCTCCATCCCTCGTCATCGAGGAAGCCCGGGCACCCTCCGACTCTATGATTGACGCGCTCTATGCCGACTTCAGTGCAGACTCGGAGGAGATAGATTACAGCCCAGAGGAACTAGACTCTGCCATGCAGGAGATGGAGGAGGAGTACATGCGCAACGAGCAGGCCAACAACGCCGTCACGTCCCGAGAGGTGTTCGTCACCATTGGGACGGCGATGGATGAAGATCATCCCGGACGAGCTCCACCTACAGCTCTAGACAAAGGGAAGGGACCACCTATTGCTGCCGACAATGATCGCGCAAAGGTCATGCCTCCTCCGCCTAACCCAGTGCAACAGCCGCAGGAACTCGGCACCGGCCCGAGCAACAAAAACACCGCAAACTTGCCGCCTCCGGCATCTACGTCTGCTGCTGCCCAAGTTACTCCAGTTGATAGAGTAATGTATGGCAATCTCCTCGTCGAGCCACTGACCATAGCTCATATCTGGAACGTGAACCAGCTTGACGAGAAGTGCCAGCAGCTGCTGGAGGAAGCGCAGGCCATCGCGGAGCAAGGCGCAAAACTAGATCGAGATCTGGTCGACGCGCAGAAGTCCATAGATAAAGCTAGAGCAATGGAGGCCGAATACAAGACTCTGCTGCAGCAGAAGAAGGCCAAGAAAGCTCTGGCTCGCGTAATCAACAATCCTGGTGTACGGCGAAACCTAGGATGGGCTCCCCCGAAGCCGGCACAGTACAAGCCATACATTGACAGTGAAGGCATGCAGGTGATGCCCACTCCTCTCCTCAACCTCGCCATCACCAAGACCCTTCTGGAGCAGGATAGATCGCCTGAGGCGATGGACCAGGACTATGACCTAGTGGCCAAGGCAGTAAAACAGTAGGAAAAGGCCACCTCTCAGAGGCTTGAGTCTGACCCAGCATTTTGCCAGTCTAGCCAGCATAAGACGCCCAGGGACAGATCTCCTCTTAATGTCGGGTCTCAGATGGCTTCATCAGAACGAAGACGGAGGGATGCGTGCAACAGGAAGGATGATATCCCCATATCCTCTGACAATGGAGGCAAATCCCAACCCCGCCACCCATCGCCACCGCCCCGCTCCCCCCGACATCGCAAAGACCCTAAGGCTCACCGCCGTACGGATATGCCCCTACCAAGGCAGAGCGACATCGTCATCCGCGCAGACCCGTCATGACGGAGAGCGCAACCAGGGACACAAGAGCAGGTCGCTCCATGACCCTCCGCGTCTGACAAGCAACCGCGACAAGCATGAGGCGTTGCAGGAAGGTAATAGCAAAAGGCTAACCCGTCGCCTCCGTCGCCACCTAGCAGTCACCATGGCGGAGGGGGCCCGCATCGTTCACGCAGCCCATCCCCTGTTGACAAGAAGAAAAGAAACCCGGAGCCATACGCCGCACGTTCGCGGATAGACAAGATCCACGAGGCCTGGGAAGGACCATACTTGGGACCACGTTGCTTTGGACCTGCGATACGGTCCGCAACTTACTCCAAAGGTTTCCGGATTGACAAGACCATCAAGCCCTATGACGGCACCGCTAAGCCAGCTACATGGTTGCAGGATTACGGCAATGCGGTGGAGATCGCCGGGGGTAACCCCAACGTTGCCGTCAAGTACCTCCCATTGATGTTGGAGGGCACAACCCGTCAATGGATTGATGAATTCACGGAGAAATCCATCTGCAATTGGTTGGGCATGCAAGAAGCATTCACCAAGAACTTCAAGTGTACGTACAAACGTCCCTGCACTGTTGGCGATCTACAACGGTGCGTGCAAGAGAAAGACGAGACATCTTGCGCCTACCTCTCCTGCTGGCTGGATATGAAGAATTCATGCGCAGGAGTGCACGCTCAGACCGCCATGGCCGCCTTCATCGATGGGTTGGAAAGGGGCACATTGCTCCGACATAAGCTGAAGCGCTTGCAGGGCAATCACCAGCTTGACTTGAACCAGATGATTCAGTTGGCTAGTGAGTTCGCAGCTGCCGATGACGATGCTCGCGGCTCTCTGCCGGCAACGGCCGTTCCAACTCAAGCTCGGAGGAACAGCACCACAAAGCGGAAAACCGATCCAGAAGAAAAGCAAACTCCCGACATGGTCGCTATGACCTTCGCAGGACGAGGTGATGGTGGACAGCGTGGCCGAGGACAGGGAGCTGGTCGTGGGCAGCAGCGAGGAAGTGAAACTACCTCGGTAGTGCTCCGCGTTCCCCAAACATACGAAGAGTACCGCGATATGTCGTGCCTCGTACACCTCGATGTCAACGGCAAGGCCACCCATACCAATCAACACTGCAAGTTCGGCAATGACCTCAAGGAGGACCCGGAGTCCAGCTACAAGCGGAGTCAGAAGAACAGACCGCGAGGCAAGGGCAAGGGGAAGAAGAAGGAGGAGGAGTCCAAGGATTCATGTGACATGGACAAGGACGTTGACCCCAAGCACGCCTCCAAGAGATACGGCAAAGGCAAGAACCCCTTCGAGAAGAAGAAGGCAGTTTTCCATACTTTCCTTGGCACCCCCACCGTCCGACAACAAAAGACCTCTATGAGGATCCTGATGGATACTCTACCCCAAGTTCCCCAGTTCCTGCGCTGGTAGGAGATTCCAATTACTTGGGATAGGAAGGATCACCCTGACCTCATCCCTACGAAGAACCAATATGCCATGGTCATCAACCCCTTGATTGACGGCAATGAGTTCACCAAATGTATGGTGGATAGTGGAAGCAGCATCAACATCATGTACCTGGATACACTGCAGAAGATGAACTTGATGGAGGCAAACCTAAGACGGACCAATGCCATCTTCCACGGCGTAGTTCCTGGTCGGGAGGCTCAGTCCCTTGGGTGCATCACACTCCAGGTCGCCTTTGGTGATGTTAATAATTACCGCCAAGAGCGCATGACCTTTGAGGTGGTCGCCTTCAAGAGCGTGTACCATGTCATATTCGGCCGCGACATATTCCACACCTTCATGGCCAAGCCATTCTTCGTCTACAACAAACTCAAGATACCCGGACCGAACGGTGTCATCACCATATCTGGAAGCTTTGCCAAAGCTAGGGACTGCGAGATTGGAGAAGCAGCCTATGCGGAAGCTGTCCTCTACAACGAAGAATTCAAGGAGATCAAGAGCAAGGTCGATGCCTCGGAGATGCCCGCGTCGAAGAAACAAATTTCCGACTCCGCTCCAGCATTCAAGGCCGCCATCAAGACCAAGCCGGTGGAACTTGTGGTAGGCGATGCCTCCAAGAACACCGCCATTGGGACGAACCCGGATCCCAAATAGGAAAGCGCACTCATCGAGTTCCTCCGGGAGAACAGGGACATCTTTGCCTGGCAACCTGCCGACATGAAAGGTGTACCTAGGGAACTTGCCGAGCACAGCTTAAACATTGATCCAAAATGCAAACCAGTGAAGCAACCTCTACGACGCTTTGGAGATGAGAAGAGACACGCCATAGGCAAAGAGATAGCTAGGTTACTTAAGGCTAGTTTTATCCGAGAAGTCCTACACACCCAATGGGTGGCCAATCCTGTACTTGTCCCCAAAAAGGGAACCAAAGAATTAAGAATGTGTGTTGATTACACCGGCTTGAACAAAGCATGTCCCAAAGATCAGTTTGCTTTGCCTCGCATTGACCAAGTCATTGACTCGACGGTTGGCTTGGAACTTTTGTGTTTTCTTGATGCATACTCAGGATACCACCAGATCAACATGAGTAAGTCGGACCAATTGGCCACTTCGTTCACTACCCCCTATGGCACGTTTTGCTATGTTACGATGCCCTTTGGGCTAAAAAACGCAGGTGCTACGTACCAGCAAACAATGCAACGTTGCCTACACGATCAGATCGGTCGGAATGTTCACGCCTATGTGGACGATATAGCGGTGATGTCTAAAAAGTCAGATGACTTAATCTCCGACTTAAAAGAAACCTTTGATAATCTCCGGAAATACAACATGATGCTTAACCCTCAGAAGTGCGTCTTCGGGGTTCCAGTCGGCAAATTGTTGGGCTTCATTGTTTCCCAACGTGGAATCGAGGTCAACCCGGAGAAAATCAAGGCCATCTTAAACATAAACCGTATGACATGCCTAAAGGACATACAACGACTAACAGGTTATGTTGCAGCAGTTAGTCGGTTCGTCAGACGACTTGGAGAGAAGGCTCTGCCGCTGTACAAGTTGCTGAAGAAGGCGGACAAATTCACGTGGACGGACGAAGCAGATGCAGCATTGAAGCAAGTCAAGGAGATTCTTTCCTCAGCGTCTATACTTGCAGCACCCGAGCCTGGTGAACCCATGTTAATTTACATGGAGGCCACCAACCGGGTAATCAGCATCGTCGTCGTGGTAGAGCGGAAGGAACCAGGCTATGAGCACGGAGTTCAACGACCAGTTTACTATGTAAGCGAGGTCTTGACGGAGTCCAAGCAGCGTTGCCCGCACTACCAAAAGATAGCTTATGGAGTATTCCTTGCTTCTCGGAAGCTGAGACACTATTTCCAGGAGCACCCCATCACAGTGGTGAGCAAGACTCCACTGTCTGACATCATCAACAACAGCGACGCTACAGGTAGGGTCGCGAAGTGGGGCATCGAACTTGCCGCCTTCGAGATCACCTACAAGAGACGTGACGCTATCAAGTCACAAGCCTTGGCGGATTTTATCGCCGATTGGACGAAAATGCCAGATGCTACCCCATTACCGGAACCAGAATACTGGGTCATGCACTTTGACGGATCAAAGCTGCTCAACGGCTCGGGGGCTGGTGTATTGCTACAGTTGTAGAGTTTCGTAGCATGGAAAACAAAAAAATTCTATCGCATACAAACAAACAAGCCAAGATCTATCTACTAGATCGTAGCAACGAGTCGATGGAGTAACTCACCCTCGAAGATTCCAAAGTGTTTAACGAGAGCGGATTCTCATGGGTGGTGTAGTCGTACTCTTCCCGATCTCAAGATCGCGTAGACGATCCTTCCGGCGCTGCGTTCCGGCAGCGCTCCCGCAGTCGGTCACACGTTCGGTACTCGACGAAGAACTTCCTCTCCCTTGTTCCAGCAGGCAGCGGAGGTTGTAGCACTCTCCTCGTGATTCTGGCAGCACAACGGCGTGGTACCGGAAGTAGAGGGGAGATCTCGCAGGGCTTCGCCTTAAGCCAGAGCGAGTATGGTGGACTATGAGAGATCCCTCGGCGATCTAGGTTTTAGACACACCGAGGAAGAGGTGCTAGGGCCGGCGGCTAGGGCTTGGAGGTGCCCAAGTCGGCGGCTAGGGGAGAAACCCTAGGCGGCGGCTATGGTGGGCGGCGGCGGCTAGGGTTAGGTTTAGAGGGGGCAATCTTGTGTGCTAGGAGGGGAGCCCTGCCCCTCCTCTTATAGGAGGGAGGCGCCGGCCAAGGGGAGGGGAATCCCTCCCCAACTCGGATCCCAAGTGGGCCGGCGGTGGAGGAGGGACTCCTCCCCAACTCGGTTTCCACCTCCCTCTCCACTTCCCAAAATAGTCGTTTGACTTTCAAATTGGCGTTTGACTTTTTCAAACTAGGATTTGATTAAACCCTTTATTTTGTTCAGCGATGACACCTAGTACATGATGCAATCATACCAACTTGATATAACACATTCATGTACCCTTCCCCTTCGGAGTGCCGGACATTCTGGAACCTTCTAGAACATTCCCGATGAAAACACCGGAACCATTCCCCAACTCCGAAACAGGACTTTCCTTATATGAATCTTATTCTCCGGACCATTCCGGATATCCTCGTGATATCCCGGATCCCATCCGAGACTCCGAACAACATTCGGTCTCTTTCTCATCATTCCATAACTACTCAAACAACGTCGAATCCTTAAGTGTGTCTCCCTACGGTTCGTGAATTATGCAGACATGATCGAGACACTTCTCCGAACAATAACCAATAGAGGAATCTGGAAATTCATATGGCTCCCACATATTTCTACGATTACTTTGCGATCGAATGAACCACTTACATACGATACCAATTTCCCTTTGTCTCACGATAGTTTACTTATCCGAGGTTATGATCGTCGGTATCTCTGCATACCTAGTTCAACCTCGTTACCGATAAGTACTCTTTTCTCGTTCCCGTGATATGTGATCCCTTGTGAGCCAGTCACATGCTTGCAAGCTAATTGGATGACATTTCACCGAGAGGGCCCAGAGTATATCTATCCATCATATGGATGGACAAATCCCACTCTTGATCCATGTGTCTCAACCAATACTTTTCGAACACTCAATGCCACCTTTATAGCCACCCAGTTACGGTGTGGTGTTTGATGTCATCAAAGCATCCATCCGGTAAAGGTGATATGCATGATCTCATGGTCGAAGGAATTAGGTTACTATGTATCAGAAAGCATATAGCAATTGAACTATTAAAATGACTTGATCTTTATGCTACGCTTATCTATAGGAGTATGTCCACCATATCATTCTCCTAATGATATGATCTTGTTGTTAATAACATCTCAATGTTCATGATAGGGAAACCACAATCATTTATTAACCAACAAGCTAGTATTATAAAGAGGCTTTACTAGGGACTCTATTTTAGTTTACAAATCACACAAGTATTAATGTTTCCTTGTTAATACTATTATAGCATGAATGTAAACATTTATCATAAACACAAAGATATAATAATAACTACATTTATTATTGCCTCTAGGGCATATCTCCAACAGTCTCCCACTTGCACTAGAGTCATCTAATCTAGATTACATGGTAATATACCGAACACCCATGGCAGTTTGGTGCTGGTCATGTTTTGCCCTTGGGAGAGGTTTAGTCAACGGATCCGCCACATTCAGATCTGTGTGTACTTTGCAAATCTTTATGTCCCCATCTTGGACATGTTCTCGAATAGCGTGAAAATGCAGCTTGATGTTCTTCAGCTTCTTGTGTGACCTTGGTTCTTGCGCATTGGCTATGGCGCCCATGTTATCACAGTAGATAGACATTGGGTCCAGCGCACTAGGAACCACACCCAGCTCTGTAATGAACTCTTTCATCCATATCGCTTCTTGTGAAGCCTCCGAAGCAGCCATGTATTCCGATTCAGTTGAAGATCTCGCCACAACGCTTTGCTTTGCACTCCTCCAGCTAACTGCTGCACCATTCAAAATAAATACGTATCCAGATTGTGATTTAGAATCATCCGGATCGGTGTTCCAACTAGCATCGGTGTAACCATTAACAACGAGCTGTTCATCACCTCCATAAGAAAGAACCATATCCTTAGTCCTTCTCAAGTACTTAAGGATGTTTTTGACCGCTGTCCAATGATCCACTCCTGGATCACTTTGATATCTGCTAGTTAAACTAATAGCATATGCAATGTCGGGTCTAGTACATAGCATGGCATACATTAGAGATCCTATGGCTGAGGCATAGGGAGTCTTACTCATCCTTTCTCTATCTTCTGCCGATGTTGGACTTTGAGTTTTACTCAAGGTCGTATTGGGCAACATGGGCAAGAACCCTTTCTTGCTATCTTCCATTCCAAACCTCTTTAGAACTTTGTCCAAATATGTACTTTGTGACAATGATATTAGGCGTCTCGATCTATCTCTATAAATCTTTATACCCAATATGTAAGCTGCTTCGCCAAGATCCTTCATTGAAAAACTATTATTCAAATATTCCTTGACACTATTAAGAAGGTCTACATCATTCCCAATCAACAATATGTCATCTACATATAGTATTAAGAATGCTACAGAGCTCCCACTCACTTTCTTGTAAATACAAGCTTCTCCATAAGTTTGTATAAAACCAAAACTTTTGATCACCTTATCAAAACATTGATTCCAACTCCGGGATGCTTGCTTCAATCCATAGATGGACCGTTGAAGTTTCCATACCTTGTTAGCATCTTTAGGATCGATAAAACCTTTGGGTTGCATCATATACAACTCTTCATCAATGTCTCCATTGAGGAATGCTGTTTTGACATCCATCTGCCATATCTCATAATCATAATATGCAGCGATTGCTAACATAATCCTCACAGACTTTAGCTTCGCTACAGGTGAGAAAGTCTCATCGTAGTCAACTCCTTGAATTTGTCGAAACCCCTTTGCTACAAGTCGAGCTTTATAGACAGTAACATTACCATCAGCATGTGTTTTCTTCTTGAAAATCCATTTGTTCTCGACAGCCTTTCGGCCATCCGGTAAGTCCACCAAAGTCCATACTTGGTTTTCGTACATGGATCCAATCTCGGATTTCATGGCTTCTTGCCATTTGTTGGAATCTGGGCTCATCATTGCTTCCTCATATGTTGCAGGGTCATCGGTGTTGTCCACCAACATGACATTCATAATGGGATCATACCAATCTGGAGTGGTACGAGTTCGTATTGACCTGCGAGGCTCTGTAGCAACTACAACTGAAGTTTCATGATCATCATCATTAGCTTCCTCTCTTATTGGTGCAGACACCACAGGAACTTCTTCCGGTGTTGCGCTAGTCGCAATTTCGAGAGAAGGTTCGACAACCTCGTCGAGTTCTACTTTCCTTCCAGTCACTTCTTTCGAGAGAAATTCCTTCTCTAGAAAGGATCCATTCTTGGCAACGAAGATTTTGCCTTCGGATCTATGATAGAAGGTATACCCAATAGTTTCCTTCGGGTATCCTATGAAGACGCATTTTTCCGCTTTAGGTTCAAGCTTGTCCGGCTGTAACTTCTTTACATAGGCTTCGCAACCCCAAACTTTAAGGAACGACAATCTAGGTTTCTTCCCAAACCATAATTCATACGGTGTCGTTTCAACGGATTTAGATGGTGCCCTATTTAAAGTGAATGCGGTTGTTTCTAATGCATAACCCCAAAATGATAGCGGTAAATATGTAAGTGACCTCATAGAACGAACCATATCTAAGAGAGTTCGATTACAACGTTCGGACACACCATTACGCTGTGGTGTTCCCGGCGGTGTCAATTGTGAAAGTATTCCGCATTTCTTCAAATGCTCGCCAAACTCGTAACTTAGATATTCACCTCCACGATCAGAACGTAGAAATTTAATCTTCTTGTTACATTGATTCTCTACCTCACTTTGAAATTCCTTAAACTTATCGAAAGTTTCGGACTTATGTTTCATGAAATAGATATACCCATATCTACTCAAGTCATCCGTGAAGGTAAGAACATAACGATAACCACCGCGCGATGCTACACTGTAAAGGTCCCAACCTTTAATAAGGTAGAGTCCTCTGTGTTTACAATGCTAGTCCCTGGATCAATAGCTAGCATCCACAGTTAAGATGTAATATCAAGAAACAAAGGTCATAATACAACTTTATAACCAGGAATAACATAATTTTATTACATCTTACATAGCTCATTTGGCTATTACATTACATTGCAGCAGAATATCTGTAAGCATGGGGTCCTTCATCTTCAAAGTGCCACAGGCAGACATGTTGGTTGTAGACTTGTAATCCTAATCAATCAACTTTACTAATATCAATCAAACCTGCAACATAACAAGTTACAGCCACAAGGGTCAATACATTTGAATTGTATTGGCAAGTGATACTATGGTAGTATAGTGGAGTCTATCATCTATATGCATTTGGCTAAGTGGAGTTGAGGCTTGCATTGCTCAAAATAGATTTTTCCTTAACATTTGAAAACACTAAGTTTTTGCTTGACAAAATAATCTTTTGCAAGGCATCTCCCAATCAAAGATTGAAGATCCTTTAACCCTTGTTCAACCACAAGTTTTTAACTTAGAAATTTGGATGATGAGATTCTTGATTGCTTCCATGTCTTGATGCTCAAATTGTCCTTTGCCAGGGACATGGCTAAGTACTTAGATTTTTTTTACACTCTGCAGATGTGGTGCACTTTCCCCACAAGACTTGGTTTCACCAAGACAAGATCTTTCAGAAGCCTTTCCTTAGACCAAGTGGACGCGTTCCAACCTATCATCTCACTACCACCAACTGTCCAAATGGCTAAGTTCTAGCAACCTATGTGATCCAGGCAGAGCCCATAATGCCAAGTGGTTGCACTTGAAGCTTCTCAACATTTGACATCTCAAATCTCTTTGTTCCTGGGTGGCCATCCACAAGTGAGATACACAAGGTCAACCATAAACATGGGCCTTGTGTAACCACTCAACCAAAAACCACCAAGATATTACCATTCCACCCAGGTGATTCATTAAATAGTTGTTTTATTAAACAAAAACACAAGTCCTCAGACTTACAAATTTTTCCATAGTATGGATATATATTCCACCCTTGTTTTCTATTAGCTAAGCTAAGCTTGATAGTAGTAGGAATCTTAACTTAGGAAAATTTCTACTAAGGTTTCATCTACTAGGTTTTCCTATAGCAAGGTTTATACTTAGCAGAATTCCATGCAAGTTTTTACTTAGAAAAATCACTAATGCATAGTGAAAGTAATGGGACAAAAGTATGAAGCATCACTTGCCTTTTTGGTAGAGTATAGGTTCACTCCTTGATCTTTGCAATGTTCAAACACTTCAAGTCACTACAAATCAATCAAGCAAACAATATTTCAATCTACCATTCAAGCAAATCAATCACATAAAATCATAAAGTCAAAGTAATGCATGAAAGCATGCCAAGCTTTGTTTTATTTGAAAAAGTGGTTCCTAATGGGTCATAAACATTTGAAAACACCTATTGGTCATTTTGTAAAGTGGCAAAGTCATTTGCAAGAGGTTTCACTTCCTAAACCATTTTCAAAACAAAGTATCATTTTATGTGGTGTAGAAACGTTTTTACTAAGTCATTAATCCATAGGGTTCACAAAATACATTTTAAAATCATAAAACTTGGTGTTTAGGGTCAGAGAGTTTAAAACAAAACATTTCCCAAAGGTTTTCTTCCAAAACCATTTTTAATAAATAAACCATATTTTTATTTGACTAGAAATGGTTTTAAATCAAAGAATCATTCTTTTGCATCACCAAATACATTTTTGAAACCACAAAGTGTTTCCTATTGTCAGTAGGTTCAAATCACACCATTTTCCAAAGATTTTATCCACAAAATCATTTTTGAACAATTTTTATAATCTAATCAAGCATACAAATGTTTCTGCAAAAACAAACATTTTTCCAGAAGCTTTTTACTAAACAAATGGCATGGTTGGCTAGGGCTTGTTCCACTGATTCTATTGATATAAAGTTTGTAATTTTTGGATGTGTGGATCAAAAGTTATAAGGTTTTCAAATCTGCATCTAAATCAGATTACAAATTCTGTTTTAAATCGATCTGTGCCACGCGGCGTGTTCTGATTCGTCCATACCGCTTCGGTTGGATCGAGCACTCTGGTGTGTTGGATCAAGTCAGATCGTGCGGCACAGGTGGATACTTACCCCTTCAGGTTAAATCTATTCTCACGCGTCGGATCAAGATCCTACGGCGCACAGCACGCTTGCCAACTAGTGGCGGCGACTGTGCGGCGACGGTGCTCTGGCGTCGAGGTTGCCGGCGATACAGGAAGCTAGAGAAGGAGTGGGGTGGCTCACCAGAATCATCGACGCTTGCTGATGCTCAACGTGGTACTGGCTGGTGAAGGGGCGCACAGGGTAGTCCTGAATCGCTCGCCGGAGTTCGCTCGGCGTCGGGCACGCTCTGGTCGTCGTTGTGGGCGAGACCACAGGGCATGCCGAAGCAAATTAGAGGGTGCGTTAGACGCGCATGGTTCCAGGGAGCATGTGAGTATCACTGAATAACTTCAGGGCGGTCCGAGCTTACCAGGAATCCTCGTCGGCGTGAATGGCAGGCGGTGGCGCTATGGGTCGTCGTCGTAGTCGACGCTGCAAGGCACGCGCGGGTGTGGGGTTGGTGCTAGGAGATGCGGGAGACGATGGGGATTACACCCGTGTGCTCTGGGGGCAGTGGGGCGGTTCGTGCTCGCCGGAATTTGCACGGTGGCTCGTCGGAGCAGAGGATAGTGTGGAGAGGAATTGGGCGTCCTGGGGGCGTGTTGAGGTGGGGCGACTGAGGGGAAGTGGAGAGGAGGGGCAGACGCTTTAACGTGCATGGTCAAGGGGCCGATTAATGGCGTGGTTAACGCGTATTACGCCGGACTTTATTCGCCTGCAACGGCCGGCGAGGGGAGGGGCGTAGTCCGCGGGTGAAGACGATGGATACGTGGCGGTGGGGTCCACTGGCAGCGAGAGAGAAGGAAAGGGAATGGGGTCCACCTGTCTGCGACTTAGTGGGTTCAATCGCGAGTGTGAATCGTTTTCTGCGGGAGAGGTCAGTGGGCTGGTTGGGCTTAGTGGGCTAGGATAGTTGGGCTGGGCCGGGTGGGCTGTATCCTTTGCATATTTTTTTTGTTCTGATTCTTTTCTCTTTTTCTGTTTGATTTTTCTATTTTGAATTTCAAACAACAAGTCAAACATTCAAAACTATTCAAACATTCACCACACTTGTATTGAGTTTTGGTTCTGTTTAACAACATAAACCAAAGTCCAAAACAAAACAAAATATTTTTATTCTTTTTAGGATCTATTTAATAATTAAATAAAATAGACCTTAATTATTAATTCAAATAGGTTTTGATTTATTTAATAAAATCTCCATTTGAAAACTAAATATTATCAAAACCAAATCAGTAGGTTTTATTTGAAAATATAAGATACTTGGAAAACTTGTTTAAAATAATTTAATAAGTTTTAGTGTTTATTTAAAATGGGAAAAGCCTTTATTTTTTAATAAAACTGGATATTAATAAATCATCATTATTTTTTTTAAATAAACCTTTACTCTTTTAATCAAAGCAAAACCTTTTGTTTCAAAATCTTGGCCAAGGTTTAATTTGACTTTATAAATAATCCTTATTTTTAAATCTACCTTTTCTTTTGAAAACCAAATCTTTTATTAAAATATCCAAAAATAGTAATTTTAAATATTTTTAAGTTTTATTGTTTATTTATATTTTTAAATTCCTTTAGGATTTTATTTGATCCAAAAAGGTTTTGAAAGTTCCCAATTGGAATCAAAAGTTTCTTCTCACCCTGAAATCAACAAAGTTTTATTTTATTCATTTATTTTTCACATTACAAGATTTGGAAAATCTTGGGATGTGACAGGCTACCACCCTTAAAATAAATCTCGTCCCGAGATTTGGGAAGGCTAGGGTTACAAGTTGGTTCAAAAGCATCTAGGGTACTACCACCCTTAAAAAATTTCTGTAACATCCCTAAATTCATATTTCAAAGCTCATTCATATCATCCTTGCATTCTTCATCATTTAGGGTTTACTCAAATCATTTCAGAAAACAGAAACTCAGGTGCTATGATTTTATGTGGACAGATATAGTTTAATGGCCAACATCTTTTGAAAGTTTGATTGTTTGTGAAACAGGTAGGTTGCCTTCTATGAGCATAGGGTTTCAAGTGTAGGTTTTAAACCAGGTTTTCAAATGGGAAATGGATTCCAAAACACCATCTTTCAAATTTCAAACCAAGTGCCTAGCCTCTGATATTTCTGATCTCCAAGCTTAACCAAGCTATTACAAAGCAACTCCATGATTTTATGACCATTTTTGAGACTACTGCTCACTGCAAAAATCCTAGGAAAATTTGAATTCAAATTGCACCTGATTTCATTTGAAAATCTACCCAGAAAATCAAAATAGAAAAGGAAAAGGTTTAAACAAAAGAAAAGGGCCATGCGCCAGGTTTCTGGCCCAGCTTCGAATCGAGCCCAACTAGCCCACCCGGGGGTTTCCTTTTCTTCTCTCACGCGCGAGCGCACGCAATCAGTCACTGACAGACGGACCCTACCTCAACCTCGCGCACTTCACTGGCAAGCGGGCCTCATCCACGTCAGCATCGTCTTCCCCTCTGATTTCGCGCACGACTCCGCCGCTGGTCGTTGCAGCGCTGATCTCGCGAGCGTAATTAGCATTGATGCGACGAGCGTTTACTGTCGAGTCTCCGGCTATAAGATCCCCACCTCCTAGCGACCATTTCCCCCCAGTCAATTCTGCCTTCACGCCACCAGGCCGCCCACGACTCGCACGACTCCGCCGCTGTTCCGACGACTACGCCGGCAAATTCCGGTGAGCCTCGTGTTCCCCTCTGTCTCTCATTCATGCTATCTTGCTCAGTGAGTCTCTGCGCATCTTCTGACACACTCCGTTTACCTTCGCATGACCCGTAGCTCCAGCAACGTCGACGACTGGCCGCCACCGTCTTCTGCACGAACTCTGGCGACCTCCCTCCGTAAGTAGACACCGCCCCTTGCTCTCTGGCTAATACGCCTAGAATCCTCATCGACATGCGCATCTAACGGTGCTCCTATTTTGGCTTAGCACGACGAGGAACCTCGCCAACGTCAACCACTGACCGTGCCGACGCCTGTCTCTACTCCGACGAGCAATCATCGCCGTGTTAGCGCGCCCCTCCACAAACCAGTACCACGTCAAGCTTCAGCACGCCTTTGCGGATCTGGTAAGCACCTTCTTGCTTCCTGGGGCGATCTAGAACGCCGGCACCGCCGTAGTCAGACGCGCCGCCGCCAGTCAACGCCGCTAGCGCCGCCCGAGTATGGTCAGGTTGATTAGGAACGTTGGATCTAGATCCGGTGGCGTAGATTAGAAGGAGGACGAAGAGGTACGCGCGCGTCTGAGCCGCCAGATCTCACTTAGATCGTGCGGTCCGCAGGACCCGATCCAACCGAAGCGGTACGCGCCAATAGGGACGCGACGCGTGGCAAGAGTTAGAACTAAAAACAGATTTAAAATCAGAATTTGATCCAAATTTCAAATGCCTATAACTTTTGATTGCCACGTTGGTTTTTTTTGCAAACTTTATACCGTTGGATTCAGTGAATCAAGGCCTTTCTGATTATGCAAAGTGTTTAACAAATAGTAACCATTAAAATGACTTTGTTTGTAGAAACTTGTTTAAGGCTATTTTGAGTATGGTTTTAGTTTAGCAATTTGTTTAAGTACCAAATAAGTTTGTTTTGGCAAATTTTGTGTCTTGTTATGTTTCTGTAAACATGCACATGCTTGGTAGAGTTTTCAAAATCCCCACTTAGTAAATTCATGCATGCATGCATTCTTATTATTTTTGATTGTATATAAATTGTGTGTAATTGTATGCTACAATTTTGTGTAGATTTTGCTAGTGATTGTGACTGTGAAGAGTGCTACTCTCCCCATTACCAAGGCAAGTGATGCTTCATACTTTTGTCCCATTATTTTCACTATGCATTAGTGATATTTCTAAGTAGGACTTGCATGGAATTTTGCTAAGTATAAACTATGCTATGGGAAATCCTAGTAGATAAAACCTTAGTAGAAAATTTCCTAAGTTAAGATTCCTATTACTATCATGCTTAGCTTAGCTAATAGAAAACAAGGGTGGAATATATATTCACACTATGGAAAAATTTCTAAGTCAGAGGACTTGTGTTTTGTTTAATAAAACAACTAAGTGAATGAATCACCTGGGTGGAATGGAAGGAATGGTTGTGTTGAGTGGTTCACAAGGCCATGGACTTGGCTTGTGTATCTCACTTGTGGATGGCCACCCAGGAATAAAGAGATTTGAGATGTCAAATGTTGAGAAGCTTCAAGTGCAGCCACTTGGCAATATGGGCTCTGCCTGGATCATATAGGTTGCAATAACTTAGCCAAATGGACAGTTGGTGGTAGGGGAATGATAGGTTGGAACGCGTCCATGTTGGTCTAAGGGAAGGCTTCTGAAAGATCTTGTCTTGGTGAAACCAAGTCTTGTGGGGAAAGTGCACCACCTCTGCAGAGTGTAAAATCTAAGTACTTAGCCATGTCCCTGGAAAAGGACAATTTGAGCATCAAGACATGGAAGCAATCAAGAATCTCCTCATCCCAATTTCTAAGTTAAAATCTTGTGGTTGAACAAGGGTTAAAGGATCTTCAATCTTTGATTAGTAGATGCCTTGGGTGTTTTGTGCCAAACAAAAATTTAGTGTTTTCAAATGATAAGGAAAAATCTATTTTTGAGCAATGCAAGCCTAAGCTCCACTTAGCCAAATGCATATAGTATCATAGTCCACTTTAAATAAGCTAAGGTATCACTTGCCAATACTATTCCAAAGTATTGACCCTCTGTGGCTGTAACTTGTAATGTTGCAGGTTACTCCGATGATGAATAGGAGTCATGAGTCTACACTCAACATGCTTGCCTGTGGCACATGAAGATGAAGACTTATGTTTATTTACTTATTCCATAAACTCATGTATTAGGCCTTTGGCCCTGAGTTGTAAAAGACTATGTTTTATCTCTGGAATGAATGTAATAAACGACCTTTGTATCTGTGTACTTCATCTTAACCTGTGGATGCTACCATTGATCCAGGGACTAGCATTGCAATCACAGGGATCCTTTCCTTTATAAAGGAGGGGTCTAACATATGGTATCAGAGCACTGTGTTTCCTGTAGGATTATGACCCTAGGATTGGAAACCACTAAGGAAAATCTTTAACTACTTCTACACTTGTCTATTCTTCTCGTAAATTTTTCTAATCTTCTCATTCTCATCTCTATTTGTAGATGAACTCCATCAACGAAGCCGTGAAGAAATGACCACTCATGACCATGACCTTGGAGTGTGAAACTGAGTTTCCCAAAATTCTCAAGGACCTCATGGAGGCAATGGAAGCACATGGTGCAGCTGTGTACAAGGGCTTTCCAGTGATGGAGGAAGGAGTGGAGTATTGGAGGGTGCAACTTCACTTGTACAAAAACAAGGAAGACAACCACAAAGAAAGGGGCTTCTGCATGTACACCAACACTGTGATGCACACCACATTCTTTGAGTCAGCCAGAGATGTAGCTTGGAGGACTATCAAAGAACTCAGTGCTAGAGTCAAGTGCAGAATGCTCAACCTCCAAAAGGACTTAAAGAAAGAGAAGGAACATACCCAAGAGTTGGAAGCCACCAACCAAACCTTAAGGGGAGATATTATAGACTTAGTGATGGAATTGTGTGAACAAGATAGGCTGATTGCCTCTAGGAACATTGTGTTAGCCACCAGATCCAGTGAGATAGGTTTGTAAGCGCACTTCGTTAGCTGGACCACCACCTATCACCTTATTTTCCAAATGATACCTTAAATAAGTTTGAACCTTGGTTGATGTAATGGATTCATGTATGCATGACTTGTGTGATTTTGTGTTCCAAGGATATGTATGAGTGTTTGTCTTGTTTTAACTTGTCTTGTTCTAACCTTTTCAATCTTATAAATAGATGCCTATTACCATCAGCACTATTGAGGAGTTCCAGGTTACCCGTTTTGGTCCTCGTATCGTAGAGCTTACTACCTTGCTCGATCTCCCTCTTCCCACCATTATGGTGCACCCACTCACCAAGTTTGAGAGGAAGGACCTCTGGGGCTTCAAGGTGAACCAGCCAGGACGCCAGACAGAGCCTACTACGGAGGCCATCGTCTTCAAGCTTATGCACGATGACAGGGAGAGAGGCATGGAGGTTGTCATGCAGGACCTGATAGGACGACTGTTGGGTCGTCACTCCCGACAGGTTAGAGGCACTCACTTCCACGCCTTCGGAAGGCGTGATGATGACGGAGAGTCCATCGACTTTGAGGACGACTCGAGGGCCGCAGCAGAGCCGATACGCCTGTACCTCCAGGACTTAGAGACTCTTATTAGGCATGTGGATACTGACAGGACCAATGTCATGCTCAGTAATGACGAGCTCCAGGTGCAGCTTCGCGAGAAGGACAAGCTCTTCGCGCAGCAAGACGAGATTGTCAAGGAGATGGAGAAGAAATTCGAGACCCAGGACCAGAAGTTCAAGAGTCAGGAGAAGCGTGTCCAGGAAAGGAACAAGAGGATCCGGGATATGACCGAGGAACTGCAGTCCAAGGACTTCGAGTTAGAGCAGCAGCAGACAGTGTCACATCCCAAGATTTTCCAAATCTTGTAATGCGAAAAATAAATGAATAAAATAAAACTTTGTTTGATTTTCAGGGCCAGAAGAAACTTTTTGAATCCAATTGGGAATCTTCAAACCTATTTTGAACAATTAAATCCTAAAGGGATTTATAAAGATAAACATTTAATAAAGGCAAATAAAATGTTTTGGAATTACTATTTTGGATCTTTAAAATAAAAAGATTTGGTTTTCAAAAGCAAAGTAGAATTTATAAATAAAGATTATTTTATAAAGCCAAATTAAACCTTGGCCAAGACTTTGAAACAAAAGGTTTTGCTTTGATTAAAATAGTAGAGGTTTATTTAAAATAAAATAAAAAGGATTTAAATATCCAAGTTTTATTACTAAAGGTTTTACTATTTCCAAAACATCAAAACTTATTTATTTATTTTAAATAAGTTTTCCAAATATTTTATATTCTCAAATAAAACCTACTAAAGTGTTTTGGTTTTATTTTAGTTTTCAAAATAAAGATTTAAATAAAACCAATCCTATTTGAATTATTAACTAAGGTCCATTCTATTTAATTATTAATGGAACCTAAAATAAAAATGTTATTTTGTTTTAAACAAGATTTCCAAATATCTTTTATTTTCAAATAAAACCTACTGATTTGATTGAAAATATTTGGATTTTAAATGGAAATTTTATTAAATAAATCAAACCCTATTTTGATTAAATAACTAAAGGGCTATTTTATTTAATTATTAAATAGATCCTAAAAATGAATAAAAATATTATTTTATTTTGAGATTTGGTTTATGTTGATAAACAGAACCAAGTTCAAAGTTGTGAAGTGTGGTGTTTGTTTGAATTGATTTGGTTGAATGTTTGAATAATTGAATGAAAATTCAAAACAGAAATTGATTTGGAAAATAGAAAAAGGTTTCAAACAGAAAAAAATAGAGTCAAACCGACCCAGCCCAACCAGCCCAACAAGGCCCAGTCCAACCCACCTCTCTCTCTTACGAAGCGAACCGTTTTCACCCGGAAAAGAACCCACACAGTCACTGACGTAGAGGACCCACTCCCACTCTCTCTCTTTCGCTGACAGACGGGCCCCACACCACTGTGTATCGTTTCACCCGCGCCAGCCGTTTCTTCCCCCTCCCCTCAACGGCGTTCTGCCGATTTACTCCGGCGTTGAATTCGCGTTCATTCCTACGTTAACTCCTCCGATGACCACGCACACTTAAGCGCACGCCTCTCCTCTACCTTTCCCCTCACTCGCCTCTCCCTCTCTACCCCCAGGCTGAGCAAATCGAGAGCTCCAACCTCTCTGCCTCCGACAACTTCCCCGGTCAATTCCGGCGAACCACGGACGCCCCTCGACTCCCTCTACACGCAGGCATATTCTCCACCTCCAGGCGCACCTGCCAATGCCTCCAGTTCACCTGCGCCTGCCCCAGATCGTCGGCAAGGACGAGCTCAACGCGCCGCCACGTCTGCCTTGGCTCCGGCGACCTCCCCAGGAAAACTCCGTTCACCCCCGCAGCTCCTGTTGATGCTCCCATCTTCCCCAGATAAATACGCGTCTGACCACGTCCTTGTTTTGCCTCGGCGCGACCTGCAATCTCACCTTCGACAGCAAACAGAGCCGCCCGTCGTCAGAAGCTACACCGGCGAGGAATTGACACCATCCCTGTGCGCCCCTCGTCAAACCAACAGTACGTTGAGCTTCGGCATCTCATTGCGAACACGGTGATCCATCTCCCCCTCTCCCTCGCTTCCTGTATCGCCAGCTCCACCGCGAGCAAGCATGCTCCGCCGTCTGCCGCCGCGCAGCGCCGCCACTATTTGGTCGCATAGATCTGCACCGTTAGATTTCAATCCGACGCGTAGGAACGGATCACTTAACGAAGAGGTATCAGTCAATCTGCGCCGTATGATTTAAATGAAATCCAGCGGTCCAGAGAGCCCGATCCGCACGAAGCGGTACCGTCCAATGAAATCCTGCCGCGTGGCACTAAATCTGTTTAAAGGAATTTTTGAATCAGATTTATTTGCAAACTTCAAACCCTTACAACTTTGGATCCACACGTCCAAAAATTACAAATTTTATGTCGTTGGATTCAGGAGAGCAAGACCTAGCCAACCATGCCCTTAGTTTAGCAAATAGTATCTGTTAGTTTGCTTGTTTTTGCAGATTCTTTTGTGAGCTTGTTTAGAGTAGAAAAATTGTTTAAAAATGATTTTAGGGTTAAAACCTTTGCAAAATGGTTTGTTGTGACCTTACTGACCCTAGGAACCAACCCATGATTTGGAAAATGAATTTGGAAAAGTTTAGAATGGATTAATTGGTTTAGCTCATTTCTAGCTAAATAAAACTATTGTTTTGTTTATGAAAATGTTTTTGAGTAAAAACTTTGGAGAAAATGTTTTGGACCAAACCTACTAACATTGGGAACCACTTTGTGGATTCAAAAAATGAATTTGGTGAAACAAAATAAGGATTCCTTGAATTAAAACCATTTCTAGTCAAATAGAAATGTGGTTTATTTATTAAAAATGGTTTGGAAGAAAACCTTTGGAAAATGTTTTGTTTTAAACTCTCTGACCCCAAAAACCAAGTTTTATGGTTTGAAAACTTATTTGGTGAACCCTATAGGTTAATGCCTTAGTAAAAAAAATGTTTCTACACCACATAAAATAATACTTTGTTTTGAAAATGGTTTAAGGATAAAACCCATTTGCGAATGACTTTGCCATTTTGGTAAATGACCAATTTGGAACTTACAAAGTTTAGAAGCCTAGTGGAGACCATCCTTACAATAGAACCAACCTTTGCATGCTTATGCATGACTTAGATTCCATTACTTTGTGTGTAAAAAATTGTTTGTTTGACTTTGGTTTGGAATGTGAATTGAATTTGTGTTTGCTTGATTGACTTGTAGTGAAGTGTGAGACTAGCAAGATCAAGGAGTGAACCACCATTCCCTACCAAAAAGGCAAGTTACACTATCATCCAAAGTCCTACTATTTTCATTATACTTAGTGGATTTTGAAAACATGCATGAAAACAATTTTATACTTATGCTATGCTAAATCCTAATAGGATTCCCTATATATACCTTAGTGAAAACAATGTAGTTGTTACATGCTTAGCCATGCTATATTTTGAAAAGAGATACATGTTGAGATTTTATGAAGTTGAGAAAAGGACTTGTGATTTTATATAATAAAACAAGGACTCAATGAACCACCTGGGTGGACAAGGACTTTGAGTTTTGGAGAAGGTGGCAACAAAAGGAACCATTCTATGGCAGTCTCTTTGTGTTGTGCTCCAAAAGAAAATCCACTCAGGAAACTTAGAGATTGAACATGTTTCTCCAATTATGGATTTCGTGTGCAACCACATGCTATTATGGCTCTGGCTTAGTCAACTACATTGGGAAGACCCATGCATTGTCTTCAGGCTACAGAAAAATGGGGACCTGGAATCCTACATTGTTACTGATGACAAGCTAGCAATGATGTATGGGAGGACCCTTTGGAAAGACTTCGTCACATTCTCAATCTGCCAGTATTCCATCTTGGTGAGTACTAATCCAGCGGCCACTGGTGGCAACAAGATGAGAGTGTGATATGTGGGTAAAGTGTACAACTTCTGCAGAATATAATAAAATCTAAGTACTTAGCCGTGTCCCCGGTAATGGACAATACTGAGCAACTAAAGTTTGAAGCTATGGGAGATCTCGACATTCTAATTTCAAAAAGAATTTTTTTTAAGTGATAACAAAAGACTTGCAGCACTTGGGGGTTCCAAGAAGCTCAAGAGATTTGATAAAAACTTGAAGAACTTGGAGATACCAAGAAGTTCAAGAGACTTTGATAAAAACTTGAAGTACTTGGGGCACCAAGGATCTCAAGAGATTTTGACAAAGACACTTGGTGGATTCCAAGGAGTTCAGAAAAGATTTGACAAAAGATCAAAACCATTTTGAAAAGATAGGATAAACTATTGCTTTCTGCAAATGAGCCTAAAACTCTACTTAGCCAAATATGCATGTAATGATAGGATCCACTTATATTATACTTATTAGTGAAACTTGCCAATACAATTCAAATGTATTGACCCTTGTGGCTGTAACTTGTAATGTTGCAGGTTTGATTGTTTTTAGTGAAGATTGATTGATTAGGATTACAAAGTCTACAACCAACATCTGCCTGTGGCACTTTGAAGATGAAGGACCCCATGATTATAGTTATTCCGCTGCAATGTAATGTAATAGCCAAATGAGCTATGTATGATGTAATAAAATTATGTTATTCCTGGTTATAAAGTTATATTATGACCTTTGTTTTTGATATTATATCTAAACTGTGGATGCTAGCTATTGATCCAGGGACTAGCATTGTAAACACAGGGGACTCTACCTATTCAAAGGTTGGGATCCCTACAAGATGGTATCAGAGCATTGTGTTGCCTGTAGGATTTGTAAACCTAGGATTGGACAAAAACCCTTAGAAAAATAGGAGTTGTCTTATTCCAAAAACTATTTACAAAAACACTTGTAAACTCTTTCCTCAACCATTTTGGTTTTAACTCTACATCTCCTCTATTCCAAACTTGATGGACAAAGCCTCTCCATGACCAAAGACTACACCATGTGCAAAGGACTTCTTCAACATCTTCAACTCTAATGGCTTCAACATCTTCAACATTTTCACCAAGGACTTCAAACTTGGATATCACTAAAGACTACAAGTGAGACAAGAAATCTTGCTCAAGATTTGAAGACTAAGGAAACACAACTTAGAAGGAGCCATCATCACCTTTGAAGATTTGTAACCAAGACACAAGAATTCTCCAAGGATACAAAGATCTCATTCAAGAAGAATCAACCAAGGATGGAAAGATCACAAGTAAACCATATAGATGGACCACCATATTTAGTTTAAGTCAAACCCACCAACTTATGTGGTGTAACAAAAATATTTTTGTTTGCCTAAAAATATGCTTGAAACTTGTTGTTTGAGTGGAATGTTTGTTTGTGATTGCTTGCACATTGCTTGTGTGAATTGTGATGTGTGTGATTAGAATTGATTCCTTAGAAATCTTTTGCCTATTCTAATCCCAATTAAACCCAAACAGATGACTACTTCAAGAGACTCCAACATCAAGGTTGATGACAACAACAACAACCAAGAGGACAACATGAGAGAACTCATAGCAACCCAAAACCAGTTGAACCAACTAACAGCTCAGTTCATAGCCAGCAATAGTGATAAAGATCCAGCACTGCAAAAGTTTTTGGAAGAACAATCCCAACTGATGCTTAAGGTGACTAATCAAATGATCAACATGGAAGAAAACTATCCCAACAGAGTGTATGACAACAAGGATGACAAAAATGTTATTCTAGATGGAGACCCAGCTTGCGTTATTTATGGAGACAAGGACCATACTTCCAAGGAGCATGAAGATCAATGCCCTAACTGTGAAGGGAAACACCCTTTTGGACAATGTCCTACCTCTCAAGCTACTTGTTACCTTTGTGAAGGAAACGACCATGTCCCTATACAATGCCCCATCTATGCCATTGTTGAACAAAGGAAACAAGAAGGATCCAAGTATGCCAAAAATGTTGATGGCAAAGGAAAAGGACCACTTATACCTCCAAACAAGACAACCCAATTCAAAGGATCAAAGAAACCCAAGAAACCAAGACAGGACATGAGCCTTGTGCAATGTCGTAAATGTAAGGAAATGGGACACTACCCCAGTGGATGCCCAGAGAACCCGAAGAATAAAGAGATCGGCCAAGTAGTGTGCAACAATTGCAAAGAACCAGGCCACTATGTAGCAACTTGTCCACAAGAGCCACGTAAAGAACTCAAGGACATCCATTGTTTCAACTGCAAGAATCCAGGACATTATGCAAGCAACTGTCCAAAAAAGATGAAGAACAAGTTGAACAAGCCTATGGAGAAACTCAACCTTGGCCCATGAGTCAAGAATGGAAACCAAGGACACAATGCAAAAGTTTGCTTAGAGAAGTTTTCCCAGGATCCCAAGAAGGCCAACATGTAATTTTTGTTTGGAAAATTTTAAGGGTGGTAGTACCCTAGATGCTTTGAGCCAACTTGTAACCCCTAGCCTCCCCAAATCTCGGGACGAGATTTATTTTAAGGGTGGTAGCCTGTCACATCCCAAGATTTTCCAAATCTTGTAATGTGAAAAATAAATGAATAAAATAAAACTTTGTTTGATTTTCAGGGCCAGAAGAAACTTTTTGAATCCAATTGGGAAACTTCAAACCTATTTTGAACAATTAAATCCTAAAGGGATTTATAAAGATAAACATTTAATAAAGGCAAATAAAATGTTTTGGAATTACTATTTTGGATCTTTAAAATAAAAAGATTTGGTTTTCAAAAGCAAAGTAGAATTTATAAATAAAGATTATTTTATAAAGCCAAATTAAACATTGGCCAAGACTTTGAAACAAAAGGTTTTGCTTTGATTAAAATAGTAGAGGTTTATTTAAAATAAAATAAAAAGGATTTAAATATCCAAGTTTTATTACTAAAGGTTTTACTATTTCCAAAACATCAAAACTTATTTATTTATTTTAAATAAGTTTTCCAAATATTTTATATTCTCAAATAAAACCTACTGAAGTGTTTTGGTTTTATTTTAGTTTTCAAAATAAAGATTTAAATAAAACCAATCCTATTTGAATTATTAACTAAGGTCCATTCTATTTAATTATTAATGGAACCTAAAATAAAAATGTTATTTTGTTTTAAACAAGATTTCCAAATATCTTTTATTTTCAAATAAAACCTACTGATTTGGTTTTGAAAATATTTGGATTTCAAATGGAAATTTTATTAAATAAATCAAACCCTATTTTGATTAAATAACTAAAGGGCTATTTTATTTAATTATTAAATAGATCGTAAAAATGAATAAAAATATTATTTTATTTTGAGATTTGGTTTATGTTGATAAACAGAACCAAGTTCAAAGTTGTGAAGTGTGGTGTTTGTTTGAATTGATTTGGTTGAATGTTTGAATAATTGAATGAAAATTCAAAACAGAAATTGATTTGGAAAATAGAAAAAGGTTTCAAACAGAAAAAAATAGAGTCAAACCGACCCAGCCCAACCAGCCCAACAAGGCCCAGTCCAACCCACCTCTCTCTCTTACGAAGCGAACCGTTTTCACCCGGAAAAGAACCCACACAGTCACTGACGTAGAGGACCCACTCCCACTCTCTCTCTTTCGCTGACAGACGGGCCCCACACCACTATGTATCGTTTCACCCGCGCCAGCCGTTTCTTCCCCCTCCCCTCAACGGCGTTCTACCGATTTACTCCGGCGTTGAATTCGCGTTCATTCCTGTGTTAACTCCTCCGATGACCACGCACACTTAAGCGCACGCCTCTCCTCTACCTTTCCCCTCACTCGCCTCTCCCTCTCTACCCCCAGGCTGAGCAAATCGAGAGCTCCAACCTCTCTGCCTTCGACAACTTCCCCGGTCAATTCCAGCAAACCACGGCCGCCCCTCGACTCCCTCTACACGCAGGCATATTCTCCACCTCCAGGCGCACCTGCCAGTGCCTCCAGTTCACCTGCGCCTGCCCCAGATCGTCGGCAAGGATGAGCTCAACGCGCCGCCGCGTCTGCCTTGGCTTCGGCGACCTTCCCAGGTAAACTCCGTTCACCCCCGCGGCTCCTGTTGATGCTCCCATCTTCCCCAGATCAATACGCGTCTGACCACGTCCTTGTTTTGCCTCGGCGCGACCTGCAATCTCACCTTCGATAGCAAACAGAGCCGCCCGTCGTCAGAAGTTACACCGGCGAGGAATTGCCACCATCCCTGTGCGCCCCTCGTCAAACCAACAGCACGTTGAGCTTCGGCATCTCATTGCGAACACGGTGAGCCATCTCCCCCTCTCCCTCGCTTCCTGTATCGCCAGCTCCGCCGCGAGCAAGCATCCTCCACCGACTGCCGCCGCGCAGCGCCGCCACTATTTGGTCGCATAGATCTGCACCGTTAGATTTGAATTCGACGCGTAGGAACGGATCACTTAACGAAGAGGTATCAGTCAATCTGCGCCGTATGATTTAAATGAAATCCAGCGGTCCAGAGAGCCCGATCCGCACGAAGCGGTACCGTCCAATGAAATCCTGCCGCGTGGCACTAAATCTGTTTAAAGGAATTTTTGAATCAGATTTATTTGCAAACTTCAAACCCTTACAACTTTGGATCCACACGTCCAAAAATTACAAATTTTATGTCGTTGGATTCAGGAGAGCAAGACCTAGCCAACCATGCCCTTAGTTTAGCAAATAGTATCTGTTAGTTTGCTTGTTTTTGTAGATTCTTTTGTGAGCTTGTTTAGAGTAGAAAAATTGTTTAAAAATGATTTTAGGGTTAAAACCTTTGCAAAATGGTTTGTTGTGACCTTACTGACCCTAGGAACCAACCCATGATTTGGAAAATGAATTTTGAAAAGTTTAGAATGGATTAATTGGTTTAGCTCATTTCTAGCTAAATAAAACTATTGTTTTGTTTATGAAAATGTTTTTGAGTAAAAACTTTGGAGAAAATGTTTTGGACCAAACCTACTAACATTGGGAACCACTTTGTGGATTCAAAAAATGAATTTGGTGAAACAAAATAAGGATTCCTTGAATTAAAACCATTTCTAGTCAAATAGAAATGTGGTTTATTTATTAAAAATGGTTTGGAAGAAAACCTTTGGAAAATGTTTTGTTTTAAAATCTCTGACCCCAAAAACCAAGTTTTATGGTTTGAAAACTTATTTGGTGAACCCTATAGGTTAATGCCTTAGTAAAAAAATGTTTCTACACCACATAAAATAATACTTTGTTTTGAAAATGGTTTAAGGATAAAACCCATTTGCGAATGACTTTGCCATTTTGGTAAATGACCAATTTGGAACTTACAAAGTTTAGAAGCCTAGTGGAGACCATCCTTACAATAGAACCAACCTTTGCATGCTTATGCATGACTTAGATTCCATTACTTTGTGTGTAAAAAATTGTTTGTTTGACTTTGGTTTGGAATGTGAATTGAATTTGTGTTTGCTTGATTGACTTGTAGTGAAGTGTGAGACTAGCAAGATCAAGGAGTGAACCACCATTCCCTACCAAAAAGGCAAGTTACACTATCATCCAAAGTCCTACTATTTTCATTATACTTAGTGGATTTTGAAAACATGCATGAAAACAATTTTATACTTATGCTATGCTAAATCCTAATAGGATTCCCTATATATACCTTAGTGAAAACAATGTAGTTGTTACATGCTTAGCCATGCTATATTTTGAAAAGAGATACATGTTGAGATTTTATGAAGTTGAGAAAAGGACTTGTGATTTCATATAATAAAACAAGGACTCAATGAACCACCTGGGTGGACAAGGACTTTGAGTTTTGGAGAAGGTGGCAACAAAAGGAACCATTCTATGGCAGTCTCTTTGTGTTGTGCTCCAAAAGAAAATCCACTTAGGAAACTTAGAGATTGAACATGTTTCTCCAATTGTGGCTTTCGTGTGCAACCACATGCTATTATGGCTCTGGCTTAGTCAACTACATTGGGAAGACCCATGCATTGTCTTCAGGCTACATAAAAATGGGGACCTGGAATCCTACATTGTTACTGATGACAAGCTAGCAATGATGTATGGGAGGACCCTTTGGAAAGACTTCGTCACATTCTCAATCTGCCAGTATTCCATCTTGGTGAGTACTAATCCAGCGGCCACTGGTGGCAACAAGATGAGAGTGTGATATGTGGGTAAAGTGTACAACTTCTGCAGAAGATAATAAAATCTAAGTACTTAGCCGTGTCCCCGGTAATGGACAATACTGAGCAACTAAAGTTTGAAGCTATGGGAGATCTCGACATTCTAATTTCAAAAAGAAATTTTTTTTAAGTGATAACAAAAGACTTGCAGCACTTGGGGGTTCCAAGAAGCTCAAGAGATTTGATAAAAACTTGAAGAACTTGGAGATACCAAGAAGTTCAAGAGACTTTGATAAAAACTTGAAGTACTTGGGGCACCAAGGATCTCAAGAGATTTTGACAAAGACACTTGGTGGATTCCAAGGAGTTCAGAAAAGATTTGACAAAAGATCAAAACCATTTTGAAAAGATAGGATAAACTATTGCTTTCTGCAAATGAGCCTAAAACCCTACTTAGCCAAATATGCATGTAATGATAGGATCCACTTATATTATACTTATTAGTGAAACTTGCCAATACAATTCAAATGTATTAACCCTTGTGGCTGTAACTTGTAATGTTGCAGGTTTGATTGTTTTTAGTGAAGATTGATTGATTAGGATTACAAAGTCTACAACCAACATCTGCCTGTGGCACTTTGAAGATGAAGGACCCCATGACTATAGTTATTCCGCTGCAATGTAATGTAATAGCCAAATGAGCTATGTATGATGTAATAAAATTATGTTATTCCTGGTTATAAAGTTATATTATGACCTTTGTTTCTTGATATTACATCTAAATTGTGGATGCTAGCTATTGATCCAGGGACTAGCATTGTAAACACAGGGGACTCTACCTATTCAAAGGTTGGGATCCCTACAGACAGTGATTGAGAGTGGACATAAGAGCCACCATAGTGGAAGTGGAAGTGGAAACCAGCCTAAAAAGGACATCAGTCAGGTTGAATGCTACAAATGCAAGAAGCTGGGGCATTTTGCTAATGAGTGCCCTGAAAAGAAAGTTGAAGGACCTAACAAGCCCAATCCTTTTCAAAAAGTACAGGTTAACCACATCAATGTGGAAGATGTCTATGAAGAGCCTGATGCTGTTGCTGGTAAGTTCAGACTAAATTCAATTCCAGCATTTGTACTCTTTGATACCGGTGCATCTCATTCATTCATATCAAAAGCATTTGTCGAAAGAAATGAACTACCGGTAGAAACCATTGGGTGTCCTATAAGAGTAAGTTCTCCTGGTGGAGAAATGATAGTAAACTCAGGATGTCATGACCTAGTCATAGAGTTTGGAAAACATAAGTTTCCAGTGAACCTAATAATCCTGAATTCCCAAGGATTGGATGTGATTTTGGGAATGGATTGGATGGCTAAGTATGAGGGAGTACTAGATTGTGCCAATCGCATAGTTGCACTCACAACCCCTGAAGGTAAGAGGATAAAATTCAAGTCCAATTTTAAATCTAAAGGAAGTAAGCTGAATTCTCTTAAGGGGGTTAGCATGGACACTGTGCCAATTGTGTGTGAATATCCGGATGTGTTTCCGGAAGAGTTACCGGGAATGCCACCAGATAGAGATGTAGAGTTTATAATAGATTTGGTACCAGGTTCTGGACCAAGAGCAAAGAGGCCTTATAAAATGTCAGTTGACGAACTTAAGGAACTCAAGAAACAACTTGGAGAACAATTGCAGAAAGGATTCATCCAGCCAAGTTCTTCATCTTGGGGAGCTCCAGTTTTGTTCGTAGAAAAGAAGGACAGAACTCAAAGATTATGCATAGATTACCGTTCTCTCAACGAGGTAACCATCAAGAACAAATATCCTTTGCCAAGAATCAACGACTTGTTTGATCAGCTAGAAGGAGCATGTGTGTTCTCGAAGATTGATCTTCGGTCAGGCTATTTTCAACTCAAGATAAGAGAGCAAGACATACCTAAAACAGCATTCACCACAAGGTATGGATTGTATGAGTACACTGTGATGCCTTTTGGTTTAACAAACGCTCCAGCATACTTCATGAATATGATGAACAAAGTATTCATGGAATTTCTCGACAAAGTTCGTTGTCGTTTTCATCGATGACATCTTAGTCTACTCCAAGAGCAAGGAAGAGCATGAAAGACATCTACGCTTGATACTTGAGAAACTGAGGGAACATAAGCTTTATGCCAAATTCAGCAAGTGTGAGTTTTGGTTAGAGGAAGTTGGATTTCTTGGTCATGTTATGACAAAGGATGGTGTAGCAGTTGATCCTGCTAAAGTTTCAGCTGTGACAGAATGGGAATCTCCTAAGAACGTAAAAGAGGTTCGTAGTTTCCTTGGTTTAGCAGGTTACTACAGAAGATTCATTGAAAAATTTTCAAAGGTTGCTAAACCAATGACAGAATTGTTAAAGAAAGATAAGAAATTTGCTTGGTCTGAAGGTTGTGAACTCAGCGTTCAAGAATTAAAGAAGAGGCTTGTGTCAGCACCAGTTCTGTGCCTACCAGACTTGGAAAAGGATTTCCAAGTGTATTGTGATGCTTCTCATCAAGGATTAGGTGCCGTACTTATGCAAGGCGGAAAAGTTGTGGCTTATGCCTCAAGACAACTCAAAACTCATGAAGTAAACTATCCTACTCATGATTTAGAGTTAGCCGCTATTGTCCATGCACTCAAAACATGGAGACACTACCTTTTGGGAAAACGTTGTGAAGTATTCACCGATCATAAGAGTTTGAAGTATATCTTCACCCAGAAGGAAATCAATATGAGACAAAGGAGATGGCTAGAACTTATCAAGGATTACGACTTGAGTTTGCAATACCACCCCGGTAAAGCAAATGTTGTAGCAGATGCTCTAAGTCGTAAGATGTTTGTAAATGGCCTTACCAAAGGTGAATTGCCAGATGACTTGTGTAAGCAATTCAAGGAACTCAGGTTGGAGATTGTGCCAGAAGGACATCTCATGTCTTTGGATGTTCAACCCACTCTGTTGGATAAGATTAAAGAAGCCCAAAAGACGGATAAAGAAATCGAAGAGATTAAGGAAAGGATTAGCCAAGGGAAAGCTAAAAGTTTCCATATAGACGAACAAGGTACTTTATGGCACGGGAAACGTATTTGTGTTCCACAAGATCCGGAATTGCGGAAACTGATTCTACAAGAAGCCCATAACTCTCCATATTCTATTCACCCTGGAAACACCAAAATGTACATGGATATGAAAGAAAGATTTTGGTGGAACAATCTCAAAAGGGACATCGCCGAACACATTGCTTTGTGTGATGTGTGTAGTAGAGTGAAAGCGAAGCATCAGAAACCAGCAGGTTTGCTTCAACCACTGCCTATTCCTGAATGGAAGTGGGAAAATATTGGTATGGATTTCATTACCGGATTACCAAGGACCAGGTCAGGGTATGATTCCATATGGGTAGTAGTGGATCGCCTAACTAAAGTGGCTCATTTTATACCTGTAAAGACAACTTATACCAGTGCCAAGTTAGCCAAAATCTACGTGAGCAGAATTGTATGCCTTCACGGTGTGCCTAAGAGTATTGTGTCTGATAGAGGAACTCAGTTCACTTCTCACTTTTGGAGACAACTTCATGAATCTTTGGGAACGAGGTTGGAATTCAGCACTGCTTTCCATCCTCAAACCGATGGGCAAACAGAAAGGACTAATCAAATTCTTGAAGACATGTTAAGGGCATGTGCTCTAGATTATGGAGCGAGTTGGGATGAAAGTCTGCCTTACGCAGAGTTCTCTTACAATAACAGTTATCAATCTAGTATTGGGATGGCACCATTTGAGTTTCTCTACGGAAGGAAGTGTACCACCCCATTGCTATGGAATGGTCTGGGAGAAAGAAGTTTGTTTGGACCAGATCTTATCAAAGACGCCGAAGAAAAGGTCAAATTGGTTAAGGACAGGTTGAACATAGCACAGTCTCGACAGAAAAGCTACGCGGATTCTAAGCGTAGAGAAGTCACCTACGAAGTTGGGGATAGAGCTTATCTTAGAGTATCACCACTTCGTGGAGTGAAAAGATTTGGAGTCAAAGGAAAATTGGCACCAAGATATGTTGGGCCATTCAACATTCTAAGTCGCAAGGGAGAAGTTGCATATGAAATCGAACTGCCATCATCTTTATTAGCAGTCCATAATGTTTTTCATGTGAGTCAGCTTAAGAAATGTCACCCAGAAATGGAAGAATCTTCTTTGAAGGATACCATACCTTTGGAAGAAGTTCAACTAGAAAGTGATCTCACCTATGAAGAAAAACCTGTCAAGATTCTTGAGACCGCAGAAAGAGTCACAAGGACAAAAACTATCAAGTTTTGCAAAGTGCAATGGAATCATCATTCCGAAGAGGAAGCAACATGGGAAAGAGAAGATGATCTTCGGAAAGACCACCCTCACCTATTTGCTAGCCAATCCGAATCTCGAGGGCGAGATTCATCTTAAGGGGGTTAGATTTGTAACATCCCTAAATTCATATTTCAAAGCTCATTCATATCATCCTTGCATTCTTCATCATTTAGGGTTTACTCAAATCATTTCAGAAAACAGAAACTCAGGTGCTATGATTTTATGTGGACAGATATAGTTTAATGGCCAACATCTTTTGAAAGTTTGATTGTTTGTGAAACAGGTAGGTTGCCTTCTATGAGCATAGGGTTTCAAGTGTAGGTTTTAAACCAGGTTTTCAAATGGGAAATGGATTCCAAAACACCATCTTTCAAATTTCAAACCAAGTGCCTAGCCTCTGATATTTCTGATCTCCAAGCTTAACCAAGCTATTACAAAGCAACTCCATGATTTTATGACCATTTTTGAGACTACTGCTCACTGCAAAAATCCTAGGAAAATTTGAATTCAAATTGCACCTGATTTCATTTGAAAATCTACCCAGAAAATCAAAATAGAAAAGGAAAAGGTTTAAACAAAAGAAAAGGGCCGTGCGCCAGGTTTCTGGCCCAGCTTCGAATCGAGCCCAACTAGCCCACCCGAGGGTTTCCTTTTCTTCTCTCACGCGCGAGCGCACGCAATCAGTCGCTGACAGACGGACCCCACCTCAACCTCGCGCACTTCACTGGCAAGCGGGCCTCCTCCACGTCAGCATCGTCTTCCCCTCTGATTCCGCGCACGACTCCGCCGCTGGTCGTTGCAGCCTGATCTCGCGAGCGTAATTAGCATTGATGCGACGAGCGTTTCCTGTCGAGTCTCCGGCTATAAGATCCCCACCTCCTAGCGACCATTTCCCCCCAGTCAATTCTGCCTTCACGCCACCAGGCCGCCCACGACTCGCACGACTCCGCCGCTGTTCCGACGACTACGCCGGCAAATTCCGGTGAGCCTCGTGTTCCCCTCTGTCTCTCATTCATGCTATCTTGCTCAGTGAGTCTCTGCGCATCTTCTGACACACTCCGTTTACCTTCGCATGACCCGTAGCTCCAGCAACGTCGACGACTGGCCGCCACCGTCTTCTGCACGAACTCCGGCGACCTCCCTCCGTAAGTAGACACCGCCCCTTGCTCTCTGGCTAATACGCCTAGAATCCTCATCGACATGCGCATCTAACGGTGCTCCTATTTTGGCTTAGCACGACGAGGAACCTCGCCAACGTCAACCACTGACCGTGCCGACGCCTGTCTCTACTCCGACGAGCAATCATCGCCGTGTCAGCGCGCCCCTCCGCAAACCAGTACCACGTCGAGCTTCAGCACGCCTTTGCGGATCTGGTAAGCACCTTCTTGCTTCCTGGGGCGATCTAGAACGCCGGCACCGCCGTAGTCAGACGCGCCGCCGCCAGTCAACGCCGCTAGCGCCGCCCGAGTATGGTCAGGTTGAGTAGGAACGTTGGATCTAGATCCTGTGGCGTAGATTAGAAGGAGGACGAAGAGGTACGCGCGCGTCTGAGCCGCCAGATCTCACTTAGATCGTGCGGTCCGCAGGACCCGATCCAACCGAAGCGGTACGCGCCAATAGGGACGCGACGCGTGGCAAGAGTTAGAACTAAAAACAGATTTAAAATCAGAATTTGATCCAAATTTCAAATGCCTATAACTTTTGATTGCCACGTTGGTTTTTTTGCAAACTTTATACCGTTGGATTCAGTGAATCGAGGCCTTTCTGATTATGCAAAGTGTTTAACAAATAGTAACCATTAAAATGACTTTGTTTGTAGAAACTTGTTTAAGGCTATTTTGAGTATGGTTTTAGTTTAGCAATTTGTTTAAGTACCAAATAAGTTTGTTTTGGCAAATTTTGTGTCTTGTTATGTTTCTGTAAACATGCACATGCTTGGTAGAGTTTTCAAAATCCCCACTTAGTAAATTCATGCATGCATGCATTCTTATTATTTTTGATTGTATATAAATTGTGTGTAATTGTATGCTACAATTTTGTGTAGATTTTGCTAGTGATTGTGACTGTGAAGAGTGCTACTCTCCCCATTACCAAGGCAAGTGATGCTTCATACTTTTGTCCCATTATTTTCACTATGCATTAGTGATATTTCTAAGTAGGACTTGCATGGAATTTTGCTAAGTATAAACTATGCTATGGGAAATCCTAGTAGATAAAACCTTAGTAGAAAATTTCCTAAGTTAAGATTCCTATTACTATCATGCTTAGCTTAGCTAATAGAAAACAAGGGTGGAATATATATTCACACTATGGAAAAATTTCTAAGTCAGAGGACTTGTGTTTTGTTTAATAAAACAACTAAGTGAATGAATCACCTGGGTGGAATGGAAGGAATGGTTGTGTTGAGTGGTTCACAAGGCCATGGACTTGGCTTGTGTATCTCACTTGTGGATGGCCACCCAGGAATAAAGAGATTTGAGATGTCAAATGTTGAGAAGCTTCAAGTGCAGCCACTTGGCAATATGGGCTCTGCCTGGATCATATAGGTTGCAATAACTTAGCCAAATGGACAGTTGGTGGTAGGGGAATGATAGGTTGGAACGCGTCCATGTTGGTCTAAGGGAAGGCTTCTGAAAGATCTTGTCTTGGTGAAACCAAGTCTTGTGGGGAAAGTGCACCACCTCTGCAGAGTGTAAAATCTAAGTACTTAGCCATGTCCCTGGAAAAGGACAATTTGAGCATCAAGACATGGAAGCAATCAAGAATCTCCTCATCCCAATTTCTAAGTTAAAATCTTGTGGTTGAACAAGGGTTAAAGGATCTTCAATCTTTGATTAGTAGATGCCTTGGGTGTTTTGTGCCAAACAAAAATTTAGTGTTTTCAAATGATAAGGAAAAATCTATTTTTGAGCAATGCAAGCCTAAGCTCCACTTAGCCAAATGCATATAGTATCATAGTCCACTTTAAATAAGCTAAGGTATCACTTGCCAATACTATTCCAAAGTATTGACCCTCTGTGGCTGTAACTTGTAATGTTGCAGGTTACTCCGATGATGAATAGGAGTCATGAGTCTACACTCAACATGCTTGCCTGTGGCACATGAAGATGAAGACTTATGTTTATTTACTTATTCCATAAACTCATGTATTAGGCCTTTGGCCCTGAGTTGTAAAAGACTATGTTTTATCTCTGGAATGAATGTAATAAACGACCTTTGTATCTGTGTACTTCATCTTAAACTGTGGATGCTACCATTGATCCAGGGACTAGCATTGCAATCACAGGGATCCTTTCCTTTATAAAGGAGGGGTCTAACATTTTCCAACTAATTTACATCTTGACTTGCTTGGGATCTTGATGTAACTTTCCTGGACAGAAGTTTGCATAGTGGCCTAGCTCCTTGCATTTGAAACATGTGACAAGGCTGAGATCCCTCATAGGCTTGTTTATCTTGTGTTTCATCTTTTCTAGACAGTTGCTTGCATAATGTCCTAGCTCTTTGTAGTTGTTGCACCACACTTGGCTGATATCTTTCTTTTCCTTTGGTATCATTTCCTCTTGTTTGTTTCCTTGGTTCTTCTTCTTTTCTGGGCAGTCACTGGCATAGTGTCCCATCTCTTTGAAATTGTAACATTGCAACTGGCTCATGTCCTTCTTCTTCTTTTTGGGTCTCTCCAAAGCTAGGAGTTCTTCTAGTTCATGCTCTTCATATCTCACCTCAGAGGTGGGAAATCTTTCTCTCTTCTTGGGGCATTGATCTTCATGCTCCTTAGATGCATGATCCTTGTCTCCACAAGTATTGCTAGCTTAGGTTCCTTCTAGAATAGCATATTTGTCATCCTTGTTGTCATAAACCCCTTGGGAAGAGTTTTCTCCCATGTTGATCATTTGAGTAACCAATCCTTGCAACAATTGGGATTGAAGTTTCAAAATCCTTTGTATGGCTAGGTCTAGTCCATTGTTGTTGGCTAAAAGTTGAGTTGTCTCTTGGCTCAACTGATTTTGGGTTGCTATAAGTTCTTTCATGTTGTCCTCTTGGTTGTTGTTGGTGTCACCATCCTTGATGTTGGAGTCTCTTGGAGAAGTCATCTGTTTGGGTTGAATAGGGATTAGAATAGGCAAAATATTTCTAAGGGAATAATTCTAATCACACACATCACAATTCACACAAGCAATGTGCAAGCAATCACAAACAAACATCCCACTCAAATAATGAAGTTCAAGCACATTTTTAGGCAACAAAATATTTTTGTTACACCACACAAGTTGGTGGGTTTGTCTTAAACAAAATATGGTGGTCCATCTATATGGTTCACTTGAGATCTTTCCATCCTTCTTGGTTGATTCTCCTTGAACAAAATCTTTGTATCCTTGGAGAAAACTTCTCATGTCTTGGTCACAAAACTTCAAAGGTGATGATGGCTCCTTCTATGTTGTGTTTCCTAAGTCTCCAAATCTTGAGTACGATTTCTGGTCTCACTAGTCCTTAGTGATATCCAAGGTTGAAGTCCTTGGTGAATATGCTGAAGATGTTGAAGTCATTATAGTTGAAGAAGTTGAAGTCATTAGAGTTGATGAAGTCCTTTGCACATGGTGAAGTCTTTGGCCATGGGTAGGTTTTTCCATCAAGTTGAAATAGATGAGATGTAGAATCAAAACCAAAATGGTTGAGGAAAGAGTTTACAAGATTGTTTGTAAATAAGTTTTGGAACAAATACAACTCCTATTTTTCTAAGGGTTTTTGTCCAATCCTAGGTTTACAAATCCTACAGGCAACACAATGCTCTGATACCATCTGTAAGGGTCCCAACCTTTAATAAGGTAGAGTCCCCTGTGTTTACAATGCTAGTCCCTGGATCAATAGCTAGCATCCACAGTTAAGATGTAATATCAAGAAACGAAGGTCATAATACAACTTTATAACCAGGAATAACATAATTTTATTACATCTTACATAGCTCATTTGGCTATTACATTACATTGCAGCAGAATATCTATAATCATGGGGTCCTTCATCTTCAAAGTGCCATAGGCAGACATGTTGGTTGTAGACTTTTAATCCTAATCAATCAACTTTACTAATATCAATCAAACCTGCAACATAACAAGTTACAGCCACAAGGGTCAATACATTTGAATTGTATTGGCAAGTGATATTATGGTAGTATAGTGGAGTCTATCATCTATATGCATTTGGCTAAGTGGAGTTGAGGCTTGCATTGCTCAAAATAGATTTTTCCTTAACATTTGAGAACACTAAGTTTTTGCTTGACAAAATAATCTTTTGCAAGGCATCTCCCAATCAAAGATTGAAGATCCTTTAACCCTTGTTCAACCACAAGTTTTTAACTTAGAAATTTGGATGATGAGATTCTTGATTGCTTCCATGTCTTGATGCTCAAATTGTCCTTTGCCAGGGACATGGCTAAGTACTTAGATTTTTTTTACACTCTGCAGAGGTGGTGCACTTTCCCCACAAGACTTGGTTTCACCAAGACAAGATCTTTCAGAAGCCTTTCCTTAGACCAAGTGGACGCGTTCCAACCTATCATCTCACTACCACCAACTGTCCAAATGGCTAAGTTCTAGCAACCTATGTGATCCAGGCAGAGCCCATAATGCCAAGTGGTTGCACTTGAAGCTTCTCAACATTTGACATCTCAAATCTCTTTGTTCCTGGGTGGCCATCCACAAGTGAGATACACAAGGTCAACCATAAACATGGGCCTTGTGTAATCACTCAACCAAAAACCACCAAGCAATTACCATTCCACCCAGGTGATTCATTAACTTAGTTGTTTTATTAAACAAAAACACAAGTCCTCAGACTTAGAAATTTTTCCATAGTATGGATATATATTCCACCCTTGTTTTCTATTAGCTAAGCTAAGCTTGATAGTAGTAGGAATCTTAACTTAGGAAAATTTCTACTAAGGTTTCATCTACTAGGTTTTCCTATAGCAAGGTTTATACTTAGCAGAATTCCATGCAAGTTTTTACTTAGAAAAATCACTAATGCATAGTGAAAGTAATGGGACAAAAGTATGAAGCATCACTTGCCTTTTTGGTAGAGTATAGGTTCACTCCTTGATCTTTGCAATGTTCACACACTTCAAGTCACTACAAATCAATCAAGCAAACAATATTTCAATCTACCATTCAAGCAAATCAATCACATAAACTAATAAAGTCAAAGTAATGCATGCAAGCATGCCAAGCTTTGTTTTATTTGAAAAAGTGGTTCCTAATGGGTCATAAACATTTGAAAACACCTATTGGTCATTTTGTAAAGTGGCAAAGTCATTTGCAAGAGGTTTCACTTCCTAAACCATTTTCAAAACAAAGTATCATTTTATGTGGTGTAGAAATATTTTTACTAAGTCATTAATCCATACGGTTCACAAAATACATTTTAAAATCATAAAACTTGGTGTTTAGGGTCAGAGAGTTTAAAACAAAACATTTCCCAAAGGTTTTCTTCCAAAACCATTTTTAATAAATAAACCATATTTTTATTTGACTAGAAATGGTTTTAAATCAAAGAATCATTCTTTTGCATCACCAAATACATTTTTGAAACCACAAAGTGTTTCCTATGGTCAGTAGGTTCAAATCACACCATTTGCCAAATATTTTATCCCCAAAATCATTTTTGAACAATTTTTATAATCTAATCAAGCATATAAATGTTTCTGCAAAAACAAACATTTTTCCAGAAGCTTTTTACTAAACAAATGGCATGGTTGGCCAGGGCTTGTTCCACTAATTCTATTGATATAAAGTTTGTAATTTTTGGACATGTGGATCAAAAGTTATAAGGTTTTCAAATCTGCATCTAAATCAGATTACAAATTCTGTTTTAAATCGATCTGTGCCACGCGGCGTGTTCTGAATTGTCCATACCGCTTCGGTTGGATCGAGCACTCTGGTGCGTTGGATCAAGTCAGATCGTGCGGCACAGGTGGATACTTACCCCTTCGGGTTAAATCTATTCTCACGCGTCGGATCAAGATCCTACGGCGCACAACACGCTTGCCAACTAGTGGCGGCGACTGTGCGGCGGCGGCGCTCTGGCGGCGAGGTTGCCGGTGATACAGGAAGCTAGAGAAGGAGTGGGGTGGCTCACCAGAATCGTCGACGCTTGCTGATGCTCAACGTGGTACTGGCTGGTGAAGGGGCGCACAGGGTAGTCCTGAATCGCTCGCCGGAGTTCGCTCGGCGTCGGGCACGCTCTGGTCGTCGTTGTGGGCGAGACTACAGGGCATGCCGAAGCAAAGTAGAGGGTGCGTTAGACGCGCATGGTTCCAGGGAGCATGTGAGTATCACTGAATAACTTCGGGGCGGTCCGAGCTTACCAGGAATCCTCGTCGGCGTGAATGGCAGGCGGTGGCGCTATGGGTCGTCGTCGTAGTCGACGCTGCAAGGCACGCGCGGGTGTGGGGTTGGTGCTAGGAGATGCGGGAGACGATGGGGATTACACCCGTGTGCTCTGGGGGCAGTGGGGAGGTTCGTGCTCGCCGGAATTTGCACGGTGGCTCGTCGGAGCAGAGGGTGGTGTGGAGAGGAATTGGGCGGCCTAGGGGCGTGTTGAGGTGGGGCGACTGAGGGGAAGTGGAGAGGAGGGGAAGACGCTTTAACGTGCGTGGTCAAGGGGCCAATTAATGGCGTGGTTAACGCGTATTACGCCGGACTTTATTCGCCTGCAACGGCCGGCGAGGGGAGGGGCGTAGTCCGCGGGTGAAGACGATGGATACGTGGCGGTGGGGTCCACTGGCAGCGAGAGAGAAGGAAAGGGAACGAGGTCCACCTGTCTGCGACTTAGTGGGTTCAATCGCGAGTGTGAATCGTTTTCTGCGGGAGAGGGCAGTGGGCTGGTTGGGCTTAGTGGGCTAGGATAGTTGGGCTGGGCCGGCTGGGCTGTATCCTTTGCATATTTTTTTTGTTCTGATTCTTTTCTCTTTTTCTGTTTGATTTTTCTGTTTTGAATTTCAAACAACAAGTCCAACATTCAAAACTATTCAAACATTCACCACACTTGTATTGAGTTTTGGTTCTGTTTAACAACATAAACCAAAGTCCAAAACAAAATAAAATAATTTTATTCTTTTTAGGATCTATTTAATAATTAAATAAAATAGACCTTAATTATTAATTCAAATAGGTTTTGATTTATTTAATAAAATCTCCATTTGAAAACAAAATATTATCAAAACCAAATCAGTAGGTTTTATTTGAAAATATAAGATACTTGGAAAACTTGTTTAAAATAATTTAATAAGTTTTAGTGTTTATTTAAAATGGGAAAAGCCTTTATTTTTTAATAAAACTGGATATTAATAAATCCTCATTATTTTGTTTAAATAAACCTTTACTCTTTTAATCAAAGCAAAACCTTTTGTTTCAAAATCTTGGCCAAGGTTTAATTTGACTTTATAAATAATCCTTATTTTTAAATCTACCTTTTCTTTTGAAAACCAAATCTTTTATTAAAAGATTCAAAAATAGTAATTTTAAATATTTTAAAGTTTTATTGTTTATTTATCTTTTTAAATTCCTTTAGGATTTTATTTGATCCAAATAGGTTTTGAAAGTTCCCAATTGGAATCAAAAGTTTCTTCTCACCCTGAAATCAACATAGTTTTATTTTATTCATTTATTTTTCACATTACAAGATTTGGAAAATCTTGGGATGTGACAGGCTACCACCCTTAAAATAAATCTCGTCCCGAGATTTGGGAAGGCTAGGGTTACAAGTTGGTTCAAAAGCATCTAGGGTACTACCACCCTTAAAAATTTTCCAACTAATTTACATCTTGACTTGCTTGGGATCTTGATGTAACTTTCCTGGACAGAAGTTTGCATAATGGCCTAGCTCCTTGCATTTGAAACATGTGACAAGGCTGAGATCCCTCATAGGCTTGTTTATCTTGTGTTTCATCTTTTCTGGACAGTTGCTTGCATAATGTCCTAGCTCTTTGCAGTTGTTGCACCACACTTGGCTAATATCTTTCTTTTCCTTTGGTATCATTTCCTCTTGTTTGTTTCCTTGGTTCTTCTTCTTTTCTGGGCAGTCACTGGCATAGTGTCCCATCTCTTTGCAATTGTAACATTGCAACTGGCTTATGTCCTTCTTCTTCTTTTTGGGTCTCTCCAAAGCTAGGAGTTCTTCTAGTTCATGCTCTTCATATCTCACCTCAGAGGTGGGAAATCTTTCTCTCTTCTTGGGGCATTGATCTTCATGCTCCTTGGATGCATGATCCTTGTCTCCACAAGTATTGCTAGCTTGGGTTCCTTCTAGAATAGCATATTTGTCATCCTTGTTGTCATAAACCCCTTGGGAAGAGTTTTCTCCCATGTTGATCATTTGAGTAACCAATCCTTGCAACAATTGGGATTGAAGTTTCAAAATCCTTTGTATGGCTGGGTCTAGTCCATTGTTGTTGGCTAAAAGTTGAGTTGTCTCTTGGCTCAACTGATTTTGGGTTGCTATAAGTTCTTTCATGTTGTCCTCTTGGTTGTTGTTGGTGTCACCATCCTTGATGTTGGAGTCATCTTGGAGAAGTTCATCACAAAGTTCTTGTAACTTGGTGGTAGTGATTGGAGGACACGGTAAATCCCCAAAGCATTAGGAATCACTATGCCCAAGCTTTGAAGTTTGTTTGCGTGCCCAGACATCTTAAGCACATGCTCACTGACGGAGCTGCCCTCTTCCATCTTGCAGTTAAAGAATTTTTCAGAAGCCTCATAGCTCTCAATTGCCGCGTGAGTCTCAAAGATCAATTTGAGATCACGGACAATATCATGTGGGTCTGAATTCTCAAACCTTTTCTGATGCTCCGATTCTAAACCATACAAGATAGCACACTGAACTGTGGAGTACTGAGTCTTCCGAGCAAGGTAAACATTCTTTACTTCGTCGGCAGCATCAGCTGCAGGCGGGTCACCTAGCGGTGCATCCAGCACATAGGTCAAATTACCAGCTGTGAGGACAATCCTCAAATTGCGGAACCAATCCGCGAAGTTGCTTCCGTTGTTTTTCAACTTTTCTTTCTCTAGGAACGCATTAAAATTGATGGTAGGGGCCGCCATTGATCTACAACATATTTGCAATAGTTTAGACCAAGTTTATGACAAATTGAGTTCTAATTAATAGTTAAATTAATCTAGGTGAACTCCCACTCAAAACAATATCCCTCACATTGTTTTAGTGATCACACGAACCAAATCTACCACATCAACACCGATCATCACGAGAGTTGATATAGTTTCAATGGCGAACAATCGAAATGTTCATCATATCTACTATATGATTCATGCTTTACCTTTCGGTGATCCGTGTTCCGAGACCATGTTTTTACATGCTAGGCTCGTCAAGATCAAACCTTTGTTTCCACATGAGCAAATCTGGCTTGCTCACGTTGTATACACTTGCGGAATCTAACACACCCGATCATCACGTGGTGCTTCGAAACAACAAGCTTTAGCAACGGTGCTAACTAAGGGTGAACACTTTATGACTTGAAATTCATGTGCATGAGGGATCATCTTATAATGCTACCGTCGTTAACTAAGAAATACAAGATGCATAAAGGATTAACATCACATGCAATTCATAATATGTGATATGATATGGCCTTTCTTCTTTGTGCTTCCGATCTCCATCTTCAAGCACGAACATGATCTCCATCATCACTGGCATTGCATCAAGGTCAATGACGCTTCTTCATGGTTGTCGTCCACCGGCTTCAACTATTACAACTACTTTGAATAGACACGCGGGTCTTAACATAAATTAAAGACAACCATATGGCTCCTGCCGGTTGCTGACTTACAATAAGGAACATTGCATACATCAAATATAATCATAATCATGGCCATATCACATCACTGCACACCCCTGCAAAACAAAGTTAGACGCCTCTACTTTCTTTGCATGTTTTACGTGGTTTGGGGATTCCAATAAGTGTCGTTCTAACTTACGAGTATGAACCACAACATTGATACTAGTATTGTTAATCACCCGTTGTAAATTGGATCTTAACTATTCTAGGAGAAACAGTCACCCGCAAAGCCACTTATGCAATACAAGTTGCATGTCAAGCGTGGAGCAAGTCTCATGAACGATGTCATGTAAGGTTAGCCCGGGCCGCTTCATCCCAACATCCCGCAAGATGCAAAGTACACAAGAAGCAATCGACAATAAAAGCATCAACGCCCACAACGACCATTGTGTTCTACTCGTGCAACAGATCTACATATAGACACGGCTCTGATACCACTGTAGGGTTTCGTAGCATGGAAAACAAAAATATTATATCGCATACAAACAAACAAGCCAAGATCTATCTACTAGATCGTAGCAATGAGTCGATGGAATAACACACCCTCGAAGATTCCAAAGTGTTTAACAAGAGCGGATTCTCGTGGGTGATGTAGTCGTACTCTTCCCGATCTCAAGATCGCGTAGACGATCCTTCTGGCGCTGCGTTCCGGCAGCGCTCCCGCAGTCGGTCACACGTTCGGTACTCGATGAATACCTTCCTCTCCCTTGTTCCAGCAGGCAGCGGAGGTTGTAGCACTCTCCTCGTGATTCTGGCAGCACAACGGCGTGGTACCGGAAGTAGAGGGGAGATCTCGCAGGGCTTCGCCTTAAGCCGGAGCGAGTATGGTGGACTATGAGAGAGCCCTCGGCGATCTAGGGTTTAGACACATCGAGGAAGAGGTGCTAGGGACGGCAGCTAGGGCTTGGAGGTGCCCAAGTCGGCGGCTAGGGGAAAAACCCTAGGCGGCGGCTATGGTGGGCGGCGGCGGCTAGGGTTAGGTTTAGAGGGGGCAATCTTGTGTGCTAGGAGGGGAGCCCTGCCCCTCCTCTTATAGGAGGGAGGCGCCGGCCAAGGGGAGGGGAATCCCTCCCCAACTCGGATCCCAAGTGGGCCGGCGGTGGAGGAGGGAGTCCTCCCCAACTCGGTTTCCACCTCCCTCTCCACTTCCCAAAATAGCCGTTTGACTTTCAAATTGGCGTTTGACTTTTTCAAACTAGGATTTGATTAAACCCTTTATTTTGTTCAGCGATGACACCTAGTACATGATGCAATCATACCAACTTGATATAACACATTCATGTACCCTTCCCCTTCAGAGTGCCGGACATTCCGGAACCTTCTAGAACATTCCCGATGAAAACACCGGAACCATTCCCCAACTCCGAAACAGGACTTTCCTTATATGAATCTTATTCTCCGGACCATTCTGTATCTCCTCGTGATATCTCGGATCCCATCTGAGACTCCGAACAACATTCGGTCTCTTTCTCATCATTCCATAACTACTCAAACAACGTCGAATCCTTAAGTGTGTCTCCCTACGGTTCGTGAATTATGCAGACATGATCGAGACACTTCTCCGAACAATAACCAATAGAGGAATCTGGAAATTCATATGGCTCCCACATATTTCTACGATTACTTTGCGATCGAATGAACCACTTACATACGATACCAATTTCCCTTTGTCTCACGATAGTTTACTTATCCGAGGTTATGATCGTCGGTATCTCTGCATACCTAGTTCAACCTCGTTACCGATAAGTACTCTTTTCTCGTTCCCGTGATATGTGATCCCTTGTGAGCCAGTCACATGCTTGCAAGCTAATTGGATGACATTTCACCGAGAGGGCCCAGAGTATATCTATCTATCATATGGATGGACAAATCCCACTCTTGATACATGTCTCTCAACCAATACTTTCCGAACACTCAATGCCACCTTTATAGCCACCTAGTTACGGTGTGGTGTTTGATGTCATCAAAGCATCCATCCGGTAAAGGTGATATGCATGATCTCATGGTCGAAGGAATTAGGTTACTATGTATCAGAAAGCATATAGCAATTGAACTATTAAAATGACTTGATCTTTATGCTACGCTTATCTATAGGAGTATGTCCACCATATCATTCTCCTAATGATATGATCTTGTTGTTAATAACATCTCAATGTTCATGATAGGGAAACCACAATCATTTATTAACCAACAAGCTAGTATTATAAAGAGGCTTTACTAGGGACTCTATTTTAGTTTACAAATCACACAAGTATTAATGTTTCCTTGTTAATACTATTATAGCATGAATGTAAACATTTATCATAAACACAAAGATATAATAATAACTACATTTATTATTGCCTCTAGGGCATATCTCCAACAACAGTCACCAACTGGAGACAAGCTACACTGCGTTCTGCAAATCCACTTCGAGGCTACGAACAATATGGCGGAGTATGAAGCACTCATTCACGGATTACGCGTAGCCAAGGATATTGGCATCGAGCGCATAGTTTGTTGTGGAGATTCCGAATTGGTTGCCCAGCAGGTGGCTGGCACCTGGAATGCGTGGAACCCTATGATGGCGACATATCGAGACGAAGTGGACGAGATAGCCAAGAGCTTCTTGGGCTACGAGGTCAAGTATGTACCTAGGGAGAAAAACGAGGAGGTTGATCTGCTGTCTAAGCTTGGATCAGGGCGTAAGCGAATTCCGCCAGGAGTTTTCCTAGAGCATCTATGGACACCATCCGTGAAGGGAGCAGACATCGACAACCCGGACAGAGTAGACTCTTTCGTCCACATGGTGGCAAAGGTCCCTCCGGCTTGGACAAAACCGTTCATGGAGTATCTCGAACACAGAACTTTGCCTGATGACAAAGTCGAAAGACGACAGATAGTACGTCGAGCAAAGGACTATACCATAATCAATGGACAACTCTATAAAAGGAGCACTACTGGTGTATACCTTAAGTGTGTTTCCCAGCAAGAAGGTATTGAAATCCTACGCGAAATCCATCTTGAAGATTGCGAGCATCACGCTGCTCCCTGATCTTTGGTCGCGAAAGCCTTCCGGCAAGGATTCTACTGGCTGACCGCGAAGACGGGGGCCGACAAGTTGGCTGAAACATGCATGGGATGCCAGTATTATGCCTGACAACCACATGTTCCTGCTGAAGAATTGCGAACAATACCAATAACTTGGCCGTTTGTAGTCTAGGGGCTAGACATGGTGGGACTATTACAAACGGCACCATGCGGATTTACGCATCTGCTAGTAGCAGTTGATAAATTCACTAAATGGATAGAAGCTAAACCCATTAGAAAGCTTGACGGGGCAACTACCCTTAGGTTTGTCCGAGATCTAGTGGTGAGATTTGGTCTCCCACATAGCATTATCACCGACAACGGCAGCAACTTGTCACTCGGAGAAGTGCAGGCTTATTGTTGGGACAAAGGCATCCGACTTGACCTTGCATATGTGCCACACCCACAGTCCAATGGTCAGGTTGAGCGAGCCAATGGATTAATTCTGCAGGGAATAAAGCCACGTCTTGAGGCACCGCTACATAGAGCAGCCGGAGCCTGGGCGGAAGAATTGCCATCTGTGTTGTGGAGTTTACGAACTACACCAAACAGATCCACCGGCTACACCCCTTACTTCATGGTATATGGAGCAGAAGCCATCCTACCTTTTGACATACTTCACGATGCACCAAGGGTTTTCGCCTATGACGAAGATGACGCTGAAGAATCCAGACGCCTAGATGTGGACCTTCTCGAGGAGGAGCGCATTTTGGCATGCCAAAGATCCGCCATCTACCAGCAGAAGCTACACAGCTACAATAGTCACCGCGTTAGGCATCGCTCGTTTAAATAGGGGGATCTGGTGCTCCGACTTAAGCAGAAGAAGTCAAACAAATTATCCCTGCCATGGGAAGGACCGTTCATCATAAGCAAGGCGCTACTCAATGGGTCTTACTACCTCGTTTACAATCATGAACTGAAGGATAGACCCAATGAGGATCATAAGCATAAGCGACGTGACCCGGATGATGACTACCCAGAGCTTGATCGGCCATGGAACATAGCACAGCTACGTCCTTTCTACACTTAGCATTTTTTATCTATTGTGTATCTCTTATATGATCAATGAAATAAAGCTCTCTGGTTCACTCATATTTCTGAGTCTTTTACCTCCTTTAGTGTTCATTTTTGGATCATATAAAACCTTTATGCACAAGCTTTGCGATTGCACTTGTGAAAATTCAGCCTACAGGCGTTAGCTTAAGTTTTCTGGTCTACACGTTCTTTGTCGTTTTTATGTGGATTCTGGAGTAGTGACTTTTGGCACTTATTGTCGGAGATTTTGTGCTTAGGTTATTGACGGTGCCATTGGGCATCATCGCCTGAGCGCATGGTTCCGACAACGAGTCTTATGACTCACGAAAAGTCAAGCATAAAAACCAAAGTAATGGATAAGCCAGCACTTGCTTAAAAAATATATACATGTTGAAACTAGTTCTTAAGTAGCAGGACATACACCATTGTTTTCCGCCTTAAGTTAACACATAGTTTTTTCCACATAACACTTTACAGAGGAAACAAATATTACAAGTTGTTTTTATTCCGATGGCGCAGGTGACTTGGAAGCAACATCATCGGCAGCAGGAGAGTCACCTTCCTCGAAGTCGGAAGTGTTGAGGGACTCGTAGGAGCCTTGGTTGTCGCCATCGATGGTTTTCATGGGAACAAAGACATTAACGTCGACCAACTCGGCGACTCTGGTGTCATAACCCGCGGGTGACACCAAGATAGATTCGTGGTTTATCTCTTGGCCTTCGTCATCTACGTCGGGGATACCAGAGGCCACCGTGTCGATGTCAGCATTTTCGTAATGTGCCTTGACCATAGACAACGCCATCCTTGCACCGGCCGTGCACATGAAGCTTTCCAGCTTGAGATACACTCGGGGCCTCGGCGCAGGATCTCCGAGAACTTTGCCACAGAGTTTGATGCCTTGATATTAATCTGGAGGGGTTTGGCTATATCCTTGGCCTGCTTGATGGCAGTGTTGATAAAGTTGCCGGCAAGGACCATGCATTCCTTTGGCGGAGGAGGTGACCGGGTTAAACCCATAGGAGCTAAAAATTTCTGACAAAGGAGCGCATGAGTTCAAACATTCAGAGTATTTAGCTTACAGGAATCCAAGACGGAGAATCACTTACTGAAGATGCTTATCTCAGCTTGCTGGATAATCTCCGCCATGGAGTCCCGTTCTTGTCGGAGGATCATGTACGCTTTATGATGGCGTTGATTTTGCTCATCGACAGCTTTCTTCTGATCTTTTAAGATCGTGATTTCCTCCTTAAAGCGGTTCATCTCCTCGCTGGCGGAGTTTTGCAGGACTTTCATTGACTCCTCGTGCATCTTCAGCATATCCTTCCTCTCCTGCTTAAGGATTTTGTTCTCGCTGTCCAGCTGCTGAATATGCTTGGATTGCTCGACAATATCCTTATCCTTGGAAATGGTTTCTGCAAGTCTAAGAAAGAAAAGTACACAGTGAGTACTCGGAGAATACACAAGACCAAGTCGGAATACGAAAAAGAAAGGAAAAACATACGCTTGCTCTTGATGATATGTTCCTTCAAGAAGGCAGTTTTACTCTTTTCGGCTTCCAAATTGGCACGCATCTTCTGGTACTTGTCGTTGGCCATGCCCCTCCGAGCATTCTCATTTTGTGGAAAAAAGAAAGTTAAACGTTGTTCGGTCTACTTGGAGCATCTAGCCGGAAAATTTCCACCTAGACGCTTAGGGGCTACTGCGAGAGTTTTTTAACTTAGCAATATGCTTAGTCTTTCTTTAAGCATCTAGTCGGAACTAATTCAGTTTTTGATTAGAAGCTTGGGGGCTATAGTATAAAGTTTTTAACTCAGATGTATGCTTAGCTTCTGTTTAAGCATCTAGTCGGAACTAATTCAGTTACAACTAGAAGCTTGGGGGCTACAGTATCAAAATTTATAAACACTGCGTATGCTACTCTAAAAGCATCTAGTCGGAATAATTCATTCAAACTATATGCTTGGGGGCTACAGTGAGAAGTTTTCTAGCTTAGTCACTCTTAGAGCATTTAGATGCAAAACCTATGGTTTTTCTTCTAAATCCTCGGGGGCTACAGTGGGATACTCATATGAAAAGAAAAAGGCAAATAAAACTTACAAGTGCAATGATCTTGAGGTTGGTAGCACTCTCATCCAACAACTTGCCGAAGGATACACTGTTTCCTTGCAAGATTTCTGCTTGCCGGAGAAGCTCCTCGAGACCGCACATTGGAGATGTCGGTGCCGCACCAGGAACCAGAGAAGTGCTACCCGGCGTAAGTGTCGGATAGACTATATTCGGGAACTCTATGGCTTTCTTGGGGGTGAGGACGCCGCCTACGGCAGATGTGTAGGGGTTCGTAGTATGGAAAACAAAATTTTCTACCGCATACAAACAAACAAGCCAAGATCTATCTACTAGATTGTAGCAACGAGTCGATAGAATAACTCACCCTCAAAGATTCCAAAGTGTTTAACGAGAGCGGATTCTCGTGGGTGATGTAGTCGTACTCTTTCCGATCTCAAGATCGCGTAGACGATCCTTTCGGCGCTGCGTTCCGGCAGCGCTTCCGCAGTCGGTCACATGTTCGGTACTCGACGAAGACCTTCCTCTCCCTTGTTCCAGCAGGCAGCGGAGGTTGTAGCACTCTCCTCGCGATTCCGGCAGCACGACGGCGTGGTACCGGAAGTAGAGGGGAGATCTCGCAGGGCTTCGCCTTAAGCCGGAGCGAGTATGGTGGACTATGAGAGAGCCTTGGTGATCTAGGGTTTAGACGCACCAAGGAGGAGGCAAGGCCGCGGCGGCGGCTTGCCCTAGGCGACGGCGGCGGCGGCAGTAGGAGGTGGCGGCGCTGGCGGCTAGGGTTAGGGTTTGCGTGGCGTGGTGTTCTGTCTTGGAGGGGCAGCCCTGCCCCTCCTTATATAGGTGGAGGGGCGCGCCAAGGGGAGGGGAGTCCCTCCCCAACTCGGTCTCCAAGTGGGCTGGCGGTGGAGGGAGGGAACTCCTCCCCAAGTAGGTTTCCTACTCTCCCTCCACCAAACAAAATAGCCGTTTGACTTTTCAAATTGGCGTTTGACTTTTCAAACTAGGATTTGATTTATCCCTTTATTTTGTTCAGCGATGACACCTAGTACATGATGCAACCATTCCAACTTGTTATGACACATTCATGTACCCTTCCCCTCCGGAGTACCGGACCTTCCGGAACCTTCTAGAACATTCCCGATGAAAACACCGGAACCATTCTCCAACCCCGAAACAGGACTTTCCTTATATGAATCTTGTTCTCCAGACCATTCTGGATCTCCTCGTGATATCCTGGATCCCATCCGAGACTCCGAACAACATTCGGTCTCATCATTCCATAACTACTCAACAACATCGAATCCTTAAGTGTGTCTCCCTACGGTTCGTGAATTATGCGGACATGATCGAGACACTTCTCCGAACAATAACCAATAGAGGAATCTGGAAATTCATATGGCTCCCACATATTTCTACGATTTCTTTGCGATCGAATGAACCACTTACATACGATACCAATTTCCCTTTGTCTCACGATAGTTTACTTATCTGAGGTTATGATCGTCGGTATCTCTGCATACCTAGTTCAACCTCGTTACTGATAAGTACTCTTTTCTCATTCCCATGATATGTGATCCCTTGTGAGACAGTCACATGCTTGCAAGCTAATTGGATGACATTCCACCGAGAGGGCCCAGAGTATATCTATCCGTCATATGGATGGACAAATCCCACTCTTGATCCATGTGTCTCAACCAATACTTTCCGAACACTCAGTGCCACCTTTATAGCCACCCAGTTACGGTGTGGTGTTTGATGTCATCAAAGCATCCTTCCGGTGAAGGTGATATGCATGATCTCATGGTCGAAGGAATTAGGTTACTATGTATCAGAAAGCATATAGCAATTGAACTATTAAAATGACTTGATCTTTATGCTACGCTTATATATAGGAGTATGTCCATCATACCATTCTCCTAACGATATGATCTTGTTGTTAATAACATCTCAATGTTCATGATAGGGAAACCACAATCATTTATTAACCAACAAGCTAGTATTATAAAGAGGCTTTACTAGGGACTCTATTTTAGTTTACAAATCACACAAGTATTAATGTTTCCTTGTTAATACTATTATAGCATGAATGTAAACATTTATCATAAACACAAAGATATAATAGTAACTATATTTATTATTGCCTCTAGGGCATATCTCCAACAGTCTCCCACTTGCACTAGAGTCAACTAATCTAGATTACATGGTAATATACCGAACACCCATGGCAGTTTGGTGCTGGTCATGTTTTGCCCTTGGGAGAGGTTTATTCAACGGATCCGCCACATTCAGATCTGTGTGTACTTTGCAAATCTTTATGTCCCCATCTTGGACATGTTCTCGAATAGCGTGAAAACGTAGCTTGATGTGCTTCAGCTTCTTGTGTGACCTTGGTTCTTGCGCATTGGCTATGGCGCCCATGTTATCACAGTAGATAGACATTGGGTCCAGCGCACTAGGAACCACACCGAGCTCTGTAATGAACTCTTTCATCCATATCGCTTCTTGTGAAGCCTCCGAAGCAGCCATGTATTCCGATTCAGTTGAAGATCTTGCCACAACGCTTTGCTTTGCACTCCTCCAGCTAACTGCTGCACCATTCAAAGCAAATACGTATCCAGATTGTGATTTAGAATCATCCGGATCGGTGTTCCAACTAGCATCGGTGTAACCATTAACAACGAGTTGTTCATCACCTCCATAAGAAAGAACCATATCCTTAGTTCTTCTCAAGTACTTAAGGATGTTTTTGACCGCTGTCCAATGATCCACACCTGCATCACTTTGATATTTGCTAGTTAAACTAACAGCATATGCAATGTCGGGTCTAATACATAGCATGGCATACATTAGAGATCCTATGGCTGAGGCATAGGGAGTCTTACTCATCCTTTCTCTATCTTCTGCCGTTGTCGGACTTTGAGTTTTACTCAACGTCGTATTGGGCAACATGGGAAAGAACCCTTTCTTGCTATCTTCCATTCCAAACCTCTTTAGAACTTTGTCCAAATATGTACTTTGTGACAATGATATTAGGCGTCTTGATCTATCTCTATAAATATTTATGCCTAATATGTAAGCTGCTTCGCCAAGATCTTTCATTGAAAAACTATTATTCAAATATTCCTTGACACTATTAAGAAGGTCTACATCATTCCGAATCAACAATATGTCATCTACATATAGTATTAAGAATGCTACAGAGCTCCCACTCACTTTCTTGTAAATACAAGCTTCTCCATAAGTTTGTATAAAACCAAAAATTTTGATTACCTTATCAAAACGTTGATTCCAACTTCGGGATGCTTGCTTCAATCCATAAATGTACCGTTGAAGTTTGCATACCTTGTTAGCATCTTTAGGATCGACAAAACCTTTGGGTTGCATCATATACAACTCTTCATCAATGTCTCCATTGAGGAACACTGTTTTGACATCCATCTGCCATATCTCATAATCATAATATGCAGCGATTGCTAACATAATCCTCACAGACTTTAGCTTCGCTACAGGTGAGAAAGTCTCATCGTAGTCAACTCCTTGAATTTGTCGAAACCCTTTTGCGACAAGTAGAGCTTTATACACAGTAACATTACCATTAGCATATGTTTTCTTCTTGAAAATCCATTTGTTCTCGACAGCCTTCCGGCCATCCGGTAAGTCCAGCAAAGTCCATACTTGGTTTTCGTACATGGATCCAATCTCGGATTTCTTGGCTTCTTGCCATTTATTGGAATCTGGGCTCGTCATCGCTTCCTCATACGTCGCAGGGTCATCGGTGTTGTCCACCAACATGACACTCATAACGGGATCATACCAATCAGGAGTGGTACGAGTTCTCGTTGACTTGCGAGGTTCTATAGCAACTTCAACCGAAGTTTCATGATCATCATCATTAGCTTCCTCTCATATTGGTGTAGGCACCACAGGAACTTCTTCTGGTGCTGCGCTACTCGCAATTTCGAGAGAAGGTTCGACAACCTCGTCGAGTTCTACTTTCCTTCCAGTCACTTCTTTCGAGAGAAATTCCTTCTCTAGAAAGGATCCACGCTTGGCAACGAAGATTTTGCCTTCGGATCTATGATAGAAGGTATACCCAATAGTTTCCTTCGGGTATCCTATGAAGACGCATTTTTCCGCTTTGGGTTCAAGCTTGTCCGGCTGTAACTTCTTTACATAGGCTTCGCAACCCCAAACTTTAAGGAACGACAATTTAGGTTTCTTCCCAAACCATAATTCATACGGTGTCATTTCAACGGATTTAGATGGTGCCCTATTTAAAGTGAATGCTGCTGTTTCTAATGCATAACCCCAAAATGATAGCGGTAAATCTGTAAGTGACATCATAGAACGAACCATATCTAAGAGAGTTCGATTACGATGTTCGGACACACCACTACGCTGTGGTGTTCCCGGCGGTGTCAATTGTGAAAGTATTCCGCATTTCTTCAAATGATCGCCAAACTCGTAACTTAGATATTCACCTCCACGATCAGAACATAGAAATTTAATCTTCTTGTTACGTTGATTCTCAACCTCTCTTTGAAATTTCTTAAACTTCTCGAAAGTTTCGGACTTATGTTTCATGAAGTAGATATACCCATATCTACTCAAGTCATCCGTGAAGGTAAGAACATAACGATAACCACCGCGCGATGCTACACTCATTGGACCACACACATCGCTATGTATGATTTCCAATAAGTCTGTAGCTCGCTCCATCATACCAGAAAATGGAGTCTTAGTCATTTTGCCCATAAGACATGCTTCGCATCTTTCAAGTGATTCAAAATCAAGTGATTCAAGAAGTCCATCGGAATGGAGTTTCTTCATACGCTTCACTCCAATGTCACCAAGACGACGGTGCCACATATAGGTCGAGTTATCGCTCGATTTCAAACGTTTAGCTTCAATATTATTAATATGTGTATTTCCACTATCGAGATTCAATAAGAATAGACCATCTATCAAAGGTGCATGTGCATAAAACATATTACTCATATAAATCGAACAACCATTATTCTCGGACTTAAACAAGTAACCGTCTTGCAATAAACAAGATCCCGATATAATGTTCATGCTTAACGCAGGCACCAAATAACAATTATTTAAGTATAAAACTCATCCCGATGGTAGATGAAGAGGTAGCGTGCCGACCGCGATCACATCAACCTTTGATCCATTTCCCACGCGCATCGTCACCTTGTTCTTCGCTAGCTTCCGTTTATTCTGCAGCACCTGTTTCGAGTTACAAATATGAGCAACCGAACCAGTATCAAATACCCAGGCACTACTACGAGTACTAGTGAGATACACATCAATAACATGTATATCGGATATACCTTTCTTCTTGATGTTGCCGTTCTTCAAATCCGCCAAGTACTTTGGGCAATTCTGCTTCCAGTGACCTTCTCCCTTGCAGTAAAAGCACTCAGTATCAGGCTTGGGTCCAGCCTTGGTCTTCTTTGTCGGCGCGGTAACTTTCTTACCACCCTTCTTGAAGTGTCCCTTTTGCTTAGACTTGCCTTTCTTGAATTTGGTGGTCTTATTGACCATCAACACTTGGTGCTCTTTCTTGATCTCCACTTCTGCATATTTTAACATGGCGAAGAGTTCTGGCAACTGCTTGTTCATGTTTTGCATGTTGTAGTTCATCACAAAGTTCTTGTAACTTGGTGGTAGTGATTGGAGGACACGGTAAATCCCCAAAGCATTAGGAATCAATATACCCAAGCTTTGGATTTTGTTTGCGTGCCCAGACATCTTAAGCACATGCTCACTGACGGAGCTGCCCTCTTCCATCTTGCAGTTAAAGAACTTTTCAGAAGCCTCATAGCTCTCAATTGCCGTGTGAGTCTCAAAGATCAATTTGAGATCACGGACAATATCATGTGGGTCTGAATACTCAAACCTTTTCTGAAGCTCTGATTCTAAACCATACAAGATAGCACACTGAACTGTGGAGTACTGAGTCTTCCGAGCGAGGTAAACATTCTTTACTTCATCGGTAGCAGTAGTTGCAGGTGGGTCACCCAGCGGTGCATCCAGCACATAGGTCAAATTACCAGCATTGAGGACAATCCTCAAATTGCGGAACCAATCCGCGAAGTTGCTTCCATTGTTTTTCAACTTTTCTTTCTCTAGGAACGCATTAAAACTGATGGTAGGGGCCTCCATTGATCTACAACATATTTGCAATAGTTTAGACTAAGTTTATGACAAATTGAGTTCTAATTAATAGTTAAATTAATCTAGGTGAACTCCCACTCAAAACAATATCTCTCACATTGTTTTAGTGATCACATGAACCAAATCCACCACATCAAAACCGATCATCACAAGAGTTGATGTAGCTTCAATGGCGAACAATCGACATGTTCATCATATCTACTATATGATTCATGCTTTACCTTTCGGTGATCCGTGTTCCGAGACTGTCGTGGTGGTGGCACGGCAGATGCCATGGGTAGGCTAAAGAAAGGGGCCAATGGATGCTAGTGGGATCCGGGGAGGGAAGATGCAACTGTCGTTACACTCAAGCTGCCAAAGTGATGGACTTTATTTCTCTCTTGATGGGTTACAAGTGCTCCTCGAGCTGTTTACAGGGGAACAATGTGAATTTCCCCAGCCTAACGGTGCTCCTCTGTCTCTCCTTTTCTCCCTCAGGGTCCAAACCTCCCCTTATAAAGGGGTGCCTTGGGTGCCCTCAGGGCTGACGAGGCAAGCATATTCGTGGAATATGCTTGTCCCAAAAATGGTAGTTCGGCGGCCTCCTTTCCCTGTCGCCCTTCTAATGACGGCAAGGCTCTAGTGGCCCCCCTCCTGCGGGCCTCGGGCTTCAGGACTGTCACCCTCGTGACCTTCTTCTGCCCCTCTGACGCCGTGCATCCTTGTCTCTTGTGCTTGGCCCAGTCCTGATTCCTTCTAGCCTGCAGCTATACGTTGACCCTGGGCCTCTCCTTCTCCTGCAAGCTTCGTATCACTCGGCCTTACCTTGTTTTACTCGGCTCGTTCCTTACCTGCATGAAGATCATTTGGGTAACCCGGCCGATTTTCTCATTAACTCGGCCGGGTAACTACCCGATACCTATACATGGGCTTCTTGCCTTCGTTCATCGGCCGACATATCCAAGATTCGGCCGACCTAGGCCGTAGCTCGGAAACCAGACGGGGATAGTACCTCTGTCTTTCCCCGTCTCTGACCTACCCGAGGTTAACCCCCCGACATTAGTCCCCGAAGCTGGTGTGGCCCTGTCAATAGCTTTGGCCGGGTTATATCAGCTTCATTACTTTCTTAAGTATTGTTTCCGAGCTATGGCCTCGTCCGAGGTTTCCTCGTTCCTTCCATCGTACGCCATGTCCTACGTATCACCCCATCATTGCTCTTCTAGTTTTTAAGTCCTTCTACAGTACTTACTGACAAGCTACAGTGAACCCTGTTCCTGCTGCGCCGCCGCCGCGACGCCTCGTGTGCCGCTCCCCTCGGGATCGTAACCACTTTTGTTTGTCTGTGGCCGTTGGTGTGGCTCCACTTACCGTCGTGCGTTCGTGCTGTTCCCACGATCTACACGGGTAACTGCCACATCCACGATCCTACTCCCTGTTCGTGGCTTGACTATAAAGAGGGGAAACGCGCCCGCACGTTCATCTTTCCCCTTATCGCTCGCGTCCGCTCTCCTTCTTCCCTTCGCCTGCGTGTTCTCTTGCCGCTCCGCCGCCGTTCATCCGCCAGAGCCTCCGCCGGTGAGGATTCCGCCGCGTCGTTTGCCCGCGCTCTACGGCTGTGGCTCCGCTGTCGGTGAGTCCTTTCTGACCATCTTGCCCTGATCTTGCCCTAGATCGATCCGCTCCGTTTTCGTGCTCAGGCGGCGGTTCCTCCTCTCTTCGCCATTGTTTTCATGCTGAGTTCCGACGGGGCCTTGTAGCTCTAAGCTCCCGTCCGCCGCCAGTTTTTCCTCCGGCGATCTCTCCGGCGCACCCATGTCTAGTTCGTTTAGCGGTGCTCTTGTTGAGGACGATGACGCTAGCTCTGGGCCCGAGCGTGGATCGTGGCAAGGCTCTTCAGTCACGCGCCGTGAGATTGAATGGCTCATCCGAACTCGACGGATTCCTGCCGAGGTTTCCTGCCGTTTACCCGGCAGCGAATCCTCTCCAGTTATCAGAGAGGGCGAGTATGTGGTCTTCATGTCTCACTTCGCCCGCGGCTTCGGTCTCCCTCTCAGCGATTTTGCTAGAGAATTCCTTGATTTCTTCGGCCTTCAGCCGCACCACCTTCCTGCGAACGCCATAGCTTCTCTTTCTGCTTTCATCTCCGCTTCGGAGGGTTACTTCGGCCTGTGGCCGTCAGTGCACGTCTGGTCGAAGTTCTTCCAGATCCGCTCCAACGTCGTTCCAGACAAATCTCTGCATCCTTCCGAGAAATTGCTCACCCAATGTGGGGCGGCGTCTATTACACCTCGGAGGAAATCCGTGTTCCCCCATGTCACTGGGTTGGAGTCATGCAAGAAATGGCACAAATCATTCTTCTATGTCAAGAACAGAGGGGCGGAAGACAAGATTCGGCTCCCTCCATTCTCAATTGGCCCACCTTCCAAAGTGAACTGGCTCTATAACCCGAGGAAAACTCATGCCCTGGCCGAGGCCTTCGAGATTCGGCTAAAAGAGTTGATCCGGGCCGGGTTGTGCGGCGAAGACCTGATGGCAACTTTTATTAGTAGCCGGATCTGCCCCTTCCAGCAGCGGACCCACAAGCTATGCTACATGAGTGGTCCTCTTGACCCTAACCGAGTCTCGACCGTGGAGTTGGACAATTACCTTATTCATAAGCGCGTCCGAGCTATCTTCAAGACTGAGATGCCTGAGGATTGGTCTTGGGGGTTAAGACCATTCACCCGCGACCGTCCGCCTCCCGAGGTATGCCTAATCTCCATTACTCTATTTTTCCTCAGTTCCTAGAGACTGGTTTACATGATTTTCTTTCTCCTTGTCCTGCAGAGGTTCGCAGAGCAGAAGAATGAGGACGCCGAAGTTCTGCAGCTCCCTTGGCCCGCAGACAGGAGTACCCCGGATAATGGCGAGCCGGACTCCGAGGAGTTCGTCCCTAAGTCGGATCCTGCTCCGGCTCGAGCTCGCGGCAAGACTTCAGCGCAAGAGGAGGAAGGTGATTCGGGCGAGGTCCAAATTCTTGAGGTAGTTGCCGCCATGCCTATTTCTTATGCATTTCCGGCTTCTACTTTCCCAGCTAATCCGGCCGGTCAGGTTCACGACGCCGAACCTATTGCTTCCCGGCCTCCCGTTACCTCGGGGAAGCGCGGGGCTCCTGCTAGTGCCTCGGAGGCGGTTCCTAAGAAGCGAATAAAGAAATCCGCTCCGAATCCTCCCAGGCGCAAGACTATGCCCGGGGTTGCTGGGTAAGTTCTTTTGCCTATATTTCTTGTTTCTCTCTCTGTCTCCCATACCGACGAATCTTCTTTCTTATTTTTGCAGCGCTCCTCTGTCTGTTAAACCCGGCGGTCCTAGTATGACTAACCGTCCGATTCGGCCGTCATCTCCTCCTCCCGCTGATGACACCCGAATTCCTAGTCCTATTCGTCCTGCTTCTCCCCCCGCTCCAAATACGTCGCCCGTTCGTCGTGATGCTCCTGAGACCTCTTCCATTGATCTGGATCCGATCCGGCCCTCCAATGTTTTCGTTGAGCCAGCTGTCCCCTCTATGGGCCCCAGCGTTACCATTGAGCCTCCATCTACTCCGGCAGTTTCTACGGTCGTCCCGACCTTGGCCGAAAAGGTCGTTGCCCCGGCGCCCTCTGCGAGCTTATCCTCCGCTGGTCCTAAGGACTCCGTCCCCACTTCGGAGGCGCAACTTCCTGCTGACGCCTCTTCTAAGGAGAAAAGTGTTATTGCCGTCAAGACTTCTTCTCAGAAAGGTCTTGCCGGCTCTTCTCAGCCGAGTATTGCAGACGCGCTGCGTAAGGGAGCTGCATCTGCCAAAGTCATTGTCACCTCGGCCACCGGCAGCCAGCTTACTCTTCATAAGAGCCCTGCGACTGCCGTGGTCGGACCGCCTGCCCGGGGTAAAGTTCTAACTCGGACAGCTAGCGGGAACAGCCTTGGAACGCTAGTTGAGTATGCCAATAACTGGAATGCTGCTGATCAATTTGAGGGTAATCCAGCCAACCAACCTTTCCAGCTTTCTGACATCAGCGGCCGTTTTGACCATGCTGCCCAGTTTATCATTGATACCAACAAGATGAATGCGGTAATTATTTTATCTCTGAGTCTTAAATTATTCTCCAGATGTTACCATATTCTCTAGTCCCCGAAACTTGCAAGGAAATAACTTGTTGTATGCTTGGAAGTTTGACTTAATTTTATTGTTAAGGTTTGTTAGTCCGGCCATCTAGTTCATAGTTTATTCGGACTTGGTGTAGCTTTGAATATCCATCCACCTAGAGCCGAGTTAAGCCCTTCTTGACTCGGATCTGGCATAGCTTTGAATATCCAGCCACCTGTAGCCGAATTAAGCTTTGCTTAATTCGGATTTAGTTTAACTTTGAAGATCTAGCCACCTAGATCTGAGTCTAGTCCTTCTTGACCCGGATCTAATATAGCTTTGAATATCCAGCCACCTAGAGCCGAAGTGAGCTTTGCTTGATTCGGATCTAGTTTAGCTTTGAATATCCAGCCACTTAGAGCCGAAGTGAGCTTTGCTTGATTCGGATCTAGTTTAGCTTTTAATATCCAGCTGCCTAGAGCCGAATTAAGCTTTTGCTTGATTCGGATCTAGTTTAGCTTTTAATATCCAGCTACCTAGAGCCGAATTAAGCTTTTGCTTGATTTGGATCTGGTATAGCTTTGAATATCCGTCCACCTATAGCCGAATTAAGCTTTGCATGATTCGGATCTGGTATTGCTTTGAATATCCAGCCACCTAGAGCCAAATTAAGCTTTGCTTGATTCGGATCTGGTATTGCTTTGAATATCCAGCCACCTAGAGCCGAATTAAGCTTTGCTTGATTCGGATTTGGTATAGCTTTTACTTGTTGTTTTATCATTTTGCTCCATTGCTCAGGTTGCACATGACCGACGGACCGCCGAGTTCCAGAGGTTGCTTTTTTCGCACCGCAAGCTGGAAGAGAAGTACGAGAAAGTTCTGCCCGTGGCAAAGAAGGCCGGTAAGTCGATAGTTCGTTTTCCTTATTTCCACCTTTCTCATATACTCGTCCGCGGAATGCCGGCTTACTTCTTGTTGAATAGGTAATATCAATAACCTCAATATCCGCCTTGAAAAGAAGATCAAGACCTTGGAAGGTTAGTTTCCTTTCTACTTTACTCCTTCTCCTTTTAGTATCTATACTAAGTTTCCTTATTGCGTTGGGCTGTGGTAAAGCCGAGTTGCAAGACTTTGCAGTGTCGCAACAAGATTGCGTGCCCATGCCTGACGTGATGCTTCATTTTTTAGAACAAAGCGCAGTTCATTCGGCGCAACTACAAGAAAAAGATGATGAGATAGCTCGCCTGAGATCCGAGGTGAATGCACTCAAGCTCTCTCAGAAGTCCGATCTAGAGAAGGTCGACCAAGAATTTGCTGAGGAAAAGAATCAGCTGACTCTGGATTTACAGAAGAACAAAGAACTCCTCGAAGCTGCCGAACTTAAAACTCGCAGTTTGAGCGAGGAAATTGCTCGTTTCGAGAAGAGTAAAGCTGCTTGGGCCAAAGATCTTCAGATAATGATGAGCTACATTCATCGTAAGTTAGTTGGCCTGGCCGAACTATATTTTTGCTTTGTCGTCGCTGCTATCCTTTGACACGTCCATGTTTTGCGCAGATCACTTCCCCGAGGCCAAACCGGTGAGTTCTAAAGCTGTTCTTGCAGCTCGCGCTCGTCGAGGTGAACTTGCTGTTGACTTTGAATATTCGATGGAGGATTTCTTGGTTGCTGTTGGTGCTGCAGTTGGTCCGATGAAAATTATGGGCCGGGACTTGGTGCAGGCCGCTATCCGAGCTTATCATGCACTCTGGCCGAATACCTCAGGGACTCCTGATATCAATGAAATCAAGTTATTGGTGACAAGGCTGATGGCATCTAAGAGGCAGTTGAGTCTTTGGAGAGAATCTGCTACGCGTGCTGGTGCCGACATGGCCCTTACTGTAATCATGTCATGGTATGAAGACATCTCCCTTGACATTCTGAGGAATCTGCGCACTGGCTCCCGCTGGGTTGAAGATCCCACCTTCGTTGCTCTTCGGCAAGCTCGGGCTTTCCAGCTCATCGAGTATGCCGACGTGCACACTTGGAATGAAGGGCCGAGTTTTCTCCCCGATCCGGATGAAGGTGCTTCGGGTGATGATTCAGCTGAGCACGGGGAAGGTGAAGATGATTCGGCCACATCCGATAGCTCCAGCTCAAGCTCGGATAGCAACGGTGATGCGCGGTCCTCCTCTAAAGGCACCGGGCATTCTACCGCACGTACTGACGCTCCTGAACAACCCCGTGATACCGCCGAAGTTGCACCTGGGTCGGCGGAGGGCGAGGCGACCTCAGTCGAAGTTCCTCCTACTTCGGAGTGCCCCGCACCTGAGCAAGGAGCTGCCCCTCCAACGAACAACGCCTAGGTTATTTGAGATCCCTGGTATGCCGGGCGTATAATGTAGACGAAAAATTTGTCAACTCGTATGATTCGAACTTCTTTTGCTATGTGTTGTTGAGACTCTTTGTTAAGTGGATGCTCGTCCGAATTCTTGCCTTGCTGGCTCGTAATTTCTTCATCTTTTAGGGCTCAACTTTGCCGTTATTTTGATGATCTTATCCAGGCATTAGCGCTGAATATCTACGCTATTGACCTGTTTTGAATATAAGTTAACTACTCCGTTGTGGGAGCAAGCAACAATCGCTGGATCGTCGTTTACTGTCCGGAACTTATATAAATCACGTTTCGGAGGTGGTATAAAACTGATATGATTGCATTTAGCATAGGTTTGAGGTATCATACGGTAGTCCCCGGATCGTTGCTTTAGATGCCGAGGTTTAAGTGTCAATACGCATTTGACATATCATATGATAGTCCTTGAGTCAATGCTTTTGGCACCGAGGTACATATTCGTAACATGAAAGGAACACAACATACGGTAGTCCCCGAGCCACTGCTCTGATCGCCAATGTTCAAGTATGTAACGCGAAAGAAATAAATATACCATATGGCAGTCCCCGAGTCATTGCTCTGCGTGTCGAGGGTCAAAATATATAATACGAAATAATCATTACATATGGCAGTCCCCGAGTAACTGCTCTGGGTACCGAGGTTTAACCATCTAACATGAATTAACATAACATATTGTAGTCCCCGAGTAACTGCTCTGGGTGCCGAGGTTTGAAATACATGATATGACATAAATATATCCTATGGCAGTCCCCGAGTCACTGCTCTGGGTGCCGAGATGCAAATACATTATTGGATTTTGACCTTGAGATAGAACGCTACGAGTAAAACGGCCGAAGTAAAGCCACATTCCAGGGGCGCTTCGTTTCTTCACCAGCTTTGTTTGCCTTGTTCTCTCCAGGGGATTGAGCATCGATCAGATAATATGCATCGTTGTGCAATGCTTTGCTCACGATAAATGGTCCTTCCCATGGGGGTGATAATTTGTGCATGCCGGCCGTGCGCTGCACCCGCCGGAGGACTAAATCTCCTTCTTTGAATACTCTTGGATTCACTTTCTTGCTGTGATATCGCCGTAAGTTCTGTTGATAAATGGCCGATTGTGATAATGTCAACTCCCTGGCTTCTTCCAACAGGTCTACGGCATCTTGCCGAGCTATTTCATTTGTTTCTGAGGTTGTGTACTGAGCAACCCTTGGCGAGTCATAGATTATGTCGGCCGGGAGTACGGCCTCTGCCCCGTATACCAGAAAGAATGGAGTGTAACCTGTTGATCTATTCGGAGTAGTCCGGAGGCTCCATAACACGGCTGGGATTTCTTCGATCCAACATCCTGCCGACCGTTGCAAAGGTTCAACAAGTCGTGGTTTTATTCCTGATAACACCAGTCCATTAGATCTTTCAACTTGCCCATTGGATGTTGGGTGGGCCACCGAGGCAACATCTAGTCTTATGTGCTTCTCTTGGCAAAATCTGGCGAAGGCTCCTTCTGCAAAGTTCGTGCCATTATCCGTAATAATGCTATGTGGGTATCCGTATCTCAAGATGATATCCTTGAGAAATTTCACTGTTGTGTGCCCATCACACTTTTTGATTGGTTTTACTTCAATCCACTTTGTGAACTTGTCTACCATAACCAAGATGTGGGTCATTCCTCCTCTCGCCGGCTTGAAAGGTCCCACCATGTCTAAACCCCATACAGAAAATGGCCAAGTGATGGGTATTGTTTTTAACTCGGCCGACGGCATATGTATTCTGGTTGCATATCTCTGACACCCATTGCACTTCTTAACTAATTTTTCTGCCTCTTTTAACGCCGTTGGCCAGTAAAATCCATGCCTGAAAGCCTTGGCTACTAAAGCGCGAGATGAGGCATGGTGCCCACATTCTCCTTGATGTATGTCTAGAAGGATTTCCTGACCTTCTGTGGAACTCACGCACTTCTGCAATATATTTGTTACGCTTCTCTTATATAACTCATTGTTTATGATTGTATAGGCTTTTGCTCTTCTGATGGTTTGTCTGGCTAATATTTCATTACTCGGCAATACCGCGTCTTTTAGGTACGAAAATATGGGTTGCGCCCATATCGGCGTTACTCTTTCTGCAGTGATCTCAGTGTCTATCTCCATGTTTTCTGCCGACGTATATACCTCGGCTCTCTCCATGATTGCTATTACCTCAGCTGTCCCTCTCTTTAGGGATTCCGAATCTTTCTGCGGATCTACCTCCATTGGCGTATGATTCTCTGCAGAACTTGCTGGGATAAAGATTGATTCGGACTCTGGTGATGGGTTTATTGATGGTTTCCTGAGGTGCTCCAGGGCAATACCTGGCGGAATTGATTGCCGGGTTGATCCTAATTTTGACAATGTGTCAGCAGCGTCATTTTCTGCTCGTGGTATGTGGTGGAATTCACATCCTTCAAAATATCCACTTATCTTTTGCACATGGAATCTGTATAAAGCCATATTAGCATCTAATGCGTCCCAACTGCCCGATACTTGCTGTACTACTAGATCCGAGTCACCGTAGCATAGAATTCGGCGTATACCAATTTCTTCCGCCACTTTCAATCCATGAACTAGTGCTTCATATTCAGCTACATTGTTGGATGCGGCAAAATGTATTTGCAGTACATATTTCAACTGATCTTTTTTAGGCGAGGTTAGCACTATTCCTGCTCCCAAACCGTTCCTTAGTTTGGAACCATCAAAATGCATTGTCCAGTAATTTGGATCTGGCAGTGGTGGCTCATATTGCACCTCGGCCCAGTCTACGAGAAAGTCGGCGACAGCCTGAGATTTGATCGCGTCTCTCCTATCAAATTGTGGAGCATACGGTGATAACTCGATTGCCCATTTTGCTATTCGGCCACTTGCATCTTTGTTGTTCAATATGTCGGCTATGGGTGCCTCACAGATTACTTTGATGGGGTGCTCTTCAAAGTAATGCTTAAGCTTTTTTGCCGACATATATACTCCATAAGCCATCTTCTGATAGTGCGGATAATTCTGCTTTGAAGTGGATAATACTTCACTTAGATAATATACTGGCCTCTGGACTGTCTTACCCTCTTCAAGTCGTTCCACTACAACCACAGTACTAACCACTCGATTGGTAGCCGCTACATAGAGTAGCATAGGTTCTTTCGATAATGGAGAAGCTAAAATGGGTGCCGTAACTAGCATCTTTTTCAACTCATGAAATGCAAGGTCCGCCTGGGGAGTCCAGCTGAATTTGTCCGACTTTCTCATCAGCTGATAAAGTGGCAGTGCCTTTTCTCCTAGCCGACATACAAATCGACTAAGCGAGGCCAGGCAGCCCGTGAATTTTTGTACATCGTTCAAGCATCTCGGCAATTCCATTCTTTCTATTGCTTTTATCTTCGTTGTATTAGCCTCGATACCTCGGCTGGACACAAGGAAACCGAGTAATTTTCCTGCCGGCACGCCAAATGTGCACTTCTCTGGATTAAGTTTCATTCGGAACCTTCTCAGGTTCGCGAAAGTTTGCCGTATATCTTCTAGCAAGGTTTTGCTCCCCTTAGTTTTGATGACTACGTCATCTACATATACTTGTACATTTTTTCCTATCTGATCATGTAGGCACTTTTGCATGCACCTTTGATACGTTGCTCCTGCATTTCGCAGGCCGAATGGCATTGTGCGATAACAATAAGCCCCGTACGGGGTAATAAATGCAGTCTTTATTTGATCGGCCGGATTTAACGGTATCTGGTGGAAACCAGAATACGCGTCTACAAATGATAACAGCTCACAGCCAGCGGTCGAGTCAATGACTTGGTCTATTCTAGGCAAAGGAAAAGGATCTTTCGGACATGCCTTGTTCAGGTTAGTGTAGTCGATACACATTCGCCACACAATGGCTACATTGGGGTCATCTTTTTTCTTTTCTACTAGTACCGGATTTGATAACCAATCCGGATACAGCACCTCCATGATGAACCCGGCTGCGAGAAGCCGAGCTATTTCATCCCCTATTACTTTTCTCCTGTCTTCGGCGAAGCGGCGGAGAGGTTGCTTCACCGGCCTTGCTCCTGGCCTGACGTTTAAAAAGTGCTCAGCCAACTCCCTCGGCACACCTTGCAGATCTTGAGTTGACCATGCAAATATGTCCCGATTCTCACGGAGGAAGTTGGTGAGCTCGCTTTCCTATTTAGCGTCAAGGCCTGCACCAATAGTAACAGTGCGCTCTGGGAACTGCTCATCAATCTGAAATTTCTTCGTCTCTTTGGTCGGCTGAAAAGAAACACTGCCATGAGGGTTGGTCAGTGCCGGCATGCTTAACTGTGCTGATTGAGCGAGGGCTGCTACCTCCTGAATCCTTTTCTTTTCTCTTGCTATAACCAATGACTCGGCCAAATTTGACCCGGCCGAAGCACACTCCATTGACTTCTTGTAATCCCCTGCAACTGTTATCACCCCTTGTGGTCCGGGTAACTTCATCTTTAGATAACCTATATGACAGCTGCTCATGAATTTGGCCAGTGCGGGCCGTCCGAGTAGAGCATGATAACAACTTTCCAGATCGACCACCTCAAATTCTAAATTTTCTGCTCTGCAGTTATCTCTTGTACCGAATAACACGTCGATTCGGACTTTACCGATGGGCTCACATGAGAGCCCTGGCACTATTCCATGGAAAGTTGTCCTCGTGGACTGCAGCATATTCTGTGATATTCCGAGCTTGTGCATGGTATCTTTGTACATGATGTTGATACTGCTTCCATTATCGATGAGTACTTTTGAGAATTTCACATTGATGCTTGGTCCCACAAACGTTGGATCCAACACGAGTGCATACGATCCTGGACTTGGCATTATTCTGGGGTGGTCTTTCATGCTCCAGGTCATCTCCTGATCAGACCATGACTGGTATCTTGGTACTGCCGGCACAACTGCATTCACTTCCATATGTCGGCGCTGCACACTCTGCTTGTCCTGCTGTTCCGTCGTGAACACACAATAAGACTGGTGATGTTCCCTGTAATCATTACGTCCAGCATTCGCCGGATTTATCCTTCCGTCCTGCCCCTGGTTCATTACTTGATGCACTGCATCCCTTCGATCCGAGTTATCGTACCTCGGGGGAGGGGGCGGTAGCATCAGTTGCTGTGTATTTGCTCCAGTTAATTGCGGCTGATGCTGCTGTTGCACCTGATGAGAAACCTGAACTCCTGCCGGGTTCCCCATCGCATTTTTCATCCAGGCGCATTGCCGGGTTGTATGATTGGCCGGTCTAGATGGGTTTGATGTGTGAAATTTGCACAGCTGATCTAACATGGATTCGAACGTATACTTCGGCCTCTCTTGCCATTGCTTCTTTTCCTCTGGGGTCCATTGCCTCTTTCCCTCATTCCTTGATGTCCACTGTTGAGGTCCATTTTTCTGTCGTTGAGTTGCTCCGTGACTCGGCTGATCTTGCGCTACAGCCGCCACCTGGGCTGAATTATATCTATAATTCGGCCTCTCTTCTCTTCTTCTTCCTCTGAAATCACGCCTAGATGACCTGGCCAATTCTCTCGTGTACTGGTCTTGTTGCTCACGATGATCTGCCGACATTAACTCCGGTTGGGTTGGGTCACCCAATGCATAGGAGTCCGCTATTCTGATAGTTTCTGCCAGTGTGGTTGGCATATCTCTCTGCAGGCGTTGCCACAGTACGCTGCCATAACGGCAACCTTGCGCGAACCAAGCGATCGCTTGCGATTCGATAACTCCCTCACATGAGTTTCTCAGGTTACACCATCGAGTTAAGAACTCTCTATCTGTTTCATTCGGCCTCTGCTTGCACATGGCTAGTTGATGTGGTCTATTCGGTCTCTTGTAGGTGCTGGTAAAGTTGCTAACGAACATCTCTTCGAAATCCAACCAGCAGTTGATACTGCCAGCTGGTTGATTATTCAACCATACCCTGGCTGGTCCTTCCAACATCTGTGGGACATACCGCACAGCCCATCTCAGATTGCCACCTGCTATCTTCACAGCGGTGGCATAATCAATCAACCAGTCTTGTGGTTTGGTACTTCCATTGTACGTTTTTGTGCCTCTTGCCAACTGAAAATTCGGCACTGGTGGTTCGCCCATGATCCTTGGTCCAAAACATGCCGGACCTGGCGGACCTTGCTCTTCCAATAGCTCGGACCGGTATAGCCGATCCAACTTTACTCTTGCATCATTTGCTGGCAAATCTCTGTACAGGATTCTATCCTGCATCCCATAGTGATTGTTTCCACCCTGGTTTGCGTATTCTACCTCGGAATATCCATCATTGTACCTTTCATTCATCTGATTGTAGCGAGCTGGCCTCACTTCTCTTTCCTGCCGAGGCTCATGTCTTGGTTGCGGGTTGAGCGGCACTTCCCTTCTTACCTCGGCCGGGGTTTGGTTTTCATGATTGTCTCTTGCAGGCTCTTTCCTGCCGTGCTCCCTATTACCTCGGCCGCCGTTGTCCTTTTCCATGCGGCCGTGGTTTCTCTCCCCACTATTACCTCGGCTTGCATTGCCTCTGTTCTCATTTGCCTTTCCAGCTATTGCCGGGTCATATGGAACAATTTGTTTGTTCCTTTTCCCCGAGGTTACTGCTTTTTCTTTTCTAGCGTTGTTTCCAGGTGAAGATGCCGCTGCCGCAGATAAAGCTGGTGCTGCCCCTGCCGAATGAACCATCCGTGAAGCCCCTGGTCTTGCCGGGTTAGCTCTGAGCATTTCTTCATTTTGCTGGTTCGCGATGCGCACCAGCTCATTCACTCTCTCTTGTTGTTTCTGCCGAGCTTCCCCTGTTAATCCCTCTAATTCCAATGCTGCGGCATTTGCCGCTCTCAGGTTTTTCGCCGGGGTACTATACCTCGGCAAACCCAAATCGCCTGATTCCGCTCTGTGAGCTTCATGCTCTTTGTTAATATCATTCATGAGGTTCTTACCTCTCAATCTTAGTTCGTCCACCCGCTCGGGTGCGATATCAAGCTTATTAGCTTTTGCATATTCTCTCAGGGTCCTGTTCAAGGATTCCCGCAGGGCTGATACTTTTTTGGCCTCTACTAGCACCTTTTGCCTGGTTTCCTCTAACTCTGCCTGCGCATTTGCCGGATCAAGTATCGGCGCTACTGGTGTGGTTAAGTTCTCTATAGTTGCCTGAAGAATGTTCTCTGGTCTCTCCAGAGGTGGTCCTCTCACTCTTGGTGCCTTTGGGGTGGTGTCATGCAGCTCTGCTGGGTTTGTCACTGGCGGAATTACCTCGGCGGTTTGCAGTGTGATCTGCTTAGGCGGACCCTGCGCGCCTGCGGCGGGTTCTCTGCTTGACCCGGCTAATGCTGCTCCCGCTTGAGTCCCTGCTGCGACCATCACCTCGACGCTGCCCGCCCGATGCTCCCCTGATGGACTGCTCTTCGCGCTTTGAGGTGGTTCCCCTGCAACAACAACTTGGTGAGGATAAACATCGGTGATGTCGACGCCGACGTAGACCCTGTGCTCGCCCAGGCCGATGAAGATCCCGTTGCGCGGGGGGGTTTTCCCCCTGAAGCTCCCTGCATTGTCTCTGACATAGTCGCAGAGACCAAATCTCTGGACCAAGCCAGAAACAACGCGCTCGCCGGTGTTGATGAAGTTTCCCGTCCGGATCACGACTCCAGCTAGCATCGCTGCTAGCCCCACGGTGGGCGCCAACTGTCGTGGTGGTGGCACGGCAGATGCCATGGGTAGGCTAAAGAAAGGGGCCAATGGATGCTAGTGGGATCCGGGGAGGGAAGATGCAACTGTCGTTACACTCAAGCTGCCAAAGTGATGGACTTTATTTCTCTCTTGATGGGTTACAAGTGCTCCTCGAGCTGTTTACAGGGGAACAATGTGAATTTCCCCAGCCTAACGGTGCTCCTCTGTCTCTCCTTTTCTCCCTCAGGGTCCAAACCTCCCCTTATAAAGGGGTGCCTTGGGTGCCCTCAGGGCTGACGAGGCAAGCATATTCGTGGAATATGCTTGTCCCAAAAATGGTAGTTCGGCGGCCTCCTTTCCCTGTCGCCCTTCTAATGACGGCAAGGCTCTAGTGGCCCCCCTCCTGCGGGCCTCGGGCTTCAGGACTGTCACCCTCGTGACCTTCTTCTGCCCCTCTGACGCCGTGCATCCTTGTCTCTTGTGCTTGGCCCAGTCCTGATTCCTTCTAGCCTGCAGCTATACGTTGACCCTGGGCCTCTCCTTCTCCTGCAAGCTTCGTATCACTCGGCCTTACCTTGTTTTACTCGGCTCGTTCCTTACCTGCATGAAGATCATTTGGGTAACCCGGCCGATTTTCTCATTAACTCGGCCGGGTAACTACCCGATACCTATACATGGGCTTCTTGCCTTCGTTCATCGGCCGACATATCCAAGATTCGGCCGACCTAGGCCGTAGCTCGGAAACCAGACGGGGATAGTACCTCTGTCTTTCCCCGTCTCTGACCTACCCGAGGTTAACCCCCCGACAGAGACCATGTCTGTACATGCTAGGCTCGTCAAGATCAAACCTTAGCTTCCGCATGAGCAAAACTGGCTTGCTCACGTTGTATACACTTGCGGAATCTAACACACCCGATCATCACGTGGTGCTTCGAAACAACAAGCTTTAGCAACAGTGCTAACTAAGGGTGAACACTTTAGAACTTGAAATTCATGTGCATGAGGGATCATCTTATAATGCTACCGTTGTTAACTAAGCAATACAAGATGCATAAAGGATTAACATCACATGCAATTCATAATATGTGATATGATATGGCCTTTCTTCTTTGTGCTTCCGATCTCCATCTTCAAGCACGAACATGATCTCCATCATCACCGGCATTGCATCAAGGTCAATGATGCCGCTCCATGGTTGTCGTCCACCGGCTTCAACTATTACAACTACTTTGAATAGACACGCGGGTCTTAACATAATTAAAGACAACCATATGGCTCCTGCCGGTTGCCAACTTACAATAAGGAACATTGCATACATCAAATATAATCACAATCATGGCCATATCACATCACAGCACACCCCTGCAAAACAAAGTTAGACGCCTCTATATTCTTTGCATATTTTACGTGGTTTGGGGCTTCCAATAAGTGTCGCTCTAACTTACGGACAAGAACCACAACGTTGATGCTAGAACTATCAAGTGCCCATTGTAAATTGGATCTATACTATAATGGGAGAGACAGACACCCGCAAAGCCACTTATGCAATACAAGTTGCATGTTGAGCGTAGAGCAAGTCTCATGAACGATGTCATGTAAGGTTAGCCCGGGCCGCTTCATCCCATCATACCGCAAGATGCAAAGTACACAAGAAGCAATTGATAATAAAAGCACCACCTCCCACAATGACCATTGTGTTCTACTCGTGCAACAGATCTACATATAGACACGGCTCTGATACCACTGTAGGGGTTCGTAGTATGGAAAACAAAATTTTCTACCGCATACAAACAAACAAGCCAAGATCTATCTACTAGATTGTAGCAACGAGTCGATAGAATAACTCACCCTCGAAGATTCCAAAGTGTTTAACGAGAGCGGATTCTCGTGGGTGATGTAGTCGTACTCTTTCCGATCTCAAGATCGCGTAGACGATCCTTCCGGCGCTGCGTTCCGGCAGCGCTTCCGCGGTCGGTCACACGTTCGGTACTCGACGAAGACCTTCCTCTCCCTTGTTCCAGTAGGCAGCGGAGGTTGTAGCACTCTCCTCGCGATTCCGGCAGCACGACGGCGTGGTACCGGAAGTAGAGGGGAGATCTCGCAGGGCTTCGCCTTAAGCCGGAGCGAGTATGGTGGACTATGAGAGAGCCTTGGTGATCTAGGGTTTAGATGCACCAGGGAGGAGGCAAGGTCGGCGGTAGGGTTTGCCTAGGCGGCGGCAGCTTGCCCTAGGCGGCGGCGGCAGCAGGAGGTGGCGGTGCCAGCGGCTAGGGTTAGGGTTTGCGGGGCGTGGTGTTGTGTCTTGGAGGGGCAGCCCTGCCCCTCCTTATATAGGTGGAGGGGGCGCGCCAAGGGGAGGGAAGTCCCTCCCCAACTCGTTCTCCAAGTGGGCCGGCGGTGGAGGGAGGGAACTCCTCCCCAAGTAGGTTTCCTACTCTCCCTCCACCAAACAAAATAACCGTTTGACTTTTCAAATTGGTGTTTGACTTTTCAAACTAGGATTTGATTTATCCTTTTATTTTGTCCAGCGATGACACCTAGTACATGATGCAACCATTCCAACTTGTTATGACACATTCATGTACCCTTTCCCTCCGGAGTGCCGGACCTTCCGGAACCTTGTAGAACATTCCCGATGAAAACACCGGAACCATTCTCCAACACCGAAACAGGACTTTCCTTATATGAATCTTATTCTCCGGACCATTCCGGATCTCCTCGTGATATCCCGGATCCCATCTGAGACTCCGAACAACATTTGGTCTCATCATTCCATGACTACTCAACAACGTCGAATCCTTAAGTGTGTCTCCCTACGGTTCGTGAATTATGCGGACATGATCGAGACACTTCTCCGAACAATAACCAATAGAGGAATCTGGAAATTCATATGGCTCCCACATATTTCTACGATTACTTTGCGATCGAATGAACCACTTACATACGATACCAATTTCCCTTTGTCTCACGATAGTTTACTTATCCGAGGTTATGATCGTCGGTATCTCTGCATACCTAGTTCAACCTCGTTACCAATAAGTACTCTTTTCTCGTTCCCGTGATATGTGATCCCTTGTGAGCCAGTCACATGCTTGCAAGCTAATTGGATGACATTTCACCGAGAGGGCCCAGAGTATATCTATCCGTCATATGGATGGACAAATCCCACTCTTGATCCATGTGTCTCAACCAATACTTTCCAAACACTCAATGCCACCTTTATAGCCACCCAGTTACGGTGTGGTGTTTGATGTCATCAAAGCATCCATCCGGTAAAGGTGATATGCATGATCTCATGGTCGAAGGAATTAGGTTACTATGTATCAGAAAGCATATAGCAATTGAAACTATTAAAATGACTTGATCTTTATGCTACGCTTATCTATAGGAGTATGTCCACCATATCATTCTCCTAATGATATGATCTTGTTGTTAATAACATCTCAATGTTCATGATAGGGAAACCACAATCATTTATTAACCAACAAGCTAGTATTATAAAGAGGCTTTACTAGGGACTCTATTTTAGTTTACAAATCACACAAGTATTAATGTTTCCTTGTTAATACTATTATAGCATGAATGTAAACATTTATCATAAACACAAAGATATAATAATAACTATATTTATTATTGCGTCTAGGGCATATCTCCAACAAGATGTACCACCTTCCACCACCGCCTTACCGCTACCCATGGAATCCTTAGCCGAAACTTCAGCCATTTGGTTTGCGGGACTCTCCTGCGTCGCCTGTTCGCCGACAACAGCGAGCTCTGTGGAGGCACCTGAGTCCACTTCCATGGCGGAAGGGCCAGATGCTTCTTTAGCTTGAGAGCTTGTCGGAGCAAACAAGGTCTAGACGATGGGAGTGAAAGGGGCGATGGCGGGAGATACGTCGTGATGCAGCATATCCTTTATGGTTCTAGAAGCCCCCAAAGTTTTGGAGATTTTCTTCAAGCTGGTTGTGGCTTTCTTCATGAAACATGCAAAATGCATAAGTACGGGAATAAGACAGACAATGGACAATGTCGGAGAGAAAGAAGCTTACACAAGAGGGGGTGCTTTAGCAAAGGGAATCCCAATAACTTTTCTCTTCTCCGCCTCCATGGCGGCGGTAGTCTTCTTGGAGGCCCCACCCTCCGCTTTCTTCTTCTTGCCTCCATCGTCAGCGTCAGAGGTGGAGCTCTTCCGCTTTCGCAACAACGGAACATTGTCTTCGGACACGACCATGACTTCCTTCATCTTTGGATCATAGATTTGGACAGCCATGCTATCCTCCTCTAGATTGCTAAGCTGTTAAGTGAAAGGCTACCGTGTTAGATGAGATGGTAATGGCTAGATGGAAGAACTGGAGTATATGTCATGCATGGAAAATAAAATAGGTACCTTTGGGCACTTGCTCTCTACGAACATGTCGTAGGTGATGGTGAATCCACGCTTCCTATCCTTCACCTTGACGATGTCCTTGAGGCGAAGCTTGACAGAATCGCTCGAGAAGTTATCCTCGGAGATGCGGAGGCTATCCCTTCTATCGTTGGAATACTCGTGCATCAGCTTCGAGCGGTGCTGTAGAGGCTGGATTTGCCTGATGAACCAGCACATGGCTAGGTCCAATCCGGTCAAACCCGTATCTACGGACCACTCTATCCGCCTTATAGCGTGGGAAGCATCGATATCAGAGGGAAGGGAGGCCTGGGATCTCCATGTTGGGGCTTCAGCGGCAGCTCCATCGACGAAGTCTGGGTACGTTACTTCTCGGCCGACCAGAGGGAAATCTGGGCCGTAGAAGTAAGTACGCTGCCAGTTCTTGCAGGACTCTTAGCTGACGATGTCGGGGAACCGCCGGCCAGGATGGGTCTTAAAACTAATGGTGCCACAATTTCTGAGCTCGTCCTTGCCGGCTCCGGCTTCGCGCTTGACGGTAAAGAAATATATAAAGAGATCTAGCCTAGGCCTAATCCCTAAATAACCCTCGCAGAGCGCCGCATAGTTACTAAGCGCTAAGATGCTATTGGGGAAAAGGTTTTGTGGCTGTACTCGGAAATGATTTAGGACAACAAGGAAAAAGTTGGAGATGGGCAGGGAGACGCCGCGTACCATCTGCGCTTTGAGGTACACTTTTTCTCCGGCTTGGGGAGAAGGTGTGACCTCGCCGTCCGGCGCCGCCCGCCAGGCAAGCCCCTCCGTCGCGGGAAGGTAGCCCTCGTTAATCAGTTCTTTGATGTCGCGGTCTGTGATATCCGAACCACGCAAGTCGCCCTTGTACGAGTTGTACTCCTCCTCCATCAGCTCCAGCGCCGCTGGATTGTGGTCGACGCCGGTGGCCTCGACCACCGCGGACTTGGGGATGACCAGGCCCTCTGGGGGCACGATGATGGAGCTCGCCGGCTTCGCCGCGGCTTCGCCCGACGCCGCCATGGAAGGGGAAGAGCTGCTGCTGGCCATTGGGTGTGTTCGGTGGTGACTGGGGAAGATTGGGGAGTTAGGGTTTTTCGCATGTTGTGCGGAGATCTTGAGGATGCACTCGCTGGAGGAAGAAGACGATGCAGGGGAGAATGAGGTGAAAAGTAAATTTTCCACCGCAGTTACTATTTATGGTCTCCGGCATCAATATTCGTGCAGCTTGATCGAATGGTTGTCGCGTAGACGACGTGTGCGGGGACGTGCGCGGAAATTTCGCCACGTACCAACCGCCACCGCCAACGATTCGTATCGCTCGCGCGGGAAAAGTGGACATGATTGTGTTCTCTGCATTTGTGAGTTACGAGGCGTTGCTGACCTATGTCTCTGTATCCCTAGCTATCATAGGAAGATGAACCATCACATCGGAAGATTCTGGCATGAACAGATCCAGTCCGGCTACGGAAGAGTACGATAGAAGATTCAGCAATTCTCCGACTTACAAATTGGAGACGGAGAAAAACCTTGCAGGGTTCTATGGGGGGACTACAAGATATTGCTTGACGATTTGCCGACATCCATCTAGACGGAGCATTCAACATGAAGAGGCAAGACAGCGCAAGATCTCGGAGTTCTCCGGGGGCTACTGTTGGGGATATGCTATTTGGGTATCCTCATAGCATGTCCTCTATCGGGATAACCCGGGTGGCCCACAGTTGGTAGCATGGCCCATGGCCTGCTGGGCGGCCCAGTTAGATGGATACAGAAGGGAGGCCCATGACGGATAAAGGAAGGCTACGGTGGAGTCACCAGCGTACCCAGAGCCTTGAGTACAAGACACGCTAGACTAGTAATAGACAGTGTAGGACTTTGTAACCCCTGTCTAGCTAGGACTTTTTCCTGTAACCCTAGGACCTAGCGACTAATAAGTCGGGCCTATGGGAGCCTTTAGGGCACAATATCATACAACCTAGTATCGGTTAGCATACACCTCGCACAGTGGACCAATCTTTGTAACTCGGCGTATTGCCATTATAGTGATTTATAGCAGGAGTAGGATTCCGCCACCGTTGTGGGATCTGAACCTGGGTAAGCTGTGTTACCTCATACCCGTCAACCGTCCACCTTCCCCCGCGTCTCTAAACACGCACTGTGAGGACCCCTCCATGGCATACTCGTCGGCAATACCACGACATATACGCAGATCATGTATGGATTACACACATACATCACATGTATATGAACCATACCATTCACAGCTTCCTGCAAAAACAAGTTATGCATAGATACCATATCTACTGGTGTTGTGAAACCCGCAACGACCTCTAAGGATCTATGACAGGGCGGAGCCGGCGATCCAATCAATCTTGCACAAAACCGATCTATCTCATAGATCTACCACCGAAACCCTAAGTACATACAATAGACCACCGCATGCATATCACATATGCACAAATCAAGATCCTAAAACCAGAAGCTTATGTTCTGATACTATTATTGGGCCGCGGGCCGATAAACAAAAGTTTTATCTAACACGGTGCTCCCAAGATCCATCTCAGGTAATAGGCCACGAGATTTACCACTAGATGCGTAGGTGTGGATTATCGATGTAGCGCGCTAAGTGATGCCATGTCGATCAATCTCACGAACAGCTCCTTTGAATCCGTGTGAACTCCTTCGCCAGATCCCTTTGTCTCCAGCGCCGCACGTGCAACGCCTCTACCGGTATCCACACATACAGAAAGGAGCACGGGCAGGGGACTGCTAGATCCTGTCTAACCTGATTTGGAAGTGGAGAAAGTGACGGATAGGTCAGGGACTATCCCTTGTTGCTCCACTTATATACATACCTAGTTGGGCTCAACTCTTGAGGCACATTTAGGCTGTAACCCAACTACCACATGGATCTCATCCACATGTGCTCCTTACCCTTAAGTGTGTGACCCTGTAGGTTCACGAACACATGGACATGACATGAGATACTCCTCCAAGTATCCCGTCATGGCTTTGAGTCATACTCACTCCCATGAATACTTGGTCTCAAGTCGATAGATGGTAGCGGCCTCTAGCAAGACGTGTCATCTCCCAAGTGCCGTAAAGTCTGGAAGACAAACCTTCCATGTGACTTTCGTCCAAGTCCCTTTGCCACACGATATACCTTGTTAAGCTATAGGAGAGTTGTTGCCATCCCTTTAATAGCTTAACCCTCTTCTCGTTCTGTGATATACAATTCACTGCACTAACTCTTAGTATGACTCCTCAGTTAACACTTAACTGAATAGCGCATGGCCATGCTTCCGAGTTATATCACACGAGAGGGCCCAGAGCTATCTCTCCATTATGGAGGGGGAAATACCATCTTGGCAATCCATGTCACATAGCTTGATTCACAACCAACCCGAACTCTACCTTTATAACTACCCATTTACGGAACAACGTTTGGTAGAACCTAAGTCGGATCATGCGATCACCTTAGGTCAAAGGATTCCATTGTATGAGACTGCAAATGAGAACATGCTCGGTGCATCTCAAATGTGGCTTAATAACTTTATGAATACTTTAGGGAATATCATCATACGTGATTGCCTCTAGGGAATATTCCCAACAAAGCAACCAAGTGCACGCAAGAGGGGGCCACTGGCCAAGTCGGTGCCAGAATCGGCACCGCCGGACCACCCGCCGAACCAGTCGGTGCCAGGCCCGGCGGGACCAGACCCAAGTCGATGCCCCGCCAAAATTTTCCTCAATACACCACTTTGGCATATGCTGAACTGAACCGGCACATCGCCAAACGAACCGGCTCCAGTCCCGGCTTGCTAATCTCACCGCCGAACCAACCGGTGCTAGGGCCGGGACCGTCGAACTGACCATTGAACTATCTTGCGTGCGGGCCGGCACCGCCGAACTACCTTGTTTGCGCACAGGTTTGAGTTTGATGCCCCGGAATATTCCCTTACCTACCCTTTCGCCCCTAGCACTATAAATATCCCCTAAGGCCTTTCACTTTGACTTGGACTTGTTATTAGAACTAGAAGGAGAAACCCCTTTGTGGATCTCTATATAGTTTGGTCTCATGCTCCTTCATGAGGAGCACCTAGTTGTTAGATGTATATTTGTATATTGTATGTCCCCACTTGTTAGGGGGTTTTCCTGCATATTTCCACCTGTACATGTACTATATATTGTGGCCTTTGGCCCCCAGAAGAATACATGTTGCATATTCCTGACATGGTATCAGAGCTAGGTTAGACCGTTTTTCTGCAACATCGTCACAGCCGCCACCCGCCCCTGTCGTTGTTGGTTTTCTGACGTCGCCGCCGCCGGTTGCCGCCGTCTCCGGCCATCTCTCCGGCCATCTGCTCACCAACCGCCGTCGTCTGTCCCGTTCTCCGTATAGCAGGCTCGCCGCTGCCAGCCGTCTACGGGCCGCTCGCCCCTGTCCTCCAGCTCATCGCCGACCTCCACCACCTATCGTCGCTGCCTTCCTACCATCTGCACAACCGGGCCGCCGCCGCCAGTAGTCTATGGGCCACCGCCGCCTGCCCCGGCCCTCCTCCACCCTTGGGGCCCTGCCGGCCACCTGCCGGCCCTCCTCCGCTCTCCAGGTCGTCTGATTCGTCACCCCAATTCGATCTATTATTCCTCGTCGGGCCCCGCTCAGATCTAGATCTGAGAGTTGACTTCGAAAAAAAATTGGGAAAGAAAGAGATGTATTTTGCATCGGGCTATGTTGCGATTCCTCGCTGCCCGGTGATCTTCGATGGCGCGAATTATCCTGATTTCGCTGCCTTTATGCGCATTCACATGCGCGGTCTCTGTCTTTGGGTGTGCTCTCCGGCGAGGTCCCCTGACCGTCGTGCCCCCTGCTCCTGTGGCTCCTCTTCCGCCGACGCCGATTGTTCTCGGCGCTGATGCTTCTCAGGAGGCCAAGGACGCAGCTCAGAGTGCTGATAATAGTGTTGTTGCTGCTTATGACCTAAAGTTCAAGCAGTACTCTGCTGATCTCGAGTCCTATCGCCACGCTCTGACTTCCTACACTCAGTGGGTCGATGAGGATGCTCGTGCTGCTGTTGTTCTCACCTCCAGTGTTCTGCCCCAGTATGCTGCTGAGTTCATGAGTCTCCCTATTGTTGCCGCTCAGTGGGCACATCTTCGTCAGCGCTATCAACCGTCTAGGGATGCTCTTTACCTGTCTGTGGTTCGCCAGGAGCATGCTCTTCAGCAGGGTGATTCCACTATTGATGAGTTCTATACTCAAAGTGTTTCTATCTGGTGTCAGCTTGATTCTCTTCGTACTGCTGTTTGTGGCACATGCTCGTGCTGCCAGATTGTGCGCTCGGATTTGGAGTTTCACCGCATCTATGAGTTCCTGTCTCGGCTCCTCCAGGAGTTTGAGCCCCGGCGTGCTCAGCTGAATGCTCGTGGTCGTGTTCCGCTCTCTGAGGTGTTGTCTGAGCTTCGGGCTGAGGAGACCCGTCTCCGTGGTGCTGATCTTCTTGTGGTTCCATCTGTGCTTGCTACTCGTGGTCCTCCTATGTCGTCTGCTCCCTCGACTCAGCCGCGGTCCTCTGTGCCGCCGCCGATACTACCCACTCCTCTAGGTCAGGGTCAGAGTCAGCACCAGCAGTCTCAGGGTCAGAGTCAGCACCAGCAGGCTCGTGGTCAGGGTCGCCATGGTTCTCTTCGTCACTGCTCTTACTGTAACAAGGATAGCCACACTTGGGCCACCTGTTATACACGGGATCCCAGTTTACGTCAGCAGCACCAGGCTCGTGGGCAGTCGGCTCCTTCTGGATCTTCAGCAGTTGCTCTCTTCGATCGGGACATTATTAGGAGTCTTAGCGATCTGCTTGCTGCTACAGGCTCTTCTTTGACAGGCACTGCTAGTTCTGTGACTGATTCTTCAGGCACTGCGCGACCACCACCTTTGACGATAATGGCATTGCTGAGCGTAAGCATCGACATCTTCTTGAGACCACTCGTGCCATGATGATTGCTTCTTCTCTTCCGCCGCATTTCTGGGCTGAGGTTTTGTCTGATAGTACAGGTGCTATTAGTGTTGCACGTGATCCGGTCAAGCATGAGCTTACCAAGCATATTGGTGTTGATGCTTTCTATACACGTGCTCAGGTGCAGGCTCAGGTTGTTGCGCTTCAGTATGTGCCTTCAGATTTACAGTTGGCGGATTTCTTTACAAAGGCACAGACCATTGCGCAGCATACATTCTTTCTCTCCAAACTCAGTGTTGTGGAACCACCATGAGTTTGAGGGGGGTGTTAGATGTATATTTGTATATTGTATGTCCCCACTTGTTAGGGGGTTTTCCTGCATATTTCCACATGTACTGTACTATATATTGTGGCCTTTGGCCCCCAGAGGAATACATGTTGCATATTCCTGACACTAGTATCCCAAACCTCTCAGATCTTACTTTATAGTGTTCGGTTGTACAAGATGTTCATATTGAGTTTTCTCTTATGAAGATATCAAGATCTCGTCAAGAATCTCACCTCGTCGTGTCGGATTGAGAAGGATTTCTTGCCCAATACCGATACATAGGATTATATTGGACCGGTAGCCACCAGTGTGAGCCAACGGTGTGTACTTATATTTGTGTTTTGCTTGAGTTCATCGTGTTCTTCGTGCGTGGAGTCCATCGAGTTTATCTCTCCCTCTCTCCCCGCCTTGGTTCACCGCAAATCCCTCGAGAATCGTGAAAGATCGGCCAACCTAAGGGTCACCCCTAACAGTCTTCCCATGTGTTCCCGTCGCTCTCCTCCTCGCCGTAGGCCTTGACTTCCACTTGTGTGTAGCCTTGAAGCCACCGTTGATGATATCGGCCATGATGGAGTCGCCATTAGGCATACCGCCGAACAACCTCTAGGCGCCCTGGATGCCGCTGCTTGCGGTGAACTAGTGGAAGTCGGGCTGAGGTGGAGGCGCGCCACCGGTGAAGAGAGGACGACATAGGACCGGAGATCCAGTGTATGCAACATTGAGGTCGGTGTTGAAGGTGTTGGGGTCAAAACTGCCGAGAGGGTCAAAGTCATTGCAACCCTGCGAGCACCACAAGAGCTATGGCGTTGAGTACCTTGACTTTCATGGAGCACTGCGGATAGGCCAGCGAAACGCTTGACGACAAGGGCGGCGAGACGCTATTTTGGCTCCCCCATGCGCCGGGGATGTTCTGGCCGGCGAGAGGAGGTGGCACCATCCCGTTCTGAATCTCTGACACCTTCCACAACCTCGTTCTCATCTCTCTCCCTCTATGTCGACAGACGGCATTCTCGATCTTTCACCGCTGCAGGTTGATCGGAAAGCCCACTCGGCGTTGGACAACCCTTCTGGCTGCTCCTTCTCGTCCTTTCCCTTCTTCGAGGGCAGTGCATGATCTGTCGTACGAGGAGCTTGGTACTTTTTCGGTGGCATGGCGGTGATGTCTCGTCTGGTGGGGGAAATGGCGGAGTAGGTGGCGAGACATCTGGAACAGGGACGGGAATAGACGCTTGCGCTATCCTATAGCATGAAGATACAGGCTCCAGATCAGTAGCACTAGCAGGACACGGTCGAAAAAAAAACCCGTGTCGTCCTCTCCCCAGGGGCGACACGGGCGGCGCCCCAAACCCGCTTGCACCTAGTCCTCCGCCACCCCCCACCCCCCACCCTCCCCGCCGCTGCCGGTGGTCTCTGTCGGGAAAAGCCCGGGCGGAGCAGGCGGCGGCGGAGCCTCTCGTTTCTCCGGCGGAAGGGCAGCCTTTGGGCGCGATGGGGATCTGCGTCAGATCGGCCTGGGCGTGGGCGTCATGGTGGCGGCTGCCATGTGCGCGGGCCGGCGCTGGTCGGTGTGGTCTCGCTGCTCCTCTGGCATCGGTAGTTGCGGCGGCTGCCATGGCGGCGAGCGAGCTCTGCCATGAGGGGCTGGTTTGGGCCCAAGTGGGCTAGATCTGGGCTTGTCGGGCCCGAACAGATCGCTTGCTGATGCGGTCTCTGCCTGCCAAGGTTGCTCCGACCTGCGGCAGGGTGTGGCTTGACTGGTGGTGGCCGGAGCTGCTGCTCCGGTGGTGGCAGTGTCCATGTTTTTGCCTATTCTTGACCATCTCGGTCTCAGATCCGGTGAATTTGGGTGCTGTTGTGGGTGTTGGAGCTGGCAATGGGGTGAGCAGCGGTGGCAAGTGTGCCGAGGCATGGCGGTGGCTGTCTGTTGGTGGGGATGGATGGTGATGTTCTGGCCATTTTGGGCATGAGGTAGGGGATGCAAGCCAGGTGAAAATCTCCTCCGGTCGACGACCGGAGCTCCTGCTGGCAACACCCATGGGTGTTGTTTACCTTCCTGAAGTCGGCATCGGGGCGGTGCTCTTCCTTCTCTGTCCATGGTAGCTCCAGGGGAAACCCCAGATCCTCGGGGTCGGACGACGGTGGCGCTAATTCGCTGCTCCCTGTTGAGGGCCTCGTCTTTTGGAGTTGCCTTGGCCAGATGGCTATGTGGGTTGTTTTTGCCAGTGGTGAGGTCTTGGTGAGCGCTGTTCGATGGTGTTTTAAGCTCTTGTTGCCTCGCGCAGTGCTTAGGATTGCTCATTTGGTGAAGTTTCTCAAATCCAAGAGGAGGCGGAGTGGTCTTCTCGGCAGATCTATGCCCTTCGGTGGCATCGGCGATTTTTGGAGTCGAGATGTGACCTCGGCTGCGGGATGCCCTTCGATGGCGGCTGTGTGTCTCCTAGCTTCGTTTTAAGGCCAAGAGGAGGAGCGGTAGTCTTCTCGGTGGAACTCTGCCCTTCGGTTGCGTCGGCGGCTTTCGGAGTCACGACGCGGCCTCAGCAGGGGGATGCCCTTCGACGGCGGCCGCAAGTCACGTTTGCCTTCTCGGTGGAACTTTGCCCTTCGGTGGCGTCGGCGGCTATCGGAGTCGCGACGTGACCTCGGCAGGGAGATGCCCTTCGAAGGTGGCTGCAAGTCACGCATGTCTTCTCGGTGGAACTCTGCCTTTCGGTGGTGTCGACGGCTCTAGGAGTCGCGATGCAACCTCGGCTAAGGGATGCCCTTCGACGACGGCTTGACTCTCCTAGTTCTGCAATGTGTTGAGTGATCGCTCGGCAAGCGAGTTTCATTTGTCTTCGTCTCCTTGGCTACGGGATCCTTCTGATCGATCCACCTACATCCTTTTCCTGCTCTTCTCGGTCATCTCTTTTAGTTGTCTTTTAGTTGTGTGCTATGTTTTAGCTTGTACTGTTCTTTTCTCCTTCACTTTCTCACTTGTAATTTTTGACTCTGTACTTCAGTCTCTTTGACTTATAAAATTCAGGCTGGCTTTGGCCCGCCGTAGTACAGTCAAAAAAAAAAAGACAGGCTCCAATGTGAAAGTTCATTGTCTTCAAAAGCGGCGGACTCCCATGTTTGGTTATCTAGATGGTGTTCATTTTCCTAAAAGAAACAGAAACTAGTGACGCTGTACATTCCTCAGAAGATCTTATACTGTACTAGTAGATTAAAATCTTCCGTTGATTATAGTATGGAGATGGAGATTAAAATTTTCCGTTGATCTAGTCTAGAAGAAAATATACGGAGTATATCAACTCTATTTTTTTAAACGTTTTTTGTGTCTAATCCCAACTCCTCTCTCAAAAGGTAACCCCGGAGTTGAGCCGGACTCTGGCGAAAAGACGTGTGCATGCGGTATAGGTACAGCCCCCCATTGTCTTCTTCTCGATCGAGAGCAGACACATATATATGCACGACACCACGCGTACGAGACAACCGTAAAACGACGTGACTTCACCGCGAAGGCGCGGCCCTCCACGCTCCAGGCCCCGCCATGCCGTCGTCCACGCTGGGCATCGCGCCGCTGCTGGACGCCTACTTCCGGCGCCGCTTCACCGCGGCGGGGCTGGTCCAGGAGACCGTCCAACTCGACGGCGGCGCCACCACGGTGCACTGCTGGCGCTTCCCTCCCGGCACGGGCTCGGACCTCCCCGTCCTCGTCCTCCTCCACGGCTTCGGCCCGCCGGCGACATGGCAGTGGCGGCGGCAGGTGGGCCCGCTCTCCCGCCGGTTCCGGCTCCTCGTGCCGGACCTCCTCTTCTTCGGCGGCTCCCGCGCGGACGACAGCGCGCGCACGGAGGCCCACCAGGCGGAGGCCGTCGCGAAGCTCGTGGGCGCGGTCGTCCCGGGCGGCGCCCGCGTGTCGGTGGCCGGGACCAGCTACGGCGGCTTCGTGGCGTACCACGTGGCGCGGCTGCTGGGCGCCGGGGCCGTGGAGCGGGTAGTGATCGCCAGCTCCGACCTGCTCAAGGGCGACGCCGACGACCGCGCCCTGCTGCGGCGCGGCGGGGCCGACCGCGTGGAGGACGTGATGCTGCCGCGCACCCCCGAGCGGTTGCGCCGGCTCATGGAGCTCGCATACCACCGCCCCCGCCGGTTCGCCCCCGGATTCGTGCTCCGCGACCTCATACAGGTAAACTGACGGCCGCCCTTTTTTTCCTTTTCTGCCGGCTCGCGTCACGACTCACGAGCCTGGAGTCGGGACACAGGTGTAGAGTTCCTAGAGACTCTGGATCATACGTGTCCATGGCCGGACTGCCACGTAGTCCCGTAACCAGGCGTTCTCCAGAGACCATATCGAAATTTCGCCTGAATCTCTGCTGATGGTCGCGTGCTGCTGCTCGGAGGTGATCGTGCTCGCCCTGTCTGTCCAGCCTGAAGCGCGTGTGGGGCGTGCCCCAGCAGATTCGTTCGTCCACCGGCCACGTACGCCGCGCTAGCTACCACTACCAGTCTATCGTCACCATCCACTCTGAAAAGTACAAGCTCCGTTCTTCCGATCAAACTCCCAACGGCCGTTCTGTTGCGGAGGCCCTTCCTACCTGCCTACCTGCTGCTCTTTGCCAACTTTGTCACAGGAGAAAGGGGGCTGGCTAGTGGGCAGGTGAACCTATATCGCAACAAACCACAATATGCCTCGCCGTCCGTCACCTTCCTCCAGCCTTTTGGACACAGAAGTCCATGTCAAGCGACAAATGAACTGTTTGTTAGACGGCCGTACGTCTCGTCTGGGACACCACTCACTCAAAAGGCCCCGCCATGCTTTCTAGAAACTCTCCTAGCCGCCGTGGGAGCAAGTCCAGTAGATAGCCCAAAACCTCCCCTGTAGCCGAAAGCAGGGGAAAGAAGGACAAATTTCGCCGTGGGAGAAGCATCCACCTTGATTTTTTTTTTACTTTGTGTGGTGTGGATAAAAACTTGATTTGATTTGAGTAACAGTACCATTTATGCAAAACTTGTGTGTTGCAGTACCTCTACACCGACAACGTAGAGGAGAAGAAGGAGCTAATCAAAGGGATAACCCTGGGAAACAAAGACAAGTTCCAGCTCACCCCACTCAACCAGGTACATACTCAAATCAAATTCTACAGAAAAAAACAAGGGAGTGCATTGCCAAATTTCTGCAATCAACTTGCCAATTTAACTCAAACATGTTTTCTTCACCCCATCTCTGCGCCATTCAGCAAGTTCTCGTGCTCTGGGGAGAGCACGATCAGATCTTCCCCATAGAGAAGGGACACCAAGTGGCAAGGTGAGCACACCACTCACCTAATCTTTGCTTGGTTATGTAATCTGGTCGCAATTCTGTCGATCAACTTGTAACTGATGAATGGTGGGTGCAAACTGATGCAGGCAGCTAGGCGCGAACGCTAGGCTGGAGATCCTGAAGAACACCGGCCATATGCCACAGGAGGAGGACGCGAAGAGGTTCAACGAGGCTCTGCTCAACTTCTTGCTCCCGGCTCAGAATTCATCCCTGTGACGTGATTTTCGTTGTCGATTTCTGATGTATTTTACCTCTAGACAATAGTCAGGATATCCAGGGGGGAAAAAGGTTTGTGACAGTACCGAAGAAAATCTTTGGCTTGTTCTTGACCAAATGCTCTGTTTTCTTCATATGCTTGGCCTATGATCTTGTCACCAAATTAGAAGAACGCACATCGCGAGGCAGCACCAATAATTGAGTGTATTGTATTATGGATTCAGAAGGACAGCATAGGACTTTAGACACTGTGTTCTCTAATGCCAAAGCTTTGATATTAATTTTGCCAATCCTAACGTCTGGTTCTCGCGAGTTTAGACTTGTCGAAACAAGAAATTGTTGCATTGGTTGAAGTTCATTCGAAGCAATGTGGGAGAGCCTTTGGTGCATGATCAGGTTAAGATCCGAAGAGGAACATGCGAAAGCAACACTGCAGTTTGGGCGGGTGGTGTGAGAGAGCAGACAGCAGAGCCGGGAACTGTTCTGCAAGGGGACAGTCAGCGACCCAGGTGTCAAGCCAGAAGGATGTGGAGGATCCTGATCCAACTGCAACTGAAGTGGCAGATCGAAAGAAAGGGAGACATGCAAAAGGGTCTTTCCAAACGTTTGAGTCTAGACGACGGGGATCCCTTAGGTCGTGGTTACCTGTCCAACTGTAGCGACTAGCGAGAGCTAAACCAACCTTTCAAAGGAAGTCCAGTAGAGTGAATCTTGCCTGTGCCTAAGGAGAAGGCAAATGTTCCTTGTTCTAAGAGCATCTCCACTCGACTACCCAGGACACCGATCTGGACGCTGAATTTAGTTCCGGACGCCAAAAATCAGCCCAGTCGCGTACCCAGGAACCTCTTTTCGTTCGGATTTGGCCAACTTTGGTCCGGACTTCCCAGACCCGGATCTCGTCGTGGATCCTGGCAACCTGGTCTTCTGGAGGCGGTTCTTTGCTGACAGGCACCTCTAGGATCTATGGACCGCCGGGCTCGCCGCCGCCGCTGCGAACTCTCGCCGCCGTCATGGAGCACATCCAGGCCGGCAACCACCCCCGCCTTGGCCTGTAGAAGCGACGTCCGTCATCGATCACGGCGGCAGCCTTTTCCTAGTTAAATTCGATGTAATATGTGCGTCCTTACCCTAGTTAATGAAATCCGCCTATATTCGTCCAAATTTCGCCGAATCTGGGAACTCGGCCTGGGATGCGAGTGGAAAACTCGGTGTTCTCAGGCCGAAAACGAGTTTCATCCGGCCAAAAAAAGTTCCGGATTTCAGCCTGAGTTCGCCGAACGAGTGGGAATGCTCTAAGATAGGAGAAACAAAGGCCCCCATTTCCAACAGGCCGACAAACTTCGTCACAGGCCACTTCGCATTGACCTCCGTTGACTTGATCTTCCCCGGCCCAAAAGAAAGTGCAACAACGTTTATCGAATTCAGAGATGGTAGTCATAGAATTAGCTAGTGAAATATGTTTCCCAATTTGCAGATGTATCAGTACACGTACTTACTGAGCAAGCAAAATATTGTACTGATGCAAAGGAGAACCTTCCGCTAGCAAAATCCCTCGCCTCCCTGCCCAGATGCTAGGAATCATCGAACGTTATCCCAATTCCCAGGTTCTTCCATCACACGTAAAATAAGCAATATCTGAACAAATGTGGAAAGAAATAAGGGGCATCAATCCCATCCTCTCTGCACAGCAAATCTCTGAACATATCTGTTTGTTTGAATGCTGAGCCAGTCATGGAAGATGTGATTCTTTCCTGGAGAGAGAATACCATAACTGAAGTCCTGAAGCCTCCCAAGCACCATAGAGCAGCCGATGCATGTTAACCAAGTCATGAAGTCCACCAACCTTATACGGAGCGTTACTGCTACAGATATGTGTGCTAAGTACGTACTGGTGACATGCAAATTAATTTAGTATCAACCAATGAGTGAAATGCTAGTAATATCAAGTCGCAAACCCAACTCTATCATGTAACAAAACCAGGCCGATGAACCGCATTTGATTGCACAATCATCACTGCTTCTACAGCCACAATAGATACATTCAGAACATGATACTTCAGAGTTCAGATAGTCCTTTACCACTTGGCAAAAAAGAATCAGGAAGAAGACTGAACTCTAATTAGATAACTAGGCACTACCTCCATCAAAATTTCTCAATGAGTTGCAAATGAAGAAGAATACCAAGAAAACTGAACATCACCAACGCGGTTAACCCTTTCAGAGGCCAGCGATCATTAATCATAGCAGTCTTCCTCTGTCACACAAAAGGTTCTCTTTTATTAGCAAGCTTTGCAAATATATACACCACTGATTTTGGAAGAAAAAGAAGGTAGCAGTAATATGAATAGAACATCAGATGGAAACTTACGTGCTTCCGCCTCTTGGTTCCAGTCATCGTCGTCATCATCAAACTCGATATTCTACAGGGTGAGACCATGGGAGTCAAGGTTTGAGTGCTAGAGAAGAAAATACAGAAGACAGGGAAATGATATATAGCTGCTCTATCCATTTCATATTTGTTGATGTGACGGAACACACATGCATCACATAATTATTCCAAAACTATACACCATCTAACACCCATTTTCCTACATCAAAGAGAACTTAAATGCATAAAGTTCCAATATACCCACCTGGTTATAATCATCATCTGAACTTTCTTCCTCTTCTGCTTCCTCCTCGTCCTCGACATCCTCCTCTTCACCATCCTTTTCGGCCTTGTTTTCTCCATCCTACAAGTACCAAATCTCTATCAACATGGTAGCATAACCTCAGTACTTCCAAAATGTGAAACAGAGCCTACGGCTCTAAACTAGTAATAATATGTCCACAGCCAAAAGTGCTTTTCAAATTGATTCCAGCAATCTGAAAGAAAATCAAAAGATAGTAATGCGGCTTGCCTTGTGCTTCTCTTCAAGCTTCTCAAATACTTCAAATGCCTTATCAACTGTGAAATAGGAAGACAAGATCCATGTAAGAGATCAATGCATGTAAGGCTAATAATTTTTAGCCTACCAATAGACATGCCAAAAGAATTGTGTTAACAAGGCAGTTTCCTTAAAGAAAATCCCTGAAGATGTCACAACTCAGAAGCACAAACAGAGAGGTTCATGACAAAAGTAACAACGAAATTATGCAATGATTTGTGAAATAAAGCAAACCTGAATCTTTATCCCACCGAAGTTTTTTGTTGCTTGGTTGCACTTGTTTAAAACCTGAATGGAACATAATGTCAAGGGTCTATTGTACTGAAATCACGTAGCAAACAAAAAATAATAATGTATGCACAGTGCTTTATTCGAGAGTCAAGACTACCATCCAACAGTTCTGCAGGAAAATTTCCAGGAGTTAGTTTGAGGTATGATTTCAGAGATTCACGTTTGCTCTGTGTTTTGCGCTTCCTGTCAGAAAATCTTTCAATCTCTTTGTCGTCATTTTCTGAGAAGATAACAAGTGAAAATTAATGAGACAGAAATCAACAAAACAAAGTAGAAAGCGCTACCTGTACAAAAGAGGAAGCAAAAACACTCAAAAGGAAAAGATGACGAGAGTCTCATTATTTATAGGCCATGAAGATATAAATGCAAATGGTGTAATATCGGATTTGACAATGGAATAACAGATATGATTACTAATTCTAGGCCATATAGAATAAGTAGAAAATGTGTCCCATACAGCACATCAAGTTGCATACAAGAACATTCCTCCATAAACAAATAAACAACAGGATTCATGGATCTTTTATCATTGAAGTAGTTTGGGTATCAATTGATTGGAATACAAACTGGGGAAATCAATGTACGAAAAACAGGGATTGTAGGGAAAAAATACAGAGGCTTCTCACTTGCTCAGTACAGTAACATAATAGTCATTATAAGCCAGTTCACAGATGAACTGAAAAATATCATCTCCTGTTTTTTATCAAAATTTCAAAGCCTGGGCTGTAATAGGACAGTTTTCCTGTTACCATACTCTTTGTTGCAGTCTATTGACTGACCATGAACCTAACTCTATTGGTCGGTTGATTTCGTTTTAGTGGAATCGGAGGCCGACTCCTGTAATTCTAAAAAAAGGACCATCTCAGTAAAACCACGCTGTATCAAGTTCATAGGCCCAACTAATAATTAAGTCCTGAATCGAGAAGCAAAATCCCATATATGTCATCAAACTACCTGGCAAAAAGTGTTGAATCGAGAATCAACATGTATCATAATGTGCAGCAAGAGGAAATGAGCAAAAACAGTTATAGTAAGTTCATTTACAATACTTTTCTTGGGGGCATCCAGCTCTAGGTGGTAGCAGGAATTCCTCATGAACTCCTCGAGTTTCAGGGTGGACTGTATCAGAGCCTTCTCCTCGTTGGTCGCCTTGGAGCATGTCATCTCGGGCAGAGTGATCTCCTGCATGGGACGAGCGCCAGAACCCGAGTGAATCCCACATCCCAATAAATTCGCCAATCCCAAACTGAGAGCGAGGCGAGCTGGCGGATACAGAAAAGGGGGGAGGTGTGTAGAGAGCGGAGGAGACTGACTGTACCGGGAAGTCCTCGTGGGGGGTGTGCTTCGCTTGGAAACCAAAATTGCCGGCCCCGAAGCCTCCTCTCCCGCCACGGCCGCCTCTGCCTCCTCCTCTCCCGCCACGGCCTCGGAACGACATCCTGGGGAACCCAAGCCGCTCCTCTCAGTGGCAGATGGAGGTGTTACGGGGACCCAAAATTTGGGGGAAAACGAGCTGTCGTCGGAGATTGGTGGGGGTGAGTCTCGCCGTCGTCGACAGTGGCCGGAGGAGAGAGAGAGGCGGCTAGGGCAGGGCAGGGGTGAGGCGCTGACGCTGCGGGGCGTGGCGGTTGATTCGGTGCGAGCGGAGTACCTACATTTTCTTTTACAATGGCGGAGTACTACTACAGTATATTTTAGTACCACGATCCATGCCTGGCCAACGGGCTGGCCCGGTACAGCACGGCCGTGAGCTTCACGCCGGCCCCATGCCCCGCCTTCAGGCCCCGGCATGGCCATTTGTTCCAACGGTTGGCCCACGGTATGTTCGGTCCGTGGGACTTGATTCAGAAAAATATATATAATTAGTAGAATGAGGTGATTTTTCATATGGTACAAGAAGTAAGTTTTATTAGTGTTATCTCATTAAAAACCTTACATCCTTATTAGGAAAAAGAGTATAACTTGCTTTAAAAAGAAAAAGGAAATTATACCAATTGCAACTAATTAGTTCTTGTGTCTTACTTCTCGTGAAACATGTGTCTGAACCAAATGACCGTTTCCATCTCTATGTTGGAAAATGTGCTACACAAAATAAAAATTTCTAACGCATAAACCAGATCAAATTATGCGGGAGAGAGACAACAGATCATACCCTCAAAGATCGAGCTAACGATTTTGTCGATGACGAGATTGAGGAAGACAAGCGTCGATCTCACAACGAGACTTATCAAGTCGTGACTAGATGAATTATCTCATAACGGCTTTGACGATCTTGTACCGCACACAACACCTTCACCGTATCCACTCATACGAGATCAACAACGTTGCGTCGAAATGCGATCAAGTGCACGATTCAAAGCAGGAGTGTTTGTCAAATTATGCATATGCATAGTATGAGGACGACGACGCCATCATGCATGCTCTTATAATATAACCGAAAGACTCTAAAGTATCGAAAAAACTATATGTAGTTCTTTCTACCACACTTTAAGATTCCAACCAGATCTCATATGGACGATGACATCGAGTAAAACACTCAACAAGATACAATCTCCATCAATGGGGAGCCATCGTTTGCGCATGATGTCGACCGTATGGATGTCGATGATGATGCTGATGATGTCGACCCTATGGATGCTGCAATAGAAAATAAGAAAAGACAAAGGACCAGAGGATACACGGTCAAGGAGGACAATGTAATTTGTGAGGCTTGGATGACGATTGGACAAGATATAATTTGCGTTGCTGAGAAAAAGGGAGGGACATATTGGCTGAGGGTTGGCAAGTACTTTCATCAACCTAGGAAATTCTAGTTGTATGTGTTCCATATTGATCGTAATGATCTCTCTCTCTTTAAAAGAGATAGTCATTCATCTAAGAGGAGTGCAACAAATTTTGTGGTGTATACGGGCATGTGGTAACGCGACCTGCAAGCGGTATCGGTGTTGCGGACATGGTAAAACCTCATCCATTTTACACATGTCAATGTACCATGCATATGTGAGTATGTCCAATGGATTCTCATCCATAGGTGTAGGTTATCCAAACTATGAAGTAATTCAAGGAGAAATATGACAACAAACCGTTCACCTTGACCCATTGTTGGAAGAAGATCAAGAAGTGTCCTATGTGTGAAACAAGATTTTTCCTATGTCTAGAAGGCTATAAGAAGTGTGTCAATGAATCGTCGATCATTGATCTTGAAGATAATGGACCAAGCACAGGTGGACCAAGCAATGGTGGCAGTGTCATTCGACCAAGGGGCCACACGATCACCAAGCAATATCTCAAGTGTGAAGCCTCATCACTTGCATTGTATGAGACATTGAAGGGGTTGATCGTTGAGAAGGAGGAGGCAAATGCTTAGAGGTATGATAAGTGACATCAAGATAAATAGGCCATGATGGTAAGATTTCTTGACCTCCAAAAGAGAGCTCGTGATGTTAAAAAGAGCAATGCCCGATCTAGAGCCATGGAGGTGGAGACCAAAGTGATGGCCTGGGAGAAACGGATCCGGATCATGATGATAGACTTGAGCATCATGAACCCGCCTAAAAGGGCTTGGTTTAAGAAGAAAAAGAAAATCCGAGAATGTGACGCGTGATCTCTTTGACTTACTTATCTTTGTGTATTCCATATGAAACTTGTGTATTTTGGACTTTGATTCAATACTATGGCACGTGAATTCCATGTTTTCGTAATTAGTGATAATTTATTGGCTAGTGATTCGATATTATGGCATATGAACTCTATGTTTTCGTAATTAGTGGTAATTTATTTGTTAGTAAAATTATTTATTTTGTTGTTACTCCGTTACATACATGTAGTCAAATATGTTGAAATGGAAAATAAACTGACCAAAATATCATGTCCAAACCAAATGGGACGCCCAGCTAGTTGCTTCCTGCCTCCAAATAGACCAGTGGCGAACATGCCTATGTTCACGGACCGACCCAAACGGGTCAAATCAGACGCATTTTATGTTCAAAATGGGGTGTCAAGGATACGGCACTGGAATTGCTTGCATCATCAAGCTCCGTCTACCTCCATAGTCCATATTCATAGGCCATACCACATACGAAGTGTTGGTATCATAAAAAATTTGAACTTAGTTTGAGTTTACCTAAATTTTTATCTACAAATCCCGAAGGTTTTAGGCCGCCTCGCCTCTACGATTGAATTGAGATTCCAACAACATTTTGAAATCAGGGATCCAACTTTTTTTTAAACTCTTCCTTCTCGGTGAAATGATCACAAGTATCAGCTTCAATTCCACCAAATGATCGACAGTTCCTCCTAGATGTGACAAAAAACCAATTGAAGGTAGTATATAAATTTGACAAAAAAGCGGTTTGTGTTTAAATTTTAGTTGTTGTTCATATGTAATTTCTCATATTTAAATCCAGGAACCGTTGCAAGTAATAGTATATTTCATTAAAAAATCTTTCGATTCAGCTCGAAGCTTCTGCCTAGCATGACCCTTATGGTGCTTTGGAGAATTTGACATGTCAGGAATGAGGTTGTACACGATAAACCTCCCCCTCCTGTTGAGGCTTCTAGGAGATTTCTCGTGAGCTATTGGGAATCCCTAATACAAGTTAAGTACCACTCCCAGCAGGATATTACCAAGGGCAAATTAGTTATGGATAGAACTGCAGATTTCCACACAATGCCATCTAAAATCATTGCACCTCCTGCTAAATGGGTTCCTCCCCCGGACGGCTGGTGTAAACTGAACACAGATGGGTCCTTTGAATGTGGGAGTGCTGGAGCGGGTATGATTGGCAGAGACTATAAGGGTGAAATTATTTTCTCTTCATGTCGACGGTTGTTTAATTGTCGGAGCCCTTTGGAGTCGGAACTACTTGCACTTCGGAAAGGATTGGCTCTTATTTTACATTGGTGTACCATGCCTGTGATGATGGAGGTTGATTGTGGTAAAATTGTGGTGATGCTTGGTAAAGCTGAAGTTGATAGATCAGTAAACAGTTCGATCATTGAGGAGATTAAATCTTTGATGAAGGCTCGTCAATCTGTATTACTCATATAAATAGGTGCCAAAATAATTGTAGCCACTACTTGGCGAATTATGCTAGAACCTATAGTCGAACGGCAGTTTGGCTCTCCTCTGGTCCAGAGGGATTATTGAGCAAGTGCCATTCAGATTGTAATAACTGATTCATTGAGTAATACAAGTTTCATTCGCGAAAAAAAAGCTCGAAGCTTCTGCCTGATGGTCGCGGCACCAAGTTATATTGCTACTATGTATGGTTAAAAGTCACACAAATATTCAGTCCGGTTGAGAATTTCTGTAGTTCCCAAACTGCTATGGCAAGTTTCATAAATTTGAACTTAGTTTGAGTTTACCTAAATTTGCAAGGTACAAATCCCTGAGGTTTTAGGCAGCCTCCCATCTAGCAGCCGTACGCGCTACCTCTGCAAGAGTTGCCGCGGTGCACAGCCTGAACCGCGCAGCAAGATATAGGCTCTCGATCCCAATTTCACAAGGTCTCCATTATATTATTCCCTAATCGCCAGCACAAAACACAATCGAAACCGAAGGTAAACATGAAACGCCTCAGAAGCTCGACCTACCGCCGCCACTTTGTTCCTAATCGAGCAATCCGGATGCACGGACGTGCCAAATTCCGGAAGCACATAACAGTGGTATAGAGAGGCAAAGCAATTCTCTTTATTCATCTCAAGATCGATCCAAATTTCACGAGGAATCCGTTATGCCAGAATCGACCACACACTCGGATCCAGAAACAACCTGAAACCTCCCATGATCATCAGAGGCTGGCCGCCGCGGGGGCGTCGACGACGAAGTCGAGCACCACGACCTCGTCGAGCAAGGGCCTGAGTGCGGCCTTGGCCTCCTGCACCTTGGCGTCCCCCTCCATGGCGTCCAGCTCCTCCACGCTGTCGAACACGGCCACCATCCCGAACTGGTAGCCCTTGGCCCTGGCGGGTGAGAAGTTCTCCCCGAAGCTGACCCTGGACCCCTTCCCCTCCCCTGTGGCCTTGGTGGCCGCGGCCACCTTCTCGACGAGCTGCGCGACCTCCAGCCCCTCCTTGACCTTGGCGAGGGTGAGGCGCACGGCGGAGCCTGGCGCGACGGGGGACGGGAGGTCCGCCGCGTTGACCCAGTCGACGGCGGTGGCGTCGAGCGCGTTGGGGGCCACGTGCGCCTGCACGGCCGCCACGTGGTCCGGGTGCACGGCGTAGGCGGCGAGGTCGGGCTTGGTGGCGTAGCGGGAGTGGAGGAGGTGGGTGGGGCCCAGCGCCTCGGCGGCCGGGGAGCGGAGGCGGAGCACGGGGCCCGCGTGGATGTAGGAGAGCCCCGGGACGAGCGTGGAGAGCGCCTGGAGCGAGGAGACCATGGCGGCGGCGGCGCCCGAGGACGCGGCCTCCGGGCGGACCTTGATGAGCACGAAGTGCTCGATCGGGGCCGCGATGGCGGGTGCGGCGGTGGAGGACATGGCGGCGGCGCGGACGACGGCGGAGGGCCTGTGGCGGCGGAGCGGGGACGAGGCGAGGAGGGGTAGGTGGAGCCGGGAGGAGGGGATGGCTTTGAGGCAAATCATGATGGTTCAGCCCGTGCGAGGAGACGAGATTAAAATCGAAATGGGGATTTGGGTGGACAGTGACCTGACCGTCACGCTCTTGGGCAGATGGAATTTTATAGTGGCGCCGTGGTGAATTCTTCTACTGGCACGAAGCGCACGGCACGGTGGCGGCTGCGCGCCAAATGCCAGTGCTGTACAGTGTGCTCTGAATTACTCACTCCGATTGGGTTCGTGAAAAAGATGTATCTAAACATTTTTTAATGTATAGGTTTAAATAAATCTAAACATTAAAATGTGTCTAGATATATCTTACTCATAAATCTAAAACATCTTATATACGGAGGGAGTAGTAGACGGTGCGTGAGTATTTTTGTATCTCATACGGATGGATGGTCGTGGTGTGTTTGTGTATGTCTCTGGTATTTCTCCTATACAAAGACGAAATACGTCATCGCCAGCTCAGGTATTCCATCCCATGTTTCACTTGTAAGTGGAAGCACACGTCCATAGATTTCTTTCGTCATCCAGCTATTTTTATAAAAACTACAAATAACTTTGCTGATAAAGACAAGGCAATGCTCATGCACTTTCCGTTAGCTCTGGTTTCGATTTTTCTTCCGGGAAAATTGTAGACCGTCCACTCCATTTCGCAAACCGCCACGAGAGCTCCCAGTGGAAGGAACTGGCATACAGCACTGACGGGGCCAGTAATAGTATACAAACACTTTTACACGTGCAAACAATATATTGCACTTACATTAGGCCAACCCAAAAGGACCGAGGCTCTCGGAAGGTGTAAAAACATCTTCAGTCGCGTACCTAAAACGATGTCCGACGGAAGCGCCGAATCGTTGCAACCCCTGCTATTTGAACCGTGTATCCCCAATGCCTCCCCAAACATACGATTTAAAACAAAATAGAAATTAAATTGGCCAGAGTTTAAATGCCTTGCAAGTTCATAGTTCTCTCCACGGTTCATTGTGATTGTTGCCGAGCATATTACAGAACCGACGCGCAAATAAAGCTAAAAGAACAGTGTCAATGCTCGTCGATGGCGGCTCCTTTTTCCAGATAGACGCCCTTGTCTTCCATAGTCGTTGCAGATGTCGTCGATGTCGCTCTCGTCGATGCCGTCTCTGTTGCCAAAACCGATGCCGATGTCGATGCTGATGTGGCGACTGCCTCTGACGCTCTCTTTGCCTCAACAATTTCTTGTAGGGTCATGTCACGGTACTACATGTGCGCTGCCAACACCTGCGGGTCCATCTTCGAAGTGTCAGCGGTCAAGACCAGTCCTCCTTCCTTTTCTTCATAATAACGACCCTCTCCTTCTCGATCACTATTTTCTAGTCTTGCTTCAACAACAACAACTTCCACCTTTGATCACTCTTCTCCTCCCGGATGAGCAAGTTGGACGATACATCAGCGAGAAACTTGTCAACCGACGCTTGCACCCGGTCGGATGATGCCACTTGAGTCGTGTCTACCTTTGCCTTCTTGTTGTCGATCGGGCGCCCCTCCGAGGTTGACAGCATCGCGTCCAGATAAATGGCATCGTCGAATGTCTTCACCAAATGGATGTGTGTTTGCCTCCATTCTCATCCTTTGAGCTTGGTGTAGCAATGAATGAAGGGAGGCCTTTGCTTTCATTTTTCAACTGGTACATTGATGTCTACGCACTTCTATTCTTATAGACAGTTGTTGGGCCTCCAAGTGCAGAGGTTTGTAGAACAGCAGCAAGTTTCCCTTAAGTGGATCACCCAAGGTTTATCGAACTCAAGGAGGAAGTGGTCAAAGGTATTCCCTCTCAAGCAATCCTGCAATCAAGATACAAGAAGTCTCTTGTGTCCCCAACACACCCAATACACTTGTCAGTTGTATATGTGTACTAGTTCGGCGAAGAGATAGTGAAATACAAGTGGTAACGGTGCCAGAAAATAGCTTGACGGTGAGGTAAAGACTAAAGCAAGCAAACATGCAACAGATCTAGATGCAAACGGTGTTTCAATGTTTAGAAACAAGGCATGGGGATCATACTTTCACTAGTGAACACTCTCTCATATAAATATCCTCTCTTCATGATACTACTCTTAACTACTCTTCGGTTGGACACTCTAATCATCGGTAGGGCTATAACATCACTCCTTAAAGTCCGTCTTCCCCAATCTAGATAACCCCACACTGTCACCTTGAGCGCTAGATGGTTCCAACAAACACCACAATTTCATAGAGACATCCAACTCCAAATATAACTCATAACAAATATTCAATCTAGCCAAAGTGCCACACACGGTATGCACGATGTCACTTTCACACATGTGGGGAAAAGCATGGATCTATTAAAGCACAAAGAGTATTTATGTAGACTCAAACCTAAGTGCTACCATGGCGTGCACGCTGTCACTTTCACACACATGGGGAGAGCAGAGATCTATTAAAGCACTTGAGTAGCAAGGTAGATCTACTTGATTACAAAGCTCATGACCACAACAAGATCATGCATAGAGAGAGAGATTAACACATAGCTACCGGTAGAGCCCTTAGCCTCGAGGAAGAACTACTCTCTCCTCATCATGGGAATCAGCAACGGTGATGAAGATGGCGATGGAGATCGATGGAGATGGCTCTGGGGGCACTTCCCCGTCCCGGCAGGGTGCCGGAATAGAGACTTTCTGTCCCTCGAATCTCCCTTTTGGTGGCGGCGGCGCTACGGAGGTTTTTCCGGAAGTATGATGGATTATTTAGGGTTTCTGCATCGGGGGCTTCTTATAGGCGAAGAGGCGAGGCTGGGAGGCGGCCGGAGGGGCCACACCCTGCCTAGGCGCGGTTTCACCCTAGACCGCGCCTGGGGGGTGTGGTGGCCCTCTGGCACCTCTCCGTCTCCCCTTCTGGCTTTGTGACGCCCACAGTAAAATATTGACTTTGGCTCTTGTCCCGTCCAATTCCGAGAATATTGATTTTCTGTCTTTCTAGAACCAAAAACAGAAGAAAACAGACAACTGGCACTGTGGCATCTTGTTAATAAGTTAGTTCCATAAAAGATATAAAAACACCTCAAAGTGTAGACAAAGCAAAGCAAAGTAGATACTAAACAAGCATGGAGCATCAAAAATTATAGATACGTTTCCGACGTATCAAGCATCCCCAAGCTTAACTCCTGCTCGTCCTCGAGTAGGTAAGTGATAAAAGAATAATTTTGAGGTGACATGCACCATCAAAACCAAGATCAAACCATTTGCAAGCGTTGAAAGCTAGGATCAAAGAACTCTAAACATGAGCATGAAAGATGGAGTTCTAACAGTAAGACAAAGTAATTATGCATGCAACATGAAAGGATACAAACAAAGATTCATGAATAACAATGCATTGAAAGACGTTTGTTTGTTTCACATATAGAAAACATGGCATAGTGGCATTCATCTTGTCCCTCATAAAGTAGCAAATAGATACATAGGACACCTTCAAAGTTCATAAGAGTGACTAGATACAAATAGCACAAGAACAAGTAATATCAACAATATGCATCAATCAATAAGTTTTGGGACAATGCACATAGAACTAAGAATGGCAACTATGCTCTCTTAATGGTGCCTAAAGTTAGAAGGTGGAGACTCAAATAATGGTGGAAGAAAGGCCCTTCACAAAGGGAAGTAGGGATTTCAAGTTTCAAAAAGAGCAAAAATTATTGTACTTGTTAGCTTTTAGCCCTCATTGCCCCTATCATAAGCATCTTGGAGTGATTAAGGTTAAAGTAAACAAACTATGGAGTATATGCTTGACAAAGTATAAGTTGGTAGTCTCAATTCCCTTGAATACGAGGGCCACACCTCATGTTACTCAACTTCAGTCACGTGTAAATTCTTGTCATTGTAAGTACATGCGTATCATAGAGAACCGCCAACGGGGTACCCCTTGCACATGGTACAGGAGCTATCCCATAACCAAAATGACAAGGCAAGCAGACAATGAGCATCTCAGCGATCTTTTTATTTACTATATGCATATCTTTTTATTGTGCTTCATAGATAGCTCACTATGGTGATGCTGCAAGTTTCCATCATGATTAGGCATGGCTTAGGATAGCGGCCCAGGCGTTTCTCTAACACAAAATAAATACTTCATGGACTTACAAGTTCCCTCTTTATTTCACACCGGTGACATCCATAGACAAAAGAGCATGATATCAACTGAGTACAAAGTACAAGTGCAATGTTGAAAACGTTCCCTGTGACAGCACAGTTCTGCTAATTCCAACGTATAAGTGCAAGCATATACAACATAGATGACACAATGGTTCAAGTTTATTAGGGGAAAAGAATATAAAGTGTGCCATCAAGTTTGTGAGGGCTTTAATCACTAAGTTTTCACATAACAAAAAGACTTTTTAATTGGAATATAGATGAAAACAAGAATATACTTGGAATGGTGTAACACACCATGCATATGAATTTATAGTGGACACTTTGGAATAACTTGGTTTCTTGGAAGTTGGAAGCATGAGTAGAGATTACTCATACAAGTGGAGGCTAGCAAAAGACTGGGAGCGACCAACTAAGAGAGCAATAATGGCCATAATCATGCAGAGCGACAAAACATTACTAATCAAAGCATAGAGTGGTACTACAAGTCAAGGACTAAATGATCATAGGGGCTATGGTGACTTGTTCATAGTCATAACATGGTGTGATCATGTGCCAAGTCAACCCAAACAAAGCATCAAAGGAGAATACCACAATACTATGCTTTTGTATGCTAAAACAACGCATGATTCCTTCAAGGTACATTAAGAAATCCTAATTGTTTGGAACAAGTCATGTTGCAGCAATAATCACTAAGCATATGGTAAAAGCAACATCTAGCATGACATGATAAAGTCTAATCCACAGTCAAAACAAGCTCCCTTGTACCACTTCAGCATGAAGCTTCCTACTCATTTCCAACACCAATCGACTTATTTGAAACAACTCACAAAGATAATAATCAATAAATATCAGTGAGCATGTCTCACAAATCCAAGAAGAACTAAAAAGTTCTAAGCTGAAAGCACAAGAAAACTAAGGCTGAACGCAGTGCTAGCAAAAGTGAACACTCACAAAACAATAAGAGTGAAAACTAGAGTGTTCTAGGCAATGGAAACAGAGTGTGTCTCTCTCCAAAAGAAGTGTGGTGTGACCAACAAACTTACTCAAGCAAACTAAGCAAACGAAAACCAAAAACGAAAACGAAGACGCTCCAAGAACAACACAACAGTGCATGAAACAATAAAAACGAAGTGTCTAGAAATACCTGAGATTTTTATTGATGAAGAAGGGGATGCCTTGGGCATCCCCAAGCTTTGATGCTTGTACCTCTTGAATATTTATTAGGGTGACACGGGGTGGCATCCCCAAGCTTGAGCTTTTGTCCATTATTCATCTCATTACATCATCACCTGCAAATTTTCCTTCATACAAAACTTCACACAATCTTCATTACCAACATTAGTGTATTCAAAAGATAATAGACCCTTAGGTAAAGCTTTGGAACAACAAGAATTTTCACTAAAAACACATGCTACTATAGCAACTCCTTTAAAAAGCTCATTCCCCTAAAGAGAACTCAAAAAGGAATCAATAAGAAGCAAATGCAAATAATGGCAGAAATCTGTCAAAACAGACCAGCAGGTAGAAACCAATTTTTTAAAAGACCTTATGTTGCTCAAATAAAAAGTGTTGAACTAACAAAAGTTAGCTAACATACTGGGGATTTATTAGTAAATTTTTAGCTCAATCCGACTTACAGAGACTCCTCACGAATTTTTACGGTGGAGCACAAAAATCTATTTCGAGACAGCAATTCCCCAAATCTTACTTCCCTCTCATTAGAGGTTATTCTTGGCACAAAAAGCAAACAAAAAGGATAAGGAGAGGTCATTACAGAAGTAATAACTTTCAAGACTCAAGAAAACTCTTGGGTTATCTCCCAACAAGTACTTTTCTTTAACGCTTTTAAGTTAGGCTTTATAGTTTGAGAAGATGCTCTCATAAGAAATATGAGTTGAAATAAAAGAGATCATCAAGAAGAAAATTCAAAACACATTTAAGTCTAACCCACTTACTATGCATAGGAATCTTATAAAGAAACAAATCAAAGAAGCACATAGTAACAAGCATAGGAAAGCAAAACAAATGCAACTTCAAAAATTTCAACATAAAGAGGGGAAACTTAATATTTTTTAGATGCATAAGACCATGTTTCCCTCTCTCATAATAACTTTCAGTAGCATCATGAATAAAATTAACAATATAACTATCACATAAAACATTCTTATCACGAGCCACATGCATAAAATGATCATTACTCTCCACATAAGCATAGTCATTCTTATTAATCATAGTGGGAGCAAATTCAACAAAATAGCTATCACTACTATTCTCATCACCATAGTCATCAAATATAGGAGGAAGATTGTAATCACAATTAACTTTCTCCTCAATAGTAGGTGGACTGAAAATATCATATTCATCATATATTGGAGGTTTGGTATCATCATAAGCAATAGAATAGCTATCTTCCAAAGCTGGGGGACTAAAAAGATCATTTTCATAAAAACTAGCTTCCCCAAGATTAGACGTTTCCATAGCATTAGCAACAATGGTGTCCAAAGAATTCATACTAATAACATTGCTATTAGCATGCAAATAAAGTTTCATAGGTTTTTTAATTTTCTCTTCAAACACTTCATGTCCTAACTCAACATAAACACTATAAAGCTCTCTAATTTTGTTGTTGTTTTCCATTAAGCCTAACTAGTGAAAACAAGAAACAAAAAGACAAAATTGCAGAATCTAAAGGAAATAACTTCGAGCACTCACACCGGAGGATGTGAGTACCTTTTACCTTATCTCCCCGGCAACGGCGCCAGAAAATAGCTTGATGTCTACGCACTTCTATTCTTGTAGACAGTTGTTGGGCCTCCAAGTGCAGAGGTTTGTAGAACAACAACAATTTTCCCTTAAGTGGATCACCCAAGGTTTATCGAACTCAGGGAGGAAGTGGTAAAAGGTATTCCCTCTCAAGAAATCCTGCAATCAAGATACAAGAAGTCTCTTGTGTCCCCAACACACCCAATACACTTGTCAGGTGTATAGGTGCACTAATTCAGCGAAGAGTTAGTGAAATACAAGTGGTAACGGTGCCAGAAAATAGCTTGACAGTGAGGTAAAGTCTAAAGTAAGCAAACATGCAACATATCTAGATGCAAACGGTGTTTCAATGTTTAGAAACAAGGCCTAGGGATCATACTTTCACTAGTGAACACTCTCTCATATAAATATCTTCTCTTCATGATACTACTAACTACTCTCCGGTTGGACACTCTAATCATCGGTAGGGCTATAACAACACTCCTCAAAGTCTGCCTTCCCCAATCTAGATAACCCCACACTGTCACCTTGAGCGCTAGATGGTTCCAACAAACACCACAATTTCATAGAGACATCCAACTCCAAATATAACTCATAACAAATATTCAATCTAGCCAAAGTTCCACACACGGTATGCACGCTGTCACTTTCACACACGTGGGAAAAAACATAGATCTATTAAAGCACAAAGAGTATTTATGTAGACTCAAACCTAAGTGCCACCATGGCGTGCACGTTGTCACTTTCACACACATGGGGAGAGCAGAGATCTATTAAAGCACTTGAGTAGCAAGGTAGATCTACTTGATTACAAAGCTCATGACCACAACAAGATCATGCATAGAGAGACAGATGAACACATAGCTACCGGCAGAGCCCTTAGCATCGAGGAAAAACTACTCCCTCCTTATCATGGGAATCAGCAACGGTGATGAAGATGGCGATGGAGATCAATGGAGATGGCTCCGGGGGCACTTCCCCGTCCCGGCAGGGTGCCGGAACAGAGACTTTCTGTCTCCCAAATCTCCCTTTCGGTGGCGGCGGTGCTACGGAGTTTTTCTAGAAGTATGATGGATTATTTAGGGTTTTTGCATCGGGGGCTTCTTATAGGCGAAGAGGCGAGGCTGGGAGGCGACCGGAGGGGTCACACCCTGCCTAGGCGCGGTTCCACCCTATCCCGCGCCTGGGGGGTGTGGTGGCCCTCTGGCACCTCTCCATCTCCCATTCTGGCTTCATGACGCCCACGGTAAAATATTGACTTTGGCTTTTGTCCCATCCAATTTCGAGAATATTGATTTTCTGCCTTTCTGGAACCAAAAAACAGAATAAAATAGGCAACTGACACTGTGGCATCTTGTTAATAGGTTAGTTCCAGAAAAGATATAAAAACACCTCAAAGTGTAGACAAAGCAAAGCAAAGTATATACTAAACAAGCATGGAGCATCAAAAATTATAGATATGTTTCCGACGTATCATACATGTCTAGCGCCTTGTCCAACTATGCAAGAAAACACGACTATCAACAACGACGATGTGTAATAGGGATGGCGCAGAACTTACCATATTGGTTGCGTTCATGCCACTGTACGCCCGAGCTTCAACGTTTGCATGGTAGCCATGAAATAAGTTCAATGTGGCTTGGATGATACCCATCAGGTTGACATAGCCTTTTGGATACCCTTCATTTGCATCACCGCGTACTCCTTGTTAAGGAAACGACGTTCATCAAACTCCTTTTTGATCCTACCTCAATAGGTGCCACTAGTTTGATTGGCGCTGATGATCGGATCTATGCTCACCATCTTCCAAGAATCACAAAAACATTGATCTTCCAGCGCCTTCCACCTCGGGCCTCACATGCATTGTTTAGGTATATCATTATCGGTCAGTTCTTATACATCACCTTCCTCCCCTTCTTCCTCCTCATCTCCTACTTACTCCTACTCCTCCTTCTCTTCCTTGTCGGTTCCATGGATGCCTTCATATTCCTCTTCCTCCTCCTCATCATCATCTTTCCAGGTGCCTCATTATGTGTCATCATGCTCCCCGCTTGCCCCAACGCTGCACCTTGACATTTAACTGAACACATTAGCGGCGTTGTTGTGGTACTCGAGCGGGCCTATTTGTAGTGGTGACAGTAGCGTCCCTATGTAGGTATGGTTGAGGTCGGCATTGGGGAGTCATTGTCCATGGTCATTAAACATCGGGGAAAATAGGTCAGGGGCGTTGGGGTTGAATCTGCCATGCGAGTCACTGTCGTAGTATTGAGGCGACAACCTTGACATCCACAATGGCATGCTCACAACGTGGTTGTCCCAAAAGTTCCGCAAATAAGATGATGATGTGCTCCCCGGATGTGCCCCTGTCGTGGCGCTCCCTTGGATCCCACTGTGGGCTCTGATGGCAACAAACGTGGCCACTTTTGTTGGGATTCCAAGTGCAGAGTGTTGTAGCAAGCTTATTTTTCCCACAAGGGTGACTCGAGGTTTTATATCGAACTCTCAGAGAATTGGTTATGGAAGGGTATTTGTCTTCTCCTCTTCAAACAACCTATAAAGTAAAATAATTTTTCTTATGTCCCCAACTCCACCAAGTGGTTGCCAAGCACAAGGTTTTGTATTAGTAATATGAAATAAAATATAAAACAAAATAAAGTAAATAAGTTAAAGTAATGCAAACTAGATGATATGGAAGATAGTAGAGTTGTTTTTGGGTTTTTATGAGTTCTTACAAGTAGGGAAAGTATTTTTGTATTTTGAAAATAATAAATTTCAGAAAATAAAAAGGATAGTAGATGCAATGGTAAGGTGTTCCTTATGATAAAAATCAGATCGGGGTTCATGGGTTCACTTGTCTACTCTCTTTTTAAGTTGTAGTAATCACAAAACAATTCATAAATGATAAAGATTCATGGAAATTCTATATGTGTTTGATAAAGGAATCAATATGGGCATCACATTCTAACATAGAGATGGAATACATATCTCTTGTAATCCTCAAGAAAGGGAAATCTCCATCCAATCTTGAATTAAGAACAAATCAGAGTATAGATTTAAGAAATATTATATGATGTTTGAAATACAAATATGCTACCTTGATCTAACAAGGTTATCACACTGTCACATGATAACTATAGCACATGATTTCACTTTATCCCTAGTGAGGCAGCAAAATAAAGGTAAAAACCAAAATAGATCTTGAATATTATTTGTCACAATTCAATCTCTACCACCATGCTAATCCATCTAACACACACTTATCCCTATACAAGTTCTTGCATACAAGTTGGATCAAAACAAGCAATTAAGAACAAGGTGCATGATATGCATCTATCAAAACATCTTACACAAAACAGATTCCAATCTTAAATATCAAATCACAGAACAAAGATCCACCACATAGGAATTAAAAATATGACCACAATCATGTAGGGCAGCTCATATGGTACTAGATCTATCAAGAACAAGAGAGAAATAGATCAAGCTACTACCACAAACCCATAGCCCGGAGATGGACTACTCCCTATTCATCATGGTGATGATGCTGGAGATGTTGGAGAGGGTGGAGATCTCCTCAGAGGTGGCTCCAGCGGAGTTTCCCCCTCAAATCTTTGCTGGACCTGACTCTGTTTGGTGGTGTTTTTGTTTCTGGTGTGCTCTGTCTTGAATACTGCCCGAGGGGTCCTTATATAGGGATTTTTTTAGGTCAAGAGAACTCCGTGGGCAAAATAATAGAGGTGATCAGACGACCGAGGAGCAAACGAGCATGGATGGCGCGCCCACCTGGGCTGGGCATGCCACCTAGGCTCATTTGGGCCTCCTGGCCCTCTAGGTGGGATTCTTGTGCTCCAGATGCTTCTCGTGGATAAATATTGGCATACCCAGAAGTACATGTCCATTTGACTTCGTATAGGTCCTAAAACATCAAAAACATTGAAAACAGGGTTTTTCTGCCCTCCCGAGTTATAGCCAAAATAAAGTGGATCATTGGTAAATCCCCCAAAATCAATATAAAATATGGATATAACATTATATATGATGCAAATGTGTGGGAAAACAGTTAACAAACTACAAAGTTCATGTATGCATTTTACATGCATCAACATCCCCATGCTTAACCTATGCTCGTCCTCGAGCATGAAGGTGATAAACTAAACATGGACTTTGAAGTTTGTTACCTTTGCTTCCTTCATTATCATGTAGAGTTCATAGGCTCAATTCCTTTTAATGAAACATAATATGCAAGTGTACTATCAAGTTGTGTCTTTTACATATCTATAAATATGTTGAACAATAAGCAATGGTGTGATAAAACAAATGATGAACAAAATAAATATTCAAGCACACTTTGATGAACCTATAGAATAAGAGACTATTTTCATGATTGGCATTGGTGTTTCATGCCTTTACTTTTGGGCTACTTCTTAGTTTCATGCCCTTGACTAGAAGACTCACTTCTTAGTTTTATGTCTTCCCTCGAGATGTTTTGCATCCCGTACCGAAAGTAAGTATTGAATACATATGTTAGTCCTCCATAAAGAATGTAAAATAATATTTTGAGCTATGTAGTTCATGTCAACAATACTAATAAGGATGGGGTTCCAAGTATCTTTTATTTCAAAGCTTCATATGTTTTATGTGCTAAACATCTTACAAGTTGATTGTTTCATGCACCTAACCTATGACCTTGCACTCCTCATGCTACTCAACTTAGGCCTATCATTGTATGCTCATGTTGGTTTTAGAAACCGCGTCACTGAAGTACCTCTTGCCCCTGTGTAGCTATATGCCCCCATTTTGTATTTATTTGTTTATTCATTTAGCATAAGAGATAATATAATTCCTTGGTTATGTTCAAGGTGGGAGGGGGGCAGTATATATACTCCATAAGAACAAGAAAAACATACATACGAATCATATCAACAAGGATCGTCATGATGTAAGTTTCCACCATGAGTTGCCGCACGTGCGCATGGATTTTACTAGCGGTTCAGGAGCGTTTTCTCTCAACATGCCTACTCTAGTATGCATAATTTATTTCACATCGATGCAATACATAGGCAGAACTTAGACATGATTAATTATAAACATTCAACATTGAAAGATTATGTCATGCCAGCATGACATAGCCAACAACAACTAATAAGATGTAAATCACAAAAATTTCCATAGTGGTATCACCCAAAACCTTACTTTCTTATGAGCTTTAAAATAGATAAAAAGGTGTCTTTAAGAATGTTTGGAGGATTAACATACATACTATACTTGAAGTAGCTTTTGCCACAAATAGGTGGATATGCCTAGTCTAGTTTCATGGGGCTTGGAACAAGTCTTAGCTTGTGTAGAAAAGGCTTAGCAAAAAGATATCTAAAGAGTGTGCCATCTAGTTTATAATGTCAATATTTATTTTCTCACCTTACTCCTTAATGTTGAACATAAATATAAACAATCAAAGGATACAAATTAATAGGCACAAACATATCAGACTTCATATAAAGTACTTGAGCTTAATAACTAGACACAACATGAATTTCAGCCTTTTGCTTTTATCTCCCATTTTTTTTTATTCCATGACATTCTTATTCAGTTTAAATCTCATTAAGGTAGAGTTTATTTTCAGTAGAGAATAATAAAATTTTATAATAATGGTTGTGGTATTTTTAATGCAAAACAAAAGTAAAATGACAAAACAGACGCTCCAAGTTTCTACGATAGTTCTATGTTGCTCAAAAAACAAAGTTTAGAGGTTTGCAAACTGAGAGTTGAGTAGATCCAGTGGGGTGACTTTTTCATCCCCGAGCTTATGGTTTTCACCATCCTTGGATTTCTCTTGGTGTGATTTTCCTCTATTCCCTCTCAAAAAAAAATTAACACAAAACTTTTTCTCCCATCTCTTTTCTGAGTGGTGACACTAGTGGCACAAGAGTATAATAGTTGCTGCATATATATCAAAGACAAAATTCTTTCTAAATGTTTAAGCAAGTATATAATGTTCCTACATACCCCTAGCATATAATATTACTCATACAAATCGTTTTAGGACACTTGGGAATGGTCAAAACAAAACATGGCAGAATCTGTCTAGATTTTCAACAGTAGCAAAACAATTTTTTACCACTTAGATATGTCATGAATTTTATCCATTTTTCATGCGTATAGAGGATGAAAAGTTGTAAATTCTTATAAAATTGAGTGCAATCGGAGTTACAGAAAAAAATAGAAAATTCTTGCACTGAAAAATGTTCTGTAGAAATTTGCTACTCCATATGTTTAGCAACTTTTAAAACATCCAAAATGGGTTCCACTTGGTACTTTATTAAAAACTATAAAAAGAAAACCAAAACAAAAACTATCTTGCTACAGCAAGATTTCAAAACAAATATTCAAAATAAAATAACCGTGTTGCCTCCCACAAAGCGCTTTCTTTATAGCCATATAGCTAGGATTTACTTACTTGGTTTAGGTGACATGGAATTCATGTGATAGTTTTTGCTTCTTTTCTACCTCCTTATTCCTTGGAAAGTGTTCCATACACTTCTTGTGAGGAAATTGAAACATCACATTTCCTTCCTTTGTATCAATGACTGCACATGTGGTTCTCAAAAAAGGTCTACCATGTATTATAGGAATTGAGGTATTGCTCCCCATGTCCATGACAATAAAATCAACAGGTACAAATGTCATACGTAATTCAACCATAATATCCTGAACTTTTCCTAGAGCATGTTTAGTTGAATCATCAGCTAGTAAAAGATCTATAGAGAATTTTTCCACATGTTTCAAATCAAGTAAATCATATAAATCTTTAGATAAAACTGAGACACTAAATCCTAAATATAGAATAGCATGATGTGTCTCTTTTTCAATAGTGATTAATATCTTGGTATCCATACATCCCCAAGCTTAGGTGGTATCATAGATTTTTTTTGTTATATCTTTCAATCTTTTCTTTTATAACATAATTTGCTAGGTAGGAACCAAATCCTGCTTGATGACTATTAAAAGATGGATCTTGGGAAAACTTTGTAATAAGTTAATGAGTTCATGCAACCTAGATTTATCAAGATCAAGTATAGGTTCTTTTGTTTTACTTAGAATTTTGACTTCTTCTACTTGTTTATCATTTGTTGGTTCACTTTCAATCATAGTAGTTTCTTCCCTTTTTATTTTTAACGATCCTAATTTTTTGTCCCCAAAGATCATGCTAGAATCTTCTAAGATTTTAATATGCCAATGAGCAGCTGCTATATTTCCATTGGAAAAACGATTATAGACTATGACACCTAGCACCCCAGGATCAATTTTGCAATCGAACTTGTTTGCGAATGGACTTGTTCCCAACTTAATTTTTTATTTTTCCTAGTCATGTTTAGCAAAAGGTTGGTACTAATTTTTTATGTGTTTTTGTGTTTTAAGGAAAACTTAAAAAGACTAAAAACATGGCAAAATAAAATACTTTAAAAATCTAAAAGGAGAATAAAACTCACAGTGATGCAACCTCCCCAAGCTTGGGTTGTTGCACAAGTTGATGAAGATGATGGTGCCAATTATAAAATCGGTGCCCACACGATACAACTCGTGTGTTCTACCCGTACTAACAGTACTAAGCATAAATTGGCTCTGATACCACTGTTGGGGGTTCGAGGGTAGAAAACAAAAAAATTCCTATGAATGAAACCCTAATGCCAGGATCTATCTATTAGTAATGCAGTAACAAGAGGGGTTATGGTATTCATACCTTTGAAGACCGAGCGCGGTTAACATACTGCGAGGAATGTGGTTCAAGAAGACGCCCTGGCACTGATCTCGAGGTCACGAAGTCCTGCAGCTCCGAAAACTCCTAGTGCCGAAAGCATGGCGCTGCCAGAGAGAGTCATACACGTATGGTGCCTGACGACGACTCCCGCTTCTCCCCGATCCAACCGAGAGTGCAGAAGTAGATCTCCTGGCTCTGAATCCCGTGGCGCGATGGCTCTCTGCATTGAAGAACTCCTCGCTTGTACAATCCTGAAAAGAGGGTCGTGATGTCTACGCACGCTTCTATTCTTGTAGACAGTGTTGGGCTCCAAGTGCAGAGGTTTGTAGAACAGCAGCAAATTTCCCTTAAGTGGATCACCCAAGGTTTATCGAACTCAGGGAGGAAGTGGTCAAAGGTATCTCTCTCAAGCAACCCTGCAATCAAGATACAAGAAGTCTCTTGTGTCCCGAACACACCCAATACACTTGTCAGGTGTATAGGTGCACTAGTTTGGCGAAGAGATAGTGAAATACAAGTAATATGGATGATTATAAGACAATGGTGCCAGAAAAGAGCTTGACGGGGAGGAAGAGACTAAAGGCAATCTGAAATAAAGATGGAAGCAAGCAAACATGTAGTTGGACTAGTTGTAAACGGTGTTTCAATGCTTAGAAACAAGGCCTAGGGATCATACTTTCACTAGTGGACACTCTCATATAAATATCTTCTCTTCATGATTCTACTCTGGACTACTCTCCGGTTGGACAACTCTAATCCACGGTAGGGCTATAACAACACACCTCAAAGTTCGCATTCCCCATCTAGATAACCCCACACTGTCACCTTGAGCGCTAGATGGTTCCAACAAACACCACAATTTCATAGAGACAACTAACTCAAAATATAACTCATGACAAGTATTTCTGTAAACTTTATCCTAAGTGCCACACGGTGTGCACACTATCACCTTCACACACGTGGTGATAGACGGAGATTAATTAAAGCACTTGAGTAGAAGAGTAGATCTACTTGATTACAGAGCTCATGACCACAATAAGATCACGCATAGAGAGAGAGATGACCACATAGCTACCGATAGAGCCCTTAGCCTCGATGGAGAACTACTCCCTCCTCATCATGGGAGTCAGCAACAACGATGGAGATGGCGGTAGAGATCGATGGAGATGAATCCGGAGGCAATTCCCTGTCCTGGCAGGGTGCCGGAACAGAGACTTCTGTCCCCCGTATCTCCTCTTCGGTGGCGGCGGTGCTGTGGACCTTTTTGTGGATTTCTGCCCGCATTAGGGTTAACATCCCAGGGAGACGTATATATAGGCGAAAGGGCAAGGTCGGTGGAGCCTCGAGGGTCCCACACTAGGGGATGGCGTGGCCAGGGGGACCCGCACCACCCCTAGGTGTCGCCGCCTCGTTGCGCCTCCTCGTCTCTCCTCTGGACTCCGTGTCTGCTCCGATAAAATATTGACTTTGGCTTTTGTCCCGTACAATTCCGAGAATATTTCTTTTCTGGCTTTTCTGAAACCAAAAACAGCAGAAAACATGCAACTAGAACCGCGGCATCTTGTTAATAGGTTAGTCCCAAAAATGTATAAAAATACCTCAAAGTGTAGATAAAACATAAGAAAGTCGATACAAAACAAGCATGGAGCATAAAAAATATAGATATGTTTACAACGTATCAAGCATCCCCAAGATTAAGTCCTGCTCTTCCTCGAGTAGGTAAGTGATAAAAAGAATAATTTTTGCGGTGACATGCACCATCATAATCTTGATCAACCATTTGTAAATCATTGAAAGCTGGGATCAAAGTACTCTAAACATGAGCATGAAAGATGATGTTCTAACAATAATACAAAGCAACTATGTTGCAACATGAAAGATTACAAACAAAGATCATGAATAACAATGCATTGAAAGACATTTGTTTGTTTCACATATAGAAAACATAGCATAGTGGTATTCAGCTTGTCCCTCATGGAGTAGCAAATCATAAATGCATAGGACACCTTCAGGGTTCATAAGGGTGACTAGATACAAATAGTTCAAGAACAAGCAATATCAACATTATGAATCAATCAATAAGTTTTGGGACAATGCACATAGAACTAAGAATGACAACTATGCTCTCTTAATTGGTGCCTAAGGATAGAAGGTGGAGACTCAATATAAAAGTAGGAAGAAAGGCCCTTCACAGGAAAGCGGGGATTTCAAGTTTCATAAAGATCTTCCAAAAATTATGGTACTTGTTAGCTTTCAGCTCTCATTGCCCCTATCATAAGCTTCTTGAAGTGATTAAGGTTAAAGTGAACAAAGTATGGAGTATATGCTTGACAAATCATAAGTTGGAAATCTCATGTCCATTGAGTACGAGGGCCGTTACTCATGCTACTCAACTTTAGTCACAAGCAAGTTCTTGTCATTATAAGTATATGTGTATCATAGAGAACCACCAACGGGGTACCCCTTGCCCCATGACACAGGAGCTATCCCATATCAAAATGACAAGGCAACAGACAGTGAGCATCTCAGCGATCCTTTTATTTACCATGAGCATGGTGCATATCTTTTTTCCTCTTTTTCTATATTTTTTTTGTCTGAGGATGCTTCATGGATTGCTCACTATGGTGATGCTGCAAGTTTCCACCATGATTAGGCATGGCTTGGGCTAATGGATCAGGCGTTTCTATAACACATATACATAACTCCATAGACTTACAAGCTCCCCTTTTCTTTCACACCGCCGACATCCATAAACAAAAGATCATGATATCAACAGGGTAGATATTTATAGGTGTTGACAGCGTTCCCCGTGAGAACACTATTCTGCTAATTCCCAACTTATAAGTGCAAGCATATACAACATAGATGAGACAATGGTTCAAGTTTATTAGGGGCAAGAAAAATAAAGTGTGCCATCAAGTTTGTGAGAGCTTTAATCACTAATTTTCACATAACAAGTTTAATTTGGAAGATAGATAAAACAAGAATATACTTGGAATGGTATAACACAGCATGCATAGGAATTTATAGTGGACTCTTTGGAATAACTTGGTTTCTTGGGAGTTGGATGCATGAGTAGAGCTTACTCAATACAAGTGGAGACTAGCAAAAGACTAGGAGCGACCAACTAAGAGAGCAATAATGGCCATAATCATGCAGAGCAACAAAACTTTATTAATCAAAGCATAAAGTGGTACCACAAGTCAAAAACTAAATGATCATAGAGGCTAAGGTGACTGGTTCATAATCATAACATGGTGTGAGCATATGCCAAGTCAACCCAAATAAAGCATCAAAGGAGAATACCACAATATTATGTTTTTGTATGCTAAGACAACGCATGATTCTTTCAAGGCACATTAAGCAATCTCAATTGTTTGAAACAAGTGATGCTACAACAATAATCACTAAGCATAAGGTCAAAGAAACATCTATAATCACATGATAAAGTCTAGGCCACAGTCAAAACAAGCTCCTTTTTGTACCACTTAAGCATGAAGCTTCCTACTTTTTTTCCAACACCAATCGACTTATTTGAAACAACTCACAAATATAATAATCAACAAATATCAGTGAGCTTGTATCACCTAACTACAAATATGAACTAAAAAGTTCTAAGCAAGAAGCATAAGAAAACTAAAGCTAAACACAGTGCTAGCAAAAGAGAACACCCACAAGACAATAAGAATGAAAACTAGAGTGTTCTAGGCAATGAAAACAGAGTGTGTCTCTCTCCAAAAGAAGTGTGCTGGGATCCAACCAACTTATTACAGCAAACCAAGAAAAATAAAACTAAAAACGAATACTAAGACGCTCCAAGAACAACACAAAAGTGCATGAAACAATAAAAATGAAGTGTCTAGAAAGAGATATGAGATTTTTATTGATGAAGAAGGGGGTGCCTTGGGCATCCCCAAGCTTTGACACTTGTACCTCTTGAATATTTCTTGGGGTGACATGGGGTGTTATCCCCAATCTTGAGCTTTTTTACATTCTTCATTTCATCACATCATTCTTCCCCTACACTTGAAAATTTCCTTCATACAAAACTTCACACAATTCTTCATTAGCAACATTAGTGTATTCAAGATAACAAGCCTTTGGGTTTAGTTTCAACTCAAATAAAACTTCCCTTAGAACACAAGATACTGTACCAATTCCTTTTAAAATCTCAAATGATCAAAGAGAACTCAAAAAGAAACCGATAAGAGGCAAATCAAAATAATGGCAGAAATCTGTCAAAACAGACCAGCAAGTAAAAAGAGTTTTTTTCGAAGACCTTCTGTTGATCAAATCGAAATGTGTTGAACTAATGAAAGTTATATAACAACCTGAGGTATATACTCAGAAAATTACAGCTCAATCCGACATACAGACATTTTTCACGAATGTTTACAGTAAAGCACAAAAATCTGTTTCGGGACAACAACTTCCCCAAATCTTAATTCTCTCTCATTAGAGGTTATTTTTGGCACAAAAACCACACAAAAAGAATAAGGAGAGGTTATTACATAATTAATAACTTCCAAGACTCAACAAAAGAAAAACCTACTAAAATTTTGGTTATCTCCCAATTAGTACTTTTGTTTAACGCCTTTCAGTTAGGCTTGATAGTTTGAGAAGATGCTCACATAAGAAATATGAATTGAAGTAAAAGAGAGCATCAAGAGTCAAATTCAAAACACATTTAAGTCTAACCCACTTCCTATGCATAGGAATCTTGTAAAGAAACAAGTCATGAAAGCACAAAGCAACAAGCATAGGAAAGCAAAACAAGTGCAACTTCAAGACTTTCAACATAAAGCGGGGAAACTTTATATTGTTGAGATACATAAGACCATGTTTCCCTCTATCATAATAACTTTCAGTAGCATCATGAATAAAATTAACAATATAACTATCACATAAAACATTCTTATCATGAGCCACATGCATAAAATGATTATTACTCTCCACATAAGCATAATCATTCTTATTAATTGTAGTGGGAGAAAATTCAACAAAATAGCTATCATTATTATTATCATCACCATAATCATCAAATATATGAGGCATATTGTAATCATAATTAATTTTCTCCTCAATAGTAGGTGGACTGAAAATATCATATTCATCGTTGTAATCATCATATATTCGAGGTATAGTATCATCATAACAAATTTTCTCCTCTATAGTAGGTGGACTGAAAATATCATATTCATCATTGTAATCATCATATATTGGAGGTATAGTATCATCATAACAAAATTTCTCCTCTAAAGCTGGGGAACTAAAAATATCATTTTCATAAAAACTAGCTTCCCCAAGCTTAGACTTTTCTATAGCATTAGCAATAATGGTGTTCAAAGAATTCATACTAATAACATTGCTATTAGCATGCAAATAAAGTTCCATAGGTTTTTTAATTTTTTCTTCAAACACTTCATGTCCTAACTCAATATAAATACAATAAAGCTCTCTAATGTTGTTGTTGTTTTCCATTAAGCCTAACTAGTGAAAATAAAAACAAGAAACAAAAAGATATAATTGCAGAATCTAAAGGAAATAACTTCGAGCACTCACACACTAGCAAAGGTACTATAAGATAGCTTAGTAGCCAGAGGATGTGAATACCTTTTACCTTACCTCCCCGGCACCAACGCCAGAAAAGAGCTTGATGTCTATGCACGCTTCTATTCTTGTAGATATTGTTCGGCCTCCAAGTGCAGAGGTTTGTAGAACAGCAGCAAGTTTCCCTTAAGTGGATCACCCAAGGTTTATCGACCTCAGGGAGGAAGTGGTCAAAGGTATCCCTCTCAAGAAACCCTGCAATCAAGATACAAGAAGTCTCTTGTGTCCCCAACACACCCAATACACTTGTCAGGTGCATAGGTGCACTAGTTCAGCGAAGAGATAGTGAAATACAAGTAGTATGGATGATTATAAGACAATAGTGTCATAAAATAGCTTGACGGGGAGGAAGAGACTAAAGGCAATCTAAAATAAAGATAGAAGCAAGCAAACATGTAGCAGGACTAGTTGTAATCGATGTTTTAATGCTTAGAAACAAGGCCTAGGGATCATACTTTGACTAGTGGACACTCTCATATAAATATCTTCTCTTCATGATTATACTCTGAACTACTCTCCGATTGGACAAATCTAATCCACGGTAGGGCTATAATAGCACACTGATACGTCGTAAACATATATATAATTTTTGATGTTCCATGCTTGTTTAGTATCAACTTTCCTATGCTTTGTCTACACTTTGAGGTATTTTTATATATTTTCTAGAACTAACCTATTGACAAGATGCCGTAGTGCCAGTTGCCTGTTTTTTGCTGTTTTGGTTTCAGAAAATCCAGAAAAGAAATATTTTTAGAATTGGACGAAACAAAAGCCAAAGTCGATATTTTACCCGACACGACACGGAGCCCGAAGGAGAGACGGCGGAGGGCACCAGGGCGGCCACACCATATGGTGGCGCGCCCCCTAGCCGCGCGGACACATGGTGTAACACCCCAGGATTAGCACCTATAATTATAGAGGACACATGTTTGTGCATTGCATTCATGCATAAGAAAATCCGGAGAATTTTCGCGCAAAACTAAAGAAGCTGTAGAGGGATCGAGATCTCTCTTATTCTGATGGAAACACCAGGACAGGTGCGATGGATTTCGACATGACCTCTATTGTACCTTTGTGTTTGAGGGGAAGGAAATTCAAATTTGAGTATTCAATTGGAGAATTTGAATTCTAAAAGAATTTGAACTGGAATAATAATTGGAATGTAAATTGTAATAATAAATAAAAGGTGAACTCTTATTTATGATTAAGATACAATATTTACAATTATCTAAGTATACAAGATAATTGAAATTCAAACAAATAAAAGGAAAAAGATTTACAAATAAGAACTAGGTTCATAATTATAATAAGATATGAATATTACAATAATTTAGATTACAAATAGAAAGAAGAATTAAGCTTTATTAAGATTATATAGTTTTACATTGTCTTTACGAACAAAATATATAAAACAAATAACTTTATTAAATTAGATACAACCATACAATGTCTACATTATTTAAACAGAAAAGAAATTACAATAATAGTTAAAAAAACCTAAACTAAAGATAATATCTTCTCATCCTCTTTTATATCTACAAAACAAAACTAGTAGTAAATAAAAGAGGGGGTTAGTTTGGTTAGTATTGCTCTCAGGTACACAGTGTGATGCACTGTGAGGTTCATCACTGAGCAGTAATTGGGGCCAAAGTAGAATCTGTTTCTATCAGTAAATTTGGCATCAGACTGTGTGCATCACTGGCCTGAGAGAGGGGCAAGTTTCACCAGATAAAATAGGATCTTCTCTTATTAAATTTTAGCTTCAACCTTGAGCATCATTAGCATAAAGTCAAAAATTACACTTGGCAACTCAAAATAAAGATCAGGATCCAGATAATACCAAACCAGCCAAGCAAAGCCTTGGTAAAGATATTCCACAGATATAACCTGGACAGGGGAAGGCTCCCTGAACCAACAGCACACATGCAGGTATCTCACACATCTGCATGGTGTTGTGGTGTCAACACAACAGCAAACCCAGAAAGTAGACAAGAAGGAGGCAACTCTTGTGCACAAAGGGGAGTGAACCAGCCATAGCTAGCACACCATTCTCATCTTCTCAGTGACACCACATTCATTTCCACCACACTTAGTTAAGAACACTTCTCTTAGCACACCACCGGGAATTATTTTTCCTAGCACCCGAATAACCACATAGATCAGATCCACCATATCATCACACTCTTAGCTCTAGTTGCTCCCTGGAGCCATCCAAGAGCTAGGACAAGGAGGAAATCAAGGCAAGGCAGCAGCTCCAGGAAAAGAAGGGTAGACCAACAATCGCAAGGAGTAGCTGGTCATACACAAGTATCAGGAGAAGGAAGCATCAACAACAAGAAATAGTAGATCCAGTATTAAGCCAGGAAGGATCAGTAGTTCAAGTATAAAAACTAGGATAGCAAGCTGATCAAATCCAAACACATCCACAACACATTTCAGCAACTTGTGCAGTACCAAGTAAATATCCATTCCTATGATCAATCATAGCATCCGTTCTTATATGAAAAGACTTTTAAAAGGGGGAAGCTCTAAGTCTTGCATAGAAATGCTATGCAAGGCTCATCATAGAGCTTTGGAGCACTCAAGCATCTGTTCTTATTTAAATTTTGTGCCTCAGCCTTTGCATCATAGGCTGGAACTGGTTACACGCATAAATCATCAAGAACAAATGACCTTTGACCAGTTACATTAGTCAAAGTAGTAGCAGATCATATTCATTATGGTCATGCTGTTGTGCACCCGTTAATAAGGTTCCACAGTAGCAATCTCATAACTAATAAGGCCACTATAATTAACTAAATCATCTCATCATCAAAAGACAGATTTTAAGCTCATCTGCAAGCAAGTACAAATATCACATAAATCATCTTCCTAGACAAATAGTTTAGGAATCATTGATAATGTCACCTTATTTACATAAGATAACATGTGCTTACAGCCTCAGTCTATGCATCCTTGGCCTGGGAAATATTTCCAGTCAGCTGTAACACAACAGTAAGCCATGCTACCCAGTTGCTGCTGTGCACACTCCAGGTAGAGGCACCACAACAACAACCAGTGCATTAGATGTCACTAGAGCCAAACACTATACCCATTTCAATATGCAGCAGAGATCAATTAAATGAATCTAATCATCTTTCTAGCCATCAATCTAGGAATCAAATTTTACATATGTGTTGTTGTCAAAAATATACACTTCACTTCATCAAGTGATAAACAATAGAAACCAGGAGTATGACAAGTTAAATCAACCAACACAACTAACCTGATACTAGAATAAATTCTAGGAGGTTAGGAGGGGTCACTATAACTATATCCTTCTCATATTCCCAAATTAATGATCATGGGGTCATTTCCTTATAAATTTTATTTATAAACATAGGCTCAGGCATATGAATGCTTAAGTAAACCTCCAGCACTAAGATCAATAGTCTAAATTAAAAATACCATCAGCAAAGATCATATGCTATCATCTGTTCTAGCAAACCATGAAACATAGCTTCAGTTCAGCAATGCACTAAATCAAAAATTCAGATAAACAACAGTACCAATAATTAACATATCCCTGATGCTGGGATGGGTAATTCATCCAAACTGAAGCAAGACACTTCGTTGTATCACATATATTCCAAGAAAAATCCTAGGTATATTAAGAACAACATCACTGAACCATAGTTTTGCACCTAAACGATTTCATCAGCTCGAAGGCCGGTCACTTAAGCATTACCTGTCTGGAGACAAGGTTGTGGTAGTAGACAAGGAGGCTGACGCCAGGGTTGCAGAAGTTGCCTTCCCGCCGGTGTCGGAGAAGAAATGATACCTCAGTACCTCTCCCACCACCATAGGAAGGTTAGGAAGCAGCACGACGGAGCAAAGAAGGGTGCCAGGGTTGCATCCTTGGATGCCGTCCCTCCGGCGTCAGGGATGGGAGTAGGTCGCAGTGGCGACTGCAGTACCACATCACCGTGGGGGCGTGCACGAGAGGCGGGGGAAGCAAATCAAGCCGAGGAGGTGGTAGATCATAGCACGGTGGGCCAAAGCCCCATCTGGCTGGCGCCAGAGGGCGGCAGGAGCCGCCGGAATTGAGCAAGCAACAGCGGCGGCGGCGAGCAGTGCGAGAAGAGGAACAAGGATGGATAGGTGTCGCGAGAGGGGGGAGTTGGGCCGGGTGGGGTTATCCCCCAAGCCTGGTCTAGTTGGACAAGGTCGTCCGATGCAGCCAACCAAGCAACCTCCAGCTGGATCCTTTGGGTCTGGTTCTAATAGAGAAAACAAAAAAAAATCAATTAAAGAATGAAATAAAAATTACCAAACTGCCCTTCTGACATTTAAAGCTCTAGAATATTATAGAAAAATCATAAAATACATCTAATATATGAAAATCATCATAAAAGTAAGATCTACCTAATAAAAAAATAACTTTACTTGTTTAAAATAAAAATAAGGCAAAAAAGTATTAACACCAATAAATCTTAAGTGAAATTTCATAAAATAAGGAAATACCCTAAAAATAAATAAAAAAATCATTTTTGTATATTAAAATAACTCTACTGTTTTATAAAAACACTAATTTAGAATTTTACAAATAAAACATAAAGTAAATATTTAAAGACACTTAATTCTTTGATGAATTTTATAAAAATAAAGATATTACTTAAAAATAAATAAAATTCATTTTTAAGGTCTTGAATAAATATATTACACTAGAAAAATATTAAATATATTATTAGAAAAGTCTTTAATATTTTAATAATAAATCCTTATCTATTACTTATTTTTAAAAATTCTTTAAAAACAATTCTTAAGTAAGAATAATCACTATTGTTATAAAACCTTGAGTAATTAAAGTCTAAATACTAAATCCCAAATTCACAACTTAAATGCATACTCAAACTTAAGTATAACTTTTAACTTTAAGGTATTATGTTAAAACTCTTATTGAGTATTACTCATATATATAATATGATGAACAATCATTATATATTAACCATTATTAACATAAATTTAAATTCTAACAAATTATTAAGATCATCTAATTATGCTCCCATTAAATAAATACAAATTATTTTCTTAATAAGCAAAACAAATTTAATCTAAATCATTCACTTAAAATATAAAGTGAATAATTCCACACCTTAGTTCTACCTATCATCAATCTAAAACTTGGGAATAATTAAAATATATTACATCTTAAGTTTACTTAACCTTTTAAAGTTAACTTTAGTCTCAAACCTTATAAACATCAGGTCTAATAAATCACTTATGTTTTTATAGTTAACTTTGGTCTATTTAACTTAAGACATAAAGCATCTCAAGTACAAACTAATAAATCAAACACCAAAAGACATTAATCATGTTCTATTAACAATGATGATTGTTTAAACCTTAGAAAGGAAATCTTTTCTTCAAATGTTATTCTTTTTGCCACTTCAAAGAATAATCTCGTAATAAATTCTTCAACTCTTAACAACTAAAACCAAGGACTCTTACCTTAGTCACCAAATAACAATTAAACATAATCACATTACTTTATACTTTACCCGTGTATTAAGAATTATTATCACTTAGGTTCCTTATAAAGATCATTACTTATAAAGTAAAACTTGAAAATAAACAATTAAGATCTAAGCAACCTTGTGTAGCATTCCATATGTGTGTATTTTATTGTTGTATAAATACATGTTGTTTCACACACACTGACAAGCCTTAATAAGAAGCACATGTATGAAACTTAATCTAAAAGGGCAACACATTCCAAGGAAACCAATTCCAGTATCCAAACCCTAAAACAACGTTATTCTCGGGATTCGCATTTATAAACTTGCATTACATTACCTATGCATAAAAGCATCTTGCTTATTTAAACATTAGTCCTTACCGGACCAATGATGCAGATTTCAACTATTGGATCTTATATTGTCTTGAAGACCGTGAGTGCATAATCTTGCAATCACAAAAGGCAAGTTCACACCTGCTCATGTCCTTTGTTTATTTTCTGTAAAGTATTTTGCAAATCCAGTGTTGTCATCACCTGCATTTGAAAAAGGTCAGAAAACACTATTTTTGATAATAATGCGAACTATTGGTTACTGATCTAGGGTGATCAGCTAATCTATTAAATCTGGTAGTTGGAATACCACTGTTCAGGACTATATCACCTAGGATTTAATAACCAATGTCGCCAGTGATTCTTGCGACGTATATTATGCGTTGACCATGATATTTGGAATGGGACAGAGAAGTCAGCTGTATCTTCTTCCTCTCGCATGAAGCCGGATGTGCAAGTCGTGGCTGTTATCACTCGTAGCGTGCATATTAATTGGTAATTCGTAGAGGATATGCAGCATATGGGTGGGAACCCTCAACGTCCCACGATAGTTCTAGCATCTAACGGTCTATACAAACCATTACCGTAATTCATTATGTGGGCATGGTGTACACCAAGGAGGCATGCGAGGTCGCGAAGGGGGTAGTGATTGGCTTGGATCTTAGGTTGGGCCTCAAACCAAGGAAGTTTGGACGGGAACATAATCCTGGCCGTGCAACAAAGCCTAAGGTCTCTCATGGGTAAAGTGACGCACCTCTGCAGAGTGTAAGAACTGTAACTTGTTACTCCCTGTTCCGGGAAGGAGCTGCGAACGCGGCGGGAAAGGAACTCCATGAAAGTTCTGGTAAACCCGTGAAGGCTGATGGACATAGCTTTTCAGAATAAAAGCAACCTTTGAAGAAATGTTTAGAAAAACTTGCATTGCCTACGACCTACGGTCTGTGGCTGTAGCTATAGTGCATCAAACACTCCTTTTCTAGTGAACTTGCTAAGTACGCTCGTACTCAAAGTATCTTCTTAACCCTTGCTAGATTCTAAAGCCATTAAGACGACGTCTACATCAAGTTATGCTCCAAGAATCATCATCAAAAGCTAAAGCTCTTCAATAAAGTCAAGGAAGCCAACATATATATCCACTCAAGTGAAGACGAAGTTGGGGATTAGATAAGAATAGAATCTCTAGCCATAGAACCTACTTATGTAGTGTATTGCAATAGCAGCAATGCCAGACCATAGTTAAAATACTAGTCTTAATAGTATGATAGTTTTTGAGTCGTTTATTTCTGATTCTTCTTTGTAAGAAGTTTCTTTCTCTCTCTTTAACCTAGAGTGTTCTCTGGATATTGTGTAAAGAGTTGAGTTGTAACCTGTAGTCATGTCTTGGACTTGCTATATTTCTGTTGTACTACTCTAAGGGATGTAATACTAGTGAACGGTGTTTCGTTGGTGTTATGTCAACGACTATAGTGTACTACATCATGTAGTGGTATGCTGGGTCACCGCACATGGTGTGGGGACCTATCTCTCCACCGACCTTGCCCTTTCGCCTACTTATATGTCTCCCCGAGACGTAAACCATAATGTGGGCAGAATTCCACGAAAATGTCCACAACTCCGCCGCCACCGAAGGGGAGATTCAGGGGACAAAAGTCTCTGTTCCGGCACCCTACCGAGACGAGGAATTGCCCCCGGAGCCATCTCCATCGACTCCACCGCCATCTCCATCGCTATTGCTGACTCCCATGATGAGGAGGGAGTAGTTCTCCCTCGAGGCTAAGGGCTCTACCAGTAGCTATGTGTTCATCTCTCTCTCTATGCATGATCTTATTATGGTCATGAGCTTAGTAATCAAGTAGATATACTCCGCTACTCAAGTGCTTTAATTGTAATATCCGGCTATCCCCACGTGTGTGAAGGTGAAAGTGTGCACACCGTGTGGCACTTAGGCTAAAGATTACAGAAATACTTTTCATGAGTTATATTTTGAGTTGGATGTCTCTATGAAATTGTGGTGTTTGTTGGAACTATCTAGCGCTCAAGGTGACAGTGTGGGGTTATCTAGATGGGGAATGCAAACTTTAAGTAGTGCTTTTGTAGCCCTACCAAGGATTAGAGTTGTCCAACCGGAGAGTAGTTCGGAGTAGAATAATGAAGAGAAGATGTTTATATGAGAGTGTCCACACAAGTGAAAGTATAATCCCTAGGCCTTGTTTCTAAGCATTGAAATACTATTTACAACTAGTCCTGCTACATGTTTGCTTGCTTCCATATTTATTTTAGATTGCCTTTAGTCTCTTCCTCCTCGTCAAACTCTTTTCTGGCATCGTTGTCTTATAATCATCCATACTACTTGTATTTCACTATCTCTTCGCCGAACTAGTGCACCTATACACCTGACAAGTGTATTGGGTGTGTTGGGGACACAAGAGACTTATTGTATCTTGATTGCAGGGTTGCTTGAGAGGGATACCTTTGAACACTTCCTCCCCGAGTTTGATAAACCTTGGGTAATCCACTTAAGGGAAACTTGCTGCTATTCTACAAACAATTGCACTTGGAGGCCCAACACTGTCTACAAGAATAGAAGCGTGCGTAGACATCACACACCTCAAAGTTCACATTCCCCATCAAGATAACCCCACACTGTCACCTTGAGCGCTAGATGGTTCCAACAAACACCACAATTTCATAGAGACAACCAACTCAAAATATAACTCATGACAAGTATTTCTGTAATCTTTAGCCTAAGTGCCACACGGTGTGCACACTGTCACCTTCACACACATGGGGATAGCCGGAGATTAATTAAAGCACTTGAGTAGAAGAGTAAATCCACTTGATTACAATTCTCATGACCACAATAAGATCACGCATAGAGAGATAGAGATAGAGAGAGAGAGAGAGAGAGAGAGAGAGAGAGCTGGTAGAGCCCTTAGCCTCGAGGGAGAACTACTCCCTCCTCATCATGAGAGTCAGCAATGGCGATGAAGATGGCGATGGAGATTGTTGGAGACGAAACCAGGGGAAATTCCCCGTCCCGGCAGGGTGCCAGAATAGTGACTTCTGTCCCCCGAATCTCCTCTTCGATGGCGGCGGCGCTTTGGACCTTTTCGTGGATTTCTGTCCGCGATAGGGTTTACATCTTGGGGAGACGTATATATAGGCGAAAGGGCAAGGTCGGTGGAGCCTCGAGGGGCCCACACCAGGGGCTGATGCGACCAGGGGGACCCACGCCGCCCCTAGGTGTGGCCGCCTCGTTGCGCCTCCTCGTCTCTCCTCTGGACTCCGTGTTTGCTCCGGTAAAATATTGACTTTGACTTTTGTCCTGTCCAATTTCGAGAATATATTTCTTTTCTGGCTTTTCTGAAACCAAAAACAGCAGAAAACAGGCAACTGACACTGCGGCATCTTGTTAATAGGTTAGTCCTAGAAAATGTATAAAAATACCTCAAAGTGTAGACAAAACATAAAAGAGTCGATACAAAACAAACATGGAGCATCAAAAATTATAGATACGTTTACAACGTATCAGGCCACGATCACAAAAGAGAGAGAAGAGATAGGCAACACAAGCCTTTTCTACATTTTCAGGTGGAAATTGGTGTGTTTTAATCCTTCTATGGGCACCCCTTTATATAGGCGGAGGGAGGTGCTCCCTCCATCTTAGGTGCCCATGTGGGACTAAAAACAATAAGAAAAAGGGGGAAAACCCGCAGCCAGCCAGGTGGGCCCCCACCCGCACGCCGGCCCAGGAGGCAGAAGCGTCAGCCGGGTGGGCCGCGTGCGTCCCGCGGCCCGTGTGGCAGATGGTAGTGGCGGCGGCTAGCGCTGAACCTGGGTGGGCCGACCCGCTAGCGCGCGCCCGCGCGTCGCCCATGCGGCAGTTGGCAGCAGTGGACCCCGGGTGAGCTAGCCTGCTTCATCCCAGTAGCGACAGCAGCAGCGCTGCGGAGCGCAATGCGTAGCAACAGCCGCCCCGTGCGGCGCGCACTATGTGCCACCCACGTGGGATGTTCAAAACAACCCTCTTTTTCCTTGTTTTATCCGTTTCTTTTTAGGTAAAATCCCTCTAGGGTTTTGCCTAATAAATAAGACGCCTTTATAAATATTTATTTAGAATATATTAATTTGTAATTACCATATAATAAATAAATATATTTAAATCATCGTTTATGTGAAACTCCTTTCAGTCCCTTTTTCCTTATTCTTTCTCCGAACACCTTCGGATTTCCCTAGAACTTTTTTGGTCTCTCTCTTCTCATTTCTTCAATGATTCCGAACAAGCCATTAACTATATCTAAGCTTTGTCAGACCCTTAATCGTGCTACCCAACAGTTCGAGAATACTCCAAACATGGTCAAGACTCCTCTCTTACCAATGATCAACAATGGGACCTGGATGCCCATGATGACCACCTATGCATTCCACGAAATTTTCCGTTGAACCATAAACACTGTGTCTTATTCCTTTTGCCTCTGCGATACTATATTGTCCCAGGCTTGATCATGACATCACCATGTCTGGGTTCAGCCTCGTTACCGACAATACCTTCTTTACTCGATCTGATAAGTGATATCCCTCGACCTAGTCACACACTACATAGCTTATGGATATAGCTTATCCGAGTGGGCCCAGAGTATCTTCTGTCACGCGGATGGAAAAATCCCTCTCTTGACGCATAGGCCTCAACCTATTCCTCTGGATAACAACGACACCCTTATGATCACTGCTCCACCGAGTGACGTTAAGTGCCATCAAAGTAACCTTGGGAGGCAGTGATTAGATATGGTCTCACGGTCTAAGGAAAGAATCACTACGTTTCCTAATCATCATAACCTGAACTCTATGGCATGATTGTAATACGATGATACAGATAGGGTATATTCACCATCTCATTCTCTAATGAAATGACTCTATTGTCAATTGGGGTCGAGGAACCAACATGATGAGAAACCTTTGATCATATGTTGACCAATGAACCAGCGACTAGAGTTTTACTGGGAACTACTGGTTGTTTGTATATCACACGTGTATTGACGTTTCCTAATCAATATAGTTATAGCATGATATAAAACTTAATCATAAACTTTATGAAATATGCAAATTATCATTTCTCTCTAGGGCAAATTCCCTTCACGTCAGACAACGTATTGGACCGCACTAGACAAAAAATACCTTTGGGACATGCAACTAGGTGTGTTCCCCTGTTTCGCGCACCCCAAAGCTACTTGGAGGATGGTTTGGGGGACACGAATATATATGCTCTAAGACGTGGTGCAGCGGTGCGATCACGGACCAAACGGCACAAACTGGTCTGCGAGGCCCTATTTTTAGTCTTAATTTGGCATGGTAATGTGTTCGTGTGGACCGTTCACGTGTTCTCGCATTTCCCCCTTATCCTTCACATGCCCTCTCGTTAGTAGCACATAAACCATTCCCTCTCCCTTCATTCTCAAACGAATTCTGTCAGCATAGTTAACTGAGCTCTAGCCAACGAGGGAGGACCCCTCCACCACTAGCACCACCCCAGCCACTGTACCCAAGGTCAAGGCCCCAACGAAATAGCTGAAGTCGGACGAGGGAGCTCATGAGACCATGAAGTGCGCCAGCCGGAAATACAAGGCCAAGGCACGGGTGTCCGAAGCCAAAGCTGTCGCCGAACGAGGGAAAGATGATGAGCTTATGCTGGCCCTTCAGGCCAAGGACAACACATATGCCATCGCCTCCCAAGCCGCTACCTAGGCTATTATCATGATCAAGAAATAGGCGATTCCTCCTGGTGGCGCGTTCTCGCAGATCGCGCGCTCGGCCACGCGGGCCGGGTCGTTTTCGTCGTCGAAGTTCAGGGCGCGCCCCTGAACGGTGGGGTTCAGGCGCGACCTGATCCGCTGTTGATGATAGACGATAGTTCCTGCGCCGTCACCTGCTCGAGGCGAAATTTGTCGCGCTCGGCTTGTTCCTTGCGCACCGCCTCCGCCAGTTTCAGGCGGAGTTCCTCGACCTCCGTCGCCGTGGCGTTAGGAGGAATTGGGGTGGAGAAGGGGTCCTCCGGCGGCTCGGTACCGGTCGCCATGTAGGTCGCGGCGTGGCGACCGGTTCCGTCGCGGAGGTCGGCGGAGTTTTCCGATCCAGAGTCGAATTCGAAGATCCCAAGGATGGAGGGGTCCTCGAAGTCCCCCACGTTGGAGACCTGGGTGATGGAGCCCGCGGGTGAAGCCGCGGTGATGGACCCGGCGAGTGACGTCGGGGTCGTCGAGTCGGCGTCGTCGTTGAGGGCCGCGTCTTCTGCGGCCGCCGAGTTTTCGGCCACGTCGCTGTGGGCCGAGTTGTACTCGGAGGCGAGGCGATGGATCGTGCGGATCTGGCTCTCGGAGAGCCGATCGCGTGGCGGCGACTCGCGGATGCGAGCCGAGTCCTCCGAGACGATGACGTCGGTGAGGACGACGAAGAGGCTGATCGTGCCGACCAGCAGGATCACGCTGTGCGTGACGGGTCGCGCCGCTGGGACGTAGCTGCTCGGCAAGATCTGGAGCATCTCGCCGATTGCTATCATGCGGCCGGTGGCGACCGTCTCGTTGATGGGCAGATTGGATCTCGCCGCAGAACACCGGCCAGACCGGCCAGGCCCCACGGTGGGCGCCACTGTCGTGGGAATGGTCACGGCAGATGCTGCAATCGGCAGCGAGTAGTAGAACGAGGGGCAAGGGCGGCCAGCCATCTACGGTGCGAGATGAGGGCGGAGACACAGGGTTTTACCCAGGTTCGGCCCCCCGGAGGGTAAATACCTACTCCTGCTAGATTGTATTATGGAGATGGTACAAAGGGCGAGCTCGGCGGCTAGGCGGCGAGTCGCTTGGGTGTATGATGGAACGTATCTCTACACGCCCTACAGGGAGGTTTATATAGGCTCACCTCCCCTAGGGTTTACATATCTCAACCGAATCAGTTAAAGCTTCGGTACTCGTTTAACCTAATCCGACTAGGCCTATCTACTCGCCTAGGCCTTCAGCTTCCAGTCGCTTGGATCCACGCCGGGCCTTGATCCCGTCGCCGTCCTGCAGGCCCACTCGCCAGGTCTTGGGCCAGTCGGAAATGTCCTGCTAGGTATACCCCGGTAGGCGCATCCCCATCAGTAGAACCCGAGGCTGTCGTCGATTAGGCGTAGGTGGCTGCTGGCAGTCAGAGTATACGGCTTCAGAGTAGACATCCAGTCGAATCGTCGGCGGACTCCTGTTTAAAGGAGAAAACTAATCATCCAGATCACAACTTTGGCGAGTCGAGTCGGCGCAACATTGTCGGGTCGGCGAGCCGAGTGGCTGAAGTTGGACCGTTAAACGTGGTCAAACTAGCCGTTAGGGTAATCCAACGGTAACCTTTGGCGTAATCACTGCGTAGTAACGGCTCCCTAATTTGGCGGGTAACAACCGCTATATAAGGGGAATGGCAAGCGATCAGAGAACCACCTTCTCGCCATTTCCTCCGACTGCGCACGCTTTCGTCTCCCTTCGCATCGCGATCCAGCCGACCAGAGATCCTCCGACCCCCCACAAATCTTTCCACCATGGCCCTTTCCACCGAACCTTGGGGTAGATCTAAGTGCACGAGGGCGCAACTGGCTTCCTTTGAGGAGGCCGGGATCCTGCGAGCCGGCTGCTGGCGCATCCCCGCGGCCGGAGAGGTGACCCCGAACCCGCGAGAGAGGGAATTCATCTGCTTCACCAGCCATCTTGAACGGGGGCTAGGGTTCCCCACATCCCTGTTCTTCCGGCGCTTCTGCGCCTACTACGGGATCCAACCATCGGATCTGGGTCCCCACAGCATCGAGCAGCTCGCCATCTTCGTGGAGTTCTGCGAGTGCTACTTGGGCTGCCGGCCCTACTTCCCTCTATGGCAAGATCTGTTCCACGGACAGATCAGCCGCGAGGAGGCGGGCGACCCAATGCTTGCCGCGGGCGGCCTAACCTTCCAGCTGAAGTCGAAGGCTTCATTTTTCGACTTGATGCTGCCCGCCAAAGCCGCGAGCGACTGGAAGAAGTCGTGGTTCTATGTTGCCGAGGCGACCCTGGAGGGCGAGACGGTGATCCCGCGGTACTCCGCCAACCGGTATGAGCCGCGCCGTCTTCAAGTCGGCAAGCTCCCCAGCGACCAGCGGATGGTCGTCGACGAAATGCTCCAGACCATCCGCGGTCTAAAGAAGAAGGGCCTCCAGACAATAAACTTGTACAACTGCTGGCTCGGGCGGCGGCTCATCCCGCTGGCTCGGCGCGAGCACTATATGTACCAGTACACCGGCCGGGATGACTCAAAGAAGGCCTGCCTCGCCGAATGGAAGCTCGAGGACTACATGCTAGCACTGAAGAAGATCACCCAGGCGGTGTACCTGGACGCACAAGCTGGAGTCGCACCCTACACCGCAAAGCGTCCAGCCCCAACGGTAATCACCTCGCTTCATTCGCAGTCGCAGTTTTTGCAGTCGCGGTAATTCTAATTTCATCTTGCGTTCATTGCAGCTATTCCAAGTGGTGGAAGGATGGCTCCCGCCCTCGGACGACGAGAACTCGAGCTCGTACGTCCAGGACATGGGCGAGTCGCCTCCCGCCAAGGGCGATTCCGGGAGCGACGAGAACAATGACGACGACGAGTCCGAGGAGGAGGTCGCCCCGCTGGTTCGCAAGACCCGCGGGCAGCGGCAGCGTGAGCTTGAGGCGAGTAAAAGCCTCGAGCATCACGATGACGACGAAGAACTTCCGGAGACCACCTCGCGCCGCCAGGCTACTCCATTGAAGAAGAAGAAGAAAGAAAAGGAGGCAAAGGCTCCTCCGAAGAAGAAGAAGACGAAGTCGACAAGGCCGGCCTCACCACCGCACTCGGCGAGCAGCTCTGACGCCCCCAGCCCGGCCAAGGACGAGGCGCCGCCAGCGACAATCGCGCTGGATACGGCCACCGACGAGGTGCCACTGGCTTCGATGCCTCCGCCATTCGCCCCAGTCTCTGGGCTGGGGGATGCTCCGGCTGTAGCGGCTTCGCCTCGCAGGGAAACTCCTGCCGAAGATGTCCCAGAGGCTCCGGTTGCTGCCTTGACGACGAAGAAGCCGTCCGTGTCTTGGGCACGCGACGTCCTGGAGATGGGGCTCAGCCGCCGACTGGTCCCTGAACTAGAGAAGCCGGCCGGCCTCCGCACGGGGCTACGCTTCATTCCAGTCGCCAAGTGAGTACACTCACCTTCCTTTGTCTTCCATAGCAGCTTGAATCATCTTGCTTACATGATTGATGCACAGGACCAGAGTGAAGCGGATGGGCCACCCAACCGTGGCTAAGGTGCCATCCGTCGTCAGCGAGGAGGATCCTTCCCGTAAGAGGAAGGCGGACGAGGTCGTCGTCCCTACGGATGGTGGCAAGAAGGCCAAGGGTGATGACGTCGTCACGATTTCTGACGACACGGCGGTCGCGTCGACTGGACCCGTAACGGAGGCGGCCGCGTCCACGAAGGAGGGCGCTCCATCGCCTGGAGCGGCCGAGCCGACCTCCTTTGGGGCGGGTGCCTCCATCGCGACATTCCCGCGCTTCATGGCCAAAGCGGCCGCAGCGAGTGGAACTTCGCCCTCGAGCCGTGCACCTGGAGTCGCCGATGCGGAAGTCGACCAGCGTCGCGGGTACACGCTAGCTCTCCTCGTGTCCGTGGACGCGATACAACTCCATGGCATGCTTGGCGCAGCCCTCCAGGTATGTCCAGTCCCCGAGGATCAGGTCGGTGTTTTGCAGCGGTCTGATTCTTTTGGTGTCTTGTTTTTATTTTTCGCGTCCAGTCCCCGAGTGCGCACGCGCTGAACTTCAGCGGGTGGGCACTTAGGATTTCTTGATTGCCAGTCCCCGAGTGCGCACTCGCTGAATTTCAGCGGGTGGGCACTTAGGATTTTTTGATTGCCAGTCCCCGAGTGCGCACTCGCTGGATTTCAGCGGGTGGGCACTTAGGATTTTTTGATTGCCAGTCCCCGAGTGCGCACTCGCTGAATTTCAACGGGTGGGCACTTAGGATTTTTTGCTTTGATTAATTTTTTGGGTGATGTGCAGGGTCTGCAACGTGAATCGGCTGACCGATTGGTAGCGAAACACCGCGCGGAGAAGGAACTGGCCACCGTCTAGGAGGCGAATAAGGGGCTTCAGGCGATTGCCGCGAAGGCGGAGGGAGCTCGCCAGGGACTTGTCCCCGCGGGTGACTTGGCGGCAGCGCAATTGGCTTTGAGTTCGGCTGAAAAGCGGATCGCCGATCTCGAGCGCGAGCTGCGGGAGGCGAACGAGGGAGCGAGCTCGACTGATGGGCGAGCCAAGGCCGCCATTGCAGTCGCTGAAGAGGATCGTAAAGTGTCGAACGCCCTTGTTGCTGGGCTTCAGGACGACCACACTTCGCTTCAATGCTTCATCACGGATCTCGCCCGCCCGCTCATTGGTAAGTGCATCTGCCTCGGCCAGTAGCGTGTGCCTTTTTGTGATGTCCGTCGTATTCACTGTTGTTTTCTACTCGCAGGTCGCATCATTGATAGCGCGGAAGAAGCAAGCTCGTTCGATGCGCGGCAGTGTGTAGCCACTCTCGTCGACTCGGCGACGCTGTCGGCGAGGTGCATCCGAGCCTACCTCCAGGAGATATCGCCCACGGAAGTAATTCCCAGCGACCTCGTGGAGGTGTGGAAGTACTTGGAGAAGGCGCCCGCTGTCGTTGAGTTCATGACGCGACGGCGTTTCGGCGTGGAGCAGCGACGACTCTCAGCCTTAGACTTGCTCACTTCCCAGAGGACTTCGACCTCGACGATGTGACGAGTGGATACCCTTCGTTGACTGGCGCGGTGGAGCTTTCCGAGGTGCTCAAATTGACGGACCGCGCCACGATGTACTCCGAGCGTGTCTGGGCAATGGGCGACCTCCTTCCGTACCATGAGACGGTCGTCGCGCCCAACGACCCCGAACCACCGCATCGGGATTTCAAGGTCGAGCAACCCTTCCGCGCGGCGATGGCAGGTGAGCTGACAACGTACCCGTCGAACCCGTACACGCCGTTCATCCGCAATCGCCGGAATGTTGGCGAGTCGTCGTCGAAGCCTGCAGAATAGGATAGTTTGCCCTAGGGCGTTAGTGGCAGGTCTGCCATATGGGCATATTATGTAATTTGAGACAATGCGACATGCTATTGAATGAGACATCGTGTCTGTTTTGGGATTTGTCATGTGTTTTGTGATTGAGGTTGAACGAGTCCCCGAGCGCGTCCGCCCTTTTGTGGGGTTTACCTCGTGTGTGATATGTTTATTATTTTTTGAATGTTTTGTTATTGTGGTCTACTCGCCCGGACTCGAAGAGCCAGTCGCAGGGCGACTCCCTTGAACGCTCTGTACTTCACTATTTTCCCTTGCGCGAACGGGGTCGGGTGGCCAAGTCCCCGAGCGTGGTACTTGGTTATTCCAGGCGTGACTCGAGGGTGGGTAAGGACTTGGCGCGTTAGTTTGGGCACATCACTCCTGCCTGGCCCATTGGGTCAGTCGCGTGGCGAGTCCAGGGCATGCTCTCCTACTTGGCGTTTTCCCGAGCCGCTCGCGATGAACTGGTCGTCAGTCCCCGAGCGTGGTACTTGGCCGTTCGAGTCGCTATGTCGAGGATGCGGAGGACCATGGTCGCTGTAAGAAGCGAAGGCAGTTGTCTTGGCTCGTAGAGCCAGTCGGGCTGGGCGACTCCAACGGGGCTCCGGGTAGGCGTTTTTCATGGACGATGCAAGACCTGAGGTGACTCAGTGCTCTCGTACCGCACTACTTAGCCGTGCTGATCGCTGTACCGAAGGTTGACTTCTGCGGTTAGCTTGGCGCTGTTATTACGAGTGCGAGTGGCACAAGACACGGAGAGTAGGCACAATTTGCGGTAACCAGTTCTTTTTATTTCATAGCGACTGGAGAGTACATATGTGGGGTTCTAGGAGTAGAACTTCCATAGGAGGTTTACATTCCATGGTCGCTTGACGTCGAGTTCGCCGTCCCCGCGGACGTCGATGAGGTAGTAGGCGTCGTTGCCGAGTACTCGCCCGATGGCGAATGGCCCTTCCCACAGAGGGGAGAGCTTGTGCATGCCCTTCTTATCCTGGATGAGACGCAACACCAGGTCGCCTTCTTGGAAGGTGCGAGTTTTCACCCGTCGGCTCTGGTAGCGGCGGAGTCCCTGCTGGTAGATGGCGGTGCGTGACCGAGCGAGGTCGCGTGCCTCGTCGAGCTGATCGACTCCGTCTTGGCGGGCGAGTTCGTTTGCGGCCTCCATGTAGTGGACGACCCGTGGCGAGTTGTGCTCGAGGTTGGTGGGCATGACTGCCTCGGCGCCGTATACCATGAAGAAGGGGGTGAATCCTGTCGACCTGTTGACCGAGGTGCGAATCCCCCAGATGACAGAGGGCAGCTCCTCGACCCAGCACCCGGCGGTGTGCTCGAGTGGTACTTGGAGTCGCGGCTTCAGGCCGTGGAGGATGCTTTGGTTGGCCCGTTCCGCCTGGCCGTTGGATTCCGGGTGGGCGACCGATGCGAGGTCGAGCCGGATGTGGTGCTCTTCGCAGAATTCGGCCATGGCTCCTTTGGCGAAGCTGGTGCCGTTGTCCGTGATGATGCTGTTTGGGAACCCGTAGCGATATATGAGCTCGCGTAGGAATTTAGTGGCAGTCTTCCCGTCGCATTTCCGAACTGGCTTGGCCTCCACCCACTTTGTGAATTTGTCGACCGCGACCAGCAGGTGGGTGTAGCCGGAGGGAGCCTTCTTGAAGGGGCCTACCATGTCCATGCCCCACACAGCGAATGGCCAGGTGATGGGGATTGTTTTGAGCGTTGAGCTCGGCACGTGCGTCTGGTTGGCGTACTTCTGGCACCCGGCGCACCGCTGGACAATGTCGACAGCATCGGCGTGTGCGGTGGGCCAGTAAAAGCCATGCCGCATAGCCTTGGCGACCAGAGAGCGGGCGCCGGTGTGGTGGCCGCAGTCACCGGAGTGGATATCGTGGAGGATCTTGCGTCCTTCGGCGGTTTGGATGCAGCGCTGGAACATGCCGGTGACACTGCGCTTGTGGAGCTCGCCGTCGATGATGGTGTAAGACTTGCATCGGCGGGCGATCATCCGAGCGTCCGTCTCGTCTGCCGGCAAGGTGCCGGCCTCCAGGTAGGCGAGGTAGGGCTTGGTCCAGTCGTCAGGCTCGGCGACGAGTGCGACCAGGGCTGCCGCCGGCTGTAACGGTAGTCCGATGTCGATCTCCCTCGGGGGAGAGACTGATGGTTTGGTTATTGTGTTGAGGAAGACGCCGGCGGGTGGTGCGAGTCGAGCCGGCCCAATGCGAGAGAGGGCATCGGCCTCCTCGTTCTTCCGCCTGTCGATCCACTCGACGGAGTAGCCTGTGAAGTGTCCGCCCAGCTTGTCCACTGCTTGGCGGTACGCCGCCATGGTGGGGGGACGGCGTCGCAGGTGCCAGCGACTTGCCCCGCGACGAGGTCGGAGTCTCCGTAGCAGCGTAGGCGGTTGACATTCATCTCCTTGGCGGCTCGCATGCCGTGGAGCAAGGCCTCGTACTCGGCCATGTTGTTGGTGCAGGGTGTCAAGTCGAGGCAGAGGATGTAGCGGAGCTTGTCGCCCTTCGGTGAAGTTAGCACGATCCCTGCGCCTGCGCCGTTCGCGTTCTTGGAGCCGTCGAAGTGCAGGCTCCAGTAATGGAGGTATGGCAGCTTCTCTGGCTGCTGGGCCTCTTCCCAGTTGGCGATGAAGTCTGCTAGGGCCTGCGACTTGATCGCTTTTCGTGGCTCGTATTTGATGTTGTGGACGCCGATCTCGACGGCCCACTTGGCGACCCGCCCGGTCGCCTCGCGGTTGCGGATGATGTCTTGCAGTGGTGCTGAGGAAACGACCGTGATCGGGTGCTCCTGGAAGTAGTGCGGCAGGCGCCGCTGAGCTCTGAAGACCGCGTATACCAACTTTTGGTAATGCGGGTACCTCTGGCGCGACTCGGTGAGGACCTCGCTGATGTAGTACACCGGTCGCTGTACTGGGCGCTCCTTTCCTTCCTCCGGTCGCTCGACGACCATCACGGCGCTGACGACGCGCTCGGAAGCCGCGACGTAAACCAGCATGGGTTCTTTGTCGGCGGGGGCGGCGAGTAGCGGTGTGGCGAGTAGCACCTTCTTGAGGTCGCGGAGCGCATCATCTGCCTCCTTGTCCCACCGGAAGGTGGGGTTCTTGCGCATCAGGCGGTATAGGGGCATCGCCTTTTCGCCCAGGCGGGGGATGAAGCGACTGAGAGCCGCTACTCGCTCGGCCAGTTTCTGGACGTCGCGCAGGCACTCGGGTTTGCCGAGCCGGGCGATCGTGTTGATCTTCGTGGGGTTCGCCTCGATCCCTCGCTTGGAGACGACGTACCCCAGTAGTTGTCCTGCTGGTACACCGAAGGTGCATTTGCCTGGGTTAAGCTTTATCTTGTATTTTCGCAGGTTGGCGAATGTTTCCGCCAGGTCGGCGAGTAGGTCACCCTGGCGAGCGGACTTTACGACCACGTCGTCGATGTAGACGTGGATGTTGCGGCCAATTTGGCTCGCAAGGCACTCTTGCATGCACCGCTGGTAGGTCGCCCCGGCGTTCTTGAGACCGAAGGTCATGGCGGTGTAGCAGAAGGCTCCGAATGGCGTGATGAACGCCGTCTTCTCCTCGTCCTCGACTGCCATTTTGATCTGATTGTACCCGGAGTAGGCATCGAGGAAACATAGCGACTCCGAGCCCGCGGTGGAGTCGATTATTTGGTCGATCCGCGGGAGGACGAACTGCTCCTTTGGGCAGGCGCTGTTCAGGTTTGTGTAGTCGATACACATCCTCCAGGTCCCGTTCTTCTTCTCGACCAGGACTGGGTTTGCCAGCCACTTGGAGTATTTGATTGGCCTGATGAAGCCTGCAGCGAGTAGACGCTGCACCTCCTCGGTGATTGCTCGGCGGCGCTCTTCATTGAAGGGCCGCAGCGACTGTTTGACGGGTCGCACTTTGGGGTCGGCGTTTAGCTTGTGCTCAGAGAGCTCCCTAGGGACACCAGGCATGTCAGAGGGCTTCCATGCAAAGATGTCCCTGTTCTCATGGAGGAAATCGATGAGCGCGCCTTCCTATGCTGGGCTCATGCCCGTCCCGATCGTCACCGTCTGGCTGGAGTCGCCTGGGACCAGCTCGACGGTGCGGGTGTGCGTCGTCGCCTCGAAGGTTGAGGTGTTTGCGCCCTCCGAGTTGGGCTTCTTGAGTATGGTGGGGTCGTCGTTGTTGACCCCGCTCGCGTACTTGGCGAGCTCATCGGCGTGGTTGCTCTCCGCCGCGATGACGGCGTCAGCGAGTTCGGCTCCTTTAGCCTCGCACTCGGCGGCCATGTCAGGGTCGCCGTTGATGGTGATGACGTCGCACGGCCCGGGGAGCTTCATCGCGTTGTACGCGTAGTGGGGCGCTGCCATGAATTAACGCATGTCGCCCCAGGACGCAGTGGTAGGGGCTGTCGAAGGGCACGAGCTCGAAGACGATCCGCTCGGTGCGGAAGTTTGCTGGTGTGCCGAAGGTGACTGGCAGCGTGACCTTACCGATCGGGTACGCCTTCCGACCGGGGACGATGCCATGGAACATGGTGTGGGTTGTCTCGATCATCGACTGCGGGAGCCGCAGCCGCCTGAAGGTGTCCAGGTACAGGATGTTGATGGAGCTGCCGCCGTCCATCAATGTCTTGGGGAGCCAGTAGTCGTCGACCTTAGGCTTGACCACCAGGGCGACTCGACCTGGGTACTCGATGCGTGGCGAGTGGTCTTGGCGGCTCCAGGTGATGGGCTGCTCCGACCAGTTGAGGAACTGGGGAACGTCCACCTGGGCCACCGCGTTGACGGCGACGGCGCGGGCGATGACCTTCTTCTCGTGCTTCGTGTTGAAGACTGTGAAGGTATGTAGCGAGCCAGCCACTTTGCTGAATTTTCTGCCGTTTGGCGGGTCGTTGTCGGGGTCCTCCCATGCTCGCCGTGCCTTCTCGATCTCCCTGAGGGTGTGGCAGTCGGTGGTTGTGTGCGTTGCGGGCTTCCCTTCCCTGCTATGAAACGCACACGGTTGGTTAAGGAGGGCCGCGGGGTCGAACCTTGGCTTGGCCTTGTAGTTGCCGCTGTCGCGGCGTTGTCCTCCGTCGCGGCGGAAGCTCTTGGGTTTGCGTTGTGCGTGCCCGGCGTTGGCGACGAAGTCGACTCGCCCGTCACTGCGGCGCTTGCCGGTGAGGCGAGTGTTGCTGTAGCGTAGGTCGGACCGTCATCCGCTGTCGTTGCCGCTCGTGCGGCGTTGACCTCCTGACTCGTCGTCAGTTTCCTGGTTTGGATCTTCCTCCGCGTACCGTTTGGCGATCTCGAGGAGGTCCGGGATGTTGTCGAGTGTGCGAGAGTGTCGCTTGAGCTTGGCGACCAGGGGCTCGTAGCGGCACGAGGTCTTGAAGCAGTGGATCGCGGTGTCCGGGTGGATGCCGACCGCGTTGTACCAGAGTTCTTGCCACCGTTGGACCCAGTTGCGGGTCGACTCGCGGGGTCCCTGGACGCATCGCTCCAGGTCTTCGATGGTGGTGGTGCGGGTGTAGGAGCACTCGAAGTGCCTGACGAAGGCGTCGCGCATCTCCTCCCAGGAGTCGATACTGTCCTGGGGGAGGGTGTTGATCCACTGCCTGCACGTCCCCTCCATCATCAGGGGGAGGTAACGGGCGGCTAGCAGGTCGGTGTGGCCTGCGATCCCCATCGCCATGAGGTATGTATCGAGCCACACGGCGGGGTCGTACGAGGGGTCGTACTTTTCTATCTCCTTCGGCGCCTTGAAGTTTGGCGGGTACTTCTCGCCTCGGATCATTGGTCCGAAGCACTTGGGGCCGAGTCGACTGAGCGACCCCATGGGCTCGCCGTCGCGGCGATTGGTCAGGGTGTGTTGCAGGTCATCGGGCTGGCGTGCGCGCCAGCTTTGGTTTTTGATGATGTGAGTTCGGGCGTCGATGGGTTGACCGTTGGCGGTGACAAAGTTGGTCGCTGGCCTGGGGTCGTTGGTGGAGAGTGCCGCGTTCGCGGGTCGGTGTTGGAGCTGCAGTGGCTCCGGTGGCGGGCTGTTGAGGGTGTTTGCCGCCATTGGGCGGCCGCTTGAGGCCGCTCTGCTTCCCGAAGAACGCGAGTATACTCGACCCTGCGAGTCGGCGCCCGTGTTTTTCTGCTCGACGGCCTTTGCGAGCAGGGCCCTGACGTACTGGATCTGTAGGGTGCCGTCGCCCGTGGCCGTGATGTTGTCGGCTGCTGCTCGGCCTGCCACGAGGTTGTCCATCGGGGTGGAGAATAGTGGGAGGCTGTTTGCGTCTCGCTCCCGTGAGGAGACTACTATCCGCGGCTGGTCCCTGGGGGAAGTGCGGTTGGGTGGAGGTGGGGCGCCCATCGCCGTCGACCCTGGCGGGGGTCGGGCGCTTCCTCCTGGTGGCGCGTTCTCGCAGATCGCGCGCTCGGCCACGCGGGCCGGGTCGTTTTCGTCGTCGAAGTTCAGGGTGCGCCCCTGAACTGTGGGGTTCAGGCGCGACCTGATCCGCTGTTGATGATAGCGCGATAGTTCCTGCACAGTCACCTGCTCGAGGCGAAATTTGTCGCGCTCGGCTTGTTCCTTGCGCACCGCCTCCACCAGTTTCAGGCGGAGTTCCTCAACCTCTGTCACCGTGGCGTTAGGAGGAATTGGGGTGGAGAAGGGGTCCTCCGGCGGCTCGGTACCGGTCGCCATGTAGGTCGCGGCGTGGCGACCGGTTCCGTCACGGAGATCGGCGGAGTTTTCCGATCCGGAGTCGAATTCGAAGATCCCAAGGATGGAGGGGTCCTCGAAGTCCCCCACGTTGGAGACCTGGGTGATGGAGCCCGCGGGTGAAGCCGCGGTGATGGACCCGGCGAGTGACGTCGGGGTCGTCGAGTCGGCGTCGTCGTTGAGGGCCGTGTCTTCTGCGGCCGCCGAGTTTTCGGCCACGTCGATGTGGGCCGAGTTGTACTCGGAGGCGAGGCGATGGATCGTGCGGATCTGGCTCTCGGAGAGCCGATCGCGTGGCAGCGACTCGCGGATGCGAGCCGAGTCCTCCGAGACGATGACGTCGGTGAGGCCGACGAAGAGGCTGATCGTGCCGACCGGCAGGATCACGCTGTGCGTGACGGGTCGCGCCGCTGGGACGTAGCTGCTCGGCAAAATCTGGAGCATCTCGCCGATTGCTATCATGCGGCCGGTGGCGACCGTCTCGTTGATGGGCAGATTGGATTTCGCCGCAGAACACCGGCCAGACCGGCCAGGCCCCACGGTGGGTGCCACTGTCGTGGGAATGGTCACGGCAGATGCTGCAATCGGCAGCGAGTAGTAGAACGAGGGGCAAGGGCGGCCAGCCATCTGCGGTGCGAGATGAGGGCGGAGACACAGGGTTTTACCCAGGTTCGCCCCCCCCCCCCCGGAGGGTAAAGACCTACTCCTGCTAGATTGTATTATGGAGATGGTACAAAGGGCGAGCTCGGCGGCGAGTCGCTTGGGTGTATGATGGAACGTATCTCTACACGCCCTGCAGGGAGGTTTATATAGGCTCACCTCCCCTAGGGTTTATATATCTCAACCGAATCAGTTAAAGCTTCGGTACTCGTTTAACCTAATCCGACTGGGCCTATCTACTCGCCTGGGCCTTCAGCTTCCAGTCGCTTGGATCCACGCCGGGCCTTGATCCAGTTGCCGTCCTGCAGGCCCACTCGCCAGGTCTTGGGCCAGTCGGAAACGTCCTGCTAGGTATACCCCGGTAGGCGCATCCCCATCAACCACGATGCCAGGATTCAATCAATCCCATATATATATTCCCTTCGTCTCGCGATATTTTACTTGCCCGAGATTTGATCGTCGGTACCGTCATACCTAGTTCAATCTCGTTCACAGCAAGTACTTTACTCGTTCCATAATCCGATATCACTTTGTGATTAACTCCTTAACCACATGCTTGCAAGCGGTGTTGATATCGATTACCGAGTGGGCCCGAAGTATATCTCTCCGACTTGGGAGGGACAAATCCCATCTCGATACATACAACCCAACAGGTACTTTCCGATCACCTGAGAGACACCTTTATGATCACCCTCTCATAGGATGACGTTTGATGACCTCAAAGCTTTCTTCCGATACCAGGGAGTTGTATTATCTCATGGTCTAAGGAATACAATATTTGACATAAGAAAAGCTTCGCAAAGATGAACACGATGACACGATCTAATTGCTTCGCTTAGTTTGGGTCTGTCCATCATATCATTCTCCCAATGATATGATCTCATTATTAATCGACAACTCATGTCCATGGTTAGGAAACCTTAACCATCATTAATCAATGAGCTAGTCCATAGAGGCGTACTAGGGACACGGTGTTGTTCATAAACCACACAAGTATTAAAGTTTCCGCTTAATACAATTCTAGCATGGAATATAAACATTATCATGAACAAGAATTATAATAATAACATCTTTATTATTGCCTCTAGGGCATAATTCCAACAATGCAGACCTACTAGACACCGCAACACAAAAGAGGAAAATCTAAAGGGCTGGAGTATACACGATAAGAGAGAACAAGGTGCTTCGTGAGGCTTGGATGACAATTGGACAAGATCTAGTTTGCGGTGCCAAGCAAAAAGGAGGGACATATTGGTGGTGGGTTGGCATGTACTACTTTTGTGAGTGTACGAAATTCAAGCCCTAAGATTTTTATAATGATCAAAATGACACACCTCTCTAAAAGAGATGGGCATTCATCCAAGCGGAGTGCAAAAAAACTTGTGGTGCGGATGAACATGTGCTAGCGTGGCCCATGAGAGGCATCGGTGTTGTTGACATGGTAAAAGCTCGTATATTTTACATATTTCAATGTACCTTGCATATGTGAGTATATCTATTGGATTTTTCATCCATGTATGTGTTGGAGATATGCCCTAGAGGCAATAATAAATGTAGTTATTATTATATCTTTGTGTTTATGATACATGTTTACATTCATGCTATAATATTATTAACCAGAAACATTAATACTTGTGTGATTTGTAAACTAAATTAGTGTCCCTGGTAAAGCCTCTTAATAATACTAGCTTGTTGATTAATAGATGATCATGGTTTATTGATCATGAACATTTGATATGTTGTTAATAACAAGGTCATATCATTAGGAGAATGGTATGATGGACATACTCCTATAGATAAGCGTAGCATAAAGATCAAGTCATTTTAATAGTTCAATTGCTATAAGCTTTCTGATACATAGTAACCTAATTCCTTCGACCATGAGATCATGCTTATCACCATCACCGGAAGGATGCTTTGATGACATCAAACACCACACCGTAACTGGGTGGCTATAAAGGTGGCATTGAGTGTTCGGAAAGTATGGGTTAAGACACATGGATCAAGAGTGGGATTTGTCCATCCATATGACGGATAGATATACTCTGGGCCCTCTCGGTGGAATGTCATACAATTAGCTTTCAAGAATGTGACTGGCTCACAAGGGATCACATACCACGGGAACGAGAAAAGAGTACTTATCGGTAACGAGGTTGAACTAGGTATGCAGAGATACCGACGATCAAAACCTCGGATAAGTAAACTATCGTGAGACAAAGGGAAATTGGTATCGTATGTAAGTGGTTCATTCGATCACAAAGTAATCGTAGAAATATGTGGGAGCCATATGAATTTCCAGATTCCTCTATTGGTTATTGATCGGAGAAGTGTCTCGATCATGTCCGCATAATTCACGAACCGTAGGGAGACACACTTAAGGATTCGATGTTGTTGAGTAGTTATGGAATGAAGAGTAAGAGACCAAATATTGTTCGGAGTCTCAGATGGGATCCGGGATATCACGAGGAGATCCGGAATGGTCCGGAGAATAAGATTCATATAAGGAAAGTCCTGTTTCGGAGTTGGGGAATGATTCCGGTGTTTTAATCGGGAATGTTCTAGAAGGGTCCGGAAGGTCCGGCACTTCGGAGGGGAAGGGTACATGAATGTTTCATAACAATGTGGAATGGTTGCATCATGTACTAGGTTACTTGGCTGGGCAAAATAAAGGGAGAAATCGAATCCTAGTTTGAAAGTCAAACACCAATTTGAAAAGTCAAACAACAAGTTTGCTTGGTGGAGGGAGAGTAGGAAACCTACTTGGGGAGGAAGTCTCCTCCCTCCACCTGCCGGCCAAGGAGGCCGACTTGGGGGAGGACTCCCTCCTCCCAAGTCGCGCCCTCCCACCTATATAAGGAGGAGCAGGGCTGCCCCTCTCCCACACACCCAAAACCCTAGCCCTCTCCTCCAAGTAGCCGACGCCACCACCTCCTTGTGCCGCCGCCTAGGGCACCTCCAACTCGGCGAGTTGGGGTGTTCCCCAAACCCTAGCCGCCGGCCACACCCTCCCCTTGGTGCCCTATAAACCCTAGATCACCAAGGCCTCTCTCATACTCCACCATACTCGCTCCGGCTTAAGGCGAAGCCCTGCGAGATCTCCCCTCTACTTCCGATACCACGTCGTCGTGCTGACAAAATCGTGAGGAGAGTGCTACAACCTCCGCTGCCTTCTAGAACAAGGGAGAGGAAGGTCTTCCTCGAGTACCGAACGTGTGACCGACTGCGGAAGCGCTGCCGGAACGCAACGCCGGAAGGATCGTCTACGCGATCTTGAGATCGGCAAGAGTACGACTACATCACCCATGAGAATCTGCTCTCGTTAACCGCTTTGGAATCTTCGAGGGTGGGTTCCTCTATCGACTCGTTGCTACAATCTAGTAGATAGATCTTGGCTTGTTTGTTTGCATGCGATAGAAATTTTTTGTTTTCCATGCTACGAACCCCTACAGTATGTAGGCACTCGAAGCTTTGGACTACTTCAAGGAGATATATGACAATAAACCATTATACTTCATACCTAAAGGGTCTACGAGGCTCGAAGAAGTGTGGCAATGAATCATTGGCCATCGATCTTGAAGATGGTGGCCCAAGCAATGGTGGTCGTGCGGTTCAGCAGAGAGGCCACAAGTCCATGAAGCAAGATCTCAAGCGTGAAGCTTCTTCATTTACAAAGCACGATGCATTGAAGGTGTTGGTCGCTGAAAAGGAAGAGACAAATGGCAAGGGGACGAGAGGAGACACTAGGATGGTAAGCTTTATTGACCTCCAAAAAAAGAGCTCTTAAAGTTGAAGAGAACGGTGCTCGGTCTGGAGCCATGGAGGGAGGCCAAAGTGATGGCCGAGGAGAACCGATCATGATGGTTGACTTGAGCATCATGGACCCGGCTCAAAGGGCTTGATTTGAGAACAAGCAAATGAGCATCCGAGAACGTGACTTGTGATCTCCTTGTCTATACCTTGAAATCAATGAATAGATTTTCATGACATCCCCTATTATTTTTACAGGTTGTACATAGTATTTGTCAAACTAGTTGGACAGTACTAACTACAATAATATGGAACTCCTGAATAAATTGGAGCTTGTTATTTGTCGGCAAAACAAACTGCATTTATACATCACGAGTGATGAATCGATAAAAAATTATAAATTTAGGAAGTACTGATTACCACAAATATCCAGCTTATAAACTAATTTTCCAATGTAAAGTGTTTATTTCATACAAAACAATCTGACATTAATTTGCATTCCAGGATTTTGTTTTGATTGTCCAGAAAGATAGCATGCTACTTTCCTAGAAGTTATTTGTAGCTGCCTGTTATAAAGTCTATTGGGAAAGAATTTGAACATGATGGCAACCAAGTAACACAGCCCATGCTTCTATTTTACTCACAGTACAAGATGTTGTAACTACATTACAATTTCCAAAATATGTGCTCAGTATCCTTCTCGAATCAGGCTTTCGTCCCGCTCTTTATAAATAAAGCAACATGTGTTTAATATCAAGGGGAATCTTGAGTATCGACTAGTGAGGCGAATAAATTCAGATAGTATGAAAAACAGCTTGATTCTTTTCTCGGAATAATCAGAACTTAGGTAAACATGGCGCATGTCACTTAATGACAACGAATTTGCATTATAGCTAAACTGACCATAAGTTAAGCAGTGTCGCACCATATAGCTAATTCTTTGCCAGGCAACCTCCAAAACGATCTCAGATATGCTGAACCAAGTACAGTGTTCTATAGCTAACTTTAGCTCCATTTATTGGTTCAAACCCAACATACAACGATAATCAACTTCTAGAACTTAATTAAAACAAACCTTGTGTCCTCTCGCCGCTTATGAAAACCACTACTCCATCAGCACCAATTAAACGATAAGAGTACAGCTCTTATAAGTGCTCGTACGTACAATCCAATGAAAGTCTGACATTAGTTAGTCACCCAGTGTACCACAGGTCACTCATCATGTCTGATGAAGACGTTGTACTCGACGGTGGCGTCGCCGGTCTTGAGGTCGAAGGCGTGCGTCCTGGCCTGCGCGTACCCGCGGGCCCACCTGAAGACGCCGGTGCCGCCGACGACGGCCATCTCCCTTACGGCGGTGGCCACCTCGTTCCGGCCCATGATGGCGACGCTGCTGCCGTTGTACCTCCCCGCGGTGAAGACGAAGTTCATGTTCATGAGCAGCGCCAGCGCGTCCTTGCCGGCGCTGACGTACGTGCCCTGCGCGCGCCCCAGCAGCGTCGAGGAGTTCAGGCCGGGCCCCTCCGTGAGCGCGTCGTCGATGGCGTAGACGGCGCCGAAGAAGGTCTTGGAGGCCTTGGTCGTCGGCGCGCGCGCCACCGGCACCGCCGTCGGGCTGGCCCCGCTCACCACGTCGTGCCAGTACACCTTGATGTGCGTCTCCTTCCCGTCCGCCGCCGCGGCCACGGCCTGAGTGACCGGTGCGGCGACGGCGAGGATGACAACGACGTAAAGCGCGACGGAGGCCATGGCTAGCTGCTGCTGCTGCTGCTGTGATGCTCTCTCTTGCCGTGTGCGTGTGCCGTGGAAATAAATGTCTACGTGCAGGCGTGCCCGTGTATTTATGCGCGTGGGAGTGAGAGAGCGCTTCTGCGGCGTCTTGGCGCTCGACCTTGGTGTTGTATGGCGTGTTGCTTCCGCTGGTTAGGTGACATTACGGAGCCACGGAGGGTAGAGAGGCTGGAAAGGAAGGATGACACTTGCTCTCTACGGGAAGTATACAGAAGTTGCCCCGAATCGATCGACGGTATCTGTAATTTGCACGACAGCAGCCTATCAGCTGTCTGAGATGTCCTAACAATCTGAGAACCTACCAACCATTTTCTAGTTAGCTGTCTGAGATGTCCTAACAATCTGACTATCTGCCGGTAACCATTTTCTGATCACTGATTTTCCACGGTGCTGGTACTGCGTTCCTCAATGCTCTAAAACTGTTTTCTGCCTATTTTAGGAATTCAGGCACGTAGGAGGAAATGGAAGCCGAGGAAGGAACTTCAGTTATTGGTTGGTGCAACGACGTAAACATGAGCATGAAGGGACCATGTCATCATGCAACAACCCACCAAACTTTGCTTGCAGGGGAGGATGGGAGAGGATCCAATCTGACTTTTCGATTTTGCTACTAGATCAGAGAATGCATGTGAAATGCTAGAGGACACCTACCGAATACTGTGAGTGGTTCGGCGGTCCCGCCGATTAACCTCTCCAGTTTCAGCATGCATATTGTTGTTCTTCCACCTTGGATAACAACACTAGATACACTTTTGCTTCAGTGTTCCCCTCCCTTCAAACTTTGATAAACAAAAACTCGATACTGATTTGTTTCAAAGACCGTACAAATTCATCCTAAGCCCGTATGATCCTTTTAGACATATACTCACCGTACACGTATGCTCGCGTGTCCGTGGGAGGTGGAAATCGGGGAGTTATATAACAACAGCAATAAAAATTCAAAAATTGGCATGCAAAGACGTAAATCACAATAATGAGAGGTGGGATCAACCGGTGAAAACGTGGAGTATACCCAGCTTGACCGAGTACATCTATACGAAGTTATACATGGCCTGAATATGAGTCTCGACAGGATCAAAAAAAAGTTTTCCATACAAACTTAAATTTGAGGGGGGGGGGGACCACCAAAGCACACCTTCACTTGATATGTCCTCAACAACTATGAGATAGGTTTTCACAGCATATTTCTTCCCTTGAAATTGTAGATGGCAGACACAAGCCTACAGAGAAAAGGTAGAGCCGATCCTCAACAGAGGCGGCTAGGGTTTAACCCAATAATACAAGCATATCGTTCTCCCTCTGAATCAGGGGCTAAATAGAAGAAAGCAGAGCTACCCGACAAACAAGTGGGCAGTTGGTGTTGCTAAGGACAGGTGTAAAGTGTCTTCTCCTCCTTGTTTTGGCGGGAGGCACACAGCCAGAGCGTGACAACTCCTCCCCCATTAGTCCAGACTTGTCCTCAAGGCTGAAAGTCAGGGAAAACCTTCTGGATGAATGACGAATCCTCCCAAGTCGCTTTTGTCCCTCGTAAGTTTGTCCATTTGATCAACCATTGAACCACTGGCACTGCAATGTCCCCTTGTACTCTTGGTATAAGCTTCCTTTCCATAGCTTAAGGAGATAAAAGTATTGTTCCATCAGGGTTTAACAATGGCAAGTGTGTTGTGGGAATTTCTTTGGGGCCCAAGCGCTTCTTCAATTGACTAACATGAAATGTGTGATGAAGTTGACATCCTTCGGGCATCAATAGTTTGTAAGAGGTATTTCCAAAGTTTTCCAACACACGAAAAGGTCCATAGAATTTTGAATGTAGCTTCAAACATCTATGAATATTGAGAGAGGTGTGCCTGTAAGGTTGAATTTTCAGATAGACCATGTCTCCAATGGCAAGCTGTCTTTCTGTTCTGTTTCTTTTGCGTGGTTCTTCATTCTTTCTTGTGTTTTCAATAGGTTTTGCTTGATCTATTGTGTTATCTATTCAGTGTTGATAGTAGCAGTTAAGCTTGGAGCATTTTCCTCAGGTGGTAGTATCAGCTCAGCTAACTGGGAGGTGGACTGCCATATAAAGCTTGGAATGGTGTCATCTTCAGAGATGTGTGAAAAGATATATTGTACCACCACTCAGCTAGGGATAACCAATGGTTCCATTTCTTGGGTTGTAAGAATGCCATGCATCTGAGGTAATTCTCCAAACATTGGTTTACTCTTTCTGTTTGTGGATGATAGGAAGTGCTCATGTGAAGTTTCACTCCCATTGACTTGAACCGATCTTGCCAAAGGTGGTTGGTGAAGATTATGTCCCTATCAGTCACTATCATAGTTGGTAATCCATGCAGTTTGAACAAGTGTAAGCCTTGGCCACAGTTCTGATAGTAATAGGGTGTTTGAGAGCAATGAAATGGGAGTATTTTGTGAACCTGTCAACCACTACCAGTATCATGTCCTTATTGTCAGAAGTTGGTAATCCTTCAAAAAAATCCATGCTGACATGGGTCCAAGCAAAATCAGGGGCATGCAGAGGCTGCAGTAATCCAGGGTATTGACAATGATCTACTTTGTTAAATTGGAAAACTGGGCATTCTTTGATGAAGGAGACAATGTTGGGCTTCATTGCCAGGCCAGTGGAAGAGAAGCTTGATTCTTTGATATGTAGCCTTCTCCCCTGAATGTCCCCCAACTCTAAGTTGTGTAATGATTGTATTATCTTTTTCCTGAGATCAGTGTTTGATCCTATGACAATTTTGTTTTTGTATCTTAGAATCCCTTTTGAATATGAGTAATTCTGCAAGGCTACTGACACAGTCAATTGTTGCATGAGTTCTTTGCATTTGTCATCATTCACGTAGGAGTCTGTTACTTCTGTGATCCACACAGGGATAGCTGCAGATGTGAACAAGGCAGAAATTCTATGTTTCACTCTAGACAAAGCATCAGCTACCTTATTTTATTTGCCCTTCTTATATTATACAGTATAATTGTAGCCCAACAATTTCACCAGTAACTTATGTTGTATTCCTTCTATGAGTTTTTTCTCTTGCAAATATTAAAGGCCTTGTTGATCTGTCTTTATAACCATAGAATAAGTAGCAAAATAGTGCTTCCATTGCTTGAGTGCTGTGAGTATTGCCATAGCTTGCCATAGCTTCTTTATCATAAGTTGAGCATCCAGCGGCTCTAGGGCCTATTGCTTTGCTCAAGAAGGAAATGGGTTATCCTTTTTGCATCAGGACTTCCCCTAGGCCATAATCACATGCATCTTCCTCCAATGTGAATGGTAATGAATTTTTTGGCTGGGCTAACACTGGGGATTGACTCATCACTTGTTTCAGTTTATTGAAGGAAATATGTTGTTCCTCCTTCCACAGAAATCCATCTTTTCTTAATGCTAAAAACAATGGCTTGCAAATGATCCCATAATGTTTGATAAATCTTCTGTAGTATCCAGTGAGGCCTAAAAATCTTCTCAATGTGTGACATTTGGTGGTGTTGGCCACTTAACTATCGCATCAATTTTCTTTAGAAATGTTGATACTCCTTTACCAGTAATAATATGACCTAAGTATTCGACGTTGCTCTAAGTAAAGGTGCACTTTTGTAGTTTAGCAAAGAGCTTGTTTTGCCTGAGGATCTAGAATACTTGCTTCAAATGGTCAATGTGATCTTGCATTGATTTGCTGTAAATCAGAATTTCATCAAAGAAAACCGGTGTGAATTTTCTCAGAATTGGGGCTAATATACTATTCCTCAGTTTTTGGAATGTGGTCGGGGCATTAGTTAACCCAAACGGCATGACCACATATTCATAATGCCCTACATGAGTTATGAATGTTGTTTTGCTGATATCATCCTCATTCATTTGTATTTGGTGATATCCACTTCTGAGATCTATTTTGGAGAATATTTGTGCTCCAGCAAGTTCATCCAACAAATCTTCAATGATGGGGATGGGGTACTTGTTTTTGACTGTATGCAAGTTCATTTTTTTGTAATCGGTACATTTTTCTCCATGTCAAATCCTTCTTTTTCACTAAGATGGCTGGGAAAGAATAGGGGATGCAACTATCCCTAATTTTCCATGTTAGTAATAGTTCCTTTATTATCTCTTCCATTGCAGTCTTTTGGTGATGAGGTAACCTGTAAGGTCTTTGATTTACAATCTTTGCGTCTGGCAGTAGCAGTATTGTGTGGTCACAATTCCTCCTTGGAGGTAATTCGATTGGAGTGGTAAATATATCAGCATATTTATCCAAGAGCTTTTGTATTGGGGTAGAATAAGTGACCTCTATATTGTTAGTTTCCTCAACTTGTTTCATCATTAAGACAGCTCCACATATGCCTTGTAGCAATAGTTTGTTCAGTTGCTTGCTCTCTTTAATATTTGTACTTGATGGTAGTGTTTCATCATTGAAAGTTACTATTTCACTAGTACTAGTAGTTGCTTTCAGTTGCATCTTCTTGTAATGCAATTGGACTGGACTATGATGATAAATCCAATCTACCCCTAGGATCAATTCATATCCTTTCACCTGTAATATTTTGAAATCTGACTGAAATGTACCCCTTGGATGGCATATTCACAATCATAGAAAGTGAATTCAGTCCATAGGTGACCTCCATTTTCCACTGTTACTTTCATTCTTTTGTTAGGCAAGATAGAGCATTGAACTTTTGTTGCAAAGGCAAGTGTCATGAATGTGGTAGTGCTACCACTATCTATTAAAGATGAGGCTCCGTGTTTGATAGAATAAATGTATACTTTGGCGAATTTCCTTCCTTTATTGCATGCATAGAAATCTGCAATGCGGTTTGGTTTTGCTGCTCTCCTTCTTCTGTATCATTGTCAGTCTCAATGATGTTGATGATGTTTGTTGTTTCTTGTGTTGCACCTTGTAGTGCTTGCACCTGATTTTTCTGAATCATTTTACACACCTTGGTTCCTTGCACTTATAGCATAATCCTTTCAGTGTTGCCTATTGAATTACTGAAGCAGGTGATGTATTAGCTAGCTTTGGTGCCTCCCCTGAATTTGCTTTTCTTGTTGAATAATGGACCGTGTTATACTGCTTCCTTTGTGGATTTTATTGCTCTATCCTTCTAGCTAACCACATTGATTTTTGCATGTCAGCAGGATTGTGACATTGGAGATGATCCTGAATGTAATCTGACAAACCAGAAATGAAGCTATTCATATAGTAGATGTCAGGAAGGCCAGGGTTATCTCTTCTCATAAGGTTCATTGCTGCTTCAAACTTATGAATGTAAATTGCAACAAAAGATGTTTGTGTGAGGGCATGAAAGTTTCTCACATTGTCATAAATGGATGCCTCAGCAAATCTACCCTCAATGATTCTACAGAATATGTGTCAAAGTGTATTAGTAGCACCATAGTTCCTCTCCACTATTGGATAGCATCCCCTTTTAAGTAAGTGACTGCCACTTATGTTCTATTTTTCAAGGGTGTTCTTGAAGAGTCAAATTACAACTCAATTGTTTGAATCCATGAATCTACATCAGTTCCATCAAATTATGGGATGTTCATTTTGGCTGGTTTAACTACAGGTATGCCCTTCTTTGGTCTTGTTGATGCAGATTGTCCCTTTGCCTTTGTTGCATCTTCAACAGCTTTCTATTTGTGTTCTTAAATTGCTTGTCATAATCAGCTTCTTGAAATTGTTTTGCTGCCATGGTCTGCACCTGATTGCTGGTATTTTCTTTATGTTGGTGCATTGGTTGTTTACCAGTAGGATCAACAACTTGCTTTGCAAAGTGGGGGTGTCTGTAAGGCATTTTTGGAGAGCCATCCATCATTAATTCTTTGCCAGTCATGTCATGTAAGGTAGATGTGCCAATTGGTTTAGAAGACCCTGCAACAGTTGCTTAAGTTGGTTGAATGATAGTGTGGGTTTGGTGGGGTGTTGGGATGGTTGCTTGTTGTACCAGCTGCCTTATTGTTTCCATGTTGTTTTCGATGTTTTCCTCATCCCTTGCCACAAATAATTTCTCGAAGTTTGACTGAATTGCAATGAAATTTTTCTATATACTCACAAAATTGGATTTCACAGTTGCACTGAATTCAAGGAACTATTTTTATCCTCTTCCCTATATGACTGCAGAGTTTTGATGTCCAATTGCAAGGATTGGAGTTCGAGCATACCAGTATCTTCCAAGAGAGTTGTTTGCTTCATGGCAACAGGAGGTAGTGTTACCAGCAAGAATCGTTCTTACTGAACCTTCCAATTGAATCAATCTTCCAAGGACGAGTGGGAATTTTAGGTGAGCAAAAACTCACAATCGGACTCGATTTGGAGATTCGGCCGCTGCCGTCGTTGCCGCCAGCACCGCGCCGCCTCCGATGATGCACGGATCAGGGTGGGAAGGTGGGATTTTACCACTGAAGAAGTGTTCTTCAGCAACCACTTCCTTAACCCTCGATCTGCACACCACCACCGATCAGCCGCACACCGTCGTCGGAATCAAGAACAACATGAGGGGATTTTACGAGAGAGCCCAACCCTACCGTGCTCTCGACTTGGTGGTACGCCTCCAAGGATCAAAAGGTTTCTAATACCATTGGCAGGCACAAGCCTGGCGAACAAGCAAAACTACAAAGCTAGGCTCAAGAACAAAGGATGGATTCAGATTGTGAAGTCTATTATAGCAAAATTGTAGGATTACAGAGGAAAGGTAGAGCCGATCCTCAATAGAGGCGGCTAGGGTTTAACCCAATAATACAAGCATATCGTTCTCCCTCTGAATCAGGGGCTAAATAGAAGAAAGCAGAGCTACCGGACAAACAAGTGGGCAGCTGGTGTTGCTAAGGACAGGTATAATGTGTCTTCTCCTTGCTTGGGCGGGAGGCACATAGCCAGAGCGTGACCGTAGATAATCAGTTAATCACTTGTATTGTAACAAACAAATTAGGCTTTTGCAATCTCATCAACTACTTTGTAATGTGGGAGAACATTTGCTAGCTAGCAAGGCCTAAGTCTGGTAGATCAAAAATAGTGTTAAGAGGATACAACATGTGCAAAAGGTAGTATGGCATCAAGCTGGAGCAAACCTTCAACTACAGAATGTCTGTTGGGATGTGATGCAGCTGCTTTTGGATTTGTAGCGTTAGTTGGTATTCCATGGTCATGTCAATCAGGATATTCTGTATCGAGTACAGGATGAACCTTGCCTGACTACATCATGAAAATCAGTGATCAGAAGATCTTTGACCATAAAATGCTTCTAGTTAGCATGATCCAGCTAGTGGGTACACTCCACTTAAAAACAAAAGCAGCCAACCTAACTTAAATTTACTGATCTTGAGTACGTAAGTAAAACAGTCCCACGAGATCTCCAACATGCCCTCTAAATGTTCAATGCAGATATGGCAGGAATACACGGGGTTACAAGCCAATCAGAAGACGATACCACCTGATTTAGGTGTACAGAAAACATCAACAATGTATCAGATAGCTCAACTGCTCTCTGATCCTAGTCATTCTTCATTCTATCCTACAAAATTCACTTGTGTCCGGAATGTACTTATACAGGGGTATCTGTTCGCACTGCAACTTCTTTTGTTTATTTGAGACTGGTCCTGGTGCTATTGATTTTCTCTACAGCTCGAATCTTCTTCGACTTCATCGAATGGTCATCTACTCATTCTTCTTTTGGTATCAATAATATCTTCGTCTTGATGAAAGTATGGAGTCTGAGGGGAATCATAAGATCCCTTTCTATCACAAGTATTGATATGCTAGAAATCCGAGTGATATATGCAAATTAAACTTGAATGGGTAATAGGAGTTCTGCATAGGGGGCACTCAGGCTTCTCGTTGCACCACTCCATTATGCAGTTCCTGCACGTAATGCCATGAGTTCATACCAATCAAGAGAGGGTTGAAGAGTTGAAAGCCAGTTTGCTTACAGACATATAGCAGTTAAAAGACAAATTTTACCAGCAGAAGACATGGCCACAGGTTGTGGAAGTAGGATTCTGACGGGTACTGAGACAGAGAGTGCATTTGCTCTTGCTACTGGACACCTGAACATCACACAAGACATTAGCACCACTCAATAGATTGCATGTCAGAATTTTAAATATAAATGGTTGGAAGCATATGCAATTCTAGGACTACTAAAAAATTTTACTAACATTTTTGGATTCCAGATCTTGATTTGTCAAGAAAAATGCATCACGAGGTGCATCTGAAGAACAACATGTAATATATAACTGACTGTTTCCAATACAAAGGTGGAGATTAGTTTGGTTAATGGAGCGTAGTTCATTTTCCGATGGTTCTTAGGTACACAAAAGAAGTCATTCAAATTCAAGAACATCTATCTGAAGACAAATACCTCTGAACCAGAAGCCAAATCTACAGCTTTACCATGGCGGATATCAGTGATGATATTTCCATCTTCGTTTAGAACAGGGACACTCCGACCTGTTTCACCGTTCACAAAGATTTGGGTTAAATACTTTCTACTCCTGGGTGTAGTTACACCGACCCTCATATACTACCATGCGGATATGGATGCAGGTGGACCGTCCGGCGGACGAGGCAGACTGACCGCTAGATTAGTTCATGCAAGGAATTGATTAAGTGTTAGTGAGTATGTGATTAAGTGCATGCAACGAGTTGGATTAGGCGGACAGGTCTGGATCGTCTAGTGGACGTCCGCCTGCATCCCTACATGCGGACGTATATGTGATACTTTACCAGTTTGACTATGTTTACATACTATATCTCAGATAGTTCAAAGCAAGTTACGTGAAAAAATTGCAACTGGGCCATAGTTTGCACTATACTACGTATATTTGAAATACCTTCAAATTTGTATATAAAAAAGGAGTATGTGAAAAAAATGTACATACTACCTAAAAAGTAGTATATATACTACCGAAAGTCTTGTATACTTCATACTACACGTACATACTCTCAGGTATGATAAATACTACTCCCTCCATCCTAAAAAGGATGTCTCAGATTTGTCAAAATTTGGAATGTATCTATATACTAAAACGTGTCTAGATTCATGCAAATTTTGACAACTCTGCAACATCCTTTTTAGGACGGAGGGAGTACCTAGATTGTGTGAAACACACGTGGGTATAACTACACCTGGGAGTAGTATGAATATATCCGATATATTTGTATCATTGTAATGAAGTAACTCAGAGGTTCAACTTAATAATAAAAGAATGTTTGCAGTGAATCTATAAAAAAATAGGTATTGGTTCACTAAATAAAAATAGTACTAGTTCAAATAACCTCAGTAAAAGAGTGTACCCGTAGACGAAGGATAGCTTCCAGATGAAATTTGATTAATGGAACTAGCTATTGATGATAAGTTACTTCTTCTGAGTCTTTCAGCGCCAAGAATACACAGCTGAATCAGCAAGAAGATGCCCAATATTTGATACCTGTAAATGTAGCAAATTACACTTAACATCTGGAGAATTTATAACTAGAAGGAAGATAGGGTGAAGATAGTACAAAACACGAGAGATCCTGATAATTTTTCTTATCATTTGCATTCTCAAATTCAATTGTGGAGTGTAATTTTATAGCACAATGGATGTATGATCTGTTTATGTGTGAGTTCATTTAGTTAGTCTTTTAGGAAAAGTAAATAAGTACAGAGAAGGGTACCTGGGTCTCTGATTCATTGGCTTACCAATGAATACATAATGAATACCAGCTCCTCGCTTTGATAAATGATAATATAACCCTACAGCAAAGGAAATTTATATAGAGGTGTAATCAAATACCTAATAGTTACTTCCTCTGTTCCACAATATAAGCCTTTTTAGCAAGCTAAATATCTTGCTAAAAAGGCTTATATTGTGGAACGGAGTAGTAGTAGTTAGTACAGATCCAACTGACATGATAAGAAATAGGATGTAACCAACTAATTATCAGCCAGCGTCACCCATTGTTCAATGCTTGAAGGTAAGCAATATTAACAAGCCATTCAATCCTATCATAGATAATTTGAATAACAGAATTGCAGCAAGACAGCAACAGTGTCTATGAATGTATTAATGTGTGACAGTGTTCTGATATGCAGCATAACATTATGATAAATTGAGTGAGTTGAGTTTGCCAGGAAGAGTCAGCCCGGTGATTTTAATTTTCCCTCTGGCCACACAAAAATTTCAGGTTCCAAGACTTTAAGGTGATCAGTAAGCAGACATGAGAAACAGAACAGTTTCAGTTGTTACTTGTTACACCAACCCATAATAACAATCAATTGAAATATATCTCAAATAGAAAGTGATTTTACATTCCTATAGAGCATAAGATACCTTCAAAATAGAAGAACATCAGGTTTGTCCGGATACCCAACTGTATAAAATCTTGACCAAGCGGCAGAATCTAGGAACAGACAAGACACAACGTATAGTAGTTAGACAAGAAAGGATCTTATTAGTGTTAAAACAACTTTTCTCATTTCTCAATGAGTGAAACTAGGAAGATTTTCATATAAAAATACAGATGCACATAGGAACTACAACAATTTCGTACCGAAGGCCATTTCTGAACTATCCATAGCCAAAAGGCATGAGCTCTGCTTCTCAACCTTGAGAGAGTAGAAAAACTCAAGCTTGCTGAAGCGTCATTTGTATTTGTAGAGGATTGTGCAATGCCTCCACTAGAGTTATCACTTTCATGATGATAATCAAGCTGAGAGTCATCGAGGTAAATACCACGAGAGACAATTCTCGAACTGTTAAAATCAATGAATAGAAAATTTGCGATCAACTTCTTCCAGCAAAGAGAATATTGGTTAAAGGACCGTATTTAAATTTATGACTAACATACCTGATTCTTTCAGCAAGATAGGGCACAGCAGTTTGGTACAAAATGAAAAGCATCCGCCTAGCAGGTGTGGGCGGAAGTCCATGTGAGGTTGCAACCTGAACAGCTCAATCAGAACATATATGCATCAGCATAATACATTAATAATAGTCCTCAAGATTCTAATGGTATAGACTAACTTTCTGCCTCAAATTCTACAAGATACAGAACAAACAGATTTGATCATCTCACTGGCCATCACACTTGGTGTTCCTTGCCTTTTTTTTAAACTTTGGAGGGATCTTTCAATTAATTGGCTAACCAATAGGCCCATCTAGTAAACTAAAACAGTATAATGTTTAATGTCAGACGAAAAGTCTTCATAAGTAAATCATATCCACGTCATTAGATTTCTTTTGTGATTCTTGCGCAAAACAGAGAAAGGCTACAAGCTCAATGGCAACAGATAAAGTATGGGCCACCAATACACTACCAAGTATCAGATGAAATAGCTGGAAGCAGACACTTAAAGGTACATAAATTTTGTCCTTGTTAAAAAACATAAACGATGCTGAAGAAGAAAAGGCAATATGACCTGAGATATATCACAATATTCTTCTCCAAGTGTTTGCTGGCCTGAGCCTGTTGTTAGCAAGTAATAAAGGGACTGGCCAAGAAGTTTTATCTGTGGAAGTTCAGATCGACGTAAGTTTCTGCCACATTCTATAAATTAAATAAGTAAACATGAATATGTAAATGCCAATAATATGAATGTTGGCATAAAAAAGGAAATAAAGAGAGAACAATACTCAAGCCCCTTCTCTGTGCAGAAGCTCTATGGAAGATGCAGCTCAGACAGGATTTTGTTTTGTTTTATCCAGCACAACAATCCTACTCTACTGAGATTCAACACCATACAAATGCCATATTGACATTATCCAGTTAAAAAAAGTAATTTCAAGCATCGAACATAAGATACAACAAATAATCTGTGAATCAAACTAACTTGACAGAACTAGCTATTTGGAGTATGATGCAGAATGGCAGACTAACTATCTTAGATGAAAACTTTAGCTGTTAGCATTTATTAATGTTTAAATTGTTGGAAATAATCTTGCCCTGATACGTTTGATTAGTTATCCATGTGTCCAGACTACATATGGAAAGTCACCGTGTCCTAGTATGAGATGTCTAAACGTGCTAGTTGCCTTCATGTGGAGTCATACGTAAGTGAACTGTGTCCTAGTCTATGTTGGTCTGTACGTGTAGTCCTAGTCCGTGATGGATTAGCATAGTGAGTAGCTTGTTTAAGAAAGTAAAACTAGTTTGCATCCGCATAGAACATGGTTGAGAGGGTCGGGCTATGTATACAAGCACAGCCTAGGGCGTGAGTTTTGTAATCATGAGAGTTTGAGAAAAATAGAATTAACAGACTGTCAGTCTGTGTTCGAGTCCCAGACTCCGCAGGTGCTCAGGTTGTTTCTTCTATCAAATTATGCCACCAAAGGGCTAGTCCTGGTTGGTCTCATTTTTTGAGGACCAGGCGCTGGCCTGGTGGCTGATACTCCGGGTGTGGAGGCCAGCCCGCCCGGGTTCGAGTCCCAGATATGGAAGACTTTTGAGTCGCCGCTGAGGCATGCTCGAATAAACCGGGTGTCTCACCTACCTAACAACGTATAACCAAGGGAGGGATCATTCCCCCGTTGGCAACGTTTTTTAGAAAAATAGAATTAAACAGAAAAAACAGGGCATGATACGAGCCGGTGGCTAACCGTTTTCTGAGTGTGTCGTGTCGTGGGTGAAATCCAACATAAATTGCTCACTAACCAGCAAAGTAAATGGTTAGCCATATCGCAAACCTCTAGATAGTGTGATCTTTGCTAGGTGTTCTGCAAAAAACTCACCCACCAAAATATCAACCTCTGAAAACATCCATTATCACCGCCAATCATGTTAAATCTATAACTATAAACGGATATCCAACAGCTGTACAATTTCAACTACTAGTATCCAAGTAAACAGAGTCCATATGAACCATTGACGATACTATTAGGCATGTAGCAACCAACGCTCAAAGGATGTGAAGTTTCGAGCAGAATACAATAGCTACCAATTTCCACAAACTAAGTAGAACCACATGCCAACATAGGCAATTTAGCACTCACCTCGTTCTGGTAAGCAACGGCAATCCTGGTACCTGCATATCACCAAAACGCCTAATCAAAACCAAATCCCAGACATAGCAGTGTGTGGGTGTGGGTTGGGGGGGGGGGGGGGGGGGGGGAGTCGCGAACCGAAGAGTTGGCGGAAGGCGTCGCGGCAAGCCTCGGTGACGTGGGCGGCATAGCTGTCGTCCTTCTCCGCCGCGCGCATGACCTCGGGCTGCGCCGCCGTTGGGAACCGCCGCGGACGCGCGGCTGCCCCGCCTCGGGCACCACCGCGGGAGCTGGGCCCCGCATCGCCGGCGGGATCCCCGGCTCTCATCTGCTGTCCGCACGCGGTAGAGTACAGAGCTCAGAGGAGTGCGCGTCTGCGCCGTGGTGGGCTCAGGACCTCCGGTAGTAGGTTTTGCAGATACACCCTTCTGTTCTCATTATTTCTCTCTTCAAGCCTCATAGCTCTCATGCTTTGCGAGTTTGTGTGCGGTTCGTGAGTAGCATAGGGCCCACGTGTCATTGACTATATCAGATTAACACCTTGTGGAGGTCGTAGACGGTAGATCTTTTCGGAGAGGCGGCTCGTCCCCTTATTTAGGGTTCAGGGTTCAAGCGGCGGCTACTTCCTCCTCTTCTCTCCTCTTCTCAAGGTTTGGGTCTAGTCGAGTAGAGAGGTTCTAGATCTTCCGTTGGAGAGACGCCATGAGCCGATCGGGGCAGCCGCCGGATTTGAAGAAGTAATCTCCCGTCCTTTTTCTTCTCGACCTAGATCTATTTCGCCTGTTTTTTCTTTTTCCGTGCGATTCTAATGCTATTTTTCTTGGATTTGCAGGTACATGGACAAAAAGCTACAGAGTAAGTCTGCCTATCTGATTTATGATGTTTTTTTTGTTATAATATTTGTCAGGCGCGAGATTTATCTTTTAGGATTCTGGGACGTCTATGCGCTGGTATTAGGGCATGTTCAACGGGGGCGTTAAAAGTAGACGCTAGCCGATTTTTCCAGTCCGTACCGGTCGATCTCGGCTTCATCCCGAGATTTTGTGAAGCTTCCGCTGGCGCTTGCGCTCGTTTTTTTTTTTTGGTGGAGGCAGTGCGGGGCACTATCTCCCGGCGCTAGATTAGCGGCAAGAGTAAGCGCAGAGGGTTGCAAAACTAGTACTGTTATTGGGAAATGAAGATCAACTGATGTGCTAAGTGTAACTTACAAGAATATTATGTTTGTATTTGTACTTACTGCGTGACTAGTAAATTGTACCTAGTACTGTTATATGATATTCAATAATGGTCCTTTTTGAAATTGTAGAAGAATCTTCATTATGTTTTATTCCTTTGGGGTATTCTGTGTGCTGGTTTACTTGTACCTGTGTCTGCACTCTAATGTTGGTGCAACCAATAAAGTATTCCCCAAAAAAAGCCAAATAAGGAAAAAATAATTTGGCTGAAGAATTGTTCTGCTAGTTAAGCAGAAATTGTCAAGGTTTCTTGATTTACTTTTGGTTTCTGAATATAGCTGACTGTAGGTATGTACTTATGTATGAACGTGAATATGTTCGTCATTAGACATGGACATGTTGGTGATGTAAATGCCCTAAATGATGATATCATAGTAAAGCTATGGGTTTATTTCCAAATGAAGCTTCTTTGTCATAGTTACTCTGATAGGGCATCTACGGTCTTGTTCTGTTGCATAAATGTAGTTTTGTGGTATTACCAACCTGCACATTCAGATATTTGTGCACATCTTGGCATTTGCAATTTGTGTATTCTTTGGAGTCTGTTGTCATGTTCTAAAAAAATTGGACCTTGATTTACTTTTGATTTATGAATATAGATGACTGTAGGTATGTACTTATGTATGAACGTGAATATGCTCGTAATTAGCCATGGATATGTTCTGTTGCCTGGCTTTGCAGTTTCTCATGTTGGTGATGTAAATGCCCTAAATGATGATATCATAGTAAAGCTATGGGTTTATTTCCAAATGAAGCTTCTTTGTCATAGTTACTCTGATAGGGCATCTACGGTCTTGTTCTGTGCATAAATGTAGTTTTGTGGTATTACCAACCTGCACATTCAGATATTTGTGCACATCTTGGCATTTGCAATTTGTGTATTCTTTGGAGTCTGTTGTCATGTTCTAAAAAAATTGGACCTTGATTTACTTTTGATTTATGAATATAGATGACTGTAGGTATGTACTTATGTATGAACGTGAATATGCTCGTAATTAGCCATGGATATGTTCTGTTGCCTGGCTTTGCAGTTTCTCATGTTGGTGATGTAAATGCCCTAAATGATGATATCATAGTAAAGCTATGGGTTTATTTCCAAATGAAGCTTCTTTGTCATAGTTACTCTGATAGGGCATTTACGGTTCTGTTCTGTTGCATAGGGTGTAGTTTTGTGGTATTAACAACCTGCACATTCAGATATTTGTGCACATCTTGGCATTTGCTTTCTGTATTCTTTGGAGTCTTGTCATGTTCTAAAAAAATTTGGATTTTTATTTACTTTTGATTTATGAAAATAGCTGACCATAGGTATGTACTTATGTATGAACGTGAATATGCTCGTAATTAGCCACGGATATGTTCTGCTGCCTGGCTTTGCAGTTTCTTATGTTGGTGATCTAAATGCCCTAAATGATGATATCATAGTAAAGCTATGGGTTTATTTCCAAATGAAGCTTCTTTGTCATAGTTACTCTGATAGGGCGTTTACGGTTCTGTTCTGTTGCATAGGGTATTGTAGTTTTGTGGTATTAACAACCTGCACATTCAGATATTTGTGCACATCTTGGCATTTGCTTTCTGTATTCTTTGGATTCTGTTGTCATGTTCTAAAAAAAATTGGATTTTGATTTACTTTTGATTTATGAAAATAGCTGACCATAGGTATGTACTTATGTATGAACGATATGTTCTGCTGCCTGGCTTTGTAGTCACTTATGTTGGTGATATAAATGCCCTAAATGATGATATCATAGTAAAGCTATGGGTTTATTTCCAAATGAAGCTTCTTTGTCATAGTTACACTGATAGGGCATTTACGGTTCTGTTCTGTTGCATAGGGTGTAGTTTTGTGGTATTAACAACCTGCACATTCAGATATTTGTGCACATCTTGGCATTTGCTTTCTGTATTCTTTGGAGTCTGTTGTCATGTTCTAAAAAAAATTGGATCTTGATTTACTTTTGATTTATGAAAATAGCTGACCGTAGGTATATACTTATGTATGAACGTGATTATGCTTGTAATTAGCCACGGATATGTTCTGCTGCCTGGATTTGCAGTTTCTTATGTTGGTGATATAAATGCCCTAAATGATGATATCATAGCAAAGCTATGGATTTATTTCCAAATGAAGCTTCTTTGTCATAGTTACTCTGATAGGGCATTTACGGTTCTGTTCTGTTGCATAGGTGCAGTCTTATGATATTACCAACCTGCACATTCAGATATTTGTGCACATCTTGGCATTTGCAATTTGTGTATTCTTTGAACTTGTCATGTTCTAAAAAAATTGGAAGTTTTCCATTGCTCTATTTTTATTATTTTGGTTTTCTGTTAAGTATAATATGTATTCTTGCAATTTGTTTCATGGGTTGCTTAGTTTACATAGATTGCTGCCCTAAATGACAAACTTCTTAAAAGGCTACAGATTGTGTTTCCAAGTATTTGTTTGTCATACTTGATAGTAGCTCATTTCTGGGTCACATGTCCTCCTTTTAATTAATTTATATATTTATTCATCCCAAAGCAGACCATGTTAGGTATTTTGGACAGAGATTTTACCTTGTTTACGTTATGAATGACATACATTCCTGGTCAACTTATATGTCCATACAGAAAAACGTTAAACATGGTTGTACTTGCGAATTCTAGGAATTATTCTCCTAAATTCGACTTAGTTTGTGTCCCCTCAATTCAGTGTTCCCTCTTTCTATTTTGTTATTGAGCCACTCTCTACTTTGAACTTCTCATCTGGACGTTACGCTCTAGCTGAACATGGTTGGTACTACAACCTGGAATAGTTGTGTTGTCGACTTTGGAAGTGCTATACGGTGACAGATGCTTAGATGAAGCTATTGATGGTGTTAGTAAGTAGTTAATCATCTGAACTTGGTCTTTAGACTAAGCTACTTAAATACCTTGTCATTCATAAATTGATAAAATTCAGTCTCGGGAGCTGCATTTTCCTATTTTCTGTTTCAAGCTCTTCAATTTCAAAAGGAAAAAAGAACTATGCACATTGATCAAAATTTTCAAGTTTCCTCTTGTCTGTAATAGTCTGGTAAAGTGATGTTGAACTATGGATTATTTTTCCTCCTCTGCTTTAATGGGCTATTAATACTCACTGATTCTCTGCTCTATTGTTTCCAGTCAAGCTGAACGCAAACCGTGTTGTCATTGGTACGCTTCGAGGATTCGACCAGTTCATGAATTTGGTTGTGGACAACACTGTGGAGGTCAATGGAGATGAAAGGAACGACATAGGGATGGTGGTGAGTAATTTTTTCTTCCACTTGTTCTTTAATGGCGAGACACACAGTGCCTACTGACAGTTAGGACATACCTTGATCTAAATGTCCTCCTAGATTATCTTGGCAATACTTTATCAACTTCTGAACTTATCGTACTGTAACAACTTCTTCAGGTTCTGAGAGGAAATAGCGTTGTGATGATTGAAGCCCTTGAACCAATTGCGAAATCTCAGTGACATTTCAGCTTACCTACTTCTGGTTTGGTACCTGAGCTGATGTGTTAAGTCAAAACTGATATGTATGCAGTCAGTCGTATTTTATGAGAACTAAGTCAATGTGTGAGATTTAGCACCTTTGTATAGGCTGACTGTCTTTCGATGCTTGTGCTGCTCACTCAAAGCTAACAGTGCCGGGATTATTCCATGCTATGATATTCCGGTCTAGATTGAGCCCAACTTTTGGGGTGCTGTTTTTGTGTTTGTCTTCTGATGAACTGTCGCTGAAGCTTCATTCATGTTCTGTGATATTTGATTTGCATGGTCCTCTCTTTTTGTTCGGGTCTCTAATAACAATAGTGGGAAAATTATACGAGCAAGAACAACCTTGTGTTGTGGTGCAGAGCAGTTGGAGAAAAAAAAAGCTCTACAGCTTTGGGTGGTTTGTGTGGTAACTGTTTCCGAGCCCAGCAGACACCGAATATACCTCCATATGACCATATTAGCTTCTCTCCCTGCTTCTTCCTAGCCTCAAGCCTCTTTGTGCTTAGCGATAAACAAGTGTGAAAATGTACCTACGTCGACATGATCATTTATTGCTGCTACAACTTGAAGTCCGCCTAACTATGATGCGGTGCTCTTTGCTCATTGTTTTAGTAGTAGTACTGGAAGGTGCCTGGCTGTAGCTAGTTTACCTCTTCTGGGTTTTACTTCTCTAGAGATCGCCGAGGAGCTGGCGACTATTTGTCCTCATCCGACGCATCAACTCTCGTGTTGCTCCCTCAAAAAAAAAAAAACTCTCGTGTTGCATCCCTGGTGACTATTTGTCCTCATCCAACGCATCAACTCTCGTGTTGCATCCCTCTTTAACACGTAAAAAAGAACGCCTCAACTCTTTGACCAAGGATTGCTCGTAGGTTGGCTCTTTGGTCAAGGATATCAAGGTTATGGATGTAGGTTTCTGGCTGTAGCTAGTCCTCCCCTTCCTATCCTCGCTCCGTGGAGTCGTTTGTCCCGTGAATTGTCTAGGATCCGATTGGTTTTCGTATTTGTTTATATGGTTTTAGGTAAGTCTCTTTTGATTTACGGTTGTCATCATTGACAACGGTGACTGCTCTGATGTGTTGGTCCTTTGGGTTCTTAGCACGACGACTTCCTATTAGTGTACTACGACAAGCTTTGTCTGGCTCCGGTGATAGAGGGACAAGAGTCACCGCTAGATGCTTTTATTTGTAATCTTTATTACTTTTAATCCTCTTTGCATCGCTAGATGCTTTTATTTGTAATCTTTATTACTTTTAATCCTCTTTTTTTTTTTAGGGAAGCAGGAGGATCCTCCTGCCATGCAGTGCATTCGGGACTAAGGATGGCAATTTTATCCACGGATGCGAGTATCCACGGATATCCGACCCAACGGGTAAGGGTATGGAGAACTAATTACGCCAATGGATTTCATGGGGCGGATATCCACTAATTCATGGGGCGGACATGGGTAATAGTTTCGCTCCATGGATATCCAATGGATACCCGGCTAACACGTGGGACCCACATGTTAGTGAGACATTTTTTTACATGTCTCATATTACTCACTAAAAGGCCTATGATCCAACTTCCATGTCCTAGGCCCAAAGTCCCACCTAAGTACTAACCCTATATATTTACTCTTATTATCTAAATCCCAAATTCCCTATTCCATTTTCCCCTAATCACTTCCTACGCACAGACGAGGCAGTCGCCAGGGGAAGCGGCGAAACGCCAGTGACGTCTCCCCTCCTGAGATCCTCGCAGGCTAGGCCACAACCTAGCGGACCGGTGATGCCACTGCTCCCCCTGCCATCCCTATTCATCATCCGCTAGTAATCGCGGTGGGTAATCCAGTGGATATCCATGGATACACGGATATCCGGTGGGTTTGGATCTGGAGCGGCATCCATACCCATGGATATCTTAGTGGACGGGCTAGAGTGAGGTTCATGGATTTGGATTTGGATTTGGTTTTGGTGTATCCGTCCAAACCTGCTCCATCGCCATCCTTATTCGGGACCCTCCGCTCTACTAGCTAATAAATGAGCCGCACAATTTGCTTCCCTAGGACAATGACTAAAAGAAACAAAAGAAAAGTTACGACAAAAGAAAGAACATTCTTCGTAGATCGCCGCCGCTGGTCCCATGGAATTGCCTCCATCCTTCATGACTTGAATAACCTCCATGCAATCGGACTCAACTAAAATTCTGTTGCAACCAATTTGTCCCGCCAACAGGAGGCCATCACGTAAAGCCGTCGCCTCCGCAGTAGGAGCATCAGCCACATACGGTAATGAGCGGCTGCATCCAGCAATAAAAGAACCGTGGCTATCCCGCAAAATAGCGCCCGTGCCACCAATACCCAGGTATGGATCAAAACCAGCGTCAACATTGAGTTTGACATTGCCTTCACTTGGCTTCAACCAGCCGTGGCGAGAGATCCGATTGTCTCCTTTCTTTCTTGCCCTTGAGTAGTTTGTAGCCAATGCCATGATAGCTTGTGCCGATCTTGATGGGTGTTGAATTTTTTCACCATGATAAACCTGCCTACGCTCCCACCAAATATACCAGCATGCCGTAGAAACAAGATCATTCCTGCAAACATCAGGTAAGAGAGGGGCCATGGATTCTCTCTCAAGTAGAAGTGTGCCTAATACAGAAGATCCTTCATGGTCCACAACACACGCCTTGTTAATAGTTTCTAGCAAACCCAGGTTTTTCCAAATCTCTTTAACTCGTTGACATTGAAAATAGGCATGTTTAATGCTTTCACAATCAAGTGAGCAGAGAGGGCATTGAGAAGAAATAGGGACGTGCCTGTTTGCCAAAACACCATAGCACGGAATAGCTCCTAGGAGAGATCTCCAAGTATGGATTTTAATTTTTGCTGGAACCTTCATGCCCCAAACTTCCTTCCAAATCGGTCTAGTAGAAGTACCAAAAAGGTTTGTCCTTGCTAGTTTACGACCATGCTGTGATTTCTACTCCAAATGGTAGGCTGATTTAACAGAGAAGAAACCATTCTTATTGAAATGCCAAGAAACAAAATCGTGCATCATACCAACAGCCAGGGGGATTTTTAGAATCCTCTCCGCATCAATTTGCCAGAAAGTTTCTCTGATCAACTGTTCATCCCATGTTCTATTTTCTTGATCAATCAGTTCAGACACCCTTGTCAAGACAATATTACCCCGCCTTGTAGCAAGGCGCCTAGATGGTGAAGCTGGGATCCATGGATCATCCAATAAGTTTATATTAGATCCATCCCCTACGCGCCGATTATACCCTTTTTGAAAGTTTGAATACCCGCATGCAAGCTTTGCCAGGTATAGGAACTCCCCTTCTTCAGCGAACAATTTAGAATATCACCATCAGAAAAATATTTAGCCCGGAGGACTCTAGCGCAAATAGACACCGGATCTGAAATAAGCCTCCAACACTGTTTAGACAACATGGCCAGATTGAAACAATGTAAATCTATGAATCCCATACCTCCTTGAAGTTTTGGTATAGACATCTTCCACCAAGCAAAACAATGCATATGCTTCTGTTGGTCTTCATCTCCCCACCAGTATCGGGACATAACAGCAATTATCCCATTGATAATCTGTTTAGGTAGCTTGAAGACAGACATAGCGTAAGATGGAATAGCTTGACAAATAGCCTTCAGTAGAACCTCCTTCCCCCCTAGAGACGGTAGCTTCTCAATCCAACCGATGAGTTTCTTACATATTTTATCGATGAGATGTTGAAAACAATCACTACGGTCAACTCCGACCAAAGGGGGTAAACCCAGATATTTATCGGTTATTGCCTCTGTCATAATATTGAGAATAGTGCATACTTCCGCGTTAATATTCACATCAGTACATGGGCTAAAGAAAATGCTCGATTTACTATCGCTTACCAACTGACCCGACGCACCACAATAGCTATCCAATGCTCTCCTCAAGCTGGCTGCATTCTGACTATCAGCCTTCATTAAGATTAGAGATTCATCGGCGAACAACAAATGTGAGATGACAGGAGCATCCCTACACACCTTCACACCAGTAAGGTTACCCTGTTCTTCTTCAAAATTAATCATAGTTGTGAGGCCCTCGGCACAGAGCAAAAAGAGATACGGCGAGAGAGGGTCCCCTTGACGGAGCCCCCTCGACGGGTTAATAGTATCAGATTCACCATTATTGAGCCTCACCCGATACCGCACAGAGGAAACACACTCCATAATCAGCTGCACCCAGTTACTCTCAAAGCCAAGCTGGATCATAATGCTCTCCAAAAAACACCATTCAACCCTATTGTATGCCTTATGCATGTCCAGCTTCACCGCACAATTCCCAAATTTACCAACTCTCTTGTTCTTGATAGCATGGTAGGACTCATATGCCACCAAAAAATTATCAGTGATTAGTCTGCCCGGAACAAAAGCACTTTGTAAAGGAGAAATAATTTTCGGCAGAAGAATCTTCAGTCTGTTCGCAATCATTTTCGAAATCACCTTATATACCACGTTGCATAAGCTAATAGGACGAAATTGGGTAATGGACTCTGGATTATCTACCTTCGGGATTAGAACAATAGTAGTGTCATTCCATCCCTCCGGAATTGACTTGGAATTCACAGCTAGCAACACCTCGTCCGTCAGATCCTCCCCAATAATGTGCCAAAAACGTTTGTAGAAGACAGCATGCAGCCCGTCTGGGCCGGGAGCTTTTAAGTCGCTGATGTTAAAAAGCGCTTTCTTAACCTCCTCTCTTGTGTAAGGGGCAGTTAGGATCTCATTCATTTGGCGATCAACCCTCGGCTTGACCTTGCTGATGACATGGGGATCAGCAACATCGACCCCCAAACTGAACAGCCCGGAAAAATAATCTCCTGCCAACATACGGAGGTGGTCTTGATCATCAACCCAAACCCCATGGTCATTCTTTAGTTTCTTAATAAAAAATTTCCTCTTGCGCTGAGATGCGCAACCATGAAAAAAACTGGTATTCTGATCGCCATGACGAAGCCAGTTTGCACGTCCACGTTGGACCCAATACAACTCCTCCTGCTCCAGGAGGTCCTCGATCTTATCTTGCACCACCTTCTGTTTAGCTATTGCCTCATCCGTGAGAGGACCTGAAAGGATCTCATTAAGCTCTTTTTTCAAAGTTCTAAGCCTATGACGAGGTCCCTTCGGCTCAGTTTTGTCCCAGTCATGAAGAGCTGAATGCACAGCATCCGTCTTGCGCGCCAAAGGCCAGCCTTCCCCTTGTTTTGCACGTAGCCATGCCGATTGAATAATTATTTCGACTGATTCCTCACAAAGCCAACGAGCTTCGAATTTGGGTCTAACCCTTTGCATCGCATGGGGCAGTAACTGAAACTCGGTATCAACTATGATGGGTCGGTGATCAGACTTCCCAAAATCCTCATGAATAATTCCGTAATTAGGAAACATATCAACCCAACTCTGGTTAGAGACCGCTCCGTCAAGGCGTTCTCTGATTTCCCCCTCCTCCAAGTAAATAAATCTCCCGAGTAGCCCAAGTCATGTAAATTGCACTCCGAGAGAACGTCCGGAAGTCCTGCATGCACCTTTGTGGTCTGATATTCCCTCCTTCCTTCTCATGTCCAAATAAAATTTCATTGAAATCCCCTACAATGATCCATGGTAAGTCAGTTTTTGTATGCAAATTCCTGATGTAATCCCAGGATAGCTGTTTCCTCTCTCCACTCGGTTCTCCATAGAAACCCGTGAAACGCCAAGCAGAGTCATTGTGTTCATTCACCAGAATATCAATGAAGTTTGCATTGACTTCACATGACGTAACGTTAAGATCTTTTTGGTAGAACATAACTAGACCACCACTCCGGCCATCGCTCTCGAACACTTTGACCTCATCAAAGTTCAGACGAAGCTTTAAATTTCTTGCTTTTGCTAAATTAAGATGAACCTCTAAAAGGAATAACACGTCTGGACGCACCTTCTCCTGCAAAATCAGGAGATCGTGAACTGCCGAGGCCTTTTTCATCCCTCGGCAGTTCTCAAACAAAAGTTTCATTGCGACCGGACAGGCTCCCCATGGGAACCCGCCGATCCTACTGAAGGGGAGTCAGCTCCATCCTTCTTGGTACGTTTCGATCTCTCTTTAGTAGCCACTTCAACCTCAACACCATCTGGTAATTCCACTCCAACCATGGCTATAGCCAAAGGATTTCCCTTTTCACAATTCCCCTCATTGGCACTCAACTCATCCAATAGATTCCTTTTTGCTCCTAGATTTGTTTTATCCTTCGGTTCGACCTCCATATCAGATGTTTTTAGTGGACTGGTAGCAGTATCCTTTAGCGTCTCATCCACAACGCCTCCGGCGTCTTCCTGATGAGAATTTTGATGCCAGGGTACCAGATTTGTTCCTCTACCTCCATATTCCTCCCACGACCCACTCCCGTGGGATTAGCACCCCGGCCAAAATGCCCTCTACCTGCTCCTCTCGACCCTGGGGACGACCTGCCCTTCCAGGTCTCCCAACCAGCTTTTAGCCATTCTCCCCACTTCAAATTTTGTTCATCATGCTCTCCTGTACCGCACTCTAGATGGGTGTGACCAAGAAAACCACAAGCTCCACAGAACTTGGGGACCTTTTCAAACTTGATCTGATAAAATTCACGTTTGCCGCCCCTACTTATCGTAACAAAGCGGGCTAAAGCCTTCCTCACATCCATCTTAATCCGAACACGAATAAAGTTGTTGATACCAGGGATTACAGTCTCAATTTCCATGACCTCTCCCACCTTCTTCTACACCAAATTAGTTATAAGGGTCTTCTCCTTGTAACCTACTGGAAGTTTGTGAATTTGTATCCAGACAGCAATATGATTGAGATCAATCGAATCCACAGCGGCCAGTCCATCATAGGTTTCAATGATAACCGCGTTTTGGCGAAAAAGCCACGGGCCACCCTTTGTGATTTTAAGCCAATCCCCAAGACAATGGCACTGGATCGTAAACAGATTTTCCTCCAAAGGATGAATGATCACCTCTCTAGCTGGACTCCAAGCAGTACGCATGTGCTGATCAAAGGTCACTGGTGAAAGGATACGGATGTCGCCTATAGAGGGGGGTGAATAGGCGATTAAAACTTTTCCTAGAGTGGCTCAACAAAGGCGGAATTAAACTAGTGTTTACTTTGTAAAGCACAACCTAGAAACAACTAAGTTTTACCTATGTGCACCAACAACTTATGCTAAGTAATACAAACAACAAAGTGATAACAAGATATATATTACTTCAAGCACGAAGGCTATCACAATGTAAAGTGCATAAGTAAAGAGCTCGGGTATAGAGATAACCGAGGCACGCGGGGACACCGAAATTTTACCGAGTTCCTCCCAACATGGAGTACGTCTCGTTTGGAGAGGGGGTGGTATCAAACCACCAACGCCACAAAAGGCCTCCCTTATTTTCTGGTGAATCTCACCCCAATGGGATCGATCCATGCTTCCACTATCGGTGCACTTGTCGGTGGCAACCGGAACCTCTCACAAGGTTGGGGCACAACTCCACAACTTAATTGGAGGCTCCCAACAAACACCACACAAGGCCTCAACAAATGCCACCAAGGCTACAATGCCACCAAGGCCACAAAACCGTCTAGGGTTCCAAGAACCCAAGAGGGACAAGCTCCAATGAGCAATTCAAACCAAATCCTCCGAGGAGAACCCAAACCGATGCAACAAATGTAAATGGCAAGAACACCACAAAGATGCTCAAATCCCTCACTCTCAAGTTCCAACAAAGCTACCAAAGCTATTGGAGGAACAAGAGAGGAGAAATCAAAGAGAGACACAAAATCTAGATCCCCAAAGATACACTCACAAAGAGATGTTTTGGTTTGGTCAAAACGCGGATCTAGATCTCCTCCAACAACCCCTCAAATATTTGCAAGAATCAATGGAGGGGTGTGTAGAAATCAAGCTTAAAGGGTAGAGCAAATGGGGGCAAAGCTTGGGCAAGAAAAGGAGGAAGAAGTAACCCTAAAAGAAAATGGGACAAAGCTATTTAAAGGGCTAGCCAAAATATGGCCGTTGGGGCAAAATTTCTGGACGGTCCGGCAGTACCGCAAAAACCCGGTACTACCGCACCCAGCAAACCGGACAGCAGCGAGCGAGCGAGTTAGAGAGAGAGAAGCAGTAGCAGGGCAGTGCGGCGGGTCAACGCGCAGGCAACAGCTGGAGCACGCGGGGCCCTTGGCAGCAGGCGCGCAGCAGCAGCAGCGGCAGCCGCGTAGCGAGCCAGGCGCGGCAGCAGCGCATGCAGCAGGGGGCCCGCCGCAAGCAGCCAAGCAGCAGCGGCCGCAGCGAGCAGCGCATCGCAGCGCGCCAGGCCACGCGCGGGCGCGCATGCAGCCACGCATGCAGTCAGGCTGGCCCCAGCGCAGGCGCGCAGCAGCGTCGCATGCAGCGGGCGGCAGGCAAGCGGACGAGAGGCGCGCAGCAGCAGGTCAACGCAGCGGCGCGCGATGCGCAGATTGGATCTCGGAAACACAGGGCAATAAAACTGGGTATTTTTCCTGGGCCGGCCGGTACTACCGGCCCACCCGGGCGGTACTATCGGGCCGGCCGGTATTACCGGAAAAAGGTACCTAGCGAGGCAGAAAGAAATCGGGCCGTTTTTAGGCCCGGGCGGTAGTACCGGCCCGTCCGGGCGGTACTACCGCTTGGCCCAGAAAACAGCCCGACAGGCAAATATTCAAACGGCAATAACTTTTGACTGGAAGCTCCGATTGACCCGATTCAAATTGCGTTGGATAGAGGGCGACAAGAGCTTCCCAAGTAGAATAGTGTGATATACCTCACTTGGTGAGAAACCGAAAAGCCGCATAAATTAAAATCGCAACAAGATACAAATGGGAGATCCAATTTAGATGAACAAGAGCTTGTTATGGAGATTATCACAAGCTCTATATCATCACATGGATAAGACCAAATAACAACCAAATATGATGATGCAAGTATGCAAAGGTTTGAGCTCTCTCCGAACGATGTGACCGAATTACTCATACGAGAGCCCCTCTTGATAGTACGGTTATCTATCCTAAACCCGGCCTCACACACACAACGTGAGATCGGCAAAAGGGAAAACCTATCAATATTATACCTTTGCCTTGAGCATTCCACTTGAGCTCGATGTAGACGATCTTGCACTTCTCCAGATGGAATGCCTTCCTTAATTCCTCATCATCGACCTCGCATATTGAGCTTGCCCAACAAATCTTCTTTGCATTTCATCGACCTTGAAGCCAACACATGCTCCAAGCGATGCCAATAGACAAATCCTACAAGTATAACTTAATACACACATTAGTCCATAAAGATTGTCATTAATTACCAAAACCACACATGGGGGCCCAACATGTTCTTTCAAGTGGACTGAAAAAATTTGATGTATGTACCCTCGCAAGGGCAAGCCACTTAATACCCTCCTTTGGTGCCTCCTCTTGATCCTCAAAGACAAGATCATCAATCTCATCTTCATCTATCCCTAGCCGCTGAAGCATATCATCCAGGGCCTCAGATTTGTTACCTCCTCCATCATTACCGAAACTCGATGAACTACCTTTGGAACGTGTCGCCATACCACCAGACAATAGCACCAAGAAACCTGAGATTGGATCTTGCGGTTGACAGGAACCCGGACACACGAGCGGGGCAAGGTAAACCGGCCGGAGAAAAAGTCACAGCCGGGAACGAAGGGAACTCCACTCCAGATCGGAATCCGGTGGTGAAGGCGAAAAAACCCTAATCGCCGCCAGTCGCCTGGTGCGTTAGGTCCTAAATGCTACGCGGATCCAGTTGTTAATCCTCTTTGCATCGCAATGGGATAAATTTCAAAAAAAAGGAGGTAAGCCTGCCGTGCTAATCTATACCTAATAATAAAGCACGAAGTGTTTTTTCCGGTCCAACACTTTTTTAGACAACTTTGCCCTCCCACCAAACCACATATTACCACCTTGTACCTAACCGATAAGTGCTGAATAAAAACCGTATTATGCCGCTTTTATATGTCTTGGTGCATCTGGTCGCGTCCGCTTTGCCTTTAGCCCTACTTAGATTGGAGTTTTGACCGTCCACGACTACACCTAGCCCCAAGTTTAATCTCGGTCAAACAAAACAACTCCATATAGGATTTCCTAACGTGTGTGTCTGTTGGTTCCCTATACATACACGTTGTGATCCATGACCATGAGACGATCCGATACTCCATGTTCGTAGCTAGCGTGTTCCAAACTCTCACACCCTGGTTCCATATATGGGCAACCGCAACGTGATGTCGACCACGAGTCCACGACCACCGGGAGTGGTTTCAGATCTTCGGTGAAACCTTGATCAGGATTCATCTGATGTCATCGAAAAGCCCTGGACTAATCTGATAGTTCATCATCGCCGCTTGCCGGCCGGCCGCATCCGTGGCGTGACCGCTCTACAAGGCGCCGACCAACCTCGATCACGACGTGGACCCCCGGTCTCCCGAAGCCTCCATCATGAACGAGGTCGTCGTGGCCACCGAGAAGTACCGAGCCATGGCGATTCATCGAGTACTTAGATCGATATTGCTCACCAATTCGCTCACCTCTCGTATCGCCCCTGACACGGCCTCCCCAATGGAAGATGTGGAAGACGTATGTGTCTTGCTAGAAACCTCCCCAAGCACCGCCGTCGCTTTGCTAGAGCAAGCCAAAAGCCAAACACCCCTCTTTCTTGAACTGCTTCTGAACTTCTCCACTTCAGGGCACGTCCTTCTTTTCTTTTCTCCGCTGAATCAAAATTATCAAGAGGACACCTTGAGAGACTAGAGAGACTAGGCGCGTCAAAGTTTAGGGTTCGCAGCATAGAAAACAAAAAAATTCCTACGATGGGAACTATGTACCAAGATCTATCTACTAGATATAAACAACAGGCGGATGTATATCCGTAGAGAACATACCCTTGAAGACCGACAAAGCTTAACGAGTTCAACTCGTGGTTGATGTAGACGATCTCTTGTCGATCTCAAGATCGAGAGGAAGTCCTAGCGCCGCAAAGCAGCAGCGCATCCGTGCTCGCACACACGTACAAGACACCGAGCAACCTCCGCCTCCTCGCTCCAGCGATGCAACGGAAGCACAACTCTTTCTTGCTGAATAGCCACCGGGAACATGTATCTCGCTAGTCCGAGACCATGGGGGATAAATTCTAGAGGGGAGAGAGATCCTTCACGAGGAGGTGTGAGTGAGAGAGAGAGGAGAGGGGTGCATTTTATAGGAGGAGGGGGCACCCAAGGGGGTGGCCGCCGGCCATGGGGGCTGCCCCCTCCCCTCCTTCATTCATGTGGGTGGACACTCCACTCACAAAATGGCCCTTCAATTTTCTCCACTCAAAAATCCACTCAAATTCCCATTAAATTTCCACCAAATTTAATGCAAAGTCTCATTAAATAAAACTCTTTTATTTTATTCAAAATTTTGTCAATTACTTTAATGACAAACATTCACAAATAACCCCTTGCTAGAATTCTATTTCACATGCATAACCTCTTTATGCAATTTCACCCGAAAACCTGTTTCGGTATCTAGTGAAATAAATTCATGCGCTTGTTTATTCTTTCGGCATGAAACATTTGCTCCAACTGGATGTCAGTGTCCCTTAAGTGTGTCACCCTACGGTTCGCGAATAATGCGGACATGATCGAGACCCTTCTCCGATCAATAATCAGTAGCGGGACCTGGAGATCCATACTGACTCTCACACATTCAACGATGACTTTTCATGTGATCGTCGGAACCTTTTACGCTTGTATCTTAATCCCTTTGTTTCACGATATGTTACATGTTCGAGACTCGATCATCGGTATCTCCATACCTAGTTTGATCTCGTTACTGACATGCACTCTTTTCTTGTTCCCGTGATATAACATTCTAGTGATCAAATCACTTGCTTGCAAGCTAACCAATGTGATATCACCGAGAGGGACCAGAGTATATCTATCCGTCATCGGGATGAACAAATTCCACTCTTGATCCATGATTCTCAACCTAACACTTTAGTAGCTTTGAAGCCATCTTTATAATCACCCAGTTACGGTGTGACGTTTGATGTCAACAAGAAACTCTTTCGGTGTTAGTGATTGACATGATCTCATGGTCTAAGGATTAGGACCACTTCGTAAGTTGTTTATAGCAATATAAACTCAATGACTTTGATCGTAATGCTATACTTCGGATGAATGTTCATCACACCATTACACTAATGTTGTGATCTCGTTATTAACAACATCCAATGTCTATGATCAGGAAACTGTGATCATCTTGTTAATCAACGAACTAGTTTATGAGAGAGGCATAACTAGGAACTTTTTGTTTGTTTATTAAACACACATGTATTAACGTTTTCGTATTAATACAATTATAGCATGCAAAATAAACATCTATCATAAACAAGGAATACGATAATAACCACTTTATTATTGCCTCTCGGGCATATTCCCTTCAGTCTCCCACTTGCACTAGAGATAATAATCTAGTTACATAGTGATGTATCCAACACCCAAGAGTTCTGGTGTAGATCATGTTTTTCTCTAGGGAGAGTTTTAGTCAACGGATCTGCTACATTGAGATCCGTATGTACTTTATAAATCTTTATATCTCCATCCTTGACATGCTCGCGGATGGAGTCAAATCGGCGCTTAATATGCTTGGAATGCTTGTGAGACCTTGGCTCTTTGGCATTGGCAATGGCACCATTGTTGTCATAATAGATCACCATTGGGTCCAACGCGTTTGCAACCACTCCTAGTTCGGATATGAACTCCTTCATCCAAACTGCTTCCTGAGCCGCTTCTGAAGCAGCAACATATTCGGCCTCCATTGTTGATCCCGCCACCACAGGTTGTTTGGAGCTCCTCCAACTAACCGCTCCGCCATTCATGAGAAATACGTATCCAGATTGAGACTTAGAGTCATCCGGATCGGTGTCAAAGCTAGCGTCGACATAACACTTAGCGACGAGCTCTTCTTCACCTTCGTATACAAGAAACATATCCTTAGTTCTTCGCAAGTACTTAAGGATATTCTTGACCGCTGTCCAGTGTTCTGAACCTGGATCCGATTGGTACCTACTAGTCAAACTAATAGCATGTGCCATATCCTTAGTTACAAATATTAGCAACTGAACCGGTATCAAATACCCAGGTGCTACTGCGAGCACTAGTCAAGTACACATCAATAACATGTATATCATATATACCTTTGTTTGCCTTGCCGGCCTTCTTGTCTGCCAAATACTTGGGGCGGTTGCGCTTCCAGTGGCCAGTCCCCTTACAATAGTAGCACTCGGTACCAGACTTAGGTCCAACTCGGGGTTTCTTTTCAGGCACGGCAACCGGCTTGCCGCCCTTACTTCCCTTCCGTTTTCCCTTCTTGTCTTTCTTGAAACCAATGTTCTTATTGATCATCAACAATTGATGTTCCTTTTTGATCTCCACTTCTGCAATTTTAAGCATTGACAGAAGCTCGGGGAGAGACTTCTTCATGCCTTGCATATTATAGTTCATCATGAAGCTCTTATAGCTAGGTGGCAGAGACTGCAGAACACGATGGATGCCTAAGTCAATGGGAATCGTTATTCCCAAGGACACAAGCTTATCGATGTAACCCGACATCTTGAGTACATGCTCACTAACGGAGCTATGCTCTTCCATCATGCAACTAAAGAACTTTTCTGAAGCGTTGTAGCTATCTACAACAGCATGTGTGTCGAAAATTATTTTCAACTCACCCATTGTATCAAAAGCATTGCCATTTTCGAAATGCTTTCGAAGTTCCGGCTCTAGCCCATACAATATGCCGCAATAAACTAAGTTTTGGTCCTCCTAACGAGTCTGATAGACATTCTTCTCCTCGTCAGGGGCATCCTCAAAAGGTGGGGGGCCTAGCGGCGCTTCTAGCACATATTGCTTTTGTGCAGCAGAGAGGGGAATCCTCAAATTCATGGCCCATTCGGTAAAGTTGCTACCGTTCGTTGCAAGTTTCTCTTTCTCCATGAACACATTGAAATTAAAAGCAGGTGGTGCTATCTACAATAGAATTTGTAAAGTTTAGACTAAGTTTATGATAGATTGAGTTCAACTAATCCATATTACGAATGAACTCCCACTAAAAAATGACATACCTCGTGCCTTTTTGGTGATTACATGAACCAAATCCACTACACCAAGTCCGATCATCACGTGAGTCGGTGTAGCTTCAAAGGCGAGCATCAAATGGGCATCATATCTACTATATGACTCATGCTTAACCTTTCGGTCCGTGTTCCGATGCCATGTCTGTACATGCTAGGCTCGCCAAGTTAGAACCTTAGTATCCGCGTGTGTAACTGTTTTACACCCGAAATATGGTCGTGGATCCAAGAACACCCGATCATCACATGATGTCTTGGAGAGACAAAAACATAATCGGTGCATACTAAAGGAAGAACACATTCTTATCTTGATATTTAAAAGAGGGATCATCTTATTATGCTAACAAAGCGCTAAACAAGCAATATAAGATGCTATCAAACATCACATGTTTATTAGTAAAATGATATGGTTCCCGCATATGATCTCTATCATGTGCACCGTGGTATGATCACTATCATACCTTTATGTGTAAGTCCAAGGTCTATGGAGATTACACGTTATGTATGTTGTAAGAGTATCATCTCATACTTCTACTTACAACATCACCATATCATAACACTAGCCCAGCAACAATCTAAACTAGACGCCTCTAATTTATCCATTGCAAGTTTTACGTGGCTTAGGGCTTTCGAGATAGAACCGTTCTTACCTACGAACATGAACCGCAACGAAGATAACCAAATTGTTGACAACTCGTTGCAAAATAGATATTGACTATAGTAGGAGAGACAAACACCCGCTAGCCACTTATGCAAACTAGTTGCATGTGAAGCGTGGAACAAGTCTCATGTGCGAGGACATGTAAAGTTTGTCCGGGCCGCTTCATCCCACTATGCCACCAATATCCAAAATTACAACTAAGGAGCAACAACATGATCATCATCGCCCACATACTCATATGTGTACTACCCGTGTAAAGCATCTACGCATAGATCCGGCTCTGATACCACTGTAGGGTTCGCAACATAGAAAACAAAAATTTTCCTACGATGGGAACTATGTACCAAGATCTATCTACTAGATACAAACAACGGGCGGATGTATATTCATAGAAAACATACCCTTGAAGACCGACAAAGCTTAACGAGTTCAACTCGTGGTTGATGTAGACGATCTCTTGCCGATCTCAAGATCGAGAGGAAGTCCTAGCGTCGCAAAGCAGCAGCGCATCCGTGCTCGCACACACGTACAAGACACCGAGCTACCTTCGCCTCCTCGCTCCAACGATGCAGCGGAAGCACAACTCTTTCTTGCCGAATAGCCACCGGGAACATGTATCTCGCTAGTCCGAGACCATGGGGATAAATTCTAGAGGGGAGAGAGATCCTTCACGTGGAGGTGTGAGTGAGAGAGAGGAGAGGGGTGCCTTTTATAGGAGGAGGGGGCACCCAAGGGGGTGGCCGGCGGCCATGGGGGCTGCCCCCTCCCCTCCTTCATTCATGTGGGTGGACACTCCACTCACAAAATGGCCCTTCAATTTTCTCCACTCAAAAATCCACTCAAATTCCCATTAAATTTCCACCAAATTTAATGCAAAGTCTCATTCAATAAAACTCTTTTATTTTATTCAGAATTTTGTCAATTACTTTAATGACAAACATTCACAAATAACCCCTTGATAGAATTCCATTTCACATGCATAACCTCTTTATGCAATTTCACCCGAAAACCTGTTTCAGTATCTAGTAAAATAAATTCCTGCGCTTGTTTATTCTTTCGGCATGAAACATTTGCTCCAACTGGATGTCAGTGTCCCTTAAGCGTGTCACCCTACGGTTCGCGAATAATGCGGACATGATCGAGACCCTTCTCCGATCAATAATCAGTAGCGGGACCTAGAGATCCATACCGACTCCCACACATTCAACGATGACTTTTCATGTGATCGTCGGAACCTTTTATGCTTGTATCTTAATCCCTTTGTTTCACGATATGTTACATGTTCGAGATTCAATCATCGGTATCTCCATACCTAGTTTGATCTCGTTACTGACATGCACTCTTTTCTCGTTCCCGTGATATAACATTCTAGTGATCAAATCACTTGCTTGCAAGCTAACCAATGTGATATCACCGAGAGGGACCAGAGTATATCTATCCGTCATCGGGATGAACAAATTCCACTCTTGATCCATGATTCTCAACATAACACTTTAGTAGCTTTGAAACCATCTTTATAATCACCCAGTTACGGTGTGACGTTTGATGTCAACAAGAAACTCTTTCGGTGTTAGTGATTGGCATGGTCTCATGGTCTAAGGATTAGGACTACTTCGTAAGTTGTTTATAGTAATATAAACTCAATGACTTTGATCGTAATGCTATATTTCGGATGAATGTTCATCACACCATTACACTAATGTTGTGATATCGTTATTAAAAACATCCAATGTCTATGATTAGGAAACTGTGATCATCTTGTTAACCAACGAACTAGTTTATGAGAGAGGCATAACTAGAAACTTTTTGTTTGTTTATTAAACACACATGTATTAACGTTTCCGTATTAATACAATTATAGCATGCAAAATAAACATCTATAATATACTTAGAATACACATAATAAACATTTTATTATTGCCTCTCAGGGTATATTACCTTCACAAAGCAGGAACTACTTGACACAGCTTCACAACGATATTCTACAAGTATGCTCATGTATCTTAGTTCTGCTAGAACCAATCATAGAAGAAACAGTAGTACAATTGCAGTCTATATGGTTTTGTAATTTCTTTAATCATTTATTCTTAGCAAGCATTTAACAGTTTGACACAACGTCAATGCATTGGCGCAACGCAGGGAGGGAGGAGTCAGGAGAGATATGAACCTGCAGCGCAAGTTAGCAGCTGGGAGACCAGATTAAGCGTCACTACCTCATTATCAAGATGGGCATTAGGTATTCCCATGCCCCCTTTGTTTTCGGCAGGGTTAGCACATCCCACGCTTGGATGTGAAAAGCATTGCCTCATCGTCATAAAACGTTCTAATAGTTATCCTATAAAGGATGACTGGACAACAAAGATAACATGGCAGCTAAAACATTAACAAGTCATCGTGACATGGTAATGAGAATTAGCTTTTTGTACGACAACTTTTTTTTCCCATTGCAATCGCACGGGCATTTTTCATATTCGCAAAAAAAAAAAACTATAGTGCTCGGACCAGCAAGGACCAGCCCAGTCGGTCCGTTGCGGCTAATCGCTCGGGCCGGCCTAAACATTTCGAACTAAACCCTACTTCCCGATTCACCTCGAATCTATATATTCACATCCGCTCCCCTGCTGTTCCAATAGAAATCTAGGGTTTATCCTCCGCCGCCGCCTCCTCCTCCTCCTCCTCAGCGTTCTACGCCGCCGTGCCCCTCCGTTCTCCACTATGGCTCAACAGATCAGTAAGAAGCGTAAGGTACGAGTCGGAGCCTTCTCCCCCTTCGATCCCCAGTCTGATTCCCGTAACATTTAGATTTGACGCCCCGTTGCTCGCTCGCAGTTCGTCGCAGATGGCGTGTTCCTGGCTGAGCTGAACGAGATGCTGACCCGCGAGCTCGGAGAGGACGGCTTCGCCGGCGTCGAGATCCGGGTCACCCCCATGCGCACCGAGATCATCATCCGTGCCACCCGCACACAGAACGTCCTCGGTACGTTCATTTCTGGACGCCCATACCCGTCAGAGCAGCAAATATCCGATATTTTTAACTTGTTTCGATGGATCCGGATCTTAGATTTTGTTGCTTCGGTTGTCGTGATCTATGACCTTCAGGTGAGAAGGGCCGGAGGATTCGGGAGCTGACGTCGGTTGTGCAGAAGCGCTTCAATTTTCCGGACGGCGGCGTGGAGCTCTACGCCGAGAAGGTCATGAACCGTGGTCTCTGCGCCGTCGCCCAGGCTGAGTCACTCCGCTACAAGCTCCTCGGTGGCCTCGCTGTCCGAAGGTTGTTATCAAATCCATACACACTGAAACTGGTGCTATTATTGCATAGCGTACTTCCATGTCATCTTCACAACAGGCTTGGCTCCTTGCCCGCCAGGCCTGTGTTCGATGGTGACATAAATCAATCGCTACCCTCTATTGCACTTTTCAAGCAGTGGGAATTGCTATTGTCCCATTGTGTACTGCCTTGGAGGGAATATGACCATATATTCCCTTATGGATCTTGTTTTAGTTATAATGTTCGTGCTGTTGTTAGCTTTACTCCATGTCATCTATAAAGCAAATAGGTTACTGTATGCCAACTTTGTGTCGGAAGATGACTAAATCACCTGCGCCAACCAGTCTTCATTTGCTGGAAGCTTTATGTAACAGGCTTCAAATGCGTTCTGAACTGGCTGGCCTCATTATCTTCATTATCTGTATTTGCTTACACATACAGATAATGAATCTTGTTTTAGTTATAATGTTCGTGTGGTTGTTAGCTTTACTCCCATGTCATCTATAAAGCAAATAGGTCACTGCATGCCAACTTTGTGTCGGAAGATGACTAAATTACCTGCACCAATCAGTCTTCATTTGCTGGAAGCTTTATCTAATAGGCTTTGAATGCGTTCTTAACTGGTTGGCCTCATTATCTGTATATGCTTACACAAATTTCTTTTTTTCCTTATGTTAGGATGGGCTTATGAAATTGCTAAGTAGATTTCGTATTGTTGCAGAAGTCTGATCAATTGTTGTTTTGTTGCTCTCTGGCTAAATAAGTCCATGTATTTGCAGGGCATGCTATGGTGTACTCAGGTTTGTCATGGAAAGTGGTGCCAAGGGCTGTGAGGTACCTATCCTGTTAACTAAAGTTTGTCTATTGATTTGGGACAATTTAGCTCATGTACTGATAGATAGTTCTGTTTTAACAGGTTATTGTGAGTGGGAAGCTTAGGGCACAGCGTGCTAAATCCATGAAGTTCAAGGATGGGTATATGATCTCTTCTGGCCATCCTGTCAACCAGTATATCGATGGAGCTGTGAGGCATGTTCTTCTGAGACAGGTTTGGGGCTTACTACTTAACATGAAATTAGTTGCTATAAATCAATGGTAAGGTTTATTCATGTAACTAGCTTCATGATCTGTTTCTTACTTGCTTCCAGGGTGTGCTGGGTATCAAGGTTAAGATTATGCTTGACTGGGATCCGAAGGGCAAACAGGGACCAGCCACACCTTTACCAGACCTTGTTACCATCCATCCCCCAAAGGATGAGGATGAGTTCTTGAGGCCTCTTGCAGCAGAAATAGCAGTTGCTTAGAAGTGAGCAATCGTTGTTGCTCAAGTAAAAAACTTAAGCTGTTTAGGGGTTTAGTTGGACTGATGCTTGGATTTCATATTTTGTAGTTATGCTTCTATATATGAAAAGAAGTGTCTATTAACAGAAGAGCTTTGCCTTTTAAAGTTGCAAACACCAGCAACTTAATATAAGCCTTTAAGATTTTGTCCTTATTACTATCCTATTGCTAGAATGCTTGGTGATCTGATGACAAGTGTCACGATAAGTATACTGGAGTGCTATAAATGTGCTTTTTCTACATGTTTATGTTTTGTTGCTTAATAATTTTTATCAGTAATTTGTAGGTAGCTTGATGCCAACATCGGTATATTTGTTCGTCATCCTGCAGGATTGTGTGTATCAGCTTGATGCTTTTTTATGTGCGTCTTATGCTGAAAGTGTTTCCTGCTATATCAACATGGGGAAAGTGGGCAGTTGGGTCTAGCTTATATGCTTTCTCCAACAATCATTTTCCTCTCATCTACATGAAACATTTGTGTACCTCTGTGGATTTTAGTAACTTTTTTTGCCCTTGCTTTGCTGCATAATTGTAATTTAGTTTACTTTTTTTTGGCCCCTGTGCTTTGCAGAATAAGTGTGTATCGGCTAATGCTTTGTGCTATGCATTTTTTGCCGAAAGTGCTTTCTGCTATATTAATTTGATGGAAGTGGGCAGTTGGATTAAGCTTGATAATCTGTTTTCTCCAACAATCATTTTCGTCTCATTTGCCTTCAGATGCATATTCTTGCGATTTTTAAGTCTGGATCTACATCCATAAGCTCATGACTCCTGATTTGTTGATGGATTTCTTGGAATATTTGATGCTTGGCAATCATTTTTATCAATAATTTGTAGGTAGCTTGATGCCAACATTGGTATATTTGTTCATCCTGCAGGATTGTGTGTATCAGCTTGATGCTTTTTTATGTGCGTCTTATGCTGAAAGTGTTTTCTGCTATATCAACATGGGGAAAGTGGGCAGTTGGGTTAAGCTTTTATGCTTTCTCCAACAATCATTTTCCTCTCATCTAACAGACTAAATGAAACATTTGTGTACTTCTGCACTTTGTAGGATTTTAGTTAAAACTTTTTCTGCCCTTGCTTTGCAGGATAATTGTGTATACTTCTTTTTTGCCCTTTTGCTTGTGCTTTGCAGGATAAGTGTGTATCGGTTAATGCTTTGTGCTATGCATTTCTTGCCGAAAGTGCTTTCTGCTATATTAATTTGAGGGAAGTGGGCAGTTGGATTAAGCTTGATAATCTGTTTTCTCCAACAATCATTTTCGTCTCATTTGGCTTCAGCTGTGTTTTCTTGCGATTTTTAAGTCTGGATCTACATCTATAAGGTCACGAGTCCTGATTTCTTGATGGATTTCTTGGAATACTTGATGCCTGGTAATTCTCTCCTTTCCAGAGTTTTGCATCTTACCTGCTCTGGATGCAGGACTATCATGATTGGCATTGCACTGATAATTGTGTGTACTGGCCTGTATTTGTTTCCTGCTAGACAAATTTGGGAGAAATGGGCAGTTGAGTCATCAATTGGTATTATGGTTTCGTCAACAATCATTTTTCTCATATGTCCACACCGTGAGTTTAGCCTCTTCTTCTGCATTCCTTGTACTGTTTTAGATGTGTCTACTTGGGCAGCAGGGCCCTTTTGATCCTAGTTTTTGGCTCTGTTTATACTTCAGAGTTTGACTTTTTTCTTAATCAGTTATTTCTTATTTGAATATGAACATGAGATGAGCTGGAACTAGTTTATGTTATCTTCCAGATTGGACAGTGCACACTCTTTTCAAGTTTTATTTAATGTGATGAACATTAAATTTCGTTGCCTGAACTTTGTACCTCTGTATTTGCGCTATCTGTGTTTGTAGACGTTTCTGATTTCCAGCTATCCGTGTTTGTAGATGTTTCTGATTTCCAATACATCACATACTAACGCCTCCATTTGCTGGAATCGGAATAGTTACTGCATCCAGTCTCTGGAATTGGAATAGTTTCTGATTTCCAGCTATCTGTGTTTGTAGACGTTTTTTATTTTTGGAATAGGATATGCTAATTCCTGCAAACTGCATCTTAATCTGTCCGTAGCCGATCCTGCAGCAATCGTGAGGTGGAACCTTGGCCAGACTGTTTCCTGCTGTCTCAAATCTGCAGGTTCAAACAGCTTCTATTCATCTTGATTTTTAATTGGGTACTTGCATAACAAATTTAACTCTTGAGTAAGTTCATTGTCCTATACGGGGAAAACCAGTAACGTGAACAGAAAACCAAGATTCTGGCCGAATTGCTCTCTTGCCCTCTTCAACTCAGTTGTCTAGCACCAGCATTGTGTCGGATGGATGCCCATCGGGTTAGCCCCTTTGAGATCATTGTTAGATGTGCCTTTGGCGCTGGGCACCTTCAACACCGTGCACTGTCTGGTGCTCGGGGCTGCATGGCGACATGAACTTTTACGAGGTGAGGAGGGTGTCGCAATGCAGCCCTGTGCAGCAGTGCCACCGCTGGCGTGCAGGCTTAGGTGAACTTTTACGAGGTGAGGAGGGTGGCGTGGAAATGGAATTTCTCGGACGATGTGCAGGCCAAGGTGAATTTCTAAGAGGCATTTGGGAGGGATGATAGGGTGCCAAAGCAGAAGAGGACAAAGTTAACCTTAGCCATCAACGACATTGGTGATAGGTTGATGGATTTTTGCGACATTGATGATAGGTGGACAATATTTCGGATGAGGACAAAGTGTAGTTTACCACTATGTACTAATATAGTTTATGTAGTGTAGTTTACCACTATGTACTAATATAGTTTATGTACCGTTTAGTACTTTATTATCTACCGCACTATCTAATATATTTCAATTTTTAGTCTATTTACTTTGTCTTGTTTGATTTTGTTTTGATGCACATATGTGAAAAATCGTATTAGTCGCATTGCGTGCATGAAAGTGTTGCTACCCACGTGGGCAAAAACAGCAAAAGTGACACCCAAAATCTATTTTAGCACGTGAGAAATATCGTGGTGGTATAAACCGGCCATGATGAGAATCTTATGGATGACAGTGCAAAGATAATGATGGGCTTAACAATAGTGTTTTGAAACGGGTGGAAATTTTTTGTTTCTATGGAGATTTTGTGTGTTTCTATGGAGATTTTGACATGACGAGTGGGGATTTTGATTGGGTTAGTTCAGGATAGAACCGTCTGGTCGAAATTTGGTTCTAGCTTGGTCTGGTTTACTGATTTTTTATCACTCATTTGATTGGATGATTATTGGCGTGGGTTTTTCGAGCTCTTTGCTCTGTTTTGCGGCAATGTCTGGTTTCTTCAAACTGTGCTATGTGGGGTGTATCCTCAATCGATGTTTGATCCGCGAGGGTCTACAAAGCCTTCTATGGTAAGGGCGTTACTTTTATTTCTCTACTTATAAAAGCAAAAACTCCATATAAATCAAATGTTGACCGCAACTCATCACCCGCGACTCGGCATACCCAGTTTCCACTAATGGCTCCGTCCATATGATATTTTCCCGTACACCGGGACAATTTTCTCTAGGAAAATCGCTGCCCATACTCGTGTCACTCGAGTCTGCCGTTGCCTCCTCTTCCTAGCCCCCTACTGTTTATTCCTCATAGTCATAGTTTCCTCCTATTGCCCTTACCGTTCAGCCTTCCGGGTCACCCTGCATGAACACAACATTTAGGACATTCTACAATTATTCCATGAGTTTCCGTGTTCTCCACATGGTCCAAAGAAAATCGAACGGGAGAGGATTCAATCTTTGAAGAGGACCACATGGTCCAACATGTGACAAAGGTTGGACAAGTTGGACCCCACATGTCAGGGTTGTCTCCATTTCTTCCCGTCATGTTACTTTTCTTTGTCAAGTGACTCGGTCTGAGTTTTGGAAAAACTGTTGGGTGTTCTCGATAGAAACCTCTAGGAAAAGAGGTCTTTTCTGATAATGTTTGTCGAGTGGTTGCACACAACAAATCTTTTGTGGTGTGTTCCGAGCACACGATAGACATTGAAAATCATCAAGTGTTTCATATTTTTTTTGCTGAATGTTGTCATTCCCGGAACTAAAAATTCATAGAGTAACTAGAGTGATTTCTACCTAGAAATAAGTTAAAATCTGAATTATAGTCATGAATTAACATAGGATTCTAGATGGTTTTAATACTTAGAAACCCCTCACCCATTTTAAGTTAAAATCTGAATTATAGTTTCATCACGGGCTAGCGCTGGGCCGGCCTGAGGAACCCAACACAGCAATATAACCGCACTCCGTCCAATTCCCTCGCTTTCTCTCCCCAAAACCACGCCCGCCCTGTTCCCCAGTTCCTTCTTTCTGACGGAATCCTCGCCGGTGGACCTCCTCCTCCACCTCCACCGCCGATGCCAAGAGCTTCCTTAGTGGAAGTGATGCCTCCCGTTCCTCGCAATTCAACTCCCGAGGATCAAGAAAGGGACAAGAACCACGGAGGCAGGCTCAAGACCAGCCCGAAGATGGCAAGGAGGCCACGATGTCAGGAAGCCGTGGCGACGGTGCTCTAGGGAGGGCACTCCTAGCGCGACGTCGTCCGCCTTCTTCATCGGGGCGCGGTGGCACTCGGTCGTGGCGCCATCGACGGCCTCTTCCTCGGCCCTCTCGGCCGCCTTATCTGGTGCATGCTCCGCTCCAGGAGCACGAGGAGGGGCTGCGTCGCGGTGCGCATGGCGAGGAAATACAGACGCGGCGACCTCAAGCCTGCAGGGGACCCTCTTCTTCGGCGAGCGGTGGCTCGCGCCGGCGGCGCCATCCAGGCGTTGCTCGCTCCCGGAAGGCGCGCACTCGCCGTCGTCCGCAACCTCCCCAGCACGCGCTCTCCCTAGTACGCCAGTTCCTCCAGCGCGTGCGCAGGCTTGTCCCCGGCTCCTTCCTCCGCCTGCTGCTTCTGCGGCAGCCCGGCCAGGGCCAGCCTCCGCCGCCACTGCCGCCTCCGCCGCCGCCGCCTCCGCCGCCGCAGCAACCTCCGCCATAGCAGCCGCAGCCGTAGCCACCCCATCACGGCGCCTTTGTGACCTTGTACGGAGACAACCGTATTCGTCGCCGTGCTCCTCCGCCACCACAACCTCCGAGACCTGAGCCACATGTAAGTATGGTTTCCCTTCTTAGCATACCTCTGGTTGAATCCTCACCAATCTGTATGGAGAAACTGATGATCATCTCTTGAATCCCTTACATGCCTCTGGGTGAATGATTATGTGCCTATTATGGCCTCAAACTGAAGAATTATGTGCATTCTTTGTTACATGCTAGCTTACATGCCTCTGGGTAAAAGATTTTGTGTTCTTTTAGTATGTTGTATGTAAAGGATTCCATCTTGCAATTCGTTAGAGTCATCTTGGTCTGAATAAGATCAGTAGCCACCTAGGGACTTAGTGTTAGAGAGTTGTTTCATCTTGGACAACTAGGGTTTTGTTTTGGGATTTAGGGTCTTGTGGGGTTGTTGGATTAGTTGCTGCAGGTATGTTGCAGTGTCTCTGATAAGAGATTGGAAGGTACATTGGCACTTTTTATGTAAAAGTAGTGGGGATTTGCTACATGATTTTTGCGTTTTCTTTATGGTCATTTGTGACATATTTACATGATCCGAGTGCATATTTGAGCCAGTATGAGTGCAAGGTTGTTACGTCCTTGAATTAATTTCTACAGTACTTTGTAACATGTCAACGTTCCAGATAAGTTCTGCATTTTTTTGGCAATCGACACTCTTTGTATCAACAGATGGCTTATTTAAAACTGAACTTTGTTTGTAAATTTTCTTGGGAACAATGTCTTCTATGATCTAATGTTCAGGGTTAATTCATCTTTTTGAACTTCAAGGACTAGTTGAAATTGGGCTGATTTTGCTTAATTTTATCTGCCATGCAAGCATTGTTTTAAGGATGGAGCAGTTTCAAGATGTGTCAATGTTTAGTGAATTTCTCTTTCTAAAGTAGAATAGAAGCACTAAAACATTAAAATCTATAGTTGGGTTTTTGTTAGTAGTTAGACCTCAGATCCTCTATTGCATGTTGTCTTTGCATTTGCAAGTTGTGACTTGGCTTCTTACATAGCTTATTTATGTTTCCTGTTTTATTAGTTTACAGTACCCTCTTCTGTTCGTTTACCTGAAAGCAGTAATGTAGTAAAATTTGACTTTCAGTGCTATGTTGTTTGATTCCATCTTTTACTGAAAATCAGAACTACCTGACTTGCATGCCATTGTTAAAAATCTATTGAGATTGTGAGCAAGGCAGTTATATGGTTTAGTTGTTACTTTACGGTGTTATGTGGCGCTTAACTGTTGCATGTTCAGACAAGAAGGCTATTCTGTATTGTCCTTTTGTGCTTAACTATTAAGTATCCGTCTTCCATTAGGTAGTTAGATACCTAAGATTTATTTCTTACATTGTGGTGATCTTTAATGTGGGTATTACTCTGCGAGGCTTTCTTTGTACATGCACGTGTAAGAAGTCTACTCTTAGTGATCTATTTCTTCGTTTGGTCTTTGCTTTTGGACATAATATAATATGACTTACTTCTCCTCCTAGCAGGTAGGTTTATTGTTGTATATTATCTGCTGCGGGCTATCCATCTTGCTGGTGTATATGTCTCTGCACTGAAACCACTAAAAAAGTTGTTCATCCGTGGTACCAAAAAAGGTCAACTCAACCTGAAACCACTAACACTTGTCAATCCAGTTACTGAATTCTAGACAATCTAAGCATATGCATACAGAAGATCAAAATACCTTAGGAACTACTTATTTTTCAACCTACTATCAGCCACTTTACAACATGTTTGTCCCCAGAACATGTAAAGAACTTGTATGCAATTATCCGTTTCAGTTCCAACAAGAATTTTATTACAGTTCTCGTCCAACTTAGGTACGAACACCCATTATGACTGATTGGTATTTGAGTATATACGTTGATTATGACTGCATTTCATTTTTCACAGACTGTTGATCGGGAGGTAGTGCCGATGAAGAAGTCATAGAATACGCCAACTATTGCAAAGCAGCTAAAGTGTGTCCCGCAAATTCAACACAATGCCATTTGTGCAGTTTTGAAATACAATTATCCCAAGACAGTATCGTGCATACCAATGACGTAAGGCATCCATTTCTTCATCATTTTAGTTCAGCATATTTATCCCTTTGAATTTGAGATCATTTTGATTTTGTTTCATAGCTGATTTGGCATTGTAACTACTCCCATCAAGAGGGGTCTGTTATGTGCCGCAAGGTTGGCTGCATGGTCAAAGTCCGTTCTGTCCGTGACCTGGCTTGACACACCCATTTCTGCCATACCCTCCCTACTGATTGGTGGCAAAAGTATGTTTGATGATCAAACTATCAAAGCGAATCCTGAACAAGGTACTTTTTTTCCTTTCTCAAAATCAACCTTTGCTGCTGATGTGAATAACTGTAAAACCTGGCCATGTGGTAGCAAGCAGTATTGCCTTTCCTGATTTTAGAACGCAAGTAAACTTTCTTTATCATTATCTTTGCAGTGCAGAAACAAACTAAGTGAAAGATGATTTTACAGGTTGCCCCAAGAAACCATGAGGCTGGTGGAAGGAAGAGTACATTTGACGGATCTACTTTGATTGAAATTAGGCACGACACAATGTAGAACTTATAACTATGTTTCTGGGCTCATTTTGAGCAGAAACCTGTCAAGCAAAAGCATGACAATTCTTTAATGTGTGCATCTAGGCACCAACAGTCTAGGCTTTGTTCATCTGAGCGTGAGTTCTTTGTATGAGCTTTCTTGTAACTTTGGTTCAATCTTAATATACGCTTGCCATCCTGCTTAATAAAAAAATGCAAAAGTGTTGGAATTATGCCCTAGAGGCAATAATAAAGATATTATTATTATAATTCTTGTTCATGATAATGTTTATATTATGCTAGAATTGTATTAAGCGGAAACTTTAATATTTGTGTGGTTTGTGAACAACACCGTGTCCCTAGTACGCCTCTATGGACTAGCTCATTGATTAATGATGGTTAAGGTTTCCTAACCATGGACATGAGTTGTCGATTAATAATGAGATCATATCATTGGGAGAATGATATGATGGACAGACCCAAACTAAGCGTAGCAATTAGATCGTGTCATCATGTTCATCTTTGCGAAGCTTTTCTTATGTCAAATATTGTATTCCTTAGACCATGAGATAATACAACTCCCTGGTATCGGAAGAAAGCTTTGAGGTCATCAAACGTCATCCTATGAGAGGGTGATCATAAAGGTGTCTCTCAGGTGATCGGAAAGTATCTGTTGGGTTGTATGTATCGAGATGGGATTTGTCCCTCCCAAGTCGGAGAGATATACTTCGGGCCCACTCGGTAATCGATATCAACAACGCTTGCAAGCATGTGGTTAAGGAGTTAATCACAAAGTGATATCGTATTACGGAACGATTAAAGCACTTGCTGTGAACGAGATTGAACTAGGTATGACGGTACCGACGATCAAATCTCGGGCAAGTAAAATATCGCGAGACGAAGGGAATATATATATGGGATTGATTGAATCCTGGCATCGTGGTTCATCTGATATGATCATCGATGAATGTGTGGGAGTCAATATGGGTTTCCAGACCCCGTTGTTGATTATTGATAGAAGATCATGTCCGCATATTCTCAAACCCGAAGGGTCACAAACTTAACGTGTCTCGACGCTAGGATAGATTGGATAATTGGTTTATGAGTTTTTGTTCGGAGTCTCGGATGGGATCCGGGACATCACGAGAGGTTCCGGAATGGTCCGGAGAATAAGATTCATATAAGGCAGTGCAGTTTTTGGAGTTCGGAATTGTTCCGGGTTAATCGGTATTGTACCGGAAGCTTCTAGAACCTTCCGGAAGGGGGCCAACATGGTCCCACCTGTCGGGAGGGGGCATGGGCCTATGAGGGAGTGCCCTGGCCGCATTGGGCCAGGGGCACAAGGCCCCATAGGTCCCAGCCTGCCAATCAAGGGGAAACCCTAGTTTGGAGCTTCTAGAAGGGGGGGGGGTTCCTTGCCCCCCACTCCTCCCTCCTTTGGCCGCCGGCCTAGGCTTGGGGGAGGGGCTAGGGCTGGCGCCCACCCCTCTATATATAGAGGGCTGGGGCGCACCCCCCCACACCTTCCCCTCAAGCCTAGTCGCCCTGCTGCCCTCCTCTCTCTCTCTCCCTCCCGACTGCGTGTAGGCGAAGCCCTGCTGCAGAAACTCTCCATCACTTGCACCGCGCCGTCGTGTTGTAGATCCAATCCATCTCTCCACCATACTTTCTGGACCAAGGAAGGAGGAGACGTCGAGGTGCTGCACGTGTGCATCTCACGGAGGCATCGCCACTTGCGGTGCTAGATCGGATCGGATCGCGAGGAGGAGAAGCGAGTACGACTACATCACCCACGTTCCGACAAACGTTCCACTGTGCGAATCTTCAAGGGTATGAAGATCTAATCCAATCTCTCTCGTTGTTTGCATCTCCTAGATTAGATCTTGGCTTCCCTCTGTTCGCATCCGTAGAAAATTTTGATTTACTATGCCGCGAAACCCTTCAGTGGTATCAGAGCTAGATCTATGCGTAGATGTGTTTCACGAGTAGAACACAACATGGTTGTTGCGGGCGTTGATGTTTTATGTTGCAAGCCTCTTGTTTGTGTTCTTCTTATGACGCGGGATAGTGAGATTGAAGCGGTCCAGGCCAACCTTACGCGACGTCGTTCGCGAGACCGGCTCCGCACTTGACGTGTGGCTTGTTCCACACATGCGGCTGGTGGATGCCAGTTTCTCTCACTATAGTTGTCATGGGATTTACACCGGAGTTTGGCAACCATAATATCACCGTTGTGGCTTTCCGTAGGTAAGAATCTTTCTTAGCATGCTACTCCCATAAGCCACGTAAAACATGCAACAACAAAGTAGAGGCGTCTAACTTATTTTTGCAGGGAGTGTTTTCTGTGATATGGTATGGCCCAAGATGTGATGTGTATAATGTATGCGATGATCATGTTTTGTAATATTTCACGACTTGCATGTCGATGAGTACACAACCGGAAGGAGCCATATGGTTGTCTTTATAATTGTGTATGACCTGTGTGTCAACTTCTTATACGCCATGTAATAGTTTCACTTTATCGCTAAGTAGTTAACAATAGTTGTAGTTGCTATTCGTGGTGGAGGCAATTATGGTGGAGTGATGGAGATCATGCCGGCACGCACAAGATGGAGATCATTGCGCGAAGATTGGCTATACCATGTCACATAAAGTTATATGCATGTGATGTTTATCCTTTTATGTATCTTATTATGCTTAGATCGCGACAGTAGCATTATAAGATGATTCCTCACTTAAAGATCAAGATAAAAACTGTGTTCTCCCCAAGTATGCACCGTTGCGAAAGTTCGTCGTGTCCAAGCATCACGTGATGATCGGGTGCTATAGACTCTACGTTCACATACAACGGGTGCAAGCCAGTTTTGCACACGCGGAAATACTTGGGTCTAACTTGACGAGCCTAGCATGTACAAACATGGCCTCGGAACACATGAACCGAAAGGTTAAGCATGAGTCATATGAATGATATGATCGACACTTTGTTGTCCACCATTGAAACCACATCTCTTCTCGTGAAGATCGGATTAGGTGTGGTGAATTTGGATCGTGTTCACTAAACAACTTGAGGGATGTTGAATTTAGTGGGAGTTCATCTAGTAATTTGATTAAAACTTGAACTAGTTATCATGAACAGAGTCTAATTTGTACTTGCAAATATTGTAGATCAAATGGCTAAGTCCAACTTCAACTTCAACGTTTTTGCTGAGAAGGAAAAGCTTAAAAACAATGGGTCTAACTTCACCAACTGGTTCCGCAATCTGAGAATCATTCTCTCTGGCGGTCAAAAGGACTATATCCTTGAGAATGCGTTAGGTGACGCCCCTGCTGCTACTGCGCCGGCTGATGAGAAAGCTGTCTATCAGTCGCGCAAAGATGATTATGGTGTGATTAAGAGCACCATGTTGTTTGCTATGGAATCGTACCTTCAAAATCGTTTTGAAGACTATCCCGGGCCCTTTGAGATTCTCGAGGAGCTGAAAACCATGTTTCAGACTCAGGCCCGTTCTGAGAGATATGAGATCTCTGAGAAGTTCTTTAACTGCAAGATGGAGGAAGGGAGTTCCGTTAGTGAGCACGCCATTAAGATGTCGGGCTACACTCAACGCCTTGAGCAACTGGACTGCAAGATTCCAGAGGAGCTCAAGATTGACAGGGTTCTGCAATCACTCCCTCCCAGCTACAAAAGTTTTGTAGTGACTCACAATCAGATTGGTTCCACTGATACAATCACCGAGCTCTTCAAAGCTGAAGGCTGCGGAGGTGGACATCAAAAAGGATAATCATGTGTTGATGGTCAACAAGCCCCCCACCTTCAAGAAAGGTAAGGGTGCAAAGAAGCCCTTCAAGAAAGGCGGCGGCAAGCGCGTTGCCCCTGCTGAGAAGAAGCTCAGGTCTGGTCCTAAGCTGGACACTGAGTGCTTCTATTGAAAGGACAAGGGTCACTGGAAGTGCAACTGTCCGAAGTACTTAGCGGACAAGAAGGCTGGCACCATCAAAGGTATATTTGATATACATGTTATTGATGTTTTCCTTACTAGCCCTTGTTGTAGTGCCTGGGTATTTGATACTGGTTCAGTTGCTAATATTTGTAACTCGAAACAGGAGCTACGGAATAGACGACAGCTTGCGAGGGATGAGGTGACGATGCGCGTTGGCAACGGATCAAGAGTTGATGTGATGGCCATCGGCACGCTCTCCTTAGTTTTACCTTCGGGATTAGTTTTAAACCTCAATAAATGTTATTATGTGCCTGCGTTGAGCATGAACATTATTTCTGGATCTTGTTTATTGCAAGACGGTTATTCATTTAAATCGGAGAATAATGGTTGTTCTATTTATATGAGTAACATCTTTTATGGTCATGCACCTATTGTGAATGGTTTATTTCTTCTAAATTTCGAAAGGGATGAAACACACATCCATAACATTGAGGCTAAGAGATGCAAAGTAGATAGTGATAATACTACTTATTTGTGGCACTGTCGTCTAGGTCATATTGGTGTAAAACGCATGAAGAAACTCCATTCTGATGGACTTTTGGAGTCTCTTGATTTTGAATCATTTGACACATGCGAACCATGTCTCATGGGCAAGATGATCAAAACCCCGTTCTCCGGTATGATGGAGCGAGCAACGGACTTGTTGTAAATCATACATACCGATGTATGCGGACCGATGAGTGTTTCGACGCGCGGTGGATATCGCTATTTTCTCACTTTTACCGATGACTTAAGTAGATATGGGTATATCTATTTAATGAAACATAAATCTGAAACATTTGAAAAGTTCAAAGAATTTCAGAATGAAGTGGAGAACCATCGTAACAGAAAGATTAAGTTTCTACGATCCGATCGTGGAGGTGAATATTTGAGTTATGATTTTCTCACGCATCTTAAAGCAAGCGGAATCGTTTCACAACTCACGCCACCCGGAACACCACAGCGCAATGGTGTGTCTGAACGCCGGAATCGAACCCTATTAGATATGGTCCGATCGATGACGTCTCTTATTGATTTGCCGTTATCATTTTGGGGTTATGCATTAGAAACCGCTGCATTCACTTTAAATAGGGCACCATCTAAATCCGTTGAGACGACACCGTATGAACTGTGGTTTGGTGCTAAACCTAAGTTGTCGTTTCTTAAAGTTTGGGGATGTGAAGCTTACGTCAAGAAGTTGATGCCGGACAAGCTCGAACCCAAAGCGGAGAAATGCGTCTTCATAGGATACCCTAAGAAAACTATTGGGTATACCTTCTATCACAGAACCGAAGGCAAAGTGTTTGTCGCAAAGAACGGTTCCTTTCTTGAGAAGGAGTTTCTCTCGAAAGAAGTGAGTGGGAGGAAAGTAGAGCTAGATGAGGTTATTGAACCTTCTCTTGAATTGGAGAGTAGCGCAACACCTGAAATTGTTCCAGTGCCGCCTGCACCAACAATAGAGGAAGCTAATGACAAGGATCATGAAGCTTCGGACGATGCTGCTACTGAACGTCGCAGGTCGACAAGGTCGCGTGCCCCTCCTGAGTGGTACGACAACCCTGTCTTGACTGTCTTGTTAGTACAAGACAGTGAACCTACGAACTATGAGGAAGCGATGATGAGCCCAGACTCTGAGAAATGGCTAGAAGCCATGAAATCCGAATTGGGATCCATGAGCGAAAACCAAGTATGGACTTTGGTGGACCCTCCTAGCGACCGAAAGGCCGTTGAGTGCAAATGGATCTTCAAGAAGAAAACGGACGCAGATGGTAATGTTACCATCTATAAAGCACGGCTTGTCGCGAAAGGTTTTCGACAAGTTCAAGGTGTTGACTACGATGAGACTTTCTCTCCCGTAGCGATGTTTAAGTCCATTCGGATTTTATTAGCAATTGCTGCGTTTCATGATTATGAAATATGGCAGATGGATGTCAAGACTGCATTCCTCAATGGCAACATTTATGAAGAGTTGTATATGATGCAACCCGAAGGTTTTGTCGATCCTAAGGATGCTGATAAAGTATGCAAACTTCAGCGTTCTATTTATGGACTGAAGCAAGCATCTCGGAGTTGGAACCTTCGTTTTGATCAAGTGATCAAGAGCTTTGGATTTGTTCCAAATTGCTATGAAGCTTGTATCTACAAGAAAGTGAGTGGGAGCTCGGTGACATTTTTGGTACTATATGTGGATGACATATTGATTATTGGAAATGACATTAACATGCTTAACGATGTGAAGAGTTATTTGAACAAGTGTTTTTCAATGAAAGACCTAGGTGAAGCTGCTTATAAATTGGGCATCAAAATCTATAGAGATAGACAAAGACGCCTGATAGCTTTAAGCCAGAGTACATACCTAGACAAAGTTCTGAAAAGGTTCAGAATGGATAAGGCAAAGAAAGGTTCAGTGCCTATGTTGTCAGGTAAGATATTGAGCAAGGCTCAGTGTCCAGCTACGGTAAATGATAGGAAAGCTATGAGCAAAGTGCCTTATGCCTCGGCCATAGGTTCTATCATGTATGCCATGCTGTGTACTAGACCGAATGTGTCCAATGCTCTTAGTTTGACGAGCAGATACCAAAGTGATCCAGGAGTGGAACATTGGACAGCCGTGAAGAACATCCTAAAGTACCTAAATAGGACTAAAGAAATGTCCTTAATCAATGGGGGTGATGAACAACTCGTCGTAAAAGGTTATGTCGACGCTAGTTTCGACACCGACAAGGATGATTCTAAATCTCAGACAGGATAGGTGTATATTTTGAATGGAGGAGCTGTGAGCTGGAGAAGCTGCAAGCAAAGCGTGATCGCGGGATCTACAGTAGAAGCGGAATACATGGCTGCTGCAGAAGCGTCAAGTGAAGGAGTTTGGATCAGGAACTTCATCACTGAGCTTGGCGTGGTTCCAAGTGCATTGGACCCACTGGAGATATTGTGTGACAACACTGGCGCCATAGCACTCGCTAAGGAACCAAGATATCATCCAAAGACCAAGCATATCAACCGCAAGTTTCATATAATCCGAGATTATATAGCAGATGGAGATCTGAAGATTAGCAAAGTACATACATATCTGAATGTCGCAGATCCATTGACTAAACCTCTTTCACGTGTAAAACATGATCAGCACCTCAGTGCCATGGGTGTGAGATTGTTGCCAAATGTAAACTAGATTATTGACTCTAGTGCAAGTGGTAGACTGTTGGAATTATGCCCTAGAGGCAATAATAAAGATGTTATTATTATAATTCTTGTTCATGATAATGTTTATATTCCATGCTAGAATTGTATTAAGCGGAACTTTAATACTTGTGTGGTTTGTGAACAACACCGTGTCCCTAGTACGCCTCTATGGACTAGCTCATTGATTAATGATGGTTAAGGTTTCCTAACCATGGACATGAGTTGTCGATTAATAATGAGATCATATCATTGGGAGAATGATATGATGGACATACCCAAACTAAGCGTAGCAATTAGATCGTGTCATCGTGTTCATCTTTGCGAAGCTTTTCTTATGTCAAATATTGTATTCCTTAGACCATGAGATAATACAACTCCCTGGTATCGGAAGAAAGCTTTAAGGTCATCAAACATCATCCTATGAGAGGGTGATCATAAAGGTGTCTCTCAGGTGATCGGAAAGTATCTGTTGGGTTGTATGTATCGAGATGGTATTTGTCCATCCCAAGTCGGAGAGATATACTTCGGGCCCACTCGGTAATCGATATCAACAACGCTTGCAAGCATGTGGTTAAGGAGTTAATCACAAAGTGATATCGGATTACGGAACGAGTAAAGTACTTGCTGTGAACGAGATTGAACTAGGTATGACGGTACCGACGATCAAATCTCGGGCAAGTAAAATATCGCGAGACGAAGGGAATATATATATGGGATTGATTGAATCCTGGCATCGTGGTTCATCCTATATGATCATCGATGAATGTGTGGGAGTCAATATGGGTTTCCCGACCCCGCTGTTGATTATTGATAGAAGATCATGTCCGCATATTCTCGAACCCGAAGGGTCACACACTTAACGTGTCTCGACGCTAGGATAGATTGGATAATTGGTTTATGAGTTTTTGTTTGGAGTCTCGGATGGAATCCGGGACATCACGAGAGGTTCCGGAATAGTCCGGAGAATAAGATTCATATAAGGCAGTGTAGTTTTTGGAGTTCAGAATTGTTCCGGGTTAATCGGTATTGTACCGGAAGCTTCTAGAACCTTCCGGAAGGGGGCCGACGTGGTCCCACCTATCGGGAGGGGGCATGGGCCTATGAGGGAGTGCCCTGGCCGCATTGGGCCAGGGGCACAAGGCCCCATAGGGCCCAGTCGGCCAAACAAGGGGAAACCCTAGTTTGGAGCTTCTAGAAGGGGGGGGGGGTTCCTTGCCCCCCACTCCTCCCTCCTTTGGCCGCCGGCCTAGGATTGGGGGAGGGGCTAGGGCTGGCGCCCACCCCTATATATATAGAGGGTTGGGGCGCACCCCCCCACACCTTCCCCTCAAGCCTAGTCGCCCTGCTGCCCTCCTCTCTCTCTCCCTCCCGACTGCGTGTAGGCGAAGCCCTGCTGCAGAAACTCTCCACCACTTGCACCGCGCCGTCGCGTTGTAGATCCAATCCATCTCTCCACCATACTTGCTGGACCAAGGAAGGAGGAGACATCGAGGTGCTGCACGTGTGCATCTCACGGAGGCATCGCCACTTGCGGTGCTAGATCGGATCGCGAGGAGGAGAAGCGAGTACGACTACATCACCCACGTTCCGACGAACGTTCTGCTGTGCGAATCTTCAAGGGTATGAAGATCTAATCCAATCTCTCTCGTTGTTTGCATCTCCTAGATTAGATCTTGGCTTCCCTCTGTTCGCATCCGTAGAAAATTTTGATTTACTATGCCGCGAAACCCTTCAAAAAGTCAAATTTATGTCGTGTGAAATCAGTTCAATCGGTGTACTCACGTGTCTGCATGACATCAATCCATTTATCTTTTGCAGCAGCCTGAAGCCGCATACATTACAGTGGTAGAATAAACATATTATTTAGTATTCAATGTAAGCATCCCATTGTTTCTGAATGACAATTCTGATTAACATCCAAGAATACACATGCTTGGTAGTACTGATGATGATGCTAGGAGGCTTCCCTTACCTGCATCCTTTGCCATCATAAAAAACATACTAACTATTGGGTATGCTTATAAGCATCTTCAATGTGACCACACTGCTCATATTCATACTTGGGCATGTAGAAGGAACAGTATTTTCCAACACTAAACATAGTTCCCTGATGTTATGACGAACCCCACAATGTTACTCTATAGTTACATGGATAACTTGAACATTATACCAGAACAACAGATTGCAAACTCACTTGTACAATCAGACATAATGAAGGATAAATAATCTATACCAACTCACTAAGATAAGAAATTGGCATTAGGATTGCCAAGAAATACAACTGAAAAACGTCAAATTTTCATCGGCACATTAAACGGTATGGAGAACAACATGATTACAACATATGTAAACAGATAAAATCTGACTATTTATTCAGATCCAACTACGTCCAATCGGCCGGATCAAGGGATGATGACACCCTCATGCACACTACAATGGCCTCTTTAGTATTTTGTTGATGATGACACCCTCATGCACACTCCAATGGCCTCTTTAGTATTTTGTTGATGATGACACCCTCATGCACACTCCAATGGCCTCTTTAGTATTTTGTTGATAACTTTCCCTAGCAGCCCCTAAAGCCAAGTTCGTCTTTCTAAACCAGAAAGTTGGACCAAAGCTGCAGACACACACCTTCTTGTTGTTATCATCCAGGCTGAGAGTTCCGATACCACAGTGATTATTCTTAAATCCTAGTGTCCACAACAGATTATCATCAATAAAGAAGTCATGATTTTCCCTGAGAGACAAGTATTCTTCAGCGCTGAGACAAAGTGATTAATTATGCCCAAGAAACAAAACATGGTCATACAAGCGGTCGTTTTCCTTAAGTTCACTTCCCTCAGCTTCAACTTCATATATTCTGAACTCTATAGTGTCAGAACGCAGATGCTTCTTGAACCTAATAATACATGCTTCTACATATTATTTGGAAAAAGTAATAGGACAAAAAAAAAATAACAGGACATTCTAAAGATCCATAACACAACTGGATGATGTGAGAAGCAAGCACATAACCTGGCCTCTGTCATACAAATCTTAAAGCATACATAATTCATACCCGCAATAACCATGCTATTCATGCGTGTATTCATGTATATATATATGACCATTGACATTAACAAAATGAAGCATTATAAACAAAAGATTCACAATTATGGCAATTGTTGCCAAATTTAATAAAGGCTTTGGTAAGAAAATATAGAGTTCCATGACATGAAGCAGCAAAAAGCCAAAAGGAATAAAAAAATGAGTCTTGATAAATTTTAAACTGTACTTGTAAGGTTTCAATTACTTCGGGCAACCAGCAAAAATATTTATTCTCAAAAACTATAGCTATGTTCTCGCTTTCAGTCATCACAGAATAGCACTCACTTAGTCCTACTGATTCAGTACATCATGTGACCTAAATCGGAGTTGCTTCGTTTAGCAGAGCAACGAACCTACAGATTACAAACTCATTTGGACATTCAGATCCAATACGGGAGAGGGGCGATTAAGTTTTTGGAGAGCGTCTTCGACGTGACTTCGCTTTCGATCCACTACTTTCACGCCTTCGTCATCATCATGGCTACCGAAGCAGAACAGGACGCCGCTGTGTCCAAGAGGGCAGCCGACGAGGCTGCCGCCACTGCTGCTGCTACAGACAATTGGTCTACTGGAGGGTACAACATGCTAATTCTTCTTACTTATTTCTGTATGCATAGTACTAATAATTTCCGTAGATGATTTTACGATTGGTCTAGTACTATATGGTATTGTAAATAAATATCGTACACATATGTTTGGCTCATGATTTATTTTTAGATTAATATAATTGAAATATTGCCTAGATTCTCAATAATCCAAAAACTAATTTATGTAGGCAATTTTTAATTCAAGGCTTTGCCGCTGCACTGAAACCGTCCCCGTTTACGGGAATGTACTTTAAGCGTTGGCAGACCAAAACCACCTTATGACTCACGGCGATGAACGTGTTCTGGTTATGGAGGCCACCGTCATCTTTGTTAGATCCGTTCTGAGCGTGATCGGAGATAAGTTGGTTGATGCATATTTACATATGCGGGTTGCCAAGTACTTGTGGGAGGCGCTGGAATCTAAATTCAGCACAACTGATGCTGGAAGCGAGATGTATACTATTGAGTAGTTCCACGATTACGAAATGGTTGAAAACCGTTCTATATTGGACCAGGATCATGAGTTACAATGCATCGCTACGGATTTTGAGCTTCTTAAGTGTGAATTACCGGACAAATTTGTCGCGGGATGCATAATCGCTAAGCTCCCTAATTCCTGGAGGAATTTTGCTACCACTCTAAAACACCAGAGGCGTGAATTCTCAGTAGAGGATGTCATCGGCCATCTGAGTGTCGAGCATAATTCAAGAGCAAAATACTCACATGGAAAAGGGCCAAAGGGACTTCGGTTGCCAATGCGGTACAGAAGAACTTCAACTCCCACAAGCCCAAGGGGAAGATTGGTGTCCAACATAATACCGACATCAGGAAGAAGAGCAATAAGACCTTCAAGTAAGATAAGAAGAAAGGTAGCTGCTTCACTTGTGGTTCAGAGGAACATTGGGCCAACAAGTGTTGGAGATATGCCCAAGAGGCAATAATAAAGTGGTTATTATCATATCTTCACACTTATGATAAATGTTTACATACCATGCTATAATTGTATTAACCGGAAACATTAATACTTGTGTGATTTGTAAACTAAAATAAGAGTCCCTAGTAAAGCCTCTTGTTAAACTAGCTTGTTGGTTAATATATGATCATGGTTTCCTGATCATGAACATAGAGATGTTATTAACAACAGGATCATATCATTAGGAGAATGATGTGATGGACATACTCCTATAGATAAGCGTAGCATAAAGATCAAGTCATTTCAATAGTTCAATTGCTATATGCTTTCTGATACATAGTAACCTAATTCCTTCGACCATGAGATCATGCATATTGCCTTTACTGGATGGATGCTTTGATGTCATCAAACACCACACCGTAACAGGGTGGCTATAAAGGTGGCATTGAGTGTTCGGAAAGTATTGGTTGAAACACATGGATCAAGAGTGGGATTTGTCCATCCATATGACGGATAGATATACTCTGGGCCCTCTCGGTGAAATGTCATCCAATTAGCTTGCAAGCATGTGACTTGGTCACAAGGGATCACATATCACGGGAACGAGAAAAGAGTACTTATCAGTAACGAGGTTGAACTAGGTATGCAGAGATACCGACGATCATAACCTCGAATAAGTAACATATCGTGAGACAAAGGGAAATTGGTATCGTATGTAAGTGGTTCATTCGATCGCAAAGTAATCGTAGAAATATGTGGGAGCCATATGAATTTCCAGATTCCTCTATTGGTTATTGTTCGGAGAAGTGTCTCGATCATGTCCGCATAATTCACGAACCGTAGGGAGACACACTTAAGGATTCGACGTTGTTTGAGTAGTTATGGTATTATGAGAAAGAGACCGAATGTTGTTCGGAGTCTCGGATGGGATCCGGGATATCACGAGGTGATCCGGAATGGTCCGGAGAATAAGATTCATATAAGGAAAGTCCCATTTCGGAGTTGGGGAATGGTTCCGGTGTTTTCATCGGGAACATTCTAGAAGTTCCCGGAATGTCCGGCACTCCGGAGGGGAAGGGGTACATGAATGTGTCATTGCATGTTGGAATGATTGCATCATGTACTAAGTGTTCTTGCTGTCCCAAATAAAGGATTAAATTGAATCCTAAATTGAAAAAGTCAAACGGCTAGTTTGAAAGTCAAACGGCAGTTTTTGGGAAGTGGGAGGAGAGGAGGAAACCGAATTGGGGGAGGAGTCCTCCTCCCCAAGCCGGCGGCCAGCCCTAGGCCGAGTTGGGGAGGGACTCCCTCCCTCCCCTAGCGCGCCAGCCCTCCCACCTATAAAGGGAGGGGCAGGGCTCCCCTCCCAATACAACACAAGACACACAAGTTCCTATCCTCTAAACTAAACCCTAGACCTAAACCCCGGTTTAGAGCTATTTCGGTTTAGAGCCTTCTAATTGGTTTAGAGCCTTCTAATTGGTGTGTCTAATTACTAGACCACTAATAGCCTCTCTCATAAGCTCCACCATACTCGCACCGGCTTAAGGCGAAGCCCTGCGGGATCTCCCCTCTACTTCCGGTACCACGCCGTTGTGCTGCCGGAATCGCGAGGAGAGTGCTACAACCTCCGCTGCCTGCTGGAACAAGGGAGAGGAAGGTCTTCGTCGAGTACCGAACGTGTGACCGACTGCGGGAGCGCTGCGGGAACGCGGCGCCGGAAGGATCGTCTACGCGATCTTGAGATCGGAAAGAGTACGACTACATCACCCACGAGAATCTGCTCTCGTTAAACACTTTGGAATCTTCGAGGGTGAGTTATTCCATCGACTCGTTGCTACAATCTAGTAGATAGATCTTGGCTTGTTTGTTTGTATGCGATAGAAAATTTTTGTTTTCCATGCTACGAACCCCTACAGTGGTATCAGAGCCGTGTCTATATGTAGATCTGTTGCACGAGTAGAACACAATGGTCATTGTGGGCGTTGATGCTTTTATTGTCGATTGCTTTTTGTGTACTTTGCATCTTGCGGTATGTTGGGATGAAGCGGCCCGGGCTAACCTTACATGACATCGTTCATGAGACTTGCTCCACGCTTAACATGCAACTTGTATTGCATAAGTGGCTTTGCGGGTGCCTGTTTCTCCTAGCATAGTAAAGATCCAATTTACAACGGGTGATCAACAATGCTAGTATCAATGTTGTGGTTCTTGTTCGTAAGTTAGAACGACACTTATTGAAAGCCCCAAACCACGTAAAATATGCAAAGAAAGTAGAGGCGTCTAACTTTGTTTTGCAGGGGTGTGCAGTGATGTGATATGGCCATGATTGTGATTATATTTGATGTATGCAATGTTCCTTATTGTAAGTTGGCAACCGGCAGGAGCCATATGGTTGTCTTTAATTTCTGTTAAGACCTGCGTGTCTATTCAAAATAGTTGTAATAGTTGAAGCTGGTGGACGACAACCATGAAGAAGCGTCATTGACCTTGATGCTATGCCGGTGATGATGGAGATCATGTTCGTGCTTGAAGATGGAGATCGGAAGCACAAAGAAGAAAGGCCATATCATATCACATATTATGAATTGCATGTGATGTTAATCCTTTATGCATCTTGTATTGCTTAGTAGACAACGGTAGCATTATAAGATGATCCCTCATACACATAAATTTCAAGTTCTAAAGTGTTCACCCTTAGTATGCACCGTTGCCAAAGCTTGCTGCTTCGAAACACCACGTGATGATCGGGTGTCTTTGATTCCGCGGGTGACTACAACGTAAGCAAGCCAGATTTGCTTATGCGGAAGCTAAGGTTTGTCTTGACGAGCCTAGCATGTACAGACATGGCCTCAGGAACACGGATCGCCGAAAGGTAAAGCATGAATCATATAGTAGATATGATGAACATGTCGATTGTTCGCCATTGAAACTATATCAACTCTCGTGATGATCGGTTTTGATGTGGTGGATTTGGTTCGTGTGATCACTAAAACAATGTGAGGGATATTGTTTTGAGTGGGAGTTCACCTAGATTAATTTAATTATTAATTAGAACTCAATTTATCATAAACTAAATCAAAGTGAATTTGCATAGTTGTTGTAGTCATTGGCATCCGTTTACCACCTTGCGCTTAGTTATAATTGAGATGATAGAACTATAGAATTCTGGTTAGTTACTTTACGAACTGGTATCGTATTGTTTTGAAGTGTTAATCTAAAGTTTAAAAGTCCTATTGCAAACTTTCAGTAAGTTCCGGTTACTCCATGAAGTTTAATAATTAGTATTAAATCAAGAGTAACAATTCCAAGTGTTAGTATATAAGTATCATGTTTGTATCCATGATTCTTGATATTCAAAGGATTCCCTTAATATCAAGGTTATCTAGGATCTGAAAGAGTTGTTTCAGAAACCATAATGTGTGGAAGATATTGTGATATCTGAAACGAAGTTTTGGTTGCAACATGATAGAGTATAATATGGCAAAAGTCATGTTCTCATATTTGATGAGAATTTGCAAAAGGTTGGAGACACTAGTTGTCCTAATCGTCCAAAAGGATTTGGAAAGCAACATTATACTCATGATTCACCGCTATAAGCTTAAAAGTAGCTTGATCATGGACGATTCCATGATAAGGGTGAATATTTGATGAAGGTAAAATGTTTACTACACCAAGAGATTACTAAAGAAAGGAATTTGAAAGAACACCAAATATTTGATGATGGTGATCTACTTCAAAGTGCAAGTCCAAAGACATTGGTATTTAATTATACACGCTTTGGACTATATGTCATATGTATGACTCCACTATTGATATTGATAGATTCTTTCAAATAGAAAAGGAAATATTGAAAGAGAATCTCATAAATATATGGCAGAAAAGAAAAGACTAGAATTGTTCAGTTTAAGTATATAGATGATATACATGTTATGGCTATATTCTTTGCTTATTAAACAATGTGGTTCTCAAGTATTTGATACTGAATTTGTTGGTGTGAATCGTCATACGAAACAACACAATTCATGAACTACAATGGCCTAAGTAACAAGCAAAAGAATATGTGATGATGTTCATCGAGAACAAATAAAGGGTTATTGCGTTGCTTGTTAAACATCAAAGCTTGCCTTCAAAGATTTGTTTTATCAGGTATTATGAGAACAAAAGGGTTGTTCAAATAATTGCCGTAATCCATAAAAGATGGATGATTCACAAATCTCGTTGGAGAAATCACATCCATAAAACTAGTGCTAAAATGTCGAAAGACAAATTGATTGAAAGATCACTTAGGAAGTGACATCGCCGTTTAAATTATATTGGAAAGAAAACATGAAGAAAATCCATATGGATGGAATTTTGGAGTCTATTTGATTTTGATCAAATAACGCTTGTGAAACTTTCCTAGAGATAATTAAAACTTCGTTCATAGGCCAAAAAGGGAACGAATGACTAGCTAATTGGAACTTGTACATATTGTTGTACGAAGTCCATTATGTGTAGTCAAGAGCGATGGATTTCAACTTCATATGCTTTCTCCGAAAATTTGAGTGAATATATGAATATTTACTTAATAAGGATGAAGTATGAAATATTTGAAAAGTTCAAAAGACTTTCAAGATGAAGTGCAAAATCATTGTAACAAGAATATGAATAGTTTATGATAAAGATCATAAAGGAAGATATTTGAATTACAAGTTTAGCATAATACCTAAGATTTAAGGAATCGTTCCGTGGATTTGCATTTTCCCGAAACACCATAAGTGTATGGAGCGTTCGAGATATGTAATTAAACCTTGTTTGACATGGTAAGATCAAAGGTATAATTTATAAAACTGCCATTATATTTTAAAGATTAAAAGCTTTAGAGATTACCGTTTTTCCACTGAAAAGAGCTCCATCATAATCCGTTGAAATGACACCATATAAGGTTATGGTTTGGGATAAAACCCAAGTTGTCCCTTCTTAAACATTGGTATGCTATGCATAAGAAAGATGTTTGCAACCAAAGTCGGATGAACCTGTCTTTGTATGACTATTAAGTATTCCTCCATAAACACCGGAGACAAAAGTGTTTGTTGCTTAGAACGTCAAGTTTCTTTTGGAAGGAATTTTTCGTGAAAAGTTAAGTGGGAGGACAATAGAACTTTGATAAGGTTAAGAACCTTAGCTGTATGTGCAAAGTTGCGCAGCGCCGAAAAGTGTTCCGGAGGCGGCAACAATGCTCATGGCTCACGTGCCTCAAAGGTTGTGGTCACGGAGATCTAAGTTCCTATTGAAACAAGTAGATCGGGTAAACAATCAAATACCAAGATTTGAGGGTTGAATCATTATTTGAGAATAATGAACCGACTACATGCAAAGAAGCGATGATGGGCCCTGACTCCGTCAAATGGCTTGAAGCCATAAAATCCGTGATAGTTCCATACACGAGAAATCAAGTTTTGAACTTGAAGGACCCTCGAGAAAGGTGTAAGACCTTACAGTTGTGTCTGGATCTATAAAGAAATAGACATGGATGTTTTACATCTATGAAATAGTCGACATGTTGGGAAAGAGTTCACAACAATGTTCAAAGGTTGACTATGACAAGATTTGATCTATCATAGTGATATTTAGTCTAGACGGATTAATGTAGCAACCACTACATATAATTTGTTATATGGTAGTTGAATAAACAAAACAAGTTCTTCTAATAGAATCGTTACCTAGGCCATGTGCATGACACGGTCCATAGGGTTTTGTTAATTCAAAGGATGCTAAAAAGCATATGCAAATTTCAATGGTTGAAGTAAGCATAGCGGAGTTGGAATCTTCACTGTGATGAAACTGTTAAAGGAGTTTAAAAGTTCATCAGAGACGATGGAGATGCTTGCATTTGCAAGAAATTAAGTGGGAGCGCTAAGACATGTTTCTAATACATTATGTGGAAGACATATTGTTGATTGGAAATAATGTATCTTTTATTAACACATATTAAGAATTTCATCCCGATGAAAGACTTAGGCAAAACCCAAATATTTGGCATCAATAGACGCTAATATGGTTGTGCCAGAAGTACATAGATAAGATATTGAATGAGTTCAATATAGAAACTACAAGAGAAGGTTCTTGTCGCACAGAAAGGATTGAATGAGTTCAATGTTGATGATATATTCAAGTGTATTGACATTTGGTAAAGTGAAACAAATAATCAAGTATAGATTGATACTTGATGTATGAAATCACAAAGAGTATTTATATCAATCATACTGTGATATGTACAAATCCAGATATGTCCTATGCTCTAAATGTTGTGAGCATATACCAGAATGATTTGTAAGATGATCATTGGACAATAGTAAGGATATTCTTATGATCTTCTGAAAGAACTAAGAGTATAATATTTGTAGAAGTGACAAATAGATGGTTAGTTCATTGTAAAAGTACTACATTGATACTAGCTTTGTCACAAAGTACAAATTAAGTTTATCTCAATCTAAACTAAGGGTGGCACAATATAATGGAAAGTGAGTTCCATAATGGATTTGGATGATTTCCAAAATTAAGACATTGTGACAGATACTACAACAAAAGGCTAAGTATATGACTGCTATTTTAGCAGCATAAGAGGGCATTTGAGTCAAGTAGTTTGTTATCAAACTATGTGTAGTTCACAGTGGGATAATACTATGAAGATATATTGTGCGACAATATTATCAACATGTTTTTAACCCCAAAGAGCTAAAGGTCACACCGAAAGACCAAATTTATACAAAGCCATCTCATTAAAGAATGAGTGATGCGTAGAGACGCAAAGACATGCAATTACACACGGACCTGGAAGTGTCAGATCCGGAGATCAGTTGACCACTAGCAATCGTGTACATACAACACTGGAAAGCCATAGGTGTTATATACACAAAGGTTCGAAACTAGATTATTGACTCTAGTGCAAGTGGGAGACTGTTGGAGATATGCCCAAGAGGCAATAATAAAGTGGTTATTATCATATCTTCACACTTATGATAAATGTTTACATACCATGCTATAATTGTATTAACCGGAAACATTAATACTTGTGTGATTTGTAAACTAAAATAAGAGTCCCTAGTAAAGCCTCTTGTTAAACTAGCTTGTTGGTTAATATATGATCATGGTTTCCTGATCATGAACATAGAGATGTTATTAACAACAGGATCATATCATTAGGAGAATGATGTGATGGACATACTCCTATAGATAAGCGTAGCATAAAGATCAAGTCATTTCAATAGTTCAATTGCTATATGCTTTCTGATACATAGTAACCTAATTCCTTCGACCATGAGATCATGCATATTGCCTTTACTGGATGGATGCTTTGATGTCATCAAACACCACACCGTAACAGGGTGGCTATAAAGGTGGCATTGAGTGTTCGGAAAGTATTGGTTGAAACACATGGATCAAGAGTGGGATTTGTCCATCCATATGACGGATAGATATACTCTGGGCCCTCTCGGTGAAATGTCATCCAATTAGCTTGCAAGCATGTGACTTGGTCACAAGGGATCACATATCACGGGAACGAGAAAAGAGTACTTATCAGTAACGAGGTTGAACTAGGTATGCAGAGATACCGACGATCATAACCTCGAATAAGTAACATATCGTGAGACAAAGGGAAATTGGTATCGTATGTAAGTGGTTCATTCGATCGCAAAGTAATCGTAGAAATATGTGGGAGCCATATGAATTTCCAGATTCCTCTATTGGTTATTGTTCGGAGAAGTGTCTCGATCATGTCCGCATAATTCACGAACCGTAGGGAGACACACTTAAGGATTCGACGTTGTTTGAGTAGTTATGGTATTATGAGAAAGAGACCGAATGTTGTTCGGAGTCTCGGATGGGATCCGGGATATCACGAGGTGATCCGGAATGGTCCGGAGAATAAGATTCATATAAGGAAAGTCCCATTTCGGAGTTGGGGAATGGTTCCGGTGTTTTCATCGGGAACATTCTAGAAGTTCCCGGAATGTCCGGCACTCCGGAGGGGAAGGGGTACATGAATGTGTCATTGCATGTTGGAATGATTGCATCATGTACTAAGTGTTCTTGCTGTCCCAAATAAAGGATTAAATTGAATCCTAAATTGAAAAAGTCAAACGGCTAGTTTGAAAGTCAAACGGCAGTTTTTGGGAAGTGGGAGGAGAGGAGGAAACCGAATTGGGGGAGGAGTCCTCCTCCCCAAGCCGGCGGCCAGCCCTAGGCCGAGTTGGGGAGGGACTCCCTCCCTCCCCTAGCGCGCCAGCCCTCCCACCTATAAAGGGAGGGGCAGGGCTCCCCTCCCAATACAACACAAGACACACAAGTTCCTATCCTCTAAACTAAACCCTAGACCTAAACCCCGGTTTAGAGCTATTTCGGTTTAGAGCCTTCTAATTGGTTTAGAGCCTTCTAATTGGTGTGTCTAATTACTAGACCACTAATAGCCTCTCTCATAAGCTCCACCATACTCGCACCGGCTTAAGGCGAAGCCCTGCGGGATCTCCCCTCTACTTCCGGTACCACGCCGTTGTGCTGCCGGAATCGCGAGGAGAGTGCTACAACCTCCGCTGCCTGCTGGAACAAGGGAGAGGAAGGTCTTCGTCGAGTACCGAACGTGTGACCGACTGCGGGAGCGCTGCGGGAACGCGGCGCCGGAAGGATCGTCTACGCGATCTTGAGATCGGAAAGAGTACGACTACATCACCCACGAGAATCTGCTCTCGTTAAACACTTTGGAATCTTCGAGGGTGAGTTATTCCATCGACTCGTTGCTACAATCTAGTAGATAGATCTTGGCTTGTTTGTTTGTATGCGATAGAAAATTTTTGTTTTCCATGCTACGAACCCCTACAACAAGTGCCCGAACAAGTTCAAGAAAGAAGGACGGGACTCAAAGACTGTCAACATGATTGTGAGCAACAATGAGAATGGGGCATCTGGGTATGGTAATTTCTTTACTGTATTTTCAGTTTGTCAGACTACCGATTGGTGGATTGACATGGGTGCAAATATTCATGTATGTGCTAACATATCATTGTTTTCTTCCTATCAGGCCACAGGGAATGGGTCTGTATTGACGGGGAATGGCACGAGTGCTTCTGTTCATGGTGTTGGAACGGTCGATCTGAAGTTTACTTCGAGAAGGATCGTGCAACTCAAGAACGTGCAGCATGTCCCCGCCATCAAGAAGAATCTTGTTAGTGGCTCCCTTCTTTGTAGAGAAGGGTTCAAGTTGGTTTTCGAGTCTAATAAAGTAGTTGTTACAAAATTTGGACTATTTGTTGGAAAAGGTTATGAATGTGGAGGTTTGTTCCGCCTTTCCCTCATGGATTTTTGTAATAAAGCCGTGAACAATATTCATTCGAGTGTTAATGAAACAAAAGTTTGGCATTCACGTATTTGTCACATTGGTTTTGGTTGTATGATGCGGCTTGCAAAATTGAATTTAATCCCGAGTTTTACTTTAGCCAAAGGTTCTAAGTGCCATTCGTGTGTACAAGCAAAGCAACCTCGCAAGCCCCATAAAGTTGCAGAGGAGAGATACTTGGCACTCTTAGAACTCATACATTATGATCTCTGTGAGATGAATGGTGTGTTGACTATAGGTGGAAAAAGATACTTTATGACTCTGATAGATGATTCCACTAGATATTGCTATGTATATCTGTTAAAAACTACACTACTTTAAGATCTATAAAGCAGAAGTTGACAATCAACTTGAAAAGAAAATTAAACGAATCCGGTCAGATCGTGGTGGAGAGTATTTCTCTAATGAGTTTCATTCCTTTTGTGCGAAACATGGTATTATTCATGAGAGGACGCCTCCCGATTTGGTTAACACCATGTTAGATACATCGGGTTTATCCAAGGCATGGTGGGGGAGGCTATATTGACATCATGTCATGTCCTGAATAAAGTTCCAACAAAGGACAATGAAATTACTCCGTATGAGCAATGAGAGAAGAGAAGAATGACACTCTCATACTTACGTACATGAGGCTGTTTGGCGAAATTCAATATGCCGATCCCAAAAAGCGTAAGCTTGGACCAAAGACCGTGCATTGCGTTAATTTGGGCTACGCTAAGAATAGCGTCGGCTATAGATTTCTAGTAGTGAAATCTGAGGTACCTAACGTGAATGTCGGTACAATTCTGGAGTCTAAAGATGCTACATTCTTTGAGTATATTTTTCCTATGAGAGATATGCACGGCACTTCTAGACAGGAATCTGAGAAAACTCCTGAATCTGCGATTCCTATGGAGTATTATGAACAAACACATGATGATAATCCTAAGGAGGATGACGAGGAAACCCTTGGTAGGGGCAAGAGACAAAGGATTTAAAAGTCCTTTGGCGATGATTTTCTTGTGTACCTCGTGGATGACACTCCCACTTCTATTTCAGAAGCTTATGCATTCGCGGATGGTGATTACTGGAAAGAAGCGGTCCGTAGCGAGATGGATTCCATCATAGCTAACAGTACATGGGAAGTCACTGAACGTCCCTATGGCTGTAAGCCATGAGGATGTAAGTGGGTGTTCAAAAATAAGCTTAGGACCGATGGTACAATTGAAATTTACAAGGCTAGGATTGTGGCCAAAGGTTATTCCCGAAAAGAAGAGAAATATTTCTTAGATACTTATTCACCTATGGTCAGACTGACCACAATTCATGTATTACTCTCGTTGGCAGCCTCACATAGTCTTCTCGTCCACCAGATGGATGTTAACACGGATTTTCGAAATGGAGAGCTAGATGAGGAAATCTACAGGCAACAGCCAGATGGATTTGTTATAGATGGCCAGGAAGGAAAAGTGTGTAAGTTACTGAAATCTATATATGGCCTAAAACAAGCACCTAAGCAATGACATGAGAAGTTTAATACAACTTTAACATCTGTTGGGTTCTTTGTTAATGAAGCTGACAAATGTGTATACTATCGCCATGGTGGGGGAGAAGGAGTCATACTATGCTTGTATGTTGACGACATACTGATATTCGGGACCAACCTCAAAGTCATTAAGGAGGTTAAGTCATTTCTATCTCAAAATTTGAGATCAAGGACCTTGGAGTGGCTGATGTTATCTTGAACATCAAACTATTGAGAGATAATGAGGGTGGGATTACACTTATGCAATCCCATTATGTTGAGAAAATTTTGAGTCGATTTGGATATTCGGACTGCAAAATTTCTCTAACACCATATGATCCTAGTGTGCGGATTCGAAAGTTCGAAGGCACAACCAAGGATCAGCTAAGATACTCTCAAGTCATTGGCTCACTCATGTACCTAGCAAGCTCTACGAGGCATGACATCATGTTTGCCGTGTTCAAACTGTGCCAGTTTGTTTCCAATCCGGGTGATGTGCATTGGGGTGTTGTTGAAAGAATTATGCGCTATCTGAAAGGTATTATGAACTATGGACTTTACTATACCAGGTACCCGTCGGTGATTGAAGGGTATAGTGATGCAAATTGGATATCTGATGCTGATGAGATGAAAACCACAACGGGGTATGTGTTTACTCTTGGAGGTGGTGCTGTTTCCTGGAAGTCTTGCAAGCAAACGATCCTAACGAGATCGACAATGGAAGCAGAATTAACAACATTAGACACATCTGGTGTCAAAGCAGGATGGCTTCGAGATCTTTTGATGGACTTGCCAGTGGCTGAAAATTCAGTACCGGCTATCCTTATGAACTGTGACAATCAAACTGTAATTGTCAAGGTAAAGAGTTCAAAGGACAACATGCAGTCCAACAAACACATAAGAATGAGATTAAAAGCTGTTAGACATTTAAGAAACTCCGGAGTGATAGCGTTGGATTATATCCAGTCGGCTAAGAATCTGGCAGATCCCTTTACTAAAGGGCTATTCCATGTTGTGATAGAAAATGCATCGAGGGAGATAGGTATGAGACCCACATAAGTTCCCATTATAGTAACCCAACCTATGTGATTGGAGATCCCGTGAAGTAGGACCTAGGAAAACAAGCTAGTGGTTAACAAAGGAGAGTAGTTTTACTAACCCACTCTGTTGGAGATGCAATACTCTCGGAAACTGTATGGCATGTTGACTTTTGTCTTAATATGTTACAAAGTTTTTATAAGCAAGATGCTATCCTACAGAGCAATCTTTAGAGGAACACATCTATTAAGCGCGACTGCTGGTCACAGTCTATGAGATTGGGTTGATCTCTGTAAGTTCATGAAAAGTCTAGAAGTGTGACTAATATGCTCCACCCGAGGGGTCATCCTTCGGTAGCTAGTACTAGTAAGACATTTGGTGAAACCTCTTTACGCCAAACTGAAAATTCAAGACATAGTCCATTGTTCAGTTGTAAAGGAGTGTAGCCATATGTTCTAGGTGCATGTTCAACCTTAACAAGTTTCCACTGAAAATACCAGTATATCAAAACAGTGTTGGAAACACCATGGGTCTTTGGGATCTGGTTGGAGATTGTTGAAATATAGGGTGGGCTTTAGGCCCATCTAACAATTTTAGGAAAATCCCTAAGGGACCATTCATGGTAAGAGGAGTGGTGGGAGTTTAGTCCCACATGGCTAGTTGGAAGAGATTTTCAACAACATATAAGGTGAACTCTTCTCCCACCGGTATGACTTGGTGTGAAGAGAAGAGAGGCGTTTTACACGCGCGCTCCTCCTTCGCCGCCGCCCGTCTCGCCTCGCCACGCCACGACGCGCGCCGTGGATTGTAGGAATATTCTTTTTGTCGCGTTGCAACTGAAACGTTAATAAGAATGAATATGAGCTGAAACGTTTTGCCTTAAGTACGTACGTTTTTAGTAACTCATTATGGACGTTTCTATTAATTAATTACGGTTGTTTCTTTTCGTTGAACCATCTCGTATCCGCATATGACTATATATTGGAGAGTTCTCTCCTCTCCAGACATAGAACAGAACCACTGCCTGCACGATTGCTACTGCCGTTTTCTCTATTGTTGCCGCCGCCGGTGATCCCATTCGGTCCACCGCATACACAGCTGACGGAAGAGCAGGCCTCTGAAACCCCCCTCTCCAAATCCTATAAGGGAGAGGGGCGATTAGGTTTTTGGGAGCGTCTTCGACGTGACTGCTCGTTTTCGATCCACTACTTTCATGCCTTCGTCATCAGCATGGCTACGGAAGGCGAACAGGCCACTGCTGTGTCCAAGAGGGTGGCCGACGAGGCTGTCGCCTCCGCTTCTGCTACGGCCAATTGGCCTACCGGAGAGTAAATAGCACCGGAGGTCATAGAACTTGTCCCTAACGTGCAATTAAGTCACACATCTTATAAAATAGACTAATCGGTCACACAAGTTGTCAAATGCGTGTACCGCAGGTCACAATCCGGTTAACCGAACGGTTTTTAACACATCACATCACGCGCGTGTCACGTTCGGTCAACATGACACTTACAATTTTACAAGCCCTCCCTCATGTTTATCTGGCAGGGTTCATGTGAAATTGTATTTTTTTTTGGAGTCTCCAACGGGATCGATTCAATGGTTCGTAGACCATTTTCCATTTACCTCCTCAAAATTTTATAGGGGTTTCTGCATACATTTCAGTCTATATTAACATTTTTGTTAAAAGTTTCTATTAACCTTACGAGGCACGTTCATGTGATGAGTTTTTTAAAAAACCGTCCGGTTAAGCATTTTGTGACCTACGGTGCACGCGTTTGACAAGTTGTGTGATCGGTTAGTCTATTTTACAAGTTGTGTGACTTAAGTGCACGTGAGAGACAAGTTCTATGACCTCCGGTGCTATTTACTCGCCTACCGGAGGATACAACATGCTAATTCCCCTCTTACTTATTTATGTGTGCATAGTATTAGTAATTTTCGTAGATGATTCTACAATTAGTCTAGTACTATATGGTATCGTAACCAAATATCAGTACAGGTATATTTGGCTCGTGATTTACTTTTAAATATAATTAAAATATTGCCTAGATTTTGATACAATATTAGCTGAATTATTTATGGATGTGCAATATTTATGTCCATTCTGTGTACGCAAATTCCCATGGTACATCTTGTTTTTTTGATCCCATATGCGCCTTCAAGTTAGCGGGGATATATTAATCTAAGCTGTAAGCGTGGTCGTGTACCCGGCTTCTCAGCCACCTCTCGATTCGAGTATTCTCAACCGCGAGATATAGAAGAAGGGTCATCTGGATCGTCCGCGAAACGAGAGTTTTATCACCCTGGACACCACCTCATTTGGAACTGAACAGGCCCCGCCCGTCACTACGGCCCATGAGGCAGCGACCGAGTAAAAGAAAATGGTGAGAAAACAATTTGCCGTAACGCCGCTCTCATCTCCACGATCCGTCCTCCCACTCCGCACCCATCTAGAAAGAGCCTCGCCGCCCCTGCAAGCCGCCACTCCCCACCTCGAATAATTTCTAATTTGTGAGTACATCGTCAATCAGGAGTGGAGGGAGTCATCCTTGTCTGGATATGCTCAGGTTCTCGAGTAACTTTGGCAGATAAAAAATACTATATTAAATCAATATGGTGATTGCAATTCTAAGTATCAGGAGGGAAAAAGTGTTTACTACATCTGAAGTACTCGGCCTATCTGTGATCTGATCCACGGTTGATTTTGGTTGATCTATTTCTGATGTCCTGTAAAGATATGTGGCAGATAATTTTGTTTTTGGATTCAAAATTATTACCATTCTGGAAATGATTCAGTAAAATCCACGGTAAATATGTATTACCGATGAAATGTAGAAACTTAAGACAGAAGGATCATTTGGAGAACCGCTCCCCTCGTCGCCCCCGCGAGGCGACAGTGGAACCCTAAACTTCCGGCCGCCGCCGCCCCCTCATCCTCCTCTCCTTCCCTCGCCGCCGCCAGGAGGGTGTGCCCGGGCAAAGCCCGGCCGGCGCTGGCACCGGCGGGATGCTCTCGTCGTCTTCCTCGGGGGGGTGGTCGCGGGGTCGTCTCCCCGGGGCGGTTCGTGGCGCCAGGCGCCAGGGCGGTGTTGCTGCGGCGGCGCGACGGGCGGCGGGGCTAGGCCGGGGCCTAGGTTGGCTGGTGGTGGCCTAGGAGGCACATCCTCGGCGGCGGTGCTGCTGTGGCGCTGTGTTGCTGTCCGCGGTGGTGCTGAGATCCTCGGCGGCGACGAGCATGGGGCAGCGGAGGTCCTGCTTCGACGGGAGGTGGGTTGGCGCGGCGACGCGACGGTAGGCGGCGGGGCAGCGCTGCGCAGCGGCGGTAGGCAGAGCTTGAGGTGGGAAGTGCCATGGAGGCCCAGATCGGGCCCATTTGGGCCCAGATCTGGGTAAGGCGGGCCGACCGACTCTCCTTTGGCTGCTCTGCAGATCTTGGCGAGTAGGATGGATGAGACCCGCGGCATCCTCGGCCAGCCTGTTGCAGCGGGGTTGCAGACTTTACGGGCCCGTCGAGGCCCGACCGGACCACCATGGAACTGGTATGCCTCCGCGGAGGCTTTACGGACCCGTTGGGCCCCAACGGATCTATGGAGGACGGGTGTGTTTGCGGCCACGGCCGGTCGACTACCGCCTCTGACGGTGGAGGAAGTTCCCTCCCGCGCGGCCGCGGTACTGTGGGTTCTCTTTTTTTTTACCCATCCCGCGATGTTGCAGACCTCGCAATGGCTTACACGGTGAGACGATGATGGCGGATTTGGGATCTGGTGGCGCATGCTCGTGGGTGGCAAAGGTTGGTGGTGGCGAGGCCTTGCTCCGCGAGTCTCTGTGCAACGGCTCGTCCGGGGGCTGTGGATTGGGTATCAGGATAAATCCTTGTCGGCTCGCCCGACTCCAGCGCGGTGCCGCTCGCGGGTGGCATCTTCCTTCCTAGGGGGCGTCGGGGCTACCCTCCGCCCACTCCCCTCAGTGTGTCGGGGGAAACCCTAGGGCCAACTCTGGTCCGGGCATCAGCGCCCCTCTTGATGGTGTTGCTTGGTGCTTGACGAGTCGGGGCTAGGAGCGTGGTAGGCATTCTTCGGCGGGCGCAGCGGTGGCGGTCTTCCTCGTCTTGTCGATCCGTCTCCGTCTCCATTCCTTTTTGTTTTTTCCTTGTTTTAGTTCGAGCGTGTGTGTGCTGCTGCCCCAGCATCGTGTATCGTATTGTGTTTGGACGTTGTGATATCTGACCCAGCAGCGGTCTCACCTGTATGTTTTATTTATAAATCTAGGCGAAAGACTGTTTCTGAGATAAACGTAGAAACTTAAGACATACCCGTACCGTCTGTGTACTAAAGTAGTCTGTCTTATTTTTGGTGGTATGTTATTGGCAGTTAAGATGATCTTTTCTAACAAGAGGGAATCAAGCTTACCCATTCAAGTGCACATTTGTTCGGTGCCTTACGAAAGTATATGACTGTAATATGTTGCTTTGGTTCCATCAAACTATTGTTCCCAGTTCTGAACTTCTCCATGTGCAAGGACCAGCCATTGAACTACAATATTCAAGACCTCCATGTATTGAGTAAGCGTAATTCATGACTTATTATGGTGGTAAAGATGGGATATCAAAGCAGTTCGATGGTTTCTTCTGTAGGAAGTGGTATTTTTTTTTCTTGGATTAAAAAACTTGCATCTCAGAAACTTGATGAATTATGTTAATCGTTGTATCATGTGCAAAACAATTATTTCCATTGGTTTTATAAACACACTTGCAAATCATAATTTTGATTTCTGGTGCTTATAGGTACAAATCATTGGAAAATAAGATTGAAGAAGTATTTTTTATAGGGAATATTGTACCTCGTATTTAGTTTAATTTGAACACAATGATGATCTGTGTTCTGGAGAACAAGTGAATTATCTCAATATACAATTTAATAGGTTTAGAACTTGTGACAAAGCTGTCATTTCTCATATAGTGCAGCTGATGCGTAAACTTATCGAAAGCTACTGCAAATTCTCCTATTTTGCAATTTTTCTAAAGATATTGAATTCATTGTACTGGATTCATATCACCCGAAAGCTTTATATGTCACATTCCTAGACCATGGTGAAACCTGAATGATGTGCAAGTCAGGATCTTCTCTATTTCAGTCTTGTGGTCTAGAGATTTGGTGACTCGTAATATTTTTTATGTCATCTTATATAATTTCTATAAGCCTCCCCTCCTCCTGCCGGTTGCCGCCGCCAGGAACTTCACCGGTAGCGGATTCTCCTCGGCCAAGATCTGGAGCCCTTTAATGTGTATGTTGCAACAACTCACATATATGAAGTTTTATTTTTAAGAGTGGAGATCAAGCTTTGCATATTCAAATTTTGAATTTACTAAGACATGCATTGCACGTGCACACTTACTAGTGAATATCAGATATGACTAAAGAGGAGGGAGGACAGGACTAGAAACCACGCCAAATATTGCATCTCAAAAAACCATACTTTGACTATGCTACAACCTCGTAACACGATGGTGATCTACCAAAAGGTAAAAGGCAAAAGGCAAGACAAGTAGACAACCAAATGACATGAGCACCCTTCGGAAATAATAATTGGGTAGATCAGGCAAGCAATGATCGAACTAATTTTAATACAGCAGATATCAAATCCAGGTTTAACCCAGCTAAAATAATAACCATCTACTCTCGAAGACAAATTAAGTTACATTGTACAAGCAGCCTAGCCCTCCTAAAGGCACGCGCCACGCACTGCCTTAACGCTTGCAAGTTTGTTATACAACGACTGACTGCGATAAGAGTACTGCTCAGTCCTACTATGGCGAGGCCAGTCGCCTCGCCGCACCAGCTCATAGTGGAGGTCGCCGACCTTAGGAAGACGGACGAGCCCGCTTGTTGCTGCCACTGCTGCCGTTGGTGCCCATGCACGATGGGCACTTGTACTGCTTGATGTACTCCGCCTTGGCTGGCGTGATCTTGACGCACTTGCCATGGTACCACTTCTCGCAGATGTCACAGCCGATCCAGAACTCGTCCTGGCCATAGTTTTCCCCGCACGCGCCACAGAATGTCTCCCCGTGCTCTTCCCCGCCACCGCCGGCGACAGCGCCACCGTCCTCGCCGGCATCCGGGGCGTCGTCCTCTCGGTCGTCCTCCTTCATCTGGGGCTTGGGCTGCTTTGCCCGAGGTTCGGAGGTTTTCTGCTGTCACATTGGAGGTGCGTGTGAGCCAACAATAGGTGAAGTAATATTCAGATATATAAGTGTTGGTAAACCATATTGAAATCTACTGCAAGGTGTACAAAGTTCATGAAAAAACTCTTAAACAAATGGCCAGCTGCTGCACCTTATCAGTGCATTGATGGATGTCCAAAGTACTAGCACACACAGAAGACACAATGGTGGTATGAGCAATCTAAGGAAAAATGAGCCATACCATTTTATTGTGGGACTTGGATTTGCTATTGCTATGGTTATTATTGCTCGGAGTCTTTGTTTTACTCTTCCCACTAACAACATCAAAAATCGTGGGAAGCTCATTTATCATACCAAACAGGCGCTTCCTGCATAATAGCATCACACAAGTATCAGTAACAACATATGAGGTCAATAGTGAAAAAATATAGCAAGATGCCAGAACAAGTGGTCCTCATAAGATACACCATAAACATTAATCTTAGAATCATGTGGAGCATTTTCCGCGTACTAAGACAACTAAGAACCTGATGTTACAAATGCTTCCAAAAGTTTACCAACTAGAGAAGTGTTTTGAAACTTTATGTTTATCTCATTTGATAATTGTATGTCTTTCAAAGCATGGCCCAAAGTTGCCAAAATGACAGGAAGCTATGCACATTTACACAGGTACCCAGAGTATCAGGTTGAAATGTTCCTGAACGTTCCATGGAAATGCGTTTTGACTATAGCTCATTACAATGAGCCAACGACTCCTACTAGATAGAGCCATTTCCAGGCTTTATTTTAAACATCATATTTAAGTAGTAGTACATACCTTGAAAACTTTGTTTTCTAAATTCTAATTAGACTTGGTTGTGAAAACAATATAGAAAAGCAAAACACGATACTGGTTTAAAACAACAGTAAGATGAGTAGTAACATACCTGTCATTTTTATCAAATCCAAATCGAGCGCCAAAGTAAAATGCAACAGAAAGTAACCATGCGTCACTGTGTACTGCAACCATGGATAGCCAATCTTTTTCCTGCATTCCATCTCGTGCAAAGTTAATGCCCAATGCTGGCTCTGGAAGCTCAGGTGGCACTTCTTCAGCAGGTAAATTTACTTCCCAATGCTCATTGGGAAATCCATAAAGGCAAAGATTTTCTTTTTCTGTAGAAGAGAAGACTAGGTTACGTATGCATGGACAAATATACTGATCAAATAATGATGACTCAGAAGTTTCTCGCAGCATTTAAGCTGCGCTGTAACTACTCAGATAATCATTGATATGTGACTAAAAAAACGAGTTTGAGTTTGAATTCATCCATACTATGATATCACCATATATATTTGAAGTAGGCAAAGCACACATGCTCTACAAACATATTCAGTTAAACCTCATATTCATGGAACCATGTTCCTAACAAAAGAAGCAGCATCTCATACAAGTAATCAACATGAAAAAGAGCTACAAGAAGTAATTAAGACTAATCATTACCAAGCCACAAAATATACAAGAAGAGTATCAAAGCTTAAGTCTTTTATGACTATTCACCACATGAAAAAGAAATCATTTGATCAAGCAAGTGCATAAACAGTCCATGGGCTTAGGAAGAACAGCTAGTATGCTGGCAAAAAGGTAAACCCATATCATTGATGTAATCAGTCTATTATGTCAGAATAAAAATATTGTACTCCCCTATTATTCGAATAAAGTTCATTCTGTGAGCTTTCCCTTTGTATTTGACACAGTATGCATGCCGAATGACACCTCAAGATAATTGCACCAATCACCATTCAAATTTGATTTTATCCAACCCTAGCATTTGCAAATGAATCTACATAAGCCCATTCAATTCACCATTATGCTTAATTAAACAACGAGTTCCTCCCCTTCCAAGGCTCCAAAGCACATGCATGCAAACTCAAATTAAGCATCTATGTCTTTTGAGCTTACAATGGTATTATTTGAGTGCACCATCTTTTAGAGGAGGCTCTTCACAGCATACTAATTTGCAACCAAGGGCTCAGATAATCAGTATGCCTTTATATCAGCCATTAGGAGGAAAACTGGTTGTTTGATCAAACAAAGATCCATTCCAAACATGGGCAACTTGAGAACTGAGGATGTTCTCAAGTCTCCTCCATTCATAGCATGTTCCTCAAAACATTAAAATGGTTGCAGGCATGATGGAGCATCACACTATACTGTGCAGAGCGGTAACAGGGAGACATTGAAGAACAAAGAAGGAGAAAAGGCTGAGGACATGGCCATGTTAGAATTCACAAGACCTTAAGTATGGAAAGCTAGGTAGTTCCCCATGACCAAATCATCTGATCAAATTGTACCATCATCTAGTGGATCCCAACATCAGTGCTCTTTGCTCTATGCAGCAGTATAACTGTACACAATGGTACACACCAAGCAGCAGAGAACGGCGAGTCCTATCATTGTAGTCTGCCAGTCCTAGCAAGTCAAGAACTGCAACTGCTTCAATCATTATTAAGGCAGAAGAACCACACCCTACCTACCAAGCAGGACCCAGTAATGCCGCTAAACCTAACAACCCAAACTCACATATGCACCACCCTATTTTCTATTTGTCTAAAACAAATATGCACCACCCAAGTAGCACTCTGCCAAATATGTGGCTTCTTCCAGGCCAGTTCCACCTCTCTACTACCAAGAAAGCTACCAAGGGCATATGTAGGACAATATTATTTCAACAGGAAGCGACATTGGTTAATTCATTGACCACTCGATCTCTAGTGCAGTAGGGCCCAAAGCATGTGGAGTGATCCGAGCCATCAATTTCTGGTCACCCGACTGCTTTGGACTTATTGTACCTTCTCCCCTGTGTAGAAGGCTCATTATTAAGGCCCGCTGCTTGAAATTCCAAGGGTATCACCCAGGTCGCATATTCTATTGCTCCCTACTCTTTCGATTCATGGATCCAAACTAATAAAAAATTGCGGCGAGGATTCGAATAAACTACAGATTAGTTTATTAATTCTTCAGTTAAGCACGTTTTGCTGAAAAGGAACATCAATTATTTTCTACAGAAATTGTAGTAAAACATCCTTCCATTCCATGGTTACAATAATAATGGCATGATATGTGAAATTATGGAAAGAGAATACAGCCAATCTGCACGGAAAGAGCAACGGAGAAAAGCAGGGCAGCCAGAGGCTGAGAATTCACTCACCCGGGTCGCATTGCCGGAAGAAATCCTCCACATCTGCAGCGAGAACCAAGAGAAAAACAGTCACGAGACCATCCAGACAAGTTAGAAATTCCATGCACGGCAGCAAAATTTCTAAAGCTCCAATCTTTGGCACCCCAGGGAAACCAATCTGGCGAACGAATCTGCGGCACCTACCGGTGGTGAGCGCGCGTATGAGACCCGCGCGGCGGCCCTTGTAGTCCCGGAAAACCTCCTCCACCGTCCTGGGGTTGTACCCCGCGTCCATTACCGCGAAGGATTCGAGCGGGGAGGGGCAAGGGAGGGAGAGGGGATGAGTAGTACTGAGCTTCTATTTAGTAATTTTTGACATTTTTCGGGGTCTCTTTTCGAGCGGAGGTTTTAAAAGACACAGTAGGAGCGGACGCCAAGGGAGGGAATACGACTTAAGTGGATTGGAGAGCATGTGGACGTGTCAGTGTGGGTCGGGCCCACCACCCGTGGGACATCCATCCATAGGGCAACTTGCGACAGACTAGGTGTATCTTTTTTCTTCCCAAGTGCTAATAAGTGTACGGTGGCCATCTTGTCGAAACGAGCCATCGATATCTGTCCGTTCGATCGACGCGATCGACGAGTCACGCGCCTCATCGTCCTGACAGCTTTCACTAGGGGGTCCCCACCTGGCCACCTAACACACACCCCTTCGTCACCCGCTTCCGCACGAGCATCTCTCCCATCGATCCCCTTCTCCCCGCCGCTCGCCTGAGCCAATGGGCAATGGTGGACCATGCCGCCGCCGCCACAGAGGATCCCCGTCGCCTCGGATTTCCTCCAGCGTCCTGGTCCCTGCCAGCGATGCCCCAAATTCAAGAGTCACCGAGCCCTAAATCCCTCGCTGCACTAACTGCTTCCGTCGAGATCCAGCCAGCCTCCGGCTTCTCACGAACGCATCGGGCTAGTTGCTGCAAATTCCCACCCCATGACGCTAGGTGTCAAGTGCAGATGCGCCTCCGTTTCCCACCTCTGGCTCCACGCCGCTCCTGACATCCCGTCACAGGAACGACTGGCGATGGTCGGCGCCGCATTTCTCAACCAGGCTACAACTCGATCAAGTCCAATAAGCGAAGAACCATCCGAGACCCCGTCTAGGCACCCGTACAAGCAATTACATTGGCGATGGGGCTTGGGGCGAGCTTGTCCTTCTCCAGCGACCACGAGATCGACTCCTCTGAAGGAATCTGGAGCTCCACAGCGTCACTATGCCAATGATCCGGCCTCTGATCTGGGGTTGGAACGACGGATCCTTGTGACTCGCTGCTCAAGGTAATGGATACAAACTTCGATCTTTGTTGAATCATTTTGTGATACATCGCTAAGAACTTTGGTTTCTTATCTTCATAGGATTGTTGCTGTTTTAGTGAATTGGTACATGAACTGGTGGTCTCATGCTAGCGTAGGTGTAATGTTAGAGCTAGGAACCATGCATGGGGTGTGCTTACCATTTTGTTTATGCTGCTGACTGTATGTGGTTGGTGATATTATTCTCTCATAAGTACACTAGAAGCTGATGGTACTTCTAATTTTGGCCAACTTTAGTGCTAAGATGACTACTGATGCAATTTTACTTGCCGAAACTATAATTTGTGCCTCAGTTTGTTGTGAGGGGATCTGAGAGTTTTTTTTTTTTGGGCTTTTTTTTGACCTGGAGGGGATCTGAGAGTTGTGTAGTCATGACGCTGTCAACGAGCTGTTGAAAGACGGCAGCAGCAACAACTCCATGTTTTTTCTTTGCATGTCTGAGTTTTGGTAGCACGACATCAATAATTATTGTACATATTCTATGCTACTGAATGTAAAAGCAAATGCCTAACATATTAACGTTCTAACTACCTGTTGTCATGTATGCATTAGACAGGGGTACCATTTTTATGCTACTGGTTGTATCAGTATATTACATTTTTCAGTCATCTGTTTGCACTTGAACGATGCCTAGGTAACAAATACCGCAGTTTTCTCAAAACGGAAATATTCCAAAACAACAGTATTTCGAAGCCTAGGCATCAAATATTGCAGTTTTCCTAAATCTCAGTTTTGTTGTTTCAGTGAAAATGACAAAGCGTTTGGGAGTGTTGTATTTAGTTGTTGCATTAGATATTCACCATCGATTCTTCCACCAACATATGAATCCAGTAGCTTGTCAGTTTTGCTAGTCAGTTAGGCATCTAAGTTTTAAAATACACTCTCATGTGCTCACTGGATGAAAAATGAATGGAGCAAAACATGCAAATTTGCCTGAATCACATGTTGCTTTTTCTAAAACTAGGTATACCAGAACGTGCAAAGTTGTGTGAACACTTTAGTTTTAGACGATTAGTCAGATGATCAAGTTACTTGCCACTTCCTAGGAAGTTTTATTATACCTATGAAGTAGGTTGTTTTTTATATCAACTCGATTAGTATCTAGTACACCTATTTTCATCTATAGAGGTTTGAAGCTTATGTTGTTTAGGAAATATATGTTAGTACTCCCTCCGTCCAAAAATAGATGTCTCAAGTTTCTTAAAATTTGGATGAATCTATATGCTAAATAATGTTTAGATTCATCCAAATTTTAACAAATCTGAGACATCTATTTTAGGACGGAGGGAGTAGTATTTTGGGTCAGTTTAGAGATTAGCGACTCGGCATTATCATTGGTTTATATGGGGTATTGTAGTTGTCTCTACCAATAAAGGGCTTCGTTTGTTTTGTCTTTAAGTGTTTGTACATCCAGGATTCCAGGGGACTAGGCCTTTGCATTTTTTGTGTATTTTTTGTTTTTGGTTGCCCTAAGTTGACAGTGATCTATGTAAGCATGACAAGCCATGTTTATTATGTTCAAGTTTCTTAGCCATTTTTATTAAGTTACTTACTGTTTCGTTATGTACTCCCTCCGATTCATAATAAGTGTCGCTTATTTTGTGCTAACTAGCTTAACGACACTTATTATGGATCGGAGGGAGTAAGTTTTTCCATTACCCATTTATGCAAATACTATTGCGATTACCCAATTCAAGTTGCCTCAACGATTTTTGTAGCCGCCTACCTAATTGTATGAACTAAGTTGCCTACAATGGAGTGGTCCTACCATTTCCTACTACATATTTATTTCCTAAATTTTATTGCCAACTTTTTTCCTAATTAAAATGTGCATATGCCAAGTTTTCAAAGGGAGGGGTGGGGTACTGTTCTGGTGGGTAAAGAATGATGAAGCAAACTATACTAATACATACTACTAGCATCTGTTAAGTCAATTTTACACTTCTGTAAAAATAGCCTGACAATACTGATAAGTTGCCTATACATTTATGTAGAGTTGCATGATGGTGTCTGATTAGTTGCTTTTGAATCCATGCACCAAGTTATTTTTGCTCTTGCCTAAGTTGCAGTAGGGATCGTGTAGAGTTGTATGATGGTGTCTAATTAGTTTCTTTTTGAATCCTGCAACCAAGTTGATTACGCCCTCTGTCTCAAAATAGATGTCTCATATTTGTCAAAATTTGGATGAATCTAGACACTATTTAGTATATAGGTTCATCCAAATTTTGACAAATCTAAGACATCTATTTTGAGGCGGAGGGAGTACATGATTTTATGTAGTTGTTTTTACTGTAACCTAAGTTGCAGTAGGGACCATGTGCATAGTTGTATGGTGGTGTCTGATTAGTTGCTTTTTGAATCCCTGAAACCAAAGTTGTTTACATGATTTTTATCAAGTTCTTCTTACTCTAGCCTAAGTTGTGGCACAGACCATGTAGAATGCTTTGATGGTGTCTGCTTTAGTTGCTCTTTTAAAACAAATGAAAGAATGGCTGATTTTTATTAGTCAAGTTGGTTGTACTGTGAGAAATAAGAAGATCACATAGTTCAGGTTTTTATTAGTCAGTTGTTGCATACAACTCTAAAAACTTTCCGTCGTCAACTTGGTTGGAGTGTCGAACGTTAGGCTATGTGTACATTTTCCCAATTTGATTTACATGATTTTGCAGCTATTAATTAAGTTGTTTAGCCAACATAGTAAAGTTGTTTTTCTCTCCGCATACTAAGTTGCTTTTGTAGCATCTTATAAGTTGGACAGGTATCATCTCCAAGTTGCTTCTCCAACACAGTAAAGTTCTTTTTCTCTCTGCATACTAAGTTGCATTTTGTAGCATCTCATAAGTTGGATAGGTATCGTCTCGAAGTTGCTTTTTTTCAACAAAGTTAAGTTGTTTTTCTTTTCTGCATACTAAGTTGCTTTTGTAGCTTCTTATAAGTTGGATAGGTATCATCTCTAAGTGGTTGTTTAGATACAAAATTTTAGCTGTGAGTTCACGGAAAACAAGTTTTGGGCTGATTTTTAGGAAAACCAGTTTTAGAAATTATTCTGTTAAGAATCAGTTTATGGAAAACCATGTTTTGATTTCAGAAGTCTAAAACTGGTTTATACGAATGTTATGCTTCATGCGCTTCCAGGAAGGCCCCACGCTCGACGGCCACATGTGCTCGTATGTCATGGCGGTAACCGCCGCTGCTGGTGCGTGCCATCGGCCATCTCAGCAGCAGACGCCTCCGCTGTCCTGAGCACCCAGCTCGTTTATGACATGGATGGTAAGCTAGCGGAGCCGAACTGGTTGACCTAAGTCTTCGTGAGGATCCAACTCCCAAGAGAAGCTGCAAGCTCGGAGAACCTGAACTGTCCGGTAGTGTGGTTGCTGTGGTGGCAGGTCGGCGAGTCGTCATACGTGCGGGACGGTGAATGCGAGTCCACCGTGGTGTGCGGTTCGCCGTGAGCGTCCGTCCAGGCACCTTCTTCGACGCAACCCAGGAGGAACGTGGCCATGTCGCTCGTGCTGCTGTCTCGGGACTTGTTGATGCTATCGATGGCGAGCTCGGAGTGAGACCGAGAAAAACAGCGGAAACGTATTCGACGGGGACGAATATGAGTACGACGTGGCTGGCGATGCGTACTTTGGAAGGCAACGATCGGGTGCCCAGGCAGCAGGATCCAGTGCGGCGCATGAGAGAACGGCTCGGTGGCCACCAGCGTCAAGAAAAGCAAGGACGGCTCCGTGCCGCCGACCGGCGGGAAGGCCTACGCCGTCGATGCTCCATCATCCAGGAGTTCCTCGAGGAGTAGTTGGGATCGAGTTATCATAAAAACGTGAAATAGTCGTTTTTGTCAAAACTTATTTACCTGGTTTTATGGAAACTTAGTTTTGAAAATCCGCACTTTTATTGCGTCACCCAAACAGAGCTTTAGGTGGTTAGTCTGTTAACTGAGTCGAAGGAAAACCAGTTCCCTATAAACTCGATATCCAAACAAGGCCTAAGTTCCTTTTCCAACATTGTTAAGTTATTTTCTATCTGCATACTAAGTTGCTTCTGTCATCCTAGTTAACTTGTTTTTTGCAGAATCTAATTAAGTTGCTCTTGTAGATTTTATTCTATTTAATTTAGTTCATTGCAACATGTTAAATAAGTTGCTATTCCAAACTAGTCAAGTTGTTTCTACCTTCATACTAAGTTGGTTTTTGCCATCATTAACTTATTTTTTGCACCATCTAAATAATTTCCTCTTGCAAAATTTATTCTATTTGATTTAGATCATTGTAATATGTTAAATAAGTTGCTAATCCAAACTACTCAAGTTGTTTCTACGTTACGTACTAAGTTAGTTTTTGTCATCCTCTTTTGCACCATTTAATTAAGTTCCTCTTGTAGAACTTATTCCATTTTTGACTTAGTTCATTTGCTGCATGTTAAAGAATTTTCTTTTCCAAATTAGTCAAGTTGTTTCTATCTACTCCCTCCATTTCAAATTATAAGATGTTTTAGTCTTTTTCTGAAATACGTGTATCTAGACATTTTTTAGTGTGTTGGTTCGGAGCAAAATGAGTGAACCTACACACTAAAAAACGTCTAGATACATATGTTTCGAGAAAATGCTAAATATCTTATATTTTGGAATGAATGGAGTACGTGATAAGTTGGTTTTCTCATGTTAAAGACGATGTTTTATTTCTTTGGCGTTTCAGAAAAACTGTCCATGGGGATCTGGAGGAAGATAACCCGCACGGTTTTGGCTTGAAGAAGGATCTATGTTCAGAGATGAAGGAGAAGGAAGGGGATGGGTTACTTTTTGCTTGTGTCCTATGAAAAGTCCCAAGGTTATGTGGTTCAACATCTACTGTATTTGATTTGTCATGTGAGTAATATTAGAAGGGTATCCATGGCGATCTGGAGGAGGAAGAAACATGTACTAGTACTGGTTTTGGTTTGCAGAAGTGGCTGGCATATGGTTTTGTTATACCGCGCAGGGGTTTTGGTAGCGGAGTCCCCGCGGTGCTACCGGAGGCTTTCCCGCACGCTGACGTATGCTTTCCCGTGCGGAAGCTACCCTTTCCCGAAATAGCATCTGCGGTCCGTTGCTGTTTTACTTATTTGGTCGATGGCTCGATTGGACGAAAGAGCCACCGATTGCTGTCTAGATGCGTCCTTTTTCTTTAAGTGAAATGCATAGGCTGTTCTGGAACTTGTTGGCTACGGTCCTAAAACACAGAAGATGTCTCAGAACAATCCTGGAAGTTGTCAAGAACGTCTATATACGATTCTGTGGCAACGGTGGTGGACATGAGACGGTGCACTAGGGATCGGTATATGGTATATGCTTTGGACATACACAAAAAAGCACACTCACCTTTACTTATCTCAATACATTAACTGCGTATATCCCTTTTGGAGAAGTTTTTGTATGCCATGTATAAATTGCACATACTATAAGAGCATCTTCACTCATTCGGCGTCCCCATACCCAAATTCGGCATATTTAGCTTCGGACGAATGAAACATTCAGCCGGAACACCCGAAATCCTAGTCGCGGTCCTAGGCCAAGTTTTCCGCTTCGGCCAAAATTCAACAAAACACGGCGAAACTTAGTCTAATTTAGAAAATTGCATTAAAATATAGGCGAATTCGTACATATTATGTCAAATTTGAACATATACCCGAATTTGGACTGCCGGTAGGCTAAGAAAAAATCGAAAGTAGATGATGCCGACAATGTGCAAAATCACATGTCGAAGTTGCAGTAAAATACGGTGTAGTCTGCGTCCTGTGTGACGTCTTCATCACTCATCAACAACTGTGGTGGCCAGGAGCTACCTTGACCGGCGTCGCCGCAACGCCATGACCGCGAGGAGGGCCCGGCCTCGTCTTTGTCGTCATTATCGAGGATGACTGAGTGGTGCTCCTTGGTAGGTGCGCTGCCGGCGAGCGCCGCGCGCGGCTTCACGCTCGGCCTGCAGATGCAGCCGACGAACACGCTCGGTTTTCTTGTGTTCCTAGTCCTGCCTGGACTAGGTGCGCGTGTCGGCCCTCCTCATCGGCGGGATGTCGTTTAACGACGCTTCCATCACCATTTTGAGGAGGAATTTCTCCTCGTCGATGGGGATGGCCCACTCCGCCGGGTTGGCGACCCTCGGCGAGCGCACGCCAGGCTCCTTCTTCAGCCTCACCAGGCACAGGTCGCCTCTCGGCGGCGATGCCGCTCAGCGCTCATCGATGAAGATGCCACGGGAGCACGTGTGTGGCGATGAGCACACTGGGGACTCTGGCTGCAGAGATCGCGGGGTAGCGCTCCACCATTGCTACCACCTAGTTCTTGTCGTCGCCGAAACTAAAGCTTGTGGGTTGGGGAATGGGGGAGAGCGTGTGCTTTGGAGACGGCGGGAGTGGCCGGCATTTATAGTCGAAAGAGGAAAGGACGGAGAGGACGGGAGGGATGTAGCGGCGTGGGAGGGAGAAGAGGAAATGACAGGAAGGTGGGCGGGTGGTGGCGCGTCATTACGGCGACGCGTGGGCGAGTGGACAGGCGGTCGTTGCCCGGCGGTCCGCCACGGGAGCCAATGTAACAGGATGATGACGACTCGGTTCACACGCTAACAGGGCGGGGCTACCGGCATGATTTTTTGTTTCCCGCCGATTCCGTTTCATCCGGCGTTTCCAAGGCACACCCGACTCCCCGGGTTCGTCCTAGGAACCCCGTATGTTTTTTGGGCCGAATCCGAGAAAATTGGACGGCTGGGAACGCAACTGGACGAATTTTCGCCATTTCAACGAAAAAACTGGGCTATAGAGGCCCTCCCGGAAACGTGAGTGGAGATTGCAAAAAGCGTTAACCCTCACAGAATCTCACCTACGAATGTTTCCATCAAACTCCCAGAAAAACTAAAACACAAAAATCAAAGGCAGAGCTAGCTCCCAGCCCACGAGCATCCATACTGTACACCCATTAAACAAGAAAAATGAAAGAGCATACATACCAATGAAACTGCTTTGTACTGGTCAGAAGAATTACAAGGGATGTTAGTTGTCATGGGATGCGATGAGCCGCTGCCATCATGCCACCATGGTGAGGCGTCGCGGGTCCATAATCACTGTCACGTAACCGCAATATGTATCCAGGATCGTATATAAACTTCTACAACAAATTCTAGGACTGTTCCGAGGCGTTTTCTATATTCGAGGATTGTTTTCAACATACTCAATAAGTTTCAGGACTGCTGATGCATTTTACTCTTTTTCTTTGTCTCGTTCTTTCGTGCTTTTTTCTTAAGAAAATAATCTTGTTTATTATTTTGACGGCTTTCTTCTCTAGGAATGTGAATTTTGGTCTATTTTAGGAGCATTAAACCGTCACACCTTTTTAATAAAAATTATCTTATTTAAAAGTGAATATTGGAATAAAATCATCGTTGTCTCGGTTATTTCTATACCTGAACACTTTACTTATTCACTTTACTTTGTGATATCCTTCGCGATTGAAATCATATATTTTGCTGTCACATAGTTGTTTATCTTACTTAGCATAAATTATTGGTGCACTTAGTTGAACTCGGATAATTGGAGCATCGCATGGAAACTACGGCCTTCCCGCCCGAAGCAAGCTTGTCGTTCTCTCTCTTCTTTGGATTGACTAAGAAAAGGGAGCACCATAGCCCCAAGTGGGGAAGAGTGCCCCGGCAGTCCTCATGGAAAGGAGTGAAGCAAACAATCTTTAAGAGGTCGGTGTGGGTCAAGTGGTGCCATTGGATCCCATATAGCTCTAACAACCAAGTCACGAAGGGGCTCACCACAGGTGAAAAACCATAGGTGAGGAAGATGGTGAAAAGGACACACTCGATCCTATTTGGTTATAGTCTTTTCTCACCCTCGTGCAACCTACAGGCATAGGCATAGGGGAGGAAGAAACCCCTTCTTCACATGGTTCATCACCTCCTCAGTAGTGTTTTTGTGAAGCTCAAACATTGTGGTTTAAAGTTCCATGGCATTCTTGGGAGTCTCAATTAAGTTGTGTATATTTCCCCAAGATTGTTTGTAAAGGTTTAGTAATTGCCTCACAAGGCGCTACATAGTGGAACAAGGCACCTCACACTATACGAGGGCTCGAGGAGAATAATGTGAGCCTTTGTGGCACTTGGGAAGCATTTCAAGGAAATATGCCCCATAGGCAAATAATAATGGTTATTATTGTCATATTCCAATAAGTTCGTAATAGTTTCATATTGTGCCATAACTGTATCAAGTGGAAACATTGATACAGGTGTGATATGAAATAGAAGGTCCCTAGTAGCCTCTATTCATACTAGTTCATTGGGCAACAGATGATCAAGGTTTCATGATCATGGGTGATAGTGCTAATTGACAACAAGGTCATATCATTGGTGAATGATGTGATGGATATTACCCAAAGATTGTGACACGAGCAAGTCATGAGGTTCATCGTTGCAATAGTTAGAAAAGAAGTCTCCTTCTCCTTAAACTATGATATCATACTAATCACCGTCTCCCAAGGCTGCTTGGATTGCATCAAACATCACTTAGTGAAATAGTGATTATAAAGGTATATATTGGGTATTCCAGAGGTACAGGTTGAGGCCTATGAATCAAGACCGGGATTTGTTCACCCAGTGACGGGTAAGATACATAAGACCGAGATTACATCTATAATATTGCAACATGTGACTAGGTCACGAGGATGTAATATTACGGTGACCCAGCATACCACTACATGATGTAGTACACTATAGTCGTTGACATAACACCAATGAAACACTTTTCACTAGTATTACATCTCTCAGAGTGGTACAACAGAAACACAACAGGTCCAAGACATGACTATAGGTTACAACTCAACTCTTTACATAAGATCCAGAGAACACTCTAGGTTAAAGAGAGAGAAAGAAACTTCTTACAAAGAAGAATCAGAAATAAACAACTCAAAAACTATCATACTAACAAGACTAGTATCTGAACTATTGGTCTAGCATTGCTGCTATTGCAATACACTATAGAAATAGGTTCTATGGCTAGAGATTATATTCCTATCTAATCAGCAACTTCGTCTTTACTTTAGTTGATGTATATGTTGACTTCATTGAAGATCTTGAGCTTTTGATGATGATTCCTGGAGCATAAGTTGATGTAGACGTCGTCTGAATGGCTTCATAATCTAGCAAGGGTTAAGAAGATACGTTGAGTACGAGCGTACTCAGCAAGTTCACTAGAAAGGAGTGTTTGATGCACTATATCTACAGCCATAGACCATAGGTCGTAGGCGATGCAAGTTTTCATAAACATTTCTTCAAAGGTTGCTTTTATTCTGAAAAGCTATGTCCGTCAGCCTTCATGGGTTTACCAGAACTTTCATGGAGTTCCTTTCCCGCCGCGTTCGTAGCTCCTTCCCGGAATAGGGAGTAACAAGTTACAGTTCTTACACTCTAAAAAGGTGCGTCACTTTACCCATGAGAGATCTTAAGCTTTGTTGCACGGCCGGGAGTATGTTCCCGTTCAAACTTCCATGATTTAAGGCCCAACCTAAGATCCAAGCCAATCACTGCCCTCTTCGCGACCCCATATGTCTGCACGATCCTTCAAGGTTGGCTCACCTCCGTTAAACCCCCTTTCGGGCAAGTTAAACCCTGATGAGTTCTCAAAGACTCTATGAACTGGCGATGCCCTGGAAAGTTCCATATCATATGGACTATACCACTAAAAACCACTCATAGATAATCTAGACACCAAAAGTGTGGGGCATAAGGGTGCCCACCCATATTTTGGATCCGCACAAGGAATCCCAACGTCACGTTAAGGTCGTCTTGCCTCCATACGGAAGGAAAAGGATACAACTGACTTATCCATCCCATTCCAAATCTCATGGTCAACGCGTGATATACAACGCAAGAATCACTGGCGACATTGGTAGTTAAGTCCTAGATGATATATTCCAGAGTAGTGGTATTCCAACTGCCAGATTTAATAGATTAGCTGATCACCCTGGATCAGTAACCAATAGTTCACATTATTATCAAAAATAGTGTTTTCTGACTCTTTTGAAATGCAGGTGATGACAACACTGGATTTGCAAAATACTTTACAGAAAATAATCAAAGGACATGAGCAAGTGTGAACTTGCCTTTTGTGATTGCAAGATTATGCACTTACGGTCTTTGAGACAATATAAGATCCATATCTAAAATCAGCATCATTGGTCCGGTAAAGACTAATGTTTAAAGAAGCAAGATGCTATTATTCATAAGTAATGTAATGCAATTTTGTAAACTTGAATCCTGGAATAAGCGTTGATCTAGAGTTTGGATGCTGGAAGTGGTTTGTAAGATCCCTCCTTTATAAAGGAAAAGGATCCCTGTGATTGCAATGCTAGTCCCTGGATCATTGCTAGCATCCACAGTTTAAGATGAAGTACATAGATACAAAGGTCATTTATTACATCCATTCCAGAGATAAACATAGTCTTTACAACTCAAGGCCACAGGCCTAATACAAGAGTGTTTGAATAAGTAAAAAAATATAAGTCTTCATCTTCATGTGCCACAGGAAAACATGTTGAGTGTAGAATCATGACACCTAATCCTCATCAGAGTAACCTGCAACATCACAAGTTACAGCCATAGTGGGTCAATACTTTGGAATAGTATTGGCAAGTGATACCTTAGTATATTTTAAGTGGACTAGATACTATATGCAAATTTGGCTAAGTGTAGCTTGGCTTGCTTTGCTCAAAATAGGTTTTGCCTATTAGTTGAAATCACTAAGTTTTTCTTTGTCAAAACTTTTCCCAAGGAACCACCAATAGACATTGAGGTCCTTCACCCTTGTTCACCCACAAATTTTTACTTAGAAATTGGGATGAGGAGATTCTTGATAGCTTCCATGCCTTGATGCTCAAGTTGTCCATTGCCATGGACTTGGCTAAGTACTTAGATTTTTCCATCTGCAGAGGTTGTGCACTTTCCCCACCAGACTTGGTTTCACCAAGACAGGACCTTTCAGAAGCCTTCCCTTAGACCAAATGGACGCACTCCAACCTATCATTTCTAAATGGCTAAGTTCTAGCAACTTATGTGATCCAGGCAGAGCCCATATTGCCAAGTGGCTGCACTAGAAGCTTCTTAACACTTGGCCTCTAAAATCTCTTTGTTCCTGGGTGGCTTACCACAAGTGAGATACACAAGGTAAACCATAGCCATGGGCCTTGTGTAACCACTCAACCAAAACCACCAATCAAGTCCCTTTCCACCCAGGTGATTCATTGACTTAGTTGTTTTATTAAGTAAAACAAGTCCAAAGACTTAGAAATATTTTCATCATAGCATGTATATTTCACCAACCCTTGTTTGCTACTAGCTAGGCTAAGCATGGCATAGATAGTAACTTAACTTAGAAATTTCCTAGAAATTCTACAACTACTTAGGATTTCCCAACATGGCATATAGGCAAAATAATAACATGCAAGACTTAGCAAAATATTTCTAATGCTTAGTATAAAATATAGGGATAGAATTATTCATGAAGTACCACTTGCCTTGGTAGTTGGGAGAGTAGCACTCTTCACAATCACAATCACTAGCACCAAAGTCTACACAAAGAATGGTAGCAACAAATTACACATAAAACATATACAAACAAACAAAATATATGCATGCATGCAAAATGCTAAGTGATGTTTTTTAAAACTCAACCAAGCAAGTGTATAGTACTGAATCCTAAACAAGTCAAAAACTTGCCACACAACAATAATTTAAACCCTAAATTAATTCCTAAACAATTCATATGCTCAAATAAGCCCTACACATGTTTCTGCAAATAAAACCATTTTAACAGAAACTAAACATTAAACACATTGCATAAACTGATAGATCTTGCTCTCCTGATTCCAACGGTATAAAATTTGCCAAAATCTAACGTGGGAATCAAAAGTTACAAACAAAACAAATTTGAACTATAATCTGATTCAAAATCTGTTTTAAATCTAAACTACTGCCACGCGGCGCTATCCTATTGGCCGGTACCGATTCGCTCAGGATCACGCTTCCACGCCGTCAGCTCAAGTTAGATCCAACGCGCCAGATCTAAAGAAAACGCTTCGCTCCAAATCTAATCTAGTCCCTATGATACAGATCTAACGGTTGCCGTTGCTCTGACCAAAGTCGAGCGGCGCTAGCGGCGGCGACTGGCGGCGGCGCCTCTGTCAGTGGAGGAGATGGCGTTCTAGGTTGCACGGGAGAGGGGGAAGGGGATTACCGAGCTCGCCGTGCGACGCTGATGCTCAAGGTGGTGATGGCTGGTCAAGGGGCGCGCTGTAGTGGCTGAGGGAGCTCGTCGGAGTCGTGCACGGTGTCAGGTGGTTGCTGTCGAAGTCGTTGCCGAGGTTCTGCGTCGCCCTAGAACGAACCAGATGGTTTAGGAGATGCGCAAGATGGTGGCGAACAACCTCGTATGCGAGAGATATCAAGGGGCGCGCTATGCTTACCGTAATCGGTCGCCGGAGTTGAGTGGCGGCTCGGTCGTTTGCGGGAACGAACGGGGACGGCGTCCTGGGTCACAAGCAGGCAAGCAAAGGGTATCAGAAGATGCACGAGGTCCTACTGGACACACTCGTTTGAATCAGAGGCACAGGGGCGGTCGGGACTCACCGGAATTTGCTGCCGGAGATCGTCGGAGCTGCGGCGGTGTTTGGCGAGTTGCGAGCAGCCTGGTGGCGTGGAGAGAAAATTGAGTGAGGGGAATGGAGCGGAGTGGGGAGGGGTTTAAGTAGGCAGAGGCTCGACAAGAAACGCCTGGTGAATCAATGGCAATTACGCCGCGGAATCAACGCAGCAACGGCTAGCGGCGACGGCGTCTGCGCGCGAGATTTGGGGAAGGAGTCGACGTGGAGAGGGCCCAGTTGTCTGCGAGAGGAATAGAAGGGGTGTGGGGTCCTAGCGTCAGCGACTCGCTGGGTGCGTCTGCGCATGAGAGAGAGAGAGGGAAAACCTGGGTGGGCTAGCTGGGCTGGTTTCGCTGTTGGGCCCAAAGTCTGGCGCCGGCCCTTTTCTTTTTCTTTATTCCTTTTCTATTTCTAATTTGATTTTCTGGAATGTTTTTCAAATGAATTCAAACTCTATTTGAATTCAAATCTTTTCAGGATTTTTGTAGTGTGCAACAGTCACAATTCTAGGCATAAAACCATGTGGTCACTTTGAATTGGCTTGGTCATTTTGGAAAGATAAAATAAACAGTGACATAGCACTTGTTTTATATTGGTTTTGAAATTGGTTTTCAAATTGTATTTGCTTTGAAATTTTGGTTTAAAACCTTAGCAATCTAGCAATTCATTCTGAAAATAATAAGGCACAAGGTTTGGGTTCATGAACAACAACCTCTCATAGAAAGAGTAGCATTTGTTTCAAATGATGATCACATAAAATAATGAGCTCATATGCTCCTGTTTTTGAATTGTTTTGTTTGAAATGAACTCTATATGATCATGGATGCATGGATGATATGCATGAGTTTTAAACATGATTTTAGGGATGTTACAAATCTAACCCCCTTAAGGTGAATCTCGCCCTCGAGATTCGGATTGGCTAGCAAATAGGTGAGGGTGATCTTTCCGAAGATCATCTTCTCTTTCCCATGTTGCTTCCTCTTCGGAATGGTGATTCCACTGCACTTTGCAAAACTTGATAGTCTTAGTCCTTGTGACTCTTTCTGCAGTTTCAAGAATCTTGACAGGCTTCTCTTCATAAGTGAGATCACTTTCCAATTGAACCTCCTCCAAAGGTATAGTATCCTTCAAAGAAGTTTCTTCCATTTCTGGATGACATTTCTTAAGTTGACTCACATGAAACACATTATGGACAGCTGACAGAGATTCTGGCAGTTCTATTTCATAGGCAACTTCTCCTTTATGACTCAGAATCTTGAATGGTCCAACATATCTTGGTGCCAATTTTCCTTTGACTCCAAATCTCTTCACTCCACGAAGTGGTGACACTCTAAGATAGGCTCTATCACCAACTTCATAGGTGACTTCTCTACGCTTAGGATCTGCGTAGATTTTCTGTCGGGACTGTGCTATCTTCAACCTATCCTTAACCAACTTGACCTTCTCTTCGGCTTCTTTGATAAGATCTGGCCCGAATAAACTTCTTTCTCCCACACCATTCCATAACAATGGGGTGGTACACTTTCTTCCGTAGAGAAACTCAAATGGTGCCATCTCAATACTGGCTTGATAGCTGTTGCTATAAGAAAATTCTGCGTAAGGCAGACTTTCTATAAGTCCAGGGCACATGCCCTCAACATGTCTTCGAGAATCTGATTTGTCCTTTCCGTTTGTCCATCAGTTTGAGGATGAAAAGCAGTACTGAATTCCAACCTCGTTCCCAATGACTCATGTATCTGTCTCCAAAAATGGGAAGTGAATTGAGTTCCCCTATCAGACACAATACTCTTGGGCACTCCATGTAGACATACAATTCTACTCATGTAGATTCTGGCTAACTTAGCACTTGTATATGTTGTCTTCACGGGTATGAAATGAGCCACTTTAGTTAGGCGATCCACTACTACCCAAATAGAATCTTATCCTGACCGGGTCCTTGGTAATCCGGTAATGAAATCCATACCAATCTTGTCCCACTTCCAATCAGGAATAGGTAGTGGTTGAAGCAAACCTGCTGGTTTCTGATGTTCCGCCTTCACTCTACTACACACATCACACAAAGCAATATGTTCGGCGATGTCCTTCTTGAGATTATTCCACCAAAATCTTTCTTTCATGTCCATGTACATTTTGGTGTTTCTCGGATGAATGGAATACAGAGAGTTGTGTGCTTCTTGCAAAATCAGTTTCCGCAGCTCCGGGTCTTGTGGAACACAGATACGTTTCCCATGCCATAAAGTTCCCTGTTCGTATTCATGGAACTCTTTGGCTTTTCCCTTGCCAATCTTTTCTTTAATCTCTTTGATTTCTTTATCAATATTCTGGGCTTCTTTGATCTTGTCCAACAAAGTGGGTTGAACATCCAAAGTCATGAGATGTCCTTCAGGCACAATCTCCAATCTGAGTTTTCTAAATTGAGTACACAGATCATCTGGCAATTCTCCTTTGGTAAGGCCATTCACAAAAACCTTACGACTTAGAGCATCTGCTACAACATTTGCTTTACCGGGGTGGTATTGCAAACTTAAGTCATAGTCCTTGATAAGTTCTAGCCACCTGCTTTGTCTCATATTAATTTCCTTCTGGGTGAAGATATACTTCAAACTTTTGTGATCTATGAACACTTCACAACGCTTTCCCAAAAGATAGTGTCTCCATGTTTTGAGTGCATTGACAACAGAGGCTAACTCTAAATCATGGGTAGGATAGTTCACTTCATGAGTTTTGAGTTGTCTCGAGGCATACGCCACAACTTTTCCGTCTTGCATAAGCACTGCACCCAAGCCCTGATGAGATGCATCACAATATACTTGGAAATCTTTTTCCAAATCTGGCAGACACAAGACGGGTGCTGTCACAAGTCTCTTCTTCAATTCCTGAAAGCTGAGTTCACATCCTTCAGACCAAGCAAACTTCTTGTCTTTCTTTAACAATTCAGTCATAGGCTTAGCTACCTTGGAGAAATTTTCAATGAACCTTCTGTAGTAACCTGCTAAGCCAAGGAAACTACGAACTTCCTTCACGGACTTGGGAGATTCCCATTCAGTCACAGCTGAAACCTTAGCAGGATCAACTGCTACACCATCATTTGTCATAACATGACCTAGAAAACCAACTTCATCCAACCAGAACTCACACTTGCTGAATTTGGCATAAAGTTTATGCTCTGTTAACTTCTCAAGTATCAATCGCAAATGTCCTTCATGCTCTTCTTTGCTCTTGGAGTAGACTAGAATGTCATCAATGAAGACGACAACAAACTTGTCTAGGAATTCCATGAATACCTTGTTCATCATATTCATGAAGTATGCTGGAGCATTGGTCAAACCAAAAGGCATTACGGTATACTCATACAATCCATACCTTGTAGTGAAAGCTGTTTTAGGTATGTCTTGTTCTCTTATCTTGAGTTGAAAATATCCTGACCGGAGATCAATCTTTGAAAACACACATGCTCCTTCTAGCTGATCAAACAAATCACTGATTCTAGGCAAAGGGTATTTGTTCTTGATAGTCACCTTGTTGAGTGAACGGTAATCTATGCATAACCTTTGACTTCTATCTTTCTTCTCCACGAACAAAACTAGGGCTCCCCAAGATGAAGAACTTGGTTGAATAAATCCTTTCTGCAATTGTTCTCCAAGTTGTTCCTTGAGTTCTTTCAGTTCATCAACTGACATTTTATAAGGTCTCTTTGCTATTGGTCCAGACCCTGGTACCAAATCTATCAGAAACTCCACATCTCTATCTGGTGGCATTCCCGACAATTCTTCCGGAAACACATCCGGATACTCACTCACAATTGGCACACTGTCCATGCTAACCCCCTTAAGATAATTTAGCTTACTTCCTTTAGATTCAAAGTTGGACTTGAATTTAATCCGCTTTCTTTCCGGGGTTGTGAGTGCAACAGTACGATTAGCACAATCTAGTACTCCTTCATACTTAGCCATCCAATCCATTCCCAATATTACGTCCAGTCCTTGGGAATCTAGGATTATCAGACTCACTGGAAGTTTATGCTTTCCAAACTCTATTACTAGATCCCGGCATCCAAGACTTACTATCATATCTCCACCCGGAGAACTAACTTTTATTGGACACCCAATGTTTTCAGTTGGAAACCCATTTCTATCAACAAATGCTTTTGATATGAATGAATGTGATGCTCCAGTATCAAAAAGAACAAATGCTGGAATAGAATTGAGTCTGAACTTACCAGCAACAGCATCAGGCTCCTCATAGACCTCCTCCACATTGATGTGGTTTACTTGTCCCTTCTAAAAAGGGTTGGGCTTGTTGGGTCCTTCAACTTTCTTTTCTGGGCAGTCATTTGCATAATGCCCCATCTTCTTGCATTTGAAGCATTCAACCTGACTAATGTCTCTCTTAACAGGTTGACTTGCACTTCCACTTCCATTACCACCGTGGTGACTCTTGTATACACCCTTGTGGTTCTTGTACTTGTCATTGTCATGACTACGGTGATGCTTGTTGTCATGACGGTTGTGGTTGTGGTGCTTGTTGAATTTCCCATGCTTGTGGGATCCTGAGCTTCCGCTGTCATCATAATGAGATCATTTGTGAGACGATCCCGAGCTGTGCTTGTCGGAGTGCTTTCTCTTTCTACTCTCAACTTGCTTCATTTTGTTCTCCAAAATAGCAGCCTTGTCACAGAGCGACTGATAAGTGGGAACATATGCCACAGCCAACTGCAGATTCAGCTCATCATTCAAGCCTTCAAGAATTTTTTCCTTTCTTTTAGCATCGGTGTCAACCTCATCCGGTGCGTAACGCGCCAGATTGTTGAACTCTTCAATATTCAGCCACGCTGCGATGGCGCTGCTTCAGATTATGGAACTCTTTCTTTTTTCCGACTCATCACTCCAGATGAGATATGAGCAGTACGAAAGCCATCCTCAAAGATAGCCCATGTCACTTCATCTATGGGAGTGGTGATCTGGAAGTTATCCCACCAAGTGGCGGCTGGTCCTTCCAGCAGATGTGTGGCAAATCTGACCTTTTCAGCATCCGTACAACCCACGGTTACCAAGTCCTTGTTTACAGAACGTAGCCAATCATTGGCCACCATGGGATCAGTCGTCCCTGAGAACTTTGCTGGCCTCAATCTCAAGAACTGGTAAGCATATCAAAACCCGGTGGGTTGTTGTTGTTGTTATTATTGTTGTTATTGTTGTTGTTGTTGTTTTGGTTCTGGATGAACGTCGTCATCATCTGCATTAGCTGAGTTTGAGCGGTCATCATTTGTTGCATTTCTGGAGTGATGTTGTTGTTGTTGTTGTTGTTGTTGGGGTTGGGGTTTGCACGACGGGGAGGCATCTGTGGTTTGTTCAAATAGATAAGAATGAGATACCCATAGATGCTTTCATGCACATTACATCACATAAGCAAACACAAAGCATGCAACATAAAGATAAAGGTTCAACAACAAGATAACAAGTTCACAAAGTAAAACACACAAGTAGCAAGCCATCCACATGTCGGATGGTCCAATAACAAGTTCTCAAACAACAAGTATGATAGTAAATGATAAATGAGTAGTCAAATCTACTCCTCGGCATCAATCTCCTCCTCGACAAAGGTAAGACCTGCGTTCTCCATCGCGGTCTTGTATTCCTCGACACTAGTGGTCAAGGTCTCTATCTTGGCCTTGAGATCCCTCTTTTGGGAACGAAGCCTATCAATCACCGTCTGCTGCTGCTCTAGCTCGAAGTCCTTGGACTGCAGTTCTTCAGTCATGTCTCAGATCTTCTTGTTCCTATCCTGGACACGCTTCTCCTAACTCTTGAACTTCCTGTCCTGGGTCTCGAACTTCGCCTCCATTTCCTTGACTATCTCGTCTTGCTCCGCGAAGAGCTTGTCCTTCTCGTGAAGCTGCACCTGGAGCTCGTCATTGCTGAGCATGACATTGGTCCTGTCAGTGTCCACGTGCCTAATGAGAGACTCTAAGTCCTGGAGGTACAGGCGTATCGGCTCTGCTGCGTCCCTCGAATCATCCTCGAAGTCGATGGACTCTCCATCCTCATCACGTCTTCCGAAGACGTGGAAGTGGGTACCTCTAACCTGTCGGGAGTGTCGCCCTAGCAGACGTCCTATCAGATCCTGCATCACTACCTCAAGGCCTCTCTCTCTGTCATCGTGCATGAGCTTGAAGACAATGGCCTCCGTGGTAGGCTCAGTCTAGCGTCCGGGCTGGTTGACCTTGAAGCCCCAGAGGTCCTTCCTCTCAAACTTGGTGAGGGGATGCACCATGATGGTGGGAAGAGGGAGATTGAGCAAAGTAGTAAGCTCAACGATACGAGGACCAAAGCGGGTAACCTGGAACTCCTCAACAGTGCTGATGGTAATAGGCATCTATTTATAAGATAGAAAAGTTAGAACAACACACATCAAGATAAAACAAAAGACAAAACATGACATACATATCCTTGGAAAGCAAAACACACAAGTCATGCATACATGAAACCGTTACAACATCCAAGGTTCAATCTTATTTTAAAGCAACATTTTGGAAAATAAGGTGATAGGTGGTGGTCCAACTAACGAAGTACGTTTACAATCCTATCTCACTAGATCTGTTGGCTAACACAATGTTTCTAGAAGCAATCAGCCTATCTTGCTCACATGATTCCATCACTAAGTCTATAATGTCTCCTCTTAAGGTTTGGTTGGTAGCTTCCAACTCTTGGGTATGTTCCTTTTCTTTCCTTAGATCATTTTGGAGGTTGAGCATTCTGCACTTGACTCTATCACCAAGTTCTTTGATGGTCTTCCAAGCTGCATCCTTTGCTGATTCAAAGAATGTAGTGTGCACCACTGAATTGGTGAACATGCAGAATCCTTTTTCCTGATGGTTGTCTTCCTTGATTTTATACAAGTGAAGTTGCACCCACCAGTATTCCACTCCTTCATCCATCACAGGAAAACCTTTGTACACAGCTGCACCTTATATCTCTAATGCAACCATGAGGTCCTTGAGAGCCTTGGGGAATTCTGTCTCACACTCCAAAGTCATTGTCATGAGTGGTCCTTTCCTCACGGCTTTGTTGATGGAGTTCATCTACAAATAGAGATGAGAGAGAAGATTAGAAAAGTTTTACGAGAAGAATAGACAAGTGTAGAAGTTGAAACTTTTTCCTTAGTGGTTTCCAATCCTAGGGTCATAATCCTACAGGCAACACAGTGCTCTGATACCATCTGTAAGATCCCTCCTTTATAAAGGAAAAGGATCCCCGTGATTACAATGCTAGTCCCTGGATCAATGCTAGCATCCACAGTTTAAGATGAAGTACACATATACAAAGGTCATTTATTACATCCATTCCAGAGATAAACATAGTCTTTACAACTCAAGGCCAGAGGCCTAATACAAGAGTTTGAATAAGTAAATAAATATAAGTCTTCATCTTCATGTGCCACAGGCAAACATGTTGAGTGTAGACTCATGACACCTAATCCTCATCAGAGTAACCTGCAACATCACAAGTTACAGCCACAGTGGGTCAATACTTTGGAATAGTATTGGCAAGTGATACCTTAGTATATTTTAAGTGGACTAGATACTATATGCAAATTTGGCTAAGTGTAGCTTGGCTTGCTTTGCTCAAAATAGGTTTTGCCTATTAGTTGAAATCACTAAGTTTTTCTTTGTCAAAACTTTTCCCAAGGAACCACCAATAGACATTGAGGTCCTTCACCCTTGTTCACCCACAAATTTTTACTTAGAAATTGGGATGAGGAGATTCTTGATAGCTTCCATGCCTTGATGCTCAAGTTGTCCATTGCCATGGACTTGGCTAAGTACTTAGATTTTTCCATCTGCAGAGGTTGTGCACTTTCCCCACCAGACTTGGTTTCACCAAGACAGGACCTTTCAGAAGCCTTCCCTTAGACCAAATGGACGCACTCCAACCTATCATTTCTAAATGGCTAAGTTCTAGCAACTTATGTGATCCAGGCAGAGCCCATATTGCCAAGTGGCTGCACTAGAAGCTTCTTAACACTTGGCCTCTAAAATCTCTTTGTTCCTGGGTGGCTTACCACAAGTGAGATAAACAAGGTAAACCATAGCCATGGGCCTTGTGTAACCACTCAACCAAAACCACCAATCAAGTCCCTTTCCACCCAGGTGATTCATTGACTTAGTTGTTTTATTAAGTAAAACAAGTCCAAAGACTTAGAAATATTTTCATCATAGCATGTATATTTCACCAACCCTTGTTTGCTACTAGCTAGGCTAAGCATGGCATAGATAGTAACTTAACTTAGAAATTTCCTAGCAATTCTACAACTACTTAGGATTTCCCAACATGGCATATAGGCAAAATAATAACATGCAAGACTTAGCAAAATATTTCTAATGCTTAGTATAAAATATAGGGATAGAATTATTCATGAAGTACCACTTGCCTTGGTAGTTGGGAGAGTAGCACTCTTCACAATCACAATCACTAGCACCAAAGTCTACACAAAGAATGGTAGCAACAAATTACACACAAAACATATACAAACAAACAAAATATATGCATGCATGCAAAATGCTAAGTGATGATTTTTAAAACTCAACCAAGCAAGTGTATAGTACTGAATCCTAAACAAGTCAAAAACTTTCCACACAACAATAATTTAAACCCTAAATTAATTCCTAAACAATTCATATGCTCAAATAAGCCCTACACATGTTTCTGCAAATAAAACCATTTTAACAGAAACTAAACATTAAACACATTGCATAAACTGATAGAGCTTGCTCTCCTGATTCCAATGGTATAAAATTTGCCAAAATCTAACGTGGGAATCAAAAGTTACAAACAAAACAAATTTGAACTATAATCTGATTCAAAATCTATTTTAAATCTAAACTACTGCCATGCGACGCTATCCTATTGGCCGGTACCGATTCGCTCAGGATCATGCTTCCGCGCCGTCGGATCAAGTTAGATCCAACGCGCCAGATCTAAAGAAAACGCTTCGCTCCAGATCTAATCTAGTCCCTACGATACAGATCTAATGCCGTTGCTCTGACCAAAGTCGAGCGGCGCTAGCGGCGGCGCCTGGCGGCGGCGCCTCTGTCAGTGGCGGAGCTGGCATTCTAGGTCGCGCGGGAGAGGGGAAGGGGTTTACTGAGCTCGCCGTGCGACGCTGATGCTCAAGGTGGTGATGGCTGGTCAAGGGGCGCGCTGTAGTGGCTGAGGGAGCTCATCGGAGTCGTGCACGGTGTCAGGTGGTTGCTGTCGAAGTCGTTTCCGAGGTTCTGCGTCGCCCTAGCACGAACCAGATGGTTTAGGAGATGCGCAAGACGGTGGCAAACAACCTCGTATGCGAGAGAGATCAAGGGGCGCGCTATGCTTACCGTAATCGGTCGCCGGAGTTGAGTGGCGGCTCGGTCGTTTGCGGGAACGAACGGGGACGGCGTCCTGGGTCACCAGCAGGCAAGCAAAGGGTATCAAAAGATGCACGAGGTTCTGCTGGACACACTCGTTTGAATCAGAGGCACAGGGGCGGTCGGGACTCACCGGAATTTGCTGCCGGAGATCGTCGGAGCTGCGGCGGTGTTTGGCAAGTTGCGAGCAGCCTGGTGGCGTGGAGAGAAAATTGAGTGAGGGGAATGGAGCGGAGTGGGGAGGGGTTTAAGTAGGCAGAGGCTCGACAAGAAACGCCTGGTGAATCAATGGCAATTACGCCGCGGAATCAACACAGCAACGGCCAGCGGCGACGGCGTCTGCGCGCGAGATTTGGGGAAGAAGGAGTCGACGTGGAGAGGGCCCAGTTGTCTGCGAGAGGAACAGAAGGGGTGTGGGGTCCTGGCGTCAGCGACTCGCTGGGTGCGTCTGCGCGTGAGAGAGAGAGAGAGAGGGAAAACCCGGGTGGGCTAGCTGGGCTGGTTTCGCTATTGGGCCCAAAGTCTGGCGCCGACCCTTTTCTTTTTCTTTATTCCTTTTCTATTTCTAATTTGATTTTCTGGAATGTTTTTCAAATGAATTCAAACTCTATTTGAATTCAAATCTTTTCAGGATTTTTTGCAGTGTGCAACAGTCACAATTCTAGGCATAAAACCATGTGGTCACTTTGAATTGGCTTGGTCATTTTGGAAAGATAAAATAAACAGTGACATAGCACTTGTTTTATATTGGTTTTGAAATTGGTTTTCTAATTGTATTTGCTTTGAAATTTTGGTTTAAAACCTTAGCAATCTAGCAATTCATTCTGAAAGCAATAAGGCACAAGGTTTGGGTTCATGAACAACAACCTCTCATAGAAAGAGTAGCATTTGTTTCAAATGATGATCACATAAAATAATGAGCTCATATGCTCCTGTTTTTGAATTGTTTTGTTTGAAATGAACTCTATATGATCATGGATGCATGGATGATATGCATGAGTTTGAAACATGATTTTAGGGATGTTACATGGTTCCTTTAGAATGTGTTGTACTTTTAGATAAGCTTTATACTTGTGATTCTTATTAAGGCTTGTGAGTGTGTGTGAAACAACATGTATTTACAATATCATACAAAAATAAGATATACAATGGTGGAATGCTATTCAAAAGATTGCTCATATAAGAATTGTTGTTTGAAGTGGCAAAAAGAATAACATTTGAAGAAAAGATTTCTTTACTAAGGTTTAAACAATCTTGATAGCTTTTAGAATATGATTGATAGAATGTGATTGATGTTGTTTTTGCTTGCTTGAATAGTTTGGATTTGAGATGCTTTAGGTCTTAGTTAAAACGGACCAAAGTTAACTATAAAACCAATAATAAAGTCTTTAGCATTATATTTAAAGTCTTGTAGACTAAAGTTAATTTTAAGAACATAGATGAACTTAGGGTGTAATGCCTATGATATTTGTATCTTGTTCACTTTATAAGGTTTCTTTAAAGTTAACTAGGAATGGTATTACTTTTATTTGGTATAGTGATTTCTCAAGATTATAATGGAATAGAATCATTTACCTTTTTATAGATGAGTAGTTATAGTTTGTAAACAAGGAAGTAATATTACTTAACTTCTTATGGATTCACTATAGTGTTTTGATATGTTTATAAACTTGTGGTTGAAGTAATGGAAAAGATTTAATTTAGTCACAAATTATTCTTGAAGATTTTATATTGGATAAGGACCTTTTTAAAAAATAATCTACACTTATGGTTGAAGGATAATTCAATAAAATGGCATTTAAAATGTGTTGAACCATTTTGACTTCATATTATCAATATTTAATACTAATACTATTTATTAGACTCAATTGGCTAATTTTTGAAATATTAGCAAATTTTATTTACCCTTACATGAATTATTAACTAAGGAATTGGGTTTAAATTTAAATTATTAAAGTGTTTAATTTTTTATTTCCCTCAAAAGTGGAATATTATATTTTTAACATGTAGGTATTATTTTTGTGATCATTTTGGTATATTGCATTTATATTTGTGATTTATAAATAATAAGATATGATTTTTATAAGATTTATTACTTTATAAATACTTAATAAATAAAAAATATTTAATTAAGTGAAATAATAATGTATGATTATGGATTTAAATTATAGTTCTTATTTTTCTAAGATTTTTGATATTTTATTTATATTTTTAACATTTACCAATATTAAATATGAATTATCAAAGTATTAATACTTATAAAATCTTTATTGAACAATAATTATTTAATTTATTATCATAATAATGTTTGTTAATAGTTTAACGTTACAGATTTTATTTTTCTGAAACTTTTCATATATTAAACATATTTTTCTGAATTATAAAACAAAAGTTATTGATTTAACAAGATTTAATCATTTTCTGGAATTAAAATAAATAACTCAATGGTTTATGATGTAATGCTGGTGTCAGCACGGAGTGAAGGGGTTTTATCACCAGGTCTCTTCTTACCCCCAGTCACTGACTAGTGGGGTCTATGCCACGTCATATCTAATGTTTTGATTTATTATAGAAAACATTAACACAACTTTTTAAAATGATAAAAAATGGAATTATGACATCAGCATGATGTCACGCTGACATCATCCCTAGATGATCCTCAGATCATGGTTGAATCCGCGAATTGGGTGCGTGCGTGGGTTGGTGCTTGGGCTTATCGGAAAGAGGGCGTGACGGGGAACCTAGCAGTGGCGGCACCGCTCCTAATTGGTCGCCAGAACTAGCTCCACGACGAGCAAACACGACGGCGGTCGGAGGTTCATGGTGGAATGTCAAACAACGACAAGATAGAAGGAGTTAAGGGGTGCAGGAGCACAGCGAGCTCATCCTGATGGTGTAGGGATGGTTAGCAAGCTCGGGGAAGCTTAGAGACGGCGACATGGTCGACGACGAACAACTTTTAGAGGCAGAGAGGAAACGGACGGAGTCGTCGGTAGGAACCACGCGGGGACGATTCCTTAGGGGTGAAGGACCAGAACGACGAGGCGAATCTCCTAGGGTCCTTATCTGGGCGATAGGAGGTCAGGAACGACGAGGCTCGCCGGTGATAGAGACGCTAGGGTTTGCAGAAATGACAAACTTGCGATAAATTGAGAGGGTAAATGATGTGTTCGGCCTTATCCACAACGTCTTCGAGACTTTGTAGGCATCGGGGGGAGACGGATCTTGGCGCTCGTCGGCGACGAGGGTGCGGCCACCGAGCTGCTTGCAGCATCGGAAGGTCGACGACGGCGCGAGGAAGACAACAAACCGGTATGGGCTTACTTCGGCTACTGTTGGGCTTACTTCGGTTAAAATAAACTTCGTCCCCGAAGTTCGTAAACTCTCACGTTTCGGAGTAAGGAATTTACTTGTGTTGGGTTACGACATTTATTAACTCCATGGTAACCTCAAATGGAAATAATTGTAGTATCCCATATCTAGATCTTTTCCTTTAATTCTTACCATTCTTGGCAATTTCGAACTTGTTGTCTCCAATACTCCAAAGTTCCTTTTACTTTACTCCCTTAGGGATATTTATTTATTATGAACTCCTCAAATTGGGGTCTCTTCTTTAGTTGATTTCCCTGACTAGGTATTCTATTCCCACTCCTTTACTTGATCATCGAACTTCCTTACTGTATTACGTAAGGTCTAGGAAGTCTCACTAGAACAGGGTTTTAAATTTTATTAAACAATAATTATGGTCAAAAGACTAACTTTTGATTTGTTATTGTATGGTCCATACTGGTAGTCCTTCTTAAGATTGGATCTGAACACATTTAGTCCATATCCATTGGAATTTATTATTTCTATATATATAGCCAATTGGATATACTTTATTACTTCTTAAGGATCACTTAAGATTTGTTTCCTCTAGAATCAAGTTATTAGGATTAATCTATTTTATCACCCTCAAGATTTTACCTTATTAGGCTTTTAGACACCTTTTTGTTATTACCTATAGTACTTCTTCAACTTTCATTTATTAATTACCTTAAGGTTTGAGTACTACTACCTTGAAATAAACTTCGATCTTTTATCCAGACATGCTTCTGAAAGTACTCTTATAATGATGTCTTCTTTTGACCTTATGAAAATAAGGCTTAATGTTGTTATGGTTAGTACTTCTTCTCCAACCTTTACTTGGAATTTGGATAATAGTACTTCTGTTTACTGTTTACTCTCCCCCTTAGGGTTTACTAATGGTCTCTAGACTGCGTATATAGCAACCATTGGCTTTATAACTAGGATATTGGTCTTTTTCTCACTTATACTCTACCTATTTAAGGTCTCACGAAAGAAATTATGATATACCCACACAATTGTGGATCTCCGAAGTGAATCATCCAACATTATTTGTCTTACTACTATTTGGACATTTTCGCTTTGATAGGCTTGACTTCGCGAAGTGCCTCAAAAGACGACCGCTTTAATTTTATACTCATTTATGTCTTAATTAACTTAGGCAAAGTTGTATGCTCTTTATGCAACCATTAAGATGATCTGGTTAACTATGTCAACCAACACCGGCTGCGGACAAGATACCGACTATGGATCAGAATACCAACTATGGATCAAATACCAGCTGCGGACCATCCTAGGGTGTATGCATTACCCTACGATTTCTGACATACTTCTGGCATTCTCTCTGAATTGTCAGAGCTTGAATACCAGTTTGGTTCCAAAGCTTTTTCTTTTGTAATTATTCATGATACTTCCATGAACTGGGTACAACTACTTCATTAACTTCTTAACAACATCACCTACTTTGATTGAACCTTAAGTTCATCACTTGTTGTTGCTCCACACATCTTCCTTCTTATTGTTGTCTAACAATGATCTGAACTTGATCCATCCTTCAAATTTTGTTGATAATCCTTAAACTTTGCTTCATTCTTCATGTAAGCCTTCATCTTGATCGTTGGAACTCGTCACTCCCTTACACGAATTCCCTTATTCTATCTAGATCTAGAACATCAAGTAATAACTGGAAGTTGCAAGATGCATTTGCACACGAAGTCAAACTTCATGTACAGATCTAGTCAATCAAAAAGATCCAAGAAAAACCAATAAATCCAAATGTGGTACATATAACACACAATATTCTAAGCCTGGAATATAGTAGTTGAGTATAGTATCTCTAGAATTCAGGCTTAGTTGTTTAGTATATGACACCTCCTCATATAGGTTTACATCGTGATACTTAGCACATTGGGGTCATTATATACTTTGTCTCAATATTTACCCAAATTTCTCAAGTGCAACAGGGTAATCTTAAACAAAGTGATCTCAATTTGGTTTCGACTAACCTTTTGTCTCGCTTTTGGAAGGATGAACTATAACTAACCTTTCCTTATTAGTAAACTAACCTCACATGATCTCTCCAAATGACTAATTAGATTCTATTTGCTAACTTAAACCAAAGATTATCGGAAAGTTCTAGCACCTACGACTTCTATCATGGTTCTACCATGTTATTTTCATACTTTTACTTCAAGATAATTTACTAATTACTTGTCATATTTATTCTTATATCATGGTTTCATAGCTATTCTCACCATGATATTGTTATGTTTTACCTATACATCATGATTCAAGAGCTAATCTAACCATGATGACTTTGTTTCTCATTACACTATCATTAAGTCTTAACACAATTTCACTTCATCATGTAGAATTCTCAAGTTAATCCCACATGATTACTACTCATTCCATCAACATTTATCCTAATGATATTCATCATGTTGTCTTTGGTTATCAACTAACCATAAGATTCCACTGTCTTACATAAATTCTAGGGTTAGGCTACACCATTAAGAGTACTTCAATTGATGTCTTACACTTGATCCTAATCCACTGTGGCTGATTGACTTTCCTACAGTATCTTGGTGGTTTATGTCTCCTTCGAAAGACACTAAATAGCACTATACAGAGAAAAATAAAATAATTACTCCTAAGAAAGAATGACTTAATTATCTAGTGACCAAGTTATCCTCAAGTGGATACTTCTCACAAGTCATAAGAATATTTGGTTTAGATAAGATGGCTCCTATAGTCACTATCTAACCTAAGGGTTTTAATCCTAAGGTCAAAGCATATGCTCTCATACCAGCTGCGGTGACCCAGCATACCACTGCATGATGTAGTACACTATAGTCGTTGACATAACATCAATGAAACACTTTTCAATAGTATTACATCTCTCAGAGCGGTACAACAGAAACACAGCATGTCTAAGACATGAATATAGGTTACAACTCAACTCTTTACAAAAGATCCAGAGAACACTCTAGGTTAAAGAGAGAGAAAGAAACTTCTTAGAAAGAAGAATCAGAAATAAACAACTCAAAAACTATCATACTAACAAGACTAGTATCTGAACTATTGGTCTAGCATTGCTGCTATTGCAATACACTATAGAAATAGGTTCTATGGCTAGAGATTATATTCCTATCTAATCAGCAACTTCGTCTTCACTTTAGTTGATGTATATGTTGACTTCATTGAAGATCTTGAGCTTTTGATGATGATTCCTGGAGCATAAGTTGATGTAGACGTCGTCTGAATGGCTTCATAATCTAACAAGGGTTAATAAGATACGTTGAGTACGAGCGTACTCAGCAAGTTCACTAGAAAGGAGTGTTTGATGCACTATATCTACAGCCATAGACCGTAGGTCGTAGGCGATGCAAGTTTTCATAAACATTTCTTCAAAGGTTGCTTTTATTCTGAAAAGCTATGTCCGTCAGCCTTCATGGGTTTACCAGAACTTTCCTGGAGTTCCTTTCCCGCCACGTTCATAGCTCCTTCCCGGAATAGGGAGTAACAAGTTACAGGTCTTACACTCCGCAGAGGTGCATCACTTTACCCATGAGAGATCTTAAGCTTTGTTGCACGGCTGGGAGTATGTTCCCGTTCAAACTTCCATGGTTTAAGGCCCAACCTAAGATCCAAGCCAATCACTGCCCTCTTCGCGACCCCATATGTCTGCACGATCCTTTAGGGCTGGCTCACCTCCGTTAAGCCCCTTTCGGGTAGGCTAAAACCCTGATGAGTTCCCAAAGACTCTATGAACTGGCGATGCCCTGGAAAGTTCCATATCATATGGACTATACCACTAAAAACCACTCATAGATAATCTAGACACCAAAAGTGTGGGGCATAAGGGTGCCCACCCATATGTTGGATCCACATAAGGAATCCCAACGTCACGTTAAGGTCGTCTTGCCTCCATACAGAAGGAAAAAAGGATACAACTGACTTCTCCGTCCCATTCAAAATATCATGGTCAACGCGTGATATACATCACAACAATGACTAGCGACATTGGTTGTTAAGGCCCAGTTCTTTTGGCGGCTTCTCCAAGAAGATGCCCCACCCCCAGCTTCCTGGAGAAGCTAGTTTAAAAAAATTACGAGGCTTTCAAAGTGGTTAAGACTAAAATAATTTGGAAGCCTTACAATTTTTTTAAACCGGCTTCCCCAGGAAGCTGAGGGTAGGGCAGCTTTTCGTAGAAGCCACCAAAAGAACTGGGTCTAAGTCCTAGATGATATATTCCAGAGTAGTGGTATTCCAACTGCCAGATTTAATAGATTAGCTGATCACCCTGGATCAGTAACCAATAGTTCACATTATTATCAAAAATAGTGTTTTCTGACTCTTTTGAAATGCAGGTGATGACAACACTGGATTTGCAAAATACTTTACAAAAAATAATCAAAGGACATGAGCAAGTGTGAACTTGCCTTTTGTGATTGCAAGATTATGCACTTACGGTCTTCGAGACAATATAAGATCCATATATGAAATCAGCATCATTGGTCCGGTAAGGACTAATGTTTAAAGAAGCAAGATGCTATTATGCATAAGTAATGTAATGCAATTTAGTAAACTCGAATCCCGGAATAAGCGTTGATCTAGAGTTTGGATGCTGGAAGTGGTTTCTTTAGAATGTGTTGTACTTTTAGATAAGCTTTATACTTGTGATTCTTATTAAGGCTTGTGAGTGTGTGTGAAACAACATGTATTTACAATATCATACAACAATAAGATATACAATGGAGGAATGCTATTCAAAAGATTGCTTATATAAGAATTGTTGTTTAAAGTGGCAAAAAGAATAACATTTGAAGAAAAGATTTCTTTACTAAGGTTTAAACAATCCTGATAGCTTTTAGAATATGATTGATAGAATGTGATTGATGTTGTTTGTGCTTGCTTGAATAGTTTGGATTTGAGATTCTTTAGGTCTTAGTTAAAACGAACCAAAGTTAACTATAAAACCAATAATAAAGTCTTTAGCATTATATTTAAAGTCTTGTAGACTAAAGTTCACTTTAAGAACATAGATGAACTTAGGGTGTAATTCCTATGACATTTGTATCTTGTTCACTTTATAAGGTTTCTTTGAAGTTAACTAGGAATGGTATTACTTTTATTTGGTATAGTGATTTCTCAAGATTATAATGGAATAGAATCATTTACCTTTTTATAGACGACTACTTATAGTTTGTAAACAAGGAAGTAATATTAATTAACTTCTTATGGATTCACTATAGTGTTTTGATATGTTTATAAACTTGTGGTTGAAGGAATTTAAAAATATTTAATTTAGTCACAAATTATTCTTGAAGATTTTATATTGGATAAGGACCCTTTTAGAAAACAATTTACACTTATGGTTGAAGGATAATTCAATAAAATTGCATTTAAAATGTGTTGAACCATTTTGACTTCATATTATCAATATTTAATACTAATACTATTTATTAGACTCAATTGGCTAATTTTTGAAATATTAGCAAATTTTATTTACCCTTACATGAATTATTAACTAAGGAATTAGGTTTAAATTTAAGTTATTAAAGTGTTTAATTTTTATTTCCCTCAAAAGTGGAATATTATATTTTTAAGATGTAGGTATTATTTTTGTGATCATTTTGGTATATTACATTTATTTTTGTGATTTATAAATAATAAGATATGATTTTTATAAGAGTTATTACTTTATCAATACTTAATAAATAAAAAATATTTAATTAAGTGAAATAATAATGTATGATTATGGATTTAAATTATAGTTCTTATTTTCTAAGATTTTTGATATTTTATTCATATTTTTAACATTTACCAATATTAAATATGAATTATTAAAGTATTAATAATTATAAAATCTTTATTGAACAATAATAATTTAATTTGTTGTCATAGTAATGTTTGATAATAGTTTAATGTTACAGATTTTATTTTTCTGAATTTTTTCATATATTAAACATATTTTTCTGAATTATAAAACAAAAGTTATTGATTTAACAAGATTTAATCATTTTCTGGAATTAAAATAAATAACTAAATGGTTTATGATGTAATGCTGATGTCAGCACGGAGTGAAGGGGTTTTCTCACCAGGTCTCTTCTTACCCCTAGTCACTGACTAGTGGTGTCTATGCCACGTCATATCTAATGTTTTGATTTATTATAGAAAACATTAACACAATTTTTTTAAATGATAATAAATGGAAATATGACATCAGCGTGATGTCACGCTGACATCATCCCTGGATGATCCTCAGATCATGGTTAAATCCACAAATCGGGTGTGTGCGTGCGTGGGTTGGTGCTTGGGCTTATCGGAAAGAGGGCGTGACGGGGAACCTAGCAGTGGCGGCGCCGCTCCTGATTGGTCGCCGGAACTAGCTCCACGGCAAGCAAACACGACGGTGGTCGGAGGTTCACGGTGGAATGTCAAACAACGGAAAGATAGAAGGAATTAAGGGGTGCAGGAGCAAGGCGGGCTCACCCTGATGGTGTAGAGGTGGTTAGCAAGCTCGGGGAAGCTTGGAGACGAGGACATGGTCGACGACGAACAGCTTCCAGAGGCGGAGAGGAAACGGACGGCATCGTCGGTAGGAACCACGCGGGGACAATTCCTTCTGGGTGAAGGACCAACACGACGAGGCGAATCTCCTAGGGTCCTTATCTAGGCGAGAGGAGGTCAAGAACGACGAGGCTCGCCGGTGACATAGACACTAGGGTTTGCAAAAATGACGAACTTGCGAGAAATTGAGAGGGGAAATGATGTGTTCGGCCTTATCCACAGCTGCTTCAAAACTTTGTAGGCACCGGGGGCGGCGACACGGATCTTGGCGCTCGTCGGAGACGAGGGTGCGGCCACCGAGCTGCTTGCAGCATCGGAAGGTCGACGACGGCGCGAGGAAGACGACGAACCAGTATGGGCTTAGTTGGGCTACTGCTGGGCTGATGTGGGATGTGATTGAGTGCACCTGGCGGTAGACAAGAGAGGAGAAAGCCTGGGCCAGCCTGCTGCTCGGGCCTGGTTCCTTTTTTCTGTTTCCCTTTTCTATTTTATGTTTTGTTTTCAGATTTGCATTTTTCATTTACTTTGGAATCTTTCTTCATAGAATTTATTTGCTAAATAATGTTAGCAAAAGTGAAATGTATTAAGTATCATTTTGTGAACTTTTATTATATATTGTTATGTTTCTTTATTTTATTAATATTTTGTAAGGGCCTTTGTTATTAATTTTGTTTCTATAATAAATCATGGATTTATTATATGATATTTCCTTATTTATTAAAACTTAGTTATAGTTAATTTATAGTTTGAAGGAAAAAAATTATATGGTGGTCCTTCATTATTATTTGATACATAAAGTCCTAGGGAATTAATATAGTTAATATTATTCTCATGAATAACAATGTACATATTTTATTATACTAACATAGGAGTTAGGGTTTGAATTGTAAATACTTACCCTAGGGTTTAGGGTACTTAATATACTTATATTCTTTTATTGAAGTGAATAAAGATTAATGGCTAAAACATATTGTCTTTATGTTTGTGATCTTTAATGATATCACCCTTTAAAACAGAAAGTTACTTTCTAGAATGTCTTATGGAAAGGGATTGATAAAAATAACTCCTAAGCACATATGGTTATGATAATTGGAAATGATAAAGATGTGCTTAAGTGATTTGCTATAGGAAAATATTCCTATAAAGTTTTGTGGAAATAAGATGATAGATCAATCAGATGAAATGGATATTATGTTTGGTTAAAGATTTAGGGTTTAATGTTTACCAAGAATTCCTATCTTCCATAATTGACAATCCTGGACTTCTAATCAAGGAATTCCTTTCCTAGATATACTACTTCTTCCTATCCATCATCATGTGTTAACATGATGAGTTTTACTTCACAAGAATATTCTTATCCATTTTTTATTCTTCTAAATCCATTTATAGATCCAATGAGCTTGACACTAAAGCTTGCATAATCTTCTCATATCCATACCTGGTTATATCAACTACTCTACTGCTGATAACCTCTAATCCAACAAGTAGTTACTACTAACTCCATTCATACTCTTCCTTAATCATCCACCACTAATATTACTCTAGTAGATGTATGTATCAAACTACTTTCCCTCAAAAACTTACTATTTCTTTAGAGGAATAACACTACTTCAATAACTCCATGCTGCTCTAGCTTCAGCTTAATTATACTGTCTTATATCTATGACTCCAATATCTTATACTCAAACTTCACATTATATCATGGTGACTTGTCATGGCTAACCTAGAATAACATATCTATACTAGGGTTCAATCATGTTCTATCCACCAATGTCACTTATACATGATATAAACATTCAATCTTGGTGACTAAAGCATGATTATTATAATCCTTTGATCATTTATGGCTTAGGTTTCAAGTTGGCTAATCAAGACCTTCATCAATACAACATTACGGTTGTATTATAATTATCTTCTCAGTATCTCTTACTGAGTAGAAGATATTATTCTTTGACTAAACCTACTTGATCCAATACAATTACTCCTTAGTAACTATCTTCAATATTCATCCTTGTAATCTTCTTTGTTACCATACAAATATATAGTCCATATAACTCTTCTATCATTTCAGGAGTGAGTTAACTTCATCAACTATTATATTGATCTTATTCTCTTCCAACACTCCCATCCTACAGATGATATTTAAATCTAGCATTACCACCTACCTCTTATTACTTCTTTCTCTAAAGAACTTTAAGTGAATGCTATGATAAGGACATGGGTTAATAGATCAAGAAGTAATAGGCTAAGGATTGATAGATAAATAGTTGATTACTCAACATTGATGAATAATGGATATTAGAATAAGGTTCAATAGAGATGATAATGATTGATATGGGAAGAAAGATATATGGTGAATGATCTTGACTTGGTTTCTTTCCTACTCAATCTCACTAAAGAGTTAAGGTTAGGTATTACCATGATACTCATGGTATAAGTAGATGAGACTAAGATAGATCAAGATTTAGTGGCTACATTACTATTACTTAAGTTATATTTAAGTTGTTATTCATGAGTTGTGTAATGAATACTAGGATATGATTTCTTAAGGATCAAATATAAATCATTAAGTAATGTATTAGGTTTTAACTTCTATTACATTTGATCTACCCTTTAGATCAAATCTCCTTTACCCAAAATAAGGTTTTAGCAAAGGTCATATTGAAACTTATCGCAGTCAACTTGATGATCTACTTCAATTCCATCAAGTTGAGAGAAGCTTCAATCACTTTGACAAATTTTGTTCAAAAGTGCGAAAATTATTCGGATTTTCTATGCATGAATGCAATGCACACATATGTATTCAGCTTATTTCTAAGCTCTAATGCTGGGATGTTACAAATAGCGTGGTAACAAGTGAAATAGTACTTATTGGTAACGATATTGAACATGGTTTTTGATACCAAATGATCGGATCTCGCACAATTCGTATCGAAGAAACAAAGGGAATTGGACTCGATGATTACGGTTCAAATGACATCGTCATCATGGAATGTATAGGGGTCGATATGGGCATCCCGGTCCCACTATTGATCATTGATGGAGATAATGTTTGTGCCATTCCCGAGATGTGGGGAGATACACTTAAGGTACGATGAGCTAGATATCATCTATAAGTTGAATCACAGTAGAGAAAGAGAAAGCCGGAATTGTTCCGCGAAGAGAGATCCAAAGTTGTTCGAAGAAAAGGAAATCGGAAAAGTTCTGTGAGAGAACCGGAATCGTTCCGGGAAGTTCCGAAGTCGTTCGGGGGAAATTGAAGGGGAACCAAAAGGTGTTTCGGGTCAAATAATATTTTGTAATATATATTTACATATTAATTAATGTAAATAATATTAAAATCTAATTTGAAAAGGTATTCCACTAATGGGCCAAACTTCCTATGGAAAAGCTCCCATAAGGGAAACCACAAGTGGGAGGGCCATGCGCCTAGGGTTTGGGGCGCCTAGGGCTGCCCTCCCTTGGACGAGGCTAGGGTTTGGGTTTGGGGATCCCTACGGATGCCCCCTCCCTTGGCCGCCGCCCCTTGCCCCCTCTTGGCTGCCTAGGGTTTCCTTGGTGGGGGTAAGGGTTCCCCCTTCCCCTATATAAAGGCCCCCTTGTAGGAGGAGAGACACAACACCAAGGCTACAAGTTGGGAGCCCTCCTCCCTCCTCTATGCGTCTCCTCCATACCTCTCCTCTCTCTCTCTCTAGTTGTTACCTAGTGCTAGTAGGTCCCATGATAGGACTGTTTGCGCAAGAGACGATGGACTAGCAGCATGTCATTGCGTTGCGGGGATTCCAAGCCGGAGATCTAATTCTGCACTCTCGGTGGGATCAGGGATCCGGAGGTCGTCATCATACACCATATTTGTACGAAACCATGAGGGGCCACACTTGGGGCACCTTGGATGTCGTGAGCTGGACTGCTGCACGGTAATGGAGCAAGGGGTGACCTGCGAGGAGCTTCGTGACCTTAAGGTCGGCTATGAGCACGACTACTTCAACCATATTCTGCTCAGAACGTTAACCATTTTCGGACTACAAGGGTATGTATCCGAAACCTTCAGCCATTATTGTATTACTAATAGATAGATATTGGACATTAGGGCATTCTTGCGTAGGAAGTTTTTTGTTTTCTACACAGGAACCCTAATAGCATTATGCCTCCACACCTCTCCAACATATATTAGATTCCTCTTGAAATTAAACTTAGGATACATCTTTGTCTTTGCGTGCCTCGGTTATATTTATATGAAAAAGGCATACCATATTTTTATAGAAGGCAGAGGTTTTGAGTACAAAACAACTACAAATCGTCATGAAGAGCGAGTGTAGTATGAACTACACGCCGGCTAGTTCGGAGACAACCACCATAGACCTTACAACTACAACACAAAAGAGCCTATCCTAAATTGAGAAACATACCCATGTCTCGACCGATGTTGAACACCCCCTAAGATCAACAACTCCAAATGGACTCCCCTTGTTGACACACCATCAATCCTTGAGGCCTAAAGGAGACAACAAGTGGATGGTGGGATTTGGTTGGTCCTGAGAAAGGTATCATCCTGGAACTACGCTTTAGCACGGAGACAACTACCGACTCTAAGTGGGAGCGAGGACGATGCTAACACACATCAACGATACCTCCACAAAGAGGAACAACACCCGTAGGTGCCATCGCTACTGACACTGACAAAGTTGAGCAAGACTTTCGTCTATATCATCGCACTTCTCCATTCCTTCCCATTGCATCGATGTTGCACCACCCTTGATGTCTTGCACCGATGCCACCATAGCACCATGTTGAGGTAGCCGCAAAATTGTGGTCCTCTGTCACCCCGCATGGCCGAGGACACGGCCCATCTTCTTCCACCTCCAACATCGACGAGGATTTGCAGCCTCAAAGCACCTCCATCACGGACCAGGGCCGCCACACCGCACGCCAAATGTGTTACCAACTCTAGGTAGAAAACCACACGTCAGTCATGAATCTTGTGACCCATATCGACCCCGCATCTTCTCATTCATCTCCCACGTTGTTGCTTGATACGTCCAAAACGTATCTACTTCCCCGAACACTTTTGTTATTGTTTCCCCTCTAAACTTGTGTGATTTGGATACAACTAACACAGACTGACGCTGTTTTCAGCAAAATTACCTTGGTGTCTAGTTTTTGTGTAGAAAATCAACTATCAGGAAAAATCCTGGAAAATATGCCAAAATCCTATTTCACCAGAAGATCCACGGAGCCCGAGTATGAGACGGAGTGGAGCCCTGGGGGCCCCACACACCATGGCGCACGGGTGGGCCCACCCCGTGCCTAGGGGTGCGTCCACCTCAGGCACCCCCTCGGCCTCCCTCTTCGCCTATAAGAATCCTCTTGACCTAAAAACCGAGGGGGGTTCGACGTTTTTCTAGAAAGAGTTCCGCTGCGCCGCCACAACCACAAACCGCGATTCCGAACCAGAAACTCCGTTCTGGCACCTTGCCGGGACGGGGAATTTGGGGAGGATCATCACCATCATCATCACCAATGCCTCTCCATCAACCATCAATGTTTCCCTCATCCATGAATGAGTAATCCCTCGCTGTAGGCTATGGGGATGGTAGGGATTGGATGAGTTCTATCATGTAATCGAATAAGATTGTTAGGGCATGGTGCCTAGTATCTCTTTTAGTGTTATTTGACTTTGTTGCAACTTGTTGTGCTTAATGCTTGTCACTAGGGCCCGAGTGCCATGATCTCAGATCTAAACTTATTATTGAATCATTATGATAGTATTGTTTGTGATCTTATCTGCAAGTTGTGTACACATATCATTGTCCGGATCCAAAGGCCCCGAAGTGACAGAAATTGGGACAACCGGAGGGGATGGCTGTCATGTGAGGATCACATGTGTTCACGTAGTGTTAATGCTTTGCTCCCGTGCTCTATTAAAAGGAGTACCTTAATTGCCAGTAGTTTCCTTGAGGCCCCGCTGCAACGGGCTGGCAGGACAAAAGATGTTGTGCAAGTTCTCATTGCGAGCACGCATGACTATATAAGGAGCACATGCCTATGATTGTTTAGTACTTGGATGCCTATTCTTATTTATCTGCAATTTCCCTAGATCTTGAAGTTACATGTTTAGACTCGTCCATGCAAAGCTTGTACATCCATCCATATGCCTACCACACTCATATCACACTATTTGATGCTACTATTACTATTGCTTTTGTTCTACTGCTGCTGTTGCTACTACCAAACTGTTGCTACTGATAAACTTCTGTGAGCAAGAACTATTTCCAGGTGCAGCTGAATTGAAAACTCAGTTGATAAGGCTTGCAAGTATTCTTTGTCTCCCCTTGTGTCGAAGCAATAAATTGGGTAATACTACCCTCGAAGACTGTTGCGATCCCCTATACTTGTGGGTCATCAAGACTATTTTCTGGCGCTGTTGCCGGGGAGCATAGCTTTATTTGTAAGTTCACTTGGATCTACTATTGTTCACTGCTAATCCTTTTATCATGGGGAAATCTCGTGATGGAAAGTTTCCTATTTTACCATCCACTACAAGAAGAGGTACAATCCTAAACACCTCTGCTGCTCTTGATTCACCGTCTGTTAAAAGTAAGCTTGTTACACCACCACCACATACTCATGCTACACACAGTGCTACTACTGCTGAATCTGAAACTGCTTTTGATACCCATGATGTTACTTCTACTGTGCTTGATGCGAGTGGCTCATTAGGTCCTTTCCTATATGCTACTATGGATGGTTTAAGAAATATTGAAACTCCTAGTGAAGACACTGTTACACTTGTTAGCTCACTTGAGTCTAGAGAGAGATATGATATTAATGATGGTTACATTGAGTTTACTAATGAATTTATTGAGGAGTGACAAAACACACATGGTGCTAGAGGTATTAAGAGTCTCCTTGAGAGACGTACCATTATTCCTAAATTGTCCTCTGATCCTAAGTTTGCCACCTCTCCCATAGATATTAATGATAAAGATTATGATTTCTCTCTTGATTTATCCTATTTACACATTGTTGAGAAAGAACCTTTCTATGGGACTGAAAATGAGAGTGCTATATCTCATATGAATGAGCTTTCCACTATGAGTGCTTTATTCTCTGATGATTTTAAGATGTGCAAGTACTTTGTTACTAAGATCTTCCCCTTTTCACTAAAAGGAGAAGCTAAGGCTTGGTTTAATAGATTATCTCCTAGCTCCATTGATAGCCCTGATTGCTTGATTGCTTCTTTCTTCTAGAAATATTTTCCTCCCAGTGCTAGACATGCGCTTTGCAGAGACTTTTTGATTTTAAACAGGGAGAAGAAGATCAATTGCCTGAGTCATGGACAAGGTTCTGTGACTTGATTCATGCACATCCTGGATGTCCATTACCTAAAAATGAGCTTCTTGATATTTATTATAATGGACTAACTGATTATTCTAGGACATACCTAGATAGCTTTGCTGACTGTGTTTTCAGGAAAAGAACTCCTATAGATGTTGAAGAATTAATGGCTAAAATAAGCAAGAATTATGATGATTGGACTTCAACTAAGCTAAATACACCTGAGCCTATTACTCCTAAACCAGTTGTGCCTGAACCAGTTCCAACACCAACACCAAAGAAGAGGGGAGTAATTGCATTAAATGATGAAGTGATGAAGGAAGCTAAGAAATGTCTAAAAGAGAAAGGTATTAGAGCTATAGATGTGAAGAATCTACCTCCTACAGAAGAATTATGTAAGCCAATTCCCCACCCATCTACTATTGAGGTACACTCTCTCCACTTTGATGAAGGTGATATTCCCTATGGTAAGCCTCCTGATCAATTCTTAGAGGAACTTGACACATTTATAGTTAAACAAGGTAATTTTAATAAACAAGTTTAGAATCATTTATTGGAAAACTCTAGATCTATTAATGAGTTGAAAGATATTGTGGAAAGAACTGTTAATGATATTAAAATGCTTTGTAAACACTTTCAAATGGTTCAAACCCAAATTGATCAACTTGTTAAGTTACAAAAAGATATGCTAGTTAATGCCTTAGGAGATAAACATGTTTATGGAATTAGAACTAGGAGTGGTATAGCTACTCAAGATCCTTTATATCCTGAAGGACACCCTAAAAGAATTGAGCAGGATTCTCAACAAGGTGAAAGTAGAGGTAGTCCTCGTAAGAGAAAGAAAAAAACATAAAATAGTTGAGGAACCACTTGAACCTGTTGTAGATCCTAATAGTATATCTGTCTCTGATGCTGAAACTAAGAGTGGTAATGATAAAAATGATGCTCCTGATAAGGAGGAAATTGAGGAAGAACCTGAGAAGCACACTAAGAACACTAGGTACAATAAGAAAGATTTTATTGCTAATAAACATGGTAGTGAGAGAGAACCTTGGGTGCAGAAACCTATGCCTTTTCCAAATAAGAAACACAAGTCAAAGGAGGAAGAACACTACAACAAGCATTGTGAGTGGATGAAACCTTTATTTTTGCAAATTCCTTTGACTGATGCTATCAAGTTTTCTCCTTATTCAAAGTATATGAAGGATATTGTCTCTAATAAAAGGAAGATTCCTAATGAGGAAATTTCTACTTTGCTTGCTAATTATTCTTTCAATGGTAAGGTTCCAAAGAAACTTGGTGATCCAGGTATACCAACTATTCCTTGCTCCATTAAGAACAATTATGTTAGAGTTGATTTTTGTGATTTGGGAGCTGGAGTTAGTGTTATGACTTTTTCTCTCTACAAGAGACTCCAGCTAGAAAAGTTTATACCAACTGATATATCTTTGCAAATGGCTGATAAGTCAACTAATATTCATGTTGGTATATGTGAGGATGTTCCTGTTCAAGTGGCTCATAATTGCTTGGTTCTAATTGATTTTGTTGTGCTTGAAATGCCTGAAGATGATAATATGTCTATTATTCTTGGGAGACCTTTTCTTAATACTGCAGGTGCTGTCATCAATTGTAATCAAGGAAAAGTAACATTTAATATTAATGACAAAGAGCACATTGTTTATTTCCCCAAGAAGGTTGCTAAGAGTTATTGCCTGAATTCCATTGAAAATATTGAGAGCATCAAGGTTGGAGAAATATATTGTCCAATTCCACAAGAAAGTTTCGAAACTATTATGATTGGGACCATTGCTATCCAGTTTGAGGTAACATAATCACTTCGTGGAGTGCAAAGTTTTGTTTCATATAAGATTGTTTTGGTGACAAGACTTGATCAACGTTGTTAACAAAAGGATTTTTATGAACAAAATAATGCTTCTCACTATGGTTATACTTGCTCACTTTTATCTTTTCTCCTTCCTAGTCTTTGCCTTTTCTCTTGTTAGCTTTATTTTTGCTAATTGTTTGCTTGTTAGAGTGTCTTAGAACTTCTGTAGTTTGGTTTTTGTTTGCTTTTGCTTCTTCTAAAAAAAATTTTTTGCGAGAAAATCAATTTTCATACCCTGAAAATTGGCCAAAAATAAAATTTCCCGAAAAATCCCAGAAAATTCATAATAATTTTTTCCTAGAAAAAAGGGGCAGAGGGACACCTGGAGTGGCCCAGGGGGACCCACCAGGACATCACACCCCTGGGTGGGGCGGCCAGCCCCCAGGTGGCGCCTGGCCAGGGTGTGGCCCACCTGTGGCCCTACAAAATGCCTCATCCCAGCCATCTTCCTTCTCTCTCCCAAAAAACACCGAAAAACTTTCTCAAGCTTGAGTTCCTGTTGTTCTTGCTCCCGATTTTTGATCTCCTTGCTCAGCCCATCTTTGCTGCTGATTTTTGGAGGGATTGCTCCTTGGTATGTGCCTCCTCCGCTTGTCCAATTAGATTTGTGATTGGTAGATTGTATCTTGAGTATTTTGCTGCTATAGGTGTCAGGTTGTGTGAGCTTGCATTCTTGTTCTATGCTTAGATATTTCATTTTGATGCATGTGTAGCCCTCCAGCAAGTTCGTATAGTAGTTTCTCATCATTTATCAACTTGGAAATCACTTGGTTTGATTTTTGTCTAAAAATTTCAGAAAAAAGGGTCATGGACAACCACACCTTTGGTGAAATATTTGAGAGTGATGCACCTAGGAGGTCAAGGACTTCAAGACCATCCTCACGAGCTAGGCCCTCTTATAATGAGGATCTCATTACATCGCGATTTGGCGACGAGGGAGATGAGGGGGATGCGCACTCTTCCACCTTTCCTTGCCCAACCTTTTTGCGGGCTGCTGGGATTCTCGATGATTTTCTAACCTTGGTTCGGAGGGTTGGACTAACAAGTTATATGCAGGATGAGAGATGATACGTCCAAAACGTATCTACTTTCTCGAACACTTTGCTATTGTTTTTCCCCTATACTTGTGTGATTTGGATACAACTAACACAGACTGACGCTGTTTTCAGTAGAATTACCTTGGTGTCTTGTTTTTGTGCAGAAAATGAACTATCAGGAAAAATCCCGGAAAATATGCCAAAAATTATATTTCACCAGAAGATCCACGGAGCCAGAAGGGGAGATAGAGGGGAGGCCTAGGGGGCCCAGACCCACCCCAGGCGCGGGCCCACTGACCCCGCGCCTGGGGGAGGTTTGGCCACCCCAGGCAGCTTCTCGGCCTCCCTCCACGTCTATAAGTTGCCTTCTGACCTAAAAACAGAGGGGGTTCGATAGTTTTCCAAAAAGAGTTCCGCTCCGCCGACGCCACGAGAAACCAAGTTTCGGATCCAGAAACTGCGTTCTGGCACCCTGCCGGGACGGGGAATTTGGAGAGGACCATTGCCATCGTCATCACCAACGCATCTCCATCAACCACCAATGTTTCCCTCATCCATGAGTGAGTAATCCCCCGCTGTAGGCTTGGGGATGGTAGGGATTGGATGAGTTCTATCATGTAATCGAATAAGATCTGTTAGGGGCAAAGTGCCTAGTATCTCTATTAGTGCTATTTGACTTTGTTGCAACTTGTTATGCTTAATGCTTGTCACTAGGGATCAAGTGCCATGATCTTAGATCTGAACTTATTATTGAATCATTATGATAGTATTGTTTATGATCTTATCTGCAAGTTATGTACACGTATCATTGTCCGGATCCAAAGGCCCCGAAGTGACAGAAATTGGGACAACCGGAGGGGATGGCTGTGGTGTGAGGATCACATGTGTTCATGGAGTGTTAATGCTTTGCTCCGGTGCTCTATTAAAAGGAGCACCTAAATTGCCAGTAGTTCCCTAGAGGCCCCGCTGCCACGGGTTGGCTGGACGGAAGATGTTGTGCAAGTTCTCATTGCGAGCACGTATGACTATATTTGGAGCACATGCCTAGGATTGTTTAGTACTTTGATGCTTGTTATTATTTATCTGCAATTTCCCTAGATCTTGAAGTTACATGTTTAGACTCGTCCATGCAACGCCCGTCCATCTATCCCTATGCCTACCGCACTCGAATCCTACTGTTACCGTTACTATTACTATTGCTATAGTTTCACTGTTGCTGTTACTGCTGATGTTGCTTTGCTGTTTCTACTTCAAACTATTGCTACTGATAAGCTTCTGTGAGCAAGAACTATTTCCAGGTGCAGCTGAATTGACAACTCAGTTGTTAAGGCTTGCAAGTATTCTTTGTCTCCCCTTGTGTCGAATCAATAAATTGGGTAATACTACCCGCGAAGACTGTTGCGATCCCCTACACTTGTGGGTCATCAAGACTATTTTCTGGCACCATTGCCATGGAGCATAGCTTTATTTGTAAGTTCACTTGGATCTATTATTGTTCGCTGCTACTCCTTTCATCATGGGGAAGTCTCGTGATGGAAAGTTCCCTATTTTACCATCCACTACAAGAAGAGGTATAGTCCTAAACACCTCTGCCGCTCTTGATTCACCGTCTGTTATAAGTAAGCTTGTCACACCACCACAACATACTCATGCTACACACACTGCTACTACTGCTGAATTTGAAACTGCTTTTGATACTCATGATGTTACTTCTACTGTGCTTGATGCGAGTGGTTCATTAGGTCCTTTTCTAGATGCTACTATGGCTAGTCTAGGAAATACCGAAACTCCTATTGAAGACACTGTTACACCTGTTAGCTCACCTGAGTCTAGTGAGAGTTTTGATATTAATGATGGTTACATTGAGCTCCCTGATGAATTTGTTGAAGAGTGCCGAAACACACATGGTGCTAGTGCTATTAAGAGTCTCCTTGCTAGACATACTATTATACCCAAGAAGTGCTATGATCCTAAGTTTGCCACCTCTCCCATAGATATTAAAGATAAAGATTATGATTTCTCTCTTGATTTAGCTTATTTAGATATTTTTGAGAAAGAACCTTTTTGTGCTACTGAAAATGAGAGTGTTGTGGCTCATATGAATGAGATTTCTACTATGAGTGCTTTGTTCTCTGATGATTTTAAGATGCGCAAGTACTTTGTTGCTAAGATCTTCCCTTTTTCACTAAAAGGAGAAGCTAGGGCTTGGTTTAATAGATTACCACCTGGTTCCATTGATAGCCCTGATTGCTTGATTGCTTCTTTCTTCCATAAATATTTTCCTCCCAGTGCTAGACATGCTGCTTTGCAGAGACTTTTTGATTTTAAACCGGAAGAAGAAGAGAAATTGCCCGAGTCATGGAAAAGATTCTGTTCCTTGATTCATGCATATCCTGGATGTCCATTACCTAAGAATGAGTTGCTTGATATTTATTATAATGGACTAACTGATGATTCTAGGACCTACCTAGATAGCTTTGCTGATTGTGTTTTTAGGAAAAGGACTCCTACAGATGCTGAAGAATTAATGAACATGATAAGCAACAATTATGATGATTGGACTTTAACTGAGCTGAATACACCTGAGCCTATTACTCCTGAACCAGATGTTCCTGAACCAGTTCCACCACAAACAACAAAGAAGAGTGGAGTTATTCCATTAAATGATGAAGTGATGAAGGAAGCTGAAAAGTGTCTAAAGGAGAAAGGTATTAGAGCTAAAGAAGTGAAGAATCTACCTCCTATAGAAGAATTATGTAAGCCAATTCCCCACTCATCTACTATTGAGGTACACTCTCTCCAACACTTTGATGAAGGTGATATTCCTTATGGTAAGCCTCCTGATCAATGCTTAGAGGAACTTGACATTTTTATTGTTAAACAAGGTCATATTAATAAACAGGTTCAGAATCATTTATTGGAAAACTCTAGAGCTATTCGTGAGTTGAAAGATATTGTAGAAAGAACTTCCAATGATATTAAAATTCTTTGTAAACACTTTCAAATGGTTCAAACCCAACTTGATCAACTTGCTAAGGTGCAAAAGGATATGCTAGTTAATGCCTCAGGGGATAAACATGCTTATGGAATTAAAACTAGGAGTGGTATAACTACTCAAGATCCTTTATATCCTAAAGGACACCCTAAAAGAATAGAACAAGATTCCCAACAAGTAGAAGATAGTGGCAGTCCTCATAAGAGGAAGAAAAAGAAACGTAAGGAAGTTGAGGAACCACTTGAACCTGCTATAGATACTAATAGTATATCTGTCTCTGATGCTGAAACTGAGAGTGGTAATAATGATGAGTCTCCTAATAAGGAGGAAGTTGAGGAAGAACCTGAAAAACACACTAAGAACACTAGGTACACAAAGGAAGATTTTATTGCTAATAAACATGGTAAAGAGAGAGAACCTTGGGTACAAAAAGCTATGCCTTTTCTAGGTAAGAAACACAAGTCAAAGGAGGAAGAACACTACAACAAGTTTTGTGATTGGATGAAACCTTTATTCTTGCAAATTCCTTTGACTGATGCTATTAAGTTGCCTCCTTATTCAAAGTATATGAAGGATATTGTCTCTAATAAAAGGAAGATTCCTAATGAGGAGATTTCTACTTTGCTTGCTAATTACTCCTTCAATGGTAAGGTTCCAAAGAAACTTGGTGATCCAGGTATACCAACTATTCCTTGCTCCATTAAGAATAATTATGTTAGAACTGCTTTATGTGATTTGGGAGCTGGAGTTAGTGTTTTGCCTTTTTCTCTCTACGAGAGACTCCAGCTAGATAAGTTGATACCAACTGATATATCTTTGCAAATGGCTGATAAGTCAACTACTGTTCCTATTGGTATATGTGAGGATGTTCCTGTTCAAGTAGCTCATAATTGCATGGTCTTAACTGATTTTGTTGTGCTTGAAATGCCTGAAGATGATAATATGTCTATTATTCTTGGGAGACCTTTTCTTCATACTGAAGGTGCTGCCATCAATTGTAATCAAGGAAAAGTAACATTCAACATTAATGACAAAGAGCACACTGTCTATTTCCCCAAGAAGGTTGTTAGAAGTTATTGCCTGAATTCTATTGAAAATATTGAAGGCATCAAGGTTGGAGAAATATATTGTCCCGTTCCACAAGAAATTTTTCAAACTATTATGATTGGGACCATTGCTATCAAGTATGAGGTAACATAATCACCTTGTGGAATACAAAGTTTTGTTTCATATAAGATTGTTTTGGTAACAAGACTTGATCAACCTTGTTAACAAAAGGATTTTAATGAACAAAATAATGTTTCCACTCTGGTTATACTTGCTTTCTTTTTCCTTCTCCTTCCTAGTCTTTGCTTTAACTTTAGTTTTGCTAGTTGTTTGCTTGTTAGAGTTTCTTAGAGCTCCTGTAGTTTGGCTTTTGGTTTGCTTTTGCTTCTTCTGAAAAAAACTGTTTCTGCGAGAAAATCAATTTTCATACCCTGAAAATTGGCCAAAAATAAAGTTTCCCGAAAATCCTAGAAAATTTAAAATAAATTTATCCTCGAAAAAAGGGGCAGAGAGGTACCAGAGGTGACCCAGGGGACCACCCCTAGGCCCCACACCTATGGTAGGCGCGGGCCCACCACTGGTGGCGCCTAGGGGGGGTCTGGCCCACCTAGGCCCGTCTAGGCTGCCTCCTCAAAGCCACCTTCTTTCTCTCTCCTAAAAAACACCAGAAAACTTGCTCAAGCTCGAGTTCTTGCTCGCGATTTTTGATTTCCTTGTTCAGCCCATCTCAAGTGCTGATTTTTGGAGGGATTGTTCCTTGGTATGTGCCTCCTCCACTTGTCCAATTAGATTTGTGATTGGTAGATTGTATCTTGAGTATTTTGCTACTATAGGTGACAAGTTTTTTAAGCTTGCATGCTTGTTCTATGCTTAGAAACTTTGTTTTGATGCATGTGTAGTCTTCTAGCAAGTTCCTATAGTAGTTGTTCATCATTTATCAACTTAGAAATCACTTGGTTTGATGGTTGTTTAAAATTTCAGCAAAAGGAAGTCATGGACCATCATACCTTTGGTGACACTTTTGAGAGTGATGCTCCTAGAAGGGCAAGGATCCCAAGGTCATCTACCAGCTCCAGACACTCATACAATGAAAATCTCATCACTCCGTGGTTTGGTGACGAGGGAGATGAAGGGGATGCTCACCCCTCCACTTTTCCTTGTCAAACTTTCTTGCGAGCTGCTGGGATTCTTAATGATTTCATGGCTTTTATTGAGAGGGCTGGTCTAACAAGTTTCATGCAGGATGAGAGTGCACAATATGCTTCACTTACTAAAACATTTGTGGAGAGTTTCTCCGTCACCAATAGTTTTTTCGATCCTTCTGTGTCTTTCAGACTTTATAGCAGGGCTTATTCTATGCCTTTGAAGAAATTTTGCAAGGCCCTAGGACTTGGTACAAATGGGTCATCAAAGAATATTACAGCTCTTCCCGCTGATTTGTTGGAACTATACCGAGGAATAACCAATGATGATGACCGCAGAGCTCAACGAGGGAAGATAAAGAACATTCAACTTCCAGCCATCAGGTACTTCACCTACTATCTTACCACCAGTGTTCTTGGTAGGGAGAATACTAGCAATATATCCAGCTATCAATTGGCCTTCTTAGCTGCTGCGCTTTATAGTGAGGATAAGTATAATCTTGGTTCCCTCATTGCTCGCCGTTTAGCTGCTAGGGGACCCATTTATGGGGGAATTATTGCTACTCGTATCGCTGCTGCCTTGAACATTGCTGTTGACCCCCATGATACAGTTTTGGCTCCTCAGAGACTTGATCTTGCTGCCATGAAGGCGCACCACTTTGTCACCTCTAGCTCTACTCTTGAGAACTTGGTTTATAGAATGTTGTTTACTAGCGGGGAAGAGAGAGAGATCCCTCTACCCCAAACCACTTTGTTCAGTATTTCTCAGGGACCTTGGTCACGCTCGAAGGCGGAGATGGATGAGTTGCTGAGTTCTCTTAACTTCCACGTACACTATCAGGGGTAAGTGCCCTCATATGACCCTGCGCATTACACGGGGGAGGCCTCGAGCTTGTACCAGGACGAGGGAGTTTCCTCGACATACTATGGAGGTGCATCTACTTGGGCACCATGAGATTGAGCCCCGCTTAGGCCAAAAGCCTAAGCTTGGGGGGGAGGTATACCGACATCACACTCATCTATATATCATGTTCGGTCGGTTCTTTGTATATCCATTATTTTGCTTTCTTTTTTGTTTTTGTTGCTTCTTTCTAAAAACCCAAAAATACCAAAAATATTTTCGTTGTTTATCTTGGTTTGTTTCTTTGCTTTGGTTTGCCTTAAAAAAATCCAAAAAGATTTTGCTTTGTTTGGTTTGCTTTGTTTTTGTTTTTTCTTTGTTTGCTTGTTTCTAAAAAATCGAAAACACCAAAAATATTTGTTACTCTTCTTTGGTTTTGTGAGTTCTTTGCAGGGTTTAGCCGTCCTCAGTGGACTTTGGTTTCATGTTAATTATTCAAGTCACACAAGTGAAGGGCAATAATGAAGATTAAGACAACTCAAGGTGTGGTAAGAGGCTGGTAACGAACTCTATTTGTTTCATTTTTGTACATATACTCATCATTGTGAGCATGCTTAGCCTGTTTGTGTAAGGTGTATGTCATTATGGATGCTTAGTAGTTCTTGCTTGTCTATGATTAGCTCCAGCTTGGTAATAGTTTGTAGCATGTCATATGAATGTTTGCTTGCATTGTTTTATTCATACTTTGGTATGATATTGTGGTATCCTCCTCTGACTGTTCATGTGAATCGACTTGGCACATGCTCACGCATGCATATGACTAATCAATAGTCAGTAAGCCTCGATGATTTATTTTGACTCAGAGTTCTTGTATCACTTTCATGCCATAATTAGTCATGTTTTGTTGCAAGCATGATTATGACAGTTATTGCACTCTCGTTTGTCGCTCCCTGTCTATTACTAGCCTTCACTTGCACTGAGTACGTGCTCTACCTGTGCTTCCAACTCCCCAAAACCAATATTGCCAGTTGTGTCCACCATACCTACCTATTAGCATCATTTGCTATTTCAGTGCATATTCTATATGCCATGTTTTCTTCCAAAATAAAATGTTTGTCTGTTTTGAGAAAGTTAGTTAGTAAAGCTCTCACGAACTTGATGGCACACTTTATTCCTTGCCCTTAATAATCTTGAACTATTGTGACTAGTCCATTAAAGTTATATGCTTGCTTATTATATACTGGGAGTCAGCAGAACCATGCTGTCACGGGGAACGCTTTCAACACTTTTTGGATAATTCTATCCATTGATACCTTGCTCTTTTGTTTGCGGATGTCAACGATGCAAAATGAGAGGGGGACTTGTGAGTCCATGGAGTTTGTATTCTGTATTAGAGAAACGCCTGGGCCGCTAGCCTAAGCCATGCCTAATCATGGTGGAAACTTGTAGCATCACCATAGTGAGTCATCTATGAAGCATCCTCAATAAAAAACTATGCATATGGTAAATAAAAAAGATTGCTGAGATGCTCATTGTCCGCTTGCCTTGTCACTTTGGTTATGGGAAAGATCTTGTACCATATGCAAGGGGTACCCCGTTGGCGGTTCTCGATGATATGCAAATACTTACAATGACAAGAACTTGCCTGGACCCAAAGTTGAGTAGTATGCGCAGTGGCCCTCGCACTCAAGGGGACTTGGGATTTTTAGTATATGGTCTGTCAAGCATATAAATTCAGAGTGGACCTCACTTTCACCTTAACCACATAAAGATGCTTATGATAGGGGCAATGAGAGCTCAAAGCTAATGAGTACCTTCCTTTCATCATTAGGAAGCCTTTCAAACCTTCACAAAACCATTTTCACAACCTTGTTGAGTCACCACTTATTCTATGAGAACCTTCTTGAGAGCATAGTTGTCATTCTTGTGTTTGTTCCAAAACTTGGTTAATTGTGTTATGACTTTGATGCGTGTATCCCTGTTATCTTTATCTCTAGTCTTCATGTGAACTTCAGAGGTGCCTCGGCATTTATATTGTGCTCTTCAAACAAAGGCAAGCGAGATACCACTCTATCATACCTTATAATGAGCATTGCAATGTTGCTTATGTTTATGTTTCATGCTACCTATTATTATTGAGTTGGTTTCTCTTCATAGCCTACAATGACTATTGAGTAGACTTAGTTGCATACTCTTTATTATGAATTGTCTAAGCATCTACTCCTGTGATGAGAATATATACATCATATGAAGCAAAGTGTTCGTGAAAGTTCTTTTATCGCACTCAGTTTTCAACTGAATTACTTGAGGACAAGCAATAAGCTAAGCTTGGGGGGAGTTGATATGTCCAAAAAGTATCTACTTTCTCGAACACTTTGCTATTGTTTTTCCCCTATACTTTTGTGATTTGGATACAACTAACACGGACTGATGCTGTTTCCAGCAGAATTACCTTGGTGTCTTGTTTTTGTGCAGAAAATGAACTATCAGGAAAAATCCAGGAAAATATGCCAAAAATTATATTTCACTAGAAGATCCACGGAGCCAGAAGGGAGACAGAGGGGAGGCCTAGGGGGCCCAGACCCACCCCAGGCGCGGGCCCACTGACCCCATGCCTGGGGGAGGTTTGGCCACCCCAGGCAGCTTCTCGGCCTCCCTCCGCGTCTATAAGTTGCATTCTGACCTAAAAACAGAGGGGGGTTCGATAGTTTTCCAGAAAGAGTTCCGCTCCGCCGACGCCACGAGGAACCAAGTTTCGGATCCAAAAAATCCGTTCTGGCACCCTGCCGGGACGGGGAATTTGGAGAGGATCATCGCCATCGTCATCACCAACGCATCTCCATCAACCACCGATGTTTCCCTCATCCATGAGTGAGTAATCCCCCACTGTAGGCTTGGGGATGGTAGGTATTGGATGAGTTCTATCATATAATCGAATAAGATCTGTTAGGGGCATAGTGCCTAGTATCTCTATTAGTGCTATTTGACTTTGTTGCAACTTGTTATGCTTAATGCTTGTCACTAGGGTATTGTTTATGAACTCCGAGTGCCATGATCTCATATCTGAACTTATTATTGAATCATTATGATAGTATTGTTTATGATCTTATCTGCAAGTTGTATACACATATCATTGTCCAGATCCAAAGGCCCCGAAGTGACAGAAATTGGGACAACCGGAGGGGATGGCTATGGTGTGAGGATCACATGTGTTCATGGAGTGTTAATGCTTTGCTCCGGTGCTCTATTAAAAGGAGCACCTTAGTTGCCAGTAGTTCCCTAGAGGTCCCGCTGCCACGGGCTGGCTGGACAAAATATATTGTGCAAGTTCTCATTGCGAGCACATATGAGTATATTTGGAGCACATGCCTAGGATTGTGTTGGGGATATGCTATAGGGGTATCCTCATAGCATGTCTCCTATCCGGATAACCCGGGTGGCCCACAGTTGGTAGCATGGCCTATGGCCTGCTGGGCGGCCCAGTTAGATGGATCCAGAAGGGAGGCCCATGCCGGATAAAGGAAGGCTACGGTTGGAGTCACCGACGTACCCGAAGCCTTGGAGTACAAGACACGCAAGACTAGTAATAGACGGTGTAGGACTCTGTAACCTGTCCGGCTAGGACTTTTCCCTGTAACCCTAGGACCTGGCGATTATATAAGTCGGGCCTATGGGAGAATTTAGGGCACAATCTTAGACGACCAAGTAGCGATTAGCACACACCTCGCACAGTGAACCAATCCATGTAACTCGGCGTATTGCCATTATAGTGATTTATAGCAGGAGTAGGATTCCGCCACCGTTGTGGGATCTAAACCTGGGTAAGTTGTGTTACCTTGTACCTGTCAACCGTCCGCCTTCCCCCACGTCTCTAAACACGCACTTTGAGGACCCCTCCATGGCGTACTCGTCAGCAATACCACGACAGTTGGCGCCCACCGTGGGGAAAGAGGCGCTTGCGGCTCTTCAGCGGGAGAGGACCAAGATCTTCGCGGGAATCAGCGAAACCGTGGCCATCGGTCGCATTCTCTTCTCCGACAACGTTCCGATTGTCCCTCCCGACGAGTTCTGGATCCCGGCGAAGACGAACCCTACACGATGTTCGATCGTTCCTATCGGAGACATCCACCTCTTCATTGGCGAAACCGACTCGGGAACTAGTTCCCTGGGAGTCGGAGGAGCATCAAGGCCCGCACGGACCGCCTACGGGCATGAAATGTTCGTGGAAGGATCGATGTCGGATCTCTCTTTGGTGTTTGCCAGCAAAGATCAGAAAAATTCAAGGCCCAACCAAACCGCCCCTGTGCAGGAAATAACAGTGGAAGATCACTGCAAGTCCGCCGGCTCCGCCCGTGCGTCTAGACAGCAGGGATCCAAGTTCGTCGGCGTGGTTACCATCTTCGATCTGGCACGTTGCGTTCAGAGAGAGGGAGAAAACCCCCGTGATTACCTGGCCAGGTGGCTCCGTATACGAGCCGATCTGGCCCACTACCCCAATGATGATGCTATGTATCACTTTGTGGAAGGACTGGACCATGGCACGCTTCTTCGGCATTCTCTAAGACGGTAGCAGGTGTCGGGACGCCTTACCTTCGAAGGCATGGTGAATACCGTCAACAACTATGCAGAGGCTGAAGCAGCAGCCCAGACAGCACTTGCGCTCATTGACGGAGCCCCTCCGATTCAGCCACCGCCACCACCGCCTCCGGCCGCCATCATCGCAGCTGCACCGCCACCTCCAGTCATCGTCGCTGTTGTTGCACCTCCACCCCCCGTCATCGAGGAAGTCCTGGCACCCTCTGACTCTATGATTGACGCGCTATACTCCGACTTCAGCGCAGACTCGGAGGAGATAGATTTCAGTCCAGAAGAGCTAGACTCCGCCATGCAGGAGATGGAGGAGGAGTACACGCGCGACGAGCAAGCCAACAATGCCGTCGCGTCTTGAGAGGTGTTCGTCACCATTGGGACGACGATGGATGAAGATCAACCCAGACAAGATCCGCCTACAGCGCTGGAAAAGGGGAAGGCGCCACTTATTGCTGCTGACGATGATCGTGCAAAGGTCATGCCTCCTCCGCCCAATCCAGTGAAACTGCCACAGGAACTCCGCACCGGCCCAAGCAACAAAAACACCGCAAACTTGCCACCTCCGGCATCTACGTCTTCTGCTGCCCAAGTTACTCCGGCTGACAGAGTGATGTACGGCAATCTCCTCGTTGAGCCACTGGCCGTAGCTCATATCCGGAACGTGACTCAGCTTGACGAGAAGCACCAGCAACTGCTGGAGGAAGCGTAGGCCATCGCGGAGCAAGGCGCTAAGCTAGATCAAGATCTGGTCAACACGCAGAAGTCCATAGAGAAAGCTAGAGCAATGGAGGCCGAGTACAAGACTCTGCTGCAGCAGCAGAAGGACAAGAAAGCTCCGGCTCACGTCATCAATGATATTGGTGTACGTCGAAACCTAGGATGGGCTCCCCCGAAGCCGGCACAAGCCAAGCCATACATTGATAGTGAAGGCATACATGTGATGCCCACTCCACTCCTCAACCTCGCTGTCACCATGACCCTTCTGGAGCAGGATAGATCACCCGAGGCAGTGGACCAGGTCTTTGACCAAGTAGCCAAGGCGGTGAAGCAGCAGGAAAAGGCCACCTCTCAGAGGCTTGAGTCTGACCCAACATTTTGCCAGTCTAGGTAGCATAAACCACCAAGGGACAGATCTCCTCTTGATGCCAGGTCCCAGACGGGTTCATCAGAACGAAGACGGAGGGATGCGCGCAACAGGAAAGATGATATCCCCATATCCTTCGACCACAGAGAAAAGGCCTGACCTCCTCGCACATCGCCACCACCCCGATCCCCCCGACATCGCGAAGACCCCAAGGCTCACAATCGTACGGATATGCCTCCACCAAGGCAGTGCGGCATCGTCATCCGCGACAACACGGAGCAGACCCGTCATGACGGAGAGCGCAACCAAGGACACCAGAGCAGGTCACGCCATGACCCTTCGTGTCCGATAAGCAATCGCGACAAGCGTGAGGCGTCGCAGGAAGGTAATAGCAAGAAGGCTAACCCACCGCCACCTCCGCCTCCGTCGCCACCCAGCAGTCACCATGGTGGAGGGGGCCCGCATCGTTCACGTAGCCCATCCCCTATTGACAAGAAGAAGAAGAACCCAGAGCCGTACGATGCACGTTCGCGGATCGATAGGATCCACGAGGCCCATGAAGGACCATACCTGGGACCACGTTGTTTTGGACCTGTAATACGGTCCGCAACTTACCCCAAAGGTTTCCGGATTGACAAGACCATCAAGCCCTATGACGGCACCGCCAAGCCAGCCACATGGTTGCAGGACTATAGCAACGCAGTGGAAATTGCCGGAGGTAACCCCAATGTTGTCGTCAAGTACCTCCCTTTGATGTTGGCAGGCACGGCCCATCAATGGATCGACGACTTGCTGGAGAAATCCATCTGCAATTGGATGGACATGCAAGAAGCGTTCACCAAGAACTTCGAGGGTACGTACAAGCGTCCCTGCACTATTGGCGATCTACAGCGGTGTGTGCAAGAGAAATACAAGACATCTCTGTAACATCCCTAAAATCATGTTTCAAAACTCATGCATATCATCCTTGCATCCATGATCATTTAGGGTTTCATTTCAAAATCATTTCAAAAACAGGAGCAAATATTGCTCATTATTTTATGTATGAATACTCTAGCCTTTGTACTACTTGCTAATGAGAAAGGTACTAATATTCATTCAGTAATGTTTTGAGTTCAAACTTAAGTGATTTCAAAAGCTTGAACAAGGTTTCAAAACAAAGTATGAAATAAAACCAAGTTTATGCCTATTATTATATCTCATAAAGTCTTAGTTTTATTTTATTTTCCAAATGACCCAAGTATGTTTTTGTAAACAGAAGTGTTTGACACATATTTGAGTGCAATGTACACTGTACAAAAAGCTAGAGAAGGTTTGAATTCAAACTGAATTGAAATGGAGTTTGAAAACCAATTCTAGAAAACCAAACAGAAAAAGAAAAGGAATAAAGAGGAAAAAAAATAAGCAGCAAGCCAATCTGGCCCAACCCAGCCCAACTCGACCCAGCTAGCCCAGCAGCCTCTTTATTCACACCCGCACCCACTGAGTCGCTGACCGCCTGGACCCATCCCTACTCCTTTACTCTCGCTGACAACCACGGCCCACACAACTGTCATCGTCTCCACCCAGCGACCAGTTCATCCCCAAATTACGCCGGGCGTTTCCTGTTTAAATTCGCGGCGTCAATTCCCGTTAAATGCCTGAGTAAATCTCGCACGCGCCCTTGCTACTTAAACCCCCTCTGCCCCCTCTCCATTTTCCCCCAAACCCCAAGCACAGAGCGCCCCCAGGCTGCGAGAATTCCTCGCCGCAACCTCGCTGCTCCGACGAGTTCGCCGACGAATTCCGGTGAGCACCGCAATCCCCTCTGCCTATGGTTCATGCTGACTTGTTATACATCTCCGTGCGCACCTACTGATGCTTTCCGTTTGCTCACGCATGGTCTGTAGCCTCGGCAACGTCAACGACTGAGCTCCGCCGCCCTCTACTTGAACTCCGACGACCTTTTCCCGTAAGTCCCAGCCTCCCCTCTCCCTCTGTTTGATACGCGTGAGATCCCCAGTGTCCTGCGCACCTAACGACACCTTTCTCTCGTCTTAGCGTGGCCCAGAGCGTCGCCAACGTCGACGAACAGAAGCCACTGTTGCCAGGGACTACTCCGACGAGCAATCCGCGACAACTCCGAGCGCCCCTTCGCCAACCGAGCATACATCGAGCTTCTCCTCGTCACGACGATTCTGGTGAGCATCCTCCCACCTCCCCGGGCGACCTAGTTCACCGGCTCCGCCACTGACTGAGCGCGCCGCCGCCTGTCGCCGCCGCTAGCGCCGCCACTTGTTGGTCTTTTGCTAAGGGCTGTTCGATTTAGATCTAGTGGACACGATAGATCATAAGTGAAGCGGTATGTTTTAATCAGAGTCGCGCGTTTTAGTTAGATCCAACGGCTCGCAGACGCGATCCAGCGCGAAGCGGCACCAAACAGTTAGAAGGCGCCGCGTGGCACGAGTTTGGTTTTAAAATTTGGAATTAGATCTATTAGATGTTTGAATTTGTTTAAATCATAACTTTTGATTCCCACGTCCAAATTTGACAAATTTTATATCAATGGAATCAGGAGAGAAAGCCCTTTCCATATATGCAATGTGTTTAATGTTTTGTTTCTGTTAAAATGGTTATTTTTACAGAAACATATGTAAGCCTATTTTATGTATAACAAATATTTGAGAAATGTTTTAATGTTCAAATAAAGGTTGTTTGGCAAGTTTTGAACTTGTTTATGAATCAGTACTGTGCACTTGTCTTGTTGAGTATAGAAAATTCATCACATATCATATTGCATGCATCCATATATTTTGCTTGTATCTATTTTATATGTGATTTGGTGCTATCATTTTATGTGTAGATTTTGGTGAAAATAGTGATTGTGATTGTGAGGATTGTAGCTACTCTCCAAACTACCAAGGCAAGTGGTGCTTCATGATTTATTCCTATGTTTTTTAAACTATGCATTAGAAATATTTTGCTAGTCTTGCATGGTTATTTTGAGCTATATGCTATGCTTGGGAAATCCTAGTAGATGTAGAATTGCTAGAAATATTTCTAAGTCATATCAATGCCATGCTTAGCCTAGCTAGTAGCAACCAAGGGTGGTTATATATTCATGCTATGAATATATATTTCTAAGTCTAGGGACTATGTTTTTGCTTAATAAAACAACTAAGTGAATGAAACACCTGGGTGGAATGGAAAGAATGGGTTATGTTGAGTGGTTACACAAGGCCCATTTCTATGGTTTACCTTGTGTATCTCACTTGTGGAAAGCCACCCAGGAACAAAGGGATTTGAGATGCCATATGTTAAGAAGCTTCTAGTGCAGCCACTTGGCAATATGGGCTCTGCCTGGATCATATAGGTTGCAACAACTTAGCCATTTGGACAGTTGGTGGTAGTGGGATGATAGGTTGGAGCGCGTCCCTTTGGTCTAAGGGAAGGCTTCTGAAAGATCCTGTCTTGGTGAAAATCAAGTCTCGTGGGGAAAGTGCACAACCTCTGCAGATGGAAGAATCTAAGTACTTAGCCATGTCCCTGGTATTGGACAACTTGAGCATCAAGACATGGAAGCTATCAAGAATCTCCTCATCCCAATTTTCTAAGTAAAAACTTGTGGTTGAACAAGGGAGAAGGACCCCAATGTCTATTGGTGGTTCCTTGGAAAAGACTTTGACAAAGAAAAACTTAGTGTTTTTCAACTGATAGGTAAAAACCTATTTTGAGCAAAGCAAGCCTAAGCTACACTTAGCCAAAATGCATATAGTATTTAGTCCACCAATATTCTATTAAGGTATCACTTGCCAATACTATTCCAATGTATTGACCCACTGTGGCTGTAACTTGTGATGTTGCAGGATATTGTGATGATGATTAGGAGTCATGAGTCTACACTCAACATGCTTTCCTGTGGCACATGAAGATGAAGACTTATTTATCTTATTATATATTTGAACTCTTGTATTAGGCATGTGGCCATGGAGTTGTAAAAGACTATGTTTGTCTCTGGAATGATATGTAATAATGACCTTTGTTTCTGTGTACTTCATCTTAAACTGTGGATGCTAGCATTGATCCAGGGACTAGCATTGCAATCACAGGGATCCTTTCCTTTAAAAAGGAGGGATCTTACAATCTCGCGCCTACCTCTCCCACTGGCTGGATATGAAGAATTCCTGCGTAGGAGTGCACGCTCAGGCCGCCATGGCCGCCTTCATCGATAGGGTGGAAAGGGGCACGTTGCTCCGACATAAGCTGAAGCGCTTGCAGGACAATCACCAGCTTGACTTGAACCAGATGATTCAGTTGGCTAGTGAGTTCGCAGCTGCTGACGATGATGCTCGCGGCTCCTTGCCGGCAGCGGCCGTTCCAACTCAAGCTCGAAGGAACAACAGTACAAAGTGGAAAACCGCTCTAGAAGAAAACCAATCTCCCGACATGGTCGCCATGACCTTTGCAGGACGAGGTGATGGCGGACAACGTGGCCGAGGACGGGGAGTTGGTCGTGGGCAGCAACAAGGAAATGAAACTACCTCGGCACCGCTCCGCGTTCCCCAAACCTATGAAGAGTACAATGATATGTTGTGCCTCGTACACCTCTATGTCAACGGCAAAGCCACCCATACCAATCGACACTACAAATTCATCAACGACCTAAAGGAAGACCCGGAGTCCGACTACAAGCAAAGTCGGAAGAACAGACCGTGAGGCAAGGGCAGGGGGAAGAAGGAGGAGTCCAAGGATTCAAGCGACATTGACGAGGATGTTGACCCCAAGCACGCCGCCAAGGGCGACGACAAGGGCAAGAACCCCTTCGTGAAGAAGGCGCCAGTCTACCACACTTTCCTTGGCACCCCCACTGTCCGACAACAGAATAACTCTATGAGGATCCTGATGGCTACTCTACCCCCAGTACCCCAGTACCTGTGCTGGTCGGAGGTTCCAATTACTTGGGACAGGACGGACCACCCAGACCTTATTCCTACGGAGAACGAATACGCCATGGTCATGAACCCCTTGATTGACGGCGTGGAGTTCACCAAGTGTATGGTGGATAGTGGAAGCAGCATCAACATCATGTACCTGGATACTATGCAGAAGATGAACTTGACGGAGGCAAACCTAAGGTGGACCTACACCATCTTCCACAGCGTCGTTCCTGGTCGAGAGGCTCGGTCCCTTGGATGCATCACACTTCAGGTTGCCTTTGGCGATGTTAATAATTACCGCAGGAGCGCATGACCTTTGAGGTGGTCCCCTTCAAGAGCGTGTACCACGTCATATTCGGCCGCGACATATTCCACACGTTCATGGCCAAGCCATGCTTCATCTACAACAAACTCAAGATACCCGGACCAAACGGTTTCATCATCGTATCCGGAAGCTTTACCAAGGCAAGGGACTGCGAGATTAATGAAGCAGCCTTTGCGGAAGCTGTCCTCTACAGCGAAGAATTCAAAGAGATCCAGAGCAAGGTCGATCATTCAGAGATGCCCGCGTCGAAGAAGCAGATCTCCGACTCCGCTCCTGCATTCAAGGCCGCCATCGAGACCAAGCCGATGGAACTTGTGGTAGGCGATGCCTCCAAGACCACCGCCATTGGGACAAACCTGGATCCCAAATAGGAAAGCGCGCTCGTCGAGTTCCTTTGTGATAATAGGGACATCTTTGTCTGGCAACCTGCCGACATGAAAGGTGTACCTAGGGAACTTGCCGAGCACAACTTAAACATTGATCCAAAATGCAAACCAGTGAAACATCCTCTACGACGCTTCAGAGACGAGAAGAGACACGCCATTGGCAAAGAGATAGCTAGGTTACTTAAGGCTAGATTTATCCGAGAAGTCCTTCACAACCGATGGGTGGCCAATCTTATACTTTTCCCCAAAAAGGGAACCAAAGAATTAAGAATGTGCGTTGATTACACCGGCTTGAACAAGGCTTGCCCCAAAGATCCGTTCGCTTTGCCTCGCATTGACCAAGTCATTGACTCGACGGCTGGGTCAGAACTTTTGTGTTTTCTCGATGCATACTTAGGATACCACCAGATCAAGATGAGGAAGTCGGACCAATTGGCCACTTTGTTAACTACCCCATACGGCACATTTTGCTATGTTATGATGCCCTTTGGGCTGAAAAATGCAGGTGCTACGTACCAGCGGACAATGCAACGTTGCCTTCACGACCAAATTGGTCGGAACGTTCACGCCTATGTGGACGATATCGCGGTGATGTCCAAAAAGTCAAATGACTTAATCTCCGACTTAAAAGAAACCTTTGGTAATCTCCGGAAATAGAACATGATGCTCAACCCTAAGAAGTGCGTCTTCAGGGTTCCAGCCAGCAAATTGTTGGGTTTCATTGTTTCCCAGCGTGGAATCGAGGTTAACCCGGAGAAAATCAAGGCCATCTTAAACATAAACTATCCGACATGCCTAAAGGACATTCAACGACTAACAGGTTGTGTTGCAGCAGTTAGTCGGTTCGTCAGCCGACTTGGAGAGAAGGCTCTTCCGCTGTACAAGTTGCTGAAGAAGGCAGACAAATTCATGTGGACGGACGAGGCAGATGCAGCATTGAAGCAGCTCAAGGAGATTCTTTCCTCGGTGCCCATCCTTGCAGCACCCGAGCCTGGAGAGCCTGTGTTAATCTACATGGCGGCAACCAACCGGGTAATCAGCATCGTCGTTGTGGTAGAGCGGAAGGAACCAGGCTATGAGCACGTCAATGACCAGTTTACTATGTGAGCGAGGTCTTGACGGAGTCCAAGCAGCGTTACCCGCACTACTAGAAGATAGCTTATGGAGTATTCCTTGCTTCTCGGAAGCTGAGGCATTACTTTTAGGAGCACCCAATCACAGTGGTGAGAAAGACTCCACTGTCCGACATTATCAACAATAGCAACGCTACGGGAAGGGTCACGAAGTGGGGCATTGAACTTGCCACCTTCGAGATCACCTACAAGAGACGCGACGCTATCAAGTCACAAGCCTTGGTGGATTTTATCGTAGATTGGACGGATATGCCAGATGCTACTCCGTTGCCGGAACCAGAGTACTGGGCGATGCACTTTGACGGATCAAAGCTGCTCAACGGCTCGGGGGCTGGTGTATTGCTACAGTCACCAACAGGAGACAAGCTACACTATGTTATGCAGATCCACTTCGAGGCTACGAACAACATGGAGGAGTATGAAGCACTCATTCACGGACTACGTGTAGCCAAGGATATTGGCATCAAGCGCATAGTTTGTTGTGGAGATTCCGACTTGGTTGCCCAGCAGGTGCCCGGCACCTGGAATGCGCGGAACCCTATGATGGCGACATATCGAGAAGAAGTGGACGAGATAGCCAAGAGCTTCTTGGGCTACGAAGTCAAGTATGTGCCTAGGGAGCAAAACGAGGCGGCTGATCTGCTATCTAAGCTTGGATCAGGGCGCAAAAGAATTCCGCCAGGTGTTTTCCTAGAGCATCTACGTACACCATCCGTGAAGGGAGCCGACATTGACAATCCGGATAGAGCTGACTCTTTCGTCCACATGGTGGCAAAGGTCCCTCTAGCTTGGACAAGACCGTTCATGGAATATCTCGAACATGGAACTTTGCCCGACAACGAGGTTGAACGATGGCAAATAGTACGATGAGCAAAGGGTTATACCATAATCAATGGACAACTCTACAAAAGGAGCACCACTGGTGTATACCTAAAGTGTGTTTCCCAGCTAGAAGGTATTGAAATCTTACACGAAATCCATCTCGGAGATTGCGGGCATCACGCTGCTCCTCGATCGTTGGTCGCGAAAGCCTTCCGGCAAGGATTCTACTGGCTGACCGCGAAGGCGGACGCCGACAAGATGGTTGAGACATGCATGGGATGCCAGTATTATGCCCGACAACCACATGTTCCTGCTGAAGAATTGCGAACAATACCAATAACTTGGTCGTTTGCAGTCTAGGGGCTAGACATGGTGGGACCGTTACAGACGGCACCATGTGGGTTTACGCATATGCTAGTAGCAGTTGATAAATTCACCAAATGGATAGAAGCTAAACCCATTAGAAAGCTTGATGGGGCAACTGCCCTCAGGTTTGTCTAGGATCTAGTGGTGAGATTTGGTCTCCCACATAGCATTATCATCGACAACGGCAGCAACTTGTCACTCGGAGAAGTGGAGGCTTATTGTTGGGAGAAGGGCATTCGACTTGACCTTGCATCTGTGGTACACCCACAATCCAATGGTCAGGTTGAGCGAGCCAATAGATTAATTCTGCAGGGAATCAAGCCACGTCTTGAGGCACCGCTACATAGAGCAGCTGGAGCCTGGGCAGAAGAATTGCCATCTGTGCTGTGGAGTTTACGAACTACACCCAACAGATCCACTGGCTACACCCCTTACTTCATGGTATATGGAGCAGAAGCCATCCTACCTTCCGACATACTTCATGATGCACCAAGAGTTGCCGCCTACGACGAAGATGACGCTGAAAAATCCAGACGCCTAGATGTGGACCTTCTCAAGGAGGAGCACGTTTTGGCATGCCAAAGATCCACCATCTACCAGCAGAAGCTACGCAGCTACCATAGTCGCCACGTTCAGCATCGCTCGTTTAAAGAGGGGGATTTGGTGCTCTGACTTAAGCAGAAGAAGTCACACAAATTATCCCCGCCATGGGAAGGACCGTTCATCATAAGCAAGGCGCTACTCAATGGGTCTTACTACCTCGTTGAGAATCTAAACTGAAGGATAGACCCAACAAGGATCATAAGCGTAAGCGACGTGACCTGGATGATGACTACCCGGAGCTTGATCGGCCATGGAACATAGCACAGCTATGTCCTTTTTACACTTAGCATTTTTTATCTAATTGTGTACCTCTTATATGATCAATGAAATAAAGCTCTCTGGTTCACTCATATTTCTGAGTCTTTTACCTCCTTTAGTGTTCATTTTTGGATCATATAAAACCTTTATGCACAAGCTTTGCGATTGCACTTGTGAAAATTCTGCCTACGGGCGTTAGCTTAAGTTTTCTGGTCTACACGTTCTTTGTCGTTTTTATGTGGATTCTGGAGTAGTGACTTTTGGCACTTATTTTTGGCGATATTGTGCTTAGGTTATTGACGGTGCCATTGGGCATCATCACCTGAGCGCGTGGTTCCGACAACGAGTCTTTCGACTCACGAAAAGTCAAGCATAAAAACCAAAGTAATGGATAAGCCAGCACTTAAGTAGCAGGGCATACATCATTTTTTTCCGCCTTAAGTTAATACATAGTTTTTTCTGCATACACATCAAAGATGAAACAAATATTACAAGTTGTTTTTCATTCCTTTGGCGCAGGCGACTTGGAAGTAGCGTCATCGGCAGCAGGAGAATCACCCTCGAAGTCGGGAGTGTGAAGGGACTCGGAGGAGCTTTGGTTGTCGCCATCGATGGTATTCATTGGCACGAAGACGTTGACGTTGAATAACTCGGCAACTGTGGTGTCATAACCCGTGAGTGACGACAAGATGGACTCATGGTTTATCTCCTTGCCATCATCATCCACGTCGGGTATGCCAGGGGTTACCATGTCGATGTCGGCATCTTCATAGTGTGCCTTTACCATGGACAGCGCCATCCTTTCACCGGCCCGTGCACATGAAGCTTTCCAGCTTGTGATACGCTCGAGGGCTCGGCGCAGGATCTCCGAGAACTTCGCCACAGAGTCCGATGCCTTGATATTGATTTGGAGGGGCTTGGCAATCTCTTTGGCTTGCGCGATGGCGGTGTTGATGAAGTTGCCGGCAAGAACCATGCATTCCTTTGCTGGAGGAGCCGACCGGGTTAAACCCATAGGAGCCGCAAATTCCGACAAAGAGAACATGAGTTCAAAAATTCAGAGTATCTAGACTACAGAAATCCAAGACGTAGAATCACTTACTGAAGATGCTAGCCTCAGCTTGCCAGAGGGTATCCGCCAAGGAGTCCCGTTCTTGTTGAAGGAGCTTGTACGCCTCATGATGGTGTTGATTCTTCTCATCGGCAGCTTTCTTCTGATCTCTTAAGATCGAGATATCCTCCTTCAAGCGGTTCATCTCTTCGGTGGCGGAGTCCTGCAGGGCTTTCATTGACTCCTCATGCATCTTCAACATGTCCTTCCTCTCCTACTTAAGGATCTTGTTCTCGCTATCCAGCTCTTGAATGTGCTTGGATTGCTCGACAATGTCCTTAGCTTTGGCAATGGTTTCTACAAGTCGGAGAAAGCAAAGAACACAGTGAGTACTCGGAGAATACACAAGTTCAAGTCGGAATACGAAAAATAAAGGAAAAACAGATGCTTGCTCTTGATGATCTGTTCATTCAAGAAGGCAGTTTTACCCTTTTCGGCTTCCAAGTCCGCGGGCATCTTCTGGTACTTGTCGTTGGCCATGCCCCTCCGAGCATTCTTGTTCTGTGAAAAAAAGAAGAATTAAACGTTGTTTGGTCTACTTGGAGCATCTAGCCGAAAATTTTCCACCTAGACGCTCGGGGGCTACAGCGAGAGTTTTTAACTTAGCAATATGCTTAGTCTTTCTTTAAGCATCTAGTCGGAACTAATTCAGTTCTCGATTAGAAGCTTGGGGGATAAAGTATAAAGGTTTTAACTCGGATGTATGCTTAGCTTTTCTTTAAGCATCTAGTCGGAGCTAATTCAGTTACAACTAGAGGCTTGGGGGCTACAGTATTGAAATTTATAACAACTGCGTATGCTACTCTTAAAGCATCTAGTCGGAATAATTCATTCCACCTATATGCTTGGGGGCTACATTGAGAGGTTTTCTAGCTTAGTCACTCTTAGAGCATCTAGATGCAAAGACCTATGGTTTTCCGTCTAAATCCTCGAGGGCTACAGTGGGATACTCATATGAAATGTAAAAGGTAAATAAAACTTACAAGTGCACTGATCTTGAGGTTAGTAGCACTCTCGGTCAGCAGCTTGCCAAAGGATACACTGTTTCCTTGCAAGATCTCTGCTTGTTGGAGGAGCTCCTATAGACCGCACGTCGGACATGTCGGTGCCACACCAGGAACCAGAGTAGTGCTATCCGGCGTAAGTACCAGATAGACTATCTTTGGATACTCTATGGTTTTCTTGGGTGCGGGGGCGCCACCTACGGCAGAAGTACCAGCTTCCACCACCGCCTTACCGCCACTGATGGAATCCTTAGCCGGAGCTTCAGCCATTGGGTGTGCGGCACTCTCCTGCGTCGCCTGCTTGCCGACAACAGCAATCTCGATAGAGGCACCTGAGTCCACTTCCATGGCGGAAGGGACAGATGCTTCCTTAGCTTGTGAGCTTGTTGGAGCGGAGGAGGGTTTAACGCTGGGAGTGACAGGGGCGATGGCGGGAGATGCGTCGCGATGCAGCATGTCCTTGATGGTTCTAGAAGCCCCCAATGTTTTGGAGGTCTTCTTCAAGCTGGTCGTGGCTTTCTTCCTAAAACATGCAAAATGCATAAGTACAGGAACAAGGCAGATAAATGGACAATGTCGGATAGAAAGAAGCTTACACAAGAGGGGGTGCTTTGGCAAAAGGGATCCCGATAGTCTTTCTTTTCTCCGCCTCCAGGGTGGCGGTAGTCTTTTTGGAGGCTCCACCCTCTGTCTTCTTCTTATTGCCTCCGTCGACAGCGTCAGAGGTGGAGCTCTTCCGCTTTCGTGCCAACGGAGCATCGTCGTCGGATACGATGGTGACTTCCTTCATCTTTGGATCATAGATTTGAGGAGCCATGCTGTCCTCGTCTATGTCGCTAAGCTGTTAAGGTAAAGAACCTCCGTGTTAGATGAGATGGAAATTGCTAGACGGGAGAACTGGAGTATATGTCATACACAGAAAATAAACAGTTACCTTTGGGCACTTGCTGTCTACGAACATGTCGTAGGTGATGGTGAAGCCACGCTTCTTGTCCTTCACCTTAACGATGTCCTTAAGACGGAGCTTGACAGAGTCGCTCGAGAAATTGTCCACGGAGATGCGAAGGCTATCCCTTCTATCGCTGGTATACTCGTGTTGGAGATATGCCCTAGAGGCAATAATAAATATAGTTATTATTATATCTTTGTGTTTATGATAAATGTTTATATTCATGCTATAATAGTATTAACAAGGAAACATTAATACTTGTGTGAATTGTAAACTTAAATTGAAGTCCCTAGTATAGCCTCTATACTTCACTAGCTTGTTGGTTAATAGATGATTGTGGTTTCCCTATCATGAACATTGAGATGTTATTAACAACAAGATCATATCGTTAGGAGAATGATATGGTGGACATACTCCTATAGATAAGCGTAGCATAAAGATCAAGTCATTTCAATAGTTCAATTGCTATATGCTTTCTGATACATAGTAACCTAATTCCTTCGACCATGAGATCATGCATATCACCTTTAATGGATGGATGCTTTGATGTCATCAAACACCACACCGTAACAGGGTGGCTATAAAGGTGGTATTGAGTGTTCGGAAAGTATTGGTTGAAACACATGGATCAAGAGTGGGATTTGTCCATCCATATGACGGATAGATATTCTCTGGGCCCTCTCGGTGAAATGTCATCCAATTAGCTTGCAAGCATGTGACTGGGTCACAAGGGATCACATATCACGGGAACGAGAAAAGAGTACTTATCAGTAACGAGGTTGAACTAGGTATGCAGAGATACCGAAGATCATAACCTCGGATAAGTAACATATCGTGAGACAAAGGGAAATTGGTATCGTATGTAAGTGGTTCATTCGATCGCAAAGTAATCGTAGAAATATGTGGGAGCCATATGAATTTCCAGATTCCTCTATTGGTTATTGATCGGAGAAGTGTCTCGATCATGTCCGCATAATTCACGAACCGTAGGGAGACACACTTAAGGATTCGACGTTGTTTGAGTAGTTATGGAATTATGAGAAAGAGACCGAATGTTGTTCGGAGTCTCGGATGGGATCCGGGATATCACGAGGTGATCCGGAATGGTCCGGAGAATAAGATTCATATAAGGAAAGTCCCGTTTCGGAGTTGGGGAATGGTTCCGGTGTTTTCATCGGGAACATTCTAGAAGGTCCCGGAATGTCCGGCACTCCGGGGGGGAAGGGGTACATGAATGTGTCATTGCATGTTGGAATGATTGCATCATGTACTAAGTGTTCTCGCTGTCCGAAATAAAGGGTTAATTCAAATCCTAATTGGAAAAGTCAAACTGCCAGTTTTCGGTCAAACTGCCAGTTTCGGAAAGTGGAGAAAGAGGAGGAGAGGTGGAGGCCGAGTTGGAGGAGGGTTCCTCCCCTAGGCCGGCGCACCTCCCAAGGCCGAGTTGGGGAGGAACTCCTCCCCTTGGCCGCCGGCCCTCCCACCTATAAAGGGAGGGGCAGGGCTCCCCTCTCTACACAACACAAGTTTCCTATCCTCTAAACTAAACCCTAGATCTAGACCCCGGTTTAGAGCTATTCGGTTTAGAGCCTTCTAATTGGTTTAGAGCCCTCTAATTGGTGTGTCTAATTACTAGACCACTAATAGCCTCTCTCATAAGCTCCACCATACTCGCACCGGCTTAAGGCGAAGCCCTGCGGGATCTCCCCTCTACCTCCGGTACCACGCCGTTGTGCTGCCGGAATCGCGAGGAGAGTGCTACAACCTCCGCTGCCTGCTGGAACAAGGGAGAGGAAGGTCTTCGTTGAGTACCGAACGTGTGACCGACTGCGGGAGCGCTGCTGGAACATGGCGCCAGAAGGATCGTCTACGCGATCTTGAGATCGGAAAGAGTACGACTACATCACCCACGAGAATCTGCTCTCGTTAAACACTTTGGAATCTTCGAGGGTGAGTTATTCCATCGACTCGTTGCTACAATCTAGTAGATAGATCTTGGCTTGTTTGTTTGTATGCGATAGAAAATTTTTGTTTTCCATGCTGCGAACCCCTACAGTGGTATCAGAGCCGTGTCTATATGTAGATCTGTTGCACGAGTAGAACACAATGGTCATTGTGGGCGTTGATGCTTTTATTGTAGATTGCTTTTTGTGTACTTTGCATCTTGCGGTATGTTGGGATGAAGCGGCCCGGGCTAACCTTACATGACATCGTTCATGAGACTTGCTCCACGCTTAACATGCAACTTGTATTGCATAAGTGGCTTTGCGGGTGCCTGTTTCTCCTAGCATAGTAAAGATCCAATTTACAACGGGTAATCAACAATGCTAGTATCAATGTTGTGGTTCTTGTTCGTAGGTTAGAACGACACTTATGGAAAGCCCCAAACCACGTAAAATATGCAAAGAAAGTAGAAGCGTCTAACTTTGTTTTGCAGGGGTGTGCAGTGATGTGATATGGCCATGATTGTTATTATATTTGATGTATGCAATGTTCCTTATTGTAAGTTGGCAACCGGCAGGAGCCATATGGTTGTCTTTAATTTCTGTTAAGACCTGCGTGTCTATTCAAAATAGTTGTAATAGTTGAAGCTGGTGGACGACAACCATGAAGAAGCGTCATTGACCTTGATGCTATGCCGGTGATGATGGAGATCATATTCGTGCTTGAAGATGGAGATCGGAAGCACAAAGAAGAAAGGCCATATCATATCACATATTATGAATTGCATGTGATGTTAATCCTTTATGCATCTTGTATTGCTTAGTAGACGACGGTAGCATTATAAGATGATCCCTCATGCACATAAATTTCAAGTTCTAAAGTGTTCACCCTTAGTATGCACCGTTGCCAAAGCTTGTTGCTTCGAAGCACCACGTGATGATCGGGTGTCTTTGATTCCGCGGGTGAATACAACGTAAGCAAGCCAGATTTGCTTATGCGGTAGCTAAGGTTTGATCTTGACGAGCCTAGCATGTACAGACATGGCCTCAGGAACACGGATCGCCGAAAGGCAAAGCATGAATCATATAGTAGATATGATGAACATGATGATTGTTCGCCATTAAAACTATATCGGCTCTCGTGATGATCGGTGTTGATATAGTAAATTTGGTTCGTGTGATCACTAAAACAATGTGAGGGATGTTGTTTTGAGTGGGAGTTCACCTAGTTTAATTTCATTAATTAATTTGAACTCAATTTGTCATAAACTTAGTCTAAACTATTGCAAATGTGTTGTAGATCAATGGCAGCCCCTACCATCAATTTTAATGCGTTCCTAGAGAAAGAAAAGTTGAAAAACAATGGAAGCAACTTCGCGGATTGGTTCCGCAATTTGAGGATTGTCCTCACAGCTGGTAATTTGACCTATGTGCTGGATGCACCGCTAGGTGACCCACCTGCAGCTGATGCTACCGATGAAGTAAAGAATGTTTACCTCGCTCGGAAGAATCAGTACTCCATAGTTCAGTGTGCTATCTTGTATGGTTTAGAATCGGAGCTTCAGAAAAGGTTTGAAGAGTCAGATCCATATGATATTGTCGAGGATCTCAAATTAATCTTTGAGACTCATGCGGCAATTGAAAGTTATGAAGCTTCTGAAAAGTTCTTTAACTGCAAGATGGAAGAGGGTAGCTCCGTCAGTGAGCATGTGCTTAAGATGTCTGGGCACGCAAATAAACTTCAAAGTTTGGGTATAGTGATTCCTAATACTTTGGGAGTTTACCGCATCCTCCAATCACTACCACCAAGTTACAAGAACTTTGTGATGAACTACAACATGCAGAACATGAACAAAGAGTTGCCAGAACTATTTGCTATGTTAAAATCTGCAGAAGTGGAGATCAAGAAAGAGCACCAAGTGTTGATGGTCAATAAGACCACCAAATTCAAGAAAGGCAAGTCTAAGCAAAAGGGACACTTCAAGAAGGGTGGTAAGAAAGTTACCATGCCAACGAAGAAGACCAAGGCTGGACCTAAGCCTGAAACTGAGTGCTTTTACTGCAAGGGAGAAGGTCACTGGAAGCGGAATTGCCCAAAGTACTTGGCGGATTTGAAGAACGGCAACATCAAGAAGAAAGGTATATTTGATATACATGTTATTGATGTGTATCTCACTAGTATTCGTAGTAGTGCCTGGGTATTTGATACTGGTTCGGTTGCTCATATTTGTAACTCGAAACAGGAGCTGCAGAATAAACGGAAGCTAGCGAAGAACGAGGTGTCGATGCGTGTGGGAAACGGATCAAAGGTTGATGTGATCGCGGTCGGCACGCTACCTCTTCATCTACCATCGGGATTAGTTTTATACTTAAATAATTGTTATTTGGTGCCTGCGTTGAGCATGAACATTATATCAGGATCTTGTTTATTGCGAGACGGTTACTTGTTTAAATCAGAGAATAATGGTTGTTCGATTTATATGAGTAATATGTTTTACGCACATGCACCTTTGATAGATGGTCTATTCTTATTGAATCTCGATAGTAGAAATACACATCTTAATAACATTGAAGCTAAACGTTTGAAATCAAGCGATAATTCGACCTATATGTGGCACTGTCGTCTTGGTCACATTGGAGTGAAGCGTATGAAGAAACTCCATTCCGATGGACTTCTTGAATCACTTGATTTTGAATCACTTGAAAGATGCGAGGCATGTCTGATGGGTAAAATGACTAAGACTCCATTTTCTGGTATAATGGAGCGAGCTACAGACTTATTGGAAATCATACATACCGATGTGTGTGGTCCAATGAGTGTAGCATCGCGCAGTGGTTATCGTTATGTTCTTACCTTCACGGATGACTTGAGTAGATATGGGTATATCTATTTCATGAAACATAAATCCGAAACTTTCGAGAAGTTTAAGGAGTTTCAAAGTGAGGTAGAGAATCAACGTAACAAGAAGATTAAATTTCTACGTTCTGATCGTGGAGGTGAATATCTAAGTTACGAGTTTGGCGAGCATTTAAAGAAGTGCGGAATACTTTCACAATTGACACCGCCGGGAACACCACAGCATAATGGTGTGTCTGAACGTCATAATCGAACTCTCTTAGATATGGTTCGTTCTATGATGTCACTTACAGATTTACCGCTATCATTTTGGGGTTATGCATTAGAAACAGCCGCATTCACTTTAAATAGGGCACCATCTAAATCCGTTGAAACGACACCGTATGAATTATGGTTTGGGAAGAAACCTAAATTGTCGTTCCTTAAAGTTTGGGGATGCGAAGCCTATGTAAAGAAGTTACAGCCGGACAAGCTTGAACCCAAAGCGGAAAAATGCGTCTTCATAGGATACCCGAAGGAAACTATTGGGTATACCTTCTATCATAGATCCGAAGGCAAAATCTTTGTTGCCAAGAATGGATCCTTTCTAGAGAAGGAATTTCTCTCGAAAGAAGTGACTGGAAGGAAAGTAGAACTCGACGAGGTTGTCGAACCTTCTCTCGAAATTGCGAGTAGCGCAGCACCGGAAGAAGTTCCTGTGGTGCCTGCACCAATAAGAGAGGAAGCTAATGATAGTGATCATGAAACTTCGGTTGAAGTTGCTACAGAGCCTCGGAGGTCAACGAGAACTCGTACCACTCCAGATTGGTATGATTCCGTTATGAATGTCATGTTGGTGGACAACACCGATGACCCCGAGACATATGAGGAAGCGATGATGAGCCCAGATTCCAATAAATGGCAAGAAGCCATGAAATCCGAGATTGGATCCATGTACGAAAACCAAGTATGGACTTTGGTGGACTTACCGGATGGCCGGAAGGCTGTCGAGAACAAATGGATTTTCAAGAAGAAAACAGATGCTGATGGTAATGTTACTGTCTATAAAGCTCGACTTGTCGCAAAAGGGTTTCGACAAATTCAAGGAGTTGACTACGATGAGACTTTCTCACCGGTAGCGAAGCTAAAGTCTGTGAGGATTATGTTAGCAATCGCTGCATATTATGATTATGAGATATGGCAGATGGATGTCAAAACAGCATTCCTCAATGGAGACATTGATGAAGAGTTGTATATGATACAACCCAAAGGTTTTGTCGATCCTAAAGACGCTAACAAGGTATGCAAGCTTCAACGGTCCATCTATGGATTGAAGCAGGCATCCCGAAGTTGGAATCAACGTTTTGATAAGGTAATCAAAAGTTTTGGTTTTATACAAACTTATGGAGAAGCTTGTATTTACAAGAAAGTGAGTGGGAGCTCTGTAGCATTCTTAATACTGTATGTGGATGACATATTGTTGATTGGGAATGATGTAGACCTTCTTAATAGTGTCAAAGAGTATTTGAATAATAGTTTTTCAATGAAGGATCTTGGCGAAGCAGCTTACATATTAGGCATAAAGATTTATAGAGATAGATCGAAACGCCAAATATCATTGTCACAAAGTACATATTTGGACAAAGTTCTAAAGAAGTTTGGAATGGAAGAAAGCAAGAAAGGGTTCTTGCCCATGTTGCCCAATACGACCTTGAGTAAAACTCAAAGTCCGACATCGGCAGAAGATAGAGAAAGGATGAGTAAGACTCCCTATGCCTCAGCCATAGGATCTCTAATGTATGCCATGCTATGTACTAGACCCGACATCGCATATGCTGTTAGTTTAACTAGCAGATATCAAAGTGATCCAGGAGTGGATCATTGGACAGCGGTCAAAAACATCCTTAAGTACTTGAGAAGAACTAAGGATATGGTTCTTTCTTATGGAGGTGATGAACAGCTCGTTGTTAATGGTTACACCGATGCTAGTTGGAACACCGATCCGGATGATTCTAAATCACAATCTGGATACGTATTTATTTTGAATGGTGCAGCAGTTAGCTGGAGGAGTGCAAAGCAAAGCGTTGTGGCGAGATCTTCAACTGAATCGGAATACATGGCTGCTTCGGAGGCTTCACAAGAAGCGATATGGATGAAAGAGTTCATTACAGAGCTGGGTGTGGTTCCTAGTGCGCTGGACCCAATGTCTATCTACTGTGATAACATGGGCGCCATAGCCAATGCGCAAGAACCAAGGTCACACAAAGAAGCTGAAGCATATCAAGCTACGTTTTCACGCTATTCGAGAACATATCCAGGATGGGGATATAAAGATTTGCAAAGTACACACAGATCTGAATGTGGCGGATCCGTTGACTAAACCTCTCCCGAGGGCAAAACATGACCAACACCAAACTGCCATGGGTGTTCGGTATATTACCATGTAATCTAGATTAGATGACTCTAGTGCAAGTGGGAGACTGTTGGAGATATGCCCTAGAGGCAATAATAAATATAGTTATTATTATATCTTTGTGTTTATGATAAATGTTTATATTCATGCTATAATAGTATTAACAAGGAAACATTAATACTTGTGTGAATTGTAAACTTAAATTGAAGTCCCTAGTATAGCCTCTATACTTCACTAGCTTGTTGGTTAATAGATGATTGTGGTTTCCCTATCATGAACATTGAGATGTTATTAACAACAAGATCATATCGTTAGGAGAATGATATGGTGGACATACTCCTATAGATAAGCGTAGCATAAAGATCAAGTCATTTCAATAGTTCAATTGCTATATGCTTTCTGATACATAGTAACCTAATTCCTTCGACCATGAGATCATGCATATCACCTTTACTGGATGGATGCTTTGATGTCATCAAACACCACACCGTAACAGGGTGGCTATAAAGGTGGTATTGAGTGTTCGGAAAGTATTGGTTGAAACACATGGATCAAGAGTGGGATTTGTCCATCCATATGACGGATAGATATTCTCTGGGCCCTCTCGGTGAAATGTCATCCAATTAGCTTGCAAGCATGTGACTGGGTCACAAGGGATCACATATCACGGGAACGAGAAAAGAGTACTTATCAGTAACGAGGTTGAACTAGGTATGCAGAGATACCGAAGATCATAACCTCGGATAAGTAACATATCGTGAGACAAAGGGAAATTGGTATCGTATGTAAGTGGTTCATTCGATCGCAAAGTAATCGTAGAAATATGTGGGAGCCATATGAATTTCCAGATTCCTCTATTGGTTATTGATCGGAGAAGTGTCTCGATCATGTCCGCATAATTCACGAACCGTAGGGAGACACACTTAAGGATTCGACGTTGTTTGAGTAGTTATGGAATTATGAGAAAGAGACCGAATGTTGTTCGGAGTCTCGGATGGGATCCGGGATATCACGAGGTGATCCGGAATGGTCCGGAGAATAAGATTCATATAAGGAAAGTCCCGTTTCGGAGTTGGGGAATGGTTCCGGTGTTTTCATCGGGAACATTCTAGAAGGTCCCGGAATGTCCGGCACTCCGGGGGGGAAGGGGTACATGAATGTGTCATTGCATGTTGGAATGATTGCATCATGTACTAAGTGTTCTCGCTGTCCGAAATAAAGGGTTAATTCAAATCCTAATTGGAAAAGTCAAACTGCCAGTTTTCGGTCAAACTGCCAGTTTCGGAAAGTGGAGAAAGAGGAGGAGAGGTGGAGGCCGAGTTGGAGGAGGGTTCCTCCCCTAGGCCGGCGCACCTCCCAAGGCCGAGTTGGGGAGGAACTCCTCCCCTTGGCCGCCGGCCCTCCCACCTATAAAGGGAGGGGCAGGGCTCCCCTCTCTACACAACACAAGTTTCCTATCCTCTAAACTAAACCCTAGATCTAGACCCCGGTTTAGAGCTATTCGGTTTAGAGCCTTCTAATTGGTTTAGAGCCCTCTAATTGGTGTGTCTAATTACTAGACCACTAATAGCCTCTCTCATAAGCTCCACCATACTCGCACCGGCTTAAGGCGAAGCCCTGCGGGATCTCCCCTCTACCTCCGGTACCACGCCGTTGTGCTGCCGGAATCGCGAGGAGAGTGCTACAACCTCCGCTGCCTGCTGGAACAAGGGAGAGGAAGGTCTTCGTTGAGTACCGAACGTGTGACCGACTGCGGGAGCGCTGCTGGAACATGGCGCCAGAAGGATCGTCTACGCGATCTTGAGATCGGAAAGAGTACGACTACATCACCCACGAGAATCTGCTCTCGTTAAACACTTTGGAATCTTCGAGGGTGAGTTATTCCATCGACTCGTTGCTACAATCTAGTAGATAGATCTTGGCTTGTTTGTTTGTATGCGATAGAAAATTTTTGTTTTCCATGCTGCGAACCCCTACAACTCGTGCATTAGCTTTGAGCGGTGCTGCAGAGGTTGAATCCGCCTGATGAACCAGCACATGGCTAGGTCCAAGCTGGTCAAACCTGTCTCTACGAACCACTCTATCCTCCTTATGGCACGGGAAGTGTCGATGTCGGAGGGAAGGGAGGACTGGGATCTCCATGTCGAAGTTTCGGCGGCGGCTCCATCAACGAAGTCCGGGTACGTTACTTGTCGACCGTCCAGAGGGATATCTGGGCCATAGAAGTAAGTACGCGGCCAGTTCTTGCAGGACTCGTGGCCGACAATGTCGGGGAACCGCCGGCCAGGACGAATCTTGAAGCTTATGGTGCCACAATTTCTAAGTTCATCCTTGCTGGCTCTGGCTTCGCGTTTGACGGTGAAGAAATACACAAAGAGATCTAGCCTAGGCTTAATACCTAGGTAACCCTCGCAAAGCGCCGCATAATTGCTAAGCGCTGGGATACTATTAGGAGAAAGGTTTTGGGGCTGTACTCGGTAGTGGTTCAAGACGGCAAGGAAGAAGTTAGAGATGGGCTGGGAGACGCGCGTACCAATTGAGCTTTGAGGTACACCTTTTCCCTGGCCTGGGGAGAAGGTGTGACCTCGCCGGTCGACGCCGCCCGCCAGACGAGCCCCTCCGTCGTAGGGAGGTATCCCTCGGTGATCAGCTCCTTGATGTCGCGGTCCGTGATGTCTGAACCGCGACAATCGCCTTTGTGGGGATCAAGCTCTTCCTCCAACGGCTCCAGCGCCGCTGGATTGTGGTCACCGCCGGTGGTCTCGACCACCGCGGAGACGGGGATGACCAGGACCTCTAGGGGCACGATGATGGAGCTTGCCGGCTTCGCCCAATGCCGCCATCGAGGGAGTAGAGCTGCTGCTGGCCATTGCGTGAGTTTGAAAGTGACTGGCGAGATTGGGAGTTAGGGTTTTTCGCAAGGTTGCGCGGAGAGCTTGAAGAGGCGCTCGCTGGAGGAAGAAGACGATGCGAGGAGAGAATGAGGTGAAAAGTAAAAGTTCCACCGCAGTTACTATTTATGATCTCCAGCATCAAGATTCGTGCAGCTTGATCGGACGGTTGCTGCGTAGACGACGTGTGTGCGGACGTGCGCGGAAATTTTGCCACATCCCCAACCGTCGCCGCCAACGGTTTGTATTGCTCGCGCGGGAAAATCCGACATGATTGTGTTCTCTACATGTGTGAGTTACGAGGCGCCGCTGACCTACGTTTGCGTCACCCTAGCTGTCATAGGCAGATGAACCATCACATCAGAAGATTCCGGCATGGACGGATCCAGTCCGGCTACGGATGAGTACGAAGAAAGATTCAGCATTTCTCCGTCTTACTAATCAAAGACGAAGAAAACCTTGCAGGGTTCTTTGGGAGGACTACAAGATATTGCTTGACGATTTGCCGACATCCATCTAGGTGGAGCATTCCACATGAAGAGGCAAGACAGCGCAAGATCTCAGAGTTCTCCGGGGGCTACTGTTGGGGATATGCTATAGGGGTATCCTCATAGCATGTCTCCTATCCAGATAACCCGGGTGGCCCACAGTTGGTAGCATGGCCTATGGCCTGCTGGGCGACCCAGTTAGATGGATCCAGAAGGGAGGCCCATGCCGGATAAAGGAAGGCTACGGTTGGAGTCACCGACGTACCCAGAGCCTTGGAGTACAAGACACGCAAGACTAGTAATAGACGGTGTAGGACTCTGTAACCTGTCCGGCTAGGACTTTTCCCTGTAACCCTAGGACCTGGCGACTATATAAGTCGGGCCTATGGGAGCCTTTAGGGCACAATCTTAGACGACCAAGTAGCGATTAGCACACACCTCGCATAGCGAACCAATCCCTGTAACTCAGCGTATTGCCATTATAGTGATTTATAGCAGGAGTAGGATTCCGCCACCATTGTGGGATCTGAACCTGGGTAAGCTATGTTATCTCGTACCCGTCAACCGTCTGCCTTCCCCCACGTCTCTAAACACGCACTGTGAGGACCCCTCCATGGCGTACTCGTCGGCAATACCACGACAGATTGTTTAGTACTTGGATGCTTGTTATTATTTATCTGCAATGCCCTAGTTCTTTGAAGTTACATGTTTAGACTCATCCATGCAATGCTCGTCCATCCATCCCTATGCCTACCGCACTCGAATCCTACTGTTACCGTTACTATTACTATTGCTACTGTTTCACTGTTGCTATTATTGCTGCTGTTGCTTTGCTGTTGTTACTACAAACTATTTCTACTGATAAACTTCTGTGAGCAAGAACTATTTCCAGGTGCAGCTGAATTGACAACTCAGTTGTTAAGGCTTGCAAGTATTCTTTGTCTCCTCTTGTGTCGAATCAATAAATTGGGTAATACTACCCGCGAAGACTATTGCGATCCCCTACACTTGTGGGTCATCAAGAGCATGCAGTATGCTATGCTCACTAAAACCTTTGTGGAGAGCTTCTCTTTTTCTAACAGCTTGTTCAAACCATATGTGTCTTTCAAAATTTATGGCAGGCCTTACTCCATGACATTGAAGAAATTTTGTGAGATCCTGGGTATTGGTACAACTGGGATGGTGAAGAAGATTCCAGCTCAACCCACTGATTTGTTGGAGCTCTACCGTAGGATAAACAATGATGATGGCTATAGAGCCCAGCAGGGAAAGATAAGAAATATTCAACTCCCATCTATCAGGTACTTTGCTTATTATCTTGCCACTAGTGTTCTTAGTAGGGAGAACACTAGCAATATTTCCAACTATCATTTGGCCTTCCTAGCTGCTGCTCTCAACAATGAAACCAGGTACAATCTTGGTTCTCTCATTGCTCGTTGCTTAGCTGCTAAGGGACCCATTTATGGAGGTATTATTGCTGCACGCGTTGTTGCTGCTTTAGACCTTGTTGTTGATCCAAATGATACAGTTTTTGCTCCTTAGAGGCTTGATCTTGCTGCCATGAAAGCGCATCACTTTGTCACTGCTAGTTCTACCCCTGAGAGCCTGGTTTATAGAATATTATTTACTGATGGGGAAGAGAGAGAGAGATTCCTCTACCCCAAACCACTTTGTTCAGTATTTCCCAGGGACCTCTGTCACGCTCCAAGGAGATGGATGAGAAGTTGCGCATTCTTGGCTTCCATGGACACTATCAGGGGGACACGCTCTCGTACGACCCCTCTGTGCGCTACACAGGGGAGTTCTCGAGCTCGTACCAGGACGAAGGGGCCTCCTCGTCGTATTACGGAGGTGCACCTTCTTGGTCACCATGGAGTTGAGCCCCAGTTAGGCCAAAATCCTAAGCTTGGGGGGGAGGTATACCGACATCACACTCATCTATATATCATGTTTCGTCAGTTCTTTGTATATCCATTATTTCGCTTTCTTTTTGGTTTGTGTTGCTGCTTTCTCAAAACACAAAAATACCAAAAATATTTACGTTGTTTCTCTTGGTTTGTTTCTTTGTTTTCTAGCTTTGGTTTGCCTTAAAGAAAAATCCAAAAAGATTTTGCTTTGTTTGTTTTTGCTTTGTTTGCTTGCTTTAAAAAATTGAAAACACCAAAAATATTTGTTGTTCTTCTTTGGTTTTGTGAGCTCTTTGTAGGGTTCAGCCGTCCTCGGTGGAATTTGGTTTCATGTTATTATTCAAGCCACACAAGTGAAGGGCAATAATTAAGATTAAGACAACTTGAGGTGTGGTAAGAGGCTGGTAACAAACTCTATTTGTTTTCATTTTTGCACATATACTCATCATTGTGAGCATGCTTAGTCTGTTCATGTAAGGTGTATGTTATTTATGGATGCTTAGTAGTTCTTGATTTCTTGTGATTAGCTCCAGCTTGCTAATAGTTTGTAGCATGTCATATGAATGTTTGCTTGCAGTGTTCTATTCATAACTTGGTATGATATTGTGGTATGCTCCTCTGAATGTTTCATGTGAATTGACTTGGCACATGCTCATGCATGCATATGACTAAACAATAGTCAGTAAGCCTCGATGATTTATTTTTCCTCAGAGTTCTTGTATCATTTTCATGCCATAAATAGTCCTGTTTTGTTGCAAGCATGATTATGACAGTTATTGCTCTCTCGTTTGTCTCTTCCTCTCTATTGCGAGCCTTCACTTGCACTGAGTATGAGATCTACTTGTGCATCCAACTCCCTAAAACCAATATTGCCAACAGTTTCCACCATACCTACCTATTAGCATCATTTGCTATTCAGTGCATATTCTTTATGCTTTGTTTTCTTCCAAATAAAATGTTTGACTATTTTGAGAAAGTTAGTTAGTAAAGCTCTCACAAACTTGATGGCACACTTTATTCCTTGAACTTAATAAACATGAACCATTGTGACTGTCCATGAAAGTTATATGCTTGAAAATTATAGGCTGGGAGTTAGAAGAACCGTGTTGTCATGGGGAACGCTTTCAACACTTATGGATACATATCCAGTTGATATCATGTTTTTTTTTGTTTGCGGATGTCATCGGTGTGAAATAAAAGGGGATCTTGTGAGTTCATAGAGTTATATATATGTGTTAGATAAACGCCTGGGCCGCTAGCCTAAACCATGCCTAATCATGGTGGGAACTTGCAGCATAACCATAATGAGCAACTTGTGAAGCATCCTCAATAAAAACCTACGCAAATAGCAAATAAAAAGATTGCTGAGATGCTCATTGTCTGCTTGCCTTATCATTTTGATTATGGGATAGCTCCTGTATCATGTGCAAGGGGTACCCCGTTGGTGGTTCTCTATGATACACATGTATTTACAATGACAAGAACTTACAGGTAACTAAAGTTGAGTATCATGAGGAGCGGCCCTCGTACTCAAGGGACTTGGGATTTCCAGTTTATGGTTTGTCAAGCATATAACTCATACTGGACCTCACTTTCACCTTAACCACATAAAGATGCCTATGATAGGGGCAATGAGAGCTCAAAGCTAATGAGTACCTTACTTTCAGCATTTGGAAGCCTTTGAATTTTGCAAAACCTTTTCACCTCCTTGTTGAGTCACCACTTATTCTATGAGCACCTTCTTGAGAGCATAGTTGTCATTATTAGTGTAATGTGCTTGTATCAAAACTTGGTTAATTATGTCATGACTTTGATGCTTGTATCTCTGATATCTTCTACTTCTAGTCTTCACTTGAACTTCAGAGGTGCTTTGGCATTTATATTGTACTCTACAAACAAAGGCGAGCGAGATACCACTCTATCATACCTTATTATGAGCATTACAATGATGCTTATGTTTATGTTTGATACGTCCAAAATGTATCTACTTTCTCGAACACTTTGCTATTGTTTCTCCTATAAACTTGTGTGATTTGGATACAACTAACACGGACTGACGCTGTTTCCAGCAGAATTACCTTGGTGTCTTGTTTTTGTGCAAAAAATGAACTATCAGGAAAAATCCCAGAAAATATGCCAAAAATTATATTTCACCAGAAGATCCACGGAGCCACAAGAAGAGACGGAGGGGAGGCCTGGGGGGCCTAGACTCACCCCAGGCGCAGGCCCACCTAACCCCACGCCTAGAGGGGGTTTGGCCACCCCGGGGAGCTCCTCGGCCTCCATCTGCGCCTATAAGTTGCCTTTCGACCTAAAAACTGAGGGGGTTCGATAGTTTTCTAGAAAGAGTTCCGCTCCGCCGCCGCAACCAGAAATGAAGATTCGGATCCAGAAACTCCGTTCTGGCACCCTGCCGGGACAGGGAATTTGGAGAGGATCATTGTCATCGTCATCACCAATGCATCTCCATTAACCACTGATGTTTCCCTCATCCATGAGTGAGTAATCCCCCGCTGTAGGCTTGTGGATGGTAGGGATTGGATGAGTTCTATCATGTAATCGAATAAGATCTGTTAGGGCATAGTGCCTAGTATCTCTATTAGTGTTATTTGACTTTGTTGCAACTTGTTGTGCTTAATGATTGTCACTAGGGCCCAAGTGCCATCATCTCAGATCTGAAATTATTATTGAATCATTATGATAGTATTGTTTGTGATCTTATCTACAAGTTGTGTACACATACCATTGTCCGGATCCAAAGGCCCCAAAGTGACAATAATTGGGACAACCGGAGGGGATGGCTGTGGTGTGAGGATCACACGTGTTCACGGAGTGTTAATGCTTTGCTCCGGTGCTCTATTAAAATGAGCACCTTAATTGCTAGTAGTTCCCTAGAGGCCCCATTGCCACGGGCTGGCTCGACAGAAGATGTTGTGCAAGTTCTCATTGCAAGCATGTATGACTATATTTGGAGCACATGCCTAGGATTATTTAGTAATTGGATGCTTGTTATTATTTATCTGCAATGCCCTAGTTCTTGAAGTTACATGTTTAGACTCGTCCATGCAACGCCCGTCCATCCATCCCTATGCCTACCGCACTCGAATCCTACAACTGCCGTTACTGTTACTATTGCTCCTGTTTCACTATTGTTGTTGCTGCTGCTGTTGCGTTGTTGTTGCTACTACAAACTGTTGCTACTGATAAACTTATGTGAGCAAGAACTATTTCCAGGTGCAGCTGAACTGACAACTCAGTTGTTAAGGCTTGCAAGTATTCTTTGGCTCCCCTTGTGTCGAATCAATAAATTGGGTAATACTACCCGCTAAGACTGTTGCGATCCCCTATACTTGTGGGTCATCAATACTATTTTTTGGCGCCGTTGCCAGGGAGCATAGCTTTATTTGTAAGTTCACTTGGATCTATTATTGTTCACTGCTACTCCTTTCATCATGGGGAAGTCTCGTGATGGAAAGTTCCCTATTTTACCATCCACTACAAGAAGAGGTACAATCCTAAACACCTCTGCTGCTCTTGATTCACCGTCTGTTATAAGTAAGCTTGTCACACCACCACCACATACTCATGCTACACACACTGCTACTACTGCTGAGTCTGAAACTGCTTTTGATGCTCATGATGTTACTTCTACTTTGCTTTATGCGAGTGGTTCATTAGGTCCTTTTCTAGATACTACTATGGCTAGTCTAGGAAATACCGAAACTCCTAGTGAAGCCACTGTTCCACCTGTTAGCTCACCTGATGCTAGTGAGAGTTATGATATTAATGATGATTACATTGAGTTCACTGATGATTTTGTCGAAGAGTGCCGAACCGCACATGGTACTAGTGCTATTAAGAGTCTCCTTGCTAGATGTACTATTATGCCTAAGTTGTCCTCTGATCCTAAGTTTGCCACTTCTCCCATAGATATTAAAGATGAAGATTATGATTTCTCTTTGATTTATATTATTTAGATATTGTTGAGAAAGAACCTTTTTGTGGGACTGAAAATGAGAGTGTTGTGGCTCATATAAATGAGCTTTCTACTATGAGTGTTTTATTCTCCGATGATTTTAAGATGTGCAAGTACTTTGTTACTAAGATCTTCCCTTTTTCACTAAAAGGAGAAGCTAGGGCTTGGTTTAATAGATTACCTCCTAGTTCCATTGATAGCCCTGATTGCTTGATTGCTTCTTTCTTCCATAAATATTTTCCTACAACTGCTAGACATGCTGCTTTGTAGAGACTTTTTGATTTCAAACAAGGAGAAGAAGAGAAATTGCCTGAGTCATGGAAAAGATTTTGTGCCTTGATTCATGCACATCATGGATGTCCATTACCTAAGAATGAGCTTCTTGATATTTATTATAACGGACTAACTGATGATTCTAGGACCTACCTAGATAGCTTTGCTGATTTTGTTTTCAGGAAAAGGACTCCTAGAGATGCTGAAGAATTAATGACTAAGATAAGCAAGAATTATGATGATTGTACTTCAACTGAGCTGAATGCACCTGAGCCTATTACTCCTGAACCAGTTCCAACACCAACAACAAAGAAGAGGGGAGTTATTACATTAAATGATGAAGTGATGAAGGAAGCTAAGAAGTGTATAAAGGAGAAAGGTATTAGAGTTGAAGATGTGAAGAATCTACCTCCTATAGAAGAATTATGTAAGCCAATTCCCCACTCATCTACTATTGAGGTACACTCTCTCCAACACTTTGATGAAGGTGATATTCCTTATGGTAAGCCTCCTGATCAATGTTTAGAGGAACTTGACACATTTATTGTTAAACAAGGGTATTTTAATAAACAAGTTTAGAGTCATTTATTGGAAAACTCTAGAGCTATCCATGAGTTGATAGATATTGTGGAAAGAACTTCTGATGATATTAAAATTCTTTGTAAACACTTTCAAATGGTTCAAACTCAACTTGATCAACTTTCTAAGGTACAAAAGGATATGCTAGTTAATGCTTCAGGAGATAAACATGCTTATGGAATTAGAACTAGGAGTGGTATAGCTACTCAAGATCCTTTATATCCTGAAGGACACCCTAAAAGAATTGAGCAGGATTCTCAACAAGGTGAATATAGTGGTAGTCCTCGTAAGAGGAAGAAAAATAAACATAAGATAGTTGTGGAACCACTTGAACCTACTGTAGACCCTAATAGTATATCTGTCTCTGATGCTGAAACTGAGAGTGGTAATAATAATAATGAGTCTCCTGATAAGGAGGAAGGTGAGGAAGAACCTGAGAAGCACACTAAGAACACTAGGTACACTAAGGAAGATTTTATTGATAATAAACATGGTAAAGAGAGAGAACCTTGGGTGCAGAAACCTATGCCTTTTCCAGGTAAGAAACACAAGTCAAAGGAGGAGGAACACTACAACAAGTTTTTTGAGTGGATGAAGCCTTTATTCTTGCAAATTCCTTTGACTGATGCTATTAAGTTGCCTCCTTATTCAAAGTATATGAAGGATATTGTCTCTAATAAAAGGAAGATTCCTAATGAGGAGATTTCTACTCTGCTTGCTCATTATTCCTTCAATGGTAAGGTTCCAAAGAAACTTGGTGATCCAGGTATACCAATTATTCCTTGCTCCATTAAGAATAATTATGTTAGAACTGCTTTATGTGATTTGGGAGCTAGAGTTAGTGGTATGCCTTTTTCTCTCTATAAGAGATTCTAGCTAGAAAAGTTGATACCAATTGATATTTCTTTGCAAATGGCTGATAAGTCAACCACTATTCCTGTTGGTATATGTGAGTATGTTCCTATTCAAGTTGCTCATAATTGCATGGTTCTAACTAATTTTGTTGTGCTTGAAATGTTTGAAGATGATAATATGTCTATTATTCTTGGGAGACCTTTTCTTAATACTGCAGGTGCTGTCATCAATTGCAATCAAGGAAAAGTAAAATTCAATATTAATGACAAAGAGCACACTGTCTATTTCCCCAACAAGGTTGTTAATAGCTATTGCCTGAATTCTATTGAAAACATTGAAGGCATTAAGGTTGGAGAAATATATTGTCCCATTCCACAAGAAAATTTTGAAACTATTATGATTGGGACCATTGCTATCAAGTATGAGGTAACATAATCACCTTGTGGAATGCAAAGTTTTGTTTCATATAAGATTGTTTTGGTAACAAGACTTGATCAACCTTGTTAACAAAAGAATTTTTATGAACAAAATAATGCTTCTCACTATGGTTATACTTGCTTTCTTTTTCCTTTATCTTTCCTAGTCTTTGCTTTAGCTTTAGTTTTGCTAGTTGTTTACTTGTTTGGGTTTCTTAGAGATGTTGTAGTTTGGCTTTTGGTTTGCTTTTGCTTCTTCTGAAAAATCTGTTTCTGCGAGAAAATCAATTTTCATACCCTGAAAATTGGCCAAAAATAAAGTTTCCCGAATAATCCCAGAAAATTCAAAATAATTTTTTCCTCGAAAAAAGGGGCAGAGTGGCACCTGAGATGACCCAGGGGGCCACCCCAGGCCACCAGACCCCTGGTAGGCGTGGCCTACCAGGTGGCGGCGCCTAGGGGAGGTCTGGCCCACCTGGGCCCCTCTAGGCTGCCTCCTCAAAGCCACCTTCTTTCTCTCTCCTAAAAAACACCGGAAAACTTGCTCAAGCTCGTGTTCTTCCTGTTCTTGCTCGCGATTTTCGATCTCCTTGTTTAGCCCTTCTCAAGTGCTGATTTTTGGAGGGTTTGCTCCTTGGTATGTGCCTCCTCCACTTGTCCAATTAGATTTGTGATTGGTAGATTGTATCTTGAGTATTTTGCTGCTATAGGTGACAGGTTGTTTGAGCTTTCATGCTTGTTCTTTGCTTAGAAACTTTGTTTTGATGCATGTGTAGTCCTCTAGAAAGTTCCTACTGTAGTTGCTCATCATTTATCAACTTAGAAATCACTTGGTTTGATGGTTGTTTAAAATTTCAGAATAGTGAAGTCATGGACCACCACACCTTTGGTGACATATTTGAGAGTGATGCACCTAGAAGGGCAAGGCTTCCAAGGTCATCTACCAGTACTAGACCCTCATACAATGAGGATCTCATCACTCCGCGATTTGGTGACGAGGGAGATGAAGGGGATGCGCACCCCTCCACCTTTCCTTGTCAAACTATCTTGCAAGCTGCTAGGATTCTTAATGATTTCATGACTTTGGTGCAGAGGGCTGGACTAACAAGTTACATGTAGGATGAGAGTGCACAATATGCTTTGCTTACTAAAACATTTGTGGAGAGTTTCTCCTTCACTAATAGTATGTTCAATCCTACTATGTCTTTCAAAATTTATGGCAGGGCTCACTCTATGACATTGAAGAAATTTTGCAAGGCCCTTGGACTTGGTACAACTGGGTCATCAAAGAAGATTCAAGCTCTACCCTCTGATTTGTTAGAGCTTTACCGAGGAATAACCAATTATGATGACCGTAGAGCTCAGCGAGGGAAAATAAAGAACATCCAACTTCCAGCCATCGGGTATTTTGCCTACTATCTTGCCACCAGTGTTCTTGGTAGGGAGAACACTAGTAATATTTCCAACTATCAATTGGCCTTCTTAGCTGTTGCGCTCAACAATGAGGACAAGTATAATCTTAGTTCTCTCATTGCTCGTCGTTTAGCTGCTAAGGGACCCATTTATGGGGGAATTATTGCTACTCGTGTTGCTGCTGCCTTGGACATTGCTGTTGATCCACATGATATAGTTTTGGCTCCTCAGAGGCTTGATCCTGCTTCCATGAAGGCGCACCACTTTGTCACCACTAGCTCTACTCTTGAGAACTTGGTTTATAGAATGTTGTTTACTGACGGGGAAGAGAGAGAGATCCCTCTAACCAAACCACTTTGTTCAGTATTTCTCAGGGACCTTGGTCACGCTCAAAGGCGGAGATGGACGACAACCTGTGTTCTCTCAACTTCCATGGGAATTATCAGGAGGAAGCACCATCATATGACCCCCCTACGTATTACACAGGGGAAGCCTCGATCTCATACCAGGACGAAGGAGCTTCCTCGACATACTACAGAGGTGCATCTACTTAGGCACCATGGGATTGAGCCCCACTTAGGCCAAAAGCCTAAGCTTGGGGGTGGTATATCGATGTCACACTCATCTATATATCACGTTCGGTCGGTTCTTTGTATATCCATTGTTTCGCTTTCTTTTTGGTTTTTGTTGCCTCTTTCTAAAAACCCAAAAATACCAAAAATATTTTCGTTGTTTCTCTTGTTTTGTTTTTTTGTTTCTTTGCTTTGGTTTGCCTTAAAAGAAAAATCCAAAAATATTTTGCTTTGTTAGGTTTGCTTTGTTTTTGTTTGGTTTTTCTTTGTTTGCTTGTTTCAAAATCGAAAACACCAAAAATATTTGTTGTTCTTCTTTGGTTTTGTGAGTTCTTTGCAGGGTTCAGCCGTCCTCAGTGGATTTTGGTTTCATGTTAATTATTCAAGTCACACAAGTGAAGGGCAGTAATGAAGATTAAAGACAACTTGAGGTGTGGGAAGAGGCTGGTAAAAAACTCTATTTGTTTCATTTTTGTACATATACTCATCATTGTGAGCATGCTTAGCCTGTTTGTGTAAGGTGTATGTCATTATGGATGCTTAGTAGTTCTTGCTTGTCTATTATTAGCTCCAGCTTGCTAATAGTTTGTAGCATGTCATATGAATGTTTGCTTGCATTGTTTTATTCATACTTTGGTATGACATTGTAGTATCCTCCTCTGACTGTTCATGTGAATCGACTTGGCACATGCTCACGCATGCATATGACTAATAAATAGTCAGTAAGCCTTGATGATTTATTTTGCCTCAGAGTTCTTGTATCACTTCCATGCCATAGTTAGTCATGTTTTGTTGCAAGCATGATTATGACAGCTATTGCTCTCTCGTTTGTCGCTCCCTCTCTATTGCTAGCCTTCACTTGCACTGAGTACATGCTCTACCTGTGCTTCCAACTCCCCAAAACCAATATTGCCAGCTGTGTCCATCATACCTACCTATTAGCATCATTTGCTACTTCAGTGAATATTTCCCATATGCCGTGTTTTCTTCCAAAATAAAATGTTTGTCTGTTTTGAGAAAGTTAGTTAGTAAAGCTCTCACGAACTTGATGACACACTTTATTCCTTGCACTTAATAATCCTGAACCATTTTGACTAGTCCATGAAAGTTATATGCTTGCTAATTATATATTGGGAGTCAGCAAAACCGTGTTGTCACGAGGAACGCTTTACACTTTTTGGATATCTCATCCAGTTGATTTCTTGCTCTTTTGTTTACGGATGTCGACGATGTGAAATAAAGGGGGAGGTTGTGAGTTCATGGAGTTTATTCATTGTGTTAGAGAAACGCCTGGGCCGCTAGCCTAAGCCATGCCTAATCATGGTGGAAAATTGCAGCATCACCATAATGAGCATCTATGAAGCGTCCTCAATAAAAATCTATGCATATGGTAAATAAAAAGATTGCTGAGATGCTCATTCTGCTTGCCTTGTCATTTTGGTTATGGGAAAGCTCCTGTACCATGTGCAAGGGGTACCTCGTTGGCGATTCTCGATAATATGCATGTATCTACAATGACAAGAACTTTTAGGTGACCATAGTTGAGTAGCATGCGGAGCGACCCTCATACTCAAGGGACTTGGGATTTCCAGTCTATGGTCTGTCAAGCATATGATTCAGAGTGGACCACACTTTCACCTTAACCACATGAAGATGCCTATGATAGGGGCAATGAGAGCTCAAAGCTAATGAGTACCTTACTTTCAGCATTGGGAAGCCTTTCAAACCTTCACAAAACCGTTTTCACAACTTTGTTGATTCACCACTTATTATATGAGCACCTTCTTGAGAGCATAGTTGTCATTTTTGTGTTTGTTCCAAAACTTGGTTAACTATGTCATGACTTTGATGCTTGTATCTATGATATATTTATCTCTAGTCTTCATATGAACTTCAGAGGTGACTTGGCATTTATATTGTGCTCTTCAAACAAAGGCAAGCGAGATGCCACTCTATCATACCTTATTATGAGCATTGCAATGTCGCTTATGTTTATGTTTCATGCTACTTATTATTATTGAGTTGGTTTATGTTCATAGCTTGCAATGACTATTGAGTAGACTTAGTTCCATACTCCTTATTATGAATTGTCTAAGCATCTACTCCTGTGCTGAGAATATTTACATCATATGAAGCCAAGTGTTTGTGAAAGTTCTTTTATCGCACTCAGTTTTCAACTGAATTGCTTGAGGACAAGCAATAAGCGAAGCTTGGGGGAGTTGATACGTCCAAAACGTATCTACTTTCTCAAACACTTTGCTATTGTTTCTCCTCTAAACTTGTGTGATTTGAATACAACTAACACGGATTGACGTTGTTTCCAGCAGAATTACCTTGGTGTCTTGTTTTTGTGCAGAAAATGAACTATCAGGAAAAATGCCAGAAAATATGTCAAAAATTATATTTCACCAGAAGATCCACGGAGCTAGAAGAAGATACGGAGGGGAGGCCTGGGGGGCCCAGACCCACCCCAGGCGCGGGCCCACCTGACCCCATGCCTGGAGGGGGTTTGGCCACCCCAGGCAGCTCCTCGGCCTCCCTGTGTGCCTATAAGTTGCCTTTCGACCTAAAAACCGAGGGGGGTTCGATAGTTTTCCAGAAAGAGTTCCGCTTCGCCGCCGCCACCAGAAATGAAGATTCGGATCCATAAACTCCGTTCTGGCACCCTGCCGGGACAGGGAATTTGGAGAGGATCATCGCCATCGTCATCACAAACGCATCTCCATCAACCACCGATGTTTCCCTCATCCATGATGAGTAATCCCTCGTTGTAGGCTTGGGGATGGTAGAGATTGGATGAGTTCTATAATGTAATCGAATAAGATCTGTCAGGGCATAGTGCCTAGTATCTCTATTAGTGTTATTTGACTTTGTTGCAACTTGTTGTGCTTAATGCTTGTCACTAGGGCCCGAGTGCCATGATCTCAGATCTGAACTTATTATTGAATCATTATGATAGTATTGTTTGTGATCTTATCTGCAAGTTGTGTACACATACCATTGTCCGGATCCAAAGGCCCCAAAGTGACAATAATTGGGACAACCAGAGGGGATGGATGTGGTGTGAGGATCACATGTGTTCACGGAGTGTTAATTCTTTGCTCCGGTGCTCTATTAAAAGGAGCACCTTAATTGCCAGTAGTTCTCTAGAGGCCCTGCTGCCACGGGCTGGCTGGACAGAAGATGTTGTGCAAGTTCTCATTGCGAGCACTTATGACTATATTTGGAGCACATGCCTATGATTGTTTAGTACTTGGATGCTTGTTATTATTTATATGCAATGCCCTAGTTCTTGAAGTTACATGTTTAGACTCGTCCATGCAATGCCCGTCCATCCATCCCTATGCCTACCGACTCGAATCCTGCTATTACCATTACTGTTACTATTGCTCCTGTTTCACTGTTGTTGTTGCTGCTGTTGTTGCTACTACAAATTGTTGCTACTGATAAACTTCTGTGAGCAAGAACTATTTCCAGGTGCAGCTGAACTTACAACTCAGTTGTTAAGGCTTGCAAGTATTCTTTGGCTCCCCTAGTGTAGAATCAATAAATTGGGTAATACTACCCGCGAAGACTGTTGCGATCCCCTATACTTATGGGTCATCAATGTTTCATGCTACTTATTATTACTGAGTTGGTTTATCTTCATAGCTTGCAATGACTATTGAGTACACTTAGTTGTATACTTATTATTATGAATGGTCTAAGTATCTACTCCTATGCTGAGAATATATACATCATATGAAGCAAATGTATTTGTGAAAATTATTTTATCGCACTCAGTTTTCAACTGAATTGCTTGAGGACAAGCAATAAGCTAAGATTGGGGGGAGTTGATACGTCCAAAACGTATCTACTTTCCCGAACACTTTTGCTATTGTTTCCCCTCTAAACTTGTGTGATTTGGATACAACTAACACGGACTGACGCTGTTTTCAGCAGAATTACCTTGGTGTCTAGTTTTTGTGCAGAAAATCAACTATCGGGAAAATCCTGGAAAATATGCCAAAAATCCTATTTCACCAGAAGATCCATGGAGCCAGAGTACGAGCGGAGTGGAGCCCTGGGGGGCCCAAACCCCCCTGCCGCGCGGGTGGGCCCACCCCGTGCCTCGGGGGGTGCGGTCGCCTCAGGCACGCCCTCGGCCTTCCTCTTCGCCTATAAGAAGCCTCTTGACCTAAAAACCGATGGGGGTTCGACATTTTTCCAGAAAGAGTTTCGTTGTGCCGCCACCACCAGAAACCGCGATTCGGAACCAGAAACTCAGTTCTGGCACCCTGCCGGGACGGGGAATTTGGGGAGGATCATCGCCATCGTCATCACCAACGCCTCTCCATCAACCATCAATGTTTGCCTCATCCATGAGTGAGTAATCCCCCACTGTAGGCTATGAGGATGGTAGGGATTGGATGAGTTCTATCATGTAATCGAATAAGATTGTTAGGGCATGGTGCCTAGTATCTCTTTTAGTGCTATTTGACTTTGTTGCAACTTGTTGTGCTTAATGCTTGTCACTAGGGCCCGAGTGCCATGATCTCAGGTCTAAACTTATTATTAAATCATTATGATAGTATTGTTTGTGATCTTATCTCCAAGTTGTGTACACATATCATTGTACGGATCCAAAGGCCCCGAAGTGACAGAAATTGGACAAAACCGGAGGGGGTGGCTGTGATGTGAGGATCACATGTGTTCACGGAGTGTTAATGCTTTGCTCCGGTGCTCTATTAAAAGGAGTACCTTAATTTCCAGTAGTTACCTTGAGGCCTCGTTGCAACGGGCTGGCAGGACAAAAGATGGTGGGCAAGTTCTCATTGCGAGCACGCATGACTATGTATGGAGCACATGCCTATGATTGTTTAGTACTTGGATGCTTATTCTTATTTAAAGGATACGGATGTCGCCTAGAGGGGTGGTGAATAGGCGATTTAAAACTTTTCCTAGAGTGGCTCAACAAAGGCGGAATAAAACTAGTGTTTACTTTGTAAAGCACAACCTAGAACAACTAAGGTTCACCTATGTGCACAAACAACTTATTCTAAGCAATACAAGCAACAAAGTGATAGCAAGATATATATTACTTCAAGCACGAAGGCTATCACAATGTAAAGTGCATAAGTAAAGAGCTCGGGTATAGAGATAACCGAGGCACGTGGGGACAACGATATTTTACCGAGTTCCTCCCAACATCGAGTACGTCTAGTTTGGAGAGGGGGTGGTATCAAACCACCAACGCCACCAAAGGCCTCCCTTATTCTCCGGTGAATCTCACCCCAATGTGATCGATCCACACTTCCACTATCGGTGCACTTGTCGGTGGCAAGCCGGAACCTCTCACAAGGTTGGGGCACTTCTCCACAACTTAATTGGAGGCTCCCAACAAACACCACCAAGGCCACAACCTGCAACACCAACAAACCGTCTAGGGTTCCAAGAACCCAAGAGTAAAAAGCTTCTCAACTTTCACTCACCAAATCCTCCGGGGAGAACTCAAACCGATGCACCAAATGCAAATGGCAAGAACACAAATAGTGCTCAAATCCTTCTCTCCCAAATTCCACCAAAGCTACAAAAGCTTGTGGGGGAATAAGAGAGGAAGAACAATGGAGGAAATCCACAAAAGACTCCAAGATCTAGATCCCAAGATGTTCCCCTCACTTAGAGGAGAGATGGATTGGTGGGATTGTAGATCTAGATCTCCTCTTTCAAATCCCTAAAGTATATGCAAGAATCAAGGGAGGGATTGAAGGGGGAGCAAGCTCAAGAGGGTCAATAATGGAGGAGAAAGCCTATAAAACTCGAGCAGTTGCATTGGGGAAGAAGGGCCCCTTTTTATAGGCCCACAGATTTCTGACCGTTTTCTGCCCGTTGGGGAAATGTCAGACCGGAGACTCCGGTCTACACCGTAGATTCCGGCCCAACCTCCAGACCAGCCTCTGGACCGCCCATCTGAATGACCTGGGCCATCCAAGACCCAACAAGACCGGAGACTCTGGTCTTCCAACACCGGAGACACCGGACTGAGGAAACACCGGAGACTCCGGGGTAGCCTCCGGACCTGGCTCCAGACCCCCATACAGTATGTCCCAGCCCTGATTCTGAAGTCACCACCGGAGACACATCCAGAAACTCCGGACTACGCCGGAGACTCCGGTCCACACAGACCGGAGACTCCGGTCAGGACCAAATAAGAGGCAAACTTCAAATGGCGATATCTAGAGTTTGGAAACTCCGATTGACCCGAAACCAATTTTGTTGGAAAGAGGACAACAAGGGATACCCAAAAAAAAGTGGAAATATTGGATACCACCAAGATAGAACATTTCATGTATTATAATGTGAGATACCTCTCTTGTTGAGAAACCGTAAAACCTCAAAGATCAAAAACGCAATATGATATAAAAGGGAAATCCGTTTTTGATGAACTAGAGCTTGTTATGAATATTACCACAAGCTCTAGAACCTCACATGGATAAGATCCAAATAATCAACCAAGAAAGGATGATGTTAAGTATGCAAAGGTTTGAGCTCTCTTTGAAAGATATGATCGAGTTACTCACTTGAGAGCCCCTCTTGATAGTACGGTTGTCTATCCTATAAACCGGTCTCCCCAACTAACACCACGAGATCGGTAAGAAAGAAACCCTATCAATATCATACCTTTGCCTTGCGCATATTCCACTTGATCTTGATGTATACGATCTTGTCCTTCTCAAGATGGAACACCTTTCTTGATTGCTCTTTTACGCACTTGCTTGATGAAGACTTGCAAGTTACTCCCCCATACAACATGGGGAAACCTTTACATTGACCTTGTCTTCATCGATCCATGATCACCGAGGATGGCAAGCTTTAAGCATGATCTTCTAGATATTGCACATCTTTAGCTTGCACATCATTTCTTCTTTTCTTCATTATGTTGATGTCTTGAAGATACACCAGAGATATTACTCCATCTTATTCTTCAAGACATACTTGTCATAGGTTTAACTCTCACATGACCAATCTGTGGATCATTCTTTGAACACCTTGGTCACCACATGATCCTCTTCACTTCTTCTCCAAACCTTGAAGCCAACAAATGGTTCAAGCATTGCCTATGGACAATTCCTACACGTACAACTTGATACAAGCATTAGTCCATAGAGATTGTCATTAATTACCAAAACCACACATGGGGGCCACATGTTCTTTCACTTATTTATCTGCAATTGCCCTAGATCTTGAAGTTACATGTTTAGACTCGTCCATGCAACGCCCGTCCATCCATCCCTATGCCTATCGCACTCATATCCCACTGTTTGTTGCTACTGTTACTATTGCTTTTGTTCTACTACTGTTGTTGTTTTGTTGTTGCTACTACCAAACTGTTGCTACCGATAAACTTCTGTGAGCAAGAACTATTTTCAGGTGCAGCTGAATTTACAACTTAGTTGTTAAGGCTTGCAAGTATTATTTGTCTCCCCTTGTGTCGAATCAATAAATTGGGTAACACTACCCTCAAAGACTGTTGCGATCCCCTATACTTGTGGGTCATCATTGCTACTATAGGGGCATCGCCGCGTACCCGCAAAGCGGACGCAACTGGCCACTTTATCACCGGAATTCCTCATGGTTGAACACCTTCGATCCGCCACCTCTCGATCTTGGTCTTGTGCCACCGCCAACAGCCATGCACCTCCGTACCACCTTGCTCCAAAATTCACTATATATACCTCGCCGAGCACTGCCATTCCTCGCATCCCCACTGGATGTCAGCGACATATAGATGCCACATGCCACTGCTCATGCCACCACCCTCCCCGCCCAGATGGTGTTCTCCTCCACGCAAAGGAAGCCCGTCGGGGCACACCTAGTCCATCATCCACCTTTGATGGTCAGGAGCGATCGCTCCCGTTAGTGGCGGCGCCAGTGGCTAGGGAGGAGAGATCTACGGGCGCATTTTTTAGGGTTTGGGGAGGCCTCCAGAACTGCCCGCGCATGCGGACCGGGAGGCAGGTTCTGCAGAGAATAATAGGCAGCTTGACCATACCCGAGCTCTTGTACTTAGGTATTTATCTTGTGATAGACTTTATGCTTGAAGTTATATATCTTGATATCTTTGTGTTTTTTAGCATAATATGTTGGTACACTTATATGAGGTTAGCATATTTCGGTTATAAATTAGAAGCCTAGCTTACTTATGCAACTATTTAAGCCAAAAATGTAATAGTTTTAAATCGTATATTCACTCCCCTCTAGACGATATCTAGGTCCTTTCAATCTACTTTTTCCTAGTGCTCTAACTCCATTGCTACTTGATACGTCCATTTTGTATCACTATTTTATATTATAATTTATTGTTATTCATTGATATATTTTATATTATAATTTTCTATTTCCTTTCTCTTTTTCTTTTTCTGTTTTGATTTTCTGGATTGATTTTCAAATGATTTTCAAAAGCTTTTGAATTCAAACTTTTTCCAGGATTTTGCAGTGTGCAACAGCCACAAATCTTGGCATAAAACCATGTGGTCACTTTGAATTGGCTTGGTAATTTGGAAAAATAAAATAAACAGAGCCATAGCACTTTGTTTTATATTGGTTTTGAAATTGGTTTTCAAATTGCATTTGCTTTGAAATTTTGGTTTAAACCTTAGCAATCAAGCAATTCATTCAGAAACAACAAGGCACAAGGTTTGGTCTCAAGAACAACAACCTCTCATGGAGAGAGTAGCATTTGTTTTCAAATGATGATCACATAAAATAATGAGCTCAAATGCTCCTGTTTTTGAATTGTTTTGTTTGAAATGAATCCTATATGATCATGGATGCATGGATGATATGCATGAGTTTGAAAACATGATTTTAGGGATGTTACAATGAGCAAGAGATACTTGTTACCGAGATATAATTGGTAGGATGTAGAGGATAGGAATTCGTTGATCATCCTACAGCTTGCCTCAAATTTTCTTGTAAGCACTACTTCTTCAAAATCGAGAGACAAGCATCCAATATATATCCAATGTACCTAAAACACAATTAAGTACAAAATGGTCCCCAAACTTATTGGGTCCAATGTAGTTAGTGCAACTACAATACATAGGAGAGACTCCACATAAATATGTGCATATTGATATGCAATTGAATTTCATGCACAACTTAGCCAATGGGATTTGGTGGAGTTTTCCCTATATATTGGATCAAAGAAATCAAACATGCCATAATATAAACATGTAGTAAATATGCCTGCACGAGGCTTTCTAGAACCAAAAATGAGATACAATTTGAAAAAAAACACCAAGTAAACCGAATTGGCACACACAAGAGTGTGACAAGACAAGCGGTGTCTAAATTGTATCAAAGAACCAATTCAACACATGAAAGATTCACAAGTTCAACAAATAAACTAGGCAAAATCCAAAGAGCAAAATATATATAAGAACACAAACGCTCAAGGATTTATCTCATTCTAAAAATAGACAAAACATGAAACAAGGAATGAGACAAAACCAACTCCCAAAAAGAGCAAGGTTCCAACAAGAAACCAAACTCCCCAAACTTTTCATGATGGCACAAAATACCAAAACGAAAAGATTGAGCTTCCAAGCATATAAAACATGATATGGAACAAAACAAGAAGCATAAAAGGATTGTTCTAGATAATATAGGAGATCTCACCCATAAGTAGTACATCATATATAATTTTCTTTTGAATGCAAAATGTACACAAATGAGATCATCACTACTACCTATATTAAATAAAACACAAGAGGATATCAATAAAATAAGAAGATTCATAGGAGGCAAGTAAGGCATGGGAGCACACGAAACATTTACTTGGCCATAGATAGGACAAGATTAAGCAAGGGCCAACGTGAATATGATCAATAAATTCTACCATAAATTGAGTATTCATTGTCCAAGGACAAGAAATATTGGGTATACTTTTCCCAAGGTAGCTTGCCTGGATATCCAAGATCATAGTAACAACAAGAAGCATATAACAAAATATAAGAATTACAATTGATGCTTCGAACGAGATTCTTGGTAGCTTCCAATAGTCACACAATCACTAGTGATTAGAGTAGCTTGAAGCAAATGGTTTCCATGAGGATATATATCTCTAAATATGAGGAAACACATACCAAGAACATTCTCACATACAAGATCCAAAATATGAGCAATAAAGGCATTCAGGCAAATTGGAACTTGTATGAGCAAAATGTGTCACATAGAAGCTAGATAATTATCAATATCAATTATAAGTGACACAACCTCGAATGTTCACATTTTCTAGGATTGTAATATGCACTAAGCATATGACTCCCCCATAATGTGATACTACCATGAAACCAACATGAGGCAAAAGGATACAAATAGAGATAATTAATGGACCTTATAAAACTTAAATTTCTCATGAGAATTATACCACATAGAGACTAGACAATAATCCAATATAAATACTAGGTGTTATTACTCATGTACACACAATTTTAGGATTCTGGAATGCCCAAGCATAACACTCCCCAAAATGGGATAATCCATTAATCTCTCACAAGATCCAAATAAGATACCAAATGTAACCAAGTAAGGCTCAAACACAAGAAACACACATACATGGTGTGCCACCTAATCATACACAAATATGATTGATACCTCAAGATAATTAGGTGGAAAGCACAACATGTACAAAAGCATGGAAGATACAAAACCAACACATGCACAAGGGGGCGAGTAACTTTCAATGTAATGAGTTAAGCATATGTTACCGCAAGGAGGAACATTGGATATATAACATAATCATGATAATCCAAATGGCTTGGCTTGACACAAATAATTGATGAAGATCCCTCAATTCTTCATAATGTAACCAAGTCTCCAATGCCCTCCATCAATACCTATTGATCAAGTTTTGGCTTGTTGGTCCCCAACCAAATTGGGTCCTAAGAGGTTAGTCACAATAGGCTTGGAAACCCAAATGGTTCTTTTCTTGAACCCACATTGAGCACCAACAAATTTGGCCTACACATTGCCAACCTCATCCTTACAAAGAGAATAGGCATCATCAATAATGATAGGGTTGGATGAGGAGATACCAATAGTGCATGAGGAAGAAATATGCCCCTTTGCACGACATATGTAGCAAGTTCTTCTCTTGCCATCTTTCTTCTTAGGTGAAGCCACAACTCGAGGAAGAGCTCAAGTAGTCCTCTTAGGAAGAGACCCATTAATGACTTGAGGTGGATATTGAGGCCGCTTCCCTTGTTGCTTCACACTAAGAGGCTTTTTCTTCAATGGGCAAGATCTAACATGGTGCCCTTCTTCCTTGCACTTGAAGCAAACAATGTTGGCCGGATTCTTGACTTGATCTTGGCCATTCTTCTTTTTGTCCTTGTGCTTCAACTTGATAATGGACTTGTTCTTGACATTGGAGTTGAATCCAAGCCCACCCTTGTCATTTGGGGATTTTTGCACACTCAAGATTTTGTTGAGTGTGACCTTCCCTTGATGATCCTTTTTCAAGTCATTCTTCAAAGAAGTGACTTGAGCCTTGAGCCTTTTGATTTCCTCTACATGGTTAGTTTCAATAAAAGTACTAGAGGAAGTAGATGCTACATTGTTAGAGCAACAAGGCACGGAATGTAATTCATCACGAGATATAACATGGTTGTGAGAGGATGAATTACAAGGACTAGCACATGGCAATATAATATTTGGAGTAGATATAGTGATAATGTCCACATGATGCCCATTAGATGTTACCTTTGACACGATGGCCTCATGAGCTAACTTTAGCCTACCATGGGAGACTAGAAGATCCTCATGCGAGCTCGAGAGCTTAACATGACTTTCTTATAATTTCCCATAGTTGCTAGTTAGCAAAGCAAGTTGAGCCTTTAGCTCAACATTCTCCTTCAAAATAGATGCTTCACAAGAAATAGAGTTAGTAGCACAAGCATCATTATTATTAGCAAGAGGTGAGGGCAACTTGTCAAGCTCTTTTAAATATGAAGCTTTAAGTTGCTCATGTGACTCGGTGAGTTTGATGAGCTCCCTCTTAACGACCCGAGAGACATTTTCGAGGTTCTTAAAATCCTCAACAAGTTTAGCATAAGCAACTTCAAGTTCATCATTTTTAATCTTGAAGGAGTTAGCCACCGCAAGTTCTCTATCATGGTATTCCTTTACTCTAGATAATTCTAGAGTAAAAGTCTCCTCAAGAGATTCTTTGGTGGTTTGTTCTTCTTCAAGGGAGTCCTTTAGTTGTGCGACTTCATTAGCATACTCATGCTCAAGTGCAAACTTTTCATCAATTAAGTTTTCTTGCTCCTCAATAAGATCATTGCCTTCTATGGCACAATTCAAGATTTCAAGAAAGTTGGAGGAAGCAATTTTATTTTTGAAGAGAGCGCTATAGACAACCTCTCCCATTTTCTTAATAGAGGTAATATCATACTTACCTCTATAATCATCATTATCATTCTCAACCTCATCATCATCATCATGAGATACAATGGGATTCAAAGAGGTTACCTTTGTTCCCTTAGCCATAAGGCACATGTGAGAACCGGAGGAAGGTGATGATGAGATTGCACTTGTAGCTCTCTTCAAGACCTTGTCTTGGCCCATAGAATCTTCATTTTCCTCTACATGGTTAGCAACACAAGCACTAGAGGAAATAGAAGCATTTTTATCATGGCAACAAGACAACATGAGCATATCATCATGAGATTTATTCAAGTCATTTCTACATGATATGCAAGGACTATTAACACAAGCATGTGAGGAATTTTGAGTGCTAGAAGTGTTAAGGTCCAAAGATAGATCATTGCAACTAGATAGAGATGAAGGATTACAAATAGTAAGCACACTATCCAAATTGCAATTTCTATCACCACTCACCATATCATTACCTTGTGAGAATTCACATGTTGGTGAAGTGGTAGAGGATGAGAACTCATCTCGACCGGAAGTGGAAGCAACACAATCATCCTCAAAAATGTTGGACTTGCTATATTTATCTTGAAGCTTGGTCCATATCTCACGAGCGCTTGAATAAGGCATGATAGAAGAAAGAACTACATTGCTCACAACATGCAAAAGAATTTTAGTAGCTAGAGAATCTATATGAGAGTTCAACTTCTCCTCTAAAGATTTGTTTTGGGTATTCATAGGAGAAGAGAAACCCACATATAGATATCCCTCGATAATTGGGTGAATTTCCCGAAATAAATTAAGCATGCGAATTTTCCAAACATCATAATTTGTGCCATCGAATGTGAGTGTGTCCTTATGCACTAATCCCCTAGCCGACATCTTTACTCTCAAGGTGGTGAAGCCTAAAATGAGAGATCGGGCTCTGATACCAATTGAAAGGATACGGATGTCGCCTAGAGGGGGTGAATAGGCGATTTAAAACTTTTCCTAGAGTGGCTCAACAAAGGCGGAATAAAACTAGTGTTTACTTTGTAAAGCACAACCTAGAACAACTAAGGTTCACCTATGTGCACCAACAACTTATGCTAAGCAATACAATCAACAAAGTGATAGCAAGATATATATTACTTCAAGCACAAAGGCTATCACAATGTAAAGTGCATGAGTAAAGAGCTCGGGTATAGAGATAACCGAGGCACGTGGGGACAACGATATTTTACCGAGTTCCTCCCAACATGGAGTACGTCTCGTTTGGAGAGGGGGTGGTATCAAACCACCAACGCCACAAAAGGCCTCCCTTATTCTCCGGTGAATCTCACCCCAATGGGATCGATCCACACTTCCACTATCGGTGCACTTGTCGGTGGCAAACCGGAACCTCTCACAAGGTTGGGGCACTTCTCCACAACTTAATTGGAGGCTCCCAAAAAACGCCACCAAGGCCACAACCTGCAACACCAACAAACCGTCTAGGGTTCCAAGAACCCAAGAGTAAAAAGCTCAACTTTCACTCACCAAATCCTCCGGGGAGAACTCAAACCGATGCACCAAATGCAAATGGCAAGAACACAAGTAGTGCTCAAATCCTTCTCTCCCAAATTACACCAAAGCTACAAAAGCTTGTGGGGGAATAAGAGAGGAAGAACAATGGAGGAAATCCACAAAAGACTCCAAGATCTAGATCCCAAGATGTTCCCCTCACTTAGAGGAGAGATGGATTGGTGGGATTGTAGATCTAGATCTCCTCTTTCAAATCCCTAAAGTATATGCAAGAATCAAGGGAGGGATTGAAGGGGGAGCAAGCTCAAGAGGGTCAATAATGGAGGAGAAAGCCTATAAAACTCGAGCAGTTGCATTGGGGAAGAAGGGCCCCTTTTTATAGGCCCACAGATTTCTGACCGTTTTCTGCCCGTTGGGGAAAAGTCAGACCGGAGACTCCGGTCTACACCGTAGATTCTGGCCCAACCTCCAGACCAGCCTCTGGACCGCCCATCTGAATGACCTGGGCCATCCAAGACCCAACAAGACCGGAGACTCTGGTCTTCCAACACCGGAGACACCGGACTGAGGAAACACCGGAGACTCCGGGGTAGCCTCCGGACCTGGCTCCGGACCCCCATACAGTATGTCCCAGCCCTGATTCTGAAGTCACCACCGAAGACACATCCGGAAACTTCGAACTACGCCGGAGACTCCGGTCCACACAGACCGGAGACTCCGGTCAGGACCAAATAAGAGGCAAACTTCAAATGGCGATATCTAGAGTTTGGAAACTCCGATTGACCCGAAACCAATTTTGTTGGAAAGAGGACAACAAGGGATACCCAAAAAAAAGTGGAAATATTGGATACCACCAAGATAGAACATTTCATGTATTATAATGTGAGATACCTCTCTTGTTGAGAAACCGTAAAACCTCAAAGATCAAAAACGCAATATGATATAAAAGGGAAATCCGTTTTTGATGAACTAGAGCTTGTTATGAATATTACCACAAGCTCTAGAACCTCACATGGATAAGATCCAAATAATCAACCAAGAAAGGATGATGTTAAGTATGCAAAGGTTTGAGCTCTCTTTGAAAGATATGATCGAGTTACTCACTTGAGAGCCCCTCTTGATAGTACGGTTGTCTATCCTATAAACCGGTCTCCCCAACTAACACCACGAGATCGGTAAGAAAGAAACCCTATCAATATCATACCTTTGCCTTGCGCATATTCCACTTGATCTTGATGTATACGATCTTGTCCTTCTCAAGATGGAACACCTTTCTTGATTGCTCTTTTACGCACTTGCTTGATGAAGACTTGCAAGTTACTCCCCCATACAACATGGGGAAACCTTTACATTGACCTTGTCTTCATCGATCCATGATCACCGAGGATGGCAAGCTTTAAGCATGAGATCTTCTAGATATTGCACATCTTTAGCTTGCACATCATTTCTTCTTTTCTTCATTATGTTGATGTCTTGAAGATACACCAGATATATTACTCCATCTTATTCTTCAAGACATACTTGTCATAGGTTTAACTCTCACATGACCAATCTGTGGATCATTCTTTGAACACCTTGGTCACCACATGATCCTCTTCACTTCTTCTCCAAACCTTGAAGCCAACAAATGGTTCAAGCATTGCCTATGGACAATTCCTACACGTACAACTTGATACAAGCATTAGTCCATAGAGATTGTCATTAATTACCAAAACCACACATGGGGGCCCACATGTTCTTTAAATCTCCCCCATTTTGGTTATTGATGACAATCCCTTTGAGAGGGTTTATATAAGGAGTTTTAACAAATAAAATGGTAGCGCCAATATCAAATACTACACAAGTATGTGATATTGGTACCATCACCATATATAGAGCAAACTCCCCCACAATCTATGCATGTGTGATGAACTTGAATTTCATTGCATATATTGCCAATCAATATCATTGGAGGAGTTTCCTCTATATACCACATGCTAAGCAACAACAAAGATGCAAGAGCATGAAAGGAAAAATGCTTAAGAGCAAACTCAAGGCATAAACCATTTCCCTTAAACCCTCTAAAACTTCTCCCCCATTGGCATCGATTGCCGAAATGGGTGACAAGTTCTAGAAGACCAATATAGTGATAAATTCTCCAAAGGTGTGCATTCGCACATATCCAATGATGAATACTTGGGAGGAAGTAGAACTATATCGAGGACCCAAAGATTGTCTAAACAAATAAAATAAAAGAAGCATCAACAAATGATGTAAGCAATCACAAGATCCGATAAACTAATTGAAAACAACAAATGAGTCCAAATGGAAACAACAAGATATTATGATACGAGTAGATGAGTGTTTTAAATAACAAATAGAGAAGCTCCCCAAGATTTGTGCACAATTTAAAATAAATGCATTGGAATACATAATGCACAAATATGGAATCCTTGCTCCCCCATAAGTATTTAAACCACAACAAATGAAAGATAAAATAAATGCTTAAATAAAATAGAGAAGCTCCCCAAGATTTGTGCATACTTTAAAATCGGCGTATTTCAATACAAAAAATGCACAAATATGGAATCCTCACTCCCCCATAAACATTTAAGGCACAATAAATGAGAAAGGAGACAAATGAGCATTATTAAATGAATTAGATGAGCTCCCTAAAGATAATGCACCAATTATGATAATTGCATTTGGGAACAAAGTGCATAATCATGGAATCCTCACTCATCCAACTCCATTTTAACAATACAAGGCATGAGAGAACAAATATGATAAGCACAAAGTGATGCTATAAATAAAATTAGGAAGCTCCCCAAGGTATGTGCAACATTAGGTTTTTGTATGTGAATACAATGTGCACAACATGGAATCCTCACTTCCTCTATTTTACTTATAAAACAACTTAGTGCAAATGAGCAAATACCAAGGCATAAAATTTGCAAGAAACAAATGGTTGAGCAATAAGTAAGAGACAACATATTAGGAGGCTCAACCACAAGGATGTGTGAGATGCATGACAAAGCATATTATAAGACTAGTACAAGGATGATCATTGTGTATCCACATAGTCTTCAATGAATGATATTGCTTAGTATGACCATACAACACACACGAAACAAGGAAGATATCAAAAAAATTGAGTAACCTCTTTCATGTGTATAAGTTTCTAAGTAGACAATCTTGCAAAGATATTGATCCACAAAGAAACATGTACACACAAAGTAGATACTTAAAATCAATAGAGAAAGATATCCAAAATGAATTCATGACAATACCAATAAGATTTTTCTTGAAAGCATGGCCAAAAGGCTCAAATCTCTTATTGTACATCGATGAGCTTCAACAACCAACACACCCCATATATTACAACTATCACCAAGGGAAAAGGAGAAAGTTGGAATATATGGAGAAAGGCATGTCACATCCCAAATTTTAGATTTGGTCTTGCATATCATTCATAGCATTGCATCATACCTATCCATACAAAACCGTCGATTGAAAAGAATCGGCGAAACGCTATTTTCAAACCCCTATTTTATTTTGCTACGAGGCTCCTGCGGGAGGCTTTAGAAGAACTAGCGTTGCCACCCTTGTAGCCTGGTGGTTTCGCCCGAACTTTGACTCTAGATTGTTCCCCTCGATTTTACAAAACCGTAGGAGCAAGAATCGCTCGATTCGGAGCTCGTACAGAAAAGTTGTCGCCATTTTAGTGAATCGTCGGAAAACGGTCCGAATTTCGGACCGATTTCCGAGTCGGAAACCAACTCCGCGCCGAATCAGTTTAGATTTCCGCGAGAGGGCCCACTTAAGGGGACCCACCCCGGCCTCGGGAACCGTGCCCCCTGCCCTGCCGTGATCGCCCCGCCGCCTCGATCGCCACCCTGCCGCCTCCTCGTTCCGCGTGCCGCGCCGCCGCCGTCGTCGCCTTCCCCGCCGCCGGCTAGGTAACGCTGTCGCGCGCCTCCCTCACCTCGCCGCCGCGCCGCCTAGGCCGCTGCCCCGCCGCCGGCGCCACGTCCCGCCTACCCGCCTCCCGCCGCCCCGCACCCCGCATGCAGCCGCCGCCGGCCGCGGCTTGCGCGCTGCGCGTCGCGCGCCTGCTCGCCCGCCGCCGCGCTACGCCGCTGCTGCTGCGCCGCCTCACCTGCTGCGCGCGCCGCTGCCGCTGCGTGTCGTGCTGCTGCTGCGCACTAGCGCGCCCTCGCGCACGCGCTAACCCGCGCGCCTAAGCACGCACGCACGCGCGCCATCTTGCACGCTGAGTTGACGATCTCGAACCACGCGCTAATCGTTTCCCCTTCCGCGCAGGAAAAACACCGACGCCGGAATCGATCGCCGCGCCGTCCGGAGTCGTTTCGCCGTTTGTTTCCGGTAAGCCTGCAGCCACCGTTAGATATCAGATCAGTGGTTTAGATCGTTCGTTGACCGGTCAGACTCAGGCGTTGACTAGTCAGACGCCCAGTCAGCGCCCAGTCAGCAGACGCGTTGACCAGTCAACAGACACAGTTGACTGGTTAATTTCGTTAATCCTTTTAGTTGACAGATTTCGGTAGAAACTTGTAAATTGCATAGAAATTAAACCGCTGGGCCAAAAATTGCAAATAAAATATGTGTAGATTCAGTGAGTCGTGTAGAATCTCGCTTTACCTTTGGTTCAGGCTTTTGCAGCAAGGTTTAGTACAGTTTAATCAAACTAGTTAGTGGCCTTTCCGGAGTAATAAATTCGTAGAAAAAGATCCGTAGCTCCAAAAATCGCGTATGATATGTCCCTGGATTCAGTGGAACGAGGGGAACCTCATCGTGATTTAAAAAGATAGGCTTACAGTAAAAACTTCTGCACAAACTGTCTAGTGGCTTTCTGCAGTGTTTTAATTACTCGGGGAGTTTTATAATTCCTTTTTGAGTAATTCCAGTTGGTACTGTTTCTAATCAGCGATGCCTATGCGGTAGAATTTTCCCAAGATTTTACAAACAGTATACTACCGGTAGTGAATTTATTTGAGTTCTAGCTCTAGTTTTGAGCACTACTTTTGCGAAATAGTTTTCCTAGCGCTAAAACTATTTTCCATGCATGCAATCAGTAGTATTATTGAATAGGATTATGTGGTGTAGCTGTAGCACCAACTCACTTGCCTTGCATACCTTCATGCATCATCTTTGTTGCATATGCTTGTGGAATTGTTTGTTTATGAATGCAATTGTATCGTGTAGATTGTGACGAGTGCAACGCTTGCTCGTGTGTGGATTGTTCTTACGACCGCTACAACCAAGGCAAGTAGATGCTACTTTGTTCATGATATCGTCCTACTATTTTCTATGCATTGTCGTGTATTTTGTAGATGCATGTGTAGGATGATACTATCGCTATGCTATGTCCTATTATGTGGTAGGGCCTTCCTTGTAGATGAACCACCGTTGGTAGATGTGCTTAGCCATGCTATGTTGAACGAGGGCTGGGTTACATCACTGAAAGTTGTTTCTAAATGAGTTGGTTTGCAAAAACTAAAAAATAACTTAATCAATGAATCTCCTGGGTGTGATGGGATTGATAATTTTTGGTGGTTTCATTGCGGAAAGGCACCCAGGTATCAAGAGAGAATGATTGGCTTCTTTATTGTGTAGCTTACGTGTACAACCATGTGCCAATAATGGAATGGGCGGTTGGTTGGACTTAGTAGGTTGTGGTGACCCGAACCCGCGTATCCAGAGATGTAGAATTTTGGTAGGTTGGACCGGTGCACGTCGGGATTGGGGAGCTACTTCCCGAACGGTCTCATCTTGGACTTCTCCCTATCATCACCCAAAATGAGAGTGATGGTACGAGTTGGGCTGGCCAAGTCACATAGGTGAAGTGTACTAACCTCTGTAGGGTGTCTAATCTAATCGATTAGCCATGTCCCCGGTTATGGACAACTGAGTTGCTTGATATTGATTCCATGACATGTTTCTCGCTCATTCTAATTTCATAATTGTTTTAATGTTGTTGGGTTAACTTAATTGGGATCTTTTCAAAGAAAACCAAAAACTGTTTGTGAAAGTAGGACAAATGTATTTGCAAATGCAAGCCAGACACAGCTCCACTTGCCAAATATGCATGTAGATGTTAGTACTATTGTCTCCATTACTAGCTCTACTTGCCATACATTCCATGTATTGACCCTTCGGGGCTGCTACGTTTCATGTTGCAGGTTATTCCGATTCTGAGTAATCGATATAGGCCACGGTACTCCACTCGGCACTTGTTCACTTGTGGGCAATTTGAAGAATGGAGGATTTACTTTATTTATGTTGCTACCTGAATAATTTGAGCTAGCTTTGGGCTAAGCTTTTATTGTAATAATGGTACTCTGGATCTTCGTTATCTATGATACACGGTTATTTTGCTATGTTATTCATCTTACTCTATTGTGGGCCAATGAACCGATCCAGGGATTGGCATGTCACATAGAGGCCACGGTCTTTTCAGAACCGGGGTGTTACAAGGCAACAAGTATCACAAGGAGAAATCAACTAGCAAAATTTCACTATTGCACATGAGAGAAGTTGAGGAAAAGATAGAAAATTAAATTGCTAGATTGACATATTTGGGATTGGTGGATCATATGCATGATTTTGTATAGTCCCAATTATATGCACTCATCTCAACTTATGCACATATACAATAGAGAGTCCTATTAATACCATGGCTAGAGATACAACAATAAATACAATAACAAGAATTCATACCAAGATGCACCCTACAAAAGGTTGGAAGTAAGATAAATATGCATGAGTGTAAGATCCCTCCTTTGTAAAGGAAAAAGGATCGCTGTGATTGCAATGCTAGTCCCTGGATCATTTCTAGCATCCACAGTTTAAGATGAAGTACACAGATACAAAGGTCATTTATTACATCCATTCCAGATATAAACATAGTCTTTACAACTCAAAGGCCACAGGCCTATTACAAGAGTTTGAATAAGTAAATAAATATAAGTCTTCATCTTCATGTGCCACAGGCAAACATGTTGAGTGTAGACTCATGACACCTAATCCTCATCAGAGTAACCTGCAACATCACAAGTTACATCCACAGTGGGTCAATACTTTGGAATAGTATTGGCAAGTGATACCTTAGTAAAGTTTAGGTGGACTATATTACTATATGCAATTTGGCTAAGTGTAGCTTGGCTTGCTTTGCTCAAAAAATAGGTTTCTCCTATTAGTTGAAATCACTAAGTTTTTCTTTGTCAAAACTTTTCCCAAGGATCCATCAATAGACATTGAGGTCCTTCACCCTTGTGCACCCACAAGTTTTTACTTAGAAGTTGGAGTGATGAGATTCTTGATAGCCTCCATGTCTTGATGCTCAAGTTGTCCATTGCCATGGACTTGGCTAAGTACTTAGATTTTTCCATCTGCAGAGGTTGTGCACTTTCTCCACCAGACTTGGTTTCACCAAGACAGGACCTTTCAGAAGCCTTCCCTTAGACCAAATGGACGCGTTCCAACCTATCATTCCCACTACCACCAACTGTCCAAATGGCTAAGTTCTAGCAACCTATGTGATCCAGGCAGAGCCCATATTGCCAAGTGGCTGCACTAGAAGCTTCTCAACACTTGGCCTCTAAAATCCCTTTGTTCCTGGGTGGCTTTCCACAAGTGAGATACACAAGGTAAACCATATCCATGGGCCTTGTTTAACCACTCAACCAAAACCACCAATCAAGTCCCTTTCCACCCAGGTGATTCATTGACTTAGTTGTTTTATTAAGAAAAACATAAGTCCAAAGACTTAGAAATATTTTCATCATAGCATGTATATATCACCAACCCTTGTTTGCTACTAGCTAGACTAAGCATGGCATAGATAGTAACTTAACTTAGAAATTTCCTAGCAATTCTACAACTACATAGGATTTCCCAACATGGCATTTGGCAAAAATAGTAACATGCAAGACTTAGCAAAATATTTCTAATGCTTGTATAAAAATATAGGGATAGAAATATTCATGAAGTACCACTTACCTTGGTAGTTGGGAGAGTAGCACTCTTCACAATCACAATCACTAGCACCAAAGTCTACACAAAGAATGGAAGCAACAAATTACACACAACATATACAAACAAACAAAAATACACATGCATGCATGCAAAATGCTAAGTGATGATTTTTAAAACTCAACCAAGCAAGTGCATAGTACTGAATTCTAAACAAGTCCAAACTTTGCCAAACCAAATTTTATTTAACACTAAAACAATTCCTAAACAATTCATATGACTAAATAATCCCTACACATGTTTTTGCAAAAGAATCCATTTTAACAGAAGCTAAACATTAAACACATTGCATATTTAGAAAGGGCTTGTCTTCCTGATTCCAACGGTATAAAATTTGCCAAAATCTAACGTGGGAATCAAAAGTTACAAACAAAACAAATTTGAACTAAAATCTGATTCAAAATCTGTTTTAAATCTAACTCACTGCCACACGGCGCTATCCTATTGGCGCGTACCGCTTCGCACGGATCGGTCGACGCAGATCGTTGGATTTAAGTGATCGCGTACGGCTCAGATCTAACGTACCGTTTCGTTAAGTGATTCTATCGCACGCGTTGGATCTAGATCCAACGGCTCTTGATCAAACGACCAAGGTCTGGCGGCGCGCGGCGACGGCGAGCAGCGGAGCGCTCTGCCAGTGGCGGTACCGGCGTTCTAGGTCGCCCGAGGAGGGGAGAGGGTGCTCACCAGAACCGCAGGGATGAGGTGAAGCTCAACGTGGCGGTGGCTTCGCAAGGGGCGCTCGGAGACGTCAGGGATTCCTTGCCGGAGTTCGCGAACGCGTCGGGTACGGCTGCTGGTCGACGTTGGCGAGGTTCTGCGTCGCGCTAAGGCAAGAGGAGGGCACCGTTAGATGCGCAAGATGCTAAGGGTTCTAGGCGTAGCAAACAGAGGGCAAGGGGCGGCTGGTACTTACGGGGAGAGGTCGCCGGAGTTCGAGCAGAGAGCGGCGGGCTCAGTCGTTGTCATTGCCGAGGCTACAGACCATGCGCGAGCAAATGGAAGACGTTAGTAGATGCGCACGGAGTTGCAGAGCATGCTAGTATGAATCATGGACAGAGGGGGGCACGGTGCTCACTGGAATTCGTCGGCGAGGTCGTCGGAACAGCGGCAGCGTCGGGCGAGTTGCGAGCAGCCTGGTGGCATGGAGAGGAAATTGGGTTAGGGGAAATGGCCGCGAGAGGGAGGGGCTTAAGTAGGCAGAGGCTCGACAAGAAACGCTCAGTGATTCAATGCCAATTACGCCACGGAATCAACGCAGCAACGGCCAGCGGCGGTGTTCGTGCGCGGAATCTGGGGAAGATGATGACGACGTGGACGGGGACCGCTTGTCAGCGAATAGAACAGAGGGGGAGTGGGGTCCGGGTGTCAGCGGCTCGCTGGGTGTGTCTGTGCATGAGAGAGGTAAAGGGGGAACCCGGGTGGGCTAGTTGGGCTGGATCTGTTGCTGGGCTCAAATCCTGGCGCCGGCCCTTTTCTATTTCCTTTCTCTTTTTCTTTTTCTGTTTTGATTTTCTGGATTGATTTTCAAATGATTTTCAAAATCTTTTGAATTCAAACTTTTTCCAGGATTTTGCAGTGTGCAACAGCCATAAATCTTGGCATAAAACCATGTGGTCACTTTGAATTGGCTTGGTCATTTGGAAAAATAAAATAAACAGTGCCATAGCACTTTGTTTTATATTGGTTTTGAAATTGGTTTTCAAATTGCATTTGCTTTGAAATTTTGGTTTAAACCTTAGCAATCAAGCAATTCATTCAGAAACAACAAGGCACAAGGTTTGGTCTCAAGAACAACAACCTCTCATGGAGAGAGTAGCATTTGTTTTCAAATGATGATCACATAAAATAATGAGATCAAATGCTCCTGTTTTTGAATTGTTTTGTTTGAAATGAATCCTATATGATCATGGATGCATGGATGATATGCATGAGTTTGAAACATGATTTTAGGGATGTTAAAAATCTAACCCCCTTAAGGTGAATCTCGCCCTCGAGATTCGGATTGGCTAGCAAATAGGTGAGGGTGGTCTTTTTGAAGATCATCTTCTCTTTCCCATGTTGCTTCCTCTTCGGAATGATGATTCCACTGCACCTTGCAAAACTTGATAGTCTTAGTCCTTGTGACTCTTTCTGCAGTCTCAAGAATCTTGATAGGTTTCTCTTCATAAGTGAGATCATTTTCCAGTTGAACCTCCTCCAAAGGTATAGTATCCTTCAAAGAAGTTTCTTCCATTTCTGGATGACATTTCTTAAGCTGACTCACATGAAACACATTATGGATAGCTGACAGAGATTCTAGCAGTTCAATTTCATAGGCAACTTCTCCTTTGCGACTCAAAATCTTGAATGGCCCAACATATCTTGGTGCCAATTTTCCTTTGACTCCGAATCTTTTCACTCCACGAAGTGGTGACACTCTAAGATAGGCTCTATCACCAACTTCGTAGGTGACTTCTCTACGCTTAGGATCTGCGTAGCTTTTCTGTCGGGAATGTGCTATCTTCAACCTATCCTTAACCAACTTGACCTTCTCTTCGGCTTCTTTGATAAGATCTGGCCCGAATAAACTTCTTTCTCCCACACCATTCCATAACAATGGGGTGGTACATTTTCTTCCGTAGAGAAACTCAAACGGTGCCATCTCAATGCTGGCTTGATAGCTGTTGTTATAAGAAAATTCTGCGTAAGGCAGACTGTCATCCCAACTGGCTCCATAGTCTAAGGCACACGCCCTCAACATGTCTTCAAGAATCTGATTAGTTCTTTCTGTTTGTCCATCAGTTTGAGGATGAAAAGCAGTACTGAATTCCAACCTCGTTCCCAATGACTCATGTAACTGTCTCCAAAAATGGGAAGTGAATTGAGTTCCCCTATCAGACACAATACTCTTGGGTACTCCATGTAGACAGACAATTCTACTCATGTAGATTTTGGCTAACTTAGCACTTGTGTAGGTTGTCTTCACGGGTATGAAATGAGCCACTTTAGTTAGGCGATCTACTACTACCCAAATAGAATCGTATCCTGACCGGGTCCTTGGTAATCCGGTAATGAAATCCATACCAATCTTGTCCCACTTCCAATCAGGAATAGGTAGTGGTTGAAGCAAACCTGCTGGTTTCTGATGTTCCGCTTTCACTCTTCTACACACATCACACAAAGCAATATGTTCGGCGATGTCCTTCTTGAGATTATTCCACCAAAATATTTCTTTGATGTCCATGTACATTTTGGTGTTACCCGGGTGAATAGAATACGGACAGTTGTGTGCTTCCTGCAAAATCAGTTTCCGCAACTCCGGGTCTTGTGGAACACAAATACATTTCCCATGCCATAAAGTACCCTGTTCGTCTTCATGGAATTCTTTGGCTTTTCCTTTGCCAATATTTTCCTTAATCTCTTCAATTTCCTTATCAGTCTTCTGGGCTTCTCTGATCTTGTCCAACAAAGTGGGTTGAACATCCAAAGACATGAGATGTCCTTTAGGCACAATCTCCAATCTGAGTTTTCTGAATTGGGCACACAAATCATCTGGCAATTCTCCTTTGGTAAGGCCATTCACAAAAACCTTACGACTTAGAGCATCTGCTACAACATTTGCTTTACCAGGATGGTATTGCAAACTTAAGTCATAGTCTTTGATAAGTTCTAGCCATCTTCTTTGTCTCATATTAATTTCCTTCTGGGTGAAGATATACTTCAGACTTTTGTGATCTGTGAACACTTCACAACGCTTTCCCAAAAGATAGTGTCTCCATGTTTTGAGTGCATGGACAACAGAGGCTAACTCCAAATCATCAGTAGGATAGTTTACTTCATGAGTTTTGAGTTGTCTCGAGGCATAAGCCACAACTTTACCGTCTTGCATAAGTACTGCACCCAAACCTTGATGAGATGCATCATAATATACTTGGAAATCTTTCTCCAAATCTGGCAGACACAAGACTGGTGCTGTCACAAGTCTCTTCTTCAATTCCTGAAAGCTGAGTTCACAACCTTCAGACCAAGCAAACTTCTTGTCTTTCTTTAACAGTTCTGTCATAGGATTAGCTACCTTAGAGAAATTCTCAATGAACCTTCTGTAGTAACCTGCTAAGCCAAGGAAACTACGAACTTCCTTCACGGACTTGGGAGATTCCCATTCAGTCACAGCTGAAACCTTAGCAGGATCAACTGCTACACCATCCTTTGTCATAACATGACCAAGAAACCCAACTTCCTCCAACCAGAACTCACACTTGCTGAATTTGGCATAAAGTTTATGCTCTCTTAACTTCTCAAGTATCAAACATAAATGTCTTTCATGCTCTTCTTTGCTCTTGGAGTAGACTAAGATGTCGTCGATGAAAACAACAACAAACTTGTCGAGGAATTCCATGAACACCTTGTTCATCATATTCATGAAGTATGCTGGGGCATTTGTCAAACCAAAAGGCATTACGGTATACTCGTACAATCCATACCTTGTAGTGAATGTTGTTTTAGGTATGTCTTGTTCTCTTATCTTGAGTTGAAAATATCCTGACCGGAGATCAATCTTTGAAAACACACAGGCTCCTTCTAGCTGATCAAACAAGTCATTGATTCTAGGCAAAGGGTATTTGTTCTTGATAGTTACCTCGTTGAGTGAACGGTAATCTATGCATAACCTTTGACTTCTATTTTTCTTTTCCACGAACAAAACTGGGGCTCCCCAAGATGAAGAACTTGGTTGAATAAATCCTTTCTGCAACTGTTCTCCAAGTTGTTTCTTGAGCTCTTTCAGTTCATCAACCGACATTTTATAAGGTCTCTTTGCTATTGGTCCAGATCCTGGTACCAAATCTATCAGAAACTCCACATCTCTATCTGGTGGCATTCCCGGCAATTCTTCCGGAAACACATCCGAATACTCACTCACAATTGGCACACTGTCCATGCTAACCCCCTTAAGAGAATTAAGCATACTCCTTTTTGCTTCAAAGTTGGTCTTGAATCTGATCCTTTTATTTTCTGGAGTTGTGAGTGAGACAGTATGGTTGGCACAATCTATCACTCCTTTGTACTTAGTCATCCAGTCCATTCCCAGAATGACATCCAATCCTTGGGAGTTTAGAATTATCAAGTTAACGGGAAACTTATATTTCCCAAACTCTATGACTAGATCATGACATCCTGAATTCACTATCATTTCTCCACCAGGAGAACTTACTTTTATAGGACACCCAATAGTTTCTACCGGTAGTTCATTTATTTCAACAAATGCTCTTGATATGAATGAATGAGATGCACCAGTATCAAAGAGTACAAATGCTGGAATAGAATTGAGTCTGAACTTACCAGCAACAGCATCAGGCTCCTCATAGACCTCCTCCACATTGATGTGGTTCACTTGTCCCTTTTGAAAAGGGTTGGGCTTGTTAGGTCCTTCAACTTTATTTTCTGGGCATTCATTTGCATAATGCCCCATCTTCTTGCATTTGAAGCATTCAACCTGACTGATGTCTCTCTTAACAGGCTGACTTCCACTTCCACTTCCATTACCACTGTGGTGGCTCTTATGTCCACTCTTGTGGTTCTTGTACTTGTCATTGTCACGACTACGGTGATGCTTGTTGTCATGACGGTTGTGGTTGTGGTGCTTGTTGAATTTCCCATGCTTGTGGGATCCTGAGCTTCCACTGTCATTATAATGAGATCGTTTGTGAGACGATCCCGAGATGGACGAGGTGAAGCTCAACGTGGCGGTGGCTTGGCAAGGGGCGCTCGGATACGTCGGGGATTCCTCGCTGGAGTTCGCGAACGCGTCGGGTACGGCTGCTGGTCGACGTTGGCGAGGTTCTGCGTCGCGCTAAGGCAAGAGGAGGGCACCGTTAGATGCGCAAGATGCTAAGGGTTCTACGCATAGCAAACAGAGGGCAAGGGGCGGCTGGTACTTACGGGGAGAGGTCGCCGGAGTTCGAGCAGAGAGCGGCAGCGCTCAGTCGTTGTCGTTGCCGAGGCTACAGACCATGCGCGAGCAAATGAAAGACGTCAGTAGATGCGCACGGAGTTGCAGAGCATGCTAGTATGAATCATGGACAGAGGGGGGCACGGTGCTCACCGGAATTCGTCGGCGAGGTCGTCGGAACAGCGGCAGCATCGGGCGAGTTGTGAGCAGCCTGGTGGCGTGGAGAGGAAATTGGGTGAGGGGAAATGGCCGCGAGAGGGAGGGGCTTAAGTAGGCAGAGGATCGACAAGAAACGCTCAGTGATTCAATGCCAATTACGCCGCGGAATCAACGCAGCAACGGCCAGCGGCGGTGTTCGTGCGCGGAATCTGGGGAAGATGATGACGACGTGGACGGGGCCCGCTTGTCAGCGAATAGAATAGAGGGGGAGTGGGGTCCGGGTGTCAGCGGCTCGCTGGGTGCGTCTGCGCGTGAGAGAGGGAAAGGGGGAACCCGGGTGGGCTAGTTGGGCTGGATCTGTTGCTGGGCTCAAATCCTGGTGCCGGCCCTTTTCTATTTCCTTTCTCTTTTTCTTTTTCTGTTTTGATTTTCTGGATTGATTTTCAAATGATTTTCAAAAGCTTTTGAATTCAAACTTTTTCCAGGATTTTGCAGTGTGCAACAGCCACAAATCTTGGCATAAAACCATGTGGTCACTTTGAATTGGCTTGGTCATTTGGAAAAATAAAATAAACAGTGCCATAGCACTTTGTTTTATATTGGTTTTGAAATTGGTTTTCAAATTGCATTTGCTTTGAAATTTTGGTTTAAACCTTAGCAATCAAGCAATTCATTCAGAAACAACAAGGCACAAGGTTTGGTCTCAAGAACAACAACCTCTCATGGAGAGAGTAGCATTTGTTTTCAAATGATGATCACATAAAATAATGAGCTCAAATGCTCCTGTTTTTGAATTGTTTTGTTTGAAATGAATCCTATATGATCATGGATGCATGGATGATATGCATGAGTTTGAAAACATGATTTTAGGGATGTTACAATGAGCAAGAGATACTTGTTACCGAGATATAATTGGTAGGATGTAGAGGATAGGAATTCGTTGATCATCCTACAGCTTGCCTCAAATTTTCTTGTAAGCACTACTTCTTCAAAATAGAGAGACAAGCATCCAATATATATCCAATGTACCTAAAACACAATTAAGTACAAAATGGTCCCCAAACTTATTGGGTCCAATGTAGTTAGTGCAACTACAATACATAGGAGAGACTCCACATAAATATGTGCATATTGATATGAAATTGAATTTCATGCACAACTTAGCCGATGGGATTTGGTGGAGTTTTCCCTATATATTGGATCAAAGAAATCAAATATGCCATAATATAAACATGTAGTAAATATGCCTGCACGAGGCTTTCTAGAACCAAAAATGAGATACAATTTGAAAAAAAACACCAAGTAAACCGAATTGGCACACACAAGAGTGTGACAAGACAAGCGGTGTCTAAATTGTATCAAAGAACCAATTCAACACATGAAAGATTCACAAGTTCAACAAATAAACTAGGCAAAATCCAAAGAGCAAAATATATATAAGAACACAAACGCTCAAGGATTTATCTCATTCTAAAAATAGACAAAACATGAAACAAGGAATGAGACAAAACCAACTCCCAAAAAGAGCAAGGTTCCAACAAGAAACCAAACTCCCCAAAATTTTCATGATGGCACAAAATACCAAAACGAAAAGATTGAGCTTCCAAGCATATAAAACATGATATGGAACAAAACAAGAAGCATAAAAGGATTGTTCTAGATAATATAGGAGATCTCACCCATAAGTAGTACATTATATATAATTTTCTTTTGAATGCAAAATGTACACAAATGAGATCATCACTACTACCTATATTAAATAAAACACAAGAGGATATCAATAAAATAAGAAGATTCATAGGAGGCAAGTAAGGCATGGGAGCACACGAAACATTTACTTGGCCATAGATAGGACAAGATTAAGCAAGGGCCAACGTGAATATGATCAATAAATTCTACCATAAATTGAGTATTCATTGTCCAAGGACAAGAAATATTGGGTATACTTTTCCAAAGGTAGCTTGCTTAGATATCCAAGATCATAGTAACAACAAGAAGCATATAACAAAATATAAGAATTACAATTGATGCTTCGAACGAGATTCTTGGTAGCTTCCAATAGTCACACAATCACTAGTGATTAGAGTAGCTTGAAGCAAATGGTTTCCATGAGGATATATATCTCTAAATATGAGGAAACACGTACCAAGAACATTCTCACATACAAGATCCAAAATATGAGCAATAAAGGCATTCAGGCAAATTGGAACTTGTATGAGCAAAATGTGTCACATAGAAGCTAGATAATTATCAATATCAATTATAAGTGACACAACCTCGAATGTTCACATTTTCTAGGATTGTAATATGCACTAAGCATATGACTCCCCCATAATGTGATACTACCATGAAACCAACATGAGGCAAAAGGATACAAATAGAGATAATTAATGGACCTTATAAAACTTAAATTTCTCATGAGAATTATACCACATAGAGACTAGACAATAATCCAATATAAATACTAGGTGTTATTACTCATGTACACACAATTTTAGGATTCTGGAATGCCCAAGCATAACACTCCCCAAAATGGGATAATCCATTAATCTCTCACAAGATCCAAATAAGATACCAAATGTAACCAAGTAAGGCTCAAACACAAGAAACACACATACATGGTGTGCCACCTAATCATACACAAATATGATTGATACCTCAAGATAATTAGGTGGAAAGCACAACATGTACAAAAGCATGGAAGATACAAAACCAACACATGCACAAGGGGGCGAGTAACTTTCAATGTAATGAGTTAAGCATATGTTACCGCAAGGAGGAACATTGGATATATAACATAATCATGATAATCCAAATGGCTTGGCTTGACACAAATAATTGATGAAGATCCCTCAATTCTTCATAATGTAACCAAGTCTCCAATGCCCTCCATCAATACCTATTGATCAAGTTTTGGCTTGTTGGTCCCCAACCAAATTGGGTCCTAAGAGGTTAGTCACAATAGGCTTGGAAACCCAAATGGTTCTTTTCTTGAACCCACATTGAGCACCAACAAATTTGGCCTACACATTGCCAACCTCATCCTTACAAAGAGAATAGGCATCATCAATAATGATAGGGTTGGATGAGGAGATACCAATAGTGCATGAGGAAGAAATATGCCCCTTTGCACGACATATGTAGCAAGTTCTTCTCTTGCCATCTTTCTTCTTAGGTGAAGCCACAACTCGAGGAAGAGCTCGAGTAGTCCTCTTAGGAAGAGACCCATTAATGACTTGAGGTGGATATTGAGGCCGCTTCCCTTGTTGCTTCACACTAAGAGGCTTTTTCTTCAATGGGCAAGATCTAACATGGTGCCCTTCTTCCTTGCACTTGAAGCAAACAATGTTGGCCGGATTCTTGACTTGATCTTGGCCATTCTTCTTTTTGTCCTTGTGCTTCAACTTGATAATGGACTTGTTCTTGACATTGGAGTTGAATCCAAGCCCACCCTTGTCATTTGGGGATTTTTGCACACTCAAGATTTTGTTGAGTGTGACCTTCCCTTGATGATCCTTTTTCAAGTCATTCTTCAAAGAAGTGACTTGAGCCTTGAGCCTTTTGATTTCCTCTACATGGTTAGTTTCAATAAAAGTACTAGAGGAAGTAGATGCTACATTGTTAGAGCAACAAGGCACGGAATGTAATTCATCACGAGATATAACATGGTTGTGAGAGGATGAATTACAAGGACTAGCACATGGCAATATAATATTTGGAGTAGATATAGTGATAATGTCCACATGATGCCCATTAGATGTTACCTTTGACACGATGGCCTCATGAGCTAACTTTAGCCTACCATGGGAGACTAGAAGATCCTCATGTGAGCTCGAGAGCTTAACATGACTTTCTTATAATTTCCCATAGTTGCTAGTTAGCAAAGCAAGTTGAGCCTTTAGCTCAACATTCTCCTTCAAAATAGATGCTTCACAAGAAATAGAGTTAGTAGCACAAGCATCATTATTATTAGCAAGAGGTGAGGGCAACTTGTCAAGCTCTTTTAAATATGAAGCTTTAAGTTGCTCATGTGACTCGGTGAGTTTGATGAGCTCCCTCTTAACGACCCGAGAGACATTTTCGAGGTTCTTAAAATCCTCAACAAGTTTAGCATAAGCAACTTCAATTTCATCATTTTTAATCTTGAAGGAGTTAGCCACCGCAAGTTCTCTATCATGGTATTCCTTTACTCTAGATAATTCTAGAGTAAAAGTCTCCTCAAGAGATTCTTTGGTGGTTTGTTCTTCTTCAAGGGAGTCCTTTAGTTGTGCGACTTCATTAGCATACTCACGCTCAAGTGCAAACTTTTCATCAATTAAGTTTTCTTGCTCCTCAATAAGATCATTGCCTTCTATGGCACAATTCAAGATTTCAAGAAAGTTGGAGGAAGCAATTTTATTTTTGAAGAGAGCGCTATAGACAACCTCTCCCATTTTCTTAATAGAGGTAATATCATACTTACCTCTATAATCATCATTATCATTCTCAACCTCATCATCATCATCATGAGATACAATGGGATTCAAAGAGGTTACCTTTGTTCCCTTAGCCATAAGGCACATGTGAGAACCGGAGGAAGGTGATGATGAGATTGCACTTGTAGCTCTCTTCAAGACCTTGTCTTGGCCCATAGAATCTTCATTTTCCTCTACATGGTTAGCAACACAAGCACTAGAGGAAATAGAAGCATTTTTATCATGGCAACAAGACAACATGAGCATATCATCATGAGATTTATTCAAGTCATTTCTACATGATATGCAAGGACTATTAACACAAGCATGTGAGGAATTTTGAGTGCTAGAAGTGTTAAGGTCCAAAGATAGATCATTGCAACTAGATAGAGATGAAGGATTACAAATAGTAAGCACACTATCCAAATTGCAATTTCTATCACCACTCACCATATCATTACCTTGTGAGAATTCACATGTTGGTGAAGTGGTAGAGGATGAGAACTCATCTCGACCGGAAGTGGAAGCAACACAATCATCCTCAAAAATGTTGGACTTGCTATATTTATCTTGAAGCTTGGTCCATATCTCACGAGCGCTTGAATAAGGCATGATAGAAGAAAGAACTACATTGCTCACAACATGCAAAAGAATTTTAGTAGCTAGAGAATCTATATGAGAGTTCAACTTCTCCTCTAAAGATTTGTTTTGGGTATTCATAGGAGAAGAGAAACCCACATATAGATATCCCTCGATAATTGGGTGAATTTCCCGAAATAAATTAAGCATGCGAATTTTCCAAACATCATAATTTGTGCCATCGAATGTGAGTGTGTCCTTATGCACTAATCCCCTAGCCGACATCTTTACTCTCAAGGTGGTGAAGCCTAAAATGAGAGATCGGGCTCTGATACCAATTGAAAGGATACGGATGTCGCCTAGAGGGGGTGAATAGGCGATTTAAAACTTTTCCTAGAGTGGCTCAACAAAGGCGGAATAAAACTAGTGTTTACTTTGTAAAGCACAACCTAGAACAACTAAGGTTCACCTATGTGCACCAACAACTTATGCTAAGCAATACAATCAACAAAGTGATAGCAAGATATATATTACTTCAAGCACAAAGGCTATCACAATGTAAAGTGCATGAGTAAAGAGCTCGGGTATAGAGATAACCGAGGCACGTGGGGACAACGATATTTTACCGAGTTCCTCCCAACATGGAGTACGTCTCGTTTGGAGAGGGGGTGGTATCAAACCACCAACGCCACAAAAGGCCTCCCTTATTCTCCGGTGAATCTCACCCCAATGGGATCGATCCACACTTCCACTATCGGTGCACTTGTCGGTGGCAAACCGGAACCTCTCACAAGGTTGGGGCACTTCTCCACAACTTAATTGGAGGCTCCCAAAAAACGCCACCAAGGCCACAACCTGCAACACCAACAAACCGTCTAGGGTTCCAAGAACCCAAGAGTAAAAAGCTTCTCAACTTTCACTCACCAAATCCTCCGGGGAGAACTCAAACCGATGCACCAAATGCAAATGGCAAGAACACAAGTAGTGCTCAAATCCTTCTCTCCCAAATTACACCAAAGCTACAAAAGCTTGTGGGGGAATAAGAGAGGAAGAACAATGGAGGAAATCCACAAAAGACTCCAATATCTAGATCCCAAGATGTTCCCCTCACTTAGAGGAGAGATGGATTGGTGGGATTGTAGATCTAGATCTCCTCTTTCAAATCCCTAAAGTATATGCAAGAATCAAGGGAGGGATTGAAGGGGGAGCAAGCTCAAGAGGGTCAATAATGGAGGAGAAAGCCTATAAAACTCGAGCAGTTGCATTGGGGAAGAAGGGCCCTTTTTTATAGGCCCACAGATTTCTGACCGTTTTCTGCCCGTTGGGGAAAAGTCAGACCGGAGACTCCGGTCTACACCGTAGATTCCGGCCCAACCTCCAGACCAGCCTCTGGACCGCCCATCTGAATGACCTGGGCCATCCAAGACCCAACAAGACCGGAGACTCTGGTCTTCCAACACCGGAGACACCGGACTGAGGAAACACCGGAGACTCCGGGGTAGCCTCCGGACCTGGCTCCGGACCCCCATACAGTATGTCCCAGCCCTGATTCTGAAGTCACCACCGGAGACACATCCGGAAACTCCGGACTACGCCGGAGACTCCGGTCCACACAGACCGGAGACTCCGGTCAGGACCAAATAAGAGGCAAACTTCAAATGGCGATATCTAGAGTTTGGAAACTCCGATTGACCCGAAACCAATTTTGTTGGAAAGAGGACAACAAGGGATACCCAAAAAAAGTGGAAATATTGGATACCACCAAGATAGAACATTTCATGTATTATAATGTGAGATACCTCTCTTGTTGAGAAACCGTAAAACCTCAAAGATCAAAAACGCAATATGATATAAAAGGGAAATCCGTTTTTGATGAACTAGAGCTTGTTATGAATATTACCACAAGCTCTAGAACCTCACATGGATAAGATCCAAATAATCAACCAAGAAAGGATGATGTTAAGTATGCAAAGGTTTGAGCTCTCTTTGAAAGATATGATCGAGTTACTCACTTGAGAGCCCCTCTTGATAGTACGGTTGTCTATCCTATAAACCGGTCTCCCCAACTAACACCACGAGATCGGTAAGAAAGAAACCCTATCAATATCATACCTTTGCCTTGCGCATATTCCACTTGATCTTGATGTATACGATCTTGTCCTTCTCAAGATGGAACACCTTTCTTGATTGCTCTTTTACGCACTTGCTTGATGAAGACTTGCAAGTTACTCCCCCATACAACATGGGGAAACCTTTACATTGACCTTGTCTTCATCGATCCATGATCACCGAGGATGGCAAGCTTTAAGCATGAGATCTTCTAGATATTGCACATCTTTAGCTTGCACATCATTTCTTCTTTTCTTCATTATGTTGATGTCTTGAAGATACACCAGAGATATTACTCCATCTTATTCTTCAAGACATACTTGTCATAGGTTTAACTCTCACATGACCAATCTGTGGATCATTCTTTGAACACCTTGGTCACCACATGATCCTCTTCACTTCTTCTCCAAACCTTGAAGCCAACAAATGGTTCAAGCATTGCCTATGGACAATTCCTACACGTACAACTTGATACAAGCATTAGTCCATAGAGATTGTCATTAATTACCAAAACCACACATGGGGGCCACATGTTCTTTCACTTATTTATCTGCAATTGCCCTAGATCTTGAAGTTACATGTTTAGACTCGTCCATGCAACGCCCGTCCATCCATCCCTATGCCTATCGCACTCATATCCCACTGTTTGTTGCTACTGTTACTATTGCTTTTGTTCTACTACTGTTGTTGTTTTGTTGTTGCTACTACCAAACTGTTGCTACCGATAAACTTCTGTGAGCAAGAACTATTTTCAGGTGCAGCTGAATTTACAACTTAGTTGTTAAGGCTTGCAAGTATTATTTGTCTCCCCTTGTGTAGAATCAATAAATTGGGTAACACTACCCTCAAAGACTGTTGCGATCCCCTATACTTGTGGGTCATCATTGCTACTATAGGGGCATCGCCGCGTACCCGCAAAGTGGACGCAACTGGCCACTTTATCACCGGAATTCCTCATGGTTGAACACCTTCGAGCCGCCACCTCTCGATCTTGGTCTTGTGCCACCGCCAACAGCCATGCACCTCCGTACCACCTTGCTCCAAAATTCACTATATATACCTCGCCGAGCTCTGCCATTCCTCGCATCCCCACTGGATGTCAGCGACATATAGATGCCACATGCCACTGCTCATGCCACCACCCTCCCCGCCCAGATGGTGTTCTCCTCCACGCAAAGGAAGCCCGTCGGGGCACACCTAGTCCATCATCCACCTTTGATGGTCAGGAGCGATCGCTCCCGTTAGTGGCGGCGCCAGTGGCTAGGGAGGAGAGATCTATGGGCGCATTTTTTAGGGTTTGGGGAGGCCTCCAGAACTGCCCGCGCATGCGGACCGGGAGGCAGGTTCTGCAGAGAATAATAGGCAGCTTGACCATACCCGAGCTCTTGTACTTAGGTATTTATCTTGTGATAGACTTTATGCTTGAAGTTATATATCTTGATATCTTTGTGTTTTTTAGCATAATATGTTGGTACACTTATATGAGGTTAGCATATTTCGGTTATAAATTAGAAGCCTAGCTTACTTATGCAACTATTTAAGCCAAAAATGTAATAGTTTTAAATCGTATATTCACTCCCCTCTAGACGATATCTAGGTCCTTTCAATCTACTTTTTCCTAGTGCTCTAACTCCATTGCTACTTGATACGTCCATTTTGTATCACTATTTTATATTATAATTTATTGTTATTCATTGATATATTTAATATTTAGAGATGATACTTATGTTATTTCATCTATTTTGCATATTTGATGATTCTTGGAGAATTAACTGTCGGAGTCAGGATTCTGATGGAAAAAAAGCGCTGTCTAGATACAATATTTCCGAAGAACAGAAAATCCCAAAAAATATATGGAAACTCCTATTTTTCCAGAAGATAAAGAAAGCCATAAGATGAAGGGGAGATGGGCCACAGGGGGCCCACACCACCCCTAGGCGCGGGGCCCCCTGGGTCGTGCCACCAGGTGGTGTGGCCGCCCTGGTCCACCTCTGGCATCGCCCTTTCATGTATATCTACCCCCCGAAAACCTAAGACTGGGGGAAGGATCACAGAAATATTCCTCCGCCTCTACGGGGCGGAAACTACAGAGAGAGAAAGAGCTCTCCGACAGTCAAAAATCTGCCAGAGAAATTCCTTCCCGGAGAGGGGAGATCATCACCATCGACACCGTCATCAAGCTAGACTTCATAGGTATCATCATCATCCTCACCATCATCTTCACCAACACCATCACCACCACGTCGTACAGTTGTAACAATTGGGTTGAATCTTGCATAGTTCATAGGGGAAACTTTACCGATGTTGATTACTTGTTGTAGTTGATGCTATTGAGTAGAACCATTGGATTATTGTTCATGTTTAGGTTGTTACTTATCATTATTTCATCTCTGGTCTTGATCCATATGATGTCTCATGAGTAGTTCGTTTATTTCTTGAGGAAACGGGAGAAGTCATGTTGTTAGTAGTGGAATTATGTTGAGTAATATTTAATGGTTTGATATTTAAGTTGTGGTGCTATTCTTCTAGTGGTGTCATGTGAACGTCGACTACATGATACTTCACCTTTATGGGCCTAGGGGAATGCATTGTGTATTTGGTTACTAATTGTGGGGTTGCCGGAGTGACAGAAACCTAAACCCCCATTAGGAATCCATTACATAAGGGAGTGTAGGATCTTAGAGTTTAAGGCTGTGGTTAATTTTTTATCTTAATTACTTTCTTGTAGTTGCGGATGCTTGCAAGGGGTATAATCACAAGTATGTATTAGTCCAAGTTAGAGCTATACATTAGCATAGGTTCACCCACATAACACTTATCCAACCAAACAAGATTAATCAGCTATATGAAGCGAAAGCACTTGACAATATTCTCATGAGTCCTCGAGAACGTTTGGTCATCGTAAGTAATACAACTGGCTTGTCCTTTGCTGAAGAAAGGATTGGGCCACTTGCTGCAATTATTATTATTGTCTTTTATTTACTCGCACTTTATTTATCTGCATTACCAAAAAACCCTAAAAATATGTTTGCTAGTATTTACAGTGAATCCTTGATCCAAACCGCTCGTCAACACCTTCTGCTCCTCGTTGGGTTTGACACTCTTATTTATCAAAAGTACTACGATACACCCCCTATACTTGTGGGTCATCACTACTTTAGGGCTTGATAGAGGAAGTCCTGGTCTATTGATTCACCAAAGGAATTTGATTCCACTTTGCTATCCATTGTGGATCTTGTTACTCACAGGCATTTAGGCGCACCCTATACGGTAGAGGTTGTCCTGGAGCTCGGTCATTGTGGTGTAAAGCTCTGGTGCACTCTTTTCATCCTCTAGTTGAGTTGTAGAGCTAGCCCCAAGCTTATTTGTGAAGGTTCAGTTGCCAGCTCGAAGGGCACCGCATAGTGGATCGAAGCATCTTTGTCTGAGGGTTGAGGAGAATACAGTGAGAGAATGTGGCTAGCTATCGGTTGCCACTGTGTCACCACACCGCTCCAATAGATAGTAGCACCTGCAAGGTGTGAACTTTGGGGTGCGCCTTAGTCTCCATCATGTGGTTATTTCTAAACCGTTACTTGTTCTATCTTGTTCAATTGCTTATCTTGTATGCTAGTTGTATCTTGTTCATATAGGTTGCCCATCTAAATAATCCCTAGATTGCTAGAGAAAGGTTAAAATTGATAGTCGCCTGTTCACTCCCGCTCCCCTAGTCGACATCTTTGGTCCTTTAGATAGACTGATCGAATGCCATTTGTATAGAGGGAGAGGGAATGGGAGTGGAAGAGGGGACAAATATAGATGGGAGGGACTGGGGTGTGTGTGGAGGTTGTTGCCATTATTTTGAACTATCCAATGGAGTACTATTGAGGCGAGATCAAGAGGTGAAGGTACATCTCTAGGAATTTTTTCTAGAATTTTCACATGATTTTCTGTTAGTGAAACTTGCAAGCAGGGACGGAGCCAGAAATAAAGGTCAATGGGACATAATAGTATTGTGATCTGTATAAGGGGCTAAGCTAGCTGAAACACCATATACAAGGAGCAATCATGGCTAATATTTTTGAGAAATTCAGAACCATAGGGGGCGTAGTCCTTGCTCGTCCCCCTTGTCTCTGTCCTGCTTGCAAGTTCAGTTTTTTTCTGGATTTGAAATCATGGCTTAGATTTAAAACTCTAATCTTAGAAAGGTGACATTTTCACCTACTTCCTCCGGCCCATATTAATTGACTCAAATTTGTCTAGATTTGAATGAATCTAGACACTATTTAGTATATAGGTTCATCTAAATTTTAACAAATCAAAGTCAATTAATATGGATCGGAGAAAGTAGGAAGATCATGTTGTGTGAATGTTCGAAGATACTTTTTTATATAAAAATACACATGCATATGGACAAATACAATTTATGTTGGTTTTGAAAAAAAAAACTTGCTAAAATATTTTTATTTTCTGCATGGGAAGTTAGACAATACAGTGTGGTATTTAACTATTACTACTGATGTTTTGAAAGATTGATATTTTATGCGCTCTAGATTTTAGGGTTTTAAACTACTGGAAAATCAATCTGGGTTTAGGGGATAATCATGCTATGAAATTTATTTACATGATTGAATTTTTCCATACTTTTTGACTAATTTCATTTGCAAAGAAAATCAAATTAGCAGCTGTGATTTTCAATTATGTCTTCGTATTTTTCGTCCGTCGGATCTTGCACATATCAATCCAGTCAATCTTGCACATATCACGACTATTTTTGTGTCACTGTTGGGTGTTAGCTAGACTAAGTAAGAAAATGTGAATCATACCGAACTGAAAATCAGGTATGCGGTAATTAGAAGCTCTCGGTATTTAAATAGCTTAAAATATTTTTTTATCATTATACAAATTCCAAATTGGTTGCTTAGCTTCCGACTTCAACCATTTTCTGGAGCGGTAGATGCAGGTTACATCAGGTGTCAATCTCAACTTAAATTTGATTCTCAAAAAAAATCTCAACTTAAATTTTAAAAATATATAAAAACATCGCAAAAATGGCCATTAGTCAGAGTTTCGGTTCAGTTCCATTGACACAGAATACAAAAAAGTACTCCATTCATTCACTGATTTTTGAAAACACTCATGTATCTAGACATGTTGTGTCACTCATTTTTTTAGTGTATCTAGTCCACTCTAAAATATCTAAAATATACTACTTTCTCCGATCCAAATTAATTAACTTTGATTTGTTTACATTCAAATGTATCTAACACTAAAATATGTCTAGATACATCCGATTAGACAAATTCGAGTCAATCATTTTGGATCGGAAAAATGTCTTATATTAGTGAATAGAGGTAGTACTGTAAATTGAATTCCATGCGTTTTTTCACTTAAACAGACATATTCGCTGTCTGAAGGCATGCAATTTTCCTGCTACAGCTCCCTCCGTTTCAATATATATAAGATGTTCTAGTTTTGTGAAGCAAATATATTTAAACTTCTTTTAATACGTAGGTTCACTTAGGTTTGGAGTGAATCTAGACGTTAAAATAAGTCTAGATACATTTTCTTTACAAACCTAAAACATCTTATATTTTAAAACGAAGGGAGTACTAATCAACCAACCACTATAGAAAATCAAATAAGCCTAACAAAAGAGTGCCTCGCACATCATCGGGAAGAATTCTGCATTTTTTCTTGAAAATACCGCTAGGCACGAAGGAGAAACAAAACACACCGGTACCAATAATCAAAATCACAAACTGACTGGTTGAGCCAACAAGCTTACCGCATGCATTGCGCTGTCATACACCAACTTCCAGATTTCTGACGTATGCTACTACTAGTTACACAAAAAAAAATGCAGATAGTTCAATAAAGCCAGACGTGATACAAGAAATCAGCAGTCCCAGGCCAGACCAGACTCAGAAATATATATGTTGCTCCACAGACAAATGCAGCAGCAGCACACGGGATGGTGAACGACCTCAACTATTCACAGCTTTGGCTTCTTAAGGTGGAATGTAGCTGAGCAATCACCTGAATCAATTGTTTGAAGTGATCTTCAATTCATCAATGACTGGAATTGCATCAACATCAGAAAACTGGTGGAAAACAGGGCGCTGCTCTAGATGTCCCAGTTATTATGCAGCTTCATCTAGAAAGAGATTGAATTCATCAAAAGACGAGCTAAAACAACTCCCACTTTTTGTCATCATCATGAACCAGGTTCTAAAATTTAAAGAGACGGATGATTTCAGTGTTGAGATTAACATTAGTAAAATTGCACAATGTAGAGAAATGCACAAATATGACAACAAAGATGAATCCTTAATTGTAATAACAATTAGCAATAATTATTGTACAGTAGCTATTCTGGAAACAAATGCCAATTGGAAACAGAAGGACCAAACTGATACAGGTGACAGCAGGGCAAAATGTTGAGCATGCAGCGGAAATAAAAATAAAAAGGGCACAAAACAATATAGAAGTTACAAGTAAACTGTCATCGTATCCAAAGCAAGGTAAAAAAACATAAAATCTACTTATAAAGTTAAAATAGATGGGTAAGAAATTACCATCGTTAGCAATTTCACTTGTGCAACTGGCATCGCAACTCTGTACTTCTGGAGCATATTGGTCTAGAAACAATTGGATTGTCCTCCAGTAACGGTCTCCGCCAGAAATCCAGGTATCCATATGCATACCACTGGGAAAATCGACAAATCTACAGTTTCTGTTATTTTCAATAGCTTTGTCATAAAGCATCTTCATGTGTGAAGGGGGAACCAGTTCATCTTGTAATCCGGAAAGGAAGAGAATGGGTTGTTTGACCTGCAAAGAATTTATTCAAACGTACGAGACATGTCAATTAACGAGTTGAGAATTACAGAGTATCATGCATATCACATTAACGGATGATCTCTGTGAAGATGAGACATAGAGTGCCAGATAATGTAGGCAAATTTCAAGACATGTCAATTAACGAGTTGAGAATTACAGAGTATCATGCATATCACATTAACGGATGATCTCTGTGAAGATGAGAATAGAGTGCCAGATAATGTAGGCAAATTTAGTGCAACTTTCAAATACACAGTCCAAAGGAACAAAAATAAACTGTTCGGATCACAAATTGATATTTTCAGTACTCCCCAAATTTGGTACCTACACGACTTCCCAAAAATTGAACTAAGAACATCAAAGTGGTAACCAAAGCACGAAAACAACATATCAGGAAGAAGTTAATTTAGACGACCCCACAACCTACCTCTGCAACAACATCAAGTGTACTCCATGGAGAGCGAACAACGCAGTTAAGAAGTTTTGGGCCTTTAGAAGAACTGCCACCTATGAAGCATCTTAAGAAGGGCAGCATGATACCGGCCATATCCAATATAGATGTAAAAGTATTTTCCAGTACTAGAGCAGACACCTGCAACAAACAGCAACAGTTATCATATGGTTATGAATTACAAAGGCTAGAATTCAATGCACTTATGTAGATGTTATTAACTTACTAAAATACGGCTTAAATCTTGTTGACCTAACCACATGATTGTGTTCACAGCAATAAACCCAAAGATTCTGCTTTAGTAAGGTGGTCTTATGTTGATCACATCAGTAAAACGTTCAGTAAAAGAGATCTGTGACGCGTTTTAGTGTATTCCTAGTTATTGAGTTCTAGCCAATCTAGATGGAAGAAGATCTCGGTCTGGTTTTTCTCTTTTCAAATGAGATTTCAGTACCTATGCTGCTTTACAGCATGCGGTTAAGGACGGTCATGTGTCATCATTGATTTTCAGCATAGCAATCAAGATTGTGCATTATTGTCAGCCACCAGGGTGCAGCAAAGGGCCATGTTTATACTCTATATACTAAAGCTAGTCAGATACAAAAAAAATACAAGTTGGAAGCAATACATTGTATGTGGAACTATCCAATCGTAAGGAGGCCACAATAATATTTGTATGCTTGGGTCAAAAGCAGTAATTGTCTCCCTGCTAAGGATAGTCTCTAACTCTTTGGCAGGCCATTTCTCTTCAATTCTCATTATTCACACAATTTGTACCAGTCTTTGTTGTTTTCTTTAAAATATGACATGCTTTCATGAAAATAAATTTTTTCTGGTCTTGTTTGGGGAAGACATTCTAATCTCACATTTCAAACGAGAAGTTCGATTTTTTCCAAGCAGCAGCTATTTCATGCAGACTCATAACCATGCATTCAAAATTTATAACTGGAGCAGTAATTTCTTAACACGTGAAAATTCCAGTCTGCTTCAAAATTTATGGCTGGAGCTCTAAAATTAGAACTGGAGTAACAATAAGATTTCATGTTTGCCATATTACATGCCTTAACTAAGCTATATCAGCAGAGCTCTTTTTTTTCCGAAACGGGGAAGATATTTATTTTTTCAAAACGGGAGCAGAGCTCATTTTGGTTTGCCTGAGTCTGCTTTACCCCATTAATCACCAGATCATATAGTAAACGTGTAAGAGTTGATTTCTCAATCTTCTGGCAAAATCGATAGCACAATAATTTTGGAAAAGTTCCTATAATAATAACCACATAGTTTATGAACATATGCATATTTTGAATGTTGATCCACAGGTCCACAAGATGTACTCATTAAAAAAAGTACACTGGAGGGATATTAAAATCACCAATCCAGCCAGATAGAAAATGGATGGGCCTATTTCTCAATTTCCTACAGCAATATGAGTAGACAAATTGTTGTACCATCAGTACCTTATCAGGATTATTTTTTGCAAGAACTGCTCCAACAGCACCTCCTAAAGACCTCCCAAAGATAACTATCCTGGATGTGTCAATGTCCTTCCTCTGAACTAGATGATCAAGTGCAGCCTATTAAAATAGAGAGCGATAAGAAAGATTAAACAGAACCACAAAAGTAAGAATAAAACCAGATGAAGGAAACAGAAAACCTGTGCATCCTTTGTAATACCACTCTGAGAAGGATAACCTTCACTCTCACCGTACCTACAAACATGATCCAAGTTTAGGTGCGTTAACGAGTCAAAGAAAGTGAAGAGAACAAGATAATGTATGATATTGAGAACGACAAGCAAGAAGAATTAAATAAGAAGGATAAGAGGACTGGTTTATGCAGTATATAATCATACCCTCTGTAAGAAAGCATAAACACATTGCACTGCAGCCGCTGCATCATTAGTCGGACACATTCCAAACGATGTGCAATGTCTGTAAGGAGTAAAGGTTTTTAACAGAATAAAAAACTTGAGAACACGATTCATCAATTAGGTATAATCACTCATTTTCATGTCTGTGAGAAGAAATTCAGGATACTGCCGGCGTTTTCTTGGAAGAACAGAATGGTTGGACCTGCATCAGGAAAACACTATGAAACAAACAACAATGTGGAAAAGACTGAAGACTGAGCATAGTTCCTAAGCATATATAACATATCAAGTTCATGCGATAATAGTGATATTAGGATGAAGCTCAGAACATGATTTTGCGTGTTAAATTGCATCTCAGAACACTTATGCTCTAGTATAATTAAGCATCACGAATAGCTAGTCATAAAACAATATCAGGGCTGAAACTTCTCTTCCTAACCTAACTAATAAAAAAAAACTCCAGCAAAGTATAGACAAGAAGAACTGTGTGTCTCATTTAATTCACAGAGAAGATCAGCTAGAGTAGTAGAAACTGCTAGATAGGGGCAGTAATGCAGCACCCAGTCTCACTTCAGTCGTTATAAGCTCATGCATGTGTGTAAACTTTAGTATGGCAGCCTGTCCGGTTGCAAATTTGGGGCAAAGAAATAATCAAATAATAGCTGGGGTCATCGGGAGAAAGTAGGTTCAGTGTGAGCCGCGCCGCTTTACAACAGAACAAGAGCCAAGGGTGTTGACCTGCCAAAGTATTTTGGATGCATGCGTGACAATTGCCATATTTCTCGCCCAAAAATCACTGCCAATAATTACGTAAAACTAAGCACGCAAAAGTCTAAAACTAAATATGGTGGAAACCTAAATCAACAACCATACCTAAAGCTAAGCACGCTAAAGTCTAAAACTAAATATGGTGGAAATCTAAATCAACAACCAAGAAATATTAGTATGACAAAATGCATATATGTAATTAGCTAATAACTAGAGACTTTACCAATGCTGAAGTTTAAACCTACCTCATACTGAAGGTTCATAATATTCCCCATTCTATCGAACACCAATGGCGCATTAGATAAATATACTACTACTGAGCACCACACCGTTGCACCACATGTACAAGCAAGTACTAACTACAAGTCAGCATGAACTGGGGCCTGATAAGTGATAACTCAGTTCCAACTTCCAAGTGATACACACTGTGAGGTCAGCCGATCAATCCATACACCAAACTACAGAGAGCTGTGCAATAAAACCAAGGAACCCTAGATATCAGTTAGAAACATCTGACAAATCCACACAGGCAGCGGAAGTAAACCACTAATCGTCCGCCGTAGACTTCAAAAAATATCACGCAATTTTCTGCGTGGACACCCCAAATCCTGCCCAGATCCACGGACCCATACCCTGATCGGGAGAGCTAAGAGATGAAGCGACGCCTCTATCTACACACGCAATTCGGATCAGAACGAAGCCCTCCAGTCCAGCCTCGAAGAGATCCACTGGCTGACGTCCCCCAACAAACCAAACACTACCGATACCGATCGAAGCAATGAACACAGGGAGGACCAACAGACCAAACCGGAAGAGGGTCTGGGGATTGGGGACGGCTTGGTGCTTGCCTCGGCCGGTGGGCGAGTGGCGGAGGAACCAGGAGTGGAGGCGCACGCCATCGGCAGCGCGGAGCCAAACGTCCTCGTAGACGAGGCGGAGGCGCGAGGGCGTGATGGAGTAGGCGCGCGGGAGGCCCGGAAGCACGGGCACGTACACGAGGCGCTCCTGCAGCGCCACTAGCGCCGCCAGGCCGACCACCGCCATGCCCCCCGCGCCGTACACCAGCGCCTTCAGCAACTCCACCATCTCCGCCGCCGATGGGAGAGAAGAGCTTCGTCAGGCGGATGGTGGTGGTGATGGGCCCTGTCGCCGCTGCTCTTTGGACTCCCGTCGTCCGTTGGGGTCGGGTTGGGTTTTCGACTTTTCTTCCGAGGGGAATGGGTATGTCCAACCTGGCCAACGGGCCGGGCATTCCACGTGCGGGCCCAAAGCCCGCCAGCCCAGCCTGCCCGAGGCCTGACACGTCACGTGCCTAAACGGGCTCGTGTCAGCCCATGGCATGCGGGGGCTGTGCCTGGGTGGCGGTCTCAAACATGCGGGTTAGCTTGACATAACACGCTAGGCCGAGGCCCGTCACTTGTATGTGCGGCCTAATACGAAAGTGGGAGGGTCGAAATTTTGAATACTAGGGCAGCGGGGTGACATGGCAACTGATTGATGCCTGTTGTGGGGTTTGGGCGGTCGAGGGTTAGGGCTATTTTTTAAAAGTTGACCATGATATAAAAAGGGTAGCCCACCTCTCTCATTCTCCACATTGAAATAACCCTCTTATTTCCCACACCCAAGCATGAGTGATCCCAACTAGTATTTCTTCCCTCTTGATCAGTTCGGGATCAAAATATCCCCTAACTTGAATCTCTACCCCCATTCTTCTAACCATGACAACGGCAACATCGACTTTCCATATACCCAATCCCATCCCATGCGCCATATACAAATTCTTCTCAAAACTCCACCAATTCTAGCAGCACTTCCATCGTCGCCCGCATGAAGAGGCGTAAAAATCCTCGTTGGTCTGGCAGTACTTCGCGGAAGAAGAGTTCATTGACGGTGATGGTGTCACGAAGAATAGAGCTAGCTGCTCATCCGGGTTGAACGTCAATATTTTAGTCAAAAGGGGAGGGAATAACCACATGCAAAGGCACATGAAGACCCATGCCAAGCAGAATGGAGAGGCCGCCATGATCTAGAGCAGGATCAAGTTCGATCCCAGCGGTGCCTAGGTTCAGAGCTCTATAGTTGTGCTCTCTGGGAGAGTCAGAGGAAGAAGAAGTGCTACTATGAGCAAAGAAGAGAGGAGCCCTCCTAGGGTCTCTCTGGAACAATCCCCTGGTGCTCCTTATAAAGGGGAGCCTAGAGGACAAGGTATGTCTTGCCAGGTCATGTCAGTCCTTTCGCTTGTCCTGTAGTGTTGCTCTTGGCATCTTTTAGTCCTTGGTCTTATCTCTTCTAGAGGATCAGAGAGCATATCCTGTAGCATCTTCTAAGATGCCAAGAGCATCTTGGACCAACGATGCTTTACGTGTCAGTCTGAGCCATGGGCGTCCCAAGACTGACACCTGACGTAAGATCTTGGGGTATAAGTCGATGTAGAGGTGGGTTACGTAGTCGTTGCAGTGCAGAATGACCCAAAATGGCGAGGTAGGTGGATGCTGACTTGGTCCGAGAGAAGACTCGGCCTAGGGGCTGTCTGACTCGGCCTAGCCTGGTGCAGAAAACCAGTGGCCCAGTCGGGTCACTTTTCACTCGACCTAGGCGGGAGGTGGCAGAGGCCAGATAGGTCAAAGCTTCATTCATCCTAAACAGTAGTGGTGGCTGATACGTCAAAAACGTATCTATAATTTTTTATGCTCCATGCTTGTTTAGTATCTACTTTGCTTTGCTTTGTCTATACTTTGAGGTTTTTTTTACATGTTTTCTGGTACTAACCTATTAACAAGTTGTCACAGTGCCAGTTGCCTGTTTTTTGCTGTTTTTGGTTTTAGAAAAGCTAGTAAGAAAATATTCTTGGAATTAGACGGGAAAAACTTCAAAATCAATAACTTTCCATGGGGAACAAGAAGTCCAGAGGAGAGACGGAGAGGCGTGCCAGGGCACCCAGACCCCCCAAGGCGTGGGTGGGCCCTGCCCCGCGCCTAGGCAGGGTGTGGGGCCCCTGGCCACCGCCTCGGCCTCCCCCTTCGTATATAAGAAGCCCTTGATGCAGAAACCCTAAGTACCCGATCAATATTCCACGAAACCTTCAATAGCTGCCGCCACCGTCGTCCCTAGATCGGGGGATCTAAAGTTCTTCCCGGCACCCTGCCGGAGGGAAGATCATCTCGGAGGCCTTCTCTCCGGTATGATGCGTGAGTAGTTCCACCTTGGACTATGGGTCCATGTAGTAGCTAGATGGTTGTATCTCCTCCTTTGTGCTTTTATGTATAGATCTTGTGAGCTCCGTTCATGATCAAGATCTAATCTATTTGTAATCATGCATGTTGTGTTTGTGGGGATCCGATGGATATTGAGATTATTATGTTGGTTTGATTAATGGTTTTGTCTTTATGATTATATCATATCTGAGTTGTTTGTGATCTTGCATGCTCTCTGTTGTTAGTAGCTATCTTGGCCAAGTAGTTGCTAGTGACTCCAAGAGGGGGTATTTATGCTCAATAGTGGGTTCATGTCTCTAGTTTCCAAGGAAAGTAACAATAATCTCTTTGGTTGTAGATGTGTTGTTGCTACTAGGGAGAAAAAATGGTCTCTTGTTCATGGAACATGTGGACTATTTACCTTACACACTTTGCTTAAAGTAATTGTCTGTTGCTTACAACTTAATACTGGAGGGGTTCGGATGATAACCTGAAGGTGGACTTCTAGTCATAGATGCAGTTGGATGGCGGTCTATGTATCTTGTTGTATTGCCCAATCAAACTCATAGGATCTTTCTGACTAGTAATTGCATTGTTATGCCTTGCTCAGTTCCTGTCAATTGCCCTGTTGTAATTTGTTTACCCTTCATGCCATGTTGTTTATCTAAGGAGAGCACCTCTAGTGAACTATGAACCCCGGTCCAATCTTTACCATTGATACATCTTCCACTGTTACTTGTTTACTTGCTGCAAACCACCATTACCTTCCACACCATACGTTTAATCCTTTGTTACAGCAAACCAGTGAGCTTGACAACCTCACTGATTCGTTGGGACAAAGTCTTGTGTTTGTGTTGTGCAGGACTCCATGTTGCTTGCAACACCTATGTGATGTTTCCTTCCTCCTACTGGTTCGATAACCTCAGTTTCTTATCGAGGGAAAACTTGTTACTGTACTGCTTCACACCTTGCTCTTGGGGTTCCCAGCGAAGCGCTCCTACATCAACTCAGCGCTGCATCAAGCTTTTCTGGCACCGTTGCTGGGGAGGCTAAGGACGTCTTCACTAGGGGAGTCCTCCACTTCCTTTCTCTTTACTTTGTTTTTAGTTTGCTTAGTTTCTTTTGCTTGGTTTTGTTTACCTGTTTTCAAAAGAAAAACCCCAAAAAATTAGTCTAGTTTGGTTTGCTTGCTTTATTCAAAAACATAAAAAAATTTAGTTCCTACTCTAGTTGTTGCTGCTGTTTTTGGCTTGCCCACCTTTGCCAAAATGAACTCTGCTGAGAACACCAAGTTGTGTGACTTCACTAGCACCAATAACAATGATTTCCTTAGCACACCTATTGCTCCACCTGCTGCTGATGCTACCTTTTATGAAATTAAGCCTCCTTTGTTGAATCTTGTGATAAGAGAGCAATTTTCTGGTGCTAGTTCTGATGATCCTGCTGCCCATCTCAATAGCTTTGTTGAACTTTCTAAGATGCAAAAGTATAAGGATGTAGATGGAGATATTATTAAGCTCGAGCTTTTTCCTTTCTCCTTGAGAGGAAAAGCTAAAGAATGGTTGCTATCCTTGCCTAAAAATAGTATTGATTCTTGGACTAAGTGCAAAGATGCTTTTATTGGAAAGTACTATCCTCCTGCTAAGATTATATCTATGAGAAGTGACATTATGAAATTTAAACAACTTGATAGTGAACATGTTGCTCCAGCTTGGGAAAGAATGAAATCTTTGGTTAAGAATTGTCCCACTCATGGACTCACTGTTTGGATGATTATCCAGACTTTTTATGCAGGTTTGAACTTCTCCTCAAGAAATCTGTTGGATTCCGCTACTGGAGGTACCTTCATGGGCCTCACTTTGGGTGCTTCAACAAGGCTCCTTGATAATATGATGGTTAACGTTGAGGAAATACGGTGACCCAGCATACCACTGCATGATGTAGTACACTATAGTCGTTGACATAACACCAATGAAACACCGTTCACTAGTATTACATCCCTCAGAGTGGTACAACAGAAACACAGCAGGTCCAAGACATGACTATAGGTTACAACTCAACTCTTTACACAAGATCCGGAGAACACTCTAGGTTAAAGAGAGAGAAAGAAACTTCTTACAAAGAAGAATCAGAAATAAACAACTTATAACTAGTATACTAATAGTCTAGTACCTGAATTATTTGAACATGTGTTGCGGCTATTGCAATACTCTACAGAAGTAGGTTCTATGGCCAAAGATTATATTCCTATCTAATCAGCAACTTCGCCTTAACTTTAGTTGGTGTATATGTTGACTTCCTTGACTTCAGTGAAGAGCTTGGACTGTTGATGAAGATTTCCTTGAGCATAAGTTAATGTAGACGTCGACTGTATTGGGCTTCAGAATCTAGCAAGGGTTAAGAAGATACATTGAGCATGAGCGTACTCAGCAAGTTCACTAGAAAAGGAGTGTTTGATGCACTATATCTACAGCCACAGACCATAGGTCGTAGACAATGCAAGTTTTCGTAAACATTTCTTCAAAGGTTGATTTTATTCTAAAAAGCTATGTCCATCAGCCTTCACGGGTTTACCAGAACTTTCATGGAGTTCATTTCCCGCCGCATTCGTGGCTCCTTTCCGGAACAGGGAGTAACAAGTTACAGTTCTTACACTCTACAGAGGTGCGTTACTTTACCCATGAGAGACCTTATCCTTGTTGCACAACCAAGTCATGACCTTGTCCATACTTCCTTGGTATGGGGCTCAGTCTAAGATCCAAGCCAATCACTGCCCCCTTTGGGGCTGGCTCACCTCCGTTAAGCCCCCTTTCGGGCAGGCTAAAACCCTGATGAGTTCTCAAAGACTCTATGACCTGGTGATGCCCTAGCAAGTACCATATTAAATGGACTATACCACTAAACACCATTCATAGATAATCTAGACACCAAAAGTGTGGGGCGTAAGGGTGCCCACCCATATGTTGGATCCGCACAAGGAATCACAATGTCACGTTAAGGTCGTCTTGCCTCCATATGAGAGGAAAAGGATACAACTGACTTCTCCGTCCCATTCCAAATCTCATGGTTAACGCGTTATATACGGCGCAAGAATCACTGACTACATTGGTTGTTAAGTCCTAGATAATATGTTTCTTTACCACCGGAACTTTCATCGCAGGTTATTACCTCATGGTAAATAACCTATAATCATATTATTATGGAAATAGTGTTTTATGACCTTTTCAAATGCAGGTGATGACAACATTGGATTTGCAAAATACTTTACAGAAAATAATCAAAGGACATGAGCAAGTGTGAACTTGCCTTTTGTGTTTGCAAGATTATGCACTCACGGTCTTCGAGACAATATAAGATCCAATATCTGAAAACAGCATCATTGGTCCGGTAAGGACTAATGTTTAAAGAAGCAAGATGCTTTTATGCATAAGTAATGTAATGCAAGTTGATAAACTCGAATCCCGGGGATAACGTTGTTCTAGGGTTTGGATATTGGAATTGGTTTCTTTAGAATGTGTTTCCCTTTTAGATTAGTTTCTTATTTGTGCTTCTTATTAAGGCTTGTAAGTGTGTGTGAACCAACATGTAATTATAATATCATAAAACAATGAGATACACACAAATGTGAAATGCTACTCAAGATTGCTTACACTATAAGTGTTTATCTTCAAATTTTACTTTACAAGTAATGTCACTTATAAAGAACTTAAGTGTTATCAATCCTAAGTATACAAGGAAAGTATAAAGTAATGTGATTATGATTAATTGTCATTTGTTGACTGAAGTGGCAAAACAAATAACTTTTGAAGAAAAGATTTCTTTATTAAGGTTTAAACAATTCTGATAGTTTTTAGAATATGGTTGATAGAATGTGATTGATATTGTTTATGCTTGCTTGAATAGTCTGGACTTGAGATGCTTATAACTTAATTATAACAAACCAAAGTTAACTATAAAACACATAACAAAGTTTTTAGCATAGTACTTTAAGTATTGTAGAATAAAGTTAACTTTAAAGTCATAGATGGACTTAAGGTATATTTCTTATGTTATTTGTACCTTGTGTACTTTATAATGTTTCCTTAAAGTTACTTAAGAATGGTTATACTTTTATTTGGTGTAGTGGTTTCTTGATTTTATAATGGGATTGAATCATTCCTCTTTTTATAACCGAGTGGTTATAATTTGTGGACAAGGAAATAATATTACTTAATTACTTATGGATTCAATATAGTGTTTTGGTATGTTTATAACCTGAGGTTGAAATAAGGGAAAAGGTTTTATTTGATAAGGATCTTCTTTAAAAGATATTTTATACTTATGATGGAAATATAATTCAATAAGATTGTTTTTAGAATATCTTGAACCATTTTGTTATCATATTATTATTATTTAAGACTAATACTATTTATTAGAGTTTAATTGGCTAATTTTTAGAATTATTAGCAATTTTTATTTACCCTTATATGAATTATCAATTAAGGAAATAAGTTTAAATTCAAGTTATTAAGCTGTTTAAATGTTTATTTACCTCAAAAGTGCAATATCATAATTTTAACATGTAGGTATTATTTTTGTGATCATTTTGGTATATTACATTTATTTTTGTGATTTATAAATAATAAGACATGATTTTTATAAGGTTTATTACTTATAAATACTTAACAAATAATAAATATTTAATTAAGTGAAATAATAAGGTATGATTATAGTTTTAAAGTATTGTTTTTATTTTCTAAGATTTTTGGTATTTTATTTATATTTTTATTATTTACTATTATTAAAATATGAATTATCAAAGTATTAATACTTATAAAATCTTTATTAAATAATAATTATTTAAATTGTTAACATAATAATGTTTGATAATAGTTTAATGTTATAGATTTTATTTTTCTAAAAAAATCATATATTAAACATATTTTTCTGAATTATACAACACAAGTTATTAACTTAACAAAATTTATTCCTTTTATTACATTTCAGGAAATATTTATATTTGATCTTATAATGTTTTATCTAATTCCTAAACAGAAAAGACTTTTTGTACCTAAGCTAAACCTACCCAATTTACTGACTGGTGGGCCTGTGGCCATGTCATCTGCCATGCGAGCAAGAGACTAAGTCAAAATGTTGAACTGGTCAAGGATGACATCACCCTGACATCATCCCGCCGGATCCTCTCAGATCGATGATCAATCCGTCGATTGGGAGAGCACGGGCACGCGAGGATTGTTGGGGATATGCTATATGGGTATCCTTATAGCATGTCTCTTATCCGGCTAACCCGGGTGGCCCATAGTCGGTAGCATGGCCTATGGCCTGCTGGGCGGCCCAGTTAGGTGGATCCAGAAGGTAGGCCCATGCCGGATAAAGGAAGGCTACGGTGGAGTCACCAACGTACCCGGAGCCTTGGAGTGCAAGATACACAAGACTAGTAATGGACAGTGTAGGACTCTGTAACCTGTCCGGCTAGGACTTTTCCCTGTAACCCCAGGACCTGACGACTATATAAGTCGGGCCTGTGGGAGCCTTTAGGGCACAATCTCATACGATCATAGATAACTTCACACAACCTCGCACAGCGAACCTATCTCTGTAACTCGGCGTATTGCCTTTATAGTGATTTATAGCAGGAGTAGGATTCCGCCACCGTTGTGGGATCTGAACCTGGGTAAGCTGTGTTACCTCGTACCTGTCAACCGTCCGCCTTACCCCGCGTCTCTAAACACGCACTGTGAGGACCCCTCCATGGCGTACTCGTCGACAATACCACGACAGTTGGCGCCCACCGTGGGGCAAGAGGCGCTTCAGGCTCTTCAGCGGGCGAGGACCAAGGTCTTCGCGGGAATCGGAGAAACCGTAGCCATCGGTCGCGTTCTCTTCTCCGGCAACGTTCTGATCATCCCTCCTGACGAGTTCTGGATCCCGGCGAAGACGAACCCTACGTGGTGTTTGGTTGTTCCTATCGGAGACATCCACCTCTTCATCGGAGAAACCGACTCAGGCACTAGTTCCCTGGGAGTCGGAGGAGCATCAAGACCCGCACGGACCACCTACGGGATGGATACGTTCACGGAAGGATCGATGTCGGATCGCTCTTCGGAGTTTGCCGGCAAAGATCGGAAAAATTCAAGGCCTACCCAAACCGCCCCTGTGCAGGATATAAAGGTGGAAGATCACTGCAAATCCGTCGGCTTCGTTCGTGCGTCTGGACAGCAGAGATCCAAGTTCGTCAGCGTGGTTACCATCTTCGATCTGGCGCGCTTCATTCAGAGAGAGGGCGAAAACCCCCGCGATAACCTGGTTAGGTGGCTCCGTATACGAGCCGATCTGGCCCACTACCCCAACGATGATGCTATCTATCACTTCGTGGAAGGACTGGACCATGGCACGCTTCTTCGACATTCTTTAAGACGGCAGCAGCTGTCAGGATGCCTTACCTTCGAAGGCATGGTGAACACCGTCAACAACTACGTGGAGGCCGAAGCAGCAGCTCAGACAGTGCTTGCGCTCATCGACGGAGCCCCTCCGATTCAGCCACTGCCACCACCGCCTCCGGCCGACATCGTCGTAGCAGCACCACCACCTCCAGTCATCGTCGAGGCCGTTGCACCTCCACCGCCCATCATCGAAGAAGTCCTGGCACACTCCGACTATATCATTGACGCGCTTTATGCTGATTTCAGTGCAGATTCAGAGGAGATAGACTTCAGTCCAGAAGAGCTAGACTCCGCCATGCAGGAGATGGAGGAGGAGTACTCGCGCGACGAGCAAGCCAACAACACCGTCACGTATTGAGGGGTGTTCGTTACCATTGGGACGGCGATGGATGAAGATCAAACCGGACAAGCTCCGCCTACAGCGATGGACAAGGGGAAGGGGCCACTTATTGTTGCTGACATTGATCACGCAAAGGTTATGCCTCCCCCGCCTAACCCAGTGCAGCAGCCGCAGGAACTCGGCACCGGCCCGAGCAACAATAACACCGCAAACTTGCCGCCTCCAGCATCTACGTCGGCAGCAGCCCATGTTACTCCAGCTGATAGAGTGATGTACGACAATCTCCTTGTCGAGACACTAACCGTTGCTCATATCCGGAACGTGACCCAGCTTGACGAGAAGCGCCAACAGCTGCTGGAGGAGGCGCAAGCCATCGCGGAGCAAGGCGCTAAACTAGATTGAGATCTGGTCAACGCGCAGAAGTCCATAGAGAAAGCTAGAGCAATGGAGGCCGAGTACAAGACTTTGCTACAGCAGCAGAAGGCTAAGAAAGCTCTGGCTCGCGTCATCAATGATCCTGGTGTACGGCGCAACCTAGGATGGGCTCCCACGAAGCCGGCACAGGCCAAGCCATACATTGATAGTGAAGGCAAGCAGGTGATGCCCACCCTACTACTTAACCTCACCGTCGCTAAGACCCTTCTAGAGCAGGATAGATCGCCTGAGGCAGTGGAACATGTCTATGACCTGGTGTCCAAGGCGGTGAAGCAGCAGGAAAAGGCCACCTCTCAGAGGCTTGAGTCTGACCCAGCGCTCTGCCGATCTAGCCAGTACAAACCGCCAAGGGACAGATCTCCTCAGGATGTCGGGTCCCGGACGGGTTCATTAGAACGAAGACGGGGGATGCGCGCAACAGGAAGGATGCTATCCCCATATCCTCCGACCATGGAGAAAAAGCCCGACCTCGTCGCCCATCGCCACCGCCCCGATCCCCCCGACGTCAGGAATACTACAAGGCTCACCATCGTACGGATATGTCCCCACCAAAGCAGTGCGGCATCGTCATCCGCGACAACGCAGCGGAGACCCGTCATGATGGAGAGCGCAACCAAGGACACAAGAGAAGGTCACACCATGACCCTCCGCGTCCGACAAGCAACCGTGACAGGCGTGAGGCGTCGCAGGAGGGTAACAGCAAGAAGGCTAACCCACCTCCGCCTCCGTCACCACCAAGCAGTCACCATGGCGGAAGAGGCTTCACGCAGCCCATCCCCTGTTGACAAAAAGAAGAAGAACCCGGAGCCATACGATGCATGCTCACGGATCGATAAGATCCACGAGGCCCGGGAAGGACCATACCTGGGACCACGTTGCTTTGGACCTGCTATACGGTCCACAACTTACCCCAAAGGTTTCCGGATTGACAAGACCATCAAGCCTTATGACGGCACCGCCAAGCCAGCCACATGGTTGCAGGACTACTGCAACGCGATGGAGATTGTCGGAGGCAACCCCAACGTCGCCGTCAAGTACCTCCCGTTAATGTTGGCGGGCACAGCCCATCAATGGATCGACGACTTGCCGGAGAAATCTATTTACAACTGGCTAGACATGCAAGAAGCATTCACCAAGAACTTTGAGGGTACATACAAGCATCCCTGCACTGTGGGCGGTCTACATTGGTGCGTGCAAGAAAAAGACGAGACATCTCGCGCCTACCTCTCCCGATGGCTGGATATGAAGAATTTCTGCGTAGGAGTGCACGCTCAGACCGCCATGGCCGCCTTCATCGATGGGTTGGAAAGGGGCACGTTGCTCCGACATAAGCTGAAGCGCTTGCAGGACAATCACCAGCTTGACTTGAATCAGATGATTCAGTTAGTTAGTGAGTTCGCAGCTGCCAACGATGATGCTCGTGGCTCTTTGCCGGCAACGGCCGTTCCAACTCAATCTCGGAGAAACAACAGTACAAAGCGGAAAACCACTCCAGAAGAAAAGCAATCTACCGACATGGTCGCTATGACTTTTGCAGGACGAGGAGAAGGCGGACAACATGGCCGAGGAAGGGGAGCTGGCCGTGGGCAGCAACGAGGAAGTGAAACCACCTCGGCGCCGCTCCGCGTTCCCCAAACCTACGAGGAGTACCGCGATATGCCGTGCCTCGTACACCTCGACGCCAACGGCAAGGCCACCCATACCAATCGACACTGCAAGTTCGTCAACGACCTCAAGGAAGACCCGGAGTCCGGCTACAAGAAAAGTCAGAAGAACAGACCGCGAGGCAAGGGCAAAGGGAAGAAGAAGGAGGAGGAGTCCAAGGATTCAAGTGACATGGACGAAGACATTGACCCCAATCACGCCGCCAAGAGCGACGACAAGGGCAAGAACCCCTTCGCAAAGAAGGCTCCAGTCTACCACACCTTCCTTGGCACCCCCACCATCCGACAACAGAAGATCTCTCTGAGGATCCTGATGGCCACTCTCCTTCTAGTCCCCCAGTACCTGCACTGGTCGGAAGTTCCAATAACTTGGGACAGGACGGACCACCTAGACCTTGTGCCCACAGAGAACTAGTACGCCATGGTCATCAACCCCTTGATTGACGGCGTGGAGTTCACCAAGTGCATGGTGGATAGTGGAAGCAGCATCAACATCATGTACCTGGATACACTTCATAAGATGAACTTGACGAAGGCAAACCTAAGACGGACCAACACCATCTTCCACGGCGTAGTTCCTGGTCGGGAGGCTCGGTCCCTTGGGTGCATTACACTTCAGGTTGCCTTTGGCGATGTTAATAATTACCGCCAAGAGCGCATGACCTTCGAGGTGGTCCCCTTCAAGAGCGTGTACCACGTCATATTCGACCGCGACATATTCCACACGTTCATGGCCAAGCCATGCTTCGTCTACAACAAACTCAAGATACCCAGACCAAATGGTGTCATCATCGTATCCGGAAGCTTTACCAAGGCAAGGGACTGCGAGATCAATGAAGCAGCCGTTGCAGAAGCTGTTCTCTACAGCGAAGAATTCAAAGAGATCTAGAGCAAGGTCAATGACTCAGAGATACCCGCGTCGAAGAAGCAGATCTCCGACTCCGCTCCTGCGTTCAAGGCCGCCATCGAGACCAAGCCGGTGGAACTTGAAGGGAATATGCCCGAGAGGCAATAATAAAGTGGTTATTATCGTATTCCTTGTTTATGATAAATGTTTATTTTGCATGCTATAATTGTATTAATACGGAAACGTTAATACATGTGTGTTTAATAAACAAAAAGGAAGTTCCTAGTTATGCCTCTCTTATAAACTAGCTCGTTGATTAACATGATGATCAAAGTTTCCTGATCATGGACATTGGATGTTGTTAATAACGAGGTCACAACATTAGTGTAATGATGTGATGAACATTCATCCGAAGTATAGCATTATGATCAAAGTCATTGAGTTTATATTGCTATAAAAACCTACGAAGTTATCCTAATCCTTAGACCATGAGATCATGTCAATCACTAACACCGGAAGAGTTTCTCGATGACATCAAAGGTCACACCATAACTGGGTGATTATAAAGATGGCTTCAGAACTACTAAAGTGTTATGTTGAGACCCATGGATCAAGAGTGGAATTTGTTCATCCCGATGACGGATAGATATGCTCTGGGCCCTCTCGGTGATATCACATTGATTAGCTTGCAAGCAAGTGATTTGATCACTAGAATGTTATATCACGGGAACGAGAAAAGAGTGCATGTCGGTAACGAGATCAAACTAGGTATGGAGATACCGATGATCGAATCTCGGACATGTAATATATCGTGAAACAAAGGGATTAAGATACTAGCGTAAAAAGGTTCACACGATCACAGAAGTCATCGTTGAATGTGTGGGAGTCAGTATGGATCTTCAGGTCCCGCTACTGATTATTGATCGGAGAAGGGTCTCGATCATGTCCGCATTATTCGTGAACCGTAGGGTGACACACTTAAGGGATACCGACACCATTCAGAGCAAATGATATGCCAGAAAAAGAAAAGGAAAGCGCAGGAATTTATTTCACTAGACACCGAAACTGTTTCGGTTGAAATTGCTGAAACTGGTTCTGCATGTGAAATGGAATACTAGCAAGGGGTTTTATGTGAATGTTTGTTAATTAAAGTAATGAACAAAATTCTGAATAAATAAATAAAAGAGTTTTATTTAAATGATAGCTTGCATTAAATTTGGTGGAAATTTAATGCATGTGAGTGGATTTTTGAGTGGAGGCTTTTTAATGGGAGTGGAGGCTTTTCATTTTGAGTGGGAGCTCCACCCACATGAATGTGGAAGAGGTGGGGGCAGCCCCATGGCTGGGCGCCATGCCCCTTGGGTGCCCCCCTCTCCCCTATAAAAGGCCCCCCTCTCCTCCTCTCAAAGCACACCTCCTCGCGAAGGATCTCTCTCCCCCCTTTAAAATTTCCCCATGGTCTCGGATCAGCGAGATACATGTTCCCGGTGGCTTTTTCTGGAAGGATTTGTTGCTTCCGCTGCTTCGCTGGAGCGAGGGCACGGAGGTTGTCGAGGTACCCGTACGTGTGTGCAATCACGGATGCACCACTGCTTTGAGGTGCTGGACTTGATCGTGCTGGACCGGCTGTACCAGGTGGACTTCATCACGATCTTGAGATCGGCAAGCGTTCGTCTACATCATCCACGAGTACAACCTTGTTAACGCTATTCTGTCTTCGAGGGTATGTATTCTATGGATGTATATCCACCCGTTGCTTGTATCTAGTAGATAGATCTTGGTACATAGATGTTCCCATCGTAGGAATTTTTTTGTTTTCTATGCTGCGAACCCTACAGTGGTATCAGAGCCGGATCTATGCGTAGATGCTTTGCACGGGTAGTACACATATGAGTATGTGGGCGATGATGATCATTTTATTGCTTCTTAGTTGTACTTTGGATATTGGTGGCATAGTGGGATGAAGCGGCCCAGACAAACTTTACATGTCCTCGCACATGAGACCTGTTCCATGCTTGACATGCAACTAGTTTTGCATAAGTGGCTAGCGGGTGTCTGTCTCTCCTACTATAGTCAATATCTAATTTGCATCGAGTTGTCAACAATTTGGTTATCCTCGTTGTGGTTCATGTTCGTAGGTAAGAACGGTTCTATCTTAGAAAGCCCTAAGCCACGTAAAACTTGCAATGGATAAATTAGAGGCGTCTAGTTTAGATTGTTGTTGGGCTAGTGTTATGATATGATGATGTTGTAAGTAGAATTATGAGATGATACTCTTACAACACGCATAACGTGTAGGTTCCATAGACCTTGGCCTTACACATAGAGGTATGATAGTGATCATACCACGGTGCACATGATAGAGATCATATGTGGGAACCATATCATTTCACTAATAAACATGTGATGTTTGATTGCATCTTATATTGCTTGTTTGGCGTTTTATTAGCATAATAAGATGATCCCTCATTTAGATATCAAGATAAGAATGTGTTCTTCCTTAAGTATGCACCGACAATGTTTCGTCGCTTCAAGGCATCACGTGATGATCGGGTGTACTTGAATCCACGAGCATATCTCGGGTGTAAGACAGTTACACACGCGAATACTAAGGTTCTTACTTGGCGAGCCTAGCATGTACAGACATGGCCTCGGAACACGGACCGAAAGGTTAAGCATGAGTCATATAGTAGATATGATGCCCATTTGATGCTCGCCTTTGAAGCTACACCGACTCACGTGATGATCGGACTTGGTGTAGTGGATTTGGTTCATGTAGTCACCAAAAAGACACGAGGGATGTCATTTTTGAGTGGGAGTTCATTTCTAATTTGGATTAGTAGAACTCAATTTATCATAAATTAAATCAAAGTGAATTTGCATAATTTGTTGTAGTCTTTGGCATTCATCCACCACCTTATGCATAGTTGTAATTGAGATAATAGAACTATAGAATTCTGGATATATACTTTACGAACTGGTATCGTATTGTGTTGAGTGTCAATCTAAAGTTTAAAGTCCTATTGCAAACTTTCAGCAAAATTCTATTTACTCCGTGAAATTTAATAATTAGTATTAAATTGAGAGAAACAATTCCAGTGTTAGTATCTTAAGTATCATGTTTGCCTCCATGATTCTTGATTGTTTTAATATCAAGTTTATCTAGGAGCTGAAAGAATTGTTTCAGAAACCATCATGTGTGACAGATATAACGATATCTGAAACAATGTTTTGGTTGCAATATGATAGAGTATAATATGTGTTCTCATATAGGATGAGAATTTACAAAGGTTGGAGATGCTAGACATCCTAATCATCCAAAAGGGTTTTGGAAAGCAACATTATACTCACGATTCTCCTTATAAGCTACATTAGCTTGATCATGAAAGTCGTCATGATAAGGATGAATAGAAGATGTATGTAAAATGTTTACTACACTAAAAGATTACTAAAGAATGGATTTTGAAAGAATACCGATCATTTTGATGATGGTGATCTACTTCAAAGTGCAAGTCCAAAGGTATTATTATTTGAATATACACGCTTTGGACTATGTGTCATGCAGATGGCGCCACTTTTGATGTTGATAGATTCTTTTAAAAAGGTAAAGGAAATGCTGAAAGAGAATCTATAAAATATATTTGGCAGAAAAGAAAAGATTGGAAATATCCAATTTTGGTATATGGATGATATACATGTTATGGTTGTATTCTTTGCTTGTTAAACAATGTGGTTCTTGGGTATTGGATACCGAATTGGTTGGTATGAAATTTCATACGGAACAACGCAATTCATGAACCACAATGGCCTAAGTAACTAGCAAGAGAATATGTGATGATGTTCATCGAAAACAAACAAACCGTTGTTTGTATTTCTCGTTGACATCAAAGCTTGACTTCAAGATTTGTTTTAATAATTGTTATTTGAATCAGGTATTATGAGAACAAAGGTTGTTCAAATAATTACCGTATTCCATATAAGATGGATGATTTACAAATCTAGTTGGAGAAATCACATCCATAAAACCTAATGCTAAAATGTCGCAAGACAAATGATTGGAAGATCACTTACGAAGTGACATCGCTGTTTAAATTATATTGGAAATAAAACATGAAGAAACTCCATTTTCATGGATTTTTGGAGTCTTTGATTTGATCAAATGACGCTTGTGAGACTTTCCTCGGGATAATTAAAACTTCGTTCAAAGGCCAAAGAAGAACGAACGACTAAAATATTGGAATTTATACATATCGATGTATGTAGTCCATTATTTATAGTCGTAAGCGATGGGTTTCAACTTCATATACTTTCTCCGGAAATTTGAGTGAATATTCACTTAATGAGAAAGAAGTATGAAATATTTGAAAATGTTCAAAGACTTTCAAGATGAAGTGGAAAATCATTGTGACAAGAAAATAAATGGTTTATGATTTTATCATAAGGGATTTATTTGAGTTACAAGTGTAACAAGAAAATAAATGAATTATGATTTTATCATAAAGGGATTTATTTGAGTTGCAAGTTTAGCAAAACACCTAGATTTACATCTCCCGAAACACCATAGGAGTATGGAGTGTTTGAGATTTGTAATGAAACCTTGTTTGACATGGTTGGATCAAAGGTGTTATTTATAAAACTGCCATTATGTTTTAAAAGATTAAAGATTTAGAGACTACCGCTTTTACACTAAAAATAGCTCCATCTTGATCTGTTGAAATGACACCATATAAGTTATGGTTTGGGGTAAAACCCAAGTTGTCATTTCTTCAATTTTGGTATGCTAAACATAAGTAAGATGTTTACAACCGAAGTCGGATGAGCATGTCTTTGTAGGTTATTTTGAATAACAATTGGTTATTCCTCCATAACACCAAGGACAAAAGGGTTTGTCGCTTGAAATGTGAAGTTTCTTGGAGAAGGAATTTTTCGTAAAAGTTAAGTGGGAGGACAATAGAACTTTGATAAGGTTAACGAACCTTAGCTATATGTGCTGAGTTGCGCAGCGCCGGAAATCGTTCCGAAGGCTGCCATAATGCTCATAGCTTATGTGCCTCAAAGGTTGTGGTCACGGAGATCTAAGTTCCTATTGAACCAAGTAGGTCGGTTAAACAATCAAATGTTAAGACTTGAGAGTAAATCATTATTGTTTGACAATGATGAACCGAATACATACAAAGAAGCGAGGATGGGCCCTGACTCCGTCAAATGGCTTGAAGCCATAAAATCCGTGATAATTCCATACACGATAAATCAAGTTTTGAACTTGGAAGACCCTCCGGAAAGGTGTAAAAACCTATCGGTCGTATTTGGATCTATAAAGAAACAGACATGGATGTTTCACATGTATGAAATAGTCGACATGTCGTAAAGTATTTTATGACAATATTCAAGGAGTTGACTATGACAAGATTTGATCTTTCATAGCGATATTTAGTCTGGACGTATTATAGTAGCAACCACTACATATAATTTGGTATATGGTAGATGAATAAACAAAACAAAGTTCTTCTAATAGAATGGTTACCTAGGACGTGTACATGACAAGGTCCAAAGGGTTTTGTTAAATTCAAAGGATGCTAAAAGGGCATGCAAACTTCAATGGTTGAAGTAAGCATCGCGGAGTTGGAATCTTCACCATGATGAAAAAGGAGTTTTTCATCAGGAGACGATGAAGATGCTTGCATTTGCAAGAAATTAAGTGGGAGCGCTGAGACACATTTCTAATACATTATGTGGATGACATCTTGTTGATTAGAAATGATGTATCTTTTATTGACAATGGTTAAGAATTTCATTTCGATGAAAGACTTAGGCAAAACCCGAATATTTAGCATGAATGTCTATACTGGATAGACTGTGATGCTAATATGGTTGTGCCAAACATACATATATGAGATATTGAAGGAGTTCAATATAGAAACAACAAGAAACGGTTCTTGTTGCATGGAAAAGAATTGAATCAAGATTCAAGTGTATCGACACTTGATAAGTGAAACAAGATTCAAGTGCTTTGACACTTGATGAGTGAAATCACGAGAATGTTTTGATCAATCATACCATGATATGTACACATCCAGATATGTCCTATGCTCTAAGTATTATGAGCATATACCAGAATGAATCATAAAATGATCATTGGACTATAGTAAGGATATTCTTATGATCTTTTGGAAGAACTAAGAATATATTTGTGTAGAGGTGACAAACAATTACAAATAGTTCATTGTAAAGCGTTACATTGATACTAGTTTTGTCACAAGATACAAATTAAGTTTATCTCAATTTAAACTATGGGTGGCACAATGAAATGGAAAGAAAGTTTCCATGATGGATTTGGATGAAATCCAAAGTTAAGACATTGTGACGAATACTACAACAAAAAGGCTAAGTATATGACTGCTATAGTAGCAGCAAAGGAGGGAATTTGTGTCAAGTAGTTTGTTATCAAACTAAGGTGTGGTTCGCAATAGGCTAACACTAAAGATATATTGTATGACAATAGTATCGACGTGGTTTAACCCCAAGGAACTAAAGGTCTCACCAAAAGACCAAATTTATACAATGCCATCTCATTGGAGAATGAGTGATGTGTGGAGACGCAAAGACATGCAAATACACACGGACCTGAAAGCATCAGATCCGTAGATTATGTTAACCACTTGCAGTCGCGTATATGGAAACCAGAAAGCCATAGGTGTTCAATACGCAAAGTTTTCAAACTAGATTATTGTCTCTAGTGCAAGTGGGAGACTGAAGGGAATATGCCCGAGAGGCAATAATAAAGTGGTTATTATCGTATTCCTTGTTTATGATAAATGTTTATTTTGGATGCTATAATTGTATTAATACGGAAACGTTAATACATGTGTGTTTAATAAACAAAAAGGAAGTTCCTAGTTATGCCTGTCTTATAAACTAGCTCGTTGATTAACATGATGATCAAAGTTTCCTGATCATGGACATTGGATGTTGTTAATAACGAGGTCACAACATTAGTGTAATGATGTGATGAACATTCATCCGAAGTATAGCATTACGATCAAATTCATTGAGTTTATATTGCTATAACAACCTACGAAGTGATCCTAATCCTTAGACCATGAGATCATGTCAATCACTAACACCAGAAGAGTTTCTCGATGACATCAAAGGTCACACCATAACTGGGTGATTATAAAGATGGCTTCAGAACTACTAAAGTGTTATGTTGAGACCCATGGATCAAGAGTGGAATTTGTTCATCCCGATGACGGATAGATATGCTCTGGGCCCTCTCGGTGATATCACATTGATTAGCTTGCAAGCAAGTGATTTGATCACTAGAATGTTATATCACGGGAACGAGAAAAGAGTGCATGTCGGTAACGAGATCAAACTATGTATGGAGATACCGATGATCGAATCTCGGACATGTAATATATCGTGAAACAAAGGGATTAAGATACTAGCGTAAAAAGGTTCACATGATCACAGAAGTCATCGTTGAATGTGTGGGAGTCAGTATGGATCTCCAGGTCCCGCTACTGATTATTGATCGGAGAAGGGTCTCGATCATGTCCGCATTATTCGCAAACCATAGGGTGACACACTTAAGGGATACCGACACCATTCGGAGCAAATGATATGCCAGAAAAAGAAAAGGAAAGCGCAGGAATTTATTTCACTAGACACCGAAACTGTTTCGGTTGAAATTGCTGAAACTGGTTCTGCATGTAAAATGGAATACTAGCAAGGGGTTTTATGTGAATGTTTGTTAATTAAAGTAATTAACAAAATTATTAATAAATAAATAAAAGAGTCTTATTTAAATGAGAGCTTACATTAAATTTGGTGGAAATTTAATGCATGTGAGTGGATTTTTGAGTGGAGGCTTTTTAATGGGAGTGGAGGCTTTTCATTTTGAGTGGGAGCTCCACCCACATGAATGTGGAAGAGGTGGGGGCATACCCATGGCTGGGCGCCATGCCCCTTGGGTGCCCCCCTCTCCCCTATAAAAGGCCCCCCTCTCCTCCTCTCAAAGCACACCTCCTCGCGAAGGATCTCTCTCCCCCCTTTAGAATTTCCCCATGGTCTCGGATCAGTGAGATACATGTTCCCGGTGGCTTTTTCTGGAAGGATTTGTTGCTTCTGCTGCTTCGCTGGAGCGAGGGCGCGGAGGTTGTCGGAGTACCCGTACGTGTGTGCGATCACGGATGCACCACTGCTTTGAGGTGCTGGACTTGATCGTGCTGGACCGGCTGGACCAGATGGACTTCATCACGATCTTGAGATTGGCAAGCGTTCGTCTACATAATCCACGAGTACAACCTCGTTAACTCTATTCGGTCTTCGAGGGTATGTATTCTATGGATGTATATCCACCCGTTGCTTGTATCTAGTAGATAGATCTTGGTACATAGATGTTCCCATCGTAGGAAATTTTTTGTTTTCTATGCTGCGAACCCTACAGAACTTGTGGTAGGCGATGCCTCCAAGACCGTCGCCATTGGGACGAACCTGGATCCCAAATAGGAAAGCGCGCTCGTCGAGTTCCTCCGTGAGAATAGGGACATCTTTGCCTGGCAACCTGCCGACATGAAAGGTGTACCTAGGGAAGTTGCCGAGCACAACTTAAACATTGATCCAAAATGAAAACCAGTGAAACAACCTCTACGACGCTTCGGAGATGAGAAGAGACACGCCATTGGCAAAGAGATAGCTAGGTTACTTAAAGCTGGGTTTATCCGAGAAGTCCTTCACACCCGATGGGTGGCCAATCCTGTACTTGTCCCCAAAAAGGGAACCAATGAATTAACAATGTGCGTTGATTACACCGGCTTGAACAAAGCATGTCCCAAAGATCCGTTCGCTTTGCCTCGCATTGACCAAGTCATTGACTCGACGGCTGGCTCGGAACTTTTGTGTTTTCTCGATGCATACTCAGGATACCACCAGATCAAGATGAGGAAGTCGGACCAATTGGCCACTTCGTTCACTACCCCATACGGCACGTTTTGCTACCCTTTGGGCTGAAAAACACAGGTGCTACTTACCAACGGACAATGCAACGTTTCATTCACGACCAAATTGGTCGGAACGTTCACACCTATGTGGACGATATCGCGGTTATGTCTAAAAAGTCAAACAACTTAATCTCCGACTTAAAATAAACCTTTGATAATCTCCGGAAATACAACATGATGCTCAACCCTAAGAAGTGCGTCTTCGGGGTTCCAGCCGGCAAATTGTTGGGCTTCATCGTTTCCCAATGTGGAATCGAGGTCAACCGGAGAAAATCAAGGCCATCTTAAACATAAACCGTTCGACATGCCTAAAGGACATTCAACGACTAACAGGTTGTGTTGCAGCAGATAGTCGGTTCGTCAGCCGGCTTGGAGAGAAGGCTCTGCCGCTGTACAAGTTGCTGAAGAAGGCGGACAAATTCACGTGGACGGACGAAGCAGATGCAACATTGAAGCAGCTCAAGGAGATTCTCTCCTCAGCGCCCATCCTTGTAGCACCCGAGCCTGGAGAGCCCCTGTTAATTTACATGGCGGCAACCAACCGGGTTATCAGCATCATCATCGTGGTAGAGCGGAAGGAACCAGGCTATGAGCACGGAGTTCAACGACCAGTTTACTATGTGAGCGAGGTCTTGACGGAGTCCAAGCAGCGTTACCCGCACTACCAAAAGATAGCTTATGGAGTATTCCTTGCTTCTCGGAAGCTGACGCACTACTTTCAGGAGCACCCAATCATAGTGGTGAGCAAGACCCCACTGTCCGACATTATCAATAACAGCGACGCTACAGGAAGGGTCGCGAAGTGGGGCATTGAACTTGCCGCCTTCGAGATCACCTACAAGAGACGCGACGCTATCAAGTCACAAGCCTTGGCGGATTTTGTTGCAGATTGGACGGAGATGCCAGACGCTACTCCGTTGCCAGAACCAGAGTACTGGGTGATGCACTTTGACAGATCAAAGCTGCTCAACGGCTCGGGGGCTAGTGTATTGCTACAGTCACCAACAGGAGACAAGCTACACTATGTTCTGCAGATCCACTTCGAGGCTACAAACAACATGGCGGAGTATGAAGCACTCATTCACGGACTACGTGTAGCCAAAGATATTGGCATCAAGCGCATAGTTTGTTGTGGAGATTCTGACTTGGTTGCCCAGCAGGTGGCTGGCACCTGGAATGCGCGGAACCCTACGATGGCGGCATATCGAGACGAAGTGGACGAGATAGCCAAGAGCTTCTTAGGCTACGAAGTCAAGTATGTGCCTAGGGAACAAAACGAGGCGGCCAATCTGCTGTCTAAGCTTGGGTTAGGGTGCAAGCGAATTCCACCAGGAGTTTTCCTAGAGCACCTGCGCACACCATCCGTGAAGGGGGCCGACATCAACAACCCGGATAGAGCTGACTCTTTCGTCAACATGGTGACTAAGGTCCCTCCGGCTTGGACAAAACCGTTCATGGAATATCTCGAACACAGAACTTTGCCCGATGACAAAGTCGAAAGACGACAAATAGTACGACGAGCAAAGGGTTATACCATAATCAATGGACAACTCTATAAAAGGAGCACTACTGGTGTATACCTAAAGTGTGTTTCCCAACTAGAAGGTATGGAAATCCTACGCGAAATCCATCTCGGAGATTGCGGGCATCACGCCGCTCCTCGATCGTTGGTCGCAAAAGCCTTCCGGCAAGGATTCTACTGGTTGATCGCGAAGGCGGACGCCGAAAAGCTGGTTGAGACATGCATGGGATGCCAGTATTATGCCCGACAACCACATGTTTCTGCTGAAGAATTGCGAACAATACCAATAACTTGGCCGTTTGCAGTCTGGGGGCTAGACATGGTGGGACCGTTACAGACGACACCTTGTGGGTTTACGCATCTGCTTGTAGCAGTTGACAAATTCACCAAATGGATAGAAGCTAAACCCATTAGAAAGCTTGATGGGGCAACTGCCCTCAGGTTTGTCCGGGATCTAGTGGTGAGATTTGGTCTCCCACATAGCATTATCACCGACAATGGAAGCAACTTGTCACTCGGAGAAGTGGAGGATTATTGCTGGGAGAAAGGCATCCGACTTGACCTTGCATCTGTGGCACACCCACAATCCAATGGTCAGGTTGAGCGGGCCAATGGACTAATTCTGCAGGGAATAAAGCCACGTCTTGAGGTGCCACTATATAGAGCAGCTGGAGCCTGGGCGGAAGAATTGTCATCTGTGCTGTGGAGTTTACAAACTACACCCAACAGATCCACCGGCTACACCCCTTACTTCATGGTATATGGAGCAGAAGTCATCTCGCCTTCTGACATCCTCCACGATGCACCAAGAGTTGCCACCTACGACAAGGATGACGTTGAAGAATCCTGACGCCTAGATGTGGACCTTCTCGAGGAGGAGCGCATTTTGGCATGCCAAAGATCCGCCATCTACCAGCAGAAGCTACGCAGCTACCATAGTCACCGCGTTCGGCATCGCTCGTTTAAAGAGGAGGATTTGGTGCTCCGACTTAAGCAGAAGAAGTCACACAAATTATCCCAGCCATGGGAAGGACCATTCATCATAAGCAAGGCGCTGCTCAATGGGTCTTACTACCTTGTCGACAATCGTGAACTAAAGGATAGACCCATCGAGGATCATAAGTGTAAGCGACGTGACCCGGATGATGACTACCCGGAGCTTGATCGGCCATGGAACATAGCACAGCTACGTCCTTTTTACACTTAGCATTTTTATCTAATTATGTACCTCTTACATGATCAATGAAATAAAGCTCTTTGGTTCACTCATATTTCTGAGTCTTTTACCTCCTTTAGTGTTCATTTTTGGATCATGTAAAACCTTTATGCACAAGTATTGCGTTTGCACTTGTGAAAACTCCGCCTACGGGCGTTAGCTTAAGTTTTCTGGTCTACACATTCTTTGTCGTTTTTATGTGGATTCTAGAGTAGTGACTTTTGGCACTTATTGTCGGCGATTTTGTGCTCAGGTTATTGACGGTGCCATTGGGAATCATCACCTAAGCGCATGGTTCCGACAACGAGTCTTCCGACTCACGAAAAGTCAAGCATAAGAACCAAAGTAATGGATAAACCAGCACTTGCTTAATAAATATATACATGTTGGAAACTAGTTCTTAAGTAGCAGGACATAACAACCATTGTTTTCCGCCTTAAAGTTACATCACCAAGTTTTTTCCGTGCACACACCAAAGGTGAAACAAATATTACAAAGTGTTTTTCATTCCTTGGGCACAGGAGACTTGGAAGCAGCATCGTCACCAGCCGGAGAATCACCCTCAACATCGGCACTATGATGAGACTCGGAGGAATCTTGGTTGACGCTGTCGATGGTGTTCATGGGCACGAAGACATCGATGTCCACCAACTCGGCAACTCTGGTGTCATAACCCGCGAGTGATGACAAGATGGCTTCGTGATCAATCTCTTTGCCGTCATCGTCAACGTCGGGGATACCAGAGGTCACCGTGTCGATGTCGGCACCTTCATAGTGTTCCTTCACCATTGACAGCACCATCCTTGCGCCAGCCCATGCACATGAAGCTTTCCAGCTTGTGACATGCTCGGGGGCTCGACACAGAATCTCCGAGTACTTCGTCACGGAGTCCGAGGCCTTGATGTATATCTGGAGGGGCTTGGCAATCTCTTTGGCCTGGGTGATGGCGGTGTTGATGAAGTTGCCGGCAAGAACCATGCATTCCTTGTCCGAAGGAGGCGAGCGAGTTAAACCCATAGGAGCTGCAAATTCCGACAAGGAGCGCATGAGTTCAATAAATTCTAAGTATCCAGACTACAGAAATACAAGGCGGAGGAAACTTACTGAAGATGCTGGCCTTAGCCTGCTAGAGGGTGTCCACCAGGGATTCTTTCTCTTGTTGGAGGAGCTTAAACACCTCGTTGTGGCGTTGGTTTTGCTCATCAGCAGCTTGCTTCTGATCTTTTAAGATCGCAAGCTCCTCCTTCAAGCGATTGAGTTCCACGGAGGCGGAATCCTGCAGGGCCTTCATGGAATCCTCATGCATCTTCAACATCTCTTCCCTCTCCTTCTTAAGGATTTTGTTCTCGCTGTCCAGCTACTGCATGTGCTTGGACTGTTCGACAATATCCTTGGCCTTGGCGACATGTTATGCAAGTCGGAGAAAACAAAAGTACACAATGAGTACTCGGAGAATGAAGGCACAAAATCAAGACGGAATGCGCAAAAAGAAAACATACTCTTGTTTTTGATGATCTGTTCCTTCAAGATGGCAGTTTTACCCTTTTCGGCTTCAAGATCTGCGTGCATCTTCTGGTACTTATCGTTGGCCATGCCCCTCCGAGCATTCTCGTTCTGTGGAAAAAAGGAAAAAGTTAAACTGTTGTTTAGTCTGCTTGGAGCACCTAGTCAGAAATTTTCCACCTAGGCGCTCGGGGGCTACAGCGAGAGTTTTTTACTTAGCAATATGCTTGGCTTTTCTTTAAGCATCTACTAATTCAGTTCTTGATTAGAAGCTTGGGGGCTACAGTATAAAGTTTTTAACTCGGAATCTGCTTAGCTTTTCTTTAAGCATCTAGTCGGAACTAGTTCAGTTACAACTAGAGGCTTGGGGGCTACAGTATTGAAAATTATAAACACTGCATATGCTACTCTTAAAGCATTTAGTCGGAATAGTTTGTTCCATCTAAATGCTTGGGGGCTACAGTGAGTGTTTTTTCTAACTTGGTTACTCTTAGAGCATATAGATGCAAAACCTATGGTTTTCTGTCTACATCCTCGGGGGCTACAGTGGGATACTCATATGAAATGCAAAGGGCAAAGTAAAACTTACAAGTGCAATAATCTTGAGGTTTGTAGCGCTCTCGGCTAGCAGCTTGCCAAAGGAGATGCTATTTCCTTGCAAGATATCCGCTTGTCGGAGAAGCTCCTCAAGACCACACGTCGGAGATGACGGTACTCCTCCAGGAACCAGAGTTGTGTTACTCGGCGTGAGCACCGGGTATACTATCTTCGGGAACTCAAAGGGTTTCTGGGAAGCAAGGGCACCGCCGGCAGAAGTACCAGCTTCCACCACCGCCTTTCCGCCACCGATGGCATCCTTAGCCGGAGCTTCAGCCATTTCGTGAGCGGTTCTCTCCTGCGTCGCCTGCTCGCTGACAATAGCGAGTTCGGTAGAGGCGCCAGAATCCACTTCCATTACGGAAGGGCCTGTTGCCTCCTTAGCCTGTGAGCTTGTCGGGGCAGATGAGAGTTTGACAACAGGGGTAGCAGGGGCAATGGCGGGGGAGGCGTCACGATGCAGTATGTCTTTGATATTTCGAGAAGCCCCCAAAGTCTTGGAGGTCTTCTTGAGGCTGGTCGTGGCTTTCTTCCTGAGACGTGCAAAATGCATAAGTATAGGAACAAGACAGATAAATAGACAATGTCGGAGAATGAGAAGCTTACACTAGGGGGGTGCTTTGGCAAAAATCCCGGTGGCTTTTCTCTTTTCCGCCTCCAGGGCGGCGGTAGTCTTTTTGGAGGCTCCACCCTCCGTCTTCTTCTTCTTGCCTCCGTCGGCAGCGTCAGAGGTGGAGCTCTTCCGCTTTCGCGCCAATGGGACATCATCGTCGGATACGACCATGACTTCCTTCATCTTTGGATCGTAGATTTGGGCAGCCAGGTTGCCCTCATCTAGATCGCTAAGCTGTTAAGTGAGAAACCACCGTGTTAGATAAGATGGTATTGGCAAGACGGAAAAACTGGAGCATATGTCGTACACGGAAAATAAATACCTACCTTTGGGCACTTGCCATATACGAACATGTCGTAGGTGATGGTGAAGCCACGCTTCTTATCCTTCACCTTGACGATGTCCTTTAGGCGGAGCTTGATGGAGTCGCTCGATAAGTTATCCACGGAGATCCGGAGGCTATCCCTTCGGTCACTGGTATACTTGTGCATATACTTCGCGCGGTGCTGCAGAGGTTGGATTCACCTGATGAACCAGCACATGGCTAGGTCCAAGCCGGTCAAACCCGTCTCTACGAACCATTCGATCCTCCTTATAGCACGGGAACCGTCGAGGTCAGAGGGAAGGGAGGCATGGGATCTCCATGTGGAAACTTCAGCGGAGGCTCCATCTGCGAAGTCCGGGTACGTCACTTCTCGGCCCGCCAGAGGAATGTCGGGGACGTAGAAGTATGTTCCCTGCCAATTCTTGCAGGACTCGTGGCCGACGATGTCGGGGAACCACCAGCCAGGTCGAATCTTGAAGCTTATGGTGCTGCAGTTCCTAAGCTCCTCCTTACTATGTCCGGCTTCACGTTTCATAGTGAAGAAGTACACGAACAAGTCTAACCTAGGCATTATCCCTAGGTAACCCTCGCAAAGTGCCGCGAAGTTGCTAAGCACTAGGATACTATTGGGGGAGAGGTTATGGGGCTAGACCTTGTAATGGTTTAAGACGGAGAGGAAGAAGTGGGAGATGGGCAAGGAAACGCCCTGTACCAGCTGAGCCTTGAGGTACACCTTTTATCCAGCTTGGGGAGAAGGTGTCACCTCGCCGGTCGGCGCCGCCCGCCAGGCGAGCCCCTCCGTCGCGGGGAGGTAGCCTTTGGCGACCATCTCTTGGATGTCGCGTTCGGTGATGTCTAAGCCGCGCCAGTCGCCCTTGTGTGAGTCTGGCTCCTCCTCCAGTGGCTCTAGCGCCGCCAAATTGTGGTCACCACCGGTGGACTCGATCATCGCCAATGCGGGGATGACCAAGCCCTCTGGGGGCACGACGACGGAGCTCGCCGGCTTCGCCGCAGCTTTGCTCGACGCCGCCATCGATGGGGAGGTGCTGCTGCTGGCCATGGAGTGATGGACGGGTGCGACTGACGCAGATGGAATCTAGGGTTTTCGAGGTTTCTCGCGGAGAGCTCGAGAAGACGTGCGGCTGGAGGAAGAAGACGACGCGAGAAGAATGAGGTAAAAATTGGAAAATTCCCCGCGGTTACTATTTATCATCCTCGGCGTTAAGATTCGTGCAGCTTAATCGGACGGTTGCCGCGTAGACGACGTGTTCGCGAGCATGCGCAGAAATTTCACCACGTCTCCAACCGCCACCGCCAACGGTTCGTATCACTCGCACGGGTAAATCGGATATGATTGCGTTCTCTGCATGTGTGAGTTACGAGGCGTCGCTGCCCTAAGCCTACGTCATCGTAGATGACACGGGTAGATGAGCCGTCACATCGAAGATTCCGGCATGGTCGGATTTAATCCGACTATGGAAGAGTACGATGGAAGATTCAACATTTCTACGACTTACAAATCGAAGACAGAGAAAACCTTGCAGGGTTCTTTGGGAGGACTACAAGATGTTGCTTGACGATTTGCCGACATCCATTTAGACGGAGCATTCCACGTGAAGAGGGAAGACGGCGCAAGATCTCGGAGTTTTCCGGGGGCTACTGTTGGGGATATGCTATATGGGTATCCTTATAGCATGTCTCTTATCCGGCTAACCCGGGTGTCCCATAGTCGGTAGCATGGCCTATGGCCTACTGGGCGGCCCAGTTAGGTGGATCCAGAAGGGAGGCCCATGCCGGATAAAGGAAGGCTACGGTGGAGTCACCAACGTACCCGGAGCCTTGGAGTGCAAGATACACAAGACTAGTAATGGACAGTGTAGGACTCTGTAACCTGTCCGGCTAGGACTTTTCCCTGTAACCCCAGGACCTAGCGACTATATAAGTCGGGCCTGTGGGAGCCTTTAGGGCACAATCTCATACGATCATAGATAACTTCACACAACCTCGCACAACGAACCTATCTCTGTAACTCGGCGTATTGCCTTTATAGTGATTTATAGCAGGAGTAGGATTCCACCACCGTTGTGGGATCTGAACCTGGGTAAGCTGTGTTACCTCTTACCCGTCAACCGTCCGCCTTATCCCACATCTCTAAACACGCACTATGAGGACCCCTCCATGGCGTACTCGTCGGCAATACCACGACAAGGATGGTTGCGTTCGAAAGAGGGTCTCAAGGCGGACCTATTGGTGGCGGCCCCGCTCAAGTTTGGTCACCGGAGCTACTCCAGTGACCCTTAACTGCGGTGGTCGGCGACGGTACATGAAGGAATCAACGGTATACGGCGCGAGGGAAAGAATTAAGGGGTGCATAAGCACGACGATCTCACCCTGATGGCGTAGGGATGGTCAGCACGCTCGGGGAAGCTTGGAGATGGCGACATGGTCGACGGCGAACAGCTTCCAGAGGTGGATAGGAAATGGAAGGTGTCGTCGGTAGGAGCCACGCGGGGACGATTCCTTCGGGGTGAAGAACCAGCACGACAAGGCGAATCTCCTAGGGTCCTCATCTTGGCGAGAGGAGGTCAGGAGCAACGAGGCTCGCCGGTGACAGTGACGCTAGGGTTTGCAGAAATGACGAACTCACGAGAAATTGAGAGGGTAAATGAGGTGTTCGGCCTTATCCACAGTGGCTTCAAGGCTTTGTAGGCACCGGGGAGGCAACACGAATCTTGGCGCTCGTCGGCGACGAGGGTGCGGCCACCGAGATGCTTGCAGCATCGAAAGGTCGACGATAGTGCGAGAAAGACGACGAACCGGTATGGGCTTAGTTAGGCTATGCTTGGGACACTGTTGGGTCGCTGTGGATGCTCGTGGGCGATGAGTAAGAGTGAGGTAAATGGGCCTCAGGCCAGAACTGATTTCCTCTATTTTTTCTTTCTATTTGCTTTCTATTTTCTATTTCATTTTTCATATTTGTATTTGTTCATTTGTTTTGGAATCTTTCTTTACAGAATTTATTTGCTAAATAATTGTAGCAATATTGAAATGTATTTAGTATCATTTAGTGAACTTTTATTATATATTGTTATGTTTCTTTATTTTCTTTATATGAACCCTTTTTTGATATTTTGGAAAGGCCTTTGTTATTAAATTTCTTTCTATAATAAACCATGGATTTATTATATGATATTTCCTTATTTATTTATAAACTTAATTCTAGTTAATTTATAGTTTGGAGGGAATTTTTTATATTATGATCCTATATCATTATTTGATGCATGATATACTAAATAATTAATATGGTTAATATTATTCCCATGAATCTAGGAAATAGCAATGTATATATTTTATTATAACTAACATAGTAATTAGGTTTTGAAATTATAAATGCTCACCCTAGGGTTTAGGATACTTGATACACTTATATTCTTTTGTTGATGTGAATAAAGATTAATGGCTAAACATATTGTCTTTATGTTTGTGATCTTTAATGATATCACCCTTTAAAATAGAAAGTTATTATCTGGAATGCCTGATGGAAAAGAATTGATAAAGATAACTCCTAAGCACATATGGTTATGATAATTGGAAATGACAGAGATGTGCTTAAGTGATTTGCTATAGGAAAATATTCCTATAAAGCATTGTGAAAATAAAATGATTTATCCAACATATGAGATGGATGTTAAGCTTGATTATAGATTTAGGGTTTAGTGTTTACCAAGAATTCCTATCTTCCATAATTCACAATCCTGGACTTCTAATTAAGGAATTCCTTTCCTAGATATACTACTCCTCCATATCCATCATCATGTGTTAACATGATGAGCTTTGCTTCACAAGAATATTCTTATCCACCTTTTATTCTTCTAAATCATTTATAAATCCAATGAGCTTGACACTAAAGCCTTTCATAATCTTCTCATATCTAAACTTGGTTATCAAACTATTCTACTACTAATAATATCCAATCCAGCAGATGATTACAATTGCCTCCATTCATACCCTTCCTTTATTATCCATCACCAACATTCCTCTAATAGATTCATATATATATATATAGAGAGAGAGAGAGAAAATCCTACTTCACTTCAAGTGTTTAGTATTTCCCAAGAGGAAAATACTACATCTATAATTCAATGTTGCTCTAACATCATCCTAATCATACTATCTTATCTCTACTTTACTCCAGTAACTCATACTCCAACCTCACATTGTATTAATGTGACTTGTAATGACTACTCTAGGATAACTTATCTATACTAGGGTTTAATCATGTTCTATCCACCGATGTCACTTATACAGGATATAAGCATTAAATCTTGGTGACTAAAGCATGATTATTATAATCCTTTGATCCCTTATGGTTTAGGTTTCCAGTTGGCTAATCAAGGCTTTCATCTATACAACATTATAGTTGTATTATAATTATCTTCTGTTATCTCTATTGGACTAAGAGATATTATTCATCTACTATACCTACTTGATTCAATAAGATTTCTCCTTGGTAACTATCTTCAATATTCATCCTTGTAATCTTCTTTGTTACCATAAAAATATATATTCCAGATAATCCTTCTATCATTTCAAGAGTGAGTTAACTCCATCAATTATCACATTGATCTTATTCTCTTCCAACACTCCCATCCTATAGATGATATTTAAAGCTAGCATTGCCACTTACCTTTCTTTACTTCTTTCTTTATATGACTTAAGTGAATTCTATGTTGAGGACAAGAGTTGATAGATCAAAAATTGATAGTTTAAGAATTGGTGAATCAATAGTTGATTACTCAACATTGATGATCAACAGTTATGAGAATATGATTCAGTAGAGATGATAAAGATTGATATGGAAAGAAAGGTATATGATGAATGATCTTGATTTGATTTCCCTCCTACTCAATACAATTAAAGGGTTAAGGTGAAGTATTACCATGATCCTCATGGTAGAAATAGATAAGGATAGAATAGGTCAATAGTTAGTTATTACATTCTTGTTACTTGAGTTATACTCATAGCTTGGTGTTCATGGTTTGTGGTAATGAATACTAGGATGTGATCACTTAAGGATCAAATTATAATCATTAATCAATGTGTAATGGTTTCGTTTCATTGCATTTGATCTACCCTTAGATCAAATCATGTTTACCCAAAATAAGGTTTTAGCAAAGGTCATATTGAAACTTATCGTAGTCAGCTTGATGATCTACTTCAATTCCATCAAGTTGAGAGAAGCTTCAATAACTTTGACAAGTTTTGTTCAAAAGCGCGAAAATTATTTGGATTTTCTATGCATGAATGCAATGCACACATCTGGGTTCAGCTTATTTCTAAGCTCTAATGCTGGGATGTTACAGGAAACTTCCTCTTTGAGTGATATGATTGATGTTATTATGGCTATGCTTGTCAATGCTAAAGCTCCTCTAGATCCTAATAGTGTTCCCTTAGCCTCCTTGGTTGCTCAAGAAGAGCAAGTTCATGTGAACTTCATTAGAAACAACAATTTCAACAACAATGCTTATAGGAGTAATTTTGGTGGTAACAATTATAGACCTTATCCTCCTAATAATGATAATTCCTATGGAAACTCTTACAATAATGCTAGAAGTGCCCCCTCTGAACTTGAGGTCATGCTCAAAGACTTTATTAGTAAACAAACCACTTTCAATAAGGCTATAGAGGAAAAACTTTTAAATATTGAGAAAAATATATCCTCTTTGTCTGAAGCTCAAACTTCCTTGGTTAATAAAATGGCTGCTAAACCTGAAACCATGGAAAGTACCTTTGCTGCCACTCATGCCATACAAGTTACTATTGATGAAAATGTTAGACTGTTAGCCCAACTACATGCTAAGTGGGAAAGGGAAGCTGAAATTGATAGAAACAATAGTGTGTGCACCATCACCACTAAACCACAAGTAGTCCCTATTTCTCCTCCTACTATGCCTAAGCCTATTGAGCCTACTACTAGTGATGCTAAGTTTGACTTTGATATTGATGGTTGCAATATTTCTGAAGTGATTATGTTCCTACAAAAGCTTGCTAGAAGTCCTGATGTTAGTGATATGCATGTTGCTTTCACTAAACACATTACAGATGCTCTTGTTAAGATTAAGGAAGAGAAGCTAAAACACAAAGCTTCTATTCCTAGGAAGGTAGAAGATAGTTGGGAACCCATTATTAATGTGCAAGTGAATGACTTTGATCTCAAAGCTTCATGCGTTTTAGGTTCTAGTTTCTCTATTATGCCTAGGAAGATTTATGAAATGCTTGATTTGCCACCATTGGAAGATTGTTATTTGGACGTTCCAGTCAATGATAATGCTAATAAGAAACTCATGGGGAGCACTGTTCAAAAAATCGTCAGATATGCCGATTTATCGTTCGATTTATCTCTTATCACTAGGTGATCGATAAGCCGATTAATCAATTTATCACCCGATAAATCGGCCGATACACCCAAAAATCACTAATTTCGGGCTGTCCGAGAAGTTAACAATAAACGATATCCTCAACATTGATGGGGAGTATTAATGATGGTTAACAATGCTTGTGTCCCTGTTGATTTCTATGTTTTGGATGCTGAATACAATGCTTCTTGTCCTATTACTTTGGGAAGACCTTTTCTTAGAACAGTTGGTGTCATCATTGATATAAAACAAGGCACCATTAAATATCATTTTCCATTCAATAAAGGTATTGAAAACTTCCCTATGAGGAGAGATAAGTTGATTTTTGCTCCTCCTTTGAAAGCAAGGTTTGATGTTAATGCTTCTTCATTTGAAAATACTTGATTCTTCTTGCTTCTTGTGCCTAACTTAAAGGCGTTAAAAAAGTACTTGTTGGGAGATAACCCAAGAGTTTCCTTGAGTCTTTGAAGTTATTACTTCAGTAATGACCTCTCCTTATCCTTTTTGTTTTCCTTTTTGTTCCAAGAATGACCTTTAATGAGAGGGAAGTAAGATTTGGGGAGTTGCTGTCCCGAAACAGATTTCTATCCTCCACCAAAAAAATCTTGAGGAGTCTCTGTAACTCGGATTGAGCTCAGCATTTATGAATAAATCCCCAGTATGTTAGCTAACTTTCATTAGTTCAACACTTTTTGATTTGAGCAACAGAAGATGTTCGAAAAAATCGGTTTCTACCTACTAGTCTGTTTTGATAGGTTTCTGCCATTATTTGCATTTGCTTCTTATTGATTCCTTTTTAAGTTCTCTTTGGTGAATTGAGATTTTTGAAGGAGTTGCTACAGTAGATTGTGTTTTTAGTGAAAAGCCTTTCTGTTCCAAAGCTTTGCTAGAGGTCTAATATCTTTTGAATAAACTAATGTTGCTAATGAAGATTGTATGAAGTTTTGTATGAAGGAAAAAAATTCAGGTGTAGAGAGAGAATGATGTAATGATATGAAGAATGGACAAAATCTCAAGATTAGGGATGCCACCCCGGTGTCACCCCAAGAAATATCCAAGAGGTACAAGCGTCAAAGCTTGGGGATGCCCAAGGCATCCCCTTCTTAATCAATAAAAAGCTCAGGTCTGTTTAGACACTTCGTTTTTATTGTTTCATGCACAATTATGTTGTTCTTGGAGTGTATTAGCTTTCGTTTGCTTTGCTTAGTTTGTTTAGTTTGTTTGAGTAGTTTGGAGCCCCGTTCTCACTGTGTTGTTTTGCAAATAAGTTGCCTGGTGTTGGAAAGGAGTAGTAAGTTCTTACTTATAAGTGCAAGAGGAGCTTTCATTGACTGTGACTTAGACTTTAGCATGACATGCTAGATGTTGTTTTGACCTTATGCTTAGTGATTATTGTTGTAGCATGTATTGTTCCAAACAATTGGGATTGCTTAGTGTGCCTTGAAGAAATTATGCGTTGTTTTAGCCAATGGTAAGGAAACCGGTAATCGTTAACTGCTCGGTTGGCTTGGTAGTAGCGACTAATTGGAATTCAGACGATTAACTGATTTAATCGGTCGGCTATTAATCGGTATGAATCCTCAAGACGCTCGAGCCTACAAAAATTAGACTCTAAAACACGTATAAATCCTCTTTCACCTCAACCATCTACCTTATTAAAGGCGGCCTTAAGCTCCCGGATGAGATCCTCAAGGCGCTTGAGCTCTTGTATCTGAGGTCTAGTCGGCAACTACAAGGAACTGGTCAACAACGACAAGGAACTAGTTGGTGATGACGGAAATCAAACTCCTGGAGGCAAGGATCGAGCGGGTGCTTTGCAAAACCTACTTCATTGGGGCAGGCTAACGGATGGGTGGGCGATATGTGTTGATAAATTTGTAACTTTTTTGACCAAGTGTAGTGGTTAATCGGGAATATACCTAGTAATCAGAGTGTTAGACCTATTAATCGGGCCAAACGATTAATACAAATGATTAGTGGTAATCGACACAGTTAGGTCCCTAGTAACGATTAATCGGCATATTAATCGGTGATTCAGCCTATTTTTTGAACAGTGGTTTTAGCATGAAAAAGCATAGTATTGTGGTATTCTCCTTTGATGCTTTGCTTGGGTTGACTTGGCACATGCTCACACCATGTTATGATTATGACAAGTCACCATAGACTCTATGATCATTTAGTCCTTGACTTGTAGTACCACTCTATGCTTTGATTAGTAATGCTTTGTTGCTCTGCATGATTATGTCCATTATTGCTCTCTTATTTGGTTGCTCCCAATCCTTTGCTAGCCTCCACTTGTGTGAGTAAGCTCTACTCATGCTTCCAACTTCCAAGAAACCAAGTTATTCCAAAGTGTCCACTATAAACTCCTATGCATGGTGTGTTACACCATTCCAAGTATATTCTTGTTTTCAGCTATCTTCCAATTAAAAACTATTTTGTTATGTGAAAACTTAGTGATTAAAGCCCTCACAAACTTGATGGCACATTTTATATTCTTTGCCCCTAATAAACTTGAACCATTGTGTCATCTATGTTGTATATGCTTGCACTTATACGTTGGAATTAGCAGAACTATGCTGTCACGGGGAACATTTTCAACATTGCACTTGTACTTTGTACTCAGTTGATATCATGCTATTTTGTCTATGGATGTCACCGGTGTGAAATAAAGAGGCAACTTGTAAGTCCATGGAGTTTGTATCCTATGTTAGAGAAACGCCTGGGCCGCTAGCCTAAACCATGCCTAATCATGGTGGAAACTTGCAGCATCACCATAGTGAGCTATCTATGAAGCATCCTCAATAAAAATCTATGCATATGGTAAATAAAAAGATTGCTGAGATGCGCATTGTCTGCTTGCCTTGTCATTTTGGTTATGGGAAGCTCCTGTACCTTGTGCAAGGGGTACCCCGTTGGCGGTTCTCTATGATATGCAAATACTTACAATGACAAGAACTTATAGGTGACTAAAGTTGAGTAGCATGAGGTGTGGCCATCGTATTCAAGGGACTTGAGATTGCCAACTTATACTTCGTCAAGCATATACTCCATCTTTGTTCACTTTAACCTTAATCACTTCAAGATGCTTATGATAGGGGCAATGAGTGCTGAAAGCTAACAAGTACCATAATTTTTGGAAGCTCTTTTTGAAACTTGAAATCTCTGCTTCATTTATAAAAGGATTTTCTTCCACCACTATTGAGTCTCCACCTTCTACCTTTAGGCACCATTAAGAGAGCATAATTGTCATTCTGTGTGTAGTGTTCCAAAGCTTATTGATTGATGCATATTGTGATATTACTTGTTCTTGTGCTATTCGTTTCTAGTCACCCTTGTGAACTTTGAAGGTGTCCTATGCATATATTTGCTACTCTATGAGGGACAAGCTGATTGCCACTATGCTACGTTTTCTGTATGTGAAACAAACAAACATTTTTCAATGCATGTTAGTCATGATCTTTGTTTGTAGCCTTTCATGTTGCATGCATAGTTATTATGTCCTATTGTTAGAACTCCATCTTTCATGCACATGTTTAAAGTTCTTTGATCCCATCTTTCAATGCTTGCAAATGGTCGGATCTTTATTGTGAGGGTGCATGTCACCTAAAAAATTATTCTTTTTATCACTTACCTACTCGAGGACGAGCAGGAGTTAAGCTTGGGGATGCTTGATACGTCGGAAAAGTATCTATGATTTTTGATGCTCCATGCTTGTTTAGTATCTACTTTGCTTTGCTTTGTCTACACTTTGAGGTGCTTTTTAAATGTTTTCTGGTACTAACCTATTAACAAGTTGCCATAGTGCCAGTTGCCTATTTTCTACTGTTTTTGGTTCCAGAAAAGCTAGTAAGGAAATATTCTCGGAATTGGACGGGACAAACGTCAAAGTCAATAACTTTCCGTGGGGAACAAGAAGTCCAGAGGGGAGACAGAGAGGCGTGCCAGGGCGCCCAGACCCCCCTAGGCGCGGGTGGGCCCTGCCCCGTGCCTAGGCAGGGTGTGGGGCTCCTGGACACCGCCTCGGCCTACCCCTTCGCCTATAAGAAGCCCCTGATCCAGAAACCCTAAGTGCCCGATCAATATTCCACGAAACCTTCTGTAGCCGCCGCCACGTCGTCCCTAGATCGGGGGATCTAAAGTTCTTCCCAGCACCCTGCCGAAGGGGAGATCATCCCGGAGGCCTTCTCGCCGATATGATGCGTGAGTAGTTCCACCTTGGACTATGGGTCCATGTAGTAGCTAGACGATTGTATCTCCTCCTTTGTGCTTTCATGTATAGATCTTGTGAGCTCCGTTCATGATTAAGATCTAATCTATTTGTAATCATGCATGTTGTGTTTGCGGGGATCTGGTGGATATTGAGATTATTATGTTGGTTTGATTAATGATTTTGTCTTTATGATTCTATCATGTCTGTGTTGTTTGTGATCTTACATGCTCTCCGTTGTTAGTAGCTATCTTGGCCAAGTAGTTTCTAGTGACTCCAAGAGGGGGTATTTATGCTCGATAGTGGGTTCATGCCTCTAGTTTGCAAGGGAAGTGACAATAATATCTTCGGTTGTAGATGTGATGTTGCTACTAGAGAGAAAATAACGGTCTCTTGTTCATGGAACATGTGGTTTACCTTACACACTTTGCTTAAAGCAGTTATCTGTTGCTTGCAACTTAATACTGGAGGGGGTTCGGATGATAACCTGAAGGTGGACTTCTAGTCATAGATGCAGTTGGATGGCGGTCTATGTATCTTGTTGTATTGCCCAATCGAATCTCCTATGATCTTTCTGACTAGTAATTGCATTGTTATGCCTTGCTCTGTTCCTGTCAATTGCCCTGCTGTAATTTGTTTACCCTTCATGCCATGTTGTTTATCTAAGGAGAGAACCTCTAGTGAACTATGGACCCCGGTCTAATCTTTACCATTGATACATCTTCCACTGTTACTTGTTTACTGCTGCAAACCACCATTACCTTCCACACCATACGTTTAATCCTTTGTTACAGCAAACAAGTGAGCTTGACAACCTCACTGATTCGTTGGGACAAAGTCTTGAATTTGTGTTGTGCAGGTCGCCGCGTTGCGTGAAACACCTGTGTGAGGTTTCCTTCCTCCTACTGGTTCGATAACCTAAGTTTCTTACTGAGGGAAAACTTGCTGCTGTGCTGCTTCACACCTTGCTCTTGGGGTTCCCAACGAAGCGCTCCTACATCAACTCAGCGCTGCATCAATGGCCCAGGCGAGTCAGGGACAACCCGGTCTGGGGAGCCGGTGCAGCCTGGGGAGACCCGCGGTGGGGTTGAGGCGATTTGGACCAGGGTAGATGTCCCATGGTGGGTCGGGTTACTCCTCTGCCAGCCCACCCGGGTGAAGCAGGGGATGCGGCTGTGTAGTCAACCCAGGATGGGCCGAGTCTGCTATGTCGGCCCACCCAGGAACTGGTGATGTCATTCGTTGTGTCTAGGAAGCGCGGCGTCGAGGCGGGATCGGGAGAAGGCGAGGTGGCGCGTCGAGGCAGGATTAGTAGCAAGCGTGGTGGCACACTGTGTTGCTGGGAGGTTGGCAACATCGGCCCATGGTGGGCCGTATCAAGCTATGTCGGCCCACCCGGGGAAGCCGAGTGCTGTCGAATAATAGAGGTTGGCCTAGTCGGGGCGGATTCTGTCCGGGAAGGGCAGATTCAGCCTAGAAAAGGCTCTTGCGGGCCGGATCTAACACATGTTGGTCCAATTCGAGTTTTGCTTCCTCTATTACTTATTCCTCTTAATATTACTCATTTTATTTATACGAAATGACTCTCCCTTTTTACTCATCAACCAAACGACCTACTCTGGGGTATGTGGAGTTGTATCCCCGACAAGTCGCTTGTTGATGCCATTGCAGACGAGTTCGTTGGCCTTTTCAACTTGACCGTTGGTCTGAGGGTGTGCGACTGAGGCGTAACTGATGTTGATGTTGAGGTTGTCATAGAAGTCTTGGAACTCCTTCGATGAGAAGTTTGTTCTATTGCCAGTGATGATGTTGTGTGGCATTCCGAACCTAAAGACAATGGATTCAAAGAACTTGACAGTGGTGGTGCTAGTTTGGTTGGTGACGGACGTAGCTTTGATCCACTTGGTGAACTTGTCGACAACGTCAAGGAGGTAGACATAACCCCCAGGTTATGACATTTGTAGCTTGACAACCATGTCGATTCCCCATTGTGCAAAGGGCCAGGCCAACGGTATTGGCCGTAGCTCAGAGCCTGGTGTGTGTGGCTTGTCGGCAAATCGTTGGCAGACGTTGCACTTCTTGACTATGCTCTTGGTGTCGCGCATCGTCGTTGGCCAGTAGAAGCCTGCTCGGAGGGCTTTGGCGACTAGGGCACGACTGCCTGCATGATGGCTGCAAATGCCTTCGTGGATGTCGGGGAGGATGCTCCTTCCATTGATTATGGTGAAGGCCTGGAGGACTCCGGTGATGCTCCGTTTGTAGAGTTCGCCGTTGATTATGGTGAATACCTTTGAACGACGAGCAATGTGTCGCGCGTCCATTGGGTCATCCGACATCTTATTGCTCAGTAGGTATGTGATGTATGACTGAGTCCAAGAGGGCTCTATGAGCATGACCTCCATGGGGCCCTCGAGTGGAGTGTCCGTCCCTTCTTATGTGGGTGCGCTGGATTCCTCGGGTGGCGTATCCCCCGAGTGTGTTGCTTCTTCTCGTGGGTCCTTGGATGGTTTGCGCTTGATAAAGTGCTCGCATATCTGCTCCAGAATACACATGGTGGAACCAGAGCATAGGTAGAGCCAATGTTGGCAAGTGTGTCAGCTTCCCCATTCCTTTCACGGCTAATGTGTCGGAGCTCGCAGCCCTCAAAGTCACCTTCGAGTGCGTTGTAAAGAACGCGGTAGGCAATCTTGTTGTGGCTAACGGCGTCACACTGGTGCATTTTCTGCTGCATGACGATGTTGGAGTCACCGTAGATGATCAGTCTAATTGCACCGCAGGCCTTGGCCATCCACATCCCATGGAGCAGGGCCTCATACTCTGCTTCGTTGTTGGACACACGGAATTTCATTCGCAGTACATACCACATCTTGTCACCTTGTGGGTATGTCAAGATAACTCTGGCTCCGACTCCTTGACGCTTGGACCCATCGAAGTGCATTGTCTAGACTCGTGACATATTTGGGGTGTATGGCAACTGAAGTTCCATATAGTGAATGAGGAAGTCAGGGAGTACATGTGACTTGACAGTGGTGTGCTGTTTGTATATGATGCCCCATCAGGACAACTCTATGTCCCAGATGGCCACACGCCCCACTGCTTCAGGATTATTGAGGATATGGGACAATGGCACGTCGTTGGCTACGACGATCTGGTGTTCCTGAAAGTAGTGGCGTAGTTGACGTGTAGTCATCAACACACCGTAGACTGGCTTCTGGTGATGAGGGTACCACTACTTCTAGGGAGGTGCCATACCCTTGGTTTACCACATCATGCTATAGTTGGGCGTAACTGTCGTGGAGTTTCTGGAACTCTCGACAGTCCTTGAGCAGGTGACTGGATTTCCTTTTGCCATTATGTTTGTGAATGTAGAAGTGTATGTTGCAAGGACCCAGCAGTTTTTCCAGGGCGGAGGGTGCATCGTCTCTAGTGCGGTGTTGCCACGCTTGTGTAATTTTTTAGTTGTTGTGGTAACTGCTGTCGCAGTATCCGTTGTTGCGGTTGCCATCGTCACGGCGGTTGGCGTAGCCAACCGCGACCATGTCGACTTATTCACGGTCTTTGTAACCGCACATTCTCCTTTTTCTTCGGCCGACACGTCTACGGCCAAGGTCGTCCTCGTCATCCGAACACACTTAGTTGTTGTGGATGGCGTCTACACCATCGGCCCAGCGATTCGCAGTATCCATCAGGTGATCGATGGTCTTTGTCTTGGTGTAGCCTAGCTCCTCCTTGATCTCACAACGTCGCATGCCGCCATTGAATGCATCAATTGCTCGCTCCTTAGAGATGTCCTCCGTGGAGTTTTTGATGATGGACCATCGTTGGATGTACGAGCGGAGTGGTTTGCAAGCTTATGGCAACAAACGTGTAATTCTTCGATTGAAGTTGGTCGCTTGTAGGTGCCTTGAAAGTTTTGGACAAAACTATACACCAGCTCTTCCCAACAACGGATCGATCCGAGAGGGAGGTTGTTGAGCCAGGCTTGTGCCGCGCCTTTTAGCTGTTGTCGGGGGAATAACCCTCGGTAGGGTCATAAGGGGTAAAACATTGCCCAGCTTGGCTTATGCCGAGTAAAGAATAACTCTGGCCGGGATACAACGACCGGGTAAGAAGGTCGAGTGCGGCCGACATAAGAATTATGTCGGCCCGTATAAGACAGGTTTGTTTACCTTGCAGGAAGCGATGAGTTGAATCTCACGAGGGAAGGACAAGTCAGAAAGGATGCATGGCAGCTTTCTGAGTGAGATTCAGGAGGGACCATGGTAAAGCACGGTCAAAAGAGAAGGGCGACGCCGGGTGACACAAAAGGAGCCGGGTGACGCCTAAAGCAAGGGGTAAAGTACAAAGTCACTGTATGACGCCAAACGAGCTGGAGGATACGTACGAGAAGACCGTTAGCTGTATGGCTTTGTGGACTGGGTCAAGGGCTCAGGGATAGCCCATGACCCGGCCCGCACAGTAAGGACCAAGATCCAAATAGTAACCCTAGAACCCAAAGGGATGTAACCTAGCTGGCCATTGCCTATATAAGGAGGGGCATAGCTAGAGTTTAAGGAGGTTGGACCAGGTAGGAAACTAGTGCCCTAAGGCTATGCTCAAACAGCTCTAGGAGCACTTGTAAACCTCTAGGATCAATAAAAATCCTAAGTGTGGAGAGTTCATCTTGTTCTTCGTGCGCGGCTAGACCGTGCACTCCCTCCCCGGTTACCACAAGCGTCCGTTCGGCCCCAACTTAAGCCTACCCATGGCATCTGCCATGACACCACCACGACAGTTGGCGGCCACCATGGGGAAGAAGCAGGCGCTTGCTGGAGTTTTCATCTAGACGGGCAACATCACCGCCAAGACAGGCGAGCGCGTCTATTCTGACCTCATCCAGAGGTTTGGAGCACTCAACTTCGTCAGTGACAACGTAGGTTGCTTAGGTACCAAGTCGTTCCCAAGGGACGGTCGCTTCATCAAGTTCGGCAAGCACCAGGTCTACGTCGCGGTGCGCGTGGAGCGCGTCATCCTGGCGCCGGATCCACCTGCGGTTCCTACCGCAGGAAAGCTTCATCAACTCATCTCCGTCGAGGTAATGATGACAGCTCCCAATCCCCCAGCACCTCCGGTAGTCCAAGTGGTGAATGAGGAAGCCGAGGGAGGAAATCCAGAAGAAACGCCAAGGGAGGCAAAACTGCAAAAGCGCCGCTATAAAAGCTAGAGAACATAGCTAGGTGTAAGAGAGCCAAATAATTGCAAGAAGCAATAGAGAAGTTAGCAGAGCCAGTAGCGCCAGCAGCTGATCCGGCATGCGTGCAGGCCGAGTTAGAGGAGGCCAGGATAAAAGTCTTGGAGAAGGCAAAGGAATTAGCGCATTTACAATGAGATGTGGATATCACAATTCGAGAGCTCAACTCGGCAAATCGAGTCAAGGGCGCTATGGCCTGGCTTGGTGCAACAAGGTTGAGAGGAAGGAACCTCAATGAATAATTGGCGGATGCAATGTCGAAGATAACACCAAAAAACAACAACGAAACAGCCATGCGGCCGACATACAACACTGCATCAGCTAATCTGAGAGCTGCAGAGGCAGCAATGGCTGAGCTACCCCATTTTACGGGTGAAGCAAAGAGGAAACAACAGGAACGAGTCAATGAATTGGTAAGAGCAACAGGAATGCTGAATGAAGCGTACTACAGGGCAAATCCGGGTATAGCTGGGAGGTCACAGCTGGTTCACTCGGCAACCCCATCCTGACGAGATCAGCAGGCCACATAGCCTCCTCACCAGGAGTGGCGCCAAGACAGAGAAAAGAAAAGAGTGTGGATTCAGGAAGGAACAAGCAGATGGTTGCTTATGACCCGACAGTAGTTCAAGGAAACCCGGCCCATGCACAAGGAACAATAAGAAATATCATTTAGGGAAATGAGAACCAGGAAAATGCTAGCTGAGAAAGGCAAGCAGGACAAAGAAATGACAATGGGGGCAGAACTTTGCACCTCAACCTAGGCATGGAGCTCACTCGGAGGGAGGAGGAAACCCAGCACCGAATCCTCCGCCAGCCCAACCCGAAAAGAGACAACAAAGCGTGTGAAAAGCAGTGCAGCAACCTGCAGACCCGAACACAAACAGATATAATGATGGTTACTCGGCAATGGTAAATGATGGGTAGGAGTTGCCGGATCATGTGTACCAAGCAATGGGATCCAGACTCGGAGGCAGAAACCTTCAACCGGATGATGCAAGGCTAAAGCTCGGCCGGATAAAGATGGCAGAACTGATTGAATCGCAAGGTCCATAGGGTCCACTATGTTTTGGCCCAAGGATCATGAAAGAGCAGCCAGTGCCAAACTTCCAGCTAGCCAGAGGAACAAAGACCTACGACGGGAGCGCAAAGCCAGAAGACTGGCTCATAGATTATGGAACTGCAGTAAATATCGCACAGGGAAATTTGAGATGGGCAATGCAGTATGTATCGTATATGCTAGAAGGACCTGGAAGGGTGTGGCTGAATAATTTGCCACCCGGAAGCATCAACTGCTAGATTGATTTTCAGGAAACTTTCATGACCAACTTCACAAGCACGTACAAGAGGCCGAATCGCCCACAACATCTTGCTATGTGCAAGAAAAGGCCGAAGGAAACAGACAGGGAATTCCTCACAAGGTGGTGCATAATGTGCAACTCTTGTGAAGGGGTGATCGAGTCTTAGGCCATTGCATGGTTTGCACAAGGATGCGGGCATGGAAGTGTACTGTGGCAAAGGTTACAGAGAGATATGCCGGCAAGCTTGGTAGAAACAATAAGAATCGCCGACTCATATGCATTAGGAGATCCGACTCAGCCTCTTCTTATGTCAGCAGACGGGATGACAGAGACTCAGATCTACGACGCAGCCGGGTCACAAAGGCGCCAGGAAAGGGCCGAGTATAGAAGCAAAAGAAGGGATGAGAGACCAGATTACAGATATGGTTCAACTCAAGTTGCAGCTATGAGTCAGGATCATCCAGATGCTGGAAGTAGCCAATGTCAAAGGACGAATGGGCAAAAACAATGGATACCAAAGAATGATGTCAAAAAGCCATATGAACAAAGAAAGTCATACCAAGACAGGCAGAAATATACTTATGAAATGATGTTGGATCAACCGTGTAAATTCCACACGCGGAGTCCAAGTAAGCCGGCAAATCACACAACAAGACAGTGCACTTAGTTTCAGAAGGGAGACAGAGTGGATTCGCCGACTCAGTAGTTACCACCACCTCCCCCTCCACCGCTCACAGGAGGAAATGCTCAAGCTGTTAGAGTAGAGCATAGATATGAGAACAGGCAGCCGAGATATCATAACCAAGAAAGAAGAGAGGCTATGCATCAGGTGCATAACCCAAGAGGTGACGACGCTCATGTCGGCCATGGAACCAAAAATGAGTACAGAGAGCATCACCAGAGCTATGTCGTATTTGTCATAGAGCCGAATGACAATAAGAGTCAATAGAGACGGATGATGGAAGTGAATGCCACAATGTCGGCAATACCAAAGTACATGCATTGGTCTGAACAGGAGATAACTTGGAGCATAAAGGATCACCCCAATATCATGCCAACACCAGGAGGTTATGCTCTTGTCTTGGATCCAACATTCATGGGCCCTAATATCAATGTGAAGTTCTCCAAGGTACTGATTAAAGATGGCAGTAGCATCAACATCATGTACAAGGATACCATGCTCAAGTTAGGCATCACTGTGAACATGCTGGAGATGACTAAGACAACCTTCCATGGTATTGTGCCGGGATTGTCCTGTGAGCCAATTAGCAATATCTGGGTTGACGTCTTATTCGGCAACAGAGAAAATTGTCACACTGAAGCCATAGAGTTCGAGGTGGTTGACCTGGTCAGCTCATACCATGCCTTACTCGGCAGGCCGGCTATGGCAAAGTTTATGGCTACTCCTCACATTGCTTACTTAAAGATGAAGCTGCCAGGTTTGTGCGGAGTTATCATAGTTGAGGGAGATTATAAGAGATCTATTGCATGCGCCTCAGCCGGATCTTCGCTGGCCGAGTCACTGGTCATAACATAGGAAAAGCATCAAATGATGGAAGTAGCAGCATTGTCCAAGGCAGCACATATGTCAATACCGACACTCACTAACCCGCATGGCAGCGTATCTTTCCAAGCTACCAAGGAAACAAAAAAGATACAGGTTGATGAGGCCTTCCTAGAGCGCACAGTCACCATTGGTGCTGGGCTGGCTGACAAATAGGAAAGCAAGCTCACCAGCTTCCTCCTTGAGAATCGAGATATCTTTGCGTGGTCCACACAAGACCTGCAAGGAGTTCCGAGGGAGCTGGCTGAGCACTCTCTTCATGTAAGGCCAGATGCCAAGCCGGTGAAGCAACCCCTCCGCCGCTTCACCGAAGATAGGAGGAAAGTGATAGCCGCCGAGATAGCTAGGCTCTTGGCTGCCGGGTTTATCATGGAAGTACTGCACCCAGATTGGTTGTCAAATCCAGTCTTGGTCGAGAAGAAAAAAGATGACCCGAACGTGGCAGTGGTGTGGCGCATGTGTATTGACTACACGGACCTCAATAAGGCGTGTCCAAAAGATCCATTCCCCCTGCCACGGATCGATAAAGTCATTGACTCTACTGTCGGGTGTGAGCTGTTGTCATTTGTGGATGCGTATTCTAGTTTCCACCAGATACCATTGAATCCGGATGATCAAATAAAGATAGCTTTTATCACCCCGTATGGGGCTTATTGCTATCGTACTATGCCATTCTGATTGAGAAATGCAGGTGCAACATACCAGAGATGCATGCAAAAATGCTTCCAAGACCAACTGGACAAAAAATGTTCAAGTATACATCGATGATGTAGTGATAAAAACCAAACAAAGTCATACTCTAATTGAGGACTTGCGTCAAACATTCACAAACCTAAGAAGATTCCGTATGAAACTTAACCCGGAAAAATGCACATTCGGTGTCCCGGCGGGAAAATTACTCGGTTTTCTCATATCCAGCCGAGGAATTGAGGCTAACCCGACAAAGATCAGGGCCATCGAAAGAATGGAATTGCCGAAAACCCTCAATGATTTCCAAAAGTTTACAGGATGCCTGGCCTCGTTGAGTAGGTTTGTCAGTCGGGTAGGCGAAAAAGCCTTACCGTTATATCAACTGATGAAAAAATCAGACAAATTCACATGGACACAGCAAGCTGGTAGCGCTTTCCATGAACTCAAAAATATGTTGGCAACAACACCGATATTAGGTACTTGTCCTTTGACCTTAACTTTCTGAATTGTCCCATTGAGTATTTTATTTACTCCTGCAGCAGGCCAGGTACATGAGGTTCCCCCTCTCACTATGGACGGATTCGACAAGATCCCTGCCGCTAAGTCGAGTAAGCGATGCGGGGCCTCCTCCAACACTCAGCCTTCAAAGAAGCGCCGACTTGATCCTGCCGCACCTCCTGTTGCCACTTTATGCCAGACTCACAAGACCGCTGGTCGGCGGGTCACTCGTCGCATCCCGCGCGACTCGACCATCTCCGGGTAAGTTTTTATGCTCGTTACCCTTCATTTCTCTTTCCTGTTCTGTGATTGTTTTCTTATAGACTTCTGTTCTTATTTTCAGCGCGGCCATGTCTGCTAGCCAAGCTACACCTATCATGGCTTCTTCGCCTTTGAGGCATGCTTCTCCTCCTCGTGCTGACACCGTTGTTCAGAGCCTCGTCTTGGTCGCTGCCCCCACTACTGAGACTCTTGCGTCTCAGAGTGAGGCTGATCCGGTGGTGCCCCCACTACTGAGACTCTTGCGTCTCAGAGTGAGCCTCTTCGGTTGTTTTACCCGAAAAAAATCTTAACCCTGGCGCCAGTAACATCAGCCCCGAGAAAACCCCTTTCGTTAGTTATCCCAATACCAGTTTGCCTGCTGACCTAATTATAGCCCCTCCTTCTGCTGTTGATCCTACTCATTCGACTCATGTTTCCTCAACCAGTTCCATACCTGATCCTCCTGCCTTTTTGGCCAAATATCAGACTCGGCCTGCTGCCCAAAGCCAGGCTCGTTCCACATATAGCAAGCCCTCAGCGACCAAGTAGTTGACTCTGATCCATGCTCCAGGCACCACTCCACATATTCGTCCCACACCATCAACAACGGCACCCGCTCCAGCGGGTCAGTTGGGCGAATCTGCAGCTGCCGGATCTGGCAGCGCTTCTAGAGCTGGTGGCTTGCATACTAGCATTGCTGCTATCCATGCCGGGGTGGGAAATACGCTGAAGAAAGGGCAAGTCCTGACTCGGACGCTCAGCGGGCACGACCTTGGTTCCACGGAGCGCTACGCCGTTGCCTAGAACACGGCCGGCGAGCAAGAAGTGAGCTCTGGTTCTGGCAAGAAGATGAAGCTGGGCCCCAAGGCTGTCTCAGATATGACTCAGTAGTCCATCACCTTGATGGCCAAAGCAGATGAAGTGAACGAGGTATGCCACTTACTTACTGTTTTGTGTACTGAGTATCTTTATATTATGCATGATCCCTAGTCCCCGAGGTTACTGCCGAGTGAGGAACTTATTCGCCTGTAAGCTCTGAGTTAGAACCCAACTTTTATTCGGCTGTAAGCTTGATCGTACACCTTCTGACTATATCTTTTTTGTGTAGCTTATGCACAATGAGCGCACCAAGGTGTATCAGGCTCTCCTCTGGGAGTATCGCAAGCTCGAGATCGCTCACCAAGATCTGAAAGCTGAGGCTCAGGGCCAAGGTATTTTTCTTACTCGTCTTGCTTTTACTCGGCAGATCTTCTTTGTTTCATCCCCTTGAATTTCTCTCATTGCCTTTTCCACAGCTTCTTCCCAATCTATCATTGATGCGATGCACTCATAGATCAGCGATGCTGAAAGTAAGCTCTTAGAAATCTTGTTACCGCTTCACATCGATGTTTAATCTTTTTCCATTTCTATCTCGGCTAAAGCGAGATAATTTGCTGTTATTGATGAGTCACATGCTCCGAATAAACATAGAAGCACCGGATCAAGCTCCAAAAGGAGCGAGACGAGGTGACTCGGCTGAAGCATCAGATGTCGGATATGGAGCAGAAGCACCAGTCCGAACTAAAGGGCCTGCGCGGAGAACTTGCCGAGAAGGATGGCCGGCATGCTGCCAGTGCCAAAAAAACCAACCAGCTGCTCAAAGAGGCCGAGGTGGCCGTTCAGTCAGCACAACAGAATCTGGAAGCTCTTCAAGCCAAGGCTAAGATATGGCAGGGCAAGCTTGGCGCGATCAAATCATTTCTTGGTAGTGAGTTCTTACTCTTTTCGTTGTATTTCTATCCTTATTTGTTGCCCCTTTTACATCATTTGTTAATGTTCTTCCGTGTTTGCAGAGAACTTCCCCGAGGCTAAGATGTTCGTGTTGAGGGCCATGAAGAAGGTTCGAGCCAAGTTTGGAGCCCCTGCTGATGGCGAGATCAGCATCGATGAGCACCTGGTAGCGCTGTCAGAGTGTGCAACCACTCTGAAGTCATGTGGTGTCGACTTGCTTAAGTCGGCGATCCATGCATTTAGGATGCTCTGGACGGATGAGGATGCGCCCACGCTCATTGAGCCTTTGGCTGCCAGGCTGCTTCTGACTGAGGACAGGCTGGGTCAGTGGCGTGAGTCGACCGTACGTTCTGCAGCGGACAAGGTACCTGACATATGAGAGTTCAAGAGATACATACACTGCTTCTCCTAAGTATAGAAAGGACGGAGCAATGCCACATTCCATGGCCTTTTGGTCTCATCACCTGATCTGCTCGCCTTATTCTTTTGTGCTTCACGAGCATCTATTAGATAATATGAATCATTGTGCAATGCTTTGCTTACAATGAATGGTCCTTCCCATGGGGGTGATAGTTTATGCATCCCAGCTGTGCGTTGCACTAGTCTGAGCACCATATCCCCTTCTTGGAAAACACGAGGTTGAACTTTCCTGCTATGATAGCGTCGGAGACTTTGTTGGTATATCGCAGATTTGGACAATGCCAATTCTCTTGCTTCTTCGAGTAAGTCAACTCCATCTTCTCGGGCCTCTTTTACCTTGGCTTTCGAGTATTGGCTTACTCTTGGTGAGTCATACTCTATGTTGGCAGGCAAAACTGCTTCTGCCCCATACACAAGGAAGAACGGCGTATATCCCGTTGATCGATTCAGAGTTGTCCTTAAACTCCATAGTACCGAGGGTAGTTCCTCGATCCAGCAGCCAGGTGATCTCTAGAGTGGTTCCATTAGGCGGGGTTTTATCCCGGATAGAACTAAGTCGTTAGCTTGTTCAACTTGTCCGTTTGATTCTGGATGAGCGACTGACGCTACGTCAAGTCTTATTCGCTTTTTTCCACAGAAGCGAGTGAAAGCCCCTTTAGCAAAATTTGTGCCATTATCTATGATCACACTGTGCTGGTGACCATATCTCAGGATTATATCTTTTAGGAATGTGACAGCTGTTTTTCCATCTAATTTTTTGATGGGCTTCACTTCTATCCATTTGGTGAACTTGTTAACCATTACTAGTATGTGAGTCATGCCACCCCTTGCTGGTTTGAATGGTCCTACCATATTCAGGAACCATACTACGAATGGCCAAGTGATTGGTATAGTTTTTAACTCGGATGCTGACCTTGAGGCATAGCGCTGGCAACTGTTTCATTTTTTTACTAGCTCCTACGCCTCTGCCAGTGCACTTGGCCAATAGAATCCATGTCGGAATGCCTTGGATACCAATGCTCTTGACGATGCATGGTGCCCACATTCTCCTTGGTGAATGTCCAATAGTATTTCTTGGCCTCTCTCTGGACTTATGCAACGCTGCAGTACACTCGTCACACTTCTTTTGTACAACTCCTTGTTGATTATTGTGTATGATTTTGCTCTTCTTTCTGCTTGCCTTGCTAATATCTCATCATTATGCAATATTCCATCTCTCAAGTAGTTAAATATTGGTTGCGCCCAGGCTGGTATCACTGGTGTTGGGTCTATTTCTCCATCAATTTCCATTGGCTCAGCCGACATATGTTCTGCCGACATAACCTGAGGAGTCCCCGAGTGTGATTCGTCAACCCCTGAGGTGAGTGGAACAGTCCCCGAGTTACTCGAACTTTCCCCGAGTCAATGTCCATTGGCACAGCGTCTGAGTCCTCGTTCGTCGGGATGAGCCTAATTGACTCGGACTCTGGTGACGGCTTGATCCATGGTTTTCTGAGATGTTCCAATGCTACTCCTGGCGGAATTGCTTGCCGAGATGAGCCTAACTTGGATAGTACGTCAGCTGCCTCATTCCCTGCTCTGGGTATGTGATGAAATTCACACCCGTCAAAGTATCCCAAAATCTGCCGCACATGTTGCCCAAATACTTGCTGGATAACCAAATCTGAGTCGCCAAAACACATGATCCTTTTGATGCCAATTTCCTTGGCCACTTTTATGCCATGGACAAGTGCTTCATACTCGTCTACATTATTGTATGAAGCAAAGTGGATCTGCAACACATACTTGAGTTGATCCCTCTTTGGTGATGTGAGTACTATCCCGGCACCCAGACCCATCTTTGTTTTGGATCCATCAAAGTGCATCTTCCAATAATTCAGGTCTGGCAGTGGTGTCTCATATTGAATTTCCATCCAATCCACGAAGAAATTAGCTACGGCTTGAGATTTAATTGCATCTCGCTTATCATATTGTGGAGTGTATGGTGCTAGCTCTATGGCCCATTTTTCCAATCGGACACTGGCATCTTTGCTGCCCAATATATCCGAGATAGGTGCCTCGCATATTACTCGGATTAGGTGTTCTTGGAAATAGTGCTTCATCTTCTTTGCTGCCATATACACCCCATATGTCATTTTTTGGTAGTGGGGGTAATTTTGCTTTGATGTAGAGAGCACTTCGCTCAAGTAATAAACTAGCCTTTGGACAGATTTGCCCTCTTCTTCGCGATCTACCACTATCACTGAAGTGACAACTCTGTTGGTTGCGGCGACATAGAGCAGCATTGGATCTTTAGATAATGGTGACGCTCCAAAACCTCACAGTCCACATCATTGTCACCAGACCAATCTCGCAAGGGGTTTCGAGTAGAGGTCTTACCCGAAGCAGAGGCAGCAGCGGTGTGCGGGATTGGCATGAAGCACTCTAGATTAAACTCAACATCATCAGTGTTGAAGCGATCTTCATAGTAGGCCCCAGGAGGGACGGTACTGTCATTAACCTGGTGAACGTGATTCTGCGGAAGACAAACAGAATAAGATCAATAAATAAACAGAACAACAAGTGAATGCAAGGAAAGTTATGTCTGCAACGAATGAATGACTCGGACGCTTACCCAGGGGACAGGCCTATCCCGGCTGAAAGGGGGCAGCTCCAGGCCTAGTTTTCCGCTAAGGTCAGCTTGAAGATCGAGTTGACTCGAAGGGCCACTGAGTCGTTGGTGAGCTCCAAAGTGGAGTGCCGGGTAGGATCTCGTGGGCCGCTCATGAAGCACATTTTGTGGCTTCTGGCCTGGATGGGGCTGACTCGGCGTGCGATAAAAGCGCACATGAGATCCTCCTCAGATAAGTGGAAGTTTTCATCCGGCGAGAGCAGCCTCTCGAGCATCCCATGAGCCTCATTCACCACATCATCCTTGTCGCGCGGGTCAAGTTTACAAAACTCCTTGTTGGGAACCTCGTCCTTGAAGGGGTGAAGCCGAATGTAGTCATTGGACCCGCTGTTCTTGACATATAAAAAGGTTCTATGCCATTTCTTGCAAGAATCTATGTCGGTGACCCGAGGGAAGGTCGAGTCTTTCCTAGGCGTGATACTGGCGGCACCGCACCTAGTGGGCCTTTTCTCGGCGTGGGGAACGCCAGGATCAGGCACGACTTGTACCCTAAAATTAAAATACTTGGCCCAAAGAAGAACGGTATGCCAAATACCGAGGTAGCCTTCATAGGCAGAGATAAAACATGAAAGGGAACCAATCGCATTGGCAGGAAGATGGTGAGTTTGCAGATGGAAGGTAGAGAGGAAAGACACAAATAAGTTGCTAGCGTGGAGAGAAAAACCACACTCAAAATGCGAGAGGAAAACTACCCTCTCGTTAGCCTCGGGCTTAGGAACAATTTCACCTGAAGGGAGGCGACGGTTAACTTCGAGCGGGATGCGCCTGGTGGAGCGCATCCACTTGAGTTCCTCCGCCGAAACCTCCGAGCCCTCCCAGCCGCCGTGCTCGCCGGTGGCGACCTCATGCTCCTCTGCCTCTTTGCCGGCACCGCGAGCGTCCATGATATCGACTGGCTCGGACTCTTCTATTGTTGGAAGAGGCCTGGAGACACAAGGACCCGTAGTAGAATTGAAGGGGAAAGAAGGGAATCGCAGGAAAGAAGCAACAGAGAAGAAGAACTGCAAGGAGGCAGTTAGGATTTGGGGTGCGCAAGGAAGAAGAAGAGGGCAAGGGGGAAACTGAACATGCAAAGGAAGTTAAGTTCCCCCCACCCCTACTTAAGGAGAGTAAAAACCCTAGGTGTGGGATCCTTCTGCGCCTTGTGGCCAGCGTGTGGCCGTGTATTCGGCCGAGTGAGCACATCAGCAAGCGCCACGTGTAGGTGATACACGGACAATCCCGGGCCACGTCACGATGCGCAAGACACGAGGCGCTGAGCAATGGGACTGCCATAGTGATGGAGAGTTATTGCGCCGCCGTCATTGTGCGGTCAGGATTTGGGACAAAATTTGAGGCAAGTCATCATGATTACGAGCTGTTAGTGACTAAGGCAAGCCAAAAATGACTCGGCAGCGTCCAAAATGACTCGGCACGAGGAAAAAATGAACCAGAAAGTCAAAGATAAGACTCAAAAGGGGCAAGGTAGACTCAACAAAGGTCGAGATTACGCCAAACAGTGCGCCCTAAGCAGTAAATGCTAACAGAAAGAGAAGTTCCAAGCACATTTAAGGAACCTGGAGACGCCTAACAACAAGAACTGCTAGGCCTCAGCAGCTTCGAGGACTAATGTCAGGGGAATAACCCTCGGTAGGGTCATAAGGGGTAAAACATTGCCCAGCTTGGCTTATGCCGAGTAAAGAATAACTCTAGACAGGATACAACGGCCGGGTAAGAAGGTCGAGTGCGACCGACATAAGAATTATTTTGGCCCGTATAAGACAGGTTTGTTTACCTTGTAGGAAGCGACGAGCCGAATGTCACGAGGGAAGGCCGAGTCAGAAAGGACGCGTGGCAGCTTTCCGAGTGAGATTCAAGAGGGACCATGGTAAAGCACGGTCAAAAGAGAAGGGCGACGCCGGGTGACACAAAAGGAGTCGGGTGATGCCTAAAGCAATGGCTGACGTACAAAGTCACTGTATGACGCCAAAAGAGCTGGAGGATACGTACGAGAAGACCGTTAGCTGTATGGTTTTGTGGACTGGGTCAAGGGGCTTATGGCTAGCCCATGACCCGGCCCGCATAGTAAGGACCAAGATCCAAACAGTAACCCTAGAACCCAAAGGGATGTAACTTAGCTGGCCATCGCCTATATAAGGAGGGGCATAGCTAGGGTTTAAGGAGGTTGGACCAGGTAGGAAACTAGTTCCCTGAGGCTATGCTCAAACAGCTCTAGGAGCACTTGTAAACCTCTAGGATCAATAAAAATCCTAAGTGTGGAGAGTTCATCTTGTTCTTCGTGCGCGGCTAGACCGTGACAGGTTCTTCGTGTTTGGTGCGCATCTTGTCAACTTTGCACCGCGTTAGCTCGTCGCGAGCATCATAATTGTGTCTTCTACGCCACGGGTTGCAACATCGCCGTGACAGGTCATGATCATCCTCATCAGATGAGGGCGAGCGATTCCTCACAAATGTCATCGTTGCCTTTTTGGTTCCGGAGTTGCTTCCCCGGTTAGTGCGGATCCTACGAGCCTGAGGCCCGCAATAGAGAATAGGTGGACGGTGGATCGTGGATCCCTGACTGGTGGTTGGTTAGCAGGTACGTGATAGCTGCTATAACCGCAGCCTATGGCATTTTGGGCATCATATTGCCATGTGAGTCCACCGACATGAATGATAAGTCAAGGGCCTTGGTGGCTGCACGCCTTGATTCTGGGTCCATCGCTCTATCCGAGAACGTATCTTGTGGGCATCACCACCATTGTCCTTGGAAGAGGACCCGTCGATGGAGGAGAGTGCTACCTGCCTGGCACTCGATTTGTTGGCTTCTTGTTTGCATTGATCTAGTTGAGAACTTACCGCTTATTGGCGGTGGTATTCCTTTAATAGGATCCAATGGTAGGCCATCAACATGTCGCGAGATACATCTTTTGGTAAGGGGTTACCCCTGAGGGCCTCCCTAACTCCTTCCCATCTGGTGTCGCTCACACGGATCTCAGGATGACTCGCCGCTGTTGGTGGCGTTGGGGTTTTGAGGGTTGCTGTCATTGGGGTTTGTAGGGTTGCCTCCGTTCCTGGTGTCGGGGTTGGGCAGTTCCGTTCCATTCCTGGTGTCGTCGCGGATGGTGACAATGGCAAACATGTAGCGGTGGGAGAGATCATTGCTCCCACAACTTTCTGACCCAGAGTTGTAGGCCTCCTCGTCTGACAGAGGATCATATAGATCGGAGTCGCAACTGATGTTGCTATCCAAATTGTAGATCGACATAAGTGCGTCGAGTTTTCTCAGCGTGCTGATTGGTGGTGTCCATGAGGCAGGTGCGATCACCGATGGCGCGACTCGCTCGGGGAGGCAAAGCGTGTCGATCTGGCTGACCTGGGATCATAGGCTCCCGATCATCATGTCGACTCCATCTCCTACAAAGTCGAAGGCCAGGCGTGTTGCCAGTGAGTGGATGGTGAAGTCTATGGTGCTGAAAAGGATATGGTCCTCCGATGCTGATGAATCAAAGATCGTGGGTGATGGGGCCATCATGATAGCAACATCAGTGCTCCATGTTTCCACGTCGGCGCCAATTGACGAGGGTTAAACTCATAAATGCCCATTGTTATGGACTTGGTGAAAGATCATGTGGCCCCCCATGTGTGTAACATCCCTAAAATCATGTTTCAAAACCCATGCATATCATCCATGCATCCATGATCATTTAGGGTTCCATTTTCAAAACCATTTCAAAAACAGGAGCATATGTTGCTCATTATTTTATGTAAGTATGCTCTAGCCTTAGTGATACTTTCTAATGAGAAGAGTACTTGTTTTGTTCAGTAATGTTTTGAATTCAAACTTAAGTACTTTACAAAGCTTGAGCAAAGTTTTCAAAACAAAGTGTGAAAATAAAACCAACTTTATGCCTATTGTTTATATCACATTAAGGCTTGGTTTTATTTTTATTTTTCAAATGATCAAAGTGTTTTTGAGTAAACAGTAGTGTTTGACACACATTTGAGTGCAAAGTTTACTGTATAAAAACCTAGAGAAGATTTGAATTCAAACTTATTTGAATTAGAGTTGAAAAATCATTTCTAGAAAATCAAACAGAAAAAGAAAAGGAGTAAAGGAAAAAAATAAGACAAACAGCCAAACTGGCCCAACCAGCCCAGTTCGACCCATCTAGCCCAACTACCCCCTCCCGCGAAACGTTTTCCTTCACCCGCAAACACACCCACAGAGTCGCTGACGCAGGGACCCCACCTCCTCTCTTTTTCTCTCGCTGACAACACGGCCCACACAACGGTCATCGTCTCCACCCGGCGACGAGTTCTTCCCCAAATCACTCGGCCGTTTCCTGATTAATTCGCGGCTTCAATTCCCGTTCAATGCCCGAGTAATTCATGCCCACGTCCTCGCCTACTTAAGCACCATGCCGCCCTCCTCCTTTTCCCCCAAACCCCACCCCACCGGAGCCACCAGGCTGCTCGTATTTCTCTCTGGACGCCCCTCTGCTCCGACGAGTTCGCCGTCGAATTCCGGTAAGCCCCGCGTCCCCCTCTGCCTCTGGTTCAGACTAGCTTATTCTCCATCTCCGTGCGCATCTACTGACGCTCTCCGTTTGCTCGCGCATGCTCTGTAGCCTTGGCAGCGTCGTCGACTGAGCTCCGCCACCGTCTGTTCGAACTCCGGCGATCGTTCCCCGTAAGCCCCAGCTTCCCCTCTCCCTCTGTTTGATATGCGTGTGATCCCCAGTGTCCTACGCATCTAACGACACCCTTATCTCGTCCTAGCGTGGCCCAGAGCGGCGCCTTCGTCGCCAACCGAGAGCACCATCGCCAGGGACTTCTCCGACGAGCAATCCACGACGACCCCGAGCGCCCCTTCGCCAATCAAGCACACGTCAAGCATCTCCTCGTCACGGCGATTCTGGTGAGCATCCTCACACCTCCCCGCGCGACCTAGTTCGCCGGCTCCGCCGCTGACTGAGCACGTCGCCGCCTGTCGCCGCCGCTAGCGTCGCTTGTTTAGGGATAGTAGTTTTAGGCCGTTCGATTTAGATCCAGTGGATGCGATAGATCCACTTAAACGAAGAGGTACGATTAGATCTGAGCTGTTAGATGTTAAGTTGATCTGACGGTGCGCGAGCGCGATCCAGCGCGAAGCGGTACCAACCAACCAGAGACTGTCGCGTGGCACGAGTTTTGTTTTAAAAAGTTTGAATTAGATCTATTAGATATTAAACTTGTTTAATTCATAACTTTTGAATGCCACGTCCAAATTTTATATCAATGGAATCAGGAGAGAAAATCTTTTCCATCTATGCAATGTGTTTAATGTTTTGCCTCTGTGAAAATGGTTGTTTTTGCAGAAACATTTGTAGGCATAATTTGGGTATAATAATTATTTGAAAAATGTTTTATTGTTCAAACAAAGTTTATTTGGCAAGTTTTGAACTTTTTTATGATTCAGTACTATGCACTTGTCTTGTTTGGTGTAGAGAATCATCACATGGCATTATGCATGCATCCATATTTTTGTGCTTGTATGTGATTTTGGTGCTATTATTTTATGTGTAGATTTTGGTGCAAATAGTGATTGTTCTGAGGATTGTAGCTACTCTCCAAACTACCAAGGCAAGTGGTGCTTCATGATTTATTCCTATGTTTTTCAACTATGCATTAGAAATATTTTGCTAGTCTTGCATGGTTATTTTGAGCTATATGCTATGCTTGGGAAATCCTAGTAGTTGTAGAATTGCTAGAAATATTTCTAAGTCTTATCAATGCCATGCTTAGCCTAGCTAGTAGCAACCAAGGGTGGTTATATATTCATGCTATGAATAAATATTTCTAAGTCTTTGGACTATGTTTTTGCTTAATAAAACAACTAAGTGAATGAAACACCTATGTGGAATGGAAAGAATGGGTTATGTTGAGTGGTTACACAAGGCCCATTTCTATGGTTTACCTTGTGTATCTCACTTGTGGAAAGCCACCCAGGAACAAAGGGATTTGAGATGCCATATGTTAAGAAGCTTCTAGTGCAGCCACTTGGCAATATGGGCTCTTCCTAGATCATATAGGTTGCAATAACTTAGCCATTTGGACAGTTGGTGGTAGTGGGATGATAGGTTGGAGCGCGTCTATTTGGTCTAAGGGAAGGCTTCTGAAAGGTCCTGTCTTGGTGAAAATCAAGTCTTGTGGGGAAAGTGCACAACCTCTGCAAATGGAAGAATCTAAGTACTTAGCCATGTCCCTGGTATTGGACAACTTGAGCATCAACACATGGAAGCTATCAAGAATCTCCTCATCCCAATTTCTAAGTAAAAACTTGTGGTTGAACAAGGGTGAAGGACCCCAATGTCTATTGGTGGTTCCTTGGGAAAGATTTTGACAAAGAAAAACTTAGTGTTTTCAACTAATAGGTAAAACCTATTTTGAGCAAAGCAAGCCTAAGCTACACTTAGCCAAAATACATATAGTACCTAGTCTACCAATATTCTACTAAGGTATCACTTGCCAATACTATTCCAATGTATTGACCCACTGTGGTTGTAACTTGTGATGTTGCAGGTTATTCTGAAGATGCTTAGGGGTTATGAGTCTACACTCAACATGCTTGCCTGTGGCACACGAAGATGAAGACTTATTTATCTTATTACATATTTAAACTCTTGTACTAGGCCTGTGGCCATGGAGTTGTAAAAGACTATGTTTGTCTCTGGAATGACTTGTAATAATGACCTTTGTTTCTGTGTACTTCATCTTAAACTGTGGATGGTAGCATTGATCCAGGGACTAGCATTGCAATCACAGGGATCCTTTCCTTTACAAAGGAGGGATCTTACAGATGGTATCAGAGCACTGTGTTGCCTGTAGGATTATGACCCTAGGATTGGAAACCACTAAGGAAAAATTTTAACAACTTCCACACTTGTCTTTTTTTCTCGTAAACTTTTCTAATCTTCTTTCTCATCTCTATTTGTAGATGAACTCCATCAACGAAGCCGTGAGGAAGGTACCACTCATGACTATGACTTTGGAATGTGAGACAGAATTCCCTAAGGCTCTCAAAGACCTCATGGTTGCCATGGGAATACATGGTGCAGCTGTGTACAAAGGTTTTCTTGTGATGGATGAAGGAGTTGAGTACTGGTGGGTGCAACTTCACTTGTATAAAAACAAGGAAGACAACCACAAGGACTCAGGATTCTGCATGGTCACCAACTCAGTGATGCACACCACATTCTTTGATTCAGCAAGGGATGCAGCCTGGAAGGCCATCAAAGAACTTGGTGATAGAATCAAGTGCAGAATGCTTAACACCTAGAATGACCTTAGGGAAGAAAAGAAGCATACCCATGAGTTAGAGGCTACCAACCAAAGTTTAAGGAAGGACATCATAGACTTAGTAATGGAGTCATGTGATTTAGACAAACAGATTGCCTCTAGGGATGCCCTGTTAGCCAACTTAAGAAGTGAGATGGGATTGTAACGTACTACGTTAGTTGGACCACCACACTTATCATTTTATTTCCCAAATGTTGTTTAAAGTAAGTTGAACCTTGGTTGTTTGTAATGGATCCATGTATGCCATGACTTGTGTGTTTTGATTTCCAAAGTTATGCATGTGATGCCTTGTCTTGTGATTTGTCTTAAAATTGTGTTGATTCTAACTTTTTCTATCTTATTAAATAGATGCCTAATGTTACTATCAGCACGGCTGAAGAGTTCAAGGGAACTCGTTTTGGCACTCATATTACTGAGCTCACTAGTCTGCTCAATCTCCCTCTTCCTACTATCATGATACTTCCCCTCACCAAGTTTGAGAGGAAAGACCTTTGGGGCTTCAAGGTTAATCAGCCAGGACGCCAGACTGAGCCAGCCACGGAGGCCATCATCTTCACGCTCATGCATGATGACAAGGAGAGAGGCCTAGAGGTAGTCATGCAAGACTTGCTTGGACGCTTGTTAGGGAGACACTCTCGGGAGGTTAGAGGTACTCACTTCCACACTTTCGATAGACGTGATGAGGATGGTGAGGCCATTGACTTCGAGGATACTTCTAGAGAGACGGTAGAGCCGATTCGTCTATACCTCCAGGACTTAGAGGTTCTCCTTAGGCACCTAGATACTGATAGGACCAACGTCATGCTCAGCAATGACGAACTCCAGGTGCAGCTTCGTGAGAAGGACAAACTTTTCGCGGAGCAAGATGAGATAGTCAAAGATATGGAGGCCAAGTTTGAGAGTCAGGATAGAAAGTTCAAGAGTCAAGAGAAGCGAGTCCAAGATAGGAACAAGAGGATTCGAGACATGACTGCAGAACTAGAGGCCAAGGACTTCGAGCTCGAGCATCAGCAGACTGTGATTGAGAGGCTTCATTCATAGAAGAGGGATCTCAAAGCCAAAGTAGAGACCTTGACCACCAATGTCGAGGAATACAAGACCGCAATGGAGAATGCAGGTCTTACATTTGTTGATGAGGAGGTTGATGCAGAGGAGTAGTGATGACTACTCATTTACCTTTATTTATCATGTCTTTGATTATTGAGTCGCAATGACCATCCAACATGTGGATGGCTTGCTATTGGTGTGTTTACTTTTCAGAACTTGTTGTCTGTGTTGTTGAACCTTTTACTATTATGATGCATGATTGTGGTTTGTTATGTGATGTATTGTGCATGTTAGCATCCATGGGTATCTCATTCTTATCCTTATTGAAAACCACAAATGCCTCCCCGACGTGCCAATCCCAACCCCAACAACAACAACATCACCCCTGAGATGCAGCAGATGATGACAGCTCAGACTTAGTTGATGCAAATGATGACCACGTTCATCCAGAATCAGAACAACAACAACAACAATAACAATAATAACAACAACAACAATCAGAACAACCCACCGGGTTTTGACATGCTTACCAGGTTCTTAATGCTAAGGCCAGCAAAGTTCTCAGGAACTACTGATCCTATGGTGGCCAATGATTGGCTACGCTCTGTGAACAAGGACTTGGTAACTGTTGGCTGTACTGATGAAGAGAAAGTCAGATTTGCAGCTCACTTGTTGGAAGGACCAGCAGCCACTTGGTGGGATAACTTCCAGATCACCACTCCCATTGAGGATGTGACATGGGATATCTTTGAAGATGGTTTCCGTAATGCTCACATATCATCCGGAGTGATGAGTTTGAAGAAGAAAGAGTTCCATAACTTGAAGCAACGCCACCGCAACGTGGCTGAATATCTTGAGGAGTTCAACAATCTGGCGCGATATGCACCGGATGAAGTTGACACTGATGCTAAGAGGAAGGAAAAGTTCCTTGAAGGGTTGAATGATGAATTGAACCTGCAGTTAGCTGTGGCCTATGTTCCCACATACCAGTCTCTTTGTGACAAGGCTGCTATTTTGGAGAGCAAGATGAAACAAGTTGAAAGCAGGAAGAGAAAGCACTCTGACAAGCACAGCTCGGGATCGTCTCACAAGCGTTCCCATTATGATGACAGTGGGAGTTCTGGATCCCACAAGCATGGGAAGTTCAACAAGCACCACAACCACAACTGTTATCATGATAACAAGCACCACCGTAGTCATGACAACGATAAGTACAAGAATCACAAGGGTGGATATAAGAGCCACCACAATGGAAGTGGAAGTGGCAGTGGAAGCCAGCCTGTCAAGAAGGATCTTAGTCAGGTTGAATGTTTCAAGTGCAAGAAGATGGGGCATTATGCAAATGAATGCCCAGAAAAGAAAGTTGAAGGACCCAATAAGCCCAACCCTTTTCAAAAGGGACAAGTGAACCACATCAATGTGGAGGAAATCTATGAAGAGCCAGATGCTATGGCTGGTAAGTTCAAACTCAATTCTATTACAGCACTTGTTCTTTTTGATACTGGAGCATCGCATTCATTCATATCAAAAGCATTTGTTGATAGAAATGGGTTTTCAACTGAAAACATTGGGTGTCCAATAAAAGTAAGTTCTCCAGGTGGAGATATGATAGTAAGTCTTGGATGCCGGGATCTAGTGATAGAGTTTGGAAAACATAAGTTTCCAGTGAGTCTGATAATCCTAGATTCCCAAGGACTAGATGTAATTTTGGGAATGGATTGGATGACCAAGTATGAAGGAGTACTAGATTGTGCCAATCGTACTGTTGCACTCACAACCCCGGAAAAGAAAAGGATTAGGTTCAAGTCTAACTTTGAATCAAAAGGTAGTAAGCTAAATTCTCTTAAGGGGGTTAGCATAGACAGTGTGCCTATTGTGAGTGAATATCCTGATGTGTTTCCGGAAGAATTGCCGGGAATGCCACCAGATAGAGATGTGGAATTTCTTATTGATTTTCTACCAGGATCTAGACCAATAGCAAAGAGACCTTACAAGATGTCAGTGGATGAGTTGAAAGAACTCAAGAAGCAACTTGGAGAACAGTTGTAGAACGGTTTTTATCCAACCAAGTTCTTCATCTTGGGGAGCACCAGTTTTGTTTGTGGAAAAGAAGGATAGAAGTCAAATGTTATGCATAGATTACCGTTCACTCAATGAGGTGACTATCAAGAACAAATATCCTTTGCCTAGAATCAATGACTTGTTTGATCAGTTAGAAGGAGCCTGTGTGTTCTCAAAGATTGATCTCCGGTCAGGTTATTTCCAGCTCAAGATAAGGGAACAAGACATAACTAAGACAACTTTCACCACAAGGTATGGATTGTATGAGTATACCGTGATGCCATTTGGTTTGACCAATGCACCAGCATACTTCATGAATATGATGAACAAGGTGTTCATGGAATTCCTTGACAAGTTTGTTGTCATTTTCATCGATGACATTTTGATCTACTCCAAGAGCAAAGAAGAGCATGAGGGACACTTGCGTCAGATACTTGAGAAGCTTAGAGAGCATAAACTGTATGACAAATTCAGCAAGTGTGAATTTTGGTTGAATGAAGTTGGATTTCTTGGACACGTTGTGTCAGGAGATGGTGTGGCAGTTGATCCTGCTAAGGTTTCAGTTGTAACTGAATGGGAATCTCCTAAGTCAATGAAAGAGGTTCGTAGTTTCCTTGGCTTAGCAGGTTACTACAGAAGGTTCATTGAGAATTTCTCCAAGGTAGCTAAGCCTATGACAGAATTGCTAAAGAAAGACAAGAAATTTGCTTGGTCTGAAGGTTGTGAACTCAGCTTTCAAGAATTGAAGAAGAAGCTAGTGACAGCACCAGTCTTATGTTTGCCAGATTTGGAGAAAGATTTCCAAGTGTATTGTGATGCATCTCATCATGGATTAGGTGCAGTACTTATGCAAGAAGGGAAAGTTGTGTCTTATGCCTCGAGACAACTCAAAACTCATGAAGTAAACTACCCTACTCATGATTTAGAGTTAGCCTCTGTTGTCCATGACTCAAAACATGGAGACATTATCTTTTGGGAAAACGTTGTGAAGTGTTCACATATCACAAGAGTTTGAAGTATATCTTCACCCAGAAAGAAATTAACATGAGACAAAGAAGATGGCTAGAACTCATCAAGGACTATGACTTGAGTTTGCAATACCACCCCGGTAAAGCAAATGTTGTAGCGGATGCTCTAAGCCGTAAAGTTTTTGTGAATGGCCTTATTAAGGGAGAATTGCCTGATGATCTGTGTACCCAATTCAGAAATCTCAGATTGGAGATTGTGCCTGAGGGACATCTCATGTCTTTGGATGTTCAACCCACTTTGTTGGACAAGATCAAAGAGGCCCAAAAGACAGATAAAGAAATTGAAGAGATTAAGGAAAATATTGGCAAGGGCAAAGCCCAAGGATTCCATGAAGATGAACAAGGTACTTTATGGTATGGAAAACGTATCTGTGTTCCACAAGATCCGGAGCTTCGGAAACTGATTTTACAGGAAGCACATAACTCACCATATTCTATTCATCCGGGTAACACCAAAATGTACATGGATATGAAGGAAAGATTTTGGTGGAATAATCTCAAGAAGGACATCGCCGAACATATTGCTTTGTGTGATATATGTAGTAGAGTGAAAGCGGAACATCAGAAACCAGCAGGATTGTTACAACCACTACCTATTCCCGATTGGAAGTGGGACAAGATTGGTATGGATTTCATTACCGGATTGCCAAGAACCTGGTCAGGATATGATTCTATTTGGGTAGTAGTGGATCGCCTAACTAAAGTGGCTCATTTCATACCCGTGAAGACAACTTACACAAGTGCTAAGTTAGCCAAGATCTATATGAGTAGAATTGTATGTCTACGTGGAGTACCCAAGAGTATTGTGTCTGATAGGGGAACTCAATTCACTTCTCATTTTTGGAGGCAATTACATGAGTCATTGGGAACAAGGTTGGAAGTCAGCACCGCTTTTCACCCTCAAACTGATGGACAAACAGAAAGGACCAATCAGATTCTTGAAGATATGTTGAGAGCATGTGCTCTAGACTATGGAGCCAGTTGGGATGAAAGTCTGCCGTATGCAGAATTCTCTTACAATAACAGCTATCAAGCCAGTATTGAGATGGCACCATTTGAGTTTCTCTATGGGATAAAGTGTACCACCCCATTGCTATGGAATGGTGTGGGAGAAAGAAGTTTGTTCGCACCAGAACTCATCAAAGAGGCTGAAGAGAAAGTCAAGCTGGTTAAGCAGATTGAAGATAGCACAGTCCCGACAAAAGAGCTATGCAGATCCTAAGCGTAGAGAAGTCACCTATGAAGTAGGTGACAGAGCTTATATTAGAGTGTCACCACTTCGTGGAGTGAAGAGGTTTGGTGTCAAAGGTAAATTGGCCCCAAGATATGTTGGACCATTCAAGATTCTGAGTCGTAAAGGAGAAGTAGCTTATGAGATTGAATTGCTAGAGTCTTTGTCAGCTGTTCATAATGTGTTCCATGTGAGTCAGCTTAAGAAATGCCATCCAGAAATGGAAGAGACTTCTTTGAAGGATACTATACCTTTGGAAGAGGTTCAATTGGAGAGTGACCTCACTTATGAGGAGAAGCCTATCAAAATACTTGAGACTGCAGAAAGAGTTACTCGGACCAAGACTATCAAATTCTGCAAAGTTCAATGGAACCATCATTCCGAAGAAGAAGCAACATGGGAAAGAGAAGATGATCTTCGGAAAGACCACCCTCACCTATTTGCTAGCCAACCCGAATCCCGAGGGCAAGATTCACCTTAAGGGGGTTAGATTTGTAACATCCCTAAAATCATGTTTCAAAACCCATGCATATCATCCATGAATCCATGATCATTTAGGGTTCCATTTTCAAAACCATTTCAAAAACAGGAGCCTATGTTGCTCATTATTTTATGTAAGTATGCTCTAGCCTTAGTGCTACTTTCTAATGAGAAGAGTACTTGTTTTGTTCAGTAATGTTTTGAATTCAAACTTAAGTACTTTCCAAAGCTTGAGCAAAGTTTTCAAAACAAAGTGTGAAAATAAAACCAATTTTATGCCTATTGTTTATATCACATTAAGGCTTGGTTTTATTTTTATTTTTCAAATGATCAAAGTGTTTTTGAGTAAATAGTAGTGTTTGACACACATTTGAGTGCAAAGTTTACTGTATAAAAACCTAGAGAAGATTTGAATTCGAACTTATTTGAATTAGAGTTGAAAAATCATTTCTAGAAAATCAAACAGAAAAAGAAAAGGAGTAAAGGAAAAAAATAAGACAAACAGCCAAACTGGCCCAACCAGCCCAGTTCGACCCATATAGCCCAACTACCCCCTCCCGCGAAACATTTTCCTTCACCCGCAAACACACCCACAGAGTCGCTGACGCAGGGACCCCACCTCCTCTCTTTTTCTCTCGCTGACAACGCGGCCCACGCAACGGTCATCGTCTCCACCCGGCGACGAGTTCTTCCCCAAATCACTCGGCCGTTTCCTGATTAATTCGCGGCTTCAATTCCCGTTCAATGCCCGAGTAATTCACGCCCAGGTCCTCGCCTACTTAAGCACCATGCCGCCCTCCTCCTTTTCCCCCAAACCCCACCCCACCGGAGCCACCAGGCTGCTCGTATTTCTCTCTGGACGCCCATCTGCTCCGACGAGTTCGCCGTCGAATTCCGGTAAGTCCTGCGTCCCCCTCTGCCTCTGGTTCAGACTAGCTTATTCTACATCTCCGTGCGCATCTACTGACGCTCTCCGTTTGCTCGCGCATGCTCTATAGCCTTGGCAGCATCGTCGACTGAGCTCCGCCATCGTCTGTTTGAACTCCGGCGACCGTTCCCCGTAAGCCCCAGCTTCCCCTCTCCCTCTGTTTGATACGCGTGTGATCCCCAGTGTCCTACGCATCTAATGGCACCATTATCTCATCTTAGCGTGGCCCAGAGCGTCGCCTTCATCGCCAACCAAGAGCACCGTCGCCAGGGACTTCTCCGACGAGCAATCCACGACGACCCCGAGCGCCCCTTCGCCAACCGAGCACATGTCGAGCATCTCCTCATCACGGCGATTCTGGTGAGCATCCTCACACCTCCCCGCGCGACCTAGTTCGCCGGCTCCGCCGCTGATTGAGCACGCCGCCGCCTGTCGCCGCCGCTAGCACCGCCCGTTTAGGGATAGTAGTTTTAGGCCGTTCGATTTAGATCCAGTGGATGCGATAGATCCACTTAAACGAAGAGGTACGATTAGATTTGAGCCGTTAGATGTTAAGTTGATATGACGGTGCGTGAGCGTGATCTAGCGCGAAGCGGTACCAACCAACCAGAGACTGCCGCGTGGCATGAGTTTTGTTTTAAAAAGTTTGAATTAGATCTATTAGATGTTAAACTTGTTTAATTCATAACTTTTGAATGCCACGTCCAAATTTTATATCAATGGAATCAGGAGAGAAAATCCTTTCCATCTATGCAATGTGTTTAATGTTTTGCCTCTGTGAAAATGGTTGTTTTTGCAGAAAAATTTGTAGGCATAATTTGGGTATAATAATTATTTGAAAAATGTTTTATTGTTCAAACAAAGTTTATTTGGCAAGTTTTGAACTTGTTTATGATTCAGTACTATGCACTTGTCTTGTTTGGTGTAGAGAATCATCACATGGCATTATGCATGCATCCATATATTTTTGCTTGTATTTATTTTGTATGTGATTTTGGTGCTATTATTTTATGTGTAGATTTTGGTGCAAATAGTGATTGTGATTCTGAGGATTATAGCTACTCTCCAAACTACCAAGGCAAGTGGTGCTTCATGATTTATTCCTATGTTTTTCAACTATGCATTAGAAATATTTTGCTAGTCTTGCATGGTTATTTTGAGCTATATGCTATGCTTGGGAAATCCTAGTAGTTGTAGAATTGCTAGAAATATTTCTAAGTCTTATCAATGCCATGCTTAGCCTAGCTAGTAGCAACCAAGGGTGGTTATATATTCATGCTATGAATAAATATTTCTAAGTCTTTGGACTATGTTTTTGCTTAATAAAACAACTAAGTGAATGAAACACCTATGTGGAATGGAAAGAATGGGTTATGTTGAGTGGTTACACAAGGCCCATTTCTATGGTTTACCTTGTGTATCTCACTTGTGGAAAGCCACCCAGGAATAAAGGGATTTGAGATGCCATATGTTAAGAAGCTTCTAGTGCAGCCACTTGGCAATATGGGCTCTTCCTGGATCATATAGGTTGCAATAACTTAGCCATTTGGACAGTTGGTGGTAGTGGGATGATAGGTTGGAGCGTGTCTATTTGGTCTAAGGGAAGGCTTCTGAAAGGTCCTGTCTTGGTGAAAATCAAGTCTTGTGGGGAAAGTGCACAACCTCTGCAGATGGAAGAATCTAAGTACTTAGACATGTCCCTGGTATTGGACAACTTGAGCATCAAGACATGGAAGCTATCAAGAATCTCCTCATCCCAATTTCTAAGTAAAAACTTGTGGTTGAACAAGGGTGAAGGACCCCAATGTCTATTGGTGGTTCCTTGGGAAAGATTTTGACAAAGAAAAACTTAGTGTTTTCAACTAATAGGTAAAACCTATTTTGAGCAAAGCAAGCCTAAGCTACACTTAGCCAAAATGCATATAGTACCTAGTCTACCAATATTCTACTAAGGTATCACTTGCCAATACTATTCCAATGTATTGACCCACTGTGGCTATAACTTGTGATGTTGCAGGTTATTCTGAAGATGATTAGGGGTTATGAGTCTACACTCAACATGCTTGCCTGTGGCACATGAAGATGAAGACTTATTTATCTTATTACATATTTGAAATCTTGTACTAGGCCTGTGGCCATGGAGTTGTAAAAGACTATGTTTGTCTCTGCAATGACTTGTAATAATGACCTTTGTTTCTGTGTACTTCATCTTAAACTGTGGATGGTAGCATTGATCCAGGGACTAGCATTGCAATCACAGGGATCCTTTCCTTTACAAAGGAGGGATTTTACATGTGTGGTTTTGGTAATTAATGACAATATTTTTGGACTAATGTTTGCATTGAGTTATAGGTGTAGGAATTGTCCATTGGCATCGCTTGGAGCATGTGTTGGCTTCAAGGTAGAAGAAATGAAGAAGAAGAAGAAAGTGAAGATGATCAAGTGTTGACCAAGTGTTAACCAAGGTTTCAAGAGTGACCTGGAGATTGGTCAAGTGAGAGTTGGGCCATATCAAGTGTGTCTTGAAGAATAAGATGGAGTGATACCTCGTGTGTATCTTCAAGAAACCAACATAATAAATAAAGAATAAATGAAGAAGAAGAATAAAGAAAATAAGATAAAGGGTGTCTTGAAGAAGATAGAGTTCCTCATGTGTATCTTCAAGACATCATCCAAATGGAGTTAGAAGAAATGTTGTGCAAGATAAAGATGTGTCTTATCTAGAAGATCTCATGATTTAAGCTTGCCATCCTCGATGACCATGGATCGATGAATACAAGGTCAAAGCAAAGGTTTCCCCATGTTGTATGGGGGAGCAACTTGCATGTCTTCATCAAGCGAGTGCGTGCAAGAGCAATCAAGAAAGGTGTTCCATCTTGAGAAGAACAAGATAGTCTACATCAAGATCTAGTGGAATATGCACAAGGCAAAGGTATGATCTTGATAGGGTTTCTTTCTTACCAGTCTCGTGGTGTTAGTTGGGGAGACCGGTTTATAAGATAGATAACCATACTATCAAGAAGGGCTCTCAAGTGAGTAATTCGATCATATCTTTCGGAGAGAGCTCAAACATTTGCATACCTAGCATCATAATTTCTTGGTTGTTATTTGGATCTTATCCATGTGAGGTTCTAGAGCTTGTGGTAATACTCATAACAAGCTCTAGTTCATCAAAAACGGATTTCCCTTTTATATCTTATGGCATTTTTTGATCTTGGAGGTTTTCCGGTTTTTCACCAAGGGAGGCATCTCACATTATAATACATGAAATATTCTCACTTGGTGGCATCCAATATTTAGTTGGGTAGCTCTTGTTGTCCTCTTTCCAACAAAATTGGTTTCAGGACAATCGGAGTTTCCAAACTCTAGATATCACCATTTGAAGTTTGCCTCTTTTGGTTCAGACCAGATATTGGCCAGAATCTCCGGTGTATACTGGCAGACTGGAATCTCTGGACTAAAAAGTTCAGAGTCTCCGGTGTGCTCAGGTTCGTAGTTTCCGCGAAGTCTTCGGAGTGTCCATCAAGATCAGGTCCAGGATAGTCTGTATAGGGGTCCGGAGATGGACCGGAATCTCTGGTGTGAGATAAGTGTAGAACGGAGAGTCTCCGGTGTGGAAAGCCCCCAACGGGCAGAAAACAGTTAGAAATCAGTGGGCCTATATAAGGGGCCCTTCTTTCCCAATGGACTGACCCTCAATCCCTCCTATGATTCTTGCATATACTTGAGGGATTTGAAAGAGGAGATCTAGATCTATAACCCCACCAATCAATCTCTCCTCTAAGTGAGGGGAACATCTTGGGATCTAGATATTGGAGTATTTTGAGGATTTCCTCCATTGTTCTTCCTCTCTTATTCCCCCATAAGCTTTTGTAGCTTTGGTGGAATTTGGGAGAGAAGGACTTGAGCACTTCTTGTGTTCTTGCCATTGCATTTGGGCATCAGTTTGAGTTCTTGATGAGGACTCGATTGAGTGAAAGTTGAGAAGCTTTTTACTCTTGGGTTCTTGGAACCCTAGACGGTTTAAGTTGTTTTACAGGTTTGTGGATTCTTGGGGTCTCCAATTAAGTTGTGGATCTTTCCCCAAGCTTGTTTGTTGGGAGCCTCCAATTGAGTTATGGAGAAGTGCCCCAACCTTGTGAGAGGTTCTGGATTGCCACCGACAAGCGCACCGATAGTGGAAGTGTGGATCGATCCCGTTGGGGTGAGATTCATAGGAGAAAAAGGGAGGCCTCTTGTGGCGTTGGTGGTTTTATACCACCCCTCTCCAAACTAGACGTACTCCATGTTGGGATGAACTCGGTAAAGCATCGTCGTCTCCGCGTGCCTCGGTTATCTCTATATCCGAGCTCTTACTTATGCACCGTACTTTGTGGTAGCCTTTGTGCTTGAAGTATATATCTTTCTATCACATATTTGCTTGTCTTACTTAGCATAAGTTGTTGGTGCACATAGGTGAACCCTAGTTGTTCTAGGTTTCGTGCTTGACAAAGTAAACACTAGTTTAATTCCGCCTTTGTTGAGCCACTCTTGGAAAACTTTTAAACCGCCTATTCACCCCCCTCTAGGAGGCATCTATATCCTTTCACTTGGGTTTTGAGAAAGAGGGGTGCACTAGAGATCGTGCTCGGCTAACAAACAAGCAATGCAGTACACGAGGTTTACCCAGGTTCAGGCCCTCGGAGGGAAAACCCCACTCCTGCTTATCTGCTCTTGATTATCAGTGAAACTAAAGGTTATAGGGGGTGGGCATATGAGATCTGGTGGGTATGTATGCTAGGGTTGAGGTTGTCCTCCTCGCCGTTCCCTTTTGGACTCTATAGATAAGCCAGGTCTCGGGATAAGGTCGAGTCGGTTATAGGTTAGGGTTTACCCTTTAAACTTTCTATCTAAAGCTAGTCGTGTCCTCCAAGGAATCGCATCCTTCATGGGTCTGGGTCACTCGAATCCTTCCTGGGATTCGTTATCAGGTGTGGATCATCACGTGAGCTCCCGCTGGGATAGACCGGATAGGCTAATATTGGGTACCTGTAGGGCATACCCATGTCAGATGCTCTTGCAACATTAGTTATGGTTAATGATTTATTGTTAGGTTTTGGCGAGTCTCCTGGTTTTGTATAATATATTTGAACTTTGGGTTTACAACCGGTATCTAGACATACTACAACTAGACATATGAAGAGAAAAGTAAAATTCAGGCATGCATCGATAAAAGACGAGATAGGATCATCAATTTTTGTAGCTTCTATAACATATGATATCTTGAGTGGTCGTACTAAGCAATATTATATTAGTGTGGTTGCTCATTATGGTAGCTCTTCGTGGAAACTACATCGGAGTAAATAATAGCTACCAAATATGTTGGCTCATTTTTCTATCCACGTCTCACTGGCTCTTTCTAGCCATCGGTTGGAGCACAGGGAGGACACATGTTGCAATCACATGGGAGGCCCCCTCTCCCAGGAGATGGGCCCATGGGGGGATAGCCAAGAGATTCCCATATGGCAATGCCGCACATGCATGTGTCTTGTCATATGTTGATGGATGGTGGATCCCCCGCACGCTTTGACCCGCGCCTCAGCGTATGTGGGCGAAAGCGCGCTGTGTGAGAGACCTCTAGAGCACGAGAGAACTCCGCTGGCTGGTGGGGCCTGGCGCGGTTCGAGCTGGCTATTGGAGATATTCCCTAGAGGCAAATAATAAATATGTTTTTATTGTCATTTCTCAAATATTCATAATAGTTGTATTGCATGCTATAATTGTATTAATAAGAAACATTAATACACGTGTGATATGTAAACAAACCAGGTCCCTATTAACCTATAGTAAACTAGCTCATTGGTCAACTGGTGATCAAGGTTTACGGATCATGGACATTTTATGTCAATTGACAATGGGATCATGGTATTATATAAATGATGTGATGGACACACACCCAACTAAAGTATTGCAATGAGATCCAGTCATAAAGTTCAACATTCTAAATACTAGTAAAACATAGTAATCCAATCTTTTGACCGTGAGATCATATCTAATCACTATCACCAGAGGCTGCCTTGACTACATCAACTGTCACACTGTGATAGGGTGATCATAAAGGTGTCTCACAGGTATTCCAAAGGGATAGGTTGAGGATTCTGCATCGAGATCGGGATTTTCCCATCCACATGACGGATAGACACTTTGGTCACACTCAGTGAGATTGCATCTATAAAGCTTGCAAGCATGTGACTAGGTCACGAGAATGTAATATCACGGAAATGAGTTAATGTGTTTGTCAGTAACAAGATCGAACTAGGTATAGAGATGCCGAAGATCGGATCTTGGACAAACTAGGTATCAAAGAGCAAAGGGAATGAGAGTTGACGTTAAAGGTTCAAGCGATAAAGTTAATTCGTGGAATGCATGGGGGCCATCATGGGTTTCCATATCCAGTTGTTGTTCATTGATCAGAGAGATGTCTTGTTCATGTATGCGCATTCCTGAACCATGGTGTGGCACGCTTAAGGGTGGATGATGCTTAGGGATTGATTCGAGATCGTTGGAGAAGAGAGGGTGAACTCCGGAAGTGTTCTAGCGAGATATTGAAGTGTTTCTAAGTTTAAGAAGTGTTTGAAACTCAAGATTTATTTTGGTATTTAATTATGAGAACTAAATATTAAATTAATAAATAAAAATATTGGCCTACCCTTAATGAGACATCATGTGGCAGCCCATTAGGGGGCGCCCCTCCTACCTATGGGGCCGGTGGCCTAGGAAGGGAGGGATGCGTGTTACAAGGGGTGGCAGTGGCGGCCAGCCCTAGGGCAACGTCCCTAGGTGGCCCCCTCCCCATTGTCCTATATAAGGAGGAGAGAACCCCCTCCCTCGTTGACCCCATTGGTTATTTGCCCCTCTCCCTCTCTCTCTCTCCCTCACGTTTGGTTCCACAATTGGGATGTGCATATGTGGTTAGAGATTTCTCCACCATACGCACGCCGTCGTGCTATTGGAATATTGGTCTGGATCAATCTTATTTCACCGCTTCTCTAGTCCGGAGCCCGGGGGAGATCATCTACACCGTACGTGTGTAGAACTGTGGAGGTGTTGCCAGTTGTGGCACTAGACGCTTGTACGCCTACACGACCTTGAGGTCGGCGTACGACTACATCACCAATGTTTGAACGGGAACGTAATCCCACTTTTGGTCTTTAAGGGTATGAACATTGAATCCCTCTTGTTTTTTTACATCTACATAGATAGATCTTGACTATATCTTTCTCATTATTAGGGAAAAATTGTTTTCTGCACTAGAACCTCTTGAGTGGTATTAGATCCAACCTATGCGTATATGTGTTTTTACGATTAGAACACATATAAATATGTGGACATTGATTTTCTAAATTCTACCCTCCTAAGTGTACTTGTTCATATCGCGGTAATGTTCGATGAAGCGGTCCAGACCGACCTTACGCGTAAGCCTACACGAGACTGGTTCCAGAGATAACATATGGCTTGTACCATATATGTGACTAGCAGGTGTCTGTCTCTCTTACATTACTTGAAATGTCATTTACAACGAATGGTCCTAAAAAGGGATTCAAATCGACAACTAGTTAATCCATGTTGTGGTCGAAAGTTCGTAGGTAGAAATGGTTCTTTTATAAAATCCCTAACAACCACGTAAAACTTGTAAAAGATAAAATAGAGGCGTCTAACTTTATTTTGCAGGGGCATGTGGTATGATATGGTCTAGGTAAGTGTTTATGAAATGTTAAGCCACCGGTGTGGAGGCATCGTGAATCTAGTGTCACGCCGGAGTGCTCGATGGAGATCAAGGCACAAGGACCATATCATGTCGCATATCTTATTTACATATGATGTTAAATTCTTTATGCATCTTATCTTGCTAGCATTATAATATGATCCCTCAACATAATTCTTATAAAACATGTTCTCTCTTAGTGTGCACCACTAAGAAAGTTCTCTGTTATGAAGCACGCCGTGACGGTCGGGTGTTAGACATATCAGTGTCCGCATATGGTGGGTGTAAGCCATGTTGCATAGCAATACACTAAGGTAACATTGGTGAGCCTAGCATGTACAGAAATAGCCTCAGAACACAAGTGACTGAAAGGTTAAGCACGAGTCACATAGTTGATGTGATTGACATATTTATGTCTACCTCTAAAACTATACCATTCGTCATGATGATCGGGGGTGTTATAGTGAATTAGGATCGTGTAATCACTAAAAAACAATGATGGATGCTTGTTTAAATGTGAGTTCTTGTCATTTAGTTTAATTAACTTGAACTCATATTATGAACATAGTCTTAATGTCTTTGCAAAAACCATTGTAGATGTCTCACCCCACCTTCAACCTAGAACTGTTCCTTAAGAAATAAAAACTTAAAACTGATGTGTACAACTTCATGGCCTCATACCGCACTCTAAGGATTCTACGTGTTCCCCAGAAGCTCTCCTATGTACTTGAGGCTGCGCTAGGTAACAAACGTGCTGAATCCGCCTCCCAGGATGATAAAAATGTTTATCAAACGAAGGTGGATGATTCTGCCTGTGTCCATAGTGGAACGCTCTATGCCATGGAGGATAATATGCAAAAGCGCTTTGAAAAGATGAGTGCTTATGACATAATTACTGGTCTCATGGTTGTGTCTTTGCACCTCAAGACATGGTCGATAGGTATGAAGCCTCTGAATTGTTCTTATCATACAAAATGGAATAGCACAACAGTGTGAGCGAGCATGTGGTCAAGATGTTTGGCTACATTTAATGCCTGAACGCTTTGGAATGCAAGATTCTGGATGAACATGCGATTAATAGGGTGCTGCAGTCGCTTCCCCTAGCTACAAAGGATTCGTCCTAAACTACAACATGCAAGGTACAATCAAGTCCCTGTTTGAGTTGTTCGTGATGCTCAAAACCGCTGAGGTGGAAATCAAGAGGGAGCACACTATGTTGATGGTCAATAAGACCACCGATTTCAAGAAGCCCGAGAAGAAGGGAAAATCGAGGAAGGATGGCAAGCAGGTTGCCTCTCCTTCCAAGGCGACCAAGCCCAGACCCAAACCCGGCATCACATGCTTCTACTACAAAGGGGATGGTCACTGGAAGCGCAACTGTCCTAAGTACCTGGAGGATAAGAAGGCTAGCAATATTGCCGGGAAATACAAAGGTATATATGATATACATGTTATTGATTTTTTCCTCACAAGTGCTCGGAGAAACACGTTGGTATTTGATAATAGTTATGTTGCTCACATTTGTAACTCCCAGCAGGAGTTGCTAAATAAGCGGCGCTTGGTGAAGGATGAGGTGACGGTGCGTGTTCGCAATGGCTAAAAATTTGATGTGGTGGTTGTCGGCACTCTCCCTCTGTGTCTACCTTCGGGGTTGATCTTAATATTGAATAAATGTTACTTTGTACCTGTGTTGTGCATGAAAATTGTGAGTGGGTCTTACTTGTTGCAAGATCATTATTCATTTAAGTCAAAAACAAGTGGTTGTTCTATTTATATGGATGATATCATCTATGCTCATGCACCAGAAAGTAATGGTTTGGTCTTATTAAATCTCGATAGTAGTGATTCTCACATCCATAACATTGATGCCAAAAGATGTAAGCTTAGTGATGATAATACCATGTATATGTGGCATAGACTTCTGGGTCATATTAGCATAAAGCACATGAAGAAGATCCATTCTAATGGACTTCTGAAGTCACTAGATTTCGAATCTCTTGACAGATGCGAACCATGCCTTATGGGAAGATGACCAAGACACCATTCTATGGTACGATGGAATGGGCGTCTGCTGGCTCCAAAAAGCACCATCTTTCTCCGTGTTTAAACATTGTTTTCATCAAGCAATTAGCATTATTATCTCTTATTTTCCACTAATGACTAATTATTGGAAAGATATGCAAATCCTTCCTTTGATTTATGTTGTGAAGGAAATCACACTTTTATTGCGAAATCTAGAGTCATAAATGATGATTTTGAGGAAGTTTTGACGACTAAGTAATTCTATAGTGAATACCAGGCGCCAGCCAGCATGACCACCACTGGTATGGGCGCGCCCCGCCTGTACCTCCCGACCATACGGGGTAGCGGTGGCGGCTTCGTATTGTCAAACCCTAGAACTCTTGTGATGGCGCCTATATATTTTGAGGTCCCCGCCACTGCACAAAGGGCCGTCATTCTCAGATTGCATCACAACAACACCAAAGGAGATCCACACCATAGTTCATCCCTTCCATCCCCCATCCTTTCCATTAGCCATAGACATTACTTTGTACTTGAGATCTACTTGTGATTAGGTGACCATTGTAAGAATATTTGATTTTAATATAAGTATTGCACAATGTTTTCTATCCTTGATCTTGTTTTTATGAGTGAGTAGTCCTCATGGGTTGTGGGATGGGGAGAAACCTTGCAGCGTTTATGTGTATCTAATCTATGGGAGAATTGTGTATTGGTTTGTAAGAGGGATTTCTATCATTTTTTCTTTGTCTCTTGCCTCGATCTTTGGACTTGTAAGTACCCAAGATCTCGGTTATTGATCAAGGCTTGAGGTGAGATGCTTGCCTAGCGGCGATCTTATAGTAACCTCAGTGACAGCAAGGGTAGTATGGTCTTCGCTTAGCGGCCCATTTGAGATCACAACACCACCACCACTTAATGATTTGATACGTGTTTTACACTTAATAATCGTTTGTAACCCGGTGCTTCACGATACACTCAATTGGATTAAAAGACTATTGCTATGCATGTGGCCTCTCACGGGCTCTAGTATATTAGGATGTGTTGGCCACAAAAGATTATCTCTATTGGAACCTTACACATGAATGTGCTTATTATTATCCTTAATCCAATATGATATGAAGCTGCAGGTGGATCTTCAACCCTGACCTATCTCCATACATTGATCCAATCACAATATAAAGTAAACTAGATTGGTCTGGTAAACAAAGTTAAGGTCGAAAAAACAAAGTCTTGTAGACGTGTCCTTATTTTTATTCCTATTAGAATTGTTTCCCAAGGATTCGATTAAACCTATGTCTACTAGGGAAAAACTACTATACCGCATCTATAATCCGAACCGAAGGTATCGACCCTTGCCGAGGAAGCAATTCTCTATCCTGGTGTGGTCACTAGAGACCTTGTTTTTAGATTTAATTTTTGTTTGTAGCTTATTTCTTGTTCTTAGTTTACTTTCTTGTTATCTATTTACCCAAAAAACTAGTTACTTGTTTATTTGTTTGTCTTACTTTAAAAACACCAAAAATAAAAGAGCCATGGCTCAAAAGAAACTGAAGGAGTATGCTACTCCCACTGATGATTTTATTCGTGCACCTATTACTCAGTCCGTTGTTGATGTGGAAGTATATGACATAAAGCCTAACCTTTTGAGTTTGTTTTAGAATAACCATTTTGGAGGCTCATCTTATAAAGATTCAGGTTTGCACTTAAATACATTTACTAAAATTTGCGACATGATCCGTATTAAGGATGTTAATCCAAATGCTGTTAAATTATGATTGTTTCCTTTCTCTCTTAGAGGAAAGGCTAAGGATTGGTTGGTAGCTCTACCTAAGGGCACTATCACATCTTGTAAGGAATGTAATAATATGTTTATGACTAAATCCCCCCAAGCTAAAACTATACAATTAAGATCTAATATTACAAGTTTTAGACAAGAAGACCCCGTGCCACTAGCTCTTGCATGGAAAAGGATGAAAGAAGTCGTATTGAACTGTCCTAGTCATGGATGGAAGAGTGGCTTATATTGCATTTATTTTATAATGGCATTAACCCAGTTTCTAAGTCTATGCTAGATACTACAGCAGGAGAAACTATCATGGGAAAGCAGGTGAGTGTTGCAAAGAAATTACTTTATGATATGCAACACAACCATGCTCAATGGCATGTGGAAAGAACCTTTAAAAGGTTGAATTAAATCACTGAGGTAAACAATGAAGAGATTACTGTAAAGGCATATGAACTACTTAATATAGTAAAGGGTAAGGATGATACCCAAGTTAATGCTATCTCTACTGATGTTAATGATGTTAATTTTATAGCTCGTAGTCCTTGTAATCCTGCATGGAAAAGTCAAACTTTGCTTCTAATGTTCAAAAACATTATTATAGTCATGCAGGAGCTCCTTATAATAACTTTGATAATCATAATGGAGAAAACCATGGAATCTCTCGTTTGAACATACTGTTAGAAATTTTATGCAAGCTCAAATCGAGAAAAATAATATGCTTATTAAAATCACTGAGAATCATGAAACTAGTATTGTTAAATTATCTAATCAATCCATTGCAATTAGAAATGATGTGCATTATCTACAGGAAAGGACAAAGACGATGGAATCTCAATTAGGCAAGGTAGCCGAGAGCCAAGCTCTCATACTTGCAAAATTCGCCGGAAAGCCCGAGCCAAATCTGGTGGAAGACCTCAAGATGATAAGAGTCAAAAATAATGAAGACACGCATGAAGAGCTAGATTATAGCAATGCACCAACACCCGAATATACCGTGAATGATCTACTAAAGATGATCACCATCAAGAATCCCGGTATTGAAAAAGGTAATGATGCTACCTATCAATAATTTATTCAACAAGTAGCATCTAAAGTTAGAGAGTTATAAATGGAGTATAAAATACTAGCTGATAAGCTTACAGCTAAGCTAGATGATATATTTGAGCCCACTATTAAAATTAAGATTGGGGTATGAGATATCTGCACTTTGTGATCTTGGTGCAAGCATTTCAATGTTTTCTAAAAGCTTATTTGATAAACTAAACTTGGGGCCATTTGAAACTACTGAAATGAGACTCCATCTAGATGATTCTACATATAAGAAAGTTGTTGGGATTAAAGAAAATATAGTAGTAGAAATTAAAGGCAGCCCCACACTTACTGATATTGTTATAGTGGACATGCCCAAAGATCCCATAGCTCATATAATTCTAGGCAAGCCATTCCTAAGAACACTTAAAGCATTAATCAATTTGCATGGAGGGAATGTGAGAATAGGACTACCATCTAGATATATTCCACTATCGTGGTGGTTTCACGGCAGATGCCATGGGTAGGATTAAGTTGGGGGCCGAATGGATGCTTGTGGTAACCGAGGAGGGAGTGCACGGTCTAGCTACGCACGAAGAACAAGATGAACTCTCCACACTTGGGAATTTTATTGATCCTAGCGGTTTACAAGTGCTCCTTGAGCTGTATCAACTAAGCTTCTGGGCACTAGTTTCCTACTTGGTCCAACCTCCTCAAACCCTAGCTATGCTCCTCCTTATATAGGCGAAGGCTAGCTAGGTTGCACCCCTTTGGGTCATAGGGTTACTGTTTGGATCTTGGTCTTCACTGTACGGGCCAGGTCATGAGCTGGCCCTGAGCCCCTTGACCCAGTCCATAAAGCTAGACAGCTAACGGTCTTCTCGTACGTAGCCTCTAGTTCTTTTGGCGTCACACCGTAACTTTGTGCACCAGCCCTTGCTTTAGGCGTCACCTCGCTCCTTTCGTGTCACCTGGTGTCGCCCCTCTCTTTTGACCATGCTTTACCATGGTCCCTCCTGAATCTCACTCAGAAAGGTGCCACGCGTCCTATCAAACTCGACCTTCCCTCGTGAGACTCGGCTCGTTGGTTCCTGCAAGATTAACAAACTTGTCTTATATGGACCGACATAGTTCCTATGTCGGCCGCATACGACTATCTAACCCGGCCGTTGTTACCCGGCTAGGTTCATTATTTACTCGGCATAAGCCAACATGGGCAATGTTTTACCCCTCATGACCCTACCGGGGGTTATTCCCCCGACATTAGTCCCCGAAGCTGGTGAGGCCTAGCAGTTCTAGCTGTTAGGCGTCTCTAGGTTCCTTTAATGTGATTGGAACTTCTCTTTCTGCCAGCATTTACTGCTTAGGACACACTGTTTGGCGTAACCTCGATCTTAGCCAAGTCTACTATGCTCTTTCCGAGTTTCATCTTTGACTTTTTGGCCCATTTCTGCCTTGTGCCGAGTCATTTTGGCCGATTCCGAGTCATTTTCGGCGTGCCTTAGTCACTGAAAACTTGTAATCATGATGACTTGCCTCCCAAATCCTGACCGCATAGTGACGGCGGCGCAGTAACTTCCCGTCACTGTGGCAGTCCCATCGCTCAGCGCCTCGTGTCTTGCGCAGCGTGACGTGGCAGTGGATTTATCGTGTATCACCTACACGTGGCGCTCGCTGATTGGCTCACTCGGCCAAACACACGTCCACACGCTGGCCGCACGGCGCAGGAGGATCCCACGTTTGGGGTTTTACTCCCCTTAAGTAGGGGTGAGGGGAACTTAACTTCCCACGCCTGTTCACTTTCCCCATTGCCTTCTTCTTCTTCCTCCTTGAGCCCCCAAATCCTAACTTCTCCCTTGTGGTTCTTCTTCTCCACAACCTTTCTTCTGCGATTGCTCTTTTCCCCTTTCCATTCCACTATGGGTCCTCGCTCCTCCAAGCCTCTTCCAGCGGCGGAAGAGACGGAATCCAGGGAGATCATGGACGCTCGCGACGCCGCTGAAGGAGCAGAGGAACAGGAGGTCGCCGCCGGTGAGCGTGGCGACTGGGAGGGCTCAGAAGTATCCGCGGAGGAGGTTGAGTGGTTGCGCTCCACCAGGTGCATCCCGCTCAAGGTGGATTGCCGCGTCCCATCAGGTGAGATTTCTCCCAAGCCTGATGCCAACGAGCGGGTAGTTTTACTCTCCCATTTTGAGCGAGGTTTCGCCTTGCCAGTGAGCAACTTCTTCGTTTCTTTTCTCTCCACCTTCCACCTTCCACCTTCAAACTCCATCTTCCTGCCAATGCGATTGGCTCCTTGTCTTGTTTCATCTCCGCCTGCGAGGGCTATCTTGGCATTTCGCCCACTGTCCTCCTTTGGGTCAAGTAATTTAGCTTTAGGATCCAAGTAGTGCCAGATCCTAGCGTTCCCCATGCCGATAAAAGGCCTACTAGGTGCGGTGTCGTGAATACTTAGCAAACGGATTTTTAGTGGTTTTCTGACAAGGCAACAAAACAAAGAGCAAGTAACCGAAGTAACGAACAAACGGAGCAAGTGGCCTAATCCTTTCTTAGCAAAGGACAAGCCGATGGAAATACTTATAAGGACCAAACGTTCTTGAAGACACATGGGAATTATGTCAAGTGTTTTCGCTTCAAATAGCTGAGTACTCTTCTCTGGTGTTTGTAAGTGTTGTGTGGGTGAACCTGTGCTAACATACCGCCCTTCCTAGGACTAATACATACTTGTGATTAAACCCCCTGCAAACATCTGTAACTACAGGAAAGTAATTAAGATATAAATCTAACCACAGCCTTAAACTCTGAGATCCTACACTCCCTTGTGCAAAGGTGTCCTAACGGGGGTTCAAGTTTCTTTCACTCTGACAACCCCACTATTAGTAGCCAAATACACAATGCATCCCCCTAGGCTCATAAATGGTGAAGTGTCATGTAGTCGACGTTCACATGACACCACTAGAAGAATAGCACCACAACTTAAATACTAAACCATTGAATAATAACTCATCACAGATTCACTACTAACAACATGACTTCTCCCATGTCCTCAAGAACTAAACGAACTACTCACAAGACATCATATGGATCAAGATCAAAGATGATATGATAATGGATAACAATATGAACATAAACAATAATCCAATGGTTCCACTCACAAGCATCAACTACAATAGTAATCAACACTGGGAAAGTTTCCCCTAAGAACAAAAGCAATATCCAACACAATTGTTACAGCAGGACGGAGTGGAGATGATGGTGCTGGTGGAGATGATGATGATCGTGATGAAGCCTAGCTTTATGACGGTGTTGATGGCGACGATCTCCCCTCTCCAAGAAGGATTTCCCCCGGTAGAAATCTGTCTGCCAGAGAGATCTTTCTCTCTCGGTGTTTTCTGCCCCTAGAGGCGGCGGAAATCTATCTGTGGTTGCTCCCTTGGTATTAGGGTTCCGTAGGGAAGATATAGGCGAAGGGGCGGAGTCAGAGGCCGGGCAGGTGGGCCACACCTGCCCTAGGCGCGACCTCAGGTGGGCCCGTGCCTAGGGGGTGTGGGCCCCCTGTGGCCCCCCTTCGCTCCTCCTTCTGGCTTCCTTCGTCTTCTGGTAAAATAATATGTTTCCATATTTTTCTGGTATTTTTCTGATCTTCACGAAATTGCACTGAAACGCCTTCTTTTCCATCAGAATCCAGACTCCGGCAGTCCATCCTCCAAGAATCATCCAACATGCATAAACAGATGAAAAGCCATAAGTAATACCTCATAGTAAGACAAATATCAATGAATAGAGGTAAATTATGATATAGAATGGTGATGCAAATTACGCGTATCAACTCCCCCAAGCTTAGACTTCGCTTGACCCCAAACGAATACTGAGCTCAGTAAACATGTCCACAGGTTTATGGAGTGAAGTGTCGATAAAAGAATACGAACAAGAAGCATCACACTTACCATTGCACAACTCATAGAATAAAGCAACTCACCATTATATAACTTAGCTTGCAACCAAGTACATCAGTCACAATAGAGATGCATAAAGATAAATCATAATTGGAATTGTCAAACTTGTTCTTGGTCAGAGAACACCTGGCAAACAGTTTCACAAAAGCTTTTTGTGGGAGTTTCAAAAAAGGAGCACTCTTTGCTCAAAAAGGTTTTTTCACAAGTGAAGGCTTTCAAAGTAATACTCAATAGATAAGAGTTTTGTGCAAACAAGGAAGATGAAGAACATGAATGAATAAATCACCATATGAATGCTTGAAACACAACTCAAATGCTTGCTGGAGATGGAGAGGAAGTAGGTTTACTGACTCAACTTGGAAGTGGGAGAAAGGTCCCTTCTTGCCCTCATTGTCCCTCTCATAAGCATCTTGAGATGATTAAGGTTAAAGTGAACAAAGATGGAGTATATTCTTGACGAAATATAAGTTGGCAATCTCATGTCCCTTGAATATGAGGGCCACTCCTCATGCATACTCAACTTAGGGTCTAGGTAAGTTCTTGTCATTGTAAGTATTTGCATATCATTAAGAACCGCCAACGGGGTACCCCTTGCACATGGTACAGGAGCTTTCCCACAACCAAAATGACAAGGCAAGCAGACAATGAGCATCTCAGCAATATTTTTATTTACCATATGCATAGCTTTTTATTGAGGATGCTTCATAGATAGCTCATTATGGTGATGCTACAAGTTTCCACCATGATTAGGCATGGCTTAGGCTAGTGGCCCAGGCATTTCTCTAACACAGAATACAAACTCCATGGACTTACAAGTCCCCTCTTTATTTCACACCGGTGACATCCATAGACAAAAGAGCATGATATCAACTGAGTACAACAAGGTACAAGTGCAATGTTGAAAACGTTCCCCGTGACAGCACGGTTCTGCTAATCCCAACATATAGATGCAAGCATATACAGCTTCGATGTTCACAATGGTTCAAGTCTATTAGGGGCAAGTAAATAAAGTGTGTCATCAAGTTCATGAGAGCTTTAATAACTAGTTTTCACATAACAAAATACCTTTTGATTTGAAAGGTAGATGAAGCTTGATAGTTTGCTAGGAATAGCAAAAGCTACTAGGTAGATATGGTGGACGCAAGTGGAAAAAGTTTTGGGTTCAAAGGATTTTGGAAACATGAGAAGTATGCCTTCTCAAAACAAGTTTTTGGCTAGCAAGGCTGGGTAGAAAGCAAGAGAGTTGAAAGAAACAAGCAAACATACAAGTAATAAAGCCAAACATGCAATCTTCCTCGAAGACACAAAAGAATCTTAAATAAAGAATACTAAGCTTATGAGCCAACAAGAAAGAAAACAAATGATACCAAATACATGTAAGCTTTTTCTTTCTTTCTTTTCCTTTCAAACTAATGCCACTAACCAGAACTCGGTTTGCCAAAACCAATTTAGATCCACTTGATGATCCCAAAGTGGTGCTAATACTGGACAACAAGATCCATCATATAATAGAGATTGCAAACTAAAATAAGAAGTGCAAAAAGTAAAAGATGAGACTTCTCATTAATATTCCAATAAAGGCACTCACACCAAGGGATACAAAGATAATCAACTAAAGGAGAGATACTTCCACATGCAAAACAAACTATAAGATAACCCCTCTACCACATATAGGAATCCACTGAAAAGGTAAAAGATAAAAGATAATGGTGGTGATACCGTGGTACTCCCCCAAGCTTGGAACAAGCCAAGGGGATGCCAAACCTGATGACGAATTATTCCTTCGGTGGTGGTGTCCTCTTGTCATCATCAAAATTCCAAGGCAATGGTTCCCCATACAAAAAGGATGTCCTTGTCTCTACAATCCTGAAACTAGCAGCGGGGCTTATGTGATCAAATCTAGCCTCATACTCACAGTTTTGATTCTGTATGTCATAGAGTTGTGCTTGCAATTGATTGGTGGTCTGACGGAGTGAGAAGATCTCTTCTCAGAGCTCAGCAACTTATCCCTTGTGCTTGGTGATGAGTTCTAAACTTATCTTGTGAATAACATCCACTTCGCGTTCTTCCATCTTCTTGTACCTGAAAACTTCTTGTTCCAACGCTTCCATCCTGTCTTCCAAGTTGCCTTCTCCTTTAGGGCCCTGAACTTCTTTCATATGTACCTTCCCCTCTTTGAGGATCAACTCTTTGGGATGAATCTTCAACTCATACATGTACGGGTTGAGGACATCCGTAGAGGAATCCTCCGTGGGTGATCCAGAGGAAGGCATCGAGGCTCCAAATCTGAGAATTTTCCTGACAGAAATAGATCAAAACAAAAACACGACGAGAACACGATGCAAGAACCTCTAGGAACCCGGGGGGTTATATATTACGAAGTTTCAATGCATAAGGAAGGTTTCGACACGGAAATGAAGCGGAGGCGGAGTTCTAGGGTGGCAAACCCCCTCCAGGCACGGCCAGGCTGGGCCCGTGCCTGGGGTGGGTTTGTCCACCCCGGGATCCGTTTCCTCTTCAGTTTCGTCTCGTAACTTTCCTTATGTATTAAAAAAACAAAAATATAAAAAGATTGGGGTTTCACGAACCTTCTGTATTCACCACTTTTACCTATTCAAAGACAAACTCTGCACATTCTGGTGTTTGGCTTCTGATAAATTCTTCTGGAGTTTTCATTTGAATAACATCAATTTCTTCATTATAAGAATCTCCAGAGATATAATGTTTTAGTCTTTGACCATTCACCACCTGTGTTGTGTCATCTTTTAGAGAAGAAATGTTGATGGCACCTGAACGGTACACTTCCTGGATAACAAAAGGTCCTTCCCATTTGGAGAGTAGTTTCCCTGCAACAAATCTAAGACGAGACCTATACAAAAGAACTTTCTCACCAACATCGAACTCCATTTTGAGAATTCTCCTATCATGCCATCTTTTTACTTTTTCCTTAAAGATTCTAGCATTTTCGTAAGCTTCACCTCTCCACTCATCTAGATTACTTAAGTTGATCAGTCTTTTCTCACCAGCACGTCTAAAGTCTCTATTCAACTCTTTCACTTCCCAATAAGCTTTGTGTTCTAATTCTAAAGGCAAGTGACAAGCCTTCCCATAGACCATTTTGTAAGGAGACATCCCCATAGGATTTTTATAAGCAGTTCTATAAGCCCACAAAGCGTCATTCAACTTTTTAGCCCAATTTTTCCTAGATCTATTGATAGTCTTTTGCAAGATAGATTTGATTTCCCTATTGGAAAGTTCTACTTGCCCACTAGTTTGGGGGTGATAAGCTGAAGCTATTATGTGGTTTACATCATACTTAGTGAGAGTTTTTCTAAAAACCCCATGAATAAAATGAGAGCCTCCATCAGTCATGAGATATCTAGGCACACCGAACCTAGGAAAAAAATGACATCTTTGAGCATTTTCAAAGATGTTTTACCATCAGCACTGCTTGTAGGTATGGCTTCTACCCACTTTGTAACATAGTCAACAACAACAAGAATATGTGTATACCCTTTTGAAGGAGGAAAAGGACCCATAAAGTCAAATCCCCAACAATCAAAAGGTTCAATAACAAGAGAATAATTCATAGGCATTTCATTGTGTCTAGAGATGTTACCTACTCGTTGGAATTCATCACATGATAAGACAAACTTCCTTGCATATTTAAAAAGGGTAGGCCAATAAAATCCAAATTGTAAAACCTTTTGTGCAGTCCTATCCCCAGCATGATGTCCTCCATAAGCACTGCCGTGACATTTTCTCAATATCGCTTGTTGTTCAAATTCTGGAACACATCTTCGCATAATTCCATCCACTCCTTTATATAAGTGTGGGTCATCCCAAAAGTAATGCCTTATGTCATAAAATAATTTTCTTCTTTGCTGGGCTATAAAGGTTGATGGCAAATACTTGGAAACAATAAAGTTAGCATAATCAGCATACCAAGGACTCTCATGTGGACTTACCCTTATTGCAGCTAACTGCTCATTTGGAAAACTATCATTAACAGGCAAAGGGTCAAAAGAAATGTTTTCCAAACGAGATAAATTATCAGCAACAGGATTATCAGCACCTTTCCTATCCACAATATGCAGATCAAACTCTTGCAAAAGCAACACCCACCTTATAAGCCTAGGCTTGGCATCCTTCTTCGTCATAAGGTATTTAATAGCTGCATGATTAGTATGAATAGTGACCTTGGAATCAACAATATAAGGTCTAAACTTATCACAAGCAAAGATTATAGCTAAGAACTCCTTTTCAGTAGTAGCATAATTCTTTTGAGCAGCATCCAGAGTATTGCTAGCATAATGAATGACATTTAGCTTCTTGTCAACGCGTTGTCCCAAGATAGCACCCACAGCAAAATCACTAGCACACACATAATTTCAAAAGGTAAACTCCAATCAGGTGGTTGGACTATACGAGCAGTTGTTAAAGCTTTCTTCAAAGTTTCAAAAGCTTCCTTACAATCATCATCAAAAACAAAAGGTACATCTTTTTAAAGAAGATTAATAAGGGGCTTTGAAATTTTGGAGAAATCTTTAATAAACCTCCTATAGAAACCAGCGTGACCAAGGATACTACGAATACCTTTGATATCTCTAGGACAAGGCATCTTCTCAATTTCTTCAATTTTGGCTATGTCAACTTCAATACCTCTTTCAGAGATCTTGTGTCCTAGAACAATTCCTACATTAACCATGAAATGGAATTTCTCCCAGTTAAGAACAAGGTTGGTTTCCTCACATCCCTGCAAAACTTTATCAAGGTTGTGCAAACAGTTATCAAAAGAAGTTCCATAGACAAAAAATTCGTCCATGAAGACCTCCACAATTTCTTCACAAAAACCATGAAAGATAGCAGACATACATCTCTGAAAGGTAGCATGAGCATTACACAAACCAAAAGGCATACACCTATAAGCATAAGTACCATAGGGACAAGTGAAAGTAGTTTTCTCTTGGTCTTGTGCTTTCACAAAAATTTGAGTAAACCCAGAATAACCATCTAGAAAGCAAAAGTGAGTCTTTTTGGACAACCTCTCAAGCATTTGATCAATAAAGGGCAAAGGATAATGATCTTTCTTAGTAAATTTATTATTCTTTCTAAAATCAATGCACATTCTATACCCAACCACTACTCTTTGGGGATAAGCTCATTATCTTCATTAGGCACAACAGTTATTCCCCTTTCTTGGTGTAAGATCCCTCCTTTGTAAAGGAAAGGATCCCTGTGATTGCAATGCTAGTCCCTGGATCAATGCTAGCATCAACAGTTTAAGATGAAGTACACAGAAACAAAGGTCATTATTACAAGTCATTCCAGAGATAAACATAGTCTTTTACAACTTCATGGCCACAGGCCTAGTACAAGAGTTTAAATATGTAATAAGATAAATAAGTCTTCATCTTCATGTGCCACAGGCAAGCATGTTGAGTGTAGACTCATAACCCCTAATCATCATCAGAATAACCTGCAACATCACAAGTTACAGCCACAGTGGGTCAATACATTGGAATAGTATTGGCAAGTGATACCTTAGTAGAAAATTGGTAGAGTATATACTATATGCATTTTGGCTAAGTGTAGCTTAGGATTGCTTTGCTCAAAATAGGTTTTACCTATTAGTTGAAAACACTAAGTTTTTCTTTGACAAAAACTTTCCCAAGGAACCACCAATAGACATTGGGGAACCTTCACCCTTGTTCAACCACAAGTTTTTACTTAGAAATTGGGATGAGGAGATTCTTGATAGCTTCCATGTCTTGATGCTCAAGTTGTACAATACTAGGGACATGGCTAAGTACTTAGATTCTTCCATCTGCAGAGGTTGTGCACTTTCCCCACAAGACTTGATTTTCACCAAGACAGGACCTTTCAGAAGCCTTCCCTTAGACCAAATGGACGCGCTCCAACCTATCATCCCACTACCACCAACTGTCCAAATGGCTAAGTTATTGCAACCTATATGATCCAGGCAGAGCCCATATTGCCAAGTGGCTGCACTAGAAGCTTCTTAACATATGGCATCTCAAATCCCTTTGTTCCTGGGTGGCTTTCCACAAGTGAGATACACAAGGTAAACCATAGAAATGGGCCTTGTGTAACCACTCAACATAAACCATTCCTTCCATTCCACCCAGGTGTTTCATTCACTTAGTTGTTTTATTAAGCAAAACACAAGTCCAAAGACTTAGAAATATTTTATCATAGCATGAATATATAACCACCCTTGTTTGCTACTAGCTAGGCTAAGCATGGCATAGATAAGCATCTTAACTTAGAAATTTCTAGCAATTCTACAACTACTAGGATTTCTCAAGCATAGCATATAGACCAAAATATTCATGCAAGTCTAGCAAAATATTTCTAGTGCATAGTTGAAAAACTTAGGAATAAAATCATGAAGCACCACTTGCCTTGGTAGTTTGGAGAGTAGCTACAATCCTCACAATCACAATCACTATTTGCACCAAAATCTACACATAAAATAATGGCACAAAATCACATACACAATTAATACAAGAAAAAATACATGAATGTATGCAATATGCCATGTGATGATTTTCTACACTAAACAAGACAACTGCACTATACTGAATCATAGACAAGTACAAACAAGCCAAAATAAACTTTATTTGATTAGCAAAAACTTTTCCAAATAATTACTATACACAAAATAGGCCTACACATGTTTCTGTAAAAACAACCATTTTAACAGAGGCAAAACTTTAAACACATTGAATAAATGGAAAGGATTTTCTCTCCTGATTCCATTGATATAAAATTTGTCAAATTTGGACGTGGGAATCAAAAGTTATGAATTAAACAAGTTTAAACATCTAATAGATCTAATTCAGAAATTTAAAACGAAACTCATGCCACGCGGCGCTTCCTGATTGGATGGTACCGCTTCGCTCAGGATCACGCTTCCGAACTGTTAGATCTAACTAAAACGCGCGGCTCAGATCTGCCCGTACCTCTTCGCCTAGCTTCTAATCTCAACCACTAGATCTAGATCTAGTGGATCAAATCACTCTGACCACAACTCGGGGCGCAAATGGACCAAACGGCGGCGACGGCTCTGCCGGCGATGGATCGGCTAATCTAGCAAGGGCTAGGGACAGTGATGATGCTTACCAGCGTCGCAAGGTTGCGAGGAAGCTCCAGAGGTTGTTGGCATGGACAGGGGCAAGCTGCAGTGGCCGTGGGAGCTCGTCAGAGTTGAGCGCAGCGTCGGGTTCTCGGTGACAAAGACGTTGGCGACGCTCTGGATCACCCTAGCATGAACCAGTTGTATCAGGGGGTGCGCAAGGCTACAGCGAACACTACTGGATCAAGGAGAAGTCGAGGGGCGGTCGGGTTTTACCTCAATCGCTCGTCGGAGTCGAGCGACGGTTCTGATGTTTGCGGGCACGAACGGTGACGGCAACCTGGGCCACGAGAAAGCAAACAAAAGGCATCAGGGAACGCGCAAAGACATGCTGGTCACGTTTGTTTGAACCAGAGACAGGGGGCGGTCGAAGCTCACCGTGATGGCTCGCCGGAGTGGTTCGGGATAGCGGCGGCGCGAGCTCGATTGTGGACAGCCTAGCGGCGCTCTGTGGTTGGTGAGTGAGGGGAATGGAGCGGAGAGAGGAGGGGATCTTATAGCCGGAGCAGGGGCAGAGATCACACACGCATTCATCGCCAATTAAGTGGATTAAAATCGCGGCAGAGGCGGGGGAAGAAACGGGCGGTGACGGCGTCTGTGCGCGGGATTTGGGGAAGAAGGAGTCGACGTGGAGAGGGTCCACCCGTCAGCGACTGTTTAGGTAGTGCGGGTGCGGTGAGAAAAACAGGGAGAGAGGGAACTCCCGGGTGGGCTGGCTAGTGGGTTGCTTCTGCTATTGGGCTCAAACGCTAGCGCCGGCCTTTTTCTATTTCTCTTATCTTTTTCTTTTTTTGATTGATTTTCCAGAAATCCAATTCAAACAAATTCAAAACAATTCGAATTCAAATCTTCTCTGGATTTTTGTAGAGTGTATCCTTCATATTTTTGGGCATAAAAACATGTGGTCTCTCTGTACTAGCTTGGTCCCTTTGATTGAACAAAATAAACAGTGCTATAGCACTTGATTTGAATAAGTTTTGGAAATGGTTTTTAAATCATATTTGTTTTGTAAATTTTCACCAAACTCCAACAATCAAACAAAGTAACAAGAGAGCAAGCAAGGCTTGGTTTAAAACAAATAAACTCTTCAATTGAGAGTGGCATTAGTTTAATAGTTGCTCACATAAAATAATGAGCAACAAATGCTCCTGATTTTGAAATGGTTTTTGAAATGGAACCCTAAATGATCATGGATGCATGGATGATATGCATGAGTTTTGAAACATGATTTTAGGGATGTTACACTTGGGGACACAATGAACAGGGTTAAGACACTTACTATCAGCAATAGGATAAATAATACCAGCATCAAGGATTTTTAATACCTCATTTTTACCACATCCTTCATCTTAGGATTTAGACGACATTGGTGCTCAACAACTGGTTTTGCATCATGTTCTATATTAATAGCATGTTGACATATAGTAGGAGAAATCCCGTTTAAATCATCAAGAGTGTAGCCCATAGCACCTCGGTGTTTGTTCAATATCTCCAATAACCTTTCTTCTTCCTTTCCTGAAAGTTTAGAACTAATAATAACAGGATATATCTTTTTGTCATCAAGATAAGCATATTTAAGATCATTAGGTAAAGGTTTTAATTCGAAAACAGGGTCCCCTTTAGGTGGTAGTGTGGTACCCAAATCTTCCACAGGTAAATTATGCTTAAGTAACTTAGGCTGACGAAGGAAGGTCTCATCAATCTCATTTCTTTCCTTCATGAAGGCATCACTTTCATGCTCTTCCATGAACTGCTGCAAGGCATTGTTAGGAGTAAGAGAAATAGCAGAAAGTTGTTCAACCCTGAAATCCTCATCAGGCAGTTCATTTTCATAAGGAGTTTTGGCAAATTTGGAAAAATTAAACTCATAAGACTCTCCAGCAAACTTAGTCAAAACTTTTTTCCTTCCTACAATCTATGATAGCCCCACAAGTGTTCAGAAAGGGTCTACCAAAGATAATAGGATAGGTTTTACTAGCTTCTTTACCAAGTACTAGAAAGTCAGCAGGATATTTAATCTTACCACAAAGGACCTCCACATCTCTGACAATTCCAATGGGGTAAACTTGCTCTCTATTAGCAAGGTGAATGACCACATCAATGTCCTCAAGCTCACAAGGACCAATCTCATGCATAATTTCCCTGTAAAGCTCATAAGGAATAGCACGGGAACTAGCACCAATATCACATAAACCATAATAGCTATGACTACCAATTTTAGCAGAAAGCATAGGGACACTAGCTTTTCTAACTTTCTTAGGATGAGAAACAATATTAGTAGCGTCTTCACAGAAGACAATATGCTCATCCTCTATATTTCTAGTGACAAGATCTTTCACAATAGCTACCACAGGCTCGATATCAATAAGCTCATCGGACCCTACAACTTTCTTTGCGCTTTTGCTAACCACATTAGCCATAATAGAGTGTTCCCTTACCTTGGAGGGAAAAGGGATCTTCTCGACATAAGGTTCAGGCAAAATAGGATCAATAGTACAAACCTCTATACTAGCAGGAACATGGGTAACAATGTCTTTATAAGGAGCATGGTACTTGTCCCACTCTTTCTTGGGAATCTCAATATAAGAGGCAAAAGCATTAAAACATTTTGCAAGAACTTGAGGATCAAGACCAAACTCATTGCTAGTATCACGGAAGCTATCAGTTCCCATAAAAGATTTAATGCATTCATAATCATAGTTTATACCTGACTTTCTTCCTTTGTCATTTTCCCAAGCTTCAGTGTTCTCTTGAATACGGTCTAGTAGGTCCCATTTAGATTTTTCCTTCATATGTGTGAATGATCCAACACAAGAAGCATCTAGTAAATCTTTATCATAAAGAGAAAGCCTAGCATAAAAGTTATTGAGAATAATATTGTTAGGGAGTTCATGAATAGGACATTTAAGCATTAGTAACTTCAATCTCCCCCAAGCTTGAGTTGTACTCTCTCCATCAAGAGGCCAAAAGTTATATATAAGATTTCTATCCTTATGAATCTCACTGGGAGGATAAAATTTAGAGTAAAAGAGAGATGACATCTCCTCCCATTCCATGGATTGTCCATTCTTCAGCAGCTTATACCATTCTTTAGATCTCCCTTTCAAGGATATGGAGAGTAACTTTTTCTTCACTTGTTCAGTTGTGATACCTGCACACTAAAACACCACGCATAATGCATGGATAAAAAGCAAGTGATCACGAGGATGGATAGTTCCATCCCCAAAATAATAATTATCCATAACACGATTAACAATACTTGTAGGTATCTTAAAAGGATCTATCTCAATAGGAGGTGGTTCATTTACTACCCTAGCAGTGGTAGTAGTTTTCCAAATAGAAAACCAAGTGGGTTATCCATATTGGAAACAAAGTAAGAAGCAGTATCAAAAGCAATACTCACAGTGAAAGTTTCCCTTACCAGTTCCACTCTTCAATAGCGCTTCACTCCCTGGCAACGACACCAGAAAATAGTCTTGATGACCCACAAGTATAGGGGGTGTATCATAGTACTTTCGATAAATAGGAGTGTCGATCCCAACGAGGAGCAGAAGGTGGTGAACAGTGGTGTGGAGCAGGAAATCCCTGTGAATACTTAACAAACGGATTTTTAGTGGTTTTCTGACAAGGCAAAAAAACAAAGAGCAGGTAACAGAAGTAACGAACAAACAGACCAAGTGGCCCAATCCTTTCTTAGCAAAGGATAAGCCGGTGGAAATACTTATAAGGACCAAACATTCTCGAGGACACATGGGAATTATGTCAAGTGCTTTCGCTTCAAATAGCTGAGTACTCTTCTCTGGTGTTTGTAAGTGTTGTGTGGGTGAACCTGTGCTAACATACCGCCCTTCCTAGGAATAATACATACTTGTGAATAAAACCCCTGCAAACATCCGTAACTACAGGACAGTAATTAAGATATAAATCTAACCACAGCCTTAAACTCTGAGATCCTACACTCCCTTGTGCAAAGGTGTCCTAACGGGGGTTCATGTTTCTATCACTCTGGCAACCCCACGATTAGTAGCCAAATACACAATGCATCCCCTAGGCCCATAAATGGTTAAGTTTCATGTAGTCGACGTTCACATGACACCACTAGAAGAATAGCACCACAACTTAAATACTAAACCACTAAATAATAACTCATCACAGATTCACTACTAACAACATGACTTCTCCCATGTCCTCAAGAACTAAACAAACTACTCACAAGACATCATATGGATCAAGATCAAAGATTATATGATAATGGATAACAATCTGAACATAAACAATAATCCAATGGTTCCACTCACAAGCATCAACTATAATAGTAATCAACACCGGGAAAGTTTCCCCTAAGAACTAAAGCAATATCCAACAGAATTGTTACAGCGGGATGGAGTGGTGGTGATGGTGATGGTGGAGATGATGGTGTGGATGGTGATGATGGTCCCGATGAAGCCTAGCTTGATGACGGTGTTGATGGCGACGGTCTCCCCTCTCCGGGAAGGAATTCCCCCGGCAGAAATCTGTCTGCCAGAGAGATCTTTCTCTCTCGGTGTTTTCCGCCCCTAGAGGCGGCGGGAATCTATTTGTGGTTGCTCCCCTAGTATTAGGGTTCCGTAGGGAAGATATAGGCGAAGGGGCGGGGTCGGAGGCCGGGCAGGTGGGCCACACCTACCCTAGGCGCGACCTCAGGTGGGCCCGCGCCTAGGGGGCGTGGGCCCCCTGCGGCCCCCCTTCGCTCCTCCTTCTGGCTTCCTTCATCTTCTGGTAAAATAATATGTTTCCATATTTTTCTGGTATTTTTCTGATCTTCGCGAAATTTCACCGAAACACCTTTTTTCCATCAGAATCCAGACTCCGGCAGTCCATCCTCCAAGAATCATCCAACATGCATAAACAGATGAAAATCCATAAGTAATACCTTATAGTAAGACAAATATCAATGAATAGAGGTAAATTATGATATAGAATGGTGATGCAAATTGGGCGTATCATGCCGCTAGCATCACACCCAGGAAAGAGTCCATCTTTCCTCGGGTCACCGGCCTAGACTCTTGCAAAAAATGGCATAGGACTTTCTTCTATGTCAAAAACAGCGGGTCCACCGATTACATCTGGCTCCCCCTTTCTCGTACGAGGTTCCTAGCAAGGAGTTCTGGAAACTTGACCCACGCGACAAGAATGTCACTATGAACGAGGCCAATGAGATTCTGGAGAGGCTGTTGTCGCTGAATGAGAACTTCCACTTGACTGAGGAGGATCTCATGTGTGCTTTCATCGCACATCGGGTCAGCCCTATCCAAGCCAGGAGCCACAAAATGTGCTTCATGAGCGGCACGCGGGACCCACTCCATGCTGGAGCTGACCCACGACTCCGTGGCCCGCCGAGTTAGCTCGATCTTTAACCTGACTTTGGCGGAGGATTGGGCCTGGAGCTGCCCTCCTTTTAGCCGTGATAGGCCTGTACCCTGGGTAAGTTTCCAGGTCAACTCCAAGCCGACATAGCTCTTCCTTTGTTTACTTGATATTCTGTTTTATCATTGTTTTTATTCTGTTTGTCTTTCGCATAATCTTGTTCACCAGGTTGATGACAGTACCGTCCCTCCTGGTGGCTACTACGAGGACCGCTCCGACTCTGACGAGGTCGAGTTTGATCTAGAGTGCTTCATGCCCATCCCGCATGCAGCTGCCGCTTAAACTTCAGGTAAGACCCATACTTGCAACCCCTTACGAGATTGGTCTGACGACAATGATGATGACTGTGAGATTCTGGAGGTACTAGTCTTTTAATCTTAACCTTCTAACTTATCCGAGTGAGCTTGTTATTTACTTATGTAGCTGGCCAGGTACATGACGTTCCCCCTCTTGCTCTGGGCGGAGTCGGCAAGATCCTTACTACCAAGCCGGGTAAGCGAGCGGGGCCTCTTCCAGCACTCAGCCCGCCAAGAAGCGCAAAGTTACTCCAGCTGCTCCTCCTGCTGCCTCGCTAACCGAGACTCGCAAGGTTGCTAGGCGCCAGGTCACTCGTCGCATTCCGCACGACCCGACTGTAGGGTTCGCAGCATAGAAAACAAAAAATTTCCTACGATGTGAACTATGTACCAAGATCTATCTACTAGATACAAACAACGGGCGGATGTATATCCGTAGAGAACATACCCTTGAAGACCGACAAAGCTTAACGAGTTCAACTCGTGGTTGATGTAGACGTTCTCTTGCCGATCTCAAGATCGAGAGGAAGTCCTAGCCCCGCAAATCAGCAGCGCATCCGTGCTCGCACACACGTTCGAGGCACCGAGCAACCTCCGCCTCCTCGCTCCAGCGATGCAGCGGAAGCACAACTCTTTCTTGCCGAATAGCCACCGGGAACATGTATCTCGCTAGTTCGAGACCATGGGGGATAAATTCTAGAGGAGGAGAGAGATCCTTCACGAGGAGGTGTGAGAGACAAGTGAGGAGGGGGGCTCCTTTTATAGGAGGAGGGGGGGCACCCAAGGGGGTGGCCGCCGGCCATGGGGTCTTCCCCCTCCCCTCCTTCATTCATGTGGGTGGACACTCCACTCACAAAATGCCCTTTAAATTTCCTCCACTCAAATTCCCATTAAATTTCCACCAAATTTAATGCAAACTCTCATTAAATAAAACTCTTTTATTTTATTCAGAATTTTGTCAATTACTTTAATGACAAACATTCACAAATAACCCCTTGCTAGAATTCCATTTCACATGCATAACCACTTTATGCAATTTCACCCGAAAACCTGTTTCGGTATCTAGTGAAATAAATTCCTGCGCTTGTTCATTCTTTCGGCATGAAACATTTGCTCCAATTGGATGTCGGTGTCTCTTAAGTGTGTCACCCTACGGTTCGTGAATAATGCGGACATGATCGAGACCCCTCTCGGATCAATAATCAGAAGCGGGATCTGGAGACCCATACTGACTCCCACACATTCAACGATGACTTTCTTGTGATCGTCGGAACCTTTTACGCTAGTATCTTAATCCCTTTGTTTCACGATATATTACATGTCCGAGATTCGATCATCGGTATCTCCATACCTAGTTTGATCTCGTTACCGACATGCACTCTTTTCTCGTTCCTGTGATATAACATTCTAGTGATCAAATCACTTGCTTGCAAGCTAATCAATGTGATATCACCGAGAGGGCCCAGAGTATATCTATCCGTCATCGGGATGAACAAATTCCACTCTCGATCCATGAGCCTCAACATAACACTTTATTAGTTCTGAATCCATCTTTATAATCACCCTGTTACGGTGTGACGTTTGATGTTATCAAGAAACTCTTCCGGTGTTAGTGATTGACATGATCTCATGGTCTAAGGATTAGGATCACTTCGTAAGTTGTTATAGCAATATAAACTCAATGACTTTGATCGTAATGCTATACTTCGGATGAATGTTCATCACACCATTACACTAATGTTGTGATCCCGTTATTAACAACATCCAATGTCCATGATCAGGAAACCTTGATCATCTTGTTAATCAACGAGCTAGTTTATGAGAGAGGCATAACTAGGAACTTTCTGTTTATTTATTAAACACACATGTATTAACGTTTCCGTATTAATACAATTATAGCATGCAAAATAAACATCTATCATATACTTGGAATACACATAATAAACACTTTATTATTGCCTCTCAGGGCATATTCCCTTCAGTCTCCCACTTGCACTAGAGACAATAATCTAGTTACATAGTGATAAATCTAACACCCATTGAGTTCTGGTGTTGATCATGTTTTGCTCTAGGGAGAGTTTTAGTCAACGGATCTGCTACATTGAGATCCGTATGTACTTTACAAATCTTTATATCTCCATCCTTGACATGCTCGCGGATGGAGTGAAACCGGCGCTTAATATGCTTGGAATGCTTGTGAGACCTTGGCTCTTTGGCATGGGCAATGGCACCATTGTTGTCACAATAGATCACCATTGGGTCCAACGCGTTTGCCACCACTCCTAGTTCGGATATGAACTCCTTCATCCAAACTGCTTCCTGAGCCGCTTCTGAAGCAACAACATATTCGGCCTCCGTTGTTGATCCCGCTACCACAGGTTGTTTGGAGCTCCTCCAACTAACCGCTCCACCATTCATGATAAATACGTATCCGGATTGAGACTTAGAGTCATCCGGATCGGTGTCAAAGCTAGCGTCGACATAACACTTAGCGACGAGCTCTTCTTCACTTCCGTATACAAGAAACATATCCTTAGTTCTTCGTAAGTACTTAAGGATATTCTTGACCGCTATCCAGTGTTCAGAACCTGGATCCGATTGGTACCTACTAGTCAAACTAATAGCATGTGCCACATCCGGTCTTGTACATAGCATGGCGTACATTATAGAGCCTATGGCTGAAGCATAGGGGACTTTGTCCATTATCTCTCTTTCTTCCGCCGAAGCCGACTTTGAGTCTTACTCAATGTCTTGCCTTGCAACATAGGTAAGAACCCCTTCTTACTTCCGTCCATTTTAAACTTCTTTAAAATCTTATCAAGGTATGTACTTTGCGATAGCCCTATTAGGTGCCTAGATCTATCTCTATAGATCTTTATGCCTAATATGTATGACGCTTCACCTAGGTCCTTCATTGAAAATTTGCTGTTTAGATAACTTTTAACACTGTTTAAAAGATCTATATCATTTCCGATCAATAATATGTCATCCACATATAATATCAGAAATGCCACATTGCTCCCACTCACTTTCTTGTAAATACAAGCTTCTCCATAAGTTTGGACAAATCCAAACTCTTTGATCACCTCATCAAAGCGGAGATTCCAACTTCGTGATGCTTGCTTCAATCCATAGATGGATCGCTGAAGCTTGCACACCTTGTTAGCATCCTTAGGATCGACAAAACCCTTTGGTTGTATCATATACAACTCTTCTTCAATATTACCATTGAGAAACGCGGTTTTGACATCCATCTGCCATATCTCATAATCGAAATATGCAGCAATTGCTAACATAATCCTAACTGACTTTAGCATCGCTACGGGAGAGAAAGTCTCATCGTAGTCAACTCCTTGAATTTGTCGAAACCCCTTTGCGACAAGTCGAGCTTTATAGACGGTCACATTACCATCAGCATCAGTTTTCCTTTTGAAAATCCATTTGTTCTCCACGGCCTTTCGGTCGTGAGGTAATTCCACCAAGTTCCAAACTTGATTTTCATACATGGATTCCATCTCGGATTTCATGGCTTCTAACCATTTGTTGGAATCCGGGCTCATCATCGCTTCTTCATACGTCGTAGGGTCATCATTTTCATCAACCATGAAATTCATGACAGGATTTCCGTACAGCTCGGGAGCTGCACGCGTCCTGTTTGACCTGCGAGGTTCGGTAGTACTCTCTTTCGGAGTTTCATGATCATTATCATTAGTTCCCTCTTCAAAAGGTGGAGCCAACTCCGGAACAACTTCCGGTGCTGCGCTACTCGCCATACTTTGAAGAGAAGGTTCCACAACCTCTTCGAGTTCTACCTTCCGACTACTCACACATTTCACGAGAAACTCTTTCTCTAGAAAGGATCCATTCTTGGCAACAAAAACCTTGCCCTCGGATCTGTGATAGAAGGAATACCCAATAGTTTCTTTAGGGTATCCTATGAAGACGCATTTTTCCGCTTTGGGTTCGAGTTTATCCGGTTGAAGTTTCTTCACATAAACATCGCATCCCCAAACTTTAAGAAATGACAGCTTAGGTTTGTTTCCAAACCACAATTCATACGGTGTCTTTTCAACGGATTTAGATGGTGCCCGATTTAAAGTGAATGCAGCAGTTTCTAGTGCATAACCCCAAAATGACAACGGCAAGTCCGTCAGAGACATCATAGATCGAACCATATCTAATAAAGTACGATTACGACATTCCGACACACCATTTCGCTATGGTGTTCTGGCAGGTGTGAGTTGTGAAACAATTCCACACTCTTTCATGTGAGTGCTAAACTCGTAACTTAGATACTCACCTCCACGGTCGGACCGTAGAAATTTGATCTTTCTATTACGATGATTTTCCACTTCATTCTGAAATTCCTTGAACTTTTCAAAGGTTTCAGACTTGTGTTTCATCAAGTAGATATAACCGTATCTACTCAAATCATCCGTGAAAGTAACAAAATAACGATATCCACCTCGCGCCGACACACTCATTGGACCACATACATCAGAATGTATGATTTCCAATAAATCTGTCGCTCGTTCCATTGAACCGGAAAACGGCGTTCTAGTCATCTTGCCCATAAGGCATGGCTCACATGTATCAAATGATTCATAATCAAGTGATTCCAAAAGTCCATCCGAATGGAGCTTCTTCATGCGTTTAACGCCAATATGACCTAGACGGCAGTGCCACATATATGCGGATATATCATCATTAAGTTTAATCCTTTTAGCATCAACATTATGAATATCTGTAACATTATCATCGAGATCTAATAGAAATAAACCATTCATCATCGGTGCATGACCATAAAAGATTTCATTCATATAAATGGAACAACCATTGTTCTCGGATTTAAATGAATAACCACTTCGCATCAAACACGATCCAGATACAATGTTCATGCTCAGTGCAGGCACCAGATAACATTTATTCAAGTTTATAACTAATCCCGACGGCAAGTGGAGAAGCAGCGTTCCGACGGCGATCACATCAACGCTTGATCCATTGCCGACACGCATCTTGACCTCACCCCTTGCTAGCGGTCGCTTGTTCCGCAGCCCCTGATTCGAGTTACAAATATTAGCAACTGAACCGGTATCAAATACCCAGGTGCTACTGCGAGCACTAGTCAAGTACACATCAATAACATGTATATCATATATACCTTTGTTTGCCTTGCCGGCCTTCTTGTCTGCCAGATACTTGGGGCAGTTGCGCTTCCAGTGGCCAGTCCCCTTACAATAGTAGCACTCGGAATCAGACTTAGGTCCAACTCGGGGTTTCTTTTCAGGCGCAGCAACAGGCTTGCCACCCTTACTTCCCTTCCGTTTTCCCTTCTTGTCTTTCTTGAAACCAGTGTTCCTATTGATCATCAACACTTGATGTTCCTTTTTGATCTCCACTTCTGCAGTTTTAAGCATTGACAGAAGCTCGGGGAGAGACTTCTTCATGCCTTGCATATTATAGTTCATCACGAAGCTCTTATAGCTAGGTGGCAGAGACTGCAGAACACGATGGATGCCTAAGTCAATGGGAATCGATATTCCCAAGGACACAAGCTTATCGGCGTAACCCGACATCTTGAGTACATGCTCACTAACGGAGCTGTGCTCTTCCATCATGCAGCTAAAGAACTTTTCTGAAGCGTTGTAGCTCTCTACAGGAGCATGTGTGTCGAAAATCATTTTCAACTCACCCATTGTATCAAATGCATTGCCGTTTTCGAAACGCTTTCGAAGTTCCGGCTCTAGCCCATACAATATGCCGCAATGAACTAAGTTGTGGTCCTCCTGACGAGTCTGATAGACATTCTTCTCCTTGTCAGGGGCATCATCAAAAGGTGGGGGGCCTAACGGCGCTTCTAGCACATATTGCTTTTGTGCAGCAGAGAGGGGAATCCTCAAATTCATGGCCCATTCGGTAAAGTTGCTACCGTTCGTTGCTAGTTTCTCTTTCTCCATGAACACATTGAAATTAAAAGCAGGTGGTGCCATCTACAACAGAATTTGTAAAGTTTAGACTAAGTGTATGATAGATTGAGTTCAACTAATCCATATTACGAATGAACTCCCACTCAAAAACGACATCCCTCGTGCCTTTTTGGTGATTACATGAACCAAATCCACTACACCAAGTCCGATCATCACGTGAGTCGGTATAGCTTCAAAGGCGAGCATCAAATGGGCATCATATCAACTATATGACTCATGCTTAACCTTTCGGTCCGTGTTCCATGGCCATGTCTGTACATGCTAGGCTCGCCAAGTTAGAACCTTAGTATTCGCGTGTGTAACTGTTTTACACCCGAAATATGGTCGTGGATCCAAGAACACCCGATCATCACGTGATGTCTTGGAGCGACGAAAACATAATCGGTGCATACTAAAGGAAGAACACATTCTTATCTTGATATTTAAATGAGGGATCATCTTATTATGCTAACAAAGCGCTAAACAAGCAATATAAGATGCTATCAAACATCATATGTTTATTAGTGAAATGATATGGTTCCCGCAGATGATCTCTATCATGTGCATCGTGGTATGATCACTATCATACCTATATGTGTAAATCCAAGGTCTATGGATTTTACACGCTATGTGTGTTGTAAGAGTATCATCTCATACTTCTACTTACAACACTACCATATCATAACACTAGCCCAGCAACAATCTAAACTAGACGCCTCTAATTTATCCATTGCAAGTTTTACGTGGCTTAGGGCTTTCGAGATAGAACCGTTCTTACCTATGAACATGAACCACAACGAGGATAACTAAATTGTTGACAACTCGCTTGCAAAATAGATATTGACTATAGTAGGAGAGACAGACACCCGCTAGCCACTTATGCAAACTAGTTGCATGTCAAGCGTGGAACAGGTCTCATGTGCGAGGACATGTAAAGTTTGTCCGGGCCGCTTCATCCCACTATGCCACCAATATCCAAAATTACAACAAAGGAGCAACAACATGATCATCATCGCCCACATACTCATATGTGTACTACCCGTGTAAAGTATCTACGCATAGATCCGGCTCTGATACCACTGTAGGGTTCGCAGCATAGAAAACAAAATTTTTCCTACGATGTGAACTATGTACCAAGATCTATCTACTAGATACAAACAACGGGCGGATGTATATCCGTAGAGAACATACCCTTGAAGACCGACAAAGCTTAACGAGTTCAACTCGTGGTTGATGTAGACGTTCTCTTGCCGATCTCAAGATCGAGAGGAAGTCCTAGCGCCGTAAATCAGCAGCGCATCCGTGCTCGCACACACGTTCGAGGCACCGAGCAACCTCCGCCTCCTCGCTCCAGCGATGCAGCGGAAGCACAACTCTTTCTTGCCGAATAGCCACCGGGAACATGTATCTCGCTAGTCCGAGACCATGGGGGATAAATTCTAGAGGGGGAGAGAGATCCTTCACGAGGAGGTGTGAGAGACAAGTGAGGAGGGGGGCTCCTTTTATAGGAGGAGGGGGGGCACCCAAGGGGGTGGCCGCCGGCCATGGGGTCTGCCCCCTCCCCTCCTTCATTCATGTGGGTGGACACTCCACTCACAAAATGCCCTTTAAATTTCCTCCACTCAAAAGTCCACTCAAATTCCCATTAAATTTCCACCAAATTTAATGCAAACTCTCATTAAATAAAACTCTTTTATTTTATTCAGAATTTTGTCAATTACTTTAATGACAAACATTCACAAATAACCCCTTGCTAGAATTCCATTTCACATGCATAACCACTTTATGCAATTTCACCCGAAAACCTGTTTCGGTATCTAGTGAAATAAATTCCTGCGCTTGTTCATTCTTTCGGCATGAAACATTTGCTCCAATTGGATGTCGGTGTCTCTTAAGTGTGTCACCCTACGGTTCGTGAATAATGCGGACATGATCGAGACCCCTCTCGGATCAATAATCAGAAGCGGGATCTGGAGACCCATACTGACTCCCACACATTCAACGATGACTTTCTTGTGATCGTCGGAACCTTTTACGCTAGTATCTTAATCCCTTTGTTTCACGATATATTACATGTCCGAGATTCGATCATCGGTATCTCCATACCTAGTTTGATCTCGTTACCGACATGCACTCTTTTCTCGTTCCTGTGATATAACATTCTAGTGATCAAATCACTTGCTTGCAAGCTAATCAATGTGATATCACCGAGAGGGCCCAGAGTATATCTATCCGTCATCGGGATGAACAAATTCCACTCTCGATCCATGAGCCTCAACATAACACTTTATTAGTTCTGAATCCATCTTTATAATCACCCTGTTACGGTGTGACGTTTGATGTTATCAAGAAACTCTTCCGGTGTTAGTGATTGACATGATCTCATGGTCTAAGGATTAGGATCACTTCGTAAGTTGTTATAGCAATATAAACTCAATGACTTTGATCGTAATGCTATACTTCGGATGAATGTTCATCACACCATTACACTAATGTTGTGATCCCGTTATTAACAACATCCAATGTCCATGATCAGGAAACCTTGATCATCTTGTTAATCAACGAGCTAGTTTATGAGAGAGGCATAACTAGGAACTTTCTGTTTGTTTATTAAACACACATGTATTAACGTTTCCGTATTAATACGATTATAGCATGCAAAATAAACATCTATCATATACTTGGAATACACATAATAAACACTTTATTATTGCCTCTCAGGGCATATTCCCTTCACCGACCGTTTCCGGGTAAGCTTTGATGTTTTCTTACTTCCCATTTTCCTTCCTGTTTTGTAATTGCTTTCTTATAAGCATTTCTGTTATTTTCAGCGCGACGCCTTTGTCTGCTAGGCTGCTCCCAGTATGGACTCTTCGCCGCTAAGTCCAGCCTCTCCTCCTCGCACCGACACTGCCTTGCCAAGCCCCGTCCGGGTCACGGTTCCTACTACTAAGACTCATGCGTCTTAGAGTGAGGCTGACCTATCGGCGCATCCGTCGGAGGAGACTCGGCCCAGCTCTCCTGCTGCTTTTCCAGAACAGACTCTTGATCCCGGCGCCAGCAACATCGGCGCCGAGAAAACCCCATATACTAGCTCTCATGTTCCCAGTAGCTCAGTTGACCCAGTCGTCGCTTCTCAGACCGTTGTTGAGCCTGTTCATTCGGCTCCTGTTTTTCCAGTCCCAGACCTGCTCACTCTCCTCTTCTGTCAAAGGACCAGACTCGGCCTGTTGCTCCAGGCCAGGCTCGTTCCTCCACCAGCAAACCCTCATCTACCAAGCATCTGACCTTGGTCCATGCCCCAGGCACCGCACCTCAGATTCGGCCCACAACAACAACAACGGCGCCCGCTCCAGCGGGTAAGTTGGGCGAACCTGCAGCTGCTGGATCAGGCGGCGCTTCCAGAGTCGGCGGCTTATATACCAGCATCGCTGCTACCCGCGCCAAGATAGGAACTACCCTGAAAAAGGGGCAAGTCCTCACTCGTACGCTTAGCGGGAATGGCCTCGGCTCTGCCGAGCGTTATGCTGTGGCCTGGAACACAACCGGCGAGGAAGAGGTCAGCTCTAGCACTAGCAAGAAGATGAAGTTGGGCCCCAAAGCCGTTTCTGACATGACCCACAGGCCATCGCCTTGATGGCCAGAGCAGATGAGGTGAACGAGGTATGTAATCTTCTTACTCTTTTGCGTATTGAGTATCTTTTTGTTATACATGATCCCTAGTCCCCGAGGTTACTGCCGAGTAAGGAACTTACTCGGCTGTAAGCTCTAAGGTAGAACCCAACTCTTATTCGGATGCAAGCTTGAATGCATATCTTCTGACTATATCCTTTTTTGTGTAGCTTACGCACAATGAGCGCACCAAGGTGCATCAAGCTCTCCTTTTGGAGTACCGCAAGCTGGAGCTCGCTCAACAAAACCTGTTGGCCGAATCTAAGGGCCAAGGTTATTCTTTGACTTGTCCCCCTGTTATTCTGCACACCTTCTCTGTTTTCACCTTGCTTATCTTCTCCATTGTCCTTCCATAGCTTTTGCCCAATCCACCATTGATGCCCTACACCTACAGATCAGCGACGCCGAAAGTAAGCTCTTGGAGATTCTGTCTCCGCTCTGTGTTTTTGCTTATCCCTTTCCTATTTTTATCTTGATGGATCCGAGATAGTTTTGTTGTTGTTGACGAGTCATATGCTTCGAATAAGCAGAGAAGCACCGGATCGAGCTCCAAAAGGAGCGAGACGAGGTGACTCAGCTGAAGAAGCAAATGGAGGATATGGAGCAGAAGCACCAGGCCGAGGTGAAGGGGCTACAGGAGGAGCTTGCCGAGAAATATAGCCAACATGCCGCCAGTGCTGAGAAGACCAAGGAGCTGCCGAAGGAGGCCGAGTCGGCGGTTGAGTCGGCTCATCAGGATTTGAACGCTCTTCAGGCCAAGGCTAGGATTTGGCAGAGCAAGCTTGGCACCGTCAATTCTTTCCTCCGTAGTGAGTCCTGACCTTTTTTCGCTATATTCATACTCTTGCCTTCTGTCCCCTTTTCATTGTTTTGCTAATGTTCTTTTTTTCCGCAGAGAATTTCCCCGAGGCTGAAATGTTTGTATATGGGCCATGAAAAGAGTGCGAGCCGAATCTAGCTCTCCAGCTGATGGCGAGGTCACTATTGACGAGCATCTCGCAGCGCTGTCAGAACATGCCAAGACCCTCAAATCATGCGGCGTTGACTTGCTCAAATCAGCGATCCACGTGTTCAGGATGCTCTAGCCGGATGAAGACGCACTCACACTCATCGAGCCTTTGGCTGCCAGGCTGCTTCAGATTGAAGACAAGTTGGATCAATGGCGCGAGTCGGCCGGCCGAGCTACAACGGACAAGGCTCTTGACTTTGTGCTTTCATGGTACGAGGACATCAATCTTGATGTCCTCGAGCGCATGAGGGCTGAAGGTAAGTGGCTCCATGATCCTGAGCTTATCAAGAAACGCCAGGAGCGAGCTTATGCCATGATCGAATATGCCTTTGTGCATGCCTGGTGTGATGGGCCCATCTTCCTCGACCTTGGCGAGCCTCTTGCCGAGATCGCCGATGACGAAGGTGTGGATAGCGAATCCACCAAGTCAGATGGACCTGCAGAGTCGGCCTCTGACGCACCTGACTCGGTAGACGCTCCAGATGATGCTCCTAGATCCGACCCCAAGGACACGCCTCCGAGTCCAGCTGCTTCTTAGGATGATTACAAAAACAATTGAATTTCATGAGATCCCCGGTATGTCGGGTGCATATGTATGATAGAATGCACTTATTTTGGGCGTGTGCCTTTTGATAAGGCGCAAACTTTTATTTAGCTTTGAATGTAAATTATCCAGGGGCAAGTCCCCGAGTTTCATTTTGCCGTTCCCCTTTTCCTTGAATTTGGATCTTGTCTCCCTTTTTTGGCGTTCAACATTAGAGTCTCAAAGTTCTAAGGATTGAGTTAGCGGATATGAAACTAGGCCACTTGTCCTAGTATCATTCAACATACAAAGCCAGATAACCTGCAGTGGGTTAGTAAAAAACATACATAGGGTCAACTCGCGTTTTTCCCTTTACTTATCCGGTGTTCATGTTTACTCGTTATTGATCTTTTCCTCTTGCTTGCCATGAAGCCGTTTTTTCGGACAACAGCATAATCGAAGAGTTGATTCTATCTGAGTAAACATTACTTGTTCCGAGATAAGTCTTAAGTGTCAACGCCATCCAACATAGATTAATCAAAGGATGAACACAAGGGTCAGTCCCCGAGTCAGTTTTTTAAGTCATACCATTTTATTATCAGCACATAGCCGGCATAAGCGTCCGACACATGAGAGTTTGAGAGGTACATACACTGCTTCTCCTAAGTGTAGAAAGGACGTAGCAGTGCCACATTCCATGGTCTTTTGGTTTCATCGCTTGATATGTCCGCCTTGTTCTTTTGTGCTTCACGAGCATCTATTAGATAATATGAATCATTGTGCAATGCTTTTCTTACAATGAATGGTCCTTCCCATGGGGGTGATAGCTTATGCATTCCAGCTATGCGTTGCACCAGTCTGAGCACCATATCCCCTTCGCGAAAAACACGAGGTTGAACTTTTAGGCTATGGTAGCGTCAGAGACTTTGTTGGTATATGGCGGATCTGGACAGTGCCAATTCCCTTGCTTCTTCGAGTAAGTCAACTCCATCTTCTCGGGCCTCTTTCACCTCGGCTTCTGAGTATTGTCTCACCCTTGGCGAGTCATACTCTATGTCGGCAGGCAAAACTGCTTCTTCCCCATACACAAGGAAGAACGGTGTATAGCCTGTTGATCGATTCGGAGTTGTCCTTAGACTCCATAACACTGAGGGTAATTCCTCTATCCAACAACCAGGTGATCTCTGGATTGGTTCCATTAAGCGGGGTTTTACCCCGGATAGAACTAAGCCATTAGCTCGTTCAACTTGTCCATTTGATTCTGGATGAGTGACTGACGCTACGCCAAGTCTTATTCATTTTTTCCCACAAAAATAAGCGAAAGCTCCTTCGAAAAAGTTTGTGCCATTATCTGTGATTACACTGTGCGGGTAACCATATCTCAGGATTATATCTTTTAGGAATGTGATAGTTGTTTTCCATCCAATTTCTTGATGGGCTTCACTTCTATCCATTTGGTAAACTTGTCAACCATTACGAGTATGTGAGTCATGCCACCTCTTGCTGGTTTGAATGGTCCCACCATATCCAGGCACCATACTGCAAATGGCCAAGTGATTGGTATAGTTTTTAACTCAGATGCTGGTAAATGTGACTTCGATGCGTAACGCTGGCAACCGTTGCATTTTCTCACAAGTTCCTATGCCTCTGCCAGTGCGCTTGGCAAATAGAATCCATGTCGAAATGCCTTAGCTACTAATGCTCTTGACGATGCATGGTGCCCACATTCTCCTTGGTGAATGTCCAACAGTATCTCTTGACCTTTCTCTGGACTTATACAGCGTTGCAATACAGTTGTCACACTTCTTTTGTACAACTCCTTGTTGATTATTGTGTATGCTTTTGCTCTTCTTTCTGTTTTCCTTGCCAGTATCTCGTCATCTGGCAAAGTTCCATCTTTCAAGTAATCGAACATTGGTTGCACCCATGCTAGTATCAGTGGTGCCGGATCTGTTTCTTCATCAATTTCCATTGGCTCAGCCGACATATGTTCTACCGACATAACCTGAGGAGTCCTCGAGTGTGATTCAGCAACCCCTAAGGTGAGCGGAACAGTCCCCAAGTGACTCGAACCTGCCCCTAAGTCAATATCCATATATATCGTCTGACTCCTGATTTGCTGGGATGAGCCTAATTGACTCGGATTCTGGTGACGGCTTGATCGATGGTTTTCTGAGATGTTCCAATGCTACTCCTGGTGGTATTTCTTGCCGAGATGAGCCTAACTTGGATAGTACATCTGCTGCCTCATTCTCTGCCCTGGGTATGTGATGAAATTCACACCTGTCAAAATATCTCGAAATTTGTTGCACATGAAAACGATATAGTGCCATGTTTGCATCCAACGCGTCCCAATGCCCAGATACTTGTTGGATCACCAAATACGAGTCACCGAACCTTTTGATGCCAAACTCTTTGGCCACTTTTATGCCGTGGACAAGTGCTTCATACTCGGCAACGTTATTGGATGCAGCAAAGTGGATCTGCAACACATATTTGAGCTAATCCCTCTTTGGTGATGTGAGTACTATCCCTGTGCCCAGGCCCATTTCCGTCTTGGATCCGTCAAAATGCATCTTCCAGTAATTCGGATCTGGCAGTGGTCGCTCGTATTGCATCTCCATCCAATCCACGAAAAAATCAGCTACGGCTTGGGATTTAATGGCATCTCGCCTATCATATTGTGGAGTATATGGTGCCAGCTCTATGGCCCATTTTGCCACTCAGCCATTGGCATCTTTGCTTCCCAATATATCCGAGATGGGTGCCTCACATATTACCCGAATTGGGTGTTCTTGGAAATAATGCTTTAGCTTCTTTGCTGCCATATACACCCCATACGTCATTTTTTGGTAACAGGGGTAATTTTGCTCTGATATAGAGAGCACTTCGCTCAAGTAATAAACTGGCCTTTGGACTAATTTGCCCTCTTCTTCGCGTTCTAGCACTATTACTGCACTTACAACTCTGTTGGTTGCGGCGACATAGAGCAACATTGGCTCTTTGGATAGAGGAGATGCTAATATTGGTGTTGTTGCCAACATCTTTTTGAGTTCATGGAACGCGCTATCATCTTCCTGTGTCCATGTGAATTTGTTTGATTTTTTCATCAGTTGATATAGTGGTAAGGCTTTTTCGCCTAGCCGACTGATAAATCTACTCAACGAGGCCAGGCATCCCGTGAACTTTTGGACATCGTTGAGGGTTTTTGGCAATTCCATTCTTTTGATGGCCCTGATCTTTGTTGGGTTAGCATCAATTCCTCGGCTAGATACAAGGAATCCGAGTAACTTCCCAGTCGGGACACCAAATGTGCATTTTTCCGGGTTAAGTTTCATCCGGAATCTTCTTAAGTTTGCAAATGTTTGACGCAATTCCTCAATTAGAGTATGACTTTGTTTGGTTTTTATCACCACGTCATCGACGTATACTTGAACATTTTTATCCAATTGATCTTGCAAACATTTTTGCATGCATCTTTGATATGTTGCACCTGCATTTCTCAATCCAAACGGCATAGTGCGATAGAAATAAGCCCCATACAGGGTGATAAAAGCTGTCTTTATTTGATCATTCAGATTCAGTGGTATCTGGGGGAAACCAGAATACGCGTCCACAAATGACAATAACTCACACCCGGCAGTAGAGTCTATGACTTGATCGATCCCTGGCAGGGGAAATGGATCTTTTGGACATGCCTTATTGAGGTTCGTGTAATCAATACACATGCGCCACACCACTGCCACGTTCAGGTCATCTTTTTTCTTCTCGACCAAGATTGGATTTGATAACCAATCTGGGTGCAGTACTTCCATGATAAATCTGGCAGCCAAGAGCCTGGCTATCTCGGCGGCTATCACTTTCCTCCTATCTTCGGCGAAGCGGCGGAGGGGTTGCTTCACCGGCTTGGCATCTGTCCTTACAAGAAGAGAGTGCTCAGCCAGCTCCCCCAGAACTCCTTGCAAATCCTGTGTGTACCATGCAAAGATATCCCGATTCTCACGGAGGAAGCTGGTGAGCTCGCTTTCCTATTTGTCAGTCAGCCTAGCACCAATGGTAACTATGCGCTCTGGGAAAGTCTCATCCACCTGTACCTTCTTGGTTTCCTTGGTAGCTTGGAATGATACACTGCCATGTGGGTTAGTAAGTGCCGGCATGGACATTTGCGCTGCCTTGGACAATGCTGCCACTTCCATCATTTGATGCTTTTCCTGTGCTATGACCAGTGACTCAGCCAGCGAAGATCCGGCTGAGGCACACGCAATAGATCTTTTGTAATCTCCTTCGAATATGATAACTCCACATGGGCCTGGCAGTTTCATCTTTAAGTAAGCAATGTGAGGGGTAGCCATAAACTTTGCCATAGCCGGCCTGCCGAGTAAGTCATGGTATGAGCTGACAAGGTCAACCACCTCGAACTCTATGGCTTCAGTGCGACAGTTTTCCCTATTACCGAATAAGACGTCAACCCATATTTTGCCAATTGGCTCACAAGACAATCCCGGCACAATGCCATGGATAGTTGTTTTAGTCGGCTCCAGCATGTTCATATTGATACCTAACTTGAGCATGGTATCCTTGTACATGATGTTGATGCTACTGCCATCATCAATCAGTACCTTGGAGAATTTTACGTTGATATCAGGTCCCATGAATGTTGGATCCAAGACAAGAGCATATCCTCCTGGTGTTGGCATGATCTTGGGGTGATCCTTTATGCTCCAAGTTATCGCCTGTTCAGACCAATGCATGTACTTTGGAATTGCCGTCATTGTGGCATTCACTTTCATCATCCGTCTCTGCTGACTCTTTTTGTCATTCGGCTCTATGACGAATACAACATAGCTCTGGTGGTGCTCTCTATACTCATTTCTGGTTCCATGGCCGACATGAGCATCGTCACCTCTTGGGTTATGCACCTGATGCACATCTTCTCTTCTTTCTTGGTTATGATACCTCAACTGCCTGTTCTCATATCTATGTTCTGCTCCAACAACTTGGGCATTCCATCCTGTGAGCGGTGGAGGGGAGGTGGTGGTAATTGCTTAGTCGGTGAATCCACTCTGTCTCCCTTCTGAAACCACGTGCACTGTCTTGTTGTGTGATTTGCTGGCTTACTCAGACTTGGCATGTGGAACTTACACGGTTGGTCCAACATCATTTCGTAAGTATGTTTCTGCCTGTCCTGATATGGCTTTCTCTGTTCATATGCCTTTTTTCCATCATTCTTTGATATCCACTATTGTTGCCCATTTGTCCTTTGATGTTGGCTGTTTCCAACATCTGGATGATCCTGACTCAAAGCCGCAACTTGAGTCGAACCATACCTGTAGTCTGGCCTTTCATCTCTTCTTTTGCTACTATACTCGGCTCTTTCCTGGCGCCTTTGTGATCCGGCAGCATCATAGATCTGGGTCTTAGTCATCCCATCTGCCGACATGAGCAGAGGCTGAGTTGGATCTCCTAACGCATATGAGTCGGTGATTCTTATTGTTTCTGCCAAACTTGGGCATATCTCTCTATAACCTTTGCCATAGTACGCTTCCATGTCTGCATCCTTGTGCAAACCATGTGATGGCCTGTGACTTGATTACTCCTTCGCAAGAGTTGCGCATTGTGCACCACTTGTGAGGAATTACCTGTCTGTTTCATTCGGCTTTTGCTTGCACATAGCTAGCTGTTGTGGGCGATTCGGCCTTTTGTATGTGCTTGTGAAATTGCTCATGAAAGCATCCTGGAAATCGATCCAGCAGTTGATACTTCCAGGTGACAGGTTATTCAGCCACACCCTTGCTGGTCCCTCTAGCATCTGCGGCACATATCGCACTGCCCATCTCAAATTTCCCTACACGATTTTTACAGCAGTTCCATAATCTATGAGCCAGTCTTCTGGATTTGTGCTTCTATCATAAGTCTTTGTTCCTCTAGCCAGCTGAAAGTTTGGCACTAGTGGCTCCTTCATGATCCTTGGGCCAAAGCATGGTGGACCCTGTAGACCTTGCGACTCGATCAATTCTGCCATATTTATTTGATCAAGATTTAGTCTTGCATCATCCGGCTGAAGGTTTCTGCCTCCGAGTCTGTCTCCCATTGCTTGGTACACATGATCCGGCAATTTGTACCCGTCATTTACCATCGCCGAGTAACCATCATTGTACCTGTTTGCGTTCGGGTCTGCAGGTTGCTGTGCTGTTTTTCCCGCGCTTTGTTGTCTCTTTTCGGGTTGAGCTAGCGCAGTATTCGGAGCTGGATTTCCTCCTCCTGCCGAGTGAGTTCCACGCCTAGGTTGAGGCACAAAATTTTGCCCTCCATTTTCATTTCTTTTTCCTGCTTGCCTTTCTCGGCCTGCATTTTCCTGATTTTCATTTCCCTGAACAATATTCCTTCTTGTTCTTTGTGCACGCGTTGGGTTTCCTTGAGCCATTGCCGGGTCATAGGTAACCATTTGCTTGTTCCTTCCCGAATCCACACTCTTTTCTTTTCTCTGCCTCGGCGCCACGCCTGGTGAAGAAGCTGTATGACCTGCTGATCTTGCTGGGATTGGAGTTGCCAAGTGAACTAGCTGTGACCTCCCAGCTATACCTGGATTCGCCCTGTAGTACGCTTCATTCAGCATCCCTGCTGTTCTCACCAATTCATTGACCCGCTCTTATTGCTTTTTCTTTGCTTCACCCGTCAAATGGGGGAGCTCAGCCATTGCTGCCTCTGCGGCTCTCAGATTCGCTGCTACAGAATTGTATGTCGGCCGCATGGCTATTTTCTGGTGTTATCTTTAACGTTGCGTTCGCCAATTCTTCATTGAGGTTTCTCCCTCTCAACCTTGTTGCATCAAGCCGGTTCTTAGTGCCCTTGACTCGATTTGCCGAGTTGAGCTCTCGGATTGTGATATCCACATCTTGCTGTAACTGCGCTAATTCCTTTGCCTTCTCCGGGACTTTTATCCTGGCCTCCTCCAACTCGGCTTGCACACGCACCCGGTCAGCCGCTTGCGCTACTGGCTCTGCCAATTTGTCTATCGCCTCTTGAAATTCTTTGTCTCTATTACTCCTAGCTATGTTCTCTGGCTTTTCCAGCGGTGCCTTTGTTGTTCTTACCGCCCTTGGCGTTTCCTCTTGATTTCCTCCCTCAGCATCCTCATTCACTACGGGAACTACTGGAGGTGCTGTCATCATTACCTCAACGGAGATGAGCTGGTGAAGTTTTCCTGCGGCAGGAACCGCGGGTGGATTCGGCGCCAGTATGACACGCTCCGGGTACGCGCGCTCCACGCGCACCGCGACGTAGACCTGGTGCTCGCCGAACTTGATGAAGCGGCCGCCTCTTGGGAATGGCTTGGTCCCGAAGCAGCCTGCGTTGTCGCTGACGAAGTTGAGCGCTCCAAACCTCTGGATGAGGCCGGAATAGACGCGCTCGCCGGTCTTGGCGATGATGTTGCCCGTCTGGATGAAAACTCCATCAAGCACCTGCTTCTGCCCCACGATGGGCGCCAACTGTCGTGGTGGTGTCACGGTAGATGCCATGGGTAGTCTTAAGTTGGGGGTCGAATGGATGCTTGTGGTAACCGGGGAGGGAGCGCACGGTCTAGCCGTGCACGAATAACAAGATGAACTCTCCACACTTGGGAATTTTATTGATCCTAGCGGTTTACAAGTGCTCCTTGAGCTGTATCAACTAAGCTTCTGGGCACTAGTTTCCTACTTGGTCCAACCTCCTCAAACCCTAGCTATGCCCCTCATTATATAGGCGAAGGATAGCTAGGTTGCACCCCTTTGGGTCCTAGGATTACTGTTTGGATCTTGGTCTTCACTGTATGGGCCAGGTCATGGGCTGGCCCTGAGCCCCTTGACCCAGTCCATAAAGCTAGACAACTAATGGTCTTCTCGTACGCAGCCTCTAGTTCTTTTGGCGTCACGCCGTAACTTTATGCGTCAGCCCTTGCTTTAGGCGTCACCCGACTCCTTTCGTGTCACCCGGCATCGCCCCTCTCTTTTGACCGTGCTTTACCATGGTCCCTCCTGAATCTCACTCGGAAAGGTGCCACGCGTCCTATCAGACTCGGCCTTCCCTCGTGAGACTCGACTCGTTGGTTCCTTCAATATTAACAAACTTGTCTTATATGGGACGACATAGTTCCTATGTCGGCCGCATACGACTATCTAACCCGTCCGTTGTCACCCGGCCAGGTTCATTCTTTACTCGGCATAAGCCAAGCTGGCCAATGTTTTACCCCTCATGACCCTACCAGGGGTTATTCCCCCGACATCCACTTCCCTAGGAAGAAGAAGGCCAAGCCTAATAATGATGATGGTATAATCACGCTGAAAGCTAATTACTTTGGAGTGGGTGTTCCACTCACTAAACCTAAATGATCACCATCTGGGTCAAGCTAATTGACCTTAACTAGAAGCGCTTCATGGGAGGCAACCCATGTGAAATAAAAGTTTTATTCTTGTGTTAATTTTATTTTGTTTTCTTTGTTTTGTTTTGTTTTGTTTTTAATAAAGAGTGTTCAAGAAGACCTCTAGATAGAGGAGAAGAAATGAAGGTAATCCTCGATTTTATATTTTGCTAACACATGGCCTTAAGGTATTGCTAAATTTTACAAAGCCTATATTGCTGTTATTTTGCCTTTTGCTAAGATGTGCAAAGACGCGTTGAAAGTGCAATGGACGTTTCCTAGAGGGGGAGTGAATAGGCTTTTAAAAATATTACGGTTTAGGCTCAAGTAAATGCGGAATAAAACTAACATTTAATTTATTGAGCATAAAACCTAACCACTAGGTTCACCTAAGTGCACCAACAACCTATGCTAAGCAATACAAGCAACAAGGTGATAACAAGATATAAGTACTTCAAGCACGATGGCTATCACAAATTAAAGTGCATAAGTAAAAGGGCTCGGTTGAGAGATATCCGATGGACGCGGAGACGAAGATTTGTTTCCTGAAGTTCACTTCCAAAGAAGCTACGTCTCCGTTGGAGAGGTGCGATGGCGCAATGCTCTCCGAACGCCACAAATGGCTCACCTTGAGGTGTGGTGGCTCAATGCTCACCCAACGCCACACAAGGCCTCACCCTGGATGCGGAAGCACGCAGCGACGCCACAAAAGGCTCACACTATTCTCTCGAGTGCGCACCACAAAAGGCGGGCACTCGCTCCACTATGGGACACTTGAGGGTGGTCACCGAACCCGTACAAGATTGGGGCTATCTCCACAACTCAATTGGAGGCTCCCAACAACAAAGGCACAAAAGGCTACAACGCCACAAAAAGGCCAACAAAGCCACAAAAGGCTACAAGACCACAAAAGGTCAATAAGACCACAAAAGGTCAACAATCCAACCACACAACCGTCTAGGGTTCCAAGAACCCAAGAGAAACAAGCCCACAAGCTTGTACTCGCCGAATCTCCGAGGAGAACTCAAACCTATGCAACAAATGCAAGAGGCGAGTCCTTCTCTCTCAAATTCCACCAAAGCTACAAAAGCTATTGGGGGAATAAGAGGGGAAGATCACAAGAGGAGAACATAAAACTCTCCAAGATCTAGATCCCAATAATTCCTTCACAAAGGGATTTAGCTTGGGGGATTGTAGATCTAGATCTCCTCTCTCAAATCCCTCAAAAAGATGCAAGAATCATAGGAAGGGAAAGGGCAGAGGGAAAGCTCTTTCAAGGTCAACAATGGAGGAGAGAGAGAAAGCCAAGAACCAAGAAAAGAGCTAGTACCCACAAAGGGGAAGAGGAGCCCCTTTTAAAGGGCTCCCAGATCTGCCCGTTATGGGTATTCACGACCCTGACCGAAACTTCCGGTGGGAGGCCGGAACTTCCGGTGGCACTCAACCAACGGTCAGAAAAATACGATGCGAAAGACTGAAAACACGAGCCTGTCCGGAACTTCCGCCGGTCCATCGGAACTTCCGGTGGGAGCGGAACTACCGATGTAAATCCGACTGAAGTTTCGTCAAATATGACACTTCCAAAACAGAAGTTTACTGATCGTGAGCTGAATGAGAGCCGGATTTTCAATCGGAACTTCCGGCGGCGAGGATGCCCGAGCGGAACTTCCGGTCCTTGGCCGGAACTTCCGGCGGGGGCGGTATTACTGCCAAAACTTTCGACCCAAATTCCATCAAATACAACAAACCAGACAAAGAGGATACAGTACGTGAGCGGAAGAAGAACCAGAACTTCCACCAGAACTTTTGGCGGCAAAATTCCCTAGCGGAACTTCCGATGGGAACCGGAACTTCCGGTCAGGGAAATTCTAGAAAACAAAACTGCAATAACTTTCGCATCCAAACTCCAAACAAGATGAAACCAATTTTGTTGGAAAGATAACGACGAATAGAAAATACCATGAATATATATGTGATGTATCTCCCAAGGTGTGGAGCCGAAAAACTCGCAAGATCATAAACCGCAATAAGATAAACAAGTGAAATCCTTATTTGATGAACTAGAGCTTGTTATGATGATGACCACAAGCTCTAGATCCTCTCATGGACAAGAACCAAATAACAACCAATAAAGATGACGCTATGCATGCAAAGGTTTGAGCTCTCTCTAAAATATGCGATCGACACACCCGCTTGAGAACCCCTCTTGATAGTACGACTATCTATCCTAAACCCGGTCTCCCAACTAACAACACGAGACTAGCAAAAGAGAAGCCCTATCAAGATCATACCTTTTCCTTGAGCATTCCACTTGAACTTGATGTAGACCGTCTTGTTCTTCTAAAGTGGGAACACCTTTCTTGCTTGCTCTTGCTAGATGAATCCTTGCAAATTACTCCCCCATAGTCCATGGGGAAACCTCTTCTCTGAGCTTGTATTCATCGCCCCATGATTACGAGGATGGCAAGCTTCAAGCATGAGATCTTCTAGAGATGGTGCATCTTGAGCTAGCCCTTCTTCATCCCTTTTTGAGGTTGATCCATCTTGATGCAACTCTTGCAACTCTTGTCACTTGTCTTGATCAATCTTCAAACTCCTTATTTCTTCATGATTCCAATGGCACAAAGTCCTTGGACATTTCTTCATCTTTCAACCTTGAGACCAATACATGGCCCAAGCGATGCCAATGGAAAAACCTACAAGTGAAACTCAATTTACACATTAGTCCATAGAGATTATCATTAATTACCAAAACCACACATGGGGACATACATGCCCTTTCACGTGTGATGCAACTAATCAATTCCTCAAGATTTTGCAGCCTTCAGGTGGCATAATGGCCACTGGTACAGTGGGAAATGCCCGTACCGCGCGCCCGTACCACATCGAGACACTGGAAAATACAAGACTCGATTTTTGTCGAAGGACACAACCGTCATAATGACCACTGGTATGGTTGCACGCAGTCGTACTGTCCGCCCGTACCGTATCCTTGAGCAAACATCATAATTGAAGCAAATATACTAGCCGCGTAACGATCAGTCATACAGGCGCGCATGACCATGACACGCGCCCGTACCAAGTTCACCACTGGAAGGGTTTTGTTGACCCCATGGTTTGTACTCGATATGGGCGGGACCTGGTCGTATAGCCCGCCCGTACCATGCACCTGGTCACCATATGAACCCAGGAAGAGGTAACCTAAAATTCCCAAAACACTGTTTTATTTCTTCTACCTCTAAACTCCACACTACCTCCATTGGATCTTTAATTCTACTTGTTATTTCATTGATTCCTCGCATCCAATCGATCTAATGTATGTTTATCCTCTGATCCCCAACTTATTTGTATCCAAAACTTGCTCATCTTTTATCATTATCAATCTATACTTAGGTCTTATTCTTGAGCTAATCTTGATGTTGAGCATGTTTAGATAGTTTTTAGAATAGATTCTTTTGTAACTAGTGTAGAGGATCGTATATGCTATGTTTCTATTGGATTAAAATTTTGATTAGATTTATTTCTTATTTTTGTTATTAGATGAATACACGAAGTCGTACACGTGTGATGGTTATGGCGCAATCCGCACCACCCATTGATACGCTAACTCTCGAGTCATTTGGAATCAAGTTCACCAAGGACTTTTAGCTGAACCGTTTCAATCGTCTCAAGCTCCGAAAAATCAAGTCCACTAAGTGGGTGTGTCCCTTTATTATGAACCAACTTGGTATCCGTGCTGATTTTGATTTGCTATGCAACAATGTTGGTTTGTGTGAATTTGTCTTTCAGGATTGTGCCACATACCGCCGCTTGACGCTTGAGTTTCTCAGCACTGTGACGCATATGGTGACATCTCACTACTGACATGAGAACCAAATTCCTGGAGTTGATCACATCTACTTCTGACTCATGAACCGTGAGTACTCCTTGACACTCAACCAATGGTCTCACTACTTTGGGTTTGCCAATAACACCATCGACATACGCTCCACCTCTTTTGTTGTAAATCCTACATCATTGGGCTACTTTAATAGAATGAGAATTCATGGAAACACAACCAAGGGAAACCAAATTGATCATACTGATGTTCGTTATTTGTTTTATACTATTGCTAACACCTTGCAGGCACGTGGTGAGTTTACCAGAGTTAATGAGGAGGACATGATGGTCCTCGCTAAAGCTGCAATTCCTAACTGTAATTTGACGCCAAATTTGGGTGCACTTCTTTTGTTTTATCTTCACCATCAGGGGCTTGAATCTCGTGGTCCTATATGCGGAGGAGGAGTCATAACCATGTTTTCATAGTCGTTCCATGTCAACCTAGGTAACGTCCAACCGCTGTCTGGAAATTGTCGTCTTGGTTTTTCTACTCTTAGAGCTTGTGATATGATTTCAAGAATCAATGGTAGATATTTCTTCGATATACCTGGAGCGGATCACTTGATCCCTGCTCCTTTGCCTAATGGTCTCTTCTCTATCTAGGAGGGACATTTATGTTATGACGTGCAGGTTGAAGCAAGTCTACCACAATAAGAAGTATCCATGGATGGATAAGAGTAAGATGAAGGAGTGGAACAAGAAGGGCCCGGACAAGATGTGCAGCCACCAAACTTCTACGCCACCTATGATAATATCTATGGCTTTGAAGGAAGTATCCAAAATATGAATAGCCTCTCCATCAACCTTCGAGATGCTACTACCAACCTCGCCACTCAGTTCCATGATTGGAGCAGCCAATGGAACATGTGTAACTATTCACCGCCACCATAATGAGCAACAAAAGGGCTTGCAAAAGCGTGAACTTGGGGATGTGTCCCTAGGAAATTTCATTTGTGTAATAATGAGGTTGTACTCCAGCTCCTTGTGAGCTTTAAAACACTCGTGTTGGTCTGTTCCAACACTTTGCCTTTTTAGTTTCCTTTCATTTTTAGTTTGCTTTCTTTTTTGTTTGCTTCAGTTTTTTTTTCCTAGTCACTTGCTTGGTTGCAAGTTCGTTTCTATTCTTTAAACCCCATCCTCAAAAATACAAAAGGTTTTTTCCCTTTTTCCTTTTTCATGAAAGTGGATTTAAACCTTGCCTCTTTGGTTTAATATTATTACAAGAGTGATTTTCTCAAGTTTTGAAGGAACACATCCCTATAAGGAAGATGATTATAAAGTCACTCATGAGAGGTATGTCCTATATCTCCCACTTTTGAAGTTTGAATTGTTTATCTTAGTTAGTTGATTTGCTAAGATGTTATGCTAGTGGGAGTAATTAAAAATAGTTAGAGTAAAGCTTATTATTTGTATGGATGATTAGTTGTGGAAGCTTTTGCTCTAGTTCTTGTAGCTAACCAAGTCTTGCCTTGTAAATAAATTCGCCAAACAAGTACAACAAGAAAAAGTCTGAAATTTTATGACTTGTTTGATGTGTGATTGTCTTAAGAGTTTACCTCTGAACATACTTAACCCCATAGACGTTGTGATAGACTTGACGTCACTCTTGAAAGGAGTTGTTGGATTGAATGCCAAAGCTAACCTTGTGGATCAAACTATGATACTGTTTAAAAAGTCCTATGTTTTCCATGCACCCCTTTGGATGCCAACAACCCCGCTAACTTTTGAACAATCTATGGTATAACCCCGGATTTCTGCTATGAGTTGATGACATGGGTGGCATACGTGTCACCATATGGGAAAATTATTGTCTCGAAGGTTGTGCAATCCATTTTTTAAAAGCATCACTCGATGATCCTTGTTGAGAATTATCCTTACAAGAAGGAAGAAAAAAGAGAGAAAAAGAAAAGATATGATGATCCACATGGCATGATCTTGTTACTACTTTATGAATTTTCTTGAGAAGTAATGATTGGAATAGTAGTGTTTTATATAGTCTTGATTTATCGATGTGGGTGTTAATAAGACACTTCACTGTTATGCTACTTGGGACATGAACTCTCTTACTCAATATTGCTATATTAAATATCCTAGTGTTCCTTGGCAAGCTGAGAGTTAACTAGAGGAATTGGATTGATTGTTTCACTTCTAGTTATTTATACTTATATTAAACTCTACTTTGATTGTCTTGAGTTATCAAAGCTTGTATAATGTTCTTAGCATATCTCTAACTTTGATGAACTTTTCAATATGAAAGAAGTGCTGGACGCATATGGCTACCAACTGTAAGTGAATTCATATTCTCGTGTTTCAAGTTTAACCGCTGAATTCCTTATAGTTCTTTTGTTTCTTCTTGCCTGAGGGCAATCAAGGTTTGAGCTTTGGGGATGTTGATGGCTCCAAAAAGCGGCATATTTCTCCGTGTTTAAACATTGTTTTTGTCAAGCAATTGACATTATTCTCTCTTGATTTTCCACTAATGACTAATTATTGCAAGGATATGCAAATCCTTCCTTCGATTTATGTTTCGCGGGAAATCACACTTTTATTGCGAAATCCGAAGTCATAAATGATAATTTTGAGGAAGTTCTGACGACCAAGTAATTCTGGATTTAATACCAGGCGTCAGCCAGCATGAAAACCACTGGTATGGGCGCGCCCCGCCCGACCATACGGGGTGGCGGCGGCTTTGTCTCGTCAAACCCTACAACTCTCGTGAAGGCGCCTATATATTTTGAGGTTCCTGCCGCCGCACAGAGGGATGCCATTCTCAGATTGCATCATGACACCACCAAAGGAGATCCACACCATAGTTCATCCCTTCCATCCCCATCCTCTCCATTAGCCATATCCATTACTTTGTACTTGAGATCTCCTTGTGATTTGGCGACAATTGTAAGCATATTTGATTTCAACCTAAGTATTGCACAATGTTTTCTATCCTTGATCTTATTGTTATGAGTGAGTAGTCCTCACGGGCTGCAGGCTGGGGAGAAACCTCACAATATTTATGTGTATCTAATCTATGAGAGAATTGTGTATTGGTTTGTAAGATGGATTTGTATCATTTGTTTCTTTTTCTCTTGCCTCAATCTTTGAACTTGTAGGTACTCAAGATCCTGGAGATCGATCAAGGCTTGAGGTGAGATGCTTGGCTAGCGGCAATCTCATAGGAACCTCGGTGATAACAAGGGTAGTACGATCTTTGCTTAGCGACCCATTTGGGATCACAACAACATCACCACTTAATGTTTTGATCTGTGTTTTACACTTAATAATTATTTGTATCCCGGTGCTTCATGGTACACTCAATTGGATTAAAAGGGTATTTTTATGCCTGTGGACTCTGAGGGGCTCTAGTATATTAGGATGTGTTGTCCATAAAAGATTATCTCTATTGGAATCTTACACATGAATGTGCTTATTATTATCCTTAATCCCATATGATATACAGCTGCAGGTGGATCTTCAACCCTGGCCTATCTCCATCCATTGATTCAACCACAATATAAAGTAAACTAGATTGGTCCGATAAACAAAGGTAAAATCGAAAAAACAAAATCTTGTAGACGTGTCCTTATTTTAATTCCTATTAGCGTTGTTTCCCAAGGATTCAATTAAACCTAGATCTGCTAGGGAAAAAACTACTATACCGCATCCGTAATCCGGATCGAAGGTATTAGCTCGTACTTGTTGGGAGTCATACATACCAATATATGTGGAGTGTGGACCAATGAGCGTCTCTACGAGCAATGGTTATCATTACCTCGTAAACTTCACTAATGATTTGAGTATATATGAGTATATTTACTTAATGAAACACAAGTCTCAAACATTTGTAAAGTTCAAAGAATTTTAGAGTAAAGTTGAAAATCAACTTAACAATAAAATCAAGCACCTTCGATCTGATCGAGGAGGCGAGTATTTGAGTTATGAGTTTTGCATGCATCTCAAGACTTGTGGCATTGTACCACAACTTACGCCAACAAGAACACCACACTGTAATGGTGTGTTAGAAAGACATAATTGCACTCTATTGGATAGTGTACGGTCTATGATGTCTCTTACCGACTTATCGATATCTTTTTGGGGGTATGCATTAGAAACGGTTGCACTTATTTTAAATAGGGCGCCATCCAAATCCGTGGAGACAACACCATGGAAAGAAACCAAAGTTGTCTTTCCTAAAAGTTTGGGATTGTGAGGCTTATGTTAAAAAACTACAACCCAGTAAACTCAAACCGAAAGTGGAGAAATATATCTTTGTAGGGTATCCAAAGGAAACTATTGGGTACACCTTCTACAACAAAACCGATGGCAAAACGTTTGTCGCTAAGAATGGTACCTTTCTCGAGAAAGAGTTTCTTGCCAAAGGAGTTAGTGAGAGGAAAATAGAGCTTGATGAGATTATTTACCCTTCTCTCCAAATATCGAGTGGCACAACAAAATATATTCTAGAACCGTCCTCAATAGTGGGATAGGAAACTAATGATGATGATCATAACACTCACATCAAAGCACCTACTCAAACACGTAGGTCTACAAGAATATGTGATGCTCCCGAGTGGTATGGTAATCTTGTTAACACGGTCATGTTAGTTGAACAAGACAAACCTGCAAACTACAAGGAAGCAATGGAGGGCCCCAAGTCCAAGAAATGGCTCAAAGCCATGAAATCCAAAATAGGATCCATGTATGGAATTTGGTGGATATTCCCGATGGCAACAAGGCTGTTTAAAATAAATGGATCTTTAAGAAAAAGACATGTATCGACGGTAATGTCACTGTCTATAAAGATCAACTTGTCACAAAGAGTTCCCTACAAATTCAAGGAGTTAACTATGATGAGACATTCTCACTCGTAGCGAAGCTTAAGTCTATTAGGGTTTTACTAGCAATTGCTACATGTTTCGATTAAATTTCATATCAATATACACATATTTATGTGGAGCTTCTCCTATGTATTGTAGTGTCTCTAACTACTTTGGACACGATATGTTTGGGGACCATATTGTATTTAGTGTTGGGTTAAGTACATTGGATAAATATTGGATGCTTGTTTATCAATCAGTAAGAAGTGGTGTCCACATGAAAATTGGAGGCAAGCTAGGATGATTGAGGAACTCTTATCCATTACATCCTACCAACGATAACTCAGTAACAAGTATATCTTACTCATGCATACATATCATGTTTCCAACCACTAGTAGGTTGCATCATGGCATGAATCCTTGTATTTGCAAATGTTATGTATCTTGTTTTGGTTTTAAGTAAAACCATTTGTTGCAAATGCGAATAAGTTAAGATGAGTGCATATAATGGGGACTATATAAAATCATGCTTATGATTCACCAATCCCAAATATGTCACTCTAGCAATTGTATTGTCTATAATTTTCTCAAATCCTCTCATGTGCAATAGTGATGATTTTTCAAAGTTGTTTTTTCTTTGTTTTACTTGCTGCCTTTCTCAATACAGTCCAACCATCTTATTTTCCCTTGGTGATAGTTGTGATATATTTTATGTGTTTGGTGTTTTAATCTCATCTCTTCAAGTTGATGATCTCGATGCCAATACTCAAGGTTTATTTTTATCTTCAAGGCATCTGTACTTAAATCCAACACATGGACTACAAGCAAGGCATATGAAATATTCCTTCATATAAAACTTAAGAAAAACATTAGTCCATAGGGATTATCATTTATTACCAAAACCACACATAGAGGCAATGTACCCTTACACAATGAGTCTTGACCCTATCAATAGTTCCCAACAAAATGGTGGTGCATATTGGAGGAGGATCTATGAACAATTCGAAGAATACAAGCTCTATGAAGATTACGTAAAGATGCACATGATCCGTAACCAAAATGCATTGTCTCATAGGTGGAGAGGCTTGCAATAACTTCCATGGATGTGTGGAGACCGTCCGCCGAAGGAAAACAAGTGGTGTGAATTTGACCGAGTTAGGATAATACCCAAACCCATACTTGTTTTTTTATTGTTAATGTAGTATGCACAGGGTATGAACACTTGCTTTATTTTGGTTTGTTTTGCTAGTTGAAGGAGTTGTTGGCTTCGTACAAGTCCAACAACGAGGAGGACTTTCCTTTCATGCATGTCTTAACCAAATTTGAGACTTGCAAGAAATTATAAAAAGTTCGCTACGCGCTCAACAACAACAAACCTTTTGTCGTGGACGCACCAGTGACTTCATCGGCCGACCGCCTTGTTAACAACGAGAAGGCCAAGGCCGAGAGGAATAGCGTGACGTTGATGACCTCAGTGGATGCCTCCTTTGAGAAGATGATGATCGAAGTGACATAGAACAACCAAGGCTATGATGTCAAGAACGATGAAAGGTGAAAGGGGATGTTTGCCAAAGCCGGTGCCAAGATCAAGATTAAGGAGGCAAAATTCGAGGTCGTCAAGGTCGCCGCAAATGCCAACATGCTCCAGGTGATGAATGTCCAAATGACCAAGGAAGCGAGGATCTTGACTACAGATACATCCAACATGAATGAGGAGACCAAGTGCTGGTACTCGGATGCTCGTGCATGCATCCTGGCGGCGATAAGGGAAAGTGCACTACCATCATCTGTACCGGCGTGGGCATCGTCAGCACCGCTGTGGGCATTGACATGGGATCTAGCATCGGGCCTCAACCTCGGTCTCTGCATCGACTACGGTGACCGACGACGGGCAGACGTTCATTTCAGTTTTGCAATATGATATCGCTGAACTTTTATGGCATTGTGAGCCATTATGTGACTTTGAACCATTTGAGAGACTATAGTCTATTTGAGTTTGGCCTAAATGATTTTGAGCTTAATCGTTGGGTTGTCGTCTGTCGATGTGAAGGGGTCTTCAAAACGCCGACAGGCAGGCTTCCCCAAAGCGAGTGCGAGCGGTGTTGCTAGTCACTCTTTGGGTGCGTCGATAGAGATACTATTGTCTCGGTCACTCAGAGTACATACACCATGTACCGTAAAACCGAAAAAGTCAATTTAACGATCATTTGATTCTTGGTGCACCTATCAATATTCCAGGTCGGTGACATGTCAGTTGTGGACAGAAGGCCATTTTTCCCATTAAAAAAAAGAGCTGGAAAAAGGCAATACTGCACAGCAGGTCGCATATTTGGCAGCCAGAGGGGGAGTGACAGTCCTCTCGTCTTCTTGATCCTTCCTGCTTCTGCTTCTCCGCCCATAAACTTCCACAACCTAACAAGGATTTCATTAGAGAGAGAGAGAGAGAGAGAGAGAAAGAGAGGATCCTGAAGGGAAAACATGGGAGAGGTAACTCGCTAACTGCTCTCCTGCCCCGCTTCCGAGAAATCCCCAATCGTGCTCTTGCATGCGCCGTCCTGGCAAGAGTAGTTCTCATCTATTTCCTCTCCCTGGAGTGGTTTCTTAGTTCTTGATTCCGGCAGCCGTATTTTAACTCTGCGGCTGGTTTGGTTGGATTCTTACCCCCTCATGATTTATTCCCCGTTCGGTTGGTCCCTTGGCTTGCCTCTCGGAAATTTGGGGCTTGTTCTATGAAATTCTTTGGTTGGCGTTGCATGATTTTGATTATTGACAGTACGCTTGCTTGGGGTGTGTTTTGGTCTGCTCGGGGCCTGCGAAATCTCATACTTTTGAACTGTATATGTTTTCTAGGAAGTCAAAGCTCCCGCGTAGGTGTTTCAGGCAGGGGGTTGGATGAAACCCTTTTGCAGGATTTGGTGGATTGAAGCCAAATTCTGTGTGATTTGTGACGATTTCTGGTGATTTTGATTGACAGTTGGGTCATGATTCGATCTAAAAAAGGACAGTTGGGTCATGACAGTCTCCACGAGGACAGGAAAATAAATGCTATGGACAGTAGACAATTAAGCTTGTCAATTGTGTGAACATGTTGATGGGAACTCCCATAAAAAAATGTTGATAGGAACTCACCTAAAAAAATAATGTTGATGGGAACTGTATGCTTGCTGTGTCATCCTTGTCTCGGCTCTTTGATTTAACTTTGGCATCAACCCTATGTTGGGTTTGTTTAGGTAAGGTATATAGGAAATTTCAGAAACTTCTGGGATTCTTGGTTTGGAAATTTAGACCCAGCATCTCCCATCAAAAGTGCTGTAGGATTTATGTTGCTGCTCTGCATGCAATATGCTGAAATAGAGCTAGTGCTAGGGAAGAAAGCATGCATTTCTGGAGATAGGAATGCTGATGATCATTTGCAAATCTTAAGGAACCCTGGGAGATAACCCGTGTCACTTGATTGCAAGAGGAATTTATGCTGTATGAATTAGGCACATCACCCAGTAAATTGTTGGTTAATTCCATTGGAAATGGAGGGCTATAAGTTTGCCATGTTGGGTTTGTGTTGTGTCGTGTCTATCTTTTTATATTGGTTCTGGGATGATGCTTCCTAGACTAGATATATTCCATTTGTAGATATGCTGGACATTCCTGCTTCCTCCACTGAACATTTAGTTCTTGATTGTATGCTTTTGTACTTGTGGCAGGATGTATTTCTTCGTTGGAATACTTCTCTTTATAGAACTTATATTTACATCCTTGATTCTGTTTCACATGTTCATCCATATGTGTGACTGTTTGCGTAGTGTGATTTAATATCAACTGTTTAGGGCATTGCAAGCGATTATGCATAAGCCAAAATTTTCTTCAATGATTATGGACAAAGTAATAGGAGGTGACCAACTTGCCATCGACAACTCTCTATTTTGGTTTAATGCTGGCAACATATCATGAAGGTTGTTTAAGGTGCCAGTCCAACTAAATAATTGGAAGTTCCTGCAGAAAATGTTGCTTGGAGCTAAGTGATGCCCTCATATGAAAAGCCAACACTTCTGTGAAATATGGAGAATCATCCAGGGAATCCTATTTCCAACTATGTAAGTAGTTGCTATTTATGGTGGAACCCTGAGATTTTCTGGCTTTTTGCACAACAGATGGCAAATTTATCAGCTAGCTTCTATACGTGTAGGATTTCTTGTCAGGGAACGGCTATCATACGAAGCAATCAGGTCATAAAAACTATGACCATGACTCCTCATTAACCAAGTCTGCCCGGTCTCAACAAGAAGCATCTGCAGTGAGTGACAGTAGTCTGAATGAGCAACATACCTCGAGGTCATCAACACAATCTGGTAATGCTTTATCTTTAACCACATTTCACACTAGTAATCTGAGTTTCTCTGCAGTTTCAGCTCTTATGATGTAACATTTTTTTCTTGTTTCTTTTCTTTTGTACAATCCTCTTGTATTTTTGTAATTTCTATATCAAAAATCAATAAAAATACACAGTAGAGTCCTACTGTTTCTGTAGAAAAAAAACATTTTTTCTATTTAACTCTTTTTGTGACACTGCTTCTGAATCTAGGTATGCCTTGTGTGTACCTGTACTTTTATTTTCCCTCACTCCTATACCGTCCTTCTTACCCGATGCCTTAACTCATCTTGTGTGTTATCTCAAAAGAAGAAGTGGAGAGCTTCTTTCATGTACTGATGAGACCTGATGGGTCTTTATCTTTTTTTATGGCTCATCTCTCTGATGATCTTCAAACTTCTGAAGCCCCTTTTACAGAGAGGTGAATTAATGCGTCTAGATCTTCATGCTGACAGTTATATCGATTTTATCTTTCAGACAATGATGACGACCATGGGAAGCCTGGCAAGGACATGATAAAGTCGCCTTTATCTTTGGGGAATCCAGAAGCTGCTTTCCCCCCTCCAAAGCTTGATTACAGCCAATCATTTGTAAGTTCATGTCATTGCGAGGATTATTCTTCTCTTAAATCTTATATGCTGCCTTTAGTTGACTAGCTATGTTTTGTTCTAGGCTTATATTCCTTATGCTGCGGATGCTTACTATGGTGGGGCATTCACAGGATATGCCTCACATGCCGTTGTAAGTTTATCTATCCTTTTAGTTCTCAGCTGAATCCTGATTTTTTTTCACAGTTCAAGGTGATAAGATCTCACATTAAATTTCTGTATAGTTCATTTAAGGTTTCATTTTTAAGTTCATTTGTGATTTGTTGAGTTCAAATTCTCATTCATTCTGTTATGACCTATGATGAATGGCACTTCAGAACTAAGTGCAAATCAAAGAATATGATTAATTAAAATCATGTTTCCATCCTGCTAAGGCACATGCTAGTTGTCATCTTTCATGTAATTGTTTCAGAAAAAGTTTCATGCATATCAGCAAACTTTTTTGCTCATTTCATTCAAAAAAAACAAGTGGCCCAGCATCAACAATTTATGGATTATTTACCCAGGTTCATGCACAATTAAATGGTGCAACAAACTCTCGGGTGCCACTGCCTGTCGAGCCTGCAGCGGAAGAGCCAATGTTTGTTAATGCAAAACAATACCATGCAATTCTCAGGAGGAGGCAGATGCGTGCTAAGTTAGAAGCCCAAAATAAGCTGGTGAAAAGCAGGAAGGTAATACAGAACTAAAGATTTTTTTTTAGCAATGCGCTCAAGAATTGGATTTGTTCCTGATACTGCCGTTGTACAAAGTCTGTTAGTCCTTTGGTATTTGCTGACTGCTACACCAGTGCATAGATTTCAGCTACAAATTCATTAGGCCCCTTGGTACTATTCAGGGTACTAATCTGAGACTAGAATACCTTTTTGTGCTATTCATTGGCAAAACCTCGGACAGAGGCATTTTGTTTCTTCTGTATTTAGTAGCCAAAAGTACATACAATGTTCTCCGCATCCAAAATTGTAACATCCAATTGTTCTAACATTGCCCCTTCTGTCCCAGCCATACCTTCATGAATCTCGTCATCGTCACGCCATGAAGCGAGCTCGTGGATCAGGGGGGCGGTTCCTCAACACAAAGCAGCTGGAGGAGCAGAAACAGCAGCAGGCTTCAGGTGGTGCAAGCTGCACGAAGTTCCTTGGCCCCACATTTGCGCCTTCAGCATCAGCAACGACCAACATGTCAGGTTTTTCAACAAGCGGCAGAATGCTGGCTAACCAGGAGCGCGCCTGCTTTCCCTCGGTTGGGTTCCGTCCACTGAATGGAGGGGACGGGAAACTGACCCCGAATGGTATGCACCAACGTGCTTCCATGATGAGGTAAAGCCTCCTCTGGTGCGCCGCCAGCGGCAATTCATCCTTGGCTTATTATGTTCACATGTACTGGAAATCTGGTTTGTGTCTCAGTTGGACCAAAAACATCGTTGGGTTCCTTCTGAGTTCCCTGTAGTTGAAAGAACTGGTGGAGCTGTATGTTGACACTGAAATCTTTACCTGATTTCTTTTGTGTACTCTGTTCCAATAAGGCACACAGATTGAACTGGGCGTGGTTGAGAAACCATAAGCATATCCTTCCTTACCTGATTCGTGATGTATCTAAAACTTTAATTCACAGATGGTCAGGAAGCCTGATGCATTCTGCTGTCATCCAGCAACTTAATAATCTGTATTGCCTAATTTTAGTGCCTGCTACTTTGCATCACATTTTGCATTTGATATGGTGACTCCAGCAAATCATGTTGGACTTCTGGAACATTAGCTTCTAAAAGAAGCTGAAAGTGATATAGATTATTGTAGTGATGGTACCATTTAGGTACACGAGCCAGTGGGAACAAGAGGATGGACAACTTAAACTGTATTTCTTATCTCACAATTTCAATGTTCATCAGCAAAGTTTAGCTTCTGACACCAAAATATTTCATCGGCTGTAGGATAGAGAATTGAATCTGAACATTGGTGAAGCATTACTCGCTTCCATATTTGTTACTAGCAAATGAAAAAAAATAGTATGCTGTCCTCAGGAAGGCCACTTAGTACTGAATGAGTTCAGGCACTCAAATTTCTCAAAATACTGGAAATCGGGTTTAACAGGAAAGATCTTAGCATTATCACGTCAATTTACAGACCCAATGGTAGACAATTTACAAGATGGGCCAAGAAAAGTTATGATGTAAAGTGGAAAATGGCTCTTCGGGTTTAAATGGAAGCACTCAACCTCAGCACCATTTCTAGCCTCTCAGCCTTACGGTAGTCATTATCAGTTAGGACTCCAACAGGGAAAGGTGTGATCTCCAGGACTAGGTGAGGACCAGGGAGCTCATCAAACAAGGCTCTTACATTGTAGCAGCATACACTCTCTCCATGTGCACTTTCCCTCCTAATTTGACAACCCTGATTGCAAGTTAAAGCATACAGTTAACAGAGCACTAATCTCGAAATAATCGTGAGAAACATGCCTAACATCTCAGTTTTTGAGACATGAGTAGACAAAACAGCTAGAGAAGTGTATTTGTTCTGGCTGGAGAATGAGATCACCTTATGAGTGGAAGCATCCACAAAATGGTCATCTTCAGATAGAACCAAAGCAATTTCTTTGAGAAGCCGGCGGCCTTCTTCATTCGAAGGAACTCCGTACATCCTCTTGAGTGTTCCTTTGGTCGTTGGTTTCCATTTGCTAACTAGCTTTCTCTTATCACCTTCTTTGTCACCTGAATAACAACACACACCAATTTCGTTTATGAATCCATAAGAACTATGTACGGTGTGGGTAATAAACTAGGACTTTCATTATCTTGTCCTCATCAAGGCGTCGAAGATGGATATCTACAGATACAGCCTTTTGGTGTTCACGATAACCAAGACACTTCCCCTGTGAATGCTATCTCTCTTTCATCCTAGATACAGAATTTATGGAAATATAATACTACTAATAGTATTCCACAAATGAAGCTTGGTAGGTTAACCATGTCGACAGTAGGCTGTATTATATATAAAAAAAGTAAATTACTGATCCCAGTAAGGTGATATTGGACACCGAAAAATTATCTCTTCAACCTTTTGATAGCTATAAATACGTTATACATAGCAAAACAGACACGAATAACTTGTCACCAGAACTGAATACAGTTTCAAAAGTACTTCTACAGCAACATCAGCACTGAAATTAAATAGACTAAAATGACTAGTCGCTAATTAAAAAGAGTGAGTGGTCGCTCACAGCACACAACCGAAGTCTGCAAAACTTTGGAATGGCAGACAAACAAAAGCACATATACATGTAAAGGCCTTGCAGTTTTAGAAGTTAGATTTAACAAGTACTACTCCCTCTGTTCCTAAATAATAAGATGTTTTCTTAAGCCGAATTGGCTTGCTAAAACATCTTATATTTAGAAACAGAGGGAGTACCATCAATTAGCAGACCTTCTCATTCTCATGTCAATAGCAAACAAACCCTCAGTAGCATGTTTCTGTTCCATGATAGTACCAACCCACGACATGAGGCATAACTGTGTTGCAAATGCAACTGGCCACCTTTTACTACATGTCAAAACTAAATTGCCATGTAACCTCCTCCGTATGACCATAACCGCACGCACGCACAAAGAATGCTTAGCCACACATTTTCAGTCCCAAAATGACCAAACATCACCCAAAGATGCAAAGTTGATTATCACTATGTGCTTTCCATCACGGTGGCAAGCAGAAAGCTTACTATCCTAAATATTCTCGAAAGAACATCTTCTTTCTTATCCATAATCCAAATTCTCACACATTAGAGAAGCACTAGCCCCAGATACCACAATCGCAATATTCACATTATACTCCACTAAACACAGTACGAGAAGTGGTGCACCAAAGATTTGTTGCATCGATAAAATTTGAATCTATACGCTACCTGGGGCTCCGCCACGGAGCTTGTCGGCCCACTTGGAGAACCCTAGGTCGCTGTCCCCGGCGCCGTCCTCGCCTCGAATCTCTGCACACACACCACACACAGACATGGAAATCAAAGACCGGTTTCTCCCCGGACCGAACACGGCCGCACCATCCATCATTCACGGCGCGGGCACTATGGTTACCATGGGAGAGGAAGGGGTTGCGCGGGGATCCCGCGAGGCCGATGTGGATGAGCGCGTAGTAGACGCAGAGGCGCCCGGCCCAGAGCAGCACGGGGTCCTCGAGCAGCGACGCCGCGATGGGGCCCACGGCGGCCGCGGAGAACGCGCCCGCGGCGGTGGCGCGTCTCGGCGGAGGGCCCGGGCGGACGGCGGGGGGAAGGAAGGGTGTCTTCGTCGGCGGCGCGCGGAGGGAGAGCGGGCTTGAGACCGCGACGCCGGCGGCGGGGGCGTGGAGGAGGTAGGCGAGCATGACGATTGGCGGAGATGCGGCTAACTGTACCGCGTTCGTTCGTGCGGGCGTTCACTCTGTTCCCTTTCTGTACTTCTCTTTCAGTGTTGTGAGTTGTGACTTGTTTCTGTCAGCGTTGTGGTGTGGAAGAAAAAGGAGAAGCCAGAAAAAGATTTTGGTTATCGATGATTTTTTGTGGTAGAAACTGTGTTAAGATCTTAATTCAGAAAATGCACAGAATACTCCACGATGAAGCTGATCTCTTTGAAATATCCAATCAAGCATGCAGATAGAGTTGTCGTCTTCGGATTTGGATAAGTACTCACATACAAGTGTGTGACATGTCACCAGATTGGCCTACGCAAAGACGCCATGGTGCATAGGACATTGGGCGCAGGAAATTATTTTTCTCGCTATCCGCTATGTAATTTATCGTACACCCCAACTCAATGTGAGAGCATCTCTATCAGCACTGTTCAAATCACAGCCGGCAGCACGGCCGGTACATCGCTATGGAAACGCCACATCGGCTATGTCCATCTCCAATACATATTTAGTCTAAAAATTGCAAATCCACAAAAATGGAAATTAAAGGGTTCACACGCATCCAAATGCAAAATTCAAAGGTTCGCACATAAGTTTCAGCCATCACCACGGACCACCAAATAGCCATCAAAGTTCCGCTACCAAAATACACATAGGTCGGCCAGCCAACTTCGATCAAATGAAGAGTGGTGCCACCTACATCACCTTTGGGTCCTCGTCACTCACCGAGGGTGCCGACTTGGATGCTGATGCAAGTGTCCCTGTTGCAGTCGCCGTCGCCGTGGCATGTGTTCGTGCAGGTGTCGACGTCGCCAAAGTCGCCGATGCGATCATGATACATTTCATGACATGCCTCGCCAACATATCCATCATCGACATGTTCGTCATCAAGATCTCTGTCTCCTTCATCTTGGCCAATGCAAACTGCGACGCCTCATTCCTCGCCTTGAGCATGTCGGCTTGGGCTACCATCTTAGCGGCTTCAACCTTCTCTCTATCAAGCTCCAATTTGGCATCTTGGTTCCCCAACATAGCCTTCCATATTGCACCGCTCCTGTCATCCCCATCTTTGTTGTTGGAGGAGAAGGATTCCATCATACTTTAATGGATGCATCAATTTCGGCCAATGAGGACGCGTCATTCCTCTCAGCCTTTGCCTTCTTGTTGCCGAGTGGGCGGCTGCTGATGTAGCCGGTGATGGGCGACACTATCAAATCACAAGTCTTGGCGGATTTTATTACAGATTGGACGGAGATGCCATATGCTACCTCTATACCAGAGCCAGAATATTGGGTGATGCACTTTGACGGATCAAAGCTACTCAATAGCTCGGTTGCTGGTGTACCACTATAGTCACCAATAGGGGAAAACTGCACTATGTTTTGCAGATCCACTTTGAGGCTACAAATAACATGGCGGAATATGAAGCACTCATTCACGGACTTCGCATAGCCAAGGATATTGGCATCAAGCGCATAGTTTGTTGTGGAGATTCCGACTTGGTTGCCCAGCAGGTGGCTGGCACCTGGAACACGCGGAACCCTATGATGGCGGTATATCGAGACGAAGTAGACGAGATAGCTAAGTGCTTAGAAGGCTACGAAGCAAGTATGTCAAAAGGGAGGAAAATGAGGCGGCTGATCTACGGTCAAAGCTTGGATTAGGGCACAAACCAATTTCGCCTGGCGCTTTTCTAGAGCATCTACGGACCCCATCCGTGAAGAGAGCGAACCCCGAGAATCTGGATAGAGTAGACTCATTTGTTCATACAGTAACAAAAGTCCCTCCGGCTTGGACAAAACCATTCATGGAATATCTCGTACACGGAACTTTGCCCATCAACGAGGTCGAAAGTCGGCAAATAGTACGTCGAGCAAAGGGCTATACCATAGTCAATGGGCATCTCTACAAAATAAGTACCACTGGTGTTGTAGGGTTTCGTAGCATGGAAAACAAAAAATTTCTACCGCATACAAACAAACAAGTCAAGATCTATCTACTAGATTGTAGCAACGAGTCGATGGAATAACTCACCCTCGAAGATTCCAAAGTGTTTAACGAGAGCAGATTCTCGTGGGTGATGTAGTCGTACTCTTTCCGATCTCAAGATCGCGTAGACGATCCTTCCGGCGCTGCGTTCCGGCAGCGCTCCCGCAGTCGGTCACACGTTCAGTACTCGACGAAGACCTTCCTCTCCCTTGTTCCAGCAGGCAGCAGAGGTTGTAGCACTCTCCTCGCGATTCCGGCAGCACAACGGCGTGGTACCGGAAGTAGAGGGGAGATCTCGCAGGGCTTCGCCTTAAGCCGGAGCGAGTATGGTGGAGTATGAGAGGGCTCCTCGGCGATCTAGGTTTTAGACACACCAAGGAGGAGGTGCTAGAGCCGGCGGCTAGGGTTTGGGGCACCCCAAGTCGGCGGCTAGGGCAACCCTGGGAGGTGGCGGCAGCAGCAGGAGGTGGTGGCGCCAATCTAGGGTTTTGGAGGAGAGGTACTTGTGTGCTAGGAGGGGCAGCCCTGCCCCTCCCTTTATAGGTGGGAGGCGCGGCCAAGGGGAGGGGAGTCCCTCCCCAACTCGGCTTGGAGGTGGGCCGGCGGTTGGAGGAGGGAATCCCTCCCCAACTCGGTTTCCCACTCCTCCTCCTCTTTCCAAAACTTGTCGTTTGACTTTCAAACTAGCCGTTTGACTTTTCAATTTAGGATTTAAATAAACCCTTTATTTTGGACAGCAAGGACACCTAGTACATGATGCAATCATTCCAACTTACAATGACACATTCATGTACCCTTCCCCCCCCCCGGAGTGCCGGACATTCCGGAACCTTCTAGAATGTTCCCGATGAAAACACCGGAACCATTCCCCAACTCCGAAACGGGACTTTCCTTATATGAATCTTATTCTCCGGACCATTCCGGATCTCCTCGTGATATCCCGAATCCCATTCGAGACTCCGAACAACATTCGGACTCTTTCTCATCATTCCATAACTACTCAAACAACGTTGAATCCTTAAGTGTGTCTCCCTACGGTTCGTGAATTATGCGGACATGATCGAGACGCTTCTCCGAACAATAACCAATAGAGGAATCTGGAAATTCATATGGCTCCCACATATTTCTACGATTACTTTGCGATCGAATGAACCACTTACATATGATATCAATTTCCCTTTGTCTCACGATAGTTTACTTATCCGAGGTTATGATCGTCGGTATCTCTGCATACCTAGTTCAACCTCGTTACTGATAAGTACTCTTTTCTCGTTCCCGTGATATGTGATCCCTTGTGAGCCAGTCACATGCTTGCAAGCTAATTGGATGACATTTCACCGAGAGGGCCCAGAGTATATCTATCTGTCATATGGATGGACAAATCCCACTCTTGATCCATGTGTTTCAACCAATACTTTCCGAACACTCAATGCCACCTTTATAGCCACCCAGTTACGGTGTGGTGTTTGATGTCATCAAAGCATCCATCCGGTAAAGGTGATATGCATGATCTCATGGTCGAAGGAATTAGATAACTATGTATCAGAAAGCATATAGCAATTGAACTATTAAAATGACTTGATCTTTATGCTACGCTTATCTATAGGAGTATGTCCACCATATCATTCTCCTAACGATATGATCTTGTTGTTAATAACATCTCAATGTTCATGATAGGGAAACCACAATCATCTATTAACCAACAAGCTAGTATTATATAGAGGCTTTACTAGGGACTTCAAATTAAGTTTACAAATCACACAAGTATTAATGTTTCCTTGTTAATACTATTATAGCATGAGTGTAAACATTTATCATAAACACAAAGATATAATAATAACTACATTTATTATTGCCTCTGGGGCATATCTCCAACAGGTGTATACCTTAAGTGTGTCTTCCAGCAAGAAGGTATTGAAATCCTTCGTGAGATCCATCTCGAAGATTGCGGGCATCACGCCGCTCCTCGATCGTTGGTCTCCAAAGCCTTCCGGCAAGGATTCTACTGGCTGACCATGAAGGTGGACGCTGACAAGCTGGTCGAGACATGCATGGGATGCCAGCACTATGCCCGACAACCACATGTACCAGCTCAAGAATTGCGAACCATACCAATAACTTAGTCGTTTGCAGTCTGGGGGCTTGACATGGTTGGTCCATTACAGATGGCACCTTGTGGGTTTACGCATCTGCTAGTAGCAATTGATAAATTCACAAAATGGATAGAAGCTAAACCCATTAGAAAGCTTGATGGGGCAACTGCCCTTAGGATTGTCTAGGATCTAGTGGTGAGATTTGGTCTCCCACATAGCATTATCCCCGACAATGGAAACAACTTTTCACTCGGAGAAGTGGAAGCTTATTGTTGGGAGAAGGGCATCCGACTTGATTTAGCATCTGTGGCACATCCACGGTCCAATGGACAAGTTGAGCGAGCCAATGTATTAATTCTATAGGGAATAAAGCCACGTCTAGAAGCACTGCTATATAGAGCAGTTGGAGTCTGGGCGGAGGAATTGCCATCTGTTTTGTGGAGTTTACGAACTACTCCCAAAAGATCCACCAGCTACACCCCTTATTTCATGGTATATGGAGAAGAAGCAATCCTACCTTCCGACATCCTCCACGATTCACCAAGAGTTGCTGCCTACGATGAGGATAACGCTGAATAATCTAGGCTCGTAGATGTAGACCTTCTCGAGGAAGAGCGTGTATTGGCATGCCAAAGATCCGCCATCTACTAGCAGAAGCTACACATCTACAATAGTCGCCGCGTTTGGCATCGCTCGTTTAAAGAGGGGGACCTGGTGCTCCGACTTAAGTAGAAGAAGTCACACAAACTATCCCCGCCATGGGAAGGATTGTTCATCATAAGCAAGGCGCTACTCAATGGTTCATATTACCTTGTTGACAATCATGAACAAGAGGATAGGCCAAACGAGGATCATAAGCGTAAGCGACGTGACCCAGATGATGACTATCCGGAGCTTGATCGGCCATGGAACATAGCACAGCTATGTCCTTTCTACACTTAGCATATTTTACTATCTACTGTGTACCTCTTATATGATCAATGAAATAAAGCTCTTTGGTTCACTCATATGCTTGAGTTTTTTACCTCCTTTAGTGTTCATTTTTGGATCATATAAAACTTTTATGTGCAATTTTTGCATTTGCACTTGTGAAAATTCCGCCTACGGGCGTTAGCTTAAATTTTCTGGTCTACGTTCTTTGTTGTTTTTATGTGGATTCTGGAGTAGTGACTTTTGGCACTCGAAGTCGACGATTTTGTGTTTAGGTTTTTGATGGTGCCATTGGGTATCATCACCTGGGCGCATAGTTCTGACTAAGGGTCTTCTGACTTACAAAAAGTCAAGCATAAAAACTAGAGTAATGGATAAGCCAACACTTGCTTAAAAATATATACATGCTGGAATTAGTTCTTAAGCAGTAGGAAGATTATAGCCATAGTTTTCCGCCTTAAGATAGAACCACTGTTTTCCGCATACATGCAACATCCAGAGGTGACAAATATTACATAGTGTTTTTTCAATTCTCTGGTGCAGGAGACTTCGAGGTAGCGTCGTCGGCCGCAGGAGAGCCATCTTACCCATCAACAAAGTCGGCAGCCTTGAGTGACTCGGAGGAGCTAGCTTGGTCGACATCGATTACCTCAAGAGGCATGAAGGTGGTTGCATCAACCAACTGGGCGACCCTAGTGTTGTAGCCGGCGAGCAAAGACCAGATAGCACCGTGATCGATCTTCTGTCCATCGTTTTCTACGTCCGGTAGGCCAGAGGTCACCGTGTCAATGTCGACATCATCATAGTGAGCCTTGACCATGGCTAGAGTCATCCTCGCGCCAGCCTAGGTACATGAAGCTTTCCAGCTTACGATATGCTCGGGGGCTTGGCGCAGGATCTCCGAATACTTCATGACAGAGTCCACTGCCTTAATATTGATGACTAAGGGCTTGGCGATCTCTTTTGCCTGGGTGATGGAAGTGCTGATGAAGTTGCCGGCAAGAACCATGCATTCCTTTGACGGAGGAGGATTATTGGTCAAATCAATAGGAGCTACATTTCCGACCAAAGTGTTTGATTACATGAGTTCAACCAAATAAGTTCAGAGTGTTGGAGATATGCCCTAGAGGCAATAATAAAAGTGGTTATTATTATATCTTAGTGTTTATGATAAATGTTTACATTCATGCTATAATAGTATTAAGAGTAAACATTAATACTTGTGTGATTTGTAAACTAAATTAGAGTCCCTGGTAAAGCCTCTTTGTAATACTAGCTTGTTGGTTAATAAGGTGATCGTGGTTTGCCGATCATGAACATTGAGATGTTATTAACAACAAGATCATAACATTAGGAGAATGGTATGATGGACATACTCCTATAGATAAGCGTAGCATAAAGATCAAGTCATTTCAATAGTTCGTTTGCTATAAGCTTCTGATACATAGTAACCTAATTCCTTCGACCATGAGATCATGCTAATCACCATCACCGGAAGGATACTTTGATGACATCAAACACCACACCGTAACTAGGTGGCTATAAAGGTGGCATTGAGTGTTCGGAAAGTATGTGTTGAGGCACATGGATCAAGAGTAGGATTTGTCCATCCATATGATGGATAGATATACTCTGGTCCCTCTCGGTGGAATGTCATACAATTAGCTTGCAATCATGTGACTGGCTCACAAGGGATCACATATCACGGGAACAAGAAAAGAGTACTTATCGGTAACGAGGTTGAACTAGGTATGTAGAGATACCGATGATCAAACCTCAGATAAGTAAACTATCGTGAGACAAAGGGAAATTGGTATCGTATGTAAGTGGTTCATTCGATCGCAAAGTAATCATAGAAATATGTGGGAGCCATATGAATTTCCAGATTCCTCTATTGGTTATTGATCGAAGAAGTGTCTCGATCATGTTCGCATAATTCACGAACCGTAGGGGGACACACTTAAGGATTCGATGTTGTTTAGTAGACATGGAATATAAGTAGGGAGACTGAATGTTGTTCGGAGTCTCGGATGGGATCCAGGATATCACGAGGAGATCCGTAATGGTCTAGAGAATAAGATTCATACACGGAAAGTCCGATTCCCGAGTTCGGGAATGATTCCGATGTTTTCATCGGAGAGGTTCTAGAAGGGTCTAGAAGGTTCACCGGACCGGAAGGGGAATGGTTCATGAATGTGTCATGGTTAAGTGGAATGATTGTATCATGTCCTTGGTCACTTGGTTGGGCATTTGCGACAGAGAAATAAAGCTCTAAATTGAAAGTCAAAAGGGAGGTTTGAAAAGTCAAACTAGAACAATAGTTTCCTAGTGGAAGAAGGAAAGAGTCCTTCCTTCTCTCCAACTTGGGTTTGGGGAAGGATGCAAACTCCCCTCTCCCAAGTTGCCCTCCCTCTCATAAATAGAGGGGAGGGGCTGCCTCAAAGCACCACAACCAGCCCTCCCAACCATGCGCCGCCGCCGGTCTGTCGCCGTCGCCCTAGCCACCACCGACACCTCCTCCTCCTCTCTGGCCTTCTAAACCGAGATCGCCGGAAATCCTAGATCCACCATAACCCGCACCGGCTTAGACGAAGCCCTGCGGGATCTTCCCTCTACTTCTGACACCACGCCTTCATGCTACCGGAATCGCTAGGGAAGAACTACAACCTCCACTGCATGCTGGAACAAGGGAGAGGAAGGTCTTCATCGAGTACGGAACGTGTGACCGACTGCGGAAGCGCTGCCAGAACACAGCGCCGGAAGGATTGTCTACGCTATCTTGAGAAAGGCAAGTGTACGACTACATCATCCACGAGAATATGCTCTTGTTAACCGCTTTAGAATCTTCAAGGGTTAGTACTCTAATCGACTCATTGTTACAATCTAGTAGTGGCTTGTTTGTGTGCATGCGGTAGAATTTTTTTGTTTTGCATGCTACGAACCCCTATAGTGGTATCAGAGTTGTGTCTATATGTAGATCTGTTGCACGAGTAGAACATAATGGTCATTATGGGCGGTGGTGCTTTTATTATCAATTGCTTTTTGTGTACTTTGCGTCTTGCGGTATGATGGGATGAAGCGGCCCGGGCTAACCTTACATGACATCGTTCATGAGACTTGCTCCACGCTTAACATGCAACTTGTATTGCATAAGTGGCTTTGCGGGTGTCTGTCTCTCCCATCATAGTATAGATTCAATTTACAACGGGCACTTGATAGTTCAAACATAAACGTTGTGGTTCTTGTTCATAAGTTAGAACGACACTTATTGAAAGCCCCAAACCACATAAAATATGCAAAGAAAATTAGAGGCGTCTAACTTTGTTTTGCAGGTGTGTGCTATGATGTGATATGGCCATGATTGTGATTATATATGATGTATGCAATGTTCCTTATTGTAAGTCGGCAACCGACAGGAGCCATATGGTTGTTTTTAATTCCGTTAAGACCTGCGGGTCTATTATTCAAAGTAGTTGTAATAGTTGATGCTGGTGGATGACAACCATGGAGCGGCACCATTGACCTTCACGCAATGCCGGTGATGATGGAGATCATGTTCGTGCTTGAAGATGGAGATCGGAAGCACAAGAAGAAAGGCCATATCATATCACATATTATGAATTGCATGTGATGTTAATCCTTTTATGCATATTGTATTGCTTAGTTCGTGACGGTAGCATTATAAGATGATCCCTCTCACAAAATATCAAGTTATAAAGTGTTCATCCTTAGTAAGCACCGTTGCTAAAGCTCGTTGTTTTGAAGCACCACGTGATGATCGGGTGTGTTAGATTATGCGGGTGTATACAACGGGAGCAAGCCAGATTTGCTCATGCGGAAGCTAAGGTTTGATCTTGACGAGCCTAGCTTGTACAGACATGGTCTCGGAACACGGATCACCGAAAGGTAAAGCATGAGTCATATAGTAGATATGATGAACATGTTGATTGTTCGCCATTGAAGCTACATCATCTCTTGTGTTTATGTGGTGGATTTGGTTCATGTGATCACTAAAACAATGTGAGGGATATTGTTTTGAGTGGGAGTTCACCTAGATTAATTTAACTATTAATTATAACTCAATTTGTCATAAACTTAGTCTAAACTATTGCAAATATGTTGTAGATCAATGGCGGCCCCTACCATCAATTTTAATGTGTTCCTAGAGAAAGAAAAGTTGAAAAACAATGGACGCAACTTCGCGGATTGGCTCCGCAACTTGAGGATTGTCCTCAATGCTGGTAATTTGACCTATGTGCTGGATGCACCGCTGGGTGACCCACCTGCAGTTGATGCTACCGATGAGGTGAAAAATGTTTTCCTCACTCGGAAGAATCAATACTCCATAGTTCAGTGTGCTATCTTGTATGGTTTGGAATCGGAGCTTCAGAAATGGTTTGAGAACCATGACCCACATGATATTGTCCGTGAACTCAAAATGATATTTGAGGCTCACGCGGCAGTTGTGAGTTATGAGGCTTCTGAAAAGTTCTTTAACTGCAAGATGGAAGCGGGTAGCTCCGTCAGTGAGCACGTGCTTAAGATGTCTGGTCATGCAAGCAAGCTTCAAAGCTTGGGTATAGTGATTCCTAACGCTTTGGGGATTCATCGTGTCCTCCAATCACTACCACCAAGTTACAAGAACTTTGTGATGAACTACAATATGCAAAACATGGACAAGTCGTTGCCCGAACTCTTCTCCATGTTAAAGTCTGCGGAAGTGGAGATCAAGAAAGAGCACCAAGTGTTGATGGTCAATAAGACCACCAAATTCAAGAAGCAAGGCAAGTCTAAGAAAAAGGGAAACTTCAAGAAGGGCGGTAAGAAAGTTACCGCGCCTGCGAAGAAGACCAAGGCTGGGCCTAAGCCTGATACTGAGTGCTTTTACTGCAAGGGAGAAGGTCACTGGAAGCGGAATTGTCCTAAGTACTTGGCGGATTTGAAGAACGGCAACATCAAGAAGAAATGTATATCCAATATACATGTTATTGATGTGTATCTCACTAGTAGTCGTAGTAGTGCCTGGGTATTTGATACTGGTTCGGTTGCTCATATTTGTAACTCGAAACAGGTGCTGCAGAATAGATGAAAACTAGTGAAGAACGAGGTGAGATGCACGTTGGAAATGGATCAAAGGTTGATGTGATTGCGGTCATCACGCTACCTCTTCATCTACCATTGGGATTAGTTTTATACTTAAATAATAATTATTTGGTGCATGTGTTGAGCATGAACATTATATCCGGATCATGTTTATTGCGAGACGGTTACTTGTTTAAGTCCGAGAATAATGGTTCTTCGATTTATATGAGTAATATGTTTTATGTACATGCACCTTTGATAGATGGTCTATTCTTGTTGAATCTCGATTGTAGTAATACACATATTAATAACATTGAAGCTAAACGTTTGAAATTGAGCGATAACTCGATCTATATGTGGCACTGTCATCTTGGTCACATTGGAGTGAAGCATATGAAGAAACTCCATTCTGATGGACTTCTTGAATCACATGATTTTGAATCACTTGAAAGATGCGAAGCATGTCTAATGGGTAAAATGACTAAGACTCCATTCTCTGGTATGATGGAGCGAGCTACAGACTTATTGGAAATCATACATACCGATGTTTGTGGTCCAATGAGTGTAGCATCGCGCGGTGGTTATCGTTATGTTCTTACCTTCATGGATGACTTGAGTAGATATGGGTATATCTATTTCATGAAACATAAGTCCGAAACTTTCAAGAAGTTTAAGGAATTTCAAAGTGAAGTAGAGAATCAACGTAACAAGAAGATTAAGTTTATACGATCTGATCATGGAGGTGAATATCTAAGTTACGAGTTTGTCGAGTATTTGAAGAAATGCGAAATACTTTCACAATTGACACCGCCGGGAACACCACAACGTAATGGTGTGTCTGAACGTCGTAATTGAACTCTCTTAGATATGGTTCGTTCTATGATGTCACTTACAGATTTACCGCTATCGTTTTGGGGTTATGCATTAGAAACAACCACATTCACTTTAAATAGTGCACCATCTAAATCCGTTGAAACGACACCGTATGAATTATGGTTTGGGAAGAAACCTAAATTGTCGTTCCTTAAAATTTGGGGTTGCAAAGCTTATGTAAAGAAGTTACAGCCCGACAAGCTTGAACCCAAAGCGGAAAAATGCGTCTTCATAGGATACCCGAAGGAAACTATTGGGTATACCTTCTATCATAGATCCGAGGGCAAAATCTTCGTTGCCAAGAATGGATCCTTTCTAGAGAAGGAGTTTCTCTCGAAAGAAGTGACTGGAAGAAAAGTAGAACTCGACGAGGTTGTCGAACCTTCTCTCGGACTTGAGAGTAGCACAACAACGGAAGTGGTTCCTGTGGCGCCTACACCAATAAGAGAGGAAGCTAATGATGTTGATCATGAAACTTCGGTTGAAGTTACTACGAAACCTCGCAGGTCAACGAGAACTTGTACCACTCCTAATTGGTATGATCCCATTATGAGTGTCATGTTGGTGGACAACACCGACGACCCTGCGACATATGAGGAAGCAATGATGAGCCCAGATTCCAATAAATGGCAAGAAGCCATGAAATCCGAGATTGGATCCATGTGCAAAAACCAAGTATGGACTTTGGTGGACTTACCGGAGGCCGGAAGGCTGTCGAGAACAAATGGATTTTCAAGAAGAAAACAGATGCTGATGGTAATGTTACTGTCTATAAAGCTCGACTTGTCGCAAAAGGGTTTCAACAAATTCAAGGAGTTGACTACGATGAGACTTTCTCACCGGTAGCGAAGATAAAGTCCATGAGGATTTTGTTAGCAATCGCTGCATATTATGATTATGAGATATGGAAGATGGATGTCAAAACGGTGTTCCTCAATGGAGACATTGATGAAGAGTTGTATATGGTACAACCCAAAGGTTTTTTTGATCCGAAAGATGCTAACAAGGTATGCAAACTTCAACGGTCCATTTATAGATTGAAGCAAGCATCATGAAGTTGGAATCAACATTTTGATAAGGTAATCAAAAGCTTTGGTTTTATACAAACTTATGGAGAAGCTTGTATTTACAAGAAAGTGAGTGAGAGCTATGTAGCATTCCTAATACTATATGTAGATGACATATTGTTGATTGGGAATGATGTAGAACTTCTTAATAGTGTCAAGGATTATTTGAATAATAGTTTTTCAATGAAAGATCTTGGTGAAGCAGCTTACATATTAGGCATAAAGATTTATAGAGATAGATCAATACGCCTAATATCATTGTCACAGAGTACATATTTGGACAAAGTTCTAAAGAAGTTTGGAATGGAAGATAGCAAGAAAGGGTTCTTGCCCATGTTGCCCAATATGACCTTGAGTAAAACTCAAAGTCCTGCAACGGCAGAAGATAGAGAAAGGATGAGTAAGACTCCCTATGCCTCAGCCATAGGATCTCTCATGTATGCCATGCTATGTACTAGACCCGACATTGCATATGCTGTTAGTTTGACTAGCAGATATCAAAGTGATCTAGGAGTGGATCATTGGACAACGGTCAAAAACATCCTTAAGTACTTGAGAAGGACTAAGGATATGGTTCTTTCTTATGGAGGTGATGAACAGCTCATTGTTAATGGTTACACCGATGCTAGTTGGAACACCGATCCGGATGTTTCTAAATCTCAATCTGGATATGTATTTATTTTGAATGGTGCAGCAGTTAGCTGGAGGAGTGCAAAGCAAAGCGTTGCGGCGAGATCTTCAACTGAATCGGAATACATAGCTGCTTCAGAGGCTTCACAAGAGGCAATATGGATGAAGGAGTTCATTGCAAAGCTCAGTGTGGTTCCAAGTGCGCTGGACCCAATGTCTATCTACTGTGATAACATGGGCGCCATAGCCAATGCGCAAGAACCAAGGTCACACAAGAAGCTGAAGCATATCAAGCTGCGTTTTCACGCTATTCGAGAGCATGTCCAAGATGGTGACATAAAGATTTGCAAAGTACACACAGATCTGAATGTGGCGGATCCGTTGACTAAACCTCTCCCGAGGGCAAAACATGACCAGCACCAAACCGCCATGGGTGTTCGGTATATTACCATGTAATCTAGATTAGTTGACTCTAGTGCAAGTGGGAGACTGTTGGAGATATTCCCTAGAGGCAATAATAAAAGTGGTTATTATTTTATCTTAGTGTTTATGATAAATGTTTACATTCATGCTATAATAGTATTAACAGGAAACATTAATACTTGTGTGATTTGTAAACTAAATTAGAGTCCCTGGTAAAGCCTCTTTGTAATACTAGCTTGTTGGTTAATAAGGTGATCGTGGTTTGCCGATCATGAACATTGAGATGTTATTAACAACAAGATCATAACATTAGGAGAATGGTATGATGGACATACTCCTATAGATAAGCGTAGCATAAAGATCAAGTCATTTCAATAGTTCGTTTGCTATAAGCTTTCTGATACATAGTAACCTAATTCCTTCGACCATGAGATCATGCTAATCACCATCACCGGAAGGATACTTTGATGACATCAAACACCACACCGTAACTAGGTGGCTATAAAGGTGGCATTGAGTGTTCGGAAAGTATGTGTTGAGGCACATGGATCAAGAGTGGGATTTGTCCATCCATATGATGGATACATATACTCTGGGACCTCTCGGTGGAATGTCATCCAATTAGCTTGCAAGCATGTGACTGGATCACAAGGGATCACATATCACAGGAACGATAAAAGAGTACTTATCGGTAACGAGGTTGAACTAGGTATGTAGAGATACTGATGATCAAACCTCGGATAAGTAACTATCACGAGACAAAGGGAAATTGATATCGTATGTAAGTGGTTCATTCGATCGCAAAGTAATCGTAGAAATATGTGGGAGCCATATGAATTTCTAGATTCCTCTATTGGTTATTGATCGAAGAAGTGTCTCGATCATGTTCGCATAATTCACGAACCGTAGGGGGACACACTTAAGGATTCGATGTTGTTTAGTAGACATGGAATATAAGTAGGGAGACTGAATGTTGTTCGGAGTCTCGGATGGGATCCAGGATATCACGAGGAGATCCGTAATGGTCTAGAGAATAAGATTCATACACGGAAAGTCCGATTCCGGAGTTCGGGAATGATTCCGATGTTTTCATCAGAGAGGTTCTAGAAGGGTCTAGAAGGTTCACCGGACCGGAAGGGGAATGGTTCATGAATGTGTCATGGTTAAGTGGAATGATTGTATCATGTCCTTGGTCACTTGGTTGGGCATTTTCAAGAGAAAAATAAAGCTCTAAATTGAAAGTCAAAAGGGAGGTTTGAAAAGTCAAACTGGAACAATAGTTTCCTAGTGGAAGAAGGAAAGAGTCCTTCCTTCTCTCCAACTTGGGTTTGGGGAAGGATGCAAACTCCCCTCTCCCAAGTTGCCATCCCTCTCACAAATAGAGGGGAGGGTCTGCCCCAAAGCACCACAACCAGCCCTCCCCACCGTGCGTTGCCATCGCCGCCCAAGTCGTCGTCGCCGCCGCCAGTCCGTCGCCATCGCCCTAGCCGCCGCCGACACCTCCTGCTCCTCTCTGGCCTTCTAAACCTAGATCGCCGGAAACCCTAGATCCACCATAACCCGCACCGGCTTAGGCGAAGCTCTGCGGGATCTTCCCTCTACTTCTGACACCACGCCGTCGTGCTGCCGGAATCATGAGGGGAGAACTACAACCTCCGCTGCCTGCTGGAACAAGGGAGAGGAAGGTCTTTATCGAGTACCGAATGTGTGACCGACTACGGAAGCGCTGCCGGAACGCAGCGCCGGAAGGATCGTCTACGCGATCTTGAGAAAGGCAAGTGTACGACTACATCATCCATGAGAATCTGCTCTCGCTAACCGCTTTGAAATCTTCGAGGGTTAGTACTCTAATCAACTCGTTGTTACAATATAGTAGATAGATCTTGGCTTGTTTGTGTGCATGCGGTAGAATTTTTTTGTTTTCCATGATACGAACCCCTACACAGAGTACCTGGTTTACAGAAGTACAAGACGGAGAATGCTTACCAAAGATGTTATCCTCAACTTGCTGGAGAATCTGCCATGGAGTCCCGTTCCTTTCGAAGGGTCTTGTAAGCTACAAGGTTGCGAGTATTTTGCTCAGCGGCATCTTTGTTGTATTCCTTGAGGATTGCAATTTCCTCCTTGAGGATTGCAATTTCCTCCTTGAGGCGGTTGATCTCCGTGTTTGCGGATTCTTGCATGGCAGCCATTGCATCTTCAGCGAGTCAGCCCTCTCTTGCTTCAGGATCTTGTTTTCGCTATCCAGCTCTTGTATATGCTTGGATTTCTCCACAATGTCCTTGGCCTTGGCCATAGCTTCTGCAAATCGGAGAAATAACACAGCACAATGAGTAGTCGGAAATTGATGATGCAAGGCCAAGTTAAGCGTGAAACTAAAAATAAAACAAACTCTTTCCCTTGGTGATCTATTCCTTCAAGAAGGCGGTTTTACCCTTTTCAGCTTCGAGATCCGCACGCATCTTCTGGAACTTCTCATTGGCGGTAGTCCTCCAAGTATTCTCATTCTGCAAAAATAGCAAAGTTACTTAGTCTACTTAGAGCATCTAGTCGGATAAGTATCCGCCTAGAGGCTTGGGGGCTACAGTATTGAAATTCACAAACACTATCTATGCTACTCTAAAAGTATCTAATCGGAATAATTCATTCAAACTAAATACTTAGGGGCGACAGTGCAAATTTTCTAGCTTAGTCACTCTTAGAGCATTCAGACCCAAAGACCTATGGTTTTCTGTCTAAATCCTTGGGGGCTACAGTGGGATATTATACATGAAATGCAAAAGGCATGCAAAACTTACAAGTGCGATGATCTTGAGATTGCTGGCGCTGTCGGAGAATATCTTGCTAAAAGCAAGCGTGTTTACACGGACGACCTTCGCCTGTTTGAGCAGCTCCTCAAGGTCACACGTAGGAGAAGTCGGCGCTGCACCAGGAGCCAGAGTTGAGCTACTCGGTGTGAGCATCGGGTAGACGATCTTGGGAAGCTCAGTTGGTGTCTTGGGTGCAACGACTCCGCCTACGACAGAAGTTCCACCTTCCACCGCCGCCTTACCGCTACAAGTGGCATCCTTAGCCGGAGCTTCAGCCACTTTAGAGGACTTGCTCTCCTGTGTCCCTTGTTCTCCGACAACGAGGGGCTCTGCAGTGGCGTCTGGGACCTCCTGAGAAGGAGTTGGGTCCACTTCCATGGCGGAAGGTTTAGATGCTACCTTTTCCGGAGAACTAGTTGGCACGGCAGAAGGTTGGACGCTTAGAGTAGGAGGGGAGATGGTGGGAGACGCTTGGACAAACATTTCGTTGATGTTTTTAGAAGCCCCCTATGTTTTGGAGGTCTTATTCAAACTCACACTAGTCTTCTTCCTGAAACATGCAAAAGTATAAGTACAGGAATAAGATAAGCAAAAGACAATGTCGGATGATAAGAAGCTTACACAACGGTTGGTGCCTTGTTCAAAGGGATACCGCTGATTCTTATTTTCTGTGCCTCCAGGGAGGCGGTGGATCTCTTGGAGGCTCCACCCTCCGTCTTCTTTTTCTTGTCTCCGTCAGCAGCGTCAGCTCTTCCGCTTTCACGCTAACGGGACCTCATCGTCGGACATGAGAGTGACATCCTTCATCTTGGGATCATAGACTTAGGGAGCCATGCTACCTTCGTCCAGATTCCCCAGCTGTTAAGTGATTACTAAGTGTTAGATGCAAATGTATGTGCAAAATGGAAGAACTGGAGTATATGTCATACACGGAAAATAAACGAGTACCTCTGGGCACTTGCCGCCCTCGAACATGTCGTAGGTGATGGTGAAGCCGCACTTCCGATCCTTAACCTTGACTATGTCTTTGAGGCGAAGCATGATGGAGTCACTAGAAAAGTTGTCCTCGGAGATACAGAGGCTATCCTTCCTATCCTTGGTGTACTGGTGCATGAGCTTCGCGCGGTGTTGCAAAGGCTAGATCCGCCTGATGAACCAGCACATGGCTAGGTCCAAGCCGGTCAGACCTGTGTCTACGAACCAGTAAATCCGCCTTACGGTGCGAGAGGCTTCGTCGTTGGAGGGGAGGAGGGCTTGGGATCTCAATGTCGGGGCTTCAGCGGTGGCCCCGTCGACAAAGTCTGGGTATGTTGTTTCTCGGCCAGCCAGAGGGATATCTGGGTCGTAGAAATATGTCCTCTTCCAATTCTTGCAGGATTCGTGACCTACAATGTCAGGGAACCTCCGGCCAGGCCAGATCTTGAAGCTAATGGTTCCGCAGTTCCTGAGCTCCTCCTTAATCACTTCGACTTCCCTCTTCACGGTGAAGAAGTAAATAAATAGATCTAACCTAGGCCTAGTTCCTAGGTAACCCTCGCACAACACCGTGTAGTTGCTAAGAGCGAGGATGCTACTAGGAGAAAGGTTCTGAGGTTGAACCCGGAAGTGTTGGAGGATTTGGATGAAGAAGTCGGAGATTGGGAGGGAGACGCCATGCACGAACTGAGCCTTGAGGTATACCTTTTCTTCGGCTAGGGGAGAAGGGATGACCTCCCTAGTCGGCGCTGCCCACCATACCAGGCCCTCCGTCGCGGGGAGGTACCCTTCGGCGAGCATCTCCTTGATGTTGCTCCCGGAGATTTCCAAGCCACGCCACTCCCCGTTGTGGGAGTTAGCTTCCTCCTCCAGTGGCTCTAGCCCCGCTGGAATTTGGTCGCCGTCAGTGGATTCAACCACCGCAGAACACGACACCACCACGCCCTTTGGCGGGACGTGGACAGAGCCCAATGAATTGGCCGTGGCCTCGCCCGACTCCGCCATCGATGGGGCATTGCTGCTGCTGGCCATTGGAGTAGATGGAAGGTGACTGTGGATTGGAGAAAAGGCTAGGGTTTTCTCTGTGAGCGCGAAGAGCTCGAGGAGAGGCTTGGCTAGAGGAAGAAGATGACACGAGGAAGAATGAGGTGAAAAGATAAATTTCACCGCGGTTATAATATATAGTACTCGACGTCAAGATTCGTGCAAGTTGATTCAACGATTGATGTGTGGACGGTGCGTGCGCGGAAATTTCGCCATGTTCCCACCGCCACCGCCAATGTTTCGTATCATTCACGTGGGAAAACGGCTATGATTACGTTCTCTGCATGTGTGAGTTACGAGGCGTCGCTGACCTATGGTCTACGTCACTCTACTGACATGGGGCAGGTGAATAGTCCCATCTGAAGATTCCGGCATGGGTGGATCCCGTCCGGCCATGAGAAGAGTACGATGGAAAGCTCAGTGATTCTCCGACTTACATATTGAAGACGGAGAACATCGCAGGGTTCTTGGGAGGACTACAAGGTATTGCTTAAAGATTTGCCGACATCCATCTAGACGGAGCATTCAACTTGAAGAGACAAGGCGGCGCAAGATCTAGGAGTTCTCTGGGGGCTACTGTTGGGGATATGCTAAATGGGTATCACCATTGCATATCTCTAATCTGGATACCCCAAGTGGCCCACAGTTGGTAGAAGGGCATATGGCCTACTGGACGACCCAGTTAGATGGATCCAGAAGGGAGGCCCATGCCGGATGAAGGAAGGCTACGGTGGAGTCATCAGCATATCCGGAGCCTTGGAGTGCAAGACACGTTAGACTAGTTGTATATCGTGTAGGACTGTGTAACCTGTCTGGCTAGGACTTTCCCTGTAACCCTAGGATCTGGCGTCTATATAAGCCGGACCTAGAGGAGCCTTTAGGGCAACAATTAGATAACTTAACTCATATCGCGCACAGCGAACCGATCCCTGTAACCCGGTGTATTGTCGTTATAGTGAGTTATAGCAGGAGTAGGATTCTGCCACCGTCGTGGGATCTGAACCTGGGTAAACTGTGTCACCTCGTACCCGCCAACCTTCCGCCTTACCCCACGTCTCTAAACATGCACTGTGAGGACCCCTCCATGGTGTACTTGTCGGCAATACCATGATAGCCTGCTAGAACAAGGGAGAGGAAGGTCTTCATCGAGTACCGAACATGTGACCGACCGTGGAAGCGCTACCGGAATGCGGTGCCGGAAGGATCATCTTCGCGATATTGAGATCGGCAAGTGAATGACTACATCAACCACGAGAATCCGATCTTGTTAACCACTTTGGATCTTCGAGGGTTAGTACTCTATGAACTCGTTGCACCGATCTAGTAGATTACATCTTGGATTGTGTGTATGTTCATGCGATAGAATTTTTTGTTTTCCATGCTACGGACCCCTACACTAGCTCCCTTCGACGCCAACAAGGTGGTCACCCAAAAGCGCTCCTGGTCGAACTACATCATGGAGGGTGAGACCGTGGTGGTGGAGAAGTTGTACCAGCGAGTGAAGGAACTCCAGCCGGTGCGAGGCAAGGAGGTCTACAGTGTCGACATCATCCGGACGTTCCTCAAACGTCGGGTGCAACCCCTCCAAGCAAGGGCGTACCCGATGTTTATGTACTCCATTGTCACAAACCCAACAAGAGTGTTGGATGAGGAAATGTCTTCAGCCAACCTCGACCAGGTTCTGTGACCCTTGCTGAAGTATAAGGCTGACGAGGACCTGCCGGGGAAATCTCTAACGGGAAGGAAGTTCCTCGGGTGAGTTTCCTGCGTGCACGTTGTGCATTTTTACTTATTTGTGTCTTCTGTTTTTGACGTTGGCATGTGTATCTTTCGCTCTGCAGGAGTTTAAGGTGGAGGGCATGATGCCTCCCCTTCCCAAAAAATATACGGCTGCGCCAGATGGAGGGGACGCAGAGTCTGAGTCCACGCCCTCCCGTGCGCAGTTGCCAAAGACGGAAGCCCCCGAGCATAGCAAAGGGATATCTCGTAGGAGGACCGAAGCAAATGTTCGGATGGGGCGACACCGCCAACACCGAGAGGACCCGCCTTCCTCGAGCGATACACTAGGGATGAAGGTGCAACCTCCCCCATTCATGCCATTCCCCTCCAGGCCATGTCTCCTCACCCGTCGGCCAAGAAGAAGAAGAAGAAGAAGAAGACGAAGGAGAAGAAGAAGGAGAAGAAGGAGACACCAGTCTTCAACCTCTCCGACATCCCGTCATGAGTGTCGAATGATTTACATTATTGATTGTATTTATCCTTGTTGATGCTTTAAGTGACTTGTTCGCATTTGTCATATTAGAAGGTCGTCCTCAGCCGAATCCGTAAAGGATGAGACTGAAGAAGCCGCGGTGGAGTCGAAGATGTTGCAGAAGGGGCATGCAACTGCCTCCCTGAAGATACCGGTCAACTCCGGTGGTGCCGCATCGAGCTCCTCCAAGCTGAGGACTCGAATGGTCTTCACCCGGAATACGCAAGCCACTCCGTCAGAGTCTTCGGGTGGCCACATAAGTTCTTTTTTAGTTGACATGGGCGAGCCTGACTTTGCCTATTTATTTTTCATATCCCTTCATCCGCGACATCAGTTGCCTCGGTTAGCAATATCTTGCCCTAGAGGACCACCTTCAGCAGCTCCGAGGTGCGTGTACTACTTCTATTTATCTGAGAGTACTAATGAGTACCATTTTTGTTGATCCTTTTCTTGTTGATTGTAGTAGACGAGAACAATGAGGCTTTCCGCAAGCTAAACACACTCGAAAAGAGTCACAGCCAGGCGGAGACCAAGGCGAAGGATGCCGTGGAGGCCTTTCAGCGTTACCAGCAGGAGGCCAGGATCGCGAGCGGCAACTTGCGTTTGCCGCTTTTGTCACGACCCGGGATCAGGGCTAGACAAATACCAGATCCTCATATGATATAAGCCTAACCTAAATTCCAAAACACGCAGGGAAAGATCGGTAACATTACAGAACATACAAACCATACACTAATAAGGTAAACTCTTAAGAGAGTTACAAACCAGTCATACAAACCAGGGGTCACAGACCCATCATTACATCAAACAACGAAAGCAAACAAGTTGTTCTAAACAACAAACTTAGCAAAGGGCCTAAGAGGCCATAAACAGAAGTAGCGACCCTTCCATAGATCCTAGGCTGCTGCCCGGGAACCCCGACTACTCGTCGACTTCGATGTAGAAACCAACTTTAGTTGGAGTAGCTTCATTGTAGAGAACACCAATGAAGCAAGGCTGAGTACGGGGTGTACTCCACAAGACTTATGGCTAGTGGAGTTATTTTTGCATAAAGCCATCTTTTGTTTTCAAAATAAGAGGGATAAGAAACTCATCTAGTCAGAGCATTTTCAAAAGGGGATAAGAAGACTACAACTCTAGCTCTTCAGAGCCATCTTCGATATCCACCAAGTATCATCATCAACTTAACCTCTCTTCCCGGACTACCCCCTCAACAACCCCGAGGAAGTATTCCGGATCTCACTTTAGTTGACAAGTTTTATCATTCGGTTATAGTTCTCTATGATCACAAAATCCGTTCCCAAGTCGTCCATAACCGTGGACACGACTTTTCGAAAAGATTAATAACCCTGCAGGGGTGCACAACTTTACCCACACGTACCAACCGATTCTTGATGCCAAATTATTAGCCCTCTTCCTTGCTTTCGCAGAGAATGGTTGACCACGACCTTTACCTTGCTTTCGCCGAGACCATGAGTCACGCACTAAGGAGATGCCGCCGTAACGGTTCGAGTCCCAATGTCGGTCCCTAGCGATGTGAACAGGGTTTGAGATTACGGATGTCGGGCATCTCCCATTCCCTGCCACGCTTACCTACATGTATGAAAGAACCTCCTTGACCTCCATTCAAGAGCAACCAATATGCGTATGTCGAATGGAAAGCCCGAACTATGTGACTCATGGAATCTACTAGGCAAGTTAGTGAGTCGAGGGGGTTTCCAGGCCCCCGTGTGGTTGTACGCTCGTCTTGGTTCAAGAGGCGAGAACATCAGGTCCTAAGAGTGGCAAGTATGGGACTACAAAAACCACAACCCACGTGGCCTCCCATACAAGCCTTAGCATGTTTATCATTCATATCTAATCACATCACAACATCCTACCATACTCGATTCATTCGCATCTCCGGTGCATCACATGAATGATCAGCATCAGACCACTAAGCATGGCTAAGATTGACTGAACTGTGGCACTAGCGATGCTCATAAGCCAAACCCTAGTTATGCTAGGAGCGGTGGATCAGGTAATATAGTTCACAAAGGAAAACATGCATCAGATATGATTACTCTGTCTACTGATAAAAGATTGTTGAACCAAATGCATATGACGAGAATGAAATACTTTGTAATCATAGGATTCATATGTATGAGTGGGGCTTCTCTTGCCTTGTTCGTTGTTGGACTGATACTGCTCTTCGGTGGCGTTGACTTCAGCTTCGGGTTCGATTCCTATTCGCGAGAACCAATCACCGGAAAAGAGAAAGCAACACTCAACACATGGCATGTGCAATGCTCATACAATATGGATGATATGACAAGTTAAATAGTGTTGAAAATAACCCTAGAACATGTTTGGTCATTTTAAAGGGGGTCCGAGATATCCAAACCCTAGAATAGGGGGATCTTCGGAATCACCTTGGGGTTCAATTGGTTCTTCTAATTAAACTTTCCATCAAAGTTGATTAATAACGTATGATTATAGCTTAGTTAGATAGGTTTCATTTTTCTGAACATTTTGGTATATTATTTGTATTTTTTTGATTTAAAATGAATTAGTTATGAATTTCCCAAATTTTAATTCATTTTAAATCATTTTTGGAATATTTGAAATAATTTCCAAACTTAGGCCCACATGTCAGATTTTTAATCATTTCAGAAAATATTTACAGAAAATAATAAAACCCTGACAGGAAGGGCCCACCTGTCATATATTTATTAAATACAAAAATCATTAAAAGAAAAAAAAGGAAATATGACATCATGATGATGTCATGCTGACATCATCAATGGCTTTGCTCTCAGATCGATGATGAAGTTGGAGATTGAGCGCACACGAGAGGCTGCGGTGGTGGGCGTTGGAAAGAGGGGAACTAGGCGAGTCGAACCATGGTGGCGCCGCCAGAAAATGGTCGCCGGAGACGGCGATGCGACGACGGAAGTGGCGGTGAGCGTCGGTGCACGGTGGGAAGGATGCCAGGGAGAGAGAGGGAGGAGACAGAGGGGTCTACGAGAACCGGTAGCTCACCCTGAGAGTGATGGTGGTGACGGCGACGCCGGGGGTGGTCTGGAACGGCCGGAATCGACGAAGAAGGCAGTGGCCGGAGCTCGGGAAGGTAAAGTCAATGGCGACGATTCCATGCGTTTCCGGTCGATTCCTTTGGCAGGGATGATCAGTGTGGCGAGGCGAAGCCAGTAGTGGTCTCAGATGGCGAGAGGGTGGTCGGAAATGGCGGGGGACGACGGAGCCCGAGGCTAGGGTCCCGTCGAGTTTTGGGGAAAAGCTACAGAGGCCAGGAGAGAGAGTGAGATGGGTATGGGGAGGAAGATCTCGACGCGGCGGTCCTTATCCTCATCCTCGCAGGCGGCGGCGCGCATCATAGCATTGACGAGATCGACGGCAAGGGTGTTGCCAGGAAGCTGCTTCGCCGACAGCTCGGGGAAGAAGAAAAGAAGAAGACGACGAAGGGGTACAGGCCAGATGGGCTGAGGTGGGCCGGCTGCTGGGCTGCAGCTCGTGCACTGAGCGGCGGGTAGGAGGAGAAGAGAAGATGGGCTCGGCCCAGTAGCTAGGTTAGATAGATTTTTTTCCAGGAAACTGTTTTCTATTTCTATTTTCTGATTTCTTTTGTACTCTGAATTCAATTTTTTTTGAATAATTTCAAATTACAGGAACTTTTATAAAGTATATAAAATAATGTGGAACCCTTTTATTCACTTTGGGTTCCATTCATTTTTATAGTTTTTCAAATATAAAACCCATTTGAATGGTTTCAAATAGAGAGGGAAGTTAGGGTTTAGGGTTTTGTTTGTTCTTTCTTGATTTAATCAAAATGCAAGTGTTATGCATGCATGAAATGCTCAAACATGTCCTTATTTATATTACACAAAAGGGTGGTATGTTACAGCTTTACCCCACTTACAAGAATCTCGACCCGAGATTTCTAGGTTTTAGAAAAGAAGACAGGGTACTCAGATCGAAGACGATCTTTGCGTTCCCAGGTTGCTTCTGACTCAGAGTGATGAGACCATTGAACTTTCAGGAACTTGATGGTTTGGCGACGAGTCTTGCGCTCGGTTTCAGCAAGAATACGAACAGGGTATTCTCGGTAGGTTAGATCAACTTGGAGATCCAAAGATTCATGGTCCACACCACGAATGGGATCTTTGAAGCAACGCTTGTTGAGACACATGAAAGACATCATGAACCTATGGAATAGGTGAAGGTAGATCCAATTGGTAGGCAAGCTCACCCCGCTTGGAGAGAATGCGAAAGGGGCCAACATAGCAAGGATCCAATTTCGCCGGTTTTTGTCCAGTTCAGAGGTGTTCGACATGTTCTCCCATACATGAATTGGAAAGGTGCCATGCCCAAACTAGATTGAAAACTGTTGTTGTAGGAGAACTCCACAAAAGGAAGACATTTCTCCCAGTTCTTTCCAAAGGATATGACACACGCTCTGAGCATGTCTTCAATAATTTGATTCACTCTTTCAGTTTGACCACCAGTTTTAGGATGATAAGCTGTACTGAAGGAAACTTGAGTTCCCATTGCTTGTCGGATACTAGCCCAGAATTTGGAATTGAACAAGCTTCCACAATCAGATATGATCTTCTTGGGAACACCATGAAGAACGACGATCCGGGATACATATAGCTCTGCCAACTGGCTTGCATTAATGCTTTCCCGAACAGCAAGGAAGTGAGCAACTTTGGATAGTCGATCAGTAACTACCCATATGGCATCATGTCCAGATTGTGTCTTTGGGAGTCCAGTAATGAAATCCATACCAATTTCACCCCATTTCCACTTAGGGATTTTTAACGGCTGCAAAAGTCCAGCAGGCCTTTGGTGTTCAACCTTCACACGACGGCAAACGTCGCACTCTACAACAAAGCGAGCGATTTATGGTTTCATTCCACTCCACCAAAATATTTGACGGAGATCTCGGTACATCTTGGTACTACCAGGATGGATAGATAGAGGGGATTCATGAGCTTTCAGTAGGATTAGATCTTTGATTTTCCGACTGTTTGGGACCACTAGCCGGTTACTGAAGTATAGAATACCTTGATCATTGACGGAGAAACATTTAGCTTCACCGCTTGCAACATGTTCCTTGATCTTGGTAACTTCATCATCTTGCTTTTGAGCTTCCTTGATTTGATACTCGAGAGAAGATTTTATTTCAAGGTTCGCGAGGAATCCACAAGGAACCACTTGAAGGTTAAGACGCTTGATTTCCTCGTAGAGAATAGGTTGGGCTTGTGAAATCATCAGATTGTTGCAATAAGACTTCCGACTTAGCGCATCAACTACGACATTGGCTTTGCCGGGTTGATAGTTGAGACCCAAATCATAATCTTTGATGAGTTCCAACCATCGTCTTTGCCTGAGATTCAGATCTGGCTGGGTAAGGAGATACTTCAGACTTTGATGATCCGAGTAAAGTTCGCAACGGTTACCGATGAGGTAATGTTGCCATTGCTGAAGAGCATGAACAACAACAGCGAGCTCGAGATCATGGGTTTAATAATTGTTCTCATGTGGCTTCAACTGTCGGGAAGCATAGGCCACTACATGACCATCTTGCATCAACACACAACCGAGCCCATTGGAGAGAAGCATCACAATAGATGACAAAGTCCTTGCTTGTATCCGGAAGGACAAGCACAGGGGCGGTGGTTAGCTTAGTTTTCAAAGCTTGGAAGCTTTCTTCTGCCATTTCTGACCATTCAAACTTCTTATCTTTCTTAAGAAGATCCGTCATAGGCTTGGCTATCTTGGATAAGTTCTCAATGAATCGGCGGTAATATCCAGCCATTCCAAGAAAACTTCGGACTTCCTTGACTGAAGTAGGTGACTTCCATTCCAGAATGGTCTGAACCTTATCCGGTATGACAGGAACACCACTTGCAGACACAACATGACCAAGGAAGACGAGCTCTTGTAACCAGAACTCACATTTGGAAAACTTGGCGTAGAGGGGATGTTCACGAAGTTTAGTTAATACCAAACATAAATGTTTGGCATGCTCTTCTTCGGTCTTGGAGTAGATTATAATGTCATCAATGTATACCACGACGAACTTGTCGAGATATTCCATGAAGACGGAGTTCATGAGCCTCATAAATGTGGTAGGGGCATTGGTTAACCCAAAGGACATCACTGTATACTCGTAAAGACCATAACGAGTTGTGAATGATGTCTTTGGGATATCCTCCTTTCTGATCTTGATTTGATGATACCCTAATCTTAAATCCATTTTGGAGAATACGGTGACACCACTTAATTGATCAAAGAGGTCATTTATCCGGGGAAGTGGGTACTTATTCTTGATTGTCACCGCGTTGAGTGGACGGTAATCAACCACCAATCTTGGAATATTTGTATCCCGCTTCTTGACAAAGATGGTAGGGAAACCCCAAGAGGATGTGCTAGGTTGGATGTATCCTAGACCCTCTAACTCTTCAAGTTGCTTCTTCAACTGAACCAACTCATGAGGAGGCATGTGGTAAGGTCTTTTGGAGATAGGAGCAGTTCTAGGAACTAGCTCTATGACAAACTCCACAATTCGATCAGGTGGCATGCCAGGCAGCTCTTCAGGGAAGACGTCCGGGAAATCACAGACTACAAGGACATCTTGGACCTCGGGAGTGGGTAGAACATCCATGGCATACAACTCCGAGAAAGGTTTAAGGACTGCTGACGGAGACTTTGAACCATCAGTCCAATACTTGACAGGTATGCCGGCAGGAGAGGTCACAGAAACTGTTCTGAGTGCACAGTCAATGACGGCTTGATACTTGGTTAACCAGTCCATGCCTAGAATGACATCAATGTCACATGACTTGAGTGCAATGAAAGAAGTGGGGAACTTCTGGTAGGCTATGTCAATCTCATTCTCATGACTAACCATAGTGGTGAACCAGCTAGAACCCGGGGAATGGATGGTCAAAGGGGTGGACAGGGGTTCAAAATTTATCCCATGCTCTTGAGTAAACAAATTTGACATGAATGTATGCGATGCTCCAGAATCAAACAAGACTGTTGCGAGAATTGAATTGACGCGGAGCATACCCAGAATGACGCGTGGATCTTCCTGAGCTTCCTCAACAGTGACATGGGTCAGAAGACCATGTACAACACCTTGAGATTTATCATTCTTCTTTGCCTGCTGATCATTGCGTCCGACAACCCTTTGAGAACACTCCCTTGAGTAGTGACCAGGCTGACCACAGGAGTAGCAGGTAACTCCGGTGTGAGAACCAGCAGAAGAACGAGAATTTGCTCCACCAGTATTTGATTGTGGCAGACGAGAAGCATTGCCAGAGGACTTGAGTGCATAAGGAGCACGAGGCACAACACTGTATGGAACAAAGACACGGCGCTTATTGTTACCAGAGGAAGAAGCACGAGAATTTCCTTCTTCACGCTTCTGGGAGACTTCCATATCCTTCCTTCCATGCTCCAGAGTAAGAGCCTGATTGTGCAAGTCCTAGAAGGACTGGAAGTTGAAGGGCAACAACTCGTAGTGAAGTGCAGGGTTAAGTCCCTTACGAAACAATTCTTGCTTATCTTCATCATTGGTCACATCCCTGGTTGCATAACGAGCCAGGCGAGTGAACTCACGCCCATAGGTTTCAATATCATTGCGCCCCTGAGTCAAATCCAGAAACTCCCTCCTTTTGAGATCCATGACGGGCTTAGGGATATATGAGGCACGAAATGCTGCAACAAACTCCTTCCAGGTAACAACATGTCCCTGAGCTTGCAGATTCTGAAAACCTTCCCACCAAACACCAGCCTCACCTTCCAGTTGATAGGTGGCGAAATTGACATGGTCAGCAGGACGGACACGAAGAGCATTGAACTTGCGCTCTATGGTGCGAAGCCAATCATCAGCTTCAAGGGGCTCCTTGGAGTGGGTGAATATTGGAGGAAAAGAGCGGATGAAATCTCCAAGTGTGACACAGTCATCAGGACGACGTTCAGTGTTCTGCGCCCCACGCTCCAGAAGGCGTTCATTCCTCAGACGGTTGGTCTCAATGTTGTTGAGAACCTCGGCCATTGTGGGAGGTGGCGGAAGTCCCTGATCAGCATTGTTGTTTCCTCGACGGCCAACAGAACCACGAGTACCAGACGGCATCCTGAGGAGAAAACAGAAACCATGAGAATGGATTCACCAAAAAGGGTACAACAAAGGATGGCAAAACCATATAAAAAGATCATGGTAGAGGTGAACATGTGGATGAAAATTTTATCAATGTGTTAAGTATGGCAGTAGAACAAGCATACGAAACGTATACACTACCAACTTAGATACAAACCATAACAATGGAATGCAAGCATGATATAATACCAACAGATCACAAAAGAATAGAGAGCGGGATTGGAGGCATCCTTAGTAGAGTTAAAAAACAATGCTCAGGTGCACAGATATATCTTGGAAACTCTGAGCCTTGCAAACAAGTACGGAGTACTAGGTAAAAACAACCCAAACCCGTATATCCTAAGAGTTTGAAATGATAGACGAGAAGTGAAAACTTTGCAAATAAAACGAGGTAAGATAACTCAGCAATAGAACAACCTTGGATAAGGAGTAAAAAGAGTCCTATTCAGAGTTTTGCAAATGGTTTTTAGATTTCAAATAGTTTTCTCAAACTCTAGACTCAACATCGACCAGCTAGAAGGGTTTCCTACAAGCAGTCCTACTCTGATACCAAAATCTGTCACGACCCGGGATCAGGGCTAGACAAATACCAGATCCTCATCTGATATAAGCCTAACCTAAATTACGAAACATGCAGGGAAAGATCGGTAACATTACAAAACATACAAACCATAAATTAATAAGGTAAACTCTTAAGAGAGTTACAAACCAGTCATACAAACCAGGGGTCACAGACCCATCATTACATCAAACAACGGAAGCAAACAAGTTGTTCTAAACAACAAACTTAGCAAAGGGCCTAAGAGGCCATAAACAGAAGTAGCGACCCTTCCATAGATCCTAGGCTGCTGCCCGGGAACCCCGACTACTCGTCGACTTCGACGTAGAAACCACCTTCAGTTGGAGTAGCTTCATCTGTAGAAAACATCAACTAAGCAAGGCTAAGTACAGGGTGTATTCAGCAAGACTTATGGCTAGTGGAGTTGAAAGGTTAGGATGTCGCCTAGAGGGGGGGGGGGTGAATAGGTGATTAAAACTTTTCCTAGAGTGGCTCAACAAAGGCGGAATAAAACTAGTGTTTACTTTGTTAAGCACAACCTAGAACAACTAAGGTTCACCTATGTGCAAAAACAACTTATGCTAAGCAATACAAGAAACAAAGTGATAGCAAGATATATATTACTTCAAGCACGAAGGCTATCACAATGTAAAGTGCATAAGTAAAGAGCTCGGGTATAGAGATAACCGAGGCACGCGGGTACAATGATATTTTACCGAGTTCCTCCCAACATGGAGTACGTCTCGTTTGGAGAGGGTGTGGTATCAAACCACCAAGGCCACAAAAGGCCTCCCTTATTATCCGGTGAATCTCACCCCAACGGGATCGATCCACACTTCCACTATCGGTGCACTTGTCGGTGGCAACCGGAACCTCTCACAAGGTTGGGGCACTTCTCCACAACTTAATAGGAGGCTCCCAACAAACGCCACCAAGGCCACAAAACCGTCTAGGGTTCCAAGAACCCAAGAGGGACAAGCTCCAATGAGTAACTCAAACCAAATCCTCCGAGGAGAACACAAACCGATGCACCAAATACAAATGGCAAGAACACCACAAAGGTGTTCAAATCCTTCTCTCCCAAATTCCACCAAAGCTACAAAAGCTTATGGGGGAATAAGAGAGGAAGAACAATGGAGGAAATCCACAAAAGACTCCAAGATCTAGATCCCAATATGTTCCCCTCACTTAGAGGAGAGATTGATTGGTGGGATTGTAGATCTAGATCTCCTCTTTCAAATCCCTCAAGAATATGCAAGAATCATCGGAGGGATTGAGAGAAATCAAGCTCAAGAAGGTAAACAATGGAGGGGAAAACTTGCAAGAATGGTTAAGGAACCATTGGGGAAGAAGGCCCCTTATATAGGTTCCTCCAAAATCCAACCGTTGCATTCTAAAAACGCGATTCCCGGTACTACCGGACTTTTTCCCGGTACTACCGGACTTTCTCGGCACTACCGGACATTCCCTGGGGTTCCTGAGGCGCCAAACGCATTTTTCTCTGTGCTCCCCGGTACCAAAATGCGGTACTACCGGACCCCGGTACTACCGGATCCTGGTCCGGTACTACCGGTCATCACAAAACGAAAATAGCCATAACTTTGGCATCCGGACTCCGATTTCGATGATGATGGGCTCGTTTCGAAGAGGACAACAACCTCTACAAGATCATGCAAAGAAACATCATAGTCCAGCAAGGGAGTATAGATCCAAATGACGAAGTAAAAAACCTTTTGCCGCGCTAGGTACTAAAATGCGGTACTACCGCTTTTTGGTACCTAGCCCGGCAGTGGCTTTTGGAAACTTGTCAAAAACCTTCTGCCGTGCTAGGTACTAAAATGTTGGTACCTAGGAGGGAAGTGGCATTTGGAAACTTGCCAAAACCTACTGCCGCGCTAGGTACTAAAATGCGGTACTACCTCTTTTTGGTACCTAGGAAAATTCAAACCTCTATAACTTTTGATTTGTAACTCCGATCGACCCGATTCCAATTGCATTGGAAAAAGGACGACATGAGCTACCCTATGAAAGGTGAAAATATTGGTTATCACCAAGTGAGAATGTATCATGTATAATAATGTGAGATACCTCACTTGGTGAGGAACCGAAAAGCCGCCAAGATCAAAATCGCAACAAGATACAAACAAAAGATCTGATTTTGATGAACAAGAGCTTGTTATGGAGATTACCACAAGCTCTATATACTCACATGGATAAGACCAAATAACAACCAAATATGATTATGCAAATATTCAAAGGTTTGAGCTCTCTCCGAACGAAGTGAACGAGTTACTCATTCGAGAGCCCCTCTTGATAGTACGGCTATCTATACTAAACCCGGTCTCCTACTAACAATATGAGACCGACAAAAGGGAAAACCTATCAAGATTATACCTTTGCCTTGAGCATTCCACTTGACTTGATGTATACGATCTTGCCCTTCTCAAGATGTAACGCCTTTCTTAATTCCTCCTCATCGATCCATGATCACCGGGAATGGCAAGCATCAAACATGAGATCTTCTATAGATGGTGCATTTTGAGCTTACACAACACATCTTCTTCTCATTTCATCGATCTTGAAGCCAACACATGCTCCAAGCGATGCTAATGGACAAATCCTACAAGTATAACTTAATACACACAATATTCCATAAAGATTGTCATTAATTACCAAAACCACACATGGGGGCCCACATGTTCTTTCAATCTCCCCCATTTTGGTAATTGATGACAATCCCTTTAAGAGGGTTTATATAAGGAATCTTAATGAACAAAATGGTAACACCAATATCAAATACTACATAAGTATGTTATATTGGTACCACCACCATATATAGAGCAAACTCCCCCACAATCTATGCATGTGTGATGAACTTGAATTTCATTGCATATATTGCCAATCATTATTATTGGTGGAGTTTCCTATATATATACCACATGCTAAGCAACAACAAAGATGCAATAGCATGAAAGGAAAATGCTTAAAAACAAACTCAAAGCATAAACCATTTCCCTTAAACCCTCTAAAACTTCTCCCCCATTGGCATCGATTGCCGGAATGGGTGACAAGTTCTAGAAGGCAAAGATGTGCATTCGCACATATCCAATGATGAATACTTGGAAGGGAGTAGAACTATATCGAGGACCCAAAGATTGCCAAAGGAATAAAATAAAACGACGCATCACAAATGACACAAGCAATCACAAGATACGACAAACCAATTTGAAAATAACAAATGAGTCCAAATGGAAACCACAAGATATTATGATACGAGTAGATGAGTGTTTTAAATAACAAATTGAGAAGCTCCCCAAGATTTGTGCAAACTTTAAAATAGTTGCATTTCAATACAAATTGCAAAAATATGGAATCCTCGCTCCCCATAAGCATTTAAAACACATCAAATGAAAGATCAAATAAATGCTTAAATGAAATAGATAAGTTCCCCAAGATTTTGCACACTTTAGAATCGTTGTATTTAAATACAAAAATGCACAAATATGGAATCCTCACTTATCCATAAACATTTAAGGAACAATAAATGAGAAATAAGACAAATGAGCATTATTAAATGAATTAGATGAGCTCCCCAAAGATAATGCACCAATTATGATAATTGTATTTGGGAACAAGGTGCATAATCATGGAATCCTCACTCATCCAAGTTTATTTAACAATGCAAGGCATGAGAGAACAAATATGAGTTCCCAAATATGCAAACAAGAGGAACTAACACTCATAGGAAATTAAATTTGGAAGCCACTTAAGAATCAAAAGGAATAGAAAGGTGGTCTCCAAGGATTAAAAATCAACTAAAATTATCTTCTCATATGTGTATATGTCTATAAGTGGAAAACATCACAGAGACATATGCCAACAAAGAAATATGCACACATAAAGAAGATATACAAGAAGGCATATGAAAAGCAAAAATGAAGTCATAATATATACCAATAAGATTTTTGCTTCAAAGCATGGCCAAAGGCTCAAATCTATCTTATTGTACATTAATGAACTTCAAACACCAACACACTACATATATTACAACTATAACCAAGGGAAAAAGGAGAAAGTTGGAATATATGGAGAAAGGCAACAAGTATCATAAGATAAAATAGACTAGCAAAAATCTCACTATTGCACATGAGAGAAGTTGATGAAATGATAGGCAATAAAATTGCTAGATTGACATATTTGGGATTGGAGGATCATATGCATGATTTTGTATAGTCCCAATTATATGCACTCATATCAACTTAAACACATATACAATATTGAGTCCTCTTAAAACCATGGCTAGAACTACAACAATTACAAATAAATTAATTCATGCTAGAAGGCAACCGACAAACGGTTGGAATCAAGATATATGAGCATGAGAAAGAGATACTTGTTACCGAGATATAATTGGTAGGATGTAGAGGATATGAATTCATTGATCATCCTATAGCTTGTCTCAAATTTTCATGTATGCACCACTTCTTCAAAATTGAGAGACAAGCATCCAATATATCTCCAATGTACCTAAAACACAATTAAGTACAAAATGGTCCCCAAACTTATTGGGTCCAATGTAGTTAGTGCAACTACAATACATAGGAGAGACTCCACATAAATATGTGCATATTGATATGAAATTTAATTTCATGCACAACTTAGCCGATGAGATTTGGTGGAGTTTCCCCTATATATTGGATCAAAGAAAGCAAGCATGCCATAATATAAACATATAGTAAATATGCATGCATAAAGCTTTAAAGAACCAAAATGGAGATAGAATTTGAACAAAAACACCAAGTAAATCGAGATTGCACACACAAGAGTGTGACATGACAAACTATTTCCAAATTGTATCAAAGAACCAATCCAACACATGGAAGGTCACAAGTTCAACAAATGAACTAAGCTAAAGCCAAAATAGAAAAATATAGATAGAAATAAAAATGCTTAAGGATTTAGCTCATTCTAAAATGGTCAAATCATGAAACAGGAGTGAGACAAAACCAACTCCCAAAAAGAGCAAGGTTCCAACAAGAAACCAAACTCCCCAAACTTCTCATGATGACACAAATACCAAAACGAAAAGATTGAGGTTCCAAGCACATAAAACCTGATATGGATCAAACAAAGAAGCATAAATATGAGTGTTCTAAATAATATAGGAGAGCTCCCCCATGGATAGTGCAATATATAGGATTTTCCTTTTGAATGCAAAATGCACACCAATGGGATCATCACTAGTACCTATAATAAATAAAACATAAGAGGATACCAAGAAAAGTAAAAGGATCCAAATGTAGCAAGGAATACATGGGAGCACACAAAATATTTACTTGGCCAAAGATAGGACAAGATTGAGCAAAGGACAAAGTGAATATGATCAATAAATTCTACCATAAATATAGTACTCATTGTCCAAGGACAAGAAATATTGGGAATCATTTTCCCAAGGTATCTTGCATGGATATCCAAGATCATAGTCACAACAAGAAGCATATAACAAAATATAAGAATTAAGCATGATACTTCGAACAAGATTCTTGGTAGCTTCCAATTGTCACACAATCACTAGTGATTAGAGTAACTTGAAGCAAATGGTTTCCATGCGGATATATATATATATCTAAATATGAGGAAACACATACCAAGAAGCACTCTCACAAACAAGATCCAAAATATGATCAATAAAGGCATTCAAGCAAATTGGAACTTGTATGAACACATGTGTCACATAGGATCTAGATAATTATCAATATCAATTTGAAGTGACACAACCTCGAATGTTCACATTTTCTAGGATTGTAATAAGCACTAAGCATATGACTCCCCCATAATGTGATACTACCATAAAACCAACACGAGGCAAAATGATACAAATAGAGATAATTAATGGACATTATAAAACTTAAATTTCTCATGAGACTTATACCACATAGAGACTAGACAATAATCCAATATAAATACTAGGTGGTATTCCTCATGTACACATATTTTTAGGATTGTGGAATGCCCAAGCATAACACTCCCCCAAAATGGGATAATCCATTAATTTCTCACAAGAGCCAAATAAGATATCAAATATAATCAAGAAAGGCTCAACCACAAGAAACACACACACATGGAGATCCACCTAATCATACACAAATATGCTTGATACCTCAAGATAATTAAGTGGAAAGCACAACATGGACAAAATCATGGAAGATACAAAACCAACACATGCACAAGGGGGCGAGTAACTTTCAATGTAAAGAGTTTAGCATATGTTACCGCAAGGAGGAACATTAGGAATATAATATAATCATGATAATCCAAATGGCTTGGCTTGACAATAATAATTGATGAAGATCCCTCAATTCTTCATAATGTAGCCAAGTCTCCAATGCCCTCCAACAATACCTATTGATCAAGTTTTGGCTTGTTGGTCCCCAACCAAGTTGGGTCCTAAGAGGTTAGTCACAATAGGCTTGGCAACCCAAATGGTTCTTTTCTTGACACCACATTGAGCACCAACAAATTTGGCAAACACATTGCCAACCTCATCCTTACAAAGAGAATAAGCATCATCAATAATGATAGGATGGGATGAGGAGTTACCAATAGTGCATGCGGAAGAAATGTGCCCCTTCTCACGGCATATGTAGCAAGTTCTACTCTTGCTATCTTTCTTCTTAGGTGAAGCCACAACTCGAGGAAGGGCTCGAGTAGTGCTCCTAGGAAGAGTCCCATTAATGGCTTTAGGTGGAACTTGAGGCCGCTTCCCTTGATGCTTCACACTAAGAGGCTTTTTCTTCAATGGGCAAGATCTAACATGGTGCCCTTCTTCCTTGCACTTGAAGCAAACAATGTTGGCCGAATTCTTGACTTGATTTTGGCCATTCTTCTTGTTATCCTTGTGCTTCAACTTGATAGTGGACTTGTTCTTGACATTGGAGTTGAATCCAAGCCCACTCTTGTCATTGGGGGATTTTTGCACACTCAAGATTTTGTTGAGTGCAGCCTTCCCTTGATGACCCTTTTTCAAGTCATTCTTCAAAGAAGTGACTTGAGCCTTGAGCTCTTTGATTTCCTCTACATGGTTAGTTTCAACAAAAGTACTATAGGAAGTAGATGCTACATTGTTAGATCAACAAGGAATGAATGTAATTCATCACAAGATGTAGCAATGTCATGAGTGGATGAATTACAAGGACTAGCACATGGCAATATGACATTTGGAGTAGATATAGTGCTAATGTCCACATGAGTCCCACTAGATGTTACCTTTGACATGATGGCCTCATGAGCTAACTTTAGCCTACCATGGGTGACTAGAAGATCCTCATGCGAGCTCGAGAGATTAACATGACTTTCTTCTAATTTTCCGTAGTTGCTAGTTAGCAAAGCAAGTTGAGCCTTTAGCTCAAAATTCTCCTTCAAAATAGATGCTTCACAAGAAATAGAGTTAGTAGCACAAGCATCATTATTATTAGCAAGAGGTTAGGGCAACTTGTCAAGCTCTTTTAAATATGAAGCTTTAAGTTGCTCATGTGACTCGGTGAGTTTGATGAGCTCCCTCTTAACGACTCGAGAGCCATTTTCGAGGTTCTTAAAATCCTCAACAAGTTTAGCATAAGCAACTTCAAGATCATCATTTTTAATCTTGAAGGAGTTAGCCACCGCAAGTTCTCTATCATGGGATTCCTTTACTCTAGATAGCTCTAAAGCAAAGTTCTCCTCAAGAGATTCCTTAGTGGTTTGTTCCTCTTCAAGAGCTTTATTTAGGTTTGCAATTATATTAGCATACTCACGCTCAAGACTACACATTTTATCAACGTTGTTATCATGCACCTCAATTTGTGTTTCTAACTTATTAATATGTTCTTTGCTCTTAATAGCAAAGTCCAAGTTTTCAACAAAGTTAGAGCAAGCAATATCCTTTTTAACAAGGGAACGATAAATAATCTCACCCTTTTCATATAAATCATCAATATTAAGCTCTTCTTCCACATTATCCACATCCTCCTCATCACAAGAGGTAATGGGTTCCAAAGTAGGAGTTACCTTAGAATCCCTAGCCATAAGGCATAGGTGGGTACCGAAAGAAGGTGAAGATGAGCTTGCATTTGTGGCTTCATTCAAAATCATGTCTTGTCCCATATAATCTTCAGTTTCCTCTATATGGTTAGCAACACAAGCACTAGAGGAAATGGAAGTATTTTATCATGGCAACAAGACAACACACGCATATCATCATGAGATTTATTCAAGTCATTTCTACATGATATGCAAGGAATATTAACACAAGCATGTAAGAAGTTTGTAGTGCTAGAAGTGTTAAAGTCCAAAGATAGATCATTGCAACTAGATAGAGCTGAGGGATTATAAGTAGTAAGCACACTATCCAAATTGCAATTTCTATCACCACTCACCATATCATTACCTTGTGAAAAGTCACATGTTGTTGAACTGGTAGGGGATGAGAACTCATCTCGACCGGAAGTGGAAGCAACACAATCATCCTCAATAATGTTGGACACACCATATTTATCTTGAAGTTTTGTCCATAGCTCATGAGCGCTCCAAAAAGGAATGATTGAAGATGTAACTACATATCTCAAAGCATTAACAAGCACATTAGAGGCTTGAGCATCGAGATATAAGTTTTTCTCATCCTCACAAGATAGATTTTTTAAATCCATAGGAGGAGAAAAACCTATATCTACAATACGCTCCAAATTTGGGTCCGTGTCTCGAAAATGAATGAGCATGCGATTTTTCCATATACCATAATTTGTGCCATCGAATGTGAACATGTCATTATGCACTAATCCTCTAGCCGACATATTTACTCTCAAGGCGGTGAAGCCTAAAATGAGAGACCGGGCTCTGATACCAATTAAAAGGATACAGATGTTGCCTAGAGGGGGTGAATAGGCGATTAAAACTTTTCCTAGAGTGGCTCAACAAAGGTGGAATAAAACTAGTGTTTACTTTGTTAAGCACAACCTAGAACAACTAAGGTTCACCTATGAGCACCAACAACTTATGCTAAGCAATACAAGCAACAAAGTGATAGCAAGATATATATTACTTCAAGCACGAAGGCTATCACAATGTAAAGTGCATAAGTAAAGAGCTCGGGTATAGAGATAACCGAGGCACGCGGGTACAACGATATTTTACCAAGTTACTCCCAACATGGAGTACGTCTCGTTTGGAGAGGGGGTGGTATCAAACCACCAACGCCACAAAAGGCCTCCCTTATTCTTCGGTGAATCTCACCCCAACGGGATCGATCCACACTTCCACTATCGGTGCACTTGTCGGTGGCAATCGGAACCTCTCACAAGGTTGGGGCACTTCTCCACAACTTAATTGGAGGCTCCCAACAAATGCCACCAAGTCCACAACGCCACCAAGGCCACAAAACCGTCTAGGGTTCCAAGAACCCAAGAGGGACAAGCTCCAATGAGTAACTCAAACCAAATCCTCCGAGGAGAACACAAACCGATGCACCAAATGCAAATGGCAAGAACACCACAAAGGTGTTCAAATCATTCTCTCCCAAATTCCACCAAAGATACAAAAGCTTATGGGGGAATAAGATAGGAATAACAATGGAGGAAATCCACAAAAGACTCCAAGATCTAGATCCCAATATGTTCCCCTCACTTAGAGGAGAGATTGATTGGTGGGATTGTAGATCTAGATCTCCTCTTTCAAATCCCTCAAGAATATGCAAGAATCATCAGAGGGATTGAGAGAAATCAAGCTCAAGAAGGTAAACAATGGAGGGGAAAACTTGCAAGAATGGTTAAGGAACCATTGGGGAAGAAGACCCCTTATATAGGTCCCTCCAAAATCCAAACGTTGCAGCCTAAAAACGCGATTCTCGGTACTACCGGACTTTTTCCCGGTACTACCGGACTTTCCCGGCACTACCGGACATTCCCTGGGGTTCCTGAGGCGCCAAACGCATTTTTCTCTGTGCTCCCCGGTACCAAAATGCGGTACTACCGGACCCCGGTACTACCGGATCCTGGTCCGGTACTACCGGTCATCATAGAACGAAAACAGCCATAACTTTTGCATCCGGACTCCGATTTCGATGATCTTGGGCTCGTTTCGAAGAGGACAACAACCTCTACAAGATCATGCAAAGAAACATCATAGTCCAGCAAGGGAGTATAGATCCAAATGACGAAGTAAAAAACCTTCTGCCGCGCTAGGTACTAAAATGCGGTACTACCGCTTTTTGGTACCTAGCCCGACACTGGCTTTTGGAAACTTGTCAAAAACCTTCTGCCGTGCTAGGTACTAAAATGCGGTACTACCACATTTTGGTACCTAGGAGGGCATTGGCATTTGGAAACTTGCCAAAAACTACTGCCGCGCTAGGTACTAAAATGCGGTACTACCGCATTTTGGTACCTAGGAAAATTCAAACCTCTATAACTTTTGATTGATAACTCCGATCGACCCGATTCCAATTGTGTTGGAAAAAGGACGACATGAGCTACCCTATGAAAGGTGAAAATATTGGTTATCACCAAGTGATAACGTATCATGTATAATAATGTGAGATACCTCACTTGGTGAGAAACCGAAAAGCCGCCAAGATCAAAATCGCAACAAGATACAAACGGAAGATCCGATTTTGATGAACAAGAGCTTGTTATGGATATTACCACAAGCTCTATATCCTCACATGGATAAGACCAAATAACAACCAAATATGATGATGTAAATATGCAAAGGTTTGAGCTCTCTCCGAAAGAAGTGAACGAGTTACTCATTCGACAACCCCTCTTGATAGTACGGCTATCTATCCTAAACTCGGTCTCCTACTAACAATATGAGACCGACAAAAGGGAAAACCTATCAAGATTATACCTTTGCCTTGAGCATTCCACTTGAGCTTGATGTATACGATCTTGCCCTTCTCAAGATGTAACGCCTTTCTTAATTCCTCATCATCGATCCATGATCACCGGGAATGGCAAGCATCAAAACATGAGATCTTCTATAGATGGTGCATTTTGAGCTTGCACAACACATCTTCTTCTCATTTCATCGATCTTGAAGCCAACACATGCTCCAAGCGATGCTAATGGACAAATCCTACAAGTATAACTTAATACACACAATAGTCCATAAAGATTGTCATTAATTACCAAAACCACACATGGGGGCCCACATGTTCTTTCAGGAGTTTTTTTGCATAAAGGCATCTTTTGTTTTCAAAATAAGAGGGAGAAGAAACTCGTCTAGTCAGAGCATTTTCAAAAGGGGATAAGAAGACTACAACTCTAGCTCTTCTGAGTCATCTTCGATATCCACCAAGTATCATCATCAACTTAACCTCTCTTCCCGGACTACCCCCTCAACAACCCCGAGGAAGTATTCCGGATCTCACTTTAGTTGACAAGTTTTATCATTCGGTTATAGTTCTCTATGACCATAGAATCCGTTCCCAAGTCGTCCAAAACCATGGACACGGCTTTTCGAAAAGATTAATAACCCTGCAGGGGTGCACAACTTTACCCACACGTACCAACCGATTCTTGATGCCAAATTATTAGCCCTCTTCCTTGGAAGGCCGGCAGAGAGTGGTTGACCATGACCTTTACCTTGCTTTCGCCGAGACCATGAGTCACGCACTAAGGAGATGCCGCTGTAACGGGTCGAGTCCCAAAGTCGGTCCCTAGCGATGTGAACAGGGTTTGAGATTACGGATGCCGGGCATCTCCCTTTCCCTGCCACGCTTACTTACCTGTATGAATGCACCTCCTTCACCTCCATTCAAGAGCAACCAATATGCGTATGTCAAATGGAAAGCCTGAACTATGTGACTCATGAAATCTACTAGGCAAGTTAGTGAGTCGAGGGGGTTTCCAGGCCCCGTGTGGTTTTACGCTCGTCTTGGTTCAAGAGGCGAGAACATCAGGTCCTAAGAGTGGCAAGTATGGGACTACAAAAACCACAACCCACGTGGCCTCCCATATAAGCCTTAGCATGTTTATCATTCATATCTAATCACATCACAACATCCTACCATACTAGATTCATTCGCATCTCCGGTGCATCACATGAATTATCAGCATCAGACCACTAAGCATGGCTAAGATTGACTGAACTGTGGCACTAGCGATGCTCATAAGCCAAACCCTAGTTATGCTAGGAGCGGTGGATCAGGTAATATAGTTCACAAAGGAAAACATGCATCAGATATGATTACTCTGTCTACTGATAAAAGATTGTTGAACCGAATGCATATGACGAGAATGAAATACTTTGTAATCATAGGATTCATATGTATGAGTGGGGCTTCGCTTGCCTTGTCCGTTGTTGGACTGATACTGCTCTTCGGTGGCGTTGACTTCAGCTTCGGGTTCGGTTCCTATTCACGAGAACCAATCACCAGAAAAGAGAAAGCAACACTCAACACATGGCATGTGCAATGCTCATACAATATGGATGATATGACAAGTTAAATAGTGTTGAAAAGAACCCTAGAACATGTTTGGTCATTTTAAAGGGGGCCCGAGATATCCAAACCCTAGAACAGGGGGATCTTCGGAATCACCTATGGGGTTCAATTGGTTCTTCTAATTAAACTTACCATCAAAGTTGATTAACAATGTATGATTATAGCTTAGTTATATAGGTTTCATTTTTCTGAACATTTTGGTATAAAATTTGTATTTTTCTGATTTAAAATGAATTAGTTTTAATTCATTTTAAATCATTTTTGGAATATTTGAAATAATTTCCAAACTTGGGCCCACAATTTCAGATTTTTAATCATTTCAGAAAATATTTACAGAAAAATTAAAACCCTGACAGGCAGGGCCCACCTGTCATATATTTATTAAATACTGAAATCATTAAAAGAAAAAAAAAGGAAATATGACATTATGATGATGTCATGCTGACATCATCAATGGCTTTGCTCTCAGATCGACGATGGAGCTGGCGATTGAGCGCACACGAGAGGCTGCGATGGTGGGCGTTGGAAAGAGGGGAACTAGGCGAGTCGAACCGTGGTGGCGCCGCCAGAAAATGGTCGCCGAAGACGGTGATGCGACGACGGACAGTGGCGGCGAGCGGCGGTGCACGGTAGGGAGGATGCCAGGGAGCGAGAGGGAGGAGACAGAGGGGTCTGCGAGAACCAGTAGCTCACCCTGAGAGCAATAGTGGTGACGGCGACACCGGGTCGGTCTGGAATGGCCGGAATCGACGAAGAAGGCAGTGGCCAGAGCTCGGGAAGATGATGTCGATGGCGACAATTCCGTGCATCTCCGGTCGATTCCTTTGTCAGGGATGATCAGTGTGGCAAGGCGAAGCCGACAGTGGTCTCAGATGGCGAGAGGGTGGTCGGGAATGGTGGGGCACGGCGGAGCCCGAGGCTAGGGTTCCGTCAAGTTTTGGGGAAAAGCTACAGAGACCACGAGAGAGAGTGAGATGGGTATGGGGAGGAAGATCTCGACGCGGCGGTCCTTATCCTCATCCTCGCAGGCGGCGGCGCGCATCGTAGCGTCGATGATATCGACGGCAAGGGTGCTGCCAGGCAGCTGCTTCGCCGGCAGCTCGGGGAAGAAGAAAAGAAGAAAAGAAGAAGATGACGAAGGGGTACGAGCCAGATGGGCTGAGGTGGACCGGCTGCTGGGCTGCAGCTCGCGCACTAAGCGGTGGGTAGGAGGAGAAGAGAAGATGGGCTCGGCCCAGTAGCTAGGTTAGATAGATTTTTTTCCAGGAAACTATTTTCTATTTCTATTTTCTGATTTCTTTTGTACTTTGAATTCAAATTTGTTTTTGAATAATTTCAAGTTACAGGAACTTTTATAAAGTATATAAAATAATGTGGAACCCTTTTATTCACTTTGGGTTCCATTCATTTTGATAGTTTTCAAATATAAAACCCATTTGAATGGTTTCAAATAGAGAGGGAAGTTAGGTTTTAGGGTTTTGTTTGTTCTTTCTTGATTTAACCAAAATGCAAGTGTTATGCATGCATGAAATGCTCAAACATGTCCTTATTTATATTACACAAAAGGGTGGTATGTTACAGCTTCGTATCGGGAGAAGGCAATGGCAGAGCAGCTTATGGCTGCTGCCAAAGCGCTGTCTGGTAAGTGATCATATGCTCCTCTGCCGGAGCCTATTTTTCTTCTGGTGTACTTCCTATGCCTCATCCAAATTTTATTTTGTCGCATCTTGTAGATGCTACTGGTGTTGCGTTTGATCGCAACATTCTGGAGCATGGGGATCCCATGGCGGATGTTGTTGCGGTGGTCAAAGACCATTGCAGCTCTACTGTCGAGACGTTGAGCAAGGCTGAGGAGGTCCTCGCTCGCTTCTACCGGGAGATCACCCCGAAAGGCGTCGCCCTTGATGATGTCGACACTCTAGCGAAAACCTTGGCGGGCGATGCTCCTGGGGACTACAAGAGGGCCCAAAAGGGTGTGGGTGCAACCCTAGGCCTAGCGGTGGCGGCTGGCGCGCAGCTGGATCTTCCCCAGATTACCTCCAGGATGTCGATGGCAGCGGATGGCACCGAGGTAGCGTTTGCTCCTTTCGCCTCCTGCTGCAAGCATTTTGGACCGAAGCTCATTGATCTTCTAGCCTTATATGCACTGGAGCAGCAGCGGGTAGCCAAGGCGAAGTCCTCGGAGTGTGAAGCTGCTCCGGATGTGGCTGCTTAGGTCTTCTACACCGTAGTTTATTTGATAGTATTTTGTTTTTGCCTTGCCAGCATGCATGTAATGCTTTTGTGCTGGACAAACCTGACTCTACCACATAGTAGTTGTTTGATGTAAATATATGTGCTTCTTTTGGCTGTTGTCAATTGCTTTGGTTTTTATACTCTGTCACATGTACGCCTCTTAGGGTCCTTCAAATGTTGAGCCAGTGCCCACGCCTCCTGCCTTGACTGGCGCCCGTTCAGCCAACGACTGAGGCATCACAGTTGCCTTTGCTACGTGATCACATCCGAAGCCTGGAGAAGTATGTTCTCATGATCCGTGACCACGCGGATGTGTGGAAATCCAAGACCGAATGGGCCATTGCGAGAGAGGAATTTCTTCTTGAGGAATTTCGGCAAATCAGCGAGCAACTCGAGTGTAAGTCACCGTGAGCTTGCTATACTTTTCGACTGGGCTTGACCTTTATGGCTTCTGCTCTGCTGCTTTTGCTCGCAGTTGTTAATCTTCTTCCGAAGGAAGAGAATGAGCGAGTTGCGATTCGGCTGAATTGCCTTACGCAATAGGAGTTGAAGGCCGGAGGCTTCTTTTGGATGGACCGCGACCGAGTGACTGTTGTCGCGACAGTTCAGGATCACGTCCACCAAGTGCTTCGGGTGTTGAAGCGTGCAAGGTCGTCACTCGCAGCTGTCTAGGTTGCGATGTTTACTCTGGATGCGGCTCCCTCCAGCCTCTTTGGGATGTTGGGAAAATTTCGTAGCATGGACGCTATGAAGAAACTTGTATGGCATCAGCTTGTGGCAGGCGCAAAGGCGGTGTTAGCGCTCGTTCGGCTGCATTGTCACGAGGTTGACCTGGCCGAGATAGCAGCGGGGTCACCCACTCCTCAAGCGGTTTGGCAAGGGACATGCCTCCACACTATGCCACGGTGGATCGCCATGCTGAAGACGTTGTTAATGTCTTCTACGAGCGAACGAAGATCCTTCTACAACGTAGTTGAGTCCCGTGAGTAGTAAATATAACAATGTAAAGTATGTATATTGTCGAGTGGGCTTTTGTGCCCTTGTAAATTTGTATGTATTGGCACGTAGTGCATTGTTGATTATGGGTTGTGCATGTCCTTTTTCTTAGCCTGACGTGGTCAGCTACTCAGGGTTTATGCGTTGTTGTGGCAATCGACGAAGTCGTAAGGTGAGGCGCAGCCCCGAGCGTGTTTAAGGATGTAAATGTATACATGAGAGAAAATTTTGGGCCAAGGAACTTAGCTTTTATTCATCGTAATGTAGGAGGTACAGTGTTTGGGTGAGTATCCTGGCTGAATATCCTTAATGAAAGTAAAAGACAACTAGGGGTAGAAGCGTCACAATTGTGCGACATTCCAAGGGTTTGAGTACTCGACTCCAGATTCTACGTACTTTAGGCGGTAGGCGCCACCTGGGATTACTTCAGTAACCATGTAAGGTCCTTCCCAGGGTGATTCGAGCTTCAGGTGCCCCTTTTGCTTGAGTTGCAGGACGAGGTCTCCTTAGACGAAGGACCTTGGGCACATCCGTCGGCTATGGTAGTTGCGGAGACTTTGTTGGTACACCGTTGAATGGGCTACAGCGATGTCGCGAGCTTTGTCTAGCGTGTCAATGGCGTCTTCGAGTGCGACCGATGATTCGGTTTCGCTGTAGGCGACGACCCGTGGGGCCTTGTAGCGTACCTCTGTGGGCAGCATTGCTTCGGCTCCGTGCAACATGAAGAAGGGCGAGTAGCCAGTAGCGCTATTTGGCGTTGTGCATAGGCTCCAGAGGACAGAGGGTAGCTCCTCCTCCCAGGTTCCCGCCAGCCTTTCGAGTGTGCGCAGCAGCCGCTTCTTGATGTCATTGCAGACGAGGCAGTTGGCCTTTTCGACTTGGCCATTGGTCTATGGGTGATCCACAGAGGCATATGTGAGGTTGATGTCAAGCTCTTCGCAGAAGTCCCGAAACTCCTTCGAGGTGAAGTTCAAGCCGTTGTCGGTTATGATGCTGTGAGGCACTCCGAAACTATAAATGATGGATTGAAAGAACTTGATGGCAGAAGCGTCGGTTTGGTTAGTGACGGGCATGGCCTCGATTCACTTCGTGAATTTGTCGACTGCCACCAGGAGGAAGACATGCCCTCCGTGTGAGGACTTCTTCAGCTTTCTGACCATGTCGTGTCCCCACTGGGAAAAGGGCTAGGCCAATGGTATGGCCCGCAGCTCTGAGCCTAGCGTGTGCGGCTTGTCTGCGTACCTTTGACAGGCGGTGCACTTCTGGACGACGTCTTTGGCATCGCGCATCGCGGTTGGCCATTAGAAGCCAGCTCGTAGAGCCTTGGCGATGAGGGCGCGGCTGCCTGTGTGGTGGTCGCAGATGCCTTCTCGGATGTCAAGGAGGATGTTCTTCCCATCACTATTGGTGACGCATTGCTGGAGCACACCCGAAATGTTGCGTTTATATAACTCGCCGTTGATGATGCGAAGGCCTTTGATCAACGAGCGATGTGCTGAGCGTCCATCGGGTCCTCAGGAAGTTGTTTTCTCAACAGGTACTTGACATATGGTTGAGTCCATGTTTGCTCGACTGCCAGGACCTGCATGAGGCTTACCAGTTCGACCTCCGTGTCGAGCTCTTCGGGTTCCTCGGCTTTCTCGGGTGGCATAGCCCCCAGCATTGGTTGTGTCTTTCAGGAATTTTCCTTTGATGGAGGGCACGCATATTTGCTCGAGAAACACTCCCGATGGCACTGGGGCACAGGTGGAGCTGATGTTGGCGAGCTTGTCAGCCTCTTCATTGCTTTCCTTGCCAATGTGCTGGAGTTCGCAGCCGTCGGAGTATCCTTTGAGTGAGTTGTAGAGCGTGCGATGTGCGATCATGTTGGCACTATGGGCGTCACACTCGTTCATTGTCTGCTGGACGACAAGGTTGGAGTCACCATAGATGACAAGGCGCGTGGCACCGCACACTTTGGCCATCCGCATGCCATGTAGGAGTGCCTCGTACTCAGCCTCATTGTTGGATGCGGGGAACTTCATCCACAACATGTATCTCATATTATCCCCTTGAGGGGACGTCAAGATCACTCCGGATCCTGCTCCATCCTCACACTTGGAGCCGTCAAAGTGCATTGTCCAGGATTGGGACATGTCCGGAGTGTCTGGTAGCTGGAGCTCCATCCAGTGGACAAAGAAGTCAGGGAGCACTTGAAACTTGATAGTGATGCGATTCTCGTAGATGATGTCCCGAGGGGACAACTCGATGCCCCATAAGGCTACTCGCCCTATAGCTTCGGGGTTGTTCAGGATGTTTGACAGTGGTGTGTCATTGAAGACCATGATCTGATGCGCTTGGAAGTAGTGGTACAATCGACACGCTGTCATGAATATGCCCTAGGCGAGCTTTTGGTAATGGGGATACCTTTGCTTTGTCGGCGTCAGTACCTCGCTGAGATAGTAGACTGGACGCTGTACACCGTGGGTTTTGCCGTCTCCAGGTCATTCGACCACGAGGGCAGTGCTTACCACCTGGTGCGTGGCTGCGATGTATAGCAGCATGGGTTCCCTCTCCTTTGGTGTTACCAGTACTAGAGATGTGGAGAGTAAGCACTTGAGGTCTTCAAATGCCTCGTCGGCTTCGGTTGTCCACTCGAATTTCTTGCCATTGCGCAGTAGCTGGTAGAACGGGAGAGCCTTTTTTGCCCATGCGGCTGATGAATTTGGTGAGCGTCGCGATTCGCCCAGCTAGCTACTAGACTCTTTTGACGTTCTTCGTCTTCTCCATGGCTAGTATAGCCCTGATTTTCTTCGGGTTAGCCTTGATGCATCGCTGAGAGATGAAGTACCCGAGCAGCTGTTGATGACTGGATTCCTGCAGCAACAACAGGTTATTGTAGTACTTGTAGCATAAAATATTTTAGAGTTTGTCCCGATGGGAGATCGACAAACGGAAACAACACGACCCCGCAGACACGTTGTCAATGCGTCCATGTTTTGCACCCAAACCATGGTTTGGGAATAGCCTATTCTATGAGTTACTAGAATAGCGATAATTGAGAGAGGTTTAAAGTATCTAATAACAAAGAACTTTTAACAAGAACAAAATAAACTAAGACGGAAAGTAAATATGAATATGAACTGAATTAAAGAGATTGTAGTTGTAGGATTGAATGGAATGAGAGAGGGCTTCTAGGCTTTTGTCTCACTAGTACTAGATGGGAAAATATATGTGTGATCTATAATAGATTCCTTAGACAAATAAACGTTCCCCATTTGATTACCGGGCTGTCACTCTGTGTGCACTATGCATGATTCTCGCACGTCACCCAAGGCAAAAAAGGCACTTCTGGACCAAAGGATCACATAAACTCATCTTAGATCACAATAAATTCTAACTTAGTGCACTAGATCATACCTCAACCTAGAATTGAATCAATCACTCACATATGGATGAACAACAAAACATATAAATATATAATGATATCACAACCGTGTTCAATCTTACAATTACTAAACACGAGAGAGGTAGATGGAGATCGATGCGTGGTGGTGGTGATGTCTTCCTTCTCCTCCTCTTCTTCTTGTTTGGATGCCTTGATGGTATTGAGGGAGATCTAGATCTCGGAGGTGTGGTTGAGGCAGAGCTCCGCCACCATGGAGATCGGATGGGTGGCGGTGGCGGCAAGGCTCCACCCCTGTAGGGCTTTGGTGTTCTCCCTTGTTTCTTGACTCCTCCCACCTTTATATAATCCTTGGGGTGCCCTAGGGTTCCCCCAATACCGTCATATAACTTAGGGAAGGTTCTGGAGCTTCTGGGAGGCAAAATCCCGTTGTTTCTGACCTTTTTCGCAACTATACGGCGGGAGCTATATGGCCAGAATTTTTGCTCCCGCCGTATAGTTGGTCGTTAAACCTTCGGGTTCTGCAGTGTTTTGGTCGTTATTTCTTTATACGAACTCCGTTTTGGGTGTTCTTGGGCTCGTTGGATTCGTATCGACAAGGGATACAACCCTATTGCATTAGATCTTTATTTTGAGCTTTTCCCAACACCTCAAATGTCCAAGTGTGGTCCCTGCAGCTCCTCCATACTATGCTCTCTTTGTTCCTTTTGCCTTTGTTTTATCCATAATCATAATCAACACCTACACACATGTCAAAGACAAGGAAGAGGGATAAAATTATACCTAAACTACTAAATGTGCAAAGATCATATGAAAATGAATGAATAACAAAAACCATGCATATTTGGCATTACTGTAGCTAGATAAAGCATGAGATGGGTGGTTGATATGCATAAAATACATCTATAAAAGTATGTCGATAGATAAAGCTAGATAAATTCCACTCATAAACCTACCCAAGCTTAGACTTTTCTCGTCCCGAGCAATAACTGTCGATAAATAATATGAGGGGAATTTTGCTTGCCATTGAAAATCAGTATGCCTTGTATCCTTATTTTATTCCAAGCTCAAAGAGAGTAAACATGTACTCATACAAGGCAATACAAGCTCAGTTGTAAATATCACCAAAGATTCATCAAAACTTATATGCTCCATGTCAATAGTGAATCTAACTTGCAAGCAAACTTGTGTTCCTCTTATTGCACCATTTGTATAACTTTTCATATAATCATTTTTATGAGGCAAAACTTAGTCATAAATAGATGTCAAGCATAAATAGGAATAAAGTTTATCAATTCTACCCAATAATGTCATAGTTAAGGCTCTCAAGTGCAAACATCAGTTATTGAGCTTTCGGAAAGTTTATCCCTTAGTAACAAGATTTATGCCAAAAGGAAATGTCAGAACATGTCAAAACAAGCATAGCATTAGAGTGTATCATTTGGTCATCCACATCAATGAATCATGGCTATCAAACACTCCTTTTCTATTCTTTGTCTTTCTAAAACTTCAGTTCATTAGTAATGAGATGATGCCAAAACTTAGTGTGTTTAATCAGACTGTACATGCTAAGAATGGATACTCGTGACCATTACCAAGGTTTCCCTTTTTGGTATAATGATTTCTCATAATGGTTAGAGGAGTATTCCCTCTTTTGCTTTGAATGCAGGCCCATGAGAATACCAATGCATACCCAAATATAGCATTTGTGCTACATATGTTGAGCAGCTCATAGCCAAACTCCAAGAGTTTCCTCTTTTTGGATTGTTCAAAGGCCAGTGGAGTTGTTAGAATCCCATGTTGTGCGACAATGGTGCAGACACGCATAAATCAATATCATACTTTAATCAACAGGTCAAGATTTTGCATGCATCTCAATTACCGCTAAACATTAGTTTCTTCAAATAAATCCTTTCAAAGAGTACTATCAAGTCGATCATCACATCTATGGTGTTGAGTATCTTTAAGGCTAAACTCTTCAGACAATTAAACAACACCTTATTTGGCATATAACTCAAAACTTTGAAATATCATTTCCAATTGAAAACTCCTTCCGTAAGCAAACTATCAAGTCTACTATTTTGACACTATGGGGTCGAGCATAACTATTTATTTAAGATAAAACTATTAGGTGACAACTAGCAAATTTCAAAATATCTTGATCAAATATTCATTTTTTCCAATTATAGAGATTGTGGCAATGTTTTCTAGAGGATCACAAATATTTTCACAAGCTTGATAAACAATTTGGCAAGATGCATACAAGCTCTAAGTGAACTCCTATGGTTCCTATCATGAGAAAGTGTATCCCCATATAAATACAAAACTAGACTCAATTAAGCAAGCACTCAAAAAACAACGGGATACATGACTGCATTAAACCTTCATTGAATATGAACATTGCACGAGACTCTAGACATGCAGAAGTAACCTCCCCCAGCTTATAACTTTGCAAGAACCAAACTTGAGAAGATCACGAAAACAAAATAGAAAATGCGGTTATCAAAGAGAGAGTGATAAGTGGTTACCTCCCCAAGCTTAGTCAAAAGCAACGGTGACACATTTTACTGTTGAGGTACTAGTAGCCTCTCTTTCGATGGACAAAGAACCTTTGTTTCAACATGTATTTCTTGATATGGCCCGGTGTGCCTTCCTTGAGAACCTGCTTAGAAACATGCATTAATAGGTAGGCATGTTGAATTGAAGCAACCAAGTGGCTCATGTGATTGTTTGCATGGTTGGCACTACCGTATATGTCGTCACACAAGGTTCAAGTCCCTGCAAAAATAACACACAAAATAAAATGCATCGGTTTGGTATACGAACACAGTTCATTTACCCCGCCGATAAAAGGGAAGTAAAAAATAAAACATGAACTTCTATAGAGAATTGCAGTCTAAGAAGTTTCTGAGGTAGAACTTTTATTGCTTACATATATTTGGCTTCCCCCCATCAAGCGAGAAGATCCCATGTGGAGTTTCGAGGGTTTAGAGGAAGTAGGGAGAAATTATATTGAAATTTTGATACTTGGGTAACCTTCCCATAGTGATTTTGTGGTCACACCAACTATACGACCAGAAAAATGTTTCCCGTCGTATAGTTGGTCGTTAAACTTTTGGTATCCTGGAAAATAAATTTGACGAAGGTATCGATAACTATACGACCGCAACTATATGGCCAAAAATTTTATTCTCGCCATATAGTTGGTCATTAAACCTTCTAGAGCCGCCAAAATTTACATGTTTCTTCAAAAATTCTTTCTTAACCTGAAACTTAGCGAAACACCATGTTTTGACAAAAAAAATGACAGATTAAATTTTCAACCAACATTAGCATGTATAAAAAATGGGATTTAAGTACAACCGAGTTATGCAACACATAGTAATAATAAATTCTACCTTTTGAAAACTCCAACAAGATAACTCTAATAGAAAGATATGCAAAGAATAAAAGTGCGAACGCAACATGAATGCAACTAGAATCAAGACACAAAACTAAGAAAGTCGCCTAATGACTTTCGGGTTGCCTCCCGGGAAGCGCTTTCTTATAACCAAGTAGCCAGGCTTTTATACTCCACATTTATTCAGTAATAGAGGCACGTATAGGAGTAGTTTTGCTTACCTCCAACAAGTGTTTTTCAGGTTTATATCATAGTTTTCTCTAAGATGTACCCGCTTGTGGTGCACCGGTATCTTGTAAGTGTTTTCGTTGCCACGTGAGGATGGATGCACCAAGCACGGTAAATATGTATTTTTTCCTTCCTGCACAGAGGGTGTTAAAGATTTATTATAAAACTTTGAATCTTTACCTTGATTACTATTTTGAGGGTACAACTCATAATGTCCTTTTCGATCCAGTAGCTTGGTATTTGACACTAGACTTTCATGCACCTCATTAGTAAAACAAAATTCATAGCAAACAGGTATGGGAGGCACACAAGGTTCCGTCTTTGTCTCATCATAATTTATTTCCCCAAAAAGAGTATGTAAACAAACACTACTAGAATCATCAAAAACATCTTTAGGGCACTTATCAGGGATTATAGAATAATTTAAGTCCTCATCATCACTAGAGTCAGAAGAATAATAAAGATCAGGAATAGGTGGGGGTGAGGTTTGAGAGCTGCTTTCAATTTATTCCATTCCTTGATTTATTTTTCTTCTTTCTTCTTGATGTGTCTTTCATTTCTCCGATACTGTTTATAAAGTTGTTTCACTTCATTTGTAGATGTCAGATGTGTGGTATATTCAATACGAGGCTTCTTATTTCTTTTTTTTCTGGTTTTAGGCTTCATGGATTTACCCTTCTTTCCTGCTTCAATGATGCAACAAGTGGAAGATATGGGAATAACTGTAGAGGGATATTCTCCATCGTTAGTAGCGGCAGTTCTAATATGATTAAAATAAAAATCCATGATGAAGTGAAACAGTAGAGGTCTTTGGGACACCGCCTTACCAAGAAATTTGACGCTCTGGAAGGTTAGTTATCCTTTTCGTCTTGTGATTTTTTGACTTTCGTTCGAGATAAATCCTGGGTTTCTTATAACCTTCCGGCTTTGGTATAGCTGAGTTACAAACATTTGCAGCGTTGCATCAAGAATGCATATCCATGCCTGATATGATGCTGCATTTTTTAGAACAAGCCGCCACTCATTCGGCGCAAGTTAAAGAAAAGGATGATGAGATAACCCGGTTACGTGCCGAGGTTGAGTCTCTCAAGCTCTCGCAGAAATCCGAACTGGAAAAGGTTGATCAGGAATTTTCTGAGGAAAAGAATCTACTGAGCCCGCAGTTGCAGAAAGATAAGGAACTCCTCGATGCTGCTGAGCTGAAGAACCGGACGATGAGCGAGGAAATCACTCGCTTTGAGAAGAATAAGGCCGACTAGACCCAGGATCTCCAGAAAATGTTGAGTTACATTCATCGTAAGTCTTCGACTGTGGCCGAGTTATTTTCTTCTCTTTCTTATTTTTAACTGATATGTTTTTCTTTCGTGTAGATCATTTTCCGGAGGCGAGACCAGTGAGCTCTAAGGCAGTGATTTCTGCTCGTCAGCGCCGAGGTGTCCCCACAGATTCGAGTACAGAATACTCAATGGAAGACTTCCTGATTGTCGTTGGTGCTGCTATTGGACCAATGAATATTATGGGAAGAGATCTGGTGCAGACAGCCATTCGGGCCTACCATGTTCTTTGGCCTAATACCTCTGGGACTCCTGATATTGACGAAGTCAAAATACTTGTGCAGAGATTAATGACATCTCAGACCCAGTTAAATCTCTGGAGGGAATCTGCTGCGAGGGCTGGTACTGATATGGCACTTACATCCGTTTTGTCTTGGTACGAGGACATCTCACTCGACAATCTGATGAATTTGCGTACTGGCTCTTGTTGGGTTGAGGATCCAGAGTTCGTCGCTCGCCGCCAAGCTCGTGCCTTCTAGCTTATTGAGTATGCTGATGTGCATAACTGGATTGAAGGGCCGAGTTTTCTTTCCAATCCGGCAGATGATGTAGAAGTTGAAGATGCATCTGACGATGATTCGGCCGATCAGGATGAAGCAGAGGATGACTCGGACAACTCTCGTGGCCCAAATGCAAGCTCGGATGAGGATGGCGACGCGCGATCGTACTCTAAAGGGACTGAGAATTCTCGAGCTCAAGCTAATGTTTCTCAGCAGCCGAGGCTTGCCCCCGAGGTTACTATTGCTTTTGTCGAAGGCGAAGTAACTTTGGCTGAGGCGCCGGCTACCTCGGAGCACCCAGTTCCTGAAAATACCTCTGCGCAGGAGACCGAGGTCGCCCCGCCATCATCCGAGATACCCATTCATGATGCTCCTGATCATGTTGCTGCCCCTTAAGGGTGCCCTGGCCCTTTTTGCTATTTAGGTTCAAAAAACTCTAAGTTACTTTCACTCCCCGATATGCCGGGCGTATGATGTCTGTGGAACAATTGTCCGGCTTTTGGTGTGGTGTGAACCTTTTTGCCTTTCGCCGCTGAGGCATGGGTGATGGTAATTATTATTACTCTATCCAAACAAGTCTCATTGCTTTATATCTTTGCTTTGGCGAACCTTGATTTCGTAAGTTCGGATTGTATTTTTCCATGTGGCTGACCTTAGTTCGGCATTTATCTTGCTTGCCCTTCATAAACTCGACAGCGTAGATGTTGCGTTTTCAACTTCTATCTGAAGGACAACGCCCGAAGCCCATATCTGGTAAAGTGATACAATAAGTTGCATCCCTTATCATACTTCGATTTGCTGGGGTTGTTATTCTTTTTTTTTTGCATTATCCTTAGAGATCTTTGTTTGTTTTGCTTTGCTATTCCTCTGATTATTGATACAAGTTTATATCATATCTCAGAAGTTATGATCAACAATTTTGGGGAGTCCCCGAGTCTGTAGCTGAGCTATGGAGCTTTTATGTGTCTGGCGACAAACAGTAGGTAATATAAATCAGTCCCCGATTTATCACTCGGGTTATCGAGTTCTTGCGTGTGCTCAAAGAATATCTAGGATCATGCAGCAGTCCCCGAGTTAACGCTCGAGGTATCGAGGTTTTAATGCATAATCCGAAATAAGGGATAATACGATGCAGTCCCCGAGTCGCTGCTTGAGGTGCTGAAATTTAACACAATTCAAAATAAGAAATAACACGGTGCAGTCCCCGAGTCACTGCTCGAGGTGCTGAAATTTAACACATAACTCAAAATAAGAAATAACACGATGCAGTCCCCGAGTCACTGCTCGAGGTGCCGAAGTTTACTACATATTCTTAAAAAATAGAAACAACATTGTGCAGTCCTCGAGTCGCTGCTCGAGGTGCCGAGGTTCAGTACACGCTTGATACTCCAATTTGATGCGTCACATTACGACGTACAACATATGGATCCTAAGTGTAGAATGGGCGAAGTAAAGCTATGTTCCACGGTCTTTTTGATTCGTCGTCGGCTTTGTTTGCCTTGTTCTTTTCTTGTGACTGAGCATCGATTAGGTAATATGCATCATTGTGCGATGCTTTACTCACGATGAATGGTCCTTCCCATGGGGGTGATAGTTTGTGCATGCCGGCTATGCGCTGCACTAGCCGAAGAACCAAGTCTCCTTCTTTAAAAACTCTTGGATTGACTTTCTTGTTGTGATATCGTCGGAGGTCTTGCTGATAAATAGCTGATCTTGATAATGCCAATTCCCTGGCCTCTTCTAGCAAATCGACATCGTCTTGCCGAGCTACCTCATTTACCTCAGCAATTGTGTACTGGGTCACTCTTGGCGAATCATGCATTATGTCGGCTGGAAGCACGGCTTCTGCCCCATATACCAGAAAAAATGGGGTATACCCTGTTGACCTGTTTGGTGTAGTTCTGAGGCTCCACAGTACTGCTGGTAGTTCCTCGATCCAGCATCCTGCCGATCTTTGTAGAGGTTCGACAAGCCAGGGTTTTATTCCGGACAATACCAGCCCATTTGATCTTTCTACCTACCCGTTTGATGCTGGGTGAGCCACCGAGGCAACATCTAGTCTTATGTGTTTCTCTTGGCAGAATCTAGCAAAGGCTCCTTCAGCAAAATTTGTGCCATTGTCTGTAATAACACTATGTGGATAACCATATCTCAAGATAATATCTTTGAGGAATTATACTGTTGTTGGTCCATCACATTTTCTTATTGGTTTTACCTCGATCCACTTTGTGAATTTATCCACCATGACTAGAATGTGAGTCATACCGCCCCGGGCTGGCTTGAACGGACCTACCATATCCAAGCACCATACAGAAAATGGCCAAGTAATTGGTATTGTCTTTAATTCGGACGAGCGCATATGTATCTTGCTAGCGTATCTCTGGCAACCGTTACATTTTTCTACCAATTCTTTTGCCTCCTTCAACGCCGTCGGCCTATAAAATCCATGCATGAATGCTTTAGCTACTAAAGCTCTGGACGAGGCGTGATGCCCGCATTCTCCCTGATGTATATCCAGGAGTATTTCCTGGCCTTCTGCCGAGTCAACACATCTTTGCAGCATGCTTGTGACGCTTCTCTTATATAGCTCATTGTTTATGATCGTATAAGCTTTTGCTCTTCTTATTGTCTGTCTAGCCAGTACCTCATTACTTGGCAAGATTGCATCCTTAAGAAAGGAGAATATGGGTTGTGCCCATGCCGGCATGATTTTCTCTGGGTAATTTCACTATCGACTTCCATATTTTCTGCCGACATAAGAGCTTCGGATTTTTCTGTATTCACTCATGCGATGGCCGGGTTCACTTTCAGAAAATCCGGGTTGCATCCTTTGTCGATTTCCATTGGCATACTTCCTTCTTTCAATTCTGCCGAGATATGAATTGACTCGGACTCTGGTGATGGTGTAATCGATGGTTTTCTCAGGTGCTCTAGGGCGATACCTGGGGGAATTGACTGCCTAGTTGATCCGAGTTTTGACAGTGTGTCTGCAGCGTCATTTTCCGCCCGAGGTATATGATGAAACTCGCATCCATCGAAGTATCCACTGATTTTTTGCACATGGAATCTATATAGGGCCATATTTGCATCCAATGCGTCCCAATTGCCTGATACTTGCTGTACTACTAGATCCGAATCCCCGTAGCATAGGATCCGACATATACCGATCTTTTTCGCCACCTTTAACCCATGGACGAGTGCTTCATACTCGGCTACATTGTTTGATGCGGCGAAATGTATTTGCAGCACATATTTCAGCTGATCTTTTTTCGGCGAAGTTAACACTATCCCTGCCCCCAAGCCATTTCTCAGCTTGGATCTGTCAAAATGCATTGTCCAATAATTTGGATCTGGTAATGGCGGCTCATATTGTACCTCAGCCCAATCCACAAAGAAGTCGGACACTGCCTGAGATTTGATTGCATCTCGCCTATCGAATTGCGGAGCATAAGGTGATAACTCGATTGCCCATTTTGCTATTCGGCCACTTGCATCTTTGTTGCTCAATATCTCGGCTATGGGAGCTTCACAAATCACTTTTATCGGATGTTCTTCGAAGTAATGTTTAAGTTTTTTCGCCGACATGTATACTCCATAAGCCATCTTTTTGTAGTGCGGGTAGTTCTGTTTTGAGGCTGATAGTACCTTGCTTAGGTAATATACCGGCCTTTGTATTGACTTATCACCTTCATTCCGTTCAACGATAACCACCGCACTTACCACTCTCTTAGTGGCAGCTACATAAAGTAACATAGGTTGTTTTGACAGTGGAGAGGCCAAGATTGGTGCTGTGACCAACATCTTTTTTAACTCATGAAACGCATTATCTGCTTTCGGTGTCCAAATGAACTTATCAGATTTTTTCATCAGTTGACATAGAGGTAATGCCTTTTCCCCCAGCCGACATACAAATCGACTCAGCGAGGCCAGGCAGCCCGTGAATTTTTGTACATCATTTAGACACCTCGGCAATTCCATTTTTTCAACTGCTCGGATTTTAGTTGGGTTTGCCTCTATACCTCGGCTGGATACGAGAAAACCGAGTAATTTTCCAGCCGGCACCCGAAGGTACATTTTTCTGGGTTAAGCTTCATTCGGAACCTCCTAAAGTTTGCGAACGTCTGCCGAATATCATCCAGGAGCGTTTTGCTCTCTTTGGTTTTTATAACCACATCGTCTACATATACTTGTACTTTTTTCCTATCTGGTCATGTAGACACTTTTGCATGCATCTCTGGTATGTTGCTCCTGCATTACGCATGCCGAATGACATGGTGCGATAGCAATAAGCCCCGTACGGGGTAATAAACGCAGTCTTTATTTGATCGGCCAGATTTAACGGTATCTGGTGGAAACCAGAATACGCGTCTACAAATTATAATAGCTCACAACCAGCGGTCGAATCAATGACTTGGTCTATCCTAGGTAAAGGAAAGGGATCTTTGGGACATGCCTTGTTTAGGTTCGTGTAATCGATACACATTCGCCATACGACGGCTACATTCGGGTCATCCTTTTTCTTTTCCACTAACACCGGATTTTATAACCAATCCGGATGAAGCACTTCCATGATGAACCCGGCCGCAAGGAGCCGAGCTATCTCATCCCCTATTATTTTTCTCCTGTCTTCGGCGAAGCGGCAGAGAGGTTGCTTCACCGGCCTTGCTCCTGGCCTTACATGCAAAGAGTGCTCAGCCAACTCCCTTGGTACACCTTGCAGGTCTTGAGTTGACCATGCAAAGATATCCCGATTCTCACGGAGGAAGTTGGTGAGCTCACCTTCCTATTTGGCATCTAGGCCGGCACCAATCGTGATGGTGCGCTCTGGGAACTGCTCATCTATCTGGATCTTTTTTGTTTCTTTAGTCGGCTGGAAAGAAACACTTCCATGTGGGTTGGCTAATTCCGGCATATTCAGCTGTGCCGAATGAGCGAGAGCCGCTACCTCCTGAATCCTTCTTTTTTCTCTTGCAATCACCAACCACTCGGCCAGGTTTGATCCGGCCGAAGCACACTCCATCGATTTTCTGTAATCTCCGGCTACTGTTATCACCCCTTGTGGTCCGGGTAATTTCATTTTCAAATAAGTAATGTGGCAGCTACTCATGAATTTTGCCAATGTTGGCCGTCCGAGTAAAGCATGATAGCAGCTTTCTAAGTCCACCACTTCAAATTCCAAATTTTCCGCTCTGCAATTTTCCCTTGTGCCGAATAATACATCTATTCGGACTTTCCCAATGGGTTCACACGAAAGTCCCGGGACTATTCCATGGAACATGGTTCTTGTGGATTGTAGCATATTCTGTGCTATTCCGAGTTTGTGCATTGTATCCTTGTACATGATGTTGATACTACTGCCATTGTCAATGAGTACTTTTGAGAATTTTACATTGATGTTGGGCCCGACAAATGTCGGATCTAGTACGAGTGCGTATGACCCTGGATTCATCATTATCTTCGGGTGATCCTTTATGCTCCAGGTTATTTCTTGATCGGACCAAGGCACGTATCTTGGTACCACCGGCATAATAGCATTTACTTCCATATGCTGACGTTGTACACTTTGCATGTCTTGCTGTTCTGTTGTGAACACACAATATGATTGATGATGCTCCCTGTAATCATTACGTCCGTTGTTTCCGGGGTTTGTCCTTCCATCCTGACCTTGATTTATCACTTGATGCACTGCATCCCTCCGGTCCGTGTTGTCATACCTCGGCGGAGGTGGTGGCAACATTAACTGCTGCGCATTTGCTCCAGTTAGCTGTGGCTGCTGCTGCTGATGCGCTTGATGAGGGGGCGCTTGCATGCCTGCCGGGTTCCCCATTGCATTTTTCATCCAAGCACATTGACGAGTTGTATGATTAGCCGGCTTTGCCGGGTTTGGAGTGTGAAACTTACACGGTTGTTCCAACATGGACTCAAACGTGTATTTCGGCCTTTCCTGCCACTGCTTCTTCTGTTCTGGTGTCCACTGTTTCTTTCCTTCATTCCTCGGTGTCCACTACTGAGGACCATTTTTTGTCGCTGACTGTTTCCGTGACTCGGCTGATCCTGTACTACTGCTGCCACCTTATTGGAAGCATATCTGTAATCCGGTCTTTCCTCCCTTCTTCTACCTCGGAATTCATTATGCCTTGATGACCCGGCTACATCTCTTGTATATTGATCCTGGTGCTCCCGATGCTCTGCCGACATTAATTCCGGTTGCGTCGGATCCCCTAATGCATACGAATCTGCTATCCTGATTGTCTCTGCCAATGTAATCGGCATATCTCTTTGCAGCCTTTGCCATAACACACTTCCATATCGGCAGCCCTGAGCAAACCAAGCTATTGCTTGAGACACTATAACTCCTTCGCATGAGTTTCTGAGGTTACACCACCGAGTCAAGAATTCTCTATCTGTTTTATTCGGCCTCTGCTTGCACATAGCGAGCTGCTGTGGCCTGTTTGGCCTTTTATAGGTACTGGTGAAGTTGCTGACAAACATCTCTTCAAAATCTAGCCAACAGTTGATACTTCCTGCTGGCAGATTGTTCAGCCATACTCTGGCTGGTCCTTCCAGCATCTGTGGGACGTATCTCACCGCCCATCGCAAGTTTCCACTAGCTATTTTCACTGCAGTGGCATAGTCAATCAACCAATCCCGTGATTTTGTGCTCCCATTGTATGTTTTTGTGCCCCTTGCCAGTTGAAAGTTTGGCACCGGTGGTTCGCCCATGATTCGAGGTCCGAAACATGCCGGGCCAAGCGGACCCTGTTCCTCCAATAACTCGGACCGATATAACCTTTCAAGTTTTGACCTTGCATCACTTGATGGCAAGTTTCTGTAAATGATTCTCTCCTGTATTCCATAATGGTTATTCCCACCATGTCCTGCATATTTCATATCTGTGTAACCATCATTGTACCTCTCGTTTGCCTGATTATGGTGATCTGGTCTCATTTCTCGCTCTTGCCGAGGCTCATACCTCGGCTGAGGTTCGAGCGGTGGGTCTCTCCTTCCCTCTGCCGGGTTATTGTTCTCATGATTTCCTCTTCCGAGGTCTCCATTACCTCGGCTTTCGTTACCTTTGTTGGCACGGCCGGGGTTTCTATCGCCATTGTTACCTCGGCTCCCATTGCCTATGTTTTCATTGACCTTTACGGCTACTGCCGAATCATACGGAACAATTTGCTTATTTCTTTTTCCTGAAGTTACTGCTCTATCTTTTCGCGTGTTGTTTCCGGGTGAGGATGCTGCTGCCACTGATAGTATGGGCGCAGCTTTAGCCGAATGAACCATACGCGAGGCTCCTGGTCTTGTCGGGTCAGCCCTAAGCATCTCTTCATTCTGCTGGTTCGCGGTGCGTACCAGCTCATTCACTCTTTCTTCCTGTTTCTGCCGGTCTTCGCCGGTTAATCCTTCTAACTCCAATGCAGCGGCATTTGCCGCCCTTAGGTTCTTTGCCAGGGTGCTATACCTCGGCAAGCCTAGATCATCTAAATCAGCCTTATGAGTCTCGTGTTCTTTGTCGATATCATTCATGAGGTTTTTTCCTCTCAATCTTAATTCATCTACCCGTTTAGGGGCAACATCTAGTTTGTTTGCCTTAGCATATTCTCGCAGGGTCCTGTTCAAGGACTCCCGCAAGGCCGATACCTTTTTTGCCTCTACCAGCACCTTTTGCCTAGTCTCTTCTAACTCTGCCTGAGCGTTAGTCATATCAAGTATCGGTGCCACAGGCATGGTTAGATTATCTATAGTTGCCTGAAGAATATTCTCTGGTCTTTCCAGAGGTGGCCATCTTACCCTTGCTGCCTTTGGGGTTGTCTCCTGCACCTCGGCTGACTTGGCTGCCGACGGATCTACCTCGGTGGGCTGTGGAGCTTCTTGCTTCGTGGTCACCTGTCCTCCTGCCGCCGGGTCCTTGCTCGATCCGGCGCCTGCTCCTGCTGCCTGTACTGTGGTCACGACCATCACCTCGACGCCGCCGACGAGGCGTGCTCTACGCGGACCATTAGCGGCACTGAGGGGAGGTTCTCCTGCAACAACAACCCGGTGAGGATAAACGCAGGAGGTGTCGACGCTGACGTAGACCTTGTGCGTGCCCAAGTTGATGAAGATGTCGTTGCACGGAGGTGCCTTCCTCCTAAAGCTACCTGCGTTATCGCTGACATAGTCCCAGAGATCAAATCTTTGGACTAAGCCAGAGACAACGCGCTCGCCGGTGTGGATGAAGTTTCCCGTCCGGATCTTGACTCCAGCTAGCACCGCTGCTGGCCCCACGGTGGGCGCCAACTGTCGTGGTGGTGGCACGGCAGATGCCATGGGTAGGCTAAAGTATGGGGCCAATGGATGCTAGAGGGATCCAGGGAGGGAAGATGTAGTGATTTCTACACTCAAATGACTAACATGTAGATCTTTATTTCTCCTCTTAAGGACTACAAGTGCTCCTTGAGCTGTTTGCAGGAAGAAGAGAACTACTACACGAGCCTAACGGCATAGAATGAATCGGTCCCCCTCTCAGGAGCCAGCGTCCCCCTTATAAAGAGGTGCACTGGTTCCTTCTAGGGCTGACGTGGCAAGCAAATTCTTGGAATATGCTTGTCCCAATATGGTAACTCGGCGGCCTCCTTTCCATGTCCCCCTTCTATCGGCGGCAATGTTCCAGAGAGCTTCACATGCGCTCCTCGGGCTCCCTGACTGTCACCTCCGTGACCTTCTTCAGCCCTTCTGCTGCTCTGCTCCTTGTCCTTTGTGCTTGGCCCTGTTCAGATTCCTCCTAGCCAGTGACTAGGGTTTGACTATAGGCACCTCCTTCTCCTGCAAGCTTCGCGCTACTCGGCCTTGCCTCACATAACTCGTCTCTACCTTCACCTGCATTTGAGTTAGTCAGACTCGCTCGGCCGACTTAACTCATATGTCGGCCGGATAAGGTGCTACTCCTTCTATAGCTGTCATGGCCTTGCTTATCTCGGCCGACTCTTGCATGACTCGGCCGATACAAACAGTAACTCGGCTCATGACAAGGGAGACTCCTTTCGTCTTTCCCCTGTCTTGACCCTATCCGGGGTCACCTCCCCAACAGCTATGAAAGGCATTACTTTAGAAAGAACATCTCTAACTAAGGTATTATCACAAGGAATTTTTCCTCTTCTATTTTCATCTTTAAGAAACTCATTAAAGAAGTTATCTAGATCAGTAGGGAGGGTTTTTCTTCATGCGTGATTTCACATTGTCATTGATGAAAATTATTATGTATATCTCTTAAGAGTTGCCAAGCTTATTTCAATGTTTTTCCAAGGAATGCACCATCACACATCATGTCTAGATTATCCTTAGAAGAGTGATTTAAGCCTCCATAAAAGTGATTCAACAATAACCAATCGGGTAAATTATGATGTGGACAGTCATGCATCAATTTTGAGAACCTACTATAAGCTTGTATTAAATCCTCATTGTTGCTCTGCTTGAAATTCAGGATATGAAGCCTATGCTAATAAGTTTGCTTTTGTAAGAAATACTTATTGAGAAAAGCTTTGGAAATACCTTTCCATGAATTGAAGTGTCCCGTGGGATGCAATTTTAGCCAATCTTTAGCTTTTCCTTTCAGCGAGAACCAGAACAGACATAACTTTAGCTTATCATTTGTCCATCCATTTGCCTTCACCGTAGAACACAATGAAGTAAATTTGTCAATATGCTCACATGGATCATTGTCCAGATCTCCTGCAAAAGCTATTTCAATGATCATATTTATCCACATAGGATTAATCTCATATCCATCCACATCAATAGCGGGCTGAACAATAGGAGCATGTAAATGATCAACACTTGGAGCACCATAATCCGCAAGACTTTTACTTTCCATAGTTCCTATGTTTTTGAATTTCCTATAACTAAAATAAACAACAAGACTACTAACAAAAGGTAACTAATTTTTTTGTTCTTTTCAAATAATCAAAAGCAGAAAGATAAATAGCAACAAACAGAAATAAACTATGTGCGAGTAGGAAGGTAATAACCGGACGCTTAGATCCCCGGCATCGGCGCCAATTTGATGAATGGATTCCTACACCAACAACAGGGTTATTGCAGTACTTGTAGCAGCAAATATTTAAGAGTTTGTCCCGATAGGAGATCAACGAATGGAAACAACACGACCCCGCAGCCACGTTGTCAATGTGGCCATATTTCGCACCCACCTGTGGTTTGGGAATAGCCTATTCTATGAGTTACCATAACATCGATAATTGAGAGAGGTTTAAAGTATCTAATAACAAAGAACTTTTAACAAGAATAAAATAAACTAAGACTAAAAGTGAACAGGAATATGAACTGAATTAAAGAGATTATAGTTGTAGGATTGAATGGAATGAGAGAGGGCTTCTAGGCTTCGGCCTCACTAGTACTAGATGGGAAAATATATGTGTGATCTCTAAGAGATTCCTCAGACAAATAAACATTCCCCATTTGATTACCGGGCTGTCACTCTGTATGTACTATGCATGATTCTCGCGCGTCACCGCAAGGCAAAAAGGCACTTCCAGACCAAAGGATCACATAAACTCATCTTAGATCATAATAAATTCTAACTTAGCGCACTAGATTATACCTCAACCTAGAATTGAATCAATCACTCACACATGGATGAACACCAAAACATATATAAATATATAATGATATCACAACCGTGTTCAATCTTACAATTACTAAACACAAGATAGAGAGACGAAGATGATGATGGAGATGGAGATCGATGCATGGTGGTGGTGATGTCTTCCTTCTCCTCCTCTTCTTGCTTGGATGCCTTGATGGTGATGGTGTTGAGGGAGATCTAGATCTCAGAGGTGTGGTTGAGGCAGGGCTTCGCCGTCGTGGAGATCTGATGGGTGGCGGCGGCGGCAAGGCTCCGCCCCTGAAGGGCTATGGTGTTCTCCCTTGTTTCTTGACTCCTCCCACCTTTATATAAGCCTTGGGGTGCCCTAGGGTTCCACCAATACCGTCATATGACTTAGGGAAGGTTTTGGAGCTTCTAGGGGGCGAAATCCCGTCGTTTCGACCTTTTTCGCAACTATACGGTGGGAGCTATACAGCCAGAATTTTTGCTCCTGTCGTATAGTTGGTCGTTAAACCTTCGGGTTCCGCAGTGTTTTGGTCGTCATTTCTTCATACGAACTCCGTTTTGGGTGTTCTTGGGCTCGTTGGAATCGTCTCAACGAGGGATACAATCCTATGTTCTTGGATATTTATTTTGAGAAGTTGGAAAATTTCAATTTTTTCAACACCTCAAATGGCCAAGTCTGGTCCCTGCAGCTCCTCCATACTATGCTCTCTTTGTTCCTTTTGCCTTTGTTTTATCCATAATCATCATCAACACCTACACACGTGTCAAAGACAAGGAAGAGGGATAAAATTCTACCTAAACTACTAAATGTGCAAAGCTGATATGAAAATGAATGAATAATAGAAACCATGCATATTTGGTATAACTAGAGCTAGATAAAGCATGAGATGGGTGGTTGATATGCATAAAATACTTATATAAAAGTGTACGTAAATTCCACTAATCGGCTATCCGGATGGGACGCCGAAAGCGCACTTGTCTGGGTTTAGCTTGATCTTGTAGCGATCAAGGTTGTTGAACATCTCGCGGAGATCATTGATCAGTGTTCTGGCCTCTTTGATCTTGATTACTGTGTCATTGACATAGACCTGGATGTTGTGATCAATCTGGCTCTTCAGGCATGCTTGCATGCACCTTTCGTAGGTGGCGCCTGTGGTTCTTGAGCCCGAAGGGCATCGTGTTGTTGCAAAACACCCCGAATGGTGTGATGAACGCCATCTTATCTTGATCTTCGACCTTCAGTCGAATTTTATTGTAGCCTGAGTATGCGTCGAGGAAGGAGAGTCTATCGCATCCTGCAGTGGATTTGATGATTTGATCGATCCGTGGTAGGGGGAAGTGGTCCTTAGGACAATGCTTGTTAAGCGTCATGAAGTCCACACACATCCGTGGGCTGTTCGTGTCTTTCTTAGGGACCAACACGGGGTTAGCTACCCAGGTGCTTTCCTTTATCTCCCTTATGAAGTTCGTGTCGAGGAGTCTATTGACTTCGATGTCGATCGCTTCAGCTCTTTTCTCGGACAAACGACGCATTGACTGCTTCACCGGTTTTGCATCCGGAAACACATTGAGTGCATGCTCGGCGAATTCCCCGGGAACTCCTGGCATGTCCGCAGGACACCAGGCAAAGATTTCCCAATGCTCGTGGAGGAATTCGACGAGCGCGAGTTCCTATGCGGGGACTCAGGTCATTGGTGATCAAGGCCATATTGGAAGGGTCCGTCGGGTGGACCTGCACCTTTTTGGTGTTGACTGTGGAGTCAAACGACATGTCAGGTGCGTTTTGCCTAGTGACTAGGGGCAGGTTGTTGTCTGTTGACTCCTTTAGCCTTGCGAGCAACTCCTGCATGTCGAACGACTAGGAGATTCTGTTGAAGTCCATGTCGCAGCTATCTGACTTGGTGAAGCTTCCTGGGACGATGATGACACCGTTGGGTCCTCGCATCTTCAGCAGAAGGTATGCATAATGTGGCACTGCCAGGAACCTTGCGAATGCCACTCGCCCAAGGATGACGTGGTACTGTGAGGGGCAGTCCACCACCTCGAACTCAAGCCGCTCGCGCCTAAAGTTGCTGGGGGTGCCGAAGATGATGTTGAGCCATATTTTTCCCTGGGGGTATATTCCCTTCCCTGGGATGATGTCGTGGAACGTCGTGTCTGACACCTCTAGGCTGCATAGCGGGATCCGCATGGCCGCGAGTGTGCTAGCGAACATCAGGTTGACGCTGCTACCGCCTTCCATGAAGACGTGACTCATCTCGAATACCCCAATCTGCGCCTCGAGCACCAGGGCAGAATGACCCGGGCGAGGTATATGGCGTGGGTGATCCGAACGATCGAATGTGATGCATTCTGAGCCGATGAGGTACTCAGGTATGGCTAGCGGAGAGGTGATGGCCAAGTTGACCTGGCGGGTGATCGTCTTCTGCACCTTGTTGGTTGGACGTCCCTTTTGTATCATCATAGCCCCTAGCGGTGGCGGGTATGGATCTGCTCTGTTATTCTAGACCGGCACAACCGCAGGCTGTGCGGGTGCTTCGGGTGGTGGATGTGGAGCTCCATGTTCGACAGCTCCTGGCGGGGCGAACCCTAGGTTCACCGCTTGGCGGCGCATCTGAGTGTAGCCCTCATGGAGTTTCTGGAACTCCCTGTAGTCCTTGAGCATGTGGCTAGCCTTCATTTTGCCATCATGCTTGTCGATGTAGAAGTGGATGGTGCAGGGACCCGACAGTTTGTCGAGTGCGGATGGCCCATCATCGCGGTTGCGGCGCTGCCATGGTTGTGTTGTCCTTCCACTGTCATGGTAGTTGCCGCCACGATACTCGTTGTTGCGGTTTCCGTCCTCCCGACAATCAGCGTAGCCAGCCGCGACCATATCGACCTCTTCACGCTCGTCGTAGATGCACGTTCTTATTTTCCTCGGTGATCGCGTCTGTGGTCAAAGTCGTCTTTGTCATCCGAACGTGTTCGGTCGACGGTATCCTCGCCATCGGCCCAGCGATTTCTGATGTCCATCAAGTGATCGATAGTTTTGGGCTTGACGCGCCCGAGCTCCTCTCTGAATTTGCGAAGTCATTGAAGGCGTCGATTGCTCTTTCCTCCGAGATGTTCTCGGCGGAATTCTTGATGATGGACCAATGTTGTATGTACGAGCGGATGGACTCGTTGGACCGTTGGCAATAGGTGCGTAGCTGCTCGATTGAAGCCGATCTCTTGCTGGTGCCCTTGAAGTTGCGGATGAAGTAGTATGCCAGTTCTTCCTAGCTCCGTATGGATCCGGAGGGGAGGCTGTTGAGCCAGGCTCTGGCCACGCCCATCAGCTACAGCTGAAGGCATTGCATGGTTGTGTTTTTACTCCCACCATGTAGTTTGACTGAGGATAGATGGTCATCAAGCCAGATCTTCGGCTCCTGCACGCCGTCGAAATTTGGGTTGTCCGAAGGAAGCTTGAAGCTCTTAGGCATCCATGACTATCATACGGCCCTGCTAAGGATGGCAATGGGCAGGGTATGGTCCGACTAGAGCAATACCATACCCATACCCGTGTAGTCAATGGGTACAAAACTTTACCCATACCCGCGGGTATAAAACTTTACCCATACCCATACCGCCGGGTATCCATACCCATTGGGTACCCGGTGGGTATATCCAATAGTACACAAGTTATTCACAATTTTACTTCATTAATAATATATATTTAAAAAAACACAATTATCTCTACTTAATAATAGGTAGACAAGTACATGAAAGTATTAAAGTTTATAATTCGCTATCGCCTACTTGTCCCTAGGGTTCTTGGCCGCATAGGTTGACACTCTACATGTAAGTTTGACTTGTCAGTTTAAACGAACAGGGTATGGACATACCCATGGGTATAAGTCTATACCCGTGCCCATACCCGTAACTTAACAGGTAGGGTATAGGTATGTATAAAAGTATGCTCATACCCTACCCATGCGGGTACGGTACCCACGGATACCCGTACCCATGGATAAAATTGCCATCCTTAGGCCCTGCTGAAGCACCTGACGCCTCATAGCTCCGTGTCTTCATCTTCAAACTCCATGGAGCATGCGCGTTTTGCGCGTGACTTGTCAATCGTACGCTGTGTGAGCTTGCTACGGTCGTCGTAGTTGTGGCTTCTGCGCCATGGACTGCAGCGACACCGCGGCAGGTCATGCTCTTCCTCGTCGGATGAGGGTGTGCGGCTTCAGGTGAACTTGATCTCGGCCTTTTTCTTCGACTCAGTGGCCGTCTCGTCATGCATCACAGCTCCAACAAGTCTTAGACCTGCAATCGCGGATTTGTGGATTGTGTATCGCGGATCCCCCGCCGGTGGCGGGTTTTATGCCAAGTAGGTAGTGGCCGCCATGACCGCAGCCTGCAGCGTTTTGGTCATGATATTGCCATGCGAGTCCATCAACATGAAGGACATGTCGAGTGCCTTGGTGGTCTCGCATCGTGTAGTGGGATCCATGCGCTCCATGCGGGAGCAATACTTGCGGCCATCGTAGCCTTTCGAGAAAGAGACACCAGCCGAGGAGAGCGCAGCTCACCGCATGCTTGACTCGTCAGTCGCTCTCTTGCGTTGCTCGAGCTCGTGTTACTATTTGATTTGTCGATTGTGCTCCTCGATGAGGAGCTAGTGGTAGCCCATCAACATGTCATGGGGGGCGTCGATTGGCATAGGATTGGTACCTCGCACTCTCGCCCATTCATCGTTATTGAGTTTGATCTTGTGAAATACGCGATTGATGCCCTCCGCGTTGTCAGGTACCCTGTTCCCATTGGGATTGGGTAGGGGTGGTCCATTTTCTCCGTTCGTGGCATTGGTAGCTTGCGGGTTGGGAGGGGGGATTAGGTGGGTCGGCGTCGTCCTCGACATTGCCATCATGGATGGCCACGCACATGTAGCGATGGGGGAGATCGTTGCTCCTGCAGCTCTTAGATCCGGAACCGTAGGTTCCTTCCTTCGTAGGAGGGTTGCAAAGGTCGGAGTTGCAGTTGCTGCTGTCATCCGAATCGCTTGTCAGCAACGGTGCGCGTAGGGCACCGATTGGTGGTACCCACAGAGCGGGTGCGACTGTCGGGGGCAGTATTCGCTCAGGGAAGCGAAGGGTGCCGATCTGTCCCACCTGGAAGAAGAAGCTCCCGAACATCAGTTCGACTCTATCGCCTACGGAGTCGAAATTTTGGCGGGTTGCCAGCGAGTGGATGGTGAAGTCGATGGCGCCGAAGAATAGGTGGTTATCCGTTGCGGATGAGTCGAAGACGATGGTGGATGGGACCGTCACGATCGCAGGATCAGCGCCCCCAGTTCCAACAGACGGCGCCAATTGACGAGGGTTCGACTCGTCAATGCCCATTGTTATGGACTTGGGTTTGGAGAAGATGGGGATGTTGGAGATCGCGAGACGGTTAACAGACACACAGTAATGGAACACGGTGTTTACCCAGGTTTAGGCCCCCGGAGGGAAAACCCTACTCCTGCTTCTATGTTCTTAATTGATGGCGGAACCGAAGGTTACAGGGGTGCGCAGATGCAATCTGGTGTGAGGTGTGTGTATGAGAGTTGGGGTAGATCTTCCTCGCCGTGCCCTCCTGGCCTTTATATGGGGAGGCCAGGTCTCGGGTAGGCCGAGTCGGTTACAAATTAGGGTTTTACCATTTAAGATTCTATCTACAGCTTGGCTGTGTTCTCCAAGGAGTCAAACTTTCCCCAACCTTGGGCCATCCGGAGTGTCCTTGGGCTTCGCGTTAGCAGCAAGTCTCTGTGCGGGCCTTCACTGGGCTGGACCGGGTAGGCCAATGTCAGGTACCCATAGGGCATATCCATGTCAGCAGCTTCCCATCCCTGGTGGCTTCTTCTTCGAAGGCATACTGGCAGCAAGGGGGCGAGTTTCGGAAAACTGGCGGGAACTAGAGCTCCTACCAAGAAACCGGCGGGGCGGGAGAGAGTGGTAATATGGAGTGTAAATGAGGGAAACTAGGATTAGAAATGGAGGGAAGAGGAATAATTTCCGCATGTGCGGATGCGAGGGGTCCCGTGGCCAAAATCTGACATGGCGTGGAGTGCTCCAAATGCAGCCCTTGTGTGTAGGGGCATGTGTGGGCGTGCCGGCTATTCTATTGGGCTCCAAAAATCGCCCGCGGGTACTAGGATACGCTGGTGTGAGCCAAAATTTAGGCGAGCGTCTAATAGCCCGTTGGACAGCGCTACGAGAGCCGCCGGGGAGATGCTCCGAGTGATGTGTATCACTTGTACTCCATGTCTACAACTAGATTCACCTATCTCGATAGTTACATTTTAGACATGGGCGGTCCTAGCTCTGCTCTAGCGTGGCAATTGACCAGACTTGCTAACGATGCAACCCTTTTGATTTGTGATTTTTTATAGTGACTTCATCTAAACTTTGACAGTTTAAACTCGTTTTCCTAGCCTTTCAAAAGTTTCTGGGTTCGCCACTATTGTAGATGTATTTTCAGATCATTTTCTGGTTGATTAGGTTGCTCGACTTGCATATAATAAGTGACTTCACACTTCAACTTTATAACTTGGCTTCTTAAATAGAAACAAAAATATATTTTTTTAGTATAAGTTACTAAAATCTAGCATTTGTTTTGGTTTCGTTTTTCTCATGGTGAGGTTGTGTTCATGTGGTGTGTTCAGATAATGCCAAAGGCTGAAGCGGATAGAGTGTGACAGCTAGCAAATTTTTTTTTTGAAAGCCATCACGGCGAACTTTATTGATTATGGATCAAAGATACATCGTTCGCAAGCACACCTACAAGGAAATCGGGAGGTTCATCTTGCCAAACAATCGACAAAGTTCCCCCTGAATGTCTTGCTAACACATGTGCTGCCGTATTGGCCTCTCTAGGACAATGAACAAAATAAATTTCAGTAAAACTACGACAAAGAGTAGTGCAGTCCTCATAGATAGCAGCCACTGGTCCTAGCGAATTTCCACCATCTTTCATTACCTCAATAACTTTCATGCAATCAGAATTTACTTCAACTCTATTGCAACCTACCTGACCTGCTAGGATCAGACCGTCTCGGAGGGCACGAGCTTCCGCCGTCGAGGGATCAGAGATAAAGGGTATGCCACACGCACTTGCCGCCAATAAGAAGCCCCTATCATCACGTAGGATTGTGCCGGTGCTACCCATTCCTGAATCCACACAAAAACCAGCGTCCACATTAAGCTTCACGAAATTCTCTCTCGGCTTCATCCACCCGTGTCTAGCTATGCCTTGTTTCTTCTTTCGTACTCTAGAGAAATTCAAAGCTAGTGCCGAAATAGCTTGAGCAGTTCTAGCAGGTGACTGAATTGTCTCGCCATGCGTAGCCTTCCTTCGTTTCCACCAGATATACCACACTGCCACAGCCAGTAGGTCATTGCGCTGAACATCCAGAAGCAATGGAGCTACTACTATTTTGTCATGTAGGAGAGCCTCCAAGATTGATCCTCCATTTTCCTCCCTACTACACACATGTGATATTAGCTCCTCCATACCGAGTAACTTCCAAATCTCCAAAACTCTCGGATATACAAAGAAAGCATGACGAATACTCTCGCAGTCTGTCTGACAAAGGTGACACTGGGAACTATTAATCATATGGCGATTTGCTAGTACCCCATTACACGGAATGGCTCCCAATAAAGATCTCCACAGATGTATTTTTATCTTTGCTGGTACATTCAACGACCAGACTGTCTTCCAGACCAGTAGCGTAGAAGAAGTGCCATACTCACTTGTTCTCCTCAGTTTTTTCCCGTGTTGGTGATCCCATTCTGCATAGTAACATGACCGAACAGAGAAACACCATTTTTAGTAAAGTGCCAGGAAACAAAATCTTCCAGCATGCCTCTCGTTAAAGGGATATTTAGGATCCTTTGAACATCAATAGGCCAAAAAATGTCTCTAATTAACTCTTCATCCCACGTATTAGTATCCACATCGATTAGTTTTGCGACCTTTGTGTACACGACATTACCTCTTCTAGTAGCAATCCTTCTATTAGGGCTCGCTGGGACCCATGGGTCGGACCATATATTGATTTGTGATCCATCTCCCACACGCCACATATGCCCTCGTTTGAAAGATTGAATACCCGCCCAAATACTCTGCCAAGTATAAGAACTCCCCTTCTTCAACTGGCAATTTAAGATATCCCCATCCAGGAAATATTTTGCTCTTAGAACTGATGCACACAACGAATCTGGGTTTGAAATTAATCTCCAACACTGCTTGGCAAGCATAGCCAAATTAAAACAATGCAAATCTCTAAAGCCCATACCTCCTTGCTTCTTGGGTACACACATTTTACACCACGCGAACCAATGCATATGTTTTTGTTGATCATCATCTCCCCGCCAGAATTGGGACATTGCAGTTATTATCCCTTTTATAATCTGTTTGGGTAGCTTGGAGACTGACATTGCATATGCAGGTATGGCTTGTATGACATCTTTTAGAAGTACCTCCTTGCCTCCAAAGGACATATTCTTCTCCTTCCATCCACTTAGTATCTTATAAATCTTGTCAATAAGATGCTGAAAACAATCTGATCTGTCCACCCCGACCAAAGGTGGTAAGCCCAAGTATTTATCTGTGATAGCTTCAGTCATGATGTTCAAAATATAGCAAACCTCCACTCTTGTGTCAACATCAGTGCATGGACTAAAAAATAAACTTGACTTTGCTTCACTTACTAGTTGCCCCGACGCAGCACAATAGTCATCCAAGACACGACGCAAACTTGATGCATTTGCCGCATCCGCTCTCATCAATATCAACGAATCATCCGTAAAGAGGAGATGTGATACTATTGGAGCTCCTCTACACACTTTAACTCCCAATAAATTCCCATTACTCTCTTCATACTTGAGGAGGCTTGAGAGACCCTCCACGCATAGAAGAAAGAAGTATGGTGATAGACGGTCCCCCTGGCGGAGGCCCCTAGTAGGATAGATATAATCAGAAAGATTATTGTTGTTAGTGAGGTGTGTGTATGGTGACAGAGGGTCCTCCTGGCAAAGGTTACAGGGGTGCGCAGATGCAGCGTGAGGTGTGTGTATGAGAGTTGGGGTAGATCTTCCTCGCCGTGCCCTCCTGGCCTTTATATGGGGAGGCCAGGTCTCGGGTAGGTCGAGTCGGTTACAAATTAGGGTTTTAACATTTAAGATTCTATCTACAGCTTGGTTGTGTTCTCCAAGGAGTCAAACTTTCCCCAGCCTTGGGCCATCCGGAGTGTCCTTGGGCTTCGCGTTAGCAGCAAGTCTCTGTGCGGGCCTTCACTGGGCTGGACCGGGTAGGCCAATGTCAGGTACCCATAGGGCATATCCATGTCAGCAGCTTCCCATCCCTGGTGGCTTCTTCTTCGAAGGCATACTGGCAGCGAGGGGGCGAGTTTCGGAAAACTGGCGGGAACTAGAGCTCCGACCAAGAAACTGGAGCGGCGGGGCGGGAGAGAGTGGCAATATGGAGTGTAAATGAGGGAAACTAGGATTGGAAATGGAGGGAAGAGGAATAATTTCCGCATGTGCGGATGCCAGGGGTCCCGTGGCCAAAATCTGACGTGGCGTGGAGTGCTCCAAATGCAGCCCTTGTGTGTAGGGGCAGGTGTGGGCGTGCCGGCTATTCTATTGGGCTCCAAAAATTGCCCGCGGGTACTGGGACACGCTGGTGTGAGTCAAAATTTAGGCGAGCGTCTAATAGCCCGTTGGACAGCGCTACGAGAGCCGCCGGGGAGATGCTCCGAGTGATGTGTATCACTTGTACTCCATGTCTACAACTAGATTCACCTATCTCGATAATTACATTTTAGACATGGGCGGACCTAGCGCTACTCTAGTGTGGCAATCGCCTAGACTTGCTAACGATGCAACCCTTTTGATTTGTGATTTTTTATAGTGACTTCGTCTAAACTTTGACAGTTTAAACTCGTTTTCCCAGCCTTTCAAAAGTTTCTGGGTTCGGCACTGATTGTAGATGTATTTTCAGATCATTTTCTGGTTGATTAGGTTGCTCGACTTGCATATAATAAGTGACTTCACACTTCAACTTTATAACTTGGCTTCTTAAATAGAAACAAAAATGTTTTTTTTTCAGTATAAGTTACTAAAATCTAGCATTCGTTTTGGTTTCGTTTTTCTCATGGTGAGGTTGTGTTCATGTGGTGTGTTCAGATAATGCCAAAGGCTGAAACGGATAGAGTGTGACAGCTAGCACTTCGGGATGGGTACAATACAGCTTTCAGATGACAAATGGCGAAGCGCTATCAGATCGTGACTCGTGAGGAACGTTCCAAGAGGAACCAGGCTGGCTCGGCCCGGACCAGCGCAGGGAGGCCCATCTAGATACAATCTGTTCGTTTTGTTTCACTTCTACAGCAACAAATGATTAATTTTTCTCTCTCATGACATATACTCCTACATCACATGACATATGAACATGATCATCAAGATTATAGTCGTCGCCAAAAGAAGGTGATGCTAGATTGCGACCATCGAGATCATTATCTAACGAAAGATGCGATCATCAAGATTATCTGATATATTAACAGATGATGAAAGTCTGCAGCAGCTTTACTCGATTCAGAATTAGCCATGGACATCCTATACACAGAACTTGTGTCCGTATTGATCACCCTGTATGATGTATCTTGCATGTGTTACTACTACTTACTACTCTGCTGGGCTCAGTTCCTCTTCCTTCCAAACCGGGAGGATCCCTTGCCCAGCCAGCCTCTTGTAAACCCAGAACACCACGTACTTGGGAGTGATCCTCTTCTCGTCGATCAGGAATGGCTCGATGGTGCTCACCTCCATGGAGTACGAAGTCATCGCGAAGCCCTTAGGTCCTGCGGTTTCATCGAGGTGAGATTCAGGTTAGTGTTGCGCCTGTTTCCAACAGTTTCCGCATTGCAAATTATGCTTCTACCGAATACAAGCTAGATGAAAGCAGAACTGGTATTCTACACCTAGGTCTGTGACAATAATTTACGGGTTATGAACTGATCAGTTGCTGTAAATCTTCGATGCAAAATTCACAGATTAAGATCATGAAGGATTGAATTGCCAGCACTATTTTCAGCATGTAAAACAGCATAGCGCGCATCACATAGAAAGGAAGAAACAACATTGGATTACAAGGGTTTTTGTACCTGAGAGGTCTCCCTGTGGAAAGAAGGCCCAGAAGTAATAGGGGACTTCTTCCTTTACGAAGGAGCCTTCCAACTGCAATTCATCCAACACCTGAAGGGTTAGGACGATGCCAACATACAATGGATTTGTATCGACGAAATTACTGCATTTCACAATCCTGACCAACTGCGCGACTGTGTTAGCATTGCTCTTTTTAGAGAAAGGAGATTGTTAGCAATGTGTGATGGCTGGACATGGAAGAATCAAACAAGCGCTAGAACTGCTGCAATGACACCAGCAGAACGTACTACTACTTACTACAGTACTGTTTGTGGTAATGGTATGCAAATATGCAATGACCAATGACATTGCCTGATGCATGCAGTAAAATGTGATCGCTGCTGATAGCTAATATTCCTCTGTACCAAATGATAAGGCGTTTTAGCACACTAAACTGAACCCCTCCTCTCACCGTGTTGTTCTGGAAGGACAGCTCGACTTGGGACACGTCCTCCTCGGCCTCCAGCGCAGTCTTCAGAGGAGGAATGATCTCTTCCTGCATCATCTCCGACAGCGGCTTCGGCGCGGCCTTCTTCGGCTTGGCCGCTGCGGGCTTAGCTGCCGGCTTCGCCTCTGCGGCGGCTTCTTTCTTGTCACCGTCCGCATCCTTCTTCTCACTAACTGCATCAGCAATTCAGGATAAACGAAATTCAGGACATCGGTTCAGGCATCCTACGCTCGGAAGCTTCACCCACAACAACAGCACGGATTGAGGTTAACATAAGTACTACTACTACAATACTATGTCACTCGATAGCAACAATGATAATGGGACGGCCATTTTAAGCTGAGTGATCGAATGTGGGTATAATACCGGTGGTGGATGCTGCTGCGGCGGCGGCGGACGACTCCTGCACGGCGGAGCAGGAGGCGCCGGAGCGAGGGAAGGCGACTACGAGCGGCAGCCGCTTCGCGAAGAGCGGGGCGGCGGGGCACTTGCACCTCGCCGCCGCATGCCGGCCTGCGAGCGGCCGGCTCGTCAGCCTCGGCGAATGCACAGTCCCGATCGCCATGGGAGTTCGGCGCGCAGCCGACGCGTTCTGATCTGGGGGATGGGTAGTTCCTGTCCACTGGTTCCGTTGGGTGGCGCTGCGCTGACGCCGCTCTATCTGCAGTGGATCCTCGGCCCGATGGAGAAGAGGCCGGTGCAGCATGGCTGCCCGCCTGTGAGCCAGCCGTTTCTTCCTCTGCTGCTGTGGCTTACAACCTGCGACGAACGTGGACCGTCCGATTAAGAACCGATGTTTTAGATTAACCTATGCGAAAAAATAGAGCATCGAGTCTTTTTTTTTGGTGCATCGTGTGCATGGCATGAATCATGTCATTCGATTTTTTGGAGAAGATCATCGGAGCAATCGATTTTATGAGCTTTGATTACCTTTGAAATGCTTTGGAAGGATCCTTTGACATTACTACTACATGTCTATATGATACGTTCCCCGCAAAATAAAATAACTATCATATAGGATTACTTATCCGGTTATGATATATACTTCCCGCAAAATAAAAACAATATCATATCATATAATCCGTTTAATGAAAGAAACGCATGTCTGAAATTGTTGAAGAATCTCAGTCACCTAAAGCTGCACATACTAGACCTAATCCTAAGATTTGCACTTTTTAAAAGTTCCCAGCTTCCGAGAAACTGTTGGCGCAATTTTATATTACTCAATACTCCCTCCGTCCGCCGCAAATAAGTATACATCTAGCTTTGCCTAAGTCAAATATAACCAAATTTGACCAACTTTATAGAGAAATATAAAAACATATATTATATCAAATTGACATATTATGAAACTAGATTTAAAAGATCTAATGGTATCAATTTAGTGTCATAAATATTGGTATGTTGTTCTAAAAAATTAGTCAAACATAGTAAAATTTAATTTAAGACAAGATTAAAAGTACACTTATTTACGGACCGAGGGAGTATATATTTGTCTCGGCAAATTCCTTCCAGATGGTTGTGGTCTTGTGCATGAGATGACCGGAGAAAGAGGCGAATCCCGCGAGGAACGCAGCGGGGCCGTCACGTAGCCGCACGGCACAGCACCGGGTCGTTCTCCCCTGCCCTCTCCCCTCGCACCACATCAGTGACAGTGGCCCCGCCTAACACGGTCCCACCACTCAGCGAAGGAAATCCCTTTTGACTTCTCCACGCCCCAACCACCTCCACCTTCCCGCACCGCTGCTGCACTTCCGTATGCTCGGTCCACGTAAACGCGCGGGTCCCGCTCGGGACGGTGAGTGGGGCCATGCTACGCTACCGCTTTCCTCTCCACGCCGTCCGATCTTCCCCTTCCCCCACACCACGAGTCCAGCCCTCACGGGCGTCGCGTGCTCGCCTGCCTGCCCGGCTGTCCCCTCCTTCCTTATCGCGACCGTTGCGCGCTGGGATCTGTAGACACGGACCACAGGGTCAGACGAGCCTAGCCGCACGGCGGGCCACAGGACACAGTCGCTGGAACGTGGTATGTATGGACCCGGTCGACGTGACACTCCGCTGCGCGGAGGGGAGAGCAGGGCGAACTGGCCCGGGTAAAACTCCACCGAGTTAATTACTCCCAGTAACAGCAGCCATGGAATTCCCAGTAATAACAGCTTTCGGCCCAGATGGCCCATTTTATTAGGTCGCCGTACCTGAAGCGAGAAGGAAAATTTGCTCTTGTTACCTACCTACCCCAGCACGCCCGGGCGCCCCGGCATCGTGTGGCGGCGGCGCACTGATCCAAACGAGTCAAAAAAGTAGCCAACACACGCGACATGCACCGTGTGCGACTGACGCGCGGGACCAACAATGGACCCACCGCACTACCAAAAGAGTCGTGTACGGTGTACCCTCTTCCCATTTTAATTTCAGCGCACAGACGCGTCAAACTCGGGGAGCCGAGTATTCAATTCGGACGGGCCAGAGCGCACTCAAGGCAGCAGGGGCAGGACCGTAATACCAAGTCGCCCAAACGAAGGAGGAGGGTCGCCCTAAAAACGGGAAGCATCCAATGAAGGCATCCACCCAAATCGACTGGAATCTCCCCTGCTCCTCGAGCCGCCCGCTCACCGACAACGCGCTCCTCCCGCGCCGCACGCCACGCCGCGGTGCGCCAGGCCATCACGGCTCGCGCCACCACCGGTCATGTTACCCCCCACCACGACGCGGCCCCACATCGCGCTGCGGGATCTCGCAACTAGCCAAAAAAGCGAAAGGCAGCAGCTGTACCTCCTCCGACGTCTCATCCTCACCCACCCACCCAGAGCCCCTTTCACTCCCCTCCACGAAAATCACGTCTCCGGAAGGCGGAAAGATCAAGATCGAATAAATATAGATAGACAGGAGCACGGGCCCACTTGCCAGTCCGACGGAACCACTGCCTCGCGGTAGACCGGCACGGAGCACACCGCCGTGAACCATAGAGAGAGGACAGCAGCACAAGGCAATGCCTCTGCAGCCAAAAATTGCTAAATAACTCCAGAGCCCAGTTGCCTATATGGGAAGAGGGCGGCTTCGACCATCGCTGCAACCACAGCCATTTCACCTATCTCAAAGCAGATAGAGCTCGCGAAGCACGGCCAGCAGCCAGAGGCGCCGGCCAGCCATCAGTAAGAAGCACACACCATAGTCCAACGTCCAACCAGGGCAAAGTATAAAACTTTCAAACATAGGCAACGGCTACTAGGACCATTTGAAAGGGGGCATTTCCCGGGCTTTCTCTTGGAGGGAACCTGACAATGTGATAGCCTATACTGCCAATGTACCAGAAATTTGAATCAAGGAGGGAAAAACCCCTGGGGTGTTGGAACTACCATTTAAATTATGGAGGGAAAACTCAGCAACGGTGCAGGCAAGAGGGAAAGCTGGGTTCACTGGCTACAACTCCATTTTCCCTCCTAAAATCTGCTGTTTAAAAAGAAAGGGAGAAGCCCTCCAAGTCTTTACAAGAAAAACGGCTAAGGAAAAACAGGGGAAAACCCACCATTTCTGTTTCGCTGCTGCTGCTGCTCCTGATTACTTCTTTCTACCTGAGAACAAGGGGTGAGGAAGGGGATCCATGTACATTAGCCTCCTGGTCAGTGGTTCTTGAAGGGCCGAGGGTCTTCAACATCATCATCCTCGTCGTCACTGCCACTGCCGGATGGATCATCATCCCTCTTCCTCTTGGTGCCCTGCGACGATGAGGGCAGGTCTGTGCCAGCTTCGTCGTCATCATCATCATCAACCTCATCTCTGTCTTCATCGACATCATCAGGGTCAGCCACATCAAAGTCCTCTGGACTTCCAACAGCCATGGCTTGTGGTGGCACAATTGGTTGAACAAGATATTCTGTGTCTTCATCCTGAGGAAATGGAGTAGGGGAAGAAACTGTCAATTGCAATTGCGTTTTCTACTTTCAGATTTTCTTTACATCACTAGGGTAAAGGAAAGCACAAGGACATAACAATCCAGAATAGGAAGAAATACTCATATTTATCACAAACACTACATATAAATGCCCAAACAGACAAATACAGCAGTTATATAATTAAGAAAACATCAGCATAAAAGCACAGTCCTATAATGCTTCAAGAAGTTCTACAGATGGTAAGAACAACCCATCTTCAAGCATACAAAATCACTTCATCACCCGTGAGCAAATGAACAAGCTAACCAGAATAAAAAGATGAACAATAGATAAATAAGAACAATATGTTGAAATATATATATCTAAACATGACAGCATAATGTGATTTGGGTTGTGAAGGAAGCAACTTAGTGTACCCTGTGCAAGAGAGAGCACACAACTTCATACAAATAAACTAACAGAACAATTACTACCTAACAAGATATATGCGAAGGAAAATTGTGTACAAGAACAGAAATATGTAGATAATTCCTTAAGACAGCCATCTTATAAAAAATATCATAGGCCGTTATATGCGAAGGAATTACTGAAGATTTATATATGTACTGCTAGATAGTTAGAACTAGAAACGGTAAATGTACTGAAAGGCATATAAATTGAACATGTAGATATAAACTAAGGTACTAAGAATATAGGGAACTCCATGTACAACATACATATATAAATCTTCAGTAATTCCAACACAATACAGACATACTCAAACAAAAGCTAGAGATGGACCAAATTTTAAATCCCGATGTCTGAACTTATAGGGTCAACAACAAGAGAAACTAGGCCTATATTTTTTCAACAAGAAATCACATTCCCTAGGCTGCTAACTTAAATCTGTCTTGATCATTTTGACACTCATAATCATTTTTAAGGGGGCAAAACAGAGTCTCACACCCCTACCAAAATACATCAGTAACAAATAATACAATCAGCAACAAAATATCTATTTACAAAAGTGACCAGATTTATTAACAAAAATTCACTGATTTAACAAGTCTTTAAAATATCCATATTAGCAAGATTGCCATAAATATTTTTTTAGCAGCGTTATACCCAGGAGTTCACCTACCACAGGAAATAGGAGATCAAAAGTTGAAGATCTAACATATAACCTCTTCAATGGCATGCCAAAAAAAGCTGGGTTGCCCACACAAACAGGAGACTGAACAAACAAGCACATAACTAATGCATGAACTAGTAAATATCCTTAACCAAAAAACTAGTCACACTTCATGCTACCTGCAACAGTGTAAGATGCAACAGTAATCTGGGTTAGCAAAATGACAGAACAATCACCAAGCCACGAATTGAAGAACATGCAAAATACGCAATAAAAAGTAAGGTAGTTCCATGGCTAGAAGGAAACTGATGTTTTATACCTCATCATCAGCGTCATCATCATCGTTCCCCTCCTCATAAACCCTATTATCCTCCAACCTTTCCTCATCTTCTTCCCCAATCTCACCGTTTTCATCCTCATCATCGCCTTCACCTTGCTCATGCCCATCAATCTCTTCGCCAACACCCCCCGCCGCCATAGCAACCCTTCCACTACTCTCTGGCTCAGCCTCCTCGTCATCCTCAACCTCCTCTTCATCATCGTCATCGTCCTCATCGATGTCATCCTCATCATCATCACTACTCGGCACATCATGCACCTCAACAACAGCGTCATCTTCACCCTCCTCATCAATCTCCTCCCCCAAATCATCCTCCTCCTCAAACTCATCTTCGTCGTCGTCTTCATCATCCACATCTTCATCATCCTCATCTGGGGCACCCCCAACCGCCGCCATCCGGAACCCATTCGCCTGGTTGTGGTGCTCGGCCCCTCCATTAGGCACGACCTCATCCGCATCGCTCTCGTCCTCGTCAACATCGATCACCCCATTCACCTCCACCGGGTGAGCAGCCGCACGGCCTCGGGAGTGTGAAACGCCCCCGTTCGCCACCTCTCCGCTTCCAGGGTCCTCGTCGTCGTCGTCTTCATCATCATCGTCTTCCTCGCCCTCGCCCTCGCCATCCCCGTCGTCATCGTCGTCGTCCGACTCCGGACGCTCGTTCTCGTCGGCGTCCATCTTGTCAAGGTACTTGAGCGTCCGGATCAAGCCAAACACCCTGGATCTGTAGTCCTTGACCCGTGTGATGGGGCACTCGTAGAGGTCGAGCGAGACTAGGCGGAGGCGGGCGAGCGGCGCCAGATCGTCCACATCTTGGATGCGGTTGTTGCTGAGGTCGAGGTCGCGCAGCGAGCCGAGACCGGCCTCGACGAGGTGCTCGAGCCCGCCGGCGATGCGGTTGTCGGAGAGCGTCAGCCGCGTGAGATTCCGCAGCCGGGGGAACCCCGCGAGCGACGCGACCCCGATGCCGGCGATCGAGAGGTGCTCCAGGCTCTGGTGCCGCTCCAGTATCTCCGCTGCCGGCAGCCGGCCGTGCATGCACTTGACGGCGCCGTCCAGGGTGAGGCTCCTCGCCGGCGAGGAACTCCCCTCGCCGCCGTTGTGCAGCGCCGCCTCCACCGCCCTCTCCCACGCCTCATCCATCTCTCTCGCTCTCCCGACCTCTTCTCAAAATCGAATAAATAAAAAAATCGGGGGCGTTTGGTTGCCAAGGCTATTTGAAATACAGTGATTTATACGGGGATGGGGTGTTTACCTCGCCATGGGAAGAAGAAGGGGGCGGTTCACGCGTCGCGCTGTGGACTTGGCGCAGGGACGACGAAACGGGGGCTGTATGGGCAGCCAATGGGAGCGCTCGGATCGTTTGGCGCGGATCGTGTACGTGGCGGCATCTGAGGGGCGTGTGCTTCCTTTGAGAGGAGCGGGGGAGCGGAGAGGCGTGGTTCGCTGGTTGATGCCAACAGCATCTTTTTCTCGGCTCTGTTTTACGAAGTATTTTCTTCTTCTGGTTTTTCAAATATCTTTTTCTCTGAAGGGCGAGATACGATTAGTTAATTATGCACGCGGCGCGGTGTGTCTACCCTCGTTTTAGGTGGGTACGTGCCTGTCTGGTGGGACAAGGTCTGTGGGCCCGAGATGGAAGTTGAGAGGTGTTTTTGTGTTTCTTGTTATTAGAGGGTTCAGGCCGTCTGATTGAGACGTGGCGGTGTAGCCCGTCTGATCGGTGGGAGTTGGCGTCTTGGTTTCGTGTTGCCTACCTTTGCCCCGTTCAAGACTGGCAGTGGGGCCTGAAGCGGCTCGGCGCTGCCCGGATTCTCGTTGCACTCGTTTGCAACGCGATGGTCACGGATATAATTTTCTTTTTCTGGAGGAAGAGATAAATGTATTTAAATCATCACCTTAAAATAGGTTTATGTCCAAAAAATCTTTTTTAGGCACCCGCGGTGGAAATCGGCTCCGGTATACAAAAACATATAGTGTCCAAAAGTATTTAGGGCATGCTCAATATCAATATCTCTTCCTTGCTGAAAATTTAATACCCACGAGACTACCTATAAAATCCCCACCCCGTGCAAGCTCCAGCTGCTGTCTTGGAAAATTTCTCGCCTCCTCCATCCTTGATCCGCATGTTCTCGCCGTCGTTGAGGATATGCATAATGGGTAACATCGAGACATAGTCGTATTCCGGCTAATCAGGATGGTTGATAGATTGTGCCAAAATATGTGCATGTCGGATGACCCAGATAGAGAAATTCTGAAGGAGGCCCAAAGCTGTTATAACAAAGTTGTGGATACCAACATGTGAAGAAGTCGAAAGTGCAAGACACGAAGACTAGTTATACTAGGGCATCAATAACCGACGTATAAAAATCGGTTAGAGGAGTAGAAGATTACCTAACTGAACTCGTATCGGGTTATAGGAGTAAAAAGATTTAGTAGTCGCACTCCTCGACTCCTATTTTTACTCCTCCGAGCAGTGCAGGAGTAAAAGATTCCTTCCCCTTTTTGTGTTCATAATGCCCTCCTCCTCGGCCTCTCCTCCGCCTCCGGCGACCACCGACACCCCCTGCCACTACCCTAGCCACCGGTGGAGCCCCTTGATGGCCGGATCTTCTCGTCGGACGTCTCTGCCACCCATTCCAAGCACTCGCCAGCACCGCACCCCCTGTCGCACCCCCTGTCGCTTCTTCCTGTAGTTGTTCCCCTTTGCGATTGGCGCCACCCAAGCGCCGGCGGTAGCCCCACCGCTCTACCAGTACCCTTGACCTACTGGTGACGAGAGGTAACCATGGCAATGCCCATTATTATGGACTTGGGGTTTTAGAGAAAATGGAGCGCTGGTGATTTCTCGGCTTATTAGACAAACAAGGGAGGCGATGCCTGTTTGATTATTATTGAGGGGAAATAAAAAGTTGCCAAGTTGCTAGAAGCGATCTAGATTACAGCAGATTATGGTGAATCAGAATACGATTTCCTCTTCATCGGCTCCTCCTGGCCTTTATATGAGAGGCTGGGTCTTAGAGCCAAGTACAGATCAATTACAAGTTGAAACTACAACTCAATGAATATGTCTGTTAGGGATTCTACCTTGATCACCATGTCTAGTTCCTAGGCTTCGGATTCTCTCATGACTTGGTTTCTTGTGGGCCTCATGGGTCGTAGCTTAGGTAAGTACCAGATATACCAATTACGGCAACCCAATAAGTCATACCAATGTCAGTAGCCCCCGAGGCTCCACCTGAATCCTAGATTTGGGTGTAGAGTTCGTTGCATGGAAAACAAAAAAATTCTATCGCGTGGACACACAAAACCAAGATCTAATCTATGGCAAAGCCAAGATCTAATCTACGAGACCGGTGCAACGAGATTTTAGAGAACTAACCCTTGTAGATCCAAAGCGTTTAACGAGATCAGATTCTCTTGGTTGATGTAGTCGATCACTTGTCGATCTCAAGATCGTGTAGACGATCCTTCTGACGTCGCGTTCCGGTAGCGCTTTCGCATTCGGTCACACGTACGGTAGTCGATGAAGACCTTCCTCTCCCTTGTTCCAGCAGGGCAGCGGAGGTTGTAGATCTCCTCGGAATCCCAACAGCACGACGATGTGGTGCTGGTGGTGGAGGAGAGATTTCTGCAGGGCTTCACCTAAGCCGGAGCAGGATGGTGGACGAGAGAGAAGAGAGGCGGTGGATAGGGTTAGGCGCCAAGAGACAAGGGGTGTGGGGGTGTGCCCCCACCCCTCATTACATAGGTGGGGGGCGGCCAAGGGTTTCCAGCCCAGTTCGTGTTCCCCCCAACTCGGCCACCAAGGGGAGAGTTGGAACCTTTCCCACCAAGTTTTCCCTCTTACCAAAAACTAGAGTTTGACTTTTCAAACTAGGATTTGACTATTAAAATTAGGGTTTGACCCTTTTACTAGTGTTGGCCGAATTGGCCCTTTAGGGTTTGGTGCGGCTAGCCCCTAAGGCATGCCAATGTCCAAGTGACCCCCTCCCGGGGCGGTGTACCACTAGTGGTCCCTCTAGAACATTTTAGAAGTATTCGGTCAAAACACAAAAACTTTTTCCGAACCCCGAAAAACCACTTTCCTTATATGAATCTTATTCTCGGGACCATTTAGTATCTCCTCGTGATGTCCTAGATCCAATTCGAGACTCTGAACAACATTCGGTCTCGAACTCATATTCCATGTCTACTTAAACAACATCGAATACTTAAGTGTGTCTCCCTACGGTTCATGAACTATGCAGACATGATCGAGATACCTCTTCGATCAATAACCAATAGAGGGATCTAGAAATCCATATGGCTCCCACATAATTCTACGATGACTTCGTGATCGAATGAACCATTTAGATACAATACCGATTCGCTTTGTCGCAGGATACTTTACTTATCCGAGGTTTGATCGTCGGTATCTCCATACCTAGTTCAACCTCGTTATCGATAAGTACTCTTTACTTATTTCATGATATGACATCGCTTGTGACCTATTCACATGCTTGAAAGCCAATTGGATGACATTCCATCGATAGGACCCAGAGTATATCTATCCGTCATATGGATGGACAAATCACACTCTTGATCCATGTGCATACAGAACACCCAGAAATTGCTGAAAACCTCACCTCCGGAAGTGATCTGGAGGGGGAACTTGCCCTAGGGATCCATCTTCGCCCTAAGCAGATCTGGGAGGCCAAGGCATTGATCTCCATCTTCATCAACCGCTGCATCACCATCATCATCTCCATACATCCCATCTAGATCTTGTTGTAATTCTAGCACTAGTTATGGATTTATACAAGAACTATTCATCTATAATCATTTCTGTTACCATAGTCATGATGTTGTTTGCCTCCATGTCTGAGTAGATCATTAGTTCTTGGGAGATGGACAAACCCTAGTGTATGATTGGGATGAAATAGAGATTATTATGTTATACATCATTATGTGTATGTGTTAATTTTCTTCATCTTGATGTTGGGAGTTATGCACATCCTTAATATTTGCCTCTTACGGGGACTTGATGAAGGGGATTACTTGTTGGTAGACGGAAGGATGATAGCACTTATTGTGACTATAAAGTAGTTGTCATTCTTTACATACTAACTTGGGGTAGAAAGGAGAACTCATTAAGCCATGTCCATGTCGCGGGAGAAATTCCTTAATAGCGGGATAATACGATCGATGTCGTTCATCTGTCAACTGTGGTTATGAAGGATGATGTGAGTAGTGGTTCCTGCCTATTTTTCCATATAAGGAGCTCCTCCCACATACATACATGTCATGAGAATATTCGTTATAATAATCTTGATTACTTAGTCTAAATTGTTAGTGGTGTATCCACCACTCCCGGAGAACGCATTTTTCCCTATTGCAGTTCCAAACTTTCTTACACACGCGATTACTACTTTCTGCATTAAGTTTTACTTTAATTTATTTAATTTTTTCGCTCAACCAAAAACCCAAACACAATTCTACTTTTCTTGCATCATAAAATTATTCCTTAAACTTCGTTTAGTTTTAGTTAAAAACATTTTAGTATTTCACCTAATGCTCTTTATGGGGTCGATATCTTTATTTTGAAACTATCTGCAAACGATCTGTGCACTTGCAGTCATTGATAACCCACAAGTATAGGGTGTGTATCGTAGTACTTTCGATAAATAGGAGTGTCGATCCCAACGAGGAGCAGAAGGTGTTGACTAGTGGTATGGAGCAGGAAATCTCTGTAAATACTTAGCAAACGGATTTTTAGGGGTTTTCTAATAAAGCAAAGAAACAAAGTGCAAGTAATAAAGACAACGAACAACTGCAACAAGTGTCCAAATCCTTTCTTAGCAAAGGACAGGTCAGTGGAAATACTTATAAGGACCAAACGTTCTTGAGGACACATGGGAATTCTGTCAAGTGCTTTCGCTTCAAATACCTAAGTACTCTTCTTTGATATTGTAAGTGTTGTGTGGGTGAACCTGTGCTAATGTACCAACCTTACTTTGACTAATACATACTTGTGATTAACCCCCCTACAAGCATCTGCAACTACAGGAAAGTAATTAATATATAAACCTAACCACAGCCTTAAACTCTAAGATCCTACGCTCCCTTATGCAATGCTGTCCTAACGGGGGTTCAGGTTTTTGTCACTCCGGCAACCCCACAATTAGTAGCCAAATACACAATGCATTCCCCTAGGCCCATAAATGGTGAAGTACCATGTAGTCGACTTTCACATGACACCACTAGAAGAATAGCACTACAGCTTAAATACTAAACCATTGAATAATATCTCAACACAAATCCACTACTAACAACATGACTTCTCCCATGTCCTCAATAACTAGACGAACTACTCACAAGACATCATATGGATCAATATCAAAGATGATATGGTGATCGATAACAATCTGAACATAAACAATAATCCAATGGTTCCACTCACAAGCATCAACTACAATAGTAATCAACACCGAAAAAGTTTCCCCTAAGAACTATGCAAGATCCAACACGATTGTTACAGCGGGATGTGATGACCCACAAGTATAGAGGATCGCAACAGTCTTCGCGGGTAGTGTTACCCAATTTATTGATTCGACACAAGGGGAGCCAAAGAATACTTGCAAGCCTTAACAACTGAGTTGTAAGTTCAGCTACACCTGGAAATAGTTCTTGCTCACAAAAGTTTATCAGTAGTAACAGTTTGTAGCAGCAACAACAAAGCAACAGCAACAATGAAACATGAGCAATAGTAATAGTAACGGTAACAGTAGGATTCGAGTGCGGTACGTGACATGGTTATACCCTACGGGTACACGACATTAGCATACCTGGTCCAGCCCAGGGAAGGCCCACGAGAATATGCGCGGCCCATGGAGATTTTCGGGTGGCCCAAGCCCACGACATCTTCGGATCCTTGGAGAGCAAGACTAGAACAGATATAATATTCAAAGGGGGCAAACCTTAAACCTATAACCGACTCGATCTATGCCCGGGACCTGCCTATCTCTATATAAAGGCTAGGAAGGCACGACGAGGAATCTCTCTCTCTCACCTCACCGCATACACACCTCCATGCCAGATTGCATCTGCGCACCCCTGTAACTTTCAGTTCCGCTATAATCAAGAGAAGACAAGCAAGAGTAGGGTTTTCCCTCGTGTCCCCTGGTTGCTTGTATGTTAAGTGTTATGCGATCTCCAGCACCCCCATCTTCTCCAAAACCCAAGCTCATAACAATGGGCATTGACGAGATTAAACCTCGTCAATTGACGCCGTCCGTGGGATACAGGGGCGCTGATTGTGCGATCGTGATGGTCCCGACCAAAGCGATCTACAACTCCTCGGCGACGGAGAGCCATCTCCTCTTCGGCACTTTCGACTTCACCGCCCACTCGCCAGCCACCCTGAAGGACTTCGAGCCCGTAGGCGACGGGCTCGAGATCCTATTCGGAAGCTTCTGCTTCCAGGTGGGATAGACCGACACTCTCCGCCTCCCAGAGCGGGTGCCTCTGCCATTGATCAGGCTCGCCTCATGGGCCCCGCATCCCAACATGCTACGCACGACAACATCGACAGATGAGTCATGCGACAGCAGCTGCTGCAACTCAGATCTGTGCGATCCCCTGTCGGATGAAGGGACCTACGGTTCCGGATCCGAAAGCTACGGCAACATCGATCCAGTTCGCGGATGCTACCAATGCGCCGTGGTCATCCAAAGCGAAAACAAGCAACCACCACCAGGGTTCGGGTGCTCACGTACCGCCACCCAACCCGCAGGGTAGAAACGACAAAAACAGGAGGCAACCCCCCTCCTCCCCCCGCCCAACGAGGACGACCCTGATGCCAGTCGAGTAATCCACCTCAACGAGGAAGGATGGAACCAAGCACACGAAGCTGTGGCGGGCAACAAAATCCTGCCTGTGGATGCCTCACGGGACCTACTGATGGCATACCACCTGCTCCTCATCGAAGAGCACAAAAAGCAGGTGAGGATGCAAGAGGTACTCGACAAACGCAAGCAAGCGGCCTCGGAGTCTAGCGCGCGGCAAGATGCGCTATCCGCCATTGGCGGCTCCAGCTCGCACGGCAACAATGCCAACAAGCATCCCTCTCGCGTAGAGAACATGGATCCCGCTGCATGTTGCGAGGTGACCCGAACCCTCAACATGTCCTTCATGGAGATGGATGCCAACAGCAGGGTCATCCCGAAGATGCCGCAAGCTGCGATCATGGCAGCCACCACATATCTTGTGTCCCATCCACCTCCGGTGGGGGACCCGAAGAGGGCCATGCACAATTCTGCACTAGCCGGACTCGGACTCGTTGGAGTTGTGCTCCACGAAGAAGCTCCTGCGGAGACGAAAAATAAAGCTGTGGTCAGATTCAACTACAGTCCCACACCCTCATCCGACGAGGAGGAACACGATCTACCTCGACAACACAAAGAGTCCACGACATCGCAGCCGCGACTACGACGCTCGAAGCAACCTCGCTCAGCGCAAGATCGACAAGGCACGCGCCAAGCGCGTGTGCTCATCTAAATCCGAAGAGGATGATGACGAAGGAGAACTCTATGGAGCTCGATGCTTCAGCGGATCTGTTCAATGGACACGGATGCCGAGAAACTGCAAGCTTCCTTCGGATACTCCGAAGTTCGACGGCACGCAGGACCCTAAGGCGTGGCTTAGCGACCACCTGTCGTCCGTCAAGTTGCACGGTGGAAACAAAAACACCACCCTCCAATGCCTTCAGCTGCAGCTGACAGGCGCAACCCGGATCTGGCTCAGCAGCTTATCCTCGGGATCCATCCGAAGCTGGGAGGAACTGGCGTACAGTTTCATCCGAAACTTCAAGGGTACCAGCAAGAGGCCAGCCTCGATCGAAGAGCTGCGGGCCTGCACCCAACGAACGGGCGAATCCATTTCCTCGTACATACTATGCTGGTCCAGCATCAAGAACTCCACGGCACACATCTCTGAGGAGAGAACAATCGACGCCTCCAAAGATGGCGTCAAACGCCAGAACTTCAAGGAAGAACTTGGGCGCGTCAAGCCCAAGATATTTGACCACCTCATGGACATCGCCAACAGGTGGGCAGATGGCGAGGACTCTGTCCATCGAGCACACTCGGATGAGGAGGACGATTATGGCCGCCGACGTGAGCGCCATAGCAAACGAAGATCGCGCGTCTACAACGATCACGACTGGCTACGCCGACCGCCACAATGAAAGCAACCGCAGCAGCGGCGGATACCGTGGAAACAACTTCCGCGATGGAGGACGCCCAACGCAAACGTGGCAACGCCACGGCCGCGACGACGAGCCCTCGACATACGAAAAATTGTCGGGCCCATGCACCATCCACTTCTACATCGACAAGCAGGATGGCAAAAAGAAGGCCAACCATATGCTCAAGGACTGCCGTGAGTTCCAGAAACTCAGCGAGAGCCTATCCCAGATGAGACAACAAGTCCCGAACAATGGGTTCGGACACGCGCCCGCACTACGTGACATCACCCACGGAGCTCCTCCGCCACCACCCGTGGGACCTTCGAATCACCCGGTCGCACCCATACAGAACAACGACGTAAATGGCTACTCCGCGCCGAAAGGGTCACTGATGATCCAAAAGGGGTGCCCAACAAACAGGGTGCAAAAGAAGATCACCCGCCAAGTCAGCTTGGATGTGACAGCTCCACCCGCCATCCCTGAGTACCTCAGCGGTTCGGAGTTCTGCATCACATTCAGACGTTCGGATCACCCCCGCCAAAATCCCTCGCCCAGGTCATGTTCCCTGGTGCTCGAGGCGCAGATCGGAGGATTCGAGATGAGACGCGTCTTCATGGACGGCGACAGCGGCATCAATCTGATGTTCGCTAGCACCTTAGCAGCAATGCGGATCCCGCTGTGCAGCCTGGAAAAATCCGACACAATGTTCCATGGCGTCGTCCTAGGGAAGGGCATATTTCCCCTAGGAAAGATATGGCTCGACGTCATCTTCGGCAAGCCAGACAACTTTCGGTGCGAGCGACTCGAGTTCGAAGTGGTGGATTGGCCATCACAATACCACGCCATCCTCGGGCGCTGGCATTCGCAAGGTTCCTGGCAGTGCCGCACTATGCGTACATGCTACTCAAGATGCCAGGACCTAGGGGCGTCATCACGGTCCACAGGAGCTTCACCCGGTCCGATCACTGCGACAGGGACTTCAACAGAATCTCCTATTCATTCGGCATGCAAGAGGAGCTCACAAGGCTCCGAGAGGTGACAGACAACGGGGCACCCCTAATCTCGAGGCAAAACTCACCTGACATGTCGTTCGACTCAACAGTCAACACTAAGAAGGTGTAGGTCCACCCGATGGACACCTCCAAGACGACGTTGATCGCCAATGACCTCAGCCTCGCATAGGAAAGAGCGCTCGTCGAATTAGTCCGTGAGCGCTGGAAAATCTTCGCATGGTGTCCTGCGGACATGCCAGGAGTTCCCAGGGAATTCAACGAGCACGCACTCAATGTGTTTCCAGATGTCAAGCCCGTCAAACAGTCCATCCGACAACTGTCCGAGCCACGGGCCGAATCCATCGGAGTCGAAGTCAACCGACTGCTTGACGCTGATTTCATCAAGGAGATCAAGGAAAGCGAGTGGCTGGCCAACACCGTGATGGTACCTAAAAAGGATACGGACATCCTGCGGTTGTGCGTGGACTTCACATCGCTGAACAAGCACTGCCCAAAGGATCACTTCCCTCTCCATCAGATCGATCAAATCATCAATTCGACTACAGGATGCGAGAAACTCTCCTTCCTCGACGCCTACTCAGGCTACAATCAGATTCGACTGAAGGTCGAAGATCAGGAGAAAACGGCGTTCATCATGTTGTTCGGAGTATTTTGCTACAACACAATGCCCTTCGGGCTGAAGAACACAGGTGCCACGTACCAGCGGTGCGTACAGGAATGCTTGAAGACCTAGATCGGCCGTAATATATAGGTCTATGTCAACGACATAGTAGTCAAGACAAGGGAGGCCAAGACACTAATCAACGATCTCCGCGAGACGTTCGACAACCTTGATCACTACAAGATCAAGCTAAACCTAGAAAAGTGCACCTTCGGCGTCCCATCTGGCCAACTACTTGGCTACTTCATCTCCCATAGAGGAATTGAGGCGAACCCGAAGAAAATCCAGGCCATAATGGCCATGGAGAAACCGAAGAACCTCAAAGGTGTCCAGCAGCTCGCTGGACGCATCGTGGCGCTGAGCAAATTCATCAGCCGCATGGGTGAAAAGGCCCTGCCTTTCTATCAGCTGCTACGCAAAGCAGACAAATTCAAATGGACACCTGAAGCGGACGACACATTCAAAGATCTGAAGCGGCTGCTCTCTACCTCGCCCGTCCTGGTCACACCAAAGGAGCGCGAGCCTCTCCTGCTATACATAGAAGCCACACATCAGGTGGTAAGCACTGTGCTCGTGGTTGAACGAGCCGAAGATGGCAAGACCCACGGGGTCCAACGCCCAATCTACTACCTCAGTGAGGTATTGACGCCAACAAAACAGAGGTACCCTCACTACCAGAAACTCGCCTACGACGTGTTCATGGCGGCTCGTCGGCTGAGCCACTACTTCCAGGAGCATCAGGTGATGGTCATCAACAAGGCACCTCTGAACAGCATCCTGAACAACCCGGAAGCCACAGGACGTGTGGCCTTGTGGGGCATCGAGTTGTCCCCTTTAGACATAGTCTATGAGAAGCGCCATGCGATCAAGTCTCAGGTCCTACCGGACTTCCTCGTCCACTGGATGGAGTTACAGCTACCGGACACCCCGAATATGACATAGTCATGGACTATGCACTTCGATGGCTCCAAGCGCGAGGCTGGAGCAGGAGCCAGGGTCATACTGACACCCCCACAGGGGGACAAGATGAAGTACGTCCTCCGGATGAAATTTCGAGCCTCCAACAACGAAGCCGAATATGAGGCCCTCATCCACGGCATGAGGATGGCCAAGATCTGCAGCGCAACGCGCCTCGTCATCTATGGTGACTCAAACCTTGCCGTCCAGCAGACGATGAACAAGTGTGACGCACATGTCGCTAACATGATCGCGTATCGCACGCTCTACAACTCACTCGAAGGAGACTTTGACGGCTGCGAGCTTCAGAATGTTGGAAGAGAAAGCAATGAAGAAGCCGATAGACTCGCCAATATCGGCTCCACCTGCGCACGGGTGCCACCAGGTGTGTTCCTCGAACAAATCTGCGTGCCATCCATCAAAAGGAAATTCCACAAAGGATCATCCGAAGAGGCAGAACACTCGGGGGCTGCGCTCCCCGAAGGACAGGAAGGACCCGAAAAGCTCGACACAGAGGTCGCAGTGGTCAACCTGATGCAAGTCATGGCAATCAAGGAAACATGGACGTAGCCGTACCTTCGGGACCTGATAAACAGAGAACTGCCTGATGACCCGACAGATGTCTGGCGCGTATCTCGTCGGTCCAAGGCCTTCACCATCATCAATGGCGAGCTGTACAAGTGCAACATTTTGGGTGTACTCCAAAGGTGCGTCACCATCGGTGACGGCAAAACCATCCTCCAAGACATCCATGAGGGCATCTGCGGCCATCATGCAGGCAGCCGCGCCCTCGTCGCCAAAGCTCTACAAGCTGGGTTCTACTGGCCAACGGCCATGAACGATGCCAAGGACATCGTTCGAAGGTGCAACGGGTGCCAGAAGTTCACAGGCAAACCGCACGCACCAGGATCAGAGCTCAGCCCCATACCCTTGGCCTGGACCTTCGCCCAATGGGGCCTCGACATGATCAGCAAACTGCCCAAGTCCTCGAAAGGAGGCCACGTCTACCTCCTGGTCGCAGTCGATAAGTTCACCAAGTGGATCGAAGCCATGCCCGTTACGAACCAAAAGGGTAAAATGGTCGTGAAGTTTTTCGAATCCATAGTCTACAGGTTTGGTGTGCCGCACAACATCATCACGGACAACGGGTCGAACTTCATCTCCAAAGAATTCCAGGACTCTTATGAAGGCCTTGGGATCAACATATCATATGCCTCTGTGGCACACCCGCAAACCAACGGGCAAGTCGAAAAGGCCAACGGCCTCGTAGGCGGCGGCATCAAGAAGTGCCTACTGAGCCTACTCGAGTGGCTTGCGGGAGCATGGGCACAAGAGCTACCCTCCGTCCTCTAGAGCTTGCACACAACGCCAAACAGCTCAACTGGCTACACGCCTTTCTTCATGGTGCATGGAGCCGAAGCCGTGTTGCCTGTGGAAGTACGCCATAAGGCCCCACGGGTCGTCGCGTACAACAAAGCCGAATCGATGTCTGCACTCGAAGACGCCGTCGACACACTTGACGAGGCACACGGCATCGCCACGGCTCGCTCGGCAGTCTACCAGCAGAGCCTCCGCAACTATCACAGCCGTCGGCTGAGTCCAAGGTCCTTCGTCAAAGGAGACCTCGTCTTACGACTCAAACAAGAGCGGCCGAAAAAGCTCGAGTCACCATGGGAAGGACCATACGTCGTCACCGAAGTCATCCCAGGTGGCGCCTACCGCCTCAAGCATGTGGAGTCTGGATTCGCATACTCCAACCCATGGAACGTCGCACAATTGCGACGCTTCTACCCCTAGCTATCCCCCTTTTACTTTCAATAAGGCTATTCATCCAAGGCTACTCAGCCGAACAATGTACCTCCTTATTACGATATGAATAAAGCTAAGTGTATCGCCCAAAAATTTATCTTTTCTCGCATTCCTTTATGCTACAACACACTCGGGATCTCCCCCTCACCCCACGACCTCGTCGACTGAGGATAACGCATGTACACCTGAGTAGCTGATCACGTCAGGCTAACGAAAAGGGCATGCATACAACCAAGCACCACGTGCTAATACAATGAACCTTTACAACAAAGGGCACAACACGCCCAGTCGAAATACATACAAGTTTTATATCTATCTTTTTTACACGAACTACTTATTCTGAAGGATCACCTGCGCACGATGCTCAAAGAGATCTACAACTTCTTCGGCATACTGCCTAACAGCCGCATAGTGCGGGAGCATGTCCCATAGGCTACCATCTGGTCGAGGGGGTGACCCAGTTGCCACAGCCTCAAGATTCACATCAGGGCGATGCAGCCGCACGAGGGAAAGGGCGGCCTTCACTCCCGCAACCAACTGGTGCCGCACCAACTCCCTGACGTGACGCACGTCTCGAAACTTCGCCAGCAAGCCCTAGAGAGTCGACGACGCTTCATCAAGGGGAAACATGACGTGCAGAATCAACACCAGGGAAGTCTTCACCCGCCGCAGCACTCGTGATACCTGGTGAGCACGATCCTGCACAGTCGCAAGGACCGTGGCACGGTCGCGATCCATCCAGAAAAAGCCACCGGCTTCCATATCTTGCTGGGTCAAGCAGTTGATCCGAACAACAACACGCTCCTTCTCATCCCTTGGAACAAGGTTGGCACCTGCAACAACCACAAAGTAAGATGACCCGCAAACCATACGCATCTGAAAATGAGCAGCAGCTCAAAAAAACTTACACTGCAGCTGCTCGGCCAACTGCCGTAGCTCCCCCATCAGATATTCCTCTCTGGCGGTACCTCGCTCCGCCTTCGACTTCCAAACGTCCGCATGGCCTCGGATGTAAAGTAACTCCTTCTCAAGACCGCGGACGCGGTCACGAAGAAAAACAAGTTGTGACGCATCATCAAAGGATGGTCGCGGCTGCGGAGCAGATGAAGTATCGACAGGGTCCCCACCCGAAGGTCCCTAAAGGAAACCAGAAAGGATATAAACAACACACGATTGGGAAACAGCTCGAAGGCTCATTATATACAACAAAAAGCCACCGTGTGGCACAGGAAGTTGTTCATCAAGACATTACAGCAAAAGTAGAAGACAACTGCCCTACAACTAGAACGACAAAGCCTAAGCAGCTGCATCCTGAGTGGCCTCGGAGCCAGAGTGCCTGCCCTTGACCTCCTCCTGCTGTTTCGCCGCATACTCCGCGAGAAGGTCAATAAGCTTCGGCCCATAGCGCTTACAACGAGCAGCGAAGAGAGCGAAGGCTACCTCGGAACCGTTGGGAGCCGTTGGCATCTGGGAGGTGACCTGGTGAAGATACAGCTTCGCCCCGGACGCCATGGCCTTGACCAGGCCCATGGAAGCACCAATCCCCTTTTGCTTGCGCTTGTAGGCCGCAGGTGCATCCGCAGACAACGCATCCGCCAAGGAATCAACATCCTCAAGGGAAGCTACGGTGACCCAGCATGTGTAGTACACTATAGTCGTTGACATGACATCCACAGAACACCGTTCCGTAAATATCACATCCCTCAGAGTGGTACAGCAGAAACATTGCGGGCCCATATTACAAACATACACACATTATTATTATTACAATACCGGAAGTTCAATACTTCCAAAAGATTCAACTTACAAACACAAATATAAGTGTTTTAGCAGAAGTTTCAAATTTAAAACTTAAACTCCAAATTGAGCTCAACAACTTATTGCTATATATTGTTCATGTTGCTCGGCTCAAGTGGATACTAGAACTATAGTAATTATTCGGACTCTTAGAACTCTCCTCCGTAGACGATATCGTAGTCCTCCCCTTCTACGGCTCCATACAGGTTGGGCTCTTCATAGAAGACCTCCTCCTGGCTCTCAGTTAAATACATTGGAGTATCTTCGGGATTCTCAGAGTCTAAGAAAGGATTCAAAGGAAAGGATGAGTAACAGCGTTACCCAGCAAGTTCATTATATGCAAGGTAGGAAGTTTGATGCTCTATCTACCACCTCGGACTATCAGTCCTTGGCACTATGCAATTTTCGTAAATCTTTCTTTAAAGATTGATTTTATTATGAAAATCTATGACCATCAGCCTTCACAGGTTGACTAGAACTTTCATGGAGTTCCTTTCCTGCCGCGTTCGTAGCTCCTTCCCGGAACAAGGAGTAATAAGTTACAGTTCTTACACTCTGCAGAGGTGCGTTACTTTACCCATGAGAGATCAACTTCCTTATTGCACAACTGGGCGCACTTTCCCGTCCACAATTCCATGATGTGGGGCCCAATAGTTGGTCCAAGGCAATCACTGCCCTCTTCGCGACCTCATATGTCTGCATGATCCTTCGGGGCCGGCTCACCTCCGTTAATCCCCCTTTCGGGTAGGCTAAAACCCTAATGAGTTCCTGAAGACTCTATGACCTGGTGATGCCCGGAATAGTACCATTTAAATGGACTATATCCCTAAACACCATTCATAGATAATCTAGACACCAAAAGTGTGGGGCGTAAGGGTGCCCACCCATATGTTGGATCCGCGCAAGGAATCACAACTTCATGTTAAGGTCGTGTTGGCTCCATACGAGAGGAAAAGGATACAATTAACTTCTCCGTCCCATTCCAAATCTCATGGCTAACGCGTAATATACGACGCTAGAATCACTGATGTCATGGGTTATTAATCCCTAATTGTTCATTATTATTGAAAATAGAAACCTAAGTTCTATTGCTCCAGCATATCATCACTTAGGATGATATCTAAGATTTATTTATTTTGAGAAAATAATATCTTCTTTTTTCTGGAATATAGATGATAACACACAATTTGCAAATACTTGATAAAGACTCTTCAAAGGACATGAGCAAGTGATGAACTTGCCTTGTGATTGCAAGGTAGTGAAGTCGGATGCTTGCACTGGACCTTGAGCTTCTATGTCTACAAAACATCATTATTGCCCGGTAAGGACAATATTTAAAGAAGCAAAATGATTATGCAAAGTAATGTAATGCACTATTTATTTGTATATTCTCCCCCATTATTTAAATTACAAAAATTATTTTTAGTAATAAAGAATTTATAAATATTAATTAATATTTATTGAATATTGTATTCCCTTTTTTATTTTAATTTCATTTATTTAATAATTCCTTTAGGAATTATCATTTAAATACAAAAAATGATATTAAATATTTATTTAGTATTTTTCTAAAATACTACAATATTAATATATAATGAAAGTGATTTTTATTTATTTTTATCATATTTCATTAATTTTATAAAATTCCATAAGGAATATATATTATAAAATTCTTAATAAAAATTATATGCCTAAATTTTTTATTTCTTACTTTATTTAGATAGAGTGAATTATTGTGAATCCAAAAATATTTTGTTTATAATTTTTGGATTTTTATTTGATTTTGTAGAATTTATTTAAATTCAGGGGCATTTTGGTCTTTTCTTAATTATTAAAATTTTCCTTGGGTGATTAGGCTGGCCTTATTGGGCCATTCTAGCACAAGTGGTTATGACCAAAAGGGCTCCCCGAAGGGGTTCTAGCCCTATCGGCCCTCTCTCTCTCTCTCTCTCTCTCTCTCTCTCTCTCTCTCTCTCTCTCGTCCTCTCCTCTTCTTCTCTTCGACCCCGTGGTCTATGGCGCCATCGCCGTGCGCTGCTCACCGCCGTGGTCCTCCCTGGCCGCTGCTGTGGTGCAGGGCGAGGTTGTCGACCACACTCGTCCATGTAGTCCAATTTGATTTAATCCTGGGGCCCTTCTATGGCCAGGATAGCCCCCTTCCCGAACCCTAGGGTTTGGGGATGCTGCTGCCACCGCCGTCGCTGATCCGCTCGTGGTGATGTGATGTGCTCGTGCGCTGTTGTGGCCGCCGCCGTGGCCGGTGCGGGTTGCAGCGCCCTCTAGGGTGCTCCTCGTGCCGCCGCGAGCTCGTAGGCCCCTCTGCTTCCTCTTCAATCTTTCAGCGAGGACCACCGATGAGTAATATTTTTGTGATCACTCGTACCTCTGGCTACCTCGAGTCCCTCTATGTGCATCTGGTGACCCATTTATATTTAGGATTTGCATTGATGTCTAGGGTGCATCCCTTGTGCTTGTGAGATGATATTATGGTCTGATATTGATGCTTAGTGAAGATTGTGTTTTCTGCCCTTAGTGATGGTTGTTATCTCTGATTATGAGATATTGTAGAGGTCCCAACCTTTAATAAGGTAGAGATCCCTGTGTTTACAATGCTAGTCCCTGGATCAATAGCTAGCATCCACATTTAAGATGTAATATCAAGAAACAGAGGTCATAGTACAACTTTATAACCAGGAATAAAATAATTCATTACATCTTACTTAGCTCATTTGGCTATCTCATTACAATGCAGCAGAAATAACTATAGCATGGGGTCCTTCATCTTCAAAGTGCAACATGCAATCATGTTGGTTGTAGACTTGTAATCCTAATCAACACACTTCACTAACATCAAACAAACCTACAACATAATAAGTTACATCCACAAGGGTCAATACATTTGAATTGTATTGGCAAGTGATACTATGGTAGAATAGTGGTAACTATCATCTATATGCATTTGGCTAAGTGGAGCTTAGGCTTGCTTTGCTCAAAATAGATTTTCTTTATCAGTTGAAAACACTAAGTTTTTGTTTGTCAAAATCACCAAGGCATCTACCAATAATTGATCGGAGATCCTTAACTCTTGTTCAACCACAAGTTTTTAACTTAGAAATTGGGATGAGGAGATTCTTGATAGCTTCCATGTCTTGATGCTCAAATTTTCCATTGCCGGGACACGACTAAGTAGTTAGATTTTACTCTCTCGAGAGGTGGTGCACTTTCCCCACAAGAATCGACATGCATCGAGACAAGATCTTTCAGAAGCCTTCCCTTAGACCAAAATGGACGCGCTCCAAACCTATCATCCCCTACCACCAATTGTCCATTTGGCTAAGTTATTGCAACCTATATGATCCAGGCAGAGCCCATAATGCCAAGTGGTTGCACTTGAAGCTTCTCAACATTTGACATCTCAAATCTCTTTGTTCCTAGGTGGCATTCCACAAGTGTGATACACAAGGTTCACCAGTCCCCTGGCCTTGTGTAACCACTCAACAAAAATCCATCCAAGCAATACCATTCCACCCAGGTGATTCATTCACATAGTTGTTTTATTAGACAAAACACAAGTCCTTGACTTAGAAATATTCCATAGCATGAATATAATCCACCCTTGTTTTCTACTAGATAAGCTAAGCATGATAGTATTAGGAATATTATCTTAGGAAAATCCTACTAAGGTATCATCTAATAGGATTTCCCATGGCATAGCATACTTAGTAAAAATTCCATGCAAGTCCTACTTAAAAAATATCACTAATGCATAGTGAAAATATTGGGACAAAAGTATGAAGCACCACTTGCCTTTTTGGTAGAGAATATAAGTTCACTCATTGATCTTGCAATAGTCACACTCTTCAAATTTCACTACAATTCAATCAAGGCACAAATTCAATCTACCATTCAAGCAATCACATAGAATAATAAAAACAAAGCAATGCATGGAAGCATGCCAAAGATTGTTTTATTTGGAAAAGTGGTTTCTAATTGGTTATAAACATTCTAACACACCTATTGGTCATTTATAAAATTGGCAAGGTCATTTTGAAAACAAGTTAGTGAAAATGGCCACTTTAAATCATTTTTGTTTTGTTAGAAATGATTTAATCAAAGTAATAATTTCTAATGTTTGACAAATATATTTTTAAACACAAATGTTAGCGTTTTATGGTCAAGTGTTTATTATAAAAACCATTTGCAAAAGATTTTACCTATAAACCATTTTTAAATTAAACAACATTTTATTTCATTAGAAATGCCTTTAAACAAAGTAATAATTTTCTAGGGTTCACCAAATATATTTTTAGATCCTAAAACTCGGTGTTTAGGGTTAGATAGTTTAATTCAAACCATTTTCCAAAGGTTTTACTCAAAAAGCATTTTTAAAGCATAATCAATATTTTTATTTAACTAGAAATGCTTTAATTCAACGATTTATTCCTTAGCATCACAAAATATATTTTTAAATCCAAAAGTTGGTTTCTATGGTCAGTAGGTTCAAAACAATCCATTCACAAAAGATTTTACCCTAAAAACATTTTTAGAATAAATTCTATACACAAAATATGCCTACACATATTTCTACAAATATAACCAATTTTACAGAAGCAATTCATTAAACAAAGTGCATGGTTGGAAAGTACTCTTTTTTCTAATTCCATTGATCTAAAATTTGTAAATTTTTGACGTGTAGATTTAAAGTTATGAATTTTTCAAATCTAACATCTAATAGACATATTTCTGTTTTTAAAACAAACTACAGGCCACGCGTCACAACCTTATTGGCTGGTACCGGTTAGTGAGGATCACGCTACGTGGAACGTTAGATTTAAAACAGATCATGCGGCTCAGAGTTCTACATACCCCTTCAGGTTAAGATTCTATCGTGTGCATCAGATCTAAATTGAACGACGCATAGAAGGTTGACGAGAGATGGGCGGCGCTAGCGCGACGGCGAACGGCGGAGCGCTCTGCACGCGGTGGTTTCGGCGAAGCAGGAAGCAAGGGAGAGGATGGATTAGCTCACAAGGTTTGCTGGGGTGCGGAGAAGCTCGACGTGGTCGTAGTAATCCAAGGGGCGCACGGAGTCGACGGGTATTGCTCGTCGTAGTTTGCTGTGCCGTCGGGCACGTCCTATTGTTGACGGGGGCGAGGCTGCAGACCACGAGAAGGCGATTGGGAGGGGGCGTTAGAATCGCGTGGCAACAGAGAACATCTGAGCGTCATCAAGAGAGAGAGGGGGGTCAGGGTTCACCTAGAGAGGTCGCCGGAGCGAAGGCAGACGACGGCGGCGCTCGAGTGTCGAAGTTGCCGAGCCTCTAGGGAACGCGCGGGCGAGTGGGGGCTATGGGCCGGTGCGCCTGATGATGGGTATCACTCTAGTGGGTACTAGGAGTGGAGGGGTGGCCGGAGTTGCTAGAATTTGGTTGGAGAAGGTCGTCGGGGATGAGGTGCTGTGGCTCAAAATCCGAGCAGCCCTGGGGTAGAGAGAGCCTGGCGAGCGAGGGGAATGGTAGAGGATAGAGGGGCGACTAAGTACGCATGGTCACAGGACGGTTTCATGGCGTATTAACGTCGGCATTCAATTGGCAGTAAAATAGCCAGAGAGGGCATGGTCAGCGGAGGTGAGGAAGAATATGATTGCGTGGCAATGGGGCCTGGCGGCAGCGAGAGAGAGAGGGTGTGGTGGGGTCAGCAAGTCAGGGACTGTGTGGGTTGAGTTTGCGGTGAGAAAACGCTTCGCGTTTGAGAGAGAGGTAGTGGGCTAGTTGGGCCAGTGGGCTGGGCTGCTCCTTCTCTATATTTTTTTATTCAGTTACTTTTTCGTTTTCTGATTTCTTTTTCTGTTTTGATTTTATCCAAAAGATTTCAAACTTTTTTTCATTTAAAAACTTTTCAAACTTTTTAGTAAGTGTCTATTCCGTTTAAACATGTATTTTAAATACCATTTTAGGAATAATTCTTTTATGGTTATATTTTATTTAAAATGGGCACTTGTCTTTATTCAAATAAGATTTTAAATATAATTTCAACTCTTATTTGAATTCAATTTTTCATCAAACCTTTTTCAGTAGGTTTTATTTATTCCTTAGTATATTAAATAATTCATTTTGAGTTATTTAGAATATTTTTAATATGGTTTATTAATCATTTACATTGGCAATTGTCTTCATTCAAATAAATTCAAATATGGTTTTAATCTCATTTAAATTTTATTCAAATGATTCTTTTAAGTTATTTGGATAACTTTTTGATCCACTTTGGTAAATTACTATTTATTATTTTCTCATGATTTAATTAATCATTTCTGTTAGGAATTTTATCTTTATTCAAATATAAGTAGAATATGGTTTAGTGTCATATAATTTTATTTGAATATTCTTTATCCCTTTATTTTAATTGGAATTTCTTTATTTCATTTGCTTATGGATTTGGCCAAGATTTAATTTGGCTTTTAAATATCCTTTATTTCTTTCTTTCTTTCTTTGTCTTATAAAATCCATATCTTTTTATTTAAAAATTCAAAATTGGTGATTCCAATTTGTATAATTTTATTTAATATTGGTTTATCCTTCTAAATCTCTTTAGGATTATTTTGCTCACAATTTGGTATGGATTTTAGATAGGAGCTTTATTAGCTTTGGAAATATTTCCGTTTGCCATATTAAACTCATAAGTTTTTATTTATGGTTTCAAATTAAATGAAACCAATTTATATGGTTTTATAATATTTTTGTTTATCATTTTTGATCATTTATAAATGTTTGATGATAGATTTTTATATGGATCAAATCCATAGTCTTAGAGTAATATTGGAATGATTTTCTTCCATTAGGGTTTTAGGGTTTTGGTTTATTTTCCAAATGTTTAAATTTCAAGATACATTAATTGATGAATGCATTTCACTTGATTGAAATTTGTTAGATTCCATTTTACTCAAAGTTTGTTCAAGATGGGTTTTTATGCTTCCATTTGGAATAAAAAAAGTTTCTTTTCATCCTCAACAATTATTTATTTTGTTTATTTATTTTTCATATTTCAAAATTTGGGAAATTTTCGGATGTGACAGGCTTGTAGGGTTCGCAACATAGAAAACAAAAAAAATTCCTACGATGGGAACTATGTACCAAGATCTATCTACTAGATACAAACAACGGGCGGATGTATATCCGTAGAGAACATACCCTTGAAGACCGACAAAGCTTAACGAGTTCGACTCGTGGTTGATGTAGACGATCTCTTGCCGATCTCAAGATCAAGAGGAAGTCCTAGCGCCGCAAATCAGCAGCGCATCCGTGCTCGCACACAAGTTCGAGGCACCGAGCAACCTCCGCCTCCTCGCTCCAGCGATGTAGCGGAAGCACAACTCTTTCTTGCCGAATAGCCACCGGGAACATGTATCTCGCTAGTCCGAGACCATGGGGGATAAATTCTAGAGGGGGAGAGAGATCCTTCACGAGGAGGTGTGAGTGAGAGAGAGGAGAGGGGGTGCCTTTTATAGGAGGAGGGGCACCCAAGGGGGTGGCCGCCGGCCATGGGGCTGCCCCCTCCCCTCCTTCATTCATGTGGGTGGACACTCCACTCACAAAAATCCATTCAAATCCCTCCACTCAAAATCCCACTTAAACATGCCATTAAATTTCCACCAAATTTAATGCAAACTCTCATTAAATAAAACTCTTTTATTTTATTCAGAATTTTGTCAATTACTTTAATGACAAACATTCACAAATAACCCCTTGCTAGAATTATATTTCACATGCATAACCACTTTATGCAATTTCACCCAAAAACCTGTTTCGATATCTAGTGAAATAAATTCCTGCGCTTGTTCATTCTTTCGGCATGAAACTTTTGCTCCAATTGGATGTCGGTGTCTCTTAAGTGTGTGACCCTACAGTTCGTGAATAATGCGGACATGATAGAGACCCCTCTCGGATCAATAATCAGAAGCGTGATCTGGAGACCCATACTGACTCCCACACATTCAACGATGACTTTCTTGTGATCGTCGGAACCTTTTACGCTAGTATCTTAATCCCTTTGTTTCACGATATATTACATGTCCGAGATTCTATCATCGGTATCTCCATACCTATTTTGATCTCGTTACTGACATGCATTCTTTTCTCGTTCCCGTGATATAACATTCTAGTGATCAAATCACTTGCTTGCAAGCTAACCAATGTGATATCACCGAGAGGGCCCAGAGTATATCTATCTGTCATCGGGATGAACAAATTCCACTCTCGATCCATGGGCCTCAACATAACACTTAATTAGTTCTAAATCCATCTTTATAATCACCCTGTTATGGTGTGACGTTTGATGTTATCAAGAAACTCTTCCGGTGTTAGTGATTGACATGATCTCATGGTCTAAGGATTAGGATCACTTCGTAAGTTGTTATAGCAATATAAACTCAATGACTTTGATCGTAGTGATATACTTCGGATGAATGTTCATCACACCATTACACTAATGTTGTGATCCCGTTATTAACAACATCCAATGTCCATGATCAGGAAACCTTGATCATCTTTTTAATCAACGAGCTAGTTTATGAGAGAGGCATAACTAGGAACTTTATGTTTGTTTATTAAACACACATGTATTAACGTTTCCGTATTAATACAATTATAGCATGCAAAATAAACATCTATCATATACTTGGAATACACATAATAAACACTTTATTATTGCCTCTCAGGGCATATTCCCTTCAGTCTCCCACTTGCACTAGAGACAATAATCTAGTTACATAGTGATAAATCTAACACCCATTGAGTTCTGGTGTTGATCATGTTTTGCTCTAGGGAGAGTTTTAGTCAACGGATCTGCTACATTGAGATCCATGTGTACTTTACAAATCTTTATATCTCCATCCTTGACATGCTCGCGGATGGAGTGAAACCGGCACTTAATATGCTTGGAATGCTTGTGAGACCTTGGCTCTTTGGCATTGGCAATGGCACCATTGTTGTCACAATAGATCACCATTGGGTCCAATGCGTTTGCAACCACTCCTAGTTCGGATATGAACTCTTTCATCCAAACTGCTTCCTGAGCTGCTTCCGAAGTAGCAACATATTCGGCCTCCGTTGTTGATCCCACCACCACAGGTTGTTTGGAGCTCCTCCAACTAACCGCTCTGCCATTCATGAGAAATACGTATCCGGATTGAGACTTAGAGTCATCCGGATCGGTGTCAAAGCTAGCGTCAACATAACACTTAGCGACATGCTCTTCTTCACCTCCGTATACAAGAAACATATCCTTAGTTCTTCGTAAGTACTTAAGGATATTCTTGACCGCTATCCAGTGTTTCGAACCTGGATCCGATTGGTACCTACTAGTCAAAATAATAGCATGTGCCACATCCGATCTTATACATAGCATGGCGTACATTATAGAGCCTATGGCCGAAGCATAGGGGACTTTGTCCATTATCTCTCTTTCTTCCGCCGAAGCCGGACTTTGAGTCTTACTCAATGTCTTGCCTTGCAACATAGGTAAGAACCCCTTCTTACTTCCGTCCATTTTAAACTTCTTTAAAATCTTATCAAGCTATGTACTTTGCGACAGCCCTATTAGGCGCCTATATATATCTCTATAGATCTTTATGCCTAATATGTATGACGCTTCACCTAGGTCCTTCATTGAAAATTTGCTGTTTAGATAACTTTTAACACTGTTTAAAAGATCTATATCATTTCCGATCAATAATATGTCATCCACATATAATATCAGAAATGCCACATTGCTCCCACTCACTTTCTTGTAAATATAAGCTTCTCCATAAGTTTGGACAAATCCAAACTCTTTGATCACCTCATCAAAGTGGAGATTCCAACTTCGTGATGCTTGCTTCAATCCATAGATGGATCGATGAAGCTTGCACACCTTGTTAGCATCCTTAGGATCGACAAAACCCTTTGGTTGTATCATATACAACTCTTCTTCAATATTACCATTGAGAAACGCGGTTTTGACATCCATCTGCCATATCTCATAATCGAAATATGCAGCAATTGCTAACATAATCCTAACTGACTTTAGCATCGCTACGGGAGAGAATGTCTCATCGTAGTCAACTCCTTGAATTTGTCAAAACCCCTTTGCGACAAGTCGAGCTTTATAGACGGTCACATTACCATCAGCATCAGTTTTCCTTTTGAATATCCATTTGTTCTCCATGGCCTTTCGGTCGTGAGGTAATTCCACTAAGTTCCAAACTTGATTTTCATACATGGATTCCATCTCGGATTTCATGGCTTCTAACCATTTGTTGGAATCCGGGATCATCATCACTTCTTCATACGTCGCAGGGTCATCATTTTCATCAACCATGAAATTCATGACAGGATTCCCGTACAGCTCGGGAGCTGCACGCGTCCTGCTAAACCTGCGAGGTTCGGTAGTATTCTCTTTTGGATTTTCATGATCATTATCATTAGTTCCCTCTTCAACTGGTGGATCCAACTCCGGAACGACTTCCGGCGATGTGCTACTCGCCATACTTTGAAGAGAAGGTTCAATAACCTCTTCGAGTTCTACCTTTCGACTACTCACACCTTTTGCGAGAAACTCTTTCTCTAGAAAGGATCCATTCTTGGCAACAAAAACTTTGCCCTCGGATCTGTGATAGAAGGAATACCCAATAGTTTCCTTAGGGTATCCTATGAAGACGCATTTTTCCGCTTTGGGTTCGAGTTTATCCGATTGAAGTTTCTTCACATAAACATCGCATCCCCAAACTTTAAGAAATGACAGCTTAGGTTTGTTTCCAAACCACAATTCATACGGTGTATTTTCAACGGATTTAGATGGTGCCCGATTTAAAGTGAATGCAGCAGTTTCTAGTGCATAACCCCAAAATGACAACGGCAAGTCCGTCAGAGACATCATAGATCGAACCATATCTAATAAAGTACGATTACGACGTTCCGACACACCATTTCGCTGTGGTGTTCCGGCAGGTGTGAGTTGTGAAACAATTCCACACTCTTTCATGTGAGTGCTAAACTCGTAACTTAGATACTCACCTCCACGGTCGGACCGTAGAAATTTGATCTTTCTATTACGATGATTTTCCACTTCATTCTAAAATTCCTTGAACTTTTCAAAGGTTTCAGACTTGTGTTTCATCAAGTAGATATAACCGTATCTACTCAAATCATCCGTGAAAGTAACAAAATAACGATATCCACCTCACGCCGACACACTCATTGGACCACATACATCAGAATGTATGATTTCCAATAAATTTGTTGCCCGTTCCATTGAACCGGAAAACGGCGTTCTAGTCATCTTTCCCATAAGGCATGGCTCACATGTATCAAATGATTCAAAATCAAGTGATTCCAAAAGTCCATCCGAATGGAGCTTCTTCATGCGTTTAACGCCAATATGACCTAGACGGCAGTGCCACATATATGCAGATATATCATCATTAAGTTTAATCCTTTTAGCATCAACATTATGAATATGTGTAACATTATCATCAAGATCTAATAGAAATAAACCATTCATCATCGGTGCATGACCATAAAAGATTTCATTCATATAAATAGAACAACAATTGTTATCGGATTTAAATGAATAACCACTTCGCATCAAACACGATCCAGATATAATGTTCATGCTTAGTGCAGGCACCAGATAACAATTATTCAAGTTTATAACTAATCTCGACGGCAAATGGAGAGGTAGCGTTCCGACGGCGATCACATCAACACTTGATCCATTGCCGACACGCATCTTGACCTCACCCCTTGCTAGCGGCCGCTTGTTCCGCAACCCCTGATTCGAGTTACAAATATTAGCAACTGAACCGGTATCAAATACCCAGGTGCTACTGCGAGCACTAGTCAAGTACACATCAATAACATGTATATCATATATACCTTTGTTTGCCTTGCCGGCCTTCTTGACTGCCAAATACTTGGGGCAGTTGCGCTTCCAGTGGCTAGTCCCCTTGCAATAGTAGCACTCGGTATCAGACTTAGGTCCAACTCGGGGTTTCTTTTCAGGCATGGCAACCGGCTTGCCGCCCTTACTTCCCTTCCGTTTTCCCTTCTTATCTTTCTTGAAACCAGTGTTCCTATTGATCATCAACACTTGATGTTACTTTTTGATCTCCACTTCTGCAGTTTTAAGCATTGACAGAAGCTCGGGGAGAGACTTCTTCATGCCTTGCATATTATAGTTCATCACAAAGCTCTTATAGCTAGGTGGCAGAGACTGCAGAACACGATGGATGCCTAAGTCAATGGGAATCGATATTCCCAAGGACACAAGCTTATTGGCGTAACCCGACATCTTGAGTACATGCTCACTAACGAAGCTGTGCTCTTCCATCATGCAACTAAAGAACTTTTCTGAAGCATTGTAGCTCTCTATAGCAGCATGTGTGTCAAAAATCATTTTCAAATCACCCATTGTATCAAATGCATTGCTGTTTTCGAAACGCTTTCGAAGTTCCGGCTCTAGCCCATACAATATGCCGCAATGAACTAAGTTGTGGTCCTCCTGACGAGTTATATAGACGTTCTTTTCCTCGTCAGGGGCATCCTCAAAAGGTGGGGGGCCTAGCGGCGCTTCTAGCACATATTGCTTTTGTGCAGCAGAGAGGAGAATCCTAAAATTTATGGCCCATTCGGTAAAGTTGCTACCGTTCGTTGCAAGTTTCTCTTTCTCCATGAACACATTGAAATTAAAAGCAGGTGGTGCCATCTACAACAGAATTTGTAAAGTTTAGACTAAGTTTATGATAGATTGAGTTCAACTAATCCATATTACGAATGAACTCCCACTGAAAAACGACATCCCTCGTGCCATTTTGGTGATTACATGAACCAAATCCACTACACCGAGTCCGATCATCACGTGAGTCGGTGTAGCTTCAAAGGCGAGCATCAAATGGGCATCATATCTACTATATGACTCATGCTTAACCTTTCGGTCCGTGTTCCGAGGCCATGTCTTTACATGCTAGGCTCGCCAAGTAAGAACCTTAGTATTCGCGTGTGTAACTATTTTACACCCGAAATATGGTCGTGGATCCAAGAACACCTGATCATCACGTGATGTCTTGGAGCGACGAAAACATAATCGGTGCATACTAAAGGAAGAACACATTCTTATCTTGATATTTAAATGAGGGATCATCTTATTATGCTAACAAAGCGCTAAACAAGCAATATAAGATGCTATCAAACATCACATGTTTATTAGTGGAATGATATGGTTCCCGCACATGATCTCTATCATGTGCATCGTGGTATGATCACTATCATACCTTTATGTGTAAATCCAAGGTCTATGGAGTTTACACGCTATGTGTGTTGTAAGAGTATCATCTCATACTTCTATTTACAACATCATCATATCATAACACTAGCCCAGCAACAATCTAAACTAGATGCCTCTAATTTATCCATTGCAAGTTTTACGTGGCTTAGGGCTTTGTGATCACCTGTACTCCCGTCGTCGGATCCTTGCTTGATCCGACGCCTGTTGTTCCTGCCTGCACCCCGGCTGCGACCATCACCTCGGCGTTACTGACGGGTGGTGGCACAGCAGATGCCATGGGTAGGCTAAGGTATGGGGCCAATGGATGCTAGAGGGATCTAGGGAGGGAAGATGTAGTTATTTCTACACGCGAATGACTAACATTCAGATCTTTATTTCTCCTCTCTTGGACTACAAGTGCTCCTTGAGCTGTATGCAGGAAGAGAAGATGAACTTTACAAGCCTAACGGTGTAGAATGAGCCGATCCCCTTCTCAGGAACCCATGCCTCCCCTTATAAAGGGGGGCCTTGGCTCCTCTAGGGCTGACGTGGCAAGCATATTCGAAGAATATGCTTGTCCCAATATAGTAACTCGGCGAGCTCCTTTTCGTGTCCCCCTTCTAATGACGGCAAAGTTCCAGAGAACCCCACCTGCACGCCTCGAGCTCCAGGACTGTCACCTCCGTGACCTCCTTCTGCCCTTCTGCTACTCTGCGCCTTGTCCTTTGTGCTTGGCTCTGTTCAGATTCTTCCTAGCCCGTGGCTAGGGTTTGACTATAGGCACCTCCTTCTCCTGCAAGCTTCATGTCATTCGGCCCTGTCTCGCTTAACTCGGCTTGGCCTTCACCTACAGTTAGGTTATTCGGACTTACTCGGCCGACTTAACTCGTATGTCGGTCGGGTAACATACAACTCCTCTCATAGGTGTCATGGTCGTGCTTACCTCGGCCGACCTTTACATGATTCGGCCAATATAGACAGTAACTCGGCATATGACAGGAGAATCTCCTTTTGTCTTTCCCCATCATGACCCTATCCGGGGTCACCTCCCCAACAAAGATCATATCAAAGTTTATCATGATCATTCTCCAAGGCTATTCCTAATCTTAAAGAGTGAAAGAAACTTTGATCACTTTAGGTTTTTATTTGGCAAAAAATTTACCAACATTTTAACAGATGAATGCATGCAATTTCACAGATTCCTAAATCTACCCTTCATTGGTTCCTAAATGCTGGGATGTTACAGCAGCGCCCTTGGGAACGAGCTCCTTGTAGAAGTGACCGAGGACCTCCTTGGCCTTGGCAAGGGAGCCAACCGCAGTACTGCAGCGGTCTTCAACCGCCGCAACAGCATCATCCAAAGCACTACCGTGCTCTAGGGCACTGCGATTGAACTTAATGCCTGCGGCATCTAGAGAAACGGAAAGGTACAATAAGAATAAAATAAAGGCACAGGGACGCGGCAGCCAAAAAACCCAAAGAGAGGCAAAAAATACTCACCAAAGACAGCCTTGGCAGCAACCATTATTTTTTCGGCCACCTCCTTCTCGCGCGGAGCCGCAGCGGTGGCGAGCTGCTCCTCGCGATCCGTGGCTTCCTGCTGCAGGCGCTCCTTGGCCGCCGTGGAATCATCCAACTCCTGTTCGAGGCTCTCCTATAACATCCCTAAAATCATGTTTTCAAAGATTTCATATCATGCATGCATGCATATCTTTTAGGGATCAAATTCAAACTCATTTTGAAAGAAAACAGAACTTGGGAGCTATGATTTTATGTGATCAAACATTAATCAAAATGCTACTCTCCAATGGGAGATTATTTGTTCAAAACCAAACCTTGTTGCTCTCAGATTGTTTTGCTTGATTGCTAGTGCTTAAACCAAAATTTACAAAACAAATATGGATTTAAAACCATTTTCAAAACTTGTTCAAATCAAGTGCTATGTCACTGTTTATTTTGTTTGATCAAAAGGACCAAGCTAATACAGAGAGACCACATGATTTTATGCCCAGAAATATGAGTGTTACACTCTACAAAAATCCAGAAAAGTTTGAATTCAAATGGTTTGAAATCATTTGAAAATGTTTCCTAGAAATTCAAATAGAAAAAGAAAAGGAATAAAGAAATAAGAAAAGGGCGACGCTACTAATCTAGCCCAACAGTGAAACCAGCCCACTAAGCCCACCTGGGTTTTTTCCCCTCTCTCTCTCTCACTCGCAAGCATACCCACAGAGTCACTGACCGCCTGGGCCCATCCCCTCTTTCTTTCTCTCGCTGACAACCGCGACCCACATGGCAGTCATCGTCTCCACCCCCCAGCGACCAGTTCATCCCCAAATTACGCCGGGCGTTTCCTGTTTGAATTCGCGACTTCAATTCTGTTGAATGCTCGAGTAAATCTCGCCCGCGTCCTTGCTACTTAAACCCCCTCTTCCCCCTCTCCATTTTCCCCCAAACCCCAAACACAGAGCGCCACCAGGCTGCTAGAATTTGCCCTCACACCGCCGCGGTACTGAGCATCTCCGGCAGCAAATTCCGGTGAGTCCTGACCGCCCCTGTGCCTCTGATTCAAACGAGTGTGACCAACATGTCCTAGTGCACCTTATGATACCATTTGTTTGCCTGCTCGTGACCCAGGACGCCGTCCCCGTTCATTTCTGCAAACGACCGAGCCTCCACTCAACTCCGGCGATCGATTACGGTAAATACTGAGCGCCCCTTGACCCCTATTGCATACGACTAGGTTCGCCTTGTCCTTGTGCAGCTACTGATGCCTCTGGTTTGTGCTAGGAAGGTCCAGAGCGTCGACAACAACTCCGTCTGCAAGGACCCGACGCCGTGCACGACTCCGACGAGCTCCAGCGACCACCTCTGCGCGTCCCTTCGCCATCGAAGCCCACCTTGAGCATCAGCAGCACACGGCGAGCACAGTAAGCCCCTTCTCCCTCTCCCGCGCGACCTAGAACGTCGGCAACGACTCTGACAGAACCGTCGCCGCCAGTTGCCGCCACTAGCGCCGCCCGTCCATGGTCGATAGATCTGTGACCGTAGGATCTAAATCCAGTGGGTGAGATTAGAAGCTAGGCGAAGATGTACGGGCAGATCTGAGCCGCACGATTTAGTTAGATCTGACGGTGCGCAAGAACGATCCGGTGCGAAGCATTACCAGCCAACCAGAAGCTGCCGCGTGGCATGTTCTTCGTTTTAAAATTCTGATTTAAATCTATTAGATGTTTAAACTTGTTTAATTCATAACTTTTGATTCCCACGTCTAGATTTGACAAATTTTATATCAGTGGAATCAGGAGAGAAAGCCCTTTCCATTTATGCAACGTGTTTAATGTTTTGCTTCTGTTAAAATGGGTGTTTTTGCAGAAACATTTGTAGGCATAATTTGAGTATAACAATTATTTGGGAAATGTTTTAATGTTCAAATAAAGGTTGTTTGGCAAGTTTTGAACTTGTTTATGAATCAGTACTGTGCACTTGTCTTGTTGAGTATAGAAAAATCATCACATATCATATTGCATGCATCCATATATTTTTGCTTGTATATATTTTGTATGTGATTTGGTGCTATCATTTTATGTGTAGATTTTGGTGCAAATAGTGATTGTGATTGTGAGGATTGTAGCTACTCTCCAAACTACCAAGGCAAGTGGTGCTTCATGAGTTTATCCCTATGTTTTTCAAATATGCATTAGAAATATTTTGCTAGTCTTGCATGGATATTTTTGATCTATATGCTATGCTTGGGAAATCCTAGTAGTTGTAGAATTGCTAGAAATTTCAAAGTTAAGATGCTTATCTATGCCATGCTTAGACTAGCTAGTAGCAACCAAGGGTGGTTATACATATATGCTATGATAAAATATTTCTAAGTCTTTGGACTTGTGTTTTGCTTAATAAAACAACTAAGTGAATGAATCACCTGGGTGGAATGGAAGGAATGGTTTATGTTGAGTGGTTACACAAGGCACATTTACATGGTTTACCTTGTGTATCTCACTTGTGGAAAGCCACCCAGGAACAAAGGGATTTGAGGGGCCAAATGTTAAGAAGCTTCTAGTGCAGCCACTTGGCAATATGGGCTCTGCCTGGATCACATAGGTTGCAATAACTTAGCCATTTGGACAGTTGGTGGTAGTGGGATGATAGGTTGGAACGCGTCCATTTGGTCTAAGGGAAGGCTTCTGAAAGGTCCTGTCTTGGTGAAAATCAAGTCTCGTGGGGAAAGTGCACAACCTCTGCAGATGGAAGAATCTAAGTACTTAGTCATGTCCCTGGTATTGGACAACTTGAGCATCAAGACATGGAAGCTATCAAGAATATCCTCATCCCAATTTCTAAGTAAAAACTTGTGGTTGAACAAGGGTGAAGGACCCCAATGTCTATTGGTGGTTCCTTGGGAAAGATTTTGACAAAGAAAAACTTAGTGTTTTCAACTAATAGGAAAAACCTATTTTGTGCAAAGAAAGCCTAAGCTACACTTAGCCAAAATGCATATAGTATCTAGTCCACCAATATTCTACTAAGGTATCACTTGCCAATACTATTCCAATGTATTGACCCACTGTGGCTGTAACTTGTGATGTTGCAGGATATTCTGATGATAATTAGGAGTCATGAGTCTACACTCAACATGCTTGCCTGTGGCACATGAAGATGAAGACTTATTTATCTTATTACATTTTGAACTCTTGTACTAGGCCTGTGGCCATGGAGTTTGTAAAAGACTATGTTTGTCTCTGGAATGACTTGTAATAATGACCTTTGTTTCTGTGTACTTCATCTTAAACTGTGGATGCTAGCATTGATCCAGGGACTAGCATTGCAATCACAGGGATCCTTTCCTTTACAAAGGAGGGATCTTACAGATGGTATCAGAGCACTGTGTTGCCTGTAGGATTATGACCCTAGGATTGGAAACCACTAAGGAAAAATTTTCAACAACTTCCACACTTGTCTTATTCTTCTAGTAAACTTTTCTTATCTTCTTTTCTCATCTCTTTTGATAGAAGGATGCATGGTTAGCCTTTAGATTAGAAAGTTAAAGATGAATTGAGCCTTATTAGTTGGACCACCACACTCATCTTTATATTTCCAAAATTTTGACTAAGTTATATTGAAACTAGGTTGCTTGTATTATGTATGTCATGATTTGAGTGTTGCTTGACAATGATATGCATGTGATGCTTTGTCTTGTGATTCAACTTTAATTGTATGGATCCTAACTTTTTCTATCTTATAAAATAGATGCCTAATGTTACTATCAGCACGGCTGAAGAGTTCAAGGGAACTCGTTTTGGCACTCGTATTATTGAGCTCACTAGTCTGCTCAATCTCCCTCTTCCTACTATCATGATGCTTCCCCTCACCAAGTTTGAGAGGAAAGACCTTTGGGGCTTCAAGGTTAATCAGCCAGGACGCCAGACTGAGCCAGCCATGGAGGCCATCATCTTCAAGCTCATGCATAATGACAAGGAGAGAGGCCTAGAGGTAGTCATGCAGGATTTGATTGGACGTTTACTAGAGAGACACTCTCGAGAGGTTAGAGGTACTCACTTCCACACCTTTGGTAGACGTGATGATGATTGTCGTGGTGGTGACACGGCAGATGCCATGGGTAGGCTAAAGTGAGGGGCCTATGGATGCTAGTGGGATCTGGGGAGGGAAGATGCAGTTAATTCTACACACAGAAGACTAAGGCAAAGATCTTTATTTCTTCTTCCTTGGGCTACAAGTGCTCCTCGAGCTGTATGTAAGGAGAAAAGAAGAACTTTACCAGCCTAACGGTACTAAAATGAGCCGATCACTTCCTCAAGGTCCAAGCCTCCCCTTATAAAGGAGAGCCTTGGGTGCCTTTAGGGCTGACGGGGCAAGCATATTCGAGGAATAGCTTGTCCCAAAATAGTAGTTCGGCGGCCTCCTTTCCCTGTCGCCCTTCTAACGACGGCAAGGTTCCAGAGGGCCCCTCCTGCGTGCCTCGGGCTTTAGGACTGTCATCTCCGTGACCTCCTTCTGCCCCTCTGACGCTCTGCGCCTTTGTCTCTTGTGCTCGGCTCCGCTCAGATTCCTTCTAGCCTGCAGCTAGAGTTTGACTTAGGGCTTCTCTTTCTCCTGCAAGCTTCGTATCATTCGGCCTTACCTCGCGTAACTCGGCTTGTCCTTCACCTGCATCGAGATTACTCGGGCTAACCCGACCGAGTTACGTAGTATCCCGGCCTCTATCATAAGGGTCCTACCCTTCCCTGTCTTGGACGACCTCAACAGGATTCGGCCGACTCTGACAATAACTCGAAAACTAGACGGGCAACTTCCTTTCGTCCTTTCCCGTCTTTACCCTACCCGAGGTTATCTCCCCAACATTAGTCCCCGAAGCTGGTATGGCCCTGCTGACAACTTCGGCCGGGTCGTATCAGTTTCATGGCATTTGCTCTGCATGGTTTCCGAGTTACCTTTCTCTCGTTCAAGGTATCATCGTATCTTCTCGCGTACGCTTCGTCCTACGTGTCGCACTCATCATTGTTTCCCTAGTTTTTTGTTCCTCTACTGTTTTTACTGACAGGCTACAGTTACTGCTGCGCCCGTCGCGTCGGCACTGCGACGCCTCGCGAGCCATTTCCATCGGGGATCGTGGCTCTTTCTTCCACCGTGTGGTCGTTGGTGCGGCTCCACTTATCGTCGTGTGTTCGTGCTGCCTACACGATCTATACGGTCAACCGCCACACCCACGATCCCACTACCTCGCAGGTAACGTGGTTATAAAGAGGGGCGTGGCGCTGAGGGATTCACTTTCCCCCTTTGCTTACCTGCGCCCTTCTTCTTCCTCGCACCTCTGCCTCCGCTCACGCTTCCGCCGCCGTGCGCTCGTCTGAGTTCTCAACAGCAGAGGTCCCGCCGTACTGCTCCGTCGCCTTCACCCCTGCTCGCTCGTTCTGCCACCATCGCCGGTGAGTTATTCCGGTCCCGTTGCCTAGCCTTCCCTCTAGAGATCTCTGTTCTTCTTCTTTACTCGCGCGGCAGTTCTTTCTCTGCTCCGCCGCCGTTTTTGGGTGGAACCACGACGGGGCCCTGTAGCTCTAGATTTTCCTCCGCTGCTCTCTCTTCCTCCGCAAGTTTTTCTGGCGATCTCATGTCTAGTTCAGTCAGTGGTGCGCTCGTCGAGGACGACGATGCTAGATCTGGGCCCGAGCGGGGCTCATGGCAGGGTTCCTCTGTCACTCGCCGCGAGATCGAGTGGCTTATTCGGACTCGTCGGATTCCCGCCGAGGTATCTTGTCGCTTACCCGGCAGCAAGTCCTCTCTAGACCTTAGGGAAGGAGAGTATGTAGTTTTCATGTCGCATTTCGCACGCGGCTTTGGTCTTCCTCTTAGCGACTTTGCTAGGGAGTTTCTTGATTACTTCGGCCTTCAGCCGCATCATCTCCCTACCAATGCCATTGCCTCTCTCTCGGCCTTCATCTCTGCCTCGGAGGGATACTTCGGCCTGTGGCCGTCCGTGCATGTCTGGTCGAAGTTTTTCCAGATTCATTCTAACGTTGTCCCAGACAAGTCTCTGCACCCTTCCGAGAAGTTGCTTACCCAATGTGGAGCAGCGTCCATTACACCTCGGAGGAAGTCCGTATTTCCTCGTGTCACGGGGCTAGAGTCGTGCAAGAAGTGGCACAAGTCCTTCTTCTATGTCAAGAACACGGGAAAGGAGGATAAGATTCGGCTCCCTGCCTTCTCCATTGGCACACCTTCCAAGGAGAACTGGACTTATAATCCGAGGAAGAGTCACGCTTTGGCCGAGGCTTTTGAGATTCGGCTTAAGGAACTGATCCGCGCCGGGTTACGCGGCGAGGATCTGATGGCTACCTTCGTCAGTAGCCGAATCTGCCTATTCCAGAAATGCACGCACAAACTCTGCTACATGAGCGGTCCTCTTGACCCCAACCGAGTCTCGACCGTGGAGCTGGACAACTATCTCATCTTTAAGCGTGTCCGAGCTATATTTAAGACGGAGATGCCTGAGGACTGGGCTTGGGGATTGAAGCCGTTCACCCGCGAGCATCCCCCTCCCGAAGTAAGCTTAATCACTTATGCTTTGCTTTCCAATTGCTTTCGTAACTGTCTTTGCTAATCTTCCTCTTTCTTGTCTTAAAGAGGTTTGCGGAGCAGAAGGATGAGGACGCCGAGGTTTTGTCACTCCCGTGGCCTGCGGACCGGAATACCCCGGACAGTGGGGAGCCGGACTCGGAAGAGTTCGTCCCCAAGTCGGATCCCGCTCCGGCTCGTGCTCGTGGCAAGACCTCGGCCCACGAGGAGGAAGGTGATTCGGACGAGGTCCAAATTCTAGAGGTAGTTGTCGCAATGCCAATTTCTTATGCATTTCCGGCTTCTACTTTCCCAGCTAATCCGGACGGTCAGGTTCACGACGCCGAGCCTATTGCTTCCCGGCCCCCTGTTACCTCGGGGAAACGTGGGGCTCCCGCTGGTGCCTCAAAGGCGCCCCCCAAGAAACGAATGAAGAAATCCGCTCCGAATCCTCCCAGGCGCAAGACCATGCCTGGAGTCGCAGGGTAAGTTTCTTTTGCTCGTATTTCTTGTTTTTATCTTTCTGCTTTTTAACCTGACCTTTTTTATTTTCGCAGTGCTCCGCTTTCTGTTAAGCCCGGCGGTCCTAGCATGACGAGTCGTATGACTCGGCAGCCGTCTCCTCCACCTACTGAAGATGTCAGGATTCCCAGTCCTGCTCGCGCTGCATCTCCTCCAGCTCCGAATCGGATGCCACCTCGCCACGATGCACCCGAGATTCCTCCCGTTGATGTTGATTCCCCTCGGCCCACAGATATTTCTACCGAACCTGCTGCCTTCTCTGTGAACCCTAATGTCTCTACTGAGCCTCTTTCTGCCCCCGCGGTTTCCACAGTGACTCCTTCCCTGGCCGAGGATGTCCATATCTCTGCGCCTTCTGCGACCGTGACTCCTCCGGCTCCTAAAGATGTCGTTCCTATTGCCGAGGTATCAGCTCCTACTGATGCTTCTTCTAAAACATGAAAAGCTGTCGTCCTTAAAGCTTCCTCCTCCCAGAAAGGTTTCGCTGGCTCTTCTCAGCTGAATATTGCCGATGTGCTGCGCAAAGGAGCTGCCTCTGCCAAAGCCTTCGTTACCTTGGCTGCCAGTACCCAGCTCGCTCTTCATAAAAGCCCTGCGGCAGCGGTGGTTACACAGCACGTCCGAGGTAAAGTCCTAACTCGCACGGCGAGTGGGAACAACCTCGGCTCGCTGGTTGAATACGCCAATAACTGGAATGCTGCCGATCAGTTCGAGGGTAATCCAGGCAGTCAGCCGTTTCAGCTTTCCGACATCAGCAGCTGCCTGCATCAAGCCGCCAAGATCGTTCTTGATAGTAACAATATGAATGAGGTAATTTCTTTTTACGGAGTTTTGATTAATTCTCCAGATGCTGTTATATATATTCTAGTCCCCGAAGCTTGCAAGCGAATAACTTGTTATTCGTTTGGAAGTTTTATGATTCTCTACTCAGTTGAATTTTATCTTAGAATTCGAACCTCTATCCAGCTAGATCTGCCTTAAATTCTGCTTGATTTGTCTCTATCTGAATTTCGATTATCCAGCCACCTAGGTCCGGGTTAAGTTTTGCTTGACTCGGATTTGTTTTAGCTTCGAATATCCAGCCACCTAGATCCGGGTTAAGTTTTGCTTGACTCGGATCTGTTTTAGCTTCGAATATCCCGCCACTTAGATCCGGGTTAAGTTTTGCTTGACTCGGATCTGTTTTAGCTTCGAATATCCATTCATCATTTGCTCTATTGCTTAGGTTGCACATGACCGGCGGACCGCCGAATTTCAAAGATTGCTTTTTTCGCATAGAAAATTGGAAGAAAAATATGAGAAAGTTATTCCTGTGGTGAAAAAAGCTGGTAAGTCGACAAACCTTTTCATCATCTCCGACACTCTTACTGTTTTGTACGCGAGATGTCGTCTCACTTTGTTGGTAAACAGGTAACATCAATAATCTTAACATCCGTCTTGAGAAGAAAGTCAAGGCCTTGGAAGGTTAGTTGCCCTTTTACTTTATACATTCCCCCTTTAAAATGTGCGCTAAGTTTCTTTTATCTCTTTTGGCTTTGGTAAAGCCGAGTTACAAACCTTTGCAGCTTCTCACCAAGATTGCACGCCCATGCCTGATGTGATGCTGCATTTTTTAGAACAAAGCTCTACTCACTCGGCGCAGTTGAAGGATAAAGATGATGAGATAGCTCGCTTGCGTGCCGAGGTGGAGGCTCTTAAGCTCTCCCAGAAGTCTGAATTAGAAAAGGTTGACCAGGAGTTCTCCGAGGAGAAAAATCGGCTAGCTCTGCAATTGCAGAAAAATAAAGAGCCCCTCGAGGCTGCCGAACTGAAGACACGTGGGATGAGCGAGGAGATCACTCGCTTTGAGAAGAGCAAGACTGATTGGGCTAAAGACCTTCAGATAATGCTGAATTATATTCATCGTAAGCTTCTGATCGCGGTCGGGTTATAGTTTCCCCCTTTTTCTTTATTGCTGACTAATGCAGTCGTGCTTTGCGCAGACCATTTTCCAGAAGCTAAGCCCGTGAGCTCTAAAGCAGTCCTTACTGCTCGGGCGCGCCGAGGTGAAGTCGTTGAGACGGGCTCGGAGTATTCGCTGGAAGATTTCTTGGTTGCTGTTGGCGCTGCAATTGGTCCGATGAAGATTATGGGCAGAGATTTGGTGCAGGCGGCTATTCGAGCCTACCATGTTCTCTGGCCGAATACTTCTGGGACTCCTAGCATTGACGAGGTCCAATTGTTGGTGGATAGGTTAATGGCATCTGAAAGGCAGCTGAGTCTTTGGAGGGAATCTGCTGGACGAGCCGGTGCCGATATGGCTCTTACTGTCATCATGTCATGGTATGAAGACATTTCTCTTGACATTTTGAGAAATTTGCACACTGGTTCCCGTTGGGTAGAGGATCCAAACTTTGTCGCTCTTCGGCAAGCTCGAGCCTTCCAACTTGTTGAGTATGCCGACGTGCATACTTGGAACGAAGGTCCGAGTTTCCTTCCTAACCCAGAAGACGAGGTCGTAGTTGAGGATGCGTCGGATAACAACTCAGCTGATCAAGGAGAAGATGAAGGTGACTCGGCTACTTCTGGTGATTCCAGTTCGAGCTCAGATGGTAACGGCGACGCGCGATCCTCCTCCAAAGGTACTGGGCATTCTACTGCGCAAACTGACGCCCCTCAGCAGCCTCGGGCTTCCTCCGAAGTCGCTCCTGGGTCTGTGGAGGGCGAGGCAACCTCGGCCGAGGTTCCACCTATCTCGGAGTGCCCAGCCCCTGACCAAGTTATTGCCTCTCCAGCTAAAAACCTCTAAGTCATTTCTTACCCCTGGTATGCCGGGCGTATGATGTACGTGGAATATTTGTCCTTCTTTTGTATGGTATGAATTTCTTTTGCAGTGTGCCGCTGAGACATATATGGTTGTAATTGTTATCACTTTGTTTAAGTGGTTTTGTTCGTCTGAATCCTTGCTTTGGCGGCCTGCAATTTCTTGAGTTTGGGATATATATTTGCCTTTGTGCTCCCGTGGTTTAGACTATTAATCTGGGTGTGGACTTCGAATATCATACGAGATTGAGCTGTTCTTACTATGGGTGCTGAAGTTTGATACCTCCCTTGTGTCAAAGGATAACCACTACTTTGAAACAATATAGGGCAGTCCCCGAGTCACTGCCTATGGCGCCGAAGTCTAGTATATAAACCAAATTTTAGAAATAATATAAGACGGTCGCCGAGTCTCTACTCCAGGTGCCGAGGTTTAATAAATCACCCAAATCTAGAAAGAACATGAGACAGTCCCCGAGTCACTGCTCACGGTGCCGAGGTTTAATAAATCACCCAAATCTAGAAAGAACATGAGACAGTCCCCGAGTCACTGCTCACGGTGCCGAGGTTTAGTATGTGAATTAAGCTTAGAAATGAATCTGGGGCAGTCCCCGAGTCATTGCTCAGGGTGCCAGGTTTTAATACATAATCCAATCTTAAAAGCAAACTATTGCAATCCCCGAGCCACTGCTCGAGGCGCCGAGGTTTAATACATAACAGAAAATCGAAATAACATATGGCAGTCCCCGAGTCACTGCTCTGGATGCCGAGGTTCAAAACATAATTGGTGCTTGATCCTGAGATACTACTTTACAATGTGTCACTGATGACTGCTAAGAGTAAAATGGACGAAGTAAAGCTATGTTCCACGGCCTTTTCGTTTCTTCGCCGGCTCTGTCTGCCCTGTTCTTTCCTGGGGATGAGCATCGATTAGGTAATAGGCATCATTATGCAATGCTTTGCTCACGACGAATGGTCCTTCCCATGGAGGCGATAGCTTGTGCATGCCGGCCGTGCGTTGCACCAGTCGGAGAACTAAATCTCCTTCTTTGAACACTCTTGGATTCACCTTCTTGCTATGATATCGTCGCAAGTTCTGCTGATAAATAGCTGATCTTGATAGCGCCAGCTCTCTGGCTTCTTCTAGTAGATCAACAGTATCTTGCCGAGCTACTTCATTTACTTCTGAAGTTGTATATTGGGTAACTCTTGGCGAGTCATGTATTATGTCGGCTGGAAGCACGGCTTCTGCCCCATATACCAGAAAGAATGGTGTATAACCAGTTGATCTGTTTGGAGTAGTCCTGAGGCTCCATAGTACTGCTGGTAGTTCCTCAATCCAACATCCTGCCAACCTTTGCAGCGGTTCGACAAGTCGTGGTTTTATTCCGGACAGTACTAGTCCATTAGACCTTTCCACTTGCCCATTGGATGCTGGGTGAGCCATAGAGGCAACATCTAATCTTATGTGCTTTTCTTGGCAAAATCTAGCGAAAGCTCCTTCTGCAAAGTTTGTGCCGTTGTCTGTAATAACACTGTGCGGGTATCCATATCTTAAGATAATATCTTTGAGGAATTTCACTGCTGTGGGCCCATCGCATTTTTTATTGGTTTCACTTCAATCCATTTTGTGAACTTGTCCACCATGACCAATATGTGGGTCATCCCACCTCGGGCCGGCTTAAATGGTCCCACCATATCTAAGCACCACACATAAAATGGCCAAGTAATGGGTATCGTTTTTTAACTCGGATGATGGCATGTGTATCTTGGTTGCATATCTCTGACAACCATTGCATTTTTCAACCAGCTCCTTGGCTTCTTTCAACGTCGTTGGCCAATAAAACCCATGCCTGAATGCTTTGGCCACTAAGGCTCGAGATGAGGCATGATGTCCACATTCTCCTTGATGTATATCTAGGAGGATCTCCTGGCCTTCTGCCGAACTCACACATCTTTGCAATACACTTGTGACGCTTCTTTTGTATAGCTCATTATTTATGATCGTATAAGCTTTAGCTCTTCTTGCTGTCTGTCTTGCTAACACCTCATTATTCGGCAAAGTCGCGTCTCTAAGGAAAGAGAATATGGGTTGCGCCCATACAGGTGTGATTTTCTCCTGTGTGGTCTCACTGTCTATTTCCATGTTTTCTGCCGACATAACTACCTCGGCTTTCTCCATAATCATGCTTACATCAGCTGTCTTTCTCTTTGGGAATTCCGGGTTATATTGCTGGTCAATTTCCATCGGCACATTATCTTCTCCTGACTTTGCCGGAATAAAGATGGATTCGGACTCTGGTGATGGTGTTATCGATGGTTTCCTTAGGTGCTCTAGGGCGATACCTGGGGGAATTGACTGCCTAGTTGATCCTAGCTTTGACAACGTGTCCACGGCATCGTTTTCTGCCCGAGGTATATGATGAAATTCACATCCTTCAAAGTATCCACTGATTTTTTGCACATGAAATCTATACAAAGCCATATTATCATCCAATGCATCCCAATTGCCTGAGACTTGATGTACTACTAGATCTGAGTCTCCATAGCATAAGATTCGGCGTATGCCAATCTCTTTTGCCACCTTCAATCCATGGACCAGTGCTTCATATTCGGCTACGTTGTTTGACGCAGCAAAATGTATTTGCAGCACATATTTCAGCTGATCTGTTTTGGGCGAGGTTAACACTATTCCTGACCCCAAACCATTTCTTAGTTTGGAACCATCAAAGTGCATCGTCCAATAATTCGGGTCTGGCAATGGTGGATCATATTGCACCTCAGCCCAATCTACGAAGAAGTCGGCCACAACCTGAGATTTGATTGCATCTCTCCTATCGAATTGCGGAGCATAAGGTGACAATTCAATTACCCATTTTGCTATCCGGCCACTTGCATCTTTGTTACTCAATATGTCGGCTATGGGTGCTTCACAAATCACTTTGATGGGGTGCTCTTCGAAGTAATGTTTAAGTTTATTTGCCGACATGTACACTCCATACGCCATCTTCTGATAATGTGGGTAATTTTGCTTTGAAGCGGACAACACCTCGCCCAGGTAATACACCAGCCTATATACTGACTTATCATTTTCGACTCGTTCTACAATGATTACAGCACTCACTACTCTGTTGGTGGCCGCTATGTAGAGTAACATAGGCTCTTTTGATAATGGAGAAGCTAAGATGGGCGCTGTGACCAACATCCTTTTCAATTCATGAAATGCATTATCTGCTTGTGGAGTCCAAATGAACTTATCTGATTTCTTCATCAGTTGATAGAGTGGTAATGCCTTCTCTCCCAGCCGACATACAAACCGGCTGAGCGAGGCTAAACAACCCGTGAACTTTTGTACATCATTTAGACACCTTGGCAACTCCATCCTTTCTACCGCCTTTATCTTGGTTGGGCTGGCCTCTATACCTCGGCTAGATACAAGAAAACCGAGTAATTTTCCTGCTGGCACGCCAAATGTGCATTTTTCCGGGTTAAGCTTCATTCGGAACCTCCTCAGGTTCGCGAAAGTCTGTCGTATATCATCCAGTAGTGTTTTGCTTTCTTTGGTTTTGATAACCACATCATCCACATATACTTGTACATTTTTTCCTATCTGGTCATGTAGACATTTTTGCATGCATCTTTGATACGTTGCTCCTGCGTTGCGCAGGCCGAATGGCATTGTGCGATAGCAATAAGCCCCGTACGGGGTAATAAACGCAGTCTTTATTTGATCGGCCGGATTAACGGTATCTGGTGAAAACCAGAATACGCGTCTACAAATGACAATAGTTCACAACCAGCGGTCGAATCAATGACTTGGTCTATTCTAGGCAAGGGAAAAGGATCTTTTGGACACGCCTTGTTCAGGTTCGTGTAATCGGTACACATTCGCCATACAATGGCTACATTCGGATCATCCTTCTTCTTTTCTACTAGCACCGGGTTTGACAACCAATCCGGATACAACACCTCCATGATGAACCCGGCCGCAAGGAGCCGAGCTATTTCATCCCCTATTATTTTTCTCCTGTCTTCGGCAAAGCGGCGGAGAGGTTGCTTCACCGGCCTTACATTTAGAGAGTGCTCAGCCAACTCCCTCGGAACACCTTGCAGATCCTGAGTTGACCATGCAAAGATATCCCGATTCTCACGGAGGAAGTTGGTGAGCTCGCTTTCCTACTTAGCATCTAGGCCTGCACCAATAGTAACAGTACGCTCTGGGAATTGCTCATCTATCTGAAACTTCTTTGTTTCTTTAGTCGGCTGAAAGGAGACACTTCCATGTGGATTGGCTAATGCCGGCATATTCAGCTGTGCCGACTGAGCGAGGGTTGTACTTCCTGAATCCTTCTTTTTTCTCTTGCTATAACCAATGACTCGGCCAAATTTGACCCGGCTGAAGCACATTCCATTGACTTCATGTAATCCCCCGCTACTGTTATCACTCCTTGTGGTCCGGGTAGCTTCATTTTCAGATAACTTACATGACAGCTGCCCATGAATTTGGCCAATGCTGGCCGTCCGAGTAAAGCATGATAACAACTCTCTAGATCCACCACTTCAAACTCTAAGTTTTCTGCTCTGCAGTTATCTCTTGTGCCGAATAACACATCCACTCAAACCTTTCCAATGGGTTCGCACGAAAGCCCTGGTACTATCCCATGGAAAGTGGTCCTCGTGGATTGCAGCATGTTCTGCGATATTCCGAGTTTATGCATGGTATCTTTGTACATGATGTTGATACTGCTCCTATTGTCAATGAGAACCTTTGAAAATTTCACATTAATGCTTGGTCCAACAAATGTTGGATCCAACACGAGTGCATACGACCCCGGACTCGGCATTATCTTGGGGTGATCCTTTATGCTCCAAGTTACTTCTTGATCTGACCAAGGCATATATCTTGGTACTGCCGGCATAACCACATTTACTTCCATATGCCGGCGCTGCACACTCTGCTTGTCTTGCTGTTCCGTCGTGAACACGCAATACGACTGATGATGTTCTCTGTAATCATTGCGTCCATTATTTCCTGGATTCGTTCTTCCATCCTGGCTTTGGTTCATCACTTGATGTACCGCATCTCTCCAGTCCGAGTTATCATACCTCGGGGGAGGAGGCAGTAACATCAGTTGCTGTGCATTTGCTCCAGTCAACTGCGGCTGATGCTGCTGATGTGCCTGGAGAGGTGCTGCCTGAATGCCTGCAGGGTTTCCCATTGCATTTTTCATCCATGCACATTGGCGGGTCATATGGTTGGCCGGCCTGGCTGGGTTTGACGTGTGAAATTTACACGGCTGATCTAACATAGATTCGAACGTGTACTTCGGCCTCTCCTGCCATTGCTTCTTTTGTTCTGGTGTCCACTGTCTTTTTCCTTCATTCCTTGGTGTCCACTGCTGAGGACCATTCTTTTGCCGTTGAGTCGTTCCGTGACTCGGCTGATCTTGCGCTACCGCTGCCACTTGGGCCGAATTATATCTATAATCCGGCCTTTCTTCTCTTCTTCTTCCTCTAAAGTCATTGCGCCTGGATGACCTGGCCAAATCTCTTGCATATTGGTCTTGTTGCTCCCGATGATCTGCCGACATTAATTCTGGTTGCGTTGGATCTCCCAATGCATAGGAGTCCGCTATTCTGATGGTTTCTGCCAATGTGGTTGGCATATCTCTTTGCAGTCGCTGCCATAACACACTGGCATAATGGCATCCTTGAGCGAACCAAGCTATTGCTTGTGATTCTATAACTCCTTCACACGAGTTTCTCAGATTACACCATCGAGTTAAAAACTCTCTGTCCGTTTCATTCGGCCTTTGCTTGCACATGGCTAACTGTTGCGGCCTGTTTGGCCTCTTGTATGTACTGGTAAAGTTGCTAACGAACATTTCTTCAAAATCCAACCAACAGTTGATGCTGCCTGCGGGCAGATTATTCAGCCATACTCTAGCTGGTCCTTCCAACACTTGTGGGACATACCGTACTGCCCATCGTAAGTTCCCACCTGCTATTTTCACAGCAGTGGCATAATCAATCAACCAGTCTTGTGGTTTGGTGCTCCCATTATATGTCTTTGTGCCTCTTGCCAGCTAAAAGTTCGGCACAGGTGGTTCGCCCATGATCCGTGGTCCGAAGCATGTCGGACCCGGTGGACCCTGTTCTTCCAGCAACTCGGATCGATATAGCCGGTCTAGCTTTACTCTGGCATCATTTGATGGCAAATCTGTAGGGTTTCGTAGCATGGAAAACAAAAAATTTCTACCGCATACAAACAAACAAGCCAAGATCTATCTACTAGATTGTAGCAACGAGTCGATAGAATAACTCACCCTCGAAGATTCCAAAGTGTTTAACGAGAGCGGATTCTCGTGGGTGATGTAGTCGTACTCTTCCCGATCTCAAGATCGCGTAGACGATCCTTCCGGCGCTGCGTTCCGGCAGTGCTCCCGTAGTCGGTCACACGTTCGGTACTCGACGAAGACCTTCCTCTCCCTTGTTCCAGCAGGCAGCGGAGGTTGTAGCACTCTCCTCGCGATTCCGACAGCACAACGGCGTGGTACCGGAAGTAGAGGGGAGATCTCGCAGGGCTTTGCCTTAAGCCGGAGCGAGTATGGTGGAGTATGAGAGAGTCCTTCGGTGTTCTAGGGTTTAGACACGCCGAGTAAGAGGTGCTAGGGCCGGCGGCTAGGGCTTGGAGGTGCCCAAGTCGGCGACAAGGAGATCCCTAGGCGGCGGCGGCTTGGAGGGCGGCGGCGGCTAGGGTTAGGGTTTTCGGGGCAAGGGACTTGTGTGTTAGGAGGGGCAGCCCTGCCCCTCCCTTTATAGGCGGGAGGCGCGGCCTAGGGGAGGGGAGTCCCTCCCCAACTTGGCTTGGAGGTGGGCTGGCGGTTGGAGGAGGGAACTCCTCCCCAACTCGGTTTCCCACTCCTCCTCTTTTCCTCTTTCCAAATTTAGCCGTTTGACTTTTCAAACTAGCTGTTTGACTTTTCAAACTAGGATTTGAATTAATCCTTTATTTGGTTCAGCGATGACACTTAGTACATGATGCAATCATACCAACTTGATATAACACATTCATGTACCCTTCCCCTCCGGAGTGCCGGACATTCCGTAACCTTCTAGAACATTCCCGATGAAAACACCGGAACCATTCCCCAACTCCGAAACGGGACTTTCCTTATATGAATCTTATTCTCCGGACCATTCCGGATCTCCTCGTGATATCTCGGATCCCATCCGGGACTCCGAACAACTATCGGTTTCTTTCTCATCATTCCATAACTACTCAAAACAACGTCGAATCCTTAAGTGTGTCTCCCTACGGTTCGTGAATTATGCGGACATGATCGAGACACTTCTCTGAACAATAACCAATAGAGGAATCTGGAAATTCATATGGCTCCCACATATTTCTACGATTACTTTGCGATCGAATGAACCACTTACATACGATATCAATTTCCCTTTGTCTCACGATAGTTTACTTATCCGAGGTTATGATCGTCGGTATCTCTGCATACCTAGTTCAACCTCGTTACCGATAAGTACTCTTTTCTCATTCCCGTGATATGTGATCCCTTGTGAGCCAGTCACATGCTTGCAAGCTAATTGGATGACATTTCACCCAGAGGGCCCAGAGTATATCTATCCGTCATATGGATGGACAAATCCCACTCTTGATCCATGTGTTTCAACCAATACTTTCCGAACACTCAATGACACCTTTATAGCCACCCAGTTACGGTGTGGTGTTTGATGTCATCAAAGCATCCATCCGGTAAAGGTGATATGCATGATCTCATGGTCGAAGGAATTAGATAACTACGTATCAGAAAGCATATAGCAATTGAACTATTAAAATGACTTGATCTTTATGCTACGCTTATCTATAGGAGTATGTCCACCATATCATTCTCCTAACGATATGATCTTGTTGTTAATAACATCTCAATGTTCATGATAGGGAAACCACAATCATCTATTAACCAACAAGCTAGTATTATATAGAGGCTTTACTAGGGACTTCAAATTAAGTTTACAAATCACACAAGTATCAATGTTTCCTTGTTAATACTATTATAGCATGAATGTAAACATTTATCATAAACACAAAGATATAATAATAACTACATTTATTATTGCCTCTAGGGCATATCTCCAACAGTCTCCCACTTGCACTAGAGTCATCTAATCTAGATTACATGGTAATATACGGAACACCCATGGCAGTTTGGTGCTGGTCATGTTTTGCCCTCGGGAGAGGTTTAGTCAACAGATCCGCCACATTCAGATCTGTGTGTACTTTGCAAATCTTTATATCCCCATCTTGGATATGTTCTCGAATAGCGTGAAAACGTAGCTTGATGTGCTTCAGCTTCTTGTGTGACCTTTGGTTCTTGCGCATTGGCTATGGCGCCCATGTTATCACAGTAGATAGACATTGGGTCCAGCGCACTAGGAACCACACCTAGCTCTGTAATGAACTCTTTCATCCATATCACTTCTTGTGAAGCCTCCGAAGCAGCCATGTATTCCGATTCAGTTGAAGATCTCGCCACAACGCTTTGCTTTGCACTCCTCCAGCTAACTGCTGCACCATTCAAAATAAATACGTATCCAGATTGTGATTTAGAATCATCCGGATCGGTGTTCCAACTAGCATCGGTGTAACCATTAACAACGAGTTGTTCATCACCTCCATAAGAAAGAACCATATCCTTAGTTCTTCTCAAGTACTTAAGGATGTTTTTGACCGCTGTCCAATGATCCACTCCTGGATCACTTTGATATCTGCTAGTTAAACTAACAGCATATGCAATGTCGGGTCTAGTACATAGCATGGCATACATTAGAGATCCTATGGCTGAGGCATAGGGAGTCTTACTCATCCTTTCTCTATCTTCTGCTGATGTCGGACTTTGAGTTTTACTCAAGGTCGTATTGGGCAACATGGGCAAGAACCCTTTCTTGCTATCTTCCATTCCAAACCTCTTTAGAACTTTGTCCAAATATGTACTTTGTGACAATGATATTTGGCGTTTCGATCTATCTCTATAAATCTTTTATGCCTAATATGTAAGCTGCTTCGCCAAGATCCTTCATTGAAAAACTATTATTCAAATATTCTTTGACACTATTAAGAAGGTCTACATCATTCCCAATCAACAATATGTCATCTACATATAGTATTAAGAATGCTACAGAGCTCCCACTCACTTTCTTGTAAATACAAGCTTCTCCATAAGTTTGTATAAAACCAAAACTTTTGATCACCTTATCAAAACGTTGATTCCAACTTCGGGATGCTTGCTTCAATCCATAGATGGACCGTTGAAGTTTGCATACCTTGTTAGCATCTTTAGGATCGACAAAACCTTTGGGTTGCATCATATACAACTCTTCATCAATGTCTCCATTGAGAAATGCTGTTTTGACATCCATCTGCCATATCTCATAATCATAATATGCAGCAATTGCTAACATAATCCTCACAGACTTTAACTTTGCTACTGGTGAGAAAGTCTCATCGTAGTCAACTCCTTGAATTTGTCGAAACCCTTTTGCGACAAGTCGAGCTTTATAGACAGTAACATTACCATCAGCATCTGTTTTCTTCTTGAAGATCCATTTGTTCTCGACAGCCTTCCGGCCATCCGGTAAGTCCACCAAAGTCCATACTTGGTTTTCGTACATGGATCCAATCTAGGATTTCATGGCTTCTTGCCATTTAATGGAATCTGGGCTCATCATCGCTTCCTCATATGTCTCAGGGTCATCGGTGTTGTCCACCAACATGACACTCATAACGGGATCATACCAATCTGGAGTGGTACGAGTTCTCGTTGACCTGCGAGGCTCTGTAGCAACTTCAACCAAAGTTTCATGATCATCATCATTAGCTTCCTCTCTTATTGGTGCAGGCACCACAAGAACTTCCGGTGCTGCGCTACTCGCAATTTCGAGAGAAGGTTCAACAACCTCGTCAAGTTCTACTTTCCTTCCAGTCACTTCTTTCGAGAGAAATTCCTTCTGTAGAAAGGATCCATTCTTGGCAACGAAGATTTTGCCTTCGGATCTATGATAGAAGGTATACCCAATAGTTTCCTTCGGGTATCCTATGAAGACGCATTTTTCCGCTTTAGGTTCAAGCTTGTCTGGCTGTAACTTCTTTACATAGGCTTCGCACCCCCAAACTTTAAGGAACGACAATCTAGGTTTCTTCCCAAACCATAATTCATACGGTGTCGTTTCAACGGATCTAGACGGTGCCCTATTTAAAGTGAATGCGGCTGTTTCTAATGCATAACCCCAAAATGATAGCGGTAAATCTGTAAGTGACATCATAGAACGAACCATATCTAAGAGAGTTCGATTACGACGTTCGGACACACCATTACGCTGTGGTGTTCCCGGCGCTGTCAACTGCGAAAGTATTCCGCATTTCTTCAAATGCTCTCCAAACTTGTAACTTAGATATTCACCTCCACGATCAGAACGTAGAAATTTAATCTTCTTGTTACGTTGATTCTCTACCTCACTTTGAAATTCCTTAAACTTCTCGAAAGTTTCGGACTTATGTTTCATGAAATAGATATACCCATATCTACTCAAGGTGAAGGTAAGAACATAACGATAACCACCGCGCGATGCTACACTCATTGGACCACACACATCGGTATGTATGATTTCCAACAAGTCCGTAGCTCGCTCCATCATACCAGAAAATGGAGTCTTAGTCATTTTACCCATCAGACATGCTTCGCATCTATCAAGTGATTCGAAATCAAGTGATTCAAGAAGTCCATCGAAATGGAGTTTCTTCATACGCTTCACTCCAATGTGACCAAGACGACAGTGCCACATATAGGTCGAGTTATCGCTCGATTTCAAACGTTTAGCCTCAATGTTATTAATATGTGTATTTCCACTATCGAGATTCAATAAGAATAGACCATCTATCAAAGGTGCATGTGCATAAAACATATTACTCATATAAATCGAACAACCATTATTCTCGGACTTAAACAAGTAACCGTCTCGCAATAAACAAGATCCCGATATAATGTTCATGCTTAACGCAGGCACCAAATAACAATTATTTAAGTATAAAACTAATCCCGATGGTAGATGAAGGGGTAGCGTGCCGACCGCTATCACATCAACCTTTGATCCGTTTCCAACGCGCATCATCACCTCGTTCTTCGCTAGCTTCCGTTTATTCTGCAGCACCTGTTTCGAGTTACAAATATGAGCAACCGAACCAGTATCAAATACCCAGGCACTACTACGAGTACTAGTGAGATACACATCAATAACATGTATATCAGATATACCTTTCTTCTTGATGTTTCCGTTCTTCAAATCCGCCAAGTACTTTGGGCAATTCCGCTTCCAGTGACCTTCTCCCTTGCAGTAAAAGCACTCAGTATCAGGCTTAGGTCCAGCCTTGGTTTTCTTCGTCGGTGTGGTAACTTTCTTACCACCCTTCTTGAAGTGTCCCTTCTGCTTAGACTTGCCTTTCTTCAATTTGGTGGTCTTATTGACCAACAACACTTGGTGCTCTTTCTTGATCTCCACTTCTACAGATTTCAACATGGCAAAGAGTTCTGGCAACGTCTTGTTCATGTTTTGCATGTTGTAGTTCATCACAAAGTTCTTGTAACTTGGTGGCAGTGATTGGAGGACACGGTAAATCCCCAAAGCATTGGGAATCACTATACCCAAGCTTTGAAGTTTGTTTGCGTGCCCAGACATCTTAAGCACATGCTCGCTGACGGAGCTTCCCTCTTCCATCTTGCAGTTAAAGAACTTTTCAGAAGCCTCATAGCTTTCAATTGCCGCATGAGTCTCAAAGATCAATTTGAGATCCTCGACAATATCATATGGGTCTGAATTCTCAAACCTTTTCTGAAGCTCCGATTCTAAACCATACAAGATAGCAACCTGAACTGTGGAGTACTGAGTCTTCCGAGTGAGGTAAACATTCTTTACTTCATCGGCCTCATCAGCTGCAGGTGGGTCACCCAGCGGTGCATCCAGCACATAGGTCAAATTACCAGCTGTGAGGACAATCCTCAAATTGCGGAACCAATCCGCGAAGTTGCTTCCATTGTTTTTCAACTTTTCTTTCTCTAGGAACGTATTAAAATTGATGGTAGGGGCTGCCATTGATCTACAACATATTTGCAATAGTTTAGACTAAGTTTATGACAAATTGATTTCAAATTAATAATAAAATTAATCTAGGTGAACTCCCACTCAAAACAATATCCCTCACATTGTTTTAGTGATCACACGAACCAAATCCACCACATCAACACCGATCATCACGAGAGTTGATATAGTTTCAATGGTGAACAATCGACATGTTCATCATATTTACTATATGATTCATGCTTTACCTTTCGGTGATCCGTGTTCCGAGACCATGTCTGTACATGCTAGGCTCGTCAAGATCAAACCTTAGTTTCCGCATGAGCAAATCTGGCTTGCTCACGTTGTATGCACTTGCAGAATCTAACACACCCGATCATCACGTGGTGCTTCGAAACAACAAGCTTTAGCAACGGTGCTAACTAAGGGTGAACACTTTATGATTTGAAATTTATGTGCATGAGGTATCATCTTATAATGCTACCATCGTCTACTAAGCAATACAAGATGCATAAAGGATTAACATCACATGCAATTCAAAATATGTGATATGATATGGCCTTTCTTCTTTGTGCTTCCGATCTCCATCTTCTAGCACGAACATGATCTCCATCATCATCGGCATTGCATCAAGGTCAATGACGCTTCTCCATGGTTGTCGTCCACCGGCTTCAACTATTACAACTACTTTGAATAGACACGCGGGTCTTAACATAAATTAAAGACAACCATATGGCTCCTACCGGTTGCCAACTTACAATAAGGAACATTGCATACATCAAATATAATCACAATCATGGCCATATCACATCACAGCACACCCCTGCAAAACAAAGTTAGACGCCTCTACTTTCTTTGCATGTTTTACGTGGTTTGGGGCTTTCAGTAAGTGTCGTTCTAACTTACGAACATGAACCACAACATTGATACTAGTATTGTTAATCACCCGTTGTAAATTGGATCTTAACTATGCTAGGAGAAACAGGCACCCGCAAAGCCACTTATGCAATACAAGTTGCATGTCAAGCGTGGAGCAAGTCTCATGAACGATGTCATGTAAGGTTAGCCCGGGCCGCTTCATCCCAACATCCCGCAAGATGCAAAGTACACAAGAAGCAATCGACAATAAAAGCATCAACGCCCACAATGACCATTGTGTTCTACTCGTGCAACAGATCTACTTATAGACACGGCTCTGATACCACTGTAGGGTTTCGTAGCATGGAAAACAAAAAATTTCTACCGCATACAAACAAACAAGCCAAGATCTATCTACTAGATTGTAGCAACGAGTCGATAGAATAACTCACCTCGAAGATTCCAAAGTGTTTAACGAGAGCGGATTCTCGTGGGTGATGTAGTCGTACTCTTCCCGATCTCAAGATCGCGTAGACGATCCTTCCGGCGCTGCGTTCCGGCAGCGCTCCCGTAGTCGGTCACACGTTCGGTACTCGACGAAGACCTTCCTCTCCCTTGTTCCAGCAGGCAGCGGAGGTTGTAGCGTGCTCCTCGCGATTCCGGCAGCACAACGGCGTGGTACCGGAAGTAGAGGGGAGATCTTGCAGGGCTTCGCCTTAAGCCGGAGCGAGTATGGAGTATGAGAGAGTCCTTCGGTGTTCTAGGGTTTAGACACGCCGAGGAAGAGGTGCTAGGGCCGGCGGCTAGGGCTTGGAGGTGCCCAAGTCGGCGGCAAGGAGATCCCTAGGCGGCGGCGGCTTGGAGGGCGGCGGCGGCTAGGGTTAGGGTTTTCGGGGCAAGGGACTTGTGTGTTAGGAGGGGCAGCCCTGCCCCTCCCTTTATAGGTGGGAGGCGCGGCCTAGGGGAGGGGAGTCCCTCCCCAACTCAGCTTGGAGGTGGGTCGGCTGTTGGAGGAGGGAACTCCTCCCCAACTCGGTTTCCCACTCCTCTTCTTTTCCTCTTTCCAAATTTAGCCGTTTGACTTTTCAAACTAGCTGTTTGACTTTTCAAACTAGGATTTGAATTAATCCTTTATTTGGTTCAGCGATGACACTTAGTACATGATGCAATCATACCAACTTGATATAACACATTCATGTACCCTTCCCCTCCGGAGTGCCGGACATTCCGGAACCTTCTAGAACATTCCCGATGAAAACACCGGAACCATTCCCCAACTCCGAAACGGGACTTTCCTTATATGAATCTTATTCTCCGGACCATTCCGGATCTCCTCGTGATATCCCGGATCCCATCCGGGACTCCGAACAACATTCGGTCTCTTTCTCATCATTCCATAACTACTCAAAACAACGTCGAATCCTTAAGTGTGTCTCCCTACGGTTCGTGAATTATGCGGACATGATCGAGACACTTCTCCGAACAATAACCAATAGAGGAATCTGGAAATTCATATGGCTCCCACATATTTCTATGATTACTTTGCGATCGAATGAACCACTTACATACGATATCAATTTTCCTTTGTCTCATGATAGTTTACTTATCCGAGGTTATGATCGTCGGTATCTCTGCATACCTAGTTCAACCTCGTTACCGATAAGTACTCTTTTCTTGTTCCCGTGATATGTGATCCCTTGTGAGCCAGTCACATGCTTGCAAGCTAATTGGATGAAATTTCACCCAGAGGGCCCAGAGTATATCTATCCGTCATATGGATGGACAAATCCCACTCTTGATCCATGTGTTTCAACCAATACTTTCCGAACACTCAATGCCACCTTTATAGCCACCCAGTTACGGTGTGGTGTTTGATGTCATCAAAGCATCCATCCGGTAAAGGTGATATGCATGATCTCATGGTCGAAGGAATTAGATTACTATGTATCAGAAAGCATATAGGTATTGAACTATTAAAATGACTTGATCTTTATGCTATGCTTATCTATAGGAGTATGTCCATCATATCATTCTCCTAACGATATGATCTTGTTGTTAATAACATCTCAATGTTCATGATAGGGAAACCACAATCATCTATTAACCAACAAGCTAGTATTATATAAAGGCTTTACTAGGGACTTCAAATTAAGTTTACAAATCACACAAGTATCAATGTTTCCTTGTTAATACTATTATAGCATGAATGTAAACATTTATCATAAACACAAAGATATAATAATAACTACATTTATTATTGCCTCTAGGGCATATCTCCAACAAAATCTCTGTACAGAACTCTGTCTTGCATTCCATAGTGGTTATTTCCACCATGGATCGCATATTCCATCTCGGAATAACCATCATTGTACCTTTCATTTACTTGATTGTGGCGAGCTGGTCTTGCTTCTCTTTCCTGCCGAGGTTCATGTCTTGGCTGCGGGTTGAGCGGCAGTTCTCTCCTTACTTCAACCAGGATATTGTTCTCATGATTGCCTTTTTCGAGTTCTCTTCTACCGATATCTCCATTGCCTCGGCTTCCGCCGTCTTTCTCTGCACGGTCGGGATTCCTCTCACCACTGTTACCTCGGCTTCCATTGCCTCTGTTCTCGTTTGCTTTCCCGGCTATCGCCGGATCATACGGAACGATTTGCTTGTTTCTCTTTCCTGAAGTTACCGCTTTGTCTTTTCGTGCATTGTTTCCTGGTGAGGATGCTGCTGCCACAGACAAGACAGGTGCCGCTCCAGCCGAGTGAACCATTCGCGAGGCCCCTGGCCTCGCCGGGTCTGCTCTGAGCATTTGTTCGTTTTGCTGGTTTGCGATGCGCACCAGCTCATTCACTCTTTCTTGTTGTTTCTGCCGGGCTTTGCCGGTCAATCCCTCTAACTCTAATGATGCGGCATTTGCCGCTCTCAGGTTCTTTGCCGGGGTACTGTACCTCGGCAAGCCCAAATCAACTGATTCTGCCTGATGAGCATCATGCTCCTTGTTGATATCATCTATGAGGTTCTTCCCTCTTAATCTCAACTCGTCAACCCGTTCGGGAGCGAAGTCAAGCTTGTTAGCTTTGGCATATTCTCGCAGGGTCCTGTTTAAGGACTCCCGCAAGGCCGACACCTTTTTTGCCTCTACCATCACCTTTTGCCTGGTTTCTTCTAACTCTGCCTGAGCATTAGCCGGATCAAGTATCGGCGCTACAGGTGTAGTTAGGTTTTCTATGGTTGCCTGAAGAATGTTTTCTGGTCTTTCCAGAGGTGGCCCTCTTACTCTTGGTGCCTTTGGGATAGTGTCCTGTACTTCGGCCTGGTTGGTCACTGGAGGGATTACCTCGGTGGGTGGTGGTGCCGTCTGCCTGGGCGCGACCTGCACGCCTGCGGCAGGGTATCTGGTTGATCCGGCACCCGCTACTCCCGCCTGCACTCCGGCTGTGACCATCACCTTGACGTTGCTCACCGGATGCGCTCCGCGCGGACGGCTCGCAGCGCTAAGGGGTGGCTCTCCTGCAACAACAACCTGGTGAGGATAAATGCCGGAGATGTCGACGCCGACGTAGACCTGATGCCTTCCCAAGCTGATGAAGACACCGTTGCGCGGGGGAGTTTTTCCCCTGAAGCTGCCTGCATTGTCACCGACGTAGTCACAGAGATCAAATCTCCGGACCAAGCCAGAAACAACGCGCTCGCCAGTGTTGATGAAGTTTCCCGTCTGGATCATGACTCCAGCTAGCACCGCTGCTGGCCCCAAGGTGGGCGCCAACTGTCGTGGTGGTGACACGGCAGATGCCATGGGTAGGCTAAAGTGAGGGGCCTATGGATGCTAGTGGGATCTGGGGAGGGAAGATGCAGTTAATTCTACACACAGAAGACTAAGGCAAAGATCTTTATTTCTTCTTCCTTGGGCTACAAGTGCTCCTCGAGCTGTATGTAAGGAGAAAATAAGAACTTTACCAGCCTAACGGTACTAAAATGAGCCGATCACTTCCTCAAGGTCCAAGCCTCCCCTTATAAAGGAGAGCCTTGGGTGCCTTTAGGGCTGACGGGGCAAGCATATTCGAGGAATATGCTTGTCCCAAAATAGTAGTTCGGCGGCCTCCTTTCCCTGTCGCCCTTCTAACGACGACAAGGTTCCAGAGGGCCCCTCCTGCGTGCCTCGGGCTTCAGGACTGTCATCTCCGTGACCTCTTTCTGCCCCTCTGACGCTCTGCGCCTTTGTCTCTTGTGCTCGGCTCCGCTCAGATTCCTTCTAGCCTGCAGCTAGAGTTTGACTTGGGGCTTCTCCTTCTCCTGCAAGCTTCGTATCATTCGGCCTTACCTCGCGTAACTCGGCTTGTCCTTCACCTGCATCGAGATTACTCGGGCTAACCCGGCCGAGTTACGTAGTATCCTGGCCGGGTAATGCCTTGCCTCTATCATAAGGGTCCTGCGCTTCCCTGTCTTGGACGACCTCAACAGGATTCGGCCGACTCTGACAATAACTCAGAAACTAGACGGGCAACTTCCTTTCGTCCTTTCCCGTCTTTACCCTACCCGAGGTTATCTCCCCAACAATGATGGTGAGGCCATTGACTTTGAGGATACTTCGAGAGAGATGACAGAGCCGATTCGCCTATACCTCCAGGACTTAGAGGTTCTTCTTAGGCACATAGACACTGATAGGACCAACGTCATGCTTAGCAATGACGAACTCCAGGTGCAGCTTCGTGAGAAGGACAAGCTCTTCGCGGAGCAAGATGAGATAGTCAAAGAGATGTAGGCCAAGTTTGAGAGTCAGGACAGAAAGTTCAAGAGTCAAGAGAAGCGAGTCCAAGATAGGAACAAGAGGATTCGAGACATGACTCCAGAACTAGAGTCCAAGGACTTCGAGCTCGAGCATCAGCAGACCGTGATTGAGAGGCTTCGTTCACAGAAGAGGGCTCTCAAAGCCAAAGTAGAGACCTTGACCACCAATGTCGAGGAATACAAGACCGCAATGGAGAATGCAGGTCTTACATTTGTTGATGAGGAGGTTGATGCCGAGGAGTAGTGATGACTACTCATTTACCTTTATTTATCATGTCTTTGAATATTGAGTCGCAATGACCATCCAACATGTGGATGGCTTGCTATTGGTGTGTTTACCTTGCAAACTTGTTGTCTATGTTGTTGAACTTTTATTATTATGATGCATGTTTGGTGATTGTTTATGTGATGTGTTGTGCATGTTAGCATCTATGGTTATCTCATTCTTATCTCTATTGAACAAACCATAGATGCCTCCCCGACGTGCCAATCCCAACCCCAACAACATCACTCCTGAGATGCAACAAATGATGACAGCTCAGACTCAGCTAATGCAAATAATGGCTACGTTCATCCAGAATCAGAACAACAACAACAATAACAACAACAACAATCAGAACAACCCACCGGGTTTTGACATGCTTACCAGGTTCTTAAGATTGAGGCCAGCAAAGTTCTCAGGAACTACTGATCCTATGGTGGCCAATGATTGGCTACGCTCTGTGAATAAGGACTTGGTAACTGTTGGCTGTACTGATGAAGAGAAAGTCAGATTTGCAGCTCACTTGTTGGAAGGACCAGCAGCCACTTGGTGGGATAACTTCCAGATCACCACTCCCATTGAGGATGTGACATGGGCTATCTTTGAAGATGGTTTCCGTACTGCTCACATCTCATCCGGAGTGATGAGTTTGAAGAAGAAAGAGTTCCATAACTTGAAGCAGCGCCACCGCAGCGTGGCTGAATATATTGAGGAGTTCAACAATCTGGCGCGATATGCACCAGATGAAGTTGACACTGATGCTAAGAGGAAGGAAAAGTTCCTTGAAGGGTTGAATGATGAATTGAACCTGCAGTTAGCTGTGGCCTATGTTCCCACATACCAGTCTCTTTGTGACAAGGCTGCCATCTTGGAGAGCAAGATGAAACAAGTTGAAAGCAGGAAGAGAAAGCACTCTGACAAGCACAGATCGGGATCGTCTCACAAGCGTTCTCATTATGATGACAGTGGGAGTTCTGGATCCCACAAGAATGGGAAGTTCAACAAGCACCACAACCACAACCGTTATCATGACAACAAGCACAATCGTAGTCATGACAATGATAAGTACAAGAATCACAAGGGTGGATATAAGAGCCACCACAATGGAAGTGGCAGTGGAAGCCAGCCTGTCAAGAAGGATCTTAGTCAGGTTGAGTGTTTCAAGTGCAAGAAGATGGGGCATTATGCAAATGAATGCCCAGAAAATAAAGTTGAAGGACCCAACAAGCCCAACCCTTTTCAAAAGGGACAAGTGAACCACATCAATGTGGAGGAAATCTATGAGGTACCTGATGCTGTTGCTGGTAAGTTCAAACTCAATTCTGTTCCAGCATTTGTTCTCTTTGATACTGGTGCATCTCATTCATTCATATCAAGAGCATTTGTTGAAAGAAATGAACTACCGGTAGAAACTATTGGGTGTCCTATAAAAGTAAGTTCTCCTGGCGGAGAAATGATAGTGAATTCAGGATGTCATGACCTGGTCATAGAGTTTGGGAAGTATAAGTTTCCCGTTAACCTGATAATCCTAAACTCCCAAGGATTGGATGTGATAGATTGTGCCAACCATACTGTCTCACTCACAACTCCAGAAAACAAAAGGATCAGATTCAAGACCAACTTTGAAGCAAAAAGGAGTAAGCTAAATTCTCTTAAGGGGGTTAGCATAGACAGTGTGCCAATTGTGAGTGAATATCCGGATGTGTTTCCAGAAGAATTGCCAGGAATGCCACCCGATAGAGATGTGGAGTTTCTTATTGATTTGCTACCAGGATCTGGACCTATAGCAAAAAAGACCATATAAGATGTCAGTTGATGAATTGAAAGAACTCAAGAAACAACTTGGAGAACAATTGCAGAAAGGATTTATCCAACCAAGTTCTTCATCTTGGGGAGCACCAGTTTTGTTTGTGGAAAAGAAAGATAGAAGTCAAAGGTTAAGCATAGATTACCGTTCACTCAATGAGGTGACCATCAAGAACAAATACCCTTTGCCTAGAATCAATGATTTGTTTGATCAGTTAGAAGGAGCCTGTGTGTTCTCAAAGATTGATCTCCGGTCAGGTTATTTCCAGCTCAAGATAAGGGAACAAGACATACCTAAGACAACTTTCACCACAAGGTATGGATTGTATGAGTATACCGTGATGCCATTCGGTTTGACCAATGCACCAGCATACTTCATGAATATGATGAACAAGGTGTTCATGGAATTTCTTGATAAGTTTGTTGTCGTTTTCATCGATGACATTTTGATCTACTCCAAGAGCAAAGAAGAGCATGAAGGACATTTGCGTTTGATACTGGAGAAGCTTAGAGAGCATAAGCTGTATGCCAAATTCAGCAAGTGTGAATTTTGGTTGAATGAAGTTGGATTTCTTGGACACGTTGTGTCAGGAGATGGTGTAGCAGTTGATCCTGCTAAAGTTTCAGCTATAACTGAATGGGAATCTCCTAAGTCGGTAAAAGAGGTTCGTAGTTTCCTTGGCTTGGTAGGATACTACCGAAGATTTATTGAGAATTTCTCCAAGATAGCTAAGCCAATGACAGAATTACTAAAGAAAGACAAGAAATTTGCTTGGTCTGAAGGTTGTGAACTCAGTTTCCAAGAATTGAAGAAGAGACTAGTGACAGCTCCAGTCTTATGTTTGCCAGATTTAGAGAAAGACTTCCAAGTGTATTGTGATGCATCTCATCATGGATTAGGTGCAGTACTTATGTAAGAAGGGAAAGTTGTGGCTTATGCCTCGAGACAACTCAAAACTCATGAAGTAAACTATCCTACTCATGATTTAGAGTTAGCCTCTGTTGTCCATACACTCAAAACATGGAGACACTATCTTTTGGGAAAGCGATGTGAAGTGTTCACATATCACAAGAGTTTAAAGTATATCTTCACCCAGAAAGAAATTAACATGAGACAAAGAAGATGGCTAGAACTCATCAAGGACTATGACTTGAGTTCGCAATACCACCCCGGTAAAGCAAATGTTGTAGCGGATGCTCTAAGCCATAAGGTTTTTGTGAATGGCCTTACTAAGGGAGAATTGCCAGATGATCTGTGTGCCCAGTTTAGAGATCTCAGATTAGAGATTGTGCCTGAGGGACATCTCATGACTTTGGATGTTCAACCCACTTTGTTGGACAAGATCAAAAAAGCCCAGAAGGCAGACAAAGAAATTGAAGAGATTAAGGAAAATATTGGCAAGGGAAAAGCCAAAGGATTCCATGAAGACGAACATGGTACTTTATGGCATGGAAAACGTATCTGTGTTCCACAAGATCCAGAGCTTCAGAAACTAATTTTACAAGAAGCACATAACTCACCGTATTCCATTCATCCGGGTAACACCAAAATGTACATGGATATGAAGGCAAGATTTTGGTGGAATAATCTCAAGAAGGACATCGCTGAACATATTGCGTTGTGTAATGTATGTAGTAGAGTGAAAGCGGAACATCAGAAACCAGCGGGATTGTTACAACCACTACCCATTCCTGATTGGAAGTGGGACAAGATTGGTATGGATTTGATTACCGGATTACCAAGGACCCGGTCAGGATATGATTCCATTTGGGTAGTAGTGGAACGCCTAACTAAAGTGGCTCATTTCATACCCGTGAAGACAACCTACACCAGTGCTAAGTTAGCCAAGATCTATATGAGTAGAATTGTATGTCTACATGGAGTACCCAAGAGTATTGTGTCTGATAGGGGAACTCAATTCACTTCTCATTTTTGGAGGCAGCTACATGAGTCATTGGGAACAAGGTTGGAATTCAACACTGCTTTTCATCCTCAAACTGATGGACAAACAGAAAGGACCAATCAGATTCTTGAAGATATGTTGAGAGCATGTGCTCTAGACTATGGAGCCAGTCGGGATGAAAGTCTGCCGTACACAGAATTCTCTTACAATAACAGCTATCAAGCCAGTATTGAGATGGCACCATTTGAGTTTCTCTACGGGAGAAAGTGTACCACCCCATTACTATGGAATGGTGTGGGAGAAAGAAGTCTATTTGGACCAGAACTAATCAAAGAGGCTGAAGAGAAAGTTAAGCTAGTCAAGGACAGATTGAAGATAGCACAGTCCCGACAAAAGAGCTACATAGATCCTAAGCGTAGAGAAGTCACCTATGAACTAGGCGACAGAGCTTATCTTAGAGTGTCACCACTTCGTGGAGTGAAGAGGTTTGGTGTCAAAGGTAAATTATCCCCAAGATATGTTGGACCATTCAAGATTCTGAGTCGTAAGGGAGAAGTAGCTTATGAGATTGAATTGCCAGAGTCTTTGTCAGCTGTTCATAATGTGTTCCATGTGAGTCAGCTTAAGAAATGCCATCCAGAAATGGAAGAGACTTCTTTAAAGGATACTATACCTTTGGAAGAGGTTCAATTGGAGAGTGATCTCACCTATGAAGAGAAACCTATCAAGATTCTTGAGACTGCAGAAAGAGTTACTCGGACTAAGACTATCAAATTCTGCAAAGTTCAATGGAACCATCATTCTGAAGAAGAAGCAACTTGGGAAAGAGAAGATGATCTTCGGAAAGACCACCCTCACCTATTTGCTAGCCAACCCGAATCTCGAGGGCGAGATTCACCTTAAGGGGGTTAGATTTGTAACATCCCTAAAATCATGTTTTCAAAGATTTCATATCATGCATGCATGCATAACATTTAGGGATCAAATTCAAACTCATTTTGAAATAAAACAGAACTTGGGAGCTATGATTTTATGTGATCAAACATTAATCAAAATGCTACTCTCCAATGGGAGATTATTTGTTCAAAACCAAACCTTGTTGCTCTCAGATTGTTTTGCTTGATTGCTAGTGCTTAAACCAAAATTTACAAAACAAATATGGATTTAAAACCATTTTCAAAACTTGTTCAAATCAAGTGCTATGTCACTATTTATTTTGTTTGATCAAAAGGACCAAGCTAATACAGAGAGACCACATGATTTTATGCCTAGAAATATGAGTGTTACACTCTACAAAAATCTAGAAAAAGTTTGAATTCAAATGGTTTTGAAATCATTTGAAAATGTTTCCTGGAAATTCAAATAGAAAAAGGAAAGGAATAAAGAAATAAGAAAAGGCCGGCCCTACTAATCTAGCCCAACAGTGAAACCAGCCCACTAAGCCCACCCGGGGTTTTTCCCCTCTCTCTCTCACTCGCAACCGTACCCACAGAGTCACTGACCGCCTGGGCCCATCCCCTCTTTCTTTCTCCCGCTGAGAACCGCGACCCACATGGCAGTCATCGTCTCCACCCCCCAGCGACCAGTTCATCCCCAAATTACGCCGGGCGTTTCCTGTTTGAATTCGGGACTTCAATTCCGTTGAATGCTCGAGTAAATCTCGCCCGCGTCCTTGCTACTTAAACCCCCTCTTCCCCCTCTCCATTTTCCCCCAAACCCCAAACACAGAGCGCCAATAGGCTGCTAGAATTTGCCCTCACACCGCCGCGGTACTGAGCATCTCCGGCAGCAACTTCCGGTGAGTCCTGACCGCCCCCGTACCTCTGATTCAAACGAGTGTGACCAGCATGTCCTAGTGCACCTTATGATACCATTTGTTTGCCTGCTCGTGACCCAGGATGCCGTCCCCGTTCATTTCTGCAAATGACCGAACCGCCACTCAACTCCGACGATCGATTACGGTAAATACTGAGCGCCCCTTGACCCCTCTTGCATATGACTAGGTTCACCTTGTCCTTGCGCAGCTACTGATGCCTCTGGTTTGTGCTAGGAAGGTCCAGAGCGTCGGCAACAACTCCGTCTGCAAGGACCCGACGCCGTGCATGACTCCGACGAGCTCCAGCGACCACCTCTGCGCGCCCCTTCGCCATCGAAGCCCACCTTGAGCATCAGCAGCACACGGCGAGCATAGTAAGCCCCTTCTCCCTCTCCCGCGCGACCTAGAAGTCGTCAACGACTCTGACAGAACCGCCGCCGCCAGTCGCCGCCGCTAGCGCCGCCCGTCCATGGTCGATAGATCTGTGACCGTAGGATCTAAATCCAGTGGGTGAGATTAGAAGCTAGGCGAAGAGGTACAGGCAGATCTGAGCCACGCGATTTAGTTAGATCTGACGGTAAGCAAGCACGATCCGGTGCGAAGCGGGTACCAGCCAACCAGAAGCTGCCACGTGGCATGTTCTTCGTTTTAAAATTCTGATTTAAATCTATTAGATGTTTAAACTTGTTTAATTCATAACTTTTGATTCCCACGTCCAAATTTGACAAATTTTATATCAATGGAATCAGGAGCAAAAGCCCTTTCCATTTATGCAATGTGTTTAATGTTTTGCTTCTATTAAAATGGGTGTTTTTGCAGAAACATTTGTAGGCATAATTTGAGTATAACAATTATTTGGGAAATGTTTTAATGTTCAAATAAAGGTTGTTTGGCAAGTTTTGAACTTGTTTATGAATCAGTACTATGCACTTGTCTTGTTGAGTATAGAAAAATCATCACATATCATATTGCATGCATCCATATATTTTTGCTTGTATATATTTTGTATGTGATTTGGTGCTATCATTTTATGTGTAGATTTTGGTGCGAATAGTGATTGTGATTGTGAGGATTGTAGCTACTCTCCAAACTACCAAGGCAAGTGGTGCTTCATGAGTTTATCCCTATGTTTTTCAAATATGCATTAGAAATATTTTGCTAGTCTTGCATGGATATTTTTGATCTATATGCTATGCTTGGGAAATCCTAGTAGTTGTAGAATTGCTAGAAATTTCAAAGTTAATATGCTTATTTGTGCCATGCTTAGCCTAGCTAGTAGCAACCAAGGGTGGTTATACATATATGCTATGATAAAATATTTCTAAGTCTTTGTACTTGTGTTTTACTTAAGAAAACAACTAAGTGAATGAATCACCTGGGTGGAATGGAAGGAATGGTTTATGTTGAGTGGTTACACAAGGAACATTTCCATGGTTTACCTTGTGTATCTCACTTGTGGAAAGCCACCCAGGAACAAAGGGATTTGAGGGGCCAAATGTTAAGAAGCTTCTAGTGCAGCCACTTGGCAATATGGGCTCTGCCTAGATCACATAGGTTGCAATAACTTAGCCATTTGGACAGTTGGTGGTAGTGGGATGATAGGTTGGAACGCGTCCATTTGGTCTAAGGGAAGGCTTCTGAAAGGTCCTGTCTTGGTGAAAAGCAAGTCTTGTGGGGAAAGTGCACAACCTCTGCAGATGGAAGAATCTAAGTACTTAGCCATGTCCCTGGTATTGGACAACTTGAGCATCAAGACATGGAAGCTATCAAGAATCTCCTCATCCCAATTTCTAAGTAAAAACTTGTGGTTGAACAAGGGTGAAGGACTCCAATGTCTATTGGTGATTCCTTGGGAAAGATTTTGACAAAGAAAAACTTAGTGTTTTCAACTAATAGGCAAAACCTATTTTGTGCAAAGCAAGCCTAAGCTACACTTAGCCAAAATGCATATAGTATCTAGTCCACCAATATTCTACTAAGGTATCACTTGCCAATACTATTCCAATGTATTGACCCACTGTGGCTGTAACTTGTGATGTTGCAGGATATTCTGATGATGATTAGGAGTCATGAGTCTACACTCAACATGCTTGCCTGTGGCACATGAAGATGAAGACTTATTTATCTTATTACATTTTGAACTCTTGTACTAGGCCTGTGGCCATGGAGTTTGTAAAAGACTATGTTTGTCTTTGGAATGACTTGTAATAATGACCTTTGTTTCTGTGTACTTTATGTTAAACTGTGGATGCTAGCATTGATCCAGGGACTAGCATTGCAATCACAGGGATCCTTTCCTTTACGATCCTTTCCTTTACAAAGGAGGGATCTTACAGCTCCTTCGCCCCAACGGCATCCTCGGCCTTTTTCTCCACTCGCCCAAGGCTCTTTTTGAGAGCATCAAGCTCGCGGAGGGCAGTATTATTCTCATATGAAAAAGCAATAAGAATGTACATGATCTCAACAAGCTAGCAAGCAGACGAAAAAGTAGAGGATTACTTAAGCATGTACCTTGAAGCTGCCGCAGGCTGGCCTCCAACGCCAGGTGTTGCTTCACCAGCAGGTTTGCACCTTGCACAAAGGGCTACAAGAAGAAATAAATTATCAAGAAAAGGGCTCGGAGGCTACGCCCAAGAAACGAGCAAGACATCAAGCACATGAAAAATGCTCGGGCGCTCCCCCCGAGACACGCAAAAAGGAATCAAAGATCAGCAGATCATACAAAAATATGGCTCGAGGGCTCCCCCCACAACAAGAGAGAAAACACTTACATGCTCACAGAGAGACTTCGAAGGTCCCGGTGCAGTCTTCTAGGAGACGATCACTTGAGCCTCCTATGGAGAGGGGTTTGGAGCAGCGCCCCCAGAGGTGGCCACCGTCTGAGAGGGAGGAGGCGTCATCTTCGACTCCCCTACTGCCTCCTGAGTGGCGTTGCTAAAAGAGCCCTCAGAGGAGTGACTGCAAAGGAAAACACTAGTCAAAAGGCAAGAAGACAAGAAGACAAGAAAAGTAGCAAAAGGCATCTGAAAGCACTTACGAGTCCATGTTGCTCAAATCAAAAACAGGCAGGGCCCTCTTGCCTTTCTTCTCTTCCTTCTTCCTCTTCGCCGGCGGCTGCGGCGCTATAGCCCGCACAGGAATGACGGAATGGGAGAGGAAGAATCACCGTCACCTCCACTGTGGTATACAAGGAATGATGGGTCCCTAGACGTTGGCGGAGTCGAGGCATCCGAAGATTCGCTCGAGTTCCATGCCCTCTTTCGGGTCTGCCCCTCGCTCGCCTCAGTAGACGACTGTGCCAGCGGAAGATCGGACTCGGATTCCACGACTTCGTTGTCCGACCCATCCGGAAACTGTTCGGGTACCGGGGCACCATGCCAGGCACCTTAAACTCCTTCACAATGAAGACAAATTTCAGAACATAAAATTACAATGAAACACACGCGCACGTCGCAGATCTACACCTGCGGAACTGGTCGAGAAGCACTGAACGGGGGGGGGGGGGGGGGGGGGTCCGCGATTTCCCCGGAATGTCCTCGTCGGTCTTGAACTTAAGCAACAGCCGAAGAACTCTGTCGAGGTCCCCCTTGGAGAGCTCCTCAGCCGCAACTCTAGTGGGGTCGTGGTGGCCAGAATAAAGGAACATCGGATGCGCCCTAGCCTGAAGTGGCTGCACCCGACGTTTGAGGAAGGTGCGGATGATATCCACACCGTTCACCTCCTTCTTCGGAACCACCTGGAGGTCCTCCACCTGACAATAGAGCTCCTCTATCTCCTCCACCTCGCCCTCCAGGATATGATTTTTCCAGGATCTCTTCTTCAAGATCTTCTGGGAGGAGTCGAAAGGGGCAAGGCCGAAGTTTTTCCCGTCCACTGTGGAGTCACGGATATAAAACCACTTCCTCCACCAGTATTGGATGGAATCAGACAAAGAAAAAGAAAAGAAAAGTGGATCGAAGGGAAATGACGCAGCCACCGATCGGATAAACTCTGTTGGAGCCGAACTGCCTCTTCACGGAATAGAGCTTCCGAAAGAGGCCAAAGTGCGGCTCGATACCAAGCCGGCACTCGCAAAAAGTGATGAAGCATGCGATGTGGAGAAGAGAATTGGGCGAGAGATGGTGGAGTTGGATACCATAGAAGAACAACAGTCCACGGAGAAAAACGTGGACTGGGAGCGAGAGACCCCGAAGAACAAAGGCAACGAACATGACCCGAAACCCTGCGAGTGGATGGGGAATTACCTCGTCGCCGGGGATCTTGACGGCCTCCTTGTCCCGCGGGATTAAGCCTGCTTCGCGAAGCTTGCGCAGGTCACCCTCGCGCGTCTCCGTGCGGCGCCATCCACCATCGGTGACACGAGCGGTGGCGGTGCCTTTCTTGCCGCCGGCGGCAGCACTGGTACTCACTACGGTGGAGGCCTTCTTTGATTTCCCCATCGCAGCGCGACGACGGCGGCGGTGCAAGCGCAGGAAAGAGGAAGGGAATGATCAGAGAAGTTCCAGCGCACATCGAGAAAAGCTCAAGAAAATGGAAGCAGTAGAAAGCAAGTGGCTACGGTGAAAATAAACCACAATTTTCCCCACAGTTATAAGGACGAAGATGATGAACAAGGACCATTCATCTGGAAGCCCTAGCTCTAGAACCAAATCCAACCGTCCACGTGTCAACACAGAAGCGAACCGTCGCTCGCACGCCATCCACTACGCACGAAAATCGAGGAGATGCCGTAATTCTCGCCACGCCGTGCATGACCAGTCAACTCCAAGTCAGAAAGTGGGACCCACGTTTGTCCAGTCACGTCACCTCTGGCGCCGCAGACGATTGAGATCACCGATCGTCAGCACTGACGTCATCAAAGCCATACTGGCAACGGTTACAAATCTTCGGCTAAACAGCTTAAGTACTCACTCGAATCTATGATTCGAGCAACTACTCGGGGGCTACTCCTATTAGGAGCGCTGGCCGTGCACCCGAAGCATGAATAAGGTATTATGCCAATAATCTATTCTTCGAGTCCTACGTCGAGTCTACGACTCCACTATAGACTCGGGGGCTACTCCCACAGGGAGTATTGTTTCAAGCATCCAAAAAAATTGTGTCCTATGGACCTGAAGCAAACAATGACTGAATTAAAAGTCTCTTCTCGAGTCTAAGACTCGAACAGACACTCGAGGGCTACTCCCATAGGGAGCGCTGGTCGCGCACCCTATGAATTCAACCAACTTCGATCCTTCGGATCAGAATGCAAAAACTTTTTGGCAACTTTGCCCCAACCAATGCTAAGTGATTAACATACTCCTTGGCCACCTGAAACACCTCCGTGGTGATAAAATTTTGGACGCTGTGTCTGCGACGCAAAGATAAGACCTACAGATACCATCTGGTGGCCTGGTAACGCACCCGACTGTGCTCTGCTAGTGAAAAATGCGTGACAACAGGCGCGATGAAAATCTCGACGGACTCGTCGGGTACATCATTCGAAAACTACTGGGATTCTACTCCTGTAAGACCTCAATGGCCTGAGTTGAATTACGCCAGCATCTGTTCTGGGTTCGAGTCGAGAGACTCGAATCTGAAGAAGGTCATGTTTGTTTTGTCCTAAGATAGTTAACTGACCCTGATCCGTCAGGAGAGTCAGGCACACAAATTAACAATCCCTACACGCTAAAATCATTCTTTTCCTGATGAACAAAAATAGTCGTACCCGAAAGACTGAAGAGTCCTCAGCCGAATGTATGATTCGACTGAACACTTGGGGGCTACTGACAGGGTTATACCCTATGGGTACACGACATTAGCATACCTGGTCCAGCCCAAGGAAGGCCCACGAGAATATGCGCGGCCCATGGAGATTTTCGGGTGGCCCAAGCCCACGACGTCTTCGGATCCTTGGAGAGTAAGACTAGAACAGATATAATATTCAAAGGGGCAAACCCTAAACCTATAACTGACTCGATATATACCCGGGACCTGCCTATCTCTATATAAAGGCTAGGAGGGCACGACGAGGAATCTCTCTCTCTCACCTCACCGCATACATACCTCCACGCCAGATTGCATCTGCGCACCCCTGTAACTTTCGGTTCCTCCATAATCAAGAGCAGACAAGCAGGAGTAGGGTTTTACCTTTGGGGGCCTGAACCTGGGTAAATCTCGTGTCCTCTGGTTGCTTGTCTGTTAACCGTTCCTCGATCTCCAGCACCCCCATCTTCTCTAAAACCCAAGCTCATAATAGTGGGCATTGGCGAGATTAAACCTCATCAGTAGGCATAAGGATGGATGGACGGGCGTTGCATGGACGAGTCTAAACATGTAACTTCAAGATCTAGGGCCTTGCAGATAAATAATAACAAGCATCCAAGTACTAAACAATCCTAGGCATGTGCTCTAAATATAGTCATACGTGATCACAATGAGAACTTGCACAACATCTTCTGTCCAGCCAGCCCGTGGCAGCGGGGCCTCTAGGGAACTACTGACAATTAAGGTGCTCCTTTTAATAGAGCACCAGAGCAAAGCATTAACACTCTGTGAACACATGTGATCCTCACACCACAGTCATCCCCTCCGGTTGTCCCAATTATTGTCACTTTGGGGACTTTGGATCCAGACAATGATATGTATACACAACTTGCAGATAAGATCACAAATAATATTATCACAATGATTCAATAATAAGTTCAGATCTGAGATCATGGCACTCGGGCCCTAGTGACAAGCATCAAGCACAACAAGTTGCAACAAAGTCAAATAGCACTAATAGAGATACTAGGCACTATGCCCTAACAGATCTTATTCGATTACAGGATAGAACTCATCCAATCCCTACCATCCCCAAGCCTACAGCGAGGGATTACTCACTCATGGATGAGGGAAACATTGGTGGTTGATGGATATGCGTTGCTGATGATGATGGCGATGATCCTCTCCAAATTCTCCGTCCCGGCAGGGTGCCAGAACGGAGTTTCTGGATTCGAATCTTGGTTTCTGGTGGCGGTGGTGGAGCGGAACTCTTTCTGGAAAATTATCAACCCCCGGTTTTTAGGTTGAAAGGCAACTTATAGGCACAGAGGGAGGCTGAGGGGGTGGCTGCACCCCTCCAGGCGCGACCAGTGATGGGCCCGCGCCCTGGGTGGGTGTGGGCCCCCCTAGGCCTCCTCTCCATCTCGTCTTCTGGCTCAGTGGATCTTCTAGTGAAATATAATTTTTGGCATAATTTCCGGGATTTTTCCTGATAGTTCATTTTCTGCACAAAAACAAGACACCAAGGTAACTCTGCTGAAAACAGCGTCAGTCAGTGGCGGAGCCACCTCCCGGCGGCCCCGGGCAGCTGCCCGGGCTCTCCCCACGAATCCTCATGTACAGTATGCTAGCGATTAAGAAGATGATTAGTAGTTCCATGGGCAAATGCCCGTCAGCTTGCTGGCTTTCGTTGCTTTGCCCCGACTCCCTCTACGGGCTAGCTCCGCCACTGGCGTCAGTCCGTGTTAGTTGTATCCAAATCACACAAATTCAGAAAAGAAACAATGTCAAAGTGTTCGAGAAATTAGATACGTTTTGGACGTATTAACTCACCCCGAACTTAGCTTATTGCTTGTCCTCAAGCAATTCAGTTGAAAACTGAGTGCGATAAAAGAACTTTCACGAATACTTTGCTTCATATGATGTATATATTCTGAGCACATGAGTAGGAGCACATGAGTAGATGCTTAGACAATTCATAATAAGGAGTATGCAACTAAGTCTACTCAATAGTCATTGCAAGCTATGAAGAGAAACCAACTCAATAATAATAAGTAGCATGAAACATAAACATAAGCAACATTGCAATGCTCATAGTAAGGTATGATAGAGTGGTATCTCGCTTGCCTTTGTTTGTAAAGCATAATCAAAATGCCAAGGCACCTCTGAAGTTCAAGTGAAGACTAGAGGTAAATATGTCAGAGATACAAGCATCAAAGTCATGACATAATTAACCAAGTTTTGGAACAAACACAAGAATGATAACTATGCTCTCAAGAAGGTGCTCGTAGAATAAGTGGTGACTCAACAAAGTTGTGAAAATGTTTTTGTGAGGGTTTGAAAGGCTTCCCAATGCTGAAAGGAAGGTACTCATTAGCTTTGAGCTCTCATTGACCCTATCATAGGCATCTTCATGTGGTTAAGGTGAAAGTGAGGTCCACTCTAAATCATATGCTTGACAGATCATAAACTGGAAATCTCAAGTGTCGTGGTTTTGTCGACACGTACACTATAGGGGTATCCCAACGGCGAGTTTAGAGACGTGGGGGGAAGACGGAGAGCGTCCGGGTTGGCGTGAAACATTTTACCCAGGTTCAGATCTCACGACAGTGGCGAGATCCTACTCCTGCTATAAATCACTATAAGGGCAATACGCCGAGTTACAGGATTGGGGGTTCGCTGTGTGCGGGTAGTGCTATGCACTTGTTGTTTATTGTGTGTTGTGTCCTAAAGGCTCCCGTAGGCCGGCTTATATGAGCGCTAGGACCTAGGGTTACATGGAGAGTCCCAGCCGAATATGGTTACAGAGTCCTAGACTAACACTAACTAGTCTTCGTGTCCTCCAAGGCTCCGGCTTCCATCTTAGGCAGTGTCACGTCGCCTTTCTTTATCCCTACTGGACCTCCGTCTTGTCTATCAGCAACTGGACCGCCCGGTTATGCCATAGGCCTAACCACCAACTGTGGGCCACCCGGGCTTGCCGGTATGAGACTATGCCATAGGTATACCCATTTGGTATATCCACAACATTAGCCCTCGGAGTTCTTCAAGATCCTCGCGTTCTTCCGTCTAGCTTTGAGCGTAAGCATCACGTCGTCTTCAACTTGTAGGCGTGCTTCGCGATGAATCTTGGAGAGCTCCCATATCATATTCTCATCCGACTAAGGCTAGCCAGAGAGTTTCTTGTATGCTTTTGTGAACGAGTCCAAGGCGGAGAATTCTCTAACAAATCGTTAGTGAATCTTCCAAGCTCTAGGAACATCTTCAATATCATCATCCATGCAGGACGATATGTAAGCCGAAAAAAATCACGGCTATTGGGCCACGGTCGTAAAGGCTACCAAACTGCCGACTTAGAGCCAGCAAAGCCACAGACATAAGAGCTTGCCGAATTAAGGTCTTAGAGCCTCTCATATCACGGGCGTTTAGGCCATCGAGCCGTGTAACCTAGTGAAACATCCGCAAAGGCAAAGTTGATGTCGAGCCCCGGGTTTCGCTAGCCGGATTTTTCACCGTCTTGAAAGTTTCTTGACATAACCATATGTAGCCCCCGAGCATTGAGTCGGCTTCCATGATGAAGGCGGCTTGATGCTCAAACGAACATGCATAGTTGTACATCAAATGATTATAGCCCCCGAGCGCCAAGTCGGAGTTTCAAAAGAAAATCGTCTTGGTGCTCTCAGAGTAGCTTTAGCAAAAATCGGAACAGTGTAGCCCCCGAGCGCCAAGTCAGAATTATTTCGTCATGGTGCTCCAGAGAGAACTTCACAAAACTTAATATTGGTGTAGCCCCCAAGCGTCAAGATGGAATTCACTTGAATTTTCCGACTTGATGCTCAAAGAGAACTTTCACCATATCTTGTAGATCAACATACTGTAGCCCTCGAGGATTGTTCCGACTTGATGCTCAAAGAGGGACAAAGCTCCTAAGTTAGAGATGTCAAGCCCCCGAGCATCGATCCGACATCCTCAAAGGCGACTTAAGTCTTGGTTAACAACTGCGATTGCAGCCCCCGAGGTGTCAAGCCTAGTGAAAATCCGGCTCAAAACACCTTAATCCGAGGAACGCGGCAATGTCCAAGCATCATGTACCTGAGACATAAACATAAAACAGACAATTGTATTAAATTGTTTCTTTGATAGTGTCCAACGAACAAATATAAGACGGAACAAACATGGCCTTTGAACAAATGCTTTAAAGCTAAAACTATGCAGTAGATGGACAACATAAAACTTTTTAGGAGGGAAAAACTCAACTAATTTAAACAGTTTATGTAAAAAAAAAAATAAGCAAGTGCTGGCTTATCCATTATTCTGGTTTTTATGCTTGACCTTTTGTGAGACGGAAGACTCGTAGCACAGAACCATGTCCTTGGACGATGATGCCTAATGGCACCGTCCAGAACCCAAGACCAAAACGCCAGCTTTTGAGTGCCGAAAAATTACTACTCCGAAATCCACATAAAAACAACAGAAAAAGTATTCCAGAAAACTTAAGCTAACGCACGAAGGCGAGTTTTTTGCATGGTACTGGGGCCTTTAAACGGCAAGCCAGTAAAAAGTTATACTCACGAGCGCAAGGCAAATCGTGAAAAAGATATGACCAAAAACGAAAGCGGTTAAAGACTCAGGATATGAATGAACCAATCTTAATCTCATAATCATAAATAATTAAAATAATAAATATAAATAGGGACATAGCTGTTTAAGCGGAGTCGGTGTTGTTCGCGACGAAGACGAATTCATCCGGGATGAAGCAAATCATGACGGTGCTTATCCGTCCACATCAAAGTATTGATTTTTATCGCTAAATAGTAATTTGCAGCTTAAGACGGAAACTGACGAGACCCGGCACCGGTCGTAGTAGAATTGGAAATAGATTCCGACCAGGGCAAAGCTGTATGCGGCATCGGCTAGAATTATGCCAAGACACGCACAACAAAACCGATCGATTTTGTCTACGGACACATGCACATATGAAGGGCCTTTGCTAGATCGCTTTGATCGATTGGAGACAACAGCTTCACGTGGCTTTGCAATTGCTTTCCTTTTTTATCTGGTTGAACTATTGCACGATGAATTTGCAACACTTAATGTCCAGCGTTGGAACTTGCTCCATTGAGAAAGTATTGGTTTTGGCCGCCTTCAATGTGTAGGTCCTTCCGGCTTCGACGTTACTTCCGATCTGAAATAGCCGATCGATTTTTATCCGTACGTTTACTGAATCAGTCTAATCGAAACTTGTGCCGGCAACGCTGATACATACGCACGCGCACAAACGCAGCTGGGATTTAGATCCACGAGCTACTTCCGATCAGGCCATATTATCAGATGGAAAAATCGCCGCTGCCTCCAGATTAGATGTTATTTGATAAAGAATTCCGTGATGCCGCTGACTTAGCCACACGCACGAGAGGAGAGACAATAAATCGTTCTCATACTCTCAAGAGCGATGACGAAGTCAGCGCGTCGACGGAGATGCGATTTGATAAAGAATTCCGTGATGCCGCCGACTTAACCACACGCACGAGAGGAGAGACAATAAATCGTCGTCATACTCTCAAGAGCGATGGTGAAGTCGGCGCGTCGACGGAGATCCGATTTGGCCGCCTTCGAAGACGGCGAGGGATCCCGCCCAGATCCGTGCTGTAAGCGCCTCTTGCCCCACGGTGGGCGCCAACTGTCGTGGTTTTGTCGACACGTACGCCATAGGGGTATCCCAACGGCGAGTTTAGAGACGTGGGGGGAAGACGGAGATCGTCCGGATCGGCGTGACACAGTTTACCCAGGTTCAGATCTCATGACGGTGCCGAGATCCTACTCCTGCTATAAATCACTATAAGGGCAATACGCCGAGTTACAGGATTGGGGGTTCGCTGTGTGCGGGTAGTGCTATACACTTGTTGTTCTATTGTGTGTTGTGTCCTAAAGGCTCCTGTAGGCCGGCTTATATGAGCGCCAGGACCTAGGGTTACATGGAGAGTCCCAGCCGGATATGGTTACAGAGTCCTAGACTAACACTAACTAGTCTTCGTGTCCTCCAATGCTTCGGCTTCCATCTTAGGCGGTGACACGTCGTCTTCCTTTATCCCTGCTGGACCTCCGTCTTGTCTATCAGCAACTGGGCCGCCCGGTTATGCCATAGGCCTAACCACCAACTGTGGGCCATCCGGGTTTGCCGGTATGAGACTATGCCATAGGCATACCCATTTGGTATATCCACAACACCAAGTCCCTTGAGTACGAGGGTCGCTCCGCATGCTACTCAACTTAGGTCACCTGAAAGTTCTTCTCATTGTAAATATATGCATATCATCGAGAGCCGCCAACGGGGTACCCCTTGCACATGGTGCAGGAGCTTTTCCATAACCAAAATGACAAGGCAAGCAGACAATGAGCATCTCAGCAATCTTTTTATTTACCATATGCATAGCTTTTTATTGAGGATGCTTCATAGATGCTCATTATGGTGATGCCGCAAGTTTCCACCATGATTAGGCATGGCTTAGGCTAGCGGCCCAGGCGTTTCTCTAACATAATGTATAAACTCCATGAACTCACAAACTCCCCTTTTATTTCACATCGTCGACATCCGTAAACAAAAGAGCAAAGTATCAAATGGATAGGATATCCAAAAGGCGTTGAAAGCGTTCCCCGTGACAGCACGGTTCTGCTGACTCCCAGCATATAACTTTCATGGACTAGTCACAATGGTTCAAGATTATTAAGCGAAAGGAATAAAGTGTGTCATCAAGTTCGTGAGAGATTTACTAATTAACTTTCTCAAAACAGACAAACATTTTATTTTGGAAAAAAACACGACATATAGAATATGCGCTGAAGTAGAAAATGATACTAATAGGTAGGTATGGTGGACACAGTGACGGCTGTCTACGCACAGCCTGTTGGGAACCCCAAGAGCAAGGTGTGAAGCAGCAAGCATCAAGTTTTTCCTCAGTTGAGACCGAGGTTATCGAACATACGGAGGAAGGAAACGTCACACAGGTGTTGCAAGCAACGGGAAGACCTGCACACCACAAACTCAAGACTTTCCCCAACAAACAGTGAGGTTATCAAGATCACCGGTTTGCTGTAACAAATGATTAAACATATGGTGTGGAAGGTAATGGTTTACAGCAAGTAAACAAGTAACAGTGGAAGATGTATCAATGGTAAAGATTGGACTGGGGTCCATAGTTCTCTAGAGGTGCTCTCCTTAGATAAACAACATGGCATGAAGGGTAAACAAATTACAACAGGGCAGTTGACAGGAACTGAGCAAGGCATAACAATGCAATTACCAGTCAGAAAGATCCTATGAGATTCAATTGGCCAATACAACAATATACATAGACCGCCATCCAACTGCATCTATGACTAGAAGTCCACCTTCAGGTTATCATCCGAACCCCCTCTAGTATTAAGTTGCAAGCAACAGACAACTGTTTTAAGCAAAGTGTGTAAGGTAAACAGTCCACATGTTCCATGAACAAGAGACCGTTGTTTTCTCCCTAGTAGCAACAACACATCTACAACCGAAGAGATTATTGTCACTTCCCTTGGAAACTAGAGGCATGAACCCACTATCGAGCATAAATACCCCCTCTTGGAGTCACTAGCAACTACTTGGCCAAAATAGCTACTAACAATGGAGAGCATGCAAGATCACAAACAACACATACATGATAGAATCATAAAGACAAAACCATTAATCAAACCAACATAATAATCTCAATATCCATCGGATCCCCGCAAACACAACATGCATGATTACAAATAGGTTAGATCTTGATCATGAACGGAGCTCGAAAGATCTATACATGAAAGCACAAAGGAGGAGATACAACCATCTAGCTACTACACTGACCCATAGTCCAAGGTGGAACTACTGACACATCATACCGGAGAGAAGGCCTCCGGGATGATCTCCCCTCCGGCAGGGTGCCGGGAAGAACTTCAGATCCCCCCGATCTAGGGACGAAGGTGGCGGCGGCTACAGACGGTTTCGTGGATATTTGATCGGGTGCTTAGGGTTTCTGCATCAGGGGCTTCTTATAGGCGAAGGGGGAGACTGAGGAGGCGTCCAGGGCCACCAAACCCTAGCTAGGTGCGGGGCTGGGCCCACCCGCGCCTGGGGTGGGTCTGGCCCCCCTGGCTGGCCCCTCCGGCTCTCCTCTGGACTTCTTGTTCCCCACGGAAAGTAATTGACTTTGAAGTTTGTCCCGTCCAATTCCGAGAATATTTCTTTACTAACTTTTCTGAAACCAAAAACAGCAGAAAACAGGCATCTGGCACTGTTGCAACTTGTTAATAGGTTAGTACCAGAAAACATGTAAAAAGCACCTCAAAGTGTGGACAAGTAAAGCAAAGTAGATACTAAACAAGCATGGAGCATCAAAAATTATAGATACGTTTCTGACGTATCAACATCCCCAAGCTTAACTCCTGGTCGTCCTCGAGTAGGTAAGTGATAAACAGAATAATTTTTTAGGTGACATGCACCCTCACAATAAAGATCCAACCATTTACAAGCATTGAAAGCTGGAATCAAAGAACTCTAAACATGTGCATGAAATATGGAGTTCTAATAATAGGACATAGTAACTATGCATGCAACATGGCAAGCTACAAACAAAGATCATGAATAACATGCATTGAAAAACGTTTGTTTGTTTCACATGCAGAAAACATAGCATAGTGGCAATCAACTTGTCCCTCATAGAGTAGCAATATAGATGCATAGGACACCTGCAAAGTTCACAAGGGTGACTATAAACAAGTAGCACAAGAATAAGTAATATCACAATATGCATCAAATAATAAGCTTTGGAACACTGCACACAGAATGACAACTATGCTCTCTTAATGGTGCCTAAAGGTAGAAGGTGGAGACTCGATAATGGTGGAAGAAAGGCCTTTTTTAAAGGAAGCATGGATTACAAGTTTCAAAAAGAGCTTCCAAAAATTATGGTACTTGTTAGCTTTCAGCCCTCATTGCCCCTATCATAAGCATCTTGAAGTGGTTAAGGTTAAAGTGGCAAATCTAGAATATATGCTTGATGAAGTATAAGTTGGCAATCTCAAGTCCCTTGAATACTAGGGCCACACCTCATGCATACTCAACTTTGGGTCAAGGTAAGTTCTTGTCACTGTAAGTATTTGCATATCATTGAGAACCGCCAATGGGGTACCCCTTGCACATGGTACATGAGCTTTCCTATAACCAAAATGACAAGGCAAGCAGACAATGAGCATTTCAGCAATCTTCTTATGTACCATGGGAATATGGTGCTTTTTTCTCTCTTTCCTCTTTTCTCAATGTGTCTCTTTTTTTATAAGAAGAATGCTTCATAGATGTCACTATGGTGATGCTACAAGTTTCCACCATGATTAGGCATGACTTAGGCTAGCGGCCCAGGCGTTTCTCTAACACAGGATACAAACTCTATGGACTTACAAGTTCCCTCTTTATTTCACACCGGTGACATCCATAGACAAAAGAACATGATATCAACTAAGTACAACAAGGTACAAGTGAATTGTTGAAAACGTTCCCCGTGACAACACGGTTCTGCTAATTCCAACTTATAAGTGCAAGCATATACAACAAAGTTGTCACAATGGTTCAAGTTTATTAGGGGCAAAGAATAAAGTGTGCCATCAAGTTCATGAGGGCTTTAATCACTAAGTTTTCACATAACAAAATAGTTTTTAATTGAAAGATAGTTGAAAACAAGAATATACTTGGAATGGTGTAACACACTATGCATAGGAGTTTATAGTGGACACTTTGTAATAACTTGTTTTCTTGGGAGTTGGAGGCATGGGTAGCCTACTCATACAAGTGGAGGCTAGCAAAAGACTGGGATCAACCAACTAAGAGAGCAATAATGGCCATAATCATGCAGTGCAACAAAGCATACTAATCAAAGCAAAGAGTGGTAGTACAAGTCAAGGACTAAATGATCATAGAGGCTAATGGTGACTTGTCATAGTCATAACATGGTGTGAGCATGTGCCAAGTCAACCCAAGCAAAGCATCAAAGTAAAAAACCATAATACTATGCTTTTGCACGCAAAAACAACGCATAATTTCTTCAAGGCACACTAAGCAATCCCAATTGTTTGGAACAAGACATGCTACAGCAATAATCACTAAGCATAATGCTAAAACAACACCTAGCATGTCATGCTAAAGTCTAAGTCACAGTCAATGCAAGCTCCTCTTGCACTTCAAGCAAGAACTTACTACTCCTTTCCAACACCAACCAAACTTATTTGCAAAACAACACAACGAGAACAGGGGTCCAAACTACTTTAGAAAACTAAGCAAACTAAGCAAAGCAAACGAAAACTAAGACGCTCCAAGAACAACACAACTGTGCATGAAACAATAAAAACGAAGTGTCTAGACAGACCTGAGCTTTTTATTGATGAAGAAGGGGATGCCTTGGGCATCCCCAAGCTTTGACGCTTGTACCTCTTGGATATTTCTTGGGGTGTCACCATAGTGGTAACCCCAAGCTTGAGATTTTGTCCATCGTTCATCTCATTGCATCATTCTCTCTTTACACCTGAATTTTTTCTTCATACAAAACATCACACAATCTTCATTAGCAACATTAGTGTATTCAAAAGATATTAGACCTCCGGCAAAGCTTTGGAATAGAAAGGCTTTTCACTAAAAACACAAGCTACTGTAGTAACTCCTTCAAAAAGCTCAATTCACCTAAAGAGAACTCAAAAAGGAATCAATAAGAAGCAAATGCAAATAATGGCAGAAATCTGTCAAAACAGACCAGCAGGTAGAAAATGATTTTTTCGAACATCTTCTGTTGCTCACATCAAAAAGTGTTGAACTAACTAAAGTTATCTAACATAGTGGGAGATTTATTCGTAAATTTTGAGCTCAATCAGAGTTACAGAGCCTCCTCATGATTTTTTTGGTGGAGGACAGAAATCTGTTTCGGGACAGCAACTCCCCAAATCTTACTTCCCTCTCATTAGAGGTCATTCTTGGCACAAAAAGCAAACAAAAAGGATACAGAGAGGTCATTACAGAAGTAATAACTTCCAAGACTCAAGGAAACTCTTGGGTTATCTCCCAACAAGTACTTTTCTTTAACGCCTTTAAGTTAGGCACAAGAAGCAAGAAGAATCTAGTATTTTCAAATGAAGAATTGCCCCTCTTGTTCCTTCCTTTCTTACCTTTATTTTTCTCTTTAGGGAAGATATGATTGCTTACCGGAGGATCAAAGTGCATAATGCCTTTTCCCACATCTATTACAGCTCCAAGGTGCTTCAGTAGGGATCTTCCAAGTATGATCTGTCCCTTGCCTACACATTCAATAACAAGATAATCAGTAGTCACCATTTTCCCTAAGATTTTTGTAAACACACGTTCAGCTATTCCAATGGGTAATATAGTGGCATTGTTGGTAAGAGAGATTTCCTCTCCTCTTTCAATAAGCCCCCAAAGACTAAAGGAATCAAAAATATCTTTAGGCATGAGACAAAATTCAGACATGATATCACAGCGAGCATCAAAAAGTGTAGTATTTATTGAGACTCTGATTGTGGGAAACCACTTTGAAGGCTCAGAATTTATAGGAACATAATCATGGTAAGCCCTAAGAGTGTGATAACAACTATTCATAACAGCAATACCGGTCTCAAGTGTGTTCAACCTAGCAAAAATATTTGTGAAAGAGGAATCAGACTTGCCAGGTGTACCATAGATCATGATTAATTTCCTTATGGCATCAAAAGCTTCATCCTCAGTAAAAAGCAAAAAATATTTTTCAGCCACATCATCCAAAGCATATCTATAATGAAGAGCAATACCGTGGTAGAAACTATCAATAACCAAGCTGAGGCTTACCTCAGGCTCAGTTTCCCTCTGGAAAGCAAAGATTCTAGACCAAGCTTCTTTAAAACTTTCTTCACCTTTTTGCTTAAAGGTGGATATTTCTACCATAGGTGAAATAAAGATTGGTCCAAAACCAGACATGGCACAAACTAGAACAGGAACTAATTTTTTTGTGTTTTGAATAAAGCGAGCAAACCAAACTAGACTATTTTTTTGGGTTTTTTAAAAGAGGCAAACAAAACCAACCAAAAGAAACAAAGCAAACTAAAAACAAAGTAAAGAGAAAGGAAGTGAAGGACTCCCCTTGTGAAGACGTCCTTAGCCTCCCGGACAATGGCGCTAGAAAAGCTTGATGGCTGTCTACGCACAGCTTGTTGGGAACCCCAAGAGCAAGGTGTGAAGCAGCAAGCAGCAAGTTTTACCTCAGTTGAGACCGAGGTTATCGAACCATAAGGAGGGAGGAAACACAACACAGGTGTTGCAAGCAACGCGGAGACCTGCACAACACAAACTCAAGACTTTGCCCCAACGAACAGTGAGGTTGTCAAGCTCACCGATTTGCTGTAACAAAGGATTAAACGTATGGTGTGGAAGGTAATTGTTGGGGATATGCTATATGGGTATCCTTATAGAATGTCTCCTATCCGGATAACCCAGGTGGCCCACAGTTGGTAGCATGGCCCATGGCCTGCTGGGCGGCCCAGTTAGATGGATCTAGAAGGGAGGCCCATGCCAGATAAAGGAAGGCTATGGTGCAGTCACCATCGTACCCGGAGCCTTGGAGTACAAGACACACTAGGCTAGTAATAGACGGTGTAGGAATCTGTAACCTGTCCGGCTAGGAATTTTCCCTATAACCCTAGGACCTAGCGACTATATAAGTCGGGCCTATGGGAGCCTTTAGGGCACCAATTAACTCATACCTCGCACAACGAACCTATCTCTGTAACTCGGCGTATTGCCATTATAGTGATTTATAGCAGGAGTAGGATTCCGCCACCGTCGTGGGATCTGAACCTGGGTAAGCTGTGTTACCTCATACCCGTCAACCGTCTGCCTTCCCCCACGTCTCTAAACACGCACTGTGAGGACCCCTCCATGGCGTACTCGTCGGCAATACCACGATAGTTGGCGCCCACCGTGGGTCAAGAGGCGCTTCAGGCTCTTCAGTGGGCGAGGACCAAGATCTTCGCGGGAATCGGTGAAACTGTAGCCATCGGTCGTGTTATCTTCTCCGGCAACATTCTGATCGTCCCTCCCGACGAATTCTGGATCCCGGTGAAGACGAACCCTACGCGGTGTTTGATCGTTCCTATCGGAGACATCCACCTCTTCATTGGCAAAACCGACTCGGGCACTAGTTCCCTGGGAGTCGGAGGAGCATCAAGACCCGCACGGACCGCCTACGGGCAGGATACGTTCGCGGAAGGATCGATGTCGGATCTCTCTTCGGAGTTTGCCGGCAAAGATCGGAAAAATTCAAGGCCCACCCAAACCGCCCCTGTGCAGGATATAATTGTGGAAGATCATTGCAAGTCTGTTGGCTTCATCCGCGCGTCTGGACAGCAGAGATCCAAGTTCGTCGGTGTGGTTACCATCTTCGATCTAGCGCGTTGCATTCAGAGAGAAGGCGAAAATCCCCGCGATTACCTTGCCAGGTGGCTCCGTATACGTGCCGATCTGGCCCACTACCCCAATGATGATGCCATGTATCACTTTGTGGAAGGACTGGACCACGGCACGCTTCTCCGGCATTCTCTAAGGCGGCAGCAGGCTTCGGGATGCCTTACCTTCGAAGGCATGGTAAAGACCGTCAACAACTACGCGGAGGCTGAAGCGGCATCTCAGACAGCGCTTGCGCTCATTGACGGAGCCCCTCCGATTCAGCCACCACCACCAGCGCCTCCGGCCACCATCACCGCAGTTGTGCAACCACCTCCAGTCATCGTCGCCGTTGTTGCACCTCCACCCCCTGTCATCGAGGAAGTCCTGGCACCCTCTGACTCTGTGATTGACGCGCTATACGCCGACTTCAGTGCAGATTCAGAGGATATAGACTTCAACCCAAAAGAGCTAGACTCCGCCATGCAGGAGATGGAAGAGGAGTACACGCGCGACGAGCAAGCCAACAACACCGTCACTTCTCGAGAGGTGTTCGTCACCATTGGGACGGCGATGGATGAAGATCAACCTGGACAAGCTCCGCCTATAGCTCTAGACAAAGGTAAGGGACCACCTATTGCTGCCGACAATGATCACGCAAAGGTCATGCCCCCTCCGCCTAACCCAGTGCAACAACCGTAGGAACTCGGCACTGCCCCGAGCAACGACAGCACCGCAAACTTGTCGCCTCCAGCATCTACGTCTACTGCTGCCCAAGTTACTCCAGCTGATAGAGTGATGTACGACAATCTCCTCGTCGAGCCACTGACTGTAGCTAATATCCGGAACGTGACCCAGCTTGACAAGAAGCGCCAGCAGCTACTAGAGGAAGCGCATGCCATCGCGGAGCAAGGCGCTAAGCTAGATCGAGATCTGGTCAACACACAGAAATCCATATAGAAAGCTAGAGCAATGGAGGCTGAGTACAAGACTGTGCTGCAGTAACACAAGGCCAAGAAAGCTCCAGCTCACTTCATCAACGATCCTAGTGTACGGCGGAACCTAGGATGGGATCCCCCTAAGCCGGCACAAGCCAAGCCATACATTGACAGTGAAGGCAGGCAGGTGATGCCCACTCCTCTCCTTAACCTCGTCGTTGCCAAGACCCTTCTGGAGCAGGATAGATCGCCCTAGGCGGTGGACCAGGTCTATGACCTAGTGGCCAAGGCGGTAAAGTAGCAGGAAAAGGCCACCTCTTAGAGGCTTGAGTCTGACCCAGCTCTCTGCCAGTCTAGCCAATATCAGCCGCCAAGGGACAGATCTCCTCTTGATATCGGGTCCCAGACGGGTTCATCAGAACGAAGACGGAGGGATGCGCGCAACAGGAAGGATGCTACCCCCATATCCTCCGACCACGGAGAAAAAGTCCCAACCTCGTCGCCCATCGCCACCCCACCCCCCCGACATCGCGAAGATCCCAAGGCTCACCTTGTACGGATATGCCCCCGCCAAGGCAGGGTGGCATCGTCATCCGCGACAATGCGAAGCAGACCCGTCATGACGGAGAGCGCAGCCAGGGACACAAGAGCAGGTCGCGCCATGAGCCTCCGCGTCCGACAAGCAATCGCGATAAGTGTGAGGCATCGCAGGAGGGTAATAGCAAGAAGGCTAACCCACCGCCACCTCTGCCTCTGTCGCCACCTAGCAGTCACCATGGAGGAGGAGGTCCGTGTCGTTCACACAGTCCATCCCCTGTTGACAAGAAGAAGAAAAGCTGGAGCCATACGATGCACGTTCGCGGATCGATAAGATCCACGATGCCCGGGAAGGACCATACCTGGGACCACGTTGCTTTGGACCTGCGATACGGTCCACAACTTACCCCAAAGGTTTCCGGATTGACAAGACCATCAAGCCCTATGACGGCACCGCTAAGCCAGCTACATGGTTGCAGGATTACGGCAACGCGGTAGAGATTGCCGGTGGTAACCCCAACGTTGCCGTCAAATACCTCCCATTGATGTTGGCGGGCACAACCCGTCAATGGATTGATGACTTGCCGGAGAAATCCATCTGCAATTGGTTGGACATGCAACATGCATTCACCAAGAACTTCGAGGGTACGTACAAACGTCCCTGCATTGTTGGTGATCTACAGTGGTGCGTGCAAGAGAAAGACGAGACATCTCGTGCCTACCTCTCCCGCTGGATAGATATGAAAAATTCCTACGCAGGAGTGCACGCTCAGACCGCCATGGCCGCCTTCATCGATGGGTTGGAAAGGGGCACGTTGCTCTGACATAAGCTGAAGCGCTTGCAAGACAATCACCAGCTTGAATTGAACCAGATGATTCAGTTGGCCAGTGAGTTCACAGCTGCCGACGACGATGCTCGCGACTCTCTGCAGGCAACGTCCGTTCCAACTCAAGCTCAGAGGAACAATAGCACAAAGCAGAAAAACGCTCCAGAAGAAAAGCAAACTCCTGACATGGTCGCTATGACCTTCGCAGGACGAGGTGATGGCGGACAACGTGGCCGAGGACGGGGAGCTGGTCGTGGGCAGCAGCGAGGAAGTGAAACTACCTCGGCAGCGCTCTGCGTTCCCCAAACCTACAAAGAGTATCGCGATATGTCGTGCCTCGTACACCTCGATGTCAACGGCAAGGCCACCCATACCAATTGACACTTTAAGTTTGTCAATGACCTCAAGGAGGACCCGGAGTCCAGCTACAAGCGAAGTCGGAAGAACAGACCGCGAGGCAAGGGCAAGGGGAAGAAGAAGGAGGAGGAGTCCAAGGATTCAAGTGACATGGACGAGGATGTTGACCCCAAGCACACCGCCAAGAGCGACGGCAAAGGCAAGAACCCCTTCGAGAAGAAGGCGGCAGTTTACCACACTTTCCTTGGCACCCCCACCGTCCGACAACAGAAGACCTCTATGAGGATACTGATGGCTACTCTACCCCCAGTTCCCCAGTACCTGCGCTGGTCGGAGGTTCCAATTACTTGGGACAGGAAGGATCACCCAGACCTTATCCCTATGGAGAATCAATACTCCATGGTCATCAACCCCTTGATTGACGGCATTGAGTTCACCAAATGTATGGTGGATAGTGGAAGCAGCATCAACATCATGTACCTGGATACACTGCAGAAGATGAAATTGATGGAGGCAAACCTAAGGCGGACCAACACCATCTTCCACGGCGTAGTTCCTAGTCGGGAGGCTCGGTCCCTTGGGTGCATCACACTTCAGGTTACCTTTGGCGATGTTAATAATTACCGCCAAGAGTGCATGACCTTTGAGGTGGTCCCCTTCAAGAGCGTGTACCACGTCATATTCGGCCGCGACATATTCCACACCTTCATGGCCAAGCCATGCTTCGTCTACAACAAACTCAAGATACCCGGACCAAACGGTGTCATCACCATATCTGGAAGCTTTGCCAAAGCTAGGGACTGCGAGGTTAATGAAGCAACCTACGCGGAAGTTGTCCTCTATAGCGAAGAATTCAAAGAGATCCAGTGCAAGGTCGATGACTCAGAGATGCCCGCGTCGAAGAAACAGATTTCCGACTCTGCTCCAGCATTCAAGGCCGCCATCGAGACCAATCCGGTGGAACTTGTGGTAGGCGATGCCTCCAAGACCACCGCCATTGGGACGAACCTAGATCCCAAATAGGAAAGCGCGCTCGTCGAGTTCCTCCGTGAGAACAAGGACATCTTTGCTTGGCAACCTGTCGACATGAAAGGTGTACCTAGGGAACTTGCCGAGCACAGCTTAAACATTGATCCAAAATGCAAACTAGTGAAGCAACCTCTACGAAGCTTTGGAGATGAGAAGAGACGCGCCATAGGCAAAGAGATATCTAGGTTACTTAAGGCTAGTTTTATCCGAGAAGTCCTTCACACCCAATGGGTGGCCAATCCTGTATTTGTCCCTAAAAAGGGAACCAAAGAATTAAGAATGTGCGTTGATTACACCGGCTTGAACAAAGCATGCCCCAAAGATCCGTTTGCTTTGCCTCGCATTGACCAAGTCATTGACTCGACGGCTGGCTCAGAACTTTTGTGTTTTCTCGATGCATACTCAGGATACCACCAGATCAAGATGAGGAAGTCAGACCAATTGGCCACTTCGTTCACTACTCCATATGACATGTTTTTCTATGTTACGATGCCCTTTGGGCTGAAAATCGCAGGTGCTACGTACCAGCAGACAATGCAACATTGCCTACACGATCAAATTGGTCGGAACATTCACGCCTATGTGGACGACATAGCGGTGATATCTAAAAAGTCAAATGACTTAATCTCCGACTTAAAAGAAACCTTCGATAATCTCCGGAAATACAACATGATGCTTAACCCTAAGAAGTGCGTCTTTGGGGTTCCAGCTGGCAAATTGTTGGGCTTCATCGTTTCCCAGCGTGGAATCGAGGTCAACCCGTAGAAAATCAAGGCCATCTTAAACATAAACCGTCCGACATGCCTAAAGGACATTCAACGACTAACAGGTTTTGTTGCAGGCAATTAGTCGATTCCTAAGACGACTTGGAGAGAAGGCTCTGCCGCTGTACAAGTTGCTGAAGAAGGCGGACAAATTCACGTGGACAGACGAAGCAGATGCAGCATTGAAGCAGCTCAAGGAGATTCTTTCCTCAGCGCCCATCCTTGCAGCGCCCGAGCCTGGAGAACCCCATGTTAATTTACATGGCGGCAACTAACCGGGTAATCAACATCGTCGTGGTGGTAGAGCGGAAGGAACCAGGCTATGAGCACGGAGTTCAACGACCAGTTTACTATGTAAGCGAGGTCTTGATGGAGTCCAAGCAGCGTTACCTGCACTACCAGAAGATAGCTTATGGAGTATTCCTTTCTTCTCGGAAGCTGAGGCATTACTTTCAGGAGCACCCAATCACAGTGGTGAGTAAGACTCCACTGTCCGACATTATCAACAATAGCGACGCTACGGGAAGGGTCGCGAAGTGGGGCATTGAACTTACCGCCTTCGAGATCACCTACAAGAGACGCGACATTATCAAGTCACAAGCCTTGGCAGATTTTGTTGCAGATTGGATGGAGATGCCAGATGCTACCCCATTGCCGGAACCAGAATACTAGGTGATGCAATGTGATGGATCAAAGCTTCTCAGCGGCTCGGGAGCTGGTGTACTGCTATAGTCACCCACTAGGGACAAGCTACACTACGTTCTGCAGATCCACTTCGAGGCTATGAACAACATGGCGGAGTATGAAGCACTCATTCACGGATTACGCGTAGCCAAGGATATTGGCATCAAGCGCATAGTTTGATGTGGAGATTCCGACTTGGTTTCCCAGCAGGTGGCTGGCACCTGGAATGCGCGGAACCCTATGATGGCGGCATATCGAGACGAAGTGGACGAGATAGCCAAGAGCTTCTTGGGCTACGAGGTCAAGTATGTACCTAGGGAGCAAAACGAGGCAGCTGATCTGCTGTCTAAGCTTGGATCAGGGCGCAAACGAATTCCGCCAGGAGTTTTCCTAGAGCATCTATGGACACCATCCGTGAAGGGAGCAGACATCGACAACCCGGATAGAGCTGACTCTTTCGTCCACATGGTGGCAAAGGTCCCTTCGGCTTGGACAAAACCATTCATAGAATATCTCGAACACAGAACTTTGCCCGACGACAAAGTCGAAAGACGGCAAATAGTACGTCGATCAAAGGGCTATACCATAATCAATGGATAGATCTACAAAAGGAGCACTACTGGTGTATACCTTAAGTGTGTTTCCCAGCTAGAAGGTATCGAAATCCTACGCGAAATCCATCTCGGAGATTGCGGGCATCACGCCGCTCCTCGATCGTTGGTCATGAAAGCCTTCCGGCAAGGATTCTACTGGCTGACCATGAAGGCGGACGCTGACAAGCTGGTTGAGACATGCATGGGATGCCAGTATTATGCCCGACAACCACATGTTCCTGCTGAAGAATTGCGAACAATACCAATAACTTGGCCGTTCGCAGTCTGGGGGCTAGACATGGTGGGACCGTTATAGACGGCACCATGTGGGTTTACGCATCTGCTAGTAGCAGTTGATAAATTCACTAAATGGATAGAAGCTAAACCCATTAGAAAGCTTGATGGGGCAACTGCCCTCAGGTTTGTTCGGGATCTAGTGGTGAGATTTGGTCTCCCACATAGCATTATCACCGACAATGGTAGCAACTTGTCACTCAGAGAAGTGGAGGCTTATTGTTGGGAGAAGGGCATCCGACTTGACCTTGCATCTATGGCACATCCACAATCCAATGGTCAGGTAGAGCGAGCCAATGGATTAATTCTGTAGGGAATAAAACCACGTCTTGAGGCACCGGTACACAGAGCAGTTGGAGCCTAGGCGGAATAATTGCCATCTATGTTGTGGAGTTTACGAACTGCACCCAACAGATCCACCGGCTACACCCCTTCATGGTATATGGAGCAGAAGCCATCCTGCCTTCCGACATCCTTCACGATTCACCAAGAGTTGCCGCCTACGACGAAGATGACGCTGAAGAATCCAGACGCCTAGATGTGGATCTTCTCGAGGAGGAGCGCATTTTGGCATGCCAAAGACCATCTACCAGCAGAAGCTACGCAGCTACCATAGTCGCCGCGTTCGGCATCGCTCATTTAAAGAGGGGGATTTGGTGCTCCGACTTAAGCAGAAGAAGTCACACAAATTATCCCCGCCATGGGAAGGACCTTCATCATAAGCAAGGCGCTACTCAATGGGTATTACTACCTTGTTGACAATCGTGAACTGAAGGATAGACCCAACGAGTATCAAAAGCGTAAGCGACATGACCAGGATGATGACTACCTGGAGCTTGATCGGCCATGGAACATAGCACAGCTACGCCCTTTCTACACTTAGCATTTTTTATCTAATTGTGTACCTCTTATATGATCAATGAAATAAATCTTTTTGGTTCACTCATATTTCTGAGTCTTTTACCTCCTTTAGTGTTCATTTTTGGATCGCATAAAACCTTTATGTACAAGCTTTGCAATTGCACTTGTGAAAATTCTGCCTACGGGCATTAGCTTAAGTTTTCTGGTCTACACGTTCTTTGTCATTTTTATGTGGATTCTGGAGTAGTGACTTTGGCACTTGTTGTTGGCGATTTTGTGCTTAGGTTATTGACGGTGCCGTTGGGCATCATCACCTGAGCGCATGGTTCCAACAACGAGTCTTCCAACTCACGAAAAGTCAAGCATAAAAACCAAAGTAATGGATAAGCCAACACTTGCTTAAAAATATATACATGTTGGAAATAGTTCTTAAGTAGCAGGACATACACCATTGTTTTCCGCCTTAAGTTAACACATAGTTTTTTCTGCATATTACAAGTTGTTTTTATTCCTCTGGCGCAGGCGACTTGGAAGAAACATCACCAGTAGCAGGAGAGTCACCTCCCTCAAAGTCGGCAGTATTGAGGGACTCGGAGGAGCTTTGGCATTTGTCTTCAATGGTTTTCAGGGGGACAAAGACGTTAACGTCGACCAACTCGGCAACTCTGGTGTCATAACCCGCGAGTGACGCCAAGATAGATTCGTGGTTTATCTTTTGGCCTTCATCGTCTACGTCGGGGATACCAGAGGTTACCGTGTCGATGTCAGGGGCTCGGCATAGGATCTCTGAGAACTTCGCTACTAAGTCCGATGCCTTGATGTTAATCTAGAGGGATTTGGCAATCTCTTTGGTATGCATGATGACGGTGTTGATGAAGTTGCCGTCAAGGACCATGCATTCCTTTGGCGGAGGAGGCGATCGGGTTAAACCCATAGGAGCTGCGAATTTCCGACAAAGGAGCGCATGAGTTCAAAAAATCAAAGTATCTAGACTACAGAAATCCAAGACGGAGAATTACTTACTGAAGATGCCAGCCTCAGCTTGCCAGAGGGTATCCGCCATGGAGTCCCGTTCTTGTCGAAGGATCTTATACGCTTCATGATGGCATTGATTCTGCTCATCGACAGCTTTCTTATGATCTTTTAAGATCACGATTTCCTCCTTCAAGCGGTTCATCTCCTCGGTGGCAGAGTCCTGCAGGGCTTTCATTGATTCTTCATGCATCTTCAGCATCTCCTCCCTCTCCTTCTTAAGTATCTTGTTCTCACTATCCAGCTCCTGAATATGCTTGGATTGCTCAACAATATCCTTAGCCTTGGCAATGGTTTCTGCAAGTCGGAGAAAGAAAAGTACACAGTGAGTACTCGGAGAATACACAAGATCAAGTCAGAATACGAAAAAGAAAGGAAAAAACAGACGCATGCTCTTGATGATCCGTTCCTTTAAGAAGGTAGTTTTACCCTTTTCAGCTTCCAAGTCCGCGCGCATTTTCTAGTACTTGTCGTTGGCCATGCCCCTCCGAGCATTCTCATTCCATGGAAATAAGAAAATTAAACGTTGTTTGGTCTACTTGGAGCATCTAGCCGGAAAATTTCCACCTAGACGCTCAGGGGCTACAACGAGAGTTTTTAACTTAGCAATATGCTTAGTCTTTCTTTAAGCATCTAGTCAGAACTAATTCAGTTTTCGATTACAAGCTTGGGGGCTACAGTATAAAGTTTTTAACTCGGATGTATATGCTTAGCTTCTCTTTAAGCATCTAGTCGAAACTAATTCAGTTACAACTAGAAGCTTGGGGGCTATAGTATCGAAATTTATAAACACCGTGTATGCTACTCTTAAAGCATCTAGTCGGAATAATTCATTCCACCTATATGCTTGGGGGCTACAATGAGAAGTTTTCTAGCTTAGTCACTCTTAGAGCATTTAGACGCAAATACCTATGGTTTTCCGTCTAAATCCTCGGGGGCTACAGTGGGATACTCATAATAAATGCAAAAGGCAAATATAACTTACAAGTGCAATGATCTTGAGGTTGGTAGCACTCTCAGCCAGCAGCTTGCCGAAGGATACACTGTTTCCTTGCAGGATTTCTGCTTGCTGGGGAAGCTCCTCGAGTCCGCATGTTGGAGATGTCGGCGCCGCACCAGGAACCAGAGAAGTGCTACCCGGCGTAAGTACCGGATAGACTATCTTTGGAAACTCTATGGTTTTCTTGGGTGCGGGGGCGCCGCCTTCGGCAGATGTACCACCTTCCACCACCGCCTTACCGCTATCCATGGCAGCTGGAGCTTCAGCCATTTGATGTGCGGCACTCTCCTGCATCGCCTGTTCGTCGACAATAGCGAGCTCTGTGGAGGCGCCTGAGTCCACTTCCATGTCAGAAGGGCCAGATGCTTCTCTAGCTTGTGAGCTTGTCGGAGCGGACGAGGGTTGGACGATGGGAGTGACAGGGGCGATGGCTGGAGATACGTCGCGATGCAGCATATCCTTGATGGTTCTAGAAGCCCCCAAGTTTTGGAGGTCTTCTTCAAGCTGGTCGTGGCTTTCTTCCTGAAACGTGCAAAATGCATAAGTTCAGGAACAAGACAGACAAATCGACAATGTCGGAGAGAAAGAAGCTTACACAAGAGGGGGTGCTTTGGCAAAGGGATCCCAGTAACCTTTCATTTCTCCGCCTCCAGGGCGGCGGTAGTATTTGTGGAGGCTCCACCCTCCGTCTTCTTCTTCTTCTTGCCTCCGTCGGCAGCGTCAGAGGTGGAGCTCTTCCGCTTTCGCGCCAACGAAGCATCGTCGTCAGACACGACTGTGACTTCCTTCATCTTTGGATCATATATTTGAGGAGCCATGTTGTCCTCATCTATGTCGCTAAGCTGTTAAAGTGAAGAACCACCGTGTTAGATGAGATGGTAATGGCTAGACGGAAGTACTGGAGTATATGTCATACAAGGAAAATAAACAGTTACCTTTAGGCACTTGCTCTCTACGAACATGTCATAGGTGATGGTGAAGCCATGCTTCCTGTCCTTCACCTTGACGATGTCCTTGAGGCAGAGATTTACGGAGTCACTCGAGAACTTGTCCTCAGAGATGCGGAGGCTATCCCTTCTATCGTTGGAATACTCATGCATCAACTTCAAGCGGTGCTGCAGAGGCTGGATCCACCTGATGAACCAGCACATGGCTAGGTCCAGTCCGATCAAACCTGTCTCTAACAACCACTCTATCCGCCTTATAGCACGGGAAGCGTCAATGTCGGAGGGAAGGGAGGCCTGGGATCTCCATGTCGAGGCTTCGGCGGCTGCTCCATCGACAAAGTCCGGGTACGTGACTTCTCGGCCAGCCAGAGGTATATCTGGGCCGTAGAAGTACGTCCGCTGCCAATTCTTGCAGGATTCATGGCCGACGATGTCGGGGAAGCGCCGGCCAGGCCGGATCTTAAAACTAATGGTTCCACAATTCCTAAGCTCGTCCTTGCCGGCTCCGGCTTTGCGCTTGATGGTAAAGAAGTATATGAAGAGATCTAGCCTAGGCTTGAATCCTAAATAACCCTCGAAGAGCGCCGCGTAATTGCTGAGCGCTAGGATGCTATTAGGGGATAGGTTCTATGGCTGTACTCGGTAATGATTCAGGACAGCAAGGAAGAAGTTGGAGATGGGCAGGGAGACGTCGCGTACCATCTGTGCTTTGAGGTACACCTTTTCTCCGGCTTGGGGAGAAGGTGTGACCTCGCCGCCCACCAGGCGAGCCCCTCCGTCATGGGGAGGTAACCTTCGTTGATCAGCTCTTTGATGTCGCGGTCTGTGATGTCCGAACCACGCCAGTCACCCTTGTGCGAGTTGTACTCCTCCTCCAGCAGCTCCAGCACCGCTGGATTATGGTCGCCACCGGTGGTTTCAACCACCACAGACCTGGGGATGACCAGGCCCTCTGGGGGCACGACGACGGAGCTTGACGGCTTCGCCCGACGCCGCCATCGAAGGTATGCTCGATGGTGACTGGGAAATATTGAAAGGCTAGGGTTTTTCGCACGTTGCGCAGAGAGCTCGAGGAGGCGCTCGCTGGAGGAAGAAGACGATGCAGGGGAGAATGAGGTGAAAAAGTAAATTTTCCACCACGGTTACTATTTATGGTATCCGGCATCAAGATTCGTGCAACTTGATCGAATGGTTGCCGCGTAGACGACGTGTGCGGAGACGTGCGCGGAGATTTCGCCACGTACCAACCGTCGCCGCCAACGGTTCGTATCGCTCGCGCGGAAAAAGTGGACATGATTATGTTCTCTACATGTGTGAGTTACGAGGCGTCTCTGACCTATGTCTATGTCGCCCTAGCTGTCATAGGCAGATGAACCATCACATCAGAAGATTCCGACATGGACGGATCCAATCCGGCTATGAAAGAGTACGATGGAAGATTCAGCAATTCTCTGACTTATAAGTTGAAGACGGAGAAAACCTTGCAGGGTTCTTTGGGAGGACTACAAGATGTTGCTTGACGATTTGCCGACATCCATCTAGACGGAGCACTCAACGTGAAGAGGCAAGACGACGCAAGATCTTGGAGTTCTCCGGGGGCTACTGTTGGGGATATGCTATATGGGTATCCTCATAGCATGTCTCCTATCCGGATAACCCGGGTGGCCCACAATTGGTAGCATGGCTCATGGCCTGCTGGGCAACACAGTTAGATGGATCCAGAAGGGAGGCCCATGCCGGATAAAGGAAGGCTACGGTGGAGTCACCAGCGTACCCGGAGCCTTGGGGTACAAGACACGCTAGGCTAGTAATAAACGGTGTAGGACTCTGTAACCTGTCCAGCTAGGACTTTCCCTGTAACCCTAGGACCTGGCGACTATATAAGTCGGGCCTATGGGAGCCTTTAGGGCACCAATTAACTCATACCTTGCACAACGAACCTATCTCTGTAACTCGACGTATTGCCATTATAGTGATTTATAGCAGGAGTAGGATTCCGCCACCGTCGTGGGATCTGAACCTGGGTAACTGTGTTACCTCGTACCCGTCAACCGTCCGCCTTCCCCCACGTCTCTAAACACGCACTGTGCGGACCCCTCCATGGCGTATCATCATCAATACCACGACAGTAATGGTTTGCAGCAAGTAAACAAGTAACAGTGGAAGATGTATCAATGTTAAAGATTGGACCGGGGTCCATAGTTCACTAGAGGTGCTCTCCATAGATAAACAACATGGCATGAAGGGTAAACAAATTATAGCAGGGCAATTGACAGGAACTGAGCAAGGCATAACAATGCAATTACCAGTTAGAAAGATCCTATGAGATTCGATTGGGCAATACAACAATATACATAGACCGCCATCCAACTGCATCTATGACTAGAAGTACACCTTCAGGTTATCATCCAAACCCCCTCCAGTATTAAGTTGCAAGCAACAGATAACTGCTTTAAGCAAAGTGTGTAAGGTAAACAGTCCACATGTTCCATGAACAAGAGACCGTTATTTTCTCCCTAGTAGCAACAACACATCTACATCCGAAGAGATTATTGTCACTTCCCTTGGAAACTACAGGCATGAACCCACTATCGAGCATAAATACTTCCTCTTGGAGTCACTAGCAACTACTTGGCCAAGATAGCTACTAACAACGAAGAGCATGCAAGATCACAAACAACACATACATGATAGAATCATAAAGACAAAACCATTAATCAAACCAACATAATAATCTAAATATTCATCGGATCCCCACAAACACAACATGCATGGTTACAAATAGATTAGATCTTGATCATGAATGGAGTCACAAGATCTATACATGAAAGCACAAAGGAGGAGATACAACCATCTAGCTACTACATGGACACATAGTCAAGGTGGAACTACTCATGCATCATACCAGAGAGAAGGCCTCCGGGATGATCTCCCCTCTGGCAGGGTGCCGGGAAGAACTTCACCCCCCGATTTAGGGACGATGGTGGCGGCGGCTACAAATGGTTTCGTGGATATTTGATCGGGTGCTTAGGGTTTCTGCATCAGGGGCTTCTTATAGACAAGGGGGAGACCGAGGAGGCGGCCAGGGCCACCAAACCCTAGATGGCGGGGCTGGGCCCACCCATGCCTGGGGTGGGTCTGGCCCCCTGGATGGCCCCTCCGGCTCTCCTCTGGACTTCTTGTTCCCCACAGAAAGTAATTGAATTTAACGTTTGTCCCGTCCAGTTCCGAGAATATTTCTTTACTAACTTTTTTGAAACCAAAAACAACAGAAAACTGGCATCTGACACTGTTGCAACCTTTAATAGGTTAGTACTAGAAAACATGTAAAAATCACCTCAAAGTGTGGACAAGTAAAGCAAAGTAGATACTAAACAAGCATGGAGCATCAAAAATTATAGATATGTTTCCAACGTACACAACTGGCAATATTGGTTTCGGTGAGTTGGAAGCACAGGTAGAGCACATACTCAGTGCAAGTGAAGGCTAGCAATAGAGAGGGAGTGACAAACGATAGAGCAATAACTGTCATAGTCATGCTTGCAACAAAACAGGACTAATTATGGCATGAAAGTGATACAAGAACTCTGAGGCAAAATTAATCATCGAGGCTTACTGACTATTGATTAGTCATATGCATGTGTGAGCATGTTCCAAGTCGATTAACATGAACAGTCAGAGGAGGATACCACAATGTCATACCAAAGTATGAATAAAACAATGAAAGCAAACATTCATATGACATGCTACAAACTATTAGCAAGCTGGAGCTAATCATAGACAAGCAAGAACTACTAAGCATCCATAATGACATACACCTTACACAAACAGGCTAAGCATGCTCACAATGATGAGTATATGTACAAAAAAGAAAACAAATAGAGTTCGTTACCAGCCTCTTACCACACCTCAAGTTGTCTTAATCTTCATTATTGCTCTTCACTTGTGTGACTTGAATGATAACATGAAACCAAAATCCACTGAGAATGGCTGAACCCTGCAAAGAACTCACAAAACCAAACAAGACCAACAAATATTTTTGGTGTTTTCGAATTTTTAGAAACAAGCAAACAAAGAAAAACAAAACAAAAACAAAGCAGACCAAACAAAGCAAAAATCTTTTTGGATTTTTCTTTTAAGGCAAACCAAAGCAAAGAAACAAACCAAAAGAAACAACGAAAATATTTTTGGTATTTTTGTGTTTTTAGAAAGAAGCAACAAAAACCAAAAAGAAAGCGAAAACAATGGATGTACAAAGAACCGACTGAACATGATATATATATGAGTGTGATGTCAGTTTACCTACCCCCAAGCTTAGGCTTTTGGCCTAAGTGGGGCTCAATCCCATGGTGCCCAAGTAGGTGCACCTCCATAGTATGTCGAGGAAGCTCCCTCGTCCGGGTACGAGCTCGAGGACTCCCCTGTGTAGTGTACAACAGGGTCGTAAGAGGGCACTTCCTCCTGATAGTGCTCATGGAAGTTAAGAGAGCGCAGCTTGTCATCCATCTCCGCCTTCAAGCGTGACCAAGGTCCCTGAGAAATACTGAACAAAGTGGTTTGGGTTAGAGGGATCTCTCTCTCTTCCCCGTCAATAAACAGCATTCTATAAACCAAGTTCTCAGGAATAGAGCTAGTGGTGACAAAGTGGTGCGCCTTCATGGAAACAAGATCAAGCCTCTAAGGAGCCAAAACTGTATCATGTGGATCAACAGTAATGCTCAAGGCAGCAGTAACACGAGTGGAAATAATTCCCCCATAAATGGGTCCCTTAGAAGCTAAACGACGAGCAATGAGAGATCCAAGATTATACTTATCCTCATTGTTGAGCGCAACAGCTAAGTAAGCCAATTGATAGTTGGAAATATTACTAGTGTTCTCCCTACCAAGAACACTAGTGGCAAGATAGTAGGCAAAGTACCCGATGGCTGGGAGTTGAATATTCTTTATCTTTCCTCGTTGAGCTTTGCGGTCATCATCATTGGTCATTCCTCGGTAAAGCTCCAGCAAATCAGTGGGAAGAGCTAGAATCTTCTTTGATGACCCAGCTATACCAAGTCCCATGGCCTTGCAAAATTGCTTCAAAGTCATAGAATGAGCCCTGCCATAGATTTTGAAAGACACAGCAGGCTTGAACACACTATTAGTTAAGGAGAAACTCTCCACAAATGTTTTACTAAGCAAAGCATATTGTGCGCTCTCATCTTGCATGTAACTTGTTAGTCCATCCCTCAGAATCAAAGTCATAAAATCGTTAAGAATCCCAGCAGCTCGCAAGAAAGTTTGGCAAGGAAAGGTGGAGGGGTGCACATCCCCTTCATCTCCCTCATCACCAAATCGCGGAGTGTTGCGATCCCCATTGTATGAGGGTCTAGTACTGGTAGATGACCTTGGAAGCCTTTCCCTTCTAGGTGCATCACTCTCAAATATATCACCAAATGTGTGGTGGTCCATGACTTTACTTTTCTGAAATTTTAAACAACCATCAAACCAAGTGATTTCTAAGTTGATAAATGATGAGAAAATACTATAGGAACTTGCTAGAGGACTACACATGCATCAAAACAAAGTTTCTAAGCATAGAACAAGCATGCAAGATCAAACAACCTATCACCTATAGCAGCAAAATACTCAAGATACAATCTACCAATCACAAATCTAATTGGACAAGTGGAGGAGGCACATACCAAGGAGCAATCCCTCCAAAAATCAGCACTTGAAATGGGCTTAACAAGGAGATCGAAAATCGCGAGCAAGAACAGCAAGAACTCGATCTTGATAAAGTTTTCCGGTGTTTTTCGGGAGAGAGAAAGAAGTTGGCTTTGAGGAGGCATCCCGGAGGGGCCCAGGTAGGCCAACCCCCCCTAGGCGCCACCCCCAGGTAGGCCGTTCCTACCATGGGTGTGGTGGCTTGGGGTGCCCCCTGGGTCACTTCAGGTGCCTCTCTGCCCCTTTTTTCGAGCAAAGATTATTTTGAATTTTCTGGGATTTTTCGGGAAACTTTATTTTTGGCCAATTTTCAGGGTATGAAAATTGATTTTCTCGCAGAAACAGTTTTTTCAGAAGAAGCAAAAGCAAAACAAAAGCCAAACTACAGGAGCTCTAAGAAACTCAAGCAAGAAAACAACTATCACAACTAAAGCTAAAACAAAGACTAGGAAGGAGAAAAGTAAAAAGAAAGCAAGTATAAGCACGGTGAAAACATTATTTTGTTCATAAAAATCCTTTTGTTAACAAGGTTGATCAAGTCTTGTTACCAAAACAATCTTATATGAAGCAAAACTTTTCATTCCACAAGGTGATTATGTTACCTCATACTTGATAGCAATGGTCCCAATCATAATAGTTTCAAAATTTTCTTGTGGAATGGGACAATATATTTCTCCAATCTTGATGCTCTCAATATTTTCAATGGAATTCAGGAAATAGCTCTTAACAACCTTCTTGGGGAAATAGACAGTGTGCTCTTTATTGAATGTTACTTTTCCTTGATTGCAATTGATGACACCACCTGTAGTATTAAGAAAAGGTCTCCCAAGAATAATAGACATATTATCATCTTCAGGCATTTCAAGCACAACAAAATCAGTTAAAACCATGCAATTATGAGCAACTTGAACAGGAACATCCTCACATATACCAACAGGAATAGTAGTTGACTTATTAGCCATTTGCAAAGATATATCAGTTGCTATCAACTTTTCTAGCTGGAGTCTCTTGTAGAGAGAAAAAGGCATAACACTAACTCCAGCTCCTAAATCACATAAAGTAGTTCTAACATAATTATTCTTTATGGAGCAAGGAATAGTTGGTATACCTGGATCACCATGTTTCTTTCGAACCTTACCATTGAAGGAATAATTAGCAAGTAGAGTAGAAATCTCCTCATTAGGAATCTTCCTTTTATTAGAGACAATATCCTTCATATACTTTGAATAAGGAGGCAACTTAATAGCATCAGTCAAAGGAATTTGCAAGAATAAAGGTTTCATCCACTCACAAAACTTGTTGTTGTGTTCCTCCTCCTTTGACTTATGTTTCTTACCTCAAAAAGGCATAGGTTTCTACACCCAAGGTTCTCTCTATTTACCATGTTTATTAGCAATAAAATATTCCTTTGTGTACCTAGTGTTCTTAGTGTGCTTCTCAGGTTCTTCCTGAAATTCCTCGTTATCAGGAGCATCATTATTATTACCATTCTCAGTTTCAGCATCAGAGATAGATATACTATTAGGATCTATAGCAGGTTTAAGTGGTTCCTCAACTACTTTATGTTTATTTTTCTTTCTCTTACGAGGACTACTACTATCTTCACCTAGTTGGGAATCCTGCTCAATTATTTTAGGGTGTCCTTCGGGATATAAAGGATCTTGAGTAGCTATACCACTCCTAATTCTAATTCCATAAGCATGCTTATCTCCTGAAGCATTAACTAGCATATCCTTTTGTACCTTAGCAAGTTGATCAAGTTGGGTTTGAACCATTTGAAAGTGTTTACAAAGCATATTAATATCATTAGAAGTTCTTTCCACAATATCTTTTAACTCATGGATAGCTCTAGAGTTTTCCAACAAATGATTCTGAACTTGTTTATTAAAATACCTTGCTTAACAATAAATGTGTCAAGTTCCTCTAAACATTGATCAGGAGGCTTACCATAAGGAATATCACCTTCATCAAAGTGTTGGAGAGAGTGTACCTCAATTGTATATGAGTGGGGAATTGGCTTGCATAATTCTTCTATAGGAGGTAGATTCTTCACATCTTCAGCTCTAATACCTTTCTCCTTAAGACACTTCTTAGCTTCCTTCATCACTTCATCATTTAATGCAATAATCCCCTCTTCTTTGTTGTTGGTGCTGTAATTGGTTCAAGAACAACTATTTTAGGAGCAATAGGCTCAGGTATATTTAGCTCAGTTGAAGTCCAATCATCATAATTCTTGCTTATCTTGGTCATTAATTCTTCAGCATCTGTAGGAGTCCTTTTCCTGAAAACACAATCAGCAAAGCTATCTAGGTATGTCCTAGAATTATCAGTTAGTCCATTATAATAAATATCAAGAAGCTCATTATTAGGTAATGGACATCCATGATGTGCATGAATCAAGGCACAGAACCTTGTCCATGACTCAGGCATTTTCTCTTCTTCTCCATGTTTAAAATCAAAAAGTCTCTATAAAGCAGCATGTCTAGCACTGAGAGGAAAATATTTTTGCAAGAAAGAAGCAATCAAGCAATCAAGGCTATCAATGGAACCAGGAGGTAATCTATTAAACTAAGCTCTAGCTTCTCCTTTTAGTGAAAAAGGGAAGATCTTAGTAACAAAGTACTTGCGCATCTTAAAATAATCAGAAAACAAAGCACTCATAGTAGAAAGCTCATTCATATGAGCTACAACACTCTCATTTTCAGTCCCACAAAAAGGTTCTTTCTCAACAATATCTAAGTAAGATAAATCAAGAGATAAATCATAGTCTTCATCTTTAATATCTATGGGAGAAGTGGCAAACTTAGGATCAGAGGACAACTTAGGCATGATAGTACGTCTAGCAAGGAGACTCGTAATAACACTAGTACCTTGTGTGTTTCGAAACTCTTCAACAAAATCATTAGTGAACTCAATGTAACCATCATTAATATCATAACTCTCTCTAGAATCAAGTGAGCTAACAGGTGTAACAGTGTCTTCTATAGGAGTTTCAGTATTTCCTAGACTAGCCATAGTTGCATCTAGAAAGGACCTAATGAACCACTCGCATCAAGCATAGTAGAAGTAACATCATGAGCATCAAAAGCAGTTTCAGACTCAGCAGTAGTAGCAATGTGTGTAGTATGAGTATGTGGTGGTGGTGTAACAAGCTTACTTATAACAGACGGTGAATCGAGAGCAGTAGAGGTGTTTAGGACTCTACCTCTTCTTGTAGTGGATGGTAAAATAGGGAACTTTCCATCATGAGAGTTCCCCATGATGAAAGGAGTAGCAGTGAACAATAATAGATCCAAGTGAACTTACAAATAAAGCTATGCTCCCTGGCAACGGCGCTAGAAAATAGTCTTGATGACCCACAAGTGTAGGGGATCGCAATAGTCTTCGCGGGTAGTATTACCCAATTTATTGATTCGACACAAGGGGAGACAAAGAATACTTGCAAGCCTTAACAACTGAGTTGTCAATTCAGCTGCACCTGGAAATAGTTCTTTCTCACAGGAGTTCATCAGTAGCAACAACAAAGCAACAGCAACAGTGAAACAAGAGCAATAGTAACAGTAACAGTAAACAGTGGGATTCGAGTGCGGTAGACATAGGGATGGATGGACGGGCGTTGCATGAACGAGTCTAAACATGTAACTTCAAGATCTAGGGCATTGTAGATAAATAATAACAAGCATCCAAGTACTAAACAATCCTAGGCATGTGCTCCACATATAGTCATACGTGTTTGCAATGAGAACTTGCACAACATCTTCTATCCAGCTAGCCTGTGGCAGCAGGGCCTTTAGGGAACTACTGGCAATTAAGGTGCTCCTTTTAATAGAGCACCGGAGCAAAGCATTAACACTCCGTGAACACATGTGATCCTCACACCACAGCTATCCCCTCCGGTTGTCCCAATTATTGTCACTTTAGGGCCTTTGGATCCAGACAATGATATGTGTACACAACTTGCAGATAAGATCACACACAATACTATCATAATGATGCAATAATAAGTTCAGATATGAGATCATGGCACTCGGGCCCTAGTGACAAGCATTAAGCACAACAAGTTGCAACGAAGTCAAATAGCACTAATAGAGATACTAGGCACTATGCCCTAACAGATCTTATTCAATTACATGATAGAACTCATCCAATCCCTACCATCCCCAAGCCTACAGCGGGGGATTACTCACTCATGTATGAGGGAAATTTCGGTGGTTGATGGAGATGCATTGGTGATGACGATGGCGATGATCCTCTCCAAATTCCCCATCCCGACAGGGTGCCAGAACGGAGTTTCTAGATCCGAATCTTGGTTTTTGGTGGCGGAGGAGCGGGACTCTTTCTGGAAAACTATCGAACCCCCCTCGTTTTTAGGTTGAAAGGCAACTTATAGGCGTAGGGGGAGGTCGAGGGGGTGCCTGGGGTGGCTGCACCCCCTCCAGGCGCGACCAGTGGTGGGCCCGCGCCTAGGGTGGGTGTGGGTCCCCCCAGGCCTCCTCTCCATCTCGTCTTCTAGCTCTGTGGATCTTCTCGTGAAATATAATTTTTGGCATAATTTCTGGGATTTTCCTGATAGTTCATTTTTTGCACAAAAACAAGAAACAAAGGTAATTCTGTTAAAAACAACGTCAGTCCATGTTAGTTATATCCAAATCACACAAGTTTAGAGAAGAAACAATAGCAAAGTGTTTGAGAAAGTAGATACGTTTTGGACGTATCAGGATGGAGTGGTGATGATGGTGTTGGTGGAGATGATGGTGTGGATGATGATGATGATCCCAATGAAGCCTAGCTTGATGACGGTGTTGATGGCAACGATCTCCCCTCTCCGAGAAGGAATTTCCCTGGCAGAAATCTCTCCGAGAAGGAATTTCCCTGGCATAATCTTTCTATGGTATCTCCCCGTGTATTAGGGTTTCGAGGAGAAGATATAGGCGAGAGGGTGGAGTCGGAGGCCGTCCAGGTGGGCCACACCTCCTCTAGGCGCGGGGCAGGGGGACACGCGCCTGGGGGGGTGTGGGCCCCCTATGGCCCAACTCCGCCTCCCCTTCTAGCTTCCTTCTTCTTCTGGGAAAATATGATTTTCCAATATTTTTCTGGTATTTTTCTGATCTTCACGAAATTTCATCAAAACACCTCTTTTTCCATCAGAAACCTGACTCTGACAGTTAATCTTCCAAGAATCATCCAACATGCAAAAACAGATGAAAAGACATAAGTATCACCTCTTAATATGAAATATATCAATGAATAGAGGCAAATTATGATATAGAATGGTGATGCAAATTGGACATATCAACTCCCCCCAAGCTTAGACCTTCACTTGTCCCCAAGCGAAAACTAAGCTCAGTAAACATGTCCACAGGTTTATGGAGTGAAGTGTCGATAAAAGAATACGGACAAGAAGCATCACACTTACCATTACACAACTCATAGAAGAAGGCAACTCACCATTATTTAACTTAGCTTGCAACAAGTACAGAAGTCACAATAGAGATGCATAAAGATAAATCATAATTGGAATTGGCAAACTTTGTTCCTGGTCAGAGAACAACTGGCAAACAGTTTCACAAAAAGCTTTGGAAGAAGCTTTACAACAGGAGTACTCTTTGCTCAAACATAAAAGGTTTTTCACAATGAATGCTTTCAAAGTAATACTTAATGGATAAGAGTTTTGTGCAAACAAGGAAGATAAAGAACATGATTGAATAAATCATCATATGAATGCTTGAAACACAACAACTCAAATACTTGCTGGAGATAGAGAGGAAAAAGGTTTACTGGCTCAACTTAGAAATAGGAGAAAAGTCCTTCATAGAAGGAAGCAGGGATTTCAAGTCATAAAGACCTTCCAAAAGATTATGGTACTAACTAGCTTTGAGCCCTCATTGCCCCTATCATAAGCATCTTGAGGTGCTTAAGGTTAAAGTGAACAAGGATGGAGTATATGCTTGACAAAATATAAGCTGGCAATCTCATGTCCCTTGAGTACGAGGGCCGATCCTCATGCTACTCAACTTTAGTTACCGGTAAGTTCTTGTCATTGTAAGTACATGTGTATCATAAAGAACCGCCAACGGTGTACCCCTTGCACATGACACAGGAGCTATCCCATAATCAAAATGACAAGGCAAGCAGACAGTGAGCATCTCAGCGATCTTTTTATTTGCTATTTGCATAGGTTTTTATTGAGGATGCTTCACAGATTGCTCACTATGGTGATGCTGCAAGTTTCCACCATGATTAGGCATGGCTTAGGCTAGCGACCCAGGCGTTTCTCTAACACACATACATAACTCCATGGACTTACAAGCTCCCCTTTTATTTCACACCGACGACATCCGCAAACAAAAGAGCATGCTATCAACTGGATATGTATCCATAAGTGTTGAAAGTGTTCCCCGTGACAGCACGGTTCTGCTAATCCCAACGTATAGATGCAAGCATATACAACTTCGATGACACAATGGTTCAAGTTTATTAGGGCAAGAAAATAAGGTGTGCCATCAAGTTCGTGGGAGCTTTACTAACTAGTTTTCTCATCAAAATAGTTTTTAATTCGAAAGATAAATGAAGCTTGAGAATTTGCTTGGAATAGCAATAATGCTATTAGATAAATATGGTGGACACAAATGGCACATGTTTGGTTCAAAGGGATTGGAAACATGCAAAGTACGCCTTCTCAAAACAGGTTTTTGGCTAGCAAGGCTGGGTAGCAAGCAAAAGAGTTGAAACAAACGAGCAAACCTACAAGTGATAAAGCCAAACATGCAATCTTCCTTGAAGACACAAAAGATCTTAAATAACGAATACTAAGCTTATGAGCCAATCAAGAAAGAAAATAAATGATACAAAATACCTGTATGCTTTTTCTCTTTTCCTTTCAAACCTCAAAACGTGTTGCTACTGACCAGAGCTCAGCTTGCCAAAACCAATTTAGATCTACTTGATGCTCCCAAAGTGGCACCAATACCGATCAACAAGATCAATCATATAATAGAGGTTGCAAACTAAAATAAGAAGTGCAAAAAGTAAAAGATGAAACTTCTCATTAATAATCCATAAAGGCACTCACACCAAGGGATACATAGAAACTAAAGGAGAGATACTTCCACGTGCAAACCAACCTATAAGATAACTTCTCTACCAAAGATATGAATCCACTAAAAAGGTAAAAGATAAATGATAATGATGTGATACCGCGGCACTCCCCCAAGCTTGGAACAAGCCAAGGGGATGCCAAACCTGATGACGAATTACTCCTTTGGTAGTGGTGTTCTTTTGTCATCATCAAATTTCCAGGGCAAAGGTTCCCCATCCAAAAAGGACGTCCTGGTTTCCACAATCCTGAAACTAGCAGCAGAGCTTATGCGATTAAATCTAGCCTCATACTCACAGTTTTGATTTTGTATGTCGTAGAGTTGTGCTTGTAATTGGTTGGTGGTATGACGAAGCAAGAAGATTTCGTCTCGGAGCTCAGCAACCTCCTCCTCGTGCTTGGTGATGAGTTCTGAACTTATATTATGAATAATATCCACTTCGCGTTCTGCCATCTTCTTGTACCTAAAAACTTCCTGCTCTAGTGCTTCCATCCTGTCTTCCAGACTGCCTTCCCCTTTAGAGCCTTGAACTTCTTTTATCTACACCTTCCCATCCTTGAGAATCAACTCCTTGGGATGAATCCTCAACTCATACTTGTACGGCTTAATTACATCCATGGAGGAATTATCCATGGGTGATCCAGAGGAAGACATTATGAATCCAAAACTGGGAATCTGCCTGACAAAAACAAATCGAAACAGAAACAAGACGATAACACGATACACAAACCTCGGGGGATCCGTGGGGTTATATATCACGAAGTTTCAATGCATAAGGAAGGTACTGGTACGAAAACAAGGCGGAGATGGAGCTCGGGAGGCTCACACCTCCTCCAGGCGCGGCCAGCTGGGGCTCGCGCATGGGGTGGGTGTGGCCACCCGGGCCTCCGGTTCCTCCTCCGTTTAGTTTCAGAACCTTCCATATGTATTAGAAACATCAAAAATATAAAAAGATTAGGCTTTCACGAACCTTCTGTTTTCACCACTTTTACCTACTCAAATACGGACTCTGCAGACTCTAGTATTTGGTTTCTAATAAATTCTTCCGGAGTCACCATCTAAATAATGTCAACATCTTCATTATAATAATCTCCAAAAATATAATGTTTGAGCCTTTGGCCATTCACCACCTGTGTAGTGTTGTCCTTCAAAGAAGATATTTTGATAGCACCTGAACGATATACTTCCTTAATAACAAAAGGTCCTTCTGTAACATCCCTAAAATCATGTTTTCAAAGCTTTGCATATCATCCATGCATTCATGATCATTTAGGGTTCAATTTCAAAGTCATTACAAAAACAGAAGCATTTGGGTGCTTGTTATTTTATGTAAACAAGCATTGATTCAATACTACTCTCTAGTGAGAGAATATTTGCTTTAAAAACCATTGTTGTATGTTCAAAGGTTTGTTTGATGAGTTCCAAGCTTGGACAAAATTTTCCAAAACAAATTTTGGTATTAAAACCATTTTCAAATCTTTATCAAATCATGTGCTGAGGCACTGTTTATTTTGAATTTTCAAAAGGACCAAGCAAGTCTAATGAGACAGCAAGGTTTTGCCCAAAAATATGAAGTTTACACTTTACAAAAGTCTAGAAAAGTTTGGAATTCAAATGCTTTTGAATTTGTTTGAAAAGGATTCCTGAAAATCAATTTAGAAAAAGAAAAGAGAATAGAAAATAGAATTGGGCCTGGCGCCACGTTTTCGGCCCAACAGACAAAGCAGCCCACCCGGGCCACTCCTCTCTCTGCCTTTCTCCACCCATGCAGAACCTACCCTCCAGCCACTGACCGATGGGCCCCGTCCACGTCACCGTCGTCTTCCCCAAATCTCACGCAAGAACACGTCGCCGCTGCCGTTGATAGCGCGTCGTAATTGCCATTGATTCAGCAGGCGTTTCCTGCTGAGCCTCTGCCTACTTAAACCCCTCCGCACCGCGAGTCTTTACCCTCATTCAGCACCCCCACTCCGCCACCAGGCTGCCGGCAATTCGAGCTGCAACGCCGCTGCCCGACGCACTCCGGCGACCTATTCCGGTGAACCCCGTGCGCCCCGTCACCTCTCATTCATACGATCTTGCTTGTCATGCCCGTGCGCATCTTCTCACACCTTTGGTTTGCTCTATAACTCCCCAGGTCGTCGTCTCCGTCGAAGCCCACGAACGACCAAAGCGCCGTCCAACTCTTGCGAACAATCACGGTAAATCCAGACCGCCCCTTGACCCCTAGTTCTTATGACTGTGCTCGCAGTGACCTTGCGCACCTCCTAATGCATCTGGTTCATGCTAGGGAGGTTCAAATCTTTGGCAACATCCACGACTGCAAGCACCCGACGCCGCGCATAACTCCGACGAGCCCCAGCAACCTCCACAGTGCGCCCCTGTCCCTCCCTCGACCACCGCAGCAACCACGCGAACCCAGTAAGCATATCCACTCCTCCCCGCGCGACCTAAATCGCCAGCAACTTCACTGGCAGAGCCGCCGCCGCCACTCGCCGCCGCTGGCGCCGCCAGACTTTGGTCGCTTGGTCCACAGTCGTTAGATCCAGATCCAATGCGTACGATAGATCACTTAACGAAACGTTTTCTTTAGATCTGAGCCGCACAACGTCACTTAAATCCTACGGCCCGCATCAATCGATCCGTGCGAATCGGTATCAGCCAATCAGAACACGCCGCGTGGCTAGGGTTTAGATTTAAAAACAGAATTTAGATCTATTAGTGATTCAAACTTGTAAAATTCATAACTTTTGATCCCCACGTTCAAATTTTGCAAACTTTATATCATTGGAATCAGGAGAGAAAATCATATCTGCTTATGCAATGTGTTTAATGTTTTGCCTCTGTAAAAATGGTTGTTTTTGCAGAAACTTGTGTAGGCTTATGTTGGATATAGAAATGATTTGAAAATGTTTTAAACATCAAATAAAGTCTATTTTGAGTATCTTGAACTTTTTTATGTTTTAGTACTGTTTACTTGTCTTGTTTGGTGTAGAAAAATCATCACATGGCTTTTGCATGCATTCATATATTTTTGTTTGTATATTTTGATATGTGATTTTGGTGCCATTATTTTATGTGTAGATTTTGGTGCATTTGTGATTGTGAAGATTGTTGCTACTCCCCAAACTACCAAGGCAAGTGGTGCTTCATGATTTTATTCCTATATTTTTCACCTATGCACTAGAAATATTTTGTATAGGATTTGCATGAATATTTTGATAAGTATCTATATGCTATGCTTGGGAAATCCTAGTAGTTGTAGAATTGTTAGAAATTTCTCTAAGTTAAGATGCTTACCTTTGCCATGCTTAGCCTAGCTAGTAGCAACCAAGGGTGGTTATATATTCATGCTATGTGAAATATTTCTAAGTCTGTTGACTTGTGTTTTTGCTTAATAAAACAACTAAGTGAATGAAACACCTGGGTGGAATGGAAAGAATGGTTTGTGTTGAGTGGTTACACAAGACCCATTTCTATGGTTTACCTTGTGTATCTCACTTGTGGAAATCCACCCAGGAACAAATGAATTTGAGATGCCAAATGTTAAGAAGCTTCTAGTGCAGCCACATGGCATTATGGGATCTGCCTGGATCATATAGGTTGCAATAACTTAGCCATTTGGACAGTTGGTGGTAGTGGGATGATAGGTTTGGAACGCATCCATTTGGTCTAAGGGAAGGCTTCTGAAAGGTCATGTCTTGGTGAAAATCAAGTCTTGTGGGGAAAGTGCACAACCTCTGCAGATGGAAGAATCTAAATACTTAGCCATGTCCTTGGTATTGGACAACTTGAGCATCAAGACATGGAAGCTATCAAGAATCTCCTCATCCTAATTTCTAAGTTAAAACTTGTGGTTGAACAAGGGTGAAGGTTCACCAATGTCTATTGGTGTTCCTTGGGAAAGTTATGTCAAAGAAAAACTTAGTGTTTTCAACTAATAGGAAAAACCTATTTTGAGCAAAGCAAGCCTAAGCTACACTTAGCCAAATGCATGTAGTATCTAGATGCTAATATTCTACTAAGGTATCACTTGCCAATACTATTCCAATGTATTTACCCACTGTGGTTGTAACTTGTGATGTTGCAGGTTATTCTGATGATGATTAGGGGTTATGAGTCTACACTCAACATGCTTGCCTGTGGCACATGAAGATGAAGAATTATTTATCTTATTACATATTTGAACTCTTGTATTAGGCATGTGGCCATGGAGTTGTAAAAGACTATGTTTGTCTCTGGAATGATATGTAATAATGACCTTTGTTTCTGTGTACTTCATCTTAAACTGTGGATGCTAGCATTGATCCAGGGACTAGCATTGCAATCACAGGGATCCTTACCTTTATAAAGGGAGGGATCTTACAGATGGTATCAGAGCCAGGTTGGCTGTAGGACTATGACCCTAGGATTGGATTAGAAACCAATAAGGAAAAAATTTCTTCAACAACTTCCACACTTGTCTCATTCCTCTCGTAAACTTTTCTAATTTTCTTTCTCATCTCTATTAATAGAAGGATGCTTTGATAGCCTTTAGACTAGAGAGTGAAAGATGTAATGTGCCTTGTTAGTTGGACCACCACACTTATCATTATATTTCCAAAATTTTGACTAAGTTATATGGAATCTAGGATGCTTGTAAGATGTATACCATGACTTGTGTGTTGTTTGTAAATGATATGCTTGTGATACTTGTCTTGTGTATTTCTAGTGATGTTGTTTCTAACTTTTCTCTATCTTATAAATAGATGCCTAATGTTACTATCAGCACGGCTGAAGAGTTCAAGGGAACTCGTTTTGGCACTCGTCTTATTGAGCTCACTAGCATGCTCAATCTTCCTCTTCCTAGCATCATGGTGCTTCCCCTTACCAAGTTTGAGAGGAAGGACCTTTGGGGCTTCAAGGTTAATCAGCCAGGACGCCAGACTGAGCCTACTACGGAGGCAATCATCTTCAAGTTTATGCATGACGACAGGGAGAGAGGCCTAGAGGTAGTCATGCAGGATTTACTTGCGCGTATGTTAGGGAGACACTCTCGGGAGATTAGAGGTACTCACTTCCACGCCTTCGGAAGACACGACGAGGATGGTGAGGCTATTGAGTTCGAGGATGCTGCTAGAGAGACGACAGAGCCGATTCGTCTATACCTCCAGGACCTAGAGGTTCTTCTTAGGCACCTAGATACTGATAGGACCAATGTCATGCTTAGCAATGATGAGCTCCAGGTGCAGCTTCATGAGAAGGACAAGCTCTTCGCGGAGCAAGATGAGATAGTCAAAGAAATGGAGGCCAAGTTTGAGAGTCAGGATAGAAAGTTCAAGAGTCAAGAGAAAAGAGTCCAAGATAGGAACAAGAGGATTCGAGAGATGACTGCAGAACTAGAGGCCAAGGACTTCGAGCTCGAGCATCAGCAGGTTGTGATTGAGAGACTTCGTTCACAGAAGAGGGCTCTCAAAGCCAAGGTAGAGGCCTTGACTACCAATGTCGAGGAGTACAAGACCGCTATGGAGAATGCAGGTCTTACACTTGTCGATGAGGAGGTTGATGTAGAGGAGTAGTGATGACTAGTCGTTTACTTATTATTTACCATGCTTTTGATTATTGAGTCGCAATGACCATCCAACATGTGGATGGCTTTCTATTGGTGTGTTTGCTTTTCAAAACTTTTTGTCTATGTTGTTGAACTTTTGTTATTTTGATGCATGTTTGGTGATTGTTTATGTGATGTATTGTGCATGTTAAGCATCTATGGGTATCTCATTCTTATCCTTATTGAAAACCACAGATGCCTCCTCGACGTGCCCACCCCAACCCGAACAACAACAATGTCACCCCAGAGATGCAGCAGCTGATGACAGCTCAGACACAGCTGATGCAGATGATGACCACCTTTATGCAGAATCAGAACAACAACAATAACAACAACAACAATAACAACAACAACAACAACAATCAGAACAATCCACCAGGTTTTGACATGCTCACCAGATTCCTAAGACTGAGGCCAGCAAAGTTCTCAGGAACTACTGATCCCATGGTGGCCAATGATTGTCTACGCTCAGTGAACAAGGATTTGGTAACTGTTGGCTGTACTGATGAGGAGAAAGTCAGGTTTGCAGCGCATTTGTTTGGAAGGACCAGCAGCTACTTGGTGGGATAACTTCTAGATCACCACTCCCATTGAGGATGTGACATGGGCTATCTTTGAAGATGGTTTCCGTACTGCTCACATCTCATCCGGAGTGATGAGTTTAAAGAATAAGGAATTTCATAACTTGAAGCAGCGCCACCACAACGTGGATGAATATATTGAGGAGTTCAACAATCTGGCGCGTTATGCACCGGATGAAGTTGACACTGATGCTAAGAGGAAAGAGAAGTTCCTTGAAGGATTGAACGATGAACTGAACCTGCAGCTGACTGTGGCCTATCTCCCCACTTATCAGTCTCTTTGTGACAAGGCTGCCATCTTGGAGAGCAAGATGAAACAGGTTGAAAGCAGGAAGAGGAAACACTCTGACAAGCATAGCTCGGGATCGTCTCACAAGCGCTCCCATTATGATGATAGTGGGAATTCTGGATCCCACAAGCATGGAAAGTACAACAGCCACCACAACCACAACCGTCATCATGACAACAAACATCATCGTAGTCATGACAATGACAAGTAAAAGAATCACAAGGGTGGATACAAGAACCACCACAATGGAAGTGGAAGTGGTAGTGGAAGCCAGCCTGTCAAGAAAGATCTTAGTCAGGTTGAATGTTTTAAGTGCAAGAAGATGGGGCATTATGCAAATGAATGCCCAGAAAAGAAAGTTGAAGGACCCAACAAGCCAACCCTTTCCAGAAGGGATAGGTGAACCACATCAATGTGGAAGAGATCTATGAGGAACCTAATGCGGTTGCTGGTAAGTTCAAACCCTATTCTGTTCCAGCATTTGTTCTCTTTGATATTGGTGCATCGCATTCATTCATATCAAGAGCATTTGTTGAAATAAATGAACTTCCAGTAGAAACTATTGGGTGCCCTATAAAAGTAAGTTCTCCTGGAGGAGAAATGATAGTGAACTCAGGATGTCATGATCTAGTCATAGAGTTTGGGAAGTATAAGTTTCCCGTTAATCTGATAATCCTAAATTCCCAAGGATTGGATGTCATCTTGGGAATGGACTGGATGACCAAGCACAAGGGAGTGCTAGATTGTGCCAACCATACTGTCACACTCACAACTCCGGAAAACAAAAGGATTAGATTCAAGACTAACTTTGAATCAAAAAGGAGTAAGCTAAATTCTCTTAAGGGGGTTAGCATAGACAGTGTGCCAATTGTGAGTGAATATCCGGATATGTTTCCGGAAGAATTACCAGGAATGCCACCAAATAGAGATGTGGAGTTTCTTATTGACTTGCTACCATGATCAGGACCAATAGCAAAGAGACCATACAAGATGTCAGTTGATGAGTTGAAAGAAATCAAGAAACAACTTGGAGAACACTTGCAGAAAGGATTTATTCAACCAAGTTCTTCATCCTGGGGAGCACCAGTCTTGTTTGTGGAAAAGAAAGATAGAAGTCAAAGGTTATGCATAGATTACCTTTCACTCAATGAGGTGAATATCAAAAACAAATACCCTCTGCCTAGAATCAATGACTTGTTTGAGCAGTTAGAAGGAGCCTGTGTGTTCTCGAAGATTGATCTCCGGTCAGGATATTTCCAGCTCAAGATAAGAGAACAAGACATACCTAAGACAGCTTTCACCACTAGGTATGGATTGTATGAGTACACCATGATGCCATTCGGTTTGACCAATGCACCAGCTTATTTCATGAATATGATGAACAAGGTGTTCATGGAATTCCTTGACAAGTTTGTTGTCATTTTCATCAATGACATTTTGATCTACTCCAAGATCAAAGAAGAGCATGAAGGACATTTGCCTTTGATACTTGAGAAGCTTAGAGAGCATAAGCTGTATGCCAAATTCAGCAAGTGTGAATTTTGGTTAAATGAAGTTGGATTTCTTGGACACATTGTGTCAGGATATGGTGTAGCAGTTGATCCCGCTAAAGTGTCAGCTGTAACTGAATGGGAATCTCCTAAGTCAGTAAAAGAGGTTCGTAGTTTCCTTGGCCTGGAAGGATACTACAGAAGGTTCATTGAGAATTTCTCCAAGGTAGCTAAACCAATGACATAATTGCTAAAGAAAGACAAGAAATTTGCTTGGTCTGAAGGATGTGAACTCAGTTTCCAAGAATTGAAGAAGAGGCTAGTGACAGCACCAGTCTTATGTCTGCCAGATTTGGAGAAAGATTTCCAAGTATATTGTGACGCATCTCATCATGGGCTAGGTGCGGTGCTAATGCAAGAAGGGAAAGTTATGGCTTATGCCTCGAGACAACTCAAAACTCATGAGGTAAATTACCCAACTCATGATTTAGAGTTAGCCTCTATTGTCCATGCGCTCAAAACATGGAGACATTATCTTTTGGGAAAGCAATGTGATGTGTTCACAGATCACAAAAGTTTGAAGTATATCTTCACCCAGAAAGAAATCAACATGAGACAAAGAAAATGGCTAGAACTCATCAAGGACTATGACTTGAGTTTGCAATACCATCCCGGTAAAGCAAATGTTGTAGCGGATGCTCTAAGCTGTAAGGTATTTGTAAATGGCCTTACTAAGGGAGAATTGCTAGATGATCTGTGTGCCCAATTTAGAGATCTCAGATTGGAGATTGTACCAGAAGGACATCTCATGTCATTGGAGGTTCAACCCACTTTGTTGGAGAAAATCAAAGAATCCCAAAAGACAGATAAGGAAATTGAAGAGATTAAGGAAAAGATTGGCAAAGGAAAAGCCAAAGGATTCCATGAAGACGAACATGGTACTTTATGGTACGGAAAACGTATCTGTGTTCCACAAGATCCGGAGCTTCGGAAACTAATTTTACAAGAAGCACACAACTCACCATATTCCATTCATCTGGGTAACACCAAAATGTACATGGATATGAAAGAAAGATTTTGGTGGAATAATCTCAAAAAGGACATCGCCGAACATATTGCTTTGTGTGATGTATGTAGTAGAGTGAAAGCGGAACATCATAAACCGGCAGGATTGCTACGACCACTACCTATTCCTGATTGGAAGTGAGACAAGATTGGCATGGATTTCATCACCGGATTGCCAAGGACCAGGTCAAGATATGATTCTATTTGGGTAGTAGTGGATCGCCTAACTAAAGTGGCTCATTTCATACTCGTGAAGACAACCTATACAAGTGTTAAGTTAGCCAAGATCTATATGAGTAGGATTGTATGTCTGCATGGAGTACCCAAGAGTATTGTGTCTGATAGGGGAACTCAATTCACTTCTCATTTTTGGAGGCAACTACATGAGTCATTGGGAACGAGATTGGAATTCAGCACTGCTTTTCATCCTCAGACTGATGGACAAACAGAAAGGACCAACCAGATTCTTGAAGATATGTTGAGAGCATGTGCTCTAGACTATGGAGCTAGTTGGGATGAAAGTCTGCCTTACGCAGAATTCTCTTACAATAACAGCTATCAAGCTAGTATTGAGATGGCACCGTTTGAATTTCTCTATGGGAGAAAGTGTACCACCCCATTGTTATGGAATGGTGTGGGATAAAGAAATTTGTTCGGACCAGAACTAATCAAAGAGGCTGAAGAGAAAGTCAAGCTAGTTAAGGACAGATTGAAGATAGCACAATCCCGATAGAAGAGCTACGCAGATCCTAAGCGTAGAGAAGTCACCTATGAAGTGGGTGATAGAGCTTATCTTAGAGTGTCACCACTTCGTGGAGTGAAGAGATTTGGTGTCAAAGGTAAATTGGCCCCGAGATATGTTGGACCATTCAAGATTCTGAGTCGTAAAGGAGAAGTAGCTTATGAGATTGAATTGCCAGAATTATTGTCTGTCATTCACAATGTGTTTCATGTGAGTCAGCTTAAGAAATGCCATCCAGAGATGGAAGAGACTTCTTTGAAGGATATTATACCTTTGGAGGAGGTCCAGTTGGAAAGTGACCTCACTTATGAGGAAAAATCTATCAAGATTCTTGAAACTGCAGAAAGAGTTACTCGGACTAAGACTATCAAATTCTGCAAAGTTCAATGGAATCATCATTCCGAAGAAGAAGCAACATGGGAAAGAGAAGATGATCTTCGGAAAGACCACCCTCACCTATTTGCTAGCCAATCTGAATCTCGAGGGCGATATTCACCTTAAGGGGGTTAGATTTGTAACATCCCTAAAATCATGTTTTCAAAGCTTTGCATATCATCCATGCATTCATGATCATTTAGGGTTCAATTTCAAAGTCATTACAAAAAACAGAAGCATTTGGGTGCTTGTTATTTTATGTAAACAAGCATTGATTCAATACTACTCTCTAGTGAGAGAATATTTGTTTTAAAAACCATTGTTGTATGTTCAAAGGTTTGTTTGATGAGTTCCAAGCTTGGACAAAATTTTCCAAAACAAATTTTGGTATTAAAACCATTTTCAAATCTTTATCAAATCATGTGCTGAGGCACTGTTTATTTTGAATTTTCAAAAGGACCAAGCAAGTCTAATGAGACAGCAAGGTTTTATGCCCAAAAATATGAAGTTTACACTTTACAAAAATCCAGAAAATTTTGGAATTCAAATGCTTTTGAATTTGTTTGAAAAGGATTCCTGAAAATCGATTTAGAAAAAAGAAAAGAGAATAGAAAATAGAACTAGGCCTGGCGCCACGTTTTCGGCCCAACAAACAAAGCAGCCCACCCGGGCCACTCCTCTCTCTGCCTTTCTCCACCCGCGCAGAACCTACCCCCCAGCCACTGACCGATGGGCCCCGTCCACGTCACCGTCGTCTTCCCCAAATACCTACAACATCTACATAAAATCGGAATATCCTGCAACATAAAACGTAGCAGCCCCGAAGGGTCAATACATGGAATGTATGGCAAGTAGAGCGATTAAAGGAGACAATAGTGCTAACATCTACATGCATATTTGGCAAGTGGAGCTGTGGCTAGCTTGCATTTGTAAATACCTTTGTCCTACTTTCTTTGATTTTCTTTGAAAAGATCCCAATTAAGTTAACCCAACAACATTAAAGCAATTAGGAAATTAGAATAAGTGAGAAACATGTCATGAACTCAATATCAACCAACTCAGATGTCCATAACCGGGGACACGGCTAATCGATTAGTTTATACACCCTGCAGGGGTTAGTACACTTTACCCATGTGACTTGGCCAGCCCAGCTCGTACCACCACTCTCATATTGGGTGATGATAGGGAGAAGTCCAAGAAGGGACCGTTCGGGAAGTAGCTCCCCAAACTCGACACGCACCGGTCCAACCTACCAAAATTCTACATCTCTGGATATGTGGGTTCGAGTTACCACAACCTACTGAGTCCAACCAACCGCCCATTCCATTATTGGTACATGGTTATACACGTAAGTTACAAAATAAAGAAGCCAATCATTTTCTCTTGATACCTGGGTGCCTTTCCGCAATGATACCACCAAAATTTATCAATCCCATCACACCCAGGAGATTCATTGATTAAGTTGTTTTTAGTTTTCACAAACCAACACATTTAGAAACAACTTCAGTGATGTAACCCAGCCCTCGTTCATCATAGCATGGCTAAGCACATCTACCAACGGTGGTTCATCTACAGGAAAAACCCTACCACATAATAGGATATAGCATAGCGATAGTAACATCCTACACATGCATCTGCAAAATACACGACAATACATTAAAAATAGTAGGACAACATCATGAACAAGGTAGTATCTACTTGCCTTGGCTGTAGCGGTCGAACGAACAATCCACACACGAGCAAGCGTTGCACTCGTCACAATCTACACGATACAATTGCAATCACATAAACAAACCATACACAATCATATACAACAATGGCAATGCAAGATGCATGCATGGCAAGTTGAACATTGCTACAGTAGCATCACATATTCTTATTCAGTATACCTACCGCATGCATGCATGGAAAATATTTTAAGTACATAGAAAACAAAGCATGCAATTTTAAATGCCCAAACAATAGAGCTAGAAACCAAATATTTATCCACTGCTAATAAACTGTTTGTAAAATCTTGGAAAAATATCCACTATGTAGGCATTCTAAAATAGAACCAGTACCAATTGGAATTACTCAAAAAGGTTTTATATAATTCTCTGAGTAATTAAAATACTCCAGAAGGCCTTTGTATAGATTTTGCAAATTCCAATACAGCAAGTCTACCTTTTTAATTCACTGTAAGATTCCTCTTGTTCTACTGATTTCAGGGACATCTTATTTGCAATTTTTGGAGTTACAGAACTTTTTCTATGAATTTAATACTCTAAAAAGAGCATTAACTCATTTAATTAACCAAGACAAAACCTTGTTGTAAAAGTATAAAACAACTGTACAGCAATATTCTACGTGAGACACTGATTCCATATATATTTTATTTGAAATTTTGACCCAGTAGATTAATTTCTATGAATTTTACAAGTTCTAACTAAAATCTGCCAACTAAATCGAATTAAAAATAAACAGTCAACTCTGACCGTTTGACTACGCCTACGTGGCGCTGACGTGGCGCTGACCAGTCAGCGCCTTGGGCTGACTATTCAACGGTCCTTCTGGACCGTTGGATGCCGATCAAACGGCCGAGGAGGGGCGCGAAGGGGAGCTCACCGGAGTAGTAGGCAGCGGCGGCGGCGACGGTCGGGGTGGCGGCGTCGGCGGTCCTCGGCGGCGGCGAAGGCGGCGGTCGGCTGGAGTGCCGGCGGCGTCGGTGGCGTGGGTGGCGGCGTCAGGCGTGGTCCTGCGGGAGGGGGGGGGAAGAGAGGGAGGCGGTGAGCAGGCGGCGGCGGTGGCCCTCGCGGGCGAGTGAGGCGAGGGGGGGGGGGCGGCGGCGGCGGAAGCTTACCGCGTCAATGGCGCGGTGGCGGCGGTGAACTCCGACGAAAAATTCCGTGACGATGGCAGCGCGATAGACAATGAAAATTGGGGGCTTTCGAAGAGGGGAACTAGTAGATTGTTATAGGCAAAAATCTCGGAGAAATCGGTTCGGAAACGGCCCGATTCCGGAGGAATCGGTGTTGCACATGATTTGGAGAAGAACGAGCTGACGCGTGGGGCCCACACGTCAGTGGCGTGTGGCGGCTGACAGGCCGGGCCCGCTCGTCAGCGGGGTTGGCAAGCGGCGGCGGCGGATACTACGCGCCGCGCGGGCGCACTGCTGCTGCGGCTGCTGGCGGGTTGCTGCTACCGCGGGCCTGGCAGGCCCCGACTGGGCTGCTGGGTCGGCGGCCCAGCTGGCTGCGCCGGCTGTGTTTCCCTTTTTTTTCTTTTTTTTTCTTTTTCCGGATGAATTTTCTTATCTGAATTTATATCTGAAGTGTCCAGAATTTTAGTCAAAAATTCAGATTGTCTAACTTTTGCTACGAAGCTCCGATTGAGGCGATTCAAAGTGCTACGGGTTCGTGGCGGAACCCTCTATGCACTTGTGCCTTCCAAACAACCAAAATATAATGTTTTTAACAGAATAATATTAAAACTGAGCGTTCATGTGTAGGTGTCAAAACGCAAATGCAAGTGATTTGTTTTGCCAAAATCTTTTCAAACTGAATTTTTGCAATAATTATCATAATGCAATGACATGAATGCTATGCAGTACCAAATCTAAAATTTGGGATGTGACATGCACTAGGGTGGTTTTGCTTCTTTTAATTTGTAATTAATGGGTTATTCCTAATTAGCGAGCGCATAAAAGTGTCCAGCCAACCCAAGCGCATCTAGTGCAAGTGCCATCAAAACTAAGATACGGTTCGATTAACTAGAAATATTCTGGGTTCCATCTTTTTTCGAGTTTCAATTTCATGTTAAGTGCATCTCAGTATTTTTCTAAGATGCATCTTGATTTTGTCTACATATTATCAGTTTGAGAAAATAGACATGTTTAAATATTTCCAAGAATAGTACAATCATAAGCTGTAGTTTTTTTTTGAGAAAAATCATAAGTTGTAGTTAGTTACAAATCAAGCAAATATCTGCTTTGACAAAATTTTGTCTGCTGCGATGGCTGCAATCCAAACAACCACAACCTGCCAATTTTTTGGTCATGCCTTTGCTTTGGTTATGCCAAAATTTTGGTGGGACTTGTTTGGGCTCAAACCAAACATACCCGAAGGGTCAATTGTCGTTGCCCAATGTTTTAAAGGCCCACGAGTGAACACACTAGGGTCAGAAAGTAGTTATTAATTTCTCATTTTGCTCAACAGAAAAATATTAGAGATGATTGATTATTAAGTGGCATAGAAACATGTAGCTAGTATAGCTGCACATCGGCCAGTAGTGCCTACGGGAATCCATAGTTGTGCTCCCCGGAACTAACTGATTAGTTATCATTTTTAAGTTGAATTTTTGAAACAGTGTATATCTTTTCTTTTTGAATGGAACATTATATACCTTTTTGTTGACATTTTTTGGCAAGAAGATGCAATTTAATTTTGATCAATTATTTTGAGCCCACCCTCCATTTGCATCCTAGATTCGCCATTGTACTTAGGATTTATACCCATATAGTCATGCAATGTTATTCTATGTGGTTTCCTCTCTTGTTAATGCATGCATTTTTGTGTCTGACATGTAGACCTTATTCATCAAGCCCTTAGAATTCCTATATGCCTACATAGTACATGGAGACAACATGGCTATTGTTGTTTCATATCTTTTTTGGTTGGAATGTAAACAATTGTTGATGAATTTGTTATCTTGGTTAGTGTTCTAGGATTAATTTGGAAGAATTTAGAGAAGAGTTAAAATGTTGCAATTTCTGTTTGTGTATGGTTTTATATGTAGACCAAATAGTTGCAAGGTCTGTGTAATGTTGTAGATTTTTAGCATGGTTTGATTATTGATTTACCTTTTAGATTCATAGGTAATGTTTTCTTTATTTGCTTATTAAGTGTTTGTAGTTGTGTTTCTTCACTTGTTGTATGTAATCAAACAATAAGAAGTTAAACTAATGTAATGTAAGCAATGGCTTTGTTTATGAATTTGTTTTACATATATATAGTTTATTCCAAAGTTTAAAACAATTAACTTTGGAGTTGTTTGTTTTAATATGAAGGAGGTAGAGTACATTGATCCATATGAGATCCAGGAGGATGGAAGCCCACTTTCGGTGATACATTCAACTTTTCCATATTACATTGCACATTCATTTTGTAATCTTTGTTTTTTGCATTTTGTAAGTTTGAATTTTTGTTGTGTGCATTGTAGTTTGACTCGCAGGATAGTGCTGAGTCCATGGACAAGAGGAATAAAAATTCCTTCATTGAGAAGGAAGTGATCCAGCTGCAAGCAAACAACCGTGGCCCAAATATGGTCAACAACAAGTACAGGTGCCCATACCATCCAAGGAAGCCTAGGGGTGGGAAACTTGAGAACCTGCTACAACACGTTCAACAGCTCGCCACTGACTGTTCAGATGCTCGTGAGAAGGCTCAGCATAAGGCTCTGTGGGAGGTGCTTGTCCAGGCAGACTTGGTCTAGTTGTTATAGTTACTAATATTTGAAATGTTAGTGTATATATGGTATGTAAGAACATCTAGTCTATCTGTGTTAGTTCTGGACATGGCAGGCATGATCTTTTGGTGCACTTTCCTGTGACAAAGGAGTTGTTTTGCTCTGGATATTGTGAACAATCTAATCTTTTAGTTTTCTATGTCAGTATGGATCTGTTGTTTGAATTTGTCCTTTTAAAATGTGTGTGAAAAAACCTGTTATTTTTCACTTTTGCCATCATGTTTGAAATTGTTTTTTGGAAAATATATTATGTTTTTTGAGAATCACTCCTGCTACTATATTACTGGTTCACAATTACAGGAAGATTGAACTCTTTGGGAGGGTTTAGGAGCCACACATGGCGACCTTGCTGCATCCTAGTAGCAGAACGAGGTAGCATATTATCTTCCGAGCGACAGACCACACCAGCATCCTAGTAGCAGAACGAGTTGGTAATAGTCAGAGCCGAGGCTCCTAGGAATAAACCCTTGTCAGAGCGACAGACCACACCAATAGCCCTTTGTTCGCTGAGAAAGGTGTTGTCTGAATTGAATGATGATTTGACCATTGTCTGAAGGACTCAAAGGGGCCACTTATTTTATATATAATGTTTTTTCAGATTGAAAAGTAGGTGCATGTAGAATTATGAAAAATCAGTTAGCCAGAACCATCAAATAGTTTTGAAAATATAGTGATGAAAATTCAGTGGAATTAGAGAGTTGTGTTTGTCAGAATTGCATGAGGTTTTCACCATTGTTTGAAGGACTCTAGGGGCCGCATTTTTTATATATAAATTATTTTGTGATTCAAAAGTATGTGCATGTAGAAATTTTAAAATACTAAATCACCTGAAAATGAAATTTGAATTTTGAACAAGCAAACTTTTAAATTTTTATACCATATTTTTATATGTTGTTAATATGGAGGTAGAGAATGTATTTTGTACATTGGTATATCTACTTAAATCAGCTTGGTTCATCCATATGCCTCCTCGGTGTTCGACGCAATTTTGACCAGACTTTGACCTGGCAGTAGAAAATCACAGAAAATCAAAAAATAGTGAAACCTTGGCCATTTGTCTTAGATTGTACCCTATTTTGAAGAAAAAATAATAAACCTTGAGTTTTTGGAAGCAAAGATAAGGTTTCTCTCTCACACTTGGTTTCAAATACCATTTTCCATTTAAACATTTCAAATTCAGCTATATTTTGTGAAGGAAGTACAAAATTTAGAGTTGAAACCTTTGTTTCACCAACATGGTTAGGTAGATGGGGACATTTTGTGGGAACATAACCACTTTGTTGGTGTTTAATATCTATTTTGCTCAATTTCTACCCCGAGTCAAAGTTTGGCCAATTTGGTACAAACATGGAAATTTTGAACTAGAGCTATATCATTGGAACCTCAATTTTTTTTGGGAAAATCATTTTTAGGTCCACAAAATGTGGTTTAATCATGGATATATTGGTAGATCAGCTTGGTTCATCCATATGCCTCCTCGGTGTTCGACGCAATTTTGACCAGACTTTGACCTGGCAGTAGAAAATCACATAAAATCAAAAAATAGTGAAACCTTGGCCATTTGTCTTAGATTGTACCCTAGTTTGAAGGAAGAATTATAAACCTTGAGTTTGTGGAAGCAAAGATAAGGTTGCTCTCTAACACTTGGTTTCAAGTGTGAGTTTCATGGGTGTGTACCCAAATTACATAGGACATGCCCAACTCCATGTCATACTTTGTCAGAATTGCCTCAAACTTGGCAGGGAGGTGTGTCTTGGCATGGCACACATTTCATCTTTGGTGTCTTTGACCAACTATGTTTTCAAATACCATTTTCTATTTAAACATTTCAAATTCAGCTATATTTTGTGAAGGAAGTATAAAATTTAGAGTTGAAACCTTTGTTTCACCAACATGGTTAGGTAGATGGAGACATTTGGTGGGAACATAACCACTTTTTTGGTATTAATCATGGATCTAACCACTTGTTGAAAGCCAAGGCTTCATAAATATTTTGTATTTATTTAGAACTAAAAATTAAAAAGGGGCTATTTGTAAATTTTTCATAATTTCTTTTCGAGTAAATTTGAATTATTTATTAACTTAAAACTAAATTAATAACTATTTTTTGCGGGTACTTGTCAAAAATATTTATTGTTTGTAAATAGCAAATTATATTTATTCAGTATAAAATAAAATTAAAAGAAAAGAAAAACTAATCAAATTGGGCCAGGCAGCAAAGCAACAAGGCCCATCTCCCGTACCCGTCGCAGCACAGCGCTGCATCCTGGTGGGCCGGAAGCAAAATCCGGTGTTGCGCGCGGTGCCGACGCGGGTAGGATGTTTAGTCCCACCTCGCTAGTTGGAGGCGAGGACGACCAACTTATATACCCCGTTGATGATCACCGCCGAGCTCCTCTCAAAAACATATGTGCCGATTTGAATTTCTTGATGGCCTGACCTATGGGGCCGCTAGGCAATACTACTCCGGTCTAGTTATGTTATGGTGTAGGGGTTCGTAGCAAGGAAAACAAAAAATTTCTACCGCATGAACACACAATCAAGATCTAATCTATGATCAAGCCAAGATCTATCTACTAGATTGTAGCAACGAGTCGATGGAATACTAACCCTCGAAGATCCAAAGCGGTTAACGAGAGCAGATTCTCGTGGGTGATGTAGTCGTACACTTCCGATCTCAAGATCGCGTAGACGATCCGTCCGGCACTGCGTTCCGGCAGCGCTCCCGCAGTCGGTCACACGTTCGGTACTCGATGAAGACCTTCCTCTCCCTTGTTCCAGCAGGCAGCGGAGGTTGTAGCACTCTCCTCGTGATTCCGACAGCACGACGGCGTGGTACCGGAAGTAGAGGGGAGATCTCGCAGGGCTTCGACTTAAGCCAGAGCGAGTATGGTGAACTATGAGAGAGCTCCTCGGCGATCTAGGGTTTAGACTCACCAAGGAGGAGGTGCTAGGGCCGGCGGCTAGGGCTTGGAGGTGCCCAAGTCGGCGGCAAGGGGAGAAACCCTAGGCGGCGGCTATAGTGGGCGGCGGCGGCTAGGGTTTAGGTTTAGAGGGGGCAATCTTGTGTACTAGGAGGGGCAGCCCTACCCCTCCCTTTATAGGTGGGAGGCGCCGGCCAAGGGGAGGGGAGTCCCTCCCCAACTCGGATCCCAAGTGGGCCGGCGGTGGAGGAGGAACTCCTCCCCAACTCGGTTTACCACTTCCCCTCCACTTCCCAAAATAGTCGTTTGACTTTTCAAATTGGCGTTTCACTTTTCAAACTAGGATTTGATTAAACCCTTTATTTTGTTCAGCGATGACACCTAGTACATGATGCAATCATTCCAACTTGGTATGACACATACATGTACCCTTCCCCTTCGGAGTGCCGGACATTCCGGAACCTTCTAGAACATTCCCGATGAAAACACCAGAACCATTCTCCAACCCCGAAACAGGACTTTCCTTATATGAATCTTATTCTCCGGACCATTCCAGATCTCCTCGTGATATCCCGGATCCCATCTGAGACTCTGAACAACATTTGGTCTCTTACTCGTCATTCCATAACTACTCAACAACGTCGAATCCTTAAGTGTGTCTCCCTACGGTTCGTGAATTATGCGGACATGATCGAGACACTTATCCGAACAATAACCAATAGAGGAATCTCGAAATTCATATGGCTCCCACATATTTCTACGATTACTTTGCGATCGAATGAACCATTTACATACGATACCAATTTCCCTTTGTCTCACGATAGTTTACTTATCCGAGGTTTTGATCGTCGGTATCTCTGCATACCTAGTTCAACCTCGTTACCGATAAGTACTCTTTTCTCGTTCCCATGGTATGTGATCCCTTGTGAGCCAGTCACATGCTTGCAAGATAATTGGATGACATTCCACCGAGAGGGCTCAGAGTATATCTATCCGTCATATGGATGGACAAATCCCACTCTTGATCCATGTGTCTCAACCCATACTTTCCGAACACTCAATGCCACCTTTATAGCCACCCAGTTACGGTGTGGTGTTTGATGTCATCAAAGCATCCTTCCGGTGATGGTGATAAGCATGATCTCATGGTCGAAGGAATTATGTTACTATGTATCAGAAAGCTTATAGCAAATGAACTATATTAAATGACTTGATCTTTATGTTACGCTTAACTATAGGAGTATGTCCATCATATCATTCTCCCAATGATATGACCCTGTTGTTAATAACATCTCTATGTTCACGATCAGGAAACCATGATCATATATTAACCAACAAGCTAGTTTAACAAGAGGCTTTACTAGGGACACTTTTATGTTTACAAATCACACAAGTACTAATGTTTCCTATTAATACAATTATAGCATGGTATGTAAACATTTATCATAAGTATGAAGATATGATAATAACCACTTTATTATTGCCTCTTGGGCATATCTCCAACAGTCTCCCACTTGCACTAGAGTCAATAATCTAGTTTCTAACCTTTGTGTATTCAACACCTATGGCTTTCCGGTGTTGTAAGTACACGTTTGCTAGTGGTCAACTGATCTCCAGATCTGACACTTCCAGGTCCGTGTGTAATTGCATGTCTTTGCGTCTCTACGCATCACTCATTCTTTAATGAGATGGCTTTGTATAAATTTGGTCCTTTGGTGAGACCTTTAGTTCTTTGGGGTTAAAACATGTTGATAATATTGTCGTACAATATATCTTCATAGTATTATCCCGCTGTGAACTACACCTAGTTCGATAACAAACTATTTGACACAAATGCCCTCTTTAGCTGCTATAATAGCAGTCATATACTTAGCCTTTTGTTGTAGTATCTGTCACAATGTCTTAACTTTGGAACTCATCCAAATCCATTATGGAACTTACCTTCCATCTTATTGTGCCACCCTTAGTTTAGATTGAGATAAACTTAATTTGTACTTTGTGACAAAAATAGTATCAATGTAATTCATTTACAATGAACTAACCATCTATTTGCCACTTCTACAAATAATATACTCTTAGTTCTTCCAAAAGATCATAAGAATATCCTTACTATCGTCCAATGATCATCTTATGAATCATTCTGGTATATGCTCATAACATTTAGAGCATAGGACATATCTGGATTTGTACATATCACAGTATGATTGATATAAATACTCTTTGTGATTTCATACATCAAGTATCAATCTATACTTGAATCTTTGTTTCACTTACCAAGTGTCAATACACTTGAATATATCATCAATATTGAACTCATTCAATCCTTTCTGTGTGACAAGAACCTTTCTTGCAGTTTCTATATTGAACTCATTCAATACATCATCTATGTACTTTCGGCACAACCATATTAGCGTCTATTGATGCCAAATATTTGGGTTTTGCCTAAGTCTTTCATCGGGATGAAATTCTTAATATGTGTTAATAAAAGATACATCATTTCCAATCAACAATATGTCTTCCACATAATGTATTAGAAACATGTCTTAGCGCTCCCACTTAATTTCTTGCAAATGCAAGCATCTTCATCGTCTTCGATGAAATTAAACTCTTTTAACAGTTTCATCATAGTGAAGATTTCAACTCTGCGATGCTTACTTCAACCATTGAAGTTTGCATATGCTTTTAGCATCCTTTTGAATTTAACAAAACCCTTTGGACCGTGTTATGCACACATCCTAGGTAACCCTTCTATTATAAGAACTTGTTTTGTTTATCCAACACATAACAAAATTATATGTCGTGGTTGCTACATTAATCCGTCTAGACTAAATATCGCTATGAAAGATCAAATCTTGTCATAGTCAACCCTTGAACATTGTTGTGAACTCTTTCCCAACATGTCGACCATTTCATAGATGCGAAACATCCATGTCTATTTCTTTATAGATCCAAACACAACTGTAAGGTCTTACACCTTTCTCGAGGGTCCTTCAAGTTCAAAACTTCATTTCTCGTGTATGGAACTATCACGGATTTTATGGCTTCAAGCCATTTTACGTGAGTCAGGGCCCATCATCGCTTCTTTGCATGTAGTACGTTCATTATTCTCAAATAATGATTCAACCCTCAAATCTTGGTATTTGATTGCTTACTCGACCTACTTGGTTCAATAGAAACTTTGACCTTCGTAACCACAACCTTTGAGGCACGTGAGCATTGTTGCTGCCTCCGGAACACTTTTCGGCGCTGCGCAACTTTGCACATATAGCTAAGGTTCTTTTAACTTTATCAAAGTTCTATTATCCTCCCACTTATCTTTTCACGAAAAATTCCTTCTCAAAGAAACTTGATGTTCTAAGCGACAAACACTTTTGTCTCCGGTGTTATGGAGGAATACTTAACAGTTATACAAAGACAGGTTCATCCGACTTTGGTTGCAAACATCTTTCTTATGCATAGCAAGCCAATGTTTTAAGAAAGGACAACTTGGGTTTTATCCCAAACCATAAATTTATATGGTGTCATTTCAACGGATTATGATGAAGCTCTTTTCAGTGGAAAAAAGGGTAGTCTCTAGAGCTTTTAATCTTTAAAATATAATGACAGTTTTATAAATTACACCTTTGATCTTACCATGTCAAACAAGGTTTAATTACATATCTCGAACGCTCCATACTCTTATGGTGTTTCGAAAAATGCAAATCCACGGAACGATTCCTTAAATCTTAGGTATTATGCTAAACTTGTAACTCAAATATCTTCCTTTATGATCTTATCATAAACTATTTATATTCTTGTTACAATGATTTTGCACTTCATCTTGAAAATCTTTGAACTTTTCAAATGTTTCATACTTCATCCTTATTAAGTAAATATTCATATATTCACTCAAATTTTTGAAGAAAGCATATGAAGTTGAAATCCATCGCTCTTGACTACACATAATGGACTTCATACAACAATATGTACAAGTTCCAATAAGCTAGTCATTCGTTCCCTTTTGGCCTATGAACGAAGTTTTAATTATCTCTAGGAAAGTTTCACAAGCATCATTTGATCAAAAATCAAAAGACTCCAAAATTCCATCCACATGGAGTTTCTTCATGTTTTCTTTCTAATATAATCTAAACGACGATGTCACTTCCTAAGTGATCTTTTAATCAATTTGTCTTTCGACATTTTTAGCACTAGTTTTATGGATGCGATTTCTCCAACGAGATTTGTAAATCATCCATATTTTATGGATTACGGCACTCATTTGAACAACCCTTTTGTTCTCATAATACCTGATAAAACAAATCTTGAAGGAAAGCTTTGATGTTTAACAAGCAGCACAATAACCCTTTATTTGTTCTTGATGAACATCATCACATATTCTTTTGCTAGTTATTTAGGCCATTGTAGTTCATGAATTGTGTTGTTTCGTATGACGATTCACACCAACAAATTCAGTATCAAATACTTAAGAACCACATTGTTTAATAAGCAAAGAATATAGCCATACCATGTATATCATCTATATACTTAAGCTGAACAATTCTAGTCTTTTCTTTTCTGCCATATATTTATGAGATTCTCTTTCAGTATTTCCTTTTCTGTATGAAAGAATCTATCAACATCAATAGTGGAGCCATATACATGACACATAGTCCAAAGCATGTATAGTAAAATACCAATGTCTTTGGACTTGCACTTTGAAGTAGATCACCATCATCAAATGTTTGGTGTTCTTTCAAATTCCTTTCTTTAGTAATCTCTTGGTGTAGTAAACATTTTACCTACATCAAATATTCACCCTTATCATGGAATTTTTCATGATCAAACTACTTTTAGCTTATAACGATGAATCGTGAGTATAATGTTGCTTTCCAAAACCTTTTGGAGGATTAGGACAACTAGTGTCTCCAACCTTTTGCAAATTCTCATCAAATATGAAAACATGACTTTTGCTATATTATACTCTATCATGTTGCAACCAAAAACTTTGTTTCAGATATCATAATATCTTCCACACATCATGGTTTCTGAAATAACTCTTTCAGATCCTAGATAACCGTGATATTAAGACAATTCTTTGAATATCAAGAATCATGGAGACAAACATGATACTCATACACTAACTCTTGGAATTTTCACTCTTGATTTAATACCAGTTATTAAACTTCATGGAGTAACCGGAACTTACTGAAAGTTTGCAATATGACTTTTAAACTTTAGATTAACACTTCAAAACAATATGATACCAGTTCGTAAAGTAATTTACTAGAATTCTATAGTTCTATCAACTCAATCATAACTAAGCGCAAGGTGGTAAACGGATGCCAATGACTACAACAACTATGCAAATTCACTTTGATTTAATTTATGATAAATAGTGTTCAACTTTTAATCATATTGCTGTTGAACTCCCACTCAAAACAATATCCCTCACATTGTTTTAGTGATCACACGAACCAAATCCACCACATCAAAATCGATCATCACGAGAGTTGATGTAGCTTCAATGGCGAACAATCAACATGTTCATCATATCTACTATATGACTCATGCTTTTACCTTTCGGTGATCCGTGTTCCGAGACCATGTTTGTACATGCTAGGCTCGTCAAGATCAAACCTAAGCTTCCGCATGAGCAAACCTGGCTTGCTCACGTTGTATACACTCGCAGAATCTAACACACCCGATCATCACGTGGTGCTTCGAAACAACGAGCTTTAGCAACGGTGCTTACTAAGGATGAACACTTTAAAACTTGAAATTGTGTGCTTGAGGGATCATCTTATAATGCTAACGTCGTGAACTAAGCAATACAAGATGCATAAAAGGATTAACATCACATGCAATTCATAATATGTGATATGATATGGCCTTTCTTCTTGTGCTTCCGATCTCCATCTTCAAGCACGAACATGATCTCCATCATCACCGGTGTGGCGTCAAGGTCAATGGCGCCGCTTCATGGTTGTCTTCCACCAGCATCAACTATTACAACTACTTTGAATGGACACGCGGGTCTTAACAGAATTTAAAGACAACCATATGGCTCCTGCCGGTTGCCAACTTACAATAAGGAACATTGCATACATCAAATATAATCACAATCATGGCCATATCACATCACAGCACACCCCTGCAAAACAAAGTTAGACGCCTCTAATTTTCTTTGCATGTTTTACGTGGTTTGGGGCTTTCAATAAGTGTCATTCTAACTTACGAACAAGAACCACAACATTGATACTATTATTGTCAATCACCCGTTGTAAATTGAATCTTAACTATGTTGGGAGAAACAGGCACCCGCAAAGCCACTTATGCAATACAAGTTGCATGTCAAGCGTGGAACAAGTCTCATGAATGATGTCATGTAAGGTTAGCCCGGGCCGCTTCATCCCACCATCCCGCAAGATGCAAAGTACACAAGAAGCAATCGACAACAAAAACATCAACGCCCACAATGACCATTATGTTCAACTCGTGCAACAGATCTACATATAGACACGACTCTGATACCACTGTAGGGGTTCGTAGCAAGGAAAACAAAAATTTTCTACCGCATGAACACACAATCAAGATCTAATCTATGATCAAGCCAAGATCTATCTACTAGATTGTAGCAACGAGTCGATGGAATACTAACCCTCGAAGATCCAAAGCGGTTAACGAGAGAAGATTCTCGTGGGTGATGTAGTCGTACACTTCCGATCTCAAGATCGCGTAGACGATCCTTCCGGCGCTGCGTTCCGGCAGTGCTCCCGCAGTCGGTCACACGTTCGGTACTCGATGAAGACCTTCCTCTCCCTTGTTCCAGCATGCAGCGGAGGTTGTAGCACTCTCCTCGTGATTCCGGCAGCACGACGGCGTGGTACCGGAAGTAGAGGGGAGATCTCGCAGGGCTTCGGCTTAAGCCAGAGCGAGTATGGTGGACTATGAGAGAGCTCCTCGGCGATCTAGGGTTTAGACTCACCAAGGAGGAGGTGCTAGGGCCGGCGGCTAGGGCTTGGAGGTGCCCAAGTCGGCGGCAAGGGGAGAAACCCTAGGCGGCGGCTATAGTGGGCGGCGGCTAGGGTTTAGGTTTAGAGGGGGCAATCTTGTGTACTAGGAGGGGCAGCCCTGCCCCTCCCTTTATAGGTGGGAGGCGCCGACCAAGGGGAGGGGAGTCCCTCCCCAACTCGGATCCCAAGTGGGCCGGCGGTGGAGGAGGAACTCCTCCCCAACTCGGTTTCCCACTTCCCCTCCACTTTCCAAAATAGCCGTTTGACTTTTCAAATTAGCGTTTGACTTTTCAAACTAGGATTTGATTAAACCCTTTATTTTGTTCAGCGATGACACCTAGTACATGATGCAATCATTCCAACTTGGTATGACACATACATTTACCCTTCCCCTTCGGAGTGCCGGACATTCCGGAACCTTCTAGAACATTCCCGATGAAAACACCGGAACCATTCTCCAACCCCGAAACAGGACTTTCCTTATATGAATCTTATTATACGGAACATTCCGGATCTCCTCGTGATATCCCGGATCCCATCCGAGACTCCGAACAACATTCGGTCTCTTACTCATCGTTCCATAACTACTCAACAACGTCGAATCCTTAAGTGTGTCTCCCTACGGTTCATGAATTATGCAGACATGATCGAGACACTTCTTCGAACAATAACCAATAGAGGAATCTGGAAATTCATATGGCTCCCACATATTTCTACGATTACTTTGCGATCGAATGAACCATTTACATACGATACCAATTTCCCTTTGTCTCACGATAGTTTACTTATCCGAGGTTTTGATCATCGGTATCTCTGCATACCTAGTTCAACCTCGTTACCGATAAGTACTCTTTTCTCGTTCCCGTGGTATGTGATCCCTTGTGAGCCAGTCACATGCTTGCAAGCTAATTGGATGACATTCCACCGAGAGGGCCCAGAGTATATCTATCCGTCATATGGATGGACAAATCCCACTCTTGATCCATGTGTCTCAACCCATACTTTCCGAACACTCAATGCCACCTTTATAGCCACCCGGTTACGGTGTGGTGTTTGATGTCATCAAAGCATCCTTCCGGTGATGGTGATAAGCATGATCTCATGGTCGAAGGAATTAGGTTACTATGTATCAGAAAGCTTATAGCAAATAAACTATATTAAATGACTTGATCTTTATGCTACGCTTAACTATAGGAGTATGTCCATCATATCATTCTCCCAATGATATGACCCTGTTGTTAATAACATCTCTATGTTCATGATCAGAAAACCATGATCATATATTAACCAACAAGCTAGTTTAACAAGAGGCTTTACTAGGGACTCTTTTATGTTTACAAATCACACAAGTACTAATGTTTCCTATTAATATAATTATAGCATGGTATGTAAACATTTATCATAAGTATAAAGATATGATAATAACCACTTTATTATTGCCTCTTGGGCATATCTCCAACATATGGTGCATTTACGAATTTAACATTTTAGTTATGTTATCCAGGAGTTCGAATTTTATTTAATAAAATTTGACGAATTTCAAAAATTTCAATATTCTTTCTATTGTACTGTATGGAAGAAATTTTTACGAAATTTTAAATATCAGATAATTTTGATCACTAAATTAAAAAAAGGAGTTAATTGGGCCGATGAATCTAGTGCATACCGCGGCCTTAACTAGGCCTTTAGGATCGTTTGCACATATTTTTTAATCAAATGCGCAGCGACGTGGTTCATATAGCACGACCGCGTCATGGCTAGATCGTCGCCCTACCGCTGCCTCCTCTATCCCAGTTTACGACCCCTTTGAGTTGACTCCTTCGAGGTACGACGGTTGCAACCTTGCGGCGACTCTGCAGACGCCGCGTATCGACGTAGTGATCCTGCGGTGGCGCTCGCCATTCGTACAGCAGCGACGCGCGGGAGTAGTACCGCGGAGGCCCCTCAGGTATGTCCACCATCAGATGATCGCTTGCATCAGAACGGCCACGAGGTATTGTGATCGTTTAGATCAGTGCGGTCACCAAATATTTGATCGCTTGGATCTGAGATCGCATGGATCTATGATCGCATGTACTCCCTCTAGATCGGTTTACTTGGCGCGCATGGAATATCGACTGTTAACTTCATCATTCATCACCCCACTGTTTTTATGTTGCAATGGGAATTCGCATGGATCTATGATTGCATGGATCTATGATCGCATGTAAGTTTCTCTGTGTATTAGACAGTAGCGGAGCTTGAACAGTAATCAAGGGCGGGCCAGTCTAATAGAAACACACAAATTTGTTCTGAAACACAACCACTTCACTAGCATTAGTCATGAATCAAAATTTTCTAAAGTATTTGCTGCTATTCCAATTCAAGCAAGAGAGCAAATAATCATTTACGGGTATTGAAGGATCTACTTCAACTCCACCCTTTTTCAAAACTCACACATTTCTTTCTTTAAGTGGAATTTCCATGGTTGCTCGTATGTTACAGAAAGAAAAGACCTAGGCTGGAGCTGCGGCTGTCCCCTGGCTGGCCCTGCTGCAGGAGGTGTGCAGGCAGTGCTGCCTCACGTGCTCTTCATGGAATTAATTATACCTAAAGCATTTAATGGGAGGAAACAACCATGCATGCAGCTCGTGTTTTTGCCATAACATATTATTTTTTACAGCTTTATGATTGAACACTACACACATGCATGCAGCTCCTGTCCACACTGCATTGTTTGCTTAGGCCGCATGTATTAACTTTGTCTAATTTAGTCCGCATTATTTATTTTTGTCATGGTGATTTTTCTTTTGAATAATGTACATGTATTAATATAAGATATTAATGTTTGCTTAAATATATGCTTATTGCAGCGTGATGGAACTGGATGGTGATATTGCTTGCTCTGTTGAAACATGGTGTAGACTTGTGGGCAATTTTACAAGTGAAGAACACAACAAATTTATGGAATCAAATATAAGATATTGTCTAGCACTTTTGTTATGCCTAAGGCAAATTTGCATTGACTGCACTAGATGTAGAGTGCATTTATGGATTACGAAACTATGGTCTGTCTGCTAAGGAAGGTGGAGACGGAAAGTCCTGTATTCCACTACACTTTCTCAGCGCAACTACTGGCAACATTGTGATTGAAGATTTAATAGTTGATATTTTCATGAGTAAAGCCGCAGACGATGACTTCCTCCGCAAATCCGCCCTTGTTCTCCTTGGGACAGTGCTGGCATCTATGACTAAGAGAATTGTACCGAAGGATTATTGAGTATTATTGGAGGACCTAGACCGTATGTCCACAATTAATTGGAGTGAGTTCACGGTAGATCATCTCATTCTATACTTCAGGCTTGTAACTAGATATAAACAAATTAGGCAGTGGCCTAAGGGAAATTTGTCTTTAATACAGGTATTAAATATTTTCTCTATATTATTTTCATTAAATCGTTTTTTATGATGCACTAACAGTACATATGTTCACATGCAGTATGTTTATTAGGAGAAGGTTAAGCATGTAGATGATTCTTGTAGGACAAATCCAAGTTTGTCCTTGAGACCACTCATGCGTCATTGGACAGATGTTGCTGCTAGGATTAGTGATACAATGGACTGTGAACATGGTCGGGTGAAGGCCCTATTCTGGTAATGATCCATATTTCTAATATCATCTGTATATATATCATCTGTTTATTTTTAAAAACTTGCGCCTATACTATGATTAATATCATTGAATTCTACTCATCTATATGTATCAGGTTGAAGATAATATTATGTTGCAGTATAGGATTGAAATGCTAAAGATATTGGCTCCTGTTCTCAAGCCAAAGGCAAGTTTGGCTAGAAAAGCTATAGCCGGAAATTCAAACAAAAAAACTACTAAAAACGTGCAGGAGATAGTGACGGAGTCAATGATTGAGAGAGTGATGGATCGAGTGATGGAGCGAACAATGAATAGGATGGAGTCAACAATGGAGAAAATCGTTAAGAAAATGATGGACTTGTATGCATAAGTAATCACCGTATTATTGCATATACTATAGGGAGTTTCTATTTTTATCTCTGCTAGCCTATGAGTACATTATCTATTTCTATTTAATTTTTTAAGAATTAATTTTCAAGTTGAATAAAAATGGCATTATGTACAAAAGCAAAGTTGAAAATGGAGATGACAACCTATCATTGAATAATGGACCCTCTTTCCCGGGAAAAGAATTTTGGTATCAGAAAGAGAGTGCCAGTGCTTATGCTGATCAGATTATTAAGGAAACTATTGATTCTATGAAACACACTAGGTTGAATGGTAATGCAACGTCCGAAGATGGCGCACATAAGGATGCTTGTAAAGACCCAATAGGCAGCACACCTTCCAATCCAGAGTTAGTGTTTAATGTTTCTACAAAATCCGTGTCAGACCTTCCATCGGAAATGTACGAAATTAGCAAAAATGGGAAAGAGCTGGATGGAGCAACCGCGTCAGACAATTTCAACATCATCAATAGTAAGTTGGACGTTAACAATGAGCCAGAACAAGGGTTGGGGAAACGTAAGCGCAAAATTTCTACAAAACTTGAAGATTACTTGGGATATGAGCCCCCGAAGCATTGTGCACTTAAGAAAGGTACTACAAATTGATTGACAATTATTTCATGTGTACCTACTATTTACGTTTGCATGTAGTTATAACTAGTTTTTGTTACCATTTTATTAGGATTGTTTGTAAACTAAGATGACGTTCCAGGTGTCCTGGCTGCTTAGCAAATACAAACATTCGTGACATTGGTTGAAAATGCATGTAAGGATGAAATCAAATGGTAAAAATGTTGTTTACCAACATGCAAATAGAATTATGTTGAATTCATTAAAACTTAAAGATGTGCTGGACCATGAGTGGGTTAGCGATCATGTAAGTAGTACTGTGTTCTGATTATTTTATATCATGCTGATACATAATAATGTTACCACTCTGATAAAATTAATTCCTCTTGTTCTTACAGCTAATTGACAGTTACATTGGAGATTTTTCACTTCGTGTGGGATATGATCGGTACCTTTTCAGTGCATTAAGAACAACGTTCCTTGTGAAGCAGGGTAAAACTTGGGAACAAGCGAAAAAATCCAAGCATAACATGGATTTCACTATGTCCAAAAGTGGATCAATTGGAAGAGACATGGATGAATATTTCTTGCGAAACAAGGTAATTAGAACGTACATCATTTTTATGTTGAAAAGTGCTATGTTGATTGCATTCTTCAATTTTCGTAGGTATATTTCCCTCTAAATATAAATGACGCGTATTGAACGACTGTTGTTATGCACATACGGAAACAAGAATTTCAAGTTCTAGACTCTTTGTACTCTTTATCTACGACGAAAAAAATAATTGAAACAATGGTAATTTAATCTCTTAACTTTATCATATATTACCATAATATTTGTGTACATTATACTAATTTTTCCATTTTTTAGAGATATCAAATAGCGTTTGACATAAAACAAACTAACATTATTACAAAATCACAATACCCGACGTATCAAAATGGCCTATAAAACGTTATGAATTGGCTCGGCAAAGAGATGGGTGAGCTTGGTTTACTTTTTTTGCCTTCTATATTTCATGTTATCCATAATGCAAAATAAAATTAGTTGTTGTCCTATGTCTCAGAAATTTATGTGGCTTATTTGTGTTGGAGTGTATGGAACACTGGGATGACGATAAAATGACTAGAGAAATTTTGCAAGTTTGCATATTATTTTAACTATCACTACCCGACCAGCTGTAGCAAAAAAAATTGTACTTACCTAGATTTGTCAATGCGGTCCACAGTGAATGATAACAGAAGACTGAAGATTGCTCAGGTTGTTCTATCTCCTTCAAACATCAGCAGTGTCAAAACCAAGGTTCTTGAGACGGAGAAGCACATGAAATCATGAGGAACGAAACATGGCTTATAGGTTGGGTTTTAATCCCGTAGAAGGTTTCCTAGCATACACGTTTTTTTCCAATGTTACTATTACATGCTTGTAACACATACTGAATATTTTGTGTTTATTAGTTATTATAAATATTGAAACTAATCCTGGTGTGAACATACTCAATATTTTGTGTTTATTAGTCCTCCTAGTTTACTCTTGGTCAATTCGGATTAAAAAATTAATTTGAGTCCTGATCTGCCGCGGCACAAAAATGCCCACTTTTCCTGCCATGACAGGTCCTAGCCGCTCGACCACAGAAAATTCTCAGCCCAGGCGAGAAATTTTTTCTGCCGCGGCACAGAAAAGACCGTTTTTTCTGCCGCGACAGGCTGCCAGATTTCTGCCGCGGCATGATTTTGCCCTGTTTTGCTGCAGCGACAACTTTACACATCAACTTTTGATCATTGTTTGAGTCCTGGTCTGCCGCGGCACAGAAACACCCACTTTTCATGCCGCGACAGGTCCTGGCCGCTGGACCACAGACAATTCTTAGCCCAGAAATTTTTTCTGCCGCGACACAAAAACGGCCGTTTTTTCTGCCGCGACAGGGCTACCAGATTTCTGCTGCGACACGATTTTGTCCTGTTTTTCTGCCGTGACAACTTTACACATAAACTTTTGATCATTGTTTTCTTGCAAACTTTAGCCACAGCCGTTCATACATAGCCATTGTTTTCTTCAAAATGGATTGCAGCCTCAATCCAGCTTAATTTCATGTAATAACCAATCAAGATAGCCAAACATGATACCCACAGAAACATTATGTATAACTAATCAAGCCTTACATACCGTTATTCAGATAACCAATCAAGATAACCAAACAACATTCTCATAAACAAAATAAAATTCTCAAATACTAATTATGATCTATTCCACTTCCAGATAATCATGATGATAAGCTCCCTCTCGTCAGCATACCATGTTACTGCTGCTCACGTCGAACTAACATTTCTGCAAGATACCTGCAGTTTACAAACAAAAAAAATCATAAATAACTACATTACAATAATTAATGCCGAAATTAAATATAGCGGTTACCTATGATAGAGTTTGCATTTCACACTATTTTTGTTGTGTCCAAGCGTTTTGCAAGCGCTAGACAACTTTAACCATTTTTTCTCGTCATACCCGAGTGGTCTATCGTTTTTACTCACAAGAGTGCTTTTCGCTTTCTTGTTTCCCTTAGGAGCACCTTTTGTGTTGACTTTAGCATGATCACCTATTGGAGTAGTTGCACTTGCAGAAGGTCGTCCATCAGTATTAATGAAATTTCTTGGACCACGTACTCCTGTATCGTACGACACTTTTTCGATATAATTTCCTGATAAAAGGTCTTTACTTGTTTGTACAACTCAGGATTATTGCAGGCTGCATGTAATGCTTCAGACGACATCACACTGAGCTTGGTATACCAACTTCGCTCCTCTGCCCCAGCAAATCCCTAGCCAAACAGATTGCTCGTGCGCCTCGAAGAAAACCCACTTCTGGCATTTTTTGGGAATCGTGCAAGAACAATACACCTTGGTAGTTCAACCAATTTTAGCTCCGTCAACACAAACAATATATGCTTGCAAGAAATGCCTCTACGTACCATCCACCGGCATGTACAATCTATACTTTATGCCGGATTGTTTGGTGTATAGTCCACAGAAAAATTATGGCGTCGGTTATTTGACCATGCCACAAGATACCTTGCCGATTCTTCTATTCTCACACTTTTTTCTACAGTCATCGTGCCTTCAATCTTACGAAGCTCATCCTGTAAGATATAAAAATTCGCTGGGGTGAATGTGCTGGCCATTGCTATCTCAATTTGCCACCATTTAGTAACAATCACAGGCATAGTCTGCGAAGCCGTGCAGTCATCTCGCGCCTCTGTTTCCCGGATACATACAATGCCATTCTCATAGTGCACAATTAAATCCACAAGCATCATCCCATAATCGAGGTGGAGATGAAGGGACGAGTTGAGACTTTCAATGTGCTGGTTGCTTTTCATCTAGCAAAAATCCATCTGCGAGGTAAGCAGCCGCCCACATGTGCTTCTTCTTCTACATTCTACTTAGCCACGGTTTTGTCTTATCTGTCTGTCATTTTATCACATATGGGTGCCATCCTTCCTCAAACTTGGCCTTCGTGGTGGTGTAATATAATACACACCGAAACTCTGGCAATGATTTGGAACTTAGGTGCTTGCACATGTTCTTTTAAATGTGCCATGCACAAATACGATGCCACACATCTGGTAATACACTTCGAATCGCTCTGATCATCGCAACATCCGCATTCGTGATTACAGACCGTGGTCTCTTCTGACATATTGCTTTCAAAAATGTTTTCAAGAGCCAAGCATAAGTATCCTCGGTCTCGTTTGATATGATGGCGCACCCGAATACGGTAGTCTTCCGGTGATTGTTCAGGCCGACAAACGGAACAAAAGACATACCGTATCGATTCATCTTGTAGGTGTTGTCAAACACCAAAACGTCACTATAATCTTGGTAGTCCTGACGTGACTAAGAATCGCACCAGAAGAGATATTTCAAACGTCCCTGATCGTCAAGCTGATGATCATAAAAAAAGTCAGGGTCCTTTTCCTTCCTGCTTTGCATAATGCCGATGGCCGTGGCCGCATCACCGCTTGAAAGTAGCTTCCTTTTCTCTCTGGCACACATGTTATACAAATCCTTCCTCGTGAATCCAACTTGATTGTATCGACCGTACTTGCTGATGAAAGAACTCATGATCATATGCTTTCTAATCCCACTAGCTGCCATTGCTAATATCTCCGCTCTCTAGAAATCTTTTATCTTCATGTGAGACCAAAGAAAAGGCACCTCACCTGGTCTAGCTAAAATATGATTGTGCTTGTCATCAAACTTCTCAACACACCAAACACCTTTAGATTTATGTAGCTTCACGATCGGTTGCGCTGTGCATCCACAACAAGACTCTGCTCTTGGCTTGTATTTTCTGCCTTCCAAAGGCAAGTATTTGCTATTACGTTTCCCTTCCCTGGAGCATACGAACTGCCTCTTACGCATATCATGTGATGCCTTTTTGTTAACCTTATACCTGGCCTTTCTTATGCTGAATCCATGGTCTTTAGCATAGCTGTTATAAAAATAATATGCCGCGGCTTCAAAAACAAGTCATATCCATTATTTTCTAATACTTCTCCCCCTCTTCACCTAGATGTCGAATATCCCTGTCACATTCCCCCTTATATTCTTTTCTTTAAAAACATTCTCAATCACCTACAAATCCATAACATATATCACATAAATTATTAGTACAATGGTACAACTTGGGTACATATATCACATAAAAAATGAAACACATACCTCAACATTATCACATGTCTCCAAGTATGAACCACCATAGTAGTCAAACTTTTATCACTCCCAACTATTAAATGCACAATTCAATACGAAAATAATATTAAGTTATATTTTCATGCAACTAATTTTATCCACATATATACCTACAATAATGCACATACCTTATTCACGTACTCACTGTCCAATACCTAAGAATCGTTCTCCTCATTAGCAACTTCTAACTCAATCTACACAATACAAATGAAAATGTAAATAAATTTAATTTGCTGACTTCATTGTAATTACTAGTACACCACATAAAATCAAGGCCACTAACATTTCTGTCTGATGCATCATCAGGATGGACGTGCCCATCTACATGAGAATCTGATCCATGGTGGTGAGAAGACTCAGCCTCATTGTCCAAGTACTCGTCATCTACTTCCATCATACTGGAACCAATGCTATTATCCACCATTATCTGCAACCACTAGAAACCATGAGAGTCGGAATTACCTTACGACAACACGGAGGAGTAGGAGGAGGAGCCGTCACCGAACCCTAGCAGCCAATGAGATCTCACCTCAGACGCGTACCAGGTCCAGATCATCTCCGATCTGGAAGTACTGCGATCTAGACTCATACGATCAGGAGGTGCTCCGATCTCGAATGTGTCTAGAGGAGAGGAGCGGCGATGAGGTTTGTCCCGCGTCTTAGGGTTCTGCCGTGTCTAAAGGAGAGAGGAGCGGCGATGAGATTCCACCGCCGGTCGATCGACATGAATCTCCCAAGGGCGCTACTCTGCGTAGAGGTTCTGAGTAACCGCATGACTAGAACGTGGGACCTAAACTTTTTTCCCCTAAACACGCCCTATACAAAACGGATACGTACACTGGTACAAAAAAAATACAGTGCTAAACCGGCTCCTAAACTAACTCGGGACATACCGTCGAACCACCCAGACCCGGTTTTTCTCTTTGATTGCACTCGGAGGGGGGATACCGAAGCAAGCCTCATTTGAAATATTATGTCCATTCCTACTATTCTAGATTCAACCATGAAATCTACTATAGCAACATAAATTTAAGTTTCAATGGTTCATGAAGCTTGTTGTTTCATGCTCAGTTATTTTACAGCATTCGTATTGTATATAGCCCATTATGTTAGTAAAGCATTCCAATTTTTCTCAATTTAATAACTTGTAGGGTGATGGGGCTGCAAAAATAAACCATGACCAGACTTATGGAGAGATTTCATTTGATCACACTAAAGGAGAGACATCAATTGAAAAGCCTAAGCCTATTATAAACAGAATGAAACTTCGCCTTACTCAGAACTGATGCAGACATACCTTGTTAATGATTTCTTGAAGAGGTAAACCATTGTGGTTTGATTTTCCATTTCCTCCATTTCTTTTTATTTCCTATTATTCACCGTATATCGATGTACTTGTAACATACTTGTGCTAGTGCACATTTGGTTGTTTTCTTCATTGAATACATTCTTTTTACAGGTTTGAAATTGATGATAGGGTGGTAGACTCGCATATATTTCATCACTGGGCGAAAAAGCAGGTATTTTACTTTCCAAGAGACAGACTGCTAGATAAGATATTAAGTTCTTCAGTATTCACAAGAAAGCTGCCGTATCACAAGTCAATTGTTGGCAAACGTTTTTCCTAGAAGTAATTGTGTAATTTGCGCAGATCTCATTCTGTTTTTTTAGTGTAGATCTTTTTTATTCCTGTTAAAAGGAAGATATGGCATACAAAATTTTCATAGTTTGTTAACAGAAGTTCCTGAATCATCACAAACAATTTGGATTTTCTTTTTTATTACGAACCAAGCTTTGCAAATCAGCTGATGGTGGTTCTCATTAACTATCAGATCGTGCTAGCTGCTCTATGCCCTTGGGAAGATCCTTATTTTTATGGTTCAATTTCAGGAGCATTTTCAGAAACAGAGGATAGATAATTTCATGGGTTCCTCAAAGCCTACACCCAAGCAGGTCAGTGTGCGCTCATGGGTTGCTGTGATAATATTATGCTATGGAGTAAACTCTACTGAATCTACCCTGTTACTGCTCCGGACAAATATTATATTAATATGTACTTTAGTTAAACTGAAGTTGAATGCATAGTAAGTGAATGGTTGTAGTGAAATTATCGTTTCATGGGGGTTGCCTTTTCTTGTCCTTGTATCATCCTTACTTGAGCGGATATAATTCTCACATACACATCCCTTGGTGGTGTCACAACTGACGTCTATTAACCGCCTTCACTGTCAGAGCCGACGGCCGTATTTTGTCATCCAATATTATATGCCCTGGCATTATATTCCGCGCTGAAGATTTGAAATTGCAGTATGTACTATGCCGGTGCTGTGAGAAATAGCAGTTACGCGAAGTGACTATTCTTGTGACTTGTAATCTGATATAGTAATTCATTCTAACAGGGTGGAGGGTGGGAAATGAATATTAAGGTGAATGTGCTGGATTTATGGTCAGAAGAGTTTGAATCTGTGTTGTCTCGGTACGGTCATAAGAGTCAGTCTGAATAAGTGGACTAATATTGGTGTAGCATGGAAGCAATGATCTTTTTATTGAAAAATTGTGTTTTGCATGATGGCGTTGTTGGCGAAGGCGAGGGTGCCGTTCGTCAGCCGCTCCAGGTGCTACGACGACCCTCGAGGTCGGCGTCCAGGAAAGCGGTGATAGTGACGGCGAGAGTGCCGTCAAAGAAGGCGGCGAGGGCGCAGTCCGTCAGGCACTCCAGGAATGCGGCAGAGAGGGGTGTTGTCCGGCAGGCGCTCTAGGAAGGCGACAGGGAGGGCGCCGTTCGTTAGGCGCTCCAGGAAGGCGGCGAGGGCACCGTTCGTCAGGCGCTCCAGGAAGGCGGTGAGGGCGCCATCCGTGGATAGTCAGAGCGAGGCAGGCGGCAAGGGCATTGTCCGTCAGGCACTCCAGGAAGGCGGAGCGAGGGAGGCGGCGAGGGCGCTGTCCGTCAGGCACTCTAGGAAGGCGGCGGCGATGGGCGCCGTTCGGCGGGCGCTCTAGGAAGGCGACATGGAGAGTGCCGTCCGTCAGGCGCTCCAGGAAGGCGGCGAGGGAGGCGGCCATTAGGCACTCCAGGAAGGCGGTGGCGAGGGGCGCCGTCCGACAGGCGCTCTAGGAAGGCGACAGGGAGGGCGCCGTCCGTCAGACGTTCTAGGAAGGCGGCGACGAGGGGCACCGTCCGGCAGGCGCTCTAGGAAGGCGACAGGGAGGGTGTCGGCGCCATCTGTCAGGCGTTCCAGGAAGGCCAGGACCCCGTCCGTGGATAGCAAGAGCGAGGGAGGCAGCGAGGGCATGTAGATGGATAGTAAGGCGTGATCGTGGTGTGATCGGTTTCTTTTCTTCTTTTTATTAGGGAAGGGATAGTTAGAGCGGAATTTTTCGTCTGGCAGAGCACCGGTCAGTTAAAACTATTTGCTAAGTGTATCAAGGAGGATTTCTAGGCTAACTTAAGCTGTTAGTCCCGATCGTTCGGCTATAGCATGTCTATGTGTAGTTGATGGGGTGCCTTTAGAAAAATTCTTGTTGGAGCCTTTATCTATACCTAATAATAAAGGAAGGAGCGTTTCTTGTAGTACCTACACTTTTTTGGACGGCTTTACCCTTGAGCAGAAAAAAATTACCTACTAATACCACCGGTAAGTGAAAAATATACCTCCCACGGATGAAATGTTATTTTGTGGGATTCCCACAACGAAACGTTTTCATCCAAGTTACGTCACGCAGGACCAAACCATTAAAAGCACGTAGAAAACATAAGTAAACCTCCAATCCCACGTTTCCATCAGCCAAATGCTCCGAGTAGTTTCTGTGCGCGCGCCTATGAAGTATGAGTCGAGATCAGTAAAGAGCTGCGTGTAAAAAAGATTAATTTTCTTATTTCACAGCTATGCAAGTTTGATCCAAAATTAACCTTTAGGATCATTCAGACAATCAGATTTCTCATGGCCCAAGGTCTCTCATACTAGCTGCGGCCTGCGGGTCTAAGAATCAATGACACGCAGCCTCTAAGACATCAGTTTACTTCGTCACATGCTCCACAAGCTCGTTGTCGATGACTACACCGAGCATAAGCTCTTTAGTCCGATGGCCTTCAAGCGCGTGCAAGAGCCAACGAAGTGACGGCATGTTCCATATTCGACTACTATAGGTGGATCAACTCTTGCAGATATTTTGTATCTAGAGTTAGTTGCTACTCGCTCCGTTTTAAAATATAAGATGTTTTAGGTTTGTGAAGAGAAAGTATCTGGACTTATTTTAGTGTGTAGATTTATCTTAAACATGAGTGAACCTATATATTAATAATAGTCTAGATACATTTGCTTCACAAAACTAAAACATCTTATATTTTAAAACGGAGGAAGTATATAAATAGTGTTTCAGTGTCTTTTACGGATATGGCCGGCAACTCTACCAGCCACATAGGTTCATGAAACAAAACAACCTTTCCACCGTGTGATATTTCTTGCCGTATGCTATGTGTGAATAGAATGTGGTTCTTTTTGTTTACCATTTTGGTGTGTCGTTGCCGTAGCAATCGCACGGGTTTTCTGCTAGTAAGTATAAGAGCATCTTCACTCGTTGGGCGTACCCAGATCGAAAATCGGACCAATTTTTAGTCGGACAAATCGCGTTTTTGGCCTGGGTACGCCTAGTCGCCCACTCGCGTACCCATGTCGCGTTTCCAGGTTCGGCTAAATTCACTTAAACTGGGCGAATATAGGTAGAATTTTATTAAATTAGGCGAGGGGAACATAGTACATCGGTTTAACTAGGTAAGGACGCCGTCGTGGTCGCCGCCGGACGCCGCAACTACAGGCCGATGCGGGGGTTGTTGCCGGCCTCGATGTGCGCCATGACTCCGGCGAGAGTCCGCCCTGAAACGCTCCACCAGCAACGGCGGTAAGCCATATTGTTACGTGGCGGCGGCGGCGAGCCCGACGGTCCGTCATGTCGGACGAGTTCCTCGAGGCGCCTGTTGGCGAAAAACTGCCTCCAGAAGACCAAGTTGCCTTGATCCTCGAGATCCGGGTCTTGCATGGCCTCGGTAGCGGCCTGGATCTCTCCGGCGAGGTCTGGATCTTCCATGGCGGCGATAGTCGCCTGAATCTCTCTGGCGAGGTCCTGCCCCTCAGGCACCAGCGGAACAGGGATCCCGCCGGCGCTGAGTGTCCAGCCTCGGGGCAGACGAGTGTCCGGTGGGTCCGTATAGCGCGCCTCCCGGAGGAGCCGGGCTTCCCACGGCGACAGCGTGCGGCGGCCGACCATGGCTTCTCGGCGGAGTTGGCGAGGAAGCAAGGTGCGAATGTCCGAAGTTCGTCGGAGTTGTGGTGGTGTGAGGAGCTGTGAAGAGAGACGGCGAGATGTATGGCTTTATATAGGCCGGAAAAATGGCGGGAGGGGTGTAGCGGCGAGGGCGGAAAAAGTGGAAACAGCGGGAACTTAGTGATCGCCGGTCCGTCGCGGGAGCCGAGGCGGCGACGATGGCGCCGTAATTCGGCGACGCGTCCGACGCGGCGGGAAGTTATTGCCCGACGGTCGCCGCGTGGTTCCGAGGATGACGACGACTCGGCTTCCGTCACTGACACGGCGGATCCACGCGCCACTTTGTTTTTTTCCCGCCGATATCGCTGAGTCCGGCGTCCCTAGGGCGTACCCGGAAACCTGGGTTCGGCCTGGGTAGTCCGGACCAAATATGGCCAAAATCCGGCCGAAAACAAGTCCTTGGGTACGCGTTTGGACCAAAATTCGGCGTCCAGATCGGCCTCCTGGGTAGTCGAGTGGAAATGCTCTGAGTAAGTAGAAGTAGTAGATAGACTCAGGCAGAGTGAGGAGAAAAGGATGCACTGGATCAGTTGGGAGAAAATGAAGTTGTCAAAGGAAGAGGGAGGTCTTGGGTTCCGAGACTTACATTCTTTCAACTTGTCTATGTTGTCTCGACAAGGCTGGCGCCTTCTTCAGGCTCCGGACTCAATGTGTGCCAAAGTGCTTCGTGCCAAGTACTTTCCATCGGGTAATTTGATGGAAGCTATCCCGGTCAGCGGCATGAGCTATGTTTGGAGGAGCATCCTTAAGGGAATCGAGGTTCTGAAGGAAGGCATCATTTGGCGAGTGGGTAACGGTAATCAGATCAAAATATGGCAAGATCCCTGGATTCCTAGGGGGGTGACACGACGTCTCAGTTCTTATAATGATGATTGCCCTATGACCATGGTTTCTGAGCTACTGAACACTGAGGCGAAGAAGTGGAATGTCGAGCTACTGAACCAGTGGTTCAATCCTGATGATGTCACCCAAATTCTTATGATCCCAATCTGCGAGGATTCTGAAGATTTTCTTGCATGGCATTTCGACTCTAAGGGACAGTTCTCGGTCCGTTCAGCGTATAAAGTTCATGTGGCTATGCTTCAAAGAGAGTTGGTAAGGCAACCGGGTGAAGGTAGTAATATGTTTGTTGCAAACCAGTCGAGTTTTAAGAAAATCTGGAAGCTCGCCTGTCCGCCGAAAGTCCATCATTTTCTATGGCGCTTAGCTCATAATAGTCATCCCTTGCTTATGAATATTGCGAGACGGGGTGTTGAGTTGGATACTAGATGCTCTATTTGTCACAGATTTTTCGAGGATGGGGGTCATCTGTTTCTTAGATGCAAAGATGCAAAGCTGAGATGGAGAGCACTGCTGCTTGATGATGTACGTATTCAGCTGCTGGCCTGTCTTTTGGTTCCTGCTATTATTGAATCTATTCTTGGCCTGACTGATAATAAGAAGATGACGGTGGTTGCTTTGTTGTGGAGTTGGTGGAATGAAAGGAACAAGAAGAACCATTGCGAACGTTTTTTCACTATTGATGAGTTTCAGTTTACTGTTGGTAGACATGTTGTTGAATGGGAAGCACATCTAAAGGCCAAACAGTGTACTAATTTTCTTCAGGCTAGGTCCTGGCAACCTCCACCCACAGACTTTGTTAAAATCAATGTTGATGCCGCGTTTAACATCTCGTCAAATTCTGGTGGTTGGGGGTGTATTTGCCGGGATGAAGAGGCTGTTGTCAGGTTTGCGGCTGCAGGCAGGATTGCCAATGCTTCTGATGCACTACACGCTGAAACTATTGCCCTTCTTAAAGCTGTTGAGGTTGCTGATGATCTGGGAGTGGGTCGAGTTGTTTTTGAAACTGATTGCCTGGTGTTGAAGCAAGCTTTGATGTCTACGTCGTACGATTACTTCCGGTTGGGTATCCTTCTTAGTGAGCTGAAATACAAGCTTAGTCTCCGTTTTATTGATGCTCGTATTATGCATGTCCAGAGAACTTGTAACAAACCAGCGCATGTGCTGGCGTCTTTACGTGTCAATATAGTCGATGACGAACTTTCTATGTGGATGTCGAACTATCCGAGTATTGTAATCCGTGAGATGACCGGTGATCTCGCCGTGTCTTAATGAAACACGAGTGTTCCATATATATAAAAAAAGTAGTAGATAGATAGATGGACGACACGCACTGACGCACCATCTCCTACGGTCTACCCGCCACTTCTCTGCCCACTGTTACCAGGACCGGCCGGAGGGGAGCAATGAAGGCCATCACCGGCCACCACTACCACGGCTGCCACCCACCCTCGCCGACGCCGGTGACCAAGATCTCCATTCCTGTCTCCCCCAGCGGCCCCGGCGGGGGCACGGAGGCGGCGCTGCTCGGGAAGGGGCGGTACAAGGCGTGGGCCCTCGCCGCCATCGCCCTACTTGCACTCTGGTCCATGTTCGCCGCCTCCGTCACCCTGCGCTGGTCCTCCGGCGACCTTGCCGCCTCCTCGCAGGACGTGAGCGATCCCCTCTTCGACGACCTCGACCCGCTCGTACGCCCCCCTACCCACATCCCCTGTTAGATCTTGCCGTGACTTGGTGCTTGTCACTGTTCCTGAATCCTGACCTCAACATGTTAACTCCTTAGAAATGTGTTGAAATGTGTGATGCTTTAATTTTTTGAAGGAGATCCACCGTTTACCTCTAAGTTTCAGAGTTAGCATGAAATTGGTGGTACACTGATACCGATTTCTGATACATGTTTTAAACTGTAACCGTGAAAGCAGATCAAGCAATGCGCAACATATCAGTTTTCTGGGGACATCGGGAGTTGAGTTCACCATACATTTGCAATTTCTCAGCTTCTGAATGTGCTGCGGAAGTGATATGCCTTATCATTAGCAAAAAAAAGTGACATGCTTTATGCTGAAACCAGGTTTCAGAAACCTGAAGCCGTAATGTTATTCTGATACGACATGATCTCCTTTTCTGGGTCGCGAAATAGTATATTACCTGGATGAAGAACCGTCTTCCGTTGTTCCTGCTTTGGGTTATGATAACATGCTGAATTCTGGTACTCCCTCCTACCCATATTAGTTGACTCAAATTTTTCTAGCTTTGGATGAATCTAGACACTATTTAGTATATAGGTTCATCCAAATTTCGATAAATCCAAGTCAACTAATATGGGTCGGACCGTCGGAGGGAGTAATTATCTTGGCAGTTGTCTACCAGCAGCAGAAAGTACAAACAAATGAAAGTAGAAATATTTTTGGGTTTGTGATTCTGTAATAAGGTGAACTGAAGCATGCCTACTTATGGAATGAGTAGGAGATGGAGGAAAGGGAGAAACTGGTGCGCCGGATGTGGGATCTGTACACACGCACTGGTGATCACGTATGGCTTCCGAGGTTCTGGCAAGAAGCATTTGAGGCTGCGTATGAGGAGCTTTCTGGTGATGATACGCCTGCAAGTGATGCAGCTGTATCTGAGATTGCCCGAATGTCAGTTCACAGGCTTGAGCTTGAGCAGACACGGAAGAATAATCAGGTATGCTGAGTTCATCCTTTTGCTAATATTTTGCCCCATGTGCATATTGTTTCCTTTTGTGAGATATGTGCAGTTGGATGTTTACGTTTGCTTTCCCCAGTGAGCATTCTAGTGTGATTATCAGCCCTGAAGTGGCTATCAAGTATCGTAAGGTCTATCACTATATGTTTGTTAGTTGATTAAGAAAATAAATCAAACTTTGCTGGATTCTGCAGCATTGTCTTTAGTTTTCTTTAGTTCACTGCTACAATTAAAATCAAAACTGAGATCAATTATTGCCGTACATAGAGGGTTGTGATTGTGTATAATCCCCCATCTGAATAAGGATCTGAATTATGTGCTCACTACCTTACTGTAAGATTCTTGATTGCAGTTTGCAACTTCTCAACTCTAACAACGGATTCAATGGTGGATGAAGTGTATGAAGATCCAGTGGCAAAGATGTACTAATAGTTATGCATGGTATGTGGAATATTTGGAAGGAAAGGAGCCACCGTGTCTTCAACAAACAAGGCAAACCTATCGCGAGGGCGCATATTCGTCTCCTCAACACCTGTAGTGCTTTCTTTGGCGACTAATTCGATTGCCAACTAGTGCCTAGTGGGGGTTCGGTGGCTTGAACCTTGTACCAAGCTGCATTGTAAATCATACTCTATTCTTCTAACTGAAGGGCAGCGGTCCTGCCAGTTTCTGGAAAAAAAGACAGTTTCTGAAAAAAAGAGAGACCTTATTAAATAAATTGAAGCACCATGCAATGTATCTTCTAGTTATCAGCAGTTCTCACAAGTGAATGTTTTGCTCTAAGATAACTTCCATTTTGTATTTTTTATACTCCCTAGGTACATTTGATATGGGTTGATGTTAGAGCATAACTAGGACTGGTTCCACCCTTTACTGCCGGATTGCATTTTCTCCCCTTCATCCAGAGGACTTTGGAATAAGAAGTCCAACTGAGATTAACTACACTGGTTGATAAATTTAACTTCCTGTGGAGATTTGTAGTGGGTTCCAGAAACTTGATTGTATGGTCTATCGAGCTGTTTTGTAAGTGCATCCATGCCCACTGAACCTGATTGTAAGGAGATACTGAGGAGATGTGGCATAGATAGATGAGTGAAGGATAAAACACATGGCCGCCATTTTGCCTTCAGCTATATTATCATGGTGTACTGGTGTAGCGTCGCTCCATTTCAATTCCCATGCGATTTTACTTGCTTCTGTGCATCACTTGCTAGAATGGCTTACAGTTGATCTGCAAGGGCAGATGAGGAGATTGCAGGATTTGCTGGCTCTTATGGCTATGAAATGATGAGGAAGATAAACTTGTTTGGAAGTGGACGAAAATGGAATTTTCAGTGTCCAATCTATGTACAGGCAAATCTGTAGCAATGGAATTGACAGATCTTTCAAACACTTCTGGAAGGCAAAATTACCCCTGAAAATTAAGGTGTGGCTGTGGTTGATTTGGCACAATGCACTATCCACCAAAGATAACATGATAAAAAGGAACTGGGTGGGAAATGCAAAATGTCAGTTCTGTGACCTAGATGAGACTATCCATCATCTCTTCTTTGAATGTTATGCTGCTAAGTATGCGTGGAGTTGTGTAGCTCACTCCATTGGTGCCACAAACCGTCTTGCCTCTTTCTCCCAATTCTTCTGGCGATTTCCACAACATCTGAATACCAGCCGAAGTGTTCAAATCACTTGCATTGCTGCTATCTGCTGGTCTATTTGGAAAATTTGCAATAGAGCTTGTTTTGAGGGTAAGTTGATATATTCTCCGGTGGAACTAATCTGTTATGATTCTGTCTTTATGAAATATACTGGGCAGGTTTACACATGCCTTCGGACCAGAAGGTGCTGCGGGCTGGTGCTGATGCTTTACTCAGTGGCAGACCCAAGAATTATTTGAAGCCTGAACAATGTATTTTAAGGCTAATGACACTATTTTTTGATCAAATTGTCATCAAATTAGACTTGCTGGCCGGTCAGAAGCCTGGGCACGTGCCCGAGCTTAGGGACTGTTAGGTCCGCCTATGGTTTTACTCTATCTTGCTGTGGGAAGGAGCTCTGATTGAACTGCTGGTCCTCTTCTTCTCTGGGAAAATGATCTTCAAGATGATAGAAGTGAAGATGATGGGGAACAAAGGGGCACAAAACGCTCGAGGATTCTGATTAAGTTGTTGTGGGGGGGAGGGGGGGGGAGGGAAGTCTCTGTTAGACGGTGCTCTCTTTTTGTTTCTTTCTGGGATGAGCAGGCGGCCTTTTGCGCTGACCTGCTTTCATTTCGTTCTGGTGACCTGCTGATCTTTTCTGTACATAAAACTTGCAGTCTTTTCTTTCTAGTTTCTAGCAATGGAACAAGACAGGTGAAAGGAAACAGAGGTAAGGTGAATCGCTCTGGTAATGAAAATCGATCCATGGGATCGCTTAAAAAAAATTGCTTGCTAGAATGATCACTTCAATTAACCTTATTTGTTACACCCGGTTATTCGTCACACACTTCTGCTTCGGTCCCCCCCCCCCCCCCCCCCCCCCTCCCCACTTCTTTCAAACTTTGACAAACAAAAACTCGATACCGATTGTTTAGAGTACCGTACGAACCCATCCGAAATCCGTATGGTCCTCTTAGACGTATACTCACCATATACGTATACTCATGTGCGCATGCGGTAGGCGAAAATCGGAAGTTATATAACAACAACAAAAAAATTTAAAATATAACATGTAAAGACGTAGGGGTAAGTACTTTGAAATTCGTAGGAACCAGCTGAATCAGCTCGAATTCTATATTTTCTGCACATTCGAGAATTAACACTGGTCTGCAAGATATTTGAACATTGAAATCATTTGTGTGCTGTTTTTTCTTGCTCGAAAATAAGAATCATCCTTGTGCATTCACATACCCTTTGTGCATGTGGTTATATGGCGATGTTGGAATTTCCTCATTTCCTGTGTAGCAGTACATATACAAGCTCAGTCTTCGTAGTATTGCATCGCCAAGATAATGCTCATAAGCCCAAGTTTAGTAGGTAGAAACTTAATGGCTTAACATGGTCCACGTGGCTACCTGATTACTGGAGTCATGGAGAATGGACTGCTCGTGTGATAGCATGTATCTACAATGTGATAAGTTTGTTGACTACCATTTGCAGGCCACACAAACAAATGTAGATAGTCTTTCCGTATATGCAAACATACACAAGCCAAACGTGCTGACACTCATGAATCAAATGATCAAAGATTGTAGATGCACCTGGATCTTTGACACCGGAAGGGGCTATTCACTTAGTAACAGTTGGGAGTCTGGTTCAATATTTTTGGATCAACTTGGAACTAAAAATATTGAAGAGTAAAAAGAAGTTGGCAGAGAGAGAGCGAAAAAAAGATGGGAAGTTGCACTGAATCTGGAATTCAAAATCAAATAGCGAAACTAGAAAATATAATAGTTATATTACAGCAGACTAACATCATCTCTATTTTCCCATAGAACATAGTTGAAATAGAAACCTAAATGACTATATTTTCACCGGAAAGACCTCATTCTGCTATGTCCCTGTTAGATTCTTCATCAGTAACATTTGTAACATGCCTCTTCAGCGCTGTCAGATGACTGCTGTGAGACCCTGGCACCTTCCTGGAATAGACTTCAGTAGGAGACAAGCTGATCTTCAATGTCCAGACATTTTTCTTCAATGTCCAGACATTGGCAGTGAGAGTTCGAAATTCATACTAGCGAATGTCGTGTTAGAAGATTACTCATTTCACTCTTGTATATTTTTATTTTTATTAGAGACTGGCAATTCTAGAATATTGATTGTACGATCTACCGTGGGGGGCTGAACTGCATCTATGCACACAGGATCAAAATTAGAATGAGTTTTCAGAAACTTGTGAACATTTTTTTTTGGAAATGGACGTTTTTATTACTTTGAGTAATGTTTACATCCGGCCTCTGCATAACTAGGATGCACACAGCCGCATAAACCACATAGAAAGTGAAAACAGAAAGTAGACTAAAATTACAAAAATCACCAACAAAACATAAGCCTCAAACTATGGCAGATCAATCCGCAAATCACACGGCCATCCATGTCGTCAGAAAATATCCCTCGTCGTGTCCTCCAATCGCATACACCCATCCACAAACAAGTCGCGAAACTCCATACATTGGAGAATAGTCCATGATCGAAGGATAGCCATGGCCCGATAAATAACCTGCATGGGAGAAGACATAATGTTATTAAAAATATTTTCATTTCTATATAGCCATAGCGACCAAATAATTGCAAGCACTTCCACCCTAAATAAATTCATGTATTTATCATCTATCTCATGCAACCAGTTACCAAAAACATTGGCCACTGAACGAGAGAAAGATAAACCAGACGCTATTTGAATGAATGACCATATAGAGCGAGTAAATTTACAATGGAAGAATAAATGACGAATTGTCTCATCATGATGACAAAAAACGCATTGTGTACTTCCATGACAATTCCTTTTTATAAGATTATCTTTTATAAGAATTACTCCCTTGCGGAGATACCAAGCGGATATCTTCGTCTTTAGGGGTACTTTCATTTTTCAAATTTTACTATTATCATCTACCGGAATATCAGGTTGAATCAATGCTCTATACAATGAGTCAACTGGCAATTTACCACTTTCTAATAATTTTCATTTGAACTCGTCCACACCGTTTGACAACAATATCATGGATAATTGTAATAGAATATTATTCCAGGATATCAGTCGAGGACCTATGAGACTTCTTCTGAAAGACACATTAGGAGATTAGATTCTATTACCATTAAAAGTGTATTCCTATTGTGCCTAACAATCGAATATAGAGCTAGATATTGTTCACGAAGATAACTTTGGCCATGCCACTTATCTTTTCAGAATCTAATCTGTGATCCATCCTTAATATTAAAAGTACCAAAACAAAAGAAATATTTCTTGGACGCTATTATTCCTGTCCAAAAATGTGAGTCACCGGCTTTACAACCCACTTGAGACACAACTTTGGAGCTCACATATTTCCTCCATAAAATGGTTTGCCAGACACCATCTCCAGTCAGTAGTTTGAATAGCCATTTACCCAGAAGCCCAGTATTCTTGGCTTGCAAATCATGTATGCTAAGTCTGTTGTATTCTTTCGGTCGGCAAACCATATTCCATATGGCCATTTGATTTTTTTTACTATCCACTTGTCAAAAGAATCTTAATCAGAAATAATCCACTTTATTCAAGACACCTTTGGTAACTAGAAAAACGAGATCATATAAATTATCATGTTGGTTAGTACTGAATTTATGAGTACAAGTCTTCTCCCAAGGGATAGCAATTTTCCTTTCCAACTATTAAGACGTTTTGGAGACTTTACTCAACGAGTTTTCATTCAGCAATTGTGAGACGCCGATAGTGAATCGGTATTCTCATAGTTGATTGGAAATTGCCCCTAAACATAGCCGAAAATTTCAGCATATAGGTGGGCCTCGTTTTGAGCCCCGCCAAAAATAATACATATCACTCTTATGAAAGTTTATTTTCAATCCAGAGAGTTGCTCGAATGCTGATAATATTAATTTCAGATTCTTAGCATTTTTCAGACCGTGTTTCATAAATAAGATTGTATCGTCAGCGTATTGAAGAATAGAGAGTCCACCATCAATAAGGTGAGGAACTAGTCCTTCAATCTGGCTATCAGTCTTGGCTCTCTCGATAAAGATAGCCAACATATCAGCCACTATATTAATTAAATAGTATAGGCGATAGTGGATCCTCATGTCTCGGTCTCTTCTTGGTCTAGAAGTAATTGCGAGTGTCAGCGTTTACTTTTATGGCAACACTATGTCCCAACACAAATGATTGTATGAGAGCACGCCACTCCTCCAAAAAAAATCTTCCATGCGGAGTGTTTGCTAGATGAAAGACCAATTAACTTTGTCATATGTCTTTTCAAAATCAATTTTCAACAGTACACCATTTAGTTCTTTTGAGCGTAGTTCATAGATTATTTTATGCAAGATTACTACGCCATTTAGGATGTTTTTATCTTGCATAAATGCAGTTTGAGAAGGACGGACAATATGGTCAGCTACTGTTTAGTCTAATCGTTCTGTATTATTAACCTTAGGAAGTAAAATTAAGTTGCCAAAATTTAGTCTAAAAAAATCCAATTGATCAACCTGTAAAAATCCAAACAAATTCATCAGGTCCTTTTTGATGACTTTCTGGAATTTTTGGTAAAATTTTACTAGAAAACCATCCGACCCTGATGTTTTGTTATGTTCTATTTGAAAAATAACTCTTGGAGGACAGTAAGAACGCGGCTGGAATGTATGTGCAAGTCCTTATCATCCCAAGGAGAATGAGATGTTCGGCATTTTAGGATCGCTTAATGATCTTACATCTAACATAGGAGGGACGGAGAAACTAGGTAGGTTCAGCGAGCTAAAGTAAGAGCAACTCCAACAGATGCTCTATAATTTGGCGTTCTAAAAGTCATATGTAATCGGATATAGCGCGCGGCAACAACACAACCTCCACCGGAGGCTCTATTTTACGGCGCATGTTGAGAAACCAAAAGTGTCCTCCAGCAGAAGCTATAAAATAAAATAGAGCTCCACAAACCTGTATCTTCAACATATGTGTCACAATCAGGTCTCTATATTTTACAAAGAAGACCCTATAATTGATTTGAGAAGAGCAATCGAGTCTCCGACCACTTCGTTTCTACTGTACGCGCACCAAGAAGTCGATGGAGCTAGAACAATCGATTTGGGATATCCACTCTAGCTAGCTGAAGAACATCTACGCGGTAGCTGAAAACCATAACTCACGCTAGCTCAATCGATTTGGAGCAGGACGAGCTAGCTCCATGCGGGCGCGGTGACGGGCAGGCACAACTGGCGCTATTCCGTCCACGGGCGACGCCAACCGGGTGTGGCTGGCGCGATTCCGTCGGCCACAGGCGGACGATGGCCCCGTGCGATTCTAGGCAGTGATGGGAACACGGGCGGTGTGATTCCAGGCGGCGACAGTAAGGAAGGCGGCGCGATTCCGGGCGGCGACGGGCGGGCGGCTGCCGGCAAGCGGCGGCCAAGGCACCGGCAGGGGCGGCTCCATGCACAGGTCAACTTTCAGGATGGCAGTTGAGGCTTCCTGCGTGGACTCGATTTTGCAGCGCGCTGGAGCATACACACCAGATATGGCGCTTTGGATAGTGCAGTATGCCACGCGCATAAAAATATTTCCAGTGTGCTCTAGTTTACAGCGACCACTGGAGCATGAAAAACCGTGTCCGAAACGCTATATTATCAGTTATTATAGCGCATGCACGTTTTAGTTGCTCGAAAGCATGTGCAAAAAGATAGAAATAATATCAAATATTTTTCCTTAATCGCAAATAGAGAGCAAGAAGAAGAAAATGTTCTAGTTAAAAACAGAAAAGGAACCAAAGTGAGAGAAGATAATCTAAAAGTTTACATTACTAATTTTCAGACTAGGGAAGGAGACAGGGATATAGAGTGATGTAGAGTGATTTAGCAGTTTGTACAATAAGGTAGTGTTAGAATAAGAGTCAATGATAACACCAGACACTATTTTCAGACTAGGGAAGGCCTGAGACAGGGATATCTATTATCCCTATGCTTTTTAATATCGTTGTAGCTCATTGCAAGGCTGAAGAGGATGGACAAGTGGGATGCCTCATTCCTCATATTATTGATGGAGGGGTTTAAATTCTATAATATATGGATGATACAATAATGTTTATGGAACATAACCTACAGAAAGTTGTGAACATGAAACTAATACTATGCATCTTTCAACAATTGTCGAGGATGAGATTAATTTTCATAAAAAATGAGATTTTATGTTTTGGTAAGGCAAAAGATGAGGAACGGTATGATTTTTTTTTTGGATGTGAGGCTGGGTCCTTGCCTTTTAGATATTTAGAAATAGCTATCCATTATAGAAAATTAAAAAGTTCATATTGGTATCTAGTTTAAACTCGATTCGAAGGGGAGGTGGGTTGTTGAAAAGGCAAGTTACTATCATATGATGATCACTTAGTCCTAAAAATTCTGTCTTAACAAGCCTATCTATGTCTATGTTGTCGTTTTTTAAAATAGCTAAGGGGTAAGAAAAGAACTAGATTTTTATAGGTCTCTTTTTTGGGCAAAGTCATGAGAATAAAAAAAAGATACAGACTAACAAAGTGGAATATAATCCATAGACCAAAGGATCAATGTGGTCTTTGTATTGAGGTACTTGAACTTAGAAATAAATGTGCGCTAAGCAAATGACTTTATAAACTAATACATGAAGAATGATTGTGGCAGGAATTGCTACATAACAAATACCTCAGCCAAAAAACACTTTCTAAAGTCTAAGCAAACCAACCGACTCTCCCTTTTGGAAAGAGCTTATGCGGGTAAAGGATAATTTCTTTGCTAGAGGCCATTTTAGAATTGGTGATGGTTCTACTATTAGATTTTGAGAGGATACATGGTTGGGAGATACACAATTGGCCATCAATATTCATCCTTTTATAAGATTGTGCAATGGAAATATACTATTGTTGAAGACGTATTAACTTAGGTACAGTTAAATATTGGTTTTAGGAGAGTACTAATTGGTACCAAGTGGACAACATAGCTACACTTGTATCAATGTATTATGATGGTGCATTTGTTTGATGATCCCGATATATTTGTTTGGAATCTAACATCTTCCATGTGTCTTCTCATTAAAATCCATGTATGAAGACCTTATGAATGACTATACGGTCTTCCTTCGAAACTACCTATTGAAATTAAAAATCCACGTCAGGTTAAAATATTTATGTGGTTCCTCAATAAAAATTTTTACTTACAAATAATAATTAAAAAAAGAATTAGGTGGGGCGTACCAAATGTTGTTTTTGTGGGTTAGAGGAAAGAATGGAACATTTGTTTATATCATGCCTTTTTGCTCATCTTTTATGACGTATTGTCAACTTTACTTATAATCTCCCTCCTCCAACTAATGCAACTAATATGTTTGGGAATTGACTGAATAGAGTTGACATTATATCTAAGGCTAGAATTCACATTGGTGTTTCTGCCTTATGTTGATCTATTTGGATGCAGAAATGATGTAAATCTTTAACAATACAAGAAATTTTAATCTTTTGCAGGTTATTTATATGGTGGAGCACTAGGTGTAGCTATGAGTGCTTATACTATCGTAGGACCAACGAGATTCTATGGTTGTTAGAAGCAACCGTTTTCTGATGGTCGCTTGGGACATCTTCATCCAGCATGCTGGCAGCATACTAGTTGACTACAGATGTCTAGTAAGCATATTTTTTTTATCTCTTGTTGGTTGATTTATGTGTCAATTTTGAGCGATCCTTGATTCTGTGATAACTTTGAATGATGATTTTTTTAAACCATGCATAAGCACCGCATGTATTAAAATAGAAGAGGGAAAGCTATTGAAGTGGCGAAGTTTACATAACAACTAAAGCCAAAAAAACCTACTATCACACTGAGTGTAGCAACAACAAACTCCAACCAGATTTACTACCAACTAACAGTCAATACGGAACAAGCGTGGCTTAAGATCCTAGGAGCATGAGACGACCTGAGCTAGCTAGACTCCACTGTTTAGCTTTAGCTTTGATCTGATCTATTAAAACGCTTCATAGGCTTGTAAACTTTTTCGAACACTCTAGCATTTCTCTGAGCACCATATCGACCAGGCAACCAAAATCACAATAGAATTTAGCTTCGTACGACCATCCCTATCCAAAGTGTCTCTTCCTTGTTGCCACCATTCCTTCAACGGACGATTCATGAGTGGGACGACCTGATGCATGCCTGTCCAGGCCAAAATGTTGCTCCAAATAATGTTGGCGACAGCACAGCCGAAGAAGAGGTGTTGTGCATTTTCATCCGCCGCATTGCAAAGCACACATTTCTCATTATGTTGCAATCCTCGTTTGGCTAGGTGATCCGCGGCCCACACTCGCCCTCGAGTGAAAAGCCGGAGGGCGATCTTACACATAAGAGTAGCCCAAGAGTTCCAGATTGCGTTGGCAGAATCACTATTAATTTTTTGCCTTGAAGTGAGTCTGATAAACCGATTTAGTCGTGAAACAACCCTTCACATCCCAGGACCACGACCACTTGTCATCCTCTTCATGAAGAAAAGTAATGATGCTTAATTCCTGATATATTCTGACCACTTGGAGGAAAATGCTAACTATGATTGGATTTTTAATGTCATCGAGCCAATTTCCGTTTTGGATAGCATGCGCAACAGTAGTGCGAACTCTTCTCATAAGCGAGATGAGGTGATAGACATCCGGCGCTATGTCCTTGATGGTTCTGCCGTTTATCCATTTGTTTGTCAGAAGAAGCATCTTTTACCATTTCCAACGACCACTCTAGTTGTCGCGTTAAAGCCTAACATTTTTATCAATAGAACAAGCTAGTGAACACCATGGTTTTTCTTCACCCGTGTGCAGATTCCATGCCCACCGAACTTGAAAAGCATTGCTCATAGTTTCAAGGTTTAAAATACCGAAACCTCCAAAAGGTTTTGGGTGACATACCGCCTTCCGAACTTGAACACCATGATAAACTTTTAGTAAAAGTCTGCGTGCATCAACCGATGCAGATGCCAGGGAAAAAAGATTTCTTAATGATTGTCAAAGGAGACCTACCGAGTTGACCACTTTGCAAATTTTGACAATGTTTTAAACAATTTCAACGATGTTAGGTTCGTCAGTTTTGGCAGATAAATGCTTTCTGGCCTAAACCATTAGCAGATTTTCTTTTCCTCCTTGCTTGCTTGTTAGAAGAAAGCATTAGCAGGGTAACACTAATACCGACTTGTAGTTGTTACTAATCTTGCTCGTTCTATTTCGGAACATTTTTGCCTAATCGGAAGCTAAAGCAGTTACTGTTGGCCATGACTTAAACTAGGTCAAAGAAAAAGAGTAACGTGCCTACTTGGACCCAACCGTTCTGCACTAACTACTTACTAACTACCCCATTCAGACGATCCTTCCATTCTAACACAAAAATCCCCCAAATTAAAAAGTCTCCGCCTCCCTCGCGCACAAGCCATGATCAACCTTTCAAGTTCCACATCTTGGAATGACATAAAGAAAACACAAACCATTAAGCCGTGCACTAGTAATTAATAGCAGCAATTAACCTGTAATAAGCAGTAGCCTCTACTCTTATAAGTTCCATATGTCACAAAACAAAAAGGAACTTCATCACAACTAGGATTATGCGTATATGGAACCAACAATTACTAGGACTAAGACTTCAAATGGATGTGATAATTTTCGCATTGAATCCGGCTCCAGGTTCATTTTAAGGAATCCATATATGTTTTCAAACAACTCTTGTGGATAAATGGGTATCCGAATCCGAAGTTGCGCCCATACACTGTATGATTGGATTATTTTGATTAGGATCATTCGTATGTTTCAAACCGGATTATCCAATTTTCGAATCAAAATCCAATGCAAAATCTGTCCCAGTTAGTAGTAATAGAGTTGCGGAGTTCATTTGGCAAGGACGTCTACGTCTGAATTCTACCACCACAGAGTGATGGTTCAACTATTCCTTTTGTATTTATACCATCTCGTGAATGCTTTAATTTTTAGTATAAATCATGTATGTATTTTATTAACTCATTAATGTTGCAATTTCAAAAGGTTAAGGTTGTGCTTGGTAGCAAAGTTTTTTGTGAAGTATTTCAGCAGTACTATAGTTTCTCAAAATACCACATTTTTTAATATTTTGATGTGTTTGGCTATGTAGGTGCAAATGAACCTATTACGGAAAATAAATAAAATTAAAATTTTCAAAAAAAATCTGAACAAAAAAATCGCATATATGTTCGAACATTCTGTGCCCGTACATAAGTTTTCAGAAAGAATGAACATTTTATGTGGCTTGTGTAAAAATATAAAAAACATGTTCGTGAATAGACAAGTTGGAGCACTGAAAAATTTCTTTTTTACATGGGATATCTAAAATGTTCTTTTCATCCGCAAAACTTGTGTACGAACATTTAGTGTCCGGATATACATGCAATTTTTTTCTATTTTTTTTGACATTTTGAAATACGGTTTTCACACAATGAGTTCATTTGCACCCGTGAGCCGAATTGAATTTCCGAGTATTAATACTTTAGTATATTTCAAAGCGTGCTATTTTTTAAGTATCTAAACTTAAGTATTGTTAGCCCAACCACATTTTTTAAATATTTTTGATGTGTTTGGCTATGACTAAAAACAACTTTAGTATCTTTCAAAACGTACTACTCCCTCCGATCCAAATTAGTTGACTTGGATTTTTCTAGATTCGGTTATATCTAGACATGATTTAGTATTAGATTTATCCATATCTTGATAAATTTGTGTCAACTAATTTGGATCGGAGGGAGTATTGTTTTTGTAATACTTTAGTTTTTGAAAAACTTTGTTGCCAAACTAGGTCTAAATCCCTTTGAAGTTTTGCTAGGAATATAATTCCCTACCACCGCTAGAGTATTTACTTGGCTATTTTTGTTTTCAGTCCAAGTCCACCGTGTTTCCGATACGAATCCGTGGGCTGGTATGTTCATGTTTGAATCTGCCACCGAGGAGGTCATCAATGAGAATGTTCAATATTATGCAATGCGGGAGGCGAAGAAAAATTGTTAGCGGAATCCCAGGGAAAATATATATGGTAAAAAAAACTATGGTAACAATAAAAATCCAAACCCCTAGCTAGCATGTACCCACAATTGTTAGCTAGCGCATGGAGTAGTACCGTGTGGTGTGAATGGGGGTATTCGTGCAGTGTACGTTCTCCACGTACTCTACATAGCGAAATCTCGAAACATCACATACCTAACGCGCGCTTTAGTTGACAGTTTCTGAAGTTTCCGAAGAAGAAATTAATAGCCACCGAGTTTCTGAACCGTGCACACAACAGTGTCACATCTCCTCTCCATTCAGCAGCGCACCAAACACAGGCGATTTGGTGCAGATAGAGAGCCCGGGGAGACGAAGGGGATCGAAGTAGGCACCCGCCGCCCGGCAGGCCGGGCGCTCCCCATATTTAATGGCGTCACCACTTCCTCACGCCTCCAACGTCTTCTTGCATCCCGTCCCAACCCATTCCTTCTTCTCAATATCATCATCACGCATACCATCAGCCCGATCATGTTGTCACCTACTGCTAGTAACGTGTAAGTGCAACCGCTCCGATCGATCGATCATTCGAGCTCTATATATCCCGCGGCGAGCTGATCAGCTCCCACCGTCCTCCCAAACCCAGAACACCCGCGATCACCAGCCAAGTTCATCGATCAACCGATCTGACCCGAGTCTAGGGAGCTAGCTAGGGGTGCGGCCATGGGGGTCAAGCAGCAGCGGCACCGCCACTGCGCCATCTTCCTCCTCCTGCTCGCGGCCGTCTCGGCGGCCGGCGGCGAGTTCATCACGTGGGAGGACCTGACCATGCCGGCCCTGGCGGCCCTGCCCCCCCGCGGCATGCCGGTCGAAGAAGGCGGCATCAAGTCGGCGGCGCCGCGCCACGGGGGCGTGCCGGCTCTGAGCACGATCGTGGTATCGCAGGACGGGACGGGCCACTCGCGGACCGTGCAGGGCGCCGTCGACATGGTTCCCGCCGGCAACGCGCGGCGGGTCAAGATCCTCGTCAGGCCCGGCGTGTACAGGTGAGGGGGCGATCCGGCCATCCCCTCGATCTCTTGTAGTAACTGCCTTCAAGACTTAATGGGGCCATTAAAGTTGCAGCGCGTGTTCTTCCTTCCTCCCTAGATTCTGGACAGCCAGTTCTAGCAAGTACAGAGCTATGTGTTTGCTGCCTACTGCTACTGGTAGCAGCTAGTCATTCTCCGTTTCCATCTTGGTGTCTGCAAACTGGAATATGCTGGCTGGCTGCTAGATTTGTATGCTGCTTCTAGTTAGTTGGTAGAATATCACATTCTTTTTATCATGTACTACGAAGTAGTAATTCAGAATGATTCAAACTAGTAAGAGTACTAGTAGCTAGCTCTCCTACATTTTGTTGAGCAACTTTTTTCGTTTCTTAAAGCTGCACGGCGCAACTAACGAGCTAGATGTGATGTGGTGTGGCTGCAGGGAGAAGGTGACGGTGCCGATCACGAAGCCGTTCGTGTCGCTGATCGGCATGGGCACTGGCCGCACGGTGATCACGTGGCACGCTCGGGCGTCGGACATCGACCCGTCGGGGCACCAGGTCGGCACCTTCCTGTCCGCCTCCGTCGCCGTCGAGGCAGACTACTTCTGCGCAAGCCACATCACCTTCGAGGTACGTAGCTTAGCTAGCTCCTGCTGAAAATCGCCGGCGACCATCTGTTCTTGCATCCAGTAGAATGTGATAACGTGATCGGTGCAGAACTCGGCCCCGGCGGCGCCGCCCGGGGCGGTGGGGCAGCAGGCGGTGGCGCTGCGGCTGTCCGGCGACAAGAGCATGCTGTACAGGTGCAGGATACTGGGGACGCAGGACACGCTGTTCGACAACATCGGGAGGCACTACCTGTACAACTGCGACATCCAGGGCTCCATCGATTTCATTTTCGGCAACGCAAGGTCCCTGTACCAGGTACTGCCAGATTGTCCAGGATTTGATCTTGCGCGTCCAAAACCAACCATAACCAAAAAAAAAAAAACTGTCCTTTTAGATACTGACCACGTACGCCCATTAGGTAGGGATTAGCTGCCTATGCTACTATTTTGGTGCTGAGTTCGCCACCTTGCCATCTCCATGTCTCCCCTTCCATGGATCAGAATAATAATTCTTGGCATGCAGTTGCAGCTGCATTGTTGAGTTGCTATCACAGAAATTTTTCACAGTTCAGGCATCCACCAACCCCTGCCCATTCAATCCTGTTTCTTACAGCGAGCACGGCTTTGACACTTTGTTTCCTCGCTTTCTAACATGTAGGCTCTCTAGTGTCTGGTGGCGCACACAGCTTGATTAGCACTTAGATATATAGCTACTAGATTAGCCAGCAACAGCTCAGTGGGATAATCCGGTACCTAGGCACTTGGTCCCGCACAATGCCCCCAATGCTAGCTCTTGCACAAATCCGTGCACAAAAAGTTGTCAATGAACGCGACGTTACATGCCATGCTACGGTCTAATCTTTTGATGATGTTGATAGTGAACTGAAAGTCTGAAACACGGACGCAGGGGTGCAGGCTGCACGCGGTGGCGACGAGCTACGGCGCGATCGCGGCGTCGCAGCGGAGCTCGGCGTCGGAGGACTCCGGTTTCTCGTTCGTGGGGTGCCGGCTCACCGGCTCCGGCATGCTGTACCTGGGCAGGGCGTGGGGGAAGTACGCGCGGGTGGTGTACTCCTTCTGCGACCTCAGCGGCATCGTCGTGCCCCAGGGCTGGAGCGACTGGGGCGACCACGCCAGGACCAAGTATACTTACTCTGTTCTCCTGAGCTACTACTTACCTGATGGTGGAACTGCACGGGCAGTCCGGGTGCCCGATTGATTGGTGAAATCCGTGGGAAAGTGACGCGTCGTCTGGTCTGATGTGTGTTTTGGGCAGGACGGTGCTGTTCGGGGAGTACAACTGCAAGGGCCCCGGGGCGAGCTCGCGGCAGAGGGTGCCGTGGTCGCGGGCGCTCACCTACGACGAGGCGCGGCCCTTCCTCGGACGGGACTTCATCAACGGCGACCAGTGGCTCAGACTGTAGACGACACCACTGTGACCTCCCTACAGGAGGAGAGGAACTTCCACTCTCCAATTCATTCAGATTGTTCTATCTTCACTCACTCGCTGCAGATAATGTACCTAGCCAGCCTAGTATAGCAGCTACTTACTACTAGTTGACATGTACTAGTACGACCGTGTAACGGACCTGACACGTCCATATATGTAGTAGCAACATGAAATTCGTTGGCCTTGTGAAAAAAAAAAACATTTTCAGTTGCCTAGAGGCCAGAGCAGAGCGTGTCAATCATGGCGACTAGAGTTTGCATGGATGAAGCAACAGGGCGTTCAGGCAAATGCATCATTCCGCATAACATAACGGAAAATGATTGAGACCTTGGCATGGCATTGCACCGGCACCCACTACGATTTTACTTCAGGGCTCAGGACGCCATAAATACGGTTTGGCACAGCTTGGGAAGGAAGGATTCATTCTGAAACTACCTTCTGAACAGCATGGGGCAGCTGCAGCTGACAGGACGGTCACCAGACTGAAATCAACTGCTGGAAAAAATCATTGCACAGCTTAAATGCAGCAGACCAACAACAGCCACTCTTCCTAGTCTAGCACAAGGAAACGAGGACAGGAATGTTCTCAGACAGATGGAACAAGTTATGCGACCGAGGATTAACTTGAAGCAAAAGACCAATCAGATCATACTACTATACAATAGGTGATGTCTGGTAGTTTGCAATCCATGGATCTGGTGACAGATACACGAGAGAGCTATGAGCAAAATACATAAACTAGGAACCATATTGTGTATGAGAGATGTGGTGAAGTCGACAAACTCTGCTATCAGCGACCTACTAGAAGTAAAACCCCTACTCCGCTGGGGGTTACATTACCATATCTATAGCTATGTACATCAAGTCCAATGAGGTTTGAGCTTCCCAAACCTCACAACTTGCTGACGTCTACCTCTACGCCTACTTCCCCTTCACAGTCTTGTTCATCATCATCGTCGTCGTCGTCATCCCTAGGCCGCTTCCCTAATACTGTTTGCTTCTCATCCTCGGCAGAAGCAGAGGACTTGTCAGTCAAACTGAATACTTCATCGTCGCAGTGCTGTTCAGAGTCATCATCCCTTGGCCGCTTCCCTAGTAATGTTTCCTTCTCTTCCTCTACAGGAGTAGCTGCCTTATTTGTCAAACTAAATACTTCATCATCGCAGTGCTGCTGTTCAGCATCATCATTACCCCTAGGTCGCTTTCCTAATACTTTTTGCTCCTCGTCATCTACAGAGGCAGATCCCTTATCAGTGAACGCTTGCCCATTGCAGTTCTGTTCCACGGCATCATCCCTGGGCCGCTTCCCTAATATCGTTTGCTTTTCATCCTCTACAGCTGCACAAGCCATGTCAGTTAAACTAACCTCGGCTTGTGTATCAGGTACTGTTTCTTCCCCATTGCAGTTATATTCAGCATCATCGCACCTCGGCTGCTTCTCCAATACTGTTTGCTTCTCATCATCCTCTATAGAAGCAGTGGCCTTGTCAATCAAACTAACCTCAGTTTGCGCATCAACTCCTGTCTGTTTATCTCCACTGGAGTTTGCTTGCACAGCTGTGAGCTCTTGGTCAGACATTGCAGGATTAGAGTCCAAACCACCAGTGGATGTCAGGTTATCAGGTTGCTTAGTTTCGACACCAACCGAAGGTATTCTTGACAACACGTCTGGCTTCCTTTCTATATCTACCCAGCGGCTCTTCACCCAATCTTTTGAAATTCTTGTGTCATTTAGCTGGCATACACGAAAAAAGTTTTCACCTGGAACAACAATATAACTGTGTCAGGCAGGCCCTTCCTTTTGTTGAAAATTGCAAAAGTAACCTGGAGAAATACAGAAAACATAGGGGACATGTAGCGGAAAATTTTCTATCACATGGAGTACAAGAATAACATTTTTTTTCTCCATCTACTGGATTGCCTCCACACATTTGCAAGCAATTCTACAATAAAATATAGATAATGGTGAATCATGATATGACTTTGGAAAGTCAATCTTTTTGGAATTTACACACTGATTTATACCTTAACTGAAGTAAAATATTTGTTGAGCTAAATGAAATGGAGTGCCTCAAGTTTTATGGCTATCCAATGCGCTTTCTAGTAAGTTATGTATTTACAAACAGCGGTAGTATATATTACTTGCAACATATTCTTTCCAGGTTCCAACAATAACAATTTTGCAAATCAGAAAATTTACTCTACTCCCAATGCCATACCAACACCATGGTGGAAAAAACACAATACACTACTCTTTGATACTTACAGAAGATATTTTCTCATTATTATATGCAGAACACCTATCTTGTGCTAATAGTAACATGGAGAAAACTTTAGAAAAAGTGTGGCACCAGTATGAGGGGTAATGGGAAAATATTCCCTTTTTTGGGATTACAGTAACATAGTTATGCATACATCATATCATCTTTCGGAATAGATTAAAACTGAAGAGAATATATGGAGTACAAAAGTTGAAAATGGATTTTTGTGGGATATAGTATGACACAGTATATCCATATATCACAGCATGTTTCCAACAACTGGGGGGGTCTAGCCTAGCAGAAAACAGCACTTTTTACCTGAACCATTTAGATTTTATTCTCTTAGCTTGAGTATCACACCAACATTCTATCAAGACAAAGTTAAGTATGGGAAAACATCATTTCAGTAAGAAAAGGCACCTGGGAAATATATTTGCAGGCTATCAGATGCACCGGAATCTGTACTGATGACAATTCCTTCCCACCAGCCGCTAAATTGCCAGACATCAACAGCAGTTCCAGGTAAAAGAGTGGCATCATCAACCAAAGTATTTTGTTGAGGACGTGGCCTAATTCTGAGCCTGCCTCGGCATCTTAGTCCAAGTTTATCAGGAAGAGCCAATGTAGATGCAGGTACACGCTCCTACACGCAGAATAAGAGAAGTCCAACTGAAACGTCAAGAAATAACCTCAACATTGCTATCAAATATACACTTATGCAGAAAAAATAATAGATTGTCATATTAAGGAAAATAGGAGTAACAAGATGCCAAATATTGTGATATATTTTCTCTTCAAATGCATAATCCAGCTTAATGGTCATACTAAGATATGTTAGTCATACCTCCAGTCTACCACAATCATCAGCATTTTGGAGATCATCATATTCAATTTTCAGTTTGTTATGACTAGTACATGGCTTCAGAACTGTACACCTGAACCAGCAGCCTACAATGCCACTGTCCTGAGACAAGACCTCTATCTTGTCGCCAACATTGTAGGTTGACACAGGCTGATTCTGGGGGCCTATGAACTTAACTGAGATATGTTTTCCAGGAGATTGCTTATTATTTAGCTCCTGATAAGATGGTATAGAGTCTGCTTGTGGGCCTCGGCAGATTTTGGTACCCAAGCATTTTGAATAAAGCCTCTCAAACTGCTTCGAAAACTTGGTCTTCCCAGGTGAGCAATGTTTGACTACCCTTGTGATATCAGATCCATCTTTTTCTTGCTCAGGTGAAACTTTCAAGGACAAAACAGCAGCTTGACTAAAATATCCACGCAATGTTCTCAAGTCAAAGTGCTTAAATTTATTTTTGCTGTACTGACGAAAGCAGAAACGCATCCCCACCAAAGAACAATTTGGCAATGTGTCCAGACATTTTTCATAATGCTCGGGGGTTAAAACTGTTGCAATATCATCGACACACTCGACACTGATTACTTGAGAATAAGAAGTGATGAAAACTTCACAAGGATGAGGAGCAGGAGGAGGTATAGCACAAGCAAATTCCTGGTTCTGGTGAAACCAACGCACTTTAACCTTCTTAAGTCCCTTCTTATCTTCATACATATCCTCCAAGTATGCAAGATAGCGATTTTCCTCCTCCGACATGACGAGCGCAAAAGAGTGGGTCTGCCAAATGAGACATCATATACAATTAAAAAATCATCATCAGTAACGAAGTTTAGAGACAGTCAATAACAAAACTTACAGATATTGTGGTTCCATTACGACAAAAGGCTTGATAGTGCTGAAGCTGCTTGCTACAGGTCCAGAATGGACCAGACCACATAATATCTGAACTGCAAGTTGTTCCCTAACAACGTAATTGAAAAAATATCAACATGTTTACAAAAGATGTAGAGAAACCATATGCAAAGCTACAAATGATTGCATACCAGATTGTGACACACAAAGCTACCAGTTTCACTGTATCCATCTAATCCGACATAATTGCTCATGGGAGGTCCAAATTTTGAAAAATCTGGAATGAACAACATGCCATCAGATATTAATATCACTGAGGCACAATCCAACAAAAATAATACAGGTGTTGATCATACAAGTTATATGCTTATATGTTGAACAGGAATGGCCAGAAAGGCAGTTGAAACATTATGCGTAAGAAATGCAACCAGGAAAAGAATAGTTGCAAAGAATGTGAAGAAGCTCAGAAGGTCCATCTCTTTCCAATGGGATTGGAAACCGAATGTAAATAAATAAAAGAAGCAATTTCCTCAAACAGCATCTGGCATACTTATTAAACATATGAGAATATTGTAAACCAGTAGTTTGCTTTCTTTTGCCAAAACAGAGGGAGCCCTATTACTATAGTTGCTTACAGCTTGAAGCCTTGGACTTTTCTCGAGCGTGACTCGGATTTCACCTGTGAAACTCGCCTGCCACTATTTTTTTTCTTCGAAACTATGCAATCGAGTTGGCACTCACATGGCTTTTTTATTCCATTCAGAACAATATGGCATTTTCATATTACGATGGGAAAAGACCACATAATTAATCTTATCCAACACATTGTCACTCCTACCAGGCTACCACCAACAAGTTGAATAGAAAGCATAGGTGGTTTATATCTTCAGCAGCAAATAAATCAAGATAACTAATAGAGTATAACTGAATCTTAACTAGTATGAAGATGCTTGTGGCCACGGGAGTCATCTCAAGTGCGGTGGTGCAGGCCGAGCTTTGGTGATCAAGGGATGATGAAGCCATCTTGGAGTGGGTTAAAGCTCTCAGCAGTTCCTGGGTGCCCTTGGTGAAGTTAGCACTTGGTATTCTTAGTGGTTGTCATTTGCTGGGTAGTGAATCGTACTCTGCTTTTTTCGATAAAGGAATCGTCTTCTGCTAAGCGGCTACGTTGCCATGCGGCATACTTCCTGTTATCACCATAGTACTTCTCTTGCAAACTGGAGTCCATGTCATTCTGCAAGACCTCTTTGTCTGGCTTTCTAATCAAAGTTCGACCGCAATTAGCTTTTCTCTAAATAAACACGGGTATGTTTTGTTTATGCCTAAAACCTACCCTACTGTATTCTCGGTCCTGACCAAAATGATGTACCTTGTTTGGATGGTTGCCAAGTTTCCTGGCATGGCATTGCCTCTAGGGTGTGCAAAACAACAAACGTGGAAACCATCCAAACTGGCCAGTGGTCACCTAGTTCATTTCCTTTCACAGTTTGAATCCTTGCTCCGAACTAGTGCAAAAAATTAACTAGCCTAAACCAATTTTGCACACCCCTACTTGCCATTTTTCCCACTCTAGTTCAGTTTTCTTGCCAACATTGGCCAAATCATGGACAAGCTTAACCTCCAAAAACCAAACATACCCTAGTGAACTAACCCCAAAGGTTTATTTTTTGTGCTCCACTTCTTCGTTCCTAAAGTCCTGATTAGAAGTACAAAATTTGTTCTACATTAGATTTAAGTGTTGTTTAAAATTTATTCCTGGTGACTGGTACTGCTATGATTATGCAGTACACACATACTACAAAATGTGTGTCAAATTTTGTCTGCTTCCACAATTTTGAATTTGCACTACTCAGGAGTGTTTATTGTTGGTCTCTAAGAAACAACAACCCCATGACTTAGTGTACAATCTTGCATTCATGTACGTATGGCTATTTGTGCGTAGTCAAGAGGTCTCCGGTTTTTCCAAACCGTAAAAGCAAGGAATGGGCATCCCTACTTCTCCATGTTCCTAGTTGTAAAACCACGGTGGAAAAGACTCATGGGAATGTCTATAGAGTGCAATAGAAACCATGTTATCACATGTTACCAATCATCCAACAGACAAAGTATATAAGCTAACACATCAAGTGGTCACCAAAGGTTGATGCAATGAATGTTACCGTATTTCAGTTTGAGATAAATTGGAGCAGAGGACCTCAACTTTGCCATACTATGACGTTTAGGTCTTTTAATTTGCATTACAGTCTGACATGCCCTTTGGAGGTTTGAACATGCCTGATCATGTCTAGGCTACACCAAAACAAGCTTCTGTACTGAGGACTGAGGTAGAAAAATATGCAACTTATAGTTTCTAGAAAAAATACTAGTGCCAAGGTATATATTTATGGCTAAGTTTCTAGGTTTCAGAAACACTGCACAGCATAGCATTTTAACTTGAAGTAACAACAATAAGAGATGGTATGCCTAGTGTCAGCCGAAATCATGTACTCCCAGATGTTTACAGAGACAGAGGAGATGGGAGTTACTTGAGGTGAGGGTCTTGGCCGGAAGGAAAGACTCGAGCCAATCCACCACCTCGCGGCGTGAGCGCCACTTGCGGGCGAACATCCCCTGCCCATCAGCACCACCGGAACCCTCCGGCCCATGGAAGTCCTCTGACACGACGTAGAGCATGTGGCGCAGGCTGCGCTCCTTGCCCACGACTGCGAGGTGAGGCACGCCCGCGGCGTCCTCCAGGTAGTAATGCACGACGCGGCTGCCCCTCTCCTGCGAGAGGAACTCCTCCCTCCACCTCACAAACTCCGGGCCGTCCTCTCTCGCCATCCTTGCAAGGACGCGCCCGGAGCACTAAACGGAAGAAGGGGCACCTTTGGCAACAGGGAAGCGGGGAGCGCTCTCTCAGAGGCTTCGGAGAACGCAAGAATTGCACGGGAAGCTTCAGATTAAGGAGGAGAAATGGGGGTTGGGGAACGGCGGCCGGGGATTCCTTTGCAATCCCCGGGGGAGGAGGAAGTCTGGGGATTCAAAGGGACTTGGGGGCAGTTCTTGCTGGCCAAATCGGCTTGAATCGGAAGGGGTTCAGGCTGACCAAGAAGCCTTCCATGGAACCAGGGGCAGCAGCGAGCGGGTTCTCGGGCTGGTTTGCCCCAGAGGAAAACAAGGAATTTCAGAAGAAGAAAAAATACTCCAAGAAAGATGGCGGCGGCGCCGCGGCGGTGTTCTCGAAAACCCGCAGCAGGAGGCGGTCCGCGTGCAAGGCCCCCTCTCCCGAGGAGGCGGGGGCGGCGGAGGAGGAGGAGCGAGCTGGGAGGTGGGAGGGGGAGGCGGACAGGTGGGAAGGAGGCGAAGAGGAGGAGGGTGAGAGGGGCCAGAGGCGAAGAGGTGGATGCTTGAAAGAGGAATCTACTGTGTTCTCTCTTTTTCTCTATCTCGCGTGGTTTTCGTTGGGGCTGAACGTGAAAAAGTGTCTGGGTTTTCCTCGTCTTGTAAAACTTGGAAGAAACAAGGTCAAAAACAGCCCTGACATGAGACCTGTGAGGTGAGTTTCGTTGAGCATGGTTCTACCTGCCATGTTTTATTCCTCGTCTTCACTTTCTCCAGCCCAACTGTTTGATGCATTCCATACTAGTAACTCTAATTATGATACCTACATGGCCTTAAAAGGCCTTCACTTTTATGTTTGACCTAACTTAAGTTCTTAGCTTATTATTTGTCTTCTATGTGCGTCTGAAGAAAAAGCATAAACTCATTAGAATAACAGAAATTGCACCCAAAAATGGAATGACGAAATTCTTGTTGATTGAATCGTTCCTCATTCTCTTGGTTTTAATTTGAAATGCTCTGATGGGTTGTCGCTTCCGGTTGTTTCCTAAAATAAAACAAAATTGTGGTGATTTAGAGCTAGGAGATTTTCTAGCTCACGTGTTCTTTTAGGATTAAAAGAATAATTACTTGAGGCCTCGAATTTATTTTGTATGCTCGAAAATTATATAGCATGAAATCGTGGGCTCTTGTTTTCAATGCAAACTTAGCAAGTTCATAGCCTTACCATCTGGACAAAGAAACAAAAACTTATTAAAACAAGAAACATGAGCCCTCCCGCTAACAAGAGGTCGAGATCCACCACCCCTCCAAGGCCATCGGGGGTGGGGCTGACTGGCGGCAGCGGAGGGCATGCGAACCCTAGCCACTGTTTAGGTAGCCTGCTACTTTTCTGTCTTGGTACTTGTTCGTTTTGTGGGTAACTATTGTGTGTTCTTCTCTCCACCCTATCCCCTCTCCAATGGTGTGTCTAGCGTCGTTTGAGGGCACTTGGAGTTGTGTTCCCGGTGATCTTTGTCTTTGGGGATCTCTTTGATTTTTGTTTTCATTTATGTGGTTTCAGGTCAATGTCTTTTGATCTATGGGTGTCATCATTGGTGATGGTTGTTTCTCTCGTGCGTTGGTCCCTTCGGATCTTAGCACGATGACTTTATGTCTGCCTAATACAACAATCTTTACTACGAGAAGCTTTGTCTCCGGTGATGGAGGGGCGAGGACAGCATCTTCGGATCGTGCTAGTGTTTATAATCGTCGCTAGGTGGTCCAAGAAACTATTTATAATTTTTTTACTCTTGGGGCTCTTTATACTATTGTTGATGATATAAATTAAACAGTCCACACCAAGTGTAAGTAAGCAAGTTAGATCTAGCTTGAATTTGTAGTTTTTTAGCTCTTTGAACATTAGTAAATTTAAAGAGAAATGCATTTTTCTTTTTAACAATGATACGAGTATCAAAGGACCCTAACAACTACATTCGTTAAAACATCGACGGGAACAATTTAACAACATGACAAAGCAAAATTACAACGCAATCCTAAAATTTGCACTAAGGACCGTGGAGAGAAGATAAGAAACACAATCAAGCCATTGTCCATTTTACATTTATACAATGAGTTAATGTTTAGTGACACATGCTATATTTTTTTACATGCAACATGTTTAATTTCTTCTCGACTTAATTTAAATTACCAACATACAAAATGCAAGTTTATTTTGGCTAGGCATGATTTTATCTTACATTTCTCACATTGTTATTGTCATGGTGGTGGCACGGCAGATTTCATGGGTAGGCTAAAGATGGGCCAATGTGTGTTAGAGGGATCCAGGGAGGGATGATGTAGTGGTTTCTACACACGAACAAGTCACTCGCGATCCTTCCTTAGATCAACAATGGTTACACTTGCTCCTTGAGCTGTATTAGATGGAGAGGAGGAAGAAGCACTCAACTACCCTCTAAGTGTCAAAAAAATCGATCCCCTCTCTGGAGGTCCTGGCTCACCTTATAAAGGGGTGGTCAGGTTACATTAGGGCTGACGTAGACGTCATATTCTTCGAATATGCTCATCTTAACGTGGTAATTCGGTGGGAGCTTTCCCGTGTATCCCTTATATCCACGACAATGACCTAGAGTCCGCGACATGTGAGCATCGGGCTTTGGGACTGTCACCTCATGACGCCTCTTCTGCTCCTCTGTCCCTCTGACCGTTATCTGTAGCGCTTGGCGCTATACAGATTCCTGAGGGGGAGACAGCGTGCGGTCTTGACTTCGGGATTCGCTCTCTCCTTCTCGAGCAAACTTCCTTTTTACTCGGTCTCGCCCTGTATGACTCAGCCAAGCCTCCATCTGCAAGTATAAAATATAGTAGATTATTTGCCGACATATGTAATATGTCAGCCGAGTTAAGCCTTATCAGTCTTACTCGGATTGACCCGGTCCTTATTCGGCCGGCATTCATATTACTCGGCCGTGTCATTCTTTGACCCGACAAATATCTCGGTGGGCCTTTGCCCTTTACCTTAGCTTGACCCTACCTAGGGTCATCCCCCCAACATTAGTCCCCGAAGTTGGTGCGGTCTTGGTGACTTTAGTTGGCAAGGCCACAGTAGATTCATTTTTATCCGGAACTTGAATCCGTGTTGCCGACTTATCTCTCAGTCGGCTTATTTTCATGGGGTGTCTTTATTTTTGCATTGTGGTTTTCCGACTCATCTTGGTTCTCTCCGAGTCAAGACTACAACTGCCGAACCATTCCATTTCTTCCGAGTTATTTCTCTTAGCTTCTCTCGTAAGTTTTGTTCTACGTGTCAACAACCATTGCTTGTCGCCTCATTTTCTAAGCCTCCGCAGTAATTACCAACACGGGAACAATGATCCATGTGAGCGGTCAAGTCTCGTAGTGACTCTTCGATCATTGCAACGGCTATTGTGGGCGGATCGCATCCTGTGTCGTGTAACCTTCGGTGTGGCTCCACTCGGCGGTTGCCAGCGCACGATATACGCGTGTATGCGGCAACCACCACACCTACATGATCCCACGACGCGGTTAGGGGTTATAAATGGGGGCGCGGGGTGAAACCCTTAGTCACTTTCCCCGCTCCCAACTTTCTCATCTTCCTCCTCGCACCGCCACCGCAGAGCTCCATCAGTGTTGCCCATCTTTGGCACCAGTTTATTGTGTAGTGCGCCCGCCTCCACGCTCCTGCTCCACTCTGGCCTTGCTCCGCCGTTGCGACCGTGCTTTCCTCCACCGCGACGGGTCTGTGGCAATCTAGGCCTCTTCCCGCCGCCAGCATTTCTTCCTCCTTCAATTCTTTTGATGAGCCCATGTCTAGCTCCCAAAGCATCGTCGTCGCCGGAGATGAAGACACCGCCACCATCTCTGAGCGACGTTCGTGGCAAGGTTACACGGTGACCCAAAAATAGATTGAGTGGCTCATCAAGACCTGTTGGATCCCGTCCGGGGTAGATTGCGGATTACCCGGCAAGGATCTCGCCCCTGATACCTAGCCAGGTGAGTTCGTTGTTTTTGTTTCCCATTTCGCCTGAGGTTTTGCTCTTCCGCTTAGCGATTTCACCATTAAGTTCCTAGAAACCTTCGGCCTCCAGCCACATCATCTTCCGGCTAATGCCATTGCTTCCCTATCTACCTTTGTCTCGTCCACCGAAGGATACTTCATCCTCTGACCCTCTATAGAACTTTGGGCCAAATTCTTTCAAATTCGAGTTAATGTAGTGTCGAATAAGGATTTGTGCCCCTCCGAGAAGTCTCTGACGCAGTGCGACACTGCCCCCATATCGCCCAGGAAGAAATCTGTTTTCCCCTAAGTTGCGAGCCGTTCTTCTACGTGAAGAACATTGACAAGGAGGACAAGATCCGGCTACCGACCTTCTCAGTCGGTGTGCCCACCAGGAAGAACTGGGATTTTGATCCGAAGAGAAGTAATGCTCTCACTGAGTCATTCGAGATCTGGCTTAAGGAGCAGACCCGGGCCGGACTATGCGGCGACGATCTTATGGTCGCCTTCATCAGCAGCCGGATCTGCCCGCTCCAAAAGCGCTCGCACAAGTTATGCTATATGAGCGGCCCTTTGGATCCGAATAGGGTCTCAACCGTCGAGCTTGATGATGAGAAGATTCGGAAGCGTGTCCGGACCATTTTCAAGACAAATATGGCCGAGGATTGGAAGTGGGGCATGAAGCCCTTCACTCGCAACAACCCTCCTTCCAAGGTAATTCGACTCCGAATCATTTCATTCGAATCATGTACCACTTCAGCTTTATTGAATACTCAATTTCCCTTTGCAATTGCCTCCTTAGAAATTTAATGAGAAGGCTATGGAAGACGGCGAGATTCTTGCTCTTCCTTGGAGAAATGATCGAGATACTTCGTACAACGGCGAGCTTGATTCAGAGGAATTAATTTCGAAATTTGACTCGTCCCCCATCCGAACTCGGGGAAAGGATCCCAACAAACCGAGGATGATGACTCAGACAAGGTTGAAGCTCTCGAGGTAGTTGATGTGGTGCCTCTCTCTTATGCATACCCGGCTCATTTTTTCCAGCTAACCTGGCTGGGCAGGTGCATGACGTGGATCCTATCGCCGTTGGAGGCTAGGGGCAGTGAGGAAATGTGCCCTGCCTCGGATCCTCCAGCCGAGCCCCGCAGGAAACGGGTCAAGGTGCCCGCCATGAGGGTCCCCAAACCCAAAGTGCCTTCCGCTGTTACCGCGTAAGATTTCTTGAACAAATTAACTTTATATTTCTTGTTTCTATCTTTCTTTTTCTGTCTCATTTTTTCTAACTATCTTACTTTGGCAGTGCTCCGTTGGATATACCTCAGAGTTGACCTTGTATGGTTCATGACGGCATCCGAGTTCCAAGCCCGCCTTGTGACGAACCTTCTGCTATGCCGAATAACAGCCCACCGCGGAAGGAGGAAGTTACTGTTAGCATCGGCAACGATGTCGACACTACTATGTCGAATCAGTCTGTTGATCCGATCGCACCTGTCGAGACCATGGAGATTCAACATGCCGAGCCAACGCCTGCCGAGGCGCCGGTTGTCTCGGCCTCTGCCCAAGTTCATGATCCAACTCCTCTTGCTCTAGAGCCTGTGCCAGCATCGTCCGGGTCTTCCCAGACTCGGCATCAAGGTGCAGCAGAGCAGATTCAACACTCCGAGACTCAATTTCCTGTGGCTCCCTCAACCACTCAGACTACGGCTTGGCCCACTAAGTCACAGCCAGTGGCCGAGTCATCTACCAAGCCGAAGAAGGGCGCTCTGCTGCTAAGCTATCTCAGAAGAACACTGGTGATACTTCTTCTCAGCCCTCCATCGTCGACATACTTAATAAGGGCGCCTCTGCTTCTGCCTCAGCTGCTGGTACGCAGATGGTGCTTCATCAAAGTCCTGTGGCTGCAGCGGCAGCTAGGCAAGGTCAGGAGGATAAGGGCAAAGTGCTGTTGCGCACTCTGAGTGGTCAAAGCCTCGGCTCCTTGGCCGAGTATGCTAACAACTAGAACACGGCTGACGAGATAGAAGTCAACTCGCCTGCCAATCCAGGAAAAAGGAGCTTCTCTCTCCTCGAGATCCACAATCGACTGCATCTTGCCAGTCGAGTCATTCTCAAGGCTGACGGCATGAATGAGGTAAACATCTCGGCTTACATTATTCCTTCTTACCTAGTCTAGCATATAATCCATTAGTCCCCAAGCCTCCGGGGGAATGAGTTATCATTCGGCCGGATGCTCTATTCAACTATTGCTCTAGTGTAGCCGTGATGTATAAAGTAGGCATTTTCTATCTTGGTCAAAATTTGTTCAAATATCCCATCCCCTGGATCTGAATCAAGTTCTACTTGATTCGGATTTCTTAACTTTGAATCTCCAGCCACCTAGATCCGAGTCAAGTTTTACCTGGTTTGGATCTTTAGCTTTGAATATCCAGCCACCTAAATCCGGATCAAGTTTCACTTGATTCGGAGCTTGTAGTTTATCTTTGAATATCCAGCCACCTAGATTTGAGTCAAGTTTTAATTGGCTTGGATCTTTAACTTTGAATCTCTAGCCACCTAGATCCGGATCAAGTTTTACTTGATTCATATCTTGTAGTTTAGCTTTGAGTATCCAACCACCTAGATCCGAGTCAAGTTTTACCTGATTCGGTTCTTGAAGTTTAGCTTTGAATATCCAGCCACCTAGATCCGGGTCAAGTTTTACTTGGCTTAGATATTTAACTTTGAATATCCAGCCACCTAGATCCGAGTCAGGTTTTACTTGGCTTGGATCTTTAACTTTGAATATCCAGCCACCTATATCCGGATCAACTTTTACTTGATTCAGATCTTGTAGTTTAGCTTTGAATATCCAGCCACCTAGATCCGAGTCAAGTTTTACTTGGCTTGGATCTTTAACCTTGAATATCCAGCCACTTAGATCCGAATCAAGTTTTATTTGGTTCGGATCTTGCAGTTTAGCTTTGAATATCCTTCTGAACGCTTTGCTTTTTTATTTCTAAGATTGCGCACAACCGCCGCACGACCGAGTTCCAGAAGCTACGTTTTCTCATAGAAAGTTGCAGACCAAGTACCAGACAGTCATGCCCATTCTGCAGAAGACTGGTAAGTTTGCTGTCACTTTGTTTCCTAATTTTTCTTTTGAGTCGGTGCCACCGAGTCAACCTTTGATTCGCCTTTTGCACAGCAAACTTGGACGTCAGGAACAAGGTGCTTAATGAGAAAGTCACCAAGCTTGAAGGTAACTCGGATGTTCTGACTCGGCCTTTCCTATACTGCATCTTTGCGGTTTTATGATACTCCTCATGATATTTTACCTCGGCTTAGCCGAACTAAAAGGCTTTGTAGAGTCCCATCAAGACTGTGTTTCCTTTCCTGATCTGATGCTGCATTTTCTAGAACAAGCAGGATATCACACAGCCAAGCTGAAGAAGGATGACGAAATAGGTCGGCTTCGTGCCGAGGTAGAGTCTCTGAAGAAAACTTGGAAATCCGGGTTGGACAAGCTCGAACAAGAGTTCTCTAAGGAGAAAAACCGAATGACCCTTCAGCTTGAAAAGGACAAGGATCTCCTCAGCACTGCTGAGGCTAAAGCTCAATCTTGTCAGGACAAGCTTATGAGACTGAACAAGACACATGTTGGCTGGGTTGCCAACCTAAGCCGAGTAGTTTCGTTTATCCACAGTAAGCTCCTTTCCATACCTCATTTTTGTTGTCCAACTCATCTTGGATCTTTTTGACCGTGTGCTTTATTTTCTTTTAGATAACTTCCCAGAGTGCCGAGCTAGAAGTGTTGATTGCATGGTGAAGGATCGGCTTCGCCGTGGCGAAACCAATGACCCGAAACGCGCTTACTCGATGGAAGACTACCTTGTTAGTCTTGGAGCCGCCACCAAAACCACGAAGGCATTTCGTGTTGATATCCTTGAAGCTGCCAGCCGAGTCCAGCGTGTCCTTTGGCCGAATGAATATAGGCTGCTGCATGCCAAAGAACTTGCCGCAAAATTGATGGAGTGCGAGACTCAATTTTGCCTCTAGAGAGAATCAGGGGCGTGAGCTGGTGCTGACATGGCGTTGTCCTTCATGCTTTCTTGGTATGAAGGCATCTGCCTAGATACCCTGTAGAATCTTCGCACATGCTCACGCTGGACCACTGATCTGGATCATATTGCTCGTAGGCAAGCTCGGGCCCATCGGCTCATTCAATATGCCAATATTCATAGCTGGAATGAGGGTCCGAGTTTCTTGTTGGACAATGTCGAAGGAGGCGATCAGGCTGAAGACGACTCAGAATCCGAGGGGTATGCGGATGACGAAGACGCGGAAGAGGAGGCTGGTATCTCGGATGAGCAAGGAGAAGGTTCGTATCAAGAGGCTGAGGTCCGGTCCTCCTCCAAGGGGACCGAAACTTCTCAGGCTCAAGCCGAGATTTCTCTCAAGGAAACCGAGGTTCAAGATCTCGAGGTTGCTCATGTCGAAGCCGAGGTATCCTTAGCAAAAGCCGAGGTGAATACCTCAGATGCACCTGCTCAGGAGGTTGGTGTTCCTCCACATCTTGATGAATCGACACAAGCTACCGCCTGAACTCAAAAACTTGAATTTTATTAAGTCTCCGGTATGCTGGGCGCATTATGTAAGAAACAGTTTTAGTCCTTTTGCTACTATGTGGTTTGTATGCAATGCATCCTTTTGAGCATTATCCCTTAATTTCATTTTTCTTGTTACTCTGAGTTAATCATCCCGCGTCTACCATTTTTTGGCGTTCGACTTATTGGTCTAGGATAGATAAACCGAACCAACAATACTTAGAAATTATAAAAACAAGTTTAAAATAAACACATGAATAATAAAGGGTAATAAATATAGGGGTTAGTAAGAAATAAAACATAAGTTGGCTCACGTACTATTCTTCCCTTAGTTGTTTTTCATGTGTTCGACATTTGTCGGCTTTTCTCTTGCTTACTATGAAGCCTATTTTTTGGACAACAGTAAGTCAAAGGGTCGGCCTTTTTGGGTGACACACTACTAATCCGGCCTAAGGATAAAAAATATAATCCAGCCGACATAAAGAATAAATACCAAAAAGACAATGTTATTAAGGCAGTCCCCGAGTTACTGCTCGAGGTGCCAAGGTTTCATTCATTGGCTCATTGCCGGCATATAATCCGACATATGAGAGTTCGAGATACAATTCTATCGGGGGGGATGACCCCGGATAGGGTCAAGCTAAGGAAGAAGGGGAAAACCCTCATAGAGTTGGACCGGGTCAAAGAATGATCTGGCTGAGTCATATAGAGGCCGGCCGAATAAGGTCCGACTTACTCCGAGTCAGGAAGCTAAAACCTGATTCGGCCGACATACGAGTTATGTCGTTCTACAGCTATTGCACATTGAACATGCAGGTTAGGGCTTGGCCGAGTCATACGGGGCAAGGCCGAGTCAGGGGAAGCTTGCTCGAGAAGGAGAAGGTGAACCCCAAAGTCAACACTACGCACTATCTCTCCTCAGGAATCTTCACAGTGCCAAGCACTACGGACAAGAGACAGAGCGGCAGAGGAGCAGAAGAAGGTCACAGAGGTGACAGTCCTCAAGCCCGAGGCTCACATGTGGTGGACTCTGAGTCTTTGCCATCGATAGAAGGGGGACATGGAAAGAAGCCCGCCGAGTTACTATTTTGGGACAAGCATATTCCACAAATATGCTTGTCCATGTCAGCCCTAGAGGGAACCAGGCCACTCCTTTATAAGGAGGGGCAGGGCTTGGATCGATTCATTTTTACTTAGCACTTGTAGTAGCTTCTTCTTCCTCTCGCTCAAACGGCTCGAGGAGCAAGTGTAGCTCCATTGGTGTTGAATAAAGATCAAGCTCTAGTGTTCTGTGTGTAGAAACCACTACATCTTCCCTCCCTGGATCCCACTAGCATCCATTGGCCCCCAACTTAAGCCTACCCATGGCATCTGCCGTGCCACCACCACGACAGTTGACGCCCACCTTGGGGCCAGCATCGCTGCTAGCTAGAGTCAAGATCCGGACGGGAAACCTCATCGACACTGGCGAGCGCGTCGTCTCCAGCTTAGTCCAGAGATTCGACATTTGGGACTACGTCAGCGACAACGATGGCAGCTTCGGAGCAAGGCCACCCCCGCGCAACGGTGTTTTCGGCAACCTTGGCGCCCACAAGATACGTTGGCATCGACATGTCTCGCATCTACCCCCCCTCCCGAGTCATCCTCGCGGGAGAGCCTCCTCTCAGTGCTGCTAGCGGCCCATGTATCACTCGCCCCGCAGGCAGCATCGAGGTGATGCTGACGGCACCAGCACCAGCAGCAGGAGCAGGAGCCGGGCCAAGCAAAAACCCAACGATAGCAGATCCGGCAACGGCTAAGCCAGCAGCTGCAAGCAGGCAATAGCAGATCCGCTAGTAGCAAATGCACCTGAGGTGCTTGAGGTAACCCCAAGGCAGTTCGATTTAGAGGTCCACCTTTAGAAAGGCCAGAGAATATCTTGCAGGCACCAATAGACAATCTCACCACACATGTAGCTCCTATTGTAAACCCGGCCAATGCTCAAGCCGAGTTAGAGGAAACTCGATTGAAAATGTTAGCAGAGGCTAAGAAGGTGTCAGCACTGCAGGAGTCCTTTAATTGGACCTTGCGTGAGTATGCCATGGCAAACAAATTAGACACCAGTCCGACTCGGCTGGATGGTGTTAGAATAAAAGGAAAAAACCTGCTCAGTGATATTAACAAGGACCATGAGTCTCAGCTAGGCGATTCAGCCAACTTGGGGCTGCCGATGTACAATACCCGAAAAAGAACCTCAGAGCGGCGAATGCCGCAGCTTTGGAGTTGGAGGGATTGACCGGTGAATCCTGACAAAAGCAACATGAGAGAGTGAATGAGATGGTACGCATCGTGAACCAGCAAAATGAGGAGATACTCAGGGCTAACCCGGCAAAGCCGGGAGGTTTGCGTTTGGTTCATTCGGCTAGAGCTGCCCCGACATTATCAGCTGCCGCAGCATCTTCACCCGGAAATGGATCATGAAAAGATAAGGCAGTAACCTCGGGGAAAAGTAACAAACAGATGGTTCCATATGATCTGGTAGTGGCCGGTAAAGCAAATGAAAACAGAGGCAATGAAAGCCGAGGTAATAGTGGGGAACTTCAGTCGCAGCAACAGAGAATAGGGGAACCTCGGAAGAGGAAATCCTGAAGATAATAACCCGACTGAAGGGAGGCATTACCACACGCAATATCATCAACCGAGGCATGAACCTCGACAAGGAAGGGATGCAGGACATGTTCCGCATAACCCAGTGCAAAACAGGTATAACGATGGTTATTCGGAAATGGAGAATGCCGGATTTGCAAGGCATAATCACCATACAATGGAAGAAAGAGCTGCGTACAGAGACCTACAGTCGAATGATGTGAGAATGAAGCTTGGCAGACTATATAGGTCCGAGTTACTAGAGGATCAAGGTCCTCCTGGCCTGGCATGTTTGGACCCCGAATCATGAGGGAACCGCCTGTACCAAACTTTCAATTGCCTAGAGGCACGAAAACATACAATGGTAGTACCAAGCCACAAGATTGGTTAATTGACTATGCCACAGTAGTGAAAATCGCTGAGGGTAACTTGAGGTGGGCTGTAAGATATGTGCCCCAGATGTTGGAAGGGCCGGCCAGGGTATGGCTGAATAACTTACCAGCAGGCAGTATCAACTGCTGGTTGGACTTTGAGGAGATGTTTGTCAGCAACTTCACTAGCACGTATAAGAGGCCGAATAGACCTCAACAACTTGAAATGTGCAAACAAAGACCAAATGAGACCGACAGAGAGTTTCTGACCCGGTGGTGTAACCTCAGAAACTCATGTGAAGGGGTAATCGAGTCACATGCGATCGCTTGGTTCACACATGGATGCATATATGCAAGTGTTTTATGACAAAGGCTGCAAAGAGATATGCCAACTACATTGTCCGAGACAATCAGAATAGCCGACTCATATGCACTGGGTGATCCGACTCAGCCCGAGCTTTATGTCGGCAGAGCATCATGAGCAGCATGACCATTACACTCGTGATGGTGCCGGATCATCCAAGCGGAATAAATTCCAGAATAGAAGAAGAGAGGACATGCCGGATTATAGGTATAGTTCAAATCAAGTAGCATCCGTGACTCAGGATCAGCCAGGCGTAGGGATCAACCAGCGCCAGAAGAATAGTTCTCAGCAATGGACACCGAGGAATGATGGCAAAAATCAGTGGACTCCTGAACAAAGAAGCAATGGCAGGAGAGGCCGAAGTACACATTCGAGTCAATGCTGGATCAGCCATGCAAGTTCCACACGCCAAACCCGGCAAAGCCGGCTAACCACACAACTCGTCAGTGTGCATGGATGAAGAATGCGATGGGGAACTCGGCAGTGACACAAGCGCCACAGCAGCAACCGCATCATCCACAACTTACAGGAGGAAATGCACAATAATTGATGTTACCTCCACCACCTCCGAGGTATGAGAATCATGATCAAAGGGATGTGGTTCACCATGTGGTAATCAAGGTCAAGATGGTAGAGGCAACTCCGGAAACAATGGGCGCAATGAGTACAGAGAGCACCATCAGTCATAATGTGTATTCACCACGGAACAGCAGGACAAACAAAGCATCTAGCACCGACATATGGAAGTGAATGTCGTTATGCCGACAGTTCTGAGATATATGCACTGGTCAGATCAAGAGATAACTTGGAGCATCAGGGATCATCCCAAGATCATGCCAAACCCCGGGTCATATGCTTTAGTGCTTGACCCGATGTTTGTCGGACCCAGTATTAATGTGAAGTTTTCAAAGGTATTGATAGATAATGGCAGCAATATCAACATTATGTACAAAGACACGATGCACAAACTCGGCATTTCTCCGAATATGCTTCAGTCAACCAAGACAACTTTCCATGGAATAGTCCTAGGATTGTCCTGCGAGCCTATTGGGAAGGTCCGAGTAGACGTCTTATTCGGCACGAGGGAGAATTGTAGAGCAGAAAATTTGGAATTTGAGGTGGTGGATCTAGAAAGTTGTTACCACGTCTTACTCGGACGACCGGCTTTGTCAAAATTCATGGCCAACTATCATGTTAGTTACTTGAAGATGAAGATGCCTGGACCACATGGAGTAATCACAGTAGCCGGAGACTATAGGAGATCAATGGAATGTGCCTCGGCCGGGTCAAATCTGGCCGAGTCTTTGGTAATTGCGAGGGATAAAAAGAGAATTCGGGAGGTTGTAGCCCTAGCTCAGTCGGCACAGCTTAACATGCCGGCTTGCTAACCTACATGGAAGTGTGTCCTTCCAACCGACTAAGGAGACAAAGAAAATCCATATTGATGATCGATTCCCAAAGAGCACCATCACCATTGGTGCCGGCCTGAATGATAAATAGGAAAGCGAGCTCACCAACTTCCTCCATGCGAATCAGGATATCTTTGCATGGTCTATCCAAGATCTACAAGGTGTACCGAGGGAGTTGTTTGAGCACTCTTTGCATGTAAGGCCAGGAGCAAGGCCGGTGAAGCAACCTCTCCGCCGCTTCACCGAAGACAGGAGAAAAATCATTGGAGATGAAATAGCTCAGCTCCTTGCAGGCGGATTTATTATGGAAGTACTTCATCCGGATTGGCTGTCTAATCCGGTGTTGGTTGAGAAGAAGAAAGATGATTCTAACATAGCCGTAGTTTGGCGAATGTGCATTGATTACACGAACCTAAACAAGGCGTGTCCCAAAGATCCTTTCCCTTTGCCTAGGATAGACCAGGTTATTGACTCGACCGCAGGGTGTGAATTGCTATCATTTGTAGATGTGTATTCTGGTTTCCACCAGATACCGTTAAACCTGGCCGATCAAATAAAAACTGCATTCATCACCCCGTATGGGGCTTATTGCTATCGTACCATGCCATTCGGCCTATGCAATGCAGGGGCCACATATCAAAGGTGTATGCAAAAATTTCTGCATGATCAGATTGGAAAAAATGTCCAAGTATATGTTGATGATGTGGTGATAAAAACCAAAGAGAGCTATACGCTCCTGGAATATATCCGGCAGACATTCGCGAATCTGAGAAGACTCCGAATGAAGCTTAACCTAGAAAAATGTACCTTTGGTGTACCACCGGAAAATTACTCGGTTTCCTCGTATCTAGCCGAAGTGTAGAGGAAAATCCGACTAAAATTCAGGTAGTAGAAAGGATGGAACTGCCGAAGTGTCTTAATGACGTACACAAATTTACCGGATGCCTCGGATCTCTAAGTCGGTTTGTGAGTCGGCTGGGTGAGAAAGCATTACCTTTGTATCAGTTGATGAAAAAATCTGATAAATTTACCTAGACACCTTAGGATGATAATGCCTTCCATGAATTAAAAAAGATGCTAGCAACAGCGTCAATTTTAGCCTCACCGCTATCAAAAGAGCCTATGTTGCTCTATGTAGCAGCGACCAACCAAGTCGTAAGTGTTGTGATAGTGGTCGAGCGTGATGAGGAAGGCAAGTCAGTACAAAGGCCGGTTTATTACTTAAGCGAGGTACTGTCAGCCTCGAAACAAAATTACCCACATTACCAAAAAATGGTCTATGGAGTGTATATGTCGGCTAAGAAGCTGAAGCATTATTTTGAAGAACAAGAAATCCTTTTAGACATACATCAAGGGGAATGCGGGCATTATGCCTCATCCAGAGCCTTTGTGGCCAAAGCATTTTGACATGGATTTTATTGGCCAAGTGTGTTAAAATAAGCAAAAGAATTGGTAGCAAGATGCAATGGTTACCAGAGATATGCCAGCAAAATCCATATGCCGTCTTCCGAGTTAATAACAATACCCATCACTTGGACATTTTCCATATGGTGTCTAGATATGGTAGGCCTGTTGAAGCTGGCTCGCGGTGGCATGACTCACATTTTAGTCATGGTGGACAAGTTCACAAAATGTATAGAAGTAAAGCCAGTAAGAAAATGTGATGGGCCCACAGCAACGCAATTCCTTAAAGATATCATTATGAGATATGGATATCCACATAGTGTCATTACAGATAATGGCACCAATTTCACCGAGGGAGCCTTTGCTCGATTCTGCCGAGATAAGCACATAAGGCTCAATGTTTCATCAGTAGCACATCCCGCATCAAATGGACAAGTGGAAAGGTCAAATGGACTTGTATTATCTGGAATAAAACCTTGGCTCATAGAGCCACTCCAAAGATCAGCGGGCTGTTGGATTGAGGAACTCCCAGCCGTGTTATGGAGCTTAAGAACCACCCCGAATAGATCAACGGGGTACACACCGTTCTTTCTGGTATATGGGGCTGAAGCTGTGTTACCAGCCGACATAGCGCACGACTCGCCTAGAGTCACCCAATACACAAACGCCGAGGTAAATGAAGTATCTTGGCAAGACGATGTCGATTTATTAGAAGATGCAAGAGAATTGGCATTGTCCAGATCAACGGTTTATCAACAAGATCTCAGACGCTACCATAGCAAGAAAGTAAACCCCTAAGTCATTCAGGAGGGGGATCTGGTGCTTCGGCTCGTGCAACGCACAGCCGACATGCATAAGTTGTCACCTCCATGGGAGGGCCCGTTCATCGTGAGCAAAGCACTGCACAACGATGCATACTACCTTATAGATGCTCAAGCACCAGAGAAAAATAAGGCGGTCAAATCTAGAGACGAATCAAAAAGACCATGGAATGTAGCTTTACTTTGTCCATTTTACACTTAGAGGAAATGTATTGTATCCCGTCCTAACATATGCCGGCTTTGTATGTCGGAAGTGAATCAATGAATGAAACCTCGGTAACTCGAGCAGTGACTCGGGGACTGCCCCACATTATTTGTCCTTATCTTGTATATTTTTGATGTGTCGGCTGGCTCATATGTCCAAACCCTAAGCCGAATTAGTAGTGTGTTGACGGCAAAGGCCAAATCTCTGACTTATTGTTGTCCAACAAAGGACTTCATGATAAGCAAGATAAGTGCCAGCAGAAAATCAAACACATGAAAAATGACTAAGGAATGGATCATACGCGAGACGACTCATGTTTTAATATCCTTTTTATGATTGTTGTAGCATATCGACCCAAATGCTCATCTTCAAACATCACTCGTAATATCTAAAACACGAATAATCAAATCTATTCGTTTCAAACCCACAAATTAGAAATCACAAATAGTGATCGCACGCCAGATAATTGATTTAGAATAGTAATAACTTAACATTAAACACAACATATGGAGAACTCCGAAGTTATACTGACTAGTAGAGTATCAAAATGACCGAATTGTCTTGAACAACATACGCTCGGCATACCGGGGACTTAGCAAATAAGAAGTTTTTCAGCTCAAGCGTTGGTTACAGCCAGATCATCGGCAAACGATGGAACGGTAGCAACTGGAGCAATGGTTTTCAAAGTAGTCGCCTTAGTCCCCACCGGAGGAACTTCGGCTTCGGCAGGAGCAACGACTTCAGGATCAAGGTTCTCCGAAGAAGGCGCCTCGGTTATCAGCGGAGGAGCTTCAACCTCGGAAGAAGGAATAGCTTTTGAAGCAACCTGGACCTCTACGGAAGTTACCTCGGCATCGACAAAAGCTGCCACGGTGTCCTGAGCGGTGGCTGCCTGGCGCGAAACCTTGACCTAAGCTTGCAAAACCTTGGTCCCCTTGGAGGAAGATCGGGCCTCGGACTCTTGATCTGAGTCATCTCCTGCTTGATCCAAACTTCCAGAATCCTCACCGATATCCTCTTCATCACTAGAATTTTCCTCGGATTCATCGTCTTCTACTGCTGCAACATTCTCGTCAGCCTCATCTTGAAGGAAGCTCGGCCCTTCATGCCGTTGATGCATGTCGGCATACTCCACGAACTGATAAGCACGGGCTTGCCGGCGGGCGATATAGTCCAGATCAGTGATCCAAGGGGAGACACTATGCAAATTCATCAAGATATCAAGAGAGATGTTCTCATACCATGACAAAACAACTGTGAGCGCCATATCAGCTCCGGCTCGCCCTGTGGATTCCCTCCAAAGACTCGGTTGGGTTTGGCAGTCCATCAGCAAGAACTTCGATCTTGGTAATATCCGGCTCATTCGGCCAGAGTACATGGAATACTCAGATGGCAGCATCCAATAGATCCTTGCCCATAACCTTCATGGGCTTGATGGCAGCAGCGATAGCAATTAAGAAATCTTCCATAGAATACTCCTGATTCGGCTCATTGTGGACACATCAACGAGCATGGGCATCAACCACAACTTTACTGCTCACAGACTTAGACTCCGGAAAATAATCTATAATATAAAGCATAACATAAGTCAATACGAGTAGTCAAGGATAATTCGGCTACTCGCCACAAGGTAAAAAGAGAACTTACAATGGATACATCGCAGCATTTTCTAAAGATCACCAGCCCATTGAACTCTTTTCTTCTCAAACCAAACAATGTCATCATTCATGGACTTGTTCGTTGACTCGGCAGCGTCGAGAAGCTCCCTATTTTTCTGGAGCTGGAGAGTTAGCCGATTCTTCTCCTCGGAGAATTCTTGGTCAAGCTTCTCTAATATGGATTTATGTTCTAGTTTCAAGGAGCCAACCTCGGCACGAAGCCAAGCTATCTCATCGTCCTTTTCCTTCAGCTGCGCCGAATGAATTTCGGCTTGTTCTAAAAAATGCAGCAGCATATCAGGCATAGGTATGCACTCTTGATGAGATGCTCCAGAGCTTTGTAATTTGGCTAAGTCGAGGCAAGAATACTATAAGATACTCGGCAAAAAATTTGGCAGAGGAGAGAAACGAGTAAAAAGAGGGTGGCCGACTCACCTTCAAGACTGGAAACTTTCTTCTTTAGTGCAGTATTTTGAGTGTCAACGTTGGATAAATAAAGACGAATCAGCAGTCAGTTGGGAACCAAAAACTTGAACAAAAATTTCCATATACACAGCAAATTACTTACCTGTTTCTTCAGAATAGGAACCATTTTCTCATACTTGACCTGTAGCTTCCTGTGAGCAAAGTGCAGCTTCTAGAATTCGGCGGTGCGTCGGTTATGAGCAACCTAAAATAACAAAGCGTTATGCAGGGGAAGATATTTAAAGCTAAACTTAAAAGATTGGAATCAAGTAAAACTTGACTCGGATCTAGGTGGCTGGATATTCAAAGCTAAGCTTAAAAGATCCGAATCAAGTAAATCTTGACTCGAATCTAGGTGGCTGGATATTCAAAGCTAAACTTAATAGATCAGAATCAAGTAAAACTTGACTCGAATCTAGGTGGCTGGATATTCAAAGCTAAGCTTAAAAGCTCTGAATCAAGTAAAACTTGACTCAGATCTAGGTGGCTGGATATTCAAATCTAAACTTAAAAGATCCGAATCAAGTAAAACTTGACTTGAATCTAGGTGGCTTGATATTCAAAGCTAAACTTAAAAGATCCGAATCAAGTAAAACTTGACTCATATCTGAGAGGCTAGACATTCAAAGCTAAAATTAAAAAATCCAAATCAAGTAAAACTTGACTCAGATCTAGGTGGCTGGATATTCAAATCTAAACTTAAAAGATTTGAATCGAGTAAAACTTGACTCAGATCTGAGTGGCTAGATATTTAAAGCTAAACTTAAAAGATCCGAATCAAGTAAAACCTGAGTCAGATCTGAGTGGCTACATATTCAAATCTAAACTCAAAAGATCTGAATCAAGTAAAAATTGACTCGGATCTAGGTAGTTGGATATTTGAAGCTAAACCTCAAAAATACGAATCAAGTAAAACTTAACCCGAATCTAGGTGGATGGATATTTCAAACTAACACTAAGGAATAAGGAGAATTGTCTAAAAAATTACATGTGGCTTGCTACATGCGTAAGTAACTATGCTTTACTACTAAAAGCTTCCGTCCGAATGACAAGTCATTCGACCGAAAGCTCGGGGACTAGAGGACAAACAATATATTGTACGCAGAATCTGGTAGCTATCTTGGCCAAGTAGATGTTGGTGACCCCGAGAGGGAGTATTTATGCTCGATAGTGGGTTCATGCCTCTATTGAATCTGGGAAAGTGACATAAATCTCTAAGGTTATAGATGTGTTATTGCTACTAGGGATAAAACAACGATCTCTTGTTCATGGAACAAGTGTATTGTTTACTTTACACACCTTGCTTAAAGAAATTATCCGTTGCTTGCAACTTAATACTGGAGGAGGTTCGGATGATAACCTGAAGGTGGATTACTAGTCATAGATGCAGTGTAACACCCCAGTTTTAATTAAATAATATATTAGGGTTTTGATTGCACATTCATAAGCATCATCATTTAAATTGTGCATTGAAGAAATAAATCAAACCCTAAAACCCTACCTTTCCCCTCTCTTTCTATTTGCAAATCTATTCAAAGAGGTTTTGAATTTTGAAAAGTATCAAACTGTATGGGTCCCAAATTGTCTAAAGGGGTTCCTACAGTATTTTATATATTTTGAAAACCTTCTGGTACTTTTGAAATAATTCAAAAGAGATTCAAATTGGAAAATACAAAACAGAAATTGGAAATAGAAAAATAAAAGGCTTTGCCAAATAAAAAACAAGCCAGGAAGCCAAACAGGCCGGCCCAACTCCCCTCTCCTCTCTCCTGCCACCCGCGCAACATTCCCGCAGCCCAGCAGCAGCCGTAGCCGACCCATAGCGGCCCGATACCCCTTCGGCCTCCTCCCCTGTCGTCTTCCTCCTTGCCGGCAAGCAGCTGCCTGGCAACGCACGCGCCGTCGATCTCCCTCGCGTTGCGATGCTCGCCGCCACCGTTGGTCGTGTGGATAAGAACCGCCGTGTTGAGCTCTACCTTCCCATACCCATCTCACTCCCTCTCGTGGCCTCTGTAGGTTTTCCCCAATTCGACCGAACCCTAGGCCGCGCAGTCGCCGTTCACCACCGTCGTCTCCGGTCGCCCCAAGGTCAGCCGAGCATTCAGGAAGCTCCGCCTTGTCTCCCTGATGCTTCTCCCCGAAGGAATCGGCCGCAGGCGCTACCAAACGTCGCCATCGACCTCGCCTTCCCCGACTCCGGTCGCAGCGTTCATCGTCGATTCCGGCGCCCTCCGTGCACGCCTTGCCTCACCGACCCCTCCGTCGCGTTGCTGGTGAGCTCGTGAGCATGCCAGTGCTCTCCCCTTCCTCCCTAGCCCTCTGGTTGTCCTTCCCCATGACCACCTACGAGCTCCGTCGTCGGCCGTCGTTGCACATGCTGCTCCGGCGACCATTTGAGGGCGGCGCCACCGCTATCAGGTCCTCCTTGACCTCCTCTTTGCAACCATCCCACCCACGAGGCCCCGCGTGCAGCATAACGTTGGGGGCTTGCTCGATCTGAGAGCACCTCCATTGCTGACGTCAGCATGAGGTCATATCTTCCTATTTTATTTTATTTGAAATGTTTTTGAAATTCATTTCTGTAATTAATAAATACTGACATGTGGGTCCCTGCTGTAAGTGAGATAAATATTTTCAGAAATGTTCTGATTAAATAAAATATTAAAGTATTTCCAAAATGTAAATTATTTATAATATTCCAAAAATGATTTAAAATGAATTAAAATGGAGAAATTCATAACTAATTCATTTTAAATCAGAAAAATACAAATAATATATCAAAATGTTCAAAAAAATGAGCTCTATCTAATTACACTATAATCATGCATTGATAATCAATTTACACGACAAGTTTAATTAGAAGAACATAGTAACCCCTCACACGTGATTCCGGAGTTTCTCCGAACTAGGGTTTATACCCCTCGGAATCCTGATTAAATGGTCAAGCATGCCTTAGGGTTACTTTTCAATATAATTTAACTTGTCATATCATCATCCTTGCTTCAACATTGCATCGATGCCATGTGTTGATTGTTTCCCTCTCTTTCCGGTGTTTTGGTTCTTCCCGGTAGAATACGAGATCGAGATCGAGATTGAAGACCAAGATCAAGACCATCAAAGATCGACAAACAATACTTGACCAACTGTAACAAGTCAAGTCCAAGTCTCCCGAAGATCTGCTTATCTGTTATCAACTGGCAAAGGCAAGCATATCCCCACCATGATATAATCCTATGATTTCGAAAGCATTTCAATTCCCGCCATGATGCATACGATTCTATTGTGGTTTTTTATCAATAGATAGAGTATCCGATCTGTTGCATTACTACCTTTGAGCTTATATTACCTGATCCACTACTCCTAGCATAACTAGGTTTGGCTTGTGTGCACTGCTAGAGCTTATATCTATGTCTTGCTTAGCCATGCATAGTCGTCAGCGCTGGTTCAACCAGATGATGTATCAGATGCAGAGAATCTAGTATGACAGGAGATTGTGATGAGATGAGCTATGCAATCAACAAGCTTTTCTGGCACCGTTGCCGGGGAGGCTAAGGACAACTTCACAAGGGGAGTCCTTCACAACCTTCTCTTTACTTTTTTTTGTTTTGCTTAGTTTGTTTTGCCTTGTTTTGTTTGCTTCTTCTTATCAAAAATTCAAAAAAAAGTATCGTATGGTTTTGTTTTTCTTATAAAAAACACACAAAAAATTAGTTCTTCCTCTAGTTGTCACCTTGATCTTGCTCACCATGTTGATCCCTAAGTTCACCCTAAAAGACCTTTCAATAGGTAGTGTCTCTATAATTTGGGAAAGAAAATATTGAAGAATTCTTTAATCATATTAGCAAACATGAGGATATTGAGGATAGATCTTTAGCAGAACTTGCTCCTAATTATGAAATTGCTCCAGCTTCTTTAGTTCACATGTTGGAGGCTAGGTTTGTTAACCTTAAACCATGATGCAAATAATGTTTCAAAAACTAAAAGAAATTAAGGATGCTGAAAAGAGAGATTTTATCCTAGAAACTTTGTTAAAAGAGTTCAATGATGTTGCTAAGGAAGCCAAAAAGGACTTTGATCGTTTTAATATGATAGGATCATCTGTAAATGTTATGGGTACTTTAGAAAAGTTGGATAAAACCAAAACCAATTGACAGTAAATTAAAATACCCATACCTTTTAAACTTGAAGGAATGCATGAAGCCCTAGAAAAGAATTTTTATTGGATTGTTCTTGAAAACCCATTTGATGAAAGTAGTGAACCCAAGAGAGGTGAGAAAGGATCATATAAAACTCATTTGGATGATATACCTTTCCTAGTTGAAGAAATTTCGAGTATTGATCTTAATGCTTCTTCATTTGAAAACACTTGATTCTTGTTTCTTGTGCCTAACTTAAAGGCGTCAAAGAAAAATACTTCTTGGGAGATAACCCAATAGTTTTCTTGAGTCTTGTAAGTTGTTACTTCTGTTATAACCTATCCTTATCCTTTTTGTTTGATTTTTGTGCGAAGAATAACCTCTAATGAGAGGGAAGTAAGATTTGGGGAATTGCTGTCCCGAAACAGATTTTTGTGCTCCACTGTAAAAATTCGTGTAAAATATCTATAAGCCGGATTGAGCTGTAATGTTATGAATAAATCCTCCATGTTGTTAGCTAACTTTCATTAGTTCAACACTTTTTGATTTGAGAAACAGAAGGTCTTCGAAAAAATCTATTTCTACCTGTTGGTCTATTTTGACAGATTTCTGCCATTATTTGCATTTGCTTCTTATTGATTCATTTTTGGGTTCTTTTTGGGAAATTGAGATTTTTGAAGGAATTACTACAGTATGTTGTGTATTTAGTGAAAGTTTTGCTGTTTTAAAATTATACCCCAAAGGTCTATTATCTTTTGAATGCACTAATGTTGCTAATGAAGATTGTGTGAAGTTTTGTATGAAGGAAAATTTTCAGGTGTAAGGAAAGAATGATGTAATGAGATGAAGAATGAACAAAAGCTCAATCTTGGGTATGCCACCCTGTGTCACCCCAAGAAATATTCAAGAGGTACAAGCGTCAAAGCTTGGGGATGCCCAAGGCATCCCCTTGTTCATCAATAAAAATCTCAAGTCTTTCTAGACACTTCGTTTTTATTGTTTCATGCACAAGTTGTGTTGTTGTTGGAGCGTCTTAGTTTTTGTTTTTGGTTTTTGGTTTTTGGTTAGCTTAGTTTGCTTGAATAAAGTACTTATACCCCCACTTTCGCTGTGTTGTTTCAAATAAGTTGATTGGTGTTGGAAAGGAGTAGGAAGTTCTTGCTTTAGTAGTACAAGAGGAGCTTGCTTTGACTGTGACTTAGTGTAACATCCCAAAAATATTAAACTTGGATCATCAAACTCTAATGATCAAAATTAGGGTTAACAAAAACTTTTCCAATTAAAAATATGAAAGCATTCATATGTGTGTGTATTCAAAATTTGGATTCTTTTGAATTGCCATGGTTCTATGTTTATTTGCTTGTAAAATGATTCTTAGGTGAAATAAACATCATCTAAACAATCCCCAAACTTTTACCAAAGACAAACAAGTCAAAACAAATAAATTAAGTGAATGGTCACTTTGGCCAAATTAACTCCCATGCCTACTTTGGCTATCTCTAATTTTCAAAACTCAACAGAAACATGTATGGATCTTTGCACCCCTTGATAGTAATCATAATAAGGTACCAAGGCCCACTTTGTGATCATCCAAAAACATTTAAATGCTTAGTTTAAATGACAGTTTAAAATTGAATCTATTTCATATGGGAAGATCCCACTATTTCAAAACCACTCAAACCAGCTCAATTTTCAAAACTCAAGCACCCACAGAATCCTCAACACATGCATAGCACACCCACCAAAAATCTTTTCAAAATTCAAAACTCAAGTTCATGCGGCCATTTCATCAAACAGGTTGCAGATTCAAATCAACCAAATCAAATTCACTGTTTTTAATAGTGTTTTGGGCCTAACTTGTTCCCTCTCTGGTTGCAACTAGTCCTTAGTAGATCATCTAGCTCTTTTAACTATCCTTAGCACCACTGTAAGCAATCCTAGCCATCAATGGTCGGCAGGCCGAGAGAAAACTTGCCACCCTGTTGTCGCAGGCGAGCTAGAGGCCACACTAGCCCCGCCAACCTTATCTAGGAGCTAGCCAGCACCCCACCGCCACTCCCTGTCCCAGCCTCGAGCAATGCCAGCCACTGGACCACATGCCCAAGCCATGCTAAGCCTCTCTGTGAGCATGCCGAGAGCGTGCCCGTGTGCCACCCTCAACACACGCCCACAGACCGCGCGCCGCCCTCGCCGCATGCACGCGTGATCACCACCACCCCAGCAACCTCGCAGACACGCCCGTTCGCCGCCGCGCGGCCACGCACGCTGTGCGCCATCAAAACCTTCGTCAGACCCGCTTAGAGCACCGAAGTGTTCCGACCGATCAGCACCGCCCCACGCCTCGCCACCACGCCTTTGAGCTTCGCCAGGGAGCACAACACCGCCCCTACCGTCGCCCATGTTGATAGCCCTCTATGCCGTCGACCACGACGAGCTCAGCCCGCACCCGTCGGTCCCTCTCGCCACTATAAATAGAGGCCTCCCCCGCTCGATTTCTTCACACCATTCCACTCCCCTCTCACCCAGAACCACCCCACCTCACTCCCGGAGCAAGGCGAGCAGCGCATCACCGGAATTTCACCGGAGCCCGCCGCTGCTGGAGAAGAAGGAAGCCAACGATTGGAGCCGCCCCAGGAGGAGCTGCCGGTGCCAGGGGAATCACCGTCGTTGACTTCATCGTTCGCCCCCATCGCCGACCCTCGCCTGAGCCCCGGTGAGCCTCCCACGACCTCCACCTGCCGCGTTAGGGTTCTGTCTTGCCGGCGCTGCCCGACGTGGACGATGAGCCGTAGCCGTTCGATAAGACTTAGATCGTGCAACCGAGATCGCCCCGTACCGCTTCACGTGTTATGATCCACTGACGGGTGGAACCCCCTGTCAGCTGCGCCTCGCGCTGCGGAGTGACACTGGGCCAGCCCATTAACCTTTCCCGCGCAGCCCAAGTGTTTGAATTTAGATTTTTTCTATTTTAATTCAAACTCACTTATGTACCTAGTTTCAAAAATCAACCCAGCTCGATTCAGTGAACCAAATTGCATGAAACCAATTTTGTTAGAAAGGTACTGAAATGCTTAATCCAAGCCTGTTGGATTCAAATCATTTGGATCTATAGATCAACCTTGGTAAAAATAACAAGGAAGAAGCTTTTCGGCATTCAAACATTTTTCAAATTTTAACCATAATAGCTTTTGAGTTGATTCCAACTCTCAAAAATCACATTTGATCATACCTTTCAGAATATATAAAAACATTTGTGTTTACTTACAGAAATAATATCCAAGTAATAAAAGAATGCCACATAGGCATTTCTAGTCACTTTAATTATTTAAAATAAAAAGGTTAAACCTTATTAAATTGTGACACCACTTTAAATCACATTCGCATGTACTGAAATATGTGGTGATGACATGTGTCAACATGATCCCATGTTTGGTTTGGAGAATATTAAATCTTAAGTAGTTTTTCAATGAGTAGAAATTACTTTTCTAAAAATAAATAAATAAGACAAATGCCTTAATCTTGTAATGTTAAGTGATGATGCTAGATCATCTATAGAACCCCTTTGTGTGATGATTGAAAATAGTTAAGTATTATTTGGTGATTGTGTACCTCGTACTTATTTATAGACGCTAGTACCGACCAAGGATACGAGGAGGAAGGAGGATACTACGAAGAAGAAGCCGAGGAGAACTTCAACCACTGCTCTGCACAAGTCAAGCTAACACTTGCAAGATACTCTACTTTAGCAAGCCTTACTAATCAAGTTGACCCATGCAAGCTAATACTTGCTTTTTACCATGCCAACTATATGCCTTAAGCATATGTGATCACACCCACTTGATAACCCAATCCTAGTTTTACTTGCAAGCTTTATACTTTATTTCTTTATCAAAGCTTTCTCTTAGAGTTTACATAGTGAATTGTAGATACTAGAAAGATAATGGAAGGTTGCATAAAGAGCATTAAATTTGGCCTAAGCTAGAAAATTTTGATGTCATCCTAAGGCATGAGATTGAACTTAATTAACCACCACTTGTTTACCACCCCTCATTAGTAATTACCCCCACTTGTAGATGTTAGTGCTAAGCATAAAACTTGATCAACTTTAGATGGGAATACTTGGTGAAAATGGTTATGAAAACCTTGGAATGATGAGTCATTCTACTGAAATGTTTTGACATGTGTTTCCGAACACCAGATGATTTGATGATGAAAATGTTGAGGCATGAGCCTTAGCCCTTTATAAAACCGATGGTTGTCTGGATGCGATACCATTCCAATTTTACCGTACAACCACAATATCCGAAAATTGGGTAGGGCTTGACTGGAAACTTATATACCTTAGTATGGGTTCCCTCACGGCCAAGGTCTGAGCTGAGGCTACCTTGTGAAGATTGTCCACCTATGCAGTACCCAAGATGATAGTTGGTCATGGTTGGGAGGCCAAACTCACAGGAGAGGTGCCTATAGTAGGGTGTGTAATCGAAAGGTTAGGATGGATTATCCGCATACTGAGTATGGTGAATTCAGGATTTGTTCCTGACGGATGTATCGAATGTTGTGGTGAAAGTGTACAATCTCTGCAGAGTGTAAAACTATTCGAATAGCCGCGTCCGCGGTTATGGAAAGTTGGAGTGGCCATACTGTTCCCCCGTCAGATGTTTTCAAAATGTCTTGTGAAATGAATTGAGATTTTGACTTGACCACAAAAGAGTTGTGATATGAATACAAGTTCCCACTTAGGTGATATAAAACTTCAACTAGCATTCTTTGCTTCTGAACTTAGTAGAGGTAAATCTGGCTTTTTGCAAAACAACCCTAGAGCTTAGTGTCCTACTACAAAAACCCCCCTTAACTGTTAGTATTAGTTTGCGAGTACTTAAAGAGTACTCATGGCTTTGTCCCTGGGTATTCCCGTGGCCAGACTATGAAGAGGAGTACCAGGATGATGTACCCCAGGAAGGTTACGACAACTAGGATCATATCCCATCGTCAGCATTGCCTGTGACCCCGAAGATGGAGCTTCGGCTACGCTACCTTTATTATTACGTATTCCGTTACTTGAGTTGTATTAAGAACTGGATCATGAGATCCTTATTTGTGTAAGACCTTATGTATGGTTTGTAATGGATTATGTACTGTGGTATCCAAATCTGTTATGTCTCGCAAAAATGGTAATTCTGGGATTGCGATGTATGGCATAACAGGCATCTGGGATTAAAAATCCGGGTGTTGACAAGTTAGTATCAGAGCCATTCTGACCATAGGAGACCCTAGTTAGACTAGACGTTGAATCAAAAACTTAGTTTCAAAACCAAGGGAAGCAAACATTTACAAAAAACTTATTCCCATTCTTATCACCTTGTTTCTTTCATAAAAATTCATGTTCCGCAAAAACTCTTGCAAAATACATAAAATTTGACACACTTGATCACTCTACTAACTTACTCATCCTATATTCTTTTAGATGGACGTGAAGTACAACAAGTTTTATCAGTTGGGGAATGGAGGAGACCTCATCTTTGAGCGGGATTTGGACCAGATTTCGGAACTTCTAGAGTGTCCACACCCCGAGTTCTTCAGAGCTCAGCTCAATGATAAAGGAGGAGAAGATCTGTAGTGGCTAATTGTTGCAAGTCTCCGAGGAAAGATTGAACCCCCCATTGCCGAGGGAATTAAGTTCACCTTAAGAGAGAACAACTGGCTTGATGGACTTGCCAGGGCCATGCAGGAAGCTCTTGCCCGTCTGTGTAGGCAGAGTATCAACCAGATCAAGGGTACCCGCTTTGAGTTCTTTCCAAGGAGTGATGCTATGGGACAACCACTAGAAGCCCCATACCACCGCGAGCTGAAGACTCAGTTGGACCACCTTAGCTTCATGATGTATGATCGTCAGCAGGAGTTGGACAATGCCCGTGACTACTCCAACCACAAGTCTGCCATCATCAAGACGAAGGATCAGACCATCGCCATGCTAGCAAAGGATCGCAAGTCTCGCCGCCGTCAACTTGACAAGAAGGAGCGCATCATTGCCCGTCTTCGCCATCGTATCTCGGAATTGGAGGAGACCATCCACGAGAGAGACATGCAGTTGGAGGAAAGGGAGAATGCCAGAGAAGATCTTCGTGGTGACCCCTACTCCTATCTCAGCGATGATGATGATTTTATGGAGGATCAGGCCATGGACTTCTTCACCGATGAGGATGATTTTGCCTTCATCGATGACGATGAGGATGATGAGGATGACGATTACACCGACTCCAAGGATTAGTAGCACCTGAGCACTAGTGTAGTGAGTAGTAGCACCTGAGCACTAGAGTAGGAGCACTAGCACCGACTCCGAGGAGTAGTAAACGTATCTATAATTTTTTATGATCCATGCTTGTTTAGTATCCACTTTGCTTTGCTGTGTCTACACTTTGAGGTATTTTTATATGTTTTCTGGGACTAACCTATTAACAATATGCCACAGTGCCAATTGCCTGTTTTCTGTTGTTTTTTGTTCCAGAAAAGTAAGAAAATGAATATTCTCGGAATTGGACGGGACAAAAGCCAAAGTCAATATTTTACCGAGGAGAACACGGAGCCAGAAGACGAGACGGAGGGGGCCTCGAGGGGGCCACAACCCATGGCCGCATGGCCTAGCCTGGCCCACACCTTGGTGGGGGGGTGCAGCCGCCTCGGGCACCCCCTCGGCCTCCCTCTTCGCCTATAAGAAGCCCCCGATACCTAAACCCTAAGCACCCGATCAATCTTGCACGAAGCAGTCCATAGCTGCTTCCACCATCGTCCCTAGATCGGGGGATCTGAAGCTCTTCCCGACACCCTGTCGGAAGGGAGAGATCATCTCGGAGGCCTTCTTCATCACCATGCCAGCCTCCGGTATGATGCGTGAGTAGTTCCACCATGGACTATGGGTCCATACAATAGCTAGATGGTTGTTTCTCCTCCTTTGTGCTACCATGTTTAGATCTTGTGAGCTCCGTTCATGATCAAGATCATCTATTTGTAATCATGCATGTTGTGTTTGCGGGGATTCGATGGATATTGAGATTACTATGTCAGATTGATTAATGATTCTATCTTATTGATTCTATCATGTCTGTGTTGTTTGAGATCTTGCATGCTCTCTGTTCCTAGTAGCTATCTTGGCCAAGTAGATGCTAGTGACCCCAAGAGGGAGTATTTATGCTCGATAGTGGGTTCATGCCTCTATTGAATCTGGGGAAGTGACATAAATCTCTAAGGTTGTAGATGTGTTGTTTCTACTAGGGAGAAAACAACGATCGCTTGTTCATGGAACAAGTGTATTGTTTACTTTACACACCTTGCTTAAAGCAGTTATCCATTGCTTGCAACTTAATACCGGAGGGCGTTCGGATGATAACCTGAAGGTGGATTACTAGTCATAGATGTAGTTGGATGGCGGTCTATGTATATTCTTGTAATGCCCAATCAAATCTCATAGGATCATGAATGTCTAGTATTGCATTGTTATGCCTTGCTCTGTCCTGTCAATTTCCCCGCTGTAATTTGTTTACCCAGCATGGTATGTTGTTTATATTAAGGAGAACACCTCTAGTGGACTATGGACCCCGGTCCAATCTTTACCATTGATACATCTTCCACTTTTACTGTTTACTTTCTACAAGCCACCATTACCTTCCACAACATACGGTTAATCCTTTGTTTTTAGCAAATCGGTGAGATTGACAACCTCACTGTTCGTTGGGGCAAAGTCTTGAGTTTGTGTTGTGCAGGTTTCCAAGTTGCTAGCAACACCTTTGAGTCGTTTCCTTCCTCCTACTGGTTCGATAACCTTGGTTTCTTACTGAGGGAAAACTTGCTGATGTGCTTATCATACTTTCCTCTTCGGGTCTCCCAACGAAGCTCTACAGTGATCTGAGCTACGCAATCAACAAGCTTTTCTGGCACCGTTGCCGGGGAGGCTAAGGGTGGCTTCACAAGGGGAGTCCTTCACAACCTTTCCATTTACTTTGTTTTTGTTTTGCTTAGTTTCTTTTGCCTTGTTTTGTTTGCTTCTTCTTATCAAAAATTCCAAAAAAAATAGTTTCGTCTGGTTTTCTTTTTCTTATCAAAAACAAAAAATTAGTTCTTCCTCTAGTTGTCTCCTTGCTCTTGCTCACCATGTTGATCCCTAAGTTCACCCTGAAAGACCTTTAAATAGGTAGTGGCTCTATAATTGGGAAAGAAAATATTGAAGAATTCTTTAATCATATTAGCAAACATGAGGATATTGAGGATAGATCCTTAGCAGAACTTGGTCTAGATTCTTTAGTTCACATGTTGGAGGCTAGGTTTGTTAACCTTAACCCCATGATGCAAATAATGTTTCTTAAACTAAAAGAAATTAAGGATGCTGAAAAGAGAGATTGTATCCTAGAAACTTTGTTAAAAGAGTTCAATGATGTTGCTAAGGAAGCCAAAAAGGCCTTTGCTCATTTTAATATGCTAGGACCACGTGTAAATTTTATGGGTACTTTAGAAAAGTTGTATAAAACTAAAACCAATGGAGAGGAAATTAAAATACCCATACCTTTTAAACTTGTAGGAATGCATGAAGCCCTAGAAAAGAGTTTTTATTGGATTGTTCCTGAAAATCCATTTGATGAAAGTAGTGAACCCAATAGAGGTATATAAAACTCATTTGGATGATATACCTTTCCTAATTGAAGAAATTTCGAGTATTTATCTTAATGCTTCTTCATTTGAAAATACTTGATTCTTATTTCTTGTGCCTAACTTAAAGGCGTTAAAGAAAAATACTTCTTTGGAGATAACCCAATAGTTTTCTTGAGTCTTGGAAGTTATTACTTCTGTAATAACCTCTCCTTATCCTTTTTGTTTGATATTTGTGCCAATAATAACCTCTAATGAGAGGGAAGTAAGATTTGGGGAGTTGCTGTCCCGAAACAGATTTTTTTGCTCCACTATAAAAATTTGTGTAAAATATCTGTAAGTCGGATTTAGCTGTAATTTTCTATATAACTCCCCCACGTTGTTATCTAACTTTCATTAGTTCAACACTTTTTTATATGAGAAACATAAGGTCTTTGAAAAAATCTATTTCTACCTGCTGGTCTGTTTTGACAGATTTCTGCCATTATTTGCATTTGCTTCTTATTGATTCATTTTTGGGTACTTTTTAGGAAATTGAGATTTTGGAAGGAATTGCTACAGTATGTTGTGTATTTAGTGAAATTTTTACTGTTTTAAAATTAAACCCCAAAGGTCTATTATATTTTGAATGCACTAATGTCGCTAATGAAGATTGTGTGATGTTTTGTATGAAGGAAAATTTTCAGGTGTAAGGAAAGAATGATGTAATGAGATGAAGAATGAACAAAATCTCAAGCTTGGGTATTCCACCCCGTGTCATCCCAGGAAATATTCAAGAGGTACAAGCGTCAAAGCTTGGGGATGCCAAAAGCATCCCCTTGTTCATCAATAAAAATCTCAGGTCTTTCTAGACACTTTGTTTTTATCGTTTCATGCACAAGTTGTGTTGTTGTTGGAGCGTCTTAGTTTTTGTTTTTGGTTTTTGGTTAGCTTAGTTTGCTTGAATAAAGTACTTGGACCCCCGCTTTCGCTGTATTGTTCAAAATAAGTTGATTGGTGTTGGAAAGGAGTAGGGAGTTCTTGCTTTAGTAGTACAAGAGGATCTTGCTTTGACTGTGACTTAGATTTTATCATGTCATGCTAGATGTTGTTTTGACCTTATGCTTAGTGATTATTTTTGTAGCGTGAATTGTTCCAAACAACTAGGATTGCTTAATGTGCCTTGAAAGAATCATGCGTTGTTTTAGCATATAAAAGCATAGTATTGTTGTGTTCTCCTTTGATGCTTTGTTTGGGTTGACTTGACACATGCTCACACCATGTTATGACTATGAACAAGTCACCTTAGCCTCTATGATCATTTAGTTTTTGACTTGTGGTACCACTTTATGCTTTGATTAGTAATGTTTTGTCGCTCTGCATGATTATGGCCATTATTGCTCTCTTAGTTGGTCGCTCCCAGTCTTTTGCTAGCCTCCACTTGTATGAGTAAGCTCTACTCAAGCATCCAACTCCCAAGAAACCAAGTTATTCCAAAGTGTCCACTATAAATTCCTAGGCATGATGTGTTACACCATTCCAAGTATATTCTTGTTTTATCTATCTTCCAAATTGAACTTGTTATGTGAAAGTTAGTGATTAAAGCTCTCACAAACTTGATGGCACACTTTATTTTTCTTGCCCTAATAAACTTGAACCATTGTGTCATCTATGTTGTATATGCTTGTACTTATACGTTGGAATTAGCAGAACCATGATGTCATGGGGAACACTTTCAACATTGCACCTGTACATTATACCCAGTTGATATCATGCTCTTTTGTTTGCGGATGTCGTCGGTGTGAAATAAAAGGGGAGCTTGTAAGTCCATGGAGTTATGTATGTGTGTTATAGAAACGCCTGGGCCGCTAGACTAACCCATGCCTAATCACGGTGGAAACTTGCAGCATCACCATAGTGAGCAATCTATGAAGCTTTCTTCTTATAAAAAAGAGAGACATTAAAAAGAGGAAAGAGAGAAAAAAGCACCATTTTCCCATGGTAAATAAGAAGATTGCGGAGATGCTCATTGTCTGCTTGCCTTGTAATTTTGATATGGGATAGCTCCTGTATCATGTGCAAGGGTTACCCCATTGGCGGTTCTCTATGATACATGTACTTACTATGACAAGAACTTACCGGTGACTAAAGTTGAGTAGCATGAGGAGCGGCCCTCGTACTCAAGGGACATGAGATTGCCAACTTATACTTTGTCAAGCATATACTCCATAGTTTGTTCACTTTAACCTTAATCACTTCAAGATGATTATGATAGGGGCAATGAGAGCTAAAAGCTAACAAGTACCATAATTTTTGGAAGCTCTTTACACTACTAGGGAAATGGCCATTGGTGGCGCACCTGAAAAGAGCATCTGTGTCCCACTAGCAGTGCGCCACGAGCCTTGCGCTACGGCTATCTCCTAGCCATGGCGCACTGCGTAGTGCGCCATGGTTGTGTCTAGATAGGCGTAGCGCACCTGCTAGTGCGCCACGGCTATGTGGGCAGGTGCGCTACGCGTAGGATCTTCTGTGGCGCACTTCCAAGTGCGCCACTAAGCTTCTAAAGTGCGCTTTATGTGTAGTGCGCCACAAAAGGTAGGTCATGTGCGCCAGAGGTGTTTTTTTGTTTTTTTAAATTTCTGAGCCAGATTATATACAATACAGATTATATACAATATTACAGCAGATATACACACACATATACAAGATATACAATTATATATATAAATACACAATTTGAAAAACAAGATTGATACAAATACATATAGATAAGTCTCATACATGAATACATAGTATAAGTTACATTGTTTTGATCAAGTTACAAAGTAGTTGGTGACATGCGAATACATGTGTCGATCGAACAAGTTAGAGCTCGGAAGCTCGCCTAGACATCTAAACTAGCTAGACACAAACGCGGGATAAACAACCAAAGAAGATAAGCATGATCACCGCCGCGACGAAGGTGTAGATCTTCATCCGGTTCCTTGTCCTAACTCCCGCTAGATAGCGCGTGTATCTAGCTTCCGCCTCCGCCATATTGTTGTACCCTTTGTAGCTATTGCCGCTGAAATGGTGCACCTGTCTCCGGCAGTCTTCCCAATCATCGTAGACTCCGGGAACCTGTCCCTTGTACACGACGTACCACGTCATCTATACGTTGACAATAATAATTAACTGGTGATTGAAAAAAAACATATATAATTAAAGTCGCATATGAAGATACACTTATAGAAAGTACTTCTAAATCAAAAAGACCAAACTCAAAAAGCATGCCTCATATATAACTAGGTTGTTCGACATAGTAATATGCTACGATGGAACTGTCCGCCAAGTAGGATGCACAACACCTGGACCTATGCATAGCACAAGGCGGACAATCCCATCGCAGCACATTCACATATATAGCGTGCCACGGCATTTCAATCATCGGCATTATTCTCGAAAAAGACCAAAGTAACTCAAAAAGCATGCCTCATATATAACTAGCTAGGTCGTTGGACACAGGAATATGCTACGATGGAACCGTAAGCCAAGTAGGATGCACAACATCTAGACTTGTGCATAACACAAGGCTTACAGTCCCATCGTAGCACATTCACATATATATTGTGCCACGACATTTCAATCATCGGCATTATTCTCGAAAAAGACCAAAGTAACTCAAAAAGCATGCCTCATATATAACTAGCTAGGTCGTTGGACACAGGAATATGCTACGATGGAACCGTAATCCAAGTAGGATGCACAACATCTAGACTTGTGCATAACACAAGGCTTATAGTCCCATCGTAGCACATTCACATATATATTGTGCCACGACATTTCAATCATCGGCATTATTCTCGAAAAAGACCAAAGTAGCTCGAAAAGAATGCCTCATATATAACTAGCTAGGTCGTTGGACACAGGAATATGCTATGACGAAACGGTTAGCCAAGTAGGATGCACAATTCCTGAACTTGTGCATATCACAAGGCTAACCATCCCGTCGTAGCACATTCACATATATATTGTGCCACGACATTTCAATCATCAACATTATTCTCGAAAAAGACAAAAATAACTCGAAAAGAATGCCTCATATATATACATAGGTCGTTGGACACAGGAATATGCTACGATGGAACCGTGAGCCAAGTAGGATGCACAAGACCTGAACTTGTGCATATCACAAGGCTCACAATCCCATCGTAGCACATTCACATATATAGTGTGCCACGACATTTCAATCATCGGCATTATTCTCGAAAAAAGAGTAAGGAAAAAAGAAGGACCAAAGTGAGCAAAGGACCAAAGAGTAAGCAAAAAAACCAAGCATTGATTGATATATAATAATAATAAGCAAAAGAAGTAAGCGATGATTCATAAACCTAATAAGATAAGTATAGTAGCATGTACACTTGTCCACACACACACAAAGGTCATCTATAGTTTGTAACTACAACTAGGCCAACATCAAGCCTTCTGGCTCGGCTTAGGTAACGGGAGGACGCCTTGTCTCGTCATGAACTTCCTATAGTCACCCTGCATCTCTAGGCGATCTTCTATGTCACGGTTATTCGGGATATTTCCTCCGTAGAAGATCCCCCCGAAGTCATGACATCACGAAAGATGATTGCCCCAAACTCCTGCTGGATGCGATACATCTCTTGTCCAATATCTGAATCATTGATCTTGGCCTTTGCTTCGGCCCACTGTTTGAGATGATCTGGCAGCATAGAATTCTGCTGGTCAAGTAGGAACGCCCTCATGTGATGGAGTGCGTAGTAGGCTTCCTTCTTACTGTTTTCCGGCTGCTTCACGCAGGGGAACTACGTTATGTGGTTGAAGACATGCCTGCCGAACTTGACCTTCGTACGCATGAAGGTGGTGCCTTCCGTAGAGGCAAAGCCAGTGAGAGCATCATCCAGAACTTCCTTGATCTTGTCGTAGTTTTTCTTCTTTTCTAGACTCCCCGAGTCGAAATACGTGGCGTGGGAATGCTTCGGCGATAAGGAGATGAGCGTGCAGTGTTCATCTCTGTGCAAAAAATTCAAATGGAATGTGTTGGAAAAAGAATGATGATGATCTAATAAAGCCAATTGATGGTGGCGAGTGAATAATGACTTACTCGGGAAAGTAAGGCACGAGAATGTATTCCTTTGTCTTGTTCGCCACGAGGATTCTTTTTAGGTACGAGGCCACGATACGTCGTTCGGCGGGGGAACCCAAGCAGCCGTCACGCATGTAGTAGAGGTCCACTATAGCGATGCCCGGTGTGTTCTCTCTAATGATCTGCATGGCCAGGCTGAGAGAAAAGAGTCGGACCATGGTATAGTGCAACGGGTATAGGTGGAACATATTGAAGATGTCGTCGAACCGCAGTAAGAACAGATCCGCAGGGGCATTGTCGACGAAGCCCAAGCCTGGTGGCACCTTAACCACGAATACCGGGTGCGAGGGATCTTTCTCCGATAGAAGGCGTCTCTCTATCGTCAGCATGCCGTCATGCACACTCTGCAGTTCCGAACTGGCGAGCTTCCGCAAATTCTTAGGTAGCATGGGCTCACCCGCCACATGTATCCTCCACATAATACCCTCGGGTCTTGGTGGCCCGTCCCGAAACCTGATCGGATTCGCAGTTGTTGACGCCACCGGCTGGCTCGAGCTGCTAGATTTTATTTTCCTGCCCTTTTTTCCTTTTGGAGAGCGGGCAGGCACCGCAATCTGAGCATCGGCCGCCCTATGTAGTGTGTCAGGGCTTAGAATAAAGGGCCGGTTGGTTGTATCAGCTGGCTCTGTAAAGGCGCAAGCTGGAGGTGTCTCCTGAGAACCAAACAGACGCTTGGTGATAGTGGCTTTCTCTGTGGGGCCACCAGCTAGGTCTTTGTTGCTAAACTGAGTGTTGAAGAAGTGATCATTCCAGTCTTCGTCGTCCTCGGCCGGATCCTGCGCCATTTGCATATCATCAACATGATCATCTGACCCCCCGCGTGGAGGTGACGGCGAGGGCGGTAAGGGGGCCTTGCCACCGCTTGTCACTGGCATGATAGGCGGTGCTGTTTTCTATGGCGTGATGGCCCCCGCCGTCCCCAAACAGATCATGCTCTTTGGCCATAGCAAGAATAAGCCGAAGCAAGTTCTGAGGACAGACGGCTCTTCTTCATCCGCTCCTGGGGGTTGAATGGGAGGTTCCAGGTCGTCGCAGCCCCTTAGCACCCGACTAATTTTAACCCTGTGCACGCTATCTGACATCGGCCTTGAGTGGAACATGCGCTGCAAGGGTTGAATGATGGTACCCTTGGCAAACTCCCTCAGCTCGTTGTTCACGTAGCATAAGAGAGTGCAAGGAACATCCGTCTGCGGAAAAGATGTACGGCGTCGTCAGAGATGCCGTAAGAGTAATAGATGGCATGAAAGGCGGTAATTAAAGCAATATGTTTACCGTGATGGCGTCGAGATCGACTAATTCGACGCATCGCATACGGCGACGGGCGTGCAAGAGATGGAAGGGCTGCTTGATAGCGCGGTGCTGGCCGCCGGTGTATTCTCCCTACCGATGGGTGCTTGGAGCTCCGGTGCCGCCGCGACGATGGCAGGGGGGCACCAACATGTACTTCGACGCCGTGGTGATGGCAGGGGGAGTCACTAACACTTGCGGCGCTGCGGTGCTAGCGGGCGGAGTCACAAACACATAGTTCGCCTGATTCATCGGCGCCGCGTTGTTCGAGTGGCTGCTGACCATGCTTGGAATCGGGCACGGCCCTACTCGACCACCCGCACTCCAGTTCGCTATTGACTCCACCAAGGTAGGCAGGAAGGACGTGAGGGTGATTGCCAGGTTGTCTTGGACGATCTGTGGGATCCGTGTCACTTATGCCTTAAGTTCTTGAACCTCGCGGTTTTCCTCCTCGCTCCTTCCCGGCGGCGCCACATGCGTCCTCGGCGGTGGACCAAAATGATCCACCCAATTCTTACCCTCGAGGCCGGCCAGACGGCCAGCCGACGACGGCTTCTTCGTAACCGGCTCTATTTTCTTGGCCCGGTTCATCGCCCTGTTAAAAGGGTTATCCCACCGGGTGGCCGCCGTCGACCCCTGGGATGAGGAACCCTGGGATCCATGACTAGCAACAATTTCCTCCTCCTGTAGAAGAAGTAACTGTGAATCGTTTAGATCATCGATTAGATTGTAATCGAGTTGATCCGCGGTAATTAGATTATACTTACCACAATTTCCTCGAATTCCTTCACCGCGGGATCCGCGGTGAGTTGTTTGGTTTTTGGGTCCACATGGTAACGGGCCCTGATGAAGTTTCGAACATGCCCGGGTTCGAATATCTCAAAGGGGTTTTCTATCCCCTTGGATCTATACTCTTTGTCCTCCTTATTCCATTTGGCCTCCGCGGTTCTGTATCCACCAGATCCGAGATGGTGAGGACCTATATTCATCGCCTGCAGCACCTTTCCCCGATTACTATTGGCCAGGGCTCTTTCAGATTCACACATCTCCTTGAACTCCCGCAACTGATCTTCGGTGATCTGCGGGTCAATCTTCTGGATCTCCTCAAGACTTTTGCCTTCTTTATAGATATTCTTCTTTATCCGGGTTCTCCAGCTGGCCAGGGCGGTGCTCATCTTTGTGAGGGCGAATTTGTTTACTTCGTTCCCATGATAATTTGTGTTCTGATACTTAGCGGGGAACTTGTATCTTGTGTGCAGCTTCTCGAAGAGGAGTGTGCGCAAGTGGCCATTATCTTTATGCCGGAGATTCTCGGTGTTGATCGAGATGGTTGTCCGGGTGATCGCCGCCACTTGCCCACCGTACCCTTTGACGACAAGGGCGGGCTCCAAAGGAACCCCTGATGGGCTCACTTCGGTAATTTCCTCCCTGACCATGCCGACCGTGTTCGGGCGCCGGTCCTTCGGCTTCTTCTTCTTCTTCTTAGGAGGATTGCTACCACTCCCTGTGCCCTCGCCGCCATCAGTTGTTTCATCGTCCACCGTTCCTTCGGCTTCTTCCTCCGCGTCTTCCATCTCATCATCCTCGCTCTCCGAAGGATGGTATTCTGCATCGTCTTCTAGCCGCTGGGCCGCCTCCCAGAATGTCAATTGTTTATTCGAAGGTCTGAGTTCTCCTTCAGCACTGATGCACTTAGAACATCCAGCCTCGTCGTTGTCACACATCTTTGCACTAATAAAAAACAAATAATTGGTTAAATGCATGGAAAAATCCGGCATGACCTTTGCTAATTTTCTTAAACTAGGAGTGCCCGATTTCTACCGAAACGGAAGTTAATCAACATTTCGGCAAAAATCGAGACTCATTTCACACAAGAACCTGCATATATATGGCCAGCATAGCTAGCACACAATAAATGGCCATCATAGCCGGCACAACCAGCATAAATGGCCAGTATAGCCAGCACAACTGCACAACCAGCACACAATAAATCTGTTTCAGGCAAAAATGGAGCAACTAGAATAAATGGCCAACACACAAACAGTACATCAAGCATAAATGGCCAGGTTTCAGGTTTGGACTTAGCAGTTTCAGGTTTTAGGTTTGGACTTAGCAGTTTCAGGTTTGGACTTAGCAGTTTCAGGTTTCAGCAAGCATAAAGAGTGTAAAAATGCAAATAGTATACACAGCAGCTTTGCACAATAGTTTCAGGTTTGCACAAATAGTACACACAAGTTTCACAAATAGTACACACAGCAGCAAGCATAAAGGTTTCAGCAGTTTCAGGTTTCAGTATAGACAGCAGCTTTGCACAATAGTATACAACAGTAAAAAAGGGAACTGTTGTTCAGTAGAAAAAAATTTAGTTAACTTGACGTTTATTTCAGAGAAGTAGCACCACTACTCTAGTGCATATTCGGTTTTCAACAACAGAACTTGGTTTCATGAAACCTTCAGGTTACACAGGTTCAGAGTTAGTTCTTGTTGTAGTGGTGAAGTAATAGCGAGTGTCTGTTTTCTGAATTTTAGTTTATTGTAGTAGCATTGAAACTAAATTTCAGTGAAGTGTTCCATGCAATCTCTTGACTAGTTTCCATGTACTTGCTGGCTGTTTTCTGGATTTTAGTTGTGCTTGTAGGATATATGTCATTGTGTTTTGCTATATTCTGTCCAGCACTTCTGGAACGAAATTGATTTCACAAGATCACATTACAACTTGGGGAATTTAGTGCGCGCGAGGCGCGGCGATAACCATTCTAGGTTCAACATTCTGTGAACTTATTGCAGTTTTCTGTTCTCAGCACACAAAACAGATTTATCTGTTGTCATTCCACCTCAACAAGGCTAACAAACTCAACCAAAGCCGATAAACTTGCAAGATCTAGCACCTCTGTAAAAGATGTTATGACAACGAAAATGCCTAAACCCAATTGATAGACTATGCCACAGTTAACTCATGACAGTTAGCAAACAAAAGTGATTTAGCTACATCATTCCATCTCAATAAGGCTATGAATAAAACTCAACGGAACAACATAAGCTTGCAAGATCTGGTACCTCTGAAACTCATAGTATGACAAGGAAAATGCCTATCTCAACTTTGTTGCATATATATAGTCTATCAACCATACTATTCAGTATTGACATCTGAACCACTCGATGTCACAATTCAGAGAAGTGCAGAGCCAAGCTCAGGCATCACAAGCTGCTGCTACCGCAATTGACGCAAAAAATCCAAGAAGCAAAGAGCCAACAAAGCAAAGAAAGAAGCTCGTCACCTTCTTGGCCGGCGCCGGCGTGTACACGAGCGACGCGCTCCGCGAGTAGGACGGGTTCGTCCTCCTGTCATGCAGGCCAAAAAAGCAAACAAATCTCACTACTTGCTCAATTAACCAAAGAGCCCCGGGGAGAAAGAGAGCCTTATGAATCCCTCAAGCCCCGGCGAGATCTGCGCTGCGAGGCCTGCAGAGAGAGGGGAGAGAGGGAGAGAGAGAGGGAGAGAGGGAGAGACGGAGAGAGAGGGAGAGAGGGGAGGGGCGACGCTCACCTCTGAGATGAGGAGGACGATGGCGGGCGGGCGAGCGGACGACGATGGCAGGCGGGCGGACGACGATGGCTGGCGCGTGGGCCTCCTCCTCGAGTGGCGGCAGGCCTCCTCCTGCTCCTGCTCCATGGCTCCTCCTGCTCCACGACCTCCTCCTCGAGCGACGGCGGCTGGCGAGGCGGCGAATCGAGAGAGAGGCAGCGGCGGCTCGGGCTCGGGATCGACAGCGACGGTGGTGGGTGCGATTGATAATGGGGATGAGGGACGTGTGCCTGCGTGCACGTGGATAAGGCACAGATAGGCGTAGCGCACTCTGGCATAGTGCGCTATATCCGTAGCGCACTATGCCAGAGTGCGCTACGCCTATCTCCTCTAGCAACTGTATAAGAAAAGAGCGTCCCACTATCTAACATATTCACTATCCTATCCCACTGGTTCCACCCATTGCTCTAATCTAAACCTGTCAGCACCCAGGTTCAAATCCTGGTGCCCACCTTTTTTATTTTTATTTTAAAAATATTTTTAAATGTTCCAAAAAATGCCCAAAAGTGGTGATATATTCCATAAAAGTTTTGTTTTGTTTTTAAAATACTTTTAAATATTCCAAAAATGCCCGAAAGTGATAATAAATGTCATAAAAGTGGTACAAATTAAATTATATTCAAATATGTCATAATAATTTGTCTATGAATATTACAATCTTTTTCGACCACACGTTTTACAATATTTTTTGAGCTAGCATTTTACAATCTTTTTTCCCTTCTTTGTCGCGGTTGAATAATTTAGCCCCGGCACTTTAATGTTTCTTCTTTCGAACGGGCTACCTTTTTTGGGTAGGGTTGTCCTTTTTCTTCTTGTGATGTATGTTGCTGTATCGTAGTCATCGTCGTCTTCAATCTTTGGATCGCCGTACTGGTCGAAGTCTTGCTCGTTGGCGACTCCATCTATTCCGATGATGTTTCTTTTTCCTCTCCTCACGACAACACGGCTAGGCTTTGTCGGGTCAGTAATGAAAAAACATTGGTCCACTTTGGTAGCCAGTACCCACGGTTCATTTTTCGTGGCCACGTTTGCACCGACGGCCTTGGATTTGGCTGCTTCGGGTATAACCATGGTTGTGAAATACCGGTCTTCTTTTTTGACGCTCTTTGCCCATCTGACACGGAACATCGGCACCTTTTCTCCACAGTAGTCGAGCTCCCAGATCTCCTCGATTCTTCCGTAGAATCTTTCCTTCACGTTGTCATCAGTGTAGAATTCCGACGTTACGCCTGAGTTCTGATAATCACACTTGTTGTCCTTTTCCTCCGTGTAGAATGTGTAGCCGTTGATATCATACGCCTGATAGGTCACCAGGTTTTGCATCGGTCCTGCGACAAGGTGAATATGATCTTTTCCTTGTCAGAAGAATGCGATCGCGGGGGATTATCTAGGAGCGTCTTCCTAAACCAACGCGTGAAATCTAAGTTGTGCTCTTTGATTATTTCTCCCTGCGTCCTCTGTATGCCCCGGTCACTGTACTTCTTCTCGATTAACCTTTTGTGCTTCTGTACCCAAGGATCGACCAGTTCTAAATGCTGTAGCGCGACGAGGTTTGCTCGATCAAAGTCTGCGCGTCGAAAATCGAAATCTGCATACAGTATGCGACGACCCTCTCGGTGACCAGATCCGTCGAGCTTGCCAAGGTGCTTGTTGACGGGAAGACCGACAGGGTTCTCGATGTCTAGATAATTCGTGCAGAAAGAGATGCACTCTTCGGCCAGAAAGCCCTTGGCTATGCTTCCATCTGGACGGGACCTATTGCGAACGTATCCTTTGATGTGTCCGTTCATCCTTTCGAACGCCATCATGCTGCGGAGGAACATCGGCCCGAGTTGTACGATGTCCTCCACAACATGGACCAGCAGATGCACCATAATGTCGAAGAATGCGGGTGGGAAGTAGACCTCAAGCTCACATAGTATCACCACGATCTCCTCCTGTAGCTTCCCGAGCTGATTCACGCCAATCGACTTCCTAGAGATGACGTCGAAAAACTTGCATAGGCCAAATAATGTTTCACGAACGTGCTCGTCCATTATCCCTCTTAGTGTGACCGGAAGTACCTGCGTCATTAGCACAGCACAGTCATGAGACTTCATGCCACTGAACCTCTGCTTCGCCTCGTCTAGGTATCTGCTTATCTTGCCCACGTAGCCGTAAGGAAATTTGACTCCTAGAAGGCACTTAAAAAACTGTTTGATCTCATCCTGGCTTAGAGTGAAGCAAGAAGGAGGGCAGTAATATCCGTTCTTCTTGAACTTTTTACCCTTCCGACGACCTTGTGTCGTCTCCGACTCATGATCATCATCATCTTCCTGATCATCAGGAGTGGTGCATCCTCCGTGAAGCTCCTTCCGGATACCCAAGCATATCAGGTCGTGCCTTGCTTTCAGACCATCTTTCGTCCTATCTGGCATGTTGATTATGGTGGCGACCAGACTCTCGCACACGTTTTTCGTGATATGCATGATGCCGAGGCTATGAGGCGTGCGGAGAAACTTCCAGTATGGAACTCCCAGAAAACAGACCTTGTTTTCCATACCTTCATCAGCGGCTTGTCTTGTTGCTGCCTCTTTCGCTTCTTTCTAGGCTTAGGACAATCTTTCCAGTTTTTCAGCAACTCTTCCACTTCTTCGCTGCTCCTACGCTCTGGGATTCCTCGGGTCTCGGATTTGCCATCGAACAGGTCTCCATGTTTTCTCCATGGATCATTCTTGCCGAGCCACCTCCGGTGCGCCATGAACACGGTTTTCGATGACCCTGGATCTTTCTCTAGTTGGAGATAGCTTGTGTTATCCATGCACCTAACGCATGCGCAGAATCCTTGGATAACCTGCCCCGAGATATACCCGCAACCTGGATAGTCTTGCACCGTAGTGACCAACGCGGCTCTCATAGTGAAATAATCTTGTGCGACGCGTTGTAAGTATTGGCTCCAGATTCCCATAACGTGGCTAGCTCCTCTTTCAACAGCCCGAGATACAGATTGATGTCGGTACCGGGTTGTTTCGGCCCTTGAATTAGCATACTCATTTGTATGTACTTCTTCTTCATGCACAACCATGGAGGGAGGTTGTACATCCATACAAACACGGGCCAAGTGCTGTGCGTGCTGCTCTGGCTACCAAACGGATTGAGTCCATCGGTGCTCGCACCAAGCCTGATGTTCCTCGAATCTCCACCGAATTCTGGGGATTCGAGGTCCAATGCTTTCCACTGGCTAGCATCTGAAGGGTGCGTCAGCAGCTCATCCTTTTCGGGGTCATCATCATCATCTCCTGGCTTCTTCCTTTCCGCATGCCATCGCATGAGCTTCGCTTCCTTAGGGTCCACGAAATAGCGCTGCAGACGAGGAGTGATAGGAAAGTACCATACCACTTTTCGAGGTGCTTTCTTCCCTTTCTTGTATCGACTCACGCCGCACACCGGACATGTGGTTTTCTCCGCATCCTCGCCCCGATAAATGATGCAATCGTTGATGCATACGTGATATCTAACATGCGGTAGATCGAGAGGACAGACGATTTTCTTGGCATCCTCGATACTAGTTGGACATGTGTTCCCCTCCGGGAGACGATCGTGCCAGAATGCCATCATATCGTCGAATCTTGCGTCGCTTAGTTTGTGTTTTGCCTTCATCTCCATAGCCTTGAGCGTTACATTCAACCGGGTATCATCGGGCCTGCATCCTTCATACAATGGAGTAACCGCGTCTTTCTCAAGTTGCGCAAGCTTGGCTTTCTCTCTAGCGGCAGCCCTAGCGTTACTCGTCTGCTTGAGAAGCAGCTCTTGCACATAAGGGTCCCGCACCCAGCCTGACGTTGTTCCATCGTCGTCTGCTCCTCTGGCATCTAGATCATCATCATCCCGGTCTGCTTCCGCACCTTCACCATTTCCAGGAGACTCTTCATCATCTCGCCTGTTCTCGCCATGATGATGATCATCGTCATGTTGGCCACCTTCACCGTCTCCATCGTCTTCGTCATCGCTTATCCAATGAGTGTATCCATCCATGAAACCATGGTGGAGCAGGTGCGCCTGCAGATTCCCGGAATCTGGGTCGATCACCCAGTTGAGTTTGCATCTTCTGCACAGACATCTTATATCCGTCTTGTTATTTCGTATCATGTCGGCCGTCGCACATTTCAAAAATCTAGCCACAATGACTTCGCTCATTATGCGGACCATTTTTGCCTGCACGGTGTACACGGTACAATTAGAAGTCTATTAGAACCACATAATGAATGCATGCATGCAATGGTCGATAGAAAATTTCGGCATGACCTATCCTAAAATTAGGACCTTTGCGAAATGCCAAAGTCTTGCCAAAATGGAAATGAATCAACATTTTGGCAAAACAAATGGCAACTTGTTCACATACAAACACAAGAGAGAGAGAGACCGATCCATACACACATGAACATATCATTATCCTCTCCATACACACATGCATGAGCATCATCGATACTCTCCATATACACACACATATGACCATCGATCCTCTCATACACACATCATGAGCATCGATCATCTACATACATATGAGCATACCATATACACATGAACACATACTTACATGGTCAACTTACCGAGATGAGAGACCAATCGCGAGAAAGATGGAAAGGAGAGGTGCGCGCGAGACCGGAGAAGGAGATGAGAGACCGGAGACCTTCCTCTATTACTTATGTAACATCCAAGGCAAGTTCTACATGCTAAAAATGGTGAATGGGTGGAGAAATTGAGGTGGGAAGGAGAAGATCCCGACTAGATCTAAGGAGGAATAATAAAGGGAAAGTGAAGTGTGGGGTGGTGGATGGTCACACATGTGCACATAAAGTGCTGTAAAAAAAATCGACACATCCGTGGCGCACTCTGCCCTTGTGCGCCACAGGGAGTAGTAACATCCGTGGCGCACATGCCATAGTGCGCCACGGATGTGTCTGGCCGTTTCACAGCAGAGAGGGGCATGCGCTTAGGCGTAGTGCACCCCCTCCATGTGCGCCACGGTTGACACTAACAACCGTAGCACACCTACCCTATGTGCACTACGGATGTTTGGCGTGCGGCCAACAGGGCCCTGGCCCACACATATCTGTGGCGCACTGTGGTCATGTGCGCAACGGTTGTTCTAGTTACTAGTAGGGCACTGCCCATAGGTGAGCCACGCCTGTTTTAGCCGTGGGGCACTTCAACCATGTGAGCCACGGATGTGCTGATTACCTATAGCCATTTTCCTAGTAGTGTTATGAGACTTGAAATCCCTGCTTCCCTTTATGAAGGGTCTTTCTTCCACTATCATATTGAGTCTCCACCTTCTATCTTTATGCACCAATTAAGAGAGCATAGTTGCCATTCTTAGTTCTATGTGCATTGTCCCAAAACTTATTGATTGATTCATATTGTTGATATTGCTTGTTCTTAAACTATTTGTATCTAGTCACTCTTATGAACTTTGATGGTGTCCTATGCATTTTTTGTTACTCCATGAGGGACAAGTTCAATACCACTATGCTAGAGGTGCGATTCCATAGACCCCCTACTATGAAAAGTTGTAAACGTTCAAAAGGTTAGAATTTCCCCATGCGTATTAGAGGAGCGCGTGTGAGGGTAGCCCATCGATGGGTCTAGAAGAAATCACCCTAAACCACGTACGCGGTGTTGTAATGTCAACGCACACGTGCAAGTGTTGTATTCAAGTTGGATACTTACGTTTCCACGTCGCATGCACAAAATACCCGATAACTGACACGCTTCGGGCCCATACGGGCTTTGGTGGGCATTACATACATGGTCTAAATTTTATGAATCCCGATACTACTACCACGCGCAAAGAGGTACCGGTCGATACAAGCCATCGAGCTAATTTGTCTCCTTATTTTCAATCCTTTGGGGGTCTATTGAATCAGAAGCCCACTATGCAATGGTTTCTATTTGTGAAACAAACAAACGTCTTTCAATGCATTGTTATTCATGAATCTTTGTTTGTATCCTTTCATGTTGCATGCATAGTTACTTTGTCTTATTGTTAGAACATCTTCTTTCATGCTAATGTTTAGAGTACTTTGATACGAACTTTCAATGCTTGCAAATGGTTTGATATTGATTTTGATGGTGCATGTCACCTAAAAAATTATTCTTTTTATCACTTACCTACTCGAGGACGAGCAGGAGTTAAGATTGGGGATGCTTTATACGTCGTAAACGTATCTATAATTTTTGATGTTCCATGCTTGTTTAGTATCCACTTTGCTTTGCTTTGTCTACACTTTGAGGCATTTTTATATGTTTTCTGGGACTAACCTATCAACAAGATGCCACAGTGCTAGTTGCCTGTTTTCTGTTGTTTTTGTTCCAGAAAAGTCAGAAAATGAATATTCTTGGAATAGGACGGGACAAAAGCCAAAGTCAATATTTTACCGAGGAGAACACGGAGCCAGAAGACGAGACGAAGGAGGGCCTCGAAGGGCCACAACCCCTGGCCGCACGGCCTGGCCTGGCCCACGCCTGGGTGGGGGGTGCAGCCGCTTCGGGCACCCCCTCGGCCTCCCTCTTTGCCTATAAGAAGCCCCCGATAGATACCTAAACCCTAATCTCCCGATCAATCTTCCACGAAACAGTCTGTAGCCGCCGCCACCATCGTCCCTAGATCGGGGGGATCTGAAGCTCTGCCCGGCACCCTGCCGGAGGGGAGAGATCATCCTGGAGGCCTTCTTCATCACCATGCCAGCCTCCGGTATGATGTGTGAGTAGTTCCACCTTGGACTATGGGTCCATACAGTAGCTAGATGGTTGTTTCTCCTCCTTTGTTCCATCTTTTGAGCTCTGTTCATGATCAAGATTATCTATTTGTAATCATGCATGTTGTGTTTGCGGGGATCTGATGGATATTGAGATTACTATGTCAGATTGATTAATGATTCTATCTTATTGATTCTATCATGTATGTGTTGTTTGAGATCTTGCATGCTCTCCGTTTCTAGTAGCTATCTTGGCCAAGTAGATGCTAGTGACTCCAAGAGGGAGTATTTATGCTCAATTGTGGGTTCATGCCTCTATTGAATCTGGGGAAGTGACATAAATCTCTAAGGTTGTAGATGTGTTGTTGCTACTAGGGAGAAAACAACAATCTCTTGTTCATGGAACAAGTGTATTGTTTACTTTACACACCTTTCTTAAAGCAGTTATGCGTTGCTTGCAACTTAATACTAGAGGGGGTTCGGGTGATAACCTGAAGGTGAATTACTAGTCATAGATGCAGTTGGATGGCGGTCTATGTATATTGTTGTAATGCCCAATGAAATCTCATAGGATCATGAATGTCTAGTATTGCATTGTTATGCCTTGATCTGTCCTGTCAATTGCCCCACTGTAATTTGTTTACCCAACATGTTATGTTGTTTATCTTAAGGAGAACACCTCTAGTGGACTATGGACCCCGGTCCAATCTTTACCATTGATACATATTCCACTGTTACTGTTTACTTTCTGTAAGCCACCATTACCTTCCACACCATACGGTTAATCCTTTGTTATCATCAAACTGGTGAGACTGACAACCTCACTGTTTGTTGGGGCAAAGTCTTGAGTTTGTGTTGTGTAGGTTTCCAAGTTGCTAGCAACACCTTTGAGTCGTTTCCTTCCTCCTACTGGTTCGATAACGTTGGTATCTTACTGAGGGAAAACTTGCTGCTGTACTCATCATACCTTCCTCTTAGGGTCTCCCAACGAAGATCTAGAGTGATATGAGCAACGCAATCAACAATGGGCAACTACCTCGGCATCCGAGCTCTTATGAAGCACAATTTGTGTGCTGGCGGCAGAGGCATCTCCGGATTTAGCGACAGAGGCTCCCTTATGAAGCATATCAACTACACTCGGTTGAGAGGAACTTGGTTTATATTTTTGGGCCGACTTGGGCTTAGCAACATCGTCTTTCTTGGCCTTGGCAGGAGCCTCGATAGCGGATTGCAACTTCACGGGCTGGGCGGAGCTCGGAGTGGAAATCTTCGGAACAGAAGCAGCAACACCTTCAGCAGGAGCTAAAATAATAGGAACTTCGGGAGGAATTGGTTCGGCGGGGGCAGCCTTGGAAACATCGCTAGGAATTACCGGATCAGTAAGATGATCCAGCATAGTAACGTCAGCACCACCACCAGGCGCAACTTTGACCTCCTCCCGCCGAGACGGGTTATTAGTCCGCATGGGAGGAGGATCGTCATGAGCAGGACTGGGGACCTAGACGTTACCTTGCGCAGGTGGAGAGGGTGTCCGAGTAACCTAAGAGGTCATACTCGGTCCACTCGGATTGGCAGAAAGTGGGGCACTGATGAGTTAAAAAGATAACAAAATCAGAAACAGAAAGAGAGAAACAAGAAATACAAATGTAGTCTGAGTAAACTAACTTATGCAGAAACCCTGGGCATAACTTTCTGCTTTAGATGCTTCTGGGTGGACTTCTTGGTTCGTTTCTTGGGAGCTGCTTCGGAGAGATCATTCGAAGCAGCACGTTTCTTCGACGGAGGAGGATCTTCGGTGGCAAGGGGCTCGTCCTCGTGCACCTGGCCAGCTGGGTTAGCTAGGGAAAAATGAGCAGGGTATGCGTAAGATATAGGCATCGCAACAACTACCTCGAGAACTTGAACGTCGTCCGAGTCACCTTCGTTGGCATGGGTGGAAGCTTTGCCTATGGTACGAGTGGGAGTAGATTCAGGCTTGGGGATAAACTCCTCCGAATATGGTTCCCCGTTATCCGGAGTATCATGGTCCCCGCTCCAAGCAAGAGCGAGCACCTCGGCATCCTCCGAAATTTGTTCAGCAAATTTCTACAAAAATGGGAGACATAAACAAACTAAGCAATCAACGAGGCAAAGGAAAATAACTCGGATAAAACGAATTAAATTTGATTTACCTGAGGAGGAGGATTATCACGGGAAAAGGGCTTCATACCCCACGCCCAGTCCTCGGCCATATCAGTCTTGAAGATAGCCCGGACGCGCTTCCGAATCTGGTCATCTTCAAGTTCGACGGTGTAAACTCAGTTGGGGCCGAGAGGATATCTCATGTAGCAAAGCTTATGAGACCGCTGCTGGAAGGGGCAGATTCGGCTGCTAATAAAAGCGTCCATCAAGTCCTCGCCATGAAGCCCCACCCGAATTAACTCTTTGAGTCGGAGCTCGAATGCCTCGGCAAGAGTGTCAATCTTCTTCGGATTATAGTTCAATTCATCTTAGAAGGAGTGCCGACTAAAAAGGCAGGAAGCCGGATTTTGTCCTCCTTGCCGGTGTTCTTCACATAGAAGAACGACCTATGCCATTTCTTGCAGGATTCTAGACAGGTGCCTCGAGGAAACAAAGAGATTTTTCAGGGTGTGATGGAGGCAGCCCCACATTGAGTCAAAGATTTCTCTGAGGGGTGTAAAGATTTATCCGGCACAATGTTGGCTCGGATCTAGAAAAACTTTTACCAAACTACTACAGAAGGCCAGAGGCCGAAGTACCCTTTAGAGGCCGAAATGAAAGCCGATAGAGAGGTAATTGGGTTAGCCGGCAAGTGGTGGGGCTGAAGGCCAAAGAACTCTAGAAAACCTTTGGCAAAATCACTAAGGGGAAGGTCGAATCCTCTAGCGAAGTGCGACATAAAAACTACATACTCATCGGGCTCAACTATGGGGGTAGCCTCTTTGCCGGGTAAGCGACACCTTACCTAGGCGGGGGTTCGGCGGGTTTTGCGAAGCCACTCGATTTCTCGGCGAGTGACCATAGAACCCTGCTAAGAAGCATGCTCCAGTCCCGATGCAAGATCTTCTTCTCCGACAAGGGCGCCGATGTGCGAGCTCTACATAGGCTCGTCGGAAGAATCAACGGAGGAAGAAACGCTGGCGGCGGCGGAGCAAAGGAAGTACAATAAGGGCTCGATGTAGGCGCACAACACAACGAGAGAAGACCAAGTAACAGCGTCTTGGTCACATGAACTAGGGCACTACGGAGGCGGCGCGGGGAGGAAGACGAAGAGGATGGAAATGGGGAAAGTGAATGAGCGCTTCCCCACTCCCCCCATTTATAACCACACACCGTGAGTGACAGTGGGATCACCGGTGCACCACGGTTAGTGCATACACGCGTGTACGCCATGCTGGCATCAACAGATTGGGGCCACAGGGAGGTCACACGGTGTAGGAGGCGATCAGGCCATCTTTACCGTTGGGGCTATCGAAGGGGCACTACATCGATATGGCCGCCCGCAGTTATCACTGTACCAATGTCAGTGAGCACTATAGATGTACAAAAAATGAGGCAAAAGAGCAGTGATTGAGACACGTAGGATGAAACTTATAAGAGAAGCTAAGGAGATGATTCGGATAAGAGTGAACGACTCGGGGAATGAGTCATACCTCGGAGTAAGATGAAAAGTCAAGAAGGATTTAATGAAAAAATAAATCAAATGAAATGCCAACGAAAGAGTGAGTTGGCAACATGAATTTGGTAGTCGAGTATCTTGAACCTGATGTGCTCTAGCCGACTAATATCACCAAAACCACACCAGCTTCGGGGACTAACGTCGGGGGGATGACCCTAGATAGGGTCAAGCTAAGGAAGAAGGGGAAAACCCTCATAGAGTTGGACTGGGTCAAAGAATGATCTGGCCGAGTCATATAGAGTCCAGCTTAATAAGGTTCGACTTACTCCAAGTCAGGAAGCTAAAACCTGATTCGACCGACATACGGGTTATGTCGGTCTACAACTATTGCGTATTGAACATGCAGGTTAGGGCTTGGCTGAGTCATATGGGGCAAGGCCGAGTCAGGGGAAGCTTGCTCGAGAAGGACAAGGCGAACCCAGAAGTCAACACTATGCACTGTCTCTCCTCAGGAATCTGCATAGTGCCAAGCGCTATGGACAAGAGACAGAGCGGCAGAGTAGCAGAAGAAGGTCACGGAGGTGACAGTCCTCAAGCCCGAGGCTCACATGTGGTGGACTCTGAATATTTGCCATCGATAGAAGGGGGGCACGGAAAGGAGCCCACCGAGTTACTATTTTGGGACAATCATATTCCACGAATATGCTTGTCCACGTCATGCCTAGAGGGAACCAGGCCACTCCTTTATAAGGAGGGGCAGGGCTTCCTAGGGAGGAGATCGATTCATTTTTTACTTAGCACTTGTAGTAGCTTCATCTTCCTCTCGCTCAAACAGCTCGAGGAGCAAGTGTAGCTCCATTGGTGTTGAATAAAGATCAAGATCTAGTGTTCTGTGTGTAGAAACCACTACATCTTCCCTCCCTAGATCCCACTAGCATCCATTGGCCCCCAACTTAAGCCTACCCATGGCATTTGCCGTGCCACCACCACGACAAATTCACTTCTCCTAAGTGTAAAAAGGATGAAGTAAAGCTACATTATATGGCCTTTTTGATTCGTCTCCTGACATGTCTGCCTTTTTTTTTCTTGTGCTTGAGCATCTATAAGATAGTATGCATCATTTGCAATGATTTTCTCAGAATAAATGAGCCCTCCCATGGGGGTGACAATTTATGCATGTCGGTTGTGTAACATCCCAGCATTTAGGAACTAACGAAGGGTAGATTTAAGAATTTGAAATTTTGCATGCATTCATCTGTGAAAATGTGGGTAAATTTTTTGCCAAATAAAAACCTAAAGTGATCAAAGTTTCTTTCATACTTTGAGAATAGATATAGTCTTAAAGGATGATTGTTATAGACTTTGATATGATATTTGTGGATTTATGTGTTTTGGGAAATGAAATTTGAATTTAAAACTTGAGTGTTTGAATTATAATTCAAAAGAATTTTGAATAATGTTTGAACATTTGATTCAATTAAGAGTTAACCAATAATAACTCAAACTTTATATAAAGAAAGTAATTAAGAATAAGAATCTCCATTTTATATTTTCATTCAATAAATAAGTTACCAAAAAAGTAACTTATGAAAATCATCCACAATTCTTACAATAATAAATAAATAAAGAATAATATGTCTTTATTGATAATAGTACAATCTTTATTACAAAATAATAAAATAAAGATTACAAAAGGGTAGAACTAAAATTACAAAAGAATAAAGAATATTACATATGACTATTCTACAAATAAAGAAGAAACCCTAAACTAAAATCTTGAATTCCCAAGTCTGGTACCTGCAAAACAAACACAAACAAAAAATAAAGAAAGTTAAGGTTAAAATTATATTACTCTCAGACTTGTCAGTGAAGTGCACTGATCAAGGTTCATCATTGAGTAATCTTATAAAAAGGGGCAAGTTTCACCAATATGAAAGAATGTATCTTTCATAATTCTAAGCCATAAGTCAAATAACAGCAAGGAGGGGCAAGTTTCACCAGCCAAGTAGAAGTAACCAGATGAAAGTAACTTTCAAAATTCTGAACATATCCACATCTGTGCAGCAGGCACACAAGCAGCACACACACCAAACTACATGGTGTGTGCTATCAACACCACGGCAGCAGCACAACCAAACAAAACTGTCAACACAGCCGTGGGAAACCAATCCCCACATCATTCCTTTGCTCTTACACACCAAGCACAGCAGCTAGCAGCTAAACCAAGCCAAGCTAGATCAAACCAACCAAAGCCCAGGATCACATCACCAGGATGGTGACATAAGGAGGGGGAAGATCAGGTGGATAGCAAGACCAAGGTCAAGCCATCAGGATCAGGAGATGATGGGCTAGATCAAGGACAAGCCAGGAGCTATAAATACCAGGGGAGCACCAGATCAAGCTACCACAAGATCAACCACTAGCAACCACAACATCAAGTGACAGTGGTGAGTAAATAGACCATCAAATGATCTATTTGTCTAAGATTAGACAAACATACATGATCTGACACTTATTTAAACTCTTAGAAAGCACCCAAGTGGGGTGAATCCATCATTGAGGTTTTAAAACTTTAAAAGCAAACAGCAAAGTACAAGGATCCAACTAAATCTCAGAACAAAAACATTGATTTAGCAATCAAGCTATATTTCAATTCAAGAATGAGATTTAACTTCTAGGCACATCTCTAAGATAAGAGTAGCACCTTAGAATTTAATCTGTTGGATCTATACAAATGACCAAGCCTACCATCATTTTTTTAGCTTTGATTCAAGAAACAGTAGCTGGTACCACTACCAGAACCATCCATATGAATCAACTAGATAAAGCTTAATCAGTAAACCTCAGACCAACATCATTGGTCTTAGGGATTTAAGAAAGGAACATTTCTATTTATCTTTAATGCCAAACTCATCTTAAGCTTGCACCAAACCAAATCAAGAAATAGAATCTAATCTTGTGTACCATACAAAGATGGTGCCACAAGAACAGTTCTACACTAATCAGGTTAAGCCTTCAATCCACATAGATTCAACCAACCAACTACAAATCATTTTCCTATCATCATAGGAATCATAATTAAGAAAATCTCTATGTATATCTTCACTGTTTGAAACCATTTGATGTCAAACTCCATCTAAAATCTTAAGCCAACAAGTGTTAATACAGTGATTTCATCACACAACACTCACTGTCATTAACTAAGTAATGACAACGGTGAAACAGTAAACCACAAGATTCCCAAGTATTGCTTCTAAAGCAACTTTATCATCTAACAACATCAAAATTAATCCATATAATCATCTGATAAGCCACTAGCACCACCACAGTTAATCTTCAGTAGCAAACCACAACTAACAATCATTTAGCATGCTTAGGGACCATCAAGACATGATCCCATTCATCAGTATATAATCCACAACAGGATATGAACCCTAACTCGAACAAACATCTTAATCAGGACAAGACAGTAACCAGAAAGGTCAGTACCAACAACTAGCATAGGATGACCTAGCACAGTGAGCTCAAGAGGAGAGGAAGCACTCACCAAAGGTCCTCGCTGGAGACTAGAAGAGGAAGCATAGGTGGCCGACGACCATGGCGGCACGGGGAGCACCCCCAGGGGGCGCTGCGACCCATACAACACCACGGCGGCGACCATAGCCATGTTTGGAGGCGAGGAGCGATACCACGACACACGACAGCAGCGGCGGCGCCAGGATCCACACCAACCCCAAACCCTAGGGTTCAGGACGGCATCGATCTATCGCAGGAGAGCTCCATGTCCAAATCCAGTTGGACAGGAGGGAAGAGCGGAGTCGACAACCTCATCCTGCACCACGACGGTGGCCAGGGCGGTCCACGATGGCGGGAATCGCCGGCGGCGACACCACTGACCACGGGGTCGGGGAAGGAGAAGGAGAGGGGTGAGCTCGAGAGAGGAGACAGCGAGTTAGTGGGATGGGTGGGCCGAAAACTCTTCGGGGTGGTTGTTTTGACCATGCCCTACTGGGCCACAAGGGCCCAATAAACTCAAAAGGCCAGCCCAATTCATTTAGAATCTGTTTTAATAAATAGGAAAAGACCAAAATGCCCCTGAACTTAATTAAATTCTAGAAAATAACATGAAATTCCAAAAATTATAAATAAAATATTTTTGGATTCACAATAATCCAAACTATCCAAATAAATTAAGATATAAAATTTTAGACATATAAATTTTATTAAGAATTTTGTAATTTACATATTCCTTATGGAATTTTACAAAATTATTAAAAGATGATAAAAATAAATAAAAATCACTTTAATTATATATTAATATTGTAGTATTTTAGAAAAATACTAAACAAATATTTAATAACAATTTTTTTATATATAAGTGATAATTCTTAAAAGAATTATTAAATCAATAAAAGTCAAATAAAAAGAAAATAAAATAAAAGAATACAATATTCTATTATAAATATTAAAATTAATATTTATAAATCCTTTATTATTAAAAATAATTTTATTAATAATGGGGATAAAGCATATCAAGTTAAATAATGCATTACATTACTTTGCATAATCATTTTGCTTCTTTAAATATTGTCCTTACCAGGCAATAATGATGTTTTTGTAGACATAAAAGCTCAAGGTCCAGTGCAAGCATCATACTTCACTACCTTGCAATCACAAGGCAAGTTCATCACTTTCTCATGTCCTTTGAAGAGTCTTTATCAAAGTATTTGCAAATTGTGTGTTATCATCTATACTATAGAAAAAAGAAAACATTATTTTCTCAAGATACTAAATCTTAGATATCATCCTAAGTGATGATGTGATGGAGCAATAGAACTTAGAGTTCTATTTGCACTAATGATGAACAATTAGGAATTAATAACCCATGACATCAGTGATTCTAGCGCCGTATTACGCGTTAACCATGAGATTTGGAATGGGACGGAGAAGTCAGCTGTATCCTTTTCCTCTTGTATGGAGGCAAGATGACCTTAACGTGACGTTGTGATTCCTTGTGTGGATCCAAAATATGGGTGGGCACCCTTACACCCCACACTTTTGGTGTCTAGATTATCTATGAATGGTGTTTAGGGACATAGTCCATGTAAATGGTACTAATCCGGGCATCACTAGGTCATAGAGTCTTCGGGAACTCATCAGGGTTTTAGCCTGCCCGAAAGGGGGATTAACGAAGGTGAGCCAGCCTAAAGGACCATGCAGACATATGAGGTTAAGGAGAGGGCAGTGATTGGCTTGGACCAACTACTGGGCCCCACATCATGGAATTGTGGACAGGAAAGTACGTCCGGTTGTGCAATAAGGAGTTGATCTCTCATGGGAAAAGTAATGCACCTCTGCAGAGTGTAAGAATTGTAACCTCTTTCTCCCTGTTCCGTGAAGAATCTACGAACACGGCAGGAAAGGAACTCCATGAAAGTTTTGGTCAACCTGTGAAGGCTGGTGGTCATATATTTTCATAATAAAATCAACCTTTGAAGAAAGATTTACAAATTGCATAATACCAACAACTGCTAGTCCGAGGTGGTAGATAGAGCATCAAACTTCCTACCTTGCATATAATGAATTTGCTGAGTAACGCTGTTACTCATCCTTTCCTTTGAATCCTTGCTTAGACTCTGAGAATCCCGAAGATACTCCAATGTATGCATCCGAGAGTCAAGAGGAGGTCTTCTATGAAGAGCCCAACTTGTATGGAGCTGTAGAAGGGGAGGACTACGACATCGTCTATGGAGGAGAGTTCCAGGAGTCCGAATAATTACTATAGTTCTAATAACCACTTGAGCCGAGCATCATGAACAATATATAGCAATAAGTTGCTGAGCTCAATTTGGAGTTTAAGTTTTAAATTTGAAACTTCCGCTGAAACACTTATATTTTGGTTTGTAAGTTGAATCTTTTGGAAGTCTTGAACTTCCGGTATTGTAATAATAACGTGTGTATGTTTGTAATATGGACCCACAATGTTTCTGTTGTACCACTCTGAGGGATGTGATATTTACGGAACGGTGTTCTGTGGATGTCATGTCAACGACTACAGTGTACTACACATGCAGTGGTATGCTGGGTCACCACAGGTTGTGTGATGCACGAGCTGAAGCACCATATCTCCCTCTCGAAAGACTCGGGGATTTACTTTCTTGCTATTGTAGTGTCTTAGCTTCTGTTGATACATAGCAGATCTAGACAAAGCGAACTCTCTAGCCTCTTCAAGTAAATCAACATCATTTTGCCGAGATATCTCATTCACCTTGGCTTCCGTGTATTGGGTGACTCTAGGCGAATCATGCACTATGCCGGCTGGTAATACAGCTTCTGCCCCATATACCAGGAAGAATGGCGTGTAGCCCGTTGATCGATACAGAGTTGTCCTTAGGCTCCATAACACGGTCAGAAGCTCTTCGATCCAACACCCCGCTGATATTTGCAGCGGCTCAATGAGACGGGGTTTTATCCCAGACAGTACTAGTCCGTTGGATCTTTCTACTTGCCCGTTCGATGCGGGATGTGCGACTGATGCAATATCGAGTCTTATCATATTTTCTCGGCAGAATCAAGCAAATGAACCTTTGGCAAAATTGGTGCCATTATCTGTTATAATGCTATGCGGGTACCCATATCTCAGGATAACATCCTTGAGGAATCTTACTGTTGTGGGCCCATCACATTTCCTTATTGGTTTCACCTTGATCCGCTTTGTGAATTTATCAACCATGACCAAAATATAGGTCATGCCACTACGAGCCGGCTCAAATGGCCTGACCATATCCAAACACCATACGGCAAATGGCCAAGTGATTTGTATGGTTTTTAACTCGGATCACGACATATGACATTTGCTTGCATATATTTGGCAACCATTACAATTTTTCACTAGGTCATCTGCCTCTCGCAGGACACTAGGCCAATAAAATCCATGTCTGAATGCTTTGGATACCAAAGCCCTAGATGAAGCATGATGCCCACATTCTCCTTGATGAATATAAAGCAGGATCTCTCGGCCTTTTGCCGGGTCAACGCACCTCTGCAGAACATTGGTTGTGCTTCTTTTGTATAGCTCATAGTTTATTATGGTGTATGCCTTAGCCCTTCTTACAATTTGTCTGGTGAGGAATTCATCACTCGGCAGAATCTCATCTTTTAAGATTAGAAAGATTAATCGTGCCCATTCTGGTACTTCTTGTGTCGGGGTAATTGTCTCATCAATTTCCATTACATCTGCCGACATAACCTCTGCCGGGTTGATCTGACCAGTCCCTGAGTTCTGCATGGTAGTCCGCGGGTGTACCGAGTCAGTCCCCGAGTTATTCGGATTAATCCTCCCATCTATGTCCATTGGGTCAAATTCGGATGCCGAACTGGCCGGGATATGGATTGATTCAGATTCAGGTGATGGTATAATTGATGGTTTTCTGAGGTGTTCAAGGGCTATGACGTGTGGGATGACTTTCCTGGATGAGCCGAGTTTCTATAATACGTCAGTTGCATCATTTTCTGCCCTGGGTACATGATGGAATTCACATCCATCAAAGTACCCTCTTATCTTTTGCACATGGAATCTTTATAATGCCATATTGGCGTCCAGTGGATCCCAATTTCCTGAACCTGTTGTACTACCAGATCCGAGTCACCAAAACATTGTATTCGACGTATACCAATGTATTTTGCTACCTTTAAGCCATGGACCGGTGCCTCATATTCGGCTACATTGTTCGATGCAGCAAAGTGAATTTGTAACACATATTTTAGCATCTTTCTTGGGAGAGGTGAGGACTATGCCAGCACCTAAACCATCTTTCATCTTTGAACCATCAAAGTGCATTCTCCAATAATTCGGATCAGTTAAAGGAGGTTCATATTGCATTTCAGCCCAATCGACCAGAAAGTTGGCCACTGCTTGAGACTTAATTGTGTCTCTTCTATCAAATTGTGGAGCATAACGGGCTAGATGAATTGCCCATTTGGCTATTTGGCCACTTGCATCTTTTTTGCTCATTATCTCGGCAATTGGTGCCTCACATATCACCTTTATAGGGTCTTCCTCAAAGTAATGCTTTAGCTTTTTGCCGACATATATACTCCATACGCCATTTTATGATAATGGGGTTAGTTTTTGTTTTAAGGTTGAGAGTACCTCGCTCAGGTAATATATCGGCCTCTGCACCGACTTACCTTCCATGTCACGTTCCACTACCACCATAGCACTTACGACTCGGTTGGTCGCTGCTATATAGAGCAACATCAGCTCTTTTGATAGTGGTGAAGCTGGAATAGGTGCAAAGGTTAGCATTTTCTTTAATTAATGGAATGCATTATCAGCTTGTGGTGTCCAAGTGAATTTGTCTGACTTTTGCATCAATTGATATAAGGGTAATGCCTTTTCCCCAAGACGACAAATGAACCGACTCAGAGATGCCAGGCAACCTGTGTTTTCTGGACATCGTTTAGGCACTTCAGCAGCTCCATGCGCTCTATTTCCTGAATATTTGTCAGGTTTCCTTCGATACCTCAGTTTGATATAAGGAAACCAAGTAATTTTCTGGCTAGTACACCAAAGGTACATTTTTATGGGTTAAGCTTCATTCGGAATCTCCTTAGATGCGCGAACGTCTACCGAATATCATCTAGTAATGTGTGGCTTTCTTTGATTTTTATTACCACGTCATAAACATATACTTGGACATTTTTTGCCAATTTGATCATGAAAGCATTTTTGCATGCATTTTTGATATGTCGCCCCTGCATTACGTAAGCCGAATGGCATGGTACGATATCAATAAGCCCCATACGGGGTAATGAATGCATTCTTTATTTGATCGACTGGATTTAATGGTATATGATGGAAACCAGAGTACGCGTCTACAAATGATAGTAACTCATAACCAGCGGTCGAATCAATAACCTGATATATCCTAGGCAAAGGAAATGGATCCTTTGGACATGCTTTGTTCAGGTTGGTGTAGTCGATACACATACGCCACACCACAGCTACATTCGGATCATCCTTTTTCTTCTCTACCAGCGCCGGATTAGAGAGCCAATCCGGGTGAAGTACTTCCATTATAAACCCGACTGCAAGGAGCCGAGCTATCTCATCTTCGATTGTGTCCTTGGACAGTATGTTTATGATGCTTCCATTGTCAATCAGGACCTTAGAGAACTTAAAATTGATGTTTGGCCCAATGAATGTCGGATCCAGCACTAGTGCATATGATCCGGGGTTTGGCATGATTTTGGGGTGATCCCTTATACTCTAGGTGATTTCCTGATCTGACCAGTTCATGTATCTCAGCACAGCCAGCATGACTGCGTTCACTTCCATATGACTCCTCTGCATGCTCTTCTTATCCGTCAACTCTGTTGTGAATACATAGTATGCATGATGATGCTCTCTGTACTCATTTTTGCCCCCTTGGCAGGGGTCTCCATGGTTTTCCCGATTCTGATTTGCCACTTGGTGTATCGCTTCTCTCCTGTCATGGTTCTCATACCTCGGTAGTGGCTGGTTCTCGTATCTCGGTTGTAGAGGACATAGAGCCAAGTGTTGTTGCGCATTTCCTCCTATGATCTGAGGTCTCTGATTCAGCTGACTTGGCTCTATACCACCCATTGCCATTTTCATCCAAGCACACTACCGAGTTGTATGATTCGCCGGCTTGGCCGGGTTAGGAGTGTGAAACTTACAAGATGGTCTAGCATGGATTCATACGTGTACTTTAGCCTCTCCTGCCATTGCTTATTTTGCTTAGGATTCCACTGTTTCTTGCCATCATTTCTCGGAGTCCACTATTGAGAACTGTTCTTTTGATGCTGATTTCCCCCAGCATTCGGCTGGTCTTGGGTTACAGTGGCAACCTGAATCGAATTATACCGATAATCCGGCCTAGCATCTCTTATTCTACCTCGGAATTCATTCCTCCGAGATGATCCGGCACCATCACGAGCGTAATGCTCATGTTGATCATTGTGATCTCACGGCATAAGCTCTGGCTGAGTTGGATCTCCCAATGCATATGAGTCAACTATGAGAATTATTTCGGTCAATGTGGTTGGCATATCTCTCTGCAGCCTCTGCCACAACACACTTGCATGCATTCACCCTTGTGCAAACCAAGCAATCGCTTGCGATTCAATCACTCCTTCACATGAGTTTCTTAGGCTACACCACCGAGTCCAGAAATTCTCGGTCGGTCTCATTTGGTCTCTGCTTACAGATGGCGAGCTGTTGAGGTCTATTCGGCCTCTTATATGTGCTCGTGAAATTGCTTACGAGCATCTCCTCAAAATCTAACCAGCAGTTGATACTTCCTGCTGGCAAGTTGTTCAACCACACTCTTGCTGGTCCTTCCAACATTTGTGGCACATAACTCACTGCCCATCTAAGGTTGCATTCTGCAATTTTCACAGAAGTTGCATAACTAATCAACCAATCTTGTGGATTTTTTCTTCCGTTGTATGTTTTTGTACCTCTTGGCAACTGAAAATTCGGCATGGGTGGTTCCCTCATGATCCGAGGTCCAAAACATGCTGGACCCAGAGGACCTTGCTCTTCCAATAACTCGGATCTGTATATCCTGTCAAGCTTCAAACTTGCATCATCCGACTACAAGTTTCTATTTGCTGCTCTTTCTTCCATTCCATGGTGATTGGGCCTAGCAAATCCTGCATTCTCCATTTCCAAATAACCATCATTATATCGGTTCTGCACCAGGTTATGCGGAGCTGGTCCTACATCCCTTCCTTGCCAAGGTTCATACCTCGGCTGGCGATCTGGTGGTCGGGGTTACCATGCTCGTGGTTTCCTTGACCACCGCTGGCATGATCCGGGTTTCTATTCCCACTATTACCTCGGATTGAATTGTCATGGTTCACATTTGCTTTCCCAGCCACTGCCAGGTCATAAGGGACCATCTGTTTAACCCTTCTTCCCGAGGTCACTGCTTTGTCTTTCCTTGATCCTCCGCCGGGTGAAGATGTCGCGGAAGCTGACAATGCCAGGGCAGCTCTAGTCGAATGAACTATGCGCAAACCTCCGGGTCTCGCAGGGTTGTTCTTGAGCAACTCCTCATTCTATTGGTTTGCTATGCGCACCATCTCGATGACTCTTTCCTGTTGCGTATGTCGGGCTTCACCGGTCGGTCCATCTATCTTGGATGTCGCTGCATTTGCCGCCCTAAGGTTCTTTGCCGGAGTACTATATCTCAGCAGCCCTAGATTAGCCGAATCACCTTGCCTAGTGATATGTCAGAAAAGTATCTATAATTTTTGATGTTCCATGCTTGTTTAGTATCTACTTTGCTTTGCTTTATCCACAATTTGAGGTGCTTTTCATATGTTTTCTGGTACTAACCTATTAACAAGTTGCCACAGTGCCAGTCGCCTATTTTCTGCTGTTTTTGGTTCTAGAAAATCTAGTAAGGAAATATTCTTTGAATTGGACGGGACAAAAGACAAAGTCAATATTTCACCGAGGAGAACACGGAGTCCATAGGAGAGACGGAGGGGCGCCAAAGGGCGTCTGCACCCCCCAGGCGCGGCCTAGGGTGGGCCCACGCCTAGGCATGGTGTGGGCCCCCTGGCCGCCTCCCAGCCTTGCCTCTTCGCCTATAAGAAGCCCCCGATGCCTAAACCCTAAGGACCCGATCAATATTCCACGAAACCGTCTGTAGCTGCCGCCACCATCATCCCTAGATCGGGGGATCTAAAGATCTTCCTGGCACACTGCCGGAGGGGAGATCATCCCGGAGGCCTTCTTCTTCATCATGCCAACCTCTGGTATGAAGCGTGAGTAGTTCCACCTTAGACTACGGGTCCATGTAGTAGCTAGATGGTTGTATCTCCTGCTTGTGCTTTCATGTCTAGATCTTGTGATCTCCGTTCATGATCAAGATCTAATCTATTTCTAATCATGCATGTTGTGTTTGCAGGGATCCAATGAATATTGAGATTACTATGTCAGATTGATTAATGGTTTTGTATATTTGATTCTATCATGTCTGTGTTGTTTGTGATCTTGCATGCTCTCTGTTGTTAGTAGCTATCTTGGACAAGTAGTTGCTAGTGACTCCAAGAAGGGTATTTATGCTCGATAGTGGGTTCATGCCTCTACTTAATCAAAGGAAGTGATAGAAATCTCTACGGTTGTAGATGTGCTGTTTCCACTAGGGAGAAAACAACGGTCCCTTATTCATGGAACAAGTGGACTGTTTACCTTACACAATTTTCTTAAAGCAGTTATCTGTTGCTTGCAACTTAATACTGGAGGGGGTTCGGATGATAACCCAAAGGTGGACTTCTAGTCATATATGCAGTTGGATGGTGGTCTATGTATATTGTTGTATTTCCCAATCGAATCTCATAGGATCTTTATGTCTAGTATTACATTGTTATGCCTTGCTCAGTCCTGTTAATTGCCCTGCTGTAATTTGTTACCCAGCATGCCATGTTTGTTTATCTAAGGAGAGCACCTCTAGTGAACTATGGACCCCCGTCCAATCTTTACAATTGATACATCTTCCACTGTTACTGTTTACTTGCTGCAAACCATCATCACGTTCCACACCATACAGTTAATCCTTTGTTACAGCAACCGGTGAGATTGACAACCTCACTGTTAATTATCTGTTGCTTGCAAGTTAATACTGGAAGGGGTTCGGATGATAACCCAAAGGTGGACTTCTAGTCATATATGCAGTTGGATGGCGGTCTATGTATATTGTTGTATTGCCCAATCCAATCTCATAGGATCTTTATGTCTAGTATTGCATTGTTATGCCTTGCTCAGTCCTGTCAATTACCATGTTGTAATTTGTTTACCTAGCATGCCATGTTTTTTTATCTAAGGAGATCACCTCTAGTGAACTATGGACCCTGGTCTAATCTTTACCATTGATACATCTTCCACTGTTACTGTTTACTTGATGCAAACCATCATCACCTTCCACACCATACAGTTAATCCTTTGTTACAGCAACCGGTGAGATTGACAACCTCACTGTTAGTTGGGGCAAAGTCTTGAGTTTGCGTTGTGCAGGTTTCCATGTTGCTTGCAACACCTTTGAGACGTTTCCTTCCTCCTACTGGTTCGATAACCTCGTTTTCTTACTAAGGGAAGACTTGCTGTTGTGCTGCATCACACCTTGCTATTGGGGTTTCCCAATGAAGCGCTTCCAGGCGCCATCACCTAGACTCATGTTCCTTGTTGATATCACTAAGGAGGTTCTTTCCCCTTATTATAACACCGTCTAGCCGAGTTGTGCTAGTGTCAAGCTTGTTTTCCCTAGCATACTCGCGTAGAGTGATGTTAAGCAACTATTGCAGTGCTGCTACCCTCCTAGCCTCCTCTAACATTTTTAACCGAGTTTCCTCTAACTCAGCTTGTGCCCGAGCCAGGTTTACAATAGGAGCTACAGGAGTGATTAAGTTATCTATTGCTTCCTGCAAGATGTTCTCCGACCTTTCTAAGGGTGGCCCTCTGATTCAAGTTGACTTAGGTGTGACATTGCGAACCTCGGGTGGATCCGCGACTACTGGATCTGCTGCTGTCGGCTTTGCTGCTGCTGGATCTGGTGCCGCCAGGTTCTTGCTTGGCCCCGCTCATGTGCCTGCTGCTGGCGCAGGCGAGGTCATCATCACCTCGACGCTGCCTATGGGGCGAGTGATATGCGGACCGCCAATAGTGCTGAGGGGAGGCTCTCCCGCAAGGATGACTCATTGCGGGTAGACGCATGAAACATCGACACCGACGTACACCTTGTGCACGCCTAGGTTGATGAAGACCCCGTTGCGAGAGGAGAGCGCCTGTCGAAGTGGTGCGCGTTGTCGCTGACGTAGTCCCACATGTCGAAGCGCTACATGAGCCCGGAGACGATGCGCTCGCCGGTGGCGATGAAGTTTCTCGTCCGGATCTTGACTCCAGCTAGCACCGTTGTTGGCCCCACGGTGGGTGTAGAGGTCCCAACCTTTAATAAGGTAGAGATCCCTGTGTTTACAATGCTAGTCCCTGGATCAATAGCTAGCATCCACAGTTAAGATGTAATATCAAGAAACAAAGGTCATAATACAACTTTATAACCAGGAATAAAATATTTCATTACATCTTACATAGCTCATTTGGCTATCTCATTACAATGCAACAGAAATAACTATATAGCATGGAGTCCTTCATCTTCAAAGTGCCACAGGCAATCATGTTGGTTGTAGACTTGTAATCCTATTCAACACACTTCACTAACATCAAACAAACCTGCAACATAATAAGTTACAGCCACAAGGGTCAATACATTTGAATTGTATTGGCAAGTGATACTATGGTAGAATAGTGGTATTTATCATCTATATGCATTTGGCTAAGTGGAGTTTAGGCTTGCTTTGCTCAAAATAGATTTTCCTTATAAGTTGAAAACACTAAGTTTTTGTTTGTCAAAATCACCCAAGGCATCTACCAAATAGAAATTGGTGATCCTTTAACCCTTGTTCAACCACAAGTTTTTAACTTAGAAATTGGGATGAGGAGATTCTTGATAGCTTCCATGTCTTGATGCTCAAATTGTCCATTGCCGGGGACACGGCTAAGTACTTAGATTTTACTCTCTCGAGAGGTGGTGCATTTTCCCCACAAGACTCGACATGCATCGAGACAAGATCTTTCAGAAGCCTTCCCTTAGACCAAAATGGATGTGCTCCAAACCTATCAACCCCTACCACCAACTGTCCATCTGGATAAGTTATTACAACCTATATGATCCAGGCAGAGCCCATAATGCCATGTGGCTGCACTTGAAGCTTCTCAACATTTGACATCTAAAATCTCTTTGTTCCCGTGTGGCATTCCACAAGTGTGATACACAAGGTTCACCAGTCCCCTGGCCTTGTGTAACCACTCAACATATCCCATTCTCACCATTCCACCCATGTGATTCATTCACATAGTTGTTTTATTAAACAAAACACAAGTCATAGACTTAGAAATATTTCATACCATGAATATAATCCACCCTTGTTTTCTACTAGCTAAGCTAAGCATGATAGTAGTAGGGTTCTTAACTTAGGGGAAATTCTACTAAGGCATCATATACTAGGATTTCCCATGGCATAGTATACTTAGTAAAATTCCATGCAAGTCCTACTCAAAACATCACTAATGCATAGTGAAAATAATAGGACAAAAGTATGAAGCACCACTTGCATTTTTGGTAGAGAATATAAGTTCACTCCTTGATATTGCAATAGTCACACTCTTCAAAGTTCACTACAATACAATCAAGCAAGGCACAAATTCAATCTAGCATTCAAACAATTCACCAAATAAAATAAACAAAACAATACAATGCATGCAAGCATGCGAAAGATTATTTTATTTGGAAAAGTGGTTTCTATTATCTTATAAACATTTTAAAACACATATTGGTCATTATAAGAGTGGTGGAACCATTTGATATTAAGTTAGTGAAAATGGCCACTTTAAATCATTTTTTGTTTTGCTAGAAATGATTTAAATCAAAGTAATAGTTTCTAGTGTTTGCCAAATATATTTTTAAACACAAATGTTAGTGTTTATGGTTAAAGTGTTTAATATTAAATCATTTGCCAAAGGTTTCACCTAAAAACCATTTTAAATCAAAGCAACATTTTATTTTGCTAGAAATGCCTTTAAACAAAGTAATAATTTTCTAGGGTTCACCAAATATATTTTTAAATCCTAAAACTTGGTGTTTAGGGTCAGAGAGTTTAATTCAAACCGTGTTGAAAAGGTTTTACTCAAAAAGCATTTTTTAAAACATATTCAACATTTTTATTTAGCTAGAAATGCTTTAATTCAAAGGAATAATTCCTAAGTGTTACAAAATATATTTTTAAATCCAAAAGTTAGTTTCATGGTCAGTAGGTTCAATACAATCCATTTAAAAAAGATTTTATCATAAAAACATTTTTAGAATAAGTTTTATACACAAAATATGCCTACACATGTTTCTACAAAAACAACCAATATTACAGAAGCAAAACACTAAACAAAGGGCATGGTTGGAAAGGTTTTTGTTTGCTGATTCCATTGATATAAAATTTGTAAAATTTGGACGTGTAGATTTAAAGTTATGAATTTTAAAAAATCAATCCACTAATAGATCTAATTCTGTTTTTAAATTTGTAAAATTTGGACGTGTAGATTTAAAGTTATGAAAACGGTTCGGTTGGATCTTCTGTTACATAGCGTTAGATCTAAAGCAAATCGTGCGGCTCAAAGTACACGATACCTCTTCGGTTTAATTCTAATCTCACACATCCGATCTGGATCTAATGGCCCGAATCATCTTGACCATAGGTGGGCGGCGCTGCAGCGGTGGCTGGCGGCGGCGCGCTCTGGCTACGGCGGTTTCGGCGAAGTAGGAAGCAAGGGGACAAGAGAGATGGATCACTGTGTTTGTTGTGTCGTGGTGAAGATCAAGGACGTCGTGGGGAGGCCAGGGGCGCACTGGTTCGACGCCAATTGCTCACCGGAGAAGCTTCTGGCGGCTGGCTCTCACTGTCGATGACAGAGGCGTTGCTATGGTGAGAGCTAGGACACGAAAACGGCAGCGTCAGTTGCGTAAAAGGTCACTGGTCACACTCGTATCATCGGGATAAAGAGGGGTGGTCAGAAGTTTACCAGGGGTTTCGCCAAAGTTGGAGAAGTTCACGGTGACGTTCTGTCGAGGTCGTTGTCGACGATATGGATCATGCGCGGGCGAGCCGAGGGTACTGGAGGGTGCGCAAGACGAAGGGGAGTAGACTCGTGGAGGACAAGGAGAAAGGGGAGGTAGGTACTGGCCGAAATTTGCTGGAGATGCTCGTCAGAGCAGTGGCGTGTTGGCGAGCAATATGGGCAGCCTAGGGGCAGAGGGGTGTGGGGGATTGAGGGGAAAGGGAGAGGGGGACGGGGCGATTAAGAGGGCATAATCCGGGGGAGGAATTATCGCGGTTTTATGGCAAATTAAGCCTGCAAAATAAATGCCAGAAACGGCGACGAGGGGGGTGAACTGGTCACGCGCCGGTGAGGACGAAGACTGGGCAGTGGGACCGTGTCGTCAGCGAGAGAGAGGGTTATGCGGTGGAGTCAGCAAGTCAGCGACAGAGGGGGTAAACCGCGCGGTGCGAATTGTTTTCTGCGGGGAGAAAGAGAGAGGCCGCTGGTGGGTTGTTGGGCTTAGCTGGGCCGGGTTCTGCTGGGCTGGTTCTTTCTCTTTTTTTATTCTGTTTCCTTTTTCTTTTTCTATTTTCATTTTCTGTTTTGAATTCATTCAAATGATTTCAAACCCTTTTTCATTTCAAATGTTTTCAAACTTTTTAGTAAGTTTTCTATACTGTTTTAAATATGTATTTAAAGTTCATTTTAGAATAATTATTTTATTCATTTAAGGTTTATTATTTATTTAAATTAGGCACTTGTCTTTATTCAAATAAGATTTTAAATATATTTTCAAACTCTTAGTTGAATCCTAATTTTTACCAAACCTTTTTCAGTAGGTTTTATTTATTCAATAGCGTGTTAAATAATTCACTTTGAATTATTTGAAGTATTTTTAATATGATTTATTAATCATTTAAATTGGGCAATTGTCTTTATTCAAATAAAATTCAATGTGGTTTTAAATCCATATAAATTTTATTCAAATAATTATTTTAAGTTAATTAGATAACTTTTTAATCCACTTTGGTAAGTTCCCATTTATTATTTTCTCATGATTTAATTAATCATCTACTTTAGGGATTTTATCTTTATTCAAATATAATTTGAATATGGTTTAATCCCATATACTTTTATTTGAATATTCTTTATCCCTTTATTTTATTTGGGTTTGGATTATCTTTATTCCATTTTCTTATGGATTTAATTCAAGGTTTAAATTGCCTCCTAAATAATTTTATTAGGATTTATTATTTAGTTTAGGCAAATTGTCTTTATTTAAATAAAATTGGATATTGTTCAATCCTTATGATTTTATTTAAATAATCTTTTACTCCTTTTTATTATTCAATACTTTCATTTGTTTATGGATTTGGCCAAGATTTGATTTGGCTTTTAAATATTCCTTATTTATTTATTTCTTTCTTTGTCTTATAAAATCCATATCTTTTTATTTATAGATCCAAAATTGGTGATTCCAATTTGTATAATTTTATTTAATATTTGTTTATCCTTTTAAATATATTTAGGATTATTTTGCTCACAATTTGGTAAGGATTTTTGGATAAGAGTTTTATTTGCTTTGGAAAATATTTCTTTATCTTATTAAATTCATAAGATTTTATCCATGGCTCCAAATTAAATGAAATCAATTTCTATGGTTTTATAATATTTTTATTTATCATTTTTGATCATTTATAAATGTTTTTTGACAAATTTTTATATGGAACAAATCCATAGTCTTAGAGAGATCTTGGAAATGATTTCTTCCATTAGGGTTTTAGGGTTTTGGTTTAACTTTTCCAACTGTTTAAATTTCAAGATACATTCTTTGATGAATGCATTTCACTTGATTGAAATTTGTTGGATTCAAATTTTATTCAAAGTTTGTTCAAGTAGGGTTTTGATGTTTCCATTTAGAATCAAAAAGTTTCTTTTCACCCTAAATTTCAACAATTGTTTATTTATTTTTCACATTTCAAAATTTGGAAAATTTTGGGATGTGACAGGCTACCACCCTTAAAAGAAATCTCGTCCCGAGATTTGGGAAGGCTAGAGGTTACAAGTTGTCTTCAAGTCAACTAGGGTACTACCACCCTTAAAAGGTTTTCAACTAGATTACATCTTGGCTTACTTGGGATCTTGATGTAGCTTCTCTGGGCAGACATATGCATAGTGTCCTTTGTTTCCACACTTGAAACATGTGACAAGTATGAGATCTTTCATAGGCTTGTTTGTTTTGTACTTCTTATTTTCTAGACAATGTGATGCATAATGATCTAGCTTTATCTTTGATTTCATTTCCTCTTGTTTGTTTCCTTGGTTCTTCTTCTTCTTCTTGGGTTTCTCCAAAGATAGGAGTTCTTATAGTTCATGTTCCTCATATTTCACCACAAAGGTGGGAAAACTTCCTCGGTCTCTTGAATGATTCCTTGGATACTACCTATGTTTCCTCTTTTGTCCTTCAAGGTGAGTCCCAATGTATGGAGGTGCAATCTGAGGTTTGCCTTTGTCTTCATCCTTCTTGATAGAAGTTGTTTCCTCATGGGGTTACCAAACTTTTGATGCATTCCACCTTGTTTCATTTGTTGAACTATAGGATATATGGGGCATTGGATAAGGACATGATCATTTCCCTCACATAGGAAACAAGTAACTTGAGATGTGGGGCATTGTTTAGTTGGATGTTTCTCTTCACAATTAGGGCATTCGTCCACATGCTCTTTGGAAGTGTGTTCCATGTCTCCACAAATATTGCAAGCTTGAGTTCCTTCTATAATATCATCCTTGACACCATTGTTGTCACAAACTCCTTGGGAAAGGTTGTCTCTTATGTTGATCATTTGATTTGTCATCCCTTGCAACAATTGGGATTGGATTTCCAAAATCTTTTGCAAGATTTGGTCTAACTTATTATTGTTGGCTAAAAACTGAGTTTTTACTTGACTCAACTGGGTTTGGTTTGCTAGTAGTTGTTCTGTCATGTGCATCTCTTGGTTGTTGTTGTTGTCACCATTCTTGATGTTGGAGTTTCTTGGAGAAGTCATCTATTTGGGTTGGATTGGGATTAGAATAGGCAAAAGATTTCTAAGGAAGAAGTTGATCACACACAACAATTCACACAAACAATGTGCAAGCAATCACAAACAAACATTCCACTCAAATAATAAGTTCAAGCACATTTTTAGGCAGCAAAATATTTTTGCTACACTGCATAAGTTGGTGTGATCAATATATGATCAAAACTAAACACTAGTATGGTGGTCCAACTATATGGTTCACTTGAGATCATTCCATTCTTCTTAGTTGTTTCTTCATGAATGAGACCATGGTTTCTTTGGAAAAATTCTTGCATCTTGGTCATAAAGCTTCAAAGGTGATGATGGTTCCTTCTAAGTTATGTTTCCTTAATCTTCAAGTCTTGAGTATTGTTCTTGTCTCTCTTGTAGTCCTTAGTGATACCCAAGTTGAAGTCCTTGGTGAAACTAAAGTTGAAGTCATTGGTGTTGGTGAAGTCTTTGCTCATGGTGAAGGCTTGCTCATATTGAGGTTTTTGTCCAACAAGTTGAAATGGAAGAGATGTAAAATCAAAACCAAAAGGTTGAGGAAAGAGTTTACAAGATTGTTTGTAAATAAGTTTTGGAACAAATACAACTCCTATTTTTCTAAGGGGTTTTGTCCAATCCTAGGGTTACAATCCTACAGGCAACACAGTGATCCGATACCATCTGTAGAGGTCCCAACCTTTAATAAGGTAGAGATCCCTGTGTTTACAATGCTAGTCCCTGGATCAATAGCTAGCATCCACAGTTAAGATGTAATATCCAGAAACAAAGGTCATAATACAACTTTATAACCAGGAATAAAATAATTCATTACATCTTACATAGCTCATTTGGATATCTCATTACAATGCAGCATAAATAACTATATAGCATGGAGTCCTTCATCTTCAAAGTGCCACAGGCAATCATGTTGGTTGTAGACTTGTAATCCTATTCAACATACTTCACTAACATCAAACAAACCTATAACATAATAAGTTACAACCACAAGGGTCAATACATTTGAATTGTATTGGCAAGTGATATTATGGTAGAATAGTGGTATCTATCATCTATATGCATTTGGCTAAGTGGAGCTTAGGCTTGCTTTGCTCAAAATAGATTTTCCTTATAAGTTGAAAACACTAAGTTTTTGTTTGTTAAAATCACCCAAGGCATCTACCAATAGAAATTAGTGATCCTTTAACCCTTGTTCAACCACAACTTTTTAACTTAGAAATTGGGATGAGGAGATTCTTGATAGCCTCCATGTCTTGATGCTCAAATTGTCCATTGCCGGGGACACAACTAAGTACTTAGATTTTACTCTCTCGAGAGGTGGTGCACTTTCCCCACAAGACTCGACATGCATCGAGACAAGATCTTTCAGAAGCCTTCCCTAAGACCAAAATGGACGCGCTCCAAACCTATCAACATCTACCACCAACTGTCCATCTGGCTAAGTTATTGCAACCTATATGATCCAGGCATAGCCCATAATGCCATGTGGCTGCACTTGAAGCTTCTCAACATTTAACATCTCAAATCTTTTGTTCCTGGGTGGCATTCCACAAGTGTGATACACAAGGTTCATCAGTCCCCTGGCCTTGTGTAACCACTCAACATATCCCATTCTCACCATTCCACCCAGGTGATTCATTCACATAGTTGTTTTATTAAACAAAACTCAAGTCATAGACTTAGAAATATTTCATAGCATGAATATAATCCACCCTTGTTTTCTACTAGCTAAGCTAAGCATGATAGTAGTAGGGTTATTAACTTAGGGAAAATTCTACTAAGGCATAATCTACTAGGATTTCCCATGGCATACCATACTTAGTAAATTCCATGCAAGTCCTACTCAAAACATCACTAATGCATAGTGAAAATAATAGGACAAAAGTATGAAGCACCACTTGACTTTTTGGTAGAGAATATAAGTTCACTCCTTGATCTTGCAATAGTCACACTCTTCAAAGTTCACTACAATACAATCAAGCAAGGCACAAATTCAATCTAGCATTCAAACAATTCACCACATAAAATAAAGAAAACAATACAATGCATGCAAGCATGCAAAAGATTATTTTATTTGGAAAAGTGGTTTCTATTATCTTATAAACATTTTAAAACACATATTGGTCATTATAAGAGTGGTGGAACCATTTGATATTAAGTTAGTGAAAATGGCCACTTTAAATCATTTTTTGTTTTGCTAGAAATGATTCAAATCAAAGTAATAGTTTCTAGTGTTTGCCAAATATATTTTTAAACACAAATGTTAGTGTTTATGGTCAAAGTGTTTAATATTAAATCATTTACCAAAGGTTTCACCTAAAAACCATTTTAAATCAAAGCAACATTTTATTTTGCTAGAAATGCCTTTGAACAAAGTAATAATTTTCTAGGGTTCACCAAATATATTTTTAAATCCTAAAACTTGGTGTTTAGGGTCAGAGAGTTTAATTCAAACCATTTTCAAAAGGTTTTACTCAAAAAGCATTTTTAAAACATATTCAACATTTTTATTTAGCTAGAAATGCTTTAATTCAAAGGAATAATTCCTAAGTGTCACAAAATATATTTTTAAATCCAAAAGTTGGTTTCCATGGTCAGTAGGTTCAATACAATCCATTTACAAAATATTTTATCATAAAAACATTTTTATAATAAGTTTTATACACAAAATATGCCTACACATGTTTCTGCAAAAATAACCAATATTATAGAAGCAAAACACTAAACAAAGGGCATGGTTGGAAAGGTTTATGTTTTCTGATTCCATTGATATAAAATTTGTAAAATTTGGACGTGTAGATTTAAAGTTATGAATTTTAGAAAATCAATCCAATAATAGATCTAATTCTGGTTTTCAATTCCGAGTCTGGCTACGTGGTTGCTCCCTATTGGTTGAAAACGGTTCGGTTGGATCTTCTGTTACATGCGTTAGATCTAAAGCAAATCGTGCGGCTCAGAGCACATGATACCTCTTCGGTTTAATTCTAATCTCACATATCCGATCTGGATCTAACGGCCCGAATCATCTTGACCATAGGTGGGCGGCGCTGCGGCGGTGGCTTGCGGCGGCGCGCTCTGGCTACGGCGGTTTCAGTGAAGCAGGAAGCAAGGCGCGCTCTGGATCTAACGGCCCGAATCATCACTGTGTTCGTTGTGTCGCGGTGAAGCTCAAGGACGTCATGGGGAGGCCAGGGGCGCACTGGTTCGACGCTAATTGCTCACCGGAGAAGCTTCTGGCGGCTGGATCTCACTGTCGATGACAGAGGCGTTGCTACGGTGAGAGCTAGGACACAAAAACGGCAGCGTCAATTGCGTAAAAGGTCACTGGTCACACTCATATCATCGGGAGAAAGAGGGGTGGTCAGAAGTTTACCAGGGGTTTCGCCGAAATTGGAGAAGTTCATGGTGGCATTCTGTCGAGGTCGTTGCTGACGATATGGATCATGCGCGGGCGAGCCGAGGGTACTGGAGGGTGCACAAGACGATGGGGAGTAGACTCGTGGAGGCCAGGGAGAAAGGGGAGGTAGGTACGATTTTTTTTGGAGAGGCTCGTCGGAGCAGTGGCGTGTTGGCGAGCAATATGGGCAGCCTAGGGGCAGAGGGGTGTGGGGGATTGAGGGGAAAGGGAGAGGGGGACGGGGCGATTAAGAGGGCGTAATCGGGGGGAGGAATTATCGTGGTGTTATGGCGAATTAAGCCTGAAGAATCAATGACAGAAACGACAACGAGGGGGATGAACTGGTCACGCGCCGGTGAGGACGAAGACTGGGCAGTGGGACCGTGTCGTCAGCGAGAGAGAGAGAGAGGGTTACGCGGTGGGGTCAGCAAGTCAGCGACAGAGGGGGTAAACCGCGCGGTGTGAATCGTTTTTTGCGGGGAGAAAGAGAGAGGCCGCTGGTGGGCTTTTGGGCTTAGCTGGGCTGGGTTCTGCTGGGCTGGTTCTTTCTCTCTTTTTTTATTCTGTTTCTTTTTTCTTTTTCTATTTTCATTTTTTGTTTTGAATTCATTCAAATGATTTCAAACCCTTTTTCATTTCAAATGTTTTCAAACTTTTCAGTAAGTTTTCTATACTGTTTTAAATATGTATTTAAAGTTCATTTTAGAATAATTATTTTATTCATTTAAGGTTTATTATTTCTTTAAATTAGGCACTTGTCTTTATTCAAATAATATTTTAAAATATATTTTCAAACTCTTATTTGAATCCTAATTTTTACCAAACCATTTTTCAGTAGGTTTTATTTATTCAATAGGGTGTTAAATAATTCACTTTGAATTATTTGAAGTGTTTTTAATATGATTTACTAATCATTTAAAATGGGTAATTGTCTTTATTCAAATAAAATTCAATGTGGTTTTAAATCCATATAAATTTTATTCAAATAATTCTTTTAAGTTAATTAGATAACTTTTTAATCCATTTTGGTAAGTTCCCATTTATTATTTTCTCATGATTTAATTAATCATCTACTTTAGGGATTTTATCTTTATTCAAATATAATTTGAATATGGTTTAATCCCATATACTTTTATTTGAATATTCTTTATCCCTTTATTTTATTTGGGTTTGGATTATCTTTATTCCATTTGCTTATGGATTTAATTCAAGGTTTAAATTGCCTCCTAAATAATTTTATTAGGATTTATTATTTAGTTTAGGCAAATTGTCTTTATTTAAATAAAATTGGATATTGTTCAATCCTTATGATTTTATTTAAATAATATTTTACTCCTTTTTATTATTCAATACATTCATTTGTTTATGGATTTGGCCAAGATTTAATTTTGCTTTTAAATATTCCTTATTTATTTATTTATGTCTTTGTCTTATAAAATCCATATCTTTTTATTTATAGATCCAAAATTGGTGATTCCAATTTGTATAATTTTATTTAATATTTTTTTTATCCTTTTAAATCAATTTAGGATTATTTTGCTCACAATTTGGTATGGATTTTTGGATAAGAGTTTTATTAGCTTTGGAAAATATTTCTTTATCTTATTAAATTCATAAGATTTTATCCATGGCTCCAAATTAAATGAAATCAATTTCTACGGTTTTATAATATTTTCATTTATCATTTTTGATCATTTATAAATGTTTGTTGACAAATTTTTATATGGACCAAATCCATAGTCTTAGAGAGATCTTGGAAATGATTTCTTCCATTAGGGTTTTAGGGTTTTGGTTTAACTTTTCCAAGTGTTTAAATTTCAAGATACATTCTTTGATGAATGCATTTCACTTGATTGAAATTGTTGGATTCAATTTTATTCAAAGTTTGTTCAAGTAGGGTTTTGATGTTTCCATTTAGAATCAAAAAGTTTCTTTTCACCCTAAATTTCAACAATTATTTATTTTGTTTATTTATTTTTCACATTTAAAAATTTGGAAAAAATTGGGATGTGACAGTGCGTGCCAACTGTCATGGTGGTGGCATGATAGATGCCCTGGGTAGGCCAAAGATGGGGCCAATGTGTGCTAGAGGGATCTAGGGAGGTATGATGTGGTGGTTTCTACATACGAACACACTCACGATCCTTCCTTAGATCAACAATGGTTACACTTGCTCCTTGAGCTGTATCAGAGGGAGAGGAGGAAGAAGCACTTAAATACCCTCTAAGTGTCAAAAAATCGATCCCCTCTCTAGAGGTCATGGCTCACCTTATAAAGGGGTGGCAAGGTTACATTAGAGATGACGTGGACGGCATATTCCTCGAATATGCTCATCCCAAAGTGGTAATTCGGTGGGAGCTTTTCCGTGTCTCCCTTTTATCCACAACAATCACCCAGAGTCCACGACATGTGAGCATCGGGCTCTAGGACTGTCACCTCGTGATGCCTCTTCTGCTCCTCTGTCCCTCTGGCCGTTGTCTGTAGCATGTGGCGCTGTATAGATTCCTGAGAGAGAGATAGTGTGCAGTCTTGACTTCAGGGTTCACTCTCTCCTTCTCAAACAAGCTTCCTTTTGACTCGGCCTCGCCCTGTATGACTCGGCCAAGCCTCCACCTGCAAGTACAAAATATAGTAGATTATGTGCCGACATATGTAATATGTCAGCCGAGTTAAGCCTTATCAGTCTTACTCAGATTGATGTGGTCCTTATTCAGCCGACATTCGTATTACTCGGCCGGGTCATTCTTTGACCCGAAAAATATCTCGGTGGGCCTTGGTCCTTTACCTTAGCTTGACCCTACCTAGGGTCATCCCCCAACAGTTATGTCACATGAGAATTTTATTAACTTTGGCTTCACTTGTATTATAATTAGCAATGTGTAGCAATGCGCCCATGGGTAGCATAATAGGGTGACATATGGTAATTTATCTTTGTTTGTATTATTACTAATATGGCATAGAGTATATGCCAGTAGTGTAACCAAGCAAGAGTATATGTCAATTTAAAATAGACTCAGATCAATGTTAAACGGTGAACGTATAAATATTATTTTATTTGACAATTTTATCATGCCTACATAGCTAGCACCAAAAATAATGCACGGGTAGCTCATCTATTTGGGGGACTAAACTAGGATTTTGTATATGGAGTAACTATATCTTAATTTCTACCAGCATATATAGAGCTTTTGTGACCCAAAACAACACGAGTTTGATTTCTATTTCTATTCTTGATTTGCATCAACATGGGACCAAGATCACCATATGACCAAACCAAGCGGAATTTTAATAATTCTACCTAGTTTGTATCATCATAGGATCAAAGATCACTAATATGAGACCAAAGTAGGATTTGATTTATTATCTTGATTTGTATCATCATGAGATCAAGCTCACCATGATACAAAATCAAGGAGCGGATTAAATTTGGACCAACTAGAGCAATATATGTAAATATGTGTTGGCGTTTCTTGTCGGGATCTAGCAATGGATTGCTATCGACGTGCTCAGTAGTGTTGTGTTGGCGCCTTTTGCTTATACGATCTTTGTATGGGCTTTGTTAACCTTTGATGATTAATGAATAAAGGCTCTGTGCATTGCTTGATGCAGATCCTAGGGCTCCATTCTCCTTTTTGAGAAAAAATAACTAGTAATATCTAAGCTTCTAAGGTGCAGATATTGTGCGACCCGTGGTTGCTCCATGCGGATGATGCCAATGTGCAATGCACTACTTTAAACACACACAGGGCTCTGAGGGCACGATCGCAATGGTGATTGGGTCAATGTTGCGCAGACACATGAGTAAAATCGTCCCTTAATACTTTTAGAGACATATTCATTTAGAAGTATCCTAAAAAGTAATCAAGGCACATTTTAAACATTTAAAGGCACTTTAAAGTGCCCTTAAAACTCTACCGTGACGTAGTGACGTCCGGTTGCTCAAGCTCGGCCTCATGCTCAGGCTCAGACGAGGGGGAGCTCCGGCCACGCGGGTGCACGCATGGGGTCACAAGAGCTGGGCGCGTCCTCGGGGACGCGGTGGCGACGGTCACGGGAGCTACCTAGCACCAGGAGGCACAGAGCGAGGCCATGTGAAGACTTGTGCTCGAGTTTTCAAGCTTGAAGCTGGCTCGTATCGAAACCGCGAAAGCAGGGTAGAACGAGACGACACCAGGAAATATTATGCAGTAGAAAAAATATACGGGAATTCTACGTTTAGACCGGTCGGCACATGGCGAATCCCGGCGGGCTCACGTGCATCGTTCGATGCAAATTGAACGGAGGGAGACAAACGCACGCGTTTGGTTGCGGTTTAATGCCCGCACACCTAATCCGAACACCCCCTTCACCTGGGGCCCACTCGTCCTCGCCTCCCACCCCTCCAACTTCTCCCGACCATTTCGAGAATCCCACTGCTCTCTCTTCCCTTCTTCTCCGGCGATTTCTAGGGTGATACGGCCGTTCTCGTCCGATTCGCGTCGATTCTGTTTGCCCTTGCCGCCGCCGACACGTCGATTCCCTCCAGGTGCGCTCGCAGGTTCGGTCCTCCTCCAATTTCTCTCCATCGCTGCTCCGACCCTTCTCCTCTATCCTTCTTTGTTTTCCGGCGGTTCCATTTCGTCGGTTTTATGCCTGGCGTTGATTCCGGTAGGTCCGATAGTTTAGGGTTGCTTGGAAGTTGTAATGCGTGTGATTTGCCCCCTAATTTTGCCTAGCTCCTTCATGCTTGAACTCCCATTGTTGAAATGGTTTGAGTGCTACCCCCTGATCCCCTTTGGTGTTTTGAGTACTATCCCCTTATGAGATCTAATGTGTGTGATGTAGTTTTGATGTTCTGATGATGTATCCATGTGAGCTGTTTCTCCCATGTTCTAATCACTAATCTCCCTGTGCTGGCTCCTGTGATTTGATGTGTGATGCATTATATTTTTGAGGTGGGTTAGATTGAACATGATTGCTTGATAACAACAGATCTATCCATAGATAACATTGCATAAGGTTCCTTGATAACAGCTGATCTATCTATAGGTAACATTAGATAGGATCCCTTGATAACCATAGATCTATCCATGGGTAACATTGGATAGGATCCCTTGATAACAACAGTACTAACCTGTTATGTGCTAACTTTTGATTATGAATTGGGTATGATTCCTTGATAACTGTAGCACTAACCTTGGGTAACATTGGATAAAATTAATTGATTACAATAGTACTAACTACTAGATAATGTATTTGTTAAATTTTATTTATAATCTGCTGGTAACTTTTGAGCAAATTTCCTGATAACATATGTGTAAAGGTATGGGTAACTTTGTGTACTGATGGCATGATAACTTTTGACTAGCTGGGTTGCCTATAAGAAATCATTTATAAATCATGATGCACTGCTTTGGATGTTTTAGGCTTTTGAAAGTTTGATTCCTTGATAACAATAGCATTACTAATGGTAACATTTGGATAGGAACCCTTGATAACAACAGTACTGGCTATGTGTCTGCTAATTTTTTTTATGAGGTGGGTAAGATTGTATAGGATCCCTTGATATCATTTTGCACTAGTCATGGTTAACATTGGAGAGTATTGATTGATAACAACAGTATTAGGCATGTATGTGTAAAATTTTGTTTGTGTTCTGTTGGTAACTTTTGAGCAAAATACATGATAATATGTGTGCACTAACATGGATAACTTATATTCTGTTGGTATGATAACATTACTTTATTATCATGGGTAACTTGTGTTTTGTTGGCATCATAACATTAGTTTATGATCATGGGTAACTTATGTACTGATGTGTGGATAACATTATATTATATCCTTGTGTGTTTCTTTATTTTGTATGGTATTTTAACAATATTTCATCTCTAAGTTAATTTTTTGTATTGTTTTTCTTTTTTTCTATGAGTTCTTCTGTACCATGGTTGAGTTTTGTATTTATATTTTCATTTTAAATTGTTTGTAGTTGTCACGATGCCGAGAAAACAGAAGGCTGCTGGTAATGTTGTTGAGAGTGAAAAAAAACTTGCCCGTAAACGTAACAGGGCATCTCCTTGTACTGTGACCAGTTTACTGGAATTTTTATCAGATGATCAGAAGGCAGCAATTGAAGCAATGGAGTTTGACAGTTTGCTAGATATCAAGTGTTCATCACTGCACGACGCAGTTATGACTTGGTTTGCTAGTTTATATGACAAGCATACACATGAATTTGTTATGCCGGGTCGAGGAAGGATACCCCTCAATGAGGATAGTGTATTTAGATGTTTGGGGTTGCCGCTTGGTGAAGAGAAGGTCCCATATTATGCCGATGCAGAAATTTAGGGTGCCCTTGCCCCTGTTATTTTTCCCGATGATGGTGGCACCCCTTTGAGAACTCGAGTTTTTGAAATGTTGAAGGATATGACTTCATATGGCGATGATTTCAAGCAAGTATATGTGATGTACATTATGTCTATACTTCTGTCACCCACCACCCAGAACCGTGTTTGTCATAAGTGCTACCCTATCATGGTTAGTTTCGCTTGTCATGTCTATTCATTTTTAATATCTGTCTTGGCGGGTAACTTATATGTTTTTGTGTTGATAAATTTCTGTTTGTTGTGAAGATACCTGTGTGTTATAGGGGTGGTAACATTTTTTTGTTTTAGGTTTTGTGGTGGTGTGTAATATATGTGCAAGTTTTGATGTTATGTTGATAGCTTCTTTTCTATTATCTAATTTCAGCACAACATTGGAAATATGTCCAAGTTCCAGTGGTGCAAGTTTGTCGCTGACCAGCTTCACGAGGAGCTTTCTAATGGTACTCATACACAGGCTTGCCTTTTTCTCTTGCATGTACACATTGCCATTTTAAAATGTTTGAATATTACTTTCTATATTCAATTTTTTTATGTTTTAGTTAGTGTATTGATTGTATTCTTTTTATGGTTTTTTAATTTTTTTTGCAACTGCTTTATGTTGACTCACTTGATGTTAGTGGGTTGGATATTGATTTGCCGGAAGGGCGGTATGCTATGAACATATGGTCAAGAGAGTTAATTGATTGTCATGGTGGTGGCACGGCAGATGCCATGGGTAGGCTTAAGTTGGGGGCCGAATGAGTGCTTGTGGTCACCGGGGAGGGAGTACACGGTCGAGCCATGCATGAATAACAAGAATAACTCTCCAGACTTGGCAATTCGATTGATACCCCAAAGATTACAAGTGCTCCTTGAGCTGTTTAGGCTAGAGTTCACAGCACTAGTTCCCTACTTGGTCCAACCTTCTTCTACTACTGATATGCCCTCCCTTATATAGGCAGTGCTAGCTAGCTAATACCCCTTTGGGTTCTAGGGTTTACTGTTTGGATCTTGGTCCCTACAATATGGGCCGGGTCATCGGCTTTCCCTAAGCCCAGAGGCCCGGTCCATAAAGCTTGATAGCTAACGGTCTTCTGGTACGCTGCTTCTTGTTCTTTTTGGCGTCACGTTGTTACTTTGTATGTCAGCGCATGCTTTGGGCGTCACCCGGCTCCTTTTGTGTCACCCAGCTTCACCCTTCTCTTTTGACCATGCTTTACCATGGTCCCTCCTGAACCTTACTCGAAAAGGTGCTACGTGTCCCTCTTGACTCGGCCCTTCCTCGTTTGACTCGGCTCGTTGGTTCCTGCAAGGGTTACAACTTTATCCTATGCGGGCTGACATAGTTTGTATGTCGTCTTTCATGCTTATCTTACCCGGTCGTTCTTACCCGGCCTGGTTCTTTCTTTACTCGGAGCCAACCCAGCTGCACTATGTTTCCCCTCTCGTGACCCTACCGGGGGTTATCCCCCCGACATTAGTCCCCGAAGCTGGTGAGGTCTAGCAGTTCAAGTTGTTAGGCGTCTCCAGGTTCCTTTTGTGTGAGTGAAACTTAGTTTTTGTCTTTATCTGTCGCAATTTCGCACCTTGCCGGGTTAGTCTGAAAATTTTGGGTAGACTCTTTGACTTCTTGGCTCATTTTTGCCTCGAGCCGAGTTACTTTGGCCAATTCCGAGTCATTTTCTACGCGCTTCAGTCACTGACAGCTGGTAATCATGATTACTTGCCTCAATTTTTGTTCCAAGCTCTGGCGGCACAGTGACGGTTGCGCAGTTATTCCCCGTCACTGTGGCAATCCCATCGACCTACGCCTCTTGTCCTTCTAGTCATGACGTGGCACGGGATTTTTCATGTATCCTTGGCTACGTGGCGCTTGCTGACTGGCTTTCCCGGCCTGGTACACGGCCACACGCTGGCCGCATGGCACAGATAGATCCCACGACCGGGGTTTTTACTGCCCTTAAGTAGGGGTTGGGGGTTTCCACTTCCCCACGCCCGTTCAGTTCTCCCTTTGCCTTTCTTCTTCCTCGCGCCCGCAAAATCGAACTGCCCCCTTTGCGGTTCCTTCTTCCTCCTGCTCTTGCGCTGCGATTGCCCCTGTCTTCTTTCCATTCCAGCACGGGTCCACGTTGTTCCGAGCCTCTTCCAACTGCGGAGGAGACTGACTCTGCTGATCTCATGGATGCTCGTGACGGTGCTGATGGTGCTGAGGAGCGGGAGATTCCCATCGGCGAGCGCGGCGGCTGGGAAGGCTCAGAGGTCTCCATCGAGGAGGTGGAGTGGCTCCGCTCCACCAGACGCATTCCGCTGCAGGTGGATTGCCGTCTCCCGTCCGGTGAGATCTCTCCCAAACCTCAAGATGGCGAGCGGGTGGTTTTCCTTTCCCATTTTGAACGCGGTTTCGCTCTTCATGTGAGCACCTTATTCTCGTTGTTTCTAGCTACCTTCCATCTGCAGGCCCACCATCTTCCTACCAATGTGATTGGCTCTCTTTCTTGTTTCATCTCCGCTTGCGAGGCCTACCTTGGAATTTGGCCTATAGTTCCTTTGTGGGCCAAATATTTTGGGTTTAAGGTTTAGGTTGTTCCCCAGCCTGGTGCTCCTCGATCCGAGAAGAGGCTGACCCGGTGCGGTGCTGCTAGCATCACGCCCAGGAGAGATTCTATCTTTCCTCGGGTTACTGGTATTGACTCCTGCAAGAAGTGGCATAGAACCTTTTTCTATGTCAAAAACAGTGGGTCCACTGATAACATCCGGCTTCCCCCTTTCTCGGATGAGGTCCCCAACAAGAAGCACTTGCAGCTTTACCCGCGTGACCAAGACGCTGCGGTAAATGAGGCTAACGCTATCCTGGAAAGGTTGCTGTCGCCGGGTGAAAACTTTCATCTCGCCGACTCTGACCTCATGTGCACCTTTGTCTCACGCCGGGTAAGCCCCATCCAAGCAAGGAGCCACAAGATGTGCTTCATGAGTGGCTGTCACGATCCCACTCGGCACTCCACTAAGGAGCTCACCCATGACTCCATTGCCCGCCGAGTAAGCTCAATCTTTAAATTGAACTTGGCAGATGATTGGGCTTGGAGTTTCCCACCGTTTAGCCGGGTCAGGCCTGTCCCCTGGGTAAGTTTTCCGAATTACTTTCTCGCCGAGTAGGCTTTAGCTCTTTTGCCACTCTTAGTTTAGTTTTCAGTTTCTCACTCTGTTTGTCCTCCGCGGAATCTCCTTCACCAGGTTAATGACAGTAATGTCCCTCCTGCTGGTTATCATGGGGACCGCTCCGACTCGGATGAGGTCGAGTATGACCTGGAGTGCTTCATGCCCATCCCGCACACTGCGGCTGCTTCAGCTTCAGGTAAGAGTCAATCTCGCAATCCCTTACAAGATTGGTATGACGATGATGAGGATGACGATTGTACGCTTTTGGAGGTATATGCTTTGTGACCTTAATCTCTTTGCTTATCCGAGTAAGCCCGTTATTAACTTATGCATCTGGCCAGGTACATGACACTCCTCCTCTCGCCATGGGCGGAGTCGGCAAGATTCCCGTCGCTAAGCCGAAGCGACGCGGAGCCTCCTCCAGCACTCAGTCGGCCAAGAAGAACAAGCCCACTCCGGCAGCTCATGCTGCCTCTGCTGCTGCCAGCCTGGCTGATACTCGCCAAGCTGCTCAGCGCTGAGTCACACGCCGAGTCGTCCGTGACCCGGTTGTCACCGGGTAAACTCTTTGTACTCTGCTTGCTCCGTTCTTTTCTTTTTCATCACTAATGTTCTCTTATATATTTCTCGTTGTTTTCAGCACCGCACCTTTATCGGCAAGCCAGACTGCATCTATCATTGCCTCGCCGCTAAGGCCTGCGCCTCCTCCAACTGACTCGGCGGTGCCGAGCCCCGTCCGGGTCGAAGCTCCCACTGTTGAGGCTGACGCCTCTCAGTGTCAGTCAGACCTGGTGGGTCATACGGCTGACGCCCCTGGCGCTGGCCAGGAGAAACTTCCTGATCTTGGTGCCCGCGAATTTGGCACCGAGAAACCTTCTGCCACATGTTCCTCTAGCATCAGCCCTCAAGCTGATGTGAATGAACAACTTCCTGATCTTGGAGCCAGCAAAACTGCTGAGCCCAGTCAGGCGGCTACATGTTTTTCTCCAAATCCTTCTGCTCGCTCTCCAATTCTGTCATAGGGCCAGACCCAGCCCAAGGCTTCTGGCTCTACTCGCCCCTCATCTAGCAAATCCACTTCTTCCAAGCAAACAACGCTAGTCTGCGCTCCGGGTTCTGCTCCTCAGATCCGGCCTCTGACGTCGGCGACAATGATCACTTCAACGGGTAAGGGGGACGAATCTGCGGCTGCCGGGTCAGGTGATGGCTCCAGGGCTATTACCCTTCATACTTCTGCTGCTGCGACTCGTGCCACTGTGGGAACCGCCCTGAAAACGGGTCGAGTTCTCACTCGGACGCTCAGTGGCAAGAGCCTAGGTTCGGCTGAGCCTTACGCTGTGGCACGGAATGCATCAGGCGAGCAGGAGGTCAGCACTCGTGCCGGCAAGAAGCTGAAGTTGGGCCCCAAGGCCGTCTCCGACATGACCCAGCAGGTCATTACTCTCATGGCCCGCGCCGATGAAGTAAACGAGGTAAAGTAACTTCTTGACTCTTTTGTACTGTCGAGTATTTCCTTTATACATATCACCTAGTCCCCGAGGTTACGATTGAGTAAGGCACTTACTCGGCCGTAAGCTCTCACCAATCACTTTAATCTTTGAATCCCAAGCTTGCATGTTAGAGCTTCGATCCCTAGCCCTCGAGGTTACTGTCGAGTAAGGAACTTACTCGGCTGTAATCTCTTAAGCTCTTTGATTTCTTTATGCCAAACTCATGTTAGAGCTTCAATCCCTAGCCCTCGAGGTTACTGTCGAGTAATGAACTTACTCGGCTGTAAACTCTTAAGCTTTTTTATTCGGCAGGTTGCCTGACTTGACTCTTCCTTATTGTCTGACTTCTTTGATTAGCTCACGCATAACGAGCACACCAAAGTGAACCAAGCTCTCGTCCTGTCTCATCGCAAGCTCGAACTTGCATATGAGAAGCTACAGACTGACACCCACGGCTAAGGTAATATCTTTGCTCTTCCTTTTTTCTATTCGGTGTAATTTTCCTTGGTTCATCTTCTCATTTTTTTCTCTCGCTCTTGTTCCACAGCCACTGCTCAGTCTACCATCAATGATCTTCACTCGCAAATCAGCAAGGCCGAGAGTAAATTTCTTGCCTCCCTAAGCCAATAGCTGAAAGTTTTCTGTTGGTACTGACAAATATTTGTCCTGAATAAGCAGAGAAGCACCAAGCCGAACTCCAGAAGGAGCGCGATGAGGTGACTCGCATGAATAAACTGATGGCCGAGACGGAGCAGAAGCACTTGGCCGAGGTGAAAGGGCTGAAGGAAGAACTTGCTAAGAAGAATGAGCAGCAGGCCGCCAACGCCGAGAAGACCAAGAGGCTGCTCGACGAGGCCGAATCATCGGTCGAGTCGGCCAATCTGAACTTGGATGCCCTTCAAGCCAAGGCCAAGACTTTGCATAGCAAACTCGCCGCCATCAACTTCTTTCTCGGTAGTGAGTTCTTACTCTTTACGCACCGTATAAGTCCTTCTGGACTTCTTCCATCTGCCCTTGTTATTTGCTAACTTTCTCTTTTTGCTTGCATAGAACTTTCCTGAGGCCAACATGTTTGCCATCCGAGCCATGAAGAAAGTGAGAGCCAAAGCTGGTGCTCCTGTTGACGGTGAGGTGTCCATGGAGGATCTTCTCGCAGCGGTGTCTGAACGGGTCAAGACCCTCAGGTCTTGCAGTGTGGACTTGCTCAAGTCGGCTATCCATGCGTTTCGCATGCTCTGGTGGATGAAGACCCACCCGAACTCATCGAGCCACTTGCCGACAGATTACTCCTTACTGAAGACCGGCTGGATCAATGGAGTGAGTCGACCGGCCGAGCTGTCGTGGACAAGGCTCTCTCCTTCGTGCTTTCATGGTACGAGGACATCAACCTTGATGTTCTTGCTCGCATAAGGGGTGATGGCAAATGGTTGAATGACCCGGAGCTGATCAAGAAGCGCCAGGAGCAAGCTTATGCCATGATCGAGTACACCATGGTGCACGCTTGGTGTGAAGGGCCTAGCTTCCTCGACCTTGGAGACCCGCTCGTCGAAGTTGCTGATGAAGAGGGTGGCGATAGTGAAGCAACCGAGTCAGATGATCCAGATGACCCGGCCACATATGCCCCTTACCCGGCCGATGCTCCAAGCACCACTCCTAGCTCCGAGAATGCTCCTCCGAGTTCTTCCGCTCCCTAGGCTAACCAACACTCGAACTTTGATCAGATCCCCGGTATGTCGGGTACATATGTAACATACATTGCACTTTTAAGTTTGATTATGTGCCTTTTGATAAGCTTTACATATTTGCGTTATGTTCTAAGTGCGAATCATTCAAGGCAAGTCCCCGAGTTTCATTTTGTCGTGTCACCTTTCCTTGCATTTGGCCCTTGTCTACCTTTTTCGGTGTTCGACATTAGGGTCTCAAAGTACGAAGGATATAGTTAGCGGGTATGAAACTTGGATAACTTGGTCGAGATTACTCGACATGTAGTATAACGCGACCTGCAGAGAGTTAGGCAAAAACTAAAGCTGACTCGCGTTTCTCCTTTGTACGTATCCAGCGTTCGTGTTTACCCGTCTTACATCTTTTTCTCTTGCTTGCCATGAAGCCGTGTTTTCGAACAACAGCATAGTCAAAGAGTTGACTTCTTCCGAGTAAACACTACTTGTTTCGAGATAAATTTCGGGTATCACGCCAGCCGACGTAAAATAATTGAAATGGAAAACTTAAGGGGTAGTCCCCGAGTCAGTTTTTTGAATCATACCATTTTATTATTAGCACATAGCCGGCAAACACGTCCGGCATATGAGAGTTCGAGTGATACATGCACTACTTCTCCTAAGTATAGAAGGGACGAAGCAGTGCCACGTTCCATGGCCTTTTGGTTTCATCTCCTGACCTGTCCGCCTTGTTCTTTTGCGCTTCACGAGCGTCTATGAGATAGTAGGAATCATTGTGCAATGTTTTGCTTACAATGAATGGACCTTCCCATGGAGGTGATAATTTATGCATTCCTGCTGTGCGCTGCACCAGCCTTAGCACCATATCTCCTTCTAGAAAAACACGAGGTTGCACTTTCCGGCTATGGTAGCGTCGGAGATTTTGTTGATATATAGCAGATCTGGATAATGCCAGTTCCCTTGCTTCTTCGAGTAAGTCTACTCCATCTTCTCGGGCCTCTTTTACCTTGGCTTCCGAGTATTGCCTTATCCTTGGCGAGTCATATTCTATGTCGGCAGGCAGAACTGCTTCCGCCCCATATATGAGGAAAAATGGCGTATAACCAGTTGACCGATTCAGAGTAGTTCTTAGGCTCCACAGTACTGAGGGTAGTTCCTCTATCCAACAACCAGGTGATCTCTAGAGTGGTTCCATTAAGCGGGGTTTTATCCCGGACAGAACTAAGCCATTTTCCCGTTCAACTTGTCCATTTGATTCTGGATGGGCGACTGATGCTACATCCTTCTTATTCGGCGAGTCCAATTTATCTCCTTTCTGAAACCAAGTGCATTGCTTCGTCGTGTGATTGGCTGGTTTACTCGGACTAGGCGTGTGAAACTTACATGGCTGATCCAGCATCATCTCATAGGTGTATTTTTGTCAGTCCTGATACTGCTTCCTCTGATCGTATGGCCGTTTGCCGTCATTCTTTGGCACCCATTGTTGTTGACCATTTGTCCTTTGATGCTGACTGCTTCCAGCATCTGGATGATCCTGACTCACAACCGCAACCTGACTCGAACCATATCTGTAATCTGGTCTTTTGTCTCTTCTCTTGCTTCTGTATTCGGATCTTTCCTGGCGCCTTTGCGACCCGGCGGCGTCATAGATCTGAGTCTCAGTCATCCCGTCTGCCGACATGAGCAGCGGCTGAGTCGGATCTCCTAACGCATACGAGTCGGCGATTCTTATAGTCTCTGCCAGGCTTGCCAGCATATCTCTTTGTAACTGCCACATCACACTTTCATGTCTACATCCTTGTGCAAACCATGCGATTGCTTGTGACTCGATTACCCCTTCACAAGAGTTACACATCGTACACCACCTTGTGAGGAATTCCCTGTCTGTCTCATTCGGTCTTTGCTTGCACATTGCTAGTTGTTGTGGGCAATTCGGCCTCTTGTAAGTGCTCGTAAAATTGCTCACGAAAGCGTCGTGAAAATCGATCCAACTGTTGATGCTTCCGGGTGGAAAATTGTTCAACCATACCCGAGCTGGTCCTTCCAGCATCTGCGGCACGTAACGTACCGCCCATCTCAAGTTTCCCTGCGTGATCTTCATAGCGGTTCCATAATCTATGAGCCAGTCCTCTGGCTTTGTGCTTCCATCATACGTTTTATCCCTCTGGCCAGCTGGAAATTTGGCACCGGTGGCTCCTTCATGATCCTTGGGCCAAAGCACGGTGGACCCTGCGGACCTTGCGATTCAATTATCTCTGCCATTTTTATGCGGTCAAGCTTCAGCCTTGCATCATCCGGCTGAAGGTTCCTGCCTCCAAATCTTGCTCCCATTGCTTGATATGCATGATCCGACAGTTCATACCCGTCATTTACCATAGCCGAGTAACCATCATTATACTTATTCGCGTTCGGGTCAGCGGGCTGTTGAACTGCTTTTCCTGCGCTTTGCTGTCTTCTTTCCGGCTGAGCTGGTGCGTTATTCAGAGCTGGATTTTCTCCTCCCGCCGAGTGAGTTCCGCACCAAGCATGAGGCGCGAAATTTGTTTCTTCCAGAATCCACACTTTTTTCTTTTCTCGGCCTAGGCGCTGCTCCGGATGAGGATGCTGTGTGCCCAACCGATCTTGCCGGGACAAGAGTCGCCGAGTAACCAGCTATGACCTCCCTGCTATACCCGGATTTGCTCTGTAATATGCCTCATTCAGCATGCTGGCTGCTTTTACTAACTCATTGACTCGTTCTTGCTGCCTTTTCTTTGCTTCCCCCTCCAAGTGGGGTAATTCTGCCATTGCTGCTACTGCTGCTCGCAGATTAGCTGCTGCTGTGTTGTACGTTGGACGCATGGCCGTCTCATTGCTATTTTCTGGCGTTATCTTCGATGTCGCATCTGCCAGCTCTTCGTTGAGGTTCCTTCCTCTCAATCTCATTGCATCAAGCCGGGTCTTTGCGCCCTTGAGTCGATTTTCTGAGTTAAGCTCTTGGATGGTGATATCCGCGTCCTGTTGTAACGGTTCTAGCTCTTTGGCTTTCTCCAGGACTTTTATCCTGGCTTCCTCCAACTCGGCTTGCACACGTGATGGGTCAGTTGCATGTGCCACTGGCTCTGCCAACTTGTCTATCGCTTCCTGCAGCTCCTTAGCCCTCTTGCTACTAGCTACGTTCTCTAGTTTTTCCAGCGGCGCCTTTGCCGTTCTTGCAGCCCTTGGCGTTTCCTCATGATTTCCTCCCTCCGCGTTCTCATTCACCACTGGAACTACTGGTGGAGCTGTGGGGTTTGGGGCTATCATCATTACCTCCATGGAGACAAGTTGGCGTGGTTTTCCCACGACAGGAGCCATTGGAGGATCCGGCGCCAGGACGACGTGCTCAGGATATGCGCGCTCCATGCGCACCACGACATAGACCTGGTGCTCGCCGAACTTGATGAAGCGACCACCCCTAGGAAACGACTTGGTCCCGAAGCAGCCCGCGTTGTCGCTGACGAAGTTGAGCGCTCCAAACCTCTGGATGAGGCCAGAGTTGACGCGCTCGCCGGTCTTGGCGATGATGTTGCCCGTCCGGATGAAGACTCCATCAAGCACCTGCTTCTACGCCACGGTGGGCGCCAACTGTCGTGGTGGTGGCACGACAGATGCCATGGGTAGGCTTAAGTTGGGGGCCAAATGGGTGCTTGTGGTCATCGGGGAGGGAGTACACGGTCGAGCCATGCACGAAGAACAAGAAGAACTCTCCAGACTTGGCAATTCGATTGATACCCCAAAGATTACAAGTGCTCTTTGAGCTGTTTAGGCTAGAGTTCACAGCACTAGTTCCCTACTTGGTCCAACCTTCTTCTACTACTGCTATGCCCTCCCTTACATAGGCAGTGCTAGCTAGCTAATACCCCTTTGGGTTCTAGGGTTTACTGTTTGGATCTTGGTCCCTACAATATGGGTCGGGTCATGGGCTTGCCCTAAGCCCAGAGGTCCGGTCCATAAAGCTTGACAGCTAACGGTCTTCTGGTATGCTGCTTCTTGTTCTTTTTGGCGTCACGCTGTTACTTTGTACGTCAGCGCATTCTTTGGGCGTCACCCAACTCCTTTTGTGTCACCCGGCGTCGCCCTTCTCTTTTGACCATGCTTTACCATGGTCCCTCCTGAACCTTACTCGAAAAGGTGCTACGTGTCCTTCTTGACTCGGCCCTTCCTCGGTTGACTCGGCTCGTTGGTTCCTGCAAGGGTTACAACTTTGTTCTATGCGGGCCGACATAGTTTGTATGTCGGCTTTCATGCTTATCTTACCCGGCCGTTCTTACCTGGCCTGGTTCTTTCTTTACTCGGAGTCAACCCAGCTGCGCTATGTTTCCCCTCTCGTGACCCTACCGGGGGTTATACCCCCGACATTGATGAAGTGTTGAATACGGATATGCAGAATGATGGAAATGCATATGGAAAGCTGGAGGTATGTTATACATTTTTGTAGCATATGTGTTTCTATGTTGTGGATAACTTTTAGGTTTAAGGGTTGGTAACATTTTATAGAAGTGCTTGATTACATACAGTATAAACAATGGGTAACTTATGTGTTTATTGGGTGGTAACATGTAGGTTACAATGTGAGTAAGGTGGGTAATATCTAGAAAACTGGTTGATCACATTTGTTAATTCTGTATTTGTTTCTTTGTGCAGTTGAAGCCTCAGTATGGCATAAGCTTTGGACTTTTTGGTGGTGCCTAAGGGTTCAAATAATGGTTTGACGCTTGCGTAAACCTTGGTTGTTCAAATGAGGTGAGATTTTTTAGGATGTTGATATTGTACTTATCTTTTTTTTGGTCATGTTACTTTGTTTGCTTTTTGTTTTGTTAATGTTCATGTTGTTTCTTTTCTTTTCATTTGTGCAGCAAAAGTCACAGATATCAAATCTTGTTGGCAGTTTTGCATCTGGTATTTTTGGGTTAATGAGTACCCTTGTGCAGGGCTTGACGACGGTGCAAGGTAATGCTGGTGCTGAAATAGCGAAACAATTTACTGCTTAGTTTGGTAGTCAACTTGCAACACAACCCATGGGAGGAATCTTCATGGGTGGAGCTAGCTCAAGTGGTGCTAGGTTTACTCAATCTGTCACTCGTGGAAGGAATTTTCCATGCTCTAATGTAGTTTTGCCTCCTATTCTTCCTACTGATGATACAATTCTATAGGATTCAGACAGCAGCAGTTCTGATAATGATGGTGACAACCCTGAGCCTCAGTTAGACAGCAGCAAAGACGACGATGCTGAACGGTATGTCTGTGCGGACAAGAAGGGGAAGGGCGTGGTCGGTGGTCATGCGGGTGGTTCTTCTAATGTCCAACTATCTTTGACTTTCCCAGATTCCAATGAAGACCAGAATAACAGTCCAGGAGTAAGATCACGTGCTGATCGTTATATGTCACCACTGAAAGCTAGGTCACCTGTTGCAGATCCTGTTTCACCCGTTAACCGGGTGACTGATGCTCATGTTGCTACTGTTGTGGGTGGACAACAACAAACCCCTCTGCGTGTGTATAAAAGGTCTAGGAAGAAGAAGTCACATACTGTTGAGGAGGTTGATAATGAAATCAAGTCTCTTGTTTGCAAAGAGATTGGCCTTACTCCTACCATGATGTGGTCTGCTATTTCTGGGAGGTATGAGCGAGCATATTTATTTATCTCAGTCATTTCTATATTTTTTTGTTATTCACTTGATAAATTCACTACCTTAGTGTTGATAATTGTATCATATTTCATCTGATAACTTATTTATGTTCATGTGGCTAACCTTTTTATTTTTGTTTATTATGTTCTAATCTTGTGTTTTTAGTTTGTAATTATTTATTTCAAGAAAAAATGGTATCATATACATTGCTATATTTATAATTGTATACTCTTTTTTGTGCATGGATAACATTTATTAATTATTCTTGATTAGTTGTGTACTTATATCGGGATAACTTTTTGTATGTTGGTGTGGGTCACTACACTTTTTAATACTTGATAACTTTTTACTTTCTGAGTGTGGATAACTGTAGCATTTGTCACATGATAACTTCTTTATGTTCATATGGATAACTGTAACATTTATCACATGATAACTTCTTTATGTTTATTTATCTCAGTAATTTTCTGTATTTTTATTGTTAATCACTGGATAACTTTAATATGTTAGTGTGGATAACTGTTGCATATTTCATCTGATAACTTATTTATGTTCATGTTGGTAACTTGTCTGTTTTTTATTACTATGTTCTAATTTTTTGTTTTTTGTTGTTAATTATTTATTACAACAAAAAATCATCAAAGAAGACATCTATGCTAGCTACAAGGTCTTCACCACGATTGGCAAAACATCATTCCGTAGATGGAGGCACATCTGTTATAGATACCGGTGGATCCTCTCCTATTCCTTCACCTACTCATGTTGAAGGACATTCTAATGTTGTTGCAAATCCTGATGTCGTGGATGCGCCTGCTGAGAATCTTGAAGCGGCTATATCTGGTGGAGAAACATGTGCCAAAGGTGTTGCTATTGAAGATCTTGCTATGACGAGCGCACCTGCTATAGCTATAGTAGGATTATCTATTATGTGGCAATGAATGTAGCTCAAACATACTCAGGAGCTCCATTAATTAAGAAAACCAGTGATCGGCCTGTTAGTAGCGGCATGGTAAATGCCACGGCAAACAATACGGAGAACATCACGGAAGTTGCTGCTGCCACCAGAGATGCCCCCAGGTTGATGCTAATGTTTAGGCAGGTGGTTATGTTTGTCATGATGGTGTTTTTCTTGTTTTTGCGTCATCGTTGTTCACCAACCTCGCAGCATCTGCTACTTCTGTTGATGTGCCTACAAGTCCTGTTGTCTACTCGTTGGAGATCCATCAACTCAGGGTGGGAGTGAAAATTAGCCTTCTAGCTTGGACGATAGTACCCAAGGAGATGTATAACCTATTTTATCTGCTACTTTGGTTCATGTGTCCAGTCTTTTTGATCCTCCTATTAGCAAGCAGTCCCATGTGTCATATACATCTGCTGGTCCTTCACCACTTGTTAGTGGAGATGGTGGAGATGGAAGTTCTGAAGCTAAAGTCACCATTATCAAGAAAGCAAAATTGGTTGCTCATGATGGAAAGTTGAGTCTTGCTGTTGGGATACCATTACATGTTTATAGGGATGCTGCGTCGTTTGTTGTGCCTGATGCAGATCCTCCTATTGCTCCTATTGTTGGTGCTCGTGCACAGCCTGCTCCTATTGTTGGTGCCTCTGTGCAGCCTGCTCCTACTGCTAGTGCCCCTGCACAGCCTGCTCCTACTGCTCCTGCTCAGCCTGATCTTCGTATTATTGCACAAGGTGATCCTAATGATGTGTCTGTCTCTCATGATATTTCTGCTGATTCGGGTGATTTATTCCATGTTTTTTAAGCAGAAGATGTTCTTACTTTGTCTTGGGCACCTTCTCCTAGCACTAGTACACACCTTCAGCCTGATAATTTTATATATATGTCATGGATCACTTTTATATATTAGTACTGATAACTTTAACTTATTTATGTTGGTAGCCTACACTATTTTTGTTTTTCAAATGTCTTAAACGCTAGAAACTTCATCATATGCTTGTCTTATATGCTTTTTTTGTAATGTAAAACTATATTCTATTAATGATGTTTTATTTCATAGTGGATCATGTGTTTTTATCATGATTGTGCATTTTTTGTTTGTGTTGATAACTTTATATATATGCCTTGGATCACTTTTATATATCAATGCTGATAACTTTAGTTTAATTATGTTGGTAACCTACACTGTTTTGATTGCAAATGTCCTGTTTTTGTAAGTTTCATAAATATATGCTTTTGAAAATGTTAGGATAGGTGTTTAATAACTTGTTTTTATATGATTTGGTAACTATAGCTCTAAGTGGTGGATTAATATACATATATTCATTGGTAACTTCATGCAATCTTATAGAAAAAACCTTCATGCTAGATATATAATTATAATCGTATGTTTAGTTGGCATGAAATACGTATTAACATGTTTTCTTTGTAGGCAGCATGTAACAGATTATATGACATTAATAAAAAAATGTTTTTCCCTTTTTCTTCTTGTCTTTCTTTCTGGGACATACTCTATGTAGTTGTTAACTTATTGAACTTACCGAAAACGGGTGGTGATAAAAATGAGGGTGCAGATGGATCTAGTTAATTGTTCCTTGGATGACAAACTTGAAGATCATCATTGTGATTGCTATTTGGGGCTTGGGTTTCATGGCGGTCGGTCTATCTTTTGATGGAGGTTCTGTTTTATGGTAGCTGTAGTTAAAATTAGGTTTCAATTTATAGGAACTTTTCTTTTGTGATATGTCATTCATGGAACAATTTGTGCTGTAATTTATATAACTCTATGTTTATGTGATGTAATTAAACTACCCTTATTGTTTAATATATGTTATGTTTTTCAAAAAATTTATAGTGATAAACATGTGGTGCTCTTTTTCCACATGGGGTCCGCCATTTCTATCCTTTTTCATTTAGGCATTTCCTTTGTCCTTTCTTTAATATTTTTGTAGTGTATCAACAAAAAAAGTTGATTCTAAGTGCAAAAAGGCGGTAAATGATGAAAATATAGTTATTTCTCTTAATGATATGGTGGGTGAAAAGATTGTTATCAAGCTGTTCAGAGCTTTACGAAAGATACCAAACAGTTGAACCAGACTAGTTGTTCCATTCCAGGTATTAAAACAAAATCGTTTAGTTCTTCTTTATGTATTTGAATGGATATTTTATATGTGCTGCATTAATTTTTTGTTGTAGTTGTTCCTAATTATGCAACTCCTTGTATTAGTTCTGCTCTTCCAGTTGTTGTTGTTGGCAGTGTTACACCTGCGACGCGGCTGCGCACTGTTAGACTTTTTCATCCTGCCAAGTCTCTTCTTCCTCCGTTCTCCTATACTAGGATAACTGCAGAAGAAGATGCATTGTATAAGAAGATTATCATACACACGCATAATGAGAAAAAGTCGAAGATTAAGAAGTATGTGCATGTTTTTTTTTACAATCTTCTATCCTTTTTTGTATTCTGTGTTGATAACTTTTAAATGTTACAATTGGTCACTTTTACTGTTTTATGCTCGATAACTTGACCTTTTATGGTATCTGGTTGATAAGTTGTACTAATCCTGGTGGTCACTTGTACTATTTTTAGTGGATAACTCTTAGTTTTTACAATGGATAACTTGAACCTTTTTTTGTTACTTGTTTGATAACCTGTATTACTACTGGTGGATCACTTGTACTTCTTGTTGCTGATAACTTTATGGTTTTTATTGTGGATCACTTTTAATGTTTATGGTTGACAACTTGACCTTTTTATTATACCTGGTTGATAAGTTATACTGATACTGGTGGGTCACTTGTACTAGTTTTAGTGGATAACTCTTACTTTTTACAGTGGATAACTTGAACTTTTTTTGTACTGGTTTTATAAGTTGTATTACTACAGGTGGATCATTTGTACTATTTGTTGCTGATAACTTATGGTTTTCATAGTGGATCACTTGTACTTTTTTTTGTGGTTTGATTTTTTTTGTAGCACACCAATTTGTAACATTTAACCAATTTGGATGACAACTAGTGATTTTGCTGAAAGTGTGATGCCATATGGCGAGTTTTTTAATAATATGTGTGATCTTGCTATTTCCGCAATGCAAGATAATTGTCCATCCAACAATTTTTTTTTCTTTTATCGTTACTAAATATCTATTGGAGGAAAGATTCACCGCCACTCTTGTTCAGAGGTCGTTCAGGAGAGATGACAACTACAAACTCAGCCACAAACATATGGTTGCGGTCTAATTTGATTATTTATTGTTTTTATTATATTAAATGCAATTGATAAGTTCAGATCATAATGTATGGTAACCATTGCTTATTTGTGTTGATAACTCTTTCATTTCTGCCTGGGTAATCACTGTTTTTTTACAAGTGCATCTACTTATCTTATGTTTATTTTTTCCGTAGCTTTGCTTTGCTGCCCTTCAGGAGCTAGGGACTAAAAAGGACCGTATGGAACATTGGTACATGCTTTCTGTTAACATGTCTACCAAAAGGTTTGAGATTCTTGACTCGCTCCATGGTGAAGCTAATGTAGAAATGATTGAACATGCGACCAAGCTAATCAAAGCAATAAAGAAAATGTACATCGTCAATTATTCTGATTCTAGAAGACAGGTTGAAGATTTTGAGTTGATGCATGTCCCTGTTTTGAATCAAGTTGACAGGTTAATTTTATTTATACCGTGGCATCATTTGTTTTCTGTTCTTGTATAGTTTGTTTTGTACGCATGTAATTATATTTTTGTTTTGTATAATCATTGATATTATATTGTTTATTATCTGCTTTTTGTTTTTCAGCACTCATTGTGGGTCCTTCATGCTCAAGAACCTTGAATTGTGGAATTGAATCGTCGTGCCTTGTATTTGTCAAGATATGATGCCGGGAATTAAGAAAAAGATGACTTCTTTTTAGTTGAACCACCATCTTAATGTTCTTTTGAATTGGAGGTCACTTTTGAAAAAAAAAGTTATGAGGTATTTTTCCCAAGTTATCCACACTCTTACATGTTTGTTATCCAGTCATATTTCTGTAAGTTATCCACACTGCGTTATGTAAGTTATCCATCTTATACGTGTTTTCGTATATATGAGTGTTTTTTATGCTTTCTTTCTAATGTCAATTCTGTTTGATAATTTTTCTATTGATGATTTTGAGGGATAATTTCAACATATAAGCATGGATAACTGTAGTTTTTATCTACCGAATAACTTCTACTTGTATGCATGGATAACTGTTGTGTTTGTTGGTTGATAACTTATAGTCATATGTTTAGATAACTTCTGTTTTAAATAGTATATTAATGTTTTGTTGGGTAACTTTTACATATACGCATGGATAACTATAGATTTAACTAGTAGATAACCTGTATTTTGTATGCATGGATAAGTGTTGTGTTAGGTGATGGATAACTTGTACTCATATGCGTGGATAACTTCTATGTTATCTGGTGGATACTTGTACTCATATGCATGGATAACTTGAAACCATAGAATGTATATCATGAACTATCATACATAGAAACAACAAATATATCGTTTGCATTTTGTGTTATATAAACATTCTAGATTTGGTATCATAGCAGCTTCAACTTTTCCTGGCATTTGCGGATGGTGTGACCTTCTGCACCGCAGTGGCTGCATTTCTTTGATTTCTTTGTAGCAAGGTCTAGTGGATTTTTGTTTGCTATTTATCGTGGTCGCCCTTTTGTTACTGACTTCTCCGGGTTCTGTATGTGCTTTGTTGATGACATGTGAGATCTCGATGTGCTTGTTGTTTGAACTGCTGCATAGTTGCTTGTTGATTGTGCCCTGTTTGGTGGGGCAGTTGTCGGAGGTGTCACTCTTGCGTCGTTAGGAGCACTAGACGATGGCATAGTAGTCGCTACATTTTCAGCCTCTCTTGTATTCTTCTCTTCTCTTATTGCTATCACATCTAGCTCTTGTTTCATTTCCTTCAAGTGTTTCCTAATTATTTTTCTTCTATCATCTGTCTTCACTCCTATCTTTGTAGTTCTGGCAAAATCTTGTCTGTATGATACAAATACCATCATATTTCTTGAGTCTTCAGGCATCTCTTTCTTTCCTTGTTTATGTTTGTCATTTGGTTCAGTTAGGATAGTTTCCGCGTCCAATGTCCACCTTTTCAGGATGTACCTATCTAGGATTTTATGGACTTTTATATGCGTCATCACTTTTATAATGTGGCAGCACAACATACCGTCATGATCGAATTTGCATTAGTTGCATTCATATGTTCCTTTTTCCCAGTTTGCGAATACCCTATAACTTCTGTAACCATAGTGTGGAACCGGTATCCCTGTTATGCTCAGTTCAAAATGGTAGCCGTTGAGGTGGTCGCATTGGTATGACATGCTCTTTCGCATTTCGCTCTAAAACCTGAAGAAAATTTTCCTCGTGTATGCTTTTGCCATTTGTCCCTCCATAATGCTTCCACACCACCACTCCGGGTCTGTCAAAGCTGTATCACACTCTATCTTTAGCTCAGCATTATAAATCTTTTCTTGTACTGACATGTACTGTTGTACAAACTCATAAATGGAGTTGCTTGGTTTGACGTACCGCTTGAGCACTGCGTTGAACCCTTCGCTTCTTGCTGTGGTCTAAAGGAATGGGAAAAAGGCGTGCATAAAGTACGCTGGTACCCAAACCTTTCTTTGTTCCCATAGTGAAAACAGATCCACATTGTCACGGACATTATGAGTATTTATCATATGCATCCAAGCCTCCTCAAATTCCTCCGGTGAAAAGCTGTTATTCACACATGCATTGAAAGCGTCGAGCAGCTCTGGGGTGGTTGGTCATGAATGTCCTTATTTTCTCAGTTGCATTCTGGATGACGTGCCATCTGCAATTCCTGTGAGTTGCATCCGAGAAAATAACACTTATAGCACCACCCATGGCAGTGTCTTAATCTGTTATTATATTTTTTGGTGCTAAGCCGTCCATTGCTAGAAACAGCCACACAAAGTTGTCCTTGAGCTCTCGACACATGAACCCGCATCCAAACTAAACGATACTCCATGGTTATTTATACCAATAAATGGAGCGCATGGTAGTTTATACCGGTTCGTTAGGTAGGTAGTGTTGAACGATATGCAATCATTGTATCCAGACTTGTATGTTCTTCGTGATGCCCTGTCAACCCAAAACAGGTTCTCAATCCTGTCCTCTTCATCAAGTGTAAATTTGCAGAAGAAATCTGGATCTTCTGCCTTCATCTTTTCGAAGTATGCCAAGGTGTCTTGCATGTTGTCGTGATTGTTTTCACTGCGAAAAGAAGCCCTTAGGTTCTCCATGTATTTTTCTGTGTATGGCACATCATTCAGACTGCCGTAGAAACTTGCCATCAGCTGCATTTGTCGACATGTTTCGATGTTGCATGCATGCAGCATCTGCAAGAACACCTTTTCTTCTGCCGGTATGTTTCGGTGTGAATGCAAGAACCTTATTAATGAAGGTTTTATTATCAGGGGATGGTTTTGATCATCCAATGAATGTTGAACATACCATCATGCATCCTTTCTCTTGACATATAAGTGTGCTATGCACCCAGTCCTTGGATGTGTATTTTTTTGCTCTTCTTGATACATGATTTTGGGTTCTGTGTGTCTTCCTTTTCTTCGTGTGGTTTACCAGCTTTTGTGCACACAAGATACTCCTTGTTTAGCTCATTTATTACGTCTTTTCTTGACCAATCTGTCCTTATTCCGAAACCCTTCCACTATGAATACGCCCTGTAGTATTCTCTAGCTGATTCAAAACTGTCAAAGCGCATTCCATCTGTTGGTGGTTGCAGTGTGGAGTCTACTTTATCTCTGGCATCATTGTGTGCATTATTCTCTCCATCCTTATTTGAATCTGCTGTGTGTACTGCTGTTTCTTCGATTGTGCCACCCGTGGTTGTTTCTTGTGCAGCTTGTTCAACTATAGTATATATGCAGTCATTGTCAGTATGTTCTTCAGTTTGTATATCACCTATTATGCAAATAAACACAAGTTACCATTTCTGTTTTTTTGCATGAATGGGTATATATAATGAGAAGTCATGGATAACAACAGTTCTAATAGGTGGGTAACTTTTTAAACTAGGAAGTATGTTGTAAATATGCCTCTGTATTTGCAATGTCTTAGTCACACATATTTTGTAGTGTTTATATTGTTGTTAAATTCTACATGTAGCATGGGTAACTATAGTGCTAGCTATGTTGATAACTTGCACCTGTGTGCATGGATAATTGCTGAATTAAATTGTTGGTAACTTGAGTAATATCATATGGATAACTTTGTACTCATATGCCTGGATAACTATAGATTAAGCTAATGGATATCTTGTACTTATGTTCCTGAATAACTTTTACTCATATTCATGGATAACTGTAGTTTTTGCTTTTGGATAACTTCTACTCATATTCATGGATAACTTTTACTCATATTTATGGATAACTTCTGCATATAGGGATGGATAACTGTAGCTTTAGCTAGTGGATAACTTGTATTTATGTTTCTGGATAACTACATTTTCGCTAATGATAACTTCTACTTATGTTCCTGGATAACTTTCTAGCATATAAGCATGTATAACTGTAGTTTTAGCTAGTGGATAACTTGTACTCATATGCATAGATGACTGTAGTTTTAACTATTGAATAAGTTCTGATTGTAAGCATGGATAACTGTAGTTTTAGCTAGTGGATAATTTCTGCATATAAGTATGGATAACTTTTTACATGTAAGCATGAATAACTGTAGTTTTATCTATTGGTTCTGACTGTAAGCATGAATAACTGCGGTTTTAGCTAGTGAATAACTTTTGATTGTAAGTCTGGATAACTGCAGTTTTAACTAGTGGATAACTTCTGTATATAAGCATGGATAACTTTCTTGCATGTAAGCATGGATAACTGTAGTTTTAGTTAGTGGATAACTTCTACATGTAAGCATGGATAACTGTAGTTTTAGATAGTGGATAACTTCCGCATATAAGCATGTATAACTTCCGTTTTAGCTAGTTGATAATTTCTGCATATAAGCATGGATAAATTTTGTTTAAATGCCGCTGGATAAGTTGATTGCATATAATCATTATACCTTCATTTATAACTTGTACGATAGCATTTATGTGTGAAACATCAGCATGCTCTTCTTCTATTTCTTGATCTGGTTCCGCATTTAGGTCGATATCCATGGTTTTAGAGCTGTTCAACCAAAATATTCATCATGTTAGATTTTACGATGAAGCAATAAATAGGATATTATGTCTATTTAATTGTTAGTTGTCCTAAATTAGTTGTTTATAATGCAGGGATCAACATATACTGTCACTGAAGCTTAGGATGATTGATTTCTTATAGTTTAAACATGATTGGACATATCTCAGATGCAAAATTGAGTAGTTATAGATGGCCCGTTTTTCGTTTAGATCCATGTTGTACATCAGTATATTGTCATCTTGAGAACCATATAGAGACGTTGCTATCAAAATCATGGTGAATTGAAGGTTTGATTTGAGAAGTACCTGTTGTTTTCCCTATGTGTTCCTTTTATTTTTCAGGAATAGGGCGCTGGGCATCTAGGTGTTAAGGTGAAGCTGCAATGTCGTTCTTGGCTAGAGGATGAAGGTGACATGGACAAGTGAGTAATCGGGGGAGGGGGATAGCGCTAGATCTGGAGGGATTTCGGTTCCGTTCGGGTTTGAGTTTTTGCTTGGAAAGGAAGATGGTTCCAAATTTTGAGGGAAAAGACAGCTTTTTCTTTTTTGGACCTGGTCACGCGTCCGGGATGGGAGGGGGCGGGCGCGGGGAACGCGGGATCGCGGTCAGAACGCGGGATCTCGTGTCGGAAACGCCCGTCAGAAACGTGCATTTTTAGGGCGTCCGCCGGGTAGGCGTGACATGACAGTTCGGTCCGAATTCTCTATTGATTGTTCCGTAATACATTCTTTAGATTCGTTCCGCAGAAAAACACAACCTGTTGTTAGACGATGCATTTTGGATTATTTTATTCTTTTAAATTTTTCTCTAAATGAAATTTTCCTTATGAAAGGCATACCAATTCTCGTATTCTACATACTGCTAGTAGAAAAATTAGCACTCCACCAAACAAGGTCGAATAGTTCAAAAATCGTCTAACTGAACGATAGATTTTGTTTTTCCTTGAAAGAAACGGGCCCGAACAATGCTCGAACAAAGTATAGTATTCTGAAACCATCAGGATTCTCAAGAGAACGACAGAGAGTCCAAACCGAACTGTTGCCTCGTGAACAAGAAGTGTCCTGTCAAATCGACCTTAATATTTCCTGATCTCCTCGCGTACTCTGCTTTCGTGATTTCGATACCCGCGCCCTCGCAGCTTCAAGTTGGAAACGAAAAGTCGACGTTCTCGTGCACAGTTCCACACATGGCCTAGCTCTGCGCCTCCTGGTGCTCGGCAGGTCCCGTGACCGTCGCCGCCGCGTCGCCGAGCACGCGTCCGGCTCGCGTCAACCTGCGCGCGCTCCCGCGTGGCCGGAGCCCCCACTCGCCGTCGCTGTTGCCGAGGATCCAGCTGGGGCGACGCCCGCGCGGCGCGTTCTTCCTCCCCCGTTGCCAGAAGGGCGCCGATCGCCACCACGAGCCTGAGCCTGAACCTGGGCCAGAGCCCGAGCTAGGGCGAGAGGGCGGCAGTCCGGATGCGGTAATCTTCACAATCCTGTCTCGATTTCCTTTCTTTCCAGGCGCTGTTCGCGTGCTGTGATTATGCTTGACCGTTAATTGCTTCTTCAGTTAGACACCATCATCAAGGATCTTGAGAAGTACAGAGACGACTATCGAGCCAAACTGGGTGTGGTAAGTTTTGGTCGCATTGTTTTCTTCTACCCAATTGTGTAACTATGTCAGTCAAGACTTCTATGCAAGTTCAACACTAGATTAGAGAAGGCAACAAGTAATAATCATGTTCTAATCGCTGGATTTAATGCATATTGTTGTTTCTGATGCATTTGTTGGTTTTATTTTAAAAGCGTGTGCCGCCCAAGATGTTCGGTAAGCAGAGCGACGAAATTTGTGAGCATATGAAGAAGATTATTCGTTCCAAGGTTAGTCCCGTTGCAATGTATGTACCATTCATGTAAATTTTGTTATCCGTGTGAAAAAGTTTCCTCGGCAGTAAATCCGTGATGAAAAAAAGTTAGTCCCAACCAAATCCTTGATGCATTCTTTCTCTCGGTTTGTTGATTGTAGAATCTAAGCGACAATCAGACGGCAGTGATGCTCTGTGACAAAGCACGATCAGCTCTTGACTTAGCTTCCACGGTCATGGTAAGCAGTAAATAAATTAGTACTCTGTGTCCTTTGTTAACAGACCGTGCCCGCAGTGCATTCGTTTTTACTGACGGCTGGTGCAAAACCACGCCAACTGTATGAAAAAAATCCAGGATATGACATCATTGTTAGGCCTTGGTACAACAGAAATCTCTCAGCATACAACAGGCCAGGTAACATTCCTTATAAGTTATTTTTGTTCGTTGCACTTTTTGGATATGGTAGACACTTATTGATTTTTTTTTTCTTAATATAGATGGTTAGGCTGTATGCAGCAACATTCTGTAACGCTGCCGAGGCTGCCTGCCTCAAGGGGGTTGAGAAGGACACGGTTCTTTCGTTTCTCGGGGCTCTTGGATGTTTAGGGGCAATTGCGCATATCTTGGTTGAAGATATCAGGGCGAAACTCAAAGATGGTCCTTGGAAGAATAAGATAATCTTTCAGTTGGATACAGATTACCACAAATTCTGTAAGAAGATGGATGTTTTGAAAATGGAAATTGATCTCGCTGAACAAAATGATGCACAGAAGGTACAACACTTTGTTTGACCCATTAGTCCCCCCACCCCCCACCCATCATACTCACTATCGCCAATATCGAGCGATAATCCATATAGCCACACAAAGTGCTTAGAAGGTACAGCACAACGTGTGTGCGCACATGTGCTTTTCAGTTCTGATATGAAATATTTCCCCAGGTTCTAATAGTGTGCATTTGCTTTAACAGATTATGGATGATATACTCTGGAATGGTATGCATCATGCAGAATCATACGTTTCCAAACTGATCAAAGATGCGTTATCCCATTAGTAAGTTAATTGCATCGAGTTGCAGCCTTCCAAATGCAGATGGTCTTTGGTCTAGTGAACAATGTCAACTGGTGTGTATCGCTGCATGCAAAGCTATACGTGAATCATCTGCCTCTTGTTGGTGTGAAGCCATATGCAGGAAAAGGGAATGCTTGTAGAAGTATTCTACTTTGCCAGGGAGCCAAAAGAATCAAAATTGCATGCAGAATAATGTTTCATTGGTTCTTAGTGTTTTGATATTGTAATGGAGGAAGAATAATGTCCATGATTTTCAATACACGTGGTTATATTTATTTTTACCTGAAGCTAGTATATTTTTTTCGAGCGGTCACTGAGGGAATACAAACTACAAAGGCTCCCACCTGAACTTTACATTTTACGTACCCTTGAAGAGAAATGTTACAGCGAAGTGCCGAGCGCACACAGAGCATACACGCACGCTGGTTAGGAAACGGGTGCCCAAGACACTGAGACGTGACTTCGACACTGTCGTGATCCTTGCTCACTGGAAAATATGGAAGGAGAGGAACTCAAGAATCTTTGATGGAGTGCAACACTCAGTAGACGAGAGCATCAGAGATGAAATTTCGTTGTGGCGATCTGCTGGCCTGGTAGCTGCAATCGAAAGCTAGACTACCTTGACCTGTAGTTCCATGGTGTTTTTCAATCTTTTTCAGTTCCTCTGCCAGGGGTGACTTGCGAGGCCTCGGCATGTCCAGGTCCACGCTCTCCCTCTTGGGTTTGCTCCATCTCGAAGTTTGCTGTAACTTTGCTCTTCTCCTTCCTTAATAAAGATCGGCCGCTGGCCTTTCGACAGAGCATACACACACGCACCCTATAGGAGCTAGCCATTTTATAGATTTGTATCGGACGTGGAGGGGGTACATCAATCAAACATCGACGTCACCATGAAGAGCCACGGGGAGCCTGGCTGACATAAGGACAACATCGGCGCGGCAAGCCTTACGGATGAGGGCAAGGGAGGGGGCCAATCCATTGAAGATGACATCGTTCCTATGTTTCCAAAGGTGCCAAAGGCTATACCTGGACGCTCAACTCGGTCCGGCGGGCTCGGCCCGAGCTTTGTGGGCTCGGGGCGAGCTGGGCTCGGCCCGTGGACGACTCTGGACTGAGCCGAGCCTCCCATCCTGGACCGTAGCAAGCTCGGGCCGAGCTAGGCTCGGCCCGGTCCGGCTCATCTAGCTTGTGTATATATTTTTTTTGCAATCTAATGTACTGAATCTTGGTACACCGGTGAGTAAATAGAGCAGCCGTGCGCCGTCACCCGCCATCTTGCTCCAGGTCCTGCGCCACCGCCACACTAGGTCGCCGCCAACGATGTGGGGCGACGCCGCGTCGCTGCCAAACAAGCTCCGCCACGCCGCACTGCCCACGCTGCTGCTGCCGTTGAAGAGGGCGCAACCGTCAGTGACTCAGCCACACCAGGATCGCGAGCTGCACCGAGCTGGACCGAGCTCGGCAGAAGCTCGGGCCGAGCTCACTTTAGCATGTCCAGGTCCATGCTCTCCCTCTTGGGTATGCTCCATCTCGGAGCTTGCTGTAACTTTGCTCTTCTCCTTCCTTAATAAAGATCGGCCGCTGGCCTTTCGACAGAGCATACACACACGCACCCTGGAGAGGCACAAGAAAGCGATCGTGGCACACTGGTTGCCTCATCGCGGTGGCCGAGAGGCACAAGAGAAGTAAATAGTTGATCCCCGCTCTCAGCACGGAAGCGATCGTGGCAGCACACTGGTCAACGCAGTAGGACAGAAACTCTAGCATGGACTAGGATATGGGACCATCGAGGAGCCAAGAGTCCAACCAAAACATCGTATGGCACCCAACTCCACCCGCGAGATGGCGCGGTAGAGGTGCACGACTACGGGTCACTTGACACAGTGCGGGTCGTGCACCTCTACCACGAGATGGCGCGGTAGAGGTGCACACTGGCACGAGCCCTTGGAGAGGACTAGTGATGGTCATAGAGAGCCTTGGAGCAAGCTATGACATTGATGATGGAGGAGCTCAGACAACTCCAAACCCATCGAGACCAAGACTCACTCGGCACAGTGAGCATTTGTTTTGATTAGCAGGCATTTGTTTTGATCCACGAGTGAGCTCACCCTGAGCCCTCCTTCCTCCTTAGCACGACATATGTGCTCCCAGGACACAAGGTGTTGGTGACATATCTTTTTTAGGGACCGGTTCGGTCGCCTACGTATCGCACGGGGAGACACCGAATAGGGTGTGGGTGCACTGTTCTTATCCCCACACGACTCTTCTTCCTGGCGCATCGCATCCCGCCGCACAACCTTCGCGGGCGCCATGGCTACCTCCATGCGCTGCTGCAAGGCGCGTCCCTTGACCTCATCGGCCTCCACCCCTGCACCTCCGCCCTCCCCCACCGCCGGACCTCCAGCCGTGCCTCCACGGATTAGCGTTTGACATAACCTAAGTCGGTGATCCTCAACTTAAACTATGCAACAATCTCAGTTCGAAGGATTGTATTGATTGAGATATACAAATGATAACTTGTTCGTTGTACCTCAATATGGGTCAATCCGATTCGCTGAACTCTTTAGCCGAATCTATGTAAGTCAGAATAGCATCTCCATACCCATGAAAAGTGGAACCGAGTCATTAACCGACTTTCACATTGGTCTAAGTTATGTGTCCAACACAACCTCAATGACCAAGGATATTTAGTAAACAACATGAATGTATAGTTCCACAACTGAATCACATATTCAATGATATACATCGGATGTTTATACAAGGACAACTTAATATCTTTATGAATACAATAGGAAATATCATCATACACGATTTCCTCTAGGCATATTCCCAATAGTAGCGACTGTCGTGGCCATTCCCACGACAATGGTGATGGATACCGCGACTGCTTTAATGACCTCAATCATGCAGATGATGGCGACCGACGTCCTCCTCTCCCTTCAACGAGCTTTTACTTTTCTTAGAAGAATCAAAGCCATCACCAATGAAGGCTGCAGTATTGCCACCAGAAGCGGCGCAAGGAATGCCGACAACATCGACACCTACACTAGCAGCATGATCGGTCTCGTCCTCGCCGTTAATGACCACTTTTTTGTACTCTTGGGTCTGCATGTAGTCAGGGCTAGGTGCCCCAAGAGGCTCACTTGAACCAATGGAAAACCTGCGAGTGGCAAGGCCGAAGGAGAAGATCTGCAGCATCTATGCATAGTTGGCGATTAGCTTTTTGAGGTGCTTGCATCCTTGGGTGATCCTGGGACATGGAGTTGCGAGGAGGTTATTGCTGGCTAGTTGGAACAAAATGGAGGTTGGTACATGAACAAAATCAATAGTTATAGTACCGAGATACGGCCCCTGTAGTGTGTGTCCTCTAGGATGATGGTGAAGGTGTCCTCATCCCATTGAGCACTGGTAAGGTCTCTGATCTTAGAGACATTAATCCACCTAGTTCTCCACTTACGCGTGTGGTTGTACACCTGCTGTGATGAGACCTCAATACCATAAAACTCGAACACCTTCTTGGCAACTATGTTTAGGTGCACCTCCTTGAACCCCTTCTCTTTCCTCATGCCGCTCTTGATAATCTCACACATCTTGTTCAACACGAAGGTGGACAAGAATAATTCCCACTTCATGATGTACTTCACCCCTTACCACGGACTGTGTTGTGGGTTTTTCCAGCCTTGATGGCCTTCTTCCTGGCCAAGATTGAGCCCGCTTGCTCTGCAATCTGCTCCACTGTATAGGAAGTTATGGAAGGCGCATAAACGATCTCTGTGTGCTACGGATAGGTGAGAAACATAGATGTGGTATGAGTCTTAGCAACGTAGGTCTACTAGGACTCGAAAATGGACTAGCTGAACTCTTCTTGAGTCATGTCATACAATGCATGAGAAACAGATCTAGTACATTTGCAAGCATCAACATATACACCATTACCATTGCACAAATCAACTCCTAAACAAAACAACTTACACATGAACATAATCATACCATCACTTATGCTAGCAAGCAACCTAAACATGCAACACGGCCACAAAATCAATGATTTATCACTATGTCATGCAATTCATAGGCATACTGCAATAGATCTACCGCAACCAATAGTCATATCTACCAAGTGCTACAAGATCCAAGCTACCCGCTCTAGGGTTTGAAAAACTCACTATCAGCCGATGAAGATCTTAGAGAAGAGGAAGAAGACTGCATGTCGCTATTGTCCTAAATCCACCGCTGTCGATGCTGTCGCGTGCCCGCTTGCCGGTGAAGCTGCTGGCGAGATAGAGAGCTTGAAGTGGGGGAAATGGCGACGCGACATTTACCTGTGAGCTCAGCGGTGATAAATAGGGATCCGAACAACTTGTGGTGGAGAATTTTCTCACGGTGTTTTGGGGGGGGGGGGACGGGATCTCGCGCCATCAGCGAGCTTGCACGGATGGGGTGCAGCTTTCCTCCTTTTCTGATGCGCGGAGTCTGTCACCGTAAAAAACGGTTGATTTGGTCGTTTCCCATGTGCATAAAATTAATATTTTAAGGAGCGTGCAGGGCACGAATTCAAGATGGACCGACTAACTAAGAGCAACTCCACTCGGCTACCCAGGATGCCGATCTTGACGCCGAAAATAGGTCCGGACACCGAAATTTCGCCCAGTCGCGTTCCCAGGAACCTGTTTTCGTCCGGATTTGGGCGAAATTTCAGTAGTCATATCCCCCCGACATTAGTCCCCGAAGCTGGTGAGGTCTAGCAGTTCAAGTTGTTAGGCGTCTCCAGGTTCCTTTAACATAATTGGAACTTTTCCCTTTGTCCTTATTCTCTTCTTATGGCGCACTATTTGGCGCGATTTCGCATTCTGCCGAGTTTGTCTGACAGTTTCCGGGACTATTCTTTGACTTTCTGGCTCGTTTTCTCCTCGTGCTGAATCATTTTGGCCAATTCCGAGTCATTTTTGGCGTGCCACGGTCACTGGCATCTGGTAATCATGGTAACTTGCCTCAAATTTTGTTCCAAGCTCTGGCGGCACAGTGATGGTTGCGCAGTTATTCCCCATCACTGTGGCAGTCCCATCGGTCTGCGCCCCTTGTCCTTCCTTCCATGACGTGGCAGGGGATTTTCCGTGTATTGTTGTCACGTGGCGCCCGCTGATTGGATCACTCGGTCGGGTACACGGCCACACGCTGGCCGCACGACGCAGGGGGATCCCACGATTGGTTTTTTTACTGCACATAAGTAGGGGTGAGGGGGTTACAACTCCCCCCGCTCGTTCAGTTTTCCCCTGCCTCTTCTTCTTCCTTGCGCTCCAAAATCAAACCTCCCCCTCTGTGGTTCTTCTTGCCTTCTGCTCTTGCCTTGCGATTCCCCTTTTCCTCTTCTCATTCCACTACGGGTCCTTGTTCTTCCAAACCTCTTCCGACGGCGGAGGAGATTGAGTCCAGGAGGATAATGGACGCATGCAACGGTGCTGATGGGGCCGAGGAACAGGAGGTTCCCACCGGCGAGCGCGGTGGCTGGGAGGGTTCAGAGGTCTCCACCGAGGAGGTCGAATGGATCCGCTCCACCAGGCGCATTCTGCTGTAGGTCGATTGCCGTCTTCCCGCCGGTGAGATCTCCCCCGAACCCGATGCCAATGAGCGGGTGGTTTTCTTTTCTCATTTTGATCAAGGTTTCGCTCTACCAGTGAGCAGTTTCTTTTCCTCGTTTATTTCCACTTTCCATCTCCAGACCCATCATCTCTCTACCAACGCGATTGGCTCCCTTTCCTGCTTCATTTCCGCTTGCGAGGCCTATTTTGGCATTTGGCCTACAGTTCTTCTATGGGCCAAATGTTTTAGCTTTAGGGTGCAAGTTGTCCCTCAGCCTGGCGCTCCCCGAGCCGAGAAGAAACCGACTCGGTGCGACGCCGCTAGCATCACTCCCAGGAGAGACTCCATCTTTCCTCGGGTCACTGGCCTCGACTCTTGCAAGAAATGGCATAGGACTTTCTTCTATGTCAAAAACAGCGAGGCCACTGATAACATCAGACTCCCCCCTTCTCGGACGAGGTTCCCAACAAGAAATTCTGGCAGCTTGACCCGCGCGACCAAGACGCTGCGGTGAACGAGGCTAATGTGATCTTGGAAAGGTTGATGTCGCTAGATGAGAACTTTCATCTCGCCGACACGGACCTCATGTCCACCTTCATCTCTCGTCGGGTAAGCCCTATCCAAGCCAGGAGCCACAAGATGTGCTTCATGAGTGGCTCCCATGACCCCACTTGGCATTCCACGAAGGAGCTTACCCATGATTCCGTGGCTCGCCGAGTAAGCTCGATCTTCAAACTGAACTTGGCGGATGACTGGGCTTGGAGTTGCCCTCCGTTTAGCCGGGTCAGCCGGTCCCCTGGGTAAGTTTCCGAGTCACTTTCATTGCCGAGTCATCTTTAGCTTGTTTGCTGCTCTCAGTCTAGTTTCCGATACTTATTTTGTTTGTCTCTCGCAGAACCTTGTTCACCAGGTTGATGACAGTACTGTCCCTCCTAGCGCTTACAACGAGGATCGCTCTGACTCCGATGAAGTCGAGTATGATTTGGAGTGCTTCATGCCCATTCCGCATACGACTGCTACTTCAACTTCGGGTAAGAGTCAATCTCGAAACCCCTTACAAGATTGGTCTGACGATGATGAGGATGATGATTGTACGATTTTGGAGGTACATGCCTTGTGACCTTATCCCTCTAACTTATTCGAGTAAGCCTGTCATTTACTTATGCAGCTGCCAGGTACATGACACTCCTCCTCTCGCTGTGGGCGGAGTCGGCAAGATCCCCGTCGCCAACCCGAATAAGCGACGCGGGGCCTCCTCTAGTACTCAGCCAGCCAAAAAGAGCAAGGCCACTCCCGCTGCTCCTGCTGCTGCCACACTGGCTGAGACTCGGAAAGCTGATGGGTGCCGAGTCACGCGTCGCCCACCGCGCGATCCGGTTGTCACCGGGTAAGCTTTTCTGTTCTGCTTACATTACGTTTTTCCTTCTTATACGTTGCTACTATTTTCTTATGTGTGTCTTGTTGTTTTAAGCGCTGCACCTCTGTCGGCTAACCAGGCTGCTCCTAGCATCGCCTCGCCGCTAAGGCCTGCACCTTCTCCAACTGATTCTATGGTGCAGAACCCCGTCCGAGTCGAGACTCCCACTGTTGAGGCTCATGCTTCTCAGTGTCAGTCAGACCCGGTGGCGCACCCGACGAAGGAGACTCGTTCCAGCACCCCTGGTGCTGGTCAGGAATAACTTTCTGATCTTGGTGCCAGCGATGCTGGCGCCGAGAAAACCTCCGCCACCAGTTCCTCTGGCATCAGCCCTCAAGCTGGTGCACATGAACAACTTCCTGATCTTGGTTCCAGCAAAACTGCTGAGCCAAGTCAGTTGGCTCCCCTTTCTTCTTTGGACAAATCTACTCACTCTCCTCTTTTGTCAAAGAACCAGACCCGGCCTACGGCTCCTGGTCCAGCTCGCACTTCATCCGGCAAGACCACCTCCACCAAACAAACAACTTTGGTTTGTGCTCCGGGTACCGCTCCTCAGATCCGACCCCTAACATTAGCAACAATGCTTGCGTCAATGGGTAAACCGAGAGGGTCTGCGGCTGCCGGGTCAGGTGATGGCTCTAAAGCTGTTTCCCTTCATACTAGTACCGCTGCCACCCGCGCCAATGTGGGAACTACCCTGAAAATGGGGCAAGTTCTCACTCGGACGCTCAGCGGGAATGGCCTTGGTTAGGCTGAGCCTTATGCTTTGGTGTGGAATGCAGCGGGCGAGCAGGAGGTCAGCACCCGTGTTGGCAAAAAACTGAAGCTAGGCCCCAAGGCCGTCTCTGATATAACCCAGTAAGCCATCACCTTAATGGGTCGTGCAGATGAAGTGAACGAGGTAAATATTTTTTTCTACTCTTTTGTGTCGATGAGTATTTCCGTTATACATATCACCCAGTCCCCGAGGTTACTGCCGAGTGAGGAACTTACTCGGCTGTAAGCTCTAGGCAATAATTTAGCCTTTTATTTACTTATGCCGAGCTCGCATGTTAGACTTTCGATCCCTAGTCCCCGAGGTTACTACCGAACGAGAAACTTATTCGGCTATAAGCTCTAAGATAGGAGTCATTCTTTGTCCGGCTGGGAGCTTGACTTTTCCATTTGTTCATTGTCCTTTTCCCTTGGGTAGCTTACGCATAATGAGCGCACCAAGGTGCATCAAGCTCTCCTCCTGGAGCATCGCAAGCTTGAACTTGCTTATGAGAAGCTGCAAATCGAGACCCAAGGCCAAGGTAATTTTCTTACGCACCATATCTTTATTCGGTGTACCTTTCTTTGCTTCATTTTCTTAGTCTTTTCTCGCTATTTTTCCACAGCTTCTGCCTAGTCCACCATCGACGTGCTCCACTCGCAGATCAGCGAGACGGAGAGTAAGTTTTTTGCCTTCCTCGCGATGTTTTGTGTTCATGCCATTCTCTTGCCTTATTATCCTGGTGGGTCAAGATATTTCTGTTACTGCTGACGAGTAATTTGTTCCGAATAAGCAGAGAAGCACCAAGACAAACTCTAGAAGGAGCGAGACGAGGTGACTCGGCTGAAAAAGCTGATGGCCGACATGGAGCAGAAACAGTTAGCCGAGGTGAAGGGGCTAAAAGAAAAGCTTGCTGAGAAAGATGGTCAACACGCCACCAGCGCCGAGAAAACCAGGGAGCTGCTTAAGGAGGCCGAGTTGGCGGTTGAGTCGGCGAACATGGATCTGGACGCACTCCAAGCCAAGGCCAAGGCTTGGCAAACCAAAATCGGCACCATCAACTCTTTTCTCGGTAGTGAGTTCTTACTCTTTTTTGCACTGTGCTCTCTGTTCTTGACTTTGTCATCCTTTTTGTTACTTTGCTAACATTCTCTTTTTCTTGTAGAGAATTTTCCCAAAGCCAATTTGTTCGCCATTCGGTCCATGAAGAAGGTGAGAGCCGAGTTTGGTGCTCCAGCTGATGGCGAGGTGACCAACGACGAGCATCTCGAAGAACTGTGGGAGCGCATCAAGACCCTCAAGTCCTGCGGCGTGGACTTGCTCAAATCAGCCATTCATGCGTTCCACATGCTCTGGCCGGATGAAGATGCACCTGCACTCATCGATCCCCTTGATGAAATATTGCTTCACACCGAGGATAGGCTGGATCAGTGGCGTGAGTCGGCCGGCCGAGCTGCAGCGGACAAGGCCCTTTCCTTCGTGCTCTCATGGTACGAGGACATCAATCTTGATGTGCTTGCATGCATAAGAGGAGACGGGAAGTGGCTGAATGATCCTGAGTTGATCAAGAGACTCCAGGAGCGAGCCTACACCATGATCGAGTACACCATGGTACACGCTTGGTGCGACGGGCCCAGCTTCCTTAACCTTGGCGACCCACTTGACGAAGTTGCTGACGAGGAGGGTGCTGACAGTGAGGCCACCGAGTCGTACGACCCTAAAGACTTGGCGACTGATGCCCCTGACTCGGCAGATGCTCCAAGCGATGCTCCTAGCTCCAAGACTGCTTCTCCGAGTCTTGCTGCTTATTAGACTGAATAGGACAAATACTTGAACTTTGATGAGATCCTCGGTATGCCGGGTACAAATGTAATATACACTGCACTTATGTTTGGTTGTGTGCCTTTTGATAAGGCTTTAAATATCTTGTTATGTTCTGAGTGTGAATCATCCAAGGGCAAGTCCTCGAGTCTCATTTTGCCGTTTCACCTTTCCTTGACTTTGGCTCTTGTCTACCTTTTTTGGCGTTCGACATTAGAGTCTCAAAGTACTAAGGATATAGTTAGCGGGTATGAAACTTAGATCACTTGGCCGAGGATCATTCAACACACAATGCAATATAACCTGCAGTGGGTTAGGCAAAAGACATAAGGTCGACTCGCATTTCTCCTTGTGCTTATCTGGCGTTCGTGTTTACTCGTCATGCATCCTTTCCTCTTGCTTGCCATGAAGCCATGTTTTCGAACAACAGCATAGTCAAAGAGTTGATTTTTCCCGAGTAAACACTACTTGTTCCGAGATAAGCTTTGGGTGTCACGCCAGCCGACATAAAATAATTGAAAGGGAAAACGTAAGGGGCAGTCCCTGAGTCATTTTTTTCGAGTCATACCATTTTATTATCAACACATAGCCGGCACAAATGTCTGACATATGAGAGTTCGAGTGATACATGCACTGCTTCTCCTAAGTGTAGAAGGGGCGAAGCAGTGCCACATTCCATGGCCTTTTGGTCTCATCACCTGATCTGTCTGCCTTGTTCTTTTGCGCTTCACGAGCATCTATGAGATAATATGAATCATTTTGCAATGCTTTTCTTACAATGAATGGACCTTCCCATGGGGGTGATAACTTATGCATTCCAGCTATGTGCTGCACTAGCCTTAGCACCATGTCCCCTTCTCGAAAAACACGAGGTTGAACTTTCTGGCTATAGTAGCGTCGGAGATTTTGTTGATATATAGTAGATCTGGATAATGCCAGTTCTCTTGCTTCTTCGAGTAAGTCAACTCCATCTTCTCGGGCCTCCTTTACCCCGGCTTCCGAGTATTGCCTTACTCTTGGAGAATCATACTCTATGTCGGCAGGAAAAACTGCTTCTGCCCCATACACAAGGAAAATGACGTATAGCCTGTTGACCGATTCGGAGTTGTCCTTAGACTCCATAGCATTAAGGGTAGTTCCTCTATCCAACAACCAGGTGATCTCTGGAGTGGTTCCATCAGGCAGGGTTTTATCCCGGATAGAACTAAGCCATTAGCTTGTTCAACTTGTCCATTTGATTCTGGATGAGCGACTGATGCTACATCGAGTCTTATTTAGTTTTTTCCGCAGAATCGAGCAAAAGCTCCTTCAGCAAAGTTTGTGCCATTGTCTGTGATTACACTGTGTGGGTAACCATATCTTAGGATTATGTCCCTTAAGAATGTGACAGCTATTTTACCGTCCAATTTTTTGATGGGCTTCACTTCTATCCATTTGGTGAACTTATCAATCATCACCAATATATGAGTCATGCCTCCCCTTGCTGGTTTGAATGGTCCTACCATATCTAGGCACCATACTGCGAATGGCCAAGTGATTGGTATAGTCTTTAATTCAGACGCTGGTAAGTGTGACTCGGATGCATAATGCTGGCAACCATTGCATTTTCCAACTAGCTCTTGTGCCTCTGCCAATGCACTTGGCCAATAAAATCCATGTCGGAATGCCTTGGCTACCAATGCCCTTGATGACGCATGGTGCCCACATTCTCCTTGGTGAATATCCAATAAAATCTTTTGGCCTTTCTCTGAGCTAATGCAACGCTGCAGTACACTCGTCACACTTCTCTTGTACAGCTCCTTGTTGATTATGGTGTATGCTTTTGCTCTTATTTCTATTTGCCTCGCCAATATCTCATCATTCGGCAAAGTTCCATCCTTTAAGTAGTTGAATATTGGCTGTGCCCTGGTATCAGTGGTTCCGGATCTGTTTCCCCATCAATTTCCATTGGCTCAACCGACATATGTTCTGTCGACATGACCTGAGGAGTCCCCGAGTGTGACTCGGCTATCCCTGAGGTGAACGGATCAGTCCCCGAGTGACTCGAAACTGCCCCTGAGTCAATATCCATTGGCACAACGTCTGACTCCTGATTCGCCGGGGTGACTCTCATTGACTCGGATTCTGGTGACGGCTTGATTGATGGTTTCCTAAGGTGTTCCAATGCTATTCCTGGTGGTATTGCTTGCCGAAATGAACCTAGTTTGGATAGTACATCTGCTGCTTCATTCTCTGCTCTTGGGACATGGTGGAATTCACACCCATCAAAGTATCCCGAAATTTGTTGCACATGAGCGATACAACGCCATGTTTGCGTCCAGTGCGTCCCAATGCCCAGACACTTGCTGAATCACCAAATCCGAATCACCAAAACACATGATCCTTTTGATGCCAATCTCTTTGGCCACTTTGATGCCGTGGACAAGCGCTTCATACTCGGCAACGTTGTTGGAAGCAACAAAATGGATCTATAACACATACTTGAGCTGATCCCTCTTTGGCGATGTGAGCACTATCCTGGCGCCCAGACCCATTTTCGTCTTAGACCCGTCAAAATGCATTTTCCTGTAATTCGGGTCTGGCAGTGGTGGTTCGTACTGCATCTCCATCCAATCTACAAAGAAATCTGCAACAGCCTGAGATTTAATTGCATCTCGCCTATCATACTGTGGAGTATATGGTGCTAGCTCTATGGCCCATTTTGCGACTCGGCCACTGGCATCTTTGCTGCCTAATATATCCGAGATAGGCGCCTCACATATTATCCGGATTGGGTGTTCTTGAAAATAATGTTTCAGCTTCTTTGCTGCTATATATACCCCATACGTCATTTTCTAATAATGAGGGTAATTCTGCTTTGATACAGAGAGCACTTCGCTCAAGTAATAAACTGGCCTTTGGACTAATTTGCCCTCTTCTTCACGTTCAACCACTATTACTGCACTTACAACTCTGTTGGTTGCGGCGACATAGAGCAACATTGGCTCTTTGGACAGTGGTGATGCTAATATTGGTGCTGTTGCCAACATTTTCTTTAATTCATGGAAGGCGCCATCAGCTTGCTGTGTCCATGTGAATTTGTATGATTTTTTCATCAGTTGATATAGTGGTAGGGCTTTTTCACCTAGCCAACTAATAAACCTGCTCAACGAGGCCAGACATCCTGTGAACTTCTGGACATCGTTGAGGGTTTTTGGCAATTCCATTCTTTCGATGGCCCTGATCTTTGTCGGGTTAGCCTCAATTCCTCGGCTAGATACAATAAATCCGAGTAATTTGCCAGCCGGGACGCCAAATGTGCATTTTTTCGGGTTAAATTTCATCCGGAATCTTCTTAAGTTTGCGAATGTTTGACTCAGGTCCTCAATTAGAGTATGAATTTGCTTGTTTTTTATCACCACGTCATCGATGTATACTTGAACATTTTTGTCCAATTGATATTGCAAGCATTTTTGCATGCATCTTTGATATGATGCACCTGCATTTCTCAGTCCGAATGGCATGGTACGATAGCAATAAGCCCCGTACAGGGTGATAAAAGCTGTCTTTATTTGATCATTCGGATTCAGTGGTATCTGATGGAATCCAGAATACGCGTCCACAAATGACAACAACTCACACCCAATAGTAGAATCTATGACTTGGTCGATCCGTGGCATGGGAAATGGATCTTTTGGACATGCCTTATTGAGGTTCGTGTAATCAATACACATGCGCCGTACCACTGCCACGTTCGGGTCATCTTTTTTCTTCTCGACCAAGACTGGATTCGATAACCAGTCCGTGTGTAGTACTTCCATGATGAATCCAGCAGCTAAGAGCCTGGCAATCTCGACAGCTATTACTTTCCTCCTATCTTCGGCGAAGCGGCGGAGGGGTTGCTTCACCGGCTTGGCATCTGGCCTTACATGAAGAGAGTGCTCAGCCAGCTTCCTCGAAACTCCTTGCAAATCCTGTGTGGACCATGTAAAGATGTCCCAATTCTCATGGAGGAAGCTGGTGAGCCCGCTTTCCTATTTGTCAGTGAGGCCAACCCCAATGGTGACTGTACGCTCTGGGAAAGTCTCATCCACATGTACCTTCTTGGTCTCTTTGGTAGCTTGAAATGACAGATTGCCATGCGGATTAGTGAGTGCTGACATAGACATTTGTGCTGCTTTGGCCAATGCTGCCAGTTCCAACATTTGATATTTTTCCTGCGCTATGACCAGTGACTCGACAAATGAAGATTCGACTGAGGCACAAGCAATGGACCTTTTGTAATCTCCCTCAACTGTAATCACCCCACATGGGCCTGGCAACTTCATCCTCAAGTAAGCAATGTGAGGAGTAGCCATAAACTTTGCCATAGCCGGCCTGCCGAGTAAGGCGTGATACGAGATGACCAAATCAACCACCTCGAACTCTATGACTTTAGTGCGACAATTCTCTTTGTTGCTGAATAAGACGTCGACCCAGATCTTGCCAATTGGCTCACAGGACAATCCCGGCACAATGCCATGGAAAGTTGTCTTAGTCGGCTCCAGCATGTTCATAGTAATGCCTAACTTGAGCATGGTATCCTTGTACATAGTGCAACCTTGGGCAAACCAAGAGATTGCCTATGACTCGATTACCCCTTCGCAAGAATTGCGCATAGTGCACCATCTTGTGAGGAATTCTCTATCTGTATCATTCGGCCTTTGCTTGCACATTGCTAGCTGTTGTGGGCGATTTAGCCTCTTGTAGGTTCTTGTGAAATTGCTCACAAAAGCGTCCTAAAAATCGATCCAGCTATTGATGCTTCCAGGTGGCAAATTGTTCAGCCATACCCGTGTTGGTCCTTCTAGCATTTGCGGTACATATCGTACTGCCCATCTCAAATTCCCCTGCGCGATTTTCATAGCAGTTCCATAATCTATGAGCCAATCCTTTGGCTTTGTGCTTCTATCGTAAGAGTTTGTTCCTCTGGCCAGCTAGAAATTTGGTACAGGTGGCTCCTTCATGATCCTTGGGCCAAAGCATGGTGGACCCTGCGGACCTTGCGACTCGATCAGTTCTGCCATCTTTATTCGGTCAAGCTTCAGCCTTGCATCATCCAGATGAAGGTTCCTGCCTCCGAGTCTTGCTCCCATCGCTTGATATGCGTGATCTGACAGTTCATACATGTCGTTTACCATCGCCGAGTAACCATCATTGTACTTGTTTGTGTTCGGGTCAGCAGGCTGTTGTGATGCTTTTCCTGCGCTTTGTTGTCTTCTTTAGGGTTGAGCTGGTGCGTTATTCGGTGCTGGATTTCCTCCTCCTGCCGAGTGAGCTCCACGCCTAGGTTGAGGCGCAAAATTTTGCCCTCCATTGTCGTTTCTTTGCCCTGCTTGCCTTTCTCGGCCTGCATTTTCCTGGTTCTCATTTCCTTGGGCATCATTCCTTCTCGTTCCCTGTGCATGTGTTGGGTTTCCCTGAGCTATTGTCGGGTCATAAGTGATCATCTGCTTGTTACTCCATGAATCCACACTCTTTTCTTTTCTCGGTCTTGGCGCCGCTCCGAGTGAGGACGCCGTGTGACCTGCTGATCTTGCCGAGATAGGAGTCTCCGAGTGAACCAGATGTGACCTCCCTTCTATACCCCAATTCGCTCTGTAGTATGCTTCATTCAGCATGCTAGCTGCTCTTACCAGTTCATTGACTCGCTCTTGTTGTCTTTTCTTCGCTTCTCCCGTCAAATGGGGTAACTCTGCCATTGTTGCTTCTGCGGCTCGCAGGTTAGCTGCTGCTGCTGTATTGTATGTTGGCCGCATAGCTGTTTTGTTGCTGTTCTTTGGTGTTATTTTCGACGTTGCATCCTCCAGCTCCTCATTGAGGTTTCTTCCTATTAACCTTGTCGCATCAAGCCGGGTCTTTGCACCCTTGAATCGGTTTGCCGAGTTGAGCTCTCGGATTGTGATATCCACATCTTGCTGTAACTGTGCTAACTCCTTGGCTTTCTCCAGAACCTTTATCCTGGCCTCCTCTAACTCGGCTTGCACCCGTGCCGGATCAGTTGCTTGCGCAAGTGGCTCTGCCAACTTATCTATCACATCTTGCAGCTCTTTGGCCCTTTTACTCCTGGCTATATTTTCTGGCTTTTCCAGCGGTGCTTTTGCTGTTCTCGCGGCCTTTGGTGTCTCCTCATGATTTCCTCCCTCAGCATTCTCATTCACTACTGGAGCTATCGGTGGAGCTGCTGGGTCAGGAGCTATCATCATTACCTCAACGGAGACGAGTTGGTGAAGCTTCCCAGCGACAGGAACCGCTGGAGGATCCGGCGCCAGAACGACGCGCTCCACGCGCACGGCGACATAGACCCGGTGCTCGCCGAACTTGATGAAGCGACCGCCCCTAGGGAACGGCTTGGTCCCGAAGCACCCCGCATTGTTGCTGACAAAGTTGGACACTCCAAACCTCCGGATGAGGCCGGAGTAGACGCGCTCGCCGGTCTTGGCGATGAGGTTGCCCGTTCGGATGAAGACTCCATCAAGCACCTGCTTCTGCCTCAGGGTGGGCGCCAACTGTCGTGGTGGTGTCACGGCAGATGCCATGGGTAGGCTTAAGTTGGGGGCCGAATGGGTGCTTGTGGTCACCGGGGAGGGATTGCACGGTCTTGTCATGCACGAAGAACAAGATGAACTCTCCACACTTAGGAATTTTATTGATGCTCCGAATTTACAAGTGCTCCTTGAGCTGTATGAACTAGTGTACAAGGCACTAGTTCCCTATTTGGTCCAACCTCCTTCTACTACTGCAATGCCCCTCCTTATATAGGCGGTTCTAGCTAGGTTATACCCCTTCGGGTTCTAGGGTTATTGTTTGGATCTTGGTCCCTACTATGCGGGCCGGGTCATGGGCTTTGCCCTAAGCCTAGAGACCCAGTCCACAAAGCTAAACAGCTAACGGTCTTCTGGTACGTCGCCTCCTGTTCCTTTTGGCGTCACGCAGTAACTTTGTAAGTCAGCCCTTGCTTTGGGCGTCACCCGGCTACTTTCGTGTCACCCGGCGTCGCCCTTCTCTTTTGACCACGCTTTACCATGGTCCCTCCTAAACCTTATTCGGAAAGGTGTCACGCGTCCTATCTGACTCGGCCCTTCCTCGGGAGACTCGGCTCGTTGGTTCCTGCAAGATTAACAAATTTGTCTTATACGGGCCGACATAGTTTCTATGTCGGCCGCATACGATTCTCTCTTCCGGCCGTACTTACTCGACCTGGTTCTTTCTTTACTCGGAGCAAGCCAAGCTGGGTTGTGTTTCACCCCTTGTGACCCTACCGGGGGTTATCCCCCGACACAAAGTTTGCCCATATTCGTCCAAAATCATTTATATTCGCCCAAAATTCTCCCAAAGTTTGCCAACTTTGTTAAATTTTAGCCAAATACGGGAACTCGTCTGGGAACGCGAGTGAGAAACTCAGCGTTTTTAGATCGAAAACTAGTTTCATCCGGACAAAAATACATTCGAATTTCGGACTGGAAACGCCAACGAGTGGGGATGCTCTAATAGCCCGAGTTTTGCCGCCGGAAACGAGAAAGGCCTCCCAGTGGAACCAAACATGGTGGCGTCTCCCCCTCTGTTCTTATTCTTTTCTACTGTTATGGTACAGATTCCTGCCTGAGGTTTTTTTTATAGATTTTCCTTTTTTTTGGTATTTCCATGTAGTCTAAAAACACTTAAAATATATCCGAAGAATAATGTATGTGTCCAAAACTGAAACTATCACTTAACCCAAGGTATGGAACCAGATTGTGAAGGCGATTCGCTAGACACTCGACCTGTCAGCATACGTATACTTGGCAACCCATGTATCGTCCCGTGCTCCCGTGTCCATCCTGCTGGTGGCTTGCTGGTACATCTGGGCAAGAGGATGCATGCATGGACCACGGTTGACTGGGTAGTCTAGTCTTGTGACCCGAAACCGAAAGTATCCTTTGTCCGTTTCCTTCTTGTCCTGCTGTGCGTGCCGTGGTTCGCTGCGAAGAAAAGAAGGATCGCCGGAGAGACGCCAGGGATTGACTGTGTGGCACTGGCGGCGCCAGGCTAGCAGACCGCCCTGCGGCAAAGCAAAGCGTTACGTTGGAGCCCGTGCATAGTTTGGTGTGAACCCGGAAGAAACCATCAAACCAAACCGATTTAAACCGTGTGGCCGGTTTCCGCGGGTTACGGTTTCTAGGCGGTTTAAAACCAACAAACCCGTCTTGAATCACCAGCTTTATCGCCACTTCTTCTCCGCATGGCATTGCACGCTGCTCGTTCGGCCTCTGCTCCAACAGCGCCGCACCGCCGCACGCGGCGGCCAATCCACCGGCCAGACGGAAGCCTGTATGGCAGCCCCATATTCCTCTACTCCACCGTAGTCGCCGGACCACCGCTCACCATGTACATCGTATATGCAGCAGGACCTTCGGTGGTGTGCCGGTGGCCGGCCGGCGTAGTGCGCTACGCCACCATTTGCGTCCATGTAAGCTCCGATCGAATAATCGTCTATCAGCAACTCCCTGAGGTGCACTTCGCATGTCATCTGAGCTTCTCCTCGTCGTCCCCGTCTCCAACGGTGTTGCACGAGACGGCGCCGCGTGTGCTCATGGGGCCATGGCGTTATGTCGGCAAAGTTCACGGTAGCAGTGGATGGTGGTGTTCTTGACGGAGGACATCAGGGCGTACGTCGAGAGTGGAGCTGACTGTGCCGTTGAGCTCTCCGCCCCGCCTTCCACGAAGAGGAGCTTGCGGCACATGACCACCGACGAAGATGTGCTCATCGTGCCCCCTCGGAGGAGCTCGCTGCCCCACTCCCAACGAGTGATTGGTTGCCGTGAGGGTCCTCCGCTGTCAAGGAGAGATAGGAACTCGACGACCTGCCTCACGAAGCTAGTTGCGCTGTTCTAGACCAAGAGCTAGACGCGCTTCCTCGGAGGAGCTACCGAGTAGTAATATTACGGGTGTAAACCGTACAAACCATCTAAACCAACCCGTCTAAACCGCTGACTTTTTGGCAGTTTCCAGAAACCGGCCAAAACCAGCGAAACCGTCTATGCACAGGAACACGTTGGACCGTGCAGGCGCGGCGTTGCGACGAGTGGTGGGCTGGTCGCTGGTGGCACGGGCATGGTCGTTGGCGGCGACGTTGGCGGCGTCGCCGATTGTGGACCGGTCTTCCGCCGATCCGCAGAGCACAGACTGGCATCGGCGTGCCTGCCACAGCTAGCAGAGGAGGAGGATCCTGTCTCGCACCTCGTCACGGCCGGCTCTCTCTCTCTGTCTCTCCATAGCGCAGACACACCCCCACGACACTTGCGCAGCCCATCTGTCTCTCGGCATGGGTAAACTGCGTGCAGAGACGTGAATATAATTTGATCTACACATTGGGAAGGCCGTTGGCCAGCCAAGTCCAACCGGTCTCTGCTCACTGCCACTGCTACAGGTCAGCTCAGACGAAAACGTTTTCTCTCTTTTGCCTTTGGAGGAAGTACCGTTCCTGGCTCCTTTTGACGACCAACCCATTGGCCGGCGAAACTTGAACTAGCTTGATCGGCCAAGTACCAAGGACCTTTGGCTACCAATCCAAGAGAGTGTCCAGCGATGAAGGAGCAAGGGAAGGCCCACCCAGGCCCGATAGCACCTCAAACTAAGGGCATCTTTACCGGGCCAATCCATCCGGCCGACCCAAACGCTTCCTTTGTGTTTGGTTGGCTCAGGCCGTGGTTGTTTTTGGGTCAGAGTCTGGTCTCTCCTTTAAACCGTGTGACCTATTTGTCCGCGCTGGCCAGAATTTTTGTATGTTTGCAGATTTTTTTAGAAAATATATTTTTAACAAGCAAATAAACTAGATTAGATAATCTAATTAAAAAAGTGCTTACATATAAATACTTCACGCTCACTTGGTTCGATAGAAAATAATCAAACGTCATTCAAATTACAAGAAACAATTAAGTGATTAACTGTTTAGGTTTTCGCATAAGCCCATATATGCTCAACCAAATCTAGTCGAAGACGACCATGGATTTTTCTATAGCGCAGATTTTTATGCACTCGCATAAAATCTTTCCATAACTCTAGACCTGCCTCTGGCTCAACAAACTTGTCCTGAAAGACCCAGGCTTGGTCCAAGATGCTGCCATCATGGTCGTCCTCGACAATCATGTTGTGCATGATCACACAAGCAGTTATCATATCCCACATCCTCTAGGTGCTCCAGGTTCTAACAGGGTATCGAACAATAGCTCACCTTGACTGAAGCACACCAAATGCTCACTCCATATCATTTCTAGCGACTTCTTACTCTTTCGCAAACCTCTTGCATTTCTCGAGTTGCGGATAGTCCTCACAAAGGTGGCCCACGAGGGATAGATACCATCATCTAGATAGTAACCCGTATCATATGGATTGCCATTGATCTCATAGGATACATGTGCGGCATTGCCTTCTGCCAGCCTAGCAAACACCGGAGACCACTGCAACACATTGATGTCATTGTTTGATACAACTATGCCAAAAAAGAGTGCCAAATCCAGAGATCCTGTGATGCAACAGCCTCTAGTATGACGGTGCACCCATATGCATGTCCTTTGAACTTCCCATGCCAACCAAAGGGACAGTTCTTCCACTGCCAATGCATGCAGTCGATGCTACCAAGCATCCCAGGAAACCCACTACTCTCGTTGATGGACAAAAGGTGGGCAATGTCTTTGGTGTTTGGCTCTCTCAAGTAAACTTTGCTAAACACCACAATAACCGTGTTGTAAAACCGGTACATTGCCTCATGGCATGTGGACTCGCTCATGCGCATATAGTCGCCAAGGAGATCACCGGGCACTCCATATGCAAGCTGCCAAATTGCAGCAGAACATTTTTGGTAAGAGGAGAAGCCAATCTTACCAGTACAATCGTATTTGGCCTCGAAATAGTCATCGTAGTCCCCCACCCCATTGAGAATGTCCAAGAACAGGTTCCTAGACATCCTATAGCGGTGATGGAATGCCTTATCTTTGAAGAACGTATTATTTGATGGAAGTAGTCCTTGTAAAGGCGTATGTGGCCTTCTTCTCGGTCGCACTTATGGTTGGCTTCGCACTGCTTGGACGAGTCACCTCTACACGGCGGCACGAGGTAGTGGTCGTCCACCATACGTGCAGCTCCCAACAGAATCTCGGTCTCTCCGGTGGACTCCTCCTCGAACGATGACTCCACGAAATTCTTGTAGAAGAACTCTATTGCTCGTCGACCTTTACCCATCTGTAAAGTATACAGCCGTCAATGGCGATGCCAACTCCCGCAGCGGGACATATAACCTTGAAAGGTCCAGCGAACATACATTAACCGCGGTCAGGCAAATGACCAAGAAGGTTGTGCGCCACGCTGAGGTTGTCGTGCGTCCAATCGACGGGCGGAGGCCGGGGCGGCGGGATTGCCTACGGCGCATCCAGACGATGATACGTCCAATTTGCATCACCATTCTATATCACAATTTGCCTCTATTCATTGTTATATTTCATATTAAGAGGTGATACTTATGTCTTTTCATCTGTTTTTGCATGTTGGGTGATTCTTGGAGGATGAACTGCCGGAGTCAGAATTATGATGAAAAAAGTGGTGTTTTGATGCAATTTCGCGAAGATCAGAAAAATACTAGAAAAACTATAGAAAATTATATTTTCCTAGAAGGCGAAGGAATCCAGAAGGGGAGGCGGAGTTGGGCCACAGGGGCCCACACCCCCAGGCGCAGGCCACCCTGGGCTGCGCCTATAGGGGTGTGGCCACCCTGGCCCACCTTTGGCTCCGCCCTCTCGCCTATATCTTCTCCTTGAAACCCTAAAGTCAAGAGAGTGACCGTAGAAATATTCCTCCGCCTCTGCGGGGCGTAAAACACTGAGAGAGAAAGAGCTCTCCGGTAGACAGATTTCTGCCTGGGAAATTCCTTCCCGGAGAGGGGTGATCGTCGCCATCAACACCATCATCAAGCTAGACTTCATTGAGATCGTCATCACCATCATCCACACCATCATCTCCACCAGCACCATCATCACCACTCCATCCCGCTGTAACAATTGTGTTGAATCTTGCATAGTTCTTAGGGGAAACTTTCCCGGTGTTGATTACTATTGTAGTTGATGCTTGTGAGTGGAACCATTGAATTATTGTTTATGTTCAGATTGTTATCCATCATTATATCATCTCTGATCTTGATCCATATGATGTCTCGTGAGTAGTTTGTTTAGTTCTTGAGGACATGGGAGAAGTCATGTTGTTAGTAGTGGAATTGTGTTGAGGTATCATTCAATGGTTTAATATTTAATTTGTGGTGCTATTCTTCTAGTGGTGTCATGTGAACGTCGACTACATGATACTTCACCATTTATGGGCCTAGGGGAATGCATTGTGTATTTGGCTACTAATTGTGGGGTTGTCGGAGTGATAGAAACCTCAACCCCCGTTAGGAAACCATTGCACAAGGGAGTGTAGGATCTCAGAGTTTAAGGTTGTGGCTAGGTTTTTATCTTAATTGCTTTCTTGTAGTTGCGGATGCTTGCAAGAGGTTTAATCACAAGTATGTATTAGCCCAAGTAAGATTGGTACATCAGCACAGGTTCACCCACACAAGACTTATAAAACCAAAGAAGATTAATCAGCTATATGAAACGAAAGCACTTGATAGTATTGCCATGTGTCCTCGAGAACGTTTGGTCCTCATAAGTATTTCCTCCGGCTTGTCCTTTGCTAAGAAAGGGTTGGGCCACCTGCTGCAATTATTTATTGTCTTTATTTACATGCACTTTATTTCCTTGCTTTATCAAAGAAAAACCTAAAAATCTTTTTGCTAAGTATTTACAGAGATTTCTTGCTCCAAACCACTAGTCAACACCTTCTGCTCCTCGTTGGGATCGACACTCCTATTTATCGAAAGTACTATGATACACCCCCTATACTTGTGGGTCATCAAGACTATTTTCGAGCGCCGTTGCCGGGGAGTGAAGCTCTATTGAAGAGTGGAACTGGTAAAGGAAACTTCTACTGTGAGTATTGCTTTTTATTTCTGTTTGTTACTTTGCTTCCAATATGGATAACCCACTTGGTTTCCTGTTTGGGAAAACTACTACCACTGTTAGGGTAGTAGATGAACCACCACCAGTTGAGATAGATCCTTTTAAGATACCTACAAGAATTATTGATCATGTTATGGATAATTATTATTTAGGGCATGGAACTATCCATCCTGGTGATCACTTGCTTTTTATCCATGAATTATGCGGGTTGTTTAAGGGTGCAGGTATCACAACTGAACATGTGAAGAAGAAGCTACTCTCTATATCAATGAAAGGAAGAGCTGAAGAATGGTATAAGCTGCTGAAGAATGGACAATCCATGGAATGGGAGGAAATAGTACCTCTTTTTTATTCTAAATTCTATCCTCCCAGTGAGATTCATAAGGATATAAATCTAATATATAACTTTTGGCCTCATGATGGAGAGAGTACAACCCAAACTTGGTGGAGATTTAAGTTACTAATGCTTAAATGTCTTATTCATGAACTCCCTAATAATATTATTATCAATAACTTTTATGCAAGGCTTTCTCTTCATGATAAAGATTTATTAGATGCTTATTGTGCTGGATCATTCATACGTATGAAGGAAGAAGATAAATGGGATCTTCTAGACCGTATTCAAGAGAACACTGAAGCTTGGGAGAATGACAAAGGAAGAAAGTCAGGTATAAATTATGATTATGAATGCATTAAATCTTTTTTGGGAACTGATGACTTTCGTGATATTAGTACTGAGTATGGTCTTGATTCTCAAGTTCTTGCAAATTATTTTAAGGACTTTGCCTCTTATATTGAAATTCCCAAAAAGGAGTGGGACAAGTACCATGCACCTTATAAAGATGTTGTTAATCATGTTCCTGTTAGAAGCACGGAAGTTTGTACTATTGATCATATTTTGCCTAAACCTTATATTGAGAAAATCCCTTTTCGGTAAAGGAACATTCTATCATAGCTAACGTGGTTATCAAAAGTACAAAGAAAATTGTGGAATCTGATGAGCAAATAAACATTGAACCTATAGTAGCCATTGTGAAAGATCTTGTCACTAAAAATATAGAGTTATGAGCACATTGTCTTTTGTGAAGACACCACTAATATTGTCTCTCATCCTAAAAAAGCTAGGAAAACTAGTGTCCCTGTGATTTTTGTGAGAATTGGTGATCATTGCTATTATGTTTTATGTGATATTGGTGCTAGTTCTAGTGCTATTCCTTATGAGATTTACAGAGAAATTATGCATGAAATTGGTCCTTGTGAGCTTGAGGACATTGATGTGGTTATTCACCTTGCTAATAGAGAGACAATCTGTCTAATTGGCATTGTAAGAGATATGGAGGTTCTTTGTGGTAAGATTAAATATCCTACTGATTTTCTAGTACTTGGTTCAGAAGCTAGTAAAACTTGTCCTATTATCTTTGGTAGACCTTTCTTGAATACTTGTGGGGATATTATAGATTGTAAGAAGGAGAAAGTTTTAACTAAGTTTGATGGAGATTCTTATGAGTTTAATTTTTCCAAATTTGCTAAAACCCCTTATGAAAATGAATTGCCTAATGAGGATTTCAGGGTTGAACAAGTTCCTGCTATTTCTATTGCTCCTAACAATGCCTTGCAGCAGTACATGGAAGATCATGAAGGTGAGGTCTTCATGAAGGAAAGAAATGAGACTGACGAGATTTTCCTTCGTCAACCTGAGTTACTTAAGCATAACCTACATGTTGAAGATTTGGGTACCACACTACCACCCAAAGGGATCCTGTTTTTGATTTAAAACCTCTACCTGATGATCTTAAATATGTTTATCTAGATGAGAAAAAAAATATATCCTGTTATTTAAAAGGGATTTCTCCTACTATATGTCAGTATGCTATTAATATAGAACCTGATGCAAGACCAGTTGTTGAACATCAACACCGTTTAAATCCTCAGATGAAGGATGTGGTAAGAAATGAGGTATTAAAACTCCTTGATGCTAGTATTATTTACCCTATTGCTGATAGTCAACGGGTTAGCCCTGTTCATTCTGTCCCAAAGAAAGGAGGGGTCACTGTTGTGCCTAATAAAAATAATGAGCTTATACCTCAATGAGTAGTGGTTGGTTATAGGATGTGCATTGATTTTAGAAAGGTTAATAAAGTTACTAAGAAAGATCATTATCCTCTGCCTTTTATTGATCAAATGCTAGAAAGGTTGTCTAAAAAGACCCACTTTTGTTTTCTTGATGGTTATTCTGGGTTCTCTCAAATTGCTGTGAGAGCACAAGACCAAGAGAAAACCACCTTCACTTGTCCCTATGGAACTTATGCTTATAGGCGTATGCCTTTTGGTTTATGTAATGCTCCTGCTATCTTTCAGAGATGTATGCCTGCTATCTTTCATGGTTTTTGTGAAGAAATTGTGGAAGTTTTCATGGACGATTTCTCAGTCTATGGAACTTATTTTGATAATTGTTTGCACAACCTTGATAAAGCTTTGCAGAGATGTGAAGAAACTAATCTTGTTCTTAATTGGGAGAAATTCCACTTCATGGTTAATGAAGGGGTTGTTCTTGGACACAAATTTTTTGAAAGAGGTATTGAAGTAGACAGAGCCAAAGTTGAAGCAATTGAGAAGATGCCTTGCCCTAGGGATGTAAAAGGTATTCGTAGCATCCTTGGTCATGCTGGTTTCTATAGAAGGTTTATTAAAGATTTCTCCAAAATTTCAAATCCCCTTACTAATCTTCTTCAAAAAGATGTAACTTTTGTTTTTGATGATGATTGTAAGGAAACTTTTGAAACTTTGAAGAAAGCTTTGACTACTTCTCCTATTGTCCAACCACCTGATTGGAATTTACCCTTTAAAATTATGTCTGATGCTAGTGTTTGGTGAGTACTCGTCTTTGGTGTTGTAAGTGTTGTGTGGGTGAACCTGTGCTAACATACCGACCTTAATTGGACTAATACATACTTGTGATTAAACCCCCTACAAGCATCCGCAACTACAGGAAAGTAATTAAGATATAAATCTAACTACAGCCTTAAACTCTGAGATCCTACGCTCCCTTGTGCAAAGGTGTCCTAACAGGGGTTCAGGTTTCTGTCACTCCGGCAACCCCACAATTAGTATCCAAATACACAATGCATTCCCCTAGGCCCATAAATGGTGAAGTACCATGTAGTCGACATTCACATGACACCACTAGAAGAATAGCAACACAACTTAAATACTAAACCATTTAATAATGACTCAACACAAATCCACTAATAACAACATGACTTCTCCCATGTCCTCAAGAACTAGACGAACTACTCACGAGACATCATATGGATCAAGATCAAAGATGATATGATAATGGATAACAATCTGAACATAAACAATAATCCAATGGTTCCACTCACAAGCATCAACTACAATAGTAATTAACACCGGGAAAGTTTTCCCTAAGAACTAAAGAAATATCCAACACAATTGTTACAGCGGGATGGAGTGGTGATGATGGTCCTGGTGGAGATGATGGTGTGGATGATGATCCCGATGAAGCCTAGCTTGACGACGGTGTTGATGGCGACGATCTCCCCTCTCCAGGAAGGAATTTCCCCGGCAGAAATATGTCCGCCGGAGAGATCTTTCTCTCTCGGTGTTTTCTGCCTCGCAGAGGCGGCAGAAATCTATCTGTGGTCGCCCCCCTGGTCTTAGGGTTCCGTAAGGAAGATATATTCGAAAGGGCGAAGTCGGAGGCGGGTAGGTGGGCCGCACCTGCCCTAGGCGCGGCCCAGAGGGGACCCGCGCCTAGGGGTTGGGCTCCATGTGGCCCTTCTTCGCCTCCCCTTCTGGCTTCCTCTGTCTTCTGGGAAAATATAATTTTCTCATATTTTTCTGGTATTTTTTATCTTCGGAAATTGCATCAAAACACCTCTTTTTCCATCAGAATCCAGACTCCGGCAGTTCATCCTCCAAGAATCATCCAACATGCATAAACAGATGAAAATACATAAGTAATATATCATAATAAGACATATATCAATGAATAGAGCCAAATTATGATATAGAATGGTGATGCAAATTGGACGTATCAACTCCCCTCAAGCTTAGACCTTCGCTTGTCCCCAAGCAAAAACTGAGCTCAGTAAACATGTCCACAGGTTTATGGAGTGAAGTGTCGATAAAAGAATACGGACAAGAAGCATCACCCTTACCATTACACAACTCATAGAAGAAAGCAACTCACCATTATATAACTTAGCTTGCAACAAGTACAGGAGTCACAATAGAGAGGGATAAAGATAAATCATAATTGGAATTGGCAAACTCTTGTTCTTGGTCAGAGAACAGCTGGCAAACAGTATCACAAATAAAGCTTTTGTATAATTCAAACAGGAGCACTCTTTGCTCAAAAATGTTTTTCGCAACGAAGGCTTTCAAAGTAATACTTAATAGATAAGAGTTTTGTGCAGACAAGGAAGATAAAGAACATGATTGAATAAATTACCATATGAATGCTTGAAACACAACAACTCAAATGCTTGCTGGAGATAGAGAGGAAGTAGGTTTACTGACTCAACTTGGAAGTAGGAGAAAGGTCACTTCATAGAGGGAAGCAGGGATTACAAGTCATAAAGAGCTTCCAAAAGATTATGGTACTTACTAGCTTTGAGCCCTCATTGCCCCTATCATAGGCATCTTGAGATGATTAAGATTAAAGTGCACAAAGATGGAGTATATGCTTGACGAAATATAAGTTGGCAATCTCATGTCCCTTGAATATGAGGGCCGCTCCTCATGCTACTCAACTTCAGTTACCGCTAAGTTCTTGTCATTGTAAGTATATGCATATCATAGAGAACCGCCAACGGGGTACCCCTTGCACATGGTACAGGAGCTATCCCATTACCAAAATGTGACACCCCGGGATCAGGGCTAAACAAATCCCAGACCTTCGTCTGAAATAAGCTTAACCTTGAGCTCGAGAATATCCAGTGAAGAATCGGTAACACAACAGTGACCCTACGACACAAAAATTTATTACAGCAAGCTCATAACTGAGCAGAGAACCAAATTATTACAAGCAGAGGTCACTGGCCACAAACATCAAACAACGGAAGGCAAATTATGCTATTAAGTATAGCAAACTTAACAAATGGCCTAAGAGGCCTGAAGCATAACGATGACGTCCCAACCCATAGATTCCAGGCTGCCGGCCGGGAACCCCAAGCTACTCGTCGATGTCGTTGTAGTACGAAACTCGTCTTCAGGTGAACTCTTACTCTGCCAAAAGTATCAACCAAGCAAGGGTGAGTACAGGGTGTACTCCGCAAGACTTATGGCTGGTGGAGTTGTTTTGCATAAAGCCATCTTTTGTTTATAAAACCAGTGGGAGAAGAAGCTCGTCTAGTTAGAGTATTTTTGAAAGGGGATAAGAGAGCGACATCTCCAAAGTATTGATCATCATCTTTTGATATCCACCGAACCATCATCATCTCCTGAACTGGGATCACCCCCTCGTAACCATGAGGAAGCATCCTTAAGCACACGTTGATCTACCAAGTTTTACGATTAGGTTCAAGTTCTCTATGATCATCACGTCCGTTCCCAAGTCGTCCATAACCGTGGACACGGCTTTCCGAAAGATTATTACCCTGCAGGGGTGTACAACTTTACCCACACGTACCAACCGACTCTTAATGCCACTTGAAACACTTCCTTGGTGTGCTAACAGAGGGTGTGGTTGGACACGACCTTTACCTTGCTTTCGCCAAGACCATGAGTCACACAATAAGTATGGTTCCGCCGTAACGGGTCAAATCCCGAAGCCGGTACTTAAAGATGTGAGGCGAGGTTGGTTCACCAGGGGCTCCATCTGTTGGAATTATGCCCTAGAGGCAATAATAAAGATGTTATTATTATAATTCTTGTTCATGATAAAGTTTATATTCCATGCTAGAATTGCATTAAGCGGAAACTTTAATACTTGTGTGGTTTGTGAACAACACCGTGTCCCTAGTACGCCTCTATGGACTAGCTCATTGATTAATGATGGTTAAGGTTTCCTAACCATAGACATGAGTTGTCGATTGATAATGATATCATATCATTGGGAGAATGATATGATGGACAGACCCAAACTAAGCGGAGCAATTAGATCGTGTCATTGTGTTCGTCTTTGCGAAGCTTTTCTTATGTCAAATATTGTATTCGTTAGACCATGAGATAATGCAACTCCCTGGTATCGGATGAAAGCTTTGAGGTCATCAAACGTCATCCTATGAGAGGGTGATCATAAAGGTGTCTCTCAGGTGATCGGAAAGTACCTGTTGGGTTGTATGTATCGAGATGGGATTTGTCCCTCCCAAGTCGGAGAGATATACTTCGGGCCCACTCGGTAATCGATATCAACACCGCTTGCAAGCACGTGGTTAAGGAGTTAATCACAAAGTGATATCGGATTACGGAACGAGTAAAGTACTTGCTGTGAACGAGATTGAACTAGGTATGACGGTACCGACGATCAAATCTCGGGCAAGTAAAATATCGCGCGATGAAGGGAATATATATATATATATATGGGATTGATTGAATCCTGGCATCATGGTTCATCCGATATGATCATCGATGAATGTGTGGGAGTCAATATGGGTTTCCAGACCCCGCTGTTGATTATTGATAGAAGATCATGTCTGCATATTCTCGAACCCGAAGGGTCACACACTTAACGTGTCTCGACGCTAGGATAGATTGGATAATTGGTTTATGAGTTTTTGTTCTGAGTCTCGGATGAGATCCAGGACATCACGAGAGGTTCCGGAATGGTCCGAAGAATAAGATTCATATAAGGCAATGTAGTTTTTGGAGTTCGGAATTGTTTTGGGTTAATCGGTATTGTACCGGAAGCTTCTAGAACCTTCCGGAGTGGGACCAACATGGCCCCACTTGTCGGGAGGGGGCATGGGCCTATGAGGGATTTCCCTGGACGCATTGGGCCAGGGGCACAAGGCCCCATAGGGCCCAGCCGGCCAAACACCTAGGAAACCCTAGGGGGCTTCTAGAAGGGAGGGGGAAACTTGCCCCCCACTCCTCCCTCCTTGGCTGCCGGCCTAGGGCTTGGGGAAGGGGCTAGGGCTGGCCGCTCACCCCTCTATATAAAGAGGGCTGGGGGCGCACCCCTCCCCTACACCTCCTCCACAACCCTAGCCGCCCTGCTGCCCCTCCTCTCTCTCTCCCTCCCGACTGCGCGTAGGCGAAGCCCTGGCGCAGAAACTCTCCACCGCTTGCACCGCGCCGTCGCGTTGTAGATACAATCCATCTCTCCACCCCACTTGTTGGAACGAGGAAGTAGGAGACGTCGAGGTGCCACACGTGTGCATCTCTCGGAGGCATTGCCACTTGCGGTTTTAGATCGGATCAGATCGCGAGGAGGAGAAGCGAGTACGACTACATCACCCACGTTCCGTCGAACATTCCGCTGTGCGAATCTTCAAGGGTATGAAGATCTCATCTATTCCCCCTCGTTGTCTGCATCTCCTAGATTAGATCTTGGCTTTCCCGTTCGCATCCGTAGAATTTTTTTGATTTACTATGCTGTGAAACCCTTCACCATGGACCCCAAGCAACCCCGGACATGCTTACCTACCTGTTATGAATGCACCAACTTCACCCGGCAAATCTTTCAAAAGATTTTCTATGCATATGTTGAATGGAACGCCCGAACTATGTGACTCATGGAATCTACTAGGCAAGTTAGTTGCTCGTGAGGTTTTCCAGTCCCCGTGTGGTTGCACGCTCGTCTTGGTTCCAAAGGCAAGAACTCAGGTCCTAGTGGTGGCGAGCATGGGACTAGAAAAACCACATCCCACCGTGGCCTCCCGTACAAGCCTTAGCATGTTTAACTTATATCACCTCATCACGTTCTTCTGTCATACTAGATTCTCTGCACCTGATACATCATCTGGATGGACCAGACTCAACAACTATGCATGGCTAAGCAGGACACAGAATAAGCTCTAGCAGTGCACACACACCAAACCTAGTTATGCTAGGAGCAGTGGATCAGGTAATATAAGATCAAAGGGAGTATGCAACAGATAGGGTACTCTATCTATCGATAAAAGACCACAGTAGAATCGTATACAACATGGCAAGAATTGAAATGCTTTAGAAATCATAGGATTATATCATGGTGGGGCTATGCTTGCCTTTGCCAGTTGATAACAGATAAGCAGATCTTCGGGATCCTTGTACTTGACTTGGTTATAGTTGGTCAAGTATTGTTCGTAGATCTTCTATATTCTATCTTTGATCTTCGATCTTCGACGGTGTTGATCTCTGGCTTCGATCTTGATCTCGATATCGTATTCTACCGGAGAGAAGCAAACACCGGAAAGAAAAGGGGAACAATCAACAATGGCATCGATGCAATGCTCAAGCAAGGATGATGATATGACAAGTTAATTTTCTTTGAAATGTAACCCTAAGGCATGCTCGACAACTTAATCGGGATTCCGAGGGGTGAAAACCCTAACTCGAGAAAACTCCTGAGGCATATGAGAGGGGTTGATTAGTGTTCTAATTAAACTTGTCATTTAGGTTGTTGAACAATGCATGATTATAGGTTAGATAGCTAGGTTTCATTTTTCTGAACATTTTGATATATTATTTGTATTTTTCTGACTTATAAATCATTAGATATGAATTTTACAAACTTTACTCAATTTCTGGAATTAATTAAGTCATCTTAAATTGGTTTATTGCGTCAGCAGAGGCATTTAAACTTTTTGCACCGCTACTGGGCCTAGCCACTGTGACTGACCAGTGGGGCACTGGCCACCTCAGCACGCCACGCAAGCAAGAGGGACCGGGGGGACTGGTTGGGGTGTTTTTCACCAGGGCAGTAGCTAGCCGTTGCGGCTGACTACTGGGCCCGATGCCACGTTGGCAACCCACGCGGGCTCACCGGCCAACAGGACAGAAGGCCGCGCGGGACGGCGGTTGAGAACGCGCGAGCATGCGGGGATGGGCGTGTTCGAAGCAACGCAAGAAGGCGAACCATAAACGGGCGGAGCCGCCCAGAAATGGTCACCGGACCTAGTACTCTGGTGAGCGATGGCGGCGAAGCTAGCAGAGGCATGTAGCGCGGCAGCTACGGCAAGCAATCGAGCAAACGGAGCTCACCTTGAGCTTTTGAAGATCACCAAGAGCACTATGAAGGGGTCGGCGAAGCAAGACGGTCTCGAACGGTGCCGGAATTGACGATGATGGATGCGACGAACGACAGGAACAAGGGTTCGATTCGGTGGACTGCGGGCGCGCGGGGCTTCGTGACCTAGCTAGGGTGAACCAGTGCAGCTTGGCGAGCTCAGCGGTGGCCTCAGAACAGCGAGGGAACTCCAGAAACAACGACGCTGGCGAGGTCATGGCCGGGCTAGGGTTCGGTATAGAGGGGAGAACGCGAGAGGAGGCGAGAGAGGATAAGACTGGTACAAGGTGAGAGAGGAGAGGTCGGCCGTTCTTATCCTCGGCTCGATGGTCGGCGGCGTGCATCGTGACGCGAAGGGGATCGATGGCGGCGCGTCGGACACGCAGCAGCTTCGCTGCGAGAGGAAGAAGAAAGAAGAAAAGAAGTGAAGGGGTATGGGCCGGAACGGGCCGGGGCTGGGCCGCAGGGAGGGAAGAGAGGAAGGGAGGGTGCTGGGTTGCGGCCTGGGAGGTTCTGACTCCAGTTTTTTTCCAGTAAAACTCTTTTCCTTTTCTGTTTTGCAATTTTGTTTTGTATTTCCATATACAAATCTGTTTTGAGTTATTTTAAAATACAAGAGGCTTTTATAAAGTATATAAAATATTTATGAACCTTTTTAATCCATTTGGGCTCCAATAATTTTGGAGGTTTTTCAAAATTCAAACCACTTGAATGTGTTTCAAAGGGAGGAGGAGAAAAATAGGGTTTAGAGTTTTGATTTGTTTTCTCCAATGCACAATTTAATGGATGATGATCATGAGTGCACAAACCAAACCCTAATAATTATTAACTAAAAACAGGGGTGTTACACAAAATTACAAGGCAAGAAGACAATGAGCATCTCAGCGATCTTTTTATTTACAATGTTCATAGCTTTTTATTGAGGATGGTTCATATATAGCTCACTATGGTGATGCTACAAGTTTCCACCATGATTAGGCATGGCTTAGGCTAGCGGCCCAGGCGTTTCTCTAACACAAAATACAGACTCCATGGACTTACAAGTTCCCTCTTTATTTCACACCAGTGACATCCACAGACAAAAGAGCATGATATCAACTATGTACAAAGTACAAGTGCAATGTTGAAAGCGTTCCCTGTGACAGCACGGTTTTGCTGATTCCAATGTATAGGTGCAAGCATATACAACTTCGATGACACAATGCTTCAAGTCTATTAGGGGAAAGGAAATAAGGTGTGCCATCAAGTTCGTGAGAGCTTTACTAACTAGTTTTCACATAACAAAATACTTTTGAATTTGAAAGATAGATGAAGCTTGAGAATTTGCTTGGAATAGCAATAATGCTAATAGATAGATATGGTGGACACAAATGGCATAGTTTTGGTTCAAAGGGATTGGAAACATGAGAATTATGCCTTCTCAAAATGGGTTTTTGGCTAGCAAGGCTAGGTAGGAAGCAAGAGAGTTGAAAGAAACAAACAAACATACAAGTAATAAAGCCAAACATGCAATCTTCCTTGAAGACACAAAAGATCTTAAATAAAGAATACCAAGCTTATGAGCCAACAAGAAAGAAAACAAATGATACAAAATACATGTAAGCTTTTTCTCCTTTTCCTTTCAAACCTCAAAAAGTGTTGCTACTAACCAGAGCTCGGTTTGCCAAAACCAATTTAGATTCACTTAATGCTCCCAAAGTGATGCCAATACTGATCAACAAGATCCATCATATAATAGAGATTGCAAACTAAAATAAGAAGTGCAAAAAGTAAACGATGAGACTTCTCATTAATATTCCATAAAAGTACTCACACCAAGGGATACATATATAATCAACTAAAGGAGAGATACTTCCACATGCAAACCAAACCATAAGATAACCTCTCTACTAAAGATATGAATCCACTAAAAAGGTAAAAGATAAAAGATGGTGGTGGTGATACCACGACACTCCCCCAAGCTTGGAACAAGCCAAGGGGATGCCAAACCTGATAATGAATTACTCCTTATTTGGTGGTGGTGGTGTTCTCTTGATAAGCTCTCCAATAAGTTTATTCAAATCCTCAATCTCAAAGGTAAGAGTACGAATCAACTCTGAATTCTGCTCAGTGCGGTTCATGATCATGTCAGGACTAGAATTCCAGTCCTTGTTATTCTTTCCCCACTCTTCCTTCTTAGTGTGGTCCTTCCCTGCATTGTTAGAATGAGCCATATACCAAACCAAGGGCAAGTTCCCTTTGGGCACATGTTGATATTGATGCTCATGTATAAGAGTATGAAAGGGTCTCTTGGTACGTGGAGGTGATGACCGTGGATTGTAGATAAGACGCGGAGGTTTCCCTCCTGTAGACATCCGTGCTATCCTCCTAAGCTTGGTAGGTTTTTCCACCACTCCAATGCTTGCCACGGTAGTGCGGGTGTCCGGTTGCTTGTCCTCCTCCATGTCTCCTTCATCCCCTACCAAAATCTCCTCTTCCTTGGGATTTTGAGGATCATCTTCCTCAGGCTTCTTGCCTTTGTCATTGGCGGAGACTATGGTGCTCTAAACTTGAGAAGATATCCTGACAGAAATAGATCGAAACAAAAACATGACGAGAACACGATGCACAAACCTCGGGGGACCCGGGAGGTTTTATATTATTAAGTTTCAATACATAAGGAATGTACTAGTACAAAAACAAGGCGGAGACGAAGCTCGGGGGGCTCTCACCCCCTCCAGGCGCGCCTAGATGGGGCCCGCGCCTGGAGTGGGTATGGCCACCCCGACCTGCGGTTCCTCCTCTGTTCCGTCTCATAATCTTCCATATGTATTAAAAACATAAAAAATATAAAAATATTAGGCTTTCACGAACCTTTTGTTTTCACCACTTTTATCTATTCAAAAACGAACTCTGCAGATTCCTTTCCTCTTTCTCCTGAAGATTCCTTTCCTCACAAGGCAATACACAAACTTCAACGACAACATTAGTGTAAGCAAAAACAATAAACCTTTATGTTCACACTTCCATTGAAAACCCATCAAAACAAAAGCTTCTGTAAGAGGCAAATGCAAAAGATGGCAGAAATCTGTCAAAACAGACCAGCAGGTAAAGATTGATTTTTTTGAAAACCTTCTGTTGCTCAAAACAAAAAGTGCAAACCTAATGAACGTTGGGTAACAACTTGGAGAACAAGCACAGAAAAATGCAGCTCCATCCGAAGTACTGAGCTTCCTCACGAATTTTTACAATGCAGCACAAAAATCTGTCCCAGGACAACCACTTTTCACAAATCCTCTACTTCACAAAAGTTGTTGAACTTGACACAAAAAACAAAACAAAAAGGATTAGGAGCAGTTATTAAAGAGGTAATAACTTCCAAGACTCAACAAAACTCTTGGGTTATCTCCCAACAAGTACTTTTCTTTAATTCCTTTAAGTTAGGCTTGAAACTTTCAAAGATGCTCACAAAGGAGATAAATATTTGAAGTGAAAGAGAGCATCAACAAGCAAATAACCAACACATTTGAGTCTAACCCACTTACTATGCATGGGAGTAGCATGAGAAAACAAATTGTTGAAACAAAAAGCCACTAGCATAGGAAGATAAAACAGATGCAACTTCAAAGCTTACAACATAAACGGGGAAACTTAACATTATTGAGATGCATAAAACCATGTTTCCCTCTCTCATAATAACTTTCAGTAGCACTTTGCATAAAGTTTACAATATAACAGTCACTGGCAACAACTTTATCATCAGAATGAGCATACTTATAGTCATCAAAAAGAGGTCCAAGGTCATAGACTGGATCAATAGAAGCAAGTTGTTCCATCCTGGAATCTTTATTAGGCAAGCTATTTTCACAAGGAGCTTTAGAAAATTTGGAAAAGTTAAACTCATAAGAATCTCCATCAAACTTAGTTAAAACTTTCTCCTTCTTACAAGCTATAATATCTCCACAAGTGTTCAAGAAAGGTCTACCAAAAATGATAGGACATGTTTTGCTAGCTGCTGAATTAAGCACTAAAAACTCAGCAAGATATTTAATCTTACCACAAAGAACCTCCACATATCTTACAATGCCAATAGGGCAAATGGTTTCCTTATTAGAAAGGTGAATAACCACATCAATGTACTCAAGCTCACAAGGACCAATCTCATGCATAATTTCCCTGTAAAGCTCATAAGGAATAACACTAGAACTAGTACCAATGTCACATAAACCATAGTAGCAATGGTCACCAATTTTAACAGAGAGCACATGAACACTAGCTTTTCTAGCTTTACTAGGATGTGAGATAATATTAGAAGCGTCTTCACAGAAGACAATATGCTCATCCTCTATTTTTCTAGTGACAGGGTCTTTCATAATAGCTACCACAGGTTCAAAATTCAATTGCTTATCAGGCTCAACAGTTTTCTTAGTACTTTTGTTATTTGCACTAATCATCATAGAATACTCCTTTACCTTAGCTGGGAAAGGTATTTTCTCAACATAAGATTCAGGCACAATATGATCAATAGTACAAACTTCAGTGCTTCTAACAGGAACATGACTAACAACATCTTTATAAGGTGCATGGTACTTATTCCACTTCCTCTTGGGGATTTCTATGTAAGAGGAAAATGCCTTAAAACAGTTGGCAATACTTTGGGAGTCAAGACCAAACTCATTACTAATATCACGGAAGTCATCAGTTCCCATAAAATATTTAATGCATTCATAATCATAGTTTATACCTGACTTTCTTCCTTTAGCATTCTCCCAAGCTTCAGTGTTCTCTTGAATACGGTCTAGTAGATCCCATTTAGCTTCTTCCTTAATACGTGTGAATGATCCAGCACAAGAAGCATCTAGTAAATCTTTATCATGAAGAGAAATCCTAGCATAAAAGTTATTGATAATAATATTGTTAGGGAGTTTATGAATAGGACATTTAAGCATTACTAACTTCAATCTTCCCCAAGCTTGAGATGTACTCTCTCCATCACGAGGCCAAAAGTTACATATCAGATTTCTATCCTTATGAATCTCACTGGGAGGATAAAATTTAAAATAAAAGAGAGATGAAATTTCCTCCCATTCCATGGATTTCCCATTCTTCAACAACTTATACCATTCTTCAGCTCTCCCTTTCAAGGATATGAACATTAACTTCTTCTTCACTTGTTCAGTTGTGATACCTGCACACTTAAACAACCCACATAATTCATGGATAAAAAGCAAGTGATCACTAGGATGGACAGTTCCATCCCCTAAATAATAATTATCCATAACACAGTCAACAATACTTGTAGGTATCTTAAAAGGATCTATCTCAACAGGTGGTGGTTCATCTACTATCCTAACAATGGTAGTAGTTTTCCAAAATAGAAAACCAAGTGGGTTATCCATATTGGAAACAAAGCAACAAACAGAAACAAAAGCAATACTCAGAGTAGAAGTTTCCCTTACCAGTTCCACTCTTCAATAGCGCTTCACTCCTCGGCAACGACACCAGAAAATAGTCTTGATGGCCCACACGTATAGGGGGTGTATCGCAGTACTTTTGATAAATAGGTGTGTCGATCCCAACGAGGAGCAGAAGGTGTTGACTAGTGGTATGGAGCAGGAACTCTCTGTAAATACTTAGAAACGGATTTTTAGGGGTTTTCTGATAATGCAACAAAACAAAGTGCAAGTAATAAAGACAACGAGCAAGTGGCCCAATCCTTTCTTAGCAAAGGACAAGCCGGTGGAAATACTTATAAGGACCAAACGTTCTCGAGGACACATGGGAATTCTGTTAAGTGCTTTCTCTTCAAATAGCTGAGTACTCTTCTTTGGTGTTGTAAGTGTTGTGTGGGTGAACATGTGCTAACATACCGACCTTAATTGGACTAATACATACTTGTGATTAACCCCTTTGCAAGCATCCGCAACTACAGGAAAGTAATTAAGATATAAATCTAACCACAGCCTTAAACTCTGAGATCCTACGCTCCCTTGTGCAAAGGTGTCCTAATGGGGGTTCAGGTTTCTGTCACTCCGGCAACCCCACAATTAGTAGCCAAATACACAATGCATTCCCCTAGGCCCATAAATGGTGAAGTATCATGTAGTCGACGTTCACATGACACCACTAGAAGAATATCACCACAACTTAAATACTAAACCATTGAATAATAACTCAACACAAATCCACTAATAACAACATGACTTCTCCCATGTCCTCAAGAACTAGACGAACTACTCACAAGACATCATATGGATCAAGATCAGAGATGATACTATAATAGTAATTAACACCGGGAAATTTTCCCCTAAGAACTAAAGCAATATCCAACACAATTGTTACAGCGGGATGGAGTGGTGATGATGGTGCTAGTGGAGATGATGGTGTGGATGATGATGATGATCCCGATGAATCCTAGCTTGACGACGATGTTGATGGCGACGATCTCCCCTCTCCGAGAAGGAATTTCCCCGGTAGAAATCTGTCTGCCGAAGAGATCTTTCTCTCTCGGTGTTTTCCGCCTCGTAGAGGCGGCGGAAATCTATCTATGGTCGCCCCTTGGTGTTAGGGTTCCGTAAGAAAGATATAGGCGAGATGGCGGAGTCAGAGGCCGGGCAGGTGGGCCACACCTGCCCTAGGCGTGGCTCAGGGGGACCCCATGCCTAGGGGGTGTGGGGCCCCTGTGGCCCTTCTTCGCCTCCCCTTTTGGCTTCCTCTGTCTTCTAGGAAAATATAATTTTCCCATATTTTTCTGGTATTTTTCTGATCTTCGCGAAATTGCATCAAAACACCTCTTTTTCCATCAGAATCCAGACTCCGGGAGTTCATCCTCCAAGAATCATCCAACATGCATAAACAGATGAAAAGACATAATTAATACCTCATAATAAGACATATATCAATGAATAGAGGCAAATTATGATATAGAATGGTGATGCAAATTGGACGTATCAACAAGTTACCTAGGTTTAGATTTCATGACGATGGCGAGATCCTACACCTACTATAGATCGATATACCGAAAATTGGCCAAGGTTATAGAAATAGTTGTGTTCTATCCTAAAGGCTCCCGTAGACCGTCTTATTAGGTTTCAGAACCTAGGGTTATAAGGTAAGTTCTAACCGAACAGGTTACAGAGTACCACACTAACATGAAAGAGATTACGTGTATTGCACTCCAAGATTTTGGCTTCCGCATATGGCAGTGTGCATCAGCCTCCTGTATCCGACCAGGCTTGCTCTTCTCGATCCAGCAACTACGCACCTGGTAGACTATGGACCTAACCGCCGTCTATGGGCCACTCGAGCTTGCTGGAATAAGGACATGCTAAGGCAATGCCCATTTAGCATATCCCTAATATGCGAGACGATAACTATGTTGACCTTGAGGATGATGGTAATGGCGGGGTAGCGAAGGCACAAGCAGTGACCCTAGTGGCAGTGAAAGTGGTGACGATTAGGAGGACTACATCGCATTCGATTAGATTAGGTTTGAATTTAGGTTCTTATTTAAACTTTGTTCAAGTGTGTAAAGTTTCCTAAAAATTAGCGTGCTTCCTTAAAATTTGTGTATTTGAATTTATTTTAAAAAACATATTGGGAGCACCCCTAAAAAGAAGCACCCCCAATAGTCAGGAACTCTGGATCTTACATGATCACTGACATAATCTAGTAAAGTTGTGACATTTTGGATTTTACATGATATAACAAAATGTCTAATTGCACCGGAAGAAAAAGGAAATCGGTGTTAAATTGCTAAGTCAATATATATTGTTCAATAAATATGTACTCGGAAAATCTCCCCTTTAAATTGCAATGATAAATACAAGTCAAACAAGTCATGTCTCTCTCTGTAAAATGCTCCTAATTAAATAAATTTATACGTAAAAAATACGATATGGATTGGAATATATAAACAAAAGGTTATGCTTGGTTGTATGGAGTTTTAATATCTCTGATGCATCCGATGGTTTAAAGGCATTAGATATATTATTATTTTCTTTGAACAGCATTCCCCTCCAAAATCACGTCTCGAAAAAGGTATGTGAAACAAAATGAGACTGATCCAAAGCTTGATTTTATTTTGGAGGGCCATGATCCAAATCACGTCTCCTCGGCGTCGATGTCGGCGAGGTCCTGAGACTCGATGATGTGCTCGGCGTCGGCCCGGGTCTGTTCTTCCGTGAAGAAGGAGGCCGAGCCTGTTGCGATCATGTCCTCCATGTATGTCTCTGCCGACATGCCGGCCGGCAGGGCGACCGACATTCCGCCGAACATGTTGCGCGCATCGGCCTCGCCGTGGCCGTAGCTTCCTTGCGCCGAGCTTCCGTTGAAAGGCAGTGGTCCGCGGCGCAGCGCGGGGCCTGCGTACGCCGGAGAGGTAGAGTAGGAGAGGTTGATGTCCACGTTGAAGGACGAAGGAGGGCACGTCGCCGGGCAGGGGAAGACCACGTTGGGGTTGAACCCGCCGTCGAACTCGGGGGACGAGGAGTATATCTACCGAGCAGCCGCCTAGCTCTCCTTGAAGCCGGCCGGGGAGATCGGCGAGAATTCGGCGAGCGAGCCGACGCTTGCCTGGCTTCTCCAGTGGGGTGGGTACGGCGCCGCCATCAACGTCGACCTCGTCGCTGCCGCCTGTTTCGCCCTCATGATCGCCTGCTCTTCCGCCGCCGCCTTCTCTTGGTCTTGTCGGAGCTTCGCCCTCTCCTTTCTGCCCTTCCGGTCCTCCGACGCCATCTTCCTGGCCTGCTCCTTGGAAGCCCACACGGCGTTGGACATGCCTCCGGCTTCTTCGGCGGCGCTCTCGGCTTCCTCGCCTTCTTCTCCGCCGGACCCTCGCCGAGGATCGATCTGGGTTGGACGAAGCTCTTGGGAGGCATGGTGGGCGGGAGCTCGGCGGAGTGGCGGGAGGGGAATGGGGAAGAAAGGCGGGAGGGGAGAAAGAAAAAGGCGGAAGCTCGGCGAAGTGGCGGGAGTTCAGCCTTCTCTCGCTAAAGCTGGCCCACGACCGTTTTCGCTGAGTCCGGCATTCCCAGGGCGTACCCGGGATCCTGGGTACGGCCTGGAAAGCCCGGACCAAAGTTCGCTCAAATTCGGACGAAAACAGGTTCCTGGGTACACGACTGGGCCGATTTTCGGCGTCCGGACCTAAATTCGGCCACCGAATCGACTTCTTGGGTAGGCGAGTGGAGATGCTCTTATTTTGGAGGGTCATGATTCGATTCGGTGCAAGAGGGTCATGGACTCATGGTTGCTTGAATCCAAAAGGGCCATGATCCGATACCGTGCAAAAGGAGTAAACGTAACATGTGATAAACGTAACATGATCCGATACCGTGCAAAAGGAGTAAATTTTTTCCAGGTAGATAAAAACATAACATGTGATCCGCAGCGCCCCAGCGCGTGACCAGATGCTCCTCGATGGCGTGCGGAACTAGGGATTGATCACGCGCGCGACCCAGCCGATAATAGATCAAAGTGACGGAGGCAGTGTCAGGATATAAAGCAAACCGAGAAGAGCCGTTGGACCGTCGTGTGGTCACTGGTGCGCGAGGGTAGCAGGCAGCAGCTGTTGATGGTGACCGGGTCTCCGGCTTCTCCGCCCTCGCCACTCGGCCGAGCACAGACTAGCGCTAGGAGACGCGCCTCGCCGCACAGCCCGTCTCTCTCGACCAGGATTGCAACAGCCCCTCTCTCTTGACTAGGGTTGCAAACGGCAACCCTAGTAATTCCACCAAAGCAAAATTTAGTTTAAACTAGTGTAATTTTGGTAAAAAAAATCATCCTACTCTCGACTAAAAAATCCCATATTTTCACCGTCTATCCCACTAGCTAATTAAAGAATTATATAATTTTCTCTGCGCTTAGCACGGATGCAGCGCGACACATTGTAAAATATTCTCTGCACTTAGCTAATTAAAGAGTTATATAATCCTTCTCGGTAGCCAGTTGGCCGAAGGATGCCGCCGGCGCCGGAGAGCGGGGGAAGCCGAGTCTCGGGTTGTTGCTGGCGTGGATGAGCGTCTGTCCGGGAGCGCTCTACCATCGCCGTCACGCCACCGTGTTGTTGCGCTTCGGCGGCGAGCCTGTCGGCCCCTCGTGGTGGGGGAGCTCCCGGAGTCGACGGTCGGCAAAGAATTGCTCCCAGTAGAGGAGGTTGCCGGCGTCCTCGGCGAGATCCGGGTCGTCCATGGCTGCGATGGCGACCTGGATTTCCTCGACCATCTCTTTGTCGGCTGGAACTGGCGGCACGGGGATACCGCCGACGCTGAGCTTCCAGTCGGGCGGGTTCCGGGTGTCTGGCGGCGCCATGTATCCGGCGTCATGGAGCATCCTGGCCTCCCAGGGCTGGAGCGTGCGGCGGCCGAAGCCGTTCGCCGCCGCGGGGTCGTCGGAGAACCTCTCGGCCATGGTTCCCTTCTCGCCAGAGTTGGAGTTCGCAGTGAAGGGGGAGTGGAGAAGCTGTGAGATTATGTGAGGCGAGCCAGAGAGTTCGCCGAATTTTATAGGCTGAAGTGAGCGGCGAGGACGGGAGGGGTGTAGCGGCGTGGGCGGGAAAAGGAGAACCGGCGGGAAGTTATTGCCCGACTGTCCGTCGCGGGAGCCGAGGCGGCGGTGGCGCGCCATTACGGCGACGCGTGGTCGATGAGACGGGCAGTTATTGCCCGGCGGTCCGTCGCGGGGTTCCGAGGCGGAAGGATGACGACGATGATTCGGCTTCTGTCGTTGACTGGGCGGGTCCATGCGCCAAGTGTTTTTTCCTCCGAATTCGCTGTGTTCGGCGTTCCCAGGACGTTCCCGGCGCCCCGTCATCGGCCTAGAAAGTCTGGACCAAAGTTGTCCCATATCCGGACAAAACCGGGGTCCTGGGAACGCGGGTGGGCCAATTTTTGGCGCCCGAACCAAAAAGCGCCCTGGGAACGGCCGCTAGAAACCCGAGTGGAGATGCTCTAAGGCTGTGTTTGGTAGCAAAGTATTTTTCAAAATATTCCAGCAATACTTTTGTTTCTCAAAATACTACGGTTTAAAAATACTTTGATGTGTTTGGCTATGATTAAATACCATGATATTGATATTTCATTATCTCTCAAAACATGTTATTTTCGAAGTATTGGAAAAACAATCCGGGACCTCCTTTTCTACAATTAAAGTATTGCTAGCCTAGGCAAGTAAATACTATAGGCTGCGTTTGGTGGCAAAGTATCTTTAGAGTATTTCAACAAATACTATAATTTCTTAAAATACTATAGTTTTAAATACTTTGATGTGTTTGGCTGTGAATAAAAACTGTAATATTAATACTTTAATATCTCTCAAAGCGTGCTATTTTGAAATATTGAAAAAACAATTATAAACCTCTTTTTCCGAAACTGAAGTATTGCTAGCCTAGCCACTTAGATAGTATGGTTTTGCAATACTTCAGTTTGAAAAATACTTTGTTGCCAAACTAGACCATAATCTTGTAATATTTCAGTTTTGTAAAAACTTTGTTGACAAATTAGACATAAATGTTGGAACCACTGTTAGAGCATCTCCACGCGTTTTGCCTCAGGAGTGGCGGGGACGTATTTAGCTAATTGAGGGCGCGCCAACGCTATTTTCTTTGTGGGGAGTGCTGGTTCTAAGCCGCGTTCCCGAGGCCAGATATTTCAAAGTCTAAGTTTAGTCAAATTTAAACTAAATATGGTAATTTTTATTGATATAGTTAATGAGTTTTTACAAGTCCGGACAAAACACGATAAAAACTAGAAAACAACGTCATAATGCAAGCCGAGGCGGCGGTAGATCACAGTGTAGTCACCGTTGTCGCCATTGCTGTCGCTCGGCGGCTCGTCCTTCCGCGGGCGGCTGCAGCCTTGCTCGTCATCGTGGTGTAGTGTGTGGCCTTTCCTAGGACTCGTCCTTCACCGAGGCGAGCAGAGGAGAAGCATGGAGTCGTCGGCGCCGACTTAGATGTGCGCGGCGCGGAGAGACGAGGAAGCGGCGATGGTTGAGTTCTTTCATTGCCAGGACGGGGCCACCAGGCACAAAACATTTTTCACGCGTTTTTTCCTTCAACCGACGCCCCCTCAACCCTCCTCCCCGTGGGTTGGGTACGTCCAGAGTGCATCAGACGTAAAATTGGCCCGCACTGGCAAAAAAGGCTACTGGGGGGCGGGTGTGTGGATTTCTCGGTGTTAGATCTAGAAAAGGGCACTTGGGGGCAGTTGGAGATGCTCTTAGTGTTAGGTCAAACACCTACAAAACCTTCCGGGTCACTCTCTGCCCAAGCGACTCCGGAGGCGGATCTCGATCCTGTCGTCGGTCGTCCCCCTCAATTTGGTCCTGGCCGGCATCGTTGTTGACGCCGGTGGTGGTGGCGCCTCCATTTTTGTGTACAGTGGGGAGGAGGGGAGGAGAGTGTACTACGACCCTCGGCTCCATGGGCGATGATGGGGTGGTGGCATTGATACAAGGTGGTGTGGCCTTGGGGCTGGGGCCTAAAGCTAAAGCGGCGAGATAGTGGCGGGCGACACGCAGCTCTGGCATGAACCTATGGTGGTGCAACGACGGGTTGGATCAGGTTCGTAGGGCCCGATTTGGGTCGGTTACATGCCCTGGACGGATTTTGGGCATGGTGTTGCAGCCACCTTCTCCTTTGTTCCTCCGACTGGCGGTGTGGGGGCAGCTGATGTGCCTGAATAAGGAGGTGGTTCTAGGGTTCTTGTTGCGACAAGTCGATGTTCTGCTTGATGTCTCCCTTCATTTGTCTAGCCATTGACGAATTTTAGAAGGCTCCATCGGAGATCTTCATTAGGCACTTGATGCATATAGATTGCTAGATCGGATGGTGTTTGGGCGTGTGCACCCCTATTTCATACCGTGCAGCTTATGGAGGATGTGACGTGAAACTTCATTGTCTATTGACATTATGGGACATATCAGTGTTTCGATTTCCATGGTAAAGACAAATGGCAGAGAATTTCATTTTTTTTGGAAAGTAGCATATATTAATATCATATCACAAAAATACCAATTACACCCAACCTCTATAACAACGTATTGCCCTAGCGTCTTTACAGATGCACACAACCCAAAAAAGAAGAAGAAATAAAAAAAGTCCTGCTATAGCGATCAATGCCTTGTAACAGTGACACTAACACCATCAAAATAGCAACAAAAGTCCAACCTCTCCAATAGCGAAGTTTTCAAGAAAAAAACAATGCACAAGTGTTGTCATCGCCTGATCAAAGATCATAGGTTTTCACCCTAGAGAAAGTCCTCGCTCACAAAACTATGCCTTAAACAAGGTCATTGCTAGTCACAACCAATTAAAGGCATACCTTGGATTTTCACCCTGCAAGATAAGACTGTAAACTTCCCATGTGCTGCCGCCCCCAAAAACAATCGTTGTTGTGAGTCTTAGATCACCAAGCCATTTTCTCATCGCCACAAAGACTCAAACCATCATCGGTAGCCCTCGTGTCCATGCTTTCATGACCTTCTCCACATCTGACTTCACCATGCATCGTCAAAGACATGTCACATGATGGTAACAAACAGCAAAGCTTCGCAACACTTCCTATGAAACCAAACAATTAGGAAAAAATGGCAGAGAATTTCATGGTGACTAAGGTCTAAGGTCTAGTAATGGCAGACCGAGTCTTTGAGGGGATGATGACTTCGCTTGGTGTTTCGTGATGACTTGTAGTAGCGGCATCAGCAAGCCGGGGGGAAACACATGAGGCTTACATGGACTTATCTTTTAGGGTGAAAATCCAAAGTCTGACGTTAGTTGGTTGTGTCTGACAATGACCTTGTTCAGTGTATTATTTTGAGAGTGTGGACTTTCTCCAAGGTGTAAACCTAAGATCTATAATGAGGCGGCGAAGAAGCTTGTGCATAGTTTCCTTCTTTGAGACATCCTTTTAAAAAAAATTGGACTCTCAGTAATGTCTTGACAGTGATTTTTGTTGCACTTATAAGTAATTGATCACTCGGAAGAATATTTTGTTTTTATATATATCTGACCCACATGTAAATGACTCAAAGTTACCAGACTTTGGGTCTCCTATAGTCAGTCAATCCTCGCCTTGGAAGTTAACTTCAGAGTCCTTTCTCAACCCTGCCTGCTGGACTTCCTTGGACCCTAACACATGAGCTGAAGCAGGTCATGCATCTCAACTTCCAACTTTCCAATCAGCTCCAACTTTTATCTAGTTATAGGTGAATCACGTGTCTTGCGGATGCAGGTAGAAGATTCCAGGTTAGCATAGATCTGCACGAGCTTCAGTCCAATTCGTACTGCCATAGGATTGCTTCTATAATAATAGACTTATTGCCTACTTTGACGGATCAATTCATGTATTTTACTTCTATGTCTCATTGGAAATCAGGCCAGTACATATATTTTGGATGGGTTTGCTATGGCTATAGCTTCTAAGGTATGCATCTTTGCCATCGATTTTATTTTATGGTCTGTAACACGGAACATAGGGAAACACCAGAAGCCATGAAGCCGGCATTGCTGCGGTGCTACCATCTAGTTAGCCAGTTCATAGTGGATCTATTTGGGAGAAGTATATCTAGATATTTAGTTTCTTTAATTTACTGATGAGATCTTGATCAAGATATCTGAGTATTTTTGTGATCAAGAGAGCTGTCTTGAACACTAATCTTCATTGCACAGGGAAGATTATTGATCCGTCCATAGATATATTATCATTTTGGGTAAACAATCTACGTTACTTAGCCAAAAAATTAAGCCTCTCCCAAGTTCCCTAACATGCAACTATAAGCATGTAAATAAATATTCTAGCAATTCTTGTAAATTGAACCTTTTTAAGTTCTCTCCATGCATGGACCATAACATTTCTGTGTTGTTTTGACATCTCGAGTTTGTTGTCCATGATTCTATTGCAAAGGTTATGTATTGCATGAGAATATCTTTGAAATTGGTGCTCTGATTTTTTATATTCATCCAGAGTAACTATTCTATGGTATTCCAGGTATAACAATAATGTCGTCCGTCCCACTAACTACACTTCTCTTTCTTTCATCAACTAATTTTAAGCTAACTTTCTGCCGCAACACACAGGGTATTATCTAGTATAAAATGTCTTAGCAAACAAATTAGCTTGTTAAAACGTCTTATAATAGTGACGAAGGGAGTTGTTGACATGGTACCGAAAGGTAAATAGCCAATGGTTAGGAATTCATGGTGAGATCAACTAACAACAAGCCCATACTGCCAGGTAAACCATGCTGCAAACCATATGCGGGTTGGACAACCTGTCGACTGATGGTTCCTATAGGGGGCAAGATGGAACCAAAAGCACCTGAATGTTTCTTCGCGATGAGGATGGACAACATAGTGCAAATAATATGCTGCCAAATGGCATCTTTCAAAATTTTCACGAAAAGTAGATCACCAATCCCAAGAAATGATGTTTTTCTCACATTCTAAGTAGTTTTTCCCATTTAAATGAATTTTGGTCAATTTTTCAAAAGTAATTCAAATTTAAACTACTATTTGGTCCCAAAAGTTTGCAAAAATCATTTCAAGGTATGAAACTACTTAGATAATACTAATATTGGTCGACTCTGGTAGTGTTTCTTCCTTCATCAACAGTGAGCTGGCGGAGCAATTGCATTACACTCGTAAGTTGATGACATCGTTCACCTTTGTAGTATCTAATGGAGGAAAGACACAGTGTAATCAGTTTGTGCCTCAACTAGAATGGTTTGTACAAGGGCATTTGTTTCAGCAAGATGTTAAGTTACTTGCATTGGGCTGTTATGACATGATACTGGGAAATGATTGGTTGGATATTCATAGTCGTATGTGGATTCACTAGCGTTGTAAGGTCATGCGGTTTACTCATTAGGGAAGACGCATCACCCTACATTGTGTACAAGACAATGTCAGTAAATTTCACCTATGAATTTACCAAAATTGCATGGCCTACAACCCTAAGGTTCTATTATCCATTTGGTGTAAATTTGTTGGAAAACTTATGGACATACATTCTAAGTTGATCTAATGGATACTACTCAAACATATGAGAATGCACAAGAGTTTCAGAAGCTATTGGATGAATTCGCACCTGTTTTTTCCACTCCTATTGAACTCCCTCCATCCAGGTTGGCTGACCACAAAATTCCACTCATCCATGGTGCTCAACCTATCAAAGCGGGACCATACCTGTAGCACCCCAGAAGGATCACTACTAGAAAAATCGCCTATACTTGCCTTTGAGCATCATCATGCATATTTTTTCTCTTAAAATATTTGACTAAACCTATTTCATCTCTACACTTTATCCGCTCTATTTTTCATTTGCCCTTTGCTAGCGTCCCTTTTGTTTTAGCATGTTTGAGATCAACGTTATTAGCAGGGCTACCCTTCCGGCTTGGCCTCGACAGGGTTATGGACGCCATTGGTTATTCTTTAGGGCTCTTAGCCCAATTTTATTCTTATTCGTACTCGGATATTGTATCGTTTTCAAGGTGATTTGGATATTTGTATTATATATATGTATTCTTGACTCATTGAGTCGTTGTTGTATATATCTATTTTGTGGGTTCCATCATGGACTAGTGTGTAATGGTATTACTTCATTTTCCACCCGTACAAAAGTTCTTGGCAGGCACCTTTGAATCGTTTCTATGTGAATGAAGTGTAGAGATGAAATATGTTTAGTCAAATATTTTAAGAGACAATGTATGCATGATGATGTTATGATGATGCTCAAAGGAAAATACAAGCGATTTTCTAGTAGTGATCTTTCTGGGGTGCTACAATACCGTTACACACCATAGCAGAAGTCTGAAATAGAAACTCAAGTCAAGGATATGCTTTCAAGTGGAATCATTCAGCAAAGTGTGAGTTACTTTTCATCACCTATGTTACCGGTCAAGAAAAACAATGGCCTTCTGTGTTATACTATCGTTAGTTTAATGCCCTCATAATTAAACATAAATATCCTGTACGTGGTGGAAGAATTGCTACATGAGTTGGCAGGTGATCAACGGTTCACTAAAATTGATCTACGCTTTGGGTATCATCAGATCAGAGTAGATGATGGTGAGTTGAAGGGTTTGCAGCATAGAAAACAAAAAAAATTCCTACGATGGGAACAACTATGTACCAAGATCTATCTACTAGATACAAACAACGGGCGGATATACATCCGTAGAGAACATACCCTTGAAGACCGACAAAGCTTAACGAGTCCAACCTCGTGGTTGATGTAGACGATCTCTTGCCGATCTCAAGATCGAGAGGAAGTCCTAGCGCCGCAAAACAGCAGCACATCCGTGCTCGCACACACGTACAAGACACCGAGCAACCTCCGCCTCCTCACTCCAGCGATGTAGCGGAAGCACAACCCTTTCTTGCCGAATAGCCACCGGGAACATGTATCTCGCTAGTCCGAGACCATGGAGAATAAATTCTAGAGGGGGAGAGAGATCCTTCACGAGGAGGTGTGAGTGACAAGTGAGAGGAGGGGGTCCTTTTATAGGGGAGGAGGGGCATCCCAAGGGGGCATGGACGCCGGCCATGGAGGGTGCCCCCACCTCTCCCTCATTCATGTGGTGGAAGCTCCACTCACATAAAAACATCTCCACTCACAATTCCACTCACATGCATTAATTTTCCACCAAAATTAATGCAAGCTTTCATTTAAATAAAACTCTTTTATTTATTCAGAATTTTGTTAATTACTTTAATTAACAAACATTCACATAAAACCCCTTGCTAGTATTCAATTTCACATGCAGAACCAGTTTCAGCAATTTCAACCGAAACAGTTTCGGTGTCTAGTGAAATAAATTCATGCGCTTGTTATTCTTTCCGGCATGAAACTTTTGCTCCAATTGTCCCTTAAGTGTGTCACCCTACGGTTCGCGAATAATGCGGACATGATCGAGAACCTTCTCCGATCAATAATCAGAAGCGGGACCTAGAGATCCATACTGACTCCCACACATTCAACGATGACTTTCCTACGATCGTCGGAACCTTTTATGCTAGTATCGTAATCCCTTTGTTTCACGATATATTACATGTCCGAGATTCGATCATCGGTATCTCCATACCTAGTTTGATCTCGTTACCGACATGCACTCTTTTCTCGTTCCCATGATATACCACCGAGAGGGCCCAGAGCATATCTATCCGTCATCGGGATGAACAAATTCCACTCTCGATCCATGAGTCTCAACATAACACTTTAGTAGTTTTGAAGCCATATTTATAATCACCCAGTTACGGTGTGACGTTTGATGTCAACAAGAAACTCTTCCGGTGTTAGTGATTGACATGATCTCATGGTCTAAGGATTAAGATCACTTCTTAAGTTGTTATAGCAATATAAACTCAATGACTTTGATCGTAATGCTATACTTCAGATGAATGTTCATCACATCATTACACTAATGTTGTGATCTCGTTATTAACAACATCCAATGTCCATGATCAGGAAACCTTTGATCATCTTGTTAATCAATGAGCTAGTTTATAAGAGAGACATAACTAGGAACTTCCTTTTTGTTTATTAAACACACATGTATTAATGTTTCCGTATTAATATAATTATAGCATGCAAATAAACATTTATCATAAACAAGGAATACGATAATAACTATTTTATTATTGCCTCTCGGGCATATTCCCTTCAGTCTCCCACTTGCACTAGAGACAATAATCTAGTTTGAAAACTTTGCGTATTGAACACATATGGCTTTCTCGTGTTCCATATACGCAACTGCAAGTGGTTAACATAATCTACGGATCTGACACTTACAGGTCCGTGTGTATTTGCATGTCTTTGCGTCTTCACGCATCACTCATTCTCCAATGAGATGGCATTGTATAAATTTGGTATTTCTGTGAGACCTTTAGTTCCTTGGGGTTAAATCATGTCGATACTATTGTCATACAATATATCTTTAGTGGTAGCTTGTTGCGAACCACACCTTAGTTTGATAACAAACTACTTGACACAAATGCCCTCCTTTGCTGCTACTATAGCGGTCATATACTTAGCCTTATTGTTGTAGTATTCGTCACAATGTTTTAACTTTGGAATACATCCAAATCCATCATGGAATCTCCTTTCCATTACATTGTGCCACCCATAGTTTAAATTGAGATAAACTTAATTTGTATCTTGGGACAAAACTAGTATCAATGTGACGCTTTACAATGAACTATTTGTAATTGTTTGTCACCTCTACACAAATATATTCTTAGTTCTTCCAAAAGATCATAAGAATATCCTTACTATCGTCCAATGATCATTTTATGATTCATTCTGGTATATGCTCATAACACTTTAGAGTATAGGACATATCTGGATGTGTATATATCATGGTATGATTGATCAAAACATTCTCGTGATTTCACTCATCAAGTGTCAAAACACTTGAATCTTGTTTCACTTATCAAGTGTCGATACACTTGAATCTCGATTCATTTCCTTTCCATGCAACAAGAACCTTTTCTTGTCGTCTCTATATTGAACTCCTTTAATATCTCATATATGTATGTTTGGCACAACCATATTAGCGTCACAGTCTATCTACTATAGACATTCATGCTAAATATTTGGGTTTTGCCTAAGTCTTTCATCGAAATGAAATTCTTAACCTTTGTCAATAAAAGATACATCATTTCTAATCAACAAGATGTCATCCACATAATGTATTAGAAATGTGTCTTAGCGCTCCCACTTAATTTCTTGCAAATGCAAGCATCTTCATCGTCTCCAGATGAAAACTCCTTTTTCATCACGGTGAAGATTCCAACTCCGCGATGCTTACTTCAACCATTGAAGTTTGCATGCCCTTTTAGCATCCTTTGAATTAACAAAACCCTTTGGATCGTGTCATGCACACGTCCTAGGTAACCATTCTTTTAGAAGAATTTTTTTTGTTTATTCATCTACCATATACCAAATTATATGTAGTGGTTGCTACTTCAATCCGTTCAGACTAAATATCGCTATGAAAGATCAAATCTTTTCATAGTCAACTCCTTGAACATTGTGATAAAATACTTTACGACATGCCTACTATTTCTTAGATGTGAAACATCAATGTCTGTTTCTTTATAGATCCAAATACGACCGATAGGTTTTTACACCTTTCCGGAGGGTCTTCCAAGTTCAAAATTTGATTTTTCGTGTATGGAACTATCACGAATTTTATGGCTTTAAGCCATTTGACGGAGTCAGGGACCATCATCACTTCTTTGCATGTAGTCGGTTCATCATTGTCAAACAATAATGATTTACTCTCAAATATCAACATTTGATTGTTTATCCGACCTACTTGGTTCAATAGAAACTTAGACCTCCGTGACCACAACCTTTTAGGCACATAAGCTATGAGCATTATGGCAGCCTCCGGAACGATTTCTGGCGCTGCGCAACTCAGCACATATAGCTAAGGTTCGTTAACCTTATCAAAGTTCTATTGTCCTCCCACTTAACATTTATGAAAAATTCCTTCTTCAAGAAACTTCACGTTTCAAGCGACAAACCCTTTTGTCCTAGGTGTTATGGAGGAATAACCAATTGTTATTCAAAAAAACCTACAAAGACATGCTCATCCAACTTTGGTTGTAAACATCTTACTTATGTTTAGCATACCAAAATTTAAGAAATGACAACTTGGGTTTTACCCCAAACCATAACTCATATGGTGTCATTTCAACGGATCAAGATGGAGCTCATTTTAGTGTAAAAGCGACAGTCTCTAAAGCTTTAATATTTTTTTAAAACATAATGGTAGTTTTATAAATAACACCTTTGATCCAACCATGTCAAACAAGGTTTCATTACAAATCTCAAACACTCCATACTCCTATGGTGTTTCGGGAGATGTAAATCTAGGTGTTTTGCTAAACTTGCAACTCAAATAAATCCCTTTTATGATAAAATCATAAATAATTTATTTTCTTGTTACACTTTCAACTCAAATAAATCCCTTATGATAAAATCATAAACCATTTATTTTCTTGTTACAATGATTTTCACTTCATCTTGAAAGTCTTTGAACGTTTTCAAATATTTCATACTTCTTTATCATTAAGTGAATATTCACTCAAATGTCCGGAGAAAGTATATGAAGTTGAAATCCATCGCTTACGACTATACATAATGGACTACATACATCAATATGTATAATTTCAATATTTTAGTCGTTCGTTCTTCTTTGGCCTTTGAACGAAGTTTTAATTATCCCGAGGAAAGTCTCACAAGCATCACTTGATCAAATCAAAGACTCCAAAAATCTATGAATATGGAGATTCTTCATGTTTTCTTTCCAATATAATTAAAACGGCGATGTCACTTCATGAGTGATCTTTCAATCATTTGTCTTGCGACATTTTAGCATTAGGTTTTATGGATGTGATTTCTCCAACTAGATTTGTAAACCATCCATCTCATATGGAATACGGTAATTATTTGAACAACCTTTGTTCTCATAATACCTGATTTAAATAACAATTATTAAAACAAATCTTGAAGTCAAGCTCTGATGTCAACGAGAAATATAAACAACGGTTTGTTTGTTTTCGATGAACATCATCACATATTCTCTTGCTAGTTAATTAGGCCATTGTAGTTCATGAATTGCGTCGTTCTGTATGAAATTTCATACCAACCAATTCAGTATCCAATACCCAAGAACCACATTGTCTAACGAGCAAAGAATACAACCATAACATGTATATCATCCATATACCTAAATTAGATATTTCCAATGTTTTCTTTTCTGCCAAATATATTTTATAGATTCTCTTTTAGCATTTCCTTTTCCTTTTAAAATAATCTATCAACATCAAGAGTGGCGCCATATACATGACACATAGTCCAAAGCGTGTATATTCAAATAATAATACCTTTGGACTTACACTTTGAAGTAGATCACCATCATCAAAATGATTGGCATTCTTTCAAAATCCATTCTTTAGTAATCTTTTAGTGTAGTAAACACTTTACATACATCTTCTATTGAAAGGATCGTATGGGCACCTAGAGGGGGGGGTGAATAGGTGCTACTTCAAATTTTCTTCTTTTTCAAATTAAGGTTTGACAATAAGGTAAATTCTCTAGATAATGCAACTATGGTAAATTTACCTATATGACAAATATGCAAGAGCTACCACAACACAAAGTAGTAACAAGTAAGTAAGGTGCGGTAAAGGATAGAGGTAACCGAAAAGTGGACGCGGAGACACAAGGATTTGTTTCCCGTAGTTCCTTCCTTTTGAGGGGAAGTACGTCTACGTTTGGAGAGGGGGTGGTTTCAAACCACCAACGCCACTAGAGGCCTCCCTTGTTCTCCGATGAATCTCACCCCAACGGGATCGATTCACCTTCCACTATATCAGCAACCTTCAAGGTGGAAGCCGACACCGTTACAAGTTTGGGGCACACATCCACAACTTAACCGGAGGCTCCCAAATACAAGCAAGCTGTCAAAGCAATCAAATACAAGCTTGTAAGAACAAAAACAAGAGCTAGGGTTTCCAACAAAACACTAGAGCAAAGGGGCCCTCAATGAAATGAGGGGGAAATGAAGATCTCTTTTGGTGAAGTAGTAGATCGGGGCCTCCTCCTTTGATTCCCCAAAGATCAAGGACTTTGGGTGGTTGGATGAGGAGATCTTGAGAATTTGAGTGGCTCCAATGGACTCCAATGGTGGGCAATGACTTTAATGAGCTGAGAACTTTGTCCCAAGGTAGGTGGAGGGGTATTTATACCCCTCCACAAAATCTGACCGTTGATGCATTTACTGCAGCGGTAGTACCGGAAGTTCAAGCAGTACTACCGGAGAACTCCGGTACTACCGGACCTGGTACCGGACCACCCTTTTTCAAACTGCATCAAGTCCTGCTCCCAGCGGTACTACTGTTGTTGCTACCGGAAAGCGGTAGTACCGCTTGAGGCAACCGGTACTACCGGACCTGGAGGGATCAGCACTTTTCCATACGAAAAACTCTCTGTCACGCCAGGTAGCAAAATGCGGTACTACCGCATTTTGCTACCGGCGCAGACAGAGGCTTTTTGCAACGTACAAAACTCTCTGTCACGCCAGGTAGTGAAATGCGGTACTACCGCATTTTGCTACCGGCGCAGACAGAAGCTTTTTGCAACGTACAAAAAGTCTTTGTCACGCCAGGTAGCAAAATGCGCTACCGGCGCAGACAGAAGCTTTTTGCAACGTACAAAAAGTCTCTGTCACGCCAGGTAGTAAAATGCGGTACTACCGCATTTTGCTACCAGCGTAGACAGTAGCTTTTTGCAACGTTCAAAAAAGCTTCTGTCCTAAGCAGTACTAAAATGCGGTCCGGAGCAGGCAGAAGCTTTTGACAAACTGTAAAAAATCTTCTGTCGCGCTAGGTACTAAAATGCGGTACTACCGCTTTTTAGTACGAGGCACGGCAGAGACTTTTTGACAGTTAGTCACTTGCTTCTGTCTGGTCCGGTACCAAAAAGCGGTACTACCGCTTTTTGGTACCGCGCCAGGCAGACAGTTTCTGAATGTTTGCAAACCTTTTTAATGTACCTGCGACACACTTAGCAAATCATTAGCCCAATATGTGTGTTGTTATCAAACACCAAAATCACTAGGGATAGCAAATGCTCTTTCAATCTCCGCCTTTTTGGTGTTTGGTGACAACACACATTTTGCAAGGAAATCTAGTGATGACAAGATGTAGATGGGGCTCCCCCTAGATATGTAGAAACAAGCCCCATACATTCTAGCAAGCTAACTAAGAGTAGAAGTCGCACATAGAGGACATACCTTAGCTAAAAAACATGTGATGACCAATATTGATTAGAGATGAGGAATGTCATCACGTAGGATGGATCCAACAAGAATGGCCATATTACACACAAGATGGATCCATATGATAGCCACATAGTCTTATCATACATAGCACAAATAGTTAGGTTCACACATAGTAAGTCACACATAATAAGAGGCAACCAAATAGAGTTCACAAGCGAATAAAATCAAAGGCAAGAACGAGCTTGTGACTTTCCCTCGCAAATCTCCCGCATACCTAATGTGCAACTTCTCCCCCTTTGGCATCAAGACGCCAAAAAGGGACAAGAGCAACACTAACGCCCCGAAGATCACTCATCATCATCATCAACGTCGTCCCATGCACCATGAGGTGGAGGGGCACGGAAGGAGGAGGTGGCATCATCTTCCCAGTTGCTGTGCTTGGAGATCCATTGGTCTTCTGGGGTAATGTTGTTCTCGGAGCCCTTGGAAGCAGTCAACCCTTGGGCCTCCATCATTTCCTTCTGACGAGCACAGGCCTTCTTGGCATAGACATGGGCCTCGTACAGGCGTTTCTGATTGTCCACTTGGAGGAAGAAAATCTTCTTGAGTTTGGCCTCAAACCTCTTAGCCCAAGATGGCTGTGCGGGCTGGCGACGAGAGACCACAAAAGCAGCACCCTGTGGTGCACCAGCAGCATCACCTGAGTCCTCCTCAACCGGGTTCCCATCCTCATCAACAATCTGACCATCCGCATTGCGGGGTTTGAGATGGGTCTTGATCAGCAGATTCTTGTCGTGGTGATTGGCAAGACGAAGATGAGGCAAGTCACGGGCAATTTTCGGGCACTTGCTAATGATGAGAGCCATGATGTATGGAGAAAAAGGAGGCACCCTCTACTGAAAAGTGGCGCAGACCATCTCATTCCAGATAACATCCATCACATCCATAGGGAGGCCAGAGTCACGGTGGTGATAGGTGGCCATCATAATATCCACCATGTAAGCATGAATCTCATCAACATTCCCAGCACGAGGGGCGATGGTCTCGCGAAAGATGCGGTGCAAGATGTCATAAGTAGGAAGGAGCCCTTTGATCTTACCAGGGATGTTGCGCCCCCGGATGTACAGTGGGGCAAGCCTATCTTTCTTCATGGGATGGTCATTGGCCTGGCACCGAAACCCAACGGGAACATCCTTGCCACGGTCTTCGTACCCGAGGATAGCCCCAAACTCAGCCAACGATGCTTCCTTAACAACACCCTCGGTCATCCAAGTGAGAGTCCTAGGAGCATTCTTGGCAAAGTGAACGGTTGCATAGAACTGAGCAATGAGCATTGGATCATAGTTGCATTTGAACTCCATAATAGGAAGCAAGCCAATGTCGGTGCAAATGTCAAGGGCCTCACCAAAGTAGTTCAGATTCTTCCTCACATGATTCATCTCGATCCATTTTTGAGGAACCACAATTTTGTCATCTTTCATGAGAATCTCATGGAATACCCGCTCCTGAAAGTCCGTGTAGAAGAGGCTGTTTTCTCGAGCATGAGCGCGAGCTGCCCCATACGGACTGACCACCCGCAGAGCATGAAATTCAGACTCAGAGATATCAGACAACAGCTTTGGCCCAGATGGCCCAGAACTTTGACTCTTGCGAGGACCAGAGGGAGGAGGAGGTGGAGGAGATTTACCACGACCAGCACTTTGCTTGACCCCCTTACCCCCACGACCACGAGTTGTTGGCAGTTTCAGACGGGCACTGGGTTGAGGCATGACCTCCTCTTCAGACTCAGTCTCCGATCCTGACTCATAGTCCTCGATCTCATAGTGAGCTTTGGAGCGCTTGCGCAATCCCTGGGAACCCCCTGCACCTGTGAAAGAACGAGGGAGATAGCATAGGGGTAAGGGCACAAGAACCTGGGGCAAACAGAGGATGGAGTTGAGTGTTTTAAAAAAAATTTGCTGCCAGTACTGGGGCGGTAGTACCGGACCTGCACAAGCGGTAGTACCGGAAAAAGATTCCTGGTACTACCGGTCCGCGACTATAGTGCAGATCTGAACTAAGATCCGAGTATGGGCAACAAATTTGTTGTCAAAACACGATTCCCATCGGGCCAAGTGATAGATCTGATAAATAGCACACGATACAACCTCAAGAATGCAAGTTTTAACCAAGAATCGAAGGTACCCTAGATTCAATGGAGAAAAAAAGTAAGAAGATGAGGAGGGCGGTGGTACCGGTGTCCATGACGGTGGGGAAGAGAGAGGAGCCCGTAGGGAGGCCGAATCCGGTGTGGATCCGGGAGAGGGAGGGACGAACGGGCTTCCTCCGGCGTCGTCTTGCTCTGGTGGTGGCGCTGGTGAGGGGTGGAGACAAGGGATGAATGAGGCACTGAGGGGTGCCTCTCCCCCGCCTCCAGTCTTAACCGACGCGCGCGAGTGGTAGTACCGGTCCACGGGCGGTAGTACCGTAGGTACAGGCCGGTAGTACCGCTCCTGGGAAGTTTTCAGGCAGGAATCTGGAAACACACCTAGGGGCGGTAGTACCGCATGTAACTTCCGGTAGTACCGTTAGGCGGTAGTACCGCATATGAGATCCGGTAGTACCGTTACCATCAGGACAGAGAGCCAAGATACAGAAAAAAAGAAGGTTCTTGTGCAGAGAAGATGGGTTTTGTTGGATAAGAGTGGCCTGGGTTTGGAGAGACACGCGGATATGGGCCAATGCACTCAAGGAAAAACACTAAAAACATATGGAGAGCCAAACTTGAGTGCATAACCAAAGGAATCAACACCAACAAGAGGATGACAAACATGAGTAAGAACCAATTCAACTAGGTGACAAACACGAGTAAGCACTTCAACCTCCCGATTGAGAGGGGGCGGTGGCCTAGGCCACCATATTTGAGTATACTCGTCTTGGCACCACGAAGATGTATCTTGGGTCCATTACCGAAACTCATCATTGAGCTCACATATCACAAAATGATATTAAGAGGAATGATTTTTGTTTAATTTGCGCATAATGGGGGGAGGGATAGTCCAATCAATTAGGACCGCACTCCCCCTATGTCCATGCCTACACCTAAACCAAACATGGGTCGAGTATTAGGTGAGAGTGCAAGATAATCTAGTCAAACTCCTAGAATCTATGATATTTAGTTCATTCCTCAAGTAGAAAAACCTTGCTTCATCAAGTGGCTTCGTGAAGATATCGGCAAGTTGGTCTTTGGTTGATACATAGGATAGATCAATATCACCTCTAGCAACATGATCTCTAATAAAGTGATGTCGAATCTCAATATGCTTTGTCCTTGTGTGATCCACCGGGTTGTATGCAATCTTGATGGCACTTTCATTGTCACATAGAAGAGGCACTTTGTCACAATGGACACCGTATTCCTTTAAAGTTTGCCTCATCCATAGCAATTGGGTACAAGCACTAGCAGCAGCAACATACTCGGCTTCGGTAGTGGAGAGAGATATACAATTTTGCTTCTTAGAAGACCAACATACCAAGGACCTACCAAGGAATTGGCAAGCCCCGGAAGTTGATTTTCTATCATCCTTGTCTCCCGCCCAATCCGAGTCCGTGTATCCACAAAGAGCGAATGTTGAGCCTTGAGGGTACCAAAGACCATAAAATGGGGTATGAACTAAATATCGAAAGATTCTCTTGACCGCCATTAAATGGCTTTCCTTAGGAGCCGCTTGATATCTTGCACACACACCTACACTCAACACAATATCGGGTCTAGATGCACAAAGGTAAAGCAAAGAACCAATCATAGACCGGTATACCTTTTGATCCACATTTTTACCATTTGGATTTTGTTCTAGATGAGTCTTTGTTGCTATGGGAGTTGGGGCTCCATTCAAATCTTGCATTTTGAATCTCTTGAGAATATCTTGAGTATACTTGGCTTGATTAAAGAATGTCCTCCTCTAACTTGCTTGATCTCAAAGCCAAGGAATACTTTCAACTCCCCCATCAAGGACATCCGGAACCTACTAGTCATAAGCTTTGAGAATTCATCATTAAAAGCTTTGTTAGAAGAGCCAAAGATAATATCATCAACATAGATTTGGCATACAAAAAGATCCCCATTAACCCTCTTAGTAAAAAGAGTGGGATCGATTTTCCCAACCTCAAAGCCACGGTCAAACAATAACTCTCTAAGGTGCTCATACCACGTGCGTGGAGCTTGCTTGAGCCCATAGAGCGCCTTATCAAGTTTGTAGACATGGTTTGGGAAGTTGGGATCCTCAAATCCCAGGGGTTGCTTAACATATACCAATTCATTTAAAGGACCATAAAGGAATGCACTTTCTACATCCATTTGTTGCAACTTAAAGTTATGATGTGCCGCATAAGCAAGAAGGATACGGATGGACTCAAGGCGAGCCACGGGTGCATAAGTCTCTCCATAATCAATGCCTTCAATTTGGGAATAACCTTGTGCAACCAATCTAGCCTTGTTCCTTACTATAATCCCATGCTCATATTTCTTGTTCTTGAATATCCACTTTGTTCCAATAACATTGCGGCAATCTTTTGGCTTCTCAACTAACTTCCACACTTTGTTTCTTTCAAAGTTGTTGAGCTCTTTGTGCATAGCTTCTAACCAATCCAAATCTTCAAGAGCTTCCCACACTTTCTTTGGTTCAATCATGGAAATGTGAGCTTGATGTTCACTGAACCTCTTCAATTGTGCTCGTGTGGAAATCCCTTTCCTTAGATCTCCAACAACATTTTGGAGGGTGTGGTCTCTTATTTCCAACATTCTTTCCTTTCTAGCTTCACGACGAGCGTGGATCTCCTCATTGTTTCTTGGAGGACCCTCTTCATCATTTTGATCCTCGTCTTGACCATCAACTTGACCTTGATCATCATTGGATTCATCCTCTATATTGGGAGGCAAGGGTTGACCTTGGTCTTGGTCAAGTGCTCTTCTAGCATCAATTTGAGCCCGTCTCAAAACAGTTTGGATGGATCTTCCTTGACAAATTGACTTGGCACCACTTGACAACCCATCGAATGGACCAAGCACCCTTTGGCTAGAGTTCACACATTGATCACTATGTTGAGGGTCCACATTTTGTCTTTGGCTTGAGTCAATGTCCTCCTCGGTAGATGGAGCATGTTGAGGTTGTGAAGATGAGGGCTCCACTCGAGTGGAGCATAGTTCTTCTCGATCCGCCATAAGGGGTTCCTCAATGGGGCGGATATAACCTACACCCATTCTTCCTATGGCATCCTGAGGCATTTCATCATCTGCATCACAAGCATCAACACGCCCCCCTTGGGGACCATCATATTCTTCGAAGGTCACACTACAAGATTCTATGACGGCTCCAGAGAGCTTGTCATAGATTCTATAAGTGTGAGATTCGATACCATAGCCAACAAAAATACCCTCTAATGCTTTAGATTCGAATTTAGACAAATGAACACCTTTGATGAGATAGAAACACTTACAACCGAACACCCGGAAATAAGATATGTTGGGCTTGTTACCGGTAAGTATCTCATATGGAGTCTTGTTGATTTTCTTGCGGAGGTAGAGCCGGTTTGAAGCATGGCAAGCGGTGGAGACGGCTTCGTCCTAGAAGTTGTATGGAGATTTAAACTCCGCCAACATGGTCCTAGCCATCTCAATAAGAGTCCGGTTCTTCCTTTCGGCCACACCATTTTGTTGAGGGGTGTATGCAGCGGAATATTGATGTTTAATCCCCTCATCACTAAGAAAATCATTCAAGGTGTAGTTCTTGAACTCGGTGCCGTTGTCACTTCTTATAATCAACACGGGAACATTGTGTTGTCGTTGAACCAAGTTGATGAAGTCGATAAAAGTCCTTTGAGTTTCACTCTTCAACTTGAAGAAATAAACCCAAGAGTATCTTGAAAAGTCGTCAACAATCACCAAACAATATTTCTTCCCACCAAGACTTGCATGAGATGGAGGACCAAATAGGTCCACATGAAGGAGTTCCAAGATCTTGTTAGACTTGATTTGGTTCGTGGGCTTATGAGGAGCGTCATGCATCTTCCCTAGAACACATGCCCTGCAAACACGATCTTTGGCAAAGGAAACATTTTCTTTTAGTCCAACAATATGGCCCTCTTTATGGAGACTTTGCAAAGTTCTCATATTGACATGGGCTAGTAGGCGGTGCCATAGCCAACCCACATCGGCCTTTCCGTATAAGCACATCGGACCTGCAGTGGCTTGCCCCGAAAAGTCCACCACATACAAGTCATTTTCGACGTACCCAACGAAAGCGACCTTGAGAGACTTGCTCCACATGAGGACCACAATATCAGTATCAATAAAGACGGCAAAGCCCATCTTTCCAAGAGCACGGACAGAAAGTAAATTGTATCCAAGGGTTTCAACAAGCATGACGTTCACGAGTGTAATGTCGTGAGCCACCACTACCTTGCCTAAACCCATTACCGTAGATTTTGACTTGTCGGCATATGTGACGGTGATTTGATCTTCATTTGACACCAAGTCCTTGACAATAGACGAGCTTCCGGTCATATGACTTGTGCAACCACTATCAATCACCCATTTTGACCCTCCGGAAGCATAAGTCTATAAAAGATCAAGCTAGTTTTTAGGTACCCATTTTTCAATGGGTCCTCTTTTGTTAGCAACAAGGGTATTGGGAACCCAAATAGACCAAGCAATATAACCATCATAAGGGCCAACATATTGTGCATACACATCACCATAGTAATCACGCATTAGAACATAGTGAGGGTTAGCACTTCCCGCAAAATCATCATGAGACATAGTTTTGCCATTTGTGGTCTTACTTTCCACAATGGTCTTGTTGGTCTCTTGTGCGGGCTTGTCCTTCTTCTTCTTGTTCTTCTTCTTTGTTTTGGAGACAAAACCAATGCCCCCTTTATCACCACTACGCCTTTGCTTGCTCAAAAGATCATCAATAGACTTGTTGCCTTGTGGAAATGTAGCCTTCGCAAGCTCCCCCTTCAACCTAGCATTCTCTTCAAGGATAGTTGTGCTACTCGATGGAATGAAGTTACTAGGTGAAGGAATATTGGCCAATTGAGTTTGAAGCGTTTCATGGGACTTTGTGAGAGACAAGAGTTCACTCTCCAAGGCTTTGTGGGCCTTGTTAAGCAAGCTAAAGTCCTCGGCAAGTTTTTCATGAACCACACCAAACTCAACCTTGTCCTTTTTAGCTCTTTTGTATTTAGCAATAGCATGATCACGCTCTTTGATGAGTTTGTTAACAATGATGTCATTGCCCTCATCAAGCCCTTCAAGTTTTGACTCAAGGGACAACCTAGTCTCTTGTTCTTCTTCTAGAGCATTGCTTAAAGCCTCTAGTTCAATCATATGTTCATGCCCAAGTTTACATCTAACATCTAGAAGCTCTTGAGTGTGGGAGAGTTGATCTAAGATGTTCCCAAAATGTAGTTTAGCATCACCTTCTAGGTTAGTCATGAACTCATCAAAGGCAATTAATTCCTTTTTAACATCAAGAGACATTTCATCATCAATTTCATCATTATCTAATTGAGTAGAGTGGGATGATGAGGATACCTCCGTTCCTCTTGCCATAAGGCAAGTGACGTTCTTGGAGGAAGAGTTCTCATTTGAAGAGTCGAAGAGTGAGAGTGTCGGTGTAGAGGTGGTAGCTAGAGCAGCCATACCATGTGAGGTTTCTTCTTCTTCCTCATCTTCACCATCTTCATTATCGGAGGAGTATTCTTCATGAGTGATCAAGACAATTTCTCCCGATTTCTTGTTGATGGGATTCTTTTTGATGAAAGGTTTCTTGTAGGGTCCCTTGAGAGTCTTCTTCAACACGAGATTCCCACCGTTATCTTCTCTCTTCTCATAGGGGCAGCTTGCCACAAAGTGGTAGCGGTCACCATAATTGAAGCAAGTTCTCAACCTAGTGGCATTCTCTCTTTTCCCATTTGGATTGCTTCTTCATTGCTTTTCCATCTTGGCCTTGCGGGATTCTTCCAAAAGTTCTTTGCATAGAAAGCCATATATTGACTATGAGCAATCTTGACATCATCGGGATGGTCCAAGGAGAGGCCTTCATCACTATCATCTTCATCTTCAAAGTCCACAACTTTGGCCTTTAAAGCAACATTGACCACATTGCTCATACCGAGGGCACGAGCACGGGCATCTTTGGCGTTCTTGGCGGCGACCTTGAAAGCGGCCATCTCTTGCATAACTTCATTTGAGGTCATGAGATGGTAGTTGTGTCTTCCTTGTAAGCTCTTCAAGTCAGTGGGCTCAAAAGGCATGAGTGCAGTCACATATTTCCTTTTTATCCATGCATCATCCACATGTGAGGCACCCACATTTCTAAAAGCGGTGGCGGTGGTCTTGAGCCTTCGATACATGTCTTCGTGATCTTCACCTTCTTTCATGTAGAAACCTTCGGCTTCATTGCTTAGAGCATCATATCTGTTCCTCCTCATACTCTCATTTCCAATAAACAACACAGTGAGAGCATCCCAAGCTTCCTTGGCAATGCTAAAGTGCTCAATGTGTGGATAATCCTTTGTTCCAATCCTTGTTGAATCATATGCAAAGTAGTGGCATTGAGTTGACTATTGACAACCTCTCTTCTTGTCAAGTTGTTTGGATCCCCAATAAAGAGTCCATGCTCGATGATGTTCCATAGTTCAATGCAAGAGCTGCGCATATGAGTTCTCATTAGTGATTGCCATTGAGCAAAAGTAGCAGACTCTTCTAGCTTAGGTGGGTCACCTCTATTGTACACATGAGGGTGAGGGATGGGAGGATCGGGAGAGTACCAAGAATCACGGTGCTCGCCCTTCCCCCCATCAAGTCGTGTGGAGGAATTAGCATTGTCTAGTTTATCCCCTACCACCATACCTTTGGGGGATACCGGAGTATTCCCTTTAGGTACGGATGGTAGTTCCTCTTGAGGAGATGGGGGTGATGAGCCATCTTTGTCTTTAAGAAGTTGCTCAAGCATCTTCTTGACTTCGTTGACCAAGGAAGAGCTCAATCTTGTTTCCAAGTTTCTGAGATCTTCCATGGTCACCGGGGTTGACTCACTACCACCATCCCCTTCTTGGCTACCCATATTCTCTTAGGCGGTAAAGCCCGAATAAAGAGCCGAGGCTCTGATACCAATTGAAAGGATCGTATGGGCACCTAGAGGGGGGGGGGGTGAATAGGTGCTACTTGAAATTTTCTTCTTTTTCAAATTAAGGTTTGGCAATAAGGTAAATTCTCTAGATAATGCAACTATGGTGAATTTACCTATATGACAAATATGCAAGAGCTACCACAACACAAAGTAGTAACAAGTAAGTAAGGTGCGGTAAAGGATAGAGGTAAACGAAAAGTGGACGCGGAGACACAAGGATTTGTTTCCCGTAGTTCCTTCCTTTTGAGGGAAAGTACGTCTACGTTTGGAGAGGGGGTGGTTTCAAACCACCAACGCCACTAGAGGCCTCCCTTGTTCTCTGATGAATCTCACCCCAACGGGATCGATTCACCTTCCACTATATCGGCAACCTTCAAGGTGGAAGCCGGCACCGTTACAAGTTTGGGGCACACATCCACAACTTAACCGGAGGCTCCCAAATACAAGCAAGCTGTCAAAGCAATCAAAGACAAGCTTGTAAGAACAAAAACAAGATCTAGGGTTTCCAACAAAACACTAGAGTAAAGGGGCCCTCAATGAAATGAGGGGGAAATGAAGATCTCTTTTGGTGAAGTAGTAGATCGGGGCCTCCTCTTTTTATTCCCCAAAGATCAAGGACTTTGGGTGGTTGGATGAGGAGATCTTGAGAATTTGAGTGGCTCCAATGGACTCCAATGGTGGGCAATGACTTTAATGAGCTGAGCACTTTGTCCCAAGGTAGGTGGAGGGGTATTTATACCCCTCCACAAAATCTGACCGTTGATGCATTTACTGTAGCGGTAGTACCGGAAGTTCAAGCGGTACTACCGGAGAACTCCGGTACTACCGGACCTGGTACCGGACCATCCTTTTTCAAACTGCATCAAGTCCTGCCCCCAGCGGTACTACTGTTGTTGCTACCAGAAAGCGGTAGTACCGCTTGAGGCAACCGGTACTACTGGACCTGGAGGGATCAGCACTTTTCCATACGAAAAACTCTCTGTCACGCCAGGTAGCAAAACGCGGTACTACCGCATTTTGCTACCGGCGCAGACAGAGGCTTTTTGCAACGTACAAAACTCTCTGTCACGCCAGGTAGTGAAATGCGGTACTACCGCATTTTGCTACCGGCGCAGACAAAAGCTTTTTGCAACGTACAAAAAGTCTCTGTCACGCTAGGTAGTAAAATGCGGTACTACCGCATTTTGCTACTGGCGCAGACAGAAGCTTTTTGCAACGTACAAAAAGTCTCTGTCACGCCAGGTAGTAAAATGCGGTTCTACCGCATTTTTCTACCGGCGCAGACAGTAGCTTTTTGCAACGTTCAAAAAAGCTTCTGTCCTGAGCAGTACTAAAATGCGGTACCGGAGCAGGCAAAAGCTTTTGACAAACTGTAAAAAAGCTTCTGTCGCGCTAGGTACTAAAATGCGGTACTACCGCTTTTTAGTACCAGGCACGGCAGAGACTTTTTGACAGTTAGTCACTTGCTTCTGTCTAGTCCGATAGCAAAAAGCGGTACTACCGGTTTTTGGTACCGCGCCAGGCAGACAGTTTCTGAATGTTTGCAAACCTTTTTAATGTACCTGCGACACACTTAGCAAATCATTAGTCCGATATGTGTGTTGTTATTAAACACCAAAATCACTAGGGATAGCAAATGCTCTTTCATCTATTCATCCTTATCATGATGACTTTCATGATCAAGCTAATGTAGCTTATAAAGATGAATCGTGAGTATAACGTTACTTTCCAAAACCCTTTTGGATGATTAGGATGTCTAGCATCTCCAACCTTTGTAAATTCTCATCCAATATGAGAATATACATTATACTCTATCATATTGCAACCAAAACATTGTTTCAGATATTATTATATCTGCCACACATGATGGTTTCTGAAACAATTCTTTCAGCTCCTAGATAAACTTGATATTAAAACAATCAAGAATCATGGAGGCAAACATGATACTTAAGATACTAACACTGGAATTGTTACTCTTGATTTAATACCAATTATTAAATTTCACGGAGTAAACAGAGTTTACTGAAAGTTTGCAATAGGACTTTAAACTTTAGATTGACACTCAACACAATACGATACCAGTTCGTAAAGTAAATATCCAGAATTCTATAGTTTTATTATCTCAAGTACAACTATGCATAAGGTGGTGAACGAATGTCAATGACTACAACAAATTATGCAAATTCACTTTGATTTAATTTATGATAAATTGAGTTCTACTAATCCAAATTAGAAATGAACTCCCACTCAAAAACGACATCCCTCGTTTCTTTTTGGTGATTACATGAACCAAATCCACTATACCAAGTCCGATCATCACGTGAGTCGGTGTAGCTTCAAAGGCGAGCATAAAATGGGCATCATATCTAACATATGACTCATGCTTAACCTTTCGTTCTGTGTTCCAAGTCCATGTTTGTACATGCTAGGCTCGCCAAGTAAGAACCTTAGTATTCGCGTGTGTAAAACTGTCTTACACCCGAGATATGCTCGTGGATTCAAGTACACCCGATCATCACGTGATGTCTTGAAGCGACGAAACATTGTCGGTGCATACTTAAGGAAGAACACATTTTTATCTTCATATCTAAATGAGGGATCATCTTATTATGCTAATAAAATGCCAAACAAGCAATATAAGATGCAATCAAACATCACATGTTTGTAAGTGAAGTGATATGGTTCCCGCATATGATCTCCATCATGTGCATCGTCGTATGATCACTATCATACCTCTATGTGTAAGGCCAAGGTCTATGGAAATTACACGTTATGTGTGTTGTAAGAGTATCATCTCATACTTTTACTTACAACATCACCATATCATAACACTAGCCCAGCAACAATCTAAACTAGACGCCTCTAATTTATCCATTGCAAGTTTTACGTGGCTTAGGGCTTTCGAATATAGAACCGTTCTTACCTACGAACATGAACCACAACGAGGATAACCAAATTGTTGACAACTCGTTGCAAATTATATATTGACTATAGTAGGAGAGACAGACACCCGCTAGCCACTTATGCAAAACTAGTTGCATGTCAAGCGTGGAACAGGTCTCATGTGCGAGGACATGTAAAGTTTGTCCGGCCCGCTTCATCCCACTATGCCACCAATATCCAAAGTACAACTAATAAGCAATAAAATGATCATCATCGCCCACATACTCATATGTGAACTACCCGTACAAAGCATCTACGCATAGATCCGGCTCTGATACCATTGAAGGGTTCGCGGCATAGAAAACAAAAAATTTCCTATGATGGGAACAACTATGTACCAATATCTATCTACTAGATACAAGCAACGGGCGAATATACATCCGTAGAGAACATACCCTTGAAGACCGACAAAGCTTAATGAGTCCAAACTCGTGGTTGATGTAGACGATCTCTTGCCGATCTCAAGATCGAGAGGAAGTCCTAGCGCCGCAAAACAGCAGCGCATCCGTGCTCGCACACACGTACAAGACACTGCGCAACCTCCGCCTCCTCGCTCCAGTGATGCAGCGGAAGAACAACCCTTTCTTGCCGAATAGCCACCGGGAACATGTATCTCGCTAGTCCGAGACCATGGAGAATAAATTCTAGAGGGGGAGAGAGATCCTTCACGAGGAGGTGTGAATGACAAGTGAGAGGAGGGGGTCCTTTTATAGGGGAGGGGGCAGCCCAAGGTGGCATGGCTGCCGGCCAAGGAGGGTGCCCCCACCTCTCCCTCATTCATGTGGTGGAAGCTCCACTCACATGAAAACATCTCCAATCACAATTCCACTCACATGCATTAATTTTCCACCAAAATTAATGCAAGCTCTCATTTAAATAAAACTCTTTTATTTATTTATTCATAATTTTGTTAATTACTTTAATTAACAAACATTCACATAAAACCCCTTGCTAGTATTCAATTTCACATGCAGAACCAGTTTCAGCAATTTCAACCGAAATAGTTTCGCTGTCTAGTGAAATAAATTCCTGCGCTTATTATTCTTTCCGGCATGAAACTTTTGCTCTAATTGGATGTCAGTGTCCCTTAAGTGTGCCACCCTAAGGTTCGCGAATAATGCGGACATGATCGAGACCTTTCTCCGATCAATAATCAGAAGCGGGACCTGGAGATCCATACTGACTCCCACACATTCAACGATGACTTTCCTGCGATCGTCGTAAACTTTTACGCTAGTATTTTAATCCCTTTGTTTCACAATATATTACATGTCCAAGATTCGATCATCGGTATCTCCATACCTAGTTTGATCTCGTTACCGACATGCACTCTTTTCTTGTTCCCGTGATATAACATTCTAGTGATCAAATCACTTGCTTGCAAGCTAATCAATGTGATACCACCGAGAGGGCCCAGAGCATATCTATCCATCATCGGGACGAACAAATTCCACTCTTGATCCATGAGTCTCAACATAACACTTTAGTAGTTTTGAAGCCATCTTTATAATCACCCAGTTATGGTGTGACATTTGATGTCAACAAGAAACTCTTTCGGTGTTAGTGATTGACATGATCTCATGGTCTAAGGATTAGGATCACTTCGTAAGTTGTTATAGCAATATAAACTCAATGACTTTGATCGTAATGCTATACTTCGGATGAATGTTCATCACATAATTACACTAATGTTGTGATCTCGTTATTAACAACATCCAATGTCCATGATCAGGAAACATTTGATCATCTTGTTAATCAACGATCTAGTTTATAAGAGAGGCATAACTAGGAACTTCCTTTTTGTTTATTAAACACACATGTATTAATGTTTCCGTATTAATATAATTATAGCATGAAAATAAACATTTATCATAAACAAGGAATACAATAATCCTACTAGTCTGTTACCAAAACCATGGTCAGTCACTAGGCGATTAATATCTTTTAGGTTGCTTAGCAATTAAGCTCCTTGGATCGGACTAATGCAATAGGCATAGTGGCTCCTCGTGCTCGGGGGTCGTCGGTCTGCTAGCAAACAAGATCTTATCTATGTAGAACAAAGTATCATGTTGTCTGGGCCCTTAATTGGACAACAAGCATTAGGCATCCCACATATAGTCAAGCACACACAATATAGTAATTAAAATCAATCACAAACTAATCGAAAATTTATAGGCACATCACATCTCACCAATCCCCTACATCTCCCACGCCCGAAGGAACTTACTCACATATTAGAGAAGAAAGCATATCGATATAATTAAATAAAGGGAGTTCTTCTCGATATTACCGTGGAGATCCACAATAATAATAGAAAATCAATCCAACACAATGCAAGATAGGAAAAAACAATCTCAAACCCTAATCTTGCAAGGTGAAGATCTCTCTCTCTCAAGTACAAGTAATGGCTACGGGGGTGTGGTGGCCAGGAGGTTAAAGATCATGGAGCGAGATGAAGAACGTCTCCCTTTCGCACACGCATCCACGCCAGATCGAATCTGCGCACCCTGTAACCTTCGGTTCTGCCGTAATCAAGAGCAGACAAGCAGGAGTAGGGTTTTCCCTCCGGGGGCCTGAACCTGGGTAAATCTCGTGTCCCCTGGTTGCTTGTCTGTTAACCGTGCCACGATCTCCAGCATCCCCATCTTCTCCAAAACCCAAGTCCATAATAATGGGCATTGACGAGATTAAACCTCGTCACCCTTCTTCTCCGGATCTTTTCTTTCACCCTTCTGGATGGAACAACGGATGTTGTGTTTTCACGTATGCCTTCTTCATGAAATTTGGTCGTTTTGACAGGACGAAGGCGGTGGCAACTATATGGCGGGAACTATACGGCCAGAGAAAATGTTCCCGCTATATAGTTGGTCCTTAAACCTACTGGTTGCCTTCTCGATTGCTTCCAAAAAGAGACTTGCTTGTTTTCGCCTGAATATTGTATTTTTGTTGTTGAAACCTTTTGTTGATGTTCAGAACTTGAAACACACATTGAAAACCAAGTTTTCTTTGCTATCGAAGTATTAGCTTTAGGTAAAGCTAGAAAACCATAAAATCAAGACGAAAAACCATCAATAAAAACCATTTAAAATGTATCGAATCTCACAGCTATCAACTCCCCCAAGCTTAGATGTTGCTCGATCTCGAGTGACAAGAAAATAGAGAAGAATAGCAGAGATTAAAAACTGAAATAATAGGACTTACAAGCTCGAATTGGTGCCAAATTCCTTTCTTCATTATTCCTGCAATCTTAAACATGATCATACAAGTATTCACAAGATTACACTGAGTCCACTTCCTAACCACGTATATATTGCTAGCGAATAAATTATATTCCCGAGCAAGTGTCAATAGTTTAGCTAGGAAAGTGAAACAAATTCTTTTGGTTTTTTCTCTTTGTTGAGAGATAAAAGACTTTTTGCTCTTGTTTATTTAATCAATTAATAATAGTCAAGTTAGCACCAGAAACATTCGATTTAAGAATAACTCATCTACTTCCACATTAAAATTTCAAGACTCTCAAAGCACCTTTTTCCTTTTCTTGCTTTTCAAAAATTTCAGCTCTTACATAGAAAAATCATGCCACTATTTTTAACATGTTAATTGGAGTTGTATTGCGTACTCGTGACCATGCCAATAGATAACTGTTGAGCAATAATGGGCCAGAGGAGTACTACAACTTCACTTGGAACGTGAGACCATGAGGAGACTAAAATTTTACTCGTCATAGCATTGCAGCTACAGACGCTTACATAACTCAATAGCCGAAATCAAGTGGTTTTCCACATTTAGATCGTTCATTGGCCAGTGGAGTTAATAGTTCCCCATGGAGCACGATAGTGTTGTAATGACACGCGTAAAGCAATATCTTACTTTAATTACTATAAAAAATAGTGGCATAATCTCTACTACTTTAAAGCGTCGATTTTATCAAACAATTCCATTCAAAAGTTCTATCAAGTCTATTACATTAAGCTCAAATGGGGTTGATTAGTTTCTAAAATCAAATCCTTTGGGCCAAACATAGACTCAAGTCATATTTTGGATGCTTTTTTTGTTGTAAAAATGTTAGAAATATTTAACCAAGTTCATTGCTCATTATTTCAAAGCTAAAAAGGAGACACTAGCAAAGAAATAGAATTTATAGGATAACAAGCTAAGTGTGGAGTGACTCAAGTCCAAGCGAGCAAATAGTTGTAGGGTCAATTTAAAATTGCAAAAGAGGTGATGAAAGGAATGTGATACCTCCTCTTACTTGCTTCATTCTTGTACTTGAGTTGAACCCCGCTATATTTCCCTATTGCCAAGTCACCTGAAATTGAGCAATCTTCGAGAGAAACAAAGAAACAAATTTCAATAGAAGTTACAACTAATTTTTGTGTGTTTTTGATTTAGGAATGCAAAACTGAGAGTAAACATGCAATTTTTGTAGAAGTAAAATAAATCAAAATAAGAAATAAAGATATGAATGCAAAGTTTGGAGGTTTTCAAACCTCCCCCAAGCTTAGGCTGTTGCCAGGCTTAGTTGTTGTCGTCATTCGGCGACTGGTACGGGTACTACTAGTAGTAGTTGGAGAAGTTGTTCATGAAGTGACTGAAGCTGTTAGTGAGGGAACTAACATCCTCATTCACTCCTTGAAGAGTGTGGTCGATCTCCCTAACGTGCTGGTTGAGCTGCATAAATTCTTGATAGGGGACGTTGTTGAACCCCTGCTGCTATTGCTGCTGATTAGGACATGGGTCCATGGTCCTTCCTATTGCTGCTGATGTCCTTCCCATGCAGGATTGTCCTGCTCCTGCTCGTGCTCATCCTGCTGCTCTCATTCTTTATCCTCTTCAGGGTTAGGCTGGAGCTCAGCCCTGATATCCATCACTTGGTCTCTGGTGAGTATCCAGTTGTTCTTCTCCATAATCGATAAAGCTTGTGGACAAGGCAGCGGCACCTGCTCATCCTGTGAGGCATCAAGATAACCAACCTGTTATGCTCAGAGCCTCTTGTTAGCTCGGTAAACACCGAGGAAGCCACAAGCTACTATATATTTGACATCCATAAGTATGGAGCCGTCAACAGGTGGCATAAAAGGTATTGAAATTCCACTGGCTTGGACAAGGTGGTTTACCAATCTACTACTGCAAATGTCACCTTTCTTTTTGTTGCTCTGGTGGCGGAGGTGCTGGAGGAATAGAGCCATAGGATTGGGACTCCGCGGTGCATCGGGGAAGCGTGCCTTGGTGATCATGGCCATGTCTGCATTGGCCATGGAACCGGTATCTCCTCTTCCCAACAGAGTGTTGGTGAGAAACAAGGCGAAGTAGCGGATTGTCGGGTTCTGAATGGCAGACATCTTCTTCTGGTAGAAGTCCCTGCCACCGTTAACAGAAATAACCTCTCAAGTTTCTCCACTTGAGACGCTATATAAATTTGTAACAGTTGATTCCCCATCATGAGGGAATCTAAAAGCATCACAAAATTGTTGAAAAGAGATTTGATATAGCTTCTAGTTTATGGTGAAGCTTACCGTGCACGCATTACCTTTCTCCCTGTAGTCATCGTAGAAGGAGGCGAGGAACTCAAAGGTGAGATTAGTGTAGGTGTAGTGGCTTGCGTATGCGAGGAGTGATAGCCCTGCACTTGCACACATGTGGTCGAAATCCGTCCTCAACCCTGCCGCGGTGAGAAAAGCTTCATCTGCCCAACGTGTGGGCATCACCCGCCTTGATGAAACCATGGCGTACTTGTTGTCGAGCTCAGCCCGGAGTCCCGAGCCCTCACCACGCTGGCGCTTGCTCTTGCGGAAAATGCTACCAAGCTTGTTCATCTTGATGTACTAAAAAATTTCAACATAAAACCTTAGGCATATAGTTCCTACATGATATACGAACGATTCTACGTCGAGAAATTTAATCCTAACGTGAGAAATCAAAAAGGAAAATCAAACAAGCTTGAGTTCATCCACTAGATCAATGTGATAGTTTCAACCATGGAATTCTGAAATAAAGCATAGATAGGGAGACAAACATACCGATCTGTTGATTCCCCAACTCAAACGAACGAAATCCACGAAGAATCGAGAATTCTAGGTGGGTTTTGAGGAGTTTGGAGAGAGAACATGAGAGAAATAGTGAGGAGGAGGAAGAACCCTAGTCCTGCCGGCTCATTTAAGTGGTCGTGCGAACTATACGGTAGGAACTATATGGGCGGGATATGTAGTTCCCGTTGTATAGTTGCGGCGGCAGCGAAAATTAGGATTTCTTTTCGCCAGATCCCAACTATACGGGTGCAACTATACGGCTGGACCAAAAAGGTCATGTCATATAGTTGGTCGTTAAACCTTTGGGAGCATGCTTTTTCGACCAAATTTTCAGAGATTCACTTTTTAATCTGATCAGTATGTTTAGGCTAGTTTTTGTAGATAAAACTCAAATTTAATTTTTACACTTAATCTACGCTTTTTCCGTCGATATTCTACTACTTTTTGACAGCTGCATCTTTACGGGCGCACTTCCGCAAGGATGTCTGTAAAAAGTGATAGGAATACGATGAACATTTTATTCTTAACTATTTTATTAATGTGCTGGGTTAACTTCCATCAAGCATTTTATTAAGAATGGTCGAATATTTCAACCTTCTCTCTCTTCTTGAATTCTTACATTGGGTTGCCCCTTATCAAGGGCACTGACCAGTTCAACTCATTTTGTCGGTGGAATATACCTTTCTCTTGCTTCTAGCTTCTTTGAGAAATACCGGATGATTTTAGCATCATAAACATTGAAGATTATTTTTACCTTAGGACAATCAACTGAAGCTCCTACAGTATGAAGAAAAGGTCTTCCAACTATTATAGATAATTTTTCATCCTCTGGCATTTCAAGAATAATAAAATCAGTGGGAATAACATGCTCATCTATTCCAAGTAGAACATCCTGAATCATACCAATGGGTTTTTTAGTGGATTTGTCAGCCATCTGTAAAGTGATAGAAGTAGGGGAATACTCCCCCAATCCTAACATTTTTGTAGAGGAAATATGGCATTACACTAACTCCTGCACCTAAACACACAAGGCATTATGAATATCAGTTTTTCCAATTGACCATGAAATATTTGGTATTCCGGGATCTCCCGATTTAGACAATAACTTCCCATTAGCAGGATAACTAGTCACCATGGCAAGGGTTTCAGTTATTTCTTTCTTTCTATTAAGAATATCATGGAGAAATTTAGAATAGGTAGAAACTTATATTGCATCTACACATGGAATTTCTAGACGGATATCACCAAGTGCCTTTTTGAAAGAGTCTTAGATTACTTGATCTGCTGCTTTCTTTTTGCGATCTGGATATGGAAGTTTTTGCTCACCTTTCTTATTCTTGTCTTTTACCTTTTGTGGAGGATGAGGCTCTTTAGTTGTTTTCTTTTGTTGCTTATTATCGCTATTCTTCTTTTCTACTACAAGAACTTCATCTTCATTGCTTATCTCTTTTTCTGCTCTTGGATGAATAGCCTCTGCATCAGAGTCATAGCGGTCATCCTGTGCATCATTTTGCTCCTCCAAGATTTGGTCTTGTGTTTCTTGAGTAGTTTCATCTTGAGGATCCACCAATGTGTCATTTTCTTGGATTGCTTTGAGCAAGGATTTTTCCCTTCGATCTTTTTCAGCTTCATATTCTGGTTGTCCTAATGGTCCTGTAACAACTGCACCCCCCTTGTAACAACATTAGTAGAAACAGGAATATTTATATCATCTTGAAGAAAAAATGGATTACCAGATGCTATTTGTTCACATTGCGTTTCAATCATACTAAGGTACTTGTGAAATAATTTTATTTCTTGGCCAATCTCATCATAATCTTCCGTGAGTTCTGTCAAAATCTTCTTATGTCTTTGAAATTTCTTATGCAAGTTATTATGAGATTCGGAATGTCGATGTTTTAATTCTTGAAAAACTTTCCTAGTTTCATCTTCTTTAGTAAAAATCTGTAACAGATCTACATTGTTTTCCAAGGTATACCTTTTTCTTTCATTGTTTTGTGTACTTTAGGCATAAGATCAGGAGTTATACGAAGTATTCCTTTTTCCAGCTGAGTACCAAAATCAGGATTATAAGCAGAATCATTCTTAGCCCTAGTGGACATCAATTCCAAACAGGCTTTAGCAGTTAAAGTATTTATCGATCCTCCTACTGATAAATCAAGAAACTCTCTGCATTGAATATTAATATTGTGGTAAATTAAGTGGCAAATAGTTGATTCAGAATAGCCATGATTAGGAATACTATTGATCATTCCAAAAAATCTATCTCAAGATTGTGGGTAGTTTTCTCCCACGTTCTGACTGAAGTTGCCTATACTCTTTCTAATTTCAGTTACCTTTTTAAAAGGATTAAATTTGTTTATGAATTTGAAAATATAATTTTCCCATCAATTAATGTAATAACGAGGGAGAGAATATAACCAGTCTAGAGCTTTGCCTTTAAGAGATCAACAGAATAATTTTAGAAGAGAGAAATATCTAGGCAAACCTTTTGGTACAATTGATGTTATCACATTATCGAACTCTCTAAGATATCATCTTGGGTCTTCATCTTCCCTTCCACTAAAAGATTTTTCCTGCAAAATTTTAATAATATCACCATCAAATTCATATATTCTCTAACTCCGGGATTAGGAAATTTTTTTGGTTGTTTAAGATAAGCAGGATTTGAAGCACTATATTCTCTGAGAGTTTTCTCAGGTTTATTGGGAGTTGTCCTGTGAATGGACATGATTTCCATGAAATCACTCAGTTTTTGAACTTCAACCTTATTTGATCTCAAAAGTTTTTAAAATATTTCTTCGCGCCTTTGAACAGGCACTCGCTCAAAAAAATCTGGTAGATAGGTCCTACCAGAGCATGTAAACCCTTTTTCTCCTAGGGAGACTATTTGGTAATAGTAACACCTGGAATGTCAAGAGACAAACACTTAGCGCTTAGCTCCCTGGCAACGGCGCCAGAAAATAGCTTGATGACTGCAAGTGCACAAATCGTTTGTAGCTAGTTTCCAAGTTAAGATATTGATCCCACATGGAGCCCAAAGGAAAGTGTTTATGAATGAAGTCTCTGTAACACTCAAAGTTTTCATAGGTCTTCGAGTGAATTGACTGCAAGTGTTGAAATAAGAATAAAATCTGGATTAAACTAAATGTATTTAAATAAAACTAAATTGTAAACTTTAGAAATAAAAAGCATAAAAGTAAAGAATGATTTAATTGTTTTTTCGCAGATGACAAAGCAGGCGCGGGGAGATACAGTTCATGGTGATAGTGAGTGTGCCAAATGGATGAGTGATAAGTGTAAAAATTATAATATTATAAGTATATGTGTAGGCGAGCAACCCATAATTAGCCAGAACTCCTCTTGGTAGATTTCATCCCAACTTCAATAATACTACTAGTCTATTAACAAAACCATGGCCAGTCAATAGGCGAATAAGATCCTTCAGGTTGCTTAGCAATTAAGATCCTTGGATCGGACTAATGCAATAGGCACATTGGCTCCCCGTGCTCCTTGAGTTCAACTATTTTTTCATTGATATCCCCGTGTCACTCGGGGGTCGTCGGTCTGCTACCAAACAAGATCTTATCTATATAGAACAAAGTATCATGTTGTCTGGCCCCTTAATTGGACAACAAGCATTATGCATCCCACAGATAGTCAAGCACACACAATATAGTAATTAAAATCAATCACAAACTAATGGAAAATTTATAGGCACATCACATCTCACCAATCCCGTACATCACCCACGCCCGAAGGAACTTACTCACACATGAGAGAAGAAAGCATCATCGATATAATTAAATAAAGGGAGTTCTTCTCGATATTACCGTGGAGATGCACAATAAAAATATAAAACCAATCCAACACAATTCAAGATAGGAAGAAACAATCTCAAACCCTAATCTTGCAAGGTGAAGATCTCTCTCTCTCTCTCTCAAGTACAAGTAATGCTATGGGGTGTGGTGGTTAGGAGGTTCAGGATCATGGAGCGAGATGAATAATGTCTTCCCCTTCTTCTCCGGATATCTTCTTTCTCCCTTCTGGATGGAATGGCGGCTGCTGTGTTGTGTTTTCACGTATGCCTCCTTCACGAAAGTTGTTCCTTTTGACAGAAAGAAGGCGGTGGCAACTATATGGCGAGAACTATATGGCCGGATAAAATGTTGTCGCCGTATAATTGGTTGTTAAACCTACTGGTTGCCTTGCTCGATTGCTTCCAAAAATAGACATGCTTGTTTTCTTCTGAATATTGTATTTTTTCTATTGAAAACTTCTATTGATATTCAGAACCTAAAACACACATTGAAAACCAAGTTTTCTTTGCTACCGAAGTATTAGCGTTAGGTAAAGCTAGAAAACAATCAAATCAAGACAAAAAACCATCAATAAAACCATTAAAAATGTATTGAATCTCATAGCTATCACGAGGTGTCTTTACACTCTTGCAACAAATTCAGCTCTCGGTCCAGTACATCAAGTGCTCATTTGACAAGCAAGAGTTGGGATATCTTGACCATGTTATTGGCATGGAGGGAGTGTCTACTGACCATAGCATGGTGCAGCCTTTCCTCAAGTGGCCAACTCCATCAGCTGTCAAAGCTTTGCGAGTTTTTTTGTTTGATAGGATATTACAAACATTTCATAAGAACTCATGGCATCCTTGCACAACTTTTGACACAGCTGCTTAAAAAAGGTGCTTTATTCCTTTGGGGCCCTAAACAAGACAAAGCCTTCAAGTTGCTCCAGCTGGCAATGGCACAAGCCCCTGTCTTAGCTATTCCTGACTTTTCTCTAAGTTTTGTGCTAGAGACAAATGCCTGCAACACTAGAATTGGTGCTGTATTGATGCAAAAGGACATCCGGTGGCTTACTTAAGTCAGTCCCTTTGTACATGCAACCAGGCATTATCAACGTATGAGAAAGTGCATTTGGCCATCATCTTGGCGGTTAAAAAATGGAGGGCATATCTTCAACATAGTGAGTTCACTATTATCATAGATCATCAAAGTCTGCTACACCTCACTGATCATAGGTTGTTAACTAGTATATGACACAAAGCATTTGTCAAACTACTTGTTTTGTAGTGCTTTATCTTGACAGAATGATATTACCAACATTGATGTTGTCTCCTAAGTTACTCCAGCATGGATGGATATTCCTTTGTTAGGGTACAATGATGATCCTTAGGATTAGAAGTTGATATCTGAGCTCAGTGTGTTGCCTAATCACATGAACAGTGAAGGGTTCCTCTTACATGATGGGTTGTTAATATATAAAGGTTGAATTTGGGTGGGTACCAGTCTCATTGCTCAAAACCACATTTAAGCTCGTCACTAGAGTGGTCTTTGTGGACACTCTAGCATTAGATAAACCTATGAATGGGTGAAGCAGTTGTTTGCCTAGCCCAAATTGAAACAAACTGTAATCCAGTTTGTGACTACTTGTTCAATTTGCCAACCAGCTAATATGGAACATGTGAAGGTACCAGGGAAGTTACAACCATTGCCAATACCGAGTTATCCTTCAGAAATGATCAACCTGGACTTTGTTAAAGGACTTCCTAAATCCCATGGTTATGATGTGAAATTGGCCGTGATTGATCGTTTCTCTAAGTATGGACATTTCTTGCCTCTATCTCACCCATTCACATCACTGCAAGTGGCCGCAGTCATATGTCAACAACATATACAAGCTACATGGCCTTCCTCGGGTGATTGTGTCTGATCGATATCACATTTTCACTAGTACATTATGGCGCGAGTTGTTTTCATCTGACAGATACATCCTTGCATGTGAGTTCTTCTTACCATCCCCAAACTAACGGTCAGATAGAGCAGCACAATCAGTGTCTAGAATAATTCTTGCGATGTGGTTCGCCATCAAATTGTCAAGGTGCAACATAGGATGAAAGGTGCAAGCTGATACAAACCGTAGTGAACGTCAGTTTGAAACTGATGATCTGGTTTACCTTAAGCTACATCCATTCATTCAACAATCTGTGGCTCAATGCTCCAACGACAAACTATCTATGCGCTACTTCGGCCCATACAAGATCCTGGTGTGTGTGGGTGCGGTGGCATACATGTTAGAATTACATGCTTCCAGTAAAATACACCCAGTGGTACATGTGTCCCTCCTCAAGAAGCACGCTCATGCACTGGTGGTGGTTGCACTTGACGAAGACCTGCATTAGTGATGGAGGAGACACGCCATGTTGCTACTGATCTGCAGGAAGCCTCAGCATGAGGACATGCCGCTCCTTAAGGGGAAGGGATTGTTAGGAATACGACAGTACATGGTCTAGGTTCGTCTTCTTCCTTATTGGGCGGTTGATACGTCGGAAACGTATCTATAATTTTGATGTTCCATGCTTGTTTAGTATCTACTTTGCTTTTCTTTGTCTACACTGAAGGAAATATGCCCTAGAGGCAATCATAGAGATGATTATATTTCATATGTATCCATGAGTTATTGTAATGTTCCTTGAATATCCATATCAGGCAACTTGTATTGATTGGAAATTATGTGAATTGTTTGTGAAACTCTTTACTTGTATGGTTATTTAATAGTTGTCCCTAGTCGGAGTTCATGTGAGGACACATGTGAATATTAGACTAGCACATCGATTGGTTGATGACTATGTTTTGCAAGTCATAGACATGGAGATGTCAAACCAATGATGTGCACACATGTTATGAACATGGGGTTGGACTGACCCAACTTGAGACTAGCAATTAGTTGCAGCTCTCTCTCTACACATCGTGTACGTTTTGTCCTTAGACCTGAGATTGTCGCATGTACTTGAGATGTGGATCGACCTACTTTGGGGCTATCAAACGCTGCACCGTAACAGGGTAGTTATAAAGGTAGCTTTCGGGTTTGTCCTGAAGCATGCTACAAGGCATGGTCAATCAAGATGGGATTTGCTCCTCTCTACTTGAGAGAGATATCTCTGGGCCCCTCGAGTGATCAGATCCACAAATGCATGGCCGTGCTACATATGGTTAAGAGTTAACCTAGTAAAGGGATTCCGAATCACGGTATCGAGAAAGGGAGGTCAGCTTGGAGCTATACCAAATATCGTGAGGCAAAAGGAAAGACATGTACTAAACCTTGTGATGGTTCGTCCGATATGATCTTTGTATGCGTTTAGGAATTGGCACGTCTTGCTAGAGGCCGCTACCAACTATTGACAGAATAAGTGTATTCTTGTCATGTCTATACGCATATGAACCTATAGGGTCACACATTTAAGGGGCTGGAAGCCTAATGAGGATTGGATCCGAATTAGAACAGGCTTAGGCTACTAATGGGCTGCTAATGTAGAAGCCCACTAGGGACACCTGTATAAGAGAGGGTGGGGCGAGCTTGCCAGGGTTAGACCTGAGATCATTCCACCCAGCCGCCACTCCTCATGACTATGTCGCGCGCGTGGACCTAGCAGTCCGGCGTCTGACGCTTCCACCCTGTACGTGTGGATACCTCGGAGGCGCTGTATCTGTAGCGCTTGGATGAGCCGCGCAAGGGGAGATTCTCATGGGACGAGGACAAGGAGGAGACGTGGAACGTCTACACTGCCTCGACGCGCTTCATCAATTCTGCAACTGCGCGTCTAGTGGTAATCCCGTGATCTATGACAATAGTAATCATGGTATATGTGGTAGAATTTTTTTGATTTGCGCTAGTGTAGCCTACCCGTATTCCTTCAGTGGTATCAGAGCCGATGCTGTTCAGTTATATGTTCGGGATGTTTGCATATGGTGATATGCAGATTGATATGAATGAAGTGATCGTTTATATGGCGGTGGTCCAGGATTGATCTATGATCTTGCTTTCCGTGATTGTGATTCTGAGGTTGTCGAACGACTTACCCCTACCGGTCGGTTTTCGCCATCGGGGTAGACAGTGACACATAAATCCTGTTGAATCACGCGAAGATCAATATGATTGATCGAATCGGAACCTAGATCTAAAATCGATGTACCGTGATCAAAGGAGTTTGATTGAATCGGGACAGGAGTCGGTTTATGGTAAATTTGATTTGCCGATCAAAATCCTTAAAGAAAATTGTGAAGATTCGATCTCTCATTTTTCACGGTTTTGTATCTCGTTCGAACCCCGCGGGGGGAGACCCCCTAGACCCCCCTTAATCGTAGCCCCTTTTGTATCTCGTTAAGGTAACTAGGTGCTGCGATGTCACATGATCTGGTAGAATGCGATTCTATGCAGAACTTGTTTTTGCAGGATGTATGTGATCAGTATGGACCATATATGTATGTGATGCATGTATGAAATTTTGCATGACCTGCGTGTCATGAGTAGGAAAACACGGCTGGAGCCATATGTGTTGTCATTTATTGTAATGGCCTACGTGCCAACTTATGATGATCCCAATACTATGTAATTTTGATTACTAGCTGTTAGGAGTAATAGCTTGTATTAGTTCTTGGAGGACTCATCACTTGGAGGATGTCTCATATGGAACATGAAGATGGTGATCATCATGGTGGGCAGGTTCTATGGCGATGGAGATCACCATGAGAAAATGGGCCATACTGTGTCACATCTATGTGAATGTTATTCTTATGTGTTTTACTACTATGCATGCTTAGATGATAGAAGTAGAACGATCCCTCGCAAAGTTTAAGTTAAACCATGCCCTTCCAACCAAACCTTGCACCATCCTATGCCATGTATAATTGTTGGTGGGCCTATGAAATTAGGATGCCGCGGTTTTCCTTGGCCGGATGGATTTGTATCGGATACCTACACGCATAAGGGTTGGTGAGCTTGACAAGGTCATCTTAATAGTTAAGGACCTTTGGGGCATAAAGGTTGGGCGCCTAGTTTTGACATAGAGATGTCACCCAACAACAAGAGTCATATGTGATATGATTAGCAAGTGTTGCTTACCGATTTACCTTGTCTTCTAGCAGTGATGCTAAAGCTCACTAGTCGACTTGTTAATTGTGGATCTTGAATCACTTAGTATCAATAGAGGGATATTGATTTAAGTGGGGGTATATGCTATTAAATTGTTTAATATGTTTTACTCTTTCATGGTTACATGGCTTAGTATTTTGCATATTTTTTGTTGTAGATCAATGGCACCAAACACTACATCACCTTTCTCTTTGCGTTCGATTCTTGACAAAGATAAAATAAATGGAACAAACTATTCGGATTGGGTCCGTAACCTGAGAATTGTTCTCAGGTCTGATAAAAAGGAAACGGTTCTGGATACCCCAATCCCCGATGAACCTGCAATGCATTTGCTGCCCTCAAGAATGCCTACAAGAGAGCATGTGATGATTCTCTTGAGGTTAGCTGTCTTATGCTTGCATGCATGGAACCTGAACTCCAAAAGAAGTTTGAGGATTAGGAAGCGTATGATATGATCGTCGCGCTTAAGGACATGTTCCAAGATCAGGCAAGGACTGAGAGGTACAATGTTGCCAAGTCCTTTGTCGAATGCAAGCTGGTAGAGGAAGCAGCTGTAGGCCCCCATGTGATCAAAATTGTTGGTTACAGTCAGACTTTGGAAAATCTTGGTTTTCCACTAGGCCAAGAGTTGGCCACTGACTTCATTTTGGCGTCTCTTCCATCCAGCTATGGGCAGTTCATTTCGAACTACCATATTCATGGGGTGGAGAAGGGCCTTAATGAGTTATGCGGGATGCTGAAAACAGCAGAAAGTGACATGAAGAAGTGTGCAGGGCATAGCCATGTGATGGCTGTGCAGAACAAGCCTAGCTTCAAGAGAAAGGGTACTTCTTGGAAGAAGAAGGGCAAGGCTAAGGATACGATCCCTAAGCCTGCACCCAAGCAAAAGGCTGGACCTGTAGAAGACACCGAGTGCTTCTTTGTCATGAACATGGCCACTGGAAGAGAAACTGCAGCAAGTACCAGGCTTCTTTGAAGAAGAGTGGAAGTAAGAGTACTTCCCACTCAGGTACGCTTGTTGTAAATGTTATGGACATTCTTCTCGCTGATTCTTATGTTAACTCTTGGGTATTTGATACCGGATCGGTTGCTCATATTTGCAATTCAATGCAGGGGCTAATAAGGACTAGAGAAGTGCAGAAAGGCGAAGTGGATTTTCGCGTCGGAAATAAAGCAAGGGTTGCTGCATTGTTCGTCGGCGTCATGCAACTTCACCTTCCGTCAGGATTTATTATGGAGTTGAATAATTGTTATTACATTCCAAGTATGGGTCGAAACATTTTATCACCTTCATGTTTGATGAGGGATGGTTATTCATTCGCGAGTGCAAACAATGGTTGTGTAATCTCTAAGAATGATATGTTTATGGCTAATGCTCCCATTGTGAATGGGTTATTTATTTTAAATCTTGATGATGCATCTGTTTACAATGTTAGTGCTAAAAGGCTTCGGTCTAATGATTTGAGTCCTACCTATTTATGGCATTGTCGTTTGGGGCATATAAGTGAAAAGCGCATGAAGAAGCTCCATGGTGATGGTCTTCTAACTTCGTTTGATTTTGAATCATACGAGACATGTCAGTCTTGTTTACTTGGAAAGATGACCAAGTCACCTTTTTCGGGTTTACCCGAGAGAGCGACAGACTTGTTGGAACTCATACATACTGATGTATGTGGACCAATGAGCACGACAGCTAGAGGAGGATATCACTACTTCATTACTTTCACTGATGATTTTAGTAGATATGGTTATGTCTACTTGATGAGGCATAAGTCTGGAACTTTTGAAAAGTTCAAGGAGTTTCAGAGTGAAGTAGAGAATCAACATGGCAAGAAAATAAAGGCCTTGCGATCTGATTGTGGAGGTGAAATTTGAGTCACGAATTTAGCGATCATCTTAAGAGTTGCAGAATTGTTCCACTACTTACGCCGCCCAGAACGCCTCAAAGAAACGGGGTCTCCAAACGGCGCAATCGAACTTTGTTGGACATGGTTCGATCTATGATGAGCCAGTCGGATTTACCATTATCATTTTGGGGTTAGCTCTAGAAATGGAAGCTTTCACACTTAATAGGGTACCATCTAAATCCGTAGTTAAGACACCATATGAGATGTGGACTGGAAAGAATCCCAGTTTGTCTTTTCTAAAGATTTGGGGTTGTGATGCATTTGTCAAGCGACTTCAATCGGACAAGCTAACACCCAAATTGGATAAGTGCATTCTTAGGGTATTACTTCTACAACCGAGAGGAGGGAAAAGTGTTTGTCGCTCGTAGCGGTGTTTTCCTAGAGAAAGAGTTTCTCACAAAGGGAACAAGTGGAAGGCCGGTGCGACTTGAAGAAGTTCAAGATGAGCTAGTTGGGGATGCTTCTACGAGTGATTCTATTGTAGCAGAACAAGTTGAGGAACCCGTGGCAACAAAAGCACCACAACCACGAAGGTCGGCGAGGCTCCGCGAAGCGTGGGAATTATTATTGTTAGAGAATGATGAGCCTGCGACCTATGCAGAAGCGATGGTGGACCCAGACTCTGAGAAATGGCTGATCGCCATGAGATCCGAGATAGAGTCCATGGGAGACAATCAAGTTTGGAACTTGGTTGACATGCCTGATGGTTTTAAAGCCATCGAGTGCAAATGTATCTATAAGAAGAAGATTGATATGGATGGAAATGTTCACATCCATAAAGCTCGACTTGTTGCAAAAGGTTTTCGACAAGTTCAAGGAGTTGACTACGACGAGACTTTCTCGCCCGTAGCGATGCTTAAATCTATACGGATAATTCTAGCCATTGCTGCACATTTCGACTATGAAATATGACAGATGGATGTCAAGACGGCTTTCCTAAATGGAATCCTAACTGAGGACGTGTATATGATGCAGCCCGAAGGTTTTGTCGATCCAAACAATGCTGGAAAGGTATGCAAACTTCTAAAGTCCATTTATGGGCTGAAGCAAGCATCTCGGAGTTAGAACATTCGATTTGATGAAGTTGTAAAGGAGTTTGGCTTCATCAAAAACGAACAAGAACCTTGTGTTTACAAGAAGGAAAGTGGGAGAGCGCTGGTATTTCTAATCTTATATGTAGATGACATATTGCTGATTGGAAATGACATTCCTATGCTCGAGTCTATTAAGACCTCGTTGAAAAATAGTTTTTCGATGAAGGACTTGGGAGAAGCGGCATATATTCTGGGCATCAAGATCTATAGAGATAGATCAAGGAGGCTAATTGGATTAAGCCAGAGTACATACATTGACAAAGTGTTGAAACGGTTCAGCATGGAAGAGGCTAAGAAGGGGTTCTTGCCCATGTCTCGTGGCATTAAACTCAGCAAGACTCAGTGTCCTTCGACTACTGATGAGCGTGAGAGCATGAGCTCCGTATGCTTCGGCTATTGGATCCATCATGTATGCAATGGTATGTACTCGCCCAGATGTTTCCTATGCTCTAAGTGTTACGAGCAGATACCAGGATGATCCAGGTGAAGGTCACTAGATAGCGGTAAAGAACATCCTTAAGTACTTGAAAAGGACTAAGGATGTGTTCCTAGTTTATGGAGGTGAGGATGAACTCAGTGTAAAGGGTTACACAGATGCGAGTTACCTTAACGACTCAGATGATTCGAAATCGCAATCAGGTTATGTGTTTGTCATGAATGGTGGTGCTATGAGCTGGAAAAGTTCCAAGCAAGATACGGTGACCTCCTCTTCAACAGAAGCTGAATATATTGCTGCCTCGGAGGCTGTAAAGGAAGCTGTTTGGATTAGGAATTTCCTAATCGCTCTCGGTGTGGTTCAGGGCGCGTCCAATCCCTTGGACGTCTATTGTGACAACAATGGTGCTATTGCACAAGCCAAGGAACCTAGACAGCACCAGAAGAACAAACATATTCGCATGCGTTACCATCAGATTCGTGAGTTCGTTGAGGATGGTAGTGTCATGATATGCAAAATACATACGGACTCAAATGTTGCTGATCCATTGACTAAGCCTCTCCCGCAGCCCGCGCATGAGGCGCACGCAAGAGCAATTGCTATTAGATACATTTTAGATTGACTCTAGTGCAAGTGGGAGACTGAAGGAAATATGCCCGAGAGGCAATCATAGAGATGATTATATTTCATATGTATCCATGAGTTATTGTAATGTTCCTTGAATATCCATATCAGGCAACTTGTATTGATTGGAAATTATGTGAATTGTTTGTGAAACTCTTTACTTGTATGGTTATTTAATAGTTGTCCCTAGTCGGAGTTCATGTGAGGACACATGTGAATATTAGACTAGCACATCGATTGGTTGATGACTATGTTTCGGAAGTCATAGACATGGAGATGTCAAACCAATGATGTGCACACATGTTATGAACATGGGGTTGGACTGACCCAACTTGAGACTAGCAATTAGTTGCAGCTCTCTCTCTACACATCGTGTATGTTTTGTCCTTAGACCTGAGATTGTCGCATGTACTTGAGATGTGGATCGACCTACTTTGGGGATATCAAATGTTGCACCGTAACAGGGTAGTTATAAAGGTAGCTTTCGGGTTTGTCCTGAAGCATGCTGCAAGGCATGGTCAATCAAGATGGGATTTGCCCCTCTCTACTTGAGAAAGATATCTCTGGGCCCCTCGAGCCGCGCAAGGGGAGCTTCTCGTGGGACGAGGACAAGGAGGAGACGTGGAACGTCTGCACTGCCTCGACGCGCTTCATCAATTCCGCAACTACGCGTCTAGTGGTAATCCCGTGATCTATGACAACAGTAATCCTGGTATACGTGGTAGAATTTTTTTGATTTGCGCTAGTGTAGCCTACCTGTATTCCTTCATACACTTTGAGGTTCTTTTTACATGTTTTCTGGTACTAACCTATTAACAAGTTGCCACAGTGCCAGTTGCCTATTTTCTGCTGGTTTTGGTTCCAGAAAAGCTAGTAAGGAAATATTCTCGGAATTGGACGGGACAAACGTCAAAGTCAATAACTTTCTGTGGGGAACAAGAAGTCCAGAGGGGAGACGGAGAGGCGTGCGGGCGGCCACACCCCCTAGGCGCGGCCAGGGGTGGGCCCGCGCCTAGGCAGAGTGTGGGCCCCCTGGCCACCTTCTCGGCCTCCCCCTTCGCCTATAAGAAGCCCCCGATGCCTAAACCCTAAGCACCCGATCAAATCTCCATGAAACCGTCTGTAGACGCTGCCACCATCGTCCCTAGATCAGGGAGGGATCTGAAGTTCTTCCCGGCACCCTGCCAGAGGGGAGATCATCCCGGAGGCCTTCTTCTCTGGTATGATGCATGAGTAGTTCCACCTTGTACTATGGGTCCATGTAGTAGCTAGATGGTTGTATCTCCTCCTTTGTGCTTTCATGTATAGATCTTGTGAGGTCCGTTCATGATCAAGATCTAATCTATTTGTAATCATGCATGTTGTGTTTGTGGGGATCTGATGGATATTGAGATTATTATGTTGGTTTGATTAATGGTTTTGTCTTTATGATTCTATCATGTCTGTGTTGTTTGTGATCTTGCATGCTCTTCGTTGTTAGTAGCTAGCTTGGCCAAGTAGTTGCTAGTGACTCCAAGAGGAGGTATTTATGCTTGATAGTGGGTTCATGCCTCTAGTTTCCAAGGGAAGTGACAGAAATATCTTCGGTTGTAGATGTTGTTGCCACTAGGGAGAAAACAATGGTCTCTTGTTCATGGAACATGTGGACTGTTTACCTTACACACTTTGCTTAAAGCAGTTGTCTGTTGCTTGCAACTTAATACTGGAGGGGGTTCGGATGATAACCTGAAGGTGTACTTCTAGTCATAGATGCAGTTGGATGGCGGTCTATGTATCTTGTTGTATTGCCCAATCGAATCTCACAGGATCTTTCTGACTAGTATTGCATGCCTTGCTCAGTTCTTGTCAATTGCCCTGCTGTATTTTGTTTACCCTCCATGCCATATTTTTTATCCAAGGAGAGCACCTATAGTGAACTATGGACCCCGGTCCAATCTTTACCATTGATACATCTTCCACTTTTATTTGTTTACTTGCTGCAAACCATTACCTTCCACACCATATGTTTAATCCTTTGTTACAGTAAACTGGTGAGCTTGACAACCTCACTGATTCGTTGGGACAAAGTCTTGAGTTTGTGTTGTGCAGGTCACCACGTTGTTTGCAACACCTGTGTGACGTTTCCTTCCTCCTACTGGTTCGATAACCTTGGTCTTAACTGAGGGAAAACTTGCTGCTTTGCTCTTCACACCCTGCGCTTAGGGTTACCAACAAAGTGCCACGTCGAGCACCATCAAGTCTTTCTAGCGCTGTTGCCGAGGAGGATAAGGACGTCTTCACAAGGGGAGTCTTTAACTTCCTTTCTTTTTACTTTGTTTTTAGTTTGCTTTCTTTCTTTTGCTTGGTTTTGTTTGCCTCTTTTCAAAAAACACAAAAAAAAATAGTTCCTGCTCTAGCTACTGCTGCTGCTGTTTTTGGCTTGCCCACCTTTGCCAAAATGAACTCTGCTGAGAACACCAAGTTGTGTGACTTCACTAGCGCCAACAACAATGATTTTCGAAGCACTCATATTGCTCCACCTTCTCCTGATGCTACCTTTTATGAAATTAAGCCTGCTTTGTTGAATCTTGTAATGAGAGAGCAATTTTCTGGTGCTAGTTCTGATGATCCTGCTGCCCATCTCAATAGCTTTGTTGAACTTTGTGAAATGCAAAAGTATAAGGATGTAGATGGAGATATTATTAAGCTCAAGCTTTTTCCTTTCCATGGTTGCTATCCTTGCCTAAAAATAGTATTGATTCTTGGACTAAGTGCAAAGATGCTTTTATTGGAAAGTACTATCCTCCTGCTAAGATTATATCTATGAGAAGTGACATTATGAAATTTAAACAACTTGATAATGAACATGTTGCTCAAGCTTGGGAAAGAATGAAAATTTTGGTTAAGAATTTTCCCACTCATGGACTCACTGCTTGGATGATTATCCAGACTTTTTATGCAGGTTTGAACTTCTCCTCAAGAAACCTGTTGGATTCAGCTACTGGAGGTACCTTTATGGGCCTCACTTTGGGTGCTGCAACAAGGATCCTTGATAATATGATGGTTAACTACTCTGAATGGCACAATGAGAGAGCTCCACATGGTAAGAAGGTAAATTATGTTGAGGAAACTTCCTCTTTGAGTGATAATATTGATGTTATTATGGCTATGCTTGTTAATGGGAAAGCTCCTTTAGATCCTAATAGTGTTCCCTTAGCCTCTTTGGTTGCTCAAGAAGAGAAATTTGATGTGAACTTCATTAAAAACAACAATTTCAACAACAATGCCTATAGGAATAATTTTGGTGGTAACAAAAATTATAGGCCTTATCCTCCTACTAATGGAAACACTTATTATGGTAGATCTGGAATGCCTAGTAAGGAGAGAATTCTAGAAGTTGAAAGATCTACTAAAAACTTTATGTAGATGCAATATGAGCAAAACAAGATATTTACTAAAACTATGGAGGAACAATCTATTATCTTGAAAAACATTAGTCATCAGCTTGAAAATCTGAATAGAGAAATTCCTAGTTTACAGTCAAAAAATTTGAGTGCTGAGAAAAATATATCCTCTTTGTCTGAAGCTCAGTCCTCCTTGATTAATAAACTGGCTGCTAAACCTGAAACCATGGAAAGTACCTTTGTTGCCACTCATGCCATACAAGTTACTATTGATGAAAATGTTAGGCTGTTAGCTCAACTTCATGCTAAGTGGGAAAGGGAAGTTGAAATTGATAGAAACAATAGTGTGTGCACTATCACCACTAAACCACAAGTAGTCCCTATTCCTACTCCTACTATGCCTAAGACTATTGAGCCTACTACTAGTGATGCCAAGTTTGACTTTGATATTGATGGTTGCAATATTTCTGAAGTGATTATGTTCTTGCAAAAGCTTGCTAGAAGTCCTGATGCTAGTGATATGCATGTTTCCTTTACCAAACACATCACAGATGCTCTTGTGAAAATTAAGGAAGAGAAGCTAAAACACAAAACTTCTATTCCTAGTAAAGTAGAAGATAGTTGGGAACCCATTATTAATATGCAAGTGAATGACTTTGATCTCAAAGCTTCATGTGATCTTGGTTCTAGTGTCTCTATTATGCCTAGGAAGATTTATGCAATGCTTGATGTGCCACCTTTGGAAGATTGTTATTTGGATGTCCCACTTCATGATAATGCTAAGAAGAAACTCATGGGGAGTATTAATGATGTTCTCATTGTGGTTAACAATGCTTATGTCCCTATGGATTTCTATGTTTTGGATATTGAATACAATGCTTCTTGTCCTATTACTCTGGGAAGACCTTTTTCTTAGAACTGTTGGTGCAATCATTGATATGAAAGAAGGCACCATTAAATATCATTTTCCATTAAAGAAATGTATAGAACACTTCCCTATGAGGAGACAGAAGGTGATTTTTGCTCCTCCTTTGAAAGCAAGATTTGATGTTAATGCTTTTTCATTTGAAAATACTTGATTCTTCTTGCTTCTTGTGCCTAACTTAAAGGCATTAAAGAAAAGTACTTGTTGGGAGATAACCCAAGAGTTTCCTTGAGTCTTGGAAGTTACTACTTCAGTAATGACCTCTCCTTATCATTTTTGTTTGCCTTTTGTGCCAAGAATAACCTCTAATGAGAGGAAAGTAAGATTTGGGGAGTTGTTGTCCTGAAACAGATTTCTGTCCTCCACCATAAAAATTCGTGAGGAGTCTCTGTAAATCGGATTGAGCTAAACATTTATGACTAAATCCCCCAGTATGTTAGATAACTTTCGTTAGTTCAACACTTTTTGTTGTGAGCAACAGAAGATTTTCGAAAAAATCGGTTTCTGCCTGCTGGTCTGTTTTGACAGATTTCTGCCATTATTTGCATTTGCTTCTTATTGATTCCTTTTTGAGTTATCTTTTGGGGAATTGAGCTTTTTTAAGGAGTTATTACAGTAGCTTGTGTTTTTAGTGAAAAGTATTGCTCTTCCAAAGCTTTGCCAGAGGTCTAATATCTTTTGAATAAACTAATGTTGCTAATGAAGATTGTGTGAAGTTTTGTATGAAGGAAAAATTCCAGGTGTAGAGAGAGAATGATGTAATGAGATGAAGAATGGACAAAAGCTCAATCTTGGGGATGCCACCATGGTGTCACCCCAAGAAATATCCTAGAGGTATAAGCGTCAAAGCTTGGGGATGCCCAAGGCATCCCCTTCTTCATCAATAAAAGCTCAGTTCGGTCTAGACACTTCGTTTTTATTGTTTTATGCACAGTTGTGTTGTTCTTGGAGCCTATTAGTTTTCGTTTGCTTTGCTTAGTTGTTTAGTTTTATTGAGTAGTTTGGACCCCCGCTTTCGCTGTGTTATTGCAAATAAGTTTGCTTGGTGTTGGAAAGGAGGAGAAAGTTCTTGCTTGGAAGTGCAAGAGGAGGTTGCATTTGACTGTGACTTTGACTTTATCATGCCATGCTAGGTGTTGTTTTGACCTTATTCTTAGTAGTTATTGATGTAGCATGGCTTGCTCCAAGTCATTGGGATTGCTTAGTGTGCTTTGAAGAAATTATGCGTTGTTTTAGCATGCAAAAGCATAGTATTGTGGTATCCTCCTTTGAGGTTTGTTTGGGTTGACTTGGCACATGCTCACACCATGTTATGACTCTCACAAGTCACCATAGCCTCTATGATCATTTAGTCCTTGACTTGTAGTACCACTCTATGTTTTGATTAGTAATGCTTTGTTTCTCTACATGATTATGGCCGCTATTACTCTCTTATTTGGTTGCTCCCAGTCTTTTGCTAGCCTCCACTTGTATGAGTAAGTTCTACTCATGCTTCCAACTTCCAAAAAACCAAGTTATTCCAAAGTGTCCACTATAAACTTCTCTGTATGGTGTGTTACACCATTCCAAGTATATTCTTGTTTTCAGCTATCTTCCAATTAAAAACTATTTTCTTATGTGAAAACTTAGTGATTAAAGCCCTCACAAACTTGATGGCACACTTTATATTCTTTTCCCCTAATAAACTTGAACCATTGTGACGTCTATGTTGTATATGCTTGCACTTATACGTTGGAATTAGCAGAACCATGCTGTCATGGGCAACGTTTTCTACATTGCACTTGTACTCTGTACTCAGTTGATATCATGCTCTTTTGTCTATGGATGTCACCGGTGTGAAATAAAGAGGGAACTTGTATTCTGTGTTAGAGAAACGCTTGGGCCGCTAGCCTAAGCCATGCCTAATCATGGTGGAAACTTGCAGCATCACCATAGTGAGCTATCTATGAAGCATCCTCAATAAAAAGCTATGCACATAGTAAATAAAAAGATCGTTGAGATGCGCATTGTCTGCTTGTCTTGTCATTTTGGTTATGGGAAAGCTCTTGTACCATGTTCAAGGGGTACCCTGTTGGCGGTTCTCTATGATATGCAAATACTTACAACGACAAGAACTTACAGGTGACTAAAGTTGAGTAGCATGAGGTGTGGCCCTCATATTCAAGGGACTTGAGTTTTCCAACTTATACTTTTTCAAGCATGTACTCCATAGTTTGTTCACTTTAACCTTAATCACTTCAAGATGCTTATGATAGGGGCAATGAGGGCTGAAAGCTAACAAGTACCATAATTTTTGGAAGCTCTTTTTGAAACTTTAAATCCCTGTTTTCTTTTCAAAAAGGCCTTTCTCCCACCACTATTTAGTCTCCACCTTCTACCTTTAGGCACCATTAAGAGAGCATAGTTGCCATTCTTAGTTTTATGTGCAGTGTCCCAAAGCTTATTGATTGATGCATATTGTGATATTACTTGTTCTTGTGCTACTTGTTTCTAGTCACCCTTGTGAACTTTTAAGGTGTTCTATGCATCTATATTGCTACTCCATGAGGGACAAGCTCATTGCCACTATGCTATGTTTTCTGTATGTGAAACAAACAAACATTTTTCAATGCATGTTATCCATGATCTTGGTTTGTATCTTGTCATGTTGCAACAATATTTGCTTTGTACCACTTTTATAACTCTATCTTTCATGTTCATGTTTAGAGTTCTTTGATCCCAGCTTCCAATGCTTGCAAGTGGTTAGATCTTTATTGTGAGGGTGCATGTCACCTCAAAAATTATTCTTTTTATTACTTACCTACTCGAGGACGAGTAGGAGTTAAGCTTGGGGATGCTTGATACGTCGGAAACGTATCTATAATTTTTTATGTTCCATGCTTCTTTAGTATCTACTTTGATTTGCTCTGTCTCACTTTGAGGTGCTTTTTACATGTTTTCTGGTACTAACCTATTAACAAGTTGCCACAGCGCCAGTTTCCTGTTTTCTGCTATTTTTGGTTCCAGAAAAGCTAGTAAGGAAATATTCTCGGAATTGGACGGGACAAACGTCAAAGTCAATAAATTTCCGTGGGGAACAAGAAGTCTAGAGGGGAGACAGAGAGGCGTGCCAGGGCGGCCACACCCCCTAGGCGTGGCCAAGGGTGGGCCCGCGCCTAGGCAGGGTGTGGCCCCCCTGGCCACCTCCTTGGCCTCCCCCTTTGCCTATAAGAATCCCCTGATGCCTAAACCCTAAGCACCCGATCAAATCTCCAAGAAACCGTCTGTAGCAGCCGCCACCATCGTCCCTAGATCGGGGGGATCTGAAGTTCTTCCCGGTACCCTACCGGAGGGTTGATCATCCCGGAGGCCTTCTTCTCCGGTATGATGCGTGAGTAGTTCCACCTTGGACTATGGGTCCATTTAGTAGCTAGATGGTTGTATCTCCTCCTTTGTGTTTTAATGTATAGATCTTGTGAGCTCCGTTCATGATCAAGATCTAATCTATTTGTAATCATGCATGTTGTTTTTGTGGGGATCTGATGGATATTGAGATTATTATGTTGGTTTGATTAATGGTTTTGTCTTTATGATTCTATCATGTCTGTGTTGTTTGTGATCTTGCATGATCTCCGTTGTTAGTAGTTATCTTGGCCAAGTAGTTGCCAGTGACTCCAAGAGGGTGTATTTATGCTCGATAGTGGGTTCATGCCTCTAGTTTCCAAGGGAAGTGACAGAAATCTCTTCGGTTGTAGATGTGTTGTTGCCACTAGGGAGAAAACAACGGTCTCTTGTTCATGGAACATGTGGACTATTTACCTTACACACTTTTCTTAAAGCAGTTGTCTGTTGCTTGCAACTTAATACCGGAGGGGGTTCGGATGATAACCTGAAGGTGGACTTCTAGTCATAGATGCAGTTGGATGGCGGTCTATGTATCTTGTTGTATTGTCCAATCGAATCTCATAGGATCTTTCTGACTAGTATTGCATTGTTATGCCTTGATCAGTTCCTTTCAATTGCCCTGTCGTAAATTTTGAGCTCAATCCGAGTTACAGAGCCTCCTCACGATTTTTTTTGGTGGAGAACAGAAATCTGTTTCGGGACAGCAAGTCCCCAAATCTTACTTCCCTCTCATTAGAGGTCATTCTTGGCACAAAAAGCAAACAAAAAGGATAAGGAGAGGTCAATACTGAAGTAATAACTTCCAAGACTCAAGGAAACTCTTGTCTTATCTCCCAACAAGTACTTTTCTTTAACTCCTTTAAGTTAGGCACAAGAAGCAAGAAGAATCAAGTATTTTCAAATGAAAAAGCATTAACATCAAATCTTGCTTTCAAAGGAGGAGCAAAAAGCACCTTCTCTCTCCTCATAGGGAAGTTGTTGGGGAGGTGACCCCGGGTAGGGTCAAGACAGGGGAAGATAAAATAAGTTTCCCTTGTCATATGCCGAGTTACTGTCTATATCGGCCAAATCATGTGAAGGTCGGCTGAGATAAGCATGACCATGACACCAATGGGAGGAGCTGTACATTACCCGGCCGACATACGAGTTAAGTCGGCCGAGTAAGTCCGAATAACCTAAATGCAGGTGAAGGCCAAGCCGAGTTAAGCGAGACCGGGCCGAATGACATGAAGCTTGCAGGAGAAGGAGGTGCCTATAGTCAAACCCTAACCACAGGCTAGGAAGAATCTGAAAAGAGACAAGCGCAAAGGACAAGGCACGGAGCAGCAGAAGGGCAAAAGGAGGTCACGGAGGTGACAGTCCTGGAGCCCGAGGCGTGCAGGTGGGGTTCTCTGGAACTTTGCCGTCATTAGAAGGGGGACACGTAAAGGAGGTCGCCGAATTACTATATTGGGACAAGCATATTCTTCGAATATGCTTGCCACGTTAGCCCTAGAGGAGCCAAGGCCCCCCTTTATAAGGAGAGGCATGGGTTCCTGGGAAGGGGATCGATTCATTCTACACCGTTAGGCTCATGAAGTTCTTCTCTTCTTCCTGCAAACAGCTCAAGGAGCACTTGTAGCCCGAGAGAGGAGAAATAAAGATCTGTATGTTAGTCATTCGAGTGTAGAAGTATCTACATCTTCCCTCCCCAGATCCCTCTAGCATCCATTGGCCCCATACTTTAGCCTACCCATGGCATCTGCCGTGCCACCACCACGCCAGTTGGCGCCCACCATGGGGCCATCAGCGGTGCTAGCTGGAGTAAAGATCCGGACGGGAAACTTCATCCACACTGGCGAGCGCATTGTCTCTGGACTAGTCCAGAGATTTGATCTCTGTGACTATGTCAGCGATAACGCAGGCAGCTTCGGGAGAAAAGCTCCTCCGCGCAACAACGTCTTCATCAACTTGGGCATGCACCAGATCTATGTTGGCGTCGACACCACCTGTGTTTATCCTAACCAAGTTATTGTTGCAGGAGAGCCCCCCTCAGCGCCACAAACGGTCCACGTGGAGAACACCCCGTCAGCAGCGTCGAGGTGATGGTCGCAGCCGGGGTGCAGGCGGCAGCAGCAGGCGCCGGATCAAGCAAGGACCCGACGACAGGAGGACAGGTGACCACAAAGCAGGCAGCTCCACAGCCCACCGAGGTAGATCCTTCGGCAACAAAGCTAGCCGAGGTGCAGGAGACGACCCTGAAGGCACCAAGGGTAAGATGTCCACCTCTGGAAAGACCAGAAAATATTCTCCAGGCAACTATAGATAATCTGACTACGCCTGTAGCGCCGATACTTGATCCGGCTAATGCTCAGGCAGAGTTAGAAGAGACCAGGCAAAAGGTACTGGTAGAGGCAAAAAAGGTGTCGGCATTGCGGGAGTCCCTAAACAGGACCCTGCGAGAATGTGCTAAGGCAAATAAGCTAGATGTCGCCCCCGAGCGGGTTGATGAATTAAGATTGAGAGGGAAAAACCTCATGGATGATATCAATAAAGAGCATGAGACTCATAAGGCAGATTCAGTCGATCTAGGCTTGCCGAGGTATAGCACCCTGGCAAAGAACCTAAGGGAAGAAAATGCCGCAGCACTAGAGTTAGAAGGACTGACCAGCGAAGCCCGACAGAAACAGCAAGAAAGATTGAATGAGCTGGTGCGCATTGCGAAGCAGCAGAATGAAGAAATGCTTAGGGCAGACCCGGCAAGACCTGGTGCCTCACGAATGGTTCATTCGGCTGGAGAAGCACCCGCCCTATCTGTGGCAGCAGCATCTTCACCCGGAAACAATGCGCGAAAAGATAGAGCAGTAACTTCAGGAAAAAGAAACAAGCAGATTGTACCGTATGATCCGGCGGTAGCTGAAAAGATCAATGAGAATAGAGGCAATGGAAGCCGAGGTAACAGTGGCGAAAGAAACCCCCACCGTGCCAACAAAGGCAACGGAAGCCGAGGTAATGGAGACCTCGGAAGAGGAAATCATGAGAACAATATCCCGGCAGAAGGAAGGAGGGATCCGCCGCCCAATCCTTAGCCGAGGTATGAACCTCGGCAGGAAAGAGAGGTGAGACCAGCTCGCCATAATCAGGCAAATGAGAGGTACAATGATGGCTACTCAGATTTGGAGTATGCAGGGCATGGTGGAAACGACCATTATGGAATGCAGGAGAGAGTCATGTACAGAAACTTGCCATCAAATGATGCAAGACAAAAACTGGACAGGTTGTACTGGTCCGAGTTGTTAGAGGAGCAAGGTCCGCCGGGTCCGGCATGTTTCGGACCCCGGATCATGGGCGAGCTGCCTGTGCCAAATTTTTAGCTGGCAAGGGGCACGAAGACATACAATGGGAGTACCAAACCACAAGATTGGTTAATTGACTATGCCACTGCAGTAAAAATAGCTAGCGGAAACTTGCGATGGGCAGTAAGATATGTCCCACAAATGCTGGAAGGACCGGCCAGAGTATGGCTGAATAATCTGCCAGCGGGCAGTATCAACTGTTGGCTAGATTTTGAAGAGATGTTTGTCAGCAACTTCACCAGTACTTACAAGAGACCAAACAGGCCACAGCAGCTTGCAATGTGCAAGCAAAGGCCGAATGAGACAGATAGAGAATTCTTGACTCGGTGGTGTAACCTCAGGAATTCATGCGAGGGAGTTATAGAATCACAAGCGATAGCTTGGCTCGCTCAAGGATGCCGATATGCCAGTGTCTTGTGGCAGCGACTGCAAAGAGATATGCCGACCACTTTGGCAGAAACCATCATGATAGCGGATTCGTATGCATTGGGAGATCCGACGCAACTAGAACTAATGTCGGTGGAACATTGGGAGCATCAAGATCAATATGCAAGAGATGTGGCCTGGTCATCGAGGCGCAATGAGTTCAGAGGTAGAAGAAGAGAGGAAAGGCTGGATTACAGATATGCCTCCAATCATGTGGCAGCGGTAGTGCAAGATCAGCCGGGTCACAGAAACAGTCAGCGGCAGAAGAATGGTCCTTAGCAATGGACACCAAGGAATGAAGGAAAGAGACAGTGGACACCAAAACAGAAGAAGCAATGGCAGGAAAGGCCGAAGTACACGTTTGAATCCATGTTGGATCAACCGTGTAAATTTCACACTCCAAACCCGGCCAAGCCGGCTAATCATACAACTCGGCAATGCGCCTAGATGAAAAATGCAATGGGGAACCTGGTGGGCATGCAAGCACCTTCCCATCAGGCACATCAGCAGCAGCAGCCATAGTTGACTGGAGCAAATGCACAGCAGTTAATGTTACCCCCTCCTCCCCCGAGGTATGATAACTCGGACCGGAGAGATGTTGTGCATCAGGTGATAAATCAGGGTCAGGATGGAAGGACAAACCTAGGAAATAACGGACGCAATGATTACAGGGAACATCATAAATCATATTGCGTGTTCACAATAGAACAGCAAGACATGCAAAGTGTACAGCGCCGACATATGGAAGTGAATGCAGTTATGCCGGTAGTACCAAGATATGTTCCTTGGTCAGATCAAGAAGTAACTTGGAGCATAAAGGATCATCCCAAAATAATGCCGAATCCGGGGTCGTACGCACTCGTACTAGATCCGACATTTGTCGGGCCCAACATTAATGTGAAATTTTCAAAAGTACTCATTGACAATGGGAGCAGTATAAATATCATGTACAAAGATACAATGCATAAACTCGGAATATCGCAGAATATGCTGCAATCCACGAGAACCACGTTCCATGGAATAGTGTCGGGACTTTCATGCGAACCCATTGGGAAGGTTCGAGTAGATGTATTATTCGGCACAAGGGATAACTGCAGAGCAGAAAATTTGGAGTTTGAGGTGGTGGATCTAGAAAGTTGCTATCATGCTTTACTCGGGCGTCCAGCATTAGCTAAATTCATGAGCAGCTGCCACATCACTTACTTGAAAATGAAGCTACCCGGACCACAAGGGGTGATAACAGTTGCAGGAGATTACAGGAAATCGATGGAATGTGCTTCGGCCGGATCAAACCTGGCCGAGTCACTGGTGATCGCAAGAGAAAAAAGAAGGATTCAAGAGGTAGCGACTCTCGCTCGGTCGACACAACTGAATATGCCGACATTGGCCAACCCACATGGAAGTGTTTCTTTCCAGCCGACTAAAGAAACGAAAAAGGTCCAGATAGATGAGCAGTTTCTAGAACGCACCATCACCATTGGTGCCGGCCTAGATGCCAAATAGGAAGGCGAGCTCACCAACTTCCTCCGTGAGAATCGGGATATCTTTGCATGGTCAACTCAAGACCTGCAAGGTGTGCCGAGGGAGTTGGCTGAGCACTCTTTGCATGTAAGGCCAGGAGCAAGGCCGGTGAAGCAACCTCTCCGCCGCTTCGCCGAAGACAGGAGGTAATAGGGGATAAGATAGCTCGGCTCCTTGCGGCCGGATTCATCATGGAAGTAATTTATCCGGATTGGTTGTCAAATCCGGTGTTAGTAGAAAAGAAAAAGGACGATCCAAATGTAGCCATCGTATGGCGAATGTGTATTGATTACACGAACCTGAACAAGGCATGTCCCAAAGATCCTTTTCCTTTACCTAGGATAGACCAAGTCATTAATTCGACCGCTGGTTGTGAGCTGTTATCATTTGTAGACGCGTATTCTGGTTTCCACCAGATACCGTTAAATCTGGCTGATCAAATAAAGGCTACGTTTATTACCCTGTACGGGGCTTATTGCTATCGCACCATGCCATTCGGCCTGCGTAACGTAGGGGCAACGTACCAGAGATGTATGCAAAAATGTCTACATGACCAGATAGGGAAAAATGTACAAGTATATGTAGACGATGTGGTTATCAAAACCAAAGAGAGCAAAACACTACTGGAGGATATTCGGCAAACATTCGCGAACTTGAGAAGGTTCCGAATGAAGCTTAACCCGGAAAAATGCACCTTCGGTGTACCAGCTGGGAAACTACTCGATTTTCTCGTATCCAGCCGAGGTATAGAGGCCAATCCAACCAAAATAAGAGCGGTAGAAAGGATGGAATTGCCGAGATGTCTAAATGACGTACAGAAGTTCACGAGTTGCCTGGCCTCGCTTAGCCGATTTGTATGTCGGTTGGGAGAGTAGGAATTACCACTATATCAACTGATGAAAAAATCTAATAAATTCATTTGGACACCGCAAGCAGATAATGCATTTCATGAACTGAAAAAGATGTTGGTCACAGCACCAATCCTGGCCTCTCCATTGTCAAAAGAGCCTATGTTACTTTACATAGCCGCCACAAACAGAGTGGTAAGTGCGGTGATCGTTGTGGAACGGAATGAAGATGATAAATCAGTACAAAGGCCTGTATACTACCTAAGCGAGGTACTATCAGCCTCGAAATAAAACTACCCACACTACCAGAAGATGGCATATGTAGTATACATGTCGGCGAAGAAACTTAAACATTACTTCGAAGAACACCCGATCAAAGTGATCTATGAAGCGCCCATAGTCGACATATTGAGCAACAAAGATGCAAGCGGCCGAATAGCAAAATGGGCAATTGAATTGTCACCTTATGCTCCGCAATTCGATAGGCGGGATGCAATCAAATCTCAGGCAGTGGCCGACTTCTTTGTGGATTGGGCCGAGGTACAATATGAGCCACCATTACCAGATCCGAATTATTGGACAATGCACTTTGACGGGTCTAAGCTGAGGAATGGCTTAGGGGCAGGGATAGTATTAACCTCGCCAAAAGGAGATCAACTGAAATACGTGCTGCAAATACATTTCGCCGCGTCAAGTAATGTAGCCGAGTACGAAGCACTCGTCCATGGATTGAAGGTGGCAAAAGAGATTGGGATACGTCGGATCCTATGCTACGGGGATTCAGATCTAGTAGTACAACAAGTATCAGGCAATTGGGACGCTCCAGACGCGAATATGGCCTTATATAGATTCCATGTGCAAAAACTCAGTGGATACTTCGATGGATGTGAGTTTCATCATATACCTCGGGCAGAAAATGACGCTGCAGACACGCTGTCAAAACTCGGATCAACCAGGCAATCAATTCCCCCGGGTATCGCCCTAGATCACCTGAGAAAACCATCAATAACACCATCACCAGAGTCTGAATCCATCTTTATCTCGGCAAAATCAAGAGAAGATAGTATGCTGATGGAAATTGACAAAGAATGTAACCTAGAGTTTCCGAAAGTGAACCTGGCCGTCGCACGAATGGATATGGAAAAATACGAGGCTGTTATGTCGGTGGAAAATATGGAAATAGATAGCAAAATTATCCCAGAGAAGGTCATGCCAACATGGGCACAACCCATATTTTCCTTCCTTAAAGATGCGATTTTGCCGAGTAATGAGGTACTGGCTAGACAGACAGTGAGAAGAGTAAAAGCTTATACAATCATAAACAATGAGCTATATAAAAGAAGCGTCACAAGCATGCTGCAAAGATGTGTTGATTCGGCGGAAGGCCAGGAGATCCTCCAAGATATACATCACGGAGAATGCGGGCATCACGCCTCGTCCAGAGCTTTACTGGACAAAGCATTCATGCATGGATTTTATTGGACGACAGCGTTGAAAGAGGCCAAAGAATTGGTAGAAAAATGTAATGGTTGCTAGAGATATGCCAGCAAGATACATATGCCATTGTCCGAGTTAAAGACGATACCAATTACTTGGCCATTTTATATGTGGTGCTTGGATATGGTGGGACCATTCAGGCCGGCACGGGGCGGGATGACCCACATTTTAGTCATGGTCGACAAGTTCACAAAGTGGATTGAGGTAAAACCGATAAAAAAATGTGATGGACCAACAGCAGTAAAATTCCTCAAAGATATTATCTTGAGATATGGTTATCCATATAGTGTTATTACAGACAATGGCACAAACTTTGCTGAAGGGGATTTTGCTAGATTTTGCCAAGAAAAACACATAAGACTAGATGTCGCCTCGGTGGCTCACCCAGCATCAAATGGGCAAGTAGAAAGATCTAATGGACTAGTATTGTCCGGAATAAAACTCCGACTCGTCGAACCTCTGCAAAGGTCGGCAGGATGCTGGATCGAGGAACTACCAGCAGTACTATGGAGCCTCAGAACTACCCCAAACAGGTCAACAGGGTATACCCCATTTTTTCTGGTATATGGAGCAGAAGCCGTGCTTCCAGCCGACATAATACATGATTCGCCAAGAGTAACCCAATATACAACGGCTGAGGTAAATAAGGTAGCTCGGCAAGATGATGTCGATTTACTAGAAGAGGCTAGGGAGTTGGCACTATCAAGGTTAGCTATTTATCAGCAAGATCTACGACGATATCACAACAAGAAAGTCAATCCAAGAGTGTTTAAAGAAGGAGATTTGGTTCTTCGGCTAGTGCAACGCACAGCCGGCATGCACAAACTCTCACCCCCATGGGAGGGGCCATTCATAGTGAGTAAAGCATTGCACAATGATGCATATTACCTAATCGATGCTCAGTCACCAGAAAAGAACAAGGCAAACAAAGCCGGCGAAGAATCGAAAAGACCATGGAACATAGCTTTACTTCGTCCATTTTACTCGTAGGAGCCATCTATGGTACGTTGTAATATGACGCTTCAAGTCGAAATATCAACTGTGTATTAAACCTCGGCACCTTGAGCAGTGACTCGGGGACTGTCCTATGTTATTTCTCATTTTGAGTTGTGTATTAAACCTCGACACATTGAGCAGTGACTCGGGGACTGCCCCATGGTATTCCTTATTTTTGAGTTATGTATTAAACCTCGGCACCTTGAGCAGTGACTCGGGGACTTCCCTATGGTATTCCTTATTTTTTGAGTTATGTATTAAACCTCGGCACCTTGAGCAGTGACTCGGTGTAGAGGGAGTGTCCCAACCTTTAAATAACATAAGGTGGAGTCCCCTGTGTTTACAATGCTAGTCCCTGGATCAATAGCTAGCATCCACAGTTAAGATGTAATATCAAGAAACAAAGGTCATAATATAACTTTATAACCAGGAATAACATAATTTTATTACATCTTACATAGCTCATTTGGCTATTACATTACATTGCAGCGGAATAACTATAAGCATGGGGTCCTTCATCTTCAAAGTGCCACAGGCAAACATGTTGGTTGTAGACTTTGTAATCCTAATCAATCAATCTTCACTAAAATCAATCAAACCTGCAACATTACAAGTTACAGCCACAAGGATCAATACATTTGAATTGTATTGGCAAGTTTCACTACTATGTAGAATATAAGTGGATCCTATGATTACATGCATATTTGGCTAAGTAGGGTTTTAGGCTCATTTGCAGAAAGCAATAATTTATCCTATCTTTTCAAAATGGTCTTGATCTTTTGTCAAATCTCTTTATCAAATTTCCTTGAACTCCTTGGTAAATTCCCAAGTGTTCAAGTCCTTGTCAAAAATCTCTTGAGCTCCTTGGTACCACCAAGTGCATCAAGTTTTATCAAATCTCTTGAGCTCCTTGGTAACCCCAAGTGCATCAAGTCTTTTGTTGTCACTTAAAAGTTTTTCTTTTAGAAATTGGAATGTCGAGATTTCCCATAGCTTCAAACTTTAGTTGCTTAGTATTGTCCATAACCGGGGACACGGCTAAGTACTTATATTTTATTATCTTCTGCAGAAGTTGTACACTTTACCCACATGTCACAATCTCATCTTGTTGCCACCAGTGGCCACTGGATTAGTACTCACCAAGATGGAGTACTGGCAGATTGAGAATGTGACGAAGTCTTTCCAGAGGGTCCTCCCATACACCATTGCTAGCTTGTCTTCAGTACCCATGTAGGATTCCAGGTCCTCATTTTCAGTAACCTGAAGACAATGCATGGGTCTTCCCAATGTAGTTGACCAAGCCAGAGCCATAAGTAGCATGTGGTTGTACACGAAAGCCACAATTGGAGAAACATGTTCAATCTCTAAGTTTCCTGGGTGGTTTTCTTTTGGAGCACAACACAAAGAGATTGCCATAGACATGGTTCCTTTTGTTGCCACCTTCTCCAAAACTCAAAGTATCCTTATCCACCAGGTGATTCATTGAGTCCTTGTTTTATTATATAAAACACAAGTCCTTTTCTCACTTCATAAAATCTCAACATGTATCTCTTTTCAAAATATAGCATGGCTAAGCATGTAACAACTACATTGTTTTCACTAAGGAATGTATAAGGTATCCTATTAGGTTTTTGCATAGCATAAGTATAGAAATTCTTTTCATGCATGTTTCAAAATCCACTAAGTATAATGAAAATAGTGGGACTTTAGATGATAGTGTAACTTGCCTTTTTGGTAGGGATGTTGGTTCACTTCTTGATCTTGCTAGTTTCACACTTTTCTAACTTCACTACAAATCAATCAAGCAGACACAATATCAAATAACATTCCAACCAAAATCAATCAAACAAAACACACATAAAATAATGGGTTCTAAGTCATGCATGCAAGCATGCAAAAGGTAGTTTTATTTGCAAAGATGGTCTCCACTAGGCTTCTAAACTTTGTAAGGTTCAAAGTGGTCATTTTCTAAAGTGGCAAAGTCATTTGCAAAAGGGTTTTATTCATAATCCATTTTTAAATCCATTCATCATTTTATGTGGTGGAAAATGTTTTATCAAATCAAAAACTTTATGTCTTTCACCAAATAAGTTGTTAATTCTCAAAACTTGGTGTTTAGGGTCAGTAGGTTTGATTCAAATCATTTTCCCAAAGTTTTTACTCCAAAAACATTTTCATAACAAAACCATTATTTTTATTTGGCTAGAAATGGGCTAAATCAATTAATCCATCCTAAACTTCACCAAATTCATTTTCAAAACCATGGGTTGGTTCTTATGGTCAGTAAGTTCACCACAAACCAATTTGCCAAGATTTCAACCTTAAAAACATTTTGGAACAATTTTTCTAATCTAAACAAGCATACAAATGTTTCTGTAAAAACAAACATTTTATCAGAAACTTTTTATTAAACAATTTGCATGGTTGTCTAGGGCTTGTTCCACTGATTCCAATGATATAAAGTTTGTAATTTTTGGACGTGTGGATCAAAAGTTACAGGGGTTTTGAAATTTGCATCTAAATCTGTTTTCAAAATTCTGTTTTAAGTCGAGACTGGCCACGCGTCGCGTTTCTACTGGTCGATACCGATTCGGGTGGATCGGTCTCTGCGGGGCGTTGGATCTAAACAGATCACATGGTGCAGGATGCTACTTACCGCTTCGCTCAGTTCTAATCTCAGCCACGCGATGTCGATCTAACGGCTGCTGTCCAATTGCCACTAACTGGCGGCGCTGCGCGGCGGCAGACGGCAGCGACGGTCAGGCGGTGGGCTAGCGGCGGTTCTAGGAAGCAAGGAGGGAAGGGGAGGTACTCACCGTGTTCGCGAGGTCGAGGTGGTGCTCAACGTGTGGTCGGCGTGGCAAGGGGTGCTCAGGGACTGTAGCAATTCCTCGCCGGAGTGAGGAACGGCGTCGGGCGGCTCTGGTCGTGGTCGGAGTCGACGCTACAGATCACATGGGGGCAAACCGAGAGCATGGTTAGATGCGCATGGTCGAGGTGATGACACGTGCGTGAAGGAGAAAGAGAGGGGTGGTCAGATACTACCTGGGGAACTCGCCGGAGTAAGGCGCAGACGCGGCGGTGCTCAGTTGAAGACGGAGCCGACGTTTTGGAGCGCCCGCGGTCGAACGGAAGGTACAGGAAGAAGCGTCAGAGGCTGGGGAATGTTCCCGTGTGCTTGGGATGGCGAGGGGTGGTGAGGCTCGGCTGGAATTGGTTGGGGATGGTGGTCGGAGCAGTGGGAGTGCAAGCTTGATTCAGGGCAGCCTGGAGGCAGAGAGAGGGAGGCGCTCGAGGGGAAATGGAGAGGAGAGTGGGCGCTTTAACGTGCGTGGTTGCTGGACTGAATCAACGCGGCAGTAGCGAGTATTGACGCGAGCTTTAATCGGCAGAAACCGCCGGCGATGTTTGTGCGCGGGTGAAAACGATGAACAGGAAGAGTGGGGTCGGCTGGTCAGCGAGAGAGAGAAGAGGGGAGTTGGGTCACCTGTCTTGGTTCTGCGGGTCGTCTGGTGAGTGAGAGAAAACGCTTCGGGGAAGAGAGGGAAGCTGGGCTGGTTCTGGGCTTAGTGGGCTGGCCGGCTGGGTCAGGTCTTGACTTCATTTTTCCTTTCAAATGCCTTTTCTTTTTCTATTTCTATTTTCTGTTTTGAATTTCAAACAATCAATCAAGCATGCAAATTGATTCAAACATTCACCACACTAAGCAATTGAATTTGGTTCTGTTTGACAACATAAACCAATTCCCAAAAATAAAATAATATTTTTATCATAGGGTCCATTATTAATTAAATAAATAGACCTTGTTTATTAATCAAATAGATTTTGTTTTATTTAAAACCTCCATTTGAATTTTAATTATTTTCAAAACCAAATCAGTAGGTTTTACTTGAAAATAAGGAATACTTGGAAAACTTGTTTTAAAATAAATAAATAGGTTTGATGTTTTAATTAAAATAGTGAAACCTTTATTTTTAATAAACTTGGATATTAAATCCTTATTAATTTATTTTAAATAAACCTTTACTAATCTTTATCAAATAGAAATATTTTATTTCAAAGGCTTGGCCAAGTTTTAATTTGGCTCTTTAAAAATAATACTTATTTTATTTCTATCCTTTTCATTTGAAAACCAAATCTTTTTATAAAAGATCCAAAACAGTAATTCCAAAATATTTTATTTTCCTTTATTAAATGTTTATCTTTTTAAATCCCTTTAGGATTTATATTGATCAAAATAGGTTTGAAGGTTCCCATTTGAATTCAAAAAGTTTCTTCTCACTCTGAAATTCAACAAAGTTTTATTTTATTCATTTAGTTTTCACATTACAAGATTTGGAAAATCTTGGGATGTGACAGGCTACCACCCTTAAAATAAATCTCGTCTCGAGATTTGGGAAAGCTAGGGTTACAAGTAGGTTCAAAACATCTAGGGTACTACCACCCTTAAAAATTTTCCAACTAGATTACATATTGGCTTGCTTGGGGTCTTGGGGAAACTTCTCTGGGCAAACATCTGCATTGTGTCCTTTGTTTCCACAATTGACTCATGGGCCAAGGTTGAGATTCTCCATAGGCTTGTTCAACTTGTTCTTCATCTTTTCTGGACAGTTGCTTGCATAATGTCATGGGTTCTTGCAATTGAAACAGTTGATATCTTTGAGTTCTTTACGTGTCTCTTGTGGACAAGTTGCTACATAATGGCCTAGCTCTTTGCAGTTGTTGCACCTTACTTGGCCAATTTCCTTATTCTTCTGGTTCTCTGGGCATTCACTGGAATAGTGTCCCATTTCTTTACATTTATGACATTGCACATCGCTTTTGTCCTTCTTTTGCTTTTTGGGTTTCTCCAAAGCTAGGAGTGCATCCAGTTCATGTTGTTCATATGTTATCTAGTAGGTAGGAATGTCTACATGTTTCTTGGACCTTCTATTGCTCTTTGGATAATTCATATGTCCTTTCTTTGGTCCTTTGAATTGGGTTGTTTTGTTTGGAGGTATAAGTGGTCCTTTTCCTTTGTCATCAACCTTATTGGTAGACTTGGATCCTTCTGGATAGTTTGTAATCATTTGTTGCACTCCACCTTGTTTCCTTTGTTCAACAATGGAATAGATGGGGCATTGGATAGGAACATGGTTGTTTCCTTCACATAGGTAGCAAGTAGCTTGAGAGGTGGGACATTGTCCAACAGGATGTTTCTCTTCACAATTGGGGCATTGATCTCCATGCTCCCTGGAAGTATGATCCTTGTCTCCACAAATAATGCAAGCTGGGGCTCCATCTAGAATAACATTTCTATCATCCTTGTTGTCACAAACTCTTTTGGAATAGTTTTCTTCCATATTGATCATTTGATCAGTCACCTTAAGCATCAATTGGGCTTGAGTTTCCAAAAATCCTTGCAGTGTTGGATCTTCCCCACTGGTGTTGGCTATGAACTGAGCTGTCATTTGGTTCAACTGGTGTTGGGTTGCTATGAGTTCTTTCATGCTGTCCTTTTGGTTGGTGTTGGTGTCATCAACCTTGATGTTGGAGTCTCTTGGAGTAGTCATCTGTTTGGGTTGAATTGGGATTAGAGTAGACAAAATATTTCTAAGTAATCAATTCTAATCACACACATCACAGTTCACACAAGCAATGTGCAAGCATTCACAAACAACTTTTCACTCAAACAACAAAGTTCAAGCACATACTTAGGCAACAAAATATTTTTGTTACACCACATAAGTTGGTGTGGTTGACTTAACTAAAATATGGTAGTCCACCTATAGGGTTTACTTGTGATCTTTCCATCCTTCTTGGTTGATTCTTCTTGCATGAGATCATGGTTTCCTTTGAGAAAAACACTTGGTTACAATAACTTCTAGAGGAATGATCTCCTTCTAACTTTTGCATTCCCTTAGTCTCCATATCTTGAGCAAGATTTCCTTGTCTTTCTTGTAGTCCTTAGTGGTATCCAAGGTTGAGGTCCTTGGTGAACATGCTGAAGATGTTGAAGTCATTAGAGTTTGAAGAAGTTGAAGTCATTAGAGTTGAAGAAGTTGAAGTCATTAGAGTTGAAGAAGTTGAAGTCATTAGAGTTGATGAAGTCCTTTGCACATGGTGAATTCTTTGGCCATGGGGTAGGTTTTTCCATCAAGTTTGAAATAGATGAGATGTAGAGTTGAAACCAAAATGGTTGAGGAAAGAGTTTACAAGATTGCTTGTACATAAGTTTTGGAACAAATACAACTCCTATTTTTCTAAGGGTTTTTGTCCAATCCTAGGTTTACAAATCCTACAGGCAACACAATGCTCTAATACCATCTGTAGAGGGAGTGTCCCAACCTTTAAATAACATAAGGTGGAGTCCCCTGTGTTTACAATGCTAGTCCCTGGATCAATAGCTAGCATCCATAGTTAAGATGTAATATCAAGAAACAAAGGTCATAATATAACTTTATAACCAGGAATAACATAATTTTATTACATCTTACATAGCTCATTTGGCTATTACATTACATTGCAGCGGAATAACTATAAGCATGGGGTACTTCATCTTCAAAGTGCCACAGGCAAACATGTTGGTTGTAGACTTTGTAATCCTAATCAATCAATCTTCACTAAAATCAATCAAACCTGCAACATTACAAGTTACAGCCACAAGGATCAATACATTTGAATTGTATTGGCAAGTTTCACTACTATGTAGAATATAAGTGGATCCTATCATTACATGCATATTTGGCTAAGTAGGGTTTTAGGCTCATTTGCAGAAAGCAATAATTTATCCTATCTTTTCAAAATGGTCTTGATCTTTTGTCAAATCTCTTTATCAAATTTCCTTGAACTCCTTGGTAAATTCCCAAGTGTTCAAGTCCTTGTCAAAAATCTCTTGAGCTCCTTGGTACCCCCAAGTGCATCAAGTTTTATCAAATCTCTTGAGCTCCTTGGTAACCCCAAGTGCATCAAGTCTTTTGTTGTCACTTAAAAGTTTTTCTTTTAGAAATTGGAATGTCGAGATTTCCCATAGCTTCAAACTTTAGTTGCTCAGTATTGTCCATAACCGGGGACACGACTAAGTACTTAGATTTTATTATCTTCTGCAGAAGTTGTACACTTTACCCACATGTCACAATCTCATCTTGTTGCCACCAGTGGCCACTGGATTAGTACTCACCAAGATGGAGTACTGGCAGATTGAGAATGTGACGAAGTCTTTCCAGAGGGTCCTCCCATACACCATTGCTAGCTTGTCTTCAGTACCCATGTAGGATTCCAGGTCCTCATTTTCAGTAACCTGAAGACAATGCATGGGTCTTCCCAATGTAGTTGACCAAGACAGAGCCATAAGTAGCATGTGGTTGTACACGAAAGCCACAATTGGAGAAACATGTTAAATCTCTAAGTTTCCTGGGTGGTTTTCTTTTGGAGCACAACACAAAGAGATTGCCATAGACATGGTTCCTTTTGTTGCCACCTTCTCCAAAACTCAAAGTATCCTTATCCACCCAGGTGGTTCATTGAGTCCTTGTTTTATTATATAAAACACAAGTCCTTTTCTCACTTCATAAAATCTCAACATGTATCTCTTTTCAAAATATAGCATGGCTAAGCATGTAACAACTACATTGTTTTCACTAAGGAATGTATAAGGTATCCTATTAGGTTTTTGCATAGCATAAGTATAGAAATTCTTTTCATGCATGTTTCAAAATCCACTAAGTATAATGAAAATAGTGGGACTTTAGATGATAGTGTAACTTGCCTTTTTGGTAGGGATGTTGGTTCACTTCTTGATCTTACTAGTTTCACACTTTTCTAACTTCACTACAAATCAATCAAGCAGACACAATATCAACTAACATTCCAACCAAAATCAATCAAACAAAACACACATAAAATGGGTTCTAAGTCATGCATGCAAGCATGCAAAAGATAGTTTTATTTGCAAAGATGGTCTCCACTAGGCTTCTAAACTTTGTAAGGTTCAAAGTGGTCATTTTCTAAAGTGGCAAAGTCATTTGCAAAAGGGTTTTATTCATAATCCATTTTTAAATCCATTCATCATTTTATGTGGTGGAAAATGTTTTATCAAATCAAAAACTTTATGTCTTTCACCAAATAAGTTGTTAATTCTCAAAACTTGGTGTTTAGGGTCAGTAGGTTTGATTCAAATTCATTTTCAAAACCATGGGTTGGTTCCTAGGGTCAGTAAGTTCACCACAAACCAATTTGCCAAGATTTCAACCTTAAAAACATTTTGGAACAATTTTTCTAATCTAAACAAGCATACAAATGTTTCTGTAAAAACAAACATTTTAACAGAAACTTTTTATTAAACAATTTGCATGGTTGGCTAGGGCTTGTTCCACTGATTCCAATGATATAAAGTTTGTAATTTTTGGACGTGTGGATCATAAGTTACAGGGGTTTCAAATTTGCATCTAAATCTGTTTTCAAAATTCTGTTTTAAGTCGAGACTGGCCACGCGTCGCGTTTCTACTGGTCGATACCGATTCGGGTGGATCGGTCTCTGCGGGGCGTTGGATCTAAACAGATCGCACGGTGCAGGATGCTACTTACCGCTTCGCTCAGTTCTAATCTCAGCCACGCGATGTCGATCTAACGGCTGCTGTCCAATTGCCACTAACTGGCGGTGCTGCGCGGCGGCAGACGGCGGCGACGGTCAGGCGGTGGGCTAGCGGCGGTTCTAGGAAGCAAGGAGGGAAGGGGAGGTACTCACCGTGTTCGCGAGGTCGAGGTGGTGCTCAACGTGTGGTCGGCGTGGCAAGGGGTGCTCAGGGACTGCAGCAATTCCTCGCCGGAGTGAGGAACAACGTCGGGCGGCTCTGGTCGTGGTCGGAGTCGACGCTACAGATCACAAGGGGGCAAACCGAGAGCATGGTTAGATGTGCATGGTCGAGGTGATGACGCGTGCGTGAAGGAGAAAGAGAGGGGTGGTCAGATACTACCTGGGGATCTCGCCGGAGTAAGGCGCAGACACGACGGTGCTTAGTTGAAGACGGAGCCGACGTTTTGGAGCGCCCGCGGTCGAACGGAATGTACAGGCAAAAGCGTCAGAGGCTGGGGAATGTTCCCGTGTGCTTGGGATGGCGAAGGGTGGTGAGGCTCGGCCGGAATTGGTTGGGGACGGTGGTCGGAGCAGTGGGAGTGCAAGCTTGATTCTGGGCAGCCTGGAGGCAGAGAGAGGGAGGCGCTCGAGGGGAAATGGAGAGGAGGAGTGGGCGCTTTAACGTGCGTGGTTGCTGGACTGAATCAACGCGGCAGTAACGAGTATTGACGCGAGCTTTAATCGGCAGAAACCGCCGGCGATGTTTGCGCGCGGGTGAAAACGATGAACAGGAAGAGTAGGGTCGGCTGGTCAGCGGGAGAGAGAAGAGGGGAGTTGGGTCCACCTTTCATTGGTTATGCGGGTCGTCTGGTGAGTGAGAGAAAATGCTTCGGGGAAGAGAGGGAAGTTGGGCTGGTTCTGGGCTTAGTGGGCTGGCCGGCTGGGTCAGGTCTTGACTCCATTTTTTCCTTTCAAATGCCTTTTCTTTTTCTATTTCTATTTTCTGTTTTGAATTTCAAACAATCAATCAAGCATCCAAATTGATTCAAACATTCACCACACTAAGCAATTGAATTTGGTTCTGTTTGACAACATAAACCAATTTCCAAAAATAAAATAATATTTTTATCATAGGGTCCATTATTAATTAAATAAATAGACCTTGTTTATTAATCAAATAGATTTTGTTTTATTTAAAACCTCCATTTGAATTTTAATTATTTTCAAAACCAAATCAGTAGGTTTTACTTGAAAATAAGTAATACTTGGAAAACTTGTTTTAAAATAAATAAATAGGTTTGATGTTTTAATTAAAATAGTGAAACCTTTATTTTTTAACTTGGATATTAAATCCTTATTAATTTATTTTAAATAAACCTTTACTAATCTTTATCAAATAGAAATATTTTATTTCAAAGGCTTGGCCAAGTTTTAATTTGGCTCTTTAAAAATAATACTTATTTTATTTCTATCCTTTTCATTTGAAAACCAAATCTTTTTATAAAAGATCCAAAACAGTAATTCCAAAATATTTTATTTTCCTTTATTAAATGTTTATCTTTTTAAATCCCTTTAGGATTTATATTGATAAAAATAGGTTTGAAGGTTCCCATTTGAATTCAAAAAGTTTCTTCTCACTCTAAAATTCAACAAAGTTTTATTTTATTCATTTATTTTTCACATTACAAGATTTGGAAAATCTTGGGATGTGACACTCGGGGACTGCCCTATGGTATTCCTTATTTTTGAGTTATGTATTAAACCTCTGCACTTTGAGCAGTTACTCGCGGACTGTCCAATGTTAAATTACGTGTTAAGCTTCAGGACCTCAAGCAGGGGACTCGGGGACTATGCCATATAATCCCTTATCTCGGATTATGTATTAAGACCGCGATTCTTAGAGCACTGACTAGGGAATTGCCCCATGATTGTTTCCTGTTCCAAAAATGGGTATTAAACTTCGGCACCCCAAACGATAGGTCAGAGACTACCCTGAACGATATTATCTCACTTTCCCCAAGTATGGGCTTCAGGCTTTATAGCTCGGATAGAGATCAAGAACACAATGGCTAAGCCGTCGAGTTTATGAAGGCCAGGCAATATAAACATCGAACTAAGATCAGTCACATGAAAACACACGATCCGAAACTATGAGATTGAAGACCGCCAAAGCAAAGATATAAAGCAACAAGATCTGTTTAGAAAAACTAATAATGATCAGCATCATCCATGCCTCAGCGGCAAAAAGCAAAAAGGGTTCGTACCACACAAAGTCGGACAATTGTTTCACACACATCATACGCCCGGCATACCGGGGATAAGAAATACCTTAAGAAGTTTTTTGAACCTAAGGGGCGGCGGCTTGATCAGGCACTGGGCGCTCCGAGGTAGACGGCGCCTCGGCCGAAGTTACTTCGCCCCCACAGAAGCAATAGTAACTTCGGGGGAAGCCCTGGGCTATTGAGAAACATTAGTTTGGGCTTGAGAATGCCCAGTCCCTTTGGAAGATGATCGCGCGTCGCCGTCCCCATCCGAGCTTGCGCTGGAATCACCAGAGTTTTCCGAGTCGCCCTCGCCCTCCTCCTGGTCAGCCGAATTATCATCGGGGGCATCTTCGATTTCAACGTCCTCCGCTGGGTTGGGAAGAAAACTCGGCCCTTCAATCAAGTTATGCACATCAGCATACTCAACAAGCTGGAAGGCACGAGCATGGCAGCGAGCGATGAATTCTGGATCCTCAACCCAACGGGAGCCAGTGCGCAAGTTTATCAAGGTGTCGAGCGAAATGTCCTCATACCAAGACATAATGACTGTGAGCGCCATATCAGCACCAGCTCTTCCAGCGGATTCCCTCTAGAGATTTAACTGAGTCTAGGATGTCATTAACCTTTCCACAAGTATCTTGATCTCATCAATATCAGGAGTTCCAGAAGTATTCGGCCAGAGAACATGGTAGGCCCGAATGGCTTCTTGCACCAAATCCCTGACCATAATCTTCATTGGCCCAATAGCAGCGCCAACGGCAACCAAGAAGTCTTCCAGTGAATATTCTGGACTCGAATTTGCGGGAACACCTCGGCGCTGGCGAGCATTAATCACCGCTCTAGAGCTCACGAGCCTAGCTTCCGGAAAATGATCTACGCAAAATAAAAGTATATCAGTTAAAAGTAAGAAAGAGAAGAAGATAACTTGGCCACGACCAGAAACTTACGATGAATGTAGCTAAACATTTTCTGGATATCTTGAGTCCAATCAACCTTAGACTTCTCAAATCGGGTGATTTCCTCGCTCATTGTCCGAGTCTTAAGTTCGGCAGCCTCGAGGAGTTCTTTATCCTTCTGCAATTACAGACTTAGCCGGTTCTTTTCTTCGGAGAACTCCTGATCAACTTTCTCTAACTCAGATTTCTGAGAAAGCTTGAGGGACTCCACCTCGGCGCGCAACCGGGTTATCTCGTCATCTTTCTCTTTCAATTACGCCGAATGAGTAGCGGCTTGCTCTAAAAAATGCAGCATCATATCAGGCATGGGTATGCATTCTTGATGCGACGCTGCAAGAGTTTGTAACTCGGCTATACCAAAGCCAGAAGGTTATAAGAAACCCAGGATAAGTCTCGAACGAAAATCAGTAAAGAGAACGGATAACTAACCTTCCAGGGCCTTGACTTTCTTCTCAAGACGGATATTAAGATTATTCATATTACCTGTTTACCAGCAAAATGAGTTAACACCTCAAGTCGAAAATATTAAGAGCTTAAGGGACAATACAAAGATTTGTTAAGTTTCCAGCTTTCTTCACCACGGGAAGAACTTTCTCATACTTTTCTTGCAACTTCTTGTGCGCAAAAAGCAGCCTTTGGAATTCGACTGTCCGCCGATCATGGGAAACCTAAGCGACAAAGTAAATTACACAGTCAGATATTCATACCTAAGACAAATCCAAATCAAGCAAGGCTCGACTCGGATCTAAGGGGCTATATATTCAAAGCTAAGACATATCCGAATCAAGCAAAGCTTAACTCAGATCTAGGTAGATGGATATTCGAACCTAAGACAGATCCGAATCAGGCAAAGCTTAACTCGGATCGAGCAAAACTTATCCCGGACCTAAATGACTGGATAATCAAAGCTTAACTCGGATCCGAATCAAGAAAAGCCTAACAAAGCTTCCAAACGAATAACAAGTTATCCGGTTGCAAGCTTCGGGGACTAGATTATATATACTATCATTCGAATAACTAACCAAATGTCAACAAAAGCAATTACCTCGTTCATCTTATCGCTGTCAAGCACGATCTTGGTAGCCATATGCAAGCGACTGCTGATGTCGAAGAGTTGAAATGGCTGATTGCTCGGATTGCCCTCAAGCTGATTAGCAGCGTTCCAATTATTGGCATACTCAACCAAGGAGCCGAGGCTGTTCCCACTCTCAGTACGAGTCAGTACTTTACCTCGGACACGTTGTGTAACCACCGCTGCCGCTATGGATGGCAATGGGTACCCGTCACCCGCTAACCTGGTGGGTACCCACATCAAATGGAGGAGGGTTTGGTTAAAAATAAAACCCATGGGTCTACTTAGTGGTAAATGTCTAGACCCATCGGGTCTAGCGGGTGCGGGTCTGGAGGTGGTAAACCCATACCCTTTAACCCGCAGACCCGTCAACTACATATAGGTCCCACATGTAAGTGTCTATAAGAAATCCTAATTGGCTAACCAAACCCTAACTTCCTAATTAAGTGGATGAGCCTGACCCCGCCCCTCTCAGTTCTCCCACCCCGCGCCGCAATCCCCCCGCATCATCACGTACTCTCTTGCCATTCCACGCCAGTCGCCTCCCCAGTCCCCCTCCCTGGTCCCTACCTTCCCGCCGCCGCTGCTAAGGCTCAAAGCCATGGAGGCCAAGCCAGTCGACATCGAGGAAGGCGGTGAATCCGGTGACGGATCGCTCCAGCAAGGCGCGCATCCCACAGTCCCCACGCTGCCGCGCCAGCAAGAAGACGGTGATGAGTTGCCGGGGATCCCGCCCGGCTTGGCTTCTTCCTCGGCATGCGGTCCTCAACGTCGAACAACAGGGGAGCCCAAGGAGGCGGCCAGAAGCGGGGACGTACGCCATCTGATTCGCCCTTCGACGTCCGGGGTCAAGTCCAAGAGAAGGGGAAGCACATCGCCTGTGCTTGTGCACTGTCGCGGGTACCCGTCGGGTCATGGATACCCACCGGGTGGAGGGTCTGGTGGAGATCTAGACCCGACAGCGGGTATGGAGGCGGGTGGTGGTGACGGGGAGAGGTGGTGGAGGAGGGTATGGAGGTGCCATACCCGCCTCCATCCTGGCGGGTGCCATCCGTAGCCGCCGCGGGACTCTTGTGGAGAGTAAGCTGAGTATCAGCGGCCGGGGTGACAACGGTCTTAGCAGAGGAAACCCCCTTGCGGAGCGCATCAGCAATGGTGGGTTGAGAAGAGCTGGCAAGTCCTTTCTGAGATGATGAAGGTCTGGTAACGACAACCTTCTTAGCCTTAGAAGAGATGTCAGCAGGGGCCGCAACCTCGGCACTTGGAGTGGCATTTTTGGGGGCCGGAGGAATTATGGTTTCCGAGGGCGCCGAGATGGTGATATCCTCGGTTGGAGTTGGAGTTGCGGTTGAAATTGTGGGGGTCAAAGGAATCTCGGGGGAAACTCCGGGGTTCACGACGGAGGCAGCAGGTTCAGTAGACGGATCTTCTGGCCGAGTTATGTCGGCATCAACAGTGGAAACCACGGGCGCATCTTGCCGAGGTGATGTCTGATTCGGAGCAGGAGGAGAGTCTACGCGAGCAGGACTAGGAACTCTGGTATCTTCAGGAGGCGGAGGAGAAGGCGGCCGAGTTGTGTGACTCGTCATACTTGGACCACTGGGCTTAACAGAAAGAGGAGCGCTGCAAAAGCACAGAAAGTCAAATCAAAAGACAGAAAAAGAGAAACAAGAAATACAAATGAAAATGAACTCACCCAGTAACTCTGGGCATAGTTTTAAGCTTCGGAAGGTGCTGGGCTCACTTCTTTGTTCGCTTCTTGGGAGAGGCTTCCGAGACACCTGCTGGAGCGGTACGCTTCCTCGAGGTAGCAGGAGGTTGGGAGGCGAGAGGCTTGGCGTCGTGCACCTGACCGGCCTGATTAGCTGAGGACGTAGAAGCCGGAAATGCGTAAGAGATAGGCATTGCGGCAACTACCTCAAGAACTTGGACGTCGTCCGAATCACCTTCCTCCCCGTGAGTCGAGGTCTTGCCACGGGCACGAGCTGGAGCGATGTCTGACTTGGGGACAAACTCCTCCGAGTCAGGCTCCCCGCTGTCCGGGGCATTCCGATCTGTGGTCCACGGAAGGGCCAGAACCTCGGCATCCTCGATCTTCTGCTCCGCATATCTCTGTAAGAAAAGAGACAAAGAGAAATAAGCAAAAGGAATCACAAACGCAATTAGGAGGCAAAACACAAATGCGTGAACTTACCTCGGGAGAGGGATTCCCGCGGGTAAATGGCTTCAGTCCCCAGGCCCAGTCCTCCTGCATATCTGTCTTAAAGATAGCTCGGACACGCTTGAAAATAAGATAATCGTCGAGCTCAACCGTTGAGACTCGGTTGGGATCGAGGGTACCGCTCATGTAACAGAGCTTGTGCATGTGATGCCGAAAAGGGCAGATTCGGCTACTGACGAAGGTGGTCATCAGATCCTCGCTGTGTAGCCCGGCGCGGATCAACTCCTTCAGCCGAATCTCGAAGGCCTCGGCCAGAGCATGGCTCTTCCTGGGGTTGTAGGTCCAGCTCTTCTTGGAAGGGGGGGCGATGGAGAAAGCAGGGAGCCGAATCTTATCCTCCTTTCCAGTATTCTTGACATAGAAAAACGATCTATGCCACTTCTTGCAAGATTCAAGACCAGCAACACGAGGGAACTCTGATTTTCTCCGAGGAGTGATGGACGCGGCCCCACACTGAGTAAGTAACTTCTCAGAGGGGTGAAGGTATTTGTATGGAACGACGTTAGATCAGATCTGGAAGAATTTGGACCATACGTGCACAGACGGCCAGAGGGCAAAGTATCCTTCCGAGGCCGAGATAAAAGCAGATAAGGAGGCGATGGCGTTAGCCGGAAGGTGATGCGGCTGAAGGCCGAAGTAATCAAGAAATTCCCTAGAGAAATTGCTAAGGGGAAGACCGGACCCACGGGCAAAGTGGGACATAAAGACGACATACTCGCCGTCATTGAGTACAGGAGCGGATTCGCTGTCGGGTAAGTGACAGCCTACCTCGGCAGGAATCCGGCGAGTCCTAATTAGCCACTCGATCTCGCGACGAGTGACAGAGGAACCCTGCCAGGAGCCCCGCTCTGGACCAGACGCTATGTCGTCGTCCTCGACTAACGCGCCGCTAACTGAACTCGACATAGGGTCGCCGGAGGAATCTACGGAAGAGCAACTAACGGTGGAGCAAGGCTTAGAGACACAGGGCCCCGTCGTGGTTCTAAGCAGAGACGGCGGTGGAGCAGAAAAGAGCCGCCCGGGAAATCTAGAACACAGCGGGAGCGTCTAGGAAGGAGCCTAGCAAGGGGACCGTAGGAAAACTCACCGGCAACGGCGCCGGAGCAAGCGCGCGACGATGGGGACGACGGATCAGGGGAACTGTGGCCTCTCCATCGAAGAGGTCGACAATGGCGCAGTCGTAGGAACGCGGGCAGACGCACAGACGCAAGGAGGAAGAAGAGCAACGGTAGGCGAAGGGGGAAAGTGAACCCTCTAGCCCTATGCCCCTCTTTATAACCGCGCGGTCCTGGCAGTAGTGGGATCGTGCGTGCGAAGCATTAACCGTGTAGATCGTGTGTGCGGCGGAATCGCTTGCGGGTGAGTGGAGCCACACCAGTGACCACACGACGCAGGAGAGGATTAGGCCTCCTGACCGATGCGGTGCGCGAGGCGTCGCAGCGCCGACGCGACAGGCGCAGTAATCGCTGTAGCGTTGTCAGTGGGCACTGTAGAGGAACAAAAAATTAGAGAAATAATGATGAGTGTTACATAAAGTTCGAGGCGTGCACGAGAAGATGCGCGGGTACCTCGAACAGGAAAAAGTAACTCGGACATGCGGAGAAATGAATATTGGGAAACTGATGTGGCCTGGCCGAGGTTACGAACAGGACCACACCAGCTTCGGGGACTAATGTTGGGGAGGTGACCCCGGGTAGGGTCAAGACAGGGGAATATAAAAGAAGTTTCCCCTGTCATATGCCGAGTTACTGTCTATATCGGCCAAATCATGTGAAGGTCGGCCGAGATAAGCACGACCATGACACCTATGGGAGGAGCTGTACATTACCCGGCCGACATACGAGTTAAGTGGGCTGAGTAAGTCTGAATAACCTAAATGCAGGTGAAGGCCAAGCTGAGTTAAGCGAGACCGGGCCGAATGACATGAAGCTTGCAGGAGAAGGAGGTGCCTATAGTCAAACCCTACCCACAGGCTAGGAAGAATATGAACAGAGCCAAGCGCAAAGGACAAGGCGCGGAGCAGCAGAAGGGCAGAAGGAGGTCACGGAGGTGACAGTCCTAGAGCCTGAGGCGTGCAGGTGGGGTTCTCTAGAACTTTGTCGTCATTAGAAGGGGGACACAGAAAGGAGGTCGCCAAATTACTATATTGGGACAAGCATAATCTTCGAATATGCTTGCCACGTTAGCCCTAGAGGAGCCAAGGCCCCCCTTTATAAGGAGAGGCATGGGTTCCTGGGAAGGGGATCGATTCATTCTACACCGTTAGGCTCGTGAAGTTCTTCTCTTCTTCCTGCAAACAGCTCAAGGAGCACTTGTAGCCCGAGAGAGGAGAAATAAAGATCTATATGTTAGTCATTCGAGTGTAGAAGTATCTACATCTTCCCTCCCCGGATCCCTCTAGCATCCATTGGCCCCATACTTTAGCCTACCCATGGCATCTTCCGTGCCACCACCACAACAGAAGTATTCAATACCTTTCTTGAATGGAAAATGATATTTAATGGTGCCTTCTTTCATATAAATGATGGCACCAACTGTTCTAAGAAAAGGTCTTCCCAAAGTAATAGGACAAGAAGCATTGTATTCAACATCCAAAACATAGAAATCGATAGTGACATAATCATTATTAACCATGATGAGAACATCATTAATACTCCCCATGAGTTTCTTCTTAGCATTATTATTGAGTGGGACATCCAAATAACAATCTTCCAAAGGTGGTAAATCAAGCATTTCATAAATCTTCCTAGGCATAATAGAGACACTAGAACCAAGATCACATGAAGCTTTGAGATCAAAGTCATTCACTTGCATATTTATAATGGGTTCCCAACTATCTTCTACTTTCCTAGGAATAGAAGCTTTGTGTTTTAGCTTCTCTTCCTTAATTTTCACAAGAACATCTGTGATGTGTTTGGTAAAGGCAACATGCATATCACTAGCATCAGGACTTCTATCAAGCTTTTGTAAGAACATAATCACTTCAAAAATATTGCAACCATCAATATCAAAGTCAAACTTGGCATCACTAGTAGTAGGCTCAATAGGCTTAGGCATAATAGGAGTAGGAATAGGGACTGCTTGTGGTTTAGTGGTGATAGTTCACACACTATTGTTTCTATCAATTTCAGCTTCCCTTTCCCACTTAGGATGAAGTTGAGCTAACAGCCTAACATTTTCATCAATAGTAACTTGTATGGCATGAGCAGTAGCAAAGTTGTTTTCCATAGTTTCAGGTTTAGCAGCCATTTTATTAATCAAGGAAGACTGAGCTTCAGAAAAAGAGGATATCTTTTTCTTAGCACTCAAAATTTTTGACTGTAAACTAGAAATTTCTCTATTCAGATTCTCAAGCTGATGACTAATGTTTTTCAAGATTATAGACTATTCCTCCATAGTTTTAGTGAAAATCTTATTTTGCTCATATTGCATCTGCATAAAATTCTTAGTGGATCTCTCTACTTCTAAAATCCTTTCTTCACTAGGCATTCCAGATCTACCATGATAAATATTTCCACTAGGAGTATAAGTCCTATAATTACCATAAGTATTGTTGCCAAAATTGTTGTTTCTAATGAAGTTCACATCAACTTGCTCTTCTTGAGCAACCAAATAGGCTAAGGGAACACTATTAGGATCTATAGGAGCTTTTTCATTAACAAGCATAGCCATAATAACATCAATCTTTTCACTCAAAGAGGAAATTTCCTCAAGATAATTTACCTTCTTACCATGTGGAGCTCTCTCAACATGCCATTCAGAGTAATTAACCATCATATTATCAAGGAGCCTTATTGCAGCACCCAAGGTGAGGCCCATCAAAGTACCTCCAGCAGCTGAATCCAACAGATTTCTTGAGGAGAAGTTCAAACCTACATAAAAAGTCTGGATAATCATGCAAGTAGTGAGTCCATGAGTAGGGCAATTCTTAACCAAAGATTTCATTCTTTCCCAAGCTATAGCAACATGTTCATTATCAAGTTGTTTAAATTTCATAATGTCACTTCTCATAGATATAATCTTAGCAGGAGGATAGTACTTTTCAATAAAAGCATCTTTGCACTTAGTCCAAGAATCAATACTATTTTTAGGCAAACAAAGCAACCATTCTTTAGCTTTTATCCTCAAGGAGAAAGGAAAAAGCTTGAGCTTAATAATATCTCCATCTACATCCTTATACTTCTACATCTCACAAAGTTCAAAAAAGCTATTAAGATGGGCAGTAGGATCATCAGAACCAGCACTAGAAAATTGCTCTCTCATCACAAGATTCAACAAAGCAGGCTTAATTTCATAAAAGGTAGAATCAGGAAGAGGTGGGGCAATAGGAGTGCTAAGGAAATCATTGTTGTTGCTGCTAGCGAAGTCACACAACTTGGTGTTCTTAGCGGAGTTCATTTTTGCAAAGGTGGGCAAGCCAAAAACAGCAGCAGCAGATAGAGCAGGAACTAATTTTTTGTGTTTTTGAAAAGAGGCAAACAAAACCAAGCAAAAGAAACAAAGCAAAATAAAATAAAGAAAAGATAAAGGAAGTGAAGGACTCCCATTGTGAAGACGTCCTTGGCCTCCCCGGCAACGGCGCCAGAAAAGCTTGACGACTTTCTACGCACAGCCTGTTGGGAACCCCAAGAGCAAGGTGTGAAGCAGCAAGCAACAAGTTTTCCCTCAGTTGAGACCGAGGTTATCGAACCAGAAGGAGGAAGGAAACGTCACACAGGTGTTTCAAGCAACGCGAAGACCTGCACAACACAAACTCAAGACTTTGCCCCAATGAACAGTGAGGTTATCAAGATCACCGGTTTGCTGTAACAAAGGATTAAACATATTGTGTGGAAGGTAATGGTTTCCAGCAAGTAAAAAGGTAACGATGGAAAATGTATCAATGGTAAAGATTGGAACGGGGTCCATAGTTCACTAGAGGTTCTCTCCTTAGATAAACAACATGGCATGAAGGGTAAACAAATTACAGCAGGGCAATTGACAGGAACTGAGCAAGGCATAACAATGCAATTACTATTTAGAAAGATCCTATGAGGTTGATTAGGCAATACAACAAGATACATAGACCGCCATCCAACTGCATCTATAACTAGAAGTCCACCTTCAGGTTATCATCCGAACCCCCTCCAGTATTAAGTTGCAAGCAACAGACAACTACTTTAAGCAAAGTGTGTAAGGTAAACAGTCCCCATGTTCCATGAACAGGAGACTGCTGTTTTCTCCCTAATGGCTACAGCACATCTACAACCGAAGAGATTATTGTCACTTCCCTTGGAAACTAGAGGCATGAACCCACTATCGAGCATAAATACCCCCTCTTGGAGTCACTAGCAACTACTTGGCCAAAATAGCTACTAACAACGGAGAGCATGCAAGATCACAAACAACACAGACATGATAGAATCATAAAGACAAAACCATTAATCAAACCAACATAATAATCTCAATATCCATCGGATCCCCGTAAACACAACATGCATGATTACAAATAGATTAGATCTTGATCATGAACGGAGCTCACAAGATCTATACATTAAAACACAAAGGAGGAGATACAACCATCTAGCTACTACATGGACTCATAGTACAAGGTGGAACTACTCACGCATCATACCAGAGAGAAGGCCTCCGGGATGATCTCCCCTCCGGCAGGGTGACAGGAAGAACTTCAGATCCCCCCGATCTAGGGACGATGGTGGCGGCGGCTACAGACTGTTTCGTGGATATTTGATCGGGTACTCAGGGTTTCTGCATCGGGGGATTCTTATAGGCGAAGGGGGAGACGGAGGAGGCATCTAGGGCCACCAAACCCTAGCCAAGCGCGGGGCTAGGCCCAACCGCGCCTGGGGTGGGTCTGGCCCCTCCGTCTCTCCTCTGGACTTCTTGTTCCCCACGGAAAGTAATTGACTTTGTCCTTTGTCCCGTCCAATTCCAAGAATATTTCTTTATTAACTTTACTGAAACCAAAAACAGCAGAAAACAGGCATCTGGCACCGTTGCAACTTGTTATTAGGTTAGTACCAGAAAACATGTAAAAAGCACCTCAAAGTGTGGACAAGTAAAGCAAAGTAGATACTAAACAAGCATGGAGCATCAAAATTATAGATACGTTTCCAACTTATCATCCCTCGCCTATTTCTCTAATTCCCAGCCTCGATACTTCCATCTCTCTCCCGAATCCCAATTCCCTCTCGAACCCTCTCTTCCTAGCCACATCGACATGGGTTCGTGACAAGATCCTACCAGATCGAATAGCGCTAGCCACCGGAGACCGTCGTCGATGAGTTCTGCATTGTCGATGTAAGGGGAGACCTATGAGAATTCTGCTTAAAAAAACACCACATAGAATTTGAGTTCTTGAGTTGTATGCATGGTTCTTACTATTGATAACAAGTCATAATTTATACTTCCGCCGTCTCAAAATAGATGTCAAAATAGTACCCGTGGTGGAAGAATTGTTAGATGAGTTGGCAGGTGCTCAATGGTTCACTAAACTTGATCTACACTTTGGGTATCATTAGATCAGAGTAGCTGATGGTGAGAAACATAAAACAGCCTTCCAGACACATCATGGCTTATTTGAGTTATTAGTGATGCATTTTGGACTTACTAATGCACCAAATTCTTTTCAAAGTCTGACGAATCAGGTGTTTGCAGAATTATTGCGCAAGTGTGTCTTGGTTTTTGTTGATGACATCCTTATATACAATGCTACTCTTTCTGATCATGTGCTACACTTGCGAGCTGTCTTTACACTCTTGCAACAAATTCATCTCTTGGTCAAGTACATCAAGTGCTCATTTTCCAAGAAAGAGTTGGAATATCTTGGATTTGTTATTGGCATGGAGGGAGTGTCTACTAACCACAACAAGGTGCAAGCTATCCTCAAGTGGCCAACTCCATCATCTGTCAAAGCTCTACGAGGTTTTTTTGGGTTGACATGATATTACAAACGTTTCATAAAAAATCATGGTACCCTTGCTCAACTTTTGACACAGCTACTTAAAAAGGTGCTTTATTCCTTTGGGGCCCTGAACAAGACAAAACCTTCAAGTTGCTCCAGCAGGCAATGGCACAAGCCCCTATCTTAGCTATTCCCGTCTTTTCTCTGAGTTTTGTGCTAGAGACTAATGCCTGCAACACTTGAATTGGTGTTGTATTGATGCACAAGGACATCCAGTGGCTTACTTAAGTCAGGACCTTTGTCCATGCAACTAGGGACTGTCAACGTATGAGAAAGAGTGTTTGGCCATCATCTTGGCGGTTAAAAAATGGAGGGCTTATCTTCAACATAGGGTGTTCACTATTCTCACAGATCATCAAAGTCTGCTACACCTCACTGATCAGAGGTTGTTAACTGGGATACAACACAAAGCATTTGTCAAACTACTTGGTTTGTAGTTCACTATAAAATATAAGAAAGGTATAACAACTGATGCAGCTTATGCTTTATCTTGACAAAATGATATCACCAACATCGTTGTTGTCTCCCAAGTTACTCCGGCATGGATGGATATTCTTTGGTCAGGGTACAATGATGATCCTTAGGCTCAGAAGTTGATATCTGAGCTCAGTGTGTCGCCTGATCACATGAACAATGAAGGGTTCCTCTTACATGATTGGTTGTTAAGATATAAAGGGATAATTTGGGTGGGTACCAATCTCATTGCTCAAAACCACATTTTGCAAGCTCTTCACTAGAGTGGTGTGTGTGCACACTCTGGCATTAGACCAACCTATGAACGGGTGAAGTAGTTGTTTACCTGGCCCAAATTGAAACAGTCTATAATCCATTTTGTGGCTACTTGTTCAATCTGCCAACCAGCTAAGGTGGAACATGTAAAGCTACCAGGGAAGTTACAACAATTGCCAGTACCGACTCAGCCTTGGAAATGATCAGCATGGACTTTGTCAAAGGACTTCCTAAATCTCACAGTTATGATGTGAAATTGGTTGTGATTGATCGTTTCTCTAAGTATGGACATTTCTTGCCTCTATCTCACCCATACACATCATTGCAAGTGGCGCAGTCGTATGTCAACAACATCTACAAGCTACATGGCCTTCCTCGGGTGATTGTTTCCGATCGAGATTGCATTTTCACCAGTACATTATGGCGCGAGTTGTTTCGTCTGACAAATACATCCTTGCACGTGAGTTCTTCTTACCATCCCCAAACTGACGGTCAGATAGAGCGGCTCAATCAGTGTCTGGAATCATTCTTGTGCTATGCAGTTCATGATTGTCCTAAGAAGTGGCTTGAGTGGTTGCCGCTCGTAGAGTATTGGTAAAATACAAATTACAACTCTGCTCTTAACCGTACCCCATTTGAAGTGCAATATGATCAGAAACCACGTCACCTGGGCATTACAAATCTATCAGACTATCAATCTCCAGATCTAGAAACATGGTTGGTGGATAGAGCACAAATGGTGGACATGCTTTGCCATCAAATTCTCAAGGTGCAACATAGGATGAAAGGTGCAAGTTGATAAAAACCAAAGTGAACGACAGTTTGAAACTGATGATCTGGTTTACCTTAAGCTACATCCATTCATTCAGCGATCTGTGGCTCAGCGCTCCAACAGCAAACTATCTATGCGCTACTTTGGCCCATACAAGATCCTGTCGCGTGTGGGTGCGGTGGCATCATGTTAGAATTACATGCTTTTATTAAAATCCGCCCAATGGTACATATGTTCCTCCTCAAGAAGCGCGTTCATGTACTGGTGGTGGTTGCACCTGACGAAGACCTGCATCAGTGATGGAGGAGATACGCCATGTTGTTGATGATCTGCGGGAATCCCCGGCATGAGGACATGCCACTCCTTAAGGGGAAGGGATTGTCAGGAATACAACATTACATGGTCTAGGGCCTTCCTTATTGGGTGGTGTATGGATTGGGCCGTGGGCAGTGTATTAGAAAAATACACCTATGGTGCTCTATATCTGTACTAAGAACAACTCTGTAAGACATCGAATATATGAAATATCTGAACTAGTCCTCACATATTTCTCTGATTCCCAGTCTCGGTACTTCCATCTCTCTCCCGAACCCTCTCTTCCTAGCCACATCGACACGAGTTCGTGACAAGCTCCTGCCAGATAGAGTTGCGCTAGCCACCGGAGACGGCCGTCCATGAGTTCTGTGTATTGACATAAGGGGCGACCTATGAGAATTTTGCTTCAAAAAAAAGTAAATAAAAAAACCACCACATAGAATTTGAGTTCGTGAGTTGTATGCGTGGTCCTTATTATTGATAACAAGTCATAATTTATACTCCCGTCGTCTCAAAATATATGTCAAGAATTTATCAAAATTTAGACGATTCTAATACTCCTTCCGTCCCAAAATAGATGTCTCAGATTTTTCAAAATTTGAATGAATCTATATATACTAAATAGTGTCTAGATTCATTTAAATTTTGCAAATTTAAGACATCTATTTTGAGACAAAAGAAATACTAAATAGCGTAATTCATCTAGTTTTTGAAAAATCTACTATATCTATTTTAAAAAGAAGAGAGCACTTCCAATTATATATTATTCTAAAGTCCAAATACCTGGATGAGATAGATCACTATCCCAAGTAGATACTACTAGTTACTATAGTAAAACGGCCCTGGAGTGTCGATGCGACTTACTTAACAGCATCTCCACTCGCCTACCCAGGAGGCCGATCCAGACGCCGAATTTTGGTCCGGACGCCGAAAATTAGCCCAGTACCCAAGGATCTGTTTTCGTCCGGATTTCGGCGTGTTTTGGTCCGGCCTACCCAGGCCGAACCCAGGATCCTGGGTACGCCCTGGGAACGCCGGACGAAGCGAATTCGACGAGTGGACCCGCCTAGTCAGCATATATTCGGCCTTATTTATCCAAAGTTCGCCCAAAGTTCGTCCATATTCGCCCAAAGTTCGCCCATATTCGCCCAAAGTTCACCCATGTAGACCATATTCGCCCAAAGTTCGCCTAAAATTTGGGCATATTCGCCCAAAGTTCGTCCGTATCGCTCATATTCGCCCAAATTTCGTCCAAAGTTGTCCATATAGACTAGATTCGCCCAAAGTTCGTCCAAAATTTGGGCATATTCGCCCAAAATTGGTCTGTATCGAGCATATTCGCCCAAATTTCGCCCATATAGACCAGATTCGTCCAAAGTTCGCCCAAAATTAGGGCATATTTGCTCAAAGTTTATTTGTATAGCCCATATTCGCCCAAAGTTCGCCCATACTTCGTCCATATCGCCCATATTCGCCCAAACTTCGTCTGTATCACCCATATTCGCCGAAAGTTCGCCCAAAACCGCTTAAATTCGCCCAGAGTTTGCCAAAATTTGTTAAATTTTAGCTAAACGCGGGAACTCGCCTGGGTACGCGAGTGAAAAACTGGGCGTATCCAGGCCGAAATCAAGTTTCATTCAGCCAAAAAGAAATCCGAATTTCAGCCTGGGTTCACCCAACGAGTGGAGATGCTCTAACCGGCACAGGTAAAAACAACTGATCGCTACAGTACGGTAGTAGAAAAGTGGTTCGAAAGTGCAAAAGGAGATGGAGGCGTCGTGTAGCGTCTCCTTGACCGATTCTACCCCGTTTCGCCCACAGTTATTTGCAACGGAGACCGTCCGCGCGAACGGCATGCCTCCTCTATATATACCCCCCACGTCCCATCCGCCCCACACAACACAACTCAACTCAACCCAACGCGCAAGAACCGAAGCACAGAACTCGCCTTGCCTACTTTCTTTCCTCCCTCCTCGAACACCCCCACCCACCCACCACCCAGGATGTCATCTTCCTCCCTCTCCATCGCTGGCCCCGCCGCCCTCCGCCCGTTCACGCTTGCCGTGCGCGGCTCGGGGGGCTCCATGTGGTGGCTGGCCGCGGCGCGCCGGTCTGGTCCGGCACCATGGTGGGTGAATTGACCTCTTTGATTTCTTCTTGTCTCATGGTTTCTTGGCTATCTGCTAGATTTCTTGGTGGAATCTTGGCTTTTCTCGGTTCGAGTGGACCTAGATTTATTCTTGGGCGGAATTGCCCGTGCGAGACGGTGTCGTTTTACTTTACATCCTTGTTGGTTTTCTCGATTTATTTTTGTTGTTGCTCAGTTCTTCTTATTCTTGATCTCAAGCCCCTCCGCCCTCCGCCATCCGCCCTCCGCCCGTTCTCCATGGCCCTGCGTGGCTCGGGGCTGGAGTTTGAGGGGTTCGGTGTCCACGCCGTGGCGGAGGTTTGGTCTGTAATAATACTATTTGCATCAACTAGTCTAGATCTATTCGGTAGCTCTTTATCTCTGCATATCTAGACATGTAACTGAGAGAGAGAGAGAGAAAGGGATCTGAGAGGAGAGGAACCACCTGCTCCCTGGCTCGAGAAGCACGAGCCAGAGGGGATGCCCGAGCTGGTGCCGGAGCTGGATCCGCTGTCGTTGGCCATGGGAAAGGGGCGACGGCGTGAGCGTGGGTGGTTGAGATCGGTGGCGGCGGAGCTTCCCGTCGGCCTAGAGCGAACCCTAATCGGTGGGTGTGTTGGTGGGGGGCTGCGGCGCACGGTCAACCTCGTACCGTGTGCATCCGGCCCCCCACCTCTTTATATACGCACTGGCGACAGGGGCCCACAACCATGGATAAGGTTGGGCGCCCCCGATTAGGGCGCGATGAGGGACTCCGTTCGGGCCGTTGGGCCCGAACATGGGAGAGATCTATCCAACATTCTCCCCCTAGATCTCGACTTTACTTTTAACTTTGTACCTTACTTATTTCATCACAGAATGATACATAGGGCATGTTTCATCGTCTCAGCTCAATTGCCGATAGAATCAGACAGCCACTATATACCTTCATGTTCTGAAACAAATTCTGTTACTTTTGGGCCTCTATAGTCCAGGAATCATAGGCTTGCCGTTAAACCCATGCCGGCTATGTGCTCCTTGAACACATTGGGTGGTAAGCCTTTCGTTAGCGGATCCGCAAGCATATCCTTTGTCCTTATATGCTCGAGACTTATAGTTTGATCCTGGACTTTGTCCTTCACAACATAATACTTTATATCTATAGACTTTGAAGCATTACTCGACTTGTTGTTGTGAGCATAGAATACTGCGGGCTCGTTGTCACAGTACATCTTTAGTGGCCTGCTGATGCAGTCAACCACTTTTAAGTCGGGTAAGAATTTCTTTAACCATAACGCCTGTCCCATGGCCTCATAACATGCTATAAATTCTGCATACATCGTAGATGATGCAACTATTGACTGTTTGGCGCTTCTCCACGAAATAGCACCTCCTGCGAGAGTAAAGACATACCCTGTCGTGGACTTTCGGTCGTCTTTATCTCCCGCAAAATCTGCATCTGAATACCCTTTTATCTCTAGGGAATCAGATCTTCTGTATGTTAGCATGAGGCCTTTTATGCCTTGCACATAACGCAAAGCTTTCTTTACCATCTTCCAGTGCTCTATGCCTGGATTCTCTTGATATCTACCGAGTACCCCGGTGATAAATGCTAAGTCAGGGCGAGTGCACACTTGTGCATACTGTAAGCTTCCAACAGCCGAAGCATATGGTACTGACTTCATTTGATCGATCTCATATTGATTCTTTGGACATTGGGATTTCCCAAAACTGTCGCCCTTGACTATGGGAGCAGGTGTTGAATTACTCGCATGCATATTGTATTTCTTTAAAATCTTTTCACAATACGCTTTCTGCGACAGTCCTAACACTCCATTCTTTCTGTCTCGGTGAATTTCTATGCCCAAAACATAAGATGCTTCACCAAGGTCTTTCATGTCAAAGTTTGATGACAAGAACTTCTTTGTTTCTAGTAGTAGACTAACATCACTGCTAGCAAGCAGAATATCATCCACATATAGAATTAGGAAAATATATTTCCCACTTTTGAACTTTGCATAAATGCAGTTATTCTCAACATTTTCTTTGAATCCAAATCTTTTAATGGTATCATTAAACTTTAAATACCACTGCCTAGAGGCTTGCTTTAACCCATAAATGGATTTCTTTAGGCGGCATCCCATATGTTCCTTCCCCTCCATGAAAAAACCCTTGGGTTGTTTCATGTAAACATTTTCTTCTAAATCTCCATTTAGAAATGTCGTCTTGACATCCATTTGATGTAACTCTAAATCAAAATGTGCAACTAGTGCCATGATGATTCGGAAGGAGTCCTTACATGAGACCGGAGAAAAAGTCTCATTGTAATCTACACCTTCTCTTTGCGTAAAGCCTTTTGCCACAAGTATAGCTTTGTACTTTTCTACATTCCCATTTGAGTCATACTTTGTTTTGTAGACCCACTTGCATCCTACTGTTTTGGCTCCTTTGGGAATTTCCTCTAAGTCCCAAACATTGTTGGAACTCATCGATATCATTTCATCTTCCATTGCCTCCACCCACTTGGCTGAGTGAGGGCTACTCATGGCTTCTTCATATGTGGTAGGATCGCCCTCCATATGAACTACGTTGTAAACTTTGTAGATTTCTTTGGAAATAGCTGGTCTTCGTTCTCTTTTAGACCGTCTGAGTTTATCAGACTCTTGCTCATTTCTTGCCTCGGGTTCAGGCACATTTATAGTAGGTGGCTGTTCTGGCTCCCTTTCGTGCTCAACAGTGGGTTCAGGTGGCTCCTGATGGACAGGTTCCGAACTTTCGCCCATTGTTGTCACGTGTGGAGTCACAACAGATGCCGGCACCATAACCTCAGGGGTTGTAGATGGTGGTACAACAGGTAGCGAGAAAAATGGCTCCTGAGTCATCGGATTAGGTGCATGCACCCTCTTCTCCTCAAGATCAATTTTCCTAGCTACCATGCTCCCCCTCATCAATTCGTCCTCCAAGAAGACTGCATGTCTCGTTTCTACAAACTTTGTGTATCTGTCGGGACAGTAGAAACGATAGCCTTTGGACTTATCTGGGTAGCCAATAAAATGGCAAGATACTGTTTTGGGGTCTAACTTTGCGATGTTTGGATTGAAAACTTTTGCCTCAGCTGGGCTCCCCCAGACCCTCAAGTGGTGCAGAGAGGGGACTCTGCCTGTCCACAATTCATACGGTGTTTTGGGCACCGACTTACTTGGTACTCTGTTGAGAATATGAATGGCGGTTTTAAGCGCCTCCATCCACAATCCCAATGGGAGGGTGGAATAGCTCATCATGCTGCGCACCATATCCATAAGGGTACGGTTGCGCCTTTCAGCTACTCCGTTTTGCTGAGGTTCGCCCGGCATGGAATACTGGGCGACTATTCCATTTTCTTGCAGGAACCGTGCAAAGGGCCCTGGTACTTGACCATATGGAGTATGCCGACCGTAGTACTCCCCCCCACGATCGGACCGAACTATTTTTATTCTTTTGTCATGCTGATTTTCTACTTCAGCTTTGAAAATTTTAAATTTATCCAATGCTTCTGATCTTTCTTTAATTGGATAAATATAACCATACCGGGAGTGGTCATCCGTGAATGTTATGAATGAATCATAGCCATCCACACTTTTCACCGGAAACGGTCCACAAATATCCGTGTGGATTATTTCTAGTGTAGCTATGCTTCGGTTTGCACCCTTTTTAATTTGTTTGACATACTTTCCTTTAATGCAATCTATGCATTGTTCTATGTCGGAGAACTCTAACGGAGGAAGAATGTAATTTTTAACGAGGTTTTCTATTCTTCCCCTCGAAATATGGCCTAGTCTGCAGTGCCATAGTTTCGATGAGTCAAGAGTTCGCTTTCTTTTCTTTTGTTCTTTGTTCGACAAGGAAACTTTTTCATTCACATCACACACAGAAAAAACTTTCTCATGCAGGGATAACAAATATAACTTATCAAATAATGTAGCAACACCCACACATTTGTCTTTCAACCAAATGGCACACTTGCCATTTCCAAAATAACATTCGTAAGAATCTTTGTCCAAACAGGAAACACTTATTAAATTCCTATGTAATGAAGGAACGAAAAGCACATCTTTGAGCAAAAGCAAAGAGCCATCAGCCAGCTCCAGAGGGACGTCACCAATGGCCTCCACTTCTGCTTCTATTCCATTCGCCACTTCAATGCATCTTTCTCTTCTTGGCGTGGTCCTTGTCGAATGGAACCCCTGTAAAGAGTTGGCAACGTGAACAGTTGCTCCAGAATCAATCCACCAAGTGGATCTAGTAAACTTTTCATACAGAGATTCATTAACAAAAGAAACAATATCTTTACCATTTTTGGCCATGATGTACTTTAGCCAAACTGGACAGTCCTTCTTGTAGTGCCCAGTCTTTTTGCAGTGATGGCACTGATCCTTCTCCCCAGGGGTGGACTGGTGATGCTGGTACTGGTGCTGCATTGGGCCCTTGCCATGGGGCTTGGAGGGTGAGCCACCATGGTTGCCACCTGTGAAGCCTCTCTTCATGTTATCCTTCACGAAGTTCAGAGAACCGTCGTGAAGGGCTTTCAGCCTTTCCTCTTCCTGGGAGCACATCCCAATGGTATTTTCTATGTCCCACTTTTCAGGGGACATATTATAGTTTATTACAAATTTTTCAAAAGGCTGTAGAAGTGAGGCCATCACAAGGTGCACCAAGAGTGCTGGCTTTAGCTCGAGGTCCTCATCCATGGGCTTGAGTTTTGCTGCCATGTTTGACATCCTCAAGATGTGCTCTCTTATTCCGTGGGGTCCTCCCGTGTACTTTTCAGTAACCAGCTGCTTTAACAGTTGGGTCGCATACATCTTTGAAGAGCCAGTAAACTGGCTCTTTATCTTGGCGAGATACTCGCCCACGGTAGCACACTCTCCAATTGAGCCCACTATTGCGTTCTCAATTGTGTTCTTTACGAAGGCCAGAGTCTTCTTGTTGGCATTCACCCATTTCTGGTTATCAATAGAGTAGGCCAGCTCCAATGGAGCATTGTCCCTCTTCCTTTTCTCAAAGTCAGCACTTTCCTCAGCAGCCCCTCTGACCGGGTCATCGGGCTTGACTGGTTGCTTGGTGTCAACCACCCAATCCACTTCGGCGCATACGAACGCCAAGTCAACTTTCTTCCTCCATTCGGAGTAGTTGTCCCCCCTTAGGAGCGGGATGTCCTTCAAACATGCCATGAGGTTGAGACCTCCTGAAAATCACAAAAGATGTAAGATCACCAAGTAAAACAACTGTATGCGTTAATTCAACGTTGGTATAAATTAAGCATGCAATCGTTTCGTGCTATTTAAAAATACATCACCGTTGGGCAGAAATAAATTTAAATGCACCTTTAATACTTAATAGGAAAAAGATTATGGTCATGTGTATTAATAACGTTGGTCAATTAATAGCATGAGACATAATCACTTTAATCACATCTTTATGTCAAAAAAAAATTTAAACAACTTTTATTGCATTGTCACAATTTAAACCATACATATGCAATTCAAAAAGACTATTTGCAGCGGAAACTTTAATGATGACTTTCATAAAACTCACACTTTACAGAAAAAATTCTGCCTTTATAATGTTCTCTAGTCACAATATACGTAAAAGTAAAAGGACTAGAGAAAACTATACAAAAATTGCTTAAAACTAAGCAAAACTATTAAAAAACAACTCTATAAAAAACAAAAAAACTGTAAAAGAAAACGCCCTGTTGGGCCAAAACAGTGGCCGGCGCACGCGGCCCAACACGGCTGCCCACGGCGCCGCAGCTGCCTCGGCCTGCCTGGCCCAGCGAGCAGCCCAGCTGGCTTGGCCCCGCCCGCGCGCGCTCGCTAACTAAATGCTACCCGCGCTCTCTCCCTTAGCAGCCCGCAGCGGCCCATCTGGCCCAGTCACGGGCCGGCCTGCCTGGCCCGGCACCGCCCGCGCCGCCCGCGACGCTGGATCCTAGCCGTCCATCGGCGTCGCCCTAAATCGGACGGACGCGCGCGCGTTTCGGCCGCATAAAAGCCCCAGACCGCCGCCCCCCTCAAACCCTAGCTTCATTTTCCCCTACCCCGCCCCCGCGCACCCACCGTGGCGGCGCCGCGTCGCTCGCGCGACTGCCCCGCGTCGGCGGCGTGTCCATCCCGCGGCGGCGCGGTGTCCCACCCGCGTCTGCCTCGCGTCGTCGGCGCATCCACCCCGCGGTGGCGTTGTGGAGGAGAGGCGGCCGCTGGCCCTTCCCTCCCCACGCTCCTCTCTCGCCGGCGTGGTAGCCCGCGCTGGGCCGAGGTGAGGCGGCCGCCTACGGCGAGCCCCTCCCTCTGGCTCCGGCGGCGCGGCCCGCTCGAAGCTGAGGCGAGGCGGCCGCCCTCCGGCGCGCCCCTCCCTCCGGCTGGGATCTGGCGGCTGCCCCGTGCGAGGCCGAGGCGAGGCGGCCGCCCTCCGGCGCGCCCCTCCCTCTGCCTTGGCTCCGGCGGCGAGCCCGCGAGTCGGGCGAGGCGAGGTGGCCGCCACGGCGCGCCCCTCCCTCTGCTCCGCTCCTGTGAGCCTTGCCCCTCCCCGCCCTCCTTGCCGGCGGTTCGTCCACCCGAGGGTGGGCGCACCACCGTCAAGGGGGGCGGCGGTGGAGCCTTTGCTCCCTTTTTTTTTCTTGGGTTTTCTTTTCGGGATCGTGGAGGGTATCTGGGGATAGATCTGGGTTTGGTATTTCTTTGAGGTTTAGATCTTGCACTTTTGCTTTGCCCCCGAAGGAGTATTTCTTCTTCTAGATGTCTCCCAAAAGGATGCCCATCTAGATCGAGAGGAAAGGCGCGGCCATAGGGCAGGCGCTCTTTAGATCTAGTTCTTTTCTTTTCTTTCTACTTTTGCACCGATAATCTAACGACTAGTGGCTCTGATACCAATGTAATAATACTATTTGCATCAACTAGTCTAGATCTATTCGGTAGCTCTTTATCTCTGCATATCTAGACATGTAACTGAGAGAGAGAGAGAAAGGGATCTGAGAGGAGAGGAACCACCTGCTCCCTGGCTCGAGAAGCACGAGCCAGAGGGGATGCCCGAGCTGGTGCCGGAGCTGGATCCGCCGTCGTTGGCCATGGGAAAGGGGCGACGGCGTGAGCGTGGGTGGTTGAGATCGGTGGCGGCGGAGCTTCCCGTCGGCCTAGTGCGAACCCTAATCGGTGGGTGTGTTGGTGGGGGGCTGCGGCGCACGGTAAACCTCGTACCGTGTGCGTCCGCCCCCCACCTCTTTATATACGCACTGGCGACAGGGGCCCACAACCATGGATAAGGTTGGGCGCCCCCGATTAGGGCGCGATGAGGGACTCCGTTCGGACCGTTGGGCCCGAACGTGGGAGAGATCTATCCAACATGGTCTGGCTCTGGCAGTTCATGTACTGGTTGATCCGTGCTTCTCATCGCTGTTTCTCATCTCTTTACTCCTCTTTTTGTGGATTAAGGTTTCGTGGCTGCATTATTTTTGTTTATTTCTTGGCTTGACGAGACACAGATTTGTTGTTGGGTGGGATTTCCCGTGAGAGACCATGCCGTTTTACATCCTGGATCAAGGGATTTGCTGTGAGAGAGACCATGCTAGCTGTTTCACAGCCTCTGACTTGTTAGTTTTCTTGATTTATTTTTGCTGCTCTCGGTCTTTGGTTGCTCACTACTTTGTTCTTGTTCATCTCAAGGACATGGCTGTCGAGAAGGCGAGGCCTACGGTGCTTCTGGCGTCCATGGACAACGAATCGCTTCCAGAAGAGGTACTTTCGGAAGCTCTTTTTTTTTGTCGTTTTTCTCTCTTACTTTTGCGGTTGTGGAAATGTGAAATCTCAAGTATTTTTACCAGATGGGTGAGTTCTCGACGAGGCTGGATGACATGAGAGGACTGTACGCTCGCACTCTTCGCGCGGTGGGGGATGGTACAGCGGACGAGTTTGCCCAGGACAAGCTCCAAAACCTGGCCGAGAGGTCCGTGCGCCTCCTGCGGCAAGTCGCTGACAACCTGAAGCCGCCCATGGATTCTGGGCTCTACAAGGTAAGACCAATTTCCTGGTCTGTTTCTTGACTACTACTAGTAGTACTAGCAGTTTGTTCCTGGGCTGTATCATTTACTATGTTCCGGAGTGTTATTTATTGCACAGGGTCTGTGGGAGACTGGCGTGAAGTTCACCGGGGTGGCAGAATCTGCCCGTGCCAAGCTCGCCCCTTGGGGGTTCGCCACCGCCCTCTCCAACGACCTGGACGGACTGCTGGCTATGGTTTCTTCAGCAACAAACAAGCCCCTTCCAGGACTGATTCGGGAGACAGGGGCTGAGGAGATGGAGATGGGCAGCGCTGAGGTACCTCTCGTCTCTCATCTCTCTTAGACTCGCTTGGTTGATGTTGAATTGAAGTTCTCTTCCAAATTATTGACCTATGGTTCTCTTCTGTGACAGCTAGCTCTGCTTGCCACTGTCGAGTCGCGATACGCCGCCGTTGCAGCTGCCATCAAGGCCATGCTAGGCTAAGAAGGGAGGAAATCTAAGACCCCAGCATCGGTTTTATTTTCTGCAATGTCGCGCCGGGGACGCGTCCCCCTATATATCTTTTCATTTCTGTCATGTTTCCTTCGATTTCGAGCGCCGGGGACGCGTCCTCTGTCTGTGTCTGACTTATTAGCGTCGAACTCTGTTTATCCGCGCCGAGGACGCGTCCTCTAATGTTATTGTTAATGAGGTTTCAGTATTGGTAGTATTTTGTTCTTGCTGTTCTTTACTTGTCTCGTACTTCGTGGTACCGAGTTGTTCTACGCAATGTTGCAAACTGGTACTGATTCTTGTTTAGTCCATCTGCAGCTGAGCTCGTTTTAGGATTTCGCAGAGCTGCTCTTTTTTTTTATCTGTCATAAAAAGGCTTGCCATTTTCATTATAGAGAGAGAGGTTTTTAGTTTGTTATATAGACCCAACGTCCAGCTAAAAGGCAATCAAAAGAAAGCGATAACTCTCGCGGCATTACATCACTTAACTCTTTTGCTCCGGCCTTAGCTCACAACGTCACCTCTTCCTGATTCTTGACACCACCATGGCTTCGGGACACGGGCGTTTCTTTCCTTCCACACTTCCCACGAGACTAGCATGATAAGGGAAGACCCCTTGAGAGGCCTCGCTTTTTTAAATTTTCATTGATAGAAAAACAAGTTACAAGAACCCACGTGGAAACTGAAAAATAGACCAGAAAAAAAACGATTGTCCTGGAAACATTGCCAGATCCAAGTTACAAGCTAGCGGTACAGAACTATCCCTAGGGTTTCCTGCACTCGCCGAAGCTAGCGGCCGCCGCCACCGTCCAACGCCGCCTAGACGTACGCTGAATGAGACGACGAGCCTCCACCATTGCCAGATCCAAGAAAGCACCGTCACCAACGAGGCTTTGTGAGTCGATGAACAGGCATGCTACAAGCAACGAGGCACATGTCGCTGTGACACGTCGACCAGGGGACGTCCCCGTGGTGTCTTAGACCAAGATCCACCGCCTCCCACCGACGAAGTCAGGGAATAACGGTCAATCCACCACCTCCGGACCAACATCCTCGCTCCAGAGCATCCATCTCGCCTCGGCCCCTAGTGTTGCCATGGATAACGACGAACACTGGTGACACTTCGAGAAACAGATCTTGCCAGATCCAAAGAACGATGAGAAGACCAAGCTGCTGATCCGAAGGATCGACAAGCACACGTTGCCATCAACTCTGAGCCGCCGCCGTAAAGTTCGCCGCCGGTGTGGGAGTAGAGTTGAGGCAGATTTATTCGTCCGGACGCCGCTCCCACCACCCCAACGACGCACCAGAGAAGACAAATCCTAACTACAGACCGAAGGAACGAGATCCCCTCCCCCTCCTGCCGCCGGAGCGACAAGCAGAGGGAGAGGGGACCAAGGCCTTGGCCGGAGGAGATCTGGATCCGCCGCCGCCTGTCGCTAGACACGAGAGGAGGAGGGGAACGGTTGGGGTTTGCGATGCTGGTTTTGGGAGTAGAGGCCTCGCTTTAGGACAAAGAAGCCCAAACGCGTGTGGCTTTATCCCAATCGCCCGGTATGACATCATGAAGACCTAGCCAATCTTTAACATTGCTCTAAGAGCATCCCCACTCGTTGGGCGAACCCATGTCGAAATTCGGACCTTTTTTTGGCCGGCCAAAACTCGTTTTCGGCCAGGGTATGCCGAGTTTCCCACTCGCATTCCCAGGCCGAGTTCCCAGGTTCAACGAAATTTAGTGAAACTCGGCGAAATTTGGGCTCATATAGACGGATTTCATTAACTAGGACAATGATGCACATATTACATCGAATTTAACTAGGAAAAGGACGCCGCCACCATGGTCGACGGCGAACGCCACTTCTACAGGCCGAGGCGGGGGTGGTTGCCGGCCTGGATGTGCTCCATGAGGGCGGCCTGGAATGCTCCACCAGCGGCGGCGAAAAGCCATGTTGTGACGCTGCGGCGGCGAGCCCGGTGGACCCTCGTGTCGGGCGAGATCCTGGAGGCGCCTGTCGGCGAAGAACTGCATCCAGAAGACCAGGTTGCCAGGATCTTCAGCGAGTTCTGGGTCTTGCATGTCGGCGATAGCCGCCTGGATCTCTCCGGCGATGTCCTCGTCAGCTGGCACCGGCGGAATAGGGATCCCAGCGACGCTGAGTTACCAGGCGAAGGGGAGATGACAGCCCGGCGGCGCCGTATAGCCTGCTTCATATAGCAGTCGGGCTTCCCACGCCCGCAGCGTGCGTCGGTCGGAAAATCCCTAGGCCATGGCTTTTCGGCGGAGTTGAGGAGGTAGGAAGGTGCGAGTGCCTGGAGTTCGCCGGAGTTGGGAGGGGTGTGAGAGACTGTGAAGGGAGACGGCGAGATGTACGCCTTTTATAGGCCGAGTACGGAGGGAGGGGTGTAGCGGCGAGGGCGGGAAACCTAGTTCGGCGGCGAGGACGGGAAAAGAGAAACAACGGGAAGGACGACGAAGACTCGGCGTCTATGGCTGACAGGCTGGTCCACTCGGCCAATTCGCTATGTCCGGCGTTTCCAGACGTACCCGGGATCCTGGGTATGGCCTTGGGAGTCCGGACCAAAGTTGGTCCAAATCCGGACGAAAACAGGTTCCTGGATACGTAACTGGGTGATTTTTGGTGTCCGGACCTAAATTCGACGTCCGGATCGGCGTCCTGGGTAGCCGAGTGGAGATGCTCTAAACTCTTGTCTAAAACGATGCTTGAAAAAAAAGTGGGACACGGTTATGTGCACTTGGTTGCAAAGCTTGCAATTTTCATAATTTTGCCATCCATGATTTTGAAGCCTATTCGTCGTCCAAACTCTATTTTAAAGGAGTAGCCAAATATATTTTTTTTTGCTTTTTAGGATCGCCCAAGCCTTCCATAGCTGCTCTTCCTTTGTGAAGATGCGTTCAATGTTCAATTGGCCCTACATATCATTTAGCTGTTCTTCAATTAGCAATTAGCTACAGATGTTTACCAGGCTAGCCATCAAACTGATTTAGTTTAAGAGTTACGCAAATCATCTACACGGAGTTAGCCAGATGCATGCTAAAAGGTTCAGATAGCAGCGTTGCTCAAGGAGAATCCGTCTTCAAGTCCCAATGGTGGAGTTGTGCCCGTAACGTGGCTCACCCGAATGCGTGGACGACATATTTAATCTGTCTATTATTTTTATTTATTTACTTATTTATGTTACTACCGTACTTTTATCTTTCCCTGTTCGTCCATATATATACATTTGGCATATCAAGATACTCCCCACTTTTGATTTTAGACCAAGGATGGAGTACCGAGGAAAACTTTATGTTGTCCATATGAGTTTAAGTACAGTGTTAATTGAATATTTTTACCAAAACGTATCCTGGACATTTTGGCAGCTACATTTAAAATATTGAATATTATTGGACATAAATAATGAAAATATTAGGCTAAACACAATGACTTGATTCTGAAAGGAGTACTAACTATCCGGAGTAGTTGAGCTTCGGGCGGGCAACTCGGGACATAAATAATGAAAATATTAGGAATAAATCCAACCGCAGTAAAACTGGTGGAGTACCTCCTCCGGAGGGGCAAAACGATAATCCTAGATATTTTGTTACCTTCTTAATTTTTCCTTTCTTTTTCACTACTTCGATAATGACGGATCCGCAAGTTCGGTTTCTGTTTCCACAAGTTTCCCAACGTTCAGATTAATAATGTCAAGAACATAGTCCTGAAACCAATATTATATGAATTGCATAGGGTATGTACGCATCTTACGAACGGGGCTAAAGAAACAAAACAAAAAAGCAAGCTTGTGATCTTGTGGGAATTGAACATTCGTTGTTCAATGGGATTTGCTCGCCTGACCTAGAGGAGAGATGGCTCAATGGGCTACTGAAGATTAGTAGGGATATGCAGAGATCTGTGTGCCCTGAAATGCAAACGCTAGAGGCTGAAGCAGTCCGAGATACATTGACAGTGGATGGTGGAGGTGGCGGCACTGATCCATGGAGAAGTAGGATCTAAGAAGGCAGCTATACGCCGTCATATGCTCGAGATCAGCAGGCCGGCGGCGGCGTGCACACGATTAGTATTCAGTTACAACTTTTTTTTGGGTAGTATTCAGTTTTTTCTTTAGGGTAAAACCATCTTGCACATTTTATTTCATAGCCAACAGAGCTACATCACTGATTACATAAGTCAGTATGAACCCCGGTGGTTCTCCGTCCAAATTCACTACAGATTTAGAAGAATATGAAAATTTATCTACTTGGTGCGCCACTTCATTTGCATCTCTTCGACACTATTTGAACTCAATAGATTCATAATTGGCTGCCATCATGAAACAATCAGCCAAAACTGCCGAATAGGGGCTCCAAACTTCGATAACAACATTGCATGTTTGGATTAGTTCTAGTGAATCCGATTTAATGACCACTTTAGAAACTCCCAATCCTTCCAAGAATTGTAAGCCCTTCTTTAAGGCTAGATTGCAACTGGGAGGGTAGTATTCAGATGCAACTCGAAGGGGTCAAGAAATTAGCTTGAGTATGATACATCTTAATTACAATGGAAAATGACTAAACTACCCTTTTAATCCAAGAGCCGGATTTATTTGGTACTCCTAATCCTTTGGGAGTACAAGGGTACCTAAAAACTCCCCCCTTTAAGGACACCTAAACTGTCTTGCAGACTGTCACACGTGGTGAATATGATCTTGCTTGTCTCATCTCTTAGCACCATCCTTGCCCCAACTGCCCTTGTATACTGATGAGGGAACCGTCCACGTTCTGTTTCACCCAATCGTGTCAGGTCTAAGCCTATGCAAAAACGGTTTAACTGGTTTCAACTTGTTAAATATTTTGTACTAGCTCCAAAGTTTAGCTTCGATTTGTGAAAGAGATTGAACTAAGGAATTATCTACCTGGGTGGAGGGTTTCAGTTTTTGCACATTCTTAGTGAGGTGTTCATTATTTTCTTTTTTATGTAACAACCGTACTTTTTATCTTTCCCTGTTTTTTTCAATAGTTACTGTTTTTAGTACTATGATGCATTTTATATATCAAGACAGATCCCCACTTATCATTTTTGATCAAGGATGGAGTACTAAGTCAGGCTGTCTATATGAGTTTAAGTGCAATGCCAATAGTTACTCTATACGTAAGTGGAAGGGGCATCACATTTGGTATCAAGAGCCAGTTTATTCCATTGGGATCGTGATTCGGCGCAAAATTCCTAAGAAAATTTTCTCATGATTGTTTGGGTGTATATCACTACACAAAGCTCCATCGGGACACCCACGATTGGATGATTTTTTCTAGATTCGCACGCTGGCACCGCACCAGAATACTATTGAGAAAAAGAGCAATTTACCAAGCGAATTATCCATAATAAACGCTAGATAAAACATGATTAGAATAATAGACAATATACTAATCATATGAAATAGCGAATACATATTAAGGCAGATAACCAAACAGACTGCAAGGTGTAGAACTTGATATGTGATCAGAACAAGGTTGAGAAAGAAAGTATACACGACAGTAGTAGGAGAGGAACCACCGGCGTTCGGGTTGGCACCGTCGTTAGCCATGTCATCGAGGAAGAGGATGCTGATGTCGGGGAAGAAGTCTCGGGGAACACGTCGCCGCAATCGCTATCCGTGAGGGAGTCCGTGATGAAGCCAGTAGTCGCGCCAATAGCGCTCCCCAAAAACCTTATCGCCCTTCTCCCGTACAGGACTTGAAGCAGCGGGGTCTCGGAGGCCTACTGTCCCGACTCGCGGTGCACACTGCAAGACGGGATGGGGAAGACTAGGTAGCACAGTGCTCTGGAACTGGAGGCACAAAGGATGTGTGGCAGTGTGTCTGAGAGGAGGCGCGACCTCTCTCTTATAGGTACGGAGGGGAAGGCAGACAGGCTGCGCAGGAGATGAAACGAACAGACGCAGGAGATGAAACGAACAGGTGGCAGCCCACTGAACAACCTCCATTCAGTTCGTATTCATTTAGCTTGTATCAAAAGTCCACTCGAGCAAAAACGTTTCAGCTTCTGTACAACTGTTCATATACCATTCATGTGTGGCAAAATAAAGCTCGGCTCAGTGAGATTCCAGCAACCCGTGGCGGCGCGTCGTGACGAGGCGAGGCGTGGCGAGACGAGCGAGGAGGAGGAGGAGCGCGCGTGTATATGTCTTCTCTTCTCAAACTCGTACAACTGGTGGAAGAGCTCTCCTTATAAGTTGGACCAACTTACACTCAACTAGCAATGTGGGACTAAACATTTGTCCTGGCTATTGCCTTGCATGAATGGGCCAAATGGGCCTCTAGGATTTCAGGAATTTATTGGCATATAATAAATGGGCTGGGCCTATTTAGGGTACCAACAATCCCCCACCAGATCCCAGAGGCACATGAAGTTTGCCTTTGGTTTCAAAACATTGTTTATATATCGGTACTTTAGTGGAGACTGTTAAGTTGAACTTTAACCTAGAGTTTTATGTTATACTAGGTTGCGACTTGTACAGTGGACTATGCCTTGAACTGCAAGTTTGCTGCGAACCTAGCTTCACAAAAAGTCTTGACCGATACTAGGCTATCGTGGGAATTCCTCGCGGGTGGAGCTTATGCGTCATACTCCATGACCTTTCATGAGTTTATTAGAGAGCACCCTACTTTTATAGGCTGCGTCGTTTTAACAGTCAGACTCATATAGGTGTGTTCTTCAAAAGATGTTCTGCATGACAACATCTTTGCTTAGGATAAGCCACTTAGAACACATTAAGATAATAAATTAACCTGCTGTGCAGAATAGGAAAATATTGCATCTTTATGGAGTGATATTTATTAAAGTAGGGATACTTTCCTCTCAGCTAACCAACAGCTTGTCTCCCAATTCTAATTCACGGGATCTCCGATCACATAGAGTGGTTTTACCACTATGGAAAGCTCAAATTGTGGGTCTCATACCCATCTCCTTCAATGCATTTTCTATCACGTTGCATGATAGACCCTTTGTGAAGGGATCTGCCAAGTTTTTAGATGTTTGGATATAATCCAATGCAATAACTCCGGAGTTTCTCATTTTCCTAACAGATTTCACTCTCCTCTTCACATGTCCTGATGACTTCATATTATCCTTAGAACTATTTACCTTGAAAATCACAGTTTGATTATTGTAGTTCATAAGGATTGCAGGTATTGGTTTTTCAACCACAGGTAAGTTCATCAAGAGTTCATGAAGCCACTCTGCTTCAACAGTGGTTGTGTCTAATGCTATGAGTTCTGCTTCCATAGTTGACCTTGTTAAGATGGTCTGCTTGCAAGACTTCCAAGAAACAGCGCCACAAGCTATTGAATACATATCCACTTGTGGCCTTTATCTCATCAGCATCAGATATCCAATTTGAATCACTATAACCCTCTAGTACCCTCGGATACCCGGTATAGTGAATGCCATAGCTCGCAGTGCCTTTTAGATAGCGCATAGCCGCATAACTCTCTCAAGAGCATGCCAGTGATCATCTCCTGGATTTGAAACAAATCGACTGAGTTTTCTTACAGCAAAGGCGATGTCAGGCCTCGTGGCACTAGCTAAATACATAAGCGAGCCAATAATTTGAGAGTATCTCAGTTGGTCTCTAGCATTTCCTTGATTCTTTCGAAGCAACACACTAGGATTATACAGTGTAGGAGAAAACTTGACGTCGCTATACCCGAAACGACTCAAGACCTTTTCCACATAGTGGGATTGAAGCAATGTAATCCCACCGTCATCATCTCTCAATAGCTTGATGTTCAGGATCACATCAGCTACTCCCAGATCCTTCATCTCAAAGGAACGAGATAAGAAATCTTTGACCTCCTTAATTGCATTAAGGTTGGTTCCGAAAATCAGTATGTCATCAACATACAAACAAAGGATGACTCCCTCACCCCCACCATGGCGATGGTACACACATTTATCAGCTTCATTTACAACAAAGCCTGTAGCAGTTAAAGTTCTTTCGAACTTGTCAGGCCACTGCTTAGGGGCTTGTTTTAGACCATATAAAGACTTCAACAACTTGCACACATTTCCTTCTTGACCATTTACGACAAACCATCTGGCTGATCCATGTAAATTTCCTCATCCAACTCTCCATTAAGGAAAGCTGTCTTAACGTCCATTTGATGAACGAGAAGACCATGAGAGGCAGCAAATGAGAGTAATACTCGAATGGTGGTCAATCTGGCAACATGTGAGTAAGTGTCAAAGAAGTCTTCACCTTCTTTTTGAGTATATCCCTTGGCCACAAGTCGTGCCTTGTACTTCTCAATAGTACCATCAGGTCTAAGCTTTTTCTTAAACACCCATTTGCATCCTACAGGTTTGCACCCATAAGGGCGATCAGTGATCTCCCATGTTCCATTAGCTACGATGGAATTCATCTCACTATGAATGCCTTCCTTCTAGTAGTCAGCATCAGGAGATGCATATGCTTCTGAAATGGAAGTGGGAGTGTCATCCACAAGGTACACAATGAAATCATCACCAAAGGACTTTGTAGTCCTTTGTCTCTTGCTCCTTTTAGGATTTTCATTATCATCCTCCTTAGGACTTTCAGAGTGTTCAATTGGAATGGTAGGTTCAGAAAATGTAGCAAATTCCTGATTAGATGAACTAGGTATCTCCGGATTTGATGAGTTAGGTTTATCCTTGTAACATCCCAAAAATATTGATCATGATTATCAAATTCTAATCACTAAAATTAGGGTTAACAAAAACTTTGATTAAATAAAAACCAAATGAATGCATGTGTATGAGATGATTGTGTGAATGCATGAATGGACTTGTGTGAGTAACCTAATTAGCAAGGAATGGTTTAAAGATGAAAATAACATCATCTAAAACATTTCCAAGCAGAAACAAATCAAGAGAAAATCAATAACAAATCAAATAAAGCAAATGGTAAGAAATAATCTTGCTCACTAGGTCACTTTGAGTGTTTCTAGTCCAATATTTCAAACAGAAACTTTTCCAATTATTTTCACCCCTCGCAACACCAAGTAAAAGTGAATCAAATCCCACCTTTCAAACTTATAGAAACATTTAGCAACCCCATTCAAATGACAATTTAAAATTGAATCTTTATCATATGTGAAGATCACACCTTTTCAAAATCCAACCAAACCAGTGCCCCTTGACCAATCCAACTAACCAGATACTCCCTAGTATGTGCCTAGCAAACCCACCAAGTTTGAATCCAAAATTCAAATTTGAATTTCTTTGGCCATTTCATCAAACACCTTGTGATCAGCAAACAACAAAACATCAAACACGATTTGCAGCAGTGATTGTGGCCAACCTTGTTCCCTCTCTGGGTGCAGCAAGCTGTTAGTAGATCATCTAGCCTCTTTAACAATCCTTAGCACCACTGTGAGCAAGCCTAGCCATCAATGGTGACCATGCCGAGAGCAACCATTGCCACCCCCATGTCGCCAGCGAGCTAGAGGAAGCACTAGCTTTGCCAACCTTGTCTGGGACACGCAGCACCGTCCACTGCCACCCCCTGTCCAAGCCCCAACAATTGCCAGCCCCTGGACCACCCGCCAAGCACGCGCCCAGTCTCTCTGCGTGTGAGCCGAGAGCGCGCTAGAGCGCCGCACGCGACACCATCCCACAGACCGCGCGCTGCCCTCGCCGCCTGCGTACATGATCGCCAGCACCCCAGCACCCCGCCAGACAACCCCGTTCGCCGCCGCGCGGACCACGGACGTTGTGCACCATTAAACTTGACGTCGGACCCGCCTAGAGCGCCGTGACATTCCGAACATTCAGCACCGCCCCACGCCACATGACCATGTCGTTGAGTTTCAACAGGAGGCAACACACCACCCCTACCTTTTCCCATGCCATTAGAACGATGTGCCGATGACACCGACGAGCTCCACCCGCGCCATTCAGTCCCCTCGTCGCATTATAAATACAGGCCTTCCTAGCTCAAACCCTTCACACCATCTCAATCCCCACATATCACTGATACCCCCACTCTCCCCCGGAGCAAGGTGAGCACCAGGTGGCCGGAATTGCACCAGAGTTCGCCGCTGCAGAGGAGGAGAGGCGCCGTCGATTGGAGCCGCCCCAGGAGAAGCTGCTGGTACTAGGAGGGTCGCCATTGTCGACTTCGTCGTTCGCCCCCATCATCGACCATCGCCGGAGCCCCGGTGAGCCCCCACTGACCCCACTGGCCGCACTAGGGTTCAGCCTCGCCGCGTCCTGTTCAGGAGTGGACGATGAACCGCAGCCGTTCGATTAGAGTAAGATCGCATGGTCCTAATTGCCCCGTACCGCTTTGTCATTCGATGTCTCAATGACGAGTGGGGTCGCTCACTTATCCAGCCCGCGTGCACTGTGCGTAGTGGGCCGGCCCAGTTAAACATCACGCGCGACCCAACAATTCAAACTTAGGTTTATTCATTTAATTTCAAACTCAGTTATGTACCTAGATTCAAAAATCAACCTAGCTCGATTCACTGAACCAAAATGCATTAAACCAATTTTGTTAGAAAGGTACTAGAATGCTTAATAAAAGCCCGTTGGATTGAAACCATTTAGATTTGTAGATCACCCATGGTAAAAATAACAAGGTAGAAGCTTTTCTGCATTCAAACATTTTTTAAAATTCAACCATGAAAGCTTTTGAGTTGATTCCAACTCTCAAAAATCACACTTAAACATACCTTTCAGAATATATAAAAATATATAGGTTTACTTGCAGAAATAATGATCAAGTAATAAAAGAATGCCTCATAGTCCATTCTAGTCATTTTAGTTAATTAAAATAGAAAGGTTAAACCTTATTAAATTGTGACACCACTTTAAATCACATTATCATGTACTGAAATATGTGGTGATGATATGTGTCAACATGATCCCATGTTTTAGTTAGAGAATATTAAATCTTAAGTAGTTTTTCAATGAGTAGAAATTACTTTTCTAAAATAAAATAAATAAGACAAGTGCTTTAATCTTTGTGATAATAGTGATGATGCTAGATCATCTAGTGTGAACCTTTGTGTGATAAATAGAAATAGTTAAGTATTGTTTGGTGATTGTGTACCCTGTATTTATTTATAGACGCTAGTATCAACCAATGATACGAGGAGGAAGGAGAATACTACGAGGAGGAAGCCGAGGAAAACTTCAACCACTGCTCTGCACAAGACAAGCCTAATACGACCAGTTGATTTGGCAAGCTAAAACTTGCTTGTTACTATGCCAACTATATGCCTTAAGAATATGTGATTATACCCACTTGATGATACCAAATCCCAGTTTTATTTGCAAGCTTAATTCTTTTAGTTCTCTATCAAAGCTTTTATTTGAGTTTACTTAGTGACTTGTAGATTCTAGAAAGATATTTGAAGGTAGCATAAAGAGCATAAAACTTGGCCTAAGTTTGATAATCTTGATGTCATCTTGAGGGATGAGATTGAACTTAGATAAGATCCAATTGTTTACCACCCCTCATTAGTATTTACCGCCACTTGTAGATGCTAGTGCTAAGCATAAAACTTGATCAACTTTAGATGGGAATACTTGGTGAAAATGGTTATGAAAACCTTAGAATGATGAGTCATTATACTAAAATGTTTTGACATGTGTTCTTGAACACCAGATATTTTTTATGATGAAAATGTTAAGGCATGAGCCTTAGCCCTTTATAAAACTGATGGTTGTCTGGATGCAATACCATTCCAATTTTACCGTATAACCACAATACCCGAAAATTGGGTAGGGCTTGACTGGAAATTTATATACCTTAGTATGGGTTCCCTTGCGGACAAGGTCTGGGCTAAGGCTACCTTGTGAAGATTGTCCACCTGTGCAGTACCCAAGATGACAGATGGTCATGGTTGGGAGGCCAAACTCACAGGGTAAGTGCCTATACTAGGGCATGTAATTGAAAGGTTAGGATTGATTATCCGCATACTGAGTATATGAATTCAGGATTGTTCCTGATGGATGTATCGAATGTTGTGGTGAAAGTGTACTACCTCTATAGAGTGTCAAACTATTCGAATAGCCGCGTCCACGGTCATGGACAGTTGGAGTGGCCATACTGTTCCGCCGTCAGATGTTTTCAAAATGACTTATGAAATAATTTATGACTTTGACTTGACCCCAACAGAGTTGTGACATGAAATTCAAGTTCCCACTTAGGTGTTATAAAACTTTCAATTAGTTTTCTTTGCTTCTGAACTTAGTAAAGTAAATCTGACCTTTTGCAAAACAACCCTAGAGCTTAGTATATCCTACTCAAAACCACTTCACTTGTTAGTATTAGTGTGCGAGTACTTAAAGAGTACTCATAGCTTTGTCCCTGGCTATTCCCGTGGCTAGACTATAAGGAGGAGTATCAGAAAGATGGACAACAGGATGTTTACGACAACTAGGATCATCTCTCATAGTTAGTATTTCCTGTGACCATGAAGATGGAGCTTCGTCCATGCTATCGTTATTATTATGTTATTCCGTTGCTTGAATTGTATTAAGACTGGATCATGAGATCCTTATTTGTGTAAGACCTTATGTATGGTTTATAATGGATGATGTACTGTGATATCCAATCTGTTATGTCTCGCAAAAATGGTAATCCTGGGATTGTGATGTATGGCATAACAGGCATCTGTGATTAAAAATTCGGGTGTTAATAATCCTTCATAGGAAAAATATCCTCAAAGAAAGTCGCGTCAGTCGACTCCATGATTGTACCGACATGAATGTCACGTACTTCAGATTTTACTATCAAGAATCTATAACCAATGCTATGGAAAGCATAACCCAGAAAAACAGAATCAATGGTTTTTGGTCCAAGCTTGCGCTTCTTGGGGATTGGTACATTAACCTTTGCCAAACAACCCCAAGTACGTAAGTAAGAAAGTTTTAATCTTTTCTTCTCCCATTCTTCGAATGGAGTAATTTCTTTGTTCTTTGTGGGAACTCGGTTTAGGACATGACACGCAGTCAATAGTGCCTCCCCCCACCATTCCTTGGAGAGACCCGATGTGTCTAACATGGCGTTAACCAAATCTGTTAGAGTACGGTTCTTTCGTTCGGCTACTCCATTTGACTGGGGTGAGTAGGGAGTCGTCCTCTCATGAATTATGCCATATTCCGTACAAAAGAGATCAAACTCGTTGGAAAAATACTCTCCATCATGATCAGATCTAAGCCTCTTAATCTTTCGATCAAGTTGATTTTCTGCCTCAGCTTTATAGATTTTGAAGAAACTCAAAGCCTCATCTTGATTTCATAAGATACACATGACAATATCTTGTAGATTCATCGATTAAAGTCATGAAGTATTTCTGCCTTTTGTCAACACACCATTCATCTCACAAATATTAGAATATATGAGCTCTGGTGGTGTTAAATTTCTCACTTCTGCAGTCGTATGTGACTTGCGAGGTTGTTTAGCTTGCACGCAGACTTGGCACTTAGATCCCTTAACAGTTGTGAAATCAGGGATTAAATTCATTTTGGCTATCCGCGTCATACAACCAAAATTAATATGACAAAGACGAGAGTTCCAGACATTTGATTCAAAATTCGTGTAAATATGATTAACAACTTTATTACAAATGTGTGACAGAGATAAGCGAAACAAGCCTCCGCACTCATAGCCTTTACCAACAAAGGTTCCATACTTTGAAATTACAAATTTATTGGACTAGAATACAATCTTGTAGCCATCTCGACACAGAAGAGATCCGCTAACAAGATTTTTATTTATTGAGGGAACATGATGCACGTTCTTCAGGCGCACAGTCTTTCCTGAAGTGAACTTCAGATCGACCGTACCAACACCATGAACAGAAGCATGCGAGCCGTTTCCCATCAACACAGTTTGAGTCCCTCTGACCTGATATGAAGAAAACATGGAAATATCAGAACATACATGTACATTAGCGCCCGTGTCAATCCACCAATCAGGAGAATGACATAATGAAAGAATAATAGGTAATATACCATACCCAACATCATTCATATCAACGTCGCCCATGACAATATTAGCAGTCTTGCTGCCCTTCCCATGCTGTCGCTTGTTAAAGCGGTTGGGACAAGCAGGAGCCCAATGATCAGGATCACCGCACACATGACAACCACCTTTCTTCTTATCAGTCTTCTTCTTGAAGCTGGTAGACTGTGAGGCCTTGTTCTTTCCATCAAACTTTTATTTGCCGTCAAACTTGCCTTTGTTCTTGAACTTGTGAGGCTGGAAGTTCCTTTTCTGTACCAGATTGACATTAGAACCTCCCTCGATACCTCGAGCACATGTGTCTTTTGCTCTCGCCTTCTCTTCCACATAAAGATTCCCAATGAGATCTATCACGGAGAACTCTTGTATCTTGTGCTTCAGAGAAGTAGCAAAATTCCTCCATGACTAGGGAAGTTTGGCAATAATGCCTCCGGCAACAAGCTTGTCCGATAATACACAAGTGAAGTGCTCAAGCTCGCTAGTAAGTGACTGTATATCATGAGCCTGCTCCACAATAGGGCGGTCATCAACCATCTTATAGTCATAGAATTGTTCCATGACATATAGTTCACTGCCAGCATCGGAGATCCAAATTTTCTTTCAAGCGCATCCCACATATCCTTGCCATTGCTTAATGACAGATATGAATCGACAATATTGTCGCCAAGAATTCTGATCAAGGCATCCTTGAAAGTGGTATCAAGTTTTTGGAACGCCACTTCCTGAGCGGGATTAAGATATCCCTCAGGTGCGCCATAGATGGCATTATAGCAGCTCATTGTCTGAAACCAGAGCACTGCTCTTGCACGCCATCGTTTGTAATTGACACCTTCGAACACAAGTGGCCTCATAGAAGCAACAAAGCCACTTGGGGCAAATTGCCTGAAATAAGGTTTTTGGATTGTTGAGAAAAAGAGCAATTTACCAAGTGAATTATCCATAATAAACGCTAGATAAAACATGATTAGAATAATAGACAATATACTAATCATGTGAAATAGCGAATACATATTAAGGCAGATAACCAAACAGACTGCAAGGTGTAGAACTTGAGGTGTGATCAGAACAAGGTTGAGAAAGAAAGTATACATGGCAGTAGCAGCAGAGGAACCACCGGCGTTCGGGTTGGCACCGTCGTTAGCCATGTCGTCGAGGAAGAGGGTGCTGATGTCGGGGAAGAAGTCCTCGTCGGGGAACACGTCGCCGCAATCGCTATCCGTGAGGGAGTCCGTGATGAAGCTAGTAGTCGCGCCAATAGCGCTCCCCAAAATCCTTATTGCCCTTCTCCCGTAAAGGACTCGAAGCAGCGGGGTCTCGGAGGCCTACTGTCCCGGCTTGTGGTGCACGCCACAAGACGGGATGGGGAAGACTAGGTAGCGCAGTGCTCTAGAACTGGAGGCGCAAAGGATGTGTGGCAGTGTGTCTGAGAGGAGGCGCGACCTCTCTCTTATAGGCATAGAGGGGAAGGTAGACAGGCTGGACAGGAGATGAAACGAACAGACGCAGGAGATGAAACGAACAGGCGACAGCCCACTGGACAGCCTCCACTCAGTTCGTATTCATTTATCTCGTATCAAAAGTCTACTCGAGCAAAAACGTTTCAGCTTCTACACAACTGTTCATATACCATTCATGTGTGGAAAAATAAAGCTCGGCTTGGCGAGATTCCCGCAACCCGCGGCGCGCGCGCGTCGTGTCGAGGCGAGGCGTGGTGTGGTGAGGCGAGCGAGAAGGAGGAGGAGGAGCGCGCGTGTATATGTCTTCTCTTCTCAATCTCGTACAAGTGGTGGAAGAGCTCTCCTTATAAGCTGGTCTAACTTCCACTCAACTAGCAATGTGGGACTAAACATTTTTCCCAGCTCTTGCCTTGCATGAATGGGCCAAATGGGCCTCTAGGATTTCAGGAATTTATTGGCATATAATAAATGGGTTAGGCCTATTTAGGCAAAATTCCAACAAATACCGCGTAGATCGACGCAGCTCTGACGCGATCCATGGGGGATATCACGGCACATAACGCATGGATGTAAGCCATGATCAAACAGGTCCTGGACCGCATGACAACCATGAACATCAAGTTCGACGGGTTGCAAGAGCAACTCGCTACCAACTCGGAGCATGCAGATGCGCTCGAGGCGCGTCTCATCGACGTGGTGTCGCTGTTCCCTATGGTTTGCATAATTGAAAGGAAAATATCAAACTTGTTATATTGATTGCATCTCAAAAAAACCTTCTCAGAATTGACCTATCATATTCGAGATTCCATGGCTTTCGGGCCAAACGACCAATATTATGGCCTAAATTGTGGCATACTTTGAGATAATGTGTTCATATTGTGCATGCATGTGCATCTTGGGATTGTGAACAATATTGTAGGAGGAAGTTTCCCTTTTGTTGCACAAAAAACCATTTCTATTTTCTGAGTGCAAAAAACTAGGTGTTTTGTGAAGCAACCACCAAATGAAAGTTTTAAAATGGTACCACCTATTTTACAATAAGAAATTTCCAACATGAAAGTTGTGCATTGCTTGGAGATAAACATAATTGATTTTTATATAATATCGATTCGAGGTGATATGCAAAATTGATGATAAAATTATATTTTTAAACTTTCTAAAATATGATGTCCCTCTATTTTTGTGGACTCAAACTTATGAGAATCCCACAACTCGTACCAAAACTGGGCCTTCTAGGAAAAATTCAAAAAAAAACAATATTGGAGGCCTTCCCGTCAGTGGCCCAGCCCACCACGGGATTTCGGTAATGCTTTGAGGCTTGCCAGGCCGCGGCCCATTCCCAACACGGGATTTCGGTAACGTGCTGAGGCCTACCCGGCCGCAGCCCAGTCCCCACCCCGTATCTATACCCACGATATATTGGTAGAGACACAAGTGTCTGGATGGCCGGATGGTCACCTGGGTTCTCCCGGTAGACCTGCAGCGAGCATCGTGGGTTCGAGTCCCCTCCGACCCAACTTTTTTACTATTATTTAATAAAAGTTCCAGTACATTTTAGGCGGGTCCCACTCGTCAGCTTTGTTTGCACATTAGATAGCCGGTCCTACCTATCAGGTCATGGTGGGTCCCACCTATCAGCCCATGGTGTGTATGACAAGTTGTGACACCTAGTAAGCTTGGTCAACTGATCAATGTGTGTGTATTATATGTTAGTCAACAGGTCAACATGTGGACACTAAGAAAAAATTGATACGTGGATATGACGTCGATAAAAAATGACACATGGACATGACACGTAGACCAACTTGCTGAGGTGGCGATCTGTATTTTTTAAGAAATTATACATAACATCTTTGACCATTTAAATTGGTCGTAGATGCCTAAAATTAAGGTCATATACCAATGTTATGTATGTTATGACCAAATAGTTTAAGCAAGTTATGACCTTACTGACAAACAAAGTCATAGTTTTTCAGGGTTTGAACCCTCCCAAATGGCCTACGACCAACTAATTCGAAATGGTCATATATCTATGACAAAAAAAACATGGTAGTTAAGAAGAGGTCACTAGTTAACACATTTGTTTTAGTGGCACAATAACGGTGACAGCTGATGTGGATCTTCCTTGCATGGCGGATCATCCAGGCATTCCACATCTGCATCGCGCATCGTCCTCATAGCAGGAGATTGCACCACCGTGCCCACCTGCGGTCGTCTTGGGTCTCGGGTCTATTGACTATGATGATGCTCATCTATGCCGAGATGATGCTCCTGGTCTTCTTGGAGTTATGTAGCATGCCCCGGGATTTGGTAGCGCTTCCATCCAGCGTACCCAAATTGGCCCGCCCTACAATTATGATCATCATGGTTATGATGATCAGTACATGTGTCATGATGGTCGTGGTCGTTCTGGTAGTCATTCCAGTCCTAGGATGGATTTCCCCAAATTTGATGGGGAGAATCCAAATTTATGGCAGCAAGAGTGCAAAACTTATTTTGAGTTGTATAATGTTCAGTATATCTTGCGCACTCGGCATTCCTCCCTGAATTTCAAAGGCACCGCCGCTCTCTGGTTGCATTATGTTGTTAAATCTAGACTGGAGGACTAGGGAAACTAGCAAAAGGTACGTGCTATGCACGTGATGGCTCATGACCAACCGCAAATAAGATCACGGTATACATCTATATTTTACAGATAAGAATTAATAAAAAATTATTAAACCAGTTTTTATGTAAGAATTAACAAAAATCTGTTAAACCAATTTATGTAAGCCCGAATGGCCTGACACTCTTTTTTAGATTCTTACAACATCTCTAATAGATGGAGTAAAATTTGGTTGCTAGTAAGTATTAGGCCACAAAAAATTGGAATATAGTGCACCAAAACACTTTATGTTGTACAAGATAATATAAAAAATGGCACAACTGAAACAAATGATGTATAATAGAACACAGTTGGCGCACCAAACACGTTTGTTTCTTCTCCACAATTGCATACATATATGGAACAAATAATATGAAATTTTGTCTCGAAATATGGTTGGGTCGCAGAATGGGCCAGCGGCGGCCTCTTCTGTCGCAGGCTGATGCTCGGTGGTTGAGAAATCGGTCGATCGAGCAGCAGGACATAGGTGGTAGAAGAAGCTGGATGGAGGGTCGTGCATCACCTTTACAATGAGTTGATCGGCGGAGGATGTCCGAAATCTACCGGCGATCACGTGACGGACGGCCAGAATCGACCGGTGGTCGCATAGCATCGGACCGCGATTAGGCTAAGCCGTGGGGCCGATGTGACCATCCGGAGTAGCGATACTGGTGACAGAGGGGAGCGGTGCCGGACAACAATGATGGAAGGTCACGTGGCGGTCGGGAAAGAAGAGGACCAGATGCAAGATGGTCAAATGAATTTCTGAGTAGGCGATTGAGCACAAGAGGGAGAATTTTGGACTACTTCAACAAATTCTAGCTATAGAACAACAGTTGGCGGTTCTTTTGTGGCACAATATGGCTAAAAATATATTTTATGGGATTAGGACAATTCCTTATCATCATCTATTGGAGCTGCGTTAATTTGCTTTTGGGTGTTTGCGTAGAAAATTACCAGCATCTTTTGCCAAACCTGGTGGATTTTGAGAAACGGTGGTCAAGTGGTTACTTCTTAAATCATCGTTGATTCATTTGTAAAAGTTGCATCTTGTTAGTTGTCGGATCATCTACGTCTGTGCTTATGGAGTACTTCAGCTCATAGCTAGCACAAGCCGGAAAAGGTTTAAATAGTCTGCAAGATCCACATTCATTGAACAGCGAGCTCGAGCACAACCGTGAGAAGTCTAGAAAGATCCCCGTCGGCTTTGGCGCGTGCCGTACAAGCGAATCCAAGAAACCTGGACCGTTAGATCAATCAGGCCAAGAGCTGATAAGTGGTTGATATTCACCATTTAAAGCAAATCAACGGCTAAAAATCGCTTGTACCTCATGGTGATGGCTAGTCAGAATTCAAAAACTGCTGTATTATATAGTGGTATAGATGTGTCGTCTAGTTCATGAAAATTTTGGCAAAAATAAGTACGTGCAATATCATAGACAGTTAAGGAAATTTAAGTAAGTAGGTGATGACCCACAAGTATAGGGGATCGCAACAGTCTTCGCGGGTAGTATTACCCAATTTATTGATTTGACACAAGGGGAGCCAAATAATACTTGCACGCCTTAACAACTGAGCTTTCAATTCAGCTACACCTGAAAATAGTTCTTGCTCACAGAAGTTTATCATAAGCAACAGTTTGTAGTAGCAACAGCAAAGCAACAACAAAAGTAGAACATGAGCAATAGTAATAGTAACAGTAAACAGTAGGATTCGAGTGCGGTAGGCATAGGGATGGATGGACGGGCGTTGCATGGACAAGTCTAAACATGTAACTTCAAGATCTAGGGCATTGCAGATAAATAAGAATAAGCATCCAAGTACTAAACAATCCTAGGCATCTGCTCCATATATAGTCATGCGTGCTCGCAATGAGAACTTGCACAACATCTTCTGTCCAGCCAGCCCGTTGCAGCGGGGCCTCAAGGGAACTACTGGCAATTAAGTTGCCCCTTTTAATAGAGCACCGGAGCAAAGCATTAACACTCCGTGAACACATGTGATCCTCACACCATATCCATCCCCTCCGGTTGCCCCAATATCTATCACTTTGGGGCCTTTGGATCCGAATAATGATATGTTTACACAACTTGCAGATAAGATCACAAACAATACTATCATAATGATTCAATAATAAGTTCAGATCTGAGATCATGGCACTCAGTGTAAGGTTCCCAACCTTTAGTAAGGTAGAGATCCCTGTGTTTACAATGCTAGTCCCTGGATCAATAGCTAGCATCCACAGTTAAGATGTAATATCAAGAAACAAAGGTCATAATACAACTTTATAACCAGGAATAAAATAATTCATTACATCTTACATAGCTCATTTGGCTATCACATTTCATTGCGGCAGAATATCTATAAGCATGGGATCCTTCATCTTCAAAGTGCCACAGGCAGTCATGTTGGTTGTAGACTTGTAATCCTATTGAACAAACTTCACTAACATCAAACAAACCTGCAACATAATAAGTTGCAGCCACAAGGGTCAATACATTTGAATTGTATTGGCAAGTTTCACTACTATGTAGAATATAAGTGGATCCTATCAATACATGCATATTTGGCTAAGTAGGGTTTAGGCTCATTTGCAAAAAGCAATATAATTTTATCCTATCTTTTCGAAATAGTTTTTGATCTTTGTCAAATCTTTTGAACTTCTTGGAAAACTCCAAGTGCTTCAAATCCCTTGTTGTCACCCTCAAGTGTTTAACTTTGAGAAATTGGAATGTCGATATCTTCCATAGCTTCAGGCCTTAGTTGCTCAGTATTGTCCATAACCGGGGACACGTCTAAGTACTTAGAATTTTGATCTTCTGCAGAAGTTGTACACTTTACCCACATGACACAATCTCATCTTGAAGCCACCAGTGGCCGCTGGATAAGTACTCACCAAGATGGAGTACTGGCAGATTGAGAATGTGACAAAGTCTTTCCATAGAAGTCCTCCCAATACACAATGCTAGCTTGTCTTCCAGGCACCAATGTAGGGTTCCAAGTTCCCTAGCACTAATCTAGTTAACCTGAAGATGCCAATGCATGGGTCTTCCACTATGTAGTTGACTAAGCCAGAGCCCATTTAGCATGTGGCTGTACATGGAAGCCACTGTACGAGAAACATGTTCAATCTCTAAGTCCCTGGGTGGTTTTTTTCTAGTGCACAACAAAAAGAGATTGCCATATAAACATGGTTCCTTTTGTTGCCACCATGTCCAAAAGCTTGAGTATCCTTGTCCACCCAGGTGGTTCATTGAGTACTTGTTTTATTATATAAAACATAAGTCTTTTCAATACTTCATATAATCATAACATGTATCCCATCCCAATATGTAGCTGGGCTAAGCATACTACAACTACATTGTTTTCACTAAGGAATATATAAGGGCATCCTATTAGGATTTAGCATAGCATAAAGTATAGAAATCCTTTTCATGCATGTTTCAAAAATCCACTAAGTATAATGAAAATAGTAGGACTTGGATGATAGTGTCACTTGCCTTTTTGGTAGAGAATGTTGATTCACTTCTTGATCTTGCTAATATCACACTCTTCTAACTTCACTACAAATCAATCAAGCAAACATAGATTCAACTAGCATTCCAACCAATATTCAAACAATTTATCACACATAAAATAATAAAAACAAAGTCATGCATGCAAGCATGCAAAAGATAGTTTTATTTGCAAAGGTGGTTTATACTAGGCTCTAAACACTATAAGGTTCAAAGTGGTCATTTACTAAAGTGGTAAAACCATTTGCAAAAGGTTTTATCTATAAACCATTTTTAAACCAAATCATTATTTTTATGTGGTTGAAAATGCTTTTATCAAAGCAAAATTTTATATTGTTCATCAAATAAGTTGTTAATTCACAAAACTTGGTGTTTAGGGTCAGAATGTTTGAATCAAAACATTTCCCAAAGGTTTTACTCAAAAATTATGTCCATATCAAAATCAATATTTTTATTTGACTAGAAATGAGCCAATTCAAGTATTTATTCCTAAACTTCACAAAATTCATTTTAAAATCCATGAGTTTGTTCCTAAGGTCAGTAGGTTCACAACAAACCATTTTGCAAAGATTTCACATTAAAATTTTATATAGAACAATTTTTATATTCAAAATAAGCCTACAAATGTTTCTGCAAATTCAACCAATTTTCCAGAAGCAAAACATTAAACAAAGTGCATGTTGCAAAGTACATGTTCTTCTGATTCCATTGATATAAAATTTGCAAAATTTGGACGTGTAGATTTTGAGTTATGAATTTTACAAGTTTGCATACAAATGTGATTCAGAATTCTGTTTTAAATCAAACTAGTGCCACGCGGCGCAACCTAATTGGCTGGTACCGCTTCGGGTGGATCGGCCTCCGTGGATCGTTGGATCTAACTTAAAACGAATGGATCAGATGGGCGCGTACCCCTTCGTCTAGTTCTAATCGCAGCCAGACACTTTGCATCTAACGGTTCACAGCAGCTCGACCACGATCTGGCAGCGTTGGCGGCGGCGACTGGCGGCGCACGCTCGGGATGCGGTGGTGCCGGCGGTACAGGAAGCAAGGGAAGTATCAGAGGTGATCACCGTGCTGGCGAGGTCGAGGTGAAGCTCAAGGTGGCGCTGGCTTGGCAAGGGGCGCTCAGGGACGGCGACGATTGCTCGTCGGAGTGGGTGGCGGCGTCAGGCGGCTCTGGAGGTCGTCGAGGGCGACGCTGTAGTTCACCCCAAGGCAAAACAAAGGCGTGGTTAGGCGCGGCAGAGTGTGGCGAGTGCAGGAGTGTCATCGGGAAGGAGATGGGAGGACGACTGCTTACAGTGATACTTCGCCGGAGCGTCAGCAGACGGCGGTGGCGCTCAGATGATGTCGAAGCCGAGGATGTGGGGCACTCGCGGGCGAGTTCGAGGCATTGGCAGATGCACCTGGGGGTGGAGAACAATCTCGTGTGCAGTGGGAGGCGAGAGGTGGCGGAATGTGGCCGGAATTGCTCGCGTAGCTCGTCGGAGACGGCGGTGGTTGAGCTCAAAATCGCAGCAGCCTAGGGGCAGGGAGTGGCTGGAGCTTGGGGGGAAAGAGAGAGGAGGCACGAGCGATTAAATTGGCGTGGTTACTGGGAGGAATCAAGGCCGTCATCAACGCGTATTCATCGCCGGAGTTAACTCGGCTGCAACGGCAGGGGACGTGGTCGCGGTTGAAGACGACGACACGTTGGCGTGGGGCCTGCCTGTCAGTGAGGAAGAGAGAGGGAGAGAGGGGGCCACCTGTCTGTGACTCTGCGGGTTCGGGTGGGTTCGCACGTAGAAAAACGTTTCGCTGAGGGGTATGCCGGGTGGGCTCTTGCTAGGCTTAGTGGGCTGGCCAGTTGGGTTTGGTCCGATTCATTTTTTTATACTGATTGCCTTTTTCTTTTTCTATTTGATTTTCTGTTTTGATTTTCAAACAACAAATGAAATCAAACTTTTGCCAAACTTTGTGTCATTTTTAGTTCTGTTTAACAACACAAACCAAAGTCCAAAATAAAAAATAATACTTTATTCATTTAGGATCCATTTAATAATTAAATAAAATAGTCCTTGGTTATTAATTCAAATAGGATTTAATTTATTTTAAAACTCTATTTGAAATCTAAATAATACCAAAACCATTTCAGTGGGTTTTATTTGAAAATATAAAATACTTGGAAAACTTGTTTAAAATAAAATAACAAGTTTTAGTGTTTATTTAAATCGGAAAAGCCCTTACTTTAATAAAATTGGATATTAATAAATCCTCATTATTTTATTTAAATAAACCTTTATTCCTTTTATCAAATAGAAATATTTTATTTCAAAAGCTTGGCCAAGATTTAATTTGGCTCTATAAAATAATCTTTATTTATAAATTCTACTTTGCTTTTGAAATCCAAACCTTTTTATTAAAAGATCCAAAAATGGTATTTCCAATTATTAAAACTTTCTTTGTTAATTGTTTATCTATTTAAATCCCTTTAGGATTTTATTTGATCCAAATAGGTTTGAAAGTTTCCAATTGGATTCAAAAAGTTTCTTCTCACCCTGAATTTCAACAAAGTTTTATTTTGTTTATTTATTTTTCACATTTCAAAATTTGGAAAATTTTGGGATGTGACAGGCTACCACCCTTAAAATAAATCTCGTCCCGAGATTTGGGAAGGCTAGAGGTTACAAGTTGGCTTCAAGGCAACTAGGTTATTACCACCCTTAAAAATAAAGTCTCATAGGGTTACATTGATGGTTCAGTTGACTATGGGTTCAACACTTAATATCCAGACAAGGAATCCTTATTTGACTCTTCTGAGTTAACTAGTTTCTGACATCCACTTCTTCTATCTCTTCAAAGTTTCCATCTATGTCAATGTGGTTCACATGTCCTTTCTGGGTCACATTGGAGTCACTTCCATTAGCTTTTCTAGCATCCTTTTTCTTCTTCTTCTCTGGACAGTCTGATGCATAGTGTCCAAGCTCCTTACAATTATAGCATTGCAACTGGCTAATGTCTTTCTTGAAAGTGTCATGTTGGTTCTGATCAAGGTCATCTCCATTGTCATTATCATTTCCATTATTCTCATTTCCATGGTTGTAGTGGTGATACTGATGTGGTTCAGAATCTTCATTACTCTTTTTGAATGAATGCTTCCTTTTTGATGATCCTGAGTGATTCTTGAGTTTATGCTTCCTCTTTCTGTTCTCAACTTGATTCATCTTGTTTTCCAAAATGGTGGCTTTGTCACAGAGTGATTGATAAGTTGGGACATAGGCAACAGCTAGCTGCAGGTTCAATTCATCATTAAGTCCTTCAAGAAATTTTTCTTTTCTCTTAGCATCTGTATCAACTTCATCTGGTGCATAGCGTGCCAGATTGTTGAATTCTTCAATATACTCAGCCACACTAAGGTGACGTTGTTTCAGATTGTGAAATTCCTTTTTCTTCAAGTACATTACTCCAGGTGAGATGTGAGTTGTTCTGAATCCATCCTCAAAAATAGCCCAAGTCATATCTTCAAGGGGAGTGGTGATCTGAAAGTTATCCCACCATGTTGCTGCTGGTCCTTCAAGAAGAAATGCTGCAAATCTAACTTTTTATTCATCGGTGCAACCAACAGTCACTAAGTCTTTGTTCACTGAACATAACCAATCATTAGCTTCCATTGGATCAGTTGTTCCAGAGAACCTTGCAGGCCTAAGTTTCAGAAACTTGGTGAGCATGTCAAGTGCTAGAGGATTATTCTGATTGTTGTTGTTGTTGTTGTTGTTGTTGTTGTTCTGATTCTGTATGAGTGTGGTCATCTCCTGCATCAACTATGTCTGAGCTGCCATCATCTGCTGCATCTCAGGGGTGATGTTGTTGTTTGGTTGGGGTTGGCACGACGAGGAGGCATTTGTTGGTTTGATAGGGATACGTATTGGTGGATAGGTTTTTAAGAAGTTTTTAACACACGACTCAAAAACAACCAAGTTCAATCAACAAGCAACTAACCACTTAACAACTTATGAGCTTAACTCATGAGTTGAAGGAAACAACAAGTTTTCTTGAAAATAAAAACTTAGTATAATCATACCTCATAGGTCAATATGATCCATACTCTATCTTGGTATCAATGTCATTGGTAGGCAATCTAATGTCTCTTGGTTTTCACTTGTAGTCCTTAGTGATGTCTAAGTTGAAATCTTTGGTGAAACTAAAGTTGAAATCATTTGAAGATGTTGAAGTCATTAGAGTTGATAAAGTCCTTGGTGAAACCAAAGTTAAAGTCATTGGTCATGGTGAAGGTTTTATCCATCAAGTTGAAAAGAAGAGGTGTAGAATCAAAACCAAAAAGGTTGAGGAAAGAGTATACAAGATTGTTTGTAAATAAGTTTTGGAACAAATACAACTCCTATTTTTCTAAGGGGTTTTGTTCAATCCTAGGGTTACAATCCTACAGGCAGCACAGTGCTCTGATACCATCTGTAAGGTTCCCAACCTTTAGTAAGGTAGAGATCCCTGTGTTTACAATGCTAGTCCCTGGATCAATAGCTAGCATCCACAGTTAAGATGTAATATCAAGGAACAAAGGTCATAATACAACTTTATAACCAGGAATAAAATAATTCATTACATCTTACATAGCTCATTTGGCTATCACATTTCATTGCAGCAGAAGATCTATAAGCATGGGGTCCTTCATCTTCAAAGTTCCACAGGCAGTCATGTTGGTTGTAGACTTGTAATCCTATTCAACAAACTTCACTAACATCAAACAAACCTGCAACATAATAAGTTGCAGCCACAAGGGTCAATACATTTGAATTGTATTGGCAAGTTTCACTACTATGTAGAATATAAGTGGATCCTATCAATACATGCATATTTGGCTAAGTAGGGTTTAGGCTCATTTGCAAAAAGCAATATAATTTTATCCTATCTTTTCGAAATAGTTTTTGATCTTTGTCAAATCTTTTGAACTTCTTGGAAAACTCCAAGTGCTTCAAATCCCTTGTTGTCACCCTCAAGTGTTTAACTTTGAGAAATTGGAATGTCGATATCTTCCATAGCTTCAGGCCTTAGTTGCTCAGTATTGTCCATAACCGGGGACACGACTAAGTACTTAGAATTTTGATCTTCTGCAGAAGTCGTACACTTTACCCACATGACACAATCTCATCTTGATGCCACCAGTGGCCGCTGGATAAGTACTCACCAAGATGGAGTACTGGCAGATTGAGAATGTGACAAAGTCTTTCCATAGAAGTCCTCCCAATACACAATGCTAGCTTGTCTTCCAGGCACCAATGTAGGGTTTCAAGTTCCCTTACACAATTCTAGTTAACCTGAAGATGCCAATGCATGGGTCTTCCACTATGTAGTTGACTAAGCCAAAGCCCATTTAGCATGTGGCTGTACACGGAAGCCACTGTACGAGAAACATGTTCAATCTCTAAGTCCCTGGGTGGTTTTCTTCTAGTGCACATACAAAAAGAGATAGCCATATAAACATGGTTCCTTTTGTTGCCACCTTGTCCAAGCTTGAGTATCCTTTTCCACCCAGGTGGTTCATTGAGTTCTTGTTTTATTATATAAAACATATGTCTTTTCAACTCTTCATATAATCATATCATGTATCCCATCCCAATATATAGTAGGGCTAAGCATACTACAACTACATTGTTTCCACTAAGGAATATATAAGGGTATCCTATTAGGATTTAGCATAACATAAAATATAGAAATTCTTTTCATGCATGTTACAAAAATCCACTAAGTGTAATGAAAATAGTAGGACTTGGATGATAGTGTCACTTGAATTTTTGGTAGATGATGTTTGGTTCACTTCTTGATCTTGATATATAACACTCTTAGAACTTCACTACAAATCAATCAAGCAAACAAAGATTCAACTAGCATTCCAACCAATATTCAAACAATTTATCACACATAAAATAATAGAAACAAAGTCATGCATGCAAGCATGCAAAAGATTGTTCTATTTGAAAAGGTGGTTTCTAATAGGCTCTAATCATTATAAGGTTCAAAGTGGTCATTTTCTAATGTGGCAAAATCATTTTGCAAAAGGGTTTTATCTATAAGCCATTTTTAAATGAAATCACTATTTCATGTAGTGGAAAACATTTTTAGCAAAGCAACAATTTTATAATGTTCACCAAACAAGTTGTTAAATCTCAATACTTGGTGTTTAGGGTCAGTAGGTTTGATTCAAATCATTTTCCCAAAGTTTTTACTCCAAAATCATTTTCATAGCAAAATCAATATTTTTATTTGACTAGAATAAGCTAATTCAAGTTTTTATTCCTAAACTTCACAAAATTCATTTTTAAATCCATAAGTTGTTTCGTAGGGTCAGTAAGTTCACAACAAACCATTTTGCAAAGATTTCAACCCCAAAATCTTTTTGGAATAAATTTTATATCCTAAACAAGCATACACAAGTTTCTGCAAAAACAACCATTTTACCAGATGCTTTTTACTAAACAAAGTGCATGGTTGGCTAGGGCTTGTTCCACTGAATCCATTGATATAAAGTTTGCAAAATTTGGACGTGTAGAACTAAAGTTATGGATTTTTCAAATTTGTACACAAACCAGATTCTAATTCTGTTTTAAACAGATCCAATGCCACGCAGCGTGTTCTTATTGGGCGGTACCGCTTCGTGCGGATCGGCCTCTGCGGGCCGTTGGATTTAAATAGATCGCGCGGCTCAGATCAAACGTACCCCTTCGTTTTAATGAACCTATCCTAGCCAACGGATTGAGATCCAACGGATCACAACAGCCAGACTATAACTGGGCGACGCTAGCGGCGGCGGACGGCGGTGCGTGCTCGTCCAGTGAGCTTGCCGGCGAATTAGGTCGCGCGGGAGAGGGAGAGGATGCTCACCGTGCTCACCGAAGTGCAGCGAAGCTCAAGGCGTGATCAGTTCGTTGAGGGGCGCATAGGAACGGGGTGGATTGCTCGCCGGAGCTTGCAGCGGCGTCGGGTGCTTCTGGTTGTCATCGGAGGCGAGGTTTGAGGGCACGCTAAGGAAAACAGACCATGCGGTTAGCTGCGTACGGTACTGGGGATCACAGGAGCATCATTGGGAGGTGCTGGGGCAGTCTGTACTCACCGGGGGGACTCGCCAGAGTCGAGGCAGGAGGCGGCGATGCTCTGATGTTGAGGTTGCCGAGGCTACGGTGCTCGCGCGAGTGTGGGGTTGGTGCTAGGAGATGCGCAAGAAGAGGGGTAGCAGGCTCGTGTGCTATGGGAGGCGAGGGGCGGTTGGACGGCGCCGGAATCGGCTGGAGAAGCTCGTCGGAGTAGTGGTGCTCGAGCTTGAAATTGGGGCAGCCTGGAGGCAGAGGGGAGGCGGTGTCTGGGGGAAACGGAAGAGGGGAGGCAGGGGCTTTTACCTTGCGTGATGGCTGGGCGAATTAACGCGGCAGTTAACGGGGATTGAAGGAGATATCAACGGGCAGAAACGGCAGCGAGGTGGGGAGTGGCCACCGCGGGTGAAGACGACGACCGACAACGTGGGGCCGCGATGTCTGTGAGAGAGAGGAAGAGAGAGTGGGGTCTGCTAGTCAGTGACTTAGCGGGTTTGCTTCTGGGTGAAAACGGTTCGCGAGTGGGGTAAGCAGATGGGCTGCGAGTTGGGCTGCTGGGCCTGCTTAGTTGGGTCGAGTCCTTTAGCATTTTTTTTGTACTGAAACTTTTTCCTTTTTCCATTTGATTTTCTATTTTGAAATTCAAACAACAAATCAAACATTCAAATCAAACAAACTTCCAGCACACTTTGCAATTGAGTTTGATTCTGTTTAACAACACAATTCCAAGTCCCAAAATAAAATAATATTTTTATTTTAGGGTCCATTTATAATTAAATGAATAGACCTTAATCATTTAATTCAAATAGGATTTGTTTTATTAAAATCTTTATTTTTGAAACCTAAATATAAAACCAAAAACACTTCAGTAGGTTTTATTTGAGAATATAAAATACTTGGAAAACCTGTTTAAAATAATTTTAACAAGTTTTGATGTTTAATTAAAATGGTAAACCCCTTTATTTTAATAAAATTGGTTTATTAATAAACTCTCATTATTTTATTTAAATAAACCTTTACTCTTTTAATCAAAGCAAAACATTTTATTTCAAAAGCTTGGCCAAGGTTTAATTTGGCTCTATAAAATAATCCTTATTTATATTTCTACCTTTTCATTTGAAAACCAAATCTTTTTATTAAAAGATCCAAAATAGTAATTCCAAATATTTTTAACTTTATTGTTTAATTATCTTTTTAAATCCCTTTAGGATTTTATTTGATCAAATAGGTTTGAAAGTTTCCAATTGGAATCAAAAGTTTCTTCTCACCCTGAAAATCAACAAAGTTTTATTTTATTCATTTATTTTTCACATAACAAGATTTGAAAAATCCTTGGATGTGACAGCGGTAGGCATAGGGATGGATGGACGGGAGTTGCATGGACAGGTCTAAACATGTAACTTCAAGATCTAAGGCATTGCAGATAAATAAGAATAAGCATCCAAGTACTAAACAATCCTAGGCAGGTGCTCCATATATAGTCATGCGTGCTCGCAATGAGAACTTGCACAACATCTTCTGTCCAGCTAGCCCATTGCAGCGGGGCCTCAAGGGAACTACTGGAAATTAAGGTCCCCTTTTAATAGAGCACCGGAGCAAAGCATTAACACTCCGTGAACACATGTGATCCTTACACCACAGCCATCCCCTCCGGTTGTCCCAATTTCTGTCACTTTTGGGCCTTTGGATCCGGACAATGATATGTGTACACAACTTGTAGATAAGACCACAAACAATACTATCATAATGATTCCATAATAAGTTTAGATCTGAGATCATGGCACTCGGGCCCTAATGACAAGCATTAAGCACAAAAAGTTGCAACAAATTCAAATAGCACTAATAGAGATATTAGGCACTATGCCCTAACAATCTTATTCGATTACATGATAGAACTCATCCAATCCCTACCATCCCCACAGCCTACTACGGGGAATTACTCACTCATGGATGAGGGAAACATGGATGGTTCATGGAGAGGCGTTGGTGGTGACGTTGGCGATGATCCTCCCCAAATTCCCTGTCCCGCCAGGGTGCCAGAATGGAGTTTCTGGATCCGAATCTTGATTTTGGTGGTGGCGGCACAGTGGAACTCTTTGTGGAAAAAACGTCGAACCCCCCTCTGTTTTTTGGTCAAGAGACATCTTATAGGCGAAGAGGGAGGCCGAGGGGGTGCCTGGGGTGGCCGCACCCCCATAGGCGCGGCAAGGCCTGGACCGCACCTGACAGGGGTGTGGGCCCCCAGGGCCCCACTCCGCCTTGTCTTCTGGCTCTGTGGATCTTCTGGTGAAATAGGATTTTTGGCATATTTTCCGGGATTTTTCCTGATAGTTGATTTTCTGCACAAAAACTAGACACCAAGGTAATTCTGCTGAAAACAACGTCAATCCATGTTAGTTGTATCCAAATCACACTAGTTTAGAGGAGAAACAATAGCAAAAGTGTTCGGGAAAGTAGATACGTTTTGGACGTATCAGTAGGGTCGGTAGCTGAGTATATAGAGCAATTTGAAAAGCTAAGAAATCAACCATTTCTCTACAATCCTCCCCTAGATGAGAATTTCTTTGTAGATGAATTCATAGAAGGGCTTAAGTCCGACATTCGTCCTATAGTTCATTTACACTTGCCTGTCGATCTGGATACTGCGAGTTTATTGGCCTTATTGTAGGAGGATGAAGTGGACCCTATGCACAAGCAACAACCGGATAGGCATTCTAAATCCTCTCATTGTTTTGAGAAATATCAAAAAGATAAATCTCCTCCAAAAAATAAAGATAGCAAGAAATCAGATTCTAGCAAGTGGGAAGAAAAGATGGATAGTTTGAAATCTTACCGAAGATCCAAGGGCCTGTGTTTCATGTGTGGGGACAAGTGGAACAAGATGCATAAATGCCCAGAGCAGGTTACCTTGTATGTCATTGAATAATTAAAGGATGTTTTGCCAAGCAGCACTGCATTTTGACAGGATAACACTAATTTTGAATTTGAACCAGATGATCTGATAATTTTGAATTTGAACCAGATGATCTGATGATGATAGCAGCAGTTAATTCTTCTGTGTTAATTTTTGGGGGTAGCAAATCTATATGTACCATTCGATTGCTTGTTATGGTGGGTAAACACGAACTACTAATTTTGGTGGACTCTGGCAGTGCTTCTTCCTTCATTAGTTAACAATTGGTGGATATTTTACAGTGTGCAGCTCTTTCTATGGCTCTAGTTAAGTTCCAGTGGTCAATGGTGCTCCAATGCACTGCACCTCATTTGTGCTAGATTTTGAATGGTCAGTGCAAGGACATACATTCAAACACACTGTCAACATTTTGCCACTGGGCTATTATGATATGATTTTGGGCAAAGACTGGTGGATCAGTATAGCCCAATGTGGGTTCACTGGAAGAGACAAGTTCTCCGTTTCACTCATCAAGGGCATCGAGTTACCTTGCGTGGTGTACATTCTTAGCCACTAAAATGTAGAAAGTATCTGCTACTAAACTGTAAGGGCTGTTACACATAGGAGCTCTGACACATATTATGCAAACCAAAGAGGGCAACTGTTGTCCTATTTGCTCCCTGGATATTTCAGAGCATGGGAAAAATCTAAAACACCACCAATACCTGAGGCAGTGACAAACTTGTTTGATGTGTACAAACATCTGTTTGGGGAATCTACATCCTTGCCACCTAGGCGGCAGCAAGATCATAAAATTCCTCTAATTCCAGGCACCCAGCCAGTAAAGTGTAGCACCCCGATAAAACCACTACTAGAAAATCGCCGTTGTTTATACTTTGTGCATCATCGTCACATCAGCATGCATCTTTTTGCTAAAACTATTTTGCTAAAAGCCCTATTTTTGTTTTTACAAATACCCCTCTCTAATTCAAATATAAAACCATGTTTCTTTCGGATCCTTATTTTTGCCTAAAACATATTTGTAAATGTTTTGTTTTAAATAAAAGAAAAGAAAATAAATAACATAAATATTTTGTTAGGGGGAGGCAGTCCATCCGGTCAGGCCCAAAGGCCCAACTAGACAGACCACCTACTACCCCATATATTAAACCCTAACCCTAAATTCCTAGAAACCCTAGATCCCCTATTCCCAAACCACCCACCACCCCCGCCGCCGCTTCCTAGCCCGATCCACACCTCGTGGTCAACCCCGCTTAACCCTGGACCCACCCTGCCTCACGCATCGCTCGCCACACACGCCACGAATTCGTTCCCACCCCGCTACCTGTCCCACTCCTGGCCCCACCCCGACGCATCCCTGGCCTCGTTCTGTTCCCCTCGCGTTGCCCCGAACCCCACCTTCCCCTTCCGTGATCCCCGCAGCCGCTCGAGGCTGCTTCCCTCAATCTTCCGAAGCGACCACCTCCACCACCTCTCCCCGTCGACCCTCCTCCTCCCCAGGCCCCGACCCTCTCTGCCTGTGGCGCCCTCGCGCCTCCGTCGTCGTCACCCAGGGGCCCCGCTCACCACTGCACCTTCCTACCTCCTCTCCGGCAGGACCTCCACCAGGAGGCCGCCGTTCGCAAGGACCGCCTCCTCTCTGGCCAGGCCCCCGTAAGGGTCCTGCTCTGTTCGCCCGCGTGCTGGCCGCCAGCGTCGCCTCCCGACCACGCGCCCGGGGGTCCCTCCTCGTCAGCCTCCGATCGTGGCCCGTGCTCGCCTTGCGCCCTCGTCGCCTCCTGCGAGCGACACCTCCCCTATATAGCCGACCTCGTTGTAGGCCCTCCTTTTCTCTATCCGGCAAGCCACCATCGATCGAGCCCTCGGCCTTGCGAGGCTCTGCCCGCTTTGCTCGCCATCTGTTGTCACATCCCAAAATTTTCCAAATTTTGAAATGTGAAAAATAAATAAACAAAAGTAATAATTGTTGAAATTATGGGGAAAAGAAACTTTTTTTTGCTTCTAATTGGAAACATTAAAACCTTTTAAACTATTACAAAAGTTCTACCCCAAATAAAGGTACTTCTTAAAATAAAAATAGCATTTAACAAAAACCCTAAAATCAAAGCATCAAGATTATCCATATATCTCCTCTACTTCAAAATTATAATTTGCAAGGTTCCCCTTCAAAATCTTTTTCACAAACTTCCTGTATTTGAAAACCTATTTTTAATCTTGAGGAAGTTCTCAACCAAAAACCATCTATACATCTCAAGTACTTCTTTTACATTTTTCAAACAACCTTTGTTTTGTTTTGAACCAAAAATAAAAGCAAAGAGTCTCGTTTTAAAATAAGCACCATAGCTTATGTGAGCTATTTTAAGATTTTATAAAATTATCCTCTCATATTTTCAAACTTTAATTCATGGTTATCCATATAAAGTGGAACTAAATCGAATCAAGTTCAAATAAGGAAAGAATCCAAGTCATTCCAAATATATTGCCCTGCAACTAGGCCAATATCGCACACATGCAATCATACAATAATTAACTAATTAACAATTGAGAAAATTAAATATTTTCAAATACATCAAATTTATGTCCTAAAATATTGCCCATGAATTTACAAACCCGCAGAAATTTGAATCAACAAATTCGGAGCTCTAAATCAAAAGTTATAAAAGAGTTAAGAAATAGGAAAAAATATAAAACAAAAAAAAATGGCCGGCCAGGCCGGCCAAAATGGGCTGGCCCAACCAGGCCGATCGGCCAGGAGGGCATGTACCTGAACGAGTACATGAACGAGGAACATGTGAGCACCTTATTTGTATCTAATGCACTTAAATAACTTTCAATTGCCCTTCTAAATTACACTAAATGTCCTCTAATTCCTCCCCCTCTTTAATCTCCTTTAATCTAGCTCCCACCCTCCTCCTATATAAACCCCACTTCAGGAAAGTTCAAAGTTTTCAACTCATCATATCTCCATTTTCGTTCAAAATTCTCCCTAATCTTCTCCGCCCAAATAGACCTTCAAAACAACCTCGGATCGCGATGGCTTGAAGACGAAAGTTGTTCCCCTCGTCAAGACGGTTCCATTCCCGCTGGTTTCACCTCGTTTCGTTCATCGAGCAGAGAGAAAAACATGGTCAAAGATTCAGATCTTAGAAGGTATAATCCATTTTACGCCCACCTCGTTGCTGCAAACACAATTTCTTTGAACAGTAGATAGATCTAATTGTTATCTACAACTTTCAAGTAGAAAGTTTTTCCATCCGAGCAACTTTTTCTGTAGTCAAATCTGACATCATCATGACATCAGCGTAGTCAACAGTCAACTCAGTCAAATTAGTCAAAGTCAATTTCAGTCAATTACCGAGTTTGACTTTTTCAGATTTTAGTACGAACTTGTATAATTCATAGAAAAAGATTTAGAAGTCCAAAAATTATAAATTTGGTATCCATGAAAAGCTGAGATTCTGTAGAATCCATTTCTGCAATAATATTACTTATTCTCTGTACAAAAAATTGATTTATAAATTAAATAGTTTAATTGGTCATTTTCACCATAAAAATTATATCTTTAGTTCTGTATATCCAAATTTAGCAAATAATATGTTTATGGATTCACAAAAACGAGTAGAACACAGTGGAGCCATAATTCGGTATTTTTGATTCTTTTAAAATCATATTTTATACAGAACCATTTGTGGAGTATTTTGAGTATAAAAATGGTTGTGTAAATTATTTTTAAGTAAATCCTTTTGCAAATGGTTGTAAATTGAACCCTCTATACAGTAAAACCAAAATATAATTTTATTCTAGTATAAATAAGACCGTGGCAATTATTTAATAAGAATGGCCTTTCCAACTGTTAGAAAATGTTGCTAATTGCTACAATTGCACAAATGGTTGCATTTGTAATCTTGAAAATATAAAATGTTCATAAATCACTTAGTAATGTTCAGAACCTTGTTATAAAAAATTGTACAATAAAAATTACCATCTTGCATGTTTGCATACTTTGCATGATTTTTGTGTTGCCATTAGTGTTGATCTTGTGTATGTTTTGTCTTGGTTGTTTTGCTTGATAGATTGTGTTGATTTTCAAGTGTGTTATTGCGAAGAGTGTACCAACACCACCAACTACTAAGGCAAGTGACACTATCATTCATGTCATACTATTTTCATTACACTTAGTGGATTTTTGTAACATGCATGATAAGACTATTATATTTCTATGCTATGCTATATCCTATTAGGATATCCTTAAATCCTCCTTAGTGAAAACATTGTTGTTGTAGTATGCTTAGCCCTGCTACATATTTGGGATGGGATACATGATATGATTACATGAAGTGTTGGAAAGATATATGTTTTATATAATAAAACAAGTACTCAATGAACCACCTGGGTGTAAAAGGATACTCAAGATTTGGACAAGGTGGCAACAAAGGGAACCATGTTTATATGGCTATCTTTTTGTGTGTGCACTAGAAGAAAATCACCCAGGGACTTAGAGATTGAATATGTTTCTCGTACAGTGGCTTCTGTGTACAGCCACATGCTAAATGGGCTCTGGCTTAGTCAACTACATAGTGGAAGACCCATGCATTGGCATCTTCAGTTAACTAGAATTGTGTATGGGAAATATATCCCTATATTGGTGCCTGGTAGACAAGCTAGTATTGTGTATTGGGAGGACGTCTATGGAAAGACTTTGTCACATTCTCGATCTGCCGATACTCCATTTGGTGAGTACTTATCCAGCGGCCACTGGTGGCGTCAAGACGAGATTGTGTCATGTGGATAAAGTGTACAACTTCTGCAGAAGATAAAATTCTAAGTACTTAGCCGTGTCCCCGGTTACGGACAACTCTGAGCAACTAAGGCCTTAAGCTATGGAAGATCTCGACATTCCAATTTCTCAAAGTAAAACTTGATGATGTCAACAAGGGATTAGAAGCACTTGGAGTTTGCCAAGGGGTTCAGAAAGATTAATTGAAAGATCAAAACTATTTTGAAAAGATAGGATAAAACCATATTGCTTTCTGCAAATGAGCCTAAACTCTACTTAGCCAAATATGCATATATTGCTAGGATCCAACTTATTTCCACATAGTAGTGAAACTTGCCAATACAATTCAAATGTATTGACCCTTGTGGCTGTAAATTATTATGTTGCAGGTTTGTTTGATGTTAGTGAAGTGTGTTAAATAGGATTACAAGTCTACAACCAATATGATTGCCTGTGGCACTTTGAAGATGAAGGACTCCATGCTATATAGTTATTTCTGCTGCATTGTAATGAGATAGCCAAATGATCTATGTAAGATGTAATGAATTATTTTATTCCTGGTTATAAAGTTGTATTATAACCTTTGTTTCTTGATATTACATCTTAAACTGTGGATGCTAGCTATTGATCCACGGACTAGCATTGTAAACACAGGGATCTCTACCTTATTAAAGGCTGGGACCTCTACATCTGGTCGCCGCCTTGGGCCGCTCTCCTTTGTCGACTCCCCGGCCCCGAGCTCGCGAGCGGACTCCGGTTGCGGTTTCTCTGTCTCCTTGATCGGTTGCATTTTGCGCGTGCACCTAATCAACCACATGTACCTGATTGAATGTGGCCTTTTTCCTGCAGGTTTTTGTGACTTGCGGTTACACTCTGTCTTACCACCTTGATCTGTCTTGTCCTAGCCAAAGACACTCATTGTTGCTTTGGATGCATCTGGTTTTACTAGATTTGTGTCCCCTATAACAATACGAGTGCCCTTTAGCCGAGAACTGTCGCCGCTTCTTGTGAATCCTCTCCGAAGTCCACTGACAAGACCGAACACTCGACACGCCAAGGTCTCCTTCTCGGAACGCCATGTTCTCCCTCACGGATCCGGTGACCGAAACCCCGAAGACCCGTTCTCAGACGCTGAACCCCGAAGACCGATCCTGAACCCGTGGCGAACCCCAAGATCATCGATACCAATGTGTGACCCTCTTTCCGAGACCCTACTTTTATAAATGAAACATATATCTATTCCATCTTAAATTGCTCATGTCGCATACATATTTTGTGGTTTGGGGGCCTTTTGCCGATTCATCTCATAATTAAATATGGAGGCCATATGCGGGCGATTCTAGTCTAATATTGGATCTATTTAAATTTGTGTAGTGAATCGATGATATAATTTTGCATTGTTAATACAACATTAAATTGCGGGGTATCTAAACAACATGAACCATCTAATAAATTGTCGGGACTCCGGCTCCGCTTAATATTGCCTAATTGCATCGCATCCTTGCCATGCCATACATCATACATGCCTCATGCCCGATCTTTTGCCGTAGTATTAAATAGTGCATCCAGTGTTTCTTCTAGTGCTTTGCTTCTTCACGGATTAGGCCGATGAGTTGATGCGAGAGTCGACCCGATCTTCGGATGAACCTTCGGCAATGTTTTCAGGCGAGCATTCTCCCCCTTTCTACCCATTTTACCTTTATAGTCTTTATTTCCTCCTGTTGATCTATTGCTATCTGTGTTGCGATGCTCTAGTTTTCATACCCATGATATCCCTTGCAGCCATTATATTGCCTTGGACACCTCCTATTACCTGTTGTTTGGTAGATAGTCGGCCTTGTGAGTCGTAGTTGCTTGCTCAGGTGTTGTTTCGATATTGTCAGTACCAAAATTGTTGGAGTAATGCCGCATGTTTAATGTTGGAGATGATCATGGCTTTAATTACCGTTTAATAACTAAAATTGAAGTAGGTAAATAATGCAGAGGCACAGGTGGGCAATAGATGTTATTTGGTTTTTAACCGTCCACTTGTGTCCCGTAGGACCCCGAGTACTTGATACCTGTTCTTTGAATATTCACACTATCCGCATGTGGGACCATGAATCCCCCTAACCCTATCTTGAGTCATATTTAATTCCTTGGGGCCATAAAGTATTTTGGGGCTTTATTACTATATTGTACTTATGCCATGCTTTACTGCTTTATTTACGATTGCGCGTGGAGCGCCTGTACTGTTTAGGTAAGTGGAATGTTTTCGCGGTATCAACAAGCCTAGTCACACTTTCGGGTTCCCAATCATTTACAGCCATTGACACAAACCTCTGGGTCCGTCTCGGAGCCGTCCAACTTCGTCACGGGTTGCTTAGTGGGGTGGCCCCCTGAAATCAAATATGAATCATGCGAATGTTCTCTCGTGATGCCTCGTTGGGTTTTCATTTGGTTTTTCCCGAGGTTGATCGTGCGTGTGTTGCTATTTGTGCCCCCTCAGGGTAAAACTTTCTGAAAGCCGTGTCCGCCGTTATGGAAGACCTGGAGCACGGTATCTCGATCATAGACAACTATAACTAAAGTAGTGCTATAAATCTGACTTTATAATGACTAGTAATCAGCTTCACTACAACAGAATGGCTAAATAAAAGTGCCAACAACTGCTGGTTTTGGGATGCCTCATGTTATATGTATCTGACTAGTAAGTATTGCAACTATAACGGAATGGTTAACTAAAACTGCCCACTGTTTATAATATCAGGATGACTCATGCTATCTATATCTGACTAGTAATTGCCGCAACTATAACAGAATGAATAAAACTGTCAACTGTGTGAGTTACTTGGTTGACTTCCTTGTTTGGTCTTGAGGGGGGAAATACCAGGATGGGTATGCTTGGTGATAGTTTCAGGTTGGATCCAAATAGGTCTTTCTTATCCCTATCTGATAGTCATCAGTTGTATTGAGTCTCTATAGGTTGTTTAGTGCATGTTGCGATGCCGCTTCAGTCCACCATACCTATGTAGGCGAGGACCGCCGAATTCTAGTCTCGCCGTTTACTGGCCTCAGTACTAACTGCTCTCTTTTTCCTTTGCCCTTTGTTGGCACCCCTTTTGTTTAAGCAGGTTTTGAGATCGACGTCATTAGCAGGGTTACCCTTCCGGCTTGGCCTAGGCAGGGTTATGGACGCCATTGGTTATTCTTCAGGGCTCTTAGCTCAATTTGCATCTTGTCCGTGCTCAGACGTTGTATCGTATTAAAGGTGATTTGGATCTTTGTATTGTATATCTGTATTCTTGACTCTTTGAGTCGTTGTTTTATATATATGTTTTGTGGGTTCCATCGAGGACTATTGTGTAATGATATTACTCGTTTTCCACCTGCACGCAAGTGCCTGGTGGGTACCTTTGAATCGTTTCTATGCGGGTTTGGCGGGAATAGCTAAGACTTGCATAGGGCCGATCCGAGGGTGTTACAGAGTGGTATCAGAGCTCAATAGTTACGATACCCCACTGGTCCAGCCTGTAGGATAACCTAGCTAACGGACGTTGAAGAGTGTCAAAACTATTTTGAAAAAAAATCGGTTGGATAGATCTGACTAGGTCTACTTTTACTTCTTACCCCTCTGCTATTCTCCTCTTATCTCGACATTTTTTGAATATGCTATTTTATCTTTTCTTTGAGTCCAGGGTTTCTCGTGGGTGGGTTTTTGTCGTACCTTCAGGGTTTTGCTTCCATCCTCTTGTAACGGTGCTTCAACATTCGGCATTCATGCTATCTGATGAATCTTTCATCTGTTGTACCTTTCAGTGGACCAAAAATTCACTAGAATTTTTCTTTCTATCCTTTGGTGTTTTCCTATACGACGAAGTCATCTACATCAGATCTGATAAGAATCTCCATCCCTCCTTAGTTTCCAAACCTCGCTTGTCGAGATCTTCAGTCTGAATTCCGGGAGTTGGTTGCATAATTCTCGTATTCATGTGCAGAGTAATGCTTTGGGTGCGCGATGGACTGATCACCATCCGACTACTCTTATCATTTGCTCTTGAACATTGAATCGGTGGATCAAGCAATTATACTCCTTTCGTGGAAGTTAGAGGTTGCCTTGCCCTTTTAAGACCTATATCTTCGTCCTTTGTTGTCCGAAGTGTTGTCTCGACGAATGTGAACAACGACCCCTTGTTGGTGGTGTCGCCGATTTCAAGATGGAGAAAAAACCCTTGTTAGTGGTGTCGCGAGGATCTACACGAAGCGAGAAGATTCAGATCACTGGCCTTGTTCCTCGTACCATGAGGCGGATCTCGAGGGCGAGATCCATTGTTAGTGGTGTCAAATTGTAGCACCCCGAAAAAACAACTACTAGAAAATCGCTGGTGTTTATACTTTGTGCATCATCATGACATCAGCATGCATCTTTTTGCTAAAACTATTTTGCTAAAATCCCTATTTTTGTTTTTTACAAATACCCCTCTCTAATTCAAATATAAAACCATGTTTCTCTCAGATCCTTATTTTTGCCTAAAACATATTTGTAAATGTTTTGTTTTAAATAAAAGAAAAGAAAATAAATAACATAAATATTTTGTTAGGGGGAGGCAGTCCATTCGGTCAGGCCCAAAGGCCCAACTAGACAGACCACCTACTACCCCATATATTAAACTCTAACCCTAAATTCCTAGAACCCCTATTCCCAAACCACCCAACACCCTCGCCGCCGCTCCCCAGCCCGATCCACACCTCGTGGCCAACCCCGCTTAACCCTGGCCCCACCCTGCCTCACGCATCGCTCGCCACGCACGCCACGAATTCGTTCCCACCCCGCTACCTGTCCCACTCCTGGCCCCACCCCGATGCATCCCCGGCCTCGTCCCGTTCCCCTCGCGTCGCCCCGAACCCCACCTTCCCCTTCCGCGATCCCCACCACCGCTCGAGGCTGCAACCCTCAATCTTCCGTAGCGACCACCGCCACCACCTCTCCCCATCGACCCTCCTCCTCCCTAGGCCCCGACCCTCTCCGCCAGTGGCGCCCCTCGTGCCTCCGCGAGGACCATCGAATTCTAGTCTCGCCGTGTACTGGCCTCAGTACTGACCGCTCTCTTTTTCCTTTGCCCTTTGTCGGCACCCCTTTTGTTTAAGCAGGTTTTGAGATCGACGTCGTTAGCAGGGTTACCCTTCCGGCTTGGCATGGGCAGGGTTATGGACGCCATTGGTTATTCTTCAGGGCTCTTAGCTCAATTTGCATCTTGTCCATGCTCGGATGTTGTATCATATTAAAGGTGATTTGGATCTTTGTATTGTATATCTGTATTCTTGACTCTTTGAGTCGCTATTGTATATATATGTTTTGTGGGTTCCATCGAGAACTATTGTGTAATGATATTACTTCGTTTTCCACCTGCACGCAAGTGCCTGGTGGGCACCTTTGAATTGTTTCTATGCGGGTTTGGCAGGAATATCTAAGACTTGCATAGGGCCGATCTGAGGGTGTTACATAAAGAAACGGCCATACAGATACACTCCCTAGCAAAAAGATGAAATAGAATGTCAAGTGTATGATATTCTCTTCAACAGCATTATTCAGCGCAGTTGTAGCCCTTTAGCTTCACCTGTCCTCTTGGTAAGAAAGAAAGATGGCCAGTGATGGTTTTGTGTGGATTGCCGTTAACTAAATGAGTTGACGGTTAAGAACAAACATCCTCTTCTGGTTATTGATGAGTTATTGGATGAGTTGGCTGGCGCCAAAATATTTACCAATATTGACTTGCGTTTAGCTTATCATCAGATACGTATTGCAGTTGGTGAAAAGCATAAAACATCATTTCATACACATCAAGGACTGTATGAATTCTTAGTGATTCCTTTTGGTATCACCTCCCCTCTAGCTACTTTTTAGAGTACAATGAATTAGGCGTTAGCTCCTTTGTTGAGAAAAAGTGTGATGGTTTTCATAGATGATATTTTAATCTATAGTCCTTATCTGTACAAACATGTGTTACATCTCAGGGAAGTGTTTCAAGTGCTTCATCAACACTAGTTCTATATCAAAAAGAGTAAATGTTCCTTTGCCTTGAGTGAGTTGGAATACTTAGGTCATGTGATTGGTAAAAATAGAGTGGCTAGTGACAAAATTAAGGTGCAAGCTGTCAGTAATTGGCCCACTCCAAAAAATGTCAAAAGTTTGAGGGAATTCTTGGGTTTGATAGGCTACTACAGAAAGTATGTGAAGCATTATGGAGTGGTAGCCAAACCTTTGAATCAATTGTTAAAAAAGGGACTGTTGTTTATTTTGAGCCTAGATCAGAAGGAAGCATTCCATCAACTCAAGCATGCTATGATCATAGCTCCAGTATTGATCACAGCTCCAATATTAGCTCTTCGAAACTTTCAGAAAACCTTTGAGGTTGAAACTAACGCATCAAATACTGGAATTGGAGTTGTTTTGCTACAAGCTAGTCGTCTGTTGGGATTCCTAATCAAGGCTCTCAACACTCGCGGCCAAACTTTATCAGCCTATGAGAAAGAATGCTTAGTGATACGTCCAAAACGTATCTACTTTCTCGAACACTTTGCTATTGTTTCTCCTCTAAACTTATGTGATTTGGATACAACTAACACGGACTGACGCTGTTTTTAGCAGAATTACCTTGGTGTCTAGTTTTTGTGTAGAAAATCAACTATCAGGAAAAATCCGGGAAAATATGCCAAAAATCCTATTTCACCAGAAGATCCACGAGAGGGAGAAGGGGCCTAGGGGGACCACACCCATGCCAGGCGTGGGCCCACCCGTGGTCGCGCCTGGGGATTGCAGCTACCCCAGGCACCCGCTGCCTCCCTTTGCACCTATAAGTTGCCTCTTGACCTAAAAACCGGGGGGGGGGAGTCGATAGTTTTCCAAAAAGAGTTCTGCTACGCCGCCGCCACCAAAAACCAAGATTCGGATCCAGAAACTCCGTTCTAGCACCCTGCCGGGACGGGGAATTTGGAGAGGATCATCGCCATCGTCATCACCAACGCATCTCCATCAACCAACCATGTTTCCCTCATCCATAAGTGAGTAATCCCCCGCTGTAGGCTTGGGGATGGTAGGGATTGGATGAGTTCTATCATGTAATCCAATATGATTGTTAGGGCATAGTGCCTAGTATCTCTATTAGTGCTATTTTACTTTGTTGCAACTTGTTGTGCTTAATGCTTGTCACTAGGGCCCGAGTGCCATGATCTCATATCTGAACTTATTATTGAATCATTATGATAGTATTGTTTGTGATCTTATCTGCAAGTTGTGTACACATATCATTGTCCGGATCCAAAGGCCCCAAAGTGACAATACTTGGGACAACCGGAGGGGATGGCTGTGGTGTGAGGATCACATGTGTTCACGGAGTGTTAATGCTTTGCTCCGATGCTCTATTAAAAGGAGCACCTTAATTGCCAGTAGTTCCCTAGAGGCCCCGCTGCCACGGGCTAGCTGGACAGAAGATGTTGTGCAAGTTCTCATTGCGAGCACGTATGACTATATTTGGAGCACATGCCTAGGATTGTTTAGTACTTGGATACTTATTATTATTTATCTGTAATGCCCTAAATCTTGAAGTTACATGTTTAGACTCGTCCATGCAACGCCCGTCCATCCATCCCTATGCCTACCACACTCGAATCCCACTATTTACTGTTACTGTTACTATTGCTCTTGTTCTACTATTGTTTTTGCTACTACCAAATTGTTGCTACTCATAAAATTCTGTGAGCAAGAACTATTTCCAGGTGCAGCTGAATTGACAACTCAGTTGTTAAGGCTTGCAAGTATTCTTTGGCTCCCCTGGTGTCGAATCAATAAATACGGTAATACTACCCGTGAAGACTGTTGCGATCCCCTACACTTGTGGGTCATCAAGACTATTTTCTGGCGCCGTTGTCGGGGAGCATAGCTTTATTTGTAAGTTCACTTGGATCTATAATTTTTCACCGCTACTCCTTTAATCATGGGGAAGTCTTGTGATGGAAAGTTTCCTATTTTACCATCCACTACAAGAAGAATTACATTCCTAAACACCTCTGCTGCTCTTGATTCACCGTCCGTTATAAGTAAGCTTGTTACTCCACCACCACATACACATGCTACACACACTGCTACTACTGCTGAGTCTGAAACTGCTTTTGATACTCATGATGTTACTTCTATTGTGCTTGATGCGAGTGGTTTATTAGGTCCTTTTCTAGATGCTACTATAGCTAGTCTAGGAAATACCGAAACTCCTAGTGAAGACACTGTTACACCTGTTAGCTCACCTGAGTCTAGAGAGAGATATGATATTAATGATGGTTACATTGAGTTTACTGATGAATTTGTTGAAGAGTGCCGAAACACACATGGTACTAGTGCTATTAAGAGTCTCCTTGCTAGACGCACCATTATTCCTAAGTTGTCCTCTGATCCTAAGTTTGCCGCTTCTCCCATAGATATTAAAGATAAATATTATGATTTTTCTCTTGATTTATCCTATTTGGACATTGTTGAGAAAGAACCTTTTTGTGGGACTGAAAATGAGAGTGTTGTGGCTCATAAGAATGAGCTTTCTACTATGAGTTCTTTATTCTCTGATTATTTTAAGATGCGCAAGTACTTTGTTACTAAGATCTTCCCTTTTTTAGTAAAAGGGGAAGCTAGGGCTTGGTTTAATAGATTACCTTCTAGTTCTATTGATAGCCTTGATTGTTTGATTGCTTCTTTCTTCCATAAATATTTTCCTCCTAGTGCTAGACATGCTACTTTGCAGAGACTTTTTGATTTTAAGCAGGGAGAAGAAGAGAAATTGTCTGAGTCATGGAAATAGTTCTCTGCCTTGATTCATGCACATCATGGATGTCCATTAACTAAAAATGAGCTTCTTGATATTTATTATAATGGGCTAATTGATGATTCTAGGACATACCTAGATAGCTTTGCTGATTGTGTTTTTAGGAAAAGAACTCCTACAGATGCTAAAGAATTAATGACTAAGATAAGCAAGAATTATGATGACTGGACTTCAACTGAGCTAAATACACCTGAGCCTATTACTCTTGAACCAGTTGTGCCTGAACCAGTTCCAATACCAACACCAAAGAAGAGAGGAGTTATTGCATTAAATGATGAAGTCATGAAGGAAGCTAAGAAGTGTCTAAAGGAGAAAGGTATTAGAGCTGAAGATGTGAAGAATCTACCTCCTATAGAAGAATTATGTATGTCACGGGCCGATTTTAGAGTTTTTAAAAAAAATATTATCTAAAAATAAGGACTAGAAAATTTCGTTTAAATAATTAAAGCATAACTAGAATTTTTTTATACATGTAAAATATTTTAACATGAATTAAACAAATATGGTTGTAAACTTTGTTTTATTCTGTCGTCCAAGTTGGATTTTAAATATGCTCCTTCGAATTTGTTTTGGTTGTTTTTAATTCCCTTTATTTTGCTTCGTTTCAAAAGTCCCAGGGAATTTGATCCTGAAGGCATACATGAGCATACAAGTGCACCAGCAAGCACGTCTATATCTCTTCTCTCCCTCATGCGTTTCTTTCTATTTCTTTTCTCATGTTATTTTATTTCTTGATACAACCATCCTCATATACGTATGTATGTATATGCATGCATCGAGATGCACTAGCTGTGCTTCTCTTTTCCTTCTCCTGTCGGTCACCCGAGCAAAAAAAAAATCAACTCCAAGTCCGCCAAGACCCAGCGAACCACAAGAGCCAGCTTCACAATCCTGGCAAGTGAGCGATCATTCAAGTCATTTGCCTCTAACACACGCACAAAACCGAGTCCCGGCACATCACACACCTGAACTGTACCGAGCTAAGTACCCACGTCCCAGTCGAAGCGCTGCCTTCTTCTTTGTCTTCCCGCATGCAGCAGCAGGACAGCCATCAAGACCATAAACGTACCATGAACTGCCACCGTTACTTCCCATTATATTCTTATCAATTAGTGTATCGTCTCTTACTATACTGTCACAAATTGACACCCTCTTCTCTCCTCTTGCCAATCTACATAGTCACACGAGCTTTAGGATCCTATCTCAATTCCATCCTAAAAAGCTCCATTAGACTGCCATTAGACACCGACCACGTTTTCGAAAAAGCTCCGGCGCCGGAGAAGGAGCTGCTGGTAGGACGAGTTGCTACGCCACACATAAACACGAGGAGGTGTAGAGCTGATTCATGGAACCAGCAGTGCGATTCGCTGATCGTTGAAGACATACTATGCCGCGTCTACAACCGGGTTCACCGACTTCCACAGTAGATTGGATCGCAACTGGTGAGAACCCGCAGTTTTCCTTGCACATATGAGCTAGACTAGATTATGGCTACCTCCTAGACAAGGTTTTCGTTTGTAGTTAGCTAGTTGACAGTGGTGCCGGTGAACCGAATGCCGCTCGGCGGCATTGGCATCATAGACTTATTTACCCATCTTAGTTTGAGTCGAGCCTAACATGAAAAATTTACTAAAGAACTCTATGAACCAACCCGTGTTTATAGATATGTATATAATCGAGTTTTATCAAACTATTTTAAAAATAGATTTGAATTTGGTGCATTGTTGTGAGCGTATGATCATAGTTGTTTGCAGTTTTTTTTACTGTCGCTCCTGCTAGTTTTAAATAGGTTTGTTTTCTAGAATCGTTGATTCCAAAACATCACGTAATTCATGGTCAAGGTCAGGTCCATGCAGTTATAGATTGCGTAGTGTGTTGCTGCTAGCCACTTAGATATTTACATCTGCCTAGTTTGAATTCTTGGTATGACCATGTACTAGTTGCCACGTCTAGTTTGTTTACTCATCCTTTTCACGTGCTTAGTTAATTAGATTTTTTTTCCATGAATTTTTTTTGTACGTACTGCTTACACATGCTTAGCTATAGGTAATTGCTAGACTTAATTATTATTTTATGGTGTACCTTTTCTAGTATTTAAATTAACTAGTTTTGCTAGTAGCGGTACGGCGTGTCAGGTTATTTACAAATCTTAATTAGTACTATATGCTCAGACTTGTATAGTTGTAGAATTTATTTTATGACATGTGTGTGGCTTATATAATTTACCATTCATGCTTCATCATGTATCTTTGTATATGATGCTTTGTTTTATTTATTCTAGTAGATATATATCATGCTTAATTTATATAAGTTGTTGCTTATTTATAGATACCATATCTTAGTTTGATCCCTTGTTATGAAATGCTTTGAATGTTCGATATCCTGTTAGAGCATGTTTATATATTGCCTTATGATCGTCTAAGTATACTTACAGTAGTAATTGTTTATTATCTGTGTTACCTTATTATGTGATGTGGTGTACATCTATGGTTGGCGTGCTATGAACCGTTGGATGATGATCCAGTGGATGCGATAGGTCATTTAATCGAAGGGGTATCGTGTAATGTATGCCGTACAATTTAAGTTAGATCCAACGATCCTTAGAGCGTGATCCTGCCGAACCGGTACGCGCCAGTTAGATTCTGCCACGTGGCCTGCCTGATCCTTTAAAACAGAAATTGTATCTATTAGAAGTTTGAACTTGCAAAATTCATAACTTTCAAACCACATGTCCAAATTTTGTAAATTTTATATCAATGGAATCAGCAAGACAAGTACTTTCCAACCATGCCTTTGTTTAGTAAATTGCTTCTGTTAAAATGGTTGTTTTTATAGAAACTTGTGTAGACATATTTTGAATATAAAATGCATTCTAAAATTGTTTTTATGATGAAATATTTGGAAAATGGATTGTTTTGAACCTACTTACCATATAAACCAACTTGTGGATTCAAAAACATATTTTGTGAAGCAAGAGAATAAATCTTTGAATTAATGCATTTCTAGTCAAATAAAAATGTTGTTTATATGTTGAAAATACTTTTTGGAGAAAAACCTTTGGGAAATGTTTTGATTTAAACTCTCTGACCCTAAACACGAAGTTTTACGATTTAAAATATATTTTGTGAACCCTATAGATTATTACTTTGCTAAAAAGCATTTTCGACCACATAAAATATTTATTTGGTTTAAAAATGGTTTATAAGTAAAATCTTTTGCAAATGATTTTGCCACTTATATAAAATGACCAATAGGTGTTTTAGAATGTTTATAACATGTTAGAAACCACTTTTCCAAATAAAACAATCTTTGTCATGCTTGCATGCATTGCTTTGTTTCTATTATTTTATGTGATGTTTGCTTGAATGGTAGATTGAAATTGTGCCTTGCTTGATTGAATTGTAGTGACATTTGAAGAGTGTGAATATTGCAAGGTCAAGGAGTGAACTTATATTCTCTACCAAAAAGGCAAGTGATGCTTCATACTTTTGTCCCATTATTTTCACTATGCATTAGTGATATTTCTAAGTAGGACTTGCATGGAATTTTTTGCTAAGTATAAACTATGCCATGGAAAATCCTAGTAGATGAAACCTTAGTAGAATTTTCCTAAGTTAAGATTCCTACTACTATCATGCTTATCTTAGCTAGTAGAAAACAAGGGTGGATTATATTCATGCTATGGAATATTTCTAAGTCAAGGACTTATGTTTTGTTTAATAAAACAACTAAGTGAATGAATCACCTGGGTGGAATGGAAGGAATGGTTTGTGTTGAGTGGTTATACAAGGCCCATTTCTATGGTTTACCTTGTGTATCACACTTGTGGATGGCCACCCAGGAATAAAGAGATTTGAGATGTCAAATGTTGAGAAGCTTCAAGTGCAGCCACTTGGCATTATGGGCTCTGCCTGGATCATATAGGTTGCAATAACTTAGCCAAATGGACAGTTGGTGGTAGGGGGTTGATAGGTTGGAGCGCGTCCATTCTGGTCTAAGGGAAGGCTTCTGAAAGATTTTGTCTTGGTGAAACCAAGTCTTGTGGGGAAAGTGCACCACCTCTGCAGAGTGTCTTGGTGAACTGACCTATTGCGTTAGGACACCTCCTCTGGGGTACTTATCAAGCAAGCCATGCCCTTAGCTGCACTTGCCAATTCATCCAGAAGGCTCTAAAGAAGACAGCTTGAAATATTATTAAAGAAAGCAGTAATGAGTGCATCGAACGGTTGGTTCCACCGATTGACACTGTGAGAAGAAGCTTATGTGAGGCCTCTTTGACCCTGCCCTTCGGCTTGATCTTTCTCTTGCTTCATTCAATTCCGAAGCTACAAGAGTGCTTGGTCTATGGCTATGGCACGTCCAGGTGGCATCCATGGAGTTATGGAAGTGAAAAAAGAAGACCATTGGGCTGGGGAAGACTCCCTCAATCACTCTGCTGGGCGATGCTTCTTACTCTACCTTTCAATTCCTTTGCCTTTCTTCTTCTGATCGATCCAATGGTTCGGACTAGGACGCGTAAACCCCGAAGGGAGATTGACCCTACCTAAGTATTTTCTTAGATAGAAGTGGTTGGTCAAGTGTGAGTCACGCCGGGGCGGGTAGACCCACTTTTAATAGCAACGCCCAGATCAATGGAAAATGGAAGTTTCTAGAATTGCAGCTCTGTTCTGTTCAAGAAGTCTTTCTCCAGGGTTTGGTTCAGAAGGCGGGATGGAAGAGAGAGAATGGGCTCATCGTGCGACAAGGTCGATCGATCACTCAAACTGTTCGGTATCTCTACAATTGAGTGAGCTGTGTTGCGAAGGAAAATGATGAAATTGCTTACTTTTCACAGGCGTGAATTTCCATGCTTTTGAGAAAAAGATGGGTTGGTATCTGAATGAAAGTCGGTAAGCAATCAATCTAGTGCTGTCCTCGGCAGACCAGGAAATGTAATAAACTTTGGAGCTGGAAAGATTGACAACTTAACGGTCTGAAAAACTATTAAAAGAGTGACTTTTAAGCCCCACTGGTTCGCTTTATTTTCAACGGACATTTCCTCCCTCGTCAGCAGCTTCATTACCTGCTAAGTCTGGAAGGGTAGTAAAATCACTCACAACAATCAATCTTTTCTTATGATACTGATACGATGCAAACGGTGACACCCCCGGATAATGTGTTTGTGCATTTGTGTCTGTCTTCCCTATATGTGTTCTATACCTTCCTTTTGGTAGTATGGGTCTTGTTTAGCCGGAACACCTAAGTGTACGTCTCCTAGTAGCTCGTACCAGGTATCTTATCTTCTCCTTCAAAGTAAGGGCTAGCTGCAACTGAATAGGCAATCAACAGAATGTCTTATAAAGCGGACGCCTGGGTTTTGGAAAGTGTCATTAAACCTATGAGCTCGCGGGTTCGGTTGGTCATGTCCTACTGATATTTACGTAAGTAACACGCTTTCCAGCAAGTGAGAGAGAAGCAGCATAGTGGGCTTTCAAATGAGATATTTTTCCCGTGGAAGGAGAGTGTCATGAATCAATGAGCTGAGAGCTCAGTACTTAGAGGTATTCAAGCACTACTTCCGCCTTGCCTTGAGAAGGTTGAAATCGTTAACGAATACAGATCCACATCAAGAAGAAAGGAATAAGAATACGAGGTTCCAAAAGGAGCGGCATCTACGCCAATGTTATCCCAAGCCATTGGATGTCTTCTTGGCATATTGAAATTCGAATTCTCGTAGAAAGACTGATACCAAGAAAATGGAGGGCGAAGAATGGCGGCTATTGGATACCTAACTGAATGCTTCCTTCGAGCTACCATACCAAACTCTTTCTGGCGCATACATTCCACTAGCATCTCCGGCATATCAATTTGAAAGGGAAGCAAGCAGAAAGAAAAACACAGAAGTCTGAATTGGATCAAAAGAAAGAAGCAAACCAGAGGAGTCGCAGGTAGGATTTGTTTGGGCCATTGGCCCTTCCCCGCCCTAATGGAACCAATGGAAAAGGGTAGGGTCATCAAGTAGAGGCTTCGCCTTTCTCTTTGGATTGGCCAATAACTCCATCACTTTCTCTAAGTCATTTCTTGGCGTAGAGATTTACTTGCCTTGGCTACCGAGAATAACTCGGAGGAGACCCCTATGGAGACAGAAGCTTAATATTGATCAAATGATTTAGAGGATGTTGTAATCTCTTCTCATGGTCTTTGTTCGCTTTATTATCCCGTTGTGAGAATGGCTAGGACTGTGGATCCACACGCCCCTCTAGTCAGTACTTTCCGAGTAGCGCAAGGCTTCTTCGTTGGCAAATAAACGAATTAATGAACTAATTTCCTAATATGACGTGAACTGTCTGCTGAATCCATGAGCTCATAAGAAGGAGTTCTTCACGTGAGAAAGTCCACGGCTTAGCTGACAATAAAAAAGAAAGTATCCAATCGACTTTAGGAGCACCATTTCTATCTGAAACGGTAAAGCGAGGCTCGCTATAAGGGTCATAGCTAGTTCAGGATTGGTAGGAAAGTAATACAAATGATTGTCATTTTTTTCCCCAGGGGAGCTAGCCTTTGTGTTAAGATTAAAAAGAAGAGCCCTCTTTTCATACGACTCGGTGATTCCATTGCTCTATCCGGCCGCAAGATTTGATCGCGTACAGCACGAGCACGAGATGGGTTGGGGACTTAGAAATGAGCTATGCTCCAAGAATTGACCCCAGAACTACCTTTGCCCGCCTTTTCTTGTAGAATCCATTCCCCCTCTTGACTATATTGAGAATGCTTTTAGGGCTAGTGGAATGAATATAGGTTCAATTGCCGACTCACCTCGTACCTTCTTAGCAAAGAAACCCTTCTTTCACCTGCACCAGCTCTTGGTCTTTGTCCAGGACAAAGATATCGCAATAGTGGAATAAGGATGTGCAAGTTGGGATGGCTTTTGTTGACTCCGTGAAAATGCTTCTCTCCTTCCTCTATTTCTAGACTACTTATTCGGTAGACTAGTTCTCAAGAAGACCTTAGTAGTTTTCGTTACCGAGATATCTTTTCTTTTAATAGTAACAAGGCTTTTCCAAAGCTTCTTTGGATCTGCAATCATATCACTCCTCGCTTCAGCCAAGCAAACCCTGTAGAAGCATCTCATATCGATTTTCAGGCATGGAGCATGCGATAGATTGTACACAAGAGGCGGGTAAAGGCCGTTCTTTGTTACTCGAAAGCCTTTGTTTGGATCCCCTACAGGACTGTCATGAGCCCCTACAAGGAGTCAAAATCAAGCCAAAACCAGATACAGGAAGTGTTGACCCGGATCAGTTGAGTGCGAGCCCTTTTATCTTGAGCTGATTCTCCTTATTTTAGAGCTGTGGCGAAGGTAAATTGAGCTCTGGCCTGTGGGGAAGGAAAAGGCTCTGACGAAGCTCCAGGGATTACAGGAAGGTTTAGGCCATGTGAGCAGCTCCAAACGGTCAGAAAAGAAGATGGTCCCGCCCTTACTTCGGCTTGAGGAGTCGTTTTCTCGCTATCTTCTTCGTCTGGATTAGCCAACCTAGTAGGTTGTTTGAGTTTCAGGAAAGGCAGAGGTGCTTTCTAAAACAGCCGTTACCGCTATGTTCTCAGTCCAAGATCAAATCCCTATCTATGGTTAGGGGAGCTCGGTATGCCAACGCTTGCCCCTGTGTTAATGGATCAAATCCAGCAATCATGTTTTTCTTCAATTCCTGAGTTCCTCTTGTATCGGTTCAAGCGAACCCACCAGACTTATTTAAGTGGATGGATGCCAGTAAGGGCTGGCTCTCCTCTTCAGGGCCAACGATAGAAGGCAGCGTAAAGAAAGGTAGGGTGCCGTAACTTCTACCCCCGATTCGTTCTTTACCGGTTTTTTTTCTATATCCAAAGAGACTCGATTTCGGATTTTTCAAATAGAAACAGATCCAAGAAAAAGGCACTACTACTGTAGACTTCATCAACATATGTTTCCTGCTTTCGTACTGCTCCAGGTGACAGTGCGGGTGTGGGAAGCATAGTTCTAGTTTTTAGTTTAGCTTCTGCTGAGCCTTCTAGTCTTATCTTCTTGTCCCAAAATCAATGAAAGGAATAGGATTCCCAAAGAAGCCTAAAAAAGGATGTGCTTGCGATTGTTTCATAAACATGATCCTATCCTAATGCTTGGAATACAAATCATTGTCCATCTAACCATCAAATAAAGTGGGTCACACCTACCTCTCCATGTTCATTAAGATCCATTCTCGTTTTATATTTATTGCGGAAAGCAATCCCACTATGTGAATGCCCATCAAGCATCTTCTTAACAGATGGCTCACTATAAATGGAATGAATTTGCCCACTTATGATTGGCAATGAATCAATAAATTCAGAAAGAAGACGACTACTAATATGTTCCTCTGTACCCGAACCCTGAAAAATAATAACTTCATTACCCCATCGAGTGTAATTTACACCACGAAATTGTACTTCGAATTTCCTATCAAAGATCTCTTGTAAGACAACTTGATACAAACATGAAGTGATATCACCTAACGGAGGCGCATAAGGACAGATGAGATTCTGTTGTAGTAGCGTATGAAAAACGCAACTATTGATATAATCATTAATTATCAAATGGAAAGTCCCCTTTCTGTTGATGGATATCTCAAGATTTTGACTCAATGTGTGCTTGTCAAGACCCTCTGGTGATAATATTACTTGATGCATTGCAACTACTTCCCTTTGCTGACTGACATAATCATAATGTGCTATTTCTAGATCATTGATCTTATGTATCTTCTTAGGTATATTGATCCTCTTTCGAATGTGCGTGTTTTTAATTATATGCTCAATAGCTCTCAAAAGTAGTCCTTCTACTGGATTAGCACATTCATAAATGTGGATCCATTCTTCACCATCTCTCTCTTGAATATGTGAGTATATTAACCCTGATTCTGTTTCTGTTTTATATCTTTCTAACATAAAGGGAGGCAGATTTTGGATCATATACGATGCAAAATTCACTTGCTTTATACGCGGGAAATGTGCCATCATAAGCTGATCCTGTAATTGATTTTTATGGTATGGAAGCACGCCTTTTTCTTTCCACCCGTTAGAATAAACAGCTTGTATTGCAGTGGAGAGATCCATTACTATTTTATGAGAATTATCAGTTCGAATTTGATTGAGAGCATTCAATTGATCTATTGTAAGATTTCTTTCTTGAATCGATTTAGTAGCATTATTTAGAAATGGTTTATGATTTCTGTGTTGGTTCATTTGTTCATTTATCTCCCATCTCCTTGTTCATGATTTAAGAACATTCCGTGAAGATTTCACATCTGTAACTACATTCTCACATTTCTTTTTTGATCTCATGACTTTTTATGCGATCGGAAAACGAATGAGATCAGAAAGATAGGCGGACGACTTGACCATAAGGTCGGATGTTTCCGTGAGCAGTAAGCAGCGGATCTCCCCTTTTTGGGGGGAAAGCTGGTGGCCCTTTTGGCGTGTTAATTCTTTCGACGGGGCGGCCTTCTTCGTTCGGTAGATCCGGTCGAGGTGGTTTTCGTTTACCAGCGCGTAGGTGGTCTAAGTTCCTATGACCGAGTCTTTCTGGCCCCTGTGAACATATTTTCTTAATGTATTAAAGAGGGCCTCTCTAACCGGTGAAAAGTGGTAGGTGTCCACTAACGACTATTCCTGGCTCGGCTCCGATAACGCAATTCCGGGAGGAGTCGGTAGTTGGGCACTGGATCCCTTCGGACCTGGAGAACGTGTGACACTGGGTCGGGGTTTGGTGAACCAACAGGTCGCTCCTTTAGTTGAAGTATCGGGCCCCTTTTTCGTTGCCTAGGTTACACCTTCGGAATACCCCAGACGGGGATTTCGCTCTATTCCCCCCAATCTTCACTTTACGCCACGCCGACTCTCCGTCGTGGAATTAGACCAAGGGTCGAAGACCCATACCATAGGACCCCGTCTCCCGTATCTTATCTTTCGCGCGTAGGAGATCGAGACACAGCCTTAGGGCTATGGGGAAAGTGGATCGATTGCCCTAGAATTACAACTACATAGAGGGTCTCTACAAGTCTATAAAGAAGTTCCAAAAAATTGATCGGTAGTAGTCCGGTCGCACCCGAACAATAATATTCCAGAGGGAAATGCACCTAAGATCAAATATTTTGAGCCGGCTTCCGTGGAAAATTCAGACTTTCTTTTTGATGCTGCGATCACATAAAAACATAAACTTTGAAGCTCAATAGCTAAATACATGGCAATTAAATCATGAGCCGGGATCATTAAGAGCATACTGCGAGTAGGAAGTGGAATTAATACAATGAATTCAGAAGCATCAAACCTCTCTTTTTCGAAAAAATCGAAACACATCGAAATGGTACCAGCCGTACTTAATAATAGAAGGATTTGGCAGAAATATGTAAAATTGTCCCTCTAAAAAAATGATTCCAGAATAAATGGGCAATAGTTAGGAGAGGTGCGCCAGCGGCGAGCAGAAGCAAGGTTATTAGATACCGAAGGAAAGCCCGGCCAGAACCACACGTGCAAGTTTCCCTGCATGTGGCTCGTCCGTGATAACTTCTTCGGATTTGCGTGAACTAGCGGACCGATCACTAAGTGGTTAGTACCTCCAGCATGAGCGAACCTTTGCAAAACAGGTTAGGAATGGGCGCCACTATCCCAGCCCGGATCCAGCCAGGTTCTATTGATCATGTCCCCTTCCCAACAGTTGTACCTTGTCTTGGGGCGTCTTTCTTTGGCTTTACTATCAAGCCCGCCAGAAAAATCAAAGTCTTTCTCTTCCCGTCCCGGGTCATAGTGAGGCGAAGGTGCGTCCACAGAAGAGGAAATCGCAATGCATCTTGCTCAGCAGGCGTAGCTTGGAGTGGGAGTGTTGCGGGAGTAAGGTCAGGAAAGTGGCCCAAGAGAGGAAGCCAAACAAACCAACCAGGGCCTTTTGAGCGCTGCTAAGCTAATATGCGCCAGAGAAAGAAAAGGAGGTAACTATTCGGTCCAGAGCATTGATTCCCCATAACGAATAGGCTCACTCTATCTCTCAATTGCCTATCCTGTGCTCGAGAAGGTCCCCCAGTTCCTCGGCTGCACCTTGAAGTGCATTTAGTTGTCTAAATGGAGACTCGGGATATTCCCCACTCCATGGCATCTTTCGCTCATCCATTCAGCCCGCCCGCCCAGACGCGGCGCCCTTTCGCATTATCATCTACCGCCCTTTCTTTCCTCCCGTCCCTTCACGCATGAAGATCGTCGTATGTATGTTCGACTTCGGTTGCCGGTGCAATAGAATTGGCGGGAGTATATTATGGCAGGATCAGTCACCTGGGCAAACCAAAACCCTCCTCCAAGAAGAATTGTGCTATGCCCCCCCCCCCCGATATCCCTATAGAGCGAAAGAGCTGCCTGGTGATCCCTAGGTTGCAGCACGTCCGGTCGTTAACTCCTCGCTAGCTGCCGCCGTTTCTAGGACCGACCGACGCCTCACCTGCATGCACAGGTACCTACGTAGTGTAGTGTCGGTCGCACATTCATAATAGCGTTCGGACTCATGTGCCTTCCTGAACCAGGGGAGTTCCCTTGCTCCTGCTGCGTACGATTAGCCGGCCTTGCGGCGGCAAAAGGATTAGGACGTCCCCCCATGCTAAGGTTCCCTGCGGTCCGGCCGCATTAGGTTAGGGAGCTGGGCGATAATAGCTCCTCCGCATCCCAAGCGCGCTGCCCTCCTAGGCGCGCAACACTAAGTAATCCAAGCCAACCCACATTACTAACTAACGGTGGATAATCATCTTTCTTAGAGGTACTAAATACAACTCCATGAATGAGCAAAATGAAGGTTGCGTTAATGATAAAGATCTCTGGGGAAACCGCTAAAAAAAGATTGAACATGTGGTTCCGAGTTTTGATAACTTCTTCTACTTTCATTTCCTCCGTCTTCCAAATCGCAGAGTGAATTCAAAAGCCTAGGTGTTATTACTTAGCTGCTGCTCCCTGACTTTCACTAATTCCCCTCCGTCGATCCTCCATCTCAAACAAGAGCAGTGCATGCTCATGCTCAGCCCTTTCGAGGCTTGCTTTACTCCTGGGGATTTCTTCCCACCGGATTCTTTGCTCCTCTTCTAGCAATCTTTGGGACGTGGACGAACTGGATTCGAACCAAATAAGAGCCTTCTTTTCCAAGCGTCCCTTGTTTTCGCAGTTCAGTTGGCCTTCCTAATCTGCGAGTAAGGGGCAACCTTTTTGATCTCGTTTTCTGCAATCAGACTCATTAGTGCAAACAATGCAATAGCTTCGGTATCGGTAAGAGCAAAGCCCAAAATGGCATAATCAAATAATTGTTTAGCTAATGATGGATTTCGAGAATCTCAGACGGCTTTCATTATATTATGCTTCCTTGTCCGTGTGGAACATGTGTGAGCATTATGTTTTTCCAACAAGTGATCCGACTGGAAGAAGTGTTATATGAGGACTTCGAGATCAAATAGAGAATCTGTCTCTCCATTCCTCGTGAGCTACTTATTTCTCCGAAATCAGAGATCAGAGTCATTTTCTTCCTTTTTCCAAAATAGTCGACGGTCTTACACCATTGGGATACTTCGGAGAAACTGGAGTACATATATGAGAGACCGGTGCCAAAACCTTTTCTCGAGATATCTTCCAAATTCTTAGGGTCCTTGCTCTGGATCTTGTCCCCCCGGTGCGAAAGCAGTTGGTTCCGTAGTTTGAGAATTCTGCTAATTCCAAGTATTCCATTATTATTATTAAATAAGATAATATAGAAAGTAAAGAGGAGAACGCATAACCAGAAGAATTGTGAGAAATAAGTCAATTTATCAAGTTGAGGCATTTCGATTTGGATTTTCAATAAGTCACCCTAAAGACAGAAAAAGATTAGGCAGACTAACAAGAAACTGGCTTGATGGTAGATTCGCTGAACCACCCACACAATCTCGAATAGGGACGCAAGTGCAGCTTATTGCTACGAAGCTGAATCGAGGAGGGAAATCGGGAGAATAAAGAAGTCTTGCACGAGGGCCTCTTTCCATGCCTTCAAATCCATTTGCCACACTTTCAGATCTCGGATATACAATGATGAATCCTGACGATCTACGATCACAGAACGCAGTAATATGAATGTCTCTCACGAGCCCCAAAGAGTCAATTCAATGAAGTCTTTAGCTTTGTTGGCACAGGGAAAGGTAGAACGACCTTCCGCCATGTCAACCGCTCACTAGGCTTCTTGCTGCGGTGAAGTTGCTTCATCACCCGGCTCAACATCAGCCTCATCCCCCCATTTTCAGCTTTGGTTATAGTATCCTTTAGTTCCACTTCTTCACCGATCTCTCCCGCAATCTTTTTTCCCCACTCCTCATCCAAGTGAAGAGCTACCCGAGATCATCGAAACCCACCACACAAACCCTAACTGGCAAAACCGATCTACGAACACCAAGGGCGGGTAGAGGGCCTCCCCTTCGGGATTTGAGATTGAAGAAGAGGAAAACAGCTTCTAAAGGGAACTAGAAGTCCTAGACCTAGAATGCGGGTACCGTTCCGGATTCCCAAGGATAACCAGATCACTCAACTGCTTCATCCTTCCTGTAGGGCCTTCTCTGTCTATCTATGACATTTTTGGTTTTTCGCCACGTGCAGATCTACTTTGTCATGCAATCGGATCTCACCTCTTGCTCTCCTCATTCCACCTATGAAATAGAATTCATTAAAGAAGAATGCCAGTATCGAAGTAAAGTCAACCATTCGAATAGCTAACCATTCACTGCCTTCGCCCGGTAAGAAAGTGGAAACTGCCTGGCATGCTTCTTGCTTTCTTTTCGTAAGAACCGGCGTTGAAGAGGAGTGTGATGCCAGGGGAAGTCGACTCGGTTACAGGGTCTGTCCTGTGAGGGATCGTTATCTCTCAATCGTGATCATCACTTTCTATAAGAGAATTCTCATTGTTATTGTTCACTTTCCTGGCATCGACAGCGACAGTAGGCCTTCTCGATACAAGCACTCGTCATGGCAGGCTCATCGGATTTATGACTCGGTCAGCGTACCGTTCACAGACATCATGCTTGCTATCGCCTAGAATGGGCCTACCCCTTGCATTGCAATCAAAACTATTTGGCAAAGCCTTTGGTTATGATTTGGGTTGACCTGATCCACTCATTCCAAATGCCCCACCTTATTTGTTTGTTTACGCTATGTCCTCTATTACTAGAATACTAGAGCTAGTGGATATCCACTACCAACAGAGAAGTGTACGGCCCGTGGAGGTAAGAAAAGAGACTCTGTTTCAGACGGATTTCCCAATCTTCCTTCTTCCTATCCTGGCACTACAGGATTTTATGATTTACTAGATTTTCTTCCACCTTATCTTTTATGCTTACGCTTAGCAGAAATAGTAGCTAACTAAGTACGACCGACCTTCCGACACCATTTCTTATTCACCGCGAACTAGCCTCATTACCAGTAGGAATCGCCTTAAATTAAAGCCCTTTCGCTAGCCCCGAATCTTGGACAACTGCCCTTTTTTAAGCTGGAGGAGAGATCGAGGCAACGAGTGAACGACAAGGGAGACGCTATTCGAGAGGAAGATCCCCGTCCCTTGTTATTTTGACCTAACCGTACTACCTTGACCTGCCTGCTACCTTCCCTTCTCGGTCGAAATTGTTAGTTCACGATTCCATCTTTATGCTATCGCCTCTTGCCTTTCATGAGCTTTGAGCTTCAGTTATTGAAAAAGGAAGTAAGAACAAAAGCATTGGCTTGACCCATAGCCCCGTGCAAAGAAGATAAATGTTCTGACTTATCTGTGTTGATTTATGCCCGGCTAGGTCAGCAGCAGGCTCAAAGTTTAGGTATCCAGCGCCGGTTGTAACAATCGTTGACAATCTGCTTCTTGCTCGGTGACAAGCTCCTCGGGGTCACCCACCTTCCAGTATGCAAATTCTGAAAAGATAAGGCTGATACTAAGCACACGCAGTGAGCAAGGATGACTGACCAGCTTTAGAGCTTGTAAGTCAACCATGGAATATTAGCAAGGAAATCTTCATTCAAATAACATAGCCTCAAGGCACCCGCAGAGGGCATATCTCCCTTACCTCCACCCTAGGAAAACTTGAAGAAGGGCTTTTTTGGAGCTGAGCCAACAGCAGCTTTTTAGCAATACCTATGTAGACCGGGGCTATACCTATTTTGGTTTCACTTCTTTCTCTACTGGGCGGATCCATAAAATAAAGTGAGGGCGATGAGTGGGGAAGGAACTGACCTGGCCTAGATGGTGAACCGTCATAACCTTTAGCTTTATTTAAAGAAATCGATCGAGTGAACTACGAATCGAAACATAGGTGAGGGTACAATACATGTTCGATTGTGAGATCCAACCAAATATGCTAATTCATTGGTGAATTGAGCGAGCCCTGGCTATACGTCGGTTGTATAATGGCCCTCGTCGATGGACAAAAAGTACCACTTTGTCACTAGGGGAGACGCACAAAGAGGAATAAGCTACTCGGTCTAGGCAGAAGCACTCTGAACTGAGTTAATCAACCAATATCGAGACAGTGATAGAACCTGTCCCGATCGAAGGTATTAACACAGAATTTGGGTCAAGGCAACGCTTCCATGAGCTCCGATACCGCTCTAAGATCAAAACAATTTGCTTCAGGTTTCCTATTCCTCTTTCTACTGACCTCCTTGTCAGATCCTGAATTCCCTTTCAAACTACTTTCTTGCCTTCCTTGACCAATGTTATGGATGGTGCGGTGCACTGGTTGATAAAATAATTGGCCCTTCCTTCTTATAGCAAGAAAATCCAATCTCCCCCTCATACGAACCTACCTCCATGACTTTCATGTCAAACTGAAAGGAGTTCCCTTGCATTACCCATAGCATGCCATCACATTTGTGCTCACAATACATCTTAGCGCCATTTGCTACTGTGATTTCCATAGGTTTATACGGAGTTGAGTCGTAACCAGCAGCCGAGTGAACAAAGCTAGCCACAGGTTCCCCAGTGGTACGTCCGGGGTCGGTTCAATCAGTGCGCTATCAGTCCAGTACCATTAGCTCTCCAAGGGTAGCAATCCATTCTTTCCGGGCAAGCCAGTTCAGTTCCTTTCTGGTAGCAAGAGATCCCATATCAGATTAAGTAAAGGGATTACCTAGCCCCCTTCAGAAGAAACTTCCTGCCACTATAGAAAAAAGCCGTTGATGGATCAATTTCTGTAGGTGGGTCTCCACTCGGATCGAGACATTCGGATTTGCCGATGAAGAGTACTGCCTTGGAGGGGAAGAACCAACCTTTTCGGGTTACGGGAAGTCCTATCGAGCGACTGGATTCAAGCAAGAATCAAAAAGTAAAAACAAAAACCTACCGACCCAGCGCAGTGCCTATGAAGAATAGTGAATGTAGACCGGATAGGAATAGGACTCTTTAGGCGGAGTGGCTTTCTTGAGGCCTGTCTTAATTGGTTTTTTCAAAAGAAACAGGGCTATAGCCTTTAGAAGGCCAATTGACATTTACTTTTTCTAGTTCCAGTTGCTTACGAAGATCCAAGTCCAGCTACTTACGAAGAAGGGCAGACAGACTACGCCATTCCCATCCCTGCAGACAGACTAACTAAGCATGGTAGTCGAGTGAACGGGCTATCAAAAAGCTCTCGTTTTGTTGCGAGCTCCTTTCTCGAGGCAAGATAGTATACCTAAAAAAGAATGGATTCGAAAACAAACCATTCATGAAACCCATGCAGGAGCATGCGGTGGTCACATTAATGGACATGCGCTAGCTAAGAGAACTTCTTAAGTTAGGGTACTATTGGCTGGCTTACTATGGGGAAGGGGAGAAGGCAAGCCGCGTATGGATTGATCCCTAATTCAGTTCTTTTTTTCTTGGTTTTCTTTCCATCTCACAACTTCCATTTCTTGAGCCGACCTTGCCCGCTGGAGGTATGATTCCTATCTTTGAATCGAATTGGATTTTTTGTCTGAAAGTGAGGGCGATGAGTGGGGAAGGAAGCTGACGATTTTCTTAGTGTGTAAGGTGGCCCCGAGAGCTGAACCAAAGCTTTTATTCGAGACCAGGGAGCTTTAACAGTTTCTACTTAAACTATGTGTTCAGCTATGTGTTCAGATTATGCTATTTTCAAAATTTCGCCCTTACCTCGGAGGGATCAACTACTACTTCGCTTAGGCAAAAGATTGCAAAAGTCTGTATCTGTCTACATGTGCCTCCGTCTATGTTACCCCTTCCCCGGAAAGGAGATTCTACGTTTAGTAAAAAAAACTCGAATCAAAAATCAAAAAGAAAGAAGAGAAAGAACTGGGAGTTGGCGCCTACATAACAGGTAGCTTGCTTACCAAGCCGTCCTGGCAAGCTCCTACAGTTCTCTTATTACTCTTGACTTGACTTATTAATAAGAAAACTGCTCACTAACAAAATGAAAGACGATCTAGAATCTACCCAAGAAGATAGAGAGTCCCACATACGAGAAAAGGTCACAAATGGAGTTGAACCAAGTAACATTGCAAAGGCATAATGATAGTAGGGTCGGGATATCCCCGCCCTCCGAACCGGACGTGAGGGTCTCCCCTCATCCGGCTCTCTGCAGGGGAATCTCCACTCACTGCTTCCCCTAATATCCTCCCTTTACCACATCATGGGGGTTTACAGGAGATCCCAGAGACTCGCTCGGAAAGGCTGCTATACCAAACATTATTACTTAACTACAAAGAAAGAAATCTAGTAGTCACTAGACTTACTATAGTAGTCCGTCCGGCTGCTCTTGCTTAAATCATTACTCTTCATTCTCCCGTGCTCTAGCAATTGCGCTCCCTAGACCACTACCATTTAGTTAGGTAGGGACAATCAATCCATAGTTACAGGAATAACGGAATGCATGGGGATAAAAAAAATAGAAAAATGCAGATTTTCTATGAAATCCTTTCTTTCCATAGATGTATCTGGTCTGAGACGGTACAGTACTCTACGAGAGGAATGCAATGGGATGGATGGTAGAGGGCTGCCTGCGCCCAAAAGCGATGATTCACTTGTCCCCTTGTCTATAGGGACCTTGTGGCATACAACCGCCACGACTCCTGCGTTATAGCCGCCCCTTTCTCTCTTTCTTTTGACTGCCTCGTGGACGGGCGAAAGAAGGGAAGTTACAGAAGGGGGCAGTGAAGGTAAAGCCATAGACCCGTCAGTCCTGTGTTGCCGTAGCGTGCCCTACTTCAATAAGGTATTACCTCGCCGATTTCAAAGGGGATGGGATTGGATTCATTCACTTGCATTCCTGCTAGCACTACAAAAAGCTCCGGTCTTAACACCCCTACGGAAGCTGTGCAGCCTTTCCTCGGGTTCGTAGAGTCGGGTTTCCCGTTTACCCACAACGGAGGAGCCGCCCCCACCAACCAAAGCAGGTAGGCGACCACGGTTCATAACGCACTCTTCGCACAACAGATCCACTTTGAAGTTGACTTATTCGCTCGGCCAATCGTCGGAATGTGTACGAGATACCATAAGGGCCCAATATCTCAATAGCACCCTTGTCTAAAGCTTCGAATGAGACTGAATATCCGAAACGCAGGAACGATCTGACTAGAAAGTCATTCAAAACTTGATCGAAGAACCAGCGTTTATTGAAGAAGCTATAGAGTCGATTACAAAAAGTACTAGTTTGAAAGGCTCGTTGGAATTGATCCGCTACGAGATTGACATTATACGCTAGAGAAGCACCTGAAGTACTAAACAGAATAGGTATTAGTTTTGTAATGGTTGGAGCAGCAAACTCGGATTCGGCAAGAATCTCATTTTTTGGTAGTACGAAGGGGGAATTGGCCCAAAAATTGGATAGGGGTAAAGACGCAGCCGGGTGCCGGCAGCTTATTCAAGTGCCCCCCGAACCGCGCGAAATGGTCGCCTATTACACGGCTCACAAACTCTGCCTGGGGTGGGGCTACCTATTATTCGTAGGCGGGTACGTACGGCGCACGCAGGGCCTCGGTTTGCTGCGTGGACTGTCTATGCATTTCCTACAGAGTGTAATGGAACCCAGCTCAGCTCCGCCGAGCCAAAAGAACAGAACAGCCGGAGGCGAAGAGTAGAGTATAGCCAAGGGGCTTTTGTCGTCCGTAAAGGACCTAACGGAAGACCGTGCTCCGAAGTGTGCACTGAGAGTTTTGTTTTAAGAACACTTGGCCTTTCTTTGGAGTCCAGGTAGAATCGGCAAGATTGAACCGAGGCCCGCCCGGGCACCGCCGGGGGACAACCAGACCAACCAGTAGGCTTTCTTTCCGAAGTTTCCTCCTTAAATCATTGAATTCATAGGCATAGGGGCGTCCCAGGCAGTGGTTCATTCAATGAGAAAGAAAGACAGGAGGGCAGGATTCGTCGTGTCAGGCGAATTCATTCTGGGAAAAAAGGGGGAAGGGAGTCACCTGAGCTATGCGAAGGGAAGGAAGTCGTGGGCTGAGCCGGAGGTCACTTTTCCCGATCCATCCCGAAGGTTTTTTTCCCTCTCTCGCCCCATCATCGTACCCAGTCCTGCTATCGGCTCAGCCCTATCTATTCATCTCCTTTTTTGACATGGATATTTTTTTTGGATCTCTCTTGTTCATAGATCTTGAAAGCGGATCAATAGAAATTTCTCAAAGGATCTATCTATAGAAAGATCTAGATCTCTATCATCATCTATCTCTATATCTAGATATGGAAGAACCCTCGAAGCCTGTCCCCGACGACGATGCCCCCTGGGCGAAAGGAAAGGGGCCGCCATTCTATTTCTTTCCTCAATCGTTCCGATCATTTCTCTCATTCCCTTTTGTTTGTTTGGGGCCCCGGGTTGGTTCGTTTCCTCTTCCTATCTACGCAATTCTCTGTCTTCGTTCGTGATCATCTTAGGCGAAAGGATAGGTATCAATTTTGTGGAGGGGCGGCTGTGAAAGGGCGATTCCCCCTTTTCCATTGAAGTAGGGAGGGGGGTGATTGATCTTTTTTTGAATCAGGCCTTACTGACCAAGTGGTGGTATAAGCTTCATTGCAGATGAAAAGAAGTCCTTGTGAGCGGAGCTACAAAAGGAAGTTCAAGCTCAAGAAATCCTCTCAATAGGGATTGGGCAAGCAAGCTGTTTGTTTATTTGATCTTACCCGGTTGTGAGACGGGACGTGAAGTCAACCAAGTACATGTGATGTGTGTTCATAGTGTCCCCGGCACCTTCCTCCTAGCTGAGTATTATGGATGCTGAAGAAAAAAAGAGTGTGGGGCGAGTGCGTGGTAGATGGAACTCCTATTTACCGCATTTCTTCTTGCACTTACAACTTGAAGAGGAAGAAGCATCTCTCTTTGCATCTTAAATAGATAGGAAAAAGGATCTTGACCTGAAGCCTTCGACCAAAGAAAGGGAGAGTTGGTGAAGTCAGAGGTGGTTTTCCTTCCCTAGATTCATGGAAGGACTTTTTGACTCTAAGGTTTCAAATTGATCGAGAAATGAATGATGAGTTGTTTAAGTTCCTGCTGAATCCACTATTATCGATGTAGGTAGAAAGGACATAAAGCACGGAATGCAGAAGGGAGCAGCAGGAAATTTGGCAGGGAAGTGGGGCATAAAGTGTTTATCTGTGACAAGAAAAGGCCATTGAAGCCGATAAGGGCCCTGATAGAAAAAATGGAAAAACAGTGTCCTTTTATTCTCCCCAAAAAGGCGATCAAGTTTGAGAAGGAGATAGATAAGTTCCTTGTGGTCAAAGCTTCGGAAAACCTCATGGCGGCCGGCCGACGTGGAGTGGGAACTTCACTACTACTGGCGCGACGGATGGAGATGGCTGGCGAGGAGCATGGGGGAAAGTAGATTCTTGGTTGAATTTCAACGCCCTAGGCTCTTGAGATGGGGTCCCTTGAAACGAATAGAAGGTTTCTTCACTTTGACCCTGGACCCCCGGAGATGGAGAACCCTAAGGATATGTTTGAGACATGGCTCAGGGTGAGAAGGTCCCCGTTCAGATGTTGGACGTGGAATCTCAATAAAGATGAGTATTCTGTTCTCAATTCCGATTGAATGGACATCTGTTTTATTTCAAGAAGATCCCCAAGTAAGGCACTAGTCTCATATTCTATGAATGCCCACAATCTCTTGTGAAAGATTCTGAACTTCGTTCCCTTTATCCTTAGTATCAGTTTCAGATTTCCTTATTTTATTAGTGCGAAAGAAATCGTTGTTACACAAGTATTCACCCTTGCTTGCTCTCGTAAGCGGTGCTACAGGTGGAATAAGAGCAGCTCGAGAAGAAGCTGTAGCTGTGGTTGAGCTAGTGCTTCATACCCACTCCAATAACAGGCAAGGAGGATCAGTACGGGAGAGAAAGTGATTTTAGAATGTGTATTTGATTTTTTCAGTAATAAAGGAAATTGCTTAGTGAAAAACGAAACAAAACAGATTCAAGTTAGCCCAGGGGTAATCCAGCTACAAATGAAAGAGTAAAGCGCATTATCTTCATTCCACTTCCAATTAGATGTGTTACGCACAGTGACATTTGAGTTTCCTGTTAGGAAGAAATGGAAACTAAAATGGACAGATATTTCCATTTCTCAAGTCTTCCACGAGCTCTCTCTCTTTCGTAAACCGCCTCTTAAGGTCGAAGATATCAAAAATCATACTAAATATAGTAGACAGAACCAACCATTAGCCCTGTCTCTTGCTGTGATTCCATTCCCGGCACCAAGCCAAGAAAAAAAAGCAAGTAAAGAATTGGCTCAAGTAAAAAGAAACAGAAAGAATCAAAAGAAAAAGAGCAGCAAATCTGGAATGAACCTTGTCTAATAGTATACCTTCTTCGATCTCACGACCCAGGTAGCAGTAGGCAAGTAGTGAATCATACCCCATTCTCTAACTAGAACTCCGAGTGAGCTTTTCAGGGCTATGACGAGGTGCGAAGCAAGGGAAAGCGGTCTTCTTTCCTTTCATGGACCTTTATGAATCGATAATATGAGGAAACGGATGCTCCAAAGAGACAGAGTGGCAAAAAAGTAAAGGTAGAAGGGGCAGTCGTCGCTGAGCACCTTTTTCTTTCCATTTTTCTAAGAAAGGGGTGGACATCTTCAAGGCGGTTCCCGTGGGGCCTGGTCGCACAAAGGATGGTAATTGCACAATGGCCCAAGTCTACCCAATTAAGAAAGGGAGCCAGGAATTGTGGATCAAAAATAAGAAAAGAGAAGTGTTTAGCCGTATCAAGCAGGCACTTCTGCCGCCGACTCAATTAAGGTTGGCTACCTGTCCATTCGGGGGTATATAGGGTGCCCAAGGACTCCGGTCTAAGGGCGGACTGAATCTGAACTGAAATAGGGGGATAGGCTCTCGGGCGTCCTACCTTAAGGAAATGAACCGAAAGGTTCCATCCTTTAGTAGACTAAGTTTGAACGAGTCTCCATCTCCGCCTACATGTGAGAGTGGGAGTGGGAGGTCTAGGTTTAGCTCAGAGGAAAGGAGTGAAAGCGCTGTCCCGAGGGGACAAGAGAACATCGTTTCTGAGCGGCTTCTACCTTTTTGATTTGGAACGAACCGCTGCTAAGCATAAACAAACCAAGCAAGCAACAACCCCAGGAAAAACATCATAATCCTAGGGAACAAGCAAGCAAGAAAGAAAGTAAGTAAGTTCAGTCTCTTCTTTAGGAGTTCGCACCGTGTAGTGGGCTTGGCTTCTATCTATCTCGGGGAAGGAGCCAGCCCTATTCATGGCAAGGAGTGAACCCGCCAGCCCCATAGCAAAAGCTGGGGGGTATCTGACCCGAAAAGTTCTATTTCAGGGGGCAATGCCTACAACTAAGTAGATAAGACCCGGATGTAAATTGGAAATTGATTTACCTATATCAGTCAAAGCGCTATTTGAGCCTACTATATGAATCTATCTGGTACAACTTTTGTAGCTCTTTGAATATGATGTGAACAAAAGCTGCCACATCCTCAGTCTTTAATGTAGATTGGAAGACAGTCTAGAATCGATTTGGATTTATGGTTTACGCACAAATATCAGATAGGCCAAACATTTTGCAGGGCTTACCGGGAAGCCGGTCAGGCGTAGTACTTTTTCAAGTACATGTCATTCCAAGGTTAAGGAAGTTCATCCCCATGTTCATTGGCAAGGCGGTACGCGTTCCTGGGGTTGACCGCTATTACAATAAAAGATCTTTCCTTAAGGAAGGGGCTTAAGTTGACCCTTAGGGTGCTGTGCATTGGAAATCTTATTTATTTATTTATATGACTTTTTTTTCATAAGCGCGGCTGAGTTGACGTTGATAGACTTGTGCGTGCTCTGCCGCTCGTAACCTTTTTTTTCTCCCATCGATCGAGGAGGTCAAGTTTCGAGAGCAGAGCCTCTCGCTTCTGATTATCAGTCATATCGTCGTCGAGAAGAACGCGCAGGGAAGGAATCGTCGAGTTCACTGGGAAGAATCGCATCCATGCCAACGACTAAGGAGAAGGGTGTTTGACCAGTGGCTATACAGATTGACGTCCGATAAGCCCAGAGAGCCTCAAGAAGGCGATCTGGCCAGTCTCCTCCGACTCTAAAGTGTTTGTAGCTATGGTATGGGTCTGGTCTGAAGACCAATGGGTCAAAAACAAAAAACGGGATATCCTCTTCTTTGGCTACACCAACTAATGTAGTAGATTGCGTTCCCGGAGGACACTTTCTCCATTTCGTCGGTACTGGTAACAACAGATCTTGACCTCGTTTCTTTTTCTTGTCATTTGACTTCTTGGAATGGAATTCTTCTCATGATAGTCACACAAGCGAAGGAGAAGAGGATGGGTCCCGAGGGAACTCTTTTTCTTCTATTCTCAGTTTTGATTGCACGAGCATCATAACAACATAACAGTTTTGTGTAAGGAAGTAAGGTTTCTTAAATTTAAGGACTTAATTAGCCTGTCGTATATAACAGATAATGAGTCTCAAAGAGAGTTTCCAATGGATTACATCAAGTTCCATTCCCAGTATGCGAAATCAGTAAACACGAATATCTTTATATAAGAAACTTCTATTCCAATCCACAATCGGTCCAACAAGGAAACTGTCGTCAACTAGATCAATCAGGAATAAGCAATATGTCGTACCCTATCTGTCATATTTGCTTTTCAGTAAAGGGTACACACTAGTTTCTTTTTACTTATTCCATTCTCTGTCTTGCTAAACACAAATCCTTCTTTTCTTGTATTGTATAGACGAAATACAAATGAGAACTAAGTAGGTTTCGACCCATTAAAGGAGTCAATGGCACGCACACAAAGCAGGAAGGACAATTTGAGCATCAAGACATGGAAGCTATCAAGAATCTCCTCATCCCAATTTCTAAGTTAAAAACTTGTGGTTGAACAAGGGTTGAAGGATCACCAATTTCTATTGGGAGATGCCTTGGGTGATTTTGTCAAGCAAAAACTTAGTGTTTTCAAATGATAAGGAAAATCTATTTTGAGCAAAGCAAGCCTAAGCTCCACTTAGCCAAATTCATATAGATGATAGACTCCACTATACTACCATAATATTACTTGCCAATACAATTCAAATGTATTGACCCTTGTGGCTGTAACTTATTATGTTGCAGGTTTGTTTGATGTTAGTGAAGTGTGTTGATTAGGATTACAAGTCTACAACCAACATGATTGCCTGTGGCACTTTGAAGATGAAGGACCCCATGCTATTGTTATATTCTGCCGCATTGTAATAAGATAGCCAATTGAGCTATGTAAGATGTAATAAATTATTTTATTCCTGGTTATAAAGTTGTATAATGACCTTTGTTTCTTGATATTACATCTTAACTGTGGATGCTAGCTATTGATCCAGGGACTAGCATTGTAAACACAGGGATCTCTACCTTATTAAAGGTTGGGACCTCTACAGATGGTATCAGAGCACTGTGTTGCCTGTAGGATTGTAACCCTAGGATTGGAAAAAAAAACCTTAGAAAAATAGTTGTTGTATTTTTTCAAAACTTATTTACAAACAATCTTGTAAACTCTTTCCTCAACCTTTTTGGTTTTGATTCTACATCTCTTCCTTTTCAAACTTGATGGACAAGACCCCAACATAAGCAAAGACTTCAACTTTAGCAAAGACTTCAACATCACCAATGACTTCAACTTTAGTTTCAACAAGGAATTCAACTTAGACATCACTAAGGATTACAAATGAGACAAGAAATATTTCTCAAGACTTGAAGACTAAGGGAACACAACTTAGAAGGAATCATCATCACCTATGAAGTTTTGTGATCAGAAATTCTCCAAGGATACAATGATCTTCTTCATGAAGAATCAACTAGGAAGAATGGAATGATCTCAAGTGAACCATATAGTTGGACCACCATACTAATGGTTAGTTTAAACCCACCAACTTAATGTGGTGTAGCAAAAATATTTTGTTGCCTAAAATGTGTTTGAACCTTGTTGTTTGAGTGGAAGGTTTGTTTGTGATTGCTTGCACATTACTTGTATGAATTGTTGTGTGTGATTAGACTTCTTCCTTAGAGATCTTTTGCCTATTCTAATCCCAGTCCAACCCAAACAGATGACTTCCCCAAGAAATTCCAACATCAAGAATGGTGAAAACAACAACCAAGAGATGCACATGAGAGAACTCATAGTAACCCAAATCCAGTTGAACCAAGTGATAACTCAGTTTTTGGCCAACAACAATGATTTAGACCCAACCATGCAAAGGTTTTTAGAAACCAAAACCCAATTGTTGCAAAGGATGACAAATCAAATGATCAACATGGGAGACAACCTTTCCCAAGGAGTTTGTGACAACAATGGTGTCAGATGATATTATAAAAGTAACTCAAGCTTGCAATATTTGTGGAGACATGGATCACACTTCCAAAGAGCATGAAGATCAATGCCCTAATTGTGAAGAGAAACATCCAACTAAACAATGCCCCACATCTCAAGTGACTTGTTTCCTATGTGAAGGAAATAATCATGTCCCTATCCAATGTCCCATCTATCCTATAGTTCAACAAAGGAAACAAGGTGGAGTGCAACAAAAGTTTGGAAACCACCATGAGGAAACAACTTCTACCAAGAAGGATGAAGACAAAGGAAAATCTCAGCTTGCACCTCCATGCATTATGACTCACCTTGATGGACAAAAGAGGAAACATATGTATCATCCAAGGAAACGATTAAAGAAACAAGGAGACTTTCCCACCTTTGAGGTGAGATATGAAGAACATGAACTAGAAGAACTCCTAGCTTTGGAGAAACCCAAGAAGAAGAAGAAGAAGAAGAAGGAAATTAGCCAAGTGTGGTGCAACAACTGCAAAGAGCTAGGCCATTATGTATCAACTTGTCCATAAAAGATATGTGAAGAACTCAACCTTGTCACATGTTACAATTGTGGTGACCAAGGATATTATGCAAGCAATTGTCCAGAAAAGATGAGATACAAGACAAGCAAGCCTATGAGGTATCTCAGGCTTGTCACATGTTTCAAGTGTGGAAACAAAGGACACTCTGCAGATGTCTGCCCAGAGAAGTTTCATCAAGATTCCAAGCAAGCCAAGATGTAATTTAGTTGAGAACTTTTAAAGGGTGGTAGTACCCTAGTTGTTTTGAAGCCAACTTATAACCTCTAGCCTCCCCAAATCTCGGGACGAGATTCTGTTAAGGGGGGTAGATTTGTCACGGACCGATTTTTAGAGTTTTAAAAAAATTATTATCTAAAAATAAGGACTAGAAAATTTCGTTTAAATAATTAAAGCATAACTAGAATTTTTTATATATATAAAATATTTTAACATGAATTAAACAAATATGGTTGTAAACTTTGTTTTATTCTGTCGTCCAAGTTGGATTTTAAATATGCTCCTTCGAATTTGTTTTGGTTGTTTTTAATTCCCTTTATTTTGCTTCGTTTCAAAACTCCTAGGGAATTTGATCCTGAAGGCATACACGAGCATACAAGTGCACCAGCAAGCACGTCTATATCTCTTTTCTCCCTCATGCGTTTCTTTCTATTTCTTTTCTCATGTTATTTTATTTCTTGATACAACCATCCTCATATACGTATGTATGTATATGCATGCATCGAGATGCACTAGCTGTGCTTCTCTTTTCCTTCTCCTGTCGGTCACCCAAGCAAAAAAAAAATCAACTCCAAGTCCGCCAAGACCCAGCGAACCACAAGAGCCAGCTTCACAATCCTGGCAAGTGAGCGATCATTCAAGTCATTTGCCTCGCACACACGCACAAAACCGAGTCCCGGCACATCACACACCTGAACTGTACCGAGCTAAGTATCCACGTCCCAGTCGAAGCGCTGCCTTCTTCTTTGTCTTCCCGCATGCAGCAGCAGGACAACCATCAAGACCATAAACGTACCATGAACTGCCACCGTTACTTCCCATTATATTCTTATCAATTAGTGTGCCGGCTCTTACTATACTGTCACAAATTGACACCCTCTTCTCTCCTCTTGCCAATATACATAGTCACACGATCTTTAGGATCCTATCTCAATTCCATCCTGAAAAGCTCCATTAGACTGCCATTAGACACCGACCACCGACCACGTTTTCAAAAAAGCTCTGGCGCCGGAGAAGGAGCTGCTGGTAGGACGAGTTGCTACGCCACACATAAACACGAGGAGGTGCAGAGCTGATTCATGGAACCAGCAGTGCGACTCGCTGATCGTTGAAGACATACTATGCCGCGTCTACAACCGGGTTCACCGACTTCCAAAGTAGATTGGATCGCAACTGGTGAGCACCCGCAGTTTTCCTTGCACATATGAGCTAGACTAGATTATGGCTACCTCCTAGACAAGGTTTTCGTTTATAGTTTGCTAGTTGACAGTGGTGCCGGTGAACCGAATGCCGCTCGCCGGCATTGGCATCATAGACTGATTTACCCATCTTAGTTTGAGTCGAGCCCAACATGGAAAATTTACTAAAGAACTCTATGAACCTACCAGTGTTTATAGATATGTATATAATCGAGGTTTATCAAACTATTTTAAAAATAGATTTGAATTTGGTGCATTGTTGTGAGCGTATGATCATAGTTGTGTGCAGTTTTTTTTACTGTCGCTCCAGCTAGTTTTGAATAGGTTTGTTTTCTAGAATCGTTGATTCCAAAACATCACGTAATTCATGGTCAAGGTCAGGTCCATGCAGTTATAGATTGCCTAGTGTGTTGCTGCTAGCCACTTAGATATTTACATCTGCCTAGTTTGAATTCTTGGTATGACCATGTACTAGTTGCCACGTCTAGTTTGTTTACTCATCCTTTTCACGTGCTTAGTTAATTAGATTTTTTTCCATGAATTTTTTTTTGTACGTACTGCTTACACATGCTTAGCTATAGGTAATTGCTAGAATTAATTATTATTTTATGGTGTACCTTTTCTAGTATTTAAATTAACTAGTTTTGTTAGTAGCGGTACGGGCGTGTCAGGTTATTTACAAATCTTAATTAGTACTATATGCTCAGACTTGTATAGTTGTAGAATTTATTTTATGACATGTGTGTGGCTTATATAATTTACCATTCATGCTTAATCATGTATCTTTGTATATGATGCTTTGTTTTATTTATTCTAGTAGATATATATATCATGCTTAATTTATATAAGTTGTTGCTTATTTATAGATACCATATCTTAGTTTGATCCCTTGTTATGAAATGCTTTGAATGTTCGATATCCTGTTAGAGCATGTTTATATATTGCCTTATGATCGTCTAAGTATACTTAAAGTAGTCATTGTTTATTGTCTGTGTTACCTTATTATGTGATGTGGTGTACATCTATAGTTGGCGTGCTGTGAACCGTTGGATGATGATCCAGTGGATGCGATAGGTCATTTAATCGAAGGGGTATCGTGTACTGTATGTCGTACAATTTAAGTTAGATCCAACGATCCTTAGAGCGTGATCCTGCCGAACCGGTACGCGCCGGTTAGGTTCTGCCACGTGGCCTGCCTGATCCTTTAAAACAGAAATTGTATCTATTAGAAGTTTGAACTTGCAAAATTCATAACTTTCAAACCACACGTCCAAATTTTGCAAATTTTATATCAATGGAATCAGCAAGACAAGTACTTTCCAACCATGCCTTTGTTTAGTAAATTGCTTCTGTTAAAATGGTTGTTTTTATAGAAACTTGTGTAGACATATTTTGAATATAAAATGCATTCTAAAATTGTTTTTATGATGAAATCTTTGGAAAATGGATTGTTTTGAACCTACTGACCATAGAAACCAACTTGTGGATTCAAAAACATATTTTGTGAAGCAAGAGAATAAATCTTTGAATTAAAGCATTTCTAGTCAAATAAAAATGTTGTTTATATGTTGAAAATACTTTTTGGAGAAAAACCTTTGGGAAATGTTTTGATTTAAACTCTCTGACCCTAAACACAAAGTTTTACGATTTAAAATATATTTTGTGAACCCTATAGATTATTACTTTGCTAAGCATTTTCAACCACATAAAATATTGATTTGGTTTAAAAATGGTTTATAAGTAAAATCTTTTGCAAATGATTTTGCCACTTATACAAAATGACCAATAGGTGTTTTAGAATGTTTATAACATGTTAGAAACCACTTTTCCAAATAAAACAATCTTTGGCATGCTTGCATGCATTGCTTTGTTTCTATTATTTTATGTGATGTTTGCTTGAATGGTAGATTGAAATTGTGCCTTGCTTGATTGAATTGTAGTGACATTTGAAGAGTGTGAATATTGCAAGGTCAAGGAGTGAACTTATACTCTCTACCAAAAAGGCAAGTGATGCTTCATACTTTTGTCCCATTATTTTCACTATGCATTAGTGATATTTCTAAGTAGGACTTGCATGGAATTTTTTGCTAAGTATAAACTATGCCATGGGAAATCCTAGTAGATGAAACCTTAGTAGAATTTTCCTAAGTTAAGATTACTACTACTATCATGCTTATCTTAGCTAGTAGAAAACAAGGGTGGATTATATTCATGCTATGGAATATTTTAAGTCAAGGACTTATGTTTTGTTTAATAAAACAACTAAGTGAATGAATCACCTGGGTGGAATGGAAGGAATGGTTTGTGTTGAGTGGTTATACAAGGCCCATTTCTATGGTTTACCTTGTGTATCACACTTTTGGATGCCACCCAGGAACAAAGAGATTTGAGATGTCAAATGTTGAGAAGCTTCAAGTGCAGCCACTTGGCATTATGGGCTCTGCCTGGATCATATAGGTTGCAATAACTTAGCCAAATGGACAGTTGGTGGTAGGGGGTTGATAGGTTGGAGCGCGTCCATTCTGGTCTAAGGGAAGGCTTCTGAAAGATCTTGTCTTGGTGAAACCAAGTCTTGTGGGGAAAGTGCACCACCTCTGCAGAGTGTAAAAATCTAAGTACTTAGCCATGTCCCTGGTAAAGGACAATTTGAGCATCAAGACATGGAAGCTATCAAGAATCTCCTCATCCCAATTTCTAAGTTAAAAATTTGTGGTTGAACAAGGGTTGAAGGATCACCAATTTCTATTGGGAGATGCCTTGGGTGATTTTGTCAAGCAAAAACTTAGTGTTTTCAAATGATAAGGAAAATCTATTTTGAGCAAAGCAAGCCTAAGCTCCACTTAGCCAAATTCATATAGATGATAGACTCCACTATACTACCATAGTATCACTTGCCAATACAATTCAAATGTATTGACCCTTGTGGCTGTAACTTATTATGTTGCAGGTTTGTTTGATGTTAGTGAAGTGTGTTGATTAGGATTACAAGTCTACAACCAACATGATTGCCTGTGGCACTTTGAAGATGAAGGACCCCATGCTATTGTTATATTCTGCTGCATTGTAATAAGATAGCCAATTGAGCTATATAAGATGTAATAAATTATTTTATTCCTGGTTATAAAGTTGTATAATGACCTTTGTTTCTTGATATTACATCTTAACTGTGGATGCTAGCTATTGATCCAGGGACTAGCATTGTAAATACAGGGATTTCTACCTTATTAAAGGTTGGGACCTCTACAATGTAAGCCAATTCCTCACCCATCCACTATTGAGGTACACTCTCTCCAACACTTTGAGGAAGGTGATATTCCCTATGGTAAGCCTCCTGATCAATGTTTAGAGGAACTTGACACTTTCATTGTTAAGCATGGTCATTTTAATAAACAAATTCAGAATCATTTATTGGAAAACTCTAGAGCTATTAAAGAGTTTAAAGATACTATGGAAAGAACTTCTAATGATATTAAAATGCTTTGTAAACACTTTCAAATGGTCCAAATCCAACTTGATCAACTTGCTAAGGTACAAAAGGATATGCTAGTTAATGCTTTAGGAGATAAACATGCTTATGGAATTAGAACTAGGAGTGGTATAGCTACTCAAGATCCTTTATATCCTGAAGGACACGCTAAAAGAATTGAACAGGATTCCCAACAAGGTGAAGATAGTGGTAGTCCTCGTAAGAGAAAGAAAAATAAACATAGAATAGTTGAGGAACCACTTGAACCTGTTGTAGATGCTAATAGTATATCTATCTCTGATGCTGAAACTGAGAGTGGTAATGATAAAAATGATGCTCCTGATAATGAGGAAGTTGAGGAAGAACCTGAGAAGCACACTAAGAACACTATGTACACTAAGGAAGATTTTATTGCTAATAAACATGGTAAAGAGAGAGAACCTTGGGTGCAGAAACCCATGCCTTTTCCAGGTAAGAAACACAAGTCAAAGGAGGAAGAACACTACAACAAGTTTTGTGAGTGGATGAAGCCTTTATTTTTGCAAATTCCTTTGACTGATGCTATTAAGTTGCCTCCTTATTAAAAGTATATGAAGGATATTGTCTCTAATAAAAGGAAGATTCCTAATGAGGAGATTTCTACTTTGCTTGCTAATTACTCCTTCAATGGTAAGGTTCCAAATAAACTTGGTGATCCAGGTATACCAACTATTCCTTGCTCTATTAAGAATAATTATGTTAGAACTGCTTCATGTGATTTGGGAGCTGGAGTTAGTGTTATGCCTTTTTCTCTCTATAAAAGACTCCAGCTAGAAAAGTTGATACCAACTGATATATCTTTGCAAATGGCTGATAAGTCAACTACTATTCCTATTGGTATATGTGAGGATGTTCTTGTTCAAGTTGCTCATAATTGCTTGGTTCTAACTGATTTTGATGTGCTTGAAATGCCTGAAGATGATAATATGTCTATTATTCTTGGGAGACCTTTCCTTAATACTGTAGGTGCTGTCATAAATTGTAATCAAGGGAACGTAACTTTCAATATTAATGACAAAGAGCATACTGTCTATTTCCCCAAGAAGGTTGCTAAGAGCTATTGCCTGAATTCCATTGAAAATATTGATAGCATCAAGGTTGGAGAAATATATTGTCCCATTCCACAAGAAAATTTTGAAACTATTATGATTGGGACCATTGCTATCAAGATTTAGGTAACATAATCACTTGGTGGAATACAAAGTTTTGTCTCATATAAGATTGTTTTGGTAACAAGACTTGATCAACCTTGTTAACAAAAGGATTTTAATGAACAAAATAATGTTTTCACTATGGTTATACTTGCTTTCTTTTAGCTTTCTCCTTCCTAGTCTTTGCTTTTGATCTTGTTAGCTAGTTGTTTGATCGTTAGAGTGTCTTAGTGGTGTTGTAGTTTGGTTTTTGTTTGCTTTTGCTTCTTCTGAAAAAACTGTTTCTGCGAGAAAATCAATTTTTATACCCTGAAAATTGGCCAAAAATAAAGTTTCCCGAAAAATTCCAAAGAATTCAAAATAATTTTTTCCTCAAAAAAAGGGGTAGAGGGGAACCTGGAGTGACCCAGGAGGCCACCCCAGGCCACCACACCCATGGTAGGCGTGACCTACCTAGGGGTGGCGCCTTGGGGGTCTGGCCCACCTGGGCCCCTCCAGGCTGCCTCCTCAAAGCCACCTTCCTTCTTTCTCCCGAAAAAACACTAGAAAACTTTCTCTAGCTCGAGTTCTTGTTGTTCTTGCTCGCGATTTTCGATCTTCTTGCTCAGCTCATCTTTGCTGCTGATTTTTGGATGGTTTGCTCCTTGGTATGTGCCTTCTCCACTTGTCCAATTAGATTTGTGATTGGTAGATTGTATCTTGAGTATTTTGCTGCTATAGGTGTCAGGTTGTTTGAGCTTGCATGCTTGTTCTATGCTTATAAATTTCATTTTGATGCTTGTGTAGTCCTCTATAAAGTTCCTATAGTAGTTGCTCATCATTTATTAACCTGGAAATCACTTGGTTCGATGTTTGTCTAAAAATTTTAGCAAGGAATATGAGTGCATATCCAGTGAATCAATATGACTTGATGGTACCTGAGCCAATGAAAGTTCATCGTGAAGAAGGAGTTTTCCCTTCTATATATCCATGCCATGAATGTATGAGAACTGCGGGAATCTTCTAGGATTTCCAAACTATGATTATCAATGCGGGATTGGAACACTTTGTTGAAGGTGAACCATTTCAATATGTTAAGGTAACTGTGGATTTTGTGCAGGACTTCCGGTTTACTTGGTCTACATCTAATCCCATGGTCCATTACAAAATATACAATATACCTGTCGACCTGCCTTTTGCTGATTTATGTGCAGCAATTAGAGTACCTTAGTGGGGATCTTGTGAGAAGATCAAGGAGAGGCCCAAGTCTCTTATGGATTTATATGCTGAGATTTGCAAAGGTTTTGACTTCTCAAAGTAAAGTGGTAAAATTCGGAACATTCAGTTCCCAGCCATTAGATATTTTTCCTATTTCATTACCAAGTGTGTTCTTGCTAGAAAGATTGGTAGGGAGCTTTCTTCTTTTGATCTAGCTTTTAACGCAGCTGCTTTGAATAGGAATAGATCTTATAACTTGGGTGCTTTGATAGCTTACCATCTCACCACCAACCGCGAGAAGGGTGGAATTTGTGGAGGTCTCATTGCTTCTAGGTTGCTAGCTTTCCATGGTTTAGAGCCTCACCTTTCTTATTATCGGTTCCCCATCGAGAGGCTTGATCTTGAGTCCATGATTCAGCATGGTTTTGTTTCCTTGGGAGCAAATGTGAGAAGTTTACCGTTTGAATTATATTTTGCCAAGCATGGTTGGAGAGGGGGTAGGACTGAGAAAATAGTTTATTTGCCTGCACCTTCTTTGTTTAATTTTGATAACAGGCAAGGATGGTCACTCACGGAGGAGGAGGTTGACACATATGTGGTGGAGCTCTCCCAGCAAGAGGATAATGTTGGAGAGGATGCCGAAGATGATTTGGTTAAGCCCTCCAACTTGGGAGAGTATTCATACCAGCAGCCCTCATTTGACTGGGGCGCGTCTTCTTCTTCGTCGCAAGCGCCTGACTACAATCATTCCTATGATGACCCACCAGCTTGGGGTTACTACCCGCGCTATTGAGCCTCACTTAGGCCAAAAGCCTAAGCTTGGGGGGAGGTATACCGACATCACACTCATATATATATATCATGTTTCGTCGGTTCTTTGTATATCCGTTGTTTTTTCTTTATTTTTGGTTTTTGTTGCTTCTTTCTCAAAAACACAAAAATACCAAAAATATTTCCATTGTTTCTCTATGTTTGTTTCTTTCCTTTTTGGTTTGCCTTAAAATAAAATACAAAAATATTTTTGCTTTGTGTGTTTCTTTTGCTTTGTTTGCTTCTTGTTTGGTTTTTCTTTGTTTGCTTGTTTCTAAAAAATTTGAGAACACCAAAAATATTTGTTGTTCTTCTTTGGTTTTGTGAGTTCTTTGCAGGGTTAAGCCGTCCTCAGTGGAGTTTGGTTTCATGTTATTATTCAAGTCACACAAGTGAAGGGCAATAATGAAGATGAAGACAACTTGAGTTATGGTAAGAGGCTGGTAACGAACTCTATTTGTTTTCATTTTTGTACATATACTCATCATTGTGAGCATGCTTATCCTATTTGTGTGAGGTGTATGTCATTATGGATGCTTAGTAGTTCCTGCTTGCTTGTGATTAGCTCCAGCTTGCTAATAGTTTGTAGCATGTCATATGAATGTTTGCTTGCATTGTTTTATTCATATCTTGGTATGATACTGTGGTATCCTCCTCTGACTGTTCATGTAAATCAACTTGGCACATGCTCACGCATGCATATGACTAAACAATAGTTAGTAAGCCTCGATGATTTATTTTGCCTCAGAGTTCTTGTATCATTTTCATGCCATAATTAGTCATGTTTTGTTGCAAGCATGATTATGATAATTATTGCTCTCTCGTTTGTCGCTCCCTCTCTTTGGCTAGCCTTCACTTGCATTGAGTATGTGCTCTACCTATGCTTCCAACTCCCCAAAACCAATATTGCCAGCTGTGTCCACCATACCTACCTATTAGCATTGTTTGCTATTTCAGTGCATATTCAATATGCCGTGTTTTCTTCCAAAATAAAATGTTTGTATGTTTTGAGAAAGTTAGTTAGTAAAGCTCTCACAAACTTGATGGCACACTTTATTCCGTGCACTTAATAATTCTGAACCATTGTGACCAGTCCGTGAAAGTTGTATGCTTGCAAATTATATGTTGGGAGTTAGCAGAACCGTGCTGTCACGGGGAACACTTTCAACACTTTTTGGATATTTATATCCATTTGATACCTTGATCTTTTGTTTGCGGATGTCGTCGATGTGAAATAAAAGGGGGACTTGTGAGTTCATGGAGTCTATACATTGTGTTAGAGAAACGCCTAGGCCGCTAGCCTAAGCCATGCATAATCATGGTGGAAACTTGCAGCATCACCATAATGAGTATTTATGAAGCATCCTCAATAAAAAGCTATACACATAGTAAATAAAAAGATCGATGAGATGCTCATTGTCTGCTTGCCTTGTCATTTTGATCACGGGATAGCTCCTGTATCATGTGCAAGGGGTACCCCATTGGCGGTTCTCTATGATATACGTGTATTTACAATGACAAGAACTTACCGGTAACCATAGTTGAGTAGCATGCGGAGCGGCCCTCGTACTCAAGGGACTTGGGATTTCCAGTTTATGGTCTGTCAAGCATATGATTCAGAGTGGACCTCACTTTCAACTTAACCACATAAAGATGCTTATGATAGGGGCAATGATATCTCAAAGCTAACGAGTACCTTACTTTCAGCGTTTGCAAGCCTTTCAAACTTTTCAAAACATTTTCACTTCCTTGTTGAGTCACCACTTATTCTATGAGCACCTTCTTAAGAGCATAGTTGTCATTCTTGTGTTTGTCTCAAAACTTGGTTAATTATGTCATTACTTTGATGCTTGTATCTCTGATATCTTTATCTCTAGTCTACACTTGAACTTCAGAGGTGCCTCCACAATTATTTTGTGCTCTACAAACACAGGCAAGCGAGATACCACTCTATCATACCTTCATATGAGCATTTCAATGTTGCTTATGTTTATGTTTCCTGCTACTTATTATTATTGAGTTGGTTTCTCTTCATGGCTTGCAATGACTATTGAGTATACTTAGTTGCATACTCTTTATTATGAATAGTTTAAGCATCTACTCATGTGCTGAGAATATATACATCTTATGAAGCAATGTGTTCTTGAAAGTTCTTTTATCGCACTCAGTTTTCAACTGAATTGCTTGAGGACAAGCAATAAGCTAAGCTTGGGGGGAGTTGATACGTCCAAAATGTATCTACTTTCTCGAACACTTTGCTATTGTTTCTCCTCTAAACTTATGTGATTTGAATACGACTAACACAGACTGACGCTGTTTTCAGCAAAATGTCTAGTTTTTGTGCAGAAAATCAACTATCAGGAAAAATCCGGGAAAATAAGCCAAAAATCCTATTTCACCAGAAGATCCATGGAGCCAGAAGACGAGAGGGAGAAGGGGCCTGGGAGGCCACACCCATGCCAGGCGCGGGCCCACCTGTGGTTGCGCGGCTCGTGCCTGGGGGGTGCAGCCACCCAAGGCACCCCCTCTGCTTCCCTTTGTGCCTATAAGTTGTCTCTCGACCTAAAAACAGGGGGAGGGTCGATAGTTTTCCAGAAAGAGTTCCGCTATGCCGCCGCCACCAGAAACCAAGATTCGGATCCAGAAACTTCGTTATGGCACCCTGCCGGGATGGGGAATTTGGAGAGGATCATCGCCATTGTCATCACCAACACATCTCCATCAACCACCCATGTTTTCATCATCCATGAGTGAGTAATCCCCCACTGTAGGCTTGGGGATGGTAGGGATTGGATGAGTTCTATCATGTAATCGAATATGATTGTTAGGGCATAGTGCCTAGTATCTCTATTAGTGTTATTTGACTTTGTTGCAACTTGTTGTGCTTAATGCTTGTCACTAGGGCCCGAGTGCCATGATCTCAGATCTGAACTTATTATTGAATCATTATGATAGTATTGTTTGTGATCTTATATGCAAGTTGTGTACACATATCATTGTCCGGATCCAAAGGCCCCAAAGTAACAATAATTGGGACAACTGGAGGGGATGGCTGTGGTGTGAGGTTCACATGTGTTCGCGGAGTGTTAATGCTTTGCTCCGGTGCTCTATTAAAAGGAGCACCTTAATTGCAAGTATTTCCCTAGAGGCCCCACTGCCACGGGCTGGCTGGACGAAGATGTTGTGCAAGTTCTCATTGCGAGCACGTATGACTATATTTGGAGCACATGCCTAGGATTTTTTAGTACTTGGATGCTTGTTATTATTTATCTGCAATGCCCTAGATCTTGAAGTTACATGTTTAGACTCGTCCATGCAACACCCGTCCATCCATCCCTATGCCTACCGCACTCGAATCCCACTATTTATTGTTATTGTTACTATTGCTCTTGTTCTAATTGTTGTTGTTGCTTTGCTGTTGCTACTACCAAACTGTTGCTACTGATAAACTTCTGTGAGCAAAAACTATTTCCAGGTGCAGCTGAATTGACAACTCAGTTGTTAAGGCTTCCAAGTATTCTTTGGCTCCCCTTCTGTCGAATAGATAAATTGGGTAATACTACCCGCGAAGACTGTTGCGATCCCCTACACTTGTGGGTCATCACTTAGCTATTCTAATTGCAATTTATAAGTGGGTAACCTATTTGCAGCATCGAGAATTTGAAATTCACACAGATCACAAATGCCTATTGCATCTGTGATGAATGCAGCAGCACTTCGTTGGGAGACCCCAAGCGAAAGGTATGATGCAGTACAACAGGCAAGTTTCCCTCAGTAAGAAATCGAGGTTATCGTACCAGTAGGAGGAAGAAAATATCCCAAAGGTGTTGCAAGCAACGTGGAAACCTGCACAACACAAACTCAAGACTTGCCCCAACTAATAGAGAGGTTGTCAATCTCACTGGTTGCTGTAATAAAGGATTAACTGTATGGTGTGGAAGGTAAAGTGGTTTGCAGCAAGTAAACAGTAACAGTGGAAGATGTATTAATTGTAAAGATTGGACAGGGGTCCATAGTTCACTACAGGTGCTCTCCTTAGATAAACAAACATGTCATGCTGGGTAAACAAATTACAGCAGGGCAATTGACATGACTGAGCAAGGCATAACAATGCAATACTAGACATAAAGATCCTATGAGACTCGATTGGGCAATACAACTATATACATAGACCGCCATCCAACTGTATCTATGACTAGAAGTCCACCTTCAGGTTATCATCCGAACCCCCTCCAGTATTAAGTTGCAAGAAACAGACAACTGCTTTAAGAAAAGTGTATAAGGTAAACAATCCACTTGTTCCATGAACAAGAGACCGTTGTTTTCTCCCTAGTGGCATCATCACATCTACTACCATAGAGATTTCTGTCACTTCCCTTGATAAGTAGAGGCATGAACCCACTATCGAGCATAAATACCCCTCTTGGAGTCACTAGCAACTACTTGTCCAAGATAGCTACTAACAACGGAGAGCATGCAAGATCACAAACACCACAGACATGATAGAATCAATAAGATAAAACCATTAATCAATGTGACATAGTAATCTCAATATCCATCGGATCCCCACAAAAACAACATGCATCATTACAAATAGATTAGATCTTGATCATGAACGGAGCTCACAAGATCTATACATGAAAGCACAAGGAGGAGATACAACCATCTAGCTACTACATGGACCCGTAGTCCAAGGTGGAACTACTCACACTTCATACCGGAGGCTGGCATGATGAAGAAGATGGCCTCCGGGATGATCTCCCCTCCGACAGGGTGCCAGGAAGTACTTCAGATTCCCCCGATCTAGGGACGATGGTGGTGGCGGCTATAGACGTTTTCGTGGAATTTTGATCAGGTCCTTAGGGTTTTGGTATCGGAGACTTCTTATAGGCGAAGAGGCGAGGCAGGGGGCCATCAGGGCGGCTGCACTCCCCAGGCGCGCCTAGCCCTAGTCCATGCTGCCAGGGGGTGTGGCCCTGTTGTGAGCCTTCTCCGTCTCGTACTCTGGCTTCTTGTTGCCCACGGTGAAATATTGACTTTGGCTTTTGTCCCGTCCAATTACGAGAATATTGATTTTCTGCCTTTCTGGAACCAAAAACAGAAGAAAACAGGCAACTGGCACCGTGGCAACTTGTTAATAGGTTAGTTCCAGAAAACATATAAAAACACCTCAAAGTGTAGACAAAGCAAAACAAAGTAGATACTAAACAAGCATGGAACATAAAAAATTATAGATACGTTTCCGACGTATCAAGCATCCCCAAGCTTAACTCCTGCTCGTCCTCGAGTAGGTAAGTGATAAAATAATAATTTTTGAGGTGACATGCACCATCAAAACCAAGATCAAACCATTTGCAAGCATTGAAAGCTAGGATCAAAGAACTCTAAACATGTACATGAAAGATGGAGTTCTAACAATAGGACAAAGTAACTATGCATGCAACATGAAAGACTACAAACAAAGATCATGAATAAGAAAAACGTTTGCTTGTTTCACATATAGAAAACATGGCATAGTGGCATTCAGCTTGTCCCTCATAGAGTACAAAATAGATGCATAGGACACCTTCAAAGTTCATAAGAGTGCTAGATACACATAGCACAAGAACAAGTAATATCACAATATGCATCAATCAATAAGTTTTGGGACACTACACATAGAACTAAGAATGGCAACTATGCTCTCTTAATGGTGCCCAAAGGAAGAAGGTGGAGACTCAATATAATAGTGGAAAAAAGGCCCTTCATAAAGGAAAGCATGGATTTCAAGTTTCAAAAAGAGCTTCCAAATAATTATGGTACTTGTTAGCTTTCAACCCTCATTGCCCCTATCATAAGCATCTTGAAGTGACTAAGATTAAAGTGAACAAACTATGGAGTATATGCTTGACAAAGTATAAGTTGGTAATCTCATGTCCCTTGAATACGAGGGCCACACCTCATGCTGAAGGGATATGGGTAGGCTACACTAGCGCAAATCAAAAAAAAATCTACCGCGTATACTAGGATTACTGTTGTCATAGATTACGGGATTACCACTAGACGCGCAGTTGCGGAATCTATGAAGCGCGTCGAGGCAGTGTAGACGTTCCACGTCTCCTCCTTATCCTCATCCCAAGAGAAGCTCCCCTTGCGCGACTCGTCCAAGTGCTACAGATGCAGCGCCTCCGAGGTGTCCACACGTACAGGGTGGAAGCGTCAGACGCCGGACTGCTAGGTCCACGCGTGCAACACAGGCGAGAGGTGTGGCGGCTGGGAGGAATGGTCTTAGGTCTAACCCTGGTCAGCTCGCCCCACCATCTCTCATATAGGCGTCCCTAGTGGGTTTCTACATTAGCAGCCCATTAGTAGCCTAAGCCTGGTCTAATTCGGATCCAATCCTCATTAGGCTTCCAGCCCCTTAAGTGTGTGACCCTATAGGTTCATATACGTATAGACATGACACGAATATACTTATTCTGCCAATAGTTGGTAGCGGCCTCTAGCAAGACGTGCCAACTCCTAAACGCATACAAAGATCATATCGGACGAACCATTACAAGGTTTAGTACATGTCTTTCCCTTTGCCTCACGATATTTGGTCTAGCTCCAATCTAACCTCCCTTTCTAGATACTGTGATTTGGAATCCCTTTACTAGGATAACTCTTAACCTTATGTAGCACGGCCATGCATTTCTGGATCCGATCACTCGAGGGGCCCAGAAATATCTCTCTCAAGTAGAGAGGGGCAAATCCCATCTTGATTGACCATGCCTTGCAGCATGCTTCAGGACAAACCCGAAAGCTACCTTTATAACTACCCTGTTACGGTGCAGCGTTTGATAGCCCCAAAGTAGGTCGATCCACATCTCAAGTACATGCGACAATCTCAGGTCTAAGGACAAAACGTACACGATGTGTAGAGAGAGAGCTGCAACTAATTGCCAGTCTCAAGTTGGGTCAGTCCAACCCCATGTTCATAACATGTGTCCACATCATTGGTTTGACATCTCCATGTCTATGACTTGCGAAACATAGTCATCAACCAATCGATGTGCTAGTCTAATATTCACATGTGTCCTCACATGAAATCCGACTAGGGACAACTATTAAATAACTATACAAGTAAAGAGTTTCACAAACAATTCACATAATTGCCAATCAATACAAGTTGCCCGATATGGATATTCAAGGAACATTACAATAACTCATGGATACATATGAAATATAATCATCTCTATGATTGCCTCTAGGGCATATTTCCTTGAGTCTCCCACTTGCACTAGAGTCAATCTAAAATGTATCTAATACCAATTGCTCTTATGTGCGCTTCATGCGCGGGCTGCGGGAGAGGCTTAGTCAAGGGATCAGCAACATTTGAGTCCGTATGTATTTTGCATATCATGACACTACCATCCTCAATGAACTCACGAATCTGATGGTAACGCATGCGAATATGTTTGTTCTTATGGTGCTGTCTAGGTTCCTTGGCTTGTGCAATAGCACTATTGTTGTCACAATAAACATCCAAGGGATTGGACGCGCCCTGAACCACACCGAGAGCGATCACAAAATTCCTAATCCAAACAGCTTCCTTTACGGCCTCCGAGGCAGCAATATATTCAGCTTCTGTTGAAGAGGAGGTCACTGTATCTTGCTTGGAACTTTTCTAGCTCACAGCACCACCATTCATGACAAACACATAACCTGATTGCGATTTCGAATCATCTGAGTCATTAAGGTAACTCGCATCTGTGTAACCCTTTACACTGAGTTCATCCTCACCTCCATAAACTAGGAACACATCCTTAGTCCTTTTCAAGTACTTAAGGATGTTCTTTACCGCTGTCCAGTGACCTTCACCTGGATTAGCCTGGTATCTGCTCGTAACACTTAGAGCATAGGAAACATCTGGGCGAGTACATACCATTGCATACATGATGGATCCAATAGCCGAAGCATATGGAACCCTGCTCATGCGCTCACGCTCATCAGTAGTCGAAGGACACTGAGTCTTGCTGAGTTTAATGCCGTGATACATGGGCAAGAACCCCTTCTTAGCATCTTCCATGCTGAACCGTTTCAACACTTTGTCAATGTATGTACTCTAGCTTAATCCACTTAGCCTTTTTGATCTATCTCTGTAGATCTTGATGCCCAGAATATATGCCGCTTCTCCCAAGTCCTTCATCGAAAAACTATTTTTCAATGAGGTCTTAACAGACTCGAGCATAGGAATGTCATTTCCAATCAGCAATATGTCATCTACATATAAGATTAGAAATACCAGCGCTCTCCCACTTTCCTTCTTGTAAACACAAGGTTCTTGTTCGTTTTTGATGAAGCCAAACTCCTTTACAACTTCATCAAATCGATGTTCCAACTCCGAGATGCTTGCTTCAGCCCATAAATGGACTTCAGAAGTTTGCATACCTTTCCAGCTTTGTTTGGATCGACAAAACCTTCGGGCTGCATCATATACACGTCCTCAGTTAGGATTCCATTTAGGAAAGCCGTCTTGACATCCATCTGCCCTATTTCATAGTCGAAATGTGCAGCAATGGCTAGAATTATCCGTATAGATTTAAGCATCGCTACGGGCGAGAAAGTCTCATCATAGTCAACTCCTTGAACTTGTCGAAAACCTTTTGCAACAAGTCGAGCTTTATGGATGTGAACATTTCCATCCATATCAATCTTCTTCTTATAGATCCATTTGCACTCGATGGCTTTAAAACCATCAGGCAGGTCAACCAAGTTCCAAACTTGATTGTCTCCCATGGACTCTATCTCGGATCTCGTGGCGATCAACCATTTCTCAGAGTCTGGGTCCACCATCGCTTCTACATAGGTCGCAGGCTCATCATTATCTAACAATAATAATTCCCGCGCTTCGCGGAGCCTCGCCGACCTTCGTGGTTGTGGTGCTTCTGTTGCCACGGGTTCCTCAACTTGTTCTGCTACAATAGCATCACTCGTAGAAGCATCCCCAACTGGCTCATCTTGAACTTCTTCAAGTCACACCGACCTTCCACTTGTTCCCTTTGTGAGAAACTCTTTCTCTAGGAAAACACCGCTACGAGCGACAAACACTTTGCCCTCTTCTCGGTTGTAGAAGTAATACCCTAAGGTTTCCCTCGGATATCCCACGAAAATGCATATATCCGATTTGGGTGTTAGCTTGTCCGACTGAAGCCGCTTGACAAATGCATCACAACCGAAATCTTCAAAAAAGACAAACTGGGATTCTTTCCAGTCCACATATCATATGGTGTCTTAACTACGGATTTAGATGGTACCCTATTAAGTGTGAAAGCTGCCGTTTCTAGAGCGTAACCCCAAAATGATAATGATAAATCCGACTGGATCATTATAGATCGAACCATGTCCAACAAAGTTCGATTACGCCGTTCGAAGACCCCGTTCCTTTGAGGCGTTCCGGGCGGCGTAAGTTGTGGAACAATTCCGCAACTCTTAAGATGATCGCTAAACTCGTGACTCAAATATTCACCTCCACGATCAGATCGCAAGGCCTTTATTTTCTTGCCACGTTGATTCTCTACCTCATTCTGAAACTCCTTGAACTTTTCAAAAGTTTCAGACTTATGCCTCATCAAGTAGACATAACCATATCTACTGAAATCATCAGTGAAAGTAATGAAGTAGTGATATCCTCCTCTGGCCGTCGTGCTCATTAGTCCACATACATTAGTATGTATGAGTTACAACAAGTTTGTCCCTCTCTCGGGTAAACCCGAAAAAGGCGACTTGGTCATCTTTCCAAGTAAACAAGCCTGACATGTCTCGTATGATTCAAAATCAAACGAAGTTAGAAGACCATCACCATGGAGCTTCTTCATGCGCTTTTCACTTATATGCCCCAAAAGACAACGCCATAAATAGGTAGGACTCAAATCATTAGGCCGAAGCCTTTTAGCACTAACATTGTAAACAAATGCATCATCAAGATTTAAAATAAATAACCCATTCACAATGGGAGCATTAGCCATAAACATATCATTCTTAGAGATTACACAACCATTGTTTGCACTCGCGAATGAATAACCATCCCTCATCAAACATGAAGGTGATAAAATGTTTCGACCCATATTAGGAATGTAATAACAATTATTTAACTCCATAATAAATCCTGACGGAAGGTGAAGTTGCATGACGCTGACGAATAATGCAGCAACCCTTGCTTTATTTCCGACGTGAAAATCCACTTCGCCTTTCTGCACTTCTCTAGTCCTTATTAGCCCCTGCATCGAATTGCAAATATGGGCAACCGATCCGGTATCAAATACCCAAGAGTTAAGACATGAATCAGCAAGAAGAATGTCCACAACATTTACAACAAGCGTACCTGAGTGGGAAGTACTCTTACTTCCACTCTTCTTCAAAGAAGCCTGGTACTTGCTGCAGTTTCTCTTCCAGTGGCCATGTTCATGACAAAAGAAGCACTCAGTGTCTTCTACAGGTCCAGTCTTTTTCTTGGGTGCAGACTTAGGGATCGTATCCTTAGCCTTTCCCTTCTTCTTCCAAGAAGTACCCTTTTTATTGAAGCTAGGCTTGTTCTGCACATCCATCACATGGCTATGCCCTGCACACTTCTTCATGTCACTTTCTGCTGTTTTAAGCATCCCACATAATTCATTAAGGCCCTTCTCCACCCCATGCATATGGTAGTTCGAAATGAACTGCCCATGGCTGGATGGAAGAGATGCCAAAATGAAGTCAGTGGCCAACTCTTGGCCTAGTGGAAAACCAAGCTTTTCCAAAGTCTGACTGTAACGAACCATTTTGATCACATGGGGGCCTACAGCTGCTCCCTCTGTCAGCTTGCATTCAACAAAGGACTTGGCAACACTGTACCTCTCAGTCCTTGCCTGATCTTGGAACATGTCCTTAAGCGCGACGATCATATCGTATGCTTCCTGATCCTCAAACTTATTTTGGAGTTAAGGTTCCATGCATGCAAGCATAAGACAGCTAACCTCAAGAGAATCATCACATGCTCTCTTGTAGGCATTCTTGAGGGTAGCAGATGCATTATCAGCAGGTTCATCAGGGATTGGGGTATCCAGAACCGTTTCCTTTTTATCAGACCTGAGAACAATTCTCAGGTTATGGACCCAGTCCGAATAGTTTGTTCCATTTAGTTTATCTTTGTCAAGAATCGAACGCAAAGAGAAAGGTGATGTAGTGTTTGGTGCCATTGATCTACAACAGAAAACATGCAAAATACTAAGCCATGTAACCATGAAGGAGTAAAACATATTAAACAATTTAATAGCATATACTCCCACTTAAATCAATATCCCTCTATTGATACTAAGTGATTCAAGATCCACAATTAACAAGTCGACTAGTGAGCTTTAGCATCACTGTTAGAAGACAAGGTAAATCGGTAAGTAACACTTGCTAATCATATCACATATGACTCTTGTTGTTGGGTGACATCTCTATGTCAAAACTAGGCGCCCAACCTTTATGCCCCAAGGTCCTTAACTGTTAAGATGACCTTGTCAAGCTCACCAACCCTTATGCGTGTAGGTATCCGATACAAACCCATCTAGCCAAGGAAAACCGTGGCACCCTAATTTCATAGGCCCACCAACGATTGTACAGGGCATAGGATGGTGCAAGGTTTGGTTGGGAGGGCATGGTTAAACTTAAACTTTGTGAGGGATCTTTCTACTTCTATCATCTAAGCATGCATAGTAGTAAAACACATAAGAATAGCATTCACATAGATGTGACACAGTATGGCCCATTTTCTCATGGTGATCTCCATCGCCATAGAACCTGTCCACCATGATGATCTCCATCTTCATGTTCCATGCGAGCCATCCTCCAAGTGATGAGTCCTCCAAGAACTAATACAAGCTATTACTCCTAATGGCTAGTAATCAAAATTACATAGTATTGGGATCATCACAAGTTGGCACGCAGGCCATTACAATAAATGACAACACATATGGCTCCAGCCGTGTTCCCTACTCACGACACGCAGGTCATGCAAAATTTCATACATGCATCACATACATATATGGGCCATACTGATCACATACATCCTGCAAAACAAGATATGCATAGAATTGCATTCTACTGAATCATGTGACATCGCATCACCTAATTACCTTAATGAGATACAAAAGGGGCTACGATTAAGGGGGTCTAGGGGGTCTCCCCCTGCGGGGTTCGAATGTGTCTCCCCCTGCGAGATACAAAAATGAGAGATCGAATCTTCACAATTTTCTTTAAGGATTTTGATCGGCAAATCAAATTTACCATAAACCATCTATTGTTCCGATCTGATCAAACTCCTTTGATCACGGTACATCGATTTTAGATCTAGGTTCCAATTCGATCAATCATATTGATCTTCGCGAGATTCAATAGGATTTATGTGTCACTGTCTACCCCGATGGCGGAAACCGACCAGTAGGGGTAAGTCGTTTGACAACCTCAGAATCACGATCACGGAAAGCAAGATCATAGATCAATCCTGAACCACCGCCATACAAACGATCACATCATTCATATCAATCTGCATATCACCATATGCAAACATCCCGAACTATAACTGAACAGCATCGGCTCTGATACCACTTAAGGGATACGGGTAGGCTACACTAGCGCAAATCAAAAAAAAATCTACCGCGTATACCAAGATTACTGTTGTCATAGATCACGGGATTACCACTAGACGCGCAGTTGTGGAATCGATGAAGCGCGTCGAGGCAGTGCAGACGTTCCACGTCTCCTCCTTGTCCTCGTCCCACGAGAAGCTCCCCTTGCGCGGCTCGTACAAGCTCTACGGATGCAGCGCCTCCGAGGTGTCCACACGTACAGGATGGAAGCGTCAGACGTCGGACTGCTAGGTCCGCGTGTGCAACACATGCGAGAGGTGTGGCGGCTGGGAGGAATGGTCTTAGGTCTAACCCTGGTCAGCTCGCCCCACCCTCTCTTATATAGGCGTCCCTAGTGGGATTCTACATTAGCAGCCCATTAGTAGCCTAAGCCTGGTCTAATTCGGATCCAATCCTCATTAGGCTTCCAACCCCTTAAGTGTGTGACCCTATAGGTTCATATACGTATAGACATGACACGAATACACTTATTCTGCCAATAGTTGGTAGCGGCCTCTAGCAAGATGTGCCAACTCCTAAACGCATACAAAGATCATATCGGACGAACCATCACAAGGTTTAGTACATGTCTTTCCCTTTGCCTCACAATATTTGGTCTAGCTCCAAGCTGACCTCCCTTTCTCGATATTGTGATTCGGAATCCCTTTACTAGGTTAACTCTTAACCTTATGTAGCACGGCCATGCATTTCTGGATCCGATCACTCGAGGGCCCCAGAAATATCTCTCTCAAGTAGAGAGGGGCAAATCCCATCTTGATTGACCATGCCTTGCAGCATGCTTCAGGACAAACCCGAAAGCTACCTTTATAACTACCCTGTTACAGTGCAGCGTTTGATAGCCCCAAAGTAGGTTGATCCACATCTCAAGTACATGCGACAATCTCAGGTCTAAGGACAAAACGTACATGATGTGTAGAGAGAGAGCTGCAACTAATTTCCAGTCTCAAGTTGGGTCAGTCCAACCCCATGTTCATAACATGTGTCCACATCATTGGTTTGACATCTCCATGTCTATGACTTGCGAAACATAGTCATCAACCAATCGATGTGCTAGTCTAATATTCACGTGTGTCCTCACATGAACTCCGGCTAGGGACAACTATTAAATAACCATACAAGTAAAGAGTTTCACAAACAATTCACATAATTGCCAATCAATACAAGTTGTCTGATATGGATATTCAAGGAACATTACAATAACTCATGGATACATATGAAATATAATCATCTCTATGATTGCCTCTAGGGCATATTTCCTTCACATGCTACTCAACTTTGGTCACCTGTAAGTTCTTGTCATAGTAAGTACATGTGTATCATAGAGAACCGCCAACGGGGTACCCCTAGCACATGGTACAGGAGCTATCCCATAACCAAAATGACAAGGCAAGGAGACAATGAGCATCTCAGCGATCTTTTTATTTACTATTTGCATAGATTTTTATTGAGGATGCTTCACAGAATGCTCATTATGGTGATGCTGCAACTTTTCCACCATGATTAGGCATGGCTTAGGCTAGCGGCCCATGCGTTTATCTAACACAAAAACATAACTCCATGGACTTACAAGCTCCCTCTTTATTTCACAGCGGTGACATCCATAAACAAAAGAGCGTGATATCAACTGTGTACAAAGTACAAGTGCAATGTTGAAAACGTTCCCCATGATAGCATGGTTCTGCTAATTCCAACGTACAAGTGCCAGCATATACAACATAGATGACACAATGGTTCAAGTTTATTAGGGGCAAGGAATATAAAGTGTGCCATCAAGTTCGTGAGGGCTTTAATCACTAACTTTTCACATAACAATATATTTTTTAATTGGAAGATAGCTGAAAACAAGAATATACTTGGAATGGTGTAACACACCATGCATACGAATTTATAGTGGAAACTTTGGAATAACTTGGTTTCTTGGGAGCTAGAAGCACGAGTAGAGCTTACTCATACGAGTGGAGGCTAGCAAAAGACTGAGAGCAACCAACTAAGAGAGCAATAATGGCCATAATCATGTAGAGCGACAAAACATTACTAATCAAAGCATAGAGTGGTGCTACAAGTCAAGGACTAAATGATCATAGAGGCTATAGTGACTTGTTCATAGTCATAACATGGTGTGAGCATGTGCCAAGTCAACCCAAACAACATCAAAGGAGAATACCACAATACTATGCTTTTGCATGCTAAAACAACGCATAATTCTTTCAAGGCACACTAAGCAATCCCAATTGTTTGGAATAAGTCATGCTACAGCAATAATCACTAAGCATAAGGTAAAAACAACACCTAGCATGACCTGCTAAAGTCTAAGTCACAGTCAATGCAAGCTCCTCTTGCACTTTTCAAGCAAGAACTTTCTACTCCTTTCCAACACCAATCGACTTATTTCAAACAACACAGCGAGAACGGGGGTCCAAACTACTTTATTCAAGCAAACTAAATAAGCTAAGCAAACGAAAACTAAGACGCTCCAATAATAACACAACAGTGCATGAAACAATAAAAACAAAGTGTCTAGAAAAACCTGAGCTTTTTATTGACGAAGATGGGGATGCCTTGGGCATCCTCAAGCTTTGACTCTTGTACCTCTTGGATATTTCTTGGGGTGGCACCGCGTTGGCATACCCAAGCTTGAGCTTTTGTCCATTCTTCATCTTATTACATCATTCTCTCTCTCTACACCTGAAATTTTTCCTTCATACAAAACTTCACACAATCTTCATTAGCAACATTAGTGTATTCAAAAGATAATAGACCCTTGGGTTTAGCTTTGCAACAGCAAAACTTTTCACTAAGAACACAAGATATTGTAGCAACTCCTTCAAAAAACTCAATTCCCTAAAAGAGAACTCAAAAAAAATCAATAAGAAGCAGATGCAAATAATGGCAGAAATCTGTCAAAACAGACCAGCAGGTAGAAACCGATTTTTTTGAAGACCTTCTATTGCTCAAATAAAAAATTTGTTGAATTAACGAAAGTTAGCTAACATACTGGGGGATTTATTCGTAAATTTTCAGCTCAAACCGACTTAGAGAGACTCCTCACAATTTTTTATGGTGGAGGACAAAAATCTATTTCGAGACGGCAACTCCCTAAATCTTACTTCCCTCTCATTAGAGGTCATTCTTGGCACAAAAATCAAACAAAAAGGATAAGGAGAGGTCATTATTGTAGTAAGAACTTCCAAGAATCAAGGAAACTCTTGGGTTATCTCCCAACAAGTACTTTTCTTTAACGCCTTTAAGTTAGGCACAAGAAGCAAGAAATCAAGTATTTTCAAATGAGGAAGCATTAACATCAATCCTTGCTTTCAAGGGAGGAGCAAAAAGAAAATTCTCTCTCCTCATAGGGAAGTGTTCAATACCTTTCTTGAATGGAAATTTATATTTAATGGTGCCTTCTTTCATATCAATGATGGCACCAACAGTTCTAAGAAAAGGTCTTCCCAAAGTAATATGACAAGAAGCATTGTAATCATCATCCAAAACATAGAAATCAATAGGGACATAAGCATTGTTAACCAAAATGAGAACATCATTAATACTCCCCATGAGTTTCTTTTTAGCATTATCATTGAGTGGGACATCCAAATAACAATCTTCCAAAGGTGGCAAATCAAGCATTTCATAAATCTTCCTAGTCATAATAGAGACACCAGAACCAATATCACATGAAGCTCTGAGATCAAAATCATTCACTTGCATATTAATAATGGGTTCCCAACTGAAAGAACATGTGGGCCCCCATGTGTGGTTTTGGTAATTAATGATAATCTTTGTGGACTAATGTGTGTATTAAGTTGCACTTATAGGATTTGTCCATTGGCATCGCTTGGAGAATGTGTTGGCTTCAAGGTCGATGAAATGAGAAGAAGATGTGTTCTGCATGCTCAAATGCGCCATCTATAGAAGATCTCATGTCTGAGGCTTGCCATCCTCGATGATCATGGATCAATGATGAAGAATCAAGAAAGGCGTTCCATCTTGAGAAGGGCAAGATCATCTACATCGAGCTCAAGTGGAATGCTCAAGGCAAAGGTATAATCTTGATAGGTTTTCCCTTTTGCCGGTCTCATGTTGTTAGTGGGAGACCGGGTTTAGGATAGATAGCCGTACTATCAAGAGGGGCTCTCGAATGAGTAACTCGATCACATCTTGGAGAGAGCTCAAACCTTTGCATACTTGCATCATCGTATTTGGCTGTTATTTATCCATGTGAGGATATAGAGCTTGTGGTAATCTCCATAACAAGCTCTTGTTCATCAAAATCGGATCTCTATCTTATATCTTGTTGCGATTTTGATCTATGCGGTTTTTCGGTTCCTCACCAGGTGAGGAATCTCATGTCGTCCTCTTTCCAACGCAACTGGAATCGGGTTGATCGGAGTTACGAATCAAAAGTTATAGCCGTTTGAATATCTGCTGGTCTTATTTAAAAAGAAAAGGAAAATATCAGGTTTCTGGGCCAACCGGTAGTACCGCCTGGGTGGGCCGGTACTACCTCTCGCATCTGAGCATCCCCCATCTATCCTCTGCCTCGCCCAGTACTATTTTACGGTTGTACCGGACGGCCTGGTAGTACCGCCCAGGTGGGCCGGTACTACCGGCCAGCCCAGGCCTTCACCCCGCGGTTGCACTGCGCCAGCCCCAACCCAGCTACTCCCTGCTTGCAGCGCCCTGCGTTGACCCTGTTGTCGCAGCGCGCCAGCACGCGCTGCTCGCCTAGCCTCGCTCGCTGTGGCCCCCAGTCACCCGCTGCACGCGCGTGCTCACGCGGTGCCGTGCGCCTGCTGCCGCTCGCTACGCTGCTAGGCCCCGCGTAGCTCGCCTCGCACGCGCGCCGCTCTCGCCAGATCCCGCGCACCCACCCGCCCCGCTTCGCTCACTCGCCCTACTGCTGGGCCCGCCCGCGCGCTGCTACGCTTGCTGTCGCGCGTGCGCCTGCTACCGCTCACGCTGGCTGCGCTGCTGGGCCCCGCGCTGCCCGTCGCTGGCTCTGCCTGGCTCGCTCGCTGTGTGCGTGGCTAGCTGGGTCCGGTAGTACCGGGTTGGTCCGGTACTACCAGACCGTTTAGGAAAATCACCCCAATGGGCAGATTTTGTCCAGCCCTATATATAGCTTTGTCCGTTTTTGCATTTTGACTGCTTCTTCCTCTTCTATTAGTCTAAGCTTTGTCCATACTTTCTCTCATTCTCTATCTTGATTAATCTCCCCCTCCGATGATTCTTTCCCATATTTGAGTGGAAGAGAGAGGAGATCTAGACCCACGTTTTGACCTAACTGATTCATCTCTTTGTGAGTGTATCTTTGGGGATCTAGACTTTGGAGGATTTTGTGTTCCCTTTGTGTTCTTCCTCTCTTGTTCCACCAATAGCTTTAGTAGCTTTGTTGGAACTTGAGAGTGAGGGATTGGAACACCTTTGTGGTGTTCTTGCCATTTGCATTCGGTGCATCGGTTTGAGTTCTCCTCGGAGGATTTGGTGAGTGAAAGTTGAGAAGCTATTTACTCTTGGGTTCTTGGAACCCTAGACGGTTTGTGTAAGATCCCTCCTTTGTAAAGGAAAGGATCCCTGTGATTGCAATGCTAGTCCCTGGATCAATGCTAGCATCCACAGTTTAAGATGAAGTACACAGATACAACGGTCGTTTATTACATTCATTCCAGAGATAAAACATAGTCTTTTACAACTCAGGGCCAAAGGCCTAATACAAGAGTTTATGGAATAAGTAAATAAACATAAGTCCTCATCTTCATGTGCCACAGGCAAGCATGTTGAGTGTAGACTCATGACTCCTACTCATCATCGGAGTAACCTGCAACATCACAAGTTACAGCCACAGTGGGTCAATACTTTGGAATAGTATTGGCAAGTGATACCTTAGTAAATTTTGAGTGGACTATAATACTATATGCATTTTGGCTAAGTGTAGCTTGGCTTGCTTTGCTCAAAATAGGTTTTTCCTATTATTTGAAATCACTAAGTTTTTCTTTGTCAAAAACTGTCCCAAGAAACCACCAATACACATTGGGGTCCTTCACCCTTGTTCACCCACAAGTTTTAACTTAGAAGTTGGAGTGATGAGATTCTTGTAGCTTCCATGTCTTGATGCTCAAGTTGTCCATTGCCATGGACTTGGCTAAGTACTTAGATTCTCCATCTGCAGAGGATGGGGGGATCTTATAGCCCGAGGCTCGACAAGAAACGCTCGCTGTATCAATGCCAATTAAGCTCGCGAAATCAGTGCAGCAACAGGCAGCGGCGGAGGTCGTGCGCGGAATCAGGGGAAGACGAAGCTGACGTGGACGGGGCCCGCTTGGCAGCGAAATAAGCAGAGGGGGTGTGGGGTCTGGCTGTCAGCGGCTGAGTGGGTGTGCTCGCGCGTGCAGAAGAAAAAGAAATGGCCCGGGTGGGCTAACTGGGCCTGTTCCGATGCTGGGCTAGATTCCTGGCGCTCGGCCCTTTTCTTTTGTTTACTCCTTTTCTTTTTCTATTTCGATTTTCAGGAATGGTTTTGAAATGAATTCAAACTCTTTTTGAATTCAAATCTTTCTGGGGGTTTTGCAGGGTACAGTAGTCTCTAATATAGGCATAAAAGCAAGTGGTTTCTTTGCAAAGGCTTGGTCAAGCTTGGAGATCAAAATAACAGAGACTTGGCACTTGGTTTGCAAAATTTGAAAAATGGTTTTTGAACCTATTTCCAATTTGAAAAACTTGGTTTAAATTCCACACTCAAACCTATCTTCATGGAAGGCAACAAACTTGGTTCATAAACAATCAAACTTTCAAATGGGGATAGCCATTTGATTTGAATCTGCTCACATAAAATCATAGCACTATGTGCTTCTGTTTTTCTAAAATGAGTTTGAAATTTGATCTCAAATCTATATGCATGCATGAATGATATGCAAACTTTGAAATTATGATTTTTGGGATGTTACAGTTTGTTGTGTTGTAGGTTGAGGCCTTGGTGGCGTTTGTTGGGAGCCTCCAATTAAGTTGTGGAGAAGTGCCCCAACCTTGTGAGAGGTTCCGATTGCCACTGACAAGTGCACCGATAGTGGAAGCATGGATCAATCCTGTTGGGGTGAGATTCACCGGAGAATAAGGGAGGCCTTTTGTGGCGTAGGTGGTTAGATACCACCCCCTCTCCAAACGAGACGTACTCCATGTTGGGAGGAACTCGGTAAAATATCGTCGTCCCCGCGTGCCTCGGTTATCTCTATACCCGAGCTCTTACTTATGCACTTTACTTTGTGATAGCCTTCGTGCTTGAAGTATATATCTTGCTATCACATAGTTGTTTGTCTTGCTTAGCATAAGTTGTTGGTGCACATAGGTGAACCCTAGATTGTTCTAGGTTTTTTTCTTAACAAAGTAAACGTTAGTTTTATTCCGCCTTTGTTGAGCCACTCTAGGAAAAGTTTTAATGGCCTATTCACCCCCCCCCCCCCTCTAGGCGACATCTGTATCCTTTCACCAACTATCTTCTACTTTCCTAGGAATAGAAGCTTTGTGTTTTAACTTCTCTTCCTTAATCTTAACAAAAGCATTTGTAATGTGTTTGGTGAAAGCAACATGCATATCACTAGCATCAGGACTTCTAGCAAGTTTTTGCAAGAACATAATCACTTCAGAAATATTGCATCCATCAATATCAAAATCAAACTTAGCATCACTAATAGTAGACTCAATAGGCTTAGGCATTGTAGGAGGAGGAATAGGGACTTCTTGTGGTTTAGTGGTAATGGTGCTCACGCTATTGTTTCTATCAATTTTAGCTTCCCTTTCCCACTTAGCATGAAGTTGAGCTAACAGTCTAACATTTTCATCAATAGTAACTTGTATGGCATGAGTAGCAGCAAAGGTACTTTCCATGGTTTCAGGTTTAGCATCCATTTTATTAATCAAGGAAGATTGTGCTTCAGACAAAGAGGATATATTTTTCTCAACAGTTAAAAGCTTTTCCTCCACAGCCTTATTGAAAGCGGTTTGTTTACTAATAAAGTCTTTGAGCATGACTTCAAGTTCAGAGGGGGCACTTCTAGCATTGTTGTAGGAGTTTCCATAGGTATTGCCATTATTGGGAGGATAACGCCTATAATTGTTGTTACCACCAAAATTATTCCTATAGGCATTGTTATTGAAATTGTTGTTTCTAATGAAGTTCACATCAACTTGCTCTTCTTGAGCAACCACAGAGGCTAAGGGAACACTATTAGGATCTAAAGGAGCTTTCCCATTAACAAGCATAGCCATAATAACATTAATCTTATCACTCAAAGAGGAGGTTTCTTCAACAGAATTTACCTTCTTACCATGTGGAGCTCTCTTAGTGTGCCATTCAGAGTAATTAACCATCATATTATCAAGGAGTTTGTTGCAACACCCAAAGTGATGCCCATAAAAGTACCTCCAGCAGCTGAATCCAACAGGTTTTTTGAAGAGAAGTTCAAACCTGCATAAAAAGTCTGGATAATCATCCAAACAGTGAATCCATGAGTGGGACAGTTCTTAACCAAAGATTTCATTCTTTCCCAAGCTTGCGCAACATGTTCATTATCAAGTTGTTTAAATTTCATAATATCACTTCTCATAGATATAATCTTAGCAGGAGGGTAGTACTTTCTGATACGTCGGAAACGTATCTATAATTTTTGATGTTCCATGCTTGTTAGTATCTACTTTGCTTTGCTTTGTCTACACTTTGAGGTGCTTTTTACATGTTTTCTAGTACTAACCTATTAACAAGCTGCCACAGTGCCAGTTGCCTGTTTTCTGCTGTTTTTGGTTTCAGAAAAGCTGGTAAAGAAATATTCTCGGAATTGGACGGGACAAATGTCAAAGTCAATAACTTTCCGTGGGGAACAAGAAGTATAGAGGGGAGACGGAGAGGCGTGCCAGCGCAGCCACACCCCCTAGGCGCGGCCAGGGGTGAGCCCGCGCCTAGGTAGGGTGTAGGCCCCCTGGCCACCTCCTCGGCCTCCCCTTCGCCTATAAGAAGCCCTCGATGCCTAAACCCTAAGCACCCGATCAAATCACCATGAAACCGTCTGTAGCCGCCGCCAGCATCGTCTCTAAAGGGGATCTGAAGTTCTTCCCGGCACCCTGCCGGAGGGGATATCATCCCGGAGGCCTTCTCTCCGGTATGATGTGTGAGTAGTTCCATCTTGGACTATGGGTCCATGTAGTAGCTAGATGGTTGTATCTCCCCCTTTGTGCTTTGATGTATAGATCTTGTGAGCTCCGTTCATGATCAAGATATAATCTATGTTGGGCCACGCGGAGATAAAACAAAAAAATACCTCTAACGTGATGATCCCAAGATCTAGCTGAGGTAGAAGGCCACGAGGTTTACCACTAGACACGCAGTTGCAGATTACTGATGAAACGCGTCAGTTGATGCAGTGCAGTCCTTTGTGATCCGATCGTCCTGGTGCTGATCGTACAACACCTCTGCTGGTATCCACACGTACAAGGAGGAGTACCGGCGGCGAACTGCTAGGTTCGTAACGACGGTAGGACTGCTGTGGAGCTAGGGTTTCCAACACATGGAATGACCTAACCGAACAACGATTAACCCTTGTGGGTTACGGTGATCCACTATATATAGGGAGTGAACATGGGCTCTGCTCGCGTGGCCCATTCACTAAAGCCCATACAACACTAGTCACCGTGAGTCCGACTCACTGACTCGGTCCTAATCCGGCTCGGGTCCAACCCGACTAGATTTCCGGTTCAGATCCAATCCGAACTTGCTCCCGCTCTTAAGTGTGTGACCCGGCAGGCTCATGGCTACTCGGACACGATTGGAGTCCGACTCACAATCGATCAGTCGGCAGTGGCTCCTAGTAGAACGTGCTGACTCCCAAGTACCAAAGAGTCATGACGACTTGCCTTTTCAATGCGACTTGCGTCCGAGTCCCTTTTGCCTCACGATATACCTTGTCAGACTATAGGCGAATATATGTCATCCCTTAAATAGTCCGACTCTCTTCTCGATCCGAGATAAGTGATTCACCCGACTAACTCTTAGTCGACCGCCTCGGTTAACACTTAACCGAGTCATGCATGGCCATGCTTTCCGAATCATATCTCACCAGAGGGCCTAGAGAATATCTCTCCAAGTGGAGGGGCAAAATCCCATCTTGGTTATTCACATCACGCAGCTTGATTCTCACTCGACCCAAACTCTGCCTTTATAACTGCCCAGTTATGGATCAGAGTTTGACAGAACCTAAGTCGGTGATCCTCAACTCGGACTATGCAACAACCTCAGGTCTAAGGATTACATTGATTGAGATATACAAATGAAAACTTGTTCGGTGTACCTCAATATGGGTCAATCCGACTCGGTAAACTCTTTAGCCAAATCTGTGTAAGTTGGAATAGCATCTCCATGCCCATGCCAAGTGGAACCGAGTCATCAAGCCAACTTTCACATTGGTCTAAGTTGTGTGTCCAGCATAACCTCAATGACCAAGGATATTTAGTACAAACAACATGAATGTATAGTTCCACAACCGAATCACATATTCAATGACACAAATCATATGTTTATACAAGGACAACTTAATATATTTATGAATACAATGGGAAATATCATCATACATGATTGCCTCTAGGGCATATTCCCAACATGCCTCTAGGGCATATTCCCAATAGTCTCCCACTTGCACTAGAGTCAATCTTCCGACATCACATGTCTAAGCATCTAATGCCCATGGCTCTCAGGTGCGCCTCATGCTTCGGCTGTGGTAACGGCTTTGTCAACGGTCCGCAATATTTGCATCCATGTGTACCTTGCATAACTTGATATCACCTTGATCCACGAACTGGCGAATCAGGTGGTACCGCATGAGTATGTGCTTGTTCTTCTGGTGTTGTCTAGGTTCCTTGGCTTGTGCAATAGCACCATTGTTGTCACAATACATGTCCAACGGATTGGACGAGCCCTGAACCACACCAAGATCCATGAGGAAATTCCTCATCCAAACAGCCTCCTTTGCTGCCTCCGAGGCGGCAATATACTCAGCCTCTGTTGTAGATGTAGACACAGTCTCTTGCTTGGAACTCTTCCAGCTCACAGCACCTCCATTTATAATAAACACGTATCCGGATTGTGAACGAGAATCATCAGAGTCGGTAAGATAACTCGCATCCGTGTAACCCTTTACACTGAGTTCATCTTCACCACCATAAACCAAAAACATATCCTTAGTCCTTCTCAAGTAATTTAGGATATTTTTAGCCGATGTCTAGTGGATTTCTCCAGGATCAGCCTGGTATCTTCTCACAACACTTAGAGCATAGGAAACATCCGGCCTAGTACAAATCATGGAATACATGATGGATCTGACTGCATAAGCATACGGAATCGCAATCATCCGACTTCGCTCATCAGTTGTTGAAGGACACTCAGTCTTGCTAAGTTTTACACCATGGGACATCGGTAAGAACCCCTTCTTAGATGATTCCATGTTGAACTTCTTCAACACTTTGTCCAAATAAGTACTCTGACTCAATTGTCACATCCCAAGATTTTCCAAATCTTGTAATGTGAAAAATAAATAAACAAAATAATTAATTGTTGAAATTTAGGGTGAAAAGAAACTTTTTGTTTCTAAATGGAAACTTAAAATCCCATCTTGAACAAACTTTGGTTAATGTTTGAATCTAACTAAATTCAAATCAAGTGGAATGCATTCTCTTTAAAATGCATCTTGAAATTTAAACACTTGGAGAATAAACCAAAACCCTAAAATCCTAATGGAAGAAAAACATTTCCAAGATATCTCTAAGACTATGGATTTGATCCATATAAAAATTTGTCAACAAACATTTTCAAATTGATCAACAATGACTATTAGAAATATTATAAAACCATATGAATTGGATTCACTTACTTTGGAGCCATGAATAAAATCTTATGAATTTAATAAGATAAGGAAAAATAATTTCCAAAGCTAATAAAGCACTTATCTAAAATCCATACCAAATGGTGAGAAAATAATCCTAAAAGGATTTAAAAAGATAAACAAATAATAAATAAATTTATAATAGTTGGAATCACTATTTTTGGGTCTTTAAATAAAAAGATATGGTTTTCAAAAGCAAAGGTAGAAATATAAATAAGGACTATTTTAAAAGAGTCAAATTTAATCTTGGCCAAGCTTTTGAAATAAAATACTTCTATTTTATAAAATAGAGTAAAGGTTTATTTAAATAAAATAATAAGGATTTATTAATATCCAATTTTATTTAAGTAAAAGCTTTTCCTTTTCAAATAAACATTAAAATTTATTAAAGTTTTTAAAAATAAGAATTCCAAGTGTTTTAGATTTTCAAATGAAACCTACTGAAAAGATTTTGATATTATTTAGATTTCAAAAAGAGTTTTAAAATAAATTAAAACCTATTTGAATTAAATACTAAGGTCTATTTATTTAATTATTAAAAGTCCCTAAAAAGAATAAGAGATTTATTCCAAAATTGAATTCAGAATGTTTTATTAATCAGCATTTGAATCCACACAAAGTTTGAGAGAAGTTTGAATTCAAATAAATGTTTGAATTGGTTAATAAAAATCAAAACAGAATATTAGAAATAGAAAAGGAAAAACAATCATAACAAAAAAAAAGAAAAGGAGCAGCCCAGCCCAGCCAGCCCACTAAGCCCAGCAGCCCACCTCTCCCTCTCACCCCGAGTGAATCGTTTCTCACTGCAGAAGGAACCCGCAAACCCACTGACTAGCTGGACCCACTCCTCCTCTCTCCCTCTCGCTGATAACGGACCCAATCGCCATGTCACCGTCTTCCTCACCCTCCTGCTGACCTCGTCGGCTGTTGCTGCCAAATGAATGCCGGCGTAATACGCAGTAATGCCGCAATGAAACGGCCCGACAATCACGCGTACTAAAGCGCCTTTGCCCCCTTTCTCTTTCCCCTCACTCGCCAGATCCTCTACGCCTCCAGGCTGTCCCTGATTTCATTAGCGCCACCACTGCTACGACAAGCTTCACCGACGAATTCCGGTGACACCTGACCCCTTCCTACCTCTTAGATCACGCGAGCCTGCTCGCCAGCATCTCGTGCATCTTCCAGCACCTCTCGCTCGCTCGCGCGTGTCCCATAGGCTCGACAACGACCACACTCGAGCACCACCGTGGTCTGCGTCAACTCCGGCGACCCCTCCCATTAAGTACTGACCGTGTCGCTCCACCTCGTTGACACTCTCATGCTCGCCTCACTCTTGCTTGTCTAACGCCACACCTCTTTTGCCTTCTCGTGCGCTGTAGCCTCACCCTCGTCAAGACCAGCACATACCGACGAGAAGCGCAGCTCCGACGAGCAATTGACAACAGCTTCGTTCGCCCCTTCGTCAACTACGAGTACCTTGAGCATCACCACGACCACGCGAACCTGGTGAGCCAATCCCCTTCCTCCCTTGCTTCCTGTAATCGCCGCGACGCCGTAGCCAGGGCCAGCGCCTCCACCTGCCGTCGCCAGCGCCGCCACTCGATGGCAAGCGTGCTGTGCGCCGTTCGATTTCGATCTAGTGGCTAGGATAGAATTTAACCCGAAGGGGTACGCTTGCTTTTGATCCACACGATCTGTTTAAAATCCAATGCCTCTCGTTGCACGATCCGCACGAAGCGGTACAGACGAATAGGAACAAGCCACGTGGCCCTGCCTGTTTATAAAAATCAGGATTTGATCTATTAGTTGTTCAATTTTGTAAAATCCATAACTTTCAAACAACACGTCCAAATTTTGCAAATTTTATATCAATGGAATCAGCAAGACAAGTACTTTCTGACCATGCCCTTCTTTTAGTGAATTGCTTCTGATAAAATAATTGTTTTTGCAGAAACTTGTGTAGGCATGTTTAGCGTATTAAATTCATTCTAAAATTATTTTGGGGATAAAATCTTGGGCAAATGGTTTGTTTTGAACCTACTGACCATAAAAATCAATTTGTGGTTTCAAAAATATATTTGGTGAAGCAAAAGAATAAATCTTTGATTTAAACCACTTCTAGTCAAATAAAAATATTGTTTATTTGTTAAAAATGCTTTTTGGAGAAAACCTTTGGGAATTGTTTTGATTTAAACTCTCTAACCCTAAACACAAGGTTTTATGATTTGAAAACATATTTTGTGAACCCTATAGATTGTTGCCTTATTAAAAGCATTTCTCCACCACATAAAATAATGCTTTAGTTTAAAAATGGTTTATAGGTAGAATCTTTTGCAAATAGTTTTGCCACTTTATAAAATGACCAATAAGTGTTTTAGAATGTTTATAACCTATTATAAACCACTTTCGTAAATAAAACAAAGTTTGGCATGCTTGCATGCATTGTTTTGTTTCTAATTATTTTATGTGATTTTGCTTGAATGGTAGATTGAAATATTGCTTGCTTGATTGAATTGTAGTGATTTGAAGAGTGTGAATATTGCAAAGATCAAGGAGTGAACTTATATTCTCTACCAAAAAGGCAAGTGATGCTTCATACTTTTGTCCCATTATTTTCACTATGCATTAGTGATATTTTTAAGTAGGGCTTGCATGGAAATTTGCTAAGTGTAAACTATGCCATGGGAAATCCTAGTAGATGAAACCTTGGTAGAATTCTCCTAAGTTAAGATTCCTACTACTATCATGCTTAGCTTAGCTAGTAGAAAACAAGGGTGGAATATATTGAAGGGTTTCGCGGCATAGTAAATCAAAATTTTCTACGGAAGCGAACAGATGGAAAGCCAAGATCTAATCTAGGAGATGCAAACAACGAGAGAGATTGGATTAGATCTTCATACCCTTGAAGATTCGCACAGCGGAACGTTCGTCGGAACGTGGGTGATGTAGTCGTACTCGCTTCTCCTCCTCGCGATCCGATCCGATCTAGCACCACAAGTGGCGGTGCCTCCGTGAGATGCACACGTGCAGCACCTCGACGTCTCCTCCTTCCTTGGACCAGCAAGTATGGTGGAGAGATGGATTGGATCTACAACACGACGGCGTGGTGTATTTGGTGGAGAATTTCTGCAGCAGGGCTTCGCCTGCAAACAGTCGGGAGGCAGAGAGGAAGGCAGCAGGGCTACTAGGGCTTGGAGGGAGATGTGTAGGTTGGGGGAGGGGGCGCACCAGCCCTCTATATATAGAGGGGGGTGCGGCCAGCCCTTGCCCATCCTCCAAGCCTATCTCTAGTTTAAACAATTTAAACTCTCCCTTATCTAGAAATCCTATCTCTAGTTTAAACAATTTAAACTCTCCCTTATCTAGAAATCCTATCTCTAGTTTAAACGAGTTTAAACTTATCTAGGATCGGCTGGGCCCTATGGGGCCTTGTGCCCCTGGCCCAATGCGGCCAGGACACTCCCTCATAGGCCCATGCCCCCTCCCGGAAGGTGGGACCACGTTGGCCCCCTTCCGGAAGGTTCTAGAAGCTTCTGGTACAATACAGATTAATCTGGAACAATTCCGAACTCCAAAAACTGCACTGCCTTATATGAATCTTATTCTCCGGACCATTCCGGAACCTCTCGTGATGTCCCGGATCCCATTCGAGACTCCGAACAAAAATTCATAAACCAATTATCCAATCTATCCTAGCGTCGAGACACGTTAAGTGTGTGACCCTGCGGGTTCGAGAATATGCAGACATGATCTTCTATCAATAATCAACAGCGGGGTCTGGGCACCCATATTGACTCCCACACATTCATCGATGATCATATCGGATGAACCACGATGCCAGGATTCAATCAATCCCATATATATATTCCCTTCGTCTCGCGATATTTTACTTGCCCGAGATTCGATCGTCGGTATCGTCATACCTAGTTCAATCTCGTTCACAGCAAGTACTTTACTCGTTCCGTAATCCGATATCACTTTGTGATTAACTCCTTAACCACATGCTTGCAAGCGGTGTTGATATCGATTACCGAGTGGGCCCGAAGCATATCTCTCCGACTTGGGAGGGACAAATCCCATCTCGATACATACAACCCAACAGATACTTTCCGATCACCTGAGAGACACCTTTATGATCACCCTCTCATAGGATGACGTTTGATGACCTCAAAGCTTTCTTCCGATACCAGGGAGTTGTATTATCTCATGGTCTAAGGAATACAATATTTGACATAAGAAAAACTTCGCAAAGACGAACACGATGACACGATCTAATTGCTTCGCTTAGTTTGGGTCTATCCACCATATCATTCTCCAATGATATGATCTCATTATCAATTGACAACTCATGTCTATGGTTAGGAAACCTTAACCATCATTGATCAATGAGCTAGTCCATAGAGGCGTACTAGGGACACGGTGTTGTTCACAAACCACACAAGTATTAAAGTTTCCGCTTAATACAATTCTAGCATGGAATATAAACTTTATCATGAACAAGAATTATAATAATAACATCTTTATTATTGCCTCTAGGGCATAATTCCAACAGTCTCCCACTTGCACTAGAGTCAATAATCTAGTTTACATCTGGCAACAATCTCACAACCATGGCACTGAGGTGCTGATCATGTTTTACACGTGGAAGAGGTTTAGTCAATGGATCTGCGACATTCAGATCTGTATGTACTTTGCTAATCTTCAGATCTCCATCTGCTATATAATCTCGGATTATATGAAACTTGCGGTTGATATGCTTGGTCTTTGGATGATATCTTGGTTCCTTAGCGAGTGCTATGGCGCCAGTGTTGTCACACAATATCTCCAGTGGGTCCAATGCACTTGGAACCACGCCAAGCTCAGTGATGAAGTTCCTGATACAAACTCCTTCACTTGACGCTTCTGCAGCAGCCATGTATTGCGCTTCTACTGTAGATCCCGCGATCACGCTTTGCTTGCAGCTTCTCCAGCTCACAGCTCCTCCATTCAAAATATACACGTATCCTGTCTGAGATTTAGAATCATCCTTGCCGGTGTCGAAACTAGCATCGACGTAACCTTTTACGACGAGCTGTTCATCACCCCCATAGACTAAGAACATTTCTTTAGTCCTATTTAGGTACTTTAGGATGTTCTTCACGGCTGTCCAGTGTTCCACTCCTGGACCACTTTGATATCTGCTCGTCAAACTAAGAGCATTGGACACATCCGGTCTAGTACACAGCATGGCATACATGATGGAACCTATGGCTAAGGCATAAGGCACTTTGCCCATAGCTTCCCTATCATTTACCGTAGCTAGACACTGAGCCTTGCTCAATATCTTACCTGACAACATAGGCATTGAACCTTTCTTTGCCTTATCCATTCTGAACCTTTTCAGAACTTTGTCTAGGTATGTACTCTGGCTTAAAGCTATCAGGCGTCTTTGTCTATCTCTATAGATCTTGATGCCCAATATATAAGCAGCTTCACCTAGGTCTTTCATTGAAAAACACTTATTCAAATAACTCTTCACATCGTTAAGAATGTTGATGTCATTTCCGATAATCAATATGTCATCCACATATAGTACCAGAAACGTCACCGAGCTCCCACTCACTTTCTTGTAGATACAAGCTTCGTAGCTATTTGGAACAAATCCAAAGCTCTTGATCACTTGATCAAAACGAAGGTTCCAACTCCGAGATGCTTGCTTCAGTCCATAAATGGAACGCTGAAGTTTGCATACTTTATCAGCATCCTTAGGATCGACAAAACCTTCGGGTTGCATCATATACAACTCTTCATCAATGTTGCCATTGAGGAAAGCAGTCTTGACATCCATTTGCCATATTTCATAATCATGAAACACAGCAATTGCTAATAAAATCCGAATGGACTTAAACATCGCTACGGGAGAGAAAGTCTCATCGTAGTCAACACCTTGAACTTGTCGAAAACCTTTCGCAACAAGCCGTGCTTTATAGACGGTAACATTACCATCCGCGTCCGTTTTCTTCTTGAAGATCCATTTGCACTCAACGGCCTTTCGGTCGCTAGGAGGGTCCACCAAAGTCCATACTTGGTTTTCGCTCATGGATCCCAATTCGGATTTCATGGCTTCTAGCCATTTCTCAGAGTCTGGGCTCATCATCGCTTCCTCATAGTTCGTAGGTTCACTGTCTTCTACTAACAAGACAGTCAAGACAGGGTTGCCGTACCACTCAGGAGGGGCACGCGACCTTGTCGACCTGCGACGTTCCGTAGCAGCATCGTCCGAAGCTTCATGATCCTTGTCATTAGCTTCCTCTATTGTTGGTGCAGGCGGCACTGGAACAATTTCAGGTGCTGCGCTACTCTCCAATTCAAGAGAAGGTTCAATAACCTCGTCTAGCTCTACTTTCCTCCCACTCACTTCTTTCGAGAGAAACTCCTTCTCAAGAAAGGAACCGTTCTTTGCGACAAACACTTTGCCTTCGGTTCTGTGATAGAAGGTATACCCAATAGTTTCCTTAGGGTATCCTATGAAGACGCATTTCTCCGCTTTGGGTTCGAGCTTGTCCGGCATCAACTTCTTGACGTAAGCTTCGCATCCCCAAACTTTAAGAACCGACAACTTAGGTTTAGCACCAAACCATAGTTCATACGGTGTCGTCTCAACGGATTTAGATGGAGCCCTATTTAAAGTGAATGCAGCGGTTTCTAATGCATAACCCCAAAATGATAACGGCAAATCAGTAAGAGACATCATCGATCGGACCATATCTAATAGGGTTCGATTCCGGCGTTCAAACACACCATTGCGTTGTGGTGTTCCGGGTGGCGTGAGTTGTGAAACGATTCCACTTGCTTTGAGATGCGTGAGAAAATCATAACTCAAATATTCACCCCCACGATCGGATCGTAGAAACTTAATCTTTCTGTTACGATGGTTCTCCACTTCATTCTGAAATTCTTTGAACTTTTCAAACGTTTCAGATTTATGTTTCATTAAATAGATATACCCATATCTACTTAAGTCATCGGTAAAAGTGAGAAAATAGCGATATCCACCGCGCGTCGAAACACTCATCGGTCCGCATACATCGGTATGTATGATTTCCAACAAGTCCGTTGCTCGCTCCATCATACCGGAGAACGGTGTTTTGATCATCTTGCCCATGAGGCATGGTTCGCATGTGTCAAATGATTCAAAATCAAGAGACTCCAAAAGTCCATCAGAATGGAGTTTCTTCATGCGCTTTACACCAATATGACCTAGACGACAGTGCCACAAATAAGTAGTATTATCACTATCTACTTTGCATCTCTTAGCCTCAATGTTATGGATGTGTGTTTCATCCCTTTCGAGATTTAGAAGAAATAAACCACTCACAAGAGGTGCATGACCATAAAAGATGTTACTCATATAAATAGAACAACCATTATTCTCCGATTTAAATGAATAACCGTCTTGCAATAAACACGATCCAGAAATAATGTTCATGCTCAACGCAGGCACATAATAACATTTATTAAGGTTTAAAACTAATCCCGAAGGTAAAACTAAGGAGAGCGTGCCGACGACCATCACATCAACTCTTGATCCGTTGCCAACGCGCATCGTCACCTCATCCCTCGCAAGCCGCCGTCTATTCCGCAGCTCCTGTTTCGAGTTACAAATATTAGCAACTGAACCGGTATCAAATACCCAGGCACTACAACGAGGGCTAGTAAGGAAAACATCAATAACATGTATATCAAATATACCTTTGATGGTGCCAGCCTTCTTGTCCGCTAAGTACTTCGGACAGTTGCGCTTCCAGTGACCCTTGTCCTTGCAATAGAAGCACTCAGTTTCCGGCTTGGGACCAGACCTGAGCTTCTTCTCAGCAGGGGCATTGCGCTTGCCGCCGCCCTTCTTAAATGGCTTCTTTGCACCTTTACCTTTCTTAAAGGAGGGCTTGTTGACCATCAACACATGATTATCCTTCTTGATGTCCCCTCCGCAGCCTTCAGCTTTGCGAAGAGCTCGGTGATCGTATCAGTGGAACCAATCTGATTATGAGTCACTACAAAACTTTTGTAGCTGGGAGGGAGTGATTGCAGAACCCTGTCAATCTTGAGCTCCTCTAGAATCTTGCAGTCCAGCTGCTCAAGGCGTTGAGTGTAGCCCGACATCTTAATGGCGTGCTCACTAACGGAACTCCCTTCCTCCATCTTGCAGTTAAAGAACTTCTCGTAGATCTCATATCTCTCAGAACGGGCCTGAGTCTAAAACATGCTTTTCAACTCTTCGAGAATCTCAAAGGGCCCGGGATAGTTTTCAAAACGATTTTGAAGTTCCGGTTCCATAGCAAACAACATGGTGATCTTAATCACACCATAATCATCTTTGCACGACTGCTAGACAGCTTTCTCATCAGCCGGCGCAGTTGCAGCAGGGGGGTTACCTAACGCTTTCTCAAGGACATAGTCCTTTTGTCCGCCAGACAGAATGATTCTTAGATTGCAGAACCAGTTGGTGAAGTTAGACCCATTGTTTCTAAGCTTTTCTTTCTCAGCAAAAACGTTGAAGTTAAAGTTGGACTTGGCCATGTGATCTACAGTATTTGCAAGTACAATTTAGACTATGTTCATGATAAATAGTTCAACTTAATCAAATTACTAGATGAACTCCCACTAAATTCAACATCCCTCAAGTTGTTTAGTGAACACGATCCAAATTCACCACACCTAATCCGATCATCACGAGAAGAGATGTGGTTTCAATGGTGGACAACGAAGTGTCGATCATATCATTCATATGACTCATGCTTAACCTTTTGGTTCTTGTGTTCCGAGGCCATGTCTGTACATGCTAGGCTCGTCAAGTTAGACCCAAGTATTTCCGCGTGTGCAAAACTGGCTTGCACCCGTTGTATGTGAGCGTAGAGTCTATAGCACCCGATCATCACGTGATGCTTGGACACGACGAACTTTCGCAACGGTGCATACTTGGGGAGAACACAGTTTTTATCTTGATCTTTAAGTGAGGAATCATCTTATAATGCTACCGTCGCGATCTAAGCATAATAAGATACATAAAAGGATAAACATCACATGCATATAACTTTATGTGACATGGTATAGCCAATCTTCGCGCAATGATCTCCATCTTGTGCGTTCCGGCATGATCTCCATCACTCCACCATGATTGCCTCCACCACGAATAGCAACTACAACTATTGCTAACTACTTAGCGATAAAGTAAAGCTATTACATGGCGTATAATAAGTTGACTCGCAGGTCATACACAATTATAAAGACAACCATATGGCTCCTGCCGGTTGTGTACTCATCGACATGCAAGTCGTGAAACATTACAAAACATGATCATCGCATACAATATACACATCACATCTTGGGCCATACCATATCACAGAAAACACTCCCTGCAAAAACAAGTTAGACGCCTCTACTTTGTTGTTGCATGTTTTACGTGGCTTATGGGAGTAGATGCTAAGAACGATTCTTACCTACGGAAAGCCACAACGGTGATATTATGGTTGCCAAACTCCGGTGTTAATCCCATGACAACTATAGTGAGAGAAACTGACATCCACCAGCCGCATGTGTGGTACAAGACACACGTCAAGTGCGGAGCCGGTCTCGCGAACGACGTCGCGTAAGGTTGGCCTGGACCGCTTCAATCTCACTATCCCGCGTCATAAGAAGAACACAAACAAGAGGCTTGCAACAGAAAACATCAACGCCCACAACAACCATGTTGCGTTCTACTCGTGAATCACATCTACGCATAGATCTAGCTCTGATACCACTGAAGGGTTTCGCGGCATAGTAAATCAAAATTTTCTACGGAAGCGAACAGAGGGAAAGCCAAGATCTAATCTAGGAGATGCAAACAACGAGAGAGATTGGATTAGATCTTCATACCCTTGAATATTCGCACAGCGGAACGTTCGTCGGAACGTGGGTGATGTAGTCGTACTCGCTTCTCCTCCTCGCGATCCGATCCGATCTAGCACCACAAGTGGCGGTGCCTCCGTGAGATGCACACGTGCAGCACCTCGACGTCTCCTCCTTCCTTGGACCAGCAAGTATGGTGGAGAGATGGATTCGATCTACAACACGATGGCGTGGTGTATTTGGTGGAGAATTTCTGCAGCAGGGCTTCGCCTGCAAACAGTCGGGAGGGAGAGAGGAAGGCAGCAGGGCTACTAGGGCTTGGAGGGAGATGTGTAGGTTGGGGGGGAGGGGGCGCACCAGCCCTCTATATATAGAGGGGGGTGCGGCCAGCCCTTGCCCATCCTCCAAGCCTATCTCTAGTTTAAACAATTTAAACTCTCCCTTATCTAGAAATCCTATCTCTAGTTTAAACAATTTAAACTCTCCCTTATCTAGAAATCCTATCTCTAGTTTAAACGAGTTTAAACTTATCTAGGATCGGCTGGGCCCTATGGGGCCTTGTGCCCCTGGACCAATGCGGCCAGGACACTCCCTCATAGGCCCATGCCCCCTCCCGGAAGGTGGGACCACGTTGGCCCCCTTCCGGAAGGTTCTAGAAGCTTCCGGTACAATACCGATTAATCCGGAACAATTCCAAACTCCAAAAACTGCACTGCCTTATATGAATCTTATTCTCCGGACCATTCCAGAACCTCTCGTGATGTCCCGGATCCCATCCGAGACTCCGAACAAAAATTCATAAACCAATTATCCAATCTATCCTAGCGTCGAGACACGTTAAGTGTGTGACCCTGCGGGTTCGAGAATATGCAGACATGATCTTCTATCAATAATCAACAGCGGGGTCTGGGCACCCATATTGACTCCCACACATTCATCGATGATCATATCGGATGAACCACGATGCCAGGATTCAATCAATCCCATATATATATTCCCTTCGTCTCGCGATATTTTACTTGCCCGAGATTCGATCGTCGGTATCGTCATACCTAGTTCAATCTCGTTCACAGCAAGTACTTTACTCGTTCCGTAATCCGATATCACTTTGTGATTAACTCCTTAACCACATGCTTGCAAGCGGTGTTGATATCGATTACCGAGTGGGCCCGAAGCATATCTCTCCGACTTGGGAGGGACAAATCCCATCTCGATACATACAACCCAACAGATACTTTCCGATCACCTGAGAGACACCTTTATGATCACCCTCTCATAGGATGACGTTTGATGACCTCAAAGCTTTCTTCCGATACCAGGGAGTTGTATTATCTCATGGTCTAAGGAATACAATATTTGACATAAGAAAAACTTCGCAAAGATGAACACGATGACACGATCTAATTGCTTCGCTTAGTTTGGGTCTATCCACCATATCATTCTCCAATGATATGATCTCATTATCAATTGACAACTCATGTCTATGGTTAGGAAACCTTAACCATCATTGATCAATGAGCTAGTCCATAGAGGCGTACTAGGGACACGGTGTTGTTCACAAACCACACAAGTATTAAAGTTTCCGCTTAATACAATTCTAGCATGGAATATAAACTTTATCATGAACAAGAATTATAATAATAACATCTTTATTATTGCCTCTAGGGCATAATTCCAACATATATATTCATACTATGGAATATTTCTAAGTCAAGGTCTTATGTTTTGTTTAATAAAACAACTAAGTGAATGAATCACCTGGGTGGAATAGAAGGAATGGTTTGTGTTGAGTGGTTCACAAGGCCCATTTCTATGGTTTACCTTGTGTATCTCACTTGTGGATGGCCACCTAGGAACAAAGAGATTTGAGATGTCAAATGTTGAGAAGCTTCAAGTGCAGCCACTTGGGGGCTCTGCCTGGATCATATAGGTTGCAATAACATAGCCAAATAGACAGTTGGTGGTAGGGGATGATAGTTTGGAACGCGTCCATTCTGGTCTAAGGGAAGGCTTCTGAAAGATCTTGTCTTGGTGAAACCAAGTCTTGTGAGGAAATTGCACCACCTCTGCAGAGTGAAAAATCTAAGTACTTATCCATGTCCCTGGTAAAGGACAATTTGAGCATCAAGACATGGAAGCTATCAAGAATCTCCTCATCCAAATTTCTAAGTTAAAAACTTGTGGTTGAACAAGGGTTGAAGGATCACCAATTTCTATTGGGAGATGCCTTGGTTGATTTTGTCAAGCAAAAACTTAGTGTTTTCAAATGATAAGGAAAATCTATTTTGAGCAAAGCAAGCCTAAGCTCCACTTAGCCAAATGCATATAGATGATAGACTCCACTATACTACCCTAGTATCACTTGCCAATACAATTCAAATGTATTGACCCTTGTGGCTGTAACTTGTTATATTGCAGGTTTGTTTGATATTAGTGAAGTATGTTGAAATAGGATTACAAGTCTACAACCAACATGTTTGCCTGTGGCACTTTGAATATGAAGGACCCCATGCTATTGTTATATTCTGCTGCATTGTAATGAGATAGCCAAATGAGCTATGTAAGATGTAATAAATTACTTTATTCCTGGTTATAAAGTTGTATTATGACCTTTGTTTCTTGGTATTACATCTTAACTGTGGATGCTAGCTATTGATCCAGGGACTAGCATTGTAAACACAGGGATCTCTGCCTTATTAAAGGTTGGGAACCTTACATCAATCCAATGAGCCTCCTTGATCTATCTCTATAGATCCGGATTCCGAGGATGTATGTTGCCTCACCCAAGTCTTTCATTGAGAAACTCCTTTCCAATGATTCCTTGGTTTCTTGCAACATCTGGACATCATTTCCAATCAATAATATGTCATCCACATATAAGATTAGAAAATTTACTTTGCTCCCACTAAACTTCTTGTATAAACAAGAATCATGATCACTCTTGATGAAGCCAAACGATTTGACTACCTCATCAAAGTGAATATTCCAACTCCGAGATGCTTGCTTCAACCCATAAATGGATTTCTGAAGTTTGCACACCTTGTCAGCATTATCCGGATCGACAAAACCCTCGGGCTGTATCATATACACTTCCTCGGTTAAATTTCCATTAAGGAAAGACGTTTTGACATACATCTGCCATATCTCATAGTCGAAATAGGCCGCTATAGCTAACATGATCCAAACTGATTTAAGCATCGCTACGGGCGAGAAAGTCTCATCATAATCAACTCCTTGAACTTGTCGGAACCCCTTCGTGACAAGGCGTGCTTTATAGACGGAAACATTTCCATCCATATCAGTTTTCTTCTTAAAGACCCATTTGCACTCGACGGGTCTTGCACCGTCTGGCAGATCAACCAAGTTCTAAACTTGATTTTCATCCATGGACTTTAACTCGGATCTCATGGCTCCAAGCCATGACTTGGAATCAGATCCCACCATCGCTTCCGAATAATTTGCCGGCTCATCACTGTCTAACAGTAACACATCACGAACACTTCGTAATCTTGCCGATCTTCGTAGTACAGGTGTTGCTGCCGGCTCATCTACCACGACCGGCTCAACCTCCAAGGTTTTTGCCGACTCGCTACTAGCCAGTTCCTCTCGAATTTCTTCGAGCTACACCGTGCTCCCACTTACTCCCCGACTGAGAAACTCTTTCTCAAGGAAGACACCGTTCCGAGCGGCAAACACTTTGCCCTCTTCTCGGTTGTAGAAGTAGTAACCCAAGGTTTCCCTCGGATACCCCACGAAAATACACTTATCCGACTTGGCTGTAAGCTTGTCCGACTAAAGTCGCTTGACAAATGCTTCACAACCCCAAATCTTAAGAAAAGACAAACTCGGCTTTTTACCTGTCCACATCTCATGCGGTGTCTTATCTACCGATTTTGATGGTACTCTATTTAGTGTGAACGCCGTAGTTTCTAGACAATAACCCCAAAATGATAAAGACAGATCTGTCCGACTCATCATTGACCGTACCATGTCCAACAAGGTTCGATTCCGCCTTTCTGAAACACCATTCCTTTGTGGCGTTCCTGGCGGAGTAAGTTGAGGAATTATTCCACAACTTTTTAGATGGTCATCAAACTCATGGCTCATGTACTCGCCTCCTCGGTCCGACCGAAGAAACTTTATTTTCTTGCCGAGTTGATTATGTGCTTCATTTTTGAATTCTTTGAACTTTTCAAAGGCTTCCGACTTATGTTTCATCAAGTAGATATATCCATACCTACTCAAATCATCAGTGAAGGTAATGAAGTACTCATAACCACCCCTGGCTGTCGTGCTCATTGGTCCACATACATCACTATGTACCAGTCCCAACAAGTCGGACGCCCTTTCACAACTCTTTGCAAAAGGTGTCTTGGTCATTTTGCCGAGTAGGCAAGATTCGCATGTCTCGACAACTCCAAGTCGAACGAAGTTAGGAGTCCATCATCATGGAGCTTCTTCATGCGTTGCCAACTTATATGACCAAGCCGACAGTGCCAAAAGTAAGTCATATTCAGATCATTTGGTTTCAACCTTTTAACATTTATGTTATAAACCGACTCACCATCAAGATTCAAAATAAATAACCCGTCCTGGACGGGTGCAAAGCCGTGAAACATATCATTCAAATACAAAGAACAACCATTATTCTTGATATTCGACTCATAGCCTTGCCTCATCAAACATGAAGCAGAAATAATGTTTCAACTGAGCACTGGAACATAATAACAATTATTCAGTTCCATAATGAATCCGGAAGGTAAATGAAGCTGCATCGTGCCGACTTCCAACGTAGCAACTCTTGCTTCGTTGCCGACTCGAATATCAACCTCGCCTCTTGCCACGCTCCTAGTTCTTACCAGTCCCTGCAACGAGTTGCAGATGTGAATAATTGATCTGTATCATATACCCAGGAACTATTAGGTGCATCAGCAAGATATATGTCTATAACATTGCAAACAAGTGTACCTAAGTCGGAAGTCATACCTCCACTCTTGTCTTTGTTAGACAAGTACTTGATGCAATTCCTCTTCCATTGGCCATCCGCCTTGCAATAGAAGAAAGTGGATCCGGCTGAAGGAGATGACTTAGTCCCTCAGGAAGCGCTTGGGACCGGGTCCTGAGCCTGCTTTCCTCCTGACTTAGCCTTCTTCTTAGTCCAAGAACTCTTCTTGAACTTAGCCTTATTCTGCACCATCAACACTTGACTGGCGCCCTTCTTGAGATCCGCCTCTGCCTGCTTAAGCATCCCATGTAATTCAGTGAGCTTCTTATCCATACCATGCATGTGGTAGTTCGAAATGAACTACACATATGCACTACGAAGAGAGTTCAGAATTATATCCGTAGCGAACTCTTCGCTAATGGGGTAGCCAAGCCTCTCCAAAGACTGCACATAACCAACCATTTTGATCACATGCGGACTCAGTGGATCACCATCCTTAAGCTTGCAACTCAGCAAAGCCTGAGAGACTTGATACCTCTCAATCTTCGCCTGAGCCTGGAACATACTTTTGAGGCTTTCGATCATATCGTAGGCCTCAACATGCTCGAACTGCTTTTGCAAGTCCGGTTCCATGTGAGCGAGCATAAGACAGCTAATATCCGTGGACTCATCCTTAGCCTGACGGTAGGCATTGGTGACAGCGACAGTCGCATTCTCATTCGGCTCATCTGGAAGTGGGTTGTCTAGGACATGGTCCTTATTTTCTTGTTTGAGAAAAATTCTCAGATTTCGATACCAGTTGGTAAAATTAGTGTCATTCAGTTTATCTTTCTTAAGAATGGTTCTCAACACAAAACCGGATATCTGAGAGTGACTGCTACTTGGTTCCATGATCTACAACATAAAATATGCAAAACACTTAAGACAGGTATTCATAAAAGAGCAAGCATATTAAATACTTTAATATTTTATGCTCCCACTAGAACCAACACCCCTCCGATGGTTACTTAGTGATTCAGGATCCTAAATAAGCAAGTCGGCTAGTGAGCTTTAGCATCACCGCTAGCCGCCAAGTGATCTAGGTAGACAACTCCTTGTCAATCGTATCTCATACGACTCATGTTGGACGGGTGGCATCACATGCCCCGGCTCCCATCCGACTTTTCCCCGATCCCCACAACCGTTGTGATAGACCCGTCTAGCTTACCGAGTGTTTCTGCAGTAAGAGTCCGACTCGAACCCACCTAGTCGGAAAGAATTGGCAGCACCTCAATTTTATGAGCCCACTACCAAAAATGTCCGACTTGTGATGGTGCAAACACTGGCGGGAAAACCGACTAGACCTTCTTTGAGGGATTAAATTTTACCGACTATCTAATAGAGGTAAAACAGAGACATAACAATAACACAAAATAAAGCAATTATAATGTGAAATGGTATGGCTCTCTTCATGGCGATCTCCATATCCACAAAGCCTGTAATCCGACTCGTGCCAACTCTTGTCACTTGCCGTCTTACTCCATGTAGCCGACATGTACAATGCCTTGCACGCCTTCCGGGTTCTCCAAACATCTACACTAGCTTAGTAAAGTAAATTACATAGAGAATCTGACACGCAGGTCGTTATACAATAAAATGACAGCACCTAGGCTCCAGTCGGCTGACAAAAAACGTGATTCACAGATCACGTATGGATTACACACATACATCACATGCACATGAACCATACCATTCACAACTTCCTGCAAAAACAAGTTATGCATAGATACAATATCTACCGGCGTTGTGAAACTCGCAACGACATCTAAGGCGCTACGACGGGGCGAAGCCGGCGGTCCGATTGTTCCGAAAACATAGATCTCATCTATGATCCGGACATGGATTCCGACCATTGTTCCGATTCGATCAAACTTTTTGATCTTCGACCATCGCCTCTGGATTTACGTGTCATAGTCTACCCCGATGGCGGAAGCCGACCGGTAGGGGTATGTCGTTCCACGACCTCAGCAGTATGATCACGGAAATCAGACCTACCATTCCCCGAGTACAGTTGATCCAATCAACCTCGTACAAAACTGATCTATCTCATAGATCGACCACCAAACAACATATAGATCTCATCTACATCCTACCGCATATCACATATGCGAGATCTCGAGCCTAAAACCAGAAGCTATCGCTCTGATACCACTGTTGGGCCACGCGGAGATAAAACAAAAAATTTCCTCTAACGTGGTGATCCCAAGATCCAGCTGAGATAGAAGGCCACGAGTTTACCACTAGACGCGCAGTTGTGGATTACTGATGAAACACGTCAGTTGATGTAGTGTAGTCCTTTGTGATCTGATCATCCTGGTGCTGATCGTACAACACATCTGTTGGTATCCACATGTACAAGGAGGAGCACCGGTGGCGAACTGCTAGGTTCGTAACGACGGTAGGACTGCTGTGGAGCTAGGGTTTCCAACACATGGAATAACCTAACCGAACAACGATTAACCCTTCTGGGTTACGGTGCTCCACTATATATAGGGAGTGAACGTGGGCTTTGCTCACGCGGCCCATTCACTAAAGCCCATACAACACTAGTCACCGTGAGTCCGACTCACTGACTCAGTCCTAATCCGGCTCGGGTCCAACCCGACTAGATTTCCGGTTCAGATCCAATCCGAACTTGCTCCCGCTCTTAAGTGTGTGACCCGGCAGGCTCATGGCTACTCGGACATGATTGGAGTCCGACTCACAATCGATCAGTCGGCAGCGGATCCTAGCAGCACGTGCCGACTCCCAAGTACCAAAGAGTCATGACGACTTGCCTTTCCAATGCAACTTGCGTCCGAGTCCCTTTTGCCTCACGATATACCTTGTCAGACTATAGGTGAATATATGTCATCCCTTAAATAGTATGACTCTCTTCTCGATCCGAGATAAGTGATTCACCCGACTAACTCTTAGTCAATCGCCTCGGTTAACACTTAACCGAGTCGTGCATGGCCATGCTTTCCGAATCATATCTCACAAGAGGGCCCAGAGAATATCTCTCCAAGTGGAGGGGCAAAATCCCATCTTGGTTATTCACATAACACAGCTTGATTCTCAGTCGACCCGAACTCTGCCTTTATAACTGCCCAATTACGGATCAGTGTTTGACAGAACCTAAGTCGGTGATCCTCAAATTGGACTATGCAACAACCTCAGGTCTAAGGATTACATTGATTGAGATATACAAATGACAACTTGTTCGTTGTACCTCAATATGGGTCAATTCGACTCGCTAAACTCTTTAGCCGAATTTGTGTAAGTTGGAATAGAATCTCCATGCCCATGACAAGTGGAACCGAGTCATAAAGCCAACTTTCACATTGGTCTAAGTTGTGTGTCCAGCATAACCTCAATGACCAAGGATATTTAGTACAAACAACATGAATGTATAGTTCCACAACCGAATCACATATTCAATGACACACATCAGATGTTTATACACGGACAACTTAATATCTTTATGAATACAATGGGAAATATCATCATACATGATTGCCTCTAGGGCATATTTCCAACATGCCTCTAGGGCATATTCCCAAAAATCTATTTGTAATCGTGCATGTTGTCTTTGCGGGGATTCGATGGATATTGAGATTATTATGTTGGTTTGATTAATGGTTTTGTTTGTATGATTCTATCATGTCTGTGTTGTTTGTGATCTTGCATGCTCTCCGTTGTTAGTAGCTATCTTGGCCAAGTAGTTGCTAGTGACTATTAGAGGGAGTATTTATGCTCGATAGTGGGTCCATGCCTCTAGTTTCCAAGGGAAGTGACAGAAATCTCTTCGGTTGTAGATGTGCTATTGCCACTAGGGAGAAAATGACGGTCTCTTGTTCATGGAACATGTGGACCATTTACCTTACACACTTTTCTTAAAGAAGTTGTCTGTTTCTTGCAACTTAATACTAGAGGGGGTTCGGATGATAACTTGAAGGTGGACTTCTAGTCATAGATGCAGTTGGATGGCGGTCTATGTATCTTGTTGTATTGCCCAATCGAATATCATAGGATCTTTCTAACTAGTATTGTATTGTTATGCCTTGCTCAGTTCTTGTCAATTGCCCTGCTGTAATTTGTTTATACTTCATTCCATGTTGTTTATCTAAGGAAAGCACCCCTAGTGAACTATGGACCCCGGTCCAATCTTTACCATTGATACATCTTCCACTGTTACTTGTTTACTTGCTACAAACCATTACCTTCCATATCATACATTTAATCCTTTGTTACAGCAAACCGGTGAGCTTGACAACCTCACTGATTCGTTGGGGCAAAGTCTTGAGTCTGTGTTGTGCAGGTCTGCGCGTTGCTTGCAACACTTGTGAGATGTTTCCTTCCTCCTTCTAGTTCGATAACCTCGGTCTCTACCGAGGGAAGACTTGCTGTTGTGCTCATCACACCTTGCTCTTGGGGTTTCCAACGAAGTGCTCCACGTCAAGCATCATCACTTTCCAGTAAAAGCATCTTTGCACTTAATCCAAGAATCAATACTATTTCTAGGTAAGGATAGCAACCATTCTTTAGATTTTCCTCTTAAGGAGAAAGGAAACAGCTTGAGCTTAATAATATCTCCATTTACATCATTATACTTTTGCATCTCACAAAGTTCAACAAAGTTATTGGGATGGGCAGCAGCATCATCAGAACTAGCACCACAAAATTGCTCTCTCATCACAAGATTCAACAAAACAGGCTTAATTTCATAAAAGGTAGCATCAGAAGCAGGTGGAGCAATAGGAGTGCTTAGGAAATCATTGTTGTTTGTGCTAGTGAAGTCACACGACTTGGTGTTCTTAGCAGAGTTCATTTTGGCAAAAGTGGGGCAAGCCAAAAACAGCAGCAACAGCTAGAGCATGAACTAATTTTTTCTGTGTTTTTTATAAGAGAAAGCAAACCAAACTATACTATTTTTTTTGGAGTTTTTGATAAAAAGAGGCAAACAAAACCAAGCAAAAGAAACTAAGCAAACAAAAACAAAGTAAAGAGAAAGGTTGAGGAGGACTCCCCTTGTGAAGACGTCCTTAGCCTCCCTGGCAACGGCGCCAGAAAATAGCCTTGATGAGTGCAGCAACACTTTGTTGGGAGACCCCAAGCGGAAGGTATGATGCAGTACAGCAGGCAAGTTTCCCTCCGTAAGAAACCGAGGTTATCGAACTAGTAGGAGGAAGGAAACATCCCAAAGGTGTTGCAAGCAACGTGGAAACCTGCATAACACAAACTCAAGACTTCGCCCCAACTAACAGTGAGGTTGTCAATCTCACCGGTTGCTGTAACAAAGTATTAATTGTATGGTGTGGAAGGTAAAGTGGTTTGCAGCAAGTAAACAGTAACAGTGGAAGATGTATTAATGGTAAAGATTGGACTGGGGTCCATAGTTCACTAGAGGTGCTCTCCTTAGATAAACAAGCATGGCATGCTAGGTAAACAAATTACAACAGGGCAATTGACAGGACTGTGCAAGGCATAACAATGCAATACTAGACATGAAGATCCTATGAGATTCGATTTGGCAATACAACAATATACATAGACCGCCATCCAACTGCATCTATGACTAGAAGTCCACCTTCAGGTTATCATCGGAACCCCCTCCGGTATTAAGTTGCAAGAAACAGACAACTGCTTTAAGCAAAGTGTGTAAGGTAAACAATCCACTTGTTCCATGAACAAGAGACCATTGTTTTCTCCCTAGTGGCAACAGCACATCTACTACCGTAGAGATTTCTGTCACTTCCCTTGATAAGTAGAGGCATGAACCCACTATCGAGCATAAATACCCCCTCTTGGAGTCACTAGCAACTACTTGGCCAAGATAGCTACTAACAACGGAGAGCATGCAAAATCAAAAACAACACAGATATGATAGAATCAATAAGATAAAACCATTAATCAATCTGACATAGTAATCTCAATATCCATCGGATCCCCACAAACACAACATGCATGATTACAAATAGAATAGATCTTGATCATGAACGGAGCTCACAAGATCTATACATGAAAGCATAAGGAGGAGATATAACCATCTAGCTACTACATGGACCCATAGTCCAAGGTGGAACTACTCACGCTTCATACCGGAGGCTCGCATGATGAAGAAGAAGGCCTCTGGGATGATCTCCCCTCCGGCAGGGTGCCAGGAAGAACTTCAGACCCCCCCAATCTAGGGACAATGGTGGCGGCGGCTACAAACGGTTTCGTGGAATTTTGATCGGGTCCTTAGGGTTTTAGTATCAGGGACTTCTTATAGACGAAGAGGCGAGGCAGGGGGCCACCAGGGCGGCTGCACACCCCTAGGCACGCCCAGCCCTAGGCCGCACCGCCAGGAGGTGTGGCCCCCTGCTGAGCCTTCTCCGTCTCGCACTCTGGCTTCTTGTTGCCCACGGTAAAATATTGACTTTGGATTTTGTCCCGTCCAATTTCGAGAATATTGATTTTCTGCCTTTCTGGAACCAAAAACAGAAGAAAATAGGCAACTGGCATCGTGGCAACTTGTTAATAGGTTAGTTCCAGAAAACATATAAAACACCTCAAAGTATAGACAAGGCAAAGCAAAGTAGATACTAAACAAGCATGGAACATCAAAAATTATAGATACGTTTCCGACGTATCAATATGCCAGATCACAGGTTCCACACTCCTTTGCAACACAAGGCTTTTTTCAAGGTTTAAAGTTCAAGCTGATCTATAAAAAAGGAGCCACCAATTTGGTTGTAGATGGCCTTTCTAGACAAGAACATGCAGCAGCTACTGTCTCTGTTTCCTCTACAACACCTGCTTGATTGGACATTTTGCATAAAGGATATGAGTATGATCATGTAGATCGAGCATTGTTAACAGAATTAAGTATCTCCCCAACCAATGATAAGGGTTATATAATGCAGGATGGCATCATTCATAGGCACAACAGAATCTGGGTGGGGAATAATGACTTGGCTCAACAACACATCCTTCAGGCTCTGCATAGTAGTGGTATGGGAGGCCATTCAAGAGTGTTATCTACATATCACTGGATCAAAAGGTACTTTTCCTGGCCCAAGATGAAAGAAACAATCCAACAATATGTGTCTAGCTGTTCTACGTGTCAACATGACAAAATAGAGCATGTCAAAACTCCAGGTCTGTTGTAGCCATTGTCGGTTCCGAGTGAAGCATGGCGGATCTTTTATATAGATTTTATCGAAGGGTTGCCGGGTTCCAATGGATATGATGTTATATTGGTGGTTATGGACAAATTCTCCAAATACAGTCACTTTATTCCTCTAAAGCGCCCTTTCACGGCTTTCAAGGTTGCCAAAGAGTTCATGAATCACATCTATGGCTTACATGGTATGCCCGGTATGGTTATCTTTGATCGTGATTGCATCCTTACCAGTAAGTTATGGCAACAATTGTTTCACTTAGCTGACACAACGTTGCACATGAGTTCGACACATTATTCTCAGATCGATGGTCATTCGGAACGATTGAATCAGTGTGTGGAAGGATTCCTACATTATATGGTTCACTCGTGTCCTAAGAAGTGGGCACCGTGGTTACCTCTTGCCGAATATTGGTATAATACGCCCTTTCACTCGGCATTGGGGTACATTCCTTTTGAGGTACTCTATGACTATCCACCACACACCATGGGAATAACTGTTAATGACTATGCATCTGTTGATCTGGACACCTAGATGAAAGAGCAGGCTGTCATGATTGATGTCATATGTTAGCAGTTGCTTCGAGCACAACTATGGATGAAAAACCAAGCAGACAAACATCACTGTGAGCGCATGTTTGTTGTAGGTGATCAGGTGTATTTGAAGCTCCAGCCGTATATCAACAATCTGTAGCACCCCGTGGTAATCAGAAACTAGCATTTCGTTTCTTTGGTCCGTACAAGATTCTTGAGAGAATAGGCAATGTTTCTTTGGTGAATACTGGTGGCGCAACTGCCTCACGTGTCCGTGTTTGCTGGATAGGTCTCTCGTCAAAACTAACAACTTGGGAAGATGCTGATGACCTCTGTCGACGTTTTTCGCGAGCACCCGCTTGGGGACAAGTGGTTCTTCAAGGGGAGGGGAATGTCAGGACACAGCCTGGACAAGAGGCGCTTAAGGATTGGTCGAGGTAACATCTTGAGAGAATTCCTTATTTGACACTACTGAAAGGACTATATCTTCCCATGATGTTTTTGGTGTTAAATGACAATCCCAACCGTGTTTTTAATTGTGCTCTTGAGTTTTAGGGTAAACGTCGTTGATGTCTCCTTCTATTGTGATGGATGCTCTCTTGTGATCTTTGAAAGACGGTGGCCTTTTAGTCTTCTCCTAGTTTCTTTCCGGTTGTTGTTTTTAGGTTACCGTACTATTAAGAGGGGGTCCATTTTGGAAGGCTGTGGGAAATCACTTGTTCTTGCACAAACCTATATGCACCGTCACAGCCATCCCATTTTCCCGTGAGAGAGCGTGTTCCTATTCTGTTGGAGCCTTTTCTGTCTCACCGGAACTTCCGGACATAGGCCGGAAGTTCCGCTCAAACTTTTTCTGCAGGCTGTTCTACAGTTTGTTCCAACGCTAGTTCTGCCCCAAGTTCCGGTGGCGGCTCAGTAACCTTCTGTTTGGAGGTGTGCTATTTGCCGGAACTTGCATCAGAACTTGTCCTGCTAAAAGTTTCTGAGCGGAACTTCCGCCAGAAGCCGGAACTTCCGGTCAGATTCGCTTCGCGGCCCATAAGTTCTGCCTCATGTTCCGCCCCAAGTTCCAGTGGCAGCTCAGTAACCTTCTGTGTCGAAGTGTGCTATTTGCCGGAATTTGGTCGGAACTTGCTCGGAAGTTCACCGGAACTTCCAGTCTGTTTTGACCGGAACTTCCGGTTGCGCTTCTGGAGCGAGCGTCAACGGTCTGATGACCGTTGGAGCCAGGCTGGGCGGAACTTCCGGCCTCTCACCAGAACTTCCGGTGAGGTCGCGGGGGCTGTAACGGTTCAGCGCGGGGGGGGGGGGCTATTTAAGGCACCCCCCTTCTTCCCCCCACTCTCTCTCTTGAATTTTTCTCTCTCCTCCATTAATGCTTGAGCTTCACCTCACTAGATCTCTCTCTCTAGCCACTCAAATGACTTGATCTTTTGAGAGGTGAGGGAGGTGACCTAGATCTACACTTCCACCAAAGAAGATTTGATTTCCCCACCCATCCTTTGTGGATCTTGTTGCTCTTGGGTTTCTTGGAACCCTAGACGGTGTAGGGCATCCCCGGAGCTAAGGCGTATGTTGTAAAGCTTCGAGGTGTCGTTGAGGGCCTCCAATTGAGTTGTGGAGCCTCCCCCTCAACCTTGGTGTAAAGGTTTCGGTTGGCGCCTTCAAGGTCACCGGTTAGTGGATTGTGAGGCCTCCTTTGTGGGGGAGCTCACCGGAGAAGAAGGTGAGGCATTTGTGGCGCTCGGGTGACCTTGTGTGGCCCCGACACCTCTCCAACATAGACGTAGCTCCTTGGGAGTGAACTACAGGAATTACATCTCCATGTCCCCTCTCCGGTTACTTCGTTCCCCTCCTTTACTCCTTGCTATTTACTGTTTTTGTTGTTGGTGTTTGTTTTCTTGCATTTAGATTGTTCACTTAGTTGCATCTCTAGATAACTTCCTTTCTCGTTGAGCCTAAAAGTGAGAAACAAATCAAAATTGGGTAGACGCCTATTCACGCCCCCCCTCTAGTCGTATCAAGTCGGTACTTTCAATTGGTATCATAGCCCAGGCTCTTACTTCGGGCTTTACCGCCTAAGAGACTATGGCCGACGAAGGGGGTAGTGAAACCGAAAAATCCAAGAACTTGGCCACTATGGATGACCTCAAGCAATTGGAGTTATCCATGATGTCCAAGTTCGAGGAAATGATGACTCTCTTGCAGTCTCTCAAGCCAAACCCCATGGTTGCTATTGACACACCCCAACCCAACGAGGTTCCTCCCACCGTTAAGGTGTCTGCCCCCGGGGTAACTCCCGCGGCTGCCACCACTCACTTGGGACTTGGTTTTATTGCTCAAACCTCTACCAAGGTTCCAAGTGAGAACATCGAGGAGCCCGAGAACCTAACTTCCAAAGAGGAAAATGGAGGAAAGGACTACCCGGCGGTACCCCCACCGCCGAAGTACACTCCGGATCCACCCATCCCCATGCCACACATTATACCTCAAGGAGCACCACCCATGCTAGATACGTCTAATTTCGCCAATTGGCAATATCTAATGCGCTCACATATTTCCAGCTCATCCATTGAGTTAATGAGGATTGTGGAGGATGGATTCTATCCATTTGACCCAAAGAAGTTGACATGAGGTGAAGTGGTGGACAAGCAACTCAATGCCACAGCTTTGGGAATGATTCAAAAGGCCTTGACTCCAAAGGATTTTGCTCACATTCGCCAATTTGACACTGCCAAGGGAGCTTGGGATCAACTCACCGAGCTCTTTGTTGGGAATGCTAGCATCCAAAGCTCCAAGTTTGATGAGATCAACAACGAGTGCGATGGTTTCACAATGCAAGATGATGAGACCCCTGAAGACATGTATATGCGCCTTAAGGTCCTTTGTTCCACTATGAGGGACCTTGGGGCCCACTATATTGATGATAAGTTTATGAAGAGGAAGTTCATTCAAGCTCTTCTCCCATTTGAAGAACAAAAGCTCAACTCTATCAAGGGGAGAACCAACTTTCACTTAATGACCTCCCAAGAAGTCTTGAGTGAAGTTATTGCCATGACTATTGCCAAGAAGAATGCAGAGTCCGCTCGAGCTAGAGCCATTGGGTCAACAAAAGTGAACCTTGCTTTGAAGGCCAAGGCTATTGAAGTTGATGATGATGATACATCAAGTGAGTGGTCTCAAGAGGATCTCAAATGTGCCTTCAACGAACATCTTGCTCTCGCTTCAAGGGCTTTTTGGAACAAGTCCGGATTCAAGTCAAGATCAAGGGACAACTCAAGATTCAACTCATCCAACAAGTCTCCCAAAGCAAGGTCATGCTACAATTGCAACGACAAGAGTCACTTTGTGGCCAAGTGTCCCTTTGAGAACCGTGAAGACAATGGTGGTCGTCTCATTCGCAAGATCAAGTCAAGACCTCCTCATCCCTTGAACAAGAACTACGCCGTCAAGAACGCCACTAACAAGGAACGAGCAATTGTGGTCCATGAAGAATATCTTTCGGGCACGGATGAAGATGATGATGATGAAGTTCATGGTGGAGAGATTGTGGGGGTTGCTGCTGTTGCCACTTCCTCAACCCCACGTCTATCCCTCTTCGACTCGCCAAATGAAAATGTCATCTCCTCCAACCAAAAGTGCTTCATGTCCAAGGCCACCGAGGTATCACCAAAACCCACTCCTCAACCTATCTCTAGCGAGCCTTCCTCTCTTGATCTTGTTGGTCTAGAGGTGAAGAAAGAGATGATTGACATGTGTGAATTTGTTGCTACCTTAGATGAAGAAACTAAAAACTGCTTTGAGTCCTTACTTGCACAACTTGACAATGCTAGAGATGCCTTAGATGAAAAGGAAGAACTTCTTGACTTGCTAAGTAAAAATGAAAGAGATGCCGGCGATGAAATTGCCTCTCTCACTCAAAGTCTTGAGGATGAGCAAAATATGAGAATTAACCTTGAAGAAAATGTGTCTAAGCTTGTAGATGATCATAACAACACTTTGACCTCTAAAATTAAAGAACGTGACCATGCTCTTGCTTTGATTAAGGTTCTCAAGAAAGAAAATGCTGAGTTTGTGGGTGGTCATGATAGGACTCAAAAGGATCTTGAGAAACTCAAAGAGGAACACAAAGCCTTGGAGAGTAAATTCTCAAATCTTTTTGAAGCTCATGAACAGCTTCAAACTCAATTAACTTGTGATCTTTCTAATTCTTCCGCTATGCAAATTATAGACTTGTCTAGCTCTCCTAACCCTTGTTGCAAGCATGAGCATCTCATAGAGGAAGTCAAGGTTTTGAAGGATCAACTTGCCAAGACTAAGAAGAAGAAGAAGAACAAGAAGAAGAAAAAGAACAAGGGCATGGCCCAAGGAGTACCAAATGTCCTAACTCTCTCGCAAAGTGACAACTTTGCCGGAAAGAACAATCCCTCTTATATTCTTTGCAAATCTTATGATGGTTATGTATATGCTAGATATGTGGGAACATCTTACACGCATGATTATCATTGGGCCATTTGGGTGCCAAAGGTTCTTGTCGCTAACAAAAGGGGACCCATTGCAAAATGGGTACCTAAAACCAAGGCTTGATTTTCTTGTAGGACTATGCTTCCGGCGGATCAAAATGGGTGCTTGATATCGGTGCCACGAGTCATATGACCGGAAGCAAGTCTATCATGACCGAATTGAGACCCAATATTGCCAACGCCATGGTCTCCTACGGTGACAAAACAAGCTCTCAGGTTTTGGGTTTTGGCAAAGTGGTGGTAACCCCGGATGTATCCTTGGTTGACGTCATGCTTGTCAAAACTCTTGGTTACAACTTACTCTCAGTTCGTGCTCTTGCTCTTATGGGTCTTTCTTCTTTCTTTAATTCTCATTCCGTGGTCCTCGTGTGGAGCAAGTCTCTCAAGGTGGCTTTTGTAGGATATGTAGAACATGACTTGTATGTGGTGGACTTTTCAGGGACCACTACTCCTCATGCTCTATGTCTCTATGCTAAAGCCGACAAGGGCTGGTTGTGGCATCGCCGCCTAGCCCATGTTAACATGAGGACTTTGCAAAGACTTCACTCCGAGGGCCACATCCTTGGAATTAACGATGTCTCTTTTGCCAAAGATCGTGTTTGCAGGGCTTGTATTGAAGGGAAGATGCATGAAACTCCTCACAAAGCACTCAATCAGATCACTACCGAGAGGTGTTTGGAGCTCTTGCATATGGATCTCTTTGGTCCTCCCTCTCATGATAGCCTTGGAGGCAAGAAGTATTGCTTGGTTATTGTGGATGATTTCTCAAGATACACTTGGGTGTTCTTTTTCAAGTACAAGAGTGAGACTCAACAAACCGTCATTGACTTTGCTAATGAGGTTCAACGGAAGCACAATGCAACTATTCTCTCAATTCGAAGTGACAATGGCACTGAGTTCAAAAACTATACCTTGGATGAGTTTCTCAGTGATGAAGGAATCAAGCATCAATACTCCACTCCCTACACCCCTCAACAAAACGGAGTTGCCGAAAGGAAGAATCGCACTTTGATGGATGCGGCTCGGTCTATGCTAGCTGAGTTCAAGTCTCCATACAACTTTTGGGCTGAGGCCATCTCCACCGCTTGCCATGCAACCAACCGGCTTTATCTCCGCAAGAATAAGAACAAGACCCCCTATGAACTTATCACCGGGAAAAAGCCTAATGTTAGCTACTTTCGGGTGTTTGGTTGAAAGTGCTACATCCTCAAAAAGGGAGTTTGGTTGTCAAAGTTTGAATCCAAGGCTCAAGAAGGAATTTTCGTTGGTTACTCAAATCAGTCCCATGCTTATAGAGTCTACAACAAAGCCAATGGAAGATTTGAAGAGACGAGCAACGTGAAGTTTGATGAAAATCATGAGTCTCTTGTTAGGCAAGATGGTGTTTGTGATCCAAGTGATGAAATTCCTCCCAAGGCCATAGGAAGAATGGGTGTGGGTTTCCACCTCCCCATTGAGGATCCCCTTATGGACAAAGGAGAAGGACCAAGCTCTACTCAAGTGGAGCCCTCACTCTCACAAGATCATCTTGCACCTCAAGGACCTACTTTCTTGGCACAAGCTCCCTCAAGCTCTTCCGAAGCTTCTCATGCTCATGACTCTCCAAGCTCTAAAGAACAAGCTCTTCATCAACAACATCAACCTCCCCACGATGGGGCTCCTCCTCAAGGTCACGGTTCTCCCCAAGGTCAAGCTCGTCAAGATCAAGAGCAAGTCAATGATCCTCAAGGATCCTCTCCAAGTGATGACTCACCCGAAGTGGAAATTGATGAAGATGACCCTCGTGTTCGTGCTTATAGTCAAGGGGGTGGCTCAATTGGTGGAAATGACCAAGTGGTAGCTCAAGAATCTCGAATTGAAGCACAAGCCCGACGTCAAGCCTATCGTCTCGCCAAGCTTGTTCGAGATGGCCATATCCTTGATAATGTCTATGGAGATTTCAATAAAGGTTCCACTACTAGGAGGCAACTAGCTTCCTTTTGCTCTCACCATGCGTTTATCTCTCTTGTGGAACCACAGAAAGTCTTCGAAGCTCTTGAAGATGATGATTGGCTTGATTCTATGAACGAGGAACTTCACAACTTCAAGAGGAACAATGTTTGGACATTGGTTGAGCGGCCTAAAGACTGTCAAAAAGTCATTGGAACCAAGTGGGTCTTCAAGAACAAGTGCGATGCGAATGGAATTGTCGTGCGCAACAAGGCAAGGTTAGTTGCCCAAGGATACTCACAAGTTGAGGGCATCGACTACGGTGAGACTTACGCCCCCGTTGCTCGCCTTGAATCCATTTGTATGCTTCTTGCCTTCGCTACCCATCATAACTTTAAATTGCATCAAATGGATGTTAAGTGTGCTTTTCTTAATGGTCCTTTGAAAGAGTTGGTATACGTCAAGCAACCTCCGGGTTTTGAGGATCCACTTTTTCCGAACCATGTCTACAAGCTCAATAAGGCACTCTATGGCCTCAAACAAGCCCCACGTGCGTGGTATGATTGCCTTAGGGAGCTCTTGTTAGACCGTGGCTTCGAAGTGGGCCTCATTGATCCCACTCTTTTTACTAAGAAAGTTGGAGGCCACTTGTTCGTATGCCAAATCTATGTTGATGACATTATCTTTGGGTCTATTAACAAAACTTTTAATGAGGATTTTGCCAAGCTCATGACCGACCGCTTCGAGATGTCCATGATGGGGGAGTTGAAGTTTTTCCTTGGGTTTGAAGTCAAACAATTGAGGAAAGGGACTTTCATCAACCAAGCCAAGTACATCCAAGACATGCTCAAGAAGTTCAAGTTTGATCAAGTCAAAGGTGCCAAGACTCCCATGCCAACTAAGGTTAATATTGATCTCGATCCCAAGGGTAAGGAGGTGGATCAAAAACTCTATCGATCGATGATTGGTTCTTTGCTCGATCTTTGTGCATCCTGACCGGATATTATGTTGAGTGTGGGTATGTGTGCAAGATTTCAAGCTGCACCAAAGGAAAGTCACATGGTGGCTGTCAAGAGGATCTTTCGATATTTAGTTCATACCCCAAACTTTGGGTTGTGGTACCCCAAGGGAGCCAGCTTTGATCTCATTGGTTACACGGACTCGGACTGGGCTGGTGACAAAGTGGGAAGAAAGTCAACCTCCGGAGCTTGTCAGTTTCTCGAAAGATCTTTGGTTTGTTGGTCCTCGAAGAGGCAAAACTGTGTGTCTATGTCCACTGCCGAAGCTGAGTACATCTTTGCCGCAAGCTGCTGTGCTCAATTGCTATGGATGAAGCAAACTTTGAAGGATCTTGGACTATCTTTTGACAAGGTGCCTCTTCTTTGCGACAATGAGAGTGCCATTGCTATTGCTCACAATCCCGTGCAACACAACCGTACCAAGCACATTGAGATTCGTCATCATTTCATTCGGGACCATGTTGATAGAGGAGACATTTCTTTGGAGTATGTTCCCACCAAGGCAAATCTTGCGGATCTATTCACGAAGCCTCTTGATGAAGCAAGGTTCCGAGAGTTAAGGCATGAGCTAAATATCATTGATTCGAGCAATGTTGTTTGAGACCTTGCACACCTACCCGCGTCTCAATTTGTATCTTGTTTGGATGTAGGCATGGATTTAGGGGGAGCGTAGTTCCTCTTATGAACAAACACTATCCCTATTATGCGCACATTAAAGTTTTCATACTCTATAGTCTCTAAAGGAGACCATTTGAGCTTCATGATGAGTGTTGGTAATGAACCTAAGATATATCTTCGCGGTGTCAAGCCATTTACTCTTATATAAGGTGGCTTCAGCCACCGACTCGTTTTTATTTGTGTCTTTGACCTTTTTGTTTTTCTTGGTTTTTGTTGATTTTGGTTCTTCATAGTTTGAGCTATCTATCCTAAGCCTTTCCTTACCTCAAGCCCTCTCTATTCCCTGCACAAGTTCTTCCTTGTTGTCTTCCTAACCTGAGATGGTCTTCCTGGCGTCAGCGGAACTTCCGGTCAGTCTGACCCGGAAGTTCCGGTCCCTGACCGGAACTTCCGGTGGTGCTCCCTGTCCTATATAAGGTGGGCCCTGGGGGAAAACGGGATCTTCTTCCTTTTTTCCCCCAAGACCCATCTTCTATTTGGAGCGCCGCCGGCCAAGACCTCTCCACGAAGGTGCTCCGGCCCCTTCGTATCCAACCTCTCCTCCGTAGATCTGCTCTGTGGGATCCTTCCCCACCTCGATCTCCCGCCATGGACTCCAGTATTTTCCCTCAACTCCCTCCATTAATGGAGATCTTGCTCTCACCATGGCTTGAGTTAGGGCACACCTTGTCTAGGCTAGTTCTTTGGCTAGAACTTGTTGGAAGATCTTGGTAGGCCTAGGGTATCATGCTTGAGTAGATTGGTCCAATACATCCTAGAAAAATCTGTGCACTTGTGGCTTTTAGATCTACATCTAGTGAACTCCTGTTTGGAACCGTCAGTTCGTGGCCTCACCGGAACTTCCGGTGAGCCACGACCGGAACTTCCGGTGGACCATTTTCACCGGAAGTTCCGGCGATTCAGCGGAAGTTCCGGCGACAATGCAACTTTTTCTGTTTGTATTTTTCCAATCTATTTCCTTTGTTTCCTCTTCCGAACTTGTGCACTTATCCCACCTTCCCTCCCTACTCTTGTGCTTTCTTCTCAGGGCAAGGAGATACCCGCCAAGGCAAGCGTGCCCGCCATCCATCCTCTGACATTCCTCCTGAGATTGATGAGGAAGATGCTGAGGTTGTGCGTCCGACCGCTCAGACTACTCGTCAGAAGGCTGCTGCTGCTGCAGGGAAGAGGCCTGCTCTTGCTCAGAAGGCCACTGCTGCTGGGCCAGATATGACCAAAGCCAAGATTTCCAAGTGGTCTCAGAAAGCTTACTCTGCATTCAGGGCTACGGATCCCTACCTCGTGCCTCGTGATCGTCTTTGCTTGGACCCTCATTTTCACACCTGCCGTCAGGAACAGATTTATGAAGAAATTTATGCATCAAAGAAGAAGTTCGTGGTTGCTCCTCAAAAGTACATCAATGTGACTCACATGGAAGAGAAGCAAGTTTACTTTGGAGAGGCTCTTGATATCTGCCAGAAGTTTGGGCCGATTCCCCTCATGGAGCACCGTCAGAACTTTGATGTGACTGCTATTGCTCAGTTTTACTCAACTCTGTTTCTTCACATGCAGTCCTCTACTGAAGGTGTGATGAAGTGGATGACCAGGGACGTGTTTCTTACCACCACTTGGGCTAAGTTTGCTGAGCTTCTTGGCTATCCCATTCAGCCTGGCCGCGGGACAAATGGTTGGCGTGTTCATGGTCCTGAAGCTGCTGATCCTGAGGTCCTAGAGCCTCTCTACATTGAAGGGTGGGGAACTGTTGGATTTGTGAATCATCTGCTGCCAGTTTTTGACATCATGCGCAGGGTGTACTTGAACACCATCTCTCCCAAGGCTGGCAACTTTGATCAGTTTCATGGGTATCAGGTTGACCTCATGCATCAGACTTATCTTCGCCGGGACACTGACAGGTCAATGGATATTATGCACTTCATCTACTCAGAGATGTGGGCGGCTCTCATTGAAAAGCGCTCCTGCATCTATGCTCCTTACATTCAGACTCTCATCAATCACAAGTGGCTTGAGAAGACTGGTAACCCCTTCCCTCAAGACAACATCACCATTCATGAAGAGAAAAAGCTCCGTGTGAGTAAGCACCAGAAGCCTCGTACTCAGGAAGAAAAAGAAGCTACTCTCAAGAAGGCTCGAGATGTTGCTAGTGGTCCCTCCTATGCTCCTGGTGTCCCTAGTGCTAGTGGTCCTTCTCTCCGGAGGCAGCCGTCTTGGGCAAAGAAGCTGCTTGGGAAAGTGAAGAAAACTTTCTGCTTTCTGCAGGACCGCGAGTATCAGGCTTATGTTGATCAGCGTCACAATATTCAGCGCCAGAAGGCCATCATGGCAGCCCTCAACATTCCTTGCTCACCAGTCACTAGCTCTGTCACTGTTCCCAAGGAGGATTGGATTCGTGACAACTGCAACTGGTCCGAGGATGAGTCTGAGGAGGAGGTCACTGGTCCGCCTGAGCGGGGTCACTGGGTCCCTGAGTCTTCTCCTCCTCCCCCTTCTCGTGGCTGGGACGAGTAGATTGATCTCTTCTTCCTTTTTGGTGTCTCGATGCCAAAGGGGGAGAAAGATGTCTATTAGGTTGTCTACGGGATTTGCATGGGTTGAGTCGCGAGCCTGTTCTTGCCTTTTGATCTTTTCTTACTCGCAAACTCTCTAGTTTATTTGTGTGCTTGTGGTTTTATGTCCGTGAACTTATGTGTGCTTGTGGACCATGTGGTATGCTATGTTTGAGACTATGTGGTATCTTTGTGGTATCTTATACAATGTCGTGAGTGTGGTATCTTGTTGTCAACTTATGAGCTGTTGCATATGGTGGTGGAGCCTCATTGCTCTTATTGTTATTATTACTCCTTTTGTCTCCACCTCATTTAGTTGGTTCTGGTATGATCTCTATCCCTTTTGTACCTTGCACTTGTGCTATCTTTGCAATTGTTATGGGGAGCCTCCGTGTATGTGTGCTAGTCCTGTCCTTACAGGTCTTCTCTCTACCTTGCACACATACAGGGGGAGCTTGCCCCGTCCATTGCAAAGATTGCTTTGATTCTATGCAAATCTGTGGGATTGTCATCTAACACCAAAAAGGGGGAGATTGAAAGGACTATATCTTCCCATGATGTTTTTGGTGTTAAATGACAATCCCAACCGTGTTTTTAATTGTGCTCTTGAGTTTCAGGGGAAACGTCGTTGATGTCTCCTTCTATTGTGATGGATGCTTTCTTGTGATCTTTTGAAGACGGTGGCCTTTTAGTCTTCTCCTAGTTTCTTTCCGGTTGTTGTTTTTAGGTCACCGTACTATTAACAGGGGGTCCATTTTGGAAGGCTGTGGGAAATCACTTGTTCTTGCACAAACCTATATGCACCGCCACAGCCATCCCATTTTCCCGTGAGAGAGCATGTTCCTGTTCTGTTGGAGCCTTTTGTGTCTCACCGGAACTTCCGGTCATAGGCCGGAAGTTCCGCTCAAACTTTTTCTGCGGGCTGTTCTACAGTTTGTTCCGACGCTAGTTCTGCCCCAAGTTCCGGTGACGGCTCAGTAACCTTCTGTTTGGAGGTGTGCTATTTGCCGGAACTTGGCCGGAACTTGCATCAGAACTTGTCCTGCTAAAAGTTCCTGAGCAGAACTTCCGCCAGAATCTGGAACTTCCGGTCAGATTCGCTTCGCGACCCATAAGTTCCGCCTCATGTTCCGCCCCAAGTTCCGGTGGCGGCTCAGTAACCTTCTGTGTCGAACTGTGCTATTTGCCGGAACTTGGTCGGAACTTGCTCGGAAGTTCACCGGAACTTTCGGTCTGTTTTGACCGGAACTTCCGGTTGCGCTTCTGGAGCGGGCGTCAACGGTCTGATGACCGTTGGAGCCAGGCTGGGCGGAACTTTCGGCCTCTCACCGGAACTTCCGGTGAGGTCGCGGGGGCTGTAACGGTTCAGCGTGGGGGGGGCCTATTTAAGGCACCCCCTTCTTCCTCCCACTCTCTCTTGAATTTTTCTCTCTCCTCCATTAATGCTTGAGCTTCACCTCACTAGATCTGTCTCTCTAGCCACTCAAATGACTTGATCTTTTGAGAGGTGAGGGAGGTGACCTAGATCTACACTTCCACCAAAGAAGATTTGATTTCCCCACCCATCCTTTGTGGATCTTGTTGCTCTTGGGTTTCTTGGAACCCTAGACGGTGTAGGGCATCCCCGGAGCTAAGGCGTATGTTGTAAAGCTTCGAGGTGTCGTTGAGGGCCTCCAATTGAGTTGTGGAGCCTCCCCCTCAACCTTGGTGTAAAGGTTTCGGTTGGCGCCTTCAAGGTCACCGGTTAGTGGATTGTGAGGCCTCCTTTGTGGGGGAGCTCACCGGAGAAGAAGGTGAGGCCTTTGTGGCGCTCGGGTGACCTTGTGTGGCCTCGACACCTCTCCAACGTAGACGTAGCTCCTTGGGAGTGAACTACGGGAATTACATCTCCGTGTCCCCTCTCCGGTTACTTCGTTCCCCTCCTTTACTCCTTGCTATTTACTGTTTTTGTTGTTGGTGTTTGTTTTCTTGCATTTAGATTGTTCACTTAGTTGCATCTCTAGATAACTTCCTTTCTGGTTGAGCCTAAAAGTGAGAAACAAATCAAAATTGGGTAGACGCCTATTCACCCCCTCCCCCCTCTAGTCGTATCAAGTCGGTACTTTCAACTACTTCTAAATATGATTCCTTATTTGACACTTAATTTTTTTTGCTTCCCTATATGGCACTTGGTGTAAATATTTTGCCTTTTATGACACTAGTGCATTTTGAGAACTAACGGTGTTAGTTAAGGATCTAAAAATGACGCTTTTGCCCTTAGTATATAATGTAACCAATTTTTTCCAAGATAAAAACCGATTATGTGGTCATGGTTAATCCATGTATGCTAATTTGTAACAGCTTGTCTGTAGGTTGAGTTTTGGCTTGTACTCCGTACATGTTTAACATGTTCCGACATCTCTCGAACAGTACCACGTGTGTTAATTCCAAAAAAATAGAAATGACGAGCATCCTGTTTTTCAGGATTATGTAATAGCTGAAGTCCTTAGAAAAGAACTATTCTATTATACCACGGGATACTTTCTCCAAAGTTTTGGTACGATCTGACGCCTCAGATATGACGTGACGCCATACAGCTACAAGGTGCAAGGTAGAAAATCTTTTGATCTCTTATGTCATTGCAACGAGGTCGAGAGTAATGTCTCGATAAAAAAAATGAAATCATGCATGCATCCCATGTACGTGCGCAGCCAATCAGGCATACGTCGTCCGTGTATACGTGCTTTACTGCTCGATGACCATCTACTCACTCACACGGTCTTGGGATGGTTCTAATTCTGATTTGATTGGGCTAGCTTAGACACGTAGCATCCTATCTCCCAAGGGTATTTTGGTCCACATGGGAGAAAGTGGACGGAACAATATAACGGATTCCACAAGAGTGTCATATAAGGCAAAAAAATTTACACCAAATGACATATAGGGAAGAGATTTTTTTTAAGTGTCAAATAAGGCATAATATTTAGAAGTAGTGTCGAATAAGGAATTCTCTCTAACATCTTGAACGAAGTCATCAAACTGAACTGGAAAGCAATCATGACCAAGCAACGGATTTGACGAAAGGGTATAAAGGAGAGAAGGGTCGGCACTTAAAAGATGCACTAGGAATGTAATAGACAAATTGTAATTTCCTTCATGATTCCTTGTTGCTTCCATCTTCTCTCGAATCCCCATTTTTCCTTCTCGAATCCTACTTTCTGTAAGATAAATATTGTGCAACTCTGTATCGTAAGTGAACATTATGGCTTTCATTAAACATATCTGAACTGTATTTCGGAATCATCACGAATCCTAATCAAACTGTCGCTCTGGCCTACAGATCTGAACTGTATTTCGAGTAGTAGTTGAATTTTGACTTATGAAATCGCTTAATGGAAAGAATAGGATACTTAAAAATTCGTCCAACTTAACGATATATTCTGTTTCTATTTGAAACGGATCCGAACGATTTTCGAACACTGGAAGTCTGAAACCGTCACGTTTTCTCAACATAAGCACAGAGAATCCGGAACTGTCTAGTCGATCGTGTCTAATATCTTAATTTTTCCTGGTGTCGCCTCGTGTAGTCTGCTTTCGTGATTTCGATACACGCGCCCTCCCAGCTTCAAGCTCGAAAAGTCTGACGCTCTCGTGCACACTGCACAGTTCCTCGGATGGCCTCGCTCTGCGCCTCCTGGTGCTGGGCAGCTCCCGTGACCGTCGCCGCCGGGTCCCCGAGCACGCGTCCCGCGCGCGTCACCCTGCTCGCGGCCCCGCTTGGCCGGAGCACCCCCTCGCCGTCGCTGTTGCTGAGGATCCAGCTGGGGCGGCGCCCGCGCGGCGCGTTCTTCCTCCCCCGGTGCCAGAAGGGCGCCGATCGCCACCACGAGCCTGAGCCTGAGCCTGAGCTTGAGCCTGAGTCCGAGCTAGGCGAGAGCGCGACAGTCCGGATGCGGTAAGCTTCACAATCCTGTCTCGATTTCCTTTCTTTCCAGCCGCTGTTCATGCCTCGGCGTGCTGTGATTGTGCTTGACCGTTAATTGCTTCTTCAGTTAGACACCATCATCAAGGATCTGGAGAAGTACAGAGACGACTATCGAGCCAAACTGGGTGTGGTAAGTTTTTGTTACGCGGTGGGAGGGAGTGACCCAATTGTGTAACTATGTCAGTTAAGACTTCTATGCAAGTTCAACACTAGATTAGAGAAGGCAGCAAGTAATAATCATCCTTTTTTTCGCGGGAACACAATAATCATGTTCTAATTGCTGGATTTAATGCATCTGTTGATTTTATTTGAAAAGCATGTGCCGCCCAAGATGTTCCGTAAGCAGAGCGATAAAATTTATGAGCATATGAAGAAGATTATTCGTTCCAAGGTTAGTCCAGTTGCAATGTACCATTCATGTAAATTTAGTTATCCGTGTGAAAAAGTTTCCTCGGCTGTAAATCCGCGATGAAAAAAAAGTTAGTCCCAACCAACTTCATATGGGTATCCAAACATAGTTGCCTTCTTTTATTTAGAAGACTATGTGTTTACAGCATTTAGAGGACTACAGGCATGCTTTATCTAGTGGATAAAGAAACACATCTCGGAGTCAAATAAAGAGTACATTCCAGTTTTTACCCCTTATTTTGACAATTTTGAACTAATTACCTCTTTTAACAAAATTTCATCATAATTACCCCATTTAGTAAAATTTGTGCCAATTTTTACCCCCTTTAATTCTTTGTAGAGATTGAATGGGTAGCTCCTAGCCACCAGGTACAGGTGGCGTGCCACCTAGACTATTATCGTTCTCATGGAGGCATACATATATTGTTTTCATTCGCACAAAGGCATGCGGGATTATTTAACAGCTGACTAGGAATCGAACTAGCTGATTGAAACCGTGTCGAATACTACACGTTCTTATTTCTAGCAGTGTCCATAGCAATCTGCTTACTGTTGGGAGAGCGGTTTTGACATTAGAGACGCGACCTGTATATGAATTACCAGCCGGCTGGCAGATGTTTCCATAAAAAAAATTTAGATGAAGGTTTCATAGTTTAGGTACTACTTGTTGTGTTGTAACTTGTAATTTATGAACTATGCAAAGGTTTCTAATTTACTAACTCCATCTCCCTCAAATTGCCCAACACGGTTCAACTCTAATTTTGCGCTATGCAAGGCTAAATGTTCAGAACTTTTTTTTGCGGGTATAAATGTTCAGAACTTTGACTACATGTGTCTTTCAAATCCACCTTGTGGGAATGAAAAAAGCATACATGGCACGCCACATATACTTGACAGCCAAGACCTTCCTATCGAATCACTTCAAAAATTAGAGGGGGTAAAATTTGGCACAAGTTTTACTAAATAGGGTAATTGGGATGAAAAATTTCTAAGTGGGGTAAATAGCGTCAAATTCAGCGAACTAGGGGGTAAAAATTGGAATTTACTCTCAAATAAATTAAGGGGTAGTCCAAATCCTTGATGCATTCTTTCTCTGGGTTTGTTGATTGTAGAATCTAAGCGACAATCAGACGGCAGTGATACTCTGCAACAAAGCACGATCAGCTCTTGATTTAGCTTCCACGGTCATGGTGAGCAGTAAATAAATTACTCTGTGTCCTTTGTTAACAGACCGTGCCCGTAGTGCATTAGTTTTTACTGACGGCTGGTGCAAAACCACGCCAACTGTATCAAAAAAATCCAGGATATGACATCATTGTTAGGCCTCGGTACAACAGAAATCTCTCAGCATACAACAGGCCAGGTAACATTCCTTATAAGGTATTTTTGTTGCACTTCATGGATATGGTAGACAAGTACTGATATTATTTTCTTAATATAGATGGTTAGGCTGTATGCTAACGCTGCCGAGGCTGCCTGCCTCAAGGGGGTTGAGAAGGACACGGTTCTTTCGTTTCTCGGGGCTCTTGGATGTTTAGGGGCAATCGCGCATATCTTGGTTGAAGATATCAGGGCGAAACTCAAAGATGGTCCTTGGAAGAATAAGATAATCTTTCAGTTGGATACAGATTACCACGAATTCTGTAAGAAGATGGAGGTTTTGAAAATGGAAATTGATCTCGCTGAACAAAATGATGCACAGAAGGTACAACATTTTGTTTGACCCATCCGTGTGTGCGCGCATGTGCTTTTCAGTTCTGATATGAAATATTTCCCCAGGTTCTAATAGTGTGCATTTGCTTTAACAGATTATGGATGATATACTTTGGAATGGTGTGCATCACGCAGAATCATACGTTTCCAAACTGATCAAAGATGCGTTATCCTATTAGTAAGTTAATTAGATTGAGTTGCAGCCTTGCGAATGTAGATGTTCTTTGCTCTAGTGAACAATGTCAGCTGGTGTGTATTGCTGCATGCAAAGCTATACATGAATCATCTGCCTCTTGTTGTGTGAAGCCATATGCAGAAAAAGAGAATGCTTGCAGAAGTATTCTACTTTGCCAGGGAACCAAAAGAATCAAAAGTGCATGCAGAATAACGTTTCATTGGTTCTTAGTGTTCTCATATTGTAACGGAGGAAGAATAATGTCCATGATTTTCAGCACCGTGGTTATAATTACTTTTACCTGAAGCAAGTTTTTTTCCAAGTGGTCAACACGGTGGGGTGGGTGTGTGTGTGTGTGTGTGTGGGGGGGGGGGGGGGGGGGGGGGGGGGTGGGTGGGGGTGGGGGGGGGGGGGGGGTGGGGGGGTGTTAAGGAAGTGCAAAAATCCCTGAGGCCTTGTTCGGTTGGGCCGGGGTTAAGCGGGGTTAGCCAGGGTCGGGGTCCTATACGCGTGGAATATACCGACGTGGTTTTATTCCAGGCCCAACTAATTTTTGTGTTCGGTTTGGCCCGGTGGGTATTCTCTCCCGGTTCACCCCGTCGAAACCCTCCTCGTTTTGGCAGGGAAAGAAACATCGAGGCTGGAGGCGTGGATTGGGGAGAGAAAGAACTGGCGACGCTGCGACCGGCCGGGAAAACGGAGGCGTGGCTGCAGTGCGGCGGGGTGAAGAGACGCGGCCGGTGCAGCGGGGCGGAGGCAACACGGTAGCAGTGAATTCGACATCCGCCCTCTCCTCCTGCCGGTAAGCTCGCCTCCTCTTTGGCTAGGGTTAGGTTTTCTTGAGTATTTGGGGTATATTTCCACCGGAAGCCTAGTTTACTGGTTCGAATTTGGGGCTTCGGATGTGAATACAACAAGCATATCAGATAAGAGTTTGTGTTCCTGATGCTCTCGTTTTCTTGTCTCTGTTCTTGAATAATCGATATGGATATGCGCCCGGATCAGCTCGGGAGTATAGCATTCAAACTTTCAAAGTCTTCTGGTCAGCGCATGTGGGCAAGCTATAATTCATACTGTAGTATCTACTCGACACCCAGATCTGTCTCGTGGAGAAAGAAAGGCGCTACTATCTTTTAACGATTGACTAGAATTCACTCTTCAAATTCGAGTGATGCACCGTTTACAGACAAACATGTTTGATTTTTTTTCAAAAGGGAAACCATATTTGATTTCGTGTGAGTCTAATGTACAATTTGTACCCAAATGTTGCCCTTTTATAGTAATTGCACCAGAGCTTTGAAATTTTCGGAGTCACAGAAGTGTGAGGTTTTAATTTTTTTAAAAATCTGAAAGTGAATGGAGCACTAGTTATGTTGAAGCCCGTGCAATTATTGATGGAACCTTGACTCTGTTCTTGTATAGTGATGTTCTAGCCGTACAAGTATTGATAAGTAGTGATGTTCTTGTATAGTGATGTTCTTGCCGTGCAAGTAGCGATGTTCTAATCTTGACTCTACAATGTTAAATCTGGGCTCTTTGACCAATGAACAAAATAGAGTACTGTTAGAGTAGGTGTAGAACATAAAGATAAGCAAAGCATATTCTAGTTGTATTGTAGATCTTGCTCGATTAACCTGCTAGCACTGTCAAGAGTAGAAACCATGTTCATTTGCAACATGACGGATCTTGCTCGATTAACCTGCTACCCAGAACGGATGTTGTGACTGCAAAAATTAATTAGTTTTACTATAGTACTTAAATTCTCAGAATTAAACAGGACAAGATCGTTCATGGCGATCATCGTAGGGTCACTTGCAAGTCCACCATCTTAGAAAGGTTCTCCAAGTTAAGTTTTGTTAAACTAGTGGAAAAGATAGTACTATACATTCAACAGCCATGTGCAAAATCATGCTTTTATATATACATTGGGTTCTACGGGAGGAAGAGGAAGGGAACAACGTCACACATCAGTGCTAACGGGAGAGGAAAGGGTTCGAGATCTACTTGAAGGGCATGTCAAGAATTGCAGGGTAGCGTTCATAATGGAACCTAGACTCTTTAGATCATTGGCCAATTACCTTAGATGGGAACAGTTAGTCCGTGACACAAGAATTAAGGTTGAGGAGAAGCTGGCCTTTTTCTTGTACATGCTTAGTCATAATACATCATTTGAGGGCCTCCAAGTACAATTTGGACATAGCAATGACAGCTATCATCACCACATGAAGCATTTTTTCAATATAGTTGTCCCTACCCTCTGCAACAGATTTCTGAATTATAAAATTCAGAGCGATTCTAGGTTCTATCCCTACTTCAATGTGCTTATCTTAAAACTTCTATCTTGATAAATACTTGTTCTTACAAATTTCAACTACAAAATCACATCTAGGTTTCTTTTTGTGCAGAATTGCATTGGTGCAATAGATGGCACACACATACCTGTTTCCGTATCTCCTGATGCAGCGGCTCCATTTAGAAATAGAAAAGGAACACTTAGTTAGAATGTAATGATGGCTTGTGATTTTGATCAGAATATCACTTTTGTATCTACGGGATGGGAGGGATCGGCCACTGACGCTAGAGTCCTTAGATCAGCAATGAATAGTGGATTTCATGTAACCTCCTGGGAAATTCTATCTAGTGGATGGTGGGTATGCAAACACATCTTCTTTCCTTGCACCGTATCGTGGAGTACGATACCATCTCAAGGAGTTTGGTGCAGGTCACCGAAGACCTCAGAATCATAAAGAGCTATTTAACCACTGGCATGCACTAGCTAGAAATGCTATTGAGAAGACATTTGGGGTCCTGAAGAAGCGGTTCTCTATCCTCAAGGTTGCAACATTTCATATAATGGAAAACCAAGTCAAGATACCCATGGCTGCAGCCGTATTACACAATATTATTAAAGCACTCAAGGGAGATGAGCAATTGTTGGATCATCAGGAAGATAACATCCCTCCAGAAAATTTTGTTGATCTACCTGATGGTGACGAGGGCAATGATGATCATGGTGACTATCAAGGCAACAATCTTAGAGATACAATAGCCCAACAGATGTGGATTGACTACCAAAGGCATAGAAATTAGTGTAATGAATCTTGTGTAATATATATGCATTGGCAATTCTGTAATGAGTACTATGAAAATTATGTACTGTTTATGTTAGAAAAATTGTATACTGTTTATGCTATGAAAATTGTGTATTGTTTTTCTTATGACTGTTTTCTATAGCTAACATGGTTAGAGGAGCTTCCCCAATGATTTCAAAAGGTTCCCCCAGATTCAACATGATCGTGAACAAGACTACTTCATACAAAAAAAATCTCCTAAAGCCCGCTCGACAAAAAAGGCTAACAATGAAGGTAACGGTTTAACTCATTGTTGTTCTATTTGTCTCATAGTTCTAATATCACTTGTCTCGATTCAGCTATGTTACCTTGTTTTATGTAGAGAACAAACCTCGAGCGTCTTGGAACTCACTCTTGGAGAAGTCCCTTGTTGATCTGCTGCATGAACACAACACCATTCACTACAGGGGTCAGAATGGATGGTCTTCGGAAGCTTGGAACAAAATGGTGAAAGAGTTCCATGCAAGAAACACATACGTGTCTTACACAAAGAGTCAAGTTCAAGAAAAAGAGAAGGAGCTAAAACGAGAGTATAAAATGATCAAAGAAGCAAGAAAGCAAAGTGGGGTAGGCTGGAATGACTCAAGGTCTATGATTGAAGCGGAAGATGCTCTTTGGGACAATTTGCTCATTTCATTCCCAAAATGAATAAGTTCAAAACTAAGTCATTCCCTTTGTTTTGAGGCACTTGGAAATCTATATGATGGGCAAATAGCCGAAGGGAACTACAATGTTAATTCTACCCAGCCACCGCAACATACATATCTTAAACAAATTGATAATGGAGAAGAGCTTAGTCATGCCGAGGCTACATTTCTAGAATTTGAAGAGACTTGGGCTTACAGTGAAAGTGTGGCAAGGATTGAACCGATCTTGATTGATGCAGATTTAAGAGAAAAAATCACAATAGGTCTTGAAGATGAAAGTGTGGCAAGGACTGAACCGAAGAAGAATAAGAGAGCTGCTGCTACAACAAGTAACAAGAGAAAGAGCCTAAGAGGCCAAAGAAGCAGAGTAGCAATGAGATCGCAGGAAGTATGGACAGGTTCATCGAAATGAGGGAAAGACAGTTTGCAATAGAATCTGCTCAATGGGCGGGTGAAAATAAGGTTGCTCAAGGTGGAGATTACTCGATCAAGAGATGCATCTCTGAAATGCTAAAACTGTCATTGTCGACCAATGAGAAGGCCGCAGCTCTCATTGTATTCAACGATCCAGATAACAGAGAAATTTTCATGAGCTCGAAAGAAGATGATCCAGATGTGGCGCTGGTTTGGTTAAGGAATGAGGTGGCCAAGCTGTCACAAGTGGTCTAAAGGTATGCAAATGTATCTGACCTGGTCCCTAATTACCTTGCTCGTTAATTGTGCATAGTTGATGACCATAGTGAAAATCAATATTGCTTTAGTTAGCTCGCTATATGTTGGACAGAACATGCTCTAACTATATTATCAGTAGCAGTAAAATGGTAATGCTTTTCAGGTCTAGAATATTAGTACATTAGTCAGGTTAGTAGTGGATTCTAGCTCTTTTTATTTTCTTTCCTAGAGCTTTTTTTATGATCTTATGGTGTACAATATTAATAGATTCGTTCCTGCAGGAGCAGTACTTAGTTAGATTTACTAGAACTAGTTATATATAGCTGTGTTGTTTATTTTTGTTTCCCAGCTCATTTCACTTGTATCTCAAACTTGGGAATATACTGTGACCAGTTTTCTACTAAATAAAACCAATCTGCATGTCTTTATGTTCTACCATGTTATATAGTTAAAGGCTCTGTTATTTATGCAGAAACTATGCATGCCATTATTCTCGTAATATCATGTTGAATGTAAATGCAGCGCAAGATATTCCTAATATTATGATGATGATATTTCAGTAAATTATTCTTGTAGTAATAATATTGTAATTTATTCGTAACAATCTGATAATATGAGGTCGGTAATATCAGGTAATATTTTCCTTGTGGTTATTATCCATTTTTCTTTATGTTCTTTTATTGAATATATATTTCGACTTGTTGTGCTGTTCTTTTCAAATCCCAGAAAGGTAGCAACCCCGTTGTGAGAAGTTCCATGTCATGTTCTTATAACCGAACGGTCAACAGGTGACAAGTATAGAGAGGTTTTGAACCAGTCAGGGATTAGAGTGATGCGTGTTCTCCACTCGGAGCCCGTGGTGATCAGTTCCCTGTGGGGATCTAAACCATGACAACTGAACATGGCCTGAAGAGAAAGGAGAACATCATACTTGACGGGAGGAGGTGGACACTAATAAGCACACACAGAGCATACACATGCGCTAAACCTTGACGGGAGGAGGTGGACACGGAGCATACACACACTAAACCCGTGCTAGCATTTTACAAATTAGTATCGGACAGGAAGAGGTATGTCAACCAAACATCGATGTCTCCGCGAAGAGCCACACGGAGCCTCGCTCGCCAAAGGATATCATCGCATGCCTTATGAATGAGGGCAAGGGAGGGGCCACCCCTTTGAAGACGACACCGTTCCTATGTTTCGAAAGGTGCCAAAGGCACGGGTACATGAGACGAAAGGTGGATGCGGTTCGTCAGAGTTGTCGGAGTTCCCTACATCGGTGATATGGAGGGTGGGAGCAACGTCTACACCGAGAGCCGCCCAGAAACCCTAGGCAAGACGACAACCAAACATGATGTGGCTGGCGGTCTCCAGCGACACATCACAGAGAGGGCACACGCTTTCTTTGGCAGTAAAGGTAGTCTTGGGGAGCAGATTGGCGCGAGCCTACATGCTATGTAGGTGTCAAGTGAGATCCCATAAAAATGCAACTTCGAGTTTATTTGCCAAAATCTAGTTCGAATTTTGAGGGATTCCACCAAAATCTTACTTCTAGTTTTTTTGACAAAATCTAGTTCGATTTGATAAGCTAGGCAAAGAACCGGACCTTCGATGATGCAATGTTGCTCTAGACAAAATCTAAAGCAGGAAAGGGCTCGCAGCCGAACACACACAGTTTGTAGAGCCAGGAGCAACTTAGTTTTCCAATGTCTCCTTAGCACAGCAAGAGCAAGCTTTAGACCCCTTGTGGAGTTTGTCCTCCGTGTCGTCCCTTCCTCCCCTCCCTTGACCGTATTCCCTGGTGGTGTTGTCGGCCTCTCTCCCTCCCGTCGTCGGCAGCCATGGTGGCTGGCGGTGAGGGGGAGAGGGGCTTGGCCTTTCCTGTTTTCGTGTAGTTTATTTTGCCCAAGGAGGTGGTCGGAGCGCCGAGATCTGCCCCGGCTCGTCCTGGTGGTTGCCATCCTCGGCATACTTCTCCGGCAGGGGAGGTGCGGCGGAGATCTGTAGCGGCCAGGCATCTCCTTAAATAAGATCTCATGGGGCTATTCTCTTCCGGCGCAGTGGCGCAGCGTCGGTGGAGGGGTGCGGAGCTTTGACGGCGAACTCCCATGGTGGGAGCGACGACGGGAGCTCGGCTGGGGCCCGGTCAATAGTCGCGGCCGCCCTGGCGGTCTGGATCCGTCCTCTTCATCTGCTCCCTTGGCCGGTCGTGGCGGCGAGAGAGGGAGTGATTCTGCAGAGGCGGAAGTAGGCGCCGGCAGGCGGAGGGAGGCTGGTGGGTTTCTTCCGCTGGGCGGCAATCTCTGGCGACGTCTCCTTTTCCGTTGGTCCTTGCCCACCCGTGGCAGGAGTGGGACTTGGGGGTCGGTTGTTTCTCATCGTCGACGGAGGCGGAGATTCGAGGCACGACGGCGCAGGAGTAGAGGAGCTTCTGTAGGGGTTCGTAGCATGGAAAACAAAAAATTTCTACCGCATACAAACAAACAAGCCAAGATCTATCTACTAGATTGTAGCAACGAGTCGATGGAATAACTCACCCTCGAAGATTCCAAAGTGTTTAACGAGAGCGGATTCTCGTGGGTGATGTAGTCGTACTCTTGCCGATCTCAAGATCGCGTAGACGATCCTTCCGGCGCTGCGTTCCGGCAGCGCTTCCGCAGTCGGTCACACGTTCGGTACTCGACGAAGACCTTCCTCTCCCTTGTTCCAGTAGGCAGCGGAGGTTGTAGCACTCTCCTCGCGATTCCGGCAGCACAACGGCGTGGTACCGGAAGTAGAGGGGAGATCTCGCAGGGCTTCGCCTTAAGCCGGAGCGAGTATGGTGGACTATGAGAGAGAGCCTCGGCGATCTAGGGTTTAGAAGCACCAAGGAGGAGCAAGGACGGCGGCTAGGGTTTGCCTAGGCGGCGGCTTGCCCTAGGCGGAGGCGGCAGGAGGTGGCGGCGCCGGCGGCTAGGATTAGGGTTTGCGGGGCGTGGTGTTGTGTGCTTGGAGGGGCAGCCCTGCCCCTCCTTATATAGGTGGAGGGGGCGCGCCAAGGGGAGGGGAGTCCCTTCCCAACTCGGTCTCCAAGTGGGCCGGCGGTGGAGGGAGGGAACTCCTCCCCAAGTAGGTTTCCTACTCTCCCTCCACCTCACAAAATAGCCGTTTGACTTTTCAAATTGGCATTTGACTTTTCAAACTAGGATTTGATTAAACCCTTTATTTTGTTCAGCGATGACACCTAGTACATGATGCAATCATTCCAACTTGTTATGACACATTCATGTACCCTTCCCCTCCGGAGTGCCGGACATTCCGGAACCTTCTAAAACATTCCCGATGAAAACACGGGAACCATTCTCCAACCCCGAAACAGGACTTTCCTTATATGAATCTTATTCTCCGGACCATTCCGGATCTCCTCGTGATATCCCGGATCCCATCCGAGACTCCGAACAACATTCAGTATCTTACTCATCATTCCGTAACTACTCAAACAACGTCAAATCCTTAAGTGTGTCTCCCTACGGTTCGTGAATTATGCGGACATGATCGAGACACTTCTCCGAACAATAACCAATAGAGGAATCTGGAAATTCATATGGCTCCCACATATTTCTACGATTACTTTGCGATCGAATGAACCACTTACATACGATACCAATTTCCCTTTGTCTCACGATAGTTTACTTATCCGAGGTTATGATCGTCGGTATCTCTGCATACCTAGTTCAACCTCGTTACTGATAAGTACTATTTTCTCGTTCCCGTGATATGTGATCCCTTGTGAGCCAGTCACATGCTTGCAAGCTAATTGGATGACATTCCACCGAGAGGGCCCAGAGTATATCTATCCGTCATATGGATGGACAAATCCCACTCTTGATCCATGTGTCTCAACCAATACTTTCTGAACACTCAATGCCACCTTTATAGCCACCCAGTTACGGTGTGGTGTTTGATGTCATCAAAGCATCCTTCCGGTGAAGGTGATATGCATGATCTCATGGTCGAAGGAATTAGGTTACTATGTATCAGAAAGCATATAGAAATTGAACTATTAAAATGACTTGATCTTTATGCTACGCTTATCTATATGAGTATGTCCACCATATCATTCTCCTAACAATATGATCTTGTTGTTAATAACATCTCAATATTCATGATAGGGAAACCACAATCATTTATTAACCAACAAGCTAGTATTTATAAAGAGGCTTTACTAGGGACTCTATTTTAGTTTAAAAATCACACAAGTATTAATGTTTCCTTGTTAATACTATTATAGCATGAATGTAAACATTTATCATAAACACAAAGATATAATAATAACTATATTTATTATTGCCTCTAGGGCATATCTCCAACAGTCTCCCACTTGCACTAGAGTCATCTAATCCAGATTACATGGTAATATACCGAACACCCATGGCAGTTTGGTGTTGGTCATGTTTTGCCCTCGGGAGAGGTTTAGTCAACGGATCCGCCACATTCAGATCTGTGTGTACTTTGCAAATCTTTATGTCCCCATCTTGGACATGTTCTCGAATAGCGTGAAAACGTAGCTTGATGTGCTTCAGCTTCTTGTGTGACCTTGGTTCTTGCGCATCGGCTATGGCACCCATGTTATTACAGTAGATTGACATTGGGTCCAGCGCACTAGGAAGAGCTCTGTAATAAACTCTTTCATCCATATTGCTTCTTGTGAAGCCTCCGAAGCAGCCATGTATTCCGATTCAGTTGAAGATCTCGCCACAACGCTTTGCTTTGCACTCCTCCAGCTAACTGTTGCACCATTTAAAGTAAATATGTATCCAGATTGTGATTTAGAATCATCCGGATCGGTGTTCCAACTAGCATCGGTGTAACCATTAACAACGAGCTGTTCATCACCTCCATAAGAAAGAACCATATCCTTAGTTCTTCTCAAGTACTTAAGGATGTTTTTGACCGCTGTCCAATGATCCACTCCTGGATCACTTTGATATCTGCTAGTTAAACTAACAGCATATGCAATGTCGGGTCTAGTACATAGCATGGCATACATCAGAGATCCTATGGCTGAGGCATAGGAAGTTTTACTCATCCTTTCTCTATCTTCTGCCGTTTTCGGACTTTGAGTTTTACTCAAAGTCGTATTGGGCAACATGGGCAAGAACCCTTTCTTGCTATCTTCCATTCCAAACCTCTTTAGAACTTTGTCCAAATATGTACTTTGTGACAATGATATTAGGCGTCTCGATCTATCTCTATAAATCTTTATGCCTAATATATAAGCTGCTTCGCCAAGATCCTTCATTGAAAAACTATTATTCAAATATTCCTTGACACTATTAAGAAGGTCTACATCATTCCCAATCAACAATATGTCATCTACATATAGTATTAAGAATGCTACAGAGCTCCCACTCACTTTCTTGTAAATACAAGATTCTCCATAAGTTTGTATAAAACCAAAACTTTTGATTACCTTATCAAAACGTTGATTCCAACTTCGGGATGCTTGCTTCAATCCATATATGGACCGTTGAAGTTTGCATACTTTGTTAGCATCTTTAGGATCGACAAAACCTTTGGGTTGCATCATATACAACTCTTCATCAATGTCTCCATTGAGGAACACCATTTTGACATCCATCTGCCATATCTCATAATCGTAATATGCAGCGATTGCTAACATAATCCTCACAGACTTTAGCTTCGCTACTGGTGATAAAGTCTCATCGTAGTCAACTCCTTGAATTTGTCGAAACCCTTTTGCGACAAGTCGAGCTTTATAGACAGTAACATTACCATCAGCATCTGTTTTCTTCTTGAAAATCCATTTGTTCTCGACAGCCTTCTGGCCATCCGTTAAGTCCACCAAAGTCCATACTTGGTTTTCGTACATGGTTCCAATCTCGGATTTCATGGCATCTTGCCATTTATTGGAATCTGGGCTCATTATCGCTTCCTCATATGTCGCAGGGTCATCGGTGTTGTCCACCAACATGACACTCATAACGGGATCATACCAATCAGGAGTGGTACGAGTTCTCGTTGACCTGCGAGGTTCTGTAGCAACTTCAACCGAAGTTTCATGATCATCATCATTAGCTTCCTCTCTTATTGGTGTAGGCGCCACAGGAACTACTTCCGGTGTTGCGCTACTTGCAATTTCGAGAGAAGGTTCAACAACCTCGTCGAGTTCTACTTTCCTTCCAGTCACTTCTTTCGAGAGAAATTCCTTCTCTAGAAAGGATCCATTCTTAGCAACGAAGATTTTTCCTTCGGATCTATGATAGAAGGTATAACCAATAGTTTCCTTCGGGTATCCTATGAAGACGCATTTTTCCGCTTTGGGTTCAAGCTTGTCCGGCTGTAACTTCTTTACATAAGCTTCGCAACCCCAAACTTTAAAGAACGACAATTTAGGTTTCTTCCCAAACCATAATTCATACGGTGTCGTTTCAACAGATTTAGATGGTGCCCTATTTAAAGTGAATGCGGCTGTTTCTAATGCATAACCCCAAAAAGATAGCGGTAAATCTGTAAGTGACATTATAGAACGAACCATATCTAAGAGAGTTCGATTACGACGTTCGGACACACCATTACGCTGTGGTGTTCCCGGTGGTGTCAATTGTGAAAGTATTCCGCATTTCTTTAAATGCTCGCCAAACTTGTAACTTAGATATTCACCTCCATGATCAGAACGTAGAAATTTAATCTTTTTGTTACGTTGATTCTCTACCTCACTTTGAAATTCCTTAAACTTCTCGAAAGTTTTGGACTTATGTTTCATGAAATAGATATACCCATATCTACTCAAGTCATCCGTGAAGGTAAGAACATAACGATAACCACCGCGCGATGCTACACTCATTGGACCACACACATCGGTATGTATGATTTCCAATAAGTCCGTAGCTCGCTCCATCATACCAGAAAATGGAGTCTTAGTCATTTTACCCATCAGACATGCTTCGCATCTTTCAAGTGATTCGAAATCAAGTGATTCAAGAAGTCCATCGGAATGGAGTTTCTTCATACGCTTCACTCCAATGTGACCAAGACTACAGTGCCACATATAGGTCGAGTTATCGCTCGATTTTAAACGTTTAGCTTCAATGTTATTAATATGTGTATTTCCACTATCGAGATTCAATAAGAATAGACCATCTATCAAAGGTGCATGTGCATAAAACATATTACTCATATAAATCGAACAACCATTATTCTCGGACTTAAACAAGTAACCGTCTCGCAATAAACAAGATCCCGATATAATGTTCATACTTAACGCAGGCACCAAATAACAATTATTTAAGTATAAAACTAATCCCGATGATAGATGAAGAGGTAGCGTGCCGACCGCGATCACATCAACCTTTGATCTGTTTCCCACGCGCATCGTCACCTCGTTCTTCGCTAGCTTCCGTTTATTCTGCAGCACCTGTTTCGAGTTACAGATATGAGCAACCGAACCAATATCAAATACCCAGGCACTACTACGAGTACTAGTGAGATACATATCAATAACATGTATATCGGATATACCTTTCTTCTTGATGTTGTCGTTCTTCAAATCCGCCAAGTACTTTGGGCAATTCCGCTTCCAGTGACCTTCTCCCTTGTAGTAAAAGCACTCAGTATCAGGCTTAGGTCCAGCCTTGGTCTTCTTCGTCGGCGCGGTAACTTTCTTACCACCCTTCTTGAAGTGTCCCTTTTGCTTAGACTTGCCTTTCTTGAATTTGGTGGTCTTATTGACCATCAACACTTGGTGCTCTTTCTTGATCTCCACTTCTGCAGATTTTAACATGGCGAAGAGTTCTGGCAACAGCTTGTTCATGTTTTGCATATTGTAGTTCATCACAAAGTTCTTGTAACTTGGTGGTAGTGATTGGAGGACACGATAAATCCCCAAAGCATTAGAAATCACTATACCCAAGCTTTGAAGTTTGTTTGCGTGCCTAGACATGTTAAGCACATACTCACTGACGGAGCTGCCATCTTCCATCTTGCAGTTAAAGAACTTTTCAGAAGCCTCATAGCTCTCAATTGCCGCGTGAGTCTCAAAGATCAATTTGAGATCACGGACAATATCATGTGGGTCTGAATTCTCAAACCTTTTCTGAAGCTCCGATTCTAAACCATACAAGATATACAAGATAGCACACTGAACTGTGGAGTACTGAGTCTTCCGAGCGAGGTAAACATTCTTTACTTCATCGGTAGCAGTAGCTGCAGGTGGGTCACCCAGCGGTGCATCCAGCACATAGGTCAAATTACCAGCAGTGAGGACAATCCTCAAATTGCGGAACCAATCCACGAAGTTGCTTCCATTGTTTTTCAACTTTTCTTTCTCTAGGAACGCATTAAAATTGATGGTAGGGGCCGCCATTGATCTACAACATATTTGCAATAGTTTAGACTAAGTTTATGACAAATTGAGTTCTAATTAATAGTTAAATTAATCTAGGTGAACTCCCACTCAAAACAATATCCCTCACATTGTTTTAGTGATCACACGAACCAAATCCACCACATCAACACCGATCATCACGAGAGTTGATGTAGCTTCAATGGCGAACAATCGACATGTTCATCATATCTTACTATATGAATCATGCTTTACCTTTCGGTGATCCGTGTTCCGAGACCATGTCTGTACATGCTAGACTCGTCAAGATCAAACCTTAGCTTCCGCATGAGCAAATCTGGCTTGCTCACGTTGTATACACTTGCGGAATCTAACACACCCGATCATCACGTGGTGCTTCGAAACAACAAGCTTTAGCAACGGTGCTTACTAAGGGTGAACACTTTAGAACTTGATATTCATGTGCATGAGGGATCATCTTATAATGCTACCGTCGTTAACTAAGCAATACAAGATGCATAAAGGATTAACATCACATGCAATTCATAATATGTGATATGATATGGCATTTCTTATCTATGCTTCCGATATCCATCTTCAAGCACAAACATGATCTCCATCATCACCGGCATTGCATCAAGGTCAATGATGCCGCTCCATGGTTGTCGTCCACCAGCTTCAACTATTACAACTACTTTGAATAGACACGCGGGTCTTAACAGAAACTAAAGACAACCATATGGCTCCTTCCGGTTGCCAACTTACAATAAGGAACATTGCATACATCAAATATAATCACAATCACGGCCATATCACATCACAGCACACCCCTGCAAAACAAAGTTAGACGCCTCTACTTTCTTTGCATGTTTTACGTGGTTTGGGGCTTTCAATAAGTGTCGTTCTAACTTACGAACAAGAACCACAACATTGATACTAGTATTGTCAATCACCCGTTGTAAATTGAATCTTAACTATGTTGGGAGAAACAGGCACCCCGCAAAGCCACTTATGCAATACAAGTTGCATGTCAAGCGTGGAGCAAGTCTCATGAACGATGCCATGTAAGGTTAGCCCGGGCCGCTTCATCCCACCATCCCGCAAGATGCAAAGTACATAAGAAGCAATCGACAACAAAAGCATCAACGCCCACAATGACCATTGTGTTCTACTCGTGCAACAGATCTACATATAGACACGGCTCTGATACCACTGTAGGGGTTCGTAGCATGGAAAACAAAAAAAATTCTACCGCATACAAACAAACAAGCCAAGATCTATCTACTAGATTGTAGCAACGAGTCGATGGAATAACTCACCCTCGAAGATTCCAAAGTGTTTAACGAGAGCGGATTCTCGTGGGTGATGTAGTCGTACTCTTGCCGATCTCAAGATCGCGTAGACGATCCTTCCAGCGCTGCGTTCCGGCAGCGCTTCCGCAGTCGGTCACACGTTCGGTACTCGACGAAGACCTTCCTCTCCCTTGTTCCAGCAGGCAGCGGAGGTTGTAGCACTCTCCTCGCGATTCCGGCAGCACAGCGGCATGGTACCGGAAGTAGAGGGGAGATCTCGCAGGGCTTCGCCTTAAGCCGGAGCGAGTATGGTGGACTATGAGAGAGAGCCTCGGCGATCTAGGGTTTAGACGCACCAAGGAGGAGTAAGGCCGGTGGCTAGGGTTTGCCTAGGCGGCGGCGGCTTGCCCTAGGCGGCGGCAGGAGGTGGCGGCGCCGACGGCTAGGATTAGGGTTTGTGGGGCGTGGTGTTGTGTGCTTGGAGGGGCAGCCCTGCCCCTCCTTATATAGGTGGAGGGGGCGCGCCAAGGGGAGGGGAGTCCCTCCCCAACTCGGTCTCCAAGTGGGCCGGCGGTGGAGGGAGGGAACTCCTCCCCAAGTAGGTTTCCTACTCTCCCTCCACCTCACAAAATAGTCGTTTGACTTTTCAAATTGGCGTTTGACTTTTCAAACTAGGATTTGATTAAACCCTTTATTTTGTTCAGCGATGACACCTAGTACATGATGCAATCATTCCAACTTGTTATAACACATTCATGTACCCTTCCCCTCCGGAGTGCCGGACATTCCGGAACCTTCTAGAACATTCCCGATGAAAACACCGGAACCATTCTCCAACCCCGAAACAGGACTTTCCTTATATGAATCTTATTCTCCGGACCATTCCGGATCTCCTCGTGATATCCCGGATCCCATCCGAGACTCCGAACAACATTCGGTCTCTTACTCATCATTCCATAACTACTCAAACAACGTCGAATCCTTAAGTGTGTCTCCCTACGGTTCGTGAATTATGCGGACATGATCGAGACACTTCTCCGAACAATAACCAATAGAGGAATCTGGAAATTCATATGGCTTCCACATATTTCTACGATTACTTTGCGATCGAATGAACCACTTACATACGATACCAATTTCCCTTTGTCTCACGATAGTTTACTTATCCGAGGTTATGATCGTCGGTATCTCTGCATACCTAGTTCAACCTCGTTACTGATAAGTACTATTTTCTTGTTCCCGTGATATGTGATCCCTTGTGAGCCAGTCACATGCTTGCAAGCTAATTGGATGACATTCCACCGAGAGGGCCCAGAGTATATCTATCCGTCATATGGATGGACAAATCCCACTCTTGATCCATGTGTCTCAACCAATACTTTCTGAACAATCAATGCCACCTTTATAGCCACCCAGTTACGGTGTGGTGTTCGATGTCATCAAAGCATCCTTCCGGTGAAGGTGATATGCATGATCACATGGTCGAAGGAATTAGGTTACTATGTATCAGAAAGCATATAGCAATTGAACTATTAAAATGACTTGATCTTTATGCTACGCTTACCTATAGGATTATGTCCACCATATCATTCTCCTAACAATATGATCTTGTTGTTAATAACATCCCAATGTTCATGATAGGGAAACCATAATCATTTATTAACCAACAAGCTAGTATTTATAAAGAGGCTTTACTAGGGACTCTATTTTAGTTTACAAATCACACAAGTATTAATGTTTCCTTGTTAATACTATTATAGCATGAATGTAAACATTTATCATAAACACAAAGATATAATAATAACTATATTTATTATTGCCTCTAGGGCATATCTCCAACAGCTTCTTCACCAAGCAAGAGCAACACATCGACGGCGCTTACGTCGTTCGTCATCCGAGCCGGCAAGGAATTCCGGCAAATCAGCAACCTCCAACCGGAGGCCCTTTCCGAGGACGGCCGCCGCGTTCATCGCTGCCTCCGAAGCAAGTGGTTCGTCCCCGCTTCGGTGCCCGGCGGCGGCATCACCGGCCTCGCGCTCAACAGAGGGGAGAGAGAAGGACTCGATGGCGTTGGTTTATCTCTCAGGAGGATCCTTTCTGCTTTTATCAGAGACCTATGTATATTTTTCAATTTTACGGGGTCCTTTATGATAAAACTATACATTCACCGACGGTTTTAATATAAGCTTCTACGCCCTTTGGGGTGCTCCTGGGTTAAAAAAAAAAGCAGAGCAAGAGCAAGCGTGAGTCAACAAAGGAGGAGAGCTGCTCCCAGCAGCGCGTGCCGATCACTCGATAAGCGACGCACACTGCCCCGTCACGAAAGCCGAGAGGAGTGGGACAGGAGTTAATCCCTGGTCTCAGCATGGAAGCAACCGTTGCACACTGGTCAACGCAATAGAAGAAGAGCTCTGGCATGGACTCACACACTGTAGACAGGAGGCCACCTGGGAGCCAGGAGCCCAACCAAAACAACGTACACCGTCTATCACGTAACTCCACCCGCGAGATGGCTCCGTCGAGGGGCACATGCCCTTGGAGAGAGGGTCAGTGACTGCCATAGAGAGTCGTGGACCGGAAGCCCAGACAACTCCAAACCCAGCGACGCCAAGAAACACGGTGTCGAGGCGGTGAAGCAACTTGATTAGCATGCAATTTGTTTTGATTCATGAGTGAGCACACTCCGAGCCCTCCTTCCTCCTTAGCACGACAGACGTGCTCCAGTGACATGGTCCAAAGTACTTCCTCCGTCCGCAAATAATGTACATCTAAGAAATACTAGACAAATTAATTTTTTTTATGAGGCTTTATCAAGTATCAAGAAAAGAGAAGAACGAGGATTGGTGGATGATATGGAGGAGAAGAATAGACATTGGAGGAAGAGGTGAGGGAGTGATTACAAGGAGCTAATTGCATTTATTTGGTGTCTTGGTATTGTAGATATACACTTTTTTGGAACAAATTTTAAGTGTTAGATGTACACTTATTTGCGAACGGAGGGAGTAGCCCACAGGAAAGCCTGGCACATGCAGTGTAGCGCGGAAATCACGCCATTGGTCAACTGGAGGTCTCCCATTGCAAACACGGGCAGCACATTGAGCATAACATTAAGGGTTTTTTGATTCAAAGAAATCTCATAAGAAATTTGAAGGATTTTGATCCTTAGAAAAAAAAATCTTTGTACATAGTTTGAGTCGTGGGATTAGATCCTTAGGAAAAAAAAATTATAGGATTGCATTGCACTAAGTTTTGGAGAAAATTTTTTTATCCACCCAAACCTCATGCTATAATTCCTTTGCCTTTCATACGATTCAAACACTCGTTCAACAAAAAATTCCTGTAGACTCCAAATCCTGTAGGATTCAACTAGACATGACATTCTAATCCTGCAATTTTTTCTATTCCCATTTTTTTCTATCCTGCGAATCAAACAAGCCCTAAGTAGGAAGAAGCAGCCACCGAAAGAGAGAAGAAGAGCGTGCCACCCAGACAGGCACTTATCTATCTTGACGATGACCGGCGTACGTGAACTTCATGAATTGCAGTTTTTCTGCCCATAGAGGGAGCCCCATGTAAGTATGGGGGAACCCCACGACTGGACACTGAGCACTACATTGATCTCGGCGAGGACCTCAAGTGCCACATTCATGGGATCGAAGCTATAGAGCAGCTGGCGAAGGCGGTGACTGGAGGGCACATCCCCGCACAAGATGTTTAGGCTATCATCCGCGTACTGGAGCACGGGACACCGTCTGCGATGGGGTGCTAGATGACATCACCTGTATGGATTAGAAATGAAAGAAGTTTAGATCACCCCCACAAGTATTATCTTTCGGTCGATAGCCCCTCTAACTATGAAATGGGCTACTTAACCCTCCCTAAATTTGCAATACCCGACAAATTACCCCCAAGGCGCTAATAGCAGTATCGAGACCGGTTTTAGACACTTGGACAGCGGTTTAGGACAGGTTGGCACCTGTCCGCGTCACTGTGTTTAGCATGGCTGGAACCCATCCATCAACAACTCTGTCCGTCTCGGTACGATGTTTCTCCGACGGGCAGCATTGATGCTGCGTTTTGCTGCTTGGACAACGTAGCTGCTGCTGAGGCACCACGGCTTCCCTGGCCCTCTGTCTATCGGCAACTTCTTCATGCGGACCTGATGAACAAGTACCCGTCTGCAGCATCCTGTATAATATGAGAGAGGACATACGGGCCTGGTCGCACACCGCCTCCAGGTCGTGGTGCTAGTATACCAACTCCAGTCGTTTGCCGAACACCATGGCACGATCATCTTGGGCTTCAGCGACAAGAGCAAGTGCCCGTGATCCATCTCAGAGCGTGTGCACCCGGGCCGCACGTCCAGCAGCGCATAGTAATCGATTTTGCACGCCTTGCCCACAGCGACGCGGACCGCGGAGTCCCTAGATGTGGGCGATCAGCTTGTGGTGAGGACGCCAACCTGGAATGTAGAGGCTCGGCCCATGAGGCACGCAACCATCGACTCTCGAGTATCTTGGAGAAATGGCGAACGGCCTCTACTAGGAGACCCGAGTCGAGCGCCACCATCGCGGCCATGCGGCGTAGAAGGCGTTTGTCGCGAGCGTGGATCTGGGACACGACCTTGCCTGATGGGTCGAGACGCACGGCACTCGCGACGCTGGTCGCGACAAGGACGACAAAGACGGCGACCGTGACTACGATGGTCAAGGCGGGCGAGCGGAGCCATACCCAGCGCTAATATGTCATCGCGTGCTACAAGGGGAGAAGGCAGGACGGTGGCCCGATTCGCCGTCGTGGTCGCGTAGACCAAGCCTCACGCACACCAACTAGGCTTTCATGGGGCTCCCCTGCATGCTCCCTGGACAGGGCAGGCTCGACGCTCCTCTCTCGCCTAGTGCTGATGGTGCCCAGGGACTCTCACAGCAGTGGGCGGTGAGCAAGGCCTTGCCTTCTTTGTTGTTGCACAGCACGCAAACACAGATGGCGTGCATGATGAAGCTGGGCAGGTGCACCGGGATGCAGCTGGAGATGATGAAGCCGACGGGGAGAAGCAGGATGATGCTGGGCACAAGCAGCAAGAAGTTTCTACGGAGATGGCCGTGTTCGAGCTGGTGCGTCTCGACCAACCAGTGCGTCGCCACTGGTGTCCACCGTGTCCTAAACTGCTTAGAAAACTTCTCATTATTTCCTGTGGAAATAATTTGTCCGGTATTGAAAACTTGAGGGGAATAAACGCTCTCTTTCATACATAAGGGGGCTATCGACCGGAACCCAATACTTGTGGGGGTGATCTAAACTTCTTTCGATTAGAAACCGAAGCACGTAGGCTGTGAGGAAGAGGTAGGAAGACGGCGCCACCTAGCCGTAAGCCATGCAGGCAAGTGAACCACCTCCCAGACATGCCATTGAGCAGCGGCAAAGATTGAATCCATCCAATCACACCAGAGCGCGGGAATCTATCTCCACGCTAACAATCAACCATTGAATTCTCTCTCTTTATGGTCTCTTTGTCCTAAATATGCTGTTTACTTTGCTGAGGACCTCTTTTTTGTGATGTGTGAAATCAAGCGGTGTTACTCCATAAACTACGACAAAAGTGGATGATCAAAGGTTTGCAACCCACACTTTCTTTTTGCGTTTCAACAATTTCCCTTTTAATACACAACTTTCGTTTTGTTCAAATGCTCATAATTCAACTCATTATTACTAGGACTCCATTTTGCCAGGGAACTGCAGAGGTCATCTTTTCAACAAAAACAGAAGCGTTAGCTGCTCTTAAGAAGTACAACCACGTGCAACTTTCATAGCAAAATTATGAAAATCGAGGTCATTAGAACAAACGTTGAGGCACCGGCACCTGCTATTTTCGCTTTCGCTCCACCTCCACGCCATTTAGAAACTACTCCCTCCGTTTCAAAATATAAGATGTTTTAGCTTTGTGAAGCAAATGTATTTAGACTATTTTTAGGATATAGTTGCACTCCGGTTTAGAGTGAATCTACACACTAGAAGAAGTTTAGATAATTTTTTTTACAAACTTAAACATCTTATATTTTAAAACAGAGGAAGTACATATATAGGATCTCGATAAAAAGAAGAGGGATCATGCTAGGCAAAAAGAAGAAAACAAATCATAGAACTAAGTTGGCTCTCATGTGAAAGAGGGATCATGCTAGGCAAATGTGAGGTGAACTATAGGACGAGCGAGCGATCGGTAAAAAAAAAAACGATCAAGCCGAGTAGTCCACGTCTCCAACTGTCTCAAGATCCATCTAAATCAATGGCGGAGCTTCAAAGAAAATTTTAGACGGGCCAAGCTAAAATAGAGCACAAAAAATTGCAATTTGTAGACCACATACTTTCTCCGATCCAAATTAATTGTTTGAATTTATTTAGATATATACGTGTTTTTAGTGCTAGATACATCCATATTTAAATAAATTAAATTAATTAATTTGAATCGAAGAGAGTATATAAATTGTTCCAAAACAAAAAAATATGGTATCTATACTACTAAAAAGATTGGGACCGTTCGTCATGTCACCCAGTCAAAAAATCGGTCTGCCTTGAAAAGACGAAATTTCCCCTGGCTTTTCGGAGGTATTACAAGCTGTGCCACCGGCAAGTTGGTCAACCTAATTTTCTCTCTCTCCCGAAGCCTCGCGACGCCCCAGTGCCGACCGGCGGCGGGCTAAAAAATGGCGGCAGCGGCCATGGAGATGTGGGAGTGGAGTGCGGGGAGGTTGCGGACGAAGTCGCTGGCCCGAGCCCCCTCCCCCGCAAGAAGGAGCTCGAGGGCGAGTGGCTGTACGCCTCGGGGAAGGGGATCGGATGGCGGTGCCGGCTGCCCCGCAGGCAGGAGCTCGAGGGCGAGTGCCTGTACGCCTCGGATGGCGGTGCCGGCTGCCGGCGGACTCGCGGACGGGGCGCCGCTCCAGAGTCGGGAAGGAAGAGGATGGGATGGGGCGGGGAGGCAGAGGATGCGAGGGAGTGTCCTTGCCGGCCGGCGGCCACGAGGGGAGAAGCACCAGTCCGGGCACGCAGGCGGCGCAAATTCCTGGAGCTACCGTACCGGTACTTTCCTCCCCCGCACCGCCCCTCCTGCTTCTTCTCCCAAGCATCATGCTCTGCCACGCGCTCGGCTCGTGCCGTGGATGGAGAGGTCGGGGGTCGGCAAGACTGAGGCAAATGATGGGACGGGGCGGCACCGTCAACGGGGCAGGAGGGGTTAGCGGTGCTCGAGCCGGCCGATTTGCTCATGGGCTGCTGCTGCTCATGAGAATAGATCGCCATCTCGATCTGACCCCCTGGTCAGGACCTTCCGCCCAGCGGCTGGCGGCCCAATCTTCGAGCCTAACCATCAATGCCTTCAATCCTCCATGCCCTTACCACTGCTGCAACTCTCCATGGATTTTTCGGATGCCTTGCTGCCTCAACCGACCACGAATTAGAGCTGCCCAGGTTGGGCGAGCTGCCCCGGGTCAGCGCCGTGGCATCCGGTTTCCGCTGCCGCAGCTGCGCACTGGCTGAAGAGAGGGGAGAGCCCTCGTATGCAGCAACCACGCGGAAAAATTGGGTGGTAAAGTTAGAGGTCGTGCAGCAAGGTCGTTGTTGCGGTCGGCCGGGTCGGAGAACAACCGAGGAAGCTACAGATGCAGTGCCACAAGTTAGGAGTACCTCGGTTCTACGACGAGCTGCTCTTTAGCTGATTCGTTCAGTCTCCTCCCAGATTTGGGGAAATGCTCCTCCTTAACTACACCAATACCTGATATTTCCTCCAATCTGCTAATGTTCCATTAGGTCATTGCTCCTCTCTAATTTTTTTCTTTTGAAAAATCTCCCCTCTTTCTCTCCGCATCATCTACTATTTGTGGTTTAATTAATACTTTTGGCCAAGTTAGGTTGGCGTGGCGAAGAAAATTGAAAGTCACACAAATATGCAAAGTTCCATGAAGATTTCGGAACTAGGATTTGGTTGATTCTTGAGTAGTCTTTCACTTGTTTAGAAGTGCTGATGCAATACAATTTTATATTTCTACAGTGAACTGAAGCATGCTTACAATCCATCAAGAAACAATATTTTTTTTATCTTCAAATGCATGTCCAATAGTTGTTTAAGTTTGGGTAGCTCGATCAAGAACAGAACAGTGCTTTGCTGAATCTAGATGGAACAATGGTTTAACCTGGTGTCTTTCTGTTTTGGTTTTTGTTCAAACTGACTCTGCTTAAGAATTCTTCCTCTTAAAACATAAACATGATCAAAGACAACTATTTATATTTGTATACCGCTGATACGGCGAAAGTTCAAGAGCGGAACAATGTTACACTGAATCATGATGGATAAGTGGACTAAATTTTTGTATCTTGTAAATTTAAACTGAATCTGTTTGATTTTTCAGTAATTTTTTATCTGGATAATTCTATTGCAATACAGTCTGAAATCTAACCAAAATCCAGCCAATCTTGAGACGAGGGATAGAGGATGGCATTCAAGAAATACAACATGGTGATGGAGCGATTCCTGAGCTAGAACATGTTACAATTAGAGGTGAGCCAGAGCAGGTCGCAACTATAGGCTGGTAAGAGCTTCACAGGTCGGAGCACACTTCAGCTAGAGGTGGCGGCGACAGGAACAAGTTTTGGTTCATAACTGTTGGACAGAAACCTTCTGTACAATAGAGATATCACATGCATACAGAGTCATATAAAGTTTCCAGAATTTCATAGCTCTGCTGAATATTAGTATGTCATTACAATTTGTAAAGTGTTCTCCACGTAGTACTCCTGATTTTTCATTCAAATATGTATGCTTATTTTGACTAGACTTTTCATGGATGATCTTTGCTGATTGTTCTCAGGTTTTGATGTGGAGGCTCATGCCAGGATCATCAGGATGCTATTCTTTACCGTCAAAGCAACTGAATCATATGATGTACGATCGAACCATCGCACATAGATTGTCAGGTTCTCTTAAACAATTGGTCTTGGACATTTGGTTAGCTGATCAGTAAAAATGTAAAGAAAAAAGAGTTTTTTTAATTACGAGAAGATCATACAAGATATATTTTGTACAACAAGCTATAGCAAGAAAACCTTTAAGATACGCTATATTCATACTGAATATGATCATGCTATCTTTATACACCTATAAAGATTTATGTCGGTGTCTTTTACCACCAACCGAGATGATCGTAGATGGTGATGTGATATGAGACATCATTTTAATAAACAATAGTACATTATATATTATTACACTAACATATATTTATTTCTCAACCGTAGCCACGCACGTAACTGCTAGTGTCTCTTAAACAAAGTACTAACGGTGTATATGGTTGTGGGGCCTCAGCCGTGGGCACCCTCGCTGGCTCGCCATCATCGTTACTCCCTGTTGGATGGTCGCGGCTCGTCGGAATTTTGAAGAAAGAAAAGTACTTCTTTCAATTCATATTACTTCCTCCGTCCCAAAATAGATGTCTTAGATTTGTCAAAATTTGAATGAATCTAGACACAGTTTAGTATATAGATTCATCCAAAATTTTAAAAACCTAAGACATCTATTCTTGGATTGAGTATTTGATTTAGATTTATCTAGTCCCTCTGAGTATAAATAATTGAGTTTTAGTGTCAACAAATTTGAGTCAACTAAGATCAGAGAGAGTAATTGAATGGGAAATAGGGGAAAAGGACGGGCTCAATTCAGGAGCAGCCCAGCAGGTACGGCGTCGGCTGCTGGACCTCCGGTGCGGTCGTGCCTGCGGGCTGCGGCAACCCCCTGGATGCTGGCTGCGCCACGATTGCTGTAACGCCATGCTCCACCTCCTCTGCTCCCCCGGTTGGCCGGTTTCTCCTTCCTGATTTCCTAAACTTAGTGTCTCCATGGATTCAGTTCAGTTCAGCTCTGTCTGTCCTCAAGAGAGAACGATTCATGGGACAATGGAAGTCAGGGAGGCAGCATAAGAGACGGGACTGAGGCGTTTTTCTGGGCCGGGCCTCCGATGCGTAGTAGTAAAAAAGAATTGTGAAAAAAAAATTGGCGGGCCATGGCCCAGTTCGGCGTCAACTAAACTCCACGGTCTATCCAAACAGTCCGTGTCTAAATAGGTATGAGACCTGCTCGACGCCCCAGCGGTACGATCCATCCGGACTATTCAGGCCGAACTGATCTATTTGTGACCCAGATCTGATGCATGAATGGGTCTGTCCAGACAGACGCGGATACAGACGGGTCCAGATGTAGCCACACATGGGCCTTCTTTTTTGAGTTGACCTGTCTTTTGTCTCGTTGCTGTGCGCGATCTGGCCAGACAAGCCGGACCATGACCCAAAAACACCGATGGCTTGACCTAAATGGACTAAAACAGACCGTTTAGGTTGTTCGTTTGGGTCTTGCCGGTGGAGATGACCTGACCGTCCGACGCGGCGACGCCCCGATGGCGCCCAACTTGTCCGGCGCAGTGTGGTCCGGCCTCCAAGATTCCAAGGAGCCATTGCCGTCTTCCCGATCAAATAGGGAATTCGGGAATCAACCAGGCAGGTCACAACACCGGCAGTCCGGCACCACGTTAGCAAGTTGGACGCCAATTCTTTCCTTGCCGCCTCGCCGACAGCCTACTCGATGAGTAAGTTTGTGACAACACCACCAGCTAGCACGATAATTTCGATTCTAGCATTAAGCGTAAGTTTTATTAATCGACCATATATACTGCCAATTTTCATATTTTTTTCCTTGAAAATTTCTAGTCATGAAGAAGAGAAGAGACATTGCATCTTTTTTCAAGAGACATACAACGAAAAAGGTTGTCACTGTTGAAGTGTATAAGTGGATTGCACTAGTTCTTTCCATCAGTTCGGACTTTTGGTTGTGTTGGCTAGTGCATGAAGCTTGACATGGTATTAGAGCCTAAGGTCTCGAGTTCGAGTCCTGGCTTTCGCAATTTATTCTAAAATTGTTATTGACCCCTCTGTGTCCACGTATAGACCTCTTGAGTCATACGTGAGTTTCGCGCGCCGTCGCTCTCTTCTAGTTGCATGTGCTGACTTCTCTCCGTCACACGTGAGAGGGGGTGTTGAAGTGTATAAGTGGACTGCACTAGTCCTTTCCATCAGTTCGGACTTTTGGTTGCGTTGGCTAGTGCATGAACCTTGTTGAAGTGTATAAGTGGATTGCACTAGACCTTTCCATCAATTCGGACTTTTGGTTGCGTTGGCTAGTGCATGAAGCTTGACAGTCACTAGTTCAAATTCTTCTCCAGTTGAAACTTTGCTAGAAGAGCATAATCAAGAGCAAGAAAGCATAATCAACGAAGTGGATGAAGGTGATATAATTGACACTTTCATATTAATGAAAAAGCATAGGCAGACAAGAATAATTGTAAGGTTCTTTTATGCATATTTTAGAATACCATATGATGTTTTAAACTATTTAAATTTAATATTTCAATTACATTTTACTTATTGCTTCTATAATGTATTACAATGCAAAATTATAATTATTTATTTAATTGGTAAATAGTCTAAATAGTCATCAATTTTTGGGTTTGGCTTACCCATTAGTAAAATCCTAGATCCGTCACTGGGTGAAATCAAATTTTATCATTTTTATTTTATTAAAACTGCAGTTGTCATGTAAAGCAACCACTCCTTCCGTTTTAAAATATAAGATGTTTTAGGTTTTTTCTAAAACACGTGTATTTAGATGCCATTTAGTGTGTAGGTTCGGAGAAAATTACGCTAGATGCATATGCATCATAAAAATGCTAAAATATGTTATATTTTAAAACGGATGGAGTACTATATTAATCTGAAGGTTTTGAGCAAGTGACAAATCCAGTATTAAGATAGCCATAGGCGAATCCAACCGTTCCTAAGCCCGTGCACGCTCATAGGCTTTCGACCGGCTAACAAGCCTAATTTCATAGCAATTTAAATAAAAAATAGTGTAATTAGCCTTAAAATATAATGTTTGCCTAGGCTTCGAATAATTTTTTGATCCGCCACTGAAGATAGCGATGACACAAAATATAACAATACATTAACTATGCGAACTCCCATGGGCGTATCATGCCTGGAGACTGCTGGATCGGAAGGTATTCGGTTGTGCGCATCTTGTTTTTCTAGCCGTTTGGTTTCAGCGGGAGCGTTGCGAAGCTCTGTTGTTTGTTTCTACCAAGTGTCATTCTTAGAGCCATGGTGAAGTTAGATGCGGAGAATGTCAGAAAAACGGAAATATGAGGATAGCGATGATGATTTTTATTCTTGCGGCAACAGAGAACTAGTTGCGTGATCTCAGACACGTTGCAGCGACTGTTGGTGCGGAAAGACAACACAGGGGGTTCCCAGTCTTATCTTGCAGGGTGAAAATTCAAGGTCTGACCTTAACTGGCTGTGCCTGATAATGACCTTGTTGAAGACATTGTTTTGTGAGCAAGGACTTTCTCCAGGGTGAAAACCTATGATCTTTGATCGGGCAACGACGACGTTTGGACACTTTCCTTTTTGAAGACGTTGTTATTGGAGTGGAGAACTACTGATGTTGTTCTGATGGTGTCAGTGTCGTTGCTTTGAGAACTAGTTCTCTGTAACAGAACTTTTCCTTTTTGTAATTCTTTTTTTTCTAAGTTGTGTGCATCCATATGTCGCTAGGATATGCGTTGTTGTAGAGGCTAGATGTAATTGGTATCACTATGATATTAATATATATACTATTTTCAAAAAAAACGAATTACTTATAACATCGACTACATGTCTACATCACATGCGAGCTATCTCCTTCCTCCTCACTCCTTCTTCCTCTCTCCCCATCTCTCTCATGTATCATGAACGGAGAAGTAGCACCCCTCTTGTGGTAACACCCGGGTTGACAGACAAAGTTGAGAGAGATAGTAAAAAGGATGGGCTGAAATATTTCTGAGATAGGCTTTACGTTAAAAAATGATATGGGCCTTGCGAAGTTGTAAAATCTTATATGGGCTTGCATATTTTCATGTTAGACCTGTACTACGGCCTCTCTCTTCTTCCTCCTGGCTTCACGGACGGAGTTGGCGGCGCGAATCAATGGCGCTCCTCTTCTTCGACCTTAGCCTCCTCCCTTCATCCAACCCCAACTCCCGCCTCCTCGCCGCCGCGCGTGCCTTAGAGCTAGGTTACGCTGCCGTCGCGCTCGACCACCCGCACCGCGGCCTACTCGCGGACGCCGACCGCTGCCGCACCGCTCCCTTTCCCGTCCTCTCTTCCCTCCCGCTCCCCTCCTCCGCCTCCCTCCACCGTTCTCGCAATGGATCCCCTACCTACGAGCCCTTCCGCCAGTACACGCGAATCACTCTCTCCCTGGACTCCATCGCCGCCGCCGCGTCCGCGCTCGCCCCCTCCGCCGCTCGCCTCCTACGCACATACGACATCGTCGCCGTGCGCCCTCTCAACCAGGCCACGCTCGACTACCTCTGCCAGTTCGCCACAGAGATGGATGTTATCTCTATCGACTTCTCCCACAAACTGCCGTTCCGTCTCAAGCTCGCAATGGTCAAGCTTGCACTGCAGGTAATCATTCTCTAATTAAACGCTAGCTCCCGTGCCGCTGTAGCCAAATCAATCATAAATATACAATATCTATGTATTCCCAAGACCAAACTAACTATTTCTCCATCTCAACGCAGAGAGGGATACACTTTGAGATTGCATACTCTCCCCTCATTGATGATGTCAATTCAAGGAGACAAGTCTTAGCTGAAGCCAAGGTTACCAACGTTGTTCTACCTTCATTTTTCCTTCACATTGGATGCAAACATTGTCTAATAATCTCGTTTATAATTTCATTACCACCATGCTCTGCAGCCTTTCACAACATTCGTGCATGCAATCTACTTCTGCAATATATTGCTTGTGTTTTGTTTGGTCTGACAAGTTCATCTCACCTTCACTATGCTCAAACCACTGGTTCATAGAGACATCTGCATCCTAGCTTAGACTTTCATATCGCAGTTCCAACTTGTTTCTTCTGCTAATGCAGTCCTTTTCTTCTGTTTTTAGCTATTGGTTGATTGGACCAAAGGAAAGAATCTCATCATTTCAAGTGCTGCTCATAATGCTAATGAAATTAGAGGTCCCTATGATGTCATAAATCTATGTGCATATTTGCTTGGCCTGTCTACACATCGAGCCAAAGCTGCTATGTCCGTGAACTGCAGGTGAGTCGTATATCTATGACTTGGAGTGGTTCTGCACTTCAGACCTCTTAAGCCTCTGCCATGTATGATTTGCTAATGTGGCTAGTTTATCCTACAACTTTGAATGCATGTTTTATCTTAGCACCCTTCATCCGAAGGATTTTGATTTAGTCTAGAGGCCTCCTCTTTTCTCCGTCCCTCCTTTTTTCCACTCCTGTACAGAGGGTGCACATGGGATATTGGTGCCAAAACAACTTTTAATTTATTTAGTTTCTGTTCAGCCTCTGTGTTTCAACCTGCAACTATTTGTTCTCTCATTTTACTTTCCACAATCTCCCATTTAGGAATGTATTGAATCATGATGCAGTATTATGCTATCTGTTCATTATCAGGTCACTAATTTCCAAGGCAACAAGGAAGAAATATTTCTACAAAGAAACAATTAAAATTGATACATTGTTACCAGATGAGCAACTAGATTCAACAAAGTATAAGCTTGGTGACTGGATTGGTAGGGATCCTTCATCCTTTATAGGTGATCTGTAATCCTTGGGAGAATGTTTTAGATTTGTTTCCAAAGCTTGCTGAGAGGCTTGATGTACCGGCAGACACATCTTTTCACAACGCTATTCTTGCGGCATATGCAAAGGCCAATGATCTGATGGAAATGGAGAGGGTCTTCAGGCACATGAAGCATATGCACCGTGCTCCAGATGCCACCATATACTCCATCTCGGTGGTAGCTTATCGGAAGGAAGGAATGACTGACAAGATGTATGCTCTGCAACAGGAGAACCCAAGTTCGGTGGAAGATTATGGTGTTGAGTTTATCTAACCAGAATGAAAAATCTGTTTATGTTCATGTATGAAATCTACAATGCTATCAAGCAAATTAACTACTGCTTAGGATTGTTTCACTTCTGTTGACCCACAAGATTAGTATGTATACCTCTTGACAACTGTATTGCTGTGAGATCAGAGAAGCTTCGTTATATCAACTCTCAAGTGATGTCCTGTTAATATGGTGCTCTTTTAGTAACTAGTAATGATATACATTGTGATTCTAGCAGTCATAGTCATTTTGTTTCAGAATGTGCATGTATGCTCATTTAAACCCTAGTTGTATGGACTGAATTCTGTTCTAGCTTATAAGTTGGAGTTGAGATCGTATCAGTTCATCTGGTTCTTGCTGTGCTAATGATAACTGATGAAAGAACAACTGGCCACTTTATTTGGCGTTGTACTGAACTATTCCCTTTTTTTTTGTTGCGAGGTGAACATGTGCTTTTTTTTTATCAACCATGGTTTTGTATAATATGCATGTCAGCACGTATTATGTCAGGAGTTGCAGTACTCATCTTGTAGGTTTGACAAATCAACCATGCTTTTTCTTTATCAACCATGGTTTCTTGTTTTCTCATCCCAATATTGCATCAAAGATCCAGGTAAGGATGTCAGTGGGTACCTTCTACCCTCTTTAGTATAAAAAATGAACTAAGTTTTGACAAATCATCACTTTTTGATAAAACTAGTTCATTTGTTTGAACTAGACTAAAATTAAGGGTACCCTAAAGGTTCCAAACTGCCATTTCTAGATCCAGGAACTAGAAAAATATGATTTCGTATTCTTGTGGTGATATGATTTTTGTTCTTGTGGGGGAGCTCATCTGGATCTGGAAAATGGGTTAAAAGCATCATATGTGCGTACCATTTCTAAACATACCATGGTTTCACATTTGTGGTGTAAATTTATGAACTAAATAACTGGCGTGGATACAGACGTTTTGGAGCTTGGGTGACACGAAAGCTCGTTTTTTTTTGAGCAATTCAAAAACTACATTTTAAAGTTCCAAAATATCTGATAATTTTTTTTAGATGTAGAAAATAATGTGATCTACCAACCTAAAAAATATCTCAACTTGAGATACCCGTATTTTGGGCTACACAAAAATACTGGCATCAAAAGTGGTGAACAACCACCAAATTATGTCATATTTTTTCATTTTTGTTAAGCCCAGAATACAAGGTATCTCAGATTGAGACTTTCTGTATTGGTAGAGTACATCATTATCTACATGTAGAATTTATTTTCAATTTATTTTGAAACTTTGAAATCATATTTACGAAATTTGAAAAATAAAGGGCTCCATGTCGCCCTAAGCTCTAAAGTGATTTTCTGGCGTATGATCCTGCTATCTGTTCTGAATTTTCCATTTGCTGAAGCTATGTTTTATCGTTCTCTCAGAGATTAGTTTGTTATACAATGTTCTTGAGCACGGTCATAAACTGGGATCCGCTTCTGATAGATATTTCTGATGAAGCCTCAAGACGTATACTCACCCTGTCAGTCGATCTGTCCTAATTAGATGTCACAGGTTTGTTAAGATTTACAAGTTAAATGTTGATGTGTCATTCCATGTTGATTCCATGGCGGGTTCTGTTGGTGCTTTGATCCGCGAGTACAAAAGTACGTTTGTTGCGGCATTAACAAAAATTTTGCCTCATGTTTCATCTTCAAAGATGGCAGAATCTATGGCAATGCAAGCTGGCTTGACGCTTGCTAACTCGCTGGGATGCAACCATATCATTACGAAGTCGGATTCTACTGATGTTATCCATGCATGTACGTGCGACCAATCCTAGTGGGATGAAGCGGTGGCAATTTATGCTGAGTGCTTTGACTTGGCAACAAGTATCGGCAATGTGAGATTTATGCACTGTCCAAGGGAAGAAAATGGTCCTGCTCACGAGCTAGCTAGGGATAGTTTTCTTAATAAAAGCTCTTGTAATTGGGTCAATGAACTCCCTAGTTTTATCCTGCCATCCCTAACGATTCAACGTTGATTTGATGGGCTGCAAGTTTCAGACGCACTTTTTCTCCTTAGCAGGGTACCTAAGGGGACTAAAAGGTTTTAATGAGGCGGCTTACATGCTTAATATATGAGTTTCAAAAAAAGATTCACACGTACAATAAAACACATTCAAATATATACGTATAAATCTGAGATAGAGGGAGTACTTAGTCAGGTAAGGCGATGATGGCTGCTACAAATATCACTTGGCAGGGCAGACTACCTACTTACGAATTTTAGTTCCCCGGTGTATGAAGCAAAGATTACAGAGCATCAAATAGTTGCCATACATACGTCGGCAACCAAAATGAATGTGAGCGAGCCATACATTGATCAGTAGAAAAATGGTGCTTAAGTTGTTTTCCTTCTCCTTGTTGATAAAGATGACAACCGCCAGACTTTTAATCTCTTATTTTTACTTCTGGGAGGATGTGTTCCTAGTCAGTACGTGCAAAATTCATTTCAGGCTGTATTTCAACTGACGTGGAGTCCGGACATCTCCACCGGGCCGATGCCGTCCGAGCGTGTTCAAACTCATCCGATGCGCGGAACGTGCGCGACGTCACAGCGGCCCGACCCATTCGGATAAACACGTCTAGCTCGGTTAATCCGTGCATCTAATCTGAGCAACGGTTACGCCGGTTCGGACGCGGGCGAATAGCTTGGGTGTCCTGCCTGTTGGTGCTGCTGGCCCACCCGTTAGCAAACACGGCGTTGATCCAGACACGCGCAGCGGCACCAATTCAGACGCAACTGTGACATCGATTCAGAGGCGCTACGAAAGGCTGACCACTGGCAGCCTATGCCATCAATGGCGACGAGACGACACACTGACTGGCTAGACACTTTAATGTCGTCTTTTCAGCCTCCGCGCCGGCATCCGATGCCGACCCTTTATGATTGGTCGTCCGCGGCCATCTTCTCCCCACAGAACACCATCCTCTCCTCCTTCTCATTTTCGTTCTCCACTACCTGTAGCTAGCCATGGCCGGTGGCGCTGGATCGAGGGGAGGGCGTGGCGGCCGTGGATGTCGAGGGAGGCGTGGAGGACGCGGCCAAATCACCGCGCCACCACGCTCTCCCTCACCACCGTCGTTGCCCGAAGATTTCGATCCAGGCACCCAGTTCGTCGTGGACATCCACCTCGGCATGTCGCGTGGCAGGCTGCTCTTGCCCCACGGGTTCGTGACACTGATCGGCGACGCGCCGCCCCCCGCTTGTCATGCTGCGGGCAAACGGCTTCAGGACTAGCAGGTACCCGGTCAATCTGCAGTTTGACCACCTCGACCAGATGTACCTCGGCAACGGTTGGGAGTGCTTCGCCCGCTCGCACCAGATTGAAGCGTGCAACATCCTCGTCTTCAAGTACGACGGCGAAGGAAAGTTTGACGTCAGCGTATTCGACCACAACATGTGTCGTCGCTACTACCACTCTGACTCCTCCTCTGACTCCGACGAGTATGCTAGGTTATGTACGCGCCATGTATGATGTATCAATGTAGGCATTGGCCATTTGCAATGAAAATATTTATTCGACCGACAAATATATTACAAACAAGAGTACAACGGGTCGTCTACGGGTCAAACAGCATTGGCCATTCTAGCTAGGCGCCGCTTACGGGTCGGCAAGGCCCCATTCCATGCTAAGAGAGCGGTAGATCGCTTCCTTCGTCTGTTGCTCTTCTTCGGCTTGGGGGAGGCGGGCACGCAGGTACGGTTCGTCAGGATTGGCCCGCAATGCTTCGCGGATGTCGTTACGCACTTCCATGAGCGCTAGACGCCGGCAGTGCTCTGGCAGAAAGACGCGGTTCGTCACCTCGAACGAGAAACGCTCGCCGGCGGTCCTATTGCAGTTGTAGTGAGAGCGTCGTGGCAACGGCGGGTTAGGCAACCACCACGGCCACTTGGGCGCCTCTACTCTACCAGCGTCGGGGTTGGCATGGAGCTCATCGAGTCGACGCCAGCGGCCGGGCATGGTGTTTTTTGTGCTGTGGGCGGTGCGTGTCTGGTCAAAGATATCTCGACGAACTCCCCTATTTATGGCTGCGCCTGGACGCGGCGGGAAACGCCCAGAACTCGTGGGAAGCGGCGGGAAAGAAAGGAGGTAGAAGTCGTGGCGGCGGGAAGCCACTAGAAATCCGTCGGCGTTAGCAATGGCTAGGCGCGGACAGATGGGTTGCACCGCTAGGCGCGGTCGGCCGGACAGGTCGGACCATGGCTCAAAATCGACCGCGGCCCGACCCAAACGGTCAGAAATGGACCGTTTAGGGCGACCGGGTGGGTCGGCCCGGTGGAGATGCCCTTAGTTCAGGGCACTCTAGAAGCTTACCAGAGGCATTAAGAGCTAAGAGCACTTCTTGCAGACCCCGCATCCAGCCCCGGCTCGTAAACTTTGCAGTGGCCTAAACATAAACTGAAACCTACCCCGTTTCGTAATTCCCCGCAAATCCACCCCTTCGACTAGTATATGTGCGGGTTAGAGGGGCTTTATGCGGGGAACAACATCGACATTTTCCAATTCCTCCCCCACAGAAACCCTACCTCATCGATGGCGCCCAGCCAGATTCCATTCGGCATTCCTGCATCGCCGTCTCCATCGTTCTCCTCCACCTCCCACCTGTAGGGTTCGTAGCATGGAAAATAAAAAAATTCTACCGCATGCACACAAACAAGCCAAGATCTATCTACTAGATTGTAGCAACGAGTCGATAGAATTACTCACCCTCGAAGATTCCAAAGCGGTTAACGAGAGCAGATTCTCATGGGTGATGTAGTCGTACACTTGCCGATCTCAAGATCGCTTAGATGATCCTTCCGGCGCTGCGTTCCGGCAGCGCTTCCACAGTCGGTCACACGTTCGGTACTCGATGAAGACCTTCCTCTCCCTTGTTCCAGCAGGCAGCGGAGGTTGTAGTTCTCCCCTCGCGATTCCGGCAGCACGACGACGTGGTGTCGGAAGTAGAGGGAAGATCCCACAGGGCTTCGCCTAAGCCGGTGCGAGTTATGGTGGATCTAGGGTTTTTGGCAATCTAGGTTTAGAAGGCCGGAGAGGAGGAGGAGGTGTCAGCGTTGGCTAGGGCAACGACGACAGTCGACGGCGGCGCACGGGGTGGGGAGGGCTGGTGTTGTGGTCTTTGGGGCAGCCCTCCCCCTCTATTTATAAGAGGGGGCAGCCTTGGGAGAGGAGAGTTTGAATCCATACCCAAACCCAAGTTGGATAGAAGGAAGGACTCTTTCCTTCTTCCACTAGGAAACTATTGTTCCAGTTTGACTTTTCAAACCTTCCTTTTGACTTTTAATTTAGAGCTTTATTTCTCTCTCGCAAATGCCCAACCAAAGTGACCTATGACATGATCCAATCATTCCACTTAACCATGACACATTCATGGATCATTTCCCTTCCGGTCCGGTGAACCTTCTAGACCCTTCTAGAACCTCTCCGATGAAAACATCGGAATCATTCCTGAACTCCGGAATCAGACTTTCCTTATATGAATCTTATTCTCCAGATCTCCTCGTGATATACCGAATCCCATCCGAGACTCTGAACAACATTCGGTTTCCCTACTTACATTCCATATCTAATAAACAACATCGAATCCTTAAGTGTGTCTCCCTACGGTTCGTGAATTATGCGGACATGTCCGAGACACTTCTCCGATCAATAACCAATAGAGGAATCTGGAAATTCATATGGCTCCCACATATTTCTACGATTACTTAGCGATCGAATGAACCACTTACATACGATACCAATTTCCCTTTGTCTCGCGATAGTTTACTTATCCGAGGTTTGATCGTCGGTATCTCTGCATACCTGGTTCAACCTCGTTACCGATAAGTACTCTTTTCTCGTTCCCGTGATATGTGATCCCTTGTGAACCAGTCACATGCTTGCAAGCTAATTGGATGACATTCCACCGAGAGGGCCTAGAGTATATCTATCTGTCGTATGGATGGACAAATCCCACTCTTGATCCATGTGCCTCAACACATACTTTCCGAACACTCAATGCCACCTTTATAGCCACCCAGTTATGGTGTGGTGTTTGATGTCATCAAAGCATCCTTCCGGTGATGGTGATTAACATGATCTCATGGTCGAAGGAATTAGGTTACTACGTATCAGAAAGCTCATAGCAAACAAACTATTGAAATGACTTGATCTTAATGCTACGCTTATCTATAGGAGTATGTCCATCATACCATTCTCCTAATGATATGATCTTGTTGTTAATAACATCTCAATGTTATGACCGGGAAACCACGATCATCTATCAGCCCACAAGCTAGTATTACAAAGAGGCTTTACTAGGGAGTCTAATTTAGTTTACAAATCACACAAGTATTAATGTTTCCATTTAATACTATTATAGCATTAATGTAAATATTTATCATAAACACAAAGATATAATAATAACCACTTTTATTATTGCCTCTAGGGCATATCTCCAACAGTCTCCCACTTGCACTAGGTCAACTAATCTAGATTACATGGTAATATACCGAACACCCATGGCGGTTTGGTGCTGGTCATGTTTTGCCCTCGGGAGAGTTTTAGTCAACAGATCCGCCACATTCAGATATGTGTGTACTTTGCAAATCTTTATGTCACCATCTTGGACATGCTCTCGAATAGCGTGAAAATGTAGCTTGATGTTCTTCAGCTTCTTGTGTGACCTTGGTTCTTGCGCATTGGCTATGGCGCCCATGTTATCACAATAGATAGACATTGGGTCCAGCGCACTTGGAACCACACCGAGTTCTGTAATGAACTCCTTCATCCATATTGCCTCTTGTGAAGCCTCCTAAGCAGCTATGTATTCCGATTCAGTTGAAGATCTCACCACAACGCTTTGCTTTGCACTTCTCCAGCTAACTGTTGCACCATTCAAAATAAATACGTATCCAGATTGAGATTTATAATCATCTGGATCGGTGTTCCAACTAGCATCGGTGTAACCATTAACAACGAGCTGTTCATCACCTCCATAAGAAAGAACCATATACTTAGTTCTTCTCAAGTACTTAAGGATGTTTCTGACCACTGTCCAATGATCACTTTGATATCTGCTAGTCAAACTAACAGTATATGCAATGTCGGGTCTAGTACATAGCATGGCATACATAAGAGATCCTATGGCTGAGGCATAGGAAGTCTTACTCATCCTTTCTCTATCTTCTGTCGTTGCTGGACTTTGAGTTTTACTCAAGGTCGTATTGGGCAACATGGGAAAGAACCCTTTCTTGCTATCTTCCATTCCAAACCTCTTTAGAAATTTGTCCAAATATATACTCTGTGACAATGATATTAGGCGTCTCGATCTATCTCTATAAATCTTTATGCCTAATATGTAAGCTGCTTCGCCAAGATCTTTCATTGAAAAACTATTATTCAAATAATCCTTGACACTATTAAGAAGGTCTACATCATTCCCAATCAACAATATGCCATCTACATATAGTATTAAAAATGCTACAGAGCTCCCACTCACTTTCTTGTAAATACAAGCTTCTCCATAAGTTTGTATAAAACCAAAACTTTTGATCACCTTATCAAAACGTTGATTCCAACTCCTGGATGCTTGCTTCAATCCATAAATGGACCTTTGAAGTTTGCATACCTTGTTAGCATCTTTAGGATTGACAAAACCTTTGGGTTGTACCATATACAACTCTTCATCAATGTATCCATTGAGGAACGCCGTTTTGACATCCATCTGCCATATATCATAATCATGATATGCATCGATTGCTAACAAAATCCTCACAGACTTTAGCTTCGCTACCGGTGAGAAAGTCTCATTGTACTCAACTCCTTGAATTTGTCGAAACCCTTTTGCGACAAGTCGAGCTTTATAGACAGTAACATTACCATTAGCATCTGTTTTCTTCTTGAAAATTCATTTGTTCTCGACAGCTTTCCGGCCATCCGGTAAGTCCACCAAAGTCCATACTTGGTTTTCGTACATGGATCCAATCTCGGATTAAATGGATCCTTGCCATTTATTGGAATCTGGGCTCATCATCGCTTCCTCATATGTCACAGGGTCATCGGTGTTGTCCACCAACATGACACTCATAACGGGATCATACCAATCAGGAGTGGTACGAGTTCTCGTTGACCTGCGAGGTTCCTTGGTTACTTCAATCGAAGTTTCATGATCAATATCATTAGCTTCCTCTCTTATTGGTGTAGACGCCACAGGAACTACTTCCGCTGCTGCGCTACTCTCAAGTCCAAGAGAAGGTTCAACAACCTCGTCAAGTTCTACTTTCCTTCCAGTCTCTTCTTTCGCGAGAAACTCCTTCTCTAGAAAGGATCCATTCTTGGCAACGAAGATTTTGCCCTCGGATCTATGATAGAAGGTATACCCAATAGTTTCCTTCTGGTATCCTATGAAGACACACTTTTACTCTTTGGGTTCAAGATTGTCGGGCTGTAACTTCTTTACATAAGCTTCGCAACCCTAAACTTTAAGGAACCACAATTTAGGTTTCTTCCCAAACCATAATTCATACGGTGGTGCCCTATTTAAAGTGAATGCGGCTGTTTCCAATGCATAACCCCAAAACGATAGCGGTAAATCTGTAAGTAACATCATATAACGAACCATATCTAAGAGAGTTCGATTATGACATTTGGACACACCATTACGTTATGGTGTTCCCGGCGGTGTCAATTGTGAAAGTATTCAACATTTCTTCAAATGCTCGTCAAACTCGTAACTAAAATATTCACCTCCATGATCAGATCGTAGAAACTTAATCTTCTTGTTACGTTTATTCTCTACTTCACTTTAAAATTCCTTAAACTTCTTGAAACTTTCGGACTTATGTTTCATGAAATAGATATACCCATATCTACACAAGTCATCCGTGAAGGTAAGAACATAACGATAACCACCGCACGATGCTACACTCATTGGGCCACACACATCGGTATGTATGATTTCCAATAAGTCCGTAGCTTGCTCCATCATACCAGAAAATGGAGTCTTAGTCATTTTACCCATCAGACATGCTTTGCATCTTTCAAGTGATTCAAATCAAGTGATTCAAGAAGTCCATCGGAATGGAGTTTCTTCATACGCTTCACTCCAATATGACCAAGATGACAGTGCCACATATCGGTCGAGTTATCACTCAATTTCAAACGTTTAGCTTCAATGTTATTAATGTGTGTTTTTCTACAATCGAGATTCAATAAGAATAGACCATCTATCAAAGGTGCATGTGCATAAAACATATTACTCATATAAATCGAACAACCATTATTCTCGGACTTAAACAAGTAACCGTCTCGCAATAAACATGATCCAGATATAATATTCATGCTCAACGCAGGCACTAAATAACAATTATTTAAGTATAAAACTAATCCGGATGGTAGATGAAGAGGTAGCGTGCCGACCACGATCACATCAACCTTTGATCCATTTCCAACGCGCATCGTCACCTCGTTCTTCGCTAGTTTCCGTCTATTCTGCAGCACCTGTTTCGAGTTATAAATATGAGCAACCGAATCAATACCAAATACCCAGGCACTACTACGAGTACTAGTGAGATACACATCAATAACATGTATGTCAGATATACCTTTCTTATTTATGTTGCCGTTCTTCAAATCCGCCAAGTACCTGGGGCAATTCCGCTTCTAGTGACCCTCTCCCTTGCAGTAAAAGCACTCAGTATCAAGCTTAGGCCCAGCCTTGGTCTTCTTCGCCGGCGCGATAACTTTCTTACCGCCCTTCTTGAAGTTTCTCTTTTTCTTAGACTTGCCTTGCTTCTTGAGTTTGGTGGTCTTATTGACCATCAACACTTGGTGCTCTTTTTTTTATCTCCACTTCCGCAGACTTTAACATGGAGAAGAGTTCTGGCAACGACTTGTCCATGTTTTGCATATTGTAGTTCATCACAAAGTTCTTGTAACTTGGTGGTAGTGATTGGAGAACACGGTGAATCCCCAAATCATTAGGAATCACTATACCCAAGCTTTGAAGCTTGCTTGTATGCCTAGACATCTTAAGCACGTGCTCATTGATGGAGCTGCCCTCTTCCCTTGCAGTTAAAGAACTTTTCAGAAGCCTCATAACTCTCAACTGCCGCGTGAGCCTCAAATATCATTTTGAGTTCACGGACAATATCATGTGGGTCATGGTTCTCAAACCTTTTCTGAAGCTCCGATTCCAAACCATACAAGATATCACACTGAACTGTAGAGTACTGATTCTTCCGAGCGAGAAAAACATTCTTTACCTCATCGGTAGCATCAGCTGCAGGTGGGTCACTCAGCGGTGCATCCAGCACATAGGTCAAATTACCAGCATTGAGGACAATCCTCAAATTGCGGAACCAATCCGCGAAGTTGCTTCCATTGTTTTTCAACTTTTCTTTCTCTAGGAACGCATTAAAATTGATGGCAGGGGCCGCCATTGATCTACAACATATTTGCAATAGTTTAGACTAAGTTTATGAAAAATTGAGTTCTAATTAATAGTTAAATTTATCTAGGTGAACTCCCACGCGGAACGGGACAGCGCTCCCTGACGGGCGATCCAAAGTAGAGCACGACATCGAACTCGAGGAGGATTCCTCCATATTGTCCCCAGAACTTCCGCCAGATTCGCCGGTATACATAAAATCACCTGAATCTTGTACAAAAGACTCAGCAACAACATCATCATTAGGATTAGCACCATCATCATCAACTATTATATTAGTACCCCCAAACATAGAATTAAGATTGGAAGGTAGAAGATTGATTTCAGCTCGTAATTAAGCTCCAGCATTAGGATGAAGATTTGCAAAAGGAAAAATAGTCTCATCAAAGACAACATCACGTGAAATATGAACACATCCAGTGGATATATCAAGACACCTATAGCTTTTATGTTAGCCGCTGTAACCAAGGAAAACACATTGCTTAGAACGAAATTGCAATTTGCGTTTGTTATAAGGACGAAGATGGGACCAACATGCACACCCAAAAACTCGCAAAAACGAATAATCGCCCTTATTTTTGAACAATCTCTCAACAGGAGTCTCATTATCAATAGCTCGACTAGGAAGGCGATTAATCAGAAAAACCGCTGTTTGAAATGCCTCATCCCAGATATTAAGAAGCATAGATGCATGAGATAAAAGAGATAGGCCAACCTCAACAATATGCTTGTGCTTGCGCTCAGCGGACCCATTTTGTTGATGTGCATGAGGACATGAAACATGATGCGAGATACCTACTCGCTGGAAAAAGGTGTTGAGTTTATGGTACTCACCACCCCAATCGGTTTGGAGAGACAAAATTTTCTTATCAAAGAGTCTTTCTACATGATGCTGGAAGTCATGAAATTTCTAAAACACATCAGACTTATGTTTGAGCATATATACCCAAGTGAATTTACTATAATCATAAATAAAACTCACATAATATTTATTTCTGCCAACTGAAGTTGGAGCAGGTCCCCATACATCTGAGAAAACAAGTTCTAAAGGAGTATAAGGCACACTAGAAGACTTAGATATGGCAAATGATGACTCTTTCCCTTTTGACAGGCATCACAAACCGACTCTTTATTGGACTCTCTAAAAGGAATTTCATTATCTCTAAGTATTTGATGAACCACAACGGAAGAAGGATGTCCTAGACGCCTATGCCAATGCGAAGAGGATTGAACACCAAAAGCTTGCTTTCTTGATGACGATGAATATGACGGCATATGATAGAGGCTACCCATGCATCTACCTTGAAGAAGAATTTCCCTCGTGTCCTGATCCTTAATGGAGAAAAAATTAGGCCAAAATTCTAAGAAAGCATGATTATCCTTAGCAAGATGATGAACAGAAAGGAGACATTTGGTGGCATCAGGAACATGCAAGATATTATTAAGACGAAGATTATGCTTAGGGGTATAATATAATGAATGACCAATGTGGTGGATATCCATACCTTTACCATTGGGCCCATGGATTTGATATTGACCATTGTAACGATCACTCATGGTCAACTTGTCAAGCTCTCCAGTTATGTGATTTGTGGCACCGTATCAGGGTACCAATTTGGACCTACACCATATGATCCCATTACTGCATTTGCCGAGTGTTCGGGACCTTGGAAATTCTTGTTGAACCGTTTCCAGCAGCGAAACGCAGGATGACCATCTTTGCCATAGATCTGACAAACAACACCAGATCCACCACCCTGTGAATCATTGGGGGCGCGACCTCCACCCCCACCTTGACGCTACTGGTGGTAGTTACCACCCTGTTGGTAACATCCTTGGCTATTGTTGCCATTGCCTCCTTGGCCATTATTGCCACTATAGTACTGATGTCCACGGCCACCACTGCCATTGTAGTTGCCTCGCCCACCTCCACGGCCTCCCCTATTGTTGTGATTCCAGTTTCCGCGTGTTGCAGCATTTGCGGAGATATCACCTTCATTGCCGCTGCTAGGGTTTTGACCTTCAATGCGAGATTCATAGGACATGAATTGGGCATATAGATCACCCAGACTCAGTGATTGCTGAGCCTTAATCAGGGCCGAGATAGCATCCACGAACCCATTGTACTCATCATCCAAGCTGGCAAGAATATAAGAGGCAATGTCATCATCATCTTGAGGCTTGCCGATGTCAACACCCGGATTTTAATCCCAGATGCCTATTATGCCATACATCGCAATCCCATGATTACTATTTTTGCGAGACATAACAGATTGGATATCACAATACATCATCCATTACAAACCATACATAAGGTCTTACAACAAATAAAGGATCACATGATCCCGTCTTAATACAATCATAGCAGCGGAATAATATAATAACGATAGCGTGGGCGAGACTCTATTTTAATGGTCACAGGCAATGCTGACGATGAGAGATGATCCTAGTTGTCGTAACCTTCCTGTGGTCCATCCTCCTGATAGTCCTCTTCATAGTCTGGCCACGGAAATAGTCAGGGACAAAGCCATGAGTACTCTTTAAGTACTCGCAAACTATCACTAACAGGTAAAGTGGTTTTGAGTAGGAATTCTAAGCTCTAGGTTGTTTTGCAAAAATCCAAATTTACCTTAACTGAGTTCAGAAGCAAAGAAAGATAGTTTGATAAATTATAAAACCTAAATGGGAACTTAGTTTTCATGTTCACAACCCTGTTGTGGTCAAGTCAATTCATGATGCATTTCTCAAGTCATTTTGAAAACATCTGATGACGGAACAGTATGGCCACTCCAACTGTCCATAACCGTGGACGCGGCTATTCGAATAGTTTGACACTCTGCAGAGGTGGTACACTTTCACCACAATATTTGATACATTCGTCAGGAACAATCCTGAATTCACCATACTCAGTATGCGGATAATCAATCCTAACCTTTCAATTACACACCCTAGTATAGACACCTCTCCTATGAGTTTGGCCTCCCAACCATAACCATCTGTCATCTTGGGAACTGCACAGGTGGACAATCTTCAAACCTTGGCCGTAAGGGAACCCATACTAAGGTATATAAACTTCTAGTCAAGCACTACCCAAATTTGGGTATTGTGGTTATACTGTAAAATTGGAATGGTATCGCATTCAGACAACCATCAGTTTTATAAAGGGCTAAGGCTCACGCCTCAATATTTTCATCATCAAAATCATCTGGTGTTCAAGAACTCATGTCAAAATATTTCATTAGAATGACTCATCATGCTAAGGTTTTCACAATCATTTTCACCAAGTATTCCCATCTAAAGTGATCAAGTTTTATGCTTAGCACTAGCATCTACAAGTGGGGGTAAACTAATGAGGGGTGATAATCAAGGGTGACTTATCTAAGTTCAATCTCATGCCTCAGGATGACATCAAGATTTATCTATCTTAGGCCAAGTTTTATGCTCTTTATGCTACCTTTAATAATCTTTCTAAAATATAAAAATCACTAAGTAAACACAAATAAAAGCTTTGATAAAGAAATAAAATAAGCTTGCAAGTAAAACTGGGATTTGGTATCCTCAAGTGATATAACTAATGCATGTCTAATGCATCTAGTTGGCATAGTTATAATGCAAGGGTTAACTTGCAAAGTTCTAGCTTTCCTTGTGCAGAGCAGTGGTTGAAGTTCTCCTCTGCTTCTTCCTCGTAGTATCCTCCTTCCTCCTCGTATCCTTGTTCGTTACTAGAGTCTATAAATAAATATGAGGTACACAATCACCAAACAATTCTTAACTACTTCTATTTAGTACACAAAAGTTCACACTAGATGATCTAGCATCATCACTATTATCACAAAGATTAAGGCAATAGTGTGATTCATTTTATTTTAGAAAAGTAATTTCTACTCATTGAAAAACTACTTAAGATTTAATATTCTCCAACTAAAACATGGAATCATGTTGACACAATTTCAGTACTTGGGAATGTGATTTAAAGTGGTGTCACAATTTAATAAAGTTTAACTTATTTATTTTTAATTAATTAAAGTGACTAGAAATGCCTATGGGACATTCTTTTATTACTTGTCCATTATTTCTGTAAGTAAACCTAGATATTTTTATATATTCCGAAAGGTCTTATCAAATGTGATTTTTGAGAGTTGGAATCAACTCAAAAGCATCTACGGTTGAATTTTGAAAAATGTTTGATTGCAGAAAATTCTCTGCCTTGTTATTTTTACCATAGGTGATCTATAATTTCAAATGATTTGAATCCAATGGGCTTGGATTAAGAATTTCAATACCTTTCTAGCAAAATTAGTTTCATGCAATTTGATTCAGTGAATCTCTCTAGATTGATTTTTGAATCAACATGCTGTACTAGGTTTGAAACTAAATTGATAAACCTAAATTTGAATTATTGGGTCACGCGGGAATGCTAACTAGGCCGGCCCACTGCGCATAGCATGCGCGGGCGGTTTAAGTGATTGTCCCCACCAGTCAGTGAGACATGGGGGTGCGAAGGGGTACATGGTGATTAGGGCCATAGGATTAGAAGTTAGATCTACAGCTGAGGTGCATCGTCCACGTCTGAATAGAACACGGTGAGATCGAACCCTAGCATGACCAGTGGGGGTCAGTGGGGGCTTACCGGAACTCCAACGATGGTCGGCGATGGGGGCGAACGATAAAGTCGACGACGACGATCCTCCTGGTACCGATGGCTCCTCCTGGGGCGGCTCCAATCGACGGCTCCCTTCTCCTCCAGCAGCGGCAAGCTCCGGCAAAATTCCGGCGATCTGGTGCTCGCCTTGCTCCGGGGATGAGTGGGTACGGTCAGTGAGAGGAGGGGAGTGATATGGTGTGCTGAATTCGAACCGGGGAGGCCTCTATTTATAGTGCAACGAGGGAACCGAAGGTTGCAAGTGGAGCTCGTTGTGGTCGTCTGCACAGCAAGCTAATGGCATGGCTGGGGGTAGGGGACGGTATGCTGCCTCCTGGCGAAGCTCAACGGCATGGTGGCGAGGGTGGGGCAGTGCGAATTGGTCGAAACACTTCGATGCTCTGGGCGGCTCCGACGGGAAATTTAATAGCGCACAACGTCTACGGTCCGCGTGAAGGCGAACGGGCATGTCTGGGCGGTTCCCTGGGCGATGGTGATCACGTACGCGGGCGGCGAAGGCGGGGCGCGGTCTGTGTGAGCGTGTCGAGTGCGGTGCTCTGGCGCGCTCTCGGCAGGGTCACAGAGAGGCTGGGCGTGCTCGTTCTGGGTGGTCCAGTGGCTGACAGGGCTTGGGCACTGGACCGAGGGTGGTGGTGGACGGTGGAGTGTCTGCTAGACAAGGTTGGCGAGGCTAGTGAGGCTCCTAGCTTGCTGGCGACATTGGGGTGGCAATTGGGGCTCATGCATGGTCACCATTGATGACATTGTCCAGTTTACAATGACCTAGGACTGGTTAAATAAGTTAGATCATCTACTGAGAGTGTGTTGTGAGCTAGAGAGGGAACAAGTTAGGCACAAACACTGCTCACTATAGTATTTGATGTTTTATTTGATTTGTGTTCAGAAGGTGTTTGATGAAATGGCCTCAAGAGATTTGAATTTGAATTTTTGAATAAAACTTGGTGGGTGTACTAGCCACACACTAGGTAGTCTATGGTTGCTTGGATTTACCAAGGTGCACTGGTTTGGTTGGGTTTTAAAAAATGGTGATCTTCACATATGATAGAATTGTCATTTGAATCAAGTTGCAAAATGTTTCTGTGGGTTTGCAAGGTGGGCTTGGGTTCACTTTCACTTGGTCTAACAAGGGGTGAAAAGAAATGGATTTGTTTCTGTTTGAAACTTTGGACTAGAAACACTCAAAGTGGTCTAGTGAATAAGATTGACAAAAATGACCATTTGTTTATTTGGTTTGTTTTTGAATTTCTCTTGATTTGTTTCTGCTTAGAATTGAGTTAGATGATGTTGTTTTCATCTTTAAACCATTCCTTGCTATTCACAACAATCAAACAAGTCCATTCATGCATTTATACATTCATCACATACACACATACATTCATATTAATTTTAATTAACAAAAGTTTTGTTAACCCTAATATTGGATGATTGGAATTGATAATCTTGTTTAATATTTTGGGATGTTATAGCCGACACTAGCCATCTCATCAGCTAGGGTTTTGACACGGTCGAAGTAAGCAGCGCCTATAAAAAAATTCTCCCTGTGGGTTTGGTTGAGCTGAGTGCGAAGCTGCACCACACGAGCCTTCGACTGCGACGAGAACATCTCTGTAATTTTTGTCCACACGGAGACAGAGCTAGTCAAACCAACCAGCCGTGTGAGGACCTCACGCGACATATTGCGGAGAAGATAGGAGAGCACAAACCGATCTTGAGAGATCCATCGTGCATAATCAGGATTTGGGATCTTGACCTCGACCCCTTGTTCGTCGTCTTGATCTCCTTCGCCGGTTCCGCAGCCGATCCGTCGAGATAGCCCGTGAGCTGGGCACCCCGGATCTCCGGCAGGACTTGAGACCGCCATATCAGGTAGTTCTCCCTCGTCAATTTCGCCGACGCGATGCCACCGATCGAGCCGCCAGACGAGGCCATGGACGACGAAGAAGCAGAGAAGCTCATGGCGTTTTTCCAGATGCGATCTAAGGAATACCTAGCTCTGGTACCATGTAAAAGGCGTATAGGTTTTGCGGTACCAATCTGGTCCGCTCGGTCTTCATTAAATATGGACATGTTACAGGAGATTTATACCAGAACGTGTCTAACACGTACACGGACAGCTACAGCTAGGTGTTACAGTACAACACGTTTAACAGTTGGGAGGCTGGATCTGTCACTCCCCTTGTCGATTCGGTCCAGAAGGATGGATTAGACGGCGACGGAACGGCGAAGGAGCGGTGGGGAAAGTACGGGTTTGCAGTTTGCACAATTGCACCCATAGCCACCCCTCTGCGTGCTACATATAGTGGCCACGGTTGCGTGTATTCTGGTCACCGTAAAAAATTTCATGGTCCGAGCGGACATACTGGCACATTCTACAAAACTAATCTTACGGACAGCTAAACCAGCACAGCAGATTAGGAGGAGTTGAGATCGTGCTCCGCAATTCCAAGAAGAAAAAAATCAGCGCCAACCAAGATAATCCACATCAGCGTGTAACATGAGTCCGTAAGGTTTCTTCTGTATGTCTAGAGTTACCGTACTGGACCTGCTAGAGAAGAAAAGTTCGATCGAATTGTAAATTCGTCAGACTTTTACGGGCTAGAACCGTTTTAGCGTATCTCTAGAGTTGCTCTAATTAACCCGGCACAACGAGTTCTCTGTCAATATAGCCGCCGGCCGGCCATCAGGTATGGAGAGCGTGGCGGCGCTCTCAACTGTTAGAGAATACGTATCTATTAGGGATAGACTAGGTTACTTGTCTTATACTTTAAGTAGGTTACTTGTCTTGTACTCCAAGTCGGTCCCTGTACGTCTATATATACTCGCGCGAGAGGCTCAATAATACACTCATCATATTCCGCAATCTCTCTCTTCCTTTACCCTTCAACATGGTATCAGAGCGGCACGGTCCTTGACCTAGCCCCCGCCTCCGCTTCCGCCGCGCCGCCCCCGGGGAGGTCGATCTCCATGATCTCCGTCAGGGGCCACGCAACCCGTACACATGGTTCGTCCGCCGATCCGTGATCGGCTGCCCTGCAAGTCTTTTTTTTCGATCTCTTGATCGGTTTTCTTGTTTGGTTTACCGATCTTAGATCGAATTGCGTCGCCCATCGCCGTCGTCATCGCCGCGCCTCTACTCCGACCATCGGCATCGATGATCTACACCGCGCCCGTGCGCCTGTCACTTGCGCCGCTATGCCTTCCTCGGTAGGCCGTCGCGGCCTCATGACAGGCTGCCGCGCACCGCGGCCGGCTGCTGCGGCTTCCTCGGGAGGCTGCCGCGGCCGACCCCCCTTCGGATTGTCTTCGCCGTCATCGCCCGGGATTGCACCGACAACGACGCCGCAGATTCCGATCTGCCGTCGTCACGGACATGGCGCGTACAGCGCCGCCGTCGGTCTGATCAACCAATCTGGCGCTCGTCTCCGCCGAGTACGTCCCCGAGCACGCGCCTACCACCGATCGAGCATCGGGCTGCCGCTGCGTCGCCCCTTCGGGCCGTAGCGTCGCCGCCTTTGGTCCCCGCCGCCGGCTACCAACGCGCCTTCTCAGGCGTGTCCGTCGCTGGTGGTTCTCACGCCGCTGCACCGACTCGCGCCCTGCAACTACTCGGCCCCGTCGGGCAGTAGCGTCGCTACACGCGGTCATCGCCGTCACCCCGCAAGGACGTCGCAGGCCTCCACCGCGCCACCTCCCTCGGCGCGGGTCGCCGCCGTCCGCGCATGGTCTTCGTCACGTCGCCGGGTTCTTCCTCGCCTACTTCGAGCACCGCCGCCGCATCTCCACAGGTAGCCTGCATGGCCACTCCTGGCTGTCGTAGGTCCCGCCGACTACCCCTCCATCTAGGCATCCAGTATGACCACTCCTGGTCGTCGCTGGTTCGCCGCCTTCTACGTCTTCGTCCAACACGACTTCGTCGCCATCGTCCTCGTCTTGTCCTCGACCACACCTACTTGTCTACTCCGACAACCGCGGCCTGCATCGGCACTTCGCCGATCTGCGCAACGCAACCGTCGTAGAGTCCTCCTCTGCTAGTCTCCTCTCCGACATGGCGTGAAGTTGTTTCTACTGGTTCCGTTCTTCGCATGCCCGATACTGGCAACACCGGTGCGTGCCTTCGTCCCCGACGCGTTCCTGAGTCTGGCAAGCTCGGTTGTAGCGTCTCGTCTTCATCGGCTTCGACAAGGTCTTCATCGGCATCGACTACCTCCTCTACGTCTGCCTCGACTACGTCAGACCGACTTCGTCTTCGCGTACTCGGTTTTGGCACAACCAGAGTATGCCTTCGTTCCCGACGTGCGCCTGGTTCTGGCAAAGCCATGGCCGCACCTCGTCCTCGACGGCTCGGACTGCATCGGCTTCGGCATCGCTCTCTTCGACGACTGCCCTGACGCGTCTCCGTCCTTCTACTGGCTGCACTACGCGCACGCGGCTTAATATGCGGCTACCTCGACACCGGCAACCCCGACCATGACATCGACCACGGCGACCCCTTGCGCGGCTACCTCGACCAAGGTTGCAGCATCCACCGCTCTAGGCTCACTCGACACCGGCATAAGGGCTACCACCTCGCCTGAGCTCCTCAACAGCATCCTCTACGGTCCAAGCTTCTGCGACGTGACACCGTCTACAACGTTCCCGCTACCACTACGGGGGTATGTCAGCACACTGGTCTACTTCGGCTCTCCAGTCTGACCGTTCGCGACGTTCCAGTTATTCACGATGCTACCGCTACGACTGCGGGGATGTTAGAGTATACGTATCTGTTAGGGATAGACTAGGTTACTTGTCTTGTACTCCAAATAGGTTACTTGTCTTGTACTCTAAGTCGGTCCCTGTACGCCTATATATACTCGTCCAAGAGGCTCAATAATACACCTATCATATTCCGCAATCTCTCTCTCCCTTTACCCTTCAACATCAACTTCTGACGACATAAGTGGAACTACACACTATAGTTCCTCTCAGACTCAAGGATCATCTAACCATTGTTTGGATTTTCCTTCATGTGACGGGGTATCGATGGAGAGCATCAGGACAGAACGGAAGCTGCACCCGTTCCAAGTTGTTCCTCGTCTGGTGGCATCTTTTCGTGTGAAAAGGGGAGTTGGCAATGACATGGGAAGGTTCCAATAGTTTTTTTTTCCACGATGAATGGCACATGAGTTGTGCAGCACTTTGGCGGAAAAGGCCATTTCGCCTGCCCCGGATTGCCATGCGTACCCGGATCAATCAGAAAATATGCACCACACCAACGTCCCGCCATTGTTTAATCTCCCTAGCTAGTTGGTGGCCTAATCCATCACGTTTGCCTCCGTCTCTCGCCCGCTGCCACTAAAACAACGCGCCAAACCCAACCAAATGCAGTAAGAAACAGAGATCGGGTCATCCAAATTTTGCAACAAACGTGAAGCGTGTGTAGCTTCAGAGGTAATTTGCTGAATTAATTCTGGCTGGCATGGTGCTCGAGTCGAGTCGCCTCCATCTACAGCCGTTTTGGCGCATCCTGAAGCGGCGCCTCCACAGCGCAGCGTCGCCGTGGCGGCAGGAGCGTGTCGCCCCTGCCTCGTCGACGCGCGCGCCGGTGAGGTGTCAAAATCGGCGGCCGCCCTGCCATGCGTGGCCGTATGCGCGCATGCAGTACGCCTGACCTGGACCAGATGCGCCTCTCCATCCCCAGGGCTAGACAACAAAGCTCTCAGCCCACATCACTGCAAGCTGCTCCCTATGATTACCGATAAACATCGGTCCGCCTGCTTAAGTCACAGTGGTGGTGGTGGCAAGTGGAGTGGCCAGTACCACCATTATGAGTTTCTTGTATGTTTTCGGGCGTCACTCTCCCCATGCCATTACGAGAATAAAATTTGCCTGTGGTAGTAGACTGATTCTAGAAGTGACCGACGTGGTATACGGTGGCCAGTCTGAGTTGCCCGACGCACGCAGGGCGGAGCGAGAGGCACAGCCCACCGACCGAGGAGAGACGATACACTCGCACTGTCGCACATGCGTCACAGCTAGCTAATACAGTACGGGTCGGGTCAAAAAGGATTTGCGAGGACCGGCGGGGCCCGCCCGTCGGTGTGGTGTGCCGCCGCGCCAGCCAGGGTTGGTGCCGAATGTGCACGAGACGCCGGGTTTAAAACGCCGCACCCACCACCGGTCTAGTCTCATCGCATCGCTGTATCCTCTCCTTCTTCCACCTCCACCTCCACCTCCACCTCCTCTTCTCTTCAGAAGTTCAGAGCCCAGGCGGCTGCGAGGGTGACGGACGACCACGCCTCCGGCGGCGCCATTGAGACATGGCGGACAAGGTAACCGCGCTCGCTCATCGACCATTCCTTCCTCATGCTTCTCGGTTCACCGCGTGGGTGTTTCTTGGTGTGCTCTGAATTTTATTCAATCGAAATTTCCATATCTTGTCTCAGCGAGTAAATTTACAGGTTCCCTTCGGTAGTTTTTTCACCTCTGATCTGTGTTTTTCTTCAGTACCAGACCCTCTCCAGTTCATTCAAAAACCGACCCCTCTCCTAAAAACGAAAAATCTACTTCTTCTCCGAAACAAACTGAAACTGTCATTTTCGATACTAGACAACCTTGCCAGTCAGAGACTGAGTAGTACCTTTCATAGACACGACGTTTCTGCCTCGAGTGTCAGAGCTCGTTGAAGTGCTGGTAACTCAACCGGAAATGCGATGGCAAATGAAGTGCGTAGCAAGCAAAAATCTCCGACGACTCTGGCCACAACTCATTTCCTTCTTTTTCCCTTCCGATTTCACTCCTTTCCTTTTCACCAACCGCTTTCGTAGGAAAATGGAGGCGCACGTCCTTGTCTTTTCTCCGTAGTTTCCCATGATCTTTCCGAACGAGACCGTAAAAGGTGAATGCGCCTGGTGAATGTACACTCAGCATTAGGACTTACTGTTTTTCACCGAGAAACGTTTTTATTTCCTGGTTCAGAGTTATGTCATGATAGTCAAGTTTGACCACTGAATTTGGGAACCAAGAAACGCTTTTCTTTGATCCCCCTTTCACTGATATTCACTGATATTCAGTGTTAGATTGTTATAGGACAGTTCATATTTTACACTAGTATACAGTTAACTGATATTAGTACTACATAAGTAACGCACTGGCTTAAGTTAGACCGATATTCAACTATTGATTCCCTTCTAAGGAGAAAATTAAGAATCTCCAACCATAACTTGAGCATGTGAGCGACGCCCTTCTGGAAGCAATCTCGCCTGGTACTGTACTGTTAGGTACAGTTAACTCGGTATTAAGAATTGTCAAGTACGAGTGTCACTCCTGGATCTACTACTTTTAATACAGTACTACCGCATTCACCTCCATTTAATCCCCTCCTCGATCTCGTGTCTGTCGCAGATCTCCACGGTTGTCCTCAAAGTTGACCTTGAATGCCAGCGATGCTACAAGAAGATCAGGAAGGTCCTTTGCAAGATCCAAGGTATCACTCAACTCCCATCACCAATCAGTTAGTCAATCACCAATGCAGAGAGTGAAGCTATAGCTCTAGCTCTTTGCCCACTCTGTGTGCAGAGAGTAGACGACTTGTCTTTCTCGTGGCAGACACGTGGGTCTACTGCGTAGTAACATTTTACCCGTGGTTGGTCCCACGTGTCGGGGAAGTTACTGTGAGTAGTAAAGAGACTTGACCGTGCATGGCTGGTTTGGTTTGTGCAGACAAGATGAACATCAAGACCATCTCCTTCGACGAGAAGAGCAATGCCGTGACGGTGTCCGGGCCGTTCGACCCCGAGAAACTATGCAGGAAACTCTGCTCTGAGGGTGGCAAGGTGATCAGGGAGATGCATGTCAAGGGCAAGGAGTCCAAGGATGGCGGTGCCGGCGGCGATAAGCCCAAGGCTGTGAAGGACGCCGGTAAGGTCGAGAAGGACGGTGGCAAGGCGGAGAAGCCCAAGGACGGCGGCGGCAAGGCGGAGAAGGAGGGCAAGGCGGACAAGAAGGACGCCGGCGAGAAACCCGTGGACGCGAAGCCGGAGAAGAAGGTCACCTTCGAGGACGCGAAGCCAGTGAAGGCCATGCAGGCTGATCTCGGCCCACTCCTCGAGAAGATGATGCAGGCCAAGCAGGGGCAGGGCGGGCCGCAGCCGCCGAAAGGCGAGCCAATGAAGATGATGCCGCCGCCGCCCGCAGCGGCGCAGGGCGTGGCCGTGCCGTCCATCTGGCCGGCGCCGGCCGGACCGGTGTCATGTTACAGCTACGACCTGGCGGGGTACGGACAGCCATCGTACTACGGTGGAGGAGGCGACGGGGGCGGATGTGGCGGGGGGTGCCAGTGCGCCTCGTGCTACAGGCCGGCACCGCCCGGAGGGTACTACGGCGTGCCGGTACACGATCACCAGGGGTGGTACTACGGCAACCGGCAGCCGTACTACCAGCTCCACCAGCAGCAGCAGCCGTACTGCAGCGAGGACCCCAACGCCGGGTGCAGCGTCATGTGACGGGCGATGCCATGGACAGACAGGGCAATCAGTGTGTGTGCGGTCACTCTCACTCGCTCATGAATCATGGCCCGTGTTATGAAAATTCTCTTTCTTCTTTTCTTGTGTCCATGTGTCTCCTTGTTAAGTTATGTCCATGCCTTTTTGTTTATCTACTAGGAGTTGAGTTGTGCATGTGAACAGAAGGGTTGAGTTGTTATGTTCTTGGAGCCTAGCTTGGCTTCCTTTCGTGGTTGTCATAAACAAATATACTAGTACTAGTAATTAAGTATATATTTAGATGGAACTGGTTGACTACTACTAATTTTGATCTTGAACATGAACATGTTATGATCATTGCGCTCGATCAAAGCCATGTGACTGCAGCACGCAAACAGTAGGTCAGTTATTACTTATCAGCTAAGTTCTGAAGAACTTGTGTAGCATGTCGTCCACTGGGTGATACCAGCTATGATCTGAAGAATTTGTGTTTTTCTTTGAACAAGGAAGGGGTCCACAAGGACCCCGAAGCTTCATTAATCAAGCAGTGGGCACACAGTTACAAACATGATCCTAAAAGAAACTAAAATTGCAACCAAGTCCTCACAAACTCCAAAGTGGACCCTAGAAGAAAATGAGAAAACACGATTGGATCTAGGCCCCAACTCCGATCTCAAAGCATGGCCGTCACTCCCACCACCCGGACGAAACCACTTGGAGTGCCGGTGCCGATGAACATTGTGTTGAAATAGCCGAAGATCCTACAATATAGCACGCCGGCGTGTAGGAAGACGATGCCTAGGCACACGAAGCACCAAGGCGCAAAGTGGCCTCTATATGGCCTTGGATAACAATGAAGTGACCTCGTCATTGATGACCTCCGCTAGACAAAGTTTCTGATCCCCGCCCGACCTCTCCATCCCAAGCCTGCACATCACTCCACTACCATGGCACAATGAAAGAAGCATGGGAGAAAATGCGCTGATTTCTGAGGCCACAAAACTGGTGAAAGAACATTTACTGTCATAATTACTTTTGGTGTTCGTTAACAATAAGTAGATTATTTTACAGTATGCTATTGTCTACAGGTTGATATAATGCAAAGTGAAAAGGACCCTTGACCTACGGAACTTTCCCTACAATTTTTACATGTTCCTGGAATTCCAGACCAAAGTCTCTGGTTGCTTGACCGGAGTCTCCAGTGTGGTCCGGAGTTTCCCCAGGAATCCCTGGTGGGGGCTCCAGATTTCTACCTGGGACAGTCTGATAGGTGGTCTGGAGCAAGGTCAGTCTCTGGTCCAAGCCTCAGACCGGAGTCTCCGGTGTGGCTGGACCGGAGTCTCCGGTCCACTTGGCTCATAGAAGGGCTGGGACAATCTGTATGCTGGTCCGGAGGCTGGTCCGGATATGGGCCGGAATCTCCGGTGTGCAGGCCGGAGTCTCCTGTCTGACTTTTCTCCAACAGTCAGAAAATGGTTCAGTGGAGTGAAGGGCTATAAATAGAGAACCTTATCCCCTTCCTCCAGCTGCTCAACCCACTCAAGAACACTATCACCATTTTAGCCACCAAGTCAACAAGATCTCTTCATCCAACCATCTAAAGTCATTGATCTTTGGAGAATCGAAGGAGGAGGCCTTGATCTACAGCTTCACCAAGAGAGATCTTCATTTCCCCCTCATTCTCTTAGGGGCCCCATGCTCTAGTGTTTCTTTGGAAACCCTAGCTTTTGATTTGGTTCTTATAAGCTTCTCTTTGGTTGTTTGACAGTTTGCTTGTATTTGGGACCTCCAATTATTTGGGAGCCTACGGAGTTGTCATAGAATCTTGTAGTGTGACTTTCGAAGAATATGATGGTCCCCAAGGGGGTGTGTTGATGCTTGTGATGCAGATGATGAAATGCCTTAGGATGCCATAGGAAGAACGGGTGTGGGATTTATCCGCCCCGTTGAGAAACCCCTTATGGCAGATCGAGAAGAACTATGCTCTACTCAAGTGGAGCCCTCATCTTCACAACATCAACAAGCTCCATCTATCGAGGAGGACAATGATCCAAGCCAAACACAAGTTGTGGAACCTCAACATGTTGATCAAGAAGATACTTCTAGTGAGGTGGAGCTTGTGTCACCATTCTCTAGAATGTCAAGTGATGCTTGGTCTATTTCACAAGGAAGATCCATACAATCTTCCATGAGAGAAGATCAACTCCAATCTAGTAATGTGCCTGGTCAAGACCAAGGTAAATCTTTGCCTCTTAATGAAGAGAATGATTCCGGTGATGATCAAGGTCAAGTTGATGGTCAAGACGAGGACCAAAATGATGAAGAGGCCCCCCAAGAAACAACAAGGAGATCGAAACTCGTCACAAAGCTAGAATGGATAGGATGTTGGAATTAATAAACCACTCTCTAGAGAATGTGGTTGGAGATGTAAGGAGAGGAATGTCCACAAGAGCACAATTGAAGAGGTTTAGTGAACACCAAGAACACATCTTCATGATTGAACCAAAGAAAGTATGGGAAGCTCTTGAAGATTCGGATTGGTTGGAAGCAATGCACAAAGAGCTCAACAAGTTTGAGAGGAATAAAGTATGGAAGTTAGTTGAGAAGCCAAAGGATTGCTGCAATTTTATAGGCACCAAGTGGATATTCAAGAACAAGCAAGATGAGCATGGAATTGTAGTAAGGAATAAGGCACAATTGGTTGCACAAGGGTTCTATCAAATTGAAGGCATTGATTATGGAGAGACATATGCACTCGTGGCTCGCCTTGAGTCCATTTGTATCCTTCTTGATTATGTGGCACATCATAACTTTAAGTTGCAACAAATGGATGTAGAAAGTGCATTACTTAATGGTCCATTGAATAAGTTGGTATATGTAAAGCAACCCCCGGGATTTGAGGATCCCAACTTCCCAAACCATGTCTACAAACTTGATAAGGCGCTCTATGGGCTCAAACAAGCCCCACGCACGTGGTATGAGCACCTTAGAGGGTTGTTGTTTGACTGTGGGTTTGAGGTTGGGACAATCGATACCACTCTTTTTACTAAGAAGGTCAATGGGGAGCTTTTTGTATGCAAATATATGTTGATGATATTATCTTTGGATCATCTAACAAATCTTTTAATGATGAATTCTCAAAGCTTATGACTAATAGGTTCCGGATGTCTATGATAGGGGAGTTGAGAGTATGTCTTGGTTTTGAGATCAAGCAAGTAAGAGGAGGAACATTCTTCAACCAAGCCAAGTATACTCAAGATATGATCAAAAGATTCAACATGAAATATTTAAATGGTGCTCCTACCCCCATGGCAACAAAGACTCATCTTGAACTAAATCCAAATGGTAAAGATGTGGATCAAAAGGTATACCGGTCTATGATTGGTTCTTTGCTTTACCTTTATGCATCTAGACCCGATATTGTGTTGAGTGTAGGAGTATGTGCAAGATATCAAGAGGCTCCTAAATAAAGCCATTTAATGGCGGTCAAGAGAATCTTTCGATATTTGGTTCATACCCCACACTATGGTCTTTGGTATCCTCAGGGTCAACATTTGCTCTTTGTGGATACATGGACTCGGATTGGGCTGGTGATAAGGATGATAGAAAATCAACATCTAGGGCTTGTCAATTCCTTGGTAGGTCCTTGGTATGTTGGTCTTCTAAGAAGAAAAATTGTATATATCTCTCCACCGCCAAAGCCAAGTATGTGGCAGCTGCTAGTGCTTGCACTCAATTGCTATGGATGAGGCAAACTTTAAAGGAATACGATGTCCATTGTGACAAAGTGCCTCTTCTATGTGACAATGAAAGTGCTATCAAGATTGCCTACAACCCGGTGGATCACACAAGGACAAAGCATATTGATATTCGTCATCACTTCATTAGAGATCATGTTGCTCGAGGTGATATTGAGCTATCATATGTGTCAACCAAAGACCAACTTGCTGACATCTTCATGAATCCACTTTATGAAGCAAGGTTTTATTATTTGAGTAATGAACTAAATATCATAGATTCAAGGAGCTTGACTTGATCACCTTGCATACTCACCTATGTCTTGAATCTTATTTGGTTTAGGTGTAGGCATGGAGATAGGAGGAGTGCAGTCCTAATACATTGGGCTATCCCTCCCCCCATAATGCCAAAATTAAGAAATTCAATTCTCTTAATATCATTTTGTGATATGTAAGCTTCATTGATGAGTAGTGGCTATGAACCCAAGGATAATTATTCGCGGCGTCTTGCCACAAAACTCTTACATGGTGGCCTCGGCCACCACCCTCTTCTTATTTGAAGAGTTGGTTCTTAGTTCGTGTTTATTTGGAGCGTTATTGAACATTTGAATGGATATCTATCGTTTCCCTTGATTCTTCACCGTATGTCATCTTAACCCAAGCCTATTACTTGTCCTAAAAACACACTCTCTCTCATATATGTCCCCAAACACAAAACCTGGAGTTTTTTGGTCGAGGAGGACCGGAGTCTCCGGTGTGCTCGCACATGGAGTCTCCAGTGTAGGCTGGAGTCTCCGGTGTAGAACGGAGTCTCTGACCCAGACATTTTTCGGGCCACTTAAAGGGAGGACAGGGTGAACTCAAACAAGAAGTTTCATTCACCCACCCCCATCCTACCCTCTCAACCCCGTCGCCTCCTCCTCCAAAACTCCTCCCCGGAGGTCAAGAAGCCCCCGGGATCCACCGTGCCGCCGGCCAGCCTCCTTTCCTCAACCATTGGGACATTCCCATCGGTGGAATCGATCCCATGGATAGATCTGGTACCTCTCCTCCTCTTTCTATCCTAGGGTTCATCCCTTGATTTGTTTTTGAGGATTGGTGCTGATTTTTCCCACGGGAATCACTTGTATGCGTGCACACTAGTATATTGGCCTTGTTTCCTTGCCCGATTGTGGTGACCTAGTATACCACTTCATGATGTAGTATACTATAGTTGTTGACATAACACCAATGAAACACTGTTCACTAGTATTACATCCCTCAGAATGGCACAAAAGAAACACAGCGGGTCCAATACATGGCTAAAGGTTACAACTCACTTTTTACATAAGATCCAGAGAACACTCTAGGTTAAAGAGAGAGAAAGAACTTCTTACGAAGAAGAACCAAAGATTAACGCAAAACTATTATACTACTAAAACTAGTATTTAACCAAGGAATTGGCATTGCTGCTATTGCAATACACTACAGAATTAGGTTCTTCGGTTAGAAATTATATTCCTATCTAATCAGTAACTTCGTATTCACTTGAGTTGAGGTGTATGTTGACTTCCTTTTCTTCATTGAAGAGCTTTTAGCTGGGCATGATAAGTCCTGGAGCATAACTTGATGTGGTTGTTGTTTATTCTACCCTCGGAATCTAGCAAGGGTTAAGAAGATACTTTGAGTACGAGCATACTCAGCAAATTCACTAGAAAAGGAGTGTTTGATGCACTATAACTACAGCCACAGACCGTAGGTCATAGGCAATGCAAGTTTTTATAAATATTTCTTCAAAGGTTGCTTTTATTCTGAAAAGCTATGTACGTCAGCCTTCATGGGTTTACCAGAACTTTCATGGAGTTCCTTTCCCGCCGTGTTCGCAGCTCCTTCCTGGAACAGGGAGTAACAAGTTACAGTTCTTACACTCTGCAGAGGTGCGTTACTTTACCCATGGGAGATCAACTCTTTATTGCACAACCGGGCAGCTTATTCCGGTCCACAATTCCATGATGTGGGGCCCAGAAGATGATCCAAGCCAATCATTGCTCCCTTCGCGACCTCGCATGTCTCCTTGGTGTACACCATGCCCACAAAAAGAATTACGGCAATGGTTTGTACAAACCGTTAGATGTCAGAACTATCGTGGGACGTTGAGGGTTCCCACCCATATGCTGCATATCCTCTACGAATTACCAATTAATATGCACGATTCGAGGATAACATCCACGACCTGCACATCCGGCTTCATGCGAGAGGAAGAACATACAGCTGAATTCTCCGTCCCATTCCAAATCAACGCGTAATATACAGCGCAAGAATCACTGGCGACATTGGTTGTTAAGTCCTAGGTGATATAGTTCTGAACAATGATATTCCAACTGTTAGATTTAATAGATTAGCTGATCACCCTGGATCAGTAACCAATAGTTCATATTATTATCAAAAATAGGGTTTTAAGACATTTTTCAAATGCAGGTGATAACAACACTGGATTTGTAAAATACTTTACAGAAAATAAACAAAGGACATGAGCAAGTATGAACTTGCCTTTTGTGATTGCAAGATTATGCACTCACGATCTTCGAGTCAGTATAAGATCAAAAATCTGAAATTAGCATCATTGGTCCGGTAAGGACTAATGTTTTAAATAAGCAATATGCTTTTATGCATAAGTAATGTGATGGACGTTCTAAACGCAAATCCCGGGAATAAAGTTGTCCTAGGGTTTGGATTCCGGAAATGGTTACTTTGGAATGTGTGGTCCTTTTAGATAAGTTTCACATTTATGCTTTTATTAGAGCTTATGAGTGTGTGTGAGCAACACATATTTATGTAGCAATAAAATATACACCTATGAATGCTAGTCAAGATTGCTTATACAAGAGTTCTTGTTTGAAGTGGCAAAAATGATAACCTTCTAAGAAAAGGTTTCTCTTCTAAGGTCTAAACAAGCTTTGTGGTTAGTTAGTGGTGTTTGATGTTATTGGTTTGCTCAAATGGTTTGGCTTGAGTTGCTTTATAACTTAACTACTTCAGACCAAAGTTAACTATAAAACATATAGTAATGTTATTGTATTATATTTTGATTCTTGGAGACTAAAGTTAACTTTAAAATATAGATAGTTTTGAAGGTTTAATATTTATAACATTTGTGTCTTGTGTATCTGGAATTTTTCCTTTAGGTTACTTAATAGTAGTGATTCTTTTACTTAGTGTAGTGGTTTCTTGATTTTTATAATGGAGTAGTATCATTTATCTTTTATAAAGGAGTGGTTGGGGTTTATAAACCAAAATATAATATTACTTAACTACTTTTGAACTTTTATAGTGTTGTGGTAGTTTTCGTAATTTGGTGGTTAACATGGTTTAGAAAAGGTTTGGTGTATTCATAAGTTGTTCTTTAAGGTTTTTATTATAAGTGGGAATCTTTTTAGAATATGATCTTCATTTAAGGTTGAAGATAATTTAATAAAAAGGTATTTATAATGTTTTAAATTATTATGGCTTCATATTATTAATATTTAAGACTAATACTATTTATTATATTTAATTTACTCATTTTAGAAATATTAACATATTTTATTTATCCTTATATGAATTATTAATGAAGTAAATAAGTTTAAATTTGAGTTATTAAAGTATTTGAATTTTTATTCATCTCAAAAGTGGAATTTTATATTTTTAATATGTAAATATTATTTTTGTGATCATTTTGGTATATTACATTTATTTTTGTGATTTAAAAATAATAAGATATGATTTTTACAATTCTTATTACTTTATAATTACTTAATAAATAATAAATATTTACTTAAGTGAAATAGTAATACATGATTATAGTTTTAAATTATACTTCTTATTTTTCTAAGATTTTTGGTAATTTATTTATATTTTTAATATTTACCATTATTAGAATATGAATTATCAAAGCTTTATTACTTGTAAAACCTTTATTAAATAATATTTATTTAAATAATCAACATAATAATATTTGATAATAAGTTTAATTTGTATATTTTATTTTTCTCCAAATTTTCATATATTATACATATTTTTCTGAATTGTAAATCAAAAGTTATTAATTAAACAAGGTTTAATCATTTATTTGATTTCTGGAATATTAATAATTAGGTTTATAACATTTTATTTATTTCTTAGAGAGGAAATACTTTTTACACCGCACCTCAATCTAGCCTCAGTCACTGACTAGTGGGCCATTGTCCACCTCAGACCTCAGGTTAAAGAAATTGCATTTGTTACCGATTGGTTAGCTACCCCCAGTCAATGACATATGGGCCCTAGGCCATGTCATCAGCCACGCGAGACAAGACTAGTTAAACAAGCTGACGTGGTTCGATCCTGAGGTGAGCATGACGTAACGATGGCGTCAGCACCACCACCGCCGCCAGTGGTTGGTTGCCGGCGACGATCTACTGCGCCCTAGCAAGCGAAATAAGCCTAGTTTGAAACAGTGCATCGTGCTGAGTCCTAAAGTGGCGACGCCGCTCAGAAATGGTCACCGGAGCCTCAGCTCCGATGGTGACATACAGTGAGACAGAGATTTACATCGAGATAAAGCGATTCAAGGATGCTGGAAGGTTCAGGAACTCACCCTGATGACGATAGAGCGGTCGAGGAGGCTTGGGGAGGCGTGACGACGGTGAATCGATGGTAATGGCCACGGCGGCCGAGGAAAGGAATGCTCGATTTCACATGATTCCCCGCGAGCGGGCCTCCGTGCTTGGTCCTAGTTGGTTCAGTCCACAACGACGCGTCCAGCGGTGGCTACCACGAGGGGAGGGGTGGTCGAAGTTAGCCAGAACGATGAACTCCGACGAGCTAGATTTTCGGGTGCGGAAGGGAAATGAGTCTAGAGAGCAAGATTGGGGATGAGGATGAGCAGGGATGTCGCGGTGGCCTTCTTATCCTCTCTTGGCGATGGCGGCGTTGATCTTGGCGCAACAACGACGATGACGACATCGGGCGGCGGCGAGCTCCTCCAGTGAGCTGCCTGTGTGCGTGAGGATGACGACGACAACTGTTTTGCGGATAACCCCGTGGCGCTTCTTTTAGCTCAACCCGCGGTCCTCTCCTGACACCACTTGTCAGTCATAGATGGAAACGAACTGGGCTCGGTGCTGTGCTTTTGTGGGCTGCATATGGCGTTAGGTAAGCAGGTAGGGTTGGGCTATGGCCTTGTTTGGTTTTTTATTTGTTTTACCTTTTTCTATTTCCTGTTTTCCTATTCAGATTTGAATTTGATTTATATTTTGAACCTTTCTTTGTATGATTTATTTGCTGGATATTTGCAACAATACTAAAATATATTTGGTATCCTTTGTGAACTTTTATTATATCATCTTTTTGTATTTCTTTTATTTACTCAATATGAACCCCTTTTTAATAGTTTGTAGAAAATTTTATTATTATTTTTCTCTCCCATTTTAGTTAGAGATTTCTTGAATGATATATTCTTATTTGTTTATAAACTTAACTCTAGTTGGCTCATAGTTTGAATAGAAACTTTTATATGTATAATGATCCTATATCATTATTTGATGCATGAAATATAAAAGACATTGATATGGTTATTACTACTCCCATTAATTTGGAAAATGGCAATGTATATATTCTATTGTGATAAATAAAGAAGTTTAAGGTTTTGAATTATGAATATCTACTCTAGGGTTTAGGGTTTTTATTATACTTAGATTCCTTTTTGGATATGAGTAAAGAATTAATAACTAAGCATATTGTCTCATGTTTGTGATATTTGATGACATGACCTTTTATAATAGGGAGTTATAATTAGAATGTTTTATAGAAAGGATTTGGTAAAGATATACTTATAGGATTTGCTATAGGAAAATATTCCTATGAAGTGTGATAGATATAAGATGATGGGTCAATAACCTGAAATGGATATTATGTATAGTCTTAAGATTTAGAGCTGGTTGATTAGCAAGAATTACTGTCTTTCATAATTCATAATTCTAGACTTCTTATTAAGTAATTCCTTTCCTAGATATACTACCTTTTCCTATCTATCATCATGGTTATTCTGATGAGGTTTACTTCATAGAAATATTCTTATTCACTAATTAACCTTCTAAACTCATGGATGAATCCAATGAGTTTGATACTCAAGTATTCCATAACTTCCTCATATCTTTACTTGGTTGTATCTACTACTCTAATGTTGATAGTCTTCCATCCAACAAGTAGTTCCTTCAAACTCTAATCATAATCTTCCTTGATCATTTATCACTAATGTATCTCTAATAGGTGTATGCATCCAACTACCTTTATCTAAAGTTAACTATTCTTTAAAATGACTAACACCACTTCTAAAACTCCATGCTACACTAGCTTTTATTGAATAATATCATCCTATATTCACTTAACTCTAATGACTTACACTTCAATCCATAACTTAGATTTATGTGGTTTGTAATGACTACTCTAGGATCACTTATCTCTACTAAGGTTCCAGTTATGTTCTACCCACCAGTATTACTTATATTAAATATAAGCATTCTATATTGGTGGCTAAAGCATTACCATTATGATCCTTTAAACATTTATTGCTTAAGTTCTTAGTTGGCTAAGCAAGGCTTTATCAATCCTACTTTTCATTGTCTTTAAATTATCTTCTTAGTGTCTCATATTGGATTAAGGTTATTAATGGACTATGCCCTCTTTAAAAGATTTAAGTAGATATTATGATAAGATCAAGAAATAGTATATCAAGGAATCATAGTTAAAGAATTTGTGAATCAATGGGGAATTACCCAACATTGATGAACAACTTAGATTAAGATAAGTTCCATAAAGATTGCTATAGAAAGAAAGATATATAGTAGATGGTATTGACTTAGTCTCTTTCCAACTCCAACTCATTAAAGAGTTTAAGGTTAGGTATTACTATGATACTCATAGTAGGAATAGATAAGAATAAGATAAGTCAGGATTAATCATTTCATTTTTATTATTTTAGTGGTAATCTTAACTCAGTATTCATAGGTTGATTTGATGAATAGTATAAGATGATCCCTTAAGGATCATATATGAATCATTTAAGTAATGTATTATGAGTGACATTTTATTATATCTGGTCTACCCTTAGACCAAATCATGTTTAACCAAATAAGGTTTTAGCAAAGGTCACATTGAAACTTATCGCAGTTAGGTTGCAAGTGTTAACTTGCATAGGTCAACTTGGTTAGTAAGGCTTGCCTTGTGCAGAGCAGTGGTTGAAGTTCTCCTCGGCTTCTTCCTCGTAGTATCGTCCTTCCTCCTCGTATCCTTGGTTGGTACTAGCGTCTATAAATAAATACAAGGTACACAATCACCAAACAATTCTTAACTATTTTCAATCATCACACAAAGGTGTATTATAGATGATCTAGCATCATCACCTATATTACAAGATTAAAGCATTTGTCTTATTTATTTTAATTTGAGAAAAGTAATTTCTACTCATTGAAAAACTACTTAAGATTTAATATTCTCCAACTCCAAACATGGGATCATGTTGACACATGTCATCACCACATATTTCAGTACATGGGAATGTGATTTAAAGTGGTGTCACAATTTAATAAGGTTTAACCTTTTTATTTCAAATAAATAAAGTGACTAGAAATGCCTATGTGGCATTCTTTTGTTGTTTGAACATTATTCCTGTAAGTAAACCCAAATGTTTTTATATATTCTGAAAGGTATGATCAAATGTGATTTTGAGAGTTGGAATCAACTGAAAAGCTATTATGGTTAAATTTTAAAAAATGTTTGAATGCAGAAATGCTTCTGACTTGTTATTTTTACCAAGGGTGATATACAGATCCAAATGACTTGAATCCAAGGGGCTTGGATTAAGCATTTTAGTACCTTTCTAACAGAATTGGTTTCATGCAATTTGGTTCACTGAATTGAGCTGGGTTGATTTTTGAATCTAGGGACAGAACTGAGTTTGAATTAAAATAGAAAAATCTAAATTCAAACGGTTGGGCTGCGCGGGAAAGGTTAATGGGCTGGCCCAGTGTCACTCCATAGTGTGGGGCGCAGCTGATGGGGCGGTGTGGTTCGTTGGATTAGAAGGGCGATCAACGGCTGAGGGTCGTCGTGAGACGATGGACTTGTCACCGGCGAGCTTGAACCCTAGCGGCTCAGTGGGGGTGCATAGGGGGCATACCAGGGCTCCAGCGACGACGTCGAGGCGGGCAACGAAGGAGTGGTCGACGGCGAGCTCAGGGATGGTCGAGGCAGCTCCGGGGGTGGTCGAAATCAACGGCTCCCTTCTTCTCCAGAGGCGGCCTGCTCCGACGCAATTCCGGCGAGCTGCTGCTCCTCGTGCTCCGACTAGAGGGTGAAATGATCAATGAGGTGAGGGGAGTGGAATGGTGTGCTTCAATCGGCTGGGGGTCGCCTCCTTTTATAGGATCGACAGCGAGACCGAGAGGGATGGGCAGGCGATGGTGGCGACATGGCTACAGGCGGCTAGAGTCATGGCTGAGGTTGGCGATCGACGGGCGGTCTCCTGGCGATGCTCTAAGACTTGAATGCGAGCTTAGGGGCGGTGGCAATTGGTCGGGAACGTGCGGTGCTATGCGAGGCAGAGCCGGCGAACTCCGCGGCGTGCGGTGGCTACGGAGTACGGGCGATGAAACGACCATGTCTAGTGGTCTCCTGGGACGGTGGGGTTCATGCTGGCGGGCGTCAAGGGCTCGAGGTGGTCGGGTTGAGTGGGAATGGTGCTTGCACGGTGGTGCGCGTCGGCATGGTCGACAGTGGCGCGGTCACGGCGTTCCTGGCGGTTCTTGTCTCTGTCCTTGAGCTAGGGCTGGTCAAGAGGGGGCGGTGAGGCATGGGATACCTCCCAGACAAGGTTGGCACAGCTAGTTCTTCCTCTAGCTTGCTGTCCACACTGGGGTGACATGGTGAGGCTCGGCCTGCTCACCATTGATGGCAATGGCAAGTTCACGGTGATGCCAGAGGTTACTAACTAAGCTAGATGATCTACTAGATGTGCTGGGAGCTAGAGAGGGGACAAGGTTGGCCAAATCACTGCTTAAAATAGTGTTTGTGATTTGTTTGATTTGAATCTACCAGCTGTTTGATGAAATGGCCGCAAGAACTTGAGTTCTGAATTTTGAAAAGATTTTTGGTGGGTGTGCTAGGCATGTGTTTAGGATTCCGTGGGTGCTTGGGTTTTGAAAATTGAACTTGTTTGAGTGGTTTTTGAAATAGTGGGATCTTCCCATCTGAGATAGATTCAATTTTAAATTGTCATTTAATCTTAGTATTTGAATGTTTTTGGATGATCACAAAGTGGGCCTTGGTACCTTATTATGAGTACTAACAAGGGGTGCAAAGATCCACAAATGTTTCTGTTGAGTTTTGAAAATATAGATAGCCAAAGTAGGCATGAGAGTTAATTTGGCAAAAATGACCATTCACTTCATTTGTTTATTTTGAGTTGTTTGTCTTTGGGAAAAGTTTGGGGATTGTTTAGATGATGTTTATTTCACCTAAGATTCATTTTACAAGCAAGGAAACACAGAACCATGGCAATTCAAAAGAATCCAAATTTTGAATACACACACTTATGAATGCTTTCATATTTTTAGTTGGAAAAGTTTTTGTTAGCCCTAATTTTGATGATTAGAGTTTGATGATCCAAGTTTAATATTTTTGGGATGTTACAAACCTTCCCCCCTTAAACAAAATCTCGTCCCGAGATTTGAAAAAGGATGAAAAAGATTACCTAGGATTTGAAGAGATCGGGAAACTCCATCCTGATATGATCTTCGCGCTCCCAGGTAGCTTCTTCTTCTGTGTGGTTGATCCACTGAATCTTGAGAAACTTGATGCTTCGGGTTCTGGTAGTTCTGAAAGCTTCTTCCAAAATATGGATGGGTACTTCGGGATAGATCAGGTCATTGTTGATTTCTATGGTCCAATGATCAATGTTCTTGAACACTTCAGTCTTCTCCGGAACTTCGAGGCACTTGTGAAGTAATGAGATATGGAACACATTGTGCACGGCTGACATCTCTTCGGGTAGTTCCAATTGATACGACACTTCTCCTCGATGGTTCAAAATCTTGAAGGGGCCGATATATCTGGGGGCTAACTTTCCCTTCAATTGGAAACGCTGCATTCCCTTTAATGGCGACACTTTCAGATACACAAACTCTCCGATGTTCAAGGCGAGGTCTCGACGTCTCTTGTCGGCTAACTCTTCTGTCTTGACTGTGCGGTCTTGAGGTGCTCCCGAATCTTGTGAACCTTCTCTTCTACTTCTCGTAGGATGCCGGGTCTGAAAATCTGACTCTCTCCTACTTCCGACCAGTTCAAAGGGGTGCGACACCTCCTTCCATACATGAACTCAAATGGGGCCATTTGCAAACTAGCTTGATAACTATTGTTGTATGAAAATTCTGCGAATGGCAGACAGTCTTCGCATTTAGATCCATACTCTAACACACATGCTCTCAACATATCTTTGAGTATTTGATTTACTCACTCCGTTTGTCCGTCGGTCTGAGGGTGATAACCGGTGCTAAAATCTAGTCGGGTTCCTAAACCTTCTTGGACTTTCTTCCAGAATCTCGAGGTAAAGTGAGTTCCTTGATCCGATACGATGTTCTTGGGGACTCCGTGCAAACTGACGATTGTAGCGATGTATAACTCCGCTAGCTTCTAACTCTGATATGTGGTCTTGACTGGTAAGAAATGGGCGACTTTGGACAATCTGTCCACTATGACGCAGATAGAGTCATTTCCCCTACTAGAAGTAGGCAATCCGGTGATGAAGTCCATTCCAACGGAATCCCATTTCCATTCTGAAATTTGCAGGGGTTGCAACAATCCAGCGGGTCTTTGATGTCCCGCCTTGACTCTTTGACATATATCACACTTGGCGATATAGCTTCCGATTTATCTCTTCATCTTATGCCAACAAAATTGCTCTTTCAAATCTTGATACATCTTCGTTCCTCCGGGGTGGATAGAATAAAGAGTATCATGAGCTTCCTTCAGGATAACTTCTTTTAACTCAGAATCTGCTGGTACACAAAGACGTCCTTTGTACCATAGAACTCCTTCTTCGTCTTCGGTGAATCCGGGTACTTTGCATGTACCGATATGACGCTTGATTTCGTCGATACTAGCATTTCCTTTCTGCGCCTCCTTCATCTGACTGATCAAAGTGGGTTTAAGTTCTATGCTAGCCAAAATCCTTCACTCACTAATTCCATTCGGAAATCTTCCATCTCTTTGTGCAGGCTTGGTTACTCCTTCAAAATCATGGAGTTCAAGCGGCACGACAATCTGCTAAGGGCATCTACTACCTCATTGGCTTTACCGGGGTGATAGTGAATGTCTAGGTCATAATCCTTGATTAGCTCAATCCATATTCTCTGTCTCATATTCAGCTCCTTTTGAGTGAATATATACTCCAGGCTCTTGTGATCCGAATAAATCTCACAACGGTTTCCCATCAGGTAGTGCCTCCATGTCTTCAGGGCTAGAACTACAGCTGCGAGCTCGAGGTCATGGGTTGGATAGTTCTGCTCATGTTGTTTCAGTTGTCGGGATAGATAAGATATAACTTTTCCTTCTTGCATTAGCACACATCCGAGGCCGATCTTGGATGCATCACAATATACGTCAAAGGTCTTCGTGATATCCGGCATGATTAATATTGGGGCTAAAATTAATATCCTCTTGAGTTCTTGAAAACTCGCTTCACATTTGTCCGTCCATTCAAACTTCTTGTCCTTCTTCAGCAATTGGGTCATGGGTCTGGCGATACTCGAGAATCCTTCTACGAACTTGCGGTAGTATCCCGCCAATCCGAGAAATGCACGAACTTGGGTTTGAGTGGTTGGGGCTTGCCAATCTTCGACATCTTTCACCTTTGCAGTGTCAACGGCAATTCCTCCGACTAATACAATGTGACCGATGAATACTACCTCCTATAACCAGAATTCACATTTTCTAAACTTGGCATACAACTGATGCTCTCTAAGGGTTCCAAGAATGGTCCTTAGGTGTAGCTCATGTTCTTCTTCTAATTTGGAATAAATCAGAATGTCATCGATGAAAACAACGACAAACTTATCCAGGAAGTCCATAAAAATCTTATTCATGAGATTCATGAAATAAGCGGGGGCATTGGTTAGTCCAAAATACATGACAGTATACTCGTATACTCATATAATCCATATCTGGTGGTAAAGGCAGTCTTGGGAATATCCTCTGCGTGAATCTTGAGTTGATGATAGCCAGTTTTAAGATCAATCTTAGAAAACACTTTGGCACCAGTCAACTGATCAAACAAATCTTCTATCTTGGGAAATGGGTACTTGTTCTTGATAGTGACATTATTCAACTTCCGATAATCCGTACACAAACGGTTAACTCCATCTTTCTTGTCCACGAACAAAACAGGTGATCTCCAAGGTGACGCACTTGGTTGAATCAATCCAATTTCCAACATGGCATCTAGTTGCTTCTTCAGTTCTGCTAGTTCAGACGGGTTCATACTATATGGTCTCTGGGCTATGGGTCCTGTTCCGGGGATTAGTTCAATGATAAACTCGATATCCCGATCTGGGGGCATACCGGGCAAAACATCTGGAAATACATCGGGGTATTCACAGACTATCCGGACTTGGTTAATGGTAGGTTGGGCTATACTATTGTTGCACTTGAATTGACGAGGTAAGGATTGAGATACATGCTTGACTGATACTCCAGCTGTACTGGTCATGGTTATGGCTTTCTTGGCACAATCAATTAATCCTTTATGTTTAGACATCCAATCCATTCCTAGTACTACTTCCAAACCTTTAGTTCCGAGTACTATCAGATTAGCATAAAAATCTATGCCATGGATTCGGATAGGGACGTCTTTGCAAATTTGCCTAGCTTTGGTGGTTGAACCGGGGATTTGAACAATCATAACATGCTTCAATTTGGTTGGTTGAATCTTACTAGTGCATGCAAATTCTTCGGTGACAAATGAGTGTGATGCACCAGAATCAAACAACACTCTAGCAAGTACTGAATTAACAGAAAACATACCCAGCACGACGTCTGGCGCTTCCTGGGCTTCTTCAGCATGCATGAGAAAAAGACGGCCGTTGCGGTTGAGTGAATTCCCTGGGGCAAACCTTCTTCCTGGCTAAACACGACACTGCTGCTGAGCTAGGGCATTTGCATTGGGGGCTGCGGCATTCTTCTTGGGGCACTCATTGGAGTAGTGACCCTTATTTCCACAGTCATAACAAGTCACTTGTGACTTGTCCTTTGCTGCAACAGGCACAACATTGCTTCCAGTCCTCGAGGCAGTGTTGGTGTTGGCGGCAGCATTGTTGTTGTTGAACTTGGGTGGTGCACGGTTGAAATTGTTAGAGTTGACGGGGTTGTTGTGATTTCCTCCGGACCCTGGGTTCCCACGGTTGGGATAGGTCGAACGGTTCATCGGGGGTCTGTTGGTTCTCAAGGCAAATCCTGGAGATGGGTTAGGGCGATACTTTGGTGTATGATGGGTTCCTGGCTGATGCATCATGCGACGCTTGTGGTTCTCATGGGCTTGGTTGATCTTTCCTTCCATCTGGATGGCAGAGTCGACAAGGGCTTCAATATCAGCAAAGGGGATATTGACCAACACCCTCTGCATCTCATCGTGCAGACCATTCAAGAATCTCTCTTTCTTCTTGGCTTCAGTGTCGATCTCATCTGGGGCATACCTAGCTAATGACAAGAATTTGTCACGGTATTCCACTACGGTCATCCTTTCTTGCTTCAGTTATCTGAATTCATCTCTCATTCTCTTGATCAAATCCGGTGGCACATGGGTTCTGCTGAACTTGACCTTGAATTCCTCCCAGGTCATCATCTGTCCTCCGGTCATTGCACGAACTTTGTTCCACCATGCTCTTGCATCTCCGGCTAGATAGTGGGTGGCGAACAGAACTTTCTCGTTAGCTTCCACTCTGGCGACTTCCAGGTTGTTCTCCATGGTTTGCAGCCAATCATCTGCATCTAGGGGCTCTTCTGACTTAGTGAAAACAGGTGGGTTGGTGTTCTGGAAATTCTTGAGCTTAGATCCATGGTTATCCTGATTTCCTTGGCCTTGATTGTTGTGGGCTAGATGAGCTATCTGCTGAAGGGTGGCTAAGTTGGCTTGACATTCGGCTCTTTCAGCTTCGCGGTCAGAAACCAACATTTGCAGGATCTACAACATCGGGTCCGGGGATGAACCACTTACTCCGCGAGGCATCTGAAGATTGAGATAGATCATGAGAAAAGAGGGAAATTTCTAAGGTTCAGGGACTTTGAAAAGTTTTTAAAGTTTGACTCAGATTTTCTAGCAACTTGCTTTTCATTCATTCATTCATAGCACACGATACAACACACACCACAACAAAGGAAAAACGGATGGTTTTAAGAACCATTCTGGAAACTACGATACAGTGGGACGGAATACAACTCACTACGCTAGTGCTCAAGTGCTACTACTCCTCGGAGTCGGTGTAATTGTAGGGGTTCGTAGCATGGAAAACAAAATTTTTCTATCGCATACAAACAAACAAGCCAAGATCTATCTACTAGATTGTAGCAACGAGTCGATAGTGGAACTCACCCTCGAAGATTCCAAAGCGGTTAACGAGAGCAGATTCTCGTGGGTGATGTAGTCGTACTCTTTCCGATCTCAAGATCGCGTAGACGATCCTTCCAGCGCCACGTTCCAGCAGCGCTCCCGCAGTCGGTCACACGTTCGGTACTCGACGAAGACCTTCCTCTCCCTTGTTCCAGCAGGCAGCGGAGGTTGTAGCACTCTCCTCGCGATTCCGGCAGCACAACGGCGTGGTACCGGAGGTAGAGGGGAGATCCCGCAGGGCTTCGCCTTAAGCCGGTGCGAGTATGGTGGAGCTTATGAGAGAGGCTATTAGTGGTCTAGTAATTAGACACACCAATTAGAGGGCTCTAAACCAATTAGAAGGCTCTAAACCGAATAGCTCTAAACCGGGGTCTAGATCTAGGGTTTAGGTTTAGAGGATAGGAACTAGTAGTGTTCTAGAGAGGGGAGCCCTGCCCCTCCCTTTATAGGTGGGAGGGCCGGCGGCCAAGGGGAGGAGTCCCTCCCCAAGTCGGCCTTGGGAGGCGCGCCGGCCAAGGGGACTCCTCCCCCAAGTCGGCTTCCACTTCTCCTCCTTCTCCTCTTTCCGAAAACTGGCAGTTTGACCGAAAACTGGCAGTTTGACTTTTTCAATTAGGATTTGAATTAACCCTTTATTTCGGACAGCGAGAACACTTAGTACATGATGCAATCATTCCAACATGCAATGACACATTCATGTACCCCCCTTCCCCCCTTCCGGAGTGCCGGACATTCCGGGACCTTCTAGAATGTTCCCGATGAAAACACCGGAACCATTCCCTAACTCCGAAACGGGACTTTCCTTATATGAATCTTATTCTCCGGACCATTCCGGATCACCTCGTGACATCCCGGATCCCATCCAAGACTCCGAACAACATTCGGTCTCTTTCTCATAATACCATAACTACTCAAACAACGTCGAATCCTTAAGTGTGTCTCCCTACGGTTCGTGAATTATGCGGACATGATCGAGACACTTCTCCGAACAATAACCAATAGAGGAATCTGGAAATTCATATGGCTCCCACATATTTCTACGATTACTTTGCGATCGAATGAACCACTTACATACGATACCAATTTCCCTTTGTCTCACGATATGTTACTTATCCGAGGTTATGATCGTCGGTATCTCTGCATACCTAGTTCAACCTCGTTACTGATAAGTACTCTTTTCTCGTTCCCGTGATATGTGATCCCTTGTGACCCAGTCACATGCTTGCAAGCTAATTGGATGACATTTCACCGAGAGGGCCCAGAGAATATCTATCCGTCATATGGATGGACAAATCCCACTCTTGATCCATGTGTTTCAACCAATACCTTCCGAACACTCAATGCCACCTTTATAGCCACCCTGTTACGGTGTGGTGTTTGATGATATCAAAGCATCCATCCGGTAAAGGTGATATGCATGATCTCATGGTCGAAGGAATTAGGTTACTATGTATCAGAAAGCATATAGCAATTGAACTATTGAAATGACTTGATCTTTATGCTACGCTTATCTATAGGAGTATGTCCATCACATCATTCTCCTAATGATATGATCTTGTTGTTGATAACATCTCAATGTTCATGATAGGGAAACCACAATCATCAATCAACCAACAAGCTAGTGAAGTATAGAGGCTATACTAGGGACTTCAAATTAAGTTTACAAATCACACAAGTATTAATGGTTTCCTTGTTAATACTATTATAGCATGAATGTAAACATTTATCATAAGTGTGAAGATATGATAATAACCACTTTATTATTGCCTCTTGGGCATATCTCCAACAGTCTCCCACTTGCACTAGAGTCAATAATCTAGTTTCAAACTTTTGTGTATATAACACCTATGGCTTTCCGGTGTTGTATGTACACGATTGCTAGTGGTCAACTGATCTCCGGATCTGACACTTCCAGGTCCGTGTGTAATTGCATGTCTTTGCGTCTCTACGCATCACTCATTCTCTAATGAGATGGCTTTGTATAAATTTGGTATTTCGGTGTGACCTTTAGCTCTTTGGGGTTAAAACATGTTGATAATATTGTCGCACAATATATCTTCATAGTATTATCCCACTGTGAACTACACCTAGTTTGATAACAAACTTCTTGACACAAATGCCCTCTTTTGCTGCTATAATAGCAGTCATATACTCAGCCTTTTGTTGTAGTATCTGTCACAATGTCTTAACTTTGGAAATCATCCAAATCCATTATGGAACTCACTTTCCATTATATTGTACCACCCTTAGTTTAGATTGAGATAAACTTAATTTGTACTTTGTGACAAAGCTAGTATCAATGTAGTACTTTTACAATGAACTAACCATCTATTTGTCACTTCTACAAATATTATACTCTTAGTTCTTTCAGAAGATCATAAGAATATCCTTACTATTGTCCAATGATCATCTTACGAATCATTCTGGTATATGCTCACAACATTTAGAGCATAGGACATATCTGGATTTGTACATATCACAGTATGATTGATATAAATACTCTTTGTGATTTCATACATCAAGTATCAATCTATACTTGATTATTTGTTTCACTTTACCAAATGTCAATACACTTGAATATATCATCAACATTGAACTCATTCAATCCTTTCTGTGCGACAAGAACCTTCTCTTGTAGTTTCTATATTGAACTCATTCAATATCTTGTCTATGTACTTCTGGCACAACCATATTAGCGTCTATTGATGCCAAATATCTGGGTTTTGCCTAAGTCTTTCATCGGGATGAAATTCTTAATATGTGTTAATAAAAGATACATTATTTCCAATCAACAATATGTCTTCCACATAATGTATTAGAAACATGTCTTAGCGCTCCCACTTAATTTCTTGCAAATGCAAGCATCTTCATTGTCTCCGATGAAATTAAACTCTTTTAACAGTTTCATCATAGTGAAGATTCCAACTCCGCTATGCTTACTTCAACCATTGAAGTTTGCATATGTTTTTAGCATCCTTTGAATTAACAAAACCCTTTGGACCGTGTCATGCACACGTCCTAGGTAACCATTCTATTAGAAGAACTTGTTTTGTTTATTCTACTACCACATAACAAATTATATGTATTGGTTGCTACATTAATCCGTCTAGACTAAAAATCGCTATGAAAGATCAAATCTTGTCATATACAACTTGTTGTGAACTCTTTCCCAACATGTCGACTATTTTATAGATGTAAAACATCCATGTCTATTTCTTTATAGATCCAGACACAATTGTAAGGTCTTACACCTTTCTCGAGGGTCCTTCAAGTTCAAAACTTGATTTCTCGTGTATGGAACTATCACGGATTTTATGGCTTCAAGCCATTTTACGGAGTCAGGGCCCATCATCGCTTCTCTGCATGTAGTCGGTTCATTATTCTCAAATAATGTTTCAACCCTCAAATCTTGGTATTTGATTGTTCATCCGACCTACTTGTTTCAATAGGAACTTAGATCTCTGTGACCACAACATTTGAGGTACGTGAGCCATGAGCATTGTTGCCGCCTCCGGAACATTTTTCGGTGCTGCGCAACTCTGCACATACAGCTAAGGTTATTTTAACCTTATCAAAGTTCTAATGTCCTCCCACTTAACTTTTCACGAAAAATTTCTTCTCAAAGAAACTTGACGTTCTAAGCAACAAACACTTTTGTCTCCGGTGTTTTATGGAGGAATACTTAACAGTAATACAAAGACAGGTTTATCCGACTTTGGTTGCAAACATCTTTCTTATGCATAGCATACCAATGTTTAAGAAAGGACTACTTGGGTTTTATCCCAAACCATAACTTTATATGGTGTCATTTCAACGGATTATGATGAAGCTCTTTTCAGTGGAAAAACGGTAATCTCTAAAGCTTTTAATCTTTAAAATACAATGGCAGTTTTATGAATTATACCTTTGATCTTACCATGTCAAACAAGGTTTAATTACATATCTCGAACGCTCCATACTCTTATGGTGTTTCGGGAAATGCAAATCCACGGAACGATTCCTTAAATCTTAGGTATTATGCTAAACTTGTAACTCAAATATCTTCCTTTATGATCTTTATCATAAACTGTTTATATTCTTGTTACAATGATTTTGCACTTCATCTTGAAAGTCTTTGAACTTTTCAAATGTTTCATACTTCATCCTTATTAAGTAAATATTCATATATTCACTCAAATTTTCGGAGAAAGCATATGAAGTTGAAATCCATCGCTCTTGTCTACACATAATGGAGTTCGTACAACAATATGCACAAGTTCCAATAAGCTAGTCTTTCGTTCCCTTTTGGCCTATGAACGAAGTTTTAATTATCTCTAGGAAAGTTTCACAAGCGTCATTTGATCAAAAATCAGAAGACTCCAAAATTCCATCCACATGGAGTTTCTTCATGTTATCTTTCCAATATAATTCAAACAGCGATGTCACTTCCTAAGTGATCTTTCAATCAATTTGTCTTTCGACATTTTTAGCACTAGTTTTATGGATGTGATGTCTCCAACGAGATTTGCGAATCATCCATCTTTTATGGATTACGGCAATTATTTGAACAATCCTTTTGTTCTCATAATACCTGATAAAACAAATCTTTGAAGGCAAGCTTTGATGTTTAACAAGCAACACAATAACCCTTTATTTTGTTCTTGATGAACATCATCACATATTCTTTTGCTAGTTACTTAGGCCATTGTAGTTCATGAATTGTGTTGTTTCGTATGACGATTCACACCAACAAATTCAGTATCAAATACTTAAGAACCACATTGTTTAACAAGCAAAGAATATAGCCATAACATGTATATCATCTATATACTTAAACTGAACGATTCTAGTCTTTTCTTTTCTGCCATATATTTATGAGATTTTCTTTCAGTATTTCCTTTTCTGTTTGAAAGAATCTATTAACATCAATAGTGGAGTCATACATATGACATATAGTCCAAAGCGTGTATAATTAAATACCAATGTCTTTGGACTTGCACTTTGAAGTAGATCACCATCATCAAATATTTGGTGTTCTTTCAAATTCCTTTCTTTAGTAATCTCTTGGTGTAGTAAACATTTCACCTACATCAAATATTCACCCTTATCATGGAATTGTCCATGATCAAGCTACTTTTAGCTTATAACGATGAATTATGAGTATAATGTTGCTATCCAAAACCTTTTGGAGGATTAGGACAACAAGTGTCTCCAACCTTTTGCAAATTCTCATCAAATATGAGAACATGACTTTTGCCATATTATACTCTATCATGTTGCAACCAAAACTTCGTTTCAGATATCACAATATCTTCCACACATCATGGTTTCTGAAACAACTCTTTCAGATCCTAGATAACCTTGATATTAAGGGAATCCTTTGAATATCAAGAATCATGGATACAAACATGATACTTATTTACTAACACTTGGAATTGTTACTCTTGATTTAATACTAATTATTAAACTTCATGGAGTAACCGGAACTTACTGAAAGTTTGCAATAGGACTTTTAAACTTTAGATTAACACTTCAAAACAATACGATACCAGTTCGTAAAGTAACTAACCAGAATTCTATAGTTCTATTATCTCAATTATAACTAAGCGCAAGGTGGTAAACTGATGCCAATGACTACAACAACTATGCAAATTCACTTTGATTTAGTTTATGATAAATTGAGTTCTAATTAATAATTAAATTAATCTAGGTGAACTCCCACTCAAAACAATATCCCTCACATTGTTTTAGTGATCACACGAACCAAATCCACTACATCAACACCGATCATCACGAGAGCTGATATAGTTTTAATGGCGAACAATCATCATGTTCATCATATCTACTATATGATTCATGCTTTGCCTTTCGGCGATCCGTGTTCCTGAGGCCATGTCTGTACATGCTAGGCTCGTCAAGATCAAACCTTAGCTTCCGCATAAGCAAATCTGGCTTGCTTACGTTGTATTCACCCGTGGAATCAAAGACACCCGATCATCACGTGGTGCTTCGAAGCAACAAGCTTTAGCAACGGTGCTAACTAAGGGCGAACACTTTAGACTTGAAATTTATGTGCATGAGGGATCATCTTATAATGCTACCGTCGTCTACTAAGCAATACAAGATGCATAAAGGATTAACATCTCATGCAATTCATAATATGTGATATGATATGGCCTTTCTTCTTTGTGCTTCCGATCTCCATCTTCAAGCACGAACATGATCTCCATCATCATCGGCATAGCATCAAGGTCAATGACGCTTCTTCATGGTTGTCGTCCACCAGCTTCAACTATTACAACTATTTTGAATAGACACGCAGGTCTTAACAGAAATTAAAGACAACCATATGGCTCCTGCCGGTTGCCAACTTACAATAAGGAACATTGCATACATCAAATATAATCACAATCATGGCCATATCACATCACTGCACACCCCTGCAAAACAAAGTTAGACGCTTCTACTTTCTTTGCATATTTTACGTGGTTTGGGGCTTTCCATAAGTGTCGTTCTAACCTACGAACAAGAACCACAACATTGATACTAGCATTGTTGATTACCCGTTGTAAATTGGATCTTTACTATGCTAGGAGAAACAGGCACCCGCAAAGCCACTTATGCAATACAAGTTGCATGTCAAGCGTGGAGCAAGTCTCATGAACGATGTCATGTAAGGTTAGCCCGGGCCGCTTCATCCCAACATACCGCAAGATGCAAAGTACACGCAAAGCAATCTACAATAAAAGCATCAACGCCCACAATGACCATTGTGTTCTATTCGTGCAACAGATCTACATATAGACACGGCTCTGATACCACTGTAGGGGTTCGTAGCATGGAAAACAAAATTTTTCTATCGCATACAAACAAACAAGCCAAGATCTATCTACTAGATTGTAGCAACGAGTCGATAGTGGAACTCACCCTCGAAGATTCCAAAGCGGTTAACGAGAGCAGATTCTCGTGGGTGATGTAGTCGTACTCTTTCCGATCTCAAGATCGCGTAGACGATCCTTCCAGCGCCACGTTCCAGCAGCGCTCCCGCAGTCGGTCACACGTTCGGTACTCGACGAAGACCTTCCTCTCCCTTGTTCCAGCAGGCAGCGGAGGTTGTAGCACTCTCCTCGCGATTCCGGCAGCACAACGGCGTGGTACCGGAGGTAGAGGGGAGATCCCGCAGGGCTTCGCCTTAAGCCGGTGCGAGTATGGTGGAGCTTATGAGAGAGGCTATTAGTGGTCTAGTAATTAGACACACCAATTAGAGGGCTCTAAACCAATTAGAAGGCTCTAAACCGAATAGCTCTAAACCGGGGTCTAGATCTAGGGTTTAGGTTTAGAGGATAGGAACTAGTAGTGTTCTAGAGAGGGGAGCCCTGCCCCTCCCTTTATAGGTGGGAGGGCCGGCGGCCAAGGGGAGGAGTCCCTCCCCAAGTCGGCCTTGGGAGGCGCGCCGGCCAAGGGGACTCCTCCCCCAAGTCGGCTTCCACTTCTCCTCCTTCTCCTCTTTCCGAAAACTGGCAGTTTGACCGAAAACTGGCAGTTTGACTTTTTCAATTAGGATTTGAATTAACCCTTTATTTCGGACAGCGAGAACACTTAGTACATGATGCAATCATTCCAACATGCAATGACACATTCATGTACCCCCCTTCCCCCCTTCCGGAGTGCCGGACATTCCGGGACCTTCTAGAATGTTCCCGATGAAAACACCGGAACCATTCCCTAACTCCGAAACGGGACTTTCCTTATATGAATCTTATTCTCCGGACCATTCCGGATCACCTCGTGACATCCCGGATCCCATCCAAGACTCCGAACAACATTCGGTCTCTTTCTCATAATACCATAACTACTCAAACAACGTCGAATCCTTAAGTGTGTCTCCCTACGGTTCGTGAATTATGCGGACATGATCGAGACACTTCTCCGAACAATAACCAATAGAGGAATCTGGAAATTCATATGGCTCCCACATATTTCTACGATTACTTTGCGATCGAATGAACCACTTACATACGATACCAATTTCCCTTTGTCTCACGATATGTTACTTATCCGAGGTTATGATCGTCGGTATCTCTGCATACCTAGTTCAACCTCGTTACTGATAAGTACTCTTTTCTCGTTCCCGTGATATGTGATCCCTTGTGACCCAGTCACATGCTTGCAAGCTAATTGGATGACATTTCACCGAGAGGGCCCAGAGAATATCTATCCGTCATATGGATGGACAAATCCCACTCTTGATCCATGTGTTTCAACCAATACCTTCCGAACACTCAATGCCACCTTTATAGCCACCCTGTTACGGTGTGGTGTTTGATGATATCAAAGCATCCATCCGGTAAAGGTGATATGCATGATCTCATGGTCGAAGGAATTAGGTTACTATGTATCAGAAAGCATATAGCAATTGAACTATTGAAATGACTTGATCTTTATGCTACGCTTATCTATAGGAGTATGTCCATCACATCATTCTCCTAATGATATGATCTTGTTGTTGATAACATCTCAATGTTCATGATAGGGAAACCACAATCATCAATCAACCAACAAGCTAGTGAAGTATAGAGGCTATACTAGGGACTTCAAATTAAGTTTACAAATCACACAAGTATTAATGGTTTCCTTGTTAATACTATTATAGCATGAATGTAAACATTTATCATAAGTGTGAAGATATGATAATAACCACTTTATTATTGCCTCTTGGGCATATCTCCAACAGTAATCATCATTCTCATCATCCTCATCGTCATCGATGAAGGCAAAATCATCCTCATCGGTGAAGAAGTCCATGGCCTGATCTTCCAGAAAATCATCATCATCGCTGAGATAGGAGTAGGGGTCTCCATGAAGGTCTTCTCCGGCATTCTCCCTTTCTTCCAACTGCATGTCTCTCGTGGATGGTCTCCTCCAAATCCGAGATACGGTGGCGAAGACGGGCAATGATGCGCTCCTTCTTGTAGAGCTGACGGCGGCAAGACTTGCGGTCCTTCGCTAGCATGGCGATGGTCTGATCCTTCGTCCTGATGATGGCGGACTTGTGTTTGGAGTAGTCACGGGCATTTTCCAGTTCTTGCTGACGATCGTACATCATGAAGCTAAGGTAGTCCAACTAAGTCTTCAGCTCGTGGTGGTATGGGGCTTCCAGTGGCTGTCCCATAGCATCACGCCTTGGACAAAACTCAAAGCGGGTACCCTTGATCTGATTGATACTCTGCCCACACAGACGGGCAAGAGCTTCCTGCATGGCCCTGGCAAGTCCATCGAGCCAGTTGTTCTCTCTTAAGGTGAACTGAATTCCCTCGGCAGTGCGAGGTTCAATCTTTCCTTAGAGACTCTCATAACCATTTTTACCAAGTATTCCCATCTAAAGTTGATCAAGTTTTATGCTTAGCACTAGCATCTACAAGTGGGGTGAGTACTAATGAGGGGTGGTAAAAAAGTGGGGATTAATTAAGTTCAATCTCATGCCTAAGGATGACATCAAGATTATCTAGCTTAGGCCAAATTTAATGCTCTTTATGGAACCTTCAATTATCTTCCTAGAATCTACAAGTCACTTAAGTAAACTCTAAGAGAAAGCTTTGATAAAGAAATAAAGTATAAAGCTTGCCAGTAAAACTAGGATTGGGTATCATCAAATGTGTCCAACCAAGCATGCTTAGTGCAACGCATAGGTTATCTAACTTTCATAATTGCAAGTGTTAGCTTGCAAGGTTTCAAGTATTGGCTTGCATAAGTATCAGTATAAGCTTGCTAGGTTGCAAGTGTTAGCTTGCATAGGTCAACTTGGTTAGTAAGGCTTGCCTTGTGCAGAGCAGTGGTTGAAGTTCTCCTCGGTTTCTTCCTCGTAGTATCCTCCTTCCTCCTCGTATCCTTGGTTGGTACTAGCGTCTATAAATAAATACGAGGTACACAATCACCAAACAATACTTAACTATTTTCAATCATCACACAAAGGTGTATTATAGATGATCTAGCATCATCACCTATATTACAAGATTAAAGCATTTGTCTTATTTATTTTAATTTGAGAAAAGTAATTTCTACTCATTGAAAAACTACTTAAGATTTAATATTCTCCAACTCCAAACATGGGATCATGTTGACACATGTCATCACCACATATTTCAGTACATGGGAATGTGATTTAAAGTGGTGTCACAATTTAATAAGGTTTAACCTTTTTATTTCAAATAAATAAAGTGACTAGAAATGCCTATGTGGCATTCTTTTGTTGTTTGAACATTATTCCTGTAAGTAAACCCAAATGATTTTATATATTCTGAAAGGTATGATCAAATGTGATTTTTGAGAGTTGGAATCAACTCAAAAGCTATTATGGTTAAATTTTGAAAAATGTTTGAATGCAGAAAAGCTTCTGACTTGTTATTTTTACCAAGGGTGATCTACAGATCCAAATGACTTGAATCCAAGGGGCTTGGATTAAGCATTTTAGTACCTTTCTAACAAAATTGGTTTCATGCAATTTGGTTCATTGAATCGAGATGGGTTGATTTTTGAATCTAGGGACAGAACTGAGTTTGAATTAAAATAGAAAAATCTAAATTCAAACGGTTGGGCTGCGCGGGAAAGGTTAATGGGCCAGCCCAGTGTTACTTCACAGTGTGGGGCGCAGCTGACAGGGGGGTTCCACCAGTCAGTGGCTCATAACACGTGAAGTGGTACGGGGCGGTGTGGTTCGTTGGATTAGAAGGGCGATCAACGGCTGAGGGTCGTCGTCGATGATGAACTTGTCGGCGAGTTCGAACCCTACCGGCTCAGTGGGGGTGCATAGGGGGCATTGTAGGGGTTCGTAGCATGGAAAACAAAAAATTTCTACCCCATGCAAACAAACAAGCCAAGATGTATCTACTAGATTGTAGCAAGGAGTCGATAGAGGAACTCACCCTCGAAGATTCCAAAGCGGTTAACGAGAGCGGATTCTCGTGGGTGATGTAGTCGTACTCTTGCCGATCTCAAGATCGCATAGACGATCCTTCCGGTGCCGCGTTCCGGCAGCGCTTCCGTCGTTGGTCACACATTCGGTACTCGATGAAGACCTTCCTCTCCCTTGTTCCAGCAGGCAGCGGAGGTTGTAGCACTCTCCTCGCGATTCCGACAGCAAGACGGCGTGGCACTGGAAGTAGAGGGGAGATCTCGTAGGGCTTCGCCTTAAGCCGGAGCGAGTATGGTGGACTATGAGAGAGGCCTTGGCGATCTAGGGTTTAGAGGCACCAAGGGAGGAAACTTGGCCGGTGGCTAGGGCTTGGGGAGAGCCCCAACTCGGCGGCTAGGAGGAAAACCTAGGACCGCGGCGACTTGAGGTTGCCGGCGGCTAGGGCTAGGGTTTGGGTGGTGTTGGGTGTAGGGAAGAGGGGCAGCCCCGCCCCTCCTTTTATAGGTGGGAGGGCGCGGCCAAGGGGAAGGGAGTCCTCCCCCAAGTCGGCCTCCTTGGCCGGCGGGTGGAGGGATAGGAACTCCTCCCCAAGTAGGTTTCCTACTCTCCCTCCACCAAGCAAAACTGCCATTTGACTTCTCAAATTGGCATTTGACTTTTCAAACTAGGATTTGATTTCTCCCTTTATTTTGCCCAGCCATGATACCTAGTACATGATGCAACCATTCCACATTGTCATGACACATTCATGTACCCTTCCCCTCTGGAGTGCCGGACCTTCCGGAACCTTCTAGAACATTCCCGATGAAAACACCGGAATCATTCCCCAACTCCGAAACAGGACTTTCCTTATATGAATCTTATTCTCCGGATCATTACGGATCTCCTCGTGATATCCCGAATCCCATCCGAGACTCCGAACAACATTCGGTCTCTTACTCATCATTCCATAACTACTCAACAACATCGAATCCTTAAGTGTGTCTCCCTACGGTCCATGAATTATGCGGACATGATCGAGACACTTCTCCGAACAATAACCAATAGAGGAATCTGGAAATTCATATGGCTCCCACATATTTATACGATTAATTTGCGATCGAATGAACCACTTACATACGATACCAATTTCCCTTTGTCTCACGATAGTTTACTTATCCGAGGTTTTGATCGTCGGTATCTCTGCATACCTAGTTCAACCTCGTTACCGATAAGTACTCTTTTCTCGTTCCCGTGGTATGTGATCCCTTGTGAGCCAGTCACATGCTTGCAAGCTAATTGGATGACATTCCACCGAGAGGGCCCAGAGTATATCTATCCGTCATATGGATGGACAAATCCCACTCTTGATCCATGTGTCTCAACCCATACTTTCCGAACACTCAATGCCACCTTTATAGACACCCAGTTATGGTGTGGTGTTTGATGTCATCAAAGCATCCTTCCGGTGATGGTGATTAGCATGATCTCATGGTCGAAGGAATTAGGTTACTATGTATCAGAAAGCTTATAGCAATTGAACTATTAAAATGACTTGATCTTTATGCTACGCTTACCTATAGGAGTATGTCCATCATACCATTCTCCTAATGATATGATCTTGTTGTTAATAACATCTCAATGTTCATGATAGGGAAACCACAATCATCTATTAACCAACAAGCTAGTATTATGAAGAGGCTTTACTAGGGACTCTATTTTAGTTTACAAATCACACAAGTATTAATGTTTCCTGGTCAATACTATTATAGCATGAATGTAAACATTTATCATAAACACAAAGATATAATAATAACTACATTTATTATTGCCTCTAGGGCATATCTCTAACAGTCTCCCACTTGCACTAGAGTCAACTAATCTAGATTACATGGTAATATACCGAACACCCATGGCAGTTTGGTGTTGGTCATGTTTTGCCCTCGTGAGAGGTTTAGTCAACGGATCCGCCACATTCAGATCTGTGTGCACTTTGCAAATCTTTATGTCACCATCTTGGACATGTTCTCGAATAGCGTGAAAACATAGCTTGAAGTGCTTCAGCTTCTTGTGTGACCTTGGTTCTTGCGCATTGGCTATGGTGCCCATGTTATCATAGTAGATAGACATTGGGTCCAGCGCACTTGGAACCACACCGAGCTCTGTAATGAACTCCTTCATCCATATCGCTTCTTGTGAAGCCTCCGAAGTAGCTATGTATTCCGATTCAGTTGAATATCTCGTCACAACGCTTTGCTTTGCACTCCTCCAGCTAACTGTTGCACCATTCAAAGTAAATACGTATCCAGATTGAGATTTAGAATCATCCGGATCGGTGTTCCAACTAGCATCGGTGTAACCATTAACAACGAGTTGTTCATCACCTCCATAAGAAAGAACCATATCCTTAGTTCTTCTCAAGTACTTAAGGATGTTTTTGACCGCTGTCCAATGATCCACTCCTGGATCACTTTGATACCTATTAGTTAAACTAACAGCATATGCAATGTCGGGTCTAGTACATAGCATGGCATACATTAGAGATCCTATGGCTGAGGCATAGGGAGTCTTACTCATTCTTTCTCTATCTTCTGCCGTTGCAGGACTTTGAGTTTTACTCAAGGTCGTATTGGGCAACATGGGCAAGAACCCTTTCTTGCTATCTTCCATTCCAAATCTCTTTAGAACTTTGTCCAAATATGTACTTTGTGACAATGATATTAGGCATCTCGATCTATCTCTATAAATCTTTATGCCTAATATGTAAGCTGCTTCGCCAAGATCTTTCATTGAAAAACTATTATTCAAATATTCCTTGACACTATTAAGAAGGTCTACATCATTCCCAATCAACAATATGTCATCTACATATAGTATTAAGAATGCTACAGAGCTCCCACTCACTTTCTTGTAAATACAAGCTTCTCCATAAGCTTGTATAAAACCAAAACTTTTGATTACCTTATCAAAACATTGATTCCAACTTCGGGATGCTTGCTTAAACCCATATATGGACCGTTGAAGTTTGCATACCTTGTTAGCATCTTTAGGATCGACAAAACCTTTGGGTTGCATCATATACAACTCTTCATCAATGTCTCCTTTGAGGAATGCTGTTTTGACATCCATCTGCCATATCTCATAATCATAATATACAACGATTGCTAACATAATCCTCACAGACTTTAGCTTCGCTACTGGTGAGAAAGTCTCATCGTAGTCAACTCCTTGAATTTGTCGAAACCCTTTTGCGACAAGTGGAGCTTTATAGACAGTAACATTACCATTAGCATCTCTTTTCTTCTTGAAAATCCATTTGTTCTCGACAGCCTTCCGGCCATCCGGTAAGTCCACCAAAGTCCATACTTGGTTTTCGTACATGGATCCAATTTAGGATTTCATGGCATCTTGCCATTTATTGGAATCTGGGCTCATCATCGCTTCCTCATACGTCGCAGGGTCATCGGTGTTGTCCACCAACATGACACTCATAACGGGATCATACCAATCAGGAGTGGTACGATTTCTCGTTGACCTGCGAGGTTCTGTAGCAACTTCAACCGAAGTTTCATGATCATCATCATTAGCTTCCTCTCTTATTGGTGTAGGCGCCACAAGAACTAATTCCGGTGTTGTGCTACTCACAAGTTCGAGAGAAGGTTCAACAACCTCGTCGAGTTCTACTTTCCTTCCAGTCACTTCTTTTGAGAGAAATTCTTTCTCTAGAAAGGATCCATTTTTGGCAACGAAGATTTTGCCCTCGGATCTATGATAGAAGGTATACCCAATAGTTTCCTTCGGGTATCCTATGAAGACGCATTTTTCCTCTTTGGGTTCAAGCTTGTCCGGTTGTAACTTATTTACATAGGCTTCGCAACCCCAAACTTTAAGGAACGACAATCTAGGTTTCTTCCCAAACCATAATTCATACGGTGTCGTTTTAACGGATTTAGATGGTGCCCTATTTAAAGTGAATGCAGCTGTTTCTAATGCATAACCCCAAAACGATAGCGGTAAATCTGTAAGTGACATCATAGAACGAACCATATCTAAGAGAGTTCGATTACGACGTTCGGACACACCATTACACTGTGGTGTTCCCAGCGGTGTCAATTGTGAAAGTATTCCGCATTTCTTCAAATGCTCGCCAAACTCGTAACTTAGATATTCACCTCCACGATTAGAACGTAGAAATTTAATCTTCTTGTTACGTTGATTATCTACCTCACTTTGAAATTCCTTAAACTTCTCGAAAGTTTCGGACTTATGTTTCATGAAATAGATATACCCATATCTACTCAAGTCATCCGTGAAGGTAAGAACATAACGATAACCACCGTGCGATGCTACACTCATTGGACCACACACATCGGTATGTATGATTTCCAACAAGTCCGTAGCTCGCTCCATCATACCAGAAAATGGAGTCTTAGTCATTTTACCCATCAGACATGCTTCGCATCTTTCAAGTGATTCGAAATCAAGTGATTCAAGAAGTCCATCGGAATGGAGTTTCTTCATACGCTTCACTCCAATATGACCAAGACGACAGTGCCACATATAGGTCGAGTTATCACTTAATTTCAAACGTTTAGCTTCAATGTTATTAATATGTGTATTTCCACTATCGAGATTCAATAAGAATAGACCATCTATCAAAGGTGCATGTGCATAAAACATATTACTCATATAAATCGAAAAACCATTATTCTCGGACTTAAACGAGTAACCGTCTTGCAATAAACATGATCCCGATATAATGTTCATGCTCAACGCAGGCACCAAATAACAATTATTTAAGTATAAAACTAATCCCGATGGTAGATGAATAGGTAGCGTGCCGACCGCGATCACATCAACCTTTGATCCCTTTCCAACGCGCATCATCACCTCGTTCTTCGCTAGCTTCCGCTTATTCTGCAGCACCTGTTTCGAGTTACAAATATGAGCAACCGAACCAATATCAAATACCCAGGCACTACTACGAGTACTAGTGAGATACACATCAATAACATGTATATCGGATATACCTTTGTTCTTGATGTTGCCGTTCTTCAAATCCGCCAAGTACTTTGGGCAATTCCGCTTCCAGTGACCCTCTCCCTTGCAGTAAAAGCACTCAGTATCAGGCTTAGGTCCATCCTTGGTCTTCTTCGCTGGTGCGGCAACTTTCTTACCGCCCTTCTTGAAGTTTCCCTTTTGCTTAGACTTGCCTTTCTTGAATTTGGTGGTCTTATTGACCAACAACACTTGATGCTCTTTCTTGATCTCCACTTCTGCAGATTTCAACATGGAGAAGAGTTCTGGCAACGTCTTGTTCATGTTGTGCATATTGTAGTTCATCACAAAGTTCTTGTAACTTGGTGGTAGTGATTGGAGGACACGGTGAATCCCCAAAGCATTAGGAATCACTATACCCAAGCTTTGGAGTTTGTTTGCGTGCCTAGACATCTTAAGCACGTGCTCACTGACGGAGCTGCCCTCTTCCATCTTGCAGTTAAAGAAATTTTCAGAAGCCTCATAACTCTCAACTGCCGCGTGAGCCTCAAATATCATTTTGAGTTCACGGACAATATCATGTGGTCATGGTTCTCAAACCTTTTCTGAAGCTCCGATTCCAAACCATACAAGATAGCACACTGAACTGTGGAGTACTGATTCTTCCGAGTGAGGTAAACATACTTTACTTCATCGGTAGCATCAGCTACAGGCGGGTCACCCAGTAGTGCATCCAGCACATAGGTCAAATTACCAGCATTGAGGACAATCCTCAAATTGCGGAACCAATCCGCGAAGTTGCTTACATTGTTTTTCAATTTTTTCTTTCTCTAGGAACGCATTAAAATTGATGGTAGGGGCCGCCATTGAACTACAACATATTTGCAATAGCTTAGACTAAGTTTATGACAAATTGAGTTCTAATTAATAGTTAAATTAATCTAGGTGAACTCCCACTCAAAACAATATCCCTCACATTGTTTTAGTGATCACACGAACCAAATCCACCACATCAAAAACCGATCATCACGAGAGTTGATGCAACTTCAATGGCGAACAATCGACATGTTCATCATATCTACTATATGACTCATGCTTTACCTTTCGATGATCTGTGTTCCGAGACCATGTCTGTACATGCTAGGCTCATCAAGATCAAACCTTAGCTTCCGCATGAGCAAATATGGCTTGCTCACGTTGTATACACTTGAAGAATCTAACACACCCGATCATCACGTGGTGCTTCGAAACAACAAGCTTTAGCAATGGTGCTTACTAAGGATGAACACTTTAAAACTTGAAATTTATGTGCTTGAGGGATCATCTTATAATGCTACTGTCGTTAACTAAGCAATACAAGATGCATAAAGGATTAACATCACATGCAATTCATAATATGTGATATGATATGGCCTTTCTTCTTGTGCTTCCGATCTCCATCTTCAAGCACGAACATGATCTCCATCATCACCGGCATTGAGTCAAGGTCAATGGCGTCGTTCCATGGTTATCGTCCACCAGCTTCAACTATTACAACTACTTTGAATAGACACGCGGGTCTTAACAGAATTTAAATACAACCATATGGCTCCTGCCGGTTGCCAACTTACAATAAGGAACATTTCATACATCAAATATAATCACAATCATGGCCATATAACATCACAGCACACCCCTGCAAAACAAAGTTAGACACCTCTAATTTTCTTTGCATATTTTAAGTGGTTTGGGGCTTTCAATAAGTGTCATTCTAACTTACGAACAAGAACCACAACGTTGATGTTTGAACTATCAAATGCCCGTTGTAAATTGGATCTATACTATGATGGGAGAGACAGGCACCCGCAAAGCCACTTATGCAATACAAGTTGCATGTTAAGCGTGGAGCAAGTCTCATGAATGATGTCATGTAAGGTTAGCCCGGGCCGCTTCATCCCATCATACTGCAAGATGCAAAGTACACAAGAAGCAATTGATAATAAAAGCACCACCGCCCACAATGACCATTGTGTTCTACTCGTGCAACAGATATAGATATAGACACGGCTCTGATACCACTGTAGGGGTTCGTAGCATGGAAAACAAAAAATTTCTACCGCATGCAAACAAACAAGCCAAGATCTATCTACTAGATTATAGCAACGAGTCGATAGAGGAACTCACCCTCGAAGATTCCATAGCGGTTAATGAGAGCAGATTCTCGTGGGTGATGTAGTTGTACTCTTGCCGATCTCAAGATCGCATAGACGATCCTTCCGGCGCTGTGTTCCGACAGCACTTCCGCAGTCGGTCACATGTTCGGTACTCGATGAAGACCTTCCTCTCCCTTGTTCCAGCAGGCAGCGGAGTTTGTAGCACTCTCCTCGCGATTCCGGCAGCACGACGGCGTGGTACCTGAAGTAGAGGGGAGATCTCGCAGGGCTTCGCCTTAAGCCGGAGCGAGTATGGTGGACCATGAGAGAGGCCTTGGCAATCTAGGGTTTAGTCGCACCAAGGGAGGAAGCTTGGCCGGTAGCTAGGGCTTGGGGAGAGCCCCAACTCGGCGGCTAGGAGGAAAACCTAGGGCGGCGGCGACTTGAGGTGGCCAGCGGCTAGGACTAGGGTTTGGGTGGTGTTGGGTGTAGGGAAGAGGGGCAGCCCTGCCCCTCCTTTTATAGGTGGGAGGGCACGTCCAAGGGGAAGGGAGTCCTCCTCCAAGTCGGCCTCCTTGGCCGGAGGGTGGAGGGAGAGGAACTCCTCTCCAAGTAGGTTTCCTACTCTCCCTCCACCAAGCAAAACTGTCGTTTGACTTTTCAAATTGGCGTTTGACTTTTCAAACTAGGATTTGATTTCTCCCGTTATTTTGCCCAGCCATGATACCTAGTACATGATGCAACCATTCCACATTGTCATGACACATTCATGTACCCTTCCCCTCCGGAGTGTCGGACCTTCCGGAACCTTCTAGAACATTCCCGATGAAAACACCGGAATCATTCCCCAACTCCGAAACAGGACTTTCCTTATATGAATCTTATTCTCCGGATCATTATGGATCTCCTCGTGATATCCCAGATCCCATCCAAGACTCCGAACAACATTCGGTCTCTTACTCATCATTCCATAACTACTCAACAACATCGAATCCTTAAGTGTGTCTCCCTACGGTCCATGAATTATGCGGACATGATCGAGACACTTCTCTGAACAATAACCAATAGAGGAATCTGGAAATTCATATGGCTCCCACATATTTCTATGATTACTTTGCGATCGAATGAACCACTTACATACGATACCAATTTCCCTTTGTCTCACGATAGTTTACTTATCCGAGGTTTTGATCGTCGGTATCTCTACATACCTAGTTCAACCTCGTTACCGATAAGTACTCTTTTCTCGTTCCCGTGGTATGTGATCCCTTGTGATCTAGTCACATGCTTGCAAGCTAATTGGATGACATTCCACCGAGAGGGCCTAGAGTATATCTATCCGTCATATGGATGGACAAATCCCACTCTTGATCCATGTGTCTCAACCCATACTTTCCAAACACTCAATGCCACCTTTATAGCCACCCAGTTATGGTGTGGTGTTTGATGTCATCAAAGCATCCTTCCGGTGATGGTGATTAGCACGATCTCATGGTCGAAGGAATTAGGTTACTATGTATTAGAAAGCTTATAGCAATTGAACTATTAAAATGACTTGATCTTTATGCTACGCTTATCTATAGGAGTATGTCAATCATACCACTTTCCTAATGATATGATCTTGTTGTTAACAACATCTCAATGTTCATGATAGGGAAACCACAATCATCTATTAACCAACAAGCTAGTATTATGAAGAGGCTTTACTAGGGACTCTATTTTAGTTTACAAATCACACAAGTATTAATGTTTCTTGGTCAATACTATTATAGCATGAATGTAAACATTTATCATAAACACAAAGATATAATAATAACTACATTTATTATTGCCTCTAGGGCATATCTCCAACAGGCATACCAGGGCTCCAGCGACGACGGCAAGGCGGGCAAACGAATGAGTGGTCGACGGCAAGCTCAGGGATGGTCGAGGCAGCTCCGGGCATGGTCGAAATCAACGGCTCCCTTCTTCTCCAGAGGCGGCCTGCTCCGGCGCAATTCCGGCGAGCTGCTGCTCCTCGTGCTCCGGCTAGAGGGTGAAATGATCAGTGAGGTGAGGGGAGTGGAATGGTGTGCTTCAATCGGCTGGGGGTCGCCTCATTTTATAGGATCGACAGCGAGACCGAGAGGGATGGGCAGGCGACGGTGGTGACATGGCTACAGGCGGCTAGAGGCATGGCTGTGGTTGGCGATCGACGGGCGGTCTCCTGGCGATGCTCTAAGACTTGAATGTGAGCTTAGGGGCGGTGGCAATTGGTCGGAAACGTGCGGTGCTCTGTGAGGCAGAGGCGGCGAACTCCGCGACGTGCGGTGGCTACGGGGTACGGGCGATGAAACGATCATGTCTAGTGGTCTCCTGGGACGGTGGGGTTCATGCTGGCAGGCTGAAAGGGCTCGAGGTGGTCGGGTTGAGTGGGAACGGTGCTTGCACGGTGGTGCGCGTCAGCATGGTCGATAGTGGCGCGGGCACGGTGTTCCTAGCGGTTATTGTCTCTGTCCTTGAGCTAGGGCTGGTCGAGAGGGGGCGGTGAGGCATGGGCTACCTCCCAGACAAGGTTGGCACAACTAGTTCTTCCTCTATCTTGCTGTCCACACTGGGGTGACATGGTGAGGCTCGGCCTGCTCACCATTGATGGCAATGGCAAGTTCACAGTGATGCCAGAGGTTACTAACTAAGCTAGATGATCTACTAGATGTTTGCTGGGAGCTAGAGAGGGGACAAGGTTGGCCAAATCACTGCTCAAAATAGTGTTTGTGATTTGTTTGATTTGAATCTGCAAGCTGTTTGATGAAATGGCCGCAAGAACTTGAGTTCTGAATTTTGAAAAGATTTTTGGTGGGTGTGCTAGGCATGTGTTGAGGATTCTGTGGGTGTTTGTGTTTTGAAAATTGAACTTGTTTGAGTGGTTTTTGAAATAGTGGGATCTTCCCATATGAGATAGATTCAATTTTAAACTGTCATTTAAACTTAGTATTTGAATGTTTTTGGATGATCACAAAGTGGGCCTTGGTACCTTATTATGAGTACTAACAAGGGGTGCAAAGATCCACAAATGTTTCTGTTGAGTTTTGAAAACTAGAGATTGTAGGGTTTCGTAGCATGGAAAACAAAAAATTTCTACCGCATACAAACAAACAAGCCAAGATCTATCTACTAGATTGTAGCAACGAGTCGATAGAATAACTCACCCTCGAAGATTCCAAAGTGTTTAATGAGAGCGGATTCTCGTGGGTGATGTAGTCGTACTCTTTCCGATCTCAAGATCGCGTAGACGATCCTTCCGGCGCTGCGTTCCGGCAGCGCTCCCGTAGTCGGTCACATGTTCGGTACTCGAAGAAGACCTTCCTCTCCCTTGTTCCAGCAGGCAGCGGAGGTTGTAGCACTCTCCTCGCGATTCCGGCAGCACAACGGCGTGGTACCGGAAGTAGAGGGGAGATCTCGCAGGGCTTCGCCTTAAGTCGGAGCGAGTATGGTGGAGTATGAGAGAGTCCCTCGACGATCTAGGGTTTAGACACGCCGAGGAGGAAGCTTGGCCGGCGGCTAGGGTTGCTAGGCGGCGGCGGCTTGGCCTAGGTCGGCGGCGGCGGCAGTGGAGGTGGCGGCGCTGGCGGCTAGGGTTTGGAGGAGAGGATCTTGTGTGTACTAGGAGGGAGCCATGCCCCTCCTTATATAGGTGGAGGGGCCGGCCGGCCAAGGGGAGGGAGAGGAGTCCCTCCCCAACTCGGCTTGGGTGGGCGCCGCCGGTTGGAGGAGGGAACTCCTCCCCAACTCGGTTTCCCACTCCTCTTTTCCTCTTTCCAAATTTAGCCGTTTGACTTTTCAAACTAGCTGTTTGACTTTTCAAACTAGGATTTGAATTAATCCTTTATTTGGTTCAGAGATGACACTTAGTACATGATGCAATCACACCAACTTGATACAACACATTCATGTACCCTTCCCCTCCGGAGTGCCGGACATTCCGGAACATTCTAGAACATTCCCGATGAAAACACCGGAACCATTCCCCAACTCCGAAACGGGACTTTCCTTATATGAATCTTATTCTCCGGACCATTCCGGATCTCCTCGTGATATCCCGGATCCCATCCGGGACTCCGAACAACATTCGGTCTCTTTCTCATCATTCCATAACTACTCAAAACAACGTCGAATCCTTAAGTGTGTCTCCCTACGGTTCGTGAATTATGCAGACATGATCAAGACACTTCTCCGAACAATAACCAATAGAGGAATCTGGAAATTCATATGGCTCCCACATATTTCTACGATTACTTTGCGATCTAATGAACCACTTACATACGATATCAATTTCCCTTTGTCTCACGATAGTTTACTTATCTGAGGTTATGATCGTCGGTATCTCTGCATACCTAGTTCAACCTTGTTACCGATAAGTACTCTTTTCTCGTTCCCGTGATATGTGATCCCTTGTGAGCCAGTCACATGCTTGCAAGCTAATTGGATGACATTTCACCGAGAGGGCCCAGAGTATATCTATCCGTCATATGGATGGACAAATCCCACTCTTGATCCATGTGTTTCAACCAATACTTTCCGAACACTCAATGCCACCTTTATAGCCACCCAGTTACGGTGTGGTGTTTGATGTCATCAAAGCATCCATCCGGTAAAGGTGATATGCATGATCTCATGGTCGAAGGAATTAGATTACTATGTATCAGAAAGCATATAGCAATTGAACTATTAAAATGACTTGATCTTTATGCTACGCTTATCTATAGGAGTATGTCCATCATATCATTCTCCTAACGATATGATCTTGTTGTTAATAACATCTCAATGTTAATGATAGGGAAACCACAATCATCTATTAACCAACAAGCTAGTATTATATAGAGGCTTTACTAGGGACTTCAAATTAAGTTTACAAATCACACAAGTATCAATATTTCCTTGTTAATACTATTATAGCATGAATGTAAACATTTATCATAAACACAAAGATATAATAATAACTACATTTATTATTGCCTCTAGGGCATATCTCCAACAGAGATAGCCAAAGTAGGCATGAGATTTAATTTGGCAAAAATGACCATTCACTTCATTTGTTTATTTTGAGTTGTTTGTCTTTGGGAAAAGTTCGGGGATTGTTTAGATGATGTTTATTTCACCTAAGATTCATTTTACAAGCAAGGAAACACAGAACCATGGCAATTCAAAAGAATCCAAATTTTGAATACACACACTTATGAATGCTTTCATATTTTTAGTTGGAAAAGTTTTTGTTAACCCTAATTTTGATGATTAGAGTTTAATGATCCAAGTTTAATATTTTTGGGATGTTACAATAAGGTTTTAGCAAAGGTCATATTGAAACTTATCGCAGTTAACTTGATGATCTACTTCAATTCCATCAAGTTAAGAGAAGCTTCAATCAATTTGACAAGTTCTGTTTTTTTAGAAGCGTGAAAATTATTCAGATTTTCTATGCATGAATGCAATGCACACATCTGGGTTCAGGTTAGTTTTAAGCTCTAATGCTGGGATGTTACAGACTCTCTCCCTTAAAATAAACTTCGTCCTCGAAGTTCGCAAACTCTCACGTTTCAGAGTAAGGAATTGACTTGTAGCGGTTGCTACATTCTCCACTCCATGATGACCTTAAATGGAATTAATTGTAGTACTCTATAACCTGATTAGATATCCTAATCCAATTCTTTTTATTAAATCATCAAACTTTATTACTATTTTAAGTACAAATTAGAGGTTCTCACTACCTTAGGTTTTAAGTTTCTATATACCCGGGTTAGTAGTCAAAAGACTATCTTTCTATTCATGTCGTAGTATAGTTGATACTGGTACTCCTTCTCAGATGGGATTTGAACGCAATTTGTCCATACCCATTGGAATTTTCATTCTCGATAGTTGCCCAATTAGGTGTTCTATATTACTTCTTAAGGGTTACTTAAAAGTCGTTTCTTTTAGAATTGGTCATTTAATGTATCCTTCATCGCCTTCAAGTTTATACCTTCTTAGGGTTTTTAAATAACCTTTCCTTATTACCTATATTATTTTCTTCAACTTTCATTCCTAATGTCTACTCTCCCCCTTAGGTTTTACTAACAGTCTTTAAATTACATACATAGAGACCATTGGTTCTGAAACTAGAATGTTGGTTTCTGTTCAGCTTATATTTTACCGGTTTAGGGTCCGATGAAAGATTATACGGTGTATCCACATAGTTGTGGATCTCCGAAGTAAATCTTTTAGCACTAAATGTCGTATTTACCATTGGACATTTTCGCTGGGATAAAACTAACTTTGTGAAGCCTCTCGAAAGACGATCGCACTTAAATTTTTATACTTCCTTAGGTTTTACTTAACTTAGGCCAAATTTAATGCTCTTTATGCAACTTTTAAGAGGATCTGGGTAACTATGTTAGCTAATACACCAGCTACGGACAAAATACCGACTGCGGATCAGAATGCCGACTAGGGATTAGGTACCAAAGGCGGATCATTCTGGGTGGTAGGTACTTCCTTACAGTTTCCGACCTACAACTGGCATTCTTTCTGAATTTTCAGAGATTAAATACCCTTTTGGTTCCAAGTCATCTTCTTGGTACTTTTTCATGATACTTCCATGAACTTGATACAACTCTTTCTTTAACTTCTTAGCATATTACCTACTTTGAATGAACTTTCATTTTATCAGATCTTGTTGCTCCCTACATCTTCTACACCAGACTTTCTTCCTAAGCTGGCCAAAAATATGACCTACGCTCTATCTATCCTCCAAATGGTGTTAATACCCCTTATATCATGATTCATCCTTCAAGTTAGTCTTCCTTATGATCTTCGAAACTCGTCACTCCCTTACACGAACTCCCGTTTCTATCTAGGTTTATAACATCAAGTAATAACTGGGTGTTACATCATGCATTTGCACACCTAATTAAACTTCATGTACAGATCTAGTCAATCAAGAAGATTCAAAAATATCCAAAAGTCGATAAACAACAAAGCATATACCCTGTATTATACATATGTTTTAAATAATTTACAAATGTACTAGGTGTTCCAATGGTTTGCTCCAAACCTATTTACACAACTATCTTACAAGAACCTCTTGTTCTTGTAGATATATCCTCACTTATTTCGGCAAACTCTTCAAACTACAATACGCATTACCCTCTATATACATTATTCAAGCCCTCATCCCTTGGGATGTCGTTCCTTTTTTACTTTCATCTTCCTCTAGTGCTTCCTGGAGTTCCGTCCATGATGACGTGAAGTCCTACGACTGCCTTCTGGAGCATAAGAGCATCCAGGAGGTGCGTATTCTTGATTAGAAGTACCGAGACTGAGATTAGTCATTGAAAAATAACTAGAGTTGGCGTAATCTTCCACCGAATAGTCCGGGTTTTCTGGCAACGCTTCCTCGTAGTAAGTTGGTTCCTTAACTTTTTATTGGATCCAGTCATATATATTGGTGTAGTAGCTATCGGAGTACTCTTCTAAGTTGATTGGATTCGTATTACCCCATATGGTCCATAAGGCTCTCTATGGTTATAGTTTGTCTCTTCTTCAATACCTGTATCACAAGGTATAGGATTTCATATGGTTCTACCTTGAGATTCTATTTCCCATCCATATTTGTTAGGCTTAGGATTATTTGGAATAACTTTATTCCATTCCTATTGTTCGGAGTTATATTTTGTCCATAGGTCTTCAGGTGGCTTGAAGTCATTTTGGTAATAGGCATAATTTTCCGAGTTTGGATCATCAAATTCAGTTTCCTCAAACACTTCTCTTGAAGGTATGTATTTGGGATGCCTAGATTCTTTATCTAGCTTCTTCCTACGAGCCATTGCTTTATCAGGATCAGTAAAATCCTCAATGACCGTATACAGCTCCTGGACTAAGACTTGGTGAGTGTTATGATAAGTGTTTAGCAAAGACCGATAACGATCCATATACTCTACAGCTAGAGTAGGTTCAGCTTGGACTAGGGTAGAGTGATCTAACTCATGCTCGGAGTTTGAGGTTTCATGTGGTATAATGGTGTGAGTACTACCTTCTAGAGCTTGGGATCTTTGTTCTCGGATCATGGTTATGGCTGCTGCTACGGCAATCTGATATGCAGATGCCATGCACCTTGCCTCTCCTGATGGCATTTCTTTCTTAAGTCCTAACTTTTTGGGTAACATGATCATGACACGGTATTTAGCTAATACCTGCCCATCATAGAAACTGTAAATCTTGACCAAAAGTCTTGATTCACATTCCAAACTCCATAGAAGTTGTCGGAGATTGTCTGTCCAATCCCCTCCGTAGTCATCCAACGTCCTGTTTATCACTTGAACATTCCGGGGTGGATATCGAGGTGCCATGTGGAACTGTGGATAAGAAATTACCATCAGTCACATAGAGTTAAAACTCTTGGGTAATGATCGGATTTGCAATCATACTTAAAGAATTATCGCACTAGTAACATAACAGGATTATTCTCAAGTGAATATCCCTCATATCACTAGAGAACTCTTTATTCTTGCAAGTATAAGTCCTACAGGTTCTACCCATTTACTAGGTTTCCAACCTAAGGTCAAAGCATATGCTCTGATACCAACTGCGGTGACCTAGCATACCACTGCATGATGTAGTATACTATAGTCGTTGACATAACACCAATGAAACACCGTTCACTAGTATTACATCCTTCAGAATGGCACAACAGAAACATAGGGGTCCAATACATGGCTAAAGGTTACAACTCACTTTTTACATAAGATCCAGAGAACACTCTAGGTTAAAGAGAGAGAAAGAACTTCTTACAAAGAAGAATCAAAGATAAATAACACAAAACTATTATACTACTAAAACTAGTATTTAACCAAGGAATTGGCATTGCTGTTATTGCAATACACTACAAAATTAGGTTCTTCGGCTAGAAATTATATTCCTATCTAATCAGTAACTTCGTCTTCACTTGAGTTGAGGTGTATGTTGACTTCCTTGTCTTTATTGAAGAGCTTTTAGCTGGGCATGATAAGTCCTGGAGCATAACTTGATGTGGTTGTTGTTTATTCCAACTTCAGAATCTAGCAAGGGTTAATAAGATACTTTGAGTACAAGCGTACTCAACAAATTCACTAGAAAAGGAGTGTTTGATGCACTATAACTACAACCACAGAACGTAGGTCGTAGGCAATGCAAGTTTTCATAAACATTTCGTCAAAGGTTGCTTTTATTCTGAAAAGCTATGTCCGTAAGCCTTCACAGGTTTACCAGAACTTTCATGGAGTTCCTTTCCCACCGCGTTCGCAGCTCCTTCTCAGAACAGGGAGTAACAAGTTATAGTTCTTACACTCTGCAGAGGTGCGTTACTTTACCCATGAGAGATCAACTCTTTATTGCACAACCGGACAGCTTATTCCCGTCCACAATTCCATGATGTGGGGCCCAGAATATGATCCAAGCCAATCATCGCCCCCTTCGCGACCTCGCATGCCTCCTTGGTGTACACCATGCCCACATAAAGAATTACGGCAATGGTTTGTACAAACCGTTAGATGTCAGAACTATCGTGGTACGTTGAGGGTTCCCACCTATATGTTGCATATCCTCTATGAATTACCAATTAATATGCACGATTCGAGGATAACAGCCACGACCTGCACATCCGGCTTCATGCGAGAGGAAGAAGATACCGCTGACTTCTCTGTCCCATTCCAAATCTCATGGTCAATGCGTAATATACGGCGCAAGAATCACTGGCGACATTGGTTGTTAAGTCCTAGGTGATATAGTTCTGAACAATGGTATTCCAACTGTTAGATTTAATAGATTAGTTGATCACCCTGGATCAGTAACCAATAGTTCATATTATTATCAAAAATAGGGTTTTAAGACATTTTTCAAATGCAGGTGATAACAACACTGGATTTGTAAAATACTTTACAGAAAATAAACAAAGGACATGAGCAAGTGTGAACTTGCCTTTTGTGATTGCAAGATTATGCACTCACGGTCTTCGAGTCAGTATACGATCCAAAATCTGAAATTAGCATCATTGGTATGGTAAGGACTAATGTTTAAAGAAGCAATATGCTTTTATGCATAAGTAATGTGATGAACGTTCTAAACACAAATCCCGGGAATAACGTTGTCCTAGGGTTTGGATTCCGGAAATGGTTACTTTGGAATGTGTGGTCCTTTAAGATAAGTTTCACATTTGTGCTTTTATTAGAGCTTATGAGTGTGTGTGAGAAACACATATTTATGTAGCAATAGAATATACACCTATGAAATGCTAGTCAAGATTGCTTATACAAGAGTTCTTGTTTGAAGTGGCAAAAAGGATAACCTTCGAAGAAAAGGTTTCTCTTCTAAGGTCTAAACAAGCTTTGTGGTTAGTTAGTGGTGTTTGATGTTATTGGTTTGCTCAAATGGTTTGGCTTGAGTTGCTTTATAACTTAACTACTTCAGACCAAAGTTAACTATAAAACATATAGTAATGTTATTGTATTATATTTTGATTCTTGGAGACTAAAGTTAACATTAAAATATAGATAGTTTTGAAGGTTTAATATTAATAACATTTGTGCCTTGTGTATCTGGAATTTTTCCTTTAGGTTACTTAATAGTAGTGATTCTTTTACTTAGTGTAGTGGTTTCTTGATTTTATAATGGAGTAGTATCATTTCTCTTTTATAAAGGAGTGGTTGGGGTTTATAAACCAAAATATAATATTACCTAACTACATTTGAACTTTTATAGTGTTGTGGTAGTTTTTGTAATTTGGTGGTTAACATGGTTTAGAAAAGGTTTGGTGTATTCATAAGGTGTTCTTTAAGGTTTTTATTATAAGTGGGAATCTTTTTAGAATATGATCTTCATTTAAGGTTGAAGATAATTTAATAAAAAGGTATTTATAATGTTTTAAATTATTATGGCTTCCTATTATTAATATTTAATACTAATATTATTTATTATATTTAATTTACTCATTTTAGAAATATTAACAGATTTTATTTATCCTTTTATGAATTATTAATGAAGTAAATAAGTTTAAATTTGAGTTATTAAAGTATTTGAATTTTTATTCATCTCAAAAGTGGAATTTTATATTTTTAATATGTAAATACTATTTTTGTGATCATTTTGGTATATTACATTTATTTTTGTGATTTAAAAATAATAAGATATGATTTTTACAATTCTTATTACTTTATAATTACTTAATAAATAATAAATATTTATTTAAGTGAAATAATAATACATGATTATAGTTTTAAATTATACTTCTTATTTTTCTAAGAGTTTTGGTAATTTATTTATATTTTTAATATTTACCATTATTAGAATATGAATTATCAAAGCTTTATTACTTGTAAAACCTTTATTAAGTAATATTTATTTAAGTAATCAACATAATAATATTTGATAATAAGTTTAATTTGTAGATTTTATTTTTCTCCAAATTTTCATATATTATACATATTTTTCTGAATTGTAAATCAAAAGTTATTAATTAAACAACATTTAATCATTTATTTGGTTTCTAGAATATTAATAATTAGGTTTATAACATTTTAGTTATTTCTTAGAGAGGAAATACTTTTTACACCGCACCTCAATCTAGCCTCAGTCACTGACTAGTGGGCCATTGTCCACCTCAGACCTCAGGTTAAAGAAATTGCATTTGTTACCGATTGGTTAGCTACCCCCAGTCAATGACATATGGGCCCTAGGCCATGTCATCAGCCACGCGAGACAAGACTAGTCAAACGAGCTAACGTGGTTCGATCCTGAGGTGAGCATGACGTACGATGGCGTCAGTACCACCACCATCGCCAGTGGTTGGTCGCCGGCGACGATCTACTGCGCCCTAGCAAGCGAAATAAGCCTAGTTCGAAACAGTGCATCGTGCTGAGTCCTAAAGTGGCGACGCCGCTCGGAAATGGTCATCGGAGCCTCAGCTCCGACGAGCTCCGACGGTGACCGACGATGACATACGGTGAGACGGCGATTTACATCGAGATAGAGCAATTCAAGGATGCTGGAAGGTTCAGGAACTCACCCTGATGACGATAGAGCGGTCGAGGAGGCTTGATGAGGCGTGACGATGGCGAATCGACGATAATAGCCACGGCGGACGAGGAAAAGGAATGCTCGATTTCACATGATTCCCGGCGAGCGGGCCTCCGTGCTTGGTCCTAGTTGGTTCAGTCCACGACGGCGCGTCCAGCGGTGGCTACCACGAGGCAAGGGGTGGTCGGAGTTAGCCGGAACGATGAACTCCGACGAGCTAGATTTTCGGGTGTGGAAGGGAAATGAGTCTAGAGAGCGAGATTGGGGATGAGTATGAGAAGGGATGTCGCGGTGTCCTTCTTATCCTTTCCTAGCGACGGCGGCGTTGATCATGGCGCAACAACGACGATGATGGCATCAGGCGGCGGAGCTCCTCCAGCGAGCTGCCTGTGTGAGGATGACGATGATGGCTGTTTTGCGGATAACCCCCTGGCGCTTCTTCCAGCTCAACCCGCTGTTCTCTCCTGACCCCACTTGTCAGTCATAGATGGAAACAAACTAGGCTCGGTGCTGGGCTTTTGTGGGCTGCATATGGCGTTAGGTAAGCAGGTAGGGTTGGGCTACGACCTGGTTTGGTTTTTTATTTGTTTTACCTTTTTCTATTTTCTGTTTTCCTATTCAGATTTGAATTTGATTTATATTTTGAACCTTTCTTTGTATGATTTATTTGCTAGATATTTGAAACAATACTAAAATATATTTGGTATCCTTTGTGAACTTTTATTATATCATCTTTTTGTATTTCTTTTATTTACTCAATATGAACCCCTTTTTAATAGTTTGTAGAAACTTTTCTTATTATTTTTCTCTCCCATTTTAGTTAGGGATTTCTTGAATGATATATTCTTATTTGTTTATAAACTTAACTCTAGTTGGCTCATAGTTTGAATAGAAACTTTTATATGTATAATGATCCTATATCATTATTTAATGCATGAAATATAAAAGACATTGATATGGTTATTACTACTCCCATTAATTTGGAAAATGGCAATGTATATATTCTATTGTGATAAATAAAGAAGTTTAAGGTTTTGAATTATGAATATCTACCCTAGGGTTTAGGGTTTTTAATATACTTAGATTCCTTTTTGGATATGAGTAAAGAATTAATAACTAAGCATATTGTCTCCTGTTTGTGATATTTGATGACATCACCGTTTATAATAGGGAGTTATAATTAGAATGTTTTATAAAAAGGATTTGGTAAAGATATGCTTATATGATTTGCTATAGGAAAATATTCCTATGAAGTGTGATAGATATAAGATGATGGGTCAATAACCTGAAATGGATATTATGTATAGTCTTAAGATTTAGAGCTAGTTGATTAGCAAGAATTACTTTCTTTCATAATTCATAATTCCAGACTTCTTATTAAGGAATTCCTTTCCTAGATATACTACCTTTTCCTATCTATCATCATGGTTATTCTGATGAGGTTTACTTCATAGAAATATTCTTATTCACTGACTAACCTTCTAAACTCATGGATGAATCCAATGAGTTTGATACTCAAGTATTCCATAACTTCCTCATATATTTACTTGGTTGTATCTACTACTCTAATGTTGATAGTCTTCCATCCAACAAGTAGTTCCTTCAAACTCTACTCATAATCTTCCTTAATCATTTATCACTAATGTATCTCTAATAGGTGTATGCATCCAACTACCTTTCTCTAAAGTTAACTATTCTTTAAAATGACTAACACCACTTCTAAAAAGTCCATGCTACACTAGATTTTATTGAATAATATCATCCTATATTCACTTAACTCTAATGACTTACACTTCAATCCCTAAATTAGATTTATGTGGTTTGTAATGACTACTCTAGGATCACTTATCTCTACTAAGGTTCCAATTATGTTCTACCCACAAGTATTACTTATATTAAATATAAGCATTCTATATTGGTGGCTAAAGCATTACCATTATGATCCTTTAAACATTTATTGCTTAAGTTCTTAGTTGGCTAAGCAAGGCTTTATCAATCCTACTTTTCATTGTCTTGAAATTATCTTCTTAGTGTCTCATATTGGATTAAGGTTATTAATGGACTATGCCCTCTTTAAAAGATTTAAGTAGATATTATGATAAGATCAAGAAATAGTAGATCAAGGATTGATAGTTAAAGAATTTGTGAATCAATGGGGAATTACCCAACATTGATGAACAACTTATATTAAGATAAGTTCCATAAAGATTGCTATAGAAAGAAAGATATATAGTAGATGGTCTTGACTTAGTCTCTTTCCAACTCCAACTCATTAAAGATTTTTAGTTAGGTATTACTATGATACTCATAGTAAGAATATATAAGAATAAGATAAGTTAGGATTAATCATTGCATTTTTATTATTTTAGTGGTAATCTTAACTTAGTATTCATAGGTTGATATGATGAATAGTATAAGATGATCCCTTAAGGATCATATATGAATCATTTAAGTAATGTATTATGAGTGAAATTTTATTATATCTGGTCTACCCTTAGACCAAATCATGTTTAACCAAATAAGGTTTTAGCAAAGGTCATATTGAAACTTATCGCAGTTAACTTGATGATCTACTTCAATTCCATCAAGTTAAGAGAAGCTTCAATCAATTTGACAAGTTCTGTTTTGTTAGAAGCGCGAAAATTATTCGGATTTTCTATGCATGAATGCAATGCACACATATGGGTTCAGGTTAGTTTGAAGCTCTAATGTTGGGATGTTACACCGATCTATTAGAATCAACCCCTCCAGCAGCCTCCCAGTTCTTGCCCGAGCCTCCCGACCGGACACTCTGGTCCAGGTCGGAGACTCCGGCCCTGAGGACCGGAGACTCCGGTCTAGCCGGAGACTCCGGTGTGAACTGCGGAGACTCCGGTGTGGGATGACTCAAATAGATTCAGTAATGCCTCAAGGCTCTTGTGCTGGATCTGTGGGACATATGTGCTTACCTCCATGCTATCTCCCTCATTGTTGTTCACAGGTTCTAGTTCTCTTGGTCCTCCTCGCACCAAGTCCAAGTCAAAGAGGGTCGAACCACATTTTGATGAGACCGAGGGTTAGTATGTTGTTCCCCCGTCCAACCGGAGACAGCAGGGCCGTGATGCAGCATACATGAGGAGGGAGTAGGACATGGCTGAGGAAGAGAACCGTGCTAAGAGGGCAAAGTATGACAATCTTCAGTCTTTGGCCTGTAGGGGTTCGTAGCATGGAAAACAAAAATTTTCTATCGCATACAAACAAACAAGCCAAGATCTATCTACTAGATTGTAGCAACGAGTCGATGGAATAACTCACCCTCGAAGATTCCAAAGTGTTTAACGAGAGCAGATTCTCGTGGGTGATGTAGTCGTACTCTTTCCGATCTCAAGATCGCGTAGACGATCCTTCCGGCGCCGCGTTCCCGCAGCGCTCCCGCAGTCGGTCACACGTTCGGTACTCGACGAAGACCTTCCTCTCCCTTGTTCCAGCAGGCAGCGGAGGTTGTAGCACTCTCCTCGCGATTCCGGCAGCACAACGGCGTGGTACCGGAGGTAGAGGGGAGATCCCGCAGGGCTTCGCCTTAAGCCGGTGCGAGTATGGTGGAGTTTATGAGAGAGGCTATTAGTGGTCTAGTAATTAGACACACCAATTAGAGGGCTCTAAACCAATTAGAAGGCTCTAAACCGAAACAGCTCTAAACCGGGGTCTAGGTCTAGTTTCTAGTTTAGAGGATAGGAACTTGTGTGTATTGGGAGGGGAGCCCTGCCCCTCCCTTTATAGGTGGGAGGGCTGGCGCGCTAGGGGAGGGAGGGAGTCCCTCCCCAACTCGGCCTAGGGCTGGCCGCCGGCTTGGGGACTCCTTCCCCAAGTCGGTCTCCTCTTCTCCTCCTCTTCCCACTTTCCAAAACTGGCAGTTTGACTTTCAAACTAGCCGTTTGACTTTTCCAATTTAGGAATTAAATAAACCCTTTATTTTGGACAGCGAGAACACTTAGTACATGATGCAATCATTCCATCTTGCAATGACACATTCATGTACCCCTTCCCCCCCGGAGTGCCGGACATTCCGGGACCTTCTAGAATGTTCCCGATGAAAACACCGGAACCATTCCCCAACTCCGAAATGGAACTTTCCTTATATGAATCTTATTCTCCGGACCATTCCGGATCACCTCGTGATATCCCGGATCCCATCCGAGACTCCGAACAACATTCGGTCTCTTTCTCATAATACCATAACTACTCAAACAACGTCGAATCCTTAAGTGTGTCTCCCTACGGTTCGTGAATTATGCGGACATGATCGAGACACTTCTCCGAACAATAACCAATAGAGGAATCTGGAAATTCATATGGCTCCCACATATTTCTACGATTACTTTGCGATCGAATGAACCACTTACATACGATACCAATTTCCCTTTGTCTCACGATATGTTACTTATCCGAGGTCATGATCGTCGGTATCTCTGCATACCTAGTTCAACCTCGTTACTGATAAGTACTCTTTTCTCGTTCCCGTGATATGTGATCCCTTGTGACCAAGTCACATGCTTGCAAGCTAATTGGATGACATTTCACCGAGAGGGCCCAGAGAATATCTATCCGTCATGTGGATGGACAAATCCCACTCTTGATCCATGTGTTTCAACCAATACTTTCCGAACACCCAATGCCACTTTTATAGCCACCCTGTTACGGTGTGGTGTTTGATGACATCAAAGCATCCATCCAGTAAAGGCAATATGCATGATCTCATGGTCGAAGGAATTAGGTTACTATGTATCAGAAAGCATATAGCAATTGAACTATTGAAATGACTTGATCTTTATGCTACGCTTGTCTATAGGAGTATGTCCACCATATCATTCTCCTAACGATATGATCTTGTTGTTGATAACATCTCAATGTTCATGACAAAGAAACCACATCATCAATCAACCAACAAGCTAGTGAAGTATAGAGGCCATACTAGGGACTTCAAATTAAGTTTACAAATCACACAAGTATTAATGGTTTCCTTGTTAATACTATTATAGCATGAATGTAAACATTTATCATAAACACAAAGATATATAATAATAACTACATTTATTATTACCTCTAGGGCATATCTCCAACAGTCTCCCACTTGCACTAGAGTCATCTAATCTAGATTACATGGTAATATACCGAACACCCATGGCAGTTTGGTGTTGGTCATGTTTTGCCCTCGGGAGAGGTTTAGTCAACGGATCCGCCACATTCAGATCTGTGTGTACTTTGCAAATCTTTATATCCCCATCCTGGATATGTTCTCGAATAGCGTGGAAACGCAGCTTGATATGCTTCAGCTTCTTGTGTGACCTTGGTTCTTGCGCATTGGCTATGGCGCCCATGTTATCACAGTAGATAGACATTGGGTCCAGCGCACTTGGAACCACACCCAGCTCTGTAATGAACTCTTTCATCCATATCGCTTCTTGTGAAGCCTCCGAAGCAGCCATGTATTCCGATTCAGTTGAAGATCTCGCCACAACGCTTTGCTTTGCACTCCTCCAGCTAACTGCTGCACCATTCAAAATAAATACGTATCCAGATTGTGATTTAGAATCATCCGGATCGGTGTTCCAACTAGCATCGGTGTAACCATTAACAACGAGCTGTTCATCACCTCCATAAGAAAGAACCATATCCTTAGTTCTTCTCAAGTACTTAAGGATGTTTTTGACCGCTGTCCAATGATCCACTCCTGGATCACTTTGATATCTGCTAGTTAGACTAACAGCATATGCGATGTCGGGTCTAGTACATAGCATGGCATACATTAGAGATCCTATGGCTGAGGCATAGGGAGTCTTACTCATCTTTTCTCTATCTTCTGCCGATGTCGGACTTTGAGTTTTACTCAAGGTCGTATTGGGCAACATGGGCAAGAACCCTTTCTTGCTATCTTCCATTCCAAACCTCTTTAGAACTTTGTCCAAATATGTACTTTGTGACAATGATATTTGGCGTTTCGATCTATCTCTATAAATCTTTATGCCTAATATGTAAGCTGCTTCGCCAAGATCCTTCATTGAAAAACTATTATTCAAATATTCTTTGACACTATTAAGAAGGTCTACATCATTCCCAATCAATAATATGTCATCCACATATAGTATTAAGAACGCTACAGAGCTCCCACTCACTTTCTTGTAAATACAAGCTTCTCCATAAGTTTGTATAAAACCAAAACTTTTGATTACCTTATCAAAACGTTGATTCCAACTTCGGGATGCTTGCTTCAATCCATAGATGGACCGTTGAAGCTTGCATACCTTGTTAGCATCTTTAGGATCGACAAAACCTTTGGGTTGTATCATATACAACTCTTCATCAATGTCTCCATTGAGGAATGCTGTTTTGACATCCATCTGCCATATCTCATAATCATAATATGCAGCGATTGCTAACATAATCCTCACAGACTTTAGCTTCGCTACCGGTGAGAAAGTCTCATCGTAGTCAACTCCTTGAATTTGTCGAAACCCTTTTGCGACAAGTCGAGCTTTATAGACAGTAACATTACCATCAGCATCTGTTTTCTTCTTGAAAATCCATTTGTTCTCGACAGCCTTCCGGCCATCCGGTAAGTCCACCAAAGTCCATACTTGGTTTTCGTACATGGATCCAATCTCGGATTTCATGGCTTCTTGCCATTTATTGGAATCTGGGCTCATCATCGCTTCCTCATATGTCTCGGGGTTATCGGTGTTGTCCACCAACATGACATTCATAACGGAATCATACCAATCTGGAGTGGTACGAGTTCTCGTTGACCTCCGAGGCTCTGTAGTAACTTCAACCGAAGTTTCATGATCACCATCATTAGCTTCCTCTCTTATTGGTGCAGGCACCACAGGAACTTCTTCCGGTGCTGCGCTACTCGCAATTTCGAGAGAAGGTTCGACAACCTCGTCGAGTTCTACTTTCCTTCCAGTCACTTCTTTCGAGAGAAATTCCTTCTCTAGAAAGGATCCATTCTTAGCAACGAAGATTTTGCCTTCGGATCTATGATAGAAGGTATACCCAACAGTTTCCTTCGGGTATCCTATGAAGACGCATTTTTCCGCTTTGGGTTCAAGCTTGTCCGGCTGTAACTTCTTTACATAGGCTTCGCATCCCCAAACTTTAAGGAACGACAATTTAGGTTTCTTCCCAAACCATAATTCATACGGTGTCGTTTCAACGGATTTAGACGGTGCCCTATTTAAAGTGAATGCGGCTGTTTCTAATGCATAACCCCAAAATGATAGTGGCAAATCTGTAAGTGACATCATAGAACGAACCATATCTAAGAGAGTTCGATTACGACGTTCAGACACACCATTACGCTGTGGTGTTCCCGGCGGTGTCAACTGCGAAAGTATTCCACATTTCTTCAAATGCTCGCCAAACTCGTAACTTAGATATTCACCTCCACGATCAGATCGTAGAAATTTAATCTTCTTGTTACGTTGATTCTCTACCTCACTTTGAAACTCCTTAAACTTCTCGAAAGTTTCGGACTTATGTTTCATAAAATAGATATACCCATATCTACTCAAGTCATCCGTGAAGGTAAGAACATAACGATAACCACTGCGCGATGCTACACTCATTGGACCACACACATCGGTATGTATGATTTCCAATAAGTCTGTAGCTCGCTCCATCATACCAGAAAATGGAGTCTTAGTCATTTTACCCATCAGACATGCTTCGCATCTTTCAAGTGATTCAAAATCAAGTGATTCAAGAAGTCCATCGGAATGGAGTTTCTTCATACGCTTCACTCCAATGTGACCAAGACGACAGTGCCACATATAGGTCAAATTATCGCTTGATTTCAAACGTTTAGCCTCAATGTTATTAATATGTGTATTTCTACTATCGAGATTCAATATGAATAGACCATCTATCAAAGGTGCATGTGCATAAAACATATTACTCATATAAATCGAACAACCATTATTCTCGGATTTAAACAAGTAACCGTCTCGCAATAAACAAGATCCCGATATAATGTTCATGCTCAACGCAGGCACCAAATAACAATTATTTAAGTATAAAACTAATCCCGATGGTAGATGAAGAGGTAGTGTGCCGACCGCGATCACATCAACCTTTGATCCGTTTCCCACGCGCATCGTCACCTCGTTCTTCACTAGCTTCCGTTTATTCTGCAGCTCCTGTTTCGAGTTACAAATATGAGCAACCGAACCAGTATCAAATACCCAGGCACTACTACGAGTACTAGTGAGATACACATCAATAACATGTATATCAGATATACCTTTCTTCTTGATGTTGCCGTTCTTCAAATCCGCCAAGTACCTTGGGCAATTCCGCTTCCAGTGACCTTCTCCCTTGCAGTAAAAGCACTCAGTATCAGGCTTGGGTCCAGCCTTGGTCCTCTTCGTCGGCGTGGTAACTTTCTTACCACCCTTCTTGAAGTGTCCCTTCTGCTTAGACTTGCCTTTCTTGAATTTGGTGGTCTTATTGACCATCAACACTTGGTGCTCTTTCTTGATCTCCACTTCTGCAGATTTTAACATAGCAAATAGTTCTGGCAACTCTTTGTTCATGTTCTGCATGTTGTAGTTCATCACAAAGTTCTTGTAACTTGGTGGTAGTGATTGGAGGATGCGGTAAACTCCCAAAGTATTAGGAATCACTATACCCAAACTTTGAAGTTTATTTGCGTGCCCAGACATTTTAAGCACATGCTCACTGACGGAGCTACCCTCTTCCATCTTGCAGTTAAAGAACTTTTCAGAAGCTTCATAACTTTCAATTGCCGCATGAGTCTCAAAGATTAATTTGAGATCCTCGACAATATCATATGGATCTGACTCTTCAAACCTTTTCTGAAGCTCCGATTCTAAACCATACAAGATAGCACACTGAACTATGGAGTACTGATTCTTCCGAGCGAGGTAAACATTCTTTACTTCATCGGTAGCATCAGCTGCAGGTGGGTCACCTAGCGGTGCATCCAGCACATAGGTCAAATTACCAGCTGTGAGGACAATCCTCAAATTGCGGAACCAATCCGCGAAGTTGCTTCCATTGTTTTTCAACTTTTCTTTCTCTAGGAACGCATTAAAATTGATGGTAGGGGCTGCCATTGATCTACAACATATTTGCAATAGTTTAGACTAAGTTTATGACAAATTGAGTTCAAATTAATTAATGAAATTAAACTAGGTGAACTCCCACTCAAAACAACATCCCTCACATTGTTTTAGTGATCACACGAACCAAATCCACTACATCAACACCGATCATCACGAGAGCTGATATAGTTTTAATGGCGAACAATCATCATGTTCATCATATCTACTATATGATTCATGCTTTGCCTTTCGGCGATCCGTGTTCCTGAGGCCATGTCTGTACATGCTAGGCTCGTCAAGATCAAACCTTAGCTTCCGCATAAGCAAATCTGGCTTGCTTACGTTGTAGTCACCCGCGGAATCAAAGACACCCGATCATCACGTGGTGCTTCGAAGCAGCAAGCTTTGGCAACGGTGCATACTAAGGGTGAACACTTTTAGAACTTGAAATTTATGTGCATGAGGGATCATCTTATAATGCTACCGTCGTCTACTAAGCAATACAAGATGCATAAAGGATTAACATCACATGCAATTCATAATATGTGATATGATATGGCCTTTCTTCTTTGTGCTTCCGATCTCCATCTTCAAGCACGAACATGATCTCCATCATCACCGGCATAGCATCAAGGTCAATGACGCTTCTTCATGGTTGTCGTCCGCCAACTTCAACTATTACAACTATTTTGAATAGACACGCAGGCCTTAACAGAAATTAAAGACAACCATATGGCTCCTGCCGGTTGCCAACTTACAATAAGGATCATTGCATACATCAAATATAATCACAATCATGGCCATATCACATCACTGCACACCCCTGCAAAACAAAGTTAGACGCTTCTACTTTCTTTGCATATTTTACGTGGTTTGGGGCTTTCCATAAGTGTCGTTCTAACTTACAAACAAGAACCACAACATTGATACTAGCATTGTTGATCACCCGTTGTAAATTGGATCTTTACTATGCTAGGAGAAACAGGCACCCGCAAAGCCACTTATGCAAAACGAGTTGCATGTCAAGCGTGGAGCAAGTCTCATGAACGATGTCATGTAAGGTTAGCCCGGGCCGCTTCATCCCAACATACCGCAAGATGCAAAGTACACAAAAAGCAATCTACAATAAAAGCATCAACGCCCACAATGACCATTGTGTTCTACTCGTGCAACAGATCTACATATAGACACGGCTCTGATACCACTGTAGGGGTTCGTAGCATGGAAAACAAAAATTTTCTATCGCATACAAACAAACAAGCCAAGATCTATCTACTAGATTGTAGCAACGAGTCGATGGAATAACTCACCCTCGAAGATTCCAAAGTGTTTAACGAGAGCAGATTCTCGTGGGTGATGTAGTCGTACTCTTTCCGATCTCAAGATCGCGTAGACGATCCTTCCGGCGCCGCGTTCCCGCAGCGCTCCCGCAGTCGGTCACACGTTCGGTACTCGACGAAGACCTTCCTCTCCCTTGTTCCAGCAGGCAGCGGAGGTTGTAGCACTCTCCTCGCGATTCCGGCAGCACAACGGCGTGGTACCGGAGGTAGAGGGGAGATCCCGCAGGGCTTCGCCTTAAGCCGGTGCGAGTATGGTGGAGTTTATGAGAGAGGCTATTAGTGGTCTAGTAATTAGACACACCAATTAGAGGGCTCTAAACCAATTAGAAGGCTCTAAACCGAAACAGCTCTAAACCGGGGTCTAGGTCTAGTTTCTAGTTTAGAGGATAGGAACTTGTGTGTATTGGGAGGGGAGCCCTGCCCCTCCCTTTATAGGTGGGAGGGCTGGCGCGCTAGGGGAGGGAGGGAGTCCCTCCCCAACTCGGCCTAGGGCTGGCCGCCGGCTTGGGGACTCCTTCCCCAAGTCGGTCTCCTCTTCTCCTCCTCTTCCCACTTTCCAAAACTGGCAGTTTGACTTTCAAACTAGCCGTTTGACTTTTCCAATTTAGGAATTAAATAAACCCTTTATTTTGGACAGCGAGAACACTTAGTACATGATGCAATAATTCCATCTTGCAATGACACATTCATGTACCCCTTCCCCCCCGGAGTGCCGGACATTCCGGGACCTTCTAGAATGTTCCCGATGAAAACACCGGAACCATTCCCCAACTCCGAAATGGAACTTTCCTTATATGAATCTTATTCTCCGGACCATTCCGGATCACCTCGTGATATCCCGGATCCCATCCGAGACTCCGAACAACATTCGGTCTCTTTCTCATAATACCATAACTACTCAAACAACGTCGAATCCTTAAGTGTGTCTCCCTACGGTTCGTGAATTATGCGGACATGATCGAGACACTTCTCCGAACAATAACCAATAGAGGAATCTGGAAATTCATATGGCTCCCACATATTTCTACGATTACTTTGCGATCGAATGAACCACTTACATACGATACCAATTTCCCTTTGTCTCACGATATGTTACTTATCCGAGGTCATGATCGTCGGTATCTCTGCATACCTAGTTCAACCTCGTTACTGATAAGTACTCTTTTCTCGTTCCCGTGATATGTGATCCCTTGTGACCAAGTCACATGCTTGCAAGCTAATTGGATGACATTTCACCGAGAGGGCCCAGAGAATATCTATCCGTCATGTGGATGGACAAATCCCACTCTTGATCCATGTGTTTCAACCAATACTTTCCGAACACCCAATGCCACTTTTATAGCCACCCTGTTACGGTGTGGTGTTTGATGACATCAAAGCATCCATCCAGTAAAGGCAATATGCATGATCTCATGGTCGAAGGAATTAGGTTACTATGTATCAGAAAGCATATAGCAATTGAACTATTGAAATGACTTGATCTTTATGCTACGCTTGTCTATAGGAGTATGTCCACCATATCATTCTCCTAACGATATGATCTTGTTGTTGATAACATCTCAATGTTCATGACAAAGAAACCACATCATCAATCAACCAACAAGCTAGTGAAGTATAGAGGCCATACTAGGGACTTCAAATTAAGTTTACAAATCACACAAGTATTAATGGTTTCCTTGTTAATACTATTATAGCATGAATGTAAACATTTATCATAAACACAAAGATATATAATAATAACTACATTTATTATTACCTCTAGGGCATATCTCCAACATGGCCCACATGTCAAAGAAAGAGTACCGTGAGCTTCGGAAGACTGATTTCTATGCCTTACCACGTACCAACGAGGACCCTTGCTATTGGAGGAAGGAGCAAGCTATTTTCATGAAAGACATCTACAATGTGCTCAAGAAGTCACCTATGTGCCCCCAAAAGTATATGAGTGTTGAGCAGATGAGGAACAACTACTTCTCTGATGCAATATGGATTAGTGAGAATTTAGGGCTGTTCAACTTGATGGAGCTCCGTGAAGATTAAAACATCACCCTTGTGCAATAATTCTACGCCACAGTTGTGTTTGGGTTTGACCAAGCAAGGACTATGACCTGGATGACTGGAAACCACCACTGCTCTGGTACTTTCTACAACTTTGTTGATGCCATCTTTGAGACCTTCCAGGGCGTGTCCACTCATGTTGGGGTGCGCATGCACTCAGCAGCTCTTGTGAAAAACAAGAACAAGCTTGCCCCTTTGTATGGCAGCGACGGTGTTGTGGGCGGGTCCAAGGGACTCAAGCCCCTCTACAATCTGATGTTGAGGATATTCCGCCATACCATTTCCCCTAGTGCTGGAAATGATGATGCCATCAGATGTGGTCTGGTCAACTCACTATATCATACCCACAGGATTCACATGGCTGGCCTCGAGGCAGACGTAGATCCTATTGATGTTATGGATTTCATATTTGAGGATATGTACCATGCCATATTGTACAAGAAGTCTCCTCCATATGCACCACTAGTCATGGTTCTCCACTTGGTTTGGCTCCCAACCTGACCGAGCACACTCTTGTATCACTGCAGCAGAAGGGACGCATGGGGCCTCCTCCTAGACGCTCCTATGCCAACGAGGAGGAGGAGATCACCGAGACCGAGAGGGCCCCCTCTCCTACTAGGGATCGGAGGAAGAGTGCTTCCAATGCACCTCTGCCTCCCATGACACATGACTATGTACATGAGAGGGTCAAGAAGGCCTCATTCTGGGAGAGGACCCTGATGATAGGCATGTTGTCAACGCATCGTTTGGATACCCCAAGAGAAGGTGTGATGAGCACAACAGCAAGTTTTCCCTCAGTAAGAAATCAAGGTTATCGAACCAGTAGGAGGAAGGAAATGACTCAAAGGTGTTGCTAGCAACTTGGAGACCTGCACAACACAAACTCAAGACTTTGTCCCAACGAATAGTGAGGTTGTCAATCTCACCGGTTTGCTATAACAAAGTACTAATTGTATGGTGTGGAAGGTAATAGTGGTTTGTCGAAAGTAAACAGTAATAGTGGAAGATGTATCAATGGTAACGATTGGACCGGGGTCCATAACTCACTAGATGTGTTCTCCTTAGATAAACAAAAATGGCATGCTGGGTAAAACAAATTACAGCAGGGCAATTGATAGGACTGAGCAAGGCATAACAATGCAATACTAGACATAAAGATCCTATGAGATTCGATTGGGAAATACAACAAGATACATAAGCCGCCATCCAACCGCATCTATGACTAGAAGTCCACCTTTGGGTTATCATACAAACCCCCTCCAGTATTAAGTTGCAAGCAACAGACAACTGCTTTAAGCAAAGTGTGTAAGGTAAACAATCCACTTGTTCCATGAACAAGAGACCGTTGTTTTCTCCCTAGTGGCAACAACACATCTACAACCTTAGACATTTCTGTCACTTCCCTTAGATTAAATAGAGGCATGAACCCACTATCTAGCATAAATACCCCCTCTTGGAGTCACTAGCAACTACTTGGCCAAGATAGCTACTAACAACGGAGAGCATGCAAGATCACAAACAACACAGACATCATAGAATCAATAAGACAAAACCATTAATCAATCTGATATAGTAATCTCAATATCCATTGGTTCCCCGCAAACACAACATGCATGATTACAAATAGATGAGATCTTGATCATGAACGGAGCTCACAAGATCTAGACATGAAAGCACAAAGGAGGAGATACAACCATCTAGCTACTACATGGACCCGTAGTCCAAGGTGGAACTACTCACGCTACATACCAGAGGCTGGCATGATGAAGAAGAAGGCCTCCGGGATGATCTCCCCTCCGGCAGGTGCCGTGAAGAGCTTCAGATCCCCCCGATCTAGGGACGATGGTGGCGGCGGCTATAGACAATTTTGTGGAATTTTGATCGGGCCCTTAGGGTTTAGGCATCGGGGGCTTCTTATAGGCGAAGAGGCGAGGCAGGGGGTCGCCAGGGCGGCTGCACCCCCCTAGGCGCGGGCCCACCTTGGCCGCGCGGCCAGGGGGTGGCCCCCTGGTGGCCCTCCTCCGTCTCGTATTTAGGCTTCGTGTTCCCCACGGTAAAATATTGACTTCGGATTTTGTCCCATCCAATTCTGAGAATATTGATTTTCTGCCTTTCTGGAACCAAAAACAGAAGAAAACAGGCAACTGACATTGTGGAATCTTGTTAATAGGTTAGTACCAGAAAACATATAAAAACACCTCAAAGTGTAGACAAAGCAAAGCAAAGTAGATACTGAACAAGCATGAAACATCAAAAATTATAGATATGTTTCCGACGTATCAAGCATCCCCAAGCTTAACTCATGCTCGTTCTCGAGTAGGTAAGTGATAAAAGAATATTTTTTGAGGTGACATGCACCATCAAAATCAATATCAAACCATTTGCAAGCATTGAAGCTAGGATCAAAGAACTCTAAACATGAGCATGAAAGGTGGAGTTCTAATAGTAAAACAAAGTAACTATGCATGCAACATGAAAGTCTACAAACAAAGATCATGAATAACATGCATTGAAAAACATTTGTTTGTTTCATATACAGAAAACATAGCATAGTGGCAATCAGATTGCCCCTCATGGAGTAGAAAATAGATGCATAGGACACCTTCAAATTTCATAAGAGTGACTAGATCAAATAGCACAAGAACAAATAATAACAACAATATGCATCAATCAATAAGTTTTGGGATAATGCACATAGAACTAAGAATGGCAACTATTCTCTCTTAACTGGTGCCTAAAGGTAGAAGGTGGAGACTCAATATAATGGTGGAAGAAAGACCCTTCATAAAGGGAAGTAGGGATTTCAAGTCTCAAAAAGAGCTTCCAAAAATTATGGTACTGGTTAGATTTCATCCCTCATTGCCCCTATCATAAGCATCTTGAAGTGATTAAGGTTAAAGTGAACAAACTATGGAGTATATGCTTGACAAAGTATAAGTTGGCAATCTCATGTCCCTTGAATACGAGGGCCGCTCCTCATGCTACTCAAATTTAGTTACCAGTAAGTTTTTGACATAGTAAATACATGTGTATCATAGAGAACCGTCAACGAGGTACCCCTTGCACATGGTACAGGAGCTATCCCATAACCAAAGTGACAAGGAAAGCAGACAATGAGGATCTCAGCATTCTTCTTATACCATGGGAATATGGTGCTTTTTTATCTCTTTTCTCGATCTCTTTTTCTCAATCTCTTTTTTATAAGAAGAATGCTTCATAGGTCACTATGGTGATGCTGCAAGTTTTCACCATGATTAGGCATGGCTTAGGATAGCGGCTCAGGCATTTCTCTAGCACACATACATAACTCAATGGACTTACAAGCTCCCCTTTCATTTCACACCGACGACATCCATAGACAAAAGAGCATGATATCAACTGTGTATAGAGTACAAGTGCAATGTTGAAAGCATTCCCCATGACAGCATGGTTCTGCCAATTCCAACGTATAAGTGCAATCATATACAACATAGACGACACAATGGTTCAAGTTTATTAGGGGCAAGAAAATAAAGTGTGCCATCAAGTTTGTGAGAGCTTTAATCACTAAGTTTTCACATAAAAAATACTTTTAAATTGGAAGATAGATGAAAACAAGAATATACTTGGAATGGTGTAACACACCATGCATAGGAATTTATAGTGGACACTTTGGAATAACTTGGTTTCTTGGGAGTTGGAAGCATGAGTAGAGCTTAATCATACAAGTGGAGGCTAGAAAGACTGTGAGCGACCAACTAAGAGAGCAATAATGGCCATAATCATGCAGAGCGACAAAACATTACTAATCAAAGCATACAGTGGTACTGCAAGTCAAGGAATAAATGATCATAGAGGCTATGGTGACTTGTTCATAGTCATAACATGGTGTGAGCATGTGCCAAGTCAACCCAAACAAAACATCAAAGGAGAATACCACAATACTATGCTTTTGTATGCTAAAACAACGCATAATTCTTTCAAGTCACACTAAGCAATCCTAATTTCTTGGAACAAGTCATGCTACAGAAATAATCACTAAGCATAAGGTCAAAACAACACCTAGCATGACATGCTAAAGCCTAAGTCACAGTCAAATCAAGCTCCTCTTGTACTACTTAAGCAAGAACTTTCTACTCCTTTCCAACACCAATCAACTTATTTGAAACAACACAGCAAGAACGGGGGTCCAAACTACTTTATTCAAGCAAACTAAGCAACCTAAGCAAAGCAAACAAAAACTAAGACGCTCCAAGAACAACACAAGAGTGCATGAAACAATAAAAACAAAGTGTCTAGAAAGACCTGAGCTTTTTATTAATGAAGAAGGGGATGCCTTTGGGCATCCCCAAGCTTTAACGCTTGTACCTCTTGAATATTTCTTGGGGTGACACCGGGGTGGCATCTCCAATCTTGAGATTTTGTCCATTCTTCATCTCATTACATCATTCTCTCTCTACACCTGAAATTTTTTCCTTCATACAAAACTTCACACAATCATCATTAGCAACATTAGTGCATTCAAAAGATAATAAACCTTTGGGTTTAGTTTAAAAACAGCAAAACTTTCATAAAAAACACAAGATACTGTACCAACTTCCTTTAAAAGTTCAATTCCCCAAAATATAACTCAAAAAGAAATAAATAAGAAGCAAATGCAAATAATGGCAGAAATCTGTCAAAACAGACTAGCAGGTAGAAATCGATTTTTTCGAAGACCTTCTGTTGCTCAAATCAAAAAGTGTTGAACTAACGAAAGCTAGCTAACATACTGGGGGTTTATTCATAAATTATCAGCTCAATCCGACTTACAGATATTCCTCACGAATTTTTATGGTGGAGCAGAAAATTCTGTTTTGGGACAGCAACTCCCCAAATCTTACTTCCCTCTCATTAGAGGTCATTCTTGGCACAAAAAACAAACAAAAAGGATAAGGAGAGGTCATTACTGAATTAATAACTTTCAAGACTCAAAAATACTCTTGGGTTATCTCCCAACAAGTACTTTTCTTTAACGCCTTTAAGTTAGGCACAAGAAGCAAGAATCAAGTGTTTTCAAATAAAGAAGCATTAACATCAACTCTCTTGCTCCTAACTTTCTTACCTTTCTTCTTCTCTTTAGGGGATATATGATTGCTTACTGGAGGAGAAAAATGCATAATGCCTTTTCCCAAATCTATTATTGCTCCAAGGTTCTTCAGCAGGGATCTTCCGAGTGTAATCTGTCCTTTTCCTACACATTCAATAACCAGATAATCGGTAGACACCATTTTCCCTGAGATTTTTTGTAAACACACCTTCATCTATTCCAATGGGTAATAAAGTTGCATTATTGGTAAGAGATATTTCTTCTCCTCCTTTAGAAAGTCCCCAAAGACTCACGGGCAAAATTCAGACATGATATCACAGCGAGCATCAAAAGTTGCACTATTTATACAAACTATTATTGTAGGAAACCACTTTGAAGGCTCATAGTTTATTGGAACATAAACATGGTGCTCTCTAAGTGTGTAATAGCAACTGTTCAAAGCAGCAGTACTGGACTCAAGAGTGTCCAACCTAGCATAAATGTCTATAAAAGAAGAATCAGATTTGCCAAGCATATTATAAATTATAATCAACCTCTTTATAGCATCTAAGGCTTCATCCTCAGTACAACGAAAAATATGTTTCTCAGCTACATCATCCAAAGCATATCTATAACAAAGAGCAATATCGTGGTAGAAACTATTAATAACCAAGCTAAGACTCATCTTAGGCTCAGTTTCCCTTTGTAAAGCAGAGATTCTAGACCAAGCTTCTTTAAAACTTTCTTCACTTCCTTGCTTGAAAGTAAAGATCCTTTCCATAGGTGAAACAGGGATTGGACCAAAACCAGACATGGTAGCAACTAGAGCAGGAACTAATTTTTTGTGTTTTTTATAAGATAAAGCAAACCAAACTAAACTAATTTTTTGGAGTTTTTGATAAAAAGAGGCAAACAAAACCAAGAAAAAGAAACTAAGCAAAACAAAAACAAAGTAAAGAGAAATGTTGTGGAGGACTCCCCTTGTGAAGACGTCCTTAGCCTCCCCGGCAACGGCGCCAGAAAAGCTTGATGATGGGCGTGTTGTCAACGCCTCGTTGGGATACCCCAAGAGCAAGGTGCGATGAGCACAACAGCAAGTTTTCCCTCAGTAAGAAACCGAGGTTATCGAACCAGTAGGAGGAAGGAAACGATTCAGAGGTGTTGCTAGCAACTTGGAGACCTGCACAACACAAACTCAAGACTTTGCCCCAACAAACAGTGAGGTTTGCTGTAACAAAGGATTAACTATATGGTGTGGAAGGTAATAGTGGTTTGCAGAAAGTAAACAGTAATAGTGGAAGATGTATCAATGGTAAAGATTGGACCGGGGTCCATAGCTCACTAGAGGTGTTATCCTTAGATAAACAAACATGGCATGCTTGGTAAACAAATTACAGCAGGACAATTGATAGGACTGAGCAAGGCATAACAATGCAATACTAGACATAAAGATCCTATGAGATTCGATTGGGAAATACAACAAGATACATAGACCGCCATCCAACTGCATATATGACTAGAAGTCCACCTTTGGGTTATCATCTGAACCCCTCCATTATTAAGTTGCAAGCAACAGACAACTGCTTTAAGCAAAGTGTGTAAGGTAAACAATCCACTTGTTCCATGAACAAGAGACCGTTGTTTTCTCCCTAGTGGCAACAACACATCTACAACCTTAGATATTTCTGTCACTTCCCTTAGATTAAATAGAGGCATGAACCCACTATCTAGCATAAATACCCCCTCTTGGAGTCACTAGCAACTACTTGGCCAAGATAGCTACTAACAACGGAGAGCATGCAAGATCACAAACAACACAGACATGATAGAATCAATAAGACAAAACCATTAATAAATCTGACATGGTAATCTCAATATCCATTGGATCCCCGCAAACACAACATGCATGATTACAAATAGATGAGATCTTGATCATGAATGGAGCTCACAAGATCTAGACATGAAAGCAAAAAGGAGGAGATGCAACCATCTAACTACTACATGGACCCATAGTCTAAGGTGAAACTACTCACGCTTCATACCGGAGGCTGGCATGATGAAGAAGAAGGCCTCCGGGATGATCTCCCCTTTGGCGGGGTGCCGGGAAGAGCTTCAGACCCCCCAATCTAGGGACAACGGTGGCGGTGGCTACAGACGGTTTCGTGGAATTTTGATCGGGTCCTTAGGGTTTAGGCATCGGGGGCTTCTTATAGGCGAAGAGGCGAGGCATGGGGGTCACCAGGGCGACTGCACCCACCTGGCATGGGCCCACCTTGGCCGCGCGGCCAGGGGTGTGGACCCCTGGCGGCCCCCCTCCGTCTCGTATTCAGGCTTCGTGTTCCCCACGGTAAAATATTGACTTCGGATTTTGTCCCGTCCAATTCTAAGAATATTGATTTTCTGCCTTTCTGGAACCAAAAACAGAAGAAAACAGGCAACTGGCATTGTGGCATCTTGTTAATAGGTTAGTACCAGAAAACATATAAAAACACCTCAAAGTGTAGACAAAGCAAAGCAAAGTAGATACTAAACAAGCATGGAACATCAAAAATTATAGATATGTTTCTGACGCATCAGACCCTTTGTTGCATGAATGTGGACATCCGCAAGGAACAACATACCTCATACAAGAGAAACCGTCACATAGAGAAACTCCTCATGGAGATTAAGGCTCAGGGTGAAGAGGATGATGAGGAAGGATAAGATGAGTACACTGATGAGCATGGCGCTCAACAATCCACTGAGTCAGACTACACTCTTTCTTTTGGGGCATGGAATGGCCAACAAGACAGTTTGGTGGATTGGAAGACCTTTTCTGATGTCACCTCTGGATATGGGTACCAGGGTACCTCCTCTCCTCGCCCTCACAGAAAAGGGCCTGCAGCTCCAGATGGTGATGATGACTATGATGATGGTGATGAGGATCAGGATATGGATGAGGAGGACTAGGATGATGACGACAAGGACTACTGATCCGTTGGGGTGCTAGCTTAGGTCTTTTCCCTTTTCGGCATTTCGATGCCAAAGGGGGAGAATACATTGTCATCGGGATTTGCATGGGCTTGGGCTTTGATTCTTATTTTCTATCTCGAACTTCGTACTTATTTGCCTTATGTGCTTGTGAGATACTATTTGCTATTTGTGTGTGACTATGTGGTTGCTCCTACATTACTATAACTCGTGTGAGAACTATGTGCTTTATCTATGTACTACCTACCATGCACGGTTTACTTGTTTATCTTAGTGCACATAGTCAAGGGGAGCATTATTATACACTGTCATATTTCATTACAAATTATTCCATGCAAAATCACTTGTTGTCATCGAACACCAAAAAGGGGGACATTGAAAGGATATTTACTGTCATAATCACTTTTGGTGTTAGTTAACAACAAGTATATCATTTTACAGTATGCTATTGTCTACAGGTTGATATAATGCAAAGTAAAAAGGACCCTTGACCTACGGAACTTTCCCTGCAATATTTACATGTTCCTCGGAATTCCAGACCGGAGTCTCCGGTCTGGCTGGACCAGAGTCTCTCGTGTGGTCCGAAGTTTCCCCGAGAATCCCCGAAGGGGGCTCCAGATTTCTACCTGGGACAGTCTAATAGGTGGTCCGGAGCAAGGTCCGGAGACTGACCGGAGTCTCCGGTCCAAGACTCAGAACGAAGTCTCCATTGTGGCTGGACCGAAGTCTCCGGTCCACTTGGCTCACATAAGGGCTCAGACAATCTGTATGCTCGTCCGGAGGCTGGTCCGAAGATGGGCTGGAAACTCCGGTGTAGACCGGAGTCTCCGGTGTGCAGGCCGGACTCTCCGGTCTCACTTTTCTCCAACGGTCAGAAAATGGTTCAGTGGAGTGAAGGGCTATAAATAGAGGACCTTATCCCCTTCCTCCAGCTTCTCGACCCACTCAAGAACACCATCAACATTTGAGCCACCAAATCAACAAGATCTCTTCATCCAACCATCCAAAGTCATTGATCCTTGGAGAATCGAAGGAGGAGGCCTTGATCTACAGCTTCACCAAGAGAGATCTTCATTTCCCCCTCATTCACTTGAGCGGCCCCCATGTTCTAGTGTTTCTTTGGAAACCCTAGCTTTTGATTTGGTTCTTACAAGATTTTCTTTGATTGTTTGACAGCTTACTTGTATTTGGGAGCCTCCAATTAAGTTGTGGATGTGTGCCCCGAACTTGTTGTAAAGGTGTCGACTTCCACCTCGAAGGTTGCCGATATAGTGGAAGAGAACCCTTTGGGGTGAGGTTTATCAGAGAACAAGGGAGGCCTCTCGTGGCGTTGGTGGTTTGAAAGCACCCCCTCTCCAAACGTAGACATAATTCCCCTCAAAAGGAAGGAACTATGGGAAACAAATCTTTGTGTCTCCGCGTCCACTGCTTTGGTTAATTCTATCCTTTACCGCACTTTACTTTACTTGTTCTTGCTTAGTGTTTGTGCTTGTTGGTGCTAGTTTGACATATAGGTAAATTCACCTTAGTTGCATAATCTAGAGAATTTACCTTCCTTGTCAAACCCTAATTTGAAAAAGAAGAAAATTGAAGTAGCACCTATTCACCCCCCCCCCTCTAGGTGCCCATACGATCCTTTCAACTGGCCTTATTTACAGAGATCCCGACTATCATGACCTTCTCCGCCTTCAGCCTAGACCACCGGAGGACCGCCTAGAAGAGGAAAACTCGGCCGCCATCGGATTCCACCCATCTCAGGCGACTCACTCCACGACTCCGACACAAAGCCAACATGATCCACTCGTGCGTGGTGGCTTCAGAGGATCCCTCCAAACCCTAAAAACCTCCACCTTTTGCTAATCTCCCCGGCCGCTGGCGCCACAGCGCCAGTGGTGGCTTCCACGCCCCTGCTGCCGAAGGCGGTGAGCAGGCTATGCCCATCCCGTCGAACCCTACGCGCGAGAGATCAACATTGGGGCATCGTCGGCTGAGTCTATGCAGCGGTGTTCGTGACGGTGGGATGATGCTGTTTGCAGCGATGCATGACTAGGAGGCACGGGGGATGGTTGAGAAGTACGCGGAGATGGCTAGAGGCGGCGGCGTGACCTTCTCTTCCTGACAGCGGTGCTACATCTCCTTGGCTCGATTCGTAGGCGTGATCTGGGGCTGCCTTGGGATCGTCTGGCCAGAGGTTAGCATGCTTGTTCTAATCACCAGGAGTCGGCTGGCAGTGTGGGGGGCATATGGATCTACATGAATAAAGGAGGTGGTCCTAGGGTCCTCCCGCGCCAAGAGGAAGATTTGTTGGCTTCCTATTCTTGTTGATTTATCCTTGAGCTTCCAGAAGGCTCCGTCAGCGAACTCCCATGGGCAAATCATGCTGGAGATTGCTGGATCAGAAGAAATTCGGTTGTGCGCACCCATGTTTTTCTGACCATTTGGTTTCAGAGGGAGCGTTGCGAAGCTCTGCTATCTGTTACCATCATGTATCATTGTCGTGGGAATACCACGGCAGGTACCATCGCGATAGGGACCAGAGATGCGGAGCGCAGCGACATCAAGTGAGTCAAGGAAAGGATTGGTACACGCGAGTTACCCAGGTTCGACCCTTCATTTTTGGAGGTAAAGACCTACGTCCTGCTCTGGTGTATTGCTTTGTGTATCAAGTTACAATAGTTCCGCCGGGTACGTCCTACTTTATTGTATTTATTTGTGTATCAAGTTACAATGGTTCTGTCGGCTGATCTCTGCGCTATTGCGAGCGAGAGCTATACTTGTGCGATTCTGCACGCAAGCCTTTGGGGGTATCTCAGGGGGAGATTCTGAGCTAAAAGGATACTAATGATTCTAACCCAAAGACGACCTTATAACATGGTCAACTTAGGGTTTACGATATAATGTGTCCATTCAGGGGCTAGAGTCCTAACAGAGTAACAGATGTCGACTACGGTCTTATTGCCTTATACTCCAAGCTCATAGTCTTTGTACCTGACACGATTCTCCTGAACCGACTAAGGATCGGGCCTTATCCCGCTCAGGCCTTGTTTGTCTGTGTAATCCCACCAGGGGCAGTCATGGGCCCGCTATCACTTCCGTTAATCGGCCTGGTGAGGATACTCGGCATGTCATATCCACGACAGTCTTGTCTTTGACGATCCATGGTGAAGTCATATACAGAGAATGTCATGCGATGATGGTTTGAGTCTTTGTGGCGATGAGGAACTGACTTGGTGATCTATGACTCGCAACAGCGACTGTTAATGGGGGCGGCAACATAGGAGAAGTTCACAGTCTTACCTTGCAGGGTGAAAATCCAAGGTCTGAATTAATTGGTTGTGACTGACAATGGCCTTGTTGAAGGCATTATTTTGTGAGTGAGGACTTTCTCCAGGTGAAAACCTATGATCTTTAACCAGGCGGCGACAATGCTTGTGCACGGTTTCCTTTTGGAAGACGTCGCTATTGGAGAGGTTGGAATTTTGGTGTTATTTTGGTGGTGTTAGTGTCACTGCTACAAGAAATTGATCGCTATTTTTATTTTTTTTAATCATTTTTTCCGGGTCGTGAACGTCTAGGTACATATATTTCAAAAAAAAGACTAAGACATCTTATATTTTAGAACCGAGAGAGTACTCTACTATTTACTGAGGAGTATTAGCTTTTTTAGAGATATAGGTTGTTTTTCAAGTCATAATAAATGCTTTAGGAGTATTAGCTTTTTTAGAGAGCTTTATTTAAGAGCATGTGTGTTTAATGTGTTTTTGTTCATTGATTGGTCAGTTTGATTTGTCTAGTGGATCAGCTATGCCTAATAATCAAATAACAAATCAATCAGACAGCGAGGCTGGTCACGAAAAAACCATGGACTGTCTCAATCAGGACACCAGTCACACCACTAATAATTATTGGTAAAGACATGCAAACGCTGCCCCCCGGGAGCAAGAAATCGTGAATTAGCTTAATCAATTCCAGCCTGGTACAGGCAGAAAGCAGAACGAGATCGAAATCATCCTGTGGAAAACACAGCAAGCTTTTAGTCAGAAAAGTTGTCATCATGGAAGTTGCTAGCTTGGCTTCTCTCTGTTGTCGAGGCGTAAAGCTGAACCCTCGTATTGGAAAGGGAAAATGCCTTCGGCTGGAAGCCCCGACGGCTACCTTCAGCATCTTTAACAAGAGGCTTCTGTTGCGAACAAATGTCGCCCTCTTTTCGGGTGTTTGATGCCGCGAGCTACTATTGCTAGATGAACTGATGATTCCCTATGACAGGCACTTAAAGAGAGATTTTGATATATCCTACTGTATATTAGTACTCCATCTGAACCATAGTGCATAAGGACATGTTTGATTTAAAAGATTTTCAAAGGAATTCTATAGGATTTCAATTCATAGGATTTTTTTTTAATAGAATGTATTTGATTTAAAGGAATAAATCCTACAAAATTCCTATGCATTGCTTTCCTACACTACAATCCTATAGGATTTCTAACAAGAGGTAAGACCTCTTGGAAAAAAATCATATGTGTCTATGACAACTATGACATGTACCTAAATCCTATAAAATTTCCTGTGTTTTTCCTGCGGTGCAATCAAACAGCTTATCTTATCGATTCGTGCATTTTTCATTCCTGTAGGATTCTAAGTGTCATGCCATTCTATTCCTACACTCTTCCCATTCCTGTGTTTTACAAATCCTTTGAATCAAACAAGCCCTAAACAGAGGAATAAGCACCGAGGCCGTAGCATAAGGTAAGAGAAGATTGCGTCGCAAAATAGAGCCGTGCATAAGGATTGCAACCAGGGGTCTAAGTGCATTTCCAACTAGTGACTCTAAACCGCTAAATAAACCGCAAGATTAGCACGCGAGAGCATGTTAGCGCAGCGCGACATTTTACATCCTGACGCAGGATATTTGATGCTCTAGCTACGTGCGTGCTAACGCTGGCCATGCGCGCGAACAGGCAACCGTCCGGAAAACTTTTCTACGCCCGCGCGACCTCCATCACCACCTTCCTTCTCCACGTGGCCACCGACATATCCGGCGTGGACGGGACCTTCGCACGCCAGCGAGCCCTCAATACATTGTCCCCTTCACCCCACTACCGCCGTCGGTGGAACAGTTCCGCTGCCGCCCACGCCAAACCCTAGCGTCGTCACCGTCGCTAGGAGCAGTTCCGCCGCCCGCGTCCTCTTCGTGCCGCCGAGGCCAAACACAAGCGTCGGCGCCCCGCAGCCACCACCAACCGCGACGCAACGCCCGACAAGGTATCAGCAGACAAGCGCCCGATGCTAGTGGAATCGGGGGGATTTGATAATTTCCCCTGTTTTATTTTTCAATTTGATCATTTGCCACACCCTGTGTCACTGACATGTGGTGGTCAATGTGGCAAATGATCAAATTTTGAAGTAAAGTGGGGGCAAATGATCAAATATCTCGGTGGAATCGTCGGCGGTGGAGGAGGACGATGCCGATTTCTTGTTCGCAACATGGAAGCTAGTTGGTGGTAGTAAGGAAGTTAGATAGTCTAACTTTGTTGCTACCACCGATCAGCACCGACGTTACGAACTAGTGTGTGTTTGCGCACCGATTTGCATCTAATATATTTTTTAGTCTATTTTTTCTAGTTTTTCCGATCTTTGTTCGTGTAGACATGCGTGTGAAACCTGTTTGTGGCGCTAGTGCGCGTTGCAAAATAGTGCTTCCGATGAAGGGTCAGTTTTACGATTTTGCAGGGCGCAGCAAAATAGCGCATCCGGTGAAAAGTAAAAAATCGACGCTGCAAACCAGTTTTAGCACGTGTGATTTTCCAGCGCATGTTGGATATGCTCTAAGGGCATGTATAATGGTAGGGAAGACATGCCTTCTAGTGGTCCTCCACGAAATCTAAAGAAGATAATATACATAAATTATACAATGCATTATCTCTTAGTGCCATGCATAGGAATTGATTGTTTTTAGTAAGAAATTGTTGCTAATGGAAGACATATGGTACAACCAAGAAAATAGCCTTCTCTTATTGTAAGAGATCATCATTTAGCTAAGAAAAGACAATCTTTTATTTTATTTCTCCTTCCTAAGAAAAATACAAGGTGTCAATCATAAAAAAAGACCGACATCACCCAATTATACATGCCCTAAGAGCATCTCCACCAGCACCCCAAAGGGTGGCCAACAATGACGCCTAGAGTGACTTTTTGGAGGCATGCTCAAACTGTCGGCGTTTTGAGGGGACCCACCCACACCGGCCAAATGATCCCAAATAATTTTTTGGCCAGTTCACATCTTTCACCAATATACCACATATTTGAAGCAAATAAAATTTTAATAAATTTCAAGTTTATTACAACAAATTAAGACATTAAAATAACATAGTTCACACAATAATTTAAAGTTCAAATATATCAAGCCAAGGGGACGGTGGCGTTTACTCTAAGCATCCACAAATACTCAAGATCTTGCATATGTGCATGCACATGTTCCTCACGGATATCTTGATGCATTGCAACGAAAGAACCAAACTCAGTTGATTGACACCGACAGTGTCAGTGAATCGTCCAACTTCTCTATAATAGCTCCCTCCCATGCCAGTTTCCCTACGTCAGGATTCTTTAAGACCGGGCATGTGTAGTTCGCATGGTGTTCATCACCCGAAATAGCGTTCTGGTGGTACTGTCGCGTAGATGGCGGCATGTATGGCTGAAGAAACTGTGGATCCTATGTCTGAACCTCGACATCTTCGATCTGCTCTTAGGATTCTTCACTGGCGTGAGGCAATAGAACAAGAATTTTCTTCATTGATTAAGAATAATACCTGCCACCTTGTTCCTCCGGTCTCTGGTATAAATGTCGTTGATTCAAAGTGGATCTATAAGGTTATAAACGTGATGCCAATGATTAAATTGAGAGGTACAAAGCTCATATTGTTGCCAAAGGATTTAAACAGCGCTATGGTTTGAATTATAAGGATATTTTAGTCTAGTGGTCAAGCCTACTGCCATTCATTTGTTGCTCTGCATTGTTGTTACCCGTGTGTGTGTGTGGGGGGGGGGTATTTCATCAACTTATATTCACAATGCAGTTTTCAGTGGTGTTCTTGAGAAAGAGGTGTTTATGCATCAACCTCCTGGTTTCGAAGATCCTGAGTGTCCTCATCATCTGTAGCACTTGGACAAGGCATTTTATGGTCTTAAATAGTCCCCATGAGCTTGGCATGCATGTATTAGGGCTGTTCTTCGTCAACATGGGTTCTTACCATCTACCGTTGACACTTTATTATCCATTCTTTATCGGCTTGGTGTGACTATCTATCTTCTTGTCTATGTTATCAACATTATTGTGCTCAGTTCTTCGTCACAAACGGTTGATCGTCTTGGTCAAGAGTTCGTTGCGAAGGATCTCAGACTTGTTCCCTTCTTTCTTGGCTTAGAGGTTGCTCTTACCTCTATTGTAATTACTCTTACTCAACGTAAGTATTCCAATGATCCGTTGAAGCCTTCTGGTCTTCTTAAATGCAAGATGTAAGTTACACATATGACGACGACAGTTAAGTTGTTTAATGTGGATAGTGCACTTCTTGGTGATGATGATGCCATTGATTATTGGAGTATTGTTGGTGGCCTGCACTATCTCAGCTGACTTGCCCTAATATTTTGTTTGTTGCCAATCATGTTTGCTAGTTTCTCCACTCCCCGACTAAGGATCATCTTGCTGATGTTAGGCGGATACTTCGGTATGTCAAGCACAATTTTGGTCATGGCTTGCTTCTTTGATCTTTAGTGTCTAACACTCTTTCAGTGTTTTCTAATGCTGAGTTGTTGGGGATGTTGATGATAGGCGATCCACGGGGATTTGCTGTGTTTTATGGTGGTAACATAATCGCAAGGAGTGTTCTCAAATAGACTACTATTTTTCGCTCTAGTATAGAGGCAAAATATGAAAAATAGCTGAAGTCATTTGGTTTGAAGCATTATTGAAAGAACTTGGCATTCAACAACGGTCTCCAGATGTTCAATGGTGTGATAACATTGGTGCTACTTATCTTTAGTCGAAACCAGTCTTTTACACACTAACAAATCATATTAAAATTGATTTTCACTTTTTTGTGAGAGAGTTGCTCAGAAGTTGCTGGAAGTTAGGTTTTTTGTGTTCTAAAGATCATCTTATTAATATTTTCACCAAATCACTACCTCTTTCATTGTTTGAAGAATGTAAGTGCAATCTCAATATTTTGTCCATAATTGAAATAGGGCAACTGTACTCTGTCTTGTATCATAGTTTGTAGAGTTATTTTTAGGCTCTAATTGTAGCTGGCCCTACATGTAAGCTATGTGTTAATATAATAAGAAGTTAGCCTTCGATCCCATGCTAAGCGTTGAGGACCTTCCCCACATCGTGTCTTCATTGTTTCATAGGGTCGGCCTCTCCACGCCTTGCGACGACATGGAGCAACAACTTTTCGATTCTCGTACCACGATAACCCTAGGGGATGGAGGTAGGCCAAATTCTAGAAGTCAATGTGGATTGAAGGCTCTCCTTTGTTGTTGATGGCACTTCTACTATATGCCTCCTTGGATCCTCAATCGCAAGAATAATATGGTGGTGCAATCCCTTGATCATGACGCTTGGATGCTTGACCTGCGCCCTAAGTTGCTCTCCGCCAACCACCTGGTCAAATTCTCCATTCTCTGAAACAAGCTACGGTTTGCGCCCTTATTCTAGGAATCCTAACCACAACGACGGACCTTTCTGTAGTTCAGCCCCCTCCCAACAACTCAACAATTGCATTTACCCCAGCCAGTCTTGGCAAGATCCGCCACTGCCTGACCAGATATCCTAGAACCTAAATGCCAGTGGCCTCTACACGACTGCATCAACTTATCCGGCGTAATTCTCCTCGGGTTAGTTGCTTCAAGCCACCATAACATCGTGTGGGTAACCCGCCACCCCTACACATGCGCGCGTGAACACACACACACACACACACAAAGTGCAAAACATTCATCATCCTAGCCACTTTGAATAGGCTCTAGGCACCAGAGGTTGGCCTCATGACCCTCTCTACCAGCTATGCAAAGTGGCGCCAAAATCTGCAAAACAAATGCTCTTCAATGCCTCTACTACACAAGAATTTAGAATGCAATGTCTGCTTGGTTCCGATGCGCGGATTTACTCCATGCTCCGGCTCTACCCCCGGCATCGCAAACGAGCACTTTGCTAAGAGCAAGTCCAGCAGCATCCCTACATTTTTCTCTCCTATGTGTCTATGTAGGGGCCCATCTTAAAAAGATTCTTTTTCCTAAATTTTGCTTATCTCCAGTAGCTACCTTAAATTATCTCTCCTATATTATAACCACATATTTTTTTAATAGGGGAGCACACTTTACAAATTTTTATCGTCCAACAACTCACTTATCCACGTAGAACACACGTAAAGCCCTCCACGCCCTCGATATATAGGGGAGAAGGAGGGGTGGGTTGGATGCGCGGATTCATTGGGGAGAGGTGTGCAAGGGAGCTGGTGGAAGTTTGTTTTTTCACTCACTCTCTCTCCCTATACTTCCTATCGGCGTAGCTATATGGACCTGCCGGACTTGCTCCAAGCACAACTCCTCTAGAAAAGGGTTGAGGTCAGCCACACTACTTGTCTACTCGGAGATTTAGAAAGACCGTGATGCAAGGGTCTTCAACAACGAATCTTCTAAGCTTCGTTTGATACCGAGTTAATCAAACAAGAGCATAGCACTCATCCTCACTCGCTCCCCTTGAGAGTCGACTCCCATCCCCATCCGCCACCCCTCTCCTCCCTTCTATCCGGTAGCCATGGCGGCCGGAAAGGAGTCGGAGCTGGTGGTTGGCCCTCTCTATATCTAATATTAGTAGTAGCTTGTGATTTTGGGGTTGATCCCTGTGTTTATCCTAGATGGATGTCTTGGAGTAGGTCTCTGGATCTCTACAGCCAGATCCAGGGCACCTCGGTGCTTCTCGCGGCGGAGGCGCTCCTCAGGCGGCAGGAGGCGACGTGGCTGGCGGCGGGGGCCCCGAGCATCTCCATCAATAAGGTCTGCTCTTGGTGTTTGCTGTTGGATCTGGGCCAATTCAGCGGTGTCGGCGATTCCCCCTCTGTGGCGGCACTCCCATGGTGGGAGTCGAGTGCGGCGGCGTCGTGGTCTCTGGCAAGCACCTCTAATAAGGTCTTCTTCCCGGGTCTTTGCCACTGCAAATCCTCTTTTGGTCTGCCTCCTCCAGCCCGTGGCGGGGGCTTGGAGTCTGACGGTGGGCTCGCTATCTCGTTGCGGTGGTCGAAGACCCCTATCTGGTGCCGGCGGTGGTCTTCTGGAGATTCATCCATGCTCTTCTCTACTTCTCCCCTGGGTGGAGTTGAAGATCTGAGGAGGGTTGATGAACCTCGATCTGATCGTTGGCGGCATGGGAGTATCGAAGCTACAATCTTCCCGAGCACTTCCTTGGTCCCTGGTGACCCGATTATGCTGGTATGCTCCGGCCCTCTTTCAACCTCTTTTGAGAGGCCCTTCCTGAAGCCTGCTGATGATGTGGAGCTCGTCGGCATCGACGCAAGTGGTGACGTCGCCGCGGCGGTGTTTAGCAACGGCAAGCGTGGCTTCCTGCTTGGCAGCGGGGAAAGAGGAGGACCTGATTGCAATTGACTATTTTTTTGCAAGGTTCTTTCTGCTTTTACCAGGGACCCATGTATTATTTATTTATTTTATGTGGTTCTCTGTAAAATATGTGTACACCCACTGATGGAATTAATGAATGGCTTCTAGCCCCTTCGGGGGCTCCCTGTGTTTCAAAAAGAAAATACCGAGTTAATCTCCATGTCTAGAAATCAGAAGAAGGTCCTGTGTGAAGCGTCCGTTTCCCTTGAGAGATTCAAAATCATCGAGACACGGTGGCGCGGAGTGGCGCTAGTGTGATTTGTGGCTCAGTACACTGTACACACGACACGTGGCATTCTTTTCGGATATCTAGCGGAGACTGGCAGCTGAACTGCTGAAGATGCTCTGGCCATGCTGGCCTTGTGCAGATCGCGGACCTACGTTACACTGCATCTGTCTGCGTGGTTGCACCATTATTATGACTTGATGATTCGCCTCGGCGAGAATATCGCACGCATGATCCTGTTGCGCGATGAATGCGATCCATGGCATTGTCGGCCGCTTGCGTCCAATTTCACAATTCAGAAAACCAACGAAAAACTCGTTCGCATGCTTCACACCGTGCAGTCCAATCAGGCACTCGGAACAAGGCATGTTCGTTATGGATGAGTCGGTACGTCACATGTGCCCTCAAGTCGTGCCGTCTCACACACCACAGCTCGATGAATTACTAGGACTCGCCATTTTATTTTTCTGCTAACGCTGAACTGAACCGAGAACTGAGATCAGTTCATCAGTCGGTGAAACCAACTAGTATGAACCACGGGTAGCAGGAGAGACAATGCTCGGCTACTCGCTGGCGGCAAGCCGGTTCACGAACTCAGCCACGTCGCTCAGCAGCCTCTTGCCGTCCGCGTGGTCCTCGAACACGTAGAACGCGTGGATGGCGTCGGGGAACTCGACGACGGTGGTCTCCACGGCGCCAGCGCCGCGGAGCGCGTCCGCGTACTCCCGCTGCCTGTCCTGGTGCGCGTCCCACCCGCCCACGCACACCAGCGTCGGCGGGAACGCGCGCCACTCCCGCTCCCCGCCGCGCCGGATCGCGGCCGGCACGTCGGCCGCCTCGTGGTCCCGCGTGGCGCCCGGCGGAAGGAACGCGCGCCACAGCCACGCCAGCCGCTCCGGCGCCCCGAACGGCGCGTCGCGGAGCCGCTGCTCGGACGCGGTCGGCGCCTCGCCGCCGAAGAACGGCTGCAGCAGGACCAGCCCGGCCACGCTCCCCTGCACGCGCGCGGTGACGTGGTGGGCGACGTTGCCGCCCGCGCTGTCCCCCGCGACGAAGACGGCGGCGGGGGGAGACGGGAGGGCGCCCCCGGCGCCTGCGAGCGCCCAGCGGAGGGCCGCCTCGCCGTCGTCGTAGGCGGCCGGGCAGCGGTGCTCGGGCGCGAGGCGGTAGTCGACGGAGGCGACGACGGCCGGGATTGACGAGGCGAGGCGGCGGCACAGAGCGTCGAACTGCGCCGTCGCGACGGAGTGGAACACGAAGCCGCCGCCGTGGAAGTAAACGACCACCGGAAGCTGGATGTCGCCGCCGTCAGAGGCCGATGGGAAGAAGAGGCGGCGCGAAGGTGTTCGGAGACGGCGTGGTCGGAGGACGAAACGCCGGCGACGTCGGGGGCGAGGCTAGGTGGCACTGTGCGTTCGAAGAGCGAGAGGAGGAAGCGGTTGGCCGTGCCGTCGGCGCGGAGGGACGCGGAGTGAAGGATGGAGACTGCGCCCACGAGCAGGCGCGTCCGCCATGATAGAGGGGGTTTCCCCGGCGGCGGAGGATCCGACGACACCATATCGCTTACGCTCCTCGCCTTCCGGTTCCGGGTGCCCCGACCCCGAGTGATGAGCTGGTCGCGGGTGCAGGATAAGGAAACAGCTGTTTGATTTGTTGGTGCGTGCAGGCAAAAGGGATTAGCAGGATGGGCCGAACCAGTTTTTTTTTTTTTTGAGTGGATGGGCCGAAGCAGTTGAGCTAGTCGCGGGTATGAAGAAGTGTCCTTAGCCCATCCAGGCGATCACGCCGTATGAAGAAGTTCAACGCTCGATGAGGGCAAAGCCCTACGAGCACACGCTCGCCCGGTTTGGCCCGGCCAACTAGGCGGTATCCTTAGAAAATGGGATATCTTCTTAAATCTCTGTTCAACGAACCACGCACGCTTTCAGTAAACGCCACATGTTTGTTTTCTGCATAATCTTGGATTAAAGTATAGAGAGACCCGAGTATTAGTACAAAAAAAAACCGTGTACTCGCAAACAAATTACGCGAAAGTATAAGTTTACTCATAATCGAAATACAAAATCACACCTGTATTGAGAACCAAAGTACAAAAAATACAAGTTTACTCACAATCGAGTACATGAAAGTACAAGTTTACGCACAATAAAAATACAGAAAAGTACAAAAAATAATTTGCATAGAAGAAAAGTACAAGTTTACTTACAGCGAAAGTACACGAAAAATACAAGTTTACTCACAACTAAAGTACGAAAGTATAATTGTACCGAGAGACAAAGTATAAAAAAGTATAAGTTTACTAACAACTAAAGTACACAAAAGTATAACCATATTCAGAGCCAAAGTACAAAAAAAAAACAAGTATACTTAATGTCAAAGTACGAGAAAGAACAAGTGTGTAACAAGCCAAGTGTAAAGTACACTAAGATCCGAAGTACAAAAAATACATAACTAAAGTAATTTAAAATACGAACGCAACGATTTTGAAAGTACAAAAAAAAGTTCTTCAAAACCTATCAACACGAGATCTAGTTTTAAAACTCTTGGTACGGGAAGCTCAAAAATGAAAACGGATGGTAATTTAGACAACCGATTCTTAAAATATTTCATTTTCAATTATCTGATTTAAATAAATAAAAAGTAAATTTGTACGCTCGCTGCGGTATCTCTCTCATTCTAATCCCACTTTTATTCTTGTTGGAACACTTGTCAAACATGTAGAAGCTTACCACGAGGACTGAGAAAAGGAGAATCCGCCACTTGCGCGATAACAACACGTAAAACAGACCTTTCCAAAGATCAGCCTTTTTTTAAGATTTCTGTGAACCCTATTTTCCGTCTAACGGCGGGATGCAACGCTCGTGTCACAGTGCCGGCTCGGTTGTCCTAGGTATAGCTTCTTTCCTTTTTTTTCTGAAAATTGAATGTTTATATATGAATATTTCTTAAACCGGACCAAATTTTAAATATGAACAATCTCAAAAAATTAAAGAAATTTTAAATTGAAACTTTTCAAAAATCGGTCTTTTTAGATCTATTTTTGTTTTGAATATTTGTATATCTTAATGGTTCTTAAATTTGAATATTTTTGAATTAGAACATTTTTAAATGTATACATGGTTACGAAATCTGAATATTTTTTAAATCTCAAATTCAACATGTGTAAGAAAAAATAGGAGAAGAGGACAAAAAATACAGGACCTGTATTGTTGGGCCGCAATTGTGTCAGCCCATGAAAAAAGACCGTATGCGGAAGGTTTTCTGTCCCGGGTTGAGCGGTTCCTTTTTTCATGGTATCTTGCATTTTTTTCGTAGTTTTTCATTGTTTTATTTTCTATTCTATTTATTTATTCGGTCTTTAATTTTCCACTTTCTCTTTTTATTTGCTGCTTTCTTGTTCAAATAACATAGATTTTCATACCGAGGCATATTATGTTTCTCTTTTTGTTCTATGCTTTTCTTTGTTCAAATAATTTTTATTTCCAACGAAAAGAGATATCACATATGTCTACCAATCTCTAGAGAAGTACTCCCTTCATCCCAACGCTTAGGGCGTAATTTCTTTTTCATTTTTCCTCAAGGTTTAAGACGCCTCGGCTTAAACCTTGGTGATGTGAGTTGGGACGATATGGTGGACATACTCCTATGGATAAGCGTAGCATAAAAGATCAAATCATTTTAATAGTTCAATTGCTATATGCTTTCTGATAGATAGTAACCTAATTCCTTCGACCATGAGATCATGCATATCACCTTTACCGGATGGATGCTTTGATGACATCAAACACCACACCGTAACTGGATGGCTATAAAGATGGCATTGAGTGTTCGGAAAGTATTGGTTGAGACACATGGATCAAGAGTGGGATTTGTCCATCCATATGACGGATAGATATACTCTGGGCTCTCTCGGTGAAATATCATCCAATTAGCTTGCAAGCATGTGACTGGCTCACAAGGTATCACATATCACGGGAACGATAAAAGAGTACTTATCGGTAACGAGGTTGAACTAGGTATGCAGAGATACCGACGATCATAACCTCGGATAAGTAAACTATCGTGAGACAAAGGGAAATTGGTATCGTATGTAAGTGGTTCATTCGATCGCAAAGTAATCGTAGAAATATGTGGGAGCCATATGAATTTCCAGATTCCTCTATTGGTTATTGTTCGGAGAAGTGTCTCGATCATGTCCGCATAATTCACGAACCGTAGGGAGACACACTTAAGGATTCGACGTTGTTTGAGTAGTTATGGAATGATGAGAAAGAGACCGAATGTTGTTCGGAGTCTCGGATGGGATCCGGGATATCACGAGGAGATCCGGAATGGTCCGGAGAATAAGATTCATATAAGGAAAGTCCTGTTTCAGAGTTGGGGAATGGTTCCGGTGTTTTCATCGGGAATGTTCTAAAAGGTTCCGGAATGTCCGGCACTCCGGAGGGGAAGGGTACATGAATGTGTTATATCAAGTTGGTATGATTGCATTATGTACTCGGTGTCATCGCTGAACAAAATAGAGGGTTTATTCAAATCCTAGTTTGAAAAGTCAAACGCCAAGTTTGAAAGTCAAACGGCTATTTTTGGGAAGTGGAGAGGGAGGTGGAAACCGACTTGGGGGAGGAGTTCCTCCTCCCACCGCTGGCGCACCACCAAGCCGAGTTGGGGAGGGACTCCCCTCCCCTTGGCCGGCCCCCTCCACCTATATAAGGAGGGAAAGGGCTCCCCTCCTAGACACAAGTTCCTACACCTCAAAACCCTAGCCCCAAGCCACCACCGCCTCCATAGCCGCCGCCGGCCCTAGGGCACTCACCGCCGCCGCCTAGGTGAAACCCTAGCCGCCGGCCTAGCCACCTCCTCGGCGTGTCTAAACCCTAGATCGTCGAGGGACTCTCTCATACTCCACCATACTCGCTCCGGATTTAAGGCGAAGCACTACGAGATCTCCCCTCTACTTCCGGTACCACGCCGTTGTGCTGCCGGAATCGCGAGGAGAGTGCTACAACCTCCGCTGCCTGCTGGAACAAGGGAGAGGAAGGTCTTCGTCGAGTACCGAACGTGTGACCGACTGCGGGAGCGCTGCCGGAACGCAGCGCCGGAAGGATCGTCTACGCGATCTTGAGATCGGGAAGAGTACGACTACATCACCCACGAGAATCCGCTCTCGTTAAACACTTTGGAATCTTCGAGGGTGAGTTATTCTATCGACTCGTTGCTACAATCTAGTAGATAGATCTTGGCTTGTTTGTTTGTATGCGGTAGAAATTTTTTGTTTTCCATGCTACGAAACCCTACAGTGGTATCAGAGCCATGTCTATATGTAGATCTGTTGCACGAGTAGAACACAATGGTCATTGTGAGCGTTGATGCTTTTATTGTCGATTGCTTCTTGTGTACTTTGCATCTTGCGGGATGTTGGGATGAAGCGGCCCGGGCTAACCTTACATGACATCGTTCATGAGACTTGCTCCACGCTTGACATGCAACTTGTATTGCATAAGTGGCTTTGCGGGTGCCTGTTTCTCCTAGCATAGTTAAGATCCAATTTACAACGGGTGATTAACAATACTAGTATCAATGTTGTGGTTCATGTTCCTAAGTTAGAACGACACTTATTGAAAGCCCCAAACCACGTAAAACATGCAAAGAAAGTAGAGGCGTCTAACTTTGTTTTGCAGGGGTGTGCTGTGATGTGATATGTCCATGATTGTGATTATATTTGATGTATGCAATGTTCCTTATTGTAAGTTGGCAACCGGCAGGAGCCATATGGTTGTCTTTAATTTATGTTAAGACCCGCGTGTCTTCAAAGTAGTTGTAATAGTTGAAGCCGGTGGACGACAACCATGGAGAAGCATCATTGACCTTGATGCAATGCCGGTGATGATGGAGATCATGTTCGTGCTTGAAGATGGAGATCGGAAGCACAAAGAAGAAAGGCCATATCATATCACATATTATGAATTGCATGTGATGTTAATCCTTTATGCATCTTGTATTGCTTAGTAGACGACGGTAACATTATAAGATGATCCCTCATGCACATGAATTTCAAGTCATAAAGTGTTCACCCTTAGTTAGCACCGTTGCTAAAGCTTGTTGTTTCGAAGCACCACGTGATGATCGGGTGTGTTAGATTCTGCAAGTGTATACAACGTGAGCAAGCCAGATTTGCTCATGCGGAAACTAAGGTTTGATCTTGACGAGCCTAGCATGTACAGACATGGTCTCGGAACACGGATCACCGAAAGGTAAAGCATGAATCATATAGTAGATATGATGAACATGTCGATTGTTCGCCACTGAAACTATATCAACTCTCGTGATGATCGGTGTTGATATGGTGGATTTGGTTCGTGTGATCACTAAAACAATGTGAGGGATATTGTTTTGAGTGGGAGTTCACCTAGATTAATTTTTATTATTAATTTAAACTCAATTTGTCATAAACTTAGTCTAAACTATTGCAAATATGTTGTAGATCAATGGCAGCCCCTACCATCAATTTTAATGCGTTCCTAGAGAAAGAAAAGTTGAAAAACAATGGAAGCAACTTCGCGGATTGGTTCCGCAATTTGAGGATTGTCCTCATAGCTGGTAATTTGACCTATGTGCTGGATGCACCGCTGGGTGACCCACCTGCAGCTGATGCTGCCGATGAAGTAAAGAATGTTTACCTCACTCGGAAGACTCAGTACTCCACAGTTCAGTGTGCTATCTTGTATGGTTTAGAATCGGAGCTTCAGAAAAGGTTTGAGAATTTAGACCCATATGATATTGTCGAGGATCTCAAATTGATCTTTGAGACTCATGCGGCAATTGAAAGCTATGAGGCTTCTGAAAAGTTCTTTAACTGCAAGATGGAAGAGGGCAGCTCCATCAGTGAGCATGTGCTTAAGATGTCCGGGCACGCGAACAAACTTCAAAGCTTGGGTATAGTGATTCCTAATGCTTTGGGGATTTACCGCGTCCTCCAATCACTACCACCAAGTTACAAGAACTTTGTGATGAACTACAACATGCAAAACATGAACAAGACATTGCCAGAACTCTTTGCCATGTTGAAATCTGCAGAAGTGGAGATCAAGAAAGAGCACCAAGTGTTGTTGGTCAATAAGACCACCAAATTCAAGAAAGGCAAGTCTAAGCAGAAGGTACACTTCAAGAAGGGTGGTAAGAAAGTTACCACGCCGACGAAGAAGACCAAGGCTGGACCTAAGCCTGATACTGAGTGCTTTTACTGCAAGGGAGAAGGTCACTGGAAGCGGAATTGCCCAAAGTACATGGCGGATTTGAAGAACGGCAACATCAAGAAGAAAGGTATATCTGATATACATGTTATTGATGTGTATCTCACTAGTACTCGTAGTAGTGCCTGGGTATTTGATACTGGTTCGGTTGCTCATATTTGTAACTCGAAACAGGTGCTGCAGAATAAACGGAAGCTAGTGAAGAACGAGGTGACGATGCGCGTTGGAAACGGATCAAAGGTTGATGTGATCGCGGTCGGCACGCTACCCCTTCATCTACCATCGGGATTAGTTTTATACTTAAATAATTGTTATTTGGTGCCTGCGTTAAGCATGAACATTATATCGGGATCTTGTTTATTGCGAGATGGTTACTTGTTTAAGTCCGAGAATAATGGTTGTTCGATTTATATGAGTAATATGTTTTATGCACATGCACCTTTGATAGATGGTCTATTCTTGTTGAATCTCGATAGTGGAAATACACATATTAATAACATTGAGGCTAAACGTTTGAAATCGAGTGATAACTCGACCTATATGTGGCACTGTCGTCTTGGTCACATTGGAGTGAAGCGCATGAAGAAACTCCATTCCGATGGACTTCTTGAATCACTTGATTTCGAATCACTTGAAAGATGCGAAGCATGTCTGATGGGTAAAATGACTAAGACTCCATTTTCTGGTATAATGGAGCGAGCTACGGACTTATTGGAAATCATACATACCGATGTCTGTGGTCCAATGAGTGTAGCATCGCGCGGTGGTTATCGTTATGTTCTTACCTTCACGGATGACTTGAGTAGATATGGGTATATCTATTTCATGAAACATAAGTCTGAAACTTTCGAGAAGTTTAAGGAATTTCAAAGTGAGGTAGAGAATCAACGTAACAAGAAGATAAAATTTCTACGTTCTGATCGTGGAGGTGAATATCTAAGTTACGAGTTTGGCGAGCATTTGAAGAAATGCGGAATACTTTCACAATTGACACCGCCGGGAACACCACAGCGTAATGGTGTGTCCGAACATCGTAATCGAACTCTCTTAGATATGGTTCGTTCTATGATGTCACTTACAGAATTACTGCTATCATTTTGGGGTTATGCATTAGAAACAACCGCATTCACTTTAAATAGGGCACCATCTAAATCCGTTGAAACGACACCGTATGAATTATGGTTTGGGAAGAAACCTAGATTGTCGTTCCTTAAAGTTTGGGGTTGCGAAGCCTATGTAAAGAAGTTACAGCCGGACAAGCTTGAACCCAAAGCGGAAAAATGCGTCTTCATAGGATACCCGAAGGAAACTATTGGGTATACCTTCTATCATAGATCCGAAGGCAAAATCTTCGTTGCCAAGAATGGATCCTTTCTAGAGAAGGAATTTCTCTCGAAAGAAGTGACTGGAAGGAAAGTAGAACTCGACGAGGTTGTCGAACCTTCTCTCGAAATTGCGAGTAGCGCAGCACCGGAAGTAGTTCCTGTGGTGCCTGCACCAGTTAGAGAGGAAGCTAATGATGATGATCATGAAACTTCGGTTGAAGTTGCTACAGAGCCTCACAGGTCAACGAGAACTCGTACCACTCCAGATTGGTATGATCCCGTTATGAGTGTCATGTTGGTGGACAACACCGATGACCCTGAGACATATGAGGAAGCAATGATGAGCCCAGATTCCAATAAATGGCAAGAAGCCATGAAATCCGAGATTGGATCCATGTACGAAAACCAAGTATGGACTTTGGTGGACTTACCGGATGGCCGGAAGGCTGTCGAGAACAAATGGATTTTCAAGAAGAAAACAGATGCTGATGGTAATGTTACTGTCTATAAAGCTCGACTTGTCGCAAAGGGGTTTCGACAAATTCAAGGAGTTGACTACGATGAGACTTTCTCACCAGTAGCGAAGCTAAAGTATGTGAGGATTATGTTAGGAATCGTTGCATATTATGATTATGAGATATGGCAGATGGATGTCAAAACAACATTCCTCAATGGAGACATTGATGAAGAGTTGTATATGATGCAACCCAAAGGTTTTTTCGATCCTAAAGATGCTAACAAGGTATGCAAACTTCAATGGTCCATCTATGGATTGAAGCAAGCATCCCGAAGTTGGAATCAACGTTTTGATAAGGTGATCAAAAGTTTTGGTTTTATACAAACTTATGGAGAAGCTTGTATTTACAAGAAAGTGAGTGGGAGCTCTGTAGCATTCTTAATACTATATGTAGATGACATATTGTTGATTGGGAATGATGTAGACCTTCTAAATAGTGTCAAGGAATATTTGAATAATAGTTTTTCAATGAAGAATCTTGGCGAAGCAGCTTACATATTAGGCATAAAGATTTATAGAGATAGATTGAGACGCCAAATATCATTGTCACGAAGTACATATTTGGACAAAGTTCTAAAGAGGTTTGGAATGGAAGATAGCAAGAAAGGGTTCTTGCCCATGTTGCCCAATACGACCTTGAGTAAAACTCAAAGTCCGACATCGGCAGAAGATAGAGAAAGGATGAGTAAGACTCTCTATGCTTCAGCCATAGGATCTCTAATGTATGCCATGCTATGTACTAGACCCGACATTGCATATGTTGTTAGTTTAACTAGCAGATATCAAAGTGATCCAGGAGTGGATCATTGGACAGCGGTCAAAAACATCCTTAAGTACTTAAGAAGAACTAAGGATATGGTTCTTTCTTATGGAGGTGATGAACAGCTCGTTGTTAATGGTTACACCGATGCTAGTTGGAACACTGATCCGGATGATTCTAAATCACAATCTGGATACGTATTTATTTTGAATGGTGCAGCAGTTAGCTGGAGGAGTGCAAAGCAAAGCATTGTGGCGAGATCTTCAACTGAATCGGAATACATGGCTGCTTCGGAGGCTTCACAAGAAGCGATATGGATGAAAGAGTTCATTACAGAGCTGGGTGTGGTTCCTAGTGCGCTGGACCCAATGTCTATCTACTGTGATAACATGGGTGCCATAGCCAATGCGCAAGAACCAAGGTCACACAAGAAGCTAAAGCATATCAAGCTACGTGTTCACGCTATTCGAGAACATGTCCAAGATGGGGACATAAAGATTTGAAAAGTACACACAGATCTGAATGTGGCGGATCCGTTGACTAAACCTCTCCCGAGGGCAAAACATGACCAACACCAAACTGCCATGGGTGTTCGGTATATTACCATGTAATCTAGATTAGATGACTCTAGTGCAAGTGGGAGACTGTTGGAGATATGCCCTAGAGGCAATAATAAATATAGTTATTATTATATCTTTGTGTTTATGATAAATGTTTACATTCATGCTATAATAGTATTAACAAGGAAACATTAATACTTGTGTGATTTGTAAACTTAAAATTGAAGTCCCTAGTAAAGCCTCTATACATCACTAGCTTGTTGGTTAATAAATGATTGTGGTTTCCCTATCATGAACATTGAGATGTTATTAACAACAAGATCATATCATTAGGAGAATGATATGGTGGACATACTGCTATGGATAAGCGTAGCATAAAGGATCAAGTCATTTTAATAGTTCAATTGCTATATGCTTTCTGATACATAGTAACCTAATTCCTTCGACCATGAGATCATGCATATCACCTTTACCAGATGGATGCTTTGATGACATCAAACACCACACCGTAACTGGGTGGCTATAAAGGTGGCATTGAGTGTTCGAAAAGTATTGGTTGAGACACATGGATCAAGAGTGGGATTTGTCCATCCATATGACGGATAGATATATTCTAGGCCCTCTCGGTGAAATGTCATCCAATTAGCTTGCAAGCATGTAACTGGCTCACAAGGGATCACATATCACGGGAACGAGAAAAGAGTACTTATCGGTAACGAGGTTGAACTAGGTATGCAGAGATACCGACGATCATAACCTCGGATAAGTAAACTATCGTGAGACAAAGGGAAATTGGTATCATATGTAAGTGGTTCATTCGATCGCAAAGTAATCGTAGAAATATGTGGGAGCCATATGAATTTCCAGATTCCTCTATTGGTTATTGTTCGGAGAAGTGTCTCGATCATGTCCGCATAATTCACGAACCGTAGGGAGACACACTTAAGGATTCGACGTTGTTTGAGTAGTTATGGAATGATGAGAAAGAGACCGAATGTTGTTCGGAGTCTCGGATGGGATCCAGGATATCACGAGGAGATCCGGAATGGTCCGGAGAATAAGATTCATATAAGGAAAGTCCCGTTTCAGAGTTGGGGAATGGTTCCGGTGTTTTCATCGGGAATGTTCTAAAAGGTTCCGGAATGTCCGGCACTCCGGAGGGGAAGGGTACATGAATGTGTTATATCAAGTTGGTATGATTGCATTATGTACTCGGTGTCATCGCTGAACAAAATAGAGGGTTTATTCAAATCCTAGTTTGAAAAGTCAAACGCCAAGTTTGAAAGTCAAACGGCTATTTTTGGGAAGTGGAGAGGGAGGTGGAAACTGACTTGGGGGAGGAGTTCCTCCTCCCACCGCCGGCGCACCACCAAGCCGAGTTGGGGAGGGAATCCCCTCCCCTTGGCCGGCCCCCTCCACCTATATAAGGAGGGGCAGGGCTCCCCTCCTAGACACAAGTTCCTACACCTCAAAACCCTAGCCCCAAGCCGCCGCCGCCTCCATAGCCGCAGCCGGCCCTAGGGCACTCGTCGCCGCCGCCTAGGTGAAACCCTAGCCACCTCATCGGCGTGTCTAAACCCTAGATCGTCGAGGGACTCTCTCATACACCATCATACTCGCTCCGGCTTAAGGCGAAGCCCTGCGAGATCTCCCCTCTACTTCCGGTACCACGCCGTTGTGCTGCCGGAATCGCGAGGAGAGTGCTACAACCTCCGCTGCCTGCTGGAACAAGGGAGAGGAAGGTCTTCGTCGAGTACCGAACGTGTGACCGACTGCGGGAGCGCTGCCGGAACGCAGCGCCGGAAGGATCGTCTACGCGATCTTGAGATCGGGAAGAGTACGACTACATCACCCACGAGAATCCGCTCTCGTTAAATACTTTGGAATCTTCGAGGGTGAGTTATTCTATCAACTCGTTGCTACAATCTAGTAGATAGATCTTGGCTTGTTTGTTTGTATGCGGTAGAAATTTTTTGTTTTCCATGCTACGAAACCCTACAAGTATTTCCATCATACCATTCTCCTAATGATATGATCTTGTTGTTAATAACATCTCAATGTTCATGATAGGGAAACCACAATCATCTATTAACCAACAAGCTAGTATTATAAAGAGGCTTTACCAGGGACTCTAATTTAATTTACAAATCACACAAGTACTAATGTTTCCTTGTTAATACTATTATAGAATGAATGTAAACATTTATCATAAATACAAAGATATAATAATAACTATATTTATTATTGCCTCTAGGGCATATCTCCAACAGTCTCCCACTTGCACTAGAGTCAACTAATCTAGATTACATGGTAATATACCGAACACCCATGGCAGTTTGGTGTTGGTCATGTTTTGCCCTCGGGAGAGGTTTAGTCAATGGATCCGCCACATTCAGATCTGTGTGTACTTTGAAAATATTTATGTCACCATCTTGGACATGTTCTCGAATAGCGTGAAAATGTAGCTTGATGTGCTTCAGCTTCTTGTGTGACCTTGGTTCTTGCGCATTGGCTATGGCGCCCATGTTATCACAATAGATAAACATTGGGTCCAGCGCACTTGGAACCACACCGAGCTCTGTGATGAACTCCTTCATCCATATCGCTTCTTGTGAAGCGTCTGAAGCAGCTATCTATTCTGATTCAGTTGAAGATCTCGCCACAATGCTTTGCTTTGCACTCCTCCAGCTAACTACTGCACCATTCAAAGTAAATACGTATCCGGATTGAGATTTAGAATCATCCGGATCGATGTTCCAACTAGCATCGGTGTAACCATTAACAGCGAGTTGTTCATCATCCCCATAAGAAAGAACCATATCCTTAGTTCTTCTTAAGTACTTAAGGATGTTTTTGACCGCTGTCCAATGATCCACTCCTGGATCACTTTGATATCTGCTAGTTAAACTAACAACATATGCAATGTCGGGTCTAGTACATAGCATGGCATACATTAGAGATCCTATGGCTGAGGCATAGGGAGTCTTACTCATCCTTTCTCTATCTTCTGCCATTGCAGGACTTTGAGTTTTACTCCAGGTCGTATTGGGAAACATGGGCATGAACCCTTTCTTGCTATCTTCCATTCCAAACCTCTTTAGAACTTTGTCCAAATATGTACTTTGTGACAATGATATTAGGCGTCTCGATCTATCTCTATAAATCTTTATGCCTAATATGTAAGCTTCTTCGCCAAGATCTTTCATTGAAAAACTATTATTCAAATATTCCTTGACACTATTAAGAAGGTCTACATTATTCCCAATCAACAATATGTCATCTACATATAGTATTAAGAATGCTACAGAGCTCCCACTCACTTTCTTGTAAATACAAGCTTCTCCATAAGTTTGTATAAAACCAAAACTTTTGATCACCTTATCAAAACGTTGATTCCAACTTCGGGATGCTTGCTTCAATCCATATATGGACCTTTGAAGTTTGCACACCTTGTTAGCATCTTTAGGATCGACAAAACCTTTTGGTTGCATCATATACAACTCTTCATCAATGTCTCCATTGAGGAATGTTGTTTTGACATCCATCTGCCATATCTCATAATCGTAATATGCAGCGATTGCTAACATAATCCTCACAGACTTTAGGTTCGCTACTGGTGAGAAAGTCTCATCGTAGTCAACTCCTTGAATTTGTCGAAACCCTTTTGCGACAAGTCGAGCTTTATAGATAGTAACATTACCATCAGCATCTGTTTTCTTCTTGAAAATCCATTTGTTCTCGACAGCCTTCCGGCCATCCGGTAAGTCCACCAAAGTCCATACTTGGTTTTCGTACATGGATCCAATCTCGGATTTCATGGCTTCTTGCCATTTATTGGAATCTGGGCTCATCATTGCTTCCTCATATGTTGTAGGGTCATCGGTGTTGTCCACCAACATGACACTCATAACGGGATCATACCAATCAGGAGTGGTACGAGTTCTCGTTGACCTGCGAGGCTCTGTAGCAACTTCAACCGAAGTTTCATGATCATCATCATTAGCTTCCTCTCTTATTGGTGTAGGCGCCACAAGAACTACTTCCGGTGCTGCGCTACTCACAAGTTCGAGAGAAGGTTCGACAACCTCATCGAGGTCTACTTTCCTTCCAGTCACTTCTTTCGAGAGAAATTCCTTCTCTAGAAAGGATCCATTCTTGGCAACAAAGATTTTGCCTTCGGATCTATGATAGAAGGTATACCCAATAGTTTCCTTCGGGTATCCTATGAAGACGCATTTTTCCGCTTTGGATTCAAGCTTGTCCGGCTGTAACTTCTTTACATAGGCTTCGCAACCCCCAAACTTTAAGGAACGACAATTTAGGTTTCTTCCCAAACCATAATTCATACGGTGTCGTTTCAATGGATTTTAGATGGTGCCCTATTTAAAGTGAATGCGGCTGTTTCTAATGCATAACCCCAAAATTATAGCGGTAAATCTGTAAGTGACATCATAGAACGAACCATATCTAAGAGAGTTCGATTACGACGTTCAGAACGTAGAAATTTAATCTTCTTGTTACGTTGATTCTCCACCTCACTTTGAAATTCCTTAAACTTCTCGAAAGTTTCGGACTTATGTTTCATGAAATAGATATACCCATATCTACTCAAGTCATTTGTGAAGGTAAGAACATAACGATAACCACCACGCGATGCTACACTCATTGGACCACACACATCGGTATGTATGATTTCCAATAAGTCCGTAGCTCGCTCCATCATATCAAAAATGGAGTCTTAGTCATTTTACCCATCAGACATGCTTCGCATCTTTCAAGTGATTCAAAATCAAGTGATTCAAGAAGTCCATCGGAATGGAGTTTCTTCATACGCTTCACTCCAATGTGACCAAGACGACAGTGCCACATATAGGTCGAGTTATCGCTCAATTTCAAACGTTTAGCCTCAATGTTATTTATGTGTGTATTGCTGCAATCGAGATTCAATAAGAATAGACCATCTATCAAAGGTGCATGTGCATAAAACATATTACTCATATAAATTAAAAACCATTATTCTCGGATTTAAACAAGTAACCGTCTCGCAATAAACAAGATCCCGATATAATGTTCATGCTCAACGCAGGCACCAAATAACAATTATTTAAGTATAAAACTAATCCCGATGGTAGATGAAGAGGTAGCGTGCCGACCGCGATCACATCAACCTTTGATCCGTTTCCTACGCGCATCGTCACCTCGTTCTTCGCTAGCTTCCGTTTATTCTGCAGCACCTGTTTTGAGTTACAAATATAAGCAACCGAACCAGTATCAAATACCCAGGCACTACTACGAGTACTAGTGAGATACACATCAATAACATGTATATCAGATATACCTTTCTTCTTGATGTTGTCGTTCTTGAAATCCGCCAAGTACTTTGGTAAATTCCGCTTCCAGTGACCTTCTCCCTTGCAGTAAAAGCACTCAGTATCAGGCTTAGGTCCAGCCTTGGTCTTCTTCGTTGGTGCGGTAACTTTCTTACCACCCTTCTTGAAGTGTCCCTTTTGCTTAGACTTGCCTTTCTTGAATTTGGTGGTCTTATTGACCATCAACACTTGGTGCTCTTTCTTGATCTCCACTTCTGCAGACTTCAACATGGAGAAGAGTTCTGGCAATGTCTTGTCCATGTTTTGCATATTGTAGTTCATCACAAAGTTCTTGTAACTTGGTGGTAGTGATTTGAGGACACGATGTATCCCCAAAGAATTGGGAATCACTATACCCAAACTTTGGAGTTTGTTTGCGTGCCCCGACATCTTAAGTACATGCTCACAGATGGAGCTGCCCTCTTCCATCTTGCAGTTAAAGAACTTTTCAGAAGCCTCATAACTCTCAACTGCCGCGTGAGCCTCAAATATCATTTTGAGTTCACGGACAATATCATGTGGGTCTGAATTCTCAAACCTTTTCTGAAGCTCCGATTCCAAACCATACAAGATAGCACACTGAACTATGGAGTACTGATTCTTCTTAGTGAGGTAAACATTCTTTACTTCATCGGTAGCATCAGCTGCAGGCGGGTCACCCAGCGGTGCATCCATCACATAGGTCAAATTACCAGCATTGAGGACAATCCTCAAATTGCGGAACCAATCCGCGAAGTTGCTTCCATTGTTTTCAACTTTTCTTTTTCTAGGAACACATTAAAATTGATGGTAGGGGCCGCCATTGATCTACAATATATTTGCAATAATTTAGACTAAGTTTATGACAAATTGAGTTCTAATTAATAGTTAAATTAATCTAGGTGAACTCCCACTCAAAACAATATCCCTCACATTGTTTTAGTGATCACACGAACCAAATCCACCACATCAAAACCGATCATCACGAGAGTTGATGTAGCTTCAATGGCGAACAATCGACATGTTATCATATCTACTATATGATTCATGCTTTACCTTTCGGCGATCCGTGTTCCGAGACCATGTCTGTACATGCTAGGCTCATCAAGATCAAACCTTAGCTTCCGCATGAGCAAATCTGGCTTGCTCGCATTGTATACACTTGCAGAATCTAACACACCCGATCATCACATGGTGCTTCGAAACAACAAGTTTTAGCAACGGTGCTTACTAAGGATGAACACTTTAGAACTTGAAATTTATGTGCATGAGGGATCATCTTATAATGCTACCGTTGTTAACTAAGCAATACAAGATGCATAAAGGATTAACATCACATGCAATTCATAATATGTGATATGATATGGCCTTTCTTCTTTGTGCTTCTGATCTCCATCTTTAAGCACGAACATGATCTCCATCATCACCGACATTGCATCAAGGTCAATGACGCTGCTCCATGGTTATCGTCCACCAGCTTCAACTATTACAACTACTTTGAATAGACACGCGGGTCTTAACAGAAATTAAAGACAACCATATGACTCCTGCCGGTTGCCAACTTACAATAAGGAACATTGCATACATCAAATATAATCACAATCATGGACATATCACATCACAGCACACCCCTACAAAACAAAGTTAGACGCCTCTACTTTCTTTGCATATTTTACGTGGTTTGGGGCTTTCAATAAGTGTCGATCTAACTTACGAACAAGAACCACAATGTTGATGTTTGAACTATCAAGTGCTCGTTGTAAATTGGATCTATACTATAATGGGAGAGACAGACACCCGCAAAGCCACTTATGCAATACAAGTTGCATGTTGAGCGTGGAGCAAGTTTCATGAACGATGTCATGTAAGGTTAGCCCGGGCCGCTTCATCCCATCATACCGCAAGATGCAAAGTACACAAGAAGCAATTGATAATAAAAGCACAACCGCCCACAATGACCATTGTGTTCTACTCGTGCAACAGATCTATATATAGACACGGCTCTGATACCACTATAGGGGTTCGTAGCATGGAAAACAAAAAATTTCTATCGCATACAAACAAACAAGCCAAGATCTATCTACTATATTGTAGCAACGAGTCGATGGAATAACTCACCCTCGAAGATTCCAAAGTATTTAGCGAGAGCGGATTCTCGTGGGTGATGTAGTCGTACTCTTGCCGATCTCAAGATCGCGTAGACGATCCTTCCGGCGCTGCATTCCGGCAGCGCTTCCGCAGTCGGTCACACGTTCGATACTCGATGAAGACCTTCCTATCCCTTGTTCCAGCAGGCAGCGGAGGTTGTAGCACTCTCCTCGCGATTCCGGCAGCACGACGGCGTGGTACCGGAAGTAGAGGGAAGATCTCGCAGGGCTTCGCCTTAAGCCAGAGCGAGTATGGTGGACTATGAGAGAGGCGTCGGTGATCTAGGGTTTAGACACACCAAGGAGAGAGGGCTAGGCCAGTGGCTAGGGCTTGGGGAAAGCTCCAAGTCGGCGGCTAGGGTTTACCCTAGGGCGGCGGCGGCTGCAGGAGGGCCGGCGGCTAGGGCTAGGGTTTTGGGTGGTGGAGGTGTAGCCTAGAGGGGCAGCCCTGCCCCTCCTTTTATAGGTGGGAGGGCGCCGTCCAGGGGAGGAGAGTCCTCCCCCAACTCGGCATCCAAGGCCGGCGGGTGGAGGGAGAGGAACTCCTCCCCAAGTAGGTTTCCTACTCTCCCTCCACCAAGCAAACTTGCCGTTTGACTTTTCAAATTGGCGTTAGACTTTTCAAACTAGGACTTGATTTATCCCTTTATTTTGCTCAACGATGACACCTAGTACATGATGCAACCATTCCAACTTGTTATGACACAATCATGTACCCTTCCCCTCCGGAGTGCCGGACATTCCGGAACCTTCTAGAACATTCCCGATGAAAACACCGGAACCATTCTCCAACCCCGAAACAGGACTTTCCTTATATGAATCTTATTCTCCGGACCATTCCGGATCTCCTCGTGATATCCCAGATCCCATCCGATACTCCGAACAACATTCAGTCTCTTACTCATCATTCCATAACTACTCAACAACATCGAATCCTTAAGTGTGTCTCCCTACGGTTCGTGAATTATGCGGACATGATCGAGACACTTCTCCGATCAATAACCAATAGAGGAATCTGGAAATTCATATGGTTCCCACATATTTCTACGATTACTTTGCGACCGAATGAACCACTTACATACGATACCAATTTTCCTTTGTCTCACGATAGTTTACTTATCTCGAGGTTTTGATCGTCGGTATCTCTGCATACCTAGTTCAACCTTGTTACTGATAAGTACTCTTTTATCGTTCCCGTGGTATGTGATACCTTGTGAGCCAGTCACATGCTTGCAAGATAATCGGATGACATTCCACCGAGAGGGCCCGGAGTATATCTATCCGTCATATGGATGGACAAATCCCACTCTTGATCCATGTGTCTCAACCCATACTTTCCGAACACTCAATGCCACCTTTATAGCCACCCAGTTACGGTGTGGTGTTTGATGTCATCAAAGCATCCTTCCGGTGATGGTGATAAGCATGATCTCATGGTCGAAGGAATTAGGTTACTATGTATCAGAAAGCATATAGCAATTGAACTATTAAAATGACTTGATCTTTATGCTACGCTTATCTATAGTAGTATGTCCATCATACCATTCTCCTAATGATATGATCTTGTTGTTAATAACATCTCAATGTTCATGATAGGGAAACCATAATCATCTATTAACCAATAAGCTAGTATTATAAAGAGGCTTTACTAGGGACTCTAATTTAGTTTACAAATCACACAAGTACTAATGTTTCCTTGTTAATACTATTATAGCATGAATGTAAACATTTATCATAAACACAAAGATATAATAATAACTATATTTATTATTGCCTCTAGGGCATATCTCCAACATGCCCGTCTTGGAAACTTCTAGAAAATATACGACTAGATTGGAAACCTCATGTAAACCGATGTGCACAACAATACTAATACTCTTTGATGCGCTGCGCCACTCGGTGTCACGCGATCGACGCCATTGCGCCTAAAGATCAGCAAAGAGGTGTTGCATCTGATGTGGCCACTGCAGGAGTGGAGGGACAATAATGACATCGAGGAAGCAGAGTATAGGTATTGTTTTGTAGGGAAATTACTTGTTTTAAAAGATTTGAATTTCACAATCGGTGAGGAAACAAAATCCAATTAAGAAAGTAGAGGAAAGCTGAAGAGAACCTATTGGAGGCAATGCGGAAGATGGAGGGGACAAGAAGAGAATGGAAGAGGAGAAAATATGCAAATGGAGCTACATTTTGCTAATATCTTTCGTGAACACAAGATCAAGAATAATGATTCTAGTTTGAACATAAATTAGATCAAATGATATGCTCCCAAGGCATGAAATAGTTATGTGTGCTATGGTTTAAACCACAAATAAAACATAGCAAGCAACTTTTCGGAAAGCCACTATAGAATGACTCCCAAACCTCCGACATTTTAAGATTCATTTTTGAAGGGGTTCCAGTGTAACCTCTCTTGGATGACCTCTTTTCTAGTAAATCTGATGTTTTTATCTATGTGATTGAGCAACATATGTTGCCTTGTGTTTCTATCTGACCCGAATGATTCGAAACAACGCAAAAGATTTGTCATTTTTATTACAAAATACTCTCACGTCATGGTATTACAAAGCGCCTTTTTCCCTGGCAAGATCGACTACACATATTCGCCTCCTCTTTTATCTCCACGACGAGCAAGGTCGCGGTTGATGATTTGTTTCTAAAGATCTTACACTTTCTTTCTTTCTTTCCAAATCTCTCATGAAACTAACATTGATAGAGAAGCCAAAGATTTCCTTGGAGACCCTCTTGTATGAATAACTTCACTCCACCACTTCTTGACCCAAACAAAAAATATCGTATATCTGTACTCCACAATGCGTTTTGTCTTTCCATGATTACTATTTTATGATTATAAATGCTAAAGGAAGAAAGGGGAACGGATTGTTTTCTCAAATTTCAGAATGACCTAATAATAACCCACAGAATCTACCTTTTAGAGAGAGGGATAAGTATTGCTGCCTGCCGGACACATCTTCCCAGACTGACAAACCGACAGTCTCCACAGCTGACAGGAAACAATTTCTCCAAAGATCATAGCGATCAGAAAAGCCTAGGCTCCACGAACTTGGTGGCATCCGAGTGCGGAGATCTATTGCAAGTCAACCGTCGTCTTTATAGGCATATATAGCCGACAGGGCACCATTCTAAGCACGTTCTAGCGACCACGGCGTTCCATGACCAATTGCATGTCCATGGCACCAAAACATGTAATGATTAGCTAGCCCTGATCTACATCTCCCCAAATGGGAGCCATGTTTGCACAGAAGCAGGTGAGGTGGACGTACATGTGCGCGTCTCTGTTACTGTTACTATCATGTGATGGAGGTGGCTGTCGCTGGACCAATTTATTACTAGCTGTACTGTAGATCGGTGAAATTTCCAAAGGCATATGCAAAAGGAATCGTAGCTCACAGGCAAGTCAACCCCTAGATATATCGATCACCATCCGGATGCAAGACGGTTGTTTTGAGAATCGAAAACGAGTTTCGTGGTTGCAGTTGCCGGCTGGAGCGGGCAATCCGGCGGGCTTGCCAGGCCGGCGGCCGGCCAGCGTCATCTCAGGCTCGATCTCAGCCGCATTAATCCGCCGGCGCCGCCAGCGTATCCACGACCTCATGCCGGAGGCAGCCGCCCCCTGGCCAATCGCCGCCGGCCATGCAGATAATAAATACCCTTCAAATCTACACGGTCACTTCAAATACATACATATTCAAGCCCCAACAGCGCTGTCGATCATGCTATCGATCATTTTTGTCAAGATAAAGAAATAGGCATATTCTTTGGAGCATCGACGAAGCTTAACACTTGAGAAGCATAATGCCACGAGAGTCGAGAGTACTTCCTATCTTTTATTCGGCCCTTTTGTGGCGTTTATTTGTAAAATCTCTAAACTTCTCGCTTAACTAATGAAAATGAGCACAAAGCTTTCGCCCTTGTTAAAAAATATCTACGATATGTTTGATGTGGGATTTAACTTGCAGGGAGAAAAGGCACATCACTTTGGACACACAGCTAATTGCATGTGGCACCACTAACCCCGATGGCATATGCTTTGTAGCCACAAAGGACATATTCTGGCCGTGGTCGCCCTGTCTTAAACCACTTTCTCATCGACTACATAGACTGCCCATATCTTGATTTATTGGGCTTGGAGCCTCAGAGGAAGCAGCAAGCCAACTTAAAGTTACACAAATTCAAGAACGGATATGCAAGAGGTTCTTGTACTCCCTCTGTCATAAAATAGATGTCTTAAGTTTTTTAAAATTTGGATGAATCTATATTCTAAATAGTGGCTAGATTCATCCAATTTTAGACAAATCTGAGACATCTATTTTATGACTGAGGGAGTAGTTGGCACACATATTCAAATATATTTTTTCAGATATAAAAAATACTTTCAAGTGAAACATACATTTCAAATGTCCGTTAGCACCTATCAAATAGTTTTTTTCCTTGGCCATTGGACTAAGATGTACAATGCAAAGTGCTTAAGAAGGTGCTTATACAAATAAAGTGGTTATTTTAAGCACCACAGCTTATTTCTATACTAGAGTGCTTAATTAGACACACGTCCTATAACAATAGGCACCTCTCTAAACGCGTTACATGCCCTAAAGGAGTCCCAAGTTTGATAAAGGGACGTACAAAAATGCCTGCTAGATCCACATCAATGGAGGCGTGTGGCAACACAAGCGAGAGAGACGACAACTCGTTATAATCATGCTCAATTGTTGTGTCACTTTGGTCTTCGATCCAAAATGTTGGTTTCCACGTATTGCATATGTTGAATTGCATGTGTGACCCCTTCTACCAAAAGTTCAACTAATCGGGAGAAATTGTACTCAAAGACTGATCCCTATCCTTCTTCCTCTGCACGTGTAGACTGATGTAGACCAAACGGGAGTATATCAGTTGAGTCTTGAATTTGAAATATATCGGTACTGATCACACGATACTAATTAAGTTTCATACATCTAAATAAATTTGTGCCAAGATTTAAGAGGTGCAAGAAAGTTGCATTTTTAAAAGCCAACTGAAATTGAATTTGATGTCATGGAAAAGGGGATTATGGCTAATGCTTAAGCACTACTAGCTTGGAAGTGAGAAAAAAAAGAATAAGCGTGCAAAAGGAGATGGCACTCAACATGATGCTGTAAAGGAGCCCAAATTTGATTAAGGGACGGATAGAAATGCCAGCTAGATCCACATCAATGGAGGCGTGTGATAAGGCAAATGAGAGAGACGACTTCGCATTATAATCGTGCTCAATTGTTGTGTCACTTTGGTCTTGATCCAAAATATCGTTTCCCTCGTATTGTATATGTTGAATTGTATGTGCGATCCCTTCTACCATTCTACCAAAAGTTCAACCAATCGGGACAAAATATACTCCAAGACTGATCGCTATCCTTCTTCGTCCGCACATGTAGACTATATGCATTGATGTAGCTGCTAATATTTTTTCTAAATACTATATATATTGGTTGAGTCCGTATTCGAGATATATTGTACTCACACGATACTAATTTAAGTTGCATACACCTAAATGATTGAGGCCAAGCTTTAAAAGGAGCAAGAAAGTTGCAATGTTTTTAGAAGCCAGAAATTGAATTCCATGTGCTGGCAAAAAGGGATTATAAGCACTACTAGCTTTCAAGCGAGAAAAAAAAAGAATAAACGTTCAAAAGGAGATGGCACTCAGCCTGATGCCACTTGTCAGTATGTAAAAAGGCTTGACTTGGTGCTCATCTTGTGTAGCAACGTGGTCAGCAAGCTTTTGCATCACTCAGGAATAGCACTTCTTTTCAAAGCAGTTGGTGCCTAGTGGCAAAAAAGCTAATGTGTTTTTTTTATATCGGATCTATGCTTGATAGGTGGCATGGAGTGACGTGGTATAATTTCCGATGGAGACATATTCAATTGGCCGGAACATTTGTCGTGCACTACTAGGTTAGATAGTGAGGCTTTGCACTAAGTATTCATCCTAGCTCTCCCCTTACAGCTGGCACGGGTAAAAAATATCTGAATGAATATCTAGTGATGAGAAACAAAAACAAGTCAAAGATAGGAAGAGAGATGAAAGTTTGTGTAATCTCTAGTCAACGTTGAATAAATATTTACTGGTTGGTTTGGGTTTTGGGTCCTGGAGAAGATGAGATCTTTTGTACCAATGGACTCATGTCTCACTAGATATTTGCTGATAATAATGTTTAGATACCATGTGCCACTTGATTGCATTATGGAGGATCTTGTCATTAACTTTGATCGGGATGTCGCTAAAAAGGCGAGTAGGTGCTCAAAGCCCCCAAATAATGGAGGCAAGTGACAGCGAGATTCTTACTACACCGAGTTTAAAATTAAAAACTCCCGGGAGGTTCGTGAGCATGGCCACGTCAGACCCAGATGCTCCACGTCGGCACCCCGCGTGGCAGACCTCTCCACCCGCGCAGATCGATGCACCGAATTCTCCCGGATGCCGCCAGCGTGGCACCGGCGGACGGCGTCGCAGGCGCCGGCCGAGCCAACTTATCGACAAACAAACGACCCACCTCGCGCCACGTCACCCCCTCGATGCGTTCTTATCCCCACGATCCGTCGGACCGGACGGGCCCTGCCATTCTCCACTACCTCCCTCACCCCCTCGTCAAACCTTCAGACCTTCACACCCCACTCGCCACTAGCTGACCCCCTCCTCCGGTTCTCTACAAATTCCCGTCGTCTCGCTCGTTCGACCTGCGATTGACACGTTTCCACTGCTGTTCTTGGTGCCGTTGATTCTTGGAGCCTTCCGAGATCGTTCGATCGGCTTGAGAGCTGACCGGAGAGAGAAAGGCGGCTAGGGAGAAGAGAGAGAGGTTGCTCTGTTTGTTTGTTCAGGGAGGGATGCCGGACTCGGACAACGACTCCGGCGGGCCGAGCAACGCGGACTTCTCGTCGCCCAAGGAGCAGGACCGGTTCCTGCCGATCGCGAACGTGAGCCGGATCATGAAGAAGGCGCTGCCGGCCAACGCCAAGATCTCCAAGGACGCCAAGGAGACGGTGCAGGAGTGCGTGTCCGAGTTCATCTCCTTCATCACCGGCGAGGCCTCCGACAAGTGTCAGCGCGAGAAGCGCAAGACCATCAACGGCGACGACCTGCTCTGGGCCATGACCACGCTCGGATTCGAGGACTACATGGAGCCGCTCAAGCTCTACCTCCACAAGTTCCGCGAGCTCGAGGGCGAGAAGGCCGTCGGAGGCGTCGCATCCTCCGGCGGCTCCGTCTCGCAGCAGAGGGAGTCCACGACGCCAAGGGGCAATGGCGGAGGCGGTGAAGCGGGCGGCTACGGCGGCATGTACGGTGGCGCCGGGGCAGGAGGCGGCGGCGGAGGCGGTATGTTCATGATGATGGGGCAGCCCATGTACGGCTCCCCGCCGGCCGCATCAGGGTACCAACACCCGCCGCATCACCACCAGATGATGACGGGAGGGCAAGGCGGGTACGGCTACGGCGATGGCGGTGCCGCCGGCGGAGGGACCTCGTCGTCGTCAGGGTTCGGCAGGCAAGACAGGACATGAGTGTACCTGCTAACTGCACGAGCTTCTTGGTCGGCGTATCTGTTTTACTGGTAACTGGAGTTGGAGGTGGTGCCGTGGAAAGGCTAATTAAGTAATTAACCTCCTACATTTCTTGTGCTTTAAATGTAATGCTTAAGCGAGTCATTTTATTGTTAATTAGCATCATCACCATAGTTGCATTTAACCTACTCTTGATGATCCACCATCTGTGCTGCTAAAATGGGCTTTTGACAAGGTACATTTCTTAAAGTTAATGGCAAGTGCATTTTGACAAGATACTAGTGTGATGAGTATGTCCTATGGTGACCACCTGGATATGCATACGGTTTCTTTTCAATGGAGGCTCTTTCTCTATTTATTTGGCCAGTTTGTAGTACTACCTGATTGGTACTTTCTGTCCGGATAATTTGGAATACTGGGTGTCGGTTGTGTGATCTCAGCTGTCGGCATGGATAATCCTTTCAAGAAAAATTTAGACAGAAGAAATTAGGTAATACCTTGTCCTAGTATACTGCTAAGACGAGGTGAGACGTGAGAACTCCCCCGAAAAAAGCTCTCTCCACCGGCCGCCCCTTGTGCAGGAGACAGGCTGCGCCTCCGGCCCCCTCTACCCAAGGCCCCCTCCTCCCCCCACCCACCACCACCACCCTCCTCCTCCATGTCGCCGTCGGCCGCCTGCGCCGGGCTAGCCCTGGGCAGTGGCGGCCTCGGGCTTCTCCCCTCTCGTTTAGCGCGTGGCGGCGTGGCAGTGGGAGGTGCTCCAAGGCCGGCGACGTTACGGCGGCGCTCGGATGGCGGCGGTGATAGCGGTGTTGCCCCTTGGCGCGCGGCAGCTTAGCCCTAGCCCTGGACGGGGGCTTCCCGCAAGCCCAGATCTAGGCCCTTTTGGGCCCGATCCGGGTCAGGGCGGGCCAACTTTGGTCGGGGCTGCCTCCGGTTGAACTGTGTGCGATGCATAACGGGGATGGTGGTATCGATGGCGCGCCAGTTGCAGCGTGGCGGCAGGAACTTTACGGGCACATCTGAGACCGGCTGGGCTTATGGCACCGATCTTGAGGGTGGCGGCGGTGGTATCCTATGTGCAGCAGTGTGGCCGAGGGGACTTTACTGACCCTTCTGGGGACTGGCTGGGCTTGCCATGCCTAGTGTGTCCCTGCTGCCGCGTCCGGTCGACACCCGCCATTGGCGGTGGAGGATGTCCTCCAAGGGGTTGTTCTGTTGCCGCGCTCCGGCTCCAATGGTGACGAGGTTTGATTTGTCAATGCCCATTATTATGAACTTGGGTTTTGGAGAAGATGGGGGTGCTGGAGATCGCAGAACGTTTAACAGACAAGCAACCCGGGGACACGAAATTTACCCAGGTTCAGGCCCCCGGAGGGAAAACCCTACTCCTGCTTGTCTGCTCTTGATTATGGCGGAACCGAAGGTTACAGGGGTGCACAGATGCAATCTGGCGTGAAGGTGTGTATGTGGTGGAAAAGGATTCGTCTTCCTCGCCGCGTCCTCCTAGCCTTTATATAGAGTTTAGGCAGGTCTCGGGCACAGATCGAGTCGGTTACAGGTTTAGGGTTTGCCCCTTTCGAATATTCTATCTGCCCTAGTCTTGTTATCCAAGGATCCGAAGATGTCATGGGCTTGGGCCACCCGAAAATCTCCACAGGCCGTAAATTCTTGTGGGCCTTCCTTGGGCTGGACCAGGTATGCTGATGTCGTGTACCCGTAGGGTATAACCATGTCAGTAGCCTCCGAGTGTTCAGTCGAATCGCATATTTGGATGAGGACTCTTCAATCTTTTGGGTGCATCTGTTTCTGTTCATCAGAGAAAAGAAATGTTTTAATGTGTGTAGGGATTGTTGATGCGTGGGCCTGACTCTCCTGACGGATCAGGGCCAGTTAACTATCTTAGGACAAAACAACACGATCTTCTTCATATTCGAGTCCCTAGACTCGAACCTGGAATAGATGCTGGCGAAATTCGACTCAGGCCGTTGAGGTCTTACAGGAGTCGAATCCCAGTAGTTTTTGGATGATGTACCCAACGCGTCCGTCGGGATTTTCATCACGCCTGTTGGCACGGATTTTTACTAGCAGAGCACAGTCGGGTGCGTTACCAGACCATCAGATAGTATCTATAGGTATTATCTTTGCGTCGTAGACTCATCATCCGAAATTTTATCACCGCGGAGGTGTTTCGGGTGGCCAAAGAGGATGTTACTCACTTAGCGTTGATTGGGGCAAAGTTGCCAAAAAGTTTTTACATTTTGATCTGAAGGATCGCAATCAAATAATTCATAGGATGCACGAACAACGTTCCCTATGGGAGTAGCCCCCGAGTGTCTGTTCGAGTCGTAGACTCGAGCAGAGATTTTAATTCAGCCATTGTTAGCCTCAGGTCCGCAGGACACAATTTTTTCGGATGCTTGAATCAATCCTTTCTATGGGAGTAGCTCCCGAGTCCGTAGTGGAGTTGTAGACTCAACATAGGACTTGAAGAATCAAATGTTGGTGTAGTGCATTAATCATGCCTCAGGTGCGCGGTCAGCGCTCCTAATAGGAGCAGCCCCCGAGTAGTTGCTCGAATCGTAGATTCAAGTGAGTACTTTTAGCTGTTAGCCAAAGATTTCTAACCGTTGCTAGTGTTGTATGATGACGTCAGTGCTGACGATCGGTGACCTCAACCGTCTGCGGCGCCAGAGGTGACATGACTGGACGAACGTGGGTCCCACTTTCTGACTTGAAATTGACTGGTCATACGCGACGTGGCGAAAATTACGGCGTCTCCTCGGTTTCCGTGCGTAGTGGACGGCGTGCGAGCGACGGTTTGCTGCTGTGTTGACACGTGGACGGTTGGATCTGATCCTGGCGCTAGGGCTTCCAGATGAATGGTCCTTGTTCATCGTCTTCATCCTTATAACTGTGGGGAAAATTGTAGTTTGTTTTCATCTTGGCCATTTGCTTTCCACTGCTTCCATTTTCTAGAGCTTTTCCCTTCGCGCGCTGGACGTTCTCCGATCTTTTCCTTCCTCATTCTTGCGCTCACACCGCCATCGTCGACGCGCCGCGATGGGGAAATCGAAGAAGGGCTCCACTGTAGCAGGCACCAGTGCTGCTACCGGCGCCAAGAAGGGCACCGTCGCCGCTCGTGTCACCGAAGGTGGGTGGCGGCGCATAGAGACGCGCGAGGGCGACCTACGCAAGCTTCGTGAGCGAGGTTTAATCCCGCAGGACAAGGAGGCCGTCAAGATCCCCGACAATGAGTTAATTCCCCGTCCACCCGTAGGGTTTCGGGTGATGTTCGTCGCTTTCATTCTTCGTGGCCTCTCTTTTCCAGTCCATGACTTTCTTCGTGGGTTGTTGTTCTTCTATGGCATCCAACTCCATCATCTCTTACCCAATTCTCTTCTCCACATCGCCTGCTTCATTGCTTTTTGCGAGTGCTGGCTCGGTATCGAGCCGCACTTTTGCCTCTTTCGGAAGCTTTATTCCGTGAAGAGGCAATCCGGCTCCAACGGAGTTTATCCGATCGGCGGCTACGTCATTTCTCTTTGATCTACTGTTCTTTTCTTCTCCTTCTCCATGTCTGAGTTTGTCCAATACTGGCGGAGGAAGTGGTTTTATATCCGCGACTCCACAGTGGGCGGTCAAAGTTTCGGCCTTGCGCCTTTCGACTCCACCCAGGAGATCTTGAAGAAGAGATCCTGGAAGAATCATATCCTGGAGGGCGAGGTGAAGGGATCCATGTTCTCTATGCGAGAGCGATGCTTGTTGGCATTGTTGTCGTGCGAGCTGGAGCCGCCAACGGCGGAGAGCGCAGCTCGCCGCGCGCTAGACTCCGAGGCCGCTTGCTTGCATTTGTCGAGCACCTCTTGCATCTTCACTTGCCTTTTGTGCTCTTCAATGAGGAGCAGGTGGTATGCCATCAGTAGGTCCCGTGAGGCACCTACAGGCAGGATCTTGTTGCCTGCCACGGCTTCGCGTGCCTGGTTCCATCCTTCCTCGCTGAGGTGGATTACTCGATTGGCATCGGGGTCGTCCTTGTTGGGCGGGGGGGATGGTTGCCTCCTGTTTTCGTTGTTTCTACCCTACGGGTTGGGTGGCGGTATGTGGGCACCCAAACCTGGTGGTTGTTGGTCCACATCGCTTTGGATGACCACGGCGCATTGGTAGCGTTCGCGGGTTGGATCGCTGTTGCCGCAGCTTTCGGATCCGGAACCATAGGTCCCTTCATCCGATGGGGGATCGCACAGATCTGAGTTGTAGCTGCTGCTGTCGTATGACTCATCTATCGATATTAACGTGCGTAGCACGTTGGGATGCGGGGCCCATGAGGCGGGCCTGATCGATGGCAGTGGCACCCGTTCTGGGAGGCGGAGAGTGTCGGTCTGTCCCACCTGGAAGCAGAAGCTCCCGAACAGGATCTCAAGCCTGTCGCCTATGGGCTCAAAGTCCTTCATGGTGGCTGACGAGTGGGCGGTGAAGTCGAAAGCGCCGAAGAGGAGATGGCTCTCCGTCACCGAGGAGTTGTAGATCGCTTTGGTCGGGACCGTCACGATCGCACAATCAGCGCCCCCGTTTCCCACAGACGACGTCAATTGACGAGGTTTGATTTCGCCAATGCCCATTGTTATGAGCTTGGGTTTTGGAGAATATGGGGGTGCTGGAGATCGCGAAACGGTTAACAGACAAGCAACCGGGGGACACGAGATTTACCCAGGTTTAGGCCCTCGGAGGGAAAACCCTACTCCTGCTTGTCTGCTCTTGATTATGGCGGAACCGAAGGTTACAGGAGTGCGCAGATGCAATCTGGCGTGAAGGTGTGTATGTGGTGGAAAAGGATTCGTCCCCTCGTCGCGTCCTCCTAGCCTTTATATAGAGTTTAGGCAGGTCTCGGGCACAGATCGAGTCGGTTACAGGTTTAGGGGTTGCCCCTTTCGAATATTCTATATGTCCCAGTCTTGTTCTCCAAGGATCCGAAGATGTCATGGGCTTGGGCCACCCGAAAATCTCCACAGGCCGTAAATTCTTGTGGGCCTTCCTTGGACTGGACCAGGTATGTTGATGTCGTGTACCCGTAGGGTATAACCATGTCAAATGGCCTGATGTGTTCTTGCATATGCGTCTGATCGGTTACTGTCTTTAGCGGTGGAGGTTGTTCCCTCTCGCGTGACTATGGACCTACCGCCCCTTGTCTATAGCTGTCTCATCTCGGTCTAGCCGACGATGAATTGTTTGTCATGGTGAGACGACGTTGATGAACTCAAGACCGTGGTGGCGCATGTTGATGGGCGGTAAATTTGGTAGAGTGATAAGGACTGTCAGGGGTTGTGGTTTTTTTAGGATCGGGAGAAATCCCTATTGGTCTGGCCGACACCGACATGTGACGCCTGCGGGCGCCGCCCTTCCTTCTTGAAGGGCGTTAGGCGCACCCCTTCCCCACTCCCCTACGTGTACCGGGAGAAATCCTAGGCCTAGTTCGGGCAGTAGCAGGTCGTCATCGCATTCCTTCTTAAAGGTGCTGCTTGGTACATGTGGTACACGGCAGTCCAGCGGCATGGAGTGTGGTGGGACTTTTTCGGAGGATGCAGCGGTTGTGGTTCATCTTCTCTTTTGTCGATCCGATGTTGTCGGCATTAGTTTCTTCCCATCTCTCTAGTTTTTCTCTTTTGGGGCTTGTTTGTGTTGTTTTCCCCAGTCGTCGGCTCGAAAGCCGTCAGGACGAAGTTGTACTGTCTTGGTTGCTATATTAATATAGTGGAGCGAAAGGCTATTTCGAGAAAGTATACTAGTACTAAGATATAAGAGTGGTTTGCCTCAGGAACAATTTTTTTATCTAGCCCGAGGAACAAGTTGATTGTGGGGTTTTGAACCCTGAAGCTGGTTACCGTGTGTTGGAAAAGCATAACCACATGGCTATGATGGTAACTTTTCCAAAATTAAAACGAGAACTAGAAATGAAAAGCACAACACAAAAGAAAATTGAAGCGAAGACATCATTCTTATGTTAATTATCGGAAACATAGGACACTATATCTGATTTCCCTCGTGTTCCTTCCCAAACGTCTCCGAGATCTCGACACGTGGATACTACCTGGACATAACCAGCATCATTAATATAAAATATCGTGAGACAGCATGTACTTAGTGTGAAAGTAAACGACAACGCACAAACTGCTGATCCGTGATGAGTCACCAACCCAACCTTAACTTCTTTATAAGCAATCGGAAAGTGCCTTTGGCTCCCGAACATTAGTGCTCTTTTCATTTAAAAATATTCAAAAATCATATTTATAAGTTAAAAGAAACAGAAGATAAATTTGGGCATAGCCAATGTTGTATCTTAATTATAAGCATGCAAAATCGTAACCTGAAATTCTTTATATTATGGGTTACCTAAAAATGATAAATTGAAAAAAAATCAAGATTTGAAACTATACATACTCAGGTCCACACGTTTTTCACTTTTCTGTATCTCATAATACAAAGTAATTAAAACTATTACATGTTTGTGTGATATATCATTGGTGACATCCAGATTTTATTTTCAAGTTTTTTAAATTCTCGATTTTTTTTTATTTTTTTCTAAAACGAGATCATTGGCACCCGTGTGCACCAAATCTCTGACTCCACAAGCAATGGTAAACAGAGTTTATGCAGGCTGAGCATGCACATATGCTCAGGCAGTGTTATCCTCTATTGGCACGGATCAGTGAGCAGTTAGTTGCACTTAGCTCTCACCCACAGGCAGCAAGAACGGGCAAAATTAAAGGAGAAAAGGCAGGGTGAGATAACGACGGATGGATAGCTCGATGGAGCACTTGGGATGGGTGACCGGCGGGGCGGAAGTTTCCACTGGCCTTTTGGGGGCAGAGACAAGTGAGGCTGGATTCCATTGGCCACGGAAAGATCTCCCTGGCTGATTGGCTTGACAGGTACTCCTACTACATGCTCGCCTTTGCCTTGGCACCGCCTGGGGCTTCTTCTTCTTCTTCTTCCCTACAAGTGCTCCTGTGTAGGGAGGGCCACCTGATACTGCATGGGATGAGTATGCCTAAAAGGCTGGTTTGACGTTTCTAATTCGTATAAGGTCGATGTCCCTGTTATGTTATGCGTGAGAATCTAGCATGCATGGAGACACCTGTTGCTGGGAAAATCAAAGGTGAGATATTCTCGATCGCCCATGTGAAGGCCAAAAAAAAGAATCGACTTGATGCAAAGGACTAAATTAAAGGAGAACGAGGTACAACACGGGGGTGGGAAAGTATACCGTGCACCTTGGCATCAGAACATGCCAATTGGTTGTGAGAGGATATATGATATGTGTGCAGAATTTCAGGCGAAGAACTTCATGACAACGATGCTAATTTAGGTCAGGGAAGGGAATGGTACCGTTAAGCAGATACATACCGGTGTATCTACGGACAGTCTATCCAACTATACGTGAAAATATTTTGTTGGAGAAACCCTAACCTCCCGAGCCGCCCTTTGGAAACTCGCGAGAAAACCACCGCTGTCATAGCTTCGAGCATGACTAGTGGAGGATGAATAGGAGTTTCCAAAAAAATAAATACTGCATGTTAGAACAGATTTACGCGGAAGCAACATATAACTAGTAGATATAGCAAATGAAGCACTAAGTAGACAACAAGAGGTTGAAGCACATAGACAGAAATGTATACAAACGGAGTATATGAATGTTAGTCCCTTAATTATGTTGTCATCAATCATCCAAACCCCACTATAGGGCACTATATGCACTTTCACCCCACTAGGTCCAATGCTTGTTTATGCTTCCACTTCTGTCCACTGTTGTTGTTGCTGCCCCTTGCTCGGCTCTATGCCTGAGATCATATGCGTTGCGTCCTTCGACGCGAGGTGGCTTGGCCTGACAATATGTTCTCTCCAAATTTGGGCCTAGGGCATCAATCGCCTCAGACCCCATCTCCAAGCTAACTCTGCGGGACATGTTATAGTTCTAGCCTTTGGGTGCTGCTAGATAGAGTTATTCTTCCACATCGACGCCTTTCATTACCAGATCAATGTGTGGCCATGACAGTGTTCTATGAGGTCATTTGAGTCCCTACCAATGGGGCTTTAGAGTTGGAGCTTCGGATTCTAGGATAAACTCAATGATAGTGTTGCTGGAGTAATCGCCAAGGAACCCCAAATCTTGTGTTGATGTCGAGCATTGCACCTCGGGCATGCATGCCGATGTTGCTAAGGGCATGCCAAGTGCAAACTGGATGTGAGACGAAAGTTCTTCACTTACTAGTAGTGCCCGTGTAGGCTACAGTTGTGCTCATCGTTTTATTTCATGAATGTCTTGTTGTAAACACCCATCCCACCTCTCATCATTGGTACATATCCAACATTGTTGTGCTCGGTGAGATCCCTTCTTTGTGCTATGGTCTGTGCGCCCCCCCCCCCCCCACCATGTCAAGTTAAGTACCCTGGTTTGTCTGCCTTGATGGTTAACCATCTTTTTGAGATGTTCATGTTGGCAGTGAGGTCTTAGTTGATCGATGGCATTTGAGGCTCATGCCGCCTGGCATAGTGCTTATGTTTACTTGTATGGTAATGATTGTCGAATTTGAGGCCAAGAAGAGGTGGACTAGTCATCGGTGGACCATTGTCCTTTGATCGCATCGACGACTCGTGATTTGACCTAGGTGGTGTGATGCCCTTTGACGAGGAATGTTACCCCCCTTGTGTTGCGAGGTGTATAATGATTTTTGGGCTAGAGGGTGATGTTTCTCGGAGTTGTCCCGGATGCTCTTCTCGGCGTGTTCATCTGGTGTTGCGTGCTAAGTATAGGACTTTGTGCTTTTGTCTAGGACATAACTTGTTTCCGGGTTTCTTTCTTTCTTTTCCTTGTCCTTTCTTGTCTAAGCGTCTTCTGATATGATCTCGCGATTAGTTCATTTATCAAAATGGTTCGATCTGGCTAATGCAAATTGTAGCTAATCAAAATGAACCTATACTGCACTATCTCACTATATTGTTTTCACTCGTATCACTCATAAGTAACACATTTTACAAACAGTTGCGAAATCATACGTGTCCTTAACAAAGCGTTTTTCGTGGAATCATCTCGGCTTTGAAGTTGAGAAATACAACTCCAACTTGGCTCGGATCTTGATGCTCTTACCTTACGTCAAAATAATGTGAGTATGTCTATCCCAATATCGGTGAGTCGCGCAATTGCGTAATAGTACTCCCTTCGTCTTAAAATAGATGTCTCAGATTTTTAAAGATTCAAATGAATCTAAACATTATTTAGTATATAAGTTTAACCAAATTTTAACAAATCTAAGACATATTTTAAGACGGAGGGAGTAGATGCGTGGCCTTTTTTTTTTTGGTTCTGTGTTGCAATTGCAAAGAGCAGTTGACTTTCTACTCTGTATAAAAGAGAGTCGTATAGTATGAGTTGACCCACGATAGCAACTGTAGGGAGGACGAGTGGTCAACGCCACCAAAGTCAATCAAAACAGCCAAAAGCACTCGTATCGTGCGTGCGCAGAATACACATCCGTAGTGGCTTCACGGCTGCAGCCACCACTTCACGACAGCACGACGCGTTGGAGATGGAGATATGATAATCCAACGGTGGCAGTGGCACCACGTCGCCTCCGGGAGTCAACCCATAAGCTAGCATCTGCATGCACCTTGGTCGGAGCCGCGTGCTGCCTACGTACGTACGATACAAAGAACCGTGCCGAGGCACCCAGGGCAAAAAGCGGGCGGTGTCAACGGGCGTGGGCGGCTAGACTTCGAATTGGGAATGCGCGTGCGGCGTGACGGATGACGACCGTGAGGTGGGCAAGAAGAATGTCAACGTGATGACAACGCCTCAACGGGAGGGGGGCCATGGAGATATTTTTCAGTGAGACGACGAGAGTCGTCTTTCGACTCTGGCGCGAGCCAGCCCGGTCGAGATTGTTGGCGAAGCTCTCGCGGCGGCGTGGGCGCCCACTGATGCGGCGATCGTGATCGTGGGAGGCTGGGAGTGGGACGGCGTGGCACTCAAGCTGGGGAGTGCGGAAGCGGCCAATTAAGGCTAGATTATTCCCTAATAAGTTAGTGCTGGTTTTATTTTCTAAAAAATCAGCGACAATTGATGAGAGTTTGTTTAGATATATACGAATTTAGACACATTTAAATCACCTATTTCTAGACGGAGGGCCTGTCAAGTTTGAGGCATAGATTCACATATCGCACATATGGCCGTTTGAGAGCATGTTTACATCATTCCTGTCTAGTGGGCCCATTTGTAAAGGTGGATGTGATTGTTGCTTTATTTATAAAGCTAGGCGTAAAGACCGTTTCAAGGTGGCAACACATGTGGACATGAAGGTGAGGTGGACGTAGGGCCCACATGGCAGGCTCGGCCTCTTCTCTACATCAGCGACACTTATTATAAATTAGAGGGAGTATTCTTTTTCGAAAAACTACCAAGTTTTAGGTATGGATTCACATATTGCACTGATACACATTTGAGAGTGTTGACAACATTCCTGATCACGGTGGAAAATGCAGAGGGTGGGTTGGGCTGGCCATGGCCCACCTCGAATTTCAGAACCTTTTACTATTACCCCAAAATATTTGCCATTTTCATTAATTAAGGAGAAGGTTTTAGAGACAAATGCCTATTACAAGCCATAGGACTTTACCAAACAAAATGGTCTACTCTCTCGGCATTACATTGCTCAATTTTTTTGCACCGGCTATGCTCCAAGCCTCGGCTTCGTCTTTAATCTTTGCAATGACCACATGAGCAGGAGAGGAAGAATGGTGAAAAACTCTAGCGTTGCACTCCTTCCATATTTTCCAAGAGATCAACATAATAATAGTAGCCATATCCTTCCTCTCCTTGCCCTTTTCAAGAGCCACCTTTGTCCACCAAGTCTCTACTGATGGTTCATTTGCCCAAGTAGCCATGAAAGAGTTGTTGATACCACACCAAGAAAGGTTCTCTTTCCAAATCCTTGTGGTAAATCTACACTTGTAGAGGAGATGCGCCGACGATTCTTGCACTTGGTTGCATAGGGGGGAATTTCCAAAATTTTGCCACCCTCTTCGTTGTAATCTTTCTATCGTCCAAATCCTATTTTGTGTTACCAACCAAAGCAAAAACTTGCATTTTGGAGGGGCCCAAACTTTCCATATTGATGCATTGAGAGTTGTAGAAGTGAGGCCTTCTAATTGCATTTTACAGGCCGATGAGGCGGAGTATGTGCATCATTTGTGAACTTCCACCGGATAGTGTCGGGCGTGCCATGAGTAAGATTGATGTTGTTTAGAAGCTCCCATAGGGTAACGAATTGTTGTATATGCTCCATATCAAAACCATGTAAGGTATTGATTTGATTCACCCAAAAGTTGCCTTCCATAGCCTTCTTTACCATGCAATTCTTTCTCTTTGACTTTTCAAATATTTTGGGTGCAATATCCTTTGGGCATATTCCTTCCAACCAAGGAGAGTTCCAAAACTTGGCCTTTTCTCCATCTCCCACCGATACAACCGCTGCGGCCGCAGAGACTTAGGTCATTTTGGTTACAAGGGTTTCCAAGGACAATCAAACTCTTGGACTCATCGGTCCATTCTATCCATAATCATCTTAGTATTAGAGCGGTGGCAAACTTTGCAAGATGCAAGATTCCAAGTCCACCACGCTTTGTTGGGCGGCAAACTTTCTCCCAACTCACCTTGCATTTCCCTCCGGTTACTTTGTCTCCTCCCGCCCACAAATACGCACGAAGAAGAGCAATGATCCTCTTGATGGCCTCCTTTGGTAAATCTATGGACGTGATATGGTAGATAGATTGCGATGTAAGGACGGCTCGCACCAAGACACAACGCTCCTCCATAATATGTTCTTTAGAATTTTGTCTAGTTGGTTTTGTGTGTGTGTGCTCACCTAAAAGTTTTTCATGTGTCCGCTACTGCTTGCTTAACAAGGCCCATTTGCCGGGGCTAAGGTGGCGTCGCATGTGGGCATGGAGCTGAGATGGAGGTAGGGCCCACATGTCAGCCTCAACATCTTCTCCTTTATCTCTTCTCTTGCATGTCCCGCTCTATCTAGAGAGAAGGTGCTGAAGAGGTCATTGGGGAAAGGATTCGGGCAGTGCACTAGCGGAGGATGCATGTCGAGGTCATGGAACACTATGAGAGGAGGCAGGCCTTGCCTACGGACGGGAGGAAAGCATGGTCGGGGCGCCACGGGAATGAACTAGCTTATGGACGCGCCGAGGAGATAGGTCGAGGCTTGTCAGGAAAGGAGTCGAGGCAGCATTAGTGACATGGTTATACCCTATGGGTACCTGATGTTAGCCTACCTGGTCCAGCCCGACGGAAGGCCCACTCGACGACCTGCCTGGGTCCATGACGCCTATGACGGTTTGGCTGGAACGAAGCCCATATGGACACGGAGTCCCAAGTGCACAAGACAAGGAAACCTCAAGACTAGAGTTCGAATCTAACTTGTAACCTACTCGTATCGGTACCTGAGACCTAGCCTCCCCATATATAAAGGCTAGGATGGTCCGACGAGGAGGACACGACCTACACACGCCATAACCCCCAATAGACAGATCTACGATCTGCACCTCCACGATACAATAGGCTACGCCATAATAGATCTACAGATCTAGACCTCATACTTCCGCATACACACCTCCACGCCAGATTGCATCTGCGCACCCCTGTAATCATCGGTTCCGCCGTAATCAAAAGCAGACAAGCAGGAGTAGGGTTTTCCATCCGGGGGCCTAAACCTGGGTAAACCTCGTGTCCCCGTGTTGCTTGTTTGCTAACCGTTCCGCGATCTCCAGCATCCCCATCTTCTCTAAAACCCAAGTCCATAACAATGGGCATTGACGAGTCGAAACATCGCCAATCAACTCCGACTGCATCATCGATTCTTGGCTCCTTATGCATGAGACACTGACTCGATGCACTTCCGGGTCAGTGGTTTCTCCTTGCATGAGTCTCCACTCGAGTCTGCGACTCGACTAGACACTCGGGGGCTACTCCTATCAGGAGCGCTGGTCACACACCCGATGTACTTCCGGGTCAGCGGTACGCCCACGAGATTTTCGGCTACAACTACATGATACAAGACTCGAGTCTCTGCCCGAGTCTACGACTCCGCTAGACACTCGGGGGCTACTCCTATCAAGAGGGCTAGCCGCGCACCCGAAGCATGAATAGCGTACTACGTCAATGACCTATTTTCTTCGAGTCCTACGTCGAGTCTTCGACTCCACTATGGACTCGGGGGCTACTCCCATAGGGAAGATGGATTCAAGCATTCGAAAAATTTGTGTCCTATGGACCTGAAGCCAAACAACGGCCGAATTAAAGTCTCTGCTCGAGTCTACGACTCGAACAGATACTCGGGGGCTACTCCCATAGGGAGCGCTGGCCGCGCACCCTATGAATCTTCGACTGCGATCCTACGGATCAGTATGCAAAAACTTTTTCGGCAACTCTGCCCCAATTAACGCTAAGTGAGCAACGTCCTCCCTGGCCACCCGAAACACCTCCGCGGTGATAAACATTCAGATGTTGTGTCTACGACACAAAGATAAGACCTACAGATACCATCTGATGGCCTGGCAACGCACACGACTGCGCTCTGCTAGTGAGAATCCGTGCCAACAGGCGCGATGAAAAATCCCGACGGACGCGTTGGGTATATCGTTTAAAAATCACTGGAATTCCACTCCTATAAGTCCTCCGCGGCCTGAGTCGAATTACGCCAGCATATGTTCCGGGTTCGAGTCGAGGGACTCGAATCTGAAGAAGATCGTGTTGTTTTGTCCTAAGACAGTTAACTGAACCTGATCTGTCGGGAGAGTCAGGCACACGCATCAATAATCCCTACACACTCAAATCATTCTCTGGACAAACGGAGATAGCTGCACCCGAAGGATTGAAGAGTCCTCAGCCGAATCTACGATTCGACTGAACACTCGGGGGCTACTGACATGGTTATACCCTACGGGTACCTGATGTTAGCCTACCTGGTCCAGCCCGACGGAAGGCCCACTCGACGACCTGCCCGGGTCCATGACGCCTGTGACGGTTCGGCTGGAACGAAGCCCATATGGACACGGAGTCCCAAGCGCACAAGACAAGAAAACCTCAAGACTAGAGTTCGAATCTAACTTGTAACCTACTCGTATCGGTACCTGAGACCTAGCCTCCCCATATATAAAGGCTAGGATGGTCCGACGAGGAGGACACGACCTACACATGCCATAACCCCCCAATGACGAGGTTTGATCTCATCAATGCCCATTGTTATGGACTTGGGTTTTGGAGAAGATGGGGATGCTGGAGATCGTGGAACGGTTAGCAAACAAGCAACACGGGGACACAAGGTTTACCCAGGTTCAGGCCCCCGGAGGGAAAACCCTACTCCTGCTTGTCTGCTCTTGATTACGGCGGAACCGAAGATTACAGGGGTGCGCAGATGCAATCTGGCGTGGAGGTGTGTATGCGAGAGTATGAGTCGAGAGATCTAGATCTGTAGATCTGTTGTGGTCTAGTCTATCGGGGGTTATGGCGTGTGTAGGTCGTGCCCTCCTCGTTGGACCCTCCTAGCCTTTATATATGGGGAGGCTAGGTCTCGGGTGCCAATACGAGTAGGTTACAAGTTGTATTCAAACTCTAGTCTTGAGGTTTCCTTGTCTTGTGCGCTTGGGAGTCCGTGTCCATATGGGCTTCATAGCATCCGAAACGTCATAGGCGTCATGGACCCTGGCAGGTCGTCGAGTGGGCCTTCCGTCGGGTTGGACCAGGTATACTAACATCGGGTACCCGCAAGGCATATCCATGTCACCCAATAGACAGATCTATGATCTGCACCTCCACGATACAATAGGCTACGCCACAATAGATCTACAAATCTAGACCTCATACTTCCGCATACACACCTCCATGCCAGATTGCATCTGCGCACCCCTGTAATCATCGGTTCCGCCGTAATCAAGAGCAGACAAGCAGGAGTAGGGTTTTCCCTCCGGGGGTCTGAACCTGGGTAAACCTCGTGTCCCCGTGTTGCTTGTTTGCTAACCGTTCCGTGGTCTCCAGCATCCCCATCTTCTCCAAAACCCAAGTCCATAATAATGGGCATTGACGAGTCGAAACATCGTCAATTAGTGGCAAGGATCAATAGGGACCGTAGCTAGGGCAGCGCCAAAGGTAGTGGTCATCAGCGGAAGGAGCTAGGTCGATGATGTAGGAAGTGTTAGCTAGGGAAACAACTTGGTGGCACATTGACTAAGGAGGAAGGCCGGGGGCAGGGCGATCAAAGGAGACAGGACGAGACGGGATCCGCCAACAAAGGATCTAGGACAGGGGCTTACCGGGGAAGGAGCCACCGCCGAGGCGACACAATTGGCATGACGCAACAGGGGAGGTAGACAGGCCAAGACAGGATTCGCTGACAAAGGATCTAGGACAGGGGCTCGCCGGGGAAGGAGCCTCCACCGAGGCGACACAATTGGCAGGACGCAACAGGGGAGGTAGACATGGCCACGCTCTAAGCTGGTGTAGTGGGGTGAGGAGTCAGGCGATGCTGGCGGCAATGGTCGCAAGGAAGGAGAAGAGGTAGGAGAAGAGGCTGACATGTGGGGCATGCCTTCACCTCATCTCTATGTCCACATGCGATGCCACCTCGACCTTGACAAATGGGCCCCACTTGTTAGGAATGATGTCAACACGCTCTCAAACGGCTATCAATGCAACATGTGAATCCATGCCTCATACTTAGTAGTTTTTTTAAAATAGCAAAATCAGTACTAACTTGTTAATCTAGCTCCACTTGTGATAGTTTTATATAATTTATCCGTTATGCTAAGATACAAAGGTGGTTTTCCACGACAGAGTGAGCGGAGTGTCCCGGGGCTAGGGGTGGGCAGAAAAACCGATAACCGAAAACCGAACCCGAAAAACCCGAGACCAAAACCGAATAGACCGAGACCAAAGGATCGATCGAAAAATTGGGTAGCAAATTTTGTAGACCGAATTTAGTTCGCTTAATTCGGTCATTAATTTTTAGTAACCGAATGGACCGAACTGACCGAACTTTAGGTGAGAATGTCATACTTCCAAAGCCCTAATTGCCCATAACTATAGATTTATCTTTCTCAACTAAGACAAATTTAGTATTATTGAATGTTAATTTCTGCCAATTAATATGACTATATGAAATATATTTTAGATTCAAATTATAGCTGAAATAGTACCAGATGGTTTACCAAATATTATCCAACTTTTGTACTTGATAATATCTACCACATAATTCAGTGGAAAAGGATTCACATCCCCCGGACGATTACACGTCCTGCATCCCCCGCCTTCCGCGCCTGCCATGCGTCCAGCCACGACCGAACAAAACAAAGCAGGCCCACCACATCCTTATCTTCTTCCGTGACTTCTCTTTTCTCTAAACTTTCTCAGCCATGGAGCACCAGCACGCCCGCGATCCCACCCATGCGCCGTCACCCAGCGCCGCGTCACCGCTATCCCAATCACGCGCCGCCGCTCCATCTCATTCCCTATGGTGCCCTCCCTCCCCAACCTCTGCCGCCATGGCCTCCTCTCTAGCACCACCGAGCCACCTACACAACGACGCAAAGTCGCTGCTACAACCAGCACGTCGGTGCTGCTACAACGGAAGGGAAGCGCTGCTACAAAGGCTGCGTGGCGCTGCTACCGTAGGCGCACCAAGTTGCTACTGTCGGTTGCCGGTGGTGCTGCTACCAAAGCTGGGCGGAGCTGTTACAAATCCTGGGCGGAGCTGCTACCATAGGTGTGCGGAACTGCTACTGTAGGCGCACGGAGTTGCTACCCATGGCATGCTACTCTGCTAAGTACGGCCGGTGGCGCTGCTACATACGGTCGGCGGCTCTGCTACCCATAGTACGCTACTCTGCTACATATGGCCGGGCGGCGCTGCTATCTACGGCGCACGGCTCTGCTACTGTAGGCGCACGGAGTTGCTACCCATGGCATGCTACTCTGCTAAGTACGGCCGGTGGCGCTGCTACATACGGTCGGCGGCTCTGCTACCCATAGTACGCTACTCTGCTACATATGGCCGGGCGGCGCTGCTATCTACGGCGCACGGCTCTGCTACTGTAGGCGCACGGAGTTGCTACCCATGGCATGCTACTCTGCTAAGTACGGCCGGTGGCGCTGCTACATACGGTCGGCGGCTCTGCTACCCATAGTACGCTACTCTGCTACATATGGCCGGGCGGCGCTGCTATCTACGGCGCACGGCTCTGCTACGTACGGCCGATGGCGTTGCTATAACGAGCGGCGGTCTTCTCGAGCGGCGGTCGCGTTCGGAATCGGTGAGCAGCTTCTGCGAAGCCATGCAGATGGTCTGGGACGTGTTGCGAAACTGTTGCTGGTTCTACTGCTACAAGTCGGAGGCCTCCGCTCCCAGGAGATTCCTCGGCCCTCGCCGGCGGCCTGTGGCCGGCGGCCGCAGCACATGGCGACCTTGGTCGGCACTACTGCAAGCGAGTGTCGCTAGAACTCCGAGCCGTGAACGTGGTGGGCAGGTACAGGATGTGCATCGCTGGGTTCAGCAAGAGGGAGTACGAAGGAGCTAAGGGACACAGCTGGATCAGACGTCTATGATTGTTCTAATCGGACGGTTACCGAGGCGGGGGATCGTGTGTTCCGATCCCCCGGGGGACGCTCAGTAGTGCCCTAATTCAGTTATGACCGAAACCAAACCCGAATTATCGGTTAACCGAATTTTTCGGTAAGTAAATATAACAAGTAAATTTCGGTCTTTACTTTTTTAAGACCGATTTCAAAATAGACCGATATGCAAAGAGAATTTTCGGTCATGACCGAACGCCCATCCCTACCCGGGGCTATCCACCAGCATCCAACCAATTCCAAGTCTCCGACCATCCGTGAGGTAATTGCTAGAAAATTGTGGGAAACTTCCAAAAACAAAAATTAGAGCAAATGTGCACGGTATGGGGAAACTTCCAGAATTAGTTAACAAATAGGAGTACTATAGAAAACAAATGTGTTTTTGGATTTAGAGCAAATGTTGATATATCTGGATCTGAATAAAATTGCTTTATCCAATTTTATAAAACTTATTTGGCAGCGTGGTAGATCCATATAAAAAAGCGGGACCCACAATAGGATAAAAAACTAGATCTAACTAAACTTCCACCCTTTTCCTTTGCGCGAGTTCTACGTTCCTCCCGGAAAATCCCCTTTCGCCTCCGATAAATCCGCTCTTCCAGCTCGTCTTTCCGATAAATCGCCGCCCGCCTGCGACTCCCCGGTCAGCCAGCCGCTGATCCTCCCAGGCTCCTTCGAGCGCAGCCGCCGCTGCCCAAATCGCAGCGATGCAAATCGATCTCCGATGGTGCCTCCCTGGTCTTCTTGGACCTGCTGCACGTGTTGGCGGAGGTGCTGGGCAAGGGCACGTTCGAGACGGTGTACATGGCCATGGTAGACACTGACGCGCCGTGCAACACGAGCTGGTGTTGTCCCTCTACGCCCACCACTTCAGCAAGCAGAAAGAGCGAGGAGGCAGTTGCAGTCCACATCGCCAATTCCAATATTTTATTGAGTATCGAGTTTGGGCATCGGAGATTGCTCCGGTTCCTTGAAACTTTTTAAGGCACCGCCTGTGCAGCGTAGGGCACCAGGGCTCGATGCCTGGTAGACGTTTTGGGCACCGATTTGGACACACGCTGTGAAAGGCCTAAGTATCTGATCCCTAACCGTATTTGAGTAATATCCACTCCCATTCATATCGAATAACATCCGTACTCGTATCCATGTTTATTTTTATAATATGAAAATGGAAGTCGAAAAGACACTACTCGATCAGTATCACATCCGTTTTCACCTCTAATTCGAACTACCTACTCAGCAACAACAAATCTGGGCGAAATCACTCGCAAAATCTAGCTAAATCTGAATCTGTTCGACAGTCTCAGGAAAATACTAGAGCATGTCATGTGATCGCTAGCTAATGTATACAGGCTGCAGACCTGAGAGCTAGGCATGCTTACGAAGGTTCGCACTGCAGCACTATGCTTTCTTCAGGCCTCGGATTTCCTGTCGGATTGCTTGCGCTCTGATTGTACTTGTACCACTGCATAATTAAATGAGATCCGATTCCTTGCAAAAAAGTGCACGGAGCTGGTGGTTCTAAAATGACGTCAAATCCATGTACGCGTGAACCATAGATGACATATAATTGAAATCCAATTGTGTGCACATGCATTGAATCAGTTTGGCAACCATACAGTTGTTTATATGTTTCTAAATTCTAATGGAGAAGGTCAGAAAGAATGTTTAGTTAATGCCTCTCAACTCAGAGTTTGTACCTCTCTTGCACATCAGCTTCGATCAGAAGATTCTTCCACTTCAAAATAGGATCTCTCGTGTTCAGTGACTCCCTGCATATGCAGCAAATCTCTCAGGGCAAGAACAATTTTATGTGGTAATTTTGCAGGATAGAGAGTGATTGGATAAACGTAACAAACACAAATCATTAAACCTTCAGGATCAAAATCGCCGCCTCCTTGTCCAAAACCTCGTTGTATTCGCTACATGTCAATGACTGAAAAGAATAAGCAGAAACGTATCAGATCTAAGACACTAACATGAATTTTTTTTTGCCTCAACAATGAGTTCGGTACAATATTTAAACTTACTTGGATACAATTTGGACAACCAGCAACACTAGTGCAACTGCATGTCGAAACAAGCTCTAAAGCAGCAAGTAGAAGTTCCCCAAAAAGCATTTTGACCTACAAGATTGAACAAACAAACAAATGATGTGGTTTACACACAGATCATTCACATAGCCTGTATTACATGGTCGAGTATATGCTATTTTTGCTATTACCTTTGATGCTATGCCGATACCACCGGGATGCTTATCGTATAAAAGAATTCTTTCTGGCATACCACGGGTTGCATGAGGATTTACACATTCTGTTCCTAGGTCAGAAGCACTACATATCATATGCCTGCGCAAATCAACCCGCAATCAACCCCAATTAAAAGAGCTAATTACTAAAGTGTGCAATAAAATTATGATAGAACTTAACACGTCAACATAGTTAACAGTGGACCAACAAGTGGTTGGCAAATTATAACAAGGAAATAAAAAATGCAGTACTGTTCTTTATCAATGTGACCATGTTGTCAAACAACTGTCCTTAAAAAAATTCTATGTCCACCACAAACTATTTTTGTATCAATGATTATGAGAGAAATAATTGAGAACTTACAAAGGTAATATATTCAAGATAGCGTGTGAAGCTGCATGTGAACCACCTCGAAACTCTAGTTTCCTTTCCTCCACAGCAATTTTTGCTGACTGCGGAATCCTTATCCAAACAGCCTGTAATTTCATATACAAAACACAAGTTTAAGCATAGTGGGAAATGCATCACAGTGTTACCAAGATTTGATCCACAGACCTCAGAATTGTAGGAATACGGAGGTAGGCTAAGTTCGACGCTGTCCAATATTTTATTGCCTGATTTACATATGCGATGAAAGCCAAACCATTTGGTTGTCACCTGGCAGTTATTTGCTTGGGCGGTTGTCTTCAAACAGTTACTTTTGCATGTAACTGTCGGAAGATAAGCCTTCAAGAGAAGAGCCAAGTAATCATTGAGAACAAAATGTCAGTACACCAAAGATTTCACTCAGGGAGAGGCTCATGACTTGATGGCATTAATAAAATTGTCCCCTTTTTAGATGAAACAAAAAGAAACAAGTGTGGTCAAGCATTGTAGGAGGAACATTTATCCTATTTTCTGCTATTACACCAGGACAACATGGGTTTCTTCCAGAAAAAGAAAAAGAAAAAACGAGAAACAAGACATAGATTGAAGGACTCAGTTAAATTCAAGCAAATGAATGAACAGTAAAAGGTGATACCATTGACATCTAAGGGAACGTACAATGCAAGGTGCTTACAAGAAAAAGTCTGGTTTATTTCTGTTAGCATCCTATTAAGCACCTTGACCTTGCATTGTACATGGCCTAACGAAAAAGAAGATGGCCAATAGTTCTCAGAATTATTGAATTAACTAAGTTCTATAAAATAAAGATAGAAGAGATATAAACTATATTGCTCAACAATATTGGAGGGGATGCAACTTAATAATAGCAGAATACTTTCAAGAGTATATGAGATCAAGTGTTGTAATGCTTCCAAGAACATACGAAATCTCCTCCGATGACATTGATATCAGTGTAGTCTCGTGTTTTTGTGTAATATTTCACATCAGCTTTCCTGCAGAAAGCTGTTCTTGATGACAAATCAAGCTCCTCAACTAAGTAATTGACACCCTGATGCATGTAAATAGCACCCTCATACACCTGAAATTGAGAAAAAGACTCTTGAGATAATACACTACTAATGCCAGAACTCAGAACACATATGTAAATTATTTTTTATCACGTGGAACACATGATAAGCAATCTTAAAACATTACAAAATATGTAAATTATTTAAAATAACAAGGTATGATGCACTGATTGCAAATTCATGAATTAAGATACCTGCTTGGACAACAGCGAGGAATATTCAAAGAGCTATGGAAGTATAACAGATAGTCATATAACAGTTAGAACATATTACCTGAAAAAATGCCTTACTTTCCTCAATTTCCTCAAGTAATCTGTTATTTAACTTGTCTATCACACTGTACTTGTCATGCTCAATTGCTCGTATGCTCACTGTCTGTGAAGGTCTTTTCTGCAGAAATCAAAATACTGTTGACACAAAAAGAGAAGGTATTGATTTATACAATAGAGAATAACTAATGGACAAACCTCTCGTCCAATATAATTCCACATAGTCGAAGAAAAAGGTCCAGGCGGATTGTTAATCAGATAGCCTTTCTCTTTTAAAGTCGTCATTATACTATCCAGACTAGAACCAAAGTGATCCTCATCATATTGCAGGCATATTGGATGCTCATAAGCAGCACATGCAAGGTGTTGTTCTAAAACCTTTAATGATTTTCAGATTCCAAAAAACCAAGGGAAAAGTTAGATACTTAAGTATTTAAACTTACCAATATAGTCGGTTCAGTAAGCACAGATCTATGGACCTACCTTCGGGTTATGTGAATCAACTTGGCAGTGCTCAATTGGTCTGCCAAATAGTTTATGTGGGGATTTCATGAAATACTGATCTAAAGGCCCCTCAAATGCTACATAAATGGCTAATGATTGTTTTGCTCTCCTTCCAGATCTTCCGGCTTGCTGCCATAAACTACAATTAAAATTCTGTATCTTAGTAGGTTCACAGAGAAACATAAAAACTCTACTGGACAGATCACTTTCACTTACCTGGCAACACTCCCGGGAAATCCAAGATGCAATGTTGCATCGATATGTCCAACATCAATTCCCAGCTCAAGAGCATTCGTGGCAGCAACACCACGAAGTTTTCCCTCAAAGAGATCAGCCTCAATTTTTCTTCTATCCTGCAATAGTTTATTTTTGAGTCCATATTTAATACTTAAGCAACTTTTTTTACTCTTCTGTACCAGCTTATATCAAAATGTAAACATGGGCTTCACTATCTTATAAAAAACTTATCCACTACAACATCAACCTAAGGTGCAAGTGATGCAACTGCTTCTAACACCTGTTTCATGAGAATTTATTTATTATGCATTAGAGATCTATACATGTTAAAAACCACTTGTGAGACTTAAGACTGTTAAAATGCCAAATTTCATGCTAAATCCTAGAATAGAATGAAAAGTCATATAAAATGGCATAACACATTAGGGAAATGGTAAAACAATCAAAATAACAACCTCTGCAATATAGCCAGCACGATATACACAGATAGAATCTACCAGCTCTGTTGCAGTCACTTCAAGAATTTCACGCCTACAATAACAGATGGATCATCAATAAAACTACGAAAATGCACGCAGATAGAAGTTCAAAGAAAACCAGAGAAAATGAAAAGTAAAAAATGAGGAGAAATGTGTTCTTACGTGTAAGATAGAACAAGCTCACAGAGCTTCCTTGTTTTACAGAATGCAATGCAGCGGAGCCCATGCTGAACCATCTCTGAAAGCAGATACGAAACCTCTACTATTGGGCTAACAAATAAATATAATATATAAGTGTTTTTTCACAAATAGAAGTTATCTGAAATTGCATAGTATATGAACAAACAACTAATAACTGGCATGCAGTAGAAAACTGAATATGTGTGAGGTCTGATGAGTCATGGTTCCCAATTTTTGGTGGAGAGAAACTAAATAGTTTCCTTTTGTATTAGAACTTATACATAGCATATTTTGATGTAAAGCAATTACAATACCTTATTTAGGCAAATATGCCTTACTTTAGGTGTATGTACTTTTGAATAATGGTGTCACAATATGGTAGTATAGAGTTTGATAGAAGGTCTCAAACTCTCAATCTCAAGTAATATGGTATGTTAAAGTTAAACTACATTTAAACTTTTGAGCCATCCTCTTAAGAGTCTAGCTGGCAATACAACTGTTATTAGCAATGATTCTTTGAACCAAATGAAAATGAAAATGGGGAAACTTTTAATGTCATGCCAGCCACCAAAGAACAATCATACATGTGATGAACAGAGAGGTGATTATACGTGAAATTTGAATTGTAGACTTGCAATGAACAAAAGTAACAGTAACAATAATTAGAAAAAGGGTGTAAATACCTTGAGCGTCTAGTTACTGAACTACCTTTTGAACCTCCCTCTTTTGTCCCATGTAGTGGGGGATTCCACAAGAGAAAATATTTTGAACCACACGGGCTTCCATCTTTCTGAATCAACTCAACATTATCCAATTTGGCCAGCTCCTGAGGTAAAAACAAAATGCCTGAAGACAATTGCACGCAATTCCCAAAAGAGTGGATATAAGTTAAGTCTGCAAAAATAATAAATTAAGATGCCAACTCAAAATGATATTATCTACTACGGTAAGATCTTGGTCAACTAATTAATAGGTGTTTCAAGTAATAATGTTTATCTCGGAAAAAAGGACATTCACGGGGAGAAAAGCTTGCATTTGGACAAAAATGACCCGAGGCTGATATAATAAAATGAGCAGGAGCGAGTTTTATACATACAGTAAAATTGTTAAGGAGAGAAGTTTATCCTTTTCTAGGTAAAACCATATCTTTTTTAAACTATAATGAAGAGAAGATATGACCTACCATAACATGCTCACGTGGGTTTGCTGAGGTAGCTGTACAAAACATGAATGTAGGATGGCTGCCATAAACTGGAAATACAGAAGAGCAGAGTGTTAGGGAGCTAATCGGCAATCCAGAGTTCTGGTAGAAGCATAAATGAAGCCTTGAGTCAACAACTAAAATATGGTTCAACAAAATATCCATACTATTTGAACAAATGCGCCTCAATCTTCTAAGTATAAGTGCAGTATGGCAGCCAAATGCTCCTTGATATGAATGTGCTTCATCAATGACAATATACCTGAGTACATTCGGCCGAAACATGTTATGGAGTGCACAAGAAATGGTATATTTAACCAAAAAGGCATACAGAAACAAGAATTACACTAGATGATGAAATTAGAAACAACACAAGGAAATTCCATCACTTCCACCTGAGATTTGATATTAGGAATTGACCAGTTTTCATAAGCCTGATTTTAAATCGAACACAGAGAAATGGTACCATACTTCATTCAGGAATTTATACTTGACGACAAAATAAAATTATAGGAAAGACTAAGGAAATCATTTGCTCCTACCTGAGATTTGACAAAATCCTTTGAAATTGACCATGACATGGCAAGACTGACACGTGCAGCATATCTGGGTTGGTAATTAACTGATAATGAGAAGTGATCAGACGTGTTGAAATAAATAAATTAAATTAAGCACAACTCTATAGCCCCAGGACCACCTATTTACCAGCCGGGCATTATCCCTGATCCACAGACGATCTTCTCTAGGAGTATCTCCATCATAGATGTTAACATCAATATCAGTGTGAAATGCTTTTTTCATCTCCAATAAAGTTCTCAACTGATCTTGAGCTAAAGCCTGCGATACAATAGCCAAGTGGGTTTCTGCAAAAAAAAATCACATCACCATGCTTACAACATAGTGGGTTCTGCCTATACCTTTGTTGGAAATATATAAAGAGCACACGCCGTCAAATCTTGAGAGAGAGATTCGAGAACAGGAATGTTGTAACACAAAGACTTTCCACTTGATGTTGAGGTTGCAACCGCAACATGCTTCCCAGAAATGGAAGATTGTATAGCTTCAGACTGTACTTGTGTTCGAGGCAACAAAAGAAATTAGCCTCAACAAAAGCATAATAAGAAAATACAGTAGACGATATACTCCATAATACCTGATGGCTATACAATCTAGATATTCCAATACTTTCTAATGCTTCCTTCATAGCCTGTGAAAGATGACGAGGAAGTTCTGCATATGATGCCCCTCTGCATGATATCTCCTCAATATGTACAATCTGAAACACATAAATCCCAAACTAATAAAGATTATGATTTTCTTGGCATTGTTACTTTATAAGAATATATCAAATAGAGTGGAAACCTGTCCCTCCTTTCCAAGGCCCTTTTTCAGATGTTCAACCATTTCAGCAGGTCCTAGAGGGTGTTTATCCTGCAATTCCAAATGCATCATCAACATACTGCCTAATGCTCCTCCTCCTTGGACAAACAACAGTATGCTGCAGTTTGGATTATTCGACCTGGGATGAAAGCTAAGGTAAAACTGGCAAGGCAAAACAGAGAACTGAATCGTCAGAGAAACCTACATGGCATGATGATGCAGCAGATTTGACAAAACCACTCTTCTTACTCATGCTAGGCTGCTCCGGTGCACCTTCCACTCCAGATGTATCCCTGGAACTATTTCCGTTCTCCTTGCATAGTTTTCTCCTTTTCCTTGAACATCCAGTCGACGGGCTTTTATGTGTTGACGCATCTTCTGCATTGCTACCGGCACACGGGATACTTGAGGAATACAAATCTTTCAATGCAACATCAGCAGCATGTGGGCTACTCGGTATTGACGACAGGTCATCCATGATGTCTTGCCAGGCCGAATTAGCCCCGGCTGCCACTTCCGATGATATTGGTGGCTTTGCACTCTGCTTTTCTTCGCCTGAAGTGGGCACTGGAGAAGCCTGCGCTGACTTCCGTGTAAAGGGGACGAGGACAATGAGTTCACCATTGCAGACGACAAGGCTACCAATCTTGGCCTCTAAGCGCAGTTTAGCACCCTTTATCATGAGAAAACATGCTATCATCAGAAAAGCTGCAGGTATTTAGAGCAGCATCAACCAAAACGGTCAGAGAGGCGGGGGAGGGGGTATGGTGCACCTTGAGGAAGAGATGGAAGTTGTGGGAGATCTGCGCGGGAGGGAAGGAGCTCCGGAGCGCGGCCTTGAGGTCCCGGACTGACGCGGCGGCGGCGAGTGTTACGGCGGTGGACCGCCCGTCGAGGGCTCGGACCTGGAGCTCCCTCTCCTCCTGTGCCATTGGGGCGCTACGAGAGCCGCCACCCCGCCGCGGTTCGTGCGGGAGCGCGGGATCCCCGGCCGGCGGGTTTTGGCGCGCGCCGCGAGGGGGACGATGGCGGCGGTTTGCCGTTTGCTTGCGTTGTCGTCAGTGTCTCTCTCTCAGGCAGGCAGAGAACTCCCACGCCCACACATATCGGGCCTATGGGCTTCAGAACGCTTCTCTATGGCTATGAGCGCCAACGAGGCCCTGCCGAGGAAACGGAACAACCCTGTTATGTTGTGCCGAGAGGGGCCGGCGGCGAAACTGGGGCGTGCTGTTTGCAAGCGCTGCCTGAAGCGAGCGCTAAATTAGCCGGACTATTACGGGTATCGCTAAAAAAAAGATGACCTTTTACATAAGGGCAGTGCTAGGTGTCTTCTGGGATGGAAACTTTCCACCCAAGTTCGGATTGGTCCAGATCTACGGTTACGGTTAGATCTTTTTCCTGTCGGTTCATCTCGTTTTTGCAATATCTAGTCTCGTTTTCTGCTACATGAGTTTGGATTGGTTCAGATCTATGGTTACGGTTAGATCTTTTTCCTGTCGGTTTATCTCGTTTTTGCTATAACTAGTCCCGTTTTTGCTACATGTAGCAGAAAACGGTTCGATCGAGAAAAAAATAAAACAAAAAAGACCATCTCGTTGGAGGCCTTGTCGGAGATCTTGTAGAAAAAAAGTTGTGCTAATGTATCTGGCCTCGCAGGAGAATCGTCGAAGACTTTCGCTGGTAGACCTCGACCGAGACTTGTAGCAAAATTTTACTCTATTGTAGGAAAATCACAAAAGGTAGGTAGCAAAAAAATTTAGCAACTGTAGCAAAAAATGACTTTTCCGGAAACTTTGTAGCAAAAATTTATGCTAATGTAGCAGATCGGATCTTGTCGAAGACGTCACCAGGACTCTCGCCAGAATTCATAGCCAAAATTTATATAAAACACATCGGTAGCAACGTCGTTGACCCAAAGTAGCAAAACCGTCTGCGGTCGGTAGCAATGGTGTACACTCATGGTAGCAAAAAAAGCCTCCCGCCGCCGGTAGCAACGGTGTGCATCCAAGGAAGCAGAGCCTATGGCCATTGGTAGCAACACCGTACAACGATCGTAGCAAAATCCGCCCATCGGGTCAGTGGGTGCCATGTCCATGCCGGTGGTCTCTTCACGGAGACAGCCTCTGTCATAGCAACTCGCGACTCCTAGATAGCATCGCCGTTGCCATGGCCATGGCTGCGGAAATCGTCGTCGTCGTCGCAGCAGGTTCAGGGGAATCAACGGAGACCACAGCTCGCCGCAACGGGGAGCACCACCGGCCCGTGCAGCACCACCACCGGTGGCGGCAACATGACCACTACGGGGCGCGTACAACACTCCATGGCTCCATGGGGATAGGAGGTTGGCGGACGAAGAGAGGCCAGTGTTGATGGAGGTGCTCGGCGCGAGTGGAGGAGGGAGTGGAAAGGAGGAGGCAGCGCGGCAACGCAAAATCGCGGGGCGCGACAGCGCGGCGGCGCGGCGGCGCAGCGCAGCGGGGTGTGGCAGCAGCGACGCAAATCGCGGGGTGCGGGCGTGGGGCGCGGCAGCACGAAGACGGCACAAATCGTGGGGCGCGGGCGTGCGAGCTACCAGGAAAATGAATAGAAGAAGCAGACGGCAGGCCCACCCCGCTCGTTAGGTGACCCTGTTCACGTGGGGGTAAAATCACGGGATCCCGCGGGGAAGGGGTATCATTTTCCTTTACATAAAGGTCTGTTCGTCCATGTGGCATGATCATGACGTCCCACGAAAATAAAGTAGGGAATGATATAAATATAATTGTCTGCACAAATTAATTACACAAAAATAACTGTATGTAGAGCCAAAGTGCTCATATTAGGAGTTGAAATACACGAAAATATAACTGCACTTAGAGTTAAGTACACGAAAATACTACTGTATTAGAAGCCAAAGTATAGAAAAATATAAAAATACTCACCGCCAAAATATAAGAAATTACAAGTGTACTTACAGACTAAGTATACAAAAGTACAAAACTAAAGTACATGAAAGTATAACCATGATAGAGTCAAACTACAAGAAAGTATAATCGTACTTAGAGCCAAGTATACGAAAGTACTACTGTAAGCCGAAGTATATAAAACTATAAGTGTACTCACCGCCAAAGTACACGGAAGTAGTAACCCAAGTCGAAGTACACAAAATACAAAACTGGAGTAATCTAAAGTACGAACGCAATGGTTTTGGAAGTATAAAAAAAGTTGTTCGAAACCTATAGCTAGTTTTAAAGATCTCGACACGAGCATCTCAAAAATGAAAATTGTTCATAATTTGGACAAATGGTTCTCAATATATTTAATTTTGAATCATCAGATTAAAAACTAAAAGGAAAAATCTATAATCCCACCCTCAGTATCTCACTCTCTCTCTTCCTAATTCCACATTTGCTTCTTGCTGCCATATTTTGCAAGCATGGAGAGCACCATTAGGAGGACTGTGCAACAAAAGACTCCACTTGGCGCGACGAAGATCTTTAAAAACGAACTGAACTGAGTGGTGCTATATTTGTTTTTTTTGTGGAAGTGGAAACGAATACAGAAACTAAAAAAACAAAAATAGAAGCAGATATTATCGGAAACAGATATGGACCAAACACGGTGGAGACGGGAACAATACAAGTTTTACCCGAAACCAAGACAACTCTGAAATTATGCAACGAATCTTATGCATTTAAGAAAACCAACAAAGTTTTTCCCTTATTATAGCACAGTGCTAGGTTAAGAAGAGAATAATGAAAAGATCAAATCATGGAAGCCTACTCGAATGTATGAAGGGATTATATGGTTGTCGGTTTTAGGATCAGCAGCTTTGCAAATTTGGTTTGAGAAGGTCATATAATAGGTCTATTAGATTTGTCTATGTACATCAATCCTAAAACAAAAATTCCATATTAGACGGAAACGAAAAATTCCGTTTCCGTGTGAGTTCCGTCGGAAAACGCGGTTCCGTTATTGTTTTCGTTTCCGCCAAACCAATTATATTTCTATTTTCGTTTTACAAAATTCCGTTTCCATTTTCGTATTTTCAATCTGTTTCCATTTTTTTGCGGAAAAGTCGAAAACTTTCCTCTCCACTTTCGTTAAGAAGGTCGTTTTTTTAGAATTTTCGGACTATTACCCTTTTTTAGTGGACTTGTTCCCCATTGGCTCAGGACCATTGCTTGGTCTAACCGTGATTGGTTCATCCTCATCAAGATCGATGACCGACACTACAATACGAGGCCAGACGGCTGGAGCCGGCGCTAGCGCTTGTAAACGCTAAGGCACACGTATAATCATCGCGCTCGCATTGGCACGGCAAAAAATCCCCTTAAAATAACTATGTCAGGGAAAGTGAATATGAATAGACAACGCTTTTTTCGCTTGACACGTCATCATCTATCGAGCTAGCACCATCGCGGAACCACCGAAAATGATCCTCGATACATTACAGATGACGACGGAATTTTTGTGTAACGTAATAGTGAGGTGCGTGCATTTTACTATCGTGATTCGTATAAGAGTGACACAAAAGTTAATAACAATTATCCTTAATAAATCTTTTTCTCAAAGACAAATTAATAATAATTTTTATAATATTTAAGATATATAATTCCATTTTCATCCATTACATTAAAGTTATAAAATTCCATTTTGTAAGAGAGAAGCTATTGATTTTATGTCTTTCTACCTAGAAAAAATTCAAAAAATAGATTATTATGAAAAAATCTACATTTTTTGTAGTTCTAAAGCATCTTGCCATTCTACACAGATTCTGCATAAATCGGAGTTACAAGATTTCCGTACTACAAACAACCTAGCTATAGATGTACAATGCTTCATCAGAGCGGATCTAGTAGTCGGCCTCCTCGCAGCGGATCTAGCAGTCGGCCTTCTCACAACGGTTTTGGAATAGCAATAAAATAGATTACCAAAGAGATAGAAAAATAAACGAAACCCGATATGTAGAAGAGGTGAAGAAGATACTCATGGTAGGGTAACGCCCCTAGGCCAACCTACAATGCTTTTACTTGGCCACTACATGCGGGAAAAAATAATGTGATCTTTGGAATTAGTATTGCACGCTAGTGCAGACCGGAGAGGGATGGGGATGGAATCTTATGTTACAACGAGGCTGGAGAGGGATGGGATGGGATCCTAGGTTTGGAGTGGAGCGATATTGAATACAAGTTATGGCTATGGTATGGATGGAGATGAAGATAGAGATGATGAACTATGGTGGTGGTGAAGTTGTGGGTCTTTCTTGGTGTGCTTTAGGTGAAATTTAAGATGGTGGCTTTCTTTGCAACGACTGGGCGTCTTCAAATATATAGGACTCTTCACGGAAGTTTCTTTGTTTGACCCGAAGAAGCCGCCGCCCTATGGTACAGGCGCACGGTACGGGCAAGTTCCGCCCGTAACAGTGCTTGTTAACACTACAGAACGTTGGCTTTTGACTCCAGTTGATGGTTTAGTTGGCAACATGTGATTCTCCCTTAATTGCTTCTGATTTTGTCATAAAAGAGTGATTTCATGCACATTGTAATATAAAACAAGGATTTGCACATCTTTAAAATAATTAGTTGTTATTGGCAAGGCTAGAGAGATATTTTATCAACTGTTTGACTTAAAATAAAATATAAACGCGAATAAATATGGCTATTTTCACAGCCATCTTCGCGCACAGGAGGTATTTTTGTAGTGCGATGAGTCACTCTCACTCTTCTTCGAGACATCAAGACTCTTTTGATAAAGGGAAAAAATCGTTTCCACTTCAGATATTTCTTAACCATCATCCAACAATAGCTCAACGTGAATGGCTTGTTCTCATACTTCTCTTTGAAGTACTCTATAACTTGGGTGACCTACACAAAATGATGAGAATCCATAAAATATGCTACATATGCAATGTATGTGAACCAAAATGGTCAAGATATTACCATGTAATGAATGTTGATGCCGCTCACGGGCCGATCCTCCACATGCTCATGCGCATTGCAAAATTTGTGCACTCCGACTTAATGAAACCCCTTATGTTTTGAAGAGATAGGTAATTTAGATCACTATGGATGCGCTAGGCCTTGAACTTCTTCTGCTTGTGGAAGTACTTTCCAATCCTCTGCATATTGTGATCCTTTTTTGCTCGGCTCCGCAAACTGGATCTTGTCCAATTCTCATCCACGTCTCACAAAGATTTTTTTCCTACTTGATGGTGTAGCCACCAGTCATTTGGCTCTTCCTCTTCTGTGTTGCGACATTGATAGGCCCAGCTTCATCCGCATCAACAATGGCATCATACACGTACATCGCCTCACCTCCATCGACACCCATAGGCTCGACATTATGCCCAAACAATGACTCGCCATCGATATCGACCATATTTTGTTGAGTGCCTCCTCAGGATCGTCATCTAGGCTTTGGCCTCATTGATCATCTCGTGCAACATGACCTCATTGTCCTCCCCTCTAGTGTACACCCGGTGTGGCAAATCGTCAAACAAGATGTGGGACACGGGCATGTTGGACACTAGGATCTAGTGTGCCCCTTTCTATGGTCCCGCATCACCTTACCAGATCCAGGGGTGCAGTTGAGATCGATGGTAGTCGCCTCTGCCATCGATGTTATCTCCGACAACATTATCGGGAGCCACTGAGCTAGGAGTGCAACTGGACATTTGGAATGGGAGTGCAACCCCCCATGCTATTGAACGCATATTTGCATCATGTTTTAGGTAATTATTTTGCATTGTAGATGTAGGATCTTGGTATTTTACGGCGTTCGCATGCACTTTTCATGTTTATTTTCACCAGGGTCGGATCAAATAATGGATCCAATGGACACAATTCTAGGAGCGGTTATGTTGGAGTGAAAAGAAGCCAAAAACTACGTAAATGGCTTATTTAGGAAATATTAATAATACCAGAAGAAAATCCAAAGCGAGCAAAGGACACAAAAGAGTTGACGACCAACTATACGAGCCGTCGCCGTATAGTTGCGGCTGTATAGTTGGCGCTGTCTCCGCCTCCTCAAATAGTTTCACCCCGTACAACTGGTTCGGGGAATGACATACAGAACACCTAGAAATCGCTGAAAACCTCACCTTTAGAAGGGATCTGGAGGGGAAACTTGCCCTAGGGATCCATCTTCACCCTAAGAAGATCTAGGAGGCCAAGGCATCGATCTCCATCTTCATCAACCGCTGCATCTCCATCCCATCTAGATCTTGTTGTAATTCTTGCACTAGTTGTGGATTTATACAAGTAGTATTCATCGATAAATCGTTTCCATTACCATTGTCATGATGTTGTCTGCCTCCATGTCTGAGTAGATCATTAGTTCTTGGAGAGATGGAGAGACCCTAGTATATGATTGAGATGAAATAGAGATTGTTATGTTATACATCATTATACGTATGTGTTAATTGTCTTCATATTGATATTGGGAGTTGTGCACCTCCTTAATATTTGCCTCTTGCAGGGACTTGATGAAGGAGATTACTTATTGGTAGACAGAGGGATGGTAGAACTTACTATGAATATAAAGTCGTTGGCATCCTTTACGTATTAACTTGGGGAAACAAGGAGAACTCATTAAGTCGTGTCCATGCCGCGGGGAAATCCCTTAATAGCGGGATAATACGATTGATGTCGTTTATCTGTCAGCTGTGGTTATGAAGGATGGTGTGAGCAGTGGCTGCTGCCTCATAATCCATAGATGGAGCTCCTCCAACATGTTGGAATTATGCCCTAGAGGCAATAATAAAGATGTTATTATTATAATTCTTGTTCATGATAATGTTTATATTCCATGCTAGAATTGTATTAAGCGGAAACTTTAATACTTGTGTGGTTTGTGAACAACACCGTGTCCCTAGTACGCCTCTAAGGACTAGCTCATTGATTAATGATGGTTAAGGTTTCCTAACCATGGACATGAGTTGTCAATTAATAATGAGATCATATCATTGGGAGAATGATATAATGGACAGACCCAAACTAAGCGAAGCAATTAGATCGTGTCATCGTGTTCGTCTTTGCGAAGCTTTTCTTATGTCAAATATTGTATTCCTTAGACCATGAGATAATACAACTCCCTGGTATCGGAAGAAAGCTTTGAGGTCATCAAACGTCATCCTATGAGAGGGTGATCATAAAGGTGTCTCTCAGGTGATCGGAAAGTATCTGTTGGGTTGTATGTATCGAGATGGGATTTGTCCCTCCCAAGTCGGAGAGATATACTTCGGGCCCACTCGGTAATCGATATCAACACCGCTTGCAAGCATGTGGTTAAGGAGTTAATCACAAAGTGATATCGGATTACGGAACGAGTAAAGTACTTGCTGTGAACGAGATTGAACTAGGTATGACGGTACCGACGATCGAATCTCGGGCAAGTAAAATATCGCGAGACGAAGGGAATATATATGGTATTGATTGAATCCTGGCATCGTGGTTCATCCGATATGATCATCGATGAATGTGTGGGAGTCAATATGGGTTTCCAGACCCCGCTGTTGATTATTGATAGAAGATCATGTCTGCATATTCTCGAACCTGCAGGGTCACACACTTAACGTGTCTCGATGCTAGGATAGATTGGATAATTGGTTTATGAGTTTTTGTTCGGAGTCTCGGATGGGATCTGGGACATCATGAGAGGTTCCGGAGTGGTCCGGAGAATAAGATTCATATAAGGCAGTGCAGTTTTGGAGTTCGGAATTGTTCCGGGTTAATCGGTATTGTACCGGAAGCTTCTAGAACCTTCCGGAAGGGGACCAACGTGGCCCCACCTTCCGGGAGGGGGCATGGGCCTATGAGGGAGTGCCCTGTCCACATTGGGCCAGGGGCACAAGGCCCCATAGGGCCCAGCCGGCCAAAGAGGGTTTAAACCCTAGATAGACCTTCTAGAAGGGGGGGTTTCCTTGCCCCCCACTCTTCCTCCTTTGGGGCCGCCGGTTTGGCTTGGGGGAGGGGCTAGGGTTGCGCCCACCCCTCTATGTATAGAGGGCTGGGTGCGCACCAACCCCTCACACCTTCCCCTCCAACCCTAGCTGCACTGCTGTCCTCCTCTCTCCCTCCCGACTGTTTGTAGGCGAAGCCCTGCTGCAGAAATTCTCCACCATATATACCACGCCGTCGTGTTATAGATCCAATCCGTCTCTCCACCATACTTGCTGGTCCGAGGAAGGAGGAGACGTCGAGGTGCTGCACGTGTGCATCTCACGGAGGCACCGCCACTTGTGGTGCTAGATCGGATCGGATCGCGAGGAGGAGAAGCGAGTACGACTACTTCACCCACGTTCCGACGAACGTTCCGCTGCGCGAATCTTCAAGGGTATGAAGATCTAATCCAATCTCTCTCGTTGTTTGCATCTCCTAGATTAGATCTTGGCTTTCCCTCTGTTCACATCCGTAGAAAATTTTGATTTACTATGCCACGAAACCCTTCAGTGGTATCAGAGCTAGATCTATGCGTAGATGTGTTTCACGAGTAGAACACAACATGGTTGTTGCGGGCGTTGATGTTTTCTGTTGCAAGCCTCTTGTTTGTGTTCTTATGACGCGGGATAGTGATATTGAAGCGGTCCAGGCCAACCTTACGCGACGTCGTTCGCGAGACCGGCTCCGCACTTGACGTGTGGCTTGTTCCACACATGCGGCTGGTGGATGCCAGTTTCTCTCACTATAGTTGTCATGGGATTAACACCGGAGTTTGGCAACCATAATATCACCGTTGTGGCTTTCCGTAGGTAAGAATCGTTCTTAGCATCTACTCCCATAAGCCACGTAAAACATGCAACAACAAAGTAGAGGCGTCTAACTTGTTTTTGCAGGGAGTGTTTTCTGATATGGTATGGCCCAAGATGTGATGTGTATAATGTATGCGATGATCATGTTTTGTAATGTTTCACGACTTGCATGTCGATGAGTACACAACCGGCAGGAGCCATATGGTTGTCTTTATAATTATGTATGACCTGTGTGTCAACTTCTTATACGCCATGTAATAGTTTCACTTTATCGCTAAGTAGTTAGCAATAGTTGTAGTTACTATTCGTGGTGGAGGCAATCATGATGGAGTGATGGAGATCATGCCGGCACGCACAAGATGGAGATCATTGCGCGAAGATTGGCTATACCATGTCACATAAAGTTATATGCATGTGATGTTTATCCTTTTATGTATCTTATTATGCTTAGATCGCGATGGTAGCATTATAAGATGATTCCTCACTTAAAGATCAAGATAAAAACTGTGTTCTCCCCAAGTATGCACCGTTGCGAAAGTTCGTCGTGTCCAAGCATCACGTGATGATCGGGTGCTATAGACTCTACGCTCACATACAACGGGTGCAAGCCAGTTTTGCACACGCGGAAATACTTGGGTCTAACTTGATGAGCCTAGCATGTACAGACATGGCCTCGGAACACAAGAACCGAAAGGTTAAGCATGAGTCATATGAATGATATGATCGACACTTCGTTGTCCACCATTGAAACCACATCTCTTCTCGTGATGATCGGATTAGGTGTGGTGAATTTGGATCGTGTTCACTAAACAACTTGAGGGATGTTGAATTTAGTGGGAGTTCATCTAGTAATTTGATTAAGTTGAACTATTTATCATGAACATAATCTAAATTGTACTTGCAAATACTGTAGATCACATGGCCAAGTCCAACTTCAACTTCAACGTTTTTGCTGAGATAGAAAAGCTTAGAAACAATGGGTCTAACTTCACCAAATGGTTCCGCATTCTGAGAATCATTCTCGCTGGCGGACAAAAGGACTATGTCCTTGAGAAAGCGCTAGGTGACGCCCCTGCTATAGATGCGTCGGCTGATGAAAAGGCTGTTTATCAGTCGCGCAAGGATGATTATAATTTGATTAAGATCGCCATGTTGTATGCTATGGAATCAGATCTTCAAAATTGTTTTGAGGAGTTCGCCGGGCCCTTTGAGATTCTCGAGGAGCTGAAAAACATGTTTCAGACTCAAGCCCGTTCTGAGAGATATGAGATCTCTAAGAAATTCTTTAACTACAACATGGAGGAAGGGAGTTCCGTTAGTGAGCACGCCATTAAGATGTCGGGCTACACTCAACGCCTTGAGCAACTGTACTGCAAGATTCCAGAGGAGCTCAAGATTGACACTCCTAGCTACAAAAGTTTTGTAGTTGATCACAATCAGATTGGTTCCACTGATATGATCACTGAGCTCTTTGCTAAGATGAAAGTAGCGGAGGTGAACATCAAAAAGAATAATCATGTGTTGATGGTCAACAAGCCCCCCACCTTCAAGAAAGGTAAGGGTGCAAGGAAGCCCTTCAAGAAAGGCGGCGGCAAGCGCGTTGCCCCTGCTGAGAAGAAGCTCAGGTCTGGTCCTAAGCCGGACACTGAGTGCTTCTATTGCAAGGACAAGGGTCACTGGAAGCGCAACTGTCCGAAGTACTTAGCGGACAAGAAGGCTGGCACCATCAAAGTTATATTTGATATACATGTTATTGATGTTTTCCTTACTAGCCCTCGTTGTAGTGCCTGGGTATTTGATACCGGTTCAGTTGCTAATATTTGTAACTCGAAACAGGAGCTATGGAATAGACGGCGGCTTGCGAGGGATGAGGTGAAGATGCACGTTGGCAACGGATCAAGAGTTGATGTGATGGCCGTCGGCACGCTCTCCTTAGTTTTACCTTCGGGATTAGTTTTAAACCTTAATAAGTGTTATTATGTGCCTGCGTTGAGCATGAACATTATTTCTGGATCTTGTTTATTGCCAGACGGTTATTCATTTAAATTGGAGAATAATGGTTGTTCTATTTATATGAATAACATCTTTTATGGTCATGCACCTATTGTGAATGGTTTATTTCTTCTAAATCTCGAAAGGGATGAAACACACATCCATAACATTGAGGCTAAGAGATGCAAAGTAGATAGTGATAATACTACTTATTTGTGGCACTGTCGTCTAGGTCATATTGGTGTAAAGCGCATGAAGAAACTCCATTCTGATGGACTTTTGGATTCTCTTGATTTTGAATCATTTGACACATGCGAACCATGCCTCATGGGCAAGATGATCAAAACCCCGTTCTCCGGTATGATGGAGCGAGCAACGGACTTGTTGGAAATCATACATACTGATGTATGCGGACCGATGAGTGTTTCGACGCGCGGTGGATATCGCTATTTTCTCACTTTTACCGATGACTTAAGTAGGTATGGGTATATCTATTTAATGAAACATAAATCTGAAACATTTGAAAAGTTCAAGGAATTTCAGAATGAAGTGGAGAACCATCGTAACAGAAAGATTAAGTTTCTACGATCCGATCGTGGAGGTGAATATTTGAGTTATGATTTTCTCACGCATCTTAAAGCAAGCGGAATCGTTTTGCAACTCACGCCACCCGGAACACCACAGCGCAATGGTGTGTCTGAATGCCGGAATCGAACCCTATTAGATATGGTCCGATCAATGATGTCTCTTACTGATTTGCCGTTATCATTTTGGGGTTATGCATTAGAAACCGCTGCATTCACTTTAAATAGGGATCCATCTAAATCCGTTGAGACGACACCGTATGAACTATGGTTTGGTGCTAAACCTAAGTTGTCGTTTCTTAAAGTTTGGGGATGCGAAGCTTACATCAAGAAGTTGATACCGGACAAGCTCGAACCCAAAGCGGAGAAATGCGTCTTCATAGGATACCCTAAGGAAACTATTGTGTATACCTTCTATCATAGAACCGAAGGCAAAGTGTTTGTCGCAAAGAACGATTCCTTTCTTGAGAAGGAGTTTCTCTCGAAAGAAGTGAGTGGGAGGAAAGTAGAGCTAGACGAGGTTATTGAACCTTCTCTTGAATTGGAGAGTAGCGCAGCACCTGAAATTGTTCCAGTGCCGCCTGCACCAACAATAGAGGAAGCTAATGACAAGGATCATGAAGCTTCGGACGATGCTGCTACTGAGCGTCGCAGGTCGACAAGGTCGCGTGCCCCTCCTGAGTGGTACGGCAACCTTGTCTTGACTGTCTTATTAGTAGAATACAGTGAACCTACGAACTATGAGGAAGCGATGATGAGCCCAAACTCTGAGAAATGGCTAGAAGCCATGAAATCCGAATTGGGATCCATGAGCGAAAACCAAGTATGGACTTTGGTGGACCCTCCTAGCGACCGAAAGGCTGTTGAGTGCAAATGGATCTTCAAGAAGAAAACGGACGCGGATGGTAATGTTACTGTCTATAAAGCACGGCTTGTCGCGAAAGGTTTTCGACAAGTTCAAGGTGTTGACTACGATGAGACTTTCTCTCCCGTAGCGATGTTTAAGTCCATTCGGATTTTATTAGCAATTGCTGCGTTTCATGATTATGAAATATGGCAGATGGATGTCAAGACTACTTTCCTCAATGGCAACATTGATGAAGAGTTGTATATGATGCAACCCGAAGGTTTTGTCGATCCTAAGGATGCTGATAAAGTATGCAAACTTCAGCGTTCCATTTATGGACTGAAGCAAGCATCTCGGAGTTGGAACCTTCGTTTTGATCAAGTGATCAAGAGCTTTGGATTTGTTCCAAATAGCTACGAAGCTTGTATCTACAAGAAAGTGAGTGGGAGATCGGTGACGTTTCTGGTACTATATGTGGATGACATATTGATTATCGGAAATGACATCAACATGCTTAACGATGTGAAGAGTTATTTGAATAAGTGTTTTTCAATGAAAGACCAAGGTGAAGCTGCTTATATATTGGGCATCAAGATCTATAGAGATAGACAAAGACGCCTGATAGCTTTAAGCCAGAGTACATACCTAGACAAAGTTCTGAAAAGGTTCAGAATGGATAAGGCAAAGAAAGGTTCAATGCCTATGTTGTCAGGTAAGATATTGAGCAAGGCTCAGTGTCTAGCTACGGTAAATGATAGGGAAGCTATGGGCAAAGTGCCTTATGCCTTGGCCATAGGTTCCATCATGTATGCCATGTTGTGTACTAGACCGGATGTGTCCAATGCTCTTAGTTTGACGAGCAGATATCAAAGTGGTCCAGGAGTGGAACACTAGACAGCCGTGAAGAACATCCTAAAGTACCTAAATAGGACTAAAGAAATGTTCTTAGTCTATGGGGTGATGAACAGCTCGTCGTAAAAGGTTACGTCGACGCTAGTTTCGACACCGACAAGGATGATTCTAAATCTCAGACAGGATACGTGTATATTTTGAATGGAGGAGCTGTGAGCTGGAGAAGCTGCAAGCAAAGCATGATCGCTGGATCTACAGTAGAAGCGGAATACATGGCTGCTGCAGAAGCATCAAGTGAAGGAGTTTGGATCAGGAACATCATCACTGAGATTGGCGTGGTTTCAAGTGCATTGGACCCACTGGAGATATTGTGTGACAACACTGGCGCCATAGCACTCGCTAAGGAACCAAGATATCATCCAAAGACCAAGCATATCAACCGCAAGTTTCATATAATCCGAGATTATATAGCATATGGAGATCTGAAGATCAGCAAAGTACATACAGATCTGAATGTTGCAGATCCATTGACTAAACCTCTTCCACGTGTAAAACATGATCAGCACCTCAGTGCCATGGGTGTGAGATTGTTGCCAAATGTAAACTAGATTATTGACTCTAGTGAAAGTGGGAGACTGTTGGAATTATGCCCTAGAGGCAATAATAAAGATGTTATTATTATAATTCTTGTTCATGATAATGTTTATATTCCATGCTAGAATTGTATTAAGCGGAAACTTTAATACTTGTGTGGTTTGTGAACAACACCGTGTCCCTAGTACGCCTCTAAGGACTAGCTCATTGATTAATGATGGTTAAGGTTTCCTAACCATGGACATGAGTTGTCAATTAATAATGAGATCATATCATTGGGAGAATGATATGATGGACAGACCCAAACTAAGCGAAGCAATTAGATCGTGTCATCGTGTTCGTCTTTGCGAAGCTTTTCTTATGTCAAATATTGTATTCCTTAGACCATGAGATAATAAAACTCCCTGGTATCGGAAGAAAGCTTTGAGGTCATCAAACGTCATCCTATGAGAGGGTGATCATAAAGGTGTCTCTCAGGTGATCGGAAAGTATCTGTTGGGTTGTATGTATCGAGATGGGATTTGTCCCTCCCAAGTCGGAGAGATATACTTCGGGCCCACTAGGTAATCGATATCAACACCGCTTGCAAGCATGTGGTTAAGGAGTTAATCACAAAGTGATATCGGATTACGGAACGAGTAAAGTACTTGCTGTGAACGAGATTGAACTAGGTATGACGGTACCGACGATCGAATCTCGGGCAAGTAAAATATCGCGAGACGAAGGGAATATATATATGGGATTGATTGAATCCTGGCATCGTGGTTCATCCGATATGATCATCGATGAATGTGTGGGAGTCAATATAGGTTTCCAGACCCCGCTGTTGATTATTGATAGAAGATCATGTCTGCATATTCTCGAACCCGCAGGGTCACACACTTAACGTGTCTTGACGCTAGGATAGATTGGATAATTGGTTTATGAGTTTTTGTTCGGAGTCTCGGATGGGATCCGGGACATCGCGAGAGGTACCGGAGTGGTCCGAAGAATAAGATTCATATAAGGCAGTGCAGTTTTTGGAGTTCGGAATTGTTCCGGGTTAATCGGTATTGTACCGGAAGCTTCTAGAACCTTCCGGAAGGGGACCAACGTGGCCCCACCTTCCGGGAGGGGGCATGGGCCTATGAGGGAGTGCCCTGGCCGCATTGGGCCAGGGGCACAAGGCCCCATAGGGCCTAGCCGGCCAAAGAGGGTTTAAACCCTAGATAGACCTTCTAGAAGGGGGGGGGTTTCCTTGCCCCCCACTCTTCCTCCTTTGGGGCCGCCGGTTTGGCTTGGGGGAGGGGCTAGAGCTGCGCCCACCCCTCTATATATAGAGGGCTGGGGCGCACCAACCCCTCACACCTTCCCCTCCAACCCTAGCTGCCCTCCTCTCTCCCTCCCGACTGTTTGTAGGCGAAGCCCTGCTATAGAAATTCTCCACCATATACACCACGCCATTGTGTTGTAGATCCAATCCATCTCTCCACCATACTTGCTGGTACGAGGAAGGAGGAGACGTCGAGGTGCTGCACGTGTGCATCTCACGGAGGCACCGCCACTTGTGGTGCTAGATCGGATCGGATCGCGAGGAGGAGAAGCGAGTACGACTACATCACCCACGTTCCGACGAACGTTCCGCTGTGCGAATCTTCAAGGATATGAAGATCTAATCCAATCTCTCTCGTTGTTTGCATCTCCTAGATTAGATCTTGGCTTTCTGTCTGTTCGCATCCGTAGAAAATTTTGATTTACTATGCCGCGAAACCCTTCACAACATACATGCATATCATGAGAATATTCGTTATAGTAATTTTTATCATTTAGTCTAAATTTCTAGCGGTGTATCCACCACTCCTTGAGAACGCATTTTTCCTATTGTAGTTTCAATCTTTCTTACGCATGTGATTACTACTTTTTGCATTAAGTTTTACTTTACGTTACTTTACTGTTTCAATCAACCAAAAACCCAAAAACAATCCTACTTTTCTTGCATCTTAGAATTATTTCTTAAATAGTTCGTTTAGTTTTAGTTAAAAGCATTTTAGTCTTTCGCCTACTGCTCCCTGTGGGATCGATATCTTTATTTCGAAACTAGCTACAAACGATCTATGCACTTGCAGTCATCAAGCTATTTTCTGGCGCCATTGCTGGAGAGCTTAGCGCTATAAGTCACTTTACTTTTAGTTATTTACTTTCATTGTACTAATTTTTAATTTGAGTTGCAGGACCATAACAATGGACAACAATCATCATTTAATGCAGATTGAGGCAGTAAGGAATATGGGTTCGCCCATGGATGCTTTTATAACTGTCAATAGAAGCATAAACCCCGATGGTATAGAGATCCATTCTTTATTATTTGAGTTACTTAACTCTAAAAAGTTTGCAGGAACCCATGAAGAGAGTCCATATGGACACTTACAATTATTTGAAGATTTTTTGGGTTCCTTTATATTTAATGATTGTGACCTTGATAAGGTTAAAATTCAGTTGTTTAGACAAACTTTCTTTAATAATGTTTGCAACTGGTATAGATCCTTTTGTGTAGAAGCACCAAGGACGTGGACGGATTTGACAACCAAATTCTTGTCAAAATATTACTCAGAAAGCAAAGCTCACAGGATGAGAGGTATTATTATTAGTTTCAAAAATAATCCTGATGAGAGTTTACATGAAGGCTATCTAAGGTATAAAAGCTATCTAGACAATTGCCAGCATCACTGTTTGCCTGATTGGTTAATTACCCATATTTTCTATGGAGGGCTTAACTATAAAAATAGAGCAAATCTAGATACCGCTTCTAATGGTAGTTTCCTATCGTATACCTATGATAAAGCTTAAAAAATAATAATGAAAATGAGGGAGACAATAGAGAGTCGTGAAAATAGGGACAGCAATATGAATAGTTCTTCTAAATATGCTTGGGTTAATGACTTTCTTGTAGATGAAAGGACTTGTGCAATGATTAAAACCCTCGGTATTGATTCCTATTCAGTAAAGAAAATTATTGAGAATTATACAGGGCATTTACAGGTACCTGCAGGATGGGAGCCTCACAAACCCTAGAAGAAAAGAAGCGATCAAGAGAGGACGTATCATTGGTAGAATTTTCCTCTGAACCTATTCAAGAGAATATTAAGAAAAAGTGCAGGGAGGAAGAACGTATAAGGAGAAGATCAAAGAAACCGGAAAAGAACCCCGAAGCTACCAATGCAAATATTGTTATATTCAAGGATCTTATGGAGGCAAGTGATGATCCACAAGTATAGGGGATCGCAATAGTCTTCGAGGGTAGTATTACCCAATTTATTGATTTGACACAAGGGGAGCCAAAGAATACTTATAAGCCTTAACAACTGAGTTGTCAATTCAGCTGCACCTGGAAATAGTCTTGCTCACATTAGTTTATCAGTAGCAACAGTTTTGTAGTAGCAATAGCAAAGTAACAATAGCAGTAAAACAAAGGCAGTAGTAACAATAGTAGCAAACAGTAGGATATGATTATGGTAGGCATAGAGATGGATGGACAGGGGTTGCATGGACGAGACTATTCATGTAACTTTAAGATCTAGGGAATTTGCAGATAAATAAGATAAAGCATCCAAGTACTAAACAATCATAGGCATGTGCTCCATATATAGTCTTACGTGCTTGCAATGAGAACTTGCACAACATCTTTTGTCCCGCCAGCCCGTTGCAGCGGGGCCTCAAGGGGATCTACTGGCAATTAAGGTACTCCTTTTAATAGAGTACCGGAGCAAAGAATTAACACTCTATGAATACATGTGATCCTCATATCACAGCCATCCCCTCCGTCTGTCCCAATTTCTGTCACTTCGGGGCCTTTGGATCCGGACAATGATATGTATACACAACTTGCAGATAAGACCACGAACAATACTATCATAATGAATCAATAATAAGTTTAGATCTGAGATCATGGCACTTGGGCCCTAGTGACAAGCATTAAGCACAACAAGTTGCAACAAAGTCAAATAGCACTAATAGAGATACTAGGAACCATGCCCCAACAATCTTATTCAATTACATGATAGAACTCATCCAATCCCTACCATCCCCATAGCCTATAACGAATTACTCACTCATGGATGAGGTAAACATGGATGGTTGATGGAGAGGCGTCGGTGATGATGATGGCGATGATCCCCTCCAAATTCCCCGTCTCGACAGGGTTCCAGAACGGAATTTCTGGTTTCGAATCACGGCTTCTGGTGGTGGCGGTGCAGCGGAACTCTTTCTGAAAAAACATCGAACCCCCGTGAGTTTTTAGGTCAAGAGGCATCTTATAGGCGAAGAGGGAGGCCGAGGGGGGTGCGCGAGGTGGCCACACCCGTCCCAGGCGCATCCAGGCCTGGACCGCGCGGCCAGGGGGTGTGGGCCCCTCAGAGCCCCACTCCGTCTCGTCTTCTGGTTCCGTGAGTCTTCTGGTGAAATAGGATTTTTGGCATATTTTCCGGGATTTTTTCCGATAGTTGATTTTCTGCACAAAAACTAGACACCAAGGTAATTCTGCTGAAAACAGCGTTAGTCCGTGTTAGTTGTATCCAAATCACACAAGTTTAGAGGAGAAACAATAGCAAAAGTGTTCGGGAAAGTAGATACGTTTTGGACATATCAGCAAAAATCGTGGAAAATGAAGTAGTTATGTTAGACTCTGAAACCTCAGACTTCATTACAGGTAAGATACAAGGTAAAGAAACTTCTAAACCCATGACTCCTATATAATATGGAGAAACTTCCTTATACGTAATTTGTGAGTCGGTATCTACTCTAAATATTATGCCTTCATCGCTTTATGAGGAACTTCGCTACAATTTAAATATTCCAGACGTGGAATTGGTGGAGACTACTATTAAATTGTTTAATAGAACTAATATAAAACCGGAAGGTGTTATTCAATATCTACGTTTTTATTGGACCACTCATGTACCCTCTCGATTTTCATATTGTTGATATGACTCGAGATACTTTTTGTACTATTATTTTAGGCAGGAATTTTGTCTCTATAACCAAAGCTCGAATTGATAATAAGAAATAAACTATTTCCATGATGTTTGGAGAGGAGGAAATGACATTCCACTTCGCCAACCTAAAATAGAGGCCACATGAAATAGAAGATATCAAGGAAGAGAAAACAATTGCCAAGCTAGCCGCGATTCATTTCAGCACTCCCCAAGATGAATTAGAAAGGAGCTTACTTAACTGGGAAGAGGCACTAGATGATGAGGAAAGAGAAGACATGGATGATTACCTTGACTCCATTCCGGAAGCACAAAACCCACATGACTATGATGAACTGGTAAGAAAAGGTGATGAAGAACCTCCGCCAATTGAATTGAAACGACTTCCAGAAAATATGAGGTATGAATTTTGAGATAATGAAAAAAAATGTCCTGTTATTATTAGTAAAAAATTATCAAAAAATGAAACAAATAAACTTATTTCAGTTTTGATCAAACATCCTGAAGCATTTGGGTATACTCTAAGTGATATTAAAGGAATAGATCCATCCATTGTGACACATAAGATTACCATGCTTGAAGATGTTGTACCTGTAGTTAACACACAAAGAAGGCTTAACCCTAAAATGAAAGAGGTAGTGAGAAAATAAGTTATACACTTAATAGATGTCGGAATAATATATCTTATTTATGATAGTAAATGGGTTAGCCCAGCTCATTGCATACCAAGACATGGGGATCGTGACGCTGCTATGAATGAGGATGGTGAACTAGTCCCTATAAGGCCTATTGTTGGATATCGCATGTGCATTGATTTTAGAAAACTAAACCGCGAGACACAGAAAAATCAAAAACCCATACCATTCATGGATAGAATTTTAGAAATACTAAGCAATAATTCTTATTTTTGTTTTCTTGATGGTTATTCCGGATATTCTCAAATTTCTATACAACCCGAAGATCAAGAGAAAACAACTTTCACATGTCCTTATGGTACTTATGCTTATAGATTAATCCCGTTTGGCTTATGCAATGCAGCTGCAACCTTTCAAGAATGTATTTTAAAAATCTTTGATGATCTTGTTGAGAATACTATGGAAGTTCTAACAAATGATTTCGTTGTTTTTGGAACAATATTTGATCATTGTCTCTATAATTTAACTAAGGGTTTGCAGAGATGCAGACAATCAAATTTAGTTTTGAATGGGGAGAAATGCCGATTCATGGAAAGAGAAGGTAAAGTTTTTGGACATAAGGTTTCAAAAAAAGGTATAGAAATAGATAAGACCAATATAAGTGCTATAGAAAATCTTCCCATACCTCAAGACATTAAAAACTTAAAGATGTTTCTGGGACATGCAGGTTTTTACAAGCGTTTTATACAGGATTTTGCTAAAATATCTATGCCTCTCACAAACCTTATTGATAAAGAAACTCTGTTCTATCTAGACCATGACTGTATTGCAGCTTTTGAAAATCTTAAAAATAAATTAGTTTCAGCACCTATCATACAGCCTCCAAAATGGGATGAACCTTTTGAAATCATGTGTAATGCTAGTGACTATGCTTTAGGAGCTGTATTAGGACAGCGCGACGGGAAGAATTTCAATGTTATTCATTTATGCTAGTAGGACTCTTAATAAGATTCAGAAAAATTATGCTACTACTAAGAAAGAGTTCCTTGCTATAATTTTTGCCTGTGACAAATTTAATTCTAGAGTAATAATTCATACAGATCACCAAGCTTTGCGTCACCTTCTTGTGAAAAAGGATGCAAAACCAGGTTAATTAGGTGGGTATTATTACTATAAGAATATGATTTACAAATAGTAGATATGAGGGGTAATGATAATCTAGTAGTAGATCATCTATCTAGGATGGAGGGAATAATTACCGACCCCGTACCTATAAATGAGTCATTTCCGGGAGAATACTTGATGACCCACAAGTATAGGGGGTGTATCGTAGTACTTTCGATAAATAGGAGTGTCGATCCCAACGAGGAGCAGAAGGTGCTGAACAGTGGTATGGAGCAGGAAATCCCTGTGAATACTTAGCAAACGGATTTTTAGTGGTTTTCAGACAAGGCAACAAAAAAAAGAGCAAGTAACGGAAGTAACGGACAAATGGAGCAAGTGGCCCAATCCTTTCTTACAAAGGACAAGCCGGTGGAAATACTTATAAGGACCAAACGTTCTCGGGGACACATGGGAATTCTGTCAAGTGCTTTCGTTTCAAATAGCTGAGTACTCTTCTTTGGTGTTTGTAAGTGTTGTGTGGGTGAACCTGTGCTAATATACCGCCCTTCCTAGGACTAATACATACTTGTGATTAAATCCCCTGCAAACATCCGTAACTACAGGAAAGTAATAAAGATATAAATCTAACCACAGCCTTAAACTCTGAGATCCTACGCTCCCTTGTGCAAAGGTGTCCTAATGGGGGTTCAGGTTTCTGTCACTCCGGCAACCCCACAATTAGTAGCCAAATACACAATGCATTCCCCTAGGCCCATAAATGGTGAAGTATCATGTAGTCGACGTTCACATGACACCACTAGAAGAATAGCACCACAACTTAAATACTAGACCATTGAATAATAACTTATCACAGATTCACTACTAACAACATGACTTCTCCCATGTCCTCAAGAACAAAACGAACTACTCACAAGACATCATATGGATCAAGATCAAAGATGATATGGTAATGGATAAAAATCTCAACATAAACAATAATCCAATGGTTCCACTCACAAGCATCAACTACAATAGTAATCAACACCAGGAAAGTTTCCCCTAATAAACTAAGCAATATCCAACACAATTGTTACAGCGGGACGGAGTGGTGATGATGGTGCTGGTGGAGATGATGGTGTGGATGATGATGATCCCGATGAAGCCTAGCTTGATGACGGTGTTGATGGCGATGGTCTCCCCTCTCCGGGAAGGAATTCCCCCAGCAGAAATCTGTCTGCCGGAGAGATCTTTCACTCTCGGTGTTTTCCGCCCCCTAGAGGCGGTGGAAATCTATCTGTGGTCGCTCTCCTGGTATTAGGGTTCTGAAGGGAAGATATAGGCGAAGGGGGAGAGTCAGAGGCCGGGCAGGTGGGCCACACCTGCCCTAGTTGCGGCCTCAGGTGGGCCCACGCCTAGGGGTGTGTGGGCCCCCTATGGCCCCCTTCGCTCCTCCTTCTGGCTTCCTTCGTCTTGTGGTAAAATAATATGTTTCCATATTTTCTGGTATTTTTCTGATCTTCGCAAAATTGCACCGAAACGCCTTCTTTTCCATCAGAATCCAGACTCCGGCAGTCCATCCTCCAAGAATCATCCAACATGCATAAACAAATGAAAAGCCATAAGTAATACCTCATAATAAGACAAATATCAAAAAATAGAGGTAAATTATGATATAGAAAGGTGATGCAAATTGGGCATATCAACTCCCACAAGCTTAGACTTCGCTTGTCCCCAAGCGAAAACTGAGCTCAGTAAACATGTCCACAGGTTTATGGAGTGAAGTGTCGATAAAAGAATACGAACAAGAAGCATCACACTTACCATTGCACAACTCATAGAAGAAAGCAACTCACCATTATATAACTTAGCTTGCAGCCAAGTACAACAGTCACAATAGAGATGCATAAAGATAAATCATAATTGGAATTGGCAAACTTGTTCTTGGTCAGAGAACACCTGGTAAACAGTTTCACAAAAGCTTTTTGTAGAAGTTTCAAAACAGGAGCATTCTTTGCTCAAAAAGGTTTTTCACAAGTGAAGGCTTTCAAAGTAATACTCAATAGATAAGAGTTTTGTGCAAACAAGGAAGATAAAAAACATGATTGAATAAATCACCATATGAATGTTTGAAACACAACAACTCAAATGCTTGCTGGAGACAAAGAGGAAGTAGATTTACTGACTCAACTGGTAACTAGGAGAAAGGTCCCTTCTTAGAGGGTAGCAGGGATTACAAGTCATAAAGAGCTTCCAAAAGATTATGGTACTTACTAGCTTTGAGCCCTCATTGCCCCTATCATAAGCATCTTGAGATGATTAAGGTTAAAGTGAACAAAGATGGAGTATATGCTTGACGAAATATAAGTTGGCAATCTCATGTCCCTTGAATATGAGGGCCACTCCTCATGCATACTCAACTTTGGGTCCAGGTAAGTTCTTGTCATTGTAAGTATTTGCATATCATTGAGAACCGCCAACAGGGTACCCCTTGCACATGGTACAGGAGCTTTCCCATAACCAAAATGACAAGGCAAGTAGACAATGAGCATCTCCACGATCTTTTTATTTACTATGTGTATAGATTTTTATTGAGGATGCTTCATAGATGAATCACTATGGTGATGCTGCAAGTTTCCACCATGATTAGGCATGGCTTAGGCTAGTGGCCCAGGCGTTTCTCTAACACAGAATACAAACTCCATGAACTTACAAGTTCCCTCTTTATTTCACACCGTTGACATCCATAGACAAAAGAGCACGATATCAACTGAGTACGACAAGGTACAAGTGCAATGTTGAAAACGTTCCCCGTGACAGCACGGTTCTGCTAATTCCAATATATAGATGCAAGCATATACAACTTCGATGTTCACAATGGTTCAAGTCTATTAGGGGCAAGTAAATAAAGTGTGCCATCAACTTCGTGAGAGCTTTACTAACTAGTTTTCACATAACAAAATACTTTTTAATTCGAAAGGTAGATGAAGCTTGAGAATTTTCTAGGAATAGAAAAAGCTACTAGGTAGATATGGTGGACACAAGTGGCAAAAGTTTTGGGTTTAAAGGATTTTGGAAATATGAGAAGTATGCCTTCTCAAAACAGGTTTTTGGCTAGCAAGGTTGGGTAGTAAGCAAGAGAGTTGAAAGAAACAAGCAAACATACAAGTAATAAAGCCAAACATGCAATCTTCCTTGAAGACACAAAAGAATCTTAAATAAATAATACTAAGCTTATGAGCCAACTAGAAAGAAAACAAATTATACCAAATACCTGTAAGCTTTTTATTTCTTTCTTTTTCTTTCAAACTAAAGCCACTGACCAGAACTTGGTTTGCCAAAACCAATTTAGATCCACTTGATGATCCCAAAGTGGTGCCAATACTGGACAACAAGATCCATCATATAATAGAGATTGCAAACTAAACATAAGAAGTGTAAAAAGGTAAAAGATGAGACTTCTCATTAATATTCAATAAAGGCACTCACACCAAGGGATACATAGATAATGAAATAAAGGAGAGATACTTCCACATGCAAACCAAACTATAAGATAACCCCTCTACCACAGATATGAATCCACTAAAAAGGTAAAAGATAAAACATAATGGTGGTGATACCGCGGCACTCCCCCAAGCTTGGAACAAGCCAAGGGGATGCCAAACCTGATGACGAATTACTCCTTTGGTGGTGGTGGTGTTCTCTTGATAATCTCCTCAATAAGTTTCTTCAACTCCTCGAACTCAAAAGTAAGAGTATGGATTAGCTCCGAGTTTTGCTCTATACGGTTCATGATCATGTCAGTTCGAGAATCCCAGTTTTTGTTATTCTTTCCCCACTCTTCATCCTTAGCATGATCCTTCTCTGCATTGTTAGAACGACGCATATCCCAAACCGAAGGCAAACTTTCCTTGGGAACATGTTGATATTGATATTCATGTATAAGTGTATGGAAGGGTCTCTTGTTACATGGAGGAGATGGCTATGGATTATAGAAGAGACGTGGAGGCTTCCCTCTTCTAGACATCTGTTCTGTCTTCTTAAGCTTGGTAGGTCGTGCCACCAAACCAATGCTTGCAACGGTAGCGCGGGTGTCCGGTTGCTTGTCCTCCTCCATGTCTCCTTCATAACCTACCAGAATCTCCTCCTCCTTTGTAACTTGAGGTTCTTCTTCTTCGGGCTTCTTCCCTTTGTCGTCGGCGGAGGCCATGATGCTCTAAACTTGAGAATATTTCCTGACAGAAACAGATCGAAACTAAAACACGACGAGAACATGATGCACGAACCTCGGGGGATCCGGGGGTTATATATTATGAAGTTTGAACGCATAAGGAAGGTTTTGACACGAAAACAAGGAAGAGACGGAGTTCGTGGGTGGCAAACCCCCTCCAGGCGCGGCCAGGCTGGGCCCACGCCTGGGGTGGGTTTTTCCACCCCGGGCCCCGTTTCCTCTTCAGTTTCATCTCGTAACTTCCCTTATGTATTAAAAACATCAAAAATACAAAAAGATTGGAGTTTCACGAACCTTCTGTTTTCACCACTTTTACCTATTCAAAGACAAACTCTGCAGATTCCTTTTCTCCTTCTCTTGAGAATTTCCTTCTTACAAAACCTTTGCATAAACTCAAATACAACATTAGTGTAAGAAAAACAATAAACCTTTGGTAAACACTTCAACTAAAAACCCATAAAAACAAAAGCTTCTATAAGAGGCAAATGCAAATGATGGTAGAAATCTGTCAAAACAGACCAGCAGGTAAAGATTGATTTTTCCGAAGACCTTTTGTTGCTCAAATAAAAAAGTGCAGAACTGATGAAAGTTGGGTAACAACTTGGATAACAAGCTCAGAAAAATGCAGCTCCATCCGAAGTACTGAGCTTCCTCACTAATTTTTACAATACAGCACAAAAATCTGTTCCAGGACAACCACTTTTCACAACTCCTCTACTTCACAAAAGTAGTTGAACTTGACACAAAAACCAAAACAAAAAGGATAAGGAGCGGTTATTACTGAGGTAATAACTTCTAAGACTCGACAAAACTCTTGGGTTATCTCCCAACAAGTACTTTTCTTTAATGTCTTTAAGTTAGGCTCGAAACTTCCAAAGATGCTCACATAGGATTTATATATTAGAAATGAAAGAGAGCATCAAGAAGCAAATAACCAACACACTTGAGTCTAACCCACTTCCTATGCATGGGACTATCATGAGAAAATGCATTGTTCAAACAAAAAGCCACAAGCATAGGAAGACAAAACAGATGCAACTTTAAAGCTTTCAACATAAAACGGGGTAACTTAACATCATTGAGATGCATAAAACCGTGTTTCCCTCTCTCAAAATAACTTTCAGTAGCACTTTGAATAAAGTTGAAAATGTAACTATCACTAGAAACAACTTTATCATCAGAATAAGCATACTTACAGTCATCAAAAAGAGGTCCAAGGTCATATACTGGATCAATAGAAGCAAGTTGTTCCATCCTGAAATCTTTATTAGGCAAGCTATTTTCACAAGGAGCTTTAGAAAATTTGGAAAAGTTAAACTCATAAGAATCTCCATCAAACTTAGTTAAAACTTTTTCCTTCTTACAATCAATAATAGCTCCACAAGTATTCAAGAAAGGTCTACCAAAAATGATAGGACAAGTTTTGCTAGCTGCTGAATTAAGCACTAGAAAATCAGCAGGATATTTAATCTTACCACAGAGAACCTACACATCTCTTACAATGCCAATGGGGCAAATGGTCTCCTTGTTAGCAAGGTGAATAACCACATCAATGTCCTCAAGCTCACAAGGACCAATCTCATGCATAATTTCCCTGTAAATCTCATAAGGAATAGCACTAGAACTAGCACCAATATCACATAAACCATAGTAGCAATGATCACCAATTTTCACAGAAAGCACAGAAACACTAGCTTTTCTAGCCTTACCAGGATGAGAAATAATATTAGAAGCGTCTTCACAGAAGACAATGTGCTCATCCTCTATATTTCTAGTGGCATTGTCTTTCACAATGGCTACCACAGGTTCACCACTCAAATGCTTACCAGGATCCACGGTTTTTAGTGTACCTTTGCTATTTGCACTAATGATCATAGAATACTCCTTTAGCTTAGCTGGGAAAGGCATTTTCTCAACATGGGGTTCAAGCACAATATGATTAGTAGTACAAACTTGAGTACTTCTAACAGGAACATGACTAACAACATCTTTATAAGGAGCATGGTACTTATTCCACTTCTTCTTGGGAATTTAAATGTAAGAGGCAAAGGCCTTAAAATAGCTGGAAATACTTTGAGAATCAAGACCAAACTCATTGCTAATATCATGGAAGCTATCAGTTCCCATAAAAGATTTAATGCATTCATAATCATAGTTTATACCTGACTTTTTTCCTTTGTCATTCTCCCAAGCTTCAGTGTTCTCTTGAATACGGTCTAGTAGATCCCATTTAGCTTCTTCCTTCATACGTGTGAATGATCCAACACAAGAAGCATCTAGTAAATCTTTATCATGAAGAGAAAGCCTAGCATAAAAGTTCATGAATAGGACATTTAAGCATTAGTAACTTCAATCTCCCCCAAGCTTGAGCTGTAATCTCTCCATAAAGAGGCCAAAAGTTATATATAAGATTTCTACCCTTATGAATCTCACTGGGAGGATAAAATTTAGAGTAAAAGAGAGATGACATCTCCTCCCATTCCATGGATTGTCCATTCTTCAGCAGCTTATACCATTCTTCAGCTCTCCCTTTCAAGGATATGGAGAGTAACTTTTTCTTCACCTGTTCAGTTGTGATACCTGCACACTTAAACAACCCGCATAATTCATGGATAAAAAGCAAGTGATCACCGGGATGGAAAGTTTCATCCCTAAAATAATAATTATCCATAACACGATTAACAATACTTGTAGGTATCTTAAAAGGATCTATCTTAACAGGAGGTGGTTCATCTACTACCCTAGCAGTGGTAGTAGTTCTCCCAAACAGAAAACCAAGTGGGTTATCCATATTGGAAACAAAGTAACAAACAATAACAAGAGCAATACTCATAGTGAAAGTTTCCCTTACCAGTTCCACTCTTCAATAGCGCTTCACTTCCCGACAACGGCGCCAAAAAATAGTCTTGATGACCCACAAGTATAGGGGGTGTATCATAGTACTTTCGATAAATAGGAGTGTCGATCCCAACGAGGAGCAGAAGGTGCTGAACAGTGGTATGGAGCAGGAAATCCCTGTGAATACTTAGAAAACGAATTTTTAGTGATTTTATGACAAGGCAATAAAACAAAGAGCAAGTAAAAGAAGTAACGAATAAACGTAGCAAGTGGCCCAATACTTTCTTAGCAAATGACAAGCCGGTGGACATACTTATAAGGACCAAACATTCTCGAGGACACATGGGAATTCTGTCAAGTGCTTTCGTTTCAAATAGCTGAGTACTCTTCTCTAGTGTTTGTAAGTGTTGTGTGGGTTAACCTGTGCTAACATACCGCCTTCCTAGGACTAATACATACTTGTGATTAAACCCCCTGCAAACATCCGTAACTACAGGAAAGTAATTAAGATATAAATCTAACCACAACCTTAAAATCTGAGATCCTACGCTCCCTTGTGCAAAGGTGTCCTAACGGGGGTTCAGGTTTCTGTCACTCTGGCAACCCCATAATTAGTAGCCAAATACACAACGCATTCCCCTAGGCCCATAAATGGTGAAGTATCATGTAGTCGATGTTCACATGACACCACTAGAAGAATAGCACCACAACTTAAATACCAGACCATTGAATAATAACTCATCACAGATTCACTACTAACAACATGACTTCTCCCATGTCCTCAAGAACAAAACAAACTACTCACAAGACATCATATGGATCAAGATCAAATATGATATGGTAATAGATAAAAATCTGAACATAAACAATAATCCAATGGTTCCACTCACAAGCATCAACTACAATAGTAATCAACACCGGGAAAGTTTCCCCTAATGAACTAAGCAATATCCAACACAATTGTTGCAGCGGGACGGAGTGGTGATGATGGTGCTGGTGGATATGATGGTGTGGATGATGATGATCCCGATGAAGCCTAGCTTGACGGTGTTGATGGCGACGGTATCCCCTCTCCAGGAAGGAATTCCCCCGGCAGAAATCTATCTGCCGGAGAAATCTTTCTCTCTCGGTGTTTTCCACCCCCCCAGAGGCAGGGGAAATCTATCTATGGTCGCTCTCTTGGTATTAGGGTTCTGAAGGGAAGATATAGGCGAAGGGGGAGAGTCGGAGGCCGGGCAGGTGGGCCACACCTGCCCTAGGCACGGCCTTAGGTGGGCCTACGCCTAGGGGTGTGGGCCCCCTGCGGCCCCCCGTCGCTCCTCCTTCTGGCTTCCTTCGTCTTCTGGTAAAATAATATGTTTCCATATTTTTTGGTATTTTTCTAATCGTTGTGAAATTGCATCGAAACGCCTTCTTTTTCATCAGAATCCAGACTCCGGCAGTCCATCCTCCAAGAATCATCCAACATGCATAAACAGATGAAAAGCCATAAGTAATACCTCATAATAAGACAAATATCAAAGAATAGAGATAAATTATGATATAGAAAGGTGATGCAAATTGGTTGTATCAATACATAGCAAAAATTGAAGTAGTTTATTCGTGGTATACAGATTATGCTAGTTATCTAGCAGTAAAATTTGTACCTCCTGGTATGACAAGAAACAAAGGAAAGAAATTCTTTAATGATCTCAGGCATTACTTTTGGGATGATTCGTTTCTTTATCGTCATGGACCTGATGGAATACTTTGAAAGTGTGTCCCTAACCATGAAATGAATGCAATTTTGCAAGCTTGTCATGTCAGCCCCTATAGAAGACATCATGCAGGCAGGCGAACTGGAGAAAAGGTACTTCAATCCAAATTCTATTGGCCCACCTTGTTCAAAGATGCACAAAAGTACGTGGAATATTGTGATGCTTGCCAGAGAAGGGGTAATATAGGTAGAAGACAAGAAATGGCAATGAATTATAGTCTTATAATTGAACCATTTGATGTATGGGGAATGGATTATATGGGACCCTTTATAGAACCAAATGGCTACACTCATATTCTTGTTGCTCTTGATTATGCTACTAAATGGGTTAAAGCTATCCCAACTAACCATGCTGATGCAGCCACTACCATGAAGATGATCAAGAATGTCATATTTCCCAGGTTTGGAGTTCCTAGATTTTTAATTACTGATGCTGGGTCTCATTTCATGAAAGGAACTTTCAGAAAAATCCTTGGTAAATATGGAGTAACTCACCGCGTTGCTTCACCATATCATCCCCAAACGAGTGGTCAAGTGGAACTCTCTAATAGATAACTTAAGAGCATACTCGAGAAGACGGTGGATACATCAAGAAAAGATTGGTCATACAAGCTAAATGACACTCTCTAGGCATACTGAACTGCATTTAAAAATCGGATGGGTATGACACCATATAAGATGGTATACGGTAAGGCGTGCCATCTACCTTTAGAATTGGAACATAGAGCCTTTGGGCAATCAAGAACTTAAACTATAATCTTAAAGCAGCAGGAGAAAATTTTATATTAGACATACATGCTTTAGATGAGTTTAGGAGTGAGGCTTATGAAAATGCTAGATTGTTTAAGGAAAAAGTAAAAAGATGGCATTATAGAAAAATAGAGGATAAAGTCTTTAAAAATAGAGATGAAGTTTTGCTCTATAACTCTCGCCTTAAGTTGTTTCGAGGGAAGCTCGGATCAAAGTGGGAAGGCCCCTATATAGTTGAAAAAGCTTATGCATCAGGAGCAGTGAAGATCTAAGGAAAACCACCCTCTCTTTCATGGATAGTGAATGGACAACGCTTGAAGCATTATCATGCAAAAGAAGATATAAGTGCAATCACCGTACGAATAATTACTCTAAAAGAGTTGATTGAGCAAAAATATGGAAGGAATGGTAACTAGAAGAAGGATAAGATCGAGACGAAGTGAGCAACACTATAGTCAAGCTACATACCATAAAAGTGCGCTTCATGGGAGGCAACCCATGTAAAATAAAGGGATGAGTTAGTTTTAAAATTTTCAAGGTAAGTTTTAGCTAAGTTTGAGATTGAATAAAGGAACACTTAAAGCTCTTGTGAAATAAAATAAATTTGGTCCTGATGCAAATCTCGTTCAATAAATGTAATGTTTGTCGAAAATTTAAGTTGTAATTTTTCTGTCAAAACTTGATATTTCATTAAGTTTTAGACTGTGAAAGAATTCCCAAAGAAACAGATAAATTTTGATGTAGACTATAACCTTAACGACCAAGTATACGATGGGAAATAAATTTCCAGCCGTATAGTTGCGGCCGTATAGTTATTCACCGCATCACCAAATTTTTATACAAGGATACAAAGAGTTTAACGACCAACTATACGGCGAGAAGAAATATTCCGACCGTATAGTTGCGTCCATATAGTTGGTACCGCCTTAGATAATAAAAAATCTATAGTCGTTTCACAACTATACTGTGGGATTTATACGACCCGCGCCCGTATAGTTGCTCGTTAATCATGGCGGCTAGGATTTTCGACCTGCCCTTTTAAAGATGGTTGCATCTAACCTTTTTAATTAAGTTTTCGTAGAGCTACAGCCTCCAGCCTCGAAAAACCATCGCCATCTCCCTACACGCCCATCTAACAACATCCGTGCAGCGAAGCCATGCAGCCTTTCCATGTCAACAAGATTTGGAAGAAGAAGGAAGCCATGAAGAGGATCGAGGAGGTGGAACCAAAAGAAGCATCATCTTCATCCAGCTGAGAGATCAAGCCTCTCCAAAATTGGGAGGAAATGTTCCCGCAAAGGATGGATATAATGATGCAATCATATCAATGAAGGAACAAGGATGAGTATCTCCCTAATTATTACCGTCACAACATAGGATCTTATTATAAACTTCCTCTTAGTTCGCAACCTCTCAAACCCAAGGAGGTGCGGCAAGATGAGATTCATGATAATATCTATCAGTTGGAAAAAGCTTCAAAGGCATGTGTTGAAACTATTGGAGAAGGAATTGACTCCTACTGGATGATGAGCAAAGACCTTGAGAAAAAGGTCAATGACATCGATGGTAGAGTTGGTTTCTTGATTAAAACTGTTTTTTAGTTGACAGATGAGAAGAAATTCCTTCAGAGGAAAATTTTGGAACTTCAATACGGCATGGCCAAGCTCAGCATCCGCCTCGCAAGCGTGACTAAAGTTAGCAACCCAGAAGAGGAAGACAATGCTCTTCCTACCCAGGAAGAGGAATAGGTACCAGCAAGGAGTTATTTGATCCCGCCTGGCTTGATTCCAAGCTAGGGGAGATCTCTAAAACCTTGTAATCAATCTTTTAAGTTTATTACTTTTTCGCATTAGCTCGAGTTTAGAAATAAAAGATTGCATCATTAGAATTCTCTTTAGGAATAGTCAATCCCTCTAATGAAATTCTGAGTTTATTATAATATATGGAGCATTATTGAGTTTGAGTCTGTACTATTAGATATATGAATGAATTGAGTATGATTTTACTTGCACTTGATTATATCAATAGGAGTCTTTCACACCATTGGTATTAATGGAACATCTAAAGATAATTTTATTAATATATTGTAGGTCAATGGTTTGATTTACAAAAAAGAGAGATTATCTAATTAATTAAGATGAAAAAGAAAAACCTTGAACAAAGGAGAAATTATAAGTGCTATCAAATAGAGTGAGAACAAGGAGGTAGAATACTCAAGTTAAAAAGATGCTTCATATATATTTGGAATTCGGTAATTGAGATCGTTAAACTTTGAAATTCCTACATGAAGTGGAATATATGGCTAGCTCCTTTGCACGACACTTAAACAAAAGTGTGAGCACAAATATATATAAAAAAGAAGAAAAAGAAGAAAAAGAGTGAATGTGCAAAGAGCAAGTAGGCATATACCACTATATTATAGTAAGACAAAGAGACGTTTAAAATTTTAAATCCTAAGTGAATATGTTGATCCTAAAAACACTTGGGACTACTTCACTAACTTATTTGATTGAACCGAATACCTTACATAATGTTGAAAATAATCTTTCATAAACTATTAATTGCTAAGGTGTGAAAGCGTGCTAATATTATTCAGATGGTTCGAGTAAAGTACTATTCATGAACTTATTCATACATATCCTTTATGATAAACACATGCTACAACTGTCTCATTTATTTTATCGACTCGGCTTTATGACTATGAGGATCACATCCATTAAGCTAAACTTGCTCGGGACGAGCAAGAGTCTAAGCTTGGGGAAGTTGATGAGTGCATATTTGCATCATGTTTTAGGTAATTGTTTTGCATTATAGATGTAGGATCTTGGTATTTTATGGCGTTCGCACACACTTTTTATGTTTATTTTTACCAGGATCAAATCAGATGATGGATCCAATGGACACAATTCTTGGAGCAGTTATATTGGAGTGAAAAGGAGACAAAAAACTATGTAAATCGCTTATTTGGGAAATATTAATAATACTAGAAGAAAACCCGAAGCGAGCAAATGACATAGAAGAGTTGACGACCAACTATACAGGCCGCCATCGTATAGTTGGCGCCGCCTCCGCCTCCTCAAATAGTTTCACCCTGTGCAACTGGTTCGAGGAGACGACATACAGAACACCCAGAAATCGCCAAAAACCTCATCTCCAGAAGGGATCTGGAGGGGGAACTTGCCCTAGGGGTCCATCTTCGCCCTAAGCATATCTGGGAGAACAAGGCATCAATCTCCATCTTCATCAACCACTACATCTCCATCAACCACCATCATCTCCATCCATCCCATCTAGATCTTGCTGTAATTCTTGAACTAGTTGTGGATTTATACAAGTACTATTATTCCATTACCATTGTCATGATGTTGTCTGCCTCTATGTCTGAGTAGATCATTAGTTCTTAGGGAGATGGAGAAACCGTAGTATATGATTGAGATGAAATAAAGATTATTATGTTATACATCATTATACGTATGTGTTAATTGTCTTCATCTTGATGTTGGGAGTTGTGCACCTCCTTAATATTTGCCTCTTGCGGGGACTCGATGAAGGGGGTTACTTGTTGGTAGACGAAGGAATGGTAGCACTTACTGTGACTATAAAGTCGTTGCCATCCTTTACGTACTAACTTAGGGAAACAAGGAGAACTCACTAAGACATGTCCATGCCACGGGAGAAATCCCTTGATAGCGGGATAATACGATTGATGTCGTTTATCTGTCAGTTGTGGTTATGAAGGATGGTGTGAGCAGTGGTTGCTGCCTCATCATCCATATATGGAGCTCCTCCCACATACATGCATATAATGAGTGTATTCGTTATAGTAATCTTGATCACTTAGTCTAAATTGCTAGCGGTGTATCCACCACTCCCTGAGAACGCCTTTTCTCTATTACAGTTTCAACCTTTCTTACGCACGCGATTACTAATTTCTGCATTAAATTTTACTTTATGCTACTTTATTGTTTCAATCAAACAAAAACCCAAAAATAATCCTACTTTTCTTGCATCTTAGAATTATTCCTTAAGTACTTCGTTTAGTTTTAGTTAAAAACATTTTAATCTTTCGCCTACTGCTCCCTATGGGATCGATATCTTTATTTCGAAACTAGTTACAAACGATCTGTGCATTTGCAGTCATCACCCGCCTATGTGGTAGGCGGCCGTGAGATAAGAGGCGTCCATGCGCTCTCGATGACACTGAGTTTTTTGATGATGCGCTGGCAACATCGTCGCCGCCTGCCAAGGCCAAGGCTTTAGTGAGTGCCTCCTATTTCGTGTAAAGAACGGTTTGGGAGGCAAGCCCTTTGGCGATGACCTCGACGTTGGCCTTGGCCAGGAGGGAAGTGACGATCTCGTCCTGCTTTGCTTCTTCGATGGGTCTTTTGCTTCTGCTTCCCATGCCCTCAACGCTTCTCTCCAGCCGACGCGTTTTCCTGGTCTCTGAAGCCTGTTCCTCTGCCGTGAGCTCCTTCTTCGGCTTGAGAAGGGCCTTCCCCTAGGTCTTGCAGCTAGCTTTGGTTGTGGAGGTGGGGGTGACGGCGACATCCTCCATCGTTGGCTAGGGATTTGGCGCCGGAGAAATTTGATATGAAAGTGGAAGGGAGAGGAGTGAGGTGTTGAGCCACTAGCTAGGGGGTTGGGATGACAAGAGTGCGATGCGGCTGGACGCATGCTGTCCAGCTCGACAATAAACCAAACCAAATTAGGACTAGGGAATGAGTTGTCGTGAACCTGTTCCAGACGCGCGGTCTGTTTGGCTCGTGCCGCTGGGTCGCGCCCCCTATCCAATCGGATAGGTTCGGATAACCCAGTTCGTTTGGATCGGCGCGCTGGAGATACCTTAGGGAACATCTCTTTTCAATTGACATTCCTCAGTTTTCTAAGAAAAAATGATCCAATTCCCAACTTCCAGTACTTTGGAGCTGAACTCGTGTTGAGCGTGTCCAAATTTGTACTCCATCATTTTCACTTTAGTATTAAAAAAACTAAGCATGTCGGGATGGGCCTCTGCTTCTTGGCGGGCACGGCAAGATACCAGCTCATGTCAAAGTTTGGTTCGTGGCGAGTCAAATAATCACGAACATGATGCATCGACCTATATATTCTCCCCCAAAAATGTGGAGCTGTCATCCAGTGATCACTTGCTCGCTAGCAATACACAGTTAACTCTGCTACCATCTCCCATGGCCGCCATCGCCACAATCACTTCCGGCCCTGTTCCGTTCACGGACGTCGACGACGGTACGGTGCCGAAGCGCCCAGCCAAGGAAGAGTTTGGGGACCTCGTCACCGCGCTGCCGTGGAAGCAACAGGCCGGCCTGGAGCTGCGCCTGTACCAGGGCTTCTGGCTGCCGGAGCACTGGGTCGCCGGCACCGTCGTCTTCCAGCGCCGCTTCGTCCCACGCCGCGACGACGTGATCCTCGCCAGCTACCCCAAGTGCGGCACCACGTGGCTGAAGGCGCTGGCCTTCGCCACCATGACGCGCGACGCGTACCCGGAGCTGGCGCAGCACCCGCTCCTCCGCCTCAACCCGCACGATTGCATCCCGTTCCTGGACGAGATCTTCGCCGACGGACAGGAGGCCAAGCTCGAGAAGCTCCCGTCGCCGCGCCTCATGAACACGCACATGCCCTACACCCTGCTCCCCGAGTCGGTCACCACCGGCGCCGGCTGCAAGGTCGCGTACATCTGCAGGGACCCCAAGGACATGGTCGTCTCGCTGTGGCACTTCCTCCGGCGACGCCAGCCGGACCTCTCGTTCGCCGAGCTGTTCGAGCACGTCTGCGACGGCGCCGTGGCCGTCGGCCCGATCTGGGACCACGTCCTCACCTACTGGCACGCGAGCCTCGCGCGCCCAGACAGGGTGCTCTTCCTCAGGTACGAGGACCTGCTGCAGGACACGGGCAAGCACGTGAGGAGGCTGGCGGAGTTCATGGGCCGGCCGTTCTCGGCCGCCGAGGAGAGCGCCGGCGCCGTCGAGGGCGTCGTGGAGCTGTGCAGCTTCGAGAAGTTGAAGGGGCTGGAGGTGAACAAGAAGGGCTCGGCGGGGGCGTACCACGCCATGCCCCGCGATTCTTTCTTCAGGAAAGGGGTCGCCGGAGACTGGGTGAACCACATGACGTCGGATATGGCGACGCGGCTTGATGAGATCGTCCGTGAGAAGTTTCGTGGCACGGGGCTTGCGGCTCCGTGATTTGGACTGTCGGCATGCTTTGGATTAGTTCGTGAATTATAAACAGGTCAGTATCTGCATCCGTGATTCGCTTGTGGACTAGTATATGCTTGGTCGATCAGTTGTTTCCATTATCGAATAAAGATTCGCAACTTTTTTTAAACTTTTGCTCAAAGCAAACATTCTGACAAGTGACAACATGTTTTTCGTCCCTTCCAAAAGAAATTGTTTTTACTAGCACCAAGTAATTATCAATAGACAGGCGGATCGCCAGGCTAGGCACACTTGTTAAGTGGGCCGAAAGTTTGAAGCTGGCTGGTGTGTACTAGTCACGGAATTCAGATGCCATTCCTTAGTCCACGCTACCTTCTGTTTTCGCAAGAGTTAAATCCATCAGGAAGTCGTCGAATTTGTCCAAAAAAATCAGCTTGGTCACTGTATAACGAGAATACAAATTTACAAGTCACTGAATACGTGTCAGGGCATCACACACGGTCACTGCTCACAACCTAACGTTGTATTTGGGATGTGTTTGGATCGTGGCTAAAGTGTACCTTACCAATATTTTGTTCATGACCAAAAGATCGGTTCTTGTTTAGATTGTTGCCAACTTTTTGGCGTGCCAATGCTCTGTTGGAAATATAAGCAATAATCATATGATTTAATCCGAATAATAAACTGATAAATCATGATCATACAGACAGTAGTAAAACCAATCATGCAGATCAACAAAGTAGATGAACAGATTACATCTATAGGAGATAAACCTATCACATCTACACCAAACGCTAGAACAAAGAACTCTAGCATAATCTGAAAAAGACAGTTGAATATCACGTACAGTGTAGACTGAATAGCAGCCGCAGCGGTCGCAGCAGTGTCTCCCATGTTGAGATTGTCGAAGAGATTGGTGACGTCCGGAAAGAAGTCGTCGCCGGACGATGGCGTGGTTGCCAGTAGTCGCGCTCCCCAAAAACCCGACCGCCCCTCACCCATACAGGTTCACGAGAGGCGGGGTTTCGGAGGCCTACTGTCCCGATCTGCGGTGCACGCCGCAAGCCGAGATGGAGAAGACGAAAGCGGCGGCGTAAGGTTCTGGAGGTAGGCGAGTGTGTGGATTGATACGGTGCCGATTAGGTTTAGCCCGGACGCTTTTATAGTGCAGGTTAGGAGGATCGTGGGCTCAGCCCACGTCCGAGTCGGTAACAGCCACGTCCATAAAAACTGGAAACGGCTATAATTAACACGTCCGTTAATGACTCATAATCAGTTTTCCCAACAAGCAAAATAAAGCTCGGCTCGGCGAGATTCCCGCAACCCGCGGCGCGCGCGCGTCGTGACGAGGCGAGGCGAGGCGTGGCGTGGCGTGGCGTGGCGAGGCGAGGCGGGCAGCGTCGGAGGAGGAGTGCACGAGGGCTACTCTTCGTGTCACACCTTAGTAAGTGGTGCAACACTCTACTATATAAGGTGGTTCAACTCCCCTTCAACTAGCAATGTGGGACTAAACTTTAGCACCACTAGCACAGCCATATGCTGCCATATACAAGTGGGCCAAAGAGAATTTCAGAATTTGTCTAATGGGCCAACAGCCCAATATACACCAAATTCCAACAATCCACCACAAAGTCTCATTGGCACATCACATCACTTTTCTTCCAGAGCATTGTTTATATACTGGTGTGTAGTGGAGACTGTTAAGTTGAACTTCCACGTTAAACTTCATGCTACACTAGCTAGCAACTTGAATAGTGGACTATGCCTTGAACTACAAGTTTTCTGCGCGCTAGTTTCACACAAAATCTAGACCGGTACAGGGCTACCGTCGGCTTCCCCGCGATTTGGAGCTTATGCGTCATACTCCAGGGCCTTTCATGAGTTTATTAGAGAGCATCCAACTCTCACGGACTGCGACGTTTGACAGTCATACTCATATAGGTGTGTTCCTCAAGAGATGTTCTGCAGGACAACATCTCCCGCCACTTGGAACACATTAAGATAAATATCAACCTGCCATGCAGATTAAGAGAGTATTGCATCTTTATGGAGATGTAAATATAATATGGGAATACTCTCCTCTCAGCTGACCAACAGCTTGTCTCCCAGCTCTAATTCACGGGATCTCCGATCACATAGAGTGGGTTGCCACTGGGATCAACTCATAGCGTGGGTCTCAAACCCATCTCCCTCGATGCATTATCTATCACATTGCGTGATAAACCCTTTGTGAAGGGATCTGCCAGGTTTTTAGATGTTTGGATATAATCCAACACAATAACTCCGAAGTTTCTCAATTTCCTGACAGATTTCAATCTCCTCTTCACATGCCTTGATGACTTCATATTATCCTTAGAACTGTTTACTTTGACGATCACAGTTTGATTATCACAGTTCATCGGGATAGCGGGTATTGGTTTTTCAACCACAGGTAAGTCCATCAAGAGCTCACGAAGCCACTCTGCTTCAACAGTGGCTGTGTCTAATGCTGTGAGTTCTGCTTCCATTGTTGACCTCGTTAAGATGGTCTGCTTGCAAGACTTCCAGGAAACAGCGCCACCACCAAGTGTAAACAAATAACCACTTGTGGACTTAATCTCATCAGCATCAGATATCCAATTTGAATCACTATAACCCTCAAGTACCCGTGGATACCCAGTATAGTGAATACCATAACTCGCAGTGCCTTTCAAATAGCGCAAAACTCTTTCAAGAGCATGCCAATGATCATCTCTAGGATTTGACACAAATCGACTCAGTTTGCTTACAGCAAAGGAGATGTCAGGTCTAGTAGTGCTGGCTAAATACATGAGCGAGCCAATAATTTGAGAATATCTCAATTGATCTTTAGCAGTCCTTCGATTCTTTCGAAGTAGCACACTCGGATCATAAGGCGTTGGAGAAGAATTGCAGTCGCTATACCCGAAGCGACTCAATATCTTTTCCGCATAGTGAGACTGAAGTAATGTAATCCCACCATTGTCATCCTTTAGTAGCTTGATGTTTAAGATTACATCAGCCACTCCCAAGTCCTTCATCTCGAAGCAGCGAGATAGGAACTCTTTTACCTCCTCGATAACAACGAGGTTGGTCCCGAATATCACTATGTCATCAACGTAGAGACACATAATAACTCCCTCGCCCCCACCATGGCGATACTACACACATTTGTCAGCTTTGTTTACAACAAAGCCTTCAGCAGTTAAAGTTCTTTCAAACTTCTCGTGCCACTGCTTAGGAGCTTGCTTAAGACCATATAAAGACTTCACTAACTTACACACCTTTCCTTCTTGACCATCTACCACAAATCCGTCAGGCTGCTCCATATAATTTCCTCATCTAGCTCTCCATTTAGAAAAGCTGTATTAACGTCCATTTGATGAATGAGAAGACCATGTGAGGCAGCCAAGGAAAGTAGTACTCGAATAGTGGTCAATCTGGCTACAGGTGAGTAGGTATCGAAGAAGTCTTCACCTTCCTTTTGGGTATAACCCTTAGCCACAAGACGTGCCTTGTACTTTTCAATAGTACCATCAGGTCTAAGCTTTTTCTTGAACACCCACTTACATCCTACAGGTTTGCATCCATAAGGACGATCAGTGATTTCCCAAGTACCATTAGCTAAGATGGAGTCCATCTCGCTTCGGACAGCTTCCTTCCAGTAGTCAGCATCTTGAGATGCATAGGCTTCTGAAATAGAAGTGGGAGTATCATCCAGAAGGTACACAATAAAATCATCACCAAATGACTTTGCAGTCCTTTGTCTCTTGCTCCTTTTGGGAGCTTCATTGTCATCCTCCACAGGATCATCAGAGTGTTCTATCGGCATAGTGGGTTCAGAAATTATAGAAAATTCCTGACTAGATGAACTAGTCATCTCCTGATTTGATGAGCTAGACATGCCTTTCATAGGAAAGATGTCCTCAAAGAAAGTCGTATCGTTCGACTCCATAATTGTACCAACATGCATGTCGGATACCTCAGATTTTACTATCAAAAATCTATAGCCAATGCTATGAAAAGCATATCCCAGAAAAACACAATCAACGGTTTTTGGTCCAAGCTTTCGCTTCTTGGGTATTGGAATATTGACTTTCGCTTAACAACCCCAAGTTCGTAAGTAAGAGAGTTTAAGCCTTTTTCTTTTCCCATTCCTCAAATGGAGTCATGGTTTTATCCTTTACAAAAACACGGTTTAGGACATGACACGCAGTCATTAGCGCCTCCTCCCACCATTCCTTGGAAAGACTCGATGTATCTAACATGGCATTAACCAAATCAGTTAGAGTGCGATTCTTTCTTTCGGCCACCCCATTTGACTGAGGTGAGTAGAGAGGCGTCCTCTCATGTATAATACCGTGTTTCATACAGAATAAATCAAATTCGTTTGAAAATTACTCTCCACCACGATCCGACCTTAGCCGCTTGATTTTAAGATCAAGTTGGTTTTCTGCCTCAGCTTTATAGATTTTGAAGTAGTTCAAAGCTTCATCTTTAGATTTCAGAAGATAAACATAGCAGTATCTACTGGAGCCATCAATCAACGTCATAAAGTATCTTTTTCCACCTTTTGTCAACACACCATTCATTTCACAAAGATCTGAATGTATAAGTTCTAGCGGTGCTAAGTTTCTCGGTTCCGCAGTCGTACGAGACTTGCGGGGTTGCTTTGCTTGCACACAAACTTGGCACTTAGAACCTTTGACAGTGGTAAATTTCGGAATTAAACTCATATTGGCTAGCCGCGTCATGCAACCAAAGTTAATATGACAGAGTCGTGAATGCCAAACATTGGACTCATTATCATTGCAAACATGATTAATAACTTTAGTACATGATTCTGACAGAGACAAGCGGAACAGACCTCCGCACTCATAACCCTTTCCAACAAATTGTACATATTTATAAATTACAACTTTATTGGACTCAAAAACCAACTTAAAGCCATCTCGACATAAAAGCGATCCGCTGACGAGATTCTTATTGATGGAGGGAACGTGCTGCACATTCTTCAGCTGTACAGTCTTCCCCGAAGTAAACTTCAGATTTACCGTACCAACACCATGAACAGAAGCACGTGAGCCATTTCCCATCAGCACGGAAGAGATCCTTGAGACCTGATAAGAGGAAAAACATGGAAATATCAGAACATACATGTGTATTAGCACCCGTGTCTATCCACCAATCAGGAGAATGACATACTAAAAGGATAGTAGGTAAAATACCATACCCAACATCCTTCATCTCAGTATCGCTAATAACAACATTAGCGGACTTGCCGCTGTTCCTATGTTGACGCTTGTCAAAGCGATTAGGGCAGCTAGGAGCCCAATGATGAGGATCACCACAGACGTGGCAAGAGCCTTTCCTCTTATTATTTTTCTTCTTGAAGTTGGTAGAGTGCGTGGCCTTGTTCTTTCCATCAAACTTTTCCTGTCCTTCAGTTTTGTTCTTATTCTTGAACTTGTGGGATTGGAAGTTTTTCCTCTGCACTAAATTGGCAGTAGAACCTCCCTCAAGTCCTCGAGTTGTTTTGTCCTTTGCTCTCGCCTTCTCTTCCACATGAAGAGACCCAATGAGATCCGTAACGGAAAACTCTTGTCTCTTATGTTTCAAAGAAGTAGCAAAGTTCCTCCACGAAGGAGGAAGCTTGGCAATAATGCCACCAGCCACAAATTTGTCCGGTAAGGAACACTTGAACTGCTCAAGTTCTTTGGCAAGTGATTGTATCTCATGAGCTTGCTCAACGACGGAGCGCTCATCAACCATCCTGTAGTCATAGAATTGCTCCATGACATACAGCTCAGTGCCAGCGTCCGAGACCCCAAACTTGGCCTCGAGTGTTTCCCACGCGTCCTTGCCATTATCAAATGACATATAAGGGTCAACAATGTTGTCCCCAAGAATACTGAACAAAGCCGCCATAAACATGGTATCGGCTTTCTTAAAGCTCGCTTCCTGCTCAGCAGAAAGATCTCCTTCAGGCTTGCCAAGAGTGGCGCTATAGCAGTTTAGGTTTTCAAACCAGAGAACTGCTCTCTTGCGCCATCTCTTATAGTGCATGCCATCAAAAGGAGGCGGCCTATTAGCCGTGGCTACACCAGTGGAATTCAATTGCCTATAATCAGGTTTTTGGATTGTTGGAAATATAAGCAATAATCCATATGATTTAATCCAAATAATAAACTGATAAATCATGATCCTATAGACAGTAGTAAAACCAATCATGCAGATCAACAAAGTAGATGAACAGATTACATCTATAGGAGATAAACCTATCACATCTACACCAAACTCTAGAACAAAGAACTCTAGCATAATCTGAAAAAGACAGTTGAATATCACGTACAATGTAGACTGAATAGCAGTCGCAGCGGTCGCAGCAGCGTCGCCCATGTTGAGGTTGTGGAAGAGATTGGTGATGTCCGGGAAGAAGTCGTCGTCAAGGAACTCGTCGTCGGACGACGTCGTGGTTGCCAGTAGTCGCGCTCCCCAAAAACCTGATCGCCCCTCACCCGTACAGGTTCACGAGAGGCGGGGTTCCGGAGGCCTACTGTCCCGATCTGCGGTGCATGCCGCAAGCCGGGATGGAGAAGACGAAAGCGGCGGCACAAGGTTCTGGAGGTAGGCGCGTGTGTGGATTGATACAGTGCCAATTAGGTTTAGCCCGGACGCTTTTATAGTGCAGGTTAGGAGGATCGTGGGCTCAGCCCACGTCTGAGTCGGTAACAGCCACGTCCGTAAAAACTGGAAACGGCTGTAATTAACGCGTCCGTTAATGACTCATAATCAGTTTTCTCAACAAGCAAAATAAAGCTCGGCTCAGCGAGATTCCCGCAACCTGCGGCGCGCGCGCGTCGTGACGAGGCGAGTCGAGTCGGGGCGTGGCATGGCGAGGCGAGACGGGCGGCGTCGGAGGAGTGCGCGAGGGCTACTCTTCTTGTCACACCTTAGTAAGTGGTACAACACTCTACTATATAAGGTGGTCCAACTCCCCTTCAACTAGCAATGTGGGACTAAACTTTAGCACCACTAGCACAGCCATATGCTCCCATATACAAGTGGGCCAAAGAGAATTTCAGAATTTGTCTAATGGGCCAACAGCCCAATATACACCAAATTCCAACATGCTCCACTACTAATTCTAGTTCAATTTTTAACCAATGTTGGCCAACTTGTGGGCAAGCAAAGGCTTAACCAAATTTTTGGCTACCCAAATATTTGGTGGGGCAATCTTGGACACAAACCAAACACACCCTTGATGACATGGTGGTTTTTGGGACCCACGATTAGCCATTGATTGTGTATTATTTGCAAAGAAACCCAATATTTGTTTTCTAATTTTAAGCAAGAGACTCCTTGTTAAGGCTAGTGGTCAGAATGACCGATAAGACCGACCAGTCAATCTCACCCGCACACATGTACTCCTCTCTCTTACTTTCTTCCCCATCTCCGCCTGACCCAACCCGTGCGTCAGCAGACGCCCTCACCTCCATCCTTAGCCTGCGCAGCTGTTCTAGCCCCCGCCGCCGGTCTAGGCCACGATACCACCACGCTAGGGCCCCCACTTCTCTTTTATAGCGACCTCCCCTACTCCCACATTCCTCCCTGAATTGCTCCTGGTGGCCAATGCGCATTCCGGCGAATGTTGCGCCATCGCCCTAGAAGATAGTCACCACACGCTGAGAGCTCTAAGCTCCCTCCTTTGCATCCCCTTCCATTTTTTCGTACTTCTCTTCTACTAAGAGCTCCTCGACCTGGACAAGGCCTCTCCACATGACCCTCAGTCGAAACCCACGTGTAGGAAACAAGAGCGCACAAGGAGAGAAGGCGGAGCAAGTCGAGGCTCACAACAAACGAGTAAGAGGGGTCGACAGTGGCCCGCCGGAGCGGAAGCCGATATCAGGCAGTGACATCACACCACTATGCTCCCTAGACCCAGGGTTGGACGCGGCGTAACCTACTGGTGTTCCCTCTGTCCTCAGTCGACTCCACGTTGTGAATGACGTCCACGACGTCCACCCGACGAGCATTTCCATGGCCATACACCGTACATCCGATGTCAAAGCAACGCGCATGCCTTCCCTGGTCCCCTGGACCGCCTCTGCCAAGCGCTGAGTGGACCTTGGCCTCGTCATGATCGACGGTGTGACTAGCCAGGAAGCGGAGCGGCGACACCGTCCACCTCGCGCGCGCTTGGTAGTGATACCGATATCAAAGAAGGGTGTCAAATCGCACCATCTCTATAATAAGTAAATGCTTTTTTTTCTCCTGAGGTTGTAGAAATTATTCGCAATAAAATATTGGCTACAATTGAGGTCTTATCAATGAAATTTCCATTTGCGCGGGATCTAGGCATAATTCCCAACCCATTCCATATAGAATTGTTTCAATTCCTTCACAAAATAACATAAAAACAAACATATTCGATTCTTATAAATCGATCCCTCCGTATGCTCCAAATCCATATGCTTTAAATGGATATAAGAGAGATATGGATTTTCTGCGCACCTCAAATTGTATCCTTTTTATTCTGCTTGGACAAGAGGAGATATGAAATATTTGACTAAGACTGGACCGATGGATTTGGGGGGAGGGGATCGAGCTGGAGGCGGTGGTCAAGAGAATCGGAACCATAATTTTACAAAAAAGTCCTTGACCTTCATTACTCATCTATTAACTTACCTAATTGTGGGTCCCATAAATCGCCACGTCATCAAATACAGCACTACATCATGAGCGGTGACCTTGTGTGACCCTCCTATTCAGTGAATTCGTATTTTTGTTATATAGTGACTCGGTAATGCTGATAGATTTAACTCTTTTCGCAAACTAGTCCAAACTACATATATTTGTAGTACCTTTCAAAAAATATTGTTTTATTTGAACTTTTAAGCGTTAGATAATTATCAATAGACAGCGGATCGCCAGGCTAGGCACACTTGTTAAGTGGGCCAAAAGTTTGAAGCTAGAATTCAAATGTCTCCATTATGGAATTCAGATGCCATTCCATATAACACACTACTCCCTCTATCCCAAATTAGGACGTATGTAGTTTTTTTAAAAGTCAAAACTTTTAAAGTTTGACCAACTATATAGAAAAAATATAAACATCTACAATACAAAATGTACGTAATGTAAAAATATTTCATTAAGGTTCTAATAATACTATTTTTTTAGAACCTGACAATACTATTTTGATATCAGTAATGTTGACACTTTTTTCTACATAGTTAGTCAAAATTTGAAAAGTTTAACTTTGACCAAAAACTATATGCATCCTTATTTGGGATAGAGAGAGTATCATTTTGTTTTCGCAGACTTGTCCAGACGAATTCTGTCCAGACTACATTGTCTTTTTTAAAAGGAGCATATATTAATGTCGCGAGATACCAATTACACCCAACCTCTGCAACAATGCATTATTCTAATAGAAATACGGATGCATATAGCTAAAAAAGAAAGAAGAATTATAGAAAAAAGAAAGTCCCGCTACAGCGATCTATGCCCTACAACAACGATCAAACACCACCAAGGCAGCACCAGAAATACATCCTCTCCAAAAGCGACGCCTCCAAGAAAGAAATAGTGCACTAGCGCCGTCATCGCCCTAATCATCGATTATAGGTTTTCACCCCACAGAAAGTCCACGATGACAAAACAATGCCTTTAACAAGGCCATTGCCGGACACAACCAATTAAGGCCAGACCTTGTATTTTTACCCTACAGTTTGAACTCTGAAATTCTCTTGTACCATCGCCCCCACTTTCCAATGTCGCTGCTCCAAGACCTAGATCACCGAGCCAAAACCTCATCGCTAACATGATTTAAACCTATTTACGATCATAGGTTTTTACCCCGAAGAAAGTCCCCGCTGACAAAACAATGCCTTTAACAAGGTCATTGTCAGGTACAACCAATTAAATCCAGTCCTTGGATTTTCACCCTTCAGCTTGAACTCTGAAATTCTCCTATACTGACGCCCCCACTTTCCAATGTCGCTGCTCCAATACCTAGATCACCAAGCCAAAACATCATCGCTACCAGGATTCAAACCACCATTACCAGTCTTCAGACCTCGGCTTTCATGTCATTCTCCACGACTTACTTCACCATGGTACTAATGGCATATCCTTGATGGCAACAGTGTGCAAAGCTTCGCATCACTCTCTAGGGGTTCGTAGCATGGAAAACAAAAAATTCTACCGCATGCACACAAACAAGCCAAGATCTATACACTAGATTGTAGCAACGAGTCGATAGAGGAACTCACCCTCGAAGATTCCAAAGCGGTTAACGAGAGCAGATTCTCGTGGGTGATGTAGTCGTACACTTGCCGATCTCAAGATCGCGTAGACGATCCTTCCGGCGCTGCGTTCCGGCAGCGCTTCCGCAGAAGGTCACACATTCGGTACTCGATGAAGACCTTCCTCTCCCTTGTTCCAGCAGGCAGCGGAGGTTGTAGCACTCTCCTCGCGATTCCGGCAGCACGACGGCGTGGTGTTGGAGGTAGAGGAGAGATCTCGCAGGGCTTCGCCTTAAGCCGGAGCGAGTATGGTGGAGTATGAGAGAGTCCTTGGTGATCTAGGGTTTAGAGGGAACCAAGGGGAGGGTGTGGACGGCATCTAGGGTTTGGGGAAACCCTAACTCGGCGAGTTGGGAGACCCCTAGGCGACGGCGGCTGCACTTGTGGTGGAGGCGCCAGGAGCTAGGGTTTTAGGTGTGAGGGGTAGGGGGCGCCCTACCCCTCCTTATATAGGTGGGAGGGTCAGTTTGGGAGGAGGGAGTCCTCCTCCAACTCCTCCTCATGGCCGGCGGGTGGAGGGAGTGGGACTTCCTCCCCAAGTAGGTTTCGTACTCTCCCTCCACCAAGCAAACTTCATATTTGACTTTTCAAATTGGCGTTTGACTTTCAAACTTGGATTTGATTTCTCTCTCCATATTGCCCAGCCAAGTAACCTAGTACATGATTCAACCATTCCACATTGTCACGACACATTCATGTACCCTTCCCCTCCGGAGTGTCGGACCTTCCAGACCCTTCTAGAACATTCCTGGTGAAAACACCGGAATCATTCCCGAACTCCAAAACATGACTTTCCTTATATGAATCTTATTCTCCGGACCATTCCGGATCTCCTCGTGATATCCCGGATCCCATCCGAGACTCTGAACAACATTCAGTCTCTTACTCATCATTCCATAACTACACAACAACATCGAATCCTTAAGTATGTCTCCCTACGGTTTGTGAACTATGCGGACATGACCGAGACACTTCTCCGATCAATAACCAATAGAGGAATATGGAAATTCATATGGCTCCCACATATTTCTACGATTACTTTGCGATCGAATGAACCACTTATATACGATACCAATTTCCCTTTGTCTCACGATAGTTTACTGATCCGAGGTTTTGATCGTTGGTATCTCTGCATACCTAGTTCAACCTCGTTACAGATAAGTACTCTTTTCTCATTCCCGTGGTATGTTATCCCTTGTGAGAAAGTCACATGCTTGCAAGCTAATTGGATGACATTCCACTGAGAGGGCCCAGAGTATATCTATCCGTCATATGGATGGACAAATCCCACTCTTGATCCATGTGCCTCAACCCATACTTTCCGAACACTCAATGCCACCTTTATAGCCACCCAGTTATGGTGTGGTGTTTGATGTCATCAAAGAATCCTTCCGGTGATGGTGATTAGCATGATCTCATGGTCGAAGGAATTAGGTTACTATGTATCAGAAAGCTTATAGCAATTGAACTATTAAAATGACTTGATCTTTATGCTATGCTTATATATAGGAGTATGTCCATCACACCATTCTCCTAATGATATGATCTTGTTGTTAATAACATCTCAATGTTCATGATCGAGAAACCACGATTATCTATTAACCAACAAGCTAGTATTATTAAAGAGGCTTTATAAGGGACTCTAATTAAGTTTACAAATCACACAAGTATTAATGTTTCTAGTTAATACTGTTATAGCATGAATGTAAACATTTATCATAAACACAATGATATAATAATAACTACATTTATTATTTCCTCTAGGGCATATCTCCAACAGTCTCCCACTTGCACTAGAGTCAACTAATCTAGATTACATGGTAATATACCGAACACCCATGGCGGTTTGGTGCTGGTCATGTTTTGCCCTCGGGAGAGGTTTAGTCAACGGATCTGCCACATTCAGATATGTGTGTCCTTTGCAAATCTTTATGTCACCATCTTGGACATGTTCTCGAATAGCGTGAAAACGTAGCTTGATGTGCTTTAGCTTCTTGTGTGACCTTGGTTCTTACGCATTGTCTATGGCGCCCATGTTATCACAATAGATAGACATTGGGTCCAGCGCACTTGGAACCACACCGAGCTCTGTAATGAACTCCTTCATCCATATCACTTCTTGTGAAGCCTCTGAAGCAGCTATGTATTCCGATTCAGTTGAAGATCTCGCCACAACGCTTTGCTTTGCACTCCTCCAGCTAACTGCTGCACCATTCAAAGTAAATACGTATCTAGATTGAGATTTAGAATCATCCGGATCGGTGTTCCAACTAGCATCGGTGTAACCATTAACAACGAGTTGTTCATCACCTCCATAAGAAAGAACCATATCCTTAGTTCTTCTCAAGTATTTAAGGATGTTTTTGACCGCTGTCCAATGATCCACTCCTGGATCACTTTGATATCTGCTAGTCAAACTAACAACATATGCAATGTCGGGTCTAGTACATAGCATGGCATACATTAGAGATCTGATGGCTGAGGCATAGGGAGTCTTACTCATCCTTTCTCTATCTTCTGCCATTGCTGGACTTTGAGTTTTACTCAAGGTCATATTGGGCAACATGGGCAAGAACCCTTTCTTGCTATCTTCCATTCCAAACCTCTTTAGAACTTTGTCCAAATATGTACTTTGTGACAATGATATTAGGCGTCTTGATTTATCTCTATAAATCTTTATGCCTAATATGTAAGCTGCTTCGCCAAGATCTTTCATTGAAAAACTATTATTCAAATAATCCTTGACACTATTAAGAAGGTCTACATCATTCCCAATCAACAATATGTCATCTACATATAGTATTAAGAATTCTACAGAGCTACCACTCACTTTCTTGTAAATACAAGCTTCTCCATAAGTTTGTATAAAACTAAAGCTTTTGATTACCTTATCAAAATGTTGATTCCAACTTCGGGATGCTTGCTTCAATCCATATATGGACCGTTGAAGTTTACATACCTTGTTAGCATCTTTAGGATCGACAAAACCTTTGGGTTGCATCATATACAACTCTTTAACAATGTCTCCATTGAGGAACGCCGTTTTGACATCCATATGCCATATGTTATAATCATAATATGCAGCGATTGCTAACATAATCCTCACAGACTTTAGCTTCGCTATCGGTGAGAAAGTCTCATCGTAGTCAGCTCCTTGAATTTGTCGAAACCCTTTTGCGACAAGTCGAGATTTATAGACAGTAACATTACCATCAGCATCTGTTTTCTTCTTGAAAATCCATTTGTTCTCGACAGCCTTCCGGCCATCCGGTAAGTCCACCAAAGTCCATACTTGGTTTTCGTACATGGATCCAATCTCGGATTTCATGGCTTCTTGCCATTTATTGGAATCTGGGCTCATCATCGCTTCCTCATATGTCGCAGGGTCATCGGTGTTGTCCACCAACATGACACTCATAACGGGATCATACCAATCAGGAGTGGTACGAGTTCTCGTTGACCTGCGAGGTTCCGTAGCAACTTCAACCGAAGTCTCATGATCATCATCATTATATTCCTGTCTTATTGTTGTAGGCGCCACGGGAACTACTTCTGGTGCTGCGCTACTTGCAAGTTCGAGAGAAGGTTCAACAACCTCGTCGAGTTCTACTTTCCTTCCAGTCACTTCTTTCGAGAGAAATTCTTTCTTTAGAAAGGATCCATTCTTGGCAACGAAGATTTTGCCTTCGGATCTATGATAGAAGGTATACCCAATAGTTTCCTTCGGGTATCCTATGAAGACGCATTTTTCTGCTTTGGGTTCAAGCTTGTCCGGCTGTAACTTCTTTACATAAGCTTCGCAACCCCAAACTTTAAGGAACGGCAATTTAGGTTTCTTCCCAAACCACAATTCATACGGTGTCATTTCAACGGATTTAGATGTTGTCCTATTTAAAGTGAATGCGGCTGTTTCTAATGCATAACCCCAAAACGATAGCGGTAAATCTGTAAGTGACATCATAGAACGAACCATATCTAAGAGAGTTTGATTACGATGTTTGGACACACCATTACGTTGTGGTGTTCCCGGCGGTGTCAATTGTGAAAGTATTCCGCATTTCTTCAAATGCTCGCCAAACTCGCAACTTAGATATTCACCTCCATGATCAGATCGTAGAAATTTAATCTTCTTGTTACGTTGATTCTCTACCTCACTTTGAAATTCCTTAAACTTCTCGAAAGTTTCGGACTTATGTTTCATGAAATAGATATACCCATATCTAATCAAGTCATCCGTGAAGGTAAGAACATAACGATAACCACCGCACGATGCTACACTCATTAGGCCACACACATCAGTATGTATGATTTCCAATAAGTCCATAGCTCGCTCCATCATAGCAGAAAATGGAGTCTTAGTCATTTTACCCATCAGACATGCTTCGCATCTTTCAAGTGATTCGAAATCAAGTGATTCAAGAAGTCCATCGAAATGGAGTTTCTTCATATGCTTCACTCCAATGTGACCAAGACGACAGTGCCACATATATGTCGTGTTATCGCTCAATTTTAAACGTTTAGCTTCAATATTATTAATGTGTGTATTTCCACAATCGATATTCAATAAGAATAGACCATCTATCAAAGGTGCATGTGCATAAAACATATTACTCATATAAATCGAACAACCATTATTCTCGGACTTAAACAAGTAACCGTCTCGTAATAAACATGATCCAGATATAATGTTCATGCTCAACGCAGCACCAAATAACAATTATTTAAGTATAAAACTAATCCCGATGGTAGATGAAGAGGTAGCGTGCCGACCGCGATCACATCAACCTTTGATCCATTTCCAACGCGCATCGTCACCTCATTCTTCGCTAGCTTCCGTTTATTCTGCAGCACCTGTTTCGAGTTACAAATATGAGCAACCGAACCAGTATCAAATACCCAGGCACTACTACGAGTACTAGTGAGATACACATCAATAACATGTATATCGGATATACCTTTCTTCTTGATGTTGTCGTTCTTCAAATCCGCCAAGTACTTTGGGCAATTCCGCTTCCAGGGACCTTCTCCCTTGAAGTAAAAGCACTCAGTATCAAGCTTAGGCCCAACCTTGGTCTTCTTTGCCGACGCGGCAACTTTCTTACTGCCCTTCTTGAAGTTTCCCTTTGGCTTAGACTTGCCTTGCTTCTTGAATTTTGTGGTCTTATTGACCAACAACACTTGGTGCTCTTTCTTAATCTCCACTTCTGCAGATTTCAACATGGAGAAGAGTTCTGGCAACGTCTTGTCCATGTTTTGCATATTGTAGTTCATCACAAAGTTCTTGTAATTTGGTGGTAGTGATTGGAGGACACGGTGAATCCCCAAAGAATTAGGAATCACTATACCCAAGCTTTGGAGTTTGTTTGCGTGCCCAGACATCTTAAGCACATGCTCACTGACGGAGCTGCCTTCTTCCATCTTGCAGTTAAAGAACTTTTCAGAAGCCTCATAACTCTCAACTGCCGCGTGAGCCTCAAATATCATTTTGATTTCGCGGACAATATCAGGTGGGTCATGGTTCTCAAACCTTTTCTGAAGCTCCGATTCCAAACCATACAAGGTAGCACACTGAACTGTGGAGTATTGATTCTTCCGAGTGAGGTAAACATTCTTTACTTCATCGGTAGTAGTAGCTGCAGGCGGGTCACCCAGCGGTGCATCCAGCACATAGGTCAAATTACCAACATTGAGGACAATCCTCAAATTGCAGAACCAATCCGCGAAGTTGCTTCCATTGTTTTTCAACTTTTCTTTCTCTAGGAACACATTAAAATTGATGGTAGGAGCCGCCATTGATCTACAACATATTTGCAATTGTTTAGACTAAGTTTATGACAAATTGAGTTCTAATTAATGGTTAAATTAATCTAGGTGAACTCCCACTCAAAACAATATCCCTCACATTGTTTTAGTGATCACACGAACCAAATCCACCACATCAAAACCGATCATCACGAGAGTTGATGTAGCTTCAATGGCGAACAATCAACATGTTCATCATATCTACTATATGACTCATGCTTTACCTTTCGGTGATCCGTGTTCCGAGACCATGTCTGTACATACTAGGCTCGTCAAGATCAAACCTTAGCTTCCGCATGAGAAGATCTGGCTTGCTCACGTTGTATACACTCGCAGAATCTAGCACACCCGATCATCATGTGGTGCTTCGAAACAACGAGCTTTAGAAACGGTGCTTACTAAGGATGAACACTTTAAAACTTGAAATTGTGTGCATGAGGGATCATCTTATAATGCTACCGTCGCAAACTAAGCAATACAAGATGCATAAAAGGATTAATATCACATGAAATTCATAATATGTGATATGATATGGCCTTTCTTCTTGTGCTTCCGATCTCCATCTTCAAGCACGAACATGATCTCCATCATCACCGGCATAGCGTCAAGGTCAATGGCGCCGCTTCATGGTTGTCGTCCACCAGCATCAACTATTACAACTACTTTGAATAATAGACACACAGGTCTTAACGGAATTAAAAGACAACCATATGGCTCCTGTCGGTTGCCTGACTTACAATAAGGAACATTGCATACATCATATATTATCACAATCATGGTCATATCACATCATAGCACACCCCTGCAAAACAAAGTTAGAAGCCTCTAATTTTCTTTGCATATTTTACGTGGTTTGGGGCTTTCAATAAGTGTCGTTCTAACTTACGAACAAGAACTACAACGTTGATGCTTGAACTATCAAGTGCCCGTTGTAAATTGAATCTATACTATGATGGGAGAGACACACACCCGCAAAGCCACTTATGCAATACAAGTTGCATGTTGAGCGTGGAGCAAGTCTCATGAACGATGTCATGTAAGGTTAGCCCGGGCCGCTTCATCCCATCATACCGCAAGATGCAAAGTACACAAAAAGCAATTAATAATAAAAGCACCACCGCCCACAATGACCATTGTGTTCTACTCGTGCAACAGATCTACATATAGACACGGCTCTGATACCACTGTAGGGGTTCGTAGCATGGAAAACAAAAAAATTCTACCGCATGCACACAAACAGGCCAAGATCTATCTACTAGATTGTAGCAACGAGTCGATAGAGGAACTCACCCTCGAAGATTCCAAAGCGGTTAATGAGAGCAGATTCTCGTGGGTGATGTAGTCGTACATTTGCCGATCTCAAGATCGCGTAGACGATCCTTCCGGCGATGCGTTCCGGCAGCGCTTCCGAGTCGGTCACACATTCGGTACTCGATGAAGACCTTCCTCTCCCTTGTTCCAGCAGGCAGCGGAGGTTGTAGCACTCTCCTCGCGATTCTGGCAGCACGGCGGCGTGGTGTCGGAAGTAGAGGGGAGATCTCGCAGGGCTTCGCCTTAAGCCGGAGCGAGTATGGTGGAGTATGAGAGAGACCTTGGTGATCTAGGGTTTAGAGGGCACCAAGGGGAGGGTGTGGCCGGCGGCTAGGGTTTGGGGAAACCCTAACTCGGCGAGTTGGGAGATCCCTAGGCGGCGGCTGCACTTGTGGTGGAGGCGCCAGGAGCTAGGGTTTTAGGTGTGAGGGGTAGGGGGCGCCCTACCCCTCCTTATATAGGTGGGAGGGTCAGTTTGGGAGGAGGGAGTCCTCCTCCAACTCCTCCTCATGGCCGGCGGGTGGAGGGAGTGGGACTTCCTCCCCAAGTAGGTTTCCTACTCTCCCTCCACCAAGCAAACTTCATATTTGACTTTTTCAAATTGGCGTTTGACTTTCAAACTTGGATTTGATTTCTCTCTCCATATTGTCCAGCCAAGTAACCTAGTACATGATGCAACCATTCCACATTGTCACGACACATTCATGTACCCTTCCCCTTCGGAGTGCCGGACCTTCCAGACCCTTCTAGAACATTTCTGGTGAAAACACCGGAATTATTCCCGAACTCCGAAACAGGACTTTCCTTATATGAATCTTATTCTCCGGACCATTCCGGATCTCCTCGTGATATCCCGGATCCCATCCGAGACTCCGAACAACATTCGGTCTCTTACTCATCATTCCATAACTACACAACAACATCAAATCCTTAAGTGTGTCTCCCTCCGGTTTGTGAATTATGCGGACATGACCGAGACACTTCTCCGATCAATAACCAATAGAGGAATCTGGAAATTCATATGGCTCCCACATATTTCTACGATTACTTTGCGATCGAATGAACCACTTACATACGATACCAATTTCCCTTTGTCTCACGATAGTTTACTTATCCGAGGTTTTGATCGTTGGTATCTCTGCATACCTAGTTCAACCTCGTTACCGATAAGTACTCTTTTCTTGTTCCCGTGGTATGTGATCCCTTGTGAGCCAGTCACATGCTTGCAAGCTAATTGGATGACATTCCACCGAGAGGTCCCAGAGTATATCTATCCGTCATATGGATGGAAAAATCCCACTCTTGATCCACGTGTCTCAACCCATACTTTCCGAACACTCAATGCCACCTTTATAGCCACCCAGTTACTGTGTGGTGTTTGATGTAATCAAAGCATCCTTCCGGTGATGGTGATTAGCATGATCTCATGGTCGAAGGAATTAGGTTACTATGTATCAGAAAGCTTATAGCAATTGAACTATTAAAATGACTTGATCTTTATGCTACGCTTATATATAGGAGTATGTCCATCACACCATTCTCCTAATGATATGATTTTGTTGTTAATAACATCTCAATGTTCATGATCGAGAAACCACGATAATCTATTAACCAACAAGCTAGTATTATTAAAGAGGCTTTACTAGGGACTCTAATTAAGTTTACAAATCACACAAGTATTAATGTTTCTGGTTAATACTGTTATAGCATGAATGTAAACATTTATCATAAACACAAAGATATAATTATAACTACATTTATTATTGCCTCTAGGGCATATCTCCAACACACTCCCTCTAAAATCAAATGGTCAGATAAAAATATGGTTGGGTGCGACCGAAATCCATCCAATCTGGCGAGCACCGACATGTCGTCCATTGGAGTTCACCAACAGAATCTTCCAGAACATAACACTCCAATCAGATCGATGAAGTCATGAAACAGGTAGATCTTCGTCTTGGCGTGAGAGGGATCCTAGGACTAAACCCCCTTTATTCAAAGCCAGACCGGAAGCCCGGTCACCACCAGCCAACAGATCCACCAGATCTAGGCCGACAAATCTAGGATGACCCCGGCTGCGTCGCTCGCGAGAACCTCAAGGGGCAGCACTTCGGTGGAGAGTGGTGCAAGGACGACATCGACACCACCATGCCCCGCTGCGCCACCTCAAGGCCATCCTACTACCGCGCCTTTATAGACGGCACGCCACACCGCCTCTCCGCTCGAATCCTTAAGAGGAAGAGACGCCCACCTTGCCCCGCCGTCTTTGCAGCCAGGATGCCGCCACCACCACCGGCGGCTAGCAGGGACCGGGGCTAGGTTTTTTTTTAGGAGGGGAGGGGGGGGGGGGGAGCGTTGTGCCATTGTGCGTACTAATGCAAATGGCAACGCACATATTTATGCAAATCTAACCAAAGGTACGTTTTACGCGATCCACATATTTTTATCAGCTTAGGCAAGCATGCTTCGTTGCAATTGCAACTGTCAGTAACTGTAGCATGCGCGCCTGCTTGGGTTGTACTGCTGTGCAAATAGTAAGACGAGATACGTAGCAAAACTAATTAAGATCTGAATATCCACATGGAGCTCGACAAATCTAGAGTGACGACTGCAAAGTGATGGGTTCATCATCATCTGGTACAACACGTCACTTATAAAACTTAAAATGTAAATCAGATCACCAATCGAGCCGCACAGAACATGTGTTAGATAATCACGAGTCCAGCACGTACTGATATTCGTGTCCAAGTAAAACTGCTAGTATACCTAAGTTGTATACGAGTAGAGGTCGTGCTGTTAGAACTCCTAGCCAGAATCGGTTAGGCTAAATCCTAGAATATATATACGTGTACCCCTGGTCTTGTAAGATACACGGTGTGCCTAGAAGAAGAAAAAAAAAGAAGACGCACGATATGTGCGTATTGCAGTTAAATTGATTCTTACTCTACGTGTAGTGCAAGTAGTATTAGCTGAAATCGATCGTCTGATCAGGCTAGCAGCTATATGTAAGCGTCTCGAGGAATTTATCGGGTACATGCGTGTCGTCTCGTCGGAACTTCCTCGTCAGTGTCGTCGAAAAGTACTCGGCGGCAGGGGCTGTGCTAACAATTGGTATCAGAGCCAAGTTTGTCGTTCGTGATCTGGTGAAAGTATTAGGAGGTCATGGCGATGGTGAAGTTTGGCGAGAGCTCGGCACCAGCGTTTGAGACGGTGGGCGCGGAGTTGTATCCGCGTCTGGATCGCAAGCACTACGGCCTATATGCGTTTGTGATGCAGTGCGCCATGGAAGGTCAGCAGATTTGGAAAGCCATCGATCCCGGTGGCGATGAGTACGTCAAGGGAGGTGCGAAGTACCGAGAGGATAGCCAAGCATTGATGGCGCTTTACTCGGTTATGCCGACGGACATGCTACAACACCTCGTCGAAAAGAAATCGACGAAGGATGTGTGGGGGGCGATCAAGGTAGTATGCGCAGGTGTCGACGACACAAGTGTTCATGTGGGGCAGCAGGAGACTGTTTTGAACAACGAGATGACATTGGTAGAACCGGAAGTGACCCCGGTTGGTTCGTCAAGTATGGCGACGCCAAGTACGGCGACCAAGGTGTCAAAAGAAGTCGGCGTGGACATGTCAAATTCTGAGAAGTAGTTAACCTCAAGCTCTGAAGCGCAACCGGAGAGTACTCAGACTACCGACATCGCCGGACACGACGTCCAGGATCGAGAAGACGTGGCGTTGCATGATGAAGGCAATGGCACGGCAGGATGGCCACCAGCAACAGTAGGCAGACATGGCGCATGTATTCTGCTCGGCATCCCAGGAGGAGAAGCTTCACGTATGGAGCCCGGACCAAGGGAAGGTCTAGGGGCTAGCGGCCTAGAAACGCCAGAAAGAGGCGGTCCAAAAGAAAGTGATCCGCCGAGAGGGGCTTCCTCCGGAGACCCAAAAAATAGATCAGAAGATGGTCCGGGGGCTGGCGACCCAGAAACGCTAGAAGAAGGCGGGCTAAAAGAAGAAGGCCTGCCGGAAGGATCTCCGTCGGGAGGTCCAGGGGCGTCCATCCCAGAAGTTGGAGCAGAAAAAATAAAGAGACCAAACAGCATACGCGCTATAGCGCCAGATAAAATTGACGGACCAAAAGAAGTAGGTCTAGTCAGGTCAGGGCTAGCCTACCCAGAAAACAGCCCAGAAAACAGGCAAGAAGCAAATTGGCCATATGGGAGAATCAATAGTGTTGGTTCGATCAGGTCAGAAGAAAGGAGTATCACAGCACAGACTGCACCATCGTGTGGAAGTTTAGGAGTGCCAAGAGACCATGAACATAGAGAGGGTTTTTTGGCAGGAGTATCTCACACAAAAGAAGCTAGGAGTGTTGTAATACTAGAAAATCACGTGCACAGGACTTGTGGCCCTATGCAATGGGCAGGAGGTGTTGCAAATGCAAATCGACAAGACCACGAGCATAGACATCCACCTTGGTCAGGAGGTTTGGCAAGCGAGAAAGTCGGTGCGACGTCGGACGCAGAAGAGTATGTCGTGATGTCTCCGACTACATTGGAGCTGAGACGACTACGAGCGACGCGGGCACACATGCAAGGCGTGTTGGACTACTACCCGAAGAAAGAATTTCGGACGGTAAATTATCTGGTAAAGATGGAGTACGAAAATCAATGTTTATTCATCAAGGAACCGGTGAAGACTGAAGGCACGATCATGGCCTTTATCGACAAGGAGGACACGGAAAAGAAGGACACAGACAAGGAGTGTCGGCGTGAAGCCATGGAGAAGCCGAAAAAACAAAGTCGGTGACATGGGTGCTGAGGAAGGGAGCAACGAAAGCAATGTCATGGATGACGTCCGCGAGAAGCATCTGGCGCATCTGGGACACTGGTAGATGTGGATGGGGCACATCGTGATTAGGGGGTGATTGTTAGATAATCACGAGTCCAGCACGTACTGATATTCGTGTCCAAGTAAAACTGCTAGTATACCTAAGTTGTATACGAGTAGAGGTCATGCTTCCTAGCCAGAATCGGTTAGGCTAAATCCTAGAATATATATACATGTACCCCTGGTCTTGTAAGATACACCGTGTGTCCAGAAGAAAAAAAAAGACGCACGATATGTGCGTATTGCAATCAAATCGATTTTTACTCTACGTGTGTAGTGCAAATAGTATTAGCTGAAATCGATAGTCTAATCAGGCTAGCAGCTATAAGTAAACGTCTTGAGAAATTTATTAAATACGTGCGTGTCGTCTCATCGAAACTTTCTCATCGGTGTCGTTAAAAAGTACTCGGCGGCAGAAGCTGTGCTAACAACATGCACGAAAATGTAAAACATGCTACTGAAATGCATAGCAACAGAGTGGTAGATACTCCATTTGACAACCGAGTAGAGATACGACGGAGGATCTCGAAGCCGCTGCAGCTTACGACGGCATGCAGGTCACCTCAGGGAGCGAAAGCGGCAGCCGCCGCCGCGGCGCCGGCTGTGCGGAGGAGATGGTAGTAGCGCTGCGGGTTGGCCTCGAACGCCAGGCGGGATATCAGGAGCCCTCCGGATCCAGGGGCCTTCATCATGGCCACGGCCGCCGATGCCGGCCAGAAGAACATGTACGCGCCCACGGCGATCACCGCGGCCGCGGCTGCCCCGATGATGAAACCCGCGGGAACCCCCATCGGTCGCTCGATCCGAGAGTTTTGTGGGGTTTGCAGAAATGGAAGAGACGACTGATGAGAACAACGGCAATGAGGATAGCCAGTGCTGCTTATATATTCTGCCGTTCTGCGGGCAGTGTTGTGCGCCCGCGTGCATTTGTTGCTTCCTCGGGAGAGGAAGAGTTCGGAGCTAGGAAGCGGAAGACACGGTATTCAACTCGGCAGTGAGTACGAGGCGGCTCTGTTGAAATTCCAGGGTGAAGTACTGTGGTGTACTACTACTAGTCACGAGGTGGAATGCAAACAGGGCCGTCACACATGCTGCATCGCATACTACTACTAGTCACGAGTATTATGAAACTCTATTTCAAAATAATTCTAGCAATACTAATTTAAGGTGACAAATGTTGCTATATTTTTGGAAAACTTGCTTGAGTCTTTTTTTTAAACAATGCTATAAGTGCACTTATTTATGATCGAATAGAGTAGTACTCCCTCCGTTAGGGATTATAAGGCCCAAAAGCTTTTTAAAAATGTTAGAAATTATAAGTCATTTCTCATTTATTAGTCTTTATCCTCCAATGCATGTTTTCCCTTTTCTCTATATTCTCTCATGCATGTGTAACTATTGGTGCATGTAGTAATCAAAAGGGTGAGTTATTGATTTTCTTAATCCTATCAAAATGGCCCATAGGCCTTATAATCCCTAACAAATGGAGTACTATTCTGTGTAACTACTTCCTCCGTTAGGGATTATAAGGCCTAAGAGTTTTTTTAAAATGTTAGAAATTGTAAGTCCTCTCTTATTTATTAGGCTGCTCATAGTGGGAGTAACATAAGTAGTAATATGCATGCCACCTAGGCAAAAAAAGTGATGTGACAAGCAATTAATGAGGAGAGAGGCAAATGGAGTAACATATTATGTTACTCCCTCCTTCACGGTTTGCAGGACGCTTTATAAAAATCTCACGGACCTAGGCGTGAACGTATTGGCTAAAAATTAGGCCTATTAATGAGCGGTTAAGGCGCATGCAGTGGTGGAAGACTGTTGCATGCATAGGAAGTTGGGAGAAAAGCTGCTACATTAATCACTAATTAATGCTTATGCGCCTAGAAACTTTATAGCTTTGGAAAAAGCCAAATTTGATTAGGTGCCCTGCAAATCGTGAAGGAGGAAATACCATCACATCACACTTTTCAATGCAAAATGAGTCTATAAATTAATTAACGAAGCTTTCTATATTACCACACATATGACACTTCCCACTATGAAGGTAGTAACTTAGACTAATAACATGCTTATGTTACTAGTCTAAGTTACTCTCCACTTTGACCAGCCTTAGTCTCTCTCCTCCAATGCATATTCTCATTTTTCCCTATCTTCTCTCATGCATGTGTAACTATTGGTGCATGTAGTAATTAAGAGGAGTTATTGATTTTCTTAATCCTATTAAAATGGTCCATAGGAGTAGTACTAGTATCATGTATTCTATGGTGGCATTCTATAATTGAGACTTTCTTTTACTGTGCTGAAGGAGTGTCTATATGGATTTTTTAAATTAGCATACACAGAAACGTGAGAATGCAATTACACGTCAACGTTACGGTACCCTCTATTATCCTCTTTAGTTTAATAAAATAAACTAACTTTTATAATAACATTATTATTTTGGAAAAGTTAGTTCATATTTTTGAACTAAATTGGTGTAAAGGGTTACCCTCGTGGTGACCACTTGCATCACTAGTGGGACTTGAATCGGGCTGACCGATCTTAGGGTGTTTTTTGTTAATTTCAGCTGAACTTCAAGCCTTAGGCCAACTTCAAACAGGTGACAATTTCTATCGTCATGTCCGTTTATATAGGCGCGGACAGAGAGCATGGCCCAAAGCAGCGAAAGCAAACGGATCACTGTCCATTTAATTGTTCATTTGAAATACTACTCCAGTTCTCCTTTGCCTCCCATGCATGCTGTGTGAAAATAATTCTTATACTTTCTCCTTCACGGTTTGCAGGGCGCCTAATCAAATTTGGTTATTTTCAAAACTATAATGTTTCTAGGCGCATACGAATTAATTATTAATTAATGTGACAGCTTTCCTCCCAACTTTCTATGCATGCAGTAGTCTTCCATCAATGCATGCGCCTTCACCGCTCATTAATAGGCCTAATTTTCAGCCAATACGTATACGCCTAGGTCCGTGAGATTTTTATAGAGCGCCCTGCAAACCGTGAAGAAGGTAGTATTGATTACCGCATCTATCAAGGCAAAATTTACGTCTCTCTTGTTTTCCACGGCCAACGGAGGATCACCTAGGTTCTAGAGTTTTGCTAATTTAGCCCTATAATTCGGAATGGAGGGAGTACAAATAGTAAATAAGGCTAGTAAAGAAAAGTCTATTCTCACGAAAATACTGCGCTCAATCGCTTCACACCCAACCCCCCATAGAACTAAATTCCACTTGATGGACAACAAAATAATGGCGGGCATAGAGACAAAGTGTCTAAACACCCTAGCATTTCGTTCTTTCAAAAATTCGCAAGAGGCAAGCATAAGGAAAGATGAGACGGCAGCCATCGGATAGAGCACCACTTTACTGAGTTGAAGTTGTTCCTCTAAGACTAGTCACAATGAGAAGTATCATATAGTAATAACATGTATATAATACTAATATATGATATCATCTTTACACTAGTAGGAAAAGTCATATCCATGGCACACCTAAAATAGGGTCAGTGGCGCATGTCTCGTGTGCCACTGATATTTTTATTCGTGGTGCACCTAGACGTGCGCCATGGATAAACCCACTTATCCGTAGCGCATGGGGGTATGGCACGCCACTGATAGCGATTTTAAATTTTAAAAAGGCGGAATGTGAAAAATTATCCGTGGCGCATGTGGGCATGGTGCGCCACAGATAAAATTTTCAAATTTCACAAAAAGGTTGAATCTAGATCTGTCGCCGCCGGTGTCTCCTCCAGCTGTCGCCTCGTCGTCGTCATGTCGTGTCGTGTCGCTGCGGCCACAGCCGTGGCCGAGCCGGAGGAGGAGAAAGAGGAGGAGGAGAGTAGGAAGAGGAGGAGAAAGAGAGGAGGAGGAGAGGAGAAAGAACAAGAGAGGAGGAGGAGAGAAGGAACAAGAGAGGATGAGGATAGGAGAAGGGAATGAGGAAGAAGAGAGGAGAAGGAGGAGTAGGAAGAGGAAAAAGAGAGGAGAGAAATAATAGGAGAGGATAAGGAGGAAGAAGAGAGGATGAGGAGAGGTCATCGGGATTCAAATTTGAATCCCGCCAAAGCTTATCCGTAGAGCACTACATGGTGGTGCGCCACTCGTAAGTGGTCTCTATTTTTTTATAGGAAAAAACGATCTTTTGACCATAACTTTTTACTTCTATCGAATTTTAAAAATCTAAAAATATCTCTAAACGACCTTCGGTCGTTGCGAGCGGATGCAAAATCTTGTTCTCGTTATTTTGGTCTATTAAACGTTTTTGACATCATATGCAAAAGTTATGACCGTTTTATCATGCCATAATGTTTTTTTGCAAAAAAAAATTGAAATTCATATTTGTTATTTTTCCTACAAACTAGACCACATAACCAACCTATATATGAAAGGATTTTATTTTTAAAGTGTTTTTCATTTTCTTTAGCTTTTTGCAAAACTAAAAAGACGATCCAGAGAGGGGGATGTGAGAGCAGTTTTTTGTGAACTTATCTGTGACGCACCTCTATTGTATGCGCCATAGGTAACCCAGGTCAGTGGTGTAGGGTTCGCAGCATAGAAAACAAAATTTTTCCTACGATGGGAACATCTATGTACCAAGATCTATCTACTAGATACAAGCAACGGGGGGATATACATCCATAGAATGCATATCCTCGAAGACCGAATAGCGTTAACGGGGTTGTACTCGTGGATGATGTAGACGAATGCTTGCCGATCTCGAGATCGTGATGAAGTCCATCTGGTCGAGCCGGTCCAGCACGATCAAGTCCAGCACCTCAAAGCAGTGGTGCATCCGTGATCGCACACACGTACGGGTATCCCGACAACCTCCGCGCTCTCGCTCCAGCGAAGTAGTAGAAGCAACAAATCCTTCCAGAAAAAGCCAACGGGAACATGTATCTCGCTGATCCGAGACCATGGGAAAATTCTAAAGGGGGGAGAGAGATCCTTCGCGAGGAGGTGTACTTTGAGAGGATGAGAGGGGGGCCTTTTATAGGAGAGAGGGGGCACCCAAGGGGCATGGCGCCGAGCCATGGGGGCTGCCCCCACCTCTCCCACATTCATGTGGGTGGAGCTCCCACTCAAAATGAAAAGCCTCCACTCCAATAAAAGAGCCTCCACTCAAAAATCCACTCACATGCATTAAATTTCCACCAAATTTAATGTAAGTTCTCATTTAAATAAAACTCTTTTATTTATTTATTCAGAATTTTGTTAATTACTTTAATTAACAAACATTCACATAAAACCCCTTGCTAGTATTCCATTTCACATGCAGAACCAGTTTCAGCAATTTCAACCGAAACAGTTTCGGTGTCTAGTGAAATAAATTCCTACGCTTTCCTTTTCTTTTTCTGGCATATCATTTGCTCCGAATGGTGTCAGTATCCCTTAAGTGTGTCACCCTACGGTTCGCGAATAATGCGGACATGATCGAGACCCTTCTCCGATCAATAATCAGTAGCGGGACCTGGAGATCCATACTGACTCCCACACATTCAACGATGACTTCTGTGATCGTGTGAACCTTTTACGCTAGTATCTTAATCCCTTTGTTTCATGATATATTACATGTCCGAGATTCGATCATCGGTATCTCCATACCTAGTTTGATCTCGTCACCGACATGCACTATTTTCTCGTTCCCGTGATATAACATTCTAGTGTTCAAATCACTTGCTTGCAAGCTAATCAATGTGATATCACCGAGAGGGCCCAGAGCATATCTATCCGTCATCGGGATGAACAAATTCCACTCTCGATCCATGGGTCTCAACATAACACTTTAGTAGTTATGAAGCCATCTTTATAATCACCCAGTTACGGTGTGACGTTTGATGTCAACAAGAAACTCTTCCGGTGTTAGTGATTGACATGATCTCATGGTCTAAGGATTAGGATCACTTCGTAAGTTGTTATAGCAATATAAACTCAATGACTTTGATCGTAATGCTATACTTCGGATGAATGTTCATCACATCATTACACTAATGTTGTGACCTTGTTATTAACAACATCCAATATCCATGATTAGGAAACTTTGATCATCTTGTTAATCAACGAGCTAGTTTATAAGAGAGGCATAACTAGGAACTTCCTTTTTGTTTATTAAACACACATGTATTAACGTTTCCGTATTAATACAATTATAGCATGTAAAATAAACATTTATCATAAATAAGGAATACGATAATACCACTTTATTATTACCTCTCGGGCATATTCCCTTCAGTCTCCTACTTGCACTAGAGACAATAATCTAGTTTGAAAACTTTGCGTTTTGAACACCTATGGCTTTCTGGTGTTCCATATACGCAACTGCAAGTGGTTAACATAATCTATGGATCTGACACTTTCAGGTCCGTGTGTATTTGCATGTCTTTGCGTCTTCACGCATCACTCATTCTCCAATGAGATGGCATTGTATAAATTTGGTCTTTCGGTGAGACCTTTAGTTCCTTGGGGTTAAAACACGTCGATACTATTGTCATACAATATATCTTTAGTGTTAGCCCATCGCGAACCACACCTTAGTTTGATAACAAACTACTTGACACAAATTCCCTCCTTTGCTGCTACTATAGCAGTCATATACTTAGCCTTTTGTTGTAGTATTCGTCACAATGTCTTAACTTTGGAATACATCCAAATCCATCATGAAAACTCCTTTCCATTTCATTGTGCCACTCATAGTTTAAGTTCAGATAAACTTAATTTGTATCATGTGACAAAAATAGTATCACTGTAACACTTTACAATGAACTATTTGTAATTGTTTGTCACCTCTACACAAATATATTTATTAGTTCTTCCAAAAGATCATAAGAATATCCTTACTATAGTCCAATGATCATTTTACGATTCATTCTGGTATATGCTCATAACACTTAGAGCATATGACATATCTGGATGTGTACATATCATGGTATGATTGATCAAAACATTCTTGTGATTTCACTCATCAAGTGTCAAAGCACTTGAATCTTGTTTCACTTATCAAGTGTCGATACACTTGAATCTTGATTCAATTCCTTTCCATGCGACAAGAACCGTTTCTAGTCGTTTCTATATTGAACTCCTTCAATATCTCATATGTACGTTTGGCACAACCATATTAGCGTCACAGTCTATCCACTATAGACATTCATGCTAAATATTCGGGTTTTGCCTAATTCTTTCATCAAAATGAAATTCTTAACCATTGTCAATAAAAGATACATTATTTCTAATCAACAAGATGTCATCCACATAATGTATTAGAAATATGTCTCAGCGCTCCCACTTAATTTCTTGCAAATGCAAGCATCTTCATCGTCTCCTGATGAAAACTCCTTTTCATCACGGTGAAGATTCCAACTCCACGATGCTTACTTCAACCATTGAAGTTTGCATGCCCTTTTAGCATCCTTTGAATTTAACAAAACCCTTTGGACCGTGTCATGTACACGTCCTAGTTAACCATTCTATTAGAAGAACTTTGTTTTGTTTATTCATCTATCATATACCAAATTATATGTAGTGGTTGCTACTTTAATCCGTCCAGACTAAATATCGCTATGAAAGATCAAATCTTGTCATAGTCAACTCTTTGAACATTGTCATAAAATACCTTACGACATGTCGACTATTTCATAGATGTGAGGGTCTTCCAAGTTCAAAACTTGATTTCTCGTGTATGGAACTATCACGGACTTTATGGCTTCAAGCCATTTGATGGAGTCAGGGCCCATCATCGCTTCTTTGTATGTAGTCGGTTCATCATTGTCAAACAATAATGATTTACTCTCAAATCTTAGCATTTGATTTGTTTATCCGACCGACTTGGTTCAATAAGAACTTAGATCTCCGTGACCACAACCTTTGAGGCACATAAGCTATGAGCATTATGGCCGCCTCCGGAACCATTTCCGGCGCTGCGCAACTCAGCACATTTAGCTAAGGTTTGTTAACCTTATCAAAGTTCTATTGTCCTCCCACTTAACTTTTACGAAAAATTCCTTTTTCAAGAAACTTCACGTTTCAAGCGACAAACCCTTTTGTCCTCGGTGTTATGGAGGAATAACCAATTGTTATTCGAAATAACCTACAAAGACATGCTCATCCTACTTTGGTTGTAAACATCTTACTTGTGTTTAGTATACCAAAATTTAAGAAATGACAACTTGGGTTTTACCCCAAACCATAACTCATATGGTGTCATTTCAACGGATCAAGATGGAGCTCTTTTCAGTGTAAAAGCGGAAGTCTCTAAAGCTTTTAATCTTTTGAAAACATAATGACAGTTTTATAAATAACACCTTTGATCCAACCATGTCAAACAAGGTTTCATTACAAATCTCAAACACTCCATACTCCTATGGTGTTTCGGGAGATGTAAATCTAGGTGTTTTGCTAAACTTGCAACTCAAATAAATCCCTTTATGATAAAATCATAATTAATTTATTTTCTTGTTACACTTGTAACTCAAATAAATCCCTTATGATAAAATCATAAACTATTTATTTTCTTGTTACAATGATTTTTCACTTCATCTTGAAAGTCTTTGAAACATTTTCAAATATTTCATACTTCTTTCTCATTAAGTGAACATTCACTCAAATTTCCGGAGAAAGCATATGAAGTTGAAATCCATCGCTTACGACTATACTTAATAGACTACATACATCGATATGTATAAATTCCAATAATTTAGTTGTTCGTTCTTCTTTGGCCTTTGAACGATGTTTTAATTATCCCGAGGAAAGTCTCACAGGCGTCACTTGATCAAATCAAAGACTACAAAAATCCATGAAAATGGAGATTCTTCATGTTTTCTTTCCAATATAATTTAAACAGCGATGTCACTTCGTAAGTGATCTTTCAATCATTTGTCTTGCGACATTTTAGCATTAGCTTTATGGATGTGATTTCTCCAACTAGATTTGTAAATCATCCATCTAATATGGAATATGGTAATTATTTGAACAACCTTTGTTCTCATAATACCTGATTTAAATAACAATTATTAAAACAAATCTTGAAGTCAAGCTTTGATGTCAACGAGAAATACAAACAACGGTTTGTTTGTTTTCGATGAACATCATCACATATTCTCTTGCTAGTTACTTAGGCCATTGTGGTTCATGAATTGCGTCGTTCCGTATGAAATTTCATACCAACCAATTCGGTATACAATACCTAAGAACCACATTGTTTAACAAGCAAAAAATACAACCATAACATGTATATCATATATATACCTAAATTCGATATTTCCAATCTTTTCTTTTCTGCCAAGTATATTTTACAGATTCTCTTCTAGCATTTCCTTTTCCTTTTAAAAGAATCTATCAACATCAAAAGTGGCGCCATATACATGACACATAGTCCAAAGCGTGTATATTCAAATAATAATACCTTTGGACTTGCACTTTGAAGTAGATCACCATCATCAAATGATCGGCGTTCTTTCAAAATCCATTCTTTAGTAATCTTTTAGTATAGTAAACACTTTACATACATCTTCTATTCATCCTTATCATGAAGACTTTCATGATCAAGCTACTGTAGCTTATAAAGGTGAATCGTGAGTATAACATTACTTTCCAAAACCCTTTTGGATGATTAGGATGTCTAGCATCTCCAACCTTTGTAAATTCTCATCCAATATGAGAACATATATTATACTCTATCATATTGCAACCAAAACACTGTTTCAGATATCGTTATATCTGTCACACATGATGGTTTCTGAAACAATTCTTTCAGCTCCTAGATAAACTTGATATTAAAACAATCAAGAATCATAGAGGCAAACATGATACTTAAGATACTAACACTGGAATTGTTACTCCCGATTTAATACCAATTATTAAATTTCACGGAGTAAATAGAGTTTGCTGAAAGTTTGCAATAGGACTTTAAACTTTAGATTGACACTCAACACAATACGATACCAGTTCGTAAAGTATATATCCAGAATTCTATAGTTCTATTATCTCAATTACAACTATGCATAATGTGGTGAACGAATGCCAATGACTACAACAAATTATGCAAATTCACTTTGATTTAATTTATGATAAATTGAGTTCTACTAATCCAAATTAGAAATTAACTTCCACTCAAAAACGACATCCCTCGTGCCTTTTTGGTGATTACATGAACCAAATCCACTACACCAAGTCCGATCATCACGTGAGTCGGTGTAGCTTCAAAGGCGAGCATCCATATGGTCATCATACCAAAAACATATGACTCACGCTTAACCTTTCGGTCCGTGTGCACCGTGGTATGATCACTATCATACCTTTATGTGTAAGGCCAAGGTCTATAGAACTTACACGCTATGTGTGTTGTAAGAGTATCATCTCATACTTTTACTTACAACATCACCATATCATAACACTAGCCCATCAACAATCTGAACTAGATGCCTCTAATTTATCCATTGCAAGTTTTACGTGGCTTAGGGCTTTCGAAGATAGAACCGTTCTTACCTATGAACATGAACCACAACGAGGATAACCAAATTGTTGACAACTCGTTGCAAATTAGATATTGACTATAGTAGGAGAGACAGACACCCGCTAGCCACTTATGCAAAACTAGTTGCATGTCAAGCGTGGAACAGGTCTCATGTGCGAGGACATGTAAAGTTTGTCCAGGCCGCTTCATCCCACTATGCCACCAATATCCAAAGTACAACTAAGAAGCAATAAAATAATCATCATCGCCCACATACTCATATGTGTACTACCCGTGCAAAGCATCTACGCATAGATCCGGCTCTGATACCACTGTAGGGTTCGCAGCATAGAAAACAAAAATTTTCCTACGATGGGAACATCTATGTACCAAGATCTATCTACTAGATAAAAGCAACGGGTGGATATACATCCATAGAATACATACCCTCGAAGACCGAATAGCGTTAACGAGGTTGTACTCGTGGATGATGTAGACGAACGCTTGCCGATCTCAAGATCGTGATGAAGTCCATCTGGTCAAGCCGGTCCAGCACGATCAAGTCCAGCACCTCAAAACAGTGGTGCATCCGTGATCGCACACACGTACGGGTACCCCGACAACCTCCGCGCCCTCGCTCCAGCGAAGCAGCGGAAGCAACAAATCCTTCTAGAAAAAGCCACCGGGAACATGTATCTCGCTGATCCGAGACCATGGGGAAATTCTAAAGGGGGGAGAGAGATCCTTCGCGAGGAGGTGTACTTTGAGAGGATGAGAGGGGGGCCTTTTATAGGAGAGAGGGGGGCACCCAAGGGGCATGTCGCCCAGCCATGGGGGCTGCCCCCACCTCTCCCACATTCATGTGGGTGGAGCTCCCACTCAAAATGAAAAGCCTCCACTCCCATAAAAGAGCCTCCACTCAAAAATCCACTCACATGCATTAAATTTCCACCAAATTTAATGCAAGCTCTCATTTAAATAAAACTCTTTTATTTATTTATTCAGAATTTTGTTAATTACTTTAATTAACAAACATTCACATAAAACCCCTTGCTAGTATTCCATTTCACATGCAGAACCAGTTTCAGCAATTTCAACCGAAACAGTTTCGGTGTCTAGTGAAATAAATTCCTACGCTTTCCTTTTCTTTTTCTGGCATATTATTTGCTCCGAATGGTGTCAGTATCCCTTAAGTGTGTCACCCTATGGTTTGCGAATAATGCGGACATGATCGAGACCCTTCTCCGATCAATAATCAGTAGCGGGACCTGGAGATCCATACTGACTCCCACACATTCAACGATGACTTCTGTGATCGTGTGAACCTTTTACGCTAGTATCTTAATCCCTTTGTTTCACGATATATTACATGTCCGAAATTCGATCATCGGTATCTCCATACCTAGTTTGATCTCGTTACCGACATGCACTCTTTTCTCGTTCCCGTGATATAACATTCTAGTGATCAAATCGCTTGCTTGCAAGCTAATCAATGTGATATCACCGAGAGGGCCCAGAGCATATCTATCCGTCATCAGGATGAAAAAATTCCACTCTCGATCCATGGGTCTCAACATAACACTTTAGTAGTTCTGAAGCCATCTTTATAATCACCCAGTTACGGTGTGACGTTTGATGTCAACAAGAAACTCTTCCGGTGTTAGTGATTGACATGATCTCATGGTCTAAGGATTAGGATCACTTCGTAAGTTGTTATAGCAATATAAACTCAATGACTTTGATCGTAATGCTATACTTCGGATGAATGTTCATCACATCATTACACTAATGTTGTGACCTCGTTATTAACAACATCCAATGTCTATGATCAGAAAACTTTGTTCATCTTGTTAATCAACGAGCTAGTTTATAAGAGAGGAATAACTAGGAACTTCCTTTTTGTTTATTAAACACACATGTATTAACGTTTCCGTATTAATACAATTATAGCATATAAAATAAACATTTATCATAAATAAGGAATATGATAATAACCACTTTATTATTGCCTCTCAGACATATTCCCTTCAAGTGGCGCACCTTATAGTGGTGCGCGTGGTGCACCACGGATACTCGGCCGAAACTTCGTGCGTCACTAATGTGGTACTTATCTGTGGCGCACACCTATTCCGTGCGCCACAGATATGCCTCCGATGGACGGGGTCGGCCACCAGCGCTGGGGCCCACGTAATAGTGGCGCACCGTTCCAGGAGTGCGCCGCAGGTAAGTGAAGGTCAGTGGCGCATGGTTTCGCCTGTGTGCCACAGATAACTATCCATGGGGCACCCTTTACATGTACGCCACTGATAAGGACCTTGTAGATAAGCATTTTCCTACTAGTGTTATAATGCATAGTATCATATAGTAGTATCATAGTCTTAGTCTATTAATGCTTTTGTAGAATCTCAATGTAAAATTGTGTACAAGATTTATTTGGAATTATTTTTTCTAGTTTTATGTGTTATGATACCGTATCTACCTATGATACCAACACAGTCTCATTCCTCATTAATTGCATATTTTGCATGTATGTAGTGGATGCTAGTACCTATGATACCCCCATTGGGGATGGGTGTCAAAGTCTATCATCCCATGTCGTTCCTTGATGCCCTTACAAATGCGAATAGAGTAGCTACATTTAAACACGATATGAGGCTGATCCTAGTGCTAGTATCATAAGGTGTATCATGCATGCCAACTTGGCAAAAATCTGATGTGGCGTCATAATTAACGAGAGAGAGGTGGTTAAAGTATCATAGGTAGATACAGTATCATAGCACATAAAACTATAAATCATAATAATAAATAAATATTGTACACACATTTTACATAGAGATTTTACAAATCAATAAATATACTACTACTATGATACTACTACATAATAAAATGCACTAAAGACATAGTATCATATGCATGATACTAGTATTATGATACTCCCACTATGACCAGTCTAAGGTGCACGCGGTCTATGGCTCTCTCTTGCATAGTTGGCAAGGACCACAACTCCGGTCTGCCGTCCACACACGATTTTGTAGAATTAACTAAGCGGAGAACTTGCATTTTGGGGGAGGGCAATTGTTCCACACGGTCGGCTTCATGAATGAGGTGGGAGCCATCTCATATTACTGTTGGAGATATTCCCTAGAGGCAATAATAAAAGTCGTTATTATTATATCTTTGTGTTTATGATAAATGTTTACATTCATGCTATAATAGTATTAACCAGAATCATTAATACTTGTGTGATTTGTAACCAGAATCATCCAATTAGCTTGCAAGCATGTGACTGGCTCACAAGGGATCACATATCACGGGAACGAGAAAAGAGTACTTATCGGTAACGAGGTTGAACTAGGTATGCAGAGATATCGATGATCAAACCTCGGATAAGTAAACTATCGCGAGATAAAGGGAAATTGGTATCGTATGTAAGTGGTTCATTCGATCGCAAAGTAATCGTAGAAATATGTGGGAGCCATATGAATTTCCAGATTCCTCTATTGGTTATTGATCGGAGAAGTGTCTCGGTCATGTCCGCACAATTCACAAACCGTAGGGAGACACACTTAAGGATTGTTGTTTAGTAGATATGGAATGTAGGTAGGGATACCAAATGTTGTTCGGAGTCTCGGATGGGATCCCGGATACCACGAGGATATCCAGAATGGTCCGGAGAATAAGATTCATATAAGGAAAGTCCGATTCCGGAGTTCGGGAATGATTTCGATGTTTTCATCGGAGAGGTTCTACAAGATTCATCGGACCAGAAGGGGAATGATCCATGAATGTGTCATGGGTAAGTGGAATGATTGGATCATATCCTAGGTCACTTGTTTTGGGCATTTGCGAGAGAAAATTAAAGCTCTAAATTGAAAGTCAAAAGGGAGGTTTGAAAAGTCAAATTGGAACAATGGTTTCCTAGTGGAAGAAGGAAAGAGTCATTCCTTCAATCCAACTTGGGTTTGGCTTTGGATTCAAAATCTCCCCTCCCAAGGCTGCCCCCCTCTCATAAATAGAGAGGAGGGCTGCCCCAAACACACACCAAGACAGCCCTCCCCACCCCGTGCGCCGCCGCAACCGCCTAGCTGCCACCGCCGCACGCCGCCGCCGGCCTGTCGCCGTTGCCCTAGCCGCCGCCGACTCCTCCTCCTCCACTCCGGCCTTCTAAACCTAGATCGCCGGAAAACCCTAGATCCACCATAACTCGCACCGGCTTAGGCGAAGCCCTGCGGGATCTTCCCTCTACTTCCGACACCACGCCGTCGTGCTGCTGGAATCGCGAGGGGAAAACTACAACCTTCGCTGCCTGCTGGAAAAAGGGAGAGGAAGGTCTTCATCGAGTACCGAACGTGTGACCGATTGCGGAAGCGCTGCCGGAATGCAGCGCCGGAAGGATCGTCTATGCGATCTTGAGATCGGCAAGTGTACGATTACATCACCCACAAGAATCTGCTGTCGTTAACCGCTTTGGAATCTTCAAGGGTGAGTACTCTAATCGACTCGTTGCTACAATCTAGTAGATAGATCTTGGCTTGTTTGTTTGCATGCGGTAGATTTTTTTTGTTTTCCATGCTACGAACCCCTACAGTGGTATCAGATCCGTGTCTATATGTAGATCTGTTGCACAAGTAGAACACAATGGTCATTGTGGGGCGTTGATGCTTTTGTTGTCGATTGCTTCTTGTGTACTTTGCATCTTGCGGGATGATGGGATGAAGCGGCCCGAGCTAACCTTACATGACATCGTTCATGAGACTTGCTCCATGCTTGACATGCAACTTGTATTGCATAAGTGGCTTTGCGGGTGCCTATTTCTCCCAATATAGTTAAGATTCAATTTACAAAGGGTGATTGACAATACTAGTATCAACGTTGTGGTTCTTGTTCGTAAGTTAGAACGACACTTATTAAAAGCCCCAAACCACGTAAAACATGCAAAGAAAATTAGAGGCTTCTAACTTTGTTTTGCAGGGGTGTGCTATGATGTGATATGACCATGATTGTGATAATATATGATGTATGCAATGTTCCTTATTGTAAGTCAGGCAACCGACAGGAGCCATATGGTTGTCTTTTAATTCCGTTAAGACCTGTGTGTCTATTATTCAAAGTAGTTGTAATAGTTGATGCTGGTGGACGACAACCATGAAGCGGCGCCATTGACCTTGACGCTATGCCGGTGATGATGGAGATCATGTTCGTGCTTGAAGATGGAGATCGGAAGCACAAGAAGAAAGGCCATATCATATCACATATTATGAATTGCATGTGATATTAATCCATTTATGCATCTTGTATTGCTTAGTTTGCGATGGTAGCATTATAAGATGATCCCTCAAGCACAAAAATATAAAGTTATAAAGTGTTCATCCTTAGTAAGCACCATTGCTAAAGCTCGTTGTTTTGAAGCACCACGTGATGATCGGTAGTGTTAGATTTTGCGAGTGTATACAACGTGAGCAAGCCAGATTTGCTCATGCGGAAGCTAAGGTTTGATCTTGACGAGCCTAGCATGTATAGACATGGTCTCGGGACATGGATCACCAAAAGGTAAAGCATGAGTCATATAGTAGAGATGATGAGCATGTTGATTGTTCTCCATTGAAGCTACGTCAACTCTCGTGATGATCGGTTTTGATGTGGTGGATTTGGTTCGTGTGATCACTAAAACAATGTGAGGGATATTGTTTTGAGTGAGAGTTCACCTAGATTAATTTAACTATTAATTAGAACTCAATTTGTCATAAACTTAGTCTAAACTATTGCAAATATGTTGTAGATCAATGGCGACCCCTACCATCAATTTTTATGCATTCCTAGAGAAAGAAAAGTTGAAAAACAATGGAAGCAACTTCGCGGATTGGCTCCGCAATTTGAGTATTGTCCTCAATGCTGGTAATTTGACCTATGTGCTGGATGCACCACTGGGTGACCCACCTGCAGCTGATGCTACCGATGAGGTAAAGAATGTTTTGCTCGCTCGGAAGAATCAGTACTCCACAGTTTAGTGTGCTATCTTGTATGGTTTGGAATCGGAGCTTCAGAAAAGGATTGAGAACCATGACCCACATGATATTGTCCGTGAACTCAAAATGATATTTGAGGCTCACACGGTAGTTGAGAGTTATGAGGCTTCTAAAAAGTTCTTTAACTGCAAGATGGAAGAGGGCAGCTCCGTTAGTGAGCACGTGCTTAAGATGTCTAGCCACGCAACAAAGCTTCAAAGCTTGGGTATAATGATTCCTAATGCTTTGGGGATTCACCGTGTCCTGCAATCACTACCACCAAGTTACAAGAACTTTGTGATGAACTACAATATGCAAAACATGGACAAGTCGTTGCCTGAAATCTTCTCCATGTTAAAGTCTGCGGAAGTGGAGATCAAGAAAGAGCACCAAGTGTTGTTGGTCAATAAGACCACCAAATTCAAGAAGCAAGGCAAGTCTAAGAAAAAGGGAAACTACAAGAAGGGCGGTAAGAAAGTTACCGCGCCGGCGAAGAAGACCAAGGCTGGGCCTAAGGCTGATACTGAGTGCTTTTACTGCAAGGGATAAGGTCAATGGAAGCGAAATTGTCCTAAGTACTTGGCGGATTTGAAGAACGGCAACATCAAGAAGAAAGGTATATCCGATATACATGTTATTGATGTGTATCTCACTAGTACTCGTAGTAGTGCCTGGGTATTTGATACTGGTTCGGTTGCTCACATTTGTAACTCGAAACAGGTGCTACAGAATAGACGGAAACTAGCGAAGAATGAGGTGACGATGCGCGTTGGAAATGGATCAAAGGTTCATGTGATCGCGATCGGCACGCTACCTGTTCATCTACCATCGGGATTAGTTTTATACTTAAATAATTGTTATTTGGTGCCTGCGTTGAGCATCAACATTATATCTGGATCATGTTTATTGCGAGACGGTTACTTGTTTAAGTCCGAGAATAATGGTTGTTCGATTTATATGAGTAATATGTTTTATGCACATGCACCTTTGATAGATGTTCTATTCTTATTGAATCTCGATTGTAGAAATACACATATTAATAACATTGAAGCTAAACGTTTGAAATTGAACGATAACTCGACCTATATGTGGCACTGTCGTCTTGGTCACATTGGAGTGAAGCGTATGAAGAAACTCCATTCCGATGGACTTCTTGAATCACTTGATTTCGAATCACTTGAAAGATGCGAGGCATGTCTGATGGGTAAAATGACTAAGACTCCATTTTATGGTATGATTGAGCGAGCTACAGACTTATTGGAAATCATACATACCGATGTGTGTGGACCAATGAGTGTAGCATCGCGCGGTGGTTATCGTTATGTTCTTACCTTCACGGATGATTTGAGTAGATATGGGTATATCTATTTCATGAAACATAAGTCCGAGACTTTCGAGAAGTTTAAGGAATTTCAAAGTGAGGTAGAGAATCAAAGTAACAAGAAGATTAAATTTCTACGATCTGATCGTGGAGGTGAATATCTAAGTTACGAGTTTGGCGAGCATTTGAAGAAATGCGGAATACTTTCACAATTGACACCGCCGGGAACACCACAACGTAATGGTGTGTCCGAACATCGTAATCGAACTCTCTTAGATATGGTCCGTTCTATGATGTCACTTACAGATTTACCGCTATCATTTTGGGGTTATGCGTTAGAAATAGCCGCATTCACTTTAAATAGGGCACCATCTAAATCCGTTGAAACGACATCGTATGAATTATGGTTTGGGAAGAAACCTAAATTGTCGTTCCTTAAAGTTTGGGGTTGCAAAGCTTATGTAAAGAAGTTACAGCCCGACAAGCTTGAACCCAAAGCGGAAAAATGCGTCTTCATAGGATACCCTAAGGAAACTATTGGGTATACCTTCTATCATAGATCCGAGGGCAAAATCTTCGTTGCCAAGAATGGATCCTTTCTAGAGAAGGAGTTTCTCTCGAAAGAAGTGACTGGAAGGAAGGTAGAACTCGACGAGGTTGTTGAACCTTCTCTCGAACTTGAGAGTAGCGCAGCACCGGAAGTAGTTCCTATGGCGCCTACACCAATAAGAGAGGAATCTAATGATGTTGATCATGAAAGTTCGATTGAAGTTAGTACGAAACCTCGCAGGTCAACGAGAACTCGTACCACTCCTGATTGGTATGATCCCGTTATGAATGTCATGTTGGTGGACAACACCGATGACCCTGTGACATATGAGGAAGCGATGATGAGCCTAGATTACAATAAATGGCAAGAAGCCATGAAATCTGAGATTGGATCCATGTACGAAAACCAAGTATGGACTTTGGTGGAATTACCGGATGGCCGAAAGGCTGTCGAGAACAAATGGATTTTCAAGAAGAAAACAAATGCTGATGGTAATGTTACTGTCTATAAAGGTCGACTTGTCGCAAAAGGGTTTCGACAAATTCAAGGAGTTGACTACGATGATACTTTCTCACCGGTAGCGAAGCTAAAGTCTGTGAGGATTTTGTTAGCAATCGCTACATATTATGATTATGAGATATGGCAAATGGATGTCAAAACGGCATTCCTCAATGGAGACATTGATGAAGAGTTATATGATGCAACCCAAAGGTTTTGTCGATCCTAAAGATGCTAATAAGGTATGCAAACTTCAACGGTCCATTTATGGATTGAAGTAAGCATCCCGAAGTTGCAATCAACATTTTGATAAGGTAATCAAAAGCTTTGGATTTATACAAACTTATGGAGAAGCTTGTATTTACAAGAAAGTGAGTGGGAGCTCTGTAGCATTCTTAATACTATATGTAGATGACATATTGTTGATTGGGAATGATGTAGACCTTCTTAATAGTGTCAAGGATTATTTGAATAATAGTTTTTCAATGAAAGATCTTGGCGAAGCAGCTTACATATTAGGCATAAAGATTTAGAGAGATAGATCAAGACGCCTAATATCATTGTCACAAAGTACATATTTGGACAAAGTTCTAAAGAGGTTTGGAATGGAAGATAACAAGAAAGGGTTCTTGCCCATGTTGCCCAATACGACCTTGAGCAAAACTCAAAGTCCTGCAACGGCAGAAGATAGAGAAAGGATGAGTAAGACTCCCTATGCCTCAGCCATAGGATCTCTTATGTAGGCCATGCTATGTACTAGACCGGACATTGCATATGCTGTTAGTTTGACTAGCAGATATCAAAGTGATCCAGGAGTGGATCATTGGACAGCAGTCAAAAACATCCTTAAGTACTTGAGAAGAACTAAGGATATATTTCTTTCTTATGGAGGTGATGAACAGCTCATTGTTAATGGTTACACCAATGCTAGTTGTAACACCGATCCGAATGATTCTAAATCTCAATCTGGATACGTATTTACTTTGAATGGTGTAGCAGTTAGCTGGAGGAGTCCAAAGCAAAGCATTGTGGCGAGATCTTCAACTGAATCAGAATACATAGCTGCTCCGGAGGCTTCACAAGAGGCAATATGGATGAAGGAGTTCATTACAGAGCTCGGTGTGGTTCCAAGTGCGCTGGACCCAATGTCTATCTACTGTGATAACATGGGCTCCATAGCCAATGCGCAAGAACCAAGGTCACACAAGAAACTGAAGCACATCAAGCTACGTTTTCACGCTATTCGAGAGCATATCCAAGATGGTGACATAAAGATTTGCAAAGTACACACATATCTGAATGTGGCGGATCCGTTGACTAAACCTCTCCCGAGGGCAAAACATGACCAGCACCAAACTGCCATGGGTGTTCGGTATATTACCATGTAATCTAGATTAGTTGACTCTAGTGCAAGTGGGAGACTGTTGGAGATATGCCGTAGAGGCAATAATAAAATTCGTTATTATTATATCTTTGTGTTTATGATAAATGTTTACGTTCATGCTATAATAGTATTAACCGGAAACATTAATACTTGTGTTATTTGTAAACTAAATTAGAGTCCCTGGTAAAGCCTCTTTGTAATACTAGCTTGTTGGTTGATAGATGATCGTGGTTTCCCGATCATGAACATTGAGATGTTATTGACAACAAGATCATATCATTAGGAGAATGGTATGATGGACATACTCCTATAGATAAGCGTAGCATTAAGATCAAGTCATTTAAATAGTTCGTTTGCTATAAGCTTTCTGATACATAGTAACCTAATTCCTTCAACCATGAGATCATGCTAATCACCATCACCGGAAGGATGATTTGATGACATCGAACACCACACCGTAACTGGGTGGCTATAAAAGTGGCATTGAGTGTTTGGAAAGTATGTGTTGAGGCACATGGATCAAGAGTGGGATTTGTCCATCCATATGACAGATAGATATGCTCTGGGCCCTCTTGGTGGAATGTCATCCAATTAGCTTGCAAGCATGTGACTGGCTCACAAGGGATCACATATCACGAGAACGAGAAAAGAGTACTTATCGGTAACGAGGTTGAACTAGGTATGCGGATATACTGACGATCAAACCTCAGATAAGTAAACTATCGCGAGACAAAGGGAAATTGGTATCATATGTAAGTGGTTCATTCGATTGCAAAGTAATCGTAGAAATATGTGGGAGCCATATGAATTTCCAGATTCCTCTATTGGTTATTGATCGGAGAAGTGTCTCAGTCGTGTCCGCATAATTCACGAACCGTAGGGAGACACACTTAAGGATTCAATGTTGTTTAGTAGATATGGAATGTACGTAGGGATACCGAATTTTGTTCGGAGTCTCGGATGGGATCCGGGATATCACGAGGAGATACGGAATGGTCCGGAGAATAAGATTCATATAAGGAAAGTCCGATTCCGGAGTTTGGGAATGATTTCAATGTTTTAATCGGAGAGGTTCTAAAAGGTTCTAGAAGATTCACCGGACCGGAAGGGGAATGGTCCATGAATGTGTCATGGGTAAGTGGAATGATTGGATCATATCCTAGGTCACTTGGTTTGGGAATTTGCGAAAGAGAATTAAAGCTCTAAATTGAAAGTCAGAAGAGAAGTTTGAAAAGTCAAACTGGAACAATGGTTTCCTAATGGAAGAAGGAAAGAGTCCTTCCTTCAATCCAACTTGGGTTTGGGTTTGGATTCAAACTCTCCCCTCCCAAGGCTGCCTCCCTCTCATAAATAGAGGGGGAGGGCTGCCCCAAACACACACAAGAGCCATCCCTCCCCACCCCGTGCGCCGCCGCCGACACCTCCTCCTCCTCCCGGCCTTCTAAACCTAGATCCCCTGGAAACCCTAGATCCACCATAACTCGCACCAGCTTAGGCGAAGCCCTGTGGGATCTTCCCTCTACTTCTGACACCACGCCGTCGTGCTGCCGGAATTGCGAGGGGAGAACTACAACCTCCGCTGCCTGCTAGAACAAGGGAGAGGAAGGTCTTCATCGAGAACCGAACGTGTGACCGACTGCGGAAGCGCTGCCGGAATGCAGCGTCGGAGGGATCGTCTATGCGATCTTGAGATCGCCAAGTGTACGACTACATCACCCATGAGAATCTGCTCTTGTTAACCGCTTTGGAATCTTCGAGGGTGAGTACTCTAATCGATTCGTTGCTACAATCTAGTAGACAGATCTTGGCTTGTTTGTGTGCATGCGGTAGAAATTTTTGTTTTCCATGCTACGAACCCCTACACTTATATCACGGGAACGAGAAAAGAGTACTTATCAGCAACGAGGTTGAACTAGGTATGCAGAGATACCGACGATCAAACCTCGGATAAGTAAACTATCGTGAGACAAAGGGAAGTTGGTATCGTATGTAAGTGGTTCATTCGATCGCAAAGTAATCGTAGAAATCTGTGGGAGCCATATGAATTTCCAGATTCCTCTATTGGTTATTGATCGGATAAGTGTCTCGGTCATGTCCGCATAATTCACGAACCATAGGGAGACACACTTAAGGATTCGATGTTGTTTAGTAGATATGGAATGTAAGTAGGGATACCGAATGTTGTTCGGAGTCTCGGATGGGATCCGGGATATCACGAGGAGATCCGGAATGGTCCAGAGAATAAGATTCATATAAGGAAAGTCCGATTCCGGAGTTCGGGAATGATTTTGATGTTTTCATCAGAGAGGTTCTAGAAGATTCATCGGACCGGAAGGGGAATGGTCCATGAATGTGTCATGGGTAAGTGGAATGATTGGATCATATCCTAGGTCACTTGGTTTGGGCATTTGCGAGAGAAAATTAAAGCTCTAAATTGAAAGTCAAAAGGGAGGTTTGAAAATTCCAACTGGAACAATGGTTTCCTAGTGGAAGAAGGAAAGAGTCCTTCCTTCAATCCAACTTGGGTTTGGGTTTGGATTCAAACTCTCCCCTCCCAAGGCTGCCCCCTCTCATAAATAGAGGGGGAGGGCTGCCCCAAACACACACAAGAGCCAGCCCTCCCCACCCCATGCGCCGCCGCCTAGCGCCGCCACGCCGCCGCCGACACCTCCTCCTCCTCCTTCCAGCCTTCTAAACCTAGATTGCCGGGAAACCCTAGATCCACCATAACTCGCACCAGCTTAGGAGAAGTCCTGCGGGATCTTCCCTCTACTTCCGACACCACGCCGTCGTGCTGCCGGAATCACGAGGGGAGAACTACAACCTCCGCTGCCTGCTGGAACAAGGGAGAGGAAGGTCTTCATCGAGAACCGAACGTGTGACCGACTGCGGAAGCGCTGCCGGAATGCAGCGTCAGAGGGATCATCTATGCGATCTTGAGATCGGCAAGTGTACGACTACATCACCCACGAGAATCTTCTCTCGTTAACCGATTTGGAATCTTCGAGGGTGAGTACTCTAATCGACTCGTTGCTACAATCTAGTAGATAGATCTTGGCTTGTTTGTTTGCATGCGGTAGAATTTTTTGTTTTCCATGCTACGAACCCCAACAATTTCACCATATAGGCCAAGGGTATAAAATATATTCCATCATTCACGTGCGTCCAAACAATCGAATCCCTAGTGCCATCGGTAAGTTTGATCTCTTGAAGCTTTCTCCAAAGTGTGAAGAACTTGGAAATGTGAAGGACCGGTATGCCACCTCTCAAGATTAAGTTCCTTATCCAAAAATCATCACTTAGGGCCTTGTGAACCGTGAAGTTCTTTTGCTCGAAGATATCTGTTGGAATTTGATGAGTTTTGGGTTGTTGGCCCATTAGACAAATTCTGAAATTCTCTTTGGCCCACTTGTGCATGGCAGCATATGGCTGTGCTAGTGGTGCTAAAGTTTAGTCCCACATTGCTAGTTGAAGGAGAGTTGGACCACCTTATATAGTAGAGTGTTGCACCGCTCACTAAGGTGTGATAAGGAGAGAAGCCCTCGCGCACTCCTCCTCCGATGCCGCCCGCCTCGCCACGCCTCGCCTCACCTCACCTCGCCTTGTCACGACGCGCGCCGCTGGTCCGAGCTTTATTTTGCTGGTTGGGAAAAGTAGTTATGAGTCATAACGGACGCGTTAATTATAGTCGTTTCCAGTTTTTATGGACGTGGGTTGTTAGACGTGGGCTCTGTCCCATGATCTTCCAAACCTGCACTATATAAGCGTCTGCGCTAAACCTAAGTCTTCCCCATCCCGGCTTGCGGCGTGCACCGCAGATCGGGACAGTAGGCCTCTGGAACCCCGCCTCTCGTGAACCTGTATGGGTGAGGGGCGATCAGGTTTTTGGGGAGCTCTCAAGCGCGACTACTAGAAACCATGACGTCGTTCGACGATGAGTTCCCGAACGACGACTTCTTCCCGGACATCAGCGACCTCTTCGGCAACCTCAACATGGGTGATAGCTCTGCTGCTGCTACTGCCGCAACTGCATCGTATTTGATCTCAATCTCTCTCTTTCGGATTATGCTAGAGTTTCTAGTTCTAGCATTTGGTGTAGATGTGATAGGTTTATATCCTATAGATGTAATCTATTCATCTACTTTGTTGATCTGCATAATTGGTTTTAGTACTATTTGTATGATCATGATTTATTTATTATTCAGATTAAATTGTATGGATTATTGCTTATATTTCCAACAATCCAAAAACCTGATTATAGGCAAGTGAATTCCACTGGTGTAGTCGCAGCTACTAGGCCGCCTCCTTTTGATGGCATGCACTATAAGAGATGGCGCAAGAGAGCAGTCCTCTGGTTTGAAAACCTGAACTGCTATAGCGCCACTCTTGGCAAGCCTGAAGGAGATCTTTCTGCTCAACAGGAAGCGACCTTTAAGAAAGCCGATACCATGTTTATGGCGGCTTTGTTCAGTGTTCTTGGGGACAACATTGTTGTCCCGTATATGTCATTTGATAATGGCAAGGACGCGTGGGAAGCGCTCGAGGCCAAGTTTGGGGTCTCGGACGCTGGCACTGAGTTGTATGTCATGGAGCAATTCTATGATTACAAGATGGTTGGTGAGCGCTCCGTCGTTGAGCAAGCTTATGAGATACAATCACTTACAAAAGAACTTGAGCAGTTCAAGTGTTCCTTACCAGACAAATTTGTGGTCAGTGGCATTATTGCCAAGCTTCCTCCCTCGTGGAGGAACTTTGCTACTTCTCTGAAACATAAGAGACAAGAGTTTTCCGTTACGGATCTCATTGGGTCTCTTCATGTGGAAGAGAAGGCGAGAGCAAAGGACAAAACTGCTCGAGGATTTGAGGAAGGTTCTACTGCCAATTTGGTGCAGAGGAAAAACTTCCAATCCCACAAGTTCAAGAATAAGAACAAAACTGAAGGAAAGGGGAAGTTTGATGGCAAGAACAAGGCCACACACTCAACCAACTTCAAGAAGAAAAATGATAAGAGGAAAGGCTCTTGCCACGTCTGTGGTGATCCTGATCATTGGGCTCCTAGCTACCCTAATCGCTTTGACAAGCGTCCACATGGGAACAGTGGCAAGGACGCTAATATTGTTATTAGCGATACTGAGATGAAGGATGTTGGGTACGGTATTTTACCTACTATCCTTTCAGTATGTCATTCTCCTGATTGGTGGATAGCCACGGGTGCTAATACACATGTATGTTCTGATATTTCCATGTTTTCCTCTTATCAGGTCTCAAGGACTTCTTCCGTGCTGATGGGAAATGGCTCACGTGCTTCTGTTCATGGTGTTGGTACGGTAAATCTGAAGTTTACTTCGGGGAAGACCGTACAGCTGAAGAATGTGCATCACGTTCCCTCCATCAATAAGAATCTCGTCAGCGGATCGCTTTTATGCCGAGATGGCTTTAAGTTGGTTTTTGAGTCCAATAAAGTTGTAATTTCTAAGTATGTACAATTTTTTGGAAAGGGTTATGAGTGTGGAGGTCTGTTCCGCTTTTCTTTGTCAGACTCATGTACCAAAGTTATTAATCATGTGTGCAATGATAATGAGTCCAATGTTTGGCATTCACGACTCTGTCATATTAACTTTGGTTGCATGACGCGGCTAGACAATATGAGTTTAATTACGAAATTTACCACTGTCAAAGGTTCTAAGTGCCAAGTTTGTGTGCAAGCAAAGCAACCCCGCAAGTCTCATACGGCTGCGGAACCGAGAAACCTAGCACCACTAGAACTTATACATTCAGATCTTTGTGAGATGAATGGTGTGTTGACAAAAGGTGGAAAAGATACTTTATGACATTGATTGATGACTCCACTAGATACTTCTATATTTATCTTCTGAAATCTAAAGATGAAGCTTTGAACTACTTCAAAATCTATAAAACTGAGGCAGAAAACCAACTTGATCTTAAGATCAAGCGGCTAAGGTCGGATCGTGGTGGAGAGTACTTTTCAAACGAATTTGATTTATTATGCATGGAACATGGTATTATGCATGAGAGGACGCCTCCCTACTCACCTCAGTCAAATGGGATGGACGAAAGGAGAACCACATTCTAACTGATTTGGTTAACGCCATGTTAGATACATCGGGTCTTTCCAAGGAATGGTGGGGGGAAGTGCTAATGACTGCGTGTCATGTCCTAAACCGTGTTCCTGTAAAGGATAAAACCATGACTCCATTTGAGGAATGGGAAAAGAAAAGGCTTAAACTCTCTTACTTACGAACTTGGGGTTGTTTGGCGAAAGTCAATATTCCAATACCCAAGAAGCGAAAGCTTGGACCAAAAACCGTTGATTGTGTTTTTCTGGGATATGCTTTTCATAGCATTGGATATAGATTTTTGATAGTAAAATCTGAGGTATCCTACATGCATGTTGGTACAATTATGGAGTCGAATGATGCGACTTTCTTTGAGGACATCTTTCCTATGAAAGTATGTCTAGCTCATCAAATCAGGAGATGACTAGTTCATCTAGTCAGGAATTTTCTATAATTCCTGAACCTACTATGCCGATAGAACACTCTGATGATCCTGTGGAGAATGACAATGAAGCTCCCAAAAGGAGCAAGAGACAAAGGACTACAAAGTCATTTGGTGATGATTTCATTGTGTACCTTGTGAATGATACTCCCACTTCCATTTCAGAAGCTTATGCATCTCAAGATGTTGACTACTGGAAGGAAGTTGTCCGAAGCAAGATGGACTACAACTTAGCTAATGGTATTTGGGAAGTCGCTGATCGTCCTTATGGGTGCAAACCTGTAGGATATAAGTGGGTGTTCAAGAAAAATCTTAGACCTGATGGTACTATTTAAAAGTACAAGGCACGTCTTGTGGCTAAGGGTTATACCCAAAAAGAAGGTGAAGACTTTTTCGATACCTACTTACCCATAGCCAGATTGACCACTATTCGAGTACTACTATCCTTGGCTGCCTCACATGGTCTTCTCGTTCTTCAAATGGACGTTAAGACAACTTTTCTAAATGGAGAGCTAGATGAGGAAATTTATATGGAGCAGCCTGACGGATTTGTAGTAGATGGTCAAGAAGGAAAGGTGTGTAAGTTAGTGAAGTCTTTGTATGGTCTTAAGAAAGATCCTAAGCAGTGGCACGAGAAGTTTGAAAGAACTTTAACTGCTAAAGGCTTTGTTGTAAATGAAGCTGACAAATGTGTGTACTATCGCCATGGTGGGGGCGAGGGGGTTATTATGTGTCTCTACGTTGATGACATATTAATATTCGGGACCAATCTCGCTGTTATCGAGGAGGTCAAAGATTTCCTATCTCGCTTCTTTGAGATGAAGGACCTGGGAGTGGCTGATGTAATATTAAACATCAAGCTACTAAAGGATGACAATGGTGGAATTACATTGCTTCAGTCTCACTATGTGGGAAAGATATTGAGTCGCTTCGGGTATAGCGACTGCAATTCTTCTCCAACACCTTATGATCCGAGTGTGATACTTCTAAAGAATCGAAGGACTACTAAAGATCAATTGAGATATTCTCAAATTATTGGCTCGCTGATGTATTTAGCCAGCGCCACTAGACCTGACATCTCCTTTGTTGTAAGCAAACTGAGTTCATTTGTGTCAAATCCTGGAGATGATCATTGGCAAGCTCTTGAAAGAGTTTTGCGCTATTTGAAAGGCACTGCGAGTTATGGTATTCACTATACTGGGTATCCACGGGTACTTGAGGGTTATAGTGATTTAAACTGGATATCTGATGCTGATGAGATTAAGGCCACAAGTGGTTATTTGTTCACACTTGGTGGTGGCGCTATTTTCTGGAAGTCTTGCAAGCAAACCATCTTAACGAGGTCAATAATGGAAGCAGAACTCACAGCATTAGACACAACCACTGTTTAAGCAGAGTGGCTTCGTGAGCTCTTGATGGACTTACCTGTGGTTGAAAAACCAATACCCGCCATTCCAATGAACCGTGATAATCAAATTGTGATCATCAAAATAAACGGTTCTAAGGACAATATGAAGTCATCAAGGCATGTGAAGAGGAGATTGAAATCTATCAGGAAACTGAGAAACTCCGGAGTTATTGCGTTGGATTATATCCAATCATCTAAGAATCTGGCAGATCCCTTCACAAAGGGTTTATCACACAATATGATAGATAATGCATCGAGGGAGATGGGTTTGAGACCCACGCTATGAGTTGATCCCAGAGGCAACCCACTCTATGTGATCGGAGATCCCGTGAATTAGAGTTGGGAGACAAGCTGTTGGTCAGCTCAGAGGAGAGTATCCCTATATTATATTTACATCTCCATAAAGATGCAATACTCTCCTAATCTGCATGGCAGGTTGATATTTATCTTAATGTGTTCCAAGTGGCTTTTTATAAGCGGAGATGTCCTGCAGAACATCTCTTGAGGAACACACCTATATGAGTCTAACTGTCAAACGTCGCAGTCCGTGAGAGTTGGGTGCTCTCTAATAAACTCATGAAAGACCCTGGAGTATGACGTATAAGTTCCAAACCGCAGGGAAGCTGACGGTAGCCCTGTAACGGTCTATATTTTGTGTGAAACTAGCGCGCAGAAAACTTGTAGTTTAAGGCATAGTCCACTATTCAAGTTGCTAGCTAGTGTAACATGAAGTTTAACGTGGAAGTTCAAATTAACAGTCTCCACTACACACTGGTATATATAACAATGTTCTGAAATAAAAGTGATGTGGTGTGCCAATGAGACTTTGTGGGAGATTGTTGGAATTTGATGAGTTTTTGGTTGTTGGCCCATTAGACAAATTCTGAAATTCTCTTTGGCCCACTTGTGCATGGCAACATATGGCTGTGGTAGTAGTGCTAAAGTTTAGTCCCACGTTGCTAGTTAAAGGGGAGTTGGACCATCTTATATAGTAGAGTGTTGCACCACTCACTAAGGTGTGACAAGGAGAGAAGCCCTCGCGCACTCTTCCTCAATGCCGCCCGCCTTGCCTCGTCATGACGCGCGCGCGTGTCGCGGGTTGCGGGAATCTCGCCGAGCCGAACTTTATTTTGCTGGTTGGGAAAACTAATTATGAGTCATTAACGAACGCGTTAATTACAGCTGTTTCAAGTCTTTAAGGACGTGGGCTATTAGACGTGGGCTCTGTCCCACGATCTTCCTAACCTGCACTATATAAGCGTCTGCGCTAAACCTAAGTCTTCCCCATCCCGGCTTGCGGCGTGCACCGCAGATCGGGACAGTAGGCCTCCGGAACCCCGCCTCTCGTGAACTTATACGGGTGAGGGGCGATCAGGTTTTTGGGGAACGCTCAAGCGCGACTACTAGCAACCACGACGTCGTTCGACAACGAGTTCCCGAACGACGACTTCTTCCCGGACGTCAACGACCTCTTCGGCAACCTCAACATGGGCGACATCTCTACTGCTTCTACCGCCGCGGCTACTGCCGCAACTGCATCGTATGTGATCTCAATCTCTCTCTTTCGGATTATGCTAGAGTTTCTAGTTCTAGCATTTAGTGTAGATGTGATAGGTTTATTTTCTATAGATGTAATCTGTTCTTCTACTTTGTTTATCTGCATAATTGATTTTAGTACCATTTGTATGATCATGATTTATCAGTTTATTATTCGGATTAAATCATATGGATTATTGCTTATATTTCCAACAATATCAAGACTAGATGGATCAAGGGCTCTCATTCTTCACCCTTCTGGTGGTCTTCGGCTTTGTCATTCTTCATAGTTGGGATTCATCGACTCCCAACGGCCCCTACCCTCCTGTAGTTGGTGTCCATGGAGGGTGTATTGTAGGGATGGAGATGGCCAAGGACGATTTAATAAATCCGAGATGGTTTGATGGTGCTTGGTTTAGGTTTTCTCTTCCTCTGCAATTCTATTGCATTGCTCCTATTTCTGGCTGGCAGTGGTGGCGAGTAAGAGGAGAAAGGCAGTGCAATCACGTGAAGGACTGGGGGAGATCCTGCCTGAAAGAATGAAGTCCCAGTTTGGAGAAGAACGTATGGCGACTGATTACTGCTGTCATGATTTTTGGCCTTGCAGGTGACCTCTCTAGACGCCTCTCTTGGCATCAGTGCAACCTACGATGTGGAGGCCCTTTTCATCAAGCATTTTTGGTGTTCTACGCTCCTTCTGCCCCAACTGGTTCTGTCCTTGGTGTGAGCGAGAGTGACAGGCGGTGGAGCTCCAGTCGTGGCGGTAGAGTTCAAGGACCGGAGTGCGTTTCTATCTTGATTTCCAGAGTTATTTGTGCTAAACCACAAAGCCTTGTATGAGAATCTATGTAACTGTCTAATATTAATTTGGCATTTTCGGGGTCCTTGGTGACCCCCTTCCTTGTTCCAAAAAAAATGGTCTTTGGGCTCGATCCCATTAAGCTAAGGTGCGTGCCAAAATTTTGTGGGTCTTCCGGCTCCAATGACAATATTGATGGAGGCTATAAAAGATACATGTCCTTTTCAGGCATGGGTGCCCCAATCCAACTCAAACGCATTCTGGTTTCGTCCATTCATACCATTGCCATCTAACCCTCAAAGCCCTCGCAATCTTTCCAAGATACAATACTCCAAGCCCTCCCATACACTTTGACCGACATACAATATCCCATTTAGTTTCACATTTCCCTGCTGAGATCTAATCCGAAGCAGCCCATAGGAAAGCATGCCCGAGTTAGAGGATACTTACGTTGCGTCTGAAGTGGTTATGGATTTGATGAGGGCCGTTCTCCCTTGCTATGGTGATGAATTTTCCTTGACCGATTGAAAGCTTTTTTGCCAATTAGTCCACAATAAATTGGAAGTTCACGCTTATAAGATAATGTTTAGTTTATTTTAATTTATGCCTACTTTAGCTGTAAATTACGAATTATGTACTCTTTCAGCTTACGTAGGTGCACCTGCGCACAAGGGGGGACGCGGGTGCTATGACGGCGCCACGCTTCAAACTGACAACAAACGAATATAGTTTTGCATCCTTGCGTTTGGGTTGCACTTAAACGACACGACACCAGAGACGGTAAGCCCAGAGATGCACGAATTGCTACGCCAATTACAGAGATTGGAAGCTGCACATCAACGCAACATACCACTTTGACATATACGTATGTACCTGAACTAAGTAACGCACTTGAAACTGCAATACACGTAAAGCACATGTAAATACGGAGATGCGAATACGACTTGGCACTAACAATAGAAATTAGTACTCCCTCTGTTCGGGATTGTTAGGCCGAAGAGCAAAACCAGATATTTCGAAAATGTTAGTCCGGAGAATTGACTTCACCAATTCTCTTTATCGCTAGTTATTGCATGCAGCAACGATCTTTAAATCCAGCCAATGGATGCGGCCACCACTACCAATGCATGCACTCCGCTCTAACCATATGAACGGCCAGGAACATTAATAGGACCTGGTGGGAGATATTTTCGGATCAATTAGAGGAGTAATTGAGGAAAATTAGGAGCATTAATAGGACGTCTTGGTAGTACCGATTTGGCCCTCCGGCCTAGCAATCCTGAACAGAGGGAGTACTCAATAATGAGCATTACATAGCCAGATAGCCATGAGATCTATTTGACCAGACACCAGTCATGACTCAAGAGAGATATTATATGCAGTATATGTTGTCACGAGTCATCGGAAAAGAAAGAAAACACATGACACGGGCAACAAGAAGACCAAGCAGGAAAGGGATAAGGAAATCAGGAGAAAGAAGATCATAGATGAAGCTAGCCGCACCGCCTCCGAAGCTCACAACGGAAGATACGGCAGGGATCATGAAGCCGCAAACAAGGCCATCGTACATGATGCCAGCGACGTCTACGACGAAGCTGAGAAGCAAAGACACAATTGGGATTAAAAAACCACGAACAAGACCACCATACATGATGCCACCGATGTCTCCACCGAGTTTCAGAAGAGAACACACGATGGGGATAAGAAAGCCACGAATGAGACCACCATAGATGAAACAAGCAACGCCACCCGCGAAGCTTAGAAGAGAGCGCATGACGGGGATGAAGAAGCCACGCAGAAGACTGACATACAAGATGCTGGCGATGGCACGCCCGAAGCTGAAAAGAGAGCACAGGACAGGGAACAGGAAGCCGCGAAGAGCAACATACACGAAACCAGTGACGAGGAAGCGCCAAAGGAAAGAAAGGAAGCATATCAACGAACCGGGGAACCCACTGAATACGGAAGCAGCGACGCCGCCTCCGAAGTTTTGGAGCAGGAAGAGGTAGAGCTTAGGGATGGCCTCGAACGCCTCCCGCGAGATGAACATCCCGGCAGCGTCTGGCGCCTTCATCATATCCACCGGCGAGAAGAAGTAGGCGTACACCGCGACCACAACCGCCAGGATCACGGCCCAAATCATCGCCATCACGTTGTCGCTTCGTGGGGATGAAAATGATGCCCTCCCTGGAGACAGGAGTGGCCGAAGGTGGGGGACTCGGATAGACTGGCAGAGAATGAGGTGGGATTGGTGGGTTTTTATAACGCACAGTACTCCAGGATAAGAGCGCAGCCTGCAACCCTGCATGCGCGCGCGGCTTTCAGCTGGGGCGAATGTGCATTGGCTGAATGTGTTGGGAACATAGCGAGGCAGGAGTTGAAGTTTTGCCTCGACATTTGAAACGCCCTGCTCAATCAGACGATCACAATGGTTCGCTGTGACGGTGAGACGTTTAGGGACTTGTTCTGTGCGGAGTATTTCCAATGCATTGTTTCTTAAGTAAAAGTAAGTATACTAGTGTCTATATTTAATGATTTAGAAAACATGTATGTATGTGATCGGCTAACAATGTCTATGGTTTTGTGCAAAAGGTGTTTCTTAGGTCTTTCACAATGAAGTGTATTTTAGCTCGTTATTTTAGGTAGTGGTGTATCTTAAGTGTGACAACTACTCCCTCCGTTTATAATTAGATTGCGTTCTAGCTTTAGTCAAAGTCAAACTTTTTAAACTTTGACCAAATATTTAGGAAAATATAAAAATATCTAAAATATAAAACCTATAGTATTGGAATTGTCATAAAGTATACTTTCATAATATATACATTTGATATCATGAGTATTGATATTTTTTCCTATGTTTATGGTCAAAGTTAACAAAGTTTGACCTTAATAAATTGTAGAACGCAATCGAGGGAGTAGAATTTTCTAGTTTTACGTGCATAGTATCTACCTATGATACTCTAACCATCTATTTTTTTATTAATTATTGTGCTACATCAGATTTTTGCCAACATGGCATGCATGATACTAGCTATGATACTCCCACTAGGACCAACCTTATAGCTAAGAAAAAACCTCAATCTCTTTCCTCGTTAACTATAATGCCACATAAAAAATGCCTAGGATATAGAGCTAAGAATCTCCCATTGTAAAAGGCCTAACAACGATTACGAAAGGGGCGCGGGGCTCTAGTTTATTTTCCGTTTGGTTTTAGGGATACAATCGTGTGGCTCTCTGGTATTTTGTAAAGCATCTGGTTGAAATTTTTGAAATGTAATCCTTGTAGGGTGAAAATTAATTTTAGAAAGTGGTGTTAAATGCGGCCCGAATCCTATGAATGATATTTCCACAAGATAGCCTAGGTATAGCTAAATGGGCGGACCAGAAGCTCTGTAGGGGAGCGTTGTTTCCTTGAGGTGTGCCCTTGCTTTTGTGTCTGGTCGGCTACCGCGACAACGGTACATGCAGTTCCCTCCCACCGGTTATGGCGCTATCGCCCCCATCACATGTTGTTCCAAGTTTTCCGTCCTCAAGGCCCCACATCGGGTCATAGTGAGACGGCGTTGGTGGCTTCAAGACCGTGGTGGCGCATGTTCGTGGGCGGCGTGGATGGGTGGAAGCCTACAGAGCGTTCAGGGTAGTGGTGTTTTGTGGTCGAGAGAAATCCTTTTTGGTTTGCCATAACTAATGGGTTGACGCATGCCGGTGTCGTCCGTCCTTCTTGAAGGGCGTCGGGTATACCCATTTCCCACTAACTTTCACGTACGGGGGAAACCCTAGGTCAGTCCGAACAGCAGCGTCGTCATCGTCACATCCCTTCTTAAGGGGTATTGATACGCGACGCTTTGGAGGCTTAGGAATGTGGTTGGACATCTGGTAGGGCGCATCGGTTGCGAATTGTCTTTGTTTAGTCGATCTGCCATTGTTGGCATTGCTCTCTTTTGTGTTTCTCTTTTCTTTCTTTTGGGCTTTCCTGTGCTGAGGTCCCATCAGTTGTATCATAGTATCCAGAGGTTGATGTATTAACATAGCGGGGCGAAAGCCTATTTCGAGGAAATCGATCAACAGAAATGAGGTATCATGTATGAAGTTTTATGGTTTTCAGACCAAATGGCCAACAATGTTATGGCCAAAATCGCGACATAGTTTGTGATAATGTGCCCATATTATGCACACATGTGCCTTTTGGAATGACGAGCAATGTTTCCGGAGAAAGTTTTCATTTTACTTAAAAACAATATTCATTTTCCGACTTAAAAACTTTACGTGCGCCTCTAGTAAGAAAGAAAAATGTCTACCGAATCGACAGGAAGTGAGTCAGTTTTCAACTACGGATACATGTACTTCTCATGATTTTTGTAAAAATCATTTTTAGGTTAAACATATGCTAATTTATCAGGATCCACTAGAATTTTAGCAAGACTCAAACCCTAGATGAGGATGGTCACTCCTCGCATTTTTTACTGCGTCTTGAAATCTGCAGTAACTACTTAAAAAATCAAAAAAATGAAAACCTTCGTATTGTGTCATTTTATATGAATAGTATAAAACAAAGAAGAAACATGAAATATATTGAATATCTTGGAAAATTGTTCTCAGAAATGAGCTATCATGTAGAAAGTTTCATGTCTTTAGACCAAATGATCAATGTTGTGGGGAAAATCACGGGATAGTTTGTGATAACATGCCCATATTACACACGCATGTGAATCTTGAAATGACGAACAATATTGTCGAAGGATGTTTCCGTTTTCACACGAAAAATTCAATTTCTCTTTTTCGGGTTGTAATAACAGGGTGCATTGTCAACCAACCACCAAAAGTAAGTTTCAAAATGTTACCACTGCATTTTTCAAAAATACTAGACCACATTCCATGAATAATGTCCCAAATGGGGTATGTGAATCCTTTCCATCCATTTCTCGTCAAAAATACAAATTTTCGTCGAATCGGTAGGAAGTGGGCCAACTTTGAACTATAGGTACATGATAGTTTGCTCATGATTTCTTAAAAAATTATTTTAGGTTCACAATACGCTATTTTATTAGAGATCTACTGAAAGTTTTGCAATACTCAACCCGTAACAAACAATGTTGCCGCTTTGATCGCATTTGAAAAACACAACAAGGAAAAAAAGTAAATCATGCACTCTAGATGATGTAAAATGAGAAAGTTACCAACAAGGAAGTCATGCATCTCTTCAATATGAACCAAATTGATTTTTATATCATCTCGATTCGAGGTCATATGAAAAATTGACGTTGAAATTATATTTTTAGCCTTACTAACTTTTCTTTGAACTTCCTCTACTTATGTATTTTGCAAAAAAATGTCATGGCTCGGTAAAACGGTCATAACTTTTGCATATGATGTTGGGAAAAAAGTTCAATATACCAAAATGACGAGAATGAAATTTCACACCCGCTCGCAATAACCTCTGTTCGTTTTATGATTTTTTAAATTTTTAAAATTCGAGAATAGTAAAAAATTATGGTCAAAAGATAGTTTTTTTTCTAAAAATAAATAAAAAAGGGGAGAAATTCTGTGACGCATTTCTCCCATATGCGCCACAGAAGTCTTGGGATTGGAATTTTGAATTCCCACGGCGCCCTCTCCCTCTCTTTTATACGTCTCCCCTTTACTCCTCTCCTACACTTCTTCTCTCCTCTACTCCTCCATTTCTTCTCTCTTCCTCTCCTCCACTTCTTCTCTCCTCCACTCCTCGACTTCTTCTATCTTCCTCTCCTCCACTTCTTATCTTCCTCGACTTCTTCTCTTCCTCCCCACTCTCTGGCCAACTCCTCCTCCTACTCCGTCCATGGCCTCCACCACCTCCGGCGACACCTCCTCCTCCACCACCTCCTACTACTCCAGTGACCCCTCCTCCACCAACGGCCTCCTTCTCATTCTCCTACTCCGGTGACCCCTCCTCCTCCTACTCCACCTACACCGGCGACATCCTACTACGACAACCCCTCCTCCTACTCCTCCAACACCGGTGGCATCCTAGTCTGGCGACCCTCCTCCTCCACCCACCACCCACTTCCCACTCCGGTTAGATCTAGGCTGCTTTTTTGAAATTCGATAAAAAAATCAGTGGCGCATATCGCAATATGCGCCACAGAATTTTGCGATTTGAAATTTTGGGCGGGATCTAGCCCGCCTTTTTTTTAAATTCGAAAAGACAGTTCCGTTGCGCATATTGACAATATGCGCCCAGAAGTTTGAGGACTTCTGAGAAGTGCAGTTTAGTGGCGACGTAATAGTGGCGCCACAGAAGGGCAATGCCCATGCGCCGCACATGAGGGTTTTCCTAGTAGTGTATGTTCTTTCTTACTTTGAGCTTGCAGAGAAAATAAGAATACAAGGCATCAATCTTCTACATCCAATATTATACTTTTGTTTTAATTTTTGCCTCATTTATGTTATCGACTCGTGCCTCATGAACATGATTACCTTGTCCATAAGCCACCTAATTGCTCGGGGACGAGCAAGAGTCTAGCTTAGGAAAGTTCATGATTCCAAAATTGACGCATATTTAAGTATATAAATTATTTATATTGTCGCTCATTACATGCTACATCTAGCTACAACTATGCCTATTGTGTATGATTGCTGGTTCTCTTTCATTTTCACATGGACTTTGCACAAACTAGTAGTTTTAGCATTTTATTACTTTTCTTGTATTTGACTTGTGTGTATGTGTTGTTTTGGATTATGGATAAAACAAGGCAAAAGGAACCAATAAGATGCAATATAGAGGAGCTGCATTCACCAGACTTAGCCATTTGAGAGGTGGAAAAAGTGAATTTTCTCATTATCTCCAAATGAATATCCAAGACCATGATGTTGTAGCCCTCGTCCATACGATTCCAACGAGCTTAAGAACACCCCAATCGCAGTTTGTATGAAGAAATAACGACCAAAATACGAAAGCATACATCTCGTGTAACGACCATCGGTATGGGCGGGTACGGTCGTACCGTCCGCCCGTACCACGGGTCTAGATGCGCGGAAATAGCTATTTTGGACACGTTTCTTCATAGAATCCGTCTCTATTTGTTCCTAAACCTTTCTTAGGTCATAAGGAACATATTGGGGGATATAGTGTAACATCCAAAAAATCATGAATTACAAAAGCATGCATTGCATTCATATTGTCTGTCGTGGGAATGACCACGGCAGATGCTGCAATCGGCAACGAGTAGTAGAACATGGGGCAAGGGCGGCCAGCCATCTGCGGTGCGAGATGAGGGCGGAGACACAGGGTTTTACCCAGGTTCGGCCCCCCGGAGGGTAAAGACCTACTCCTGCTAGATTGTATTATGATGAAGGTACAATGGGGCGAGCTCGGCGGCTAGGCAGCGAGTCGCTTGGGTGGATGATGGAACGTATCCTCTACACGCCCTCTAGGGAGGTTTATATAGACTCACCCCCTAGGGTTTACATAGCTCAACCGAATCAGTTAAGGTTTCGGCAATCGTTTAACCTAATCCGACTGGGCCTATCTACTCTCCTGGGCCTTCAGCTTCCAGTCGCTTGAATCTACGCCAGGTCTTGATCCAGTCGCCGTCCTGCAGGCCCACTCGCCAGTTCCTGGCTCGATCGGAAACGTCCTGCTGGGTATACCCCGGTAGGCATATCCCCATCAGTAGTCCCCGAGGCCGTCGTTGATTGGTCACAGGTGTTCGTTGGCAGTCGGAGTATACGGGTCCAATGCGGACGCCCAGTCGAATCAGCGGCGGACTCCTGAATAAAGGAAAAACCAGTTATTCTAGTCGCAATGACAGCGGTCAGTCGGGTCGCAGCTCGGCGAACGGGTCGGCGAAATGTTCAGTCATTGTTGTAATGATCGGGTCGGCGAGTCGAATGTATGAAGTTGGACCGTCAGATGCAGTCAAAACTAGCCGTTGGGGTAATCCAACGGTAACTTTGGCGTAATCACCACGTAGTAACGACTCCCGGAATTGGCGGGTAGCAACCGCTATTTAAGGGAAATGGCAGGCGATCGGGGAACCACTCCTTCGTCTTTTCCTCCTATTTCGCCCATCTCCGTTTTCCTCCACGTCGCGATCCAATCGATCCAAAAAACCTTCGACCTCCGCGAACCTTTCAGCCAATGGCCCCCTCCACCGAACCATGGGGCAGGTCCAAGTGCACCAGAGCGCTACTGGCATCCTTCGAGGAGGCCGGGATCCTGTGCGCCTGCAGGTGGCGCATCCCCGCGACCGGAGAGGTGACTCCGGACCCGCACGAGGGAGAATTCATTTGCTTCACCAGCCACCTGGAGCGGGGGCTGGGGTTTCCCACATCTCTCTTCTTCCGGCGCTTCTGCGCCTTCTACGGGATCCAGCCGTCGGACCTGGGCCCGCACAGCATCGAGCAGCTCGCCATTTTCGTGGCGTTTTGCGAGTGCTATCTGGGCTGCAGGCCCTATTTCCCCCTGTGGCAAGATCTGTTTCACGGGAGGATCAGTCGTGAAGAATCAGGCGGCCCAATGCTGGTTGCAGGCGGCCTGACGTTTGAGTTAAAGTCGAAGGCCTCCTTCTTCGACCTGATGCTGCCTACCAAGGCGGCAAGCGAGTGGAAGAATTCCTGGTTCTACGTCACCGAGGCGACTCCAGACGGCGAGGTAGCGATCCCGAGGTACTCCACCGACCGGCCCGAACCGCGCCGACTCCAGGTCGGCAAGCTCCCAATAGACCAGCGGATGGTCATGGATGAGATGCTTCAAACCATCCGCGGCCTGAAGAAGAAGGGCCTTCAAACCATCAATCTGTACAATTGTTGGCTCGGGAGGCGACTCGTTCCCCTGGCCCGCCGCGACCATTACATGTACAAGTACACGGCAGGGAGGACTCGACGAAATCCTTCCTCGCCGAGTGGAAACTCGAAGACTACGTCCTGACGCTGAAGAAGATCACCCAGGCAGCATACCTGGACGCGAAGGCTGGGGTCGCCCCTACACCGCAAAGCATCTAGCTTCGACGGTAAGTTGCTGTCTTTACTACCATTCGCAGTCGCAGTTGATGCTGTCGCGGTTATATTGATATTGTCTCGTGCCTGCTGAAGTTATTTCAAGTGGTGGAAGGGTGGCTCCCACCCGCGGACGACGAGAACTCGAGCTCGTCCGTCCAGGACGGGGGTGAGTCGCCTCCTGCCAAGGGCGGCGTCGGGAGCGACGCGAGTGATGGCGACGACGATGATGACGAGCCCAGGGAAGAGGCCACCCCGATGGTTCGCAAAACTCGCGGGCAACATCAGCGCGAGCTCAAGGCGAGTAGAAGCCTCGAACGTCATGACGACAAAGACGATCTTCCCGAGCACACCTCGCATCGTGAGGCTACACCGTCGAAAAAGAAGAAGAAGAAGGAAGTGAAGGCTCCACCAAAGAGGAAGACGAAGCCGGCAAAACAGGCATCTCCGCCTCGTTCGGCGAGTAGTTCCGATGCCATCAGCTTGGCCAAGGATGAAGCGCCGCAGACGACAGCAGCACCGGATGCCGCTGCCGCCCTGAGTGAGGTACCTATGGCCTCGCTTCCCCCCTATTTTCCCCAATCTCTGGGTTGGGGGTTGTTCCAGCCGCAGCAACTTCGCCTCCCAGGAGAGCTCCTGCCGAGGTCGTTTCGGAGGCTCCTATCGCGGCCTCGTCGTCGAAGAGGCCTTCCGTGTCTTGGGCACATGATGTTTTTGAGATGGGCCTCAGTCTGAAACTGGGCCCCGAACTGGAGAAGCCGGCCAGCATCCGCACGGGGCTGCGTTTTATACCGGTCGCGAAGTAAGTTTTGTTCATCTGCTTGCCTTTCGTTGTAATCGGACCATTTTGCTCATATAATCAATTCACAGGACTGGAGTTAAAAAGATAGGCCACCCGTCCGTGGCCAAGGTGCCGCCAGTCGTCACCGAGGAGGACCCCTCACGGAAGAGGAAAGCCGATGAGGTCGCTGCCCCCGCAGACAGTGCCAAGAAGGCCAAGGGCAACGATGTCATCATGGTGTCTGACGACACGACGGTTGCTCCGAGTGGTCCTCCGACTGCGACGGAGGCGGCCTTGAAGGCCAAGGAGGATGTTTCCTCGCCTGGGATGGCCGAGCCGGCTCCTCTTGGTGTTGGAGCGTCCACCGCGACCTTCCCCCGCTTTATGGCCAAAGCGGCCACAGCGAGTGGTACAGCGCCATCGAGCCGCACTCCGGCATCGAGTGGGGTCGCCGAAACGAAGGTCGAGCAGCGTCGCGGACACACTCCGGCTCTTCTCGCATCTGTGGACACACTGCAGCTCCACGGCATGCTGGACGCAGCCATCCAGGTATGTCCAGTCCCCGAGGATCGGGCCACTGAATTTCAGTGGTCAGATTCTTATAGTGTTTGTTTTTATTTGTAGCACCTAGTCCCCGAGTGCCTAGTCGCTAAATTTCAGCGGGTGGGCACTTAGGATTTCTGATCTCCAGTCCCCGAGTGCCTAGTCGCTGAACTTCAGCGGGTGGGCACTTAGGATTTTTGATCTCTAGTCCCCGAGTGCCTAGTCGCCGAACTTCAAAGGGTGGGCACTTAGGATTTTTGATCTCCAGTCCCCGAGTGCCTAGTCGCTGAATTTCAGCGGGTGGGCACTTAGGATTTTTGATCTCCAGTCCCCGAGTGCCTAGTCGCTGAGTTTCAGCGGTTGGGCACTTAGGATTTCATTGTTGTTGACTGTTTGATTTGTGAGTAGGGCTTGCAGCGTGAATCAGCCGATCGGCTTGCTGCGAAGTTTCGCGCGGAGAAGGAACTTGTTGCCGTCCAAGAAACGAACAAGGGACTCCAAGCACTTGCTGCCAAGGCGGAGGAGGTCCGCCAGGGTCTTGTTCCGGCGTGTGAACTGTCGGCGGCTCAGTCTGCCTTGAGTACAGCTGAGCAGCGGATCGCTGATCTTGAGCGCGAGATTAAGGAAGCGAAGGCGGAGGCGAGTTCAGCGGATGGGCGAGCCAGAGCTGCTGTTACGGCTGCCGCTGAAGAGCGGAAGGTCTCTGACGCCCTCGTTGCTGGGTTACAAGACGACTTCTCCTCTCTTCAAAGCTTCATCACGGGCCTCTGCCGTCCTTTGATTGGTAAATTTTCCTGCCTCTGCCTGTAGTAGCTACATTGTGAAATCGTCGTTGTACTTACTGCCGACCCCTGTCCGCAGGTCGGATTATCGACAGCTCGTAGGAGGCGCAGTCGTATGACGCGCGGCAGTGTGTGGCCACTCTGGTCGACTCGGCCACGTTGTCTGCGGCTTGCATTCGAGCGTATCTTCAAGAGATGTCGCCTAGGGAAGTGATTCTCAGCGATCTCGTCGAAGTATGGCGGTATCTGGAGAAGGCGCCGTCAGTCGTCGAGTTCATGACGCGGTCGGCATTCTGGCACGGGGCGGCAACGACGCTTAGCCTTGGGCTTGCCCACTTCCCGGAGGACTTCGACCTTGACGACATGACGAGTGGCTACCCCTCGTCGACGGGCTCGGTGGAGATTGCCGAGGTGCTGAAGCTGACGGACCGGGCCGCGGTATACTCCGATCGCGTCTGGGCGATGGGCGACCTCCTCCCTTATCAGGAGACGACTGTCGCGCCCAACGATCCCGAGCCGCCGCACCGGGACTTCAAGGTCGAGTAGCCCTTCCGTGCGGCAATGGCGGGTGAGTTGACGATGTACCCGTCGAACCCATACACTCCCTTCATTCTCAACCGCAAGGGTGGCGGCGAGTCGACGTCGAAGCCCGCGGAATAGAAACATTGTGCCCTGGGGCGTTAGTAGCATTTTGGTCATTGGGCTCAACTTGTATTTTGTAACGACTTTGTTCTGCTGTAATGGAATTTCGCGTTATTTTGTGAATTGTCTTGCGATTTTGATTGCTGGTTGGACGAGTCCCCGAGCGCGTCCGCCCTTTTTATGGGGTTTACCTCGTTCGTTATGTGTGTGTGGTTTTGAGCGTTTTGTCAGTTGTTTTGTTATTGAGGTCGACTCACCCGAGCTTGGAAAGCCAGTCGCAGGGTGACTCCCATGAGTGCTCTTTACTTGACCGTTTTCCCTTGCACAAACGAGGTCGGGTAGCCGAGTCCCCGAGCGTGGTACTTGGTGGTTCTAGTCGCGGCTCTAGGGTGGGTGAGGTCTGGGCGCGTTAGAGTGAGCACATCACTCCTGCCTGACCCGTCAAGTCAGTCGCATGGCGAGTCCTGGGCACGCTCTCATACTTGGCGTTTTTCCCTAGTCGCTCGCGCTTAACTGGTCGTCAGTCCCCGAGCGTGGTACTTGGCCGTTCGAGTCGCTGTGTCGAGGATGCGGAGGATCATAGTCGCTGTGAGGAGCGAAGGCAGTTGTCTTGGCTCGTTAAGCCAGTCAAGCTAGGCGACTCCAATGGGGCTCCGGGTAGGCGTTTTTCGTGGACGTTATGAGTCCTGGGGTAACCCAGTGCCCTCGTAATGCACTACTTGGCCGTGCCAGTTGAAGGGTTTCGCGGCATAGTAAATCAAAATTTTCTACGGATGCGAACAGAGGGAAAGCCAAGATCTAATCTAGGAGATGCAATCAACGAGAGAGATTGGATTAGATCTTCATACCCTTGAAGATTCGCACAGCGGAACGTTCGTCGGAACGTGGGTGATGTAGTCGTACTCGCTTCTCCTCCTCGCGATCCGATCCGATCAAGCACCACAAGTGGCGGTGCCTCTGTGAGATGCACACGTGCAGCACCTCGACGTATCCTCCTTCCTCGGACCAGCAAGTATGGTGGAGAGATGGGTTGGATCTACAACGCGACGGCGCGGTGCAATCGGTGGAGAATTTCTGCAGCAGGGCTTCGCCTACAAGCAGTCAGGAGGGAGAGAGGAGGGCAGCAGGGCGGCTAGGGTTGGAGGGGAAGGTGTGAGGGGGTGGTGCGCTCCCAGCCCTCTATATATAGAGGGGTGGGCGCAGCCCTAGCCCCTCCCCCAAGCCAAACCGGAGGCCCCAAGGAGGAGGAGTGGGGGGCAAGGAAACCCCCCCTTCTAGAAGCTCTATCTCGAGTTTAAAACCCTCTTGGCCGGCTGGGCCCTATGGGGCCTTGTGCCCCTGGCCCAATGCGGCCAGGGCACTCCCTCATAGGCCCATGCCCCCTCCCGGAAGGTGGGGCCACGTTGGTCCCCTTCCGGAAGGTTCTAGAAGCTTTCGGTACAATACCGATTAACCCGGAACAATTCCGAACTCCAAAAACTGCACTGCCTTATATGAATCTTATTCTCCGGACCACTCCGGAACCTCTCGTGATGTCCCGGATCCCATCCGAGACTCCGAACAAAAACTCATAAACCAATTATCCAATCTATCCTAGCGTCGAGACACGTTAAGTGTGTGACCCTGCGGGTTCGAGAATATGCAGACATGATCTTCTATCAATAATCAACAGCGTGGTCTGGAAACCCATATTGACTCCCACACATTCATCGATGATCATATCGGATGAACCACGATGCCAGGATTCAATCAATCCCATATATATTCCCTTCGTCTCGCGATATTTTACTTGCCCGAGATTTGATCGTCGGTACCATCATACCTAGTTTAATCTCGTTCACAGCAAGTACTTTACTCGTTCTGTAATCCAATATCACTTTGTGATTAAATCCTTAACCACATGCTTGCAAGCGGTGTTGATATCGATTACCGAGTGGGCCCGAAGTATATCTCTCCGACTTGGGAGGGACAAATCCCATCTCGATACATACAACCCAACAGATACTTTCCGATTGCCTGAGAGACACCTTTATGATCACCCTCTCATAGGATGACGTTTGATGACCTCAAAGCTTTCTTGTGATACCAGGGAGTTGTATTATCTCATGGTCTAAGGAATACAATATTTGACATAAGAAAAGCTTCGCAAAGACGGACACGATGACACGATCTAATTGCTTCGCTTAGTTTGGGTCTGTCCATCATATCATTCTCCCAATGATATGATCTCATTATCAATTGACAACTCATGTCTATGGTTAGGAAACCTTAACCATCATTGATCAATGAGCTAGTCCATAGAGGCGTACTAGGGACACGGTGTTGTTCACAAACCACACAAGTATTAAAGTTTCCGCTTAATACAATTCTAGCATGGAATATAAACATTATCATGAACAAGAATTATAATAATAACAGCTTTATTATTGCCTCTAGGGCATAATTCCAACACCAGTCGCTGTACCAGAGGTTGACTTCTGCAGTTAGCTTGACGCTGTTATTACGAGTGCGAGTGGCACAAGACACGGAGAGTAGACGCAATTTGCGGTAACCAATATGTTTTTATTTCATAGCTAGTGGAGGGTACATGTGTGGAGTTCTAGGAGTAGAACTTCCGTAGGAGGTTTACATTCCATGGTCGCTTGACGTCGAGTTTCCCGTCTCTGCGGACATCGGTGAGGTAGTAGGCGTCGTTGCCGAGTACTCGCCCGATGGCGAATGGTCCCTCCCACGGGGGGAGAGCTTGTGCATGCCCTTCTTGTCCTGGATGAGGCGTAGCACCAGGTCGCCTTCCTGGAAAGTGCGAGTCCTCACTCGCCGGCTATGGTAGCGGCGGAGTCCTTGCTGGTAGATGGCAGTGCGGGAGCGAGCTAGGTCACGTGCCTCGTCGAGTTGATCGACTCCATCCTGGTGTGTGAGTTCATTTGCAGCCTCCGTGTAGTGGATAACCCTTGGCGAGTCGTGCTCTAGGTCGGTGGGCATGACTGCCTTGGCACCATATACCATGAAGAAGGGGGTGAACCCTGTCGACCTGTTGACAGATGTGCAGATGCCCCAGATGGCGGAGGGTAGCTCCTCTACCCAGCACCCGGCAGTGCGCTCGAGTGGTACTTAGAGCCGTGGCTTCAGGCCATGGAGGATGCCCTGGTTGGCCCGTTCCGCCTGGCCGTTGGACTCCGGGTGGGCGACTGAAGCAAGGTCGAGTCGGATGTGGTGTTCTTCGCAGAACTCGGCCATGGCTCCTTTGGTGAAGTTGGTGCCGTTGTCCGTGATGATGCTGTTTGGGAACCCGTAGCGATATATGAGCTCGCGTAGGAACTTGGTGGCGGTCTTCCCATCGCATTTCCGGACTGGCTTGGCCTCCACCCACTTTGTGAATTTGTCGCCCGCGACCAGGAGGTGAGTGAAGCCGGAGGGGGCCTTTTTGAAAGGGCCTACCATGTCCATACCCCACACGGCGAACGACCAGGTGATGGGGATTGTCTTGAGCGCCGAGCTCGGCACGTGGGTCTGGTTGGAGTACTTATGGCACCCGGCGCACCGCTGGACAATGTCGATAGCGTCTACGTGTGCGGTGGGCCAGTAGAAACCGTGTCGCATAGCCTTTGCGACCAGAGAGCGGGTGCCGGCGTGGTGGCCGCAGTCGCCGGAGTGGATGTTGTGGAGGATTTTGCGTCCTTCAGCGGGTTGGACGCAACGTTGGAACACGCAGGTCACGCTGCGCTTGTAGAGCTCGCCGTCGATGATGACGAAGGATTTGCAGTGGCGCGCTATCATCTGGGCGTCTGTTTCGTCTGCTGGCAAGGTGCCTCCCTCCAGGTAGGCGATGTACGGCGTAGTCTAGTCTTCTGGCTCGGTGATGAGTGTGACCAGGGCTGCCTCTGGTTGCAGCGGGACTCCGATGTCGATCTCCCTTGGGGGAGAGACGGAAGGCTTGGTGATGGTGTCGAGGAAGACGCTGGCGGGTGGTGCGAGTCGAGCCGAGCCGATACGAGAGTGCGTCGGCCTCCTCGTTTTTCCGCCTGTTGATCCATTCGACGGAATAGCCTGCGAAGTGTCCGCCCAGCTTGTCCACTGCTTGGCGGTATTCCGCCATGGTGGGGGAGACGACGTCGCAGGTACCGGCGACTTGCCCAGCGACGAGGTCGGAGTCTCCGTAGCAGCGTAGGAGGTTGACATTCATCTCCTTGGCGGCTCGCATGCCGTGGAGTAGTACCTCGTACTCAGCCATGTTGTTGGTGCAGGGGGTGAAGTCGAGGCAGAGGACGTAGCGGAGCTTGTCGCCCTTCGGGGAAGTCAGCACGATCCCTGCTCCTGCGCCGTCTGCGTTCTTGGAGCCGTCGAAGTGCAGACTCCAATAGTGGAGGTACGGCAGCTTTTCCGGCTGCTGGGCCTCTTCCCAGTCGGCGATGAAGTCCACGAGAGCCTGTGACTTGATCGCTTTGCGCGGCTCATACTTGATGTTGTGGATGCCGATTTCGACGGCCCACTTGGCGACTCGCCCGGTCGCCTCACGGTTGCGGATTATGTCCTGTAACAGTGCTGAGGAGACGACCGTGATCGGGTGCTCCTGGAAGTAGTGCGGCAGTCGCCGCTGTGCTCTGAAGACCGCGTATACTAGTTTCTGGTATTGCGGGTATTGCTGGCGCGACTCGGTGAGGACCTCGCTGATATAGTACACCGGTCACTACACTGGGCGCTCCTTTCCTTCCTCTGGTCGCTCGACGACCATAATGGCGCTGACGACGCGCTCGGAAGCCGCAACGTAGACCAGCATGGGTTCCTTGTCGACGGGGGCGGCGAGTAGCGGTGCTGCGAGTAACACCTTCTTGAGGTCGCGGAGCGCGTCGTCTGCCTCCTTATCCCACTGGAAGGTGGGGTTCTTGCGCATCAGGCGGTATAGGGGCATCGCCTTTTCGCCCAATCGGGGGATGAAGCGACTGAGAGCCGCGACTCGCCCGACCAGCTTCTGGACGTTGCGCAGGCACCCGGGTTTGCCGAGTCGAGCGATCGTGTTGATCTTAGTGGGGTTCGCCTTGATCCCGCGCTTGGAGACGACGTACCCCAGTAGTTGCCCTGCTGGTACACCGAAGGTGCATTTGCCTGGGTTTAGCTTTATCTTGTATTTCCGCAGGTTGGCGAATGTTTCCGCCAGGTCAGCGAGTAGGTCGCTCTAGCGAGCGGACTTCACTACCACGTCGTCGATGTAGACGTGGATATTGCGGCCAATTTGGCTCGCAAGACACTCCTGCATGCACCGCTGGTAGGTTGCCCCGGCGTTCTTGAGGCCGAAGGTCATGAACGCCGTCTTTTCTTCGTTCTCAATAGCCATTTTGATCCGGTTGTACCCAGAATAGGTGTCGAGGAAACACAGCGACTCCGATCCCGCGGTGGAATCGATTATTTGGTCGATCCGCGGGAGGACGAATTGTTCCTTCGGGCAGGCGCTGTTTAAGTTTGTGTAGTCGATACACATCCTCCAGGTTCCGTTTTTCTTCTCGACCAGGACTGGGTTTGCCAGCCACTTGGAGTATTTTATTGGCCGGTTAAAGCCTGCAGCGAGTAGACGCTGCACCTCCTCAGCGATGGCTCGGCGGCGCTCTTCATTGAAGGGCCGCAGCGACTGCTTGACAGGTCACACTTTGGGGTCGGCGTTGAGTTTGTGCTCAACGAGTTCCCTAGGGACACCAGGCATGTCAGAGGGCTTCCATGCGAAGATGTCCCTGTTCTCACGGAGGAACTCGATGAGCGCGCCTTCCTATGCTAGGCTTATGCCCGTCCCGATCGTCACCGTCTGGCTGGAGTTGCCTGGGACCAGCTCGACGGTGCAGGTATGTGTCTTTGCCTCGAAGGCTGAGGTGTTGCCGCCCTTCGAGTTGGGCCTCTTGAGTATAGTGGGGTCGTTGTTGTTGACCCCGCTCGCGTATTTGGCGAGCTCGTCGGCGTGGTTGGCCTCTGCCGCGATGAAGGCGTCGGCGAGTTCGGCTCCTTTGACCTCGCACTCAGCGGCCATGTCGGGGTCGCCGTGGATGGTGATGACGCCGCGTGGTCCGGGGGGCTTCATCGCGTTGTAAGCGTAGTGGGGCACCGCCATGAACTTGGCGAACGCCTGGCGCCCCAAGACGCAGTGATAGGGGCTGTCGAAGGGCACCAGCTTGAAGACGATCCGCTCGGTGCGGAAGTTTGCCGGTGTGCCGAAGGTGACTGGCAGCGTGACCTTGCCGATCGGGTACGCCTTCCGACCGGGGATGATATCGTGGAACATGGTGTAGGTCGTCTCGACCATCGACTACGGGAGCCGCAGTCGCCTGAAGGTGTCCAGGTACAGGATGTTGATGGAGCTGCCGCCGTCCATCAATGTCTTGGGGAGCCAGTAGTCTCCCACCTTGGGCTTGACTACCAGGGCGACTCGGCCTGGGTACTCGATGCGCGGCAAATGGTCCTGGCGGCTCCAAGTGATTGGTTGCTCCGACCAGTTGAGGAACTGGGGAACGTCCACCTGGGCCACCGTGTTGACGGCGACGACGCGGGCAATGACCTTCTTCTCGCGCTTCATGTTGAAGCCTGTGAAGGTGTGGAGCGAGCCGGCCACGCTGCCGAATTTTCCGCCGTTTGGCGCGTTGTTGTCGGGGTCCTCCCGTGCTCGCCGTGCCTTCTCGATCTCCTTAAGAGAGTGGCAATCGGCGGTCGTGTGCATGGCGGGCTTCCCTTCCCTGCTGTGAAATGCACAAGGTTGGTTAAGGAGGGCAGCGGGGTCGAACCTTGGTTTCGCCTTGTAGTTGTCGCCGTCGCGGCGGAAGCTCTTGGGCTCGCGCTGCGCGTGCCCAGCGTTGGCGACGAAGCCGACTCGCACGTCACTGCGGCGCTTGCCGGTGAGGCGAGTGTTGCTGTAGCGTAGATCGGATCGTTGTCCGTTGTCGTTGCCGCTCATGCGGCGTTGCCCTCCCGACTCGTCGTCGGTTTCTTGGTTTGGGTCTTCCTCCGCGTATCTTTTGGCGATCTCAAGGAGGTCCGGTATGTTGTCGAGTGTGCGGTATGATCGTTTGATCTTGGCAACCAGGGGCTCGTAGCGGCACGAGGTCTTGAAGCAGTGGATTGCGGTGTCTGGGTGGATACCGACCGCGTTGTACCACAGTTCTTGCCATCGTTGGACCTAGCTGTGGGTCGACTCGCGAGGTCCCTGGACGCATCGTTCCAGGTCCTCGATGGTGGTGGCGTGGGTGTATGAACCCTCGAAGTGCCTGACGAAGGCGTCGCGCATCTCTTCCTAGGAGTCGATGCTGTCCACGGGGAGAGTGTTGATCCACTGCCTGCACGCCCCCTCAATCATCAGGGGGAGGTAGCGGGCGGCGAGTAGATCAGTGTGGCCGGCGATCCCCATTGCCATGAGGTAAGTGTCCAGCCACACGAAGGGATCGTACGTGGGGTCATACTTATCTATTTCCTTCGGCGCTTTGAAGTTCGCCGGGTATCTTTCGCCTCGGATCATTGGTCCGAAGCACCGGGGCCCGAGTCGGCTTAGCGACCCCATCGGCTCGCCGTCGCAGCGGTTGGTTAGGGTATGTCGCAGGTCGTCGGGCTGGCGTGCGCGCCAGCCCTGGTTGTTGATGATGTGGGTGCGGGCGTCGACGGGCTGACCGTTGGCGGCGACGAAGTTGGTCGCTGGCCTGGGGTCGTTGGTGGAGAGTGCCGCGTTCGCGAGTCAGTGTTGGAGCTGCAGTGGTTCAGGTGGCGGGCAGTTGAGGGTGTTTGCCGCCAATGGACGGCCGCTGGAGGCCGCTCTGCTGCCCGATGAACGCGAGTACATCCGACCCTGTGAGTCGACGCCTGCGTTTTGTTGCTCGACCGCCTTTGCGAGCAAGGCCTTGACGTACTGGATCTGTAGGGTGCCGTCACCGGTGGTCGTGATGTTGTCGGCCGCTGCTCGGCCCGCCACGAGGTTGTCCATCGGGGTGGAGAACAGTGGTAGGCCGTTCGCGTCTCGCTCCTGTGAGGAGACCACGATCCGCGGCTGGTCCCTAGGGGGTGCGCGGTTGGGTGGAGGTGGGGCGCCATTCGCCGTCGACCCTGGTGGGGGTCGGGCGCTTCCTCCTGGTGGCGCGTTCTCGCAGATCGCGCGCTCGGCCATGCTGGCCGGGTCATTCTCGTCGTCGAAGTTAAGGGCGCGCCCCTGGACGGTGGGGTTCAAGCGCGACCTGATTCATTGCTGGTGGTAGCCCGACAGCTCCTGCGCCGTCACCTGCTCGAGGCGAAATTTTTCGCGCTCGGCTTGCTCCTTGCGGACTACTTCCGCCAGCTTCAAGCGGAGTTCCTCGACCTCTGTTTCTGTTGCGTTGGGAGGGATCGGGGTGGAGAAGGGATCCTCCGGTGGGTCGGTGCCAGTCGCCATGTAGGTTGCAGCATGGCGACTGGTCCCGTCGCGGAGATCGGCGGAGTTTTCTGATCCAGAGTGAAAGTCGAAGATCCCAAGGATGGAGGGATCCTCGAAGTCTCTAACGTTGGAGACCTGGGTGATGGAGCCCGCGGGCGAAGCCGCGATGATGGATCCGGCGAGTGACGCCGGGGTCGCCGAGTCGGCGTCGTCGTTGAGGGCCGTGTCTTCCGCGGCCGCGGTGGTTTCAGCCACATCACTATGGGCTGAGTCATACTCGGAGGCAAGGCGGTGGATCGTGCAGACCTGACTCTCGGAGAGCCGATCGCGTGGTGGCGACTCGCGGATGCGAGCCGAGTCCTCCGAGACGATGACGTCGGTGAGGCCGACGAAGAGACTGATCGTGCCAACCGGCAAGATCATGCTATGCGTGACGGGTCGCGCCGCCGAGACGTAGCTGCTCGGCAAGATTTGGAGCATCTCGCCGATCGCTATCATGCGGCCGGTGGCGATTGACTCATTGATGGGCAGATTGGATCTCCCACAGAACACCGGCCAGGCCCCACGGTGGGCGCCACTGTCGTGGGAATGACCACGGCAGATGCTGCAATCAGCAGCGAGTAGTAGAACATGGGGCAAGGGCGGCCAGCCATCTGCGGTGTGAGATGAGGGCGGAGACACAGGGTTTTACCCAGGTTCGCCCCCCGGAGGGTAAAGACCTACTCCTGCTAGATTGTATTATGATGGAGGTACAATGGGGCGAGCTCGGCGGCTAGGCAGCGAGTCGCTTGGGTGGATGATGGAACGTATCCTCTACACGCCCTCTAGGGAGGTTTATATAGACTCACCCCCCTAGGGTTTACATATCTCAACCGAATCATTTAAGGTTTCGGCAATCGATTAACCTAATCCGACTGGGCCTATCTACTCTCCTGGGCCTTCAGCTTCCAGTCGCTTGAATCTACGCCAGGTCTTGATCCAGTCGCCGTCCTGCAGGCCCACTCGCCAGTTCCTGGCTCGGTCGGAAACGTCCTGCTGGGTATACCCCGGTAGGTATATCCCCATCATTGTCAAAGCATTTAGAGCTAGCACAAAAAAATTCAAAGTTTGAATTCAAACAAAACCAGTTTTTTATGCCCATTTTATCAATCATATGATGCAGGGTTTTGTTTTATTTATCAAAGGACCAAAGTAATTCTGAGTGAATTTATGTGCTTAACACACTCTTGAACACTAGAATGGTCTCACAACATTTTTGTGGAAATTTGAATTGATTTGGAGTTGATTTGAGCTTTCAAATCTGATTTAGAAAATCAAATCAAAAAAATAAAAACAAAAGAACAAAAAAATAGAAGCAGACCAGCCAACTGGCTCGGCCTACCCCACGGCCCAACTCGCAGCCCACCCGGGAAACCCCCTCCTCACCCCTCTCTGTTTCCCACCCGCGTGTGCGTACCCCCCTCACCGACAGTGGCCCCCACTGCCACCTCATCTTTCTTCCCCAAACCTCGCGCGAGACAAGCGCCGCCGTGGCCATTTCCTCCTGTTGATTTAGCGTGTAATTTCCGTTAATGGCAGGCGTAACTCACTCCCCCGCGCTGGCTACTTAACGCCCTCTACACCCGCAGAATTTCCCCTCACTCAAACACGCCCGAGCGCCGACAGGCTCCACAAATTCTTCCTCGCACCGCCGCTGCTCCGACGAGCTTCGACAATGAATTCCGGTGAGTCTCGTGCACGCCTTGCTCTCTGGATCACACGATCTCGTTCGCCATCGCCTTGCGCTTCTCCTGACACTCGCCGCTTGCTTTATTTCGCACCAGGTCCTCGCCTCCATCGACGTCTGCAAGCACCCGAAGCCTAGCTCAACTCCGACGAGGAATCGTCGTCGTGTCCGTGCGCCCCCGCCCCAACCGCGACCACGTTGAGCTTCACCTCGTCCTTGCGACCCAGGTAAGCATAAACGTGCCCTCACTTTCCCCCTAGCCTCACCGGCGCATCACCGTTGGTGGCATCACCGCCGCTGTAGCCATGCGTGCCGCTAGGATTTGGTGAAGTGGATATGATCCACTGGATCTAGATCCAGTGGCCTAGATAAGATCTAGCAGCGAACATGTATAGTCAGATCTGGGCCGCAGGATCACACTTAGATCCAACGGCTCACGCGCGCGATCCACCCGAAACAGTATCGTCCAATCTGATGCTGCCGCGTGGCTAGGTTTTTCATTTAAAAACCAGATTTTTATCTATTACTTGATTTAACTTGCAAAATTCATAACTTTAGTTCTGTTTATCCAAATTTAGCATATAATATATCAATGTATTCAGAAAATTAAATCCTACACCACTGTGGGCTTAAATTTGTATTTTAATTCTGTAAAAATGGGTTTTTATGCAGAATCAAATATAGGCTTATTTTGATTATATAAATTATATAGAAAATGTTTTTAAGGCAAATTTAAGTTTATTTAGACTGAATATAGTTAGTTTTGTGTTCATTACTGTTTGGTTTGAATAGTTTAGTGTAGAAAATTCATTCCATTGCATTTGCATGCATTCATATAAATTTTTTGCTTGATTATTTGAATGTAAATTTGGTGCTACTATTTTATGTGTAGATTTTGGTGCTAGTGGTGATTGTGATTGTGAAGATTGTTGCTGCTCCCCCAACTACCAAGGCAAGTGGTGCTTCATGTATTTGTCCTATTATTTTTGACTATGCACTAGTGATATTTTGAATAGGGCTTGCATGAAATTTTTACTAAGTATCTATATGATATGCTTGGGAAAACCTAGTAGTTGTAGTCTTAGTAGAATTTTCTCTAAGTTAGGATACTTGCCATGTTACCATGCTTATCCTAGCTAGTATCAAACAAGGGTGGAATATATTCATGCTATGGAAATTTTGATAAGTCTTTTGACTTGTGTTTTTGCTTAATAAAACAACTAAGTAAATGAATCACCTGGGTGGAATGGTATGATGGTTTATGTTGAGTGGTTACACAAGACCATGTCTATGGTTTACCTTGTGTATCTCACTTGTGGAAATCCACCCAGGAACAAAGGAATTTGAGATACTTAGTGTTTAGAAGCTTCCAGTGCAACCACATGGCATATGGGCTCTGCCTTGATCATATAAGTTGCAATAACTTAGCCAGATGGATAGTTGGTGGTAGGGTGATAGGATGGAACGCGTCCATGGTGGTCTAATGGAAGGCTTCTTAAAGGTCTCGTATCGATGCATGTCGAGTCTTGTGGGGAAAGTGCACCACCTTTCGAGAGGGTAAAACCAAAGTACTTAGCCCTGTACTCGGCAACGGACAATTTGAGCATCAAGACATTGAAGTTGTCAAGGATCTCCTCATCCCAATTTCTAAGTTAAAACTTGTGGTTGAACAAGGGTAAAGGTTCACCAATGTCTATTGGTGGTTCCTTGGGAGTTTTTGTCAAACAAGAACTTAGTGTTTTTCAACTGATAGGAAAAACCTATTTTTGAGCTAAGCAAGCCTAAGCTACACTTAGCCATATTCATATAGATGTTAGATACTACTATTATACTATGGAATCACTTGCAAATACAATTCCAAATGTATTGACCCACTGTGGCTGTAACTTATGATGTTGTAGGTTATTCTGATGAGGATTAGGGTTATGAGTCTACACTCAACATGCTTGCCTGTGGCACATGAAGATGGATACTTTACTTTATTTTCTTATGTTATGAACTCTTGTACTAGCCTTTGGCTATGGAGTTGTAAAAGACCATGTTAATCTCTGGAATGACGATGTAATAAAGACCTTTGTATCTATGTACTTCATCTTAAACTGTGGATGCTAGCATTTGATCCAGGGACTAGCATTGCAATCACAGGGACCTTTACCTTACAAAGGTGGGGTCTTACAGATGGTATCAGAGAACTGTGTTGCCTGTAGGATTATGACCCTAGGATGGATTAGACTAAGAAAACCACTAAGGAAAAATGCAACTCTTTGCAAATCCCACACTTGTCTTTTTCTTCTCGTAAACCCTTCTAATCTTCTTTCTCGTCTCAATTTGTAGATGGCCACTATCAACGAAGCCGTCAAGAAGGGACCACTCATGACCATGCCTTTAGAATGTGAGACGCGGTTTCCCAAAGCACTCAAAACCCTTATGGTTAGCTTGGGGATACATGGTGAGGCCGTGTACAAAGGATTTCCAGTAATGGATGAAGGAGAAGAATATTGGTGGGTGCAGCTTCACTTGTACAAAAACAAGGGAGATAACCACAAAGGGTCGGGATTCTACATGGGCGCCAACTCAGAAATGTATACGACATTCTTTGACTCTACAAGAAATGCGGCTTGGAATTCTATCAAGGAGCTTGGTGAAAGACTCAAGTGTAGAATGCTCAACACTAAAAATGACCTTGAGGAGGAGAAGAAGTATACCCAATACTTAGAGACCACCATAAAACGTCTAGGGGAAGATATCATAGACTTAGCATATGAGTGAGAATTGTAACGGATTTCGCTAGTTGGACCACCACACTTGTCGTTTTCTCGCAAAAATTTGTCTAATTTATGTTTGAACCTTAGTGATTGTGGTAGACTTTGTATGCAATGACGTGTATGTTTTATGGGTGATGTATGCTTTTGCTTTCATTTTATTGTCTTGTTTTTTTAGCTTACTTGTGTTGTTCTAATATTTCTCTATCTTACATTAGATGCCTAGCTTTGTGATCAGCACTGCCGAGGAGTTCAATGGAACTCGTTTTGGTTCACGCATCATGCAGTTTACTAGTGTGCTCTACCTCCCACTTCCTAGTATCAAGACACTTCAGATCACCAAGTTTGAGAGGAAGGACCTTTGGGGCTTTAGAGTCACACAGCCAGGACGCCAGACGGAGCCACTCACGGAGGACATTTCCTTCAAGCTAATGCATGCTGACAACGAGAAGGGTCTAGATGTAGTCATGCAGGAGCTACTCGGACGCCTCTGCAGACGCCACTCCGCTGAGCTTAGATGCCTCTACTTCCACCCGTTAGGGAGACGTGACGAGGAGGGAGAGGCATTGGTGTATGAGGGCGCTGCTAGAGAGATGATTGAGCCAGTTCATCCGTACCTCCAGGACCTAGAGGGCCTTATTAGACACCTTGACACAGATAGGACCAACGTCATGCTTAGCAATGACGAGCTCCAGGTTCAGTTGAGGGAGAAGGACAAGCTCTTCATTGAGCAAGATGAGATCGTCAAGGAGATGGAGGCCACATTCAAGAGCCAGGACAAGAAGTTCAAGAATCAGGAGAAGAGAGTTTAGGACAGAAACAAGAAGATCAAGGACATGAGGGCCGAGATAGAGGCCAAGGACTTAGAGTTAGAGACTCAGCAGGGAGTGATAGAGAGGCTTCGCTCGCAGAAGAGAGCTCTTCGCGCGAAGATTGAGGCCTTGACCACCAGCGTGGAGGAGTACAAGTCATCTATGGAGATAGCTGGACTTACTCTTGTGGACGTGGAGGTCGACATGGAGGATTAGTTTAGACTACTCGACTATCTTTTATCTATCATACTTTGATTATTGAGTCGCAATGATCATCCAACATGTGGATGGCTTGCTTATGTGTTTATTGTTGGAGATATGCCCTAGAGGCAATAATAAAAGTGGTTATTATTATATCTTTGTGTTTATGATAAATATTTACATTCATGCTATAATAGTATTAACCGGAAACATTAATACTTGTGTGATTTGTAAACTAAATTAGATTCCCTAGTAAAGCCTCTTTGTAATACTAGCTTGTTGGTTAATAGATGATCGTGGTTTCCCGATCATGAACATTGAGATGTTGTTAACAACAAGATCATATCATTAGGAGAATGGTATGATGGACATACTCCTATAGATAGGCGTAGCATTAAGATCAAGTCATTTCAATAGTTCATTTGCTATAAGCTTTCTGATACATAGTAACCTAATTCCTTCGACCATGAGATCATGCTAATCACCATCACCGGAAGGATGCTTTGATGACATTAAACACCACACCGCAACTGGGTGGCTATAAAGGTGGCATTGAGTGTTCGGAAAGTATGTGTTGAGGCACATGGATCAAGAGTGGGATTTGTCCATGCATATGACTGATAGATATACTCTGGGCCCTCTCGGTGGAATGTCATCCAATTGGCTTGCAAGCATGTGACTGGCTCACAAGGGATCACATATCACGGGAACGAGAAAAGATTACTTATCGGTAACAAGGTTGAACTAGGTATGCAGAAATACCGACGATCAAACCTCGGATAAGTAAACTATCGCGAGACAAAAGGAAATTGGTATCGTATGTAAGTGGTTCATTCGATCGCAAAGTAATCGTAGAAATATGTGGGAGCCATATGAATTTCCAGATTCCTCTATGGGTTATTGATCGGAGAAGTGTCTCAGTCATGTCCGCATAGTTCACGAACCATAGGGAGACACACTTAAGGATTCAATGTTGTTTAGTAGATATGGAATGTTAGTAGGGATACCGAATGTTGTTCGGAGTCTCGGATGGGATCCGGGATATCACGAGGAGATCCGGAGAATAAGATTCATATAAGGAAAGTCTGATTCCGGAGTTCGGGAAAGATTCCGATGTTTTCATCGGAGAGGTTCTAGAAGGGTATAGAAGGTTCACCGGACCGGAAGGGGAATGGACCATGAATGTGTCATGGATAAGTGGAATGATTGGATCATATCCTAGGTCACTTGGTTTGGGCATTTGCAAGAGAGAATTAAAGCTCTAAATTGAAAGTCAAACGGGAAGTTTGAAAAGTCAAACTGGAACAATGGTTTCCTAGTGGAAGAAGGAAAGGGTCCTTCTCTCAATCCAACTTGGGTTTGGGTTTGGATTCAAACCCGCCCCTCCCAAGGCTACCCCCTCTCATAAATAGAGGGGGATGGATGCCCCAAAACACCAAGCCCTAGCCCTCCCATACCCGTGACGCCGCCGTGCCGCCGCTCGCCGCCAGCCGCCGCCACCTTGCGCCGCCGTGCCGCCGGTGGCCCGTCGCTGTCGCCCTAGCCGCCACCGACACCTCCTCCCCCTCCCGGTCTTCTAAACCCTAGATCACCGGGAAACCCTAGATCCACCATAACTCGCACCGGCTTAGGCGAAGCCCTGCCGGATCTTCCCTCTACTTCCGACACCACGCCGTCATGCTACCGGAATCGCGAGGGGAGAACTACAACCTCCGCTGCCTGCTGGAACAAGGGAGTGGAAGGTCTTCGTCGAGTACCGAACGTGTGACCGACTGCGGAAGCGCTGCCGAAACGCAGTGCCGGAAGGATCGTCTACGCGATCTTGAGATCGGCAAGTGTACGACTATATCACCCATGAGAATCTGCTCTCGTTAACCGCTTTGGAATCTTCGAGGGTGAGTGCTTCTATCGACTCGTTGCTACAATCTAGTGGATAGATCTTGGCTTGTTTGTGTGCATGCGGTAGAATTTTTTTGTTTTCCATGCTATGAACCCCTACATTTATTTTTTCCAAAACTTGTTGTTTACATTATTCAAACTCTATGTTTTATCTTGGGATTGTTTATTGTGTTTATTGCTTTGTGAATGTTTTTGTGCATAGCATCTATGGGTTACATCTCATTACTTATCCTCATTGAAACCACATATGCCTCCCCATCATGCTAATCCCAACCCAACCAACAACAACAATAATGTCAATCCCGAGATGCAACAGTTGATGACAGCTCAAACTCAACTGATGCAGATGATGACCCTGTTCATGGCCAATCAAAACCAAAATCAGAATAACAACAACAATCCCAACAATCCACCAGCATTTGACATGCTTACCAGATTTTTGAGGTTGAGGCTAACCAAGTTATTGGGAACAATTGATCCAATGGTAGCCAATGAATGGTTACGTTCCATGAACAAAGACCTAGTCACTATTGGCTGCACCGATGAATAAAAGGTCAGATTCGCAGCACATCTTCTTGAAGGACCAGCAGCAACCTGGTGGGATAACTTTTAGATCACCACTCCCCTTGAGGATGTGACATGGGCTATCTTTGAGGATGGTTTCCGCACTTCCCACATCTCATCAGGGGTGACGAACTTGAAGAAGAAAGAGTTCCACAATCTAAAATAGCGTCACCGTAGTGTGGTTGAGTACATTGAGGAGTTCAACAGTCTGGCGCGCTATGCGCCGGATGAGGTTGATACTGATGCCAAGAGGAAATAGAAGTTCCTCGAAGGATTGAATGATGAATTGAACCTGCAGCTATTTGTTGCCTATGTCCCAACATATCAATCACTTTGTGACAAGACCACCATCTTGGAAAACAAGATGAAACAGGTTGAGGGCATGAAGAGGAAGCATAACTTTGATAAGTATAGCTCAGGATCATCTCACAAGCGTTCCCATAATGATGATAGTGGAGGTTTTGGATTCCATAAGCATGGGAAGTATAACAGCCACCACAACCACAACCGTCACCATGACAACAAGCATCATCGCAGTCATGACAATGACAAGTATAAGAACCACAAGAGTGGACACAAGAGCCACCATAGTGGAAATGGTAATGGGAGTTAGCCTGCAAAAAGAGACATCAGTCAGGTTGAGTGCTTCAAATGCAAGAAAACTGGGCACTATGCGAATGAATGCCCATAAAATAAAGTTGAAGGAGCCAACAAACCCAACCCTTTCCAGAAGGGACAAGTGAACCACATCAATGTGGAACAAATTTATGAAGAGTCTGATGCTATGGCTGGTAAGTTCAAGCTTAATTCTTTTCCAGCACTTGTTCTTTTTTATACCGGCGCATCACATTCATTCATATCAAGAGCATTTGTTGATAAAAATGGACTTCCAACTGAAACTATTGGGTGTCCTATAAAAGTAAGCTCTCCCGGTGGAGAGATGATAGTGAATTTTGGATGCCATGATCTAGTGATAGAATTTGGAAAGTATAAGTTTCCAGTTAGTCTGATAATCCTAGATTCCCAAGGATTGGATGTAATTCTAGGTATGGATTGGATGGCTAAGTATGAAGGAGTACTAGATTGTGCCAATCGTAATGTTACACTCACAACCCGGATAAGAAAAGAATTAGATTCAAGTCTAACTTTGAATCAAAAGGGACTAAACTAAATTCTCTTAAGGGGGTTAGCATAGATAGTGTACCAGCTGTGAAAGAATTTCCAGACATGTTTTTGGAAGAGCTGTAGGAACGCCACCAGATAGAGATGTGGAGTTTCTGATTGACTTACTACTAGGATCAGGACCAATAGCAAAGAGACCCTACAAGATGTCAGTTGATGAATTGAAAGAACTCAAGAAATAGCTTGGAGAACAGTTGCAGAAAGGATTTATTCAACCAAGTTCTTCATCTTGGGGTGCACCAGTTCTGTTTGTTGAGAAGAAGGATAGAAGTCAAAGGTTATGCATAGATTACCGTTCACTCAATGAGGTGACTATAAAGAACAAGTATCCTTTGCCTAGAATCAACGATCTATTTGATCAGCTAGAAGGAGCGCGTGTGTTCTCAAAGATTGATCTCCGATCAGGCTACTTCCAGCTAAATATTAGAGAGCAAGACATACCTAAGACTGCCTTCACCACTAGGTATGGATTGTATGAGTACACCGTGATGCCATTTGGTTTGACAAATGCACCAGCTTATTTCATGAATATGATGAACAAGGTGTTCATCGAGTTTCTTGACAAGTTTGTTATCGTATTCATCGATGACATTTTGATCTATTCTAAGAGCAAAGAAGATCATGAAGAACATTTGCGTTTGATACTTGAGAAACTTAGGGAGCACAAGCTGTATGCTAAGTTCAGCAAGTGTGAATTCTGGTTGAATGAAGTGGGATTTCTCGGACACATTGTGTTGGGAGATGGTATAGTTGTCGATCCCGCAAAGGTGTCAGCTGTAACTGAGTAGGAATCTCCCAAGTCAGTGAAAGAAGTTCGCAATTTCCTAGGCTTGGCAGGATACTATAGAAGGTTCATTGAGAATTTCTCAAAGGTAGCGAAGCCAATGACGGAGTTACTTAAGAAAGATAAGAAGTTTGACTGGACTGAAGGATGTGAACTCAGTTTCCAAGAATTGAAGAAGAGACTAGTGACAACACCAGTCTTATGTCTGCCAGATTTGGAGAAGGATTTCCAAGTATATTGTGATGCATGTCACCAAGGATTGGGTGGAGTATTGATGCAATAAGGGAAAGTTGTGGCTTATGCCTCGAGACAACTCAAAACTCATGAAGTGAATAATCCTACTCATGACTTAGAGTTAGCCTTTGTTGTCCATGCACTCAAAACATGGAGAAATTATCTTTTGGGAAAATGTTGTGAAGTGTTCACGTATCACAAGAGTTTGAATATATCTTCACTCAGAAGGAAATCAATATGTGACAAAGAAGATGGCTTGAACTCATCAAAGACTATGACTTGATTTTGCAATACCACCCCGGTAAAGCAAATGTTGTAGCAGATGCTTTAAGACGTAAGGTTTATGTGAATGGAATTACTAAGGGAGAATTGCCAGATGATCTTTGTGCCCAATTCAAAGATCTCAGATTGGAGATAGTGCCTGAAGGACATCTCATGTCATTGGATGTTCAACCCACATTGTTGGACAAGATCAAAGAAGCCCAAAAGTTGGACAAGGAAATTGAAGAGATAAAGGGTAAAATTAGCAAAGGGAAAGCCAATGGATTCCATGAAGACGAACATGGTAGTTTATGGTATGGAAAACGTATCTGCATTCCGCAAGATCCGGAGCTTCGGAAACTGATTCTGCAAGAAGCACACAACTCACCATATTCCATTCATCCAGGTAACACCAAAATGTACATGGATGTGAAAGAAAGATTTTGGTGGAACAACCTCAAGAAGCATATTGCGGAGCATATTGCCTTGTGTGATGTGTGTAGTCGAGTAAAGGCGGAACATCAGAAACCGGCAGGGTTATTACAACCACTACCTATTCCTGATTAGAAGTGGGACAAGATTGGTATGGATTTTATCACCAGACTGCCAAGGACTAGATCTGGATATGATTCCATTTGGGTTGTGGTAGATTGCCTAACTAAAGTGGCTCATTTCATACCCGTGAAATGAACAAGATTGTGTGTCTACGTGGAGTACCCAAGAGTATTGTGTCTGATAGAGGAACTCAGTTCACCTTGCATTTTTGGCGACAATTGCATGAGTCACTAGGAACAAGGTTAGAGTTTAGCATAGCTTTTCACCCCTAGACTGAAGGACAGACAGAAAGGACCAATCAGATTTTGGAGGATATGTTAAGGGCATGTTCCCTAGACTATGATGTAGTTGGGATGAAAGTCTGCCTTACGCAGAATTCTCTTACAATAACATCTATCAAGCCAGTATTGAGATGGCACCCTTTGAATTTCTCTATGGAAGGAAGTTTACTACGCCATTACTATGGAGTGGTGTTGGAGAAAGAAATTTTTTCGGACCAGAACTGATTAGGGAAGCTAAAGAGAAAGTTAAATTGGTAAGAGACAGATTGAAGATTGCACAGTCCCGACAAAAGAGCTACGCAGATCCAAAGCATAGATAAGTCACCTATGAGGTAGGTGATAGAGCTTACCTTAGAGTCTCACCACTTCGTGGTGTGAAGAGATTTGGAGTCAAAGGAAAGTTGGCACCAATGTTCATTGGACCATTCAAGATCTTGAGCCGTAAAGGAGAAGTGGCTTATGAGATTGAATTGCCCGAATCACTGTCAGCAGTTCACATTGTGTTTCATGTGAGTCAGTTGAAGAAATGCCAACCGGAGACGGAAGAAACTTCTTTGAAGGATACTATACCTTTGGAAGAGGTTCAACTGGAGAGTGATCTTACCTATGAGGAGAAACCTATCAAAATTCTTGAGACTACAGAGAGAGTTACTCGTACCAAGACTATCAAATTCTGTAAAGTTCAGTGGAACCATCATTCCGAAGAGGAAGCAACTTGGGAAAGAGAAGACGACCTTTGGAAAGATGACCCTCACCTATTTGCTAGCCAATCCGAATCTCGAGGGCGAGATTCATCTTAAGGGAGTTAGATTTGTAACATCCCAAAAATCATGAATTACAAAAGCATGCATTGCATTCATATTGTAAAAGCACTTAGAGCTAGCACAAAAAAATTCAAAGTTTGAATTCAAACAAAACCATTTTTATGCCCATTTTATCAATCATATGATGCAGGGTTTTGTTTTATTTATCAAAGGGGCAAAGTGATTCTGAGTGAATTTATGTGCTTAACACACTCTTGGACACAAGAATGGTCTCACAAATTTTTGGTGGAAATTTGAATTTATTTGGAGTTGATTTGAGCTTTCAAATCTTATTTAGAAAATCAAATCAAATCAGAAAAATAAAAACAAAAGAACAAAAAAAATAGAAGCAGACCAGCCAACTGACTCGGCCCACCCCACGGCCCAACCCACAGCCCACCCGGGAAACCCCCTCCTTACCCCTCTCTTTTTCCTACCCGCGCGAGTGTACCCCCCCTCGCTGACAGTGGCCCCCACTGCCACCTCGTCTTTCTTCCCTAAACCTCGCGCGAGACCAGCGCCGTCGCGGCCGTTTCCTCCCGTTGATTTTGCATTGAATTGCCGTTGATGGCAGGCGTAACTCACTCCCCCGTGCTAGCTACTTAACGCCCTCTGCACCCGCAGCATTTCCCCTCACTCAAACACGCCCGAGCGCCGCCAGGCTCCACAAATTCTTCCTCGCACCGCCGTTGCTCTGACTAGCTTCGACAACGAATTCTGGTGAGTCTCATGCGTGCCTTGCTCTCTGGATCACACGATCTTGTTCGCCATCTCCTTGCGCTTCTCCTGACACTCGCCGCTTGATTTATTTCGCACGAGGGCCTCGCCTCTGTTGACGTCTGCAAGCGCCCGAAGCCCAGCTCAACTTCGATGAGGATTCATCGCCGTGTCCGTGCGCCCCCGCCCCAACCGTGACCACGTTGAGCTTCACCTCGTCCTTGTGACCCTGGTAAGCATCAGCACACCCTCACTTGCCCCCTAGCCTCATCGATGCATCACCGTCGGTGGCGTCGCTGCCGCTATAGCCATGCGCACCGCTAGGATTTGGTCAAGTGGATATGATCCACTGGATCTAGATACAATGGACTAGATTAGATCTAGCAGCGAACAAGTATAGTCAGATCTGGGCCGCAGGATCACACTTAGATCCAACGGCTCACGCATGCGATCCACCCGAAACGGTATCGTCCAATCAGATGCTTCCGCGTGGCTAGGTTTTTGATTTAAAAACCAGATTTTTATCTATTAGTTGATTTAACTTGCAAAATTCATAACTTTGGTTCTGTTTATCCAAATTTCGCAAATAATATATCAATGGATTCATAAAATTAAATTCTACACTACTGTGGTCTTAATTTTGTATTTTTCTTCTGTAAAAATGGGTTTTTATGCAGAATAAAATATAGGCTTATTTTGACTATATAAATTATATAGAAAATGTTTTTAAAGCAAATTTAAGTTTATTTAGACTAAATATAGTTAGTTTTGTGCTCAGTACTGTTTGGTTTGAATAGTTTAGTGTAGAAAATTCATTCCATTGCATTTGCATGCATTCATATAAGTTTTTTGCTTGATTATTTGAATGTAAATTTGGTGCTACTATTTTATGTGTAGATTTTGGTGCTAGTGGTGATTGTGACTGTGAAGATTGTTGCTACTCCCCCAACTACCAAGGAAAGTGGTGCTTAACGTATTTGTCCTATTATTTTTGACTATGCACTAGTGATATTTTGAATAGGGCTTGCATGAAATTTTTACTAAGTATCTAGATGCTATGCTTGGGAAAACCTAGTAGTTGTAGTCTTAGTAGAATTTTCTCTAAGTTAGGATACTTGCCATGTTAACATGCTTAGCCTAGCTAAACAAGGGTGGAATATATTGATGCTATGGAAATTTTGCTAAGTCTTTTGACTTGTGTTTTTTCTTAATAAAACAACTAAGTAAATGAATCACCTAGGTGGAATGGTATGATGGTTTATGTTGAGTGGTTACACATTCCCATGTCTATGGTTTACCTTGTGTATCTCACTTGTGGAAAGCCACCCAGGAACAAAGGTATTTGAGATACTTAGTGTTTAGAAGCTTCTAGTGCAACCACATGGCATATGGGCTCTGCCTTGATCATATACGTTGCAATAACTTAGCCAGATGGACAGTTGGTGGTAGGGTGATAGGATGAAACGCGTCCATGGTGGTCTAAGGGAAGGCTTCTAAAAGGTCTTGTCTCAATGCATGTCGAGTCTTGTGGGGAAAGTGCACCACTTCTCGAGAGGGTAAAACCTAAGTAATTAGCCGTGTCCCTGACAACGGACAATTTGAGCATCAAGACATTGAAGCTGTCAAGGATCTCCTCATCTCAATTTCTAAGTTAAAACTTGTGGTTGAACAAGGGTAAAGGTTCACCAATGTCTATTGGTGGTTCCTTGAGAGTTTTTGTCAAACAAAAACTTAGTGTTTTACAACTGATAGGAAAAACCTATTTTTGAGCAAAGCAAGCCTAAGCTACACTTAGCCATATTCATATAGATGTTAGATACTACTATTCTACTATGTTATCACTTGCAAATACAATTCCAAATGTATTGACCCATTGTGGCTGTAACTTATGATGTTGTAGGTTATTCTGATGAGGATTAGGGTTATGAGTCTACACTCAACATGCTTGCCTGTGGCACATGGAGATGAAGACTTTACTTTATTTTCTTATGTTATGAACTCTTGTACTAGCCTTTGGCTATGGAGTTGTAAAAGACTATGTTAATCTCTGGAATGACGATATAATTAAGACCTATGTATCTATGTACTTCATCTTAAACTGTGGATGCTAGCATTTGATCCAGGGACAAGCATTGCAATCACAGGGACCTTTACCTTACAAAGGTGGGGTCTTACATATAGGGGCACCCCTAGGCCTATATAAAGAGGCAAGGAGCCAAGGGAGAGGCATCCCTCTCCACATATCTGCACGGTGGAGCCTTGTCGTCTTGCAAACTCCATAGCTGCCGCCTACACAAGATCTCCACCATCATCATTGCTTAAGAGGAGAAGGTACTTGGATCATTGGAGGACAACACATCATCCCCTACATCATCAACCGTTGTATCTCCATCACCATCTCTACCCTATCTTATATTTATTAGATCTTATTGTAATTCCAGATTTAATTGTGGTTTGTACTAGATTCATCCCATTACTTTTATCCATACATTTTATTATGATGATGTTGTTGATTGTTTCCATGCGTAAGTAGTTCCCTTCGTTCTTGGGGAGATAGAGAAACCCTATCATTATTATGAAATTAAATAAAGATGATCTATTACTTGTGTAGAGGATCCATTGATCCATGATGTGTGTTTGATCTCTTCCTTTAGATGGTATGTGTAGTCGGCCACATATCATTTGCCTTCGGGTCTAAAGTAAGAGGGTGAAACCCTTTGGACGTGCTACTGTGACTATAAGCACCGCTATCACCTGATACGCCCAATTTGCATCACCATTCTATATCATAATTTACCTCTATTCATTGATATTTGTCTTATTATGAGGTATTACTTATGGCTTTTCATCTGTTTATGCATGTTGGATGATTCTTGGAGGATGGACTGCCGGAGTTTGGATTCTGATGCAAAAGAAGGCGTTTCGGTGCAATTTCGTGAAGATCAAAAAAATATTAGAAAAATATGGTAACATATTATTTTACCAGAAGACGAAGGAAGCCAGAAGGAGGAGCGAAGGGGGGCCGCAGGGGGCACACACCCCTAGGCGCGGGCCCACCTGAGGCCGCGCCTAGGGCAGGTGTGGCCCACCTGCCCGGCCTCCGACTCTCCCCCTTCTCCTATATCTTCCCTTCAGAACCCTAATACCAGGGGAGGGACCACAGATAGATTTCCGCGGCCTCTAGGGGCGGAAAACACCGAGAGAGAAACGTTTCTCCGGCAGACAGATTTCTACCGAGGGAATTCCTTCCCGGAGAGGGGAGACCATCGCCATCAACACCGTCATCAAGCTAGGCTTCACCGGGATCATCATCATCATCATCTACACCATCATATCCACTAGCACCATCATCACCACTCCGTCCTGCTGTAACAATTGTGTTGGATATTGCTTAGTTCATTAGGGGAAACTTTCCCGGTGTTGATTACTATTGTAGTTGATGCTTGTGAGTGGAACCATTGGATTATTGTTTATGTTCAGATTGTTATCCATTACCATATCATCTTTGATCTTGATCCATATGATGTCTTATGAGTAGTTCGTTTTGTTCTTGAGGACATGGGAGAAGTCATGTTGTTAGTAGTGAATCTGTGATGAGTTATTATTCAATGGTTTAGTATTTAAGTTGTGGTTCTATTCTTCTAGTGGTGTCATGTGAACGTCGACTATATGGTACTTCACCATTTATGGGCCTAGGGGAATGCATTGTGTATTTGGCTACTAATTTTGGGGTTGCCAGAGTGACAGAAACCTGAACTCCCGTTAGGACACCTTTGCATAAGGGAGCGTAGGATCTCAGAGTTTAAGGTTGTGGTTAGATTTATATCTTAATTACTTTCCTATAGTTATGGATGTTTGCAGGGGGTTTAATCACAAGTATGTATTAGTCCTAGGAAGGGAAGTATGTTAGCACAGGTTCACCCACACAACACTTACAAACACCAGAGAAGAGTACTCAACTATTTGAAGCGAAAGCACTTGACAGAATTCCCATGTGTCCTCGAGAACATTTGGTCCTTATAAGTATTTCCACCGGCTTGTCCTTTGCTAAGAAAGGATTGGGCCACTTGTTTTGTTTGTTCGTTACTTGCTCTTTGTTTTTTTGCCTTGTCAGAAAACCACAAAAAATCCGTTTGCTAAGTATTCACAGGGATTTCCTGCTCCATACCACTGTTCAGCACCTTCTGCTCCTCGTTGGGATCAACACTCCTATTTATCGAAAATACTACGATACACCCCCTATACTTGTGGGTCATCAAGACTATTTTCTGGCGCCGTTGCCGGGGAGTGAAGCGCTATTGAAGAGTGGAACTGGTAAGGGAAACTTTCACTGTGAGTATTGCTTTTGTTACTTCTTGTTACTTTGTTTCCAATATGCATAACTGTCACATCCCAAAATTTTCCAAATTTTGTAATGTGAAAAATAAATAAACAAAATACATAATTGTTGAAATTTAGGGTAAAAAGAAACTTTTTGTTTCTAAATGGAAATTTAAAAACCCAGCTTGAACAAACTTTGAATCCAACTAAATTCAAATCAACTGAAATGCATTCTTCATAAATGCATCTTGAAATTTAAACACTTGGAAAATAAACCAAAACTCTAAAACCCTAATGGAAGAAATCATTTCCAAGATCTCTCTAAGACAATAGATTTGATCCATATAAAAATATTGTCAACAAACATTTATAAATGACCAAGAATGATAAATAAATAAAACCATAGGAATTGATTTCATTCAATTTGGAACCTTGGATAAAATCTTATGAATTTAGTAAGATAAGGAAATTAAATTTCAAAGCTAATAAAGCTCCAATCTGAAATCCATACCAAATTGTGATCAAATTAATCCTAAGGAGATATAAAAGGATAAACAAATATTAAATAGAACTATACAAATTGGAATCACCAAGTTTGTACCTTTAAATAAAAAGATATGGATTTTATAAGATAAAGAAAGAAATAATAAATAAGGAATATTTAAAAGCCAAATTAAAACTTGGCCTAATCCATAAGCAAATGGAATAAAGATAATCCAAATCCAAATAAAATAAAGGGATAAAGAATATTCAAATAAAATAAAATGGCCTTAACCAAATTCTATTCTATTTGATTAAAGACAAAATCCCTAATAAGAATGATTAATTAAATCATGAGAAAGTAATAAATGGAAATGTATCAAAGTGGGTTAAAAAGTATTAAATTAACTTAAAATAATTATTTCAATTAAAATTTATATGGTATTAAAACCATAATCAAATTTTATTTAATTAAAGACAAATACTCATTTTAAATGACTAATGAATCATATTAAAAAAATATTTCAAATAATTCAAAGTGAATTATTTAACACTCTATTAAATAAGTAAAACCTACTGAAAAGGATTTGATAAAATTTGGAATTTAAATAAAAGTTGGAAAACATATTAAAATCCTATTTAAATAAAGACAAAAGGGCCATTTTAAATAAATAGTTAAACCATGTGGGAATAAAAGTAATATTCCAAAATTATATTTAAAATATATGTTTAGACAGATTAAAAACTTACTGAAAAGTTTGAAAAGTTTAGAATTGAATAAGAGTTTGAAATCATTTGAATAAATACAAAACAGAAAAAGAAATCAGAAAAAGGAAAAGGTTTCAGAATAAAAAAAGGAAAGAACAGCCTAGCCCAGCTAAGCCCAGTCCAGCCCAGCAGCAACCCACATCTCTCCCCCGAACCGTTTTCTTCTGCTGGCAAACGAACCCGCACAGTCACTGATCGCCTGGCCCCACCCTTTCTCTCTCTCTCATTGTTAAGCAACCCCACTCGTCGGTCGTCTTCCTTACCCCCCCCCCCCCGCGGTGACCACGCCCTCACCTCACTGTTTCTGGCCAATTAAACTTGATTAAATTCTCGTTAATGCCGCGGAAATTCAGCCCAGTGATCACGCACGTTAAAGCGCCCATTCCCCCTCTATCTTTCCCCCAGACACCATCTCTCCTTCGTCACCAGGCTGCGCTGATTTCACCCGAGACCATCCTCTGCTCCGACGAGCTTCGCAAGCGATTCCGGCCGCTCCTCGCCATCCCTTGCCTTCCCTACCCCACGAGCATGCTCACCAGCACCAGGCGTACCTGCCAGTAGCCGTAGCTTGCTCGCGCGCGCCCCAGGACGTCGCCTTCGACGACACCAATACGCCTCCGCCGTCTGCTTCAACTCCGTCGAGCTCCCCCGGTGAAGTCCGACCTCCCCTTCCCCTCTCTGTGATGCACATGTGATCGTGACTCTCTTCCGCATCTAACGACACCATCCGTTTGTCTTATCTTGTCGTAAATCCTCGCCAACGTCGACTAACGTGCGTGCCTGTCGTCAGTAACGTCTCCGGCGAGGAATCGCCAGTGACCCTGTGCGCCCCTGGCCTCCCCACGATGATGTTGAGCATCAGCAATGCCCCACGAACTCGGTGAGCTACCCCACTCCTCCTCTAGCTCCCTGCATCGCCAGCACCACCCTCGTCTGAGCACGCCGTCGCCAGTCGCCGCCCGTTTTAGGTTATACGTTTTAGGCCGTTGGATTTTGATCGGGTGCACACGATAGATAGTTAACCGAAGGGGTATGTTTGATCTGTGCCGTAGTATACTAGTTAGATCTAACGATCCACAGCACGCGATCCACACGAAACGGTATGGACCAATCAGAACATTCCACGTGGCCAGAGTGTTGTTTTAAAAACAGAAAAGAATCTATTAGATGTTTGATTTTGTACAATTCATAACTTTAAATCTACATGTCCAAATTTTGCAAATTTTATATCAATGGAATCAGCAAAACAAGTACTTTCCAACCATGCACTTTTTTAGTGAATTGCTTCTGTAAACTTAGTTTTTTCTGCAGAAACTTGTGTAGGCATAATTTGAATATAAAAATTATTCTAGAAATATTTTTAAGGTAAAATCTTTGGCAAATGGATTGTTTTTAGCCTACTGACCATAGAAACCAACTTATGGATTTAAAATTTTATTTTGTGATGCTAAGGAATAAATCTTTGCATTAAAGCATTTCTAGTTAAATAAAAATGTTGATTATGTGTTAAAAATGCTTCTTGAGTAAAACCTTTGGAAAATGACTTGATTTAAACTCTTTGACCCTAAACACCAAGTTTTATGATTTAAAAATATATTTGGTGAACCCTAGAAAAATTATTACTTTGTTTAAAGACATTTCTAACAAATAAAATATTGCTTTGGTATAAAAATGGTTTATAAGTAAAACCTTTTGCAAATGGTTTTAATATTAAACACTTGACCTTAAAACACTAAAATTTGTGTTTAAAAATATATTTGTCAAACACTAGAAAATAATACTTTGATTTAAATCATTTATAGCAAAACAAGAATGATTCAAATGGCCATTTTCACTAATTTAATATCAAATGGTTTTGCCACCTTTATAAATGACCAATAGGTGTTTTATAATGTTTATAACCTATTAGAAACCACTTTTCCAAATACAACAATCTTTGGCATGCTTGCATGCATTGCTTTGTTTTTATTATTTTATGTGATGAATTGCTTGAATGGTAGGTTGAATGTGTGCCTTGATTGAATTGTAGTGGAATTTGAAGGGTGTGACTATTGCAAGATCAAGGGTGAACTTATATTCTCTACCAAAAAGGCAAGTGATACTTCATACTTTGTCCTATTATTTTCACTATGCATTAGTGATATTTCTAAGTAGGACTTGCATGGAATTTTTGCTAAGTATATACTATGCCATGGGAAATCCTAGTAGATGAAACCTTAGTAGAATTTTCCTAAGTTAAGATTCCTACTACTATCGTGCTTAGTCTAGCTAGTAGAAAACAAGGGTGGATTATATTCATGCTGTGAAATATTTCTAAGTCAATGACTTATGTTTTGTTTAATGAAACAACTAAGTGAATGAATCACCTGGGTGGAATGGAAAGAAAGGTTTGTGTTGAGTGGTTACACAAGTCTAGTATACTGGGGAAAACTTGGGCATCACCAAGTCCAGTATACTGGGGAAAACTTGGTATCTCACTTGTGGAAAGCCACCCAGGAACAAAGAGATTTGAGATGTCAAATGTTGAGAAGCTTCAAGTGAAGCCACATGGCCTTATGGGCTCTGCCTAGATCATATAGGTTGCAATAACTTAGCCAAATGGACAGTTGATGGTAGGGGATGATAGGTTGGAACGTGTCCATTCTGGTCTAAGGGAAGGCTTCTGAAATATCTTGTCTCGATGCATGTCGAGTCTTGTAGGCAAAGTGCACCACCTCTGCAGAGTGAAGAATCTAAGTACTTAGCCGTGTCCCCGACAATGGACAATTTGAGCATCAAGACATGGAAGCTATCAAGAATCTTCTCATCCCAATTTCTAAGTTAAAAATTTGTGGTTGAACAAGGGTTGAAGGATCACCAATTTCTATTGGGATATGCCTTGGGAGATTTTGACAAAGAAAAACTTAGTGTTTCCAAATGATAAGGAAAATCTATTTTGAGCAAAGCAAGCCTAAGCTCCACTTAGACAAATGCATATAGATGATAGTTACCACTATACTACCATAGTATCACTTGCCAATACAATTCAAATGTATTGACCCTTGTGGCTGTAACTTATTATGTTGCAGGTTTGTTTGATGTTAGTGAAGTGTGTTGATTAGGATTACAAGTCTACAACCAACATGATTGCCTGTGGCACTTTGAAGATGAAGGACTCCATGCTATATAGTTATTTCTGCTGCATTGTAATGAGATAGCCAAATGAGATATGTAAGATGTAATGAATTATTTTATTCCTGGTTATAAAGTTGTATTATGACCTTTGTTTCTTGATATTACATCTTAACTGTGGATGCTAGCTATTGATCCAGGGACTAGCATTGTAAACACAAGGATCTCTACCTTATCAAAGGTTGGGACCTCTACAATAACCCACTTGGCTTTCTGCTTGGGAAAACTACTACCACTACTAGGGTAGTAGATGAACCACCTCCTGTTGAGATAGATCCTTTTAAGATACCTACAAGTATTGTTAATCGTGTTATGGATAATTATTATTTTGGGGATGGAACTGTCCATCCTGGTGATCACTTGCTTTTTATCCATGAATTATGCGAGTTGTTTAAGTGTGCAGGTATCACGACTGAACAGGTGAAGAAAAAGTTACTCTCCATATCCTTAAAAGGGAGAGCTAAAGAATGGTATAAGCTGCTGAAGAATGGACAATCCATGGAATGGGAGGAGATGTCATCTCTCTTCTACTCTTAATTTTATCCTCCCAATGAGATTCATAAGGATAGAAATCTAATATATAACTTTTGGCCTCTTGATGGAGAGAGTACAGCTCAAGTTTTGGGGAGATTGAAGTTACTAATGCTTAAATGTCCTATTCATGAACTCCCTAACAATATTATTCTCAATAAATTTTATGCTAGGCTTTCTCTTCATGATAAAGATTTACTAGATGCTTCTTGTGCTGGATCATTCACACGTATGAAGGAAGAAGCTAAATGGGATTTACTAGACCGTATTCAAGAGAACACTGAAGCTTAGGAGAATGACAAAGGAAGAAAGTCAGGTATAAACTATGATTATGAATGCATTAAATCCTTTATGGGAACTGATAGCTTCCGTGATATTAGCAATGAGTTTGGTCTTGATTCCCAAAGTATTGCCAGCTATTTTAAGGCCTTTGCCTCTTACATTGAAATTCCCAAGAAAAATTGGAATAAGTACCATGCTCCTTATAAAGATGTTGTTAGTCATGCTCCTGTTAGAAGTACTCAAGTTTGTACTACTAATCATATTGTGCCTGAACCCCATGTTGAGAAAATGCCTTTCCCAGCTAAGGTAAAGGAGTATTCTATGATTATTAGTGCAAATAGCAAAGGTACACTAAAAACTGTGGAGCCTGGTAAGCATTTGAGTGATGAACCTGTGCTAGCTATTGTGAAAGACACTGTCACTAGAAATATAGAGGATGGGCATATTGTCTTCTGTGAAGACGCTTCTAATATTATTTCTCATCCTAGTAAGGCTAGAAAAGCTAGTGTTCCTGTGCTTTCTGTTAAAATTGGTGATCATTGCTATTATGGTTTATGTGATATTGGTGCTAGTTCTAGTGTTATTCCTTATGAGATTTACAGGGAAATTATGCATGAGATTGGTCCTTGTGAGCTTGAGGACATTGATGTGGTTATTCACCTTGCTAATAAGGAAACCATTTGCCCCATTGGCATTGTAAGAGGTGTGGAGGTTCTCTGTGGTAAGATTAAGTATCCTGCTGATTTTCTAGTGCTCAATTCAGCAGCTAGCAAAACTTGTCCTATCATTTTTGGTAGACCTTTCTTGAATACTTGTGGAGATATTATTGATTGTAAGAAGAAAAAAGTTTTAACTAAATTTGATGGAGATTCTTATGAGTTTAACTTTTCCAAATTTGCTAAAGCTCCTTGTGAAAATAGCTTGCCTAATAAAGATTCCAGGATGGAACAACTTGCTTCTATTGATCTAGTCTATGACCTTGGACCTCTTTTTGATGACTATAACTATGCTTATTCTGTTGATAAAGTTTTTTCTAGTGACAATTATATTGTCAACTTTATTCAAAGTGCTACTGAAAGTTATTTTGAGAGAGGGAAACATGGTTTTATGCATCTCAATGATGTTAAGTTTTCCTATTTTATGTTGAAAGCTTTAAAGTTGCATCTTTTTTGTCTTCCTATGCTTGTGGCTTTTTGTTTCAACAATTCGTTTTATCATGATACCCCCATGCATAGGAAGTGGGTTAGGCTCAAGTGTGTTGGTTATCTGCTTCTTGATGCTCTTTTTCACTCCAGATATATATATCCTATGTGAGCATCTTTGGAAGTTTCAAGCCTAACTTAAAGGCATTAAAGAAAAGTACTTGTTGGGAGATAACCCAAAAGTTTTTGTCGAGTCTTGGAAGTTATTACCTCTGTAATAACCACTCCTTATCCTTTTGTTTTGGTTTTTGTGTCAAGTTCAACTACTTTTGTGAAGTAGAGGAGTTGTAAAAAGTGGCTGTCCTGGGACAGATTTTTTTGCTGTATTGTAAAAATTCGTGAGGAAGCTCAGTACTTTGGATGGAGTTTCACTTTTCTGAGCTTGTTCTCCAAGTTGTTACCCAACTTTCATCAGTTCTGCACTTTTTGATTTGAGCAACAGAAGGTCTTTTAAAAAATCAATATTTACCTACTGGTCTGTTTTGACAGATTTGTTCCATCATTTGCATTTGCCTCTTACAGAAGATTTTGTTTTGATGGGTTTTAAGTTGAAGTGTGTACCAAAGGTTTATTGTTTTTGCTTACACTAATAATGTCTTTGAGTTTGTGCAAAAGTTTTGTATGAAGGAAATTCTCAGGAAAAAGAGGAAAGGATCTGTAGAGTTCGTCTTTGAATAGGTAAAAGTGGTGAAAACAGAAGGTTCGTGAAACCCCAATCTTTTTATATTTTTGATGTTTTTAATACATAAGGGAAGTTACGAGACAAAACTGAAGAGGAAATGGAGCCCGGGGTGGACAAACCTACCCCAGGCGTGGGCCCAGCCTGGCTGCGCCTGGAGGGGGTTTGCCACCCTCGAACTCCGTCTCCGCTTCGTTTCCGTGTCGAAACCTTCCTTATGCATTGAAATTTCGTAATATATAACCCCCTAGATCCCCCGAGGTTGTGCATCGTGTTCTCGTGGTGTTTTCGTTTCAATCCGTTTCTATCAAGAAATCTTCTCAAGTTTAGAGCACCATGGCCTCTGCACAAGGAAAGAAGCCCATAGAGATAGAGTTGGAAGAACAAACCACCGCAGGAACAAGGGGAAGAAAACCAACTTTTGTAGGAGCAACTAACACTGCGGATGCTTTTTCTCGTCACATGCATGGACTCGTAGCCTTCGGTCCAGAACTCATATACTGCCCTAAGGCAGCAGAAGCCCTTCGGACCACCGATGAGTTTTGTGATAAGTACCGTGCTTTGAGGATGAAGGTGGTTATGCTTCAAGAGGAGAATAACATGCTTCGTGAGATGTTGGAAGATTTCCTGACCCATGACAAGAGAACACCACCACCACTGAAGGAGTAATTCGTCATTAGGTTTGGCATCCCCTTGGCTTGTTCCAAGCTTGGGGGAGTGCCGCGGTATCACCACCATTATCTTTTATCTTTTACCTTTTTAGTGAATTCATATCTGTGATAGAGGGGTTATCTTATATTTTGGTTTTCATGTGGAAGTATCTCTCCTTTAGTTGATTATCTTTGTATCCCTTGGTGTGAGTGCCTTTATTGAATATTAATAAGTCTCATCTTTTACCTTTTTGCACTTCTTATGTTTAGTTTGCAATCTCTATTATATGGTGGATCTTGTTGTTCAGTATTTGCACCACTTTGGGATCATCAAGTGGATCTAAATTGGTTTTGTCAAACCACGTTCTGGTCAGTGGCTTTAGTTTGAAAGAAAAAAGAAAGAAAGAAAAAGCTTACAGCTATTTGGTATCATTTGTTTTCTTTCTTGTTGGATCATAAGCTTAGTATTCTTTATCTAAGATTATTTTGTGTCTACAAGGAAGATTGCATGTTTGGCTTCATTACTTGTATGTTTGCTTGTTTCTTTCAACTCTCTTGCTTGCTACCCAGCCTTGCTAGCCAAAAACCTGTTTTGAGAAGGCATACTTCTCATATTTCCAAAATCCTTTAAACCCAAAACTTTTGCCACTTGTGTCCACCATATCTACCTAGTAGCTTTTGCTATTCCTAGCAAATTCTCAAGCTTCATCTACCTTTCGAATTAAAAAGTATTTTGTTATGTGAAAACTAGTTAGTAAATCTCTCACGAACTTGATGGCACACTTTATTTACTTGCCCCTAATAGATTTGAACCATTATGAACATCGAAGTTATATATGCTTGCATCTATACGTTGGAATTAGCAGAACCATGCTGTCACGAGGAACATTTTCAACACTGCACTTGTACCTTGTCGTACTCAGTTGATTTCATGCTCTTTTGTCTATGGATGTCAACGGTGTGAAATAAAGAGGGAACTTGTAAGTCCATGGAGTTTGTATACTGTGTTAGAGAAACGCCTGGGCCGCTAGCCTAAGCCATGCCTAATCATGGTGGAAACTTGCAGCATCACCATAGTGAGTCATCTATGAAGAATTCTCAATAAAAAGCTATACACATAGTAAATAAGAAGATCGCTGAGATGCTCATTGTCTGCTTGCCTTGTCATTTTGGTTATGGGAAAGCTCCTGTACCAAGTGCAAGGGGTACCCCATTGGCGGTTCTCAATGATATGCAAATACTTACAATGACAAGAACTTACCTGGACCCAAAGTTGAGTATGCATGAGGAGTGGCCCTCATATTCAAGGGACATGAGATTGCCAACTTATATTTCGTCAATCATATACTCCATCTTTGTTCACTTTAACCTTAATAATCTCAAGATGCTTATGATAGGGGCAATGAGGGCTCAAAGCTAGTAAGTACCATAATCTTTTGGAAGCTCTTTATGACTTGTAATCCCTGCTACCCTCTAAGAAGGGACCTTTATCCTAATTACCAGTTTGAGTCAGTAAACCTACTTCCTCTCTGTCTCCATCAAGCATTTGAGATGTTGTATTTCAAGCATTCGTATGGTGATTTATTCAATCATGTTCTTTATCTTCCTTGTTTTCACAAAACTCTTATCTATTGAGTATTACTTTGAAAGCCTTCACTTGTGAAAAACCTTTTTGAGCAAAGAATGCTCCTGTTTTGAAACTTCTACAAAAAGATTTTGTGAAACTGTTTACCAGGTGTTCTCTGACCAAAAACAAGTTTGCCAATTCCAATTATGATTTATCTTTATACATCTCTATTGTGACTGCTGTACTTGGTTGCAAGCTTAGTTATATAATGGTGAGTTGCTTTCTTCTATGAGTTGTGCAATGGTAAGTGTGATGCTTCTTGTGGAATGGTAAGTGTGATGCTTCTATGAGTATTCTTTTATTGACACTTCACTCCATAAACCCGTGGAGATGTTTAATGAGCTCAATTTTCGCTTGGGGACAAGCGAAGTCTAAGCTTGGGGGAGTTGATACGCCCAATTTGCATCACCATTCTATATAATAATTTACCTCTATTCATTGATATTTGTCTTATTATGAGGTATTACTTATGGCTTTTCATCTATTTATGCATGTTGGATGATTCTTGGAGGATGGACTGCTGAAGTCTGGATTCTGATGGAAAAGAAGGCGTTTCGGTGTAATTTCGCGAAGATCAGAAAAATACCAGAGAAATATGGAAACATATTATTTTACCAGAAGATGAAGGAAGCCAGAAGGAGGAGCGAAGGGGGACCGCAGGGGGCCCACACCCCCTAGGCGTGGGCCCACCTGAGGCCGCGCCTAGGGCAGGTGTGGCCCACCTGCTCAGCCTCCGACTCTCCCCCTTCGCCTATATCTTCCCTTCAGAACCCTAATACCAGGGGAGGGACCACAGATAGATTTCCACCGCCTCTGGGGGCGGAAAACACCAAGAGAGAAAGATCTCTCCGGCAAACAGATTTCTGTCGGGGGAATTCCTTTCCGGAGAGGGGAGACCGTTTCCATCAACACTGTCATCAAGCTAGGCTTCATCGGGATCATCATCATCATCCACACCATCATCTCCACTAGCACCATCATCACCACTCTGTCCCGCTGTAACAATTGTGTTGGATATTGCTTAGTTCATTAGGGGAAACTTTCCCGGTGTTGATTACTATTGTAGTTGATGCTTGTGAGTGGAACCATTGGATTATTATTTATGTTCAGATTTTTATCCATTACCATATCATCTTTGATCTTGATCCATATGATGTCTTGTGAGTAGTTCGTTTTGTTCTTGAGGACATGGGAGAAGTCATGTTGTTAGTAGTGAATCTGTGATGAGTTATTATTCAATGGTTTAGTATTTAAGTTGTGGTGCTATTCTTCTAGTGGTGTCATGTGAACATCGACAACATGATACTTCACCATTTATGGTCCTTGGGGAATGCATTGTGTATTTGGCTACTAATCGTGGGGTTGCTGGAGTGACAGAAACCTGAACCCCCGTTAGGACACCTTTGCACAAGGGAGCGTAGGATCTCAGAGTTTAAGGTTGTGGTTAGATTTATATCTTAATTACTTTCCTGTAGTTACGGATATTTGCAGGGGGTTTAATCACAAGTATGTATTAGTCCTAGGAAGGGAAGTATGTTAGAACAGGTTCACCCACACAACACTTACAAATACTAGAGGAGAGTACTCAACTATTTGAAGCGAAAGCACTTGACAGAATTCCCATGTGTCCTCGAGAACGTTTGGTCCTTATAAGTATTTCCACTGGCTTGTCCTTTGCTAAGAAAGGATTGGACCACTTGTTACGTTTGTTCGTTAATTCTATTACTTGCTCTTTGTTTTGTTGCCTTGTCCTTTGCTAAAAATCCGGTTGCTAAGTATTCACAGGGATTTCCTGCTCCATACCACTGTTCAACACCTTCTGCTCCTCGTTGGGATCGTCACTCCTATTTATCGAAAGTACTACGATACACCCCCTATACTTGTGGGTCATCATCACCCAACACGGTCAAAGGGGTAACCAAGGGAGATTCACTAAGATAATTACGATATCCACGGGAAAATCATTAATTGCGGTTGTCTGCATGGTGATTGCTTCCAGGCATCACAGTGGCTATTTAGAGATGACCTCATTCTTGGCTCAACAAAGTGACTGCCTATGAGCCTTGGTGAACATATTATTATGGAAATCTCTCCATACATATCATGACACAAGAAATAGGTTATCCTTATTATGATTAATTACAACATGCTAGAGGTGTATCCTACATTCCCGAGAGCATCTTAGCCCTATTGAGTTTAACCACCATTCTATACACTCTTTTTGCTTGCTTTCTTTTTACTTGTTTTATTGACTTTCTTGCATTCAACCAAAAACCTTTCAAATACCCTTTTACTTGAAATCAAAGGCACCTTACAAGTATCCTTTGGTAGATAGTGACTAGGGGCGTAAAGACCCTAAACAAATAGCTCTCTATGGGTTCGATACTCTTATTTCGAAACTAGCTACAATTGAATTGTGCACTTGCAGTCATCAAGCTATTTTCTAGCGCCGTTGCCGGGGAGCTAAGCGCTTTTGGTCTTTGTTCTTAGTTTCTAATTTATTATTTCTTTACTAAAGTTGTTTGAGTTTCAAGTTATTTTAGTTTATTGATTTTTATCCTTTGCTTTTACTTATTTTAAAAGATCAAAAAATTAAAAAACCAAAAATTTATTAAAAACTATTGTTACTAATCATGTCTTCCAAGATGACTATCTTTCAACAGATGGAATTTATAATGGATGAGTCAAAGGGAGAGATTATGGGAAATGTATTGAAGAGGCATGTCATATTGAAAGAATGGCCGACTTGGGGGGACAATTATTCATCCATACTATGTGCCTCTTATCAATTATATTGTGATTTTTGTGAATCTCCAAGTCACCTCAATTATCAATGTGAGAATAATTTTGATACCGAACTAGCAAACTATAATAGGTATGAGTTTAAATGCCATGCTAGAGAGGATAGATTACAATTTGTGATTTTTTCGATTTCCAAGAGTTGTTATTCTATTTGAGAGATATACAGGTAGAAAGTAAAGCAATTGATATGATCTATAAAGAAGTTTACCCTATATTCTGTTATTTCCAAGATAATTTCCTTAATAATGAATTTATTGTTGAGCAGATTAAAGCCTCCATGGAAGAATCTAACCTTTTGCAGGAGGCTCCAAAGGATGATGTGGAGAGAACTACACTCAAGAACCTCCATCTAAACCACTAGAACATATTGTTCATAAAGAGGTGGCACTTGAAATTGCACCCTCTCAACTAGTGGAAGGTAAGCCCGAAGGTAAGACTATCCCTGAGCTATTCGCAAATTATATTAGTAAGAATGAAGAGTATCAAATTGATCAACCACTTGAATCTCCTACTTTTGAATATAACTTTCCACACACAAATAGTATGCATGAAAATGATATCTCATTATCTAGTAATGATTCTAATGATGATTGGCCTAAGTTTGGTGAGGAACTTGAGAAGGAATCTTTCTATGAGTATTGCGATGCAACTTTGCAACATGAATCCTCAATAGAGGAGAATGAAGAATGGTACAAAGAATATATTACCAATGATGAGATGATGGAGATACGATATGAAATGATTGAAAAGGCCCATTTGGGAATTGAACTTAATAAAAAGGATCCTATAGAATATGATTGCTTAAGAAAATATCTAGCATCTGGTAAAGTAGAGAAACTACTTGGAGATTTTAATCTTCACCCTTGTATAATTATTAGAATTGTCAAAACCTATGTTGAGCATTTGCATATTTCAAAGGAGTGGGAACGTTACACACAACCTTGTAATGTTAAACCCCCTAAGGCTGATCCCAAGAAACAAGCTATGTCTTTATATTTTGGAGAAGATCTCAAGGTAAATTACAGTCAATTCAAAAATTTGCCATATGAAAAGAAGATTGAAATCGAGAAAGAAAAAACCATTGAAGAATTGGCAGCAATTTATTTTGGCACACACACAAACTAAACTGGACAGAAGCCTGGCGAATAATGACTCACTCCCAAATGATTTTGCAAAGTAAGATCTAGACAGTATCCTCGATACCACACCTAAAGACGAGGAACAAAAATAGGAGGATGACCTAAGTGATCACTCACCTATACCCTCTACTCCAAATCCTATATACATATTATATACTCATGAGCATGAACCAATATGGCATATTAAAAATGAAAAAACTGTTTATGATGCTTATATCTCTAGTAATGATTCTTATTATGTTAAAACTGAACATAGTTTATCTGCGAAGGACTTGTGCCTAGATACTCATTTGGAGCACAAAAATAATGATGAATTTGAGATAGAATCTGTCGTACTAATCTGTAGGGATAAGAAGAGCACATTGCAAATGAAATATTTGTTGATGATGCTTCCTTTGGTGAGTGGCTTGATATCTCTAGAACCGATGTACTTGCTAGCAAGTGTGATGAACTAGAGGAGAAAGATACCTTTGAAGTTTTCCCTGTTACAAAATAAAGGTGCTATGAAGTTTTGCCCCATGATAGTGCAACCAAGGAGGAGTATTATGAATTATATCCTTATGATACCAACCAAGGTAAAACATTTGAATTCATATGTAAGTCTCTAATACTTTTGATAAAGCTATTGAAAGAGCATGTGGGCCCCCATGTGTGGTTTTGGTAATTAATGACAATCTTTATGGACTAATGTGTGTATTAAGTTGCACTTGTAGGATTTGTCCATTGGCATCGCTTGGAGCATGTGTTGGATTCAAGTTCGATAATATGAAGAAGAAGATATGGTGTGCAAGCTCAAAATGTGTCATCTATAGAAGATCTCATGTTTGATACTTGCCATCCTCGGTGATCATGGATCGATGATGAGGAATCAATAAATGCTTTCCATCTTGAGAAGGTCAAGTTCGTTTACATCAAGCTCAAGCGGAATGCTCAAGGCAAAGGTATAATCTTGATAGGTTTTCCCTTTTCGGTCTCATGTTGTGTGTGGGAGACCGGGTTTAGGATAGATAACTGTACTATCACGAGGGGCTCTCGAATGAGTCACTCGATCATATCATTCAGAGAGAGCTCAAACCTCTGCATACTTGCATCATCGTATTTGGTTGTTATTTGGTCTTTTCTATGTGAGGATTTAGAGCTTGTGGTAATCTCCATAACAAGCTCTTGTTCATCAAAATTGAATCTCTCTTTTGTACCTTGTTGCGGTTTTGATCTATGTGGCTTTCCGGTCTCTCACAAACTGAGGTATCTCACATCATTATACTTGATACATTCTCACTTGGTGATAACCAATACTTGATACGTTCGGAGAGATCTCATGTCGTCCTATTTTCAATGCAATTGAAATCGGGTCGATCGGAGTTACCAATCAAAAGTTATAGTCGTTTGAATATCTGTCGTTCTTATTGGAAAAAGGAAAAAGAAAATGCTTTTTGTGGGCCGTATGGTACTACTGGGCCCAGTACCGGACATGCCAGTACCCGCGTGCGCAGCTCCTACCTGGCCCGGTGGCTACAGCCGGCACTAACAGTTCAACCCGGTACTACCGCCCGGATGGGCCGTAGTACCGGCCCAGCTCCAGCCGCACTGCGCCAGCGCCAGCCCATCTCCTCGTGCATCCGCTCGCTCGCTTCTCGCTGCGCGCCCGCGCGCTGCTTATCCGCCTAGCCGCTTGCCACTCCCGCGTGCTAGGCTGACCAGCCTCCTCCCGCAGCCACCGCGTGCGCCGCTCGCTGCCGCTGATCTCGCGTGCGCTCGTGCTGCTTGCCTCGCCCCCGCTCGCGCGCATGCATTGACTAGCTCTGGCCCCACACCCACGTGCTGCCTCGCTTCGCTTGCTTGCTTGCGTCGACCAGATCCCCTAATGCGTGCCTCGCTAGCCCAGCTTGCCTTCGCCTCGTACTGGCAAGTGCGGTAGTACCAGGGCTTTCAGGTACTACCGGACCAGACCGTTTTGTAGACCCAACGGGCAGAAAATCTCGGGCCCTTTAAATAGCCCCTTTCTCTATTTTTGGTAAGTTGCTTCTTCTTCGTCTATTTTGCCCAAGCTTTGCCCCATTTGCTCTCACTCTAAAAGCTTGATTAATATCTTCACCTCCAATGATTCTTTCCCATATTTGAGTGGAAAAGAGAGGAGATCTAGATCCACGTTTTGACCAAACCAAAACATCTCTTTGTGAGTGTATCTTTGGGATCTAGATTTTGGGGGATTTTGTGTTCCTCTTTGATTCCTCCTCTCTTGTTCCCCCAATAGCTTTAGTATCTTTGTTGGAACTTGAGAGTGAGGGATTGGAGCACCTTTGTGGTGTTATTTCCATTTGCATTCGGTGCATCGGTTTGAGTTCTCCCCGGAGGATTTGGTGAGTGAAAGTTGAGAAGCTTTTTACTCTTGGGTTCTTGGAACCCTAGACAGGTTGATTGTTTTGCAGGTTTGTGGATTACTTGGGGCCTCCAATTAAGTAGTGGAGCTTCCCCAAGCTTGTTTGTTGGGAGCCTCCAATTAAGTTGTGGAGAAGTGTCCCAACCTTGTGAGAGGTTCCGGATTGCCACCGACAAGTGCACTGATAGTGGAAGCATGGATTGATCCCGTTGGGGTGAGATTCACAGGAGAAAAAGGGAGGCCTTTTGTGGCGTTGGTGGTTGGAGACCGCCCCCTCTCCAAACGAGACGTACTCCATGCTGGGAGGAATTCAGTAAAATATCGTTGTCTCCGCGTGCCTCGGTTTTCTCTATATATGAGCTCTTACTTATGCACTTTACTTTGTGATAGCCTTCGTGCTTGAAGTATATATCTTGCTATCATATAGTTGTTTGCCTTGCTTAGCATAAGTTGTTGGTGCACATAGGTGAACCCTAGTTGTTCTAGGTTTTGTGCTTAACAAAGTAAACTCATGTTTAATTCCGTCTTTGTTAAGCCACTCTCAAAAAAGTTTTAACCGCCTATTCACCCCCCTCTAGGCGACATCTGTATCCTTTCAGCTATCTATGGAGTCATGCTCATCATATATGCCATATCCATCATCACTTGGAAGCAACAATTTATTTATCTACCAAACTCCTATATATGCACCATAAGCGGGTGCGACTTCGACAAAACTTTTATAATAAGTACTCCAAACTTCTACGTGAGGTACGAATAAAAAATTCTCTAGTTGATATCTATTGAAATAAAAATGGAGCTTCGAAGCCTAGATATGGCTTTAAAGGAAGCGCTCCCCGGGAGGCAACCCATAAGTTTTTAGGTGTCTTTCTTAATTTTGTGCCTTTAGTTTAGTTGCATTCATGTTGCATTGGCACTTGTATATATTTGCATGATTCTCTATTGTTTCGGACTATTTTCAAAAGGTAGAATTATTTGTTCCTCTAATAATGTGTTGCATATCTTGGTTAAATCTTATCATCAAAAATATATGTTTGCTTTGTTTGGTTGTTGGACTAACATTTTGATAGACTTGACAACGCTCTTGAAAGGAGTTGTTTGATTGAAATGAAGTCTAGTGAGTTAACTTCGTTTTCTTTCGAAGTTAACTTCCAGTCTATATCAGTAATAGTGGTAATTGTGATTGCATGCCAAAGCTAACCTTGTGGATCAAACTGTGATACTGTTTAAAAGAGTTCTATGTTTCTCATGCACACCTCTGGATGCCAATTAATCCTCTAGATTTTGAACGATCTATGGTATAACCCCAGATTTCAGCTATGAGTTGATTACATGGGTAGAATATGATGCACCGTATGGGCAAAAGTATTGGTACTCTCAAAGGTTGTGCAAACCATTGTTTAAAAGAATTACTCAATGATCCTTGTTGAGAAATATCCTTAAAAGGAGGAAGAAAAAAAGAAGGGGAAAATAGAAAGAGAAGATAAAAATATGAAGATCAACATAACAAGTCTTTGGCATGATCTCATTACTAATCTATGAATTTTGTTGAGAAGAAATGGTTGGAATAGAATTTCTTTTGATAGTCTTGATCTACCGATGTGGGTGTGAATAAGACACTTTACTGTTATGCTATTTAGGACATGAACTCTCTTACTCAATTTTGCTATTAAAACATGCTAGTGTTCCTTGGCAAGCTGAGAGTTAACTAGAAGAATTAGATTGATTGTTACACTTCTAATTATTTATAATTATATAAAAATCTACTTTGATTGCCTTGATTTACTGATGCTTGTATAGTGTTATTGTCATCTCTCTAACTTTTATGAGCCTTTCAAATAGATGAAGTGCTGCACGCATATGACTGTCAACCGTAAGTGAATTCATATTCTTTTTGAAGCTCTTACTTTACAAAAATTAGGAAATACAAAACATAAAAGGTTCAACAGGAGGATCACAAGTTTTATTTCAAATCTAGATTCACTTTTGACATGGAGCATTGAAGTTTCAATTGATCTTTTATGAATTGACATAACTAAACTTGTGTTGCGTTGTATGAATATGTTCTTTCTTACTTTGGGCTTGCACGGAAAATAAGGATACAATGCATTGATCTTCTACATCCAATATTATACTTTTGTTTTAATTTTTGCCTCATTTATGTTATCGACTCGTGCCTCATGAACATGATGACCTTGTCCATAAGCCACCTTATTGCTTGGGGACGGGCAAGAGTCTACCTTGGGGAAGTTAATGAGTCCAAAATTGACGTATATTTAAGTATATAAATTATTCAAATTATTGCTCATTACATGCTACATCTAGCTACAACTATGCATATTGTGTATGATTACAAGTTCTCTTTCATTTTCACATGGACTTTGCACAAATTATTAGTTTTATTAGGATTCTGTTACTTTTTCTTGTCTTTGACTTGTGTGTACATCACCGGCGGACTGTGACAGCCCAAAAAGACCGGGCCAATTCTATAGCCCATGTAATAATAGAGATTTATACATAAATGTTGATATTTAATAGACCAAATGTACTGTTTAAACTAAAATTCGTCTTGGAAAGACCGGGCCACGGCCCGGTATGGTCCCCAAGACGGTACGCCAGTGGTGTACATGTTGTTTTGGATTATGGATAAAGCAAGGCAAAAGGAAACAATAAGATGCAATATGGAGGAGCTGCAGGCACTAGACTTAGCCATTTGAGAGGTGAAAAAAGTGGATTCTCCCATTATCTCAAAGTGAAGATCCAAGGTCATGGTGTTGTAGCCCTCGTCCATATGATTTCAACAAGCCTAAGAATACCCAAATCGGAGTTCGTATGAAGAAATAGTGGCCAAAATATGAAAGCATACCGCTCGTGTAACGACCATCGATACGGGCGGGTACGAGCGTACCGTCCGCCCGTACCACGGGTCTAGACGCATAGAAATAGCTATTCTAAACGGGTTTATTCACATAATTTGTCTCTTTTGGTTACTAGACATTCCTTAGATAATAAGGAATGTATTAGGGGCTATAGGGGGAACCCCCATGCCTATATAAAGAGGCAAGGAGCCAAGGGAGAGGCATCCCTCTCCACATACCTCTTCGGCGGAGCCCTGCCGCCTTGCAAACTCCATAGCCGCCGCCTCCACAAGATCTCCACCATCACCATTACTCAAGAGGAGAAGGGACTTGGATCATTGGAGGACAACGCATCATCCTTACATCATCAACCGCTGCATCTCCATCACCATCTCTACCCCATCTTCTATTTAGTAGATCTTATTGTAATTCCAGATTCAGTTGTGGTTTATTCATCCCATTAATTTTATCCATCCATTTGATTAAGATGTGTTGTTAATTTCATTCACGTGTAAGTAGTTCCCTTCGTTCTTGGGAGATGGAGAAACCCTAGCATTATTATGAAATAAAATAAAGATGATATATTACTTGTGTAGAGGATCCATTGATCTATGATGTGTGTTTGATCTCTCCCTTTAGATGGTATGTGTAACAGCCACATATCATTTACCTTCGGGTCTAAAGTAAGAGGGTGAAACCCTTTGACGCGCCACTGTGACTATAAGCACCGCTATCACCCAACATGGTCAAAGGGGACCAAAGGGAGATTCACTAAGCTAATTACAATATCCATGAGGAACCTTAATTGCGGTGGTCTATATGGTGATTGCTTCCAGGCATCACAGTGGTTATTTAGAGATGACCTTATTCTTGGCTCAACAAAGTGACTGCCTACGATCCTTGGTGAACATCTTATTATGAAACTCTCTCAAGACATATCATGACACAAGAAATAAGTTATCCTAATTATGATTAATTACAACATGCTAGAGGTGTATTCTACATCCTCGAGAACGTCTTAGCTCTATTGAGTTCAACCACCATTCCATGAACTCTTTTTACTTCCTTACTTTTTACTTGTTTTATTTACTTTCTTGCATTTAACCAAAAACCTTTTAAACACCCTTTTACTTAATATCAAATGCATCTTACAAGTATCATTTGGTAGATAGTGAAGAGGGGCATAAAGACCCTAACCAAATAGCTCTCTATGGGTTCGATACTCTTATTTCAAAACTAGCTACAATTGATCTGTGAATTTACAGTCATCACATCATCATGTAGGCTATGAATGACCCCATAGACACGAAATAGCGTAGCCGGCTATAGTCTATGGTGCCATATATGCTCTCGACGGGTCTAAAGTTTGTGAGAAACCGCGGCCAGCATGGGCTTAGCACGCCACATTGACATTGGGCAGGACCCAAGTCCATGACCGCGGCTGGCATGGGCTCACGTTTCCACGTCAGCTCGGTGCAGGCCCCGCCACTTGGCGGGTGCAGATGCGTGTCACGCCGAGAAAGCCTCTCATAGATTCCGGTCCTGCTCGTGCACACTAACGGTGAGCCCAGGTAGAATGCGCGTCCCACCTTGTGACGCAGTGTACGGTGGAGAGCATGATACACATACGTAACAGAGAATCTTTTGTCCCTGGCTCGCAGCGGTCCTTCCCTCCAGGAAGAGCAGAGATCCATAGAGATGGCACAACATGTCCTTTCGGGCGTTCATCCCACTGTCAAAAATAATCGCGACGATGTGGATAACAGTATGAGCCAAAACAATTTAGTCCTATTATTTACTCCGATAAATCCCAAGAGGAAATGCATAACACAAAATATGAGGTTGTTCGATGGTTAGGTGGAAACATTTCGTTGGAGTTTGTTGAAGTCACGGGTTCGATTCCCCTCTGCCCCTATTTTTTCTTGAATACAACCTATTTTACCTATTTCATGTGTCTACTAGTGGGTCCTGCTTGTCAGTTATGTGGAGAATCTCCCATATCAGAGTGCCACGTAGGAGATACCTGATGAGGTGGCACATATGCAGGCTCCAATTAAGACATGTATATGACACACATACGAACACATCAGCAAGTTGACTCATGGACACGACACATAAGAGAGTCTGATGAGGTGGCAGATCAAAGTGCCCCGATGGTTGGGTTCCGTGAAGGGTTTGATCCCCATGTTTTCCTCTTTACTCTAATTAAATCCCATGAAGGCAGGTTGCCTGGCGGGTCCACCTATCAATTTCATGTGTCTAGTAGTGGATCCTGCATATCAGTTATGTGGAGCAGCTTCCACATCATAGTGCCACATAGGCGAACCTGCTGAGGTGGCACATATGTAGGCTCCACGTAAGACATGTATATGACACATATACGAACACATCAACGAAAGTTGACATATGGACATGACACATAAGCGAATATGTTGAGGTAGCAGATCAGTTTTTTAATCATTGTGAATTTGGAGCGATGACCATTTCAATTGGTTGTGATCACCTAAATTTAAGGTCGTAGACCAGTATCGTGTATGTTATGACCAATTGGTCTAAATAAGTTTTGATCTTGCTGACAAAAAAATGGTCATGATTTTTAGGGTATGGACCCTTCCAAATGTCTTACGACAATCTGATTCAAAATGGTCATAGTTTTTCAGGGTTTGGACCTTCTAAATGTCCTAGGACTATCTGGTTTGAAATGGTCATAGATTTATGACTAATTCTTTAATCACGTTGATTATAAAAATATTACAAGTTAACATATTTCTTATATTGAAAGTCGGCGACGAAGCAGGCAAATCCTGAGAGGGTCAAGGAAAACGGGAGCACCCGGGGCGGGAGAGGCCGTGGCAGAGCGAGACGCGGGCCTAGTTGGCGGCCGGCAGAGCGGTGCCCCAGGAGAACTAGGAGGCGCCGTGGCGGGCGGCCGAGCCTATGTGTCGAGCTTGGGCATCGAGCCAGAACTGTCCGCTGAGAATTCGACACAGGGGATGCTTCCAGTGGGCCGATGGGCAGTTCCCCGCTGTGGAGGTAGAGCAGCCCGCGCTCCTGAGCTATCGCCAGGTGTCCGCGGTATGAGGTCATGTGGGCACACGGTTAGGAAAATTCAAACCCCGTAGCAAAAAAGTATTGATCCGGCTGTATTTAGTGCGGGGAATCGGCTTGGGCCCTCAACGAGGAGAGATGCAAGTGTGGGAGCTCAGGCCTTTCACAATGGGTGTTTCTTAGCGGTGTATCCTAGGCACTTTGGCTATGTGGCACTATACTTAATGAGGAGAGAGAGTGAGGTTGTATCTTAGCTAAGAAACACCTTTTACACGAAATCATAGGCAAAAGCATGGTTAGACCAATCAAATGCATGCATGTCCTGACTTCTCTTAAAAAACAATGCATTATACTAATTGTTTCTTATATTTTAATTTCTTCTATAAAAACGTGTTAATATACAACCCATTGTGAAATGCCTCACAGCTCTTTTCTTGAGTTAGTCCTCACGGCCCAGTAAAGGACCATTGCTTTCTTGCGTTCTGGACGACTGGACTTAGTAGCATTTGATATTGTGGGTTGGAGGGTGCAGTGAGTTGTAAGCTAAACGGCTGCTTAATTCTCTTTGTCGGGCCTTCCACAGCGTGTGCGTGTGCGGTGCCACATTCACGAAAAGTAATCCACGTCAGGGTTGCAAGATGAAAAGAGTTTGACACCCAGCCTGCGGCGTGGTTAAATTTGCCATCGCTTCAAGCAAAGGCCACATGCTGCCATGCATGAATAAAAAGTTAACCTTATGTACACGAACAAGTACGCCACAGCCGCCGCTGCCGCCTCCTCCCCCGGCGGTGATCAACAAGTCCTCGCCTCCTCCGCTTTCGCTCATGCGGGCGGGAGGGGGTGGGGACCTAGGACCTACCCTCGGCATTCATCAAGGTCTTTAAACTTAGCATTTTTGTGGCGTCGCGGTGGCACAACTCAGATAGCGGTGAATGCGCTATATTGAATAAAGGTACCCGGTTTCAACCCCATCTCGGCGACGTTTACGACGTCGAGCAGCCTGTGGGATATGGTCTTCGATGGGCGTGTGCTCCGGCTTTGTGTGGTATTGACCTCGTCGCCAATCTGGTCCTTGCGGCCTTGGAGTGCGGCGGTGCGAATTGCTGATGGTTTGTGGTGGATAGTCGAGGATTCAGTCGCTTGTTAGGCGGGATGGCGTTGGCTTTGGATCCGGCGTTGAAGATACTAGGAGGGCTCTTTCGACCGATGTTTCTTAGCAGCAAGCTAGATCAAGTTTTTGAAGGGTTTCGCGGCATAGTAAATCAAAATTTTCTACGGATGCGAACAGAGGGAAAGCCAAGATCTAATCTAGGAGATGCAAACAACGAGAGAGATTGGATTAGATCTTCATACCCTTGAAGATTCGCACAGCGGAACGTTCGTCGGAACGTGGGTGATGTAGTCGTACTCGCTTCTCCTCCTCGCGATCCGATCCGATCTAGCACCACAAGTGGCGGTGCCTCCGTGAGATGCACACGTGCAGCACCTCGACGTCTCCTCCTTCCTCGGTCCAGCAAGTATGGTGGAGAGATGGGTTGGATCTACAACGCGACGGCGCGGTGCAATTGGTGGAGAATTTCTGCAGCAGGGCTTCGCCTACAAGCAGTCGGGAGGGAGAGAGGAGGGCATGTTGGAGATATGCCCTAGAGGCAATAATAAAAGTAGTTATTATTATATCTTTGTGTTTATGATAAATGTTTACATTCATGCTATAATAGTATTAACAAGGAAACATTAATACTTGTGTGATTTGTAAACTTAATTTGAAGTCCCTAGTAAAGCCTCTATATAATACTAGCTTGTTGGTTAATAGATGATTGTGGTTTCCCTATCATGAACATTGAGATGTTATTAACAACAAGATCATATCGTTAGGAGAATGATATGATGGACATACTCCTATAGATAAGCGTAGCATAAAGATCAAGTCATTTTAATAGTTCAATTGCTATATGCTTTCTGATACATAGTAATCTAATTCCTTCGACCATGAGATCATGCACATCACCTTTACCGGATGGATGCTTTGATGACATCAAACACCACACCGTAACTGGGTGGCTATAAAGGTGGCATTGAGTGTTCGGAAAGTGTTGGTTGAAACACATGGATCAAGAGTGGGATTTGTCCATCCATATGACGGATAGATATACTCTAGGCCCTCTCGGTGAAATGTCATCCAATTAGCTTGCAAGCATGTGACTGGCTCACAAGGGATCACATATCACGGGAACGAGAAAAGAGTACTTATCGGTAATGAGGTTGAACTAGGTATGCAGAGATACCGACGATCATAACCTCGGATAAGTAAACTATCGTGAGACAAAGGGAAATTGATATCGTATGTAAGTGGTTCATTCGATCACAAAGTAATCGTAGAAATATGTGGGAGCCATATGAATTTCCAGATTCCTCTATTGGTTATTGTTCGGAGAAGTGTCTCGATCATGTCCGCATAATTCACGAACCGTAGGGAGACACACTTAAGGATTCGACGTTGTTTGAGTAGTTATGGAATGATGAGAAAGAGACCGAATGTTGTTCGGAGTCCCGGATGGGATCCGGGATATCACGAGGAGATCCGGAATGGTCCGGAGAATAAGATTCATATAAGGAAAGTCCCGTTTCGGAGTTGGGGAATGGTTCCGGTGTTTTCATCGAGAATGTTCTAGAATGTTCCGGAATGTCCGGCACTCCGGAGGGGAAGGGTACATGAATGTGTTGTATCAAGTTGGTATGATTGCATCATGTACTAAGTGTCATCGCTGTTCCAAATAAAGGATTAATTCAAATCCTAGTTTGAAAAGTCAAATAGCTAAATTGAAAAGTCAAACGGCTAAATTTGGAAAGAGGAAAAGAGGAGGAAGGGGAAACCGAGTTGGGGAGGGAGTCCCTCCTCCCCAAGCCGACGCACCACCCAAGCCGAGTTGGGGAGGGACTCCTCTCCCTCCCCTTGGTCGGCCGGCCCCTCCACCTATATAAGGAGGGGCAGGGCTCCCTCCTAGAGACACACAAGTTCCCTGCCCCAAACCCTAGCTTGGCGCCACCACCTCCTGCAGATGCCGCCGCCTCCTAGGGTTGCCCTAGCCGCCGACTTGGGCTGCCCCAAGCCCTAGCCGCCGGCTCTAGCACCTCCTCCTTGGTGTGTCTAAAACCTAGATCGCCGAGGAGCTCTCTCATACTCCACCATACTCGCTCCGGCTTAAGGCGAAGCCCTGCGAGATCTCCCCTCTACTTCCGGTACCACGCCGTTGTGCTGCCGGAATCGCGAGGAGAGTGCTACAACCTCCGCTGCCTGCTGGAACAAGGGAGAGGAAGGTCTTCGTCCAGTACCGAACGTGTGACCGACTGCGGGAGCGCTGCCGGAACGCAGCGCCGGAAGGATCGTCTACGCGATCTTGAGATCGGGAAGAGTACGACTACATCACGCATGAGAATCCGCTCTCGTTAAACACTTTGGAATCTTCGAGGGTGAGTTATTCCATCGACTCGTTGCTACAATCTAGTAAATAGATCTTGGCTTGTTTGTTTGTATGCGGTAGAAATTTTTTGTTTTCCATGCTACGAAACCCTACAGGGCAGCAGGGCGGCTAGGGTTGGAGGGGAAGGTGTAGGGGGGTGGTGCACCCCCACCCCTCTTTATATAGAGGGGGGGCGCAGCCCTAGCCCCTCCCCCAAGCCCAAACCGGCGGCCCCAAGGAGGAGGAGTGGGGGGCAAGGAAACCCCCCCTTCTAGAAGCTCTATCTCGAGTTTAAAACTCTCTTGGCCGGCTGGTCCCTATGGGGCCTTGTGCCCCTGGCCCAATGCGGCCAGGGCACTCCCTCATAGGCCCATGCCCCCTCCCGGAAGGTGGGGCCACGTTGGTCCCCTTCCGGAAGGTTCTAGAAGCTTCCGGTACAATACCGATTAACCCGGAACAATTCCGAACTCCAAAAACTGCACTGCCTTATATGAATCTTATTCTCCGGACCACTCCGGAACCTCTCGTGATGTCCCGGATCCCATCCGAGACTCCGAACAAAAACTCATAAACCAATTATCCAATCTATCCTAGCGTCGAGACACGTTAAGTGTGTGACCCTGCGGGTTCGAGAATATGCAGACATGATCTTCTATCAATAATCAACAGCGGGGTCTGGAAACCCATATTGACTCCCACACATTCATCGATGATCATATCGGATGAACCACGATGCCAGGATTCAATCAATCCCATATATATATTCCCTTCGTCTCGCGATATTTTACTTGCCCGAGATTCGATCGTCGGTACCGTCATACCTAGTTCAATCTCGTTCACAGCAAGTACTTTACTCGTTCCGTAATCCGATATCACTTTGTGATTAACTCCTTAACCACATGCTTGCAAGCGGTGTTGATATCGATTACCGAGTGGGCCTGAAGTATATCTCTCCGACTTGGGAGGGACAAATCCCATCTCGATACATACAACCCAACAGATACTTTCCGATCACCTGAGAGACACCTTTATGATCACCCTCTCATAGGATGACGTTTGATGACCTCAAAGCTTTCTTCCGATACCAGGGAGTTGTATTATCTCATGGTCTAAGGAATACAATATTTGACATAAGAAAAGCTTCGCAAAGACGAACACGATGACACGATCTAATTGCTTCGCTTAGTTTGGGTCTGTCCACCATATCATTCTCCCAATGATATGATCTCATTATTAATTGACAACTCATGTCCATGGTTAGGAAACCTTAACCATCATTAATCAATGAGCTAGTCCATAGAGGCATACTAGGGACACGGTGTTGTTCACAAACCACACAAGTATTAAAGTTTTCGCTTAATACAATTCTAGCATGGAATATAAACATTATCATGAACAAGAATTATAATAATAACATCTTTATTATTGCCTCTAGGGCATAATTCCAACAGTCTCCCACTTGCACTAGAGTCAATAATATAGTTTACATTTGGCAACAATCTCACACCCATGGCTTTGAGGTGCTTATCATGTTTTGCACGCGGAAGAGGTTTAGTCAACGGATCTGCGACATTCAGATCCGTATGTACTTTGCTAATCTTCAGATCTCTATCTGCTATATAATCTCGGATTATATGAAACTTGCGGTTGATATGCTTGGTCTTTGGATGATATCTTGGTTCCTTAGCGAGTGCTATGGCGCCAGTGTTGTCACACAATATCTCTAGTGGGTCCAATGCACTTGGAACCACGCCAAGCTCAGTGATGAAGTTCCTGATCCAAACTCCTTCACTTGACGCTTCTGAAGCAGCCATGTATTCCGCTTCTACTGTAGATCCCACGATCACGCTTTGCTTGCAGCTTCTCCAGCTCACAGCTCCTCCATTCAAAATATACACGTATCCTGTCTGAGATTTAGAATCATCCTTGTCGGTGTCAAAACTAGCATCGACCTAACCTTTTACGACAAGCTGTTCATCACCCCCATAGACTAAGAACATTTCTTTAGTCCTATTTAGGTACTTTAGGATGTTCTTCACGGCTGTCCAGTGTTCCACTCCTGGATCACTTTGATATCTACTCGTCAAACTAAGAGCATTGGACACATCCGGTCTAGTACATAGCATGGCATACATGATGGAACCTATGGCCGAGGCATAAGGCACTTTGCTCATAGCTTCCCTATCATTTACCGTAGCTAGACACTGAGCCTTGCTCAATATCTTACCTGACAACATAGGCACAAAGCCTTTCTTTGCCTTATCCATTCTGAACCTTTTCAGAACTTTGTCTAGGTATGTACTCTAGCTTAAAGCTATCAGGCGTCTTTGTCTATCTCTATAGATTTTGATGCCCAATATATAAGTAGCTTCACCTAGGTCTTTCATTGAAAAACACTTGTTCAAATAACTCTTCACATCGTTAAGCATGTTGATGTCATTTCCAATAATCAATATGTCATCCACATATAGTACCAGAAACGTCACCGAGCTCCCACTCACTTTCTTGTAGATGCAAGCTTCGTAGCAATTTGGAACAAATCCAAAGCTCTTGATCACTTGATCAAAACGAAGGTTCCAACTCCAAGATGCTTGCTTCAGTCCATAAATGGAACGCTGAAGTTTGCATACTTTATCAGCATCCTTAGGATCGACAAAACCTTCGGGTTGCATCATATACAACTCTTCATCAATGTTGCCATTGAGGAAAGCAGTCTTGACATCCATCTGCCATATTTCATAATCATGAAATGCAGCAATTGCTAATAAAATCCGAATGGACTTAAACATCGCTACGGGAGAGAAAGTCTCATCGTAGTCAACACCTTGAACTTGTCGAAAACCTTTCGCGACAAGCCGTGCTTTATAGACGGTAACATTACCATCCGCGTCCGTTTTCTTCTTGAAAATCCATTTGCACTCAACGACCTTTCGGTCGCTAGGAGGGTCCACCAAAGTCCATACTTGGTTTTCGCTCATGGATCCCAATTCGGATTTCATGGCTTCTAGCCATTTCTTAGAGTCTGGGCTCATCATCGCTTCCTCATAGTTCGTAGGTTCACTGTCTTCTACTAACAAGACAGTCAAGACAGGGTTGCCGTACCACTCAGGAGGGGCACGCGACCTTGTCGACCTGCGACATTAAGTAGCAGCATCGTTCGAAGCTTCATGATCCTTGTCATTAGCTTCCTCTATCGTTGGTGCAGGCGGCACTGGAACAATTTCAGGTGCTGCGCTACTCTCCAACTCAAGAGAAGGTTCAATAACCTCGTCTAGCTCTACTTTCCTCCCACTCACTTCTTTCGAGAGAAACTCCTTCTCAAGAAAGGAACCGTTCTTTGCGACAAACACTTTGCCTTCGGTTCTGTGATAGAAGGTATACCCAATAGTTTCCTTAGGGTATCCTATGAAGACGCATTTCTCCGCTTTGGGTTCGAGCTTGTCCGGCATCAACTTCTTGACATAAGCTTCACATCCCCAAACTTTAAGAAACGACAACTTAGGTTTAGCACCAAACCACAGTTCATACGGTGTCGTCTCAACGGATTTAGATGGAGCCCTATTTAAAGTGAATGCAGCGGTTTCTAATGCATAACCCCAAAATGATAACGGCAAATCAGTAAGAGACATCATCGATCGGACCATATCTAATAGGGTTCGATTCTGGCGTTCAGACACACCATTGCGCTGTGGTGTTTCGGGTGGCGTGAGTTGCGAAACGATTCCGCTTGCTTTAAGATGCGTGAGAAAATCATAAATCAAATATTCACCTCCACGATCGGATCGTAGAAACTTAATCTTTCTGTTACGATGGTTCTCCACTTCATTCTGAAATTCTTTGAACTTTTCAAATGTTTCAGATTTATGTTTCATTAAATAGATATACCCATATCTACTTAAGTCATCGGTAAAAGTGAGAAAATAGCGACATCCACCGCGCGTCGAAACACTCATCGGTCCGCATACATCGGTATGTATGATTTCCAACAAGTCCGTTGCCCGCTCCATCATACCGGAGAACGGGGTTTTGATCATCTTGCCCATGAGGCATGGTTCGCATGTGTCAAATGATTCAAAATCAAGAGACTCCAAAAGTCCATCAGAATGGAGTTTCTTCATGCGCTTTACACCAATATGACCTAGACGACAGTGCCACAAATAAGTAGTATTATCACTATCTACTTTGCATCTCTTAGCCTTAATGTTATGGATGTGTGTTTCATCCCTTTCGAGATTTAGAAGAAATAAACCATTCACAATAGGTGCATGACCATAAAAGATGTTACTCATATAAATAGAACAACCATTATTCTCCGATTTAAATGAATAACCGTCTTGCAATAAACAAGATCCAGAAATAATGTTCATGCTCAACGCAGGCACATAATAACACTTATTAAGGTTTAAAAATAATCCCGAAGGTAAAACTAAGGAGAGCGTGCCGACGGCCATCACATCAACTCTTGATCCGTTGCCAACGCGCATCGTCACCTCATCCCTCGCAAGCCGCCGTCTATTCCGTAGCTCCTGTTTCGAGTTACAAATATTAGCAACTGAACCGGTATCAAATACCAGGCACTACAACGAGGGCTAGTAAGGAAAACATCAATAACATGTATATCAAATATACCTTTGATGGTGCCAGCCTTCTTGTCCGCTAAGTACTTCGGACAGTTGCACTTCCAGTGACCCTTGTCCTTGCAATAGAAGCACTCAGTGTCCGGCTTAGGACCAGACTTGAGCTTCTTCTCAGCAGGGGCAGTGCGCTTGCCGCCGCCCTTCTTGAAGGGCTTCTTTGCTCCCTTACCTTTCTTAAAGGTGGGCTTGTTGACCATCAACACATGATTATCCTTTTTGATGTCCACTTCCGCGGCCTTCAGCTTTGCGAAGAGCTCGGTGATCGTATCAGTGGAACCAATCTGATTATGAGTCACCATAAAACTTTTGTAGCTGGGAGGGAGTGATTGTAGAACCCTGTCAATCTTGAGCTCCTCTGGAATCGTGCATTCCAATTGCTCAAGGCGTTGAGTGTAGCCCGTCATCTTAATGGCGTGCTCACTAACGGAACTCCCTTCCTCCATCTTGCAGTTAAAGAACTTCTCAGAGATCTCATATCTCTTAGAACGGGCCTGAGTCTGAAACATGGTTTTCAGCTCTTCGAGAATCTCAAAGGGCCCGGGATAGTCTTCAAAACGATTTTGAAGTTCCGGTTCCATAGCAAACAACATGGTGCTCTTAATCACACCATAATCATCTTTGCGCGACTGATAGACAACTTTCTCATCAGCCGGCGCAGTTGCAGCAGGGGGGTCACCTAACGCTTTCCCAAGGACATAGTCCTTTTGACCGCCAGAGAGAATGATTCTCAGATTGCGGAACCAATTGGTGAAGTTAGACCCATTGTTCTTAAGCTTTTCTTTCTCAGCAAAAACGTTGAAGTTGAAGTTGGACTTAGCCATGTGATCTACAATATTTGCAAGTACAAATTAGACTATGTTCATGATAACTAGTTCAACTTTTAATCAAATTACTAGATGAACTCCCACTAAATTCAACATCCCTCAAGTTGTTTAGTGAACACGATCCAAATTCACCACACCTAATCCTATCTTCACGAGAAGAGATGTGGTTTCAATGGTGGACAACGAAGTGTCGATCATATCATTCATATGACTCATGCTTAACCTTTCGGTTCATGTGTTCCGAGGCCATGTCTGTACATGCTAGGCTCGTCAAGTTAGACCCAAGTATTTCCGCGTGTGCAAAACTGGCTTGCACCCGTTATAAGCGTAGAGTCTATAGCACCCGATCATCACGTGATGCTTGGACACGACGAACTTTCGCAACGGTGCATACTTGGGGAGAACACAGTTTTATCTTGATCTTTAAGTGAGCAATCATCTTATAATGCTATCGTCGCGATCTAAGCATGATAAGATACATAAAAGGATAAACATCACATGCATATAACTTTATGTGACATGGTATAGCCAATCTTCGCGCAATGATCTCCATCTTGTGCGTGCCGGCATGATCTCCATCACTCCATCATGATTGCCTCCACCACGAATAGCAACTACAACTATTGCTAACTACTTAGCGATAAAGTGAAACTATTACATGGCGTATAAGAAGTTGACTCGCAGGTCATACACAATTATAAAGACAACCATATGGCTCCTGCCGGTTGCGTACTCATCGACATGCAAGTCGTGAAACATTACAAAACATGATCATCGCATACAATATACACATCACATCTTGGGCCATACCATATCACAGAAAACAATCCCTGCAAAAACAAGTTAGACGCCTCTACTTTGTTGTTGCATGTTTTACGTGGCTTATGGGAGTAGATGCTAAGAACGATTCTTACCTACGGAAAGCCACAACGGTGATATTATGGTTGCCAAACTCCGGTGTTAATCCCATGACAACTATAGTGAGAGAAACTGACATCCACCAGCCGCATGTGTGGAACAAGCCACACGTCAAGTGCGGAGCCGGTCTCGCGAACGACATCGCGTAAGGTTGGCCTGGACCGCTTCAATCTCACTATCCCGCGTCATAAGAAGAACACAAACAAGAGGCTTGCAACAGAAAACATCAACGCCCGCAACAACCATGTTGCGTTCTACTCGTGAAACACATCTACGCATAGATCTAGCTCTGATACCACTGAAGGGTTTCGCGGCATAGTAAATCAAAATTTTCTACGGATGCGAATAGAGGGAAAGCCAAGATCTAATCTAGGAGATGCAAACAACGAGAGAGATTGGATTAGATCTTCATACCCTTGAAGATTCGCACAGCGGAACGTTCGTCGGAACGTGGGTGATGTAGTCGTACTCGCTTCTCCTCCTCGCGATCCGATCCGATCTAGCATCACAAGTGGCGGTGCCTCCGTGAGATGCACACGTGCAGCACCTCAACGTCTCCTCCTTCCTCGGTCCAGCAAGTATGGTGGAGAGATGGGTTGGATCTACAACACGACGGCGCGGTGCAATTGGTGGAGAATTTCTGCAGCAGGGCTTCGCCTACAAGCAGTCGGGAGGGAGAGAGGAGGACAGCAGGGCGGCTAGGGGTGGAGGGGAAGGTGTAGGGGGCTGGTGCGCCCCCACCCCTCTTTATATAGAGGGGGGCGCAGCCCTAGCCCCTCCCCCAAGCCCAAACCGGCGGCCCCAAGGAGGAGGAGTGGGGGGCAAGGAAACCCCCCCTTCTAGAAGCTGCATCTCGAGTTTAAAACTCTCTTGGCCGGCTGGGCCCTATGGGGCCTTGTGCCCCTGGCCCAATGCGGCCAGGGCACTCCCTCATAGGCCCATGCCCCCTCCCGGAAGGTGGGGCCACGTTGGTCCCCTTCCGGAAGGTTCTAGAAGCTTCCGTTACAATACCGATTAACCCGGAACAATTCCGAACTCCAAAAACTGCACTGCCTTATATGAATCTTATTCTCCGGACCACTCCGGAACCTCTCGTGATGTCCCGGATCCCATCCGAGACTCCGAACAAAAACTCATAAACCAATTATCCAATCTATCCTAGCGTCGAGACACGTTAAGTGTGTGACCCTGCGGGTTCGAGAATATGCAGACATGATCTTCTATCAATAATCAACAGCGGGGTCTGGAAACCCATATTGACTCCCACACATTCATCGATGATCATATCGGATGAACCACGATGCCAGGATTCAATCAATCCCATATATATATATTCCCTTCGTCTCGCGATATTTTACTTGCCCGAGATTCGATCGTCGGTACCGTCATACCTAGTTCAATCTCGTTCACAGCAAGTACTTTACTCGTTCCGTAATCCGATATCACTTTGTGATTAACTCCTTAACCACATGCTTGCAAGCGGTGTTGATATCGATTACCGAGTGGGCCCGAAGTATATCTCTCCGACTTGGGAGGGACAAATCCCATCTCGGTACATACAACCCAACAGATACTTTCCGATCACCTGAGAGACACCTTTATGATCACCCTCTCATAGGATGACGTTTGATGACCTCAAAGCTTTCTTCCGATACCAGGGAGTTGTATTATCTCATGGTCTAAGGAATACAATATTTGACATAAGAAAAGCTTCGCAAAGACGAACACGATGACACGATCTAATTGCTTCGCTTAGTTTGGGTCTGTCTACCATATCATTCTCCCAATGATATGATCTCATTATTAATTGACAACTCATGTCCATGGTTAGGAAACCTTAACCATCATTAATCAATGAGCTAGTCCATAGAGGCATACTAGGGACACGGTGTTGTTCACAAACCACACAAGTATTAAAGTTTCCGCTTAATACAATTCTAGCATGAAATATAAACATTATCATGAACAAGAATTATAATAATAACATCTTTATTATTGCCTCTAGGGCATAATTCCAACAGTTTTACGGGGCTAGTGGTTATTGCGGCTCATTAACGCCCCATGGCTAGGGATTTCTTCAATGCCAAAATGTGGACCAGCCGCTGATGATCTTCTTCTTCTTCGCGACGACAAAGGATTTGGATTCTTAATAGTTACAGCGAGGACAGTTTGCAGCTGTCCAACCGTTTGTTTTTTCCTTATTTTCTTTTGTTTATAGGGTACCATCTTTATATTGCTATAATTATAAAAACAAGTAATGTATGTTCAGCCGCGTACTCCCTCTGTTTGGGATTATAAGTCCCGTGCGCATAACTAGGTTGCCAATTTGAACAACAAAATATAAATAGTATAGCACAAAAATTATACCATTAGAAACTTTAGAGGTTATATTTTTTAATGGTATAATTTTTGTAATATATAAATTATATTTTATTAGTCAAATTAATAACCTAGGTATGCGTGTAGGACCTATAATCCCGAACAGAGGGAGTACATCGTAAAAAAAAAATTAACCTTATATACATGCATTGGTGAGAACTACCTTAGAGTTTGGCCTCCGTGCTTCTCTCTCATGGACCATGTAATCAATATTTTTATCGCGATGCCTAGAATTGTTTTTTCGGCAGCACCGGCTGGGCAGCAAAGGTTTGGATGCCAGATGCGAAAAATGAATATGACACCGACGAAAACACACGCCGTGGAAATCCTCAATATTCCACACTTGGGTCCGTGTCTGTGGTTTTTGTGGGCCAGTGTTGGCCTGTCCTGATTCTACAAAGTGCAAACACGTGCATTCTGGAGTGCAACCTTTTATAAACAACAATTATCACTTGCACTATTCAGCTAGCTTAATGCTTATTTCGGTTAATTTTACTTCCGATCCCAATTCTATCATTTATTATAGAATCTTCTTATCCCAAATTTACTCGAGTAGTACTAGATTGACTTGCTTGTTGGCTAAATTGCAGAAGGGAAACGAGCAAGATGTTGTCCAGCAAGGGCCTAGAAGATTAAGATAAAGGGCACCAAAGGTCTTGTGAGAAAAATCTAAACCTAATTGAAGTTTTAAAATTTGACTTAATGCATGTCAACCATGTCATCTTTTTATTATATGGAGGGAGTACTAACATCAAGCTTTTGATCCCAAATATTCAGTGAAACAATGTATCTGTTTATTTTGTATGGGCCGTGAATTATACTTCTCTCTCAAAGAAGGTTATCTCTATGAAGTTGTGTTGGCACCGATCTATGTGTAATTGATAAGACGAAGCACATTTCCGTGAAGTCGACAAACGATGCGTAGGAGAACATCAAATCTTCGATGCATGGGAAAATCAAATTTCTAGTGGGCACGATGCCAGGACATATATACGGCAAACCACAATTTAAATTAACAAATACATGCTTCCAATTATTTCCTTATGGATTACATATGCAAAGTAGACAAGGATGGAAGGGTATATTATTTGTGAGGAATCTGACACACGAGTTGCTAGCTTGTTATATTATTAGGAGAGAAAATACATATAGTACACTTGCAAAGCAAGTGTTAGTGCAAAGAAAGACAAAAGGTGGAGCAAAGCGAGGGGTGCGCGAGGCCGTACAAATTTCTACTCTCTCACGTTACTAACGCGGCGTGTCCATAGCTTGGTCGCAACAAAAGACTAGGACGAAGCTTCATCAGTGATGCACGCAAGAAGATCCTGCGCCAAGGAACACGAGAGTTTGAAGATGCGGTCATATTGCTCCTTCCACAACGCCCAAATAGAGAGACAACCCGTCCATGATGGCAGACATGCACATCCAGGAGCACGACGACGACACAATAGGCCAGGAGGAGGGCATCAAATTAAAGCAAAGGATACCGGCAGTGGCAGCGACACCGAAGTCAGTCGACACGAGACTCGGTCTATAGGAGTACTTTTATCACACAACCAGAAAGATTAAACATCAAACTTAAGCTAAAAATCATCATGGAAAATAATGGATCAAAACACGGAGCTTTATTAGACTATAGAAGATTTTTTTTCCAGGGAATATGAAACTTTATTAATCATAATAAAACATTATTACACAACGTCTGCCCATGCACTTCGGGGCAACATTTGTAAAAACACTATAGAGAACACACACGATTTGACAACACACACGTGCATACACAATAATATTTCGAGGCAATATTCACTCACATACGTATAGGCTGGATGTTATTACCCAGGTATAAGTATTATTACGTAGTACTAGTCATATACTACTTACTAGCATATATCGATCGAGTAGTAATGACGATGGAGGTGTTCTTGACGTGGTTTCCTTTGTTTGACATGACCCACGTTTGTGCTTTGACACACGTATGAGTAGTATCGGTGTAATTAGTTGTTGTTGAGAGAGGATGCGCGTGGGCAGCGCAGCACCATGGCCTCGATCGTGATTCCTGGCCCGAAGGCCAGCATCGCACCCCACTCCGGCAGCAGATTATCGCCGTCCTCCTTCCTACTCCGGCGCAGCTCATCGAGCACGAAGATGATCGTCGCGCCGCTCATGTTGCCGTACTCGCGAAGCACATGCCGGCTGGCGGCCAGCTTCGCGGGCTCCAGCTTGAGCTCGGTGTCTATGTTGTCCAAGATCTGACGGCCACCTGGGTGCACCGCCCAGAAGATGTCGTTCCACGAGCACGGGGCATCGTCTCCACCGAACGCGTCTACGAGACATTGCTCGATGTTCTTCCCTATCAGCATCGGCACCTGGATGCCGAGGTGGAAGTCCACGCCGCCCCCCGACACCTGCATGCCGAGCACGTGCTCGGTCCTGGGTATGGTGGTCTGCGTGGCGGAGACCATCTCGAACAGCGGGCGTTCGCCTTCGGCGAAGGGGCCAGCGCCCACGATGACGGCGCCTGCGCCGTCGCCGAACAAGGCGCTGCCGATGAGGTTGCTCCCGTCAGGGCCGCCGAAGCAGACGAGGGTTATCTCGGAGCAGGCCACGAGGACGCGCGCGCCGCGGTTGTTCTCGGCGAGCTGCTTGGCCAGGCTGAGCGCCCTGCCGCCGCCGTAGCAGCCGTGGAGGCTGAGTATGGTGCGGCTGACCGTGGGGCGGAGGCCGAGGAGCGCGGCCAGCTGGTGGTCGAAGCTCGGCGCCTTCCAGGCGGAGTAGGTGCTGAAGACGAGGTGGGTGATGTCGGTGGCCGGGCGACCCCACTCGGCGATGGCCTTGACCGCGGCGCACTGCGCGAGCTTCGGAACGGCCGTGTCGGCCATGTCGATGCGGTTGTCGAGGGATGGCAGCTCCCTGTCGAGGAACTCCGGGTGGTCAGCGAGTGATTCCTCGGTCAGGTGGAAGTGCCGTTTGTCGATGCCTGTTTTCTGGCCTGCAAGGAAATTCAAGAAAGAAAATCCTCGTATTTTTAGTGTGTCTGCTAAAAAATCCCACCGCATGCAGGGCGACGGCTCAACGCTAGATCAGATTGTATTTTATGCAAAGGGATTAGTCAAACGATAACGTGTCAACATGAACGGAGGGAGAAAGTATATATGTTCATGCTTACAAATTCTCTTCATTTTTTCTTTGAGCTCAGTAAGGTGGTCGCTCTTGGTCACGCGGAAGACGTTCTCCGCGAACTGGTCCTGGGGTACCACGACGCCGGTCGGGTTCGCCGTGCCGATGGCGAGCATGGCCGCAGGGCCTTCCGCGTGCTCCTGCATGCTCCGGTGGCTGTCACGCGCCGCACCGTTGCCGTTGGCTTTTGTCATGGCCGACGGAATTGGAGAGTGTTGTGTGTATCTACGTACGTACGTACTCGTGTTTGTTGTGTGACTTGGATCTTTAAAGAAGTTGCGCAGTGCGTCTAAGGGGCTCTGCTGCGCTCAGGTTTTATAGTTGCACACCTGACCAAAAAACAACGACCCGTATAAAGCCTGCTGGCCAGTAATTAATATGGGCCTACCTAGGGCTCAGTCAACTAAACCTCAGTCAGCCTACTGCTATTTTGACACATGAACAATTCTTAATCTCATGAACAAAATATTATGTGTCTGCGTGAACAAAAAAAACTTGCGCTGCGTGAACAAACATTTTATGCTATATGTGAACATTTTTCTTAGTTGTAACCCATGTGTAACTCTTAAAGTATTCGTACGAATCACAAGGCGGATCTAATAGTGGAAGGTGACTGAGATTTATCTAATTCTGTGGTCGAGAACTAGCAAGCCCAAATTAATATCTACTACTGTATGTTCAAAGTTTGATCGTATGTGTGTGTGACATAAGTAACACTATTACATATCACACCATCCCATACCGCTGAAATGGTTTATCTAAGATGATTTACTAACCGGTCTTTACTCGTGGATGTACGATGAGCCGGCACATGGCACACGATTAAATAAACTGTCTTCAAAGGCTCAACGTCGCACATGGCTCGCGTACGAGAACCATGTGCAAACGGTTGTGTTTATCGCAATTTTTTTGTTATTATGTATCGTTTGTATTACTAGTAGTATTTATAGAAACATGCTAGCAGATGTATCCCCAACTGCCATCAACATCGTATAATTTAACATTTCCTCCTAATAGAATAGCAAATTTCAATTATATTTGATTAAAAAAGTTCAAACACGACATATACATGCATTCTCGACAAGTTGTACATGGCGTAAACCTATTCTATCTCTGTCTCCTTATATCCGAGTCAACCTGAATTATAGTTCTTATATTTTCCCCCAGTCGTAATGGGAGTACAGTGTACAATTGCACCTGGATTTGATGCCTTGTGCTTCTGTCGTCTTTCCCGCTTCACCGTCATCAACTGCATCGTTGATGCATGATCGTCACCTAGGGTGGTATCTATCATCCCCATCTAGTGTCATACATGTCTCTCTTTTGGTCCCTCACGCAGTCACGGGAGTGTCGTGGATGCTATAGTGACGATGCAGATGATTTTACTGGAGTTGTTTCCAATGATTAGTTGTAGATGTATCCCTTGATGTCGATGTAGTAGTCGTCGCAGTCATCCGCACATGTTTAAGACTAAGTCCCCTAATCATTTGAACTTGCATTTATGTAATTTTACATTTCCATGTTTATATCCTGGCATGATAATTGCTTTATGCTCCTATCTAGTCTTGTGTTAAAGAAGTCGACAACTGCATTGGCGGTTGTGAGGTACCAGGGGAGAGTTCGTGCTGAAACAAGAGGGTCAAGTGTTTCTCTTTCGTCGAGCGTTTCTTGAGGACTTTAATTATGCCTCTCTTCTTGATTTAGCCAACATGATCATGAGGGATTAAGCGTCTTTCTTTTATAATATTCATTCATGCTACTTTAAAGTAGTTATCTATTCTGATGACTTGTGATTGATCTATACTCTCCAATCACATAACTGATTTATTTCTTATTTCTATGTAAACATGTGAGAAACAAGCAATCTATGTGCTATACCTCCTCCAAAATACTCTTCATTTCCCCAACACAAAGGTTCTTGACAAGTTTCAACAAAGGATACAAGTTTGATCCTTGAGAAGATTGTAACAGATCTATAAGGCGGAACCGATCATGGAGATAAATATGAAAGTAAGAAAATTAAATTATCTTGTTAGTGTATCTCTTTCATTTGTATATCCAGCAATTGAGTCTAGACCGAAATTCATATATAAATATGGTGTATCAAGTGTACAATCAAATATAACTAAGATTTACTACTGTATTTTAATGAACAATTGCCTGGGAATTCTAGTACAACTGGGGATGCAAGTACCAAACCATGTGAGGGAATGGACATGTACGCACACAGATTTACTAAATCGTGTGCGATGTGGCGCGTTGGCTCATCACCCATCCTTCGTGTAGTGACGGTTCGGCAAATCCTGCGGGATGACCACTTCAGCCATGTGCAATGATCCGATCTGTACTAGTGGTAGTAGTAATATTTTTGGATTTGGAAAACCGTTCCATTGACCAAAGTACTGAGCTAATTTGCTGACCACGTGATCATTACAAAATCTCAAACAGTAGGCACATACTCCTTGCTTCTCTCTAGAACACGCTGATCTGTGACCTAGTAGCAAATTCTGAGTTCCCTAACACGTTCACCGAATCTAGACAATCATACTGACAATGAAGCTATTAAGTGCGGCAGAAAACATAAAAATAATCTTAAAACATAACAAATTTAAAGAATAATAAACTCTGACAAAAGCTATTTCACCGGACCTAAACTTTTTTGCCGCGCCGGTCACTGGGACGCTGCACTACACTTACACTGTGTCATGCCATCGTGCATGGCGCCGCACCGCTGCAACAGTACTGGTAGCGCGGCCCCAGGTTTGGCCCCAGGTTTGACGAAAGAGAGACACTTTCGAACAGATTTGGCCACGTGCGACAAAAAATTAGCTATAGCTAGCTGACCTGAGCTTAGTACATAACACATGGGTAGAAACGATCAGTTCATCGGACCATGCATGCATGACCTGCAAGAAAGGAAATTACTAGCACCTAACTGATTCGTTGGTGCTGTACTTAATTTGTCTAGTACGATGCATGCAGACGGCCGCCTACTAGCTCCCCACGAGTGACGAGTGATCTGTATTGCATCCGCCGATAAAGATGCGGGTTAATAAACAACAACGGCCACCTACTGGTAGATCAAATCTGTAGCTGGGAGATCTAGGACATGATGCTAATCACAATTTTCTTTCTATATATTTGAAATAAATAATGTTTGAACTTACTATTATATACTAAAATCAATATAAGGGTTTTTTCAGAAGACACCACGTCAGTTCATATAATCAAAATTATTTTAACAGTTAGATCTATTATTTGTGGCTACGGTTTAACCAAACGCGTCACATATCCAACCATGCATGTATTGTACTAGACAACTGAAGAATTTATATGTCTTCTAGCAAATAGTCAATTTGGAATGTGATTATCAACATAGCTGACTAGTTGTACTAATTGAGATGATCCATTTGTAATAGTACTAGCATGGCCTTTGCATTTTCCATGCATGGCCAGCTCAGGCCTGAGGCTAAACCAAGGAAAAAAATAGCGCGCTATAGCGCACGTTATAGCATGCTATAGCAAATTTAGAGTGTCGACGCTAAGTTTAAGCTATTTTAGACGCTATGCCGCTAATTGCAAAATAGCATGCTAAATGACGCTATTTATCAAATTATCGTATGGTTATATTTTTTAGCGCTGAAAAAAAGAAGCTAAATCTATACTCTATAGCCCATCGGCCCAAAAGGCCAAAACTATTCCGTCATAGACAAACCTAATCCCAGCCCCCACCAGATCGTTCCTGTAGTCACCAAATCTGCTCGCGAGCGGCGGCGGTGCTTCTCAGTCTGTGGTAGCGACGGTTGGTTACTCCGGTCCTCTCCTCCCTGGTTCTCCACCATGACCCAGCCATCTGCACCGTCGGCAAGTGAGGCACCAGGCAAGTTAGTCTGTCTTGTTATTCACCGATCTATTGATTTGTCCTGGTCTGATCTACGGGATGTTTTGCTCCAGCATGTACTGATTAAATCCTTGGTACGGTCGTAGTATTGTGGTGAGGTAGCATTGTATCTTGAGAGGTACTGATGTATTGAACTAATTCTTGAAATCCCAATCCTTGGTTCTGACGTAGTGTGTTGGTGTTGCTCCAGCCTGTACTGATCGTGTGTTGGTTTGCATTTATTGTATACTTGGTAGAATTCCGGTGTAGACTGTCTGTTTAATTAATTTTTCTATACATGTAGACTGTCTGTTTAGTTAAAAAGAACTACTTCTTCCGATCCAAATTAGTTGACTTAGATTTGTCTAGATTCGTTCGTATCTAGACATGATTTATATTAGATTCATCCCTATCTTGACAAATTTGAGTCAACTAATTTGGGTCGGAGGGAGTAGTACTTATGGTAGTTGCATAATACATGTAGACTGTCCAGTTATATGACCATGTTCTCTGATTATAGGTATTGGGGTGTCAAGTTCGGCATCAACTGCGCAGGTACCCGTTGCCGTTGTGAAATCAGTTGACCCAGCATGGAAGTATTGTATTTGTCCAGATATCAACAAGAAGAATTCTCTATGGTTTATCTTATCACTAGTTTCTTGCCCTTTTATGAAGCTAAATGGTGGTTCAATCATGGGACAAGTGCACAAAATCTCAGGATATTGGCGATGCCAATTCTGAGTTTGACATGCAGCTCCTCAGCTTGTGAGAGGAATTTTAGTGTTTTTCAGCAAGTAAGAAATAAGTGCATCTGTAGATGTACTCTTGTAGATAGCAGCAGCATTTTATAATATTTTTGCCATGTTCAAGTTTTTCTACCTCACCTAAAGACAGTACCATTTATTTTACTTGTACCTACATATTACAATATTGAGATGTTGCCACTTTACCTACAGGTTCAAACAAAGAGACGCAATAGGCTCCTCCATAACACAACGAGGGACCTTGTGTTTATCAAAGCCAACTCTAGACTCAAGAGCAAAAGAGAGAGATGAAAAATAGGGACCCACTTGAAAACAACACATTTGCTAGTGTAATAGAAGACGAAGATAATGGGTGGATCACAGGTGTTGTGCAAGGTGAAGTTGTAGCTGAAGCTGAACAAGTAGCTGCATCAAAAAGAAAGAGAGTTTTCCATCCTAGGAAGAAGAAGCTCCTTCCCGTTTATGTGAACGACGAATTGCAATCTGCTAGTTCATCTTCTGATTCAGAAGATGACTTCCACATGCATTCTCCATCTGATTCTGAATAATACTTCATGCTATGTTCTTATTAGGCTGCCTTAAAATTATCTAGTTCTCTATTCTTGACATGTTTATGGGTATGTGCCCCATATCGATGAGACTGTGATTGTGTGACTCTGTTTTTTTTGTCGTGGATTGGTCTTATTCTTGACTTTTTAATGCATGTAATTGTTCCTAGACAAATTTTAGATGCTAAAATCATTTATGTTTAGACTAAAAATATCTTTTTTTTCAAACGCTATTTTAAATAGCGCGTGCTATAATATGCTATAGCGTGTATAGCATCCTCGGAAGCCCGGCGCTAAATACCATAGCGCGCTATTTTTTACCTTGGGCTAAACGCATGCATGCATGCAAGACCAGAACGGTCAGGGTTCATGCACTACGTGTGTGTGCCAGATAAGAGAGGAATGTGCCAGATAAGAGAGGAATGTGCCAGATAAGAGAGGAATGTACGTAAATCACGTGCATGCATGAATTAGCCGACACCGCTACCTATTTTTTTTTTTTACATGACACCGCTACCTATTAGCTTGCCAAAGTAACTAAGCAAGCCACGAGGCCCAAGTTCCTTTTCTGCTGTGCGTGTCCAAGTCCAAAGTACCGCGCCTTAAGCAAACCACGACGCGCACGATTCCCTTTCCTTTCTTGCACGTCATACACGTCATACACGTTCACCCACGTACGGACCAGCTCAGCTCAGCTAGCTAACTGATTTCTTGTAGCGCGTTTGACAGTGCGGCGCCACAGAGCACGAGCGCAGCACTTCCGCAGCTGGGGCCATGCTGTACGGCGCCATGACAGGGCGTAGTGTAGCGCCCCGGCCACTGGCACGACAAAAAAGAGTTAATCCTGGGCAGAGTTTATTTTAAAATTTTGTTATGTTTTTGGATTATTTTTGTGCAAATTGCCATTAAGTGCGGGTTTCTGCTCCTTCAATTGGCGCAACACAAGCAGAAGCCTTGGCATGCAAAGCATCCTTCAGATGTGATAGACGTCCTCCACTACTCAACTTCCTGGTCATCACAACACAGGCGACGAAGCCAAGTCCACCAGAACATATAGCGGGAAAAGGAGGTGGTTGGTTTCCTGAACACTACGATGGGTACACACCTCTATCCAAACTAAAACCAAATTGCGAAAAATCCAATATAAATATTTGTTGTGTTTATTTTTTCTTATTGATTTTCGTTTTATATGAACTAGCATAGTGGCCCACGCAATGCGAGGGCATCATCTTCAGTATGTTGACTGAGAGCATACATACTGTCATAGCACGAAAGAAATTGTATACTACTACGTTTATCTAAACTACATATATGATGAATAAAATATCACATATGGTTGTTTATGTCATTTAGAAAACAACCATTAATGACCATATGTGTGATCTGTACATGGTATTGAAGTACTGGTTGTAGTTATTATGTGATTATTAAATCTTGTTGGGTTAAAATTTATTTTGTTGCTTGCTAGCTATATCAGATGTACAGTTCAATGCTATATCAGATGTTGTGGTCCAAATAATATTATGCTCCAATTGAGCATTATTATATCTAAAAGTGTAACAACTTCCTTATGTTTAAGAAAAAACTTTTTCTAATTTCATAGAAGAGAGTATCATTTAATCTTGTTGAAATATTGGATGATTAAAACGTAAGAAATTTTATTTTACATTGTGTAGATAATTTTCCTCTCAATTATTTCTTTGTTCCTAAATATGTGACATTTCCCTCTATTCGGAAATATATGACATTGTAGACATGTGCGGGAAGTCTCCAAGATGCAACTTATACCATTATTTCTATACAAATATACAACTCAATTTAATGAAATAATAGAGTATTATTTTAACTATTTTATATTTTATACTATTTTGATATATACTTATACTTTGACACTCAATGTTAGAGACTTCGGCTACATGCTTTGTTCACAACATTAATTCAAAAATGGAGGTACTATTACCATTACTAATATTCTTTAACCTACTTATATATCATTACCAATTGGGTTTAATGTCACTCCTATATCCAATTGTTCAATCTACAATTTTTAGGATTGCTCAAATGTACTTTTCTAGGTCATGTAACGTGACTATGTCAGCATTGACATTATAGTTTTAGCATCTTAATCTTCATCGATAATACTACAACTTTGCAATGACTCATTCTATTAAATATTATAGGATTAGAAACCATAAAAACATTTTTTATAATTACATAATAGGAAATAAATCTTAAAAATATTTCTAACATTTCTAATATTTGAAATTAAAATATCTCTATAGGAATAAGTCATATGCATCATCAGTTTTACTATTTATAATCACCTACAATATCTACTTTTAACATGATGCCACCATCAATATTAGCCTGTAGCTAGTAAGAAACACTCTTAGTAGCGTCAGTGTACCAATACAATAGTGTATGGCAAATTTTGGATTCAAAAAACCGTAAGTCATAAATAACTTATGATTGCTATAATATGTCCTCCTAAACTTTATAATTATAAATCATGGAAACCAAGACAACTGATATTTTTCCTAAAAGTCACATTAGTTCTTGTATGTTTTCCTCTCAAATAGGGTGTTATAGGAGAAGAACTCATGTGAGTTCTAAACCAACAAATAAAAGAGTGTACACTACTATTCAAAAAATAAAATTCTACAAAAAAATATTTGTTGGTATTGATATAGTAGTATTACTGCTCTCTCCATCTTCTCACCATAATTTGAAAATATGGTATATCCAACTTCTTGTGCCAAGCAGGGCTTTCCTTTATATCATTGCTTATTTGAGGGGAGCATAGAGGTGCACGCAATCTGTTGTGTACAGATTTATTTTATCATTCATATATAGTAGATTTTCTTTACCATTCAATAATCAATGTATTGGGTAATTTCCGTGCTTAATGTAATCCCTAAAATGTCAATGTGCATTCACTATTTTTCTGAATAGCATTTATACTTGTAAATAAACTCCTTCTATCAGAATAGAAATTCAAGAATTCTCTTAAAAGAATAGCATGTGTAAACTTGATAGAAAACTAAACAATCTGGTAAACATGTGTATCTGTTTTATATTCGGTGTGTGGGTTCCTATTAAGTTCGAGGACTATTGCAGAGGTACTAAAAATGCAAACCATTTCGAAAGATGCCAGTGGCAGTATTTTGCGTTGTTCCCTCAATGAAGTTCAATTGCTTTGATAGGTTAGTCTGATATCCACAGAAGTTTTTTTTATATGGTAATACGTGTATCATTTATATATCATAAAGATCATAGTACAAGTCACGTAAACACCGACCTGATAAACCTGAAAAAATAACATAATGCAAGCCTTTGCACAAAGGACCACTAGCCAAGAAAGAAAACAATCTAAGCCGAAATAGCCTTTGAGCTTGACGCCAACGCCCGTCACCTATCTCTGGCACCACCACAACAGCCATCAAAGAAAAGAATGACGGATCACCTCCTCACCCAAGCTCGAAGCGGCTCCATCGCTGACATGCAGCTTTGTGGACCTCCAAGGTGGCTCACCCAAGGTGAAACCATTGCCGTTGAACGAATCAGACCGGGGCAACATTCCGGACATGCCATCGAGCTCCAGATCTAGCACCCCCGCACGACTAAGACGTCGAAGGAGGAAGCCACACCTGCCATCCACGAACCACGGACCCAGCACACGATCCGCCATCTTCCAGATGCCGTCGATGCAGACCACAATCTGCATCCGCTCCTGGACTACCTCCCAAGTTCTACGTCGGCGCTAGAGCACACACCGCCGCAACAGCGGAGCCTGAGGACACAAATCCACCACGAGGATGCCGCCACCACCACACCATCCTTGCTTGGATAGAATGATCTCCAAATCCACCGGGGAGGAATCTGAAGAAAATTTATTAAGCGCCGCCATCGTCGCCCCCGAAGCCAAAAAGATGAGCAGCCTAAAAACAAAGCTACTTTAGCCTAAAACTATCCACACGCGTGGATCCGGTGACCCCTCTCACCACCAATGACATAGATCGTCGGCGGGGAGAGCCGCCGGAGACCGGCGTTGGAAAGCGGGTGCCCTAGACCTCTCTTCTCTCCTGGCGGCCGTCACGCGTATATCCACAGAAGTTGATCAAGGTAGAAAGAACGGATTTCCACCTCCTATATACGTATATCAATTACCATATCCTACTACGTCGTGCAATTTGTAGCCGGATGGACGTACTGCTCCATTTTTTTGGTAGTACACATTTCCTTTTTACTATTCACCTCGATGTATAATACGGACAATTTTTTTTGCCGAAAGACATGGGACTCTAAAGATTTCATGTTCTCCTTTTACATCATATGTCCTCTCTCTTTTTTGCAAGAAAACATGCATAGACTCTTTTTTTTGCCGGAAGACACTCTCCCATCATATAGAGAAATATTAGTGAAATAAGAAACTGATCCACATTAATGGAAGTAATTCTACTGAGCTCTTTAACCACCTTGGGTCCAAGGCGCAAACTTCCTTGAGTTTACCATATATTAGGAAGAGACACGATAGAGATTACATGCTCAAAGATAGCTGCAGAATGTTGATTTTTTTTTTGAGAGAAGAGAAAGCGGGAAGATGCATACGTGAAGTTTTTTTTAGATGTACATACGTAAAGTTGCAATAACCGGCATTTTTTTTTATCTGGAACATCTTTTTTTAACAGCAATCTCAAACGATCTTGGTTGTGCGTATTGTTGCCTGGTCCCTCTTTTATGCAACCACGGTACATACTACATGACACATAAGTCTTTTCTTGTACACATTTAATGTTGTATGTAACATCTATTAACTGGAATAAATCTTAAAGGTTAATTTTAGATCTAACAGTAGAAAATAATTATGATGATGTGGATCAACGTGGTGCCTCGAAAAAACCCCTTATATTGCTTTTATATATCTATATCTATATCTATATCTATATCTATACTAATAATAAAGTACGAAGTGTTTCTCCCGGTCCAACACTTTTTTGATAGGTTTACCCTTCTATTAGACACCAAATCAAACAAGGCCTTATTGTAGCCAGACTAACAATGAACAACTACAACGAAAATATTGCATGATTACCAGGTATTTTTTTCACATGTTTTTAGATATTGCAAGATGATGCGCAACTAGAGAGCAGATATCCCTTTTTTTCAACCACAAAATTATTATCAAACACGACTTACATTCTTGTAGAGCACATAAACCTATCAACCCGAGTTATTATAATCTGGTAGGTATGGACCATATAATGTAACAAGTGTAAACAATCTGGCAACTACTAAAAATGTTATTAAAACATGTCAACACTATATCTAGAATTTCAGCAACCTCCGCGGATTGTCAAACGAGTTATTGGTTTAAAAGATAAAGTTTTAAAAAACTAAGAACAAGAGAAATCTTGCTGATGTCATACTTGCATTTTCTAGTCTCTTTATTGTTTGATCAAGTGATGCCTAACATTATCAAGGTTAACCTAGGAACATTTCGGTTGGTACAACATTTGCGAAGGAAAAGGCCACCTAAACTATGATAAACTTTGGAAAAGGTCTTGAGTCTATGGAACGTGAAAAAGGCCATCCAAAGCTTATAAATGAGACATTGGCTTGTAATGTCCAAGTGAAGAGCCCGCTGGCAGTAGTCGAGTGGGACAGTGGGTCATCCAAGCGAGCACCCATGTGATGATGTGAAGGGAGAAGCTCGGTCGTAGCGTTCGTGTGAAAACCGCGAACTATTCGGATAATTATGCTCCGTGCATCATGTTGACAACATGTCAGTCTGTATATTGGTCGTCGTTTTCGTATGGAGCGCTGATCGGTCCTAATTAATTAGTGGATCTATATACGTATGTGCAACACATTCCACCGCTCCTCTTTGCTGTTCCTCCGGGACGTCCCTCTTCATGTCCATCAGTCTCACCCATGGTGACAGGGCATTAAGTCAACAACTGTGCTCTCATTTGTGTGAAGGAAATAATACATTGGGGCGTTTGGAGGAAATTCACGTGTTGGTCGTTTTCCTGCTGCCAGTGTTTTCTTTTTTGCAGTTCATGTTGCTACTACTCTTTAATACTAGACAGGAAGCAGGTAACGGCCACATCAAAGCATAGTACTCCCTCCTTTACAAAATATCTTCCACATAATTTTACGTGCATATCAAACTTTGCAAATTTTGATAAATATATATATGTAATAATATGAATATGTATGATAGAAATGCATATAATTTAAAAATATATTTTAAACCAATTCTAATAAAATTAATTTAGCATCGTATAGGTTTATATTTATATGAAACTATTTGATCAGAAACATTACAAAGTTTAGTTCTCATAAAACCTTATATGCAATATAATTAAATTAGAAAATAGAGAGTACTACATAGCGTTTTCAAAGTATCGCATCCAGCTACCTCCGCCCAAAAAAAAAGGCATCCAGCTACATCCGCATACACTCATAGCAGCATTTATGGTCTCTTAGCAGCCGCGCTCATACTTCACGACATCTCCTCCCTTCGTATACTCCTTCCTTCCCAAAATAGTACAGTATACATATAGTTCTGGGTCAAAGCAAAACTTTTTAAAATTTGATCAACTATAGTGAAAAGAATATTAATATACAAATAAAAATATATTTCATGATGATCCTAACAATACTAATTTAAAATAGTCACAATTTTGTCTACTCCCTCCGACCCATATTAGTGTTGGAATTTGAGGCATATTTGATGTTGGGCTTTTGGCCCATAACAAATACAAATTCTGAAATTCTCTTTGGCCCATTATCATGGCAGCTCATGTGTGTGCTAGTGATTTTAGTCCCACATTGCTAGTGGAAGGGGAGTTGGACCACCTTATATAGTAGAGTGTTGCATCACTCACTAAGGTGTGAGAAGAAGAGAAGCCCTTGCGCACTCCTCCTTCGACGCCGCCCACCTCGCCTCGCCTCGACGCGCGCGCGGGGTTGCGGGAATCTCGCCGAGCCGAACTTTATTTTGCTCTTTGGGAAAATTAATTGTGTATTAATTATGAATTATTAATGCGTCATTACGGACGCGTTAATTAACCGGCCGTTTCCAGATCCTGGGCTGACACTGACTCGGTCGTGGACTGTTGCCCACGTCCTACCCGACCCGCACTATATAAGCAGGCAGACGTGAACTGTATCAGTTACTAGCAATTAGATTGCATCGCTGTTCCACCTCTCTGTGCTGCCCTCTGCTACTCCATCCCGCCGGTTGCGTGCACGGTCGTCCGGGAGAGCAGGCCTCTGGAACCCCGTCTCTCTGATCCTGCACCGGGAGAGAGGCGATAAGGTTTTTAGGGAGCGTCTAGACGCGACTGCTCAATCTCTTCTTCGTTCGGCTTCTTCGACTTCATCGCCATGTCTGACGACGCTGCCGCCGGTGGTGGCTCCACTTCTGTTGCGTCGTTGGTCATACCATCGACAAACTCGTACGTGTTCTTTGCTCTCCTGATATTTCGTATGATGATTACTAGTATTGCAGTATGCGTAGATGTGCTAGGTTTTCACTTGCCTGAATGGTGCATGTCTACTATGCGTATGCTAGTTAGTCTTGGAAATTGTTCTGTCATGATTTACATTTGGATTAAATTCATGTGAAAACTGCCAATTATTTCAACAATCCAAAAACCTTATTTTATACTGTTTTCACGTCAAGGCTTTGCCGCTTGTCTGAAACCGAACCCGTTTACGGGTGCGCACTTTAAGCACTGGCAAACCAAGTGTACCCTCTGGCTGATGGCTATGGACGCCTTCTGGGTATCGGCTGGTAATCCTGAAGGAACGATCACTCCTGAACAGGAGAAGACATTCAAGGAGACCACCATATTCTTTGTGGGCTATGTCATAAGCGTCATTGGGGATAAGTTGGTGGATGCATATTTACATATGCGCAACGCCAAAGAACTGTGGGATGCACTCGAAGCAAAATTCGGTGCTACTGATACTGGCAGTGAAGTGTATGCCATGGAGCAGTTTCATGACTATAGGATGGTTGAAAACCGTTCTGTCGTTGAACAGGCTCATGAGATTCAGTGCATTGCAAAAGAACTTGAGCTCCTGAAGTGTGCTTTGCCCGGAAAATTTGTTGCGGATGCATTATTGCAAAGCTTCCTCAATCCTGGAGGAGTGTTGCCACTAACCTCAAACACCAGAGGCAAGAGATATCTGTTGAGAATCTCATTGGTTTTCTGGACCTTGAGGAAATGGCAAAGGCAAAAGACGCACACCCAAAGGGAGCCGAGGCATCCCAGTAAAGCGCCAATGTGGTGCAGAAGAACTTCCACAACAAGTTCAAGGGGAAGACTAAGGCCGTTCGTACTACCAACTTCAAAAAGAATAAGAAGGACAAGTCACAGGATCCCTGCTTTGTGTGCAGCGAGGTTGGACATTGGGCTCCAAACTGCAAGCAGCGCAAAGGAAGGAAGAATCCAAATGGACAGAACTCTAAGTATGTGAACGTGACTATGAGCAACAATGATAAGGGGGCATCCGGGTATGGTAATTTACCTATTGTTTTGTCAATCTACAGATTGGTGGATCGACACCGGTGCTAATATTCATGTGTGTGCTGATATCTCTTTGTTTTCTTCTTATCAGGTCACAAGAGATCTCTCCGTCTTGATGGGAAACGGATTGCATGCTTCTGTTCGTGGTGTTGGCACGGTGGATCTGAAGTTTACTTCGGGAAAGATCGTGCAGCTGAAGAACGTGCAGCATGTGCCCTCAATAAATAAGAATCTCGTTAGTGGTTCCCTTCTTTGCAAAGAAGGTTTTAAGTTGGTATTTGAGTCCAATAAAGTAGTCATCTCTAAGTATAGACATTTTATTGGTAAAGGTTATGAGTGCGGCGGTTTGTTCCGTCTTTCCCTATCAGATTTTTGTAATAAGGTTGTGAACCATATTTGTGCCCCTGGCAATGATACCGATATTTGGCATTCACGACTTTGTCACATTAATTTTGGTTGTATGACGCGGCTAGCTAAGATGAATTTAATTCCGAGTTTCACTTTAGCCAAAGGCTCTAAATGTCAAGAGTGTGTTCAAGCTAAGCAACCGCGCAAGCCTCACAAGCCTGTGCAGGAAGTAAGAAACTTGGCACCACTGGAGCTTATACATTCAGATCTATGTGAGATGAATGGTGTGTTGAATAAAGGTGGAAAGAAATACTTCATGACGTTGATTGATGATTCTACTAGATTTTGCTATGTATATCTTTTGAAAACTAAAGATGGGGCTCTACACCACTTTAAAAACTATAAGACAAAAGTTGAAAATCAACTTGAGAGAAAGATTAAGAGAGTTCGGTCAGATCGTGGTGGAGAGTATTTCTCTAATGAGTTTGATTTGTTTTGTGCGGAACATGGCATTATTCATGAGAGGACGCCTCCCCATTCTCCTCAATCTAACGGGGTTGCCGAAAGGAAAAACCGTACTCTAACAGACTTGGTTAACGCCATGTTAGGTACTTCGGGTTTATCCAAGGCATGGTGGGGGGAGGCGATTGACATCATGTCATGTCCTGAATAAAGTTCCCACAAAAGACAATGAAACTGCTCCCTATGAATTATAGGAGAAGAGGAAGCTAACACTCTCGTACTTACGTACTTGGAGCTGTTTGGCAAAGGTGAATTTGCCAATTCCCAAAAAGCGTAAACTTGGACCAAAGACCGTAGACTGTGTCTTTCTTGGCTATTCTCATCATAGCGTTGGATACAAATTTCTAGTGGTGAAATCTGAGGTACCTGACATGAAGATCGGTACAATTATGGAGTCTAAGGATGCTACATTCTTTGAGGATATTTTTCCAATGAAAGATATGCCTAGTACATCTAGACAGGAATCTGTTGAAACTCCTGAACCTGCTATTCCCATGGAATATTATGAACGAGCACATGATGAAATTCTTGAGGAGGTAGACAATGAAGTTCCTGCAAGGAACAAGAGATATAGGATTGCAAAGTCCTTTGGTGATGATTTCATTGTCTATCTCATGGATGATACTCCCACCTCTATTTCAGAGGCTTATGCATCTCCTGATGCAGACTACTGGAAAGAGGCTGTTCGTAGCGAGATGGATTCCATCATGGCAAACAAAACTTGGGAGATCACTGATCGTCCTTATGGGTGCAAACCTGTAGGATGTAAGTGGGTGTTCAAAAAGAAGCTTAGGCCTGATGGTACTATTGAAAAGTACAAGGCTCGGCTTGTTGCCAAGGGTTATACCCAAAAAGAAGGCGAATAATTCTTTGATACTTATTCGCCTGTGGCTAGATTGACCACTATTCGAGTTCTACTCTCATTGGCTGCCTCACATGGTCTTATCGTTCAGCAAATGGACGTCAAGACAGCTTTCCTTAATGGAGAGTTGGATGAGGAAATTTATATGGATCAGCCAGATGGTTTTGTAGTAGATGGTCAAGAAGGCAAGGTGTGCAAGCTATTGAAGTCTTTGTATGGACTGAAACAAGCACCTAAGCAATGGCATGAGAAGTTTGATCAAACTTTAACATCTACTGGCTTTGTTGTAAATGAAGCCGACAAATGTGTATACTATCGCCATGGTGGGGGCGAAGGAGTTATACTTTGTTTATATGTTGATGACATACTGATTTTTGGGACAAATATGATTGTCATCGAACAGGTCAAGAGTTTCTTGTCTCAAAGTTTTGACATGAAAGACCTTGGAGAAGCTGATGTTATTCTAAACATTAAGCTGCTGAGAGATGAGAATGGCGGAATTACACTTCTGCAATCTCACTATGTGGAGAAGGTGTTGAGTCGCTTTGGCTACTTATATTGTACTCCTTCACCGACACCATATGATCCTAGTAAGATGCTTCGAAAGAACAAAAGAACAACTAGAGATCAGCTGAGATACTCTCAGATAATTGGCTCGTTAATGTATTTAGCTAGCGCAACAAGGCCTGACATCGCGTTTGCTGTGAGCAAACTTAGCGATTTGTTTCCAATCCGGGAGATGATCATTGGCATGCTCTTGAGAGAGTAATGCGCTATCTAAAGGGTACATCGAGTTATGGTATTCACTATACCGGAGAACCTGCGGTACTTGAAGGGTATAGTGACTCAAATTGGATTTCTGATGTTGATGAGTTGAAAGCCACAAGTGGATATGTATTCACTCATGGTGGTGGCGCTGTTTCATGGAAGTCTTGCAAGCAGACCATCTTAACGAGGTCAACAATGGAAGCAGAACTCACAGCACTAGATACAGCTACTGTCGAAGCAGATTGGCTTCGTGAACTCTTGATTGACTTGCCGGTTGTTGATAAACCTATGCCGGATATTCTTATGAACTGAGACAATCAAATTGTGATTGTCAAAGTGAGTAGTTCAAAGGATAATATGAAGTCATCAAGACATATAAAGAGAAGATTGGCATCTGTTAGGAAAATGAGAAACTCCGGAGTAATAGCATTGGATTATATCCAAACAGCTAAGAATCTAGCAGATCCTTTCACAAAAGGTCTATCAAAAAATGTGATAGATATTGCATCAAAGGAGATGGGTTTGAGACCCACATGAACCATGGTAGTAACCCAACCTATGTGATCGGAGATCCCGTGAATTAGGACATGGGGAAACAACCCAGTGGCTAATTGGAGGAGAGTAACTTTTATTAACCCACTCCGCTGAAGATGCATTACTCTCACGATCTGTATGGCAGGTTGACTTAGTCTTAATGTGTTCATAGGCTTGTATAAGCCAAGATGCTATCCTACAGAGCAGTCTTGAAAGAATGCACCTATGTGAGCCCGACTGCTGGTCACAGTCTATGAGATAGGATAATCTCTAGGAAGCTCATGAAAAAGGCCAGGAGTGTGACTTATATGCTCCACCCGATGGGTAGCCTTCGGCAGCCTAGTATCAGCATGACATTAGGTGAAACTCATTTACACAAAACTGGCAATTCAAGGCTTAGTCCATTGATAGTTGTTGATGAGCGTAGTCTAATGCTCTAGGTGGAAGTTCAACTTAACAGTCTCCACTGAAAAAACGCTGGTATATCAAAACAGTGATTTGGAACAGAATGATGTGATGTGCCAATGAGACTTTGTGGGGGATTGTTGGAATTTGAGGCATATTTGATGTTGGTCTTTTGGCCCATAACAACTACAAATTCTGAAATTCTCTTTGGCCCATTATCATGGCATCTCATGTGTGTGCTAGTGGTGCCAAAGTTTAGTCCCACATTGCTAGTGGAAGGGGAGTTGGACCACCTTATATAGTAGAGTGTTGCACCACTCACTAAGGTGTGAGAAGAAGAGAAGCCCTTGCGCACTCCTCCGACGCCGCCCGCCTCGCCTCGCCTCGTCACGACGCGCACGCGGGTTGCGGGAATCTCGCCGAGCCGAACTTTATTTTACTCTTCGAGAAAATTAATTGTGTATTAATTATGAGTCATTAATGCGTAATTACGGATGCGTTAATTAACCGGCCGTTTCCAGATCGTGGGCTGGCACTGACTCGGTCGTGGTAGACTGTTGCCCACGTCCTACCCGACCCGCACTATATAAGCAGGCAGACGCGAACCGTATCAGTTACTAGGAATTAGATTGCATCGCCGTTCCACCTCTGCTACTCCATCCCGCCGGCTACGTGCACGGTCGTCCGGGAGAGCAGGCCTCCGAAACCCCGTCTCTCTGATCCTGCACCGGGAGAGAGGCAATAAGGTTTTTGGGGAGCGTCTAGACGCGACTGCTCAAGCTCTTCTTCGTTCGGCTTCTTCGACTTCATCGCCATGTCTGACGACGCTGTCGCCGGTGATGGCTCCACTTCTGTTGCGTCGTTGGTCATACCATCGACAAACTCGTACGTGTTCTTTGTCCTCCTGATATTTCCTATGATGATTATTAGTATTGCAGTATGCGTAGATGTGCTAGGTTTTCACTTGTCTGTATAGTGCATGTTTACTATGCGTATTCTAGTTAGTCTTGAAAATTGTTCTGTCATAATTTACATTTGGATTAAATTCATGCGAAAACTGCTAATTATTTCAACAATTAGTTCCCTTGGATTTGTCTAGATTTTGATGAATCTAGACACTATTTAGTATATAGGTTTATCCAAATTTTGACAAATTCAAATCAACTAATATGGATCGAAGGGAGTACTATAGTTGATAAAAAAAGTTCAACTTTAGCCAGAAACTATATGTATCCTGTTTTGAAAAAGAGGGAACACTTCTTTTCCGCTTCCTATGTACTCCATCGCACCAGTGTGAACATGATAAGATCTGCAAATTAACGGTATGAACTTCATTTGGCCAATTTGATTAGGAAACAGTCCATGCAAATCTAACCTGTAGAGCTTTGAGGGTGGGCCTAATTAACCACGTTTGCTTGCCTCCCCTAATTAATAGCCTCAACTAACGATGGATAATTAGGCATTGGCTTGCGTTTTCTCTCCTAATCAATGGGTGTGTAGGTCTCAGCAATTTTCCATGCGCGCCTGCTAATTCGATCTGGAGGGAGTACTAATCATAGGAGAGTAGCAGCAATAATCTACACGGCTATTCTGCTCTGGGTGCATATGCTCTCTTTATACGAATTTGACTTTCAATAAATTTTAAAATGTCAAAATATTTCAAAACAAATACATGCGTATACATCTTCACATATTAGGTGTGTATAAAGTCCTTTCTTGAAAAATGAATATTTTGTGTAAAATAACAAAATTCGGTGCTAAAATAAGGCTCTCCATGAGATGTGTTTTTATCTTTTTACTCCCTCCGTCCCAAAATAGATGTCTCAAATTTATCAAAATTTGGATGAATCTAGACACTGTTTAGTATATAGATTCATCCAAAATTTAAAAAACTTAAGACATCTATTCTAAGACAGAGGGAGTACATAATTCATAAAACATATCGGTTCTTCGTGAAACCACATGTGAGCATATAGAATGTGCAGATACACACGAAAATGTCTTTTCGAATTTTTTCTAAAAATTTAAAATATGTGTTTTTAATAAAGGGAGCATATGCACATGGGATCAACTGCGCATTTCCGACAAATTATTATCTATATCTAATAATAAAGGAAGGAGTGTTTCTTGCAGTACGTATAAATTTACCCTCTCACCAAACCAAGTATTACAACAATGCCACCGTTAAGTGGAAAATGGTAAGCTATTTTTTAGAACACGCTAGGCTGCGCATCCTCGCGTCTCACGCTGCTGCCTATCCTCTCGATAACATAGGCGACGATGGAGGACCTATTTAAAGGACGTCTGCTGTATACCAAGATCGATCCTGATTCTCGCTGGCCAACATCATCTGCATGCACACCAGCAACCATGGAGCAAGAGACAGTACATTAACGATGGCATTTAGATTACAAGGAGCAAGCGGCAGTACATTACCTGTCATTTAGACTACAAGCTGCTGAAGCTTTTGTACGCGCTCAGTACTCCATGTATATTTACTTGCACAGATTATAGATCCATTCGTATTTCCTTCTATAGATCCAAATGTAACTTTCTAAATAACTGTAATTTGTATTAAGTAAGCAGGTTCGAAGAGGACGGATTGCAATGACATGCGCGAAGGGTTGGGGACGAGCATGATGGCCATGGATGCGGAGGTGCATGGCCCTCGAGGTCGAGGAGCAAGGGTCCCAGAGACGTGGAGACCGGAGTTGCATTAGCGAGGCGGGAACCAAACAGGAAACATTCTTGCAGAAGGGAGGTCGAGCCGGTGTCATGCCAATGTAATAAGTATTTTTAGCTTATGTCAATTAACATGGTTATATATTTATTTTTTCCGGTGCAACGCACGGGCATTTTTGCTAGTTTTTATAATGCATAGTATCATCTAATAATATTATAGTTATTTATTTACTTATATAATTCTAGTGTAAATTTGTGTTCATGATGTATTTTTCATAAAACTTTTTGTTTGATTATTAGGCATAACTTTCATAATTAATCTTTAAATATAAATTATGACTACAACAACTATAATCATATGAAACTCTAACATACTAGATATACTAATAAACATGAATAGTAGCAGTGCATACGCAAGAACAACCATAATATTGTACCAAATGTCGTTGCTGCAAAGGTTACCGAGACTTGCCGAAGAACATGGCGTTAAAGACGATGTGAACACGAGGTACAACTTGATGGCCTGTAAGATGCGTCGTGATGACGAACTTGAGCAGTCGTGCGGATCGCTTATGAAAAACCTTATTCGCCCTCTCCTGTATAGGATCGCAAAGATGGGTGGTTCTGGAGACTTGCTATCATGTTCGCCGGTGCACGCCGGCGCTCGGGATGGAGTAGACTACGATGACGGCGCAAATAGAGAGGTTGGAAAAACCGTAGATTGGTTTCGGTGTGGTGTGTTGTGGAAGACGCATAGACTTATATAGAGAAGCTTGAAAAATCTTATACAGGACATAATGTGGGCCGAGACCACATAGCGCACGAGTTCGTGTCGGTTACAGTAGGCCATGATCCGGGAGCAACCTAAACCAACTAATTGTTTACACGTCTATCAAAACCGCAACAGTTTTCCTGAGCAGCAAAAAGAAAAGCTCGGCTTGAGGCTCATTTCTCAAACCGCGGCGCGTGCCTGTGACGAAACAAGACGAGCGGGTGGGCGAGTGAGCATGTAGCGCTTCTCTACTCACTTACTTACAAAATGGTAAGTCACTCCACCTTATAAGGTGGCGTAACTCCCCTCCAACTTTTCACGTGGAACTAAACTTTAACTCTCACTCCTCTTGCCACACACATGTCAGCTACCACCATCTTGGGCTGCTTGACATAAGATTTGAGATTTAGGGAATACCTAAAATATCACATGGGACAAATGATTTAGCCCATATTTCTAACAATCCCCACCGTATCTCAAATGGCCATTTGAAGATTTGTCAATCCTCGCCACTTGTTTATATAACTATATTTCTACGGTGAACTAGCGTTCCACTACATGTTGTAGAGTGCGTGTCGTTGGTATAACACTTACGCAAAGTCCTCTTCCATAAATATTACACCACTCATAGTGGTACAACAGAACCGTTACGGGTCTAATTAATTCTTTATTCCATATTCACAACAAGAGAACAATACAGGCTTCGAGATACTCCTCGGTGCAGTGAGGATCCACTTCTACTATAGAAACGCTAGCTTGAGATACAATGGCACTTCTAAGCTAAGCACCATCAGAGCGTTACAACCTTATTGGGTATGGTCTAGGTTGGCCAGCCCGACTATCCTACGTGTGTGAAACTATTCTTCTAATTCTACGCTTTCTTCCTCTGTTCCAAATTCTATTCCATAATCTACGTCTTCAATTCCTCTTGAGATGTCTTGCGGTAGTTGTGTCTTCTGTCTTTGTGGTACCTAAGTAAGGGTTAAGAAGTATAGATATGAGTACGAGCATACACAACATGTTCTATGGTGGTTATGCTCACTCTAAAGTCGTGGATAAGAATCTTGGACTTATTCTTAGTTTTCAAAATTAGGCTTTTAGAAAAGGTAAGTTTTAGTCTTTCAAAAACTATGTATATCATCCTTCATAGTGAAATGGATCGTATGGGCACCTAGAGGGGGGGGGTTGAATAGGTGCTACTCAATTTTTAGTTCTTTTTCAATTTTAGGCTTGACACAAAGTAAATTCTATAGATATGCAACTACGAGAATTTCCTTATATGCAAACCTAGCTATTAAGCATGTAAAGAGAGGAGCGAGGAAACCGTAGTGGAGCACGCGGAGACACAGGGATTTGTTTTACCGCAGTTCCTTCCTTGTTAAGGGAAGTACATCTGCGTTGGAGGGGTGGGCGGTTCTAAGACCACCACGCCAAAATAGGCCTTATCCTATTCTCCGATGGATCTCGCCACGAAAGGCCTGATCCACCTTCTCCACTATTGGTACCATTCGAGGCGGGAACCGGTGCCTTTACAACTCTACCGGGGCACACACTCACAACTGAATTGGGGGTTTCCGTAATGACAACAAGTTGTCACAAGAACAAGGATTATCAATATAATCAAAAGCAAGGATCTAGATATTGTTGGAGATATGCCCTAGAGGCAATAGTAAATGTAGTTATTATTATATCTTTGTGTTTATGATAAATGTCTACATTCGTGCTATAACATTATTAACAAGGAAACATTAATACTTGTGTGATTTGTAAACTAAATTAGAGTCCCTAGTAAATCCTCTTCATAATTTAGCTTGTTGGTTAATAGATGATTGTGATTTCCCTATCATGAACATTGAGATGTTATTAACAACAAGATCATATCATTAGGAGAATGGTATGATGGACATACTCCTATAGATAAGCGTAGCATAAAGATCAAGTCATTTTAATAGTTCAATTGCTATAAGCTTTCTGATACATAGTAACCAAATTCCTTCGACCATGAGATCATGCTTATCACCATCACCGGAAGGATGCTTTGATGACATCAAACACCACAACGTAACTGGGTGGCTATAAAGGTGGCATTGAGTGTTTGGAAAGTATGGGTTGAGACACATGGATCAAGAGTGGGATTTGTCCATCCATATGACGGATATATATACTCTGGGCCCTCTCGGTGGAATGTCATCCAATTAGCTTGCAAGCATGTGACTGGCTCACAAGTGATCACATACCACGGGAACAAGAAAAGAGTACTTATCGGTAATGAGGTTGAACTAGGTATGCAGAGATACCGACGATCAAAACCTCGGATAAGTAAATTATCGTGAGACAAAGGGAAATTGGTATAGTATGTAAGTGGTTCATTCGATCGCAAAGTAATCGTAGAAATATGTGGGAGCCATATGAATTTCCAGATTCCTCTATTGGTTATTGATCAGAGAAGTGTCTCAATCATGTCCGCATAATTCACGAACCGTAGGGAGACACACTTAAGGACTCAATGTTGTTGAGTAGTTATGGAATGATGAGTAAGAGACCGAATGTTGTTCAGAGTCTCGGATGGGATCCGGGATATCACGAGGAGATCCGGAATGGTCTGGAGAATAATATTCATATAAGGAAAGTCCTGTTTCGGAGTTGGGGAATGATTTCGGTGTTTTCACCGGGAATGTTCTAGAAGGGTCCGGAAGGTCCGGCACTCCGGAGGGGAAGGGTACATGAATGTGTCATAACAATATGGAATGGTTGCATCATGTACTAGGTATCATGGCTGATAAAAATAAAGGGAGAAATCAAATCCTAGTTTGAAAAGTCAAACGCTAATTTGAAAAGTCAAACGGCAGTTTTGCTTGGTGGAGGGAGAGTAGGAAACCTACTTGGGGAGGAAGTCCTCCTCCCTCCACCCGCCGGCCAAGGAGGCCGAGTTGGGGGAGGACTCCCTCCTCCCAACCGGTGCCCTACCACCTATAAAAGAAGGGGTAGGGGCTGCCCCTCTTCCCTACACCTCTCACACCCCAAAACCCTAACCCTAGCCGTCGGCCTACTGCAAGTCGCCGCCGCCCTAGGGTTTCCTCCTAGACACCGAGTTGGGGCTCTCCCAAAGCCCTAGCCGTCGGCCAAGCTTCCTCCCTGGGTGCATCTAAACCCTAGATCACCAAGGCCTCTCTCATAGTCCACCATACTCGCTCCGGCTTAAGGCGAAGCCCTGCGAGATCTCCCCTATACTTCCGGTACCACGCTGTCGTGCTACCGGAATCACGAGGAGAGTGCTACAACCTCCGCTACCTGCTGGAACAAGGGAGAGGAAGGTCTTCATCGAGTACCGAACATGTGACCGACTGCGGAAGCGCTGCCGGAACGCAGCGCTGGAAGGATCGTCTACATGATCTTGAGATCGACAAGAGTACGACTACATCACCCACGAGAATCTGCTCTCATTAACCGTTTTGGAATCTTCGAGGGTGAGTTCCTCTATCGACTCGTTGCTACAATCTAGTAGATAGATCTTGGCTTGTTTGTTTGCATGCGGTAGAAATTTTTTATTTTCCATGCTACGAACCCCTACAGTGGTATCAGAGCCGTGTCTATATGTAGATCTGTTGCACGAGTAGAACACAATGGTCATTGTGGGCGGTGGTGCTTTTATTATCAATTGCTTCTTGTGTACTTTGCATCTTGCGGTATGATGGGATGAAGCGGCCCGGGATAACCTTACATGACATCATTCATGAGACTTGCTCCACGCTCAACATGCAACTTGTATTGCATAAGTGGCTTTGCGGATGTCTGTCTCTCCCATCATAGTATAGATCCAATTTACAACGGGCACTTGATAGTTCAAGCATCAACATTGTGGTTCTTGTTTGTAAGTTAGAGCGACACTTATTGAAATCCCCAAACCACGCAAAACATGCAAAGAAAATTAGAGGCGTCTAACTTTGTTTTGCAGGGGTGTGCTGTGATGTGATATGGCCATGATTGTGATTATATTTGATGTATGAAATGTTCCTTATTGTAAGTTGGCAACCGGCAGGAGCCATATGGTTGTCTTTAAATTCTGTTAAGACCCGCGTGTCTATTCAAAGTGGTTGTAATAGTTGAAGCTGGTGGACGACAACCATGGAACGGCGTCATTGACCTTGATGCAATGCCGGTGCTGATGGAGATCATGTTCGTGCTTGAAGATGGAGATCGGAAGCACAAGAAGAAGGCCATATCATATCACATATTATGAATTGCATGTGATGTTAATCCTTTATGCATCTTGTATTGCTTAGTTAATGACAGTAGCATTATAAGATGATCCCTCAAGCACACAAATTTCAAGTTTTAAAGTGTTCATCCTTAGTAAGCACCGTTGCTAAAGCTTGTTGTTTCGAAGCACCACGTGATGATCGGGTGTGTTAGATTCTGCAAGTGTATACAACGTGAGCATGCCAGTTTTGCTCATGCAGAAGCTAAGGTTTGATCTTGATGAGCCTACCATGTACAGACATGGTCTCGGAACACGGATCACCGAAAGGTAAAGCATGAGTCATATAGTAGATATGATGAACATGTTGATTGTTCACCATTGAAGCTACATCAACTCTCGTGATGATCGGTTTTGATGTGGTGGATTTGGTTCGTGTGGTCACTAAAACAATGTGAGGGATATTGTTTTGAGTGGGAGTTCACCTAGATTAATTTAACTGTTAATTAGAACTCAATTTGTCATAAACTTAGACTAAACTATTGCAAATATGTTGTAGATCAATGGCGGCCCCTACCATCAACTTTAATGCGTTCCTAGAGAAAGAAAAGTTGAAAAACAATGGAAGCAACTTCACGGATTGGTTCCGCAATTTGAGGATTGTCCTCAATGCTGGTAATTTGACCTATGTGCTGGATGCACCGCTGGGTGACCTGCCTGCAGCTACTGCTACCGATGAAGTAAAGAATGTTTACCTCACTCGGAAGAATCAGTACTCCACAGTTCAGTGTGCTATCTTGTATGGTTTGGAATCGGGGCTTCAGAAAAGGTTTGAGAACCATGACCCACATGATATTGTCCGTGAACTCAAAATGATATTTGAGGCTCACGCAGCAGTTGAGAGTTATGAGGCTTCTGAAAAGTTCTTTAACTGCAAGATGGAAGAGGGCAGCTCCGTCAGTGAGCATGTGCTTAAGATGTCTGGGCACGCAAACAAACTCCAAAGTTTGGGTATAGTGATTCCTAATTCTTTGGGGATTCACCGTGTCCTCCAATCGCTACCACCAAGTTACAAGAACTTTGTGATGAACTACAATATGCAAAACATAGACAAGACGTTGCCAGAACTCTTCTCCATGTTGAAATCTGCAGAAGTGGAGATCAAGAAAGAGCACCAAGTGTTGATGGTCAATAAGACCACCAAATTCAAGAAAGGCAAGTCCAAGCAAAAGGGAAACTTCAAGAAGGGCGGTAAGAAAGTTACCGCACCGGCGAAGAAGACCAGGGATGGACCTAAGCCTGATATTGAGTGTTTTTACTGCAAGGGAGAAGGTCACTGGAAGCAGAATTTCCCAAAGTACTTGGCGGATTTGAAGAACGGCAACATCAAGAAGAAAGGTATATCCGATATACATGTTATTGATGTGTATCTCACTAGTACTCGTAGTAGTGCCTGGGTATTTGATACTGGTTCGGTTGCTCATATTTGTAACTCGAAACAGGTGCTACAGAATAAACGGAAGCTAGCGAAGAACGAGGTGACGATGCGCGTGGAAATGGATCAAAGGTTGATGTGACCACGGTCGGCACGCTACCTCTTCATCTACCATCGGGATTAGTTTTATACTTAAATAATTGTTATTTGGTGCCTGCGTTGAGCATGGACATTATATCGGGATCTTGTTTATTGCGAGACGGTTACTTGTTTAAGTCCGAGAATAATGGTTGTTCAATTTATATGAGTAATATGTTTTATGCACATGCACCTTTGATAGATGGTCTATTCTTATTGAATCTCGATTGTAGTAATACACACATAAATAACATTGAGGCTAAACGTTTGAAATTGAGCGATAACTCGACCTATATGTGGCACTGTCGTCTTGGTCATATCAGAGTGAAGCGTATGAAGAAACTCCATTACGATGGACTTCTTGAATCACTTGATTTCGAATCACTTGAAAGATGCGAAGCATGTCTGATGGGTAAAATGACTAAGACTCCATTTTCTGGTATGATGGAGCGAGATATAGACTTATTGGAAATCATACATACCGATGTGTGTGGACCAATGAGTGTAGCATCGCGCGGTGGTTATAGTTATGTTCTTACCTTCACGGATGACTTAAGTAGATATGGGTATATCTATTTCATGAAACATAAGTCCGAAACTTTCGAGAAGTTTAAGGAATTTCAAAGTGAGGTAGAGAATCAATGTAACAAGAAGATTAAATTTCCACGTTCTGATCATGGAGGTGAATATCTAAGTTACGAGTTTGGCGAGCATTTGAAGAAATGCGGAATACTTTTACAATTGACACCGTTGGGAACACCATAGCGTAATGGTGTGTCCGAACGTTGTAATCGAACTCTCTTAGATATGGTTTGTTCTATGATGTCACTTACAGATTTACCGCTATCATTTTGGGGTTATGCATTTGAAACAACCGCATTCACTTTAAATAGGGCACCATCTAAATCCGTTGAAACGACACCGTATGAATTATGGTTTGGGAAGAAACCTAAATTGTCGTTCCTTAAAGTTTGGGGTTGCGAAACCTATGTAAAGAAGTTACAGCCGGACAAGCTTGAACTCAAAGCGGAAAAATGCGTCTACATAGGATACCCGAAGGAAATTATCGGGTATACCTTCTATCATAGATCCGAGGGCAAAATCTTTGTTGCCAAGAATGGATCCTTTCTAGAGAAAGAATTTCTCTCGAAAGAAGTGACTGGAAGGAAAGTAGAAATCGACGAGGTTGTTGAACCTTCTCTCGAACTTGCGAGTAGCGCAGTACCGGAAGTGGTTCCGGTGGCGCCTACACCAATAAGAGAGGAAGCTAATGATGATGATCATGAAACTTCGGTTGAAGTTGCTACAGAGCCTCCCAGATCAACGAGAACTCGTACCACTCCTAATTGGTATGATCCCGTTATGAGTGTCATGTTGGTGGACAACACCGATGACCCTGCGACTTATGAGGAAGCGATGATGAGCCCATATTCCAATAAATGGCAAGAATCCATGAAATACGAGATTGATCCATGTACGAAAACCAGGTATGGACTTTGGTGGACTTACCGGATGCCCGAAAGGCTGTCGAGAACAAATGGATTTTCAAGAAGAACATATGCTGATGGTAATGTTACTGTCTATAAAGCTCGACTTGTCGCAAAAGGGTTTCGACAAATTCAAGGAGTTGACTACGATGAGACTTTCTCACCAGTAGCAAAGCTAAAGTCTGTGAGGATTATGTTAGCAATCGCTGCATATTACGATTATGAAATATGGCAGATGGATGTCAAAACAGTGTTCCTCAATGGAGACATTGATGAAGAGTTGTATATGATGCAAGCCAAAGGTTTTATCGATCCTAAAGATGCTAACAAGGTGTGCAAACTTCAAAGGTCCATATATGGATTGAAGCAAGCATCCCGAAGTTGGAATCAACGTTTTGATAAGGTAATTAAAAGCTTTGGTTTTATACAAACTTATGGAGAAGCTTTTATTTACAAGAAAGTGAGTGAGAGCTCTGTAGCATTCTTAATACTATATGTAGATGACATATTGTTGATTGGGAATGGTGTAGACCTTCTTAATAGTGTCAAGGAATATTTGAATAATAGTTTTTCAATGAAAGATCTTGGCGAAGCAGCTTACATATTAGGCATAAAGATTTATAGAGATAGATCGAGACGCCTAATATCATTGTCACAAAGTACATATTTGGACAAAGTTCTAAAGAGGTTTGGAATGGAGGATAGCAAGAAAGGGTTCTTGCCCATGTTGCCCAATACGACCTTGAGTAAAACTCAAAGTCCAGCAACGGCAGAAGATAGAGAAAGGATGAGTAAGACTCCCTATGCCTCAGCCATAGGATCTCTAATGTATGCCATGCTATGTGCTAGACCCGACATTGCATATGCTGTTAGTTTAACTAGCAGATATCAAAGTGATCCAGGGGTGGATCATTGGATAGCGGTCAAAAACATCCTTAAGTACTTGAGAAGAACTAAGGATATGGTTCTTTCTTATGGAGGTGATGAACAGCTCGTTGTTAATGGTTACACCGATGCTAGTTGGAACACCGATCCAGACGATTCTAAATCTCAATATTGATACGTATTTACTTTGAATGGTGCAGCAGTTAGCTGGAGGAGTGCAAAGCAAAGCGTTGTGGCGAGATCTTCAACTGAATCGGAATACATAGCTGCTTCGGAGGCTTCACAAGAAGCGATATGGATGAAGGAGTTCATTACAGAGCTCGGTGTGGTTCCAAGTGCGCTGGACCCAATGTCTATCTACTGTGATAACATGGGCGCCATAGCCAATGCGCAAGAACCAAGGTCACACAAGAAGCTGAAGCACATCAAGCTACGTTTTCACGCTATTCGAGAACATGTCCAAGATGGTGACATAAAGATTTGCAAAGTACACACAGATCTGAATGTGGCGGATCCGTTGACTAAACCTCTCCCGAGGGCAAAACATGACCAACACCAAACTGCCATGGGTGTTTGGTATATTACCATGTAATCTAGATTAGTTGACTCTAGTGCAAGTGGGAGACTATTGGAGATATGCCCTAGAGGCAATAATAAATGTAGTTATTATTATATCTTTGTGTTTATGATAAATGCTTGCATTCATGCTATAACAGTATTAACAAGGAAACATTAATACTTGTGTGATTTGTAAACTAAATTAGAGTCCCTAGTAAAGCCTCTTCATAATACTAGCTTGTTGTTTAATAGATGATTGTGGTTTCCCTATCATGAACATTGAGATGTTATTAACAACAAGATCATATCATTAGGAGAATGGTATGATGGACATACTCCTATAGATAAGCGTAGCATAAAGATCAAGTCATTTTAATAGTTCAATTGCTATAAGCTTTCTGATACATAGTAACCAAATTCCTTCGACCATGAGATCATGCTTATCACCATCACCGGAAGGATGCTTTGATGACATCAAACACCACAACGTAACTGGGTGGCTATAAAGGTGGCATTGAGTGTTCGGAAAGTATCGGTTGAGACACATGGATCAAGAGTGGGATTTGTCCATCCATATGACGGATAGATATACTCTGGGCCCTCTCGGTGGAATGCCATCCAATTAGCTTGCAAGCATGTGACTGGCTCACAAGGGATCACATACCACGGGAACGAGAAAAGAGTACTTATCGGTAACGAGGTTGAACTAGGTATGCAGAGATACCGACGATCAAAACCTCGGATAAGTAAATTATCGTGAGACAAAGGGAAATTGGTATAGTATGTAAGTGGTTCATTCGATCGCAAAGTAATCGTAGAAATATGTGGGAGCCATATGAATTTCCAGATTCCTCTATTGGTTATTGATCGGAGAAGTGTCTCGATCATGTCCGCATAATTCACGAACCGTAGGGAGACACACTTAAGGATTCGATGTTGTTGAGTAGTTATGGAATGATGAGTGAGAGACCGAATGTTCTTCGGATTCTCGGATGGGATCCGGGAGATCACGAGGAGATCCGGAATGGTCCGGAGAATAAGATTCATATAAGGAAAGTCCTGTTTCGGAGTTGGGGAATGATTCCGGTGTTTTCACCGGGAATGTTCTAGAAGGTTCCGGAAGGTCCGGCACTCCGTAGGGGAAGGGTACATGAATGTTTCATAACAATATGGAATGGTTGCATCATGTAGTAGGTATCATGGCTGAGCAAAATAAAGGGAGAAATCAAATCCTAGTTTGAAAAGTCAAACGCCAATTTGAAAAGTCAAACGGCAGTTTTGCTTGGTGGAGGGAGAGTAGGAAACCTACTTGGGGAGGAAGTCCTCCTCCCTCTACCCGCCGGCTAAGGAGGCCGAGTTGGGGGAGGAATACCTCCTCCCAACCGGTGCCCTCCCACCTATAAAAGAAGGGGCAGGGGCTACCCCTCTTCCCTACACCTCTCACACCCCAAAACCCTAACCCTAGCCGCCGGCCTACTGCAAGTCGCCACCACCCTAGGGTTTCCTCCTAGCCGCCGAGTTGGGGATCTCCCCAAGCCCTACCCACCAACCAAGATTCCTCCCTTGGTGCCTCTAAACCCTAGATCGCCAAGGCCTCTCTCATAGTCCACCATACTCGCTCCGGCTTAAGGCGAAGCCCTGCGAGATCTCCCCTCTACTTTTGGTACCACGCCATCGTGCTGCCGGAATCGCGAGGAGAGTGCTACAACCTCCGCTACCTGCTGTAACAAGGGAGAGGAAGGTCTTCATCGAGTACCGAACGTGTGACCAACTGCGGAAGCGCTGTCGGAACGCAGCGCCGGAAGGATCGTCTACACGATCTTGAGATCGGCAAGAGTACGACTACATCACCCACGAGAATCTGCTCTCGTTAACCGCTTTGGAATATTCGAGGGTGATTTCCTCTATTGACTCGTTGCTACAATCTAGTAGATAGATCTTGGCTTGTTTGTTTGCATGCGGTAGAAATTTTTTGTTTTCCATGCTACGAACCCCTACAAATATTTGCAAGAAATACTAGATCGGCGATTCTCCAAATGAATGGAGAGGAGATGAATCGCTTGATTGCAGTTAACGAGTCCTCCTCCTTCGATTCCCCAAGGAACGGGGCCTTTGGATGGATGAAGGTGGATCTCTCTTAGATGAATATTGAACAACAGATCTTGACTTTTTCGAATGAACCAAGAGTTCTGGCAGGAGGGGGAAGGCTGGCTTAAATATCCCATGCACAGATCTGGCCGTTGGTGAAGTTTGGGGGCGGATTATCCACCCCCACTAGGGGCAGACTATCTGCCCCGGGGGAAAAATCCGCCCCTGGATGGAAAGTCCGGGGGGAAGTCCGCCCCCACACAGAAGGTCACGCCGGTCTTGACTTGGTGAAAATCCTTGAGGAGACGGATTATCCGCCCCCCTCAAGGGGCGGACTATCCACCCTGGGGAAAATTCTCCCCAGAGACGAAAAGTCCACGGGAAACTCCGCCGCCCTCTGACCGATGCGCCTTGGCAACTTTTGAGACAGATCCTGGGGGACGGACTCTCCGTACCCCTAGAGGGACGGATTATCCGTCCTGGGAAAAAACTCCGGACCTGGCCAGAAAATCCGTGGGATATTCCGCCCCCATTCCGAGGGTTGCGCCCTTTTGAGTTTGGGAAGGGACGGATTATCCGCCCCCCAAAAACAGTTTCCAACTCCTTTTCAATGTAGAGATCTATAGCACTTCAACACACATTAAATAATCCTTGGTATTGTTATCTAACACAAAAAACACTAGGGATCATGAAATGTTCTTTCAATCTCCCCCTTTTAAGTGTTAGATGACAATACTAGGATTTGCAATGAAACCTACTAACAACACCTTAAGGAAATGAAAGAGGCTCCCCCTAAATGTGTGCATATTTATAATTTGTATTGGAATACAAATGCACACACTAAAGAGCAAGCCAGTTTCATAACAATGACAACTAAAACAAGGTGAGTTAGAAAACATAGTCATACCACCGGGATGTGAAAATAGCCAATGTGAATAATGAGAGTATTAGGCCTCAAACACATCCCATCATATTGATGCAAACAATAGATAACTCCATAATTCCATATGCCTTCAACAGAATACCATACTCCATAGATAAATCTAGAATTCCATACGAATAGTTCCACAAGATAAATCCAGAATTCCAGAAAGCCACACACGAGCACAAATAGTATCACACGACATAGTCTTATACAAACCAAGCACAAATAAGTTCAACGCTAAAAGGGCACAAGCAAGAAAATGGAGAAAACAAATGATAAAGAGGCAAATGCTTGCGCCCGACCCATGCAAATCCGAGACCTAATAGAACTACTTCTCCCCCTTTGGCATCGAAACACGAAAACCGAAGAAGAGCGATGCTAGCGCCCCATAAGATCACTCCTCCTCGTCCTCGTCGTAGTCATCCCCGTCCCCTTCCTCGTCATACTCATCATCATCATCAACCGGAGGAGTAGGCGCCCTCGGTGGTGGAGGAAACAAGTGACTCTCGAGCTCTCCATAGTTGATCCCTGATGTGTTCCACTGAGCATACGGTTCCGGAGCTGTAGGAGGTGGTGGATGGCCAGTTTCCCTAGACACATGGTGGAGAATGAGCTGCTGGGTGTGGGCCATCTCATGGCTCCTCCTGTACTCCTCATACTGGCCCTTGTGAGTATAAATGCCCATGCAAAGGATGCTCCGCTGAAACCAGTTGAGCTGCTTGACCTCACGTACCATTGGGGACACCACGGGACGACGACCACTAGCCCTTGCATCACGCATGAAGGACTCAAGGGCAGTGGAAGGGTGAGAGGTCTTTTGAGCCTTGTTGTAGATCTTCTTGGGCTTGTGAACATCATCCAAACCATTACCAAAATCCTCATGTGGCAACATGTGCTTGATGAACATCATAATAAAGGGATCATACGGGATGGAGAGCCGGTTGGACATAACATCATTCTAAAGTGAATATGCCCAAGAGGCAATAATAAAGTGGTTATTATCGTATTCCTTATTTATGATAAATGTTTATTTTGCATGCTATAATTTTATTAATATGGAAACATTAATAAACAAAAAAGGAAGTTCCTAGTTATGCCTCTCTTATAAACTAGCTCGTTGATTAATAAGATGATTAAAGGTTTCCTGATCATGGACATTGGATGTTGTTAATAACAAGGTCACAACATTGTTGGAATGATGTGATGAACATTCATACGAAGTGTAGCATTACGATCAAGGTCATTGTGTTTATATTGCTATAACATCATACGAAGTAATCTTAGTCCTTAGACCATAAGATCATGTCAATCACTAACAACAGAAGAGTATCTTGATAACATCAAACGTCACACCGTAACAAGGTGACTATAAAGATGGGTTCAGTGCTACGAAGGTGTTATGTTCAGGCTCATGGATCAAGAGTGGAATTTGTCCATCCCGATGATAGAGAGATATAATCTGGGCCCTCTCGGTGATATCACATTAGTTAGCTTGCAAGCAAGTGATTTGATCACTAGAATGTTATATCACGGGAACAAGAAAAGAGTACATATCGGTAACGAGATCAAACTAGGTATGGAGATACCGATGATCGAATCTCGGACATGTAATATATCACGAGAAAAAGGGATTGACTTACATGCGTATAAGGTTCACACGACCACAGAAGTCATCGTTGAATGTGTGGGAGTCAGTACGGATCTCCAAGTCCCGCTACTGATTATTGATCAGAGAGGGTCTCGATCATGTCTTCATTATTCGCGAACCGTAGGGTGACACACTTAAGGGATACTGACACCATTTGGAGCAAATAATATGCCAGAGAAAGAAAAAGGAAACCACAGGAATTTATTTCACTAGACACCGGAACTGTTTCAGTTGAAATTGCTGAAACTGGTTCTGCATGTGAAACTGAAATGTTGTAAGGGTTTTATGTGAATGTTTGTTAATTCAAATAATTAACAAAATTCTGAATAAATAAATAAAATAATTTTATTTAAATGAGAGCTTGCATTAAATTTGGTGGAAATTTAATGCATGTGAGTGGATTCTTGAGTGGAGGCATGTTTATGTGAGTGGAGGCTTTTCATTTTGAGTGGGAGCTCCACCCACATGAATGTGGAAGAGGTGGGGGTAGCCACCATGGCTGGGCGCCATGCCCCTTGGCTGCCTCCCCTCTCCCTATAAAAGGCACCCCACTCCCTCCTCTTATCTCACACCTCCTCGTGAAGGATCTCTCTTCCCCCTTTAGAATTTCCCCATGGTCTCGGATCAGCGAGATACATGTTCCCGATGGCTTTTTCTAAAAGGATTTGTTGCTTCCGCTGCTTCGCTGGAGCGAGGGCGCAGAGGTTGTAGGGGTACCTGGACGTGTGTGCGATCACGGATGCACCACTGCTTTGCAGAGTTGGACTTGATGGTGTTGGACCGGCTGGACCAGATGGACTTCATCACGATCTTGAGATCGGCAAGCGTTTGACTACATCATCCACGAGTACAACTTTGTTAACGCTATTCGATCTTCGAGGGTATGTATTCTATGAATGTATATCCACCCGTTGCTTGTATCTAGTAGATATATCTTGGTACATAGTTGTTCCCATCATAGGAAAAATTTTGTTTTCTATGCTGCGAACCCTTCAGTGGTTTTAGAGCCGGATCTATGCGTAGATGCTTTGAAAGGGTAGTACACATATGAATATGTGGGCGCTAATGGTCATGTTATTACTTCTTCCTTGTACTTTGGATATTGGTGGCATAGTGGGATGAAGGGGCCTGGATAAACTTTACATGTCCTCGCACATGAGACATATTCCACGCTTGACATGCAACTAGTTTTGCATAAGTGGCTTGCTGGTGTCTGTCTCTCCTACTATAGTCAATATATGATTTACAATGAGTTGTCAATAATTTTATTATCATCGTGGTTGTTCCATGTTCGTAGGTAAGAATGGTTCTATTTTTGAAATCCCTAAGCCACATAAAACTTGCAATGGATAAACTAGAAGCGTCTAGTTTAGATTGTTGCTGGGCTAGTGTCATGATATGGTGATGTTGTAAGTAAAAGTATAAGTTGATACTCTTACAACACACATAACGTGTAAGTTTCATGGACCTTGGCCTTACACATAAAGGAATGATGAAGATCATACCATGATGCACGTGATAACGATTAAGTGCAAGGACCATATCATTTCATTTTTCACATAATATGTTTGTTGCATATTATATTGCTAGTTTGGCGTTTTATTAGCATAATAAGATAATCTCTCATTTAAATATCAAGATAAAAATGTGTTCTTCCTTAAGTATGCATCGACAATGTTTTGCCGCTTCAAGACATCATGTGCTGATCGGGTGTACTTAAATCCACGAGCATATCTCGGGTGTAAGACAGTTTTACACACGCGAATACTAAGGTTCTTACTTGGAGAGCCTAGCATGTGCAGACATGGCCTCGGAACACGGACCGAAAGGTTAAGCATGAGTCATATGTTATGATATGATGACCATATGGATGCTCGCCTTTGAAGCTACACTGACTCACGTGATGATCGGACTTGGTGTAGTGGATTTGGTTCATGTAATCACCAAAAAGACACGAGGGATGTCGTATTTGAGTGGGAGTTCATTTCTAATTTGGATTAGTAGAACTCAATTTATCATAAATTAAATCAAAGTGAATTTGCATCATTTGTTGTAGTCATTGGCATTCGTTCACCACCTTATGATTAGTTGTAATTGAGATAATACAACTATAGAATTCTGGATATTTACTTTACGAACTGGTATCGTATTGTGTTGAGTGTCAATCTAAAGTTTAAAGTCCTATTGCAAACTTTCAGCAAACTCTATTTCCTCCGTGAAATTTGATAATTAGTATTAAATCGAGAGTAACAATTCTAGTGTTAGTATCTTAAGTATCATGTTTGCCTCCATGATTCTTGATTTAAATATCGATATTATCTAGGAGATGAAAGAATTATTTCAGAAACCATAATGTGTGGCAGATATAACGATATCTAAAACAATGTTTTGGTTACAAACATGATAGAGTATAATATATGTTCTCATATTGGATGAAAATTTGCAAAGGTTGGAGATGCTAGACATCCTATTCATCCAAAAAGGTTTTAGAAAGTAATGTTATAATCACGATTCACATTTATAAGCTACATTAGCTTGATAATGAAAGTCTTCATGATAAGGATGAATAGAAGATGTATGTAAAGTTTTTACTACACTAAAAGATTTTTAAAGAATGGATTTTGAAAGAACGTCATTCATTTGATGATGGTGATCTACTTCAAAGTGCAAGTCCAAAGGCATTAGTATTTAAATATACACGCTTTGGACTATGTGTCATGTATATGGTGCCACTTTTTTGTTGATAGAATATTTTAAAAGGAAAAAGGAAATGCTGGAAGAGAATCTATAAAATATATTTGGCAGAAAAGAAAAGACTAGAAATATCCAGTTTAGGTATATAGATGATATACATATTATGGTTGTATTCTTTGCTTGTTAAACAATGTGGTTCTTGGGTACTGAATACCGAATTGGTTGGTATAAAATTTCATACAGAATGACACAATTCATGAACCACAATGGCCTAAGTAACTATCAAGAGAATATGTGATGATGTTCATCGAAAACAAAACAAACCGTTGTTTGTATTTCTCGTTGACATCAAAGCTTGCCTTCAAGATTTGTTTTAATAATAGTTATTTAAATAAGGTATTATGAGAACAAATATTGTTCAAATAATTACCGTATTCCATATAAGATGGATGATTTACAAATATAGTTGGAGAAATCACATCCATAAAACTAATGCTAAAATGTCGCAAGACAAACGATTGGAAGATCACTTACAAAGTGACATCGCCGTTAAATTATATTGGAAAGAAAACATAAAGAAAATCCATTTCCATGGATTTTTGGAGTCTTTGATTTGATCAAATGACGTTTGTGATACTTTCCTCGGGATAATTAAAACTTCGTTCAAAGGCCAAAGAAGAACGATCGACTAAAATATTGGAATTTATACATACGATGTATGTAGTCCATTATGTATAGTCGTAAGCGATGGATTTCAACTTCATATGCTTTCTCCAGAAATTTGAGTGAATTTTCACTTAATGAGAAAGAAGTATGAAATATTTGAAAATGTTCAAAGACTTTCAAGATGAAGTGGAAAATCATTGTAACAAGAAAATAAATAATTTATGATTTTATCATAAAAGGATTTATTTGAGTTGCAAGTTTAGCAAAACACATAGATTTGCATCTCCTGAATCACCATAGGAATATGGAGTGTTTGAGATTTGTAATGAAACCATGTTTGACATGGTTGGATCAAATGTGTTATTTATAAAACTGCCATTATGTTTTAAAAGACTAAAGTTTAGAGACTACCGCTTTTACACTAAAAAGAGCTCCATCCTGATCCGTTGAAATGACACCATGTAAGTTATGGTTTGGGGTAAAACCCAAGTTGTCCTTTCTTGAATTTTGGTATGCTAAGCATAAGTAAGATGTTTACAACCAAAGTCGGATGAGCATGTCTTTGTAGGTTATTTCGAATAACCATTGGGTATTCCTCCGTAACACCGAGGACAAAAGGGTTTGTCGCTTGAAACATGAAGTTTCTTGAAAAACGAATTTTTCGCAAAAGTTAATTGGTAGGACAATAGAACTTTGCTAAGGTTAACGAACCTTAGCTATATGTGTTGAGTTGCACAACGCCGGAAAACGTTCCGGAGGCAGCCACAATGTCATGGCTTACATGCCTCAAAGGTTGCAGTCACGGAGATCTAAGTTCCTATTGAACCAAGTAGGTCGGATAAACAATCAAATGCTGAGATTTGAGAGTAAACCATTGTTGTTTGACAACGATGAACCAACTACATGCAAAGAAGCAATGATGGGCCCTGACTCCATCAAATGGCTTGAAGCCATAAAATCCGTGATAGTTCCATACATGAGAAATCAAGTTTTTTGAACTTGGAAGACCCTCCAGAAAGGTGTAAAAACCTATCGGTCATATTTGGATCTATAAAGAAACAGACATGGATGTTTCAGATCTATGAAATAGTCGACATATCGATAAAGTTTTTAGGACAATGTTCAAGGAGTTGACTATGATAAGATTTTATCTTTCATAGCGATATTTAGTCTGGACAGATTAATGTAGCAACCACTACATATAATTTGGTATATGGTAGTTGAACAAACAAAACAAAGTTCTTCTAATAGAATAGTTACCGAGGACGTGTACACGACACGGTTCAAAGGGTTTTGTTAATTCAACGGATGCTAAAAAGGGCATGCAAACTTCAATGGTTGAAGTAAGCATCGCGGAGTTGGAATCTTCACCATGATGAAACTGTTAAAGGAGATTTCATCAAGAGACGATGAAGATGCTTGCATTTGCAAGAAATTAAGTGGGAGCGCTGAGACATATTTCTAATACATTATGTGGAGGACATCTTGTTGATTTGAAATGATGTATCTTTTATTGACAAAGGTTAAGAATTTCATTTCGATGAAAAACTTAGGAAAACCCCGAATATTTAGCATGAATGTCTACATGGATATACAGTGACGCTAATATGGTCATGCAAAACGTACATATATGAGATATTGAAGGGGTTCAATATAGAAATGACGATAAAATGATCTTGTCGCATGGAAAAGAATTGAATCAAGATTCGAGTGTATCGACACTTGAGAAGTGAAATAAGATTCAAGTGCTTTGACACTTGATGAATGAAATCACAAGAATGTTTTGATCAATCATACCATGATATGTACACATCCAGATATGTCCTATGCTCTAAGTGTTATGAGCATATACCAAAATGAATCATAAAATGATCATTGGACGATAGTAAGGATATTCTTATAATCTTTTGGAAGAATTAAGAATATATTCCATTTGTATAAGAGACAAATAGTTCATTGAAAAATGATACTAGTTTTGTCACAAGATACAAATTAAGTTTATCTCAATTTAAACTATGAGAGGCACAATGAAATGGAAAGAAAGTTTCCATGATGGATTTGGATGAATTCCAAAGTTAAGACATTGTGACGGATACTACAACAAAAGGCTAAGTATATGACTGCTATAGTAGCAGCAAAGGAGGGCATTTGTGTCAAGTAGTTTGTTATCAAACTAAGGTGTGGTTCACAACGGGCTAGCACTAAAGATATGTTGCACGACAATATTATCGACATGATTTAACCCCAAGGAACTAAAGGTCTCACCAAAAGACCAAATTTATACAATGCCATCTCATTGGAGAATGAGTGATGTGTGAATACGCAAAAACATGCAACTACACAAGGACCTAAAAGCGTCAAATCCGTAGATTATGTTAACCACTTGCAATCACGTATATGGAACACCAGAAATCCATAGGTGTTCAATACGCAAAGTTTCTAAACTAGATTATTGTCTCTAGTGCAAGTGGGAGACTAAAGGGAATATGCCCGAGAGGCAATAATAAAGTGGTTATTATCGTATTCCTTATTTATGATAAATGTTTATTTTTCATGCTATAATTGTATTAATATAGGAACATTACTACATGTGTGTTTAATAAACCAAAAAGGAAGTTCCTAGTTATGCCTCTCTTATAAACTAGCTCGTTGATTAACAAGATGATCAAAGGTTTCCTGATCATGGACATTGGATGTTGTTAATAACGAGGTCACAACATTGTTGGAATGATGTGATGAACATTCATCCGAAGTATAGCATTACGATCAAGGTCATTGTTTTTATATTGCTATAACATCATATGAAGTAATCTTAGTCCTTAGACCATGAGATCATGTCAATCACTAACACCGGAAGAGTATCTTGATAACATCAAACATCACACCGTAACAAGGTGACTATAAAGATGGGTTCAGTTCTACGAAGGTGTTATGTTGAGGCTCATGGATCAAGAGTGGAATTTGTCCATCCCGATGACGGCGAGATATACTCTGGGCCCTCTCGGTGATATCACATTAGTTAGCTTGCAAGCAAGTGATTTGATCACTAGAATGTTATATCACGGGAACAGGAAAAGAGTACATGACGGTAACGATATCAAACTAGGTATGGAGATACCGATGATCAAATCTCGGACATGTAATATATCCCGAGACAAAGGGATTGAGTTACATGCGTATAAGGTTCACATGATCACAGAAGTCATCGTTGAATGTGTGGGAGTCAGTACGGATCTCCAGGTCCCGCTACTGATTATTGATCGGAGAGGGTATCGATCATGTCTGCATTATTCGCGAACCGTAGGGTGACACACTTAAGGGACACCGACACCATTTGGAGCAAATAATATGCCAGAGAGAGAAAAAGGAAGGCGCGGGAATTTATTTCACTAGACACCGGAACTGTTTCCGTTGAACTTGCTGAAACTGGTTCTGCATGTGAAATTGAAATGTTGTAAGAGGTTTTATCTGAATGTTTGTTAATTCAAGTAATTAACAAAATTATGAATAAATAAATAAAAGAGTTTTATTTAAATGAGAGCTTGCATTAAATTTGGTGGAAATTTAATGCATGTGAGTGGATTCTTGAGTGGAGGCATGTTTATGTGAGTGGAGGATTTTCATTTTGAGTGGGAGCTCCACCCACAAGAATGTGGAAGAGGTGGGGGCAGCCACCATGGCTGGGCACCATGCCCCTTGGCTTCCTCCCCTCTCCCTATAAAAGGCACCTCACTCCCTCCTCTCATATCACACCTCCTCGTGAAGGATCTCTCTCCCTTTTAGAATTTCCCCATGGTCTCTGATCAGCGAGATACATGTTCCCGATAGCTTTTTCTGGAAGGATTTGTTACTTCCGCCGCTTTGCTGGAGCGAGGGCGTGGAAGTTGTCGGGGTACCCGGAAGTGTGTGCAATCATGGATGCACCACTGCTTTGCGGTGATGGACTTGATGGTGCTGGACCGGCTGGACCAGATGGACTTCATCACGATCTTGAGATCGGCAAGCGTTCGACTACATCATCCACGAGTACAACCTCATTAACACTATTCGGTCTTCGAGGGTATGTATTTTATGAATGTATATCCACCCATTGCTTGTATCTAGTATATAGATCTTGGTACATTGTTGTTCCCATCGTAGGAAATTTTTTGTTTTCTATGCTGCAAACCCTTCACAGTAATCTCATGATAGATATAGTCCATAATATCCAACTTGTAACCTTTAGACGAACCAGCATTTGTGGCACACTCATGTGCAATAGAAAGCAAGGGAACCAGGTGACCACGGATCTTATCATTGTTTCCCCCACTTGGAGAGATGCTGTCCCGAAACAAGCCAACAAGAGTGGCATACAAAGGAGAAAGGCCAACAAAGGTACCACCAATGCCATCAGATGTCAGGCATGGAGCAAGAACAATGCCCTTGGATGGCTTGAGTGGAGAAATGATGCGGTGGCCAGAAGCTGTGTCACGCCCATGAAAGGCATACCCAAGGACCTGACCAAAGATACAGAAGTCTGACTGAATCATAGTTGTCCTGATCATCCACTTCATGGTGCGAAGCTCGTCTCCGTAGATCACAAGAGTAGAGAAAAACTGCTTCACCATAGAGGAGTCATAGTGGCACTGAAGTGTCATAAGGTGATGCAGCCCCATCTTATTAGTAACATCCAAGGCTTCACGAAGTCTTGCCTTGGTTTGAGCCTCAGTCATATTCAGAGGATGCATAGGGCGAATCTTGAGAGTAGCATAAACATCATCATGAATGGACCGAAAGTGAGAGCACCAAGACAAGGGATCCTCCGGAGGACCATCACTATCAGCATCGGCATAATAATCGGTGTGGCGAATGGAGGAGTACTCAACATTGTCCATGGCCTTGTAGTTGGGTCGGGACTGCTTGCCCTTTCCCTTTCCCTTGCGAGATGCAACCCTCTTGGCTTTCTTTGCTGCCTCGGTCATCCGTTCAGACTCTCTTGCCAACCCGCGGACCTCAGTTTTGTCAACAAACTTATCCTCTATAGTGGGCTTGAGATAACGGGCACGGGGACGACGCTTGTAGGTCTTACGAGCACTTGAACCACCTGTGAAAAGCATGGGAGAGGTAGCATGGGGATAAGCATACACACAAGTCCAAGAGGAATATTAGAAATAGTAGGAAAACAATCCACGGTCCAGAGATATGCATTATGGAAATCTGAACCAAACTAGAATAGACAGTGAATCTTCATGCCGGATTATCCGGCCCTGGCAGGGGCAGATAATCCGCCCCCCGCAAAAAAATTCTGGTTTGGCCCAGATTCACCAAGGCAACATAGGTCGGGCACTAGGGTTGCAATACTTCTGAATCTAACAAGCATAGGAAACACAAAGTAGCTTCTACAACGAGATCTCCACCAAAACAATGACTTCCATACAAAGGAGATGGATGAGGGAGTTACCCTCACTCATTGGAGGAAAAGCTCGGAGGAGAAGCTACCCAGAGGCGTGGGGAAGAAGATCCGGGGAGAGCCCAGAGAATCCGGTGGTCGAATCAACTCCGGGGAGGGGCGGAGGCTCTAGAGGCGGCTTGGGGCAGAGCATAGGTTGGGGGAGGAGTGGCTGCTCTGTTTGAGCCCTTCCTCCCCGAGCCCAGCCCTTAAAGGGCAGATTTCACCCGGGGCGGATAATCCGGCCCCCACTTGGGGGCGGATAGTCCGCCCCCCTCTGAATTTCTGTAAACACAGATTCAGGCCGGAGACTCCTTGCAAAACCCTCAAAGGTGTATAAAGTACTTGTGTGCAAGAATGGATGGTTCAAGGAGGAAAAAAGGCTTGGGTTTAGAGCAACAAACTAAGATGGTACTACACACCCAAAGTTGCAAGAACAAATCAACCAAAAGCCAAAATTGGGTGTTTTTTTCCATAAGAACAAGAGATATGCGAGAAAAACCAAAGAGAGTCGATAGAAACCAACTCTTCTCAAGGAAGAGGGCGGTGGCCAAAGCCACCATGTTGGAGCGCATGGCATGACACCGCGAAGATGTATCTTGAGTTCAAAACCAATGCTCATCGATGACCCACATATCATAAAATGATATTAAGGGAAATGTTTTTTCTTGATTTCGGCATTATGGGGGGAGAGTTAGCCCAATCAATTAGGACCACACGCCACCTATGTCTATGCCTGCATCTAAACCAAATACATGAAGAAGATTAAGTGAGTATGCAAGGGTAGTCAAGCCAAGCTCCTTGAATCTATGATGTTTAGCTCATTCCTCAAATAACAAAATCTTGCTTCATCAAGAGGCTTCATGAAGATATCAGCAAGTTGGTTCTTCATGCTCACAAAAGATAGTGCAATATCGCCACGAGCAACATGATCCTGAATGAAATGATTGCGAATCTCAATATGTTTTGTTCTTGTGTGTTGCACCGGATTGTAAGCAACTTTGATAGCACTTTCATTGTCGCATAAAAGAGGCACTTTGTCACAATTGACACCATATTCCTTTAAAGTTTGCCTCATCCATAATAATTGTGTACAAGCACTTGCAGTAGCAACATATTCAGCTTCGACGGTTGAGAGTGATATGCAATTTTGTTTCTTTGAAGACCAACACACTAGAGACCTGCCCAAGAATTGACATGCACTAGAAGTCGATTTTCGATCATCTTTGTCACCAGCCCAATCTGAATCTGTGTAACCACATAGAGAGAAACTGGAGCCTTTGGGATACCATAAACCAAAATTTGGGGAATGAACCAAATATCTGAAGATTCTCTTGACCACCACTAAGTGGCTTTCTTTAGGAGCGGCTTGGTACCTTGCAGACACTCCTACACTCAACACGATATTGGGCCTAGGTGCACAAAGGTAAAGGAGAGATCCGATCATGGATCGGTATACCTTTTGGTCCACGTCTTTACCCTTTGGATTAAGCTTAAGATGACACTTAGTTTGCATTGGAGTAGCAACGCCATTGAGATCCGTCATCTTGAACCTCTTGAGCATGTCTTGGATGTACTTAGCTTGATTAATGAAAGTTCCCTCTCTAAGTTGTTTGATCTCGAATCCAAGAAAGAACCTCAATTCTCCCATCATAGACATCTCAAACCTGTCAGTCATAAGCTTTGAAAATTCATCATTAAAGCTTGGTTAGTAGAGCCAAAAATAATGTCGTTTACATATATTTGGCATACAAAAAGCTCCCCATTAACCTTCTTAGTAAGAAGAGTGGGATCGATTTGCCCAACTTCGAATCCACGGTCTAACCAAAGGTCTTTAAGGTGCTCATACCACACACGTGGGGGCTTGTTTAAGGCCATAGAGAGCCTTATCGAGTTTGTAGACATGGTTCAGAAATTTGGGATCCTCAAATCCCGGGGTTGCTTGACATATACCAACTCATGTAGTGGACCATTAAGAAAAGCACTCTTAACATCCATTTGCTGTAATTTAAAATTATGATGAGCAACATAGGCAAGAAGGATACAGATGGACTCAAGACGAGCCACAGGAGCATAAGTTTCGCCGAAATCATCCTTCCACTTGAGAGAATCCTTGAGCCACTAGCCTTTCTTTATTCCTTACAACAATGCCATTTTCATCTTGTTTGTTCTTGAAAATCAACTTGGTGCCGATAACATTGCGGCATTCTTTGGGTTTATCTACGAGCTTCCAAACCTTGTTGCGCTCAAAGTTATTTAGTTCTTCATGCATTGCAACCACCCAATCAGGATCTTCAAGAAAATCAAAGACCTTCTTTGGTTCAACCATTGAAATGTGTGCTTGATGATCACAGAAGCTAGCAAGTTCTATTCTAGTAGACACTCTTCTTCTGAGATCACCAACAACTTTGTCAAGAGTGTGACCCCTTAACTCAAGGTTCCGATCAGTGCGAGCTTTACGTCGAGCCTCAATTTCCTTATTATTTCTAGAAGGAGTTGATTCATCATTTGGATCCTTGTCTTGTCCACTACCTTGCCCTTGATTCTGATCTGAGCTTGAAACATGCGAATTTTGCTATTCTGGTTCTTTAGGGCCGGACAATTTGCCCCTGGGTGGGGCCGAACTATCCGGCTGGGAGAAGTGGCCACAGTTTTTTCTTCCTGAACATCCCTGGTAGAACTTGGAGAGCTAGGACCGGATAATCCGCCCCTTGGGGGCGGAGAATCCGGCCTGTGATTTTCTTGACTGATTTTCTCTTCATGATGTCCCCTGGAGTGAGTTGGAGTACTAGGGGAAGACTGTCCGCCCCTTGGAGGGGGCGGATAGTCCGACCTAGGCTACCATTTTTCCCAGAAGACAGGTGATCTTCAGCAGGTTGTGGGGTTGGTGTAGAGGTTTCTCCAACAGTAGGGGCTTGTTTATCTTGTGTAGATGAGGGCTCCACTTGAGTGGAGCATTGTCCTTCCCGATCCGCCACAAGGGGTTCCTCAATGGGGCGGAAAAATCCCACGCCCATTCTTCTTATGGCATCTTGGGGTATTTTAACATCCGCATCACAAACATCAACTTGCCCCACATGGGAGCCATCATTTTCATTGAATTCCACACTACAAGATTCTACAACAATTCCGAGAGCTTGTTGTAGACTCTATAAGTGTGGGGTTCGGCACCATAACCAACAAAAATACCTTCTAAAGCCTTAGACTCAAACTTAGACAAGCGTACTCCTTTGATGAGAAAGAAACACTTACAACCGAATACCCGGAAGTATGAAATGTTGGGCTTATTACCGGTAAGTATTTCATATGGAGTTTTGTCCAAGATCTTGCGGAGGTAGAGCTGATTTGATGAGTGACAAGCGGTGGATATGGCTTCAGCCCAAAAGTTGTATGGAGACTTGAATTCAGCCAACATTGATCTCGCCATATCCATCAAAGTGCAGTTCTTCCTCTCGGCTACACCATTTTGTTGAGGGGTGTACGCAGCGGAATATTGATGTCTTATCCCCTCTTCACTTAGAAATTCATTTAACCTGTAGTTCTTGAACTCGGATCCGTTGTCACTTCTTATTTCCATAATGGGGATGTTGTGTTGACGCTGAACTTCATTGGCAAAATCAATGACAGTTTGTTGAGTCTCACTCTTTAGCTTGAATAAATAGACCCAAGTGTATCTTGAGTAATCATCAACTATCACCAAGCAATATTTCTTCCCACCGAGGCTAGCATGAGATGGAGGACCAAATAAGTCCACATGAGGTAACTCCAAGATCCTCTTTGACGAGACAATAGTTTTCCTCTTGTGGGGAGAGTCATGCATTTTGCCTTCAACACAAGCCTACAAATACGATCTTTGGCAAAGGAAACATTGTATTTTAATCCAAGGATGTGGCCACCCTTGTGAAAACTTTGCAAAGTTCTCATGTTGTCATGGGCTAAACGGCGATGCCATAGCCAGCCCACGTCGGCCTTTCCGAATAAACACATCGGACCTGAAGTGGTTTTCCCTGAAAAGTCCACCACATGCAGGTCATTTTCGACGTACCCAACAAAAGTGACCTTTAGAGACTTGCTCCACAAGAGTACCACTAAATTACCATCAATGAAAATAGCAAAGCCCATCTTACCAAGGGCACAAACAGAAAGTAAATTGTAACCGAGGGTCTCAATAAGCATGACGTCCACGAGAGAGATATCATGGGCGACCACAACCTTGCCAAGACCCAATACCTCAGATTTAGACTTATCACCATTAGAGACTGTAATATGATCATGATTGGGTCGCATCTCCATGATAATCTCCTTGCTTCCGGTCATATGACTAGTGCACCCACTATCGAGCACCCATTTAGACCCACCGGAAGCATAGCCCTACAAGAGAATTACTTCTTGGTTTTAGGTACCCATTTTTCAATGGGTCTTCTCATGTTAGTAACAAGGGTCTTTGGAACCCAAATAGACCAAGCAACATATTCATCAAAAGGACCAACATAATAAGCATACACATCAGTTTTGTCGTTTGTGACATTCTTCTCAACTGTGTTTGTCTTTTATTGTTCAATCTTGGTCTTCTTCTTCTTGGACTTGGTGACATATCCAAGTCCCTCTTTTCCAAGATTTGATCTTTGCTTGCTAAGAATATCATCAAGTACACCCTTACCTTTGGGTGTGGTGTAATTGACAAGCTCATCTTTCACCCTAGGATTTTCCTAATGAATATATGTTGATTTGGATGTGCTAGGAACATCATACTTGGACAATCGAATTTGGAGCTGATCATGACACTACTAGGAAACTAGCTATAGATAGACAGACCTTCTGTGGCGCATGGTTCTGACCATGCGCCACAAAAGTTGTATTTCATCAAATGCGTCACAGAAGTCTTCACACTTCTGTGGCGCTGTGGCGCATAATATGCTCCACAGAAGTTCCAACTTCTGTGGGGCATATGGACATATGCGCCACAGAAAGCTCAGGTGGACCTTACCATAGAATCTCATTGACTGTACTCTAACCAACATTCTATGGCGCATATGACCATGTGCGCCATAGAAGTTCATCTTCTGTGGCGCATATAGAGGCATGCGCCACAGAAGTTGGAGTAGGAAAAACAGATTCTACCCCCCCCCCTGGATCGCCTTTTTAGCCTTGCAAAAAATAATAGAAAATGAAAAACACTTCAAAAAATAAAATCCTTTCACATAGTGATAAGTAATATGGTCTAGTTTTTAGGAAAATTAACAAACACGCATTTTGAATTTTTATGCAAAAAACGTTTATGCCATGGTAAAACGGCCATAACTTTTGCATACGATGTCGGAAAAATACGTATAATATACCAAAATGATGAGAACGAGATTTCGCATCCGCTCGCAACGATGAGTAAAAAGTACGTAAGGTCGTTTAGCGATTATTTAGATTTTCAAAATTCGAAAAGAGTAAAAAGTTATGACCAAAAGATCATTTTTTCCTGCAAAAAAATAAAAAAGGACAAACTTCTGTGGCGCATTTCTTCCATATGCGCCACAGAAGTCTTGGCCAAAATTCGAAATTTGAATCCCGCCCCTTCTCCCTCTCTTATACTCTTCCACTCCTCCATCCTTCCCCTCCTCACCTTCTTCTCTCATTCTCCTCACCTTCTCCTCCTCCTCCTCCACCCCAGTGAGATCCTCCTCCTCCTCCACCACCCCGGTGAGATCCTCCTCCTCCTCCTGCACCCCGGTGAGCTTCTCCTCCTCCTCCACCACCACCACCCCAGTGAGCTCCTCCCTCCTCCACTCCGGTGATATCTTCCCTCCTCCACCCCGGTGAGCTCCTCCTCCTCCCTCCCTCCCCCTCCACCCCGGCGAGATCCTCCTCCCACCTCCCACCTCCTCCACCCCGGCGAGCTCCTCCTTCGGCGACCTTCTCCTCCTCTTCCTTCTCCTCCTCCGGCGGCCTCCTCCTCCGGTGGCCTCCTCCTCTCCTCCACCGGCGACCTCCACCTCCTCCACCAGCGACCTCCTTCTCTCATCCATCGGCGACCCCCACCTCCGGCGAGCATCACCTCCGGCGAGCACCACCTCTGGCCAGATCTGTCCAGTTTTTTTTTTTGAAATTTGAAAAAACTTTTGTGGCGCATATTGGCCAAATGCGCCACAGAAGTTTGAGATCTAGTTCGGGACTTCTGTGGCGCATTTTGGCAATATGCGCCACAGAAGTTTTTCAGACTTCTGTGGCGCATTTCAATATGCGCCACCGAACTGCACTTTAGTGGCGAGATAACAGTGGCGTATCACATATGCGCCACAGAAGTCCCAAAATGGTGCGCCACTGATGGGCCTTTTCCTAGTAGTGTGAGACTCATTGAGAATAGAGAATTCACTTTTCAAAAACTTGTGAGCAATGCCAAGTTTCTCCAATTCCTCGGAGAGTCTAGCATGAGCATCCCCAAAGTCAACCTTTTCTTTCTTTAGCTTCTTTGCTTTTTCTACTGCATTGTCACGTTCCTTAACAAGCTTTGTCATCATTTATTCATGTGACTCCTCAATAGACTCAAGCCTCTCTTTAAGAGAAACCCGAGCCTCTTCTTCTTCTAGAGCATTTTTTAAGGATGCAATTTCCATTGCATCCTCCCTTTCTATCCTGCCCTTTTCTTCAAGAAGCACTTCATTGATGTTTTCAATGTATAGATCTGCATCACTTCAACACACATTAAATAATCCTTGGTATTGTTATCTAACACACAAAACACTAGCGATCATGAAATGTTCTTTCACATAGGTTGTACATGACTTTGAAATCCCTTTCCCTCCGCGTTCGCAATCCTTTTTCAAGATAGGGAGTAACATGTCACGTTTTATACACTCTTGAGAGGGGCACTACTTTTCCACAAATGACCTTAACCTAAGTGCATAATAGGGTATGCCTTCCCATTCAAACTTCCTTGGTTCGAGGCTCAGTCAAGATCCAAGCCAATCACTGCCCTTCGCGACGACCTTGATGTGCACCCATTGTAACGATTTTTGGTCACAATACCTCTTCTCTATTACCATCCCTTATAATATGCTAATTCGTTAGCTGGAACACAGGATAGGGACATCAGGGGATCCCACTCGCTGATCTCCCCTTTAGATCTCAGCCCGACTTAGAATATGAGGACATATGAAAGAAAAAAGGTACAACTAACTTCTCTGTTCTATTTCAGAACTTGTGGCTAGCGCGTTTTGTATGGCGCAAGACTCACTGACTATATTGGTTGTTAATCCTAAGTGAATACCCAGTATAATGGAATCTCCACCATATGGCTTTTCAACCATATTTCTAACTATGATTTCATCGCCCACCATTTAAGATTACCCAACTATCCTGAGCCGGTAATCCATATATCATATTCATTATGAAAATAGTATTTTCTGCTTTCAAATAAAGTTGATAAGGTTTTGAAGACACTTTCTAAAATATGCAAAAGGACATGTAAGAATTCCCTTGTAATTTTATATTGCAAATTTTGTTTCACAAAGTAATACAAGAATGACCTTGCCTGTTGTTATCCGAATTAGGCCAATTCAGGGTTTCTATACTAGTCTAGACATTTGTTTCTAAAAAGAAGCATCATTGTCCTTACTGGATAATGAATAAAATCCGAATGCATGCTTATGATCCTAAATTATTCTATTTTAGTTGGTCACCATTTCCCCTAATTTAGGTGTTTAAGGTTTATTTAAAGTATTTTCTAACTTATTTTTTAGTTTCTCTTTAGAATTTCATAAATCCTTTAGAGTTTTCAATTATTAATGGATTTATATAGCACTATTATTAGAAAATACATTTCTCAATAAACATTAATAATCCAAGGTTCATTTTTAATGGATTTTTCATTTTTTGGAGTGTTTTGTCCCCTTTTTGGTTATCAATATTTATTGTAGAATTTTATTAGAGACCTTTTAATTATACTGTTTAATAATTCCATAAAAATAGGAATTTCTCATTCCATACATTTTTCCTATTTTGAACTATTTTAGTTTATTTTATGGAATTTGTATTTTCATTTATGGATTTAATCCTTTATTAAGTGGTTTGTATTTTTATCACTTTATAACTATTTTTAAAATCCTCAAAAATTACCTTTTGGATTCTACTCATTTTTATCTTTCTATGGTATTTTTATTTTATTTTTCTAAAATGTCTAGGGTTGTTTTTTGTTAAACGGGTATTTCTAGAAATGTGAAAAAACAGAAATGCCCCTAGGCCCACCAGTCAATCCAGTCACTTAAGTGACTGGACCCACTGGGTCCACATGGTAGGACCACCCACTCTCTCCTCTCTCTCACTAGATCACTTCCTTTCTCTCTCTCACGTGTGCGGGCGACTGACATCGTCGTCGCTCTGCCCGACTGCTCCGACCGCTTCGGGCCTTCGTCGCTTGTACTAAAACTAATACCCCTCCTCCTGCTCAGCCATCCTAATGGCCAGATTCATCTCTCTTACCCCCTACTTCTCGCTTGGAACCCTAACCTGATCTATGGTTTCGGCAATGGCAATGCGGTTGCACTCTAGCGCAACTTTGGCGTACTCTGTGCCATCAAGATGGCCTCTAGCCAGCGTACTCTTTGCCATCGAGATGGCCTCCAGTGGTGGCTATGCTATCTTACTGGCTTCTATGGCAGGCACATGTCGAGATGCCCCCTTCAGGGTACTCCCTGTGATGCTAGTCGCTGCCATGATATTGTTCTTCTTCCTCTTCTCAACTAGTAGTGAGCTGGGTTCCAACTTTTTGAAGTTAATCTTCTCCCTCTATATATTTTTCTATAACAATTACTCCTTCTGGTTCACTTGGGGAATTTCCCCAAATTCTAGGGGTTTCTTCTCTATTCTTCCTACTGATTTTGATTTTAGGGTTCTTGGTAGGTTCTAGATAGTTCTAGGATATTCTAGAATATTCTAGTATGTTTGTTGTTGCTCTGTTAATGTTGTTTAGTCTATGTTTTACAGTTCTTAGGGTTTTGTATTAAGCATGTGTTTATGTTAAGTGTTGGATTAGTGTGTGGTTACATTTATAGTTAGTTTTAGGTTACTGGTACTGATCCATTTACTTGTATGATCAATACAATTATGATCCTGCCTAGGGTTTGTTTTTAGTTCTGTTAAGTGATATTTGTCTATCTAGTTGTTTATCTATATACAGTTAAAACCCATAACTCAATTGAATTATTGATTTTATAGTTTCTTCTTGTTAGTCTTTGTTTCTTAATGCAGATGTATGCATGGTCTTATTTACTTAATAGTTCATTCTTCTCTCTAGCTACAATCTAAATGAATGGGCTCTCAACAGAGTCTCACTTGGTTGATATTGTAGTTAGAGACGAGGTTTACTATTAATATGGAGTGTTTCACAATTTCCTGGTTAATATATACTTCTTTTCTTAATTAAACTTTTTAGAATTTCTTAGTATGGATCTTAGGAATACAATCTACTTAGTCTTATCTTCATCAATCAATAAAGGTTTAACAGATTGTGTGTAGGGTGTGGTTGCTTGTTTATTGTCTGTGATGCCTCTTTATTGAGTGTACATAGATGATAATCATGCTTCTGTGGTTGTGCTTGCTTCCTAGCAACGATATCTTCATTACATATGATATATTAGTTCTAATTATTAATTTTAGTTCTATGTTCCTACCCTTCCCTGGATCCAAATGATACCTATAGCTACTATTTTAGCTATTCTTCTACCCATCCTTAGAGTTCTAAGCTAAACCTTTGTAGATTCTCAAGTTTGCTTGATGGAGATCTATAGAAGCTTCCTTCTTGTTCCTCATCTCATTCTTGAAGTGTTCTTCAGGTTCCTCTCCTCCTTTCTTGCTACTTCTCTCTCTCAAATCTCTATCTATCTAGTGTGTGTGAGTGTTTTTGGTCTAAGCTCGACCAATGAATTGTGAGCTCTAGGGTATCAGGTGGCCAGCTATTTATAATGTTCCTAAATGGCTATGGTGATGACACATATGCCATGCATTTATGGTGGCAAGTGTGAGCTCTGGGGTAAGTGTGTAACCGCCTCTATGGTCTAACTTATTCATAGGTGGCAAGTTACTTTTGGTGGTTAAGCCCATGCTAGGTTTAACTTATGTGAATATGTCAAATTTTGAATAATAATTTTTTGTTTTATATGCAGGGGTTAGTATCTTCATATTCCTAAATAGGCATGTCGGTTTGGTTAAGATTTATGTGAAGGATATACCCTAACTCATGTTATGTTTTTGGATCATGACAAGTGTATTTCAGTATTAATATTAGTGGTTTTCATTTGGACCTCATCCATGAGTCCTTGCAATTCCATTTGGATGATTTTTCTTAGTTAGGGTTACTATGAAGTTTGATTGGTTTATTATTCTCAAGTATCATGTTTTAAATTCCTATTGTTCGCGGGTTCTAGGAAAATTCTAAAGCCTGAGTATATCCTTTGGTTAATGATCATGTACTGTGGTCACTATCACTTCTATTGGTTTACATGTTTCATTTATCATGATCTGTATTCTTGAGATATGCATGTTCTTGGTAGCTTTGTAGGTCTAGGATTTCCTTTGGTTAGTAGTCTTGTATTATGCATGGTTGCTGGGATTTCCATCATTTAGAATTTCCACTTGTGGTGATGAGCAATTCTGGGATGGTTTCTAGTTCTAGGGTTTTGACCTACTTTGGAATTCTGTTGGTTTACTGGGATGTAAGTATCTTCTATGATCCCATCGGCTAATGTTCTAGTTGGGCTTTGAGTAACTCTGGGATTTACATCATGAAGTTCAAGATGGTATGAAGAGTATAATATGGATCAGAAGATATATAGGTTTTAGTCTTTAGGGGTTTTCGTTCTTTCTTTGTAATTTATTTTCTTTGTATCAAATGTTGTAAATCTCAAACTTGTACGCATTTGATTTATGAATAAAGTTTAGATTACTTGAGGTTGATGAAATTCCTATTGTCTTCATTATGTTTCTTTATTGTTGTACCTTTAACTTGAGAATTCAAGTTTGAATTACTCAAACCTCAATTTTGAATTCCAAGAGTATGTGTGTTTTATCTCATTTACTTTCTTTCTCATAAGTGTGTGTGGGCCTATGAAATTTTCAAGAAACTATTCACTCAAATGACTCTCAAACCATTCACATTCAAATTTGAATTCAAATCCTAGAGTTGACTAGGGTCAAATTCAACTCTAGCTCAAATTCTCAACTATTAACACTCAAATCACAATTTTTTTAAATTCCCCCTCAATTTCATGTCTTAAAATGAAATGCACAATTTCAATATCAGCCCTTAACCCCTTCCTATTTCTTTGGGTCATTATAGTTTCAGCAGAGACTGTTAAGTTGAACTTCCACCTAGAGTCTTGAGCTACATCTATAAGAAACTTGAACAATGGACGAACCTTGAATTACAAGTTTAGTGCCAATAGATTTCACTCAAAATCATAACCAGTACCTAGTTTCCAGTAGCCTCCCACGTGGGTTGGTGCATATGCGTCATACTCTCTAGTCTCTTCATGAGTTTATGATGAGCGCAGTAGCACTTCGTTGGGAGACCCCAAGAGAAAGGTATGTTAAGCACAGCAACAAGTTTTCCCTCAGTAAGAAATCAAGGTTATCGAACCAACAGGAGGAAGGAAACGACTCAAAGGTGTTGCTAGCAACTTGGAGACCTGCACAACACAAGTTCAAGACTTTGCCCCAACGAACAGTGAGGTTGTCAATCTCACCAGTTTGCTGTAACAAAGGACTAACTGTATGGTGTGGAAGGTAATAGTGGTTTGCAACAAGTAAACAGTAACAGTGGAAGATGTATCTATGGTAAAGATTGGACCGGGGACCATAGTTCACTAGAGATATTCTCCTTAGATAAACAAACATGGCATGCTGGGTAAACAAATTACAACAGGGCAATTGACAGGACTGAGCAAGGCATAACAATATAATACTAGACATCAAGATCCTATGAGATTCGATTGGGCAATACAACAAGATACATAGACCGCCATCCAACTGCATCTATGACTAGAAGTCTACCTTTGGGTTATCATCCGAAACCCCTCCAGTATTAAGTTGCAAGCAACAGACAACTGCTTTAAGCAAAGTGTGTAAGGTAAACAATCCACTTGTTCCATGAACAAGAGATCGTTGTTTTCTCCCTAGTAGCAACAGCACATCTACAACGTTAGAGATTTATGTCACTTCCCTTAGATTAAATAGAGGCATGAACCCACTATCGAGCATACATACGCCCTCTTGGAGTCACTAGCAACTACTTGGCCAAGATAGCTACTAACAACGGAGGCATGCAAGATCACAAACAACACAGACATGATAGAATCAATAAGACAAAACCATTAATCAAAATAGTAATCTCAATATCCATCGGATCCCCGCAAACACAACATGCATGATTACAAATAGATGAGATCTTGATCATGAACGGATCTCACAAGATCTAGACATGAAAGCACAAAGGAGGAGATACAACCGTCTAGCTACTACATGGACCCATAGTCCAAGGTGGAACTACTCACGCTTCATACCGGAGGCTGGCATGAAGAATAAGGCCTCCAGGATGATCTCCCCTCCGGTAGGGTGCCAGGAAGAGCTTCAGATCCCCTCGATCTAGGGACGATGGTGGCGGTGGCTACATACGGTTTCGTGGAATATTGATCGGGTACTTAGGGTTTAGGTATCGGGGGATTCTTATAGGGGAAGAGGCGTGGCTGGGAGGCGGCCAGGGGGCCCACACCCTGCCCAGGCGCAGCCTAGGGTGGGCCCGCGCCTGGGGGTGCGGCCGCCCTGTGGCTCCCCTCCGTATCTCCTCTAGACTCCATGTTCTTCTCGGTGAAATATTGACTTTGGCTTTTGTCCTTTCCAATTCTGAGAATATTTCCTTACTAGCTTTTTTAGAACCAAAACAGCAGAAAACAGGCACCTGGCACCGCAGCATCTTGTTAATAGGTTAGTACCAGAAAACATATAAAAACACCTCAAAGTGTGGACAAAGCAAAGAAAAGTAGATAATAAACAAGCATAGAACATAAAAAATTATAGATACGTTTCCGACATATCAAGCATCCCCAAGCTTAACTCCTGCTCGTCCTCGAGTAGGTAAGTGATAAAAGGATAATTTTTGAGGTGACATGCACCATAAAAAGCAAGATCAAACCATTTGCAAGCAATTAAAGCTGGGATCAAAGAACTCTAAACATGAGCATGAAAGATGGAGTTCTAACAGTAAGACAAAGTAACTATGCATGCAACATGAAAGACTACAAACAAAGATCATGAGTAACATGCATTGAGAAACGTTTGTTTGTTTCACATACAGAAAACGTGACATAGTGGCAATCAACTTGTCCCTGTTGGAGATATGCCCAAGAGGCAATAATAAAGTGGTTATTATCATATCTTCATGCTTATGATAAATGTTTACATACCATGCTATAATTTTATTAATCTGAAACATTAATACTTGTGTGATTTGTAAAACATAAAAGAGTCCCTAGTAAAGCCTCTTGTTAAACTAGCTTGTTGGTTAATATATGATCATGGTTTCCTAATCATGAACATAGAGATGTTATTAACAACAGGGTCATATCATTAGGAGAATGATGTGATGGACATACTCCTATAGTTAAGCGTAGCATAAAGATCAAGTCATTTAATATAGTTCATTTGCTATAAGCTTTCTGATACATAGTAACCTAATTCCTTCGACCATGAGATCATTCTTATCACCATCACCGAAAGTATACTTTGATGACATCAAACACCACACCGTAACTGGGTGGCTATAAAGGTGGCATTGAGTGTTCGGAAAGTATGGGTTGAGACGCATGGATCAAGAGTGGGATTTGTCCATCCATATGACGGATAGATATACTCTGGGCCCTCTCGGTGGAATGTCATCCAATTAGCTTGCAAGCATGTGACTGGCTCACAAGGGATCACATACCACGGGAACTAGAAAAGAGTACTTATCGGTAACGAGGTTGAACTAGGTATGCAGAGATACCGACGATCAAAACCTCGGATAAGTAAACTATCGTGAGACAAAGGGAAATTGGTATCGTATGTAAGTGGTTCATTCGATCGCAAATTAATCATAGAAATATGTGGGAGCCATATGAATTTCCAGATTCCTCTATTGGTTATTGATCAGAGAAGTGTCTCGATCATGTCCGCATAATTCATGAACCGTAGGGAGACACACTTAAGGATTCGATGTTGTTGAGTAGTTATGGAATGATGAGTAAGAGATCGAATGATGTTCGGAGTCTCGGATGGGATCCGGGATATCACGAGGAGATCCGGAATGGTCCGGAGAATAAGATTCATATAAGGAAAGTCCTGTTTCGGGGTTGGAGAATGGTTCCGGTGTTTTCATCGGGAATGTTCTAGAAGGTTCCGGAATGTCCGGCACTCCGGAGAGGAAGGGTACATGAATGTGTCATTACAAGTTGGAAGGGTTGCATCATGTACTAGGTGTCATCGCTGAGCAAAATAAAGGGATAAATCAAATCCTAGTTTGAAAAGTCAAACGCCAATTTGAAAAGTCAAACGACAAGTTTGCTTGGTGGAGGGAGAGTAGGAAACCTACTTGGGGAGGAAGTCCCTCTCCCTCCACCGCCGGCCCTTGGAGACCGAGTTGGGGAGGGACTCCCCTCCCCTTGGCGTGCCCCCTCCACCTATATATGGAGGGGCAGGGCTGCCCCTCCAAGCACACAACTTGCACCCCGCAAACCCTAGCTCCAAGCCGCCGGCGCCGCCACCTCCTGCTGCCGCCGCCTAGGGCTAAACTCTAGCCGCCGACTTGGGGCATCTCCTTGCCCTAGCCACTGGACTAGCTCCCTCTACTTGGTGTATCTAAACCCTAGATCGCCAAGCCTCTCTCATAGTCCACCATACTCGCTCCGGCTTAAGGCGAAGCCCTGCGAGATCTCCCCTCTACTTCCGGTATCACGCCGTCGTGCTGCCGGGATCGCGAGGAGAGTGCTACAACCTCCGCTGCCTGCTAGAACAAGGGAGAGGAAGGTCTTCATCGAGTACCGAACGTGTGACCGACTGCGGAAGCGCTGCCGGAACGCAGCGCCAGAAGGATCGTCTACGCGATCTTGAGATCGGAAAGAGTACGACTACATCACCCATGAGAATCTGCTCTCGTTAACCGCTTTGGATCTTCGAGGGTTAGTATTCCATCGACTCGTTGCTACAATCTAGTAGATAGATCTTGGCTTGATCATAGATTAGATCTTGACTGTGTGTTCATGCGGTAGAAATTTTTTGTTTTCCATGCTACGAACCCCTACAGTGGTATCAGAGCCGTGTCTATATGTAGATCTGTTGCACGAGTAGAACACAATGGTCATTATGGGCGGTGGTGCTTTTATTATCAATTGCTTCTTGTGTACTTTGCATCTTGCGGTATGATGGGATGAAGCGGCCCGGGCTAACCTTACATGACATCGTTCATGAGACTTGCTCCACGCTCAACATGCAACTTGTATTGCATAAGTGGCTTTGCGGGTGTCTGTCTCTCCCATCATAGTATAGATCCAATTTACAACGGGCACTTGATAGTTCAAGCATCAACGTTGTGGTTCCTGTTCGTAAGTTAGAGCGACACTTATTGAAATCCCCAAACCACGTAAAACATGCAAAGAAAATTAGAGGCATCTAACTTTGTTTTGCAGGGGTGTGTTGTGATGTGATATGGCCATGATTGTGATTATATTTGATGTATGCAATGTTCCTTATTGTAAGTTGACAACCGGTAGGAGCCATATGGTTGTCTTTAAATTTTGTTAAGACCCGCGTGTCTATTCAAAGTAGTTGAAATAGTTGAAGCTGGTGGACGACAACCATGGAGCGGCGTCATTGACCTTGATGCAATGCTGGTGATGATGGAGATCATGTTCGTGCTTGAATATGGAGATCGGAAGCACAAAGAAGAAAGGCCATATCATATCACATATTATGAATTGCATGTGATGTTAATCCTTTTATGCATCTTGTATTGCTTAGTTCACGACGGTAGCATTATAAGATGATCCCTCAAGCACACAATTTCAAGTTTTAAAGTGTTCATCCTTAGTAAGCACCGTTGCTAAAGCTCGTTGTTTCAAAGCATCACGTGATGATCGGGTGTGTTAGATTCTACGAGTGTATACAACGTGAGCAAGCCAGATTTGCTCATGCGGAAGCTAAGGTTTGATCTTGACGAGCCTAGCATGTACAGACATGGTCTCGGAACACGGATCACCGAAAGGTAAAGCATGAGTCATATAGTAGATATGATGAACATGTTGATTGTTCGCCATTGAAGCTACATCAACTCTCGTGATGATCGGTTTTGATGTGGTGGATTTGGTTCGTGTGGTCACTAAAACAATGTGAGGGATATTGTTTTGAGTGGGAGTTCAACGGCAATATGATTAAAAGTTGAACACTATTTATCATAAATTAAATCAAAGTGAATTTGCATAGTTGTTGTAGTCATTGGCATCCGTTTACCACCTTGCGCTTAGTTATAATTGAGATGATAGAATCATAGAATTCTGGTTAGTTACTTTACGAACTGGTATCGTATTGTTTTGAAGTGTTAATCTAAAGTTTAAAAGTCCTATTGCAAACTTTCAGTAAGTTCCGGTTACTCCATGAAGTTTAATAATTGGTATTAAAATCGAGAGTGACAATTCCAAGAGTTAGTGTATGAGTATCATGTTTGTCTCCTTGATTCTTGATATTCAAAGAATTGTCTTAATATCAAGGTTATCTAGGATCTGAAAGAGTTGTTTCAGAAGCCATGATGTGTGGAAGATATTTTGATATCTGAAACGTAGTTTTGGTTGCAACATGATAGAGTATAATATGGCAAAAGTCATGTTCTCATATTTGATGAGAATTTGCAAAAGATTGGAGACACTAGTTGTCCTAATCCTCCATAAAGTTTTGGAGAGCAACATTATACTCGCGATTCACCGTTATAAGCTAAAGTAGCTTGATCATGAATAATTCCATGAGAAGGATGAATATTTGATGTAGGTAAAATGTTTACTACATCAAGAGATTACTAAAGAAAGGAATTTGAAAGAACACCAAACATTTGATGATGGTAATCTACTTCAAAAGTGCAAGTCCAAAAACATTGGTATTTAACTATACACGCTTTGGACTATGTGTCATGTGTATGGCTCCACTGTTGATGTTAATAGATTCTTTCAAACAGAAAAAAGAAATACTGAAAGAGAATCTCATAAATATATGGCAGAAAATAAAAGACTAGAATTGTTCAGTTTAGGTATATAAAGGATATACGTGTTATGGCTATATTCTTTGCTTGTTAAACAATGTGGTTCTTAAGTATTTGATACTAAATTTGTTGGTATGAATCATCATACGAAACAACAGAATTCTTGAACTACAATGGCCTAAGTAACTAGCAAAAGAATATGTGATGATGTTCATCGAGAACAAATAAAGGTTTATTGTGTTGCGCGTTAAAAGCTTACCTTCAAGATTTGTTTTATCAGGTATTATGAGAACAAAAGGGTTATTTAATTAATTGCCGTAATCCATAAAAGATGGATGATTCACAAATCTCGTTGGAGAAATCACATCCATAAAACTAGTGCTAAAAATGTCGAAAGACAAATTGATTGAAAGATCACTTATGAAGTGACATCGTTGTTTAAATTATATTGGAAAGAAAACATGAAGAAACTCCATGTGGATGGAATTTTGGAGTCTTTTGATTTTTTATCAAATGACGCTTGTGAAACTTTCCTAGAGATAATTAAAACTTCGTTCATAGGCCAAAAGGGAACGAATGACTAGCTTATTGGAACTTGTACATATTGTTGTATGAAGTCCATTATGTGTAGTCAAGAGCGATGGATTTCAATTTCATATGCTTCCTCTGAAAATTTGAGTGAATATATGAATATTTACTTAATAAGGATGAAGTATGAAACAATTGAAAAGTTCAAAGATTTTCAAGATGAAGTGCAAAATCATTGTAACAAGAATATAAATAGTTTATGATAAGATCATAAAGGAAGATATTTGAGTTACGAGTTTAGCATAATACCTAAGATTTAAGGAATCGTTCCGTGGATTTGCATTTCCCGAAACACCATAAGAGTATGGAGCGTTCGAGATATGTAATTAAACCTTGTTTGACATGGTAAGATCAAAGGTGTAATTCATAAAACTGTCATTATATTTTAAAGATTAAAAGCTTTAGAGACTACTGTTTTTCCACTGAAAAGAGCTCCATCATAATCCGTTGAATTGACACCATATAAAGTTATGGTTTGGGATAAAACCCAAGTTGTACTTTCTTAAACATTGGTATGCTATGCATAAGAAATATGCTTGCAACCAAAATCGGATGAACATATCTTTGTATGTTATTTTGAATAATAGTTAAGTATTCCTCCATAACACCAAAGACAAAAGTGTTTGTCGCTTAGAACGTCAAGTTTCTTTAAGAAGGAATTTTTCGTGAAAAGTTAAGTGGGGGGACAATAGAACTTTGATAAGGTTAAAAGAACCTTAGCTATATGTGCAGAGTTGCGCAGCGCCGAAAAGTGTTCCGGAGGCAGCAACAATGCTCATGGCTCACGTGCCTCAAAGGTTGTGGTCACGGAGGACTAAGTTCCTATTGAAACAAGAAGGTCGGGTAAACAATCAAATACCAAGATTTGAGAGTTAAATCATTATTTAACGATAATGATCCGACTACATGCAAAGAAGCGATGATGGGCCCTGACTCCGTCAAATAGCTTGAAGCCATACAATCCGTGATAGTTCTATATACGAGAGATCAAGCTTTGAACTTGAAAGACCCTCTAGAAACGTACAAGACCTTACAGTCGTATTTGGATATATAAAGAAATAGACATGGATGTTTCACATCTATGAAATTATCGACATGTCGGGAAAGAGTTCACGACAATGTTCAAAGAGTTGACTATGACAAGATCTGATCTTTCATTAAGCGATATTTAGTCTAGACGGATTAATGTAGCAACTACGACATATAATTTTGTTATGTGTTGAATAAACAAAACAAGTTCTTCTAATAGAATGGTTACCAAGGACGTGTGCATGACACGGTCCAAAGGGTTTTGTTAATTCAAAGGATGCTAAAAGCATATGCAAACTTCAATAGTTGAAGTAAGCATCGCGGAGTTGGAATCTTCACCATGATGAAACTGTTAAAAGAGTTTAATTTCATCGGAGACGATGAAGATGCTTGCATTTGCAAGAAATTAAGTGGGAGCGCTAAGACATGTTTCTAATACATTATGTGGAAGACATATTGTTGATTGGAAATAATGTATCTTTTATTAACACAGGATAAGAATTTCATCTCGATGAAAGACTTAGGCAAAACACAAATATTTGGCATCAATAGACGCTAATATGGTTGTGCCGAAAGTACATAGATGATATATTGAATGAGTTCAATATAGAAACTATAAGAAAGGTTCTTGTCGCACAGAAAGGATTGAATGAGTTCAATATTGATGATATATTCTAGTGTATTGACACTTGATAAGTGAAACAAAGATTCAAGTATAGATTGATACTTGATGTATGAAATCACAAAGAGTATTTATATCAATCATGCTGTGATATGTACAAATCCAGATATGTCCTATGCTCTAAATGTTATGAGCATATACCAGAATGATTCATAATATGATCATTGGACGATAGTAAGGATATTCTTATGATCTTGTAAAAGAACTAAGAATATATTATTTTGTAGAAGTGACAAATAGATGGTTAGTTCATTGTAAAAGTACTACATTGATACTAGTTTTGTCACAAAGTACAAATTAAGTTTATCTCAATCTAAACTAAGGGTGGCATAATATAATGGAAAGTAAGTTCCATAATGGATTTGGATGAGTTCCAAAGTTAAAACATTGTGACAGATACTACAACAAAAGGCTAAATATATGACTGCTATTATAGCAGCTAAAGAGGGCATTTGTGTCAAGTAGTTTGTTATCAAACTAGGTGTAGTTCAAGGAGGGATAATACTATGAAGATATATTGTACGACAATATTATCAACATGTTTTAACCCCAAAGAACTAAAGGTATCACCAAAGGACCAAATTTATACAAAGCCATCTCATTAGAGAATGAGTGATGCGTAGAGACGCAAAGACATGCAATTACACACGGACCTGGAAGTGTCAGATCCGGAGATCAGTTGACCATTAGCAATCGTGAATACACAAAGGTTTGAAACTAGATTATTGACTCTAGTGCAAGTGGGAGACTGTTGGAGATATGCCCAAGAGGCAATAATAAAGTGGTTATTATCATATCTTCATGCTTATGATAAATGTTTACATACCATGCTATAATTTTATTAATCAGAAACATTAATACTTGTGTGATTTGTAAAACATAAAAGAGTCCCTAGTAAAGCCTCTTGTTAAACTAGCTTGTTGGTTAATATATGATCATGGTTTCCTGATCATGAACATAGAGATGTTATTAACAACAGGGTCATATCATTAGGAGAATGATGTGATGGACATACTCCTATAGTTAAGCGTAGCATAAAGATCAAGTCATTTAATATAGTTCATTTGCTATAAGCTTTCTGATACATAGTAACCTAATTCCTTCGACCATGAGATCATGCTTATCACCATCACCGGAAGGATACTTTGATGACATCAAACACCACACCGTAACTAGGTGGCTATAAAGGTGGCATTGAGTGTTCGGAAAGTATGGGTTGAGACGCATGGATCAAGAGTGGGATTTGTCCATCCATATGACGGATAGATATACTCTGGGCCCTCTCGGTGGAATGTCATCCAATTAGCTTGCAAGCATGTGGCTAGCTCACAAGGGATCACATACCACGGGAACGAGAAAAGAGTACTTATCGGTAACGAGGTTGAACTAGGTATGCAGAGATACCGACGATCAAAACCTCGGATAAGTAAACTATCATGAGACAAAGGGAAATTGGTATCGTATATAAGTGGTTCATTCGATCGCAAAGTAATCGTAGAAATATGTGGGAACCATATGAATTTCCAGATTCCTCTATTGGTTATTGATCGGATAAGTGTCTCGATCATGTCCGCATAATTCACGAACCGTAGGGAGACACACTTAAGGATTCGATGTTGTTGAGTAGTTATGGAATGATGAGTAAGAGACCGAATGTTGTTCGGAGTCTCGGATGGGATCCGGGATATCACGAGGAGATCCTGAATGGTCCGGAGAATAAGATACATATAAGGAAAGTCCTGTTTCGGGGTTGGAGAATGGTTCCGGTGTTTTCATCGGGAATGTTCTAGAAGGTTCCGGAATGTCCGACACTTCGGAGGGGAAGGGTACATGAATGTGTCATTACAAGTTGGAATGGTTGCATCATGTACTAGGTGTCATCGCTGATCAAAATAAAGGGATAAATCAAATTCTAGTTTGAAAAGTCAAACGCCAATTTGAAAAGTCAAACGGCAAGTTTGCTTGGTGGAGGGAGAGTAGGAAACCTACTTGGGGAGGAAGTCCCTCTCCCTCCACCGTCGGCCCTTGGAGACCGAGTTGGGGAGGGACTCCCCTCCGCTTGGCGCGCCCCCTCCACCTATATAAGGAGGGGCAGGGCTGCCCCTCCAAGCACACAACTTGCACCCCACAAACCCTAGCTCCAAGCCGTCGCCGACGCCGCCACCACCTGCTGCCGCCGCCTCGGGCTAAACCCTAGCCGCCGATTTGGGGCATCTCCTTGCCCTAGCCACCGGCCTAGCTCCCTCTACTTGGTGTGTCTAAACCCTAGATCGCCAAGCCTCTCTCATAGTCCACCATACTCGCTCCGGCTTAAGGCGAAGCCCTGCGAGATCTCCCCTCTACTTCCGGTACCACGCCGTCGTGATGCCGGAATCGCGAGGAGAGTGCTACAACCTCTGCTGCCTGCTGGAACAAGGGAGAGGAAGGTATTCATCGAGTACCGAACGTGTGACCGACTGCGGAAGCGCTGCCGGAACGCAGCGCCGGAAGGATCGTCTACGCGATCTTGAGATCGGAAAGAGTACGACTACATCACCCACGAGAATCTGCTCTTGTTAACCGCTTTGGATCTTCGAGGGTTAGTATTCCATCGACTCATTGATACAATCTAGTAGATAGATCTTGGCTTGATCATAGATTAGATCTTGATTGTGTGTTCATGCGGTAGAAATTTTTTGTTTTCCATGCTACGAACCCCTACAGTCCCTCATGGAGTAGCAAATAGATGCATAGGACACCTTCAAAGTTCATAAGAGTGACTAGATACAAATAGCACAAGAACAAGTAATATCAACAATATGCATCAATCAATAAGTTTTGGGACAATGCACATATAACTATGAATGAAAACTATGCTCTCTTAACTGGTGCCTAAATGTAGAAGGTGGAGATTCAATATAATAGTGGAAGAAAGGCCCTTCATAAAGGGAAGCAGGGATTTCAAGTTTCAAAAAAAACTTCCAAAAATTATGATACTTGTTAGCTTTCAACCCTCATTGCCCCTATCATAAGCATCTTGAAGTGATTAAGGTTAACGTGAACAAACTATGGAGTATATGCTTGACAAAGTATAAGTTGGAAATCTCATCTCCCTTGAATATGAGGGCCTCTCCTCATGCTACTCAACTTTAGTCACCTATAAGTTCTTGTCATAGTAAGTACATGTGTATCATAAAGAACTGCCAACGGGGTACCCCTTGCACATGGTACATGAGCTATCCCATAACCAAAATGACAAGGCAATCAGACAATGAGCATCTCAACGATATTTTTATTTGCTATTTGCCTAGGTTTTTATTGAGGATGCTTCACAGATTGCTCATTATGGTGATGCTGCAAGTTTCCACCATGATTAGGCATGGCTTAGGCTAGTGGCCCAGGCGTTTCTCTAACACAAAATACATAACTCCATGGACTTACAAGCTCCCCTTTTATTTCACACCGACGACATCCATAGACAAAAGAGCATGATATCAACCGTGTACAAAGTACATGTGCAATGTTGAAAGAGTTCCCCGTGACAGCACGGTTCTGCTAATTCCAACGTATAAGTGCAAGCATATACAACATAGATGACACAATGGTTCAAGTTTATTAGGGGCAAGAAAAAATAAAGTGTTCCATCAAGTTTATGAGAGCTTTAATCACTAAGTTTTTACATAACGAAATACTTTTTAATTGGAAGATAGCTGAAAACAACAATATACTTGGAATGGTGTAACACACCATGCATAGGAATTTATAGTGGACACTTTGGAATAACTTGGTTTCTTGGGAGTTGGAAGCATGAGTAGAACTTACTCATATAAGTGGAGGCTAGCAAAAGACTGGGAGCAACCAACTAAGAGAGCAATAATGGCATAATAATGTAGAGCGACAAAACATTACTAATCAAAGCATAGAGTGGTACTACAAGTCAAGGAATAAATGATCATAGAGGCTATGGTGACTTGTTATAGTCATAACATGGTGTGAGCATATGCGAAGTCAACCCAAACAAAGAATCAAAGGAGAAAACTACAATACTATGCTTTTGTATGCTAAAACAATGCATGATTCTTTCAAGGCACACTAAGCAATCCCAACTGTTTGTAACAAGCCATGATACAACAATAATCACTAAGCATAATGTCAAAACAACACCTATCATGACATACTAAAGTCTAAGTCACAGTCAAAGCAAGCTCCTATTGCACTATTTCAAGCAAGAACTTTCTACTCCTTTCCAACACCAATCAACTTATTTGAAACAACACAGCGAGATCAGGGATCCAAACTATTTTATTCAAGAAAACTAAGCAAAGCAAACGAAAACTAAGACGCTCCAAGAACAACACAATAGTGCATGAAACAATAAAAATGAAGTGTCTAGAAAGACCTGAGCTTTTTATTGATGAAGAAGGGGATGCCTTGGTCATCCCCAAGCTTTGACGCTTGTACCTCTTGTATATTCCTTGGGGTGACACCGTGGTGGCATCCCCAAGCTTGAGATTTTGTCCATTCTTCATCTCATTACATCATTCTCTCTCTACACCTAAAATTTTCCTTCATACAAAACTTCACACAATCTTCATTAGCAACATTAGTGTATTCAAAATATAATAGACCCTTGGGTTTAGTTTTAGAACAGAAAAACTTTTCACTAAAAACACAAGCTACTGTAACAACTCCTTCAAAAAGCTCAATTTCCCAAAAAGGAATCAATAAGGAGCAAATGCAAACAATGGCAGAAATCTGTCAAAACAGATGAGCAGGTAGAAACCGATTTTTTCAAAGACCTTCTGTTGCTCAAATCAAAAAGTTTTGAACTAACTAAAGTTATCTAACATACTGGGGGATTTATTCGTAAATGTTCAGCTCAATCCGACTTACAGAGACTCCTCATGAATTTTTATGGTGGAGCACATAAATCTGTTTCGCGACAGCAAATTTCCAAATCTTACTTCCCTCTCATTAGAGGTTATTCTTGGCACGAAAAGCAAACAAAAAGGATAAGGAGAGGTCATTACTCAAGTAATAACTTCCAAGACTCAATAAAACTCTTGGGTTATCTCCCAACAAGTAATTTTCTTTAACGCCTTTAAGTTAGGCACAAGAAGCAAGAAATCAAGTATTTTAAAATGAAGAAGCATTAACATATCTCTTGCTCCTACATTTCTTACCTTTCTTCTTCTCTTTAGGGAATATATGATTGCTTGCTGGAGGATAAAAATGCATAATGCCTTTTCCCACATCTATTATTGCTCCAAGGTGTTTCAACACGGATCTTCCAAGTGTAATCTATCCTTTTCCTACACATTCAATAACAAGATAATCAGTAGACACCACTTTCCCTGAGATTTTTGTAAAAATACCTTCAGATTTTCCAATGGGTAATAAAGTTGCATTGTTGGTAAGAGATATTTCTTCCCTCCTTTAAAAAGTCCCCAAAGACTCAAAGACTCATAAATATCTTTAGGCATAAGGCATAAGGCAAAATTCAGACATGATATCACAGTGAGCATCAAAAGTTGCACTATTTATAGAGACTTTGATTGTAGGAAGCCACTTTGAAGGCTCGGAGTTTATTGGAACATAACCATGGTGCTCTCTAAGTGTGTGATAACAACCGTTCAAAGCAGAAGTACTGGACTCAAGAGTGTTTAGCCTAGCATAAATGTCTATAAAAGAAGAATCAGACTTGCCAGGCATATTATAAATTATAATCAATCTCTTTATAGCATCTAAAGCTTCATCCTTAGTACAACGAAAAATATCTTTCTCAGCCACAACATCCAAAGCATATCTATAACAAATAGCAATACCGTGGTAGAAACTATTAATAACCAAGCTAAGACTCATCTTAGGCTCAGTTTCCCTTTGTAAAGCAGAGATTCTAGACCAAGCTTCTGTGAAACTCTCTCCACTTCCTTGCTTGAAAGTAAAGATCCTTTCCATAGGTGACACAGGGATTGGACCAAAACCAGACATAGCAGCAACTAGAGTAGGGACTAATTTTTTTGTGTTTTTGATAAGAGAAAGCAAACCAAACTAAACTATTTTTTTTGAGTTTTTGATAAAAAAAGGCAAACAAAACCAAGAAAAAGAAACTAATCAAACCAAAAACAAAGGAAAGAGAAAGGTTGAGAAGGACTCTCCTTGTGAAGACATCCTTATCCTCATCGGCAACGGCGCCAGAAAAAAGGCTTGATGAGCGCAGCAGCACTTCGTTGGGAGACCCCAAGAGGAAGGTATGATGAGCACAGCAGCAAGTTTTCCCTCAGTAAGAAACCGAGGTTATCAAACCAACAGGATGAAGGAAACAACTCAAAGGTGTTGCTAGCAACTTGGAGACCTGCACAACACAAACTCAAGACTTTGCCCCAACGAACAGTGAGATTGTCAATCTCATCGGTTTGCTGTAACAAAGGATTAACTGTATGGTGTGGAAGGTAACAATGGTTTGCAACAAGTAAACTGTAATAGTGGAAGATGTATCAATGGTAAAGATTGGACCAGGGTCCATAGTTCACCAGAGGTGTTCTCCTTAGATAAACAAACATGGCATACTGGGTAAACAAATTACACAGCAGGGCAATTGACAGGACTGAGCAAGGCATAAAAATGCAATACTAGACATCAAGATCCTATGAGATTCGATTGGGCAATACAACAAGATACATAGACCGCCATCCAACTGCATCTATGACTAGAAGTCCACCTTTGGGTTATCATCCGAACCCCCTCTAGTATTAAGTTGCAAGCAATAGCAACTGCTTTAAACAAAGTGTGTAAGGTAAACAATCCACTTGTTCCATGAACAAGAGACCGTTGTTTTCTACCTAGTAGTAACAACACATCTATAACCTTAGGGATTTCTGTCACTTCCCTTAGATTAAATAGAGGCATGAACCCACTATCGAGCATAAATACCCCCTCTTGGAGTCACTAGCAACTACTTGGCAAAGATAGCTACTAACAACGAAGAGCATGCAAGATCACAAACAACACAAACATGATAGAATCAATAAGACAAAACCATTAATCAATCTGACATAGTAATCTCAATATCCATCAGATCCCTGCAAACGCAACATGCATGATTAAAAATAGATGAGATCTTGATCATGAACGGAGCTCACAAGATCTAGACATGAAAGCACAAAGGAGGAGATACAACCATCTAGCTACTACATGGACCCGTAGTCCAAGGTGGAACTACTCATGCTTCATACCGGAGGCTAGCATGATGAAGAAGAAGGCCTCCGGGATGATCTCCCCTTCTGTAGGGTGCCGGGAAGAGCTTTAGACCCCCCGATCTAAGGATGATGGTGGTGGCGGCCACAGACGGTTTCGTGGAATATTGATTGGGTACTTAGGGTTTAGGCATCGGGGGCTTCTTATAGGCGAAGAGGTGAGGCTGGGAGGCGGCCACGGGGCCCACACCCTGCCCAGGCATGGCCTAGGGTCGGCCCGCGCCTGGGAGGGTGCGGCCGCCCTGTGGCTCCCCTCCTTATCTCCTCTGGACTTTGTGTTCTCCTCGGTGAAATATTGACTTTGGATTTTGTCCCATCCAATTCCGAGAATATTTCCTTACTAGCTTTTCTGGAACCAAAAACAGTAGAAAACAGGCAATTGGCACTGCGACATCTTGTTAATAGGTTAGTACCAGAAAACATAAAAACACCTCAAAGTGTGGACAAAGCAAAGCAAAGTAGATACTAAACAAGCATGGAACATCAAAAATTATAGATACGTTTCCGACGTATCAGTTTAGTAGAGATTACTCAAGTCTTATAACCGCGACATTTACAGTCAAACTCATATAAGTGTTTTTTTTCAAGAATGCCCTATAGGACAGCATCTTTGCTGGTTAAAGCCAACAAAAACACATTAATTCATGTTGCTAGTATACCTTATAAATTTTGAGAGTTATCCATCTTCACATAGAGAAGGTTGAAAAAATACTCTTTTCAGTCAAACCACTAGCTTGTTCTTCCCAGGACCTAATTCACGGGGATCCCTGATCATGTAGGTTGGGTTACCACTATGGTGTGACATCCATGGGTATCAACCATGTGAAATCTAGGCACATGGCTTAATAGGATTGATAGTATACCCATACCAACAAGTTGCAACTTCTTTTCCGGAAGCTCATCTAAAAAGAACTATGGGGTTAAGTGTGCTTGGTCTAGAGTAATTTAAGGATGGTTGACCGACCGGGAAGTGGGTACTGGGTGCTCACGAGTGAGGACAAAGTGCGCAGAAAAGACTAGTGTTGGTCTGTGGGGTTAGTGTAGGCCTCCTATTGAGCTGTCAGGAGTGAAAGCCGTTGGTCCGGAGAGGCCAGGGTGTTACAAACCACATATTCCTCGATGCATTTTTTGTCACATTTTGGTGATAGTCCCTTTGTAAAGGGATCTGCCATGTTTTTATCTGTTTGAATATACATAACCGTTATTACTCTAGAGTTTCTCAATTTTCTGACATATTTTAAACGTCTCTTTAGGTGTCTTGATGACTTCATGTTATCTTTAGATTGTTCACTTTGATAATAACAGTTTGGTTGTCACAATTCAAAAGGATTGCCGACATAGGTTTTTTAACCACATGCAAGTCCATCAAGAGTTCAGAGAACCATTGAGACTCAATAGTGACTATGTCTAAAGCACTAAGTTCTGCTTTCATGGTTGACCTCATCAATATGGTTTGTCTACGAGACCTCCATGCCACCGCGCCACCTCCAAGGGTACATATATCCCTTGTGGTGTAAAGTTCATCAACATTAGATATCCAGTTCGAATCACTATATCCTTTAAGCACAACAAGGTGTCCTGAATAGTGAATCATATAGCTTATTGCACCATATAGATAGAGAATGACCCTTTCAAGTGCATGCCAATGATCAATATCCAGATTAGGCATGAATCTACTCAACTTGCTCACAGCAAAAAAGATACCGGGTTTGATAGCGCAAACATATACACATATACTTAACACATATGATACTACTTTATGTTACCATCTACATAATGTATAGTATCATAGTGGTAGTAACTTTTTTTTGAAGTAACTTAGACCGCCTTATTTATTAATTTGTATACTCGTCTGTTTTTAAGGATGTGTGATGTAACGATAATATAGCTAGTTATAGTATAATCCACTGTCTTCTCATTTGGACACGTTCTGTCACCAAAAAGTATAGTTGGCATTGCCTCTTTTATTCACACTATACGAGTCGAGTAGTCATAGGAGGTTCTCGATCGTGCTTATTTCTTTTCGGGACGAACCGAATGAGCATTTAGTTTGACAGGCTTGACCGCTTGACGTTGTGTTCAACATGAGAATGTTAGACTTCTCCTCCTCCTGTTTAATTTCTAGGTGAGCGTTGGGAGCAGCCTCATCAAATAGCTGACTCTCCAATAAAAAGTGAGTGAATTTAGGTGTACATACCACTACTACTCAAATCTGATTTGACAGGACTTATCGTTACCCGGATGTCACACTCAAATCTGAATTGATTATTTTCACTTATCTGGGTATACAGCTCATGCAAAAGGGAATATCTCTTGATTGACGTCAAGCACCATACCCTTAACATTTCTCACATATCATGATCAAAATTTAATTTACCGAGTTCTTATTTCTGTACTTGTTTCCAGAACTTTTACATTAATTATATTTCAATTTTTGAGAAAGACTAACCCACTAGGTCTCGAGTTCACAAAAATATCTTCTCTTGTTTAAAATGTGTGACTATGCGGGTAATTTGCAGTAAAAAGTCCTAGAGGAAAAAATTGAAACTTTGCTGCCTGTATAAATAAGACGAATGGGATGTCAAAAGTGAACAAATTATACTTATCTGCGGACTATAAATTTCTTATATTTCTATTTGTAAATTTTATTATTTTTAGACATATTTATATTGTTGTTGATGATTATTAGTAGATCGGTAAAATTTAGGCAAAAAGAACAAAGTTTGTAGATCACAAATTCATGAGAGCTGGATGACCGGGTGAGTTTACTTAGAGCAACTCTAGCATATCCCCTAAAACAAACAAAATTGTAAAATAACAGCTATTTTACGGTTTTTCACGAAAGAAGCGTCTATTTTAGATCCCATAAAAAGGGCTGGCCCTTAATTTTCTTGAAGGTGCATGGGAAAAATACCTCATACCCCATGTATCAAATGCTTTAGGAGCGAGCTTCCTAGGTCCATGTAAACAACCGAGGAGTTGGCGGGAGGGAAGTTTCAGCTCGAAACAAACTGCCCTTCGGCTGTCGGTGCTTCGCCAAATCCACCCAAAATCAGCACATGCATGAGATGACGCGGCTGATTGAAATACGCCCTAGAGGCAATAATAAGTTCTATTATTCTATATTTCCTGTTTTATAATTGAGTTTATTGTTCTGTGCTATAATTGTATTGGTTCTAAATAATAATTATTTGAAGGAAAACTCTAATACATATGTGGAATTATAAACTCCATTTAGATATTCCTAGTCTCTCCTTTAAGACTAGTTTGTGTATCATTAATAGTCCCGGTTTCCTGACTATGGGAAAATACAAAGTGTTGTAGAGTTGCCGATGATATATGAGATCAGAGTTGTGGAGAGAACAATGATGATGGATAATCCCAATTTGTTATACCATGAAACTTATCATTGATATTGTTATGGTTAGTTTCTTATGACAAGTATTTCCGTTACTAAAAGATTGTTATATCATAAGACACATATTAAGTTGGATACAGCAAGGAAGTGATGAGGCCTTCAAACGTTACTTCGTGAAAGGGTATCAAAACGCTAGTCTTCGTTCTTACCGATGACATGCAAATATTATACATGGTGTGGTTGTGGAAATTGCTACTCCTGGCGATGGAGAGATACACTCTGGACCCACTCATGTATTGAGGTGTTCGTCATCATATGGTCGGACAAGTGATCGAAGTGTCGATCACAAGAACATCGGCAATACAGTATGAGTAAAATGTACATGTCTGTTAACAAGGATAACCTACCATTTCACCTCGAGAATTGTAAATTACCGAGAAGCAAATCGATGTGTATCTATAAGTAATACTAAAGGTTCACGCGATAAAGATCTTCATGTTATGTGTGGGCATTAATATGTATAGATCAAAATACCTATGTTGATCATTGTCGCGGAAAGTGTTCTGGACATGTCCACACATATCCGAACATATAGGTTCACACACTTAGCGACATTGAGGAAAGTTCTATATGAAGATAGTAGAGAAGTAATTATGAAAGTGTCCGGAAGGTCTCAGAATATACCAAAGTTGTCCGGAATATGACCAAGAGTGTACGAAATGAGTTTAGAGCATTTATGTAAAGAGAGAAGGATTACAAGAGTGTCTCAAATGATCTTGGAATGATTCCGAGAGGTCCCGGATAATCCCGGAGGTGTCTAGAATGGTCCTGGGAGTGTTTGAAATGGTACCAGATATATATAAAAGATTTTGGAAGGACCAGAAGGGTTCAAAAGGTTATGAAAAGTTCCAGAAGGTATCGAGGTGATCCATGCCATCTTAGTATGTCCTGAAGGTTCCATGATAGTTGTAGCCACGTTGCCCCGAGAGGCAAGGAAAGCACCCCTACCCCAATTCGTATTGGACAAAATAGGTTGTTTCTAGTAGGTTTCGGTTGACCTAGACTTACCAGAACTCGTCCAAACTTGGGGGCAGGTTTGTGAACGATCCAAAGGGATTTGTGATCTATTTAAAGGGACCAAAGGGCATCCCAAAGGCAGTATAAGTCGTGTCCATAGCCTCTCATAAGCCGATGCACCCGCCGTCCCCAAAACCCTACCTACCGCCTGTGCGCCGCCGCCTTGTCCCACGCTCTATCCCGTGCACCGACGTCGCCTCCTTATTCTCTCCACCTCCTCCATGATGGTGGATCTAAACAGTAGGGGGGCATTGATAACCACCAAGTGCAGGGGATCACCATAGTACAATTCAATAAGTATTTGAGTGTCGAACCCATGAGGAGCTGAAGGTAAACTATTTATTCTCTAAAGCCTTATAACCCACTTATATGTCCTTCTATGCAAATCTAGGATCTAGAGTTTGTGTGTGTGTGTGTCATTATTTTTATTATTAACTATAGAATGGTAAAGTGCTCAAAGTAAATATTGCAAGTGAACTAATACAAGTAAAGTAGAATCTTGTGAACTTGTGGCAAGTTTCTCAAGGGAGTAAATGTTTAGGAGAATTGTTGCTTCATTCATTTGGTTGTCACAATTAGTGAAGCGCGTAGATATTATTTTTTATTGTTTCTTCTAGGGAGGATCCATAACTTGGTGTAGCCATAGATGTGAGCAGATACACCCCTAGTGATTGATCCCAAGTACAATTAAGTACAAACAAGGAAATTATTAAGACAAGTCCAACCACTGCATTTAGATCTAAGTTCCCCATGATAAACCCCCATTGATTAACTATGAATTAATATAACATGTATATCTAAGAATTGGTACTCGGTTTTTGTCAATTCCGAATCCCTCCATGTATCATCAAGCAATGGTGAAAACCTTGTGCATACCCCAACATATGTGTGCAATCATATGCTAGTACATCAAGATCATCATATAAGATAACATAAACTTGTATGCAACCACCAACAAATTATATCGCAATTTCCATAACAATTCACTACTCAAACAATGACATGGAGACACAATAGATCATGGGAAAAATAATGAATTGTATCATACATCATGTTTTCCATGAGATTATAGTAGGTATATGGAGGGGATCTCGCTGTAGATGGTGTTGGAGATGTGCCTCCCCAAGGGGAAGATGCGGCGTTGGCGGCAGCGCCTCGACGGTCTTCTAGGGGAGGCGGCTGCCCTTGAAGGAAATGGCCACTTGTCCCTTATTCTTCCTTGTAGATGGTGCAAACGAGGGAGAATTTCATGGCTATGGTTGGATGCTCCCAAAAATAGGGTTTCCCTTCAATATATAGTGGTGGAAACTTCACCGGGGCCATCAGATCAAAACCTTTGGATCCAAGGGCTCTTGGGAACCTATAGAACCTTCATGTTGACTCCTGGAAAGGCCCATAAGTCTTCAAATTCGTGGTTGGCCGAATTGATCTCATATGGCAAGAGTTTGAGTCAACCATGTCACCAACTTTCGAAATCCCGAAACTGCTTCCATACCCTTAAGTAATCGGGACTTTTCTGGAGCGCCAGGACTTCTCTTTGGACGATTTTTTACTCTAAATCATACTTCTTGAAATTTCCCACAATTTTCATGTTGATCACGTTTTCATTTTACGTCATCTTCAAGCTCTTCCGAGTCAATCTTTGAGAAGTGTTTAGCATGACAGATTTTAGGAAACTCCAAATATTGCCATATTCAGGGCTTTTCTTCCATATTCATCCTTTTCCTATACAATAAAGTGTAAAATAAGAACTTGTGCACTTTTGCAACTATTATTAGTAGGTTAGTCTCAATAAATATAATAAATTTGCAAAATACTAAGCATTTTAGCACAATAAACTACAAAGTTTATGTATGCATTTTACATGCATCAGGCCTCCCCTAGGTTCTTCTTCTAGTACGATGCTGGAGAGCTGTCGGATCTATACTCTCTGACTAGATCTAATCTAGTTGGTGATCGCAAAGGGGAATCTTCTCGCCACTAATCGACTAACCGCGGGAATCGACAACCGTGATGCCGTCTGTGGGATAATACATATTGTTGAGACTTGACAAGTCTCATTGCGAGAATCGACATACATATTCATCAACCTCGTCATCGACAACTTACGCTAGTTCGATCTTTGAGGATATGTTCTGTTTTTCTCCATTCATGCATAACTTGATACAATTTATGCGCCAGAAGTTTTTGTTTTGCATAATGCATTTCCCAACCGTGACCGCATAACTAGAAGCCCCTGTAGCTATAGCTAGGGGTGCTGGGGCTACGAGAAACCGATCAGCACTAGCTTCGGCTAAAAATATCTAGAGATAGTGGCGCCGGCCGCCGCCATTATAGAGTTCCTAGCAAGCGCTGCTGAGGTGGAGTCGAGTTGCGTCAACAGATTCTTAATTGGAGGCTACATCAAGACCGCGGGCATCGGATGTCGCGTCCCCCTCCGCCTTGCTCCTTACTGCCATCTACTCAACCCACTACTAGGAAAAACCTTATCAGTGGAGCATATTAAGAGTTGCTTGGATATATCGGATGGTGCCGTGTGGACAATGACTAACAAGCGATACTAAACGACGGGCTATAATGGAAAGCAAAGCAGACAAGCGGGCGCGATTCCCTCCTTAGCACATGCTGCTGCTAGGATTCATGGTTCGTCATCGTCAGAGATGTCGATGATGACGATGTTCTTCCCTTTGTAGCCTCCTTCATGATTTTTGTTGGCTTGCTCCACTTTGACAGACGTCCCTTCCATATCGTCGTATGTGACGTTACAGACGGCTTCAAGCCAATCGTCGACCGTCTCGTTCTCCTTCATGTTTGCTTTTTGAGCAGCCCGGCTCGCTTTCGCTTCCATCACTGTAAGGCGCGAGACACGTACAACGAGCTTGTAGTCTTTGTCATCCGTCTTAGAGTCGATGACAGAGTCGGTGTCGCTCAGTAAGGAGTATTCCTTGCTGTCGTCGGGTTCGGAGGGGAGCACCAACTTAATACTGTCTGCATCGCTGTGTTGGAGATATGCCCTAGAGGCAATAATAAATATAGTTATTATTATATCTTTGTGTTTATGATAAATGTTTACATTCATGCTATAATAGTATTAACAAGGAAACATTAATACTTGTGTGATTTGTAAACTAAAATAGAGTCCCTAGTAAAGCCTCTTTATAATACTAGCTTGTTGGTTAATAAATGATTGTGGTTTCCCTATAATGAACATTGAGATGTTATTAACAACAAGATCATATCGTTAGGATAATGATATGGTGGACATACTCCTATAGATAAGCGTAGCATAAAGATCAAGTCATTTTAATAGTTCAATTGCTATATGCTTTTTGATACATAGTAACCTGATTCCTTCGACCATGAGATCATGCATATCACCTTCACCGGAAGGATGCTTTGATGACATCAAACACCACACCGTAACTGGGTGGCTATAAAGGTGGCATTGAGTGTTCGGAAAGTTTTGGTTGAGACACATGGATCAAGAGTGGGATTTGTCCATCCATATGACGGATAGATATACTCTGGGCCCTCTCAGTGGAATGTCATCCAATTAGCTTGCAAGCATGTGACTGGCTCATAAGGGATCAAATATCACGGGAACGAGAAAAGAGTACTTATCAGTAACGAGGTTGAACTAGGTATGCAGAGATACTGACGATCATAACCTCGGATAAGTAAACTATCGTGAGACAAAGGGAAATTGGTATCGTATGTAAGTGGTTCATTCGATCGCAAAGTAATCATAGAAATATGTGGGAGCCATATGAATTTCCAGATTCCTCTATTGGTTATTGTTCGGAGAAGTGTCTCGATCATGTCCGCATAATTCACGAACCGTAGGGACACACACTTAAGGATTCAACGTTGTTTGAGTAGTTATGGAATGATGAGTAAGAGACCGAATGTTGTTCGGAGTCTCGGATGGGATCCGGGATATCACGAGGAGATCCGGAATGGTCCGGAGAATAAGATTCATATAAGGAAAGTCCTGTTTCGGGGTTGGAGAATGGTTCCGGTGTTTTCATCGGGAATATTCTAGAAGGTTCCGGAATGTCCGGCACTCCGGAGGGGAAGGGTACATGAATGTGTCATATCAAGTTTGAATGATTGCATCATGTACTAGGTGTCATCGCTGAACAAAATAAAGAGTTTAATCAAATCCTAGTTTGAAAAGTCAAACGCCAATTTGAAAAGTCAAACGGCTATTTTGTGAAGTGGAGGGGAAGTGGGAAACCGAGTTGGGGAGGAGTTCCTCCCCTCCACCGCCGGCCCACTTGGGAAACCGAGTTGGGGAGGGACTACCCTCCTCTGGCACGCCCCCTCCACCTATATAAGGAGGGGCAGGGTTGCCCCTCCTAGCACACAACACCTCCACCCAAAACCCTAGCTCCAAGCCGCCGTCGCCCTCCATAGCCGCCGCCGGCCTAGGGCAACTCGTCGCCGCCGCCTAGGTCAAACCCTAGCCGCCGGCCTTGCTCGTCCTTGGTGCGTCTAAACCCTAGATCGCCGAGGCTCTCTCTCATAGTCCACCATACTCGCTCCGGCTTAAGGCGAAGCCCTGCGAGATCTCCCCTCTACTTCCAGTACCACGCTGTTGTGCTGCCGGAATCATGAGGAGAGTGCTACAACCTCCGCTGCCTGCTGGAACAAGGGAGAGGAAGGTCTTCGTCGAGTACCGAACGTGTGATCGACTGCGGAAGCGCTGCCAGAACGCAGCGCCGGAAGGATCGTCTACACGATCTTGAGATCAGAAAGAGTACGACTACATCACACACAAGAATCCGCTCTCGTTAAACACTTTGGAATCTTTGAGGGTGAGTTATTCTATCGACTCGTTGCTACAATCTAGTAGATAGATCTTGGCTTGTTTGTTTGTATGCGGTAGAATTTTTTTGTTTTCCATGCTACGAAACCCTGCAGTGGTATCAGAGCCGTGTCTATATGTAGATCTGTTGCACGAGTAGAACACAATGGTCATTATGGGCGTTGATACTTTTATTGTCGATTGCTTCTTGTGTACTTTTCATCTTGCGGGATGGTGGGATGAAGCGGCCCGGGCTAATCTTACATGACATCGTTCATGAGACTTGCTCCACGCTTGACATGCAACTTGTATTGCATAAGTGGCTTTGCGGGTGCCTGTTTCTCCCAACGTAGTTAAGATTCAATTTACAACGGGTGATTGACAATACTAGTATCAATGTTGTGTATCTTGTTCGTAAGTTAGAACGACACTTATTGAAAGCCCAAAACCACGTAAAACATGCAAAGAAAGTAGAAGCGTCTAACTTTGTTTTGTAGGGGTGTGCTATGATGTGATATGGCCATGATTGTGATTATATTTGATGTATGCAATGTTCCTTATTGTAAGTTGGCTACCGGCAGGAGCCATATGGTTGTCTTTAATTTATGTTAAGACCCGCGTGTCTGTTCCAAGTAGTTGTAATAGTTGAAGCTGGTGGACGACAACCATGAAGCGGCGACATTGACCTTGATGCAATGCCGGTGATGATGGAGATCATGTTCGTGCTTGAAGATGGAGATCGGAAGCACAAAGAAGAAAGGCCATATCATATCACATATTATGAATTGCATGTGATGTTAATCCTTTATGCATCTTGTATTGCTTAGTTAACGACGGTAGCATTATAAGATGATCCCTCATGCACATGAATTTCAAGTCCTAAAGTGTTCACCCTTAGTAAGCACCGTTGCTAAAGCTTGTTGTTTTGAAGCACCACGTGATGATCGGGTGTGTTAGATTCCGCAAGTGTATACAACGTGAGCAAGCCAGATTTGTTCATGCGAAAGCTAAGGTTTGATCTTGACGAGCCTAGCATGTACAAACATGGTCTCGGAACATGGATCACCGAAAGGTAAAGCATGAATCATATAGTAGATATGATGAACACATCGATTGTTCGCCATTGAAGCTACATCAACTCTCGTGATGATCGGTTTTGATGTGGTGGATTTGGTTCGTGTGATCACTAAAACAATGTGAGGGATATTGTTTTGAGTGGGAGTTCACCTAGATTAATTTAACTATTAATTAGAACTCAATTTGTCATAAACTTAGTCTAAACTATTGCAAATATGTTGTAGATCAATGGCGGCCCCTACCATCAATTTTAATGCGTTCCTAGAGAAAGAAAAGTTGAAAAACAATGGAAGCAACTTCGCGGATTGGTTCCGCAATTTGAGGATTGTCCTCACAGCTGGTAATTTGACCTATGTGCTGGATGCACCGCTGGGTGACCCACCTGCAGCTACTGCTACCGATGAAGTAAAGAATGTTTACCTCACTCGGAAGACTCAGTACTCCACAATTCAGTGTGCTATCTTGTATGGTTTAGAATCAGAGCTTCAGAAAAGGTTTGAGAATTCAGACCCACATGATATTGTCTGTGATCTCAAATTGATCTTTGAGACTCATGCGGCAATTGAGAGCTATGAGGCTTCTGAAAAGTTCTTTAACTGCAAGATGGAAGAAGGCAGCTCCGTTAGTGAGCATGTGCTTAAGATGTCTGGGCACGCAAACAAACTTCAAAGCTTGGGTATAGTGATTCCTAATGCTTTGGGGATTTACCGTGTCCTTCAATCACTACCACCAAGTTACAAGAACTTTGTGATGAACTACAACATGCAAAACATGAACAAGACGTTGCCAAAACTCTTTGCCATGTTGAAATCTGCAGAAGTGGAGATCAAGAAAGAGCACCAAGTGTTGTTGGTCAATAAGACCACCAAATTCAAGAAAGACAAGTCTAAGCAAAAGGGACACTTCAAGAAGGGTGGTAAGAAAGTTACCGCGCCGACGAAGAAGACCAAGGCTGGACCTAAGCCTGATACTGAGTGCTTTTACTGCAAGGGAGAAGGTCACTGGAAGCGGAATTGCCCAAAGTACTTGGCGGATTTGAAGAACGGCAACATCAAGAAGAAAGGTATATCCGATATACATGTTATTGATGTGTATCTCACTAGTACTCGTAGTAGTGCCTGGGTATTTGATACTGGTTCGGTTGCTCATATTTGTAACTCGAAACAGGTGTTGCAGAATAAACGGAAGCTAGCGAAGAACGAGGTGACGATGCGCGTGGGAAATGGATCAAAGGTTGATGTGATCGCGGTCGGCACGCTACCTCTTCATCTACCATCGGGATTAGTTTTATACTTAAATAATTGTTATTTGGTGCCTGCGTTAAGCATGAACATTATATCGGGATCTTGTTTATTGCGAGACGGTTACTTGTTTAAGTCCGAGAATAATGGTTGTTCGATTTATATGAGTAATATGTTTTATGCACATGCACCTTTGATAGATGGTCTATTCTTATTGAATCTCGATAGTGAAAATACACATATTAATAACATTGAGGCTAAACGTTTGAAATCGAGCGATAACTCAACCTATATGTGGCACTGTCGTCTTGGTCACATTGGATTGAAGCGTATGAAGAAACTTCATTCTGATGGACTTCTTGAATCACTTGATTTCGAATCACTTGAAAGATAGGAAGCATGTCTGATGGGTAAAATGACTAAGACTCCATTTTCTGGTATGATGGAGCGAGCTACGGACTTATTAGAAATGATACATACTGATGTGTGTGGTCCAATGAGTGTAGCATCGCGTGGTGGTTATCGTTATGTTCTTACCTTCATGGATGACTTGAGTAGATATGGGTATATCTATTTCATGAAACATAAGTCCGAAACTTTCGAGAAGTTTAAGCAATTTCAAAGTGAGGTTGAGAATCAACGTAACAAGAAGATTAAATTTCTACGTTCTGATCGTGGAGGTGAATATCTAAGTTACGAGTTTGGCGAGTATTTAAAGAAATGCGGAATACTTTCACAATTGACACCGCCGGGAACACCACAGCGTAATGGTGTGTCCGAACGTCGTAATCGAACTCTCTTAGATATGGTTCGTTCTATGATGTCACTTACAAATTTACCGCTATCATTTTGGGGTTATGCATTAGAAACAACCGCATTCACTTTAAATAGGGCACCATCTAAATCCGTTGAAACGACACCGTATGAATTATGGTTTGGGAAGAAACCTAAATTATCGTTCCTTAAAGTTTGGGGTTGCGAAGCCTATGTAAAGAAGTTACATCTGGACAAGCTTGAACCCAAAGCGGAAAAATGCGTCTTCATTGGATACCCGAAGGAAACTATCGGTTATACCTTCTATCATAGATCCGAAGGCAAAATCTTCGTTGCCAAGAATGGATCCTTTCTAGAGAAGGAATTTCTCTCGAAAGAAGTGACTGGAAGGAAAGTAGAACTCGACGAGGTTGTCGAACCTTCTCTCAAACTTGCGAATAGCGCAGCACTGGAAATGGTTCCTGTGGTGCCTGCACCAATAAGAGAGGAAGCTAATGATGATGATCATGAAACTTCAGTTGAAGTTACTACAGAGCCTCGCAGGTCAACGAGAACTCGTACCACTCCTGATTGGTATGATCCCGTAATGAATGTCATGTTGGTGGACAACACCGATGACCCTGCGACATATGAGGAAGCGACGATGAGCCCAGACTCCAATAAATGGCAAGAAGCCATGAAATCCGAGATTGGATCCATGTACGAAAACCAAGTATGGACTTTGGTGGACTTACCGGATGGCCGAAAGGCTGTCGAGAACAAATGGATTTTCAAGAAGAAAACATATGCTAATGGTAATGCTACTGTCTATAAAGCTCGACTTGTCGCAAAAGGGTTTCGACAAATTCAAGGAGTTGACTACGATGAGACTTTCTCACCTGTAGAGAAGCTAAAGTCTATGAGGATTATGTTAGCAATCGTTGCATATTATGATTATGAGATATGGAAGATGGATGTCAAGACATCATTCCTCAATGGAGATATTGATGAAGAATTGTATATGATGCAACCCAAAGGTTTTGTCGATCCTAAAGATGCTAACAATGTGTGCAAACTTCAAAGGTCCATTTATGGATTGAAGCAAGCATCCCGAAGTTGGAATCAACGTTTTGATAAGGTAATCAAAAGTTTTGGTTTTATACAAACTTATGGAGAAGCTTGTATTTACAAGAAAGTGAGTGGGAGCTCTGTAGCATTCTTAATACTATATGTAGATGACATATTGTTGATTAGGAATGATGTAGACCTTCTTAATAGTGTCAAGGAATATTTGAATAATAGTTTTTCAATGAAGGATCTTGGCGAAGCAGCTTACATATTAGGCATAAAGATTTATAGAGATAGATCGAGACGCCTAATATCATTGTCACAAAGTACATATTTGGACAAAGTTCTAAAGAGGTTTGGAATGGAAGATAGCAAGAAAGGGTTCTTGCCCATGTTGCCCAATACGACGTTGAGTAAAACTCAAAGTCCGACAACGGCAGAAGATAGAGAAAGGATGAGTAAGACTCCCTATGCCTCCGCCATAGGATCTCTAATGTATGCCATGCTATGTACTAGACCCGACATTGCATATGCTGTTAGTTTAACTAGCAGATATCAAAGTGATCTAGGAGTGGATCATTGGACAGCGGTCAAAAACATCCTTAAGTACTTGAGAAGAACTAAGGATATGGTTCTTTCTTATGGAGGTGATGAACAGCTCGTTGTTAATGGTTACACCGATGCTAGTTGGAACACCGATCCGGATGATTCTAAATCACAATCTGGATACATATTTCCTTTGAATGGTGCAACAGTTAGCTGGAGGAGTGCAAAGCAAAGCGTTGTGGAGAGATCTTCAACTGAATCGGAATACATGGCTTCTTCGGAGGCTTCACAAGAAGCGATATGGATGAAAGAGTTCATTACAAAGCTCGGTGTGGTTCCTAGTGCGCTGGACCCAATGTCAATCTACTGTGATAACATGGGCGCCATAGCCAATGCGCAAGAACCAAGGTCACACAAGAAACTGAAGCACATCAAGCTACGTTTTCACGCTATTCGAGAACATGTCCAAGATGGGTACATAAAGATTTGCAAAGTACACACAGATCTGAATGTGGTGGATCCGTTGACTAAACCTCTCCCGAGGGCAAAACATGACCAGCACCAAACTGCCATGGGTGTTCGGTATATTACCATGTAATCTAGATTATATGACTCTAGTGCAAGTGGGAGACTGTTGGAGATATGCCCTAGAGGCAATAATAAATATAGTTATTATTATATCTTTGTGTTTATAATAAATGTTTACGTTCATGCTATAATAGTATTAACAAGGAAACATTAATACTTGTGTGATTTGTAAACTAAAATAGAGTCCCTAGTAAAGCCTCTTTATAATACTAGCTTGTTGGTTAATAAATGATTGTGGTTTCCCTATCATGAACATTGAGATGTTATTAACAACAAGATCATATCGTTAGGAGAATGATATGGTGGACATACTCCTATAGATAAGCGTAGCATAAAGATCAAGTCATTTTAATAGTTCAATTGCTATATGCTTTCTGATACATAGTAACCTGATTCCTTCGACCATGAGATCATGCATATCACCTTCACCAGAAGGATGCTTTGATGACATCAAACACCACACCGTAACTGGGTGGCTATAAAGGTGGCATTGAGTGTTCGGAAAGTTTTGGTTGAGACACATGGATCAAGAGTGGGATTTGTCCATCCATATGACGGATAGATATACTCTGGGCCCTCTCGGTGGAATGTCATCCAATTAGCTTGCAAGCATGTGACTGGCTCACAAGGGATCACATATCACGGGAACGAGAAAAGAGTACTTATCAGTAACGAGGTTGAACTAGGTATGCAGAGATACTGACGATCATAACCTCGGATAAGTAAACTATCGTGAGACAAAGGGAAATTGGTATCGTATGTAAGTGGTTCATTCGATCGCAAAGTAATCGTAGAAATATGTGGGAGCCATATGAATTTCCAGATTCCTCTATTGGTTATTGTTCGGAGAAGTGTCTCGATCATGTCCGCATAATTCACGAACCGTAGGGAGACACACTTAAGGATTCGACGTTGTTTGAGTAGTTATGGAATGATGAGTAAGAGACCAAATTTTGTTCGGAGTCACGGATGGGATCCGGGATATCACGAGGAGATCCGGAATGGTCCGGAGAATAAGATTCATATAAGGAAAGTCCTGTTTTGGGGTTGGAGAATGGTTCCGGTGTTTTCATCGGGAATATTCTAGAAGGTTCCGGAATGTCCGGCACTCCGGAGGGGAATGGTACATGAATGTGTCATATCAAGTTTGAATGATTGCATCATGTACTATGTGTCATCGCTGAACAAAATAAAGGTTTAATCAAATCCTAGTTTGAAAAGTCAAATGCCAATTTGTAAAGTCAAACGGCTATTTTGTGAAGTGGAGGGGAAGTGGGAAACCGAGTTGGGGAGGAGTTCCTCCCCTCCACCGCCGGCCCACTTGGGAAACCGAGTTGGGGAGGGACTACCCTCCCCTGGCGCGCCCCCTCCACCTATATAAGGAGGGGCAGGGCTGCCTCTCCTAGCACACAACACCTCCACCCAAAACCCTAGCTCCAAGCCGCCGCCGCCCTCCATAGCCGCCGCCGGCCTAGGGCAACTCGCCACCGCCACCTAGGTCAAACCCTAGCCGCCGGCCTTGCTCCTCCTTGGTGCGTCTAAACCCTAGATCGCCGAGGCTCTCTCTCATAGTCCACCATACTCGCTCCGGCTTAAGGCGAAGCCCTGCGAGATCTCCCCTCTACTTCCGGTACCACGCCGTTGTGCTGCCGGAATCGCGAGGAGAGTGCTACAACCTCCGCTGCCTGCTGGAACAAGGGAGAGGAAGGTCTTCGTCGAGTACCGAACGTGTGACCGACTGCGGAAGCGCTGCCGGAACTTAGCGCCGGAAGGATCGTCTACACGATCTTGAGATCGAAAAGAGTATGACTACATCACCCACGAGAATCCGCTCTCATTAAACACTTTGGAATCTTCGAGGGTGAGTTATTCTATCGACTCGTTGCTACAATCTAGTAGATAGATCTTGGCTTGTTTGTTTGTATGCGGTAGAAATTTTTTGTTTTCCATGCTACGAAACCCTACGCGCTGCGCATGGAGTGGTACCGAGGCGTCTCTTCATTTGAGAGCGTGGCGTCGTGTCCTATGCCGGATTGGCTCGCCCTGGCGATGCCCTCTAAATTCTCTGGTGGTGGCATCTGAGATGCTGGCGAATTGATGCATGTGGTTGGAAAATCGCTTATATGAAACATCAAAAAAATTGGTACCTTCTTGACGCCTCAATGGACCTGTGCTGGCTAAGCGAGAGAACGCCCTATTTCATTTTGGAGAAAAACATATGTTCTTGGTTCATGGGAAGCCAACATATTCTTGGCTCCGTGTCCTAGCATGCGTGACATAACGCATGTTCTTGACTGTGTGTCCTAGCATGTGTGACATGCAAAAAAACATATTGTCAAGCCAGGTGGAGAAAACTTCTATGTGTAGATGGTAAGACCATGGGAAGACCTCATGTGTATGGATGACATATGTGACATCATGGTAAAAACTCATGTGTGTGTGGATGAAATGCATCATTTACATCTGAAATCAACCCCATGCTCCCGATACAACGGCTGTTAGTTTCTCTAATAGGTTTATATCACATCTGTTAATCAGATTATGCTCTCGTCTTTTAATCCTATGGCGTTGTGGGCATGCACAGCTAGCCCGGTGAGTAGCCCACTTTATATATATATATATATATATATATATATATGTGATTAGGTTATCATTTTTTTGCCCTATGACTACCTGCAATGGCCATGTCTTAGCTAAGACACTCCAACCATCTCATATCCTTAAATGATATACCACATCAGCATTTTTCTCAGAATACAATACTAAGAGACTCTCATGGTGAAAGGCCTTACTCTAATCGTTTCTCATCATTAATTACTTGCTACATCATTTTTTACTCCCTCCATATCGGTTTATTAGGTCGACACATAGTTTAAGAAAAATATTTGCCATAAAAATTAGTCAACAAAATATGAATAATATGTCAAAAGAATTATACCATTGGATTCACATCCAAAAAATGGTATAATTTTTATGACATATAATTTATATTTTACTGATTAAATTTGTGGTTATTTTTTTCTTAAACTACATGTCAACCACATAAACCAGTACTATGAAAAGATTACCTACTTGGCATGCATGTTACCACTCAATTTACTCTACTTATGAATAGTCTGATCCATCTTTACAAATATCTCTATGGTGCATTTTTGCGGGTAAAAGAAGATATGTTAAGCAGCATGGTTTACATAGAAGTCTAGATCAAGATCTTGAAGAACACACCCAAGTCCCGAACCTAGCCACATAGCAGTTCGAGCTTCCGCTCTCACATAATTAGCGAAGCAATGGTAAACCCTATTATGCGAACTATCTACTTTTACAAAGGATATCAATCTAGTACCTCCATAATAAACTTAATTTCATAGATAAGACACAAGTAGCCCAGTCACCGCCGACACCAAACAAGAACGATCTTACTCTACAATTATTGGTTTATTGGAATAATAACTTCAGCCCCTCCTCACATGCCTTGGTTTCACATTCAAAGGGATTTGAACAATGAAAAAGCTGGCGGCGAGATGAGAAAATGACAGCACTAAATTCATCGCGAAGAACCATGCCAGACCCAGCTGAACCATCTTCAGTCTTGTCAACGCCATCAACATTTAATTTCTCACCCAACCGGAAGAAGGTTTCTGCCAACGTTTCTCATTGGGCTTCCTCAAAATGACAGTTTTATGAACAACTTGACCAGGTAATACAGCCATATTCCCTTTGATAATGTCACCTGTGGTCATTTTCTTCACATTCTGGAACAGTTCGACGTTAGAATATACGAACCGTTTTGATCCTTCCACTGACGGCTAGCAAATGAAAAGAACTATTTCATTCTTGGACAAAAAAAAGGAACTATTCCGTTGATTAATTATCAAAAAAAAGGAAAAAATCGTTGATGTTGCAGATTGTCTAAATTTACATGTATCTACCCTAAAGCACTATACGGATCTAGATAAATTTCCGACATTCGAAACGGAGTGAATGCTTTTCGGCAAACTGAGCCGCCTGTACAGAGAAACTATCGTCTATACTACTTTTCGGCTACTTATTATAGTTTGACTCGATATGGGTCCGTCGCTATATTTGGCTTAAAATTGCCGGCCTAGTGGAATTGTTCCACGGTTGGCAAACAAAGCCTTTATTGGTCTGAGATCTACATGGAGTACTTTGATAGCATACATCTTGACTCTCCACTTATTGGTGAGAGGCATCCACTCGATGAAGACCCTACGCTTATCCACCTACTCCCTCCGTTTCATAATATAAGATGTTTTAGTTTTTTAAAACAAATGTATCTAGCCTCCTTTTAGTGAGTAAGTTTATTCCGAATCTACACACTAAAAGATGTCTAGATTCATTCGTTTCACAAAAGCTAAAACATCTTATATTTTGAAACGGAGGGAGTAGTTGAGGGGACACGAAAGCAAAAGTGCAATCAAACAGCTACCACGCCTGTTGATCTTCGAAGCCCAAATGAGAATGCAACTATCACTTTTGCTTCGGTGTCCCTCTTCCTTTTCAAATTTTGACAATAAAACTCGATATTGACTCGTTTTGAAGACCGTACGAACACACACGAAGCCCGTATGATCTTCTTAGACGTAAACTCATTGTACATGTATTCTCATGTGACTGCGGGAAACGGAAATCACGAGGTATATAGCAGCAACAACAAATTTTAAAACATGGCATGCAAAGACGTAGATCGAACATGGAGTATACCCAATACGACCAAGTACACCTATACAGATGTATAGGTAGCTTGAATACGAGTTTCGATGGATACAAAAAAACTAAGCCGCCGCTAGTTAGTTAGCAAGTAATGGTCTGATCAAATCGCCATTACAATAACTGATGTGTGTACATATGCGCACAGCTGCTTCATCCTTCAACAATATCGTCTACTACTACTACTATTTCAGGACAATCAACAGAAGGACCACAAATGATCGCAAGACTTGTTCCTCTTCCGTGCCATCACGCTCACCGCATGAAAGTTGGTCACCTCCTAAAACTTGCATTTGTTGCAACACTAGTACATAATACTAGTACAATGTCGCCGACGGCCAGAAAAAAGGCCTCCGTCCGTAATTTCCATATAGATGACTGTTGTTACCGCCTACCGACAATTGTGGCCGTCAGAAGTGACAGGAGTAAGTACTATGGAGAATACTTTTAACGTATAGCACAAAAATTAGTCCATTTCTAAAAAAGTACTCCCTCTATCCTAAATTAAGACATATATAGTTTTTAGTCCAACTAAAAAAATTAAAGTTTGACAGACTATATTAAAAAAAATATACACATCTACGATACCAAATGCATGTAATATAAAAATATATTTCATAAAGGTTTGAACCGTATTGTTTTAGTATTATAAATATTGCTTCTATATAATTGGTCAAATTTTGAAAAAAATGACTTTGACCAAAAACTATAAGCATCCTAATTTAGGATACAGGGAGTATATCTTTAGTGCTTTAAAAAAAAACGGCACATGCTCCGCCAACAATGGACATTCGCAGCCGACCATATCTCTTGCTTACTGGCACTCAAAGTCACCCTATTTTTATTGGTGAGAGGTAGCCATTTAATCACACTCTGATTCCAACGTTTATCTAGAAATTAAACCCCAGGAGGAAAAGTCCGATGCCTCGCCTATTCACACATTTTAGACATCATTGTGGATTTTGTGAGCTTGCTCTGGTGAGTCCTTTTGAATAGTCAAAAGTATAATAAATGGTATTCATCAATTCTGAAAACTAATACTACTGAAAAGTTCTACTACTTCCTCCATACCGGATTGTTGGGCTAATATAGTGTTTTGAAAGATACTGAATTGTTAGGCTGAATTGTGTTTTAATTACCTCAATTAAGTCCCTGTGTGGCCCTTTTCCTCCTAAAAAACCGTTCAACCTTTCCATACTTTTCTATCCTTTCAGTTTTCCATCGCATGTAGTGTAAATTTAATTTGGAGTAATCCACTGCATGTCCTTGTTTCTCGCGGGAAACAGTATCAACGGATCATGCATGCGGAAGAGGCTAGCTAAACGGTGGGCCTAAATTGATTGCTGGAATTCTGATTTAGTTAATGCGTCGGTCAATGCTAAAACACACGCTTCTCTATCCCTTCTCATCACCAATCAGAAATAACATTGGTCCCAGCGTTTTGCTAATTGAGCCCAACAATCCGGTATGGAGGGAGTACTGAAAAAGAGATATATACACTTTTAGTCCCACTAGTAGAAGTGCATGTGCATTGCACCGTGAAGACTAATCTAATTCGCATGAAAAAACGTTTGTCTTGCCTCATGACACCTGTCTCGATCGAGTTGAACGTTTTTTTATCTTGGACGAATATATTCATAGAGTTATGCCATAACTTAGAAATTATTTCCACTACCTGTACTTAGATGATTTGTAATTTTTTAGATAAAGTATACTCCAAAATATAGTATCCTCTAACAGTCATAGGGATTTCACGTAAAAGGACAGATGTATTTATTTGGCAGAGCTTAATAGGGGCGCATGTATTTTTTTATTTTGTAAACCCAGATTGACACAACATATGATTTCAGCTAGGGACAGTACGTGTCAGACCAGAGGACGCCCTGGACAGGTGCAACCGGTGCATGCGCACGGGGCCCTCGGCTTATAGGGGCCTCATTCCAAGTACCTTACGGGCAGCTCATTAGCTTAGAAAAAATTAAACTAAATCGGTTAGCACAAGTGCTACCAGCGTAGGCCTACGTGGAGCCAACTGCACCTCCACGCATCTCTAGAAAAAGAAACACCGAGCGCTGCTCTACCATAAAGTTTGTAGACTGCCGTTCAATTCGCCTCCTCTCAATCACCGCGCACAATACTCTATAAATTCACGTTACGATTGAAATATCAAAAAAAAAAGTGCAGAGTTTGTGCTCTTGAGCTATAGCGAACTTGGTATTTTAAAAATAAAAAATGATAACCCTTCATAAAATTCTAAAAACATTTACATGGATACATTTCCTTGTTCTCTACATGTCTGTAGGGTTTTGCCGAATAATAAATTGTAATTTTGGCTACAAAATCACAAAATCACGGCTTTGAAAGGGCCAAAAAACTCTATTTTGCTTCCAAAATTTGTCTTTTTTGTGCAAACCACATATGGAAATATTGTGCTAGAAAAACTTGGACGTAGATTATATGTACTTGTATATTTGTTTTCAAAAAAAATCAAGAAAAGATAAAGTTATCGAATTTTCAAAACCACTTTTCAAAACATCCGCCTCAATACTTATTTCTATATTGGGCCCCAAGTTTTGTCTTGCACCGGGCCCCAACATGTCAGGGCCGGCCCTGTTTGTCTGCTAGAGGTAAGGTGTTAACTCGGGCTGTCGCTGGGCGTCCGAGCCCCCGGCCGCGGTGTCGTCATCAATTCCGGCCATGGTCCGCAGCCAGGTCTAGTGGCCCGATATTTTACTTATAGGTGCAGTCCTGTCAGCCATGCGTCACTGGGAACAAAAACATTGGCGCGACTGGTCATACGCACATGCATGTGATCAGCTTATTGTGAGGACCCGAGGACCAACGTGAGAAAGCGAATGAATTCTATCCGTAAAAGAGCCCCTGGCCGCGGCGGCGTCGTCGATTCCGGCCATGGTCCGCAGCCAGGTCTAGTGGCCCGATATTTTATTTATAGGTGCACTCCCATCAGCCATGCGTCACTGGGAACGAAAACATTGGTGCGGATGGTCATACGCACATGCATGTGCTCAGCTTATTGTGAGGACCCGAGGACCAACGTGAGAAAGCGAATGAATTCTATCTGTAGAAAACGAATGGGGGAATTCCCCGAGAAGAATCAACTCCTAAAAGTCAACATGCCAAAAAAGTGTTTTTTTATTTTTCACTTACCGGTGGCATTGGTGGGTAATCTATTTTTTGTCAGAAGAACCAACTCTTAGAAGTCAACATGCCAAAAAAGTATTTTTTTTCTTTTTTACTTACATGTGGCATTGGTGGGTAATCTATTTTTGGTCAAAGTGTACAGTTTTTTCACTTACTGGTGGCATTGGTAGGTAATTTATTTTTTAGTCAAAGGGTAAAGTAGGATAAAGTTCTTTTTCACTTACCGGTGGCATTGGTGGGTAATTTATTTTTTGGTCAAAGGGTAAAGTCGTCCAAAAAAAATAGGTACTACAAGAAACACTCCTTCCTTTATTTTATATATATATAATATATATAGATATCTTGCATTGCGCGTACGTTTTAGTCTCACTTCTTCAAAGTGAGCAACACTGGTTCCATAACTTGCATCCTGGAAGCATTTTAGTCCAATTTAATTAAATTTCCGTAAGTTTGACTAAATTCGTTCGCCTTTATTTTTTGTTCAAAATGATCCCTATGTATTTTTCTTTGGTATTTGTATCCGGACTGATAGAAGACCCACCTGTCACTAGACGTACAATTAATAAAATAGTTAAAAGTCTAGGGAGAAGAAAGATTTGAACTCTGTACCTGAAAGAACGTGTGTGCCCCTATGTGTGGTTTTTGGTAAGTAATGACAATGTGTTATGGACTTATGTTTGCATTGGGTTTTACTTGTAGGATTTGTCTATAGACAATGCTTGAACCATATGGTGGCTTCAAGGTTTGAATAAGAATAAAGTGAAGAAGATTAAGTGTTGATCAAGGTTTCATAAGATGATTTCAAGTGTATCGTGCCATCCTTATGATGATCATGGATATGTGAAGATATGCCTAAAAGAGAGGCTCTTTCATAGTGGAGTATGGGGGAGCATCTTCACCAAGCTAGTGCAATCAAGAAAGGTGCTCCATCCTGAGGTGTGGAATATACAAGGCAAAGGTTTGATATTGATAGGGTTTCTTTCTAACTGGTCTCGTGGTGTTAGGTGCTCCATCCTGAGGTGTGGAATATACAAGGCAAAGGTTTGATATTGATAGGGTTTCTTTCTAACTGGTCTCATGGTGTTAGTTGGAGAGACCGGTTTATAGGATAGATAACCGTACTATTAAGAGGGGCTCTCAAGTGAGTAACTTGATCATATCCCTCGGTGAGAGATCAAACCTTTGCATACTTGGCATCATATTTCTTGGTTCTTATTTGATTCTTATCCATGAGAGGATTTAGATATTGTGTCAATCTCTATGACAAGCTTAGGTTCATCGAAAACGGATTTCATATGCATTCTCTATTGTGTTTTCAATATTGGAGGTTTTACCGGTTTGTCTTTTATAGATAGGTTAAACCTTTCATCATTTGGTTCTATCCTCCATTGCTGGACTATGATGGTTCCCTGCATGATCTTGTAGAGATCGTTACTATCTTCGAAATGAGCCCAAGATCATCAAAATCGGAGTTCAAATGAAAAAGTTATGATGGTTTCAGTTTTGCTGTTCCTGCCAGTTTTCAGGGGGCGGATTATCCGGCCATGGGGCGGATTATCCGGCCCAATTTTTGGAAAATGGCTAAGGACTTTGAGGCGTGGCTCCTAGTAATGGGGGCGGATTTTCTGGCCCTTCGGGGGCAGATTATCCGCCCCTATACTGAGGGTCGCGCCGCGAAGTCCTTAGCCATTTTTTGGCTCGGGGAACCCGGAATATCCGGGAGAGGGGCGGATTATCCGGCCTGGAAGGTCCCAAACGGTCATATTTCATTGGGGAGGGGTATAAATAGACCCCTTCTTCCTCCTTAGGCTGGTGGCTTGCATTCTCTCTCTCCTCCATTGTTTTGACCTTCAAGAGGTTGCAAATACTCTCAATCCCTCCCATATTTCTTGAATATTTTTGGGGGATTTGAAAGGGGAGATCTAGATCTACAACTCCACAAATCCATCTCTCCTCTATGTGAGGAGAACATATTAGGATCTAGATCTTGGGGTTTCTTTTGTGGATTTCCTCGTGTGTTCTTCCTCTCTTATTCTCCCACTAGCTTTTGTAGCTTTTGTGGAATTTGGGAGAGAAGGACTTGAGCACTTCCTGTGTTCTTGCCATTGCATTTGGTGCATCGGTTTGAGTTCTCCTCGGAGGATTTGGTGAGTGAAAGTTGAGAAGCTTTTTACTCTTGGGTTCTTGGAACCCTAGACGGTTTGTTGGTGTTGCAGGTTGTGGCCTTGGTGGCGTTTGTTGGGAGCCTCCGATTAAGTTGTGGAGAAGTGCCCCAACCTTGTGAGAGGTTCCGGTTGCCACCGACAAGTGCACTGATAGTGGAAGTATGGATCGATCCCGTTGGGGTGAGATTCACCGGAGAATAAGGGAGGCCTTTTGTGGCGTAGGTGGTTTGATACCACCTCCTCTCCAACGAGATGTACTCTCTTTATGGGAGGAACTCGGTAATAAAGCATCGTCTCCGCGTGCCTCGGTTATCTCTATACCCGAGCTATTTACTTATGCGCTTTTACTTTCTGATAGCCTTCGTGCTTGATTTCTTATATCTAGCTATCACATAGTTGCTTGTTTTTCTTAGCATAAGTTGTTGGTGCACATAGGTGAACCGTAGTTTATATAGGTTTTGTGCTTGACAAAGTAAATGCTAGTTTTATTCCGCCTTTGTTAAGCCCATCTCGTAAAACTTTTAAACCGCCTATTCACCCTCCTCTAGGCGACATCTGTATACTTTTCAGTACCTTAGTATAAGAATAAAACCGCAGAACATTATTGGTTACTTAGGGGACGTAACTCTTTTATACAACATAAAAGCACACCCAAGCAAAAGAGAAACCCACCTGTCAGTGGTTGTAAAAGTAAGAAAACAAAATAATCTCTACGTGCGATGTAGGGGAATGAATTTCAAACTCATTTTTACCGTACATACATGTCATTAGGAACCGACTATCCTATAGAAATATCTCCTACTAGCTATCGTTACAATTCAAGCTTAGAGCATCTCCACTCGAAGGGCCTAAAGCCTTTCTTAAAGGGCTATCACGGGATTTTGGCAGTCGAATTCACGCCCAGCCCATCCCCATTTTATTTGGCGTCGGTGCGACTAGTTTTGTTATCCTTCGAGACCGTGCCGCCAATGATGGACGTGCTTGCCGAGGCTTGGTCCGCAGCGGAGTGTACCAGCGTGAGAAGGCTGAGCACGTGCGCCGCCTCGGCCTGTTCATCGACCTGGAGAGCGATGACGATGGGGCTAGCTACTCGGACTGAAGTGGCGGTGGTGATCTAGGTCAGGGCATGCTGCCGCCAAAGCAGGAGCCCAACGACGACTACGTGGCGGCAATTTACCGTCACCTTGGCCTGGACGGGCATGGCCATGACCGCCACTAGTTTAATTATTTCCTTTAAAAAAATTACAAACATGTTTGAACTGCTTCATATTTATCATATTTGCATAAATTTCAAATATTTGAATTTTTGTATGAGAGGCACAGCCTACAGCCAACACCCCATTTTTTTCATCTATCCGAATATGGGGCATAGAAAAGCCGCGCCGGATACCATATGGGAAGGGGGAGGGGCGAGCGGAGATGCTCTTAATCTCCTTTCTTTTGTAAAAAAACTTAAATTTATTATAGAAACTACAGTTAACTAGCTATTAGCTTAAGGAACTAAGCTATATGGTAGAGATTACGGTCCTAAATGAAGAACACCGCCCGTCGACGTATTGGTTTGAGCAGTTATGTCTACTACTAAGGTACTGAGTTCGAAGCTCTCTACTTTCTAGAGTTTGAAGTTTTAATTTCTAAGTCTACTGACAACTAGGCCTTCTATCAGTACGCACCAAGGACATAAATTCAAAAGAAAAATATATAGAGGACATTTTGAAAAAAATGCGACGATAAAGGTGACGAATTTAGTCGAACTTGCTAAAATTCGATTACATTGGATTAAAATGCTCTCAAGATGCAAGTTGTGGGACTAGTGTTTCTCACTTTGCAAGAAGTGGGAATAAAACGCACGCGCAGTGCAAGATGTGGTTCTAAGAGTGTATATACTTACTTTACAATCAAATGGAGTGTCAAAAAATGTGCATACATTACACTAGTACAGATTGGGCCTTTGCGTACGTTGTAAATGACCCTTCATAGTGATTCGAACCATGGGTGGACGATGAGGCTCTACTGCACACACGATTTCCATAATCGTGCGGGAAAGGCATATGATTCGGTTAATCCAACCATCTGCAAAATCTGGAGCTTTAACAAATGCATATTTCCTATTAACCGTCTTAGTTTTCTGATGATTGCAAATGCATTACCCTCATGTGTGTTCATCTCAATTCGCAAACGATTTGTTAGAACCAAAAGTATACTTAGTCCAAACTTTGGAAATGTTTTTACTCTAAAGTGTCTCTAGTGGAGACCCCAGGATGCTAGTAGTACATTTATGCAATTACAGTATCAAACCTCAATTTTTTATTTGATTGCAAATACTAGTATATATCATCATTGTCAATAGGAAATTCGAAATACCATTAACCATGACTAGCTAATTACTTACCATATTGCTTTTTCCAACGAAGACGTTTCACTTTGTCATCCGACAAACATAGAAAGGATTGGAAGGAACACCTTCACGCACGCGCCACCTAATCTGATTGAATTGTGAACTGGTCATCTCTATGTCATTGCCCTAAAAAATAAGGGCCTATATATACAAGAATGAAAAATATATGTACCGAATGAAAAAAAATAAGGGCCTATATATGTACTAAGAATGAAAAATCTGATTGAAAAGTACATAGTTTTTGTGAAAAACTTTTCCCCTAAAAATAGGGCCTATATATACAAGAATGAAAAATATATGTACTAAGTATAACATAATCCAGCTAGTATATAAGTGAACAAAGGATGATTAATCGAACCTCGAGTATGATATGTTTTGTTGTTTTTGTGAAGGCTATGCGCTAAACAGGACACTCGTCATCGGCATCCCTACCGCGGCAACCCCGATATCTAAACATAGTCTAAGATATTTCTACACTTAGGATGAAACATCGTATGAAACTTTTGATACGTTAAATGAGTAAATATCTTAGGAATATTTAGATTTGATGATTGTGTAAAAGAGTTTACAGAAAACAAAGGTCAAATAAAATATCAAACAAAAATTATTTTGTAGAATATTCAAAATAAATTTGAGGATTTCTTCTACCACTATGAGGAATAGTTTCTCACTTATACTAAGTGGGAAATTAGTGTAGATGAATGACTAGTGAATCATTAGAAGAATTGAGAGGCAGCCCCTCCCCATGGTGTAAAAATTTCTCTCTCTTCACGTGGGGCGTGGTCTGCGAGTACCCGTCATCTCACTACCACCGAAGTCCCACTGTCGTCCCACACCACGCCTCCGTGAGAGAGGAGCCGCATAGCCCCCGCGTCCACCGCGAGTCCTCCCTCGCACTATAGATCTCGTCATGTCTCCACATGATTTAATTACATTAATTGGACAATTCATACTCTTGTGATATTTCAATGATTGTATAATTATGAAAACACTTTGCATAACTGATATGATATTTTTCTAAGTTCCTTATTTATTATTAGCGATCAAATCACATAGATGTAATAAAGTCGTTATGATTATAGATCTCATCATGTCTCCACGTGAGAGATCAGATAATAGAAGTGCGGAATATGACGTATCATCACTATGTCGAATTAATTGGAGAAGGTAAAAAAAAATTATTATTTCGAGCCACATACATGAACTATCGAGTCTATATTTAGTTCTTGGACAACTTCATATATCATTTAGAAAGCAACCGTTATTAGATATTTAAAAATCAAAAATTGTGTGACATACTCTACAAAAAACATAGCTAAAATATGTTAAACACATTTTATTCGGAGATGTCTGTTATAATTAAGTGTCTTGTATTGATAGTGCACAATAATACGAATAGCTAGTGCTCCGTATGCAAAACATAAATGAATTTTATTCAAGGTATGGTCTTGAGCCAAGAGAAAATAACAAATTAAAAATGACAGTTCTATTGAAAAAAATAAGTTTGGATATTATAAGCATATAAGGTTCTATAATTAGTGAGATGTATGTTTTGAGGGTTGCCCATATTGTCCATTATGCTAATGGCTAGCAACAGAATCTTCTAGATGCACATGACGTACTTTAACATATGTAAAAGAACATCCAATGGTTAATAATGTTGGGATTTGCCAATTTTTATCCAACGGTAAATATTCAAAATTATTCATACACTATATAGTAATATAGATTATTACTTAGTCATTGAATTTACTTGAACAGTTTTCAAATTACTCCAGATTCTACTTCATTAAATAGACATGTTCATATCCATTTTATCATTCGTAAAAATTCCAAGTAATCCTTTGCCTTTTGTATGTGAGTTTATTGAATCGCATACATCAATATGTATGGTTATCTTCAATAATCTTAATTTATCATTTTATACAAACATTTTGTAAATTATTTTTTTGTCATTTAATTCACCATAAAATTCAATGTGCACAAATAAATTTAAATTTCATAATTTTATTTTAGTAGAACCTGTGCATATAATTTTCACATGAATACATCTTAGTCATGTGTCACCATATAATATGGAAAAATGCTCGTAACATTTACACTTTATTAGAAAGTCAATTATAGACATAATGTAATGAATATGTCGTGTGCGGGAAAACAGATGAAAGGACATGCATGCCCCATGTGTGGTTTTGGTAATTAATGACGATCTCTATGGACTAATGTATGAATTGAGTTTCACTTGTAGGTTTGTCCATTGGCATCGCTTGGACCATTTGTTGGTCTCGAAGATGAAGAAATGAAGAACGATGAGAAGAAATGTCCAAGGGCTATATGTCCATTGGAATCATGAAGAAAGAAGGAGCTTGAAGGTTGATCAAGACAAGTGCAAATAGTTGAATCTCGATGAATCAACTCTCAAGAAGGATTGATGAAGGGCAAGTTCAAGATGTGCCTTCTCTATAAGATCTCATGCTTGGAGCTTGCCATCCTCGATGATCATGGAGTGATGAGGATAAGTCCGAAAGGAGGTTTCCCCATGAAGTATGGGGGATCAATTTGCAAGTCTTCATCAAGCAAGAGCGAGAAAGAGCAAACAAGAAAGGTGTTCCATATTGAGAAGGTCAAGATGGTCTACATCAATCTCAAGTGTAATGGTCAAGGCAAAGGTATGTTCTTAATAGGGTTTATCTTTTGCTGGTCTCATGTTGTTAGTTGAGAGACCGGGTTTAGGATAGATATCCGTTCTATCAAGAGGGGTTCTCAAGCGGGTGACTCGATCGCATCGTTTGGAGAGAGCTCAAGTCTTTGCATATATAACATCATCTTTCTTGGTTGTTAGTTAGATCTTGTCCATGAGAGGATCTAAAGCTTGTGTTTATCTTAATAACAAGCTCTAGTTCATCACATAAGGTTTTCCCTTGCATATCTCTTTGTGGTTTTTGATCTTGGGAGTTTTCTGGCTCGACACCTTGGGAGATACATCACATATATATTCATGGTATTTTCTCCCATGGTCATACTCAATATTTCCAGTTTTGGTTTCATCTCGTTTGGAGTTCGGATGCAAAAGTTATTGCAGTTTTGGTTTCCGGAGTTTCCTTGAATGGAAGTTCCGGCTAGCCATCGGTAGTACCGCTAGGGAATTTTGCCGCCGGTAGTTCCGGTGGAAGTTCTGGTGCTTCTTCCGCTCAGCTTATGTATCTTCTCCGACTGGTTGTTCTAATTTAGCGGAATCTAGACCGGAAGTTGCACCGGAAATACCCCTCGGGCCTAATTGCCACCGGTAGTACCGGGTGAAATTCTGGCTCCACTTCCGCTCACGTACTATAACCTCTCTGTTTTATGTGCTCTATTTGTCGGATCTTCAGTCATAATATCTAGCATAGTACCATTCTCAGTGGAGGTTCCCGGTGGTCTGGCGAAATTTCTGGCCAGGCTCTCTTTTCTATCTCTCGCATCGTTGTTTTTATAACCGTTGGATGGGTTCCACCGGAAGTACCGGCCTCCCACGGGAAGTTCCGGACACGGTTATATATGCCCAAATGGTTTGGGAGCCCTTTAAAAGGGGTCCTCTTCCCCTTCAGGGGCACAAGCTTTTTCTTGGTTCTTGGCTTTCTCTCTCTCCTCATTGTTGACCTTGAAGATCTTTCCCTCCCCTTTCCCCTCCTATGATTCTTGCATCTTTTGGAGGGATTTGAGAGAGAAGATCTAGATCTACAATCCCCCAAGCCAAATCCCTTTTTTGTGAAGGAATCATTGGGATCTAGATCTTGGAGAGTTTTGTGTTCTCCTCTTATGTTCTTCCTCCCTTATTCCCCCAATAGATTTTGTAGCTTTGTTGGAATTTGGGAGTGAAGGACTTTCCCTTGCATTTGTTGCATAGGTTTTGAGTTCTCCATGGATATTCAGTGAGTACAAGGTTGTGGGCTTGTTAATCTTGGGTTCTTGGAACCCTAGACGGTTGTGTGGTTGGAGTATTGACCTCTTGTGGTCTTTGTTGCATGTTGTGGCTTTGTAGCCTTTTGTGACTTTGTTTACTTTGGTGGCTGTGTTGTTGGGAGCCTGCAATTGAGTTGTGTACATAGCCCATCCTTGTACGGATTTTGGTGACCACCCTCAAGTGTCCCTTAGTTGATCGTGAGTAGGCCTTTGTGGCGAGCTCACGGGAGAATAGGGGCAGCCTTTTGTGGCATCAGTGAGTTGCGTGCCTTCGCGTCCAGGGTGAGGCCTTGTGTGGAATTGGATGAGCATTGAACCACCACACCCCGAGGTGAGCCATTTGTGGCGTTCGGAGAGCATTTCTCCATCGTACCTCTCCAACGGAGACGTAGCTTCTTTGGAAGTGAACTTTAGGATAAAAATCTTTGTCTCCGCATCCTTAGGTTATCTCTCAACCGAGCCCTTTACTTATGCATTTTACATTGTGATAGCCATCGTTCTTGAAGTTTTTTACCTTTCTATTACCTAGTTTATTGTATTGCTTAGCATAGGTTGTTGGTGCACTTAGGTGAACCTAGTGGTTAGGTTTTGTGCTCAATAAAGTAATCATTAGTTTTTATTCCGCATTTATTTGAGCCTCAACCATAATAATTTTAAAAGCCTATTCACCCCCTCTTGTCGACGTCCTTTGCACTTTCAACAGACATCAAGGGTAATGCATACCCCCTTTTAGTTATTCGGTAGTGGGGTGACCAGCATGTCCAAGGTTCCTTCCTGGATACTCTTGCATAAATCGTTCATGAACTCAAGACCACACAACTTTTTACCCAGGTTTAGGCCGCCCGGAGGCTAACAACCCTACATCCTGCATGTCTGATGGTATTGGTCATAGTGGTGGATAACGGGTTATGAAGGGAGTGGGCTAAGCCCTTGCCGGGTCTCTCACATAAGCTCTAACTACGACAATGGCCATCTGCCATTGTTTCCTCTTCCTTTCATAGCATAATCTGTCTCTCGGTTGTTGTTCTTCCTCTCACGACTCTCTCTAGGTGCCTCTCCTCTTATATCATTTTCTCTCCTTTATCTTCCCTTTATCTCCCATATTTGTAGAGCCATGGACCTCCTTTTGTACTGCATGGGGTTACCACAATGGCCTTGAATGCACAGATGTGTACATGGAGGTGGACTGGGTGGGCAGGAACGCCTAACTAACATGAGCATGCCAGGGTCGTGGCATGCCCTTTAATCTTGATCCTTGGGTCGACACACCTTTTGCTTCTAGGGGTCTCGTCCTTCTATGCCACCCGATCCTATGTCTTGTCCTCATGTAGGGTGCCCACCCGCTGAGAGCCACATGTACCGTCCCAATGGTATACTCCCTCTATGACTCTCTAGTGCATCTGCCCATGGGATGGTACGGACTTAGGACCACTCCATATGGTCTTGTAATGGCAGGTCCCACTTATTATGATGTTTAGGATGGCGTTACCATCTGGGGGCTTGGTGTAATACATTAGGGCTGAAGTTTCAATCATGTGGCCCGCGGGATGTGGGATCATTCCCGACACTTCCCAGGTCACCCTTATCTGGTGATGCACACTCTGGGTGGTCTTCAACGAGGGTTCTTGGTACTTCTCCTACTGGGTGCCCTACTCGGTGGTCCACTCCTTAGTCCATTTGCTGAACCCTGGTCTTTACATATCCGATAGAAGCCCCTGGGCATGGCTCCAACAAAGATGTCGTTGTTAGGGTTGTGCCCTTAAATTAGGGGTGGGCAATCATGCCACACTGCCATCATTTCTCTGATGGAACACACGCCTAGCGTGTTCACATGTCTTGGTCGCTTAATCTTCTCCATGATCTCCATGTGTCGCCTGGATGCGACATGACACTTCTCTGAGCAATGGCTTAGAACTCACATCGGTTGGTAGGCAATGGTATCATTATCGCGACATTAACCGCCTGGGGTAAAAAACCAAGTAGGGGAGCGGTGCCAGGAACTAAACCATCGCGCCCTTCTACGTATTCCTCTGTCCTATTCATCTTCATTTCCCCTTCTATGTCACCACTCCAACGTTTCCCAAGCTAGTCTCGACTCTACTGTTCCCATGGCTTCGAAAAAGGCCGGAGATAATGATTTTGCTTCTATTTTTGATTTGTCAACTTCTATACCTTTACCTGATACCTCGTGACTGAGTGAAGGAAATGTGCCCTAAAGGCAAATAATAATGGAGTTTATTTAACACATTCCATTAGGTCATAATAGTTTTATATCATGCTATTGATATAGGTGTGATATGTAAACAAACCCAGATCCCTAGTAGCTTCTATCTAACTAGTTCATTGGTCAACGGATGGTCAAGGTTTCCTGATCATGTTGGTTCTTCGGCACATATTGATAATGGAGCTATCTCATTAGAGAATGAGATAGTGGACACCATTCCATAGATGATTGTTGCAACACGATCATATCACAAAGTTCATAGTTGCAATTGTTAGAAACATAGTGACTTGTTCCTCAGACCGTGAGACCATATTTAATCATTGTCACCCGAGAGTTCTTAGAGAGCATCAAATGTCACTGTGAAACGGTGATTATAAAGGTGTGATCAGGTACTCAGATGGACAAGTTGAGTCATATGAGTCAAGAGCGGGATTTGTACATCCCTGTGATGGAAGATACTCTGGGCCCACTCAGATGAGTTATATCTAAATGTTGCGCAATATGTGACTAGGTCATGGGGATATCACTTATCGGTATGAGTTTAAAGTAGCATTATCCGTAACAAGGTTGAACCAGACATGGAGATGTCGATGATCGAATATCGGACAATGCAAGTATCGCAGAGACAAAAGGAACATGATACATATTGTTTTAGGTTCAATACTATGGAGAATCATGAGTGCATAGGGGTCATTATGGGCATATCGGTCCCGTTGTTGATCATTGATAGAGATCATGTCTATGACATTCCTGAACCATAGGGGACGAACGCTGAAGGGAATTATGACGCTTAGAGATCTACCTATAAGAAGGAATCCTGAAAGAGAGAGAAACCAGAATTGTTTTGGGGAGATCCGAAATTGTTTAGAGAAAGAAAGAAGGAAAAGGGTTAAAAGGAGTTTCAGATAAATGGGAATTTAAATATACATTTATTATATGTTAATTATGAATTAATAAATTCTAAATAAATAATTGAATTAATATTTATAAATTAAACTTTCTCATTAGTCCAAAACGCAGGAGGAAATTGTCCTAGGAGAAAGCTGCAGGTGAAAGACAGAAAAAACAGCAAAAGAGGGGCTGATTTGATCAGCCCACACCCATGTGAGCGACAGATAGTATCTGCCGCACGGGGCAGACTAGGGCTAATGCAGCCGCATCTAGACGGGCCACCGCGCTGGTGACCGCTGGGCCGCATGCGGGCACCGGGGGAGCTAGGCCACCTCAGGGTAGCCCATATGGGTGTTGCGCTGGGTCGCCACCGACTGGCGGGCCACGGGAAGGAGCCAGCCCACCCGGGGCCAGCTACCACTACCATGCGTCGTGTCGGTTGGTGGGCTGCCGTGGGCGCTGAGGCCCACCCGGGACACTGGCTGCTACCGCTGCCGGTTGGTGCGCTGGGCCACGCGGGTGACGCCTATGCCCACACGGGTTGCTCCTTATTGCTTGCTAGGCTGGATGGTTTCAGCCCTGATATGTCCAAAACGTATCTACTTTCCCGAACACGTTTGCTATTGTTTCTCCTCTAAACTTGTGTGATTTGGATACAACTAACACGGACTGACGCTGTTTTCAGCAGAATTACCTTGGTGTCTAGTTTTTGTGCAGAAAATAAACTATCAGGAAAAATCCCGGAAAATATGCTAAAATTTATATTTCACCAGAAGATCCACGGAGCCAGAGCACAAGACAGAGAAGGGGCCTGGGGGCCCACACCCCTGCCAGGCGTGGGCCCACCTCTAGCCGCGCCTAGGGGTGCAACCACCCTAGGCACCCCCTCGGCCTCCCTCTACGCCTATAAGTAGCCTCTCAACCTAAAAACAGAGGGGGGTCGATAGTTTTACAGAAAGAGTTCTGCTCCGCCGCCACCACCAGAAACCAAGATTCGGATCCAGAAACTCCGTTCTGGCACCCTGTCGGGACGGGGAATTTGGAGAGGATCATCTCCATCATCATCACCAATGCCTCTCCATCAACCATCGATGTTTCCCTCATCCATGAGTGAGTAATCCCCCGCTGTAGGCTTGGGGATGGTAGGGATTGGATGAGTTCTATCATGTAATCGAATAAGATTATTAGGGCATAGTGCCTAGTATCTCTATTAGTGCTATTTGAGTTTGTTGCAACTTGTTGTGCTTAATGCTTGTCACTAGGGCCTGAGTGCCATGATTTCAGATCTAAACTTATTATTGAATCATATGATAGTATTGTTTGTGGTCTTATCTGCAAGTTGTGTACACATATCATTGTCCAGATCCAAAGGCCCTGAAGTGACAATAATTGGGACAACCTGAGGGGATGGCTGTGGTGTGAGGATCACATGTGTTCATAGAGTGTTAGTGCTTTGCTCCGGTGCTCTATTAAAAGGAGCACCTTAATTTCCAGTAGTTCCCTAGAGGCCCCGCTGCCACGGGCTGGCTGGACAGAAGATGTTGTGCAAGTTCTCATTGCGAGCACGTATGACTATATTTGGAGCACATGCCTAGGATTGTTTAGTACTTGGATGCTTATTCTTATTTATTTGCAATTCCCTAGATCTTGAAGTTATATGTTTAGACATGTCCATGCAACGCTCGTCCATCCATCCTTATGCCTACCGCACTCGAATCCCACAGTTACCATTACTGTTACTATTGCTCATGTTTCACTGTTGCTGTTGCTACTACAAACTGTTGCTACTGATAAACTTCTGTGAGCAAGAACTATTTCCAGGTACATCTGAATTGATAACTCAGTTGTTAAGGATTGCAAGTATTCTTTGGCTCCCCTTGTGTCGAGTCAATAATTTGGATAATACTACCCACGAAGACTGTTGTGATCCCCTATACTTGTGGGTCATCAAGACTATTTTCTGGCGCTGTTGCCGGGGAGCATAGCTTTATTTATAAGTTCACTTGGATCTACTATTGTTCACTGCTACTCCTTTCATCATGGGGAAGTCTCGTGATGGAATGTTTCCTATTTTACCATCCACTACAAGAAGAGGTATAGTCCTAAACACCTTGATGGCTCAGTTGATGTGGAGCCTGTTGGGAACCCCAAGAGCAAGGTGTGAAGCAGCACAGTAGCAAGTCTTCCGTTAGTAAGAAACCGAGGTTATCGAACCAGTAGGAGGAAGGAAACATCACACAGGTGTTGCAAGCAACACGGAGACCTGCACAACACAAACTCAAGACTTTATCCCAACTAACAGTGAGGTTGTCAATCTCACCGGTTGCTGTAACAAAGGATTAAACGTATGGTGTGGAAGGTAATGGTGGTTTGCAGCAAGTAAACAAGTAACAGAATGGTAAAGATTGGACCGGGGTCCATAGTTCACTAGAGGTGCTCTCCTTGGATAAAGAACATATTACAGTAGGGCAATTGACAGGAAATGAGCAAGGCATAACAATGCAATACTAGTCATAAATATCCTATGAGATTCGATTGGGCAATACAACAAGATACATAGACCGCCATCCAACTGCATCTATGACTAGAAGTCCACCTTCAGGTTATCATCTGAACCCCCTCCAGTATTAAGTTGCAAGCAATAGATAACTGCTTTAAGCAAAGTGTGTAAGGTAAACAGTCCACATGTTCCATGAACAAGAAAACGTTGTTTTTCCCTAGTAGCAACAGCACATCTACAACCGAAGAGATTTCTGTCACTTCCCTTGGAAACTAGAGGCATGAACCCACTATCGAGCATAAATACCCCCTCTTGGAGTCACTAGCAACTACTTGGCCAAGATATCTACTAACAACGGAGAGCATGCAAGATCACAAACAACACAGACATGATAGAATCATAAAGACAAAACCATTAGTCAAACCAACATAGTAATCTCAATATCCATCTGATCCCCGCAAACACAACATGCATGATTACAAATAGATTAGATCTTGATCATGAACGGAGCTCACAAGATCTATACATGAAAGCACAAGGAGGAGATACAACCATCTAGCTACTACATGGACCCATAGTACAAGGTGGAACTACTCACGCATCATACCGGTGAGAAGGCCTCCGGGATGATCTCCCCTCCGGCAGGGTGCCGGGAAGAACTTCAGATCCCCTCGATCTAGGGACGACAGTGGCGGCGACTACAAAAGGTTTCGTGGAATATTGATCGGGTACTTAGGGTTTCTGCATCAGGGGATTCTTATAGGCGAAGGGGGAGGCCGAGGCGGTGGCTAGGGGCCCCACACCCTGCCTAGGTGCGAGGCAGGGCCCAAACGTGCCTAGGGGGGTGTGGATGCCTTGGCACGCCTCTCCGTCTCCCATCTGGACTTCTTGTTCCCCACGGAAAGTTATTGACTTTGACGTTTGTCCCGTCCAATTCCGAGAATATTTCGTTACTAGCTTTTCTAGAACCAAAAACAGCAGAAAATAGGCAACTGGCATTGTGGCAACTTGTTAATAGGTTAGTACCAGAAAACATGTAAAAAGCACCTCAAAGTGTAGACAAAGCAAAGCAAAGTAGATACTAAACAATCATGGAGCATCAAAAATTATAGATACGTTTCCGACGTATCAAGCATCCCCAAGCTTAACTCCTGCTCGTCCTCGAGTAGGTAAGTGATAAAAAGAATAATTTTTGAGGTGACATGCACCCTCACAATAAAGATCTAACCATTTGCAAGCATTGAAAGCTGGGATCAAAGAACTCTAAACATGTGCACGAAAGAGGGAGTTCTAACAATAGGACATAGTAACTATGCATGCAACATGACAAGCTACAAACAAAGATCATGAATAACATGCATTGAAAAATGTTTGTTTGTTTCACATACAGAAAACATAGCATAGTGGTAACCAGCTTGTCCCTCATAGAGTAGCAAATAGATGCATAGGACACCTTCAAAGTTCACAAGGATGACTAGAAACAAGTAGAACAAGAACAAGTAATATCACAATATGCATCAATCAATAAGTTTTGGAACACTGCACACAGAATGAAAACTATGCTCTCTTAATGGTGCCTACCTAAAGGTAGAAGGTGGAGACTCAAATAATGGTGGAAGAAAGGCCATTTATAAAGTAAGCAGGGATTTCAAGTTTCAAAAAGAGCTTCCAAAAAATTATGGTACTTGTTAGCTTTCAGCCCTCATTACCCCTATCATAAGCATCTTGAAGTGATTAAGGTTAAAGTGAACAAACTATGGAGTATATGCTTGACGAAGTATAAGTTGGCAATCTCAAGTCCCTTGAATACAAGGGCCACACCTCATGCTACTCAACTTTAGTCACTTGTAAGTTCTTGTCATTGTAAGTATTTGCATATCATTGAGAACCGCCAACGGGGTACCCCTTGCACATGGTACAAGAGCTATTCCATAACCAAAATGACAAGGCAAGCAGACAATGAGAATCTCAGTAATCTTTTTATTTACTATGTGCATAGCTTTTTATTGAGGATGCTTCACAGATAGCTCATTATGGTGATGCTGCAAGTTTCCACCATGATTATGAATGGCTTAGGCTAGCGGCCCAGGCGTTTCTCTAACACAGAATACAAACTCCATGGACTTACAAGTTCCCTCTTTATTTCACACTGGTGACATCCATATACAAAAGAGCATGATATCAACTGAGTACAAAGTACAAGTGCAATGTTGAAAACGTTCCCCGTGACAGCATGCTTCTGCTAATTCCAACGTATAAGTGCAAGCATATACAACATATATAACACAATGGTTCAAGTTTATTAGGGGCAAAGAATATAAAGTGTGCCTTCAAGTTTGTGAGGGCTTTAATCACTAAGTTTTCACATAACAAAATACTTTTTGATTGGAAGATAGCTGAAAACAAGAATATACTTGGAATGGTGTAACACACCACACATAGGAATTTATAGTGGACACTTTAGAATAACTTGGTTTCTTGGGAGTTAGAAGCATGAGTAGAGCTTACTCATACAAGTGGAGGCTAGCAAAAGACTGGGAGCAACCAACTAAGAGAGCAATAATGGCCATAATCATGCAGAGCAACAAAGCATTACTAATCAAAACATAGAGTGGTACTACAAGTCAAGGACTAAATGATCATAGAGGCTAATGGTGACTTGTGAGAGTCATAACATGGTGTGAGCATGTGCCAAGTCAACCCAAGAAAAGCATCAAAGGAGAATACCACAATACTATGCTTTTTGCATGCTAAAACAAAGCATAATTTCTTCAAGGCACACTAAGCAATCTCAATTGTTTGGAACAAGACATGCTACAACAATAATCACTAAGAATAAGGTCAAAACAACACCTAGCATGTCATGCTAAAGTCTAAGTCACAGTCAATGCAGGCTCCTCTTGCACTTATCAAGCAAGAACTTACTACTCCTTTCCAACACCAAGCAACTTATTTGCAAAAAAACACAGTGAGAACAGGGTCCAAACTACTTTATTCAAGCAAACTAAACAACCTAAGCAAAGAAAATGAAAACTAAGACGCTCCAAGAACAACACAATAGTGCATGAAACAATAAAAACGAAGTGTCTAAACAGACCCGAGCTTTTTATTGATGAAGAAGGGGATGCCTTGGGCATCCCCAAGCTTTGACGCTTGTACCTCTTGGATATTTCTTGGGGTGACACCGAGGTAGCATCCCCAATCTTGAGATTTTGTCCATTCTTCATCTCATTGCATCATTCTCTCTCTACACCTGAAAATTTTCCTTCACACAATCTTCATTAGCAACATTAGTTTATTCAAAAGATATTAGACCTCTTGCAAAGCTTTGAAACATCAAGGCTTTTCACTAAAAACAAAATCTACTGTATCAACTCCTTCAAAAAGCTCAATTCCCCAAAAGAGAACTCAAAAAGGAATCAATAAGAAGCAAATGCAAATAATGGCAGAAATCTGTCAAAACAGACCAGCAGGTAGAAACTGATATTTTAGAAAATCTTCTGTTTCTCAAATCAAAATGTGTTGAACTAATGAAAGTTAGCTAACATACTGGGAGATTTATTCGTAAATTTTGAGTTCAATCCGAGTAATAGAGACTCCTCACGATTTTTTATGGTGGAGGACAGAAATCTGTTTCGAGACAGCAACTCCCCAAATCTTACTTCCCTCTCATCAGAGGTCATTTTTGGCACAAAAAGCAAACAAAAAGGACAAGGAGAGGTCATTACTGAAATAATAACTTCCAAGACTCAAGGAAACTCTTGGGTTATGTAACATCCCTAAAATCATGATTTCAAAGATTGCATATCATTCAGGCATGCATATAGTTTTGAGATCAATTTCAAACCAATTTCAAGAAAACAGAAACACTTAGTGCTATCATTTTATGTGACCAAACTTAAATCAAATGGTCATCCCCATTTGAGAGCTTAACAATTTTAAACCAAGTTTGTTTGCTTCTTTGTTGATTGGATTGAGTGTGGAGTTTTGAACAAATTATACAAAATAAAAATGGTTTCAAAACCATTTTCAAACATTTACAAACCAAGTGCAATGTCACTGTTATTTTTGTCTTTCCAAAAATAACCAAGCCCACTCAAGGTGACCACATGGTTTTATGCCTAGATTTGTGACTGTTGCACACTGCAAAAATCCTGAAAAGATTTGAATTCAAATAGAGTTTGAATTCATTTGAAAACCATTCCAGAAAAATCAAATTAGAAAAAGAAAAGGAATAAAGAAAAGGAAAAAGGCCGGCAGTCCTATTCTGGCCCAACAGCGAAACCAGCCCAGCTAGCCCACCCGGGCCCCCTCTCTCTCTCTCGCACGCGCAGACCCACCCGTGGAGTCGCTGACGCCAGGACCCCACCTTCCCTCTGTTTATTTCGCTGACAAGTGGACCCGTGACCCCGTCGTTGTCTTCGTCAATCACGCGCGCCTGCGCTGCTCACGCCGCCGTTACTCGCCGCAGTCACTGCCGCGTTGATTTCCCCTTGATTCCGCGAGTAACTCCACGCCCCGCTCCGGCTATAAGAACCTCTCCCCCTCGCGGTCATTTCCCCCCACACTGCACACCCTTCTTGCCACCAGGCTTCCAGTATTCGATCTTGCGCCACCGCAGACAGAACCTCCTCCGGCGACCAATTCTGGTAAACCTCGTGCGCCCCTTCCTCTCTGGTTCATACAAGCAACTTCGCAACCTCCTTGCGCACCTCCTGATCCTCTTTGCCCCTCTGTTTTTGATCCATAGCTTCGTCTTCGACGAGCACCGTGAGCAACCGACGCCGTCTCCAACTCCGGCAAGTGATTAAGGTAAAATCCGACCGCCCCGTGCCTCCCCTTTGACGCTGACTTGTTTGCCTGACCAATGCGCACACACTGATGCCCTCCGTTTGTGTTAGGGTGAAGCAGAACGTCGCCAACGTCGCCGTCCAACGGAGCCCGGCCCTGTCATCCACTCCGACGAGATCCCGCGGCCACTACAACGCGCCCCTCGCCAAGCCACCGCCACGTTGAGCTTCGCCTCGTCACTGCGATTCTGGTGAGCACACTCTCACCTCCCAGGGCGACCTAGAACGCCGGCACCGCCACTGGCAGAGCGCTCCGCCGCTCGCCGTCGCTGCACGCCGCCAGAACTTGGTCGTTTGATGAAGAGCCGTTGGATCTTGATCCAACGCGTGTAATAGAATCACTTAAACGAAGCGGTACGTTAGATCTGAGCCGTGCACGTTCACTTAAATCCAACTATCTGCGTCGATCGATCCGCCCGAACCGGTACGGGCCAATAGGAAGCAGGCGCGTGGCAGTGAGTTAGATTTAAAACAGATTTTGAATCAGATTATAGTTCAAATTTGATTTATTTGTAACTTTTGATTCCCACGTTAGATTTTGGCAAATTTTATACCGTTGGAATCAGGAGATCAAGCCCTTTCTTTTTATGCAATGTGTTTAGTGTTTAGCTTCTGTTAAAATGATTTTATTTGCAGAAACTTGTTTAGGACTATTTTGAATATATGAATTTTTTAGAAGTTTGTTTTAGTGTTAAATAAAATTTGGTTGGGAAAAGTTTTGACTTGTTTAGAATTCAGTACTATGCACTTGCTTGGTTGAATTTTAAAAATCATCCCTTAGCATCTTGCATGCATGCATATATATTTTTGATTGTATATGTTTTATATGTGATTGTGGCTATATTCTTTGTGTAGATTTTGGTGCTAGTGATTGTGATTGTGAAGAGTGCTACTTTCCCAACTACCAAGGCAAGTGGTACTTCATGAATATTTCTATCCCTATATTTATACAAGAATTAGAAATATTTTGCTAAGTCTTGCATGTTACTATTTTTGCCAAATGCCATGTTGGGAAATCCTAAGTAGTTGTAGAATTGCTAGGAAATTTCTAAGTTAAATTACTATCTATGACATGCTTAGCCTAGCTAGTTGCAAACAAGGGTTGGTGAAATATACATGCTATGATGAAAATATTTCTAAGTCTTTGGACTTATGTTTTTCTTAATAAAACAACTAAGTAAATGAATCACCTGGGTGGAATGGGACTTGATTGGTGGTTTTGGTTGAGTGGTTACACAAGGCCCATGGCTATGGTTTACCTTGTGTATCTCACTTGTCGAAAGCCACCCAGGAACAAAGGGATTTTAGAGGCCAAGTGTTGAGAAGCTTCTAGTGCAGCCACTTGGCAATATGGGCTCTGCCTGGACCACATAGGTTGCTAGAACTTAGCCATTTGGACAGTTGGTGGTAGTGGGATTGATAGGTTGGAGCGCGTCCATTTGGTCTAAGGGAAGGCTTCTGAAAGGTCCTGTCTTGGTGAAACCAAGTCTGGTGGGGAAAGTGCACAACCTCTGTAGATGGAAAAATCTAAGTACTTAGCCAAGTCCATGGAAATGGACAACTTGAGCATCAAGACATGGAAGCTATCAAGAATCTCATCATTCCAACTTCTAAGTAAAAACTTGTGGGTGAACAAGGGTGAAGGACCTCAATGTCTATTGGTGGTTCCTTGGGAAAAGTTTTGACAAAGAAAAACTTAGTGATTTCAACTAATAGGCAAAACCTATTTTGAGCAAAGCAAGCCAAGCTACACTTAGCCAAATTTGCATATAGTATCTAGTCCACTTGAAATATACTAAGGTATCACTTGCCAATACTATTCCAAAGTATTGACCCACTGTGGCTGTAACTTGTGATGTTGTAGGTTACTCTGATGAGGATTAGGTGTCATGAGTCTACACTAAACATGTTTGCCTGTGGCACATGAAGATGAAGACTTATATTTTATTTACTTATTCAAACTCTCGTATTAGGCCTGTGGCCTTGAGTTGTAAAGACTATGTTTATCTCTGGAATGGATGTAATAGATGACCTTTGTATCTGTGTACTTCATCTTAAACTGTGGATGCTAGCAATGATCCAGGGACTAGCATTGCAATCACAGGGATCCTTTTCCTTTAAAATGGAGGGATCTTACAGATGGTATCAGAGCATTGTGTTGCCTGTAGGATTATGACCCTAGGATTGGAAACCACTAAGGAAAAAAAATTCAACAACTTCTACACTTGTCTATTCTTCTCGTAAACTTTTCTAATCTTCTTTCTCATCTCTATTTGTAGATGAATTCCATCAACGAAGCCGTAAGGAAAGGACCACTCATGACCATGACTTTGGAGTGTTTGACAGAATTCCCCAAAGCTCTCAAGGACCTCATGGTGGCAATGGAGATACATGGTGCAGCTGTGTAGAAAGGCTTTCCTGTGATGGATGAAGGAGTTGAGTACTGGTGGGTGCAACTTCACTTGTACAAAAACAAGGAAGACAACCACAAGGGAATAGGATTCTGCATGTACACCAAAACTGTGGTGCACACCACATTCTTTGAGTCAGCAAGAGATGCAGCTTGGAGGACTATCAAAGAACTTAGTGCTAGAGTCAAGTGCAGGATGCTCAACCTCCAAAAAGACTTAAAGAAAGAGAAGGAAAATACCCAAGAGTTGGAAGCTACCAACCAAACCTTAAGAGGAGACATTATAGACTTAGTGACGGAGTCATGTGAACAAGATAGGCTAATTGCTTCTAGAAATATTGTGTTAGCCAACAGATCCAGTGAGATAGGATTGTAAACGTACTTCGTTAGTTGGACCACCACTTATCACCTTATTTTCCAAATGTTGCTTTAAAATAAAGATTGAACCTTGTTAGATGTAATGGTTTCATGTATGCATGACTTGTGTGTTTTGCCTTCCAAGGATATGTATGTGTGTTATGCCTTATGTTGTAACTTAAATTGTGTTATTCTAACTTTTCTATCTTATAAATAGATGCCTACTGTTACCATCAACACTGTTGAGGAGTTCCAGGTTACTCGCTTTGGTCCTCGTATTGTTGAGCTTACCACTTTGCTCAATCTCCCTCTTCCCACCATCATGGTGCTTCCCCTCACCAAGTTCGAGAGGAAAGACCTCTAGGGCTTCAAGGTCAACCAGCCCGGACGCCAGACAGAGCCTACCACGGAGGCCATCATCTTCAAGCTCATGCATGATGACAGGGAGAGAGGCCTTGAGGTAGTTATGCAGGATCTGATAGGACGTCTGCTAGGGAGACACTCCCGACAGGTTAGGGGTACTCACTTTCACGTCTTCGGGAGACGTGATGAGGATGGAGAGCCTATTGACTTCGAGGATGATTCGAGGGACACAGCAGAGCCGATTCGTCTGTACCTCCAGGACTTAGAGTCTCTCATTAGGCACGTGGACACTGACAGGACCAACGTCATGCTCAGCAATGACGAACTTCAGGTTCAGCTTCGCGAGAATGACAAGCTCTTCGCGGATCAAGACGAGATAGTCAAAGAGATGGAGGCGAAGTTCGAGACCGAGGACAGGAAATTCAAGAGTCAGGAGAAGCGTGTCTAGGATAGGAACAAGAAGATCCAGGACATGACTGAAGAACTGCAGTCCAAGGACTTCGAGCTCGAGCAGCAGCAGACGGTGATCGAGAGACTTCGTTCCCAGAAGAGGGCTCTCAAAGCCAAGATAGAGACCTTGACCACTAGTGTTGAGGAATACAAGACCGCGATCGAGAATGCAGGTCTTACCTTTGTTGAGGAGGAGGTGGATGCCGAGGAGTAGATTTGACTACTCATTTATCATTTATCATCGTACTTGTTATTTGAGAACTTGTTATTGACCATCCGACTTGTGGATGGCTTGTCATTTGTGTGTGTTTTACTTTACGAACTTGTTATCTTGTTGTTGAACTTTTATCCTTTGGTTGCATGCTTGGTGATTGTTGTGATGTATTGTGCATGAAAGCATATATGGGTATCTCATTCTTATCTCTATTGAACAAACCACAGATGCCTCCCCGTCGTGCAAACCCCAACCCCAACAACAACAATATCACTCCAGAAATGCAACAAATGATGACCGCTCAGACTCAGCTGATGCAGATGATGACGACGTTCATCCAGAATCAAAACAACAACAATAAAAATAACAACAATAACAACAACAACAACAACAACACACCGGGTTTTGATATGCTGACCAGGTTCCTGAGATTGAGGCCAGCAAAATTCTCTGGAACGACTGACCCCATGGTGGCCAATGACTGGTTACGCTCAGTGAACAAGGACTTGGTAACCGTGGGCTGCACTGATGCTGAAAAGGTCAGATTTGCAGCACATCTGTTGGAAGGACCAGCTGCCACTTGGTGGGATAACTTCCAGATCACCACTCCCATCGAAGATGTGACATGGGCTATCTTTGAGGATGGCTTTTGCACTGCTCATATCTCATCCGGAGTGATGAGTCTGAAAAAGAAAGAGTTCCATAATCTGAAGCAGCGCCACCGCAGCGTGGCAGAGTATATTGAAGAGTTCAACAATCTGGCGCGTTATTCACCGGATGAGGTTGACACTGATGCTAAGAGAAGGGAGAAATTTCTTGAAGGCTTGAATGATGAGCTGAATCTGCAATTGTCTGTGGCATATGTTCCCACTTATCAGTCGCTCTATGACAAGGCTGCTATTTTGGAGAACAAAATGAAACAAGTTGAGAGTAGGAAGAGAAAGCACTCCGACAAGCACAGCTCGGGATCGTCTCACAAACGTTCCCACTATGATGACACCGGAAGCTCAGGATCCCACAAGCATGGGAAATTCAACAAGCACCACAACCACAACTGTCATGACAACAAGCATCACCGTAGTCATGACAATGACAAGTACAAGAACCACAAGAGTGGACATAAGAGCCACCACAGTGGTAATGGAAGTGGAAGTCAGCCTGTTAAGAGAGACATCAGTCAGGTTGAATGCTTCAAATGCAAGAAGATGGGGCATTATGCAAATGACTGCCCTGAAAAGAAAGTTGAAGGACCCAACAAGCCCAATCCTTTCCAGAAAGGACAGGTGAACCACATCAGTGTGGAGGAGGTCTATGAGGAGTCTGATGCTATTGCTGGTAAGTTCAGACTCAATTCTATTCCAGCATTTGTACTTTTTGATACTGGAGCATCGCATTTATTCATATCAAAAGCATTTGTTGATAGAAATGGGTTTCCAACTGAAAACATTGGGTGTCCAATAAAAGTTAGTTCTCCGGGTGGAGATATGATAGTAAGTCTTGGATGCCGAGATCTTGTAATAGAGTTTGGAAAACATAAGTTTCCAGTGAGTCTGATAATCCTAGATTCCCAAGGACTGGACGTAATATTGGGAATGGATTGGATGGCTAAGTATGAAGGAGTACTAGATTGCGCCAATCGTACTGTTGCACTCACAACCCCGGAAAGAAAAAGAATTAAATTCAAGTCCAACTTTGAATCCAAAGGAAGTAAGCTAAATTCTCTTAAGGGAGTTAGCATGGATAGTGTGCCAATCGTGAGTGAATATCCGGATGTGTTTCCGGAAGAATTGCCGGGAATGCCACCAGATAGAGATGTGGAGTTTCTTATAGATTTGGTACCAGGGTCTGGACCAATAGCAAAGAGACCTTATAAAATGTCAGTTGAGGAACTGAAAGAACTCAAGAAACAACTTGGAGAACAGTTGCAGAAATGATTTATTCAACCAAGTTCTTCATCTTGGGGAGCCCCAGTTTTGTTCGTGGAGAAGAAAGATAGAAGTCAAAGGTTATGCATAGATTACCGTTCACTCAACGAGGTAACTATCAAGAACAAATATACTTTGCCTAGAATCAATGACTTGTTTGATCAGCTAGAAGGAGCTTGTGTGTTCTTAAAGATCGATCTAAGGTCAGGCTATTTTCAACTCAAGATAAGAGAACAAGACATACCTAAAACAGCTTTCACTACGAGGTATGGATTGTATGAGTATACTGTAATGCCTTTTGGTTTGACAAATGCTCCAGCATACTTCATGAATATGATGAACAAGGTGTTCATGGAATTCCTTGACAAGTTTGTTGTCGTTTTCATCGATGACATTTTAGTCTACTCCAAGAGCAAAGAAGAGCATGAAGGACATTTACGTTTGATACTTGAGAAGTTACGGGAACATAAACTATATGCTAAATTCAGCAAATGTGAGTTCTGGTTGGAGGAAGTTGGATTTCTTGGTCATGTTATGACAAAGGATGGTGTAGCAGTTGATCCTGCTAAGGTTTTAGCTGTGAATGAATGGGAATCTCCCAAGTCCGTGAAAGAAATTCGTAGTTTCCTTGGCTTAGCAGGTTACTACAGAAGGTTCATTGAGAATTTCTCAAAGGTTCCTAAACCCATGACTGAATTGTTAAAGAAAGACAAGAAGTTTGCTTGGTCTGAAGGTTGTGAACTCAGCTTTTAGGAGTTGAAGAAGAGACTTGTGACAGCACCAGTCTTGTGTCTGCCAGATTTGGAAAAAGATTTCCAAGTATATCGTGATGCATCTCATCAAGGTTTGGGTGCAGTACTTATGCAAGATGGTAAAGTTGTAGCTTATGCCTCAAGACAACTCAAAACTCATGAAGTAAACTATCCTACTCATGATTTAGAGTTAGCCTCTGTCGTCCATGCACTCAAAACATGGAGACACTATCTTTTGGGAAAGCGTTGTGAAGTGTTCACAGATCACAAAAGTTTTAAGTATATCTTCACCCAGAAGGAAATTAATATGAGACAAAGAAGATGTCTAGAACTTGTCAAGGACTATGACTTAAGTTTGCAATACCACCCCGGTAAAGAAAATGTTGTAGCAGATGCTCTAAGTCGTAAGGTTTTTGTGAATGGCCTTACCAAAGGAGAATTGCCAGATGATCTGTGTACCCAATTTAGAAAACTCAGATTGGAGATTGTGCCTGAAGGACATCTCATGTCCTTGGATGTTCAACCCACTTTGCTGGACAAGATCAGAGAAGCCCAGAAGACAGATAAAGAAATCGAAGAGATTAAAGAAAAGATTGGCAAGGGAAAATCCAAAGAATTCCATGAAGACGAATAGGGTACTTTATGGCATGGGAAACGTATCTGTGTTCCACAAGACCCAGAGTTGCGGAAACTAATTTTGCAAGAAGCACACAACTCTCCATGTTCTATTCACCCGGGTAACACCAAAATGTACATGGACATGAAAGAAAGATTTTGGTGGAATAATCTCAAGAAGGACATCGCTGAACATATTGCTTTGTGTGATGTGTGTAGTAGAGTAAAAGAGGAACATCAGAAACCAACCGGTTTGCTTCAACCACTACCTATTCCTGATTGGAAGTGGGACAAGATTGGTATGGATTTCATTACCGGATTACCAAGGACCAGGTCGGGATATGATTCTATATGGGTAATAGTGGATCGCCTAACTAAAGTAGCTCATTTCATACCTGTGAAGACAACCTATACAAGTGCTAAGTTAGCCAAGATCTACATGAGTAGAATTGTATGTCTACTTGGAGTACCCAAAAGTATTGTGTCTGATAGGGGAACCCAATTCACTTCCCATTTTTGGAGTCAGTTACATGAATCATTAGGAACGAGGTTGGAATTCAGCACTGCTTTTCATCCTCAAACTGACGGACAAACAGAAAGGACTAATAAGATTCTTGAAGACATGTTGAGGGCATGTGCCCTAGACTATGGAGCCAGTTGGGATGAAAGTCTGCCTTACGCAGAGTTTTCTTATAACAACAGCTATCAAGCCAGCATTGAGATGGCACCGTTTGAGTTTCTCTACGGAAGAAAATGTACCACCCCATTGTTATGGAATGGTGCGGGAGAAAGAAGTTTATTCGGGCCGGATCTTATCAAAGAAGCCGAAGAGAAGGTCAAATTAGTTAAGGACAGGTTGAAGATAGCACAGTCCCGACAGAAAAGCTACGCGGATCCTAAGCGTAGAGAAGTCACCTACGAAGTTGGTGATAGAGCCTATCTTAGAGTATCACCACTTCGTGGAGTAAAAAGATTCGGAGTCAAAGGAAAATTGGCACCAAGATATGTTGGGCCATTCAAGATTCTGAGTCACAAAGGAGAAGTTGCCTATGAAATTGAACTGCCAGAATCCCTGTCAGCTGTCCATAATGTGTTTCATGTGAGTCAACTTAAGAAATGTCATCCAGAAATGGAAGAAACTTCTTTGAAGGATACTATACCTTTGGAGGAGGTTCAACTGGAAAGTGATCTCACTTATGAAGAGAAACCTATCAAGATTCTTGAGACTGCAGAAAGAGTCACAAGGACTAAGACTATCAAGTTTTGCAAAGTGCAGTGGAATCATCATTCCGAAGAGGAAGCAACATGGGAAAGAGAAGATGATCTTCGGAAAGACCACCCTCACCTATTTGCTAGCCAATCCGAATCTCGAGGGCGAGATTCACCTTAAGGGGGTTAGATTTGTAACATCCCTAAAATCATGATTTCAAAGATTGCATATCATTCATGCATGCATATAGTTTTGAGATCAATTTCAAACCAATTTCAAGAAAACAGAAACACTTAGTGCTATCATTTTATGTGAGCAAACTTAAATCAAATGGTCATCCCCATTTGAGAGCTTAAGAATTTTAAACCAAGTTTGTTTGCTTCCTTGTTGATTGGATTGAGTGTGGAGTTTTGAACAAATTATACAAAATAAAAATGGTTTCAAAACCATTTTCAAACATTTACAAACCAAGTGCAATGTCACTGTTATTTTTGTCTTTCCAAAAATTACCAAGCCCACTCAACGTGACCACATGGTTTTATGCCTAGATTTGTGACTGTTGCACACTGCAAAAATCCTGAAAAGATTTGAATTCAAATAGAGTTTGAATTCATTTGAAAACCATTCCAGAAAAATCAAATTAGAAAAAGAAAAGGAATAAAGAAACGGAAAAAGGCCGGCGCTCCTATTCTGGCCCAACAGAGAAACCAGCCCAGCTATCCCACCCGGGTCCCCTCTCTCTCGCACGCGCAGACGCACCCGTGGAGTCGCTGACGCCAGGACCCCACCTTCCCTCTGTTTATTTCGCTGACAGGTGGACCCGTGACCCCGTCGTCGTCTTCGTCAATCACGCGCGCCTGCGCTGCTCACGCCGCCGTTACTCGCCGCAGTCACTGCCGCGTTGATTTCCCCTTGATTCCGCGAGTAACTCCACGCCCCGCTCCGGCTATAAGAACCTCTCCCCCTCGCGGTCATTTCCCCCCACACTGCACACCCTTCTCGCCACCAGGCTGCCAGTATTCGATCTTGCGCCACCGCAGACAGAACCTCCTCCGGCGACCAATTCTGGTAAACCTCGTGCGCCCCTTCCTCTCTGGTTCATACGAGCAACTTCGCAACCTCCTTGCACACCTCCTGATCCTCTTTGCCCCTCTGTTTGTGATCCAGAGCTTCGTCTTCGACGAGCACCGTGAGCAACCGACGCCGTCTCCAACTCCGGCAAGTGATTAAGGTAAAATCCGACCGCCCCGTGCCTCCCCTTTGACGCTGACTTGTTCGCCTGACCAATGCGCACACACTGATGCCCTCCGTTTGTGTTAGGGTGAAGCAGAACATCGCCAACATCGCCGTCCACCGGAGCCCGACCCTGTCATCCACTCCGACGAGATCCCACGGCCACTACAGCGCGCCCCTCGCCAAGCCACCGCCACGTTGAGCTTTGCCTCATCACTGCGATTCTGGTGAGCACACTCTCCCCTCCCCGGGCGACCTAGAACGCCGGCACCGCCACTGGCAGAGCGCTCCGCCGCTCGCCGTCGTCGCGCGCTGCCAGAACTTGGTCGTTTGATCAAGAGCCGCTGGATCTAGATCCAACGCGTGTAATAGAATCACTTAAACGAAGCGGTACGTTAGATCTGAGCCGTGCACGTTCACTTAAATCCAACTATCTGTGTCGATTGATCCGCCCGAACCGGTACGGGCCAATAGGAAGCAGACGCGTGGCAGTGAGTTAGATTTAAAACAGATTTTGAATCAGATTATAGTTCAAATTTTATTTGTTTGTAACTTTTGATTCCCACGTTAGATTTTGGCAAATTTTATACCGTTGGAATCAGGAGATCAAGCCCTTTCTTTTTATGCAATGTGTTTAGTGTTTAGCTTCTGTTAAAATGATTTTATTTGCAGAAACTTGTTTAGGACTATTTTGAATATATGAATTGTTTAGGAGTTTGTTTTAGTGTTAAATAAAATTTGGTTGGGAAAAGTTTTGACTTGTTTAGAATTCAGTACTATGCACTTGCTTGGTTGAATTTTAAAAATCATCCCTGAGCATCTTGCATGCATGCATATATATTTTTGATTGTATATGTTTTGTATGTGATTGTGGCTATATTCTTTGTGTAGATTTTGGTGCTAGTGATTGTGATTGTGAAGAGTGCTACTCTCCCAACTACCAAGGCAAGTGGTACTTCATGAATATTTCTATCCCTATATTTATACAAGCATTAGAAATATTTTGCTAAGTCTTGCATGTTACTATTTTTGCCAAATGCCATGTTGGGAAATCCTAAGTAGTTGTAGAATTGCTAGGAAATTTCTAAGTTAAATTACTATCTATGCCATGCTTAGCCTAGCTAGTTGCAAACAAGGGTTGGTGAAATATACATGCTATGATGAAAATATTTCTAAGTCTTTGGACTTATGTTTTTCTTAATAAAACAACTAAGTAAATGAATCACCTGGGTGGAATGGGACTTGATTGGTGGTTTTGGTTGAGTGGTTACACAAGGCCCATGGCTATGGTTTACCTTGTGTATCTCACTTGTGGAAAGCCACCCAGGAACAAAGGGATTTTAGAGGCCAAGTGTTGAGAAGCTTCTAGTGCAGCCGCTTGGCAATATGGGCTCTGCCTGGACCACATAGGTTGCTAGAACTTAGCCATTTGGACAGTTGGTGGTAGTGGGATTGATAGGTTGGAGCGCGTCCATTTGGTCTAAGGGAAGGCTTCTGAAAGGTCCTGTCTTGGTGAAACCAAGTCTGGTGGGGAAAGTGCACAACCTCTACAGATGGAAAAATCTAAGTACTTAGCCAAGTCCATGGCAATGGACAACTTGAGCATCAAGACATGGAAGCTATCAAGAATCTCATCATTCCAACTTCTAAGTAAAAACTTGTGGGTGAACAAGGGTGAAGGACCTCAATGTCTATTGGTGGTTCCTTGGGAAAAGTTTTGACAAAGAAAAACTTAGTGATTTCAACTAATAGGCAAAACCTATTTTGAGCAAAGCAAGCCAAGCTACACTTAGCCAAATTTGCATATAGTATCTAGTCCACTTGAAATATACTAAGGTATCACTTGCCAATACTATTCCAAAGTATTGACCCACTGTGGCTGTAACTTGTGATGTTGTAGGTTACTCTGGTGAGGATTAGGTGTAATGAGTCTACACTCAACATGTTTGCCTGTGGCACATGAAGATGAAGACTTATATTTTATTTACTTATTCAAACTCTCGTATTAGGCCTGTGGCCTTTGAGTTGTAAAGACTATGTTTATCTCTGGAATGGATGTAATAATGACCTTTGTATCTGTGTACTTCATCTTAAACTGTGGATGCTAGCAATGATCTAGGGACTAGCATTGCAATCACAGGGATCCTTTTCCTTTACAAAGGAGGGATCTTACAGGTTATCTCCCAACAAGTACTTTTTTTAACGCCTTTAAGTTAGGCACAGAAAGTTTGAGAAGATGCTCACATAGGAAATATGAATTGAAGTAAAAGAGAGCATCAAGAAGCAAATTCAAAACACATTTAAGTCTAACCCACTTCCTATGCATAGGAATCTTGTATGCAAATAAATTCACAAAGAACAAAGTGATAGACATAGGAAGATGAAACAAGGGCAACTTCAAAACTTTCAGCACATAGAGATGTGTTTCAGTACCATGAAAACTTCTACAACCATATTTTCCTCTCTCATAATAATTTTCAGTAGCCTCATGAATAAACTCAACGACATAGCTATCACATAAAGCATGCTTTTCATGATCTACAAACACATAATTTCTATCAAGCTCAAAAATATTCGGATTAAAACCTCCACAGGTTTTATCCAAAGTAGATATTTCAAAAGGATCCACATGAACATGACGTTCATCCTCCTTTGGTAAGCATGGGGGACAATCAAATAATGTAAGAGGTAAAGAGTTACTATCATTAGAAAGTAGACATGGGTAGATCCATTCTTCCTCCTCTTGACCATCACTCTCATCCTCTTCATCTATTGAGCTTTCAGTTTTAGCAATTTATTCTTCCATAGGCTCCTGCAAGGCATTAGTATCTTCCAAATGTGGAAAGCACCTATTGAAATATTCAAGAATATAGTTATTTTATTCCTTGTAATTATCAAAGAAAAATTTAAGTATCTCAAAAATCTCATGCTTATAAGGTGCATCATCAGTATTTCCAAGCAAACTGGCAAGTTCAAATGCACCCTTGAAGGCAATAAATTCTTCAATTTGTTCCACATCATCAAAATCATAATTTCCTTTAACATAAGAAGATATGGTAACATTATCATTATAGTCACATTGAAAGGGTAGGTGTTTATACCTCCTGCAGCAGCAAGCTTTATCAAAGCAATAAGTAACATTATAAATAGAGCACACGTCTCTAGCAATAGTATTCAACTTATGAATTTGTTCCCATAAGTGTTTCACCTTTTGTGACAAACGGTGTTCCTTATAATAATACTTTTGTTCTTCTGTGAAACCACCTTGCCAATATGAACTAGTTTCAAAGAAACCATCCATTGATAGAAAGCATGACCAAGCAAGGCAATAACAGACCACCAACTAGAGTAGGAACTATTTTTTTGTGTTTTTGAATAAAGAAAGCAAACCAAACTAAACTAAACTATTTTTTTTGGGTTTTTTGAAAAGAGGCAAACAAAACCAAGCAAAAGAAACAAAGCAAACTAAAAACAAATTAAAGAGAAAGGAAGTGGAGGACTCCCCTAGTGAAGACGTCCTTAGCCTCCCCGGCAATGGTGCCAGAAAACTTGTTGATGGCTCAATTGATGTGGAGCCTGTTGGAAACCACAAGAGCAAGGTGTGAAGCAGCACAACAACAAGTCTTCCCTCAGTAAGAAACCGATGTTATCGAACCAGTAGGAGGAAGGAAACGTCACACAGGTGTTGCAAGCAACGCGGAGACCTGCACAACACAAACTCAAGACTTTGCCCCAACTAACAGTGAGGTTGTCAATCTCACCAGTTGTTGTAACAAAGGATTAAACGTATGGTGTGGAAGGTAATGGTGGTTTGTAGCAAGTAAACAAGTAACAGTGGAAGATGTATCAATGGTAAAGATTGGACCGGGGTCCATAGTTCACTAGAGGTGCTCTCCTTAGATAAACAACATGGCATGAAGGGTAAACAAATTACAGCAGGGAAATTGACAGGAACTGAGCAAGGCATAACAATGCAATACTAGTCAGAAATATCCTATGAGATTCGATTGGGCAATACAACAAGATACATAGACCGCCATCCAACTGCATCTATCACTAGAAGTCCACCTTCAGGTTATCATCCAAACCCCCTCCAGTATTAAGTTGCAAGCAACAGACAACTGCTTTAAGCAAAGTGTGTAAGGTAAACAATCCACATGTTCCATGAATAAGAGACCGTTGTTTTCTCCCTAGTAGAAACAACACATCTACAACTGAAGAGATTTCTGTCACTTCCCTTGGAAACTAGAGGCATGAACCCACTATCGAGCATAAATACCCCCTCTTGGAGTCACTAGCAATTACTTGGCCAAGATAGCTAGTAACAACGGAGAGCATGCAAGATCACAAACAACACAGACATGATAGAATCATAAAGACAAAATCATTAATCAAACCAACATAGTAATCTCAATATCCATCAGATCCCCGCAAACACAACATGCATGATTACAAATAGATTAGATCTTGATCATGAACGGAGCTCACAAGATCTATACATGAAAGCACAAGGAGGAGATACAACCATCTAGATACTACATGGACCCATAGTCCAAGGTGGAACTACTCACGCATCATACTGGACAGAAGGCCTCCGGGATGATCTCCCCTCCAGCAGGGTGCCGGGAAGAACTTCAGATCCACCCTATCTAGGGACAATGGTGGTGGCGGCTATAGAATGTTTCGTGGAATATTGATCAGGTACTTAGGGTTTCTGCATCGGGGGATTCTTATAGGCGAAGGGGTAGGCCGAGGCGGTGGCCAGGGATCCTACACCCTGCCTAGGCGCGGGGCAGGGCCCACCCGCACCTAGGGGGTGCGGCTTCCCTGGCACGCCTCTCTGTCTCCCCTCCGGACTTCCTGTTCCCCACAGAAAGTTATTGACTTTGACGTTTGTCCCGTCCAATTCCGAGAATATTTCATTACTAGATTTTCTAGAACCAAAAACCACAGAAAACAGGCAACTGGCACTGTGGCAACTTGTTAATAGGTTAATACCAGAAAACATGTAAAAAGCACCTCAAAGTGTAGACAAAGAAAAGCAAAGTAGATACTAAACAAGCATGGAGCATCAAAAATTATAGATACATTGCCGACGTATCACACCTCTGTTGCTCTTGATTCACTATCTGTTATAAGTAAGCTTGTCACACCACCACCACATACTCATGCTACACACACTGCTACTACTGCTGAATCTGAAACTTCTTTTGATGCTCATGATGTTACTTCTACTGTGCTTGATGTGAGTGGTTCATTAGGTCCTTTCCTAGATGCTACTATGGATTGTCTAGGAAATACCAAAACTCCTAGTGAAGACACTGTTACACCTGTTAGCTCACCTGAGTCTAGAGAGAGTTATGATATTAATGATGGTTACATTGGGTTCACTGATGAATTTGTTGAAGAGTGCCGAAGCACACATGGTACTAGTGCTATTAAGAGTCTCCTTGCTAGACGTACTATTATGCCTAAGTTGTCCTCTGATCCTAAGTTTGCCACCTCTCCCATTTATATTAAAGATGAAGATTAGGATTTCTCTCTTGATTTGTCCTATTTAGATATTGTTGAGAAAGAACTTTCTTTCGTACTGAAAATGAGAGTGATGTGGCTCATATGAATGAGATTTCTACTATGAGTGCTTTATTCTATGATGATTTTAAGATGCGCAAGTACTTTGTTACTAAGATCTTCCCTTTTTCACTAAAAGGAGAAGCTAGGGCTTGGTTTAATAGATTACCTCCTGGTTCCATTGATAGCCTTGATTGCTTGATTGCTTCTTTCTTCCAGAAATATTTTCCTCCTAGTGCTAGACATGCTGCTTTGTAGAGACTTTTTGATTTTAAATAGGGAGAAGAAGAGAAATTGCCTAAGTCATGGACAAGGTTCTGTGCATTGATTCATGCACATCCTGGATGTCCATTGCCTAAGAATGAGCTTCTTGATATTTATTATAATGGACTAAATGATAATTCTAGGACATACCTAGATAGCTTTGCTGATTGTGTTTTCAGGAAAAGAACTCCTATAGATGCTGAAGAATTAATGGCTAAGATAAGCAAGAATTATGATGATTGGACTTCAACTGAGCTAAATACACCTGAGACTATTATTCCTGAACCATATGTTCCTGAACCAGTTCCAACACCAACACCAAAGAAGAGGGGAGTTATTGCATTAAATGATGAAGTGATGAAGGAAGCTAAGAAGTGTCTAAAGGAGAAAGGTATTAGAACTGAAGATGTGAAGAATCTACCTCCTATAGAATAATTATGTAAGCCAATTCCCCACTCATCCACTATTGAGGTACACTCACTCAAACACTTTGATGAAGGTGATATTTCTTATGGTAAACCTCCTGATCAATGTTTAGAGGAACTTGACATTTTTATTATTAAACAAGGTAATTTTAATAAACAAGTTCAGAATCATTTATTGGAAAACTCTAGAGCCATTAATGAGTTGAAATATATTGTGGAAAGAACTTCTAATGATATTAAAATGCTTTGCAAACACTTTCAAATGGTTCAAACCCAACTTGATCAATTTTCTAAGGTACAAAGAGATATGCTAGTTAATGCCTCAAGAAATAAACATGCTTATGGAATTAGAACTAGCAGTGGTATAACTACTCAAGATCCTTTATATCCTAAAGGACACCCTAAAAGAATTGATCAGGATTCTCAACAAGGTGAGAATAGTGGTAGTCCTTGTAAGAGAAAGAAAAAGAAACACAAAATAGTTGGAGGAACCACTTGAACCTGCTATAGATCCTAATAGTATATTTGTCTCTAATGCTGAAACTAAGAGTGGTAATGATAAAAATGATGCTCCTGATAAGGAGGAAGTTGAGGAAGAACCTGATAAGCACACTAAGAACACTAGGTACACAAAGGAAGATTTTATTGCTAATAAACATGGTAAAGAGAGAGAACCTTGGGTGCAGAAACCTATGCCTTTTTCAGGAAACAAACACAAGTAAAAGGTGGAAGAACACTACAATAAGTTTTGTGAGTGGATGAAACCTTTATTTTTGCAAATTCCTTTGATTGATGCTATTAAATTTCCTACTTATTCAATGTATATGAAGGATATTGTCTCTAATAAAAGGAAGATTCCTAATGAGGAGATTTCTACTTTGCTTGCTAATTACTCCTTCAATGGTAAGGTTCCAAAGAAACTTGGTGATCCAGGAATACCAACTATACCTTGCTCTATTAAGAACAATTATGTTAGAACTGCTTTATGTGATTTGGGAGCTGGAGTTAGTGTTATGCCTTTTTATCTCTACAAGAGGCTCCAGCTAGAAAAGATGATACCAACTGATATATCTTTGCAAATTGCTGATAAGTCAACTACTATTCCTGTTGGTATATGTGAGGATGTTCCTGTTCAAGTGGCTCATAATTGCTTGGTTTTAACCGATTTTGTTGTGCTTGAAATGCCCGAAGATAATATGTCTATTATTCTTGGGAGACCTTTTCTTAATACTGCAGGTGCTGTCATCAATTATAATCAAGGAAAAGTAACATTCAATATTAATGACAAAGATCATACTGTTTATTTCCGCAAGAAGGTTGCTAATAGCTATTGCCTGAATTCCATTGAAAATATTGAGAGCATCAAGGTTGGAGAAATATATTGTCCCATTCCACAAGAAAATTTTGAAACTATTATGATTGGGACCATTGCTATCAAGTATGAGGTAACCTAATCACCTTGTGGATTGCAAAGTTTTGTTTCATATAAGATTGTTTTGGTAACAAGACTTGATCAACCTTGTTAACAAAAGGATTTTAATGAACAAAATAATGTTTCCACTATGGTTATGCTTGCTTTATTTTACTTTTCTCCTTCCTAGTCTTTGCCTTTATTTTGCTAGCTTTGGTTTTGTTAGTTGTTTTCTTGTTAGAGTGTCTTAGATCTCCTGTAGTTTGGCTTTTGGTTTGCTTTTGCTTCTTCTGAAAAAACTGTTTCTGTGAGAAAATCAATTTTAATACCCTGAAAATTGGCCAAAAATAAGTTTTCCAAAAAATCCCAGAAAATTCAAAATAAATTTTTCCTTGAAAAAAGGGGCAGAAGGACACCTTAAGTGATCCAGGGGGCCACCCCAGGCCACCACACCCATGGTAGGCGCGTCCTACCTGTGGGTGGCGCCTAGGGGGGTCTGGCCCACCTGGGCCCCTTCAAGGTGCCCCCTCATAGCCATCTTCTTTCTCTCTCCTGAAAAACACTGGAAAACTTGCTCAAGCTTGAGTTCCTGCTATTCTTGCTCGCGATTTTTGATCTCCTTGCTCAGCCCATCTTTGCTGCTGATTTTTGGAAGGATTACTCCTTGGTATGTGCCTCCTCCACTTGTCCAATTAGATTTGTTATTGGTAGATTGTATCTTGAGTATTTTGCTACTATAGCTGACAGGTTGTGTGAGCTTAGAGATTTCATTTTTATACATGCGTAGTCCTCTAGCAAGTTCCTATAGTAGTTGCTCATCATTTATCAACTTGGAAATCACTTGGTTTGATGTTTGTCTAAAAAATTCAGAATAGTACAACCACACATTTGGAGATATATTTGAGAGTGATACGCCTAGAAGGGCAAGGCCTTCAAGATCATCCTCCCTTGCTAGGCCCTCATACAATGAGGATCTCATCACTCCGCGATTCGGCGACGAGGGAGATGAGGGGGATCCGCACCCCTCCGCTTTTCCTTGCCAAACCTTCTTGCGGGATGATGGGATTCTTGATGATTTTATGACCTTGGTTCGGAGGGTTGGTCTAACAAGTCTTATGCAGGATCAGAGCGTGCAATATGCTACGCTCAGTAAAACATTTGTGGAGAGCTTCTCCTTCACTAACAGCATGTTCAATCCCGATGTTTCTTTCAAAGTTTATGGCAGGTCTTACCATATGTCATTGAAGAAATTTTGTGAAGCTCTAGGACTTGTTACAACCAGGTTAGCGAAGAAGATTCCAGCTCAACCCGCTGATTTGTTGGAGCTCTACCGTGGAATAACCAATGATGATAACCGTAGAGCTCAATTGGGAAAGATAAGAAACATTCAGCTACCAGCCATCAGGTACTTCACTTACTATCTTGCCACTAGTATCCTTGGTAGGGAGAACACTAGTAATATTTCCAGCTATCATTTGGCCTTCTTAGCTGCTGCGCTCAACAATAATACCAAATACAATATTGGTTCTCTCATTGCTCATCGTTTAACTGCTAAGGGACCCATTTATGGGGGTATTATTGCTATGCGTGTTGCTACTTCCTTGGACATTGCTGTTGATCCAAATGATATAGTTTTGGCTCCTTAGAGGCTTGATCTTGCTGCCATGAAGGCACACCACTTTGTCACTAATGGCTCTACCCTTGCGAACTTGGTCTATAAAATGTTGTTTATTGATGGGGAAGAGAGAGAGATCCCTCTACCCCAAACCACTTTGTTCAGTATTCCATAGGGTCCTTTATCATGCTCCAAGGAGGAGATGGATGACAAGCTGCGCTCTCTTAGCTTCTATGGACACTATCAGGAGGAAGCGCCCTCTTACGACCCCGCTGTACACTACACAGGGAGTCCTCGAGCTCGTACCAGGACGAGTGAGCCTCCTCGTCATACTACGGAGGTGCACCTACTTGGGCACCATGGGATTGAGCCCCACTTAGGCCAAAAGCCTAATCTTGGGGGGACGTATACCGACATCACACTCATATATATCATGTTCGGTCGGTTCTTTGTATATCCATCGTTTGGCTTTCTTTTTGGTTTTTGTTGCTGCTTTCTTAAAACTCAAAAATACCAAAAATATTTTCGTTGTTTCTCTTTCTTTGTTTCTTTGCTTTGGTTTGCCTTAAAAGAAAAAGTCCAAAAAGATTTTTCTTTGTTTGGTTTGTTTTTGCTTTGTTGGCTTGTTTGAAAAATCAAAAACACCAAAAATATTTGTTGCTCTTCTCTGGTTTTGTGAGTTCTTTGCAGGGTTCGGCCATCCTCAGTGGATTTTGGTTTCATGTTATTATTCAAGTCACACAAGTGAAGGGCAATAATGAAGATTAAGACAACTTGAGGTGTGGTAAGAGGCTGGTAACAAACTCTATTTGTTTTCATTTTTGTACATATACTCATCATTGTGAGCATGCTTAGCATGTTTGTGTAAGGTGTATGTCATTATGAATGCTCGGTAGTTCTTGCTTGTCTTTGATTAGCTCCATCTTGCTAATAGTTTGTAGCATGTCATATGAATGTTTTCTTGCATTGTTTTATTCATATTTTTGTATGATATTGTGGTATCCTCCTCTGACTGTTCATGTGAATCGACTTGGCACATGCTCACGCATGCATATGACTAATCAATAGTCAGTAAGCCTCGATGATTTATTTTGCCTCAGAGTTCTTGTATCACTTTCAGGCCATAATTAGTCCTGATTTGTTGCAAGCATGATTATGACAATTATTGCTCTCTCGGTTGTCGTTCCCTCTCTTTTGCTAGCCTTCACTTGCACTGAGTATGAGCTCTACTTGTGCTTCCAACTCCCCAAAACCAATATTGCCAACCGTGTCCACCATACCTACCTATTAGCATCATTTGCTATTTCAGTGCATATTCAATATGCCTTGTTTTCTTCCAAATAAATGTTTGTCTGTTTTGAGAAAGTTAGTTAGTAAAGCTCTCACGAACTTGATGGCACACTTTATTCCTTGCACTTAATAATCTTGAACCATTGTGACTTGTCCATGAAAGTTATATTATTGCAAATTATATGCTAGGAGTCAGCAGAACCGTGTTGTCACGGGGAACACTTTCAACACTTTTTGGATATCCTATCCAGTTGATACTTTGCTCTTTTGTTTACAAATGTCGATGATGCGAAATAAAAGGAGGCTTGTGAGTTCATGGAGTCTATACATTGTGTTAGAGAAACTCCTGGGCCGCTAGCCTAAGCCATGCCTAATCATGGTGGAAACTTGCAGCATCACCATAATGAGCATTATATGAAGAATCCTCAATAAAAAGCTATGCATATAGTAAATAAAAAGATCGCTGAGACGCTCACTGTCTGCTTGCCTTGTCATTTTGATCACGGGATAGCTCCTGTATCATGTGCAAGGGGTACCCTGTTGGTAGTTCTCTATGATATGCATGTATGAACAATGACAAGAACTTGCAGGTAACCAAAGTTGAGTAGCATGCGGAACGGCCCTTGTACTCAAGGGACTTGGGATTTCCAGTTTATGGTCTGTCAAGCATATAACTCAGATTGGACCTCACTTTCACCTTAACCACATGAATATTCCTATGATAGGGGAAATGAGAGCTCAAAGCTAATGAGTACCTTCCTTTCAGCATTGGGAAGCCTTTCAAACTTTTCAAAACCGTTTTCACTCCCTTGTTGAGTCACCATTTATTCTATGAGCACCTTCTTGAGAGCATAGTTGTCATTCTTGTGTTTGTTCCTAAACTTGGTTAATTATGTCATGACTTTGATGCTTGTATCTCTGATATCTTTACTTCTAGTATTCACTTGAACTTCAGAGGTGCCCTGGCATTTATATTGTGCTCTACAAATAAAGGCAAGCGAGATACCACTCTATCATACCTTACTATGAGCATTGCAATGTTGCTTATGTTTATGTTTCATGCTACTTATTATTATTGAGTTGGTTTCTCTTCATAGCTTGCAATGACTATTCAGTAGACTTAGTTGCATACTTCTTATTATGAATGGTTTAAGCATCTATTCCTGTGTTGAGAATATATACATCATATGAAGCAAATGTGTTCGTGAAAGTTCTTTTATCACACTCAGTTTTCAACTGAATTGCTTGAGGACAAGCAATAAGCTAAGCTTGGGGGGAGTTGATACGTCCAAAACGAATCTACTTTCCCGTACAGTTTTGCTATTGTTTCTCCTCTAAACTTGTGTGATTTGGATACAAATAACATGGACTGACGCTGTTTTCAGCAGAATTACCTTTGTGTCTAGTTTTTGTGCAGAAGATCACTATCAGGAAAAATCCTGGAAAATATGCCAAAAATTATATTTCACTAGAAGATCCACGGAGCCAGAGCACAAGACGGAGAAGGGGCATGGGGGGCCCACACCCCTACAAAGGCGCGGGCCCATCTCTGGCCGCGCCTAGGGGGGTGCAGCCACCCCAGGCACCCCTCGGCCTCCCTCTACGCCTATAAGTAGCCTCTCAACCTAAAAACAGAGGGGGGATTCGATAGTTTTACAGAAAGAGTTCTGCTTCGCCGCCGCCACCAGAAACAAAGATTCGGATCCAGAAACTCTGTTTTGGCACCCTGCCGGGACGGGGAATTTGGAGAGGATCATTGCCATCGTCATCACCAACGCCTCTCCATTAACCATCGATATTTCCCTCATCCATGAGTGAGTAATCCCCTGCTGTAGGCTTGGGGATGGTAGGGATTGGATGAGTTCTATCTTGTAATCGAATAAGATTGTTAGGGCATAGTGCCTACAATCTCTATTAGTGCTATTTGACTTTGTTGCAACTTGTTGTGCTTAATGCTTGTCACTAGGGCCCAAGTGCCATGATCTCAGATCTGAACTTTTTATTGAATCATTATGATAGTATTGTTTGTGGTCTTATTTGCAAGTTGTGTACACATATCATTGTCCGGATCCAAAGGCCCCGAAGTGAAAATAATTGGGACAACCTGAGGGGATGGCTATGGTGTAAGGATCACATGTGTTCATGGAGTGTTAATTCTTTGCTCCGGTGCTCTATTAAAAGGAGCACCCTAATTGCCAGCAGTCCCCTAGAGGCCCTGCTGCCACGGGCTGGCTGGACAGAAGATGTTGTGCAAGTTCTTATTGCGAGCACGTATGACTATATTTGGAGCACATGCCTAGGATTGTTTAGTATCTGGATGCTTATTCTTATTCATCTGCAATTCCCTAGATCTTGAAGTTACATGTTTAGACTCGTCCATGCAACGCCTGTCCATCTATCCCTATGCCTACCGCACTTGTTTCACTGTTTCTATTGCTTTGTTGTTGCTACTACAAACTGTTGCTACTGATAAACTTCTGTGAGCAAGAACTAATTCCAGGTGCAGCTGAATTGACAACTCAGTTGTTAAGGCTTGCAAGTATTCTTTGGCTCTCCTTGTGTCAAATCAATAAATTGGGTAATACTACCCGCTAAGACTGTTGTGATCCCCTATACTTGTGGGTCATCAAGCCCCTTCGGCTGTAGCTATTTTTCCTGACCTTTTTTTAAGAATACACCCACATGGGGCACCTAAGAGGGAGAGGACTCCTCCCTTCCCCTATATAAATAGGTGTCCATGGGTGGGATTAAAGACACAATAAATTGAGATATTCCCTTTGGCTAGAATACTTCTCTCTCTCTCTAAAGTTGCCTCTGCTAGTGTGCGGTCCCAAGTATGGACTATATAGGGAAGGCGTTTTCTTATGTATCACGTCGTTGCGCTGCCGAGATTTCAGCCAGGAGTTCTACTCCCACAACCTCGGCGAGAGTCATTGTCTTGCATCGTATGGCTATGGCAAATCGGTGGGGCTATTCAAGCTATCTAGGCCATCGTGCGAGGACTTAGACAAGGGGTGACATGCGAGGAGTTTTGCAACCTTGAGCTCGGACGGGTAAGACTACATCAACCATGCTTCGGCATGAGCGTAACACTCTCTCAGTCTTCAAGGGTATGTTATTGCTGTCTTCCTCCATTATTGCATTCCTAGTAGATAGATCTTGGGCATTCAGGGTTTCCCGGGTAGTAATTTTTTTGATTTTCTACACCAGAATCCCAACAGTGGTACCCGAGCCTGAGCTATGTATAGTATGTTAGTACGAATTAGACACATGTATAAGTGTGGGCATTAATACTATAGTTGTTACCTTCCCACGTGTACTTTTTTATATCGCGGTACTGTGAGATGAAATGGCCCGGACTGACCTTATGTATACTCTTATGCGAGACTGGTTCCACGCTCGACATATGGCTTGTATCATATAAGTGGCTCGCGGGTGTCTGTCTCTCTCACAGTAGTTAATATAGCATCTACAAAGAAAGGCCCAGAAAGGGGTGTAGTATAAACAACTATTATATCCATGTTGTGGTTGGAAGTTCGTAGGTAGAAGCGTTCTATTACGAAAGCCTTAACCACCATGTAAAATCTACAATAGATGAAGTAGAGGCATCTAACTTTATATTGCAGGTAGGGCTTTGTGATGTGATATGGTTAAATTCATGAATGAGGTAAGGTAGTTTACTGCTCCTATTGCTAAGTAGTATAGTAATAGTCATCGTGAGGATGAATGATATATAAGGCCGGTGGCGTCATGGACTTGGCGCGCAAAACTGGTGGCCTAATAGAGATCATGCCGGAGCACCTAATGGAGATCATGGAGCACGAAGACAACCATGTCACGTCACATTTTGATTATATATGATTTAATCTTCGTGTGAATCTTGTTTGAGTGCTAGTATTAGATACACAACTGTAGCATTTAAATAGGACAATCCCTAAATTAATTCCAATGATAGTGTTCCCCTAGTGTGTGCACCACCAAGAAAGTTCTCCGATATGAGGTAGGCCGTGACGATTGGGTGTCAGACATATATGTGTTCGCATATGGTGGGTGTAAGCCATGTTGCACTACAATACATACAATTTAGAATTGGCAAGCCTAGCATGTATAGACATGGCCCCAGAACACATGATATTGAAAGATCGAGCATGAGTCACATGGATGATGTGATTGACATTGGTGAATGTCTGCCCTGGCAGCCGCATCAAAGGTCGTGATGATCAGGGATGATGTAGTGTAAAGGGATCATGTAATCACTTAAACTATCTTTAGGGATGCCTATTTAAGTGGGCGCATGTTTGTTAATGATTGCAAATTAGACTCTGGATTATGAACTTAGTTTAAGTCATTTTGCAAATATCTTGTAGACAATGTCCATCCCCTCAATTCGCGACTCCTTTGGTTCGTCTATGGATGGGGAGAAACATAAGCTAGATGGGTCGAATTTCATTGACTGGTACTAACGCCTCAGAAGGATCCTCATAGAAAATGATCTTCTCTATGTCCTTCATGCACCCCTAGAATATTTTCCCGATGACTCCGACGGAAATGAAGATGCGACTCTTCGCGACCGTCGTGAGACTTTTATGATAGTCAAGTACACCATTATCCATGACATGGAACCTGCCTTGAGAGTACCCTTCCATGAAATCGACACATATAATATGCTCAATGGATTGAAGAGTATGTTTCCAACTGAGGAGAAGCGCATGAAGTATGAGTACATGAAGGAGTTTCTCTCCATAAAGATGGAAGAAAACTCTAGCTTAAATAGCCACCTGGACACCATGAAAAGGATCCATGAATGTCTAAAGGATGCTATAAGTGACTTGTTGACTGAAGACCTTGCAATAGATGGGGTGTTGCGTTCGATTCCCCTAGTTACAAGGACATCGTCAAGGACTACATTGTGATAGGAATTCCGAATACCTTTCGCGAGGTCAAGCTAAGGACTATCAAAGTCGAACCCAAAGTTGGGAACAATGTCAACAGAGAAGGTATATTTTGATATTCAAATTTGAAATGTTTCCATGAATCACTTATGCAGTTTCAAGGATTAGATACTTACCCCTGGTTTATTTGAAATCAGGATCCTCTGCATAAGAGTTGCGGATGGAACGAGGCACTGATGGTGTGATGATGGCAAGCAATCTATTTTAAGGCCGAAAGCGCTCCTTCCCTCGAAGTTTATCATTAGGATTAGAAGATTTGAATAAAAGCTTTGTAATCGAGTTTGTGAACCATGCAAGTGTGTCTTGCTTATTGCGAGACAGTTATTCATATTAATGAGAAACAATCAGTTGTTCCTTTTTCTATGAATGATTTCGTTTTATGATTCACATTGAAATTACAAACAAGTTATTCTAGTCCTTAATATATATGATAATAAAGCATTTATAAAGTATGAAAATTGCCAAGAGATATCTAAATGTTAATCTGAAACAATTTGAATCGTTCAAAGTTTTCTATGAATGATTTCTGTTCTCAGCAGGTTGCGGTTACCCCGGAGGCATTGGCCCTGGTGGTGGTGGATCCGCAATAGCTAGAGTTCCTAGAGCCGCGTTGTGCCCACGGTTTGTGGCGTTGTTTATTACCGCCTGTATTCCGAGGAAAGTATGCTAATTATTCATGAGATGGGTTGACCATCACCTTCCCTCAACGTCAACATAAAAATGCATATTGCACGGCCCCTCTAGTAGCTGCATTAGGGACATCGGAGGTTCCCTTGGTCGATATGGCCTGCTTTTTTCTGCTTCTTCATGGCTGCCGTGATATCCACTATTGCGGTTGTCATTCCTTCTGCTCTCCTCCCTGACAAAACCAGCTGCTACGTAGTTGGGTTTGCTGTAGCCATCAAAATTACGCCTCCTTCTATTATCATAATTTCGCATGTCACGGTCCTCTTCTGGTGAGCGGCCACGTTTGTTGTGGACAATGTCCTCGCCATCATCCCAACGGTTCGCCATGTCCATCATATGAGCTATTGTTTTCGGCTTCACCTGTCCTAGCTCTTTGATTGAAATCCTTCCTCTACAAACCATCAGTGAAAGTGTCTATCATCCTTTCATCAAAGATGTTCTCCACGGAATTTTTAATGATTTTCCACCGCTGAATGTACACCCTTATAGATTCTCTGGGTTTCTGTTTGCACGACCTTAACTCCTCAATAGATGCGGGTCGCTTGAACATAGAGTTGAAGTTGCGGATAAAATTGTCCTCCAGATTGCTCCAACTATTGGTTGATTATGCGGGTAATTTCTTGAGCCATGAGCGTGCTGCACCACTTAAGTGTAACTGGAGGCTTTGCATTGCACTAGCCTTGGAGCCACCTAGGAGCTTGACGGTTTGCAGATAATCGGCCAGCCATGTTGTTGGTTCTTGGAGTCCATCGTACTTTTGGTGGTCATGAGGAATTTTTAAATCATTGGGTGTGAGTCTTGCGAACCCGATAGGTAAATCAACTGGCGCCACAAGGTTCGTGCTTGTCATTACTTTCTCTGTCAGAATATCTCCGGCCGTTGCGCTCTTCTCTGGACCTATCCACCCTTTTTTCTATAATGTTGTTCCTGGCATCGTCCTCCCACAAAAAGCGTATCTGGTGGGGGAAGCTGGATCGTCTGATGGTCCATGTATGCCGAGGGCTGCTGCGATGGCGTGGCGATTTATCAGCTTGTTGTACGGTTCCTTGTTCTCCTTGCACGAGAGTGTTGCCTACCATCCCTAGTCCCATAGGTCAGAGTGATGGATAGGTGACAGTGGATCATCGGATGTTGGCTGAGTAGCTAGGAGGTAAGTTTGGGCGGCAATGAGGGCGGCTTGAGCTGTTTTCGCTGTGATGTTTCCCGCAGAATCAACTGACATGAACGATAAGTTCAAGTTTCTTGCCATCTCGTGCCTTTCATCCTCCGGAATACGCTATAGCCGCGAAGCGCTCCGTCTGGGTTGTGGTCCTCTAGTGACACTGTCGGAGTTTCGAGTGGAGCTGAGCTACGCCTGACGTAAGATAGATTCATAGGCTAACCTTTTCCTTTCATCTAGCTACCGCTTTAGTCGTAGCAGATCTTTTCATTTGTGATGCAGCAAGTACTCTTAAGCCATTAGTTCCTCTCTCGTGGCATATGTCGTCATGGGTACTACACCGATATTGCGTCTCGAGCCTTCTGCCAGACCGCAGGCGCGGATTGGAATGTTAGGCATTCGGTGCGCTCTCCACCTCTGTTCACGACTCAACGTCCTCCTTCTGGCGAGATGTCTCTATTCTCGCGACTTCCTGGTGCATCATCCAACAAAATATCATCAGGGTTAATTATTGGGTTACCGTTGGAATCATGGGGCGATGAGGTTCCTTCATCCTGGATCACACATACTTGGTGGTGCCTCATGTTTGAGTAGATTTCGCCACCACTGAACTCATAGGAGACGTTGTTTTGTGATCCAGCGAAGTCCCAGGGTTCCTGCTTTTGGTATGACTCCCTTCTTGATTCCGGAGTCAGCGCTTTCTTTGTCATCGTCGGGAATTTATCTAGATGAGCTTAAGTTGCGCTGCAGTGTGGATTCGGAGATTGAGCCAAAAGAGAGGCTGTCGTATGCGTTAGCTAGATCTTCCATATCTGCGGAGTCTTCGCAAATTTCTTCGACGCTCATCGGATAAGAGACGGCTTTTCTTGTGGAGCCGATAGATAATGTTGGAGTCGCAGTAGGCGATGCTGGTGTATCCAACAGATCCGGGCTGAGAGGATCCGAAAGGAAGAGGTTCTCAGGTGCTCCCACCCGAAAGTGGAAATTTCCGATCATGAGATCGGTTTCCTAGTTAAACTTGGCGAGAGCCGACGTACGGGTGGGAGGGCATGTATCAGCGAGATCGATGTGGATCTCACCAACTTTGGTCATTGGGTTGTTGCTTGATGAAGGATAATCCACTGAATCCATGGATCCAACGCTCAGATTTCCCACAGACGGCGCCAATTATTGAGGCGTAACCTCGGCAATGCCCATTGTTATGGACTTGGGGTTTTGTGGAAAAGAGAGCGTTGGGTATTTTGTCGACTAATTAGACAAACAAGGAAGTCGATGTAGTCTGATTATTGAGAAATCTCGGTTACAAAGTCATCGGTTCGCTAGTTGCGTCTAGCTCACGATGGATTGCTAGAAAACTAAGGTGCCCTCTCCGTCGGGTCCTCCTAGCCATTATATGAGAGGCTGGGTCCTGGATCCGTAGACGGATAGGTTACAAGTTAATACAAACTCTATGTCGGTTTCTAGATATTAATTGCCAGTCAAGATAAGTCTTTATTCCGTCGGGTGCTTCTTGGACTTCGTTGGGCCTTCGTGGGTGATACGTTGGAAACGTATCTATAATTTTTGATGCTCCATGCTTGTTTTGTATCTACTTTGCTTTACTTGTCTACACTTTGAGGCGCTTTTTACATGTTTTCTGATACTAACCTATTAACAAGTTACAACAGTGCCAGATGCCTGTTTTCTGTTGTTTTTGGTTTCAGAAAAGTTAGTAAACAAATATTCTCAGAATTGGACGGGACAAAGGACAAAGTCAATTACTTTCCGTGGGTAACAGAAGTGCAGAGGAGAGCCCGAGTGGCCAGACCCCCCTAGGAGCGGGTGGGCCCTACCCCGCGCCTGGCTAGGGTTTGGATGCCTTGGCGGCCGCCTCGGTCTCCCCCTTCGCCTATAAGAATCCCTCGATATAGAAACTCTCGGTTCCCGATCAATATTCTATGAAACCTTCTGTAGCCGCTGCCATCGTCATCCCTAGATCGGGGGGATCTGAAGCTCTTCCTGGCACCCTGTCGGAGGGGAGATCATCCCGGAAGCCTTCTCTCTGGTATGATTTGTGAGTAGTTCCACCTTGGACTATGGGTCCATGTAGTAGCTAGATGGTTGTATCTCTTATTTGTGCTTTCATGTATAGATCTTATGAGCTCCGTTCATGATCATGATCTAATCTATTTGTAATCATGCATGTTGTGTTTGCGGGGATCCGATGGATATTGAGATTATTATGTTGGTTTGATTAATGGTTTTATCTTTATGATTTTATCATGTCTGCGTTGTTTGTGATCTTGCATGCTCTCCGTTTCTAGTGGTTATCTTGGACAAGTAGTTGCTAGTGACTCCAAGAGGGAGTATTTATGCTCGATAGTGGGTTCATGCCTCTAGTTTCCAAGGGAAGTGACAGAAATCTCTTCGGTTGTAGATGTGATGTTGCTACTAGCAGGGGCGGAGCCAGGATTTGAACATAGGGGGGTGAGGGCCGAGAAAGATGATGACCAATGAAATGTATGAAATATACAGTATAGCGGGTCAATATATTACCAATATAACAAGATGGCAACATATTTATGATAAGTATGCAGATTGAGCTTGATAAAAAGATTGAGATGTTGAGCTTGATACTTAGGTGTAGGTATGTCTAATTAGCCGGTAAAAGAAATCTGTTGTCATTGTTTCCTCTTTGGATATAACAATGCTAAAAAATACATCCAATTCCATATTTACTAATTGAGCCAGCTAGCAGGTCAGTAGCCTATGAAAACAAGTGCTAGCTTTCATATAGTGGAAATTTGAACATAGACATAAAATACTCACCGTGGTCGGCTTGACGGACATCTATGCCTCAGAACCACAACGGTGGTGGGACGGAGAGCACCAGAGCAGCGATATCCTTCTGACTCCTAGCGTCTAGTCGCCTACGAATCTGTCCGTGGATGGCGAGCGATGAAGCCAGTAGCGGTCGGCCGGCGGCGGCTACATGTACCCTAGGAGCGAACTGTAGAGCCACTTTTATCAATTGATGATGAATGGATGGATCTATATGGGATGCGCCATAGGAACCGATTCGGCCTCAACTACAAGCCACGGTGGCCCAAACGTATCAGATGGGCTGATTTCCTTCACTGCACAAGAGACCCGATGACTTAACATTGCATCTAGAATAATTAATCGCGTTATTATCTACGCCACCAGTAAGTATATACTTGTATTCTTCTACCAGCCCCTGCTGCAAATCGTTGGGGGGGACGAGCCATTGGCAGGGGTCTAGCCCCTGCTCTCCCCCCTTGGATCCGCCCCTGGCTACTAGGGAGAAAACAATGGTCTCTTGTTCATGGAACATGTGGACAGTTTACCTTACACACTTTGCTTAAAGAAGTTGTCTGTTGCTTGCAACTTAATACTGGAGGGGGTTCGGATGATAACCTGAAGGTGGATTTCTAGTCATAGATGCAGTTGGATTACGGTCTATGTATATTGTTGTATTGCCCAATCAACTTCATAGGATATTTCTGGCTAGTAATTGCATTGTTATGCCTTGCTCAGTTCCTGTCAATTGCCCTGTTGTAATTTGTTTACCCTTCATGCCATGTTGTTTATCTAAGGAGAGCACCTCTAGTGAACTATGGACCCCGGTCCAATCTTTACCATTGATACATCTTCCACTGTTACTTGTTTACTTGCTGCAAACCATTACCTTCCACACAATACGTTTAATACTTTGTTACAGCAAACCGGTGAGCTTGAAAACCTCACTGATTCGTTGGGGCAAAGTCTTGAGTTTGTGTTGTGCAAGTCTCCATGTTGTTTGCAACACCTGTGTGACGTTTCCTTCCTCCTTCTGGTTCGATAACCTCGGTCTCAACTGAGGGAAAACTTGTTGCTTGCTGCTTCACACCTTGCTCTTGGGGTTTCCAACGAAGCGCTTCCACATCAAACACTAGGCGCCATCAAGCTTTCTGGTGCCGTTACTAGGGAATCTACTTCAACCTCTTCCACCTCGTCAAGCGCTATCAACAAGTTTTCTGGCGCGGTTGCCGGGAGGCTAAGGACGTCTTCACTAGGGGAGTCCTTCACTTCCTTTCTCTTTACTTTGTTTTTAGTTTTCTTTGTTTCTTTTGCTTGGTTTTGTTTGCCTGTTTTCAAAAAACCCAAAAACATTAGTCTAGCTTGGTTTGCTTGCCTTATTCAAAAACACAAAAGAAATAGTTCCTGCTCTAGCTGCTGCTGCTGCTGTTTTTAGCTTGCCCACCTTTGCCAAAATGAACTCTACTGAGAACACTAAGTTGTGTGACTTCACTAGCACCAACAACAATGATTTCCTAAGCACACCTATTGCTCTACCTGCTCCTGATGCTATATTTTATGAAATTAAGCATGCCTTGTTGAATCTTGTGATGAGAGAGCAATTTTCTGGTGCTGGTTCTGATGATCCTGCTGCCCATCTTAATAGCTTTGTTGAACTTTGTGAGATGCAAAAGTATAAGGATGTAGATGGAGATATTATTAAGCTCAGGCTTTTTCCTTTATCCTTGAGGGTAAAAGTTAAAGAATGGTTGCTATGTTTGCCTAAAAATAGTATTGATTCTTGGACTAAGTGCAAAGATGCTTTTATTGGAAAGTACTATCCTCCTGCTAAGAATATTGCTATGAGAAGTGACATTATGAAATTTAAAAAACTTGATAGTGAACATGTTGCTCCTGCTTGGGAAAGAATGAAATCTTTGGTTAAAAATTGCCCTACTCATGGACTCACTGCTTGGATGATTATCCAAACTTTTTATGCAGGTTTGAACTTATCCTCAAGAAACCTGTTGGATTCTGTTGCTGGAGGTACTTTTATGGGACTCACCTTGGGTGCTGCAACAAGGTTCCTTGATAATATGATGGTTAACTACTCTGAATAGCATGTTGAGAGAGCTCCACATGGTAAGAAGGTAAATTCTGTTGAGGAAACTTCCTCTTTGAGTGAAAAAATTGATGTTATTATGGCTATGCTTGTTAATGGGAAAGCTCCTCTAGATCCTAATAGTGTTCCCTTAGCCTCTTTGGTTGCTCAAGAAGAGCAAGTTGATGTGAACTTCATTAGAAACAACAATTTCAACAACAATGCCTATAGGAATAATTTTGGTAGCAACAACAATTATAGGCCTTATCCTCTTAATAATGGCAATTCCTATGGAATCCCTTATAATAATGCTAGAAGTGCCCCTTCTGAACTTGAAGTCATGCTCAAGGACTTTATTAGTAAACAAACCACTTTCAATAAGACTATAGAGGAAAAGCTTTTAACTGTTGAGAAAAATATATCCTCTTTGTCTGAAGCTCAAACTTCCTTGGTTAATAAAATGGCTGCTAAACCTGAAACTATGGAAAACACCTTTGCTACTGCTCATGCCATAAAATTTACTATTGATGAAAATGTTAGGCTGTTAGCTCAACTTCATGCTAGGTGGGAAAGGGAAGATAAAATTGATAGAAACAATAGTGTGTGCACTATGACCACTAAACCACAAGTAGCCTCTATTCCTCCTCCTACTATGCCTAAGCCTATTGATGCTACTACTAGTGATGCTAAGTTTGATTTTGATATTGATGGTTGCAATATTTCTAAAGTGATTATGTTCCTACAAAAGCTTGCTAGAAGTCCTGATGCTAGTGATATGCATGTTGTCTTTACCAAACACATTACAGATGCTCTTGTTAAGATTAAGGAAGAGAAGCTAAAACAAAAAGCTTCTATTCCTAGGAAGGTAGGAGATAGTTGGGAACCCATTATTAATATGCAAGTGAATGACTTTGATCTCAAAGCTTCATGTGATCTTCGTTCTAGTGTCTCTATTATGCCTAGGAAGATTTATGAAATGCTTGATTTGCCACCATTAGAAGATTGTTATTTGGATGTCCCACTCAATGATAATGCTAAGAAGAAACACATGGGGAGTTTTAATGATGTTCTCATTATGGTTAACAATGCTTATGTCCCTGTTGATTTCTATGTTTTGGATGTTGAATACAATGCTTCTTGTCCTATTACTTTGGGAAGACCTTTTCTTAGAACAGTTGGTGCCATCATTGATATGAAAGAAGGCACCATCAAATATCAATTTCCATTCAAGAAAGGTATTGAACACTTCCCTATGAGGAGAGAGAACTTGCTCTTTACTCCTCCTTTGAAAGCAAGATTTGATGTTAATGATTCTTCATTTGAAAATACTTGATTCTTCTTGCTTCTTGTGCCTAACTTAAAGGCGTTAAAGAAAAGTACTTGTTGGGAGATAACCCAAGAGTTTCCTTGAGTCTTGGAAGTTATTACTACTGTAATGACCTCTCCTTATCCTTTTTGTTTGCTTTTTGTGCCAATAATGACCTCTAATGAGAGGGAACTAAGATTTGGGGAGTTGCTGTCCCGAAAAAGATTTCTGTTCTCCACCAAAAAATTCTTAAGGAGGCTCTGTAACTCGGATTGAGCTCAACATTTACGAATAAATCCCCCAGTATGTTGGCTAACTTTCGTTAGTTCAACACTTTTTGATTTGAGCAACAAAAGATTTTCGAAACAATTCATTTCTACCTGCTGGTCTGTTTTGATAGATTTCTGCCATTATTTGCATTTGCTTCTTATTGATTCCTTTTTGAGCTCTCTTCAAGTAAATTGAGTTTCTTTGAAGGAGTTAGTTCAGTAGCTTGTGTTTTTAATGAAAATCCTTTCTGTTCGAAAGCTTTGCCAGTGGTCTAATATCTTTTGAATAAGCTAATGTTGCTAATGAAGATTGTGTGAAGTTTTGTATGAAGGAAAAAATTCAGGTGTAGAGAGAGAATGATGCAATGAGATGAAGAATGGACAAAAGCTCAAGGTTGGGGATGCCACCATGGTGTCATGCCAAGAAATATCCAAGAGGTACAAGCGTCAAAGCTTGGGGATGCCCAAGGCCTCCCCTTCTTCATCAATAAAAAGTTTAGGTCTGTCTAGACACTTCACTTTTATTGTTTCATGCACAATTGTGTTGTTCTTGGAGCGTCTTAGTTTTCGTTTGCTTTGCTTAGGTTGTTTAGTTTTCTTGAATAAAGAAGTTTGGACCCCTGTTCTCGCTGTGTTGTTTTGTAGATAAGTTTGCTTGGTGTTTGGAAAGGAGTAGTAAGTTCTTGCTTGAAGTGCAAGAGGAGCTTGCATTGACTCTGACTAAGACTTTAGCATGACATGCTAGGTGTTGTTTTAGCATTATGCTTAGTGATTATTGTTGTAGAATGTCTTGTTCCAAACAATTGGGATTTCTTAGTGTGCCTTGAAGAAATTATGTGTTGTTTTAGCATGCAAAAGCATAGTATTGTGGTATTCTCCTTTGATGTTTTGCTTGGGTTGACTTGGCACATGCTTATACCATGTTATGACTATGACAAGTCACCGTTAGCCTCTATGATCATTTAGTCCTTGACTTGTAGTACCACTCTTTGCTTTGATTAGTTTGCTTTGTTGCATTGCATAATTATGGCCATTATTGCTCTCTTAGTTGGTTGCTCCCAGTCTTTTGCTAGCCTCCACTTGTATGAGTAAGTTCTACTCATGCTTCCAACTCCCAAGAAACCAAGTTATTCCAAAGTGTCCACTATAAACTCCTATTCATGGTGTGTTACACCATTCCAAGTATATTCTTGTTTTCAACTATCTTCCAATTAAAAAACTATTTTGTTATGTGAAAACTTAGTGATTAAATCCCTCACGAACTTGATGGCACATTTTATTCTTTGCCCCTAATAAACTTGAACCATTGAGGCAACTTTGTTGTATATGCTTTCACTTATAAGTTGGGATTAACAGAACCGTGTTGTCACGGGGAATATTTTCAACATTGCACTTGTAAATTTTGTACTCCGTTGATATCATGCTCTTTTGTCTATGGATGTTACCGGTGTGAAATGAAGTGGGAACTTGTAAGTCCATGGAGTTTGTATTTTGTGTTAGAGAAACGCCTGGACCGCTAGCCTAAGCCATGCCTAATAATGGTGGAAACTTGCAGCATCACCATAGTGACATCTATGAAGCATTCTTCTTATAACAAAAAGAGACACATTGAGAAAAGAGGAAAGAGGGGAAAAGCACCATATTCCCATGGTACATAAGAAGAATTGCTGAGATGCTCATTGTCTGCTTGCCTTGTCATTTTGGTTATGGGAAAGCTCCTGTGCCATGTGCAAGGGGTACCCCGTTGGCGGTTCTCAATGATATGCAAATACTTATAGTGACAAGAACTTCCCTGGGCCCTAAGTTGAGTATTCATGAGGTATAGCCCTCATAGTCAAGGGACTTGAGATTGCCAACTTATACTTTGTCAAGCATATACTCCAGATTTGCCACTTTAACCTTAACCACTTCAAGATGCTTATGATAGGGGCAATGAGGGCTGAAAGCTAACTAGTACCATAATTTTTGGAAGCTCTTTTTGAAACTTGTAATCCCTGCTTCCTTTACAAAAAGGCTTTTCTTCCATCATTATTAAGTCTCCACCTTCTACCTTTAGTGCGGTGACCCAACATACCACTGCATGATGTAGTATACTATAGTCGTTGACATAACACCAATGAAACACCATTCACTAGTATTACATCCCTCAGAGTGGTACAACAGAAACACAGCGGGTCCAATACATGGCTAAAGGTTACAACTCAACTATTTACATAAGATCCAGAGAACACTCTAGGTTAAAGAGAGAGAAAGAAACTTCTTACAAAGAAGAATCAGAAGTAAACAACTCAAAAACTATCATACTATTATGACTAGTATTTTAACTAATGGTCTGGCATTGCTGCTATTGCAATATGCTATAGAAATAGGTTCTATGGCTAGAGATTATATTCCTATCTAGTCAGTAACTTCGTCCTCACTCGAGTTGATGTAGTTGTTGACTTTCTTGACTTCATCAAAGAGCTTTAGCTTCTGGTGATGATTCCTGGAGCATATCGTGATGTAGACATCGTCTGTATTGGCTTCAGAATCTAGCAAGGGTTAAGAAGATATCTTGAGTACGAGCGTACTCAAAAAGTTCACTAGAAAAGGAGTGTTTGATGCACTATATCTACAGCCACAGACCGTAGGCCGTAGGCAATGCAAGTTTTCATAAACATTTCTTCAAAGGTTGCTTTTATTTTGAAAATCTATGTCCGTCAGCCTTCATGGGTTTACCAGAACTTTCAAGGAGTTCCTTTCCCGCCGTGTTCGCTGCTCCTTTCCAGAATAGGGAGTAACAAGTTACAGTTCTTACACTCTGCAGAGGTGCGTTACTTTACCCATGAGAGATCAACTCCTTGTTGCACAACCGGGCAGCTTACCCGTCCACAATTCCATGTTGTGGGGCCCAATAGATGATCCAAGCCAATCACTGTCCTCTCCGCGACCTCATATGTTTGCATGATCCTTCGGGGCTGGTTCACCTCCGTTAAGCCCCCTTTCGGGCAGGCTAAAACCCCGATGAGTTTCCGAAGGCTCTATGACCTGGTGATGTCCGGACGAGTTCCATTTAAATGGACTATATCCCTAAACACCATCCATAGATAATCTAGACACCAAAAGTGTGGGGCGTAAGGGTGCCCACCCATATGTTGGATCCGCACAAGGAATCACAACGTCACGTTAAGGTCGTCTTGCCTCCATACAAGAGGAAAAGGATATAGCTGACTTCTCTGTCCCATTCCAAATCTCATGCTTAACACGTAATATATGGCGCAAGAATCACTGGCGACATTGGTTGTTAAGTCCTAGATGCTATGTTCCTTTACCACCGGAACTTTCATAGTAGGTTATTACCTCATGGTAAATAACCTATAATTACATTATTATGGAAATAGTGTTTTCGGACCTTTTTCAAATGCAGGTGATGACAACTCGGGATTTGTAAAATACTTTATAGAAAATAATCAAAGGACATGAGCAAGTGTGAACTTGCCTTTTGTGATTGCAAGATTATGCACTCACGGTCTTCAAGACAATATAAGATCCAATATCTGAAATCAGCATCATTGGTCCGGTAAGGACTAATGTTTAAAGAAGCAAGATGCTCTTATGCATAAGTAATGTGATGCACTTTATAAACGCGGATCCCGGGGATAACGTTGTTCTAGGGTTTAGATACTGGAAATGATGTCTTTGAAATGTGTGGTACCTTTAGATCAGTTTCACACTTGTGCTTCTTGTTAAGGTTTGTGAGTGTGTGAAACAACATGAAATTATAATAACATAAAACAATGAGATACACATCAACGTGAAATGTTACTCAAGATTGCTTACATTATAATTGTTTCTCTTCAAATTTTATTTTACAAGTAATGGCATTAATAAAGAACTCAAGTGTTTACAATCCTAAGTATACAAGTAATGTTTGAAACAATGTGATTATGATTAATTGTAAACTATTGATTATGATGAGAGTCCTTGAATTTAATTTGTTAAGAGTTGGAAATATTATTATAAGGTTTGTTGATTGAAGTGGCAAAACGAATAACTTTTGAAGAAAAGATTCTTTTTCTAAGGTCTAAACAATATTTGTGGTTAATCAGATGTGGTCAAGGTTGTTTATGCTTGCTTGAATAGTTTGGACTTGATATGCTTTATGACTTAGCTATAACATACCAAAGTTAACTATAAAGCATATAATAAAGTCTTTATCATTATATTTAAAGTCTTGTAGACTAAAGTTAACTTTAAAGACATAGATGAACTTAGGGTGCAATGCTTATGATATTTGTATTTTGTTCATTTCATAATCTTTCCCTAAGGATACTTTAAGTGTGGTAACACTTCTATTTGAATAGTGGTTTCCAAACCTTATAAATGTATAAAAGGATTTATCTCCTCATAAGGGTATGGTTATGGCTTGTGAATAGGTAAACAATATTATTTACTACTTATGAATTATCTCTGGATTTAGTCCATTATAAAGTTGTGAGTGAAACAATGGTAAAAGATTTTATTTAGTTAAAAAATATAATTCTTAAAGATTTTATAATTGTTAAAGATCTTTTTAGAAAATAAATTACACATATGGTTGAATGATAATTCAATAAAATTGTATTTAAAATGTGTTGGACCAATTTGACTTTGTATTATAAGTATTTAAGACTAGTATTGCTTATTAGACCTAAATTGACAATTTTAGAAATATTAACAAATTTTATTTACCCTTATATGAATTAACAACTCAGGAAATAGGTTTAAATTCAAGTTATTAAAGTATTTAAATTTTTAACTAACTCAAAAATGGAATATTACATTTTTAACATGTAGGTAATATTTTTGTGATCATTTTGGTATATTACATTTATTTTTGTGATTTAAAAATAGTAAGATCTGGTTTTTATAAGGTTAATTACTTAATAAATAATAAATATTTAATTAAGTGAAATAATAAAGCATGATTATAGTTTTAAATTATAGTTCTTATTTTTCTAAGATTTTTGGTATTTTATTTATATTTTTAACATTTACCAATATTAAAATATGTATTTTCAAAGTAATAATACTTATAAAATATTTATCAAACAATAATTATTTAAATAACTATCATAATAATGTTTGATAATAGTTTTAAGTTGTAGATTTTATTTTTCTAAACATTTTCATACATTACACATATTTTTCTGAATTATAAAACAAAAGTTATTGATTTAATAAGATTTAATGATTTTATTTTATTTCTGGAATATTTAAATTTGGGTTTATATCATTTATTTATTTCGTAAACAGGAAATACTTTTTGTACCGAGGCTATCCTACCCAGGGTCACTAACCAGTGGGCAAGTGGCCACATTGCATACCTAGCTCAAATAAAGTTTTTGTTACTGACTAGTTTCTACTTAGAGGCAATGACAGATGGGCCCTAGGCCATGTCACTTGCCACGCGAGACAAGGACCAGGTCAAACACAATGACGTGGCCAGGGGTGATCTCACCCTGACGTCACCTTGCCGGTGGCATGGCAGACGACGGCAAGGAGGGCAGTAGCGGGAGAGTGAGCGTGTGTGCAGGGGCTTGTTCAAACCTGAATAACAAGGCGAGTAAGATAGTGGTGGCACCGCTGGTTTTTGGTCGCCGGAACAGTGGTTGCGATGGTGGCTAACAGTGGCAGTGGCAGATGATCGTCGGGAAGGCAAACCGTGATGAAAACAAACAAAGTAAATGATGCCCTAGCATGAGCAACTCACCAGCGTTGCAGCGGAGGGGTTAGCGTGACCGGAGGTGGTCAGAATTGACGAGGACTACAGTAGCCGGACTTCGGTAAGATGACCCCGTGGCATTGATTCCCGCTGCCCCTCTTCGATTACTTAGACCATGAGGCTCAAAAGAACAGGGTAAGGATGGTTGCTTGATCAACAGAGGACGGGAGAGCTCAGAACGCCAATAATCGATCGCATCTTGGAGCTAGGGTTTCGGTTCAGAAGAGGAAAACAAGGTAGAGAGGGTTTTGTAGGGGGGAAATGGTGATGAGGACGAGCAGAGGCGTCGCTGTGGCCTCCTTATCCTCTCCCGGTGACAGCGGCTTGGATCTTGGCGCAAGGACGGCGGCGGACGGCCTCGGCATCGCCACCAAGCTGCTTCCAGCTGGAGGAAGACGACGACATGTTGTTTTGCAGATAACCCCCTGGCACAACTTCAAACTCAACCCGTCGTCCCTCAGCTGGCCCACTTGTCGGTCAGAGAGAAAGACAGGCTGGGCTGGCTGCTTGGCCTTTGTGGGCTGCACGTGGGCGACAGATAGGAAGGAGGGAAGTTGGGCCTTGGCCAGAAAATGTTTAATTTGTTTTTTCTTATCTGTTTTCTGTTTTGCTTTTTAGATTTGTATTTAATCTATAATTTGAACTTTTCTAACAAAGTTTATTTGTTGAATATTTGCAGCAACAATTAATATTGATTGATATTTATTTTGTAAACCTTTATGGTAAATATTTTTATATTTCTTTTATTTTCTTTGTATGAACCCATTTAATATTTTATCAAAGCCTTTATTATTAACTTTCTTTCCATATTAAACCATGGTTTTATTAAATGATATTTCCTTATTTGTTTATAAGGCTTAATTCTAGTTAGCTCATAGTTTGGATGGAAATGTTATATAATGATCCTATATCATAACATGATATTCAAAAGAAACTATTTGGTTAATATTACTCCCAATCAATTTAGGAAATAACAATGTATATATTCTATTATAATTAATATAAAAGTTAGGGTTTGAATTGTAAGTACTTACCCTAGAGTTTAGGGTTCTTAATATACTTATGTTCTTTTGTTGATTAAAGTTTATGGCTAAGCATATTGTCTTTTTGTTTGTGATCTTTAATGATATCACCTTTAAAAATAGAAATTATTAGCTGGAGTGTCTGATGGAAAAGAGTTGATAAAGATAACTCCTAAACACATCTAGTTATGATAATTGGAATTGACAGAGATGTGCTTAAGTGATTTGCTATAGAAAATAATCCTATAAAACATTATGGAAATAATATGATTTATCCAACAGATGAGATGGATGTTAAGCTTGATCATAGATTTAGGGTTTAGTGTTTACCAAGAATTCCTATCCTCGATAATTCATAATTCTGGACTTCTGATTAAGGAATTCCTTTCCTAGATATTCTACTCTTTCATATCCATCATCATGTGCTATCATCATGAGCTTTTCTTCACAAGAATATTCTTATCCACCTTTTATTCTTCTAAACTTATTGATGAATCCAATGAGTTTGACACTAAAGCTTTTGATGCTTTTCACCTATCCAGACTTGGTGATATCAACTACTCTACTGCTGATAATCTCACATCCAACAAGTGGTTATAATTGCCTCAATTTTATAGCCTTCCTCTAATAGATTCATTCATAATTATATATCTATCAAATTCTACTTCACCTCAAGTGTTTAGTATTTCCCAAGAGGAAAATACTGACTCTATAATTCAATGCTACTCTAACATTATTTTAATCATACAATCATATCTTTACTTGACTCCAATATCTCATATTAGAGTTTAATCATGTTTTACCCACCAATGTCACTTATACTGGATATAAGCATTCAATCTTGGTGATCTAAGCATGATCATTATACTCCTTTATGGTTTAGGTTTCTAATGAGCTAGTTAAGGCTTCATCAATACAACACTACAATTGTATTATAATTATCTTCTTAATATCTCTAATGGATTAGGGAATGTTATTCATGGACTATACCTACCTAGTCCAATAGGATTACTCCTGATAACTATATTCAATGATCATCCTTGTAATCTTTACCTCAAATACCCTTCCATCATTTCAGGAGTGAGTTAACTCCATCAATATTCATATTGATTTTTAATTCACCTCCAACACTCCCATTCTAAGGATGATATTTATAACTAGCATTATCATCTATCTCTTCTTACTTCTTTCTCTAAAGGATTTTCAATGGATGCTATGATAAAAAACAAGAGTTAATAGCTCAAGAGGTGATAGGTTGAGGATTGGTGAATCAATAGTTGATTACTCGACATTGATGAACCATAAATATTAAAATAAAGTTCAATAGAGATGATAAATATTCTTATTGAAAGAAAGATATGTGGTACTGATCTTAACTTGATTTCCTTGCTACTCAAACTCACTAAAGAGTTAAGATCAGGTATTACCATGATACTCATGATATAATTGAATAAGAAGAAAATAAGTCAAGGTTAATCGCTACATTCTTATCACTTGGTAATCATGGGTTCTTGTAATGAATATTATGATATGATCCCTTAAGGATCAAATATTAATCATTAAGCTATGCATTATGATTTATTTTTATTATATTTGATCTACCCTTAGATCAAATCATGTTTACCCATATAAGGTTTTAGCAAAGGTCATATTGAAACTTATCGCAGTCAACTGATGATCTACTTCAATTCCATTAAGTTGATAGAAGCTTCAATCACTTTTACAAGTTTTATTCAAAAGCGCGAAAATTATTCAGATTTTCTATGCATGAATGCAATGCACACATCTGGGTCCAGCTTATGTCTAAGCTCTAATGCTGGGATGTTACATTTAGGCACCATTAAGAGAGCATAGTTGTCATTCTGTGTGCAATGTTACAAAGCTTATTAATTAATGCATATTGTGTTATTACTTGCTCTTGTGCTATCTGTTTCTAGTCACCCTTGTGAACTTTCCAGGTGTCCTATCCATTTTATTGCTACTCTATGAGGGACAAGCTGATTGCCACTATGCTATGTTTTTTGCATGTGAAACAAACAAACGTTTTTTAATGCATGTTATTCATGATCTTTGTTTGTAGCTTGCCATGTTGCATGCATAGTTACTATGTCCTATTGTTAGAACTCCATCTTTCATGCACATGTTTAGAGTTCTTTGATCCCAGCTTTCAATGTTTGCAAATGGTTGGATCTTTATTGTGAGGGTGCATGTCACCTAAAAAATTATTATTTTATCACTTACCTACTTGAGGACGAGCAGGAGTTAAGCTTGGGGATGCTTATACGTTGGAAACGTATCTATAATTTTTGATGCTCCATGCTTGTTTTGTATCTACTTTTCTTTACTTGTCTACACTTTGAGGTGCTTTTACATGTTTTCTGGTACTAACCTATTAACAAGTTGCAACATTGCCAGATGCTTGTTTTCTGTTGTTTTTGGTTTTAGAAAAGTTAGTAAAGAAATATTCACGGAATTGGATGGGACGAAGGACAAAGTCAACTACTTTCCGTGGGGAACAAGAAGTCCACAGGAGAGCCTGAGGGGCCGGCCAGAGGGGCTAGACCCCCTAGGCGTGGGTGGGCCCTACCCCATGCCTGGCTAGGGTTTGGCCGCTCTGGCGGCCGCCTCGGTCTCCCCCTTCGCCTATAAGAATCCCCCTATACAGAAACTCTCGGTACCCGATAAATATTCCACGAAACCTTCTGTAGCCGCCGCCACCATCGTCCCTAGATTAGGGGGATCTGAAGTCTTCTCGGCACCCTGCCGGAGGGGAGATCATCCCGGAAGCCTTCTCTCCGGTATGATTTGTGAGTAGTTCCACCTTGGACTATGGGTCCATGTAGTAGCTAGATGGTTGTATCTCCTCTTTGTGCTTTCATGTATAGATCTTGTGAGATCCGTTCATGATCAAGATCTAATCTATTTGTAATCATGCATATTGTGTTTGCGGGGATCCGATGGATATTGAGATTATTATGTTGGTTTGATTAATGGTTTTATCTTTATGATTCTATCATGTCTGCGTTGTTTGTGATCTTGCATGCTCTCAGTTGCTAGTGGTTATCTTGGCCAAGTAGTTGCTAGTGACTCCAAGAGGGAGTATTTATGCTCGATAGTGGGTTCATGCCTCTAGTTTCCAAGGGAAGTGACAGAAATCTCTTCGGTTGTAGATGTGATGTTGCTACTATTTACCTTACACACTTTGCTTAAAGTAGTTGTCTGTTGCTTGTAACTTAATACTGGAGGGGGTTCGGATGATAACTTGAAGGTGGATTTCTAGTCATAGATGCAGTTGGATTACGGTCTATGTATATTGTTGTATTGCCCAATCAACTTCATAGGATCTTTCTGGCTAGTAATTGCATTGTTATGCCTTGCTCAGTTCTTGTCAATTGCCTTGTTGTAATTTGTTTACCCTTCATGCCATGTTGTTTATCTAAGGAGAGCACATCTAGTGAACTATGGACCCCGGTCCAATCTTTACCATTGATACATCTTCCACTGTTACTTGTGTACTTGCTGCAAACCATTACCTTCCACACAATACGTTTAATCCTTTGTTACAGCAAACCAGTGAGCTTGAAAACCTCACTGATTCGTTGGGGCAAAGTCTTGAGTTTGTGTTGTGCAAGTCTCCATGTTGTTTGCAACACCTGTGTGACGTTTCCTTCCTCCTTCTGGTTCGATAACCTCGGTCTATACTGAGGGAAAGACTTGTTGCTTGCTGCTTCACACCTTGCTCTTGGGGTTTCCAACGAAGCGCTTCCACATCAAACACTAGGCGCCATCAAGCTTTCTGGTGTCGTTACTGGGGAATCTACTTCAACCTCTTCCACCCCGTCAAGCGCTATCAGTGGGCCATAAGCTTTTATGCGCCTAGTGTGACTAAGCATAGGGACCCGATTAGTCATACCCATGTCAGTACCAAGTTAGATAATCATATACCATCCATCTTTTATTTCATCTCTCATAACCATAGTTGTGATCGTAGGACAGCCATCCCGATCCCCAACAATTAAGGGTTAACACCATGGTCATGGACTAGGATTTGTGAGTCCTCTCTTATCCCCCTTGAATAGACGAACAATGATCTGATGCAATATGTCACTTAGCACATTCGCACCATCACATGCCCAAGAGTAGTTTACACCCTTGTCCCATAGGAAAATATTATGTGGTCAACATTCACAAACATCAAGAAAAGTAAACTAATACAAGTACATGAACAAAGTTATAGATCATCTTTATTTCAGTTAATTATGTTGCTAGGGTTTCTACATCTCCCCAAGAACAAGGTAAACTACTCACACGTGGAGGCAATCAACATCAATATATGAATATGCATGGAGTACAAATAGATGGATGAATACTCATGTAAATACACAACAATAGTTTAGGGAGTACAATAAGATGAATGTAATGGAGAATAGGTATTGGTGATGATGATGGAGTGGCAGTAGTTCATGATAAAGATGATTCCTAGGCCTCCAAGGATCTTCGTAGTGGTGAGGATCAAAGCTCTTATGCTAGTTCCATCTCTCTAGATCCCTTCTGGAGGTGAGGTGACGTTTCTGCATGGGGTGAAAGTATTTTTCCAGGTGGATCCGAAGGCGCATAGTACGGGTGGCTTGTGCCCATACCGATCCTCATTAAAGCCACTGGTTGCACCTTGCAAGTTGGCTTTTCATCCCAGGTGGATGGGTCAACATTTGGAAGGTTTTTAGTACTTCGAAATGTGAGGTTTATGCCCAAAAATGAGAGATTCGGTTGATTTCTCTAGGAATGCCTTTAATTCCGGGATCCTGGTGAAACAATCATAAAAGATGCATGTGAGCATGGTAACATACCAAAATCCTACCACTACTAATGCAAAAGCATAAGGTAAACATGCTGAAAAAATGCACTCATCTAGAGAGGCTACCTCTCTTTATATAAGAGGAGGGGGTATGTGGAGTATTGTAGGAGGGGATGATGGGTGGCAGTCGCCGGCCATCCAATGACTGGATTCGCCGTCCCCAAGCACTAGGGTCCCCAAACCCTAGTGTTTGGTGGCCGCCGGACAGGGGTGGGTCTAGGAGGCCCAGGAGCATAGCCCCTAGGGCCCATGCGGCCTTTCTTCCTGGTGACCCTTTCTCCTTCCTAGTTTCCTCCAAGATTTATCAATTAACTCCTTAATTGATACTTTTGCAAAATCTAAGAAATTAATTTTGTAATTTTATGCTCCTGGTGACTCCAAGAGGGAGTATTTATGCTCGATAGTGGGTTCATGCCTCTAGTTTCCAGGGGAAGTGACAGAAATCTCTTCGGTTGTAGATGTGATGTTGCTACTAGCAGGGGCGGAGCCAAGATTTGAACATAGGGGGGCGAGGGCCGAGAAAGATGATGACCAATGAAATGTATGAGAAAAAATATACAGTTGTCTGTTGCTTGTAACTTAATACTGGAGGGGGTTCGGATGATAACTTGAAGGTGGATTTCTAGTCATAGATGCAGTTGGATTACGGTCTATGTATATTGTTGTATTGCCCAATCAACTTCATAGGATCTTTCTGGCTAGTAATTGCATTGTTATGCCTTGCTCAGTTCCTGTCAATTGCCCTGTTGTAATTTGTTTACCCTTCATGCCATGTTGTTTATCTAAGGAGAGCACCTCTAGTGAACTATGGACCCGGTCCAATCTTTACCATTGATACATCTTCCACTGTTACTTGTTTACTTGCTGCAAACCATTACCTTCCACACAATACGTTTAATCCTTTGTTACAGCAAACCGGTGAGCTTGAAAACCTCACTGATTCATTGGGGCAAAGTCTTGAGTTTGTGTTGTGCAAGTCTCCATGTTGTTTGCAACACCTGTGTGACGTTTCCTTCCTCCTTCTGGTTCGATAACCTCGGTATCAACTGAGGGAAAGACTTGCTGCTTGCTGCTTCACACCTTGCTCTTGGGGTTTCCAACGAAGCGCTTCCACATCAAACACTAGGCGCCATCAAGCTTTCCGGTGCCGTTACTGGGGAATCTACTTCAACCTCTTCCACCCCGTCAAGGGCTATCAGTGGGCCATAAGCTTTTATGCGCCTAGCGTGACTAAGCATAGGGACCCGATTAGTCATACCCATGTCAGTACCAATTTAGATAATCATAGACCATCCATCTTTTATTTCATCTCTCATAACCATAGTTGTGATCGTAGGACAGCCATCCCGATCCCCAACAATTAAGGGTTAACACCATGGTCATGGACTAGGATTTGTGAGTCCTCTCTTATCCCCCTTGAATAGACGAACAATGATCTGATGCAATATGTCACTTAGCACATTCGCACCATCACATGCCCAAGAGTAGTTTCCATCCTTGTCCCATAGGAAAATATTATGTGGTCAACATTCACAAACATCAAGAAAAGTAAACTAATACAAGTACATGAACAAAGTTATAGATCATCTTTATTTCAGTTAATTATGTTGCTAGGGTTTCTACATCTCCCCAAGAACAAGGTAAACTACTCACACGTGGAGGCAATCAACATCAATATATGAATATGCATGGAGTACAAATAGATGGATGAATACTCATGTAAATACACAACAATAGTTTAGGGAGTACAATAAGATGAATGTAATGGAGAATAGGTATTGGTGATGATGATGGAGTGGTAGTAGTTCATGATGAAGATGATTCCTAGGCCTCCAAGGATCTTCGTAGTGGTGAGGATCAAAGCTCTTATGCTAGTTCCATCTCTCTAGATCCCTTCTGGAGGTGAGGTGAGGTTTCTGCACGGGGTGAAAGTATTTTTCCAGGTGGATCCGAAGGCGCATAGTACGGGTGGGTTGTGCCCGTACCGATCCTCATTAAAGCCACTGGTTGCACCTTGCAAGTTGGCTTTTCATCCCAGGTGCATGGTCAACATTTGGAAGGTTTTTAGTACTTCGAAATGTGAGGTTTATGCCCAAAAATGAGAGATTCGGTTGATTTCTCTAGGAATGCCTTTAATTCCGGGATCCTGGTGAAACAATCATAAAATATGCATGTGAGCATGGTAACATGCCAAAATCCTACCACTACTAATGCAAAAGAATAAGGTAAACATGCTGCAAAAATGCACTCATCTAGAGAGGCTACCTCTCTTTATATAAGAGGAGGGGGTATGTGGAGTATTGTAGGAGGGGATGATGGGTGGCAGCCGCCGGCCATCCAATGACTGGATTGGCTGTCCCCAAGCACTAGGGTCCCCAAACCCTAGTGTTTGGTGGCCGCCGGACAGGGGTGGGTCTAGGAGGCCCAGGAGCATAGCCCCTAGGGCCCATGCGGCCTTTCTTCCTGGTGACCCTTTCTCCTTCCTAGTTTCCTCCAAGATTTCTCAATTAACTCCTTAATTGATACTTTTCCAAAATCTAAGAAATTAATTTTGTAATTTTATGCTCCTGGTGACTCCAAGAGAGAGTATTTATGCTCGATAGTGGGTTCATGCCTCTAGTTTCCAAGGGAAGTGACAGAAATCTCTTCGGTTGTAGATGTGATGTTGCTACTAGCAGGGGCGGAGCCAGGATTTGAACATAGGGGGCGAGGGCCGAGAAAGATGATGACCAATGAAATGTATGAGAAAAAATATACAGTTGTCTGTTGCTTGTAACTTAATACTGGAGGGGGTTCGGATGATAACTTGAAGGTGGATTTCTAGTCATAGATGCAGTTGGATTACGGTCTATGTATATTGTTGTATTGCCCAATCAACTTCATAGGATCTTTCTGGCTAGTAATTGCATTGTTATGCCTTGCTCAGTTCCTGTCAATTGCCCTGTTGTAATTTGTTTACCCTTCATGCCATGTTGTTTATCTAAGGAGAGCACCTCTAGTGAACTATGGACCCCGGTCCAATCTTTACCATTGATACATCTTCCACTGTTACTTGTGTACTTGCTGCAAACCATTACCTTCCACACAATACGTTTAATCCTTTGTTACAGCAAACCAGTGAGCTTGAAAACCTCACTGATTCGTTGGGGCAAAGTCTTGAGTTTGTGTTGTGCAAGTCTCCATGTTGTTTGCAACACCTGTGTGACGTTTCCTTCCTCCTTCTGGTTCGATAACCTCGGTCTATACTGAGGGAAAGACTTGTTGCTTGCTGCTTCACACCTTGCTCTTGGGGTTTCCAACGAAGCGCTTCCACATCAAACACTAGGCGCCATCAAGCTTTCTGGTGCCGTTACTGGGGAATCTACTTCAACCTCTTCCACCCCGTCAAGCGCTATCAGTGGGCCATAAGCTTTGATGCGCCTAGTGTGACTAAGCATAGGGACCCGATTAGTCATACCCATGTCAGTACCAAGTTAGATAATCATAGACCATCCATCTTTTATTTCATCTCTCATAACCATAGTTGTGATCGTAGGACAGCCATCCCGATCCCCAACAATTAAGGGTTAACACCATGGTCATGGACTAGGATTTGTGAGTCCTCTCTTCTCCCCCTTGAATAGACGAACAATGATCTGATGCAATATGTCACTTAGCACATTCGCACCATCACATGCCCAAGAGTAGTTTCCACCCTTGTCCCATAGGAAAATATTATGTGGTCAACATTCACAAACATCAAGAAAAGTAAACTAATACAAGTACATGAACAAAGTTATAGATCATCTTTATTTCAGTTAATTATGTTGCTAGGGTCTCTACATCTCCCCAAGAACAAGGTAAACTACTCACACGTGGAGGCAATCAACATCAATATATGAATATGCATGGAGTACAAATAGATGGATGAATACTCATGTAAATACACAACAATAGTTTAGGGAGTACAATAAGATGAATGTAATGGAGAATAGGTATTGGTGATGATGATGGAGCGGCAGTAGTTCATGATGAAGATGATTCCTAGGCCTCCAAGGATCTTCGTAGTGGTGAGGATCAAAGCTCTTATGCTAGTTCCATCTCTCTAGATCCCTTCCGGAGGTGAGGTTTCTGCACGGGGTGAAAGTATTTTTCCAGGTGGATCCGAAGGCGCATAGTACGGGTGGGTTGTGCCCGTACCGATCCTCATTAAAGCCACTGGTTGCACCTTGCAAGTTGGCTTTTCATCCCAGGTGCATGGTCAACATTTGGAAGGTTTTTAGTACTTCGAAATGTGAGGTTTATGCCCAAAAATGAGAGATTCGGTTGATTTCTCTAGGAATGCCTTTAATTCCGGGATCCTGGTGAAACAATCATAAAAGATGCATGTGAGCATGGTAACGTACCAAAATCCTACCACTACTAATGCAAAAGCATAAGGTAAACATGCTGCAAAAATGCACTCATCTAGAGAGGCTACCTCTCTTTATATAAGAGGAGGGGGTATGTGGAGTATTGTAGGAGGGGATGATGGGTGGCAGCCGCCGGCCATCCAATGACTGGATTGGTCGTCCCCAAGCACTAGGGTCCCCAAACCCTAGTGTTTGGTGGCGCCGGACAGGGGTGGGTCTAGGAGGCCCAAGAGCATAGCCCCTAGGGCCCATGCGGCCTTTCTTCCTGGTGACCCTTTCTCCTTCCTAGTTTCCTCCAAGATTTCTCAATTAACTCCTTAATTGATACTTTTCCAAAATCTAAGAAATTAATTTTGTAATTTATGGAATATGTATATGGAAAGTTCTTTCCCTCTATAGTTTATTTCAAATAAAAACTGGCACATGAAATGTATTAGAACCTAAATATATTCTGAAACAGTTTAGGACTATCTACTACATTAAACATACTTTGGAACCATTCCGATGAATCTCAAAATACTTTCGACGACTACATAACTACCTTCCTAGTTTATGTTATGTCTTTGGAACAATTTCTTTTCTCTCTGAAACTACTTCAATAACTCTAAAACTATTTTGGTGTCTCTAGAACTTATTATAGATGACTCTCTCAACCATATACCATATATGAAACTATCACAACTTGATCGTAAGGCATTAATCATGTGACTGGCCCGGTTCGGTAATATGCATATATGAATTTGAAAAACTCTTTCACATCAATAACCAGCAGTGCGACATGAACGCCCATGATGGCTCCTATATATTACATAAATCATCGAGTGAACCCGGACATTATACAAGAGCTAATTCTTTTTCTTTGTGATATATAAGTGAAAACACTGAGCCTCTGTTTGACTGCTTAATTTTGTAAAACCAAAGTATTTCAAAACCATGGTATTTCTATGCCTGGCAATGAGAAACTTTAGTTTTAACAAAACCAGAGTATTCGAGAAAAAAGAGGTCTAACCTCTTTCTTTAGTAAGGCAAAAATAACACAATTTTTGCTATACCACAGTTTCAAACCTATGGTATTTTATATTAGCCAAACAGGTCAAAGTATTGCAAACTATGGTATTTTAATAAACTGTGGTATCTTCCAAATACTAAGAAAAAACTGTGTTACCAAATGGACCCTGAGGCGAGATGTCGGTATCTTTGTGAAACAACTCCTTAATGACTATATCCATTCTCCTTATTTGTATTTCACTCTCTATTTTACTTATCTATATTCCAATGTCCATATGATCAATATCATCAATTTTTTGCACGAATGATAGGGTGAAATTGTATATATAACGAGTGGTCCGAGAGTATATCTCTCCATATCGTCAAGAGGAGCAAGTTCTTAGTCTTTAACTATCGTTTACCCAGACATACGTTTCCAATAGATCTGAAAAGAGCACCATTACAACCACCCGATTAAAGGTAACATTTTATGAACAATCAAGACACACCTTCTAGTATGAGGACATCTAATATTCTCACAATATAATGATTTATGATGATAATTAACTTTAATATGATGATTACATCTCATAGTAAATCACTCAGTAGATAAGTTCGGTACCCTTATACTTGCCAACAATTTAATGCCATCGTTGTAGGTACGCTTTGTTACTATAACATTTATACCAATTATCAGGAAATTGGATCATCACATAACACATGAGCTAGTCCTAGAGGCGTGACTAGGAACAACTTGGTGTTTATATTTCTACACTTTCTTATGAGTTTTCCTTTGATTCTCACAGTCAAGACACATAGAAGTTACAACATAGAATAATGAACATGGAAATAAATAATAACCATGATTATTGCCTCTAGGGCATATTTATAACATCTCCCTTGAGGTATCATTGTGGATTTTGTCTTCCGATGAGTATGACTTGAGCACTCCGAGTGAAACCCAAGTTTCAGTTAGCCGGAGTAGGTGATGATGTCATAAACTTGACCCTGGTTGCTTTGTGCGGCTTCTCTTATGTTGGGGTCGGTAAAGTAAATAAATACACAGTAAACACTGTCACTGTCAAGTATTAACAAAAATTTAAACAAGAAATTCATCAACAGGCTATATTAACGAGCCTAAGGAATACATATCTAAGATAGGTAAACCCTAAATCAACAAACAATTAACATCTAAATAGAATTGAGTTGTATATTTTGGCTGCAACATTAACATCCTCAACTGAGCGGACAACCTAAGCAGTTAAACATTTAACTTAAGACAATAGTGACAGAGAGATACTTTTCTTTGACAAAACTGGACTTTAACACTAAATTCGGAGATAGGCTGTACCCACTAGTAGAAAACAGGCCATTAGTCCCGGTTGCGCCACCAACCGGGACTAATGCTGGCACGCGCCCCGGTTCGAGCGGGCATGGGGCCAGGAGGCATGCGTCCCGGTTGGTAAGGGGGCATACGTCCCGGTTGGAGCCACCAACCGGGACTAAAGGTTTGGCCACAGTGCTGTGGCCAAACCCCTTTAGTCCCGGTTGGTGGCTCCAACCGAGACGTATGATCCCGCCCTCTATAAATGCAACGCCCCAGCCCCCTCTGCCTCCACTCTGTTTTTTCTCTTGGTGGAAGGTGTGAGGGGTGTGCTAGTTTTTTCTCTCCTATGCATGCATTCAAGGTGTTTGATGAAATGTTTGAGTGAATAATCCCGTTCAATTTCTCATAGAACAAAAATATAGAAGGTGTCTGAGACGCACTTGAGCTTTCTCCTCTTTATTTCCCTCGATCGAGGTTAGCAATCTTATCTTTTCTCTGTCATTGATACAATGCATGTGTCGATGTGAATTGGTCATTTCACTATTTATGATGTCATGTTTTTTGATAAACTTACTTATATGATGCAGATGAGCGGTCGGGAATGGATGTACGGTGACCGACGCATAGCCGGGTATATTAAAGGCATGGATAAATTTATCGATGTGGCTACGGCAAACAAAGAGAATGATTTTATACATTGTCCATGTGTTCAATGTCGGAACAACAAGGAGTACTCTTCCTCGAAAATTATTCGCGGCCACCTGATTATGAAAGGTTTCATGTCCAACTATAATTGCTAAACCAAGCACGGGGAAAGAGGGGTTATGATGGAAGATGGTGAAGAAGAAGATGATGATAACAACTATCATCACATGTTTCCTGAATACAGTGATACTGCAATGGAAGACAATGGAGAGGAAAGAGGTGAAGAACGGGCATCAGATGAGCCGGCTGATGAACTTGGTAGGGTCATTTCTGATGCAAAGCCAGACTGTGAAACGGAAAATGAGAAGTTGAAGTTAGAGGGCATATTAGAAGATCACAAGAAATTGTTATACCCAAATTGTGAAGATGGCAGCACAAAGCTCGGTACCACACTAGAATTGTTGCGATGGAAGGCAGAGTGTGGTCTAACTGACTCCTCATTTGAAAAGATGCTGAAAATAATGAAGCCGAAGTTTCTAAAACATAACGAACTTCCATCGAGTACCTACGAAGCAAATAAGACTCTCTGTCCTCTAGGATTAGATGTGCAAAAGATACATGCATGCATTAATGACTGCATCCTCTACCGCGGTAAGGAGTATGAGAATTTAGATAAATGCTCGGTATGCAATGCGTTGCGGTATAAGATCAGACGAGATGACCCTGGTGATGTTGAGGGAGAGCCCCTCCGGAAGAGGGTTCCTGCTAAGGTTATGTGGTATGCTCCTATAATACCAAGGTTGAAACGCATGTTCAGAAACAAAGAGCATGCCAGGTTGTTGCGATGGCACAAAGAAGACCGTAAGAAAGACGGGAAGTTGAGACACCCTGCTGATGGGTCACAGTGGAGAAAAATCGAGAGAGACTTCCCAGACTTTGCAGGTGACGCAAGGAACTTATGGTTTGGTCTAAGTACGGATGGCATGAATCCTTTTGGGGAGCAGAGCTGCAGTCACAGCACCTGGCCCGTGACTCTATGTATCTACAACCTGCCTCCTTGGTTATGCATGAAGCGTAAGTTCATTATGATGCCAGTGCTCATCCAAGGCTCGAAGCAACCGGGCAACGACATTGACGTGTACCTTAGGCCATTAGTTGAAGAACTCTTACAGTTGTGGGGCAAACCAGGTGTACGTGCGTGGGATGAGAACAAACAGGAGCCATTTGATCTACGAGGGTTATTATTCGTAACCATCAATGATTGGCCTGCTCTTAGTAACCTTTCAGGACAGACAAACAAGGGATATAAGGCATGCACACACTGTTTAGATAAGACTGAAGGTACATATTTTCATAAATGCAAGAAGGTTGTGTACCTGGCGAATCGACGATTTCTTCCGGCCAATCACCCCGTAAGAAAGAAAGGCAAGCATTTCAAAGGTGAGGCAGATCACCGGAAGAAGCTTGAACTCCCTGCTGGTGATGATGTATTTGGTATGGTCAAGGACATATAAGTAATCTTTAGAAAGGGTCCCGGCGGTCAATCAGTTCCGAACGACGTCGCTACAGGACACGCACCCATGTGGAAGAAGAAATCTATATTTTGGGAGCTGCCATATTGGAAAATCCTGCGTGTCCGCTCTTCAATCGACGTGATGCACGTGACGAAGAATCTTTGCGTGAACCTGCTAGGATTCCTAGGCGTGTATGGGAAGACAAAAGATACACCAGAAGCACGGGAGGACCAACAAATTATGAAAGATCCAAATAACATGCATACACATAACAAGACGGATAAAGGGCGTCACTTAAGTCGTGCCAGCTATGCTCTTACCAAAGCAGAGAAGGAAATCTTTTTTGAAGTCCTTTACAGTATCAAGGTGTCGTCGGGCTTCTCATCTAATATAAAGGGGATAATAAATATGGTAGAGAAAAAGTTCCAAAACCTGAAGTCTCATGATTGTCACATGATTATGACGCAGTTGCTTCCGATTGCATTGAGGGGGCTTCTACCGGAAAATGTTCGAGTACCCATTGTGAAGCTGTGTGCATTCCTCAATGCAATATCTCAGAAGGTAATCAATCCAGATATTCTGCCAAGGTTACAGAAGGATGTGGTACAATGTCTTGTTAGTTTTGAATTGGTGTTCCCACCATCCTTCTTCAATATTATGACGCATCTCCTGGTTCACCTAGTGGAAGAGATTGCCATTCTCGGTCCGGTATTTCTGCACAATATGTTCCCCTTTGAGAGGTTCATGGGAGTCTTAAAGAAATATGTTCATAACCGTGCTAGACCAGAAGGAAGCGTCTCCAAGGGATATGGAACAGAGGAGGTCATTGAGTTTTGTGTTGACTTTATTCCTGACCTTAAGCCGATTGGTGTTTCTGACTCGCATCATGAGGGAAAACTAAGTGGAAAAGGCACGCTGGGAAAGAAAGCAATGATATGTAGGGACGGGGATTCTTTCACTAAAGCACACTACACAGTTCTACATAATTCCACCTTGGCAGCTCCGTATATCGAGGAACACAAGAATATTGTACGCTCCAAAAACCCGGGGAAGCCTGAATCATGGATTACAGATGAACACATGAAGTCTTTTGGTGGTTGGATGCGGACACATCTCTTGAATGATACCACTGTTGGAGATCAGCTATACTTGTTGGCCGCGTCACCATCTTCTACTGTATTGAATTTCCAAGGGTACGAAATAAATGGGAATACATTCTACACGACCGCCCAAGATAAAAAGAGCACCAACCAAAATAGTGGTGTCCGCTTTGATGCAATAGACGAGAATGGACAAAAGGACACATATTATGGTTACATAGAGGAGATATGGGAACTAGACTATGGATTCTCTTTTAAGGTCCCTTTGTTTCGCTGCAAATGGGTCAACCCGAATGGGGAAGGGGTAAAGATAGACCAGTTGTACGAAATGACAATAGTGGATCTCAACAATCTCGGTTATAGAGATGAACCATTCGTCCTAGCCAATGATGTGTCTCAGGTTTTCTATGTGAAGGACATGTCCTCCAGACCGAAAAAAAGAAAAAATATGCAAACGAATACATCATATGATGAGCCAAAGCGTCACATAGTTCTTTCAGGGAAAAGAAACATCGTGGGAATTGAGGACAAGACAGACATGTCAGACGATTATAATAAGTTTGATGAAATTCCGCCCTTCACAGCGAAAACTGACCCAAGCATTCCGTTAAGTAAAGAAGATGCTCCATGGTTACGTCTGAAGCGATCATAAGGAAGGACATATGCCAAGAAGTTCGTGCTCATATTATGTAACTCTAGTTCATGTCTTTCGCGGTTTGTGGCTTGACCGAAGGATATCTTTCACGGTTTGTGGCTTGACCGGGACTATATATAGGGGGGCTTTTAGTCCCGATTTTGTAGTCTCAGTTTTTAATATTAATAAATGTCTTGAGTGTTAGTCCCGTTTTGTGGCTGGACCGGGACTATGAAGAAGTTGTCCCCATTCGTACTTACCATTAAGATCTGATCTCCAAACGCGCGTGGTCACATATTAGGGAGTGCCTCTATGACCAGTTTCTTGGATATGCCGGAGGACTGGGATCCGGCGGCATCTCCCTAAAACTGGTCGTAGTGGTGTCCCTGCTCTCGAAAACCATCTTGCAGCTTGTAACTTCTCTAACTAGATCAATACACCTGGGAGCTAACTAATTTCACATATTAGGGAGTGCCTCTATGACCAGTTTCTCGGAGATGCCGGAGGACAGGGCTTCGTCGGCATCTCCCTGAAACTGGCCGTAGTGGTGTCCCTGCTCTCGAAAACCATCTTGCAGCTTGTAACTTCTCTAACTAGATCAATACGCCTCGGAGCTAACTAATTTCACATATTAGGGAGTGCCTCTATGACCAGTTTCTCGGAGATGCCGGAGGACTGGGCTCCGTCGGCATCTTCCTGAAACTAGCCGTAGTGGTGTCCCTGCTCTCGAAAACCATCTTGGAGATGCCTCAAACTGGCTGGAGGACTGGACTCGCAAGGATGCATATTTATAGTACAAGTAGCTCGGCATAGTGTCGACACTTACGAAATAATGTCGACACTCACCCCTATTATTAGTGCTAACTCGTGATTTGTCCCGGTTGGTGTATCCAACCGGGACTACGGGTTCATCTTTAGTCCCGGTTGGTGACACCATCCGGGACAAGGTACACGCCGCACGACATAATGTCGACACTCACCCCTATCATTAGTGCTGCCTGGCCCAGCCTGCCGAAATCCCTCCGCGTGGTGTCGACGATGAAAATCCTGTTTCAGAATGCTACCGTCCCATTTTTAGAACAATTCGAACAATAAAAATCCTTCGTGTGGTGTCATATTATGTTATGTGCTGAAAATCATGGCTTTCGGTCCAAATGACCGATGTTATGTGCTGAATCACGGCATAGTTTGTGATGTTGTGCCCATATTATGCATGTGTGTGGACATTGGTATGGAGAACAATGTTGCAGGAGGAAGTTTTCCTTTTTTGTCGCACGGAAAAGCCCTTTTCCATTTTCCGAGAGCAAAAAACGGGTCGTTTTGTGAAGTAACCACCAAAATGCCGTTTCAGAATGCTACCGTCCTATTTTTCTAAAATACTAGACCACCTTACATGGACTATCTCCCAACCGGGACATCTCAAACCTTTTCGTCCATCCCGGGTAAAAAGGACAAATGTCTGCCGAATCGGTAGGAAGTGGGTCTGGTTTGTACTACAGGTACATGATCTATCGCCCGTGATTTTTTGAAAAAATCATTTTTAGACTCGCAATATGTGGTTTCTTCAGAGATCCAATGCAAGTTCTAACGATGCTCGTCCCCTATCTTCATGCACACCGGTTCGACCACAGTTAGAAATTCAGATAATTCAAAACGGGCATAATAAATTCAAAAAAAATCCGAACAATGAAAATCCTTCGCGTGATGTCATATTATGTTACATAGTTGAAAGTAAAAATACCAGACTTGGTATATTGATCATGTTTCGAAAAAACCTTCACAAAATGACCTATCATGTTCAAGGTTTTATGGCTTTTGGTCCAAATGACCGATGTTATGTGCTGAATCGCGTCATAGTTTGTGATGTTGTGCCCATATTATGCATGTGTGTGGACATTGGTATGGAGAACAATGTTGCAGGAGGAAGTTTTCCTTTTTTGTCGCACGGAAAAGCCCTTTTCCATTTTCCGAGCGCAAAAAACGGGTCGTTTTGTGAAGTAACCACCAAAATGCCGTTTCAGAATGCTACCGTCCCATTTTCCTAAAATACTAGACCACCTTACATGGACTATATCCCAACCGGGACATCTCAAACCTTTTCGTCCATCCCGGGTAAAAAGGACAAATGTTTGCCGAATCGGTAGGAAGTGGGTCCGGTTTGTACTACAGGTACATGATCTATCGCCCGTGATTTTTTGAAAAAATCATTTTTAGACTCGCAATATTTGGTTTCTTCAGAGATCCAATTCAAGTTCTAAAGATGCTCGTCCCCTATCTTCATGCACACCGGTTCGACCATAGTTAGAAATTCAGATAATTCAAAACAGGCATAATAAATTCAAAAAAAATCCGAACAATGAAAATCCTTCGCGTGGTGTCATATTATGTTACATAGTTGAAAGTAAAAATACTAGACTTGGTATATTGATCATGTTTCGAAAAAGCCTTCACAAAATGACCTATCATGTTCGAGGTTTCATGGCTTTCGGTCCAAATGACCGATGTTATGTGCTGAATCACGGCATAGTTTGTGATGTTATGCCCATATTATGCATGTGTGTGGAAATTGGTATGGAGAACAATGTTTCAAGAGGAAGTTTTCCTTTTTGTGGCACGGGAAATCCCTTTTCCATTTTCCGAGCGCAAAAAACGGGTCGTTTTGTGAAGTAACCACCAAAATGCCGTTTCAGAATGCTACCGTCCCATTTTCCTAAAATACTAGACCACCTTACATGGACTAACTCCCAACCGGGACATCTCAAACCTTTTCGTCCATCCCGGGTAAAAAGGACAAATGTCTGCCGAATCGGTAGGAAGTGGGTCCTGTTTGTACTACAGGTACATGATCTATCACCCGTGATTTTTTGAAAAAACCATTTTTAGACTCGCAATATGTGGTTTCTTCAGAGATCCAATGCAAGTTCTAATGATGCTCGTCCCCTATCTTCATGCACACCGGTTCGACCATAGTTAGAAATTCAGATAATTCAAAACGGGCATAATAAATTCAAAAAAAATCCGAACAATAAAAATCCTTCGCATGGTGTCATATTATGTTACATAGTTAAAAGGAAAAAAATACCAGACTTGGTATATTGATCATGTTTCGAGAAAACCTTCACAAAATGACCTATCATGTTCGAGGTTTCATGGCTTTCGGTCCAAATGACCGATGTTATGTGCTGAATCACGGCATAGTTTGTGATGTTGTGCCCATATTATGCATGTGTGTGGACATCTTCCTGCCATTTCCTAAAATACTAGACCACCTTACATGGACTATCTCCCAACCGGGACATCTCAAACCTTTTCGTCCATCCCGAGTAAAAAGGACAAATGTCTGCCGAATCGGCAGGAAGTGGGTCCGGTTTTTTCCGCCATTTTTTCCCGCCATTTTTTCCCGCCATTTCTTCCCGCCAGTTTTTCCCGCCGGTTCTTCCCGCCAGTTCTTCCCTCGAGTTATCTTCCTGCCATTTCTCACTATATATATGTAGGGTTGGCCTCCACTGTCATTGCACATCTCTAGACTCATATCTGCAACCTCATCACTCTTTCCCATGACTTCCACCATAGCACTAACTCCCAGGGAGGCGGAGGCTCTTTGCGCCTCGAACTACCCCTGCCCGCCTGGCTACTGTGTCCCCGTCGGCTAGATGCTGAGCGCCGGAGGCATGCCGGTTCCTCCTGTCCCTCTAGGTGTGGCACGTCGGATGGCCATCACGAACCACTACTACTTCGAGCTCACGCCGGAGCAGCGGAGGAATCCCAGATGGCATCCCGACTATTTCCCGACTTGGGAAGCCTTCTTCGTGGATCGGCGTGAGAGGACGCTCGCCAGGCACGAGGAGGACGGCCCACCTCCTCCAAACTTCAACGAGGCCGGCCGTCGGCTGTGGTGGCGCGACCGGTCTCTCTAGAGTGTCATGGCCTACGACACGGCCGCTGACTCTAGCCCCCGCCTGTGCTACCCTCAAGTCCAGCCCACTCGTACTCAGCCTTCAAGGTTCAACTACGGCGACCCCGACGACGACAGCGACGACGGCCACGGGGAGTACGACGACTACAGTGGCGAGTATTACAGGTGTAGGCAGGAGCATGACTGAATCATTCCAACATCGCAAAACAAGTTCGGCCGATTGTGGCTTAATCTGGCCATGTATCTTAATTTTCAGTTCTTCTATGTAACTTTGTGTTAGTTGCGTTATGTACTTTAATTCCAGTTCTATCCTAATCAAATTTTCTTTCCGCCCATTATTTTCCGTCCTTTTTTTCCGCCCATTAATATATAAAAAATATAAGTTAATACAAATCCAAATTAAAAACAGAAAATGGTTTTGAATTACTTATTCAAATCCAAACACTTTTTATGTTTAAAGTTTTTCTAAATTCCAAATTAATATAAAAAAAAAATAAGTTAATTCATTTTTAATTGTAAATGGTTCCTATTTTAAATGGTTACATTAATTATTTTTTAACACAGAAAATGGTTTTGAATTATTTATTCAAATCCAAACACTTTTTATGTTTAAAGTTTTTCTAAATTCCAAATTAATATTCAAAAAATATAAGTTAATTCATTTTTAATTTTAAATGGTTACATTAATTATTTTTTAAAAACAGAAAATAGTTTTGGATTATTTATTCAAATGCAAACACTTTTTATGCTTAATTTTTTTCTAAATTCCAAATTAATATTCAAAAAATATAAGTTAATTCATTTTTAATTTTAAATGGTTCATAGTTTAAATGGTTACATTAATTATTTTTAAAAACAGAAAATGGTTTTGAATTAGTTATTCAAATTCAAACACTTTTTATGTTTAAAGTTTTTCTAAATTCCAAAGTAATTATAATTTAAAAAACATTACAAATTTAAACCCCAAAATAAAAAATAAGGCGGGAACAAAGAGAAAAAACCTGAAAAAATTTGAAAACAGGGGCATATGTCCCGGTTGGAGCCACCAATCGGGACTAAAGACCCCCTGCGCGCACGCCCCTTTATCTGCTGAAAAAATTGAAGTATACGTCCCGGTTGGTGGCTCCAACCGGGACGTATGACCCTTTAGTCCCGGTTGGAGCCACCAACCGGGACGTATGCTCCCTGCTTTATAACTTGCGCGCCTCTTCTTCTTCCCCGTCTCATTTCGCTGCTTCTCATCGACGCGCGCACAGGAACGCCGCCCCCGATCCCCACGACGCCGACAGGCTGCCCGCGCCCGCCGTCGTCGTCAGCGCCGCCGCCTCCGCCTCCGCGCCAGCGTCGCCCGTGTCCAGCGTCGTCCGCCGCATCTCCCTCTCCTCCCCGACCGCCGCCGCATCTCCCTCTCCTCCCGCATCCACCACCGCCGCGGGTACCATGCATGAACGACCAAGGGCCCTTCCTTTTAGTGTGTATTGCATGCATGCATATATTAGATTTTAGGTGTATGTATAGTATATATTATTTAGATTTTAGGTTATATTATTTAGATTTAGGATTTTAGGTGTATGTATATTATTTAGATTTTAGGTGTATGTATATATTTATATTTAGGATTTTAGGTGTATGTATATATTATTTAGATTTTAGGTGTATGTATATATTTAGATTTAGGATTTTAGGTGTATTTTTATATTATTTAGATTTTAGGTGTATGTATATATTTAGATTTTAGGTGTATGTATATATTATTTAGATTTTAGGTGTATGTTATTAGATTTTGATGATTATTTTAGTTGATATGATCCTCTCTGTATCGAGCCCGCGTTGTATGCCTCACCCCGCCGCCGCAGTTGTGCTCGCCGCCGGCGAGTCCCTCGACCAAATGGTCCAGCGCTGCCAATTTGTGGTCCCCCTCGATGAGCCGCGTCGAACGAGCGCAGTCTCGCTCGCTCGCGTGCCCGCAATCGACACCGGCGTCGCCCACCCGAGGATCCCCATTGCTGATGTCATGCTAACATCAGCATGAGGCAATATAACATGGAGCCCAGCCGCCAGTGGCTGGGGGTAGCTTCTGCCCGGGTGACAAATGACCTCACCCCTGTGCTGATGTCACTGTGATGCAATAATTCCATTTAAATTGATTAAACAACTTTCATAACAAGTTTAATTAGAAGAATATAGTAACCCCTCACAGGTGATTCCGGAGTTTCTCCGAGTTAGGGTTTTCACCCCTCGGAACCCCGATTAATTGTCGAGCATGCTTTAGGGTTACATTTAAATGCAATTCAACTTGTCATATCATCATACTTGCTTGAGCATTGCATCGATGCCATGTGTTGATTGTTTCCCTTTCTTTCCGGTGTTTGGTTCTTCCCGGTAGAATACGATATCGAGATCGATCGAAGCCAGAGATCAACACCGTTGAAGCTCAAAGACAAATACTTGACCAACTGTAATCAAGTCAAGTACAAGGATCATGAAGCTCTGCTTTCGGCTATCAACAGGCAAAGGAAAGCATAGACCTACCATGATATAATCCTATGATTTCGAAAGCATTTCAATTCTTGCCATGATGCATACAATTCCACTGTGGTCTTTTATCGATAGATAGAGTGTCCTATCTGTTGCATTACTCCCTTTAATCTTATATTACATGATCCACTGCTCATAGCATATTAGGTTTATTAGTTTGGATTATTAGGTTTATTATTAGTTAGGTATTATTAGGTTTATTAATTAGTTTGGTATTATTAGTCTTCGGCCCCACTGGTCAGTCACTATGGGTAGCCCCAGACCCGATTCACATTGTCAAGCAACTTAAAAACCCTATCTTAGATAAGGAATCATTAATACCCCTTAGGTGCATGTGGGTTCGACGATGTGCCTTCGCCAGGGCATTCCAAACCCTCTTAAATCAATTCCAATATGGTATTTCGTTAGTATCTAGTGTTACCTATCTGCTGGATAGTTTCCCTTTTGTAGCCTTATACTCATGTTCCCCTCTCATATGCATCCGAAGTTTCTCCGAACTAGGTTTTACACCCCTCGGAACTCCGGAATATTGATTTTAGTTGATTTTAGCTAGAGTTACCTATCTACTACACAGTTTCCTTTTTGTAGCTAGGTTTAGGGTTTAGGGTTTCTCTTCATTTTTATTATTGTGTATGTATATATTAGGGTTTCTCTGAATTAAGGTTTATATCTCTCAACACCATACCTAACTTCCCTTAGCCGCTTTGACTTATTCGTTTTTCCACCTATGCAGAAAATATGGACCCACACGTCAGAGACGAAGAAAAGGAAGAGTTGATCCAAGGTGTGATCCGCGGGGAAGAAAATTTAGATGTATCAACATTTCTGAACAACTCCGGTGAGGGTGATCCTCTTTTTGCCGGAATAGACAACTTGTTTGAGGTTGAAGGTGTTGCCTTCCGTGAGGGAGAAGGCGATGCCTTGTGTAATCGAGAAGACGACCGCTCTAGCGAGGTGCATGTAATATAATTAATTCATTAATTAATCATCTGCTATCTATATAGAAATAGTAACGACGATCTTTCTTCTTTTAGCCCTCCGGATCGAACAAATCTACTGAAAAGAGCAGACGAGGCCCAACCAAAAAGTTGCAAGACCATGAGAGGTTCAGGATCGAAGATGTCGCTGAAGACGGCAAACCGACGGCTCCCGAAGTTGTCGCACAGAAATTTGTGGCACAATGCGGAGTAATCGTTAGGGACTTAATCCCGATCACCATTCGAAATTGGAATAGGCCTGCTGATGTGGAAGAAGAGGGAACATGTTTATTTGTCCCTAACCACGCCAAAGATTTACTGTGGAAGAGGCTCATGGTTAATTTCAAATTACCGAAGATAGAGCTGGACCCAAATGCGGAGGATCCAGTTGAGGACGCCTTAGAACATGGGAGAGCCATGGAGGCTAAGGTCAGGGAGTGGGCTTTGAAGAAGATGGCCCAGTGTTTCACCAACTGGAAGAAAAGATTGCACCTTGACTATGTCATGAAAGAGAAGACTCCCGATTTCAAGAATATTCAGTTTGAGAAGATAAAACCATTCTGGGCTAAGTTTGTGGAATACAAGACATCAGAAAAAGCTAAGAAAATATCTGCAACGAATAAGCTGAATGCTGCTAACAAGAAGTATCACCATACTATGGGGCAAGGTGGCTACAGGGCTGGCATTCCTAAGTGGGAGAAACTTGAGAATGAACTGCGTGCTAAAAAGATCACCCCAGAGACAGACGATTGGGTAGAACGTGCAAGGAATTGGTTTTACGGGCATGGGGGCACGTTGGACTCGGAAGGGAAGTGTATATATAACATACGACATAAAGAAGACCCCTTGCCAATCGAGAAGATGAGAAAAGCAGTAAAGGCTGTTAAAGATGGGGACTTCATTCCCGATAGAGAGAATGATGAGCTCACGCTCTCCCTTGGAAATAAGGAACATGGTGGACGAACACGAGGCACAAGCGGCTCCAAACCATGGAGGATTGGGTTTCCCGAAGAGAGGAAGAAATATCCTGATAGAAGCCGTCAGAGGAGAAAGGACAGGGCGGAAGTTGAAGCAGATATTCAGAAAGAGCGAATGCGTATAATTGAAGAACGAATCAAGGAACAACAAGATGAAATTAACGCACTTAAAGAGCAAAGTACTACCGGCCCATCTCAGCAGCACACCGCATTCGATGCTACCAGCCTATCGAATAATCGAAAAAGCAGTGTGGCTTCCACCGAGGTCCCGGGTGATGACAATGGCGATGCCGTTGGTGCACCGACGATGGCTCCTGTTGGCTACCCACTGGATGATATCACAGAGATGACACACTGCGAGCTACATGTCAAAGTTGTGAACATATCAATGAAGGTGGCGGTCGACTAGGCCTTACCAATTGGACCCACACCAACTTACCACTGTCGTCCGGTTCCAGAGGGCTACGCTGTTGTCGGGGTGGATGAAATCATGCCCACCTTTGAAGTTTTGAAGCTTGACTACCCTGCAGGTGAAGGGGATGTGACTGAACTGGGAGACGCAAAAAACGTCACCATTCTATGGCCAAAGGAATGTATCGTGCTTCGAAATCACACGCCAAGGCCATCTTCGCCGTCGCCTCACCCGTCTCCAGCGAGGTCGTCGCCGCCGCGGCAGCCGTCTTCGCTGCCTCACCCGTCTCCAGCGAGGTCGTCGCCGCCGCGGCAGCCGTCTTCGTCGCCTCACCCGGCTCCGTCGCCTCACCAATCTCCGGCGCAGCCATCGCCGCGGGAGCCATCGCCGGCGCCTTAGGATAAAAAGCATAAGCGTACCGCTACTCTGCGTCTTGGTAAGCGATCGCCGAAACGTAAACAAGAGCCTCTTCCAAAAGTACCAAAGGTTCCTCCCAAGAGAGCTTATGACTGTACTGAAGAGGAGACTGCGGCGATCGTTGATGCGGAAACGACAGCGTTTTTCGCTAAGCTGAGGCGGCCGAAAGAGCCAGAGTTCCCCAGCACCAAAGAAGAAAAAGCCAAAGTGTTGAAAATGCTAAAGTCTCTTCATCAACCCGAGCCAAAGCTGTCATCAGACTATGAGCGTTCTATTCTCAAGTCACATGCGGCACAAAAAGCCTCGAAGAGCAGTACTGATGCAAGCGAGAAATCTGTTGCCTAGCTCGGAGAACAAGCAAAACAATCTTGCGCCCCTCTCAAGGGGATTTCCCAAACCAATGTGGGATCGAGCAAATATGGGGCCAAAGAGCAGTATGATCCAGAGGTAGTTGCACAATACGGAGAAGCTGCTGCTGCTCAAGGTATGAGTATTGCCCAGTACTTATCCTAGTTAGAGTACTTCCCCGTGAGTGAAGTAGCATACAAATACCAGTACAACAAACCTCTCGTCAAACCTGAGGAGGTAAATAATCTTCCAACAAAAATGCGAAGATTGCATAACTGGTCTTGCATGCCACAAAGGTCGGGGCTAACTGGATAGTGCTAAAGGTTACAAAAAAGCATTATGGGAAAGATATAGATGACATGATATCCATTGAATTTGATAAACTATTTCAATTATTCAATCAAGACGCCTTGGACAAATCGATCATCAGTGCCTATTGTCTATAAGTACTAATTCTGTAATTAATTTAGTCTCCAGCTATCTCACCTTGTTTATTGCATGTATATAATCATACTGTAATATGCAGAATGAAGATTCTCGAATGCAGCAGAGGACAAATCTATGACATTGGCTTCATTGACCCATATTGGGTTCATCAAGCTAATCTCAAAACAAACCCCCAGGATACGGAGGATAATATAGTACACGCGTTAAGGTTTCAAGAAACCAAAAGGGAAATACTATTTCCTTACAACTTCCAGTGAGTGTTATTGTCTTGTATACACTTTCTATTTCGCTTACTCGATGTTAACTATATAATTGATTAGTTATGCATTCGCAGCTACCACTATATTCTGTTAATCATTCAACTTGACAAAGGGCGTGTACTAGTCATGGACTCGAAACATAAACCCCTTGAGACGTGGAAGGACATGCATATACTTCTCCAGCGGTAATTATAATCATTACGACACTATATCGGCAACGTTCGTGAATTTTATGATATCAAGTAATTAATAACTTATTTTATTCGTTTTCTTCGCCGGGCAGCGCTTGGAAAAGGTTCACCAAAAAGGCTAGGGGTGTTTGGAAAGAGGAGATTACATTTGAAGCACTAGATGTAAGCACCACTAGCTATATCCGCGCATCTCTTTGATTCTAGTTTTGATACAGTTATTATCATGCTTGATTATTATTTTGATTGAACTATGTTCTCGTAAAGTGCCTGATGCAGGGACCAGGTAACAATCTATGTGGATACTATGTTTGCGAGTTCATTCGGCAGACGTGCGATGAGAAGGGCAGAAATTTAGAGCAACTCCACGTACGTAAACAATTTCCATAGTTTTTAATTACAATCAAATTGTGTTTAGTTTCATTCATATAGGCTGACTTCTTTTTTAAATCAGATCGAACGTCTACGGGACGGTCTTCTGCCAAAGGATCGCGTACAAGCAATTCAGGAGAAATTGGCGGGATTCTTGGATGCGGAAGTCCTAGACCCAAAAGGTGAATACTATTCGGCTGTATATAGACAATAGGGATTGTACAAAGAGCAACTTTTGTATGTAGTGCATGAACTCGATCGGTGTATCGAATGTAATATTGTCATGATGATCTTGTGTAATATAATGGTTACTTCATTGATGAGTGCAAAACACTAAATAAACAATAAATCAACCTAAATGAATTCTCTGCCGCGGCACAAAAAGTGGCCAAAATGCTGTCGCGGCAACAAAAGTTGCCAAAATGAATTCTCTGCCGCGGCAGAGAAATGTGCCAAATCTCTGCCGTGGCAGAAGGCTATTTGTCCCGGTTCGTGTTACGAACCGGGACGGTTGCTCCACCCCCCTCGCCCTCTGCCGCTGCCACGTGTACACCCATTTGTCCCGGTTGGTGGGGCAACCGAGACTAAAGGTTAGGGCTTTAGTCCCGATTGCCCCGTCCCGGTTGGGCAACCGGGACTAATGCCCCTTACCAACCGGGACGCATGGCACGCTTTCTACTAGTGACCATGAACTAATCATCAACATCAATCACGATCTCTAGATCTTGAGTAAGCCCTAAACTAATACTAAGAACGCCCAAACTACCTCTAATAATCACGTAACACCACTAGTTCATATAGTACTATAAGAGCCTAAGAACATCAGACTTAGGAATTGAAAGGGAGAGCCAACAGTAGAAATTAGAGTAGAGAAGGAGAAGAGAGTAGAGAGTGGGTAGAAATGTTAGCTTGCCCGAACAGGAGCCAAGCTCATCGATGTCTGGAGAGGAGGAAGAAGCACCACGGTGAAAGCGGTATAGGGAGCACCTAGGGGAGGGCGCGTCGACCTGCACTAGCCAGACCAGCACCAAGACGATGATAGAGAAACACTCCAACGCCAAGAAGAAGTTGGAGCACCACCGAATCCCACGATGAAGCCATGTGAAAACCCTAGGTCTAGGTGAGGATTAGGGTTAGCTTGAGGAGAGCACAAGAGCCAAATATAATTGGATAAAAAGATAAAGCGGAACGAGAGGAGTATTTAGTCCAGGGAACGACGGCATAGCTGGCCGAAGACGACCAAAGAGAGCCAGCGGTAGCGACAACAGAGTCACCGGAGAGAGAGAGAGAGAGAGAGAGAGAGAGAGAGAGAGAGAGAGAGAGAGAGAGAGAGAGAGAGAGAGAGAGAGAGAGAGAGAGAGAGAGAGAATTTTATGATATCAAGTAATTAATAACTTATTTTATTCGTTTTCTTCGCCGGACAGCGCTTGGAAAAGGTTCACCAAAAAGGCTAGGGGTGTTTGGAAAGAGGAGCTTACATTTGAAGCACTAGATGTAAGCACCACTAGCTATATCCGCGCATCTCTTTGATTCTAGTTTTGATACAGTTATTATCATGCTTGATTATTATTTTGATTGAACTATGTTCTCGTAAAGTGCCTGACGCAGGGGCCAGGTAACAATCTATGTGGATACTATGTTTGCGAGTTCATCTGGCAGACGTGCGATAAGAAGGGCAGAAATTTAGAGCAACTCCACGTACGTAAACAATTTTCATAGTTTTTAATTACAATCAAATTGTGTTTAGTTTCATTCATATAGGCTGACTCCTTTTTTAAATCAGATCGAACGTCTACGGGACGGTCTTCTGCCAAAGGATCGCGTATGAGCAATTCAGAAGGAATTGGCGGGATTCTTGGATGCAGAAGTCCTAGACCCAAAAGGGGAATACTATTCGGCTGTATATAGACAATAGGGATTGTACAAAGAGCAACTTTTGTATGTAGTGCATGAACTCGATCGGTGTATCGAATGTAATATTGTCATGATGATCTTGTGTAATATAATGGTTCCTTCATTGATGACTGTAAAACACTAAATAAAGAATAAATCAACCTAAATGAATTCTCTGTCGTGGCACAAAAAGTGGCCAAAATGCTGCCGCGGCAACAAAAGTTGCCAAAATGAATTCTCCTTCGCGGCAGAGAAATGTGCCAAATCTCTGCCGCGGCAGAAGCCTATTTGTCCCGGTTCGTGTTACGAACCGGGACGGTTGCTCCACCCCCCTCGCCCTCTGCCGCTGCCACGTGTACACCCATTTGTCCCGGTTGGTGGGGAAACCGGGACTAAAGGTTAGGGCTTTAGTCCCGATTGCCCTGTCCCGGTTGGGCAACCGGGACTAATGCCCCTTACCAACCGGGACGCATGGCACGCTTTCTACTAGTGACCATGAACTAATCATCAACATCAATCACGATCTCTAGATCTTGAGTAAGCCCTAAACTAATACTAAGAACGCCCAAACTACCTCTAATAATCACCTAACACCACTAGTTCATATAGTACTATAAGAGCCTAAGAACATCAGACTTAGGAATTGAAAGGGAGAGCCAACAGTAGAAATTAGAGTAGAGAAGGAGAAGTGAGTAGAGAGTGGGTAGAAATGTTAGCTTGCCTGAACGGGAGCCAAGCTCATCGATGTCTGGAGAGGAGGAAGAAGCACCACGGTGAAAGCGGTATAGGGAGCACCTAGGGGAGGGCGCGTCGACCTGCACCAGCCACACCAGCACCAAGACGATGACAGAGAAACACTCCAACGCCAAGAAGAAGTTGGAGCACCACCGAATCCCACGATGAAGCCATGTGAAAACCCTAGGTCTAGGTGAGGATTAGGGTTAGCCTGAGGAGAGCACAAGAGCCAAATATAATTGGATAGAAAGACAAAGCGGAACGAGAGGAGTATTTAGTCCAGGGAACGACGGCATAGCTGGCCGAAGACGACCGAAGAGAGCCAGCGACGGCGACAACAGAGTCACCGGAGAGAGAGAGAGAGAGAGAGAGAGAGAGAGAGAGAGAGAGAGAGAGAGAGAGAGAGAGAGAGAGAGAGAGAGAGAGAGACGGTTGGTACAATCGAACCATTCGGTTGGACCATTGGAGCCATGGGCAAAATAGTAATTTCATAATTACTGCAAATTTCCATTTAATCAAAACCATCTTAAACATTGAGCAAAATAAAATAAAAATGGGGGAAAAGATAAAAAATATAACAATTCTAAATCCCTTTTTCCTAGAATTGTTAAAATACTTTTCTGTCAACAAAATTTAAAAGTTTATTGATTCGCAACATGGTTTAGCCACCATAGCGGGCGTCTCAAGAGATAGGTCGCCGCCATTTGTCTCATCGTTGTCTCATTGGCCGCGAGAGATGGGTAGACAGATTTAGTGCTCAAAATTACATCTTGGAGGCGTCTCATACAGCAGCAGGCAGACCAAGTCGTGTGTCTCTCTTCCGCTTGCATGCCATACTTTGTTCTAACTAAAGAATTTATGCACTAGTTAATTATTTTAAAAAACCGATCTGATGGAAAGGAGCTATGCAGTGTATTTATATTTAATACTTTTTCTCACGTCTAGTCTATTTTAATCCTTAACGTAGGATAAGAGTAGGCCACAGAATCTTTTTTTTCCTTTTTTATTACTGTATGAGCAGGATCTTAAGTTACAAGATAGTCATCGAGCTATTACCCGTTTTGATAGAAGTTAGAATAGATGGAGAGAGTGCCAGTTTCTTCATGACCCTGATATGGTCAAATCCGCCCCTATGAGACGCCAATATGTACAATATCAAAAATTAGTAAAACTTGCAAACACTTTTTTCTCATGTTCACACCGGGTGCAGAAACGTCACCCTCATCCTCAGGACCTCACATCATCGTTAATACTTTTCATCCTCTAGTCCATCACGCTTGCCTCATGACCGATGGTCTTTAGTTAAGCTTATCAACATGATCGATGCAAATTATTGTGGTCACCTTCAGGCGACTCTTCTGGCGCGCTACTTTGATCAAAACAGCGCATCCATTTAATGTACGTCAAAAAAATGTTGTTTGCATTTAATGGACATAGGTAGCAAGTAATGGTCCAGATCAAAGCATAATTGCATTTTCAAGACCGAAATTAGCTCACATTATCTCCGTAAACAGTAGACCTCCCAAAGTGTGAAGTATGAGTGCGTCGTTTTGGCATCCAGACTGGACATTACAAAAAGCGTGTTTCAAAGTCTTAAAGATTGTGAAAAATATATATACATGGAAGTAGTGATTTATGCTTCAAGCAAATTTTAACTCAGAATTATTTGTATTATGTGCTACATAAAAAGAACCAAGTTATAGAGCTGTATGCGAACAGTGAACCTTCGAATCTACTCTCTCCGTTTCAAAATATAAGATGTTTTATGTTTATGAAGAGAATGTATTTGGACTTGTTTTAGTATGTAGATTCACTCTAAACATGAGTGAACCTATATACTAAAAGTAGTCTAGATACATTTACTTCACAAAGCTAAAACATCTTATATTTTGAAACGGAGCGAGTAGTCAGTTTTTGTTTTTTCTATGTGGCACAGGTTACAATTTTTCTGGGGTTGAAGTTTTGCACACTTAAAGTTTAATCATTTCTTACATGTACAGATTTTCTTCTGGATTTATTGGGACTTCGACATTCATTTTCAACAGTTCAAAATAAAAGGCTACATCAAGCCCGAGTTCCAAATGCAATTAGCATGTAGATGTATTAATGCATGCCATGTTATTAAAAGGAAGAAACTATGATGTATATCATATCATGATATTGCAATATAGCACATCTTAAGAGGAAACTCTACAACTATGGCTCCTGCAAATTAATAAATAACATTGTCTAAGATACCACAAAACCCCCAAATGGAGTCGAGCTTGAGGTAGTCCTTTATTCTCAGATTTTTTAAAAAAAATATTCAAGTTTCAAAAATTATGAAAAAAGCTTACATGTATTCAATGATGCATAGTACGAACATGCAAAGTCTCAGTGTGAAATATTTTATATGGCTACACATAAATGACAAAATCATATTGAACTGTGCATAGTAAATAGCGCATATCTCAAAAGTACAAAATTAGTAATTTCTTTCTATAGTGTATAGTGCACATTTCAAAACTATTAAATTTGTCAGATTTTAAAAACTTCTGTAGCAAAAAAATCAAACAATTTATATTAAGGTTTTGCATGCTTCTGGAATACATCATTAACTACATCCATTTTCTCAAAAAAATTGAAACTTGTAATTATGTCTTTAAACATTTTGAAATTTTTTGTTACTTGGTAAGACGGAACTAGGCGCGTGTTGGGTCCATGCCCCTCTATGTTGGACTTTTTCAGAAAGCCCCCTATTAAGTATGTTAAAGGGCTATATTGTAGTTTAGTGACAGGATCTAGGAGCGACGATGGTGCAGATAGAATCTCTGTAGTGAAGCGCATGGCCAAGATCTGTTGAAGGAGGAGATCCAACGGTTGAGGCCACACACACCCTGAAAGCCCAGCATCCTGAGCTACAATATATTCTTTAGATGTGGACCTATCCCAAATACGCTAAAATTTGCATATATGGGCCCTCCAAGTAATCTAGTGTTCACATGGCCTCTCCATGCAGTATTCTTGGCTCCATCCCTCTTACTCGGCCTCCATTTTTTCCGCTCTCAAGATACCTGATATCACGTGGTATAAAGGTAATAGAATGAACTAATATTGTGCATGTTGAGTGTTCGGTGGAGTTTGCCAACTTGTTGTGTATGCGTATGTGATTTGCGAGTAGCGGCACATTGTATTAGCGGCACATGCGTATGGTTGACTAGTCCTGATTATGACTTCTCTAGTAGTTGCAAACTTAGTTTTTATCATGCAAGAAAACATGCTATGCTTAGTTGGCGCCACATCATGGCCCTATAACTCTACCACGCCACTATAACATCACCAATATGTGGCTCTCCTAGTCCTAGCTAGTCTCCTTCATGGTTATTATGTCTATGTTTTATATCCGATGGGGAATAGAGGAATGACCAGGAGACTTGTTCTTCATCTACGAAAAAAGCTTCTTCCTCATGCCATTCAACGTGTTCACAAAAAATAACTAAAGTATCAGTCCGTTCCTAAATATAAAACTTTCCCACAGTTCAAATTAATCTGCTGGAACATCATATATTAAGGAACACAAGTTTTTAGTGTATGTGTTCTAAATGCCCAACTATGCATCTAATGTGTATTAAATAAGGTATAGAGTTCACTTTATACCAAACAAATTTGTTGGGAATTCTTGGTTCATGATTTTGTTTTTTGCTAATTTGATTTCACTCTCAAAAAAAGTCCCAAACTATATAGGAAGAACAATAGATGAAATAGTCCATTTAGTGAAATTACTATAGTAGACCCAAAATAATAGAACACTTGCAAATAAAACGTAGGAAATGTGAAGAGATCTTAATAGTGTCAGCCTAACACCTCACCCCCCCCACACACACACACACACACATCTTGTTTTTTATCCATTGCAGTTACTCCCTATGTTTCTCAAAAAATGCATATAAGTTTGAGTCAAAGTCAATTGTATAAAGTTTGATAAACTATATATCAATATATATATATATCAATATTAGAATAGCAAGTGCATATCATATGATAATTTATTCTATGTCGATTCTAGTAATATTGATTTGATATATATATTTATATTTTTATCATTTACCTAGTCAAGGTTTGACTTGGACCAAAACTTATATGAAATGTATTGAATAACTTTGTGGAGTCATTGGGGCTCCCTTGGCATGTGATTCACATATAAATTAGTACTTACGTTCCAAAATATAAGCCTTTCTAGCTGTTCAAATTGAACTGCAAGAAAGGCTTAAATGTTGGAATGGAGGCAATACATGATTGTTACTTTGTCATTCCATCATATTCAATGCAAGTTGACATATGCAACAAACCAGGTCCTACTCACATGCGCATAGCATTCCTGTTGGAAATTCCAACAAGACAACATATGGAGTATTATGGTTGGAAGAATTAATACAATGTTAGACCATTGATTACGAGTTTTTGATTCAAAGTCTAAGTAAACTAATAAAAATAACGTGATATAATTCAATGAAATTTCATGACACTAAATTAGAAAAGGGACGCCTCATCTAAGAGGAACTCAGATTCTCAGGATGCTATTTATTTATTTTTTTACAATAATTTAAGTTAATTTATTGATTTTCTTGAAAATTTTATTCTAAAACTAGGAATTATGTCGCTTCTAAGAAAACTAAGAATTTTGTGGAGTTAATTCCCCAAAATTTTGAAAAAATCAAGTTAATTCATGATTTTTGAAATTCAAATTGTAAATACTCCACAACATAGGTTTATTCCACATTGTTAATTCCGGAAAGTTTAAGATATACATAATATTTACCTAACATGTATATGAAGTTACATACCCTTGTCAAACAGGATATGTGCCTGAAATTGTTAACATCTTGAAATGGGCGAGAGCAACAAACAAAACTTCTCGTAGAAAAAAGAACAAAAAAACTCCATAGGCCCACAACTACCATCATTAGGGGCTAAAGTAACACATACTCACTCTGTTAGAGATTATTAGGCCAGAGTTTTTTTTCATATGTTCTAAAATTATTAGATCGGAGACTTAACTCCCCTTAATTCCTGTGGGAGAATTAATTTCCACATCATGGATATACCTATTTAGTATATCCCAAACACTATTTCCACCCAACATAACACGTACCTAAGATTCCTAATGGGCATTGGAGCAATGACCAGGAGATGTGTTCTTCATCTACGAAAAGCTTCCTCCTCATGTCATCCATTGTGTTCACGCAAAAATAACTAAAATATATATCTATCGGTATCTAACATTCTCATAGTTCAAATCAACCGGCCAGAACTTCATATATTACGGAACATATGCAATTGAACTAAAGAATATGTAGTTCACTTTATACCCAAAGCATCATGCCGAGAATTCTTGGTTAGTGTTTTTTTGTTTTCGTTAATTTGGTTTTGCTCTCATAAAATGTACCAAACTATATAACAAAAACTTATACGAAATAGTCCATTGAATTAAATTACTATAGGAGACCCAAAACAATAGGACACTTGCAAATAAAGGATAGGAAATGTAAGTCAGCCCTGCACCTCTTTTTTTATCCATTGCAGCTACTCACTATGTTTCTCAAAAATGCATATAAGTTTGGGTCAAAGTCAATTTGTGTAAAGTTTGATAAACTACACATAAATATATCAGTCTTAGAATACAAGTGCATACCATATGATAATTTATTATATATAGGCCAGTAATATCGATTTGATGATTTGATATAGATGTTAGATATTTTTTTCTCATTTACTTAGTCAAGGTTTGACTTTGATCAAAAATTATATGCAATGCGTTGAGTAACTTTGTGGACACACCGGGGCTCCCCTGGCATGTGATTAATATATAAATTATATGGTAGTTTTTTTGTCATTCAAACATATTCAATGCAAGTTCACATATGCAACCAAATAGGTCATATTCAGAGCAAGTACAATAAGACCTATTTAGCTGGTTATAAGAAGTAAAATTTTATATTTTCCTTAGTAGGACGAGAAAGAAGAGGAGAGATTAAGAGCTAGCTGCAGCACATGTTCCTAGACACTATATGCGTAGTGAGGTGGGTCATGTACTAATAAAGTTGTAGTTTCTTTTACCTAACTATTGTACTCCCTCTATTCGAAAATAGGTTACTTGGATTTGTCTTGAATGTATATAGACGTATTTTGATGTATAGATATATTTAAATCCAAACAAAGTCAAGTCACTTATTTCTGGAGGGGCACTAAGTTGCATGGCAATGACATATAGACAACATTGGTCTTTACTATTGAACTTGCTCTCACATGTGCATACCGTTCTCGTTAGAATTTTTTTATTGTTTGTGAAATCTCGTTGGAAATTTGAACCAGAAAAAAAGTGGAGTTGTATTATGGTTGGAAAAATTAATATAATGACCATTGATTCCGAGTTACCGTAGCACTAAGAAGAGTAGCTGTGCCTTCTTATGTAACCTGGAGACATTAAAACAGGTGGTGTCGTTTTTATTATTTTGTAATATTCATTTTTAAAGCATATTTTCTTTTCTCTCGGATTTCATTTAACTTAAAATTATACAGCATCTTCTTAAATAGGTTTTGTTTTGTCTTAAGGAATAATTTGATTACTAAATTATTGTATTTGATGCTCCAACCACATTTCACCTAAAATATCAAGTTCTTAAAGAAGGGACAATATAGTAATTTCAACAGTACTCCGATCGTCCTGTATAAAATGCCTAGCCGTGCTCTAAGGCAGGGCCAAGAACTACACCTGCGTTTGTAGTGAACTTAGCTAAGCTAGAAAAATGACGCTCAAACTCCTTGTTGAAGTGAGCCCACAGGAGTTGCTCGTATCTCTTGCCGAGCTCCAAAACCACATTCTCGGCTACGTCAAGTCCATGTCGCTCAAGTGCGCCGTGGATCTGGACATCCCGGGCGCCATCCACCGCCGCGGCGGCACCGCCACCCTGGCCGACATCGTCATCGACACCAAGGTACATCCGGCCAAAGTCGCCGACCTCCAGCGCGTGATGGAACTGCTCAGCGCTTCGGGCATCTTCAGCACCACCGCCGCCGGGGAAGACGGCGGTGCTGTCCTGTACGGGCTAACCACGACGTGCCGCTTCCTTGTCGGCTGGCGCAACTTGTCCCCCATGGTGCCCTTCTTGGCGAACCCTCTCGTAGTCTCGTCCTTCTCCAGCATGCCCGACTGGCTCAGGAGTGAGCCGGCGCCCGCAGGCGCCGGGTCCCTCTTCGAGCTGGCACATGGCTGCTCCCAGTGGGAGATGGGGAGCAAGGACGCCGAATTCAACAGCGTCATGAACAGCTCCAGGGCTGCTGATAACCAGCTCTTCCTGGAGGTCATTATTTTTGACAAGGGCCGCATCTTCCGCGGCCTGAGCTCGATCGTCGATGTCGGCGCTGCCAAGGGCGAAGGCACCAAGATCATCGCAAGTGCTTTCCCGCGCATCAAGTGCACCGTGATGGATCTTCCTCACGTTGTCGGCCAGGACGCCGACGGCGCTGGTCATGATAATCTGCAATTTGTCGCCGGTGACATGTTTCAATCAATTCCATCGGCGGATGCTGTCGTACTCAAGGTATTTATAACACATAATACATGGTTTTCACGAATACTAGTCTGTTAGCGATTGCATACTTACTCCCGAGGGAGACGGGAAAAAAAAAAGAATGGGTGCATGATCCACGGTTGTCTCACCTACATCTATCTACTTATTATGTCGCCCAAGGACGACGGGGAAATGTTGTCGTGTGGAGGAAAAGCACAGTGGATAGGGGCGTTTGAGATGGTGTGGGGGTATTCAGGGTTAAGGTGTTTATACAATACTTAGGTTTCTCCCCACTTGTTTCATAATTTTTGCCTCAACCAGCACATGTGGTCGTAGAATTCAGCATGATAAATACTCCCCCGATTTCTAGATATAAGGTGTATTTTGTTTTTTAAGGAAAAGTCCATAATATAAGGTGTATTGTGTTGTACCACTAGTCTAGATATTTTTTAGGGATTTTATTGCGTTTTCTTATTTCATGGAAAATCCTCTATTTCTCAAGTAAATTGGCCAGGGTTAATCCACTCAAAATTAAAGAACGCATGTGGAGCAAAAATCAGGAAATGAAGCGAGTAGTTTACTATACATCTAGTTTACTCAAAAAATCGGTATAGCTAGTAAACTACTCGCTTTGTTTGAGAGAGAGTAGTTTACTATATCGACAAACCTTAAAACCTCATCGGAGATGATGTTTAATACATGCTATTTGCCCTTCAATTATGTACTTATAAAATTTGCAATACAATCACTAACGTTTTTTACATCACGGTGGATATTTTCTTCACTCATCTCTTACAATTATTTTCTAATACACAACATTCGCTTATAGTGTAATGTTCCATTTCTCTTCTTTCACTAAGTTTTTTTATCTATGTCCATTCCAGAACATTTTGCATGACTATGGGCATGACGATTGTGTCAAGATACTTCAACGTTGCAAGGAAGCCATCCCTGCTAAAAATGTTGGAGGAAAGGTGATAATCATAGATATGGTTAGAGGATCAGCACACGGCGATATGAAAATAAGCGAGATGGAAGCCCTACAGAACATGTACATGATGTACACCAATGGGATGGAACGCGACGAAAGCGAGTGGAAGAGGATCTTTTCTGATGCTGGATTCAGTGATAATTACAAAATCATGCCAGTATTGGGTCCCTATTCCGTAATTGAGATCTACCCATGAATTCTCAGCGAGTTTGGACACAAAATACTTCACATGCCTGAACTCGGACATGGTCATTTGTATTTTTGCATGAATTATATGTATCGTTAATAAGCAGGCTACATGTTAACATACATGTGATGTCAGTTTACCTCTTCTTTTAAGTGTTGTTATTTGGAATTTTTAAAACTGAATTTTATGAGACTATATATCATGGTGTCATTGATGATTGGATTTTCTTTCTCTATGTCAAACGAGAAAATTATGATATTTTAATAATTGTTATTGTTCCTTTTGTAGTTTGTGCAAGAAAAACATTACATAAACAGCATACGCATTACCCAACACTTCTAAACATCGATCTACATGCCTATGCCTATACGCAGTGAAAAAAGTTTACACAATGCTTAAGGACTGCTGAGAAATCCTATCGTGTGAAACATATTTACACTACAGGAATAGGAAGCTACGTCGACGGCCAAACGTCAGGGCCGTCGGCGTAGCCATCGTCCAGACCAGCCCCGCCAAGCAGCCGTCGGCGTATCTTATGCTACGCTGACGCCTGCCCTCGGTGTAGCATCCGCCGATGGCTGCCCTCGGCGTAGCTATTTTTTCTTTTACCTCATTAAGCTTTAAAAAATCATAACTAAATCATTATAATTCAGAAAAATACAAATAATATATCAAAATTTGCAGAAAAATAAGTCCTATCTATCTACACTCAAATATTATACATTTTTAAATAAAAAGTAAGTGAAATATTATATATTATATATTATATATAGTTTAAAACGGGCATAAAAATTCAAAAACGATCGAAACAATGCGAAACCTTCGCGTGGTGTCATTATATATGACATAGTTACAAGGAAAAATATCAAACTTGGTATATTGATTATGTCTGAAAAAACCTTCACAAAATGACCTATCTCATTCGAGGTTTCTTGGCTTTCGGGTCAAATGACCAACGTTATGGCTAGAATCAAGGCATAGTTTGTGATAATGTGCCCATATTATGCATACATGTGCATCATGGAATGGAGAACAATGTTGCAGGAGGGAGTTTTACTTTTCGTCGCACCAAAAAGCCATTTTCCGAGCAAAAAAACGGACGGTTTTGTGAAGCAACCACCAAATGGATAATTCAAAATGCTACCAACACATTTTACAAAAATACTAGACCAGCTTATATGGACAATGTCCCAATAGGGGGATCTTAAACCTTTCCGTCCACCCCTAGTGAAAAAGACAAATTCCTGCCGAATCGATAGGAAATGGGTCAGATATGAACTACAGGTACATGATCCCATGCTCATGTTTTTTTATAAAAATCATTTTTAGTTTCACAATATGCTATTTTATCAAAGATCCAATACAAGTTTAGCGAGGCTCGGCCCCGAGCTAAGAATCTTCATGCCCGCCGTTCGACAAAGTTTGACGATAGTTTAAAACGGGCATAAAAAATTCAAAAACGATCAAAACAATGCGAAACCTTCGCGTGGTGTCATATTATGTGACATAGTTACTAGGAAAAATATCAAACTTGGTATATTGATTATGTCTGAAAAAACCTTCACAAAATGACCTATCTCATTTGAGGTTTCTTGGCTTTCGGGTAAAATGACCAACGTTATGGCTAAAATCAAGTCATAGTTTGTGATAATATGTCCATATTGTGCATAAATGTGTATCATGGAATGGCGAACAATGTTGCAGGAGGAAGTTTGCCATTTCGTCGCACCAAAAATCCATTTTCCGAGCACAAAAACCGGACGGTTTTGTGAAGCAACCACCAAATGGCTAATTCAAAATGCTACCAACATATTTTACAAAAATAATATACCACCTTATATGGACAATGTCCCAACAGGGGGATCTAAAACCTTTTCCGTCCACCCCTGGTGGAAAAGACAAATTCCTGCCAAATCGATAGGAAGTGGGTCAGATATGAACTACAGGTACATGATCCGATGCTCATTTTTTTTACAAAAATTATTTTTTGGTTCACAATATGCTATTTTATCAAAGAACCAATGCAAGTTTAGAGAGGCTCGGCCCCGAGCTAAGAACCTTCATGCCCGCCGTTCGACAAAGTTCGGCGATAGTTTAAAACGGGCATAAAAAATTCAAAAACGATCGAAACAATGCGAAACCTTCACGTGGTGTCATATTATGTGACATAGTTACAAGGAAAAATATCAAACTTGGTATATTGATTGTCTCTGAAAAAACCTTCACAAAATGACCTATCTCATTCGAGGTTTCTTGGCTTTCGAGTCAAATGACCAACGTTATGGCTAGAATCAAGGCATAGTTTGTGATAATGTGTCCATATTATGCATACATGTGCATCATGGGATAGAGAACAATGTTGCAGGAGGAAGTTTTACTTTTCGTCGCACCAAAAAGCCATTTTCCATTTCCCGAGCACAAAAAACGGACGGTTTTGTGAAGCAACCACCAAATGGCTAATTCAAAATGCTACCAACACATTTTACAAAAATACTAGACCACCTTATATAGACAATGTCCCAACAGGGAGATCTTAAACGTTTCCGTCCACCCCTGGTGAAAAAGACAAATTCCTGCCGAAACGATAGGAAGTGGATCAGATATGAACTACAGGTACATGATCCGATGCTCATGTTTTTTTATAAAAATCATTTTTAGTTTCACAATATGCTATTTTATCAAATATCCAATGCAAGTTTAGCGAGGCTCGGCCCTGAGCTAAGAATCTTCATGCCCGCCGTTCGACAAAGTTTGACGATAGTTTAAAACGGACATAAAAATTTCAAAAACGATCGAAACAATGCGAAAACTTCACGTGGTGTCATATTATGTGACATAGTTAGAAGGAAAAATGTCAAACTCGGTATATTGATTATGTCTGAAAAAACCTTCACAAAATGACCTATCTCATTCGAGGTTTCTTGGCTTTCGGGTCAAATGACCAACGTTATGGCTAGAATCAAGTCATAGTTTGTGATAATATGTCCATATTAGGCATACATGTGCATCATGGGATGGCGAACAATGTTGCAGGAAGAAGTTTTCCATTTCGTCGCACCAAAAAGCCATTTTCCATTTTCCGAGTACAAAAACCGGACGGTTTTGTAAAGCAACCACCAAATGGCTAATTCAAAATGCTACCAACACATTTTACAAAAACACTAGACCATCTTATATGGACAATGTCCCAACAGAGGGACCTTAAACCTTTTCCGTCCACCCCTGGTAAAAAAGACAAATTCCTGCCGAATCGATATGAAGTGGGTCAGATATGAACTACAGGTACATGATCCGATGCTCATGTTTTTTTACAAAAATTATTTTTTGATTTACAATATGCTATTTTATCAAAGATCCAATGCAAGTTTAGAGAGGCTCGGCCCCGAGCTAAGAATCTTCATGCCCGTCGTTCGACAAAGTTCGACGATAGTTTAAAACGGGCATAAAAATTCAAAAACGATCAAAACAATATGAAAACTTCGCGTGGTGTCATATTATGTGACATAGTTACAAGCAAAAATATCAAACTTGGTATATTGATTATGTCTGAAAAAAAACCTTCACAAAATGACCTATCTCATTTGAGGTTTCTCGGCTTTCAGGTCAAATGACCAACGTTATGGCTAGAATCAAGGCATAGTTTGTGATAATGTTCCCATATTGTACATACATGTGCATCATGGGATGGAGAACAATATTGCAGGAGAAAGTTTTCTATTTCGTCGCACTAAAAAGCCATTTTCCATTTTCCGAGGACAAAAATCAGACGGTTTTATGAAGCAACCACCAAATGGCTAATTCAAAATGCTACCAACACATTTTACAAAAATACTAGACCACCTTATATGGACATTGTCCCAACAGGGGGATCTTAAACCTTTCCGTCCACCCCTGGTGAAAAAGACAAATTCCTGCCGAATCGATAGGAAGTGGGTCAGATATGAACTACAGGTACATGATACGATGCTCATGTTTTTTTACAAAAATTATTTTTTGGTTCACAATATGCTATTTTATCAAAGATCCAATGCAAGTTTAGAGAGGCTCGGCCCCGAGCTAAGAATCTTCATGCCAGTCGTTCGACAAAGTTTGATGATAGTTTAAAACGGGCATAAAAATTCAAAAACGATCGAAACAATGCGAAAACTTCGCGTGGTGTCATATTATGTGACATAGTTACAAGCAAAAATATCAAACTTGGTATATTGATTATGTCTGAAAAAAACCTTCACAAAATGTCCTATCTCATTCGAGGTTTCTCGGCTTTTGGGTCAAATGACCAACGTTATGGCTAGAATCAAGGCATAGTTTGTGATAATGTTCCCATATTGTGCATACATGTGCATCATGGGATGGAGAACAATGTTGCAGGAGGAAGTTTTCTATTTTGTCGCACCAAAAAGCTATTTTCCATTTTCCGAGCATAAAAACCAGACGGTTTTGTGAAGCAACCACCAAATGGCTAATTCAAAATGCTACCAACACATTTCGCAAAAATACTAGACCACCTTATATGGACATTGTCCCAACAGGGGGATCTTAAACCTTTCCGTCCACCCCTGGTGAAAAAGACAAATTCCTGCCGAATTAATAGGAAGTGGGTCAGATATGAACTACAGGTACATGATCCGATGCTCATGTTTTTTTACAAAAATTATTTTTTGGTTCACAATATGCTATTTTATATAAGATCCAATGCAAGTTTAGAGAGGCTCGACCCCGAGCTAAGAATCTTCATGCCCGCCGTTCGACAAAGTTCGGTGATAGTTTAAAACGGGCATAAAAAATTCAAAAACGATCGAAACAATGAGAAAACTTCGCGTGGTGTCATATTATGTGACATAGTTAGAAGGAAAAATGTCAAACTCGGTATATTGATTATGTCTGAAAAAAACCTTCACAAAATGACCTATCTCATTCGAGGTTTCTTGACTTTCGGGTCAAATGACCAACGTTATGGCTAGAATCAAGTCATAGTTTGTGATAATATGTCCATATTGGGCATACATGTGCATCATGGGATGGCGAACAATGTTGCAGGAGGAAGTTTTCCATTTCGTCGGACCAAAAAGCCATTTTACATTTTCCGAGCACAAAAACCGAACGGTTTTGTGAAGCAACCACCAAATGGCTAATTCAAAATGCTACCAACACATTTTACAAAAACACTAGACCATCTTATATGGACAATGTCCCAACAGAGGGACCTTAAACCTTTTCCGTCCACCCCTGGTAAAAAAGACAAATTCCTGCCGAATCGATAGGAACTGGGTCAGATATGAACTACAGGTACATGATCCGATGCTCATGTTTTTTTACAAAAAAAAAAATTTGGTTCACAATATGCTATTTTATCAAAGATCCAATGCAAGTTTAGAGAGGCTCGGCCCCGAGCTAAGAATCTTCATGTTCGCCATTCGACAAAGTTCAACGATAGTTTAAAATGGGCATAAAAATTCAAAAACGATCGAAACAATGCGAAAACTTCGCGTGGTGTCATGTTATGTGACATAGTTACAAGCAAAAATATCAAACTTGGTATATTGATTATGTCTGAAAAAACCTTCACAAAATGACCTATCTCATTCGAGGTTTCTCGGCTTTCAGGTCAAATGACCAACGTATGGCTAGAATCAAGGCATAGTTTGTGATAATGTTCCCATATTGTGCATACATGTGCATCATGGGATGGAGAACAATGTTGCAGGAGGAAGTTTTCTATTTCGTCGCACCAAAAAGCCATTTTCCATTTTCCGAGCACAACAACCAGACGGTTTTGTGAAGCAACCACTAAATGGCTAATTCAAAATTCTACCAACACATTTTACAAAAATACTAGACCACCTTATATGGACATTGTCCCAACAGGGGGATCTTAAACCTTTACGTCCACCCCTGGTGAAAAAGACAAATTCCTGCCGAATCGATAGGAAGTGGGTCAGATATGAACTACAGGTACATGATCCGATGCTCATGTTTTTTTACAAAAATTATTTTTGGTTCACAATATGCTATTTTATCAAAGATCCAATGCAAGTTTAGAGAGGCTCGGCCCCGAGCTAAGAATCTTCATGCCCGTCGTTCGACAAAGTTTGACGATAGTTTAAAACGGGCATAAAAATTCAAAAACGATCGAAACAATGCGAAAACTTCGCTGGTGTCATATTATGTGACATAGTTACAAGCAAAAATATTAAACTTGGTATATTGATTATGTCTGAAAAAAACCTTCACAAAATGACCTATCTCATTCGAGGTTTCTCGGCTTTCGGGTCAAATGACCAACGTTATGGCTAGAATCAAGGCATAGTTTGTGATAATATTCCCATATTGTGTATACATGTGCATCATGGGACGGAGAACAATCTTGCAGGAGGAAGTGTTCTATTTCGTCGCACCAAAAAGCCATTTTCCTTTTTCCGAGCACAAAAACAAGACGGTTTTGTGAAGCAACCACCAAATGGCTAATTCAAAATGCTACCAACACATTTTACAAGAATACTAGACCACCTTATATGGACATTGTCCCAACAGGGGGATCTTAAACTTTTCCGTCCACCCCTGGTGAAAAAGACAAATTCCTGCCGAATCGATAGGAAGTGGGTCAGATATGAACTACAGGTACATGATCCGATGCTCATGTTTTTTTACAAAAATTATTTTTTGGTTCACAATATGCTATTTTATCAAAGATCCAATGCAAGTTGAGAGAGGCTCGGCCCCGAGCTAAGAATCTTCATGCCCGTCGTTCGACAAAGTTTGACGATAGTTTAAAATGGGCATAAAAATTCAAAAACGATCGACACAATGCGAAAACGTCGCGTGGTGTCATATTATGTGACATAGTTACAAGCAAAAATATCAAACTTGGTATATTGATTATGTCTGAAAAAACCTTCACAAAATGACCTATCTCATTCGAGGTTTCTCGGCTTTCGGGTCAAATGACCAACGTTATGGCTAGAATCAAGGCATAGTTTGTGATAATGTTCCCATATTGTGCATACATGTGTATCATGGGATGGAGAACAATGTTGCAGGAGGAAGTTTTCTAGTTCGTCGCACCAAAAAGCCATTTTCCATTTTCCGATCACAAAAACCAGACGGTTTTGTGAAGCAACCACCAAATGGCTAATTCAAAATGCTACCACGACATTTTAAAAAAATACTAGACCACCTTATATGGACATTGTCCCAACAAGGGGATCTTAAACGTTTCCGTCCACCCCTGGTGAAAAAGACAAATTCCTGCCGAAACGATAGGAAGTGGATCAGATATGAACTACGGGTACATGATTCGATGCTCATTTTTTTACAAAAATCATTTTTAGTTTCACAATATGCTATTTTATCAAAGATCTAATGCAAGTTTAGCGAGGCTCGGCCATGAGCTAAGAATCTTCATGCCCGTCGTTCGACAAAATTTGACGATAGTTTAAAACGGACATAAAAAATTCAAAAACGATCGAAACAATGCGAAAACTTCGCGTGGTGTCATATTATGTGACATAGTTAGAAGAAAAAATGTCAAACTTGGTATATTGATTATGTCTGAAAAAAACCTTCACAAAATGACCTATCTCATTCGAGGTTTCTTGGCTTTCGGGTCAAATGACCAACGTTATGGCTAGAATCAAGTCATAGTTTGTGATAATATGTCCATATTGGGCATACATGTGCATCATGGGATGGCGAACAATGTTGCAGGAGGAAGTTTTCCATTTCGTCGCACCAAAAAGCCATTTTCCATTTTCCGAGCACAAAAACCGGACGGTTTTGTGCAGCAACCACGAAATGGCTAATTCAAAATGCTACCAACACATTTTACAAAAACACTAGACCATCTTATATGGACAATGTCCCAACAGGGGGATCTTAAACCTTTTCCGTCCACCCCTGGTGAAAAAGACAAATTCCTGCCGAATCGATATGAAGTGGGTCAGATATGAACTACAGGTACATGATCCGATGCTCATTTTTTTTACAAAAATTATTTTTTGGTTCAAAATATGCTATTTTATCAAAGATCCAATGCAAGTTTAGAGAGGCTCGGCCCCGAGCTAAGAATCTTTATGCCCGTCGTTCGATAAAGTTCGGCGATAGTTTAAAACGGGCATAAAAATTCAAAAACGATCGAAACAATGCGAAAACTTCGTGTGGTGTCATATTATGTGACATAGTTACAAGCAAAAATATCAAACTTGGTATATTGATTATGTCTGAAAAAACCTTCACAAAATGACCTATCTCATTCGAGGTTTCTCGGCTTTCAGGTCAAATGACCAACGTTATGGATAGAATGAAGGCATAGTTTGTGATAATGTTCTCATATTGTGCATACATGTGCATCATGGGATGGAGAACAATATTGCAGGAGGAAGTTTTCTATTTCGTCACACCAAAAAGCCATTTTCCATTTTCCGAGCACAAAAACCAGACGGTTTTGTGAAGCAACCACCAAATGGCTAATTCAAAATGCTACCAACACATTTTACAAAAATACTAGACCACCTTATATGGACATTGTCCCAACAGGGGGATCTTAAACCTTTCCGTCCACCCCTGGTGAAAAAGACAAATTCCTGCCGAATCGATAGGAAGTGGGTCAGATATGAACTACAGGTACATAATCCGATGCTCATGTTTTTTTACAAAAAATATTTTTTGGTTCACAATATGCTATTTTATCAAAGATCCAATGCAAGTTTAGAGAGGCTCGCCCCGAGCTAAGAATCTTCATGCCCGTCGTTCGACAAAGTTTGACGATAGTTTAAAACGGGCATAAAAATTCAAAAACGATCGAAACAATGCAAAAACTTCACGTGGTGTCATATTATGTAACATAGTTACAAGCAAAAATATCAAACTTGGTATATTGATTATGTCTGAAAAAACCTTCACAAAATGACCTATCTCATTCGAGGTTTCTTGGCTTTCGGGTCAAATGACCAACATTATGGCTAGAATCAAGGCGTAGTTTGCGATAATATGCCCATATTTCGCATACACATGCATCATGGGATGGCAAACAATGTTTTAGGAGAAAGTTTTCCTTATATGGACAATGTCCCAACAGGGAGATCCGAAACCTTTCCGTCCACCTCTGGTAAAAAAGATAAATTCCTGCCGAATCGGCAGGAAGTAGGTCAGATATGAACTACAGGTACATAATCTCATGCTCATGTTTTTTACAAAAATCATTTTTAGGTTCACAATATGCTATTTTATCAAAGATCCAATACAAGTTTTTCTTTTCATTACACCAAAAAGCTAATTTTCATTTTCCGAGCGCAAAAAGCGCATTTTGTAAAGCAACCACCAAATAGCTAATTCAAAAACGTAGAGTTTGTGATTAGTTGATATGGATATCATATTTGGATTTCTCTCATTGTTCTGATCAATTTTGACATATTATTTGTCGTATTCCGATTTACGGATTTAAAGATATTTATTATTCCATATTAAATAGAAAAGTACAAAAAAGTAAAATTATTATATTTTTATTTGAATTCAATAATATTTTTACTTATTCATTAATGTTTACTTAAATAATTGTTTGTAATTTCGAAAAATACAAACATGTGACATGATGATATAAGAGTTAATAGGATTAATATCATAGTATTGACAATAATGTATGAATTATTTTGCGGAAACAGATCCCGAAGGAATGAGAAAGTTAAGCGTGCTGGAGCTGAAGTAGTATTAGGTGTTGGAGATATGACCTAGAGGCAATAATAAATATAGTTATTATTATATCTTTGTGTTTATGATAAATGTTTACATTCATGCTATAATAGTATTAACAAGGAAACATTAATACTTGTGTGATTTGTAAACTAAAATAGAGTCCCTAGTAAAGCCTCTTTATAATACTAGCCTGTTGGTTAATAAATGATTGTGGTTTCCCTATCATGAACATTGAGATGTTATTAACAACAAGATCATATCGTTAGGAGAATGATATGGTGGACATACTCCTATAAATAAGCGTAGCATAAAGATCAAGTCATTTTAATAGTTCAATTGCTATATGATTTCTGATACATAGTAACCTAATTCCTTCGACCATGAGATCATGCATATCACCTTCACCGAAAGGATGCTTTGATGACATCAAACACCACACCGTAACTGGGTGGCTATAAAGGTGGCATTGAGTGTTCGGAAAGTATTGGTTGAGACACATGGATCAAGAGTGGGATTTGTCCATCCATACGACAGATAGATATACTCTGGACCCTCTCGGTGGAATGTCATCCAATTAGCTTGCAAGCATGTGATTGGTTCACAAGGGATCACATATCACGGGAACGAGAAAAGAGTACTTATCAGTAACAAGGTAGAACTAGGTATGCAGAGATACCGACGATCATAACCTTGGATAAGTAAACTATCATAAGACAAAGGGAAATTGGTATCATATGTAAGTAGTTCATTTGATCGCAAAGTAATCGTAGAAATATGTGGGAGCCATATGAATTTCCAGATTCCTCTATTGGTTATTGTTCGGAGAAGTGTCTCGATCATGTCCGCATAATTCACGAACCGTAGGGAGACACACTTAAGGATTCGACGTTGTTTGAGTAGTTATGGAATGATGAGTAAGAGAACGAATGTTGTTCGGAGTCTCGGATGGGATCCGGGATACCATGAGGAGATCCGGAATGGTCCGGAGAATAAGATTCATATAAGGAAAGTCCTGTTTCGGGGTTGGAGAATGGTTCCGGTGTTTTCATCGGGAATGTTCTAGAAGATTCCGGAATGTCCGTCACTCCGGATGGGAAGGGTACATGAATGTGTCATAACAAGTTGGAATGATTGCATCATGTACTAGGTGTCATCGCTGAACAAAATAAAGGGTTAAATCAAATCCTAGTTTGAAAAAGTCAAACGCCAAATTGAAAAGTCAAACGGCTATTTTGTAAGGTGGAGGGAGAGTAGGAAACCTACTTAGGGAGGAGTTCCCTCCCTCCACCGCCGGCACACTTGGAGACCGAGTTGGGGAGGGACTCCCCTCCCCTTGGCGCGCCCCCTCCACCTATATAAGGAGGGGCAGGGCTGCCCCTCCAAGACACAACACCACGCCCCTCTAAACCCTAACCCTAGCCACCGCCGCCCATCATAGCCGCCGCCGCCTAGGGCAACTTGCCGCCGCCTAGGGCAAACCCTAGCCGCCGGCCTTGCCCCCTCCTTTGTGCGTCTAAACCCTAGATCGCCGAGGCTCTCTCTCATAGTCCACCATACTCGCTCCGGCTTAAGGCAAAGCCCTGCGAGATCTCCCCTCTACTTCCGGTACCACGCCGTTGTGCTGCCGGAATCGCGAGGAGAGTGCTACAACCTCCGCTGCCTGCAGGAACAAGGGAGAGGAAGGTCTTCGTCGAGTACCGAACGTGTGACCGACTGCGGAAGCGCTGCCGGAATGCAGCGCCGGAAGGATCGTCTACGCGATCTTGAGATCGGCAAGAGTACGACTACATCACCCACGAGAATTCTCTCTCGTTAAACACTTTGAAATCTTCGAGGGTGAGTTATTCTATCGACTCGTTGCTACAATCTAGTAGATAGATCTTGGCTTGTTTGTTTGTATGCGGTAGAAAAATTTTGTTTTCCATGCTACGAAACCCTACAGTGGTATCAGAGTTGTGTCTATATGTAGATCTGTTGCACGAGTAGAACACAATGGTCATTGTGGGCGTTGATGATTTTGTTGTCAATTGCTTCTTGTGTACTTTGCATCTTGCGGGATGGTGGGATGAAGCGGCTCGGGCTAACCTTACATGACATCGTTCATGAGACTTGTTCCACGCTTGACATGCAACTTGTATTGCATAAGTGGCTTTGCGGGTGCCTGTTTCTCCCAACATAATTAAGATTCAATTTACAATGGGTGATTGACAATACTAGTATCAATGTTGTGGTTCTTGTTCGTAAGTTAGAACGACACCTATTGAAAGCCCCAAACCACGTAAAACATGCAAAGAAAGTAGAGGCGTCTAACTTTGTTTTGCAGGGGTGTGCTGTGATGTGATATGGCCATGATTGTGATTATATTTGATGTATGCAATGTTCCTTATTGTAAGTTGGCAACCGGCAGGAGCCATATGGTTGTCTTTAATTCTGTTAAGACCCGTGTGTCTATTCAAAGTTGTTGTAATAGTTGAAGCTGGTGGACGATGTAGCATCCCAATTGTCTAACAATTGTAATGCTACTTGGTCTAGTAATATAATGGCTACTTCAAATATATAATTGTTGCATCATCATTATATGATGCTCATGTCATCATGCCTCCTTGCATTTGAGCATCATATAAAACCCTTTTTGATTTGGATCTTATCTCATATGCATTGTTAATTGTATTTGCTTCTTGATATTGTATTTGGTTCTTGATATATTGTTTAATGCCCAAGTTGAGTTGGGGGCATATCTCTTGTTAACTTCACCACCCTTTCTTTTCACCATCTTATAATTCCACCACCCAACTAAATATGAGCCTTGCACCTTATTTGGGTTTTACCTCTAGCTCATGTGGGTTGGGATGGATCCAATTCTTTTTCCACATGCTCTCATCTTGGCATCAAGTTGTTTTCACAATATTGAAACATGAGAGCCACATGGCCACCTTTGCATGCCTTGTGAGTGGAATCTTTTCCTAACTTCCATATGTGTGGTTTTGGGGTTATCATCATGTTGGGTTATTTTCGTGGGCTTATTAAATACCTAGTGGCATATACACACTAGCAAGTTCCAAATATAATCCAATATGATCATCTCCATATACTCCACTTGGAATTCTTTCTAAATTCCTTTGCTTGGGCCTTACTCCAATTTTGGGATGCATAATAATAATGCCATGAAATAATATTGTTTCACAAGAATCATCATGGCATTAAATATTTTGCATGGGCCATGCAAGTACCCTTTTAGCTTGTCATTTGGATTTTATTTGGTTTTGGGTGGATCCTCTCACTCCCTCATCTCTCTCTTTTAGCTTGATCTTATCTGATCATGCTTAAACCACCTCCCCCTCTTTTCTTGTTTTGTTTTGGTTTGATCTTAGTTGTTCTTGGCTTGACCTTGTCCTTAGCAAACCCCTAGCTTCGAACCACTCCATCTTTCTCTCTAAGCCCTAGACCATCACCTTACTCCATCATCACCCCCCTCTCCTAAACCATAATCCACACCTAATCTTGACCAAACCCTAAGCTACCACCACACCTTCCCTCTCTCGGCCTCCCTCTCTCTCTGGCCCCACCTAGCTGGTCCCACCATGCCTCCTAGCTACCCCTCCACCACACAAACCCTAGCTCGAGCCTCCCATCTACCCCAACCCTAGCTCTACCCGAGGCTACCACCTCTCCCTCCCTAGCTCTCTCTCTGCCCTAGGGGCCCCCTAACCCGAGCCTGCCCCTGCCTCCCTTGGCCTTGGCCGTCCCCACCTGCCATCCCCTTGCCCTGCCCTGCCGACCGAGCACGTGCTCGAGGAGAGAAGGAAAAAGGGGCACCGAGGCCACCTTTCCCCATCCACCTGCTCCCCACGCTCTTCTCCTCTCCCCCTCTGCTTTACCCCCGCCACATGCCTCCTCTGGTTCCCCAGATCTACCCCGAAGGCGCCCTGCCCTCTCCCCCTCTCTTCTCCATCGCCACCGGCTACGCCATCGCCGACAACCCTCGGCCCCTCGCGGCTACACCGTTCCAGACGACAAGCACGTCGGGGAGGTGATCGAGGAGACCAAGACGAGCACCTGCACCACGCCTGTACACGCAGTCGCGGAGGAGAAGCGCCGGAGCCGCCAGAACCAGCGCCGTGCCCACCGGAAACCCTAGATCGCCGGCCTCTGCATCATCGGCGATCGCCAGCGCCTCGGCCCGAGCAGACACCGTCAGCATCCTCGCGGTGAGCAACCCCACCCCCCTGACGCGGTCCGCCTCTCTGTACCCCCTGGTCTCGCCGGGCTTTGCGTCGAACGGCCTCCGCTCGTCGGAGTGCACTGTCGTCTGCTCGCCCCCGCTAAGCGCAGTACCACATCTAGGCCGCGTCGACCCTCCCTGACACCAAGCCTAAGCCAGCGCAGTGGCTCCGCCTCTGCGCGCGCGCCCGCAACGTCTCGGGTTCGATCCCGCGCGCCGCGCCCCGCGCCCTGCCGCACACCGATCTGTCCTCTGCACGCGAGAAGAGGAACAGTACGGCGGTGCACTTTTGTGCATACCCCCCTGCTGTTTTGCTCGTCGCAACCCGCGCTCCTTAGGACCCCACCTGCCAGCCGCTGCGCGCTTTTGCAGAAAACCCCCCGGCGTTTCCTGTTTGCAACCCGCGCTCCAGCTCGGCCCCGCCTGGCAGCCCCCGCGCGCCGTTCGCTGACACGTGGGTCCGCAGCGCCTCGGACCCACTTATCATTCTCTGTGTCTGGCAGCACCCGCGGTGTGAAACGTTTTCTAAGCGCGTGTGTAGCTGAGTCAGCGCGTGGCCCACCCGTCAGTGTCTGTGGCTGGATTCAACTGAGTAACAAAAGTATTTCTCTGAGATCTGTTTTAATTCAAACTTATTTCAAATTAATTCAAATTCAAATTTAATTCTGTTTTTAAATAACTTTTAAAATATAAACCCAACTAATGCAAATAATATATGTTTTCAAATCAGAAAAATGTGAGGAATTCAAATATGCCATTCAAAATATATTTTGCACCCTTTAATTTCCAAGTTTATTTAAATTACAATAAAATGCCCTTTTCCCTTAATAAATTAATAACTTTTGTTTTATAACTCCAAATTTAATAAATAATATGTCTAAAATGATTAGCTCGACGAGACCTTTCTGTTTATGCATTCCATGGTTTGATTTGAAGCATGCATCATATAAATATAATGAGTACAGCAACTAATATGGGAATAAAATGGGCCCAAAACTCAATAAAATGCTTTGTTATTGTATGCCACCCCTCACCCATGCCATGCTACTTTATTGCCATGCCAATTGTGCATCATTTATCATGGCATGATTGTTTGCTTGATGCATTTATACATATGCTTGTGCACTTTATTTATGTTGGCCCTTGTTTGTTTGGTTCTTCTTCGAATAGACGCTGAGCAGGGGATATAACAAGAGAACCAGGAGCACTACCCAGATCCATCACTTGCTTCAACTGAGCTGCCGGGCAAGCACTACCACATGCTTGCATACATATAGTACCTATTGCCTCTTTCTTATTCTTGCATCATTGAGTCGCGATTGCATTAAATTGAATCCCAAGTATTGCATAGCTTTTACTTTTAAACCCCACCGAAGCTTGTTCCTCCATCCCATGAGCCATTACTACAGGAGTTGTTTGAGCCATGCGAGTCGTAGAACAGCATGTGTAGGGTATGTGAGTGTCTGATGGATAACGAGGTACCTAAACAACTTAACCTGAGTAGTAATGGGATAACTAATGAAAGTGGCATCGGTGAGCCATATTCGCTATTTGGTTTTTCAGGCTCACTTGTGTCCCGTAGGACCCCGAGTACTTGATTCCTGTTCCTTGAATATTCGCGCTATCCACATCCGGGAGGCTTATGAACCCCCCTGAGCCAGAGCTTGATTCATTCTTATTTCTTGGGGCCACAAACTAGTTTGAGGTTTTATTTACTATCCTGTACTTATGCCATGCTTTACTGCTTTATTTAAATTGTGCGAGGTACTGCACCTGTACTGTTTAGGTCCGGGACACGATTTCGCGGTATTGACAAGCCCAGTCACACTTTCGGGTTCCCAGTCGTTTACAGCCGTCCACCCAAACCTTGAGTCCGTCTCGTAGCCGGCCAGCTTCGTCGCGGGTAGCTTAATGGGGTGGCCCCCTGAAATATTTCTGAATCCTGTGATCGCTTTGTCGTGACTGCCTCGTTGGGTTTTGATTTGGTTTTTCCGAGGCATATCGAGTGTGTGTTGCTATTTGTGCACCCCTGCAGGGTAAAACTTTCTGAAAGCCGTGTCCGCGGTTATGGACGACTTGGAGCACAGTTTCTCGATCATAGACAAGCATAACTAAAGTACCGCTTTTAATCTGACTAGACTAGGTACCTGACTAGTAAATAATGCAATACTCACGGAATGGATAATAAAACTGCCAACGGATGGGGGGGTTGTTCGTCCGCTTCCTCGTCGGTAAGAGAGGAGGAGGATGGATCGGTGGATATTACCGTTATAACTGTTATAACTGTTGTTATTAATTCACGGACATCCGTCTATCTCTGGTCAGGCGGATGGTTAGCGAGTATCTATAGAATTGCTAGGGTTTATCTTTTGCTGCAATTGCGTCACCCCAGGTTGTGTCCCCTTTAGAGGCATAAAGACTTACTGAGTACCCCTAGGGTCTCACACGATAAATTATTGGTTCAGATGAACAGGTACACTCGCAAGATGGATACTGGGTGGAAGAGACGGACGATGTGGGCAACGATCATTCGGTGTAGAGATTCCGAGAACGGGGATCCGTGAGATCTGTGGGCGGGATGTGCTTATTTATGGGGCATCTTATGCCGATTTGCTTCTTATCCGTACTCGGATTTTGTCTTCCGCTTCCGCTTGATACTCTGTTGATTGATGTATGAGGAGATATCCTAAACTATTATATCTATCTAGGATATTTGGGTCTTGCCGTATGGCGTTGCTATATTTCCTTTCTTTTAGATGGAATGGCTCTGATGTACTGTTGTATGGTGGCTTGCATACATACTCATTTGTGTATGTAGTTGATCCCTTCGCCTGCCGATTACGCCGCCCGTTCTTGTCCCGATGTTTGGAAATGGTTGGGACGGCCGAAAGGTCTACCTGTGAGTGGCATTTGGGCCCCACCGTACTATTTCAACCATTTCTGAACATCCAGGCTTGTACTAGGAGCGTAATTCACCGAGGTAGTTACAGACGACAACCATGGAGCGGCATCATTGACCTTGATGCAATGCCGGTGATGATGGATATCATGTTCGTTCTTGAAGATGGAGATCGGAAGCACAAAGAATAAAGGCCATATCATATCACATATTATGAATTGCATGTGATGTTAATCCTTTATGCATCTTGTATTGCTTAGTTAACGACGGTAGCATTATAAGATGATTCCTCATGCACATGAATTTCAAGTTCTAAAGTGTTCACCCTTAGTAAGCACCGTTGCTAAAGCTTGTTGTTTCGAAGCACCACGTGATGATCGGGTGTGTTAGATTCCGCAAGTGTATACAACGTGAGCAAGCCAGATTTGCTCATGTGGAACCTAAGGTTTGATCTTGACGAGCCTAGCATGTACAAACATGGTCTCGGAACACGGATCACCGAAAGATAAAGCATGAATCATATAGTAGATATGATGAACATGTCGATTGTTCGCCATTGAAGCTACATCAACTCTCGTGATGATCGGTTTTGATGTGGTGGATTTGGTTCGTGTGATCACTAAAACAATGTGAGGGATATTGTTTTGAGTGGGAGTTCACCTAGATTAATTTAACTATTAATTAGAACTCAATTTGTCATAAACTTAGTCTAAACTATTGCAAATATGTTGTAGATCAATTGCGGCCCCTACCATCAATTTTAATGCGTTCCTAGAGAAAGAAAAGTTGAAAAACAATGGAAGCAACTTCGCGGATTGGTTCCGCAATTTGAGGATTGTTCTCACTGCTGGTAATTTGACCTATGTGCTGGATGCACCGCTGGGTGACCCACCTGCAGCTACTGCTACCGATGAAGTAAAGAATGTTTACCTTACTCGGAAGATTCAGTACTCCACAGTTCAGTGTGCTATCTTGTATGGTTTAGAATCGGAGCTTCGGAAAAAGTTTGAGAATTTAGACCCACATGATATTGTCCGTGATCTCAAATTGATCTTTGAGACTCACACGGCAATTGAGAGCTATGAGGCTTCTGAAAAGTTCTTTAACTGCAAGATGGAAGAGGGCAGCTCCATCAGTGAGCATGTGCTTAAGATGTCTGGGCACGCAAACAAACTCCAAAGCTTGGGTATAGTGATTCCTAATGCTTTGGGGATTTACCGTGTTCTCCAATCACTACCACCAAGTTACAAGAACTTTGTGATGAACTACAACATGCAAAACATGAACAAGACGTTGCCAGAACACTTCGCCATGTTGAAATCTGCAGAAGTGGAGATCAAGAAAGAGCACCAAGTGTTGTTGGTCAATAAGACCACCAAATTCAAGAAAGGCAAGTCTAAGCAAAAGGGACACTTCAAGAAGGGTGGTAAGAAAGTTACCGCGCCGACGAAGAAGACCAAGGCTGGACCTAAGCCTGATACCGAGTGCTTTTACTGCAAGGGAGAAGGTCACTGGAAGCGGAATTGCCCAAAGTACTTGGCGGATTTGAAGAACGACAACATCAAGAAGAAAGGTATATCTGATATACATGTTATTGATGTGTATCTCACTAGTACTCGTAGTAGTGCCTGGGTATTTGATACTGGTTCCGTTGCTCATATTTGTAACTCGAAACAGGTGCTGCAGAATAAACGGAAGCTAGCGAAGAACGAGGTGACGATGCGCGTGGGAAATGGATGAAAGGTTGATGTGATCGCAGTCGGCACGCTAACTCTTCATCTACCATCGGGATTAGTTTTATACTTAAATAATTGTTATTTGGTGCCTGCGTTAAGCATGAACATTATAAGGCCCCCCTTCCTTTGAAGATTAAAATCTTTCTTTGGCAGTTGTTGCGCGACCGGCTTCCCTCGGATGTGGAGGTGGCTAAGTGCCATGGCCCTGGGATGGGCTTTGCCCCCTGTGTGCGGTCCCGAAAACAGGGCACCACATTTTCTTCTCCTGCCCCACAGCACCACATTTTCTTCTCCTGCCCCGCAGCTCGCTTCCTTTAGAACTTCACCCGAGAGGCTCTAGGGCCCTCGTGGCAGGCCTCATACCTGGGGGAATTCCTGAAAGCCAATGCAAACAATACCGGTAGGAGGAGGCGCCTCTTCTGGTTCTTGTTTGCAAGGATGACCTGGACTCTATGGAACATCCGTAACAAGATGGTCATCAAGTGTGTCTTTCTTCGCCGTGTCTCTGACTCGACCTTCAAATATTTTGGCTTTTTTGCAGCAGTGGTACCCGTTGAGTAGGCAGCGGGACAGGGCGCGGTTGGATCAGATGATAGAGCACCTTATTGTGGCGGCACGCCAACTCGCTTCTCCTTCCGGCCGTTGAGCGTGTCTTTGGGGCGCGTTTGTATCTCTTTGTGTTGTGTTGCGTGTTGTGTTGTGTGTGACTTTTAGACTTTGTGGCTGGTCTGTGTTGTTCGCTTGTACTGGATATTGTTTGGATGTTGTTTAATTTATAAAGCTGGACGTATGCCTGTTTCGAGGACATGAAGTAGTAACAGTATTGGAAGAGGATTTAGTAAGCTTAATGAGGAGCTCAGATGCAATCTCTCGATTCTCTGAATTTCTCAGTTTAATTCTTATGTAAAGTTTCTTGGCTCAAAGTCTACTTTCGCTCTGCTTTTCTATGCTTCGCTCAGTTTTTTGGTTGCACCAGAGATGCCTTTGTGTTGCGCAGTTAGCTGGTTCAGAGTATGAACTTCGACTCCATGCATGTATATCGATCTGAATATCGGGCCTTACTAGCGTTGCTCTGCTTTGGCGGCGGCAGCGAATAGTCGTCTTCCACGATGATCGCTGGCGGCCGGAGGCGACGTTTTTTCCCTGTCTTCGGGCGCCGTACAACAAAAGAGGTGATTCTGCATGTAGTTAGACAGATGGAGCTGTGATTGTGGGGCATTCTTGGGATGTGCAGGCAACTGCAGATAATACACTACAGCAGTTATAACGTGTCTAGCATGTTAGATGGGACGCGTCCATCCAAGGTGAGATCTACCATGTATTTTCTAATAAATAATTGTAACCTTTTTTTTCTCATGTTGTGCACTTTATATAAGACTTGATAATGTTGCAATGAAAATGGATGTGTGCAATGGTTGATATAGAGGCTGGGATATGCCCCCTTTTGAAAGTTTTTTTTATAAGGCTAGGTTAAATTAGATAATTGTCGAAGTGGGTCATTAGACAATATATGGAAAGTAAAGGAATATTTACAAGTGATTAGTTTTTTGGCCCGGGGTGTTTGCTCTGATCCCGTATTCGCCGTTAATAGGGGACATACGGCTTATTAGCCAACGAAACAGTGGAGGCCATGGCATTGGCCTGTTGCTTTTGCTTCAAGGTCGAGATCAAAGAACATGAGGTCACATGCGTTCATGGCACCTAGTTTTCTTCGACTTCTAGGAAGATCTATAGAGAATACAAATAGATCATGGACAACAAAAACAAAGAATGAGTTCGTAGCAAACTAGTGATGGATCTCATGAAAAGTAAAGGCCCCAGTGGTGACTGTGACTGGATGGGATTGGCAATGTCGAAATATAGCATAAGGGATGTCACGTTGTGACATCCCAACTACGCAGGGGGCAATGGCTAGGGGACTGCAAACATTGTTGTGCTATCATGAATATAGATAGTGCATTTGGCCCATGTTGTAACCAGCTAGCAATATCAACAAGCTGAGACAAACACATTATATATTTATATGTGTCCCCATAAATTGATCAAGTTTGGCTAAAAATTCAAATTAAAGTGGAGGCAATAGGCTATTGGATGACAGAAAAATGGCAATCATCAAAACAGACGAAGGTTTTGGTTATAGCCAAAACAATTCTTTGGTGGCCACAAACCAAACATACTCTTATCATATGGACAATTATTTGTATTGGTCAACTAAAATAAGACCATATGTATGTCACTACAGGAAATAATTGATACGCCGAAGGCCGGCTGCCGTCGGCACAGTCCTCGTCGGCACAGCTCTGTGGCCGTCGGCACAGCGTCTTCCAGCGGGCCCCGCATGTCAGGCAACGGCCGTCTCCGATAACGGTCCAGCCTGAAACTACGCCGACGGCCAAGCCGTCGGCACAAGAAGGGAGCTACGCCAACGGCCTGGCCGTCGGCATAGCCTAAAATATTTTTTAATTTTTTTAAATAATTTTTTTATTTTTTTTGTCTTTGAATTGTTTGACTCATTAATCTCTTGCTTTGATCATTTTTAACACTATTTATAGTTAATAATTGATTAAATTACAGTCTTAGTCAAAGTTCTCAGTTGGTCACCCATCCTAGCACTACTCCAGCTCTAGCACGCTTAACTTCCTCGTTCCTTTAGAATATCTTTCCGCAAAGCAATTTACACATTGTTGTCATTACTATGATATCAATCCTATTAACTCTTATATCATCATGTCACATGGTTGTATTTTTTGAAATTACAAGCAATCATTTAAGTAAACAACAATGAATAAGTAAAAATATTATCGAATTCAAATAAAAATATAATAATTTTATTTTATTTTATTTTGCATTTTTATTTAATATGTAATAATTAATATCATCGAATTCAAATAAAAATATTATCGAATTCAAATAAGTAAACCATCGTTATACTTTGTCGAAGGGCGGGCATGAAGATTCTTAGCTCGGGGCTGAGACTCGCTAAATTTGAAGTGGATCTATGATGAAACAACATATTTTGAACCTAAAAATGATTTTTGTACAAAATCATAAGCATCCGATCATGTACCTGTAGTTCATATCTGACCCACTTCCTGCCGATTCGGCAGGAATTTGTCTTTTTCACCAGGTATAGACAGAAATGTTTGAGATCCCTCTGTTATGAAATTATCCATGTAAGGTGGTCTAATATTTTTGAAAAATGTGACGGTAGCATTTTGAAATAGCCATTTGGTGGTTGCTTCATAAAACCGTCCGTTTTTTACACTCGGAAAATAGAAAACGGCTTTTTGGTGCGACGAAAAGGAAAACTTCCTCCTGAAACATTGTTCGCCATCACATGATGCACAGTTATGAACAATATCGACACATTATCATAAACTATGCCTTCATTCTAGCCATAGCATTGGTCATTTGACCCGAAAGCCAAGAAACCTCGAACGAGATAGGTTATTTTGTGAAGGTTTTTTTAAGACATAATCAATATACGAAGTTTGATATTTTTCCTTCTAACTATGTCACATAATATGACACCACGTGAAGGTTTCGCATTGTTTGGATCGTTTTTGAATTTATAATGCCCGTTTTAAACTATATATAATGTTTTATATTTTACTTAATTTTTGTTTATAAATGTGAAATATTTGAGTGTAGATAAATAGATTTTATTTTTCTGCAAATTTTGATATATTATTTGTATTTTTCTGAATTAAAATAATTTAGTTATGATTTTTCAAAAAATAATGAAAAAGGAAAAAAAATCTGGAGGCCTATGCCGACGGCTTAGCCGTCGGCACAGACCAACAAAAAGTTTCAAAGAGATGTGCCGACGGCCAGGCCATCGGCACAGCTTGGCTGCCTAATGCCGTTTCCGCCGTCGTGTCTGAACTGGGGCTACGCTGAGGGCTATATCTACGCCGAGGGCCACCGTCGGCACAGACCTCGCTACTACGCCGACGGCCACACTACGCCGACGGCCGGGCTGGTCGGGTGGCCAGGGAAGGCAGTTACGCCGACGGCCCCGACCTTTGGTCGTCGGCGTAGCCGGCCGGCCATCGGCGTCTTAGTTCTTTCCTGTAGTGTGTGTAACTTCTTATGAAATACTAGCAGTTATGTCAGTTGATTCAGTCTAGGGTGTAGGTGTCCTTGACAAAAGGTCAAGGTGTGGGACCTCGCTGTCTTCATGACATGGGTCTAGCGCGACGAGGGGTTGTTCCGTTGTTCAGCTAATAAATCATGACTTTATGTTCTCCTAAGATGGACGGAGACACTATTTCACAGGTATTGATGCATCTCACTAGAGCAATAGAGCTCGCACGATTGATTCAACGTGGACCTTCTTTTTTGCGGGCAACTTTACACGGTTATGCCCTACCATTACATGAACGCGTCACTACCTAGTTTTTTTAGATTCTTTTTTCAGTTTCCTTTTTTCAAATGTTTGACTCGTAATCTCATAAGCGTCTTTTTTTGTACTCTAAGTAGGCTTAATCTAAGATTAAATTGCACTTAAGACCCAACATGTTTAATTTCTCTATTTTTTCCGGACGAGCTTCCGATAAAGAAATTAGACCTTGTCGATAACATTATCATATCAATCAAATTAACCCTTAGACCATGGTGTCACAAACCTTTGTTTTTTAAATTTCAAACAATTATTTAAGTACACAAAAATGAATAAGTAATAATAATCTTGAATTCATATAACAATAAAATTAATATTTTTTTGCCTTTTCTATTTAATATGCAATAATTCACATCTTTAAATCCATAAATCAGAATTCGACAAATACTATGTCTAAATCGATCAGAAAAATGAGAAGAATCCAAAAATGAAATTCCTAATATCTTTTTTTTAGAGAAAATGACGCAAAACTGCCATAGTTGGGGCAAAGGTGACATTCCTTCACACAAAAAACCACTAAAAACATGCATTTTGATGGGTGTTTGATGACTTCGCATCAAATGTGGTGGTTTTGCATTATTTACTCTCTTTTTTATCATGTATCATGTATTTCTAATAGTGTATTGCAAGGTTCTCTAATTAAAATTCATTTAATAGTGTACAAATCTTCAAAAATCATATAAAAATCTCTTTTGAATTTGAGGATTGTAAAAAAATCCTTAGCTCGGGACTGAGCCTCACTAAACTTGCATTAGATCTCTGATGAAATAGCATATTATAAACCTAAAAATGATTTGTGTAAAAAATCATGAGCATCACATCATGTACCTTTAGTTCAAATCTAACCCACTTCCTACCGATTCGGCAGAAATTTGTCCTTTTCACGAGGGATGGACGGAAAGTCTTAAGGTACCCTGGTTGGGACATTTTCTATGAAAGGTGGTCTAGTTTTTTTTTTAAATGGGGTGGTACCATTTTAAAACATTCATTTGCTGGTTGCTTCACAAGACACTCATTTCTACCACTCGAAAAATGGAAAATATTTTTTCATGCGACGGAAAGGAAAACTTCCTCCTGCAACATTGTTCGCAATCCCATGATGCACATCCGTGCACAATATAGGCACATTATTACAAACTATGTTGCGATTCTGGCCATAACATTGGTCGTTTGGTTTCAAAGCCATGAAACCTCGAACATGATTGGTCATTTCTGAGAAGGTTTTTTTGAGATGCAATCAATATACCAAGTTTGATATTTTTCCTTGGCACTATTGTTGGAGATATGCCCTAGAGGCAATAATAAATGTAGTTATTATTATATCTTTGTGTTTATGGTAAATGTTTACATTCATGCTATAACAGTATTAACAAGGAAACATTAATACTTGTGTGATTTGTAAACTAAATTAGAGTCCCTAGTAAAGCCTCTTCATAATACTAGTTTGTTGGTTAATAGATGATTGTGGTTTCCCTATCATGAACATTGAGATGTTATTAACAACAAGATCATATCATTAGGAGAATGGTATGATGGACATACTCCTATAGATAAGCGTAGCATAAAGATCAAGTAATTTTAATAGTTCAATTGCTATATGCTTTCTGATACATAGTAACCTAATTCCTTCGACCATGAGATCATGCTTATCACCATCACCGGAAGGATGCTTTGATGACATCAAACACCACACCGTAACTTGGTGGCTATAAAGATGGCATTGAGTGTTCGGAAAGTATGGGTTGAGACACATGAATCAAGAGTGGGATTTGTCCATCCATATGACAGATAGATATACTTTGGGCCCTCTCGGTGGAATGTCATCCAATTGGCTTGCAAGCATGTGACTGGCTCACAAGGGATCACATACCACGGGAACGAGAAAAGAGTACTTATCAGTAACGAGGTTGAACTAGGTATGCAGAGATACCGACGATCAAAACCTCGGATAAGTAAATTATCGTGAGACAAAGGAAATTGGTATCGTATGTAAGTGGTTCATTCGATCACAAAGTAATCATAGAAATATGTGGGAGTCATATGAATTTCCAGATTCCTCTATTGGTTATTGATTGGAGAAGTGTCTCGATCATGTCCGCATAATTCACGAACCGTAGGGAGACACACTTAAGGATTTGATGTTGTTGAGTAGTTATGGAATGATGAGTAAGAGACCGAATGTTGTTCGGAGTCTCGGATGGGATCCAGGATAACACGAGGAGATCCGGAATGGTTCGGAGAATAAGATTCATATAAGGAAAGTCCTGTTTCGGAGTTGGGGAATGATTCCGGTGTTTTCACCGGGAATGTTCTAGAAGGGTCCGGAAGGTCCGACACTTCGGAGGGGAAGGGTACATGAATGTGTCATAACAATGTGGAATGGTTGCATCATGTACTAGGTATCATGGCTGAGCAAAATAAAGGGAGAAATCAAATCCTAGTTTGAAAAGTTGAACGCCAATTTGAAAAAGTCAAACGACAGTTTTGCTTGGTGGAGGGAGAGTAGGAAACCTACTTGGGGAGGAGTTCCTCTCCCTCCACCCGCCGGCCAAGGATGCCGACTTGGGGGAGGACTCCCTCCTCCCAAGCCGCGCCCTCCCACCTATAAAAGGAGGGGCAGGGCTGCCCCTCTTCCCTACACCCAACACCACCGAAACCCTAGCCCTAAGCCGCCGGCGCCACCACCCCCTGCTGCCGCCGCCTAGGGCAGCACCAACTCGCCGAGTTGGGGTGATCCCAAACCCTAGCCGCCGGCTAGCCTCTCCCCTTGGTGCCTCTAAACCCTAGATCGCCAAGGCCTCTCTCATAGTCCACCATACTCACTCCGGCTTAAGGCGAAGCCCTACGAGATCTCCCCTCTACTTTCGGTACCACGCCTTCGTGCTGCCGAAATCGCGAGGAGAGTGCTAAAACCTCCGTTTCCTACTGGAACAAGGGAGAGGAAGGTCTTAATCGAGTACCGAACGTGTGACCGACCGCGGAAGCGCTGCCGGAACGCAGCGCCGGAAGGATCGTCTACACGATCTTGAGATCGGCAAGATTACGACTACATCACCCACGAGAATCTTCTCTCGTTAACCGCTTTGGAATCTTCGAGGGTGAGTTCCTCTATCGACTCGTTGCTACAATCTAGTAGATAGATCTTGGCTTGTTTATTTGCATACGGTAGAAAAAATTTGTTTTCCATGCTACGAACCCCTAAAGTGGTATCAGAGCCGTGTCTATATGTAGATTTGTTGCACGAGTAGAACACAATGGTCATTGTGGGCGGTGGTGCTTTTTTTATCAATTGCTTCTTGTGTACTTTGCATCTTGCGGTATGATGGGACGAAGCGGCCCGGGCTAACCTTACATGACATCGTTCATGAGACTTGCTCCACGCTCAACATGCAACTTGTATTGCATAAGTGGCTTTGCGGGTGCCTGTCTCTCCCATCATACTATAGATCCAATTTACAACGGGCACTTGATAGTTCAAACATCAACGTTGTGGTTCTTGTTCGTAAGTTAGAGCGACACTTATTGAAATCCCCAAACCACGTAAAAATGCAAAGAAAATTAGAGCCGTCTAACTTTGTTTTGCAGGGGTGTGTTGTGATGTGATATGGCCATGATTGTGATTATATTTGATGTATGCAATGTTACTTATTGTAAGTTGGCAACCGGCAGGAGCCATATGGTAGTCTTTAAATTCTGTTAAGACCCCCGTGTCTATTCAAAGTAGTTGTAATAGTTGAAGCTGGTGGACGACAACCATGGAACGACGTCATTGACCTTGATGCAATGCCGGTGATGATGGAGATCATGTTCGTGCTTGAAGATGGAGATCGGAAGCACAAAGAAGATAGGCCATATCATATCACATATTATGAATTGCATGTGATGTTAATCCTTTATGCATCTTGTATTGCTTAGTTAACGATGATAGCATTATAAGATGATCCCTCAAGCACACAAATTTCAAGTTTTAAAGTGTTCATCCTTAGTTAGCACCGTTTCTAAAGCTTGTTGTTTCTAAGAACCACGTGATGATCGGGTGTGTTAGATTCTGCAAGTGTATACACCGTGAGCAAGCCAGATTTGCTCATGCAGAAGCTAAGGTTTGATCTTGACGGGCCTAGCATGTACATACATGGTCTCGGAACACGGATCACCGAAAGGTAAAGCATGAGTCATATAGTAGATATGATGAACATGTTGATTATTCGCCATTGAAGCTACATCAACTCTCGTGATGATCGGTTTTGATGTGGTGGATTTGGTTCGTGTGATCACTAAAACAATGTGAGGGATATTGTTTTGAGTGGGAGTTCACCTAGATTAATTTAACTATTAATTAGAACTCAATTTGTCATAAACTTAGTCTAAAGTATTGAAAATATGTTGTAGATCAATGGCGGCCCCTACCATCAATTTTAATGTGTTCCTAGAGAAAGAAAAGTTGAAAAACAATGGAAGCAACTTCGCGGATTGGTTCCGCAATTTGAGGATTATCCTCAATGCTGGTAATTTGACCTATGTGCTGGATGCACCACTGGGTGACCCGCCTGCAGCTGATGCTATCGATGAGATAAAGAATGTTTTCCTTGCTCGGAAGAATCAGTACTCCACAGTTCAGTGTGCTATCTTGTATGGTTTGGAATTAGAGCTTCAGAAAAGGTTTGAGAACCATGACCCACATGATATTGTCCGTGAACTCAAAATGATATTTGAGGCTCACGCGGCTGTTGAGAGTTATGAGGCTTCTGAAAAGTTCTTTAACTGCAAGATGGAAGAGGGCAGCTCCGTTAGTGAGCATGTGCTTAAGATGTCTGGGCACGCAAACAAACTCCAAAGTTTGGGTATAGTGATTCCTAATTCTTTGGGGATTCACCGTGTCCTCCAATCACTACCACCAAGTTACAAGAACTTTGTGATGAACTACAATATGCAAAACATGGACAAGACATTGCCAGAACTCTTCTCCATGTTGAAGTCTGCAGAAGTGGAGATCAAGAAAGAGCACCAAGTGTTGATGGTCAATAAGACCACCAAATTCAAGAAAGGCAAGTCTAAGCAAAAGGGAAACTTCAAGAAGGGCGGTAAGAAAGTTGCCGCACCGGTGAAGAAGACCAGGGCTGGACCTAAGCCTGATACCGAGTGCTTTTACTGCAAGGGAGAAGGTCAATGGAAGCGGAATTGCCCAAAGTACTTGGCGGATTTAAAGAACGGCAACATCAAGAAGAAAGGTATATCTGATATACATGTTATTGATGTGTATCTCACTAGTACTCGTAGTAGTGCCTAGGTATTTGATACTGGTTCGGTTGCTCATATTTGTAACTCGAAACAGGTGCTGCAGAATAAACGGAAGCTAGCGAAGAATAAGGTGACGATGCGCGTTGGAAATGGATCAAAGGTTGATGTGATCGCGGTCGGCACGCTACCTCTTCATCTACCATCGGGATTAGTTTTATACTTAAATAATTGTTATTTGGTGCCTGCGTTGAGTATGAACATTATATCGGGATCTTGTTTATTGCGAGACGGTTACTTGTTTAAGTCCGAGAATAATGGTTGTTCGATTTATATGAGTAATATGTTTGAAGCACATGCACCTTTGATAGATGGTCTATCTTATTGAATCTCGATTGTAGTAATACACACATAAATAACATTGAGGCTAAACATTTGAAATTGAGCGATAACTCGACCTATATGTGGCACTATCGTCTTGATCATATCAGAGTGAAGCGTATGAAGAAACTCCATTCCGATGGACTTCTTGAATCACTTGATTTCGAATCACTTGAAAGATACGAAGCATGTCTAATGGGTAAAATGACTAAGACTCCATTTTCCGGTATGATGGAGCGAGCTACAGACTTATTGGAAATCATACATACCGATGTGTGTGGACCAATGAGTGTAGCATCGCGTGGTGGTTATCGTTATGTTCTTACCTTCACGGATGACTTGAGTAGATATGGGTATATCTATTTCATGAAACATAAGTCCGAAACTTTCGAGAAGTTTAAGGAATTTCAAAGTGAGGTAGAGAATCAACGTAACAAGAAGATTAAATTTCTACGTTCTGATCGTGGAGGTGAATATCTAAGTTACGAGTTTGGCAAGTATTTGAAGAAATGCGGAATACTTTCACAATTGACACCGCCGGGATCACCACAGCGTAATGGTGTGTCCGAACGTCGTAATCGAACTCTCTTAGATATGGTTCGTTCTATGATGTCACTTATAGATTTACCGCTATCATTTTGGGGTTATGCATTAGAAACAGCCGCATTCACTTTAAATAGGGCAGCATCTAAATCCGTTGAAACGATACCGTATGAATTATGGTTTGGAAAGAAACCTAGATTGTCATTCCTTAAAGTTTGGGGTTGCGAAGCCTATATAAAGAAGTTACAGCCGGACAAGCTTGAACCCAAAGAGGAAAAATGCGTCTTCATAGGATACCCGAAGGAAACTATTGGGTATACCTTCTATCATAGATCCTACGGAAAAATCTCCGTTGCTAAGAATGGATCCTTTCTAGAGAAAGAATTTCTCCCGAAAGAAGTGACTGGAAGGAAAGTAGAACTTGACGAGGTTGTTGAACCTTCTCTCGAACTTGCGAGTAGCACATCACCGGAAGTAGTTCCTATGGCGTCTACACCAATAAGAGAGGAAGCTAATGATGATGATCATGAAACTTTGGTTGAAGTTGCTACAGAGCCTCGCAGGTCAACGAGAACTCGTACCACTCCTGATTGGTATGATCCCGTTACGAGTGTCATGTTGGTGGACAACACCGATGACCCTGCGACTTATGAGGAAGCAATGATGAGCCCAGATTCCAATAAATGGCAAGAAGCCATGAAATCCGAGGTTGGATCCATGTATGAAAACCAAGTATGGACTTTGGTGGACTTACCAGATGGCCGAAAGGCTGTCGAGAACAAATGGATTTTCAAGAAGAAAAAAGATGCTGATGGTAATGTTACTGTCTATAAAGCTCGACTTGTCGCAAAAGGGTTTCGATAAATTCAAGGAGTTGACTACGATGAGACTTTCTCACCAATAGCGAAGCTAAAGTCTGTGAGGATTATGTTAGCAATTGCTGCATATTACGATTATGAAATATGGCTGATGGATGTCAAAACAGCGTTCCTCAATGGAGACATTGATGAAGAGTTGTATATGATGCAACCCAAAGGTTTTGTCGATCCTAAAGATGCTAACAAGGTGTGCAAACTTCAACGGTCCATATATGGATTGAAGCAAGCATCCCGAAGTTGGAATCAATGTTTTGATAAGGTAATCAAAAGATTTGGTTTTATACAAACTTATGGAGAAGCTTGTATTTACAAGAAAGTGAGTGGGAGCTCTGTAGCATTCTTAATACTATATGTAGATGACATATTAATGATTGGGAATGATGTAGACCTTCTTAATAGTGTCAAGGAATATTTGAATAATAGTTTTTCAATGAAAGATCTTGGCGAAGCAGCTTACATATTAGGCATAAAGATTTATAGAGTTAGATTGAGACGCCTAATATCATTGTCACAAAGTACATATTTGGACAAAGTTCTAAAGAGGTTTGGAATGGAAGATAGCAAGAAAGGGTTCTTGCCCATGTTGCCCAATACGACCTTGAGTAAAACTCAAAGTCCAGCAACGGCAGAAGATAGAGAAAGGATGAGTAAGACTCCCTATGCCTCAGCCATAGGATTTCTAATGTATGCCATGCTATATACTAGACCCGGCATTGCATATGCTGTTAGTTTGACTAGCAGATATCAAAGTGATCCAGGAGTGGATCATTGGACAGCTGTCAAAAACATCCTGAAGTACTTGAGAAGAACTAAGGATATGGTTCTTCCTTATGGAGGTGATGAACAGCTCGTTGTTAATGGTTACACCGATGCTAGTTGGAACACCGATCCAGACGATTCTAAATCTCAATCTGGATACGTATTTACTTTAAATGGTGCAGCAGTTAGCTGGAGGAGTGCAAAGGAAAGCGTTGTGGCGAGATCTTCAACTGAATCGGAATACATAGCTGCTTCGGAGGCTTCACAAGAAGCGATATGGATGAAGGAGTTCATTACAGAGCTCGGTGTGGTTCTAAGTGCGCTGGACCCAATGTCTATCTACTGTGATAACATGGGCGCCATAGCCAATGCGCAAGAACCAAGGTCACACTTGAAGCTAAAGCACATCAAGCTACGTTTTCACGCTATTCGAGAACATGTCCAAGATGGTGACATAAAGATTTGCAAAGTACACACAGATCTGAATGTGGCGGATCCGTTGACTAAACCTCTCCCGAGGGCAAAACATGACCAACACCAAACTGCCATGGGTGTTCGGTATATTACCATGTAATCTAGATTAGTTGACTCTAGTGGAAGTGGGAGACTGTTGGAGATATGCCCTAGAGGCAATAATAAATGTAGTTATTATTATATCTTTGTTTTTATGATAAATGTTTACATTCATGCTATAATAGTAACAAGGAAACATTAATACTTGTGTGATTTGTAAACTAAATTAGAGTCCCTAGTAAAGCCTCTTCATAATACTAGCTTGTTGGTTAATAGATGATTGTGGTTTCCCTATCATGAACATTGAGATGTTATTAATAACAAGATCATATCATTAGGAGAATGGTATGATGGACATACTCCTATAGATAAGCGTAGCATAAAGATCAAGTAATTTTAATAGTTCAATTGCTATATGCTTTCTAATACATAGTAACCTAATTCCTTCGACCATGAGATCATGCTTATCACCATCACCAGAAGGATGCTTTGATGACATCAAACACCACACCGTAACTGGGTGGCTATAAAGGTGGCATTGAGTGTTCGGAAAGTATGGGTTGAGACACATGAATCAAGAGTGGGATTTGTCCATCCATATGACGGATAGATATACTCTGGGCCCTCTCGGTGGAATGTCATCGAATTGGCTTGCAAGCATGTGACTGGCTCACAAGGGATCACATACCACAAGAACGAGAAAAGAGTACTTATCAGTAACGAGGTTGAACTAGGTATGCAGAGATACCGACGATCAAAACCTCGGATAAGTAAATTATCATGAGACAAAGGGAAATTGGTATCGTATATAAGTGGTTCATTCGATCGCAAAGTAATCATAGAAATATGTGGGAGCCATATGAATTTCCATATTCCTCTATTGGTTATTGATTGGAGAAGTGTCTCGATCATGTCCGCATAATTCACAAACCATAGGGAGACACACTTAAGGATTCGATGTTGTTGAGTAGTTATGGAATGATGAGTAAGAGACCGAATGTTGTTCGGAGTCTCGGATGGGATCCGGGATATCACGAGGAGATCCGGAATGGTCCGGAGAATAAGATTAATATAAGTAAAGTCATGTTTCGGAGTTGGGGAATGATTCCGGTGTTTTCACCGGGAATATTCTAGAAGGGTCCGGAAGGTCCGGCTCTCCAGAGGGGAAGGGTACATGAATGTGTCATAACAATGTGGAATGGTTGCATCATGTACTAGGTATCATGGCTGAGCAAAATAAAGGGAGAAATCAAATCCTAGTTTGAAAAGTCAAACGCCAATTTAAAAAAGTCAAACGACAGTTTTGCTTGGTGGAGGGAGAGTAGGAAACCTACTTGGGGAGGAGTTCCTCTCCCTCCACCCGTCGGCCAAGGATGCCGACTTGAGGGAGGACTCCCTCCTCCCAAGCCGCGCCCTCCCACCTATAAAAGGAGGGGCAGGGCTGCCCCTCTTCCCTACACGCAACACCACCGAAACCCTAGCAACTAAGCCGCCGGCGCCACCACCCCCTGCCGCCGCCTAGGGCACCACCAACTCGCCGAGTTGGGGTGATCCCAAACCCTAGCCGCCGGCTAGCCTCTCCCCTTGGTGCCTCTAAATCCTAGATCGCCAAGGCCTCTCTCATAGTCCACCATACTCACTCCGGCTTAAGGCGAAGCCCTACGAGATCTCCCCTCTACTTTCGGTACCACGCCGTCGTGCTGCCGGAATCGCGAGGAGAGTGCTACAACCTCCGTTGCCTGCTGGAACAAGGGAGAGAAAGGTCTTCATCGAGTACCGAACGTGTGACCGACTGCGGAAGCGCTGCCGGAACGCAGCGCCGGAAGGATCGTTTACACGATCTTGAGATCGGCAAGAGTACGACTACATCACCCACGAGAATCTGCTCTCGTTAATCGCTTTGGAATCTTTGAGGGTGAGTTCCTCTATCGACTCGTTGCTACAATCTAGTAGATAGATCTTGGCTTGTTTGTTTGCATGCGGTAGAATTTTTTTGTTTTCCATGCTACGAACCCCTACAACTATGTCACATAATATGACGCATCACGAAGGTTTTATATTGTTTGGACCATTTTTGAATTTCTTGTGCCTGTTTCAAACTATGGTCAAAAATGGCGGGAATAAAGATTCTTAGCTAGGGGTCGAGCCTCGCTAAACTTGCATTGGCTCTCTGATGAAATAGCATATTATGAATATAAAAATGATTTTTGTGATAAATAATGAGGATCGGATCATGTATTTGTAGTTCAAATCTGATGAACTTTCTACCGATTCGGCAGGAATTTGTCCTTTTCATGAAGGGTGGATGAAAAGGTTTAAGATATCCCGGTTGGGGATAATTTTCCATGTAAGGTGGTCTAGTATTTTTTTTAAATGAGGTAGTACCATTTTAAAACTTCTATTTGGTGACTGCTTCACAAAACATCCATCCCGTTTTTGACATTCGAAAAATAGAAAATGGTTTATACAAAAGTATACGTAATGTTTTATATTATGTTTAACAAAAATATGTATTATTTGAGTTTAGATAGATAGATCCTATTTTTATACTAATTTTGATATATTATATGTATTTTTCTAAATTAGAATGATTTAGTTATGATTTTTCTAGGATTAATGTGGTATGCCGACAACTTTGTCATCGGCGTAGGTGTAAAACCTAGGCCGACAGCTAAGCCATCGGTGTAGTCTTGACGCCATAGCATCGCCGTCATGGCAAATCCACTACGCCGACGGGTGCCGTCGGCCTATCCCATCCTACCCGACGGCCAACCTAGGCCGACGGTCGATTTGCTCGGCTGCTCGCCTCGGGAATGATAACAAGAGTAATATATTGTGCAACTTATATGTGTTTCCTATAATAGGTGATGTGAATAGCTAAGAAAAAACATGGAGATGCCCTTATATCAATGGAACTCAAACATGGACGTGTCCTCCAATGAGGTGCGAATCGAAGCGATTTTTTTTAAAATAATACACTTTCACGGGAGGAAGAAAGAGTGGAGCAGGAGCAGCCCGCGCGGCGTCGCACCTGGACGCCATCCATTCGGCTTCCGCCTGACCGAATGGGCATTCAGCCTGGGTAGGACCAAGTGGGGCACTCGACCGACGCGGACCCCGCAGCCCCACATGCCGACATGCAGTCGGTCAGCTCCTGGCCAAGTAGAGTTGGCTCGGCTGGGTCCATGTTGACTGGCCCATTAGGCTTGGCCTAGGCTGACAAAATAATAGATTTGTAAATAGCCAAAAACATGCCATACATCTGAAATGATTTAAAACGTATTATTTAAAAAAAATGCCGAATCGAGATCATATGTATTATATATGGTATTACCATTTACACGATACAATCTCACCAACTCCCTCTGATTCATATTATTTGTCACTAAAATAAATATATCTAGACATATTTTAATGATAGATACATCTATTTAAACAATAAGTAATATGGATCGGAGGGAATACTTTATTAGTTTACTCCAACCTGCTTCGGAGCTCCTACACACCGACCAGGTTGGTGTAGAGGGGGCATCGCACCAGGTTGGTTAGATGATTAGGCATGCTAACGTTAGTTCCTTCCTCTTCCTTTTGTTTATTCGTTTTTGTATTTTTTTCCTACTGCACTTCTTCTTCCTACAAAAAGGTGTACGTTTCCTGTGCCGTTTCTAAAAACCATACAAATTCAAAAGCTAAAAAGTTCAAATCTAAACAAATTCAAAATGTGAACAAATTCGAAATCTAAACAAAATTGAATTTAAACAAATTCGAATTCGAACAAATGTGAATCTGAATTGAAACTACTTTTCAAATCTGAACTTTTTTTAAAAAGATCGGGAAATAAAGTAAAAGAAGAAAAGAAACAGAAATTGTAAAGAAAATAAAAAAAAGGAAGACATAAACCAAAAAAATTAGGAAAAACAAAAATAGGCCAGGCCCATCCCGCGCTGCAGTGTGAGGCCACGGGTACACACCGATCTGGTCAGTGTATAGGTTTTACCCCACCTGCTCCATGACATGCGGGGTACAATGTTTGATGGCCCACATAAAAGTGACTATCATAAGTATATAGCAATATTAAGAGCAACTCCAACACAGGTCGTAAACGCTGGGCGGGAAAAATGCTATGCAGCACGCGATCGTGCATGTTGTGATTCTTCTTCGGCAAAAGCGCTAAAAGCGGCGTACAAAAATAGAGTAAAAAAACCACCTTCGGCAGGCGCGCTAAAATGCAGCGCACCGGCACCGGCGCAAACTACTTTTCACAGCCCGCACCACATCAACAAGATCAAATAAACCAAAATAAATAGAACAATAAATAGCTCTCAACAATTACCAAATGCGTGTTTCACACAACCAAGTTCAACACAAAATGGACATAGTTCAAATGCAAATGATAGTTTTACACACATTGTCGTGGTGGTATCACGGCATATGCCATGGGTAGGCTAAAGTTGGGGCCGATAGACGTGGTGGAATCCGGGGAGGGATGATGCAGTGAAGACCGCACTTGTATGAACAAAGAGGAATACAATGTATATTGGATTGAAGCTCTCAAGTAGAGATAACCCCTCATTCTATACATCTAATCTCTTATAATCTTGCCATACTTGTGGCTACAACCATGCTCCTTGAGCTGTATCTCCTATACTTCTAGCTAGATCTCTCTGTGAGAGTGGAGGAAGAAGAAGGAGAGCTCCTAGTGAGCAGAGAGGGGAGGAGCCCTTCGGGGCCTCTCTTAGAACGATCCCCCTGGTGCTCCTTATAAAGGGGAGCCCAGGGGACATGTCTTGTGCTACACGCTTAGCATCTAGATGGCATATTCCGAGCATCTTCCAGAGATGCTGAGCATATGCTTTGGCATCTTTGGAGATGCCAGGCATATTCCCTAGCATCTTATTTGATGCTAATAGCATATCCCTAGCATCTTGTTAGATGCCATGGGCATATTCCATACGCCATGTGCCAGTCTGAGCCGGTGGGCTCCCAAGACTGGCACAGTACTTGTTGGTCTTGTCTTGATCCGATGGTACGTTCTTGTAGAGACTGTGGAGGTATCTAGAAGTAAATTATAGGGCGTATAGACCATTATAACTCGGCCCAAAGGTCCTAGAAGGAGTGGCAATTCGGCCTGGGCTTTGGTTGATTCGGCCTGGGGGAGAGGCAGCCCAGCCGGCTTATGTGGTGGCCCAGCCGAGGTCCGGCAGCGGCCTGGCCGAGTTTCCCTTCAGTCGGCCCATGCGGGTGTGGCGGTGTGAAGTGGAGCTGGAGGCGTTGCCCCGTGGTGGGCCGAGCTTGCCTTTATTCGGCCCACCCGGGATTTACCTGCTGCGCGTCTGGCGAGGTTGGAGAGAGTCCCGTGGTGGGCCAAGGTTCCTCCTTCCCGGCCCACCCGGGCGGCGTCAAAGGAGCGAGGTGGTGAGGAGGTAGTTTGGCACGGGGACGCCTCGACGCTGGCGGGAGACGCGCTAGCGGGATGTCGGCGGGAACTGGTGGCGTTGGCTGAAGCTGGGTAGATGGGCCGGCTGGGGGTAATTCGGCCCAGCCGGGTTCTTTTCCTTTCCTTATACTTAATTCGGCCTTGGGGAGTACGGACTGGGCCGAGATTCCTCTTACTCGGCCCAGCTGTTCTTTCATGTCCTTTTCCTTTTCTATTTGACTTGATACTCTCTTATCAAATACACTCTCATTTATTCTTGTCTCTTATTGGCTTATTTATATACCAACTCTGGGGTACCTGGGGTTATATCCCCGACATTAGTCCCCGAGTCTATGTGGGACTCATAGAGTCGTGCATAGACTTTAATTTTAAGTATCCCGAGAGTTGTTTTTTCGACTTTTCGTAACTTATCCTTCTATGTTTTATTAATCCTTTTGGGTAAATTTCTTGACTCCTAGCCTTCTTGGACATTGCTTATAACCCTTTTGGGCAAGTTCTTGGACCTCTGGCCTTCTTGGGCAAGTTCTTGGACCTCTGGCCTTCTTGGGCACTGGTCATAACCCCCTTTGGGTAAGTTTTTGGACTTCTGGCCTTCTTGGGCACTGGTCATAACCCCTTTGGGTAAGTTATGAGTTCTGGCCTTATTGGGCACTGCTCTTTTAACCTCTTTGGGTAAGTCATGAGTTCTGGCCTTATTGGACACTGCTCTTTTAACCTCTTTGGGTAAGTCTTTAACTTCTGGCCTTATTGGGCACTGCTCTTTTAACCTCTTTGGGTAAGTTGTGAGTTCTGGCCTTATTGGGCACTGCTCTTTTAATCTCTTTGGGTAAGTTATGAGTTCTGGCCTTCTTGGGCACTGCTCTTTTAACCTCTTTGGGTAAGTTATGAGTTCTTGCCTTCTTTGGCATTGCTCTTTTAACCTCTTTGGGTAAGTTATGAGTTCTTGCCTTCTTTGGCATTGCTCTTTTAACCTCTTTGGGTAAGTTATGAGTTCATGCCTTCTTTGGCATTGCTCTTTTAACCCCATTGGGTAAGTTATGAGTTCTTGTCTTCTTTGACATTGCTCCTTTAACCCCTTTGGGTAAGTTTTGAGTTCTTGCCTTCTTTGGCATTGCTCTTTTAACCCCATTGGGTAAGTTTTGAGTTCTTGCCTTCTTTGGCATTGCTCTTTTTACCTCTTTGGGTAAGTTATGAGTTCTGGCCTTCTTGGGCACTGCTCTTTTAACCTCATCGGGTAAATTATGAGTTCTGGCCTTCTTGGGCACTGCTCTTTTAACCTCATTGGGTAAATTATGAGTTCTGGCCTTCTTTGGGCACTGCTCTTTTAACCTCATTGGGTAAGTTATGAGTTCTGGCCTTCTTGGGCACTGCTCTTTTAACCCCATTGGGTAAGTTTTGAGTTCTGGCCTCATTGGGCATTGTTCTTTTAACCCCATTGGGTAAGTTATGAGTTCCTGCCTTCTTGGACATTGCTCTTTTAACCCCATTGGATAAGTTATGAGTTCTGGCCTTCTTGGGCACTGCTCTTTTAACCTCTTTGGGCAAGTTATGAGTTCTGGCCTTATTGGGCACTGCTCTTTTAACCTCTTTGGGTAAGTTATTATCCGAGTCATCTGATTCCAAATCCGAGTTACTTTACTCAAAATTGACTTTATGTCCTAAGTCTGAGTCATCTGACTCAAATCCGAGTTATATGACTCAAATCCGAGTTAACTCATCCCAAATCCGAGTTACTTTACTCAATTTTGACTTTATGTCTTAAGTCTGAGTCATCTGACTCAAATCCGAGTTATATGGCTCAAATCCGAGTTAACTCATCCCAAATCCGAGTTACTCAAAATTGACTTTACGTCTTAAGTCTGAGTCCTCTGACTCAAATCCGAGTTATATGACTCAAATCCGAGTTAACTCATCCCAAATCCGAGTTACTTTACTTAATTTTGACTTATATGTCTTAAGTCTGAGTCCTCTGACTCAAATCCGAGTTATATGACTCAAATCCGAGTTAACTCATCCCAAATCCGAGTTACTTTACTTAATTTTGACTTATATGTCTTAGGTCTGAGTCATCTGACTCAAATCCGAGTTATATGACTCAAATCCGAGTTAACTCATCCCAAATCCGAGTTATCTGTTTGCCACGATATAACTTGATTTGGCGTGATGACGATAATTTGCCTTTGATATGGATCCGAGATATAGATCCGAGATTAAGCTTTGGGATATGATAATAGGGCTAACCGCTGAGAGATCTGATTCGAGATGTAGATATGAGATATAGATTCGAGATATGATAAGCTGGCCAATAGTCATCCGAGATATGGGATAACTTGGCAAGATGGTGAAATATCAATCCGAGTCATAACATAACCTGGCAATCTGGCGAACTAAATAAAGCTTCGGCCTGAATCAGAGATATGATTAGTACGCCGAGTCTGAATACCAATCCGAATTATAATATACCCTGGCAAGCTGAATCAAATGTTAGTCCGAATCAGAGACAATCTACTGAGCTGAGTTAAAGGTTAATTCGAAGCATAAACAAATTGACTCAAATTATATCCAAATCATCAATAAGCTGGCCGGTAAGCTGAGTTAAAGGACAATCCAAAGCATAAATAAACTGACTCAAATTCTATCCGAATCATAAGTAAGCTGACTCAAATTCTATCTGGATCGTAAATAAGCTGATTCAACTTCTGTCCGAGTTATAAATAAGATGGCTGGGGAGCTGAGTTACAGGGTAATCCAAAGCATAAGTAAACTGACTCAGAATCTATCTGAATCATAAATAAGCAGATTCAACTTATGGCCGAGTTATAAATAAGTTGGCCTGTGAGCTGAGTCACAGGATAACCCACAGCATAAACTAACTAACTCAAAATCTATATGAATCACAAATAAGTTGATTCAACTTATGGCCGAGTTATAAACAAGCTGGCTGGAGTACAGATCTAAATCAACATAATGCTCTCTTAATCTAAAGGTGACTCTACGGATAAGTTGACTAGTCCTCGGGTTAAGTTATTTTCTCCCCGGGGTGAAGGATTGAGTGTAGGTGGCTTGAGTTACCTGGCACTTACATTATACTTGGAGAAGTGTTTGGGTGAGTTTTGCTAGGTCATACCTGCCCTGCTGAGTTACTTGGTACTTACAGTAAGCTTGGAGTACTGCTTGAGTCCTTCTTGCTGAGTCTTACCTGCTTTGATGAGTTAGACTTGGAGAGCCTCTGCGCTTACCTCTTCATTCTCTGTTGGCTTGGTGAAGCTGAATGAGCCCTATGAGGAAGAAAATTGATGAAGGTGTTCCCGTCCGGATGGAAACCCAACCAACGCCACTAGAAGGCCCCACGGTGGGCGCCAAATGTCGTGGTGGTATCACGGCATATGCCATGGGTAGGCTAAAGTTGGGGCCGATGGACGTGGTGGAATCCGGGGAGGGATGATGTAGTGAAGACCGCACTCGTATGAACAAAGAGGAATACAATGTATATTGGATTGAAGCTCTCAAGTAGAGATAACCCCTCATTCTATACATCTAATCTCTTATAATCTTGCCATACTTGTGGCTACAACCATGCTCCTTGAGCTGTATCTCCTATACTTCTAGCTAGATCTCTCTGTGAGAGTGGAGGAAGAAGAAGGAGAGCTCCTAGTGAGCAGAGAGGGGAGGAGCCCTTCGGGGCCTCTCTTAGAACGATCCCCCTGGTGCTCCTTATAAAGGGGAGCCCAGGGGACAAGTCTTGTGCTACACGCTTAGCATCTAGATGGCATATTCCGAGCATCTTCCAGAGATGCTGAGCATATGCTTTGGCATCTTTGGAGATGCCAGGCATATTCCCTAGCATCTTATTTGATGCTAAGAGCATATCCCTAGCATCTTGTTAGATGCCATGGGCATATTCCATACGCCATGTGCCAGTCTGAGCCGGTGGGCTCCCAAGACTGGCACAGTACTTGTTGGTCTTGTCTTGATCCGATGGTACGTTCTTGTAGAGACTGTGGAGGTATCTAGAAGTAAATTATAGGGCGTATAGACCATTATAACTCGGCCCAAAGGTCCTAGAGGGAGTGGCAATTCGGCCTGGGCTTTGGTTGATTCAGCCTGGGGGAGAGGCAGCCCAGCCGGCTTATGTGGTGGCCCAGCCGAGGTCCGGCAGCGGCCCGGCCGAGTTTCCCTTCAGTCGGCCCATGCGGGTGTGGCGGTGTGAAGTGGAGCTGGCGGCATTGCCCCGTGGTGGGCCGAGCTTGCCTTCATTCGGCCCACCCGGGATTTACCTGCTGCGCGTCTGGCGAGGTTGGAGAGAGTCTCGTGGTGGGCCGAGGTTCCTCCTTCTCGGCCCACCTAGGCGGCGTCGAAGGAGCGAGGTGGTGAGGAGGTAGTTCAGCGCGGGGACGCCTCGACGCTGGCGGGAGACGCGCTAGCAGGATGTCGGCGGGAACTGGTGGCGTTGGCTGAAGCTGGGTAGATGGGCCGGCTGGGGGTAATTCGGCCCAGCCGGGTTCTTTTCCTTTCCTTATACTTAATTCGGCCTTGGGGAGTACGGACTGGGCCGAGATTCCTCTTACTCGGCCCAGCTGTTCTTTCCTGTCCTTCTCCTTTTCTATTTGACTTGATACTCTCTTATCAAATACACTCTCATTTATTCTTGTCTCTTATTGGCTTATTTATATACCAACTCTGGGGTACCTGGGGTTATATCCCCGACACACATGTTAACATATCATTTGTCAACATCGCATAGTCATTGCCATTGCCACTTCCATTTTGTGCTTCTTCTCCTTGGGAGTCTTGGATGATAGTGTTGATGGTGTTGGCACGCGATGAATCTCCATAGCCATCAACATTGATAGAAGGTGGCGGATTCACCAAAGAGGCCATGCCATAGCCATCAACATTGATAAAAGGTGATGGATTCACCAAGGAGGCCATGAATCCCTCTGGTGGTGCTCCCATGCCTCCCATGCTTCCGAGCCCCATGCCACCATAGCTGCCAAAAGCCCCCGGTGGTGCTCCTATGCCTCCAAATGCTCCCGGTGTTGCTCCCATACCTCCATAGCCTCCATAGCCAACCATGCCTCCAAATGCATTCATTCCTTCACTTTGAGCCTTGAAGTAGCTTGCCATCATCCACCTTTTGGCCAACACTTCATCACAAGCAAGGTTTATGTACTTTTTTTTGCCTTTCATCCATGTTGGACGTGTCAATGGTAAAGAGGCTCCTCTCTTTCTCTAATAGGCGCGCTTGCTCGGCGGCGGCCACCTTCTTCTCCTCGGCTGCCGCAATCCTCTCCTCCAAAGCTACCCTCTGCGCCTTGGTCTCGGCCTCCATAGTCCTTGCCAACTTTTTATTTTTGTTGTACTTCAACCTTGCATTGGCCATCCTATCCATAGCTTTTGCTATGTCATCATCACCGATCTTCTTCCCCTTCATCAACTCCTTGGCGGCCTTCCTTCCAAGCACGGGACTCTTCCTTCTCTTCTTGTTTTTATCAACTCCTTGACGGCCTTCCTTCCAAGCGGTGGCGGCTGGCGGGGAGCTGGCGCTGGTGCCTGTGGACGCGCCACTGCAGGAGGGAGCTTGTGCTGCTACGAGGCCACCTTCTTGGCCGGATTTTGGGCACCGACGCCGGCCGACGCGGCCGCGGACGGGCACTTGCCGGTGTTGCCCTTTCCTTTCTGCACGGGCGACGGAGGCGGGACGGCACCAGTCGAGGTCAGACGCGGTGGTACGAAGTTCAGTTGGCGCGCGCTGGAGCTCACGATGGCGGCAGCGTTAGGGTTAGGGTTTGCTGCCGCCGGACCTCCCTCGCCGGTGCCGATGATGCCTGGGATCGAGTACTGCGGTGAGGATGGCTCCATCGCCGGAAGGTCGCGCCGGCGGCGTGCGCACGGAGCCGAGGTGGGAATCACGGCGCGGGCGCAGGGGAAGTTTCAGGTCGGCGTTTTGGCGCATGCGAGCGAGAGAGATAGCGCGCGCTGGCGGCCGGGCATCAAATTTGGGGCGTGCACAGGGGCAAACTTGGGCGCGCCAGATTTTTTTTGCAGTAATCGTGCGCCTATTGGAAAAGCAAAAGCGTTCGCGCGCGCTAAATCAACGGTTATTTTTCGCTTGCAGCGTTTTATAGCCCGTGTTGGAGTTTCTCTGAGAACATTCCACATGGGCAACAACATTCACAAGGATCACGTTTAAAAATAAAAATGTGTGGAAGAGATGAGGCCCTTTTATTGGGCCGTTGTTGGGTTAACAACGTTGAAACAATCAAGAGTTTATATTTACTAGTAAGCGTGCACGTGCAACGCACGTTTCACGTTATACATTTTTAGCAAGTTCTTATATCAATCCCCTTAAAGGTGTCTCGATGTTCATGCACATAACACATTTTGCACATGTCTTCACATAAAATTCACAATGAAACAAGAGTAATTTATTATAAATAAATAAACTGAAAAAATCTAGCTTACTCTAGTGAATGGACATCATCATCGAAGCTAATGCACGAACAAAGTGCATTTAGCAAGTCTTGCATTGGCGGACATACTATAGAGAAATGACTGCGAGGTAAGCTCAACTTATGATGATGTGTTCGATGTTTTGAATTTCTTAGGGGGTCTTCTGTCCTCTTCTTCCAAGTCTCGGTTTCTCATATTATCATCATTTAATTACGAATCAACTAAAATGACACCTAATTTACCTCTAAAATGTGTCATATGAACCTATAATAAAGTAGCAATCGAAGTTACATTTCAAATAGTGATACGCCATATAAAGTATCGCGATCAAAGTTTCTTTTCGAATAGTGATACACCATATAAAGTATCAATATACTTAGACGGATATACATGTTCTAGAGTATCAGATAAAATATCCTTTAATATCCATAGACCACATGCTAACTTATATTGTTAAAAAATATTGATGCAAATATTATTATATAAAAAAGAAATTATTAAATATTTTAATATTTAATGAAAGAGATTGTCAAAATCATAATATTTATACTTTTAGAAATCTTGAAAGTCGTCAAAATAATTATGACAGGACATTTTTGTTAAACACAGACTAGGGGTGGACACAAAGTTCGAGGCTCGAGGCTCGGCTCGGGCTCGACAAGGCTTGGCTCGGGCTTGGCTCGGCTCGGAAGTCGGACAAGCCAAGCCTCAACCTTGACATTCAAGCTCGAGGCTCGACAAGCCAGCTCGGTGAAGCTCGCAAGCCGGCTCGAAGGCTCGATGATATTTAAAATGTTGCCATGACCTTCACTAATTGTATATCTTTTTACAGTTATAATTCATTGATGTTTAGAGCATGCTCTAGGAATTTAACCAGCAATCTTCAAATACACTTATTTTTAGTATAGCACCAACAATGGTATAGATTGTAATATAGTAATGACTAAGCCTATGTCTGTCTATCGATGTACAACCACCTAGACTGAAAAAAGATACTACACAGAAACTTGACGGCTCTGCATTCAAGAACAAATTAGTGTACTCGATCAAATTACTCATGCACTAAACACTACTACATGAAGATCGTTGTGCATCCCGGTGTCTACAGTAAAAATTCAGCGCAGTGCTGTCGTCCCCTCCCAGCACACAGTATAAATACTCCCTTCGTTCCAAAATAGATGTCTTCGTTCCAGAATAGATGTCTTAGGTTTTTTAAAATTTGGATAAATATATATACTAAATAGTGTCTAAATTCATCCAAATTTTGATAAATTTAAGACATCTATTTGGAGACGGAGGAAATACATAAATACACATAAACAATGCCAATCAGATGCACAAAAAACAGCAGATCTACAGGGCAAGCTAGCACATCATACACACCTAGCAAGCTAGCACATCGAGGAAAAATCCTTGCTGCAGAGAAGCACACACACAAGACCGACAAGCACGGGATGGCACCAGCAGACTCCACGCAGCGACGCACACGCGCGGGAGGAGCATCGGTCGTGAGCACCGCGCGCATCTCAGGGGAACGGCAGGAGCAAACAGGGACGACGTCGTCGCCGGCGGAGGGAGGCCTGAGTCTGAGCGGCAGAATCGTTGACGGGCGGCGTCGCCGCCGGCGGAGGTCGACCGGAGGACTGGTGGGCGGGCCGCGGGGAATCAATCTGAGGAAACAATCCAGGACCGACAGATCCATGGAAGAAGCCAAAAAGGGAAGGAGGAGGACTAGAGCTGGAGGATGCAGCTGGCGCCCGGCGTTGGTGGCGGCCTGGCGGGCGACGAGGAGGAGGAAGATGGGGTCAGAAAGACAGGGGTCTGGGCCTGCGCAAGAAATTGAGAGAGAGACATGGGCGGACGGGCCGACGGGGAGTAGGTGGGCGGCTCGTCGAGCCGATCGAGCGAGCCGCGAGCCCTCCTTATAGTGTTTTTTCAGTACCAAACCGAGCCGAGGATCGGCTCGATTTTTACGAGCTTTGGCGAGCCGAGCCACGAGCCGATTCCACCCCTACCACAGAGCTTACCGAATAACAAAACCGAGACACACGAATCAGGTACACACGTGGTGGCGGCTTGAAGAGACAAGAAGCATGACGCTAGCGCTCGTTCTCTAGGGCATGTTCAATATTGGAAACTTGTTCGGATGCTTAGCGGAGAAATAGTCGGAAAATTAATCCCGCACGTCCGTGTAAGAGTCCATAGCTCCTAACGTAAGCACCTAATTTTCAAACGCTTATTTCTCTAACTGACTCAATCCGATTTTTCTGCCAAAGTAATAAACTGGTAATCGTTCTTTGCGAGGACGCGTTTAAATAAGTGCCCGTCCCAGAATTACATGTGACAAATTCCCCTCGCCATTGGAATCAATAAACGCCTCGGTGTAGTTGCCCTTAATCGGTTCATGTCATGCGAGCCACCATGTTTCAATATTCAAAGCTTTTGAAATCCACCCAGACTTCTCTCTCACCTTCCAACTTATATAATATAAAGAAAATCTACGTATATAATAAAGAAAAAAGGACAACACCCCTCCACACCGTCAACTACCTCCCAACTTCTCTCTCACTGGACCAAAAAAAAAACTTTTCTCTCACCTTCTCACACAGCACACCACGACCGCCCCCTTACACTGCCTCATCCGCTGACGAAGAGATCCTCCCTCTCCCCTGCCGACGAAGAGATCCTCCCTCTCCCCTGCATGTGCGCTGCTGTGGGGAGGACCTCCCCCTCTCGTGCCTCCCGACCGCTGATGCAACAACCGCCCCGTCAGCTGGCTCACCGCCGCCTGACGAACGCCCCTCCTCTGCCTACCCGTCGACGGAGGCGGATGAACCCATCTCCCCTTCTCTAGCTTGTACTCCTCTCCAAGGAGCTGGACCAGCTTAGCGAGCAGAAATCCCATGGCGCCCGTCGATAAATCCATGGCTGCTCGCTGTCTGATTAATTTCTTTGTGTATAGTCTGGTTGAGAAGCGCACAGCTGCACATGGTTGCTGTGACTGTGAGTGTGGCTGCTAGAGAGCTGCTCGCCACATTAATAGGTACGTTCCTGATACTATTCATTCCATGTTCAGTTCCTGATATTACATTGCCCAGGATGCAGATCGACTATTTTCAATTAATGAATGTCGAACAAATCAGCAAACCTAGAAAATATGCAGTACTAACTACTAATGACCTCAGCCGACAGTTGACAGTACACACACAGACACACACACAGCTCCTAATGGAAGCATCAAATATGTCTCAAGACATCCACATACAAAGTCAGATTCTTCCAAAAAAAAATTATTAGATCATTGAGAGTTAATTATTATCTTCAACACATACAAAACTACGTGATAAATGGCAGGATTGTCGCTTAGTAGTCTAGATTTTATAGATCTATCATAAAGTAGTCTAGAGTTTTTCTCTTTCTAATTTGGAGGAGAAGGTAATGTTTGTGTGCCAAATAGATTAGATGGTCAATATTTCATCATGTTTGAGAAGTTTAGAGGATATATAGTTATACATAGTGTGCTTGATCTCAGTAGCAATTGATAACACTTTGAAGGAAAAACACCAATAATTTTCTTTTGCAATGTATTTTTTACGGTAAATATCAATCTATGTCTTATGTCTTTGATTCTTGTTAGGTTGGAGCTTTGTTTTGGCATCACCAATGGGGCAAATCTCAGTCCAAGGAAATGAATATGAAGTTTGATAGTAAACATCTTTAGAAGGTCAATGTCAGATGTTCTCCGGCAAAATATTTTGAATGTCATACTGGCCCCTAGAAGAGAAAAAAAGAGTAAGTCTATTAATGTTTGCTTTAGATTTCGACAAATTACATGATTTCTTAATTTAGCCAGTAATGGTTGCTATACAAGGTTGTGTTGAAAACTAAAAAACTAACCATTTTTGGTTCATAGACTCAAATCAACATTCTGAATAAATCATAAACATTACCGTGATAAATTGTACAGACCATAACTGATCGAGCTATAGCATCAGGTTACAAAATTCATAGGAATAATTCTATCCTCTTATAACAATTGCTACTATGATCAGTACATACAGTTCAGAATACTCTTGCTCTATTAGTTACAACAAACATTTACATTCATGGGCATAAAGACATTATGTCAGCTGCTATATGCAATCTGCGATATTGCTATGCTATTTCTGCTGGTGGCTTAGGCATCGCTGGTTGGCCAGCTCCTGTACTATGTAGATTGCTCACTGGAATTCAGTAGAGTTTTTGGTTATAGCAATGACGGTAGCAATCACGAGCCATCTGTTGGGCTGGAGCAAAGACTTGATTTATTTGTTCCCTGAAAGAGTATACTTGTATTAAGTAAATTAGGACTTCTCTGAACTAATATAGAGATGTAATGGTATTAGTAGCCTGATTGGCTCTTCTAGTTACCTAGAGGATTCTCATAAGTATCCTTTTACTCCAACCAGACGTACCTTTATTAAGCAATAATGATGTCCCAGTTGCAACATATGCTACATAAATGAAATCCCATCTACGCAAATTGGAAATGAGAAATAAAGCTAAGGATATTTCTATATGTTAAGAAACTAGAATAAGATAATGATGCAAGATAATACTATATGGAATAAAATTATAAGTATATTGCTAGTCCGTTCCAGGTAAAGTGTAACAAAAAGCATTACTTGGTGATGCTGAATTTTGTAGTCGTTGTTGCAAATCATTGATATAATGACAAGATACAACAACCATGCCTCTTGAATGGCCAACAAAGATGAGTAAGACCTGCAATAAAAAAACCAAATTTTGTTAGCATCAAAAGTGGCTATATAGGTACAACAACATCAATGCAAATAAACAATATAAGAACGCACCTATGTCAACCGTCTAAAACATCTCTATACACAATGTTCTTTGTGCTTCTCCCGAATTTATCAACCTCCTTGTTTGGCTTGGCCAAAATACGTGTTGTCTTTCTTGACACTCCCCTTGACAATGCAACATATAGCTGTCCATGAGAGAATACAGGCTCGGGAAGGTAAATACCGACGTTTGGGATGGTTTGACCCTGTGCCTTGTTAATAGTCATCGCAAAACTCAAGCGGATGGGGAACTGTTTTCTCTTAAGTTTGAAGGGAAGTGAGATGTCCTCCGAGGGCGACATAGGGATTCTAGGTATGAACACCCTCTTTCCAGCATGCTGACCACCAACAATCTCCGCGTCGATTGCATTATCCTGGAAGGCTCTGATCATAAGTCGTGTTCCATTGCATAAACCATTATGAGGGTCGAGGTTCCAGAGCAGAATGACCGGACAGTTGACCTTCAATCTCAAAACATGTGGGGGCAAGCCATTTGGTGTGATCGAGTTCAAAAAGTCAATTGTGTAATTATTCTGCCGATCATCTTCGATTGAGTCAAAGCTGTGGTATAACTTTTCTTCGCCTGGAAACCTAGAGATCATCTTGTCATTCAGGCCATCCACATGCTCATTCTTGGTCGAAATAATTGCACGTGCGCTCATGTACTCTCTCGATCTAGCATTGGCATGCAATGATGGGAAGACATCTTCGATGAGCGTGTTAATAGCTGTTTCATCCTCGGTATGGCTGATCACAATGTCGCCAGGGAGAAGCACATAATCGTTGCCAATTGTCTCTTCTGTTCCATTGCCGATCCTTAGGAGGTATTCAGAGAACCAAGGATCAGCTTGTGCTCTCATATTGCGGGTGAGGCGTATCTTCTCGGTCTTATCCCACAAATAGGATCTCAAAAGTGTAGCATCTGTGATCTGTGCTCTTGTTCCACGTGTCACAACGGGAAGGACTTGCCTGAAATCCCCACCAAAGACAACAACCTTTCCCCCAAATGGCAAAGGACATTCCATTATATCTTGGAGCGATCTATCAAGTGTCTCAACTGCTTGACGTTTTGTCATAGCAACTTCGTCCCAAACTATCAAGGATGCCTGTTTAAGCAACTCCGCTGTACCGCTCTGCTTTGTGAAACTACACATGCTATTGTCAGTTAGCTTGATTGGAATTTTGAACCTGGAGTGTGCAGTACGGCCTCCAGGCATTATCGATGCTGCTATACCTGATGTAGCAGTAGCAATCGCTATTAGGCCCATGGAACGCACCTTTGCAAGCAATGCCTTGTACAAGTATGTCTTTCCAGTGCCACCTGGACCATCAACAAAGAATATCTGGCTTTTTTGGTTTGTCACATGATCCATTATTTTCTTGAAACCAGACAGCTGCTCAATGTTCAGTGTGCTAATTAGATCTAGATGTTCTTTGTCCGCGGTGACTTGCCTCTCCTCTGTTACCTCTCTATACTCATCATCATAAGAATCATTAGTCTCAACCAGATCTGGAAGTCCATAGATTGTAATATCCTTTCCCATAGATTGCAACATATCCCTAATATCTCTAAGGACCATTTGCTCTAGTGCTGTCTCATTGGATTGTTTAAGACGAAAATCTTCAGACATTGATGCTAGATGTTTGTCCCACATCTTTCGTATTTCGGTTGCCTCGCAGAATACCAATATAGTCGCAAACAACCGTCTTAGGGCACAAGGCATCTGAAATGTGGCTGCCTCCGTCATGCAATCATCAAGGGTCCTGTCGTGCTCAATGAGGCCTAAGTGCTCACATGCCTCCCTGAAGGAACTACATGGTTTTCCATTTACTGTTTTTAAATCATCAAAGGAAGTTGCACCTCGGACATGACTTAGTAGCACACGCAGGTAGTACCTCTCTCCTTCAGCAGGGTGTGCATACACGAGTCTTCCAATTTGTGATCTCTTATTTTTTCTATTCTGCCACTTTTTTTCCCGGCTATCCACCTATAATGTTCTGGAAACTCTCTGTACAACCATTTCCGTGCCTCTGGAAATTTCCGGTTCATCTGAAAGTACTCGGTAAGCATGGACTTAGAAGAAGATGGTCGAGCGACAACATCTTCTAGATTATCACCCGCTTGAAATGCAATTGTATGCATGTTTGGCAAATGAAGCTGGAGCTGCAGCACAGATGGACTGACACCAAACATTTTAAAACCATAAATCCTATAAAGAGCATCCGGAGGAGTTACATAGCGTGCATCTCTATATTGCCGAATTTCATTGATGACTCCACCATCATTGATGATATCGTGCTCGAATGCAAAGGATGTACGATCATGCCCCTTATAGACATACTTGAACAAGTACTTGACTGCCTTTATACTTGAGCATGCTTCAACATTAATATGGCAGTTGTATCGCATAAGTAGAAACGGGTTGTAAGGGACGACCCATCTATTGTTCAAATTTGCTCCTCTGACCCTAACTCCACGCCCATCATCCCTCCTTCTATAGATGGGATATGAGTTCTTCCCTTGCTGTGTGGCATCGCAAAATTCTCGAGGGTAACTAAATCGGCATTTTCCCTCAATCATACAGGGCAACTTTTCTTCAACTCGCCACAGGGTCCATGTAGCATGTGTTTGGCGACCAGATCATGGAGAACATGGTATTTTTCTTTGTCAGGTATCTCTGCAGATATCACCCGATCATAGTCATCTGGGGTCGCTAACTTGCTTTTTTGCTTTCATGATTAGTAGTATATGTTCATGGGGGAGACCTCAGTTTCTGAAACTCTGTGACATGTACATAAGCCGCGACTTCTCCGAAATGCTTACCCTTAGTCAGTAGCTGCATCATATCTCGTTGTTTTGCTTTGAATATTCTTGCCACCAGGTCTGGACGGTCATGTGGCAGTTGTACAGGCTCTAGTTTCTCGGTTATCTCCTCCCAGTAGGGATTGCAGGTCATCGTGATAAAATAATCTGGTTTACCCCATCGCTGAACTATTGCCATCGCATCTAGGAATCTTCGTTGCATGTCCCGGTCACCACCAGGAAATGTACGTGGAAGCACGATTCTCTTACCAATACGATCACCGCGTGACTCGCCAGCAACAATGGTGTCAACAAGACCCTATTAAAATAAAAATATATATGGTTATAGAAAAGAATACAACATCTATAATGATGCAATAGAATAAACTCGTGCATATTACCTGGTAGAGGTCAGCGTGTATAACCTTTTGATTTTCTGGCTTTGAGTACCAGTCAAGCCTCATAGTCTCAATCTTGATGTACATGTCAACAGCCCACTGTTGAAAAAGGCGTCCCCCAAACAAGATGTTAAAAAGCTTCCTCCTGACCTGCAACTTGAAGCAGTAGTATTCTCTCGCACTAACATTTTTTTTGGTTTTAGTTGCATTCCCCTCGGTGTCACCAAACTCGTCATCTGAGTTATCATCATTGTCATCTAAAAGTTGTTTGACATCATCAAATATATGTACAATATGGACTCATAAGAATTAATAAATAACCAGTGATGACCAATACCTGAAGGTAAATCAGTGGCATGGTATTCATCTGGTGCAGGTAAATCGGTGGCATGGTCTTCATGTGGTGCAGAATTGCCAACTTGTTCCCTAATCGAGTTATCCTCTGAATCACGAAAACAGAAGTTCTCATTCATAATTAAGCAGTAAGTACATAAATTAATAAAACATATCATACCTGCAAGTAAATTAGAGGCTTGGTTTTGGTTTCCTAGTTGTGGAGAATTATCCACTACATGTTGGCTCGTGGCATCGGGGAGGTCAACATATGGCATCCAACGATTCCAACCAGTCTCACCCCGAGGGAAGAACAGGGGATATGACAACGGGTCGTAGCAGCCATAATATGCTCTAATGTACAAAATTCGGTCTCCTTTTGCATGCACGACAACGCTTCTATCAAAGCATTTTAGTGGGTCGCTCCCTTCAAACCATATCGCTGCCACCTGAGATGTAGTTGGGGCATTGTACCTTCGTTGATCTAGGTTGATATCTGTGTTAAGTGAGATATTATATTCGTCTAGATTCGGAACAGACCCAAGGCTTTTGAAAACTTCTGCATAAGGGTTTTGCTCTAGTATTCTCAGAATCATCCGTATGAGGTCCATATTAAGATCTGGCGACCTCTTAGCCCTGTGAAACAAGTTTTCATCTGTATCATAAATATAAAGCTGGAAATGCCGAGGGCCATTACCGGCTGGCACCAGATCATCTAGAGCGTGGTACAACCCAGCACACGCACGAAATGTATATATGCCTGTTCCTGCTGCCGTGCTGACAGGACGATCAAGGGTGACTCCTAGACTTGTGAATGAAAAGTGGGAGTTGAAATACCGTATATTTTCTCTAAAATATTTAGCATCCTCGTCATCTTGACTTTCAAACAACCGTTTCAACTCTTCTGAAACATCCGGGGTAACTATATGAACTTTTCCTTTTCTGCAACAAAATGCAGGCTCTTCAAATGGAAACCGCAATGCCCCACAGTGGCGGCAGTCCAGGACTTTTTTTAGGACATGATGTTTTTTAGGTAGGTTTTGGTAAACAACTTCATCAGTGTCCACTACGGGTGTTGCTTGTGCGCGATGGCTTCTAAGATTGTATGATTCAAAAGCAACATCTAGAACATAAGAACATGTTATGAAGTTAACACTCATATTAAAACAATTAACACTCAACAATAAGAAGTTGTGGAAAGGGTATACCTTGTTCAGTAAATATCCTAGTTTCTTCATCAAGCTCGGGGTATGCAGATTCTCCATCTTGCAATATGTCTAAAGAGTCTAGTATGCAATATATTGGGCAAACATGAATGCAAAATTTAATTAATGAACTTGAAACGTGATGAACGATATATAAATATATACCCTCAGAACTGGTTTGGTGAACAAGGGGCTCAAACATTCCATATGGATCATCTGTCTGGTCAGGGCCTATTATGAAGAATCATAATATCAGTAAAGCATAAAGTCGGTTTGGTATGTACAAGAACACTGAACAAATACCATTAGTCATGTGTGGAGACGGTTGTGCATGATTTATAGTACGCTTCACTTGGCAAGAAGTAAGGCTCATATGGGTGCTTCCATGTTCTTGAGTGGTTACCGTGTGGGTGGCATCTGCAACATTGGCCGAGCATTCCCTGACAACCTTACGTCGTTTATAGTATTCACGTTTCTTAGCCAACAAAATGTCCTTCTCGCGCGCTGCCATCGCTGAATATTGTTCCCTTCATCGCTGGCGTTTGTCATCACATCCACTTCGTTCAAATTCAAGTTTACTGGAGCCAGTAAAAGGCTCAGCATCTGAATACACAAAAGGATAGTCAGATGCATGAACAGAAGGAGTGCCAAAAATATTCCCAGTTAAAGAAACACCTGCAGATTTAATAGTGGAATTTGGCGTTCTTGTTGTCAGCATTTCACTTTGTTGGACACCAAGAATAGCTGACAGTGGTGGGAACGAACCTACATTGTATTAAATTCACACTTTAATTAGCATAATATTATATTATTTTTTCTCTAAAAAACATACTGCACGATGAAAATAATACCTGGTGTGCTTGTTGGGAAGCTGGGGGAGCAAGTTTTTTATGGCGACTAACTTGCATCAGATACGCATTGTTTGTGTGCAGCCAATCAGAATCATCATGAATATCTAAATTATCATTGCCCATAGTGATTTCTCCGCCTAACTTCAGCTGGGTCACTGCTGATTTGAATGTACCAGCTTCTTGGGTGTGTATATCTGTCAGGAAATATCGTTGAATGAGTTATGTGTACACACAAAAATGGAAGTACCATATCAATAGTTGGTATGTCATACCGTGGTTACAGTTTTCAAGGCCATTTGTAGTTTTATTGTGAGCACCGATATCGCGTTGTCTTTTACCATGGGACTCGACCAGTGGTGTACGTGATGCCATGGCTTCAGCTTCATCATCCAGTGTTGTAGCTGCAACATTTGTGTGATGACGGGTTTTACGTCGTTTCTTCAATATCTCGTCTTTATGTAGTGCGTAGCGATTCCTTTCTTTCTGCCTCTTTATCTCTTTAGGATCTGCAAGCATATATATATAGGAACTATTGATAAAATGTTCAACCTGGATGGTCAGTATGCATAGAATGGTCATCATGATCACCATGAGATAGGATCATCGGTGTGTCCGATACAGTTGATCCGTAATTTTCACTGGCAGTAGCAGCTTTTTTGAGTTCACGGATTTCACGCCTTCTTTTTAAAATGTCATCTCTATTAAGTGCATAACGCTCTCTTTCCCTCTGCCTTCTTAGTTCTTTAGGGTCTGCAAGCAGCACATGGTTTATTATTTTTCAGTAATAACATAATAACATGACATTTTTTCTGTACGCAACAGTATGAGTAATCACCTGAGTTGGTGTTGGTCAAATCCTGAAGTGGTGTACGTTCCCCAATGCGTTTTGAAGACGACATAGCAAGGTGTTTTTCCCTACATGTCATGGCATGGCAGAGCACGTGAAAGATCACAACCACAGAGGTAACTATGATATCTGATATGCAATATTGTACTTTGAGAAGATGATGTATTGGATCATTCCAAAAATTCACTTGATGGAACTGATGCAATAGAACTAATGTAATAGACAGATCGATATGCATAAGTAAAACGCACAGTGAACCTGGTTTTGGAAATAATCTGGTTCCAATTTGTAGTGGTATACACCTTGGAATTTCCTGATTATATTTTGAATGTCAACACAGGCCTCCGCATCAGAGTGATCATCGGTGGCGTCTGTTTTGAACGTGGACGTCAGGGATGAGGCGCCTCCTTGGATGCCGGGTACGGGCAGACAACGGCTATGGCAGGAAACGGTGACGTAGAGTGATCGCCGAGGTCCTAGCTGCTCAGGAGGTTGATGTCGGAGTTTTGATGCGTGGGGAGCGCCTTGTCGGACGGCGTGGCGTAGCCTAGGTCAGAATAATGGGAAACAGCCGCTCAGGAGGAGGAGGAGGATGATGCAGGCGTTAATTATGGAGGGGAGGACGGAGACGAAGGGAAACAGCTGCTCAGGAGGAGGAGGATGCGGGCGTTAATTGTGGAGAGGAGGACGAAGACGGAGGGAAACTGGCAGACCGTGGTCTGTGGGTTGACAGGGTGCATCTGGGTCGTTGTTTGGGGCGTGCTCTGATGGTTGTAATTTCATTGGTTGGATTGCATTAAGTGGGCAGGATCCAAGGGCGCTGGTAGTCCTGTGTACGATTGTCTGGGTGCACATAAGAAAATTCATGTTTGGTCTTTTATTAGTAGTGGGGATTGCCAATGTAGGCAGGCGACATGAGCGATAGGTAAATATTAGAAACCCGTTTCTAATGTGGGACTCTAAAAAACGGTGAAACATAAATCTCAAACATTATATTGCCCCATAACCGAGTGGGGATTTGGTACAAATGGGCACATGGGCTCTCTTTGTTTTAAAAAAAAATACTATTGAGTTTTAGAAAATAAAAATAATCTCGGTGACACATGTACATGGTTCATATATTTGTGCGAAATTTCAGTAAAAAGGGCGTTTTATTTTAGGTTACATGAAAAGAGCAAATTTCTAATAGTAAATAAGACTAAAAATATGTATGTTTTATCAGAAATTTGTCTTTTTTGTAGCCTAAAATACAAAATATTTTTAAACAAAATTTCTGTCATACATTCTAGATAGTATATGTATCTAGTTATATATTCATTCTCAAAAAATTTAGATACCTAAAAGTACAAGTTTTAGATTACTTCATGTAACTCACGCTAGTCTATCCGCCTGCGCGCGCATACACCCTGATCGTTCGATCTGGTGTGAACAGTTCATTTTTGCTCCCCTGTTAGCTAGACCCGTTGGATTCGTTAACTATTTTGTTTACTCCGGTGCTCTATAACTACCTCCATGACATATGGGACTATACCCGTGTGGGGCCACAAATAGAGGTGAAAATTGCTCCTCCGCATAGTGCAGGTCCTCTCGGTCCGCGTTGCCTAGATATTTTTCTCTGCGTTGGGTAGTAGTAAAAACCTAGACCGAGAATTAGCCCACCCCGCCTGCTCTCCCATCCCTTTGACTCTCGCTAGCTCCGGCCCCCACGGAGTGATGAGGTTCGATCTCGTCAATGCCCATTGTTATGGACTTGGGTTTTGGAGAAGATGATGATGCTGGAAGTCACGGAACGGTTAACAGACAAGCAACACAGAGACACGAGATTTACCCAGGTTCAGGTCCCCGGAGAGAAAACCCTATTCCTGCCTGTCTGCTTTTGATTATGGCGAAACCGAAAGTTACAGGAGTGTGCAGATACAATCTGGCGTGGAGGTCTGTATACGATGTTGAGAGAGATCCTTCTCGCTGTACCCTCCTGGCCTTTATATAGATAGGAAGGTCTCGGGTTAGGTCGAGTTGGTTACAAATTGGGGTTGGTATCCTTTGAAATTCTATCTAATCTAAACTTGTCCTCTAAGGAGTCGAAAACGTCATGGGCTTGGGCCACCCGAAGTCTTCATGGGCTGCGTGTCCTGACGTGGGCCTTCCTTGGGCTGGACCAGGTATACCAATGTCATGTACCTGTGGGGTATATCCATGTCAGTAGCCCCCGAGTGTCCAATCAAATCGTAGATTCGGCTGGGGACTCTCAATCTTTTGGGTGCAATTGAGCATGCTATTTCAAGGAGACATGTTTTAGTTCATAGGGATTATTGATGCGTGTGCCTGACTCACCCGACGGATCAGGACCAGTTAACTGTCATAGGACAAAACAACACGATCTTCATCAAACTCGAGTCCCTGGACTCGAATTCGGAACGATTGCTGGTGTGATTCGACTTAGGCCGTTGTGGTCTTACAAGAGTCGAATCCTAGTGATTTTCAAGTGATGTACCCAATGCGTCCGTCGGGAATTTCATTGTGTCTGTTGACATGGAAGTTTACTGATATCTGTAGGGATTATCTTTGCGTCGCAGACACAACATCCGAAGTTTTATCACCGCGGAGGTGTTTCAGGTGGCCAAGGAGACTGCTTATCACTTAGCGTCGGTTTGGGCAAAGTTGCCAAAAAGATTTTGTTGTATTTTGATCTAAAAGATTGCAGTCAAAAAATTCATAGGGTGCATGGGCAGCGCTCCCTATAGGAGTAGCCCCCGAGTGTCTGTTCGAGTCATAGACTCGAGCAGAGATTTTAGTTCAGTTGTTTTCAGTGTAAGTCCGAAGGACACAATTTTTCGGATGTTCAACCAACGCTCCCTATGGGAGTAGCCCCCGAGTCCGTAGTGGAGTCGCAGACTCGACGTAAGACTCGAAGAGAATATCGAAGTGATGTTACCTTAGTAATTTCTCAGGTGCGCGGCCAGCGCTCCTGATAGGAGTAGTCCCCGAGTAGTTTCTCGAATCGTAGATTCAAATAAGTACTTAAATGATCAGTCGAATGTAGGGGTTCGTAGCATGAAAAACAAAAAATTCTACCGCATGCACACAAACAGGCCAAGATCTATCTACTAGATTGTAGCAACGAGTCGATAGAAGCACTCACCCTCGAAGATTCCAAAGCGGTTAACGAGAGCAGATTCTCGTGGGTGATGTAGTCGTACACTTGCCGATCTCAAGATCGCGTAGACGATCCTTCCGGCGCTACGTTCCGGCAGCGCTTCTGCAGTCGGTCACACATTCGGTACTTGATGAAGACCTTCCTCTCCCTGTTCCAGCAGGCAGCAGAGGTTGTAGCACTCTCCTCGTGATTCCGGCAGCACGGCGGCGTGGTGCCAGAAGAAGAGGGAAGATCCCGCAGGGCTTCGCCTAAGCTGGAGCGAGTATGGTGGAGTAAGAGAGAGCCTTGGCGATCTACGGATTAGAGGCACCAATGGGGGGTGTCTTGGACGGCGGCTAGGGTTTTGGGATCCCTAACTCGGTGACTTGGAGGAGCCCTAGGTGGCGGCAACACTTGGAGGTGGTGGCGCCTTAGCTAGGGTTTGGTGTTGTGTGGGAGAGGGGAGCCCTAGCCCTCAATATATAGGAGGGGAGAGGCGGTTTGGGAAGGAGGGAGTCCTCCCCCAACTCCTCTTCATGGCCGGAGGGTGGGAGGGAGAAAGATCCCTACCCCAAGTAGGATTCCTACTCTCCCTCCGCCAAACAATGTTCGGATTTGACTTTTCAAATGGGCGTTTGACTTTCAAACTTGAATTTGATTTCTCTCTTCATATTGCCCAGCCAAGTGACCTAGTACATGATGCAACCATTCCACATTCTCATGACACATCCATGTACCCTTCCCCTCCCGGAGTGTCGGACCTTCCAGACCCTTCTAGAACATTCCTGCTGAAAACACCGAAATTATTTCCGAACTCTGAAATAGGACTTTCCTTATATGAATCTTATTCTCCGGACCATTCTGGATCTCCTCGTGATATCCCGGATCCCATCCGAGACTCTGAACAACATTCGGTCTCTTACTCATCATTCCATAACTACTCAACAACATCGAATCCTTAAGTGTGTCTCCCTACGGTTCGTGAATTATGCGGACATGACCGAGACACCTCTCCGATCAATAACCAATAGAGGAATCTGGAAATTCATATGGATACCACATATTTCTACGATTACTTTGCGATCGAATGAACCATTTACATACGATACCAATTTCCCTTTGTCTCACGATAGTTTACTTATTCGAGGTTTTGATCGTCGGTATCTCTGCATACCTAGTTCAACCTCGTTACCGATAAGTACTCTTTTCTCGTTCCCGTGATATGTGATCCCTTGTGAGCCAGTCACATGCTTGCAAGCTAATTGGATGACATTCCACCGAGAGGGCCCAGAGTATATCTATCAGTCATATGGATGGACAAATCCCACTCTTGATCCATGTGCCTCAACCCATACTTTCCGAACACTCAATGCCACCTTTATAGCCACCCAGTTATGGTGTGGTGTTTGATGTCATCAAAGCATCCTTCCGGTGATGGTGATTAACATGATCTCATGGTCGAAGGAATTAGGTTACTATGTATCAGAAAGCTTATAGCAAATGAACTATATTAAATTACTTGATCTTTATGATACACTTAACTATAGGAGTATGTCCATCACATTATTCTCCTAATGATATGACCCTATTGTTAATAACATCTCTATGTTCATGATCAGGAAACCATGATCATATATTAACCAACAAGCTAGTTTAACAAGAGGCTTTACTAGGGACTCTTTTATGTTTACAAACACACAAGTATTAATGTTTCCGGTTAATACAATTTTAGCATGATATGTAAACATTTATCATAAGTATGAAGATATGATAATAACCACTTTATTATTGCCTCTTGGGCATATCTCCAACAGTCTCTCACTTGCACTAGAGTCAATAATCTAGTTTCAAACCTTTGTGCATTCAACACCTATGGCTTTCCAATGTTGTATTTACACGATTGCTAGTGATCAACTGATCTCCAGATCCGACACTTTCAGGTCCTTGTGTAATTGCATGTCTTTGCGTCTCTACGCATCACTCATTATCTAATGAGATGGCTTTGTACAAATTTGGTCCTTTGGTGAGACCTTTAGTTCCTTCGGGTTAAAACATGTTGATAATATTGTCGTACAATATATCTTCATAGTACTATCCCGCTGTGAACTACACCTAGTTTGACAACAAACTACTTGACACAAATGCCCTCTTTTGCTGCTATAACAACAGTCATATACTCAGCCTTTTGTTGTAGTATCTGTCACAATGTCTTAACTTTGGAACTTATCCAAATTCATTATGGAACTTACTTTCCATCATATTGTTCCACCCTTAGTTTAGATTGAGATAAACTTAATTTGTACTTTGTGACAAAACTATTATCAATGAAATACTTTTACAATGAACTAACCATCTATTTGTCACTTCTACAAAATAATATATTCTTAGTTCTTTTAAAAGATCATAAGAATATCTTAACTATCGTCCAATAATCATCTTATGAATCATTCTGGTATACGCTGATAACATTTAGAGCATAAGACGTATCTGGATTTGTACACATCACAACATGATTGATAAAATACTCTTTGTGATTTTATCTATCAAGTATCAAAAATACTTAAATCTTTATTCAATCCTTCCTGTGCAAAAAGAACCTTTCTTGTAGTTTCTATATTGAACTCATTCAATATCTCATCTATGTACTTCTGGCACAACCATATTGGCGTCACAATTTATCCATATAGACATTGATGCCAAATATTCGGGTTCTGCCTAAGCCTTTCATCGAGATGAAATTCTTATCCTGTGTTAATAAAAAGATACATCATTTCCAATCAACAATATGTCTCCCACATAATGTATTAGAAACATGTCTTAGAGCTCCCACTTAATTTCTTGCAAATGCAAGCATCTTCATCGTCTCCGATGAAATTAAACTCTTTTAACAGTTTCATCATAGTGAAGATTCCAACTCCGCGATGCTTACTTAAACCATTGAAGTTTGCATATGCTTTTAGCATCCTTTGAATTAACAAAACCCTTTGGACCGTGTCATGTGTTGGAATTATGCCCTAGAGGCAATAATAAAGATGTTATTATTATAATTCTTGTTCATGATAAAGTTTATATTTCATGCTAGAATTGTATTAAGCGGAAAATTTGATACTTGTGTGGTTTATGAACAACACCGTGTCCCTAGTACGCCTCTATGGACTAGCTCATTGATTAATGATGGTTAAGGTTTCCTAACCATAGACATGAGTTATCGATTAATAATGAGATCATGTCATTGGGAGAATGATATGATGGACAGACCCAAATAAAGCAGAGCAATTAGATCATGTCATCGTGTTCATCTTTGTGAAGCTTTTTCTTATGTCAAATATTGTATTCCTTGGACCATGAGATAATGCAACTCCCTGGTATCAGAAGAAAGCTTTGAGGTCATCAAACGTCATCCTATGAGAGGGTGATCATAAAGGTGTCTCTCAGGTGATCGGAAAGTACTTATTGGGTTGTATGTATCGAGATGGGATTTGTCCCTCCCAAGTCGGAGAGATGTACTTCGGGCCCACTCGGTAATCGATATCAACACCGCTTGCAAGCACGTGGTTAAGGTGTTAATCACAAAGTGATATCGGATTACGGAACGAGTAAAGTACTTGCTGTGAACAAGATTGAACTAGGTATGTCGATACCAACGATCGAATCTCGGGCAAGTAAAATATCGCGTGACGAAGGGAATATATATGGGATTAATTGAATCCTGGCATCGTGGTTCATCCGATATGATCATCGATGAATATGTGGGAGTCAATATGGGTTTCCAGATCCCGTTGTTGATTATTGATAGAAGATCATGTCTGCATATTCTCGAACCCGTAGGGTCACACACTTAACGTGTCTCGACTCTAGGATAGAATGGATAATTGGTTTATGAGTTTTTGTCCGGAGTCTCGGATGAGATCCAGGACATCACGAGAGGTTCCGGAATGGTCCGGAGAATAAGATTCATATAAAGGTAAGCAGTTTTTGGATTTCGGAATTGTTTCGGAATGTTTGGTATTGTACCAGAAGGTTCTAGAAGCTTCCGGAGTGGGACCAACGTGGCCCCACTTGTCATAGGGGGGAGTGGGCCTACGAGGGAGTGCCATGGCTGCATTGGGCCAGGGGCACAAGGCCCCATAGGCCCAGCCGGCCAAACCCTAGGGGATCTTCTAGAAGGGGGGGGAGACTTGCCCCCCACTCCACCCATGTGGCCGCCGACCCTAGGGCTTGGAGGAGGGGCAAGGGCAGCCGGCCAGCCCTCTATATAAAGAGGGCAGGGGCGCACCCTCCTCCCACACCCCAAAACCCTAGCCGCCATACTGCTGCCCTCCTCTCTCTCTCTCTCTCTCTCCCGACTGCGCGTAGGCGAAGCCCTGCCGCAGAAACTCTCCACCTTTGCACCACGCCATCGTGCTGTAGATCCAATCTATCTCTCCACCCCACTTGCTGGAACGAGGAAGGAGGATACATCGCGGTGCCATACGTGTGCATCTCTCGGAGGCGTCGCCACTTGCGGCGTTGGATCGGATCGGATCGCGAGGAGGAGAAGGCTAGTACGACTACATCAACCACGTTCTGTTGAACGTTCTGCTAGGCGATTTCTTGAAGGGTATGAAGATCTCATCCACCCCTCTCGTTGATTGCATCTCCTAGATTAGATCTTGGCTTTCCTGTTCGCATTCGTAGAATTGTTTTGATTTACTATGCTGCGAAACCCTTCAGTGGTATCAGAGCTAGATCTATGCGTAGATGTGTTTCACGAGTAGAACGCAACATGCTTGTTGCGGGCGTTAATGTTTTCTGTTGCAAGCCTCTTGTTGTGTACTTCTTATGACGCGGGATAGTGAGATCAAAGTGGTCCAGGCCAACTTTACGCGACCTCGTTCGCGAGACCGGCTCCGCACTTGACGTGTGGCTTGTTCCACACATGCAGCTGGTGGATGCCCGTTTCTCTCACTATAGTTGTCATGGGATTTAAACCGGATGTTGGCAACCATAATATCACCGTTGTGACTTTTCGTAGGTAAGAATCGTTCTTAGCTTGTTACTCCCATAAGCCACGTAAAACATGCAACAACAAAGTAGAGGCGTCTAACTTGTTTTTGCAGGGAGTGTTTCTGCGATATGGTATGGCCCAAGATATGATGTGTATGTTGTATGCAATGATCATGTTTTGTAATATTTCACGACTTGCATGTCGATGAGTACACAACCGGCAGGAGCCATATGGTTGTCTTTATAATTGTGTATGACATGTGTGTCAACTTCTTATACGCCATGTAATAGCTTTACTTTATCGCTAAGTAGTTAGCAATAGTTGTAGTTGCTATTCGTGGTGGAGGCAATCATGGTGGAGTGATGGAGATCATGCTGGCACGCACAAGATGGAGATCATTGCGCGGAGATTGGCTATACCATGTCACATAAAATTATATGCATGTGATGTTTATCCTTTTATGTATCTTATCATGCTTAGATCGCGACGGTAGCATTATAAGATGATTCCTCACTTAAAGATCAAGATAAAACTGTGTTCTCCCCATGTATGCACCGTTGTGAAAGTTCGTCGTGTTCAAGCATCACGTGATGATCGGGTGCTATAAACTCTACGTTCACATACAACGGGTGCAAGCCATTTTTTGCACACGCGGAAATACTTGGGTTTGACTTGACGAGCCTAGAATGTACAGACATGGCCTCGGAACACACGAACCAAAAGGTTAAACATGAGTCATATGAATGATATGATCGACACTTTGTTGTCCACCATTGAAACCACATCTCTTCTCGTGAAGATCGGATTAGGTGTGGTGAATTTGGATCATGTTCACTAAACAATTTGAGGGATGTTGAATTTAGTGGGAGTTCATATAGTAATTTTATTAAGTTGAACTAGTTATCATGAACATAGTCTAAATTGTACTTGCAAATTTTGTAGATCAAATGGCTAAGTCCAACTTCAACTTCAACGTTTTTGCTGAGAAAGAAAAGCTTAAGAACAATGGGTCTAACTTCACCAACTGGTTCCGCAATCTGAGAATGATTCTCGCTGGAGGACAAAAGGACTATGTCCTTGAGAAAGCGCTAGGTGACGCCCGTGCTATAGATGCGTCGGCTGATGAAAAAGCTGTTTATCAGTCGCGCAAAGATGATTATGGTGTGATTAAGAGCACAATGTTGTTTTCTATGGAATCGGACCTTCAAAATCGTTTTGAGGAGTTCGCCGGGCCCTTTGAGATTCTTGAGGAACTGAAAACCATGTTTCAGACTCAGGCCCGTTCTGAGAGATATGAGATCTCTGAGAAATTCTTTAACTGCAAGATGGAGGAAGGGAGTTCCGTTAGTGAGCACGCCATTAAGATGTCGGGCTACATTCAACGTCTTGAGCAACTGGACTGCAAGATTCCAGAAGAGCTCAAGATTGACAGAGTTCTGCAATCACTCCCTCCTAGCTACAAAGGTTTTGTAGTTACTCACAATCAGATTGGTTCCACTAATATGATCACTGAGCTCTTCGCTAAGCTGAAAGCTGCGGAGGTGGACATCAAGAAAGATAATCATGTGTTGATGGTCAAAAAGCCCCTAGCTTTAAGAAAGGTAAGCGTGCAAAGAAGTCCTTCAAGAAAGGCAGCGGCAAGCGCATTGCCCCTGCTGAGAAGAAGCTCAAGTCTGGACCTAAGCCGGACACTGAGTGCTTCTATTGCAAGGACAAGGGTCACTGGAAGCGCAACTGTCCGAAGTACTTAGCGGACAAGAAGGCTGGCACCATTAAAGGTATATTTGATATACATGTTATTAATGTTTACCTTACTAGCGCTCGTTGTAGTGCCTGGGTATTTGATACTGGTTCAGTTGCTAATATTTTTAACTCGAAATAGGAGCTATGGAATAGATGGCGGCTAGCAAGGGATGAGGTGACGATGCGCGTTGGCAATGGATCAAGAGTTTATGTGATGGCCGTCGGCACGCTCGCCTTAGTTTTACCTTCGGGATTAGTTTTAAACCTTAATAAATGTTATTATGTGCCTGTGTTGAGCATGAACATTATATCTGGACCGTGTTTATTGCAAGACGGTTATTCATTTAAATCGGAGAATAATGGTTATTCTATTTATATGAGTAACATCTTTTATGGTCATGCACCTGCTATGAATGGTTTATTTCTATTGAATCTCGAAAGCGATGAAACACACATCCATAACATTGAGGCTAAGAGATGCAAAGTAGATAGTGATAATTCAACTTATTTGTGGCACTGCCGTCTAGGTCATATTGGTGTAAAACGCATGAATAAACTCCATTCTGATGGACTTTTGGAGTCTCTTGATTTTGAATCATTTGACACGTGCGAGCCGTGCCTCATGGGCAAGATGATCAAAACCCCGTTCTCTGGAATAATGGAGCGAGCAACGGACTTATTGGAAATCATACATACCGATGTATGTGAACCAATGACTGTTTCAACGCGCGGTGGATATCGCTATTTTCTCACTTTTATTGATGACTTAAGTATACATGGATATATCTATTTATGAAACATAAATCTGAAACATTTGAAAAGTTCAAAGAATTTCATAACAAACTGGAAAACCATCGTAACAGGAAAATTAAATTTCTATGATCCGATCGTGGAGCTGAATATTTGAGTTATGATTTTCTCACGCATCTTAAAGCAAGCAGAATTGTTTCGCAACTCACGCCACCCGGAACACCACAGCGCAATGGTGTGTCTGAACGCCGGAATCGTACTTTATTAGATATGGTGCGATCGATGATGTTTCTTACAGATTTGCCATTATCATTTTGGGGTTATGCGTTAGAAACCGCTGCATTCACTTTAAATAGGGCACCATCTAAATCCATTGAGACGACACCGTATGAACTATGGTTTGGTGCTAAACCTAAGTTGTCGGTTCTTAAAGTTTGGGGATGCGAAGCTTACATCAAGGAGTTGATGCCGGACAAGCTCGAACCCAAAGAGAAGAAATGCGTCTTCATAGGATACCCTAAGGAAACGATTGGGTATACCTTCTATCATAGATCCAAAGGCAAAGTGTTTGTCGCAAAGAACGGATCCTTTCTTGAGAAGGAGTTTCTCTCGAAAGAAGTGAGTGGGAGGAAAGTAGAACTAGACGAGGTTATTGAACCTTCTCTTGAGTTGGAGAGTAGCGCAGCACCTGAAATTGTTCCAGTGCCGTCTGCACCAACAATAGAGGAAGCTAATGACGAGGATCATGAAGCTTCGGACGATGCTACTACTGAACGTTGCAGGTCGACAAGGTCACGTGCCCCTCCTGAGTGGTACGGCAACCATGTCTTAACTGTCTTGTTGGTAGACAACAGTGAACCTGCGAACTATGAGGAAGCAATGATGAGCCCAGACTCTAAGAAATGGCTAGAGGCCATGAAATCCGAATTGGGATCCATGAGCGAAAACCAAGTATGGACTTTGATGGACCCTCCTAGCGACCGAAAGGCCGTTTAGTGCAAATGGATTTTTAAGAAGAAAACGGACGCGGATGGTAATGTTACTGTCTATAAAGCACGGCCTGTCGCGAAAGGTTTTCGACAAGTTCAAGGTGTTGACTACAATGAGACTTTCTCTCCTGTAGCGATGTTTAAGTCCATTCGGATTTTATTAGCAATTGCTGCGTTTCATGATTATGAAATATGGCAGATGGATGTCAAGACTGCGTTCCTCAATGGCAACATTGATGAAGAGTTGTATATGATGCAACCCGAAGGTTTTATCGATCCTAAGGATGCTGATAAGGTGTGCAAACTTCAGCGTTCCATTTATGGACTGAAGCAAGCATCTCGGAGTTGGAACCTTCGTTTTCATCAAGTGATCAAGAGCTTTGGATTTGTTCCAAATTGCTACGAAGCTTGTATCTACAAGAAAGTGAGTGGGAGCTCAGTGACATTTTTAGTACTATATGTGGATGACATATTGATTATTGGAAATGACATTGATATGCTTAACGATGTGAAGAGTTATTTGAACAAATGTTTTTCAATGAAAGACCTAGGAGAAGCAGCTTATATATTAGGCATCAAAATCTATAGATATAGACAAAGACGCCTAATAGCTTTAAGCCAAAGTACATACCTAGACAAAGTTCTGAAAAGGTTCAGAATGGATAAGGCAAAGAAAGGTTTAGTGCCTATGTTGTCAGGTAAGATATTGAGCAAGGCTCAGTGTCCAGCTACGGTAAATGATAGAGAAACTATGAGCAAAGTGCCATATGCCTCGGCCATAGGTTCTACCATGTATGCCATGCTGTGTACTAGACCGGATGTGTCAAATGCTCTTAGTTTGACGAGCAGATACCAAAGTGATCCAGGAGTGGAACACTGGACAGCCGTGAAGAACATCCTAAAGTATTTAAATAGGACTAAAGAATTTTTCTTGGTCTATGGAGGTGATGAGCAGCTCGTCGTAAAAGGTTACGTCGATGCTAGTTTCGACACCGACAAGGATGATTCTAAATATCAAATAGGATACGTTTATATTTTGAATGGAGGAGCTGTGAGCTGGAGAAGCTGCAAGCAAAGCGTGATCGCGGGATCTACAGTAGAAGCGGAATACATGGCTGCTGCAGAAGCGTCAAGTGAAGGAGTTTGGATCAGGAACTTCATCACTGAGCTTGGTGTGGTTCCAAGTGCCTTGGACCCACTGGAGATATTGTGTGACAACACTGGCGCCATAGCACTGGCTAAGAAACCAAGATATCATCCAAAAACCAAGAACATCAACCGCAAGTTTCAGATAATTCAAGATTATATATCAGATGGAGATCTGAAGATTAGCAAAGTACATACGGATCTGAATGTTGCAGAAACATTTACTAAACCTCTTCCACAAGAAAAACATGATCAGCACCTTAGTGCCATGGGTGTTAGATTGTTGCCAGATGTAAACTAGATTATTGACTCTAGTGCAAGTGGGAGACTGTTGGAATTATGCCCTAGAGGCAATAATAAATATGTTATTATTATAATTCTTGTTCATGATAAAGTTTATATTTCATGCTAGAATTGTATTAAGCGGAAACTTTGATACTTGTGTGGTTTATGAACAACACTGTGTCCCTAGTACGCCTCTATGGACTAGCTCATTGATTAATGATGGTTAAGGTTTCCTAACCATAGACATGAGTTGTCGATTAATAATGAGATCATGTCATTGGGAGAATGATATGCTGGACAAACCCAAATCAAGCAGAGCAATTAGATTGTGTCATCGTGTTCATCTTTGCGAAGCTTTTTCTTATGTCAAATATTGTATTCCTTGGACCATGAGATAATGCAACTCCCTGGTATCGGAAGAAAGCTTTGAGGTCATCAAACGTCATCCTATGAGAGGGTGATCATAAAGGTGTCTCTCAGGTGATCGGAAAGTACTTATTGGGTTGTATGTATCGAGATGGGATTTGTCCCTCCCAAGTCGGAGAGATGTACTTCGGGCGCACTCGGTAATCGATATCAACACCGCTTGCAAGCACGTGGTTAAGGTGTTAATCACAAAGTGATATCGGATTACGGAACGAGTAAAGTACTTCCTGTGAACGAGATTGAACTAGGTATGCCGATACCAACGATCGAATCTCGGGCAAGTAAAATATCGCGTGACAAAGAGAATATTTATATGGGATTAATTGAATCCTGGCATCGTGGTTCATCCGATATGATCATCGATGAATATGTGGGAGTCAATATGGGTTTCCAGATCCCGCTGTTGATTATTGATAGAAGATCATGTCTGCATATTCTCGAACCCGTAGGGTCACACACTTAACGTGTCTCGACGCTAGGATAGCATGGATAATTGGTTTATGAGTTTTTTTCGGAGTCTCGGATGAGATCCAGGACATCACGAGAGGTTTCGGAATGGTCCGGAGAATAAGATTCATATAAAGGAAAGCAGTTTTTGGATTTCGGAATTGTTTCGGAATGTTCGGTATTGTACCGGAAGGTTCTAAAAGCTTCCGGAGTGGGACCAACGTGGGCCCACTTGTCGGAGGGGGGCATGGGCCTACGAGGGAGTGCCCTGTCCGCATTGGTACAGGGGCACAAGGCCCCATAGGCCCAGCCGGCCAAACCCTAGGGCAAACCCTAGGGGATCTTCTAGAAGGGGGGGGGGGGGAGATTTGCCCCCCACTCCACCCATGTGGCCGCCGACCCTAGGGCTTGGAGGAGGGGCAAGGGAAGCCGGCCATCCCTCTATATAAAGAGGGCAGGGGCGCACCCTCCTCCCACACCCCAAAACCCTAGCCGCCATACTGCTGCCCTCCTCTCTCTCTCCCGACTACGCGTAGGCGAAGCCCTACCGCAGAAACTCTCCACCTTTGCACCACGCCGTCATGCTGTAGATCCAAACTATCTCTCCACCCCACTTGCTGGACCGAGGAAGGAGGAGACGTCGCGGTGCCGTATGTGTGCATCTCTCGTAGGCGTCGCCACTTGCGGCGTTGGATCGGATCGGATCGCGAGGAGGAGAAGGCTAGTACGACTACATCAACCACGTTCTGTTGAACGTTCCGCTGTGCGATTTCTTCAAGGGTATGAAGATCTCATCCATCCCTCTCATTGATTGCATCTCCTAGATTAGATCTTGGCTTTCCCGTTCGCATTCGTAGAATTTTTTTGATTTATTATGCTGCGAAACCCTTCATCATGCACATGTCTTAGGTAACCATTCTATTAGAAGAACTTGTTTTGTTTATTCAACTACCACAAAAAAAAATTTATATGTAGTGGTTGCTACATTAATCCTTCTAGACTAAATATCGCTTAATGAAAGATCGGATCTTGTCATAGTCAACTATTTTAATATTGTCGTGAACTCTTTTCCGACATGTCGATAATTTCATAGATGTGAAACATCCATGTCTATTTCTTTATAGATCAAAATACGACTGTACGGTCTTGCACCTTTTCAGAGGGTCTTTCAAGTTCAAAGCTTGATCTCTCATATATGGAACTATCACGGATTTTATGGCTTCAAACCATTTGACGGAGTCAGGGCCCATCATCGTTTCTTTGCATGTAGTCGGTTCATTATTGTCAAATAATGATTCAAACCTCAAATCTTGGTATTTGATTGTTTATCCGACCTACTTTGTTCAATAGGAACTTAGATCTTCGTGTCCACAACCTTTGAGGCACATGAGCCATGAGCGTTGTTGCTGCCTCCGGAACACTTTTCGGCGCTGCGCAACTTTGCACATATAGCTAAGGTTCGTTTAACCTTATCAAAGTTGTATTGTCCTCCCACTTAACTTTTCACGGAAAAATTCCTTCTCAAAGAAACTTGACGTTCTAAGCGACAAACACTTTTGTCTTCGGTGTTATGGAGGAATACTCAACTATTATTCAAAATAACATAAAAAGATATGTTCATCCGATTTTGGTTGCAAACATCTTTCTTATGCATAGCATACCAATGTTTAATAAAGGACAACTTGGGTTTTATCCCAAACCATAAATTTATATGGTGTCAATTCAATGGATTATGATGGAGCTCTTTTCAGTGAAAAAACGGTAGTCTCTAAAGCTTTTAATCTTTAAAATATAATGGCAGTTTTATGAATTACACCTTTGATCTTACCATGTCAAACAAGGTTGAATTACATATCTCGAACACTCCATACTCTTATGGTGTTTCAGGAAATGCAAATCCACGGAACGATTCCTTAAACCTTAGGTGTTTTATGCTAAACTTGTAACTCAAATATCTTCTTTTATGATCTTATCATAAACTATTTATATTCTTGTTACAATGATTTTTCACTTCATCTTGAAAGTCTTTGAACTTTTCAAATGTTTCATACTTCATCCTTATTAAGTAAATATTCATATATTCACTCAAATTTTCGGAGAAAGCATATGAAGTTGAAATTCATCGCTCTTGACTACACATAATGGGCTTCATACAACAATATGTACAAGTTCCAATAAGCTAGTCATTCGTTCCCTTTTGTCCTATGAACGAAGTTTTAATTATCTCTAGGAAAGTTTCACAAGTGTCATTTGATCAAAAAATCAAAAGAATCCAAAATTCCATCCACATGGAGTTTTTTCATGTTTTCTTTCCAATATAATTTAAACGGCGATGTCACTTCCTAAGTGGTCTTTCTTATCAATTGTCTTTCGACATTTTTAGCAATATTTTTATGGATGTGATTTATCCAATGAGATTTGTAAATCATCCATATTTTATGGATTACGGCAATTATTTGAACAACCCTTTTGTTCTCATAATACCTGATAAAACAAATCTTGAAGGCAAGCTTTGATGTTAACGAGCAACACAACAACCCTTTATTTGTTCTCGATGAACATCATCACATATTCTTTTGCTAGTTACTTAGGCCATTGTAGTTCATGAATTGTGTTGTTTCGTATGACGATTCACACCAACAAATTTAGTATCCAATATTTAAGAACCACATTGTTTAATAAGCAAAGAATATAGCCATAACATGTATATCCTCTATATACCTAAGCTGAACAATTCTAGTCTTTTCTTTTCTGCCATATATTTCTGAGATTCTCTTTCAGTATTTCCTTTTCTGTTCGAAAGAATCTATCAACATCAATAGTGGAGCCATACACATGACACATAGTCCAAAGCATGTATAGTTAAATACCAACGTCTTTGAACTTGCACTTTGAAGTAGATCACCATCATCAAATACTTGGTGTTCTTTCAAATTCCATTCTTTAGTAATATTTTAGTGTAGTAAACACTTTATCAAATATTCACCCTTATCATGGAAATTCATGATCAAGCTAATATTAGCTTATAACGGTGAATCACGAGTATAATATTGCTCTCCAAAACCTTTTGGAGGATTAGGACGACAAGCGTCTTCATCCTTTTTCAAATTCTCATCAAATATGAGAACATAAACTTTGCCATATTATACTCTCTCATGTTGCAACCAAAACATTATTTCAGATATCGCAATATCTTCCACACATCATGGTTTCTGAAACAACTCTTTCAGATCCTATATAACATTGATATTAAAACAATCTTTTGAATATCAAGAATCATGGAGACAAACATGATACTTATATACTAACACTGGAATTGTTACTCTTGATTTAATACCAATTATTAAACTTCACGGAGTAACCGGAACTTACTGAAAGTTTGCAATAGGACTTTTAAACTTTAGATTAACACTTCAAAACAATACGATACCTATTCGTAAAGTAACTAACCAGAATTCTATAGTTCTATTATCTCAATTATAACTAAGCGCAAGGTGGTAAACTGATGCCAATGACTACAACAACTATGCAAATTCACTTTGATTTAAATTATGATAAATAGTGTTCAACTTTTAATCATATTGCTGTTGAACTCCCACTCAAAACAATATCCCTCACATTGTTTTAGTGATCACACGAACCAAATTCACTACACCAAGTCCGATCATCACGTGACATGATATAGTTTCAAAGGAGAACAATCATCATATTCATCATATCATCTATATGACTCATGCTTTACCTTTCGGTATTCCGTGTTCCGAGACCATGTCTGTACATGCTAGGCTCGTCAAGATCAAACCTTAGCTTCCGCATGAGCAAATCTGGCTTTCTCACGTTGTATACACACGTATACTCTAACACACCCGATCATCACGTGGTGCTTCAAAACAACGAGCTTTAGCAACGGTGCTTACTAAGGATGAACACTTTAATACTTGAAATTATGTGCTTGAGGGATCATCTTATAATGCTACCATCACAAACTAAGCAATACAAGATGCATAAAGGATTAACATCACATGCAATTCATAATATGTGATATGATATGGCCTTTCTTCTTGTCCTTCCGATCTCCATCTTCAAGCACGAACATGATCTCCATCATCACCGGTATGGCCTCAAGGTCAATGGCGCCATTTCATGGTTGTCGTACACCAGCTTTAACTATTACAACTGCTTTGAATAGACACGCAGGTTTTAACGGAATTTAAAAGACAACCATATGGCTCCTGCCGGTTACCAACTTACAATAAGGAACATTGCATACATCATATATAATCACAATCATGGCCATATCACATCACAGCACACCCCTGCAAAACAAATTTAGATGCCTCTAATTTTCTTTGCATATTTTACGTGGTTTGGGGCTTTCAATAAGTGTCGTTCTAACTTACGAACAAGAACCACAACGTTGATGCTTGAATTATCAAGTGCCTGTTGTAAATTGAATCTTTACTATGATGGGAGAGACAGACACGCGCAAAGCCACTTATGCAATACAAGTTGCATGTTGAGCGTGGAGCAAGTCTCATGAACGATGTCATGTAAGGTTAGCCCGGGCCGCTTCATCCCACCATACCGCAAGATGCAAAGTACACAAGAAGCAGTTGATAATAAAAGCACCACCGCCCACAATGACCATTGTGTTCTAACTCGTGCAACAGATCTACATATAGACACGGCTCTGATACCACTGTAGGGGTTCGTAGCATGGAAAACAAAAAATTTCTACCGCATGCACACAAACAGGCCAAGATCTATCTACTAGATTGTAGCAACGAGTCGATAGAAGCACTCACCCTCGAAGATTCCAAAGCGGTTAACGAGAGCAGATTCTCGTGGGTGATGTAGTCGTACACTTGCCGATCTCAAGATCGCGTAGACGATCCTTCCGGTGCTACGTTCTGGCAGCGCTTCCGCAGTCGGTCACACGTTCGGTACTCGATGAAGACCTTCCTCTCCCTTGTTCCAGCAGGCAGTGGAGGTTGTAGCACTATCCTCGTGATTCCGGCAGCACGACGGCGTGGTGTCAGAAGAAGAGGGAAGATCCCGCAGGGCTTCGCCTAAGCCGGTGATGGGGATATGCCTACCGGGGTATACCCAGCAGGATGTTTCCGACTGGCCCAAGAATTGGCGAGTGGGCCTGCAGGACGGCGACTAGATCGAGGCCTGGCGTGGATCTAAGCGACTGGAAGCTGAAGGCCTAGGAGAGTAGATATGCCCAGTCGGATTAGGTTAAACAAGTGCCGAAACCTTAACTAATTCGGTTAAGATATGTAAACCCTAGGGGGTGAGTCTATATAAACCTCCCTATAGGGCGTCTAGACGATATGTTCCATCATCCACCCAAGCGACTCGCCGCTTAGCCGTCGAGCTCGCCCCTTTGTACTTCCATCATAATACAATCTAGAAGGAGTAGGTCTTTACCCTCCGGTGGGCCGAACCTGGGTAAAACCCTGTGTCTCCGCCCTCATCTCGCACCGCAGGTGGCTGGCCGCCCTTGCCCTTCGTTCTACTACTCGCTGCCGATTGCAGCGTCTGCCGTGGTCATTCCCACGACAGTGGCGCCCACCGTGGGGCCTGGCCGGTCTGGCCGGTGTTCTGCGGCGAGATCCAATCTGCCCATCAACGAGTCGGCCGCCACTGGCTGCATGATAGCGATCGGCGAGATGCTCCAGATCTTGCCGAGCAGCTACGTCCTGGCGGCGCGACCCGTCACACACAGCATGATCCTGCCGGTCAGCACGATCAGCCTCTTCGTCGGCCTCACCGACGTCATCGTCTCAGAGGACTCGGCTCGCATCTGCGAGTCGCCGCCACGCGACTGGATATCCGAGAGCCAGGTCCGCACGATCCATCGCCTCGCCTCCGAGTACAACTCGTCCCACAGCGACGTGGCCGAAAACACCGCGACCGCGGAAGACGCGGCCCTCAACGATGACGCCGACTCGGCGACTCCGGCGTCACTCGCCGGATCCATCACCGCGGCTTCACCCGCGGGTTCCATCACCCAGGTCTCCAACGTGGGAGACTTCGAGGATCCCTCCATCCTTGGGTCTTTCAACTTTGACTCCGGGTCGGAAAACTCCACCGATCTCCGCGACGGGACCGGTCGCCACACCGCGACCTACATGGCGACCGGCACTGATCCGCCAGAGAACCCCTTCTCGACCCCGACCCCCCCTAACGCCACGGCAACGGAGGTCGAGGAACTCCGCCTGAAGCTGGCGGAGGCAGTCCGCAAGGAGCAAGCCGAGCGCGAAAAATTTCGCCTCGAGCAGGTGACGGTGCATGAGCTATCACGTTACCACGCACAGCGAATCAGGTCGCGCTTGAACCCCATTGTCCAGGGGCGTGCCCTGAACTTCGACGACGAGAACGACCCAGCCCGCATGGCCGAGCACGCGATCTGCGAGAACACGCCACCCGGAGGAAGCGCCCGGCCCCCGCTAGGGTCGACGGCGAACGGCGCCCCACCTCCACCCAACCGCGCACCCCCCAGGGACCAGCCGCGGATCGTGGTCTCCTCACGGGAGCGAGATGCGAATGGCCTACCACTGTTCTCCACCCCGATGGACAACCTCGTGGCGGGCCGAGCAGCGGCCGACAACATCACGGCCACCGGTGACGGTGCCCTACAGATCCAGTACGTCAAGGCCCTGCTCGCAAAGGCGGTCGAGCAACAAAACGCAGGCGTCGACTCACAGGGTCGGATGTACTCGCGTTCATCGGGCAGCAGAGCAGCCTCAAGCGACCGTCCATTGGCGGCAAACACCCTTAACTACCGCCACCCGAACCACTGCAGCTCCAACACCGACCCGCGAATGCGGCACTCTCCACCAATGACCCCAGGCTAGCGACGAACTTCGTCGCCGCCAACGGTCAGCCCGTCGACGCCCGCACCCACATCATCAACAACCAAAGCTGGTGCGCACGCCAGCCCGACGACCTGCGACACACCCTAACCAATCGCCGCGACGGCGAGCCGATGGGGTCGCTAAGCTGGCTCGGGCCCCGGTGCTTCGGATCGATGATCCGAGGCGAAAAATACCCGGCGAACTTCAAAGCGCCGAAGGAAATAGAGAAGTATGACCCTTCGTACGACCCATCCGTGTGGCTAGACACCTACCTCATGGCGATGGGGATCGCTGGACACACCGACCTGCTAGCTGCCCGCTACCTCCCCTGATGATGGAGGGAGCGTGCAGGCAGTGGATCAACACTCTCCCCCCGGATAGCATTGACTCCTGGGAAGAAATGCGCGACGCCTTTGTCAGGTACTTCGAGGGTTCCTACACCCGCGCCACCACCATCGAGGACCTGGAGTGATGCGTCCAGGGACCCCGCGAGTCGACCCGAAGCTGGGTCCAACGGTGGCAAGAACTATGGTACAACGCGCCGGTATCCACCCGGACATCGCGATCCACTGCTTCAAGACCTCGTGCCGCTACGAGCCCTTGGTCGCCAAGCTCAAACGAGCATACCGCACACTCGACAACATACTGGACCTCCTTGAGATCGCCAAAAGGTACGCGGAGGAAGACCCACATCAGGAAACCGACAACGAGTTGGGTGGTCAACGTCGCACAAACGGCAACGACAACGGACGACGGTCCGACCTATGCTACAGTAACACTCGCCTCACCATCAAGTGCCGCAGTGACGGGCGAGTCAACTTCATCGCCAATGCTGGGCACGTGCAGCGCGAGCCCAAGAGCTTTCGCCGTGATGGGGGGCAACGCCGCGACGGCGGCAACTACAAGGAAAAACCAAGGTTCGACCCCACGGCCCTCCTTAACCAACCTTGTGTGTTTCACAACAGGGAGGGGAAGCCCGCCACGCACACGACCGCCGACTGCCACTCTCTCAAGGAGATCGAGAAAGCACGGCGAGCGCGGGAGGACCCCGACAACAACCCGCCAAACGGCGGAAAGTTCGGCAGTGTGGCCGGCTCGCTCCACACCTTCACAGGCTTCAACACGAAGCGCGAGAAGAAGGTCATCGCCCGCGCCGTCGCCGTCAACGCGGTGGCCCAGGTGGACGTTCCCCAGTTCCTCAACTGGTCGGAGCAGCCCATCACCTGGAGCCGCCAGGACCACTTGCCACACATCGACTACCCAGGCCGAGTCGCCCTGGTGGTCAAGCCCAAGGTGGGAGACTACTGGCTCCCCAAGACATTGATGGACGGCGACAGCTCCATCAACATCCTATACCTGGACACCTTCAGGCGACTGCGGCTCCCGCAGTCGATGGTCGAGACGACCTACACCATGTTCCACGGCATCGTCCCCGGTCGGAAGGCGTACCCGATCGGCAAGGTCACGCTGCCAGTCACCTTCGGCACACCAGCAAACTTCCGCACCGAGCGGATCGTCTTCGAGCTGGTACCCTTCGACAGCCCCTACCACTGCGTCCTGGGGCGCCAGGCGTTTGCCAAGTTCATGGCAGCGCCCCACTACGCGTACAACGCGATGAAGCTCCCCGGGCCGCGCGGCGTCATCACCATCAACGGCGACCCCGACATGGCCGCCGAGTGCGAGGCCAAAGGAGCCGAACTCGTCGACGCCGTCATCATGACAGAGGCCAACCACACCGACGAGCTCACCAAGTACACGAGCGGGGTCAACAACAATGACCCCACCATACTCAAGAAGCCCAATTTGGAGGGCGTCAACACCTCAGCCTTCGAGGCAACGACGCACACCGGCACCGTCGAGCTGGTCCCAGGAGACTCCAGCCAGACGGTGACGATCGGGACGGGCATGAGCCCAGCATAGGAAGGCGAGCTCATCGAGTTCCTCTGTGAGAACAGGGACATCTTCGCATGTAAGCCCTCTGACATGCCTGGTGTCCCTAGGGAACTCGCTGAGCACAAACTCAATGCCGACCCCAAAGTGCGACCTGTCAAGCAGTCCCTACGGCCCTTCAATGAAGAGCGCCGCCGAGCCATCGCCGAGGAGGTGCAGCGTCTACTCGCCGCAGGCTTCATCCGGCCAATAAAATACTCCAAGTGGCTGGCAAACCCAGTCCTGGTCGAGAAGAAAAATGGGACCTGGAGGATGTGTATCGACTACACAAACTTAAACAGCGCCTGCCCGAAGGAGCAATTCGTCCTCCCGTGGATCGACCAAATAATCGATTCCACCGCGGGTTCGGAGTCGCTGTGTTTCCTCGACGCCTACTCTAGGTACAACCAGATCAAAATGGCTGTCGAGGACGAGGAAAAGACGGCGTTCATCACGCCATTCGGAGCCTTCTGCTACACTGCCATGACCTTCGGCCTCAAGAACGCTGATGCGACCTACCAGCGGTGCATGCAGGAATGCCTTGCGAGCTAAATTGGCCGCAATATCCACGTCTACATCGCCGACGTGGTAGTGAAGTCCGCTCGCCAAGGCGACCTACTCGCCGATCTGGCGGAAACATTCGCCAACCTGCGGAAATACAAGATAAAGCTAAACCCAGGCAAATGCACCTTCGGTGTACCAGCAGGGCAACTACTGGGCTACGTCGTCTCCAAGCGCGGAATCGAGGCGAACCCCACCAAGATCGACATGATTGCCCGACTCGGCAAACCCGAGTGCCTGCGCGACGTCTAGAAGCTGGCCGGGCGAGTCGCGGCTCTTAGTCGCTTCATCCCCCGATTGGGCGAAAAGGCAATGCCCCTGTACCGCCTGATGCGCAAAAACCCCACCTTCCAGTGGGACAAGGAGGCGGACGACGCGCTCCACGACCTCAAGAAGGTGCTACTCGCAACACCGCTACTCGCCGCCCCCGTCGACAAAGAACCCATGCTGGTCTACGTCGCGGCTTCCGAGCACGTCGTCAGCGCCGTCATGGTCGTCGAGCGGCCAGAGGAAGGAAAGGAGCGCCCGGTACAGCGACCGGTGTACTATATCAGCGAGGTCCTCGCCGAGTCGCGCCAGCGGTACCCGCAATACCAGAAACTGGTATACGCGGTCTTCAGAGCACAGCGGCGACTGCCGCACTACTTCCAGGAGCACCCGATCACGGTCGTCTCCTCAGCACCGTTGCAGGACATCATCCGCAACCGTGAGGCGACCGGGCGAGTCGCCAAGTGGGCCGTCGAAATCGGCGTCCACAACATCAAGTATGAGCCATGCAAAGCGATCAAGTCGCAGGCTCTCGCGGACTTCATCGCCGACTGGGAAGAAGCCCAGCAGCCGGAAAAGCTGCCGTACCTCCACTACTGGAGCCTGCACTTCGACGGCTCCAAGAATGCAGACGGCGCAGGAGCAGGGATCGTGTTGACTTCCCCGAAGGGCGACAAGCTCCGCTACGTCCTCTACCTCGACTTCACCCCCTGCACCAACAACATGGCCGAGTACGAGGCACTACTCCACGGCATGCGAGCTGCCAAGGAGATGAATGTCAACCACCTACGCTGCTATGGAGACTCCGACCTCGTCGCTGGGCAAGTCGCTGGCACCTGCGACGCCGTCTCTCCCACCATGGCGGCATACCGCCAAGCAATGGACAAGCTAGGCGGACACTTCGCAGGCTACTCCATCGAGTGGATTGACAGGCGGAAGAACGAGGAGGCCGACGCACTCTCTCGCATCGGCTCGGCTTGACTCGCACCACCCACCGGCGTCTTCCTCGACACAATCACCAAGCCATCCGTCTCTGCCCCAAGGGAGATCGACATCGGAGTCCCGCTGCAACCAGAGGTAGCCCTGGTTGCACTCATCGCCGAGCCAGACGACTGGACCAAGCCGTACATCGCCTACCTGGAGGCTGGCACCTTGCCAGCAGACGAGACAGATGCCCGGATGGTAGCACGCCACTACAAATCCTTCGCCATCATCGACGGAGAGCTCCATAAGCGCAGCGTGACCGGCGTGTTCCAACGCTGCATCCAACCCGCTGAAGGACGCAAAATCCTTCACGACATCCACTCCGGTGACTGCGGCCACCACGCCGGTGCCCGCTCCCTGGTCACAAAGGCTATGCGGCACGGCTTCTCCTGGCCCACCGCACATGCAGACGCCGTCGACATTGTCCAGCGGTGTGCCGGGTGTCAGAAGTACGCCAACTAGAGACACGTGCCGAGCTCAGCGCTCAAGACAATCCCCATCACCTAGCCATTCGCCGTGTGGGGTATGGACATGGTAGGCCCCTTCAAAAAGGCCCCCTCCGGCTTCACCCACCTCCTGGTCGCGGTCGACAAATTCACAAAGTGGGTGGAGGCCAAGCCAGTACGGAAATGCGACGGGAAGACCGCCACCAAATTCCTACGCGAGCTCATATATCGCTACGGTTTCCCAAATAGCATCATCACGGACAACGGCACCAACTTTGCCAAAGGAGCCATGGCCGAGTTCTGCGAGGAACATCACATCCGACTCGACCTCGCGTCAGTCGCCCACCTGGAGTCCAACGGCCAGGCGGAACGAGCCAACCAGAGCATCCTCCACGGCCTGAAGCCGCAGCTCCAAGTACCGCTTGAGCACGCCGCCGGGTGCTGGGTCGAGGAGCTACCCTCCGTCATCTGGGGTATCCTCACCTCGGTCAACAGGTCGACAGGGTTCACCCCCTTCTTCATGGTGTATGGCGCCGGGGCAGTCATGCCCACCGACCTAGAGCACGACTCGCCAAGGGTCGTCCACTACACGGAGGCTGCGAACGAACTCGCACGTCAGGATGGAGTCGATCAACTCGACGAGGCACGCGACCTAGCTCGCTCCCGCACTGCCATCTACCAGCAAGGACTCCACCGCTACCATAGCCGGCGGGTGAAAACTCACACCTTCCAGGACGGCGACCTGGTTCTATGCCTCATCCAGGACAAGAAGGGCATGCACAATCTCTCCCCCCCGTGGGAGGGACCATTCGCCATCGGGCGAGCACTTGGCAATGACGCCTACTACCTCACCGACGTCCGAGGAGACGGGAAACTCGATGTCAAGCGACCGTGGAATGTAAACCTCCTACGGAAGTTCTACTCCTAGAACTCCAGACATGTACCCTCCACTAGCTACGAAATAAAATATATCGGTTACCGCAAATTGCGTCTACTCTCCGTGTCTTGTGCCACTCGCACTCGTAATAACCGCGCCAAGCTAACTGCAGAAGTCAACCTCTGGTACAGCGACCGGCACGGCCAAGTAGTGCGTTACGAGTGCACTGGGTCACCCCAGGACTCACCACGTCCATGAAAAACGCCTACCCGGAGCCCCATTGGAGTCGCCTAGCTCGACTGGCTTAACGAGCCAAGACAACTGCCCTTGCTCCTCACAGCGACAACGATCCTCCGCATCCTCGACACAGCGACTCGAACGGCCAAATACCACGCTCGGGGACTGACGACCAGTTAAGCTCGAGAGGCTAGGGAAAACGCCAAGTATGAGAGCGTGCCCAGGACTCGCCATGCGACTGACCCGACGGGCCAGGCAGGAGTGATGCGCCCACTCTGACGCGCCCAGTCCTCACCCAACCTAGAGCCGCGACTAGAACAACCAAGTACCACGCTTGGGGACTCGGCCACCCGACCTTGTTCGTGCAAGGGAAAACGGTGAAGTAAAGCGCACTCATGGGAGTCGCCCTACGACTGGCTTTCCAAGCTCGGGCGAGTCGGCCTCAATAACAAAACGCTCAAAACCACAAACACATAACAAACGAGGTAAATCCCATAAAAAGGGCGGACGTGCTCGGGGACTTGTTCAATCATCAATCACAATCGCAAGACAATTCACAAAATAACGCGAAATCCCATTATAACAGACCAAAGTTGTTACAAAATACAAGTTGCTCCCAATGGCCGAACTGCTACTAACGCCCCAGGGCACAATGTTTTATTCCGCAGGCTTCAATGTCGACTCGCCTCCACCCTTGCGGTTGCGAATGAAGGGAGTGTACGGGTTCGATGGGTACGTCGTCAGCTCACCCGCCATCGCCGCACGGAAGGGCTGCTCGATCTTGAAGTCCCGGTGCGGCGGCTCGGGGTCGTTGGGCACGACAATCGTCTCCTGATAAGGAAGGAGGTCGCCCATCGCCCAGACACGATCGGAGTATACCGCGGCATGGTCCATCAGCTTCAGCACTTCGACAATCTCCACCGAGCCCGTTGACGATGGGTAGCCACTCGTCACGTCGTCCAGATCAAAATCCTCCGGGAAGTGGGCGAGCCCAAGGCTAAGCGCCGTCGCCGCCCCGCGCCGGAATGCCGACCGCGTCATGAATTCGACGACCGATGGCGCCTTCTCCAGATACCGCCACACTTCGACGAGGTCGTTGGGAATCACTTCCGTGGGCGACATCTCCTGAAGATACGCCCGAATGCAAGTCGCGGACAACATGGCCGAGTCGACCAGAGTGGTCACACACTGTCGCGCGTCATACGACTACGCCTCTTCCGAGCTGTCGACAATCCGACCTGTGGACAGAGGATGGCAGTGAGCACAACAAAGATCACGCAATGCAGCTACTTTAGGCAGAGGCAGGCACACTTACCAATCAAAGGACGGCAGAGACCTGTGATGAAGCTTTGAAGAGAGGAGTAGTCGTCTTGTAGCCCAGCAACGAGGGCGTCAGAGACCTTACGCTCTTCAGCAGCGGCCGTAACAGCAGCCTTGGCTCGCCCATCCGCCGAACTCGCCTCCTCCTTTGTTTCCTTAAGCTCGCGCTCAAGGTCGGCGGTCCGCTTCTCAGCCGAACTCAACGCAGATTGATCCGCCGTCAGTTCACTCGCCGGGACAAGGCCCTGGCAGACCTCCTCTGCCTTCGCAGCAGTCGCCTGGATTGCCTTGTTCGCCTCTTGGACGGCAACAAGTTCCTTCTTCGCGCGACACTTCGTACCGAGTCGTTCGGCTGATTCATGCTGCAAACCCTGTGCAAAAGTCAAACAGTTAACAACAACGGAATCCTAAGTGCCCACCCGCTGAAATTCAGCGACTGGACACTCGGGAACTGGAGATAAAAAATCCTAAGTGCCCACCCGCTGAAATTCAGCGACTGGACACTCGGGGACTGGAGATCAAAAATCCTAAGTGCCCACCCGCTGAAATTCAGCGACTGGACACTCGGGGACTGGAGATAAAAAATACCAAGTGCCCACCCGCTGAAATTCAGCGATTGCGCACTCGGGGACTGGGCGCGAGAAATAAAAACAAAACACCAAAAGAATCTGACCACTGCAATTCAGTGGCCCGATCCTCGGGGACTGGACATACCTAGATGGCTGCACCAAGCATGCCATGGAGCTGTAGCGCATCCACGGATGCGAGAAGAGCCGGAGTGTCCCCGCGACGCTGCTCGATCTCCGTTTCAGCGACCCCAGGTACGCGGCTCGATGGCGTGATACCACTCGCCGTAGCCGCTCTGGCCATGAAGCGGGGGAAGGTCGCGATGGACGCGCCGGCACCAAAAGAGGCCGGCTCGGCCATCCCAGGCGAGGAATCACCCTCCTTGATCGTCAAGGCCGCCTCCGTCGCAGGATCACTCGGAGCAATCGTTGTGTCGTCAGACACCGTGGCGACATCGTCGCCCTTGGACTTCTTGACACTATCTGTGGGGGCCGCGACCTCATCAGCCTTCCTCTTCCAAGAGGAATCCTCCTCGGCGACGACTGGCGGCACTTTGGCCACGGACGGGTGGCCTATCTTTTTAACTCCAGTCCTGCAACTTGATTACATGAGCAAAGTGGTCCGAGTACAACGAAAAGCAAGGCAGGTGAACAAAACTCACTTGGCGACTGGTATGAACCACAGCCCCGTGCGGATGCTAGCCGGCTTCTCCAGTTCGGGGCCCAGTTTCCGACTGAGACCCATCTCCAGAGCATCATGCGCCCAAGACACGGACGGCCTCTTCGTTGACGAGGCCGCGATAGGAGCCTCCGAAACGATTTTGGCAGGTGCTCTCTTGGGAGGCGAAACTGCCGCGGCTGGAGCAGCCCCCAACCCAGAGACTTGGGCGAATGGGGGGGGAAGCGAGTCCATAGGTACCTCATTCAGGACGGCAGTGGCATCCGGTGCTGCCGTCGTCTGCGGCGTTTCATCCCTGGCCAGGCTGGTGGCGTCGGAACTACTCACCGAACGAGGCGGAGATGCCTGTTTTGCCGACTTCGTCTTCCTCTTCGGAGGGGCCTTCACTTCCTTCTTCTTCTTTTTTGACGGAGTGGCCTCCCGACACGAGGTGTGCTCGGGAAGCTCGTCGTCGTCATCGTCATGGTGTTCGAGGCTTCTACTCGCCTCGAGTTCGCGCTGACGCTGCCCGCGAGTTTTGCGAACCAGTGGGGCGACCTCTTCCTCGGACTCGTCATCGTCATCGCTCCTGTCGCTCTCGACGCCGCCCTTGGCAGGAGGCGATTCACCCCCATCCCAGATGGACGAGCTCGAGTTCTCGTCGTCCGCGGGCGGAAGCCACCCTTCCACCACTTGAAATAACTGCAGTAGGCATGAGACAATATCAGTATAACCACGACAGCATCAACTGCGATTGCGAATGGTAGAAAGTGACTTACCGTCGGGGCTGGATGCTTCGCGGTGTAGGGGGCGACCCCAGCCTTCGCGTCTAGGTACACTGCCTGGGTGATCTTCTTCAACGCCGGGACGTAGTCTTCGAGTCTCCACTCGGCGAGGCAGGATTTTGTCGAGTCTTCCCGGCCCGTGTACTCATACATGTAATGGTCACGGCGGGCCAGGGGAACGAGTCGCCGCCCGAGCCAACAGTTGTACAAATTGATGGTCTGAAGACCCTTCTTCTTCAGGCCCCGGATGGTTTGAAGCATCTCATCCACGACCATTCGTTGGTCTGTTGGGAGCTTGCCGACTTGGAGTCAGCGCGGTTCGGTCCGGTCGGCGGAGTACCTTGGAATTGCCACTTCGCCGTCTGGAGTCGCCTCAGTGACGTAAAACCAGGACTTCTTCCACTCGCTTGCCACCTTGGCAGGTAGCATCAGATCAAAGAAAGAGGCCTTCGACTTCAATTGAAACGTCAGGCCACCCGCGGCAAGCATTGAGCCGCCTGCTTCTTCGCGACTGATCCTCCCGTGGAACAGATCTTGCCATAGGGGGAAGTAGGGCCTGCAGCCCAGGTAGCACTCGCAGAACGCCACGAAAATGGCGAGCTGCTCGATGCTGTGTGGGCCCAGGTCCGACGGCTGGATCCCGTAGAACGCGCAGAAGCGCCGGAAGAAGAGAGACGTGGGGAACCCCAGCCCCCGTTCCAAATGACTGGTGAAGCAAACAAATTCTCCCTCGCGCGGGTCCGGAGTCACCTCTCCGGCCACGGGGATGCGCCACCTGCCGGCGCGCAGGATCCCGGCTTCCTCGAAAGACGCCAGTAGCGCTCTCGTGCACTTGGACCTGCCCCATGGTTCGGCGGAGGGGGCCCTTGGAGGAAAGGTTCGTGGAGGTTGGAGGATTTTGGATCGATTGGATCGCGATGCGGAGGAAAACGGAGATGCGCGAAATCGGAGGAAATGACGAGAGGGTGGTTCTCCGATCGCCTACCATTTCCTTTATATAGCAGTTGTTACCCGCCAATTCCGGGAGCCGTTGCTACGCGGTGATTACGCCAAAAGTTACCGTTGGATTACCCCAACGGCTAGTTTTGACTGCGTCTAACGGTCCAACTTCATCCATTCGAATCGCCGACCCAATCACTACAACAGTGACTAAATATTTCGCCGACCCGTTCGCCGAGCTGCGACTGGATTGATTGTTGTCTTTACGACCAGAGTGACTAGTTTTTTCCTTTATTCAGGAGCCCGCCACCGATTCGACTGGGCGCCCGCTTTGGAACCGTATACTCTGACTGCCAGCGAACACCTGCGACTAATCGACGACAGCCTCGGGGACTACTGATGGGGATATTCCTACCGGGGTATACCCAGCAGGACGTTTCCGACTGGCCCAAGAATTGGCGAGTGGGCCTGCAGGACGGCGACTAGATCGAGGCCTGGCGTGGATCTAAGCGACTGGAAGCTGAAGGCCTAGGAGAGTAGATAGGCCCAGTCGGATTATGTTAAACGAGTGCCGAAACCTTAACTAATTCAGTTAAGGTATGTAAACCCTAGGGGGGTGAGTCTATATAAACCTCCCTATAGGGCGTCTAGATAATACGTTCCATCATCCACCCAAGCGACTCGCCGCTTAGCCGTCGAGCTCGCCCCTTTGTACTTCCATCATAATACAATCTAACAGGAGTAGGTCTTTACCCTCCGGGGGGGGCGAACCTGGGTAAAACCCTATGTCTCCGCCCTCATCTCGCACCGCAGATGGCTGGCCGCCCTTGCCCTTCGTGCTACTACTCGCTGCCGAGTGCAGCGTCTGCCGTGGTCATTCCCACGACAGCCGGCGTGAGTATGGTGGAGTAAGAGAGAGTCTTGGAGATCTACGGATTAGAGGCACCATGGGGGGGTGGCTTGGCCGGCGGCTAGGGTTTGGGGATCCCTAACTCGGCGACTTGGAGGAGCCCTAGGTGGCCGCAACACTTGGAGGTGGTGGCGCCTTAGCTAGGGTTTGGCGTTGTGTGGGAGAGGGGAGCCCTACCGCTCAATATATAGGAGGGGAGAGGCAGTTTGGGGAGGAGGGAGTCCTCCCCCAACTCCTCTTCATGGCCAGAGGGTTGGAGGGAGAAAGATCCCTACCCCAAGTAGGATTCCTACTCTCCCTCCACCAAGCAATGTTCGGATTTGACTTTTCAAATTGGCGTTTGACCTTCAAACTTGAATTTGATTTCTCTCCCAGCCAAGTGACCTAGTACATGATGCAACCATTCCACATTTTCATGACACATCCATGTACCCTTCCCCTCCCAGAGTGCCGGACCTTCCAGACCCTTCTAGAACATTCCTAGTGAAAACACCGAAATTATTTCCGAACTCCGAAACAGGAATTTCCTTATATGAATCTTATTCTCTGGACCATTCCAGATCTCCTCGTGATATCCCGGATCCCATCCGAGACTCCGAACAACATTCGATATCTTACTCATCATTCCATAACTACTCAACAACATCGAATCCTTAAGTGTGTCTCCCTACGGTTCGTGAATTATGCGGACATGACCGACACACCTCTCCAATCAATAACCAATAGAGGAATATGGAAATTCATATGGCTCCCACATATTTCTACGGTTACTTTGTGATCGAATGAACCATTTACATATGATACCAATTTCCCTTTATCTAACGATAGTTTACTTATCCGAGGTTTTGATCGTCGGTATCTCTGCATACCTAGTTCAACCTTGTTACCGATAAGTACTCTTTTCTTGTTCCCGTGATATGTGATCCCTTGTGAGCCAGTCACATGCTTGCAAGCTAATTGGATGACATTCCACCGAGAGGGCCCAGAGTATATCTATCCGTCATATGGATGGACAAATCCCACTCTTGATCCATGTGCCTCAACCCATACTTTCCGAACACTCAATGCCACCTTTATAGCCACCCAATTACGGTGTGGTGTTTGATGCCATCAAAGCATCCTTCCGGTGATGGCGATTAACATGATCTCATGGTCGAAGGAATTAGGTTACTATGTATCAGAAAGCTTATAGCAAATGAACTATATTAAATGACTTGATCTTTATGCTACGCTTAACTATAGGAGTATGTCCATCACATCATTCTCCTAATGATATGACCCTGTTGTTAATAACATCTCTATGTTCATGATCAGGAAACCATGATCATATCTTAACCAACAAGCTAGTTTAACAAGAGGCTTTACTAGGGACTCTTTTATGTTTACAAATCACACAATTATTAATGTTTCCGGTTAATACAATTTTAGCATGATATGTAAACATTTATCATAAGTATGAAGATATGATAATAACCACTTTATTATTGCCTCTTGGGCATATCTCCAACATCGAAATCTTCAAGCCGTTGCTGACTTTGCTTTCATGATGTCAGTGGTGACGATTGGTGATCACAACCATCTGCGGCAGCAGAGATGATGTGACGAGACGATCGTGGATTCTACCGCTTGACTTGGCGTTGACTAGTCCCGCGTAAACATGGCGAAAATTACGGCCGCTCCTCGGTTTCCGTGCGTAGTGGACGGCGTGCTGGCGACGGTTCGGTGTAGTGCTGACACGTGTATGGTGAAATCTGAGTGACATGCTAGGGCTTCTCAATCGACGGCTCCTGTGCATCATCTGCGTCCTTTTATACCACATGGAAACAGTTATTTCTTTTTACCCTTGCCATTTGCTTATCTCCTTTGCCTCCATTTTCGCGAGCTTTGCTGCCCTCCATTGCGCACTGGACATTGTCCACACTTTTCCTTCTTCTTTCTTGCGCTCTCATCGCCGCACTCGCCGCTGCAATATGGGAAAGCCGAAGAAGACATCTGCTGGAGTTGGGTCGAGCACCGCCAGCATCGGCAAGAAACTCGCCGCCACGACTCGCGTCACTGACGGCGGGTGGAAGCGCACGGACATGCGTGAGGTGGATTTGCGCAAGTTGTGCAATGCGGGGTTGATCTCCCAGGACAAGGAGGATGCCATCCTCCCCGGCGATGAGGTAATTCCGCGCCCACCCGAAGGGTTTCGGGTGATGTTCTATGCCTTCATTGTCCGGGGTCTTTCTCTTCTTGTCCACGAATTTCTTTGTGGACTCCTATTTTTCTATTGGATTCCTTTGCATCATCTGTCTCCCAATTCTCTTCTCCATATTGCTTGTTTCATCACTATTTGCGAGTGCTGGCTCGGTATCGAGCCGCACTTTGGCCTCTTCCGAAATCTCTATTTTGTGAAGAGGCAGTATGGCACCAACGGTGTTTATCCGCTTGGCAGCTGCATCATCTCCATTCGTCATTCTATCTTATTCTTCTTCTTTTCCACGCGTGAGTCCGTCCAATATTGGCGGAAGATGTGGTTTTATATCCGCGATGCCAAATTGGACGGGCAGCAATTTGGTCTCACCCCTTTTGACTCTACCCAAAGGATCATCCCGAAGAGGTCGTGGAAGAACCATGTCTTGGAGGGTGAAACGATGGAGGTGGAGGAACTCTACCATCACGTGGAGGCACTCCAGCTGGTGGTCGGCAAGGAGGTCAACGGTTTCGATATCATCCGCACCTTCCTCAAGCGTCCGGTGTAGCCGCTACAAGCGAGGGTGCACCCGATGTTTCTGTATGCTGGCCGCAGCGATCCTACAAGGGTTTCACCTGAGGAGTTATCTTCGGGTGACCTTGATAGGGCTCTTCGACCCCTGCTGAAGTTCAAGTCCGAAGAGGACATCCCGGGGAAATCCTTGACCTCCCCGTTCAGTGCCAAAAATGCAGTTCCGTAGGTTGAATCTTGTAGCTTGCGCGTTGCGCTTTTTCGAGTGCTTTGCAGCTTCTTACTGTTACTTATCCTGTTCTATTTTGTCTTTTGTTTGCAGGGCCTCAAGGTAGCGGGGATGATGCCCCCTCTACCTAAGAAAATTCCGGTTGCGCCGGATAATGAAGTCGTGGACTCCGAATCCGAGCTTCCTCCGGTGCAATCTCCTACCTTGGAAGCCCCCGAGCCGAGCGAAGGGCGGACCCGAAAGCGCTCCAGGAGTGAATCTTCGGATGGGTCTACCCCACCAACTCCAAGGGGTCAGTCATTCCTCGAGCAGCACGGTGACGACGAAGGTGCGTCGTCTGCGTCTTTTCCTTCCGTGCCCCTTCGGGCGATGGCCCCAAAGTCGCCGGCCAAGAAGAAGAAGGAGAAGGCAGCTCATGTTTTCAGTTTGTCGGACATCGAGTCGGAAGTCATTCTGGTTGAGTCTTTTTTCTATGTTCATCTACATAGTGTTAGTTTATTACTGATCTAATAGTTGCTTGCAGCAATCCTTCGAAGGAGTCCCTTGACGGGGACACCCAAGAAGTTATGGCGGAATCGAAGCCGACAGCTTCTATTCCCCAGGTGGTGGCCAACTCCGAGGAAGATGACCCAAGCTCCGCTAGGCGAGAAGTTCGGGCGGTCATAACTCGGAAGGCAGCATGAAAACCTTCAGAGTCCACACCTGAGCACGTAAGTGTTATCTCTTTTACTCCGTGGGGGGAGCCCCCGAGTCCTTTTTGTCTAACAAGTTGGTATTTCGATTTGCGGGGGGAGCCCGCGAGCCCTTTATTCATCGACTTTGTTTTTATTTCTTCTGCAGCCTTTTGTGCACAACGCCAACCTCCTCATCCAGCAGCATCTGGCGCTGGAGGGTGAGCTGAAGCATCTCCAAGGTGCGTAGCTGTCTTCTTAATTGTTGTTCGAGCCCGCCAAGTGTGATGCTTGTGTTCACCCGATATTTCTTCATGCTGCAGATGATAACAGTACTGCGCTATGGAGGATGAACGCTCTCAAAAAGAGTTGCTCATCTCCATGAGGTGGTAGAGCGTCTTGGGCTTGACGCGCCTGAGCTCCTCCTTGAAATCTGGGCGCCTAGCATCATCCTTGAAGGCGTTGATTGCTCTTTCTTCGGAGATGTGCGTGACATTCTTGATGTGGGACCAGCGAGGTATGTACGAGCGGATGGACTCGTTGGCCCGTTGGGAGCAGGCCCGCAGCTCCTCGATTGAGGCTGGCCTCTTGCTGGTGCCCTTAAAGTTGCGGATGAAGCTGTACGCCAATTCTTCCCAGCTTCGGATGGAGCTCGAGGATAGGCTGCTGAGCCAGACCCTGGCCGCGCCTATCAGCTGCAGCTGAAGGCATTGTAAGGCAGTGTTCTTGTTTCTTCCGTGGAGCTTGACCGATGACAGGTGGTCATCTAGCAAAGCTTTTGGCTCCTGCGTGCCGTCGAACTTCGGATTTTCCGAAGGGATCTTGAAATTTTTCGGCATTCGTGTTTGCCTAGCTCTCCGTCAGCTCGAATGGATCTGCTGAAGCATCTGGCTCCGCACAGCTCTCCATCGTACTCCTCTTCGGACTTAGTTGAGCATGCGCGTTTAAGACGTGCTTTGTCGACCTTGCGTTAAGTGAGCTCGTTGCGAGCGTCGTAGTTGCTGTTGCGGCACCGTGGGCTCTTGTGGCGCCGGGGCAGATCGTGCTCATCCTCCTTGGATGAGGGTGTAGGGCTTCGAGTGAACCTGACCGCAACTTTTTTCTTTGGCTCCACAGGAGCTTCGTCGTGGAGCGCAGCTCCGACGAGTCCGAGGCCTGCTAGCACGGACTTGTGCATGGAGCTCTCCGGGTCGCCCATCGGAGGCGGATGGGATGCGAGATAGGTAGTGGCCGGCATGATCGCAGCCTACAGCATTTTTGGCATGACGTTGTCGTGCGAATCCATCGTCATGAAGGACGTGTTGAGTGTTGGGAATATGCCCTAGAGGCAATCATGTATGATGAGATTTCCCATTGTATTCATAAAGATATTAAGTTGTCCTTGTATAAACATCTTATGTGTATCATTGAATATGTGATTTGGTTGTGGAACTATACATTCATGTTGTTTGTACTAAATATCCTTGGTCATTGAGGTTGTGCTGGACACACAACTTAGACCAATGTGAAAGTTGGCTTGATGACTCGGTTCCACTTGTCATGGGCATGGAGATGCTATTCCAACTTACACAGACTCGGCTAAAGAGTTTAGCGAGTCGGATTGACCCATATTAAGGTACAACGAACAAGTTGTCATTTGTATATCTCAATCAATGTAATCCTTAGACCTGAGGTTGTTGCATAGTCCGAGTTGAGGATCACCGACTTAGGTTCTGTCAAACGATGATCCGTAACTGGGCAGTTATAAAGGCAGAGTTCGGGTCGACTGAGAATCAAGCTGCGTGATGTGAATAACCAAGATGGGATTTCGCCCCTCCACTTGGAGAGATATTCTCTGGGCCCTCTCATGAGATATGATTCGGAAAGCATGGCCATGCACGACTCGGTTAAGTGTTAACCGAGGCGACCGACTAAGAGTTAGTCGGGTGAATCACTTATCTCGGATCGAGAAGAGAGTCGGACTATTTAAGGGATGACAATTATTCTCCTATAGTCTGACAAGGTATATCGTGAGGCAAAAGGGACTCGGACGTAAGTCGCATTGGAAAGGCAAGTCGTCATGACTCTTTGGTACTTGGGAGTCGTCAAGTTCTGCTAGGAGCCGCTACCGACTGATCGATTGAGAGTCGGACTCCAATCATGCCCAAGTAGCCATGAGCCTACGGGGTCACACACTTAAGAGCGGGAGCAAGTTCGGATTGGATCTGAACATTTAATCTGGTTGGGTTGGACCTAAACTGGATTAGGACTGAGTTAGTGAGTTAGACTCACGGTGACTATTGTTATATGGGCTTTAGTGAATGGGTCGCGCGAGCAGAGCCCACGTTCACTCCCTATATATAGTGGAGCACCGTAACCCAGAAAGGTTAATCGTTGTTCGGTTAGGTCATTCCATGTGTTGGAAACCCTAGCTCCACAGCAGTCCTGCCGCCGTAACGAACCTAGCAGTTCGCCGCCGGTGCTCCTCCTTGTACGTGTGGATACCAGCAGAGGTGTTGTGCGATCAGCACCAGGACGATCGGATCGTGAGGACTGCACTGCATCAACTGACGTGCTTCATCAGTAATCCGCAACCGCACGTCTAGTGGTAAACCTCGTGGCCTTCTACCTTAGCTAGATCTTGGGATCACCACGTTAGAGGAAATTTTTTGTTTTATCTCCGCGTGGCCCAACAGTGATATCAGAGCGATAGCTTCTGGTTTAGGCTCGAGATCTCGCATATGTGATATGCTGTTGGCTGTAGATGAGATCTATGTGTTGTTTGGTGGTCGATCTATGAGATAGATCGGTTTTGTACGAGGTTGATTGGATCAACTATACTCGGGGAATGGTAGATCTGATTTCCATGATCATACTGCTGAGGTCGTGGAACGACATACCCCTACCGGTCGTCTTCCGCCCTTGGGGTAGACTGTGACACGTAAATCCTGAAGCGGTGATCGAAGATCAAAGAGTTTGATCGAATCGGAACGATGGTCGGAATCCATGTTCAGATCGTAGATGAGATCTACGTTTTTGGAAAAATCGTCGGGCGTTGCCCGCACCCGCGAGGGACCGCCGGCTTCGCCCTGTCATAGCGCCTTAGATGTCGTTGCGAGTTTCACAACGCCGGTAGATATTGTATCTATGCATAACTTGTTTTTGCAGAAAGTTGTGAATGGTATGGTTCATGTGCATGTGATGTATGTGTGTAATCCATACGTGATCTACGAATCACGGTTTTTGTCAGCCGACTGGAGCCTAGGTGCTGTAATTTTATTGTATAACGACCTGCGTGTCGGATTCTCTATGTAATTTACTTTACTAAGCTAGTGTAGTTGTTTGGAGAACCCAGAAGGCAGGCAAGGCATTGTACATGTCGGCGGCATGGAGTAAGATGGCAAGTGACAAGAGTTGGCACGAGTCGGAATACAGGCTATGTGGAGATGGAGATCGCCATGAAGAGAGCCATACCATTTCACATTATAATTGCTTTATTTTGTGTTATTGTTATGTCTCTGTTTTACCTCTATTAGATAGTCGGTAAAATTTAATCCCTCAAAGAAGGTCTAGTCGGTTTTCCCGCCAGTGTTTGCACCTTCACAAGTCGGACATTTTTGGTAGTGGGCTCATAAAATTGAGGTGCTGCCAATTATTTCCGACTAGGTGGGTTCGAGTCGGACTCTTACTGCAGAAACACTCGGTAATCTAGACGGGTCTATCACAACGGTTGTGGGGCTCGGGGAAAGGTCGGATGGGAGCCGGGGCATGTGATGCCACCCGTCCAACAGGAGTCGCATGAGATGCGATTGACAAGGAGTTGTCTACCTAGATCACTTGGCGGCTAGCGGTGATGCTAAAGCTCACTAGCCTACTTGCTTATTTAGGATCCTGGATCACTAAGCAACCATCGGAGGGGTGTTGGTTCTAGTGGGAGCATAAAATATTAAAATGTTTAATATGCTTGCTCTTTTATGAATACATGTCTTAAGTGTTTTGCATATTTTCTGTTGTAGATCATGGCACCAAGTAGCAGTCACTCTTAGATATCCGGTTTTGTGTTGAGAACCATTCTTGAGAAGGATAAACTGAACGACACTAATTTTACCAACTAGTATCGAAATCTGAGAATTGTTCTCAAACAAGAAAAGAAGGACCATGTCCTAGACAACCCACTTCCAGATGAGCTGAATGAGAATGCGACTGTCGCAGCCACCAATGCCTACCGTCGGTCTAAGGATGAGTCCACAGATACTAGCTGTCTTATGCTTGCTCACATGGAACCGGACTTGCAAAAGCAGTTCGAACATGTTGAGGCCTACGATATGATCGAAAGCCTCAAAAGTATGTTTCAGGCTCAGGCGAAGACTGAGAGGTATCAAGTCTCTCAGGCTATGATGAGTGGCAAGCTTAAGGATGGTGATCCACTGAGTCCACATGTGATTAAAATGGTTGGTTACGTGCAGTCTCTAGAGAGGCTTGGCTACCCCATAAGCGAAGAGTTCGCTACGGATATAATTCTGAACTCTCTTCCTAGTGCATATGGGCAGTTCATTTCGAACTACCACATGCATGGTATGGATAAGAAGCTCACTGAATTGCATGGGATGATCAAGCAAGCAGAGGCGGATCTCAAGAAGGGCGCCAGTCAAGTGTTGATGGTGCGGAATAAGGCTAAGTTCAAGAAGAGTTCTTGGACTAAGAAGAAGGCTAAGTCAGGAGGAAAGCAGGCTCAGGACCCGATCCCAAGTGCTTCCTCAGGGACTAAGCCATCTCCTTCAGCCAGATCCACTTGCTTCTACTGCAAGGCGGATGGCCACTGGAAGAGGAACTGCAGCAAGTACTTGGCCGACAAAGCCAAGAGTGGAGGTATGACTTCTGACTCAGGTACACTTGTTTGCAATGTTATAGACATATATCTTGCTGATGCACCTAATAGTTCTTGGGTATATGATACCGGATCAGTTATTCACATCTGCAACTCGTTGCAGGGACTGGTAAGAACTAGGAGCGTAGCAAGAGGCGAGGTTGATATTCGAGTCGACAACAAAGCAAGAGTTGCTGCGTTGGAAGTCGGCACGATGAAACTTCATTTACCTTCCGGATTCATTATGGAAATGAATAATTGTTATTATGTTCCAGTGCTCAGTCGAAACATTATTTCTGCTTCATGTTTGATGAGGCAAGGCTATGAGTCGAATATCAAGAATAATGGTTGTTCTTTGTATTTGAATGATATGTTTCACGGCTTTGCACCCGTCCAGGACGGGTTATTTATTTTGAATCTTGATGGTGAGTCGGTTTATAACGTAAATGTTAAAAGGTTGAAACCAAATGATCTGAATGTGACTTACTTTTGGCACTGTCGACTTGGTCATATAAGTTGGAAATGCATGAAGAAGCTCCATGATGATGGACTCCTAACTTCGTTCGACTTGGAGTCGTTCGAGACATGCGAATCTTGCCTACTCGGCAAAATGACCAAGACACCTTTTGCAAAGAGTTGCGAAAGGGCGTCCGACTTGTTGGGACTAGTACATAGTGATGTATGTGGACCAATGAGCATGATAGCCAGGGGTGGTTATGAGTACTTCATTACCTTCACTGATGATTTGAGTAGGTATGGATATATGTACTTGATGAAACATAAGTCGGAAGCCTTTGAAAAGTTCAAAGAATTCTAGAATGAAGCACAGAATTAACTCGGCAAGAAAATAAAGTTTCTTCGGTCGGACCGAGGAGGTGAGTACATGAGCCATGAGTTTGATGACCATCTGAAAAGTTGTGGAATAGTTCCTCAACTTACTCTGCCAGGAATGCCGCAAAGGAACGGTGTTTCAGAAAGGCGGAATCGGACCTTGTTGGACATGGTACGGTCAATGATGAGTCGGACAGATCTGCCTTTATCATTTTGGGGTTATTGTCTAGAAACAGCGGCGTTCACACTAAACAGAGTACCATCAAAATCGGTAGAGAAGACACCGCATGAGATGTGGACAGGCAAAAAGCCGAGTTTGTCTTTTCTTAAGATTTGGGGTTGTGAAGCATTTGTCAAGCGACTTCAGTCGGACAAGCTTACAGCCAAGTTGGATAAGTGTATTTTCGTGGGGTATCCGAGGGAAACCTCTGGTTACTACTTCTACAACCGAGAAGAGGGCAAAGTGTTTGTCGCTCGGAATGATGTCTTCCTTGAGAAAGAGTTTCTCAGTCAGGGAGTAAGTGGGAGCACGGTGCAGCTCAAAGAAATTCGAGAGGAACCGGCTAGTAGCGAGTCAGCAAAAACCTAGGAGGTTGAGCCGGTCGTGGTGGCTGAGCCGACAACAGCACCTGTACCATGAAGATCGGCAAGATTATGAAGTATTCGTGATGTGTTACTGTTAGACAGTGATGAGCCTACAAATTATTCGGAAGCGATGGTGGGATCTGATTCCGAGTCATGGCTTGGATCCATGAGATCCGAGTTAAAGTCCATGGATGAAAATCAAGTTTGGAACTTGGTTGATCTACCAGACGGTGCAAGACCCGTCGAGTGCAAATGGGTATTTAAGAAGAAAACTGATATGGATGGAAATGTTTCCATCTATAAAGCACGCCTTGTTGCGAAGGGGTTCCGACAAGTTCAAGGAGTTGATTACGACAAGACTTTCTCGCCCGTAGCGATGCTTAAATTAGTATGGATCATGTTAGCTATAGCGGCCTATTTCGACTACGAGATATGGCAGATGGATGTCAAAACGGCTTTCCTTAACGAAAATTTAACCGAGGACGTGTATATGATACAGCCCGAGGGTTTTGTCGATCCGGCTAATGCTGACAAGGTGTGCAAACTTCAGAAATCCATTTATGGGTTGAAGCAAGCATCTCGGAGTTGGAATATTCGCTTTGATGAGGTAGTCAAATCGTTTGGCTTCATCAAGAGTGATCATGATTCTTGTTTGTACAAGAAGTTTAGTGGGAACAAAGTAAATTTTCTAATCTTATATGTGGATGACATATTGCTGATTGGAAATGATGTCCAGATGTTGCAAGAAACCAAGGAATCATTGGAAAGGAGTTTCTCAATGAAAGACTTGGGTGAGGCAACATACATCCTCGGAATCCGGATCTATAGAGATAGATCAAGGAGGCTCATTGGATTGAGTCAGAGTACTTATTTGGACAAAGTGTTGAAGAAGTTCAACATGGAATCGTCTAAGAAGGGGTTCTTACCGATGTCCCATGGTGTAAAACTTAGCAAGACTCAGTGTCCTTCGACAACTGATGAGCGAAGTCGGATGAGTGTGATTTCGTATGCTTCTGCAGTCGGATCCATCATGTATGCCATGATTTGTACTAGGCCGGATGTTTCCTATGCTCTAAGTGTTGTGAGCAGATACCAGGCTGATCCTGGAGAGATCCACTGGACAGCGGCTAAAAATATCCTAAAGTACTTGAGAAGGACTAAGGATATGTTCTTGGTTTATGGTGGTGAAGATGAACTTAGTGTAAAGGGTTACACGGATGCGAGTTATCTTACCGACTCTGATGATTCTCGTTCGCAATCCGGATACGTATTTATTATAAACGGAGGTGCTGTGAGCTGGAAGAGTTCCAAGTAAGATACTGTGTCTGCGTCTACAACAGAGGCTGAGTATATTGCCGCCTCGGAGGCAGCAAAGGAAGCTGTTTAGATGAGGAATTTCCTCATGGATCTTGGTGTGGTTCAGGGCTCGTCCAATCCGTTGGACGTGTATTGTGACAACAATGGTTCTATTGCACAAGCCAAGGAACCTAGACAACACCAGAAGAACAAGCACATACTCATGCGGTACCACCTGATTCGCCAGTTCGTGGATCAGGGTGATATCAAGTTATGCAAGGTACACACGGATGCAAATATTGCGGATCCGTTGACAAAGCCATTACCACAGCCGAAGCATGAGGCGCACCTGAGAACCATGGGCATTAGATGCTTAGACATATGATGTCGGAAGATTGACTCTAGTGCAAGTGGGAGACTGTTGGGAATATGCCCTAGAGGCAATCATTAATGATGAGATTTCCCATTGTATTTATAAAGATATTAAGTTGTCCTTGTATAAACATCTGATGTGTATCATTGAATATGTGATTTTGTTGTGGAACTATACATTCATGTTATTTGTACTAAATATCCTTGGTCATTGCGGTTGTGCTGGACACACAACTTAGACCAATGTGAAAGTTGGCTTGATGACTCGGTTCCACTTGTCATGGGCATGGAGATGCTATTCCAACTTATACAGACTCGGCTAAAGAGTTTAGCGAGTCGGATTGACCCATATTGAGGTACAACGAACAAGTTGTCATTTGTATATCTCAATCAATGTAATCCTTAAACCTGAGGTTGTTGCATAGTCCGAGTTGAGGATCACCGACTTAGGTTCTATCAAACGCTGATCCGTAACTGGGCAGTTATAAAGGCAGAGTTTGGGTCGACTGAGAATCAAGCTGCGTGATGTGAATAACCAAGATGGGATTTTGCCCCTCCAATTGGAGAGATATTCTCTGGGCCCTCTCATGAGATATGATTCGGAAAGCATGGCCATGCACGACTCGGTTAAGTGTTAACCGAGGCGACCGACTAAGAGTTAGTCGGGTGAATCACTTATCTCGGATCAAGAAGAGAGTCGGACTATTTAAGGGATGACAATTATTCGCCTATATTCTGACAAGGTATATCGTGAGGCAAAAGGGACTCGGACGTAAGTCGCATTGGAAAGGCAAGTCGTCATGAATCTTTGGTACCTGGGAGTCGGCACGTTCTGCTAGGAGTCGCTACCGACTGATCGATTGAGAGTCGGACTCCAATCGTGTCCAAGTAGCCATGAGCCTGCGGGGTCACACACTTAAGAGCGGGAGCAAGTTCGGATTGGATCTGAACATGTAATCTGGTTGGGTTGGACCTAAACTGGATTAGGACTGAGTTAGTGAGTTGGACTCACGGTGACTAGTGTTATATGGGCTTTAGTGAATGGGTCGCGCGAGCAGAGCCCACGTTCACTCCCTATATATAGTGGAGCACCGTAACCCAGAAAGGTTAATCGTTGTTCGGTTAGGTCATTCCATGTGTTGGAAACCCTAGCTCCATAGCAGTCCTGCCGCTGTAACGAACCTAGCAGTTCGCCGCCGATGCTCCTCCTTGTACGTGTGGATACCAGCAGAGGTGTTGTGCGATCAGCACCAGGACGATCGGATCATGAGGACTGCACTGCATCAACTGACGCGCTTCATCATTTATCCGCAACCGCGCGTCTAGTGGTAAACCTCGTGGCCTTCTACCTCAGCTAGATCTTGGGATCACCACGTTAGAGGAAAATATTTGTTTTATCTCCGCGTGGCCCAACATTGAGGGCCCTGGTGACCTCGCGCCGCGCGACGGGGTCCATGCTCTCTGTGCGGGAGCGGTACTTGTTGGCGTTGTTGCCATGCGAAGTGGAGCCGTCAGCGGCGGAGAGCGCAGCTCGCTGCGCGCTGGATTACGCAGCTGCCTTCTTACGTTTGTCGAGCTCCTCCATCAGCTTCACCTACCGGTTGTGCTCATCGGTGAGGAGGAGGTGGTAGGCCATCAGTAGATCCCATGAGGCATTCACATGTAGTATTATGTTGCGTGCCATGGCCTCGCGTGCTTGGCGCTAGCCGTCCTCGTTGAGGTTGATCTGTTTGTAGGCGTGACCGTCGCCTTTGTTGGCTCTGTTGGGCGGATCTCCCCTATTTCCTTCGTTCCCTGTTTGCGGGTTGGGAGGGGGATTGGGCATTTGCTACGCACTCGAACCCCATGGTGGGTCCACTTTGTTGTTGATGACGAAGGCTCATAGGTAGCATTCGCGGAGTGGGTTGCTGCTGCCGCAGCTTTCGGATCCGGAACCGTAGGTTTCTTCATCCGAAAGAGGACCGCACAGGTTGTAGTTACAGCTGCTGATGTCATCCGAATCACCCATCATCGTTGATGTGCGCAGGGTGTCCATGGGTGGGACCCACGAAGCGGTCCTGATGGCTGGTGGTGGCACCCGCTCGGGAGGCAGAGGGTGTCGGTTTGCCCCACCTGGAAGAAGAAGCTCCCGAACAACATCTCGAGCCTGTCGCCGACGGACTAGAAATCCTTTAGGGTGGCCGGCGAGTAGGCAGTGGAGTCGAAGGTGCTGAAGAGGAGGTGACTCTCTGTTGCCAATGAATCATAGATCGCTTCGGATGGAACCGTCACGGCCACACGATCAGCGTCCCCGCTTCCCACAGACGGCGCCAATTGATGAGGTTCGATCTCGTCAATGCCCCTTGTTATGGACTTGCGTTTTGGAGAAGATGAGGATGATGGAAGTCGCGGAACGGTTAACATACAAGCAACACAGGGACACGAGATTTACCTAGGTTCAGGCCCCTAGAGGGAAAACCCTACTCCTGCTTGTCTGCTCTTGATTACGACAGAATCGAAAGTTACAAGGGTGCGCAAATGCAATCTGGCGTGGAGGTGTGTATGCGGTGTTGAGAGAGATCCTTATCGCCGTACCCTCCTGGCCTTTATATAGATAGGCAGGTCCCGAGTTAGGTCGAGTTGGTTAAAAATTAGGGTTGGTACCCTTTGAAATTCTATCTAATCTAAACTTGTCCTCCAAGGAGTCGAAAACATCATGGGCTTGGGCCACCCGAAGTCTTCATGGGCTGCGTGTCCTGACGTGGGCCTTCTTTGGGCTGGACCAGGTATACCAATGTCATGTACCCATGGGGTATATCCATGTCACGGAGCGTCCTAGGCCATCCGCCACCGCTCCTCGTGCTATATGGTGCTATATGGCGGACCGATTTCTCCAGCCACGACGGGCTGATTTCTCCACGCAAGGGGGTGGAGAGGAGGTGGGTGGAGATAGCAGGAGTAACCGGTCTAGCCATCGAGCCGCACTATAAGGATCCAGCATTACATGACGCTCCAAAAACGTCACTGAATCATCACCATAATCGGTTTGTGACATTTTTTAGAAAGCTGAGTATCAGCAATGACCGATAGTGACGTTTCTCAAAGGAACGTCACAGACGGTTACGACGTTCTAGAACCGTCATAGGGTTTATGACGTTTTTAAAACGTCACTGTCGATCTGACCATGCCATGTTAGGTCCAATATGGCAATTCGACGTGGCAAAATTATGACGTTTCAAAAACGTCGTTATGTGAAATTAGCCTAGTCCATTTAGTCTGTTATATGGGCCTTGGTCTGTTACGAGCCTAATTTTTACTAGGCCTTGGCCTGCTTAATTTCTTGGACAGGGTATTTATTTCTAGGCTTTGACCTTTTAAAATTGTATGGGCTCTAGGCTTTTATAGAACCATTATACGATCCATTATAATTCGTTTTCCCTTTTACAATGCAATAGTATTGGGGCTTTTGACCTCTTTAGGTTAATTACACAGATCAAGCCTCTATATTATATAACAACCGTCTTTGAAAATTTCAAAATTTCGGCAATGACTTTCACGCTCTTTTCTGGACATCGGAATCACACAACGTCAAATAGTCAACACAATAATGTGCAAAGGTCGAGCACACAGCTCGTGTGACAATTATAAATTATTAATTTAGCTACAGGTCGTCTAAACAAACACAAACACAACCTCCACTCCTGTCTGGATCTGTACATCCCGACACATGCTCCAAGGGCATCTTCTTGCCTAGCGCCACGAACGCACATGTACAAATCGAGTCAGAAATCGATCACTTTGGCAGTTTAACATTATTTTAGCAAGCACATAGACAACAGCAAACAAGCAGCAACCGATTCAACTGGCAAGACAAAATCTAGTTACCAAAAAGAAAAAATTCGTTATCCTAGTTAGCTTGTACATCAGCTTCTAACATGTAACTGAATAATGGAGACGTTCACTTCACGTCTCGCCATCACTGTGAACCAAAAACAAAATGCACTACTAAGTTAATATCAAAGTCATGCACATAATCTGGATGCAAGACACAATTGAGGTGCACCTCCTCATGCACATGGTTAATATCAAAGTCTATATGAAGGGAAATCTCAACCTAGTAATTCTACAAGCATCTACTTTTCCTAAAACATATGGAATCAAACAGTAAAATAAGCACCATTCATTCTGATAAAATACCAATTCATCGCAGGGTTTTGCAGCATTTGACTCAAGTTGTTCATGTTAACCAACTGTGAACAAGCAAACAATACAAAATGAAAAGGCATGGTCATATGCAAAAACCATAGAACTAGAGAACAAGCAGTTCAGATGCATCATATTCAGGTTTGTTAACTAACTATGACAAGTAACATTAAGCAAGTGACAATCATAATACAGAGAACAACCAGAAGCTCCGACCATCTACACCAAAAGGTTTATGTATATGACTATCTGATCCAAAAGGTTTTGCTAGCCAGATTCAAAAGGTCATAGCACATGTATTATTCTTTCTAGAACAAAATCACCCACGCGGTTGATATATATATAGCTAGTAACCAATGTGGAATAAAGTAACGGCATAACAGATAAGTAGACATCATGGCCATAAAGTAACGGCATGGAGACTCGACCAGATCCAAATGTAAAGCTATTCAGATCATACCTTCCATAGCACATAGAGGTTTGACTAAATAATAATGTATGTCATCATGGCCCAGCAACCACGTAACAAGGAGAACATGATAGACTGAAGAACATTGATTCTTAAGGTCAAAGCAAGTAAAATAAGGGCCAATTAATTACACCATGATGAAGGAAAGTACAAATTTATATTATTAGACTACTGTCAATGATCACAACAGATTTATCTCAACTTATGCAAATGAGCACTAGTTACAACGAGAAAGAATAAACTCTGGTAGGTACTATAACCACCAATGCCAAACATTTATCCAAAAAATTGTCGAAACAGTTATAAGATTATTGCAAAATAGTTTCATTGCATCAATGCTTATCTGTTCAAATATGTATAACTCATTTTCTAGAGCAGTAGGTGATATAATTTCCCCCATTTAATTTGGTAAGAGAAATATTAAGCTCTGCAGTCTTCCATGTTGTTTTATTAAGTTTTTTGAATGAATGAATTAGAACAACATTTAAGAGACCAGACAAAACACTTGGATTCAGCATATTAATCAGAGCAAACTCACAAAGAGAAAAGTGTATACACAAGATCTGCTCAAATGCAAGACATAGACTATAACTCAAAATTCAACCAAGCATGTGGTTATTTAGCATATTACATTACTACACTTATCATCAATTCAACAGCAAGGGAAACTAACAGGAACTTGGGTACTGGTTATTTAGCAGATTACAATGCTCCCTAACATAGGAACGGGAAGGGGTCACTTCTACCTCTCACGGTGATGTTCATGATGCACGGTGGCTAGTTCTTGGCGCAAGGTGACGACCTATAGCTCCCACGGATGCGGCCCCTCGCATCCCCAGTCGTCGCGCATGCAAAGACAATCCCAGCTTCCCGGGTCCGATGCAATGTGTCCACCTGCCAGTGAGGTCGAGGCCCAGATTCCGCACAAGCTCGCCGGCCGCCACAACACCTGAAAAACTAGACAACAAAAATGTCAGATCTGTATCTTTGCTGTTGTATGAGATAGGTGGTGGAAGCCATGCATGACACAAAGATGGGAAGCAAGAATGGAGGGGATCTGGGAATTGCAAGTCATCCTCGACGAGCGCCGATCCGTTCTACTTGCATGCCCGATCCGTAAAATCCGGAAGATGCGGAGAGAGACTCACCGACGCAGGAGATGGAGAGGGGGCCTAGAAGAAACGGTAGCCGTATGACGGGATGGAGCGCTCGGCGATCTAGAACGCGCGAGATCCTAGACGGCGAGCAAGATCCCGGAGGGCGCGAGACCCCAGACGCGCCAGATCCCGGACAACATTGTGCCTCTCGTCTCCTCACGTGGTCGCAACACACGAAGCAAGCACACCACAACCTACAATTGCACGGAGGCGTAGGAGGCCATGGAGATGGAGCTTGAGCTGGAGCAAGCAGGGAAGATTCTCTCGAATAGAGTGCGGCGGCGGCGCGTGGATATCGTTGGAGAAGGAGGGGAGCGGCGTTTTCTCGCTTGTGCATGGCGGCGGGCGATAGTATTAGGGTTGATGAGCCGGCGGCAAAGAGAAGGGAGGGGAAAGATGGAGGAAGGAGGGGAGCATCGTTCGCTAGGAGGGTTGTGTCTGCGCAATATGTGCTGACATGCGTGCAATATGTGTTGTGCCTGTGCACGATGGTGAAAATATTTGGTGTCTGCGCGTGGTGGGTACTGTGCCATTTCATCGATCCATGTCAAGTTCCGGTATATCAACATCCTATCCGTCCATCTTATTCATATCCAACGGTCCATCTTACTATCTTCCATATTTAGACCTGCCTGGCTATTATGATGATTTTATTTTAAAAGATTACGATGTTTTTGAGTGAAATCGTCATAGTTTGTTAAGGCTTTGTCCCTCCCAAGCAGCTTGAGACCACCCAGTGCGGAATCATCATAGATCTATGGCAATTTGTCCATAGTCACTATCAAAATGTCACAATATGACATGTTCCTTATAGTGTCGGCACACTGTCGACAACAGCCCCCTCCACAGCTGGCAGCCATAGGACCAGGCAAGTTCATCCCCTCATGTATCCTCTCTCCTCTTGCTCTCTCTCCCTCCTACTATGCATCGGCGCTTTCGGTCGCTCGCCATCGCTCATTCAGGTGCACCTTGCGTCACGGTGCGAGTGTCTCGCGGAGAACTCGCAGTGCAGGCGCTCTGGTCAATCTGGACGATGGCAATCTTCTTGCCATCGCTCGCTGAGGAGGACATCGTTGCCTCGCGCCCCAGATGCGCCGCTGGCCGGTGCACAGTAGGAGAGAGAGAGAGAGCAAGATGAGAGAGGATACAGTAGGGGATGAACTTGCCTGGTCCTATGGCCGCCAGCTATGGAGGGGGCCGTTGTTGTCGACCTTGTGTCGGCACTATAAGTAACATGTCATCTTGTGACATTTTGATAGTGACTGTGGACAAAATTGTCACAGATTTATGATGATTCCGCACCAGGTGGTCTCAAGCTGCTTGGGAGGGCCAAAGCCTTAACAAACTATGACGATTTCACTCAAAAACGTTGTAATTTTTTTAAATAAAATCGTCATAATAGCCAGGCATGCCTAAATATGGAAGATAGTAACATGGACCATTGGATATGAATAAGATGGATGGATAGGATGTTGATATACCGAAACTTGACATGGATCGATGACATGGCACTATACCCACCACGCGCAGACACCAAATATTTTCACCATCGCGCACATACACAACACATATTGCGCGCGTGTCAGCACATATTGCACAGACACAGCCCTCCTAGCGAACGATGCTCCCCTCCTTCCTCCATCTTTCCCCTCCCTTCTCTTCGCCGCATCTGAGGAGGTTGAGGGGACTGGGGCCACGTCCCCCGCCGGGCATGCGCTCATTTACTTCTGCCTTCAGATGCCTCCAAAGCGACCTTTTTCCCACCCCATATGCGGCTACATAGCTACACGTAGAGAACTCTAAAAAAAAGCTACACGTAGAGCACAGACACCGAGTCGGGGGGTGGTTGGGGGTTGGGGACTTCATAGTAGTAACTTCAAGAAGTAAGTGTCCAACTCAGCAAAATTGTCTATGTGGCAGTGAGTTAATGAAGAGAGAAGAATATGGAGTAACATATTTGGTTACTGTATTCCTTTCATAAATATTTGGTTACTGTAATACCACACAAACCAAGAAAAAATGAGTCTATCATCTAATAAATAATACTTTGCATGACATTACTTGCATGTTACTCTTCACTGTAAAGGTAGTAACATAGACTAGTAACTTATGCATGTTACTAGTTTATGTTACTCTTCACTATGACCACCCATACAGTGAAACAAACATGATTAAGGAGAGACATGGATCTGCGAACCAATCACGACGCAATCTGCGGACGGCTGGATGTTGGTGGGGATCAAACCCGTGTAGACCGAATGCACTCTCTAATAAGAATTTCGTTCGTTCACCTGTTTGTAAATTAATTGAGTGGTATATATGGTTGTATATTCACTGGTGGAAATAAGGCCTTTAGTTGAGGTCCAATTGGGCCTTTAACACCGATTCTCCCACGAACCAGTGTTAAAGGGGCTGTCCGTACCAGCATGGTCATAAAGCAAAAAGGCTCACCCCCTTTAACACCGGTTCGAGAACCGGTGTTAAAGGACCTGCCCCACCGCGCCGCGCAGGACCCCCCCCATTAACACCGGTTCGTGGTTTGAACTGGTGTTAAAGGGTGTGCGCCTATATATACACCGCAGCCCACCCCCCTCTCTCTCTCATTGTTTCACTCTCTCATTTTGGAGCTTAGCAAAGAGGGTGAGAGGGTGCTAGTTTGTGTTTTCTTCCTATGCACAAGAGGTATTCGGTGAAATGCTCGAGAGCTCGAATTAAGTTTTCTCGTTGCTCTTTCCTCCTCGGTCGAGGTCGGCAACTTTATCCTTTCATGTGTCATTGATGTACTGTAAAAGTGGGCATCTCCCTATTAATTCATGATGTACTGTAATGATTTTTTATATACGTAATTAATTATATAATGCAGATGAACCGACAATGGATGTATGGTGACCGACGCACTTCCGAGTACATTACAGGCCTCCAAAATTTCATCGTTGTGGCTAAGGCAAACCGTGGTCACAATGGTTTTATGTGTTGTCCATGTGTTCACTATCAGAACAAGAAAGACTACTCAAATACCAAAACCATTCACGCCCACCTCCTTCGGTCCGGTTTCATGCCCAACTATAATTGTTGGACCAAGCATGGAGAAAGAGGGGTTATGATGGAAGATAACGAAGAAGAAGAGGATGATGACAACTATCATAACATGTATCCTAAATACGATGATACTGCAACGGGGGTAGATGAAGATCAAGAGGCAGCAGATGGGCCCACTGATGACAATCTTGGTCGGGCCATTACTGATGCAAAGGAAGAATGAGAAACTGAAAAGGATAAGGAGAAGCTGGAGCAGATGTTAAAGGATCACAAAACATTGTTGTACCCAACTTGCGAAGATGGCCACAAAAATCTAGGTACCACAATGGATTTGCTGCAATGGAAGGCATAGAACGGTGTGACTGATAGCGCATTTTCAAAGTTATTGGTAAAAATGAAGAATCTGCTTCCAAGAAATAATGAATTGCCCGACAGTACATACCAAGCAAAGAAGGTTGTCTGCCCTCTAGGATTAGACGTGCAGAAGATACATGCCTGCATTAATGACTGCATCCTCTACCGCGGTGAGAAGTACGAGAATTTGGATGCATGCCCGGTATGCACTACACTGCGGTATAAGATCAGACGAGACGACCCTGACGATGTTGAGGGCGAGGCCCCTAGGAAGAAGGTTCCTACCAAGGTTATGTGGTATGCACCTATAATACCACGGTTAAAACATCTCTTCAGAAATAAAGAGAATGCCAAGTTATTGCGATGGCACATGAAAGACCGTAAGAAAGAAGCGATGTTGAGACACCCCGTTGATGGGTCACAGTGGAGAAAAGTCGAGCGAGAGTACCCGGACTTTGCACCTGATGCAAGGAACTTAAGGTTTGGTCTAAGTACAGATGGCATGAATCCTTTTGGGGAGCAGAGCTGCAGTCACAGCACCTGGCATGTGACTCTATGTATCTATAACCTTCCTCCTTGGTTGTGCATGAAGCGGAAGTTCATTATGATGCCAGTGCTCATCCAAGGCCCGAGGCAACCCGACAACGCCATTGATATGTACCTAAGGCTATTAGTTGAAGAACTTTTATAGCTGTGCATCAAACCAGGTGTACGTATGTGGGATGAGCACAAAGGGGAGCCATTTGACCTACGAGCGTTGCTTTTCGTAACCATCAATGATTGGCCCGCTCTTAGTAACATTTCAGGGCAGACAAACAAGGGATTCAAAGCATGCACGCACTGTTTAGATGAGACTAAAAGTGTATATTTGGATAATTTAAGAAGGTTGTGTACCTAGGGCATCGTCGATTTCTTCCGAACATGCATCCCGTAAGAAAGAAAGGCAAGCATTTCAAATGTTTGGCAGAACCCCGGAGGAAGCCTATCCTCCGTACCGGTGAGGAGGTATTTGGTATGGTCAAGGACCTAGAAGTAATCTTTAGAAAAGGTCCTTGCAGTCAATATGTTCCGAATGATGATGCCGTACACGTGCCCATGTGGAAGAAGCAATCTATATTTTGGTACCTACCCTATTGGAAAGTCCTAGAGGTCCGCTCTTCAATCGACATGATGCACGTGACGAAGAATCTTTGCATGAACCTGCTATGCTTCCTGGGAGTGTATGGGAAGACAAAAGATACACTGGAAGCACGGCAGGACCAGCAATGTATGAAAGAACCTGAAGAGCCTATGCATCCTAAGAACGAGAAAGGTAAAGGACGCCACTTAACTCCTGCCAGCTACGCTCTTACCAAAGCAGATAAGGAAATATTTTTTGAATGCCTGAGCAGTATCAAGGTCTCGTTTAGCTTCTCGTCGAATATAAAGGGAATAATAAATATGGCAGCGAAAAAATTCCAAAACCTGAAGTCTCATGACTGCCACGTGATTATGACGCAATTGCTTCCGATTGCATTGAGGGGGATTCTACCTGAAAATGTTCGAGTACCCATTGTGAAGCTTTGTGCATTCCTTAATGCAATATCTCAGAAGGTAATCAATCTAGAAAGCCTACCAGGGTTACAGACAGATGTGGCCCAATGTCTTGTCAGCTTCGAGTTGGTGTTCCCACCATCATTCTTCAATATTATGACGCATCTCCTGGTTCACCTAGTAGAAGAGATTGCCATTCTCTGTCCTGTATTTCTACACAATATGTTCCCCTTTGAGAGGTACTTGACTATGGACCTAATTTTAAGGTCCCCTTGTTTCGGTGCAAATGGGTCAAGCTGACAGGAGGAGGGGTTGAGGTAGACAAGAAGTACGGAATGACAACAGTGGATCTCAACGATCTTGGGTACTTAGACAAACCATTCGTCTTAGACAATGATGTGGCTCAGGTTTTCTATGTGAAGGACATGTCTACCAAACAGAAAAAAGAAAAAATAAGCAAACAAATACATCACACGATGAGCCAAAGCGTCACATAGTTCTTTCAGGGAAAAGAAACATCGTGGGAGTGGAGGATAAGACATACATGTCAGAAGATGATAATAAGTTTGATGAAATTCCGCTTTTCAAAGTGAAGACTTACCCAACCATCCTGTTAAACGGTGCTGATACTCCATGGTTACGGCCGACGCGATCATAAGATTGACTATATGTATTAAATGAGCCATTTTTGGCACACATAAGTATGTCAACAAAGAAATCAATGTCATATTTCTTCCGTTAACACTATATATGTATTAAATGAGCCATTTTTGGCACACCTATGTATCTCAACATGGAAATCAATGTCATATTTCTTCCGTTAACACTATATGTATTAAATGAGCCATTTTTCTTCCCGCCAATTCTTCCCGCCATTTTTCTTCCCGCACTTTCTTCCCGCCAGTTTTCTTCCCGCCATTTCTCACTATATATATGTAGGATTGGCCTCCATTGTCATTGTACATCTCTAGATTCATATATGCAACCTCATCACTCTTTCTGTCAACACCCAGATTTTTAATCCCAGATGCCTGTTATGCCATACATCGCAATCCCAGGATTGCCATTTTTGCTAGACATAACAGATTTGGGTATCACAGTACATCATCCATTACAAACCATACATAAGGTCTTACACAAATAAGGATCTCATGATCCAGTTCTTAATACAACTCAAGCAGCGGAAATAATGTAATAGTAACGATAGCGTAGGCGAAGCTCCATCTTCGGGGTCACAGGCAATGCTGGCGATGGGAGATGATCCTAGTTGTCATAACCTTCCTGCGGTCCATCATACTGATACTCCTCTTCATAGTCTGGCCACGGGAATAGCCAGGGACAAAGCCATGAGTACCCTTCAAGTACTCGCAAACTAATACTAACAAGTTAAGTGGGTTTTTGTAGTAGGACACTAAGCTCTAGGGTTGTTTTGCAAAAAGCCAGATTTACCTCTACTAAGTTCAAAAGCAAAGAAAGCTAGTTGAAGTTTTATAACACCTAAGTGGGAACTTGAATTTCATATCACAACCCTGTTGTGGTCAAGTCAAAGTCTCAATTCATTTCACAAGTCATTTTGAAAACATCTGACGGGGGAACAGTATGGCCACTCCAACTGTCCATAACCGCGGACGCGGCTATTCGAATAGTTTGACACTCTGCAGAGATTATACACTTTCACCACAACATTCGATACATCCATCAGGAACAAATGATGAATTCACCATACTCAGTATGCGGATAATCAATCCTAACCTTTCAATTACACGCCCTAGTATAGGCACCTCTCCTGTGAGTTTGGCCTCCCAACCATGACCAACAGTCATCTTGGGTACTGCACAGGTGGACAATCTTCACAAGGTAGCCTCAGCTAAGACCTTGGCCACGAGGGAACACATACTAAGGTATATAAATTTCTAGTCAAGCCCTACCCAATTTTCGGGTATTGTGGTGGTACGGTAAAATTGGGATGGTATCGCATCCAGACAACCATCAGTTTTATCAAGGGCTAAGGCTCATGCCTCAACATTTTCATCATCAAAATCATCTGGTGTTTGAGAATACATGTCAAAACATTTCAGTAGAATGACTCATCATTCTAGGGTTTTCATAACCATTTTCACCAAGTATTCCCATCTAAAGTTGATCAAGTTTTTATGCTTAGCACTAGCATCTACAAGTGGGGGTAAGTACTAACGAGGGGTGGTAAGCAGTGAAGATTAACTAAGTTCAATCTCATGCCTTAGGATGATATCAAGATTATCTAACTTAGGCCAAATTTTATGCTCTTTATGCTACCTTCAATTATCTTTCTAGAATCTACAAGTCACTTAAGTAAACTCTAAGAGAAACTTTGGTAGAGAACATGAAGTATTAAAATTGTAGGTAAAACTAGGGTTGGGTATCATCCAAGGTGTCTAACCAAGCATGCTTAAGGCATTGCATAGGTTATATAACTTTCATAGTTGCAAGTGTTAACTTGCAAGGTTTCAAGTATTGGCTTGCATAAGTATCAGTACAAGCTTGCTAGTTTGTAAGTGTTAGCTTGCCTTGTGCAGAGCAGTGGTTGAAGTTCTCCTTAGCTTCTTCCTCGTAGTATCCTCCTTCCTCCTCGTATCCTTGGTCGTACTAGCGTCTATAAATAAATACGAGGTACACAATCACCAAACAATACTTAACTAATTTCAATCATCACAAAAAGGTGCACTATAGATGATCTAGCATCATCACTTAACATTACTAGATTAACACATTTTGTCCTATTTATTTTAATTTGATAAATGTAATTTCTACTCATTGAAAAACTACCTAAGATTTAGTATTCTCCAACTCAAACATGGGATCATGTTGACACATGTCATCACCACATATTTCAGTACATGGGAATGTGATTTAAAGTGGGGTCACAATTTAATAAGGTTTAACCTTTTTATTTTAAATAAATAAAGTGACTAGAAATGTCTATGTGGCATTCTTTTATTACTTGAATATTATTCCTGTAGTGAAACCCATATGTTTTTATATAGTCTGAAAGGTATAATCAAATGTGATTTTTGAGAGTTGGAATCAACTCAAAATCTCTTATGGTTGAAATTTGAAATATGTTTGAATGCAGAAAAGCTTTTGACTTGTTATTTTTACCAAGGTTGATCTACAGATCCAAATGGTTTGAATCCAACGGGCTTGGATTAAGCATTTTAGTGCCTTTCTAACAAAATTGGTTTCATGCATTTTGGTTCAGTGAATCGAGTTGGGTTGATTTTTGAAACTAGGTACAGAATTGTGTTTGAAATAAATAGAAAAATCTAAATTCAAACAGCTGGGTCGCGCGGGAGACGATAATGGGCTGGCCCACTATGCACAGCGCTTACGCGGGCTGGTTAAGTGGCTGTCCCCACGCGTCAGTGAGATGGGGAGGTGCGAAGCGGTACGGGGCAACGTGGACCGTGGGATCTAGTTCTAATCTAACGACTTTGGTTCATCGTCCACGTCGGGCAGCGCCGGCGAGACAGAACCCTAACACGGAAGGTGGGGGTCGTGGGAGGCTCACCGGGGCTCAGGCGAGGGTCGGCGACAGGGGCAAACGATGAAGTCGACGACGGCGGTTCTCCTGGTACCAGCAGCTCCTCTTGGGGCAGCTCCAATCGACGGATCCCTTCTTCTCCAGCAGCGGCGGGCTCTAGCCAAATTCCGGTGATGCGCTGCTCGCCTTGCTCCGGGAAGAAGTGGGAAGTATCAGTGAGAGGTGGGGAGTGAGATGGTGTGGCGAATTCGAGCAGTGGAGGCCTCTAGTTATAGTGGCAAGAGGGGACCGACAGGCGCGGGCTGAGCTCGTCGTGGTCGACGGCACAGAGGCCTACTGGCATGGGCGACGGTAGGGGGCGGTGCTGTGCTCCCTAGCGAAGCTCAATGACGTGGTGGCGAGGCATGGGGCGGTGCTGATTGGTCGGAACGCTTTGATGCTCTAGGCGGGTCCGACGGAGGTTTTGATGGCGCACAGCGCGCGTGGTCTGCGCGGAGGCGAACGGGCATGTCTGGCGGGGTGCTGGGGTGCTGGTGATCATCCCTGCAAGCGGCGAGGGCGGCGCGCGGTCTGTGAGTGCTGGTCGAGCGTGGTGCATGGGTGCGAACTCGGCATGGTCGCAGAGAGGTTTGGCATGGCCTGGGCGTGTGGTCCAAGGGATGGCATTGCTCGGGGCTGGGACAGGGAGTGGCGGTGGACAGTGCTGCATGTCCCAGACAAGGTTGGCGAGGCTAGTGCGGCCTCTAGCTCGCTGGCGACAATGGGGTGGCAATGGTGCTCTCGGCATGCTTAGCATTGATGGCTAGGCTTGCTCATAGTGGTGCTAAAGATTGTCAAAGAGGATAGATGATCCACTAAGGGCTATTTGCAACCAGAGAGGGAACAAGTTAGGCCAAAATCACTTCACACTATGGTGTTTAGGATTTGTTTGATTTGAATCTGCAAGGTGTTTGAGGAAATGGCCGCAAGAAACTTTCTTTTGAATTTTGAAAAGATTTTTTGTGGGTGTGCTACGCATGTACAAAGGATTCTGTGGATGCTTGGGTTTTGAAAATTGAGCTGGTTTGAGTGGGTTTTGAAATAGTGGGATCTTCTCCTATGAGATAGATTCAATTTTAAACTGTCATTTAAACTTAGCATTTGAATGTTTTTGGAAGATCACAAAGTGGGACTTGGTACCTCATTATGTGTTCTAACAAGGGGTGCAAAGATATATAAATGTTTCTGTTAGGTTTTGTATGCTATGGATAGCCAAAGTAGGCATGAGAGTTAATTTGGCCAAAATGACCATTCACTTAGTTTATTCATTTTGAGTTGTTTGTCTTTGGGAAAAGTTTGGGGATTGTTTAGATGATGTTTATTTCACCTAAGAATCCTTTTACAAGCAAAGGAACACAGAATCATGGAAATTCAAAAGAATCCAAATTTTAAACACACATACATATGAATGCTTCCATATTTTTAGTTGGGAAAGTTTTTGTTAACCCAAATTTTGATGACTAGAGTTTGATGATCCAAGCTTAATATTTTTGGGATGTTACAAACCTTCCCCCCTTAAACAAAATCTCGTCCCGAGATTTGAAAAAGGACGAAAAAGATTACCTAGGATTTGAAGAGATCGGGAAACTCTATCCTGATGTGATCTTCGCGCTCCCAGGTAGCTTCCTCTTCCGTGTGGTTGCTCCACTGAATCTTGAGAAATTGATGCTTCGGGTCCTGGTGGTTCGGAAATCTTCTTCCAAAATATGGATGGGGTACTTCGGGATAGGTCAGGTCATCGTTGATCTCTATGGTCTGATGATCAATGTTCTTGAAAACTTCAGTCTTCTCCAGAACTTCGAGGCACTTGCGAAGTAACGAGATATGGAACACATTGTGCACGGCTGACATTTCTTCCGGCAGTTCCAATTGATACGACACTTCTCCTCAACGGTTCAGAATCTTGAAGGGTCCGATATATCTGGGGGCTAACTTTCCCTTTAGTTGAAAACGCTGCATTCCTTTCAATGGTGACACTTTCAGGTACACGAAATCTCCGATGTTGAAGACGAGGTCTCGACGTCTCTTGTCGGCGTAACTCTTCTATCTTGACTAGGCGGTCTTGAGGTGCTCACGAATCTTGTGAACTTTCTCTTCTGCTTCTCGTACGATGTCGGGTCCAAAAATCTGACTCTCTCCTACTTCCGACCAGTTCAAAGGGGTGCGACACTTCCTTCCATACATGAATTCAAATGGGGCCATTTGCAAACTAGCTTGATAACTGTTGTTGTACAAAAATTCTGCGAAAGGCAGACAGTCTTCCCATTTTGATCCATACTCTAACACACATGCTCTCAACATATCTTCGAGTATTCGATTTACTCGCTCGGTTTGTCCGTCAGTCTGGGGTGATAAGCTGTGCTGAAATCCAGTCGGGTTCCTAAACCTTCTTGGACTTTCTTCCAAAATCTCGAGGTAAACTGAGTTCCTCGATCCAATATGATGTTCTTGGGGACTCCGTGCAAACTGACAATTCTAGCGATGTATAACTCCGCTAGCTTCGAATTCTGGTATGTGGTCTTGACTGGTAAGAAATGGGCTACTTTGGACAATCTGTCAACTATGACCCAAATAGAGTTATTTCCCCTACTAGAAGTAGGTAATCTGGTGATAAAGTCCATTCCAACAGAATCCCATTTCCATTCCGGAATTTGCAGGGGTTGCAACAATCCTGCGGGTATTTGATGTCCAACCTTGACTCACTGACATATATCACACTTGGCGATATAGCTTCCGATTTCTCTCTTCATCTTATGCCACCAAAATTGTTCTTTAAAATCCTGATACATCTTTGTTCCTCTGGGGTGGATAGAATAAAGAGTATCATGAGCTTCCTTCAGAATAACTTCTTTCAACTCTGAATCTGCTGGTACACAAAGACGTCCTTTGTACCACAGAACTCCTTCTTCGTCTTCGGTGAATCCAGGTACCTTGCCTGTACCAATACGACGTTTTATTCCGTTGATGCTAGCATTTCCTTTCTGGGCCTCTTTGATCTGGCTGATCAAAGTGGGTTGAAGTTCTATGCTAGCCAAAAATCCTTCACTCACTAATTCCATTCAGAAATCTTCCATCTCTTTGTGCAGGATTGGTTGCTCCTTCAAAATCATGGAGTTCAAGCAGCACGGCAATCTGCTACCACGTTGGCTTTACCGGGGTGATAGTGAATGTCCAGGTCGTAATCCTTGATTAGTTCAATCCATCTTTGCTGCCTCATATTCAGCTCCTTCTGAGTGAATATATACTTCAGGCTCTTGTGATCTGAATAAATCTCACAACGGTTTCCCATCAGGTAATGCCTCCATTTCTTCAAGGCTAGAACTACGGCTGTGAGTTCGAGGTCATGGGTTGGGTAGTTTTGTTCATGCTGCTTTAGTTGTCGGGATAGATAACATATAACTTTGCCTTCTTGCATTAGCACACATCTGAGACCGATCTTGGATGCGTCACAATACACGTCAAAGGGCTTCGTGATATCCGACATGATCAATATTGGGGCTAAAATCAATCTTCTCTTGAGTTCTTGAAAACTCGCTTCACATTTGTCTGTCCATTCAAACTTCTTGTCCTTCTTCAGCAATTGGGTCATGGGTCTGGCGCTACTCGAGAATCCTTCTACGAACTTGCGGTAGTATCCCGCCAATCCGAGAAAGGCACAAACTTGGGTTTGAGTGGTGGGGGCTTGCCAATCTTCGACATCTTTCACCTTTGCAGGGTCAATGGCAATTCCTCCGGCTGATACAATGTGGCCGAGGAATCCTACCTCCTGTAACCAGAATTCACATTTGCTAAACTTGGCATACAACCAATGCTCTCTAAGGGTTCCAAGAATGGTCCTTAGGTGTAGCTCATGTTCTTCTTCTGACTTGGAATAAATCAGAATGTCGTCAATGAAAACAACGACAAACCTATCCAGGAAGTCCATAAAAATCTTATTCATGAGATTCATGAAATAAGCGGGGGCATTGGTTAATCCAAAAGACATGACAGTATACTCGTATAATCCATATCTGGTGGTAAAGGCAGTCTTTGGAATATCCTCTGTGCAAATCTTGAGTTGATGATAGCCAGTTCTAAGATCAATCTTAGAAAACACTTTGGCACCGGTCAACTGGTCAAACAGGTCTTCTATCTTGGGCAATGGGTACTTGTTCTTGATAGTGACATCATTCAACTTCCGATAATCCGTACACAAACGGTTACCTCCATCTTTCTTGTCCACAAACAAAACAGGTGATCTCCATGGTGACGCACTTGGTTGAATCAATCCAATTTCCAACATGGCATCTAGTTGCTTCTTTAGTTCTGCTAGTTCAGACGGGTTCATACTATATGACCTCTGGGCTATGGGTCCTGTAGTTCAATGATAAACTCGATATCCCGATCTAGGGGCATACTGGGCAAAACATCTGGAAATACATCGGGGTATTCACAGACTATCCGGACTTGGTCAATGGTAGGTTGGGCTATACTCTTGTTGCACTTGAATTGACGAGGTAAGGTTTCAGATACATGCTCAACTGATATTCCGGCTGTACTGGTCATGGTTATGGCTTTCTTGGCACAATCAATTAATCCTTTATGTTCGGACATCCAATCCATTCCTAGTACTACTTCCAAACCTTTAGTTCCGAGTATGATCAGATTAGCATAAAAATCTATGCCATGGATTCGGATAGGGACGACTTTGCAAATTTGCCTCGCTTTGGTGGTTGAACCGGGGATTTGAACAATCATAACATGCTTTAGTTTGGTTGGTTGAATCTTACTAGTGCATGCAAATTCTTCGGTGACAAATGAATGCGATGCGCCAGAATCAAACAACACTCTAGCAAGTATTGAATTAACAAAAAACATACCCAACCACGACATCTGGTGCTTCCTGGGCTTCTTCAGCATGCATGAGAAAAAGACGGCTGTTGCGGTTGAGCGAATTCCCTAGGGCAAACCTTCTTCCGGGCTGAACACGACGCTGCTGCTGAGCTGGGGCATTTGCATTGGGGGTTGCGGCATTCTTATTGGGGCACTCGTTGGAGTAGTGACCCTTATTTCCACAATCATAACAAGTCACTTACGACTTATCCTTTGTTGCAACAGGCACAACATTGCTTCCAGTCCTTGGGACAATGTTAGTGTTGGTGGAAGCATTGTTGTTGTTGAACTTGGGTGGTGCACGGTTGAAATTGCCAGAGTTCCCGGGGTTGTTGTGATTTCCTCTGGGCCTTGGGTTTCCACGGTTGGGATAGGTTGGACGGTTCATTGGGGGTCTGTTGGTTCTCGGGGCAAATCCGGGAGATGGGTTGGGCGATACTTTGGTGTTTGATGGTTTCCCGACTGATGAATCATGCGGCGCTTTCGGTTCTCATTGGCTTGGTTGATCTTTCCTTCCATTTGAATGGCAGAGTTGACGAGGGCTTCAATATCAGCAAAGGGGATATTGACCAACATAGTCTACATCTCATCATGCAAACCATTCAGGAATCTTTCTTTCTTCTTGGCTTTAGTGTCAATCTCATCCGGGGCATACCTAACTAATGACAAGAATTTTTCACGGTATTCCACTATGGTCATCCTTCCTTGCTTCAGTTCTCTGAATTCATCTCTCATCCTCTTGATCAAACCTGGTGGCACATGGGTTCTGCTGAACATGACCTTGAATTCCTCCCAGGTCATCATCTGTCCTCCGGTCATTGCACGAACGTTGTTCCACCATGCTCTTGCATCTCCGGCTAAATAGTGGGTGGCGAACATAACTTTCTCGTTGGCTTCCACTCCTGCGACTTCCAGATTGTTTTCCATGGTCTGCAACCAATCATCTGCGTCTAAGGGTTCTTCCGACTTAGTGAAAACAGGTGGGTTGGTGTTATGGAAATTCTTGAGCTTAGATCCATGGTTGTCCTGATTTCCTTGGCCTTGATTGTTGTGGGCCAGCTGAGCTATCTGCTGAAGGGTGGCTAAGTTGGCTTGACGTTCTGCTCTTTCAGCTTCGCGGTCAGAAACCAACATTTGCAGGATCTGCAACATAGGGTCCGGGGATGAACCACTTCCTCCGCGAGGCATCTGAAGATTGAGATAGATCATGAGAAAAGAGGGAAATTTCTAAGGTTTCATGACTTTGGAAAGTTTTTAAAGTTTGTCTCAGATTTTCTAGCAACTCGCTTTTCATTCATTCATTCATAGCACACGATACAACAGACACCACAACAAAGGAAAACAGATGGTTTTAAGAACCATTTTGGAAACTATGATACAGTGGGACCGAATACCATTCACTAACGCTAGTGCTCAAGTGCTACTACTCCTTGGAGTCGGTGTAATCATCATCCTCATCATCGTCATCGATGAAGGCGAAGTCCTCCTCATCGGTGAAGAAGTCCATGGCCTGATCCTCCAGGAAGTCATCATCATCGCTGAGATAGGAGTAGGGGTCTCCATGAAGATCTTCTCTGGCATTCTCCCTTTCCTCCAACTACATGTCTCTCTCGTGGATGGTCTCCTCCAAATCCAAGATACGGTGGCGAAGACGGGCAATGATGCGCTCCTTCTTGTCGAGCTGACGACGACGAGACTTGTGATCCTTCACTAGCATGGCGATGGTCTGATCCTTCGTCTTGACGATGGCGGACTTGTAGTTGGAGTAGTCACTGGCATTGTCCAAGTCCTGCTGACAATCATACATCATGAAGCTAAGGTGGTCCAACTGAGTCTTCAACTCGGGGTGATGTGGGGCTTCCAGTGGCTGTCCCATAGCATCACGCCTTGGGTAAAACTCAAAGCGGGTACCCTTGATCTGATTGATACTCTGCCCACATAGACGTGCAAGACCTTCCTGCATGGCCCTGGCAAGTCCATCTAGCCAATTATTCTCTCTTAAGGTGAACTGAATTCCCTCTGCAGTGTGAGGTTCAATCTTTCCTCTGAGACTTGCCAACTAGCCACTACAGATCTTCTCCTCCTTGATCATTGATCTGAGCGCCGAAGAACTCGGGGTGCGGACGCTCCAGAAGTTCCGAAAGCTGGTCCAAGTCACGCTTAAAGATGAGTTCTCCTCCATTCCCCAACTGATAAAACTTGTTGTACTTCACGTCCATCTATAAGAATATAGGATGAGTAAGTTAGTAGAGTGGTCAAGTGTGTCAAATTTTATGTATTTTGTAAGAGTTTTTGAGGAACATTAATTTTCATGAAAGAATCAAAGTGATAAGAATGGGAATAAGTTTTTGTAAATGCTATCTTGCTTTGATTTTGAAACTAAGTTTTTGATTCGAACGTCCATTATAACTGGGGTCTCCTATGGTCAGGATGGCTCTAATACCAACTTGTCAACACCCGGATTTTTAATCCCAGATGCCTGTTATGCCATACATCGCAATCCCAGGATTACCATTTTTGCGATACATAACAGATTTGGATATCACAGTACATCACCCATTACAAACCATACATAAGGTCTTACACAAATAAGGATCGCATGATCCAGTTCTTAATACAACTCAAGCAGCGGAAATAATGTAATAGTAACGATAGCATAGGCGAAGCTCCATCTTCGGGGTCACAGGCAATGCTGACGATGGGAGATGATCCTAGTTGTCGTAACCTTCCTGCGGTCCATCATCCTGATACTCCTCTTCATAGTCTGGCCACGGGAATAGCCAGGGACAAATCCATGAGTACTCTTCAAGTACTCGCAAACTAATACTAACAAGTTAAGTGGGTTTTTGTATTAGGACACTAAGCTCTAGGGTTGTTTTGCAAAAATCCAGATTTACCTCTACTAAGTTAAGAAGCAAAGAAAGCTAGTTGAAGTTTTATAACACCTAAGTGGGAACTTGAATTTCATATCATAACCCTGTTGTGGTCAAGTCAAAGTCTCAATTCATTTCACAAGTCATTTTGAAAACATCTGAGGAGGAACAGTATGGCCACTCCAACTGTCCATAACCACGGACGCGGCTATTCGAATAGTTTGACACTCTGCAGAGATTGTACACTTTCACCACAACATTCGATACATCCATCAGGAACAAATCCTGAATTCACCATACTCAGTATGCGGATAATCAATCCTAACCTTTCAATTACACGCCCTAGTATAGGCACCTCTCCTGTGAGTTTGGCCTCCCAACCATGACCAACTGTCATCTTGGGTACTGCACAGGTGGAAAATATTCACAAGGTAGCCTCAGCTCATACCTTGGCCGCAAGGGAACCCATACTAAGGTATATAAATTTCCAGTCAAGCCCTACCCAATTTTCAGGTATTGTGGTTGTACGGTAAAATTGGAATGGTATCGCATCTAGACAACGATCAGTTTTATCAAGGGCTAAGGCTCATGCCTCAACATTTTCATCATCAAAATCATCTGGTGTTTGAGAACACATGTCAAAACATTTCAGTATAATGACTCATCATTCTAGGGTTTTCATAACCATTTTCACCAAGTATTCCCATCTAAAGTTGATCAAGTTTTTATGCTTAGCACTAGCATCTACAAGTGGGGGTAAGTACTAATGAGGGGTGGTAAGCAGTGGAGATTAACTAAGTTCAATCTCATGCCTTAGGATGATATCAATATTATCTAACTTAGGCCAAATTTTATGCTCTTTATGCTACCTTCAATTATCTTTCTAGAATCTACAAGTCACTTAAGTAAACTCTAAGAGAAACTTTGGTAGAGAACATGAAGTATTAAACTTTTAGGTAAAACTAGGGTAGGGTATCATCCAAGGTGTCTAACCAAGCATGCTTAAGGAATTGCATAGGTTATATAACTTTCATATTTGCAAGTGTTAACTTGCAAGGTTTCAAGTATTGGCTTGCATAAGTATCAGTATAAGCTTGCTAGGTTGCAAGTGTTAGCTTGCCTTGTGCAGAGCAGTGGTTGAAGTTCTCCTCGGCTTCTTCCTCGTAGTATCCTCCTTTCTCCTCGTATCCTTGGTCGGTACTAGTGTCTATAAATAAATACGAGGTACACAATCACCAAACAATACTTAACTAATTTCAATCATCACACAAAGGTGCACTAAAGATGATCTAGCATCATCACTTAACATTACTAGATTAACGCATTTTGTCCTATTTATTTTAATTTGAGAAAAGTAATTTCTACTCATTGAAAAACTACCTAAGATTTAATATTCTCCAACTCAAACATGGGATCATGTTGACACATGTCATCACCACATATTTCAGTACATGGGAATGTGATTTAAAGTGGGGTCACAATTTAATAAGGTTTAACCTTTTTATTTTAAATAAATAAAGTGACTAGAAATGCCTATGTGGCATTCTTTTATTACTTGAATATTATTCCTGTAGTGAAACCCATATGTTTTTATATAGTCTGAAAGGTATGATCAAATGTGATTTTTCAGAGTTGGAATCAACTCAAAATCTCTTATGGTTGAAATTTGAAATATGTTCGAATGCAGAAAAGCTTTTGACTTGTTATTTTTACCAAGGTTGATCTACAAATCCAAATGGTTTGAATCCAACGGGCTTGGATTAAGCATTTCAGTGCCTTTCTAACAAAATTGGTTTCATGCATTTTGGTTCAGTGAATCGAGTTGGGTTGATTTTTGAAACTAGGTACAGAATTGTGTTTGAAATAAATAGAAAAATCTAAATTCAAACTGCTGGGTAGCGCGGGAGACGATAATGGGCTGGCCCACTATGCACAGCGCTTACACGGGCTGGTTAAGTGGCTGTCCCCACGCGTCAGTGAGACGAGGAGGTGCGAAGCGGTACAGGGCAACGTGGACCATGGGATCTAGTTCTAATCTAACGGCTCTGGTTCATCGTCCACGCCGGGCAGCGCCGGCGAGACAGAACCCTAACACGGCAGGTGGGGATCGTGGGAGGCTCACCGGGGCTCAGGCGAGGGTCGGCGACGGGGGCGAATGATGAAGTCGACAACGGCGGTTCTCCTGGTACCGACAACTCATCCTGGGGCGGCTCCAATTGACGGCTCCCTTCTTCTGCAGCAGCGGCGGGCTCCGACCAAATTCCGGCGATGTGCTGCTCGCCTTGCTCCGGGAAGAAGTGGGAAGTATCAGTGAGAGGTGGGGAGTGAGATGGTGTGGCGAATTCGAGCGGTGGAGGCCTCTATTTATAGTGGCAAGAGGGGACCGACGGGTGCGGGCTGAGCTCGCCGTGGTCGACGGCACAAAGGGCTACTGGCATGGGCGACGGTAGGGGGCGGTGTTGTGCTCCCTGGCGAAGCTCAACGGCGTGGTGGCGAGGCGTGGGGCGGTGCTGATCGGTTGGAACGCTTCGACGCTCTAGGCGGGTCCGACGGAGGTTTTGATGGCGCACAGCGCGTGGTCCGCGCGGTGGCGAATGGGCATGTCTGGCGGGGTGTTGGTGATCATCCCTGCAAGCGGCGAGGGTGGCGCGCGGTATGTGGGTGTTGGTCGAGCGTGGCGCGCGGGTGCGCTCTCGGCATGGTCGCAGAGAGGTTTGGCATGGCATGGGCATGTGGTCCAGGGGCTGGCATTGCTCGGGGCTGGGACAGGGAGTGGCAGTTTACGATGCTGCATGTCCTAGACAAGGTTGGCGAGGCTAGTGTGGCCTCTAGCTTGCTGGCGACAATAGGGTGGCAATGGTGCTCTCGGCATGCTTGGCATTGATGGCTAGGCTTGCTCACAGTGGTGCTAAAGATTGTTAAAGAGGCTAGATGATCTACTAAGGGCTATTTGCAACCAGAGAGGGAACAAGTTAGGCCAAAATCACTGCACACTATAGTGTTTAGGATTTGTTTGATTTGAATCTGCAAGGTGTTTGATGAAATGGCCGTAAGAAACTTTCTTCTGAATTTTGAAAAGATTTTTGGTGGGTGTGCTAGGCATGTACTGGGGATTATGTGGATGCTTAGGTTTTGAAAATTGAGCTGGTTTGAGTGGGTTTTGAAATAGCGGGATCTTCTCCTATGAGATAGATTCAATTTTAAACTGTCATTTAAACTTAGCATTTGAATGTTTTTGGAAGATCACAAAGTGGGCCTTGGTACCTCATTATGTGTACTAAAAAGGGGTGCAAAGATCCACAAATGTTTCTGTTAGGTTTTGAATGCTATGGATAGCCAAAGTAGGCATGAGAGTTAATTTGGCCAAAATGACCATTCACTTAGTTTATTCATTTTGAGTTGTTTGTCTTTGGGAAAAGTTTGGGGATTGTTTAGATGATGTTTATTTCACCTAAGAATCCTTTTACAAGCAAAGGAACACAGAATCATGGCAATTCAAAAGAATCCAAATTTTAAACACACATACATATGAATGCTTCCATATTTTTAGTTGGGAAAGTTTTTGTTAACCCAAATTTTGATGACTAGAGTTTGATGATCCAAGCTTAATATTTTTGGGATGTTACACTTTCCCATGGCTTCCACCGTACCACTAACCCCCAGGGAGGCGGAGGCGCTTTGCGCCTCGAACTACCCCTGCCCGCCGGGCTACTGCGTCCCTGTCGGCTGTATGCTAAGCACCGGAGACGTGGCGGTTCCTCCTGTCCCTCTAGGTGTGGCGCGCCGGATGGCCATCACGAACCACTACTACTTCGAGCTCACGCCGGAGCAGCGGAGGAATCCCAACTGGCATCCCGAATATTTCTCGACTTGGGAAGCCTTCTTCGGGGATCGGCGTGAGAGGGTGCTCGCCAGGCACGAGGAGGACGGCCCACATCCTCCGAACTTCAACGAGGCCGGCCATCGGCTCTGGTGGTGCGTCTGGACTTTCCAGAGCGTCATGGCCTACGACACTTCCGCCGACTCTAACCCCCGCCTGTGCTACCCTCAAGTCAAGCCCACGCATACTCCGCCTTCAAGGTTCAACTACAGCGACCTCGACGACGACGGTCGCGGCGAGTACGATGACTACAGTGGCGAGTATTACAGGTGTAGGCAGGAGCATGACTGTATCACTCCAACATTCCAAAACAAGTTCGGCCGATTGTGACTTAATCTAGCCATGTATCTTAATTTTTTAGTTCTTCTATGTATCTTAATTTTGAGTCGTGCTTTATGTAACTTACTGTTAGTTGCATTATGTACTTTAGTTCCAGTTCTATCGTAATAAAAATTTCTTCCTGCCTATTATTTCCCACCCTTTTCTTCCCGCCCTTTTCCTCCCGCGCATTCCGCCCGCCCTTTCCCATTTGTTACTAGTTTGAATAGTTAGAATTTTATTTATTTTTAAACAAAAAATGTTTTAGGATTAATTATTCAAATGCAAAAAAATTTCATGTTGAAAGTTTTGTCAGATTCCAAAGTATACAAAAGATGCTAAATTTAAATATCCAAACAATTCAAAAATGTTAATACAAAAAAATATGATTTTCTCTAATAAAATAGGGTTATATTCCTTTTCATATGCTTAATATTTCTGAAGTTCAAAGTTTTAGGGTTTGACTATTTTATTTTTGTCTTAATTGAATAATCAAAATTCATATGTAAGTGTTTTAATCATTTTGAAAATTTTCATCTACAGTAACTATAAAATGTTTTTGTATGAATGGATAGATCTTATTTTTCTGAAAATTATGATATATTATTCATATTTTTCTGAGTTGAAATGAAAAAGATATGAATTTTCTAAATTTTATCCTATTTTTTGAATTAAAAATGCCCCCCTTTAATGTACGAAATAAATGCCCTCCCCTTTTAACACCGGTTCCAGCCACGAACCAGTGTTAAAGGTGGAGGTGCTAGAACCGGTGTTAAAGGGGGGGTGCTCATGAAACGAATCCCCCCCTTAACACTGGTTCGTGGCTGAAACCGGTGCTAAAGGGGGGGTATAAAGGCGCGCACCTTCCTCTTCCTCTCCCCCCAGCTAGAATTCGATCGAGCGTAGACAGGAGCAGAGGATCCGCGGCGGAGAAACAGAGACGCCGCCAGGCTGCTCGACCGCGCCTTCACCGTCCGTTGCCGCCGCGCCAGCGCCGTCCGCCACCCCCGTCCACTCGCAGAGCCGCCGCCGCGCTGCCGCCAGCAACTCTTGGAGCCGCCACCGCCAGCAACTCGCGGAGCCTCCGCCGCGTGCCGCCACTCGCCGCCGACCCCGCCATCCACGCCCGGTGCCGCCACTCCCCGTCGACCCCGCCGGCCGATCGAGAGTTTGCCGCCGGTGAGAGGGAGCTCCTTATTAATTTATATATATATATTTGATTGTTGTATATATTTGATTGTACATATATTGTTGTAAATATTTGATTGTACATATATTGTTGTATATATTGATTGTTGTATATAAATTGTTGTATGTATTTGATTGTTGTATATATATTGTTGTATGAATATATGCATATTTTGATTGATATATAGTGTATGTATATCCGTCCGCCACCGACGACCACCGCCACCATTGTCGTCGACCCTGACCTCCGATCCTCTGCCCTCGCTGAGCCTACACACGCGTCGAGGGTGCGTCGCCTATTTTAGGTAGCCCACGTCGTGCTGGTTCGAACCGCACACCCCCACGCATCCCCACTCTCGCCCTAGCGCCGCCAGCCACCGCCCTAGCACACCTCTCATTGTCAATAGCACATTATAACCATGCATTGTTAATCCGGGGTTTAGGGTTTCTCCGAATTAGCATTTTAATAGATGTATTACTGATATTTGTGTGATAATATTATTGTTTTAGAAACTATGGATCCACTCAGTAGAAACCTTGAAGAGGAAGAAATAATGGAGAACATGATCCACGGGGACACCTCACAATATCTGAACTTGGAGGGACATGATGACAGCTCAAGTAGTCATGGAGAAGATGACGACTCCGGTGAACGCACTTTAGTGATTACAAAGTTCGTCGAGGTATATGCATGGATTAAGCCTCTGCTGACTTGCACCGATTGATTTGTATATATGTACATGTATTAATTAATGCTTCTTTCTTCTTTTTTATATGTGTATAATAACAGTTGCTTAATTATTTATGTACTCGTATGTACCGACCATTTATGTGTATACCTCTCCCGATTGATCCCCATCCCCCCACCCCGTCTCCGCCGCGTCGTAGAAATCCGCCCAAAACGGGGCGGCGGCAGAACTCTGCCGCGGCAGAGATTTAGACCGTTTTCCTGCCGCGGTAGATAACCTTTAACACCGGTTCGTGTTACGAACCGCTGTTAAGGAGGGAGGGGGCTGAGCTCTGCGGCAGACCCACGTGCGCCACTCTTTAACAGCGGTTCGTATAAAAACCGCTGTTAAAGGGGGGGCTCTAACACCGAACTCTCAACAGCGGTTCTATAACCGCTGTTAGAGGGCCTTACAAACCGGTGTTAGAGACCACCGTGTGCACTAGTGATTGACGGAAAAATTGTACATTTGGCCGTGCTTTTCTATGGGTAGATCGGATGCTCGAAGATTTAGAAATGCTATGTCACGATAGAATTAGCAGCACATACGGGCACAATCCTGCACAATCTCATTCCTGATGATATGCAACAACGGGCATGGTCAATCCGCTCTAGAAACCGATGAAAAAAAGAAATCAAGTGTTACATAGATCGCACGGAAATAAATTCAGATATATTTTCTCAATTTTCTAAAAAGGATTTGCTTTGCAACTATTTGGCTCTAGCTATATGGATTTGCTGCAACATTGTTACTTCTGAAACATTCTTACAACGAAGGTCTCTTCATTATAATGAAACAGCTATTAATCATTTCAGCTATGTACTGCAGGATAGGTGATCAAGTTAATGTTGGATCAGTTACAATCGTGACATTCATAAGCAGCTTTAGATCAATGGTCAGATCTTAGTTCTTTTCTAGATTTATTTTTACATACCTTTGCCTGTCTTCTTTCTTTTCCTTATATTGAACTTCACTTTGCAGGCTTGGCCAATCTGCTTTGAGGCCAAGCTTTTGGCTGATCTGCTTCGAGGATATTCGTTGTCAAATTGTAATAGTCTGCTGCTTCTACCAAGTTCCAGCCGAGCTACCTGCAATTTCAGATTATGTGGATGGCTACCTAGCTGGCACTAATGATGTTTCCTGGCGCTCACCGGTTCATGCCATAGTGTGTGCATGAATAGGGCATGCATGCCTTTGCATAGCCTAAATCGGTGCTAAGAGTGGTCTTGATGGTTTTGATTTATTTGATATTCTAAAATTGTGTACCTTGAGTCCAAATATTCTTGTAATTATATATAGATAGAACTTGTGTAATATGAAATTATTATTAAGGTTTTTCAACTTGTTAGATCCAACTTTTGATTTGCCATTGCTACCTCAGGAACTTGGATGTGCCTGCCCACATAGAGCTGCTTCGTTTAGTCTTTATTACAAGCTTCAGAGGCTACTCACACCTAGTATTGTCGGGATTACTTCTAAATGATGTCTCAGACATTTTTTTCAAAAAACAGAAGATGGAACTGGTAAGGTACAGTTCCTTTCAGATCCATAGAATCCGCAAGTGGTCAAAAGCTTTTGGCTCAATGTTTTGTGATCTTTCACGCCAAGTTCGAATGAGGCTTGTTGGAATTTTGGCCCAATTAGTCTAGCCCATTTTCCATTTCAATAATTCCTGAAAATCCTAGAGGCCCATGTGGCTCATTCATGCAAGGCAAAAGCTGGGACAAATGTTTAGTCCCACATTGCTAGTTGAGTGGAAGTTGGACCAGCTTATAATGTGAGCTCTCCTACCACTTGGTAAAAGAATGAGAAGGAGAAGGAGAAGGAGAGAGTTCCACACGCGCGCTCCTCCTCCTCCTCGCTCGCCTCGTCACGACGCGCGCCACGGGTTGCGGGAGTCTCGCCGAGCCAAGCTTTATTTTGCCACGCATGAATGGTATATGAAAAGTCGTACAGAAGTTGAAACATTTTGGACTTTTAATACGAGCTAAATAAATATGAACTGAGTGGAGGCTGCCCGGTGGGCTGCTGCCTGTTCGTTTCATCTTCAGCGCAGCCTATCTGCCTACCCCTCTATGTCTATATAAGAGAGAGGTCGCGCCTCCTCTTAGATACACTGCCACAAACCCTTAGCGCCTCCAGTTCCAGAGCACTGGGCTACTTAGATCTTCCCCATTCCGTCTTGTGGCGTGCACCGCGAGCCGGGACAGTAGGCCTTCGAGACCCCACTGCTTCGAGTCCTGTACGGGAGAAGGGCGATAATGTTTTTGAGGAGCGCTATCGGCGCGACTACTGGCTTCATCACGGACTCCCTCTCGGATACCGATTGCGCTGACATCTTCCCCAACGAGGACTTCTTCCCCGACATCAGCACCATCTTCCTCGACGACATGGCTAACGACGGTGCCAACGCGAACACCGGCGGTTCCTCTTCTGCTGCCGCTGCCATGTATGTTTTTTATCAATCTTGTTCTAATCGCATCTCAAGACTTATGTCTTGCAGTCTGTTTGGTTACCTGTCTTAATATGTTTTCGCTATTTCACATGATTAGTATTTTGTCTTTTATTCTAATCATGTTTTATCTAGCGTTTATTATAGGTAACTCGCTTGGTAAATTGCTCTATTTTTCAACAATCCAAAATCCTTATTTCAGGCAATATTCCCCAAGTGGCTTTGTTGCTTCTATGAAGCCACCTGTGTTCGAAGGTGTGAATTACAAACGAAGCGTGCGAGAGCAGTGCTCTGGTTTCAGACCATGAGCTGCTATGACGCCATCTATGGCGCACCTGAGGGAGAACTTAATCCCGCTCAGGAAGAGGCGTTCCAAAAACTTGATACCACTTTCAAGGCTGCCTTGATCAGCATTCTTGGCGACAATATTGTCGATTCATATCTGTCATGTAGCAATGGCAAGGATATGTGGGATGCGCTCGAGAGAAAATTTGGAGTCTCCGATGCTGGTAGTGAACTGTATGTCATGAAACAATTCTATGACTATAAGATGGTTGAAGACCGCCCCATTGTGGAGCAGGCTCATGAGATACAGTCACTTGCCAGGGAGCTTGAGCACTTCACTTGTGTGTTACCGGACAAGTTTGTTTTCGGAGGCATCATTGCCGAACTTCCCCAGTCATGGAGGAATTTTGCTACTTCTCTGAAGCACAAGAGACAAGAGTTCTCCGTGACGGATCTCATTGGGACTCTTGATGTGGAAGAGAAGGAGAGAGCAAAAGACACACGTGCTCGAGGTACCGAGGAAGGTTCTAATGCTAACCTGGTACAGAAAAGGAACTTCCAGCCTCACAAGTTCAAGAACAAAGGCAAGTTTGATGACAAAGGAAAGTTCGATGGAAAGAACAAGGCCTCACAGTCCACCGGCTTCAAGAAGAAGACTAATAAGAGGAAAGGTGCTTGTCATATGTGCGGTGATCCTAATCATTGGGCTCCTGCTTGTCCCAACCGCTTTGACAAGCGCCAGCATGGGAAGGGCAGCAAGACTGCTAATGTTGTCATGGGCGACGTTGGGATGAAAGATGTTGGGTATGGTATATTACCTACTGTTCTTTCATTATGTCATTCTCCTGACTGGTGGATTGACACGGGCGCTAATGTACATGTCTGTTCTGATATTTCCATGTTTTCTTCGTATCAGGTCAGAGGGACTCAAACCGTGTTGACGGGAAACGACTCGCATGCTTCTGTTCATGGTGTTGGTACGGTCGATCTGAAGTTCACTTCGGGAAAGACCGTGCGCCTGATGAACGTGCATCATGTTCCCTCAATAAATAAAAATCTTGTTAGCGGATCTCTTCTGTGTCGAGATGACTACAAGATTGTATTCGAGTCCAATAAATTTGTAATTTTGAAGTATGAAACCTTTGTTGGTAAAGGCTATGAGTGCGGAGGCTTGTTCCGCTTATCTCTGTCAGACATTTATAATAAAGTTGTTAATCATATTTACACGATTTTTGAATCAAATGTCTGGCACTCTCGTCTTTGTCATATTAATTTTGGTTGTATGACGCGGCTAGCCAAAATGAATTTAATCCCTGATTTCTCAACTGTCAAGGGATCTAAGTGCCAAGTCTGCATGCAAGCTAAACAACCTCGCAAGTCACATACGACTGCAGAAATGAGAAATTTAACACCACTAGAGCTCATACATTCTGATCTTTGTGAGATGAATGGTGTGTTGACAAAAGGTGGAAAGAAATATTTCATGACTTTTATCGATGACTCTACGAGATATTGTCATGTGTATCTTCTGAAATCAAAAGATGAGGCTTGAGTTTCTTCAAAATCTATAAAGCTGAGGCAGAAAATCAACTTGATCGAAAGATTAAGAGGCCTAGGTCTGATCGTGGTGGAGAGTATTTTTCCAACGAGCTTGATTCCTTTTGTGCGGAACATGGCATAATTCATGAGAGGATGCCTCCCTACTCACCCCAGTCAAATGGAGTAGCCGATGGTTGCGGGAATCTCGCCGAGCCGAGCTTTATTTTGCCATGCATGAATGGTATATGAAAAGTCGTACAGAAGTTGAAACATTTTGGACTTTTAATACGAGCTAAATAAATATGAACTGAGTGGAGGCTTCCCGGTGGGCTGCTGCCTGTTCGTTTCAACTTATGTCCGTTCGTTTCATCTTCAGCGCAGCCTGTCTGCCTACCCCTCTATGTCTATATAAGAGAGAGGTCACGCCTCCTCTTAGATACACCGTCACAAACCTTAGCGCCTCCAGTTCCAGAGCACTGCGCTACTTAGATCTTCCCCATCCCGTCTTGTGGCGTGCACTGCGAGCCGGGACAATAGGCCTCCGAGACCCCACTGTTTCGAGTCCTGTACGGGAGAAGGGCAATAAGGTTTTTGGGGAGCTCTATCGGCGCGACTACTGGCTTCATCACGGACTCCCTCTCGGATACCGATTGCACCGACATCTTCCCCAACGAGGACTTCTTCCCCGACATCAGCACCCTCTTCCTCGACGACATGGCTAACGACGGTGCCAACACGAACACCGGCGGTTCCTCTTCTGTTGCCGCTGCCATGTATGTTTGCTTTATCAATCTTGTTCTGATCGCATCTCAAGACTTATGTCTTGTAGTCTGTTTGGTTACCTGTCTTAATATGTTTTCGCTATTTCACATGATTAGTATTTTGTCTTTTATTCTAATCATGTTTTATCTAGAGTTTATTATAGGTAATTCGCTTGGTAAATTGCTCTATTTTTCAACAAGGCTACAAGGATTATACTTAATTATGCGGCCTTTCTATCATTGAAGACACATAGCCCTGTTCACCTTTAGTTATTGTCCTGGTACTTTCTGATTGATTTAAGCTCGAGCCAACCGCCCTACCGACCTATTTACTGCCTGACTCATTAGCAAAAATTCATACATGTCTTGGTGGTTCAAGCAACATACTACATTTTTTTTAGTTCTATGTAAACTACGATATAACGACATACAAGGTTTTTTTTTGCTAAAACACTCTCTCGCTTTCGGCCTCGGCGCCGGTGGCACACCGGGTCATCTAGTTGTTTTAAAAGTAGGAGCATAACCCTCAGAAAAACCATGTACTCTCACTCACTTCCCACACTCGGTGACATGGTTATACCCCGTAGGTACACGACTTCAGCATACCTAGTCTAGCCCAAGGAAGGCCCGCGATGAATATACGCTGGACCATGAAGATTTTCGGGTGGCCAAGGCCCATGACGCCTTCGGATCCTTGGAGAGAAAGACTAGAGTAGATAGGAAATTCAAAGGGGTAAAACCCTAAAACCTGTAACCGACTCGATCTGTGCCTGGGACCTTCCTATCTCTATATAAGGGCCAGGAGGGCACGGCGAGGAGGCTCTCTTACAATCTCTCGCACACCACCGCATACACACCTCCACGCCAGATTGCATCTGCGCACCCTTGTAACTTAGGTTCCGCCGTAATCAAGAGCAGACAAGCAGGAGTAGGGTTTTCCCTCCGGGGACCTGAACCTGGGTAAATCTCGTGTCCCCTGGTTGCTCGTCTGTTAACCGTTCCACGATCTCCAGCATCCCCATCTTCTCCAAAACCCAAGTCCATAACAATGGGCATTGACGAGATTAAACCTCGTCAGTTGGCGCCATCTGTGGGGACTAGGGACGTTGATTGTGCGATCATGACGGTCCCAACCCGAGCGATCTACAACTCCGCGACGACGGAGAGTCATCTCCTCTTCGGCGCCTTCGACTTTGCCGCACACTCACCGGCCACCATGAAGGACTTCGAGCCCGTTGGCGACGGACTCGAGATCCTGTTCGGAAGCTTCTGCTTCCAGGTGGGGCAGACCGACACTCTCTGCCTTCCAGAGCGGGTGCCCCTGCCATCGATCAGGCCCGCTTCATGGGATCCACACTCTGTGCTACGCACATCATCATCGACAGACGAGTCCTATGACAGCAGCAACTGCAACTCCGATCTGTGCGATCAACCATCAGACGAAGGGACCTACAGTTCCGGATCCAAAAGCTGCGGCAGCAGCAAACCGATCTACGAGTGCTACCAGTGCCCCGCGGTCATCCAGGACCAGGAACACAACCCGCCACCCAACCCGCAGGGTAGAAACGTTGGGAACAGAAGAAGCCAATCCCCCACCCAACAGGGACAACAATGATCGAGTCATCCACCTCAGCGAGGAGGCATGGGCTCAGGCACGCGAGGCCGTGGCAGGCAACAAGATCCTGCCCGCTGATGCCTCGCAAAATCTGCTGATGGCATACCACCTGCTCCTAATCGAGGAGCACAAGAAGCAGGTGGAGATGCATGAGGTGCTTGACAAATGCAAGCAAGCAGCCTCGGAGTCCAGCGCGCGGCGAGCTGCGCTCTCCGCCATGGGCATTGGCTCCAGCTCGCATGGCAACAACGGCAACAAGCACCGTTCTCGAATGGAGAACATGGACCCCAAGGAGCATCGCGGGGTGACTCAGGCCCTCAATTCGTCCTTCATGGAGATGGATGTTGACGGCAATGTCATCCCAAAGACGCCCCAGGCCGCAATCATGGTGGCCACCGCGTACCTCGCATCTCACCCACCTCTGGAGGGGGACCCGAAAAGGGCCATGCATAAGTCAACGCTTACCGGACTAGTACTCGTCGGAGCTGCACTCCACGAAGAAGCTCTTGCGGAGCCAAAAAAGAAGGCTACGGTCAAGTTCAACCGCAGCCCCACACCTTCATCCGAAGATGAAGAGCACGACCTTCCTTGAAGGCACAAGGGCTCGCGCCATCGCAGCCGCGATTACGACGCCCGAAGCGAGCTCACCCAGCGAAAAATCGACAAGGCACGCGCCAAGCGCGCATGCTCGTCTGAATCCGAGATGGATGAAGATGAAGGAGAACTCTATGGAGCACGATGCTTTAGCAGATCTATTCGACGGACAAGGATGCCGCGGAACTTCAAGCTTCCTTCAGACACTCCGAAGTTTGACGGCACACAAGACCCCAAGGCGTGGCTCAGCGACCACCTATCGTCCGTCAAACTGCACGGTGGAAACAAAGAAACCGCCATGCAATGCCTTTAGCTACAGCTGACAGGCGCAGCTCGGATCTCGCTTAGCAGCCTATCTTCAGGATCCATCCGAAGCTGGGAGGAGCTGGCGTATAGTTTCGTCCGAAACTTCAAAGGCACCAGCAAGAGGCCTGCCTCAATCGAGGAGTTGCGGGCCTGCACTCAACGAATGGGCGAATCCATTCGCTCGTACATACTGCGCTGGTCCAACACCAAGAACTCTGCGGCGCACATCTCTGAGGAGAGGGCTATCGACGCCTTCAAGGACGGCGTCAAGCGTCAGGACTTCAAGGAAGAACTTGGGCGCGTCAAGCCCAAGACACTTGATCACCTCATGGACATCGCCAACAGATGGGCCGACGGAGAGGACTCCGTCCACCGAGCACACTCGGAGGAGGAAGATGACTATGGCAGGAGACGTGAACGCTGTAGCAAGAGAAGATCGCGCGTCTACGACGATCGCGATGGACCTGACATGGTCGCGGCTGGCTACGCCGACCGCCGCAGCGACGGCAACCGCAACAACAGTGGGTACCGCGGAAGCAACTTCCACGACGGAGGACGCCCAACGCAGTCATGGCAGCGCCGCGGACGCGATGACGGACCGCCAGCATACGAAAAGCTGTCGGGTCCATGCACCATCCACTTCTACATCGACAAGCAGGATGGCAAGAAGAAGGCGAGCCACATGCTCAAGGACTGTCGCGAGTTCCAGAAACTCAGCGAAAGCATGGCTCAGATGAGGCAGCAAGCCCCGAACCCTGGATACGGGAACGCACCCGCACCAGGCGAGATCGCACATGGAGCTCCTCCACCACCACCTGCGGGAGGCCCGAACCACCCAGTCGCACCGGCACTGAATAACGGTGGGCACGGATATCCCCCGCCAAAAGGAGCGTTGATGATCCAAAAAGGGCGCCCAACGAATAGGGTGCAGAAGAAAATCACCCGTCAGATCAATCTGGCGGTGACAACACCACCCGCCATCCCTGAGTACCTCAGCGGGTCGGGGTCCTGCATCACATTCAGCCATTCGGATCACCCTTTCCAGGTCCCTCGCCTAGGTCATGCTGCCCTGGTGCTTGAGGGGCAGATCAGAGGTTTCGAAATGAGTCGCGTCTTCATGGATGGTGGCAGCGGCATCAACCTGATGTTCGCAAGCACCCTAGCAGCAATGCGGATCCCGCTGTGCAGCCTGGAACAGTCAGACACAACATTCCATGGCATCATTTGTTGGAGATATGCCCTAGAGGCAATAATAAATATAGTTATTATTATATCTTTGTGTTTATGATAGATGTTTACATTCATGCTATAATAGTATTAACAAGGAAACCATTAATACTTGTGTGATTTGTAAACTTAATTTGAAGTCCCTAGTATAGCCTCTATACTTCACTAGCTTGTTGGTTGATTGATGATGTGGTTTCTTTGTCATGAACATTGAGATGTTATCAACAACAAGATCATATCGTTAGGAGAATGATATGGTGGACATACTCCTATAGACAAGCGTAGCATAAAGATCAAGTCATTTCAATAGTTCAATTGCTATATGCTTTCTGATACATAGTAACCTAATTCCTTCGACCATGAGATCATGCATATCACCTTTACTGGATGGATGCTTTGATGTCATCAAACACCACACCGTAACAGGGTGGCTATAAAGGTGGTATTGAGTGTTCGGAAAGTATTGGTTGAGACACATGGATCAAGAGTGGGATTTGTCCATCCATATGACGGATAGATATTCTCTGGGCCCTCTCGGTGAAATGTCATCCAATTAGCTTGCAAGCATGTGACTGGGTCACAAGGGATCACATATCACGGGAACGAGAAAAGAGTACTTATCAGTAACGAGGTTGAACTAGGTATACAGAGATACCGACGATCATAACCTCGGATAAGTAACATATCGTGAGACAAAGGGAAATTGGTATCGTATGTAAGTGGTTCATTCGATCGCAAAGTAATCGTAGAAATATGTGGGAGCCATATGAATTTCCAGATTCCTCTATTGGTTATTGTTCGGAGAAGTGTCTCGATCATGTCCGCATAATTCACGAACCGTAGGGAGACACACTTAAGGATTCGACGTTGTTTGAGTAGTTATGGTATTATGAGAAAGAGACCGAATGTTGTTCGGAGTCTCGGATGGGATCCGGGATATCACGAGGTGATCCGGAATGGTCCGGAGAATAAGATTCATATAAGGAAAGTTCCGTTTCGGAGTTGGGGAATGGTTCCGGTGTTTTCATCGGGAACATTCTAGAAGGTCCCGGAATGTCCGGCACTCCGGGGGGGAAGGGGTACATGAATGTGTCATTGCATGTTGGAATGATTGCATCATGTACTAAGTGTTCTCGCTGTCCGAAATAAAGGGTTAATTCAAATCCTAAATTAAAAAAGTCAAACTGCCAGTTTTCGGTCAAACTGCCAGTTTTCGGAAAGAGGAGAAAGAGGAGGAGAGGTGGAGGCCGAGTTGGAGGAGGGTTCCTCCCCTTGGCCGGCGCACCTCCCAAGGCCGAGTTGGGGAGGAACTCCTCCCCTTGGCCGCCGGCCCTCCCACCTATAAAGGGAGGGGCAGGGCTCCCCTCTCTACACAACACAAGTTTCCTATCCTCTAAACTAAACCCTAGATCTAGACCCCGGTTTAGAGCTATTCGGTTTAGAGCCTTCTAATTGGTTTAGAGCCCTCTAATTGGTGTGTCTAATTACTAGACCACTAATAGCCTCTCTCATAAGCTCCACCATACTCGCACCGGCTTAAGGCGAAGCCCTGCGGGATCTCCCCTCTACCTCCGGTACCACGCCGTTGTGCTGCCGGAATCACGAGGAGAGTACTACAACCTCCGCTGCCTGCTGGAACAAGGGAGAGGAAGGTCTTCGTCGAGTACCGAACGTGTGACCGACTGCGGGGGCGCTGCTGGAACGTGGCGCCGGAAGGATCGTCTACGCGATCTTGAGATCGGAAAGAGTACGACTACATCACCCACGAGAATCTGCTCTCGTTAAACACTTTGGAATCTTCGAGGGTGAGTTATTCCATCGACTCGTTGCTACAATCTAGTAGATAGATCTTGGCTTGTTTGTTTGTATGCGATAGAAAATTTTTGTTTTCCATGCTACGAACCCCTACAGTGGTATCAGAGCCGTGTCTATATGTAGATCTGTTGCACGAGTAGAACACAATGGTCATTGTGGGCGTTGATGCTTTTATTGTAGATTGCTTTGCGTGTACTTTGCATCTTGCGGTATGTTGGGATGAAGCGGCCCGGGCTAACCTTACATGACATCGTTCATGAGACTTGCTCCACGCTTAACATGCAACTTGTATTGCATAAGTGGCTTTGCGGGTGCCTGTTTCTCCTAGCATAGTAAAGATCCAATTTACAACGGGTAATCAACAATGCTAGTATCAATGTTGTGGTTCTTGTTCGTAGGTTAGAACGACACTTATGGAAAGCCCCAAACCACGTAAAATATGCAAAGAAAGTAGAAGCGTCTAACTTTGTTTTGCAGGGGTGTGCAGTGATGTGATATGGCCATGATTGTGATTATATTTGATGTATGCAATGTTCCTTATTGTAAGTTGGCAACCGGCAGGAGCCATATGGTTGTCTTTAATTTCTGTTAAGACCTGCGTGTCTATTCAAAATAGTTGTAATAGTTGAAGCTGGTGGACGACAACCATGCAGAAGCGTCATTGACCTTGATGCCATGCCGGTGATGATGGAGATCATGTTCGTGCTTGAAGATGGAGATCGGAAGCACAAAGAAGAAAGGCCATATCATATCACATATTATGAATTGCATGTGATGTTAATCCTTTATGCATCTTGTATTGCTTAGTAGACGACGGTAGCATTATAAGATGATCCCTCATGCACATAAATTTCAAGTCTAAAGTGTTCGCCCTTAGTTAGCACCGTTGCTAAAGCTTGTTGCTTCGAAGCACCACGTGATGATCGGGTGTCTTTGATTCCACGGGTGAATACAACGTAAGCAAGCCAGATTTGCTTATGCGGTAGCTAAGGTTTGATCTTGACGAGCCTAGCATGTACAGACATGGCCTCAGGAACACGGATCGCCGAAAGGTAAAGCATGAATCATATAGCAGATATGATGAACATGTCGATTGTTCGCCATTGAAAACTATATCAACTCTCGTGATGATCGGTGTTGATGTAGTGGATTTGGTTCATGTGATCACTAAAACAATGTGAGGGATGTTGTTTTGAGTGGGAGTTCACCTAGTTTAATTTCATTAATTAATTTGAACTCAATTTGTCATAAACTTAGTCTAAACTATTGCAAATATGTTGTAGATCAATGGCAGCCCCTACCATCAATTTTAATGCGTTCCTAGAGAAAGAAAAGTTGAAAAACAATGGAAGCAACTTCGCGGATTGGTTCCGCAATTTGAGGATTGTCCTCACAGCTGGTAATTTGACCTATGTGCTGGATGCACCGCTAGGTGACCCACCTGCAGCTGATGCTACCGATGAAGTAAAGAATGTTTACCTTGCTCGGAAGAATCAGTACTCCATAGTTCAGTGTGCTATCTTGTATGGTTTAGAATCGGAGCTTCAGAAAAGGTTTGAAGAGTCAGACCCATATGATATTGTCGAGGATCTCAAATTAATTTTTGAGACTCATGCGGCAATTGAAAGTTATGAAGCTTCTGAAAAGTTCTTTAACTGCAAGATGGAAGAGGGTAGCTCCGTGAGTGAGCATGTGCTTAAAATGTCTGGGCACGCAAACAAACTTCAAAGCTTGGGTATAGTGATTCCTAATACTTTGGGAGTTTACCGCATCCTCCAATCACTACCACCAAGTTACAAGAACTTTGTGATGAACTACAACATGCAGAACATGAACAAAGAGTTGCCAGAACTATTTGCTATGTTAAAGTCTGCAGAAGTGGAGATAAAGAAAGAGCACCAAGTGTTGATGGTCAATAAGACCACCAAATTCAAGAAAGGCAAGTCTAAGCAGAAGGGACACTTCAAGAAGGGTGGTAAGCAAGTTACCATGCCGACGAAGAGGACCAAGGCTGGACCTAAGCCTGATACTGAGTGCTTTTACTGCAAAGGGGAAGGTCACTGGAAACGGAATTGCCCAAAGTACTTGGCGGATTTGAAGAACGGCAACATCAAGAAGAAAGGTATATTTGATATACATGTTATTGATGTGTATTTCACTAGTATTCGTAGTAGTGCCTGGGTATTTGATACTGGTTCGGTTGCTCATATTTGTAACTCGAAACAGGAGCTGCAGAATAAACGAAAGCTAGCGAAGAACGAGGTGACGATGCGCGTGGGAAACGGATCAAAGGTTGATGTGATCGCGGTCGGCACGCTACCTCTTCATCTACCATCGGGATTAGTTTTATACTTAAATAATTGTTATTTGGTGCCTGCGTTGAGCATGAACATTATATCTGGATCTTGTTTATTGCGAGACGGTTACTTGTTTAAATCCGAGAATAATGGTTGTTCGATTTATATGAGTAATATGTTTTATGCACATGCACCTTTGATAGATGGTCTATTCATATTGAATCTCGATAGTAGAAATACACATATTAATAACATTGAGGCTAAACGTTTGAAATCAAGCGATAATTTGACCTATATGTGGCACTGTCGTCTTGGTCACATTGGAGTGAAGCGTATGAAGAAACTCCATTCCGATGGACTTCTTGAATCACTTGATTTTGAATCACTTGAAAGATGCGAGGCATGTCTGATGGGTAAAATGACTAAGACTCCATTTTCTGGTATGATGGAGCGAGCTACAGACTTATTGGAAATCATACATACCGATGTGTGTGGTCCAATGAGTGTAGCATCACGCAGTGGTTATCGTTATGTTCTTACCTTCACGGATGATTTGAGTAGATATGGGTATATCTATTTCATGAAACATAAGTCCGAAACTTTCGAGAAGTTTAAGGAGTTTCAAAGTGAGGTAGAGAATCAACGTAACAAGAAGATTAAATTTCTACGTTCTGATCGTGGAGGTGAATATCTAAGTTACGAGTTTGGCGAGCATTTGAAGAAATGCGGAATACTTTCACAATTGACACCGCCGGGAACACCACAGCGTAATGGTGTGTCTGAACGTCGTAATCGAACTCTCTTAGATATGGTTCGTTCTATGATGTCACTTACAGATTTACCACTATCATTTTGGGGTTATGCATTAGAAACAGCCGCATTCACTTTAAATAGGGCACCGTCTAAATCCGTTGAAACGACACCGTATGAATTATGGTTTGGGAAGAAACCTAAATTGTCGTTCCTTAAAGTTTGGGGATGCGAAGCCTATGTAAAGAAGTTACAGCCAGACAAGCTTGAACCCAAAGCGGAAAAATGCGTCTTCATAGGATACCCGAAGGAAACTATTGGGTATACCTTCTATCATAGATCCGAAGGCAAAATCTTCGTTGCCAAGAATGGATCCTTTCTAGAGAAGGAATTTCTCTCTAAAGAAGTGACTGGAAGGAAAGTAGAACTTGACGAGGTTGTCGAACCTTCTCTCGAAATTGCGAGTAGCGCAGCACCGGAAGAAGTTCCTGTGGTGCCTGCACCAATAAGAGAGGAAGCTAATGATAGTGATCATGAAACTTCGGTTGAAGTTACTACAGAGCCTCGGAGGTCAACGAGAACTCGTACCACTCCAGATTGGTATGATTCCGTTATGAATGTCATGTTGGTGGACAACACCGATGACCCCGAGACATATGAGGAAGCGATGATGAGCCCAGATTCCAATAAATGGCAAGAAGCCATGAAATCCGAGATTGGATCCATGTACGAAAACCAAGTATGGACTTTGGTGGACTTACCGGATGGCCGGAAGGCTGTCGAGAACAAATGGATTTTCAAGAAGAAAACAGATGCTGATGGTAATGTTACTGTCTATAAAGCTCGACTTGTCGCAAAAGGGTTTCGACAAATTCAAGGAGTTGACTACGATGAGACTTTCTCACCGGTAGCGAAGCTAAAGTCTGTGAGGATTATGTTAGCAATCGCTGCATATTATGATTATGAGATATGGCAGATGGATGTCAAAACAGCATTCCTCAATGGAGACATTGATGAAGAGTTGTATATGATACAACCCAAAGGTTTTGTCGATCCTAAAGATGCTAACAAGGTATGCAAACTTCAACGGTCCATCTATGGATTGAAGCAAGCATCCCGAAGTTGGAATCAACGTTTTGATAAGGTAATCAAAAGTTTTGGTTTTGTACAAACTTATGGAGAAGCTTGTATTTACAAGAAAGTGAGTGGGAGCTCTGTAGCATTCTTAATACTGTATGTGGATGACATATTGTTGATTGGGAATGATGTAGACCTTCTTAATAGTGTCAAAGAGTATTTGAATAATAGTTTTTCAATGAAGGATCTTGGCGAAGCAGCTTACATATTAGGCATAAAGATTTATAGAGATAGATCGAAACGCCAAATATCATTGTCACAAAGTACATATTTGGACAAAGTTCTAAAGAGGTTTGGAATGGAATATAGCAAGAAAGGGTTCTTGCCCATGTTGCCCAATACGACCTTGAGTAAAACTCAAAGTCCGACATCGGCAGAAGATAGAGAAAGGATGAGTAAGACTCCCTATGCCTCAGCCATAGGATCTCTAATGTATGCCATGCTATGTACTAGACCCGACATCGCATATGCTGTTAGTTTAACTAGCAGATATCAAAGTGATCCAGGAGTGGATCATTGGATAGCGGTCAAAAACATCCTTAAGTACTTGAGAAGAACTAAGGATATGGTTCTTTCTTATGGAGGTGATGAACAGCTCGTTGTTAATGGTTACACCGATGCTAGTTGGAACACCGATCCGGATGATTCTAAATCACAATCTGGATACGTATTTATTTTGAATGGTGCAGCAGTTAGCTGGAGGAGTGCAAAGCAAAGCGTTGTGGCGAGATCTTCAACTGAATCGGAATACATGGCTGCTTCGGAGGCTTCACAAGAAGCGATATGGATGAAAGAGTTCATTATAGAGCTGGGTGTGGTTCCAAGTGCGCTGGACCCAATGTCTATCTACTGTGATAACATGGGCGCCATAGCCAATGCGCAAGAACCAAGGTCACACAAGAAGCTGAAGCATATCAAGCTGCGTTTTCACGCTATTCGAGAACATATCCAGGATGGGGATATAAAGATTTGCAAAGTACACACAGATCTGAATGTGGCGGATCCGTTGACTAAACCTCTCCCGAGGGCAAAACATGACCAACACCAAACTGCCATGGGTGTTCGGTATATTACCATGTAATCTAGATTAGATGACTCTAGTGCAAGTGGGAGACTGTTGGAGATATGCCCTAGAGGCAATAATAAATATAGTTATTATTATATCTTTGTGTTTATGATAGATGTTTACATTCATGCTATAATAGTATTAACAAGGAAACCATTAATACTTGTGTGATTTGTAAACTTAATTTGAAGTCCCTAGTATAGCCTCTATACTTCACTAGCTTGTTGGTTGATTGATGATGTGGTTTCTTTGTCATGAACATTGAGATGTTATCAACAACAAGATCATATCGTTAGGAGAATGATATGGTGGACATACTCCTATAGACAAGCATAGCATAAAGATCAAGTCATTTCAATAGTTCAATTGCTATATGCTTTCTGATACATAGTAACCTAATTCCTTCGACCATGAGATCATGCATATCACCTTTACTGGATGGATGCTTTGATGTCATCAAACACCACACCGTAACAGGGTGGCTATAAAGGTGGTATTGAGTGTTCGGAAAGTATTGGTTGAGACACATGGATCAAGAGTGGGATTTGTCCATCCATATGACGGATAGATATTCTCTGGGCCCTCTCGGTGAAATGTCATCCAATTAGCTTGCAAGCATGTGACTGGGTCACAAGGGATCACATATCACGGGAACGAGAAAAGAGTACTTATCAGTAACGAGGTTGAACTAGGTATACAGAGATACCGACGATCATAACCTCGGATAAGTAACATATCGTGAGACAAAGGGAAATTGGTATCGTATGTAAGTGGTTCATTCGATCGCAAAGTAATCGTAGAAATATGTGGGAGCCATATGAATTTCCAGATTCCTCTATTGGTTATTGTTCGGAGAAGTGTCTCGATCATGTCCGCATAATTCACGAACCGTAGGGAGACACACTTAAGGATTCGACGTTGTTTGAGTAGTTATGGTATTATGAGAAAGAGACCGAATGTTGTTCGGAGTCTCGGATGGGATCCGGGATATCACGAGGTGATCCGGAATGGTCCGGAGAATAAGATTCATATAAGGAAAGTTCCGTTTCGGAGTTGGGGAATGGTTCCGGTGTTTTCATCGGGAACATTCTAGAAGGTCCCGGAATGTCCGGCACTCCGGGGGGGAAGGGGTACATGAATGTGTCATTGCATGTTGGAATGATTGCATCATGTACTAAGTGTTCTCGCTGTCCGAAATAAAGGGTTAATTCAAATCCTAAATTAAAAAAGTCAAACTGCCAGTTTTCGGTCAAACTGCCAGTTTTCGGAAAGAGGAGAAAGAGGAGGAGAGGTGGAGGCCGAGTTGGAGGAGGGTTCCTCCCCTTGGCCGGCGCACCTCCCAAGGCCGAGTTGGGGAGGAACTCCTCCCCTTGGCCGCCGGCCCTCCCACCTATAAAGGGAGGGGCAGGGCTCCCCTCTCTACACAACACAAGTTTCCTATCCTCTAAACTAAACCCTAGATCTAGACCCCGGTTTAGAGCTATTCGGTTTAGAGCCTTCTAATTGGTTTAGAGCCCTCTAATTGGTGTGTCTAATTACTAGACCACTAATAGCCTCTCTCATAAGCTCCACCATACTCGCACCGGCTTAAGGCGAAGCCCTGCGGGATCTCCCCTCTACCTCCGGTACCACGCCGTTGTGCTGCCGGAATCACGAGGAGAGTACTACAACCTCCGCTGCCTGCTGGAACAAGGGAGAGGAAGGTCTTCGTCGAGTACCGAACGTGTGACCGACTGCGGGGGCGCTGCTGGAACGTGGCGCCGGAAGGATCGTCTACGCGATCTTGAGATCGGAAAGAGTACGACTACATCACCCACGAGAATCTGCTCTCGTTAAACACTTTGGAATCTTCGAGGGTGAGTTATTCCATCGACTCGTTGCTACAATCTAGTAGATAGATCTTGGCTTGTTTGTTTGTATGCGATAGAAAATTTTTGTTTTCCATGCTACGAACCCCTACATCATTCCAGGAAAGGGCATATTCCCCATGGGAAAGATATAGCTCGACGTCATCTTCGGCAAGCCGGACAACTTCCGATGCGAGCGGCTCGAGTTCGAAGTGGTGGACTGGCCATCACAATACCACGCCATCCTCGGGCGCGTAGCATTCGCAAGGTTCCTGGCAGTACCACACTACGCATACCTGCTACTCAAGATGCCAGGACCTAGGGGCGTCATCACGGTCCACGGAAGCTTCACCCGATTGGACCACTGCGACAGGGACTTCAACAGAATCTCCTAGTCATTTGGCATGCAAGAGGAGCTCGTAAGGCTCCGCGAGGTGACGGACAATGGAGCACCCCCAGTCGCACGGAAAAACGCACCTGATATGTCTTCGACTCCACCATCAACACAAATAAGGTGCAGGTCCACCCGACGGATGCCTCCAAGACGGCGCTGATTGCCAACGATCTCAGCCCCGCATAGGAAAGCGCGCTCGTCGAATTCCTCCGTGAGCACTGGGAAATCTTCGCCTGGTGTCCTGCGGACATGCCAGGAGTTCATGAGGAGAAGATGGGGTAAGACCCTAGCGGGAGAGGAAGAGAGATTGTGTGTGTGTGTGTGAGAGAGAGGGAGAGAGAGAGAGCATCAGAGTCGTTGGTGCGGCTTATATGTGCTAGGGGCGTGTTTGGTTGCCAACATAGTGGTTTCTCGCACCTGACGGGAAGAAATAAGGCGGTTTGGATGCTCGCTGGTTGGACCGGCCTTGCGTGGCACGCATCTTAAAGAAGTAAAAAACATGGCCCGCTAGAAAATCCAAAATTGGGTGTTCTGTTGGGACAGGCCTTGGCAAGCCAAGGATCGGCACATGGGTGCACATGCAGAGAAGAGCGGGAGACGCGCTATGGATCGAGAACGCGCGCCATAAATCCCCTCATCACTCACTCACCACTCTCACTCTCCCCATTAACAACCGCACCTTCTTCTCTTTCTCCTCTCACCGTTGGCGGTTCCTCTATCGCAAGTGATCAAAGAGCACCGAAAGGGCCCAAGACGATGGTAGATCAACGACAAGAGATTTGCTTTCTTCTGGTGCCAGGATCCTCCTCTACGACACCTTCTTTATCGGCACAACCGGTGCTCCCGATCTCCATCAATGGTGGTAAGGCATCAATCCTCTCTCTCTCTTTGTTCTAGCACCGTAGATCTGTATGTTAGAGCATAGTTCTGTACATATTATTGACATGCACGCTATATTTATATCCATTTGGCTTAGTTTTGGTTGTTTTGATAGATTTTCTTCATTGCTGGTCTTTTGTTGCCTCTTGTACGTGTAGGGTTTGTTGCATGGAAAATAAAAAAATCTATCGCAAGAACATATAAAACCAAGATCCAACCTATGGCAAAGACAAGATATAATCCACGAGATCGGTGCAACGAGATTAAAGAGAAATTACCCTCGTAGATCCAAAGCATTTAACGAGATTAGATTCTCATGGTTGATGTAGTCGATCACTTGCCGATCTCAAGATCGCGTAGACGATCCTTCCAGCGTCGCGTTCCGGCAGCGCTTCCGCACTAGGTAACACGTACGGAGTCGATGAAGACCTTACTCTCCTTGTTCCAGTGGGCAGCGGAGGTAGTAGATCCCCTCAGAATCCCAGCAGCACGACGACGTGGTGGTGGTGGTGGAGGAGAATCCCTGCAGGGCTTCGCCTAAGCCGGAGCAGGAAGACGGAGGATGGAGAGAGGTGGCGGCCAGGGTTTAGAGCCAAGGGCAAGGGACAAGGGGGTGCACCCCCACCCCTCTTTATATAGGTGGGGGCTGCGGCTAAGGGGTTCCCATCCCTTGCCGAGTTCCCCCCAACTCGGCCACAAGGGGGAAAAGGGGGAAACTTCCCCTTCTTTTCCAAACTAGGGTTTGACTTTTTAAACTAGGGTTTGATCCCAATTCTTTGGTAGCCGGATTTTCCCCTTTTGGGCTTTGGTGCGGCTGGACCTAGTGTTCCCCCGCGGCATGCCTCAGCCCAAGTGTCCCCTCCCAGGGTGGTGGGCCCACTGGTGGCCCCTCTAGAACATTCTAGAAGCTTTTGATCAAAATACCGAAAACATTTTTGAACCCCAGAAAATGACTTTCCTTAGAGCATCTCCAACAGAGGCTCTAAAACGTGCTTGCACTAAAATAACTGCTATTTTAGCGTGCGAGAGACTTTAAATCGTGCTCTAGCAGACGCCCTATACTAGCGCGTGCCCAAAACAATTTCCAGCGTGCGTCAAATTGCGCTATCCTGTGCTGCAAAGTTGGGGCGCCGAATAGCGCACGCTGCAAATTACCACGCGACGCGCGAAGAAAAACCATCGCGAAAACTTCATGGTCTTCGTCTTCGGAAGACTCCACCGCTCGCGCTAGTCCTACGCTCGCGTCGCACCTCCTCATGTTGGTCCTCCGCTCGCGTCGCTCCTCGCGCTGGTCCTCCGACGAGGCCACAGCGCCTTCGTAGATGGATTGGACCCCATGGGCCCTCCGCCATCTAGCCGCACATGGGCCCTCCGCCGCTCGCGTCGCACCTCCTCGCGCTGGTCCTCCGCTCACGTTGCTCCTCGTGCTGGTCCTCCAACGAGGCCACCGCGCCTTCGTAGACTCCGCCGCTCACGCACATGGGCCCTCCGCCGTCTGGCCGCTCGCGCCCGGCTCCGCAACCTACGTCCAGCTGCACGGCGTAGCTCAGGGGCCTCGCGCACAGCTTGCCCGCCGCCAACACGGCCACCAGGAACACGGTCTGCCTGCCCGAGAACGCCACCGAACGCATGTACTCCACATCCACCTCCCCCTTGGCCTACTTCACTAGCCGCACGGCGTAGCTCAGGGGCCTCGCGCACAGCTCGCCCGCCGCTGACACGGCCACCGGGAACACCGTCTAGCAGCTGGAGCCCGGCGGTCTGCCTGCCCGCGCGCTCCTCGCGTTGTATGAATCGATCCCCATCGCTCCTCGCCCTGTATGAATTGATCTGTGTATGAATCGATTTTGGACGCAGGTGCACACACTCATGAATCGATTTTGCCCGGCTCGCCGATTTTACAATGTGCTAGCTAGAGAAGATAAGGACCCAATTTCTTTTTTCCAACATGCTAGCAATTTTGTGTTTGATTTTTAGTCTATTTTTTGGTCCTATTTGATCTTGTTTTGACACACATATTTGGAAAAAAGGTGTTTTTGGTGCTCTATTTTAGAGAGCCTAGTGAAGTGATACTTTTGCGCGCTATATTTTTAGAGCTTCCGGTGGAGGTGTTGTCCGTCCCACGCACTAAAAGTGGATAAAGCGCGGTGCAAACAAGTTTTACATCGCCAAAATATAGAGCCTAGATCTCCTCGTGATGTCCTAGATCCAATCCAAGACTTCGAACAACTTTCGGTCTCCAACTCATATTCCATATCTACTTAAACAACATCAAACCTTAAGTGTGTCACCCTATGATTCGCGAACTATGCAGATATGATCGAGACACCTCTCCAGTCAATAACCAATAGTGGGATCTGGAGATCCATAATGGCTCCCACATATTCAGCGATGACTTCATGATCGAATGAACCATTCACATACGATACCGATTCCCTTTGTCGCGTGATACTTTACTTATCTGAGGTTTAATTGTTGGTATCTCTATACCTATTTCAACCTTGTTACCGATAAGTACTCTTTACTCGTTCCGTGATATGACATCGTTTGTGACCTAGTCATATGCTTGCAATCCAATTGAATGACATTCCACTGAGAGGGCTCATAGTATATTTATCTGTTCATATGGATGGACAAATCCCACTCTTGATCCATACGCTTCAACACATATTTTTAGAAAACCCAATGCCACCTTTATAACTACCTAGTTACGGAAGTGGCGTTTGACGTTATTAAAGTACTCTTCCAGTGATGGTGATTAACATGATCTCATGGTCAAAGGATTAGGTTACTATGTATCTGAAAGCTTGTAGCAAAACAAACTTAATGACTTGATCTAATGATATGCTTACTATGGGTGTGTGTCCATCACATCATTCTCCTAATGATATGACCTTGTTATTAATAACATCCAACGTCTATGATCATCTATATATTAATCAACAAGCTAGCTTAACAAGAGGCTTACTAGGGACTCTTTTATGTTTACAAAACACGCAAGTATTAATGTTTCATGTTAATACAATCATAGCATGGGATGTAAACATTCATCATAAATATAACGATATAATAATAACCACTTTATTATTGCCTCTTGGGCATCTCTCCTACAGTCTCCCACTTGCACTAGAGTCAATAATCTAGTTTGAAAAACTTTATGCATTCAACGCCTATGGCTTTTTGGTGTTGTATATACACGATTGCCAGTGGTAAACATAATCTTCGGATCTAACACCTTCAGGTCTGTGTGTATTTGCATGTCTTTGTGTCTCTACGTATCATTCATTCTCTAATGAGATGACATTGTATAACTTTGGTCCTTTGGTGAGACCTTTAGTTCCTTGGGGTTAAATCATGTTGATACAATTGTCGTACAATATATCTTCGTAGTACTATCCTGCTGTGAACCACACCTAGTTTGATAACAAACTACTTGACACAAATATCCTCTTTTACTGCTACAACAACAGCCATATACTTAGCCTTTTGTTGTAGTATCCGTCACAATGTCTTAAATTTGGAACGCATCCAAATCCATTATGAAACTTCCTTTCTATTACATTGTGCCACCTATCCACCCATAGTTTAAATTGAGATAAACTTAATTTGTATCTTGTGATAAAACTACTATCAATGTAACACTTTATAATGAACTATCTATCTATTTGTCACATCTACATAAATAACATATTCTTAGTTCTTCCAAAGATCATAATAATATCCTTACTATCGTCCAATGATTATATTTTGAATCATTCTGATGTATGCTCATAACATTTAGAGCATAGGATATATCTGGATGTGTACATATCATAGTATGATTGATCAAAATATTCTTGTGATTTCACTCATCAAATGTCAAAACACTTGAATCTCGTTTTAGTTACCAAGTGTCAATACACCTGAATCTTAATTCAATCCTTCCTGTGCGACATGTACCTTTCTTGTCATTTCCATATTGAACTCATTCAATATCTCATCTATGTACATTTGGCATAACCATATTAGTGTCTCAATCTATTCATATAGACATTGATAATTAATATTCGGGTTTTTTCCTAAGTCTTTCATCAAAATGAAATTCTTAACATGTGTCAATAAAAGATACATCACTTCCAATCAACAATATGTCTTTCACATAATGAATTAGAAATATGTCTTAGCGCTCCCACTTAATTTCTTGTAAATGCAAGCATCTTCATCATCTTCGATGAAATTAAACTCTTTTAACAGTTTTATCACGGTGAAGATTCCAACTACGCGATGCTTACTTCAACCATTGAAGTTTGCATTCGCTTTTAGCATCTTTTGAATTAACAAAATCATTTGGATCGTGTCATGTACACGTCCTAGGTAGCTATTCTATTAGAAGAATTTTGTTTTGTTTGTTCAACTACCATATAACAAAATTATATGTAGTGGTTGATATGATAACCCGTTCAGACCAAATATCTCTATGAAAGATCAAATCTTGTCATAGTCAACCTTTTAAACATTATCGTACACTCTTTCCCGACATGTTGGCTATTTCATAGATGTGAAACATCCATATATATTTATTTATAGATCCAAATACGACTGAAAGGTTTTACACTTTTCCAGAATGGAGTAGGGTGCCTATCTTTCTTGGCCAGATCGAGCACATCATGTGGTTGTCCTTCTCCTTAGTGGTTCTCCAATGAATGGAGCCGTCGGGGAGCTTCTCCTCCGCAGGGATATCCAAAAATAAGGTCAAGATCGCCCTCCCTTTGATCTAGTGGGTGGCTTTGTTGCTGCTTCTATTCCTGGCCGGTCGTGGAAGCGAGGAGGCGGGGAAGGGAAACAAGTCTGGCAGTGGATCTGTAGGGTGGAGGGTATTCCTATGGCGCAGCGCTGGGAGATCGACCTTGGGTTCTTCTAGTGTGATTTGTGATGTGGATCATCAAGGGGTGGGATGAAGAAAAAGAAGTCTGATCTTCTCAGTAGGTGGTGCTTGGGTGAGTCATTGTAGCTCCTATTGCGAGCATTACCTAAAGCTTTGCTTTTTTTCCTTGGGTTCAATCTTGTATGAGCAAAGTTGGCTCTAATGTTTGTTAATCCTGGTGGTAGGTGGAAGTTTTCTCTCTCTTGTAGTTGGTTTCCTGCGTACTTGGTTTGAGCTTTCATAAAAAGGATGGGTTGTTTGGCCTTTTATCCAAAATTAGATTTCTTATCATGCCTATCTTGGACAATTAGGATAACTAAGTTGTGTTTTGGAGGTGGCGTTGGCAGCCGGAGGAGGAGGTGGCGATCGGAGGAAGAGGTGACGGCTAGAGGAAGAGGTCACTGTTGTTGTCACTGCAAGGAGGAGGAGGAAGCCAGAGAGAAAGGAGAAGGATAAGAGGAAGAGAGGAGGAGAAGGGGAAGAAGGAAAAGGAAAAGGAAGAGAAGGAGGAGAAGAAAAAAAGAGGACAATGAGAGGAGAAGGTGAAGAATGGGAGGGAAAAGGAGAGGGGTAGGTGACCGGGGTGGTGATTCCAATTTTGAATCCCGCCGCTTTTTTATAGGAAAAAATGATCTTTTGATCATAACTTTTTATCCTTTTCAAATTTTGAAAATATAAAAAATTGCTAAACAATCTTAGGTGGTTGTGAACGGATGCGAAATTCTCGTCATTTTGGTATATTAAACTTTTTTTTTCGATTTCGTATGTAAAAGTCATGGCCGTTTTACTGTGACATGACTTTTTTGCAGAAAAGGTCAAAAAATTTGTTTCTTAATTTTTCTACAAACTAGACCATTTTACCTACCTAGATGTCAACGGATTTTTAAATTTGAAGTGTTTTTTTTGCAAGGCTAAAAAGACGATCCACTGGGGGTGGAGTTGGAAAAAAATAGTCAACATACTTAACCGTAGGGCACCACATAGTGGCGCGCCATGCTCTACGGGTAAGTGGTTTGTGTCCACCTTTGCCTTGGCCCACATGTAGCCGTGGTGCACCACCGCCATGTACGCCATAGCCGGTTAGCCGTAAGACACTTGTTGGCAGTGCGCCACGTCTATTTTATCCGTAGGACATCATTGGCACGTGCGCTACTACGGATGTATGAATTACCTATAGTCGTTTTCCTAGTAGTGACGCGCCGGCGTTCTCATATGCCATGCGTGGCTGCCGGCCGGGCGGACTCACGCAACACATCCGCCAGGGGCGGAGCCAGGATTTGACATTGAAGGGGACAAAGATATTGATGATCATACATAGCAATTTTTTTCTCGCGAAGTCTACATGTCATTTTGTTTTGAAAGAACTGTTTGGATAAAAAATGACAATATATCAAAGTCTCCTGAGAGAAAAGGGGATGTAGACCAGGGCCGAGCCGGCAAAATCCGTAGCCCCGTGCGAAACTCTAAAGTAGGCCTTATGGTACTAACTTTTTAAATATTCAATAATTATAATGTATATGCCAAATATCTTACATAGTGATTGGATATATAAAGAAGTATACCTCTTTTAGATTCTTTTATAATATCAATTGCAAGGGTCGAAGTATCGATTGACTGATCATCGGATGGCACTTCTAATTCTTTTATAATAAAACTATCCAAGCCCCTCTTTGAGATTTTTGGGCATTTTTTCTTTCCCGTGGTAACTCGAACTCTGATCTTACTTCTTGAAACACTAGTTACAGAAGAGATGAACAAGACCAAGCAATTGAACTACCAACGAAGGAGAAGAGAATGGAAATTGACTGGAATTGACGTACTCCTGGAACGGTGAAAGAGAAGAAAAAGAGGACTAGAGGAGTGATGCACGTACCTGCAGACTCTTGTTGATCCAGAATTCAGGAATTAGGATCGATCGGCTGATCCAACTATCGCAGATGATGGCAACGGATGAGATTGTGAACCACAAAATGCAGCGTTGGTGTCTCGGGTAGAACCGCAGAAGAGGAAGTGAGGCCTCGAGGTCTCGGGTAGAACCAGCGGTCAAGCCTAACTCGATCGATGGATCATGGCCTAGCTCGCTACTGATGTCTCCGATCGGAGACCACCTAGTCCACGTCGCTCATGGGAGGCCAAACTCCAAATGTTGGGCTGTAATATTTACTTTTGTTGCCAGGCCATTATGCCTATATAGGGCTATACAAAAAATTTGGGCCCTCCAGAATTTTGGGCCCCGTGCTGCCGCACCAGGCGTACTCCCGTCCGCTCGGGCCTGACGTAGACCTGTGGATCTCCCTCCTTTGCGTTGCCTCCTCTGGGTGAACAATTCTCGCGACAGTTGGTGTGCAGCTGCCCCGCTGCAGTTTGTTGCTGTGGGTTTGAATGCATGCAGTATGTAGTTGCAATAAATTGAATGTAATGTTGCGCGTGTAAAAACTCTTAGTGGACTTTCCTCCCCGGGTTAGTATAACTCTTTTTTCAATGAAAATTTAGGTGAGGTACCCCCCCCCCCCCCCCCCGCATTGACATTGAAAAATTATATCAAAGTCTCGGCATAGAACTGATATTAATATGTAGCACTAAATCTTGGAAAATACAAAACAGAAAATAAGTTTATATTGGATAAACTTTGTCTCTACGAGTATAAAGCTTGATAATTCCATTGCAGGTGACCTTCCTAGTAATGTTTTTCCAATATACCAATTATTATGCAATAAGTCGTCATCACCGAGCAAACATCAATCAAAGACACATCTTTTTTTGTAAATTAATTAATTAGACTATAGGTTATGCAATCTATGAACAAAAGACTAATGACTTGGTACCTTCAATCTGAATAAGGAAGATAGATTTTTATACTCGATGGCACAACATGTCTGTTGCCGGTGTTAGGGCATGATTAACAAAGGTAGAAATGGCAAACAACAGGGCTGGCTAGCACGGTGCCGTGGTCGCGGCATCACGTGGCATCTTGCGACTAAGTAGGAGCGAGCAACGACGGCAACTTCCAGCCAATTGATCTGAAAGATTGAATATGGTGCTAGCTACTAGATCTTACACAACCGGAGAATGTGGAGGTAGGTTACTACGATTGACTAATACACAAAAACTATGTGTTACGTTTGTCATTTGGTAGAGAGCAGCACGACAAATCAATTAAATTTGAGCTTACGACTAACTAATTAAGCCTATAAAATCATTAGTTTAGTGCCAAAATATGCACCTATAAATTGAGCCCCCTCCCCCAACCATCCCCCCCACACACACCCACGCACGCACGCACGCACGCACGCACACACACACACCCACGCACGCACGCACGCACGCACACGCCTGCGCGCAAGTACTCAATCCTATATATACGAAAACAAGTTACATGCAAGAGTCTGCCAGCAGTTTCTCTCTGGGAGATCATGTACTGCCATACAACAATCACTATTGTTCTCGCCGACGTCCAGGATGCACACATATGCATGGCTTCAAGCTTGTAATTCCAGGATTCATCCACATGCTCTACGTGCTCGTCCAGGAGTTTCATGTCTACACCATGGTTGTAATTCAAAAATTATAGTACATACTCTCCTTTAACTGTTCTGCAGTATATACTCCAAAAATTGTTTTAGTATATACCATTGGAAAAAGGCAGTATCTATACCTAATAATAAAGGAAGGAACGTTTCTTATAGTATCTATACTTTTTTGAACGGCTTTACCCTTTGAGCAGAAAATAAAATCCACCAATACCACCGGTAAGTGAAAAAAAAATATACAAAAAAAGTTAGTATCCTCCGTAGCAAACTCTAACCTCTCTTTCCCGATCCACCTCCTTCCCGTCGCATGAAGTACTCAATGCTTCTCTCTTCATCTGTTTTGTGGTCCGTCCGTCGTTCCTTGCTTGAGCGTTTTTCGGTATGTCAACTTCGCCACGGGCTAAAGTTCGCGTGTGGCAACACACCAAATTTTCCCCTCTCAATCCACCACGCCGCCACCAACGCAGGTCTCCATCGCCAGCTAGTGCTTCCCTGTGCATCGGCTTCCCCGCGCGGGCCTGGATTCCAACGAGGACTTCCCTGGACTCCCCCGGCAGCCGCCCCTCCATCTCGATCTATGACCACGCCTAGAGGATCTCCACCGTCGGGCAGTGCCCCTGCACATGTGGATTCCGACTATCCTAGGAGGCGGCCCCAGATCTTTCCCCCTTTAACATCTCAAAACCATCTCCGCTGGGATGAGTGCTGGTCGTCCCCACCACGGACCAGCCCAATCGGTCGACTCTTCGCCCTAGAGCCGCAGGCTACTGGCCAACGTCACGCCCGGAACTTCCTGTGAGGCAACCTCGATTACTGAAGTTTTATTTCTCTCTATCGAAATTTCACCAACGACCATAATACGCGCGACTACGGGGACGTGCACCATACCGAGCAGGGCAGCAGGCGACCATCCTGGTATTGCAGGTGTCACCGCCGTTGAGCTAGAGAACCAGCGGCTCCGTGCACTCATGTGTCTCAGCCCATGACGTGGTGTGATTCTGGCTGTTCTACTGCAATCGAAGAAGATTAAAAAAAGCTAACGAGGATAAGGAGCTGCGGTGGTGAGTGGTTTTTTTTTGAGAGTGTGAATGGATAAGAGTGAGTTGTTTCTGGTTTAGAAAAAACCATCGCATTATCGCATGGCCCCATACAATGTCGTTTTGATTGAATTGCATATACTTTCTCCGTTTATAAATATAAGATATTTTAGCTTTATAAAATGAATGTATCTAGACCCATTTTAATGTATAAGTTCACTTCGAACCTTTACGAACCTATACACTAAAATATGTATAGATATATTTGATTTATAAATCTAAAACATCTTATATTTCTAAACAAAGTGAGTATCAATTTGTTATTCAAAGTTGTGCACCAAGGGTTGTTTTTATAGCTCCGCCCCTAGCTTAGGGTGTAGATGGCGAGCCGGACCAATTGGTCGTCCAAGGAGAGAGGAGCAACGGCCTCCTTCTCTTTTTTTTGCCAAAAAGTCTAGAACCATTGTTTGAAAGAAATACAATCTATAGAATAAGATACATTGGTATTGCTAGGGTGTGTTTGGTAGCCTGGGTGCATCTAGAATATCTTTCTCTCCTCATACATGCTGACCCCAACCAAGTTGGGCTGAGATTCTGTCGTGTGTTTGGTAGTCTGTGTCTATCAAGATACGTTGAGCTGAGATGTTGTTTGGTAGCCCAGGTCTATTTAGGCATGCTGAGCTCAGACTTTGTTTGGTAGACTGCATATGTGTGATATGTGGTTATCTCTTACAATAATAATTCAACTCATGCAAATTTTAACAAGTCCATAATAATTTTGACACATAATAAGCACCAAATTTGTCGCAAATTTGCAATCCATAATAAGTACATAACATCGAGTGCTCCATAGCAGATCCATATAACAAAGTCTGCAAGCAATAGTTCTAATTAGCATTATAAAAGAGATAGTTTTTTGAGTTGCATCAACCAACGACACTACGTTTGACAATCAACTTCCACGATCAGCTGCCTTCATTTTCTTGCCAAATCATCCATCTAAAACAATAAAAACAATCATGTTTACTATGTAACATCAGGGAGCAAATCATGTTGCAAACTGAATCATTTCTGCACACGACAACAAGAATTACTAGGGAGAAGCAGAGTATTATCTACCTGAAGCTCACTGTTGGTCAAAGGAAAGCAGGTGCGTTGCAGACCAGTGCAGGCGCGTCCTCTGCAGATCGGGGCGGACGGGTCGACGAGCAGCAGCCGGCTGCTACAAAGGGGAGGTTGGTGGTCGTAGTCTTCGTCCGGCACGGTGGCCTCTGCTACAGAGGCGCGGCGGTTGTCCTTGTCCGGCCCCGGCCTCCATGGCGGCGATGCGGATCCCCCCCCCCCCCCCCCCCCCCCGACGACTAGAGGAGGGCGGCACGACGGGGATGAGGGATGGGAGGGAGCTCGGCTTAGAGAGAGGGGCGGGGGAAGCACTGCAGCTGCCGGATCTAGGGACGGAAGGCTTGGGGGCGGAGCGGTGATTCTGGGTTCACGAGAGAGGAGAAGGATATGTGTGGGGGCTCGGGGTCGGGGTGGGGACTGGGGGGTGCGAGGGCGGTTTCCTGGGCGGACACGCGGGGAAAGGAATCGAGACGGGCGGGACCGATTTTTTGGGATGGAGGCGACAGGGTTGATGTGCGAAGCTGGTTTTGAGCTTCGCAAGCGGCAGTGCCCAGAGCCTATTTTCGTATGAGGTGAGCAGTGCTCAGACCAAGGAACCGATCACCCAAACATCCGAATGTGAGCTGAGTTGGGAAATTCTGAGTTGAGCAGGGCTACCAAACACACCCCTAGAGATTTGAGAGAGACTAAAGTGTTGGTAATGACTAATGCATGGGAGATATACACAATAGGGAGTGTTGATAATACTGGCAGATTAGTAGACTACTTGGACTCTTAGATGAGAGCTCCTACATGTTTTTTCTTTTTTTTTTTTGATTTTTCTATTTTTTTATTTTGCAGAAAAAGAAATAGGGGTTTACAAAATAAAAAAAATGCATGCGCCCATATTAAGCCCTGTCAAACGAATACGTCTGTCCTTTTACATAAATCCGTATGACTGTTAGAGGGTACTATATTTTGGAGTATGCTTCATCTAAAAATCAACAAATCATCTAGGTATAGGTACTAGAAATAATTTCTAAGTTCTAGCATAACTCTGTGAATAGGTTCGTCTAAGATAAGAAAACTTTCAACTCAATCGAGACCGGTGTCATGAGGCAAGACAAAAAAAGTTTCATACGAATTAAATTGGTCTTCCCGGTGCAACGCAGGTGCACTTCTGCTAGTATACCTCTAAAATGAGAGGGCACGTTTTTTCTAAAATAAAAGGAAAAATCGAAACAAGCAACAACTAAGTGGAGGGATTGTGGGATGATTTAAAAAAAACTATGGGCTGGCTAATTGAACGAGACTGATCGTGAGGGATTGTGTGGGCTGATAATAAACTAAATGCATGAGCTAATTAAACAGGATGGTGCTAGCCAGAGCCGGCAGCAGCACACAATTCATGGGAAGATGAAAGGGAAGCATGCCGAGAAAGAGGAATAGGAGGTTTAAAGAAAGGACATATTCTGTTTGCAAATTAGAACAATCAATTGATCGAGGAGCAAATGTGACACTGTCTATTTGCCACGTGCCATTGATTTAGAAAAAACTTACCATCGGCACAACAAAGACTAACATTTTTCACCGCAAAGCGCGGGCATTTTGCCAGTAAAACCAAAAGTTGAATTTAAAGTGTAGAATGAACACGTTTCAAAGCATAGAAGGAGGCGATCCACGAAAAAAAAATCCTCCTAGGACTCCTTCAAAAAAGGCTATTCTTAACCACTAAGTTTGCGAAAATGAATATCCGGTTCTCCACCATCCGGGTTCATGTGTGCATTATGCATGTCGTACTTGAATTATTGATGTCTTTATTCGTACTAAAGGTCGTGACTAGATCAAAGAAAAGGAGATTCTTTCATCTCCTTCCACGATGCAACCAAATCTGAGAATACTTTAATCTACTTTAGTGATAGTTGTGGCGTCTCACTTTTATAGTACCTAGGTAGGTTCAGCAATGATAGTACATTAGTACTACGTAGGACTATACAAAAGCACTAAAATGAAAAGTATGTAACCGAACCTCCCCATACCGTTACCACATGAACTCCTAGATAGATCTGGCCGTTCAGGTTATTCTAACGTAGAAAAAAATCTGCTGCGAATACCCTTTAGTCCGACCATGGATAGTTGCCTTCCTAGCAGTTGCGGACGCGGGAATGAATTGGAGTGTGGGCACATTTTAAAAAGTAAATTTGCGCTGATCCATGTGGAACAAAATCTGTCTAAAAAGTAATGTAAATAGCACAATAAAATCTCATAATATTATAGTTCTATAATATGTTCCAATTTCGAGGCGCCCTCGCAAGGGCCGCCTCGTCGCCGCCTGCGAGCTTCTCGAGATGAACGGCAGCCCATAGGATATACGCGCTCACCTTGCCGATGTTGAGGCCACGGAACAGAGGGGGGGAGGGGCAGAGGAGTGGCGGCCATGGTCGGGGCTCGTGGTGAGGGGAGTGGGATTGGGCGGTGAGGGGAGTGGCCTGGGAGTTAAGCCGAGAACGTCCCGTCTCCCACGCTTCCCTACGCGTGCAAGCGTTCCGAGCCGACCAAGTTTTGGCCTGCTTTAAGAACCGTGCGGTGCAGCAACTCCATGCAGCCTAGCTCTCTAAACAGGCTTACTTCTTCGTGCGCTGTGCGAGAAACGGACGTCGGCCCAACCAAACACGCCTGTGATGACTGTCTAAAAAGTGATATTTGTTCTAAAAAAATGTATCTGACAAGATATGTCTTTTAATTTCTGTCCCATGGATGAACCTTTTTTCTACATGCAAAAGAGTTATATTTTGTAGCAAAAACGACACATTTTGTAGTAAAAGCGGAGTTTTGACAAAAAATACAAGACAAGTGTTAGCAGGAGAACCAGGACGATGGCAGCATGCCATCAACCCAGGGACGCTTAGTGTTGTCCCTATTTTTATACAATCAACTATTCCTACGACTAAAAAATGAATACTTCCAAACTGGTCTATGATCTAAACATCAGATTATTTTTTAGATAATAAATATTAGATTAGTGATAGTCTATTTATTCTCTAAAATTCTGGGTGGGCCACGGCCCACCTGGCTCCACCCCTGCGTACGCCCATGCTTCCTAGTAGTGTGGCCCCGGTGAAATGGACAAATAGGACAATAGATGTTTGTAAATTCTCATGATTAGTACACATAACTATATTTGGAAAATACACCTACACATAACAAAAGTAGATATGAACACCATATTATTTGTATTTATATTATATAACTAATCTTATGCATGTAACACCCCGCTATCACCTCATGCCTACGCTTTTAACCATTGAAAGTTACAAGTTCACTATTTCCAGTGAAAACTAGAATCTACAGTTATTCTTTACTCTTTTGTTTCAACTATTACAAATCACCACTTGTTTCCTGAGAATATTGATACATATGTGTGGTTAAGAGCGACGTCTAAATTGCTAAAGGCTTATTCGTATTCTTGTGGTCCCCTTGTGTTGAACTATAAATTTAGATAATACTTCTTATCGAAGATTTCAATGATATCCTATACTTGTGGAAATCAACACTCCTGCAGGGTTAAATTCTTTCAAAAAGCCATGTCTACGGTTATGGACGACTTGGTGACTAGATTCTAATATCATAGAGAACAATAACCTAATCGCAAAACTTGGCAAGTGTGCTTAATGATGCTTTCTTAGGGTACAAGGGGGTGATCCTGTTGGAAATATAAGCAATAATCCATATGATTTAATCCAAATAGTAAACTGATAAAGCATGATCATACAAACAGTAGTAAAATCAATCATGCAGATCAACAAAGTAGATGAACAGATTACATCTATACAAGACAAACCTATCACATCTACACCAAACGCTAGAACTAGAAACTCTATCATAATCCGAAAAGGAGAGATTGAGATCACATACGATGCAGTTGCGGCAGTAGCAATGGCGGTAGCAGCAGCAGAGCTGTCGCCCATGCTGAGGTTGCCGAAGAGGTCGCTAACGTCCGGGAAGAAGTCGTTGTTCGGGAACTCGTCGTCGGACGACGTCGTGGTTGCCAGTAGTCGCGCTTGAGCGCTCCCCAAAAACCTGATCGCCTCTCACCCGTACAGGTTCACGAGAGGCGGGGTTCCGGAGGCCTAATGTCCCGATCTGCGGTGCACGCTGCAAGCCGGGATGGGGAAGAAGAAAGCGGCGGCGCAAGGTTCTGGAGGGTAGGCGCGTGTGTGGATTGAGTCACCGATTAGGTTTAGCGCAGACGCTTATAATGCAGGTTAGGGAGTGGGCTCAGCCCACGTCCGAGTCGGTAACAACCACGTCCATAAAAACAACCAACAAAATAAAGCTCGGCTCGGCGAGATTCCCGCAACCCGCGGCGCGCGCGTGTCGTGTCGTGACGAGGCGAGGCGAGGCGGGCGGCGTCGGAGGAGGAGTGTGCGAGGGCTACTCTTCTTGTCACATCTTAGTGAGTGGTGCAACACTCTACTATATAAGGTGGTCCAACTCCCCTTCAACTAGCAATGTGGGACTAAACTTTAGCACCACTACACAGCCATATGCTGCCATATACAAGTGGGCCAAAGAGAATTTCAGAATTTTTCTAATGGGCCAACAACCCAAAACTCACCAAATTCCAACAATCCCCCACAAAGTCTCATTGGTACATCACAACACTTTTCTTCCAGAACATTGTTTTATATACCGGTGTGTAGTGGAGACTGTTAAGTTGAACTTCCACGTTAAACTTCATTCTACGCTAGCTAGCAACTTGAATAGTGGACTATGCTTTGAACTACAAGTTTTCTACGCGCTAGTTTCACACAAAATCTAGACCGGTATAGGGCTATCGTCGGCTTCCCCGCGGTTTGGAGCTTATGCGTCATACTCCAGGGCCTTTCATGAGTTTATTAGAGAGCACCCATCTCTCACGGACTGCGGCGTTTGACAGTCAGACTCATATAGGTGTGTTCCTCAAGAGATGTTCTGCAGGACAACATCTCCGCTTATAAAAAGCCACATGGAACACATTAAGATAAATATCAACCTGCCATGCAGATTAAGAGAGTATTGTATCTTTATGGAGATGTAAATATAATACGGGGATACTCTCCTCTCAGCTGACTAACATCTTGTCTCCCAACCCTAATTCACGGGATCTCCGATCACATAGAGTGGGTTGCCACTGGGATCAACTCATAGCGTGGGTCTTAAACCCATCTCCCTCGATGCATTATCTATCACATTGCGTGATAAACCTTTTGTGAAGGGATCTACCAGATTCTTAGATGTTTGGATATAATCCAACGCAATAACTCCGGAGTTTCTTAGTTTCCTGACAGATTTCAATCTCCTCTTCACATGCCTTGATGACTTCATATTATCCTTAGAACTGTTTACTTTGACGATCATAGTTTGATTATCACAGTTCATTGGGATGGCGGGTATTGGTTTTTCAACCACAGGTAAGTCCATCAAGATCTCACGAAGCCACTCTGCTTCAATAGTGGCTGTGTCTAATGCTGTGAGTTCTGCTTCCATTGTTGACCTCGTTAAGATGGTCTGCTTGCAAGACTTCCAGGAAACAGCGCCACCACCAAGTGTAAAAAAATAACACGTGTGGCCTTAATCTCATCAGCATCAGATATCCGGTTTGAATCACTATAACCCTCAAGTACCCGTGGATACCCAGTATAGTGAATACCATAACTTGCAGTGCCTTTCAAATAGCGCAAAACTCTTTCAAGATCATGACAATGATCATCTTCAGGATTTGACACAAATCGACTCAGTTTGCTTACAGCAAAGGAGATGTTAGGTCTAGTAGCACTGGCTAAATACATGAGCGAGCCAATAATTTGAGAATATCTCAATTGATCTTTAGCATTCCTTCGACTCTTTCGAAGTAGCACACTCGGATCATAAGACGTTGGAGAAGAATTGCAGTTGCTATACCCGAAGCAACTCAATATCTTTTCCACATAGTAAGACTGAAGCAGTGTAATCCCACCATTGTCATCCTTTAGTAGCTTGATGTTTAAAATTACATCAGCCACACCCAAGTCCTTCATCTCAAAGCAGCGAGATAGGAACTCTTTGACCTCCTCGATAACAGCGAGGTTGGTCCCGAATATCAATATGTCATCAACGTAGAGACACATAATAACTCCCTCGCCCCCACCATGGCGATAGTACACACATTTGTCAGCTTCGTTTACAACAAAGCCTTCAACAGTTAAAGTTTTTTCAAACTTCTCGTGCCACTATTTAGGAGCTTGCTTAAGACCATACAAAGACTTCACTAACTTACACACCTTTCCTTCTTGACCATCTACTACAAATCCGTCAGGCTGCTCCATATAAATTTCCTCATCTAGCTCTCCATTTAGAAAAGTTGTCTTAACGTCCATTTGATGAACGAGAAGACCATGTGAGGCAGCCAAGGAAAGTAGTACTCGAATAGTGGTCAATCTGGCTACAGGTGAGTAGGTATCAAAGAAGTCTTCACCTTCCTTTTGGGTATAACCCTTAGCCACAAGACGTGCCTTGTACTTTTCAATAGTACCATCAGGTCTAAGCTTTTTCTTGAACACCCATTTACATCCTACAGGTTTACACCCATAAGGATGATCAGTGATTTCCCAAGTACCATTAGCTAAGATGGAGTCCATCTCGCTTCGGACAGCTTCCTTCCAGTAGTCAGCATCTTGAGATGCATAGGCTTCTGAAATAGAAGTGGGAGTATCATCCATAAGGTACACAATGAAATCATCACCAAATGACTTTGCAGTCCTTTGTCTCTTGCTCCTTTTGGGAGCTTCATTGTCATCCTCCACAGGATCATCAGAGTGTTTTATCGTCATAGTGGGTTCAGGAATTATAGAAAATTCCTGACTAGATGAACTAGTCATCTCCTGATTTGATGAGCTAGACATGCCTTTCACAGGAAAGATGTCCTCAAAGAAAGTCACATCATTCGACTCCATAATTGTACCAACATGCATGTCGAATACCTCAGATTTAACTATCAAAAGTCTATAGCCAATGCTATGAAAAACATATCCCAGAAAAACACAATCAACGGTTTTTGTTCCAAGCTTTCGCTTCTTGTGTATTGGAATATTGACTTTCGCTAAACAACCCTAAATTCGTAAGTAAGAGAGTTTAAGCCTTTTCTTTTCCCATTCCTCAAATGGAGTCATGGTTTTATCCTTTACAGGAACACGGTTTAGGACATGACACGCAACCATTAGCGCCTCCCCCCACCATTCCTTGGAAAGACCCGATGTATCTAACATGGCGTTAACCAAATCAGTTAGAGTGTGGTTCTTTCTTTCGGCCATCCCATTTGACTGAGGTGAGTAGGGAGGCGTCCTCTCATGTATAATACCGTGTTCCATACAGAATAAATCAAATTCGTTTGAAAAGTACTCTCCACCACGATCCGACCTTAGCCGCTTGATTTTAAGATCAAGTTGGTTTTCTGCCTCAGCTTTATAGATTTTAAAGTAGTTCAAAGCTTCATCTTTAGATTTTAGGAGATAAACATAGTAGTATCTAGTGGAGTCGTCAATCAACGTCATAAAGTATCTTTTTCCACCTTTTGTCAACACACCATTCATCTCACAAAGATTTGAATGTATAAGTTCTAGCGGTGCTAAGTTTCTCGGTTCCGCAGCCGTATGAGACTTGCGGGGTTGCTTCGCTTGCACACAAACTTGGCACTTAGAACCTTTGATAGTGGTAAATTTCGAAATTAAACTCATATTGGCTAGCCGTGTCATGCAACCAAAGTTAATATGACAGAGTCGTGAATGCCAAACATTGAACTCATTATCATTGCACACATGATTAATAACTTTAGTACATGAGTCTGACAAAGACAGGCGGAACAGACCTCCGCACTCATAACCCTTTCCAACAAATTGTACATACTTAGAAATTACAACTTTATTAGACTCAAAAACCAACTTAAAGCCATCTCGACATAAAAGCGATCCGCTGACGAGATTCTTATTGATGGAGGGAACGTGCTGCACATTCTTCAGCTGTACGGTCTTCCCCAAAGTAAAGTTCAGATTTACCGTACCAATAACATGAACAGAAGCACGTGAGCCATTTCCCATCAGCACGGAAGAGGTCCTTGAGACCTGATAAGAGGAAAACATGGAAATATCAGAACATACATGTGTATTAGCACATGTGTCTATCCACCAATCAGGAGAATGCCATACTAAAAGGATAGTACGTAAAATACCATACCCAGCATCCTTCATCTCAGTATCGCTAATAACAACATTAGCGGCATTGTCGCTGTTCCCATATTGACGCTTGTCAAAGCGATTAGGGCAGCTAGGAGCCCAATGATCAGGATCACCACAGACGTGGCAAGAGACTTTCCTCTTATCATTTTTCTTCTTGAAGTTGGTTGAGTGTGTAGCCTTGTTCTTGCCATCAAACTTCCCCTTTCCTTCAGTTTTGTTCTTATTCTTAAACTTGTGGGATTGGGAGTTTTTTCCTCTGCACCAAATTCGCAGTAGAACCTCCCTCAAATCCTCGAGCAGTTTTGACCTTTGCTCTCGCCTTCTCTTCCACATGAAGAGACCCAATGAGATCTGTAACGGAAAACTCTTGTCTCTTATGTTTCAGAGAAGTAGCAAAATTCCTCCACGAAGGAGGAAGCTTGGCAATAATGCCACCAGCCACAAATTTGTCCGGTAAGGAACACTTGAACTGCTCAAGTTCTTTGGCAAGTGATTGTATCTCATGAGCTTGCTCAACGACGGAGCGCTCATCAACCATCTTGTAGTCATAGAATTGCTCCATGACATACAACTCAGTGCCAGCGTCCGAGACCCCAAACTTGGCCTCACGCGCTTCCCACGCGTCCTTGCCATTATCAAATGACATATACGGGTCAACAATGTTATCCCCAAGAACACTGAACAAAGCCGCCATAAACATGGTATCGACTTTCTTAAAGTTCGTTTCCTACTCAGCAGAAAGATCTCCTTCAGGCTTGCCAAGAGTGGCGCTATAGCAGTTTAGGTTTTCAAACCGGAGAACTTCTCTCTTGCGCCATATCTTATAGTGAATGCCATCAAAAGGTGGCGGCCTAGTAGCCACGGCTACACCAGAATTCAGTTGCCTATAATCAGGTTTTTGGATTGTTGGAAATATAAGCAGTAATCCATATGATTTAATCCGAATAGTAAACTGATAAAACATGATCATACAAACAGTAGTAAAACCAATGATGCAGATCAACAAAGTAGATGAACAGATTACATCTATACAAGACAAACCTATCACATCTACACCAAACGTTAGAACTTGAAACTCTAGCATAATCCGAAAATAGAGAGATTGAGATCACATACGATGCAGTTGCGGCAGTAGCCGTGGAGGTAGCAGCAGCAGAGCTGTTGCCCATGCTGAGGTTGCCGAAGAGGTCGCTGACGTCCAGGAAGAAGTCGTCGTTCGGGAACTCGTCGTCGAACGACGTCGTGGTTGCCAGTAGTCGCGCTTCAGCGCTCCCCAAAAACCTGATCGCCTCTCACCCGTACAGGTTCACGAGAGGCGGGGTTCCGGAGGCCTACTGTCCCGATCTGCGGTGCACGCCGCAAGCCGGGATGGGAAAGAAGAAAGCGGCAGCGCAAGGTTCTGAAGGGTAGGCGCGTGTGTGGATTGAGTCACCGATTAGGTTTAGCGCAGACGCTTATATAATGCAGGTTAGGGAGATCGTTGGCTCAGCCCACGTCTGAGTCGATAACAGCCGCGTCCATAAAAACTAGAAACGGCTGTTTCCCAACCAGCAAAATAAAGCTCGGCTCGGCGAGATTCCCGCAACCCGCTGCGCGCGCGCGTCGTGAAGAGGCGAGGCGGGCGGCGTCGGAGGAGGAGTACGCGAGGGCTACTCTTCTTGTCATACCTTAGTGAGTGGTGCAACCTCTACTATATAAGGTGGTCCAACTCTCCTTTAACTAGCAATGTGGGACTAACCTTTAGCACCACTACGCATCCATATGCTGCCATATGCAAGTGAGCCAAAGAGAATTTCAGAATTTGTCTAATGGGCCAACAGCCTAAAACTCACCAAATTCTAACAGATCCCAGTTGAGAGGTGACGATGATGATTTTTGGATATGCAAAGATGATCGATAAAGTTAGAGGTTCCACTCTCTTATCCCTTTTTAAAATGATCTATTTAGTCGAGTTTCTACTCCATCTTGCTCTACAAACAAAGATGACTTTATGCAAATAACTCCACCGGTCATATGTGTTGTGGACTACACCTTGTACTTACTTTTACTTCGTTGATATTTTGTAGCGGAATAAGTGTTCCTCTGAAGATGAGTTTGGTATGACATCGACGCCGACGAGTAGCTTGGGTTTCCAGCCAGCAGTCTCGAATCTATAGGCTAGGAAGTCATTATTATGCTCCAGTCCTCTTAGACCATTAGTTAAGTTTGCTATATTTAATAGCATAATTTATCTTCTACTATTTGATGTCTATGGTTAGTGACCTCTGCTTATATTATTTTGGTTCTCTGCTGCTCAGTTATGAGCTTCCTATAATAACTTCTGTGTCGTAGGGTCACTCACTACAGGAAATAATTGCTACGCCGACGGCCGGCTGCCGTCGGCACAGCGCCAAATTGCTGTCGGCACAGGATGTGCCAACGGTGGCCGTCGGCGTAGCCCTCTCGGCGTACGTCCTCGTCGGCACAGCTCCATGGCCGTCGGCACAGCTCCTCCCCCTCGGCACAGCGTCTTCAGCAAGCCCCGCATGTCAGTCAACGGCCGTTTTGGCTAACGGTTTAGCCTGGAGCTACGCCGACGGCCAAGCCGTGGGCACAAGAATGGAGCTACGCCGACGGCCAGGCCGTCGGCATAGCCTAAAATATATTTTTTATTTTTTTTAAATCTTTGAATTATTTGACTCCATAATCTCCCGCTTTAATCATTTTAACACTATTTATAGTTAATAATTAATTAAATTGCAGTCTTAGTCAAAGTTCCCGTCGGTCACCCATCCTAGCACTACTCCAGCTCTAGCACGCTTAACTTCCTCGTTCCTTCAGAATCTCTTTCCGCAAAGCAATTTACTCATTGTTGTCAATACTAGGATATCATTCCTATTAACTCTTATATCATCATGTCATATGGTTGTATTTTTTGAAATTACAAGCAATTATTTAAGTAAACAACAATGAATAAGTAAAAATATTATTGAATTCAAATAAAAATATAATGATTTTATTTTTTTTGTATTTTTTATTTAATATGGAATAATTAATATCTTTAAATCTGTAAATCGGAATTCCGCAAATAATATGTCTAAATTGATTAGAACAATGAGAGGAATCCAAATATGATATCAATATCAACTTATCACAAACTATGCCATGATTCTTATCATAATTTCATTTGCCCGTTTAAAACGGCACGCATAAAGATTCTTAGCTCGGGACTGAGACTCGCTAAACTTGAAGTGGATCTATGATGAAACAACATATTTTGAACCTAAAAATGATTTTTGTAAAAAATCATGAGCATCCGATCATGTACCTGTAGTTCATATCTGACCCACTTCCTACCGATTCGGCAGGAATTTGTCTTTTTCACCAGGGATAGACGGAAATGTTTGAGATCCTCCTGTTATGACATTATCCATGTAAGGTGGTCTAGTATTTTTGAAAAATGTGACGATAGAATTTTGAATTAGCCATTTGGTGGTTGCTTCACAAAACCGTCCGTTTTTTGCACTCGGAAAATGGAAAACGGCTTTTTGGTGCGATGAAAAGGAAAACTTCCTCCTGTAACATTGTTCGCCATCCCATGATGCATACTTATGCATAATATGGAAACATTATCACAAACTATGCCTTCATTCTAGCCATAACATTGGTCATTTGACCCAAAAGTCAAGAAACCTCGAACGAGATAGGTCATTTTGTGAAGGTTTTTTTGATACATAATCAATATACCAAGTTTGATATTTTTCCTTCTAACTATGTCACATAATATGACACCACGCGAAGGTTTCATGTTGTTTTGATCGTTTTTGAATTTATAATGGCCGTTTTAAACCATCGTTATACTTTGTCGAAGGGCGGGCATGAAGATTCTTAGCTCGGGGCTGAGACTCGCTAAAATTGAAGTGGATCTATGATGAAACAACATATTTTGAACCTAAAAATGATTTTTGTAAAAAATCATGAGCATCCGATCATGTACCTGTAGTTCATATCTGACTCACTTCCTACCGATTCGGCAGGAATTTGTCTTTTTCACAATGCGGGGTTGATCTCCCAGGACAAGGAGGATGCCATCCTCCCCGGCGATGAGGTAATTCCGCGCCCACCCGAAGGGTTTCGGGTGATGTTCTATGCCTTCATTGTCCGGGGTCTTTCTCTTCTTGTCCACGAATTTCTTTGTGGACTCCTATTTTTCTATTGGATTCCTTTGCATCATCTGTCTCCCAATTCTCTTCTCCATATTGCTTGTTTCATCACTATTTGCGAGTGCTGGCTCGGTATCGAGCCGCACTTTGGCCTCTTCCGAAATCTCTATTTTGGGAAGAGGCAGTATGGCACCAACGGTGTTTATCCGCTTGGCAGCTGCATCATCTCCATTCGTTCTTCTATCTTATTCTTCTTCTTTTCCACGCGTGAGTCCGTCCAATATTGGCGGAAGATGTGGTTTTATATCCGCGATGCCAAATTGGACGGGCAGCAATTTGGTCTCACCCCTTTTGACTCTACCCAAAGGATCATCCCGAAGAGGTCGTGGAAGAACCATGTCTTGGAGGGTGAAACGATGGAGGTGGAGGAACTCTACCATCACGTGGAGGCACTCCAGCTGGTGGTCGGCAAGGAGGTCAACGGTTTCGATATCATCCGCACCTTCCTCAAGCATCCGGTGCAGCCGCTACAAGCGAGGGTGCACCCGATGTTTCTGTATGCTGGCCGCAGCGATCCTACAAGGGTTTCACCTGAGGAGTTGTCTTCGGGTGACCTTGATAGGGCTCTTCGACCCCTGCTGAAGTTCAAGTCCGAAGAGGACATCCCGGGGAAATCCTTGACCTCCCCGTTCAGTGCCAAAAATGCAGTTCCGTAGGTTGAATCTTGTAGCTTGCGCGTTGCGCTTTTTCGAGTGCTTTACAGCTTGTTAGTGTTACTTATCCTGTTTTATTTTGTCTTTTGTTTTGCAGGGCCTCAAGGTAGCGGGGATGATGCCCCCTCTACCTGAGAAAATTCCGGTTGCGCCGGATAATGAAGTCGTGGACTCCGAAGCCGAGCTTCCTCCGGTGCAATCTCCTACCTTGGAAGCCCCCGAGCCGAGCGAAGGGCGGACCCAAAAGCGCTCCCGGAGTGAATCTTCGGATGGGTCTACCCCACCAACTCCAAGGGGTCAGTCATTCCTCGAGCAGCACGGTGACGACGAAGGTGCGTCGTCTGCGTATTTTCCTTCCGTGCCCCTTCGGGCGATGGCCCCAAAGTCGCCGGCCAAGAAGAAGAAGGAGAAGGCAGCTCATGTTTTCAGTTTGTCGGACATCGAGTCGTAAGTCATTCTGGTTGAGTCTTTTTTCTATGTTCATCTACATAGTGTTAGTTTATTGCTGATCTAATAGTTGCTTGCAGCAATCCTTCGAAGGAGTCCCTTGACGGGGACACCCAAGAAGTTATGGCGGAATCGAAGCCGACAGCTTCTATTCCCCAGGTGGTGGCCAACTCCGAGGAAGATGACCCAAGCTCCGCTAGGCGAGAAGTTCGGGCGGTCATAACTCGGAAGGCAGCATGAAAACCTTCAGAGTCCACACCTGAGCACCTAAGTGTTATCTCTTTTACTCCGTGGGGGGAGCCCCCGAGTCCTTTTTGTCTAACATGTTGGTATTTCGATTTGCGGCCGCGAGCCCTTTATTCATCGACTTTGTTTTTATTTCTTCTGCAGCCTTTTGTGCACAGCGCCAACCTCCTCATCCAGCAGCATCTAGCGCTGGAGGGTGAGCTGAAGCATCTCCAAGGTGCGTAGTTGTCTTCTTAATTGTTGTTCGAGCCCGCCAAGTGTGATGCTTGTGTTCACCCGATATTTCTTCATGCTGCAGATGATAACAGTACTGCGCTATGGAGGATGAACGCTCTCAAAAAGAGTTGCTCATCTCCATGAGGTGGTAGAGCGTCTTGGGCTTGACGCGCCTGAGCTCCTCCTTGAAATCTGGGCGCCTAGCATCATCCTTGAAGGCGTTGATTGCTCTTTCTTCGGAGATGTGCGCGACATTCTTGATGTGGGACCAGCGAGGTATGTACGAGCGGATGGACTCGTTGGCCCGTTGGGTGCAGGCCCGCAGCTCCTCGATTGAGGCTGGCCTCCTGCTGGTGCCCTTAAAGTTGCGGATGAAGCTGTACGCCAGTTCTTCCCAGCTTCGGATGGAGCTGGAGGATAGGCTGCTGAGCCAGACCCTGGCCGCGCCTATCAGCTGCAGCTGAAGGCATTGTAAGGCGGTGTTCTTGTTTCTTCCGTGGAGCTTGACCTATGACAGGTGGTCATCTAGCAAAGCTTTTGGCTCCTGCGTGCCGTCGAACTTCGGATTTTCCGAAGGGATCTTGAAATTTTTCGGCATTCGTGTTTGCCTAGCTCTCCGTCAGCTCGAATGGATCTGCTGAAGCATCTGGCTCCGCACAGCTCTCCATCGTCCTCCTCTTCGGACTTAGTTGAGCATGCGCGTTTAAGACGTGCTTTGTCGACCTTGCGTTAAGTGAGCTCGTTGCGAGCGTCGTAGTTGCTGTTGCGGCACCATGGGCTCTTGTGGCGCCGGGGCAGATCGTGCTCATCCTCCTTGGATGAGGGTGTAGGGCTTCGAGTGAACCTGACCGCAACTTTTTTCTTTGGCTCCACAGGAGCTTCGTCGTGGAGCGCAGCTCCGACGAGTCCGAGGCCTGCTAGCACGGACTTGTGCATGGAGTTCTTCGGGTCGCCCATCGGAGGCGGATGGGACGCGAGATAGGTAGTGGCCGGCATGATTGCAGCCTACAGCATTTTTGGCATGACGTTGTCGTGCGAATCCATCGTCATGAAGGACGTGTTGAGTGTTGGGAATATGCCCTAGAGGCAATCATCTATGATGAGATTTCCCATTGTATTCATAAAGATATTAAGTTGTCCTTGTATAAACATCTTATGTGTATCATTGAATATGTGATTTGGTTGTGGAACTATACATTCATGTTGTTTGTACTAAATATCCTTGGTCGTTGAGGTTGTGCTGGACACACAACTTAGACCAATGTGAAAGTTGGCTTGATGACTCGGTTCCACTTGTCATGGGCATGGAGATGCTATTCCAACTTACACAGACTCGGCTAAAGAGTTTAGCGAGTCGGATTGACCCATATTAAGGTACAACGAACAAGTTGTCATTTGTATATCTCAATCAATGTAATCCTTAGACCTGAGGTTGTTGCATAGTCCGAGTTGAGGATCACCGACTTAGGTTCTGTCAAACGATGATCCGTAACTGGGCAGTTATAAAGGCAGAGTTCGGGTCGACTGAGAATCAAGCTGCGTGATGTGAATAACCAAGATGGGATTTCGCCCCTCCACTTGGAGAGATATTCTCTGGGCCCTCTCATGAGATATGATTCGGAAAGCATGGCCATGCACGACTCGGTTAAGTGTTAACCGAGGCGACCGACTAAGAGTTAGTCGGGTGAATCACTTATCTCAGATCGAGAAGAGAGTCGGACTATTTAAGGGATGAAAATTATTCTCCTATAGTCTGACAAGGTATATCGTGAGGCAAAAGGGACTCGGACGTAAGTCGCATTGGAAAGGCAAGTCGTCATGACTCTTTAGTACTTGGGAGTCGTCAAGTTCTGCTAGGAGCCGCTACCGACTGATCGATTGAGAGTCGGACTCCAATCGTGTCCAAGTAGCCATGAGCCTACGGGGTCACACACTTAAGAGCGGGAGCAAGTTCGGATTGGATCTGAACATGTAATCTGGTTGGGTTGGACCTAAACTGGATTAGGACTGAGTTAGTGAGTTGGACTCACGGTGACTATTGTTACATGGGCTTTAGTGAATGGGTCGCGCGAGCAGAGCCCACGTTCACTCCCTATATATAGTGGAGCACCGTAACCCAGAAAGGTTAATCGTTGTTCGATTAGGTCATTCCATGTGTTGGAAACCCTAACTCCACAGCAGTCCTGCCGCCGTAACGAACCTAGCAGTTCGCCGCCGGTGCTCCTCCTTGTACGTGTGGATACCAGTAGAGGTGTTGTGCGATCAGCACCAGGACGATCGGATCGTGAGGACTGCACTGCATCAACTGACGCGCTTCATCAGTAATCTGCAACCGCGCGTCTAGTGGTAAACCTCGTGGCCTTCTACCTCAGCTAGATCTTGGGATCACCACGTTAGAGGAAATTTTTTGTTTTATCTCCGCGTGGCCCAACAGTGATATCCGAGCGATAGCTTCTGGTTTTAGGCTCGAGATCTCGCATATGTGATATGCTGTTGGCTGTAGATGAGATCTATGTGTTGTTTGGTGGTCGATCTATGAGATAGATCGGTTTTGTACGAGGTTGATTGGATCAACTATACTCGGGGAATGGTAGATCTGATTTCCATGATCATACTGTTGAGGTCGTGGAACGACATACCCCTACCGGTCGTCTTCCGCCATTGGGGAAGACTGTGACATGTAAATCCTAAAGCGGTGATCGAAGATCAAAGAGTTTGATCGAATCGGAACGATGGTCGGAATCCATGTTCAGATCGTAGATGAGATCTACGTTTTTGGAAAAATCGTCGGGCGTTGCCCGCACCCGCGAGGGACCGCCGGCTTCGCCCTGTCATAGCGCCTTAGATGTCGTTGCGAGTTTCACAATGCCGGTAGATATTGTATCTATGCATAACTTGTTTTTGCAGAAAGTTGTGAATGGTATGGTTCATGTGCATGTGATGTATGTGTGTAATCCATACGTGATCTACGAATCACGGTTTTTGTCAGCCGACTGGAGCCTAGGTGCTGTAATTTTATTGTATAACGACCTGCGTGTCAGATTCTCTATGTAATTTACTTTACTAAGCTAGTGTAGCTGTTTGGAGAACCCAGAAGGCATGCAAGGCATTGTACATGTCGGCGGCATGGAGTAAGATGGCAAGTGACAAGAGTTGGCACGAGTCGGAATACAGGCTATGTGGAGATGGAGATCGCCATGAAGAGAGCCATACCATTTCACATTATAATTGCTTTATTTTGTGTTATTGTTATGTCTCTGTTTTACCTCTATTAGATAGTCGGTAAAATTTAATCCCTCAAAGAAGGTCTAGTCGGTTTTCCCGCCAGTGTTTGCACCTTCACAAGTCGGACATTTTTGGTAGTGGGCTCATAAAATTGAGGTGCTGCCAATTATTTCCGACTAGGTGGGTTCGAGTCGGACTCTTACTGCAGAAACACTCGGTAATCTAGACGGGTCTATCACAACGGTTGTGGGGCTCGGGGAAAGGTCGGATGGGAGCCGGGGCATGTGATGCCACCCGTCCAACAGGAGTCGCATGAGATGCGATTGACAAGGAGTTGTCTACCTAGATCACTTGGCGGCTAGCGGTGATGCTAAAGCTCACTAGCCTACTAGCTTATTTAGGATCCTGAATCACTAAGCAACCATCGGAGGGGTGTTGGTTCTAGTGGGAGCATAAAATATTAAAATGTTTAATATGCTTGCTCTTTTATGAATACATGTCTTAAGTGTTTTGCATATTTTCTGTTGTAGATCATGGCACCAAGTAGCAGTCACTCTCAGATATCCGGTTTTGTGTTGAGAACCATTCTTGAGAAGGATAAACTGAACGACACTAATTTTACCAACTGGTATCGAAATCTGAGAATTGTTCTCAAACAAGAAAAGAAGGACCATGTCCTAGACAACCCACTTCCAGATGAGCTGAATGAGAATGCGACTGTCACATCCACCAATGCCTACCGTCGGTCTAAGGATGAGTCCACAGATACTAGCTGTCTTATGCTTGCTCACATGGAACCGGACTTGCAAAAGCAGTTCGAACATGTTGAGGCCTACGATATGATCGAAAGCCTCAAAAGTATGTTCCAGGCTCAGGCGAAGACTGAGAGGTATCAAGTCTCTCAGGCTTTGCTGAGTTGCAAGCTTAAGGATGGTGATCCACTGAGTCCACATGTGATCAAAATGGTTGGTTACGTGCAGTCTCTAGAGAGGCTTGGCTACCCCATAAGCAAAGAGTTCGCTACGGATATAATTCTGAACTCTCTTCCTAGTGCATATGGGCAGTTCATTTCGAACTACCACATGCATGGTATGGATAAGAAGCTCACTGAATTGCATGGGATGATCAAGCAAGCAGAGGCGGATCTCAAGAAGGGCGCCAGTCAAGTGTTGATGGTGCGGAATAAGGCTAAGTTCAAGAAGAGTTCTTGGACTAAGAAGAAGGCTAAGTCAGGAGGAAAGCAGGCTCAGGACCCGGTCCCAAGTGCTTCCTCAGGGACTAAGCCATCTCCTTCAGCCAGATCCACTTGCTTCTACTGCAAGGCGGATGGCCACTAGAAGAGGAACTGCAGCAAGTACTTGGCCGACAAAGCCAAGAGTGGAGGTATGACTTCTGACTCAGGTACACTTGTTTGCAATGTTATAGACATATATCTTGCTGATGCACCTAATAGTTCTTGGGTATATGATACCGGATCAGTTATTCACATCTGCAACTCGTTGCAGGGACTGGTAAGAACTAGGAGCGTAGCAAGAGGCGAGGTTGATATTCGAGTCGGCAACAAAGCAAGAGTTCCTGCGTTGGAAGTCGGCACGATGAAACTTCATTTACCTTCCGGATTCATTATGGAAATGAATAATTGTTATTATGTTTTAGTGCTCAGGCGAAACATTATTTCTGCTTCATGTTTGATGAGGCAAGGCTATGAGTCGAATATCAAGAATAATGGTTGTTCTTTGTATTTGAATGATATGTTTCACGGCTTTGCACCCGTCCAGGACGGGTTATTTATTTTGAATCTTGATGGTGAGTCGGTTTATAACGTAAATGTTAAAAGGTTGAAACCAAATGATCTGAATGTGACTTACTTTTGGCACTGTCGACTTGGTCATATAAGTTGGAAATGCATGAAGAAGCTCCATGATGATGGACTCCTAACTTCGTTCGACTTGGAGTCGTTCGAGACATGTGAATCTTGCCTACTCGGCAAAATGACCAAGACACCTTTTGCAAAGAGTTGCGAAAGGGCGTCCGACTTGTTGGGACTAGTACATAGTGATGTATGTGGACCAATGAGCACGATAGCCAGGGATGGTTATGAGTACTTCATTACCTTCACTGATGATTTGAGTAGGTATGGATATATCTACTTGATGAAACATAAGTCGGAAGCCTTTGAAAAGTTCAAAGAATTCCAGAATGAAGCACAGAATCAACTCGGCAAGAAAATAAAGTTTCTTCGGTCGGACCGAGGAGGTGAGTACATGAGCCATGAGTTTGATGACCATCTGAAAAGTTGTGGAATAGTTCCTCAACTTACTCCGCCAGGAACGCCGCAAAGGAACGGTGTTTTGGAAAGGCGGAATCGGACCTTGTTGGACATGGTACGGTCAATGATGAGTCGGACAGATCTGCCTTTATCATTTTGGGGTTATTGTCTAGAAACAGCAGCGTTCACACTAAACAGAGTACCATCAAAATCGGTAGAGAAGACACCGCATGAGATGTGGACAGGCAAAAAGCCGAGTTTGTCTTTTCTTAAGATTTGGGGTTGTGAAGCATTTGTCAAGCGACTTCAGTCGGACAAGCTTACAGCCAAGTTGGATAAGTGTATTTTCGTGGGGTATCCGAGGCAAACCTTGGGTTACTACTTCTACAACCGAGAAGAGGGCAAAGTGTTTGTCGCTCGGAATGGTGTCTTCCTTGAGAAAGAGTTTCTCAGTCAGGGAGTAAGTGGGAGCACGGTGCAGCTCAAAGAAATTCGAGAGGAACCGGCTAGTAGCGAGTCAGCGAAAACCTAGGAGGTTGAGCCGGTCGTGGCAGCTGAGCCGACAACAACACCTGTACCATGAAGATCGGCAAGATTACAAAGTATTCGTGATGTGTTACTGTTAGACAGTGATGAGCCTACAAATTATTCGGAAGCGATGGTGGGATCTGATTCCGAGTCATGGCTTGGAGCCATGAGATCCGAGTTAAAGTCCATGGATGAAAATCAAGTTTGGAACTTGGTTGATCTGCCAGACGGTGCAAGACCCGTCGAGTGCAAATGGGTATTTAAGAAGAAAACTGATATGGATGGAAATGTTTCCATCTATAAAGCACGCCTTGTTGCGAAGGGGTTCCGACAAGTTCAAGGAGTTGATTACGACGAGACTTTCTCGCCCGTAGCGATGCTGAAATCAGTACGGATCATGTTAGCTATAGCGGCCTATTTCGACTACGAGATATGGCAGATGGATGTCAAAACGGCTTTCCTTAACGAAAATTTAACCGAGGACGTGTATATGATACAGCCCGAGGGTTTTGTCGATCCGGCTAATGCTGACAAGGTGTGCAAACTTCAGAAATCCATTTATGGGTTGAAGCAAGCATCTCGGAGTTGGAATATTCGCTTTGATGAGGTAGTCAAATCGTTTGGCTTCATCAAGAGTGATCATGATTCTTGTTTGTACAAGAAGTTTAGTGGGAACAAAGTAAATTTTCTAATCTTATATGTGGATGACATATTACTGATTGGAAATGATGTCCAGATGTTGCAAGAAACCAAGGAATCATTGGAAAGGAGTTTCTCAATGAAAGACTTGGGTGAGGCAACATACATCCTCGGAATCCGGATCTATAGAGATAGATCAAGGAGGCTCATTGGATTGAGTCAGAGTACTTATTTGGACAAAGTGTTGAAGAAGTTCAACATGGAATCGTCTAAGAAGGGGTTCTTACCGATGTCCCATGGTGTAAAACTTAGCAAGACTCAGTGTCCTTCGACAACTGATGAGCGAAGTCGGATGAGTGTGATTTCGTATGCTTCTGCAGTCGGATCCATCATGTATGCCATGATTTGTACTAGGCCGGATGTTTCCTATGCTCTAAGTGTTGTGAGCAGATACCAGGCTGATCCTGGAGAGATCCACTGGACAGCGGCTAAAAATATCCTAAAGTACTTGAGAAGGACTAAGGATATGTTCTTGGTTTATGGTGGTGAAGATGAACTTAGTGTAAAGGGTTACACGGATGCGAGTTATCTTACCGACTCTGATGATTCTCGTTCGCAATCCGGATACGTGTTTATTATAAACGGAGGTGCTGTGAGCTGGAAGAGTTCCAAGCAAGATACTGTGTCTGCGTCTACAACAGAGGCTGAGTATATTGCCGCCTCGGAGGCAGCAAAGGAAGCTGTTTAGATGAGGAATTTCCTCATGGATCTTGGTGTGGTTCAGGGCTCGTCCAATCCGTTGGACGTGTATTGTGACAACAATGGTTCTATTGCACAAGCCAAGGAACCTAGACAACACCAGAAGAACAAGCACATACTCATGCGGTACCACCTGATTCGCCAGTTCGTGGATCAGGGTGATATCAAGTTATGCAAGGTACACACGGATGCAAATATTGCGGATCCGTTGACAAAGCCATTACCACAGCCGAAGCATGAGGCGCACCTGAGAACCATGGGCATTAGATGCTTAGACATATGATGTCGGAAGATTGACTCTAGTGCAAGTGGGAGACTGTTGGGAATATGCCCTAGAGGCAATCATTAATGATGAGATTTCCCATTGTATTTATAAAGATATTAAGTTGTCCTTGTATAAACATCTGATGTGTATCATTGAATATGTGATTTTGTTGTGGAACTATACATTCATGTTATTTGTACTAAATATCCTTGGTCATTGCGGTTGTGCTGGACACACAACTTAGACCAATGTGAAAGTTGGCTTGATGACTCGGTTCCACTTGTCATGGGCATGGAGATGCTATTCCAACTTATACAGACTCGGCTAAAGAGTTTAGCGAGTCGGATTGACCCATATTGAGGTACAACGAACAAGTTGTCATTTGTATATCTCAATCAATGTAATCCTTAGACCTGAGGTTGTTGCATAGTCCGAGTTGAGGATCACCGTCTTAGGTTCTATCAAACGCTGATCCGTAACTGGGCAGTTATAAAGGCAGAGTTTGGGTCGACTGAGAATCAAGATGCGTGATGTGAATAACCAAGATGGGATTTTGCCCCTCCAATTGGAGAGATATTCTCTGGGCCCTCTCATGAGATATGATTCGGAAAGCATGGCCATGCACGACTCGGTTAAGTGTTAACCGAGGCGACCGACTAAGAGTTAGTCAGGTGAATCACTTATCTCGGATCAAGAAGAGAGTCGGACTATTTAAGGGATGATAATTATTCGCCTATAGTCTGACAAGGTATATCGTGAGGCAAAAGGGACTCGGACGTAAGTCGCATTGGAAAGGCAAGTCGTCATGAATCTTTGGTACTTGGGAGTCGGCACGTTCTGCTAGGAGTCGCTACCGACTGATCGATTGAGAGTCGGACTCCAATCGTGTCCAAGTATCCATGAGCATGCGGGGTCACACACTTAAGAGCGGGAGCAAGTTCGGATTGGCTCTGAACATGTAATCTGGTTGGGTTGGACCTAAACTGGATTAGGACTGAGTTAGTGAGTTGGACTCACGGTGACTAGTGTTATATGGGCTTTAGTGAATGGGTCGCGCGAGCAGAGCCCACGTTCACTCCCTATATATAGTGGAGCACCGTAACCCAGAAAGGTTAATCGTTGTTCGGTTAGGTCATTCCATGTGTTGGAAACCCTAGCTCCACAGCAGTCCTGCCGCTGTAACGAACCTAGCAGTTCGCCGCCGATGCTCCTCCTTGTACGTGTGGATACCAGCAGAGGTGTTGTGCGATCAGCACCAGGACGATCGGATCATGAGGACTGCACTGCATCAACTGACGCGCTTCATCATTAATCCGCAATCGCGCGTCTAGTGGTAAACCTCGTGGCCTTCTACCTCAGCTAGATCTTGGGATCACCATGTTAGAGGAAAATTTTTGTTTTATCTCCGCGTGGCCCAACATTGAGGGCCCTGGTGACCTCGCGCCGCGCGACGGGGTCCATGCTCTCTGTGCGGGAGGGGTACTTGTTGGCGTTGTTGCCATGCGAAGTGGAGCCGTCAGCGGCGGAGAGCGCAGCTCGCTGCGCGCTGGATTACGCAGCTGCCTTCTTACATTTGTCGAGCTCCTCCATCAGCTTCACCTACCGGTTGTGCTCATCGGTGAGGAGGAGGTGGTAGGCCATCAGTAGATCCCATGAGGCATTCACATGTAGGATTATGTTGCGTGCCATGGCCTCGCGTTCTTGGCGCTAGCCGTCCTCGTTGAGGTTGATCTGTTTGTAGGCGTGACCGTCGCCTTTGTTGGCTCTGTTGGGCGGATCTCCCCTATTTCCTTCGTTCCCTGTTTGCGGGTTGGGAGGGGGATTGGGCATTTGCTACGCACTCGAACCCCATGGTGGGTCCACTTTGTTGTTGATGACGAAGGCTCATAGGTAGCATTCGCGGAGTGGGTTGCTGCTGCCGCAGCTTTCGGATCCGGAACCGTAGGTTTCTTCATCCGAAAGAGGACCGCACAGGTTGTAGTTACAGCTGCTGATGTCATCCGAATCACCCATCATCGTTGATGTGCGCAGGGCGTCCATGGGTGGGACCCACGAAGCGGTCCTGATGGCTGGTGGTGGCACCCGCTCGGGAGGCAGAGGGTGTCGGTTTGCCCCACCTGGAAGAAGAAGCTCCCGAACAACATCTCGAGCCCGTCGCCGACGGACTAGAAATCCTTTAGGGTGGCCGGCGAGTAGGCAGTGGAGTCGAAGGTGCTGAAGAGGAGGTGACTCTCTGTTGCCAATGAATCATAGATCGCTTCGGATGGAACCGTCACGGCCACACGATCAGCGTCCCCGCTTCCCACAGACGGCGCCAATTGATGAGGTTCGATCTCGTCAATGCCCCTTGTTATGGACTTGCGTTTTGGAGAAGATGAGGATGACGGAAGTCGCGGAACGGTTAACATACAAGCAACACAAGGACACGAGATTTACCCAGGTTCAGGCCCCTAGAGGGAAAACCCTACTCCTGCTTGTCTGCTCTTGATTACGATAGAATCGAAAGTTACAAGGGTGCGCAAATGCAATCTGGCGTGGAGGTGTGTATGCGGTGTTGAGAGAGATCCTTATCGCCGTACCCTCCTGGCCTTTATATAGATAGGCAGGTCCCGAGTTAGGTCGAGTTGGTTAAAAATTAGGGTTGGTACCCTTTGAAATTCTATCTAATCTAAACTTGTCCTCCAAGGAGTCGAAAACATCATGGGCTTGGGCCACCCGAAGTCTTCATGGGCTGCGTGTCCTGACGTGGGCCTTCTTTGGGCTGGACCAGGTATACCAATGTCATGTACCCATGGGGTATATCCATGTCACGGAGCGTCCTAGGCCATCCGCCACCGCTCCTCGTGCTATATGGTGCTATATGGCGGACCGATTTCTCCAGCCACGACGGGCTGATTTCTCCGCGCAAGGGGGTGGAGAGGAGGTGGGTGGAGATAGCAGGAGTAACCGGTCTAGCCATCGAGCCGCACTATAAGGATCCAGCATTACATGACGCTCCAAAAACGTCACTGAATCATCACCATAATCGGTTTGTGACATTTTTTAGAAAGCTGAGTATCAGCAATGACCGATAGTGACGTTTCTCAAAGGAACGTCACAGACGTTTACGACGTTCTAGAACCGTGTCATAGGGTTTACGACGTTTTTAAAACGTCACTGTCGATCTGACCATGCCATGTTAGGTCCAACATGGCAATTCGACGTGGCAAAATTATGACGTTTCAAAAACGTCCTTATGTGAAATTAGCCTAGTCCATTTAGTCTGTTATATGGGCCTTGGTCTGTTACGAGCCTAATTTTTACTAGGCCTTGGCCTGCTTAATTTCTTGGACAGGGTATTTATTTCTAGGCTTTGACCTTTTAAAATTGTATGGGCTCTAGGCTTTTATAGAACCATTATACGATCCATTATAATTCGTTTTCCCTTTTACAATGCAATAGTATTGGGGCTTTTGACCTCTTTAGGTTAATTACACAGATCAAGCCTCTATATTATATAACAACCGTCTTTGAAAATTTCAAAATTTCGGCAATGACTTTCATGCTCTTTTCTGGACATCGGAATCACACAACGTCAAATAGTCAACACAATAATGTGCAAAGGTCGAGCACACAGCTTGTGTGACAATTATAAATTATTAATTTAGCTACAGGTCGTCTAAACAAACACAAACACAACCTCCACTCCTGTCTGGATCTGTACATCCCGACACATGCTCCAAGGGCATCTTCTTGCCTAGCGCCACGAACGCACATGTACAAATCGAGTCAGAAATCGATCACTTTGGCAGTTTAACATTATTTTAGCAAGCACATAGACAAGAGCAAACAAGCAGCAACCGATTCAACTGGCAAGACAAAATCTAGTTACCAAAAAGAAAAAATTCGTTATCCTAGTTAGCTTGTACATCAGCTTCTAACATGTAACTGAATAATGGAGACGTTCACTTCACGTCTCGCCATCACTGTGAACCAAAAACAAAATGCACTACTAAGTTAATATCAAAGTCATGCACATAATCTGGATGCAAGACACAATTGAGGTGCACCTCCTCATGCACATGGTTAATATCAAAGTCTATATGAAGGGAAATCTCAACCTAGTAATTCTACAAGCATCTACTTTTCCTAAAACATATGGAATCAAACAGTAAAATAAGCACCATTCATTCTGATAAAATACCAATTCATCGCAGGGTTTTGCAGCATTTGACTCAAGTTGTTCATGTTAACCAACTGTGAACAAGCAAACAATACAAAATGAAAAGGCATGGTCATATGCAAAAACCATAGAACTAGAGAACAAGCAGTTCAGATGCATCATATTCAGGTTTGTTAACTAACTATGACAAGTAACATTAAGCAAGTGACAATCATAATACAGAGAACAACCAGAAGCTCCGACCATCTACACCAAAAGGTTTATGTATATGACTATCTGATCCAAAAGGTTTTGCTAGCCAGATTCAAAAGGTCATAGCACATGTATTATTCTTTCTAGAACAAAATCACCCACGCGGTTGATATATATATAGCTAGTAACCAATGTGGAATAAAGTAACGGCATAACAGATAAGTAGACATCATGGCCATAAAGTAACGGCATGGAGACTCGACCAGATCCAAATGTAAAGCTATTCAGATCATACCTTCCATAGCACATAGAGGTTTGACTAAATAATAATGTATGTCATCATGGCCCAGCAACCACGTAACAAGGAGAACATGATAGACTGAAGAACATTGATTCTTAAGGTCAAAGCAAGTAAAATAAGGGCCAATTAATTACACCATGATGAAGGAAAGTACAAATTTATATTATTAGACTACTGTCAATGATCACAACAGATTTATCTCAACTTATGCAAATGAGCACTAGTTACAACGAGAAAGAATAAACTCTGGTAGGTACTATAACCACCAATGCCAAACATTTATCCAAAAAATTGTCGAAACAGTTATAAGATTATTGCAAAATAGTTTCATTGCATCAATGCTTATCTGTTCAAATATGTATAACTCATTTTCTAGAGCAGTAGGTGATATAATTTCCCCCATTTAATTTGGTAAGAGAAATATTAAGCTCTGCAGTCTTCCATGTTGTTTTATTAAGTTTTTTGAATGAATGAATTAGAACAACATTTAAGAGACCAGACAAAACACTTGGATTCAGCATATTAATCAGAGCAAACTCACAAAGAGAAAAGTGTATACACAAGATCTGCTCAAATGCAAGACATAGACTATAACTCAAAATTCAACCAAGCATGTGGTTATTTAGCATATTACATTACTACACTTATCATCAATTCAACAGCAAGGGAAACTAACAGGAACTTGGGTACTGGTTATTTAGCAGATTACAATGCTCCCTAACATAGGAACGGGAAGGGGTCACTTCTACCTCTCACGGTGATGTTCATGATGCACGGTGGCTAGTTCTTGGCGCAAGGTGACGACCTATAGCTCCCACGGATGCGGCCCCTCGCATCCCCAGTCGTCGCGCATGCAAAGACAATCCCAGCTTCCCGGGTCCGATGCAATGTGTCCACCTGCCAGTGAGGTCGAGGCCCAGATTACGCACAAGCTCGCCGGCCGCCACAACACCTGAAAAACTAGACAACAAAAATGTCAGATCTGTATCTTTGCTGTTGTATGAGATAGGTGGTGGAAGCCATGCATGACACAAAGACGGGAAGCAAGAATTGAGGGGATCTGGGAATTGCAAGTCATCCTCGACGAGCGCCGATCCGTTCTACTTGCATGCCCGATCCGTAAAATCCGGAAGATGCGGAGAGAGACTCACCGACACAGGAGATGGAGAGGGGGCCTAGAAGAAACAGTAGCCGTATGACGGGATGGAGCGCTCGGCGATCTAGAACGCGCGAGATCCTAGACGGCGAGCAAGATCCCGGAGGGCGCGAGACCCCAGACGCGCCAGATCCCGGACAACATTGTGCCTCTCGTCTCCTCACGTGGTCGCAACACACGAAGCAAGCACACCACAACCTACAATTGCACGGAGGCGTAGGAGGCCATGGAGATGGAGCTTGAGCTGGAGCAAGCAGGGAAGATTCTCTCGAATAGAGTGCGGCGGCGGCGCGTGGATATCGTTGGAGAAGGAGGGGAGCGGCGTTTTCTCGCTTGTGCATGGCGGCGGGCGATAGTATTAGGGTTGAGGAGCCGGCGGCAAAGAGAAGGGATGGGAAAGATGGAGGAACTAGGGGAGCATCGTTCGCTAGGAGGGTTGTGTCTGCGCAATATGTGCTGACATGCGTGCAATATGTGTTGTGTCTGTGCGCGATGGTGAAAATATTTGGTGTCTGCGCGTGGTGGGTACTGTGCCATTTCATCGATCCATGTCAAGTTCCGGTATATCAACATCCTATCCGTCCATCTTATTCATATCCAACGGTCCATCTTACTATCTTCCATATTTAGACCTGCCTGGCTATTATGATGATTTTATTTTAAAAGATTACGATGTTTTTGAGTGAAATCGTCATAGTTTGTTAAGGCTTTGTCCCTCCCAAGCAGCTTGAGACCACCCAGTGCGGAATCATCATAGATCTATGGCAATTTGTCCATAGTCACTATCAAAATGTCACAATATGACATGTTCCTTATAGTGTCGGCACACTGTCGACAACAGCCCCCTCCACAGCTGGCAGCCATAGGACCAGGCAAGTTCATCCCCTCATGTATCCTCTCTCCTCTTGCTCTCTCTCCCTCCTACTATGCATCGGCGCTTTCGGTCGCTCGCCATCGCTCATTCAGGTGCACCTTGCGTCACGGTGCGAGTGTCTCGCGGAGAACTCGCAGTGCAGGCGCTCTGGTCAATCTGGACGATGGCAATCTTCTTGCCATCGCTCGCTGAGGAGGACATCGTTGCCTCGCGCCCCAGATGCGCCGCTGGCCGGTGCACAGTAGGAGAGAGAGAGAGAGAGCAAGATGAGAGAGGATACAGTAGGGGATGAACTTGCCTGGTCCTATGGCCGCCAGCTATGGAGGGGCCGTTGTTGTCGACCTTGTGTCGGCACTATAAGTAACATGTCATCTTGTGACATTTTGATAGTGACTGTGGACAAAATTGTCACAGATTTATGATGATTCCGCACCAGGTGGTCTCAAGCTGCTTGGGAGGGCCAAAGCCTTAACAAACTATGACGATTTCACTCAAAAACGTTGTAATTTTTTTAAATAAAATCGTCATAATAGCCAGGCATGTCTAAATATGGAAGATAGTAACATGGACCATTGGATATGAATAAGATGGATGGATAGGATGTTGATATACCGAAACTTGACATGGATCGATGACATGGCACTATACCCACCACGCGCAGACACCAAATATTTTCACCATCGCGCACATACACAACACATATTCCGCGCGTGTCAGCACATATTGCGCAGACACAGCCCTCCTAGCGAACGATGCTCCCCTCCTTCCTCCATCTTTCCCCTCCCTTCTCTTCGCCGCATCTGAGGAGGTTGAGGGGACTGGGGCCACGTCCCCCGCTGGGCATGCGCTCATTTACTTCTGCCTTCAGATGCCTCCAAAGCGACCTTTTTCCCACCCCATATGCGGCTACATAGCTACACGTAGAGAACTCTCAAAAAAAAGCTACACGTAGAGCACAGACACCGAGTCGTGGGGTGGTTGGGGGTTGGGGACTTCATAGTAGTAACTTCAAGAAGTAAGTGTCCAACTCAGCAAAATTGTCTATGTGGCAGTGAGTTAATGAAGAGAGAAGAATATGGAGTAACATATTTGGTTACTGTATTCCTTTTATAAATATTTGGTTACTGTAATACCACACAAACCAAGAAAAAATGAGTCTATCATCTAATAAATAATACTTTGCATGACATTACTTGCATGTTACTCTTCACTGTAAAGGTAGTAACGTAGACTAGTAACTTATGCATGTTACTAGTTTATGTTACTCTTCACTATGACCACTCATACAGTGAAACAAACATGATTAAGGAGAGACATGGATCTGCGAACCAATCACGACGCAATCTGCGGACGGCTGGATGTTGGTGGGGATCAAACCCGTGTAGACCGAATGCACTCTCTAATAAGAATTTCGTTCGTTCTCCTGTTTGTAAATTAATTGAGTGGTATATATGGTTGTATATTCACTGGTGGAAATAAGGCCTTTAGTTGAGGTCCAATTGGGCCTTTAACACCGATTCTCCCACGAACCAGTGTTAAAGGGGCTGTCCGTACCAGCATGGTCATAAAGCAAAAAGGCCCACCCCCTTTAACACCGGTTCGAGAACCGGTGTTAAAGGACCTGCCCCACCGCGCCGCGCAGGACCCCCCCCCCATTAACACCGGTTCGTGGTTTGAACTGGTGTTAAAGGGTGTGCGCCTATATATACACCGCAGCCCACCCCCCTCTCTCTCTCTCATTGTTTCACTCTCTCATTTTGGAGCTTAGCAAAGAGGGTGAGAGGGTGCTAGTTTGTGTTTTCTTCCTATGCACAAGAGGTGTTCGGTGAAATGCCCGAGAGCTCGAATTAAGTTTTCTCGTTGCTCTTTCCTCCTCGGTCGAGGTCGGCAACTTTATCCTTTCATGTGTCATTGATGTACTGTAAAAGTGGGCATCTCCCTATTAATTCATGATGTACTGTAATGATTTTTGATATACGTAATTAATTATATAATGCAGATGAACCGACAATGGATGTATGGTGACCGACGCACTTCCGAGTACATTACAGGCCTCCAAAATTTCATCGTTGTGGCTAAGGCAAACCGTGGTCACAATGGTTTTATGTGTTGTCCATGTGTTCACTATCAGAACAAGAAAGACTACTCAAATACCAAAACCATTCACGCCCACCTTCTTCGGTCCGGTTTCATGCCTAACTATAATTGTTGGACCAAGCATGGAGAAAGAGGGGTTATGATGGAAGACAACGAAGAAGAAGAGGATGATGACAACTATCATAACATGTATCCTGAATACGATGATACTGCAACGGGGGTAGATGAAGATCAAGAGGCAGCAGATGGGCCCACTGATGACGATCTTGGTCGGGCCATTACTGATGCAAAGGAAGAATGTGAAACTGAAAAGGATAAGGAGAAGCTGGAGCAGATGTTAAAGGATCACAAAACATTGTTGTACCCAACTTGCGAAGATGGCCACAAAAATCTAGGTACCACAATGGATTTGCTGCAATGGAAGGCATAGAACGGTGTGACTGATAGCGCATTTTCAAAGTTATTGGTAAAAATGAAGAATCTGCTTCCAAGAAATAATGAATTGCCCGACAGTACATACCAAGCAAAGAAGGTTGTCTGCCCTCTAGGATTAGACGTGCAGAAGATACATGCCTACATTAATGACTGCATCCTCTACCGCGGTGAGAAGTACGAGAATTTGGATGCATGCCCGGTATCCACTACACTGCGGTATAAGATTAGACGAGACGACCCTGACGATGTTGAGGGCGGGGCCCCTAGGAAGAAGGTTCCTACCAAGGTTATGTGGTATGCACCTATAATACCACGGTTAAAACATCTCTTCAGAAATAAAGAGAATGCCAAGTTATTGCGATGGCACATGAAATACCGTAAGAAAGAAGCGATGTTGAGACACCCCGTTGATGGGTCACAGTGGAGAAAAGTCGAGCGAGAGTACCCGGACTTTGCACCTGATGCAAGGAACTTAAGATTTGGTCTAAGTACAGATGGCATGAATCCTTTTGGGGAGCAGAGCTGCAGTCACAGCACCTGGCATGTGACTCTATGTATCTATAACCTTCCTCCTTGGTTGTGCATGAAGCAGAAGTTCATTATGATGCCAGTGCTCATCCAAGGCCCGAGGCAACCCGACAACGCCATTGATGTGTACCTAAGGCTATTAGTTGAAGAACTTTTATAGCTGTGCACCAAACCAGGTGTACGTATGTGGGATGAGCACAAAGGGGAGCCATTTGACCTACGAGCGTTGCTTTTCGTAACCATCAATGATTGGCCCGCTCTTAGTAACATTTCAGGGCAGACAAACAAGGGATTCAAAGCATGCACGCACTGTTTAGATGAGACTGAAAGTGTATATTTGGATAATGTAAGAAGGTTGTGTACCTAGGGCATCGTCGATTTCTTCCGAACATGCATCCCGTAAGAAAGAAAGGCAAGCATTTCAAATGTCTGGCAGAACCCCGGAAGAAGCCTGTCCTCCATACCGGTGAGGAGGTATTTGGTATGGTCAAGGACCTAGAAGTAATCTTTAGAAAAGGTCCTTGCAGTCAATATGTTCCGAATGATGATGCCGTACACGTGCCCATGTGGAAGAAGCAATCTATATTTTGGTACCTACCCTATTGGAAAGTCCTAGAGGTCCGCTCTTCAATCGACATGATGCACGTGACGAAGAATCTTTGCATGAACCTGCTATGCTTCCTGGGAGTGTATGGGAAGACAAAAGATACACTGGAAGCACGGCAGGACTAGCAACGTATGAAAGAACCTGAAGAGCCTATGCATCCTAATAACGAGAAAGGTAAAGGACGCCACTTAACTCCTGCCAGCTACGCTCTTACCAAAGCAGATAAGGAAATCTTTTTTGAATGCCTGAGCAGTATCAAGGTCCCGTTTAGCTTCTCGTCAAATATAAATGGAATAATAAATATGGCAGCGAAAAAATTCCAAAACCTGAAGTCTCATGACTGCCACGTGATTATGACGCAATTGCTTCCGATTGCATTGAGGGGATTCTACCTGAAAATGTTCGAGTACCCATTGTGAAGCTTTGTGCATTCCTCAATGCAATATCTCAGAAGATAATCGATCTAGAAAGCCTACCAGGGTTACAGACAGATGTGGCCCAATGTCTTGTCAGCTTCGAGTTGGTGTTCCCACCATCATTCTTCAATATTATGACGCATCTCCTGGTTCACCTAGTAGAAGAGATTGCCATTCTCTGTCCTGTATTTCTACACAATATGTTCCCCTTTGAGAGGTACTTGACTATGGACCTAATTTTAAGGTCCCCTTGTTTCGGTGCAAATGGGTCAAGCTGACAGGAGGAGGGGTTAAGGTACACAAGAAGTACGGAATGACAACAGTGGATCTCAACGATCTTGGGTACTTAGACAAACCATTCGTCTTATACAATGATGTGGCTCAGGTTTTCTATGTGAAGGACATGTCTACCAAACAGAAAAAAGAAAAAATAAGCAAACAAATACATCACACGATGAGCCAAAGCGTCACATAGTTCTTTCAGGGAAAAGAAACATCATGGGAGTGGAGGATAAGACATACATGTCAGAAGATTATAATAAGTTTGATGAAATTCCGCTTTTCAAAGTGAAGACTTACCCAACCATCCTGTTAAACAGTGCTGATACTCCATGGTTACGGCCGACGCGATCATAAGATTGACTATATGTATTAAATGAGCCATTTTTGGCACACATATGTATGTCAACAAAGAAATCAATGTCATATTTCTTCCGTTAACACTATATATGTATTAAATGAGCCATTTTTGGCACACATATGTATCTCAACATGGAAATCAATGTCATATTTCTTCCGTTAACACTATATGTATTAAATGAGCCATTTTTCTTCCCGCCAATTCTTCCCGCCATTTTTCTTCCCGCACTTTCTTCCCGCCAGTTTTCTTCCTGCCATTTCTCACTATATATATGTAGGATTGGCCTCCATTGTCATTGTACATATCTAGATTCATATATGCAACCTCATCACTCTTTCTGTCAACACCCAGATTTTTAATCCCAGATGCCTGTTATGCCATACATCGCAATCCCAGGATTGCCATTTTTGCTAGACATAACAGATTTGGATATCACAGTACATCATCCATTACAAACCATACATAAGGTCTTACACAAATAAGGATCTCATGATCCAGTTCTTAATACAACTCAAGCAGCGGAAATAATGTAATAGTAACAATAGCGTAGGCGAAGCTCCATCTTCGGGGTCACAGGCAATGCTGACGATGGGAGATGATCCTAGTTGTCATAACCTTCCTGTGGTCCATCATACTGATACTCCTCTTCATAGTCTGGCCACGGGAATAGCCAGGGACAAAGCCATGAGTACCCTTCAAGTACTCGCAAACTAATACTAACAAGTTAAGTGGGTTTTTGTAGTAGGACACTAAGCTCTAGGGTTGTTTTGCAAAAAGCCAGATTTACCTCTACTAAGTTCAGAAGCAAAGAAAGCTAGTTGAAGTTTCATAACACCTAAGTGGGAACTTGAATTTCATATCACAACCCTGTTGTGGTCAAGTCAAAGTCTCAATTCATTTCACAAGTCATTTTGAAAACATCTGACGGGGGAACAGTATGGCCACTCCAACTGTCCATAACCGCGGACGCGGCTATTCGAATAGTTTGACACTCTGCAGAGATTATACACTTTCACCACAACATTCGATACATCCGTCAGGAACAAATGATGAATTCACCATACTCAGTATGCGGATAATCAATCCTAACCTTTCAATTACACGCCCTAGTATAGGCACCTCTCCTGTGAGTTTGGCCTCCCAACCATGACCAACAGTCATCTTGGGTACTGCACAGGTGGACAATCTTCACAAGGTATCCTCAGCTAAGACCTTGGCCACGAGGGAACACATACTAAGGTATATAAATTTCTAGTCAAGCCCTACCCAATTTTCGGGTATTGTGGTTGTACGGTAAAATTGGGATGGTATCGCATCCAGACAACCATCATTTTTATCAAGGGCTAAGGCTCATGCCTCAACATTTTCATCATCAAAATCATCTGGTGTTTGAGAACACATGTCAAAACATTTCAGTAGAATGACTCATCATTCTAGGGTTTTCATAACCATTTTCACCAAGTATTCCCATCTAAAGTTGATCAAGTTTTTATGCTTAGCACTAGCATCTACAAGTGGGGGTAAGTACTAATGAGGGGTGGTAAGCAGTGGAGATGAACTAAGTTCAATCTCATGCCTTAGGATGATATCAAGATTATCTAACTTAGGCCAAATTTTATGCTCTTTATGCTACCTTCAATTATCTTTCTAGAATCTACAAGTCACATAAGTAAACTCTAAGAGAAACTTTCGTAGAGAACATGAAGTATTAAAATTGTAGGTAAAACTAGGGTTGGGTATCATCCAAGGTGTCTAACCAAGCATGCTTAAGGCATTGCATAGGTTATATAACTTTCATAGTTGCAAGTGTTAACTTGCAAGGTTTCAAGTATTGGCTTGCATAAGTATCAGTATAAGCTTGCTAGGTTGCAAGTGTTAGCTTGCCTTGTGCAGAGCAGTAGTTGAAGTTCTCCTCAGCTTCTTCCTCGTAGTATCCTCCTTCCTCCTCGTATCCTTGGTCGTACTAGCGTCTATAAATAAATACGAGGTACACAATCACCAAACAATACTTAACTAATTTCAATCATCACACAAAGGTGCACTATAGATGATCTAGCATCATCACTTAACATTACTAGATTAACGCATTTTGTCCTATTTATTTTAATTTGAGAAATGTAATTTCTACTCATTGAAAAACTACCTAAGATTTAGTATTCTCCAACTCAAACATGGGATCATGTTGACACATGTCATCACCACATATTTCAGTACATGGGAATGTGATTTAAAGTGGGGTCACAATTGAATAAGGTTTAACCTTTTTATTTTAAATAAATAAAGTGACTAGAAATGTCTATGTGGCATTCTTTTATTACTTGAATATTATTCCTGTAGTGAAACCCATATGTTTTTATATAGTCTGAAAGGTATGATCAAATGTGATTTTTGAGAGTTGGAATCAACTCAAAATCTCTTATGGTTGAAATTTGAAATATGTTTGAATGCAGAAAAGCTTTTGACTTGTTATTTTTACCAAGGTTGATCTACAGATCCAAATGGTTTGAATCCAACGGGCTTGGATTAAGCATTTCAGTGCCTTTCTAACAAAATTGGTTTCATGCATTTTGGTTCAGTGAATCGAGTTGGGTTGATTTTTGAAACTAGGTACAGAATTGTGTTTGAAATAAATAGAAAAATCTAAATTCAAACGGCTGGGTCGCGCGGGAGACGATAATGGGCTGGCCCACTATGCACAGCGCTTACGCGGGCTCGTTAAGTGGCTGTCCCCACGCGTCAGTGAGATGGGGAGGTGCGAAGCGGTACGGGGCAACGTGGACCGTGGGATCTAGTTATAATCTAACGACTCTGGTTCATCGTCCACGTCGGGCAGCGCCGGCGAGACAGAACCCTAACACGGAAGGTGGGGGTCGTGGGAGGCTCACCGGGGCTTAGGCAAGGGTCGGCGACGGGGGCAAACGATGAAGTCGACGACGGCGGTTCTCCTGGTACCAGCAGCTCCTCTTGGGGCAGCTCCAAATCGACGGCTCCCTTCTTCTCCAGCAGCGGCGGGCTCCAGCCAAATTCCGGCGATGCGCTGCTCGCCTTGCTCCGGGAAGAAGTGGGAAGTATCAGTGAGAGGTGGGGAGTGAGATGGTGTGGCGAATTCGAGCAGTGGAGGCCTCTAGTTATAGTGGCAAGAGGGGACCGACAGGCGCGGGCTGAGCTCGTCGTGGTCGACGGCACAGAGGGCTACTGGCATGGGCGACGGTAGGGGGCGGTGCTGTGCTCCCTCGCGAAGCTCAACGACGTGGTGGCGAGGCATGGGGCGGTGTTGATTGGTCGGAACGCTTTGACGCTCTAGGCGGGTCCGACGGAGGTTTTGATGGCGCACAGCGCGCGTGGTCCGCGCGGAGGCGAACGGGCATGTCTGGCGGGGTGCTGGGGTGCTGGTGATCATCCCTGCAAGCGGCGAGGGCGGCGCGCGGTCTGTGAGTGCTGGTTGAGCGTGGTGCATGGGTGCGCTCTCGGCATGGTCGCAGAGAGGTTTGGCATGGCCTGGGCATGTGGTCCAAGGGATGGCATTGCTCGGGGCTGGGACAGGGAGTGGCGGTGGATAGTGCTGCATGTCCCAGACAAGGTTGGCGAGGCTTGTGCGGCCTCTAGCTCGCTGGCGACAATGGGGTGGCAATGGTGCTCTCGGCATGCTTAGCATTGATGGCTAGGCTTGCTCACAGTGGTGCTAAAGATTGTCAAAGAGGATAGATGATCTACTAAGGGCTATTTGCAACCAGAGAGGGAACAAGTTAGGCCAAAATCACTTCACACTATGGTGTTTAGGATTTGTTTGATTTGAATCTGCAAGGTGTTTGAGGAAATGGCCGCAAGAAACTTTCTTTTGAATTTTGAAAAGATTTTTTGTGGGTGTGCTAGGCATGTACAAAGGATTCTGTGGATGCTTGGGTTTTGAAAATTGAGCTGGTTTGAGTGGGTTTTGAAATAGTGGGATCTTCTCCTATGAGATAGATTCAATTTTAAACTGTCATTTAAACTTAGCATTTGAATGTTTTTGGAAGATCACAAAGTGGGCCTTGGTACCTCATTATGTGTTCTAACAAGGGGTGCAAAGATACATAAATGTTTCTGTTAGGTTTTGTATACTATGGATAGCCAAAGTAGGCATGAGAGTTAATTTGGCCAAAATGACCATTCACTTAGTTTATTCATTTTGAGTTGTTTGTCTTTGGGAAAAGTTTGGGGATTGTTTAGATGATGTTTATTTCACCTAAGAATCCTTTTACAAGCAAAGGAACATAGAATCATGGAAATTCAAAAGAATCCAAATTTTAAACACACATACATATGAATGCTTCCATATTTTTAGTTGGGAAAGTTTTTGTTAACCCAAATTTTGATGACTAGAGTTTGATGATCCAAGCTTAATATTTTTGGGATGTTACAAACCTTCCCCCCTTAAACAAAATCTCGTCCCGAGATTTGAAAAAGGACGAAAAAGATTACCTAGGATTTGAAGAGATCGGGAAACTCTATCCTGATGTGATCTTCGCGCTCCCAGGTAGCTTCCTCTTCCGTGTGGTTGCTCCACTGAATCTTGAGAAATTGATGCTTCGGGTCCTGGTGGTTCAGAAAGCTTCTTCCAAAATACGGATGGGTACTTCGGGATAGGTCAGGTCATCGTTGATCTCTATGGTCCGATGATCAATGTTCTTGAAAACTTCAGTCTTCTCCGGAACTTCGAGGCACTTGCGAAGTAACGAGATATGGAACACATTGTGCACGGCTGACATTTCTTCCGGCAGTTCCAATTGATACGACACTTCTCCTCAACGGTTCAGAATCTTGAAGGGTCCGATATATCTGGGGGCTAACTTTCCCTTTAGTTGAAAACGTGCATTCCTTTCAATGGTGACACTTTCAGGTACACAAAATCTCCGATGTTGAAGACGAGGTCTCGACGTCTCTTATCGGCGTAACTCTTCTATCTTGACTAGGCGGTCTTGAGGTGCTCATGAATCTTGTGAACTTTCTCTTCTGCTTCTCGTACGATGTCGGGTCCGAAAATCTGACTCTCTCCTACTTCCGACCAGTTCAAAGGGGTGCGACACTTCCTTCCATACATGAATTCAAATGGGGACATTTGCAAACTAGCTTGATAACTGTTGTTGTACAAAAATTCTGCGAAAGGCAGACAGTCTTCCCATTTTGATCCATACTCTAACACACATGCTCTCAACATATCTTCGAGTATTCGATTTACTCGCTCGGTTTGTCCGTCAGTCTGGGGGTGATAAGTTGTGCTGAAATCCAGTAGGGTTCCTAAACCTTCTTGGACTTTCTTCCAAAATCTCGAGGTAAACTGAGTTCCTTGATCCAATATGATGTTCTTGGGGACTCCGTGCAAACTGACGATTCTAGCGATGTATAACTCCACTAGCTTCGAATTCTGGTATGTGGTCTTGACTGGTAAGAAATGGGCTACTTTGGACAATCTGTCAACTATGACCCAAATAGAGTTATTTCCCCTACTAGAAGTAGGTAATCTGGTGATAAAGTCCATTCCAACAGAATCCCATTTCCATTCCGGAATTTGCAGGGGTTGCAACAATCCTGCGGGTCTTTGATGTCCAACCTTGACTCGCTGACATATATCACACTTGGTGATATAGCTTCCGATTTCTCTCTTCATCTTATGCCACCAAAATTGTTCTTTCAAATCCTGATACATCTTTGTTCCTCCGGGGTGGATAGAATAAAGAGTATCATGAGCTTCCTTCAGAATAACTTCTTTCAACTCTGAATCTGCTGGTACACAAAGACGTCCTTTGTACCACAGAACTCCTTCTTCGTCTTCGGTGAATCCAGGTACCTTGCCTGTACCAATACGACGTTTTATTCCGTCGATGCTAGCATTTCCTTTCTGGGCCTCTTTGATCTGGCTGATCAAAGTGGGTTGAAGTTCTATGCTAGCCAAAAATTCTTCACTCACTAATTCCATTCAGAAATCTTCCATCTCTTTGTGCAGGATTGGTTGCTCCTTCAAAATCATGGAGTTCAAGCGGCACGGCAATCTGCTACCACGTTGGCTTTACCGGGGTGATAGTGAATGTCCAGGTCGTAATCCTTGATTAGTTCAATCCATCTTTGTTGCCTCATATTCAGCTCCTTCTGAGTGAATATATACTTCAGGCTCTTGTGATCTGAATAAATCTCACAACGGTTTCCCATCAGGTAATGCCTCCATTTCTTCAAGGCTAGAACTACGGCTGTGAGTTCGAGGTCATGGGTTGGGTAGTTTTGTTCATGCTGCTTTAGTTGTCGGGATAGATAACATATAACTTTGCCTTCTTGCATTAGCACACATCTGAGACCGATCTTGGATGCGTCACAATACACGTCAAAGGGCTTCGTGATATCCGACATGATCAATATTGGGGCTAAAATCAATCTTCTCTTGAGTTCTTGAAAACTCGCTTCACATTTGACTGTCCATTCAAACTTCTTGTCCTTCTTCAGCAATTGGGTCATGGGTCTGGCGCTACTCGAGAATCCTTCTACGAACTTGCGGTAGTATCCCGCCAATCCGAGAAAGGCACAAACTTGGGTTTGAGTGGTGGGGGCTTGCCAATCTTCGACATCTTTCACCTTTGCAGGGTCAATGGCAATTCCTCCGGCTGATACAATGTGGCCGAGGAATCCTACCTCCTGTAACCAGAATTCACATTTGCTAAACTTGGCATACAACCGATGCTCTCTAAGGGTTCCAAGAATGGTCCTTAGGTGTAGCTCATGTTCTTCTTCTGACTTGGAATAAATCAGAATGTCGTCAATGAAAACAACGACAAACCTATCCAGGAAGTCCATAAAAATCTTATTCATGAGATTCATGAAATAAGCGGGGGCATTGGTTAATCCAAAAGACATGACAGTATACTCGTATAATCCATATCTGGTGGTAAAGGCAGTCTTTGGAATATCCTCTGCGCAAATCTTGAGTTGATGATAGCCAGTTCTAAGATCAATCTTAGAAAACACTTTGGCACCGGTCAACTGGTCAAACAAGTCTTCTATCTTGGGCAATGGGTACTTGTTCTTGATAGTGACATCATTCAACTTCCGATAATCCGTACACAAACGGTTACCTCCATCTTTCTTGTCCACAAACAAAACAGGTGATCTCCATGGTGACGCACTTGGTTGAATCAATCCAATTTCCAACATGGCATCTAGTTGCTTCTTTAGTTCTGCTAGTTCAGATGGGTTCATACTATATGACCTCTGGGCTATGGGTCCTGTAGTTCAATGATAAACTCGATATCCCGATCTAGGGGCATACTGGGCAAAACATCTGGAAATACAGCGGGGTATTCACAGACTATCCGGACTTGGTCAATGGTAGGTTGGGCTATACTCTTGTTGCACTTGAATTGACGAGGTAAGGTTTCAGATACATGCTCAACTGATATTCCGGCTGTACTGGTCATGGTTATGGCTTTCTTGGCACAATCAATTAATCCTTTATGTTCGGACATCCAATCCATTCCTAGTACTACTTCCAAACCTTTAGTTCCGAGTATGATCAGATTAGCATAAAAATCTATGCCATGGATTCGGATAGGGACGACTTTGCAAATTTGCCTCGCTTTGGTGGTTGAACCGGGGATTTGAACAATCATAACATGCTTTAGTTTGGTTGGTTGAATCTTACTAGTGCACGCAAATTCTTCGGTGACAAATGAATGCGATGCGCCAGAATCAAACAACACTCTAGCAAGTATTGAATTAACAAAAAACATACCCAGCACGACATCTGGTGCTTCCTGGGCTTCTTCAGCATGCATGAGAAAAAGACGGCTGTTGCGGTTGAGCGAATTCCCTAGGGCAAACCTTCTTCCGGGCTGAACACGACGCTGCTGCTGAGCTGGGGCATTTGCATTGGGGGTTGCGGCATTCTTCTTGGGGCACTCGTTGGAGTAGTGACCCTTATTTCCACAATCATAACAAGTCACTTACGACTTATCCTTTGCTGCAACAGGCACAGCATTGCTTCCAGTCCTTGGGACAATGTTAGTGTTGGTGGCAGCATTGTTGTTGTTGAACTTGGGTGGTGCACGGTTGAAATTGCCAGAGTTCCCGGGGTTGTTGTGATTTCCTCTGGGCCTTGGGTTTCCACGGTTGGGATAGGTTGGACGGTTCATTGTGGGTCTATTGGTTCTCGGGGCAAATCCGGGAGATGGCTTGGGCGATACTTTGGTGTTTGATGGTTTCCCGGCTGATGAATCATGCGGCGCTTTCGGTTCTCATTGGCTTGGTTGATCTTTCCTTCCATTTGAATGGCAGAGTTGACGAGGGCTTCAATATCAGCAAAGGGGATATTGACCAACACAGTCTACATCTCATCATGCAAACCATTCAGGAATCTTTCTTTCTTCTTGGCTTTAGTGTTAATCTCATCCGGGGCATACCTAACTAATGACAAGAATTTGTCACGGTATTCCACTATGGTCATCCTTCCTTGCTTCAGTTCTCTGAATTCATCTCTCATCCTCTTGATCAAACCTGGTGGCACATGGGTTCTGCTGAACTTGACCTTGAATTCCTCCCAGGTCATCATCTGTCCTCCGGTCATTGCACGAACGTTGTTCCACCATGCTCTTGCATCTCCGGCTAAATAGTGGGTGGCGAACATAACTTTCTCGTTGGCTTCCACTCCTGCGACTTCCAGATTGTTTTCCATGGTCTGTAACCAATCATCTGCGTCTAAGGGTTCTTCCGACTTAGTGAAAACAGGTGGGTTGGTGTTCTGGAAATTCTTGAGCTTAGATCCATGGTTGTCCTGATTTCCTTGGCCTTGATTGTTGTGGGCCAGCTGAGCTATCTGCTGAAGGGTGGCTAAGTTGGCTTGACGTTCTGCTCTTTCAGCTTCACGGTCAGAAACCAACATTTGCAGGATCTGCAACATAGGGTCCGGGGATGAACCACTTCCTCCGCGAGGCATCTGAAGATTGAGATAGATCATGAGAAAAGAGGGAAATTTCTAAGGTTTCGTGACTTTGGAAAGTTTTTAAAGTTTGTCTCAGATTTTCTAGCAACTCGCTTTTCATTCATTCATTCATAGCACACGATACAACAGACACCACAACAAAGGAAAACAGATGGTTTTAAGAACCATTCTGGAAACTACGATACAGTGGGACCGAATACCATTCACTAATGCTAGTGCTCAAGTGCTACTACTCCTTGGAGTCGGTGTAATCATCATCCTCATCATCGTCATCGATGAAGGCGAAGTCCTCCTCATCGGTGAAGAAGTCCATGGCCTGATCCACCAGGAAGTCATCATCATCGCTGAGATAGGAGTAGGGGTCTCCACGAAGATCTTCTCTGGAATTCTCCCTTTCCTCCAACTACATGTCTCTCTCGTGGATGGTCTCCTCCAAATCCAAGATACGGTGGCGAAGACGGGCAATGATGCGCTCCTTCTTGTCGAGCTGACAGCGACGAGACTTGTGATCCTTCACTAGCATGGCGATGGTCTGATCCTTCATCTTGACGATGGCGGACTTGTAGTTGGAGTAGTCACTGGCATTGTCCAACTCCTGCTGACAATCATACATCATGAAGCTAAGGTGGTCCAACTGAGTCTTCAACTCGGGGTGATGTGGGGCTTCCAGTTGCTGTCCCATAGCATCACGCCTTGGGTAAAACTCAAAGCGGGCACCCTTGATCTAATTGATACTCTGCCCACACAGACGTGCAAGACCTTCCTGCATGGCCCTGGCAAGTCCATCTAGCCAATTATTCTCTCTTAAGGTGAACTGAATTCCCTCTGCAGTGGCAGGTTCAATCTTTCCTCTGAGACTTGCAACAACTAGCCACTGCAGATCTTCTCCTCCTTGATCATTGATCTGAGCGCCGAAGAACTCGGGGTGCGGACGCTCCAGAAGTTCCGAAAGCTGGTCCAAGTCACGCTCAAAGATGAGTTCTCCTCCATTCCCCAACTGATAAAACTTGTTGTACTTCACGTCCATCTATAAGAATATAGGATGAGTAAGTTAGTAGAGTGATCAAGTGTGTCAAATTTTATGTATTTTGTAAGAGTTTTTGAGGAACATTAATTTTCATGAAAGAATCAAAGTGATAAGAATGGGAATAAGTTTTTGTAAATGCTATCTTGCTTTGATTTTGAAACTAAGTTTTTGATTCGAACGTCCATTATAACTGGGGTCTCCTATGGTCAGGATGGCTCTGATACCAACTTGTCAACACCCGGATTTTTAATCCCAGATGCCTGTTATGCCATACATCGCAATCCCAGGATTACCATTTTTGCGATACATAACAGATTTGGATATCACAGTACATCACCCATTACAAACCATACATAAGGTCTTACACAAATAAGGATCGCATGATCCAGTTCTTAATACAACTCAAGCAGCGGAAATAACGTAATAGTAACGATAGCGTAGGCGAAGCTCCATCTTCGGGGTCACAGGCAATGCTGACGATGGGAGATGATCCTAGTTGTCGTAACCTTCCTGCGGTCTATCATCCTGATACTCCTCTTCATAGTCTGGCCACGGGAATAGCCAGGGACAAATCCATGAGTACTCTTCAAGTACTCGCAAACTAATACTAACAAGTTAAGTGGGTTTTTGTAGTAGGACACTAAGCTCTAGGGTTGTTTTGCAAAAATCCAGATTTACCTCTACTAAGTTCAGAAGCAAAGAAAGCTAGTTGAAGTTTTATAACACCTAAGTGGGAACTTGAATTTCATATCATAACCCTGTTGTGGTCAAGTCAAAGTCTCAATTCATTTCACAAGTCATTTTGAAAACATCTGAGGAGGAACAGTATGGCCACTCCAACTGTCCATAACCACGGACGCGGCTATTCGAATAGTTTGACACTCTGCAGAGATTGTACACTTTCACCACAACATTCGATACATCCATCAGGAACAAATCCTGAATTCACCATACTCAGTATGCGGATAATCAATCCTAACCTTTCAATTACACGCCTTAGTATAGGCACCTCTCTTGTGAGTTTGGCCTCCCAACCATGACCAACTGTCATCTTGGGTACTGCACAGGTGGAAAATATTCACAAGGTAGCCTCAGCTCATACCTTGGCCGCAAGGGAACCCATACTAAGGTATATAAATTTCCAGTCAAGCCCTACCCAATTTTCGGGTATTGTGGTTGTACGGTAAAATTGGAATGGTATCGCATCCAGACAACGATCAGTTTTATCAAGGGCTAAGGCTCATGCCTCAACATTTTCATCATCAAAATCATCTGGTGTTTGAGAACACATGTCAAAACATTTCAGTATAATGACTCATCATTCTAGGGTTTTCATAACCATTTTCACCAAGTATTCCCATCTAAAGTTGATCAAGTATTTATGCTTAGCACTAGCATCTACAAGTGGGGGTAAGTACTAATGAGGGGTGGTAAGCAGTGGAGATTAACTAAGTTCAATCTCATGCCTTAGGATGATATCAATATTATCTAACTTAGGCCAAATTTTATGCTCTTTATGCTACCTTCAATTATCTTTCTAGAATCTACAAGTCACTTAAGTAAACTCTAAGAGAAACTTTGGTAGAGAACATGAAGTATTAAACTTTTAGGTAAAACTAGGGTTGGGTATCATCCAAGGTGTCTAACCAAGCATGCTTAAGGAATTGCATAGGTTATATAACTTTCATCTTTGCAAGTGTTAACTTGCAAGGTTTCAAGTATTGGCTTGCATAAGTATCAGTATAAGCTTGCTAGGTTGCAAGTGTTAGCTTGCCTTATGCAGAGCAGTGGTTGAAGTTCTCCTCGGCTTCTTCCTCGTAGTATCCTCCTTTCTCCTCGTATCCTTGGTCGGTACTAGTGTCTATAAATAAATATGAGGTACACAATCACCAAACAATACTTAACGAATTTCAATCATCACACAAAGGTGCACTATAGATGATCTAGCATCATCACTTAGCATTACTAGATTAACGCATTTTGTCCTATTTATTTTAATTTGAGAAAAGTAATTTCTACTCATTGAAAAACTACCTAAGATTTAATATTCTCCAACTCAAACATGGGATCATGTTGACACATGTCATCACCACATATTTCAGTACATGGGAATGTGATTTAAAGTGGGGTCACAATTTAATAAGGTTTAACCTTTTTATTTTAAATAAATAAAGTGACTAGAAATGCCTATGTGGCATTCTTTTATTACTTGAATATTATTCCTGTAGTGAAACCCATATGTTTTTATATAGTCTGAAAGGTATGATCAAATGTGATTTTTGAGAGTTGGAATCAACTCAAAATCTCTTATGGTTGAAATTTGAAATATGTTTGAATGCAGAAAAGCTTTTAACTTGTTATTTTTACCAAGGTTGATCTACAGATCCAAATGGTTTGAATCCAACGGGCTTGGATTAAGCATTTCAGTGCCTTTCTAACAAAATTGGTTTCATGCATTTTGGTTCAGTGAATCCAGTTGGGTTGATTTTTGAAACTAGGTACAGAATTGTGTTTGAAATAAATAGAAAAATCTAAATTCAAACTGCTGGGTAGCGCGGGAGACGATAATGGGCTGGCCCACTATGCACAGCGCTTACACGGGCTGGTTAAGTGGCTGTCCCCACGCGTCAGTGAGACGAGGAGGTGCGAAGCGGTACAGGGCAACGTGGACCGTGGGATCTAGTTCTAATCTAACAGCTCTGGTTCATCGTCGACGCCGGGCAGCGCCGGCGAGACAGAACCCTAACACGGCAGGTGGGGGTCGTGGGAGGCTCACCGGGGCTCAGGCGAGGGTCGGCGACAGGGGCGAATGATGAAGTCGACAACGGCGGTTCTCCTGGTACCGACAACTCATCCTGGGGCGGCTCCAATTGACGGCTCCCTTCTTCTGTAGCAGCGGCGGGCTCCAGCCAAATTCTGGCGATGTGCTGCTCGCCTTGCTCCGGGAAGAAGTGGGAAGTATCAGTGAGAGGTGGGGAGTGAGATGGTGTGGCGAATTCGAGCGGTGGAGGCCTCTATTTATAGTGGCAAGAGGGGACCGACGGGCGCGGGCTGAGCTCGCCGTGGTCGACGGCACAAAGGGCTACTGGCATGGGCGACGGTAGGGGGTGGTGTTGTGCTCCCTGGCGAAGCTCAACGGCGTGGTGGCGAGGCGTGGGGCGGTGCTGATCGGTCGGAACGCTTCGACGCTCTAGGCGGGTCCGACGGAGGTTTTGATGGCGCACAGCGCGTGGTCCGCGCGGTGGCGAATGGGCATGTCTGGCGGGGTGCTGGTGATCATCCCTGCAAGCGGCGAGGGTGGCGCGCGGTATGTGGGTGCTGGTCGAGCGTGGCGCACGGGTGCGCTCTCGGCATGGTCGTAGAGAGGTTTGGCATGGCATGGGCATGTGGTCCAGGGGCTGGCATTGCTCGGGGCTGGGACAGGGAGTGGCAGTTTACGGTGCTGCATGTCCTAGACAAGGTTGGCGAGGCTAGTGTGGCCTCTAGCTTGCTGGCGACAATGGGGTGGCAATGGTGCTCTCGGCATGCTTGGCATTGATGGCTAGGCTTGCTCACAGTGGTGCTAAAGATTGTTAAAGAGGCTAGATGATCTACTAAGGGCTATTTGCAACCAGAGAGGGAACAAGTTAGGCCAAAATCACTGCACACTATAGTGTTTAGGATTTGTTTGATTTGAATCTGCAAGGTGTTTGATGAAATGGCCGTAAGAAACTTTCTTTTGAATTTTGAAAAGATTTTTGGTGGGTGTGCTAGGCATGTACTGGGTATTATGTGGATGCTTAGGTTTTGAAAATTGAGCTGGTTTGAGTGGGTTTTGAAATAGTGGGATCTTCTCCTATGAGATAGATTCAATTTTAAACTGTCATTTAAACTTAGCATTTGAATGTTTTTGGAAGATCACAAAGTGGGCCTTGGTACCTCATTATGTGTACTAAAAAGGGGTGCAAAGATCCACAAATGTTTCTGTTAGGTTTTGAATGCAATGGATAGCCAAAGTAGGCATGAGAGTTAATTTGGCCAAAATGACCATTCACTTAGTTTATTCATTTTGAGTTGTTTGTCTTTGGGAAAAGTTTGGGGATTGTTTAGGTGATGTGTATTTCACCTAAGAATCCTTTTACAAGCAAAGGAACACAGAATCATGGCAATTCAAAAGAATCCAAATTTTAAACACACATACATATGAATGCTTCCATATTTTTAGTTGGGAAAGTTTTTGTTAACCCAAATTTTGATGACTAGAGTTTGATGATCCAAGCTTAATATTTTTGGGATGTTACACTTTCTCATGGCTTCCACCGTACCACTAACCCCCAGGAAGGCGGAGGCGCTTTGCGCCTCGAACTACCCCTGCCCGTCGGGCTACTTCGTCCCTGTCGGCTGTATGTTAAGCGCCGGAGGCGTGCCAGTTCCTCCTGTCCCTCTAGGTGTGGCGCGCCGGATGGCCATCACGAACCACTACTACTTCGAGCTCACGCCGGAGCAGCGGAGGAATCCCAACTGTCATCCCGAATATTTCTCGACTTGGGAAGCCTTCTTCGGGGATCGGCGTGAGAGGGCGCTCGCCAGGCACGAGGAGGATGGCCCACATCCTCCGAACTTCAACGAGGCCGGCCATCGGATCTGGTGGTGCGTCTGGACTTTCCAGAGCGTCATGGCCTATGACACGGCCGCCGACTCTAACCCCCGCATGCGCTACCCTCAAGTCAAGCCCACGCATACTCAGCCTTCAAGGTTCAACTACAGCGACCTCGACGACGACGGCCGCGGCGAGTACGATGACTACAGTGGCGAGTATTACAGGTGTAGGCAGGAGCATGACTGTATCACTCCAACATTCCAAAACAAGTTCGGCCGATTGTGACTTAATCTGGCCATGTATCTTAATTTTTCAGTTCTTCTATGTATCTTAATTTTGAGTCGTGCTTTATGTAACTTACTGTTAGTTGCGTTATGTACTTTAGTTCCAATTCTATCGTAATAAAAATTTCTTCCCGCCTATTATTTCCCACCCTTTTCTTCCCGCCCTTTTCCTCCCGCGCATTCCGCCCGCCCTTTCCCATTTGTTACTAGTTTGAATAGTTAGAATTTTATTTATTTTTAAACAAAAAATGTTTTAGGATTAATTATCCAAATGCAAACAATTTTCATGTTGAAAGTTTTGTCAGATTCCAAAGTATACAAAAGATGTAAATTTAAATATCTAAACAATTCAAAAATGTTAATACAAAAAAAATATGATTTTCTCTAATAAAATAGGGTTATATTCCTTTTCATATGCTTAATATTTCTGAAGTTCAAAGTTTTAGGGTTTGACTATTTTATTTTTGTCTTAATTGAATAATCAAAATTCATATGTAAGTGTTTTAATCATTTTGAAAATTTTCATCTACAGTAGCTATAAAATGTTTTTGTATGAATGGATAGATCTTATTTTTCTGAAAATTATGATATATTATTCATATTTTTCTAAGTTGAAATGAAAAAGATATGAATTTTCTAAATTTTATCCTATTTTTTGAATTAAAAATGCCCCCCTTTAATGTACGAAATAAATGCCCTCCCCTTTTAACACCGGTTCCAGCCACGAACCAGTGTTAAAGGTGGAGGTGCTGGAACCGGTGTTAAAGGGGGGGTGCTCGTGAAACGAATCCCCCCCTTAACACTGGTTCGTGGCTGAAACCGGTGCTAAAGGGGGGGTATAAAGGCGCGCGCCTTCCTCTTCCTCTCCCCCCAGCTAGAATTCGATCGAGCGCAGACAGGAGCAGAGGATCCGCGGCGGAGAAACAGAGACGCCGCCAGGCTGCTCGACCGCGCCTTCACCGTCCGTCGCCGCCGCGCCAGCGCCGTCCGCCACCCCCGTCCACTCGCAGAGCCGCCGCCGCGCTGCCGCCAGCAACTCTTGGAGCCGCCACCGCCAGCAACTCGCGGAGCCTCCGCCGCGTGCCGCCACTCGCCGTCGACCCCGCCATCCACGCCCGGTGCCGCCACTCCCCGTCGACCCCGCCGGCCGATCGAGAGTTTGCCGCCGGTGAGAGGGAGCTCCTTATTAATTTATATATATATATTTGATTGTTGTATATATTTGATTGTACATATATTGTTGTAAATATTTGATTGTACATATATTGTTGTATATAAATTGTTGTATGTATTTGATTGTTGTATATATATTGTTGTATGAATATATGCATATTTTGATTGAATATATAGTGTATGTATATCCGTCCGCCATCGACGACCACCACCACCATTGTCGTCGACCCTGACCTCCGATCCTCTGCCCTCGCTGAGCCTACACACGCGTCGAGGGTGCGTCGCCTATTTTAGGTAGCCCACGTCGTGCTGGTTCGAACCGCACACCCCCACGCATCCCCACTCTCGCCCTAGCGCCGCCAGTCACCGCCCTAGCACACCTCTCATTGTCAATAGCACATTATAACCATGCATTGTTAATCCGGGGTTTAGGGTTTCTCCGAATTAGAATTTTAATAGATGTATTACTGATATTTGTGTGATAATATTATTGTTTTAGAAACTATGGATCCACTCAGTAGAAACCTTGAAGAGGAAGAAATAATGGAGAACATGATCCACGGGGACACCTCACAATATCTGAACTTGGAGGGACATGATGACAGCTCAAGTAGTCATGGAGAAGATGATGACTGCGGTGAACGCACTTTAGTGATTACAAAGTTCGTCGAGGTATATGCATGGATTAAGCCTCTGCTGACTTGCACCGATTGATTTGTATATATGTACATGTATTAATTAATGCTTCTTTTTTCTTTTTTATATGTGTATAATAACAGTTGCTTAATTATTTATGTACTCGTATGTACCGATGATTTATGTGTATATCTCTCCCGATCGATCCCCCTCCCCCCACCCCGTCTCCGCCGCGCCGCAGAAATCCGCCCAAAACGGGGCGGCGGCAGAACTCTGCCGCGGCAGAGATTTAGACCGTTTTCCTGCCGCGGCAGATAACCTTTAACACCGGTTCGTGTTACGAACCGCTGTTAAGGGGGGGAGGGGGCTGAGCTCTGCGGCAGACCCACGTGCGCCACCCTTTAACAGCGGTTCGTATAAAAACCGCTGTTAAAGGGGGGGGGGGGGCTCTAACACCGAACTCTCAACAGCGGTTCTATAACCGCTGTTAGAGGGCCTTACAAACCGGTGTTAGAGATCACCGTGTGCACTAGTGATTGACGGAAAAATTGTACATTTGGCCGTGCTTTTCTATGGGTAGATCGGATGCTCGAAGATTTACAAATGCTATGTCACGATAGAATTAGCAGCACATACGGGCACAATCCTGCACAATCTCATTCCTGATGATATGCAACAACGGGCATGGTCAATCCGCTCTAGAAACCGATGAAAAAAAGAAATCAAGTGTTACATAGATCGCACGGAAATAAATTCAGATATATTTTCTCAATTTTCTAAAAAGGATTTGCTTTGCAACTATTTGGCTCTAGCTATATGGATTTGCTGCAACATTGTTACTTCTGAAACATTCTTACAACGAAGGTCTCTTCATTATAATGAAACAGCTATTAATCATTTCAGCTATGTACTGCAGGATAGGTGATCAAGTTAATGTTGGATCAGTTACAATCGTGACATTCATAAGCAGCTTTAGATCAATGGTCAGATCTTAGTTCTTTTCTAGATTTATTTTTACATACCTTTGCCTGTCTTCTTTCTTTTCCTTATATTGAACTTCACTTTGCAGGCTTGGCCAATCTGCTTTGAGGCCAAGCTTTTGGCTGATCTGCTTCGAGGATATTCGTTGTCAAATTTTAATAGTCTGCTGCTTCTACCAAGTTCCAGCCGAGCTACCTGCAATTTCAGATTATGTGGATGGCTACCTAGCTGGCACTAATGATGCCTAAATCGGTGCTAAAAGTGGTCTTGATGGTTTTGATTTATTTGATATTCTAAAATTGTGTACCTTGAGTCCAAATATTCTTGTAATTATATATAGATAGAACTTGTGTAATATGAAATTATTATTAAGGTTTTTCAACTTGTTAGATCCAACTTTTGATTTGCCATTGCTACCTCAGGAACTTGGATGTGCCTGCCCACATAGAGCTGCTTCGTTTAGTCTTTATTACAAGCTTCAGAGGCTACTCACACCTAGTATTGTCGGGATTACTTCTAAATGATGTCTCAGACATTTTTTTCAAAAAACAGAAGATGGAACTGGTAAGGTACAGTTCCTTTCAGATCCATAGAATCCGCAAGTGGTCAAAAGCTTTTGGCTCAATGTTTTGTGATCTTTCACGCCAAGTTCAAATGAGGCTTGTTGGAATTTTGGCCCAATTAGTCTAGCCCATTTTCCATTTCAATAATTCCTGAAAATCCTAGAGGCCCATGTGGCTCATTCATGCAAGGCAAAAGCTGGGAGAAATGTTTAGTCCCACATTGCTAGTTGAGTGGAAATTGGACCAGCTTATAATGTGAGCTCTCCTACCACTTGGTAAAAGAATGAGAAGGAGAAGGAGAGAGTTCCACACGCGCGCTCCTCCTCCTCCTTGCTTGCCTCGTCACAACGCGCGCCGCGGGTTGCGGGAATCTCGCCGAGCCAAGCTTTATTTTGCCACGCATGAATGGTATATGAAAAGTCGTACAGAAGTTGAAACATTTTGGACTTTTAATACGAGCTAAATAAATATGAACTGAGTGGAGGCTGCCCGGTGGGCTGCTGCCTGTTCGTTTCATCTTCAGCGCAGCCTATCTGCCTACCCCTCTATGTCTATATAAGAGAGAGGTCGCGCCTCCTCTTAGATACACTGCCACAAACCCTTAGCGCCTCCAGTTCCAGATCACTGGGCTACTTAGATCTTCCCCATTCCGTCTTGTGGCGTGCACCGCGAGCCGGGACAGTAGGCCTTCGAGACCCCACTGCTTCGAGTCCTGTACGGGAGAAGGGCGATAATATTTTTGAGGAGCGCTATCGGCGCGACTACTGGCTTCATCACGGACTCCCTCTCGGATACCGATTGCGCTGACATCTTCCCCAACGAGGACTTCTTCCCCGACATCAGCACCATCTTCCTCGACGACATGGCTAACGACGGTGCCAACGCGAACACCGGCGGTTCCTCTTCTGCTGCCGCTGCCATGTATGTTTTTTATCAATCTTGTTCTGATCGCATCTCAAGACTTATGTCTTGCAGTCTGTTTGGTTACCTGTCTTAATATGTTTTCGCTATTTCACATGATTAGTATTTTGTCTTTTATTCTAATCATGTTTTATCTAGCGTTTATTATAGGTAACTCGCTTGGTAAATTGCTCTATTTTTCAACAATCCAAAAACCTTATTTCAGGCAATTTTCCCCAAGTGGCTTTGTTGCTTCTATGAAGCCACCTGTGTTCGAAGGTGTGAATTACAAACGATGCGTGCGAGATCAGTGCTCTGGTTTCAGACCATGAGCTGCTATGACTCTATCTATGGCGCACCTGAGGGAGAACTTAATCCCGCTCAGGAAGAGGCGTTCCAAAAACTTGATACCACTTTCAAGGCTGCCTTGATCAGCATTCTTGGCGACAATATTGTCGATTCATATCTGTCATGTAGCAATGGCAAGGATATGTGGGATGCGCTCGAGAGAAAATTTGGAGTCTCCGATGCTGGCAGTGAACTGTATGTCATGAAACAATTCTATGACTATAAGATGGTTGAAGACCGCCCCATTGTGGAGCAGGCTCATGAGATACAGTCACTTGCCAGGGAGCTTGAGCACTTCACTTGTGTGTTACCGGACAAGTTTGTTTTCGGAGGCATCATTGCCAAACTTCCCCAGTCATGGAGGAATTTTGCTACTTCTCTGAAGCACAAGAGACAAGAGTTCTCCGTGACGGATCTCATTGGGACTCTTGATGTGGAAGAGAAGGAGAGAGCAAAAGACACACGTGCTCGAGGTACCGAGGAAGGTTCTAATGCCAACCTGGTACAGAAAAGGAACTTCCAGCCTCACAAGTTCAAGAACAAAGGCAAGTTTGATGACAAAGGAAAGTTCGATGGAAAGAACAAGGCCTCACAGTCCACCGACTTCAAGAAGAAGACTGATAAGAGGAAAGGTGCTTGTCATGTGTGCGGTGATCCTAATCATTGGGCTCCTGCTTGTCCCAACCGCTTTAACAAGCGCCAGCATGGGAAGGGCAGCAAGACTGCTAATGTTGTCATGGGCGACGTTGGGATGAAAGATGTTGGGTATGGTATATTACCTACTGTTCTTTCATTATGTCATTCTCCTGACTGGTGGATTGACACGGGCGCTAATGTACATGTCTGTTCTGATATTTCCATGTTTTCTTCGTATCAGGTCAGAGGGACTCAAACCGTGTTGACGGGGAACGACTCGCATGCTTCTGTTCATGGTGTTGGTACGGTCGATCTGAAGTTCACTTCGGGAAAGACCATGCGCCTGATGATGTGCATCATGTTCCCTCAATAAATAAAAATCTTGTTAGCGGATCTCTTCTGTGTCGAGATGACTACAAGATTGTATTCGAGTCCAATAAATTTGTAATTTTGAAGTATGAAACCTTTGTTGGTAAAGGCTATGAGTGCGGAGGCTTGTTCCGCTTATCTCTGTCAGACATTTGTAATAAAGTTGTTAATCATATTTACACGATTTTTGAATCAAATGTCTGGCACTCTCGTCTTTGTCATATTAATTTTGGTTGTATGACGCGGCTAGCCAAAATGAATTTAATCCCTGATTTCTCAACTGTTAAGGGATCTAAGTGCCAAGTCTGCATGCAAGCTAAACAACCTCGCAAGTCACATACGACTGCAGAAATGAGAAATTTAACACCACTAGAGCTCATACATTCTGATCTTTGTGAGATGAATGGTGTGTTGAAAAAAGGTGGAAAGAAATATTTCATGACTTTTATCGATGACTCTACGAGATATTGTCATGTGTATCTTCTGAAATCAAAAGATGAGGCTTGAGTTTCTTCAAAATCTATAAAGCTGAGGCAGAAAATCAACTTGGTCGAAAGATTAAGAGGCCTAGGTCTGATCGTGGTGGAGAGTATTTTTCCAACGAGCTTGATTCCTTTTGTGCGGAACATGGCATAATTCATGAGAGGATGCCTCCCTACTCACCCCAGTCAAATGGAGTAGCCGATGGTTGCGGGAATCTCGCCGAGCCGAGCTTTATTTTGCCATGCATGAATGGTATATAAAAAGTCGTACAGAAGTTGAAACATTTTGGACTTTTAATACGAGCTAAATAAATATGAACTGAGTGGAGGCTTCCCGGTGGGCTGCTGCCTGTTCGTTTCAACTTATGTCCGTTCGTTTCATCTTCAGCGCAGCCTGTCTGCCTACCCCTCTATGTCTATATAAGAGAGAGGTCACGCCTCCTCTTAGATACACCGTCACAAACCTTAGCGCCTCCAGTTCCAGAGCACTGCGCTACTTAGATCTTCCCCATCCCGTCTTGTGGCGTGCACTGCGAGCCGGGACAATAGGCCTCCGAGACCCCACTGTTTCGAGTCCTGTACGGGAGAAGGGCAATAAGGTTTTTGGGGAGCTCTATCGGCGCGACTACTGGCTTCATCACGGACTCCCTCTCGGATACCGATTGCACCGACATCTTCCCCAACGAGGACTTCTTCCCCGACATCAGCACCCTCTTCCTCGATGACATGGCTAACGACGGTGCCAACACGAACACCGGCGGTTCCTCTTCTATTGCCGCTGCCATGTATGTTTGCTTTATCAATCTTGTTCTGATCGCATCTCAAGACTTATGTCTTGTAGTCTGTTTGGTTACCTGTCTTAATATGTTTTCGCTATTTCACATGATTAGTATTTTGTCTTTTATTCTAATCATGTTTTATCTAGAGTTTATTATAGGTAATTCGCTTGGTAAATTGCTCTATTTTTCAACAAGGCTACAAGGATTATACTTAATTATGCGGCCTTTCTATCATTGAAGACACATAGCCCTGTTCACCTTTAGTTATTGTCCTGGTACTTTCTGATTGATTTAAGCTCGAGCCAACCGCCCTACCGACCTATTTACTGCCTGACTCATTAGCAAAAATTCATACATGTCTTGGTGGTTCAAGCAACATACTACATTTTTTTTAGTTCTATGTAAACTATGATATAACGACATACAAGGTTTTTTTTGCTAAAACACTCTCTCGCTTTCGGCCTCGGCGCCGGTGGCACACCGGGTCATCTAGTTGTTTTAAAAGTAGGAGCATAACCCTCAGAAAAACCATGTACTCTCACTCACTTCCCACACTCGGTGACATGGTTATACCCCGTAGGTACACGACTTCAGCATACCTAGTCTAGCCCAAGGAAGGCCCGCGATGAATATACGCTGGCCCATGAAGATTTTCGGGTGGCCAAGGCCCATGACGCCTTCGGATCCTTGGAGAGAAAGACTAGAGTAGATAGGAAATTCAAAGGGGTAAAACCCTAAAACCTGTAACCGACTCGATCTGTGCCTGGGACCTTCCTATCTCTATATAAGGGCCAGGAGGGCACGGCGAGGAGGCTCTCTTACAATCTCTCGCACACCACCGCATACACACCTCCACGCCAGATTGCATCTGCGCACCCTTGTAACTTCGGTTTCGCCGTAATCAAGAGCAGACAAGCAGGAGTAGGGTTTTCCCTCCGGGGACCTGAACCTGGGTAAATCTCGTGTCCCCTGGTTGCTTGTCTGTTAACCGTTCCACGATCTCCAGCATCCCCATCTTCTCCAAAACCCAAGTCCATAACAATGGGCATTGACGAGATTAAACCTCGTCAGTTGGCGCCATCCGTGGGGACTAGGGACGTTGATTGTGCGATCATGACGGTCCCAACCCGAGCGATCTACAACTCCGCGACGACGGAGAGTCATCTCCTCTTCGGCGCCTTCGACTTTGCCGCACACTCACCGGCCACCATGAAGGACTTCGAGCCCGTTGGCGACGGACTCGAGATCCTGTTCGGAAGCTTCTGCTTCCAGGTGGGGCAGACCGACACTCTCTGCCTTCCAGAGCGGGTGCCCCTGCCATCGATCAGGCCCGCTTCATGGGATCCACACTCTGTGCTACGCACATCATCATCGACAGACGAGTCCTATGACAACAGCAGCTGCAACTCCAATCTGTGCGATCCACCATCGGATGAAGGGACCTACAGTTCCGGATCCGAAAGCTGCGGCAGCAGCAAACCGATCTACGAGTGCTACCAGTGCCCCGCGGTCATCCAGGACCAGGAACACAACCCGCCACCCAACCCGCAGGGTAGAAACGTGGGGAACAGAAGAAGCCAATCCCCCACCCAACAGGGACAACAATGATCGAGTCATCCACCTCAGCGAGGAGGGATGGGCTCAGGCACGCGAGGCCGTGGCAGGCAACAAGATCCTGCCCGCCGATGCCTCGCAAAATCTGCTGATGGCATACCACCTGCTCCTAATCGAGGATCACAAGAAGCAGGTGAAGATGCATGAGGTGCTTGACAAATGCAAGCAAGCAGCCTCGGAGTCCAGCGCGCGGCGAGCTGCGCTCTCCGCCATGGGCATTGGCTCCAGCTCGCATGGCAACAACGGCAACAAGCACCGTTCTCGCATGGAGAACATGGACCCCAAGGAGCATCGCGGGGTGACTCAGGCCCTCAACGCGTCCTTCATGGAGATGGATGCTGACGGCAATGTCATCCCAAAGACGCCCTAGGCCGCAATCATGGTGGCCACCGCGTACCTCGCATCTCACCCACCTCTGGAGGGGGACCCGAAAAGGGCCATGCATAAGTCAACGCTTACCGGACTAGTACTCGTCGGAGCTGCACTCCACGAAGAAGCTCTTGTGGAGCCAAAAAAGAAGGCTACGATCAAGTTCAACCGCAGCCCCACACCTTCATCCGAAGATGAAGAGCACGACCTTCCTTGAAGGCACAAGGGCTCGCGCCATCGCAGCCGCGATTACGACGCCCGAAGCGAGCTCACCCAGCGAAAAATTGACAAGGCACGCGCCAAGCGCGCATGCTCGTCTGAATCCGAGATGGATGAAGATGAAGGAGAACTCTATGGAGCACGATGCTTTAGCAGATCTATTCGACGGACAAGGATGCCGCGGAACTTCAAGCTTCCTTCGGACACTCCGAAGTTTGACGGCACACAAGACCCCAAGGCGTGGCTCAGCGACCACCTATCGTCCGTCAAACTGCATGGTGGAAACAAAGAAACCGCCATGCAATGCCTTTAGCTACAGCTGACAGGCGCATCTCGGATCTCGCTTAGCAGCCTATCTTCAGGATCCATCCGAAGCTGGGAGGAGCTGGCGTATAGTTTCGTCCGAAACTTCAAAGGCACCAGCAAGAGGCCTGCCTCAATCGAGGAGTTGCGGGCCTGCACTCAACGAATGGGCGAATCCATTCGCTCGTACATACTGCGCTGGTCCAACACCAAGAACTCTGCGGCGCACATCTCTGAGGAGAGGGCTATCGACGCCTTCAAGGACGGCGTCAAGCGTCAGGACTTCAAGGAAGAACTTGGGCGCGTCAAGCCCAAGACACTTGATCACCTCATGGACATCGCCAACAGATGGGCCGACGGAGAGGACTCCGTCCACCGAGCACACTCGGAGGAGGAAGATGACTATGGCAAGACACGTGAACACTGTAGCAAGAGAAGATCACGCGTCTACGACGATCGCAATGGACCTGACATGGTCGCGGCTGGCTACGCCGACCGCCGCAGCGACGGCAACCGCAACAACAGTGGGTACCGTGGAAGCAACTTCCACGACGGAGGACGCCCAACGCAGTCATGGCAGCGCCGCGGACGCGATGACGGACCGCCAGCATACGAAAAGCTGTCGGGTCCATGCACCATCCACTTCTACATCGACAAGCAGGATGGCAAGAAGAAGGCGAGCCACATGCTCAAGGACTGCCGCGAGTTCCAGAAACTCAGCGAAAGCATGGCTCAGATAAGGCAGCAAGCCCCGAACCCTGGATACGAGAACGCACCCGCACCAGGCGAGATCGCACATGGAGCTCCTCCACCACCACCTGCGGGAGGCCCGAACCACCCAGTCGCACCCGCACTGAATAACGGTGGGCACGGATATCCCCCGCCGAAAGGAGCGTTGATGATCCAAAAAGGGCGCCCAACGAATAGGGTGCAGAAGAAAATCACCCGTCAGATCAATCTGGCGGTGACAGCACCACCCGCCATCCCTGAGTACCTCAGCGGATCGGGGTCCTGCATCACATTCAGCCATTCGGATCACCCTTTCCAGGTCCCTCGCCCAGGTCATGCTGCCCTGGTGCTTGAGGGGCAGATCAGAGGTTTCGAAATGAGTCGCGTCTTCATGGACGGTGGCAGCGGCATCAACCTGATGTTCGCAAGCACCCTAGCAGCAATGCGGATCCCGCTGTGCAGCCTGGAACAGTCAGACACAACATTCCATGGCATCATTCCAGGAAAGGGCATATTCCCCATGGGAAAGATATAGCTCGACGTCATCTTCGGCAAGCCGGACAACTTCCGATGCGAGAGGCTCGAGTTCAAAGTGGTGGACTGGCCATCACAATACCACGCCATCCTCGGGCGCGTAGCATTCGCAAGGTTCCTGGCAGTACCACACTACGCATACCTGCTACTCAAGATGCCAGGACCTAGGGGCGTCATCACGGTCCACGGAAGCTTCACCCGATTGGACCACTGCGACAGGGACTTCAACAGAATCTCCTAGTCATTTGGCATGCAAGAGGAGCTCGTAAGGCTCCGTGAGGTGATGGACAATGGAGCACCCCCAGTCGCACGGAAAAACGCACCTGATATGTCTTTGACTCCACCATCAACACAAAGAAGGTGCAGGTCCACCCGACGGATGCCTCCAAGACGGCGCTGATTGCCAACGATCTCAGCCCCGCATAGGAAAGCGCGCTCGTCGAATTCCTCCATGAGCACTGGGAAATCTTCGCCTGGTGTCCTGCGGACATGCCAGGAGTTCATGAGGAGAAGATGGGGTAAGACCCTAGCGGGAGAGGAAGAGAGATTGTGTGTGTGTGTGTGAGAGAGAGAGAGAGAGAAAGAGAGAGAGAGAGAGAGAGAGAGCATCAGAGTCGTTGGTGCGGCTTATATGTGCTAGGGGCGTGTTTGTTTGCCAACATAGTGGTTTCTCGCACCTGACGGGAAGAAATAAGGCGGTTTGGATGCTCGCTGGTTGGACCGGCCTTGCGTGGCACGCATCTTAAAGAAGTAAAAAACATGGCCCGCTAGAAACTCCAAAATTGGGTGTTCTGTGGGGACAGGCCTTGGCAAGCCAAGGATCGGCACATGGGTGCACATGCAGAGAAGAGCGGGAGACGCGCTATGGATCGAGAACGCGCGCCATAAATCCCCTCATCACTCACTCACCACTCTCACTCTCCCCATTAACAACCGCACCTTCTTCTCTTTCTCCTCTCACCGTTGGCGGTTCCTCTATCGCAAGTGATCAAAGAGCACCGAAAGGGCCCAAGACGATGGTAGATCAACGACAAGAGATTTGCTTTCTTCTGGTGCCAGGATCCTCGTCTACGACACCTTCTTTCTCGGCACAACCAGTGCTCCCGATCTCCATCAATGGTGGTAAGGCATCAATCCTCTCTCTCTTTGTTCTAGCACCGTAGATCTGTATGTTAGAGCATAGTTCTGTACATATTATTGACATGCACGCTATATTTATATCCATTTGGCTTAGTTTTGGTTGATTTGATAGATTTTCTTCATTGCTGGTCTTCTGTTGCCTCTTGTACGTGTAGGGTTTGTTGCATGGAAAATAAAAAAAATCTATCGCAAGAACATATAAAACCAAGATCCAACCTATAGCAAAGACAAGATATAATCCACGAGATCGGTGCAACGAGATTAAAGAGAAATTACCCTCGTAGATCCAAAGCATTTAACGAGATTAGATTCTCATGGTTGATGTAGTCGATCACTTGCCGATCTCAAGATCGCGTAGACGATCCTTCGAGCGTCGCGTTCCGGCAGCGCTTCCGCACTAGGTAACACGTACGGAGTCGATGAAGACCTTACTCTCCTTGTTCCAGTGGGCAGCGGAGGTAGTAGATCCCCTCAGAATCCCAGCAGCACGACGGCGTGGTGGTGGTGGTGGAGGAGAATCCCTGCAGGGCTTCGCCTAAGCCGGAGCAGGAAGACGGAGGATGGAGAGAGGTGGCGGCCAGGGTTTAGAGCCAAGGGCAAGGGACAAGGGGGTGCACCCCCACCCCTCTTTATATAGGTGGGGGCTGGGGCTAAGGGGTTCCCATCCCTTGCCGAGTTCCCCCCAACTCGGCCACAAGGGGGAAAAGGGGGAAACTTCCCCTTCTTTTCCAAACTAGGGTTTGACTTTTCAAACTAGGGTTTGATCCCAATTCTTTGGTAGCCGGATTTTCCCCTTTTGGGCTTTGGTGCGGCTGGACCTAGTGTTCCCCCGCGGCATGCCTCAGCCCAAGTGTCCCCTCCCAGGGGGGTGGGCCCACTGGTGGCCCCTCTAGAACATTCTAGAAGCTTTTGGTCAAAATACCGAAAACATTTTTGAACCCCAGAAAATGACTTTCCTTAGAGCATCTCCAACAGAGGCTCTAAAACGTGCTTGCGCTAAAATAACTGCTATTTTAGCGTGCGAGAAACTTTAAATCGTGCTCTAGCAGACGCCCTATACTAGCGCGTGCCCAAAACAATTTCTAGCGTGCGTCAAATTGCGCTATCCTGTGCTACAAAGTTGGGGCGCCGAATAGCGCACGCTGCAAATTACCACGCGACGCGCGAAGAAAAACCATCGCGAAAACTTCATGGTCTTCGTCTTCGGAAGACTCCACCGCTCGCGTCGCTCCTCGCGTCGCACCTCCTCATGTTGGTCCTCCGCTCGCGTCGCTCCTCGCGCTGGTCCTCCGACGAGGCCACAGCGCCTTCGTAGATGGATTGGACCCCATGGGCCCTCCGCCATCTAGCCGCACATGGGCCCTCCGCCGCTCGCGTCGCACCTCCTCGCGCTGGTCCTCCGCTCATGTTGCTCCTCGTGCTGGTCCTCCAACGAGGCCACCGCGCCTTCGTAGACTCCGCCGCTCACGCACATGGGCCCTCCGCCGTCTGCCCACTCACGCCCGGCTCCGCAACCTACGTCCAGCTGCACGGCGTAGCTCAGGGGCCTCGCGCACAGCTTGCCCGCCGCCAACACGGCCACCGGGAACATGGTCTGCCTGCCCGAGAACGCCACCGAACGCATGTACTCCATGTCCACCTCCCCCTTGGCCTGCTTCACTAGCCGCACGGCGTAGCTCAGGGGCCTCGCGCACAGCTCGCCCGCCGCTGACGGTCACCGGGAACACCGTCTAGCAGCTGGAGCCCGGCGGTCTGCCTGCCCGCGCGCTCCTCGCGTTGTATGAATCGATCCCCATCGCTCCTCGCGCTGTATGAATTGATCTGTGTAAGAATCGATTTTGGACGCAGGTGCACACACTCATGAATCGATTTTGCCCGGCTCGCCGATTTTACAATGTTCTAGCTAGAGAAGATAAGGACCCAATTTCTTTTTTCCAACATGCTAGCAATTTTGTGTTTGATTTTTAGTCTATTTTTTGGTCCTATTTGATCTTGTTTTGACACACATATTTTGAAAAAAGGTGTTTTTGGTGCTCTATTTTAGAGAGCCTAGTGAAGTGATACTTTTGCGCGCTATATTTTTAGAGCTTTCGGTGGAGGTGTTGTCCGTCCCACGCACTAAAAGTGGATAAAGCGCGGTGCAAACAAGTTTTACATCGCCAAAATATAGAGCCTAGATCTCCTCGTGATGTCCTAGATCCAATCCAAGACTTCGAACAACTTTCGGTCTCCAACTCATATTCCATATCTACTTAAACAACATCGAACCTTAAGTGTGTCACCCTATGATTCGCGAACTATGCAGATATGATCGAGACACCTCTCCAGTCAATAACCAATAGTGGGATCTGGAGATCCATAATGGCTCCCACATATTCAGCGATGACTTCATGATCGAATGAACCATTCACATACGATACCGATTCCCTTTGTCGCGTGATACTTTACTTATCTGAGGTTTAATCGTTGGTATCTCTATACCTATTTCAACCTTATTACCGATAAGTACTCTTTACTCGTTCCGTGATATGACATCGTTTGTGACCTAGTCATATGCTTGCAATCCAATTGGATGACATTCCACTGAGAGGGCTCATAGTATATTTATCTGTTCATATGGATGGACAAATCCCACTCTTGATCCATACGCTTCAACACATATTTTTAGAAAACCCAATGCCACCTTTATAACTACCTAGTTACGGAAGTGGCGTTTGACGTTATTAAAGTATTCTTCCAGTGATGGTGATTAACATGATCTCATGGTCAAAGGATTAGGTTACTATGTATCTGAAAGCTTGTAGCAAAACAAACTTAATGACTTGATCTAATGATATGCTTACTATGGGTGTGTGTCCATCACATCATTCTCCTAATGATATGACCTTGTTATTAATAACATCCAACGTCTATGATCATCTATATATTAATCAACAAGCTAGCTTAACAAGAGGCTTACTAGGGACTCTTTTATGTTTACAAAACACGCAAGTATTAATGTTTCATGTTAATACAATTATAGCATGGGATGTAAACATTCATCATAAACACAACGATATAATAATAACCACTTTATTATTGCCTCTTGGGCATCTCTCCTACAGTCTCCCACTTGCACTAGAGTCAATAATCTAGTTTGAAAAACTTTATGCATTCAACGCCTATGGCTTTTTGGTGTTGTATATACACGATTGCCAGTGGTAAACATAATCTTTGGATCTAACACCTTCAGGTCTGTGTGTATTTGCATGTCTTTGTGTCTCTACGTATCATTCATTCTCTAATGAGATGACATTGTATAACTTTGGTCCTTTGGTGAGACCTTTAGTTCCTTGGGGTTAAATCATGTCGATACAATTGTCGTACAATATATCTTCGTAGTACTATCCTGCTGTGAACCACACCTAGTTTGATAACAAACTACTTGACACAAATATCCTCTTTTACTGCTACAACAACAGCCATATACTTAGCCTTTTGTTGTAGTATCCGTCACAATGTCTTAAATTTGGAACGCATCCAAATCCATTATGAAACTTCCTTTCTATTACATTGTGCCACCTATCCACCCATAGTTTAAATTGAGATAAACTTAATTTGTATCTTGTGATAAAACTACTATCAATATAACACTTTATAATGAACTATCTATCTATTTGTCACATCTACATAAATAACATATTCTTAGTTCTTCCAAAGATCATAATAATATCCTTACTATCGTCCAATGATTATATTTTGAATCATTCTGATGTATGCTCATAACATTTAGAGCATAGGATATATCTGGATGTGTACATATCATAGTATGATTGATCAAAATATTCTTGTGATTTCACTCATCAAGTGTCAAAACACTTGAATCTCGTTTTAGTTACCAAGTGTCAATACACCTGAATCTTAATTCAATCCTTCCTGTGCGACATGTACCTTTCTTGTCATTTCCATATTGAACTCATTCAATATCTCATCTATGTACATTTGGCATAACCATATTAGTGTCTCAATCTATCCATATATATCCATATAGACATTGATAATTAATATTCGGGTTTTTTCCTAAGTCTTTCATCAAAATGAAATTCTTAATATGTGTCAATAAAAGATACATCACTTCCAATCAACAATATGTTTTTCACATAATGAATTAGAAATATGTCTTAGCGCTCCCACTTAATTTCTTGTAAATGCAAGCATCTTCATCATCTTCGATGAAATTAAACTCTTTTAACAGTTTTATCACGGTGAAGATTCCAACTACGCGATGCTTACTTCAACCATTGAAGTTTGCATTCGCTTTTAGCATCTTTTGAATTAACAAAATCATTTGGATCGTGTCATGTACACGTCCTAGGTAGCTATTCTATTAGAAGAATTTTGTTTTGTTTGTTCAACTACCATATAACAAAATTATATGTAGTGGTTGATATGATAACCCGTTCAGACCAAATATCTCTATGAAAGATCAAATCTTGTCATAGTCAACCTTTTAAACATTATCGTACACTCTTTCCCGACATGTTGGCTATTTCATAGATGTAAAACATCCATATATATTTATTTATAGATCCAAATACGACTGAAAGGTTTTACACTTTTCCAGAATGGAGTAGGGTGCCTATCTTTCTTGGCCATGTCGAGCACATCATGTGGTTGTCCTTCTCCTTAGTGGTTCTCCAACGAATGGAGCCGTCGGGGAGCTTCTCCTCCGCAGGGATATCCAAAAATAAGGTCAAGATCGCCCTCCCTTTGATCTAGTGGGTGGCTTTGTTGCTGCTTCTATTCCTGGCCGGTCGTGGAAGCGAGGAGGCGGGGAAGGGAAACAAGTCTGGCAGTGGATCTGTAGGGTGGAGGGTATTCCTATGGCGCAGCGCTGGGAGATCGACCTTGGGTTCTTCTAGTGTGATTTGTGATGTGGATCATCAAGGGGTGGGATGAAGAAAAAGAAGTCTGATCTTCTCAGTAGGTGGTGCTTGGGTGAGTCATTGTAGCTCCTATTGCGAGCATTACCTAAAGCTTTGCTTTTTTTCCTTGGGTTCAATCTTGTATGAGCAAAGTTGGCTCTAATGTTTGTTAATCCTGGTGGTAGGTGGAAGTTTTCTCTCTCTTGTAGTTGGTTTCCTGCGTACTTGGTTTGAGCTTTCATAAAAAGGATGGGTTGTTTGGCCTTTTATCCAAAATTAGATTGCTTATCATGCCTATCTTGGACAATTAGGATAACTAAGTTGTGTTTTGGAGGTGGCGTTGGCAGCCGGAGGAGGAGGTGGCGATCGGAGGAAGAGGTGACGGCTAGAGGAAGAGGTCACCGTTGTTGTCACTGCAAGGAGGAGGAGGAAGCCAGAGAGAAAGGAGAAGGATAAGAGGAGGAGAGGAGGAGAAGGGGAAGAAGGAAAAGGAAAAGGAAGAGAAGGAGGAGAAGAAAAAGAGAGGACAATGAGAGGAGAAGGTGAAGAATGGGAGGGAAAAGGAGAGGGGTAGGTGACCGGGGTGGTGATTCCAATTTTGAATCCCGCCACTTTTTTATAGGAAAAAATGATCTTTTGATCGTAACTTTTTATCCTTTTCAAATTTTGAAAATATAAAAAATTGCTAAACAATCTTAGGTGGTTGTGAACGGATGCGAAATTCTCGTCATTTTGGTATATTAAACTTTTTTTTCGATTTCGTATGTAAAAGTCATGGCCGTTTTACCGTGACATGACTTTTTTGCAGAAAAGGTCAAAAAATTTGTTTCTTAATTTTTCTACAAACAAGACCATTTTACCTACCTAGATGTCAACGGATTTTTAAATTTGAAGTGTTTTTTTTGCAAGGCTAAAAAGACGATCCACTGGGGGTGGAGTTGGAAAAAAATAGTCAACATACTTAACTGTAGGGCACCACATAGTGGCGCGCCATGCTCTACGGGTAAGTGGTCTGCGTCCACCTTTGCCTTGGCCCACATGTAGCCGTGGTGCACCACCGCCATGTACGCCATAGCCGGTTAGCCGTAAGACACTTGTTGGCAGTGCGCCACGTCTATTTTACCCGTAGGACATCATTGGCACGTGCGCTACTACGGATGTATGAATTACCTATAGTCGTTTTCCTAGTAGTGACGCGTCGGCGTTCTCATATGCCACGCGTGGCTGCCGGCCGGGCGGACTCACGCAACACATCCGCCAGGGGCGGAGCCAGGATTTGACATTGAAGGGGGCAAAGATATTGATGATCATACATAGCAATTTTTTTCTCGCGAAGTCTACATGTCATTTTGTTTTGAAAGAACTGTTTGGATAAAAAATGACAATATATCAAAGTCTCCTGAGAGAAAAGGGGATGTAGACCAGGGCCGAGCCGGCAAAATCCGTAGCCCCGTGCGAAACTCTAAAATAGGCCTTATGGTACTAACTTTTTAAATATTCAATAATTATAATGTATATGCCGAATATCTTACATAGTGATTGGATATATAAAGAAGTATACCTCTTTTAGATTCTTTTATAATATCAATTGCAAGGGTCGAAGTATCGATTGACTGATCATCGGATGGCACTTCTAATTCTTTTATAATAAAACTATCCAAGCCCCTCTTTGAGATTTTTGGGCATTTTTTCTTTCCCGTGATAACTCGAACTCTGATCTTACTTCTTGAAACACTAGTTACAGAAGAGATGAACAAGACCAAGCAATTGAACTACCAACGAAGGAGAAGAGAATGGAAATTGACTGGAATTGACGTACTCCTGGAACGGTGAAAGAGAAGAAAAAGAGGACTAGAGGAGTGATGCACGTACCTGCAGACTCTTGTTGATCCAGAATTCAGGAATTAGGATCGATCGGCTGATCCAACTATCGCAGATGATGGCAATGGATGAGATTGTGAACCACAAAATGCAGCGTCGGTGTCTCGGGTAGAACCGCAGAAGAGGAAGTGACGCCTCGAGGTCTCGGGAGTCGCGACCAGCGGTCAAGCCTAACTCGATCGATGGATCATGGCCTAGCTCGCTACTGATGTCTCCGATCGGAGACCACCTAGTCCACGTCGCTCATGGGAGGCCAAACTCCAAATGTTGGGCTGTAATATTTACTTTTGTTGCCAGGCCATTATGCCTATATGGGGCTATACAAAAAATTTGGGCCCTCCAGAATTTTGGGCCCCGTGCGGCCGCACCAGGCGTACTCCCGTCCGCTCGGGCCTGACGTAGACCTGTGGATCTCCCTCCTTTGCGTTGCCTCCTCTGGGTGAACAATTCTCGCGACAGTTGGTGTGCAGCTGCCCCGCTGCAGTTTGTTGCTGTGGGTTTGAATGCATGCAGTATGTAGTTGCAATAAATTGAATGTAATGTTGCGCGTGTAAAAACTCTTAGTGGACTTTCCTCCCCGGGTTACTATAACTCTTTTTTCAATGAAAATTTAGGTGAGGTAACCCCCCCCCCCCCCCCCCCCCCCGCATTGACATTAAAAAAATATATCAAAGTCTCGGCATAGAACTGATATTAATATGTAGCACTAAATCTTGGAAAATACAAAACAGAAAATAAGTTTATATTGGATAAACTTTGTCTCTACGAGTATAAAGCTTGATAATTCCATTGCAGGTGACCTTCCTAGTAATGTTTTTCCAATATACCAATTATTATGCAATAAGTCGTCATCACCGAGCAAACATCAATCAAAGACACATCTTTTTTTGTAAATTAATTAATTAGACTATAGGTTATGCAATCTATGAACAAAAGACTAATGACTTGGTACCTTCAATCTGAATAAGGAAGATAGATTTTTATACTCGATGGCACAACATGTCTGTTGCCGGTGTTAGGGCATGATTAACAAAGGTAGAAATGGCAAACAACAGGGCTGGCTAGCACGGTGCCGTGGTCGCGGCATCACGTGGCATCTTGCGACTAAGTAGGAGCGAGCAACGACGGCAACTTCCAGCCAATTGATCTGAAAGATTGAATATGGTGCTAGCTACTAGATCTTACACAACCGGAGAATGTGGAGGTACGTTACTACGATTGACTAATACACAAAAACTATGTGTTACGTTTGTCATTTGGTAGAGAGCAGCACGACAAATCAATTAAATTTGAGCTTACGACTAACTAATTAAGCCTATAAAATTATTAGTTTAGTGCCAAAATATGCACCTATAAATTGAGCCCCCTCCCCCAACCATCCCCCACACACACACCCACGCACGCACGCACGCACGCACACACACACACCCACGCACGCACGCACGCACGCACACGCCTGCGCGCAAGTACTCAATCCTATATATACGAAAACAAGTTACATGCAAGAGTCTGCCAGCAGTTTCTCTCTGGGAGATCATGTACTGCCATACAACAATCACTATTGTTCTCGCCGACGTCCAGGATGCACACATATGCATGGCTTCAAGCTTGTAATTCCAGGATTCATCCACATGCTCTACGTGCTCGTCCAGGAGTTTCATGTCTACACCATGGTTGTAATTCAAAAATTATAGTACATACTCTCCTTTAACTGTTCTGCAGTATGTACTCCAAAAATTGTTTTAGTATATACCATTGGAAAAAGGCAGTATCTATACCTAATAATAAAGGAAGGAACGTTTCTTATAGTATCTATACTTTTTTGAACGGCTTTACCCTTTGAGCAGAAAATAAAATCCACCAATACCACCGGTAAGTGAAAAAAAAATATACAAAAAAAGTTAGTATCCTCCGTAGCAAACTCTAACCTCTCTTTCCCGATCCACCTCCTTCCCGTCGCATGAAGTACTCAATGCTTCTCTCTTCATCTGTTTTGTGGTCCGTCCGTCGTTCCTTGCTTGAGCGTTTTTCGGTATGTCAACTTCGCCACGGGCTAAAGTTCGCGTGTGGCAACACACCAAATTTTCCCCTCTCAATCCACCACGCCGCCACCAACGCAGGTCTCCATCGCCAGCTAGTGCTTCCCTGTGCATCAGCTTCCCCGCGCGGGCCTGGATTCCAACGAGGACTTCCCTGGACTCCCCCGGCAGCCGCCCCTCCATCTCGATCTATGACCACGCCTAGAGGATCTCCACCGTCGGGCAGTGCCCCTGCACATGTGGATTCCGACTATCCTAGGAGGCGGCCCCAGATCTTTCCCCCTTTAACATCTCAAAACCATCTCCGCTGGGATGAGTGCTGGTCGTCCCCACCACGGACCAGCCCAATCGGTCGACTCTTCGCCCTAGAGCCGCAGGCTACTGGCCAACGTCACGCCCGGAACTTCCTGTGAGGCAACCTCGATTACTGAAGTTTTATTTCTCTCTATCGAAATTTCACCAACGACCATAATACGCGCGACTACGGGGACGTGCACCATACCGAGCAGGGCAGCAGGCGACCATCCTGGTATTGCAGGTGTCACCGCCGTTGAGCTAGAGAACCAGCGGCTCCGTGCACTCATGTGTCTCAGCCCATGACGTGGTGTGATTCTGGCTGTTCTACTGCAATCGAAGAAGATTAAAAAAAGCTAACGAGGATAAGGAGCTGCGGTGGTGAGTGGTTTTTTTTTGAGAGTGTGAATGGATAAGAGTGAGTTGTTTCTGGTTTAGAAAAAACCATCGCATTATCGCATGGCCCCATACAATGTCGTTTTGATTGAATTGCATATACTTTCTCCGTTTATAAATATAAGATATTTTAGCTTTATAAAATGAATGTATCTAGACCCATTTTAATGTATAAGTTCACTTCGAACCTTTACGAACCTATACACTAAAATATGTATAGATATATTTGATTTATAAATCTAAAACATCTTATATTTCTAAACAAAGTGAGTATCAATTTGTTATTCAAAGTTGTGCACCAAGGGTTGTTTTTATAGCTCCGCCCCTAGCTTAGGGTGTAGATGGCGAGCCGGACCAATTGGTCGTCCAAGGAGAGAGGAGCAACGGCCTCCTTCTCTTTTTTTTTGCCAAAAAGTCTAGAACCATTGTTTGAAATACAATCTATAGAATAAGATACATTGGTATTGCTAGGGTCTGTTTGGTAGCCTGGGTGCATCTAGAAATATCTTTCTCTCCTCATACATGCTGACCCCAACCAAGTTGGGCTGAGATTCTGTCGTGTGTTTGGTAGTCTGTGTCTATCAAGATACGTTGAGCTGAGATGTTGTTTGGTAGCCCAGGTCTATTTAGGCATGCTGAGCTCAGACTTTGTTTGGTAGACTGCATATGTGTGATATGTGGTTATCTCTTACAATAATAATTCAACTCATGCAAATTTTAACAAGTCCATAATAATTTTGACACATAATAAGCACCAAATTTGTCGCAAATTTGCAATCCATAATAAGTACATAACATCGAGTGCTCCATAGCAGATCCATATAACAAAGTCTGCAAGCAATAGTTCTAATTAGCATTATAAAAGAGATAGTTTTTTGAGTTGCATCAACCAACGACACTACGCTTGACAATCAACTTCCACGATCAGCTGCCTTCATTTTCTTGCCAAATCATCCATCTAAAACAATAAAAACAATCATGTTTACTATGTAACATCAGGGAGCAAATCATGTTGCAAACTGAATCATTTCTGCACACGACAACAAGAATTACTAGGGAGAAGCAGAGTATTATCTACCTGAAGCTCACTGTTGGTCAAAGGAAAGCAGGTGAGTTGCAGACCAGTGCAGGCGCGTCCTCTGCAGATCGGGGTGGACGGGTCGACGAGCAGCAGCCGGCTGCTACAAAGGGGAGGTTGGTGGTCGTAGTCTTCGTCCGGCACGGTGGCCTCTGCTACAGAGGCGCGGCGGTTGTCCTTGTCCGGCCCCGGCCTCCATGGCGGCGATGCGGATCCCCCCCCCCCCCGACGACTAGAGGAGGGCGGCACGACGGGGATGAGGGATGGGAGGGAGCTCGGCTTAGAGAGAGGGGCGGGGGAAGCACTGCAGCTGCCGGATCTAGGGACGGAAGGCTTGGGGGCGGAGCGGTGATTCTGGGTTCACGAGAGAGGAGAAGGATATGTGTGGGGGCTCGGGGTCGGGGTGGGGACTGGGGGGTGCGAGGGCGGTTTCCTGGGCGGACACGCGGGGAAAGGAATCGAGACGGGCGGGACCGATTTTTCGGGATGGAGGCGACAGGGTTGATGTGCGAAGCTGGTTTTGAGCTTCGCAAGCGGCAGCGCCCAGAGCCTATTTTCGTATGAGGTGAGCAGTGCTCAGACCAAGGAATCGATCACCCAAACATCTGAATGTGAGCTGAGTTGGGAAATTCTGAGTTGAGCAGGGCTACCAAACACACCCCTAGAGATTTGAGAGAGACTAAAGTGTTGGTAATGACTAATGCATGGGAGATATACACAATAGGGAGTGTTGATAATACTGGCAGATTAGTAGACTACTTGGACTCTTAGATGGGAGCTCCTACATGTTTTTTCTTTTTTTCTTTTTGATTTTTCTATTTTTTTATTTTGCAGAAAAAGAAATAGGGGTTTACAAAATAAAAAAAATGCATGCGCCCATATTAAGCCCTGTCAAACGAATACGTCTGTCCTTTTACATGAAATCCGTATGACTGTTAGAGGATACTATATTTTGGAGTATGCTTCATCTAAAAATCAACAAATCATCTAGGTATAGGTACTAGAAATAATTTCTAAGTTCTAGCATAACTCTGTGAATAGGTTCGTCTAAGATAAGAAAACTTTCAACTCAATCGAGACCGGTGTCATGAGGCAAGACAAAAAAAAATTCATACGAATTAAATTGGTCTTCCCGGTGCAACGCACGTGCACTTCTGCTAGTATACCTCTAAAATGAGAGGGCACGTTTTTTCTTTGACCTTGTAATTAAACTTGGTATACTCATGTTTAGTCCCACTCTGCTATATTACAAGGATCAACATCAGTTTATATTACAATCACTTCCGCCTATAATCCGCAAGATTAAAAGGAAAAATTGAAACAAGCAACAACTAAGTGGAGGGATTGTGGGATGATTTAAAAAAAAACTATGGGCTGGCTAATTGAACGAGACTGATCGTGAGGGATTGTGTGGGCTGATAATAAACTAAATGCATGAGCTAATTAAACAGGATGGTGCTAGCCAGAGCCGGCAGCAGCACACAATTCATAGGAAGATGAAAGGGAAGCACGCCGAGAAAGAGGAAGAGGAGGTTTAAAGAAAGGACATATTCTGTTTGTAAATTGGAACAATCAATTGATCGAGGAGCAAATGTGACACTGTCTCTTTGCCACGTGCCATTGATTTAGAAAAAACTTACCATCGGCACAACAAAGACTAACATTTTTCACCGCAAAGCGCGGGCATTTTGCCAGTAAAACCAAAAGTTGAATTTAAAGTGTAGAATGGACACGTTTCAAAGCATAGAAGGAGGCGATCCACGAAAAAAAAATCCTCCTAGGACTCCTTCAAAAAAGGCTATTCTTAACCACTAAGTTTGCGAAAATGAATATCCGGTTCTCCACCATCCGGGTTCATGTGTGCATTATGCATGTCGTACTTGAATTATTGATGTCTTTATTCGTACTAAAGGTCGTGACTAGATCAAAGAAAAGGAGATTCTTTCATCTCCTTCCACGATGCAACCAAATCTGAGAATACTTTAATCTACTTTAGTGATAGTTGTGGCGTCTCACTTTTATAGTACCTAGGTAGGTTCAGCAATGATAGTACATTAGTACTACGTAGGACTATACAAAAGCACTAAAATGAAAAGTATGTAACCGAACCTCCCCATACCGTTACCACATGAACTCCTAGATAGATCTGGCCGTTCAGGTTATTCTAACGTAGAAAAAAATCTGCTGCGAATACCCTTTAGTCCGACCATGGATAGTTGCCTTCCTAGCAGTTGCGGACACGGGAATGAATTGGAGTGTGGGCACATTTTAAAAAATAAATTTGCGCTGACCCATGTGGAACAAAATCTGTCTAAAAAGTAATGTAAATAGCACAATAAAATCTCATAATATTATAGTTCTATAATATGTTCCAATTTCGAGGCGCCCTCGCAAGGGCCGCCTCGTCGCCGCCTGCGAGCTTCTCGAGATGAACGGCAGCCCATAGGATATACGCGCTCACCTTGCCGATGTTGAGGCCACGGAACAGAGGGGGGGAGGGGCAGAGGAGTGGCGGCCATGGTCGGGGCTCGTGGTGAGGGGAGTGGGATTGGGCGGTGAGGAGAGTGGCCTGGGAGTTAAGCCGAGAACGTCCCGTCTCCCACACTTCCCTACGCGTGCAAGCGTTCCGAGCCGACCAAGTTTTGGCCTGCTTTAAGAACCGTGCGGTGCAGCAACTCCATGCAGCCTAGCTCTCTAAACAGACTTATTTCTTCGTGCGCTGTGCGAGAAACGGACGTCGGCCCAACCAAACACGCCTGTGATGACTGTCTAAAAAGTGATATTTGTTCTAAAAAAATGTATCTGACAAGATATGTCTTTTAATTTCTGTCCCATGGATGAACCTTTTTTCTACATGCAAAAGCGTTATATTTTGTAGCAAAAACGACACATTTTGTAGTAAAAACGGAGTTTTGACAAAAAATACAAGACAAGTGTTAGCAGGAGAACCAGGACGATGGCAGCATGCCATCAACCTAGGGACGCTTAGTGTTGTCCCTATTTTTATACAATCAACTATTCCTACGACGAAAAAATGAATACTTCCAAACTGGTCTATGATCTAAACATCAGATTATTTTTTAGATAATAAATATTAGATTAGTGATAGTCTATTTATTCTCTAAAATTCTGGGTGGGCCACGGCCCACCTGGCTCCACCCCTGCGTACGCCCATGCTTCCTAGTAGTGTGGCCCCGGTGAAATGGACAAATAGGACAATAGATGTTTGTAAATTCTCATGATTAGTACACATAACTATATTTGGAAAATACACCTACACATAACAAAAGTAGATATGAACACCATATTATTTGTATTTATATTATATAACTAATCTTATGCATGTAACACCCCGCTATCACCTCATGCCTACGCTTTTAACCATTGAAAGTTACAAGTTCACTATTTCCAGTGAAAACTAGAATCTACAGTTATTCTTTACTCTTTTGTTTCAACTATTACAAATCACCACTTGTTTCCTGAGAATATTGATACATATGTGTGGTTAAGAGCGACGTCTAAATTGCTAAAGGCTTATTCGTATTCTTGTGGTCCCCTTGTGTTGAACTATAAATTTAGATAATACTTCTTATCGAAGATTTCAATGATATCCTATACTTGTGGAAAACAACACTCCTGCAGGGTTAAATTCTTTCAAAAAGCCATGTCTACGGTTATGGACGACTTGGTGACTAGATTCTAATATCATAGAGAACAATAACCTAATCGCAAAACTTGGCAAGTGTGCTTAATGATGCTTTCTTAGGGTAAAGGGGGTGATCCTGTTGGAAATATAAGCAATAATCCATATGATTTAATCCAAATAGTAAACTGATAAAGCATGATCATACAAACAGTAGTAAAATCAATCATGCAGATCAACAAAGTAGATGAACAGATTACATCTATACAAGACAAACTTATCACATCTATACCAAACGCTAGAACTAGAAACTCTATCATAATCCGAAAAGGAGAGATTGAGATCACATACGATGCAGTTGCGGCAGTAGCCATGGCGGTAGCAGCAGCAGAGCTGTCGCCCATGCTGAGGTTGCCGAAGAGGTCGCTAACGTCCGGGAAGAAGTCGTTGTTCGGGAACTCGTCGTCAGACGACGTCGTGGTTGCCAGTAGTCGCGCTTGAGCGCTCCCCAAAAACCTGATCGCCTCTCACCCGTACAGGTTCACGAGAGGCGGGGTTCCGGAGGCCTACTATCCCGATCTGCGGTGCACGCTGCAAGCCGGGATGGGGAAGAAGAAAGCGGCGGCGCAAGGTTCTTAAGGGTAGGCGCGTGTGTGGATTGAGTCACCGATTAGGTTTAGCGCAGACGCTTATAATGCAGGTTAGGGAGATCGTGGGCTCAGCCCACGTCCGAGTCAGTAACAGCCACGTCCATAAAAACTGGAAATGGCTGTAATTAACACGTCCGTTAATGACTCATAGTCAGTTTTCCCAACCAACAAAATAAAGCTCGGCTCGGCGAGATTCCCGCAACCCGCGGCGCGCGCGTGTCGTGTCGTGACGAGGCGTGGCGAGGCGAGGCGAGGCGGGCGGCGTCGGAGGAGGAGTGTGCGAGGGCTACTCTTCTTGTCACATCTTAGTGAGTGGTGCAACACTCTACTATATAAGGTGGTCCAACTCCCCTTCAACTAGCAATGTGGGACTAAACTTTAGCACCACTACACAGCCATATGCTGCCATATACAAGTGGGCCAAAGAGAATTTCAGAATTTTTCTAATGGGCCAACAGCCCAAAACTCACCAAATTCCAACAATCCCCCACAAAGTCTCATTGGTACATCACAACACTTTTCTTCCAGAACATTGTTTTATATACCGGTGTGTAGTGGAGACTGTTAAGTTGAACTTCCACGTTAAACTTCATTCTACGCTAGCTAGCAACTTGAATAGTGGACTATGCTTTGAACTACAAGTTTTCTGCGCGCTAGTTTCACACAAAATCTAGACCGGTATAGGGCTATCGTCGGCTTCCCCGCGGTTTGGAGCTTATGTGTCATACTCCAGGGCCTTTCATGAGTTTATTAGAGAGCACCCATCTCTCACGGACTGCGACGTTTGACAGTCAGACTCATATAGGTGTGTTCCTCAAGAGATGTTCTGCAGGACAACATCTCCGCTTATAAAAAGCCACATGGAACACATTAAGATAAATATCAACCTGCCATGCAGATTAAGAGAGTATTGCATCTTTATGGAGATGTAAATATAATACGGGGATACTCTCCTCTCAGCTGACTAACATCTTGTCTCCCAACCCTAATTCACGAGATCTCCGATCACATAGAGTGGGTTGCCACTGGGATCAACTCATAGCGTGGGTCTCAAACCCATCTCCCTCGATGCATTATCTATCATATTGCGTGATAAACCTTTTGTGAAGGGATCTTCCAGATTCTTAGATGTTTGGATATAATCCAACGCAATAACTCCGGAGTTTCTTAGTTTCCTGACAGATTTCAATCTCCTCTTCACATGCCTTGATGACTTCATATTATCCTTAGAACTGTTTACTTTGACGATCATAGTTTGATTATCACAGTTCATTGGGATGGCGGGTATTGGTTTTTCAACCACAGGTAAGTCCATCAAGATCTCACGAAGCCACTCTGCTTCAATAGTGGCTGTGTCTAATGCTGTGAGTTCTGCTTCCATTGTTGACCGCGTTAAGATGGTCTGCTTGCAAGACTTCCAGGAAACAGCGCCACCACCAAGTGTAAAAAAATAACACGTGTGGCCTTAATCTCATCAGCATCAGATATCCGGTTTGAATCACTATAACCCTCAAGTACCCGTGGATACCCAGTATAGTGAATACCATAACTTGCAGTGCCTTTCAAATAGCGCAAAACTCTTTCAAGATCATGACAATGATCATCTTCAGGATTTGACACAAATCGACTCAGTTTGCTTACAGCAAAGGAGATGTTAGGTCTAGTAGCACTGGCTAAATACATGAGCGAGCCAATAATTTGAGAATATCTCAATTGATCTTTAGCATTCCTTCGACTCTTTCGAAGTAGCACACTCGGATCATAAGGCGTTGGAGAAGAATTGCAGTCGCTATACCCGAAGCAACTCAATATCTTTTCCACATAGTAAGACTGAAGCAGTGTAATCCCACCATTGTCATCCTTTAGTAGCTTGATGTTTAAAATTACATCAGCCACACCCAAGTCCTTCATCTCAAAGCAGCGAGATAGGAACTCTTTGACCTCCTCGATAACAGCGAGGTTGGTCCCGAATATCAATATGTCATCAACGTAGAGACACATAATAACTCCCTCGCCCCCACCATGGCGATAGTACACACATTTGTCAGCTTCGTTTACAACAAAGCCTTCAATAGTTAAAGTTTTTTCAAACTTCTCGTGCCACTGTTTAGGAGCTTGCTTAAGACCATACAAAGACTTCACTAACTTACACACCTTTCCTTCTTGACCATCTACTACAAATCCGTCAGGCTGCTCCATATAAATTTCCTCATCTAGCTATCCATTTAGAAAAGTTGTCTTAACGTCCATTTGATGAACGAGAAGACCATGTGAGGCAGCCAAGGAAAGTAGTACTCGAATAGTGGTCAATCTGGCTACAGGTGAGTAGGTATCAAAGAAGTCTTCACCTTCCTTTTGGGTATAACCCTTAGCCACAAGACGTGCCTTGTACTTTTCAATAGTACCATCAGGTCTAAGCTTTTTCTTGAACACCCATTTACATCCTACAGGTTTACACCCATAAGGATGATCAGTGATTTCCCAAGTACCATTAGCTAAGATGGAGTCCATCTCGCTTCGGACAGCTTCCTTCCAGTAGTCAGCATCTTGAGATGCATAGGCTTCTGAAATAGAAGTGGGAGTATCATCCACAAGGTACACAATGAAATCATCACCAAATGACTTTCCAGTCCTTTGTCTCTTGCTCCTTTTGGGAGCTTCATTGTCATCCTCCACAGGATCATCAGAGTGTTTTATCGTCATAGTGGGTTCAGGAATTATAGAAAATTCCTGACTAGATGAACTAGTCATCTCCTGATTTGATGAGCTAGACATGCCTTTCATAGGAAAGATGTCCTCAAAGAAAGTCACATCATTCGACTCCATAATTGTACCAACATGCATGTCGGATACCTCAGATTTAACTATCAAAAGTCTATAGCCAATGCTATGAAAAACATATCCCAGAAAAACACAATCAACGGTTTTTGGTCCAAGCTTTCGCTTCTTGGGTATTGGAATATTGACTTTCGCTAAACAACCCTAAGTTCGTAAGTAAGAGAGTTTAAGCCTTTTCTTTTCCCATTCCTCAAATGGAGTCATGGTTTTATCCTTTACAGGAACACGGTTTAGGACATGACACGCAGCCATTAGCGCCTCCCCCCACCATTCCTTGGAAAGACCCGATGTATCTAACATGGCGTTAACCAAATCAGCTAGAGTGTGGTTCTTTCTTTCGGCCATCCCATTTGACTGAGGTGAGTAGGGAGGCGTCCTCTCATGTATAATACCGTGTTCCATACAGAATAAATCAAATTCGTTTGAAAAGTACTCTCCACCACGATCCGACCTTAGCCGCTTGATTTTAAGATCAAGTTGGTTTTCTGCCTCAGCTTTATAGATTTTAAAGTAGTTCAAAGCTTCATCTTTAGATTTCAGGAGATAAACATAGCAGTATCTAGTGGAGTCATCAATCAACGTCATAAAGTATCTTTTTCCACCTTTTGTCAACACACCATTCATCTCACAAAGATTTTAATGTATAAGTTCTAGCGGTGCTAAGTTTCTCGGTTCCGCAGCCGTATGAGACTTGCGGGGTTGCTTCACTTGCACACAAACTTGGCACTTAGAACCTTTGACAGTGGTAAATTTCAGAATTAAACTCATATTGGCTAGCCGTGTCATGCAACCAAAGTTAATATGACAGAGTCGTGAATGCCAAACATTGAACTCATTATCATTGCACACATGATTAATAACTTTAGTACATGAGTCTGACAAAGACAGGCGGAACAGACCTCCGTACTCATAACCCTTTCCAACAAATTGTACATACTTAGAAATTACAACTTTATTAGACTCAAAAACCAACTTAAAGCCATCTCGACATAAAAGCGATCCGCTGACGAGATTCTTATTGATGGAGGGAACGTGCTGCACATTCTTCAGCTGTACGGTCTTCCCCAAAGTAAACTTCAGATTTACCGTACCAATACCATGAACAGAAGCACGTGAGCCATTTCCCATCAGCACGGAAGAGGTCCTTGAGACCTGATAAGAGGAAAACATGGAAATATCAGAACATACATGTGTATTAGCACATGTGTCTATCCACCAATCAGGAGAATGCCATACTAAAAGGATAGTAGGTAAAATACCATACCCAGCATCCTTCATCTCAGTATCGCTAATAACAACATTAGCGGCATTGTCGCTGTTCCCATATTGACGCTTGTCAAAGCGATTAGGGCAGCTAGGAGCCCAATGATCAGGATCACCACAGACGTGGCAAGAGACTTTCCTCTTATCATTTTTCTTCTTGAAGTTGGTTGAGTGTGTAGCCTTGTTCTTGCCATCAAACTTCCCCCTTCCTTCAGTTTTGTTCTTATTCTTAAACTTGTGGGATTGGGAGTTTTTTCCTCTGCACCAAATTCGCAGTAGAACCTCCCTCAAATCCTCGAGCAGTTTTGTCCTTTGCTCTCGCCTTCTCTTCCACATGAAGAGACCCAATGAGATCTGTAACGGAAAACTCTTGTCTCTTATGTTTCAGAGAAGTAGCAAAATTCCTCCACGAAGAAGGAAGCTTGGCAATAATGCCACCAGCCACAAATTTGTCCGGTAAGGAACACTTGAACTGCTCAAGTTCTTTGGCAAGTGATTGTATCTCATGAGCTTGCTCAACGACGGAGCGCTCATCAACCATCTTGTAGTCATAGAATTGCTCCATGACATACAACTCAGTGCCAGCGTCCGATACCCCAAACTTGGCCTCAAGCGCTTCCCACGCGTCCTTGCCATTATCAAATGACATATACGGGTCAACAATGTTATCCCCAAGAACACTGAACAAAGCCACCATAAACATGGTATCGACTTTCTTAAAGTTCGTTTCCTGCTCAGCAGAGAGATCTCCTTCAGGCTTGCCAAGAGTGGCGCTATAGCAGTTTAGGTTTTCAAACCAGAGAACTGCTCTCTTGCGCCATATCTTATAGTGCATGCCATCAAAAGGTGGCGGCCTAGTAGCCGCGGCTACACCAGAATTCAGTTGCCTATAATCAGGTTTTTGGATTGTTGGAAATATAAGCAGTAATCCATATGATTTAATCCGAATAGTAAACTGATAAAACATGATCATACAAACAGTAGTAAAACCAATGATGCAGATCAACAAAGTAGATGAACAAATTACATCTATACAAGACAAACCTATCACATCTACACCAAACGTTAGAACTTGAAACTCTAGCATAATCCGAAAATAGAGAGATTGAGATCACATACGATGCAGTTGCGGCAGTAGCCGTGGAGGTAGCAGCAGCAGAGCTGTCGCCCATGCTGAGGTTGCCGAAGAGGTCGCTGACGTCCAGGAAGAAGTCGTCGTTCGGGAACTCTTCGTCGAACGACGTCGTGGTTGCCAGTAGTCGCGCTTCAGCGCTCCCCAAAAACCTGATCGCCTCTCACCCGTACAGGTTCACGAGAGGCGGGGTTCCGGAGGCCTACTGTCCCGATCTGCGGTGCACGCCGCAAGCCGGGATGGGAAAGAAGAAAGCGGCAGCGCAAGGTTCTGAAGGGTAGGCGTGTGTGTGGATTGAGTCACCGATTAGGTTTAGCGCAGACGCTTATATAATGCAGGTTAGGGAGATCGTTGGCTCAGCCCACGTCTGAGTCGATAACAGCCGCGTCCATAAAAACTAGAAACGGCTGTTTCCCAACCAGCAAAATAAAGCTCGGCTCGGCGAGATTCCCGCAACCCGCGGCGCGCGCGCGTCGTGAAGAGGCGAGGCGGGCGGCGTCGGAGGAGGAGTACGCGAGGGCTACTCTTCTTGTCATACCTTAGTGAGTGGTGCAACCTCTACTATATAAGGTGGTCCAACTCTCCTTTTACTAGCAATGTGGGCTAACCTTTAGCACCACTACGCATCCATATGCTGCCATATGCAAGTGGGCCAAAGAGAATTTCAGAATTTGTCTAATGGGCCAACAGCCTAAAACTCACCAAATTCTAACAGATCCCAGTTGAGAGGTGACGATGATGATTTTTGGATATGCAAAGATGATCGATAAAGTTAGAGGTTCCACTCTCTTATCCCTTTTTAAAATGATCTATTTAGTCGAGTTTCTACTCCATCTTGCTCTATAAACAAAGATGACTTTATGCAAATAACTCCACCGGTCATATGTGTTGTGGACTACACCTTGTACTTACTTTTGCTTCGTTGATATTTTGTAGCGGAATAAGTGTTCCTCTGAAGATGAGTTTGGTATGACATCGACGCCGACGAGTAGCTTGGGTTTCCAGCCAGCAGTCTCGAATCTATAGGCTAGGAAGTCATTATTATGCTGTCGGCACAGGATGTGCCAACGGTGGTCGTCGGCGTAGCCCCCTCGGCGTACGTCCTCGTCGGCACAGCTCCATGGCCGTCGGCACAGCTCCTCCCCCTCGGCACAGCGTCTTCAGCGAGCCCCGCATGTCAGTCAACGGCCGTTTTGGCTAACGGTTCAGCCTGGAGCTACGCCGACGGCCAAGCCGTCGGCACAGGAATGGAGCTACGCCGACGGCCAAGCCGTCGGCACAGGAATGGAGCTACGCCGACGGCCAGGCCGTCGGCATAGCCTAAAATATATTTTTTATTTTTTTTTAAATCTTTGAATTATTTGACTCCATAATCTCCCGCTTTAATCATTTTAACACTATTTATAGTTAATAATTAATTAAATTGCAGTCTTAGTCAAAGTTCCCGTCGGTCACCCATCCTAGCACTACTCCAGCTCTAGCACGCTTAACTTCCTCGTTCCTTCAGAATCTCTTCCCGCAAAGCAATTTACTCATTGTTGTCAATACTAGGATATCATTCCTATTAACTCTTATATCATCATGTCATATGGTTGTATTTTTTGAAATTACAAGCAATTATTTAAGTAAACAACAATGAATAAGTAAAAATATTATTGAATTCAAATAAAAATATAATGATTTTATTTTTTTTTGTATTTTTTATTTAATATGGAATAATTAATATCTTTAAATCTGTAAATCGGATTCAGCAAATAATATGTCTAAATTGATTAGAACAATGAGAGGAATCCAAATATGATATCAATATCAACTTATCACAAACTATGCCGTGATTCTTATCATAATTTCATTTGCCCGTTTAAAACGGCACGCATAAAGATTCTTAGCTCGGGACTGAGACTCGCTAAACTTGAAGTGGATCTATGATGAAACAACATATTTTGAACCTAAAAATGATTTTTGTAAAAAATCATGAGCATCCGATCATGTACCTGTAGTTCATATCTGACCCACTTCCTACCGATTCGGCAGGAATTTGTCTTTTTCACCAGGGATAGACGGAAATGTTTGAGATCCTCCTGTTATGACATTATCCATGTAAGGTGGTCTAGTATTTTTGAAAAATGTGACGATAGAATTTTGAATTAGCCATTTGGTGGTTGCTTCACAAAACCGTCCGTTTTTTGCACTCGGAAAATGGAAAACGGCTTTTTGGTGCGACGAAAAGGAAAACTTCCTCCTGTAACATTGTTCGCCATCCCATGATGCATACTTATGCATAATATGGACACATTATCACAAACTATGCCTTCATTCTAGCCATAACATTGGTCATTTGACCCAAAAGTCAAGAAACCTCGAACGAGATAGGTCATTTTGTGAAGGTTTTTTTGATACATAATCAATATACCAAGTTTGATATTTTTCCTTCTAACTATGTCACATAATATGACACCACGCGAAGGTTTCATGTTGTTTTGATCGTTTTTGAATTTATAATGGCCGTTTTAAACCATCGTTATACTTTGTCGAAGGGCGGGCATGAAGATTCTTAGCTCGGGGCTGAGACTCGCTAAAATTGAAGTGGATCTATGATGAAACAACATATTTTGAACCTAAAAATGATTTTTGTAAAAAATCATGAGCATCCGATCATGTACCTGTAGTTCATACCTGACTCACTTCCTACCGATTCGGCAGGAATTTGTCTTTTTCACCAGGGATAGACGGAAATGTTTGAGATCCCCCTGTTATGAAATTATGCATGTAAGGTGGTCTAGTATTTTTGAAAAATGTGACGGTAGCATTTTGAATTAGCCATTTGGTGGTTGCTTCACAAAACCGTCCGTTTTTTTGCACTCGGAAAATAGAAAACGGCTTTTTGGTGCGACGAAAAGGAAAACTTCCTCCCAAAACATTGTTCGCCATCACATGATGCATACTTATGCATAATATGGACACATTATCACAAACTATGCCTTCATTCTAGCCATAACATTAGTCATTTGACCCAAAAGTCAAGAAACCTCGAACGAGATAGGTCATTTTGTGAAGGTTTTTTTGAGACATAATCAATATACCAAGTTTGATATTTTTCCTTCTAACTATGTCACATAATATTATACCACATGAAGGTTTCATGTTGTTTGGATCGTTTTTGAATTTATAATGCCCGTTTTAAACCATCGTTATACTTTGTCGAAGGGCGGGCATGAAGATTCTTAGCTCGGGGCTGAGACTCGCTAAACTTAAAGTGGATCTATGATGAAACAACATATTTTGAACCTAAAAATGATTTTTGTAAAAAATCATGAGCATCCGATCATGTACCTGTAGTTCATATCTGACCCACTTCCTACCGATTCGGCAGGAATTTGTCTTTTTCACCAAGGATAGAAGGAAATGTTTGAGATCTCCCTGTTATGACATTATCCATGTAAGGTGGTCTAGTATTTTTGAAAAATGTGACGATAGCATTTTGAATTAGCCATTTGGTGGTTGCTTCACAAAACCGTCCGTTTTTTGCACTCGGAAAATGGAAAACGGCTTTTTGGTGCGATGAAAAGGAAAACTTCCTCCTGAAACATTGTTCGCCATCACATGATACACAGTTATGCACAATATCGACACATTATCACAAACTATGCCATCATTCTAGCCATAACATTGGTCATTTGACCTGAAAGCCAAGAAACCTCAACGAGATAGGTCATTTTGTGAAGGTTTTTTTGAGACATAATCAATATACCAAGTTTGATATTTTTCCTTCTAACTATGTCACATGGTATGACACCACGCGAAGATTTCATGTTGTTTGGATAATTTTTGAATTTATAATGCCCGTTTTAAACCATCGTTATACTTTGTCGAAGGGCGGGCATGAAGATTCTTAGCTCGGGGCTGAGACTCGCTAAACTTGAAGTGGATCTATGATGAAACAACATATTTTGAACCTAAAAATGATTTTTATAAAAAATCATGAGCATCCGATTATGTACCTGTAGTTCATATCTGACCCACTTCCTACCGATTCGGCAGGAATTTGTCTTTTTCACCAGGGATAGACGGAAATGTTTGAGATCCCCCTGTTATGAAATTATGCATGTAAGGTGGTCTAGTATTTTTGAAAAATGTGACGGTAGCATTTTGAATTAGCCATTTGGTGGTTGCTTCACAAAACCGTCCGTTTTTTTGCACTCGGAAAATGGAAAACGGCGTTTTGGTGCGACGAAAAGGAAAACTTCCTCCTGAAACATTGTTCGCCATCACATGATACACAGTTATGCACAATATCGACACATTATCACAAACTATGCCTTCATTCTAGCCATAACATTGGTCATTTGACCCGAAAGTCAAGAAACCTTGAACGAGATAGATCATTTTGTGAAGGTTTTTTTAGGACATAATCAATATACCAAGTTTGATATTTTTCCTTCTAACTATGTCACATAATATGACACCACGCGAAGGTTTCGCATTATTTGGATCGTTTTTGAATTTATAATGCCCGTTTTAAACTATATATAATGTTTTATATTTTATTTAATTTTTGTTTATAAATGTGTAATATTTGAGTGTAGATAGATAGTTTTTTTTCTGCAAATTTTGATATATGATTTGTATTTTTCTGAATTAGAATGATTTAGTTATGATTTTTCAAAAAATAATGAAAAAGGAAAAAAATCTGGAGGCCTATGCCGACGGCCTGGCCGTCGGCACACACTAATTTTTTTTTCAAAGAGCGGCTGCCTAACGCCGTTTCCGTCCTCGTGTCTGAACTGGGGCTACGCCGAGGGCTATATCTACGCCGAGGGCCACCGTCGACACAGACCTCGCTAATACGCCGACGGACACACTACGCCGAGGGCTACCCTCGGCACCGTCATCTACGCAGACGGCCGTATCTACGCCGACGGCCGGGCTGGTTGGCTGGCCAGGGAAGACAGCTACGCCGACGGCCCCGACCTTTGGCCGTCGGCGTAGCCGGCCGGCCGTCGGCGTAGCCGGCCGGCCGTTGGCGTCTTAGTTCTTTCCTGTAGTGACTGTTATGTTATCGATTCTCGCTATAAACTCTTAAGCTCTAGATTAGGCTTATGTCAGAATAAGGTCTCAGATTTGTCTAGCCTTGATCATGGAGTATTACATCGCCGGAATCACCAACCCTAGAAAACATCCTTGGATCAACTCTTCCTTTTCTTCGTCTCTGATGTGTGGGTCCATATTTTCTGCATAGGTGGAAAAACGAATAAGTCGAAGCGGCTAAGGGAGAAAGTTAGGTACGGTGTTGAGAGATATAAACCCTAATTCAGAGAAACCCTAATATATACATACACAATAATAAAAATGAAGAGAAACCCTAAACCGACATGCACCTAAGAGGGAAACATGAGTATAAGGCTACAAAAGGGAAACTATCCAGCAGATAGGTAACACTAGATACTAACAAAATACCATATTTGGAATCGATTTAAGAGGGTTCAGAATGCCCTGACGAAGGCACATTGTCGAACCCACATGCACCTAAGGGGTATTAATGATTCCTTATCTAAGATAGGGTTTTTAAGTTGCTTGACAATGTGAATCGGGTCTGGGGCTACCCACAATGACTGACCAGTGGGGCCGAAGACCAATAATACCAAACTAATTAATAAACCTAATAATACCTAACTACTAATAAACCTAATAATCCAAACACCTAAAAGAAAGGGAAACAATCAACACATGGCATCGATGCAATGCTCAAGCAAGTATGATGATATGACAAGTTAATTTGCATTGGAATGTAACCCTAAGACATGCTCGACGATTTAATCGGGGTTCCGAGGGGTGAAAACCCTAACTCGGGGAAACTCCAAAACATATGAGAGGGGTGCATTTGTTCTTCTAATTATAATTGTCATTTAAGTTGTTGAACAATGCATGATTATAGGTTAAATAGATAGGTTTCATTTTTCTGAACAATTTGATATATTATTTGTATTTTTCTGACTTATAAATAAAAAGATATTGAATTTACAAGTTTATATCAATTTCTAGAATTATTAAATTATTTAAAATTGAATTACTGTGTCAATATGACATTAGCAAAGGGTTGGTTTTTTTTACACAGACAGAACCTAGCCACCGTGACTGACTGCTGGGCCCTAGGCCACATCAGCAAGCCACCATGGTGGTCAAAGGTCAGCGGGCCCGTGGGCCACGTCAGCGTGACGCCGGGGTGACATCATCTCGGCGGCCACCGTCGGGTGGTCACCGGGGACGGAGCTGTGAGGCGTGCGGGGCGACGGGGCTAGGCTTGATCGAAGCAGCGTGTCGAGGTAAGCAATAAAGTGGCGGCGCCGCTCGAAGAAGGTCACCGGAGCTGGGCGCACGGCGGGCAGCGGCGGCGGTGCTTGCAGGGACACGACGTGTGGCGGCTACAGCAAGCAAGCAGGCAAACAGAGGGCACTGGGAGGTGCAGAGGCTCACCGCGCGTTAGAGAGAGGGCGATGCAGGGAGCAAGATAGTGGCGGCGCCGCTCCTTCTTGGTCACCGGAGCGTCGCCTCCGTCGAGCTCGAGCGGCGGCGGCAGCGGGCAGGGGGGGGGGAGTAGCTGGGGCGCGCACGGACGGAGGCGGCGGTGGTGGCGGACGGAACGCGTGGGCGGCGGCGAGCTCGGGCAGCCTGCCGGCGTCGGGGGCGGTTCCTGTGCGCGCGTCGGTGAGAAGCAGAGAAGTGAGATGGGGAAGAAGAAGAGGAGGTGCGTCAGTTATAACCAAAGGACCTTTAGTCCGGGTTGGTGGCTCCAACCGGGACTAAAGGACTCCAATTTTTTCAGCAGACCAAGGGTTGGCGCGCGCAGGGGTCTTTAGTCCCGGTTGGTGGCCCCAACCGGGACATATGACCCTGTTTTCAAATTTTTTTCAGGAATTTTCTCTCTGTTCCCGCCTTATTTTTTATTTTGGGGTTTAAATTTGTAATGTTTTTTAAATGATAATTACTTCGGAATTTAGAAAAACTTTAAACATAAAAAGTGTTTGAATTTGAATAACTAATTCGAAACCAGTTTCTGTTTTTAAAAATAATTAATGTAACCATTTAAACTATGAACCATTTAAAATTAAAAATGAATTAACTTATATTTTTTGAATATTAATTTGGAATTTACAAAAACTTTAAACATAAAAAGTGTTTGGATTTGAATAACTAATTCAAAACCATTTTCTATTTTTAAAAAATAATTAATGTAACCATTTAAAATATGAACCATTTAAAATAAAAAATGAATTAACTTATATTTTTTGAATATTAATTTGGAATTTAGAAAAACTTTAAACATAAAAAGTGTTTGAATTTGAATAATAATTCAAAACCATTTTCTGTTTTTAAAAATAATTAATGTAACCATTTAAACTATGAACCATTTAAAATTAAAAATGAATTAACTTATATTTTTTGAATATTAATTTGGAATTTAGAAAAACTTTAAACATAAAAAGTGTTTGGATTTGAATAAATAATTCAAAACCATTTTCTATTTTTAAAAAATAATTAATGTAACCATTTAAAATATGAACCATTTACAATTAAAAATGAACTAACTTATATTTTTTTAATATTAATTTGGAATTGAGAAAAACTTTAAACATAAAAAGTACGGAAAATAATGGGCGGAAAGAAAATTTGATTAGGATAGAACTGGAATTAAAGTACATAAAGCAACTAACACAAAGTTACATAGAAGAACTGAAAATTAAGATACATGGCCAGATTAAGCCACAATCGGCCGAACTTGTTTTGCAATGTTGGAATGATTCAGTCATGCTCCTGCCTACACCTGTAATACTCGCCACTCTAGTCGTCATACTCGCCGCGGTCGTCGTCGCTGTCGTCGTCGGGGTCGTCGTAGTTGAACCTTGAAGGCTGAGTACGAGTGGGCTGGACTTGAGGGTAGCGCAGGCGGGGGCTAGAGTCGGTGGCCTTGTCGTAGGCCATGACGCTCTGGAGAGTCCGGCCGCGCCACCACAGCTGACGGCCGGGCTCGTTGAAGTTCGGAGGAGGTGGGCCGTCCTCCTCATGCCTGGCGAGCGCCCTCTCACGCTGATCCACGAAGAAGGCTTCCCAAGTCGGGAAATAGTCGGGATGCCATCTGGGATTCCTCCGCTGCTCCGGCGTGAGCTCGAAGTAGTAGTGGTTCGTGATGGCCATCCGACGCGCCACACCTAGAGGGACAGGAGGAACCGGCATGCCTCCGGCGCTCAGCATCCAGCCGACGGGGACACAGTAGCCCGGCGGGCAGGGGTAGTTCGAGGCGCAAAGCGCCTCCGCCTCCTTGGGAGTTAGTGCTACGGTAGAAGTCATGTGAAAGAGTGATGAGGTTGCAGATATGAGTCTAGAGATGTGCGATGACAATGGAGGCCAACCCTACATATATATAGTGAGAAATGGCAGGAAGATAACTGGAGGGAAGAATTGGCAGGAAGAACCGGCGGGAAAAACTGGCGAGAAGAAATGGCGGGAAAACCGGACCCACTTCCTGCTGATTCGGCATACATTTGTCCTTTTTACCCGGGATGTACGTAAAGGTTTGAGATGTCCCGGTTGGGAGATAGTCCATGTAAGATAGTCTAGTATTTTAGGAAAATGGGACGGTAGCATTCTGAAACGGTATTTTGGTGGTTACTTCACAAAACGACCCGTTTTTTGCGCTCGGAAAATGGAAAAGGGATTTTCCGTGCGACTAAAAGGAAAACTTTCTCCTGCAACATTGTTCTCCATACCAATATCCACACACATGCATAATATGGGCACAACATCACAAACTATGCCGTGATTCAGCACATAACATCGGTCATTTGGACCGAAAGCCATGAAACCTCGAACATGATAGGTCATTTTGTGAAGGTTTTTTCGAAACATGATCAATATACCAAGTATGGTATTTTTCCTTTCAACTATGTAACATAATATGACACCACGCGAAGGATTTTCATTGTTCGGATTTTTTTTGAATTTATTATGCCTGTTTTGAATTATCTGAATTTCTAACTATGGTCGAACCGGTGTGCATGAAGATAGGGGACGAGCATCGTTAGAACTTGCATTGGATCTCTGAAGAAACCACATATTGCGAGTCTAAAAATTATTTTTTCAAAAAATCACGGGCGATAGATCATGTACCTGTAGTACAAACCAAACCCACTTCCTGCTGATTCGGCAGCCATTTGTCCTTTTTACCTGGGATGGACTAAAAGGTTTGAGATGTCCCGGTTTAGAGATAGTCCATGTAAGGTGGTCTAGTATTTTACGAAAATGGGACGGTAGCATTCTGAAATGGCATTTTGGTGGTTACTTCACAAAACGACCCGTTTTTTACGCTCGAAAAATGGAAAAGGGATTTTCCGTGCGACAAAAAGGAAAACTTCCTCCTGCAACATTGTTCTCCATACCAATATCCACACACATGCATAATATGGGCACAACATCACAAACTATGCCGTGATTCAGCACATAACATCGGTCATTAGGACCGAAAGCCATGATTTCTCGAACATGATAGGTCATTTTGTGAAGGTTTTTTCGAAACATGATCAATATACCAAGTCTGGTATTTTTCCTTTCAACTATGTAACATAATATGACACCATGCGAAGGATTTTCATTGTTCGGATTTTTTTTGAATTTATTATGCCCGTTTTGAATTATCTGAATTTCTAACTATGGTCGAACCGGTGTGCATGAAGATAGGGGACGAGCATCGTTAGAACTTGCATTGGATCTCTAAAGAAACCACATATTGCGAGTCTAAAAATGATTTTTTTCAAAAAATCACGGGCGATGGATCATGTACCTCTAGTACAAACCGGACCCACTTCCTACCGATTCGGCAAACATTTGTCCTTTTTACCCGGGATGGACGAAAAGGTTTGAGATGTCCCGGTTTGGAGATAGTACATGTAAGGTGGTCTAGTATTTTAGGAAAATGGGACGATAGCATTCTGAAATGGCATTTTGGTGGTTACTTCACAAAACGACCCGTTTTTTGTGCTCAGAAAATAGAAAAGGGCTTTTCCGTGCAACAAAAAGGAAAACTTCCTCCTGCAACATTGTTCTCCATACCAATGTCCACACACATGCATAATACGGGCACAACATCACAAACTATGCCGTGATTCAGCACATAACATCGGTCATTTGGACTGAAAGCCATGAAACCTCGAACATGATAGGTCATTTTGTGAAGGGTTTTTCGAAACATGATCAATATACCAAGTCTGGTATTTTTCCTTTCAACTATGTAACATAATATGACACCACGCGAAGGATTTTCATTGTTCGGATTTTTTTTGAATTTATTATGCCCGTTTTGAATTATCTGAATTTCTAACTATGGTCGAACCGGTGTGCATGAAGATAGGGGACGAGCATCGTTAGAACTTGCATTGGATCTCTGAAGAAACCACATATTGCGAGTCAAAAAATGATTTTTTCAAAAAATCACGGGCGATAGATCATGTACCTGTAGTACAAAGCGGACCCACTTCCTACCGATTCGACAAACGTTTGTCCTTTTTACCCGGGATGGACAAAAAGGTTTGAGATGTCCCGGTTTGGAGATATTCCATGTAAGGTGGTCTAGTATTTTAGGAAAATGGGACGGTAGCATTCTGAAACGGCATTTTGGTGGTTACTTCACAAAACGACCCGTTTTTTGCGCTCGGAAAATGGAAAAGGGCTTTTCCGTGCGACAAAAAGGAAAACTTCCTCCTGCAACATTGTTCTCCATACCAATGTCCACACACATGCATAATATGGGCACAACATCACAAACTATGCCGTGATTCAGCACATAACATCGGTCATTTGGACTGAAAGCCATGAAACCTCGAACATGATAGGTCATTTTGTGAAGGTTTTTTCGAAACTTGATCAATATACCAAGTCTGGTATTTTTCCTTTCAACTATGTAACATAATATGACACCACGCGAAGGATTTTCATTGTTCGGATTTTTTTGAATTTATTATGCCCGTTTTGAATTATCTGAATTTCTAACTATGGTCGAACCGGTGTGCATGAAGATAGGGGACGAGCATCGTTAGAACTTGCATTAGATCTCTGAAGAAACCACATATTGCGAGTCTAAAAATTATTTTTTCAAAAAATCACAGGCGATAGATCATATACTTGTAGTACAAACCGGACCCACTTCCTACCGATTCGGCACACATTTGTCCTTTTTACCCGGGATGGACGAAAAGGTTTGAGATATCCCGGTTGGGAGATAGTCCATGTAAGGTGGTCTAGTATTTTAGGAAAATGGGAGGTAGCATTATGAAACGGCATATTGGTGGTTACTTCACAAAACGACCCGTTTTTTGCGCTCGGAAAATGGAAAAGGGCTTTTCCGTGCGACAAAAAGGAAAACTTCCTCCTGCAACATTGTTCTCCATACCAATGTCCACACACATGCATAATATGGGTACAACATCACAAACTATGTCGTGATTCAGCACATAACATCGGTCATTTGGACCGAAAGCCATGAAACCTCGAACATGATAGGTCATTTTGTGAAGTTTTTTTTGAAACATGATCAATATACCAAGTCTGGTATTTTTCCTTTCAACTATGTAACATAATATGACACCACGCGAAGGATTTCATTGATCGTATTGTTCTAAAAATGGGACGGTAGCATTCTGAAACAGGATTTTCATTGTCGACACCACGCGAAGGGATTTCGGCAGGCTGGGGCAGGCATCACTAATGATAGGGGTGAGTGTCGACATTATATCGTGCGGCGTGTACCTTGTCCCGGATGGTGTCACCAACCGGGACTAAAGATGAACCTGTAGTCCCGATTGGAGACACCAACCGGGACAAAACACGAGTCAGCACTAATAATAGGGGTGAGTGTCGACATTATTTCGTAAGTGTCGACACTATGCCGAGCTGCTTGTACTATAAATAGGCATCCTTGCGAGTCCAGTCCTCCAGCCAGTTTGAGGCATCTCCAAGATGGTTTTCGAGAGCATGGACACCACTACGGCCAGTTTCAGGGAGATGTCGATGGAGCCCAGTACTCCGGCATCTCCGAGAAACTGGTCATAGAGGCACTCCCTAATATGTGAAATTAGTTAGCTTCGAGGCGTATTGATCTAGTTAGAGAAGTTACAAGCTGCAAGATGGTTTTCGAGAGCAGGGACACCACTACGGCCAGTTTCAGGGAGATGCCGACGGAGCCCAGTCCTCCGGCATCTCGGAGAAACTGGTCATAGAGACACTCCCTAATATGTGAAATTAGTTAGCTCCCAGGTGTATTGATCTAGTTAGAGAAGTTACAAGCTGCAAGATGGTTTTCGAGAGCAGGGACACCACTACGACCAGTTTCAGGGAGATGCCGCCGGATTCCAGTCCTCCGGCATCTCCAAGAAACTGGTCATAGAGGCACTCCCTAATATGTGACCGCGCGCGTTTGGAGATTAGATCTTAATGGTAAGTATGAATCAGGACAACTTCTTCATAGTCCCGGTCCAGCCACAAAACGGGACTAACACTCAAGACATTTATTAATATTAAAAACTGAGACTACAAAACCGGGACTAAAGGCCCCCCTATATATAGTCCCGGTCAAGCCACAAACCGCGAAAGATATCCTTCGGTCAAGCCACAAACCGCGAAAGACATGAACTAGAGTTACATAATATGAGCATGAACTTCTTGGCATATGTCCTTCCTTATGATCGATTCAGACGTAACCATGGAGCATCTTCTTTACTTAACGGAATGCTTGGGTCAGTTTTCACTGTGAAGGGCGGAATTTCATCAAACTTATTATAATCTTCTGACATGTCTGTCTTGTCCTCGATTCCCACGATGTTTCTTTTCCCTGAAAGAACCATGTGACGCTTTGGCTCATCATATGATGTATTCGTTTGCATATTTTTTCTTTTTTTCGGTCTGGAGGACATGTCCTTCACATAGAAAACCTGAGACACATCATTGGCTAGGACGAATGGTTCATCTCTATAACCAAGATTGTTGAGATCCACTGTTGTCATTCCGTACAACTGGTCTATCTTTACCCCTTCCCCATTCAGGTTGACCCATTTGCAGCGAAACAAAGGGACCTTAAAAGAGACTCCATAGTCTAGTTCCCATATCTCCTCTATGTAACCATAATATGTGTCCTTTTTGTCCATTCTCGTCTATTGCATCAAAGCGTACACCACTATTTTGGTTGGTGCTCTTTTTATCTTGGGCGATCGTGTAGAATGTATTCCCATTTATTTCGTACCCTTGGAAATTCAATACAGTAGAAGATGGTGACGCGGCCAACAAGTATAGCTGATCTCCAACCGTGGTGTCATTCAAGAGATGTGTCCGCATCCAACCACCGAAAGACTTCATGTGTTCATCTGTAATCCATGATTCAGGCTTCCCCGGGTTTTTGGAGCGTACAATATTCTTGTGTTCCTCGATATACGGAGTTGCCAAGGTGGAATTATGTAGAACTTTGTAGTGTGCTTTAGTGAAAGAATCCCCGTCCCTACATATCATTGCTTTCTTTCCCAGTGTGCCTTTTCCACTTAGTCTTCCCTCATTCTGCGAGTCAGAAACACCAATCGGCTTAAGGTCAGGAATAAAGTCAACAAAAAACTCAATGACCTCCTCTGTTCCATATCCCTTGGAGATGCTTCCTTCTGGTCTAGCATGGTTATGAACATATTTCTTTAAGACTCCCATGAACCTCTCAAAGGGGAACATATTGTGCAGAAATACCGGATTGAGAATGGCAATCTCTTCCACTAGGTGAACCAGGAGATGCGTCATAATATTGAAGAAGGATGGTGGGAACACCAATTCAAAACTAACAAGACAATGTACCACATCCTTCTGTAACCTTGGTAGAATATCTAGATTGATTACCTTCTGAGATATTGCATTGAGGAATGCACACAACTTCACAATGGGTACTCGAACATTTTCCGGTAGAAGCCCCCTCAATGCAATCGGAAGCAACTGCGTCATAATCATGTGACAGTCATGAGACTTCAGGTTTTGGAACTTTTTCTCTGCCATATTTATTATCCCCTTTATATTAGATGAGAAGCCCGACGGCACCTTGATACTGTAAAGGACTTCAAAAAAGATTTCCTTCTCTGCTTTGGTAAGAGCATAGCTGGCACGACTTAAGTGATGCCCTTTATCTGTCTTGTTATGTGTATGCATGTTCTTTGGGTCTTTCATAATTTGTTGGTCCTCCCGTGCTTCTGGTGTATCTTTTGTCTTCCCATACACGCCTAGGAATCCTAGCAGGTTCACGCAAAGATTCTTCGTCACGTGCATCACGTTGATTGAAGAGCGGACACGCAGGACTTTCCAATATGGCAGCTCCCAAAATATAGATTTCTTCTTCCACATGGGTGCGTGTCCTGTAGCGACGTCGTTCGGAACTGATTGACCGCCGGGACCCTTTCCAAAGATTACTTCTATGTCCTTGACCATACCAAATACATCATCACCAGCAGGGAGTTCAGGCTTCTTCCGGTGATCTGCCTCACCTTTGAAATGCTTGCCTTTCTTTCTTACGGGATGATTGGTCAGAAGAAATCGTCAATTCGCCAGTTACACAACCTTCTTGCATTTATGCAAATATGTACCTTCAGTCTTATCTAAACAGTGTGTGCATGCCTTATATCCCTTGTTTGTTTGTCCTAAAAGGTTACTAAGAGCAGGCCAATCATTGATGGTTACGAATAACAACCCTCGTAGATCAAATGGCTCCTATTTTTTCTCATCCCACGCACGTACACCTGGTTTGCCCCACAACTATAAGAGTTCTTCAACTAATGGCCTAAGGTACACGTCAATGTCATTTCCCGGTTGCTTCGGGCCTTGGATGAGCACTGGCATCATAATGAACTTACACTTCATGCACAACCAAGGAGGCAGGTTGTAGATACATAGAGTCACGGGCCAGGTGCTGTGACTACAGCTCTGCTCCCCAAAAGGATTCATGCCATCCGTACTTAGACCAAACCATAAGTTCCTTGCGTCACCTGCAAAGTCTGGGAAGTCTCTCTCGATTTTTCTCCACTGTGACCCATCAGCAGGGTGTCTCAACTTCCCGTCTTTCTTACGGTCTTCTTTGTGCCATCGCAACAACCTGGCATGCTCTTTGTTTCTGAACATGCGTTTCAACCTTGGTATTATAGGAGCATACCACATAACCTTAGCAGGAACCCTCTTCCGGAGGGGCTCTCCCTCAAAATCACCAGGGTCATCTCGTCTGATCTTATACCGCAACGCATTGCATACCGGGCATTTATCTAAATTCTCATACTCCTTACCGCGGTAGAGGATGCAGTCATTAATGCATGCATGTATCTTTTGCACATCTAATCCTAGAGGACAGAGAGTCTTCTTTGCTTCGTAGGTACTCTTGGGAAGTTCGTTATGTTTTGGAAACTTCGGCTTCATTATTTTCAGCATCTTTTCAAATGAGGAGTCAGTTAGACCACCCTCTGCCTTCCATCGCAACAATTCCAGTGTGGTACCGAGCTTTGTGCTGCCATCTTCACAATTTGGGTACAACAATTTCTTGTGATCTTCTAACATGCCCTCTAACTTCAACTTCTCATTTTCTGTTTCACAGTCTCGCTTTGCATCAGAAATGACCCTACCAAGTTCATCAGCCGGCTCATCTGATGCCCGTTCTTCACCTCTTTCCTCTCCATTGTCTTCCATTGCAGTATCACTGTATTCAGGAAACATATGATGATAGTTGTTATCATCATCTTCTTCTTCACCATCTTCCATCATAACCCCTCTTTCCCCGTGCTTGGTCCAGCAATTATAGTTGGGCATGAAACCTTTCATAATCAGGTGGCCGTGAATGATTTTCGAGGAAGAGTACTCCTTGTTGTTCCGACATTGAACACATGGACAACGTATAAAACCATTCTCTTTGTTTGTCGTAGCCACATCGATAAATCTATCCACGCCTTTCATATACCCGGCTACGCGCCGGTCACCGTACATCCATTCCCGACCGTTCATCTGCATCATATAAGTAAGTTTATCAAAAAACAGGACATCATAAATAGTGAAATGACCAATTCACATCGACACATGCATTGTATCAATGACAGAGAAAATATAAGATTGCTAACCTCGATCGAGGGAAATAAAGAGGAGAAAGCTCAAGTGCGTCTCGGACACCTTCTATATTTTTGTTCTATGAGAAATTGAACGGGATTATTCACTCAAACATTTCATCAAACACCTTGAATGCATGCATAGGAGAGAAAAAACTAGCACACCCCTCACACCTTCCACCAAGAGAAAAACAGAGTGGAGGCAGAGGGGGCTGGGGCGTTGCATTTATAGAGGGCGGGATCATACGTCCCGGTTGGAGCCACCAACCGGGACTAAAGGTGTGTGCCACGCCACGTGGCTATGGCCAAACCTTTAGTCCCGGTTGGTGGCTCCAACCGGGACGTATGCCCCATTACCAACCGGGACGCATGCCTCCTGGCCCCGTGCCCGCTCGAACCGGGACGCGTGCCAGCATTAGTCCTGGTTGGTGGCACAACCGGGACTAATGCTCTGAGGGGGCGCGAACGGATGGCCTGCTTTCTACTAGTGATACTTCTCCTTCTAAACCTAATCTAACTTTTTATTTAGTCACTCGGTAGCCGCCTTCGCCCGTGCTGTCTTGGCTGTTGCCGTCGTATTCTGATCTGGCGCGTCTCAAGCATGGCGCAGCCACCGTATTTGCATCGAGACCCTGAGCTGGTATCAGTCATCGGAGCCAAGAGTTAGTATGGGTAGATCACTACAGGAATAACAAGAAATGCAGACAACCTTCCTTTACACTGACGGCTAAAGGTCGGACCCGTCGGCGTAATTGGGCGGGCTCGTCAGCTAGGCCAGGTGGCTGATGACCCGCAAGTATAGGTGATCGCAACAGTCTTCGAGGGTAGTATTACCTAATTTGTTGATTCGACACATGGGGAGCCAAAGAATACTTATAAGATTTAACAACTGAGTTGTCAATTCAACTGCACCTGGAAATAGTTCTTGCTCACAGAAGTTTATCAGTAACAACAGTTTGTAGTAGCAAACAGCAAAGCAACAACAGCAGCAAAACAAGAGAAATAGTAACAGTAGCAACAAACAGTAGGATATGAGCGCGGTAATAGGAATAGGTGGACGGGCGTTGCATGGACGAGTCTAAACATGTAACTTCAAAATCTAGGGCATTGCAGATAACACTACTAGGAAAAACGCTACCAGTGGCGCACCAAATTAGAATTTTGTGGCTCATATGGGTGTCGCCACTAAATCCTCGCCACTAAAATTTAAATTCTGTGGCGCATATACATATGCGCCACAGAATTCTCAACATTCTGTGGTGCATATGATATATGCGCCACAGAATTCTCAATATTCTGTGGCGCATATGCCATATGCGCCACAGAATTTTGTCCCAGGTTCTATGGCGCATATGGCATATGAGCCATAGAATTATGTCCCAGATTCTGTGGCGCATATGCCATATGCTCCACATAATACTTTTTTTCAGAATTTTGAAATTTTCACAATTTAGTACAAATACAGGTATATTACAAGAAATACACCTAAATTTGACAGAAATACACAGAAAAGTTGCACATAGCAGTACAAATGTTCAGTTCACATATAATACATCAACAAGCACAAATGTTCACAAGTGTTCATCAATCACATATTAGAACCGAATAAGTGTGTATATTTCACAAGTGTTCATCTCACTCACATAACTTAATTACAACCGCGTGATGTTGTCACCACCTACTACCTTAAAACAGAATATATAGTACACCGTAACCGCGATGCCGGTGAGGAGGAGCGACATCAAGATCTTCATTCGGTTCATCTTCCATACGTGTCTCCTCCACTTGGCCACCGCCTCCTCTCTAGTCACGTATCCCTTGTAGCTATTGCCGATGAACTTGTCCACTTGTTGGTGGCAGTCCACCCACTCCTCGTACACACCTGGAACCCAACCCTTATACACAACGTACGTCGGCATCTCTATTGACAAGGCATATTAGTACATCATGCAAATATATATGTTGACAAATATTAGAGCAACGCATTCATAAACTTAAAATAATGCATCGATGACAATGAAAGAAACATGACAAAATGTCCGACACAATAACAACGACCATGGTTATTACACGACACAATAACAACGACGGTTTCAAGCTAGGCAAGATAAGTTACGTTTTTCGACACACACACTACATGTGTCCACCGATACACACGCTCTCTCTGTCAAGTAGCCTTCTCCTCAGAGGGCGCCGGGAACGACTTGTACATGTCTTTCTTCGTCCACGTCCTGAAGTCATCCTGCGCCTTGAGGCGAGCTTCGATCTCCCTCTTGGTGAACTGCCTGGGCTAGTGAAAGAGCCCACCAGTTGTGTTGACTTGTTCCACGATGATATGTGATAGCTTCACCTGCGTATCATGAAAGTATTCCATGAGATCGGAGTCATTGATCCCATGCAACTTTTGTGCGCATCCTCGAAGAGAAGATGGCAGCGTTAGCATCTCGCCATCCCGGACAAACCGTTTGAGGTGATGGCAAACATAGAAGGCCTCCTTCACGCTGCTAGACGGCTGCTTGACGCATGGGAACTCGCACACGTGCTTGAACTTGTGTAAGCCATTGTACTTGTAAGCCTCCCCCTTATAGTCGAAGGGGCCTCCATGTTTGGCATAGCCCTCGATAGCATCATCCAAAACACTCTTTACTCTGGCATAGTTCTTCCTCCTCGCACTCCCCGAGTCGAAGTAGGTGGCAAGCGAATACCTCGTGGAGAGCACGACATGTGCATCCAAGTACTAGACAATCATAGGCATGTGCTCCATATATAGTCATGCGTGCTCGCAATGAGAACTTGCACAACATGTTTTGTCCTATCAGCCCGTTGCAGCGGGGCCTCAAGGGAACTACTAGAAATTAAGGTGCTCCTTTTAATAGAGCACCGAAGCAAAGCATTAACACTCCGTGAACACATGTGATCCTCACATCAAATCCATCCCCTCCTGTTGTCCCAATTTCTATCTCTTCATGGCCTTTAGATCTGGACAGTGATATGTGTACACAACTCGCAGATAAGATCACAAACAATACTATCATAATGATTCAATAATAAGTTTAGATCTGAGATCATGGCACTCGGGCCCTAGTGACAAGCATTAAGCACAACAAGTTGTAACAAAGTCAAATAACACTAATAGATATACTAGGCACCATGCCCTAATAATCTTATTAGATTACATGATAGAACTCATCCAATCCCTACCATCCCCATAGCCTACAGCGAGGGATTACTCACTCATGGATGAGGGAAACATTGATGGTTGATGGAGAGGTGTTGGCGATGATGATGGCGATGATCCTTCCCAAATTCCCTGTCCTGGCAGGGTGCCAGAACGGAGTTTCTGGTTCCGAATCGCGGTTTCTGGTGGTGGCGGCGCATCGGAACTCTTTCTGGAAAAACGTCGAACCGCCCTCAGTTTTTAGGTCAAGAGGCATCTTATAGGCGAAAAGGGAGGCCGAGGGGGTGCCTGAGGCGGCCGCACCCCCAGGCGCGGGCTAGGCCCACACGTGCGGCAGGGGAGTATGCCCCCCAGGGCTCCACTCTGCCTCATATTATGGCTCCGTGGATCTTCTGGTGAAATAGGATTTTTGGCATATTTTCAAGGATTTTTCCTGACAGTTGATTTTCTGCACAAAAACTAGACACTAAGGTAATTCTGCTAAAAACAGCGTCAGTCCTGTTAGTTGTATCCAAATCACACAAGGTTAGAGGAGAAACAATAGCAAAAGTGTTCGGGAAAGTAGATACGTTTTCGACGTATCAACTCCCCCCAATCTTAGCTTATTGCTTGTCCTCAAGCAATTCAGTTGAAAACTGAGTGCGATAAAAGAACTTCCACGAACACATTTGCTTCATATGATGTATATATTATCATCACAGGAGTAGATACTTAAACCATTCATAATAAAGAGTATGCAACTAAGTCTACTCAATAGTCATTGCAAGCTATAAAGAGAAACCAACTCAGTAATAATAAATAGCATGAAACATAAACATAAGTAACATTGCAATGCTCATAAGAAGGTATGATATAGTGGTATCTCGCTTGCCTTTGTTTGTAGAGAACAATATAAATGTCAATGTACCTCTGAAGTTCAAGTGAAGACTAGAAGTAAAGATATCAAAGATACAAGCATCAAAGTCATGACATAATTAACCAAGTTTTGAGACAAACACAAGAATGACAACTATGCTCTCAAGAAGGTGCTCATAGAATAAGTGGTGACTCAACAAGGAAGTGAAAAGGTTTTGAAAAGTTTGAAAGGCTTCCAAATGCTGAAAGTAAGGTACTCATTAGCTTTGAGCTCTCATTGCCCCTATCATATGCATCTTTATGTGGTTAATGGTGAAAGTGAGGTCCAATATGAGTTATATGCTTGACAGACCATAAACTGGAAATCCCATGTCCCTTGAGTACGAGGGCCGCTCCTCATGCTACTCAACTTTAGTTACCTGTAAGTTCTTGTCATCGTAAATACATGCATATGATAGAGAACCGCCAACGGGGTACCCCTTGCACATGATACAGAAGCTATCCCATAATCAAAATGATAAGGCAAGCAGACAATGAGCATCTCAGCGATCTTTTTATTTGCTATTTGCATAGGTTTTTATTGAGGATTCTTCACGGATTACTCATTATGGTAATGTTGCAAGTTTCCACCATGATTAGGCATGGCTTAGGCTAGCGGCCCAGGCGTTTCTCTAACACATATATATAACTCCATGAACTCATAACCTCCCCTTTTATTTCACACAGACGACATCTGCAAACAAAAGAGCATGGTATCAACTGGATATGTATCCATAAGTGTTGAAAACCTTCCCTGTGACAGCACGATTCTGCTAAATCCCAGCCTATAATTTGCAAGCATATAACTTTCATGGATAGTCACAATGGTTCAAGTTTATTAAGTGCAAGGAATAAAGTGTGCCATCAAGTTCGTGAGAGCTTTACTAACTAATTTTCTCAAAACAGTCAAACATTTTATTTGGAAGAAAACAAGGCATAATGAATATGCACTGAATAGCAAATGATGCTAGTAGGTAGGTATAGTGGACACTGTTGGCAATATTGGTTTTGGGGAGTTAGATGCACAAGTAGAGCTCATAATCAGTGCAAGTGAAGGCTAGCAATAGAGAGGGAGCGACAAACGAGAGAGCAATAACTGTCATAATCATGCTTGCAACAAAACAGGACTAATTATGGCAAGAAAGTGATACAAGAACTGTCAGGCAAAATAAATCATCGAGGCTTACTGACAATTGTTTAGTCATATGCATGCGTGAGCATGTGCCAAGTCGATTCACATGAACCGTTCAGAGGAGGATACCGCAATATCATACCAAAATATGAATAGAACAATGCAAGCAAACATTCATATGACATGCTACAAACTATTAGCAAGCTAGAGCTAATCACAAGAAAGAAAGAACTACTAAGCATCCATAAATAACATACACCTTACATGAACAGACTAAGCATGCTCACAATGATGAGTATATGTACAAAAATAAAAACAAATAGAGTTTGTTACCAGCCTCTTACCACACCTCAAGTTGTCTTAATCTTCATTATTGCCCTTCACTTGTGTGACTTGAATAATAACATGAAACCAAACTCTACTGAGGACGGTTGAACCCTGCAAAGAACTCACAAAACCAAAGAAGAACAACAAATATTTTTGGTATTTTTGATTTTTTAAAACAAGCAAACAAAGCAAAACCAAAAAAGCAAAATCTTTTTGGATTTTTCTTTAAGGCAAACCAAAGCTAGAAAACAAAGAAACAAACCAAGAGAAACAACAAACATATTTTTGGTCTTTGTGTGTTTTGAGAAAGCAGAAAGAAAAACCAAAAAGAAAGAAAAACAATGGATATACAAAGAACCGACAAAACATGATATATAGATGAGTGTGATGTCGGTATACCTGCCCCCAAGCTTAGGCTTTTGGCCTAAGTGGGGCTCAATAGCGCGGGTAGTAACCCCAAGATGGTGGGTCATCATAGGAATGATCATAGTCAGGCGCTTACGATGAAGAAGAAGACGTGCCCCCAATCATAAGAGGGTTGCTGGTATGAAGACTCTCCCAAGTTGAAGGGCTGAACCGAATCATCTTCGGCAACCTCTCCAACATTCTCCTCTTGCTGGGAGAGCTCCACCACATATGTGTCAAACTCCTCCTCCGCGAGCGACCATCCTTGCCTGTTATCAAAATTAAACAAAACAGGTACAGGCAAATAAACTACTTTCTTAGTCCTACCCCCTCTGCAACCACGCTTGGCAAAAGATAATTCATACGGTAAACTTCTCACAGTAGTCCCTAAAGAAACAAAATTATGCTGAACCATGGAGTCAAGATCAAGCCTCTCTATGGGGAACCGATAATCTGAATGGTGAGGATCTAAACCATGGAAAGCTAGCAACCTAGAGGCGATGAGACCTCCACAAATTCCACCCTTCTCGCGGTTAGTGGTAAGACGCTAAGCTATCAAAGCTCCCAGGTTATAAGATCTATCCGTATTCAAAGCAGCTGCGATAAAAGCTAGATCAAAATAAGATAACTTTCTAGCATTCTTTCTAGCAAGAACACACGTGGTAATGAAATAGGCAAAATATCTAATAGATGGGAACTGAATGTTCCGAATTTTATCACTTTCCTTCGAGAAGTCGAAACCTTGGAAAATTTAAGCATATAAATCCATAGGTGACTTAGTCCTCTCCTTGATCTTCTCACAAGATCCCCAATGGGGCACTCTAATAGCTGTACAGAAATCAGCAAACGGCAGGTCGACAGCTATATTGTATATTTTATAATGGACCATGGGATTAGCTGAAGACCAAGTAAACCGGAAGTCATGCACCATAGTAATGGTTAGCTTAACATATTTAAAAGGTTCACCTTCAACAAAGTGCTCCAACCCTGCATTGGTAATCAAATTTTGGAAAACCTAGAGGATTCCCGCGGCTCTCATAAATTCATGGCATGGATATATGGAAGGTAAGACTCCTTCCTCGCGATGAACTTTCATTGGCTCAGGTACCATCAAATCATATTGATTCAGTGGGTAAGCACTCATCTTCCTTTCTGAAATTTTTAGACAAACATCAAACGAAGTGATTTCCAAGTTGATAAATGATGAGAGACTACTATAGGAACTTGCTAGAGGGCTACACATGCATCAAAATGTAATCTCTAATCATAGAACAAGCATGCAAGCTCACACAACCTGACACCTATAGCAGAAAAATACTCAGGATACAGTCTACCAATCATAAATCTAATTGGACAAGCGGAGGAGGCACATACCAAGGAGCAATCCCTCCAAAAATCAGCAACAAAGATGGGATGAGTAAGGAGATCGAAAATCGGGAGCAAGAACAGCAAGAACTCGAGCTTGAGAAAGTTTTCTGGTGTTTTTCTGGAGAGAGAGAAAGAAGGTGGTTGGGAGGAGGCAGCTTGAAGGGCCACACCCAGGCCAGGCTCCACCTCAGGGCTGGTCGCACCACCCAGGGGTGTGCGGGCCTGGTGGGTCCCCCTGGGCTACTCCAGGTGTCCCTCTGCACCTTTTTCGGGGAAAAATTTATTGAATTTTTTGGAATTTTTCAGGAAACTTTATTTTTGGCCAATTTTCACGGTAAGAAAATTGATTTTCTCGCAGAAAAGATTTTTTGAGAAGAAGCAAAAGCAAACCAAAACCAAAACTACAGAAGTTCTAAGACACTCTAAGAAGCAAAAAACTAGCAAAACCCAAGCTAACAAGAGAAAAAGCAAAGACTAGGAAGGAGAAAAGTAAAAGTAAGTATAACCATAGTGAAAACATTATTTTGTTCATTAAAATCATTTTGTTAACAAGGTTGATCAGGTATTGTTACTAAAACAATCTTATATGAAACAAAACTTTGCATTCCACAAGTGATTATGTTACCTCAAACATAATAGCATGGTCCCAATCATAATAGTTTCAAAATTTTCTTGTGGAATGGGACAATATATTTCTCCAACTTTGATGCTCTCAATATTTTCAGTGGAATTCAGGCAATAGCTCTTAGCAACCTTCTTGGGGAAATAGACAGTATGCTCTTTGTCATTAATATTAAAAGTCACTTTTCCTTGATTACAATTGATGACAGCACCTGCAGTATTAAGAAAAGGTCTCCCAAGAATAATAGACATATTATCATCTTCAGGCATTTCAAGCACAACAAAATCAGTTAAAACCAAGCAATTCTGAGCCACCTGAAAAGGAACATCCTCACATATACCAACAGGGATACTAGCTGACTTATCAGCCATTTGCAAAGATATATCAGTTGGTATCAACTTTTCTAGCTGGAGTCTCTTGTAGAGAGAAAAAGGCATAACACTAACTCCAGCTCCCAAATCACATAAAGTAGTTCTAACATAACTGTTCTTAATAGAGCAAGGAATAGTTGGTATACCTGGATCACCAAGTTTCTTTGGAACCTTACCATTGAAGGAATAATTAGCAAGCAAAGTAGAAATCTCCTGATTAGGAATCTTCCTTTCATTAGAGACAATATCCTTCATATACTTTGAATAAGGAGACAACTTAATAGCATCAAACAAAGGAATTTGCAAAAATAATGGTTTCATCCACTAACAAAACTTGTTGGAGTGTTCTTCCTCCTTTGACTTGTGTTTCTTATTTGGAAAAGGCATAGGCTTCTGCATCCAAGGTTCTCTCTCACTACCATGTTTTTTAGCAATAAAATCTTGCTTAGTGTACCTAGTGTTCTTAGTGTGCTTCTCAGGTTCTTCCTCAACTTTCTCTTTATCAGGAGCATCATTTTTATCATTACCACTCTCAGTTTCAGCATCAGAGACAGATATACTATTAGGATATATAGCAGGTTCAAGTGGTTCCTCAACTATTTTATGTTTCTTTTTCTTTCTCTTACGAGGACTACCACTACTTTCACCTTGTTGAGAATCTTGCTCAATTCTTTTAGGGTGTCCTTCAGGATATAAAGGATCTTGAGTAGCTATACCACTCCTAGTTATAATTCCATAAGCATGTTTATCTCCTGAGGCATTAACTAGCATATCTTTTTGTAACTTAGCAAGTTAATCAATTTGAGTTTGAACCATTTGAAAGTGTTACAAAGCATTTTAATATCATTAGCAGTTCTTTCCACAATATCTTTCAACTCATTAATAGCTCTAGAGTTTTCCAATAAATGATTCTGAACTTGTTTATTAAAATTACCTTGTTTAACAATAAATGGAGAGAATTCCTTATTCGACACTACTTCCCAATATGATTCCTTATTTGACACTAAATTTTTTTCACTTCCTTATTTGACTACTTGTGTAATTTTTTTTTGCCTTATATGACACTCTAGTGCATTTCGAGAGCTAACCGGGTGAGTTGGGACCTACAAAGACACTTTTGCCCCTGATGCATAATGTGACAAAATTATAATAAATGGTATCGTACATGTGATGGAACCGATTATATATAATTCAAAGCATCATTTCCAGGGGTAAGTGTGAGCAGTGCTTCAATGCTTTTTTCGGAAGTTTTTTGCACGAATTTTAAAGAAAATAGCAAAGGCTGTGATTAGAAGAACTAATAAACCTGCTTTCATTAGGAAGGGACAATCTGATCACCGATTCATGGGAGAGAGATAGGAACTGCAGCGTCACGAGGCCATGACCCACGTGCAGTCGTACACGTTTTATGGTTGCAGAACAAAGTTTAACAGCCGTGCAGACAGCCAGAGACGTAAGAGATGAACTTAATTACGTATCGTTGCCTGTCTAGACCCGTTCGAACCCTTGCGATCGTGATGCTAGCATGCCACATCGTCATGACGATAACTGCAGCCAGCGACCACCGTCTTGGACAACATTGCCGCCAGTTCTCTGGTGCTTGACACCATGTACGTGTCTCCGTTTGCATGACCTGATCAGCCACATGACCCTGACTAAGTTCGTCTCCTCCAGGGTATGGCCATGGCTTTATTTTGTCAGTCGTAAGAACATACGTGAGTCGTGAGCAAGTTGCACAGGCTGTGGTTCCAATCTTTCTTCAGCCTGAATATTAACGAGCGGTAATCAAAAAAGGCAAAGGAAGTGATCGCGATAGAGCGGGTGGGTAGTTTGGTCCTTGAAAAATAAACTAACAGAAGACTCTAACAAAACTAATGGCGGTGTCATAGAAGGCAAAAAAAATTATACAAGTGGTCAAAAAAGGAAGTAAATATTTTTTATTGTCAAATAAGGAACTATATTGGGAAGTAGTGTCAAATAAGGAAATCTCTCCAATAAATGTGTCAAGTTCCTCTAAGCATTGATCAGGAGGCTTACCATAAGGAATATCACCTTCATCAGTGGAGAGAGTGTACCTCAATAGTAGATGAGTGGGGAATTGTCCTACATAATTCTGCAATAGGAGGTAGATTCTTCACATATTCAGCTCTAATACCTTTCTCCTTAAGATATTTCTTAGCTTCTTTCATCACTTCATCATTTAATGAAATTACTCCCCTCTTCTTTGGTGTTGGTGTTGGAACAGTTCAGGCACAACTGGTTCAGGAGTAACATGCTCAGGTGTATTTAGCCCAGTTGAAGTCCAATCATCATAATTCTTGCTTATTTTAGGCATTAATTCTTCAGCATCTATAGGAGTTCTTTTCCTGAAAACACAATCAGCAAAGCTATCTAGGTATGTCCTAAAATCATCAGTTAGTCCATTATAATAAATATCAAGAAGCTCATTTTTAGGTAATGGACATCCAGGATGTGCATGAATCAAGGCACAGAACCTTGTCCATGACTCAGGCAATTTCTCTTCTTCTCCCTGTTTAAAATCAAAAAGTCTCTGCACAGCAGCATTTCTAGCACTGGGAGAAAAATATTTCTGGAAGAAAGAGGCAATCAAACAATCAGGGCTATCAATGGAACCAGGAGGTAATCTGTTAAACCAAGCCTTAACTTCTCCTTTTAGTGAAAAAGGGAAGATCTTAGTAACAAATTACTTACGCATCTTAAAATCATCAGAGAATAAATCACTCATTGTGGAAAGCTCATTCATATGAGCTACAACACTCATTTTTAGTCCCACAAAAAGGTTCTTTCTCAACAATGTCTAAATAGGATAAATCAAGATAGAAATCATAATATTTATCTTTAATATCTATGGGAGAGGTAGCAAACTTAGGATTAGAGGACGGTTTAGGAATAATGGTACGTCTCTCGAGGAGACTTTAATAGCATTAGCACCATGTGTGTTTCGACACTCTTCAATAAATTCATTAGTAAACTCAATGTAACCATCATTAATACCATATCTCTCTCTAGACTCAGGTGAGCTAACATGTGTAATAGTGTCTTCACTAGGAGTTTCAGTATTATCTAGACTAGCCATAGTAGCATCTAGGAAAGGACCTAATGAACCACTCGCATCAAGCACAGTATAAGTAACAACATGAGTATCAGAAGCAGTTTCAGATTTAGCAGTAGTAGCAGTGTGTGTAGCATGAGAATGTGGTGGTGGTGTAACAAGCTTACTTATAACAGACAGTGAATTAAGAGTAGCAGAGGTGTTTAGGACTGTACCTCTTCTTATAGTAGATGGTAAAATAGGAAACTTTCTATCACGGGACTTACCCATGATGAACGGAGTAGCAGTGAACCATAATAGATCCAAGTGAACTTACAAATAAAGCTATGCTCCCCGGCAATGGCGCTAGAAAATAGTATATAATGACCCAAAAGTATAGGGGATCGCAACAGTGTTCGAGGGTAGTATTACCCAATTTATTGATTCGACACAAGGGGAGCCAAAGAATACTTATAAGCCTTAACAACTGAGTTGTCAATTCAGCTGCACCTGGAAATAGTTCTTGCTCACAGAAGTTTATCAGTAGCAACAATTTCTAGTAGCAAATAGCAAAGCAACAATAGCAGCAAAACAAGAGCAATAGTAACAGTAGCAACAAACAGTAGGATATGAGCGCGGTAGGCATAGGAATGGATGGACGGGCGTTGCATGGACGAGTCTAAACATGTAACTTCAAGATCTAGGGCAATTGAAGATAAATAAGAATAAGCATCTAAGTAGTAGACAATTATAGGCATGTGCTCCATATATAGTCATGCGTACTCGCAATGAGAACTTGCATAACATCTTTTGTCCTACCATCCCGTCGCAACGGGGCCTTAAGGGAACTACTAGAAATTAAGGTGCTCCTTTTAATAGAGAACCGGAGCAAAGCATTAACACTCTATGAACACATGTGATCCTCACATCACAGCCATCCCCTCCGGTTGTCCCAATTTTTGTCACTTCGGGGCCTTTGGTTCCGGGCAATGATATGTGTACACAACTTTCAGATAAGATCACAAACAATACTATCATAATGATTCAATAATAAGTTCAGATCTGAGATCATGGCATTAGGGCCCTAGTGATAAGAATTAAGCACAACAAGTTGCAACCAAGTCAAATAGAACTAATAGAGAAACTAGGCACCATGCCCTACAATCTTATTCGATTACATGATAGAACTCATCCAATCCCTACCATCCCCATAGCCTACAGTGGAGGATTACTCACTCAGGATGAGGGAAACATTTATGGTTGATGGAGAGGAGTTGGCGATGACGATGGTGACGATCTTCCCCAAATTCCCCATCCCGGTAGGGTGCCAGAACGGAGTTTCTAGTTTCGAATCATAGTTTCTGGTGGTGGCGGCACAGCGGAACTCTTTCTGGAAAAACGTCAAACCCCCCTCGATTTTTAGGTCAAGAGGCATCTTATAGGCGAAGAGGGAGGCCGAGGGGGTGCCTGAGGCGGCCGCACCCCCCAGGCGTGGGCTGGGACCACCCGCGTGGCAGGGGGTGTGGACCCCCAAGGCTCCACTCTGTCTCGTATTCTGGCTCCGTGGATCTTCTGGTGAAATAGGATTTTTGGTATATTTTCCGGAATTTTTCCTGGCAGTTGATTTTCTGCACACAAAAACCAGACACCAAGGTAATTCTGCTGAAAACAACATTAGTCCGTATTAGTTGTATCCAAATCACACAAGTTTAGAGAAGAAATAATAGCAAAAGTGTTCGGGAAAGTAGATACGTTTTGGATGTATCGGTGGCCGTTGGCGTAGGGACAATCCCCCCAACGGACGCCGTCGGCATAGAAAAAACCGTCGACGTATAGAAACCCATCCCAACAGTGACAGTCGGCGTAAACATGTCGTCGGCGTAAGGTGCCCCGTTCCACCTGACGGGCGCAGTCGATGGCGTTAGGCGTGTCTATACGCTGACGGTCAGGCCATCGGCCTATCTAGGCCAGCATGTATACGCCAATGGCAATGCCGTCGGCCTAGGTAGTTTACTTTTCCTTTTTTTCTCCAAAGTATAAAATTCAAATAGTTGAATAATTTATTTCCCACTATAATTTTAATGTAGATGTAATTTATAAATAACTTGGTGATTGTAAATAAAAACGCGAATCTTCGCGTATCCCGCCACCCGCATTGAATAACAACGCGAATCTTTTGGAACCCGATGCGAAAACATAAATATAAAATAGAAACAACAAAATACACATATAATACACAACTACAAAATAAATATTAAAGATATATCTCATTTTGTACGGACCCCAAAGAACTGAAACCTCTCTTTTGGGGAAAGCCTAGAAACCCCTTTCTTTTGGGGACCCTCGGGCATCGAACCCTCTATTTGGAGAAACCCTACACCGTGTGAAGGTTATCTCATGCACGCTTGTAAAGGCCAAAAAAGTACATTGGTATGAACTAAACAAACCTAAACTACCAAAAAAGTATATTGGTTAACCCTCGTACATGCGATAACACTTAGAGAAGTGTGCTGGACATGTAGGAGGAGACTCCCGCCGCTGGTCAAACGCAGGTAAACCGGTGGAACCTTGGTCCAACCCTTGGTTTTCCATGTAGATATGAACTAAACAAACCTAAACCACCAAAAGTGCATTGGTCAACCCTCGTACGGAGAATGCTATGGGGGTAGACCTGCGGGACCCTCAGATTAGGGTTTCGTCAGAAAAGGAGCACCCGGAGGCCGAAATACCACGGGAACATGTGTGTGGCCCTAGCATACATGCACAAGGGTGGTGTCTTGCTCCTAGATGTAAAACCTAGCTCCCGGGTGTGATTGTCCATGTTGCATGCGATAACACTTAGAGAAGTGTACTGGACATGTAGGAAGAGACTCCCGACGCTGGTCAAACACAGGTAAACCGGTGGAACCTTGGGCCAATCCTTGGTTTTTCATGTAGATATGACCTAAACAAACCTAAACCACCAAAAAAGTGCATTGGTCAACCCTTATACGGAGAATGCTATGGGGGTAGACCTGTGGGGCCCTTGGATTAGGGTTTCGTCGGAAAAGGAGCGCCCGGGGCACTACAAGAAATGTGGCAAACTATGACCTTCTCATAGTGACCGTGAACAAAATCGTCATAGATCTATGACGATTTTGCACCAGAAAGTCATAAGCCGTTCGAAGGGGTCAAAACCTTGAAAAATTAAGACGTTTTGACTCCAAAACTTCATATTTGCACTAGCTAAAATCGTCATAATATGACGTATTTAGCCTACAACATTTATTATAGCTGATTATGACGATTTAAATTGGTCATAACATCCAAAATAGAATAAAGTTGAAATGAGTAAGCATTTGCCCCAGAATTTTCATCTATGTGGCATGTTTATGTATTAGTTTTTGCATATGTGGCATACCTATGTGTGAGGCCTCACAAACTGACCTCGTGCACGCCTCTGAAATAATAAGCAAAAAAGGGCCCGTGGGGGATAGAAGGAACCTAACCACCAGACCAGCACATCTTAGCTGACATATATCCGTGCTAACGTCATTTAACTACAACCCGCAATTGAAAATGGGCTGGCGCCAATGTTTCTCCTAATGGGCCTCGCTGGGAAGGTATATTTGGGCTGCCTTTCACCTTGGGGCACAGTAGAATAGGTCCGGTTCGGTTTTTTTCATTTTTCTTTTTATGTTTTCATAATTCTTGTGTATCTTTCTCATAAGAACTCCAAAATAATTGATTTTTGTCTCTAAATTTTTATAAATTTCATTAGTTCATACTAGGATGTTAATTATGAATAGTATGATTACTTTAAATGGTGTATGTACTAATCCCATATTACTCCACAGTAGGGATAATATCATAATTCAAAATATAATTTTGAAACTAGGGTTTTGAAGGTTCTTAGCTAGGGGATGAGCCTCGCTAAACTTGCATTGGATTTCTGAAGAAACATCATATTGTGAGTCTAAAAATGATTTTTTTCGAAAATTCATGGGCATCAGATAATGTACCTGTAGTTCAAACCGGACCCACTTCCTGTCGATTTGGCAGGAATTTGTCTTTTTTGCCAGTGATGAATGGAAAGGTTTGAGATACCCCGGCTGGGACATTGTCCATGTAAGGTAGTCTAATATTTTTACAAAATGTGTTGGTACCATTCTAAAACTGTCATTTGGTGGTTGCTTCTCAAAATGTCCCATTTTTTATGCTCGAAAAATAGAAAATGGATTTTTCGTGTGTCAAAAAGGAAAACTTCCTCCTGCAACATTTTTCACCATTCCAAGATGCACACACATGCACAATACGGGCACATTATCACAAACTATGCCCTGATTCTAGCCATAACACTCGTCGCTTGGCCCGAAAGCCATGAAACCTCGGACATGATATGTCATTTCTAAGAAGGTTTTTTGAGCCACATGCAATATACCAAGTTTGGTATTTTTCCTTGGAACTATGTCACATAATATGACACCACGCGAAGGATTCACATTGTTCGGATCGTTTTTGAAAATTTTATGCCCGTTTCAATTAATGGTCAAAACGGCGAACACGAAGGTTCTTAGCTCGGGGCCGAGCCTCGCTAAACTTGCATTGGATATTTGATGAAACATCATATTGTGAGTCTAAAAATGATTTTTTTTGAAAATTCATGGGCATCAGATAATGTACCTGTAGTTCAAACCGGACCCACTTCCTACTGATTCGGCAGGAATTTGTCTTTTTTGCCAGGGGTGAATGGAAAGGTTTGAGATACCCCGGCTGGTAAATTGTCCATGTAAAGTGGTATAATATTTTTATAAAATGTGGTGGTACCATTCTAAAACTGTCATTTGGTGGTTGCTTTGCGAAACGCCCCTTTTTTGCGCTCGGAAAATGGAAAATGGATTTTCCGTGTGTCAAAAAGGAAAACTTCCTCCTGCAACATTTTTCACCATTCCAAGATGCACATGCATGCACAATACGGGCACATTATCACAAACTATGCCCAGATACTAGCCATAACACTCGTCGTTTGGCCCGAAAGCCATGAAACCTCGGACATGATAGGTCATTTCTAAGAAGGTTTTTTGAGACACATGCAATATACCAAGTTTGGTATTTTTCCTTGTAACCATGTCACATAATATGACACGACGTGAAGGATTCACATTGTTCGGACCGTTTTTAAATTTTTTATGCCCGTTTCAATTAATGGTCAAAACGGCGAACACGAAGGTTCTTAGCTAGGGGCCGAGCCTCGCTAAACTTGCATTGGATCTCTGATGAAACATCATATTGTGAGTCTAAAAATGATTTTTTCCAAAAATCATGAGCATCGGATCATGTACCTGTAGTTCAAACCGAACCCACTTCCTACCGATTCGGCAGGAATTTGTCTTTTTTGCCACGGGTGAATGGAAAGGTTTGAAATACCCCGTATGGGATATTGTCCATGTAAGGTGGTATAATATTTTTACAAAATGTTTTGGTACCATTCTAAAACTGTCATTTGGTGGATGCTTCACAAAACGCCCCGTTTTTTGCGCTCGGAAAATGGAAAATGGATTTTCCGCGTGTTAAAAAGGAAAACTTCCTCCTGCAACATTGTTCGCTATTCCAAGATGCACACGCATGCACAATACGGGCACATTATCACAAACTATGCCCAGATTCTAGCCATAACACTCGTCGTTTGGCCCGAAAGCCATGAAACCTCGGACATGATAAGTTATTTCTAAGAAGGTTTTTTTGAGCCACATGCAATATACCAAGTTTGGTATTTTCCCTTGGAACTATGTCACATAATATGACACCACGCGAAGGATTCACATTGTTCGGACTGTTTTTGAATTTTTTATGCTCGTTTCAATTAATGGTCAAAACAGCGAACACGAAGGTTCTTAGCTAGGGGCCGAGCCTCGCTAAAATTGCATTGGATCTCTAATGAAACATCATATTGTGAGTCTAAAAATGATTTTTTCCAAAAATCATGAGCATCGGATCATGTACATGTAGTTCAAATCGGACCCACTTCCTACCGATTCGGCAGGAATTTGTCTTTTTCGCCAGGAATGAATGAAAAGGTTTGAGATACTCCGGCCGGGACATTGTCCATGTAAGGTGGTATAATATTTTTATAAAATGTGGTGGTACCATTCTAAAACTGTCATTTGGTGGTTGCTTCACAAAACGCCCCTTTTTTGCGCTCGGAAAATGGAAAATGGTTTTTCCGTCTGTCAAAAAGGAAAACATTCTCCTGCAACATTATTCGCCATCCCAAGATGCACATACGTGCACAATACAGGCACATTATGACAAACTATGCCCTTATTCTAGCCATAACACTCGTCATTTGGCCCAAAAGCCATGAAACCTCGGACATGATAGGTCATTTCTAAGAAGGTTTTTTCAAGACACTTGCAAAATACCAAGTTTAGTATTTTTCATTGAAACTATGTAACATAATAAGACACCAGGCGAAGGATTTGCATTGATCGGACTATTTTTGAATTTTTTATACCCGTTTTAAACTACCATTTTTATAGGACCAATCAGAAGAGAAAACCAGACCACCCACGGATCATCCACCCAATCAGATGTCAGCCATTGATAGGGCCTCCATCCAACCCTCCAAAGGCGCTGCACCAGTTTTTCCTGCCTCCCACACTTGGGCATGAATAGACAGAAATGCCCTAGTTCGCAGTATTGCACCACAGAAATGATAAGGGGCACTTTGATAAAATCCTCCCACACCCATATTGTAACATCCCAGCATTAGAGCCTAGAAATAAGTTGAACCCAGATGTGTGCATTGCATTATGTCATAGAAAATCTGAATAATTTTCGCGCTTTTGAACAAAACTTGTCAAAGTGATTGAAGCTTCTCTTAACTTGATGGAATTGAAGGAGATCATCAAGTTAATTACGATAAGTTTCAATATGACCTTTGCTAAAACCCTATTTTTGGGAAAAGGAGATTTGATCTAAGGGTAGATCAAATGTACTAAGAGTTAAACCTTAATATGATGTGATTAATACTTGATCATTAGGTGATCATATTATAGTATTCATTCTAGTCACTCATGAGTACCAAGTTAGAGGATATAACACCAAATATGAATTTAACAACTATATCTTAATCTTATCTATTCTTACTATGAGTATCATGGTAATGTCTAACCCTATTTCCTAAGAAAGATTGAATAGGAAAGGAACCGAGTTTAGATCATTCACCCTATATCTTTCTTTCCATATCAATCCTTATCATCTCTATTGAGTTATATTTCAAAATCTGTTGTTCATGAATGTTGAGGAACCAACTATTGATTCACCAGATCTCAATCTATCAATTCTTGACATATCATAGTTTACACTTAAAAGTGCCTATATAGCAACAATTAAGAAAGAGGTAAATAGTGATGTTAGCTTTAGAAATCATATATAGGATGGAAAAGATTGAAAAGAATCCAACCAATGTGATAATAGAAGGAGTAGTTCTATTGGATCCAGTAGGTATAGTCAATGAATTATATCTCTTAATCCAATAGAGCTAAAACAAAAAATAAATATTATACAACTGCAATGTTGTATGGATGGAAGCCTTGCTTAGCCAACTAAAAAATTAAGTAATAAATGTTTAAAGGATTATAATGGTGATGCTTTAGCCACCAATATTGAATGCTTATATTTAGTATAAGTCGTACTGGTGGGTAGAACATGATTGAAACCCTAGTAGAGATAAGTTATCCTGGAATAGTCATTACAAGCCACATAAATATGATTTGGGGTTGGAGTGTGAGTTATTGAAGTAAAGTGAATCTAAGATGATCTTATTCAACTAAAGCTAGTATAGCAGAGAGTTACAAAAGTGGTGTTATTCATTTTAAAGGATAGTCAACTATAGAAAAAGGTAGTTGGAGGCATACAACTAATAGAGATATATTAGTAATGAATGATTAAGAAGATTATGAGTAGAGTTTGAAGGAACTATTTGTTGGATGGAAGGCTATCAACAGTAGAGTAGTAAATACAACCAAGCCATGACATGAGGAAGTTATGAATACTGTAGTATCAACTCAATAGATTTATCAATAAGCTTAGAAGAATAAGAGGTGAATAAGAATATTTTGTGAAGTAAATCTCATCATGTTAATCATAATGATGGATAGGAAGAGGTAGTATATCTAGGAAAGGAATTCCTTAATAAGAAGTCTAGAATTATGAATTATGGAAGATAGTAATTCTTAATAAACAAGCAACTCTAAATCTCAAATCAAACATAATATCCATTTCATGCTATTGATCCATCACCTTATGTCTATATCACTTTATAGGAATATTTTCCTATAGCAGATCACATAAGCACATCTCTGTCAATTCCAACCATCATAATTATATGTGCTTAGGAGTATTTTTATCCATTCCTTTTTATAAAATATTCTAATTATAACTTTCTATTATAAGGGGAGATTTCATCAAATATCATAAACATAGGACAATTTGCTTAGTCATGAAATCCTGACCCATATTCATAAAGGAATCTAAGAATATACAAAACCCTAAAGCCCAGGGTAATATTCATAATTCAAAACCCTAAACCTCTTTGTTTATTACAATATAATATATACATTGTCATTTTCCAAATTAATGGGAGTAGTAATAACCATATCAATGTATTTCATGTTTCATGCATCAAATAATGATCTAGGATCATTATACATATAAAATCTATATTCAAACTCTGAGCCAACTAGAGTTAAGTCTTATAAACAATAAGAATACATCATTCAAGAAATCCATAACTAAATGAGGAAAGAAAAATAATAAGAAAAGTATCTACAAATTATTAAAAAGGGGTTCATATTGAGAAAATAAAAGAAACACAACAAGATTATATATAATAAAAATTCACAAATGATCCTAACTATATTTTAGTATTATTGAAATTATCCAGCAAAGAAATCCTACAAAGAAAAGTTTAAAATCTAAGTCAAATTCAAATCTGAAAAGGAAAACAGAAAATAGAAAAGGGTAAAACTAATAAAAAACATTACCTAGCCGCAGCCCAGCCCTACCTGCTTACCTAATGCCCCTGTGCAGCCCACAACAACCAGTAACCAGCCCAGTTCTTTTTCTTCTATGACTGACAAGTGGGGCCAGAGAAGGACTGCGGGTTGAGAAGAAAGAATCGTCAGGGGGTTATCCGCAAAACAGCCGTCGTCATCATCGTCACGCACACAGACAGCTCGCTGGCGGAGTTTGCCGCCGCCTGATGCCGTCATCGTCGTCGTTGCGCCAAGATCAACGTCGTCGTTGCCAGGAGAGGATAAGAAGGCCACCGCGACAACCCTGCTCGTCCTCATCCTCAATCTCGCTCTCCAGACTTACTTCTTTTCCTCACCCAAAACCCTAGCTCACCGGAGCTACCCCTCGCCGTCGAACCACATCTCCCCACACCATTCTGAGCAGCCATGGAGAAGTGTCATCCTCCATAGATCCTCTGAGAGAAATCCTGCATCAAGGGGAGCACTGGAGTGGACAAATTTGGCCGTTCCTCTTCGCGGCAGTTCGTCGGAAATATTGTCAGAGAGCTCGCCTCCGACCGCGCCTGTCCTTGCCGACCCCTCTATCATCATCAGGATGAGTTCCTGAACCTTCCTGTATCCTTAAATCGCCTGATCTCGTTGTAAATCGCGGTCTCACCGTGTGCCACGGTTGGCCACCGTCGGAGCTCGTCAGAGCTGAGGCTCCGATGAAAATTTCCGAGCGGTGCTGCCACTTTAGGACTCAGCACGATGCACTGATTCGAACTAGGTTCATTTCGTTGGTTAGGGCGTAGTAGATCGTCGCCGGCGACCAACCACTGACGGCGGTGGTGATGCTGACGCCATCGCTACGTCATGCTCACCTCATGATCGAACCACCTCAGCTCGTTTTACTAGTCTTGCCTCGCGTGGCTGATGACATGGCCTAGGGCCCATATGTCATTGACTGGGGGTAGCTAACCAATCAGTAACAAATGTAATTTCCTTAACCTGCATGCTGAGGTGGTCACTGGCCCACTAGTCAGTGACTGAGGCTAGCTGTTGGTGCGGTGTAAAAAGTATTTCATGTTTAAAGAAATAGATAAAATGTAATAAACTTAATTATTAATATTCCAGAAATCAAATAAATGATTAAATCTTGTTTAATTAATAACTTTTGTTTTGTAATTCAAAAAATGTGTATAATATATGAAAATTTTCAGAAAAATAAAATCTATAACTTAAAACTATTATCAAATATAATTATGATGATTATTTAAATAAATATTACTTAATAAAGGTTTTATAAGTAATAAAACTTTGATAATTCATATTTAATAATGGTAAATATTAATAATATAAATAAAATACCAAAAATCTTAGAAAAATAAAAATTATAATTTTAAACCATAATCATGTATTATTATTTCACTTGATTAAATATTTATTATTTATTAAGTAATTATAAAATAATAAGAATTATAAAATCATATCTTATTATTTATAAACCACAAAAATAAATGTAATATACCAAAATGATCACAAAAATAATATCTACATGTTAAAGATCTAATATTCTAATTTTGAGTTAAATAAAAATTCAAATACTTTAATAACTCCAAGTTTAAACTTATTTACTTTATTAATAATTCATATAAGGATAAATAAAAAAATTGTTAATATTTCTAAAATGAATAAATTAAGTTAATAGATAGTATTAGTCTTAAGTACTAATAATATAAGCCATAATGGTTTAAAACATTACAAGTACCTTAGTATTAAATTATCTTTTATTTTAAGTAAGAATTATATTCTAAAAAGATTTCCACTTATAAAATTAACCTTAAAGAACAACTTGTGAATAAATTAGATCATTTCTATCTACTTTCCCCACCAGATTACAAAAACTACCCCAATATTATAATAAGTCTATTAGTAGTGAAGTAATATTATATTTTGGTTTATAAACCACAATCACTCCTTTAAAAAAGATAAATGATACTACTCCATTATAAAATCAAGAAACCATTACACCAAGTGAAAGAATAACTATTCTTAAGTAACTTAAAGAAAACATTTCAGATACCCAAGGTACAAATGTTATAAGTATTATACTTTCAAAACTATCTATATTTTAAAGTTAACTTTAGTCTCCTAGAATCTAAATATAATACAATCAACATTACTATATGTTTTATAGTTAACTTTGGTCTGAAGTAGTTAAGTTAAAAAGCAACTCAAGCCAAACCATTTGAACAAACAAATAACATCAACCACCACTAACTAACCACAAAGCTTGTTTAGACCTTAGAAGAGAAACCTTTTCTTCGAAGGTTATTATTTTTGCCACTTCAAACAAGAACTCTTATATAAGCAATTTTGAATAGTATTTCATAAGTATATATTTTATTACTACATATGTGTTGCTCATAAACACTTATAAGCTCTATTAGAAGCACAAATGTGAAACCTATCTAAAAGGACCACATATTCCAAGGTAATTACTTCCAGAATCCAAACGCTAGGACAACGTTATCCCCGGGATTCGCGTTTAGAACGTGCATCACATTACTTATGCATAAAATCGTATTGCTTCTTTAAACATTAGTCCTTACCGGACCAATGATACTGATTTCAGATTTTGGATCTTATACATTGACTCGAAGATCGTGAGTGCATAATCTTGCAATCACAAATGGCAAGTTCACACTTTCTCATGTTCTTTGTTTATTTTCTGTAAAGTATTTTACAAATCCAGTGTTGTGATCACCTGCATTTGAAAAAAAGGTCTAAAAACACTATTTTTGATAATAATGTGAACTATTGGTTACTGATCCAGGGTGATCAGCTAATCTATTAAATCTGACAGTTGGAATACCACTGTTCAGAACTATATCACCTAGGACTTAACAACCAATGTTGCCAGTGATTCTTGCGCCGTATATTACATGTTGACCATGAGATTTGGAATGGGACAGAGAAGTCAGCTGTATCTTCTTCCTCTCGCATGAAGCCGGATGTGCAGGTCGTGGCTGTTATCCTCGTAGCATGCATATTAATTGGTAATTCGTAGAGGATATGCAGCATATGGGTGGGAACCCTCAACGTCCCACGATAGTTCTGACATCTAACGGTTTGTACAAACCATTACCGTAATCCTTTATGTGGGCATGGTGTACACCAAGGAGGCATGCGAGGTCGCGAAGGGGGCAGTGATTGGCTTGGATCATCTTCTAGGCTCCACATCATGGAATTGTGGACGGGAATAAGCTGCCCAGTTGTGCAACAAAGAGTTGATCTCTCATGGGTAAAGTGACGCACCTGTGCAGAGTGTAAGAGCTGTAACTTGTTACTCCCTGTTCCGGGAAGGAGCTGCGAACACGGCGGGAAAGGAACTCCATGAAAGTTCTGGTAAACCCGTGAAGGCTGACGGACATAGCTTTTCAAAATAAAAGCAACCTTTGAAGAAATGTTTATGAAAACTTGCATGGCCTACGACCTACGGTATGTGGCAGTAGTTATAGTGCATCAAACACTCCTTGTCTAGTGAATTTGCTGAGTACGCTCATACTCAAAGTATCTTCTTAAGCCTTGCTAGATTCTGAAGCCATTGAGACGATGTCCACACCAAGTTATGCTCCAGGAATCATCAACCACTAAAGCGTTTCAATGAAGTCAAGGAAGTCAACACATATCGCAACTCAAGTGAAGACGAAGTTAATGATTAGTTAGGAATATAATCTCTAGCCAAAGGATCTATTTCTATAGTGCATTGCAATAGCAACAATGCCAACCTCTTAGCCAGGATACGAGACTTAATAGTATAATCATTCTTGCGTTATTTATCTTTGATTCTTCTCCGTAAGAAGTTCTTTCTCTCTCTTTAACCTAGAGTGTTCTCTGGATCTTATGTAAAGAGTGAGTTATAACCTCTAGCCATGTATTGGACCCACTGTGTTTCTATTGTGCCATTCTGAGGGATGTAATACTAGTGAACGGTGTTTCATTGGTGTTATGTCAACGACTATAGTATACTACATCATGCAGTGGTATGCTGGGTCACCGCAGTTGGTATCAGAGCATATGCTTTGACCTTAGGATGGAAACCTAGTAAATGGGTAGAACCTGTAGGACACACCCTAGCAATAATAAAGAGTTCTCTAGTGATATGAGGGATATTCACTTGACAATAATCCTGTTATGTTACTAGTGCGATAACTCTTTTATATGATTGCAATTTCGATCATTACCCAAGAGTTTTAACTCTCTGTGACTGATGATAATTTCTTATCTACAGTTCCATATGGCACCTCGATATCTACCCTGGAATGTTCAAGTGATGAACAGGACGTTGGATGACTACGGAGGGGATTGGACAGACAATCTCCGACAACTTCTATGGAGTTTGGAATGTGAATCGAGACTTTTGGTCAAGATTTACAGTTACTATGATGGGCAGGTATTACCTAAATACCGTGTCATGATCATGTTACCCAAGAAGTTAGGACTTAAGGGAGAAATGCCATCATGAGAGGCAAGGTGCATGGCATCTGCATATCAGATTGCCGTAGCAGCAGCCATAACCATGATCCGAGGACACAAATCCCAAGCTCTAGAGGGTAGTACTCACACCATTATACCACACGAAACCTCAAACTCCGAGCATGAGTTAGATCACTCTACCTTAGTCCAAGCTTAACCTACTCTAGCTGTAGAGTATATGGATCGTTATCGGTCTTTGTTAAACACTTATCATAACACTCACAAAGTCTTAGTTTAGGAGCTGGATATGGTCATTGAGGATTTTACTAATCCTGATAAAGCAATGGCTCGTAGGAAAAAGCTAGATAAAGAAGCTAGGCATCCCAAATACATACCTTCAGGAGAAGTGTTTGAAGAAACTGAGTTTGATGACCCAAACTCAGAAAATTATGCCTATTACCAAAATGACTTCAAGCCACTTGAAGACTATGGACCAAATATAACTCCGAACAACATGAATTGAATAAAGTTATTCCAAATAACCCTGAGCCCAACAAGTATGGATGGGAAATAGAATCTCAAGGTAGAACCATAGGAAATCCTATACCTTGTGATACAGGTATTGAAGAAGAGACCAACTATAACCATAGAGAGCCTTATGGACCATATGGGGGTAATACTAATCCAATCAACTTAAAAGAGTATTCTTATAGCTACTACACCAATATATATGACTAGATCCAAGAAAAAGCTAAGGAACCAACTTACTATGAGTAAGCATTGCCAGAAAACCCGGATTATTCGGTGGAAGATTACGCCAACTCTAGTCATTTTTCAATGACTAATCTCAGTCTCGGTACTTCTAATCAAGAATACGCACCTCATGGATGCTCTTATGCTCCAGAAGGCAGTCGTAGGACTTCACGTCATCATGGACGGAACTCTAGGAAGCACTAGAGGAAGATGAAAGTAAGAAAGGAACGACATCCCAAGGGATGAGGGCTTGAATAGTGTATATAGAGGGTAATGTGTATTGTAGTTTGAAAAGTTTACCAAAATAAGTGAGGATATATCCACAAGAACAAGAAGTTCTTGTAAGATATTTGTGTACATAGTTATGGAGCAAACCGTTGGAACATCTAGTACATTTGTAAATTAGTTAAAACTTATGAGTAATACATGGTATATGTTTTGTTCTTTATCGACTTTTGAATTTTCTTGATTGACTAGATCTGTACATGAAGTTTAATTAGGTGTGCAAATGCATGATGTAACACCCAGTTATTACTTGATGTTATAGACCTAGATAGAAACGGGAATTCGTGTAAGGGAGTGATGAGTTTCGAAGATCAAAAGGAAGACTTACTTGAGGAAAGAAGTCAAATATAAGGAGTATTCATACCATTTGGAGGATAGATCAAGCATATACTATTCTTAGTCAGATTTAAGAAAGAATTTTGGTGTAGAAGATGTATGGAGCAAAAAGATATGATGAACTTCAAGTTCAATCAAAATAGGTAATTTTGCTAAAAAGTCAATCTAGTAATTATGCAAGTTCATGGAAGTATCATGAATAAGTGCAAAGAAGTTTTGGAACCCAAAATGGTATTCAAATTCTGTTAATTCAGAGAGAATGCCATAAGTATGCTAGAAATCATAGGGTAATACATACTGTAGGGGTTCGTAGCATGCAAAACAAAAAAATTCTACCGCATGCACACAAACAAGCCAAGATCTATCTACTAGATTGTAGCAACGAGTCGATAGAAGCACTCACCCTCGAAGATTCCAAAGCGGTCAACGAGAGCAGATTCTCGTGGGTGATGTAGTCGTACACTTGCCGATCTCAAGATCGCGTAGACGATCCTTCCGGCGCTGCGTTCCGGCAGCGCTTCCGCAATCGGTCACACGTTCGATACTTTATGAAGACCTCCCTCTCCCTTGTTCCAGCAGGCAGCGGAGGTTTTAGTTCTCCCTTCGTGATTCCAGCAGCACGACGGCGTGGTGTCAGAAGTAGAGGGAAGATCCCGCAGGGCTTCGCCTAAGCCGGTGCGAGTTATGGTGGATTAGGGTTTCCCGGAGATCTAGGGTTTGGAAAACCGGGAGGAGGAGGAGGTGTCGGCGGCGGCTTGGGCGCGGCGGTGGCGGCGCAGGTGTGGGGAGCGGGCTTGGCTCTTGTGGTGTTGGGGCAGCCCTCCCCCTCTATTTATGAGAGGGAGGGGCAGCCTTGGGAGGGGTGGGTTTGAATCCAAACCCAAACCCAAGTTGGATTGAGAGAAGGACTTGTTTCTTCTCCCACTAGGAAACCATTGTTCCAGTTTGACTTTCAATTTAGAGCTTTATTTCTCTCTTGCAAATGCCAACATCAAGTGACCTAGGATATGATCCAATCATTCCACATATCCATGACACATTCATGGACCATTCCCCTTCCGGTCCGGTGAACCTTCTAGACCCTTCTAGAACCTCTCCGATGAAAACATCGGAAACTTTCCCGAACTCCGGAATCGGACTTTCCTTATATGAATCTTATTCTCCGGACCATTCCGGATCTCATCGTGACATCCCGGATCCCATCCGAGACCCCGAGCAACATTCGGTATCCCTATTAACATTCCATATCTACTAAACAACATCGAATCCTTAAGTGTGTCTCCCTATGTTTCGTGAATTATGCGGACATGACCGAGACACTTCTTTGATCAATAACCAATAGAGGATTCTGTAAATTCATATGGCTCCCATATATTTCTATGATTACTTTGTGATCGAATGAACCACTTACATACGATACCAATTTCCCTTTGTCTCACGATAGTTTACTTATCCGAGGTTTTGATCGTCGGTATCTCTGCATACCTAGTTCAACCTCGTTACCGATAAGTACTATTTTCTCATTCTCGTGATATGTTATCCCTTGTGAGCCAGTCACATGATTGCAAGCTAATTGGATGACATTCCACCGAGAGGGCCCAGAGTATATCTATCCGTCATATGGATGGATAAATCCCACTCTTGATCCATGTGCCTCAACCCATACTTTCCGAACACTCAGTGCCACCTTTATAGCCACCCAATTATGGTGTGATGTTTGATGTCATCAAAGCATCCTTCCGGTGATGGTGATTAGCATGATCTCATGGTCAAAGGAATTAGGTTACTATGTATAAGAAAGCTTATAGCAAACGAACTATTGAAATGACTTGATCTTAATGCGACGCTTATCTATAGGAGTATGTCCATCATACCATTCTCCTAATGATATGATCTTGTTATTAATAACATCTCAATGTTCATGATCGAGAAACCAAGATCATCTATTAATCAACAAGCTAGTATTATAAAGAAGCTCTACTAGGGACTCTAATTTAGTTTACAAATCACACAAGTATTATTTTTTCCGGTTAATACTATTATAGCATGAATGTAAACATTTATCATAAACACAAACATATAATAATAACTACTTTTATTATTGCCTCTAGGGCATATCTCCAATAGTCTCCCACTTGCACTAGAGTCAACTAATCTAGATTACATGGTAATATACCGAACACCCATGGAGGTTTGGTGCTGGTCATGTTTTGCCCTCGGGAGGGGTTTAGTCAACGGATCTGCCACATTCAGATCTGTGTGTACTTTGCAAATCTTGGACATGCTCTCGAATAGCGTGAAAATATAGCTTGATTGCTTCAGCTTCTTGTGTGACATTGGTTCTTGCGCATTAGCTATGGCACCCATGTTATCATAGTAGATAGACATTGGGTCCAGCGCACTTGGAACCACACCGAGCTCTGTAATGAACTCCTTCATCCATATCGCCTCTTGTGAAGCCTCTGAAGGATCTATGTATTCCGATTCAGTTGAAGATCTCGCCACAACACTTTGCTTTGCACTCCTCCAACTAACTGCTACACCATTCAAAGTAAATACGTATCCAGATTGAGATTTAGAATCATCCGGATCGGTGTTCCAACTAGCATCGGTGTAACCATTAACAACGAGCTGTTCATCACCTCCATAAGAAAGAACCATATCCTTAGTTACATGCTTGCAAGCTAATTGGATGACATTCCACCGAGAGGGCCCAGAGTATATCTATCCGTCATATGGATGGACAAATCCCACTCTTGATCCATGTGCCTCAACCCATACTTTCCGAACACTCAATGCCACCTTTATAGCCACCCAGTTACGGTGTGGTGTTTGATGTCATCAAAGCATCCTTCCAGTGATGGTGATTAACATGATCTCATGGTCGAAGGAATTAGGTTACTATGTATCAGAAAGCTTATAGCAAACGAACTATTGAAATGACTTGATCTTAATGCTACGCTTATCTATAGGAGTATGTCCATCATACCATTCTCCTAATGATATGATCTTGTTATTAATAACATCTCAATGTTCATGATCGAAAAACCAAGATCATCTATTAATCAACAAGCTAGTATTATAAAGAGGCTTTACTAGGGACTCTAATTTAGTTTACAAATCACACAAGTATTAATGTTTTCGGTTAATACTATTATAGCATGAATGTAAACATTTATCATAAACACAAAGATATAATAATAACTACTTTTATTATTGCCTCTAGGGCATATCTCCAACAGTCTCCCACTTGCAATAGAGTCAACTAATCTAGATTACATGGTAATATACCGAACACCCATGGTGGTTTGGTGATGGTCATGTTTTGCCCTCGGGAGAGGTTTAGTCAACGGATCTGCCACATTCAGATCTGTGTGTACTTTGCAAATCTTTATGTCACCATCTTGGACATGCTCTCGAATAGCATGAAAACGTAGCTTGATGTGCTTCAGCTTCTTGTGTGACATTGGTTCTTGCCAATTGGCTATGGCACCCATGTTATCACAGTAGATAGACATTGGGTCCAGCGCACTTGGAACCACACCGAGCTCTCTAATGAACTCCTTCATCCATATCGCCTCTTGTGAAGCCTCTGAAGGATCTATGTATTCCGATTCAGTTGAAGATCTCGCCACAACACTTTGCTTTGCACTCCTCCAACTAGCTGCTGCACCATTCAAAGTAAATACGTATCCAGATTGAGATTTAGAATCATCCGGATCGGTGTTCCAACTAGCATCGGTGTAACCATTAACAACGAGCTGTTCATCACCTCCATAAGAAAGAACCATATCCTTAGTTCTTCTCAAGTACTTAAGGATGTTTTTGACCGCTGTCCAATGATCCACTCCTGGATCACTTTGATATCTGCTAGTCAAACTAACAGCATATGCAATGTCGGGTCTAGTACATAGCATGGCATACATGAGAGATCCTATGGCTGAGGCATAGGGAGTCTTACTCATCCTTTCTCTATCTTCTGTCGTTGCAGGACTTTGAGTTTTACTCAAGGTCGTATTGGGCAACATGGGCAAGAACCCTTTCTTGCTATCTTCCATTCCAAACCTCTTTAGAAGTTTGTCCAAATATGTACTCTGTGACAATGATATTAGGCGTCTCAATCTATCTCTATAAATCTTTATGCCTAATATGTAAGCTGCTTCGCCAAGATATTTCATTGAAAAACTATTATTCAAATAATCCTTGACACTATTAAGAAGGTCTACTTCATTCCCAGTCAACAATATGTCGTCTACATATAGTATTAAGAATGCTACAGAGCTCCCACTCACTTTCTTGTAAATACAAGCTTCTCCATAAGTTTGTATAAAACCAAAGCTTTTGATCACCTTATCAAAACGTTGATTCCAACTCCAGGATGCTTGCTTCAATCCATATATGGACCGTTGAAGTTTGCATACCTTGTTAGCATCTTTAGGATCGACAAAACCTTTGGGTTGTACCATATACAACTCTTCATCAATGTCTCCATTGAGGAACGCTGTTTTGACATCCATGTGCCATATCTCATAATCATAATATGCAGCGAGTGCTAACATAATCCTCACAGACTTTAGCTTCGCTACTGGTGAGAAAGTCTCATCGTAGTCAACTCCTTGAATTTGTCAAAACCCTTTTGCAACAAGTGGAGCTTTATAGACAGTTACATTACCATCAGCATCTATTTTCTTCTTGAAAATCCATTTATTCTCGACAGCCTTCCGGCCATCCGGTAAGTCCACCAAAGTCCATACTTGGTTTTCGTACATGGATCCAATCTCGGATTTCATGGCTTCTTGCCATTTATTGGAATCTGGGCTCATCATCGCTTCCTCATATGTCGCAGGGTCATCGGTGTTGTCTACCAACATGACACTCATAACGGGATCATACCAATCAGGAGTGATACGAGTTCTCGTCGACCTGCGAGGTTCCGTAGTAACTTCAACCAAAGTTTCATGATCAACATCATTAGCTTCCTCTCTTATTGGTGCAGGCGCCATAGGAACTACTTCCGGTGTTGCGCTACTCGCAAGTTCGAGAGAAGGTTCAACAACCTCGTCGAGTTCTACTTTCCTTCCAGTCATTTCTTTCGAGAGAAACTCCTTCTCTAGAAAGGATCCATTCTTGGCAACAAAAATTTTGCCCTCGGATCTATGATGGAAGCTATACCCAATAGTTTCCTTCGGGTATCCTATGAAGACACATTTTCCCGCTTTAGGTTCAAGCTTGTCCGGCTGTAACTTCTTTACATAAGCTTCGCAATCCCAAACTTTAAGGAATGACAATTTAGGTTTCTTCCCAAACCATAATTCATACGGTGTCGTTTCAACGGATTTAGATGGTGCCCTATTTAAAGTGAATGCGGCTATTTCTAATGCATAACTCCAAAACGATAGCCATAAATCTGTAAGTGATAGCATAAAATGAACCATATCTAAGGGTGTTCGATTACGATGTTCGTACACACCATTATGCTGTGGTGTTCCCAGCGGTGTCAATTGTGAAAGTATTCCGCATTTCTTCAAATGCTCGCCAAACTCATAACTTAGATATTCACCTCCATGATCAGATCGTAGAAATTTAATATTTTTGTTATGTTGATGTAACATCCCAAAAATCATGTTTCAAACTCATGCATATCATCCATGCATCCATAATCATTTAGGATTTCATTTTCAAAAACCATTTCAAAACAGGAGCATTGTTGCTCAATATTTTATGTAAGTTACTCAAACCTTTGTGCTACTTGATGTTGAGAAAAGTACGGTTTATCTTTCAATATTGTTTAGAATCCAAACTCAAGTGATTTCAAAAACTTGAGCAAAGTCTCAAAGCAAAATATGAATTAAAACAAAATCTATGCCTATTATCACACTTCATAAAGGCATGACTTTATTTTATTTTTCAAAAGACCAAGTGTATTTAAGTGATGAGATGTGTTTGACACTTATTTAAGTACAATATTTATTGTACAAAAGTCCTGTAAAGCTTTGGTTTCAAACAGATTTGAATTTAGGTTTGAAAACCATTTCAGAAAAACAAACAGAAAAAGAAAAAGACTTAAGAGAAAAAAATAACACCCAGCCGAATCTGGCCCAACCAGCCCAGCTAAGCCCAATACCCCACCCCGCAAACCGTTTTCTTTCACCCACCCCCGCACCCACTATCTCGCTGACAGGCAGGACCCACTCCCTCTTCTTTCCCCTCGCTGACAGCCACGACCCATACGACCATCGTCGTCTCCACCCAGCGACTGGTTCATCCCCAAATCACGCAGGCGTTCCCTGTATTGATTCGCGACGTCAATTCACGTTGAATGCTGGAGTAAATCTCGCCCGCGACCATGCTACTTAAACCCCCTCTGCCCCCTCTCCATTTCCCCCCAAACTCCGAGCACTAAGCCCCCCCAGGCTTCCCACATTCAACCTCGCACCGCCGCAGTCAGAGAACACTCCGGCGACCGATTCCGGTGAGTCCCGTGCACCCCTCGCCCTCTGGTTCTTGCAGACAGCCTCGCCACTTTCTTGCGCAACTACTGACACCACTGGTTCCCTTTATACTGCCCCAGGTCGTCGAATCCGTTCAACACCGCAAGCTCCCGACGACAACCTCGACTCCGGCGACCAAATTCCGTAAGCCCTTTGCGCCCCTTCGCCTCTGACTCACACGAAGTTCTTCGCCACTGTCTTGTGCATCATCTGGTGCCGCTTATTTGCGCTAGGGAGACCAGGAGCGTTACCAACGTCGTCGTCTACTCGAACCCGACGTCGCCCGCAACTTCGACGAGCTCCAACAGCCCACTCCGTGCGCCCCTTGCCAAGCCGCCACCAGGTTGAGCATCAGCACATCGCCACGGTTCTGGTAAGCCCCTCCGACGACCCTAGGACGACCTGTAGCGCCGCGCTGCCGTAGGCAGAGCTCGCCGCCGCCAGTAGCCGCCGCTAGCGCTGATCGGTTTTGGTCGCTTGATCCATAGCCGTCAGATCTAGATCCAGCGCGTAGGATTAGTTCACTTAACGAACCATTACGCGATAGATCTGGCCGTGCATCGTCAGTTAAATCATGTGGCTCTCGTTGATCGATCCGCCTGAACCGGTACGGGCCAATTAGAAACAGACGCGTGGCTGGAGTTTAGATTTAAAATAGGATTTGAATCTGATTAATGTTTGAATTTGATTTGGCTATAACTTTTGATCCCCACGTTAGAATTTGACAAATTTTATATCGTTGGAATCAGGAGAGCAAGATATTTCTAAATATGCAATGTGTTTAATGTTTTGCTCCTGGTAAAATGGTTTTATTTGCAGAAACTTGTGTAGGGCTTATTTGAGTATATGAAATGTTTAGGAATTGTTTAGGGGTTAAATAAATATTGTTTGGCAAGTTTTTGACTTGTTTAGGAATCAGTACTGTACACCAGCCTGGTTGAGTTTTAAAAAAAATCATCACTTAGCATTTTGCATGCATGCATATATTTTTGATTGTATATGTTTTGTATGTGATTGTGGCTATGATTCTTTGTGTAGATTTTGGTGCTAGTGATTGTGAGTGTGAGGAGTGTAGCTACTCTCCAAACTACCAAGGCAAGTGTTACTTCATGAATATTTCTATCCCTATGTTTTATACTAAGCATTAGAAATATTTTGCTAAGTCTTGCATGTTAATATTTTGCTTATATGCCATGATGGGAAATCCTAGTAGTTGTAGAATTGCTAGGGAATTTATAAGTTAAGTTACTATCTATGCCATGCTTAGCCTAGCTAGTAGCAAACAAGGGTTGGTGAAATATACATGCTATGATGAAAATATGTCTAAGTCTTTGGACTTGTGTTTTGCCTAATAAAACAACTAAGTTAATGAAATACCTGGGTGGAAGGGAAGGAATGGTTTATGTTGAGTGGTTACACAAGGACCATTTCTATGGTTTACCTTGTGTATCTCACTTGTGGTAAGCCACCCAGGAACAAAGAGATTTTAGAGGCCAAGTGTTAAGAAGCTTCTAGTGCAGCCACTTGGCAATATGGGCTCTGCCTGGATCACATAGGTTGCTAGAACTTAGCCATTTGGACAGTTGGTGGTAGTGGGATGATATGTTGGAACGCGTCCATTTGGTCTAAGGGAAGGCTTCTGAAAGGTCATGTCTTGGTGAAACCAAGTCTAGTGGGGAAAGTGCACAACCTCTGCAGATGGAAGAATCTAAGTACTTAGCCAAGTCCATGGTAATGGACAACTTGAGCATCAAGACATGGAAGCTATCAAGAATCTCCTCATCCCAATTTCTAAGTAAAAACTTGTGGGTGAACAAGGGTGAAGGACCTCAATGTCTATTGGTGGCTCCTTGGGAAAAGTTTTGACAAAGAAAAACTTAGTGATTTCAACTAATAGGCAAAACCTATTTTGAGCAAAGCAAGCCAAGCTACACTTAGCCAAATTGCATATAGTATCTAGTCCACCTAAAAATTATACTAAGGTATCACTTGCCAATACTATTCCAATGTATTGACCCACTATGGCTGTAACATGTGATGTTGCAGGTTACTCTGATGAGGATTAGGTGTCATGAGTCTACACTCAACATGTTTGCTTGTGGCACATGAAGATGAAGACTTTTATTTATTTACTTATTCAAACTCTTGTATCAGGCCTATGGCCTTGGAGTTGTAAAGACTATGTTTATCTCTGGAATGGCTGTAATAATGACCTTTGTATCTATGTACTTCATCTTAAACTGTGGATGCTAGCATTGATCCAGGGACTAGCATTGCAATCATAGGGATCCTTTTCCTTTATAAAGGAGTGATCTTACAGATGGTATCAGAGCACTGTGTTGCCTGTAGGATTATGACCCTAGGATTGGAGACCACTAAGGAAAAAATTTCAGCAACTTCTACACTTGTCTATTCTTCTCGTAAACTTTTCTAATCTTCTTTCTCATCTCTATTTGTAGATGAACTCCATCAACGAAGCCGTAAGGAAAGGACCACTCATGACAATGACTTTGGAGTGTGAGACAGAATTCCCCAAGGCTCTCAAGGACCTCATGGTTGCATTAGATATACAAGGTGCAGCTGTGTACAAAGGGTTTCCTGTGATGGATGAAGGAGTTGAATACTGGTGGGTGCAACTTCACTTGTATAAAAACAAGGAAGACAACCACAAGGAAAAAGGATTCTGCATGTTCACCAACTCAGTGGTGCATACTACATTCTTTGAATCAGCAAGGGATGCAGCTTGGAGGACTATCAAAGAACTTAGTGATAGAGTCAAGTGCAGAATGTTCAACCTCCAAAATGACCTGAAAGATGAGAAGAAACATACCCAAGAGTTGGAGGCTACCAACCAAACTTTAAGAGGAGATATTATAGACTTAGTGATGGAGTCATGTGAACAAGATAGGCTAATTGCTTCTAGAAATATTGTGTTAGCCAACAGATCCAGTGAGATAGGATTGTAAACGTACTTCGTTAGTTGGACCACCACTTATCACCTTATTTTACAATTGTTGCTTTAAAAATAAGTTGAACCTTGATTGTTGTAATAAATCTATGTATGCCTTGACTTGTGTGTTTTGATTTCCAAGGATATATATGTGTTGCTTTGCCCTGTGTTTCATTTTAGACTGTGTTGTTCTAACTTTTCTATATTATAAATAGATGCCTAATGTTACCATCAGCACTGTTGAGGAGTTCTAGGGAACTCGCTTTGGTCCTCGTATTGTTGAGCTTACCACCTTGCTCAATCTCCCTCTTCCTACCATCATGGAGCTTCCCCTCACCAAGTTTGAGAGGAAAGACCTTTGGGGCTTCAAGGTCAATCAGCCCGGACGCCAGACAGAGCCTACCACGGAGGCCATCATCTTCAAGCTCATGCACGATGACAAGGAGAGAGGCCTCGAGGTAGTCATGCAGGATCTGATAGGGCGTTTGTTAGGGAGACACTCTCGACAGGTTAGAGGTACTCACTTTCATGTCTTCGGTAGACGTGATGAGGATGGAGAGGCCATTGACTTCAAGGACGATTCGAGGGACACAACAGAGCCTATTCGTCTATACCTCCAGGACTTAGAGCTTCTTCTTAGGCATGTAGACACTGATAGGACCAACGTCATGCTCAGCAATGATGAACTCTAGGTGCAGCTTCGTGAGAAGGACAAGCTCTTCGCAGAGCAAGATGAGATAGTCAAGGAGATGGAGACGAAGTTCGAGAGTCATGACAAAAAGTTCAAGAGTCAAGAGAAGCGAGTCCAAGATAGGAACAAGAGGATTCGAGACATGACCGCAGAACTGGAGGCCAAGGACTTCGAGCTCGAGCATCAGCAGACGGTGATTGAGAGGCTTCGTTCCCAGAAGAGGGATCTCAAGGCCAAGATAGAGACCTTGACCGCCAATGTCGAGGAATACAAGACCGCAATGGAGAATGCAGGTCTTACCCTTGTCGAGGAGGAGGTTGATGCCGAGGAGTAGATTTAACTATTCATTTATCATTTATTATCATACTTGTTGTTGGGAACTTGTTATTTGACCATCCGACATGTGGATGGCTTGTTATCTGTGTGTGTTTTACTTTGCGAACTTGTTATCTTGTTGATGAACCTTCATCCTTTTTGTTGCATGCTTTGTGATTGTTGTGTGATGTATTGTGCATGAAAGCATCTATGGGTATCTCATTCTTATCTCTATTGAACAAACCACAGATGCCTCCCCGTCGTGCAAATCCCAACCCCAATAACAACAACAACATCACTCCAGAAATGCAGCAAATGATGACAGCTCAGACTCAGCTGATGCAGATGATGACGGCGTTCATCCAGAACCAAAACAACAACAACAACAACAACAACAATAACAATAATAACAACAACAACCCACCGGGTTTTGACATGCTTACCAGGTTCTTGAGATTGAGGCCAGCAAAGTTCTCAGGAACAACTGATCCCATGGTGGCCAATGATTGGCTACGCTCTGTGAACAAGGACTTGGTAACTGTGGGTTGTACTGATGCTGAAAAGGTCAGATTTGCAGCACATTTGCTGGAAGGACCAGCCGCCACTTGGTGGGATAACTTCCAGATCACCACTCCCATAGAAGATGTGACGTGGGCTATCTTTGAGGATGGATTTCGTACTACTCATATCTCATCCGGAGTGATGAGTTTTAAAAAGAAGGAGTTCCATAACTTGAAGCAACGCCACCGTAGCGTGGCAGAGTATATTGAGGAGTTCAACAATCTGGGGCGTTATGCACCGGATGAGGTTGACACCAATGCTAAGAGAAGGGAGAAATTCCTTGAAGGCCTGAATGATGAATTGAATCTGCAGCTATCAGTGGCCTATGTTCCCACTTATCAGTCTCTTTGTGATAAGGCTGCTCTTTTGGAGAACAAAATGAAACAGGTTGAGAGTAGAAAGAGAAAGCACTCCGACAAGCACAACTCGAGATCGTCTCACAAACGTTCCCACTATGATGATAGTGGAAGCTCAGGACCCCATAAGCATGGGAAATTCAACAAACACCACAACCACAACCGTCATGACAACAAGCATCACCGTAGTCATGACAATGACAAGTACAAGAACCACAAGGGTGGATATAAGAGCCACCACAGTGGTAATGGAAGTGGAAGTGGAAGCCAGCCTGTCAAGAAAGACATTAGTCAGGTTGAATGCTTTAAGTGCAAGAAGATGGGGCATTATGCAAATGAGTGCCCAGAAAAGAAAGTTGAAGGACCCAACAAGCCCAACCCTTTCCAGAAAGGGCAAGTTAACCACATCAATGTGGAGGAAATTTATGAGGAGCCTGATGCTGTTGCTGGTAAGTTCAAACTCAATTCCGTTCCAGCATTTGTACTCTTTGATACTGGTGCATATCATTCATTCATTTCAAGAGCATTTGTTGAAAGAAATGAACTACCGGTAGAAACTATTGGGTGTCCTATAAAAGTAAGTTCTCCTGGCAGAGAAATGATTGTGAATTTAGGATGTCATGATCTAGTCATAGAGTTTGGGAAGTATAAGTTTCCCGTTAACCTGATAATTCTAAACTCCCAAGGATTGGATGTCATTTTGGGAATGGACTGGATGACTAAGTACAAAGGAGTGATAGATTGTGCCAACCATACTGTCTCACTCACAACTCCAGAAAATAAAAGGATCAGATTCAAGACCAACTTTGAAGCAAAAAGGAGTATGCTTAATTCTCTTAAGGGGGTTAGCATAGACAGTGTGCCAATTGTGAGTGAATATCCGGATGTGTTTCCGGAAGAATTGCCGGGAATGCCACCAGATAGAGATGTGGAATTTCTTATAGATTTGGTACCAGGGTCTGGACCAATAGCAAAGAGAACATATAAAATGCCAATTGATGAACTAAAGGAACTCAAGAAACAACTTGGAGAACAGTTGCAGAAAGGATTTATTCAACCAAGTTCTTCGTCTTGGGGAGCCCTAGTTTTATTTGTGGAGAAGAAAGATAGAAGTGAAAGGTTATGCTTAGATTACCGTTCACTCAATGAGGTAACTATTAAGAACAAATACCCTTTGCCTAGAATCAACGACTTGTTTGATCAGCTAGAAGGAGCCTGTGTGTTCTCAAAGATTGATCTCCGGTCAGGTTATTTTCAACTCAAGATAAGAGAACAAGACATACCTAAAACAGCTTTCACTACAAGGTATGGATTGTATGAGTATACTGTGATGCCATTTGGTTTGACCAATGCTCCAGCATACTTCATGAATATGATGAACAAAGTGTTCATGGAATTCCTTGACAAGTTTGTTGTCGTTTTCATCGATGACATATTAGTCTACTCCAAGAGCAAAGAAGAGCATGAAGGACATTTGCGTTTGATACTTGAGAAGTTAAGAGAGCATAAACTTTATGCCAAATTCAGCAAGTGTGAATTCTGGTTGAATGAAGTCGGATTTCTTGGACATCTTATGACAAAGGATGGTGTAGCAGTTGATCCTGCTAAGGTTTCAGCTGTAACTGAATGGGAATCTCCCAAGTCAGTAAAAGAGGTTCGTAGTTTCCTTGGCTTAGCAGGTTACTACCGAAGGTTCATAGAAAATTTCTCCAAGGTAGCTAAACCCATGACGGAATTACTAAAGAAAGACAAGAAGTTTGCTTGGTCTGAAGGTTGTGAACTCAGTTTTCAGGAATTGAAAAAGAGACTTGTGACAGCACCAGTCTTGTGTTTGCCAGATTTGGAAAAAGATTTCCAAGTATATTGTGATCCATCTCATCAGGGTTTGGGTGCAGTACTTATGCAAGATGGTAAAGTTGTGGCTTATGCCTCGAGACAACTCAAAACTCATGAAGTGAACTATCCTACCCATGATTTAGAGTTAGCCTCTGTTGTCCATGCACTAAAAACATGGAGACACTATCTTTTGGGAAAACATTGTGAAGTGTTCACAGATCACAAGAGTTTGAAGTATATCTTCACCCAGAAGGAAATTAATATGATACAAAGAAGATGGCTAGAACTCATCAAGGACTATGACTTAAGTTTGCAATACCACCCCGGTAAAGCGAATGTTGTAGCGGATGCTCTAAGTCGTAAGGTTTTTGTGAATGGCCTTACCAAAGGAGAATTGCCAGATGATTTATGTACCCAATTTAGAAAACTCAGATTGGAGATTGTGCCTGAAGGACATCTCATGTCTTTGGATGTTCAACCCACTTTGTTGGACAAGATCAAAGAAGCCCAGAAGATTGATAAGGAAATTGAAGAGATTAAAGAAAATATTGGCAAAGGAAAAGCCAAAGGGTTCCATGAAGACGAACAGGGTACTTTTTGGCATGGGAAACGTATCTGTGTTCCATAAGATCCGGAGCTTCGGAAGCTGATTTTGCAAGAAGCACACAACTCACCATATTCCATTCATCCGGGAAACACCAAACTGTATATGGATATGAAGGAAAGATTTTGGTGGAATAATCTCAAGAAGGACATCGCCGGACATATTGCTTTGTGTGATGTGTGTAGTAGAGTGAAGGCGGAACATCAGAAACCAGCAGGTTTGCTTCAACCACTACCTATTCCTGATTGGAAGTGGGACAAGATTGGTATGGATTTCATTACCGGATTACCAAGGACCCAGTCAGGATATGATTCTATTTGGGTAGTAGTGGATCGCCTAACTAAAGTGGCTCATTTCATACCCGTGAAGACAACCTACACAAGTGCTAAGTTGGCCAAAATCTATATGAGTAGAATTGTATGTTTACATGGAGTGCCCAAGAGTATTGTGTCTGATAGGGGAACCCAATTCACTTCCCATTTTTGGAGACAGCTACATGAGTCATTGGGAACAAGGTTGGAATTCAGCACTGCTTTTCATCCTCAAACGGATGGACAAACAGAAAGGACCAATCAGATTCTTGAAGACATGTTGAGGGCATGTGCCCTAGACTATGGAGCCAGTTGGGATGAAAGTCTGCCTTACGCAGAATTTTCTTATAACAACAGCTATCAAGCCAGCATTGAGATGGCACCATTTGAGTTTCTCTACGGAAGAAAGTGTACCACCCCATTGTTATGGAATGGTGTGGGAGAAAGAAGTTTATTCGGACCAGATCTTATCAAAGAAGCCGAAGAGAAGGTCAAGTTGGTTAAGGACAGATTGAAGATAGCACAATCCCGACAAAAAAGCTACGCAGATCCTAAGCGTAGAGAAGTCACCTACGAAGTTGGTGATAGAGCTTATCTTAGAGTGTCACCACTTCGTGGAGTGAAGAGGTTTGGAGTCAAAGGAAAGTTGGCCCCAAGATATGTTGGACCATTCAAGATTCTGAGTCGTAAAGGAGAAGTAGCTTATGAAATTGAACTACCAGAGTCTTTGTCAGCCGTTCATAATGTGTTTCATGTGAGTCAGCTTAAGAAATGTCATCCGGAAATGGAAGAAACTTCTTTGAAAGATATAAAACCTTTGGAAGAGGTTTAGTTGGAAAGTGATCTCACTTATGAAGAGAAGCCTATCAAGATTCTTGAGACGGCAGAAAGAGTCACACGGACCAAGACCATCAAGTTTTGCAAAGTTCAGTGGAACCATCATTCCGAAGAGGAAGCAACATGGGAAAGAGAAGATGACCTTCGGAAAGACCACCCTCACCTATTTGCTAGCCAACCCGAATCTCAAGGGCGAGATTCATCTTAAGGGGGTTAGATTTGTAACGTCCCAAAAATCATGTTTCAAACTCACGCATATCATCCATGCATCCATAATCATTTAGGATTTCATTTTCAAAAACCATTTCAAAACAGGAGCATTGTTGCTCAATATTTTATGTAAGTTACTCAAACCTTTGTGCTACTTGATGTTGAGAAAAGTACTGTTTATCTTTCAATATTGTTTAGAATCCAAACTCAAGTGATTTCAAAAACTTGAGCAAAGTCTCAAAGCAAAATATGAATTAAAACAAAATCTATGCCTATTATCACACTTCATAAAGGCATGACTTTATTTTATTTTTCAAAAGACCAAGTGTATTTAAGTGATCAGATGTTTTTGACACTTATTTAAGTACAAGACTTATTGTATAAAAGTCCTGTAAAGCTTTGGTTTCAAACAGATTTGAATTTAGGTTTGAAAACCATTTCAGAAAAACAAACAGAAAAAGAAAAAGACTTAAGAGAAAAAAATAACACCCAGCCGAATCTGGCCCAACCAGCCCAACTAAGCCCAAAACCCCACCCCGCGAACCGTTTTCTTTCACCCACCCCGCACGAACTAGCTCGCTTACAGGCAGGACCCACTCCCCCTTCTTTCCCCTCGCTGACAGCCACGGCCCAGACGACCATCGTCATCTCCACCCAGCGACTGGTTCATCCCCAAATCACGTAGGTGTTCCCTGTATTGATTCGCGGCGTCAATTCACGTTGAATGCTGGAGTAAATCTCGCTCGCAACCATGCTACTTAAACCCCCTCTGCCCCCTCTCCATTTCCCCCCAAACTCCAAGCACTAAGTGCCCCCAGGCTGCCCACATTCAACCTCACACCGCCACAGTCAGAGAACACTCCGGCGAACGATTCCGGTGAGTCCCATGCGCCACTCGCCCTCTGGTTCTTGCAGACAGCCTCACCACTTTCTTGCGCAACTACTGACACCTTTGGTTCCCTTTATACTGCCCCAGGTCGTCGAATCCGTTCAACACCGCAAGCTCCCGACGACAACCTCGACTCCGGCGACCAAATTCCGTAAGCCCTTTGCGCCCCTTCGCCTCTGACTCACACGAAGTTCTTCGCCACTGTCTTGTGCATCATCTGGTGCCGCTTGTTTGTGCTAGGGAGACCAGGAGCGTCGCCAACGTCGTCGTCTACTCGAACCCGACGCCGCCCGCAACTCCGACGAGCTCCAACAGCCCACTTCGTGCGCCCCTTGCCAAGCCGCCACCAGGTTGAGCATCAGCACGTCGCCACGGTTCTGGTAAGCCCCTCCGACGACCCTAGGACGACCTGTAGCACCGCGCTGCCGTAGGCAGAGCTCGCCGTCGCCAGTAGCCGCCGCTAACGTCGCTCGGCTTTGGTCGTTTGATCCATAGCCGTCAGATCTAGATCCAGCGCGTAGGATTAGTTCACTTAACGAACCGTTACGCGTTAGATCTGGCCGTGCATCGTCAGTTAAATCGTGTGGCTCTCGTTGATCGATCTGCCCTAACCGGTACGGGCCAATTAGAAACAGACGCGTGGCTAGAGTTTAGATTTAAAATAGGATTTGAATCTGATTAATGTTTGAATTTTATTTGGCTATAACTTTTGATCCCCATGTTAGAATTTGACAAATTTTATATCGTTGGAATCAGGAGAGCAAGCTATTTCTAAATATGCAATGTGTTTAATGTTTTGCTCCTAGTAAAATGGTTTTATTTGCAGAAACTTATGTAGGTCTTATTTGAGTATATGAAATGTTTAGGAATTGTTTAGGGGTTAAATAAATATTGTTTGGCAAGTTTTTGACTTGTTTAGGAATCAGTACTGTACACCAGCCTGGTTGAGTTTTAAAAAAATCATCACTTAGCATTTTGCATGCATGCATATATTTTTGATTGTATATGTTTTGTATGTGATTGTGGCTATGATTCTTTGTGTAGATTTTGGTGCTAGTGATTGTGAGTGTGAGGAGTGTAGCTACTCTCCAAACTACCAAGGCAAGTGGTACTTCATGAATATTTCTATCCCTATGTTTTATACTAAGCATTAGAAATATTTTGCTAAGTCTTGCATGTTAATATTTTGCTTATATGCCATGATGGGAAATCCTAGTAGTTGTAGAATTGCTAGGGAATTTCTAAGTTAAGTTACTATCTATGCCATGCTTAGCCTAGCTAGTAGCAAACAAGGGTTGGTGAAATATACATGCTATGATGAAAATATGTCTAAGTCTTTGGACTTGTGTTTTGCCTAATAAAATAACTAAGTTAATGAAATACCTGGGTGGAAGGGAAGGAATGGTTTATGTTGAGTGGTTACACAAGGCCCATTTCTATGGTTTACCTTGTGTATCTCACTTGTGGTAAGCCACCCAGGAACAAAGAGATTTTAGAGGCCAAGTGTTAAGAAGCTTCTAGTGCAGCCACTTGGCAATATGGGCTCTGCCTGGATCACATAGGTTGCTAGAACTTAGCCATTTGGACAGTTGGTGGTAGTGGGATGATAGGTTGGAACGCGTCCATTTGGTCTAAGGGGAGGCTTCTGAAAGGTCCTGTCTTGGTGAAACCAAGTCTAGTGGGGAAAGTGCACAACCTCTGCAGATGGAAGAATCTAAGTACTTAGCCAAGTCCATGGTAATGGACAACTTGAGCATCAAGACATGGAAGCTATCAAGAATCTCCTCATCCCAAATTCTAAGTAAAAACTTGTGGGTGAACAAGGGTGAAGGACCTCAATGTCTATTGGTGGCTCCTTGGGAAAAGTTTTGACAAAGAAAAACTTAGTGATTTCAACTAATAGGCAAAACCTATTTTGAGAAAAGCAAGCCAAGCTACACTTAGCCAAATTGCATATAGTATCTAGTCCACCTAAAAATTATACTAAGGTATCACTTGCCAATACTATTCCAATGTATTGACCCACTATGGCTGTAACTTGTGATGTTGCAGGTTACTCTGATGAGGATTAGGTGTCATGAGTCTACACTCAACATGTTTGCCTGTGGCACATGAAGATGAAGACTCTTATTTATTTACTTATTCAAACTCTTGTATCAGGCCTATGGCCTTGGAGTTGTAAAGACTATGTTTATCTCTGGAATGGCTGTAATAATGACCTTTGTATCTGTGTACTTCATCTTAAACTGTGGATGCTAGCATTGATCCAGGGACTAGCATTGCAATCCCAGGGATCCTTTTCCTTTATAAAGGAGGGATCTTACAGATGGTATCAGAGCACTGTGTTGCCTATAGGATTATGACCCTAGGATTGGAAACCACTAAGGAAAAATTTTCAGCAACTTCTACACTTGTCTATTCTTCTCGTAAACTTTTCTAATCTTCTTTCTCATCTCTATTTGTAGATGAACTCCATCAACGAAGCCGTAAGGAAAGGACCACTCATGACAATGACTTTGGAGTGTGAGACAGAATTCCCCAAGGCTCTCAAGGACCTCATGGTTGCATTAGAGATACAAGGTGCAGATGTGTACAAAGGGTTTCCTGTGATGGATGAAGGAGTTGAATACTGGTGGGTGCAACTTCACTTGTATAAAAACAAGGAAGACAACCACAAGGAAAAAGGATTCTGCATGTTCACCAACTCAGTGGTGCACACTACATTCTTTGAATCAGCAAGGGATGCAGCTTGGAGGACTATCAAAGAACTTAGTGATAGAGTCAAGTGCAGAATGTTCAACCTCCAAAATGACCTGAAAGAAGAGAAGAAACATACCCAAGAGTTGGAGGCTACCAACCAAACTTTAAGAGGAGATATTATAGACTTAGTGATGGAGTCATGTGAACAAGATAGGCTAATTGCTTCTAGAAATATTGTGTTAGCCAACAGATCCAGTGAGATAGGATTGTAAACGTACTTCGTTAGTTGGACCACCACTTATCACCTTATTTTCCAATTGATACTTTAAAAATAAGTTGAACCTTGATTGTTGTAATAAATCTATGTATGCCTTGACTTGTGTGTTTTGATTTCCAAGGATATATATGTGTTGCTTTGCCCTGTGTTTCATTTTAGACTGTGTTGTTCTAACTTTTCTATCTTATAAATAGATGCCTAATGTTACCATCAGCACTGTTGAGGAGTTCCAGGGAACTCGCTTTGGTCCTCGTATTGTTGAGCTTACCTCCTTGCTCAATCTCCCTCTTCCTACCATCATGGTGCTTCCCCTCACCAAGTTTGAGAGGAAAGACCTTTGGGGCTTCAAGGTCAATCAGCCCGGACGCCAGACAGAACCTACCACGGAGGCCATCATCTTTAAGCTCATGCACGATGACAAGGAGAGAGGCCTCGAGGTAGTCATGCAGGATCTGATAGGGCGTTTGTTAGGGAGACACTCTCGACAGGTTAGAGGTACTCACTTTCATGTCTTCGGTAGACGTGATGAGGATGGAAAGGCCATTGACTTCGAGGACGATTCGAGGGACACAACAGAGCCTATTCGTCTATACCTCCAGGACTTAGAGCTTCTTCTTAGGCATGTAGACACTGATAGGACCAACGTCTTGCTCAGCAATGATGAACTCCAGGTGCAGCTTCGTGATAAGGACAAGCTCTTCGCAGAGCAAGATGAGATAGTCAAGGAGATGGAGACAAAGTTCGAGAGTCAGGACAGAAAGTTCAAGAGTCAAGAGAAGCGAGTCCAAGATAGGAACAAGAGGATTTGAGACATGACCGCAGAACTGGAGGCCAAGGACTTCGAGCTCGAGCATCAGCAGACGGTGATTGAGAGGCTTCGTTCCCAGAAGAGGGCTCTCAAGGCCAAGATAGAGACCTTGACCGCCAATGTCGAGGAATACAAGACCGCAATGGAGAATGCAGGTCTTACCCTTGTCGAGGAGGAGGTTGATGCCGAGGAGTAGATTTAACTATTCATTTATCATTTATTATCATACTTGTTGTTGGGAACTTGTTATTTGACCATCCGACATGTGGATGGCTTGTTATATGTGTGTGTTTTACTTTGCGAACTTGTTATCTTGTTGATGAACCTTCATCCTTTTTGTTGCATGCTTTGTGATTGTTGTGTGATGTATTGTGCACGAAAGCATCTATGGGTATCTCATTCTTATCTCTATTGAACAAACCATAGATGCCTCCCCGTCGTGCAAATCCCAACCCCAATAACAACAACAACATCACTCCAGAAATGCAGCAAATGATGACAGCTCAGACTCAGCTGATGCAGATAATGACGACGTTCATCCAGAACCAAAACAACAACAACAACAATAACAACAATAATAACAACAACAACCCACCGGGTTTTGACATGCTTACCAGGTTCTTGAGATTGAGGCCAGCAAAGTTCTCAGGAACAACTGATCCCATGGTGGCCAATGATTGGCTACGCTCTGTGAACAAGGACTTGGTAACTGTGGGTTGTACTGATGCTGAAAAGGTCAGATTTGTAGCACATTTGCTGGAAGGACCAGCCGCCACTTGGTGGGATAACATCCAGATCACCACTCCCATAGAAGATGTGACGTGGGCTATCTTTGAGGATGGCTTTCGTACTACTCATATCTCATCCGGAGTGATGAGTCTGAAAAAGAAGGAGTTCCATAACTTGAAGCAACGCCACCATAGCATGGCGGAGTATATTGAGGAGTTCAACAATCTGGCGCGTTATGCACCGGATGAGGTTGACACCGATGCTAAGAGAAGGGAGAAATTCCTTGAAGGCCTAAATGATGAACTGAATCTGCAGCTATCAGTGGCCTATGTTCCCACTTATCAGTCTCTTTGTGATAAGGCTGCTCTTTTGGAGAACAAAATGAAACAAGTTGAGAGTAGAAAGAGAAAGCACTCCGACAAGCACAGCTCGGGATCGTCTCACAAACGTTCCCACTATGATGACAGTGGAAGCTCAGGACCCCACAAGCATGGGAAATTCAACAAACAGCACAACCACAACCGTCATGACAACAAGCATCACCGTAGTCATGACAATGACAAGTACAAGAACCACAAGGGTGGATATAAGAGCCACCACAGTGGTAATGGAAGTGGAAGTGGAAGCCAGTCTGTCAAGAAAGACATTAGTCAGGTTGAATGCTTTAAGTGCAAGAAGATGGGGCATTATGCAAATGAGTGCCCAGAAAAGAAAGTTGAAGGACCCAACAAGCCCAACCCTTTCCAGAAAGGGCAAGTTAACCACATCAATGTGGAGGAAATTTATGAGGAGCCTGATGCTGTTGCTGGTAAGTTCAAACTCAATTCCGTTCCAGCATTTGTACTCTTTGATACTGGTGCATCTCATTCATTCATAACAAGAGCATTTGTTGAAAGAAATGAACTTCCGGTAGAAACTATTGGGTGTCCTATAAAAGTAAGTTCTCCGGGCGGAGAAATGATAGTGAATTCAGGATGTCATGATCTAGTCATAGAGTTTGGGAAGTATAAGTTTCCCGTTAACCTGATAATTCTAAACTCCCAAGGATTGGATGTCATTTTGGGAATGGACTGGATGACTAAGTACAAAGGAGTGATAGATTGTGCCAACCATACTGTCTCACTCACAACTCCAGAAAATAAAAGGATCAGATTCAAGACCAACTTTGAAGCAAAAAGGAGTATGCTTAATTCTCTTAAGGGGGTTAGCATAGACAGTGTGCCAATTGTGAGTGAATATCCGGATGTGTTTCCAGAAGAATTGCCGGGAATGCCACCAGATAGAGATGTGGAATTTCTTATAGATTTAGTACCAGGGTCTGGACCAATAGCAAAGGGACCATATAAAATGTCAGTTGATGAACTAAAGGAACTCAAGAAACAACTTGGAGAACAGTTGCAGAAATGATTTATTCAACCAAGTTCTTCGTCTTGGGGAGCCCTAGTTTTATTTGTGGAGAAGAAAGATAGAAGTCAAAGGTTATGCATAGATTACCGTTCACTCAATGAGGTAACTATTAAGAACAAATACCCTTTGCCTAGAATCAACGACTTGTTTGATCAGCTAGAAGGAGCCTGTGTGTTCTCAAAGATTGATCTCCGGTCAGGTTATTTTCAACTCAAGATAAGAGAACAAGACATACCTAAAACAACTTTCACTACAAGGTATGGATTGTATGAGTATACCATGATGCCATTTGGTTTGACCAATGCTCCAGCATACTTCATGAATATGATGAACAAAGTGTTCATGGAATTCCTTGACAAGTTTGTTGTCGTTTTCATCGATGACATTTTAGTCTACTCCAAGAGCAAAGAAGAGCATGAAGGACATTTGCGTTTGATACTTGAGAAGTTAAGAGAGCATAAACTTTATGCCAAATTCAGCAAGTGTGAATTCTAGTTGAATGAAGTCGGATTTCTTGGACATGTTATGACAAAGGATGGTGTAGCAGTTGATCCTGCTAAGGTTTCAGCTCTAACTGAATGGGAATCTCCCAAGTCAGTAAAAGAGGTTCGTAGTTTCCTTGGCTTAGCAGGTTACTACCAAAGGTTCATAGAAAATTTCTCCAAGATAGCTAAACCCATGACGGAATTGCTAAAGAAAGACAAGAAGTTTGCTTGGTCTGAAGGTTGTGAACTCAGTTTTCAGGAATTGAAAAAGAGACTCGTGACAACACCAGTCTTGTGTTTGCCAGATTTGGAAAAAGATTTCCAAGTATATTGTGATGCATCTCATCGGGGTTTGGGTGCAGTACTTATGCAAGATGGTAAAGTTGTGGCTTATGCCTCGAGACAACTCAAAACTCATGAAGTGAACTATCCTACCCATGATTTAGAGTTAGCCTCTGTTGTCCATGCACTAAAAACATGGAGACACTATCTTTTGGGAAAACGTTGTGAAGTGTTCACAGATCACAAGAGTTTGAAGTATATCTTCACCCAGAAGGAAATTAATATGAGACAAAGAAGATGGATAGAACTCATCAAGGACTATGACTTAAGTTTTCAATACCACCCCGGTAAAGCGAATGTTGTAGCGGATGCTCTAAGTCGTAAGGTTTTTGTGAATGGCCTTACCAAAGGAGAATTGCCAGATGATTTATGTACCCAATTTAGAAAACTCAGATTGGAGATTGTGCCTGAAGGACATCTCATGTCTTTGGATGTTCAACCCACTTTTTTGGACAAGATCAAAGAAGCCCAGAAGATTGATAAGGAAATTGAATATATTAAAGAAAAGATTGGCAAAGGAAAAGCCAAAGGGTTCCATGAAGACGAACATGGTACTTTATGGCATGGGAAACGTATCGGTGTTCCACAAGATCCGGAGCTTCGAAAGATGATTTTGCAAGAAGCACACAACTCACCGTATTCCATTCATCCGGGAAACACCAAAATGTATATGGATATGAAGGAAAGATTTTGGTGGAATAATCTCAAGAAGGACATCGCCGAACATATTGCTTTGTGTGATGTGTGTAGTAGAGTGAAGGCGGAACATCAGAAACCAGCAGGTTTGCTTCAACCACTACCTATTCCTGATTGGGAAAGAGAAGATGACCTTCAGAAAGACCACCCTCACCTATTTGCTAGCCAACCCGAATCTCAAGGGCGAGATTCATCTTAAGGGGGTTAGATTTGTAACATCCCAAAAATCATGTTTCAAACTCATGCATATCATCCACGCATCCATAATCATTTAGGATTTCATTTTCAAAAACCATTTCAAAACAGGAGCATTGTTGCTCAATATTTTATCTAAGTTACTCAAACCTTTGTGCAACTTGATGTTGAGAAAAGTACTGTTTATCTTTCAATATTGTTTAGAATCCAAACTCAAGTGATTTCCAAAACTTGAGCAAAGTCTCAAAGCAAAATATGAATTAAAACAAAATCTATGCCTATTATCACACTTCATAAAGGCATGACTTTATTTTATTTTTCAAAAGACCAAGTGTATTTAAGTGATCAGATGTGTTTGACACTTATTAAAGTACAAGATTTATTGTACAAAAGTCCTGTAAAGCTTTGGTTTCAAACAAATTTGAATTTAGGTTTGAAAACCATTTCAGAAAAACAAACAGAAAAAGAAAAAGACTTAAGAGAAAAAAATAACACCCAGCCGAATCTGGCCCAACCAGCCCAGCTAAGCCCAACACCCCACCCCGCAAACCGTTTTCTTTCACCCACCCCGCACCCACTAGCTCGCTGACAGGCAGGACCCACTCCCTCTTCTTTCCCCTCGCTGACAGCCACGGCCCACACGACCATCGTCGTCTCCACCCAGCGACTGATTCATCCCCAAATCACGCAGGCGTTCCCTGTATTGATTCGCGGCGTCAATTCACGTTGAATGCTGGAGTAAATCTTGATCGCGACCATGCTACTTAAACCCCCTCTGCCCCCTCTCCATTCCCCCCAAACTCCGAGCACAAAGCGCCCCCAGGCTGCCCACATTCAACCTCGCACCGCCGTAGTCAGAGAACACTCCGGGGACCGATTCCGGTGAGTCCTGTGCGCCCCTCGCCCTCTGGTTCTTGCAGACAGCCTCGCCACTTTCTTGCGCAACTACTGACACCACTGGTTCCTGTTATACTGCCCCAGGTCGTCGAATCCGTTCAACACCGCAAGCTGCCGACGACAACCTCGACTCCGGCGACCAAATTCCGTAAGCCCTTTGCGCCCCTTCGCCTCTGACTCACACGAAGTTGTTCGCCACTGTCTTGTGCATCATCTGGTGCCGCTTGTTTGTGCTAGGGAGACCAGGAGTATCGCCAACGTCGTTGTCTACTCGAACCCGACGCCGCCCGCAACTCCGATGAGCTCCAACAGCCCACTCCGTGCGCCCCTTGCCAAGCCGCCACCAGGTTGAGCATCAGCACGTCGCCACGGTTCTGTTAAGCCCCTCCGACGACCCTAGGACGACCTGTAGCGCCGCGCCGCCGTAGGCAGAGCTCGCCGCCGCCAGTAGCCGCCGCTAGCGCCGCTCGGCTTTGGTCGCTTGATCCATAGCCGTCAGATCTAGATCCAGCGCGTAGGATTAGTTCACTTAACGAACCGTTACGCGTTAGATCTGGCCGTGCATCGTCAGTTAAATCGTGTGGCTCTCGTTGATCAATCCGCTCGAACCGGTACGGGCCAATTAGAAACAGACGCGTGGCTAGAGTTTAGATTTAAAACAGGATTTGAATCTGATTAATGTTTGAATTTGATTTGGCTATAACTTTTGATCCCCACGTTAGAATTTGACAAATTTTATATCGTTGGAATCAGGAGAGCAAGCTCTTTCGAAATATGCAATGTGTTTAATGTTTTGCTCCTGGTAAAATGGTTTTATTTGCAGAAACTTGTGTAGGGCTTATTTGAGTATATGAAATGTTTAGGAATTGTTTAGGGGTTAAATAAATATTGTTTGGCAAGTTTTTGACTTGTTTAGGAATCAGTACTGTACACCAGCCTGGTTGAGTTTTAAAAAAAATCATCACTTAGCATTTTGCATGCATGCATATATTTTTGATTGTATATGTTTTGTATGTGATTGTGGCTATGATTATTTGTGTAGATTTTGGTGCTAGTGATTGTGAGTGTGAGGAGTGTAGCTACTCTCCAAACTACCAAGGCAAGTGGTACTTCATGAATATTTCTATCCCTATGTTTTATACTAAGCATTAGAAATATTTTGCTAAGTCTTGCATGTTAATATTTTGCTTATATGCCATGATGGGAAATCCTAGTAGTTGTAGAATTGCTAGGGAATTTCTAAGTTAAGTTACTATCTATGCCATGCTTAGCCTAGCTAGTAGCAAACAAGGGTTGGTGAAATATACATGCTATGATGAAAATATGTCTAAGTCTTTGAACTTGTGTTTTGCCTAATAAAATAACTAAGTTAATGAAATACCTGGGTGGAAGGGAAGGAATGGTTTATGTTGAGTGGTTACACAAGGCCCATTTATATGGTTTACTTTGTGTATCTCACTTGTGGTAAGCCACCCAGGAACAAAGATATTTTAGAGGCCAAGTGTTAAGAAGCTTCTAGTGCAGCCACTTGGCAATATGGGCTCTGCCTGGATCACATAGGTTGCTAGAACTTAGCCATTTGGACAGTTGGTGGTAGTGGGATGATAGGTTGGAACGCGTCCATTTGGTCTAAGGGAAGGCTTCTGAAAGGTCCTGTCTTGGTGAAACCAAGTCTAGTGGGGAAAGTGCACAACCTCTGCAGATGGAAGAATCTAAGTACTTAGCCAAGTCCATGGTAATGGACAACTTGAGCATCAAGACATGGAAGCTATCAAGAATCTCCTCATCCCAATTTCTAAGTAAAAACTTGTGGGTGAACAAGGGTGAAGGACCTCAATGTCTATTGGTGGCTCCTTGGGAAAAGTTTTGACAAAGAAAAACTTAGTGATTTCAACTAATAGGCAAAACCTATTTTGAGCAAAGCAAGCCAAGCTACACTTAGCCAAATTGCATATAGTATCTAGTCCACCTAAAAATTATACTAAGGTATCACTTGCCAATACTATTCCAATGTATTGACCCATTGTGGCTGTAACTTGTGATGTTGCAGGTTACTCTGATGAGGATTAGGTGTCATGAGTCTACACTCAACATGTTTGCCTGTGGCACATGAAGATGAAGACTTTTATTTATTTACTTATTCAAACTCTTGTATCAGGCCTATGGCCTTGGAGTTGTAAAGACTATGTTTATCTCTGGAATGGCTGTAATAATGACCTTTGTATCTGTGTACTTCATCTTAAACTGCGGATGCTAGCATTGATCCAGGGACTAGCATTGTAATCACATGGATCCTTTTCCTTTATAAAGGAGGGATCTAATAGTTGATTCTCAACCTCACTTTGAAATTCCTTAAACTTCTCGAAAGTTTCGGACATATGTTTGATGAAATAGATATACCCATATCTACTCAAGTCATCTGTGAAGGTAAGAACATAACGATAACCACCACGCGATGCTATACTCATTGGGCCACACACATCGGTATGTATGATTTCCAATAAGTCTGTAGCTCGCTCCATCATACCAGAAAATGGAGTCTTAGTCATTTTACCCATCAGACATGCTTCGCATCTTTCAAGTGATTCGAAATCAAGTGATTCAAGAAGTCCATCGGAATGGAGTTTCTTCATACGCTTCACTCCAATATGACCAAGACGACAGTGCCACATATAGGTCGAGTTATCGCTCATTTTCAAACGTTTAGCTTCAATGTTATTAATGTGTGTATTTCCACAATCGAGATTCAATAAGAATAGACCATCTATCAAAGGTGCATGTGCATAAAACATGTTACTCATATAAATCGAACAACCATTATTCTCGGACTTAAACAAGTAAACGTCTCGCAATAAACATGATCCAGATATAATGTTCATGCTCAACGCTGGCACCAAATAACAATTATTTAAGTATAAAACTAATCCCGATGGTAGATGAAGAGGTAGCGTGCCGACCGCGATCACATCAACCTTTGATCCATTTCCCACGCGCATCGTCACCTCGTTCTTCGCTAGCTTCCATTTATTCTGCAGCACCTGTTTCGAGTTACAAATATGACCAACCGAACCAGTATCAAATACCCAGGCACTACTACGAGTACTAGTGAGATACACATCAATAACATGTATATCGGATATACCTTTCTTCTTGATGTTGTCGTTCTTCAAATCCGCCAAGTACTTCGGGCAATTCCGCTTCCAATGACCTTCTCCCTTGCAGTAAAAGCACTCAGTATCAGGCTTAGGCCCAGCCTTGGTCTTCTTCGCCGGCGATAACTTTCTTACTGCCCTTCTTAAAGTTCCCCTTTTTCTTAGACTTGCCTTGCTTCTTGAATTTGGTGGTCTTATTGACCAACAACACTTGGTGCTCTTTCTTGATCTCCACTTCTACAGACTTTAACATGGAGAGTTCTGGCAACGACTTGTCCCTGTTTTGCATATTGTAGTTCATCATAAAGTTCTTGTAACTTGGTGGTAGTGATTGGAGGACACGGTGAATCCCCAAAGCATTAGGAATCACTATACCCAAGGTTTGGAGTTTACTTGCGTGCCTGGACATCTTAAGCACGTGCTCACTGACGGAGCTGCCCTCTTCCATCTTGCAATTAAAGAACTTTTCAGAAGCCTCATAACTCTCAACTGCCGCGCGAGCCTCAAATATCATTTTGAGTTCACGACAATATCATGTGGGTCATGGTTCTCAAACCTTTTCTGAAGCTCCGATTCCAAATCATACAAGATAGCACACTGAACTATGGAGTACTGATTCTTCCGAGCGAGGAAAACATTCTTTACCTCATCGGTAGCATCAGCTGCAAGCGGGTCACCCAGCGGTGCATCTAGCACATAGGTCAAAACACCAGCATTGAGGACAATCCTCAAATTGCGGAACCAATCCACGAAGTTGCTTCCATTGTTTTTCAACTTTTCTTTCTCTAGGAACGCATTAAAATTGATGGTAGGGGCCGCCATTGATCTATAACATATTTGCAATAGTTTAGACTAAGTTTATGACAAATTGAGTTCTAATTAATAGTTATATTAATCTAGGTGAACTCCCACTCAAAACAATATCCCTCAAATTGTTTTAGTGATCACACAAACCAAATCCACCACATCAAAACTGATCATCACGAGAGTTGATGTAGCTTCAATGGCGAACAATCAACATGTTCATCATATCTTTTATATGACTCATGCTTTACCTTTTGGTGATCCGTGTTCCGAGACCATGTTTGTACATGCTAGGCTCGTCAAGATCAAACCTTAGCTTACGCATGAGCAAATATGGCTTGCTCATCACTCGCAGAATCTAACACACCAGATCATCACGTGGTGCTTCGAAACAACGAGCTTTAGCAACGGTGCTTACTAAGGATGAACACTTTAAAACTTGAAATTGTGTGCTTGAGGGATCATCTTATAATGATACCGTCGTGAACTAAGAAATACAAGATGCATAAAAAGATTAACATCAAATGCAATTCATAATATGTGATATGATATGGCCTGTCTTCTTGTGCTTCCGATCTCCATCTTCAAGCACGAACATGATCTCCATCATCACCGGTATGGCGTCAAGGTCAATGGCGTCGTTTCATGGTTGTCTTCCACCAGCTTCAACTATTACTACTTTGAATAAACACGCATGTCTTAACGGAATTTAAAGGACAACCATATGGCTCCTGCCGGTTGCCAAATTACAATAAGGAACATTGCATACATCATATATAATCACAATCATGGCCATATCACATCACAGCACACCCCTGCAAAACAAAGTTAGACGCCTCTAATTTTCTTTGCATATTTTACGTGGTTTGGGGCTTTCAATAAGTGTCGTTCTAACTTATGAACAAGAACCACAACGTTGATGCTTGAACTATCAAGTGTCTGTTATAAATTGAATCTATACTATGATGGGAGAGACAGACACCCGCAAAGCCACTTATGCAATACAAGTTGCATGTTGAGCGTGGAGCAAGTCTCATGAATGATGTCATGTAAGGTTAGCCCGGGCCGCTTCATCCCATCATACCGCAAGATGCAAATTACACAAAAAGCAATTGATAATAAAAGAACCACCGCCCATAATGACCATTGTGTTCTACTCGTGAAACAGATCTACATATAGAAACGGCTCTGATACCACTGTAGGGGTTCGTAGCATGGAAAACAAAAAATTTCTACCGCATGCAGACAAACAAGCCAAGATCTATCTACTAGATTGTAGCAACGATTCAATAAAAGCACTCACCCTCGAAGATTCCAAAGCAGTTAACGAGAGCAGATTCTCGGGGGTGATGTAGTCATACACTTGCCGATCTCAAGATCGCGTAGACGATCCTTCCGGCGCTGCGTTCCGGCAGCGCTTCCGCAGTCGGTCACACGTTCGGTACTTGATGAAGACCTTCCTCTCCCTTGTTCCAGCAGGCAGCGGAGGTTGTAGTTCTCCCTTCGTGATTCCGGCAGTACGACGGCGTGGTGTCGGAAGTAGAGGGAAGATCCCGCAGGGCTTCGCCTAAGCCGGTGCGAGTTATGGTGGATTAGGGTTTCCCGAAGATCTAGGGTTTAGAAAACCGGGACGAGGAGGAGGAGGTGTCGGAGGCGACTAGGGCGGCCGCTACGAACCGATGGCGGCACGGGGAGGCAGCGCGCGGGCGGCGACGGCGGCGTGGGTGTGGGGAGGGCTTGGCTCTTGTGGTGTTGGGGCAGCCCTACCCCTCTATTTATGAGAGGGAGGGGCAGCCTTGGGAGGGGTGGGTTTGAATCCAAACCCAAACCCAAGTTGGATTGAGAGAAGGACTTGTTTCTTCTCCCACTAGGAAACCATTGTTCCAGTTTGACTTTTCAAACTTCCCATTTGACTTTCAATTTAGAGCTTTATTTCTCTCTTGCAAATGCCAACATCAAGTGACCTAGGATATGATCCAATCATTCCACATATCCATGACACATTCATGGACCATTCCCCTTCCGGTCCGGTGTACCTTCTAGACCCTTCTAGAACCTCTCCGATGAAAACATCGGAAACTTTCCCGAACTCCGGAATCGGACTTTCCTTATATGAATCTTATTCTCCGGACCATTCCGGATCTCCTCGTGACATCCCGGATCCCATACGAGACCCCGAACAACATTCGGTATCCCTATTAACATTCCATATCTACTAAACAACATTGAATCCTTAAGTGTGTCTCCCTACAGTTCGTGAATTATGCGGACATGACCGAGACACTTCTCCGATCAATAACCAATAGAGGAATCTGGAAATTCATATGGCTCCCACATATTTCTATGATTACTTTGCGATCGAATGAACCACTTACATACGATACCAATTTCCCTTTGTCTCATGATAGTTTACTTATCTGAGGTTTTGATCGTTGGTATCTCTGCATACCTAGTTCAACCTTGTTACCGATAAGTACTCTTTTCTCGTTCCCATGATATGTGATCCCTTGTGAGCCAGTCACATGCTTGCAAGCTAATTGGATGACATTCCACCGAGAGGGCCCAGAGTATATCTATCCGTCATATGGATGGACAAATCCCACTCTTGATCCATGTGCCTCAACCCATACTTTCCGAACACTCAATGCCACCTTTATAGCCACCCAGTTACGGTGTGGTGTTTGATGTCATCAAAGCATCCTTCCAGTGATGGTGATTAACATGATCTCATGGTCGAAGGAATTAGGTTATTATGTATCAGAAAGCTTATAGCAAACGAACTATTGAAATGACTTGATCTTAATGCTACGCTTATCTATAGGAGTATGTCCATCATACCATTCTCCTAATGATATGATCTTGTTATTAATAACATCTCAATGTTCATGATCGAAAAACCAAGATCATCTATTAATCAACAAGCTAGTATTATAAAGAGGCTTTACTAGGGACTCTAATTTAGTTTACAAATCACACAAGTATTAATGTTTTCGGTTAATACTATTATAGCATGAATGTAAACATTTATCATAAACACAAAGATATAATAATAACTACTTTTATTATTGCCTCTAGGGCATATCTCCAACAGTCTCCCACTTGCAATAAAGTCAACTAATCTAGATTACATGGTAATATACCGAACACCCATGGTGGTTTGGTGATGGTCATGTTTTGCCCTCGGGAGAGGTTTAGTCAACGGATCTGCCACATTCAGATCTGTGTGTACTTTGCAAATCTTTATGTCACCATCTTGGACATGCTCTCGAATAGCGTGAAAACGTAGCTTGATGTGCTTCAGCTTCTTGTGTGACATTGGTTCTTGCCAATTGGCTATGGCACCCATGTTATCACAGTAGATAGACATTGGGTCCAGCGCACTTGGAACCACACCGAGCTCTCTAATGAACTCCTTCATCCATATCGCCTCTTGTGAAGCCTCTGAAGGATCTATGTATTCTGATTCAGTTGAAGATCTTGCCACAACACTTTGCTTTGCACTCCTCCAACTAGCTGCTGCACCATTCAAAGTAAATACGTATCCAGATTGAGATTTAGAATCATCCGGATCGGTGTTCCAACTAGCATCGGTGTAACCATTAACAACGAGCTGTTCATCACCTCCATAAGAAAGAACCATATCCTTAGTTCTTCTCAAGTACTTAAGGATGTTTTTGACCGCTGTCCAATGATCCACTCCTGGATCACTTTGATATCTGCTAGTCAAACTAACAGCATATGCAATGTCGGGTCTAGTACATAGCATGGCATACATGAGAGATCCTATGGCTGAGGCATAGGGAGTCTTACTCATCCTTTCTCTATCTTCTGTCGTTGCAGGACTTTGAGTTTTACTCAAGGTCGTATTGGGCAACATGGGCAAGAACCCTTTCTTGCTATCTTCCATTCCAAACCTCTTTAGAAGTTTGTCCAAATATGTACTCTGTGACAATGATATTAGGCGTCTCGATCTATCTCTATAAATCTTTATGCCTAATATGTAAGGTGCTTCGCCAAGATATTTCATTGAAAAACTATTATTCAAATAATCCTTGACACTATTAAGAAGGTCTACTTCATTCCCAATCAACAATATGTCGTCTACATATAGTATTAAGAATGCTCAGAGCTCCCACTCACTTTCTTGTAAATACAAGCTTCTCCATAAGTTTGTATAAAACCAAAGCTTTTGATCACCTTATCAAAACGTTGATTCCAACTCCGGGATGCTTGCTTCAATCCATATATGGACCGTTGAAGTTTGCATACCTTGTTAGCATCTTTAGAATCGACAAAACCTTTGAGTTGTACCATATACAACTCTTCATCAATGTCTCCATTGAGGAACGCCGTTTTGACATCCATCTGCCATATCTAATAATCATAATATGCAGTGATTGCTAACATAATCCTCATAGACTTTAGCTTCGCTACTGGTGAGAAAGTATCATCGTAGTCAACTCCTTGAATTTGTCGAAACCCTTTTGTGACAAGTCGAGCTTTATTGGCAGTTACATTACCATCAGCATTTGTTTTCTTCTTGAAAATCCATTTATTCTCGACAGCCTTCCGGCCATTCGGTAAGTCCACCAAAGTCCATACTTGGTTTTCGTACATGGATCCAATATCGAATTTCATGGCTTCTTGCCATTTATTGGAATCTGAGCTCATCATCGCTTCCTCATATGTCGCAGGGTCATTGGTGTTGTCCACCAACATGACACTCATAACGGGATCATACCAATCAGGAGTGGTACGAGTTCTCGTCGACCTGCAAGGTTCCGTAGTAACTTCAACCGAAGTTTCATGATCAACATCATTAGCTTCCTCTCTTAGTGGTGCAGGCGCCACAGGAACTACTTCCGGTGCTACGCTACTCGCAAGTTCGAGAGAAGGTTCAACAACCTCGTCGAGTTCTACTTTCCCTCCAGTCATTTCTTTCGATAGAACTCCTTCTCTAGAAATGATCCATTCTTGGCAACGAAAATTTTGCCCTCAGATCTATGATGGAGGCTATACCCAATAGTATCCTTCGGGTATCCTATGAAGACGCATTTTTCCTCTTTGGGTTCAAGCTTGTCCGGCTGTAACTTCTTTACATAAGCTTCGTAACCCCAAACTTTAAGGAACGACAATTTAGGTTTCTTCCCAAACCATAATTCATACAGTGTCATTTCAACGGGTTTAGATGGTGCCCTATTTAAAGTGAATGCGGCTGTTTCTAATGTATAACTCCAAAACGATAGCGGTAAATCTGTAAGTGACATCATAGAGAGAACCATATCTAATAGAGTTCGATTACGACGTTCGTACACACCATTATGCTGTGGTGTACCCGGTGGTGTCAATTGTGAAAGTATTCCGCATTTCTTCAAATGCTCGCCAAACTCGTAACTTAGATATTCACCTCCACGATCAGATCATAGAAATTTAATCTTTTTTTTACGTTGATTCTCAACCTCACTTTGAAATTCCTTAAACTTCTCGAAAGTTTCAGACTTATGTTTCATGAAATAGATATACCCATATCTACTCAAGTCATCTGTGAAGGTAAGAACATAACGAAAAACCACCGCGAGATGCTATACTCAATGGGCCACACACATCGGTATGTATGATTTCCAATAAGTCTGTAGCTCGCTCCATCATACCAGAAAATGGAGTCTTAGTCATTTTACCCATCAGACATGCTTCGCATCTTTCAAGTGATTCGAAATCAAGTGATTCAAGAAGTCCATCGGAATGGAGTTTCTTCATACGCTTCACTCCAATATGACCAAGACGATAGTGCCACATATAGGTCGAGTTATCGCTCATTTTCAAACGTTTAGCTTCAATGTTATTAATGTGTGTATTTCCACAATCGAGATTCAATAAGAATAGACCATCTATCAAAAGTGCATGTGCATAAAACATATTACTCATATAAATCGAACAACCATTATTCTAGGACTTAAACAAGTAACCATCTCGCAATAAACATGATCCAGATATAATGTTCATGCTCAACGCAGGCACCAAATAACAATTATTTAAGTATAAAACTAATCCCGATGGTAGATGAATAGGTAGCGTGCCAACCGCGATCACATCAACCTTTGATCCATTTCCAACGCGCATCGTCACCTCGTTCTTCGCTAGCTTCCATTTATTCTGCAGCACCTGTTTCGAGTTACAAATATGAGCAACGGAACCAGTATCAAATAACCAGGTACTACTACGAGTACTAGTGAGATACACATCAATAACATGTATATCGGATATACCTTTCTTCTTGATGTTGCCGTTCTTCAAATCCGCCAAGTACTTTGGGCAATTCCGCTTCCAATGACCTTCTCCCTTGCAGTAAAAGCACTCAGTATCAGGCTTAGGCCTAGCCATGGTCTTCTTCACCGGCGCGATAACTTTCTTACCGCCCTTCTTGAAGTTTCCCTTTTTCTTAGACTTGCCTTGCTTCTTGAATTTGGTGGGCCTATTGACCAACAACACTTGGTGCTCTTTCTTGATCTCCACTTCTGCAGACTTTAACATGGAGAGTTCTGTCAACGACTTGTCCATGTTTTGCATATTGTAGTTCATCACAAAGTTCTTGTAACCTGGTGGTAGTGATTTGAGGACACGGTGAATCCCCAAAGCATTAGGAATCACTATACCCAAGCTTTGTAGTTTACTTGCGTGCCCAGACATCTTAAGCACGTGCTCATTGACGGAGCCGCCCTCTTCCATCTTGCAATTAAAGAACTTTTCAGAAGTCTCATAACTCTCAACTGCCGCGTGAGCCTCAAATATCATTTTGAGTTCACGAACAATATCATGTGGGTCATGGTTCTCAAACCTTTTCTGAAGATCCAATTCCAAACCATACAAGATAGCACACTGAACTGTGGAGTACTAATTCTTCCGAGCGAGGAAAACATTCTTTACCTCATCAGTAGCATCAGCTGCAGGCGGGTCACCCAGCAGTGCATCCAGCACATAGGTCAAATTACCAGCATTGAGGACAATCCTCAAATTGCGGAACCAATCCGCGAAGTTGCTTCCATTGTTTTCAACTTTTCTTTCTCTAGGAACGCATTAAAATTGATGGTAGGGGCCGCCATTGATCTATAACATATTTGCAATAGTTTAGACTAAGTTTATGACAAATTGAGTTCTAATTAATAGTTATATTAATCTAGGTGAACTCCCACTCAAAACAATATCCCTCAAATTGTTTTAGTGGTCACACGAACCAAATCCACCACATCAAAACTGATCATCACGAGAGTTGATGTAGCTTCAATGGCGAGCAATCAACATGTTCATCATATCTTCTAAATGACTCATGCTTTACCTTTCGGTGATCCGTGTTCTGATACCATGTCTGTACATGCTAGGCTCATCAAGATCAAACCTTAGCTTCCGCATGAGCAAGAATCTAACACACCCGATCATCACGTGGTGCTTCGAACCAACGAGCTTTAGAAACGGTGCTTACTAAGGATGAACACTTTAAAACTTGAAATTGTGTGCTTGAGGGATCATCTTATAATGCTACCGTCGTGAACTAAGCAATACAAGATGCATAAAAAGATTAACATCACATGCAATTCATAATATGTGATATGATATGGCCTTTCTTCTTGTGCTTCCAATCTCCATCTTCAAGCACGAACATGATCTCCATCATCACCGGTATGGCGTCAAGGTCAATGACGCCGTTTCATGGTTGTCTTCCACCAGCTTCAACTATTACAACTACTTTGAATAGACACGCAGGTCTTAACGGAATTTAAAGGACAACCATATGGCTCTTGCCGGTTGCCAACTTACAATAAGGAACATTGCATACATCATATATAATCACAATCATGGGCATATCACATCACAACACACCCCTGCAAAACAAAGTTAGACGCCTCTAATTTTCTTTGCATATTTTACGTGGTTTGGGGCTTTCAATAAGTGTCGTTCTAACTTACGAACAAGAACCACAACGTTGATGCTTGAACTATCAAGTGCCTGTTGTAAATTGAATCTATACTATGATGGGAGAGACAGACACCCGCAAAGCCTCTTATGCAATACAAGTTGCATGTTGAGCGTGGAGCAAGTCTCATGAATGGTGTCATGTAAGGTTAGACCGGGCCGCTTCATCCCATCATACCACAAGATGCAAAGTACACAAAAAGCAATTGATAATAAAAGCACCACCGCCCACAATGACCATTGTGTTCTACTCGCGAAACAGATCTACATATAGACACGGCTCTGATACCACTATAGGGGTTCGTAGCATGGAAAACAAAAGATTTCTACCGCATGCACACAAACAAGCCAAGATCTATCTACTAGATTGTAGCAACGAGTCGATAGAAGCACTCACCCTCGAAGATTCCAAAGCGGTTAACGAGAGCAGATTCTCGTGGGTGATGTAGTCGTACACTCGCCGATCTCAAGATCGCGTAGACGATCCTTCCGGCGCTGCGTTTCGGCAACGCTTCCGCAGTCGGTCACACGTTCGGTACTCGATGAAGACCTTCCTCTCCCTTGTTCCAGTAGGCAACGGAGGTTGTAGTTCTCCCTTCGTGATTCCGGTAGCACGACGACATGGTGTCGGAAGTAGAGGGAATATCCCACAGGGCTTCGCCTAAGCCGGTGCGAGTTATGGTGGATTAGGTTTTCCTGGGAGATGTCAGCAGTGACTAGGGCAGCGGCGACGAACCAGCAGCGGCGCGGGGAGGCAGCGCGGTGGCGGCGGCGAGAGGCACCGGCGGTGCGGCGGCGGCTTGGGTGTGGGGAGGGCTTGGCTCTTATGGTGTTGGGGCAGCCCTCCCCCTCTATTTATGAGAGGGAGGGGCAGCCTTGGGAGGGGTGGGTTTGAATCCAAACCCAAAACCAAGTTGGATTGAGAGAAGGACTTGTTTCTTATCCCACTAGGAAACCATTGTTCCAGTTTGACTTTCAATTTAGAGCTTTATTTCTCTCTTGCAAATGCCAACATCAAGTGACCTAGGATATGATCCAATCATTCCACATATCCATGACACATTCATGGACCATTCCCCTTCCGGTCCGGTGAACCTTCTAGACCCTTCTAGAACCTCTCCGATGAAAACATCGGAAACTTTCCCGAACTCCAGAATCAGACTTTCCTTATATGAATCGTATTCTCCAGACCATTCCGGATCTCCTCGTGACATCCCGGATCCCATCCGAGACCTCGAACAACATTCGGTATCCCTATTAACATTCCATATCTACTAAACAACATCGAATCCTTAAGTGTGTCTCCCTACAGTTCGTGGAATATGTGGACATGACCGAGACACTTCTCTGATCAATAACCAATAGAGGAATCTGGAAATTCATATGGCTCCCACATATTTCTACGATTACTTCGCAATCGAATGAACCACTTACATACGATACCAATTTCCCTTTGTCTCACGATAGTTTACTTATCCGAGGTTTTGATCGTCGGTATCTCTACATACCTAGTTCAACCTCGTTACCGATAAGTACTCTTTTCTCGTTCCCGTGATATGTGATCCCTTGTGAGCCAGTCACATGCTTGCAAGCTAATTGGATGACATTCCACCGAGAGGGCCCAGAGTATATCTATCCGTCATATGGATGGACAAATCCCACTCTTGATACATGTGCCTCAACCCATACTTTTCGAACACTCAATGCCACCTTTATAGCCACCCAGTTACGGTGTGGTGTTTGATGTCATCAAAGCATCCTTCCGGTGATGGTGATTAGCTTGATCTCATGGTCGAAGGAATTAGGTTACTATGTATGAGAAAGCTTATAGCAAATGAACTATTGAAATGACTTGATCTTAATGCTACGCTTATCTATAGGAGTATGTCCATCATACCATTCTCCTAATGATATGATCTTGTTATTAATAACATCTCAATGTTCATGATCGAGAAACCAAGATCATCTATTAAACAACAAGCTAATATTATAAAGAGGCTTTACTAGGGACTCTAATTTAGTTTACAAATCACACAAGTATTAATGTTTCCGGTTAATACTATTATAGCATGAATGTAAACATTTATCATAAACACAAAGATATAATAATAACTACTTTTATTATTGCCTCTAGGGCATATCTCCAACACATACACCCTAGGATGCTTCGCAGCTGGTAAATTTCTGCAGCTGGTACTTAATCCATAATCGGTATTCTGATCCACAGTTAGGGTTTTGTCCGCAGCTGGTATCTGGTTAACATAGTTACCCAGATCTTCTTAGAAGTTGCATAAAGAGCATTAAATTTGGCCTAAGCTAAGTAAGACCTAAAGAAGTATAAAATTTAAAGGCGATCGTCTTTCGAGATGCTTTGCAAGGTCAAACTTATCCAAGCAAAAATGTCCAAAATTAAATAGACATATAATGCTGAAAGGTTTGTTTCGGAGATCCATAGTGTGGGTACACCGTACAATCTTTCATTAGAACCTAATTAGGTAAAAATATAAACTGAATAGAGACCAAAATTCTAGTTATTAATCCAATAAACATTATATAGATAAATTAAAGACTATTAGTAAACCCTAAGGGGGAGAGCAAACCTTATGAATGAAACTTGAAGAAGTACTATAAGTAGTAATGAAAGACAATTTAAAAACCTTAAGAAGGTATAAGTATGAAGGTGATAAAAGATACATTTAACCGACCAATTCTAAAAGAAACAACTCTTAAGTAACCCTTAAGAAGTATCAGAGAACCTCCAATGGGTACGAACTAAATAAGTTCAAATCCAATCTTCACAAGGACTACCAGTATAAACCATACCACCACAAATCAAAAGTTATTCCTTTAGCCACAACTATTGATTAATAAAATTTAAAACCCTGTTTTAGTGAGACTTCCAAGACCTTATATAGTATAATAAGAAAGATTGATGATTAAATAAAAAAAGGTATTGGATTAGGATATCTAATCAGGTTATGGAATACTATAATTAATTACATTTAAGGTCATCATGGAGTGGAGAATGTAGTAACCACTACAAGTCAATTTCTTATTCCGAAACGTGAGAGTTTGCGAACTTCGAGGACGGAGTCTATTTTAAGGGGGAGAGCCTATAACATCCCAGCATTAGATCCTAGAAATAAGTTGAACCCAGATGTGTGCATAGAAAATCTGAATAATTTTCGCGCTTTTGAACAAAACTTGTCAAAGTGATTGAAGCTTCTCTTAACTTGATGGAATTGAAGGAGATCATCAAGTTAACTGCGATAAGTTTCAATATGACCTTTGCTAAAACCCTATTTTTGGGAAAAGGAGATTTGATATAAGGGTAGATCAAATGTACTAAGAGTTAAACCTTAATACGATGTGATTAATACTTGATCATTAGGTGATCATATTATAGTATTCATTCTAATCACTCATGAGTACCAAGTTAGAGGATATAACACCAAATATGAATTTAACAACTATATCTTAATCTTATCTATTCTTACTATGAGTATCATGGTAATGTCTAACCCTATTTCCTAAGAAAGATTGAATAGGAAAGAAACTGAGTTTAGATCATTCACCCTATATCTTTCTTTCCATATCAATACTTATCATCTATATTGAGTTATATTTCAATATCTGTTGTTCATGAATGTTGAGGAACCAACTATTGATTCACCAGATCTCAATCTATCAATTCTTGACATATCATAGTTTACACTTAAAAGTGCCTATATAGCAACAATTAAGAAAGAGGTAAATGGTGATGTTAGCTTTTGAAATCATATATAGGATGGAAAAGATTGAAAATAATCCAATCAATGTGATAATAGAAGGAGTAGTTCTATTGGATCAAGTAGGTATAGTCAATGAATTATATCTCTTAATCCAATAGAGCTAAAACAAAAAATAAATATTATACAACTGCAATGTTGTATGGATGGAAGCCTTGCTTAGCCAACTAAAAACTTAAGTAATAAATGTTTAAAGGATTATAATGGTGATGCTTTAGCCACCAATATTGAATGCTTATATTCAGTATAAGTCGTACTGGTGGGTAGAACATGATTGAAACCCTAGTAGAGATAAGTTATCCTAGAATGGTCATTACAAGCGACATAAATATGATTTGGGGTTGGAGTGTGAGTTATTGGAGTAAAGTGAATCTAAGATGATCTTATTCACCTAAAGCTAGTATAGCAGAGAGTTATAAAAGTGGTGTTATTCATTTTAAAGGATAGTCAACTTTAGAAAAAGGTAGTTGGAGGCATACAACTAATAGAGATACATTAGTAATGAATGATTAAGAAGATTATGAGTAGAGTTTGAAGGAACTATTTGTTGGATGGAAGGCTATCAACAATAGAGTAGTAAATACAACCAAGCCATGACATGAGGAATTTATGAATACTGTAGTATCAACTCAATAGATTTACCAATAAGCTTAGAAGAATAAGAGGTGAATAAGAATATTTTGTGAAGTAAATCTCATCATGTTAATCATGATGATGGATAGGAAGAGGTAGTATATCTAGGAAAGGAATTCCTTAATAAGAAGTCTAGAATTATGAATTATGGAAGATAGTAATTCTTGGTAAACAAGCAACTCTAAATCTCAAATCAAACATAATATCCATTTCATGCTATTGATCCATCACCTTATGTCTATATCACTTTATAGGAATTTTTTCCTATAGCAAATCACATAAGCACATCTCTGTCAATTCCAACCATCATAATTATATGTGCTTAGGAGTATTTTTATCCATTCCTTTTTATAAAACATTCTAATTATAACTTTCTATTATAAGGGGAGATTTCATCAAATATCATAAACATAGGACAATGTGCTTAGTCATGAAATCCTGACACATATCCATAAAGGAATCTAAGCATATACAAAACCCTAAAGCCCAGGGTAATATTCATAATTCAAAACCCTAAACCTCTTTGTTTATTACAATAGAATATATACATTGTCATTTTCCAAATTAATGGGAGTAGTAATAACCATATCAATGTCTTTCATGTTTCATGCATCAAATAATGATCTAGGATCATTATACATATAAAATTTATATTCAAACTCTGAGCCAACTAGAGTTAAGTATTATAAACAATCAGAATACATCATTCAAGAAATCCATAACTAAATGAGGAAAGAAAAATAATAAGAAAAGTATCTACAAATTATTAAAAAGGGGTTCATATTGAGAAAATAAAAGAAATACAACAAGATTATATATAATAAAAATTCACAAATGATCCTAACTATATTTAAGTATTATTGAAATTATCCAGCAAAGAAATCCTACAAAGAAAAGTTTAAAATCTAAGTCAAATTCAAATCTGAAAAGGAAAACAGAAAATAGAAAAAGGTTAAAACTAATAAAAACATTACCTGGCCGCAGCCCAACCCTACCTTCTTACCTAACACCCCTGTGCAGCCCACAATAGCCCAGTAACCAGCCTAGTTCTTTTTATTCTATGACTGACAAGTGGGGCCAGAGAAGGACTGCGGGTTGAGAAGAAAGAATCGTCAGGGGGTTATCCGCAAAACAGCCATCATCGTCACGCACACAGACAACTCGCTGGCGGAGCTCACCGCCGCCCGATGCCGTCATCGTCGTCGTTGCGCCAAGATCAACACCGTCGTTGCCATGAGAGGATAAGAAGGCCACCGCGATAACCCTGCTCGTCCTCATCCTCAATCTCGCTCTCCAGACTCACTTCTATTCCTCACCCGAAACCCTAGCTCACCGGAGCCACCCCTCGCCGTCGAACCACATCTCCCCACACCATTCTAAGCAGCCATGGAGAAGCGCCATCCTCCGTAGATCCTCTGAGAGAAATCCTGCATCAAGGGGAGCATTGGAGTGGACGAATTTGGCCGTTCCTCTTTGCGGCAGTTCGTCGGAAATATTGTCAGAGAGCTCACCTCCGACCGCGCCTGTCCTCGCCGACCCCTCTATCATCATCAGGGTGAGTTCCTGAACCTTCCCGTATTCTTAAATCGCCTGATCTCGTTGTAAATCGCGGTCTAACCGTGTGCCACCGTCGGCCACTGTCGGAGCTCGTCGGAGCTGAGGCTCCAATGACCATTTCCGAGCAGTGCTGCCACTTTAGGACTCAGCACGATGCACTGATTCGAACTAGGTTCATTTCATTGGTTAGGGCGTAGTAGATCGTCGCCGGTGACCAACCACTGACGGTGGTGGTGATGCTGACGCCATCTCTATGTCATGCTCACCTCATGATCGAACCACGTCAGCTCGTTTGACTAGTTTTGCCTCGCGTGGCTGATGACATGGCCTATGGCCCATATGTCATTGACTGGGGGTAGCTAACCAATCGGTATCAAATGTAATTTCCTTAACCCGCGTGCTGAGGTGGTCACTGGCCCACTAGTCAGTGACTGAGGCTAGTTGTTGGTGCGGTGTAAAAAGTATTTCCTGTTTAAAGAAATATATAAAATGTTATAAACTTAATTATTAATATTCCAGAAATCAAATAAATGATTAAATCTTGTTTAATTAATAACTTTTGTTTTGTAATTCAAAAAAATGTGTATAATATATGAAGATTTTCAGAAAAATAAAATCTATAACTTAAAACTATTATCAAATATTATTATGATGATTATTTAAATAAATATTATTTAATAAAGGTTTTATAAGTAATAAAACTTTGATAATTCATATTTTAATAATGGTAAATATTAATAATATAAATAAAATACCAAAAATCTTAGAAAAATAAAAATTAGTATTTGAAACCATAATTATGTATTATTATTTCACTTGATTAAATATTTATTATTTATTAAGTAATTATAAAATAAAAAAATAAAAAATCATATCTTATTATTTATAAACCACAAAAATAAATGTAATATACCAAAATGATCACAAAAATAATATCTACATGTTAAAGATCTAATATTCTACTTTTGAGTTAAATAAAAATTCAAATACTTTAATAACTACAAATTTAAACTTATTTACTTTATTAATAATTCATATAAGGATAAATAAAAAAATTGTTAATATTTCTAAAATGAATAAATTAAGTTAATAAATAGTATTAGTCTTAAGTATTAATAATATAAGCCATAATGGTTTAAAACATCACAAGTACCTTAGTATTAAATTATCTTCTACTTTAAGTAAGAATTATATTCTAAAAAGATTTCCACTTATAAAATTAACCTTAAAGAACAACTTGTGAATAAATTAGATCATTTATATCTACTTTCCCCACCAGATTCAACATTATAATAAGTCCATTACTAGTGAAGTAATATTATATTTTGGTTTATAAACCACAATCACTCCTTTAAAAAAGATAAATGATACTACTCCATTATAAAATCAAGAAACCATTACACCAAGTGAAAGAATAACTATTCTTAAGTAACTTAAAGAAAACATTTCAGATACCCAAGGTACACATGTTATAAGTATTATACTTCCAAAACTATCTATATTTTAAAGTTAACTTTAGTCTCCCAGAATCTAAATATAATACAATCAACATTACTATATGTTTTATAGTTAACTTTGGTCTGAAGTAGTTAAGTTAAAAAGCAACTCAAGCCAAACCATTTGAACAAACAAATAACATCAACCACCACTAACTAACCATAAAGCTTGTTTAGACCTTAGAAGAGAAACCTTTTCTTTGAAGGTTATTCTTTTTGCCACTTCAAAGAAGAACTCTTATATAAGCAATTTTGAATAGTATTTCATAAGTATATATTTTATTACTACATATGTGTTGCTCATAAACACTTATAAGCTCTATTAGAAGCACAAATGTGAAACCTATCTAAAAGGACCACATATTCCAAGGTAATTACTTCTGGAATCCAAATGCTAGGACAACGTTATCCCCGGGATTCGTGTTTAGAACGTGCATCACATTACTTATGCATAAAATCATATTGCTTCTTTAAATATTAGTCCTTACCGGACCAATGATACTAATTTCAGATTTTGATCTTATACATTGACTCGAAGACCGTGAGTGCATAATCTTGCAATCACAAAAGGCAAGTTCACACTTGCTCATGTCCTTTGTTTATTTTCTGTAAAGTATTTTACAAATCCAGTGTTGTGATCACCTGCATTTGAAAAAAGGTCTAAAAATACTATTTTTGATAATAATGTGAACTATTGGTTACTGATCCAGGGTGATCAGCTAATCTATTAAATTTGATAGTTGGAATACCACTGTTCAGAACTATATCACCTAGGACTTAACAACCAATGTCGCCAGTGATTCTTGCGCCGTATATTACGCGTTGACCATGAGATTTGGAATGGGACGGAGAAGTCAGTTGTATCTTCTTCCTCTAGCATGAAGCTGGATGTGCAGGTCGTGGACGTTATCCTTGTAGCGTGCATATTAATTGGTAATTCGTAGAGGATATGCATCATATGGGTGGGAACCCTCAACATCCCACGATAGTTCTGACATCTAATGGTTTGTACAAACCATTGCCGTAATCCTTTATGTGGGCACGGTGTACACCAAGGAGGCATGCGACATCGCGAAGGGGGCAGTGATTGGCTTGGATCATCTTCTGGGCCCCACATCATGGAATTGTGTACGGGAATAAGCTGCCCGGTTGTGCAACAAAGAGTTGATCTCTCATGGGTAAAGTGACGCACCTCTACAGAGTGTAAGAACTATAACTTGTTACTCCATGTTCCGGGAAGGAGCTGCGAACGCGGTGGGAAAGGAACTCCATGAAAGTTCTGGTAAACCCGTGAAGGCTGATGGACATAGATTTTCAAAATAAAAGCAACCTTTGAAGAAATGTTTATGAAAACTTGCATTGCCTACGACCTACGGTCTGTGGCAGTAGCTATAGTGCATCAAACACTCCTTGTCTAGTGAATTTGCTGAGTACGCTCGTAATCAAAGTATCTTCTTAACCCTTGCTAGATTCTGAAGCCATTGAGACGATGTCCACACCAAGTTATGCTCCAGGAATCATCAACCGCTAAAGCGTTTCAATGAAGTCAAGGAAGTCAACACATACCTCAACTCAAGTGAAGACGAAGTTAATGATTAGTTAGGAATATAATCTCTAGCCAAAGGATCTATTTCTGTAGTGCGTTGCAATAGCAACAATGCCAACCTCTTAGCCAGGATACGAGACTTAATAGTATAATCATTCTTGCGTTATTTATCTTTGATTCTTCTCTATAAGAAGTTCTTTCTCTCTCTTTAACCTAGAGTGTTCTCTGGATCTTATGTAAAGAGTGAGTTGTAACCTCTAGCCATGTATTGGACCCGATGTGTTTCTGTTGTGCCACTCTGAGGGATGTAATACTAGTGAATGGTGTTTCATTGGTGTTATGTCAATGATATAGTATACTACATCATGCAGTGGTATGCTGGGTCACCGCACATATGACCCGTCCGCCCAAACCCGCCTGAATCCCCACACGCGCCCGACCCTGCCGCCACTTCTTCCTTCTTTGCGAGCCAGCAAACCCTAATCCCGTCGGCGCCTTCCTCTCGCACATTCGACGCATTCTACCCTCCCATCCCCGAGCCATGATGGCACAACTTAACCTCCTCAAAACCCTAACCCTCTCCACTCGCCGATGCCTGCCCTCTTTCTCCCAGTGCCACACGATCTCCCCCATCTCCACCATCCCACCCTCGAGCCCCAATGCTCCTATCCCCTCGTTGATATTGTGACCCTCGTCGGCGGCACCTCCCCCAACATACAATCCTCCTCCTTCTTGGGCGCCACACCGGTGGCCACCCCAGACCTCCAGCGCCCCTCTTCCCCTCCAGCTCACCCGCGACCCATCTCCCCTCACGGGATTTCTCCCCTGCGCCCAAACCCATCTAGATTGAGGGAGCGCTCACGCCATGCTTCCCTTCCTCGCCGCTGACCAGGCTTCGACCATCTCCCCGGAATCCCCCTCCTCACCCCTCTCCATGCCACCTCATGAAACCCTAGCCCAGATCATGTTTGTCTGGTGAAGGAGCAGGACATGGGCATCGCGGCGTCTGCGAAGGTACGAGGTGGGGCACATCGTTGCCGCCATCGTCCATGCCTTCGGGAGGTTGTTGCACCTCGTCTACAAGAACGGCTCTGTGTAGGAGCTCAGGCTCTGCTTCCACAAGGTCTACCAAGTACTTTCCACAATCTCGACATCTTCTAAAGACTATAGTTCCCGCAACTGCAGAACTTCTACTATGTTTCTTGCAAGTGGTTCTTTGAGCATGAATATCTCATATTTTGCAGTCGCGGGATTGCGGGTCAGAGGCGACAAGGCGTGGTATAGCAGCAGGATGATCCATTGCCCTCTCTACGTCACACTCCCGTCCTACAAACAATCCTGTAAGATCCACTACAGATGCCACCATCGTTAACTAAAACCGGTAGAGTGGTTTTCAGGTCGATTAAAAGGTTTATTGCCTCCCGGTATCCTGCCAGACCAACCACTAGGTATTTACCAATTGGGAATTTTAGGTTGAATGCTGATTGCTAGTAGAATGCTGATTGTTGAACCCTTCTCTGAATGTCTAGTAGAATTTGCATGTTGTACCCTTGTATGTACATTTCAAGTAATTCCTGTAGTTACTAATCTTACTTTACCCTAAAAGTAAATGACACCAAAAGAGCCACCGTTATGCTTCTTTTTTATCTACTAATCCTTTTTAGTGCAAAGTAGATGTAACAACTAATGGTGTTTTCTCCCCTTTTAGCAAATATAAAGTACCATTAACATACTACAGAAAAATGGAGTGTCTTGTCCTGTAGGATCACCTACTTTGGAGTGTCCTATAGGTTATATGTTTTACTTGGTGTTTTCTCCCTTTTTAGCAAATATAAAGTACCATTGATGTTGTAGAAAGATGTTTCTTGCATCTTGTAGAAATTTATGAAAGTAATTAGAAAATAATTGCTATTAGTGATTTTTTTTGCATCCGCCTTGTTATTTATTTGTGCAACTTGCGCCTGCAGTTATAAAGTTTTGTAGCTTTATATCATGATGTGTAGTAATTATATGTACACATGTAGCTTTATATCCTGATGTGCTTCATTCCATGAATCTGAGTATTAGTTGCTGAAGTAGATTCACATGGTGTGTTTTGACATGACAAAAGAATGTTTGGCTTGGATTCTCGTGTTCTGCAGTGAAATATGTAGCTTCTCCTAAATTTTGGTTCGCCAATTTGGATGAAATTTTCTGATTTTTTGGATGACTTTCTGTTCAACAGGGGCTTGGGTCATACTCGAACACCATCAAGAAGGTCGAGAGGGAGATAAAGGAGAAGGCAAAGATTATCAATGACCTATGTGGTAAGTGCACATTGATGTGTTTTGACTGTCCCTAAATCTGGGTTAGCTGTTCTCTTTATCTAATCCTCAGAGATAAAATCTGCATTCCTATAATTTCAGCAGTTCTGATTGTTTTGTACTGCTAGTTTATAGTTCTAGTTGCCACTGCAATTCCACCTCCTTGCATTTAGCTCAGCGGAACTGTGCTTTTACTGAATTACAGGGATAAAGGAGTCTGACACTGGATTAGCTCCACCAAGCCAGTGGTATCTTGTATCAGATAAACATATGATGCAGGAGGAGTAACAATTGCAGGTAAATTTTCTTGATTCCCATCATCAACATTAGACATTGGGATGCTTATGGCTGCTAGTTGTTTTATACCATTATGCTTTCATGTCGCCCCTAATAATAAGTTTCATCCTGTTGTGAAGGTTGCTAGATGCACCAAGATCATAAGTACTAACACCGATGATGCCAAATACGTCATCAACGTCAAACAAATCGCAAAGGTGCTTCAACATAGTACTATCTTATGTCAATTATATATCCCTGGAAGTTCAAAATTCAATTATTTTCATGTTCATTTTGGGGTGTGATTAAAATTTGTGGTAGGTTTAGGAGACAAAGTTTCGCCCACTGATATTGAGGAAGGAATGCGAGTTGGGTAAGTTTCCTGTTCTCTCCATGAATATTCTCTGGTATCCCCCTCTCATTTGGTTTTTTCCAGAATGCTTCTTGCATGTGATTATGCTTGCTATCGACACTATCAGTAAAAGCATAGGTCTAAGAGCAAACTGTTTTTTAACAGAAGACTAGAATAAATAAACATGATAGTTATAGTAACTTGTAGATCTAAGCTACTTCACTGATATGCAACAAACAACAGGATTTGCTAAGAAGCATCTTAAGATTAAGGAAATTATTTTTGTATCATAGTGTACTTAGTAAGATGACCTGACAATATTCCGACTCGTTGGAGAATTTATCAACAAATATCATGTCGCGTTGTTACTCTTCTATTGTTGCCTATTTTATGATTCTACTGTTCTGTAATAGTTGCCAATTATTTGCTATATCCTGACTCTAAAAACATGGCTTTTCCTCTTTTCCAGGAGTTCCAGCCAAAGAAATTCGAGAAAATCTTCAAGACCCTATAATTTTAGAGCTAGTTGTATTCTAACAGTCAAAACATCCGGCTGTTTGGAATGAACCATGTAATGACTGTAATAGACTATTCTTGCCTGTTGTTTGAAATTTTCCATATCTTTCATGTTTCAGTTAAATAAATGTTATGTGATGATGAATAGAAATTTGATGAGCGAAATCATCTTATGAAATTATGTACTATAATTTTCACACAGAAGAAATATGAAAAAAAGGGCCAAAAATTGTTCTGGACCAAATATTAATTGGGCTCTAAATAGGTCCTGGTCCAAATTATATTGACAGAAATGTTTCAAAAAACAGAAAAAGCTAAGAACTAATTGGATAGTAAAAAGGCCAAGGCCCAAAACTGAAATATGAAACACAATGGCCAGAGCCCATAACAGTAACGAACAATGGCAGAGGAAGTAAAAGGCTAGAATTATTAGGCTCAGCCCAAGTAAGAAACTGAAATGGACTGGGCTGATTTCTATTTAAGACGATTTAGTTTCGTCACAATTTTGCCACGTAGGATCGGCCATGTAGGATCTGACTTGGCCAGGCTAGATGGCTCATGACGATATTGGATCGTCATATATGACGATCCAATATCGTCATAGACGGTTATGACGATTTTACCAAAATCGTTGTTATAGTTCATTTGCGACGCCTAGCATAGAATCGTCATAAACAGACTACTATGATGATTTTGTGACGAAAATGGAGGGTCATATATAGACAAATTCCTTGTAGTGGGGCCAGGATGCCACAGGAACATGCGTGTGGCCCTAGCATACATGCACAAGGGTGGTGGATTGATCCTAGATGGAAAACCTAGCTCCTGGGTGTGACCGTCCATGTTGCATGCGATAACACTTAGAGAAGTGTGCTGGACATGTAGGAGGAGACTCCCGCCGTTGGTCGAATGCAGGTAAATCGGTGGAACCTTGGGCCAATCCTTATTTTTCAATATACATATGACCTAAACCACCAAAAAAGTGCATTGGTCAACCCTCGTACGGAGAATTCTATGTGGGTAGACCTACGGGGCCCTATGATTAGGAGAAAATCGTTCATGAGTGGCTAAGTTGACGAGATTCATTGTTTTTGAAATTGTATCCTGCTTTGGACGCGGCCTACAAGGCCGCTTATGCGGAACACTTAGTGACGCTCGAGACGTGGTCCAATCCTCGAGCAGCCTATGAGGAGTGGGAAGAGTTACGCGATGATGTAAGTTTTCACCTTTATTTTTGCAAAATATGACAAGTCTCGCATTCCCTAGTTTTAATCTTTATTTCTGCAACTCCTCACATCTAAACTATCTTGCAGATTTTGGAGAGGTTTTATAGCACTAGAGAGCGGGAAATTCTACTGCCATGGCCACCTAGGCTAGGGCCGCAGCCAATCTTCCTATCGAAGGACGAATATGCTTTGACCTTCTACTCAGGGACCCCGGTAAGTTATTTGCCAAACCAGTTGTTACAACAAACCTATGCCTTGGTGGTTGTTAACTCTGCCGCAAACATGTAGCGACTGGGATGCTCCGACAATGCACACTTTGGTCGTCATGATGCCTCGCCGACTATCTCGCGCGCGATGACACCGGTTCATACCGGCCGTGCTTCTCCTGGTCCTTCCGCTGGTGGTGGTGGTGGCAGTGGCGGTGATTCTCCTTCTTCCCATCGTGTTGAGGGTGGCAGTGCTTCTCCTTCTACCGGTGGTGGTGGTCATGGAGGTACTTCTCCTTCTTCCGGTGCTGGTTCGACGACGGCTACTCGATGTCAACCTTCACCTTTCTTCACGCGGGGAGACATGGGTCTCTCGAGCAGCTCTCCGGAGGTGTAGGGATGTGCATGTGTTAGGATGCACTTAGAGATGTACCTATGTGTGGATGTACTAGCCATGTTGTTTGGATGAGTATGTACCTATGTATGGATGGTCTAGTTATGTTCTTTTGACGATGATGATCTTATGTTTGTGTCGATGTGCATGTGTTGTATACTGTGTCTGGAATCTGGGAATGCGGGAATGTATAATTTGCAGGGAATGAATAAAACAAAATGCAAAAAAACAAAAACTGGCAGGGCCTAAGCCGACGGCAATCCCGTCGGCGTAGACATTACCATATGGCACGGTTTAGGGTTGCACTTTGCCCAACGGGAATGCCGTCGGTGTCAGGATGCACGTGGCCTAGCTGGCATAGTAGGGACGACGGCTTTGTCGTTGGCGTATGGGTACTCACAGGCAGCCACAGAGTGGCACGTGGCAGAGTTGGGCCGACGGCTTTGCCGTCGGCGTATGGTACTCACAGGGAAGCGCCACAGGGTGACACGTGGCAGCTTAGGCCGACGGCCTAGCCGTCATCGTATAGCTCCCAGAGCTAACAACTGTTAGCTGCTCCAGGTGGGCCCCGCGGTGCCTAGACGATGGTATGTACGCCGACGGCTCCGCCTAACCATCGGGCCAGAGTCTATGTCGACGGGTATGTATACGCCGACGAGGTTCACGCATACGCCTACGGTCTGGTACTCTGACGCGCATATGCCGATGGCCACCGTCGGGCCAGCTTACGCCGATGGGGAAGCGGGCCTACGCCGACGGCCCCAGCCGTCAGCCTAACCAGCATTTCCTGTAGTGGATGGAATTGGAATTGCCTCATGCACCCGGCCGGATAGCCCAAAGATAGGTATATAGAACTACAGCATGAGCTTTACTTTTGGAGTTCCATCTAATTATTTATGGGAATCTCTAAGCCGTAATAGACTATGACATAAGATACATCACAGTCGAATGATTGAATGATGTCAGTATTTTCTTCCCCACCTTTCTAGCTCTCAATTGATCCAATAGCAAGAAAAAAGCATACGGTCGGTGGTCGGTGGAATTTGCCGGGACACGTGCCTAGAGGGTATCAGCACGTCTCTGAGTAGTCACGTACGCTGTCACCTTGACCACTATTACCATGTTGCATCTAACGCGAGCAGCCATACACTATTGTCTCGTAAATCTCGTAACATCAAATGATGTCACCATACTCTATGACGCTAAATTATTCTCTTTGACACTTAATCATCTACGATTCCCCTATCATACAATATATCGTTTCAGTTGATTTTTACTGTAATAGCGATACAGGCCAGGAAAATAAGATATATAAAAAACTACTTTATTTATTCTGTCATAAACCAACTAGGGATTTAAAAAAAAAATCTCAGTTACAAACCAACTTGCAGCTAGAAAATAATTTTAGTTGTAACCTCATTTTTAACATCAAAAGGCACAATTGCAATCCCACCTGCAACTCCAAAAATCCAGTTACAACTAATGTCAGTTGCAATTCGACTACACAACAAAACTTTCAGATGCAACCTGACTTGTAACAACAATTTCAGTTGCAAATCCAATTGCAACTCATAGAAAAGCATAAATCAAGTGATTCGGAGAAATATGATATAAATTTTTAAAAATATATCGGTTGCAATTCTAGTTGAGACTGGAAAAAAAGTATAAACTCCAGTTGCGACTCTCCCGAGAAAAATCCAACAATCAATAACTCTGGAGGGAAAATGTTCGAAAACGATTCCAGCATGCAGCAACAATGAAAACGCCCGGTATACGAACCAACCATGACGTACGAGTGCAAAATCTATTACACAACTCAGCAAAACAACAAGGCACAAACATGCCACGACGCCAAACAACGTGCGGGGCAAGAAGGGTCACGACACGCTGAGACAACGCGTCGGGAAATAGACTCCAGACATGCACTATTCTTGATGCGCGGGGCATGTCGAACGGACCATGATCTAACTATGTGCTAAGCTAATTCACAGCTAGTTGAGAATTATCAAATCCCTAAAAAGAAGGCACCACGAAAACAATCTTTGGTTGTAACCCTAGTTACAACTCCCTCGAGAAAAGTCAGTTGCAAGTTTAAATGCAACTCATAGTAAAAGAAGTGACCATGAAAACATTCCTTAGTTTTAACCCCAGTTGCAATTACCGTAAAAAGGCCAGTTGCAAGTCTAGATGCAACTCGTTGTAAAAGAAGGGACCATGAAAATAGTCATGAGTTGCAACCCTAGCTGTGACTTCGTGAGAAAGCTAGTTACAAGTCCATATGCAACTCGTAGTAAAAGAAGGGACCACGAAAAATAACCTTCGGTTGCAACCCTAGTTGCAACTCCCGCAAGAAAATCTAGTTGCAAGTTCTAGATGCAACTCGTAGTAAAAATAAGAGATCACGAAAATAATTATTAGTTGCAATCCCTACTGCAACTCCCGCAAGAAATCCAGTTATAAGTTCAGATGCAACTCATAGTAAAAGAAGCGACCACAAAAATATTCCTTAGTTTCAACCCCAGATGCAACTCCCGTGAAAAAGCCAGTTACAAGTCTAGATGCAACTCATTGTAAAAGAAGAGACCATGAAAATAATCATCAGTTGCAACCCTAGTTGCAACTCATAGGTAGAAGGGATAGCGAAAACAATTTTCAGTTGCAATCCTAGTTGCGACTCCGCGAGAAAGCCAGTTACAAGTCCAGATATAACTCATAGTAAAAGAACGGACCACAAAGACGATCTTCGGTTGTAACCCTAGTCGCAACCCCTCCCCTATCAACACCCGGATTTTTCAATCCCAGATGCCTGTTATGCCATACATCGCAATCCCAGGATTACCATTTTTGCGAGACATAACAGAATTGGATACCATAGTACTTCATCCATTACAAACGATACATAAGTTCTTACACAAATAGGGATCTCATGATCCAGTTCTTAATACAACTTCAAGCAGCGGAATACGTAATAATAACGGTAGCGTAGGCGAAGCTCCATCTTCAGGGTCACAGGCAATGCTGACGATGGGAGATGATCCTAGTTATCGTAACCTTCCTGGGGTCCATCCTCCAGGTACTCCTCTTCATAGTCTGGCCATGGGAATAGCCAGGGACAAAGCCATGAGTACTCTTTAAGTACTGCAAACTAATACTAACAGGTAAGGGGTTTTTGGATAATAGGACACTAGGCTCTAGGGTTGTTTTGCAAAAAGCCAGGTTTATCTCTATTCAGTTCTAAAGCTAGTCATAAATTTTATAACTCCTAAATGGGATCTTGTAATTCAGGTCACAACTCTGTTGTGGTCAAGTCAAAGTCTCCATTCATTTCACAAGTCATTTTAAAAAGGGTCTGACGGGGGAACAGTATGGCCACTCCAACTGTCCATAACCGCGGACGCGGCTATTCGAATAGTTTGACACTCTGCAGAGATTATACACTTTCACCACAACATTCGATACATCCGTCAGGAACAAATCCTGAATTCACCATACTCAGTATGCGGATAATCAATCCTAACCTTTCAATTACACTCCCTAGTATCAGTACCTCTCCTGTGAGTTTGGCCTCCCAACCATGACCACTGTCATCTTGGGTACTGCACAGGTGGACAATCTTCACAAGGTAGCCTCAGCTCAGACCTTGGCCGTGAGGGAACTAATACTAATGTATATAAGTTTCCAGTCAAGCCCTACCCAATATTCGGGTATTGTGGTTGTAAGATAAAATTGGAATGGTATCACATGCAGACAACCATCAGTTTTATAAAGGGGCTATGGCTCATGCCTCAACATTTTTATCACCAAAATCATCAAGTGTTTGGAAACACATGTCCAAAACATTTCAATAGAATGATCCATCATTCCAAGGTTTTCATAACCATTTTTCCACCAAGTATTCCCATCTAAGGTTGATCAAGTTTTATGCTTAGCACTAGCATCTACAGGTGGGGGTAATAATGATGAGGGGTGGTACTAGTGGAGTTTCACTAAGTCTAACCTTATACCTTAGGCTGAGATCAGGGCTCTAGCTTAGCCCAAATTTTATGCTCTTTAGACAACCTTGAGCACAACTGTCTAATATCTACCAAACTCTTAGGTGGACTCTAAGTAAGCTTTGATAAAGAAATAAAGTAAGAGGCTTGCCATAAAACTAGGATTGGTTTAACAAGTGGGTATGATCACTTATGCTGAAGGCATATAGTATTCATATCACAAGTATGGGTTTGTGGCAACAATAGGGTGTTTTGCAAGGGTTAGCTTGCACAATGTCAATATAAGATTGCATAGGTATAGTATCTTGCAAGTGTTAGCTTGCACATTCACTGGTAGTATTAGGCTTGCATTGGTATAGTATCAGCTTGCCTTGTGCAGAGCAGTGGTTGAAGTTCTCCTCGGCTTCCTCTTCGTAGTATCCTCCTTCCTCCTCGTATCCTTGGTCGGTACTAGCGTCTACGAATAAATACGAGGTACACAATCACCAAACAATACTTAACTACTTGCAATCATCACACACAAGGGTCCTATAGATGATCTAGCATCATCTCTAAAATTACAAGGGTAAGGCTTGGTTTAAATCTTTTTATTTTAGAAAAGTAATTTCTACTCATTGAAAAACTACTTAAGATTTAATATTCTCCAAACTAAACATGGGATCATTTTGACACATGTCATCACCTCATCTTGTAGTCCATGGGAATGTGATTTAAAGTAGTGTCACAATTTAATAAGGTTTTACTTTTTATTTCAATTAATTAAAGTGGCTAGAAATGCTTATGAAGCATTCTTTTATTCTTTGAACATTATTTCTGCAAGTAAACCTATATATTTATATATATTCTGAAAGGTATGGTTAAATGTGATTTTTGAGAGTTTGAATCAACTCAAAAGATTTTATGGTTTAAATTTGAAAAATGTTTGAATGCAGAAAAGCTTTTGCCTTGTTATTTTTGCTATGGTTGATCTACTAATCCAAATGACTTGAATCCAACGGGCTTGGATTAAGCATACACAGACCTTTCCAACAAAATTGGTTTCATCGAATTTGGTGCACTGAATCGATCTAGGTTGATTTTTGAAGTTGGGTACAGAAGTGGGTTTGAATTTAAAAAGAAAAGGTTTAATTTGAATTGCTGGGCTGCGCGGGAAATTCTAACGGGCCGGCCTGCTAAGCGCAGTGCTCCCGCGGGCTGCGTAAGTGGGTGTCCCCACTCGTCAGTGACACGGGGCTGGGCGAAGCGGTATGGGGTGATGTGGATCGTTCGATCTGGTTCTAATCCAACGGCGGTGGGTCATCGTCGACGCGAGACAGCTCCGGTGAGAATGAAACCTAGCGCGGCCAGTGAGGGGTGCTGGGGGATCACCGGGGTACTGGCGAGGGTCGGCGAGGCGGGCGAACGACGAAGTCGACGACGGCGAACCTCCTGGTACCGGTGGCTTCTCCTGGGGCGGCTCCAATCGCTGGTTCCCTTCTTCTCCAGAGGCGGCGGGCTCCGGTGAAATTCCGGCGAGGTGGTGCTCGGCTTGCTCTGAGGATGGTGTGGCACGGTCAGTGGGGAGAGGGGAGTGAGATGGTGTGATGAATTCGTGCGGGGGTGGCCTTTATTTATAGTCGAGCGAAGCGACCGTCGGGGCGCAAGGTGAGCTCGTCGGGGGCGACGTTACAGGCGGCTAATGGCATGGGCACGGGTAGGGGACGGTGTTGTGTCTCCTGGCGATGCTCAACGGCATGGTCGCGAGGCATGGGGCTGTGTGGTTTGGTCTGGAACGGCCGGTGCTCTGCGCGGCAGAGGCGGCGTCTTCGACGGTGGGCGGTGGCTATATGGCACGGGGCGGCAAACAGGGGTGTCTGGCGGTGTCCTGGGTCGGTGGTGATCGTGTGCGCACGCGGCGAGGGCGCGCGGTCTGTGGATGCTGGTCGCGGGTGGCGCTCTGGGGCACGCTCGGCAAGGTCTGGGCGTGTCTCGTGCGCGTGGTCCAGGGCTTGGCAACGCTCGCGGCTGGGACAGGCAGTGACGGTGGACGGTAGGCTGTCTCCCAGACATGCTGGCTAGGCTTGCTGCTGCCCCTAGCTTGCTGTCCACAATGGGGTGACATGGGATTGCTCGGCTGTTCACCATTAATGGCAATGGCAAGCTCACAGGGGTGCTAGTGTTGGGCTAACCTTTCTAGATGATCTACTGGGTTGAGTGTGAGCTAACTAGGGAACAAGTTAGGCCAGAATCACTACACACTATAGTGTTTGTGGTTTTGTTTGATTTGTGTCTGCAACCTGTTTGATGAAATGGCCGCATGAACTCAAGTTTTGAATTTTGAAATGAAATTTGGTGGGTTTGCTAGATTGGTTCTGGTGAGTCTGCAGATGCTTGGGTTTTGAAAGTTGAGCTTGTTTGAGTGGGTTTTGAAAAAGTGGGATCTTCCCATATGAAGAAGATTCGATTTTGAAATGTCATTTAAACTATGCATTTGAAAGTTTCTGGATGATCACAAAGTGGGCCTTGATACTCTGTTATGAGTACATTCAAGGGGTGCAAAGATCCAGAAAAGTTTCTGTTAGGTTCTGAAAGTTTGAGACAGCCAAAGTAGGCATGAGAGTTAAATTGGCCACAATGACCATTCACTTAATATATTTGTTTTGATTTACTTGTCTTTAGGAAAAGTGTGGTAAATGTTTTAGATGATGTTATTTGCACCTAAGAAACATTTTAAAAGCAATGGATCACACAAACAAAGTGGTTTTTAAAGAAATTCAAAATTCATGCATACACATATACATGCATTCATGAATTCATTTAGAAAAGTTTTTGTTAACCCTAAACTTGATGATTAGTGTTTGTTGATCTAAGTTTGGTATTTTTGGGATGTTACAAACCTTCCCCCCTTAAATAAAATATCGTCCCGAGATTTGAAAAGGACGAAAAGATTACCTAGGATTTGAAGAGATCTGGAAACTCTGTTCCGATGTGATCTTCGCGTTCCCAGGTAGCCTCCTCTTCTGTGTGGTTGCTCCACTGAATCTTGAGAAACTTGATGCTTCGGCTTCTGGTAGTTTGAAAGGCTTCTTCCAATATACGGATGGGTACTTCAGGATAGGTCAGATCATCGTTGATCTCTATGGTCCGGTGGTCAATATTCTTGAACACTTCGGTCTTCTCGGGGACTTCGAGACATTTGCGAAGTAACGAGATATGGAACACATTGTGCACAGATGACATCTCTTCAGGTAGCTCTAGTTGATAAGATACTTCTCCTCGACGGTTCAAAATTTTGAAAGGTCCGATATAACTGGTGGCTAACTTTCCTTTGAGTTGGAAACGCTGCATTCCCTTCAATGGCGACACTTTCAGATAAACAAAATCTCCGATGTTGAAGGCGAGGTCTCGATGTCTCTTGTCGGCATAACTCTTCTGTCGAGATTGGGCGGTCTTGAGATGCTCACGAATCTTGTGAACCTTCCCTTCTGCTTCTCGTAGGATGTCGGGTCCGAAGATCTGACTCTCTCCTACTTCCGACCAATTCAAAGGGGTGCGGCACTTTCTTCCGTACATGAATTCAAATTGGGCCATTTGCAAACTGGCTTGGTAACTATTGTTGTAAGAAAATTCTGAAAAAGGCAGACAGTCTTCCCATTTGGATCCATATTCTAGCACACATGCTCTTAGCATATCCTCGAGTATTTGATTTACTCGCTCCGTTTGTCCATCGGTCTGAGGGTGATACGCGGTACTGAAATCTAGGCGGGTTCCTAAACCTTCTTGGACTTTCTTCCAGAATCTCGAGGTAAATTGAGTTCCTCGATCCGATACTATGTTCTTGGGGACTCCATGCAAACTAACGATTCTAGCGATGTACAACTCGGCTAGCTTCGAACTCTGATAGGTGGTTTTGACGGGAAAGAAATGGGCGACTTTGGACAATCTGTCCACTATGACCCAAATAGAGTCATTTCCCCTACTAGAAGTAGGTAGTCCAGTGATAAAGTCCATTCCTATAGAATCCCATTTCCATTCCGGAATTTGCAAAGGTTGCAACAATCCAGCGGGTCTTTGATGTCCTGCCTTGACTCGCTGACATATGTCACACTTGGCGATATAGCTTCCGATTTCTCTCTTCATCTTATGCCACCAAAATTGCTCTTTCAAATCTTGATACATCTTAGTTCCTTCGGGATGGATAGAATAAAGAGTATCATGAGCCTCCTTCAAGATAACTTCTTTCAACTCCGAATCTGCTGGTACACAAAGGCGTCCTTTGTACCACAAAACTCCTTCTTCGTCCTCGGTGAATCCGGGTACTTTGTCTGTACCGATACGACGCTTGATTCCGTCGATACTAGCATTTCCTTTCTGCGCCTCTTTAATCTGACTGATCAAAGTGGGATGAAGTTCTATGCTAGCCAAAAATCCTTCACTTACTAATTCTATTCGAAAATCTTCCATCTCCTTGTGCAGACTTGGTTGCTCCTTCAAAATCATGGAGTTCAAGCGGCACGGCAATCTGCTAAGGGCATCGGCTACCACATTGGCTTTTCCAGGGTGATAGTGAATGTCCAGGTCATAATCCTTGATTAGTTCAATCCATCTTCTCTGCCTCATATTCAGCTCCTTCTGAGTGAATATATACTTTAGGCTCTTGTGATCCGAATAAATCTCACAATGATTTCCCATTAGGTAATGTCTCCATGTCTTCAGGGCTAGAACTACGGTTGCGAGTTCGAGGTCATGGGTTGCGTAATTTTGTTCATGTTGCTTCAATTGTCGCAATAGATAAGATATAACTTTGCCTTCTTGCATTAGCACACATCCGAGACCAATCTTGGATGCGTCACAATACACATCGAAGGGCTTTGTGATATCCGGCATGATCAAGATTGGGGCTGAAATCAATCTCCTCTTGAGTTCTTGAAAACTCGCTTCACATTTGTCGGTCCATTCAAACTTCTTGTCCTTCTTCAGTAATTGGGTCATGGGTCGGGCGATACTCGAGAATCCTTCTACGAATTTGCAGTAATATCCCGCCAATCCGAGAAAAGCACGAACTTGGGTTTGAGTGGTTGGGGCTTGCCAATCTTCTACATCTTTCACTTTGGCAGGGTCAACGGCAATTCCTCCGGCTGATACAATATGACCGAGGAATCCTACTTTCTGTAACCAGAATTCACATTTGCTAAATTTTGCATACAACTGATGCTCTCTAAGGGTTCCAAGAATGGTCCTTAGGTGTAGCTCATGTTCTTCTTCTGATTTGGAATAAATCAGAATGTCATCGATGAAAACAACGACAAACTTATCCAGGAAGTCCATAAAAATCTTATTCATGAGATTCATGAAATAAGCGGGGGCATTGGTTAATCCAAAAGACATGACCGTATACTCATACAATCCATATCGGGTGGTAAAGGCAGTCTTTGGAATATCCTCTGCATGAATTTTGAGTTGATGATAGCCAGTTCTAAGATCAATCTTAGAAAACACTTGGGCACCAGTCAACTGATCAAACAAATCTTCTACCTTGGGCAAAGGGTACTTGTTCTTGATGATGACATCATTCAACTTCCGATAATCCGTACACAAACGGTTACCTCCATCTTTCTTGTCCACAAACAAGACAGGTGATCTCCATGGGGACGCACTTGGTTGAATCAATCCGATTTCCAACATGGAATCCAGTTGCTTCTTCAGTTCTTCTAGTTCCAACGGGTTCATACTATAGGGTCTCTGGGCTATGGGTCCTGTTCCGGGGATTAGTTCAATGATAAACTCGATATCCCGATCTGGGGGCATACCGGGCAAAACATCTAGAAATACATCGGGGTATTCGCAGACTATCCGAACTTGGTCAATGGTAGGTTGGGCTAGACTCTTGTTACACTTGAATTGGCGAGGTAAGGTTTCAGATATATGCTCGACTGATATTCCGGTGATATGGGTCATGGTGATGGCTTTCTTGGCACAGTCAATCAATCCTTTATGCTTGGACATCCAATCCATTCCAAGTACTACTTCCAAACCTTTAGTTCCGAGTACTATTAGATTAGATTAGCATAAAAATCTATGCCATGGATTCGGATAGGGACGGCTTTGCAAATTTGCCTAGCCTTGGTGGTTGATCCAGGAATTTGTACAATCATCACATGCTTCAATTTGGTTGGTTGAATTTTACTAGTGCAAGCAAATTCTTCGGTGACAAATGAATGCGATGCACCAGAATCAAACAACACTCTTGCAAGTACTGAATTAACAGAAAACATACCCAGCACGACGTCTGGCGCTTCCTGATCTTCTTCAGCATGCATGAGAAAAAGACGGCCATTGCGGTTGAGTGAATTCCCTGGGGCAAATCTTCTCCCTGGCTGGACACGACGCTGCTGCTGAGCTGGGACATTGGTATTGGGTGCTGTGGCATTCTTCTTGTTGGGGCACTCATTGGAATAGTGGCCTTTATTTCCACAGTCATAACATGTCACTTGTGACTTGTCCTTGGCCGCGATAGGCACAGCATTGCTTCCAGTCCTTGGGGCAGTGTTAGGGTTGGTGGTAGTATTGTTGGGGTTGAACTTGGGTGGGGCACAGGTGAAATTGCTAGAGTTGCCGGGGTTGTTGTGATTTCCTCCAGATCTAGGGTTTCCACGGTTGGGATAGGTGGGACGGGTCATAGGGGGTCTATTGGTTCTTGGGGCAAATCCTGGAGATGGGTTGGGGCTATACTTTGGGGTTTGATGGGTTCCTGGTTGATTCATCATGCGACGCTTGCGGTTCTCATTGGCCTGGTTGATCTTCCCTTCCATCTGGATAGCAGAGTCGACAAGGGCTTCAATATCAACAAAGGGGATATTGACTAACACCGTCTGCATCTCGTCATGCAGACCATTCAGGAACCTTTCCTTTTTCTTGGCTTCAGTGTCTATCTCGTCCGGGGCATACCTAGCTAATGACAAAAATTTGTCACGGTATTCCACTACAGTCATCCTTCCTTGTTTCAACTCTCTGAACTCGTCTCTCATTCTCTTAATCAAACCTGGTGGCACATGGGTTCTGCTAAACTTGACCTTGAATTCCTCCCAGGTCATCATTTGGCCTCCGGTCATGGCACGGACACTGTTCCACCATGCCCTGGCATCTCCGGCTAGGTAATGGGTGGTGAATAGAACTTTCTCATTGGCTTCCACTCCGGCTACTTCTAAGTTATTTTCCATGGTTTGCACCCAATCATCGGCGTCTAGGGGTTCTTCTGACTTTGTGAAAACGGGTGGGTTGGTATTCTAGAAATTCTTGAGCTTAGATCCGTGGTTATCCTGATTTCCATGGCCTTGGTTGTTATGGGCTAGCTGGGCTATCTGTTGCAGAGTGGATAGGTTGGCTTGACATTCCGCTCTTTCAGCTTCGCGGTCAGAGGTCAACATTTGCAGAATCTGCAACATTGGGTCCGGGGCTGAACCACTTCCTCCACGTGGCATCTGAAGATTTAGATAGATCATGAGAAAAGAGGGGAATTTCTAAGGTTTTGTGTCTTTGAAAAGTTTTTAGAGTTTGACTCAGGTTTTTCTAGCAACTTGCTTTTTCATTCATTCACTCATAGCACACAATACAACACACACCACAACAAGGAAAAACAGATGGTTTTAAGAACCATTCTGGAATCTACGATACAGTGGGACCGACTACTACTCACTACGCTAGTGCTCAGTGCTACTACTCCTCGGAGTCTGTGGCTTCATCATCTTCATCATCATCAATGAAGGCGAAATCATCCTCATCGGTGAAGAAGTCCATGGCCTGATCCTCCAGAAAATCATCGTCATTGCTGAGATAAGCGTAAGGGTCTCCACGAAGATCTTCTCCGGCATTCTCCCTTTCCTCCAACTGCATGTCTCTCTCGTGGATGGTCTCTTCCAGAGATGAGATGCGGTGGCGAAGACGGGCAATAATGCGCTCCTTCTTGTCGAGTTGACGGCGACGAGACTTGCGATCCCTTGCTAGCATGGCTATGGTCTGAACCTTCATCTTGATGATGGCAGACTTGTGGTTGCAATAGTCATGGCAGTTGTCCAACTCCTGCTGACGATCATACATCATGAAGCTAAGGTGGTCCAATTGAGTCTTCAGCTCGGGGTGGTAAGGGGCTTCCAGTGGTTGTCCATTTGCATCACGTCTTGGGAAAAACTCAAAGCGAGTATGTAACATCCCAAAAATATCAAACTTAGATCATCAAAACACTAATCATCAAGATTAGGGTCAACAAAAAACTTTTCTAAATGAATTCATGAATGCATGTATATGTGTATGCATGAATTTTTAATTTCTTTAAAAACCACTTTGTTTGTGTGATCCATTGCTTGTAAAATGTTTCTTAGGTGAAAATAACATCATCCAAAACATTTCCCACACTTTTCCTAAAGACAAGTAAATCAAAACAAATATATTAAGGGAATGGTCATTTTGACCAATTTAACTCCCATGCCTACTTTGGCTATCTCAAACTTTCAGAACCTAACAGAAACTTTTCTGGATCTTTGCACCCCTTGAATGTACTCATAACAGAGTATCAAGGCCCACTTTGTGATCATCCAGAAACTTTCAAATGCATAGTTCAAATGACATTTCAAAATTGAATCTTCTTCATATGGGAAGATCCCACTTTTTCAAAACCCACACAAACATGCTCAATTTTCAAAACCCAAGCATCTGCAGACTCACCAGAACCAATCTAGCAAACTCACCAAAATTCATTTCAAAATTCAAAACTTGAGTTCATGCGGCCATTGCATCAAACAGGTTGCAGACACAAATCAAACAAAACCACAAACACTATAGTGTGCAGTGTTTTGAGCCTAACTTGTTCCCTAGTTAGCTCACACACAACTCAGTAGATCATCTAGAAAGATTAGCCCAACACTAGCACCCCTGTGAGCTTGCCATTGCCATTAATGGTGAACAGCCGAGCAACCCCATGTCACCCCATTGTGGACAACAAGCTAGGAGCAGCAGCAAGCCTAGCCAGCATGTCTGGGAGGCAGCCCACCGTCCACCGCCACTGCCTGTCCCCGCGCGAGCGTTGCCAAGCCCTGGACCATGCGCACAAGACACGCCCAGACCATGCCGAGCGTGCGCCAGAGCGCCACCCGTGACCAGCATCCACAGACCGCACGCCGCCCTCACCGCGCGTACACACGATCACCACCGACCCAGGACACCGCCAGACAACCCCGTTTGCCGCCCCGTGCCATACAGCCACCGCCCGCCGTCGAAGACGCCGCCTCTGCCGCGCAGAGCACCGGCCGTTCCAGACCAAACCACACCGCCCCATGCCTCGCGATCATGTCGTGGAGCATCGCCAGGAGACACAGCACCGTCCCCTACCCGTTCCCATGCCATTAGCTGCTTGTAACGTCGCCCCCGACGAGCTCACCTTGCGCCCCGCCGGTCGCTTCGCTCGACTATAAATAGAGGCCACCCCCGCACGATTTCTTCACACCATCTCACTCCCCTCTCCCCACTGACCGTGCCACACCATTCTCAGAGCAAGGCGAGCACCACCTCGCCGGAATTTCACCGGAGCCCGCCGCCTCTGGAGCCGAAGGGAACCAGCGATTGGAGCCGCCCCAGGATAAGCCACCGGTACCAGGAGGATCGCCGTCGTCGACTTTGCCGTTCGCCCGCCTCGCCGACCTTCGCCCATACCCCGGTGAGCCCCCAGCACCCCTCCACTGGCCGCGCTAGGTTTCGTTCTTGCCGGAGCTGTCTCGCATCGACAATGACCCTCAGCCGTTGGATTAGAATCAGATCGAACGTCCCACGTTGCCCCGTACCGCTTCGCCCAGCCCCGTGTCACTGACGAGTGGGGACACCCACTTACGCAGCCCGCGGGAGCACTGCGCTTAGCAGGCCGGCCCATTAGAATTTCCCGCGCAGCCCAGCAATTCAAATGAAACCTTTTTCTTTTTAATTTCAAACACACTTCTGTACCCAACTTCAAAAATCAACCCAGATCGTTTCAGTCCACCAAATTGGATGAAACCAATTTTGTTGGAAAGATCTGTGAATGCTTAATCCAAGCCCGTTGGATTCAAGTCATTTGGATCAGTAGATCAACCATAGCAAAAATAACAAGGCAGAAGCTTTTCTGCATTCAAACATTTTTCAAATTTAAACCATAAAAGCTTTTGAGTTGATTCCAACTCTCAAAAATCACATTTAACCATACCTTTCAGAATATATAAAAATATATAGGTTTACTTGCAGAAATAATGTTCAAGGAATAAAAGAATGCTTCATAAGCATTTCTAGCCACTTTAATTAATTAAATTAAAAGGGTAAAACCTTATTAAATTGTGACACCACTTTAAATCACTTTCCCATGGACTAAAATATGTGGTGATGACATGTGTCAACATGATCCCATGTTTAGTTTGGAGAATATTAAATCTTAAGTAGTTTCTCACTGAGTAGAAATTACTTTTCTAAAATAAAAGGATTTAAACCAAGCCTTAACCTTGTAATGTTAGAGATGATGCTAGATCATCTATAGGACCCTTGTGTGTAATGATTGCAAGTAGTTAAGTATTGTTTGGTGATTGTGCACCTTATATTTATTCATAGACGCTAGTACCGACCAAGGATACGAGGAGGAAGGAGGATACTATGAAGAGGAAGCCGAGGAGAACTTCAATCACTGCTCTGCACAAGGCAAGCCTAATACTACCAATGAATGTGCAAGCTAACACTTGCAAGATACTATACCTATGCAAGCTTATATTGACATTGTGCAAGCTAACCCTTGCAAAATACCCTATTGTTGCCACAAACCCATACTTGTGATATGAATACTATATGCCTTAAGCATAAGTGATCATACCCACTTGTTAAACCAATCCTAGTTTTATGGCAAGCTTCTTACTTTATTTCTTTATCAAAGCTTACTTAGAGTCTACCTAAGAGTTTGGTAGATATAAGACAGTTGTGCTCAAGGTTGCCTAAAAGAGCATAAAATTTGGCCTAAGCTAGAAACCTTGATCTCAGTCTAAGATATGATGTTGGACTTAGTGAAACTCCACTAGTTACCACCCCTCATCAGCACCACCCCCAATTGTAGATGCTAGTGCTAAGCATAAAACTTGATCAACTTTAGATGGGAATACTTGGTGGAAAAATGGTTATGAAAACCTTGGAATGATGGATCCTTCTATTGAAATGTTTTGGACATATGTTTCCAAACACTTGATGATTTGGTGATGAAAATGTTGAGGCATGAGCCTTAGCCCTTTATAAAACTGATGGTTGTCTGGATGCGATACCATTCCAATTTTATCGTATAACCACAATACCCGAATTTTGGGTAGGGCTTGACTGGAAACTTATATACCTTAGTATTAGTTCCCTCACGGCCAAGGTCTGAGCTGAGGCTACCTTGTGAATATTGTCCACCTGTGCAGTACCCAAGATGACAGTTGGTCATGGTTGGGAGGCCAAACTCACAGGAGAGGTACTGATACTAGGGAGTGTAATTGAAAGGTTAGGATTGATTATCTGCATACTGAGTATGGTGAATTCAGGATTTATTCCTGACGGATGTATCGAATGTTGTGGTGAAAGTGTACAATCTCTGCAGAGTGTCAAACTATTCGAATAGCCGCGTCCGCGGTTATGGACAGTTGGAGTGGCCATACTGTTCCCCCGTCAGACCCTTTTTTTTAAATGACTTATGAAGTGAATGCAGACTTTGACTTGACCACAACAGAGTTGTGACCTGAATTACAAGATCCCATTTAGGAGTTATAAAATTTGTGACTAGCTTTAGAACTGAGTAGAGATAAACCTGGCTTTTTTTGCAAAACAACCCTAGAGCCTAGTGTCCTATTATCCAAAAACCCCTTACTTGTTAGTATTAGTTTGCGAGTACTTAAAGAGTACTTATGGCTTTGTCCCTGGCTATTCCCATGGCCAGACTATGAAGAGGAGTACCTAGAGGATGGACCCCAGGAAGGTTACGACAACTAGGATCATCTCCCATCGTCAGCATTGCCTGTGACCCCGAAGATGGAGCTTCGCCTACGCTACCGTTATTATTACGTATTCCGCTGCTTGAAGTTGTATTAAGAACTGGATCATGAGATCCCTATTTGTGTAAGAACTTATGTATCGTTTGTAATGGATGAAGTACTATGGTATCCAATTCTGTTATGTCTTGCAAAAATGGTAATCCTGGGATTGCGATGTATGACATAACAGGCATCCAGGATTGAAAAATCCGGGTGTTGACAAGGTGGTATCAGAGCCATCCTGACCATAGGAGACCCTAGTTAGGTTGGACGTTGAACCAAAAACTTAGTTTCAAAAACCAAAGAAAACAAATATTTACAAAAACCTATTCTCATTCTTATCTCTTTAATTCTTTCATAAAACCTCATGTTCCTCAAAAACTCTTGCAAAATAGATAAAATTTTGACACACTTGATCACTCTGCTAATCTACTCATCCTCTATTTTTATAGATGGACGTGAAGTACAGCAAGTTTTATCAACTCGGAAATGGGGGAGACCTTATCTTTGAGAGGGATCTGGATCAGCTTTCGGAACTTCTGGAGCGTCCACACCCTGAGTTCTTCGGAGCTCAGCTCAATGATCAAGGAGGAGAAGATCTGCAGTGGCTAATTGTTGCAAGTCTCTGAGGAAAGATTGAACCTCCCACTGCGGAAGGAATTCATTTTACCTTAAGAGAGAACAACTGGCTCGATGGACTTGCCAGAGCAATGCAGGAATCTCTTTCCCGTCTGTGTGGGCAGAGCATCAATCAGATCAAGGGTACTCGCTTTGAGTTTTTCCCAAGGCGTGATGCAAATGGACAACCACTGGAAGCCCCGTACCACCCCGAGCTGAAGACTCAATTGGACCACCTTAGCTTCATGATGTATGATCGTCAGCAGGAGTTGGACAACTGCCGTGACTATTGCAACCACAAGTCTGCCATCATCAAGACGAAGGATCAGACCATCGCCATGCTAGCAAAGGATCGCAAGTCTCGTCATCGTCAGCTCGACAAGAAGAAGCGCATTGTTGCCCGTCTTCGCCATCGCATCGCATCTCATCTCTGGAAGAGACCATCCACGAGAGGGACATGCAGTTGGAGGAAAGGGAGAATGCCGGAGAACATCTTCGTGGAGACCCTTACTCTTATCTCAGCGATGACGATGATTTTCTGGAGGATCAAGCCATTGACTTCTTCACCGATGAGGATGATTTCACCTTCATCGATGATGAGGAAGATGATGAATCCACAGACTCCGAGGAGTAGTAGCACTGAGCACTAGCGTAGTGAGTAGTAGTCGGTCCCACTGTATCGTAGATTCCAGAATGGTTCTTAAAACCATCTGTTTTTCCTTGTTGTGGTGTGTGTTGTATTGTGTGCTATGAATGAATGAATGAAAAAGCAAGTTGCTAGAAAAGCCTGAGTCAAACTCTAAAAACTTTTCAAAGACCCAAAACCTTAGAAATTTCCCTCTTTTCTCATGATCTATATCAATCTTCAGATGCCACGTGGAGGAAGTGGTTCAGCCCCGGACCCAATGTTGCAGATCCTGCAAATGTTGACTTCTGACCGCGAAGCTGAAAGAGCGGAACGTCAAGCCAACCTAGCCACTCTGCAACAGATAGCCCAGCTAGCCCATAACAACCAAGGCCATGGAAATCAGGACAACCACGGATCTAAGCTCAAGAATTTCCAGAATACCAACCCACCCGTTTTCACAAAGTCGGAAGAACCCCTAGACGCCGATGATTGGCTGCAAACCATGGAAAACAACCTAGAAGTAGCAGGAGTCGAAGCCAACGAGAAAGTTCTATTCGCCACCCATTACCTAGCCGGAGATGCCAGGGCATGGTGAAACAGTGTTCGTGCCATGACCGGAGGCCAAATGATGACCTGGGAGGAATTCAAGGTCAAGTTTAGCAGAACCCATGTGCCACCAGGTTTAATCAAGAGAATGAGAGACGAGTTCAGAGAGTTGAAGCAAGGAAGGATGACTGTAGTGGAATACCGTGACAAATTTTTGTCATTAGCTAGGTATGCCCCGGACGAGATAGACATCGAAGCTAAGAAGAAAGAAAGATTCCTGAATGGTCTGCATGACGAGATGCAGACGGTGTTAGTCAATATCCCCTTTGTTGATACTGAAGCCCTTGTCGACTCTGCTATCCAGATGGAAGGGAAGATCAACCAGGCCAATGAGAACCGCAAGCGTCGCATGATGCATCAACCAGGAACCCATCAGACCCCAAAGTATCGCCCCAACCCATCTCCAGGATTTGCCCCAAGAACCAATAGACCCCCTATGACCCGTCCCACCTATCCCAACCGTGGAAACCCTAGACCCGAAGGAAATCACAACAACCCCGGCAACTCTAGCAATTTCACCCGTGCCCCACCCAAGTTCAACCCCAACAATACTACCACCAACCCTAACACTGCCCCAAGGACTGGAAGCAATGCTGTGCCTATCGTGGCCAAGGACAAGTCACAAGTGACATGTTATGACTGTGGAAATAAAGGCCACTATTCCAATGAGTGCCCCAACAAGAAGAATGCCACAGCACCCAATACCAATGTCCCAGCTCAGCAGCAGCGTCGTGTCCAGCCAGGGAGAAGATTTGCCCTAGGGAATTCACTCAACCGCAATGGCCGTCTTTTTCTCATGCATGCTGAAGAAGCTCAGAAAGCGCCAGACGTCGTGCTGGGTATGTTTTCTGTTAATTCAGTACTTGCAAGAGTGTTGTTTGATTCTGGTGCATCGCATTCATTTGTCACCGAAGAATTTGCCTGCACTAGTAAAATTCAACCAACCAAATTGAAGCATGTGATGATTGTACAAATTCCCGGATCAACCACCAAGGCTAGGCAAATTTGCAAAGCCGTCCTGGCATAGATTTTTATGCTAACCTAATAGTACTCGGAACTAAAGGTTTGGAAGTAGTACTTGGAATGGATTGGATGTCCAAACATAAAGGATTGATTGACTATGCCAAGAAAGCCATCACCATGACCAGTATCACCGGAATATCAGTCGAGCATATATCTGAAACCTTACCTCGCCAATTCAAGTGTAACAAGAGTCTAGCCCAACCTACCATTGACCAAGTCTGGATAGTCTGTGAATACCTTGATGTATTTCCAGATGTTTTGCCCGGTATGCCCCCAGATCAGGATATCGAGTTTATCATTGAACTAATCCCCGGAACAGGACCCATAGCCCAGAGACCCTATAGTATGAACCCGTCAGAACTAGAAGAACTGAAGAAGCAACTGGATTCCATGTTGGAAATCGGATTGATTCAACCTAGTGCGTCCCCATGGAGATCACCTGTCTTGTTTGTGGACAAGAAGGATGGAGGTAACCGTTTGTGTACGGATTATCGGAAGTTGAATGATGTCACCATCAAGAACAAGTACCCTTTGCCCAAGATAGAAGATTTGTTTGATCAGTTGACTGGTGCCCAAGTGTTTTCTAAGATTGATCTTAGAACTGGCTATCATCAACTCAAAATTCGTGCAGAGGATATCCCAAAGACTGCTTTCACCACCCGATATGGATTGTACGAGTATACAGTCATGTCTTTTGGATTAACCAATGCCCCCGCTTATTTCATGAATCTCATGAATAAGATTTTTATGGACTTCCTGGATAAGTTTGTCGTTGTTTTCATCGATGACATTCTGATTTATTCCAAATCAAAAGAAGAACATGAGCTACACCTAAGGACCATTCTTGGAACCCTTAGAGAGCATCAGTTGTATGCAAAGTTTAGCAAATGTGAATTCTGGTTACAGGAAGTAGGATTCCTCGGTCATATTGTATCAGCCGGAGGAATTGCCGTTGACCCTGCCAAAGTGAAAGATGTAGAAGATTGGCAAGCCCCAACCACTCAAACCCAAGTTCGTGCTTTTCTCGGATTGGCGGGATATTACCGCAAATTCGTAGAAGGATTCTCGAGTATCGCCCGACCCATGACCCAACTAATGAAGAAGGACAAGAAGTTTGAATGGACCGACAAGTGTGAAGCGAGTTTTCAAGAACTCAAGAGGAGATTGATTTCAGCCCCAATCTTGATCATGCCAGATATCACGAAGCCCTTCGATGTGTATTGTGACGCATCCAAGATTGGTCTCGGATGTGTGCTAATGCAAGAAGGCAAAGTTATATCTTATCTATCGCGACAATTGAAGCAACATGAACAAAATTACCCAACCCATGACCTCGAACTCGCAGCCGTAGTTCTAGCCTTGAAGACATGGAGACATTACCTAATGGGAAATCGTTGTGAGATTTATTCGGATCACAAGATCCTAAAGTATATATTCACTCAGAAGGAGCTGAATATGAGGCAGAGAAGATGGATTGAGCTAATCAAGGATTATGACCTGGACATTCACTATCACCCTGGAAAAGCCAATGTGGTAGCCGATGCCCTTAGCAGATTGCCGTGCCGCTTGAACTCCATGATTTTAAAGGAGCAACCAAGTTTTCACAAAGAGATGGAAGAGTTTCGAATGGAATTAGTAAGTGAAGGATTTTTGGCTAGCATAGAACTTCAGCCCACTTTGATCAGTCAGATTAAAGAAGCGCAGAAGGGAAATGCCAGTATTGACGGAATCAAGCGTCATATCGGTACAGGCAAAGTACCCAGATTCACCGAGGACGAAGAAGGAGTTTTGTGGTACAAAGGACGCCTTTGTGTACCAGCAGATTCGGAGTTGAAAGAAGTTATCTTGAAGGAGGCTCACGATACTCTTTATTCTATCCATCTCGGAGGAACTAAGATGTATCAAGATTTGAAAGAGCAATTTTGGTGGCATAAGATGAAGAGAGAAATCGGAAGCTATATCGCCAAGTGTGACATATGTCAGCGAGTCAAGGCAGGACATCAAAGACCCGCTGGATTGTTGCAACCTTTGCTAATTCCGGAATGGAAATGGGATTCTGTAGGAATGGACTTTATCACTGGACTACCTACTTCTAGTAGGGGAAATGACTCTATTTGGGTCATAGTGGACAGATTGTCCAAAGTCGCCCATTTCTTGCCTGTCAAAACCACCTATCAGAGTTCGAAGCTAGCCGAGTTATACATCGCTAGGATCGTTAGTTTACACGGAGTCCCCAAGAATATAGTATCGGATCGAGGAACTCAGTTTACCTCGAGATTCTGGAAAAAAGTCCAAGAAGGTTTAGGAACCCGCCTAGATTTCAGTACCGCGTATCACCCTCAGACCGATGGACAAACGGAGCGAGTAAACCAAATACTCGAGGATATGCTGAGAGCATGTGTGCTAGAATATGGATCCAAATGGAAGACTGTCTGCCGTTTGCAGAATTTTCTTACAACAATAGCTACCAAGCCAGTTTGCAAATGGCCCCATTTGAATTTATGTACGGAAGAAAGCGTCGCACCCCTTTGAACTAGTCGGAAGTAGGAGAGAGTCAGATTTTCGGACCTGACATCCTACGAGAAGCAGAAGAGAAGGTTCACAAGATTCGTGAGCATCTCAAGACAGCCCAATCCCGACAAAAGAGTTACGCCGACAAGAGACGTCGAGACCTCGCCTTCAACATCGGAGATTTTGTTTATCTGAAAGTGTCGCCATTGAAGGGAATGCAGCGTTTCCAACTCAAGGGAAAGTTAGCCCCCAGATATATCGGACCTTTCAAAATTTTGAACCGTCGAGGAGAAGTGTCATATCAACTGGAGCTACCTGAAGAGATGTCATCTGTGCACAATGTGTTCCATATCTCATTACTTCGCAAATGTCTCGAAGTCCCCGAGAAGACCGAAGTGTTCAAGAATGTCGACCACCAGACCATAGAGATCAACGATGACCTGACCTATCCTGAAGTGCCCATTCGTATATTGGAGGAAGCCTTTCGAACCACCAGAACCCGGAGCATCAAGTTTCTCAAGATTCAATGGAGCAATCACACAGAAGAGGAAGCTACCTGGGAACGCGAAGATCACATCAGAACGGAGTTTCCAGATCTCTTCAAATCCTAGGTAATCTTTTCGTCCTTTTTCAAATCTTGGGACGAGATTTTGTTTAAGGAGGGAAGATTTGTAACATCCCAAAAATATCAAACTTATATCATCAAAACACTAATCATCAAGATTAGGGTCAACAAAAAACTTTTCTAAATGAATTCATGAATGCATGTATATGTGTATGCATGAATTTTTAATTTCTTTAAAAACCACTTTGTTTGTGTGATCCATTGCTTGTAAAATGTTTCTTAGGTGAAAATAACATCATCTAAAACATTTCCCACACTTTTCCTAAAGACAAGTAAATCAAAACAAATATATTAAGGGAATGGTCATTTTGACCAATTTAACTCCCATGCCTACTTTGGCTATCTCAAACTTTCAGAACCTAACAGAAACTTTTCTGGATCTTTGCACCCCTTGAATGTACTCATAACAGAGTATCAAGGCCCACTTTGTGATCATCCAGAAACTTTGAAATGCATAGTTTAAATGACATTTCAAAATTGAATCTTCTTCATATGGGAAGATCCCACTTTTTCAAAACCCACTCAAACAAACTCAATTTTCAAAACCCAAGCATCTGCAGACTCACCAGAACCAATCTAGCAAACTCACCAAAATTCATTTCAAAATTCAAAACTTGAGTTCATGCGGCCATTTCATCAAACAGGTTGCAGACACAAATCAAACAAAACCACAAACACTATAGTGTGCAGTGTTTTGAGCCTAACTTGTTCCCAAGTTAGCTCACACACAGCTCAGTAGATCATCTAGAAAGATTAGCCCAACACTAGCACCCCTGTGAGCTTGCCATTTCCATTAATGGTGAATAGCCGAGCAACCCCATGTCACCCCATTGTGGACAGCAACCTAGGAGCAGCAGCAAGCCTAGCCCACATGTCTGGGAGGCAGCCCACCGTCCACCGCCACTGCCTGTCCCAGCCGCGAGCGTTGCCAAGCCCTGGACCACGCGCACGAGACACGCCCAGACCATGCCGAGCATGCGCCAGAGCGCCACCTGCGACCAGCGTCCACAGACCGCACGCCGCCCTCACCGCGCGCACACACGATCACCACCGACCCAGGACACCGCCAGACAACCCCGTTTGCCGCCCCGTGCCATACAGCCACCGCCCGCCGTCGAAGACGCCGCCTCTGCCGCGCAGAGCACCGGCCGTTCCAGACCAAACCACACCGCCCCATGCCTCGCGATCATGTCGTGGAGCATCGCCAGGAGACACAGCACCGTCCCCTACCCGTGCCCATGCCATTAGTTGCTTGTAATGTCGCCCCCGACGAGCTCAGCTTGCGCCCCGCCGGTCGCTTTGCTCGACTATAAATAGAGGCCACCCCCGCACGATTTCTTCACACCATCTCACTCCCCTCTCTCTACTGACCGTGCCACACCATTCTCAGAGAAAGGCGAGCACCACCTCGCCGGAGTTTCACCGGAGCCCGCCACCTCTGGAGCAGAAGGGAACTAGCGATTGGAGCCGCCCCAGGAGAAGCCACCGGTACCAGGAGGATCACCGTCGTCGACTTCGTCGTTCGCCCGCCTTGCCGACCCTCGCACGTACCCCGGTGAGCCCCCAGCACCTCCCACTGGCCGCGCTAGGTTTCGTTCTCGCCGGAGCTGTCTCGCGTCGACGATGACCCTCAGCCATTGGATTAGAATCAGATCGAACGTCCCACGTTGCCTCGTACCGCTTCGCCCAGCCCCGTGTCACTGACGAGTGGGGACACCCACTTACGCAGCCCGCGGGAGCACTGCGCTTAGCAGGCCATCCCGTTAGAATTTCCCGCGCAGCCCAGCAATTCAAATTAAACCTTTTTCTTTTTAATTTCAAACGCACTTCTGTACCCAACTTCAAAAATCAACCCAGATCGTTTCAGTGCACCAAATTTGATGAAACCAATTTTGTTGGAAAGATCTGTGAATGCTTAATCCAAGCCCGTTGGATTCAAGTCATTTCGATCAGTAGATCAACCATAGAAAAAATAACAAGGCAGAAGCTTTTCTGCATTCAAACATTATTCAAATTTAAACCATAAAAGATTTTCAGTTGATTCCAACTCTCAAAAATCACATTTAACCATACCTTTCAGAATATATAAAAATATATAGGTTTACTTGCAGAAATAATGTTCAAGGAATAAAAGAATGCTTCATAAGCATTTCTAGCCACTTTAATTAATTAAATTAGAAGGGTAAAACCTTATTAAATTGTGACACCACTTTAAATCACTTTCCCATGGACTACAATATGTGGTGATGACATGTGTCAACATGATCCCATGTTTAGTTTGGAGAATATTAAATCTTAAGTAGTTTCTCACTGATTAGAAATTACTTTTCTAAAATAAAAGGATTTAAACCAAGCCTTAACCTTGTAATGTTAGAGATGATGCTAGATCATCTATAGGACCCTTGTGTGTAATGATTGCAAGTAGTTAAGTATTGTTTGGTGATTGTGCACCTCATATTTATTCATATACGCTAGTACCGACCAAGGATACGAGGAGGAAGGAGGATACTACGAAGAGGAAGCCGAGGAGAACTTCAATCACTGATCTGCACAAGGCAAGCCTAATACTACCAGTGAATGTGCAAGCTAACACTTGCAAGATACTATACCTATGCAAGCTTATATTGACATTGTGCAAGCTAACCCTTGCAAAATACCCTATTATTGCCACAAACCCATACTTGTGATATGAATACTATATGCCTTAAGCATAAGTGATCATACCCACTTGTTAAACCAATCCTAGTTTTATGGCAAGCTTCTTACTTTATTTCTTTATCAAAGCTTACTTAGAGTCTACCTAAGAGTTTGGTAGATATTAGACAGTTGTGCTCAAGGTTGCCTAAAAGAGCATAAAATTTGGCCTAAGCTAGAAACCTTGATCTCAGTCTAAGATATGATGTTGGACTTAGTGAAACTCCACTAGTTACCACCCCTCATCAGTACCACCCCCAACTGTAGATGCTAGTGCTAAGCATAAAACTTGATCAACTTTAGATGGGAATACTTGGTGGAAAAATGGTTATGAAAACCTTGGAATGATGGATCATTCTATTGAAATGTTTTGGACATGTGTTTCCAAACACTTGATGATCTTGGTGATGAAAATGTTGAGGCATGAGCCTTAGCCCTTTATAAAACTGATGGTTGTCTGGATGCGATACCATTCCAATTTTATCGTACAACCACAATACCCGAATTTTGGGTAGGGCTTGACTGGAAACTTATATACCTTAGTATTAGTTCCCTCACGGCCAAGGTCTGAGCTGAGGCTACCTTGTGAAGATTGTCCACCTGTGCAGTACCCAAGATGACAGTTGGTCATGGTTGGGAGGCCAAACTCACAGGAGAGGTACTGATACTAGGGAGTGTAATTGAAAGGTTAGGATTGATTATCCGCATACTAAGTATGGTGAATTCAGGATTTATTCCTGACGGATGTATCGAATGTTGTGGTGAAAGTGTACAATCTCTGCAGAGTGTCAAACTATTCGAATAGCCGCGTCCGCGGTTATGGACAGTTGGAGTGGCCATACTGTTCCCCCGTCAGACCCTTTTTTTTAAATGACTTCTGAAGTGAATGGAGACTTTGACTTGACCACAACAGAGTTGTGACCTGAATTACAAGATCCCATTTAGGAGTTATAAAATTTGTGACTAGCTTTAGAACTAAGTAGAGATAAACCTGGCTTTTTTTGCAAAACAACCCTAGAGCCTAGTGTCCTATTATCCAAAAACCCCTTACTTGTTAGTATTAGTTTGCGAGTACTTAAAGAGTACTTATGGCTTTGTCCCTGGCTATTCCCATGGCCAGACTATGAAGAGGAGTACCTAGAGGATGGACCCCAGAAAGGTTACGACAACTAGGATCATCTCCCATCGTCAGCATTGCCTGTGACCCCGAAGATGGAGCTTCGCCTACGCTACCGTTATTATTACGTATTCCGCTGCTTGAAGTTGTATTAAGAACTGGATCATGAGATCCCTATTTGTGTAAGAACTTATGTATCGTTTGTAATGGATGAAGTACTATGGTATCCAATTCTGTTATGTCTCGCAAAAATGGTAATCCTGGGATTGCGATGTATGGCATAACAGGCATCCAGGATTGAAAAATCCGGGTGTTGATAGAGTACCCTTGATCTGATTGATGATCTGCCCACACAGACGAGAAAGAGCTTCCTGCATTGCTCTGGCAAGTCCATCGAGCCAGTTGTTCTCTCTTAAGGTGAACTGAATTCCTTCCGCAGTGGGAGGTTTAATCTTTCCTCAGAGACTTGCAACAATTAGCCACTGCAGATCTTCTCCTCCTTGATCATTGAGCTGAGCTCCGAAGAACTCGGGGTGTGGACGCTCCAGAAGTTCCGAAAGCTGATCCAGATCCATCTCAAAGATAAGGTCCCCTCCATTCCCAAGTTGATAAAACTTGTTGTACTTCACGTCCATCTATAAAAATAGAGGATGAGTAGATTAGTAGAGTGATCAAGTGTGTCAAAATTTTAACTATTTTGCAAGAGTTTTTGAGGAACATGAGGTTTTATGAAAGAATTAAAGAGATAAGAATGAGACTAGGTTTTTGTAAATATTTGTTTTCTTTGGTTCGAAACTAAGTTTTTGGTTCAACGTCCAACCTAACTAGGGTCTCCTATGGTCAGGATGGCTCTGATACCAACTTGTCAACACCCGGATTTTTCAATCCCAGATGCCTGTTATGACATACATCGCAATCCCAGGTTTACCATTTTTGCGAGACATAACAGAATTGGATACCATAGTACTTCATCCATTACAAACGATACATAAGTTCTTACACAAATAGGGATCTCATGATCCAGTTCTTAATACAACTTCAAGCAGCGGAATACGTAATAATAACGGTAGCGTAGGCGAAGCTCCATCTTCAGGGTCACAGGCAATGCTGATGATGGGAGATGATCCTAGTTGTCGTAACCTTCCTGGGGTCCATCCTCCAGGTACTCCTCTTCATAGTCTGGCCATGGGAATAGCCAGGGACAAAGCCATGAGTACTCTTTAAGTACTCGCAAACTAATACTAACAGGTAAGGGGTTTTTGGATAATAGGACACTAGGCTCTAGGGTTGTTTTGCAAAAAGCCAGGTTTATCTCTACTCAGTTCTAAAGCTAGTCACAAATTTTATAACTCCTAAATGGGATCTTGTAATTCAGGTCACAACTCTGTTGTGGTCAAGTCAAAGTGTCCATTCATTTCACAAGTCATTTTAAAAAGGGTCTGACGAGGGAACAGTATGGCCACTCCAACTATCCATAACCGCGGACGCGGCTATTCGAATAGTTTGACGCTCTGCAGAGATTGTACACTTTCACCACAACATTCGATACATCCGTCAGGAACAAATCCTGAATTCACCATACTCAGTATGCGGATAATCAATCCTAACCTTTCAATTACACTCCCTAGTATCAGTACCTCTCCTGTGAGTTTGGCCTCCCAACCATGACCACTGTCATCTTGGGTACTGCACAGGTGGACAATCTTCACAAGGTAGCCTCAGCTCAGACCTTGGCCGTGAGGGAACTAATACTAAGGTATATAAGTTTCCAGTCAAGCCCTACCCAATATTCGGGTATTGTGGTTGTACGATAAAATTGGAATGGTATCGCATCCAGACAACCATCAGTTTTATAAAGGGGCTAAGGCTCATGCCTCAACATTTTTATCACCAAAATCATCAAGTGTTTGGAAACACATGTCCAAAACATTTCAATAGAATGATCCATCATTCCAAGGTTTTCATAACCATTTTTCCACCAAGTATTCCCATCTAAGGTTGATCAAGTTTTATGCTTAGCACTAGCATCTACAGGTGGGGGTAATAATGATGAGGGGTGGTACTAGTGGAGTTTCACTAAGTCTAACCTTATACCTTAGGCTGAGATCAGGGCTCTAGCTTAGGCCAAATTTTATGCTCTTTAGACAACCTTGAGCACAACTGTCTAATATCTACAAACTCTTAGGTGGACTCTAAGTAAGCTTTGATAAAGAAATAAAGTAAGAGGCTTGCCATAAAACTAGGATTGGTTTAACAAGTGGGTATGATCACTTATGCTTAAGGCATATAGTATTCATATCACAAGTATGGGTTTGTGGCAACAATAGGGTGTTTTGCAAGGGTTAGCTTGCACAATGTCAATATAAGCTTGCATAGGTATAGTATCTTGCAAGTGTTAGCTTGCACATTCACTAGTAGTATTAGGCTTGCATTGGTATAGTATCAGCTTGCCTTGTGCAAAGCAGTGGTTGAAGTTCTCCTCGGCTTCCTCTTCGTAGTATCCTCCTTCCTCCTCGTATCCTTGGTCGGTACTAGCGTCTATGAATAAATACGAGGTACACAATCACCAAACAATACTTAACTACTTGCAATCATCACACACAAGGGTCCTATAGATGATCTAGCATCATCTCTAACATTACAAGGTTAAGGCTTGGTTTAAATCTTTTTATTTTAGAAAAGTAATTTCTACTCATTGAAAAACTACTTAAGATTTAATATTCTCCAAACTAAACATGGGATCATTTTGACACATGTCATCACCTCATATTGTAGTCCATGGGAATGTGATTTAAAGTAGTGTCACAATTTAATAAGGTTTTACTTTTTATTTCAATTAATTAAAGTGGCTAGAAATGCTTATGAAGCATTATTTTATTCTTTGAACATTATTTCTGCAAGTAAACCTATATATTTTTATATATTCTGAAAGGTATGGTTAAATGTGATTTCTGAGAGTGGGAATCAACTCAAAGGCTTTTATTGTTTAAATTTGAAAAATGTTTGAATGCAGAAAATCTTCTGCCTTGTTATTTTTGTTATGGTTGATCTACTGATCCAAATGACTTGAATCCAACGGGCTTGGATTAAGCATTCACAGACCTTTCCAACAAAATTGGTTTCATCCAATTTGGTGCACTGAATCGATCTGGGTTGATTTTTGAAATTGGGTACAGAAGTGGGTTTGAATTTAAAAAGAAAAGGTTTAATTTGAATTGCTGGGCTACGCGGGAAATTCTAACGGGCCGGCCTGCTAAGCGCAGTGCTCCCGCGGGCTGCGTAAGTGGGTGTCCCCACTCGTCAGTGACACGGGGCTGGGCGAAGCGGTATGGGGTGATGTGGATCGTTCGATCTGGTTCTAATCCAACGGCGGTGGGTCATCGTCGACGCGAGACAGCTCCGGCGAGAATGAAACCTAGCGCGGCCAGTGAGGGGTTGTGGGGGCTCACCGGGGTACTGGCGAGGGTCGGCGAGGCGGGCGAACGACGAAGTCGACGACGGCGAACCTCCTGGTACCGGTGGCTTCTCCTGGGGCGGCTCCAATCGCTGGTTCCCTTCTTCTCCAGAGGCGGCGGGCTCCGGTGAAATTCCGGCGAGGTGGTGCTCGGCTTGCTCTGAGGATGGTGTGGCACGGTCAGTGGGGAGAGGGGAGTGAGATGGTGTGATGAATTCGTGCGGGGGTGGCCTCTATTTATAGTCGAGCGAAGCGACCGTCGGGGCGCAAGGTGAGCTCGTCGGGGCGATGTTAGACGCGGCTAATGGCATGGGCACGGGTAGGGGACGATGCTGTGTCTCCTGGCGATGCTCAACGGCATGGTCGCGAGGAATGGGGCGGTGTGGTTTGATCTGGAACGGCCGGTGCTCTGCGCGGCAGAGGCGGCGTCTTCGACGGCGGGTGGTGGCTATATGGCACGGGGCGGCAAACGGGGGTGTCTGGCGGTGTCCTGGGTCGGTGGTGATCGTGTGCGCACGCGGCGAGGGCGGCGCGCGGTCTGTGGATGCTGGTCGCGGGTGGCGCTCTGGCGCACGCTGGCAAGGTCTGGGCGTGTCTCGTGCGCGTGGTCCAGGGCTTGGCAACGCTCGCGGCTGGGACAGGCAGTGACGATGGACGGTGGGCTGTCTCCCAGACATGCTGGCTAGGCTTGCTGCTGCTCCTAGCTTGCTGTCCACAATGGGGTGACATGGGGTTGCTCGGCTGTTCACCATTAATGGCAATGGCAAGCTCACAGGGGTGCTAGTGTTGGGCTAACCTTTCTAGATGATCTACTGGGTTGAGTGTGAGCTAACTAGGGAACAAGTTAGGCCAGAATCACTGCACACTATAGTGTTTGTGGTTTTGTTTGATTTGTGTCTGCAACCTGTTTGATGAAATGGCCGCATGAACTCAAGTTTTGAATTTTGAAATGAAATTTGGTGGGTTTGCTAGATTGGTTCTGGTGAGTCTGCAGATGCTTGGGTTTTGAAAGTTGAGCTTGTTTGAGTGGGTTTTGAAAAAGTGGGATCTTCCCATATGAAGAAGATTCGATTTTGAAATGTCATTTAAACTATGCATTTGAAAGTTTCTGGATGATCACAAAGTGGGCCTTGATACTCTGTTATGAGTACATCAAGGGGTGCAAAGATCCAGAAAAGTTTCTGTTAGGTTCTGAAAGTTTGAGACAGCCAAAGTAGGCATGAGAGTTAAATTGGCCACAATGACCATTCACTTAATATATTTGTTTTGATTTACTTGTCTTTAGGAAAAGTGTGGGAAATGTTTTAGATGATGTTATTTTCACCTAAGAAACATTTTACAAGCAATGGATCACACAAACAAAGTGGTTTTTAAAGAAATTCAAAATTCATGCATACACATATACATGCATTCATGAATTCATTTAGAAAAGCTTTTGTTAACCCTAAACTTGATGATTAGTGTTTGTTGATCTAAGTTTGGTATTTTTGGGATGTTACACCCCCCCCCACACACACACACACACAAGAAAGCCAGTTGCATGTCCAAATGCAGCTCATAATAAAAAGAAGAGACCACAAAAACAATCCTCAATTGAACCTTAGTTTCAACTCATAGTTAGAAGGGATAGCAAAAACAATGTTCAGTTGCAATCCCAGTTGCGAATCCATGAGAAATCTAGTTCAAGTCTAGATACATCTCATAGTAAAAAGAATGTACCCTAAAAACAATTCTCGGTTTCAACCCAGTTGCAATCCCACGGAAAACGCAGTTACAAGTTCATACACAACTCATAGTGAAGAAGAGATCACAAAAAAAGAGGTAACTTGATATAAATATTTTTAAAGAATAATAATGCTAAATTATATTAATACCTGGCGAGAAATAATTACAACGATTTGCAAAAAAATGTTGCATCTTGATATTATATAGGAGCTCACGGCTTCATATTTATATCAACTTCTCATCCCTTGTATCTTTCTAAAGAACTAAAACAATATATGGTTGGGAAAAGTTCATTGCATGGTCGTGATTCCACGGAGTCCTCAGTTTAATCGGTCTAAAAATAGCAAAACAAAAACTCTGTGTCAAACAAAACAATACAACCAAAAAATAGAATTGGTCAGACTAGAAAATAAACAAAAAAATGAACAAAAAGACAGACAATCCAACCTTACTCAGACGACCGCAATCAACCAGAGTGACAGGCTCAGACACCTTTTGACCAGACAGACGGTCCGCCAAAAAAGAATCATCTCACGTGCTACTGCGAGACTAGCGTGAGGCTCATGAACATCGATCGACTGGCCGTGACGCGCAACTACAAATGGACGAATCAACGGCCAGCACAACAACAGAAGAACCAACACACGGCTTCAATCTTCATGCGGATAACAGACCAACGGTACACAACGTGACTATGACCTAAGCTAGGTCACAACTAGCTATGACTTAGCAAAACCGAAAAACTTATACATACAACTCCGAGTTCAATCAGTGGATTCATCATTTGTCATTTTGACGGAAATTCTAAGCCGCTTCACCTAGAAAGGTGACAAATGTCGAAAGATTGAAAGCACATTGGACTTGGTGGTACATAATCCATACCTTATAATTTAAACAACTACAGAAAAAATTGAAAATAAAAAAATAATTCAACGCCCACCTACGGGATCAAAACAACTAAAACAAAATAATTATAATACAAAAAATAATTCAATACCTGGCTAAAAAAATAAAGGACCCTAATGTAGAATAACAACTGCAAAAGAACAAGAAAACGATTTATCGCCTAATCACTCTACTCCCTCGTCGAAACTATTTTTAGCGAGCCTATGTATACTATGAGCTGAGTGGACAGAATCAAACAAAGCCAGATCCAAAAAAATAGACCGCTAAAAATAAAGTTTCTCATTAGCCTCATGAAAGGAAAAGAATCAACAACAAGCAATAAAAGAAAAGGTAAACAGAAAACCTACTACTCCGTCAATCAACAAACCACATGACTGTGGGCCAAAACAACGAAGTCGCACACCGGGGCCGAGCAAACGTGGGCCAAGGTGAGTTCGGATGAGTCAACGCGTCGATCTGTCCTTTATAAAAAAACAAGTCCCAAAGCAACGTGCAGGAAAGACATCACGGAAGCTAGCTCGATCAAACGGTGCAAGACCTAGCTGTGACACAGCCTAAGTCATAACTAGCTGCGTTTTAGCAAAACGGATTATTTATTACTTTCTCAGTCCTAAAATAGATGTCTTAGAATTATCAAAATTTAGATGAACCATGCATTATACTAAACAGTGTTTAGATTTAATTAAATTTTAACAAATCTAAAGCATCTATTTTATGACGAAAGGAGTACTTACTTAGATTATAATACAAGGTAGATCTTTCAGCTCAATTTCGATCCAGATTATTCGGCAGCTGGCAGGCATCATGTCTACGATTCTCGCATTGCAACCGCCAGCAACCTCCGTCAATCAACGGCGTCCTCCACCGGTGCAACATCGGTGCTGCTGTGCAGCCTCACTTCGCCGCTGCCATGCTAACATCCGAACTGAGCAATCAAGTGGTGATACCAAATCTCTACGTAGACGACGGATGTTTATTTTCATGTACTCAGCCACATTAATCTGCATGCATTTTCTCATGTCTAGGTCGGTCCGTCGTTGACGCTGACTTTTGGCTGCTAAACAAAGAAACGCGAGTAAAAGAGAGGCCAACGGGCAGGAGAATCACACCACCAGCTACTACCTCAAAAGCCGCGGAATCTGCATGCCAATCAAATGATCGACCGGACTCATATACGGTAAGTTCAATGAACTTATTTTTATCAATTCCCCAACATGTATCTATGCGTTTAACCCATAATTAAGGATATTGGCTAGCCATAATAGGAGTTGAGATATGCCAACGGTTCAATATATTGTGATCAAGCAAGTACTTCCATTAATCAGCACAGAGGATTATAGTATTACATTGGCATTGCCATTGTCAAAAAATAACAAGTCGATTGGGAGAAAAATGCAGCCCCGCTCATTGATTCGAGTGTAATTTAAAGAAATGTAGTTTAATGCACTCGAAAATCATGCATAGTATCAATAATCAGCCGATGGTTTTTAGTATTTTTGCGCCTGTGTATTTTAGGCATGCAAGTACTACAAGTCACTTAATATATGAGTCAGTCAAGTATTTTAGGCATGGAAGTAAGTCACTCACTATGAGTCAGTCTACCTATAAATGGTTATTTCCCTGTCAAAACCGTTAACACCCGCTAGATAAAAAATTGCTCATTTGTTTTGCATTAGACGAATCATGAAGTCACATTGAAATGTTCTTACAAGTTTGAGACAGTTTTTTTTTTTGAAACGGACTCCTTTGATAAGCTACTGCATGTGGTGTACTTGGCCACTGACGAACCATACGGCTGCCCATCAGCAGAGATGTGCACCGGGGGCCAGCTAAGAGTACCTGTAGCAAGGGACAAAGAAAAACAGATACTCTTTTTTGGACTACTACTTCAAATTTGCTGATAGTTAGAGAGTAGATTAAACATTGATAAATGGTCATCCACGTTTATTAAACTTCCTTTTGTGTATATGTCATTAGGTTGCTTACACAAGTATAATCAATGGTGCAAAGATTATGAAACAAAGGGACGAGCAGCAGGAGTGGACATAAAACATCTAGTGTGCTTAAAGTCCTTTACCTAGGGTAGTATACTGTAAATATATAAATTATTAATTAGTATACTTATACTTCCTTCATTTTGAAAAGGATGACATAGATTAGTCTAGATTCACATATATCTAGACGTGTTTTAGTGTATAGATACATGTGAATTTAAACAAATGTGTGATATTCTTTTTAGGACGGGGAGTATAATTTTTACACCACTTTACTTTTATTATGGTTAAATTTCTTCAATGCAGTACTCCGGACCTGCAGGCATGCAGTATATAACTCGACCTAAGTAGCTACGGGCTAAAGGAGATAATAAAATGTGAAAACGACAATACATGATTTGAGATTAATATGAACATGCAGTGGTGGAAAATGGACTTTTAGGTCCCAGGCCGTAACGGGCTTTAGTCCTGGATTTAGATCCGGGACTGTCAAATCAGGACTAGAGGCCCCCCTCTCTAGTCCCGGCTCGCTACGGCCCGGATAAGAGACGACCACGTGGCAGTTTCTGCGAGGAGAGGGGCAGAAATCCTCTACTCTCAAGTCGTAACACCATCCGGGACTATAAGGCTTCCAGCCACAGCAGAGAATTCATGTGTTTCTCTGCCGCGGCAGAGATTGTGTATTTCCTTTTTTTGTATTTAGTTTCTTTTTCATTTTGTGTTTCAGTATAATTTCAAACATATATTTCAATACACTTATTCTACGCTACTATATACAGAGTACACGTTGATGCATCTATATAATTAATATTTGATCTCTTGTAAGCATACATATATTCAATCATATCAAAAAGAAGAAATATATTGAAATTATATGGTCATTGATGATATATCATATCAACTATATGAAAATCAGTAAGGCATATTTCACATAATGTTTTCCATGTACATCAAGGACCTCATTTATCAGAAATCCCGTCAGCTTCTCTTGAATTGCTCGTACGCGTTGTTCTGGTTCTAGATTCTCCCGCAAACCGTAAATATAATATGAATCAACTTTTCACTCACCGGTCAACTCGCGAATGTACTCGCAGACGAAGTATCCACATAAATGAGTTCCCGGTGGCTGATGTAAACTCTTCACCGTTTTATAAGTTAGCTCCTCTTTAAATGGACCTGGTATTTTATGTCTAAACCGTGTCCAACACCTGCTCGGCAAAGAAAATGAACAAAGAAGTTATTAGTTACTTGATATCAGGAAATGAACGAAAGATGTTGATATAATGCGATAATGATTGAAATTACTTATGGAACATGACTTTCATGTCGCTCCACTGCTCTTGGTCCCAACTTAATGACTTCAGCTAGGGACTTGTCAACTTCAATGTTTAGCAAGATCCAGTGGAATTTGCGGACATTTACATAAGCATACATGCATAGCTCATCAATTACACTTAACATCGAGTAAGCAAAAATAAAATATGTAAAAGATAGAAACACTCATTTGAAGTTGTAAGGAAATAGTATTTTTTTAAGAAAACTATTCTCGGTTAAGAACATGCATAGGTCTTCCTCCATGTCCTTGGGATGATTATTTAACGTATATTCATTAATGATATATGGGTCAATGAACCCAACGTCATATCTTCTAGCTCTTTTGCATTCAAGCATCTTCATTCTGCAGAATATAATATCGTACAAAATGATATATATATAGTCAGGATAATATATTAAATACAATGAACGAGCTGAGCTACAGACTTAATTACAGAAATAAATCACTTACAGACAGTAGCAACCAATGATAGATTTTTCGAGGGCGCGCTGATTGTATAACCGAAATAGTTCGGTCATTTGAACCTATATCGAGTATGGTTTGAAGTGATTCTCCTTTCTAACGTCCACCAAAAACCAATCTTTCTGGTGCTTTTTTTGTTTGCAACAGGTACCATGTGTGCAGATTTCGCATATGTGTGGATAGACGCTCCTCATGACTGACTAGAGGCTCCCCTTGGACATACTTTCGCAACAGGTACCCACTGGCGTATATTCATAGCCTAAATATTGACCAAGAGACATATTTTCTTCGATAGCAAGTGCTTTGGCCTCCGATATAGTGATGCCCATTACTGCAGCATTAGTACTGGACCTGGGTCCATTATTTGCATGTCCTTATACATTTCGGCTCTGAAGGCCTTGTCGATGTCTAAAATCACTTTGAGCAGGGGCACCGATTGAATCTTCTATTGTTCGAGCTGGGCAACTTGTTTCCCGCATTTTGCACTTGTTATTTTTTTCTGCTTTGCTTGCTTAATAATTTCCTGGACATAGTCTGATTCCAGATTCATCGATATCTGGGATGGTTGCTCAAGAAAGGACCTAGCACACTTTTTGGTTTCATCAAATACCGATTTTGGCTCAGGATTTTTGGGTGCAAAATGCTCCTTAACTTGGGCATCCACATCAGCGGAATTTTCCTCATAGGTCTTGTCATAAGGTCTCTTTGGAAGAGCCGGCGGGATGTCAACTATCTTCGTCGTTTTACCTTACTTCAATGTGGGGCGCGGGGAGCGGCGACCTCGACGAGGTAGTATTGCACAGAGGAAGAGGCGGAGATCGAGTATTGCGTGGAGGCGGAGATCGAGTTGATGTACTCCTGCTGTGGCGATCGACATCAGGGTGGGTGGACTTGGAGGTTGACGATCATCAGGGCGGGGTGGACTTGCGGGTTGACGATAATTGGGACGGGGTGCACTTGGAGGTTCACGATCATCGGGGCACGGTGGACTTGGATTCCTCGGAGTTGGTGGTCTTGGCGTCGAGCCTGGAAACTTGATGTACTTCTTCTTCCATAGAATGATGTTGCGCTTGACATATCCTAGTTTCGTAAAGCCTTCAGGCATAGCGATGTCAATCTCTAGGTCCACAAAATCCTCCACTATGTCATCCACCATGACACGAGCATAGCCAGGTGGAATCGAAAGTGAATGGTGGAGTGCTCCAGGTAGACAAGGTAAAGCATTGCCGATCGCCACCTTGAAGGACTGGTTGTTCATTGAATGATGTAGCTCACATTGTGCCATCTCTCTGACATCATCCACGGGGTAGCGAGGAGTCGGTGCATCATCCAGCAGTGCTTGATCATCAGCCCGGACCTCCGTGGAAGCCACGCTGCTTCTCCGCTGGCTAAGATCCAATGCAGGATCATTAGCCTGCGGGTGAGTTGACGATCTTTGGCTAATTTCTTGCATGAGCTTATTCATCTCTGCTAGGTCCTTCTCTACCTTCAAGATCCATTCTGCTTCCTGGTCCTTCTTTCTCTGACGGCTTCTGTAACTATCATCGTACTGGGGAACCCTTTCTTCCACGTAACACCGACGCCTTTGCCTCGTGTTCGTCCACCCTTTTCAGGATTCCCGAGGGCGCGTGTCAGCTCGTCGTTCTCTCTCTCGGTCCGGAACAATCACAATTGAGCTTTGTTCATTGCTTTAACAAGTTCTTTGGAGGGTTCTAGAGTTTTTTCATGAAATAATGTCTTCCCTGTTTTTGTGTCCAACGATCCCTCATGCCTGTACCACCAGTGCTTTGACCTCTCGAGCCATCCATCTGTACCAGGAGTGATGCCTCTATCCATCATGTCCCGCTCCATAGTTTCCCACTTAGGGATGGCACTCTTGTAGCCACATGTCCCCATTTTATGATGGTATTTCTTTTTGGCAGCATTTAACACATTCTTTGCCGACTTTGTCTTTGCTACAGCAGATTTCTTGTACGTTACAAAATCGGGCCACTGTTCTCTCAACTTCGCGTTTGCTCCTTTGAAGTCTGGAGTTTTCTTCTTCGCGACATACTTCGCGTATAAACTTTTCTTGTGGTTCCGGTACAGTTCGGTCATCTTCATTAGAGCCCACTCCTTGACTTTCTCTCTTCTTTCAAGCCCACCCGGCCTTGGGGTAATACCATCTGCCTCAAATTCTTTATACTCCGGAGGTAGAATGAAATGCGCTATGAGCTTCTGCCAAAGGTCATCTTTGGCATGATCGGTGACATAACTGTTGGATTCTTCACCTGGTTTCTTTGACTTATTCCATTCTTGAATGGTGATCGGCAGGTTGTCCCTAACAATAACCCCGCATTGATTTGTAAACATCCTCTCATGCTTATCTGGAGTGATGGTGCTGACGTGGAGCACTTTGTTGGAAACCCCAAGAGCAAGGTGTGATGAGCACAGCAACAAGTCTTCCCTCGGTAGAGACCGAGGTTATCGAACCAGAAGGAGGAAGGAAACGTCACACAAGTGTTGCAAGCAACACGGAGACCTGCACAACACAAACTCAAGACACTGCCCCCAACGAATTAGTGAGGTTGTCAAGCTCACCGGTTTGCTGTAACAAAGGATTAAATGTATGGTGTGGAAGGTAATGGTTTGCAGCAAGTAAACAAGTAATAGTGGAAGATGTATCAATGGTAAAGATTGGACTGGGGTCCATAGTTCACTAGAGGTGCTCTCCTTAGATAAACAACATGGCATGAAGGGTAAACAAATTACAGCAGGGCAATTGACAAGAATTGAGCAAGGCATAACAATGCAATTACTAGTCAGAAAGATCCTATGAGATTGGATTGGGAAATACAACAAGATACATAGACCGCCATCCAACTGCATCTATGACTAGAAGTCCACCTTCAGGTTATCATTCAAACCCCCTCCAGTATTAAGTTGCAAGCAACAGACAACTTCTTTAAGCAAAGTGTGTAAGGTAAACAGTCCACATGTTCCATGAACAAAAGACCGTTGTTTTCTCCCTAATGGCAACTGTAGGGTTCACAGCATAGAAAACAAAAAATTTCCTACAATGGAAACTATGTACCAAGATCTATCTACTAGATACAAACAATGGACGGATGTATATCCGTAGAGAACATACCCTTGAAAATCGACAAAGCTTAACGAGTTCAACTCGTGGTTGATGTAGACGATCTCTTGCCGATCTCAAGATCGAGAGGAAGTCCTAGCGCCGCAAAGCAGCAGCGCATCCGTGCTCGCACACACGTACAAGACACCGGGCAACCTCCGCCTCCTCGCTCCAGCGATGCAACGGAAGCACAACCCTTTCTTGCCAAATAGCCACCGGTAACATGTATCTCGCTAGTCTGAGACCATGGGGATAAATTCTAGAGGGGGAGAGAGATCCTTCACGAGGAGGTGTGAGTGAGAGAGAGGAGAGGGGGATCCTTTTATAGGAGGAGGGGGGAACCCCAAGGGGGTGGACGGCGCTAGGGGCTGCCCCCTTTCCCTCCCCTCTTCATGTGGGTGGACACTCCACTCACAAAATTCCTTTAAATTCCCGCCACTCAAAATCCCACTCAAAAATGTCATTAAATTTCCACCAAATTTAATGCAAACTCTCATTAAATAAAACTATTTTATTTTATTCAGAATTTTGTCAATTACTTTAATGACAGACATTCACAAATAACCCCTTGCTAGAATTCCATTTCACATGCATAACCTCTTTATGCAATTTCACCCAAAAACCTGTTTCGGTATCTAGTGAAATAAATTCCTGCTTTATTCTTTCGGCATGAAACATTTGCTCCAACTGGATGCCAGTGTCCCTTAAGTGTGTCACCCTACGGTTCGCAAATAATGCGGACATGATCGAGACCCTTCTCTGATCAATAATCAGTAGCGGGACCTGGAGATCCATACTGACTCCCACACATTCAACGATGACTTTTCCTGTGATCGTCGGAACCTTTTATGCTTGTATATTAATCCCTTTGTTTCACGATATATTACATGTCCGAGATTCGATCATCGGTATCTCCATACCTAGTTTGATCTCGTTACTAACATGCACTCTTTTCTCGTTCCCGTGATATAACATTCTAGTGATCAAATCACTTGCTTGCAAGCTAACCAATGTGATATCACCGAGAGGGCCCAGAGCATATCTATCCGTCATAGGGATGAACAAATTCCACTCTTGATCCATGATTCTCAACATAACACTTTAGTAGCTTTGGAGCCATCTTTATAATCACCCAGTTACGGAGTGACGTTTGATGTCAACAAGAAACTCTTCCGGTGTTAGTGATTGGCATGATCTCATGGTCTAAGGATTAGGATTACTTCGTAGTTTGTTTATAGCAATATAAACTCAATGACTTTGATCGTAATGCTATACTTCGGATGAATGTTCATCACACCATTACACTAATGTTGTGATCTCGTTATTAACAACATCCAATGTCTATGATCAGGAAACCTTGATCATCTTGTTAATCAACGAACTAGTTTATGAGAGAGGCATAACTAGGAACTTTCTGTTTGTTTATTAAACACACATGTATTAACGTTTCCGTATCAATACAATTATAGCATGCAAAATAAACATCTATCATATACTTGGAATACACATAATAAACATTTTATTATTGCCTCTCAGGGCATATTCCCTTCAGTCTCCCACTTGCACTAGAGACAATAATCTAGTTACATGGTGATGTATCTAACACCCATGGAGTTCTGGTGTAGATCATGTTTTGCTCTAGGGAGAGTTTTAGTCAACGGATCTGCTACATTGAGATCCGTATATGCTTTACAAATCTTTATATCTCCATCCTTGACATGCTCGCGGATGGAGTGAAACCGGCGCTTAATATGCTTGGAATGCTTGTGAGACCTTGGCTCTTTGGCATTGGCAATGGCACCATTGTTGTCACAATAGATCACCATTGGGTCCAACGCGTTTGCAACGACACCTAGTTCGGATATGAACTCCTTCATCCAAACTGCTTCCTGAGCCGCTTCTGAAGCAGCAACATATTCGGCCTCCGTTGTTGATCCCGCCACCACAGGTTGTTTGGAGCTCCTCCAACTAACCGCTCCGCCATTCATGAGAAATACGTATCCGTATTAAGACTTAGAGTCATCCGGATCGGTGTCAAAGCTAGCGTCGACATAACACTTAGCGACGAGCTCTTCTTCACCTCCGTATACAAGAAACATATCCTTAGTTCTTCGCAAGTACTTAAGGATATTCTTGACCGCTTTCCAGTGTTCTGAACCTGGATCCGATTGGTACCTACTAGTCAAACTAATAACATGTGCCACATCCGGTCTTGTACATATCATGGCGTACATTATAGAGCCTATGGCTGAAGCATAGGGGACCTTGTCCATTATCTCTCTTTCTTCCGCCGAAGCCGGACTTTGAGTCTTACTCAATGTCGTGCCTTGTGTCATAGGTAAGAACCCCTTCTTACTATCCTCCATTTTAAACTTCTTTAAAATCTTATCAAGGTATGTACTTTGCGATAGCCCTATTAGGCGCCTAGATCTATCTCTATAGATCTTTATGTCTAATATGTATGACGCTTCACCTAGGTCCTTCATTGAAAATTTGCTGTTTAGATAACTTTTAACACTGTTTAAAAGATATATATCATTTTCGATCAATAATATGTCATCCACATATAATATCAGAAATGCCACATTGCTCCCACTCACTTTCTTGTAAATACAAGCTTCTCCATAAGTTTGGACAAATCCAAACTCTTTGATCACCTCATCAAAGCGGAGATTCAAACTTCGTGATGCTTGCTTTAATCCATAGATGGATCGCTGAAGCTTGCACACCTTGTTAGCATCCTTAGGATCGACAAAACCCTTTGGTTGTATCATATACAACTCTTCCTCAATATTACCATTGAGAAACGCGGTTTTAACATCCATCTGCCATATCTCATAATCGAAATATGCAGCAATTGCTAACATAATCCTAACTGACTTTAGCATCGCTACGGGAGAGAATGTCTCATTGTAGTCAACTCCTTGAATTTGTCGAAACCCCATTGTGACAAGTCGATCTTTATAGACGGTTATATTACCATCAGCATCAGTTTTCCTTTTGAAAATCCATTTGTTCTCCACGGCCTTTTGGTCATGAGGTAAGTCCACCAAGTTCCAAACTTGATTTTCATACATGGATTCCATCTCGGATTTCATGGCTTCTAACCATTTGTTGGAATCCGGGCTCATCATCGCTTCTTCATACGTTGCAGGGTCATCATTTTCATCAACCATGAAATTCATGACAGGATTTCCGTACAGCTCGGGAGCTGCACGCGTCCTGCTTGACCTGCGAGGTTCGGTAGTACTCTCTTTCGGAGTTTCATGATCATTATCATTAGTTCCCTCTTCAACAGGTGAAGCCAACTCCGGAACAACTTCCGGCGCTGCGCTACTCGCCATACTTTGAAGAGAAGGTTCAATAACCTCTTCGAGTTCTACCTTCCAACTACTCACACCTTTCGCGAGAAACTCTTTCTCTAGAAAGGATCCATTCTTGGCAACAAAAACCTTGCCCTCGGATCTGTGATAGAAGGAATACCCAATAGTTTCCTTAGGGTATCCTATGAAGATGCATTTTTCCGCTTTAGGTTCGAGTTTATCCGGTTGAAGTTTCTTCACATAAACATCACATCCCCAAACTTTAAGAAATGACACTTAGGTTTGTTTCCAAACCACAATTCATACGGTGTCTTTTCAACGGATTTAGATGGTGCCCGATTTAAAGTAAATGCAGCAGTTTCTAGTGCATAACCCCAAAATGACAACGGCAAGTCCGTTAGAGACATCACAGATCGAACCATATCTAATAAAGTACGATTACGACGTTCCGACACACCATTTCTCTGTGGTGTTCCGGCAGGTGTGAGTTGTGAAACAATTCCACACTCTTTCATGTGAGTGCTAAACTCGTAACTTAGATACTCACCTCCACGGTCTGACCGTAGAAATTTGATCTTTCTATTACGATGATTTTCCACTTCATTCTGAAATTCCTTGAACTTTTCAAAGGTTTCAGACTTGTGTTTCATCAAGTAGATATAACCGTATCTACTCAAATCATCCGTGAAAGTAACAAAATAACGATATCCACCTCGCGCCGACACACTCATTGGACCGCATACATCAGAATGTATGATTTCCAATAAATCTGTCGCCCGTTCCATTGAACCGGAAAACGGCGTTCTAGTCATCTTGCCCATAAGGCATGGCTCACATGTATCAAATGATTCATAATCAAGTGATTCCAAAAGTCCATCCGAATGGAGCTTCTTCATGCGTTTAACGCCAATATGACCTAGACGGCAGTGCCACATATATGCGGATATATCATCATTTAGTTTAATCCTTTTAGCATCAACATTATGAATATGTGTAACATTATTATCGAGATCCAAAAGAAATAAACCATTCATCATCGGTGCATGACCATAAAAGATTTCATTCATATAAATGGAACAACCATTGTTCTCGGATTTAAATGAATAACCACTTCGCATCAAACACGATCCAGATACAATGTTCATGCTCAGTGCAGGCACCAGATAACAATTATTCAAGTTTATAACTAATCCCGACGGCAAGTGAAGAGGCAGCGTTCCGACGGCTATCACATCAACGCTTGATCCATTGCCGACACGCACCTTGACCTCACCCCTTGCTAGCGGTCGCTTGTTCCGCAGTCCCTGATTCGAGTTACAAATATTAGCAACTGAACCGGTATCAAATACCCAGGTGCTACTGCGAGCACTAGTCAAGTACACATCAATAACATGTATATCATATATACCTTTGTTTGCCTTGCCGGCTTTCTTGTCTGTCAGATACTTGGGGCAGTTGCGCTTCCAGTGGCCAGTCCCCTTACAATAGTAGCACTCGGTATCAGACTTAGGTCCAACTCGGGGTTTCTTTTCAGGCACGGCAACAAGCTTGCCGCCCTTACTTCCCTTCCGTTTTCCCTTCTTGTCTTTCTTGAAACCAGTGTTCCTACTGATCATCAACACTTGATGTTCCTTTTTGATCTCCACTTCTGCAGTTTTAAGCATTGACAGAAGCTCGGGGAGAGACTTCTTCATGCCTTGCATATTATAGTTCATCACGAAGCTCTTATAGCTAGGTGGCAGAGACTGCAGAACACGATGGATGCCTAAGTCAATGGGAATCGATATTCCCAAGGACACAAGCTTATCGGCATAACCCGACATCTTGAGTACATGCTCACTAACGGAGCTGTGCTCTTCCATCATGCAGCTAAAGAACTTTTCTGAATCGTTGTAGCTCTCTACAGCAGCATGTGTATCGAAAATCATTTTCAACTCACCCATTGTATCAAATGCATTGCCATTTTCGAAATGCTTTCGAAGTTCCGGCTCTAGACCATACAATATGCCGCAATGAACTAAGTTGTGGTCCTCCTGACGAGTCTGATAGACATTCTTCTCCTCGTCAGGGGCATCCTCAAAAGGTGGGGGGGCTAACGGCGCTTCTAGCACATATTTCTTTTGTGCAGCAGAGAGGAGAATCCTCAAATTCATGGCCCAGTCGGTAAAGTGGCTACCGTTCGTTGCAAGTTTCTCTTTCTCCAAGAACACATTGAAATTAAAAGCAGGTGGTGCCATCTACAACAGAATTTGTAAAGTTTAGACTAAGTGTATGATAGATTGAGTTCAACTAATCCATATTACGAATGAACTCCCACTCAAAAACGACATCCCTCGTGCCTTTTTGGTGATTACATGAACCAAATCCACTACACCAAGTCCGATCATCACGTGAGTCGGTGTAGCTTCAAAGGCGAGCATCAAATGGGCATCATATCGACTATATGACTCATGCTTAACCTTTCGGTCCGTGTTCCGAGGCCATGTCTGTACATGCTAGGCTCGCCAAGTTAGAACCTTAGTATTCGCGTGTGTAACTGTTTTACACCCGAAATATGGTCGTGGATCCAAGAACACCCGATCATCACGTGATGTCTTGGAGCGACGAAAACATAATCGGTGCATACTAAAGGAAGAACACATTTCAATCTTGATATTTAAAAGAGGGATCATCTTATTATGCTAACGAAGCGCTAAACAAGCAATATAAGATGCTATCAAACATCACATGTTTATTAGTGAAATAATATGGTTCCCGCATATGATCTCTATCATGTGCATCGTGGTATGATCATTATCATACCTATATGTGTAAATCCAAGGTCTATGGAGATTACACGTTATGTATGTTTTAAGAGTATCATCTCATACTTCTACTTACAACATCACCATATCATAACACTAGCCCAACAACAATCTAAACTAGACGCCTCTAATTTATCCATTGCAATTTTTACGTGGCTTAGGGCTTTCGAGATAGAACCGTTCTTACCTATGAACATGAACCACAACGAGGATAACCAAATTGTTGGCAACTCGTTGCAAAATAGATATTGACTATAGTACGAGAGACAGACACCCGCTAGCCACTTATGCAAACTAGTTGCATGTCAAGCGTGGAACAGGTCTCATGTGCGAGGACATGTAAAGTTTGTCCGGGCCGCTTCATCCCACTATGCCACCAATATCCAAAATTACAACTAAGGAGCAACAACATGATCATCATCGCCCACATACTCATATGTGTACTACCCGTGTAAAGCATCTACGCATAGATCCGGCTCTGATACCACTGTAGGGTTCGCAGCATAGAAAACAAAAAATTTCCTACGATGGGAACTATGTACAAAGATCTATCTACTAGATACAAACAACGGGCGGATGTATATCCGTAGATAACATACCCTTGAAGACCGACAAAGCTTAACGAGTTCAACTCGTGGTTGATGTAGACGATCTCTTGCCGATCTCAAGATCGAGAGGAAGTCCTAGCGCCGCAAAGCAGCAGCGCATCCGTGCTCGCACACACGTACAAGACACCGGGCAACCTCCGCCTCCTCGCTCCAGCGATGCAACGGAACCATAACCCTTTCCAGCCGAATAGCCACCGGGAACATGTATCTCGCTAGTCCGAGACCATGGGGATAAATTCTAGAGGGGGAGAGAGATCCTTCACGAGGAGGTGTGAGTGAGAGAGAGAGGAGAGGGGGCTCCTTTTATAGGAGGAGGGGGGAACCCCAAGGGGGTGGCCGGCGCATGAGGATGCCCCCTTGCCCTCCCCTCTTCATGTGGGTGGACACTCCACTCACAAAATTCCTTTAAATTCCCTCCACTCAAAATCCCACTCAAAAATGTCATTAAATTTCCACCAAATTTAATGCAAACTCTCATTAAATAAAACTATTTTATTTTATTCAGAATTTTGTCAATTACTTTAATGACAAACATTCACAAATAACCCCTTGCTAGAATTCCATTTCACATGCATAACCTCTTTATGCAATTTCACCCAAAAACCTGTTTCGGTATCTAGTGAAATAAATTCCTGCGCTTGTTTATTCTTTCGGCATGAAACATTTGCTCCAACTGGATGCCAGTGTCCTTTAAGTCTATCACCCTACGGTTCGCGAATAATGCGGACATGATCGAGACCCTTCTCCGATCAATAATCAGTAGCGGGACCTGGAGATCCATACTGACTCCCACACATTCAACGATGACTTTTCCTGTGATCGTCGGAACCTTTTACGCTTGTATCTTAATCCCTTTGTTTCACGATATATTACATGTCCGAGATTCGATCATCAGTATCTCCATACCTAGTTTGATCTCGTTACTAACATGCACTCTTTTCTCGTTCCCGTGATATAACATTCTAGTGATCAAATCACTTGCTTGCAAGCTAACCAATGTGATATCACCGAGAGGGCCCAGAGCATATCTATCAGTCATCGGGATGAACAAATTCCACTCTTGATCCATGATTCTCAACATAACACTTTAGTAGCTTTGGAGCCATCTTTATAATCACCCAGTTACGGAGTGACGTTTGATGTCAACAAGAAACTCTTCCGGTGTTAGTGATTGGCATGATCTCATGGTCTAAGGATTAGGATTACTTCGTAGTTTGTTTATAGCAATATAAACTCAATGACTTTGATCGTAATGCTATACTTCGGATGAATGTTCATCACACCATTACACTAATGTTGTGATCTCGTTATTAACAACATCCAATGTCTATGATCAGGAAACCTTGATCATCTTGTTAATCAACGAACTAGTTTATGAGAGAGGCATAACTAGGAACTTTCTGTTTGTTTATTAAACACACATGTATTAACGTTTCCGTATCAATACAATTATAGCATGCAAAATAAACATCTATCATATACTTGGAATACACATAATAAACATTTTATTATTGCCTCTCAGGGCATATTCCCTTCAGCAATAACACATCTACAACCGAAGAGATTTCTATCACTTCCCTTGGAAACTAGAGGCATGAACCCACTATCGAGCATAAATACCCCCTCTTAGAGTCACTAGCAACTGCTTGGACAAGATAGCTACTAACAACGGAGAGCATGCAAGATCGCAAACAACACAGACATGATAGAATCATAAAGACAAAACCATTAATCAAACCAACATAATAATCTCAATATCCATCGGATCCCCGCAAACACAACATGCATGATTACAAATAGATTAGATCTTGATCATGAACGGAGCTCACAATATCTATACATGAAAGCACAAAGGAGGAGATACAACCATCTAGCTACTACATGGACCCATAGTCCAACGTGGAACTACTCACGCATCATACCGGAGAGAAGGCCTCCGGGATGATCTCCCCTCCGGCAGGGTGCCGGGAAGAACTTCATATCCCCCCGATCTAGGGATGATGGTGGCGGCGGCTATAGACGGTTTCTGCATCGGGGGATTCTTATAGGCGAATGGGAAAGCGGAGGAGGCGGCCAGGTAGGCCATCCCTAGCCAGGCGCGGGGCTGGGCCCACCCGCGCCTAGGGTGGGTCTGGCCCCCCTGACTGGCCCCTCCGGCTCCCCTTTGGACTTCTTGTTCCCCATGGAAAGTAATTGACTTTAACGTTCGTCCCGTCCAATTCCGGGAATATTTCTTTACTAACTTTTCTGAAACCAAAAACAGCAGAAAACAGGCATCTGGCACTGTTGCAACTTCTTAGTAGGTTAGTACTAGAAAACATATAAAAAACACCTCAAAGCATAGACAAGTAAAGCAAAGTAGATACTAAACAAGCATGGAGCATCAAAAATTATAGATACGTTTCCAACGTATCATGGAGCAATCGGTTGTCCATTATCATCTATTTCTTTGATGGTGAACCTATGATTACCATCCAACTTTCTGTTCGGCCTTTGTTTCGTTCAAGCTGTCGATTTCTTTGATCCGGTGGGATAAAAGAAGAGAGAGTTATTAATATATATATAGATATATCCAGATCTATTAATGCATAGAGGTAACACGAGGCTTAATATATATATTCCTCATCGGATCCTGTCGAGGGGCCATCATTGTTGTTATTTGTTTGCCCTTCCTCTATCCGGTCTTGCTCTTCGTACATCAGGTCTTCCTCTAGTCCATCACCGGATGGATTCAGATATGAGGAAATCTCTTCCTCGAGCTCGATATCTTCACCGGTAGTAATAAGAGGAATTTCACCTCTTATCATGCCCTAAAGGAGATCTTCACCACTGCGATCATGATCTATGACTTAACTATAACAGAAAAAGAGTTAAACAGGTTAGAAAAAATATATTATATAATATAATAATTATAATAATATATAATAATAATATTAATAATATACTACTAACATTTCCTAATAATATATACTAAGAATATACTAAATAATAATAGCACTTATATAAAACCCTAATAATATAATATTACCACAACATAATATTTCCTAATAATATAATAATTATAATAATATATACTAACAATATTAATAATATACTACTAACATTTCCTAATAATATACTAAAAAATAATAGCATTTATACAAAACCCTAATAATATAATAATATATATACTTATAATATACTACTAACGTTTCCTAATAATATACTAATAATAGCATTTATACAAAACCCTAAATATTACTAATAATAATAATAAATAACTACTAATTAAGAAAAATATATAATTAATACTACACTAACTACTAACTAATTAAGCACCTTATACAAAAAACATAACTAAATTACTAACAAACCCTAAACATATAATAAATATAAACAAATATATACAAATATCAAATTAAATTACTACTAATAATAGTAATAACCATGCACCTCCGGTGAGGTGGGCGGCTGGAGGAGTCGAGCGGCGCGACCGCCACGGAGAGGCGGCACGGCACGACGAGGCGACGTGACACGGTGGGGTGGTGGCACAGCGCACGGCGATACGGAACGGCGACATAGCCGTAGACGAGGGCGGCGACGTGGGAATCAGCTGTCGGGCGGCACGTCCCCTGTGTCGTCGCTTGTTTGTCTTCACGCGTCGTCTGTTCGTCATAGTCAAATATTGCTAAGTGCTGGGTGGGCGCGCTAGGGACGGGCGCACGGTATATAAAGAGACACCCCTTTAGTCCAGGGTTAAACCACATCCCAGGACTAGAGGGTCTTTAGTCCCGGGTCGTGGCTTAACCCAGGACTAAAGACTCATCCTCTAGTCTCGGGTTAAGCCATGACCCGGGACTAGAGGGTTTTTTTGGCCGCTTCCTTTTCGCGCGCGTAGGCACCCTCTAGTCCCGGGTCCATCCACCACCCGGGACTAGTGTATTTTTTGTAAATTTTCTTTTTTTAATTCAAATCAAAAATAAAACTTTGGAAAATCATATCTCCTAATGTAAAAAACCAAATAAAACAAATAATATGTCTATTATTATCAAAAAAATATAAAGAATCTTAATATAATATCCATACATCTGTTTGCATCATTTATAAATTGTGTCATTTGTAAAAAACAATCATTTAAATCAAATATAAAACTTTAGAAAATCATATCTCCTATTGTAAAAATACAAATAAAACAAATAATATGTCTATTATTAACAAAAAAATATAAAGAATCTTAATATAATATCCATACATCTATTTGCATCATTTATAAATTGTGTCATTTGTAAATTTTCATTTTTTATTCAAATCAAATATAAAACTTTGGAAAATCATATCTCCTATTGTAAAAATCCAAATAAAACAAATAATATGTATATTATTATTATCAAAAAATATAAAGAATCTTAATATAATATCCATACGTCTGTTTGCAACATTTATAAATTGTGTCATTTTTAAATTTTCATTTTTTATTCAAATCAAATATAAAACTTTGGAAAATCATATCTCCTATTGTAAAAAATCCAAATAAAACAAATAATATGTCTATTATTATCAGAAAAATATAAAGAATCTTAATTTAATATCCAAACATTTGTTTTACCGCTCTTTCCCTCTGAGCAGAGATTTTAGTCTCGATTGTATTCACTAACCGGGACTAAAGATATTTCCCGCCATTTCCTATCGCTTCCCGCCAAGATTTCCCTCCCTTTCCCTCTGACCAGAGATTTTAGTCCCGGTTGTAGTCACTAACCGGGACTAAAGATATTTCCCGCCATTTCTCACCGCTTTCCGCCAAGTTTTCCCGCTCTTTCCCTCTATATCTAGGCCGACCGCGCCATGGCTATCCACACATCCACACCTTACTCTCTCACAACAATGGACAACGTCTGCTGGGCCATTCTAACCCTCGAGGGGATCGAGGCTCTGTGCACCTCCAGCTACCCTTGCCCGTCGAGCTACTGGCCGCTCGCCGGCTAGATGCTGAGTGCTCGAGGGGTTCCTGTCCCTCAAGGTTCCGCACGCCAGGCGGCCATCATGAACCACTTCTACCATGAGCTCACGCTAGAGCAGAGGATGGATCCTTAGTGGGATCCCGACAACTATGACATCTGGAATGCCTTTTTTGCTAACCGGCAGGAAAGGGAGCTCGCCAGGTACAAGGGGTCCGGTTTGAACTACAGGTACATGATCTAACGCCCGTGATTTTTTCAAAAAAATCATTTTAGACTCACAATATGTTGTTTGTTCAGAGATCCAATGCAAGTTCTAACGAGGCTCGTTGCCTATCTGATTGCATGACGTTTTGACCTTACTTCGAAACAAAAAAATTGAAACAGGCATAAAAAATCAAAAAAGGTCCGAACAATGTAAATATTATGTGACATAGTTGCAAGGAAAAATACAAAACTTGGTATATTGATTATGTCTCGAAAAAACCTTCACAAAATGACCTATCATGTTCGAGGTTTCATGACTTTCGGTCCAAGTGACCGATGTTATGTGTAGAATCGCGTCATAGTTTGTGATATTGTGCCCATATTGTGCATGCATGTGGATATTGGGATGGCGAACAATGTTGCAGCAGAAAGTTTTCCTTTTCGTCGCACAGAAAAGCTAGTTTCCATTTTCCGAGCGCAAAAAATGGGTCGTTTTGTGAAGCAGCCGCCAAAATGCAGTTACAGAATGCTACCGTCCCATTTTTCTAAAATACTAGACCACCTTACATGAACAATCTCCCGACCGGGAGATATCAAACCTTCTCGTCCTTCCTGGGTGAAAAAGACAAATGTGTGTCGAATCAGAAGGAAGTGGGTCCGGTTTGAACTACAGGTACATGATCTAACGCCCGTGATTTTTTGAAAAAATCAGTTTTAGACTTACAATATGTTATTTCTTCAGAGATCCAATGCAAGTTCTAACGAGACTCATCCCCTATCTGATTGTACGCCGTTTTGACCTTAGTTCGAAATAGAAAAAATTCGAAATGGGCATAAAAAATTAAAAAAGGTCCGAACAATGTAAATCCTTCATGTGGTGTCATATTATGTGACATGGTTGCAAAGAAAAATACCAAACTTGGTATATTTATTATGTCTCGAAAAAACCTTCACAAAATGACCTATCATATTTGAGGTTTCATGGCTTTCAGTCCAAGTGACTGATGTTATGTGTAGAATCGCGGCATAGTTTATGATACTGTGCCCATATTGTGCATGCATGTGGATCTTGGGATGACAAACAATGTTATAGGAGAAAGTTTTCCTTTTCGTCGCATAGAAAAGCCATTTTCCGAGCGCAAAAAACGGGTTATTTTGTGAAGCAGCCACCAAAATACAGTTACAGAATGCTACCATCCCATTTTTCTAAAATATTATACCATCTTACATGAACGATCTCCCAATCGGGAGATCTCAAACCTTTCAATCCTTCTCGGGTGAAAAAGACAAATGTTTGCCGAATCAGAAGGAAGTGGGTCCATTTTGAACTACAGGTACATGATCTAACGTCCATTATTTTTGAAAAAAATCATTTTTAGACTAAAAATATGTTGTTTGTTAAGAAATCCAATTCAAGTTCTATTGAGGCTCGTCCCCTGTCTGACTGCATAAAATGTTTAATATATAAAATGGGCACATGGAGCATATTCATTCATAAAATGTTACATTATTACACATCATTTCTTCACGTGTGTCCTTTTCTGATTGTGCTGTAACCATGGAGCATCTTCATTCATTAACATGATGCTAGAGTCATCCTTCACCGCGAAGGGCAGAATTCATAAAACTTATCACAATCTTCTGACATGTATGTCTTGTCCCCTACTCCCATGATGTTTCTTTTTCCTGAAAGAACTATGTGGCGCTTTGGCTCATCGTCTCATGTATTATTTTGCTTATTTTTCTTTTCTAGGTTGGGCAATTGATAATTGTGAGGGCATGACAATGCATGCTATGTTAAAATAAAGGTTACTATGGTATTTAATTGGGCATTACAACATAATACATAGACCGTAATCCAACTACATCTATGACTAATAATCCACCTTCAGGTTATCATCTGAAACCCTTCCAGTATTAAGTTGCAAGCAACAGATTATCACATTAAGCAATGTGTGTAAAGTAAACAATACAATTTCCCTTGGACAAAGTATTGTTGTTTTCTCCCTAGTAGCAACAGCACATCTACAATCTTAGAGGTTTTTTTCAATCCCCTAGATTACTAGAGGCATGAACCCACTATCGAGCATAAATACTCCCTCTTGGAGATACATGCAACTACTTAATCAGGGTAACTACAAGTATCAGAGAGCATGCAAGATCTTAAATAACAGTAGTATGATAATATGACGAACAATATGATCACAATTCCACAATTTATCGGATACCAACAATCACAACACCGATTACATCATATGGATCTCAATCATGTAAGGCAGATCATGAGATCATTGTATTGAAGTACATGGAAGAGAGAGTACCAACTAGCTACATCCAAGAACCCGTAGTCCAAGGGGGGTCTACTCACGAACCATCATGGAGTCAAAGTGGAGGCGGTGGAGTCAATGGAGATGGCTCCGGGGGTTAATACCCGTCCCGATAGGGTGCCAGAATAGGAGCTTCTGACCCCTAGAAACTTGTCTAGACGATGGCGGTGGCGATGGAACTTTTCGTGGATGGAGGCTAGATGTTTTAGGGTTTTTGTGTCGAAGGCATTATATAGGCGGAAGGGCAAGGTAGGTGGCCGCCTGTGTGGCCCACACCATGCCATGGCGTGGGCCCACCCTTGACCGCGCCATGGGGTGGTCTGGCCGCCCTATGGCGCCTCTTCGCCCCCCTCTAGACTCCGTCTTCGTTACGGTAAAATATTGACTTTGGCTTTTGTTTCGTCCAATTCCAAGAATATTTCTTTACTAGCTTTTGTAAAACCAAAAACAACAAAAAACAGGAACTGGCACTATGGCATCTTGCTAATAGGTTAGTTCTAGAAAATGTATAAAAATGCCTCAAAGTCTAGACAAAACATAAGATAGTTGGTACAAAACAAGCATGGAGCATAAAAAATTATAGATACGTTTACGACATATCAAGCATCCCCAAGCTTAACTCCTGCTCGTCCTCGAGTAGGTAAGTGATAAAAAGAATAATTTTGAGGTGACATGCACCATCACAATCTTGATCAAGGTATTGTAAAGCATTGATAGATGGGATCAAAGTACTCTAACATAAGCATGCAAGATATATTTTCTAACAATAAGACAAATCAACTATGTTGCAACATGAAAGGCAACACAAACAAAATATCATGAATAATTATTTGAAAGACATTTGTTTGTTTCACATATAGAAAACATATCAAAAGTGGTATTCAGCTTGTCCTTCATGAAATAGAAAAACATAAATGCATAGGACACCTTCAATGTTTATAAGGGTGACTAGATACAAATAATTTAAGAACAAGCAATACCATAATTATGAATCAATCAACAAGTTTTGGGACAATGCACATTGAACTAAGAATGACAACTATTCTATCTTAATTCGTGCATAAATATAGACGATGGAGACTCAACAAAAAGTAAAAATAAAGGCCCTTCGCAGAGGGAAGTTGGGATTAAATGGTTTTATAAAGCTTCCAAAAATTATGGTACTCATTAGTTTTGAGCTCTCATTGCCCCTATCATAAGCATCTTGAAGTAGTTAAGGTTAAATTGAGTGCAAATATGAGTATATGCTTGACAAATCACAAGATGAAAATCGCATGCCCCTTGCGTATGAGTACCAAACCTCATGCTACTCAACTTTGGTCACAAGCAAGTTCTTGTCATTGTAAGTATATCTGTACACTACAAGGTTTCCGGTCTATTGCAACAAAATTATTCGTTGAAATAAGTATCGAATTGTCACAATAGGTACCTATTGCCACGACTTGTCATTCGTTGCCAGCCGTTGCGACATGACGCATGGTAATAGGCTATCGCCACAAAAACTGGATCGTGGCAATGAAGTGTTCTATTGCAACATTCATGTGGTAAGTTGCCACAATTTTTCCCATGGCATCATGCCCTTGATGCCACAATCTAGTTTGTGGAGATAGCTTAATGCAACAGATAATAAAATATGGTAATTACTAGTTCATGGTGATAGACCTTTGTGGCAATAACCTATGCCAACAACGCTTGTTTCGTGGTGCATCCTCTTTCGTGACAAATGGTCAATTGTGGCAATAACCTACGACAACAACTCAATGTTTTGTGACATTAGTCTTTTGCAACGAACCACTATGTTTGTGGTATTACGATATGGCAACAACATTCCGGATGTGGCAACAAAATATCGCAACATACTCCTTTTGGTGGTGATAAATAGTTATCCCAACAATCAATTTTTTTGTGGCGAGAAATTGTTGCAACAATATAAGAATTTCATGGCAATGGTGTATTTCAACAAAAATGAATTTGATGGCGCCAAATAGTTATCTCAACCTGTATATGAATTGTGATCGTCATGATAGACTTGCAACCGGAAAATACAAGCATTCAATTACATGATTCAAACCATACATATAAGATGAAGATTCATAAATATCATAGTTCACATAGAAAATATCCATAAAATGAAACCCAAATATAATTTAGCAACCATTCAACATATTGAATGTGCCATCTTAATTAATTGCCAAGACTAAACTATCCGTGGTCTAGAGTACGGTCCTGTAATCAAGAACCAAAAAATTATTTAGCTTAAGTTAATGAGTCTAACATAACATACGTCATAAAATTATTTCAACCCCATTGTAATTTTTATTGACAAACTATAATAGTACAAGCAAGTAGACATGCACATTATGCTTGCAAGATAAAGCCTAATTTTATCAAGCGAAATATTTCTTGGCAGGCCAATTTGACACCAGTACTATCAAGGGTTGGGATCCGCTCAAGACTTCCTTGCTCTAGAGAATAAATATGATGCTTTTTTCACTTCCACTTTCTATGGAAGCGGATCAGGGATTGCACGTACTAGATGGACATACTGCAGAGCTACAATGAGATCAAAATATACCAGACAAATGAATTTATGCGTGGGGTGTAGAGGAGTATCAGACATAAAATTTTATAATTTTTTCTATCGCAATATCAATCCAGAGCTAAGCTTGCCAAGGATCTAGAAAACCAAGTGTACAATGAACCATAAATTACTCGCATGGTTACTATTTGTGGACAGATTAGATACAAGAGATATGCTACAATGAATAAACTGCCCTCTCTCTACGTGATACAACTTTGTCATTTGTGAACAAAGGTTTATGGCTACAGGCAGGAAATAAATCACTCATCTGACCATAAGAGGATCTAAGCCCATCGTGAGTTTGGCCAAAAGAATATGAGGATGTTGCGTTTTGAGTCGGCAATAATCTCTATGGAGAAAAAATTATGGTACTTAAGCTAACCAACATATCGAATTGGTCATATTTTTTAAAAGATAGTGTCTTTTCCTCATATAAATGAAACAACAGTTTGGACTTGACAATTGGATCTTCTGTTTTCTTGATTGCCACTTCTTGTCATAGTATTAAGTGCAATTAACACTACAAAATGTGCAAAGCAGTTGTAGCATGGCATATATGATTTTTCACACGCACCATAGTTAACATTTTGAGTAGCCGTACTTCTACATCCAAATAGCCCTATATTTATTATGACTATTGTAACCTCTGAAAAATTTCCCTCTAGCATTAAAAGAATTTCACTTTTTTGTGGGTGACCTCAGAGATGAGTAATTTCATCATATAGCACAATCCCGAAAAGTAAAATAGTACTGCAATTTGACATATGAAGCAATTAGACAACACATACCTCCACCAAGGATTTAATCTCGGACGTTCAGATTGTTTGCATTAGAGCCAAATTGCGGTGACTCGTTTAAAATTTGAGCAGAACTACTCTGAATTGGTCCTACTATCTGTGGTGTGTTCCTTATTTTTATTTGATTTTTTTTGCACTAGTTTATATCTAGCTGATGTCCCTGCAAAATTCACATCAGCTATTACATGCTTGTCCTCCCTAGCCTCATACGCTGCAAAATCAACAAAATAATTGAATAGCCAACAGAAGTATTTTTCTACATCTTAGTGATTTATAGCATACTGATATCAATTTGTAAGAGTAACTAATGAACTAAAATAGTACTCCCCTCCAATCCAAAATAAGTGTCAGAGATTTAGTACAAACTTTGTGCTAAAATAGTACTAAATCACCGACACTTATTATGAATCATAGGGAGTACCGAAAATAAATGTACGATAGATAACGGAGCTGGTGCTGCTACTTGAGAACATATTTCTCGTCCTAGTATTACAGTATAAAAACATTTTGTTCTCATACATTTTAACAAGGGCACAAGTTTGTTTGATCTATCTACATGTATTCAGAAGAACTATTAATTGTTTTGCTGACTCCTTTAGAGAGGATTTTCAATTGGTTCATAAATAACACCACATATATTAAAACAAGACGTATTTGTTTCAGGAATTGAAAAATTGATAACAGTAGGAAGTATAGTTTTCACCTAATCTAAAGAATATAGTAAGAAGTATAACACCTACTCCTACATCCATTTACTAACTTTCACTGACAGCCGAAGCACTATGGTTCCGAACTACATGCTGAAACTGAAGCCATGCATTAAGCTGTCCTCCTTGCTGACCTGATGGGCATTGGTCGTGTTCTCTTTGCAACAGACTACATCGCGCGAAACAAGCTATGGCGAGTACTGAGATGGACTTCGCACCTTTTGAAAACTAGTTTTATTGAGGCAGAGATTGTACACTATCCAAGAATATGTAATAAGTCTGCTGAATTTTTTATCTCTGACAGCGAACCTACTGAATTTTCAATAGAAGAGCTCCCAGGCATGTACCATGCAGCCGTCTCGGGAGGAAGGGATCAAGGATCCATGGACAAGGAAGGGAGGGTTGAAGGCGTATACCCTGCCGCTGACACGGGGCTTGATGGCGGGCTGCTCTGTAGAAGAGTTCCCAATCGAACCACGGGATCGGCAGGTGCTGGCAGTCTGGTCGCGGACGGCATGACTGTGGTCGCCGTGGCCGAGGACAACATCGAAGACAGCAGGTCAAACGTCTCCCTGCCCTGCATGAGCCGCCGCCATCGCCGCCTTGCCGGCCACCGGCGAGGGGGACTATTGCATCCCGACGGTTGTTCTAGTTGGATGGCGAGGCGAGCTATTGCATCACGATGGCTTGCACGGCTGCCGTCGGCGAGGGGCCGCTGCACTACACACCTGATCTACATGGAGATATGGGGAGAAAGGAATAGCCTGAATTCTCTTCATGATGGTTTCCGGTGTGGTTCGGAGCGTTGACGCTGTGAGAACGAAGGAGCGAGAGTCCAGATCCAATCCCGTCGGATGACGCCGTGATTTTAGTTTATAGAGAACTAATAATCGCGATTAGTTATGGGGCGTTTAGGGGGAAGGTTAATTTTGTTTGGCGCAAGTGGAGTACACACCGAATTATTTGGTAGGAAGGTAAGCTTTCTTTTGGAGGGAACGTTTAGAATAATAATGAAATAAATTGGAAAAATAATAATTTGAAGCAATATATAGTGACAACTTTGTAGGACTTTATCTTGCGTGAGTAAAAGATAAATACTTCCTCCATCTAGAAATAACTGACTTAGATTTGTCTAGATTTAAATGTATCAGACATGTTTTAGTGTGTAAATACATTTGAATCTAGACAAATCCAAATGAGTTATTTCTAGATGGTGAGAGTACTAGGCAAGAAAAAATATTAGGCAAGTTTGCTGCGGCGACATGCCTGTGGTGTTAATTTATCTCTTAAAGACCAGTGTTTATGTATTGCTGGAAAATATCAACAAAATTGCTATGCTTTAACTATCATGGCCGGCAAGGCAGCGACCACCCTGACTCTTGGAGCTCTAAGTGGGCAAGACCAGGGGAGGAGCGCCACCTGAGACTTGACACCCGCCGCCTCCCACTATCCTCCCTCGACGACGCAGTCCAACTCCCACCTAATGACCAATTCACCTGCTGCTCGACGCTCAGCCCTGGACAGAGGAGACGAGAAGGACGAGAAAAATTTGTTCGTCTCGGTCATTCTATAGCTATGTCTTGCGGTCAACTAGCTGAATAGTTCATAGGCTGATGGCCTGCAGGCCATACTAGTATTACAGGTACTAGAAAAATTACAATTTTGCTAGGGGTCACGACCTAGGTGGTCCCATGAAGGTATGGCGTTTACTGTAGAGAGTACCGTTGCAATATCTGATTCTTTTTTGCAACAGTAGAGAATTATTGCAATATGGTCTACATATTACCACTACTACATGAATTATCACAATATGTTATAGTTATTGCATCAAAATAAAATTGAGACAAAAAAGTGTGCTATTACGGTCAATACATTTTTTTTTGCAAATTGAAGATATTTTTTGCAACAATATTTATAACTAATGCGACATGGCAAAAATGTTGCAATATCTTGCTAGATATTACCACATAAATTCATTTTTTGTTGAAATACCTAGTCTTTTTTGCAACGAAACATGGTTGTCGCAATATCTCTACCATATTGCAACGCTGATGCAGTTTGTTGCAATAAGGGACGTGTATTACAACAAAAAAGGTACCTAGCGCGACGAAACTAAATTGTGGCAATATGTACATCCTATTACTACAAATGGGATTTTTGTGGTAATATTGCATTTTATTGCCACAAAAGATAGTTGTTACAATAAATTTTGTTGCAATAGACCGGAATCATTGTAGTGGTATCATGAGAACCGCCAACGGGGTACCCCTTGCCCCATGACACAGGAGCTATCCCATATCAAAATGACAAGGCTACAGAAACTGAGTGACATGGTTATACCCTACGGGTACGTAACTTCAGCATACTGGTCCAGCCCAAGGAAGGCCCACAGCAGACATACGCTGGCCCATGAAGATTTTCGGGTGGCCAAGGCCCATGACGCCTTCGGATCCTTGGAGAGCAAGACTAGAGTTTGAATACAACTTGTAACCTACTCGTGTCGGTACCTGAGACCTAGCCTCCCCATATATAAAGGCTAGGAGGGTCCAACGAGGGGGACACCCTGAGATTACGACATACACACCTCCACGCCAGATCGAATCTGTGCACCCTGTAACCTTCGGTTCCGCCGTAATAAAAGAGCAGACAAGCAGGAGTAGGGTTTTCCCTCCGGGGGCCTGAACCTGGGTAAATCTCGTGTCCCCTGGTTGCTTGTCTGTTAACCGTGCCACGATCTCCAGCATCCCCATCTTCTCCAAAACCCAAGTCCATAACAATGGGCATTGACGAGATTAAACCTCGTCAATTGGCGCCGTCTGTGGGAACTGGGGATGCTGATTGTGCGGTCGTGACGGTTCCGACCCGATCGATCTACAACTCCGCGGCGACGGAGAATCACCTCCTCTTCGGCGATTTCGACTTCATCGCCCACTCGCCGGATACCGTGAAGGATTTCGAGCCCGTAGGCGACGGACTCGAAATCTTGTTCGGGAGCTTCTGCTTCCAGGTGGGACGAACTGGCACCCTCCGCCTCCCTGAGCGGGTGCCCGTGCCATCGATCAGACCCGCTTCGTGGGCTCCACACCCCGTGCTACGAACGTCACCATCAGCAGATGAGTTCTACAGCAGCAGCTGCTGCAACTCCGATCTGTACGATCCACCTTCGGATGAAGGGACCTACGGTTCCGGATCCGAAAGCTGCGGCAGCAACCAACCAATCTACAGGCGCTATTTGTGCGCCGCAATCATCCAAACCGACGAGGAAACGCCTAACCCGCCGCCCAACCCCAACCCGCAGGACAGAAACGGCGAAAACGGGGAAAACAGGGGCCACCTCATCCAACTTAGTAAAGAAGGATGGGCCGAAGCACGCCGTGCCGTCGCAGGCAAAATAGTCCTACCTCTAGACTCCCCACGTGATCTGCTGATGGCGTACCACTACCTCCTCATCGAGGAGCACAAGAAGCAAGTCAAGATGCAGGAGACGCTCGACAAACGCAAGAAAGCAGCCTCTGAGTCCAGTGCGCGACGAGCTGCGCTCTCCGCCATGGGACCCGGCTCTAGCACGAACGGAAACCAGGGAAACAAGCACCACTCTCGGGTGGAAAACATGGACCCGAAGGAGCGGCGTGACGTAACCCGAACTCTCCACACATCGTTCATGGATATGGACGCCGACGGCAACATCACCCCGAAGACGCCACAAGCTGCGATCATGGCAGCCACTGCGTATCTCGCGGCTCACCCACCTCCGGAGGGGGACCCGAAAAGGGCCATGCATAGGTACGCACTCACCGGACTAGGACTAATCGGAGCTGCGCTCCACGAAGACGCTCCTACGGAGCCGAAGAAGAAAGCTCCGGCCAGGCGCGACCGGAGCCCCACTCCCTCATCCGAAGATGAAGAAGAACACGACCTTCCTCGAAGGAAGAAGAGCTCGCACCGCCATGAACGCGACTACGACGCCAGAAACAAGCTTACACAGCGCAAGATCGACAAGGCACGCGCCAAACGCGCATGTTCATCTGAATCTGAGATGGATGAAGACGAAGGAGAACTCTGCGGGGCTCGATGCTTCAGCAGATCCGTCCGGCGAACACAGATGCCACGCAACTTCAAGCTTCCTTCGGATACTCCGAAGTTCAACGGCACGCAAGATCCAAAATCCTGGCTCAGTGACCATCTGTCATCCGTCAAGCTTCACGGAGGCAACAAAGAAACAGCCATGCAATGCCTTCAGCTGCAGCTGACAGGCGCGGCGCGGGTCTGGCTTAGCAGCCTATCATCAGGATCCATCCGAAGGTGGGAGGAGCTCGCTTATAGCTTCATCCGAAACTTCAAAGGCACCAGCAAGAGGCCCGCCTCAATCGAAGAGTTGCGAGCCTGCACTCAGAGAACGGGTGAATCTATTCGCTCGGACATACTACGCTGGTCTACGACCAAGAACTCCACAGCACACATCTCCGAAGAGCGGGCCATCGACGCCTTCAGGGACGGCGTCAAACGCCCAGACTTCAAGGAAAAACTTGGACGTGTAAAGCCCAAAACACTCGACCAGCTCATGGAAATCGCCAACAGTTGGGCAGACGGCGAAGATTGCATCCAGCGGGCGCACTCAGATGAAGAGGACGACTACGGCCGAAGACGCGAACGCCGCAGCAAGAGGAGACAGCGCGTCTACGAGGACCGCGACGGACCCGACATAGTCGCAGCCGGCTACGCCGACCGCCGTAACGACAACAGCCGCAACAGCGGAGGATATCGCAGCGGAAACTTCCGCGACAACGGACGACCAACTCAGTCGTGGCAACGTCACGACCGCGACAACGGACCCTCAGCATTCGACAAACTTTCGGGTCCATGCACCATACACTTCTACATCGACAAACAAGATGGCAAAAAGAAAGCTAGCCACATGCTCAAGGACTGCCGCGAGTTCCAGAAACTCAGCGAAGGCATGATGCAGATGAGGCAACAAGCTCCAATCCCTGCGTTCGGAAACGCACCTGCGCCAGGCGAAATAGCACACGGAGCTCCTCCACCGCCGCCTATCGGAGGCCCAAGTCAACCAGTCGCACCAGCGCAACACAACGTCGGGGTCGCATACCCCCCACCAAAGGGAGCACTCAATATGATACAGAAGGGACGCCCCACAAATAGGGTGCAGAAGAAAATCACCCGACAAATCAACATGGCTGTGGCAACTCCGCCTGCAATCCCTGAGTACCTTAGCGGATTAGAGTCCTGCATCACATTCACTCGCGCGGATCACCCTTGCTAGATCCCTCGCCCAGGTCACGCTGCCCTGGTGCTGGAGGCGCAGATCGGAGGCTTCGAGATGAGTCGCGTCTTCATGGACGGCGGCAGCGGCATCAACCTAATGTTCGCAAGCACTTTAGCAGCGATGCGGATCCCTCAATGCAGCCTGGAACAATCAGACACAACGTTCCACGGCATTGTCCCAGGGAAGGGCATTTTCCCCCTGGGCAAAATAGGGCTCGACGTCATCTTCGGGACGCCGGACAACTTTCGGCAGGAGCGCCTAGAATTCGAAGTAGTGGACTGGCCGTCGCAATACCACGCCATCCTGGGACGCGTAGCATTCGCAAGGTTCCTGGCCGTCCCACACTACGCATACCTACTACTCAAGATGCCAGGACCAAGGGGCGTCATCACAGTCCACGGGAGCTTCACCCGATCGGACCAATGCGACAGGGATTTCAACAAAATCTCCTAGTCTTTTGGCATGCAAGACGAGCTTGTAAGGCTCCGCGAAGTGACGGACAATGGGCTACCCCCAGTCACAAAGCAGAACGCACCTGACATGTCTTTCGACTCCACCATCAACACCAAGAAGGTGCAGGTCCATCCAACGGATGCCTCCAAGACGGCGCTGATCGCCAACGACCTCAGCACCGCATAGGAAGGCGCGCTCGTCGAATTCCTCCGTGAGCGCTAGGAAATCTTCGCCTGGTGTCCTGCGGACATGCCAGGAGTTCCCAGGGAATTCGCCGAGCATGCACTCAATGTCTTCCCAGACACTAAACCAGTCAAGCAGTCCATCCGAAGACTGTCGGAGCCACGAGCCGAAGCTATCGGCAAGGAGATCAACAGATTACTCGCAGCAGACTTCATCCGGGAAATCAAGGAAAGCGAGTGGCTGGCAAACACGGTGATGGTCCCTAAGAAGGACACAGACATCCTGCGGATGTGTGTGGACTTCACGTCACTAAATAAACACTGCCCCAAGGACCACTTCCCTCTTCCTCGGATCGACCAAATCATCGATTCGACTGCAGGTTGTGAGAAACTCTCCTTCCTCGACGCCTACTTAGGCTATAACCAGATTCGACTCAAGGTCGAAGATCAAGAGAAAACGGCGTTCATCACACCGTTCGGAGTATACTGCTACAACACAATGCCCTTCGGGCTAAAGAACGAGGGTGCCACGTACCAGCGATGCATGCAGGCCTGCCTCAAGGACCAGATCGGTCGCAACGTCTAGGTCTATGTCGACGACATAGTCATAAAAACCAAGGAGGCAAGAACACTTATCGACGATCTCCGCGAGACGTTCGACAACCTTGATCGCTACAGGATCAAGCTCAACCCAGAAAAGTGCGCCTTCGGCGTCCCCTCGGGTCAACTGCTCGGGTACTTCATCTCTCAGCGAGGGATCGAAGCGAACCCGAAGAAAATCAAAGCCATCATGACAATGGAGAAGCCGAAAAACCTCAAGGGCGTTCAACAGCTCGCAGGGCAAGTAGCAGCACTAAGCAGGTTCATCAGCCGCATGGGCGAGAAGGCCCTACCATTCTACCAGCTGCTGCGCAAGGCAGACAAGTTCGAGTGGACACCAGAAGCCAACGACGCATTCGAAAGCCTCAAGCGGCTCCTCTCCACCTCGCCCGTTTTGGTCACGCCAAAAGAGCGCGAGCCCCTGTTGCTGTACATAGCATCCACACACCAGGTGGTCAGCACAGTACTCGTGGTCGAACGACCCGAAGAAGGCAAGACCCATGGGGTACAACGCCCAATTTACTACCTCAGCGAGGTTCTCACTCCAACAAAACAGCGGTACCCGCACTATCAGAAGCTGGCCTACGGCGTGTTCATGACGGCTCGACGACTGAGCCACTACTTCCAGGAGCATCAGGTGGTGGTCGTCAACGAGGCACCCCTAAACAGCATCTTGAATAACCCAGAGGCCACAGGATGCGTGGCCCTGTGGGGCATCGAACTATCACCCCTGGACATCATCTACGAGAAGCGACACGCAATCAAATCTCAAGTCCTTCCGGACTTCCTGGTGCACTGGATGGAGCTGCAGCTACCCGACACCCCAGACATGTCGCAGTCCTGGACAATGCATTTTGACGGCTCCAAACGCGAAGCCGGAGCAGGGGCAGGAGTCATACTGACCTCCCCGCAAGGTGACAAGATGAAGTACGTCCTTCGGATGAAATTCAGAGCCTCCAACAACGAGGCCGAATACGAAGCCCTCATCCATGGCATGAGGATGGCAAAGATATGCGGCGCAACGCGCCTGGTCATCTACGGTGACTCCAACCTCGTCGTCCAGCAGACGATGAATGAGTGCGACGCACACGCCGAAAACATGATCGCGTACCGCGCGCTATACAACGCACTCGAAGGAGAATTCGACGGCTGCGAACTTCGGCACATTGGAAGAGAGAGCAACGAGGAGGCCGATAGACTCGCCAACATCGGCTCCACTTGTGCAAAGATACCACCAAGTGTGTTCCTCGAACAGATCTGCGTGCCATCCATCAAGCGGAAATTCCCCAAGGGATCACCCGAAGAAGCAGAACACTCGGGGGCTACGCTACCCGAAGGTCATGAAGGACCCGAAAAGTTGGATACCGAAGTCACCACGGTCAACCTGATGCAGGTCATGGCAGTCGAAGAAACTTGGACACGACCATACCTCCAGTTCCTGATAAACGGAGAATTGCCAGACAGCTCGACAGATGCCCGGCGCGTATCTCGTCGGTCAAAAGCCTTCACCATCATCAACGGCGAGCTGTACAAACGCAGCATTACGGGCGTACTACAACGGTGCGTCACCATCAACGACGGCAAGGCCATACTCCAAGATATCCACGAGGGCATCTGCGGCCACCATGCAGGCAGCCGCTCCCTTGTCGCCAAAGCTCTACGAGCAGGATTCTACTGGCCAACGGCCATGAGCGACGCAAAGGACATCGTCCGAAGATGCAACGGGTGCCAACGGTTCGCCGACAAACCGCATGCACCTGGGTCCGAGCTTCGACCCATACCAATAGCCTGGCCTTTTGCCCAATGGGGCCTTGACATGATCGGCAAACTGCCAAAATCCTCGAAGGGAGGACACGTCTTCCTCCTGGTCGCAGTCGACAAATTCACCAAGTGGATTGAAGCCATGCCAGTCACCAACCAGAAGGGCAAAACCGCCGTCAAGTTCTTCGAATCCATAGTCTACAGGTTCGGCGTACCGCATAGCATCATCACCGACAACAGATCAAACTTCATCTCCGAAGAATTCCAGGACTTCTGCGAAGGCCTCGGGATCAACATCACGTATGCCTCAGTAGCACACCCGCAAACAAACGGGCAAGTGGAAAAGGCCAACGGCCTAATCGGCGCCGGCATCAAGAAGCGCCTCATGAGCTCACTCGAGCACAAAGCTAGAAACTGGACGAAAGAGCTACCGTCTGTCCTATGGAGCTTACGGACTACGCCAAACAGCTCCACCGGCTACACACCATTCTTCATGGTGCACGGAGCTGAGGCTGTGCTACCAGCCGAAGTACGCCACTAGGCTCCACGAGTCGTCGCTTACAGCGAAGCCGAATCCACGGCTGCACTCGAAGATGCCGTCGACACACTCGACGAAGCACGGGATATAGCAGCAGCTAGATCCGCGATGTACCAGCAAAGTCTCCGCAACTATCACAGCGGCCGGCTGCGCCCAAGGTCCTTCGTCGAAGGAGACCTCGTCTTGCGACTCAAGCAAAAGCGACCGAATAAACTCGAGTCACCATGGGAAGGACCCTATGTCATCACCGAAGTCATCCCAGGTGGCGCCTATCACCTCAAGCACGTGGAGTCTGGAGTCGCATACTCCAACCCATGGAACATCTCGCACCTGCGACGATTCTACCCATAACAATGGGCAATGTACCCCTTTTACTTTCAATAAGGCTTACGGCCAAGACTACTCAGCCGAACCATGTACCTCCTCCATCACAATACAAATAAAGCTAAGTGTCTCGCCCCAACCTTCGGTTGACTATTTCTCTGCAACTTTATTACATGCTACATACGCACTCGGGGGCTCCCCCCACCTCACGATTTTATCGACTGAGGACAAAACGTGTACACCTGAGTAGCTGACTACGTCAGGCAAACGAAAAGGACACGTACTACAATCAAAACACTTGGGGGCTCCCCCCACCTCACGATTTCATCGACTGAGGACAAAACGTGTACACCTGAGTAGCTGACCACGTCAGGCAAACGAAAAGGGCACATACTCAATCAAAGCACTATGTGCTCGCAAACAAGCAAACCTTTACAACAAGGGGCACATACACGCCCAGTCGCAATATACAAATTTTACATCTATCTGTTTATTTTCAGGTCCTACCTACTCTGAAGCATAACCTGAGCACGTTGCTCAAACAAATCTACAATCTGTTCGGCATACTGCCTTACAGCCGCGTAATGCGGACGCATATTCCACTCGCCACCATCTAGTCGAGGAGGTGGCCCAGTCGCCACAGTAGCCAAATCTACATCAGGGCGGTGCACCCTCACAAGAGACAAGGCAGCCTTCACCCCCGCGACGAGCTGCTGCCGCACCAGCTCCTTGACATTGTTGGCACTCCGAAACTTTGTCAGAAGACCTGCAAGGGTCGTTGGCACAGCATCCAACGGAAACATGACGTGCAGCACCGAGGAAAGCGATGTCTGCACCTGACGGAGCACCCGCGAAACCTGGTAGACACGATCCTGCACCGTCGCCAGAACTATGGCGCGATCACGATCCATCCAGAAGAAGCCGCCGGCCTCCATGTCCTGTTGAGTCAAGCAATTGACTCGAACAGCAATACGCTCCTTTTCTTCCCTCGGAGCAAGATTGGCACCTGCGACAACCACACAAAACAAGAGTAAGGCCAGCAGGCTCACCCGAAGAACTGAGCTACAGCTCGAAAAAAGGATCAACTTACATTGCAGCTGCTCGGACAGCCGACCCAGCTCCGCCATCAAATACTCCTCTCTGGCTGCACCACGGTCTGCTTTGGACTTCCAAACGTCAGCACGACCGCGTAACCCAAGCAAGTCTCTCTCCAAGCTGTGCACGCGATCTCGAAGAAAAGCGAGCTGCGAGGAATCATCCAATGATGCTCGCACGGGCCTGTCGGCTGAAGTGTCAACTGGGTCAGCACCCGAAGGAACCTAAAGCAGAAGAAAAAAGAAAGCACACAGACATTCAGCCAAGGATAGAGCTCAACTCGGAGGAATTCATTAAATAAGGCCACTGCGTGGCACAAAGATGGTGCTACAAAAGATATTTACAGCAAAAGTAGACTACATACTACCCTACATCTCCTACGCCTACGGCGGAGGGCACTGAGTCGCCTCAGAACCAGACTGCCTAGTTTTGGCCTCGCCCTGCTGCCGCAGCGCGTACTCAGACAGCAAGTCAATGAGCTTGGGCCCATATCGTCTGCAGCGAGCGGAGTAGGCGGCGAAGGCTACCTCGGATCCATCTGCAGTCGTCGGCATCCGAGAAGTAATCTGGGGCAGGTCCAGCTCCGCCCCAGCCGCCATGGCCATCGCCAGCCCGACGGACGCGCCGATGCCCTTCTGCTTGCGCTTATACGCTGCAGGCGCTTCGGCTGACAGAGCCTCTCCCAGGGCACCCACGTCTTCAACGGATGCGCCCTTCGGGAAGAGCTCCTGGTAGAAGCAACCAAGGACCTCTTTCGCCTTGGCGAGGGAGCTGACAACGGTGCTGCAGCGGTCTTTGACCGCTACAGTGGCATCATCTAGAGCACTCCCGTGCTCCAGAGCACCGCGTTCGAACTCGATGCCTGCGGCATCTGAGACAAAAAGAAGACAACATAAAGAAAGGCAACACAGAAGACGATCCGCAGAAAAAAGGAGCAAGTACAAAAGCTAACGCTCACCCGAAATAGCCTTGGCAGCAGCCATGAGCTTCTCCGCCACCCCTTTTCACGAGCAGCCACAACGGTGGCCAGCTGCTCCTCACGATCTGCGGCCTCCTGCTGCAGACGCTCTTTCGCTTCGGCTGCCTTCGTCAGCTCCAGCTCAAGGCGCTCTTTCACTTGAGCAGCAGTTTCGGCCTTCTGCTCCAGTTGGCCAAGGCTCTTCTTCAGAGCATCAACCTCACGGAGAGAATCGTTATGTTCCTCTGCATTTACAACAAGCAAGTGTCAAAGAACAGAACCAGGATAAAGCAAGATGAGTACCACAAGGTAGACGAATACCTTGCAGCTGCCGCAGTTTCGCCTCCAGCGTCAGGCGCTCCTCCACCAGCCGCTTGGCCTCTTGGACAAAAGGCTGCAGGACAAGGCAATAGCAGTAAGCACAGGACTTGGGGGCTACGCCCAAAACAAAGAAGGAAGCACAACATCAATACACGAAGATGCCCGGGGGCTCCCCCCGTGACATGAAGCAGAAAACTTACGTGCTCCAAAGGCGAACCCGCAGGCTCGCCTGTGAAATTCTGAGGCGCAACCATCAACCTCTCCTGCACAGGGGGATCCGGAGCGGCGCCACCCGAAGTCGCCACCGTCTGAGGAGGAGGCGACGCAATGTTCGACTCCCCCATCATTTCGCGCGCTCCATCACTAGAGCCGTCGGAAGATTGCCTGCATACGAAGCCAATCAGCACAGGTGCAAACATCATAAAAAGAAAAGGACAACAGTCCAACAAGAACACTTACGAGCCCAACGCGCTCAGGTCGAAGATAGGAGAAGCCCTTCGGGCCCTCTTCTCCTCCTTTTTCTCTTCCTTCTTCTCCTCCTTCTTTTCTTCCTTCTTCCGCTTTGCTGGCGGGTGCGGAGCTACAGCCCGCACAGGAATGGCAGGAATAGGAGAAGAAGAACCCCCCTGAACATCATCATGACGCTCAAGACCCAGAGGATTCTGGGGAGTTGGAGGAGTTGAAGCATCCGAAGACTCGCTCGAGCTCGGTGATCGCTCGCGCGTATGGTCCTCACTCGACTCGTCGGCATCCTCCGCCGAAGATCGCGCCGACGGAAGCTCGGACACGGAATCCACCACTTCATTATCCGGGGCATTCGGATACCTTTCGGGCAATGGTGGTGCCATGCCCGGCACTTTGAAGCTCTGCAACAGGAAAAGGAACTTTGTTAGCAAACAAAGGAAAAAGTACACAGCTGACAAAAACAAAAGGGAAGCACTACGTGCGCAAATCTACACCTTCGGTACGACCAACATCGAAGAAAAGGGAGGAGTCAGCGACTTCCCCGGGATTTTTTCGTCGGCCTTGAACTACAACAGCACGCGAAGATCCTTGTCAAGGTCCACCTCAGAGATCTTCTCACTCGAAACCCTCGTCGGATCACGGCGGCCAGAGTAAAGGAACATCGGGTGCGCCCTCGCTTGAAGGGGCTGCACCCGATGCTCAAGAAACGTCCGGATGATGTCAACACCGTTCACCTCCTTCTCAGGAATCAGTTGGAGCTCCTCCACCCGACGGTACAGGGCCTCTATCTCCGCCACCTCACCATCTAAGATTTGGTTTTTCCAGGATCTTTTCTTCTCAATCAACTGGGAGGGGTCAAAAGGAACAAGACCAAAATCTTGCCCAGACAGTACGGAGTCACGGATGTAAAACCATTTCCTCCGCTAGTACTGGACAGATTCTGACATGGAAAAGGAAAAGAACTGCACATTGGGACTGAGGGAGATGATGAAACCCCCAATGGGATACACACCATCCGTACCAGACTGCCTCTTCACGGAATACAGCTTCCGGAAGAGGCCAAAGTGCGGCTCAATGCCAAGCCAACACTCGCAAAGCGTGATAAAACACGCAATGTGGAGAAGGGAGTTGGGAGACAGATGATGGAGTTGAACCCCATAGAAAAAGAGCAGTCCACGAAGGAAGTCATGGACTAGATACGAAAACCCATGCAAAACGAAGGCGACAAACATAACCCGATACCTAGATGGGGGACGGGGGATTACCTCGTTGCCGGGGAGTCTCACGGCCGTCGTGTCCTGCGGGATAAGGCTTCGCTCGCGCAATTTGCGGAGATCGCTCTCCCGCGTTTCTGAACGCCGCCAGCCACCATCGGTGACGCGAGCAGTGGCGGCGCCATTCTTGCCTCCGGTGGCGCTGGTCCCAACTGCAAATGAGGACTTCTTTTTCCCCATGACGCTACGGTGGCGCCGGCGTTGCCAACGAAAAAAGACAAAGGAAATGAGGAGAAAACTCTCAGCACGCAGCAAGAATCGCTCGAGCGCAAGGAGGCAGTAAAACGCAAGAACTGGCGCGGTGAAAACAAACCACGACTTCACCACGGATTATAACAGCGAAGACAACGCACGCTGGCCGTCCATCGAGAAGACCTAACGCCAACGGCAGATCTGGCCGTACACGTGTCAGCACCAAAACGAACCGTCGTTACCACGACGTCCACTACACGCGGAAATCGAGGAAACGCCGTAATCATCTCCACGCCACGCGTGACCACTCAATTCAAAGTTAGGAAATGGGACCCATGCTTCGTCCAGTCAAATCATCTCTGGCGTAGCAGACGCTTGAGGTCATCGATCGTCAGCACTGACGTCATCAAAAGCTATACTAGCACCAACTTCGGCTCAACAGCTAAAAGTACTCACTCGAATCTACGATTCGACTAAATACTTGGGGGCTACTCCTATCAGGAGCGCTGGTCGCGCACCCGATGTACTTCCAGGTCAGCGGTACGCCCACGACAGTTGCATGATACAAGACTCGAGTCTCTGCCCGAGTCTACGACTCCGCCAGACACTCGGGGGCTACTCCAAACTGGAGAGATGGCCGTTCACACACAAGATCTTCGAGTCCACAACTCCACTACGGACTCGGGGGCTACTCCCATAGGGAGGATGGATTTCAGCTTCCGAAAATTTTCGAGTCCTGCGGACTTAACAACTGAAACAATGCTTGAACTAAAGTCTCCGTTCGAGTCTACGACTCGAACAGACACTTGGGGGCTACTCCCATAGGGAGCGCTGGTCGCGCACCCTATGAAACCTTCGACTGCGATCTTCCGGATCAGCACGCACAAACTTTTTGGCAACTCTGCCCCAACAAGATGCTAAGTGAGCAACGTTCTCCTTGGCCACCCGAAGCACCTCCGCGGTGACAAACATTCGGATGCTGTGTCTGCAACACAAAGATAAGACCTACAGATATCATCTGATGGCCTAGCAACGCACCTGACTGCGCTCTGCTAGTATAAATCCATACCAGCAGGTACGATGAAAAATCCCGACGGACGCGTTGGGTACATCATTTAAAAACACTGGAATTCCACTCCTATAAGTCCTCCGCGGCCTGAGTCGAATTACGCCAGCATATGTTCCGGGTTCGAGTCGAGGGACTCGCACCTGAAGAAGATCGTGTTGTTTTGTCCTAAGATGATTAACTGACCCTGATCTGTCGGGTGAGTCAGGCACACGCATCAACAATCCCTACACATTCTCTTGAAAAACAGAGCTGCGCCCGAAAGACTGAAGAGTCCTCAGCCGAATCTACGATTCGACTGATCACTCGGGGGCTACTGACATGGTTATACCCTACGGGTACGTAACTTCAGCATACCTGGTCCAGCCCAAGGAAGGCCCACAGCAGACATACGCTGGCCCATGAAGATTTTCGGGTGTCCAAGGCCCATGACGCCTTCGGATCCTTGGAGAGCAAGACTAGAATTCGAATACAACTTGTAACCTACTCGTATCGGTACCTGAGACCTAGCCTCCCCATATATAAAGGCTAGGAGGGTCCAACGAGGGGGACACCCTGAGATTACGACATACACACCTCCATGCCAGATCGAATCTGCGCACCCTGTAACCTTCGGTTCCGCCGTAATAAAAGAGCAGACAAGCAGGAGTAGGGTTTTCCCTTCGGGGGCCTGAACCTGGGTAAATCTCGTGTCCCCTGGTTGCTTGTCTGTTAACCGTGCCACGATCTCCAGCATCCCCATCTTCTCCAAAACCCAAGTCCATAACAATGGGCATTGACGAGATTAAACCTCGTCACTGAGCATCTCAGCGATCTTTTTATTTGCTATTTTCATAGGTTTTTATTGAGGATGCTTCATAGAATGCCACTATGGTTTCGCTATAATTTTCCACCATGATTAGGCATGGCTTAGGCTAGCCGCCTAGGCATTTCTCTAACACATATACATACTCTATGAACTTACAAGCCCCCATTTTATTTCACACCGTCGGGATCCATAAACAAAATAACATGATATCAACTAAATAGAATAAGTGCAATATTGAAAGTGTTCCCCATGACAACATGGTTCTGCTAATTCCCAACTTATAATTTGCAAGCATATAAGCATATCCACAATGGTTCAAGTTCATTAAGTGCAAGAAATAAAGTGTGCCTTCAAGTTTGTGAGAGCTTTAATCACTAATTTTCACATAACAAAAATTTAATTTGGAAGATAAACAAACACATGAATATACTTGGAATGGTGTAACACACCATGCATAGGAATTTATAGTGGACTCTTTGGAATAACTTGGTTTTCTGGGAGTTGGATGCACAAGTAGAGCTCATACTCAGTATAGGTGGAGGCTAGCGAAAAGACTAGGAGCGATCAACTAAGAGAGCAATAATGGCCAGAATCATGCAGAGCGACACAACATTAGTAATCAAAGCATAAAGTGATATCACAAGTCAAAAAAAAATGATCATAGAGGCTAAGGTGACTGGTTCATAGTCATAACATGGTGTAAGCATGTGCCATGTCAACCCAAATAAAGCATCAAAGGAGAATACCATAATATTATACTTTTGTATGCTAAAACAACGCACGATTCTTTAATGACACATTAAGCAATCTCAATTGTTTGAAACAATTCATGCTACAACAATAATCACTAAGCATATGGTCAAAAAAACATCTAACATGACATTATAAAGTTTGAGCCATAGTCAGAACAAATTTCCTTTTGTACCACTATAAGCATGAAACATTCTACTATTTTCCAACACCAATCGACTTATTTGAAACAATTCACAAAGATAATAATCAATAAAGACCAGTAAGCTTGTCTCACAAATCTACAAAGAAGAACTAAAAAAGTTCTAAGCAAAAAATCAGAAGAAAACTAAAGCTAAATGCAGTGCTAGCAAAAGTGAACACTCACAGAACAATAGGAGTGAAAACTAGAGTGTTCTAGGCAATGAAGAACTAGGTGTGACTTCTCAAAAATAGGTGTGTTGGGGTCCAACCAACTTATTCCAGCAAACAAAGCAAAAATAAAACTAAAAACTAAAACAAAGACGCTCCAAGAATAACATATAGTGCATGAAGCAATTAAAATAAAGTGTCTTGAAAGAAGACCTGAGAATTTTGTTGATAAAGAAGGGGATGCCTTGGGCATCCCCAAGCTTTGACTCTTGTACGTCTTGAATATTTCTTGGGGTGACACGTTTGGCATCCCCAAGCTTGATCTTTTGTTCAAACTTCATTTCATTATATCATTCTCTTCCTACATTTGAAAACTTCCTTCATACAAAACTTCATATAATCTTCGTTAGCAACATTAGTGTATTTAAGATAATAAGCCTTTGGTTTCAGTTTCAACTCAAGTAGAAACATCCATTAAAACATAAGGTATTGTAGTAACTCCTTTGTAAATCTCTTTCTTTCAAAAGAACTAAAAAAGAAACTGATTAAGAGGCAAATGCAAATAATGCCAGAAAAATGTCAAAACAGACCAGCAGGTAAAGACCATTTTTTTCGAAAATATTCAGTTTCTCAAATCGAAAAGTGCAAAACTAACGAAAGTTGGATAAGTACCAGGGTCATGCACACAAATAATTTCATATCAATCCGACGTTCTGGGATTTTTCACATTTTTTTACAGTGAAGCACATAAATCTGTTTCGGGACAACAACTTTCCCAAATCTTACTTCCCTCTCATTAGATGCTATTCTTGGATCAAAAACCAAACAAAAAGGATAAGGAGAGTTTATTATAGAGGAAATAACTTCCAAGACTCAAAAAAAGGAAAACTTACTTAAAGCAAAAATATAATGGGTTGTCTCCCAAAAGCTCTTTCTTTATAGCCATTAAGATAGGCATGATAATTTTGATGATGCTCACATAAGAAATATGAATTAAAGTGAAAGAGAGAATCAAGAAGAAAATTCAAAACACATTTAAGTCTAACCCACTTCCTATGCATAGGAATCTTGTACGCAAATAAATTCACAAAGAACAAAGTGACAGGCATAGGAAGATAAAACAAGAGTAACTTCAAAACTTTTAGCACACAGAGAGGTGTTTCAGTACCATGAAAACTTCTATAATAATATTTTACTCTCTCATAATAATTTTCAGTAGCCTCATGAATAAACTCAACAATATAACTATCACATAAAGCATGTTTTTCATGATCTACAAACACATATTTTTTATCAATCTAAAAAATAGTGGGATTAAAACCTTCAAGCCCACTTTTAACAATTTTATAACAAGATGACTGATCATTCTCAAGAGGTATGGGGTTCCAAGATAAAGTCAAGACCCCTCCAATCTCATTTTCAATAGTAGTACAATTAATATTATCAACCAATATAGCACCATCATCTAGAGCTTTATCATAAACATTTTCTAAGCAAAACTCTTTAGTACCATGCAATTCAAAATGACGCGCAAATAAAGGATTATCATAAGATTTATCAAAATATCATGGATTATCATAGATAACAGGAGCATAATTATTATCACAAGTTTTATCCATAGTAGATATTTCAAAACAATCCACAGGAACATAACATTCATCCTCTTTTGGTAAGCATGGGGACAATCAAATAATCTAAGGGATAAAGAGTTACTCTCATTAGAAAGTAGGCATGGGTAGCTAATCCATTCTTCCTCCTTTTGTTCATCACTCTCCTCCTCTTTTTTATCTAATGAGCTTTCAGGTTCAGCAATTTCTTCTTCCACAGGTTCCTGCAAATTGTGGACACATATTTGTGCATGACTAAGTCTCTCTTTATAATCAATGATATAACAATTATTGCTGAAATTTTCTATTCAATAATCAAGGAAAGAAGAGACGGTATCTTTAAGGTATTTACAAGCAACACAGGTTTCATAATTTTTAGACATGAAGGATTTTATTTCAGAAGCTCCCGTAAACAAAACAAATTGTTCTACTTCTTCAAATCCAAGATGAATATAGTTACTCCAATGATAGTTCACAATTAAAACTTCATTACTAAAGCCACGTTGGAATTTAAGATGTTTAGTATCTTGTTCAGAGCAACAATTTATATCATGGCGTTTAAGCAAAATTTTAGCAATTTGATCCAACCTCTTTAACACGCCTCTCATGACTTTACCCTTATATGATTCTCTATACTTTATAAAATATTTCATAGAGGTTCTATCATGTTCTTCCATAACAACAGTTTTTAGATTTTCGGTTTTTCAAAATTTTATGGATTTTCGAGTATATAAGAAAAATAAAACAAGAAAAAAATCAACTAGACAAAGGTAAACTAAACAAGACACAACTAAACAGAAACAAACTAAGCTCGAATAAACTAGACAAGAAAAAATAAAATAAAAATAGAGAGACAGGTAAAGTGTACTCCCCAGGTGTAGAGTTATGCCTCCCCGGCAACGGGCCAGAAAATAGCCTTGATGACCCACACATATAGGGAATCGCAACAGTCTTCGAGGGAAGTAAAACCCAAATTTATTGATTCAACACAAGTGGAGGTAAAGAATACTTATAATCCTTAACAGCTGAGTTGTCAATTCAGCTGCACCTGGAAAACCACTAGTAACAGGGGTAATGTGAAAGCAGTAGTAACATGAGAGCAATGGCAATAGTAACACAGAAGAGATGACACCATAAAATATTCCAATGTGTAGTTGAATTTAGAGCAATGATGATAACAGAAGGACCAGGGTTCCCAGCTATCTACACTAGTGGTAACTCTCCAAATATCATGTGTTGGGTGAAAAAATTACAGTTGGGAAATTGATTATTGTGAGAGCATGACAATGCATCCTATGATAAAATAAAGATTACTATAGTATTTAATTGGGCATTACAATATAATACATATACCGTAATCCAACTATATCTATGACTAATAATCCACCTTCAGGTTATCATCCGAACCCCTTCTAGTATTAAGTTGCAAGCAACAGATTATCACATTAAGTAATGTGTGTAAAGTAAACAATATAATTGTCCTTGGACAAAGGATTGTTGTTTCTCCCTAGTAGCAACAACACATCTACAATCTTAGAGGTTTCTGTCACTCCCCCGGATTACTAGAGGCATGAACCCACTATCGAGCATAAATACTCCCTCTTGGAGATACATGCAACTACTTGATCAGGGTAACTACAAGTACCGGAGAGCATGCAAGATCTTAAATAACAGTAGTATGATAATATGATGAACAATATGATCACAATTCCACAATTTATCGGATCCCAACAAACACAACACCGATTACATCATATGGATCTCAATCATGTAAGGCAGCTCATGAGATCATTGTATTGAAGTACACGGAAGAGAGAGTACCAACTAGCTACAGCCAAGAACCCGTAGTCCAAGGGGGATCTACTCATGAACCATAATGGAGTCAAAGTGGAGGCGGTGGAGTCGATGGATATGGCTCCGGGGGTCAATCACCGTCCCGACAGGGTGCCGGAACAGGAGCTTCTGACCCCTGAAACTTGTCTGGACGATGGCGGCACCGACAGTACTTTTCGTGGACGGAGGCTGGATGTTTTAGGGTTTTTGCGTCGAAGGCATTATATAGGCGGAAGGGCGAGGTTGGTGGCCACCTGGGTGGCCCACACCATGCCATGGCACGGGCCCGCCCTTGGTCGCGCCATGGGGTGGTCTGGCCGCCCTGTGGAGCCTCTTCGTCCCTCCTCTGGACTCCGTCTTTGTTACGGTAAAATATTGACTTCGGATTTTGTTTTGTCCAATTCCGAGAATATTTCTTTACTAGCTTTTCTAAAACCAAAAACAGCAGAAAACAGGAACTGACACTATGGCATCTTGTTAATAGGTTAGTTCCAAAAAATATATAAAAATTCTTCAAAATGTAGGCAAAACATAAGATAGTTGATACAAAACAAGCATGGAGCATAAAAAATTATAGATACGTTTATGACATATCATCCACTACCATCGTGGTGGTCAAACCCGCCGGTGGCATTAGACGTGTTGCCGCCTCCGATTCTGGGGCGCCCGCATATATTTCATATCCCACTGCGGTCGTGACGCTCTCACTACGAATACAACATGACCACTGGCAAGCGTTTCACATTGGAGGTGATGAACCACGTCTTTCTGCCGGAGCACCGGTGGCGTCTAGCGCTCAGAGAAGTGCGCGGCGACCTCTGGGAAGCATTGTGGGTCAATCCCGATGACCCGTACCTGCGTGCCCGCCTCCCCCAAGACGAAGAAGAGCTGCAGAAAGAGGAAGCGATATACCGCTCTCTCTACGAAAAATGGTGCCTTGTCGACCCGTAGGCGCCGCCAGCGTCAACATCGCAGGCGGCCACATCTCTAGGATTGTGTTGTTGTGTTGTTTGTAATATATTTGGAAATCAAATAAAACTTTTCATTGTAAATGGTCGGTGCCCACATTTCTACATCTTACATGACGAATGCAAATGGCCTAACCTACTTGTCGGAGTCGAAGTCGGAATGGTAGTAGCGACGACACATGCATGGTGGCGTCGAAGACGCTGACGGTGAGCCCTCCTTCGCCGTGGTACTTGAAGACAACAATGTTGCCCGCTTCGATCTGGTGGGAGCGGGCGAAGCACTCCTAGCCATTGGCGTGGTACATCTGCTCGAGGTGGTCGAACTGCACCTCGACCTAGTACTTGGTGATCTTGAAACCATTCGCCCGCATAATGACAAGCGGGGGTGGTTTGTCGCCGACTAGGGTCCCAAATCTACGGGGCAGGAGCAGCCTGTCACGCGCCATGCTGACGTGGATGGCCACGACGAACTGGATGCCTGGGCCGACCTCGTAGGGCGACGACGTCGTTGAGGGAGAGCGTGGTGGCGCGTTGCTTTGTCCGCGTCCTCCGCGCCTCCCTCGACGTCCACGGACGGGATGCCCTCCCCTCGATCCATTGCTGCCATGGATAGCTACCGGTAGTGGAGAACGGAAAGGAGAAGGAGGAGAGTATGGTGTGGTGTGGGAGAAGATGACCACGGGCGGCCAGTTAAAAAGAACAGGCATCGGATGCCGACACGAAGGCCAAAGAGATGGCATTGAAGTGCCTAGTCAGGAGGGCAGGGGTCGGGCGGTGCCTGTAGCGGCTGTGGAGAGCATGGCGTCCAGTCAGTCGGTGTGACGTCTCGTCGCCATTGATGGTGTAGGCTGCCGCCGGTCAGCCTTCCGTTAGCGCATATGAAACAACGTCGCGGTGGTTGATGGGTGGGCCAGCGGCACCAGCGAGCAGGACACGCCTTCTGTCCCCGCACGCGTCTGGTCCGACGTAACCGTTTTCCAGTTTTGGTGCACGGATGGATCGAGCCGGAAGCATTCCTCCGGATGGATCGTGCCGCTAGACGTCCCGCGCGTCCGCGAGTTCGGATGGATTGGATCGACCTGATGAAGGATACCCTAAGTGGGATTTAAAGGAGAGAATGGACACATGTGAAGCAAAGAATGAGGGGATCCAGGGGAAAATATCCTCATGGGACGCGAGCGTTCTTAAAAAAAAAAAAAGCTATTCTTAACCACTAAGTTTGTGAAAATGCATGTCACCACCATCCGGCAGGGTCCATGCGTCCATGTCATACTTGACTTATTGCTGTTTTTATTCGGAGAGACAAAAGCTCGTGACTAGATGGATGAAAAGGAGATTCTTTCACCTCCTTCCACGATGCAACCAAATCTGAGAATACTTCGATCTACTTTAGTGATTTTTGTGGCGTGTCACTTTTATAGAAGCATGATACTACGAACACGCCGATTCCACACGCTGGGTTTGACGTCCCGGTCTTATCTCATTGGATCATGTATAAGAGCATCTCCACCTACATAAGACCTGTTCGTACCTTTTGATGGATGAAAATCATCCCAATCGTCCCCCCCCCCCCCCACCCCCCACATATCTTTGGCCGAATTTGTCCTATTTTCCGTCCGGCGAACACAGACCAAAGACAACGCGCTGGGGTTTGCCTTGGGGCTCCAGATGTATTTGCATACAAAAAAGACCCAATGTCAGCCTTCTTTTCGAAACGAAGGGTGAAACCTCCAGCCTCTGCATCGAAAAGATGTATACAACTTTTTTTATTAATTTATTCAACAAATTATAGATAAAGGGCATACTCAAGTTCTTCGCATGGCTTGCTAATCAAAATAGGATTTAGACGGCGGATAGATTGGAAAAGAGGGGATGGCAAAATTGTGGCTTGTGCCCTCTTTGCAAGCAAACCATCGAGACGGTTAATCATCTTTTTGTATCTTGTCGGTATACCATACGGGTTTGGAAGCTCGAAGAGTTGGATAGGCATAAACGACATTGAACCTCAACAATGGCAAGGCGCGGGCCTTCCAATCAAGACTTGGTGGAGCATGATAACAGATGGAGTAATCCCAAACCGGAAAGCGTTGGCTTCCCTAACCTTACTTATCACGTGGGGGATATGGAACGAGAGGAACACCACGGGTCTTCCGCAACAAGCACGCACCGCCGTTTGTTGTGTTAGATAGAATTAAGAATGATGTTCGCTTGTGGGTTTTTACAGGCGTAAAACATTTGGGCGAAATAATGCCGGGAGAGTAGGTTTATTGTAATATTCGCCTTCTTTTCTTCGCTTTGTTTGTCAAACTCTTTTTTAATTAATAGATTGGGGCAAAGCTTTTGCCCCCGTTTTAAAAAAAAACTGAAACCACCACACAACACCTACATACTGGATTACAAGGGTGATCATGCCAGCATGGCCTTATGCCCTAAAAACTTGAAAACCCCCATCAGCTAGACCCCGGGAATATCAGATATCCCGTGAGGCCGTGACACCCTCTAGGCGAAACAAGAGTGCTCATCCGGTCTAGTATACTCTTAGCGAGCACTTTATGTACACGCTACAGAAGTCGTTACCACCATTGGACCACTGCGCCAACTTCAGACAGAGATTCGTAGCCCTCGTCAGTCCTGCCATCGACGCTAGCACGGCGCCAAACAGCCCATCAGCCTCCATTTCAACCCATATCATCCTTCTCTCTCTTCATTTTCTCCCACATCCACTTGTCATCTCTCTCCTTTTATTCTCCCCCACCAACCGCCCATCTCTCTCTTCTCAGCACGTGACACCGAGGGATTTTGCACGAAGAGATGCCTTCTCGCTCAGGAAGACGGAGACAGTGAGATTAGGGAAGAGACAACCCTCCCATCCTTGTCCTTTCTCTAAATGGGCACGTGCAACGCACGTCTTTCAAATATAACATATGTATTTAAAATCCTATTTATTTTAACCGAGTTGATTTTTATGTATTTTTTGTTGCACATAAATAGATGTCATGGACTAACGGAAAACCATGAGCACACAATGACACCAGTTCAAATGGATAATGCACAAAAGTATATTACTATAATAGATTCCAAAATATTACAACTCAATTCCAGCTTAAAGCATCACTTAAAAAAAGCTATTAAGCAACATTATCCACGTTTTACTCTCTGATGAAGGTCCACATCTTTACGTGATCAATAAAATCTCGCTCCATCGCAAAGATACTACACATACTTGGACATAAATATACGCCATATATAATGTGGACCGTGACGGACGTAATCCGACCATACCATACGCATGCACAAACCTAGTAAAACAGTACTTATACCAATCCCACGACAGAATACGCGTACACATACGTGCGTACGGTGTACATGACATGAACAGACGCGCGGAAGTAGCAGCCGAGAGTCTTCCCCGAGCACGACGCATCGTGTGGCCGCCGCGCCCTTAGGACACCAGGGCCTTCTTTGCATGGAGATCGCGGAAGTAGCTGCGGGGATTAGCCTCGAACGCGTCCCGCGGCATGCGCACCCCTCGGCGGCCGGGGGCGACCATCATGCGCCCGCCGCGCCCGCGGGCGCAGCAGCAGCGCCAGCAGCACCGGAGGAAGCAGAGCAGCACGAGGGCCGGGAGCACAACCGTGACCCCGAAGCGCAGCCACTGCGAGAGCGTCTCCGAGCGGGTCTCCGGCGGGAAGAGCTCGTCCGCCTTCTTGGCGAGCGCGGCGAGGAGGCTGGCGAAGAAGGCCGCGAGCGCGGCGGCCTTCGCCTTTATGAGCTCCCACAGGGCCGAAAGGAGGTGCGCGGCGCCGTCCAGGTCGAAGCCGAGGCCGACGTCGCCCAGGGTTCGTGCCATGGCTGCGCCGCTCGGCAGCAGAAGCTTCCTTGCTGCTGCAGGTACCTCCGAGACGAAAGCCATGGCTAGCTATTGCTGAGTGTACTGTCGTTTGGTCTCTGGTGTGAGCGTCGCGAGGGTTGCTGGGTATTAAAGCTGGAGGCGACTGTTCGAAGTTGGAAATTATTAAAGCATTTGGCTGGGAATCTGATCAAAGGGCGCAGCAGGAGACACTCCACTTTTACCCGGTTAATAGGGTGCATATGCGTATCGAGCGTTTTTTAGCAGTTTGACGGGACACCACCACACTGGCTGCACAAAGTCACGAGCTCACTATAGTTGATGGGACGATGGCTGTGCAGCACTCTATGGCCCGGTGTCTAGTCTGTACTAGTCATTCGATCGAACCAAGGGGTCTCTTTGATTCAGACACATAGAAAATGTTTTTTTACAATTTTTAAGTTTTTTAGGACTACTTGTTTTATTATGCTATGTAAGACTCAACTTTGTCTTTTTATGTATTTATACGTGTATCTTCTCAACTTTGTCTATTTATGTATTTTATATATATATATATATATATATATATATATATATATATATATATATATCTCAGTAAAAAATTGAGTCAATTAATTTAAGACGTTGAGTCATGACTGACCGATAGGTGCTACGCCGGGTCATGTATGTTCGGTAGGTGCTAGACACAACAGATTCTTCGAAAACTTCAAGCTATGTTGGCCGGTGGTACTTGGCGGCATGGTGCCGTACAGTACGGGTGGCGACCGCGACATACTTTGGAGATAGTGTGCAGGGAGGTGGTGCTACTTGGCACCGCGGTGGTGTCGGTGGTTGGTGTGTAGAGAGTCGGCGCATCGATCTACATGCTGAAGATGATTTTGCAGAAGATAGTTGAGGCAGCGACATCCAGAATGAGTGCTTGGGCTTCATAGATATGTTAGGCGGATCTGGGCTCCTAGCTTGCATGGGGCAGTTGGGTGTTTGCTAGGTCTCGTTGGGGAGATAGCGATACAGTTATCGGTATGCTCGGTGTTCTGTTTTGGCGATCTTCGTTGTATAATTTTTGTAATGGCTTTACCAGACTTTGTTGTTCTAAAAGTAAATAAAGATTGTCTGCATAGCTTGATGCAGAGGCTGAGGCTTCGCTCCCCCATTTAAAAAAATTAATTAAAATGTAGGAAATGTAAGAAAAAATATTCAGTTGACTCAGAGATTTTTTATTTAGCTTGGCTTTGAGACTTAGGCACAAAAATTATGTTAGAAGATATTTCTTTGATCTGAACTAAAAGCAATTTCTTAATTTATCAAATTAGAAAAGTAATTCTCGGAAAAAAATAGGCCACTTTCACTCAGTCTGAACCATAATTGCGATTATTCTGTCCATGAGAGGTGGGGCTTTGGTCATGTTCCAGTGCATTCTTACCGAGCTGTTAGGGCATCTCCACCTGGCCAACTTATCCGGTCGCCCCAAACTGTTCGTTTGGGTCGGGTCGTAGTCAATTTGCGACCATGGTCCCGTCTGTCCGGCCGATCACGCCCAGCGGCCCGATCCATATGTCTGTCTCCCTCCCGCTGTCACCGGTTGACACCCTCGCGATGGGACGTTAATGACAACATGACGTCGGTTGTCAGCGCCGGCGGCTTCCCGTGCGGCCGGTGTTTCCCGCCATCGTTACCCGCGCATCCCAGGTCGTTTCCCGCCTTCGCCGCGGTTTATAAAAGATGGTCGTCGGCATGGCGGAGACAACAAGCCCCAAAGCAAGAGCAACCAGCAGCCGAAAAAGCGCCAGCCACTAGCAGCCATGCCTCGCCACAAGATCGCCAACTGGACGAAGATCCGGGAGATGTGCCGCACCTGCTACCCGGACGTGGAGGTCGACGAGGTCCACCTCGAGGCCACAGTGTTGGCCCAATGCATGTGCTGGCCTTGGTGGCGCTGCAGCGGGTGGTGGAGACGGCGGCATAGGTGGCCGCCCAATGGGCGGTGACCGACATACACCACGTCGCCGCCAAGGAGGCGATAGAGGCGGAAAGGACGGGATGCGTCGGTCCGATCGAGATGCCCTTAGGGTTACACTCATATTCCATTTGGAATACTAAGGCTAGTCATAGTGGGTAATACTATAACGCATATGATCTAGTGTATAATCTTATCTCTATAATATACATTATTGTATAGTATTATTATATTTTTATTATATTTATTGGTATGTAGAATCTCAATGTAAATTTCTGTATAAGATTTATTTTACAAGTTTTCTAGTTCAATATGCTATGATGATATCACTATCATCTTTCATCATTAATTATAGTGACAAGTCAGATTTTGCCAATGATACCCGCACTATAGCTAGTCTAAAGAAAATTTTAAATGTATTTAGTTAACTAGAGACGCGACCTAACCTAACCTACGCACGCAACCTAACCTAGGCACCGCTGCCAAATTTCTCGCCGCCACCAGAGGAGCCAAGGGAAAAACCCGTAGTTCCAAGGAAGGTGGCGGCGGTGACATGGATATGCCCTACGGGTACCGATGTTAGCATACTTGGTCCAGCCCGACGGAAGGCCCACTCGACGACCTGCCAGGGTCCAGGACGCCCAAGACGTTTCGGCTGCACGAAGCACATATGGACACGGACTCCAAAGCGCACAAGACAAGGATACCTCAAGACTAAAGTTTGAATACAACTTGTAACCAACTCGTATCGGTACCTGAGACCTAACCTCCCCATATATAAAGGCTAGGAGGGGCCAACGAGGAGGGCACGAACGTACAATAGACTCGACTCATACTTTCGCACACGCATCCACGCCAGATCGAATCTGTGCACCCTGTAACCTTCGGTTCCGCCGTAATCAAAGAGCAGACAAGCAGGAGTAGGGTTTTCCCTCCGGGGGCCTGAACCTGGGTAAATCTCGTGTCTCCTGGTTGCTTGTCTGTTAACCGTGCCACAATCTCTAGCATCCCCATCTTCTCCAAAACCCAAGTCCATAACAATGGGCATTGACGAGATTAAACCTCGTCAATTGGCGCCGTCTGTGGGAATTGGGGCTGCTGATTGTGCGGTCATGACCGATCGATCTACAACTCCGCGGCGACGGAGAATCACCTCCTCTTCGGCGCTTTCGACTTCGCCGCCCACTCCGCCGCATGATTCGCGACCACCATCGATTGCGATAACATGTTGTGGTCTTCGGCTCCGACCACCCGGGGCTCCCTCGACATCGACGACCTAAAGCGGCTTTCGGCTGCGGTGACCCGATATATCCTTCGGATGCGACGACCCAGTGTGATCTTCGATTGCGACAATCTTCGGATGCGGAACTCGCTGCCGCCATCGACCCCAGGAACTTGTCGCTGCTACGGCTGTGGTCCGCCGCGTCGATTACATCCGCCGCGTGACTCGTTACCGCGTCAACTTCACCACGACAACCAACAAAGCTAAGTTTCCCTCTACTTAGAGCTGATTTCTTTTTTAACTCGCACTCGAAACACTCGGGGGCTGCGCCCTCTTCGAGTAACCTAATGTGCCATCGGCTCCACGCACTCGAGCACCTCGAACGCGATATCCCGAGTAGCTGATTCTGCCTGATCGTCGAATCCTTGAACTCCGAGTGCCTCGGCAAGGTACTGAGACTAAGGGTAATCAGGCTAACGAAAAGGCCTAGCATACAGTGCAAAAGTGTCGACTCAATCGGCACCAGAATCTTACTGTACAAGCCGACAGGCAAATATTCTTTACAAGATACAAGTACTTCACAATTCTTTATGTTTTCTGCAGCTTACAAGGACATCGACCGCGTCGAGCTATTCTATTAGGTCCTCCAACAGGAGTCGATAAAAGAGCTGGCTACGCCATACAATCAAGACCCGAGTCGAGTCCCTCCTTGGATGGTTGCATCGCTTGATGCTACGAAGACACGACATTGGTCGCTCACCCGACAGAAGCAACGGTGTTGACTTCATCCGCAACGTCGAGTCCTTCCGGCTAAACGCCGCACGACTCCGCCACGTCAACTCCGACTGCATCATCGATTCTTGGCTCCTTATGCATGAGACGCTGACTCGATGCACTTCTGGGTCAGTGATTTGTCCTCGCATGAGTCTCCACTCGAGTCTGCGACTCGACTAGACACTCGGGGGCTACTCCTATCAGGAGCGCTGGTCGCGCACCCGATGTACTTCCGGGTCAGCGGTACGCCCGCGAGATTGTCCACTGCGTCTACAAGATACAAGACTCGAGTCTCTGCCCGAGTCTACGACTCCGCCAGACACTCGGAGGCTACTCCAAACTAGAGAGATGGTCGCGCACACACAAGATCTTCGAGTCCTACGCCGAGTCTACGACTCCACTACGGACTCGGGGGCTACTCCCATAGGGAGGATTGATTCAAGCATCCGAAAAAAAATTGTGTCCTACGGACCTGAAGCAAACAACGGCTGAATTAAAGTCTCTCCTCGAGTCTACGACTCGAACAGACACTCGGGGGCTACTCCCATAGGGAGCGCTGGTCGCGCACCCTATAGTCCATTGTGTTGACTACGTCCATGATGTCGATTCCTTTACAATAGCCGAACAAATTCAGCTGACCCGATGAACTTCCGGGTGAAGTGCTTCGCACTCGACACAACTTTCGACTCCGACATCCAAATACAAAGTTCAAGACAACTAAAGTCTCCACCCGAATCTACGTTTCGGATGGACACTTGGGGGCTACTGACATGGATATGCCCTACGGGTACCCAATGTTAGCATACTTGGTCCAGCCCGACGGAAGGCCCACTCGACGACCCGCTAGGGTCCAGGACGCCCAAGACGTTTCGGCTGCACGAAGCACATATGGACACGGACTCCAAAGCGCACAAGACAAGGATACCTCAAGACTAGAGTTTGAATACAACTTGTAACCAACTCGTATCGGTACCTGAGACCTAGCCTCCCCATATATAAAGGCTGGGAGGGGCCAACGAGGAGGGCACGAACGTACAATAGACTCGACTCATACTTTCGCACATGCATCCACGCCAGATCGAATCTGCGCACCCTGTAACCTTCGGTTCCGCCGTAATCAAAGAGCAGAAAAGCAGGAGTAGGGTTTTCCCTCCGGGGGCCTGAACCTGGGTAAATCTCGTGTCCCCTGGTTGCTTGTCTGTTAACCGTGTCACGATCTCCAGCATCCCCATCTTCTCCAAAACCCAAGTCCATAACAATGGGCATTGACGAGATTAAACCTCGTCAGGCGGGGACCTTCCTCCCCTTGCTGCGGCACGGAGCGGGTCTGTGGCCGTCGAGAGTGCGGGTAGTCGCCTAAACGACAACCGTAGGTTGGGCTGGTGGCGAGCGTCATGAAGGACGGTGATGCTGGGGAGATGAACGGCATGGAGTTCCTGCGGTGGCATGGTCGTCGACATCTGCCCCTGCAAGATCTTCGCCGGTTGGATTGCCTCGATCTCCACCGGTCGGAATTCAGCGGGTGCACGGTCGGTCCTAGCCCTTGTGGCCATATGTGTCCGCCCCTGCCATCGATCTCCACATGTTGTCGTCTAAGCGGCAGGCTGTGGTGATGGCGGCCTGGACTTCCTTCTCCTATGCCGGACATGATGGTGGGGAATCAGGCAGCCGGTCCTGTTGGGTGCTAGCGGGGAAGCATGGGATTTCCGATCTTCCTAATAAAGGTGGCGGTCCTAAGATCCCTCTCAAGCCATGATGGTTTTTTTCTTGTCGCATGTCGTTAGTGATCTGGCCGAGGTCCCAAGTTCCGGATTTCTTCGCTGATGAACTCCAAATGGACGGCATGCCTAGAGTTTGTCGGATCGGATGGATTTCGGTCATGCGTATCCATCTTTTTTCTGACCGTTTGGTTTCAGTGGAAGTGTGCGAAGATCTGTAGTCTGTTGCCATCGTGGGTCATGTATGTAGTCTCATGGTGACGTCTGTCATATAGAAGGGCATGGGAGCCGAAGATCTGAGGATGAGTAAGGGTGGTTTGAGTCCTGGTGATGACGAGGTTTCGGCTAGGTGATTTTTGACTTGGAGAAGCGACAACAACAAGTGGGAGAACACAGGAGGAATTTAGGGTCTAATTTTACAGGGTGAAAGCTCAAGGTCTGTCCTTAGTTGGATGTGCCTGGCAATGACCTTGTTTGAGGCATTGTTTTGTGAGTTCAGACTTTCTCCTGGGTAAAAACCTATGATCAATGATCAGGGCGATGGCGGTGCTTGTGGACTATTTCCTTCTTGGAGGCGTCTCTTTTGGAGAAGTTGCATTTCTGGTGTTGTCTTGGTGGTGGTTGGTTTGCTGCAACAAGGCGTATATCACTATAGCGGGACTTTTCTTATTTGTATTTCTTCTTCTTTTTTCTAGGATATGTGCATCCGTAAGGCCGCTAGGGCATGTGTTGTTGCAGAGACTTGGTGTAATTGGTATCTCCATGATATTAATATATATTCTTTTCCAAAAAAATCTAGAGTGCTCGTAGAAATGTATAGATTTAATTATACATACCAAAGTAAACACATCTAGAGAGTAGGCAATAGAAACAAATACTAGTGCAAACAAAGAGCCGAGAAGAACATATTATTATCTAGGAAGTCAACCTCATCAACAAGATTGCCTATGTATCCTATATCGGTGATGAAGAGAAGTAGTGGTTATTAGAAATATGCCATAGAGGCAATAATAAAGTTGTTACTATCATATTTCCTGTTTTTGATAAATAATTATATTCCATGCTATAATTGTATTAACTAGAAACATAACACATATGTAAATTCATAAACAACATGGTGCCCCTAGCAAGCCTCTACTAGGCTAGCTTATTGATTAATGATGATTATGGTTTCTTAACAATGGTCAAGAGTTATTAATTAATAAAGAGATCATGTCATTAGGAGAATGGCATGATGGCATACACAAACTAAGCAAAGCAATTAGACTGTATCATAATGTTTAAATTGTATAGTTGTTCATTATCAAATGTGTTCCTTAGGCATGAAGTTATGTCACTAGAAGAATACTTTGGAGGCATCAACCGTCACTTTGTAATAGAATGATCGTAAAAGTGTCCCAAGTATCTCAGAAAGTACTTGTTGGGTTGCGTGAATCAAGAATGAGATTTTTCCATCCATGCGACGGAAGTATATACTCTAGTCCCACTTAGTAATGCACATTTTATATCGCTTGCAAGCACGTGAACAATGATTTTGATCATAAGGAATGGTGTGTTACAGTAAAGAGTACTTGGCAAAAATAAGATTGAACTAGGTATGCAGATACAGATACTGATGATAAAATCTCAGGCAAGTAAAATATCGTGATACAAAGGGAATGGAGTCCTTGATATCATGGTTCAACTGATCGGATAGGTGTCTCGATCATGTATACATGTTCTCGAACCCGTAGGGTCACACACTTAGCATTCAGTAATGATGTGGTAGTTACAAGATATTCTTGAGGGTGAGATTTAATATTATTCAGTCTCGGATGGGATTCGGGATAGCATGAGGAGTCTCAAAATGGTCTGGGGATGATAATTCATATAAGAAAAGTGGTTTTCAGGTTTCCAAAGAATTTTGGGATTTACCGATATTGTACAGAGAAGGTTCTACAAGGTTCTTGGGTCCCACGGGCAACTAAGCACATGACCTGAAAGGGGGGCACCCCTGCCTACATGGGATAGTGTGCCATAGTCCGAGAGGCTCATGCGCCAAAGGGAATCAAACCCTAGGGGGTGTATGGGAGGTTCCTAGGGGGGCTTCCCCCCTTGGTTGTCGCCCATCATATTGGTGCGCAAGGCTGCCCCTCTTGGCCGCCATGCCTATATCAAGATAGGGGCGCCTAGGGCAACACAACTTCTAGCCACCGCCCTTCCCCTATACTCCATCTCCTGTGCATCGGTGAAGCCCTGCTCTTGGTAATCTCCACCCGAGCCACCACATTGTCGTAGTGCTAGCCTAGATCCAATATATTGCTCCCTCTCTCTTGGTGGAATGAGAAGGAGTGGTTGCTGCATGATATGTGTGCATATCTTAGAGAAGCTGCTCAGTGCAGTGTTGGATCAGTTGGATCGCTGAGGGAGCGTCTACACCAACCACATTGTTAAAACATTTCCACTTGCGTTCTTTAAGGGTATGAATATGCAATCTCTCTTGTTACTTGCATCTTCTAGATTGGATATTGGTTATTGTTCGCTCTCTCGCGTAGGAATTTTTCGATTCTCTATGTTGCGAATTCCGTTGATAGTATGTGGATCAGGTGTAGTCAAACAAACGACCATGATGTATTCATACATAATTTAGCAGTCAGCCGCACCAAGAGGCTCCTCAGAAACATAATCAGACTATATAATCTCAAGGGATTGGATTTCATAGTCATGCTCTTCTCTTAGATGGCCATGCACAGAGTAGTTGGCATGTGAAGAAGAAACCAATCAAAAAGAACGGAGAACACAAGGGTCACGTGGTGAAAAAAGTGAGCATGGTTAAAAAAAAGTGAGCATGTGTGAAACATGCACACGCACGTCAAAACAAACGATACATATAAAGTTAATGCACCAAATAAAAAAATTAATCTTCTAAAAAAATTCTAACTCGACTCGATTCGTGACACGTGATAGGCACTTAACGTTGTGTGGTGTGGCGAGGCAGGTAGTGGAGGAGTACACCCACTTAATTGATAAACCTTTGTAAACTTTTTAAACCCTCTCTAAACTATTAATATGGGAGTAAACTACCAACTATATGATGTTCGAGCTCTTTAGCAATGCATTGTATCACATGAGCTTACTCAACTAGAATAGTTGTTCACCATCCTAATGTCATGGAAGCTCTCTATGATGTACAGTTCACTGGTTGTATCTGCTAGACCAAACTTAGCGATTAGTGCCTTCCATACCTCTTTTCCATCTATGATGGCATGTACACATCAAAAAAATTGTTGTCAAGAACACTCAGAATGCATCCCATAAAAGCAATATTGGTTTCCTCGAACTTGTTCCAATCCTCGCCAGATATAGTTTCTTTAGGCAAGCCTTTACTAGCCTCGAATACTTTCAGATCTCGCAGCCAGAGCGTGGCATTATACTATCACCTCTTAAGGTGTACTCCTGTAAACTTATCCGGCTTCAGTGCATCGGCCAAGTGTCCCATGTTTAATTCGGGAAATTGTCTATAATAAGATTTTTAGATTGTTGGGTTATTAGACATGATTTTCACAATTAATTTTAGAATATAAATCATGACTATAACAACTACGATGATGTGAAACTTTAACATATTAGATGTACTAATCAACACGAACCGTAGCAATGTATATACAAAAACATCCATAGTATAGCAACAGATCGAACCATGGTACACGTACTCATCGGTTATCAATGAAGTCGTCGTTGGTGCAGAGGTTGTCGACACTTGTCGAAGAATACGACGTTGAAGATGACACGCACGAGGTCCGGCTTGACAACCGGAAAGACACGCTGATGGCGCCTAAGAGCGCTATGTCGGAAAACCCCAAGAGCAAGGTGTGAAGCAGCACAGCAGCAAGTCTTACCTTAGTAAGAAACAAAGGTTATCGAACCAGTAGGAGGAAGCAAACGTCTTAAAGGTATTGCAAGAAACATAAAAACCTACACAACACAAACTCAAGACTTTGCCCCAATGAACAGTGAGGTTGTCAATCTCACCGGTTGCTGTAACAAAGGATTAACTGTATGGTGTGGAAGGTGATGATGGTTTGCAGCAAGTAAACAGTAATAGTGGAAGATGTATCAATGGTAAAGATTGGACCGGGGTCCATAGCTCACTAGAGGTGTTCTACTTAGATAAACAAACATGGCATGCTGGATAAAAAAATTATAGCAGGACAATTTACAGGACTGAGCAAGGCATAATAATGCAACCCCAGACACAAAGATCCTATGAGATTCGATTGGGCAATACAACAATATACATAGACCGCCATCCAACTGCATCTATGACTAGAATTCCACCTTTGGGTTATCATCCGAACCCCCTCCAGTATTAAGTTGCAAGCAACAGACAACTTCTTTAAGCAAAGTGTGTAAGGTAAACAATCCACTTGTTCCATGAACAAGGTACCGTTGTTTTCTCCCTAGTGGCAACAACACATCTACAACCGTAGAGATTTCTTTCACTTCTCTTGATTAAGTAGAGGCATGAATCCACTATCGAGCATAAATACCCCCTCTTGGAGTCACTCGCAACGACCAAGATAGCTACTAACAACAAAGAGCATGCAAGATCACAAACAACACAGACATGATAGAATCAAATAGATAAAACCATTAATCAATCTGACATAGTAATCTCAATATCCATCGGATCCCCGCAAACTCAACGTGCATGATTACAAATAGATTAGATCTTGATCATGAACGGAGCTCACAAGATCTAGACATGAAAGCACAAGGAGGAGATACAAACATCTAGCTACTACATGGACCCGTAGTCCAAGGTGGAACTACTCACGCTTCATACCGGAGGCTGGCATGATGAAGAAGAAGGCCTCCAGGATGATCTCCCCTCCGGCAGGGTGCCGAGAAGAGCTTTAGATCCCCCCGATCTAAGGACAATGGTGGCGGCGGCTACAGACGGTTTCGTGGAATATTGATCGGGTTGCTAGGGTTTCTGCATCGGGGGCTTCTTATAGGCGAAGAGGCAAGGTAGGGGGCACCATGGCGGCTGCACCCCCCAAGCGCGGGGTGGGCCCACCCGCGCGGCCAGGGGGTGTGGCACCCTGGTGGGTCCCCTCCGTCTCGTACTCCGGCTTCGTGTTCCCCACGGTAAAATATTGACTCTGGCTTTTGTCCCGTCCAATTCCAAGAATGTTGATTCTCTGCCTTTCTGGAACCAAAAACAAAAGAAAACATGCAACTAGCATTGTGGCAACTTGTTAATAGGTTAGTACGAGAAAACATATAAAAACAGCTCAAAGTGTGGACAAAGCAAAGCAAAGTAGATAGTAAATAAGCATGGACCATCAAAAATTATAGATACATTTCCGACGTATCAAGCATCCTCAAGCTTAACTCCTGCTCGTCCTCAAGTAGGTAAGTAATAAAAGAATAATTTTTGAGGTGACATGCACCATCAAAACCAAGATCAAACCATTTGCAAGCATTTAAAGCTAGGAAAAAAGAACTCTAAACATGTGCGTGAAAGATGGAGTTCTAAGAATAAGACAAAGTAACTATGCATGCAACATGAAAGGCTACTGATGACCCACAAGTGTAGGGGATCGCATAAGTCTTCGCGGGTAGTATTACCCAATTTATTGATTCGACACAAGGAGAGCCAAAGAATACTTGCAAGTCTTAACAACTGAGTTATTAGTTCAGCTTTACCTGGAAATAGTTCTTTCTCACAGAAGTTTATCAGTAGCAACAGTTTGTAATAGTAACATCAAAGCAACAGCAAGAGCAAAATAGGAGCAATGGTAATAGTAACGGTAATAGTAGGATTCGAGTGTGGTAGGCATAGGTATGGATGGACGGGCATTGCATGGACGAGTCTAAACATGTAACTTCAAGATCTAGGACATTGCAGATAAATAATAACAAGCATCCAAGTACTAAACAATCCTAGGCATGTGCTCCAAATATAGTCATACGTTCTCGCAATGAGAACTTGCACAAAATCTTCTGTCCGGCCATCCCGTGGCAGCGGGGCCTCTAGGAAACTACTGGAAATTAAGGTGCTCCTTTTAATAGAGCACCCGAGCAAAGCATTAACACTTCGTGAACACATGTGATCCTCACACCACAGCCATCCCCGGTTGTCCCAATTATTGTCACTTTGGGGCCTTTGGATCCGGACAATGATATGTGTACACAACTTGCAGATAAGATCAAAAACAATACTATCATAATGATTCAATAATAAGTTCAAATCTGATATCATGGAACTCGGGCCCTAGTGATAAGCATTAAGCACAACAAGTTTCAACAAAGTCAAATAGCACTAATAGAGATACTAGGCACTATGACCTAACAGATCTTATTCGATTACATGATAGAACTCATCCAATCCCTACCATCCCCAAGCCTATAGTGGGGGATTACTCACTCATGGATGAGAGAAACATCGGTGGTTGATGGAGATGCGTTGGTGATGACGATGGCGATGATCCTCTCCAAATTCCCCATCCCGGCAGGGTGCCAGAACAGAGTTTCTGGATCCGAATCCTGGTTTCTGGTGGCGGCGGCGGAGCGGAACTCTTTCTGGAAAACTATCAAACCCCCCTCGGTTTTTAGGTCGAAAGGCAACTTATAGGCGCAGAGGAAGATCGAGGGGTGCCTGGGGTAGCTGCACCCCCTCTAGGCGCGGGGTCAGGTGGGCCCGTGCCTGGGGTGGGTGTGGGGCCCCTAGGACTCCTCTCCGTCTCTCCTTCTGGCTCCGTGGATCTTCTGGTGAAATATAATTTTTGGCATATTTTCCGGGATTTTTCCTGATAGTTGATTTTCTGCACAAAAACAAGACACCAAGGTAATTCTGCTAAAAACATCGTCAGTCCGTGTTAGTTGTATCCAAATCACACAAGTTTAGAGAAGAAACAATAGCAAAGTGTTCAAGAAAGTAGATACGTTTTGGACGTGTCAACTCCCCCCAAGCTTAGCTTATTGCTTGTCCTCAAGCAATTCAGTTGAAAACTGAGTGTGATAAAAGAACTTTCACGAACACTTTGCTTCATATGATGTATATATTCTCAACACATGAGTAGATGCTTAGACAGTTCATAATAAGAAGTATGCAACTAAGTCTACTCAATAGTCATTGCAAGCTATGAAGAGAAACCAACTCAATAATAATAAGTAGCATGAAACATAAACATAAGAAACATTGCAATGCTCATAATAAGGTAAGATAGAGTGGTATCTCGCTTGCCTTTGTTTGAAGAGCACAATAAGAATGTCAAGGCACCTCTGAAGTTCAAGTGAAGACTAGAGGTAAAGATATCAGAGATACAAGCATCAAAGTCATGACATAATTAACCAAGTTTTGGAACAAACACAAGAATGACAACTATGCTCTCAAGAAGGTGCTCATAGAATAAGTGGTGACTCAACAAAATTGTGAAAACGGTTTTGTGAAGGTTTTAATGACTTCCCAATGTTGAAAGGAAGGTACTCATTAGCTTTGAGCTCTCATTGCCCCTATCATAGGAATCTTCATGTGGTTAAGGTGAAAGTGAGGTCCACTCTGAATCATATGCTTGACAGATCATAAACTGGAAATCCCAAGTCCCTTGAGTATGAGGGTCGCTCCGCATGCTACTCAACTTTGGTCACCTGAAAGTTCTTATCATTGTAAATACATGCATATCATCGAGAACCGCCAACAGGGTACCCCTTGCACATGGTACAGGATCTTTCCCATAACCAAAATGACAAGGCAAGCAGACAATGAGAATCTCGGCAATATTTTTATTTACCATATGCATAGATTTTTATTGAGGATGCTTCATAGATGCTCATTATGGTGATGCTGCAAGTTTCCACCATGATTAGGCATGGCTTAGGCTAGCGGCTCAGGCGTTTCTCTAACACAATGTATAAACTCCATGAACTCACAACCTCCCCTTTTATTTCACATCGTCGACATCCGTCAACAAAAGAGCAAAGAATCAACTAGATGAGATATCCAACAAGTGTTGAAAGCGTTCCCCATGACAGCACGGTTCTGCTGACTCCTAGCATATGATAAACAAGCATATAACTTTCATGGACTAGTCACAATGGTTCAAGATTATTAAGCGCAAGGAATAAAGTGTGACATCAAGTTCGTGATAGCTTTACTAACAAACTTTTTCAAAACAGACAAACATTTTTATTTTGGAAGGAAACACAGCATATATAAAATATGCACTGAAGTAGCAAATGATGCTAATGGGTAGGTATGGTGGACACAGGTGGCAATATTGGTTTTGGGGAGTTGGAAGTGTAGGGGTTCGTAGCATGGAAAACAAAAATTTTCTATCGCATACAAACAAACAAGCCAAGATCTATCTACTAGATTGTAGCAACGAGTCGATGGAATAACTCACCCTCGAAGATTCCAAAGTGTTTAACGAGAGCAGATTCTCGTGGGTGATGTAGTCGTACTCTTTCCGATCTCAAGATCGCGTAGACGATCCTTCCGGCGCCGCGTTCCCGCAGCGCTCCCGCAGTCGGTCACACGTTCGGTACTCGACGAAGACCTTCCTCTCCCTTGTTCCAGCAGGCAGCGGAGGTTGTAGCACTCTCCTCGCGATTCCGGCAGCACAACGGCGTGGTACCGGAGGTAGAGGGGAGATCCCGCAGGGCTTCGCCTTAAGCCGGTGCGAGTATGGTGGAGTTTATGAGAGAGGCTATTAGTGGTCTAGTAATTAGACACACCAATTAGAGGGCTCTAAACCAATTAGAAGGCTCTAAACCGAAACAGCTCTAAACCGGGGTCTAGGTCTAGTTTCTAGTTTAGAGGATAGGAACTTGTGTGTACTAGGAGGGGAGCCCTGCCCCTCCTTATATAGGTGGGAGGGCTGGCTGCGCCATGGGGAGGAGAGTCCCTCCCCAAGTCGGCTTGGTGGGGCGCCGGCCAAGGGAGGAGTCCTCCCCCAATTCGGCCTCCACCAATCCTCCTCTTTTCCCACTTCCCAAAATTGGCAGTTTGACTTTCAAATTAGCCGTTTGACTTTTCCAATTTAGGAATTAAATAAACCCTTTATTTTGGACAGCGAGAACACCTAGTACATGATGCAATCATTCCAACTTGCAATGACACATTCATGTACCCCTTCCCCCCCGGAGTGCCGGACATTCCGGGACCTTCTAGAATGTTCCCGATGAAAACACCGGAACCATTCCCCAACTCCGAAATGGGACTTTCCTTATATGAATCTTATTCTCCGGACCATTCCGGATCACCTCGTGATATCCCGGATCCCATCCGAGACTCCGAACAACATTCGGTCTCTTTCTCATAATACCATAACTACTCAAACAACGTCGAATCCTTAAGTGTGTCTCCCTACGGTTCGTGAATTATGCGGACATGATCGAGACACTTCTCCGAACAATAACCAATAGAGGAATCTGGAAATTCATATGGCTCCCACATATTTCTACGATTACTTTGCGATCGAATGAACCACTTACATACGATACCAATTTCCCTTTGTCTCACGATATGTTACTTATCCGAGGTCATGATCGTCGGTATCTCTGCATACCTAGTTCAACCTCGTTACTGATAAGTACTCTTTTCTCGTTCCCGTGATATGTGATCCCTTGTGACCAAGTCACATGCTTGCAAGCTAATTGGATGACATTTCACCGAGAGGGCCCAGAGAATATCTATCCGTCATGTGGATGGACAAATCCCACTCTTGATCCATGTGTTTCAACCAATACTTTCCGAACACCCAATGCCACTTTTATAGCCACCCTGTTACGGTGTGGTGTTTGATGACATCAAAGCATCCATCCAGTAAAGGCAATATGCATGATCTCATGGTCGAAGGAATTAGGTTACTATGTATCAGAAAGCATATAGCAATTGAACTATTGAAATGACTTGATCTTTATGCTACGCTTGTCTATAGGAGTATGTCCACCATATCATTCTCCTAACGATATGATCTTGTTGTTGATAACATCTCAATGTTCATGACAAAGAAACCACATCATCAATCAACCAACAAGCTAGTGAAGTATAGAGGCCATACTAGGGACTTCAAATTAAGTTTACAAATCACACAAGTATTAATGGTTTCCTTGTCAATACTATTATAGCATGAATGTAAACATTTATCATAAACACAAAGATATATAATAATAACTACATTTATTATTACCTCTAGGGCATATCTCCAACAGTCTCCCACTTGCACTAGAGTCATCTAATCTAGATTACATGGTAATATACCGAACACCCATGGCAGTTTGGTGTTGGTCATGTTTTGCCCTCGGGAGAGGTTTAGTCAACGGATCCGCCACATTCAGATCTGTGTGTACTTTGCAAATCTTTATATCCCCATCCTGGATATGTTTTCGAATAGCGTGGAAACGCAGCTTGATATGCTTCAGCTTCTTGTGTGACCTTGGTTCTTGCGCATTGGCTATGGCGCCCATGTTATCACAGTAGATAGACATTGGGTCCAGCGCACTAGGAACCACACCCAGCTCTGTAATGAACTCTTTCATCCATATCGCTTCTTGTGAAGCCTCCGAAGCAGCCATGTATTCCGATTCAGTTGAAGATCTCGCCACAACGCTTTGCTTTGCACTCCTCCAGCTAACTGCTGCACCATTCAAAATAAATACGTATCCAGATTGTGATTTAGAATCATCCGGATCGGTGTTCCAACTAGCATCGGTGTAACCATTAACAACGAGCTGTTCATCACCTCCATAAGAAAGAACCATATCCTTAGTTCTTCTCAAGTACTTAAGGATGTTTTTGACCGCTGTCCAATGATCCACTCCTGGATCACTTTGATATCTGCTAGTTAGACTAACAGCATATGCGATGTCGGGTTTAGTACATAGCATGGCATACATTAGAGATCCTATGGCTGAGGCATAGGGAGTCTTACTCATCTTTTCTCTATCTTCTGCCGATGTCGGACTTTGAGTTTTACTCAAGGTCGTATTGGGCAACATGGGCAAGAACCCTTTCTTGCTATCTTCCATTCCAAACCTCTTTAGAACTTTGTCCAAATATGTACTTTGTGACAATGATATTTGGCGTTTCGATCTATCTCTATAAATCTTTATGCCTAATATGTAAGCTGCTTCGCCAAGATCCTTCATTGAAAAACTATTATTCAAATATTCCTTGACACTATTAAGAAGGTCTACATCATTCCCAATCAATAATATGTCATCCACATATAGTATTAAGAACGCTACAGAGCTCCCACTCACTTTCTTGTAAATACAAGCTTCTCCATAAGTTTGTATAAAACCAAAACTTTTGATTACCTTATCAAAACGTTGATTCCAACTTCGGGATGCTTGCTTCAATCCATAGATGGACCGTTGAAGCTTGCATACCTTGTTAGCATCTTTAGGATCGACAAAACCTTTGGGTTGCATCATATACAACTCTTCATCAATGTCTCCATTGAGGAATGCTGTTTTGACATCCATCTGCCATATCTCATAATCATAATATGCAGCGATTGCTAACATAATCCTCACAGACTTTAGCTTCGCTACCGGTGAGAAAGTCTCATCGTAGTCAACTCCTTGAATTTGTCGAAACCCTTTTGCGACAAGTCGAGCTTTATAGACAGTAACATTACCATCAGCATCTGTTTTCTTCTTGAAAATCCATTTGTTCTCGACAGCCTTCCGGCCATCCGGTAAGTCCACCAAAGTCCATACTTGGTTTTCGTACATGGATCCAATCTCGGATTTCATGGCTTCTTGCCATTTATTGGAATCTGGGCTCATCATCGCTTCCTCATATGTCTCGGGGTTATCGGTGTTGTCCACCAACATGACATTCATAACGGAATCATACCAATCTGGAGTGGTACGAGTTCTCGTTGACCTCCGAGGCTCTGTAGTAACTTCAACCGAAGTTTCATGATCACCATCATTAGCTTCCTCTCTTATTGGTGCAGGCACCACAGGAACTTCTTCCGGTGCTGCGCTACTCGCAATTTCGAGAGAAGGTTCGACAACCTCGTCGAGTTCTACTTTCCTTCCAGTCACTTCTTTCGAGAGAAATTCCTTCTCTAGAAAGGATCCATTCTTAGCAACGAAGATTTTGCCTTCGGATCTATGATAGAAGGTATACCCAACAGTTTCCTTCGGGTATCCTATGAAGACGCATTTTTCCGCTTTGGGTTCAAGCTTGTCCGGCTGTAACTTCTTTACATAGGCTTCGCATCCCCAAACTTTAAGGAACGACAATTTAGGTTTCTTCCCAAACCATAATTCATACGGTGTCGTTTCAACGGATTTAGACGGTGCCCTATTTAAAGTGAATGCGGCTGTTTCTAATGCATAACCCCAAAATGATAGTGGCAAATCTGTAAGTGACATCATAGAACGAACCATATCTAAGAGAGTTCGATTACGACGTTCAGACACACCATTACGCTGTGGTGTTCCCGGCGGTGTCAACTGCGAAAGTATTCCACATTTCTTCAAATGCTCGCCAAACTCGTAACTTAGATATTCACCTCCACGATCAGATCGTAGAAATTTAATCTTCTTGTTACGTTGATTCTCTACCTCACTTTGAAACTCCTTAAACTTCTCGAAAGTTTCGGACTTATGTTTCATAAAATAGATATACCCATATCTACTCAAGTCATCCGTGAAGGTAAGAACATAACGATAACCACTGCGCGATGCTACACTCATTGGACCACACACATCGGTATGTATGATTTCCAATAAGTCTGTAGCTCGCTCCATCATACCAGAAAATGGAGTCTTAGTCATTTTACCCATCAGACATGCTTCGCATCTTTCAAGTGATTCAAAATCAAGTGATTCAAGAAGTCCATCGGAATGGAGTTTCTTCATACGCTTCACTCCAATGTGACCAAGACGACAGTGCCACATATAGGTCAAATTATCGCTTGATTTCAAACGTTTAGCCTCAATGTTATTAATATGTGTATTTCTACTATCGAGATTCAATATGAATAGACCATCTATCAAAGGTGCATGTGCATAAAACATATTACTCATATAAATCGAACAACCATTATTCTCGGATTTAAACAAGTAACCGTCTCGCAATAAACAAGATCCCGATATAATGTTCATGCTCAACGCAGGCACCAAATAACAATTATTTAAGTATAAAACTAATCCCGATGGTAGATGAAGAGGTAGTGTGCCGACCGCGATCACATCAACCTTTGATCCGTTTCCCACGCGCATCGTCACCTCGTTCTTCACTAGCTTCCGTTTATTCTGCAGCTCCTGTTTCGAGTTACAACTATGAGCAACCGAACCAGTATCAAATACCCAGGCACTACTACGAGTACTAGTGAGATACACATCAATAACATGTATATCAGATATACCTTTCTTCTTGATGTTGCCGTTCTTCAAATCCGCCAAGTACCTTGGGCAATTCCGCTTCCAGTGACCTTCTCCCTTGCAGTAAAAGCACTCAGTATCAGGCTTGGGTCCAGCCTTGGTCCTCTTCGTCGGCGTGGTAACTTTCTTACCACCCTTCTTGAAGTGTCCCTTCTGCTTAGACTTGCCTTTCTTGAATTTGGTGGTCTTATTGACCATCAACACTTGGTGCTCTTTCTTGATCTCCACTTCTGCAGATTTTAACATAGCAAATAGTTCTGGCAACTCTTTGTTCATGTTCTGCATGTTGTAGTTCATCACAAAGTTCTTGTAACTTGGTGGTAGTGATTGGAGGATGCGGTAAACTCCCAAAGTATTAGGAATCACTATACCCAAACTTTGAAGTTTATTTGCGTGCCCAGACATTTTAAGCACATGCTCACTGACGGAGCTACCCTCTTCCATCTTGCAGTTAAAGAACTTTTCAGAAGCTTCATAACTTTCAATTGCCGCATGAGTCTCAAAGATTAATTTGAGATCCTCGACAATATCATATGGATCTGACTCTTCAAACCTTTTCTGAAGCTCCGATTCTAAACCATACAAGATAGCACACTGAACTATGGAGTACTGATTCTTCCGAGCGAGGTAAACATTCTTTACTTCATCGGTAGCATCAGCTGCAGGTGGGTCACCTAGCGGTGCATCCAGCACATAGGTCAAATTACCAGCTGTGAGGACAATCCTCAAATTGCGGAACCAATCCGCGAAGTTGCTTCCATTGTTTTTCAACTTTTCTTTCTCTAGGAACGCATTAAAATTGATGGTAGGGGCTGCCATTGATCTACAACATATTTGCAATAGTTTAGACTAAGTTTATGACAAATTGAGTTCAAATTAATTAATGAAATTAAACTAGGTGAACTCCCACTCAAAACAACATCCCTCATTTGTTTTAGTGATCACACGAACCAAATCCACTACATCAACACCGATCATCACGAGAGCTGATATAGTTTTAATGGCGAACAATCATCATGTTCATCATATCTACTATATGATTCATGCTTTGCCTTTCGGCGATCCGTGTTCCTGAGGCCATGTCTGTACATGCTAGGCTCGTCAAGATCAAACCTTAGCTTCCGCATAAGCAAATCTGGCTTGCTTACGTTGTAGTCACCCGCGGAATCAAAGACACCCGATCATCACGTGGTGCTTCGAAGCAGCAAGCTTTGGCAACGGTGCATACTAAGGGTGAACACTTTTAGAACTTGAAATTTATGTGCATGAGGGATCATCTTATAATGCTACCGTCGTCTACTAAGCAATACAAGATGCATAAAGGATTAACATCACATGCAATTCATAATATGTGATATGATATGGCCTTTCTTCTTTGTGCTTCCGATCTCCATCTTCAAGCACGAACATGATCTCCATCATCACCGGCATAGCATCAAGGTCAATGACGCTTCTTCATGGTTGTCGTCCGCCAACTTCAACTATTACAACTATTTTGAATAGACACGCAGGCCTTAACAGAAATTAAAGACAACCATATGGCTCCTGCCGGTTGCCAACTTACAATAAGGATCATTGCATACATCAAATATAATCACAATCATGGCCATATCACATCACTGCACACTCCTGCAAAACAAAGTTAGACGCTTCTACTTTCTTTGCATATTTTACGTGGTTTGGGGCTTTCCATAAGTGTCGTTCTAACTTACGAACAAGAACCACAACATTGATACTAGCATTGTTGATCACCCGTTGTAAATTGGATCTTTACTATGCTAGGAGAAACAGGCACCCGCAAAGCCACTTATGCAAAACGAGTTGCATGTCAAGCGTGGAGCAAGTCTCATGAACGATGTCATGTAAGGTTAGCCCGGGCCGCTTCATCCCAACATACCGCAAGATGCAAAGTACACAAAAAGCAATCTACAATAAAAGCATCAACGCCCACAATGACCATTGTGTTCTACTCGTGCAACAGATCTACATATAGACACGGCTCTGATACCACTGTAGGGGTTCGTAGCATGGAAAACAAAAATTTTCTATCGCATACAAACAAACAAGCCAAGATCTATCTACTAGATTGTAGCAACGAGTCGATGGAATAACTCACCCTCGAAGATTCCAAAGTGTTTAACGAGAGCAGATTCTCGTGGGTGATGTAGTCGTACTCTTTCCGATCTCAAGATCGCGTAGACGATCCTTCCGGCGCCGCGTTCCCGCAGCGCTCCCGCAGTCGGTCACACGTTCGGTACTCGACGAAGACCTTCCTCTCCCTTGTTCCAGCAGGCAGCGGAGGTTGTAGCACTCTCCTCGCGATTCCGGCAGCACAACGGCGTGGTACCGGAGGTAGAGGGGAGATCCCGCAGGGCTTCGCCTTAAGCCGGTGCGAGTATGGTGGAGTTTATGAGAGAGGCTATTAGTGGTCTAGTAATTAGACACACCAATTAGAGGGCTCTAAACCAATTAGAAGGCTCTAAACCGAAACAGCTCTAAACCGGGGTCTAGGTCTAGTTTCTAGTTTAGAGGATAGGAACTTGTGTGTACTAGGAGGGGAGCCCTGCCCCTCCTTATATAGGTGGGAGGGCTGGCTGCGCCATGGGGAGGAGAGTCCCTCCCCAAGTCGGCTTGGTGGGGCGCCGGCCAAGGGAGGAGTCCTCCCCCAATTCGGCCTCCACCAATCCTCCTCTTTTCCCACTTCCCAAAATTGGCAGTTTGACTTTCAAATTAGCCGTTTGACTTTTCCAATTTAGGAATTAAATAAACCCTTTATTTTGGACAGCGAGAACACCTAGTACATGATGCAATCATTCCAACTTGCAATGACACATTCATGTACCCCTTCCCCCCCGGAGTGCCGGACATTCCGGGACCTTCTAGAATGTTCCCGATGAAAACACCGGAACCATTCCCCAACTCCGAAATGGGACTTTCCTTATATGAATCTTATTCTCCGGACCATTCCGGATCACCTCGTGATATCCCGGATCCCATCCGAGACTCCGAACAACATTCGGTCTCTTTCTCATAATACCATAACTACTCAAACAACGTCGAATCCTTAAGTGTGTCTCCCTACGGTTCGTGAATTATGCGGACATGATCGAGACACTTCTCCGAACAATAACCAATAGAGGAATCTGGAAATTCATATGGCTCCCACATATTTCTACGATTACTTTGCGATCGAATGAACCACTTACATACGATACCAATTTCCCTTTGTCTCACGATATGTTACTTATCCGAGGTCATGATCGTCGGTATCTCTGCATACCTAGTTCAACCTCGTTACTGATAAGTACTCTTTTCTCGTTCCCGTGATATGTGATCCCTTGTGACCAAGTCACATGCTTGCAAGCTAATTGGATGACATTTCACCGAGAGGGCCCAGAGAATATCTATCCGTCATGTGGATGGACAAATCCCACTCTTGATCCATGTGTTTCAACCAATACTTTCCGAACACCCAATGCCACTTTTATAGCCACCCTGTTACGGTGTGGTGTTTGATGACATCAAAGCATCCATCCAGTAAAGGCAATATGCATGATCTCATGGTCGAAGGAATTAGGTTACTATGTATCAGAAAGCATATAGCAATTGAACTATTGAAATGACTTGATCTTTATGCTACGCTTGTCTATAGGAGTATGTCCACCATATCATTCTCCTAACGATATGATCTTGTTGTTGATAACATCTCAATGTTCATGACAAAGAAACCACATCATCAATCAACCAACAAGCTAGTGAAGTATAGAGGCCATACTAGGGACTTCAAATTAAGTTTACAAATCACACAAGTATTAATGGTTTCCTTGTCAATACTATTATAGCATGAATGTAAACATTTATCATAAACACAAAGATATATAATAATAACTACATTTATTATTACCTCTAGGGCATATCTCCAACAGGAAGCACAGGTAGAGCACATACTCAGTGCAAGTGAAGGCTAGCAATAGAGAGGGAGCGACAAACGAGAGAGCAATAACTGTCATAATCATGCTTGCAGCAAAATAGGACTAATTATGGCATAAAAGTGATACAAGAGCTCTGAGGCAAAATAAATCATCGAGGCTTACTATCTATTGATTAGTCATATGCATGCGTAAGCATGTGCCAAGTCGATTCACATGAACAGTCGGAGAAGGATACCACAATGTCATACCAAAGTATGAATAAAACAATGCAAACAAACATTCATATGACATGCTACAAACTATTAGCAAGCTGAAGCTAATCATAGACAAGCAAGAACTACTAAGCATCCATAATGACATACACCTTACACAAATAGGCTAGGCATGCTCACAATGATGAGTATATGTACAAAAATGAAACAAATAGAGTTCGTTACCAGCCTCCTACCACACCTCGAGTTGTCTTAATCTTCATTATTGCCCTTCACTTGTGTGACTTGAATAATAACATGAAAACCAGAATCCACTAAGGACGGCTGAACCCTGCAAAGAACTCACAAAACCAAAGAAGAACAACAAATATTTTTGGTGTTTTCGATTTTTTAGAAACAAGCAAACAAAGAAAAACCAAACAAAAACAAAACTAACCAAACAAAGCAAAATATTTTTGGAATTTTCTTTTAAGGCAAACCAAACCAAAGAAACAAAGAAACAAACCAAGAGAAACAATGAAAATATTTTTGGTATTTTTGTGTTTTTGAGAAAGAAGCAACAAGAACCAAAAATAAAGCGAAACAATGGATATACAAAGAACTGACCGAACATGATATATATATATATATATGAGTGTGACGTCGGTATACCTCCCCCCAAGCTTAGGCTTTTGGCCTAAGTGGGGCTCAATCCCATGGTGCCCAAGTAGATGCACCTCCGTAGTATGTCGAGGAAGCTCCCTCGTCCTGGTACGAGCTCGAGGCCTCCCCTGTGTAGTGTACTATGGGGTCATATGAGGGCGCTTCCTCCTGATAGTGCCCGTGGAAGTTGAGAGAGCGCAGCTTGTCATACATCTTTGCCTTCGAGCGTGTCCAAGGTCCCTGAGAAATACTGAACAAAGTGGTTTGGGGTAGAGGGATCTCTCTCTCTCTCTTCCCCGTTAATAAACAACATTCTATAAACCAAGTTCTCAAGAGTAGAGCTAGTGGTGACAAAGTGGTGTGCCTTCATGGCAGCAAGATCAAGCCTGTGAGGAGCCAAAACTGTATCATGTGGGTCAACAGCAATGTTCAAGGCAGCAGCAATACGAGTAGCAATAATTCCCCCATAAATGGGTCCCTTAGCAGCTAAGCGACGAGCAATGAGGGAACCAAGATTATACTTATCCTCACTGTTGAGCGCAGAAGCTAAGAAGGCCAATTGATAGTTGGAAATATTACTAGTGTTCTCCCTACCAAGAACACTGGTGGTAAGATAGTAGGCAAAGAACCTGATGGCTGGAAGTTGAATATTCTTTATCTTCCCTCGTTGAGCTCTGCGGTCATCATCATTGGTTATTCCTTGTTAAAGCTCCAACAAATCAGCTAGAAGAGTTGGAATCTTCTTTGATGACCCAGTTGTACCAAGTCCCAGGGCCTTGCAAAATTTCTTCAAAGTCATAGAATGAGCCCTGCCATAAATTTTGAAAGACACAGAGGGCTTGAACATGTTGTTAGTAAAGGAGAAACTCTCCACAAATGTTTTAGTAAGCAAATCATATTGTTCACTCTCATCATGTATGTAACTTGTTAGACCAGCCCTTTGAATCAAAGTCATAAAATCATTAAGAATCCTAGCAGCTTGCAAGAAGGTTTGGCAAGGAAAGGTGGAGGGGTGCGCATCCCCTTCATCTCCCTCGTCACCAAATCGCGGAGTGATGAGATCCTCATTGTATGAGGGTCTAGTACTCGTAGATGACCTTGGAAGACTTGTCCTCCTGGGTGCATCACTCTCAAATATATCACCAAATGTGTGATGGTCCATGACTTCACTTTTCTAAAATTTTAAACAACCATCAAACCAAGTGATTTCTAAGTTGATAAATGATGAGCAACTACTATAGGAACTTGCTAGAGTACAACACATGCATCAAAACAAAGTTTCTAAGCATAGAACAAGCATGCAAGCTCAAACAACCTGTCACCTATAGCATCACAATACTCAAGATACAATCTACCAATCACAAATCTAATTGGACAAGTGGAGGAGGCACATACCAAGGAGCAATCCCTCAAAAATCATCACTTGAGATGGGATGAATAAGGAGATCGAAAATCACGAGCAAGAACAGCAAGAACTCGAGCTTGAGAAAGTTTTCCGGTGTTTTTCGGGAGAGAGAAAGAAGGTGGCTTTGAGGAGGCAGCCTGGAGGAGCCCAGGTGGGCCAGACCTCTCCCAGGCGCCACCCCCTGGTAGGCCGCGCCTACCATGGGTGTGGTGCCCTAGGGTGGCCCCTGGGTCACCTCTGGTGCCTCACTGCCACTTTTTTCGAGGAAAAATTTATTTTGAATTTTCTGGGATTTTTTGGGAAACTTGATTTTCTCGCAGAAACAGTTTTTTCAGAAGAAGCAAAAGCAAACCAAAAACCAAACTACAGCAGCTCTAAGAAACTTAAACAAGCAAACAAATAGCAAAACTAAAACTAAAGCAAAGACTAGGAAGGAGAAAAGTAAAAAAGAAAGCAAGTATAACCACAGTGGAAACATTATTTTGTTCATTAAAATCCTTTTGTTAACAAGGTTGATCAAGTCTTGTTACCAAAACAATCTTATTTAAAACAAAACTTTGCATTCCACAAGGTGATTATGTTACCTCATACTTGATAGCAATGGTCCCAATCATAATAGTTTCAAAATTTCCTTGTGGAATGGGACAATATATTTCTCCAACCTTGATGCCCTCAACATTTTCAATGGAATTCAGGCAATAGATTTTAACAACCTTCTTGGGGAAATAGACAGTGTGCTCTTTGTCATTAATATTGAATGTTAATTTTCCTTGATTGCAATTGATGACAGCACCTGCAGTATTAAGAAAAGGTCTCCCAAGAATAATAGACATGTTATCATCTTCAGGCATTTCAAGCACAACAAAATCAGTTAAAACCATACAATTATGAGCAACTTGAACAGGAACATCCTCACATATACCAACATGAATAGTAGTTTACTTATCAGCCATTTGCAAAGATATATCAGTTGGTATCAACTTTTCTAGCTGGAGCCTCTTGTAGAGAGAAAAAGGTATAACACTAACTTCAGCTCCCAAATCACATAAAGCAGTTCTAACATAATTATTCTAAATGGAGCAAGGAATAGTTGGTATACCTGGATCACCAAGTTTCTTTGGAATCTTACCATTGAAGGAATAATTAGCAAGTAGGGTAGAAATCTCCTCATTAGGAATCTTCTTTTTACTAGAGACAATATCCTTCATATACTTTGAATAAGGAGGCAACTTAATAGCATCAGTCAAAGGAATTTTCAAAAATAAAGGTTTCATCCACTCACAAAACTTGTTGTAGTGTTCTTCCTCCTTTGACTTGTGTTTCTTACCTGGAAAAGGCATAGGTTTCTTCACCCAAGGTTCTCTCTCACTACCATGTTTCTTAGGAATAAAATATTCCTTAGTGTACCTAGTGTTCTTAGTGTGCTTCTCAGGTTCTTCCTCAACTTCCTCCTTATCAGGAGCATCATTATTATTACCACTCTCAGTTTCAGCATCAGAGACAGATAAACTATAGGATCTACAACAGGTTCAAGTGGTTCCTCAACTACTTTATGTTTCTTTTTCTTCCTCTTACAAGGACTACCACTATCTTCACCTTGTTGGGAATCATGCTCTATTCTTTTAGGGTGTCCTTCAGGATATAAAGGGTCTTGAGTAGCTATACCACTCCTAGTTCTAATTCCATAAGCATGTTTATTTCCTGAGGCATTAACTAGCATATCCTTTTGTACCTTAACAAGTTGATCAAGTTGAGTTTGAACCATTTGAAAGTGTTTACAAAGCATTTTAATATCATTAGAAGTTCTTTCCACAATATCTTTCAACTCATGGATAGCTCTAGAGTTTTCCAATAAATGATTCTGAACTTGTTTATTAAAATTACCTTGTTTAACAATAAATGTGTCAAGTTCCTCTAAACATTGATCAGGAGGCTTACCATAAGGAATATCACCTTCATTAAATTGGAGAGAGTGTACCTCAATAGTAGATGAGTGGGGAATTGGCTTACATAATTCTTCTATAGGAGGTAGATTCTTCACATCTTCAAATCTAATACCTTTCTCCTTTAGACACTTCTTAGCTTCCTTCATCACTTCATCATTTAATGCAATAACTCCCCTCTTCTTTGTTGTTGGTGCTGGAAATGGTTTAGGAACAACCGGTTCAGGATTAATAGGCTCAGGTGCATTCAGCTTAGTTGAAGTCCAATCATCATAATTCTTGCTTATCTTGGTCATTAATTTCTTCAGCATCTGTAGGAGTTCTTTTCCTGAAAACACAATCAGCAAAGCTATCTAGGTAGGTCCTAAAATCATCAGTTAGTCCATTATAATAAATATCAGGAAGCTCATTCTTAGGTAATCGACATCTAGGATGTGCATGAATCAAGGCACAGAACCTTGTCCCTGACTCAGGCAATTTCTCTTCTTCTCCCTGTTTAAAATCAAAAAGTCTCTGCAAAGCAACATGTCTAGCACTGGGAGGAAAATATTTCTGGAAGAAAGAAGCAATCAAGTAATCAGGGCTATCAATGGAACCAGGAGGTAATCTATTAAACCAAGCCCTATCTTCTCCTTTTAATGAAAAAGGGAAGATCTTAGTAACAAAATATTTGTGCATCTTAAAATCATCAGAGAACAAAGCACTCATAGTAGAAAGCTCATTCATATGACCCACATCACTCTCATTTTCAGTCCCACAAAAGGTTCTTTCTCAACAATATCTAAATAAGATAAATCAAGAGAGAAATCATAGTCTTTATCTTTAATATCTATGGGAGAGGTGGAAAACTTAGGATCAGAGGACAGTTTAGGCATAATAGTACGTCTAGCAAGGAGACTCTTAATAGCACTAGTACCATGTGTGTTTCGGCACTCTTCAATAAAATCATTAGTGAACTCAATGTAACCATCATTAATATCATAGCTCTCACTAGCCTCAGGTGATCTAACAGGTGTAATAGTGTCTTCACTAGGAGTTTTGGTATTTCTTAGACTAGCCATAGTAGCATCTAGAAAAGGACCTAGTGAACCACTCGCATCAAACACAGTAGAAGTAACATCATGAGCATCAAAAGCAGTTTTAGATTCAGCAGTAGTAGCAGTGTGTGTAGCATGAGTATGTGGTGGTGGTGTGACAAGCTTAGTTATAACAGATGGTGAATCAAGAGCAACATAGGTGTTTAGGACTGTACCTCTCCTTGTAGTGGATGGTAAAATAGGGAACTTTCCATCACGAGACTTCCCCATGATGAAAGGACTAGAAATGAATAGATCCAAGTGAACTTACAAATAAAGCTATGCTCCCCAGCAATGACGCCAGAAAATAGTCTTGATGACCCACAAGTGTAGGGGATCGCAACAGTCTTCGCGGGTAGTATTACCCAATTTATTGATTCGACACAAGGGGAGCCAAAGAATACTTGCAAGCCTTAACACCTGAGTTGTCAGTTCAGCTGCACCTGGAAATAGTTCTTGCTCACAGAAGTTTATCAGTAGCAACAGTTTGTAGTAGTAACAGTAAAGCAACAGCAGCAACAAAACAGGAGCAATGGTAACAGTAACGGTAACAGTAGGATTCAAGTGCGGTAGGCATAGGGATGGATGGACAGGCGTTGCATAGACGACTCTAAACATGTAACTTCAAGATCTAGGGCATTGCAGATAAATAATAACAAACATCCAAGTACTAAACAATCCTAGGCATGTGCTCCAAATATAGTCATACGTGCTCGCAATGAGAACTTGCACAACATCTTCTATCCAGCCAGCCCGTGGCAGCGGGGCCTCTAGGGAACTACTGGCAATTAAGGTGCTCCTTTTAATAGAGCACCGGAGCAAAGCATTAACACTCCATGAACACATGTGATCCTCACACCACAGCCATCCCCTCCGGTTGTCCCAATTATTGTCACTTTGAGGCCTTTGGATCCGGACAATGATATGTGTACACAACTTGCAGATAAGATCACAAACAATATTATCATAATGATTCAATAATAAGTTCAGATCTGAGATCATGGCACTCAGGCCCTAGTGAAAATAATTAAGCACAAAAGTTGCAACAAAGTCAAATAGCACTAATAGAGATACCAGGCACTATGCCCTAACATATCTTATTCGATTACATGATAGAACTCATCCAATCCCTACCATCCCTAAGCCTACAGCGGTGGATTACTCACTCATGGATGAGGGAAACATCGGTGGTTGATGGAGATGCGTTGGTGATGATGATGGCGATGATCCTATCCAAATTCCCCGTCCCGACAGGGTGCTAGAACGGAGTTTCTGGATCCGAATCTTGGTTTCTAGTGGAGGCGGAGGAGTGGAACTCTTTCTGGAAAACTATTGAACCCCCCTCGGCTTTTAGGTCGAAAGGCAACTTATAGGCGCAGAGGAAGGCCGAGGGGTGGCTGCACCCCCTCCAGGCGCGGGGTCAGGTGGGCCCACGCCTGGGGTGGGTGTGGCCCCCCTAGGCCTCCTCTCTGTCTCTCCTTCTGGCTCCATGGATCTTCTGGTGAAATATAATTTTTGGCATATTTTCTAGGATTTTTCCTGATAGCTGATTTTCTGCACAAAAACAAGACACCAAGGTAATTCTGCTGAAAACAACGTCAGTCCGTGTTAGTTATATCCAAATTACACAAGTTTAGAGAAGAAACAATAGCAAAGTGTTCGAGAAAGTAGATACGTTTTGGACGTATCGGCTACAAACAAAGATCATGAATAACATGCATTGAAAAGCGTTTGTTTGTTTCACATACAGAAAACATAGCATAGTGGCATTCACCTTCTACCTCATGGAGTAGTAAATAGATGCATATGACACCTTCAAAGTTTATAAGAGTGACTAGATACAAGGAGCACAAGAACAAGTAATATCAACATATGTATCAATCAATAAGTTTTGGGACACTGCACATACAACTAAGAATGGCAACTATGCTCTCTTACTGGTGTCTAAAGGTAGAAGGTGGAGACTCAATATAATAGTGGAAGAAAGGCCCTTCATAAAGGGAAGCAGGGATTTCAAGTTTCAAAAAGATCTTCCAAAAATCATGGTACTTGTTAGCTTTCAGCCCTCATTGCCCCGATCATAAGCATCTTTAAATGATTAAGGTTAAAGTGAACAAACTATGGAGTATATGCTTGACAAAGTATAAGTTGGCAATCTCATGTCCCTTGAATATGAGGGCCGCACCGCATGCTACTCAACTTTGGTCACCTGTAAGTTCTTGTCATAGTAAGTACATGTGTATCATAGAGAACCGTCAACGGGGTACCCCTTGCACATGGTATAGGAGCTATCCCATAACTAAAATGACAAGGCAAGCAGACAATGAGCATCTCAGCGATCTTTTTATTTACTATTTGCATAGATTTTTATTGAGGATGCTTCATAGATTGCTCATTATGGTGATGCTGCAAGTTTCCACCATTATTAGGCATGGATTAGGCTTGCAGCCCAGGCGTTCCACTAACACAAAATACATAACTCCATGGACTTACACACTCCCTCTTTATTCCACACCGGCGACATCCATAGACAAAAGAGCATGATATCAACTGTGTACAAAGTACAAGTGCAATGTCGAAAACGTTCCCCATGACAGCATGGTTCTGCTAATTCCAACGTATAAGTGCAAGCATATACAACATAGATGACACAATGGTTCAAGTTTATTAGGGACAAGGAATATAAAGTGTGCCATCAAGTTTGTGAGGGCTTTAATCACTAAGTTTTCACATAAAATATACTTTTTAATTGGAAGATAGCTGAAAACAAGAATATACTTGAATGGTGTAACACACCATGCATAGTAATTTATAGTGGACATTTTGGAATAACTTGGTTTTTTGGGAGTTGTAAGCATGAGTAGAGCTTACTCATACAAGTGGAGGCTAGCAAAAGACTGGGAGCAACCAACTAAGAGAGCAATAATGGCCATAATCATGTAGAGCGACAAAACATTACTAATCAAAGCATAGAGTGGTACTACAAGTCAAGGACTAAATGATCATAGAGGCTAATGGTGACTTGTCATAGTCATAACATGGTGTGAGCATGTGCCAAGTCAACCCAAACAAAACATCAAAGGAGAATACCACAATACTATGCTTTTGTATGCTAAAACAACGCATGATTCTTTCAAGGCACACTAAGCAATCCCAATTGTTTGAAACAAGTCATGCTACAACAATAATCACTAAGCATAAGGTCAAAACAACACCTAGCATGTCATGCTAAAGTCTAAGTCACATTCAATGCAAGCCCCTCTTGCACTTGCAAGCAAGAACTTTCTACTCATTTCCACCACCAATCGACTTATTTGAAACAACACAACGATAACGGGGGTCCAAACTACTTTATTCAAGCAAACTAAACGAACTAAGCAAACCAAACGAAAACTAAGACGCTCCAAGAACAACACAACTGTGCATGAAACAATAAAAATGAAGTGTCTAGAAAGACCTGAGCTTTTTATTGATGAAGAGGGGGATCCCTTGGGCATTCGCAAGCTTTGATGCTTGTACCTCTTGTATATTTCTTGGGATGACATCGGGTGACATCCCCAAGCTTGAGCTTTAGTCCATTCTTCATCTCATTACATCATTCTCTCTCTACACCTAAAATTTTTCCTTCATACAAAACTTCACACAATCTTCATTAGCAACATTAGTGTATTCAAAAGATAATAGACCTTTGGGTTTATCTTTAGAATAGAAAACTTTTCAATAAAAACACAAACTACTGTAGAAACTCCCTCAAAAAGCTCAAATTCCCCAAAAAGAACCCAAAAAGGAATTAATAAGAAGCAAATGCAAATAATGGCAGAAATCTGTCAAAACAGACCAACAGGTAGAAACCGATTTTGTCGAAAATCTTCTGTTGTTGAAATCAAAAAGTGTTGAACTAACGAATGTTATCTAACATAATGGGGGATTTATTCGTAAATTTTCATCTCAATCTGACGTATAGAGACTCCTCACGAATTTTTATGGTGGAGGATAGAAATCTGTTTCGAGACAGCAACTCCCCAAATCTTACTTCCCTCTCATTAGAGGTTATTCTTGGCACAAAAATCAAACAAAAAGGATAAGGAGAGGTCATTACTTAAGTAATAACTTCCAAGACTCAAGGAAACTCTTGGGTTATCTCCCAACAAGTACTTTTCTTTAATGCCTTTAAGTTAGGCATAATAATTTGAGAAGATGCTCACATAAGAAATATGAATTGAAGTAAAAGAGAGCATCAAGAAGCAAATTCAAAACACATTTAAGTCTAACCCACTTCCTATTCATAGAAATCTTGTAAAGAAACAAGTCATGAAAGCACAAAGCAACAAGCATAGGAAAACAAAACAAGTGCAACTTTAAAACTTTCAACATAAAGAGGGGAAACTTAATATTATTGAGAAGCATAAAAACATGTTTTACTATCTCATAATAACTTTCAGTAGCATCATGAATAAAATTAACAATATAACTATCACATAAAACATTTTTATCATGAGCCACATGCATAAAATAATTATTACTCTCCACATAAGTAGTGGGAGCAAATTCAACACAATAGCTATCATTATTATTCTCATCACCATAGTCATCAAATATAGGAGGCATATTGTAATCACAATTAATTTTCTCCTCAATAGTAGGTGTAATGAAAATATCATATTCATCATTGTAATCATCATATGCAATAAAATTTTCAGAATTGGTACCAAAGAGATTTTCAATATCAAAAGTAGTGTGCTTTTCCCAATCATGATCACTACTATAGGTAACAGGCATAGGAACATCATCACAAGTTTTACCCATAGTAGATATTTCAAAAGAATCCACAGGAGAATAACATTCATCCTCCTCTTTTTCATCTAATGAGCTTCCTGTTTCAGCAATTTCTTCTTCCATAGGCTCCTGCAAGGCATTAGTCTCTTCTGTTTGTGGAAAGCACTTATTAAAATATTCAAGAATATAGCCATTTTGTTCCTTGTAATTATCAAAGCAAAATTCAAGTATCTCATAAACCTCATATTCATAAGGTGCATCATCATAATTTTCAAGCAAACTGGCAAGTTCAAATGCACCCTTGAAAGCAATAAATTCTTCAATTTGTTCCACATCATAAAGGTCATAATTTCCTTTAACATAAGAGGATATGGTAACATTATCATTATACTCACATTGAAAAGGGAGGTGTTTATACCTCCTACAGCAACAAGCTTTATCAAAGCAATAAGTAACATTATAAGTAGAGCACACCTCTCTAGCAATAGTATTCAATTTATCAATTTGTGCCCATAAGTGTTTTCCTTTTTGTGACAAACGGTGTTCCCTATAACGATACTTTTTGTTCTTCCGTGAACCCACCTTGACAATAAGAACTAGTTTCAAAGTAACCATCCATTGATAGAAAGCATGACCAAGCAAGGCAAGAACAGACCAGCAACTAGAATAGTAACTAATTTTTTGTGTTTTTTATAAGAGAGAGCAAACCAAACTAAACTAATTTTTTGGAGTTTTTGATAAAAAGAGGCAAACAAAACCAAGCAAAAGAAACTAAGCAAACTAAAAACAAAGTAAAGAGAAAGGTTGAGGAGGACTCCCCTTGTGAATACGTCCTTAGCCTCCCCGGCAACGGCGCCAGAAAACTTGTTGATGGCGCCTGAGAGCGCTACATCGGGAAACCCCAAGAGCAAGGTGTGAAGCAGCACAACAACAAGTCTTCCCTCAGTAAGAAACCAAGGTTATCGAACCAATAGGAGGAAGGAAGCATCTCAAAGGTGTTGCAAGCAACGTGGAAACTTGCACAACACAAACTCAAGACTTTGCCCCAACGAACAGTGAGGTTGTCAATCTCACCGGTTGCTGTAACAAAGGATTAAATGTATGGTGTGGAAGGTGATGCTGGTTTGCAGCAAGTAAACAGTAACAGTGGAAGATGTATCAATGGTAAAGATTGGACCGGGGTCCATAGTTCACTAGAGGTGTTGTCCTTAGATAAACAACATGGCATGAAGGGTAAACAAATTACAGCGGGGCAATTGACAGGAACTGAGCAAGGCATAACAACGCAATTACTAGCCAGAAAGATCCTATGAGGTTGATTGGGCAATACAACAATATACATAGACCGTCATCCAACTGCATCTATGACTAGAAGTCCACCTTTGGGTTATCATCCGAACCCCCTCCGATATTAAGTTGCAAGCAACAGACAACTGTTTTAAGCAAAGTGTGTAAGGTAAACAATCCACTTGTTCCATGAACAAGAGACCATTGTTTTCTCCCTAGTGGCAATAGAACATCTACAACCGTAGAGATTTCTATCACTTCCCTTGATTAAGTAAAGGCATAAACCCACTATCGAGTATAAATACCCCCTCTTGGAGTCACTAGCAACTACTTGGCCAAGATAGCTACTAACAACGGATAGCATGCAAGATCACAAACAACACAGACATGATAGAATCAAATAGACAAAACCATTAATCAATCTAACATAGTAATCTCAATATCCATCGGATCCCCACAAACTCAACATGCCTGATTATAAATAGATTAGATCTTGATCATGAACGGAGCTCACAAGATCTAGACATAAAAGCACAAGGAGGAGATACAACCATCTAGCTACTACATGGACCCGTAGTCCAAGGTGGAACTACTCACGCTTCATACCGGAGGCTCGCATGATGAAGAAGAAGGCCTCCGAGATGATCTCCCCTCCGACAGGGTGCCGGGAAGAGCTTCAGACCCCCTGATCTAGGGACGATGGTGGCGGCGGCTATAGACGGTTTCGTGAAATATTGATCGGGTTGCTAGGGTTTCTGCATCGGGGGCTTCTTATAGGCGAAGAGGCAAGGCAGGGGGGCCACCATGGCGGCTGCACCCCCCAACCGCGGGGTGGGACCACCCGCGCGGCCAGGGGGTGTGGCCCCCTGGTGGGTCCCCTCCGTCTCGTACTCCGGCTTCGTGTTCCCCACGGTAAAATATTTACTTTAGCTTTTGTCCCGTCCAATTCCGAGAATATTGATTTTCTGCCTTTCCGGAACCAAAAACAGAAGAAAACATGCAACTAGCACTGTGGCAACTTGTTAATAGGTTAGTACCAGAAAACATATAAAAACAACTCAAAGTGTGGACAAAGCAAAGCAAAATAGATAGTAAACAAGCATGAAACTTCAAAAATTATAGATACGTTTCCGACGTATCACACGCCGTGATAACGAACTTGAACAGTCGCATAAAACGCTTCCCAAAAACCTTTCTCTCTCTCTCTCCCATAGAGAATCGTAAATGCGAGTGGTTCTGGAGACCTGCTCTCCCGTTAGCCCGTGCACGCCAACTCACGGGATAGAGTATACTACGGTGGCAACGCAAGTAGAGAGGCTTGAAAAACCCTAAATTGAATTCAGTGTGTTGCATGGTGGAAGGCGCACAGACTTATATTGAGCAGTTTAGAAAATCTGTTATAGTAGCCCACGATTCGGGAGCGATCCGAACCGATTAACTATTGACCCGTCTGTCACAACCAAAATGGTTTTCCTGAGCAGCAAAAAGACGGCAGGTTTTGATGTCGAGACGAGGCTCATTCTATCATAACAGTTGACATGGCTCGAGGATCATTCCGCAAAGTGCTATGTGCACGTATGTCGAGACGAGACGAGCGGGCGGGCATTGTCGGAGAAGGAGGAGCGCACATGTAGCAATTTTCATCCTACTCACTTACAAATTGGTGAGACACTCCAATTTATAAGGCGGGGTAACTCCCATCCAACTTTCATGTGGGACTAAACTTCAGCTTTCACTCCTCTTGCCACACACCAAGTCCAAACAACCAGCCGAATACGTGCACGCTCGCTAATAGACGCTGGCATCAGAAAATAGGGAAATCCTAGCAAAACGGGACAAAACAATTAAAAGTGCAACAAAATAAGACAACTGCCCAAGAAAACAAACCAGGAGACAGAGACAATGGGCTGAACGACGACGCTGATGTCAGCCGACCGAGACTTATCTTAAGTCTCAGTCGACCGCGTCTTAGTCGCTCCCTATAAGAAATTAATCAGCAGTTGAGTATCTGGGAGCAGTAATACCCGGGAGCAGTAATCTAATCGTTCGAATTTTCTTTTTTTTACTAGTAGTAGTAGTTGATAAGGGGCGTTCGATTTTTATTTATTCATTAGTAGTTGATAACGGATGGCCCGATCTTGTGTTCGCTGTGAAGAGCGGCCAGTGGGTCTGGGAGGATTAGACAGAAGTGGTCTCGTAGTCGTCGGGTACGAAGGAAATTTGTCTTGGAATCTGCGAAAAGACCGGGTGACTGCATTTCCAGTCTGCTGGTTGATGGATGATACGACACAAAGCTTGCTGCACATAGCTGATGTGACCACAGAGCACTAGCTTTATTAATATAAGATATTTTAGATTTATAAATAAAACGTATTTAGATTTATTTTAGTTTATAGGTTTGTTTCAAACATGAGTGAACTTATACGTAAAATAAGTCAAAATACATTTTCTTCGTAAATCTAAAACATTTTATATTTTGAAACAGAGGGGATAGTAGCTACACTCGATGACCTTTCTTGAAGACGCAGGTCTACTTGATGAATCCGAAGTTAAACTATTCGTATTTTTGCAATTACCAGGAATGATTCTGCACAAGTATTTCATCTGTTGGACTACAGCAGATCGAGGAGGATCTCCGGTCTCGGCTGCTGATTATGTTCGTAGAAAAGTCAGATCGACATGACCGTTTACATATACTGCGTACTTTACGATGAAATTTGGCCTGGACTCTGCCGGAAAGACACGATGACTCCATTTACCCGGCCGGTTAATAGCCTGCAAGACACTGCTGGTTGACGAGACCTCACAACACCCCATTTACAAGTTACTCTCGCTGACATCTTGACCCGAGCCTTCATCCCCAATTTCTTTTTTTTTTGTGCAGATCGATCCCCACCGAAGGAATCGACCTCGGAGTCTCTTAATCGCTGGTACCTCCTTCGCCTTCCTCCACTTCGGTTGGACGCCGCCGCGCTGTCGATCTGCTCCGCTGCTCGTATATGGCAGAGGCCAAGAGCATGCGCGGTACTCGTGCCTGACAGTGGCGGCTCGAGGCGAGGCCTGGTCGCGGCGGCACCAGCACATCACCAACAGTGCATCTCCCCCGTCAGCGCGTACCACTCTTCCCTGCCACTGAATTCCTCCCGATCCGTGGGATGCAGCGTAAGTCGCCATGGCTTTAGGGTTCAGGACAGTGGCGAAGGACGGAAAAAAATTGAGGTCGGACGAACTTCAATGCATTAAAAAAAATTTATAAAAAAATCAAGATTGTTTTGACACATAAATAAGTTATATGATCTTAAGCATAGTCACTTAGTACAACGGTAATAGAGAACGTATATAAATCAAAGTAAAACAAACAAACATACCGATAATAAAATTTAATGCCTTCTTGAAGTCCCCGGCAATGGCAAAGCTCTACCTGCCTTCTGAAAGTCATTTTTAATATCACCAAGATCAAGACTTTTGAATATCCCTCGCTCGATGTAGCACACCATTAAATCATTAAGCCAACCATCTGACATCTTGTTGCGCAACTCAGTCTTGATGATCTTCATAGCTGAGAAGGCCCTTTCAATTGTTGCCGTCGACACTGGTAAAAGCATTGCCAACTCAATTAGGCGGTAGACAGTAGAAAACATGATGTGCCTATCAAGTTCAACCATTTTTTTAGCTAGGCTTGCAATATCAAGACAAGCTCTGAAATCATCAATTCTCCTCATATGAATAATGAATAGCTCAAGGGTATCCCGTATATGCTCACGCTCATAATCAGAGAAATCCTCATGATAAATTTCTATAAGTCGAGCAATCTTACTCACATTGAACCGAGCAAATAAGTCTGTTGGATCGAGACAAGAAAAGTTCTGAAGAACCTCTGAAGATGCTTCATTAAAGCGATGATCAAACTCGGTGACAATAGAGTCTATAGCAGCATAGAAGGTGTCAACACGATAAAAATGATCAATGGTGACTGCGAATCTCCCCCTTTTCTTGTTTTACCCCATTTTGTTACCTTGGTATCCATACTTAGGATTATGATCTCATGCTCAATACAAAATGATTTGACATCTTCCAAGAGCGACTCCCAACCATGATTCCTCCAATTGACCAAACGTGTTCTCACATCCGTAACCAAAGATATTGCCTGAAATGATACAATTAGAAGTTTAGATCAACAAAGTATACTTCAGGAAAATAGAACCATAAGAATTTATCCATCGCATACCTGAGCAATATTTTGATTCTTCTTTTGAAATAGAAGAGATACTCCCTCCGATCCTAAATAAGTGTCACGATTTTGAACTAACTCTAGTTCAAAATGGCGACACTTATTTAGGATCGGAGGTAGTACATCATTTGTCATACGAAGTAGTTTTAACATCATCTTCATATTGAAGACAAAGTTAAAAGTCTCCATTTTATGAACATAACCTCCAGCCTTAGTTGGATTACGAGAATCATCCTCAACAATACCCAAAAGTTCTATCACTTCATCCCACATTGACTCAATATGGCATAACGTTGTGTAATGAGAACCACATCGTGTATCGCCAGGTCGGCACAAGGACATTTCTTGATTTTTCCCTCTTCCCGTGGGCACTGCACCATTCTTGATCTTAGTTAAAATATTCTCTTTGTGCTTATCGATCAATATATCCTTCCTCTTGCAAGATGAGCTAGATAGATTGGCAATATATTTCACATCATCAAAGAAATCCTCAAGACCTTTGCAGCATCTCGATAAAGAAGCAACAATAAGCTGCAACTGGTGGGCAAAGCAATGAACATAGAAAGCATTGGGGTTCTCATCACGGATTAATTTCTGAAGACCATTAAATTTTCCTCTCATATTAGATGCTCCATCATACCCTTGCCCTCGTAGTCTTGCAATAAGTAGACCATGTTTATCAAAAATCTCCAAAAGTGCCTTCTTTAAAGCTAGACTTGTTGTGTTTGGGACATGCTGAATACCCAAAAATCTTTCAATAATTTCTCCACTTTTGTTCACATACCTGCAAGAAAATGATACAATTAGTTGAATTACACTAGATAAAATGAATGAAAACAAATAAGTAGTTAACATAATTCAACACGTACCTGACAACTACAACCATTTGTTCTTTGACGGATATATCACGAGATTCATCAATAAGAACAGAGAAAAGACAACCATCCATCTCTTCTTTGATGGATTTCGCGACTGCCTCCGCACAATGTTTGGCAAGTGCTTTCTGAATAGTTGAGGAAGTCATTTTAGCATTTTTAGGACATAGCTCCTCAAATGCAAGCTTCACTTCCCTATTTCTTTCTTTATACCAATCAAGCATCTCCAAGAAATTGCCTTTGTTTAAAGAAGAAGTAGATTCATCGTGCCCATGGAATGGTTCGCCTTGCAATGCTAGATAGCTTACAATACCCAAAGAAGTATCCACATGAGTTTCATACTTTACTAGTGACTCACTGGAATAAGTTGTAACTTTGCTTTTTACACTTGCCTTTTAATTTTAAAATCATCACATGTTGTCCTTGACATATTATGGATGCTACATGGCCCACCAACATGCTTACGGAATGCATCCGTTGCATTTTTCCAATTGTTAAACCCCAATTTATTGAAGACATCATGCCCAAAATTTTCATGCCCAATATGTTTGAAAAGATAGCAATAGAAGCAATAAGCCTTATCCTTGTCCACACTATATTCCAACCAATCATATTTCTTATACCATTTTGGTAGAAATGATCTCTTATCTCTATTTATGGGGAAATTATGCTGAGTTGGTTGTGTTTGACCATTCTTTAGGTAAGAAAATCTAACATCTTCTCTAACATTGGGAGCAAATTCATCAATTTGAATGCGAAGTCCTGGATCAAGTTTTATATACTCTATGAAATCAGTTATACCTCCAGCTTCTAGAACCACAACATTCTCTTCCACTATGGTTTCAGCGGAATCTTCCACTCGTTCCATGTTGGTGTCCATAGAATTTCCGAGCCCTCCTTCAACTTCTTGCTCTTGCTCTTGGCTAACATCTACACTTTCAATGGTGCTTGGTTTAGAGATATTTCTTGTTCCTCCTTCCATTTCTTGCTCTTGATCTTCTTGTGCAATAACATTTGCACTTTCCTGATGGATGCTTGGTTTAGAGTTGTTGCCACTACCAAGTGGTACAAAATACCTCTTCAAATCTACAGGTTAGAAACATTGAAGACATGATCACATATTCTGATATTCACATGAGTACATATTCACAAATCACAATTGACAAACTTGATTATACCTGCCCCCTTAGCAGCTGCAGGTTTCTTCCTCTTCTTATCCATACCGTTCTCCACCGCCACAATAATTCAGAAATTCTCTGACTCTGAGATTGGATATTTTGAGATTAGGGTTAATGGAATTGGAAGGAGGGATGAGAGGAAAGGGGGCGACGGCGCACAGGCAGACCTGAGGGACAGAGGGAGACCGACGGGACTCGTGAGTGGGAGGAAAGGGGGCGACCGGGCGAGTGGGCGACGGGCGACGGTGTTCCTCCGAGGCTCAGCCTCCGACGTTCCCTGCCCTGCGTCATTCGGTTTCCAGGGAGGGCAGGACTCGGGAGGAGGTAGCGATCAGGGAGACGCCAGCGGCCGAGGCGAACAGGTCGATTTCGATCGACACGCGCAGGAAAGACCAAAACGGCCCAGCTAAGGCCCAGGGAAGACCAAACCTTTACAAAACGGCCCATTATAGTATGTCTCTTCAGTTTTTCTTCATAGACATAAATCGTTCAAAACTGAATATATATAGAAAAAAGCATATATATATATATGCGACTTTTTGCAAAAAAAATGAGGTAGGGCCCACTGAGGAGCTTCGCCCCTGGTTCAGGACATGCGGGACACGGCGCCGGCGGCAGGCTGCTCTAGCCAGAGGAAAAGTATGGACCTCTCCGCGAGGAAAGGGAGACCGACGTTGTCCTGAAGATTCGACCAAGCGCGACCAAGCAGCTCTAGCCAAGTGCGTGTGAGGCGAGCACCTACCTTTGGGGCAGCCTCCCGCCGACGGCGGTGGGGAGCTATAGGGGCGCGCTACCAAGGAATGGATAACGTGGAGGGTCGCGGGCGGGAACGAGGAGGAGGTCGTCATGTACGGCGGCGGGCGCGTGCAAGCCTTGGCTCGAGCGGTAGAAGGAGGCAAGGACAGAGAAGGCTCTACAATGGTTGGAGACGAGGGCGTTTAGGAAAGGCAAGAGGGACTAAGAGATTGGAATAGACAATTTATCTAGGGGCTTTTCGTAAAAGTTTGCCTATGTGGCGTCAGTCAATTTGGTCAAAGAAGTCTAAAGTTTAATTTAGACCGGGATTGCATAATATAGGGTACAAATAACAGGGATTTCGACTTGAGGGTTTAAACTGTCAAACCAGAGTTTAGGGTTTATTTTAGACATTTTCCGAGAGTAAATGAGCTTTTCTCCGCCACACAACACCACGCGACGGTAAACGACTAGGGCACTTTTAGAAGTGCAAACGCACTGGGGTACTTCTCCTAGTGCAGGAGTGATAATCATGCATCGGAAGAGCGCAAATTAGCTGCAGTTTTCGCAAATCAGCATTTATATTTTACTAAGAATTCTTGTACTAGCAGATGAGAATCATGCAGATCGACGTGACCGTTTACCTATAATTAGTCGTAGTACTGGACTATCCCCTCCGTTCATAAATAAGTGTACATCTAGCTTTTGTCTAAGTCAAACATAACTAAATTTGAACAACTTTATAGAGAAATATAAAAACATATATTATATCAAATTGACATATTATAAAAGTAGATTTAAAAATAAATCTAATGGTAATAATTTAGAGTTATAAATATTGGTACGTTGTCCTAAAAAGTTAGTTAAACTTTAGTACATTTGACTTAGGACAAGGCTAGAAATACACTTATTTCGGACAGATGGTTAAAGTTTGTCTTAGGACATGGCTACGTGAGTCCTGCAGTTTTTTGTTTGTGGTTTTTGAAAATAGAATTCGATCAGAGTAAATTTCCCATTTCTTGACACACGTCGCCAATAACGAAAGTAAAATACTTCCAAATCAACGGATTATACACTGAAATTACGCGTCAAACAGGCAATATTCTTCGGGGATAATATTGATATACATAGTAGATCTGCACAAGCACAACGGTGCAAGATCAACGGAGCACACTAACATAAACACACGAAACATCCTTGGGAGATAACACTAAGTAAACTAGTTTCTACAGAAGCGACGGGTGGCTGATGCTGTCGCTTGCATGCAGGGGCTGCCCTGCCGTGCTCCCGTCGCCGTTGCCATCTCCGTTGCCGTCGTCGTCGCCGTCGCCGTTGCCATCTCCGTTGCCTTCGCCTTCGCCTTCGCCATCTCCGTTTCCTTCGCCGTCGGCGTCGCCGTTGCCATCTCCGTTGCCTTCGCCGTCGGCGTCGCCGTTGCCATCTCCGTTGCCGTCGCCTTCGTCACCGTCGCCGCCGCGACGGAAGCGACGGAATACGGCAGCCGCCGCTGCGGCGGCAGGAGCGACGGCGGCAGCCACAGAAGGAGCGAAGGAGGCAGCCGTTGCCGCCGCCGGAGCAAAGGCAGCAGCCGCCGCCTTGGGGCCGACGGTGCGCAGGAGCTGAAAATAGAGCTGCGGGTTGGCGACGAACGCCGCCCGAGAGATGACGAAGCCGGCGGCGCTGGGGGCGCTCATCGTGGCGCCGGCTGCCACAGCGGCAGGCCATAAGAAGTAAGCGCCGGCGACGCTTGCAGCAACCGACGCGGCTCCCAGCGCGCCCTCGCGCGTGGTGAAGATGTCCTTCGCCGCCTTCTTGAATCGGTCCATCTAGGCCTACTCCTACCTTGTTTCTTCGAGATGTTGCCTGGACGCGAATCGAGATGGAAAAGGTGGGGTGCTTGTGTTGCTGTGGAGAGGAAGCGCGAGGTGGGTGGGGTTTATAAAGACGGGGGCGATCGTGGCCTGGGGGGTGAGGAGAACAGTTTAGTGGAAAGATAATTGGGCCACCTCCTGATCGATGCGGTTCCTCTTTTCCACTCGGTTAATATTCTTGGTTTAATTGCTCAGTGCGCTTCTTGGCCCCAAAGCGAGATTCTTACTCCAATGCTTTTTACCGAGAAGATAATCGTTCGATACCCAAAGATATGCGCAGCACTAGTAGCTACTCTATGCATGTTGAAACTTTGGTAATAGCTCCCTATAGTGAAGAATATAGTAATGCAAGCATGGTAGCGGTGAAATGTTTGGGTTAACGTCACCGCGCCGTGCGCCAATGGATTTTTTTACAAATATGACCCTCTGCAATTTGCCATCGCCAAAAATACCCTCCTCGTATCGCAAAAGCCAAAAATGCCCTGGCGGGATGCCGAAAAGGCGACACGTGTCACCTCCCGCCACGGGGGGTGGCGGGATGTTCCTCCCGCCACAGGGGGTGGCGGGATGTTCCTTTCGCCTTTGGCGGTGGCGGAATGACGTCGTGGGGCCCACCAGTGCGAGCACGAAGTCGAACCTCCCGCCAGCGCTAAGTCGAACCTCCTCGTTGGCCTGGCCGTGGGGCCCACCTCATCCCGCCATTCCCCATGGCGGAAGGAACATCCCGCCACCCCCTGTGGCGGGAGGAACATCCCGCCATCCCCCGTGGCGGGAGGTGACACGTGTCGCCTTTTCAGCCTCCCGTCAGGGCATTTTTGACTTTTGCGGCGCGAGGAGGGTATTTTTGGCGATGACAAATTGCAGAGGGTCATATTTGTAAAAAAATCGCGCCAATGGGGCTTTCCTCGGGAAGGATGACAGCATGGTGCGCCTGAGCCTACTGCCTCTTCCCAGTTGGCGATGGCGCGCGGCCGCGTTGGTACTACTCCCTGCGTTTTTAAATATAAGATGTTTTAGATTTGTAAAAAAACTAAATCTATGTTTTTTTTAGTGTGTAGATTCACCCTAAGTTGAGTAAACCTATATACTAGAATAAATCTAGATATATTTGTTTCACAAATCAAAAACATCTTATATTTTGAAACAAAGGGAGTACTATCCACGCTGGTCAGTTGGTAAGGAGTTCTGCTTTGCGTTCTGCTGAATGGAGGCTTGGCCTTTTTCCACGACAGGAGTACGTGTAGAACAAATTGACGTTATGATGAAAGTATCGTACTAATCTTCGACCGCAGCAAGTAACATTTGGCACTTGCAGAACTTCTAGGATTACAACCAACCTTAGACAGACAGTCACCTTTTATATATTCTGATTTTTGTTGCGGAGTTTCCGTGCTCTTAAGTACCAGAGGAAATCCAGCCACTCTCTTGTTGTACGGTTTAAGATAGGTACATTGAAGAAAGGAAGAAAAGAAGAGGATGATCAGCGAACGCCCGGTGTAGCTCAGAGATAGGAGTGGATCATGCAAGAAATACAGATCACCACGAGCACGGGCGGACGCAGCGTCCCTGTCGCCCGGGCTTCAGGTCCGCGCGTGGGTTGCGGGAGATCGATTTTAGCAACAAAACAGGACCGAGCGTGGGCAAAATTCCACAGACGTGAATGGTCCTTTGGCTTGGGCCGGGTTGAGACGTCCAAGTCCCGTCCAAGTCCAGCCAAGAAACGAATCATGGATTAGTTCTGCCTCTTATCGTTCGTGGACTTGTAAAATCCACCGTAGTTAAGGTTTAAAAGAAAAAATCCACCGCAAGTACCTAAACTTAGCACTTCTTTTGATACTCCATCCGGTTTATACTAGTGTTCTCACCTTTGTCTATATTCATACGGATTTGCTAGTTCTCAGGCGCCTGAGTCAGACGCCTGAGAACATCTTAGTTCTCAGTCGACTTTCTCGCCATTAGATTTACCTCGCGATTCGTGCAACATGAGAGTTGCAACTAGGTTGCAACTGAGATTTTAATGAGTTACAACTAGGTTGCAACTGAGAATTAATACAAATTATATAAGTTGCAACCTAGTTGCAACTGAGAATTAACACAAGTAGTAGGATGATGTCAGCGACTTAGACATAAGAAGTTTCCACGCCTGAGATCTAGACACTCCTATATTCATATATACTACCTCTGTTCGTAATATAAGCCTTTTTAGCAAGCTCTTTTATTAGCTCTCTAAAACGGCTTATATCGTAGAACGGGGAGTATCTAGTTAAGTATTTAGTCTAGATATAAATGTATCTAAACAAAGTTAAGAAACATTAACATGGATCAAACAGAGTCTAGTTATCGATCTTAGAAACAATCGACCTCTGTACAACGGTGTTTCGCTGGCGTGTCATGCTTTGACCAATCTATAGCGATAAAATTTTGCAAAAAGCCCATCGGTTAAAGCTATTTGGCATATGTGAGTGCCTCTGTTGCTAGAGCCGTCGGCAAGCGAGTAGCCGACGCTGGTGACGTTCTTCATAGACACGTTGTAGGTCACCTTCCCACCATCTCACAGCTCCCCCGCCGCCTGATTCCTCACTGCTGGCGGCTGACCGTCGCCTTCGACCGCTCCCCTCTTCCGATTTGTCACCTTCCGACGCTTCCCTGCCGCCCGACTCATCACACTCATCACGCTGGTGGCTGCCTGTCACCTAATTCACCGCTTTCTAGTCGATCATTGTATTTTTATTAATCTTTTGAGAGTTTTTGCTAAGTCCTATCATATATAATAGTAGCGCATATAAGCATTTTAATGTGTTGTCAACTTGTGAAAATTCATAACTTGTGAACATTGAAATACGGTGTGAACGGTGTAATGTGTTGTTTTTTTATTTCCACGGTAAAATTATTGTAAAAACTATATTTACTCCATATGATGTTTATATTTGTTCAAGAATTTTTTTAGTTTCCTTGCGTCGCCGATTATTTCGATAAATTTCTAGGTCTGACCCACATGACGATACAAGCACACCCATATACAAGATACATACATAGTATTACAAAGTTGTTATTACTACTACTACTTTACAGAAGCAGCTTAAAACTCTTGACACACTACGTACTGACCTGGGTCCATCCAACATATTATACGCCCAGCAGTCACAAAAGATCACTCCTGTCTTTCCCATGCTTCTAAGTTCATAGCTACTTGTGCTACTAGCTTAACATAACCCCACGCCACTAGCTAGGGCAGACAAGGGTACGATTGCGTGCCGACGCGAAGGCGTCAGCTGCCGGCGCAGATAAATTGAAGAAAGCTATCATAATTGTGGACTGTCAGAATGAATTAATACCAACATTCTTAATTTTTATACGTCGGTACTAATTTCGAATCACAGCGTTGCAAATCACACTAATTCACAGATAAAAGCATTTTGACAACAGCACTGACAGTTTGGGCCCACTTGTAAGAGTTGACTTGTCAGCCAAAATGGCTCGCGGGATCTTACGACTTGATCGCCGCGCCGATGCACTTCCTCTTCCAGCTCCAGGCCGACGACTCGCCGCTGCCGCACCTCGCGCTACCTTCCCACCACAAGGGCGGCCGCCCGCCACCTTCCTCGCCCCTTCCAGACCGCTGCCCTGCGAGTCCTGCTCCTCGGGATCCGAGTCGGCCTCCTCGCCGACCGACTCGCCTACGCGCCGCTTCCTCCCTGAGCAGCAGCAGCGGATCCACCCGCACCAGGACTACTTCCCGTACGCGCCCGCCGAGCACGCGTTCGCCTACCCGACGCCCCTGCCGCAGAGCACGCTGCAGTTTTACTATTCTCGCAGCCGCCCTCCCCTGGCGTCGGTCGCCGTCGCGCAGCGGGCGCCGGTGTCTTCGCGAGCGCGCTACGGCGTGTTCGACACGGCGGGTGCTGGCAGCTACCCGCAGCCGCAGTACTACGCCTACGGAGGCGACCCGGCCGCGCCGCCGCAGCAGCAGCAGAGGGCACCTGTGGCTCCACCTCCGCCCTCCAAGGGAGAGCTCGTGGGACTTCCTAAACGTGTTCGACAACAACGACGACTAGTTCTGCTCACAGGTGCTCATGCCGATCTGCTTCTTCCCTCCAAATTCTTATCCATACTCAAAGGCAAGTTCCCATTGTTCTTTAGTTGCAATGGAATTCCCGGTGCTAATTTACTCGATACGTGCTCATAAATTCTTTGGGGAAAATTAGATCTATGCACCGAGTTAATAGTTGCAGCGGCAGGTAAAATCTTGTCGTCTCCATTGATCTTGTTAGATGCAGAGCTCCATCGAGGAAGATGCCGGACGTGGGCATGGTCACAAGGGTCCTACTACTACAACCCCACCACCACGGCGGCTGCTGCCGCCATGTACATGCCGAGCCGGAGCTCGCGGGAGGTGCGGGAGGAGGAGGGCATCCCGGAGCTGGAAGAGGACGACGAGGAGGTCGTGGTTGTCAAGGAGATGGCCAGCGAGTACTCCACGGTTGGCAGCGGCCGAGGCCACGGGCCCTACCTCCACATGAGTTAGTTCTCCATGTTGACAAGTCATCTCTTACAAGTGGGCCCAAACTGTCTGTGTTACTGTCAAAATGCTCTTATCGGTGAATTAGTGTGATTCGCAACGTTGTGGCTTAAAATTGGTACTGACGTGCAAAAATTAAGAATGTTGATACTGACTCGTTCTGACAGTCCGAATTGTGGTAGCTCTCGCCGCCGCAGGCCTAGCACTGCGAAAGAGCTCAAATTACAGTTTAGGGTTCGCCTCGAAGGCCTCGTGGAAGATGAAGTAGCCGGCCGCACCGGGCGCCTTCATCTTCGCAGCCGCCGCGACAACCGCCGGCCAGAGGAGAAGGGCGATCATGGCGCCTGCTCCGACGATCAGCACGGTCGCAACGATGTTGGAGGCCATCTCTGATCTCTTCACGTCCTGTACTTCAACCTGTGTATATCTTTGTGTGTGTTGGCTCGGTGAGGCTGATACGTGCAAGCAGCGATGAGGCTGACTTATAGCCAATTTTTTTTAAATAATATGTTTTTTATTCAATTTCATAAATAATACATGAAATGAAAATTTTGCAAATCTAACTGTCCGCCGAAAGACGACCGCGCGGGTTCTTTAATCTAAAAGACTACTGGCTGTTCTTTGATTAAAAAAACGACCACGGAGAAGGTCGTCTTTCCTGAAGACGATGCCGTCGTCTTTCCAGAAGACGACGGAGGGCGTCGTCTTTCGAAATGAAGACGTTGGCATTGATCATGCATGCTACGTTCTGTTCAGACCCTGACCGATAGCCTAACCGTCTTGTCTCTAACCAAATCATGCATGATCAAAGCAGCCCTAGTTGATCGGCTAATTATTTCACGCCGTTTTTTCCCGCCACTCCTTTCCGCTCTTTTGTACCCGCCGATTTTTACCGCCACTCCTTCCCGCCCTTTTGTACCCGTCCTTTTTCCCCGCCTATTATGTTCGGTGCCTCTATAAATCCGGGCAACGAGATGTTATCTCTTCACCCAGTTCATCTCTTCCTCCTCTTACTCTCTCATTTCCCTCCTCTCCTCTCCTCTTACTCTCGCATTTCCCTCCTCTCCTCTCCACTATGACCGACGCGTTTCCCTGGCCGCCACAGGTGTCCGTTGAGCTTTTCCAATTAGCCAGAAATATTACGATAGGCAATAAATCAGCCCAATGGGAGAGGGTGGTAAGGAACTATGATGCTCTCGTTCTGCTTGGTAAGGAACTTCATCGGAGAGGGTGGAAACTAAGGATCCCAAATCAGGTACGAGAAGAGTTTATCAGGATCCAGGCAATGTGGGACACGCTAGACTTCAAGAGTGAAGCTGACATGATGGAGAAGGTTGAGGCACCTTGGGCCTGGATAGAAGAGAGCGAAGATGAGGATGATATCTTCATGCCGCCACCCATTGGAAGCAAGGCGAGAGCTGAGTGGGACAAGAGGCAGGAGAAGAAGAAAGCGCAGGCCAAGAAGAGTGAAGCTAACATGCTGCAGAAGGCTGAGGCACCTTGGTCTTGGATAGAAGAGAGCGAAAATGAGGATGATATCTTCATGCCGCCACCCGTTGGAAGCAAGGCAAGAGCTGAGTGGGACAAGAGGCAGGAGAAGAAGAAAGCGCAGGCCAAGAAGAGCGATGACAAGAAGAGCAAGGGCGAGGGATCGTCGAAGGGAAAGGGCGAGGCATCATCGAAGGGAAAGGGAAATGCATCATGCTAGGGATAGATAGGGCTCTTATTTATATACTACAAGTTATGTTGAACTGTGTTGCAAGCTACGTTGAGGTGTTTGTCGAATAAAATCATGAAATAATAGAATGGTGTCTCATACATAGGTAGATATATGTCTCATACATAGATAGATAAATGTCTGATACATAAGTAGATATCACTGGTGTCGACGGCGAGGTGGCGGAGGCCTCGGTGTACTCCATCCGTATCTGTGGGGTGGCATCACATCACAGCGAGGTGCAGTTGACCATTCACCTTGATCATGCGTATCCTGTGTGGGGATAGGTGGTGGAGTACCTGGCTGATACTGGCCAAACCAGTCTACCTGCTCATGCTGTGTTTGCTGATCATTGACGTCAGTAGTGTCCCATGAATCGTAGTCTCCTGCCCGTATACAAGAAATTAAGTACTGAACAATGTCATGCTGCATCTAACAATAGTAGGAAGGGACAAGCTTACCCTGAGGATGAGATTGTGGTCAATAAGCGAAGTCCATGTAGGGGATCTGCTGCTGCTGCCACTGGTCGAAAGTAATCTGGTTCTGCTGCCACTGGTCAAAATTAAACTGCGATTAGTGCCACGGGTCGGAAGTAAACTGTGATTGCTGCCACCCCGAGGCTCCAGCCTGGTATGGAGGTGGTGCTCTCGGCAGCGCCTACTGTGGGAGTCGTGGACGAGACCCGTGCCGGAGTGGAGGAGAAATATGCTCCCCGTGCCACCCCGAGCCTCCATCCTGGTCTGGAGAAGGTGGTGTTGGAGATATGCCCAAGAGGCAATAATAAAGTGGTTATTATCATATCTTCATACTTATGATAAATGTTTACATACCATACTATAATTGTATTAACCAGAAACATTAATACTTGTGTGATTTGTAAACATAAAAGAGTCCCTAGTAAAGCCTCTTGTTAAACTAGCTTGTTGGTTATTATATGATCATGGTTTCTGATGACCCACAAGTATAGGGGGTGTATCGTATTACTTTCGATAAATAGGAATGTCGATCCCAACGAGGATCAGAAGGTGTTGACTAGTGGTATGGAGCAGGAAATCTCTGTAAATACTTAGCAAACGGATTTTTAGGGCTTTTCTGATAAAGCAACAAAACAAAGTGCAAGTAATAAAGACAATGAACAACTGCAGCAGGTGGCCAATCCTTTCTTAGCAAAGGAAAAGCCGGTGGAAATACTTATAAGGACCAAACGTTCTCGAGGACACATGGAAATTATGTCAAGTGCTTTCGCTTCATATAGCTAAGTACTCTTCTTTGGTGTTGTAAGTGTTGTGTGGGTGAACCTGTGCTAATGTACCGACCTTACTTGGACTAATACATACTTGTGATTAAACCCCATGCAAGCATCCGCAACTATAGGAAAGTAATTAAGATATAAACCTAACCACAGCCTTAAACCCTGAGATCCTACGCTCCCTTGTGCAATGGTGTCCTAATGAGGGTTCAGGTTTCTGTCACTCTGGCAACCCCACAATTAGTAGCCAAATACACAATGCATTCCCCTAGGCCCATAAATTGTGAAGTATCATGTAGTCGATGTTCACGTGACACCACTAGAAGAATAGCACCACAACTTAAATACTAAACCATTGAATAATAACTCAACACAAATCCACTACTAACAACATGACTTCTCTCGTGTCCTCAAGAACTAAACGAACTACTCACGAGACATCATATGGATCAAGATCAAAGATGATATGGTAATGGATAACAATACTTATGTGATTTGTAAACATAAAAGAGTCCCTAGTAAAGCCTCTTATTAAACTAGCTTGTTGGTTAATATATGATCATGGTTTTATGATCATGAACATTAAGATGTTATTAACAATAGGGTCATATCATTAGGAGAATGATGTGATGGACATACTCCTATAGTTAAGCGTAGCATAAAGATCAAGTCCTTTAATATAGTTCACTTGCTATAAGCTTTCTGATACATAGTAACCTAATTCCTTCGACCATGAGATCATGCTAATCACCATCACCGGAAGGATGCTTTGCTGACATCAAACACCACACCGTAACTGGGTGGCTATAAAGGTGGCATTGAGTGTTCAGAAAGTATGTGTTGGGGCACATGGATCAAGAGTGGGATTTGTCCATCCATATGACGGGTAGATATACTCTGGGCCCTCTCGGTGGAATGTCATCCAATTAGCTTGCAAGCATGTGACTGGCTCACAAGGGATCACATATCACGGGAACGAGAAAAGAGTACTTATCAGTAACGAGGTTGAACTAGGTATGCAGAGATACCGACGATCAGACCTCAGATAAGTAAACTATCGTGAGACAAAGGGAAATTGTATCATATGTAAGTGGTTCATTCAATCACAAAGTAATCGTATAAATATGTGGGAACCATATGAATTTCCAGATTCCTCTATTGGTTATTGATCGAAGAAGAGTCTCGGTCATGTCTGCATAATTCATGAACCGTAGGGAGACACACTTAAGGATTCGATGTTGTTTAGTAGATATGGAATGTTGATGACCCACAACTATAGGGGGTGTATTGTAGTACTTTCGATAAATAGGAGTGTCGATCCCAACGAGGAGTAGAAGGTGCTGAACAGTGGTATGGAGCAGGAAATCCCTGTGAATACTTAGCAAACGGATTTTTAGTGGTTTTCTGACAAGGCAACAAAAAAGGAGCAAGTAACAAGAGTTACAAACAAACGTAGCAAGTGGCCCAATCCTTTCTTAGCAAAGGACAAGCCGGTGGAAATACTTATAAGGACCAAACGTTCTCGAGGACACATGGGAATTCTGTCAAGTGCTTTCGCTTCAAATAGCTGAGTACTCTTCTTTGGTGTTTGTAAGTGTTGTGTGGGTGAACCTGTGCTAACATACCGCCCTTCCTAGGACTAATACATACTTTTGATTAAACCCCCTGCAAACATTCGTAACTACAGGAAAGTAATTAAGATATAAATCTAACCACAACCTTAAACTCTGGGATCCTACACTCCCTTGTGCAAAGGTGTCCTAACGGGGGTTCAGGTTTCTGTCACTCCGGCAACCCCACGATTAGTAGCCAAATACACAATGCATCCCCCTAGGCCCATAAATGGTGAAGTGTCATGTAGCCGACGTTCACATGACACCACTAGAAGAATAGCACCAAAACTTAAATACTAAACCATTGAATAGTAACTCATCACAGATTCACTACTAACAACATGACTTCTCCCATGTCCTCAAGAACTAGACAAACTACTCACAAGACATCATATGGATCAAGATCAAAGATGATATGATAATGGATAACAATCTGAACATAAACAATAATCCAATGGTTCCACTCACAAGCATGAACTACAATAGTAATCAACACCGGGAAAGTTTCCCTTAAGAACTAAAGCAATATCCAACACAAATGTTACAGCGGGACGGAGTGGTGATGATGGTGCTGGTGGAGATGATGATGATCCCGATGAAGCCTAGCTTGATGACGGTGTTGATGGTGACGGTCTCCCCTCTCCGGGAAGGAATTCCCCTGGTAGAAATCTGTCTGCCGAAGAGATCTTTCTCTGATGTTTTCCGCCCCCCGGAGGCGGCGGAAATCTATCTATGGTCGCTCACCCAGCCTTAGCGTTTCGTAGGGAAGATATAGGCGAAGGGGTGGAGTCAGAGGCCGGGCAGGTGGGCCACACCTGCCCTAGGAGCGGGGTCAGGTGGGCCCGCTCCTAGGGATGTGTGGCCCCCCTGAGCCCCTTCTCCGTCCCTCCTTCTGGCTCCCTCATTCTTCTAGTAAAATAATATGTTTCCATATTTTTCTGGTATTTTTCTGATCCTTGCGAAATTGCACCGAAACGCCTTCTTTTCTATCAGAATCCAGACTCCGGCAGTCCATCCTCCAAGAATCATCCAACATGCATAAGCAGATGAAAATCCATAAGTAATACCTCATAATAAGACAAATATCAATGAATAGAGGTAAATTATGGTATAGAAAGGTGATGCAAATTGGGCGTATCAAATGTAAGTAGTGAGACCGAATGTTGTTCGGAGTCTCGGATGGGATACGGGATATCACAAGGAGATCCGGAATGGTCCGGAGAATAAGATTCATATAAGGAAAGTCCAATTCCGGAGTTCGGGAATGATTCCGATGTTTTCATCGGAGAGGTTCTAGAAAGGTCTAGAAGGTTCACCGGACCGGAATGGGAAGGGTACATGAATGTGTCATGAATGGAATGATTGAATTATGTCCTAGGTCACTTGGTTGGGCATTTCTAAGAAAGAAACTAAAGCTCCAAATTGAAAGTCAAAAGGCAAGTTTGAAAAGTCAAACTGGGACAATGTATCCTGGTGGAGGAAGGAAAGAATCCTTCTTTCCCTCCACCACAAGCCAACAAGGAGAGGGATTTGGGGAAGGATTCAAACTCCCCTCTCCCAAGCTGCCTTTCCTCTCATAAATAGAGGGGAGGGGTTCCTGAAAGGATACGGATGTCGCCTAGAGGGGGGTGAATAGGCGATTAAAACTTTTCCTAGAGTGGCTCAACAAAGGCGGAATAAAACTAGTGTTTACTTTGTAAAGCACCACCTAGAAACAACTAAGGTTTACCTATGTGCACCAACAACTTATGCTAAGCAATACAAACAACAAAGTGATTGGAAGATATATATTACTTCAAGCACGAAGGCTATCACAATGTAAAGTGCATAAGTAAAGACCTCGGGTATAGAGATAACCGAGGCACGCGGGGCCACCGATATTTTACCGAGTTCCTCCCAACATGGAGTACGTCTCGTTTGGAGAGGGGGTGGTATCAAACCACCAACGCCACAAAAGGCCTCCCTTATTCTCCGGTGAATCTCACCCCAATGGGATCGATCCACGCTTCCACTATCGGTGCACTTGTCGGTGGCAACCGGAACCTCTCACAAGGTTGGGGCACAACTCCACAACTTAATTGGAGGCTCCCAACAAACGCCACAAAAGGCCTCAACAAATGCCACCAAGGCCACAAAACCGTCTAGGGTTCCAAGAACCCAAGAGGGACAAGCTCCAATGAGCAATTCAAACCAAATCCTCCGAGGAGAACTCAAACCGATGCAACAAATGCAAATGGCAAGAACACCACAAAGATGCTCAAATCCCTCACTCTCAAGTTCCAACAAAGCTACCAAAGCTATTGGGAGAACAAGATAGGAGAAATCAAAGAGATACACAAAATCCCTCAAAATCTAGATCCCCAAAGATGCACTCACAAAAAGATGAATCGGTTAGGTCAAAACGTGGGGCTAGATCTCCTCTCTCTTCCACTCAAATATGGGCAAGAATCATCAAAGGAAAAAGATTAGGCAAGCTTCAAGATCTAGAGCAAGTGTGGATAAAGTTTAGCCTAATAGATAATAGAGGAGCTGACTAAACTGAAAAAGGCAAAGCCTTAAATAGGGGCCCCAGAAAAACTAGCCGTTTGGACATTTTTGGACCGGTCCGGTACTACCGGATGCACAAGTGCCAGGCCGAGCAAAGAATTCAAGGCAGGAAATCTGGGCATGTGAGAATGGCCAAGCATGCAAGTAGCAGCAGCAGATGCGCGCATGCAGCAGCGGGAGCAGCGCCAGCAGCAAGCAGCAAGCAGCCAGCAGCGCGACGCGCGCGCGCGCAGCAGCTAGCAGCGGCAGCAGAGCAGCGGCGCAGCAGCTAGGCAGCTAGCGCGTATGCAGCAGGCAGCACATGCGGCAGCAGCGAGGCCCGCGCGGGCCGACGCAGCGCGCGCGTGCGGTGCGGCGCGTGCACAGCGCAGGAGCGACAACGGGTGGGCCCGGCGGGGAACGCGCGCGAGCACGCGAAGCGAGGCGGCGGTGTGTGGGGTCAACGCGGGACGTGCGGGGCTGGGCAAAACGAGATCTGGATCTGGGATCTAAAACTGGACAAATAAACTGGTCGACCGGTAGTAAGGTACCTAGCAAGGCAGAAAGAAATCGGACCGTTTTTAGGCCGGCGGTAGTACCGGTCCGTCCGGACGGTACTACCGCCTGGCCCAAAAAACAGACCGACAGGCAAATATTCAAACGGCAATAACTTTTGACTGGAAGCTCCGATTGACCCGATTCAAATTGCGTTGGAAATATTGATTATCACCAAGTGAGAAAGTATCAAGTAGAATAATGTGATATACCTCACTTGGTGAGAAAACGAAAAGCCGCATAAATCAAAATCGCAACAAGATACAAATGGAAGATCCGATTTAGATGAACAAGAGCTTGTTATGGAGATTACCACAAGCTCTATATCATCACATGGATAAGACCAAATAACAACCAAATATGATGATGCAAGTATGCAAAGGTTTGAGCTCTCTCCGAACAATGTGACCAAATTACTGATACGAGAGCCCCTCTTGATAGTACGGTTATCTATCCTAAACCCGGTCTCACACACACAACGTGAGACCGGCAAAAGGGAAAACCTATCAAGATTATACCTTTGCCTTGATCATTCCACTTGAGCTCGATGTAGACGATCTTGCCCTTCTCAAGATGGAACGCCTTCCTTAAATCCTCATCATCGACCTCGCATATTGAGCTTGCCCAACAAATCTTCTTTGCATTTCATTGACCTTGAAGCCAACACATGCTCCAAGCGATGCCAATGGAAAAATCCTACAAGTATAACTTAATACACACATTAGTCCATAAAGATTGTCATTAATTACCAAAACCACACATGGGGGCCCAACATGTTCTTTCAGTTCCCCAAGAGACACAGAACACCATCACCCCGCCTCCAAGCCGCCGCTGCCGCCCTAGCCGCCGCCTGCCACGCCTCCTCCTCTCCGACTTCTAAACCCTAGATTGCCCGGGAAACCCTATTACTCCACCATAACCCTCTCCGGCTTAGGTGAAGCCCTGTGGGATCTTCCCTCTACTTCCGACACCACGCCGTCGTGCTGCCGGAATCACGAGGGGAGAACTACAACCTCCACTGCCTGCTAGAACAAGGGAGAGGAAGGTCTTCATCGAGTATCGAACATGTGACCGACTGCGGAAGCGCTGCCGAAACGCAGCTCCGAAAGGATCTTCTACGCGATCTTGAGATCGGCAAGTGTATGACTACATCACCCACGAGAATCTGCTCTCGTTAACCGCTTTGGAATCTTCGAGGGTGAGTACTCTAATTGACTCGTTGCTACAATCTAGTAGATAGATCTTGGCTTATTTGTGTTTGTGCGGTAGAAATTTTTTGTTTTCCATGCTACGAACCCCTATAGTGGTATCAGAGCCGTGTCTATATGTAGATCTGTTGCACGAGTAGAACACAATGGTCAGTGTGGGCGTTGATGCTTTTGTTGTTGATTGCTTCTTGTGTACTTTACATCTTGCGGGATGGTGGGATGAAGTGGCCCAGGCTAACCTTACATGCCATAGTTCATGAGACTTGATCCATGCTTGACATGCAACTTGTATTGCATCAGTGGCTTTGCGGGTGCCTGTTTCTCCCATCATAGTGAAGATTAAATTTACAACGGGTGATTGACAATACTAGTATCAATGTTGTGGTTCTTGTTCGTAAGTTAGAACGACACTTATTGAAAGCCCCAAACCATGTAAAATATGCAAAGAAAATTAGAGGCATCTAACTTTGTTTTGCAGGGGTGTGTTGTGATGTGATATGGCCATGATTGTGATTATATATGATGTATGCAATGTTCCTTATTGTAAGTCGGCAACTGGCAGGAGCCTTATGGTTGTCTTTTAATTTCGTTAAGACCCGCATGTCTATTATTCAAAGTAGTTTTAATAGTTGATGCTGGTGGACGACAACCATGGAACGGCGCCATTGATCTTGACGCCACGCCGGTGATGATGCAGATCATGTTCGTGCTTGAAGATGGAGATCGGAAGCACAAGAAGAAAGGCCATATCATATCACATATTTTGAATTGCATGTGATGTTAATCCTTTTATGCATCTTGTATTGCTTAGTTCTCGACGGTAGCATTATAAGATAATTCCTCTCACAAAATATCAAGTTATAAAGTGTTCGTCCTTAGTAGGCACCGTTGCTAAAGCTCGTTGTTTCGAAGCACCACGTGATGATCCTGTGTGTTAGATTCTTCGAGTGTATACAAAGGGAGCAAGCCAGATTTGCTCATGCGGAAACTAAGGTTACATCTTGAAGAGCCTAGCATGTACAGACATGGTCTCGGAACACGGAATACCGAAAGGTAAAGCATGAGTCATATAGATGATATGATGAACATGATGATTGTTCGCCTATGAAACTCATCGTGTCACGTGATGATCGGACCTGGTGTAGTGGATTTGGTTCATGTGATCACTAAAACAATGTGAGGGATATTGGTTTGAGTGGGAGTTCAACAGTAATATGATTAAAAGTTGAGCACTATTTATCATAAACTAAATCAAAGTGAATTTGCATAGTTGTTGTAGTCATTAACATCCGTTTACCACCTTGCGCTTAGTTATAATTGAGATAATAGAACTATAGAATTCGGGTTAGTTACTTTACGAGCTGGTATCGTATTGTTTTGAAGTGTTAATCTAAAGTTTAAAAGTCCTATTGCAAACTTTCAGTAAGTTCCGGTTACTCCGTGAAGTTCAATAATTGGTATTAAATCAAGAGTGACAAATTCTAGTGTTAGTATATAAGTATCATGTTTGTCTCCATGATTCTTGATATTCAAAAGATTGTTTTAATATCAAGGTTATCTAGGAGCTAAAAGAGTTGTTTCAGAAACCATGATGTGTGAAAGATATTGCGGTATCTGAAATAATGTTTTGGTTGCAACATGAGAGAGTATAATATGGCAAACTTTATTTTCTCATATTTGATGAGAAATTGCAAAAGGTTGGAGACGCTTGTCGTCCTAATCCTCGAAAAGGTTTTGGAGAGCAACATTATACTCGAGATTCACCGCTATAAGCTAAAGTAGCTTGATCATGAATAGTTCCATGATAAGGCTAAATATTTGATGTAGGTAAAATGTTTACTACACTAAAACTTGTTGATGGCGCCTGAGAGCGCTACATCGGGAAACCCCAAGAGCAAGGTGTGAAGCAGCACAACAACAAATCTTCCCTCAGTAAGAAACCAAGGTTATCGAACCAATAGGAGGAAGGAAGCATCTCAAAGGTGTTGCAAGCAACGTGGAAACTTGCACAACACAAACTCAAGACTTTGCCCCAACGAACAGTGAGGTTGTCAATCTCACCGGTTGCTGTAACAAAGGATTAAATGTATGGTGTGGAAGGTGATGCTGGTTTGCAGCAAGTAAACAGTAACAGTGGAAGATGTATCAATGGTAAAGATTGGACCGGGGTCCATAGTTCACTAGAGGTGTTGTCCTTAGATAAACAATATGGCATGAAGGGTAAACAAATTACAGCGGGGCAATTGACAGGAACTGAGCAAGGCATAACAACGCAATTACTAGCCAGAAAGATCCTATGAGGTTGATTGGGCAATACAACAATATACATAGACCGTCATCCAACTGCATCTATGACTAGAATTCCACCTTTGGGTTATCATCCGAACCCCCTCCGATATTAAGTTGCAAGCAACAGACAACTGTTTTAAGCAAAGTGTGTAAGGTAAACAATCCACTTGTTCCATGAACAAGAGACCATTGTTTTCTCCCTAGTGGCAATAGAACATCTACAACCGTAGAGATTTCTATCACTTCCCTTGATTAAGTAAAGGTATAAACCCACTATCGAGTATAAATACCCCCTCTTGGAGTCACTAGCAACTACTTGGCCAAGATAGCTACTAACAACGGATAGCATGCAAGATCACAAACAACACAGACATGATAGAATCAAATAGACAAAACCATTAATCAATCTAACATAGTAATCTCAATATCCATCGGATCCCCACAAACTCAACATGCCTGATTATAAATAGATTAGATCTTGATCATGAACGGAGCTCACAAGATCTAGACATAAAAGCACAAGGAGGAGATACAACCATCTAGCTACTACATGGACCCGTAGTCCAAGGTGGAACTACTCACGCTTCATACCGGAGGCTCGCATGATGAAGAAGAAGGCCTCCGAGATGATCTCCCCTCCGGCAGGGTGCCGGGAAGAGCTTCAGACCCCCTGATCTAGGGACGATGGTGGCGGCGGCTATAGACGGTTTCGTGAAATATTGATCGGGTTGCTAAGGTTTCTGCATCGGGGGCTTCTTATAGGCGAAGAGGCAAGGCAGGGGGGCCACCATGGCGGCTGCACCCCCCAACCGCGGGGTGGGACCACCCGCGCGGCCAGGGGGTGTGGCCCCCTGGTGGGTCCCCTCCGTCTCGTACTCCGGCTTCGTGTTCCCCACGGTAAAATATTTACTTTAGCTTTTGTCCCGTCCAATTCCGAGAATATTGATTTTCTGCCTTTCCGGAACCAAAAACAGAAGAAAACATGCAACTAGCACTGTGGCAACTTGTTAATAGGTTAGTACCAGAAAACATATAAAAACAACTCAAAGTGTGGACAAAGCAAAGCAAAATAGATAGTAAACAAGCATGAAACTTCAAAAATTATAGATACGTTTCCGACGTATCACACGCCGTGATAACGAACTTGAACAGTCGCATAAAACGCTTCCCAAAAACCTTTCTCTCTCTCTCCCATAGAGAATCGTAAATGCGAGTGGTTCTGGAGACCTGCTCTCCCGTTAGCCCGTGCACGCCAACTCACGGGATAGAGTATACTACGGTGGCAACGCAAGTAGAGAGGCTTGAAAAACCCTAAATTGAATTCAGTGTGTTGCATGGTGGAAGGCGCACAGACTTATATTGAGCAGTTTAGAAAATCTGTTATAGTAGCCCACGATTCGGGAGCGATCCGAACCGATTAACTATTGACCCGTCTGTCACAACCAAAATGGTTTTCCTGAGCAGCAAAAAGACGGCAGGTTTTGATGTCGAGACGAGGCTCATTCTATCATAACAGTTGACATGGCTCGAGGATCATTCCGCAAAGTGCTATGTGCACGTATGTCGAGACGAGACGAGCGGGCGGGCATTGTCGGAGAAGGAGGAGCGCACATGTAGCAATTTTCATCCTACTCACTTACAAATTGGTGAGACACTCCAATTTATAAGGCGGGGTAACTCCCATCCAACTTTCATGTGGGACTAAACTTCAGCTTTCACTCCTCTTGCCACACACCAAGTCCAAACAACCAGCCGAATACGTGCACGCTCGCTAATAGACGCTGGCATCAGAAAATAGGGAAATCCTAGCAAAACGGGACAAAACAATTAAAAGTGCAACAAAATAAGACAACTGCCCAAGAAAACAAACCAGGAGACAGAGACAATGGGCTGAACGACGACGCTGATGTCAGCCGACCGAGACTTATCTTAAGTCTCAGTCGACCGCGTCTTAGTCGCTCCCTATAAGAAATTAATCAGCAGTTGAGTATCTGGGAGCAGTAATACCCGGGAGCAGTAATCTAATCGTTCGAATTTTCTTTTTTTTTACTAGTAGTAGTAGTTGATAAGGGGCGTTCGATTTTTATTTATTCATTAGTAGTTGATAACGGATGGCCCGATCTTGTGTTCGCTGTGAAGAGCGGCCAGTGGGTCTGGGAGGATTAGACAGAAGTGGTCTCGTAGTCGTCGGGTACGAAGGAAATTTGTCTTGGAATCTGGGAAAAGACCGGGTGACTGCATTTCCAGTCTGCTGGTTGATGGATGATACGATACAAAGCTTGCTGCACATAGCTGATGTGACCACAGAGCACTAGCTTTATTAATATAAGATATTTTAGATTTATAAATAAAACGTATTTAGATTTATTTTAGTTTATAGGTTTGTTTCAAACATGAGTGAACTTATACGTAAAATAAGTCAAAATACATTTTCTTCGTAAATCTAAAACATTTTATATTTTGAAACAGAGGGGATAGTAGCTACACTCGATGACCTTTCTTGAAGACGCAGGTCTACTTGATGAATCCGAAGTTAAACTATTCGTATTTTTGCAATTACCAGGAATGATTCTGCACAAGTATTTCATCTGTTGGACTACAGCAGATCGAGGAGGATCTCCGGTCTCGGCTGCTGATTATGTTCGTAGAAAAGTCAGATCGACATGACCGTTTACATATACTGCGTACTTTACGATGAAATTTGGCCTGGACTCTGCCGGAAAGACACGATGACTCCATTTACCCGGCCGGTTAATAGCCTGCAAGACACTGCTGGTTGACGAGACCTCACAACACCCCATTTACAAGTTACTCTCGCTGACATCTTGACCCGAGCCTTCATCCCCAATTTCTTTTTTTTTGTGCAGATCGATCCCCACCGAAGGAATCGACCTCGGAGTCTCTTAATCGCTGGTACCTCCTTCGCCTTCCTCCACTTCGGTTGGACGCCGCCGCGCTGTCGATCTGCTCCGCTGCTCGTATATGGCAGAGGCCAAGAGCATGCGCGGTACTCGTGCCTGACAGTGGCGGCTCGAGGCGAGGCCTGGTCGCGGCGGCACCAGCACATCACCAACAGTGCATCTCCCCTGTCAGCGCGTACCACTCTTCCCTGCCACTGAATTCCTCCCGATCCGTGGGATGCAGCGTAAGTCGCCATGGCTTTAGGGTTCAGGACAGTGGCGAAGGACGGAAAAAAATTGAGGTCGGACGAACTTCAATGCATTAAAAAAAATTTATAAAAAAATCAAGATTGTTTCGACACATAAATAAGTTATATGATCTTAAGCATAGTCACTTAGTACAACGGTAATAGCGAACGTATATAAATCAAAGTAAAACAAACAAACATACCGATAATAAAATTTAATGCCTTCTTGAAGTCCCCGGCAATGGCAAAACTCTACCTGCCTTCTGAAAGTCATTTTTAATATCACCAAGATCAAGACTTTTGAATATCCCTCGCTCGATGTAGCACACCATTAAATCATTAAGCCAACCATCTGACATCTTGTTGCGCAACTCAGTCTTGATGATCTTCATAGCTGAGAAGGCCCTTTCAATTGTTGCCGTCGACACTGGTAAAAGCATTGCCAACTCAATTAGGCGGTAGACAGTAGAAAACATGATGTGCCTATCAAGTTCAACCATTTTTTTAGCTAGGCTTGCAATATCAAGACAAGCTCTGAAATCATCAATTCTCCTCATATGAATAATGAATAGCTCAAGGGTATCCCGTATATGCTCACGCTCATAATCAGAGAAATCCTCATGATAAATTTCTATAAGTCGAGCAATCTTACTCACATTGAACCGAGCAAATAAGTCTGTTGGATCGAGACAAGAAAAGTTCTGAAGAACCTCTGAAGATGCTTCATTAAAGCGACGATCAAACTCGGTGACAATAGAGTCTATAGCAGCATAGAAGGTGTCAACACGATAAAAATGATCAATGGTGACTGCGAATCTCCCCCTTTTCTTGTTTTACCCCATTTTGTTACCTTGGTATCCATACTTAGGATTATGATCTCATGCTCAATACAAAATGATTTGACATCTTCCAAGAGCGACTCCCAACCATGATTCCTCCAATTGACCAAACGTGTTCTCACATCCGTAACCAAAGATATTGCCTGAAATGATACAATTAGAAGTTTAGATCAACAAAGTATACTTCAGGAAAATAGAACCATAAGAATTTATCCATCGCATACCTGAGCAATATTTTGATTCTTCTTTTGAAATAGAAGAGATACTCCCTCCGATCCTAAATAAGTGTCACGGTTTTGAACTAACTCTAGTTCAAAATGGCGACACTTATTTAGGATCGGAGGTAGTACATCATTTGTCATACGAAGTAGTTTTAACATCATCTTCATGATGAAGACAAAGTTAAAAGTCTCCATTTTATGAACATAACCTCCAGCCTTAGTTGGATTACGAGAATCATCCTCAACAATACCCAAAAGTTCTATCACTTCATCCCACATTGACTCAATATGGCATAACGTTGTGTAATGAGAACCACATCGTGTATCGCCAGGTCGGCACAAGGACATTTCTTGATTTTTCCCTCTTCCCGTGGGCACTGCACCATTCTTGATCTTAGTTAAAATATTCTCTTTGTGCTTATCGATCAATATATCCTTCCTCTTGCAAGATGAGCTAGATAGATTGGCAATATATTTCACATCATCAAAGAAATCCTCAAGACCTTTGCAGCATCTCGATAAAGAAGCAACAATAAGCTGCAACTGGTGGGCAAAGCAATGAACATAGAAAGCATTGGGGTTCTCATCACGGATTAATTTCTGAAGACCATTAAATTTTCCTCTCATATTAGATGCTCCATCATACCCTTGCCCTCGTAGTCTTGCAATAAGTAGACCATGTTTATCAAAAATCTCCAAAAGTGCCTTCTTTAAAGCTAGACTTGTTGTGTTTGGGACATGCTGAATACCCAAAAATCTTTCAATAATTTCTCCACTTTTGTTCACATACCTGCAAGAAAATGATACAATTAGTTGAATTACACTAGATAAAATGAATGAAAACAAATAAGTAGTTAACATAATTCAACACGTACCTGACAACTACAACCATTTGTTCTTTGACGGATATATCACGAGATTCATCAATAAGAACAGAGAAAAGACAACCATCCATCTCTTCTTTGATGGATTTCGCGACTGCCTCCGCACAATGTTTGGCAAGTGCTTTCTGAATAGTTGAGGAAGTCATTTTAGCATTTTTAGGACATAGCTCCTCAAATGCAAGCTTCACTTCCCTATTTCTTTCTTTATACCAATCAAGCATCTCCAAGAAATTGCCTTTGTTTAAAGAAGAAGTAGATTCATCGTGCCCATGGAATGGTTCGCCTTGCAATGCTAGATAGCTTACAATACCCAAAGAAGTATCCACATGAGTTTCATACTTTACTAGTGACTCACTGGAATAAGTTGTAACTTTGCTTTTTACACTTGCCTTTTAATTTTAAAATCATCACATGTTGTCCTTGACATATTATGGATGCTACATGGCCCACCAACATGCTTACGGAATGCATCCGTTGCATTTTTCCAATTGTTAAACCCCAATTTATTGAAGACATCATGCCCAAAATTTTCATGCCCAATATGTTTGAAAAGATAGCAATAGAAGCAATAAGCCTTATCCTTGTCCACACTATATTCCAACCAATCATATTTCTTATACCATTTTGGTAGAAATGATCTCTTATCTCTATTTATGGGGAAATTATGCTGAGTTGGTTGTGTTTGACCATTCTTTAGGTAAGAAAATCTAACATCTTCTCTAACATTGGGAGCAAATTCATCAATTTGAATGCGAAGTCCTGGATCAAGTTTTATATACTCTATGAAATCAGTTATACCTCCAGCTTCTAGAACCACAACATTCTCTTCCACTATGGTTTCAGCGGAATCTTCCACTCGTTCCATGTTGGTGTCCATAGAATTTCCGAGCCCTCCTTCAACTTCTTGCTCTTGCTCTTGGCTAACATCTACACTTTCAATGGTGCTTGGTTTAGAGATATTTCTTGTTCCTCCTTCCATTTCTTGCTCTTGATCTTCTTGTGCAATAACATTTGCACTTTCCTGATGGATGCTTGGTTTAGAGTTGTTGCCACTACCAAGTGGTACAAAATACCTCTTCAAATCTACAGGTTAGAAACATTGAAGACATGATCACATATTCTGATATTCACATGAGTACATATTCACAAATCACAATTGACAAACTTGATTATACCTGCCCCCTTAGTAGCTGCAGGTTTCTTCCTCTTCTTATCCATACCGTTCTCCACCGCCACAATAATTCAGAAATTCTCTGACTCTGAGATTGGATATTTTGAGATTAGGGTTAATGGAATTGGAAGGAGGGATGAGAGGAAAGGGGGCGACGGCGCACAGGCAGACCTGAGGGACAGAGGGAGACCGACGGGACTCGTGAGTGGGAGGAAAGGGGGCGACCGGGCGAGTGGGCGACGGGCGACGGTGTTCCTCCGAGGCTCAGCCTCCGACGTTCCCTGCCCTGCGTCATTCGATTTCCAGGGAGGGCAGGACTCGGGAGGAGGTAGCGATCAGGGAGACGCCAGCGGCCGAGGCGAACAGGTCGATTTCGATCGACACGCGCAGGAAAGACCAAAACGGCCCAGCTAAGGCCCAGGGAAGACCAAACCTTTACAAAACGGCCCATTATAGTATGTCTCTTCAGTTTTTCTTCATAGACATAAATCGTTCAAAACTGAATATATATAGAAAAAAGCATATATATATATGCGACTTTTTGCAAAAAAAATGAGGTAGGGCCCACTGAGGAGCTTCGCCCCTGGTTCAGGACATGCGGGACACGGCGCCGGCGGCAGGCTGCTCTAGCCAGAGGAAAAGTATGGACCTCTCCGCGAGGAAAGGGAGACCGACGTTGTCCTGAAGATTCGACCAAGCGCGACCAAGCAGCTCTAGCCAAGTGCGTGTGAGGCGAGCTCCTACCTTTGGGGCAGCCTCCCGCCGACGGCGGTGGGGAGCTATAGGGGCGCGCTACCAAGGAATGGATAACGTGGAGGGTCGCGGGCGGGAACGAGGAGGAGGTCGTCATGTACGGCGGCGGGTGCGTGCAAGCCTTGGCTCGAGCGGTAGAAGGAGGCAAGGACAGAGAAGGCTCTACAATGGTTGGAGACGAGGGCGTTTAGGAAAGGCAAGAGGGACTAAGAGATTGGAATAGACAATTTATCTAGGGGCTTTTCGTAAAAGTTTGCCTACGTGGCGTCAGTCAATTTGGTCAAAGAAGTCTAAAGTTTAATTTAGACCGGGATTGCATAATATAGGGTACAAACAACAGGGATTTCGACTTGAGGGTTTAAACTGTCAAACCAGAGTTTAGGGTTTATTTTAGACCTTTTCCGAGAGTAAATGAGCTTTTCTCCGCCACACAACACCACGCGACGGTAAACGACTAGGGCACTTTCAGAAGTGCAAACGCACTGGGGTACTTCTCCTAGTGCAGGAGTGATAATCATGCATCGGAAGAGCGCAAATTAGCTGCAGTTTTCGCAAATCAGCATTTATATTTTACTAAGAATTCTTGTACTAGCAGATGAGAATCATGCAGATCGACGTGACCGTTTACCTATAATTAGTCGTAGTACTGGACTATCCCCTCCGTTCATAAATAAGTGTACATCTAGCTTTTGTCTAAGTCAAACATAACTAAATTTGAACAACTTTATAGAGAAATATAAAAACATATATTATATCAAATTGACATATTATAAAAGTAGATTTAAAAATAAATCTAATGGTAATAATTTAGAGTTATAAATATTGGTACGTTGTCCTAAAAAGTTAGTTAAACTTTAGTACATTTGACTTAGGACAAGGCTAGAAATACACTTATTTCGGACAGATGGTTAAAGTTTGTCTTAGGACATGGCTACGTGAGTCCTGCAGTTTTTTGTTTGTGGTTTTTGAAAATAGAATTCGATCAGAGTAAATTTCCCATTTCTTGACACACGTCGCCAATAACGAAAGTAAAATACTTCCAAATCAACGGATTATACACTGAAATTACGCGTCAAACAGGCAATATTCTTCGGGGATAATATTGATATACATAGTAGATCTGCACAAGCACAACGGTGCAAGATCAACGGAGCACACTAACATAAACACACGAAACATCCTTGGGAGATAACACTAAGTAAACTAGTTTCTACAGAAGCGACGGGTGGCTGATGCTGTCGCTTGCATGCAGGGGCTGCCCTGCCGTGCTCCCGTCGCCGTTGCCATCTCCGTTGCCGTCGTTGTCGCCGTCGCCGTTGCCATCTCCGTTGCCTTCGCCTTCGCCTTCGCCATCTCCGTTTCCTTCGCCGTCGGCGTCGCCGTTGCCATCTCCGTTGCCTTCGCCGTCGGCGTCGCCGTTGCCATCTCCGTTGCCGTCGCCTTCGTCACCGTCGCCGCCGCGACGGAAGCGACGGAATACGGCAGCCGCCGCTGCGGCGGCAGGAGCGACGGCGGCAGCCACAGAAGGAGCGAAGGAGGCAGCCGTTGCCGCCGCCGGAGCAAAGGCAGCAGCCGCCGCCTTGGGGCCGACGGTGCGCAGGAGCTGAAAATAGAGCTGCGGGTTGGCGACGAACGCCGCCCGAGAGATGACGAAGCCGGCGGCGCTGGGGGCGCTCATCGTGGCGCCGGCTGCCACAGCGGCAGGCCATAAGAAGTAAGCGCCGGCGACGCTTGCAGCAACCGACGCGGCTCCCAGCGCGCCCTCGCGCGTGGTGAAGATGTCCTTCGCCGCCTTCTTGAATCGGTCCATCTAGGCCTACTCCTACCTTGTTTCTTCGAGATGTTGCCTGGACGCGAATCGAGATGGAAAAGGTGGGGTGCTTGTGTTGCTGTGGAGAGGAAGCGCGAGGTGGGTGGGGTTTATAAAGACGGGGGCGATCGTGGCCTGGGGGGTGAGGAGAACAGTTTAGTGGAAAGATAATTGGGCCACCTCCTGATCGATGCGGTTCCTCTTTTCCACTCGGTTAATATTCTTGGTTTAATTGCTCAGTGCGCTTCTTGGCCCCAAAGCGAGATTCTTACTCCAATGCTTTTTACCGAGAAGATAATCGTTCGATACCCAAAGATATGCGCAGCACTAGTAGCTACTCTATGCATGTTGAAACTTTGGTAATAGCTCCCTATAGTGAAGAATATAGTAATGCAAGCATGGTAGCGGTGAAATGTTTGGGTTAACGTCACCGCGCCGTGCGCCAATGGATTTTTTTACAAATATGACCCTCTGCAATTTGCCATCGCCAAAAATACCCTCCTCGCATCGCAAAAGCCAAAAATGCCCTGGCGGGATGCCGAAAAGGCGACACGTGTCACCTCCCGCCACGGGGGGTGGCGGGATGTTCCTCCCGCCACAGGGGGTGGCGGGATGTTCCTTCCGCCTTTGGCGGTGGCGGAATGACGTCGTGGGGCCCACCAGTGCGAGCACGAAGTCGAACCTCCCGCCAGCGCTAAGTCGAACCTCCTCGTTGGCCTGGCCGTGGGGCCCACCTCATCCCGCCATTCCCCATGGCGGAAGGAACATCCCGCCACCCCCTGTGGCGGGAGGAACATCCCGCCATCCCCCGTGGCGGGAGGTGACACGTGTCGCCTTTTCAGCCTCCCGTCAGGGCATTTTTGACTTTTGCGGCGCGAGGAGGGTATTTTTGGCGATGACAAATTGCAGAGGGTCATATTTGTAAAAAAATCGCGCCAATGGGGCTTTCCTCGGGAAGGATGACAGCATGGTGCGCCTGAGCCTACTGCCTCTTCCCAGTTGGCGATGGCGCGCGGCCGCGTTGGTACTACTCCCTGCGTTTTTAAATATAAGATGTTTTAGATTTGTAAAAAAACTAAATCTATGCTTTTTTTAGTGTGTAGATTCACCCTAAGTTGAGTAAACCTATATACTAGAATAAATCTAGATATATTTGTTTCACAAATCAAAAACATCTTATATTTTGAAACAAAGGGAGTACTATCCACGCTGGTCAGTTGGTAAGGAGTTCTGCTTTGCGTTCTGCTGAATGGAGGCTTGGCTTTTTTCCACGACAGGAGTACGTGTAGAACAAATTGACGTTATGATGAAAGTATCGTACTAATCTTCGACCGCAGCAAGTAACATTTGGCACTTGCAGAACTTCTAGGATTACAACCAACCTTAGACAGACAGTCACCTTTTATATATTCTGATTTTTGTTGCGGAGTTTCCGTGCTCTTAAGTACCAGAGGAAATCCAGCCACTCTCTTGTTGTACGGTTTAAGATAGGTACATTGAAGAAAGGAAGAAAAGAAGAGGATGATCAGCGAACGCCCGGTGTAGCTCAGAGATAGGAGTGGATCATGCAAGAAATACAGATCACCACGAGCACGGGCGGACGCAGCGTCCCTGTCGCCCGGGCTTCAGGTCCGCGCGTGGGTTGCGGGAGATCGATTTTAGCAACAAAACAGGACCGAGCGTGGGCAAAATTCCACAGACGTGAATGGTCCTTTGGCTTGGGCCGGGTTGAGACGTCCAAGTCCCGTCCAAGTCCAGCCAAGAAACGAATCATGGATTAGTTCTGCCTCTTATCGTTCGTGGACTTGTAAAATCCACCGTAGTTAAGGTTTAAAAGAAAAAATCCACCGCAAGTACCTAAACTTAGCACTTCTTTTTGATACTCCATCCGGTTTATACTAGTGTTCTCACCTTTGTCTATATTCATACGGATTTGCTAGTTCTCAGGCGCCTGAGTCAGACGCCTGAGAACATCTTAGTTCTCAGTCGACTTTCTCGCCATTAGATTTACCTCGCGATTCGTGCAACATGAGAGTTGCAACTAGGTTGCAACTGAGATTTTAATGAGTTACAACTAGGTTGCAACTGAGAATTAGTACAAATTATATAAGTTGCAACCTAGTTGCAACTGAGAATTAACACAAGTAGTAGGATGATGTCAGCGACTTAGACATAAGAAGTTTCCACGCCTGAGATCTAGACACTCCTATATTCATATATACTACCTCTGTTCGTAATATAAGCCTTTTTAGCAAGCTCTTTTATTAGCTCTCTAAAACGGCTTATATCGTAGAACGGGGAGTATCTAGTTAAGTATTTAGTCTAGATATAAATGTATCTAAACAAAGTTAAGAAACATTAATATGGATCAAACAGAGTCTAGTTATCGATCTTAGAAACAATCGACCTCTGTACAACGGTGTTTCGCTGGCGTGTCATGCTTTGACCAATCTATAGCGATAAAATTTTGCAAAAAGCCCATCGGTTAAAGCTATTTGGCATATGTGAGTGCCTCTGTTGCTAGAGCCGTCGGCAAGCGAGTAGCCGACGCTGGTGACGTTCTTCATAGACACGTTGTAGGTCACCTTCCCACCATCTCACAGCTCCCCCGCCGCCTGATTCCTCACTGCTGGCGGCTGACCGTCGCCTTCGACCGCTCCCCTCTTCCGATTTGTCACCTTCCGACGCTTCCCTGCCGCCCGACTCATCACACTCATCACGCTGGTGGCTGCCTGTCACCTAATTCACCGCTTTCTAGTCGATCATTGTATTTTTATTAATCTTTTGAGAGTTTTTGCTAAGTCCTATCATATATAATAGTAGCGCATATAAGCATTTTAATGTGTTGTCAACTTGTGAAAATTCATAACTTGTGAACATTGAAATACGGTGTGAACGGTGTAATGTGTTGTTTTTTTATTTCCACGGTAAAATTATTGTAAAAACTATATTTACTCCATATGATGTTTATATTTGTTCAAGAATTTTTTTAGTTTCCTTGCGTCGCCGATTATTTCGATAAATTTCTAGGTCTGACCCACATGACGATACAAGCACACCCATATACAAGATACATACATAGTATTACAAAGTTGTTATTACTACTACTACTTTACAGAAGCAGCTTAAAACTCTTGACACACTACGTACTGACCTGGGTCCATCCAACATATTATACGCCCAGCAGTCACAAAAGATCACTCCTGTCTTTCCCATGCTTCTAAGTTCATAGCTACTTGTGCTACTAGCTTAACATAACCCCACGCCACTAGCTAGGGCAGACAAGGGTACGATTGCGTGCCGACGCGAAGGCGTCAGCTGCCGGCGCAGATAAATTGAAGAAAGCTATCATAATTGTGGACTGTCAGAATGAATTAATACCAACATTCTTAATTTTTATACGTCGGTACTAATTTCGAATCACAGCGTTGCAAATCACACTAATTCACAGATAAAAGCATTTTGACAACAGCACTGACAGTTTGGGTCCACTTGTAAGAGTTGACTTGTCAGCCAAAATGGCTCGCGGGATCTTACGACTTGATCGCCGCGCCGATGCACTTCCTCTTCCAGCTCCAGGCCGACGACTCGCCGCTGCCGCACCTCGCGCTACCTTCCAACCACAAGGGCGGCCGCCCGCCACCTTCCTCGCCCCTTCCAGACCGCTGCCCTGCGAGTCCTGCTCCTCGGGATCCGAGTCGGCCTCCTCGCCGACCGACTCGCCTACGCGCCGCTTCCTCCCTGAGCAGCAGCAGCGGATCCACCCGCACCAGGACTACTTCCCGTACGCGCCCGCCGAGCACGCGTTCGCCTACCCGACGCCCCTGCCGCAGAGCACGCTGCAGTTTTACTATTCTCGCAGCCGCCCTCCCCTGGCGTCGGTCGCCGTCGCGCAGCGGGCGCCGGTGTCTTCGCGAGCGCGCTACGGCGTGTTCGACACGGCGGGTGCTGGCAGCTACCCGCAGCCGCAGTACTACGCCTACGAAGGCGACCCGGCCGCGCCGCCGCAGCAGCAGCAGAGGGCACCTGTGGCTCCACCTCCGCCCTCCAAGGGAGAGCTCGTGGGACTTCCTAAACGTGTTCGACAACAACGACGACTCGTTCTGCTCACAGGTGCTCATGCCGATCTGCTTCTTCCCTCCAAATTCTTATCCATACTCAAAGGCAAGTTCCCATTGTTCTTTAGTTGCAATGGAATTCCCGGTGCTAATTTACTCGATACGTGCTCATAAATTCTTTGGGGAAAATTAGATCTATGCACCGAGTTAATAGTTGCAGCGGCAGGTAAAATCTTGTCGTCTCCATTGATCTTGTTAGATGCAGAGCTCCATCGAGGAAGATGCCGGACGTGGGCATGGTCACAAGGGTCCTACTACTACAACCCCACCACCACGGCGGCTGCTGCCGCCATGTACATGCCGAGCCGGAGCTCGCGGGAGGTGCGGGAGAAGGAGGGCATCCCGGAGCTGGAAGAGGACGACGAGGAGGTCGTGGTTGTCAAGGAGATGGCCAGCGAGTACTCCACGGTTGGCAGCGGCCGAGGCCACGGGCCCTACCTCCACATGAGTTAGTTCTCCATGTTGACAAGTCATCTCTTACAAGTGGGCCCAAACTGTCTGTGCTACTGTCAAAATGCTCTTATCGGTGAATTAGTGTGATTCGCAACGTTGTGGCTTAAAATTGGTACTGACGTGCAAAAATTAAGAATGTTGATACTGACTCGTTCTGACAGTCCGAATTGTGGTAGCTCTCGCCGCCGCAGGCCTAGCACTGCGAAGGAGCTCAAATTACAGTTTAGGGTTCGCCTCGAAGGCCTCGTGGAAGATGAAGTAGCCGGCCGCACCGGGCGCCTTCATCTTCGCAGCCGCCGCGACAACCGCCGGCCAGAGGAGAAGGGCGATCATGGCGCCTGCTCCGACGATCAGCACGGTCGCAACGATGTTGGAGGCCATCTCTGATCTCTTCACGTCCTGTACTTCAACCTGTGTATATCTTTGTGTGTGTTGGCTCGGTGAGGCTGATACGTGCAAGCAGCGATGAGGCTGACTTATAGCCAATTTTTTTAAATAATATGTTTTTTATTCAATTTCATAAATAATACATGAAATGAAAATTTTGCAAATCTAACTGTCCGCCGAAAGACGACCGCGGGGGTTCTTTAATCTAAAAGACTACTGGCTGTTCTTTGATTAAAAAAACGACCACGGAGAAGGTCGTCTTTCCCGAAGACGATGGCGTCGTCTTTCCAGAAGACGACGGAGGGCGTCGTCTTTCGAAATGAAGATGTTGGCATTGATCATGCATGCTACGTTCTGTTCAGACCCTGACCGATAGCCTAACCGTCTTGTCTCTAACCAAATCATGCATGATCAAAGCAGCCCTAGTTGATCGGCTAATTATTTCACGCCGTTTTTTCCCGCCACTCCTTTCCGCTCTTTTGTACCCGCCGATTTTTACCGCCACTCCTTCCCGCCCTTTTGTACCCGTCCTTTTTCCCCGCCTATTATGTTCGGTGCCTCTATAAATCCGGGCAACGAGATGTTATCTCTTCACCCAGTTCATCTCTTCCTCCTCTTACTCTCTCATTTCCCTCCTCTCCTCTCCTCTTACTCTCGCATTTCCCTCCTCTCCTCTCCACTATGACCGACGCGTTTCCCTGGCCGCCACAGGTGTCCGTTGAGCTTTTCCAATTAGCCAGAAATATTACGATAGGCAATAAATCAGCCCAATGGGAGAGGGTGGTAAGGAACTATGATGCTCTCGTTCTGCTTGGTAAGGAACTTCATCGGAGAGGGTGGAAACTAAGGATCCCAAATCAGGTACGAGAAGAGTTTATCAGGATCCAGGCAATGTGGGACACGCTAGACTTCAAGAGTGAAGCTGACATGATGGAGAAGGTTGAGGCACCTTGGGCCTGGATAGAAGAGAGCGAAGATGAGGATGATATCTTCATGCCGCCACCCATTGGAAGCAAGGCGAGAGCTGAGTGGGACAAGAGGCAGGAGAAGAAGAAAGCGCAGGCCAAGAAGAGTGAAGCTAACATGCTGCAGAAGGCTGAGGCACCTTGGTCTTGGATAGAAGAGAGCGAAAATGAGGATGATATCTTCATGCCGCCACCCGTTGGAAGCAAGGCAAGAGCTGAGTGGGACAAGAGGCAGGAGAAGAAGAAAGCGCAGGCCAAGAAGAGCGATGACAAGAAGAGCAAGGGCGAGGGATCGTCGAAGGGAAAGGGCGAGGCATCATCGAAGGGAAAGGGAAATGCATCATGCTAGGGATAGATAGGGCTCTTATTTATATACTACAAGTTATGTTGAACTGTGTTGCAAGCTACGTTGAGGTGTTTGTCGAATAAAATCATGAAATAATAGAATGGTGTCTCATACATAGGTAGATATATGTCTCATACATAGATAGATAAATGTCTGATACATAAGTAGATATCACTGGTGTCGACGGCGAGGTGGCGGAGGCCTCGGTGTACTCCATCCGTATCTGTGGGGTGGCATCACATCACAGCGAGGTGCAGTTGACCATTCACCTTGATCATGCGTATCCTGTGTGGGGATAGGTGGTGGAGTACCTGGCTGATACTGGCCAAACCAGTCTACCTGCTCATGCTGTGTTTGCTGATCATTGACGTCAGTAGTGTCCCATGAATCGTAGTCTCCTGCCCGTATACAAGAAATTAAGTACTGAACAATGTCATGCTGCATCTAACAATAGTAGGAAGGGACAAGCTTACCCTGAGGATGAGATTGTGGTCAATAAGCGAAGTCCATGTAGGGGATCTGCTGCTGCTGCCACTGGTCGAAAGTAATCTGGTTCTGCTGCCACTAGTCAAAATTAAACTGCGATTAGTGCCACGGGTCGGAAGTAAACTGTGATTCCTGCCACCCCGAGGCTCCAGCCTGGTATGGAGGTGGTGCTCTCGGCAGCGCCTACTGTGGGAGTCGTGGACGAGACCCGTGGCGGAGTGGAGGAGAAATATGCTCCCCGTGCCACCCCGAGCCTCCATCCTGGTCTGGAGAAGGTGGTGTTGGAGATATGCCCAAGAGGCAATAATAAAGTGGTTATTATCATATCTTCATACTTATGATAAATGTTTACATACCATACTATAATTGTATTAACCAGAAACATTAATACTTGTGTGATTTGTAAACATAAAAGAGTCCCTAGTAAAGCCTCTTGTTAAACTAGCTTGTTGGTTATTATATGATCATGGTTTCTGATGACCCACAAGTATAGGGGGTGTATCGTATTACTTTCGATAAATAGGAATGTCGATCCCAACGAGGATCAGAAGGTGTTGACTAGTGGTATGGAGCAGGAAATCTCTGTAAATACTTAGCAAACAGATTTTTAGGGCTTTTCTGATAAAGCAACAAAACAAAGTGCAAGTAATAAAGACAATGAACAACTGCAGCAGGTGGCCAATCCTTTCTTAGCAAAGGAAAAGCCGGTGGAAATACTTATAAGGACCAAACGTTCTCGAGGACACATGGAAATTATGTCAAGTGCTTTCGCTTCATATAGCTAAGTACTCTTCTTTGGTGTTGTAAGTGTTGTGTGGGTGAACCTGTGCTAATGTACCGACCTTACTTGGACTAATACATACTTGTGATTAAACCCCATGCAAGCATCCGCAACTATAGGAAAGTAATTAAGATATAAACCTAACCACAGCCTTAAACCCTGAGATCCTACGCTCCCTTGTGCAATGGTGTCCTAATGAGGGTTCAGGTTTCTGTCACTCTGGCAACCCCACAATTAGTAGCCAAATACACAATGCATTCCCCTAGGCCCATAAATGGTGAAGTATCATGTAGTCGATGTTCACGTGACACCACTAGAAGAATAGCACCACAACTTAAATACTAAACCATTGAATAATAACTCAACACAAATCCACTACTAACAACATGACTTCTCTCGTGTCCTCAAGAACTAAACGAACTACTCACGAGACATCATATGGATCAAGATCAAAGATGATATGGTAATGGATAACAATACTTATGTGATTTGTAAACATAAAAGAGTCCCTAGTAAAGCCTCTTATTAAACTAGCTTGTTGGTTAATATATGATCATGGTTTTATGATCATGAACATTAAGATGTTATTAACAATAGGGTCATATCATTAGGAGAATGATGTGATGGACATACTCCTATAGTTAAGCGTAGCATAAAGATCAAGTCCTTTAATATAGTTCACTTGCTATAAGCTTTCTGATACATAGTAACCTAATTCCTTCGACCATGAGATCATGCTAATCACCATCACCGGAAGGATGCTTTGCTGACATCAAACACCACACCGTAACTGGGTGGCTATAAAGGTGGCATTGAGTGTTCAGAAAGTATGTGTTGGGGCACATGGATCAAGAGTGGGATTTGTCCATCCATATGACGGGTAGATATACTCTGGGCCCTCTCGGTGGAATGTCATCCAATTAGCTTGCAAGCATGTGACTGGCTCACAAGGGATCACATATCACGGGAACGAGAAAAGAGTACTTATCAGTAACGAGGTTGAACTAGGTATGCAGAGATACCGACGATCAGACCTCAGATAAGTAAACTATCGTGAGACAAAGGGAAATTGTATCATATGTAAGTGGTTCATTCAATCACAAAGTAATCGTATAAATATGTGGGAACCATATGAATTTCCAGATTCCTCTATTGGTTATTGATCGAAGAAGAGTCTCGGTCATGTCTGCATAATTCATGAACCGTAGGGAGACACACTTAAGGATTCGATGTTGTTTAGTAGATATGGAATGTTGATGACCCACAACTATAGGGGGTGTATTGTAGTACTTTCGATAAATAGGAGTGTCGATCCCAACGAGGAGTAGAAGGTGCTGAACAGTGGTATGGAGCAGGAAATCCCTGTGAATACTTAGCAAACGGATTTTTAGTGGTTTTCTGACAAGGCAACAAAAAAGGAGCAAGTAACAAGAGTTACAAACAAACGTAGCAAGTGGCCCAATCCTTTCTTAGCAAAGGACAAGCCGGTGGAAATACTTATAAGGACCAAACGTTCTCGAGGACACATGGGAATTCTGTCAAGTGCTTTCGCTTCAAATAGCTGAGTACTCTTCTTTGGTGTTTGTAAGTGTTGTGTGGGTGAACCTGTGCTAACATACCGCCCTTCCTAGGACTAATACATACTTTTGATTAAACCCCCTGCAAACATTCGTAACTACAGGAAAGTAATTAAGATATAAATCTAACCACAACCTTAAACTCTGGGATCCTACACTCCCTTGTGCAAAGGTGTCCTAACGGGGGTTCAGGTTTCTGTCACTCCGGCAACCCCACGATTAGTAGCCAAATACACAATGCATCCCCCTAGGCCCATAAATGGTGAAGTGTCATGTAGCCGACGTTCACATGACACCACTAGAAGAATAGCACCAGAACTTAAATACTAAACCATTGAATAGTAACTCATCACAGATTCACTACTAACAACATGACTTCTCCCATGTCCTCAAGAACTAGACAAACTACTCACAAGACATCATATGGATCAAGATCAAAGATGATATGATAATGGATAACAATCTGAACATAAACAATAATCCAATGGTTCCACTCACAAGCATGAACTACAATAGTAATCAACACCGGGAAAGTTTCCCTTAAGAACTAAAGCAATATCCAACACAAATGTTACAGCGGGACGGAGAGGTGATGATGGTGCTGGTGGAGATGATGATGATCCCGATGAAGCCTAGCTTGATGACGGTGTTGATGGCGACGGTCTCCCCTCTCCGGGAAGGAATTCCCCTGGTAGAAATCTGTCTGCCGAAGAGATCTTTCTCTAATGTTTTCCGCCCCCCGGAGGCGGCGGAAATCTATCTATGGTCGCTCACCCAGCCTTAGCGTTTCGTAGGGAAGATATAGGCGAAGGGGTGGAGTCAGAGGCCGGGCAGGTGGGCCACACCTGCCCTAGGAGCGGGGTCAGGTGGGCCCGCTCCTAGGGATGTGTGGCCCCCCTGAGCCCCTTCTCCGTCCCTCCTTCTGGCTCCCTCATTCTTCTAGTAAAATAATATGTTTCCATATTTTTCTGGTATTTTTCTGATCCTTGCGAAATTGCACCGAAATGCCTTCTTTTCTATCAGAATCCAGACTCCGGCAGTCCATCCTCCAAGAATCATCCAACATGCATAAGCAGATGAAAATCCATAAGTAATACCTCATAATAAGACAAATATCAATGAATAGAGGTAAATTATGGTATAGAAAGGTGATGCAAATTGGGCGTATCAAATGTAAGTAGTGAGACCGAATGTTGTTCGGAGTCTCGGATGGGATACGGGATATCACAAGGAGATCCGGAATGGTCCGGAGAATAAGATTCATATAAGGAAAGTCCAATTCCGGAGTTCGGGAATGATTCCGATGTTTTCATCGGAGAGGTTCTAGAAAGGTCTAGAAGGTTCACCGGACCGGAATGGGAAGGGTACATGAATGTGTCATGAATGGAATGATTGAATTATGTCCTAGGTCACTTGGTTGGGCATTTCTAAGAAAGAAACTAAAGCTCCAAATTGAAAGTCAAAAGGCAAGTTTGAAAAGTCAAACTGGGACAATGTATCCTGGTGGAGGAAGGAAAGAATCCTTCTTTCCCTCCACCACAAGCCAACAAGGAGAGGGATTTGGGGAAGGATTCAAACTCCCCTCTCCCAAGCTGCCTTTCCTCTCATAAATAGAGGGGAGGGGTTCCTGAAAGGATACGGATGTCGCCTAGAGGGGGGTGAATAGGCGATTAAAACTTTTCCTAGAGTGGCTCAACAAAGGCGGAATAAAACTAGTGTTTACTTTGTAAAGCACCACCTAGAAACAACTAAGGTTTACCTATGTGCACCAACAACTTATGCTAAGCAATACAAACAACAAAGTGATTGGAAGATATATATTACTTCAAGCACGAAGGCTATCACAATGTAAAGTGCATAAGTAAAGAGCTCGGGTATAGAGATAACCGAGGCACGCGGGGCCACCGATATTTTACCGAGTTCCTCCCAACATGGAGTACGTCTCGTTTGGAGAGGGGGTGGTATCAAACCACCAACGCCACAAAAGGCCTCCCTTATTCTCCGGTGAATCTCACCCCAATGGGATCGATCCACGCTTCCACTATCGGTGCACTTGTCGGTGGCAACCGGAACCTCTCACAAGGTTGGGGCACAACTCCACAACTTAATTGGAGGCTCCCAACAAACGCCACAAAAGGCCTCAACAAATGCCACCAAGGCCACAAAACCGTCTAGGGTTCCAAGAACCCAAGAGGGACAAGCTCCAATGAGCAATTCAAACCAAATCCTCCGAGGAGAACTCAAACCGATGCAACAAATGCAAATGGCAAGAACACCACAAAGATGCTCAAATCCCTCACTCTCAAGTTCCAACAAAGCTACCAAAGCTATTGGGGGAACAAGATAGGAGAAATCAAAGAGATACACAAAATCCCTCAAAATCTAGATCCCCAAAGATGCACTCACAAAAAGATGAATCGGTTAGGTCAAAACGTGGGGCTAGATCTCCTCTCTCTTCCACTCAAATATGGGCAAGAATCATCAAAGGAAAAAGATTAGGCAAGCTTCAAGATCTAGAGCAAGTGTGGACAAAGTTTAACCTAATAGATAATAGAGGAGCTGACTAAACTGAAAAGGGCAAAGCCTTAAATAGGGGCCCCAGAAAAACTAGCCGTTTGGGCATTTTTGGACCGGTCCGGTACTACCGGATTTTACCGGTAGTACCGCACAAGTGCCAGGCCGAGCAAAGAATTCAAGGCAGGAAATCTGGGCATGTGAGAATGGCCAAGCATGCAAGTAGCAGCAGCAGATGCGCGCATGCAGCAGCGGGAGCAGCGCCAGCAGCAAGCAGCAAGCAGCCAGCAGCGCGACGCGCGCGCGCAGCAGCTAGCAGCGGCAGCAGAGCAGCGGCGCAGCAGCTAGGCAGCTAGCGCGTATGCAGCAGGCAGCACATGCGGCAGCAGCGAGGCCCGCGCGGGCCGACGCAGCGCGCGCGTGCGGTGCGGCGCGTGCACAGCGCAGGAGCGACAACGGGTGGGCCCGGCGGGGAACGCGCGCGAGCACGCGAAGCGAGGCGGCGGTGTGTGGGGTCAACGCGGGACGTGCGGGGCTGGGCAAAACGAGATCTGGATCTGGGATCTAAAACTGGACAAATAAACTGGTCGACCGGTAGTAAGGTACCTAGCAAGGCAGAAAGAAATCGGACCGTTTTTAGGCCGGCGGTAGTACCGGTCCGTCCGGACGGTACTACCGCCTGGCCCAAAAAACAGACCGACAGGCAAATATTCAAACGGCAATAACTTTTGACTGGAAGCTCCGATTGACCCGATTCAAATTGCGTTGGAAATATTGATTATCACCAAGTGAGAAAGTATCAAGTAGAATAATGTGATATACCTCACTTGGTGAGAAAACGAAAAGCCGCATAAATCAAAATCGCAACAAGATACAAATGGAAGATCCGATTTAGATGAACAAGAGCTTGTTATGGAGATTACCACAAGCTCTATATCATCACATGGATAAGACCAAATAACAACCAAATATGATGATGCAAGTATGCAAAGGTTTGAGCTCTCTCCGAACGATGTGACCAAATTACTGATACGAGAGCCCCTCTTGATAGTACGGTTATCTATCCTAAACCCGGTCTCACACACACAACGTGAGACCGGCAAAAGGGAAAACCTATCAAGATTATACCTTTGCCTTGATCATTCCACTTGAGCTCGATGTAGACGATCTTGCCCTTCTCAAGATGGAACGCCTTCCTTAAATCCTCATCATCGACCTCGCATATTGAGCTTGCCCAACAAATCTTCTTTGCATTTCATTGACCTTGAAGCCAACACATGCTCCAAGCGATGCCAATGGAAAAATCCTACAAGTATAACTTAATACACACATTAGTCCATAAAGATTGTCATTAATTACCAAAACCACACATGGGGGCCCAACATGTTCTTTCAGTTCCCCAAGAGACACAGAACACCATCACCCCGCCTCCAAGCCGCCGCTGCCGCCCTAGCCGCCGCCTGCCACGCCTCCTCCTCTCCGACTTCTAAACCCTAGATTGCCCGGGAAACCGTATTACTCCACCATAACCCGCTCCGGCTTAGGTGAAGCCCTGTGGGATCTTCCCTCTACTTCCGACACCACGCCGTCGTGCTGCCGGAATCACGAGGGGAGAACTACAACCTCCACTGCCTGCTAGAACAAGGGAGAGGAAGGTCTTCATCGAGTATCGAACATGTGACCGACTGCGGAAGCGCTGCCGAAACGCAGCTCCGAAAGGATCTTCTACGCGATCTTGAGATCGGCAAGTGTATGACTACATCACCCACGAGAATCTGCTCTCGTTAACCGCTTTGGAATCTTCGAGGGTGAGTACTCTAATTGACTCGTTGCTACAATCTAGTAGATAGATCTTGGCTTATTTGTGTTTGTGCGGTAGAAATTTTTTGTTTTCCATGCTACGAACCCCTATAGTGGTATCAGAGCCGTGTCTATATGTAGATCTGTTGCACGAGTAGAACACAATGGTCAGTGTGGGCGTTGATGCTTTTGTTGTTGATTGCTTCTTGTGTACTTTACATCTTGCGGGATGGTGGGATGAAGTGGCCCAGGCTAACCTTACATGCCATAGTTCATGAGACTTGATCCATGCTTGACATGCAACTTGTATTGCATCAGTGGCTTTGCGGGTGCCTGTTTCTCCCATCATAGTGAAGATTAAATTTACAACGGGTGATTGACAATACTAGTATCAATGTTGTGGTTCTTGTTCGTAAGTTAGAACGACACTTATTGAAAGCCCCAAACCATGTAAAATATGCAAAGAAAATTAGAGGCATCTAACTTTGTTTTGCAGGGGTGTGTTGTGATGTGATATGGCCATGATTGTGATTATATATGATGTATGCAATGTTCCTTATTGTAAGTCGGCAACTGGCAGGAGCCTTATGGTTGTCTTTTAATTTCGTTAAGACCCGCATGTCTATTATTCAAAGTAGTTTTAATAGTTGATGCTGGTGGACGACAACCATGGAACGGCGCCATTGATCTTGACGCCACGCCGGTGATGATGCAGATCATGTTCGTGCTTGAAGATGGAGATCGGAAGCACAAGAAGAAAGGCCATATCATATCACATATTTTGAATTGCATGTGATGTTAATCCTTTTATGCATCTTGTATTGCTTAGTTCTCGACGGTAGCATTATAAGATAATTCCTCTCACAAAATATCAAGTTATAAAGTGTTCGTCCTTAGTAGGCACCGTTGCTAAAGCTCGTTGTTTCGAAGCACCACGTGATGATCCTGTGTGTTAGATTCTTCGAGTGTATACAAAGGGAGCAAGCCAGATTTGCTCATGCGGAAACTAAGGTTACATCTTGAAGAGCCTAGCATGTACAGACATGGTCTCGGAACACGGAATACCGAAAGGTAAAGCATGAGTCATATAGATGATATGATGAACATGATGATTGTTCGCCTATGAAACTCATCGTGTCACGTGATGATCGGACCTGGTGTAGTGGATTTGGTTCATGTGATCACTAAAACAATGTGAGGGCTATTGGTTTGAGTGGGAGTTCAACAGTAATATGATTAAAAGTTGAACACTATTTATCATAAACTAAATCAAAGTGAATTTGCATAGTTGTTGTAGTCATTAACATCCGTTTACCACCTTGCGCTTAGTTATAATTGAGATAATAGAACTATAGAATTCGGGTTAGTTACTTTACGAGCTGGTATCGTATTGTTTTGAAGTGTTAATCTAAAGTTTAAAAGTCCTATTGCAAACTTTCAGTAAGTTCCGGTTACTCCGTGAAGTTCAATAATTGGTATTAAATCAAGAGTGACAAATTCTAGTGTTAATATATAAGTATCATGTTTGTCTCCATGATTCTTGATATTCAAAAGATTGTTTTAATATCAAGGTTATCTAGGAGCTAAAAGAGTTGTTTCAGAAACCATGATGTGTGAAAGATATTGCGGTATCTTAAATAATGTTTTGGTTGCAACATGAGAGAGTATAATATGGCAAACTTTATTTTCTCATATTTGATGAGAAATTGCAAAAGGTTGGAGACGCTTGTCGTCCTAATCCTCGAAAAGGTTTTGGAGAGCAACATTATACTCGAGATTCACCGCTATAAGCTAAAGTAGCTTGATCATGAATAGTTCCATGATAAGGCTAAATATTTGATGTAGGTAAAATGTTTACTACACTAAAACTTGTTGATGGCGCCTGAGAGCGCTACATCGGGAAACCCCAAGAGCAAGGTGTGAAGCAGCACAACAACAAGTCTTCCCTCAGTAAGAAACCAAGGTTATCGAACCAATAGGAGGAAGGAAGCATCTCAAAGGTGTTGCAAGCAACGTGGAAACTTGCACAACACAAACTCAAGACTTTGCCCCAACGAACAGTGAGGTTGTCAATCTCACCGGTTGCTGTAACAAAGGATTAAATGTATGGTGTGGAAGGTGATGCTGGTTTGCAGCAAGTAAACAGTAACAGTGGAAGATGTATCAATGGTAAAGATTGGACCGGGGTCCATAGTTCACTAGAGGTGTTGTCCTTAGATAAACAACATGGCATGAAGGGTAAACAAATTACAGCGGGGCAATTGACAGGAACTGAGCAAGGCATAACAACGCAATTACTAGCCAGAAAGATCCTATGAGGTTGATTGGGCAATACAACAATATACATAGACCGTCATCCAACTGCATCTATGACTAGAAGTCCACCTTTGGGTTATCATCCGAACCCCCTCCGATATTAAGTTGCAAGCAACAGACAACTGTTTTAAGCAAAGTGTGTAAGGTAAACAATCCACTTGTTCCATGAACAAGAGACCATTGTTTTCTCCCTAGTGGCAATAGAACATCTACAACCGTAGAGATTTCTATCACTTCCCTTGATTAAGTAAAGGCATAAACCCACTATCGAGTATAAATACCCCCTCTTGGAGTCACTAGCAACTACTTGGCCAAGATAGCTACTAACAACGGATAGCATGCAAGATCACAAACAACACAGACATGATAGAATCAAATAGACAAAACCATTAATCAATCTAACATAGTAATCTCAATATCCATCGGATCCCCACAAACTCAACATGCCTGATTATAAATAGATTAGATCTTGATCATGAACGGAGCTCACAAGATCTAGACATAAAAGCACAAGGAGGAGATACAACCATCTAGCTACTACATGGACCCGTAGTCCAAGGTGGAACTACTCACGCTTCATACCGGAGGCTCGCATGATGAAGAAGAAGGCCTCCGAGATGATCTCCCCTCCGGCAGGGTGCCGGGAAGAGCTTCAGACCCCCTGATCTAGGGACGATGGTGGCGGCGGCTATAGACGGTTTCGTGAAATATTGATCGGGTTGCTAGGGTTTCTGCATCGGGGGCTTCTTATAGGCGAAGAGGCAAGGCAGGGGGGCCACCATGGCGGCTGCACCCCCCAACCGCGGGGTGGGACCACCCGCGCGGCCAGGGGGTGTGGCCCCCTGGTGGGTCCCCTCCGTCTCGTACTCCGGCTTCGTGTTCCCCACGGTAAAATATTTACTTTAGCTTTTGTCCCGTCCAATTCCGAGAATATTGATTTTCTGCCTTTCCGGAACCAAAAACAGAAGAAAACATGCAACTAGCACTGTGGCAACTTGTTAATAGGTTAGTACCAGAAAACATATAAAAACAACTCAAAGTGTGGACAAAGCAAAGCAAAATAGATAGTAAACAAGCATGAAACTTCAAAAATTATAGATACGTTTCCGACGTATCACACGCCGTGATAACGAACTTGAACAGTCGCATAAAACGCTTCCCAAAAACCTTTCTCTCTCTCTCTCCCATAGAGAATCGTAAATGCGAGTGGTTCTGGAGACCTGCTCTCCCGTTAGCCCGTGCACGCCAACTCACGGGATAGAGTATACTACGGTGGCAACGCAAGTAGAGAGGCTTGAAAAACCCTAAATTGAATTCAGTGTGTTGCATGGTGGAAGGCGCACAGACTTATATTGAGCAGTTTAGAAAATCTGTTATAGTAGCCCACGATTCGGGAGCGATCCGAACCGATTAACTATTGACCCGTCTGTCACAACCAAAATGGTTTTCCTGAGCAGCAAAAAGACGGCAGGTTTTGATGTCGAGACGAGGCTCATTCTATCATAACAGTTGACATGGCTCGAGGATCATTCCGCAAAGTGCTATGTGCACGTATGTCGAGACGAGACGAGCGGGCGGGCATTGTCGGAGAAGGAGGAGCGCACATGTAGCAATTTTCATCCTACTCACTTACAAATTGGTGAGACACTCCAATTTATAAGGCGGGGTAACTCCCATCCAACTTTCATGTGGGACTAAACTTCAGCTTTCACTCCTCTTGCCACACACCAAGTCCAAACAACCAGCCGAATACGTGCACGCTCGCTAATAGACGCTGGCATCAGAAAATAGGGAAATCCTAGCAAAACGGGACAAAACAATTAAAAGTGCAACAAAATAAGACAACTGCCCAAGAAAACAAACCAGGAGACAGAGACAATGGGCTGAACGACGACGCTGATGTCAGCCGACCGAGACTTATCTTAAGTCTCAGTCGACCGCGTCTTAGTCGCTCCCTATAAGAAATTAATCAGCAGTTGAGTATCTGGGAGCAGTAATACCCGGGAGCAGTAATCTAATCGTTCGAATTTTCTTTTTTTTTACTAGTAGTAGTAGTTGATAAGGGGCGTTCGATTTTTATTTATTCATTAGTAGTTGATAACGGATGGCCCGATCTTGTGTTCGCTGTGAAGAGCGGCCAGTGGGTCTGGGAGGATTAGACAGAAGTGGTCTCGTAGTCGTCGGGTACGAAGGAAATTTGTCTTGGAATCTGCGAAAAGACCGGGTGACTGCATTTCCAGTCTGCTGGTTGATGGATGATACGATACAAAGCTTGCTGCACGTAGCTGATGTGACCACAGAGCACTAGCTTTATTAATATAAGATATTTTAGATTTATAAATAAAACGTATTTAGATTTATTTTAGTTTATAGGTTTGTTTCAAACATGAGTGAACTTATACGTAAAATAAGTCAAAATACATTTTCTTCGTAAATCTAAAACATTTTATATTTTGAAACAGAGGGGATAGTAGCTACACTCGATGACCTTTCTTGAAGACGCAGGTCTACTTGATGAATCCGAAGTTAAACTATTCGTATTTTTGCAATTACCAGGAATGATTCTGCACAAGTATTTCATCTGTTGGACTACAGCAGATCGAGGAGGATCTCCGGTCTCGGCTGCTGATTATGTTCGTAGAAAAGTCAGATCGACATGACCGTTTACATATACTGCGTACTTTACGATGAAATTTGGCCTGGACTCTGCCGGAAAGACACGATGACTCCATTTACCCGGCCGGTTAATAGCCTGCAAGACACTGCTGGTTGACGAGACCTCACAACACCCCATTTACAAGTTACTCTCGCTGACATCTTGACCCGAGCCTTCATCCCCAATTTCTTTTTTTTTGTGCAGATCGATCCCCACCGAAGGAATCGACCTCGGAGTCTCTTAATCGCTGGTACCTCCTTCGCCTTCCTCCACTTCGGTTGGACGCCGCCGCGCTGTCGATCTGCTCCGCTGCTCGTATATGGCAGAGGCCAAGAGCATGCGCGGTACTCGTGCCTGACAGTGGCGGCTCGAGGCGAGGCCTGGTCGCGGCGGCACCAGCACATCACCAACAGTGCATCTCCCCTGTCAGCGCGTACCACTCTTCCCTGCCACTGAATTCCTCCCGATCCGTGGGATGCAGCGTAAGTCGCCATGGCTTTAGGGTTCAGGACAGTGGCGAAGGACGGAAAAAAATTGAGGTCGGACGAACTTCAATGCATTAAAAAAAATTTATAAAAAAATCAAGATTGTTTCGACACATAAATAAGTTATATGATCTTAAGCATAGTCACTTAGTACAACGGTAATAGCGAACGTATATAAATCAAAGTAAAACAAACAAACATACCGATAATAAAATTTAATGCCTTCTTGAAGTCCCCGGCAATGGCAAAGCTCTACCTGCCTTCTGAAAGTCATTTTTAATATCACCAAGATCAAGACTTTTGAATATCCCTCGCTCGATGTAGCACACCATTAAATCATTAAGCCAACCATCTGACATCTTGTTGCGCAACTCAGTCTTGATGATCTTCATAGCTGAGAAGGCCCTTTCAATTGTTGCCGTCGACACTGGTAAAAGCATTGCCAACTCAATTAGGCGGTAGACAGTAGAAAACATGATGTGCCTATCAAGTTCAACCATTTTTTTAGCTAGGCTTGCAATATCAAGACAAGCTCTGAAATCATCAATTCTCCTCATATGAATAATGAATAGCTCAAGGGTATCCCGTATATGCTCACGCTCATAATCAGAGAAATCCTCATGATAAATTTCTATAAGTCGAGCAATCTTACTCACATTGAACCGAGCAAATAAGTCTGTTGGATCGAGACAAGAAAAGTTCTGAAGAACCTCTGAAGATGCTTCATTAAAGCGATGATCAAACTCGGTGACAATAGAGTCTATAGCAGCATAGAAGGTGTCAACACGATAAAAATGATCAATGGTGACTGCGAATCTCCCCCTTTTCTTGTTTTACCCCATTTTGTTACCTTGGTATCCATACTTAGGATTATGATCTCATGCTCAATACAAAATGATTTGACATCTTCCAAGAGCGACTCCCAACCATGATTCCTCCAATTGACCAAACGTGTTCTCACATCCGTAACCAAAGATATTGCCTGAAATGATACAATTAGAAGTTTAGATCAACAAAGTATACTTCAGGAAAATAGAACCATAAGAATTTATCCATCGCATACCTGAGCAATATTTTGATTCTTCTTTTGAAATAGAAGAGATACTCCCTCCGATCCTAAATAAGTGTCACGGTTTTGAACTAACTCTAGTTCAAAATGGCGACACTTATTTAGGATCGGAGGTAGTACATCATTTGTCATACGAAGTAGTTTTAACATCATCTTCATGATGAAGACAAAGTTAAAAGTCTCCATTTTATGAACATAACCTCCAGCCTTAGTTGGATTACGAGAATCATCCTCAACAATACCCAAAAGTTCTATCACTTCATCCCACATTGACTCAATATGGCATAACGTTGTGTAATGAGAACCACATCGTGTATCGCCAGGTCGGCACAAGGACATTTCTTGATTTTTCCCTCTTCCCGTGGGCACTGCACCATTCTTGATCTTAGTTAAAATATTCTCTTTGTGCTTATCGATCAATATATCCTTCCTCTTGCAAGATGAGCTAGATAGATTGGCAATATATTTCACATCATCAAAGAAATCCTCAAGACCTTTGCAGCATCTCGATAAAGAAGCAACAATAAGCTGCAACTGGTGGGCAAAGCAATGAACATAGAAAGCATTGGGGTTCTCATCACGGATTAATTTCTGAAGGCCATTAAATTTTCCTCTCATATTAGATGCTCCATCATACCCTTGCCCTCGTAGTCTTGCAATAAGTAGACCATGTTTATCAAAAATCTCCAAAAGTGCCTTCTTTAAAGCTAGACTTGTTGTGTTTGGGACATGCTGAATACCCAAAAATCTTTCAATAATTTCTCCACTTTTGTTCACATACCTGCAAGAAAATGATACAATTAGTTGAATTACACTAGATAAAATGAATGAAAACAAATAAGTAGTTAACATAATTCAACACGTACCTGACAACTACAACCATTTGTTCTTTGACGGATATATCACGAGATTCATCAATAAGAACAGAGAAAAGACAACCATCCATCTCTTCTTTGATGGATTTCGCGACTGCCTCCGCACAATGTTTGGCAAGTGCTTTCTGAATAGTTGAGGAAGTCATTTTAGCATTTTTAGGACATAGCTCCTCAAATGCAAGCTTCACTTCCCTATTTCTTTCTTTATACCAATCAAGCATCTCCAAGAAATTGCCTTTGTTTAAAGAAGAAGTAGATTCATCGTGCCCATGGAATGGTTCGCCTTGCAATGCTAGATAGCTTACAATACCCAAAGAAGTATCCACATGAGTTTCATACTTTACTAGTGACTCACTGGAATAAGTTGTAACTTTGCTTTTTACACTTGCCTTTTAATTTTAAAATCATCACATGTTGTCCTTGACATATTATGGATGCTACATGGCCCACCAACATGCTTACGGAATGCATCCGTTGCATTTTTCCAATTGTTAAACCCCAATTTATTGAAGACATCATGCCCAAAATTTTCATGCCCAATATGTTTGAAAAGATAGCAATAGAAGCAATAAGCCTTATCCTTGTCCACACTATATTCCAACCAATCATATTTCTTATACCATTTTGGTAGAAATGATCTCTTATCTCTATTTATGGGGAAATTATGCTGAGTTGGTTGTGTTTGACCATTCTTTAGGTAAGAAAATCTAACATCTTCTCTAACATTGGGAGCAAATTCATCAATTTGAATGCGAAGTCCTGGATCAAGTTTTATATACTCTATGAAATCAGTTATACCTCCAGCTTCTAGAACCACAACATTCTCTTCCACTATGGTTTCAGCGGAATCTTCCACTCGTTCCATGTTGGTGTCCATAGAATTTCCGAGCCCTCCTTCAACTTCTTGCTCTTGCTCTTGGCTAACATCTACACTTTCAATGGTGCTTGGTTTAGAGATATTTCTTGTTCCTCCTTCCATTTCTTGCTCTTGATCTTCTTGTGCAATAACATTTGCACTTTCCTGATGGATGCTTGGTTTAGAGTTGTTGCCACTACCAAGTGGTACAAAATACCTCTTCAAATCTACAGGTTAGAAACATTGAAGACATGATCACATATTCTGATATTCACATGAGTACATATTCACAAATCACAATTGACAAACTTGATTATACCTGCCCCCTTAGCAGCTGCAGGTTTCTTCCTCTTCTTATCCATACCGTTCTCCACCGCCACAATAATTCAGAAATTCTCTGACTCTGAGATTGGATATTTTGAGATTAGGGTTAATGGAATTGGAAGGAGGGATGAGAGGAAAGGGGGCGACGGCGCACAGGCAGACCTGTGGGACAGAGGGAGACCGACGGGACTCGTGAGTGGGAGGAAAGGGGGTGACCGGGCGAGTGGGCGACGGGCGACGGTGTTCCTCCGAGGCTCAGCCTCCGACGTTCCCTGCCCGGCGTCATTCGGTTTCCAGGGAGGGCAGGACTCGGGAGGAGGTAGCGATCAGGGAGACGCCAGCGGCCGAGGCGAACAGGTCGATTTCGATCGACACGCGCAGGAAAGACCAAAACGGCCCAGCTAAGGCCCAGGGAAGACCAAACCTTTACAAAACGGCCCATTATAGTATGTCTCTTCAGTTTTTCTTCATAGACATAAATCGTTCAAAACTGAATATATATAGAAAAAAGCATATATATATATATGCGACTTTTTGCAAAAAAAATGAGGTAGGGCCCACTGAGGAGCTTCGCCCCTGGTTCAGGACATGCGGGACACGGCGCCGGCGGCAGGCTGCTCTAGCCAGAGGAAAAGTATGGACCTCTCCGCGAGGAAAGGGAGACCGACGTTGTCCTGAAGATTCGACCAAGCGCGACCAAGCAGCTCTAGCCAAGTGCGTGTGAGGCGAGCTCCTACCTTTGGGGCAGCCTCCCGCCGACGGCGGTGGGGAGCTATAGGGGCGCGCTACCAAGGAATGGATAACGTGGAGGGTCGCGGGCGGGAACGAGGAGGAGGTCGTCATGTACGGCGGCGGGCGCGTGCAAGCCTTGGCTCGAGCGGTAGAAGGAGGCAAGGACAGAGAAGGCTCTACAATGGTTGGAGACGAGGGCGTTTAGGAAAGGCAAGAGGGACTAAGAGATTGGAATAGACAATTTATCTAGGGGCTTTTCGTAAAAGTTTGCCTACGTGGCGTCAGTCAATTTGGTCAAAGAAGTCTAAAGTTTAATTTAGACCGGGATTGCATAATATAGGGTACAAACAACAGGGATTTCGACTTGAGGGTTTAAACTGTCAAACCAGAGTTTAGGGTTTATTTTAGACCTTTTCCGAGAGTAAATGAGCTTTTCTCCGCCACACAACACCACGCGACGGTAAACGACTAGGGCACTTTCAGAAGTGCAAACGCACTGGGGTACTTCTCCTAGTGCAGGAGTGATAATCATGCATCGGAAGAGCGCAAATTAGCTGCAGTTTTCGCAAATCAGCATTTATATTTTACTAAGAATTCTTGTACTAGCAGATGAGAATCATGCAGATCGACGTGACCGTTTACCTATAATTAGTCGTAGTACTGGACTATCCCCTCCGTTCATAAATAAGTGTACATCTAGCTTTTGTCTAAGTCAAACATAACTAAATTTGAACAACTTTATAGAGAAATATAAAAACATATATTATATCAAATTGACATATTATAAAAGTAGATTTAAAAATAAATCTAATGGTAATAATTTAGAGTTATAAATATTGGTACGTTGTCCTAAAAAGTTAGTTAAACTTTAGTACATTTGACTTAGGACAAGGCTAGAAATACACTTATTTCGGACAGATGGTTAAAGTTTGTCTTAGGACATGGCTACGTGAGTCCTGCAGTTTTTTTGTTTGTGGTTTTTGAAAATAGAATTCGATCAGAGTAAATTTCCCATTTCTTGACACACGTCGCCAATAACGAAAGTAAAATACTTCCAAATCAACGGATTATACACTGAAATTACGCGTCAAACAGGCAATATTCTTCGGGGATAATATTGATATACATAGTAGATCTGCACAAGCACAACGGTGCAAGATCAACGGAGCACACTAACATAAACACACGAAACATCCTTGGGAGATAACACTAAGTAAACTAGTTTCTACAGAAGCGACGGGTGGCTGATGCTGTCGCTTGCATGCAGGGGCTGCCCTGCCGTGCTCCCGTCGCCGTTGCCATCTCCGTTGCCGTCGTCGTCGCCGTCGCCGTTGCCATCTCCGTTGCCTTCGCCTTCGCCTTCGCCATCTCCGTTTCCTTCGCCGTCGGCGTCGCCGTTGCCATCTCCGTTGCCTTCGCCGTCGGCGTCGCCGTTGCCATCTCCGTTGCCGTCGCCTTCGTCACCGTCGCCGCCGCGACGGAAGCGACGGAATACGGCAGCCGCCGCTGCGGCGGCAGGAGCGACGGCGGCAGCCACAGAAGGAGCGAAGGAGGCAGCCGTTGCCGCCGCCGGAGCAAAGGCAGCAGCCGCCGCCTTGGGGCCGACGGTGCGCAGGAGCTGAAAATAGAGCTGCGGGTTGGCGACGAACGCCGCCCGAGAGATGACGAAGCCGGCGGCGCTGGGGGCGCTCATCGTGGCGCCGGCTGCCACAGCGGCAGGCCATAAGAAGTAAGCGCCGGCGACGCTTGCAGCAACCGACGCGGCTCCCAGCGCGCCCTCGCGCGTGGTGAAGATGTCCTTCGCCGCCTTCTTGAATCGGTCCATCTAGGCCTACTCCTACCTTGTTTCTTCGAGATGTTGCCTGGACGCGAATCGAGATGGAAAAGGTGGGGTGCTTGTGTTGCTGTGGAGAGGAAGCGCGAGGTGGGTGGGGTTTATAAAGACGGGGGCGATCGTGGCCTGGGGGGTGAGGAGAACAGTTTAGTGGAAAGATAATTGGGCCACCTCCTGATCGATGCGGTTCCTCTTTTCCACTCGGTTAATATTCTTGGTTTAATTGCTCAGTGCGCTTCTTGGCCCCAAAGCGAGATTCTTACTCCAATGCTTTTTACCGAGAAGATAATCGTTCGATACCCAAAGATATGCGCAGCACTAGTAGCTACTCTATGCATGTTGAAACTTTGGTAATAGCTCCCTATAGTGAAGAATATAGTAATGCAAGCATGGTAGCGGTGAAATGTTTGGGTTAACGTCACCGCGCCGTGCGCCAATGGATTTTTTTACAAATATGACCCTCTGCAATTTGCCATCGCCAAAAATACCCTCCTCGCATCGCAAAAGCCAAAAATGCCCTGGCGGGATGCCGAAAAGGCGACACGTGTCACCTCCCGCCACGGGGGGTGGCGGGATGTTCCTCCCGCCACAGGGGGTGGCGGGATGTTCCTTCCGCCTTTGGCGGTGGCGGAATGACGTCGTGGGGCCCACCAGTGCGAGCACGAAGTCGAACCTCCCGCCAGCGCTAAGTCGAACCTCCTCGTTGGCCTGGCCGTGGGGCCCACCTCATCCCGCCATTCCCCATGGCGGAAGGAACATCCCGCCACCCCCTGTGGCGGGAGGAACATCCCGCCATCCCCCGTGGCGGGAGGTGACACGTGTCGCCTTTTCAGCCTCCCGTCAGGGCATTTTTGACTTTTGCGGCGCGAGGAGGGTATTTTTGGCGATGACAAATTGCAGAGGGTCATATTTGTAAAAAAATCGCGCCAATAGGGCTTTCCTCGGGAAGGATGACAGCATGGTGCGCCTGAGCCTACTGCCTCTTCCCAGTTGGCGATGGCGCGCGGCCGCGTTGGTACTACTCCCTGCGTTTTTAAATATAAGATGTTTTAGATTTGTAAAAAAACTAAATCTATGCTTTTTTTAGTGTGTAGATTCACCCTAAGTTGAGTAAACCTATATACTAGAATAAATCTAGATATATTTGTTTCACAAATCAAAAACATCTTATATTTTGAAACAAAGGGAGTACTATCCACGTTGGTCAGTTGGTAAGGAGTTCTGCTTTGCGTTCTGCTGAATGGAGGCTTGGCTTTTTTCCACGACAGGAGTACGTGTAGAACAAATTGACGTTATGATGAAAGTATCGTACTAATCTTCGACCGCAGCAAGTAACATTTGGCACTTGCAGAACTTCTAGGATTACAACCAACCTTAGACAGACAGTCACCTTTTATATATTCTGATTTTTGTTGCGGAGTTTCCGTGCTCTTAAGTACCAGAGGAAATCCAGCCACTCTCTTGTTGTACGGTTTAAGATAGGTACATTGAAGAAAGGAAGAAAAGAAGAGGATGATCAGCGAACGCCCGGTGTAGCTCAGAGATAGGAGTGGATCATGCAAGAAATACAGATCACCACGAGCACGGGCGGACGCAGCGTCCCTGTCGCCCGGGCTTCAGGTCCGCGCGTGGGTTGCGGGAGATCGATTTTAGCAACAAAACAGGACCGAGCGTGGGCAAAATTCCACAGACGTGAATGGTCCTTTGGCTTGGGCCGGGTTGAGACGTCCAAGTCCCGTCCAAGTCCAGCCAAGAAACGAATCATGGATTAGTTCTGCCTCTTATCGTTCGTGGACTTGTAAAATCCACCGTAGTTAAGGTTTAAAAGAAAAAATCCACCGCAAGTACCTAAACTTAGCACTTCTTTTTGATACTCCATCCGGTTTATACTAGTGTTCTCACCTTTGTCTATATTCATACGGATTTGCTAGTTCTCAGGCGCCTGAGTCAGACGCCTGAGAACATCTTAGTTCTCAGTCGACTTTCTCGCCATTAGATTTACCTCGCGATTCGTGCAACATGAGAGTTGCAACTAGGTTGCAACTGAGATTTTAATGAGTTACAACTAGGTTGCAACTGAGAATTAGTACAAATTATATAAGTTGCAACCTAGTTGCAACTGAGAATTAACACAAGTAGTAGGATGATGTCAGCGACTTAGACATAAGAAGTTTCCACGCCTGAGATCTAGACACTCCTATATTCATATATACTACCTCTGTTCGTAATATAAGCCTTTTTAGCAAGCTCTTTTATTAGCTCTCTAAAACGGCTTATATCGTAGAACGGGGAGTATCTAGTTAAGTATTTAGTCTAGATATAAATGTATCTAAACAAAGTTAAGAAACATTAATATGGATCAAACAGAGTCTAGTTATCGATCTTAGAAACAATCGACCTCTGTACAACGGTGTTTCGCTGGCGTGTCATGCTTTGACCAATCTATAGCGATAAAATTTTGCAAAAAGCCCATCGGTTAAAGCTATTTGGCATATGTGAGTGCCTCTGTTGCTAGAGCCGTCGGCAAGCGAGTAGCCGACGCTGGTGACGTTCTTCATAGACACGTTGTAGGTCACCTTCCCACCATCTCACAGCTCCCCCGCCGCCTGATTCCTCACTGCTGGCGGCTGACCGTCGCCTTCGACCGCTCCCCTCTTCCGATTTGTCACCTTCCGACGCTTCCCTGCCGCCCGACTCATCACACTCATCACGCTGGTGGCTGCCTGTCACCTAATTCACCGCTTTCTAGTCGATCATTGTATTTTTATTAATCTTTTGAGAGTTTTTGCTAAGTCCTATCATATATAATAGTAGCGCATATAAGCATTTTAATGTGTTGTCAACTTGTGAAAATTCATAACTTGTGAACATTGAAATACGGTGTGAACGGTGTAATGTGTTGTTTTTTTATTTCCACGGTAAAATTATTGTAAAAACTATATTTACTCCATATGATGTTTACATTTGTTCAAGAATTTTTTTAGTTTCCTTGCGTCGCCGATTATTTCGATAAATTTCTAGGTCTGACCCACATGACGATACAAGCACACCCATATACAAGATACATACATAGTATTACAAAGTTGTTATTACTACTACTACTTTACAGAAGAGCTTAAAACTCTTGACACACTACGTACTGACCTGGGTCCATCCAACATATTATACGCCCAGCAGTCACAAAAGATCACTCCTGTCTTTCCCATGCTTCTAAGTTCATAGCTACTTGTGCTACTAGCTTAACATAACCCCACGCCACTAGCTAGGGCAGACAAGGGTACGATTGCGTGCCGACGCGAAGGCGTCAGCTGCCGGCGCAGATAAATTGAAGAAAGCTATCATAATTGTGGACTGTCAGAATGAATTAATACCAACATTCTTAATTTTTATACGTCGGTACTAATTTCGAATCACAGCGTTGCAAATCACACTAATTCACAGATAAAAGCATTTTGACAACAGCACTGACAGTTTGGGCCCACTTGTAAGAGTTGACTTGTCAGCCAAAATGGCTCGCGGGATCTTACGACTTGATCGCCGCGCCGATGCACTTCCTCTTCCAGCTCCAGGCCGACGACTCGCCGCTGCCGCACCTCGCGCTACCTTCCCACCACAAGGGCGGCCGCCCGCCACCTTCCTCGCCCCTTCCAGACTGCTGCCCTGCGAGTCCTGCTCCTCGGGATCCGAGTCGGCCTCCTCGCCGACCGACTCGCCTACGCGCCGCTTCCTCCCTGAGCAGCAGCAGCGGATCCACCCGCACCAGGACTACTTCCCGTACGCGCCCGCCGAGCACGCGTTCGCCTACCCGACGCCCCTGCCGCAGAGCACGCTGCAGTTTTACTATTCTCGCAGCCGCCCTCCCCTGGCGTCGGTCGCCGTCGCGCAGCGGGCGCCGGTGTCTTCGCGAGCGCGCTACGGCGTGTTCGACACGGCGGGTGCTGGCAGCTACCCGCAGCCGCAGTACTACGCCTACGGAGGCGACCCGGCCGCGCCGCCGCAGCAGCAGCAGAGGGCACCTGTGGCTCCACCTCCGCCCTCCAAGGGAGAGCTCGTGGGACTTCCTAAACGTGTTCGACAACAACGACGACTCGTTCTGCTCACAGGTGCTCATGCCGATCTGCTTCTTCCCTCCAAATTCTTATCCATACTCAAAGGCAAGTTCCCATTGTTCTTTAGTTGCAATGGAATTCCCGGTGCTAATTTACTCGATACGTGCTCATAAATTCTTTGGGGAAAATTAGATCTATGCACCGAGTTAATAGTTGCAGCGGCAGGTAAAATCTTGTCGTCTCCATTGATCTTGTTAGATGCAGAGCTCCATCGAGGAAGATGCCGGACGTGGGCATGGTCACAAGGGTCCTACTACTACAACCCCACCACCACGGCGGCTGCTGCCGCCATGTACATGCCGAGCCGGAGCTCGCGGGAGGTGCGGGAGGAGGAGGGCATCCCGGAGCTGGAAGAGGACGACGAGGAGGTCGTGGTTGTCAAGGAGATGGCCAGCGAGTACTCCACGGTTGGCAGCGGCCGAGGCCACGGGCCCTACCTCCACATGAGTTAGTTCTCCATGTTGACAAGTCATCTCTTACAAGTGGGCCCAAACTGTCTGTGCTACTGTCAAAATGCTCTTATCGGTGAATTAGTGTGATTCGCAACGTTGTGGCTTAAAATTGGTACTGACGTGCAAAAATTAAGAATGTTGATACTGACTCGTTCTGACAGTCCGAATTGTGGTAGCTCTCGCCGCCGCAGGCCTAGCACTGCGAAGGAGCTCAAATTACAGTTTAGGGTTCGCCTCGAAGGCCTCGTGGAAGATGAAGTAGCCGGCCGCACCGGGCGCCTTCATCTTCGCAGCCGCCGCGACAACCGCCGGCCAGAGGAGAAGGGCGATCATGGCGCCTGCTCCGACGATCAGCACGGTCGCAACGATGTTGGAGGCCATCTCTGATCTCTTCACGTCCTGTACTTCAACCTGTGTATATCTTTGTGTGTGTTGGCTTGGTGAGGCTGATACGTGCAAGCAGCGATGAGGCTGACTTATAGCCAATTTTTTTTAAATAATATGTTTTTTATTCAATTTCATAAATAATACATGAAATGAAAATTTTGCAAATCTAACTGTCCGCCGAAAGACGACCGCGCGGGTTCTTTAATCTAAAAGACTACTGGCTGTTCTTTGATTAAAAAAACGACCACGGAGAAGGTCGTCTTTCCCGAAGACGATGGCGTCGTCTTTCCAGAAGACGACGGAGGGCGTCGTCTTTCGAAATGAAGACGTTGGCATTGATCATGCATGCTACGTTCTGTTCAGACCCTGACCGATAGCCTAACCGTCTTGTCTCTAACCAAATCATGCATGATCAAAGCAGCCCTAGTTGATCGGCTAATTATTTCACGCCGTTTTTTCCCGCCACTCCTTTCCGCTCTTTTGTACCCGCCGATTTTTACCGCCACTCCTTCCCGCCCTTTTGTACCCGTCCTTTTTCCCCGCCTATTATGTTCGGTGCCTCTATAAATCCGGGCAACGAGATGTTATCTCTTCACCCAGTTCATCTCTTCCTCCTCTTACTCTCTCATTTCCCTCCTCTCCTCTCCTCTTACTCTCGCATTTCCCTCCTCTCCTCTCCACTATGACCGACGCGTTTTCCTGGCCGCCACAGGTGTCCGTTGAGCTTTTCCAATTAGCCAGAAATATTACGATAGGCAATAAATCAGCCCAATGGGAGAGGGTGGTAAGGAACTATGATGCTCTCGTTCTGCTTGGTAAGGAACTTCATCGGAGAGGGTGGAAACTAAGGATCCCAAATCAGGTACGAGAAGAGTTTATCAGGATCCAGGCAATGTGGGACACGCTAGACTTCAAGAGTGAAGCTGACATGATGGAGAAGGTTGAGGCACCTTGGGCCTGGATAGAAGAGAGCGAAGATGAGGATGATATCTTCATGCCGCCACCCATTGGAAGCAAGGCGAGAGCTGAGTGGGACAAGAGGCAGGAGAAGAAGAAAGCGCAGGCCAAGAAGAGTGAAGCTAACATGCTGCAGAAGGCTGAGGCACCTTGGTCTTGGATAGAAGAGAGCGAAAATGAGGATGATATCTTCATGCCGCCACCCGTTGGAAGCAAGGCAAGAGCTGAGTAGGACAAGAGGCAGGAGAAGAAGAAAGCGCAGGCCAAGAAGAGCGATGACAAGAAGAGCAAGGGCGAGGGATCGTCGAAGGGAAAGGGCGAGGCATCATCGAAGGGAAAGGGAAATGCATCATGCTAGGGATAGATAGGGCTCTTATTTATATACTACAAGTTATGTTGAACTGTGTTGCAAGCTACGTTGAGGTGTTTGTCGAATAAAATCATGAAATAATAGAATGGTGTCTCATACATAGGTAGATATATGTCTCATACATAGATAGATAAATGTCTGATACATAAGTAGATATCACTGGTGTCGACGGCGAGGTGGCGGAGGCCTCGGTGTACTCCATCCGTATCTGTGGGGTGGCATCACATCACAGCGAGGTGCAGTTGACCATTCACCTTGATCATGCGTATCCTGTGTGGGGATAGGTGGTGGAGTACCTGGCTGATACTGGCCAAACCAGTCTACCTGCTCATGCTGTGTTTGCTGATCATTGACGTCAGTAGTGTCCCATGAATCGTAGTCTCCTGCCCGTATACAAGAAATTAAGTACTGAACAATGTCATGCTGCATCTAACAATAGTAGGAAGGGACAAGCTTACCCTGAGGATGAGATTGTGGTCAATAAGCGAAGTCCATGTAGGGGATCTGCTGCTGCTGCCACTGGTCGAAAGTAATCTGGTTCTGCTGCCACTGGTCAAAATTAAACTGCGATTAGTGCCACGGGTCGGAAGTAAACTGTGATTGCTGCCACCCCGAGGCTCCAGCCTGGTATGGAGGTGGTGCTCTCGGCAGCGCCTACTGTGGGAGTCGTGGACGAGACCCGTGGCGGAGTGGAGGAGAAATATGCTCCCCGTGCCACCCCGAGCCTCCATCCTGGTCTGGAGAAGGTGGTGTTGGAGATATGCCCAAGAGACAATAATAAAGTGGTTATTATCATATCTTCATACTTATGATAAATGTTTACATACCATACTATAATTGTATTAACCAGAAACATTAATACTTGTGTGATTTGTAAACATAAAAGAGTCCCTAGTAAAGCCTCTTGTTAAACTAGCTTGTTGGTTATTATATGATCATGGTTTCTGATGACCCACAAGTATAGGGGGTGTATCGTATTACTTTCGATAAATAGGAATGTCGATCCCAACGAGGATCAGAAGGTGTTGACTAGTGGTATGGAGCAGGAAATCTCTGTAAATACTTAGCAAACAGATTTTTAGGGCTTTTCTGATAAAGCAACAAAACAAAGTGCAAGTAATAAAGACAATGAACAACTGCAGCAGGTGGCCAATCCTTTCTTAGCAAAGGAAAAGCCGGTGGAAATACTTATAAGGACCAAACGTTCTCGAGGACACATGGAAATTATGTCAAGTGCTTTCGCTTCATATAGCTAAGTACTCTTCTTTGGTGTTGTAAGTGTTGTGTGGGTGAACCTGTGCTAATGTACCGACCTTACTTGGACTAATACATACTTGTGATTAAACCCCATGCAAGCATCCGCAACTATAGGAAAGTAATTAAGATATAAACCTAACCACAGCCTTAAACCCTGAGATCCTACGCTCCCTTGTGCAATGGTGTCCTAATGAGGGTTCAGGTTTCTGTCACTCTGGCAACCCCACAATTAGTAGCCAAATACACAATGCATTCCCCTAGGCCCATAAATGGTGAAGTATCATGTAGTCGATGTTCACGTGACACCACTAGAAGAATAGCACCACAACTTAAATACTAAACCATTGAATAATAACTCAACACAAATCCACTACTAACAACATGACTTCTCTCGTGTCCTCAAGAACTAAACGAACTACTCACGAGACATCATATGGATCAAGATCAAAGATGATATGGTAATGGATAACAATACTTATGTGATTTGTAAACATAAAAGAGTCCCTAGTAAAGCCTCTTATTAAACTAGCTTGTTGGTTAATATATGATCATGGTTTTATGATCATGAACATTAAGATGTTATTAACAATAGGGTCATATCATTAGGAGAATGATGTGATGGACATACTCCTATAGTTAAGCGTAGCATAAAGATCAAGTCCTTTAATATAGTTCACTTGCTATAAGCTTTCTGATACATAGTAACCTAATTCCTTCGACCATGAGATCATGCTAATCACCATCACCGGAAGGATGCTTTGCTGACATCAAACACCACACCGTAACTGGGTGGCTATAAAGGTGGCATTGAGTGTTCAGAAAGTATGTGTTGGGGCACATGGATCAAGAGTGGGATTTGTCCATCCATATGACGGGTAGATATACTCTGGGCCCTCTCGGTGGAATGTCATCCAATTAGCTTGCAAGCATGTGACTGGCTCACAAGGGATCACATATCACGGGAACGAGAAAAGAGTACTTATCAGTAACGAGGTTGAACTAGGTATGCAGAGATACCGACGATCAGACCTCAGATAAGTAAACTATCGTGAGACAAAGGGAAATTGTATCATATGTAAGTGGTTCATTCAATCACAAAGTAATCGTATAAATATGTGGGAACCATATGAATTTCCAGATTCCTCTATTGGTTATTGATCGAAGAAGAGTCTCGGTCATGTCTGCATAATTCATGAACCGTAGGGAGACACACTTAAGGATTCGATGTTGTTTAGTAGATATGGAATGTTGATGACCCACAACTATAGGGGGTGTATTGTAGTACTTTCGATAAATAGGAGTGTCGATCCCAACGAGGAGTAGAAGGTGCTGAACAGTGGTATGGAGCAGGAAATCCCTGTGAATACTTAGCAAACGGATTTTTAGTGGTTTTCTGACAAGGCAACAAAAAAGGAGCAAGTAACAAGAGTTACAAACAAACGTAGCAAGTGGCCCAATCCTTTCTTAGCAAAGGACAAGCCGGTGGAAATACTTATAAGGACCAAACGTTCTCGAGGACACATGGGAATTCTGTCAAGTGCTTTCGCTTCAAATAGCTGAGTACTCTTCTTTGGTGTTTGTAAGTGTTGTGTGGGTGAACCTGTGCTAACATACCGCCCTTCCTAGGACTAATACATACTTTTGATTAAACCCCCTGCAAACATTCGTAACTACAGGAAAGTAATTAAGATATAAATCTAACCACAACCTTAAACTCTGGGATCCTACACTCCCTTGTGCAAAGGTGTCCTAACGGGGGTTCAGGTTTCTGTCACTCCGGCAACCCCACGATTAGTAGCCAAATACACAATGCATCCCCCTAGGCCCATAAATGGTGAAGTGTCATGTAGCCGACGTTCACATGACACCACTAGAAGAATAGCACCAGAACTTAAATACTAAACCATTGAATAGTAACTCATCACAGATTCACTACTAACAACATGACTTCTCCCATGTCCTCAAGAACTAGACAAACTACTCACAAGACATCATATGGATCAAGATCAAAGATGATATGATAATGGATAACAATCTGAACATAAACAATAATCCAATGGTTCCACTCACAAGCATGAACTACAATAGTAATCAACACCGGGAAAGTTTCCCTTAAGAACTAAAGCAATATCCAACACAAATGTTACAGCGGGACGGAGTGGTGATGATGGTGCTGGTGGAGATGATGATGATCCCGATGAAGCCTAGCTTGATGACGGTGTTGATGGCGACGGTCTCCCCTCTCCGGGAAGGAATTCCCCTGGTAGAAATCTGTCTGCCGAAGAGATCTTTCTCTGATGTTTTCCGCCCCCCGGAGGCGGCGGAAATCTATCTATGGTCGCTCACCCAGCCTTAGCGTTTCGTAGGGAAGATATAGGCGAAGGGGTGGAGTCAGAGGCCGGGCAGGTGGGCCACACCTGCCCTAGGAGCGGGGTCAGGTGGGCCCGCTCCTAGGGATGTGTGGCCCCCCTGAGCCCCTTCTCCGTCCCTCCTTCTGGCTCCCTCATTCTTCTAGTAAAATAATATGTTTCCATATTTTTCTGGTATTTTTCTGATCCTTGCGAAATTGCACCGAAACGCCTTCTTTTCTATCAGAATCCAGACTCCGGCAGTCCATCCTCCAAGAATCATCCAACATGCATAAGCAGATGAAAATCCATAAGTAATACCTCATAATAAGACAAATATCAATGAATAGAGGTAAATTATGGTATAGAAAGGTGATGCAAATTGGGCGTATCAAATGTAAGTAGTGAGACCGAATGTTGTTCGGAGTCTCGGATGGGATACGGGATATCACAAGGAGATCCGGAATGGTCCGGAGAATAAGATTCATATAAGGAAAGTCCAATTCCGGAGTTCGGGAATGATTCCGATGTTTTCATCGGAGAGGTTCTAGAAAGGTCTAGAAGGTTCACCGGACCGGAATGGGAAGGGTACATGAATGTGTCATGAATGGAATGATTGAATTATGTCCTAGGTCACTTGGTTGGGCATTTCTAAGAAAGAAACTAAAGCTCCAAATTGAAAGTCAAAAGGCAAGTTTGAAAAGTCAAACTGGGACAATGTATCCTGGTGGAGGAAGGAAAGAATCCTTCTTTCCCTCCACCACAAGCCAACAAGGAGAGGGATTTGGGGAAGGATTCAAACTCCCCTCTCCCAAGCTGCCTTTCCTCTCATAAATAGAGGGGAGGGGTTCCTGAAAGGATACGGATGTCGCCTAGAGGGGGGTGAATAGGCGATTAAAACTTTTCCTAGAGTGGCTCAACAAAGGCGGAATAAAACTAGTGTTTACTTTGTAAAGCACCACCTAGAAACAACTAAGGTTTACCTATGTGCACCAACAACTTATGCTAAGCAATACAAACAACAAAGTGATTGGAAGATATATATTACTTCAAGCACGAAGGCTATCACAATGTAAAGTGCATAAGTAAAGACCTCGGGTATAGAGATAACCGAGGCACGCGGGGCCACCGATATTTTACCGAGTTCCTCCCAACATGGAGTACGTCTCGTTTGGAGAGGGGGTGGTATCAAACCACCAACGCCACAAAAGGCCTCCCTTATTCTCCGGTGAATCTCACCCCAATGGGATCGATCCACGCTTCCACTATCGGTGCACTTGTCGGTGGCAACCGGAACCTCTCACAAGGTTGGGGCACAACTCCACAACTTAATTGGAGGCTCCCAACAAACGCCACAAAAGGCCTCAACAAATGCCACCAAGGCCACAAAACCGTCTAGGGTTCCAAGAACCCAAGAGGGACAAGCTCCAATGAGCAATTCAAACCAAATCCTCCGAGGAGAACTCAAACCGATGCAACAAATGCAAATGGCAAGAACACCACAAAGATGCTCAAATCCCTCACTCTCAAGTTCCAACAAAGCTACCAAAGCTATTGGGGGAACAAGATAGGAGAAATCAAAGAGATACACAAAATCCCTCAAAATCTAGATCCCCAAAGATGCACTCACAAAAAGATGAATCGGTTAGGTCAAAACGTGGGGCTAGATCTCCTCTCTCTTCCACTCAAATATGGGCAAGAATCATCAAAGGAAAAAGATTAGGCAAGCTTCAAGATCTAGAGCAAGTGTGGACAAAGTTTAGCCTAATAGATAATAGAGGAGCTGACTAAACTGAAAAGGGCAAAGCCTTAAATAGGGGCCCCAGAAAAACTAGCCGTTTGGGCATTTTTGGACCGGTCCGGTACTACCGGATTTTACCGGTAGTACCGCACAAGTGCCAGGCCGAGCAAAGAATTCAAGGCAGGAAATCTGGGCATGTGAGAATGGCCAAGCATGCAAGTAGCAGCAGCAGATGCGCGCATGCAGCAGCGGGAGCAGCGCCAGCAGCAAGCAGCAAGCAGCCAGCAGCGCGACGCGCGCGCGCAGCAGCTAGCAGCGGCAGCAGAGCAGCGGCGCAGCAGCTAGGCAGCTAGCGCGTATGCAGCAGGCAGCACATGCGGCAGCAGCGAGGCCCGCGCGGGCCGACGCAGCGCGCGCGTGCGGTGCGGCGCGTGCACAGCGCAGGAGCGACAACGGGTGGGCCCGGCGGGGAACGCGCGCGAGCACGCGAAGCGAGGCGGCGGTGTGTGGGGTCAACGCGGGACGTGCGGGGCTGGGCGAAACGAGATCTGGATCTGGGATCTAAAACTGGACAAATATACTGGTCGACCGGTAGTAAGGTACCTAGCAAAGCAGAAAGAAATCGGACCGTTTTTAGGCCGGCGGTAGTACCGGTCCGTCCGGACGGTACTACCGCCTGGCCCAAAAAACAGACCGACAGGCAAATATTCAAACGGCAATAACTTTTGACTGGAAGCTCCGATTGACCCGATTCAAATTGCGTTGGAAATATTGATTATCACCAAGTGAGAAAGTATCAAGTAGAATAATGTGATATACCTCACTTGGTGAGAAAACGAAAAGCCGCATAAATCAAAATCGCAACAAGATACAAATGGAAGATCCGATTTAGATGAACAAGAGCTTGTTATGGAGATTACCACAAGCTCTATATCATCACATGGATAAGACCAAATAACAACCAAATATGATGATGCAAGTATGCAAAGGTTTGAGCTCTCTCCGAACGATGTGACCAAATTACTGATACGAGAGCCCCTCTTGATAGTACGGTTATCTATCCTAAACCCGGTCTCACACACACAACGTGAGACCGGCAAAAGGGAAAACCTATCAAGATTATACCTTTGCCTTGATCATTCCACTTGAGCTCGATGTAGACGATCTTGCCCTTCTCAAGATGGAACGCCTTCCTTAAATCCTCATCATCGACCTCGCATATTGAGCTTGCCCAACAAATCTTCTTTGCATTTCATTGACCTTGAAGCCAACACATGCTCCAAGCGATGCCAATGGAAAAATCCTACAAGTATAACTTAATACACTCATTAGTCCATAAAGATTGTCATTAATTACCAAAACCACACATGGGGGCCCAACATGTTCTTTCAGTTCCCCAAGAGACACAGAACACCATCACCCCGCCTCCAAGCCGCCGCTGCCGCCCTAGCCGCCGCCTGCCACGCCTCCTCCTCTCCGACTTCTAAACCCTAGATTGCCCGGGAAACCGTATTACTCCACCATAACCCGCTCCGGCTTAGGTGAAGCCCTGTGGGATCTTCCCTCTACTTCTGACACCACGCCGTCGTGCTGCCGGAATCACGAGGGGAGAACTACAACCTCCACTGCCTGCTAGAACAAGGGAGAGGAAGGTCTTCATCGAGTATCGAACATGTGACCGACTGCGGAAGCGCTGCCGAAACGCAGCTCCGAAAGGATCTTCTACGCGATCTTGAGATCGGCAAGTGTATGACTACATCACCCACGAGAATCTGCTCTCGTTAACCGCTTTGGAATCTTCGAGGGTGAGTACTCTAATTGACTCGTTGCTACAATCTAGTAGATAGATCTTGGCTTATTTGTGTTTGTGCGGTAGAAATTTTTTGTTTTCCATGCTACGAACCCCTATAGTGGTATCAGAGCCGTGTCTATATGTAGATCTGTTGCACGAGTAGAACACAATGGTCAGTGTGGGCGTTGATGCTTTTGTTGTTGATTGCTTCTTGTGTACTTTACATCTTGCGGGATGGTGGGATGAAGTGGCCCAGGCTAACCTTACATGCCATAGTTCATGAGACTTGATCCATGCTTGACATGCAACTTGTATTGCATCAGTGGCTTTGCGGGTGCCTGTTTCTCCCATCATAGTGAAGATTAAATTTACAACGGGTGATTGACAATACTAGTATCAATGTTGTGGTTCTTGTTCGTAAGTTAGAACGGCACTTATTGAAAGCCCCAAACCATGTAAAATATGCAAAGAAAATTAGAGGCATCTAACTTTGTTTTGCAGGGGTGTGTTGTGATGTGATATGGCCATGATTGTGATTATATATGATGTATGCAATGTTCCTTATTGTAAGTCGGCAACTGGCAGGAGCCTTATGGTTGTCTTTTAATTTCGTTAAGACCCGCATGTCTATTATTCAAAGTAGTTTTAATAGTTGATGCTGGTGGACGACAACCATGGAACGGCGCCATTGATCTTGACGCCACGCCGGTGATGATGCAGATCATGTTCGTGCTTGAAGATGGAGATCGGAAGCACAAGAAGAAAGGCCATATCATATCACATATTTTGAATTGCATGTGATGTTAATCCTTTTATGCATCTTGTATTGCTTAGTTCTCGACGGTAGCATTATAAGATAATTCCTCTCACAAAATATCAAGTTATAAAGTGTTCGTCCTTAGTAGGCACCGTTGCTAAAGCTCGTTGTTTCGAAGCACCACGTGATGATCCTGTGTGTTAGATTCTTCGAGTGTATACAAAGGGAGCAAGCCAGATTTGCTCATGCGGAAACTAAGGTTACATCTTGAAGAGCCTAGCATGTACAGACATGGTCTCGGAACACGGAATACCGAAAGGTAAAGCATGAGTCATATAGATGATATGATGAACATGATGATTGTTCGCCTATGAAACTCATCGTGTCACGTGATGATCGGACCTGGTGTAGTGGATTTGGTTCATGTGATCACTAAAACAATGTGAGGGATATTGGTTTGAGTGGGAGTTCAACAGTAATATGATTAAAAGTTGAACACTATTTATCATAAACTAAATCAAAGTGAATTTGCATAGTTGTTGTAGTCATTAACATCCGTTTACCACCTTGCGCTTAGTTATAATTGAGATAATAGAACTATAGAATTCGGGTTAGTTACTTTACGAGCTGGTATCGTATTGTTTTGAAGTGTTAATCTAAAGTTTAAAAGTCCTATTGCAAACTTTCAGTAAGTTCCGGTTACTCCGTGAAGTTCAATAATTGGTATTAAATCAAGAGTGACAAATTCTAGTGTTAGTATATAAGTATCATGTTTGTCTCCATGATTCTTGATATTCAAAAGATTGTTTTAATATCAAGGTTATCTAGGAGCTAAAAGAGTTGTTTCAGAAACCATGATGTGTGAAAGATATTGTGGTATCTGAAATAATGTTTTGGTTGCAACATGAGAGAGTATAATATGGCAAACTTTATTTTCTCATATTTGATGAGAAATTGCAAAAGGTTGGAGACGCTTGTCGTCCTAATCCTCGAAAAGGTTTTGGAGAGCAACATTATACTCGAGATTCACCGCTATAAGCTAAAGTAGCTTGATCATGAATAGTTCCATGATAAGGCTAAATATTTGATGTAGGTAAAATGTTTACTACACTAAAACTTGTTGATGGCGCCTGAGAGCGCTACATCGGGAAACCCCAAGAGCAAGGTGTGAAGCAGCACAACAACAAGTCTTCCCTCAGTAAGAAACCAAGGTTATCGAACCAATAGGAGGAAGGAAGCATCTCAAAGGTGTTGCAAGCAACGTGGAAACTTGCACAACACAAACTCAAGACTTTGCCCCAACGAACAGTGAGGTTGTCAATCTCACCGGTTGCTGTAACAAAGGATTAAATGTATGGTGTGGAAGGTGATGCTGGTTTGCAGCAAGTAAACAGTAACAGTGGAAGATGTATCAATGGTAAAGATTGGACCGGGGTCCATAGTTCACTAGAGGTGTTGTCCTTAGATAAACAACATGGCATGAAGGGTAAACAAATTACAGCGGGGCAATTGACAGGAACTGAGCAAGGCATAACAACGCAATTACTAGCCAGAAAGATCCTATGAGGTTGATTGGGCAATACAACAATATACATAGACCGTCATCCAACTGCATCTATGACTAGAAGTCCACCTTTGGGTTATCATCCGAACCCCCTCCGATATTAAGTTGCAAGCAACAGACAACTGTTTTAAGCAAAGTGTGTAAGGTAAACAATCCACTTGTTCCATGAACAAGAGACCATTGTTTTCTCCCTAGTGGCAATAGAACATCTACAACCGTAGAGATTTCTATCACTTCCCTTGATTAAGTAAAGGCATAAACCCACTATCGAGTATAAATACCCCCTCTTGGAGTCACTAGCAACTACTTGGCCAAGATAGCTACTAACAACGGATAGCATGCAAGATCACAAACAACACAGACATGATAGAATCAAATAGACAAAACCATTAATCAATCTAACATAGTAATCTCAATATCCATCGGATCCCCACAAACTCAACATGCCTGATTATAAATAGATTAGATCTTGATCATGAACGGAGCTCACAAGATCTAGACATAAAAGCACAAGGAGGAGATACAACCATCTAGCTACTACATGGACCCGTAGTCCAAGGTGGAACTACTCACGCTTCATACCGGAGGCTCGCATGATGAAGAAGAAGGCCTCCGAGATGATCTCCCCTCCGGCAGGGTGCCGGGAAGAGCTTCAGACCCCCTGATCTAGGGACGATGGTGGCGGCGGCTATAGACGGTTTCGTGAAATATTGATCGGGTTGCTAGGGTTTCTGCATCGGGGGCTTCTTATAGGCGAAGAGGCAAGGCAGGGCCACCATGGCGGCTGCACCCCCCAACCGCGGGGTGGGACCACCCGCGCGGCCAGGGGGTGTGGCCCCCTGGTGGGTCCCCTCCGTCTCGTACTCCGGCTTCGTGTTCCCCACGGTAAAATATTTACTTTAGCTTTTGTCCCGTCCAATTCCGAGAATATTGATTTTCTGCCTTTCCGGAACCAAAAACAGAAGAAAACATGCAACTAGCACTGTGGCAACTTGTTAATAGGTTAGTACCAGAAAACATATAAAAACAACTCAAAGTGTGGACAAAGCAAAGCAAAATAGATAGTAAACAAGCATGAAACTTCAAAAATTATAGATACGTTTCCGACGTATCACACGCCGTGATAACGAACTTGAACAGTCGCATAAAACGCTTCCCAAAAACCTTTCTCTCTCTCTCTCTCTCCCATAGAGAATCGTAAATGCGAGTGGTTCTGGAGACCTGCTCTCCCGTTAGCCCGTGCACGCCAACTCACGGGATAGAGTATACTACGGTGGCAACGCAAGTAGAGAGGCTTGAAAAACCCTAAATTGAATTCAGTGTGTTGCATGGTGGAAGGCGCACAGACTTATATTGAGCAGTTTAGAAAATCTGTTATAGTAGCCCACGATTCGGGAGCGATCCGAACCGATTAACTATTGACCCGTCTGTCACAACCAAAATGGTTTTCCTGAGCAGCAAAAAGACGGCAGGTTTTGATGTCGAGACGAGGCTCATTCTATCATAACAGTTGACATGGCTCGAGGATCATTCCGCAAAGTGCTATGTGCACGTATGTCGAGACGAGACGAGCGGGCGGGCATTGTCGGAGAAGGAGGAGCGCACATGTAGCAATTTTCATCCTACTCACTTACAAATTGGTGAGACACTCCAATTTATAAGGCGGGGTAACTCCCATCCAACTTTCATGTGGGACTAAACTTCAGCTTTCACTCCTCTTGCCACACACCAAGTCCAAACAACCAGCCGAATACGTGCACACGCTCGCTAATAGACGCTGGCATCAGAAAATAGGGAAATCCTAGCAAAACGGGACAAAACAATTAAAAGTGCAACAAAATAAGACAACTGCCCAAGAAAACAAACCAGGAGACAGAGACAATGGGCTGAACGACGACGCTGATGTCAGCCGACCGAGACTTATCTTAAGTCTCAGTCGACCGCGTCTTAGTCGCTCCCTATAAGAAATTAATCAGCAGTTGAGTATCTGGGAGCAGTAATACCCGGGAGCAGTAATCTAATCGTTCGAATTTTCTTTTTTTTTACTAGTAGTAGTAGTTGATAAGGGGCGTTCGATTTTTATTTATTCATTAGTAGTTGATAACGGATGGCCCGATCTTGTGTTCGCTGTGAAGAGCGGCCAGTGGGTCTGGGAGGATTAGACAGAAGTGGTCTCGTAGTCGTCGGGTACGAAGGAAATTTGTCTTGGAATCTGCGAAAAGACCGGGTGACTGCATTTCCAGTCTGCTGGTTGATGGATGATACGATACAAAGCTTGCTGCACATAGCTGATGTGACCACAGAGCACTAGCTTTATTAATATAAGATATTTTAGATTTATAAATAAAACGTATTTAGATTTATTTTAGTTTATAGGTTTGTTTCAAACATGAGTGAACTTATACGTAAAATAAGTCAAAATACATTTTCTTCGTAAATCTAAAACATTTTATATTTTGAAACAGAGGGGATAGTAGCTACACTCGATGACCTTTCTTGAAGACGCAGGTCTACTTGATGAATCCGAAGTTAAACTATTCGTATTTTTGCAATTACCAGGAATGATTCTGCACAAGTATTTCATCTGTTGGACTACAGCAGATCGAGGAGGATCTCCGGTCTCGGCTGCTGATTATGTTCGTAGAAAAGTCAGATCGACATGACCGTTTACATATACTGCGTACTTTACGATGAAATTTGGCCTGGACTCTGCCGGAAAGACACGATGACTCCATTTACCCGGCCGGTTAATAGCCTGCAAGACACTGCTGGTTGACGAGACCTCACAACACCCCATTTACAAGTTACTCTCGCTGACATCTTGACCTGAGCCTTCATCCCCAATTTCTTTTTTTTTGTGCAGATCGATCCCCACCGAAGGAATCGACCTCGGAGTCTCTTAATCGCTGGTACCTCCTTCGCCTTCCTCCACTTCGGTTGGACGCCGCCGCGCTGTCGATCTGCTCCGCTGCTCGTATATGGCAGAGGCCAAGAGCATGCGCGGTACTCGTGCCTGACAGTGGCGGCTCGAGGCGAGGCCTGGTCGCGGCGGCACCAGCACATCACCAACAGTGCATCTCCCCCGTCAGCGCGTACCACTCTTCCCTGCCACTGAATTCCTCTCGATCCGTGGGATGCAGCGTAAGTCGCCATGGCTTTAGGGTTCAGGACAGTGGCGAAGGACGGAAAAAAATTGAGGTCGGACGAACTTCAATGCATTAAAAAAATTTTATAAAAAAATCAAGATTGTTTCGACACATAAATAAGTTATATGATCTTAAGCATAGTCACTTAGTACAACGGTAATAGCGAACGTATATAAATCAAAGTAAAACAAACAAACATACCGATAATAAAATTTAATGCCTTCTTGAAGTCCCCGGCAATGGCAAAGCTCTACCTGCCTTCTGAAAGTCATTTTTAATATCACCAAGATCAAGACTTTTGAATATCCCTCGCTCGATGTAGCACACCATTAAATCATTAAGCCAACCATCTGACATCTTGTTGCGCAACTCAGTCTTGATGATCTTCATAGCTGAGAAGGCCCTTTCAATTGTTGCCGTCGACACTGGTAAAAGCATTGCCAACTCAATTAGGCGGTAGACAGTAGAAAACATGATGTGCCTATCAAGTTCAACCATTTTTTTAGCTAGGCTTGCAATATCAAGACAAGCTCTGAAATCATCAATTCTCCTCATATGAATAATGAATAGCTCAAGGGTATCCCGTATATGCTCACGCTCATAATCAGAGAAATCCTCATGATAAATTTCTATAAGTCGAGCAATCTTACTCACATTGAACCGAGCAAATAAGTCTGTTGGATCGAGACAAGAAAAGTTCTGAAGAACCTCTGAAGATGCTTCATTAAAGCGATGATCAAACTCGGTGACAATAGAGTCTATAGCAGCATAGAAGGTGTCAACACGATAAAAATGATCAATGGTGACTGCGAATCTCCCCCTTTTCTTGTTTTACCCCATTTTGTTACCTTGGTATCCATACTTAGGATTATGATCTCATGCTCAATACAAAATGATTTGACATCTTCCAAGAGCGACTCCCAACCATGATTCCTCCAATTGACCAAACGTGTTCTCACATCCGTAACCAAAGATATTGCCTGAAATGATACAATTAGAAGTTTAGATCAACAAAGTATACTTCAGGAAAATAGAACCATAAGAATTTATCCATCGCATACCTGAGCAATATTTTGATTCTTCTTTTGAAATAGAAGAGATACTCCCTCCGATCCTAAATAAGTGTCACGGTTTTGAACTAACTCTAGTTCAAAATGGCGACACTTATTTAGGATCGGAGGTAGTACATCATTTGTCATACGAAGTAGTTTTAACATCATCTTCATGATGAAGACAAAGTTAAAAGTCTCCATTTTATGAACATAACCTCCAGCCTTAGTTGGATTACGAGAATCATCCTCAACAATACCCAAAAGTTCTATCACTTCATCCCACATTGACTCAATATGGCATAACGTTGTGTAATGAGAACCACATCGTGTATCGCCAGGTCGGCACAAGGACATTTCTTGATTTTTCCCTCTTCCCGTGGGCACTGCACCATTCTTGATCTTAGTTAAAATATTCTCTTTGTGCTTATCGATCAATATATCCTTCCTCTTGCAAGATGAGCTAGATAGATTGGCAATATATTTCACATCATCAAAGAAATCCTCAAGACCTTTACAGCATCTCGATAAATAAGCAACAATAAGCTGCAACTGGTGGGCAAAGCAATGAACATAGAAAGCATTGGGGTTCTCATCACGGATTAATTTCTGAAGGCCATTAAATTTTCCTCTCATATTAGATGCTCCATCATACCCTTGCCCTCGTAGTCTTGCAATAAGTAGACCATGTTTATCAAAAATCTCCAAAAGTGCCTTCTTTAAAGCTAGACTTGTTGTGTTTGGGACATGCTGAATACCCAAAAATCTTTCAATAATTTCTCCACTTTTGTTCACATACCTGCAAGAAAATGATACAATTAGTTGAATTACACTAGATAAAATGAATGAAAACAAATAAGTAGTTAACATAATTCAACACGTACCTAACAACTACAACCATTTGTTCTTTGACGGATATATCACGAGATTCATCAATAAGAACAGAGAAAAGACAACCATCCATCTCTTCTTTGATGGATTTCGCGACTGCCTCCGCACAATGTTTGGCAAGTGCTTTCTGAATAGTTGAGGAAGTCATTTTAGCATTTTTAGGACATAGCTCCTCAAATGCAAGCTTCACTTCCCTATTTCTTTCTTTATACCAATCAAGCATCTCCAAGAAATTGCCTTTGTTTAAAGAAGAAGTAGATTCATCGTGCCCATGGAATGGTTCGCCTTGCAATGCTAGATAGCTTACAATACCCAAAGAAGTATCCACATGAGTTTCATACTTTACTAGTGACTCACTGGAATAAGTTGTAACTTTGCTTTTTACACTTGCCTTTTAATTTTAAAATCATCACATGTTGTCCTTGACATATTATGGATGCTACATGGCCCACCAACATGCTTACGGAATGCATCCGTTGTATTTTTCCAATTGTTAAACCCCAATTTATTGAAGACATCATGCCCAAAATTTTCATGCCCAATATGTTTGAAAAGATAGCAATAGAAGCAATAAGCCTTATCCTTGTCCACACTATATTCCAACCAATCATATTTCTTATACCATTTTGGTAGAAATGATCTCTTATCTCTATTTATGGGGAAATTATGCTGAGTTGGTTGTGTTTGACCATTCTTTAGGTAAGAAAATCTAACATCTTCTCTAACATTGGGAGCAAATTCATCAATTTGAATGCGAAGTCCTGGATCAAGTTTTATATACTCTATGAAATCAGTTATACCTCCAGCTTCTAGAACCACAACATTCTCTTCCACTATGGTTTCAGCGGAATCTTCCACTCGTTCCATGTTGGTGTCCATAGAATTTCCGAGCCCTCCTTCAACTTCTTGCTCTTGCTCTTGGCTAACATCTACACTTTCAATGGTGCTTGGTTTAGAGATATTTCTTGTTCCTCCTTCCATTTCTTGCTCTTGATCTTCTTGTGCAATAACATTTGCACTTTCCTGATGGATGCTTGGTTTAGAGTTGTTGCCACTACCAAGTGGTACAAAATACCTCTTCAAATCTACAGGTTAGAAACATTGAAGACATGATCACATATTCTGATATTCACATGAGTACATATTCACAAATCACAATTGACAAACTTGATTATACCTGCCCCCTTAGCAGCTGCAGGTTTCTTCCTCTTCTTATCCATACCGTTCTCCACCGCCACAATAATTCAGAAATTCTCTGACTCTGAGATTGGATATTTTGAGATTAGGGTTAATGGAATTGGAAGGAGGGATGAGAGGAAAGGGGGCGACGGCGCACAGGCAGACCTGAGGGACAGAGGGAGACCGACGGGACTCGTGAGTGGGAGGAAAGGGGGCGACCAGGCGAGTGGGCGACGGGCGACGGTGTTCCTCCGAGGCTCAGCCTCCGACGTTCCCTGCCCTGCGTCATTCGGTTTCCAGGGAGGGCAGGACTCGGGAGGAGGTAGCGATCAGGGAGACGCCAGCGGCCGAGGCGAACAGGTCGATTTCGATCGACACGCGCAGGAAAGACCAAAACGGCCCAGCTAAGGCCCAGGGAAGACCAAACCTTTACAAAACGGCCCATTATAGTATGTCTCTTCAGTTTTTCTTCATAGACATAAATCGTTCAAAACTGAATATATATAGAAAAAAGCATATATATATATGCGACTTTTTGCAAAAAAAATGAGGTAGGGCCCACTGAGGAGCTTCGCCCCTGGTTCAGGACATGCGGGACACGGCGCCGGCGGCAGGCTGCTCTAGCCAGAGGAAAAGTATGGACCTCTCCGCGAGGAAAGGGAGACCGACGTTGTCCTGAAGATTCGACCAAGCGCGACCAAGCAACTCTAGCCAAGTGCGTGTGAGGCGAGCTCCTACCTTTGGGGCAGCCTCCCGCCGACGGCGGTGGGGAGCTATAGGGGCGCGCTACCAAGGAATGGATAACGTGGAGGGTCGCGGGCGGGAACGAGGAGGAGGTCGTCATGTACGGCGGCGGGCGCGTGCAAGCCTTGGCTCGAGCGGTAGAAGGAGGCAAGGACAGAGAAGGCTCTACAATGGTTGGAGACGAGGGCGTTTAGGAAAGGCAAGAGGGACTAAGAGATTGGAATAGACAATTTATCTAGGGGCTTTTCGTAAAAGTTTGCCTACGTGGCGTCAGTCAATTTGGTCAAAGAAGTCTAAAGTTTAATTTAGACCGGGATTGCATAATATAGGGTACAAACAACAGGGATTTCGACTTGAGGGTTTAAACTGTCAAACCAGAGTTTAGGGTTTATTTTAGACCTTTTCCGAGAGTAAATGAGCTTTTCTCCGCCACACAACACCACGCGACGGTAAACGACTAGGGCACTTTCAGAAGTGCAAACGCACTGGGGTACTTCTCCTAGTGCAGGAGTGATAATCATGCATCGGAAGAGCGCAAATTAGCTGCAGTTTTCGCAAATCAGCATTTATATTTTACTAAGAATTCTTGTACTAGCAGATGAGAATCATGCAGATCGACGTGACCGTTTACCTATAATTAGTCGTAGTACTGGACTATCCCCTCCGTTCATAAATAAGTGTACATCTAGCTTTTGTCTAAGTCAAACATAACTAAATTTGAATAACTTTATAGAGAAATATAAAAACATATATTATATCAAATTGACATATTATAAAAGTAGATTTAAAAATAAATCTAATGGTAATAATTTAGAGTTATAAATATTGGTACGTTGTCCTAAAAAGTTAGTTAAACTTTAGTACATTTGACTTAGGACAAGGCTAGAAATACACTTATTTCGGACAGATGGTTAAAGTTTGTCTTAGGACATGGCTACGTGAGTCCTGCAGTTTTTTGTTTGTGGTTTTTGAAAATAGAATTCGATCAGAGTAAATTTCCCATTTCTTGACACACGTCGCCAATAACGAAAGTAAAATACTTCCAAATCAACGGATTATACACTGAAATTACGCGTCAAACAGGCAATATTCTTCGGGGATAATATTGATATACATAGTAGATCTGCACAAGCACAACGGTGCAAGATCAACGGAGCACACTAACATAAACACACGAAACATCCTTGGGAGATAACACTAAGTAAACTAGTTTCTACAGAAGCGACGGGTGGCTGATGCTGTCGCTTGCATGCAGGGGCTGCCCTGCCGTGCTCCCGTCGCCGTTGCCATCTCCGTTGCCGTCGTCGTCGCCGTCGCCGTTGCCATCTCCGTTGCCTTCGCCTTCGCCTTCGCCATCTCCGTTTCCTTCGCCGTCGGCGTCGCCGTTGCCATCTCCGTTGCCTTCGCCGTCGGCGTCGCCGTTGCCATCTCCGTTGCCGTCGCCTTCGTCACCGTCGCCGCCGCGACGGAAGCGACGGAATACGGCAGCCGCCGCTGCGGCGGCAGGAGCGACGGCGGCAGCCACAGAAGGAGCGAAGGAGGCAGCCGTTGCCGCCGCCGGAGCAAAGGCAGCAGCCGCCGCCTTGGGGCCGACGGTGCGCAGGAGCTGAAAATAGAGCTGCGGGTTGGCGACGAACGCCGCCCGAGAGATGACGAAGCCGGCGGCGCTGGGGGCGCTCATCGTGGCGCCGGCTGCCACAGCGGCAGGCCATAAGAAGTAAGCGCCGGCGACGCTTGCAGCAACCGACGCGGCTCCCAGCGCGCCCTCGCGCGTGGTGAAGATGTCCTTCGCCGCCTTCTTGAATCGGTCCATCTAGGCCTACTCCTACCTTGTTTCTTCGAGATGTTGCCTGGACGCGAATCGAGATGGAAAAGGTGGGGTGCTTGTGTTGCTGTGGAGAGGAAGCGCGAGGTGGGTGGGGTTTATAAAGACGGGGGCGATCGTGGCCTGGGGGGTGAGGAGAACAGTTTAGTGGAAAGATAATTGGGCCACCTCCTGATCGATGCGGTTCCTCTTTTCCACTCGGTTAATATTCTTGGTTTAATTGCTCAGTGCGCTTCTTGGCCCCAAAGCGAGATTCTTACTCCAATGCTTTTTACCGAGAAGATAATCGTTCGATACCCAAAGATATGCGCAGCACTAGTAGCTACTCTATGCATGTTGAAACTTTGGTAATAGCTCCCTATAGTGAAGAATATAGTAATGCAAGCATGGTAGCGGTGAAATGTTTGGGTTAACGTCACCGCGCCGTGCGCCAATGGATTTTTTTACAAATATGACCCTCTGCAATTTGCCATCGCCAAAAATACCCTCCTCGCATCGCAAAAGCCAAAAATGCCCTGGCGGGATGCCGAAAAGGCGACACGTGTCACCTCCCGCCACGGGGGGTGGCGGGATGTTCCTCCCGCCACAGGGGGTGGCGGGATGTTCCTTCCGCCTTTGGCGGTGGCGGAATGACGTCGTGGGGCCCACCAGTGCGAGCACGAAGTCGAACCTCCCGCCAGCGCTAAGTCGAACCTCCTCGTTGGCCTGGCCGTGGGGCCCACCTCATCCCGCCATTCCCCATGGCGGAAGGAACATCCCGCCACCCCCTGTGGCGGGAGGAACATCCCGCCATCCCCCGTGGCGGGAGGTGACACGTGTCGCCTTTTCAGCCTCCCGTCAGGGCATTTTTGACTTTTGCGGCGCGAGGAGGGTATTTTTGGCGATGACAAATTGCAGAGGGTCATATTTGTAAAAAAATCGCGCCAATGGGGCTTTCCTCGGGAAGGATGACAGCATGGTGCGCCTGAGCCTACTGCCTCTTCCCAGTTGGCGATGGCGCGCGGCCGCGTTGGTACTACTCCCTGCGTTTTTAAATATAAGATGTTTTAGATTTGTAAAAAAACTAAATCTATGCTTTTTTTAGTGTGTAGATTCACCCTAAGTTGAGTAAACCTATATACTAGAATAAATCTAGATATATTTGTTTCACAAATCAAAAACATCTTATATTTTGAAACAAAGGGAGTACTATCCACGCTGGTCAGTTGGTAAGGAGTTCTGCTTTGCGTTCTGCTGAATGGAGGCTTGGCTTTTTTCCACGACAGGAGTACGTGTAGAACAAATTGACGTTATGATGAAAGTATCGTACTAATCTTCGACCGCAGCAAGTAACATTTGGCACTTGCAGAACTTCTAGGATTACAACCAACCTTAGACAGACAGTCACCTTTTATATATTCTGATTTTTGTTGCGGAGTTTCCGTGCTCTTAAGTACCAGAGGAAATCCAGCCACTCTCTTGTTGTACGGTTTAAGATAGGTACATTGAAGAAAGGAAGAAAAGAAGAGGATGATCAGCGAACGCCCGGTGTAGCTCAGAGATAGGAGTGGATCATGCAAGAAATACAGATCACCACGAGCACGGGCGGACGCAGCGTCCCTGTCGCCCGGGCTTCAGGTCCGCGCGTGGGTTGCGGGAGATCGATTTTAGCAACAAAACAGGACCGAGCGTGGGCAAAATTCCACATACGTGAATGGTCCTTTGGCTTGGGCCGGGTTGAGACGTCCAAGTCCCGTCCAAGTCCAGCCAAGAAACGAATCATGGATTAGTTCTGCCTCTTATCGTTCGTGGACTTGTAAAATCCACCGTAGTTAAGGTTTAAAAGAAAAAATCCACCGCAAGTACCTAAACTTAGCACTTCTTTTTGATACTCCATCCGGTTTATACTAGTGTTCTCACCTTTGTCTATATTCATACGGATTTGCTAGTTCTCAGGCGCCTGAGTCAGACGCCTGAGAACATCTTAGTTCTCAGTCGACTTTCTCGCCATTAGATTTACCTCGCGATTCGTGCAACATGAGAGTTGCAACTAGGTTGCAACTGAGATTTTAATGAGTTACAACTAGGTTGCAACTGAGAATTAGTACAAATTATATAAGTTGCAACCTAGTTGCAACTGAGAATTAACACAAGTAGTAGGATGATGTCAGCGACTTAGACATAAGAAGTTTCCACGCCTGAGATCTAGACACTCCTATATTCATATATACTACCTCTGTTCGTAATATAAGCCTTTTTAGCAAGCTCTTTTATTAGCTCTCTAAAACGGCTTATATCGTAGAACGGGGAGTATCTAGTTAAGTATTTAGTCTAGATATAAATGTATCTAAACAAAGTTAAGAAACATTAATATGGATCAAACAGAGTCTAGTTATCGATCTTAGAAACAATCGACCTCTGTACAACGGTGTTTCGCTGGCGTGTCATGCTTTGACCAATCTATAGCGATAAAATTTTGCAAAAAGCCCATCGGTTAAAGCTATTTGGCATATGTGAGTGCCTCTGTTGCTAGAGCCGTCGGCAAGCGAGTAGCCGACGCTGGTGACGTTCTTCATAGACACGTTGTAGGTCACCTTCCCACCATCTCACAGCTCCCCCGCCGCCTGATTCCTCACTGCTGGCGGCTGACCGTCGCCTTCGACCGCTCCCCTCTTCCGATTTGTCACCTTCCGACGCTTCCCTGCCGCCCGACTCATCACACTCATCACGCTGGTGGCTGCCTGTCACCTAATTCACCGCTTTCTAGTCGATCATTGTATTTTTATTAATCTTTTGAGAGTTTTTGCTAAGTCCTATCATATATAATAGTAGCGCATATAAGCATTTTAATGTGTTGTCAACTTGTGAAAATTCATAACTTGTGAACATTGAAATACGGTGTGAACGGTGTAATGTGTTGTTTTTTTATTTCCACGGTAAAATTATTGTAAAAACTATATTTACTCCATATGATGTTTATATTTGTTCAAGAATTTTTTTAGTTTCCTTGCGTCGCCGATTATTTCGATAAATTTCTAGGTCTGACCCACATGACGATACAAGCACACCCATATACAAGATACATACATAGTATTACAAAGTTGTTATTACTACTACTACTTTACAGAAGCAGCTTAAAACTCTTGACACACTACGTACTGACCTGGGTCCATCCAACATATTATACGCCCAGCAGTCACAAAAGATCACTCGTGTCTTTCCCATGCTTCTAAGTTCATAGCTACTTGTGCTACTAGCTTAACATAACCCCACGCCACTAGCTAGGGCAGACAAGGGTACGATTGCGTGCCGACGCGAAGGCGTCAGCTGCCGGCGCAGATAAATTGAAGAAAGCTATCATAATTGTGGACTGTCAGAATGAATTAATACCAACATTCTTAATTTTTATACGTCGGTACTAATTTCGAATCACAGCGTTGCAAATCACACTAATTCACAGATAAAAGCATTTTGACAACAGCACTGACAGTTTGGGCCCACTTGTAAGAGTTGACTTGTCAGCCAAAATGGCTCGCGGGATCTTACGACTTGATCGCCGCGCCGATGCACTTCCTCTTCCAGCTCCAGGCCGACGACTCGCCGCTGCCGCACCTCGCGCTACCTTCCCACCACAAGGGCGGCCGCCCGCCACCTTCCTCGCCCCTTCCAGACCGCTGCCCTGCGAGTCCTGCTCCTCGGGATCCGAGTCGGCCTCCTCGCCGACCGACTCGCCTACGCGCCGCTTCCTCCCTGAGCAGCAGCAGCGGATCCACCCGCACCAGGACTACTTCCCGTACGCGCCCGCCGAGCACGCGTTCGCCTACCCGACGCCCCTGCCGCAGAGCATGCTGCAGTTTTACTATTCTCGCAGCCGCCCTCCCCTGGCGTCGGTCGCCGTCGCGCAGCGGGCGCCGGTGTCTTCGCGAGCGCGCTACGGCGTGTTCGACACGGCGGGTGCTGGCAGCTACCCGCAGCCGCAGTACTACGCCTACGGAGGCGACCCGGCCGCGCCGCCGCAGCAGCAGCAGAGGGCACCTGTGGCTCCACCTCCGCCCTCCAAGGGAGAGCTCGTGGGACTTCCTAAACGTGTTCGACAACAACGACGACTCGTTCTGCTCACAGGTGCTCATGCCGATCTGCTTCTTCCCTCCAAATTCTTATCCATACTCAAAGGCAAGTTCCCATTGTTCTTTAGTTGCAATGGAATTCCCGGTGCTAATTTACTCGATACGTGCTCATAAATTCTTTGGGGAAAATTAGATCTATGCACCGAGTTAATAGTTGCAGCGGCAGGTAAAATCTTGTCGTCTCCATTGATCTTGTTAGATGCAGAGCTCCATCGAGGAAGATGCCGGACGTGGGCATGGTCACAAGGGTCCTACTACTACAACCCCACCACCACGGCGGCTGCTGCCGCCATGTACATGCCGAGCCGGAGCTCGCGGGAGGTGCGGGAGGAGGAGGGCATCCCGGAGCTGGAAGAGGACGACGAGGAGGTCGTGGTTGTCAAGGAGATGGCCAGCGAGTACTCCACGGTTGGCAGCGGCCGAGGCCACGGGCCCTACCTCCACATGAGTTAGTTCTCCATGTTGACAAGTCATCTCTTACAAGTGGGCCCAAACTGTCTGTGCTACTGTCAAAATGCTCTTATCGGTGAATTAGTGTGATTCGCAACGTTGTGGCTTAAAATTGGTACTGACGTGCAAAAATTAAGAATGTTGATACTGACTCGTTCTGACAGTCCGAATTGTGGTAGCTCTCGCCGCCGCAGGCCTAGCACTGCGAAGGAGCTCAAATTACAGTTTAGGGTTCGCCTCGAAGGCCTCGTGGAAGATGAAGTAGCCGGCCGCACCGGGCGCCTTCATCTTCGCAGACGCCGCGACAACCGCCGGCCAGGGGAGAAGGGCGATCATGGCGCCTGCTCCGACGATCAGCACGGTCGCAACGATGTTGGAGGCCATCTCTGATCTCTTCACGTCCTGTACTTCAACCTGTGTATATCTTTGTGTGTGTTGGCTCGGTGAGGCTGATACGTGCAAGCAGCGATGAGGCTGACTTATAGCCAATTTTTTTTAAATAATATGTTTTTTATTCAATTTCATAAATAATACATGAAATGAAAATTTTGCAAATCTAACTGTCCGCCGAAAGACGACCGCGCGGGTTCTTTAATCTAAAAGACTACTGGCTGTTCTTTGATTAAAAAAACGACCACGGAGAAGGTCGTCTTTCCCGAAGACGATGGCGTCGTCTTTCCAGAAGACGACGGAGGGCGTCGTCTTTCGAAATGAAGACGTTGGCATTGATCATGCATGCTACGTTCTGTTCAGACCCTGACCGATAGCCTAACCGTCTTGTCTCTAACCAAATCATGCATGATCAAAGCAGCCCTAGTTGATCGGCTAATTATTTCACGCCGTTTTTTCCCGCCACTCCTTTCCGCTCTTTTGTACCCGCCGATTTTTACCGCCACTCCTTCCCGCCCTTTTGTACCCGTCCTTTTTCCCCGCCTATTATGTTCGGTGCCTCTATAAATCCGGGCAACGAGATGTTATCTCTTCACCCAGTTCATCTCTTCCTCCTCTTACTCTCTCATTTCCCTCCTCTCCTCTCCACTATGACCGACGCGTTTCCCTGGCCGCCACAGGTGTCCGTTGAGCTTTTCCAATTAGCCAGAAATATTACGATAGGCAATAAATCAACCCAATGGGAGAGGGTGGTAAGGAACTATGATGCTCTCGTTCTGCTTGGTAAGGAACTTCATCGGAGAGGGTGGAAACTAAGGATCCCAAATCAGGTACGAGAAGAGTTTATCAGGATCCAGGCAATGTGGGACACGCTAGACTTCAAGAGTGAAGCTGACATGATGGAGAAGGTTGAGGCACCTTGGGCCTGGATAGAAGAGAGCGAAGATGAGGATGATATCTTCATGCCGCCACCCATTGGAAGCAAGGCGAGAGCTGAGTGGGACAAGAGGCAGGAGAAGAAGAAAGCGCAGGCCAAGAAGAGTGAAGCTAACATGCTGCAGAAGGCTGAGGCACCTTGGTCTTGGATAGAAGAGAGCGAAAATGAGGATGATATCTTCATGCCGCCACCCGTTGGAAGCAAGGCAAGAGCTGAGTGGGACAAGAGGCAGGAGAAGAAGAAAGCGCAGGCCAAGAAGAGCGATGACAAGAAGAGCAAGGGCGAGGGATCGTCGAAGGGAAAGGGCGAGGCATCATCGAAGGGAAAGGGAAATGCATCATGCTAGGGATAGATAGGGCTCTTATTTATATACTACAAGTTATGTTGAACTGTGTTGCAAGCTACGTTGAGGTGTTTGTCGAATAAAATCATGAAATAATAGAATGGTGTCTCATACATAGGTAGATATATGTCTCATACATAGATAGATAAATGTCTGATACATAAGTAGATATCACTGGTGTCGACGGCGAGGTGGCGAAGGCCTCGGTGTACTCCATCCGTATCTGTGGGGTGGCATCACATCACAGCGAGGTGCAGTTGACCATTCACCTTGATCATGCGTATCCTGTGTGGGGATAGGTGGTGGAGTACCTGGCTGATACTGGCCAAACCAGTCTACCTGCTCATGCTGTGTTTGCTGATCATTGACGTCAGTAGTGTCCCATGAATCGTAGTCTCCTGCCCGTATACAAGAAATTAAGTACTGAACAATGTCATGCTGCATCTAACAATAGTAGGAAGGGACAAGCTTACCCTGAGGATGAGATTGTGGTCAATAAGCGAAGTCCATGTAGGGGATCTGCTGCTGCTGCCACTGGTCGAAAGTAATCTGGTTCTGCTGCCATTGGTCAAAATTAAACTGCGATTAGTGCCACGGGTCGGAAGTAAACTGTGATTGCTGCCACCCCGAGGCTCCAGCCTGGTATGGAGGTGGTGCTCTCGGCAGCGCCTACTGTGGGAGTCGTGGACGAGACCCGTGGCGGAGTGGAGGAGAAATATGCTCCCCGTGCCACCCCGAGCCTCCATCCTGGTCTGGAGAAGGTGGTGTTGGAGATATGCCCAAGAGGCAATAATAAAGTGGTTATTATCATATCTTCATACTTATGATAAATGTTTACATACCATACTATAATTGTATTAACCAGAAACATTAATACTTGTGTGATTTGTAAACATAAAAGAGTCCCTAGTAAAGCCTCTTGTTAAACTAGCTTGTTGGTTATTATATGATCATGGTTTCTGATGACCCACAAGTATAGGGGGTGTATCGTATTACTTTCGATAAATAGGAATGTCGATCCCAACGAGGATCAGAAGGTGTTGACTAGTGGTATGGAGCAGGAAATCTCTGTAAATACTTAGCAAACGGATTTTTAGGGCTTTTCTGATAAAGCAACAAAACAAAGTGCAAGTAATAAAGACAATGAACAACTGCAGCAGGTGGCCAATCCTTTCTTAGCAAAGGAAAAGCCGGTGGAAATACTTATAAGGACCAAACGTTCTCGAGGACACATGGAAATTATGTCAAGTGCTTTCGCTTCATATAGCTAAGTACTCTTCTTTGGTGTTGTAAGTGTTGTGTGGGTGAACCTGTGCTAATGTACCGACCTTACTTGGACTAATACATACTTGTGATTAAACCCCATGCAAGCATCCGCAACTATAGGAAAGTAATTAAGATATAAACCTAACCACAGCCTTAAACCCTGAGATCCTACGCTCCCTTGTGCAATGGTGTCCTAATGAGGGTTCAGGTTTCTGTCACTCTGGCAACCCCACAATTAGTAGCCAAATACACAATGCATTCCCCTAGGCCCATAAATGGTGAAGTATCATGTAGTCGATGTTCACGTGACACCACTAGAAGAATAGCACCACAACTTAAATACTAAACCATTGAATAATAACTCAACACAAATCCACTACTAACAACATGACTTCTCTCGTGTCCTCAAGAACTAAACGAACTACTCACGAGACATCATATGGATCAAGATCAAAGATGATATGGTAATGGATAACAATACTTATGTGATTTGTAAACATAAAAGAGTCCCTAGTAAAGCCTCTTATTAAACTAGCTTGTTGGTTAATATATGATCATGGTTTTATGATCATGAACATTAAGATGTTATTAACAATAGGGTCATATCATTAGGAGAATAATGTGATGGACATACTCCTATAGTTAAGCGTAGCATAAAGATCAAGTCCTTTAATATAGTTCACTTGCTATAAGCTTTCTGATACATAGTAACCTAATTCCTTCGACCATGAGATCATGCTAATCACCATCACCGGAAGGATGCTTTGCTGACATCAAACACCACACCGTAACTGGGTGGCTATAAAGGTGGCATTGAGTGTTCAGAAAGTATGTGTTGGGGCACATGGATCAAGAGTGGGATTTGTCCATCCATATGACGGGTAGATATACTCTGGGCCCTCTCGGTGGAATGTCATCCAATTAGCTTGCAAGCATGTGACTGGCTCACAAGGGATCACATATCACGGGAACGAGAAAAGAGTACTTATCAGTAACGAGGTTGAACTAGGTATGCAGAGATACCGACGATCAGACCTCAGATAAGTAAACTATCGTGAGACAAAGGGAAATTGTATCATATGTAAGTGGTTCATTCAATCACAAAGTAATCGTATAAATATGTGGGAACCATATGAATTTCCAGATTCCTCTATTGGTTATTGATCGAAGAAGAGTCTCGGTCATGTCTGCATAATTCATGAACCGTAGGGAGACACACTTAAGGATTCGATGTTGTTTAGTAGATATGGAATGTTGATGACCCACAACTATAGGGGGTGTATTGTAGTACTTTCGATAAATAGGAGTGTCGATCCCAACGAGGAGTAGAAGGTGCTGAACAGTGGTATGGAGCAGGAAATCCCTGTGAATACTTAGCAAACGGATTTTTAGTGGTTTTCTGGCAAGGCAACAAAAAAGGAGCAAGTAACAAGAGTTACAAACAAACGTAGCAAGTGGCCCAATCCTTTCTTAGCAAAGGACAAGCCGGTGGAAATACTTATAAGGACCAAACGTTCTCGAGGACACATGGGAATTCTGTCAAGTGCTTTCGCTTCAAATAGCTGAGTACTCTTCTTTGGTGTTTGTAAGTGTTGTGTGGGTGAACCTGTGCTAACATACCGCCCTTCCTAGGACTAATACATACTTTTGATTAAACCCCCTGCAAACATTCGTAACTACAGGAAAGTAATTAAGATATAAATCTAACCATAACCTTAAACTCTGGGATCCTACACTCCCTTGTGCAAAGGTGTCCTAACGGGGGTTCAGGTTTCTGTCACTCCGGCAACCCCACGATTAGTAGCCAAATACACAATGCATCCCCCTAGGCCCATAAATGGTGAAGTGTCATGTAGCCGACGTTCACATGACACCACTAGAAGAATAGCACCAAAACTTAAATACTAAACCATTGAATAGTAACTCATCACAGATTCACTACTAACAACATGACTTCTCCCATGTCCTCAAGAACTAGACAAACTACTCACAAGACATCATATGGATCAAGATCAAAGATGATATGATAATGGATAACAATCTGAACATAAACAATAATCCAATGGTTCCACTCACAAGCATGAACTACAATAGTAATCAACACCGGGAAAGTTTCCCTTAAGAACTAAAGCAATATCCAACACAAATGTTACAGCGGGACGGAGTGGTGATGATGGTGCTGGTGGAGATGATGATGATCCCGATGAAGCCTAGCTTGATGACGGTGTTGATGGCGACGGTCTCCCCTCTCCGGGAAGGAATTCCCCTGGTAGAAATCTGTCTGCCGAAGAGATCTTTCTCTCTGATGTTTTCCGCCTCCCGGAGGCGGCGGAAATCTATCTATGGTCGCTCACCCAGCCTTAGCGTTTTGTAGGGAAGATATAGGCGAAGGGGTGGAGTCAGAGGCCGGGCAGGTGGGCCACACCTGCCCTAGGAGCGGGGTCAGGTGGGCCCGCTCCTAGGGATGTGTGGCCCCCCTGAGCCCCTTCTCCGTCCCTCCTTCTGGCTCCCTCATTCTTCTAGTAAAATAATATGTTTCCATATTTTTCTGGTATTTTTCTGATCCTTGCGAAATTGCACCGAAACGCCTTCTTTTCTATCAGAATCCAGACTCCGGCAGTCCATCCTCCAAGAATCATCCAACATGCATAAGCAGATGAAAATCCATAAGTAATACCTCATAATAAGACAAATATCAATGAATAGAGGTAAATTATGGTATAGAAAGGTGATGCAAATTGGGCGTATCAAATGTAAGTAGTGAGACCGAATGTTGTTCGGAGTCTCGGATGGGATACGGGATATCACAAGGAGATCCGGAATGGTCCGGAGAATAAGATTCATATAAGGAAAGTCCAATTCCGGAGTTCGGGAATGATTCCGATGTTTTCATCGGAGAGGTTCTAGAAAGGTCTAGAAGGTTCACCGGACCGGAATGGGAAGGGTACATGAATGTGTCATGAATGGAATGATTGAATTATGTCCTAGGTCACTTGGTTGGGCATTTCTAAGAAAGAAACTAAAGCTCCAAATTGAAAGTCAAAAGGCAAGTTTGAAAAGTCAAACTGGGACAATGTATCCTGGTGGAGGAAGGAAAGAATCCTTCTTTCCCTCCACCACAAGCCAACAAGGAGAGGGATTTGGGGAAGGATTCAAACTCCCCTCTCCCAAGCTGCCTTTCCTCTCATAAATAGAGGGGAGGGGTTCCTGAAAGGATACGGATGTCGCCTAGAGGGGGGTGAATAGGCGATTAAAACTTTTCCTAGAGTGGCTCAACAAAGGCGGAATAAAACTAGTGTTTACTTTGTAAAGCACCACCTAGAAACAACTAAGGTTTACCTATGTGCACCAACAACTTATGCTAAGCAATACAAACAACAAAGTGATTGGAAGATATATATTACTTCAAGCACGAAGGCTATCACAATGTAAAGTGCATAAGTAAAGAGCTCGGGTATAGAGATAACCGAGGCACGCGGGGCCACCGATATTTTACCGAGTTCCTCCCAACATGGAGTACGTCTCGTTTGGAGAGGGGGTGGTATCAAACCACCAACGCCACAAAAGGCCTCCCTTATTCTCCGGTGAATCTCACCCCAATGGGATCGATCCACGCTTCCACTATCGGTGCACTTGTCGGTGGCAACCGGAACCTCTCACAAGGTTGGGGCACAACTCCACAACTTAATTGGAGGCTCCCAACAAACGCCACAAAAGGCCTCAACAAATGCCACCAAGGCCACAAAACCGTCTAGGGTTCCAAGAACCCAAGAGGGACAAGCTCCAATGAGCAATTCAAACCAAATCCTCCGAGGAGAACTCAAACCGATGCAACAAATGCAAATGGCAAGAACACCACAAAGATGCTCAAATCCCTCACTCTCAAGTTCCAACAAAGCTACCAAAGCTATTGGGGGAACAAGATAGGAGAAATCAAAGAGATACACAAAATCCCTCAAAATCTAGATCCCCAAAGATGCACTCACAAAAAGATGAATCGGTTAGGTCAAAACGTGGGGCTAGATCTCCTCTCTCTTCCACTCAAATATGGGCAAGAATCATCAAAGGAAAAAGATTAGGCAAGCTTCAAGATCTAGAGCAAGTGTGGACAAAGTTTAGCCTAATAGATAATAGAGGAGCTGACTAAACTGAAAAGGGCAAAGCCTTAAATAGGGGCCCCAGAAAAACTAGCCGTTTGGGCATTTTTGGACCGGTCCGGTACTACCGGATTTTACCGGTAGTACCGCACAAGTGCCAGGCCGAGCAAAGAATTCAAGGCAGGAAATCTGGGCATGTGAGAATGGCCAAGCATGCAAGTAGCAGCAGCAGATGCGCGCATGCAGCAGCGGGAGCAGCGCCAGCAGCAAGCAGCAAGCAGCCAGCAGCGCGACGCGCGCGCGCAGCAGCTAGCAGCGGCAGCAGAGCAGCGGCGCAGCAGCTAGGCAGCTAGCGCGTATGCAGCAGGCAGCACATGCGGCAGCAGCGAGGCCCGCGCGGGCCGACGCAGCGCGCGCGTGCGGTGCGGCGCGTGCACAGCGCAGGAGCGACAACGGGTGGGCCCGGCGGGGAACGCGCGCGAGCACGCGAAGCGAGGCGGCGGTGTGTGGGGTCAACGCGGGACGTGCGGGGCTGGGCAAAACGAGATCTGGATCTGGGATCTAAAACTGGACAAATAAACTGGTCGACCGGTAGTAAGGTACCTAGCAAGGCAGAAAGAAATCGGACCGTTTTTAGGCCGGCGGTAGTACCGGTCCGTCCGGACGGTACTACCGCCTGGCCCAAAAAACAGACCGACAGGCAAATATTCAAACGACAATAACTTTTGACTGGAAGCTCCGATTGACCCGATTCAAATTGCGTTGGAAATATTGATTATCACCAAGTGAGAAAGTATCAAGTAGAATAATGTGATATACCTCACTTGGTGAGAAAACGAAAAGCCGCATAAATCAAAATCGCAACAAGATACAAATGGAAGATCCGATTTAGATGAACAAGAGCTTGTTATGGAGATTACCACAAGCTCTATATCATCACATGGATAAGACCAAATAACAACCAAATATGATGATGCAAGTATGCAAAGGTTTGAGCTCTCTCCGAACGATGTGACCAAATTACTGATACGAGAGCCCCTCTTGATAGTACGGTTATCTATCCTAAACCCGGTCTCACACACACAACATGAGACCGGCAAAAGGGAAAACCTATCAAGATTATACCTTTGCCTTGATCATTCCACTTGAGCTCGATGTAGACGATCTTGCCCTTCTCAAGATGGAACGCCTTCCTTAAATCCTCATCATCGACCTCGCATATTGAGCTTGCCCAACAAATCTTCTTTGCATTTCATTGACCTTGAAGCCAACACATGCTCCAAGCGATGCCAATGGAAAAATCCTACAAGTATAACTTAATACACACATTAGTCCATAAAGATTGTCATTAATTACCAAAACCACACATGGGGGCCCAACATGTTCTTTCAGTTCCCCAAGAGACACAGAACACCATCACCCCGCCTCCAAGCCGCCGCTGCCGCCCTAGCCGCCGCCTGCCACGCCTCCTCCTCTCCGACTTCTAAACCCTAGATTGCCCGGGAAACCCTATTACTCCACCATAACCCGCTCCGGCTTAGGTGAAGCCCTGTGGGATCTTCCCTCTACTTCCGACACCACGCCGTCGTGCTGCCGGAATCACGAGGGGAGAACTACAACCTCCACTGCCTGCTAGAACAAGGGAGAGGAAGGTCTTCATCGAGTATCGAACATGTGACCGACTGCGGAAGCGCTGCCGAAACGCAGCTCCGAAAGTATCTTCTACGCGATCTTGAGATCGGCAAGTGTATGACTACATCACCCACGAGAATCTGCTCTCGTTAACCGCTTTGGAATCTTCGAGGGTGAGTACTCTAATTGACTCGTTGCTACAATCTAGTAGATAGATCTTGGCTTATTTGTGTTTGTGCGGTAGAAATTTTTTGTTTTCCATGCTACGAACCCCTATAGTGGTATCAGAGCCGTGTCTATATGTAGATCTGTTGCACGAGTAGAACACAATGGTCAGTGTGGGCGTTGATGCTTTTGTTGTTGATTGCTTCTTGTGTACTTTACATCTTGCGGGATGGTGGGATGAAGTGGCCCAGGCTAACCTTACATGCCATAGTTCATGAGACTTGATCCATGCTTGACATGCAACTTGTATTGCATCAGTGGCTTTGCGGGTGCCTGTTTCTCCCATCATAGTGAAGATTAAATTTACAACGGGTGATTGACAATACTAGTATCAATGTTGTGGTTCTTGTTCGTAAGTTAGAACGACACTTATTGAAAGCCCCAAACCATGTAAAATATGCAAAGAAAATTAGAGGCATCTAACTTTGTTTTGCAGGGGTGTGTTGTGATGTGATATGGCCATGATTGTGATTATATATGATGTATGCAATGTTCCTTATTGTAAGTCGGCAACTGGCAGGAGCCTTATGGTTGTCTTTTAATTTCGTTAAGACCCGCATGTCTATTATTCAAAGTAGTTTTAATAGTTGATGCTGGTGGACGACAACCATGGAACGGCGCCATTGATCTTGACGCCACGCCGGTGATGATGCAGATCATGTTCGTGCTTGAAGATGGAGATCGGAAGCACAAGAAGAAAGGCCATATCATATCACATATTTTGAATTGCATGTGATGTTAATCCTTTTATGCATCTTGTATTGCTTAGTTCTCGACGGTAGCATTATAAGATAATTCCTCTCACAAAATATCAAGTTATAAAGTGTTCGTCCTTAGTAGGCACCGTTGCTAAAGCTCGTTGTTTCGAAGCACCACGTGATGATCCTGTGTGTTAGATTCTTCGAGTGTATACAAAGGGAGCAAGCCAGATTTGCTCATGCGGAAACTAAGGTTACATCTTGAAGAGCCTAGCATGTACAGACATGGTCTCGGAACACGGAATACCGAAAGGTAAAGCATGAGTCATATAGATTATATGATGAACATGATGATTGTTCGCCTATGAAACTCATCGTGTCACGTGATGATCGGACCTAGTGTAGTGGATTTGGTTCATGTGATCACTAAAACAATGTGAGGGATATTGGTTTGAGTGGGAGTTCAACAGTAATATGATTAAAAGTTGAGCACTATTTATCATAAACTAAATCAAAGTGAATTTGCATAGTTGTTGTAGTCATTAACATCCGTTTACCACCTTGCGCTTAGTTATAATTGAGATAATAGAACTATAGAATTCGGGTTAGTTACTTTACGAGCTGGTATCGTATTGTTTTGAAGTGTTAATCTAAAGTTTAAAAGTCCTATTGCAAACTTTCAGTAAGTTCCGGTTACTCCGTGAAGTTCAATAATTGGTATTAAATCAAGAGTGACAAATTCTAGTGTTAGTATATAAGTATCATGTTTGTCTCCATGATTCTTGATATTCAAAAGATTGTTTTAATATCAAGGTTATCTAGGAGCTAAAAGAGTTGTTTCAGAAACCATGATGTGTGAAAGATATTGCGGTATCTGAAATAATGTTTTGGTTGCAACATGAGAGAGTATAATATGGCAAACTTTATTTTCTCATATTTGATGAGAAATTGCAAAAGGTTGGAGACGCTTGTCGTCCTAATCCTCGAAAAGGTTTTGGAGAGCAACATTATACTCGAGATTCACCGCTATAAGCTAAAGTAGCTTGATCATGAATAGTTCCATGATAAGGCTAAATATTTGATGTAGGTAAAATGTTTACTACACTAAAACTTGTTGATGGCGCCTGAGAGCGCTACATCGGGAAACCCCAAGAGCAAGGTGTGAAGCAGCACAACAACAAGTCTTCCCTCAGTAAGAAACCAAGGTTATCGAACCAATAGGAGGAAGGAAGCATCTCAAAGGTGTTGCAAGCAACGTGGAAACTTGCACAACACAAACTCAAGACTTTGCCCCAACGAACAGTGAGGTTGTCAATCTCACCGGTTGCTGTAACAAAGGATTAAATGTATGGTGTGGAAGGTGATGCTGGTTTGCAGCAAGTAAAAGTAACAGTGGAAGATGTATCAATGGTAAAGATTGGACCGGGGTCCATAGTTCACTAGAGGTGTTGTCCTTAGATAAACAACATGGCATGAAGGGTAAACAAATTATAGCGGGGCAATTGACAGGAACTGAGCAAGGCATAACAACGCAATTACTAGCCAGAAAGATCCTATGAGGTTGATTGGGCAATACAACAATATACATAGACCGTCATCCAACTGCATCTATGACTAGAAGTCCACCTTTGGGTTATCATCCGAACCCCCTCCGATATTAAGTTGCAAGCAACAGACAACTGTTTTAAGCAAAGTGTGTAAGGTAAACAATCCACTTGTTCCATGAACAAGAGACCATTGTTTTCTCCCTAGTGGCAATAGAACATCTACAACCGTAGAGATTTCTATCACTTCCCTTGATTAAGTAAAGGCATAAACCCACTATCGAGTATAAATACCCCCTCTTGGAGTCACTAGCAACTACTTGGCCAAGATAGCTACTAACAACGGATAGCATGCAAGATCACAAACAACACAGACATGATAGAATCAAATAGACAAAACCATTAATCAATCTAACATAGTAATCTCAATATCCATCGGATCCCCACAAACTCAACATGCCTGATTATAAATAGATTAGATCTTGATCATGAACGGAGCTCACAAGATCTAGACATAAAAGCACAAGGAGGAGATACAACCATCTAGCTACTACATGGACCCGTAGTCCAAGGTGGAACTACTCACGCTTCATACCGGAGGCTCGCATGATGAAGAAGAAGGCCTCCGAGATGATCTCCCCTCCGGCAGGGTGCCGGGAAGAGCTTCAGACCCCCTGATCTAGGGACGATGGTGGCGGCGGCTATAGACGGTTTCGTGAAATATTGATCGGGTTGCTAGGGTTTCTGCATCGGGGGCTTCTTATAGGCGAAGAGGCAAGGCAGGGCCACCATGGCGGCTGCACCCCCCAACCGCGGGGTGGGACCACCCGCGCGGCCAGGGGGTGTGGCCCCCTGGTGGGTCCCCTCCGTCTCGTACTCCGGCTTCGTGTTCCCCACGGTAAAATATTTACTTTAGCTTTTGTCCCGTCCAATTCCGAGAATATTGATTTTCTGCCTTTCCGGAACCAAAAACAGAAGAAAACATGCAACTAGCACTGTGGCAACTTGTTAATAGGTTAGTACCAGAAAACATATAAAAACAACTCAAAGTGTGGACAAAGCAAAGCAAAATAGATAGTAAACAAGCATGAAACTTCAAAAATTATAGATACGTTTCCGACGTATCACACGCCGTGATAACGAACTTGAACAGTCGCATAAAACGCTTCCCAAAAACCTTTCTCTCTCTCTCTCCCATAGAGAATCGTAAATGCGAGTGGTTCTGGAGACCTGCTCTCCCGTTAGCCCGTGCACGCCAACTCACGGGATAGAGTATACTACGGTGGCAACGCAAGTAGAGAGGCTTGAAAAACCCTAAATTGAATTCAGTGTGTTGCATGGTGGAAGGCGCACAGACTTATATTGAGCAGTTTAGAAAATCTGTTATAGTAGCCCACGATTCGGGAGCGATCCGAACCGATTAACTATTGACCCGTCTGTCACAACCAAAATGGTTTTCCTGAGCAGCAAAAAGACGGCAGGTTTTGATGTCGAGACGAGGCTCATTCTATCATAACAGTTGACATGGCTCGAGGATCATTCCGCAAAGTGCTATGTGCACGTATGTCGAGACGAGACGAGCGGGCGGGCATTGTCGGAGAAGGAGGAGCGCACATGTAGCAATTTTCTTCCTACTCACTTACAAATTGGTGAGACACTCCAATTTATAAGGCGGGGTAACTCCCATCCAACTTTCATGTGGGACTAAACTTCAGCTTTCACTCCTCTTGCCACACACCAAGTCCAAACAACCAGCCGAATACGTGCACGCTCGCTAATAGACGCTGGCATCAGAAAATAGGGAAATCCTAGCAAAACGGGACAAAACAATTAAAAGTGCAACAAAATAAGACAACTGCCCAAGAAAACAAACCAGGAGACAGAGACAATGGGCTGAACGACGACGCTGATGTCAGCCGACCGAGACTTATCTTAAGTCTCAGTCGACCGCGTCTTAGTCGCTCCCTATAAGAAATTAATCAGCAGTTGAGTATCTGGGAGCAGTAATACCCGGGAGCAGTAATCTAATCGTTCGAATTTTCTTTTTTTTTACTAGTAGTAGTAGTTGATAAGGGGCGTTCGATTTTTATTTATTCATTAGTAGTTGATAACGGATGGCCCGATCTTGTGTTCGCTGTGAAGAGCGGCCAGTGGGTCTGGGAGGATTAGACAGAAGTGGTCTCGTAGTCGTCGGGTACGAAGGAAATTTGTCTTGGAATCTGCGAAAAGACCGGGTGACTGCATTTCCAGTCTGCTGGTTGATGGATGATACGATACAAAGCTTGCTGCACATAGCTGATGTGACCACAGAGCACTAGCTTTATTAATATAAGATATTTTAGATTTATAAATAAAACGTATTTAGATTTATTTTAGTTTATAGGTTTGTTTCAAACATGAGTGAACTTATACGTAAAATAAGTCAAAATACATTTTCTTCGTAAATCTAAAACATTTTATATTTTGAAACAGAGGGGATAGTAGCTACACTCGATGACCTTTCTTGAAGACGCAGGTCTACTTGATGAATCCGAAGTTAAACTATTCGTATTTTTGCAATTACCAGGAATGATTCTGCACAAGTATTTCATCTGTTGGACTACAGCAGATCGAGGAGGATCTCCGGTCTCGGCTGCTGATTATGTTCGTAGAAAAGTCAGATCGACATGACCGTTTACATATACTGCGTACTTTACGATGAAATTTGGCCTGGACTCTGCCGGAAAGACACGATGACTCCATTTACCCGGCCGGTTAATAGCCTGCAAGACACTGCTGGTTGACGAGACCTCACAACACCCCATTTACAAGTTACTCTCGTTGACATCTTGACCCGAGCCTTCATCCCCAATTTCTTTTTTTTTGTGCAGATCGATCCCCACCGAAGGAATCGACCTCGGAGTCTCTTAATCGCTGGTACCTCCTTCGCCTTCCTCCACTTCGGTTGGACGCCGCCGCGCTGTCGATCTGCTCCGCTGCTCGTATATGGCAGAGGCCAAGAGCATGCGCGGTACTCGTGCCTGACAGTGGCGGCTCGAGGCGAGGCCTGGTCGCGGCGGCACCAGCACATCACCAACAGTGCATCTCCCCCGTCAGCGCGTACCACTCTTCCCTGCCACTGAATTCCTCCCGATCCGTGGGATGCAGCGTAAGTCGCCATGGCTTTAGGGTTCAGGACAGTGGCGAAGGACGGAAAAAAATTGAGGTCGGACGAACTTCAATGCATTAAAAAAATTTTATAAAAAAATCAAGATTGTTTCGACACATTAATAAGTTATATGATCTTAAGCATAGTCACTTAGTACAACGGTAATAGCGAACGTATATAAATCAAAGTAAAACAAACAAACATACCGATAATAAAATTTAATGCCTTCTTGAAGTCCCCGGCAATGGCAAAGCTCTACCTGCCTTCTGAAAGTCATTTTTAATATCACCAAGATCAAGACTTTTGAATATCCCTCGCTCGATGTAGCACACCATTAAATCATTAAGCCAACCATCTGACATCTTGTTGCGCAACTCAGTCTTGATGATCTTCATAGCTGAGAAGGCCCTTTCAATTGTTGCCGTCGACACTGGTAAAAGCATTGCCAACTCAATTAGGCGGTAGACAGTAGAAAACATGATGTGCCTATCAAGTTCAACCATTTTTTTAGCTAGGCTTGCAATATCAAGACAAGCTCTGAAATCATCAATTCTCCTCATATGAATAATGAATAGCTCAAGGGTATCCCGTATATGCTCACGCTCATAATCAGAGAAATCCTCATGATAAATTTCTATAAGTCGAGCAATCTTACTCACATTGAACCGAGCAAATAAGTCTGTTGGATCGAGACAAGAAAAGTTCTGAAGAACCTCTGAAGATGCTTCATTAAAGCGATGATCAAACTCGGTGACAATAGAGTCTATAGCAGCATAGAAGGTGTCAACACGATAAAAATGATCAATGGTGACTGCGAATCTCCCCCTTTTCTTGTTTTACCCCATTTTGTTACCTTGGTATCCATACTTAGGATTATGATCTCATGCTCAATACAAAATGATTTGACATCTTCCAAGAGCGACTCCCAACCATGATTCCTCCAATTGACCAAACGTGTTCTCACATCCGTAACCAAAGATATTGCCTGAAATGATACAATTAGAAGTTTAGATCAACAAAGTATACTTCAGGAAAATAGAACCATAAGAATTTATCCATCGCATACCTGAGCAATATTTTGATTCTTCTTTTGAAATAGAAGAGATACTCCCTCCGATCCTAAATAAGTGTCACGGTTTTGAACTAACTCTAGTTCAAAATGGCGACACTTATTTAGGATCGGAGGTAGTACATCATTTGTCATACGAAGTAGTTTTAACATCATCTTCATGATGAAGACAAAGTTAAAAGTCTCCATTTTATGAACATAACCTCCAGCCTTAGTTGGATTACGAGAATCATCCTCAACAATACCCAAAAGTTCTATCACTTCATCCCACATTGACTCAATATGGCATAACGTTGTGTAATGAGAACCACATCGTGTATCGCCAGGTCGGCACAAGGACATTTCTTGATTTTTCCCTCTTCCCGTGGGCACTGCACCATTCTTGATCTTAGTTAAAGTATTCTCTTTGTGCTTATCGATCAATATATCCTTCCTCTTGCAAGATGAGCTAGATAGATTGGCAACACATCATCAAAGAAATCCTCAAGACCTTTGCAGCATCTCGATAAAGAAGCAACAATAAGCTGCAACTGGTGGGCAAAGCAATGAACATAGAAAGCATTGGGGTTCTCATCACGGATTAATTTCTGAAGGCCATTAAATTTTCCTCTCATATTAGATGCTCCATCATACCCTTGCCCTCGTAGTCTTGCAATAAGTAGACCATGTTTATCAAAAATCTCCAAAAGTGCCTTCTTTAAAGCTAGACTTGTTGTGTTTGGGACATGCTGAATACCCAAAAATCTTTCAATAATTTCTCCACTTTTGTTCACATACCTGCAAGAAAATGATACAATTAGTTGAATTACACTAGATAAAATGAATGAAAACAAATAAGTAGTTAACATAATTCAACACGTACCTGACAACTACAACCATTTGTTCTTTGACGGATATATCACGAGATTCATCAATAAGAACAGAGAAAAGACAACCATCCATCTCTTCTTTGATGGATTTCGCGACTGCCTCCGCACAATGTTTGGCAAGTGCTTTCTGAATAGTTGAGGAAGTCATTTTAGCATTTTTAGGACATAGCTCCTCAAATGCAAGCTTCACTTCCCTATTTCTTTCTTTATACCAATCAAGCATCTCCAAGAAATTGCCTTTGTTTAAAGAAGAAGTAGATTCATCGTGCCCATGGAATGGTTCGCCTTGCAATGCTAGATAGCTTACAATACCCAAAGAAGTATCCACATGAGTTTCATACTTTACTAGTGACTCACTGGAATAAGTTGTAACTTTGCTTTTTACACTTGCCTTTTAATTTTAAAATCATCACATGTTGTCCTTGACATATTATGGATGCTACATGGCCCACCAACATGCTTACGGAATGCATCCGTTGCATTTTTCCAATTGTTAAACCCCAATTTATTGAAGACATCATGCCCAAAATTTTCATGCCCAATATGTTTGAAAAGATAGCAATAGAAGCAATAAGCCTTATCCTTGTCCACACTATATTCCAACCAATCATATTTCTTATACCATTTTGGTAGAAATGATCTCTTATCTCTATTTATGGGGAAATTATGCTGAGTTGGTTGTGTTTGACCATTCTTTAGGTAAGAAAATCTAACATCTTCTCTAACATTGGGAGCAAATTCATCAATTTGAATGCGAAGTCCTGGATCAAGTTTTATATACTCTATGAAATCAGTTATACCTCCAGCTTCTAGAACCACAACATTCTCTTCCACTATGGTTTCAGCGGAATCTTCCACTCGTTCCATGTTGGTGTCCATAGAATTTCCGAGCCCTCCTTCAACTTCTTGCTCTTGCTCTTGGCTAACATCTACACTTTCAATGGTGCTTGGTTTAGAGATATTTCTTGTTCCTCCTTCCATTTCTTGCTCTTGATCTTCTTGTGCAATAACATTTGCACTTTCCTGATGGATGCTTGGTTTAGAGTTGTTGCCACTACCAAGTGGTACAAAATACCTCTTCAAATCTACAGGTTAGAAACATTGAAGACATGATCACATATTCTGATATTCACATGAGTACATATTCACAAATCACAATTGACAAACTTGATTATACCTGCCCCCTTAGCAGCTGCAGGTTTCTTCCTCTTCTTATCCATACCGTTCTCCACCGCCACAATAATTCAGAAATTCTCTGACTCTGAGATTGGATATTTTGAGATTAGGGTTAATGGAATTGGAAGGAGGGATGAGAGGAAAGGGGGCGACGGCGCACAGGCAGACCTGAGGGACAGAGGGAGACCGACGGGACTCGTGAGTGGGAGGAAAGGGGGCGACCGGGCGAGTGGGCGACGGGCGACGGTGTTCCTCCGAGGCTCAGCCTCCGACGTTCCCTGCCCTGCGTCATTCGGTTTCCAGGGAGGGCAGGACTCGGGAGGAGGTAGCGATCAGGGAGACGCCAGCGGCCGAGGCGAACAGGTCGATTTCGATCGACACGCGCAGGAAAGACCAAAACGGCCCAGCTAAGGCCCAGGGAAGACCAAACCTTTACAAAACGGCCCATTATAGTATGTCTCTTCAGTTTTTCTTCATAGACATAAATCGTTCAAAACTGAATATATATAGAAAAAAGCATATATATATATATGCGACTTTTTGCAAAAAAAATGAGGTAGGGCCCACTGAGGAGCTTCGCCCCTGGTTCAGGACATGCGGGACACGGCGCCGGCGGCAGGCTGCTCTAGCCAGAGGAAAAGTATGGACCTCTCCGCGAGGAAAGGGAGACCGACGTTGTCCTGAAGATTCGACCAAGCGCGACCAAGCAGCTCTAGCCAAGTGCGTGTGAGGCGAGCTCCTACCTTTGGGGCAGCCTCCCGCCGACGGCGGTGGGGAGCTATAGGGGCGCGCTACCAAGGAATGGATAACGTGGAGGGTCGCGGGCGGGAACGAGGAGGAGGTCGTCATGTACGGCGGCGGGCGCGTGCAAGCCTTGGCTCGAGCGGTAGAAGGAGGCAAGGACAGAGAAGGCTCTACAATGGTTGGAGACGAGGGCGTTTAGGAAAGGCAAGAGGGACTAAGAGATTGGAATAGACAATTTATCTAGGGGCTTTTCGTAAAAGTTTGCCTACGTGGCGTCAGTCAATTTGGTCAAAGAAGTCTAAAGTTTAATTTAGACCGGGATTGCATAATATAGGGTACAAACAACAGGGATTTCGACTTGAGGGTTTAAACTGTCAAACCAGAGTTTAGGGTTTATTTTAGACCTTTTCCGAGAGTAAATGAGCTTTTCTCCGCCACACAACACCACGCGACGGTAAACGACTAGGGCACTTTCAGAAGTGCAAACGCACTGGGGTACTTCTCCTAGTGCAGGAGTGATAATCATGCATCGGAAGAGCGCAAATTAGCTGCAGTTTTCGCAAATCAGCATTTATATTTTACTAAGAATTCTTGTACTAGCAGATGAGAATCATGCAGATCGACGTGACCGTTTACCTATAATTAGTCGTAGTACTGGACTATCCCCTCCGTTCATAAATAAGTGTACATCTAGCTTTTGTCTAAGTCAAACATAACTAAATTTGAACAACTTTATAGAGAAATATAAAAACATATATTATATCAAATTGACATATTATAAAAGTAGATTTAAAAATAAATCTAATGGTAATAATTTAGAGTTATAAATATTGGTACGTTGTCCTAAAAAGTTAGTTAAACTTTAGTATATTTGACTTAGGACAAGGCTAGAAATACACTTATTTCGGACAGATGGTTAAAGTTTGTCTTAGGACATGGCTACGTGAGTCCTGCAGTTTTTTGTTTGTGGTTTTTGAAAATAGAATTCGATCAGAGTAAATTTCCCATTTCTTGACACACGTCGCCAATAACGAAAGTAAAATACTTCCAAATCAACGGATTATACACTGAAATTACGCGTCAAACAGGCAATATTCTTCGGGGATAATATTGATATACATAGTAGATCTGCACAAGCACAACGGTGCAAGATCAACGGAGCACACTAACATAAACACACGAAACATCCTTGGGAGATAACACTAAGTAAACTAGTTTCTACAGAAGCGACGGGTGGCTGATGCTGTCGCTTGCATGCAGGGGCTGCCCTGCCGTGCTCCCGTCGCCGTTGCCATCTCCGTTGCCGTCGTCGTCGCCGTCGCCGTTGCCATCTCCGTTGCCTTCGCCTTCGCCTTCGCCATCTCCGTTTCCTTCGCCGTCGGCGTCGCCGTTGCCATCTCCGTTGCCTTCGCCGTCGGCGTCGCCGTTGCCATCTCCGTTGCCGTCGCCTTCGTCACCGTCGCCGCCGCGACGGAAGCGACGGAATACGGCAGCCGCCGCTGCGGCGGCAGGAGCGACGGCGGCAGCCACAGAAGGAGCGAAGGAGGCAGCCGTTGCCGCCGCCGGAGCAAAGGCAGCAGCCGCCGCCTTGGGGCCGACGGTGCGCAGGAGCTGAAAATAGAGCTGCGGGTTGGCGACGAACGCCGCCCGAGAGATGACGAAGCCGGCGGCGCTGGGGGCGCTCATCGTGGCGCCGGCTGCCACAGCGGCAGGCCATAAGAAGTAAGCGCCGGCGACGCTTGCAGCAACCGACGCGGCTCCCAGCGCGCCCTCGCGCGTGGTGAAGATGTCCTTCGCCGCCTTCTTGAATCGGTCCATCTAGGCCTACTCCTACCTTGTTTCTTCGAGATGTTGCCTGGACGCGAATCGAGATGGAAAAGGTGGGGTGCTTGTGTTGCTGTGGAGAGGAAGCGCGAGGTGGGTGGGGTTTATAAAGACGGGGGCGATCGTGGCCTGGGGGGTGAGGAGAACAGTTTAGTGGAAAGATAATTGGGCCACCTCCTGATCGATGCGGTTCCTCTTTTCCACTCGGTTAATATTCTTGGTTTAATTGCTCAGTGCGCTTCTTGGCCCCAAAGCGAGATTCTTACTCCAATGCTTTTTACCGAGAAGATAATCGTTCGATACCCAAAGATATGCGCAGCACTAGTAGCTACTCTATGCATGTTGAAACTTTGGTAATAGCTCCCTATAGTGAAGAATATAGTAATGCAAGCATGGTAGCGGTGAAATGTTTGGGTTAACGTCACCGCGCCGTGCGCCAATGGATTTTTTTACAAATATGACCCTCTGCAATTTGCCATCGCCAAAAATACCCTCCTCGCATCGCAAAAGCCAAAAATGCCCTGGCGGGATGCCGAAAAGGCGACACGTGTCACCTCCCGCCACGGGGGGTGGCGGGATGTTCCTCCCGCCACAGGGGGTGGCGGGATGTTCCTTCCGCCTTTGGCGGTGGCGGAATGACGTCGTGGGGCCCACCAGTGCGAGCACGAAGTCGAACCTCCCGCCAGCGCTAAGTCGAACCTCCTCGTTGGCCTGGCCGTGGGGCCCACCTCATCCCGCCATTCCCCATGGCGGAAGGAACATCCCGCCACCCCCTGTGGCGGGAGGAACATCCCGCCATCCCCCGTGGCGGGAGGTGACACGTGTCGCCTTTTCAGCCTCCCGTCAGGGCATTTTTGACTTTTGCGGCGCGAGGAGGGTATTTTTGGCGATGACAAATTGCAGAGGGTCATATTTGTAAAAAAATCGCGCCAATGGGGCTTTCCTCGGGAAGGATGACAGCATGGTGCGCCTGAGCCTACTGCCTCTTCCCAGTTGGCGATGGCGCGCGGCCGCGTTGGTACTACTCCCTGCGTTTTTAAATATAAGATGTTTTAGATTTGTAAAAAAACTAAATCTATGCTTTTTTTAGTGTGTAGATTCACCCTAAGTTGAGTAAACCTATATACTAGAATAAATCTAGATATATTTGTTTCAAAAATCAAAAACATCTTATATTTTGAAACAAAGGGAGTACTATCCACGCTGGTCAGTTGGTAAGGAGTTCTGCTTTGCGTTCTGCTGAATGGAGGCTTGGCTTTTTTCCACGACAGGAGTACGTGTAGAACAAATTGACGTTATGATGAAAGTATCGTACTAATCTTCGACCGCAGCAAGTAACATTTGGCAGTTGCAGAACTTCTAGGATTACAACCAACCTTAGACAGACAGTCACCTTTTATATATTCTGATTTTTGTTGCGGAGTTTCCGTGCTCTTAAGTACCAGAGGAAATCCAGCCACTCTCTTGTTGTACGGTTTAAGATAGGTACATTGAAGAAAGGAAGAAAAGAAGAGGATGATCAGCGAACGCCCGGTGTAGCTCAGAGATAGGAGTGGATCATGCAAGAAATACAGATCACCACGAGCACGGGCGGACGCAGCGTCCCTGTCGCCCGGGCTTCAGGTCCGCGCGTGGGTTGCGGGAGATCGATTTTAGCAACAAAACAGGACCGAGCGTGGGCAAAATTCCACAGACGTGAATGGTCCTTTGGCTTGGGCCGGGTTGAGACGTCCAAGTCCCGTCCAAGTCCAGCCAAGAAACGAATCATGGATTAGTTCTGCCTCTTATCGTTCGTGGACTTGTAAAATCCACCGTAGTTAAGGTTTAAAAGAAAAAATCCACCGCAAGTACCTAAACTTAGCACTTCTTTTTGATACTCCATCCGGTTTATACTAGTGTTCTCACCTTTGTCTATATTCATACGGATTTGCTAGTTCTCAGGCGCCTGAGTCAGACGCCTGAGAACATCTTAGTTCTCAGTCGACTTTCTCGCCATTAGATTTACCTCGCGATTCGTGCAACATGAGAGTTGCAACTAGGTTGCAACTGAGATTTTAATGAGTTACAACTAGGTTGCAACTGAGAATTAGTACAAATTATATAAGTTGCAACCTAGTTGCAACTGAGAATTAACACAAGTAGTAGGATGATGTCAGCGACTTAGACATAAGAAGTTTCCACGCCTGAGATCTAGACACTCCTATATTCATATATACTACCTCTGTTCGTAATATAAGCCTTTTTAGCAAGCTCTTTTATTAGCTCTCTAAAACGGCTTATATCGTAGAACGGGGAGTATCTAGTTAAGTATTTAGTCTAGATATAAATGTATCTAAACAAAGTTAAGAAACATTAATATGGATCAAACAGAGTCTAGCTATCGATCTTAGAAACAATCGACCTCTGTACAACGGTGTTTCGCTGGCGTGTCATGCTTTGACCAATCTATAGCGATAAAATTTTGCAAAAAGCCCATCGGTTAAAGCTATTTGGCATATGTGAGTGCCTCTGTTGCTAGAGCCGTCGGCAAGCGAGTAGCCGACGCTGGTGACGTTCTTCATAGACACGTTGTAGGTCACCTTCCCACCATCTCACAGCTCCCCCGCCGCCTGATTCCTCACTGCTGGCGGCTGACCGTCGCCTTCGACCGCTCCCCTCTTCCGATTTGTCACCTTCCGATGCTTCCCTGCCGCCCGACTCATCACACTCATCACGCTGGTGGCTGCCTGTCACCTAATTCACCGCTTTCTAGTCGATCATTGTATTTTTATTAATCTTTTGAGAGTTTTTGCTAAGTCCTATCATATATAATAGTAGCGCATATAAGCATTTTAATGTGTTGTCAACTTGTGAAAATTCATAACTTGTGAACATTGAAATACGGTGTGAACGGTGTAATGTGTTGTTTTTTTATTTCCACGGTAAAATTATTGTAAAAACTATATTTACTCCATATGATGTTTATATTTGTTCAAGAATTTTTTTAGTTTCCTTGCGTCGCCGATTATTTCGATAAATTTCTAGGTCTGACCCACATGACGATACAAGCACACCCATATACAAGATACATACATAGTATTACAAAGTTGTTATTACTACTACTACTTTACAGAAGCAGCTTAAAACTCTTGACACACTACGTACTGACCTGGGTCCATCCAACATATTATACGCCCAGCAGTCACAAAAGATCACTCGTGTCTTTCCCATGCTTCTAAGTTCATAGCTACTTGTGCTACTAGCTTAACATAACCCCACGCCACTAGCTAGGGCAGACAAGGGTACGATTGCGTGCCGACGCGAAGGCGTCAGCTGCCGGCGCAGATAAATTGAAGAAAGCTATCATAATTGTGGACTGTCAGAATGAATTAATACCAACATTCTTAATTTTTATACGTCGGTACTAATTTCGAATCACAACGTTGCAAATCACACTAATTCACAGATAAAAGCATTTTGACAACAGCACTGACAGTTTGGGCCCACTTGTAAGAGTTGACTTGTCAGCCAAAATGGCTCGCGGGATCTTACGACTTGATCGCCGCGCCGATGCACTTCCTCTTCCAGCTCCAGGCCGACGACTCGCCGCTGCCGCACCTCGCGCTACCTTCCCACCACAAGGGCGGCCGCCCGCCACCTTCCTCGCCCCTTCCAGACCGCTGCCCTGCGAGTCCTGCTCCTCGGGATCCGAGTCGGCCTCCTCGCCGACCGACTCGCCTACGCGCCGCTTCCTCCCTGAGCAGCAGCAGCGGATCCACCCGCACCAGGACTACTTCCCGTACGCGCCCGCCGAGCACGCGTTCGCCTACCCGACGCCCCTGCCGCAGAGCACGCTGCAGTTTTACTATTCTCGCAGCCGCCCTCCCCTGGCGTCGGTCGCCGTCGCGCAGCGGGCGCCGGTGTCTTCGCGAGCGCGCTACGGCGTGTTCGACACGGCGGGTGCTGGCAGCTACCCGCAGCCGCAGTACTACGCCTACGGAGGCGACCCGGCCGCGCCGCCGCAGCAGCAGCAGAGGGCACCTGTGGCTCCACCTCCGCCCTCCAAGGGAGAGCTCGTGGGACTTCCTAAACGTGTTCGACAACAACGACGACTCGTTCTGCTCACAGGTGCTCATGCCGATCTGCTTCTTCCCTCCAAATTCTTATCCATACTCAAAGGCAAGTTCCCATTGTTCTTTAGTTGCAATGGAATTCCCGGTGCTAATTTACTCGATACGTGCTCATAAATTCTTTGGGGAAAATTAGATCTATGCACCGAGTTAATAGTTGCAGCGGCAGGTAAAATCTTGTCGTCTCCATTGATCTTGTTAGATGCAGAGCTCCATCGAGGAAGATGCCGGACGTGGGCATGGTCACAAGGGTCCTACTACTACAACCCCACCACCACGGCGGCTGCTGCCGCCATGTACATGCCGAGCCGGAGCTCGCGGGAGGTGCGGGAGGAGGAGGGCATCCCGGAGCTGGAAGAGGACGACGAGGAGGTCGTGGTTGTCAAGGAGATGGCCAGCGAGTACTCCACGGTTGGCAGCGGCCGAGGCCACGGGCCCTACCTCCACATGAGTTAGTTCTCCATGTTGACAAGTCATCTCTTACAAGTGGGCCCAAACTGTCTGTGCTACTGTCAAAATGCTCTTATCGGTGAATTAGTGTGATTCGCAACGTTGTGGCTTAAAATTGGTACTGACGTGCAAAAATTAAGAATGTTGATACTGACTCGTTCTGACAGTCCGAATTGTGGTAGCTCTCGCCGCCGCAGGCCTAGCACTGCGAAGGAGCTCAAATTACAGTTTAGGGTTCGCCTCGAAGGCCTCGTGGAAGATGAAGTAGCCGGCCGCACCGGGCGCCTTCATCTTCGCAGCCGCCGCGACAACCGCCGGCCAGAGGAGAAGGGCGATCATGGCGCCTGCTCCGACGATCAGCACGGTCGCAACGATGTTGGAGGCCATCTCTGATCTCTTCACGTCCTGTACTTCAACCTGTGTATATCTTTGTGTGTGTTGGCTCGGTGAGGCTGATACGTGCAAGCAGCGATGAGGCTGACTTATAGCCAATTTTTTTTAAATAATATGTTTTTTATTCAATTTCATAAATAATACATGAAATGAAAATTTTGCAAATCTAACTGTCCGCCGAAAGACGACCGCGCGGGTTCTTTAATCTAAAAGACTACTGGCTGTTCTTTGATTAAAAAAACGACCACGGAGAAGGTCGTCTTTCCCGAAGACGATGGCGTCGTCTTTCCAGAAGACGACGGAGGGCGTCGTCTTTCGAAATGAAGACGTTGGCATTGATCATGCATGCTACGTTCTGTTCAGACCCTGACCGATAGCCTAACCGTCTTGTCTCTAACCAAATCATGCATGATCAAAGCAGCCCTAGTTGATCGGCTAATTATTTCACGCCGTTTTTTCCCGCCACTCCTTTCCGCTCTTTTGTACCCGCCGATTTTTACCGCCACTCCTTCCCGCCCTTTTGTACCCGTCCTTTTTCCCCGCCTATTATGTTCGGTGCCTCTATAAATCCGGGCAACGAGATGTTATCTCTTCACCCAGTTCATCTCTTCCTCCTCTTACTCTCTCATTTCCCTCCTCTCCTCTCCTCTTACTCTCGCATTTCCCTCCTCTCCTCTCCACTATGACCGACGCGTTTCCCTGGCCGCCACAGGTGTCCGTTGAGCTTTTCCAATTAGCCAGAAATATTACGATAGGCAATAAATCAGCCCAATGGGAGAGGGTGGTAAGGAACTATGATGCTCTCGTTCTGCTTGGTAAGGAACTTCATCGGAGAGGGTGGAAACTAAGGATCCCAAATCAGGTACGAGAAGAGTTTATCAGGATCCAGGCAATGTGGGACACGCTAGACTTCAAGAGTGAAGCTGACATGATGGAGAAGGTTGAGGCACCTTGGGCCTGGATAGAAGAGAGCGAAGATGAGGATGATATCTTCATGCCGCCACCCATTGGAAGCAAGGCGAGAGCTGAGTGGGACAAGAGGCAGGAGAAGAAGAAAGCGCAGGCCAAGAAGAGTGAAGCTAACATGCTGCAGAAGGCTAAGGCACCTTGGTCTTGGATAGAAGAGAGCGAAAATGAGGATGATATCTTCATGCCACCACCCGTTGGAAGCAAGGCAAGAGCTGAGTGGGACAAGAGGCAGGAGAAGAAGAAAGCGCAGGCCAAGAAGAGCGATGACAAGAAGAGCAAGGGCGAGGGATCGTCGAAGGGAAAGGGCGAGGCATCATCGAAGGGAAAGGGAAATGCATCATGCTAGGGATAGATAGGGCTCTTATTTATATACTACAAGTTATGTTGAACTGTGTTGCAAGCTACGTTGAGGTGTTTGTCGAATAAAATCATGAAATAATAGAATGGTGTCTCATACATAGGTAGATATATGTCTCATACATAGATAGATAAATGTCTGATACATAAGTAGATATCACTGGTGTCGACGGCGAGGTGGCGGAGGCCTCGGTGTACTCCATCCGTATCTGTGGGGTGGCATCACATCACAGCGAGGTGCAGTTGACCATTCACCTTGATCATGCGTATCCTGTGTGGGGATAGGTGGTGGAGTACCTGGCTGATACTGGCCAAACCAGTCTACCTGCTCATGCTGTGTTTGCTGATCATTGACGTCAGTAGTGTCCCATGAATCGTAGTCTCCTGCCCGTATACAAGAAATTAAGTACTGAACAATGTCATGCTGCATCTAACAATAGTAGGAAGGGACAAGCTTACCCTGAGGATGAGATTGTGGTCAATAAGCGAAGTCCATGTAGGGGATCTGCTGCTGCTGCCACTGGTCGAAAGTAATCTGGTTCTGCTGCCACTGGTCAAAATTAAACTGCGATTAGTGCCACGGGTCGGAAGTAAACTGTGATTGCTGCCACCCCGAGGCTCCAGCCTGGTATGGAGGTGGTGCTCTCGGCAGCGCCTACTGTGGGAGTCGTGGACGAGACCCGTGGCGGAGTGGAGGAGAAATATGCTCCCCGTGCCACCCCGAGCCTCCATCCTGGTCTGGAGAAGGTGGTGTTGGAGATATGCCCAAGAGGCAATAATAAAGTGGTTATTATCATATCTTCATACTTATGATAAATGTTTACATACCATACTATAATTGTATTAACCAGAAACATTAATACTTGTGTGATTTGTAAACATAAAAGAGTCCCTAGTAAAGCCTCTTGTTAAACTAGCTTGTTGGTTATTATATGATCATGGTTTCTGATGACCCACAAGTATAGGGGGTGTATCGTATTACTTTCGATAAATAGGAATGTCGATCCCAACGAGGATCAGAAGGTGTTGACTAGTGGTATGGAGCAGGAAATCTCTGTAAATACTTAGCAAACAGATTTTTAGGGGTTTTCTGATAAAGCAACAAAACAAAGTGCAAGTAATAAAGACAATGAACAACTGCAGCAGGTGGCCAATCCTTTCTTAGCAAAGGAAAAGCCGGTGGAAATACTTATAAGGACCAAACGTTCTCGAGGACACATGGAAATTATGTCAAGTGCTTTCGCTTCATATAGCTAAGTACTCTTCTTTGGTGTTGTAAGTGTTGTGTGGGTGAACCTGTGCTAATGTACCGACCTTACTTGGACTAATACATACTTGTGATTAAACCCCATGCAAGCATCCGCAACTATAGGAAAGTAATTAAGATATAAACCTAACCACAGCCTTAAACCCTGAGATCCTACGCTCCCTTGTGCAATGGTGTCCTAATGAGGGTTCAGGTTTCTGTCACTCTGGCAACCCCACAATTAGTAGCCAAATACACAATGCATTCCCCTAGGCCCATAAATGGTGAAGTATCATGTAGTCGATGTTCACGTGACACCACTAGAAGAATAGCACCACAACTTAAATACTAAACCATTGAATAATAACTCAACACAAATCCACTACTAACAACATGACTTCTCTCGTGTCCTCAAGAACTAAACGAACTACTCACGAGACATCATATGGATCAAGATCAAAGATGATATGGTAATGGATAACAATACTTATGTGATTTGTAAACATAAAAGAGTCCCTAGTAAAGCCTCTTATTAAACTAGCTTGTTGGTTAATATATGATCATGGTTTTATGATCATGAACATTAAGATGTTATTAACAATAGGGTCATATCATTAGGAGAATGATGTGATGGACATACTCCTATAGTTAAGCGTAGCATAAAGATCAAGTCCTTTAATATAGTTCACTTGCTATAAGCTTTCTGATACATAGTAACCTAATTCCTTCGACCATGAGATCATGCTAATCACCATCACCGGAAGTATGCTTTGCTGACATCAAACACCACACCGTAACTGGGTGGCTATAAAGGTGGCATTGAGTGTTCAGAAAGTATGTGTTGGGGCACATGGATCAAGAGTGGGATTTGTCCATCCATATGACGGGTAGATATACTCTGGGCCCTCTCGGTGGAATGTCATCCAATTAGCTTGCAAGCATGTGACTAGCTCACAAGGGATCACATATCACGGGAACAAGAAAAGAGTACTTATCAGTAACGAGGTTGAACTAGGTATGCAGAGATACCGACGATCAGACCTCAGATAAGTAAACTATCGTGAGACAAAGGGAAATTGTATCATATGTAAGTGGTTCATTCAATCACAAAGTAATCGTATAAATATGTGGGAACCATATGAATTTCCAGATTCCTCTATTGGTTATTGATCGAAGAAGAGTCTCGGTCATGTCTGCATAATTCATGAACCGTAGGGAGACACACTTAAGGATTCGATGTTGTTTAGTAGATATGGAATGTTGATGACCCACAACTATAGGGGGTGTATTGTAGTACTTTCGATAAATAGGAGTGTCGATCCCAACGAGGAGTAGAAGGTGCTGAACAGTGGTATGGAGCAGGAAATCCCTGTGAATACTTAGCAAACGGATTTTTAGTGGTTTTCTGACAAGGCAACAAAAAAGGAGCAAGTAACAAGAGTTACAAACAAACGTAGCAAGTGGCCCAATCCTTTCTTAGCAAAGGACAAGCCGGTGGAAATACTTATAAGGACCAAACGTTCTCGAGGACACATGGGAATTCTGTCAAGTGCTTTCGCTTCAAATAGCTGAGTACTCTTCTTTGGTGTTTGTAAGTGTTGTGTGGGTGAACCTGTGCTAACATACCGCCCTTCCTAGGACTAATACATACTTTTGATTAAACCCCCTGCAAACATTCGTAACTACAGGAAAGTAATTAAGATATAAATCTAACCACAACCTTAAACTCTGGGATCCTACACTCCCTTGTGCAAAGGTGTCCTAACGGGGGTTCAGGTTGTTGGAGATATGCCCTAGAGGTAATAATAAATGTAGTTATTATTATATATCTTTGTGTTTATGATAAATGTTTACATTCATGCTATAATAGTATTGACAAGGAAACCATTAATACTTGTGTGATTTGTAAACTTAATTTGAAGTCCCTAGTATGGCCTCTATACTTCACTAGCTTGTTGGTTGATTGATGATGTGGTTTCTTTGTCATGAACATTGAGATGTTATCAACAACAAGATCATATCGTTAGGAGAATGATATGGTGGACATACTCCTATAGACAAGCGTAGCATAAAGATCAAGTCATTTCAATAGTTCAATTGCTATATGCTTTCTGATACATAGTAACCTAATTCCTTCGACCATGAGATCATGCATATTGCCTTTACTGGATGGATGCTTTGATGTCATCAAACACCACACCGTAACAGGGTGGCTATAAAAGTGGCATTGGGTGTTCGGAAAGTATTGGTTGAAACACATGGATCAAGAGTGGGATTTGTCCATCCACATGACGGATAGATATTCTCTGGGCCCTCTCGGTGAAATGTCATCCAATTAGCTTGCAAGCATGTGACTTGGTCACAAGGGATCACATATCACGGGAACGAGAAAAGAGTACTTATCAGTAACGAGGTTGAACTAGGTATGCAGAGATACCGACGATCATGACCTCGGATAAGTAACATATCGTGAGACAAAGGGAAATTGGTATCGTATGTAAGTGGTTCATTCGATCGCAAAGTAATCGTAGAAATATGTGGGAGCCATATGAATTTCCAGATTCCTCTATTGGTTATTGTTCGGAGAAGTGTCTCGATCATGTCCGCATAATTCACGAACCGTAGGGAGACACACTTAAGGATTCGACGTTGTTTGAGTAGTTATGGTATTATGAGAAAGAGACCGAATGTTGTTCGGAGTCTCGGATGGGATCCGGGATATCACGAGGTGATCCGGAATGGTCCGGAGAATAAGATTCATATAAGGAAAGTCCCATTTCGGAGTTGGGGAATGGTTCCGGTGTTTTCATCGGGAACATTCTAGAAGGTCCCGGAATGTCCGGCACTCCGGGGGGGAAGGGGTACATGAATGTGTCATTGCAAGTTGGAATGATTGCATCATGTACTAGGTGTTCTCGCTGTCCAAAATAAAGGGTTTATTTAATTCCTAAATTGGAAAAGTCAAACGGCTAATTTGAAAGTCAAACTGCCAATTTTGGGAAGTGGGAAAAGAGGAGGATTGGTGGAGGCCGAATTGGGGGAGGACTCCTCCCTTGGCCGGCGCCCCACCAAGCCGACTTGGGGAGGGACTCTCCTCCCCATGGCGCAGCCAGCCCTCCCACCTATATAAGGAGGGGCAGGGCTCCCCTCCTAGTACACACAAGTTCCTATCCTCTAAACTAGAAACTAGACCTAGACCCCGGTTTAGAGCTGTTTCGGTTTAGAGCCTTCTAATTGGTTTAGAGCCCTCTAATTGGTGTGTCTAATTACTAGACCACTAATAGCCTCTCTCATAAACTCCACCATACTCGCACCGGCTTAAGGCGAAGCCCTGCGGGATCTCCCCTCTACCTCCGGTACCACGCCGTTGTGCTGCCGGAATCGCGAGGAGAGTGCTACAACCTCCGCTGCCTGCTGGAACAAGGGAGAGGAAGGTCTTCGTCGAGTACCGAACGTGTGACCGACTGCGGGAGCGCTGCGGGAACGCGGCGCCGGAAGGATCGTCTACGCGATCTTGAGATCGGAAAGAGTACGACTACATCACCCACGAGAATCTGCTCTCGTTAAACACTTTGGAATCTTCGAGGGTGAGTTATTCCATCGACTCGTTGCTACAATCTAGTAGATAGATCTTGGCTTGTTTGTTTGTATGCGATAGAAAATTTTTGTTTTCCATGCTACGAACCCCTACAGTGGCATCAGAGCCGTGTCTATATGTAGATCTGTTGCACGAGTAGAACACAATGGTCATTGTGGGCGTTGATGCTTTTATTGTAGATTGCTTTTTGTGTACTTTGCATCTTGCGGTATGTTGGGATGAAGCGGCCCGGGCTAACCTTACATGACATCGTTCATGAGACTTGCTCCACGCTTGACATGCAACTCGTTTTGCATAAGTGGCTTTGCGGGTGCCTGTTTCTCCTAGCATAGTAAAGATCCAATTTACAACGGGTGATCAACAATGCTAGTATCAATGTTGTGGTTCTTGTTCGTAAGTTAGAACGACACTTATGGAAAGCCCCAAACCACGTAAAATATGCAAAGAAAGTAGAAGCGTCTAACTTTGTTTTGCAGGGGTGTGCAGTGATGTGATATGGCCATGATTGTGATTATATTTGATGTATGCAATGATCCTTATTGTAAGTTGGCAACCGGCAGGAGCCATATGGTTGTCTTTAATTTCTGTTAAGGCCTGCGTGTCTATTCAAAATAGTTGTAATAGTTGAAGTTGGCGGACGACAACCATGAAGAAGCGTCATTGACCTTGATGCTATGCCGGTGATGATGGAGATCATGTTCGTGCTTGAAGATGGAGATCGGAAGCACAAAGAAGAAAGGCCATATCATATCACATATTATGAATTGCATGTGATGTTAATCCTTTATGCATCTTGTATTGCTTAGTAGACGACGGTAGCATTATAAGATGATCCCTCATGCACATAAATTTCAAGTTCTAAAAGTGTTCACCCTTAGTATGCACCGTTGCCAAAGCTTGCTGCTTCGAAGCACCACGTGATGATCGGGTGTCTTTGATTCCGCGGGTGACTACAACGTAAGCAAGCCAGATTTGCTTATGCGGAAGCTAAGGTTTGATCTTGACGAGCCTAGCATGTACAGACATGGCCTCAGGAACACGGATCGCCGAAAGGCAAAGCATGAATCATATAGTAGATATGATGAACATGATGATTGTTCGCCATTAAAACTATATCAGCTCTCGTGATGATCGGTGTTGATGTAGTGGATTTGGTTCGTGTGATCACTAAAACAATGTGAGGGATGTTGTTTTGAGTGGGAGTTCACCTAGTTTAATTTCATTAATTAATTTGAACTCAATTTGTCATAAACTTAGTCTAAACTATTGCAAATATGTTGTAGATCAATGGCAGCCCCTACCATCAATTTTAATGCGTTCCTAGAGAAAGAAAAGTTGAAAAACAATGGAAGCAACTTCGCGGATTGGTTCCGCAATTTGAGGATTGTCCTCACAGCTGGTAATTTGACCTATGTGCTGGATGCACCGCTAGGTGACCCACCTGCAGCTGATGCTACCGATGAAGTAAAGAATGTTTACCTCGCTCGAAAGAATCAGTACTCCATAGTTCAGTGTGCTATCTTGTATGGTTTAGAATCGGAGCTTCAGAAAAGGTTTGAAGAGTCAGATCCATATGATATTGTCGAGGATCTCAAATTAATCTTTGAGACTCATGCGGCAATTGAAAGTTATGAAGCTTCTGAAAAGTTCTTTAACTGCAAGATGGAAGAGGGTAGCTCCGTCAGTGAGCATGTGCTTAAAATGTCTGGGCACGCAAATAAACTTCAAAGTTTGGGTATAGTGATTCCTAATACTTTGGGAGTTTACCGCATCCTCCAATCACTACCACCAAGTTACAAGAACTTTGTGATGAACTACAACATGCAGAACATGAACAAAGAGTTGCCAGAACTATTTGCTATGTTAAAATCTGCAGAAGTGGAGATCAAGAAAGAGCACCAAGTGTTGATGGTCAATAAGACCACCAAATTCAAGAAAGGCAAGTCTAAGCAGAAGGGACACTTCAAGAAGGGTGGTAAGAAAGTTACCACGCCGACGAAGAGGACCAAGGCTGGACCCAAGCCTGATACTGAGTGCTTTTACTGCAAGGGAGAAGGTCACTGGAAGCGGAATTGCCCAAGGTACTTGGCGGATTTGAAGAACGGCAACATCAAGAAGAAAGGTATATCTGATATACATGTTATTGATGTGTATCTCACTAGTACTCGTAGTAGTGCCTGGGTATTTGATACTGGTTCGGTTGCTCATATTTGTAACTCGAAACAGGAGCTGCAGAATAAACGGAAGCTAGTGAAGAACGAGGTGACGATGCGCGTGGGAAACGGATCAAAGGTTGATGTGATCGCGGTCGGCACACTACCTCTTCATCTACCATCGGGATTAGTTTTATACTTAAATAATTGTTATTTGGTGCCTGCGTTGAGCATGAACATTATATCGGGATCTTGTTTATTGCGAGACGGTTACTTGTTTAAATCCGAGAATAATGGTTGTTCGATTTATATGAGTAATATGTTTTATGCACATGCACCTTTGATAGATGGTCTATTCATATTGAATCTCGATAGTAGAAATACACATATTAATAACATTGAGGCTAAACGTTTGAAATCAAGCGATAATTTGACCTATATGTGGCACTGTCGTCTTGGTCACATTGGAGTGAAGCGTATGAAGAAACTCCATTCCGATGGACTTCTTGAATCACTTGATTTTGAATCACTTGAAAGATGCGAAGCATGTCTGATGGGTAAAATGACTAAGACTCCATTTTCTGGTATGATGGAGCGAGCTACAGACTTATTGGAAATCATACATACCGATGTGTGTGGTCCAATGAGTGTAGCATCGCGCAGTGGTTATCGTTATGTTCTTACCTTCACGGATGACTTGAGTAGATATGGGTATATCTATTTTATGAAACATAAGTCCGAAACTTTCGAGAAGTTTAAGGAGTTTCAAAGTGAGGTAGAGAATCAACGTAACAAGAAGATTAAATTTCTACGATCTGATCGTGGAGGTGAATATCTAAGTTACGAGTTTGGCGAGCATTTGAAGAAATGTGGAATACTTTCGCAGTTGACACCGCCGGGAACACCACAGCGTAATGGTGTGTCTGAACGTCGTAATCGAACTCTCTTAGATATGGTTCGTTCTATGATGTCACTTACAGATTTGCCACTATCATTTTGGGGTTATGCATTAGAAACAGCCGCATTCACTTTAAATAGGGCACCGTCTAAATCCGTTGAAACGACACCGTATGAATTATGGTTTGGGAAGAAACCTAAATTGTCGTTCCTTAAAGTTTGGGGATGCGAAGCCTATGTAAAGAAGTTACAGCCGGACAAGCTTGAACCCAAAGCGGAAAAATGCGTCTTCATAGGATACCCGAAGGAAACTGTTGGGTATACCTTCTATCATAGATCCGAAGGCAAAATCTTCGTTGCTAAGAATGGATCCTTTCTAGAGAAGGAATTTCTCTCGAAAGAAGTGACTGGAAGGAAAGTAGAACTCGACGAGGTTGTCGAACCTTCTCTCGAAATTGCGAGTAGCGCAGCACCGGAAGAAGTTCCTGTGGTGCCTGCACCAATAAGAGAGGAAGCTAATGATGGTGATCATGAAACTTCGGTTGAAGTTACTACAGAGCCTCGGAGGTCAACGAGAACTCGTACCACTCCAGATTGGTATGATTCCGTTATGAATGTCATGTTGGTGGACAACACCGATAACCCCGAGACATATGAGGAAGCGATGATGAGCCCAGATTCCAATAAATGGCAAGAAGCCATGAAATCCGAGATTGGATCCATGTACGAAAACCAAGTATGGACTTTGGTGGACTTACCGGATGGCCGGAAGGCTGTCGAGAACAAATGGATTTTCAAGAAGAAAACAGATGCTGATGGTAATGTTACTGTCTATAAAGCTCGACTTGTCGCAAAAGGGTTTCGACAAATTCAAGGAGTTGACTACGATGAGACTTTCTCACCGGTAGCGAAGCTAAAGTCTGTGAGGATTATGTTAGCAATCGCTGCATATTATGATTATGAGATATGGCAGATGGATGTCAAAACAGCATTCCTCAATGGAGACATTGATGAAGAGTTGTATATGATACAACCCAAAGGTTTTGTCGATCCTAAAGATGCTAACAAGGTATGCAAGCTTCAACGGTCCATCTATGGATTGAAGCAAGCATCCCGAAGTTGGAATCAACGTTTTGATAAGGTAATCAAAAGTTTTGGTTTTATACAAACTTATGGAGAAGCTTGTATTTACAAGAAAGTGAGTGGGAGCTCTGTAGCGTTCTTAATACTATATGTGGATGACATATTATTGATTGGGAATGATGTAGACCTTCTTAATAGTGTCAAAGAATATTTGAATAATAGTTTTTCAATGAAGGATCTTGGCGAAGCAGCTTACATATTAGGCATAAAGATTTATAGAGATAGATCGAAACGCCAAATATCATTGTCACAAAGTACATATTTGGACAAAGTTCTAAAGAGGTTTGGAATGGAAGATAGCAAGAAAGGGTTCTTGCCCATGTTGCCCAATACGACCTTGAGTAAAACTCAAAGTCCGACATCGGCAGAAGATAGAGAAAAGATGAGTAAGACTCCCTATGCCTCAGCCATAGGATCTCTAATGTATGCCATGCTATGTACTAGACCCGACATCGCATATGCTGTTAGTCTAACTAGCAGATATCAAAGTGATCCAGGAGTGGATCATTGGACAGCGGTCAAAAACATCCTTAAGTACTTGAGAAGAACTAAGGATATGGTTCTTTCTTATGGAGGTGATGAACAGCTCGTTGTTAATGGTTACACCGATGCTAGTTGGAACACCGATCCGGATGATTCTAAATCACAATCTGGATACGTATTTATTTTGAATGGTGCAGCAGTTAGCTGGAGGAGTGCAAAGCAAAGCGTTGTGGCGAGATCTTCAACTGAATCGGAATACATGGCTGCTTCGGAGGCTTCACAAGAAGCGATATGGATGAAAGAGTTCATTACAGAGCTGGGTGTGGTTCCAAGTGCGCTGGACCCAATGTCTATCTACTGTGATAACATGGGCGCCATAGCCAATGCGCAAGAACCAAGGTCACACAAGAAGCTGAAGCATATCAAGCTGCGTTTCCACGCTATTCGAGAACATATCCAGGATGGGGATATAAAGATTTGCAAAGTACACACAGATCTGAATGTGGCGGATCCGTTGACTAAACCTCTCCCGAGGGCAAAACATGACCAACACCAAACTGCCATGGGTGTTCGGTATATTACCATGTAATCTAGATTAGATGACTCTAGTGCAAGTGGGAGACTGTTGGAGATATGCCCTAGAGGTAATAATAAATGTAGTTATTATTATATATCTTTGTGTTTATGATAAATGTTTACATTCATGCTATAATAGTATTGACAAGGAAACCATTAATACTTGTGTGATTTGTAAACTTAATTTGAAGTCCCTAGTATGGCCTCTATACTTCACTAGCTTGTTGGTTGATTGATGATGTGGTTTCTTTGTCATGAACATTGAGATGTTATCAACAACAAGATCATATCGTTAGGAGAATGATATGGTGGACATACTCCTATAGACAAGCGTAGCATAAAGATCAAGTCATTTCAATAGTTCAATTGCTATATGCTTTCTGATACATAGTAACCTAATTCCTTCGACCATGAGATCATGCATATTGCCTTTACTGGATGGATGCTTTGATGTCATCAAACACCACACCGTAACAGGGTGGCTATAAAAGTGGCATTGGGTGTTCGGAAAGTATTGGTTGAAACACATGGATCAAGAGTGGGATTTGTCCATCCACATGACGGATAGATATTCTCTGGGCCCTCTCGGTGAAATGTCATCCAATTAGCTTGCAAGCATGTGACTTGGTCACAAGGGATCACATATCACGGGAACGAGAAAAGAGTACTTATCAGTAACGAGGTTGAACTAGGTATGCAGAGATACCGACGATCATGACCTCGGATAAGTAACATATCGTGAGACAAAGGGAAATTGGTATCGTATGTAAGTGGTTCATTCGATCGCAAAGTAATCGTAGAAATATGTGGGAGCCATATGAATTTCCAGATTCCTCTATTGGTTATTGTTCGGAGAAGTGTCTCGATCATGTCCGCATAATTCACGAACCGTAGGGAGACACACTTAAGGATTCGACGTTGTTTGAGTAGTTATGGTATTATGAGAAAGAGACCGAATGTTGTTCGGAGTCTCGGATGGGATCCGGGATATCACGAGGTGATCCGGAATGGTCCGGAGAATAAGATTCATATAAGGAAAGTCCCATTTCGGAGTTGGGGAATGGTTCCGGTGTTTTCATCGGGAACATTCTAGAAGGTCCCGGAATGTCCGGCACTCCGGGGGGGAAGGGGTACATGAATGTGTCATTGCAAGTTGGAATGATTGCATCATGTACTAGGTGTTCTCGCTGTCCAAAATAAAGGGTTTATTTAATTCCTAAATTGGAAAAGTCAAACGGCTAATTTGAAAGTCAAACTGCCAATTTTGGGAAGTGGGAAAAGAGGAGGATTGGTGGAGGCCGAATTGGGGGAGGACTCCTCCCTTGGCCGGCGCCCCACCAAGCCGACTTGGGGAGGGACTCTCCTCCCCATGGCGCAGCCAGCCCTCCCACCTATATAAGGAGGGGCAGGGCTCCCCTCCTAGTACACACAAGTTCCTATCCTCTAAACTAGAAACTAGACCTAGACCCCGGTTTAGAGCTGTTTCGGTTTAGAGCCTTCTAATTGGTTTAGAGCCCTCTAATTGGTGTGTCTAATTACTAGACCACTAATAGCCTCTCTCATAAACTCCACCATACTCGCACCGGCTTAAGGCGAAGCCCTGCGGGATCTCCCCTCTACCTCCGGTACCACGCCGTTGTGCTGCCGGAATCGCGAGGAGAGTGCTACAACCTCCGCTGCCTGCTGGAACAAGGGAGAGGAAGGTCTTCGTCGAGTACCGAACGTGTGACCGACTGCGGGAGCGCTGCGGGAACGCGGCGCCGGAAGGATCGTCTACGCGATCTTGAGATCGGAAAGAGTACGACTACATCACCCACGAGAATCTGCTCTCGTTAAACACTTTGGAATCTTCGAGGGTGAGTTATTCCATCGACTCGTTGCTACAATCTAGTAGATAGATCTTGGCTTGTTTGTTTGTATGCGATAGAAAATTTTTGTTTTCCATGCTACGAACCCCTACACAGGTTTCTGTCACTCCGGCAACCCCACGATTAGTAGCCAAATACACAATGCATCCCCCTAGGCCCATAAATGGTGAAGTGTCATGTAGCCGATGTTCACATGACACCACTAGAAGAATAGCACCAAAACTTAAATACTAAACCATTGAATAGTAAGTCATCACAGATTCACTACTAACAACATGACTTCTCCCATGTCCTCAAGAACTAGACAAACTACTCACAAGACATCATATGGATCAAGATCAAAGATGATATGATAATGGATAACAATCTGAACATAAACAATAATCCAATGGTTCCACTCACAAGCATGAACTACAATAGTAATCAACACCGGGAAAGTTTCCCTTAAGAACTAAAGCAATATCCAACACAAATGTTACAGCGGGACGGAGTGGTGATGATGGTGCTGGTGGAGATGATGATGATCCCGATGAAGCCTAGCTTGATGACGGTGTTGATGGCGACGGTATCCCCTCTCCGGGAAGGAATTCCCCTGGTAGAAATCTGTCTGCCGAAGAGATCTTTCTCTGATGTTTTCCGCCCCCCGGAGGCGGCGGAAATCTATCTATGGTCGCTCACCCAGCCTTAGCGTTTCGTAGGGAAGATATAGGCGAAGGGGTGGAGTCAGAGGCCGGGCAGGTGGGCCACACCTGCCCTAGGAGCGGGGTCAGGTGGGCCCGCTCCTAGGGATGTGTGGCCCCCCTGAGCCCCTTCTCCGTCCCTCCTTCTGGCTCCCTCATTCTTCTAGTAAAATAATATGTTTCCATATTTTTCTGGTATTTTTCTGATCCTTGCGAAATTGCACCGAAACGCCTTCTTTTCTATCAGAATCCAGACTCCGGCAGTCCATCCTCCAAGAATCATCCAACATGCATAAGCAGATGAAAATCCATAAGTAATACCTCATAATAAGACAAATATCAATGAATAGAGGTAAATTATGGTATAGAAAGGTGATGCAAATTGGGCGTATCAAATGTAAGTAGTGAGACCGAATGTTGTTCGGAGTCTCGGATGGGATACGGGATATCACAAGGAGATCCAGCATGGTCCGGAGAATAAGATTCATATAAGGAAAGTCCAATTCCGGAGTTCGGGAATGATTCCGATGTTTTCATCGGAGAGGTTCTAGAAAGGTCTAGAAGGTTCACCGGACCGGAATGGGAAGGGTACATGAATGTGTCATGAATGGAATGATTGAATTATGTCCTAGGTCACTTGGTTGGGCATTTCTAAGAAAGAAACTAAAGCTCCAAATTGAAAGTCAAAAGGCAAGTTTGAAAAGTCAAACTGGGACAATGTATCCTGGTGGAGGAAGGAAAGAATCCTTCTTTCCCTCCACCACAAGCCAACAAGGAGAGGGATTTGGGGAAGGATTCAAACTCCCCTCTCCCAAGCTGCCTTTCCTCTCATAAATAGAGGGGAGGGGTTCCTGAAAGGATACGGATGTCGCCTAGAGGGGGGTGAATAGGCGATTAAAACTTTTCCTAGAGTGGCTCAACAAAGGCGGAATAAAACTAGTGTTTACTTTGTAAAGCACCACCTAGAAACAACTAAGGTTTACCTATGTGCACCAACAACTTATGCTAAGCAATACAAACAACAAAGTGATTGGAAGATATATATTACTTCAAGCACGAAGGCTATCACAATGTAAAGTGCATAAGTAAAGAGCTCGGGTATAGAGATAACCGAGGCACGCGGGGCCACCGATATTTTACCGAGTTCCTCCCAACATGGAGTACGTCTCGTTTGGAGAGGGGGTGGTATCAAACCACCAACGCCACAAAAGGCCTCCCTTATTCTCCGGTGAATCTCACCCCAATGGGATCGATCCACGCTTCCACTATCGGTGCACTTGTCGGTGGCAACCGGAACCTCTCACAAGGTTGGGGCACAACTCCACAACTTAATTGGAGGCTCCCAACAAACGCCACAAAAGGCCTCAACAAATGCCACCAAGGCCACAAAACCGTCTAGGGTTCCAAGAACCCAAGAGGGACAAGCTCCAATGAGCAATTCAAACCAAATCCTCCGAGGAGAACTCAAACCGATGCAACAAATGCAAATGGCAAGAACACCACAAAGATGCTCAAATCCCTCACTCTCAAGTTCCAACAAAGCTACCAAAGCTATTGGGGGAACAAGATAGGAGAAATCAAAGAGATACACAAAATCCCTCAAAATCTAGATCCCCAAAGATGCACTCACAAAAAGATGAATCGGTTAGGTCAAAACGTGGGGCTAGATCTCCTCTCTCTTCCACTCAAATATGGGCAAGAATCATCAAAGGAAAAAGATTAGGCAAGCTTCAAGATCTAGAGCAAGTGTGGACAAAGTTTAGCCTAATAGATAATAGAGGAGCTGACTAAACTAAAAAGGGCAAAGCCTTAAATAGGGGCCCCAGAAAAACTAGCCGTTTGGGCATTTTTGGACCGGTCCGGTACTACCGGATTTTACCGGTAGTACCGCACAAGTGCCAGGCCGAGCAAAGAATTCAAGGCAGGAAATCTGGGCATGTGAGAATGGCCAAGCATGCAAGTAGCAGCAGCAGATGCGCGCATGCAGCAGCGGGAGCAGCGCCAGCAGCAAGCAGCAAGCAGCCAGCAGCGCGACGCGCGCGCGCAGCAGCTAGCAGCGGCAGCAGAGCAGCGGCGCAGCAGCTAGGCAGCTAGCGCGTATGCAGCAGGCAGCACATGCGGCAGCAGCGAGGCCCGCGCGGGCCGACGCAGCGCGCGCGTGCGGTGCGGCGCGTGCACAGCGCAGGAGCGACAACGGGTGGGCCCGGCGGGGAACGCGCGCGAGCACGCGAAGCGAGGCGGCGGTGTGTGGGGTCAACGCGGGACGTGCGGGGCTGGGCAAAACGAGATCTGGATCTGGGATCTAAAACTGGACAAATAAACTGGTCGACCGGTAGTAAGGTACCTAGCAAGGCAGAAAGAAATCGGACCGTTTTTAGGCCGGCGGTAGTACCGGTCCGTCCGGACGGTACTACCGCCTGGCCCAAAAAACAGACCGACAGGCAAATATTCAAACGGCAATAACTTTTGACTGGAAGCTCCGATTGACCCGATTCAAATTGCGTTGGAAATATTGATTATCACCAAGTGAGAAAGTATCAAGTAGAATAATGTGATATACCTCACTTGGTGAGAAAACGAAAAGCCGCATAAATCAAAATCGCAACAAGATACAAATGGAAGATCCGATTTAGATGAACAAGAGCTTGTTATGGAGATTACCACAAGCTCTATATCATCACATGGATAAGACCAAATAACAACCAAATATGATGATGCAAGTATGCAAAGGTTTGAGCTCTCTTCGAACGATGTGACCAAATTACTGATACGAGAGCCCCTCTTGATAGTACGGTTATCTATCCTAAACCCGGTCTCACACACACAACGTGAGACCGGCAAAAGGGAAAACCTATCAAGATTATACCTTTGCCTTGATCATTCCACTTGAGCTCGATGTAGACGATCTTGCCCTTCTCAAGATGGAACGCCTTCCTTAAATCCTCATCATCGACCTCGCATATTGAGCTTGCCCAACAAATCTTCTTTGCATTTCATTGACCTTGAAGCCAACACATGCTCCAAGCGATGCCAATGGAAAAATCCTACAAGTATAACTTAATACACACATTAGTCCATAAAGATTGTCATTAATTACCAAAACCACACATGGGGGCCCAACATGTTCTTTCAGTTCCCCAAGAGACACAGAACACCATCACCCCGCCTCCAAGCCGCCGCTGCCGCCCTAGCCGCCGCCTGCCACGCCTCCTCCTCTCCGACTTCTAAACCCTAGATTGCCCGGGAAACCGTATTACTCCACCATAACCCGCTCCGGCTTAGGTGAAGCCCTGTGGGATCTTCCCTCTACTTCCGACACCACGCCGTCGTGCTGCCGGAATCACGAGGGGAGAACTACAACCTCCACTGCCTGCTAGAACAAGGGAGAGGAAGGTCTTCATCGAGTATCGAACATGTGACCGACTGCGGAAGCGCTGCCAAAACGCAGCTCCGAAAGGATCTTCTACGCGATCTTGAGATCGGCAAGTGTATGACTACATCACCCACGAGAATCTGCTCTCGTTAACCGCTTTGGAATCTTCGAGGGTGAGTACTCTAATTGACTCGTTGCTACAATCTAGTAGATAGATCTTGGCTTATTTGTGTTTGTGCGGTAGAAATTTTTTGTTTTCCATGCTACGAACCCCTATAGTGGTATCAGAGCCGTGTCTATATGTAGATCTGTTGCACGAGTAGAACACAATGGTCAGTGTGGGCGTTGATGCTTTTGTTGTTGATTGCTTCTTGTGTACTTTACATCTTGCGGGATGGTGGGATGAAGTGGCCCAGGCTAACCTTACATGCCATAGTTCATGAGACTTGATCCATGCTTGACATGCAACTTGTATTGCATCAGTGGCTTTGCGGGTGCCTGTTTCTCCCATCATAGTGAAGATTAAATTTACAACGGGTGATTGACAATACTAGTATCAATGTTGTGGTTCTTGTTCGTAAGTTAGAACGACACTTATTGAAAGCCCCAAACCATGTAAAATATGCAAAGAAAATTAGAGGCATCTAACTTTGTTTTGCAGGGGTGTGTTGTGATGTGATATGGCCATGATTGTGATTATATATGATGTATGCAATGTTCCTTATTGTAAGTCGGCAACTGGCAGGAGCCTTATGGTTGTTTTTTAATTTCGTTAAGACCCGCATGTCTATTATTCAAAGTAGTTTTAATAGTTGATGCTGGTGGACGACAACCATGGAACGGCGCCATTGATCTTGACGCCACGCCGGTGATGATGCAGATCATGTTCGTGCTTGAAGATGGAGATCGGAAGCACAAGAAGAAAGGCCATATCATATCACATATTTTGAATTGCATGTGATGTTAATCCTTTTATGCATCTTGTATTGCTTAGTTCTCGACGGTAGCATTATAAGATAATTCCTCTCACAAAATATCAAGTTATAAAGTGTTCGTCCTTAGTAGGCACCGTTGCTAAAGCTCGTTGTTTCGAAGCACCACGTGATGATCCTGTGTGTTAGATTCTTCGAGTGTATACAAAGGGAGCAAGCCAGATTTGCTCATGCGGAAACTAAGGTTACATCTTGAAGAGCCTAGCATGTACAGACATGGTCTCGGAACACGGAATACCGAAAGGTAAAGCATGAGTCATATAGATGATATGATGAACATGATGATTGTTCGCCTATGAAACTCATCGTGTCACGTGATGATCGGACCTGGTGTAGTGGATTTGGTTCATGTGATCACTAAAACAATGTGAGGGATATTGGTTTGAGTGGGAGTTCAACAGTAATATGATTAAAAGTTGAACACTATTTATCATAAACTAAATCAAAGTGAATTTGCATAGTTGTTGTAGTCATTAACATCCGTTTACCACCTTGCGCTTAGTTATAATTGAGATAATAGAACTATAGAATTCGGGTTAGTTACTTTACGAGCTGGTATCGTATTGTTTTGAAGTGTTAATCTAAAGTTTAAAAGTCCTATTACAAACTTTCAGTAAGTTCCGGTTACTCCGTGAAGTTCAATAATTGGTATTAAATCAAGAGTGACAAATTCTAGTGTTAGTATATAAGTATCATGTTTGTCTCCATGATTCTTGATACTCAAAAGATTGTTTTAATATCAAGGTTATCTAGGAGCTAAAAGAGTTGTTTCAGAAACCATGATGTGTGAAAGATATTGCGGTATCTGAAATAATGTTTTGGTTGCAACATGAGAGAGTATAATATGGCAAACTTTATTTTCTCATATTTGATGAGAAATTGCAAAAGGTTGGAGACGCTTGTCGTCCTAATCCTCGAAAAGGTTTTGGAGAGCAACATTATACTCGAGATTCACCGCTATAAGCTAAAGTTGCTTGATCATGAATAGTTCCATGATAAGGCTAAATATTTGATGTAGGTAAAATGTTTACTACACTAAAAGATTATAAAAATGGAATTTGAAAGAACACCAAGTATTTGATAATGGTAATCTACTTCAAAGTGCAAGTCCAAAGACACTGGTATTTAACTATACATGATTTGGACTATGTGTCATGTGTATGGCTCCACTATTGATGTTGATAGATTCTTTCAAACAGAAAAGGAAATACTAAAAGAGAATCTAAGAAATATTTGGCAGAAGAGAAAAGACTAGAATTGTTCAGCTTAGGTATATAGAAGATATACATGTTATGGCTATATTCTTTGCTTGTTAAACAATGTGGTTCTTAAGTATTGGATACTGAATTTGTTGGTGTGAATCGTCATACGAAACAACATAATTCATGAACTACAATGGCCTAAGTAACTAGCAAAAGAATATGTGATGATGTTCATCGAGAACAAATAAAGGGTTATTGTCTTGATCGTTGAAATCAAAACTTACCTTCAAGATTTGTTTCAATAATTGTTATTTCAATTAGGTATTATGAGAACAAAAGAGTTATTCAAATAATTGCCGTAATCCATAAAAGATGGATGATTTACAAATATCGTTGGAGAAATCACATCCATAAAACTAGTGCTAAAAAATGTTGAAAGACAAATTGATATAAAGATCACTTAGCAAGTGACATCGCCGTTAAATTATATTGGAAAGAAAACATGAAGAAACTCCATGTGGATGGAATTTTGGAGTCTTTTGATTTTTGATCAAATGACGCTTGTGAAACTTTCCTAGAGATAATTAAAACTCCGTTCATAGGCCAAAAGGGAACGAATGACTAGATTATTGGAATTTTTACAAATTTGATGTATGAAGTCCATTACGTGTAGTCGAGAGTGATGGATTTCAACTTCATATGCTTTCTCCGAAAATTTGAGTGATTATATAAATATTTTACTTAATGAGGATGAAGTGTGAAACATTTGAAAAGTTCAAAGACTTTCAAGATGAAGTGCAAAATCAATGTAACAAGAAAATAAATAATTTATGATAAGATCATAAAGGAAGATATCTGAGTTACAAGTTTAGCATAACACCTAAGATTCGAGGAATCGTTACATGGATTTGTGTTTCTCGAAACACCATAATAATATGGAATAATCGAGATATGCAATGAAACCTTGTTTGACATGGTAAGATTAAAGGTGTAATTCATTAAACTGCCATTATATTTTAAAGATTAAAAGCTTTAGAGACTACCGCTTTTTCACTGAAAAGAGCTCCATCATGATCCGTTTAAATGACACCATATAAAGTTATGGTTTGGGATAAAACCCAAGTTGTCATTTCTTAAACATTGGTATGCTATGCATAACTAAGATGTTTACTACCAAAGTCGGATGAACATGTCTTTGTATGTTATTTCGAATAATCGTTGAGTATTCCTCCATAACACCAAAGACAAAAATGTTTGTCGCTTAGAACGTCAAGTTCCTTTAAGAAGGAATTTTCCGTGAAAAGTTAAGTGGGAGGACAATAGAACTTTGATAAGGTTAAACGAACCTTAGCTATATGAGCAAAGTTGCGCAGCGCCAAAAAGTGTTCCGGAGGCAGCAACAATGCTCATGGCTCACGTGTATCAAAGGTTATGGTCACGGAGGTATAAGTTCCTATTAAACAAAGTAGGTCGGGTAAACAATCAAATACCAAGATTTGAGAGTTAGATCATTATTTGAAAATGATGAACTGACTACATGCAAAGAAGCGACGATGGGCCCGGACTCCGTCAAATACTTTGAAGCCATAAAATCCGTGATAGTTCCATACACGAGAGATCAAGCTTTGAACTTGAAACATCCTCTGGAAAGATATAAGACCTTTAAGTCGTGTTTGGATCTATAAAGAAATAGACATGGATGTTTCACATCTATGAAATAGTCAACATGTTGGGAAAGAGTTCACAACAATGTTCAAAGGTTGACTATGACAAGATTTGATATTTCATAGCCGTATTTAGTCTAGACGGATTAATGTAGCAACCACTATATATAATTTTGTTATGTGGTAGTTGAATAAACAAAACAAGTTCTTCTAATAGAATTGTTACCTAGGACATGTGTATAACACAGTCCAAAGGGTTTTGTTAATTCAAATTATGCTAAAATCGTATGCAAACTTGAATGGTTTAAGTGAGCATCGTAGAGTTGGAATCTTCACCATGATGAAACTGTTAAAAGAGTTTAAATTCATCAGAGACGATGAAGATGCTTGCATTTGCAAGAAATTAAGTGAGAGCGCTAAGACATATTTCTAATACATTATGTGGAAGACATATTATTGATTGGAAATGATGTATCTTTTATTAACACATGTTAAGAATTTCATCTCGATGAAAGACTTAGGCAAAACCCGAATATTTGGCATCAATATCTATATAGATATATTGAGACGCTAATATGGTTGTGCCAAATGTACATAGATGAGATATTGAATGAGTTCAATATGGAAATAACAAGAAATGTTCTTGCCACACAGAAAGGATTAAATCGGAATTCAAGTGTATCGACACTTGGTAAGTGAAACAAAGATTCAAGTATTGATTGATACTTCACGAATAAAATCACAAAAAAAAAATTCAACCATACTGTGATATGTACAAATCCAGATATGTCCTATGCTCTAAATGTTATGAGCATATACCAGAATGATTCATAAGATGATCATTGGACGATAGTAAGGATATTCTTATGATCTTTTGGAAGAACTAAGAATATATTATTTTGTAGAAGTGACAAATATATGGTTAGTTCATTGTAAAAGGTACCACATTGATACTAGTTTTGTCACAAAGTACAAATTAAGTTTATCTCAATCTAAACTAAGGGTGACACAATATGATGGAAAGTAAGTTCCATAATGTATTTGAATGAGTTCCAAAGTTAAAACATTATGACAGATACTACAACAAAAGGCTAAGTATATGATTGCTATTATAGCAGCAAAACAGAGCATTTGTGTCAAGTAGTTTGTTAACAAACTAGGTGTAGTTCACACTGGGATAATAATATGAAGATATATTGTACGACAATATTGTCAACATGTTTTAACCCCAAGGAACTAAAGGTCTCACCAAAGGACCAAATTTATACAAAGCCATCTCATTAGAGAATGAGTGATGCGTAGAGACAAAAAGACATGCAATTACACACGGACCTAAAAGTGTCGGATCCTAAGATCGGTTGACCACTAGCAATTGTGCACATACAACACAGAAAAGCCATAGGTGTTGAATACACAAAGATTTGAAACTAGATTATTGACTGACTCTAGTGCAAGTGGGAGACTGTTGGAGATATGTCCAAGAGGCAATAATAAAGTGGTTATTATCATATCTTCATACTTATGATAAATGTTTACATACATGCTATAATTGTATTAACTGGAAACATTAATACTTGTGTGATTTGTAAACATAAAAGAGTCCCTAGTAAAGCCTCTTGTTAAACTAGCTTGTTGGTTAATATATGATCATGGTTTTCTGATCATGAACATTGAGATGTTATTAACAATAGGGTCATATCATTAGGAGAATGATGTGATGGACATACTCCTATAGTTAAGTGTAGCATAAAGATCAAGTCATTTAATATAGTTCACTTGCTATAAGCTTTCTAATACATAGTAACCTAATTCCTTCAACCATGAGATCATGCTAATCACCATCAAGGATGCTTTGATGACATCAAACACCACACCGCAACTGGGTGGCTATAAAGGTGGCATTGAGTGTTCGGAAAGTATGTGTTAAGGCACATGGATCAAGAGTGGGATTTGTCCATCCATATGACGGATAGATATACTCTGGGCCCTCTTGGTGTAATGTCATCCAATTAGCTTGCAAGCATGTGACTGACTCACAAGGGATCACATATCACGGGAACGAGAAAAGCGTACTTATCAGTAACGAGGTTGAACTAGGTATGCAGAGATACCGACGATCAGACCTCGGATAAGTAAACTATCGCGAAAATTGGTATCATATGTAAGTGGTTCATTCGATCACAAAGTAATCATAGAAATATGTTGGAACCATATGAATTTCCAGATTCCTCTATTGGTTACTGATCAAAGAAGAGTCTCGGTCATGTCTACATAATTCATGAACCGTGGGGAGACACACTTAAGGATCTGATGTTGTTTAGTAGATATGGAAATAAGTAGGGAGACTGAATGTTGTTCGAAGTCTCGGATAGGATATGGGATATCACAAGGAGATCTGGAATGGTCCGGAGAATAAGATTCATATAAGGAAAGTCCAATTCCGGAGTTCGGGAATGATTCCGATGTTTTCATCGGAGAGGTTCTGGAAGGGTCTAGAAGGTTCACCGGACCAGAATGGGAAGGGTACATGAATGTGTCATGAATGAATGGAATGATTGAATCATGTCCTAGGTCACTTGGTTGGGCATTTGTAAGAAAGAAACTAAAGCTCCAAATTGAAAGTCAAAAGGAAAGTTTGAAAAGTCAAACTGGGACAATGTATCATGGTGGAGGAAGGAAAGAATCCTTCTTTCCCTCCACACAAGCCAACAAGGAGAGGGAGTTGGGGAAGGATTCAAACTCCCCTCTCCTAGGCCGCCCTCCCTCTCATAAATAGAGGGGAGGGGTGCCCCAAGAGACACACAACACCACCACCCCGCCTCCAAGCCGCCGCCGCTGCGCCGCCGGCTCGCTGTCGCCGCCCTAGCCACCGCCGGCCACGCCTCCTCCTCTCCAGATTCTAAACCCTAGATTGCCGGGGAAACCCTATTACTCCACCATAACCCGCTCCGTTTTAGGCGAAGCCCTGCGGGATCTTCCCTCTACTTACGACACCACGCCGTCGTGCTGCCGGAATCACGAGGGGAGAACTACAACCTCAGCTGCCTGCTGGAGCAAGAGAGAGGAAGGTCTTCATCGAGTACCGAACGTGTGACCTACTATGGAAGCGCTGCCGGAACGCAACGCCGGAAGGATCGTCTACGCGATCTTGAGATCGGAAAGTGTACAACTACATCACCCACGAGAATCTGCTCTCATTAACCGCTTTGGAATCTTCGAGGTGAGTACTCTAATCGACTCGTTGCTACAATCTAGTAGATAGATCTTGGCTTATTTGTGTTTGTGCGGCAGAATTTTTTTGTTTTCCATGCTACGAACCCCTACAGGTGGCTTCTGCATGCGTGGACGTTGGGCCCGCTCCTCCATGGATCGACGCGGTGGGTGCTGCTGCGTGGAGTGACCTGAGGCGCGCTCCTCCACCGAGTGACGCGGTGGGCACTGTGCTTCTCGGTGTTGAACGATGTCCGAGACGCTGGTGCACGTGATGGCCGCGTAGATACGCCGCAGCTTCTCGACCCGCCGGGCAAAGGATTGAGCCTACTGACGGGGCACAAGAGGAACAGACGAAAGCGATCGTCCGTACTGAGCCACCTCAGTCTGTAGCTCCCACGTCATGTCGTCCTGCATTTGTCTCATAGTTAAGTATACACTACATAGGCACTCATGTTCACTATGCTCTAAATAAAGTACGTACCGCTGACTATCTGGACTCTAGTGTGGACTGGCTAGGGTAAATCTCATCGTCATGTGCGTGTGGAATGGGATGTAGCCATGTCATCGACATGTACCTCTGTAAGTATCCGTGGAATAGCTCCATATCAAATGGGCTAGCGTCCCACACTTGTGTCCGTGCATTCTGCCACTCGTTGACTTTAATCGCAACCCGTTGGAGCCATTGAGTGGCGGTCTTGTTAGTTTTCCAAGAGTACCTGTCATTAGAATTTGTTAGACCATCATTAAAGAACGGAGATGAAGTATAAGACACATTCCTGATGTACATATATTTACTTACGTGGGCACGAGATCTGGAAGGGGAACATCCGGACGTGGGGGATCTACCATCTGGCAAAGACCGAACTGCCGTATGACTCTCTATTGAGACATCTCTTCAACTAGGCAATCGAAGATGATCTTCGATTTAGTCAGCCAGTACTCTCGATCTCTAGTGCACATGATAGATAACCCGCCGGGATATCGTTCGTGTCTGCCTGCAGGGTGTACGGCTCCCAAATCACGACATCCTCTTTCAGTGTGTCGAACTGCTCGTTGAACGATGGATAGCATCTAACGACTTGCCCTCCCGTGAAACGACATTGCATGACAAAATAGTTGTTAGTATCCTTCATATTGTAGTACCAGAAGTGCAATTTGTAGGGGTTCGTATCATGGAAAAAAAAAGTTACCGCATGCACACAAACAAGCCAAGATCTATCCACTAGATTGTAGCAACGAGTCGATAGAAGCACTCACCCTCGAAGATTCCAAAGCGGTTAACGAGAGAAGATTCTCGTGGGTGATGTAGTTGTACACATGCCGATCTCAAGATCGCGTAGACGATCCTTCTGGCGCTGCGTTCTGGCAGCGCTTCCGCAGTCGGTCACACGTTCGGTACTCGATGAAGACCTTCCTCTCCCTTGTTCCAGCAGGCAGCGGAGGTTGTAGTTCTCCCCTCGCGATTCCGGCAGCACGACGGCATGGTGTCAGAAGTAGAGGGAAGATCCCGCAGGGCTTTGCCTAAGCAGGTGCGAGTTAGGTGGATCTAGGGTTTCCCGGTGATCTAGGGTTTAGAAGACAGGGAGGAGGAGGAGGTGTCGGCGGCGTGGCGGCGGCTTGGGTGCGGCGGTGGCGGCGAGGGTGTGGGGAGGGCTTGGCTCTTGTGTGTTTGGGGCAGCCCTCCCCCACTTTTTATGAGAGGGGGGCAACCTTGGGAGGGGAGGGTTTGAATCCAAACCCAAACCCAAGTTGGATTGAGAGAAGGACTCTTTCCTTCTTCCACTAGGAAACCATTGTTCCAGTTTGACTTTTCAAACCTCCCGTTTGACTTTCAATTTAGAGCTTTAATTCTCTCTTGCAAATGTCCAAACCAAGTGACCTAGGATATGATCCAATCATTCCACTTACCCATGACACATTCATGGACCATTCCCCTTCCAGTCTGGTGAACCTTCTAGAACCTTCTAGAACCTCTCCGATGAAAACATCGAAATCATTCCCGAATTCCAGAATCGGACTTTCCTTATATGAATCTTATTCTCCGGACCATTCCAGATCTCCTCGTGATATCCCGGATCCCATCCGAGACTCTGAACAACATTCGGTATCCCTACTAACATTCCATATCTACTAAACAACATCCAATCCTTAAGTGTGTTTCCCTACGGTTCGTGAATTATGCAGACATGATCGAGACACTTCTCCGATCAATAACCAATAGAGGAATCTAGAAATTCATATGGCTCCCACATATTTCTATGATTACTCTATGATCGAATGAACCACTTACATACGATACCAATTTCCCTTTGTCTCACGATAGTTTTCTTATCCGAGGTTTGATCGTCGGTATCTCTCCATACCTAGTTCAACCTCGTTACCGATAAGTACTCTTTTCTTGTTCCCGTGATATGTGATCCCTTGTGATCCAGTCACATGCTTGCAAGCTAATTGGATGACATTCCACCGAAAGGGCCCAGATTATATCTATCCGTCATATGGATGGACAAATCCCACTCTTGATCCATGTGCATCAACACATACTTTCCGAACACTCAATGCCACCTTTATAGCCACCCAGTTACGGTGTAGTGTTTGATGTCATCAAAGCATCCTTCCGGTGATGGTGATTAGCATGATCTCATGGTCAAAGGAATTAGGTTACTATGTATCAGAAAGCTTATAGCAAACGAACTATTGAAATGACTTGATCTTAATGCTACGCTTATCTATAGGAGTATGTACATCATACCATTCTCCTAATGATATGATCTTGTTGTTAATAACATCTCAATGTTCATGATCAAGAAACCACGATCGTCTATTAACCAACAAGCTAGTATTATATAGAGGCTTTACCAGGGACTCTAATTTAGTTTACAAATCACACAAGTATTAATGTTTTCGGTTAATACTATTATAGCATGAATGCAAACATTTATCATAAACACAAAGATATAATAATAACCACTTTTATTATTGCCTCTAGGGCATATCTCCAATAGTCTCCCACTTTCACTAGAGTCAACTAATCTAGATTACATGGTAAATATACCGAACACCCATGGCGGTTTGGTGCTGGTCATGTTTTGCCCTCAGAAGAGGTTTAGTCAACGGATCCGCCACATTCAGATCTGTGTGTACTTTGCAAATCTTTATGTCACCATCTTGGACATGCTCTCGAATAGCATGAAAACGTAGCTTGATGTGCTTCAGCTTCTTGTGTGACCTTGGTTCTTGCACATTGGCTATGGCGCCCATGTTATCACAGTAGATAGACATTGGGTCCAGCGCACTTGGAACCACACCGAGCTCTGTAATGAACTCCTTCATCCATATCGCTTCTTGTGAAGCCTCCGAAGCATCTATGTATTCCAATTCAGTTGAAGATCTCGCCACAACGCTTTGCTTTGCACTCCTCCAGCTAACTGCTGCACCATTCAAAGTAAATACATATCCAGATTGAGATTTAGAATCATCCGGATCGGTGTTCCAACTAGCATTGGTGTAACCATTAACAATGAGTTGTTCATCACCTCCATAAGAAAGAACCATATCCTTAGTTCTTCTCAAGTACATAAGGATGTTTTTGACCGCTGTCCAATGATCCACTCCTGGATCACTTTGATATATGCTAGTTAAACTAACAACATATGCAATGTCGGGTCTAGTACATAGCATGGCATACATAAGAGATTCTATGGCTGAGGCATATGGTGTCTTACTCATCCTTTTTCTATCTTCTGCCGTTACAGGACTTTGAGTTTTACTCAAGGTCGTATTGGGCAACATGGGCAAGAACCCTTTCTTGCTATCTTCTATTCCAAACCTCTTTAGAACTTTGTCCAAATATGTACTCTGTGACAATGGTACTAGGCGTCTCGATCTATCTCTATAAATCTTTATGCCTAATATGTAAGCTACTTCGCCAAGATCTTTCATTGAAAAACTATTACACTGTGTTTGGTTGCACTAAATTGGGCATGGAATTAAGGAATTGGAATTTGGGCCTCTAATTCCGGTGTTTGGATGGACTAAGAATCACGCATGGGAAATTGGAACCAATTCCACGCGAGGCAGGTCGTGTGTGAAACTTGCGTGGGCCAATTCGGAGCTCCGGACCTCGAAAACGCCTAGGAATTGGTACCGCTTGCTTTCCACTACTCACGACCCATCTCTCTCGCGACTCCTCCCTCGCCCGCGACCTGGACATCAATGGCGGTGGCGCAGGTATTGGCTCTGTTCTCTGTACCCGCCCTCTCCTTTCCATCTCCCCATCTCCACCCCACCCGTTCCATCTCCCCTGGTTGCGAGCCCTGTCCATGGCCTCTCTCTGGCCGTCCCCATCCCAGCCTTATGAACCCTAAATCATGGAGATGGGCAGTCCGATGGTGGAAGGGTCAAAAGCGCCGTTGAAAGGGTGAATAGCGACGGCGGACTGGTGACCGTGTGCTGTTCTGGGCCTATTTTTTTGTCCATCTTCTTCCTAGTGATTCCTCCAATCAAATTTCTTGGTGTTCTATGTCAGATTCCAAGGATATTTCGTGAGATCTGAGTCCAATTGAGTACAAAGAAGCTTCACGGAAGATGTTCCAACAGACCGTTGACATGTTTACTGTTGATTCAGAGGTGATTGCTCCCATACCTTGTGATAATATGGTTGTGGTGGCTAGTGTGAATATGGTTGTGGATGTGATTTCTTATTCAGACACACAAATGTTTCAGTCCATGATCTATTTCTTCTTGTTGTCTTCTGTTTGCCCGAGAAAGCCCGAGTTAACAGTTTGAACTACTTTGAATTGCTGTCTCACTGATGAAATATTGTTCCCAGATTTTACCTTGTTTGCAAGGTACGTTGGTTTGTTACAATCTACTGATGGTGGTGCCAAGTGGACAGCCAGAATGATATGGTGCTAACCTGGAGCCTCTAAGTTCTTCTTTAAGGGGTCAACGGTCTTGAGCAGCTCGGCTTTTCTTGAGCAGGGGGCTTATTTGACCTAGTCTATTGTGTGAGCAGCTCGGCTTTTCTTCTGAGATCGAGCATCAGGATCATATCAGAGTTTGTTGTAACCTGGTTGTTGCCTTAATTAGTTAGGCTATATCTTGTTTCTTTTGTTACACAAAATTGTGTGAAAATAATATAGTAGTATATAAAAAATATACACATAATATTTCTCATACATGTACACAAGTTTATATTGTCCAAACACAATAATGAATCAAATTCTATGATTTGTACATCCAAACAGGAATTATAATTGGGTATCGCCCTTCAATTCCAACATCAAATTCCAAGCATACCAAACAAGAGAATTTGAATTGGAAGTTAATTCATTTCCACCTTAGATTTGGAATTTCACCACAATTCAATTCCAAGCTACAATTCAGTGCATCCAAACACAACGTTATTCAAATAATCCTTGACACTATTAAGAAGTTCTACATCATTCCCAATCAACAATATGTCATCTACATATAGTATTAAGAATGCTACAAAGCTTCCACTCACTTTCTTGTAAATACAAGCTTCTCCATAAGTTTGTATAAATCCAAAGCTTTTGATTACCTTATCAAAACGTTGATTCCAACTTCGGGATGCTTGCTTTAATCCATATATGGACCGTTGAAGTTTGCATACCTTGTTAGCATCTTTAGGATCGACAAAACCTTTGGGTTGCATCATATACAACTCTTCATCAATGTCTCCATTGAGGAACGCCGTTTTGACATCCATCTGCCATATCTCATAATCATAATATGCAGCGATTGCTAACATAATCCTCACAGACTTTAGCTTCGTCACTGGTGAGAAAGTCTCATCGTAGTCAACTACTTGAATTTGTCGAAACCCTTTTGCGACAAGTCGAGCTTTATAGACAGTAACATTACCATCAACATATGTTTTCTTCTTGAAAATCCATTTGTTCTCGACAGCCTTCCGGCCATCCGGTAAGTCCACCAAAGTTCATACTTGGTTTTCGTACATGGATCCAATCTCGTATTTCATGGCTTCTTGCCATTTATTGGAATCTGGGATCATCATCGCTTCCTCATATGTCGCAGGGTCATCGGTGTTGTCCACCAACATGACACTCATAACGGGATCATACCAATCAGGAGTGGTACGAGTTCTCGTTGACCTGCGAGGTTCTGTAGTTACTTCAACTGAAGTTTCATGATCAACATCACTAGCTTCCTCTCTTATTGGTGTAGGCGCCACAAGAACTACTTCCGGTGATGCGCTACTCGCAAGTTCGAGAGAAGGTTCAACAACCTCGTCGAGTTCTACTTTCCTTCCAGTCACTTCTTTCGAGAGAAACTCCTTCTCTAGAAAGGATCCATTCTTGGAAACGAAGATTTTGCCCTCGGATCTATGATAGAAGGTATACCCAATAGTTTCCTTTGGGTATCCTATGAAGACGCATTTTTCCGCTTTGGGTTCAAGCTTGTCGGGCTGTAACTTCTTTACATAAGCTTCGCAACCCCAAACTTTAAGGAACGACAATTTAGGTTTCTTCCCAAACCATAATTCATACGGTGTTGTTTCAACAGATTTAGATGGTGCCCTATTTAAAGTGAATGTGGCTGCTTCTAATGCATAACCCCAAAACGATAGAGGTAAATTTGTAAGTGACATCATAGAACGAACCATATCTAAGGGAGTTCGATTATGACGTTCAGACACACCATTACGTTGTGGTGCTCCCGACGGTGTCAATTGTGAAAGTATTCCGCATTTCTTCAAATGCTCGCCAAACTCGTAACTTAGATATTCACCTCCACGATCAGATCGTAGAAATTTAATCTTCTTGTTACGTTGATTCTCTACCTCACTTTGAAATTCCTTAAACTTCTCAAAAGTTTCGGACTTATGTTTATACCCATATCTACTCAAGTCATCCGTGAAGGTAAGAACATAACGATAACCACCGCGCGATGCTACAATCATTGGGCCACATACAACGGTATGTATGATTTCCAATAATTCTGTAGCTCGCTCCATCATACCAGAAAATGGAGTCTTAGTCATTTTACCCATTAGACATGCTTCGCATCTTTCAAGTGATTCAAAATCAAGTGATTCAAGAAGTCTATCGGAATGGAGTTTCTTCATACGCTTCACTCCAATGTGACCAAGACGACAGTGCCACATATAGGTCGAGTTATCGTTCAATTTCAAATGTTTAGCTTCAATGTTATTGATATGTGTATTACTAAAATCGGGATTCAATAAGAATATACCATCTATCAAAGGTGCATGTGCATAAAACATATTACTCATATAAATCGAACAACCATTATTCTCGGATTTAAACAAGTAACGTTCTCGCAATAAACATGATCCAGATATAATGTTCATGCTCAACGCAGGCACCAAATAACAATTATTTAAGTATAAAACTAATCCCGATGGTAGATGAAGAGGTAGCGTGCCGACCGCGATCACATCAATATTTGATCTATTTCCAACGCGCATCGTCACCTCGTTCTTCGCTAGTTTCTGTCTATTCTACAGCACCTGTTTCGAGTTACAAATATGAGCAACCGAACCAGTATCAAATACCTAGACACTACTACGAGTACTAGTGAGATACACATCAATAACATGTATATCGAATATACCTTTCTTCTTGATGTTGTCGTTCTTCAAATCCGCCAAGTACTTAGGGAAATTCCACTTACAGTGACCTTCTCCCTTGCAGTAAAAGCACTTAGTATCAGCCTTAGGCCTAACCTTGGTCTTCTTCGCCGGCATTGTAACTTTCTTACCGCCCTTCTTGAAGTTACCCTTTTTCTTAGACTTGCCTTGCTTCTTGAATTTGGTGGTCTTATTGACCAACAACACTTGGTGATCTTTCTTGATCTCCACTTCTGCAGACTTAAACATGGAGAAGAGTTCAGGCAACGACTTGTCCATGTTTTGCATATTGTAGTTCATCACAAAGTTCTTGTAACTTGGTGGTAGTGATTGGAGGACACGGTGAATCCCCAAAGCATTAGGAATTACTATACCCAAGCTTTGAAGCTTGCTTGCGTCGACATCTTAAGCACATGCTGACTGACGGAGCTGCCCTCTTCCATCTTGCAGTTAAAGAACTTTTCAGAAGCCTCATAACTCTCAACTGCCGCGTGAGCCTCAAATATCATTTTGAGTTTATAGACAATATCATGTGGGTCATGGTTCTCAAACCTTTTCTAAAGCTCCGATTCCAAACCATACAAGATAGCACACTGAACTGTGGAGTACTGATTCTTCCGAGTGAGGAAAACATTCTTTACCTCATCGGTAGCATCAGCTGCAGGTGGGTCACCCAGTGGTGCATCTAGCACATAGGTCAAATTACCAGCATTGAGCACAATCCTCAAATTGCGGAACCAATTCGCGAAGTTGCTTCCATTGTTTTTCAACTTTTCTTTCTCTAGGAACGCATTAAAATTGATGGTAGGGGCCGCCATTGATCTACAACATAATTGCAATAGTTTAGACTAAGTTTATAACAAATTGAGTTCTAATTAATAGTTAAATTAATCTAGTTGAACTCCCACTCAAAAGAATATCCCTCACATTGTTTTAGTGATCACACGAACCAAATCCACCACATAAAAACCGATCATCACCAGAGTTGATGTAGCTTCAATGGCGAACAATCAACATGTTCATCATATCTACTATATGACTCATGCTTTACCTTTTGGTGATCCGTGTTCCGAGACCATGTCTGTACATGCTAGGCTCATCAAGATCAAACCTTAGTTTCCGCCTGAGCAAATCTGGCTTGCTCACGTTGTATACACTCGCAGAATCTAACACACCCGATCATCACGTGGTGCTTCGAAACAACGAGCTTTAGCAACGGTGCTTACTAAGTATGAACACTTTAAAACTTGAAATTTTGTGCTTGAGGGATCATCTTATAATGCTACCGTCGCGAACTAAGCAATACAAGATGCATAAAAGGATTAACATCACATGCAATTCATAATATGTGATATGATATGGCCTTTATTCTTGTGCTTCCGATCTCCATCTTCAAGCACGAACATGATCTCCATCATCACCGGTTTGGCGTCAAGGTCAATGGCGCCGCTTCATGGTTGTCGTCCACCAGCATCAACTATTACAACTACTTTGAATAGACACGCAGGTCTTAACGAAATTAAAAGACAACCATATGGCTCCTGTCGGTTGCTGACTTACAATAAGGAACATTGCATACATCATATATAATCACAATCATGGCCATATCACATCACAACACACCCCTGCAAAACAACGTTAGACGCCTCTAACTTTCTTTGCATGTTTTACGTGGTTTGGGGCTTTCAATAAGTGTCGTTCTAACTTACGAACAAGAACCACAACATTGATACTAGTATTGCCAATCACCCGTTGTAAATTGAATCTTAACTATGTTGGGAGAAATAGGCACCCGCAAAGCCACTTACGCAATACAAGTTGCATGTAAAGCGTGGAGCAAGTCTTATGAACAATGTCATGTAAGGTTAGCCTGGGCCGCTTCATACCACCATCCTGCAAGATGCAAACTACACAAGAAGCAATCGACAACAAAAGCATCAATGCCCACAATGACCATTGTGTTATACTCCTGCAACAGATCTACATATAGACACGGCTCTGATACCACTGTAGGGGTTCGTAGCATGGAAAACAAAAAATTTCTACCGCATGCACACAAACAAACCAAGATCTATCTACTAGATTATAGCAACGAGTCGATAGAAGAACTCACCCTCAAAGATTCCAAAGCGGTTAACGAGAGCAGATTCTCGTGGGTGATGTAGTCGTACACTTGCCGATCTCAAGATCGCGTAGACGATCCTTCCGGCGCTGTGTTCCGGCAGTGCTTCCGTAGTCGGTCACACGTTCGGTACTCGATGAAGACCTTCCTCTCCCTTGTTCCAGCAGGCAACGGAGGTTGTAGTTCTCCCCTCGCGATTCCGGCAGCACGACGACATGGTGTCGGAAGTAGAGGGAAGATCCCGCAGGGCTTCGCCTAAGCCGGTGCGGGTTATGGTGGATCTAGGGTTTCCTGGTGATCTAGGTTTTAGAATACCGGGAGGAGGAGGAGGTGTCGGCGGCGTCTAGGGCGGCGGAGACGAGGCGGCGACGACGCGGCGGCGGCGGCTGGCGGCGGCGGCGAGCGGCGACGTCGTGGCGGCGGCACGGGTGTGGGGAGGGCTTGGCTCTTGTGTGTTTGGGGTAGCTCTCCCCCTCTTTTTATGAGAGGGGTGGCAGCCTTGGGAGTGGAGGTTTTGAATCCAAACCCAACCCCAAGTTGGATTGAGAGAAGGACTCTTTCCTTCTTCCACTAGGAAACCATTGTTCCAGTTTGACTTTTCAAACCTCCCGTTTGACTTTCAATTTAGAGCTTTAATTCTCTCTTGCAAATGCCCAAACCAAGTGACTTAGGATATGATCCAATCATTCCACTTACCCATGACACATTCATGGACCATTCCCCTTCCAGTCTGGTGAACCTTCTAGAACCTTCTAGAACCTCTCCGATGAAAACATCGAAATCATTCCCGAATTCCGGAATCAGACTTTCCTTATATGAATCATATTCTCCAGACCATTCCGGATCTCCTCGTGATATCCTGGATCCTATCCGAGACTCCGAACAACATTCGGTACCCCTACTAACATTCCATATCTACTAAACAACATCGAATCCTTAAGTGTGTCTCCCTACGGTTCGTGAATTGTGCGGACATGATCGAGACACTTCTCTGATCAATAACCAATAGAGGAATCTGGAAATTCATATGGCTCCCACATATTTCTATGATTACTTTGCGATCGAATGAACCACTTACATACGATACCAATTTCCCTTTGTCTCACGATAGTTTACTTATCCGAGGTTTGGTCGTTGGTATCTCTGCATACCTAGTTCAACCTCGTTACCGATAAGTACTCTTTTCTCGTTACCATGATATGTGATCCCTTGTGAGCCAGTCACATGCTTGCAAGCTAATTGGATGACATTCCACCGAGAGGGCCCAGAGTATATCTATCCGTCATATGGATGGAAAAATCCCACTCTTGATCCATGTGCCTCAACACATACTTTCCGAACACTCAATGCCACCTTTATAGCCACCCAGTTACGGTGTGGTGTTTGATCTCATCAAAGCATCCTTCCGATGATGGTGATTAGCATGATCTCATGGTCGAAGGAATTAGGTTACTATGTATCAGAAAGCTTATAGCAAACAAACTATTGAAATGACTTGATCTTAATGCTACGCTTATCTATAGAAGTATGTCCATCATACCATTCTCCTAATGATATGATCTCGTTGTTAATAACATCTCAATGTTCATGATCGAGAAACCATGATCATCTATTAACCAACAAGCTAGTATTATATAGAGGCTTTACCAGGGACTCTTTTATGTTTACAAATCACACAAGTATTAATGTTTCCGGTTAATACTATTATAGCATGAATGCAAACATTTATCATAAACACAAAGATATAATAATAACCACTTTTATTATTGCCTCTAGGGCATATCTCCAACACAATTTATTAAGACATTACACTGACCTTGCGACGGGTCCAGTGAGTGTCAAATATAGGCAAGTCAATTTGCTCTTCGTCTAACAGTAGGTCAGACTGGTAGACAATTGTTTCATGTTCCTGGTTGCCGACTATTTGGTTGACACTTACTTCTGGACGGTCGATAGGGAACCTCTCCTTGACCACAGTTGCAGCAACAATGGGTATCTTAGCAAGGCAGAATTGTACTTGGTTAACTGGCAAGTATTGCACATACCTCCGTACGTAGCTGCTAAGACAGCTGAACCCCAACTCTGTCTTCCTGGCACGTTGCCTGCGCGATACCTCTAGCAAAATGGATGTATCACACACTAATGGTCGACACGTGGTTCTTAGTGAACATCACCTTTCCGAGCAGCCACATAATGTATGCCTCCTGGCTGCGTGTAATCTATGGCGCATTCATCGGAGTGGCTGGGAACCCAAACCTCTAGATCTGCATTGGCAAATAGAACAATTATCAGTACCTGATACTGCTCCAACCAAATAGAACAAATATGAATAAATGAAACACACCTGATACTGCTCCAACCATCCGAATTTTGGCCCATTATTGTCATTAGAAAAGGCTTGAGCTCCATTACGGATGCCAAAGAACCGTTGGACCATGTCTTGGGCCCAATTTGCCAGTGGATTCACTGGGCCTATGGGCACGCCAACCAATGTAAGTCCCAGCAAGTACGAGACGTGCTAAAGGGTAGGAGCCATGTCTCCCCATCGAAAATGGAAAGTGTGAGTCTCGGGCCTCCGTCGATCCACCAAGCACGTGAGCAAAGACGAGCCGTAGTGTAGGCGACTAGTCTGGAACCCAAGGTGTCGCCCTTCTATCTTCTCCATACGAGTGGCCTCAACCAAACGAACAAATGGTAAGAGCCCAGCCCACTTCAATCTGCATATGGAGATAACACAACAATTTAGTTACTCTGGCCCATAAATATTCCAACAATAAGAGAAATAAATGTCACATGCCTTTGAAGACAATCAGGGTGTATGTACCAGTTCGACATGGGAGTGTGAGTCACTAGGTGCTTTGAGGTCCTCGTGTTAGCATCCAGTACCGTCGACCGGTGCTTTCTATCCATGTCAGTATTCAGCAAAGATCCTGCCATCTGCACATTACAAATTCAAGACATAGTTCTACACTTGTTACAAATTTAAGACATAGTTCCACACTTGTTACAAATTTAAGATATAGTTCCACACTTGTTACAAATTTAAGACATAGTTTCACACTTGTTACAAATTTAAGACATAGTTCCACACATATTACAAATTTAAGACATAGTTCCACACATATTACACATCTAGGTTCTTCCTCTGCCTCTTCTTCCTCGGTTGCCACGTCCACAAGGAGCAGCTCCACCAGTCCCGAAGATGTGGCAACTGGTGTCTATATGACCAAATTGATTACATGGAAAACATTGCCTAGTAGGGCCTCCGGCTTCAGATTCATCCATATCATTACGGATGCAGACACATTGTCGCCTTCCTCTTCCTGTCCGCATCAGTTCAGGATCTGGGATATAAACCCTTTCACCTGGATTTACTTTGTTGAAATTTCCCCATGCCCTATATCCCATCATCTCACCTATCCACGTATTAATCACCGCCTCCTTAAGGAAATAAGGAGACACAAACGAGATCGCATTCGTACCCATCAGCCCGCATGCAGCTAGTACATGCGAGCAAGGAAGATACAACAGCTTGGGTTTATTGCACGTGCACTCACACGTTGGCCAGGCTTCGTTGCCTATCCTCACCTCCTATGTCTTTACCTCTTCTCCAGTTCCGACCTGGTTGGAAGGGAGGCGTACCTCGAACCTTCTTTCCTGATTACCAATGGCAACGACATGCATGGACTGAGCCTTCTCCATCTTGGCATCCATGTAATGCATGATCTTTGAACAATACCTCGTGTTTGGGTTGTTCATGATATGCATCTGAGCCATCTGGAGTCTGTCTCTGAAGTACTTCAGAGTTCTGGTAAAAATACACTCCACAATGGCTGTTAATGGCAGAGCCCTGCTTCCTCTCAAGACGAAGTTGTAAGTTTCAGCCATATTTGTAGTCATGATGCCAAACCTAGCACCATGAGTGTCATGAAGCAGATAGCACCTCTCTACAGGCTCGTGTTGTATCCATTCCTAAAAAAATTTAATCCTTATGCCAGGCCTTCTCCTAGTACCGGGTTGGTCAAATCCTGGCAAGTCACAAAGGGCAATGGGTTCTTCCTCTGGTGGTGCTGCTCCTGTTGTTGCCTGTGCAGCTAACGCCGCTGCATGAGCCGCGACCGCTGCTGCTCTAGATGCTCTCCTTCGAGTCACATGTTTTTAGTGAAGTCATCAAGATAGCCACGACACTTGATGTACTTCCACTCTTGGTTCTGCTTGCAAAGCTTCTTGAATAGGTTCATAAGGGCCTTGTTCCTGAACTATGAGAAAAGGTTGGTCCCTAGATGCCGCATGCACCAACGACTCTACATGTCCAGCCATGGAGTTACTTCATCAGGAGTGGGTTGTGTGAGCTTCTTTATCCCGCTTAGTATACTTGGATGCCTATCATGAAGGACGCATACATTCGGTGTATCTCTCACAATTGCTATCTTCAGCTGCCTAAAAAACCATACCCAACTCTCGGTGTTCTCGCTCTCCACGAAAGCAAGTGCAAGTGGAACAACTTGATTGTTTCCATCTTGACCTATGGCAGTCAATATCTGACCCCTGTACTTGCCAGTGAGAAATGTACCATCCACATAGATGACTGGTCGACAGTGAGTGAAAGCTTCTATGCATATAGCAAATGAGAAGAACACTCGATGAAGCACCCTCAAATTAGGTTCATGTGGCAACGTAAAGTGTTAGATGTCCACGTAGGTGCCTAGATTTCTAGCCTGCAGTGTTTGGAGCATCCTAACAAAACAGTCGTACCCGTCTCGAAACGAACCAAACCTTGCCTCCAGTGCCCTCTTCTTAGTCCTCCAAGCCTTCCCGTATAAAATATTTTAGCGGAATCTGACAGAAAATTTGTTGATGATAGCTTTCACCCCCATGGCTTTGCCCTCCACTATCTCTATGTATAAAAGTCTAGCCATGAGGGTTGACGTGAGGTTACTATGGTCCTGAAGGACACTGTCAAGTTCACATGTGTGCATCACAACATCGGTGACCTTCCAGTTTGTGTCATACCTAGGGACATGGGCATGCACCCTTGTAGGACATCCGGATACCTCGCAAACCAATGTTAAATATTGTTGTGATGACACCTTCATTTTGAAGACCCGTTGCATGGACATTGACCACTCAACGATTGCTTCCTGCAGATGTCTCTTGCTAGGATATAATGCACCCAGAGAGATGTTCGCGTGATACTGCCACGCCGAATCATGCCCATCGTTCACAGTCATTGCTGCTGTGTTGTTATTATTCCATGATGCCGGAATAGGTTGGGCGATCTCTTCTTGATCAGACTCGCCATAATCATTAGCCGTTTAACTGTTTCCTTCTGAGTCTTCGGCTTCCATATGATGTTGCAACAAACCATCATATATCTCGTCCTCATCAGCTTCGCCACTGAATATGTCTTCCCCTAATCCTTAACCACCGTCCTCCGATACATAACCATCACCCCCGGTGTGTGCATAGCTATTGTGACCTGATTCATAACCGCCCCACCCTCTTGGCCCTGACTACTCTGGCCTTGATAGTTGCTACCGTCCTGGGCTTCACTGCTCTGGCCATGATCATAATCACCTCCAGCATGACCGGTCTGACTACTCTGGCCATGATCATACGTGGCCTCTTTGACCACGGGTATCACTAAGAGACTGGGGTTAACTACTCTTTTCTGGCAAGCTTGCACAAATTTGACCCATTTATGTTGCGTTTCTATTGGCCTTAAATAAAAATTAGAGGTTTGCCTTAACTTAGTCCATAAAGCATGCACACCGACAGTATGGGTCGGAGGGAGCCCTAAACGATCACATAACCAATCCTTCAACTGAGTAACGAGCACTATTTCAAGATTCTGAAGCACTTCATCCATAAAATTAAACTCGCTCAAATCAAATCCATGCTGGTTTATTCTGACAAAACCAGCACCATAGAAGAACCTAAATACTACATTATTTGACATGACTTTTGACCTAAAAAAATACCGAAAATAGTCAAACACACGTACATTGACACATAATACTCTATAAACATCTTGCATCTAACAGACCCCATCAATGGCTACCTGTAAACATACACAGATGACTGCAATTAGCAAGAAATTAGGGTTTACCCTTAAAGCATACAAAGTTCTGCCGTGCAGCATCCTTCGGTCAATGGATCGGCACCTCCACCATGCAGCTTCCTCAAGCCCCAACACCAGCCTTCACCATAGCCATTGCTCAACAAGAACACTACCAAATCCCTCCACCAAAACGACTCAAATCACTACACCAGGCTATCCCATTAGTAGATCAGGACTCTACTAGCTTGCTAATATGTTACAGCACCGAGTTTGGATAAAACTCTGGGCTAAAAATCGATACAACACCTAGTGCAAACGAGAGCAAGCAAGAGGGAAAGAGGAAGAACAGCGAGAGAGAGGAGGACGACGACGGGCCGACACTGAGCTATAAGCTAGGGGTGCATCATTCAACAGACAAACCCACCTTCGTCTTTCCAAAAGACAAGCATGTGCTGCTCCCCTTGTTGGCCGACAGCGTCAAGCGCTGGTCGTCTTTTCGAGTAAAGACAACCGCGGTCGACTTTTGAAGTAAAGATGACCGGACTGTCGTCTTTTGAATTAAAAAACCCGTACAGTCGTTTTTGAAAAGACGACGGACCGCTAGATTTGCAAATTTTTCATTTTATGTATTATTTATAAAATTGAATAAAAAGGTATTATTTAAAAAATATTAGCCGACTTGTATACTCTGCGCCGGTGGAGTGCGCGAAAGCGTTCACCCCTTCCGGTCGCATCGAGCGTCTGTTCACCGGTGACTCGTGGACAGTGGCTGGAGACGAGCATGCATATGAGGGTGACGTGTGTCCTGCCATGTAGCCACGTAAGTATGGTGCATTTCCTCGGCGGTAACTTCTAGCAAATCCTGGAGGCTTCGGAATATCATCTAGAGTATCTCTAGCACACAACATAAAAAGGCCCAAACTTAGAAATTCGTTTTTTATCTTTTTTTTACCTGAACAGAGCATGTAATCGTCATCCTGTCCGTAAAATTTCTTCTATCGAGCTAAAGAAATCCTCCCTCTATTTTAGGTGTGGGTGATACCCCCTCCCCTCGCGACGCTCCCCAGGGCGTCGCCGAGGGGACTTCAGTCGCCGCTAGAGGCCCCATTGAAAGGATCGTATGGGCATCTAGAGGGGGGTGAATAGGTGCTACTTCAAATTTTTTTTTTTCAAATTAAGGTTTGACAATAAGCTAAATTCTCTAGATAATACAACTATGGTGAATTTACCTATATGACAATTATGCAAGGGCTACCACAACACAAAGTAGTAACAAGTGAATAAGGTGTGGTAAGGATAGAAGTAACCGAAAAGTGGACGCGGAGACACAAGGATTTGTTTCCCTAGTTCCTTCCTTTTGAGGGAAAGTACGTCTACGTTTGGAGAGGGGGTGGTTTCAAACCACCAACGACACGAGAGGCCTCGTTCTCCGATGAATCTCACCCTAACGGGATTGATTCACCTTCCACTATATCGGCAACCTTTAAGGTGAAAGCCGGCACCGTTACAAGTTTGGGGCACACATCCACAACTTAATCGGAGGCTCCCAAATACAAGCAAGTTGTCAAAGCAATCAAAGACAAGCTTGTAAGAACCAAAACAAGAACTAGGGTTTCCAAGAAAACACTAGAGCAAAGGGGCCCTCAATGAAATGAGGGGGAAATGAAGATCTCTTTTGGTGAAGTAGTAGATCGGGGCCTCCTCCTTCGATTCCCCAAAGATCAAGGACTTTGGGTGGTTGGATGAGGAGATCTTGAAGATTTGAGTGGCTCCAATGGACTCCAATGGTGGTCTTTGACTTTAATGAGCTGAGCACTTTGTCCCAAGGTAGGTGGAGGGGTATTTATACCCCTCCACGAAATATGGCCGTTGGAGCATTTAATGTACCGGTAGTACCGGTACTCAAGCGGTAGTACCGCTTGCAAGCGGTACTATCGGTCAAGTACCGGACCAGGTACCGGAGGTGCTCCAGTTCTTCAGCATTCTTTAGTTTTGGGCGGTATCGCCCTTGCGGTACTACCCCCAAGCGGTAGTACCGGTCGTAGGAAGCGGTCCTACCGGTTTGGGCGGTAGTACCGGTCCCAAGTACCGCTTGGTATTGACCAAAACGGAGAGGGGTGAGTGCTAGTCAGTATGCCCCGGTACTGCTGAGCGGTACGACCGTCTCAAGCGGTAGTACCGCTTGTACCAAGCGGTACTACCAGTTGGACCGGTAGTGCCGCTCCGTGGTACCGGGGGGTACTGACTAGCACACACCTTTATCAGCTTTGGTCAGTGCCAACCGGTACTGGAACCGGTAGTACTGGTGTCAAGCGGTAGTACCGGTCGTAGTTCCGGTAGTACCGGTTGGCACAGAGGTTTTTGCAAGGGGAATTGATATGCCATTATTTGTGCCACCTCTTATCAAATCTGTGATGAACTTAGCACACAGTTAAACCGATAAGTGTGTTGTTATCAAACATCAAAATCAGAGGGATAGAAAAATGCTCTTTCAATCTCCCCCTTTTTGGTGTTTGATGACAATACACTTTTGCAAGATGATTTTAATAGTAAGCATATGATATTTGTAAAATAGAGACGGGACTCCCCCTAGATGTGTAGAAACAAACCTCCCCCTCTATTTTACAAACCCAACATGGGTGCACAAATATGGATACTAGCATTTGAAAAACATACCTTTGCACAACACATGTGATGAGGAATATATAGACAATAGATACCGCATAACATCACAAGATGGATCCAATGAAATAAACCACATAGTCTCATACGATGGATCCATGAAATAGCCACGTAGTAACCACATAGTCTCACACGACATAAACACATAGTTTCACACATAAATAGAGGGAAATCGAAGTTCACAAGCAATAAAAGGATCCAAGAGAAGAACGAGCTTGTGACTTCCCATGAAACACTCGTGCCTAAAGTGCAACTTCTCCCCCTTTGGCATCAAGAGGCCAAAAAGGGACAAGTGCAAAACTACCGTCCCAACGGTCAATCATCCTCCTCCTCCTCCTCATCCTCAAGGTCCTCCTCATCCTCATAAGTGGGTGGGGCGCGGTGCGAGGAAGAGACATCATCGTCCCAACGGCTGTGCTGAGAGATCCACTGATCTTCTGGAGTGATGTTGTTCTCGGACCCCTCGGAGATGGTCAAACCTTGAGCAAACATTATTTCCTTCTGCCGAGCACTGGCTTTCTTGGCATACACATGCGCCTCATACATGCGCTTCTAGTTGTCAACCTAGAAGCAGAAGATCTTCTTGAGCTTGACCTCCATCCTTTTGGCCCAAGAGGGCTTAGCATTATTGCGACGAGAGACAACATAATCAGCGTCATGACCACTGTCAGCATCCTCAGAGTCATCCTCATCCTCCTCACCCGCTGCAACACGAGGTTTAGCATGGGTCTTGATCTTGAGTGCCTTTGGCCTGTGCACAATGAGAGAGCGAGTGGAGAGAGTCCTAGCAATGACGGGGCACTTTGACACAATAAGGGCCATAATATAAGGAGCAGATGGTGGAACCCTCCGAGTGTGTGCAGCAGCAACCATTTCATTCCATATGAAGTCTGTCACATCAAGAGGATTGCCTGATTCTCGGTTGAGGAAGGTGTTGAACAACAAGTCAACAGAGAACCCATGTATCTCATCCTTGTTGCCCGCACGAGGAGCAACAGTCTCACGGAAAATGCGATGGAGAATGTCATATGTGGGGAGTAGATCCTTGATCTTGCCAGCAACCCCACGGCCTCGAATATACAAAGGTGTAAGAACATCCTTTTTGTAGGGATGCTCCCGCATGTGACAGCGAAAACCACAAGGAACGTCCCAGCCGCGATCTTCATACCCCAAGATTGCAGCAAACTCCGCAAGTGTGGCTTCCTTGACAGCACCTTGAGTCATCCAGGTAATCTTCCGAGTGCGGCCATTGTGGAAATGTGCAGTGGCATAAAACTGGCAAATAAGGAGGGGGTCATAGTCATACTGAAACTCCATAATGGGGAACAAGCCAAGGTGAGAGCAGATTTCCTTAGCTTCAGCAAAGTAGTCAAGATTCTTGTCAATGTGTCCCATGTCAATCCACTGCTGAGGCACCACCATCTGGATGTTGGTCAAAAGAACCTCATGATAAACACGCTCTTGGAAATCATCATAGAAGAGACTGTCTTCCCTTGCCTCGCTCCGGTTGCGGGAGTATGCATTTTCAATCCGGAGAGCCCTAAACTCCGACTCAGAGATGTCTGACAGTTTCTTTGGCCCAGATGGCCCAGAGCTGAGACTTTTGGTACGCCCAGTGGAAGGGGGGCGAGAGGGAGGGGCGCTGCCACGCCCAGCTGAGCGCTTGGTAACCCCTTCACGACCCCCACGACCACCTCGAGTGGCAGGCAACTTGGAACGGTGTCTTGGCTGTGGTATAACCTCTTCCTCAGACTCCGTCTCTTCCTCAACAATCTCACGGCTAGACTTGGAGCGCTTGCGTGCACCCCGAGAACCACCTGCATCTGTGAAAGCACGAGGGGGGATAGCAAGGGGGTAAGGGCACAAGAATCAAACAGGAGCAAACGAGAGAATCTACAATTTAGGCAGAAAAATGTGGTCAGAGTGGACCGGTACTACCGGACCTGACGACCGGTAGTACCGCTTGCAAGCGGTAGTACCGGAAAAAGTTCCGGTACTACCGGTTGAGCGGCACACAAGCGTCAGATCTGATGGAAATGGCCCAAATTGACGGCATAAAACTGCAAAATAGAAGATTCTACTCGGTAACAAGGAATCATATGGCAGTACAACCTTGCAAATAGTCAATTTCTCCACAAATCTAAGCCAAAACCTAGATCTAATGGGGAAATCAAACAGGGAGAGAAAGGGCGGTTGTACCGGGATCCATGCGGTGGAAAGGAGTGGGAGCCCGCCAAGAGGCCGAATCCAAGGAGAATCCAGAGAGAGGAGGGCGCGACAGGGCTCCGGTGGCTTCAAGGTCTCCGGTGGCGGCGCAGGTTTGAGTGGAGGGCGTGGGGAATAATGAGGCACTGAGGGGTGCCTCTCCCCACGCTTCCAATATATACCTGGAAACCGTCAACCGGTAGTACCGGTTGTTGGAGCGGTACTACCGCTTGTAAGCGGTAGTACCGGTTCCACAACCGGTAGTACCGGTGACCGTAGGACCGGACATGTGGGCGGTAGTACCGTTCCTAGAGCAGTTCTTCCAGGAGCCGACCTGGGAACTTACCAGGTCCGGTAGTACCGCTCGCACATCCGGTAGTACCGGTTCCATCTGATGCCAAAGCCTGGGATCAAGGATGATTCTTGTGCGGATAGAGAGAAGGTTTTCGTGAGGGAGTAAGGAGGCTTGGGTTAAGACAAGTGAGCTGAGAGGCACATGCACTCAAAAAAAATGGAAGAAGCAAATAAACACCAAACTAGAGTGCATGATTCTAAGAACAATGAAGGCAATTCAAATAGATGACAGTCATGAGTGAAAACCAATTCAAATAGATGACAAACACGAGTAAGTACATCAACCTCTCGATTGAGAGGGGGCGGTGGCCTAGGCCACCATATTTGAGTATACTCGGCTTGGCACCACGAAGATATATCTTGGGTCCATTACCGAAACTCATCATTGAGCTCACATATCACAAAATGATATTAAGAGGAAAGATTTTGTTTACTTTGCGCATAATGGGGGAGGGATAGTTGAAATGGATCGTATGGGCACCTAGAGGGGGGGTGAATAGGTGCTAACCAATTTTTTAATACTTTTTCAATTTTAGGCTTGACACAAAGTAAATTCTCTAGATATGCAACTACGAGAATTTCCCTATATGTAACCCTAACTACTAAGCACGTAAAAGAGGAGTGAGGAAACCGTAGTGGAGCACGCGGAGACACAGGGATTTGTTTTACTGCAGTTCCTTCCTTGTTAAGGGAAGTACATCTGCGTCAGAGGGGTGGGCGGTTCTAAGACCACCACGCCACAATAGGCCTCACCCTATTCTCTGATGGATCTCGCCATGAGAGGCCTGATCCACCTTCTCCACTATTGGATCCCTTCGAGGCAGGAACCGGTGCCTTTTACAACACTATCGGGGCACACACCCACAACCGAATTGGGGGATCCCGAGATGACAACAAGCTGCCACAAGAACAAGGTTTATCAATATAAACAAAAACGAGGATCTAGATATTTGCAAGAAATACTTGATCGGAGGTTCTCCAAATGAATGGAGAGGAGATGAAGCACTTGATTGCTAATGATGAAGATCGAGTCCTCCTCCTTCGATTCCCAAAGGGATGGGGCCTTTGGGTGGATCTAGGCGGAGCACTCTTGGATGGAGCTTTCAGATCTGATCTGGTCTTTTTCGTGATGAATCAAGAGTTCTGGCAGGAGGGGGAAGGCTGGCTTAAATACCCCCTCCCTAGATCTGGCTGTTGCACAACTTTGGGGACGGATTATCCGCCCCCTGGGAAAACTCCGCCCCAAGGGCGGATTCTCCGGGGGAAAGTCCGCCCCCCCTCTGGCGCTTGTGCTTGAGGAACTTAGTGGAAATCTTGGGGGGGGGGGATAATCCGGCCCCCTCCTGGGGCGGATTATCCGGCCATGCCGGAAAGTCCGGCAGAAACTCCGCCCCCTCTCCAAAACTCCGCCCCCCTTCTGGGGCTTGCGCCTTCTTGGGCAAAGGGAGGGGCGGATTATCCGCCCCTGGTGGGGCCGGATTATCCACCCCCAAAGGCAGAGTTCTTTTCCCTTTATTCTCAAATAGAGCTGCAACACTTCAACACACATTAAATGATCCTTGGTATTGTTATCTAACACACAAAACACTAGGGATTAATAAATGTTCTTTCAATCTCCCCCTTTTTGGTGTTAGATGACAATACTAGGATTTGCAATGAAACCGGCTATCGCCACCTTAAGATGAAAGGCGCTCCCCCTAGATGTGTGCATATTTAAGATTTTCATTTGAATACAAATACACACACTAGAGAGAACACTACTTCCATAACCAAGATAATTGAAACGAGGTGGTTTGGGAAACAAGGTCATACGACCGGGATGAGAATATAGCCAAAGCATACATAGATAATCCCATGAATCCATATGCCATCAAATATGCTCCATAATACCAGAATTCCATGAGGTCCATAATAGATAAATCCATAATTTCATGAACACCAAACATAGTACCAAACATAGTGAAGTACGACATAGTCTTACATAGACAAACACAAATAGCAAATGAGTTCACGCTAGAAAAGGCACAAGCAAGCAAATAAAAACGACTAAAAGAGAAAAGCTTGTGCCCGACCCTTGCAAATCCACGAGACCTAATAGAACTACTTCTCCTCCTTTGGCATCGAAACGCCAAAAAGGAAGAAGAGCGATGCTAACGCCCCTAAGCATCAAACTGAGATGGTACTACACACCCAAATTTGCAAGAATCAAATCCATCAAAAGCCAAATTTGAGTGTGTTTTCCATAAGAACATGAGATATGCAAGAAAATCCAACGAGCCCCATGAAAAACCAACTCTTCTCACGGAAGAGGGCGGTGGCCGAAGCCACCATGTTGGAGCGCATGGCATGACACCGCGAAGATGTATCTTGAGTTCAAAACCAATGCTCATCGATGACCCACATATCACAAAATGATATTAAGGGAAATGATTTTACTTGCTTTCGGCATTATGGGGGGAGGGTTGGCCCAATCAATTAGGACCACACTCCCCCTATGTCTATGCCCACATCTAAACCAAATACATGAATAAGAGCAAGTGAGTGTGCAAGGGTAGTCAAGCCAAGCTCCTTGAATCTATGATATTTAGCTCATTCCTCAAATAACAGAATCTTGCTTCATCAAGAGGCTTCATGAAAATATCAGCAAGTTGGTTCTTCGTGCTTACAAAGGATAGAGCAATATCTCCACGAGCAACATGATCCCGAATAAAGTGGTTGCGAATCTCTATATGTTTTGTTCTTGTATGCTGCACGGGATTGTACGCAATTTTGATAGCACTTTCATTGTCGCATAATAGAGGCACTTTGTCACAATTGACACCATATTCCTTTAAAGTTTGCCTCATCCATAACAATTGTGTACAAGCACTTGCAGCAGCAACATATTCAGCTTCGGCGGTTGAGAGTGAAATACAATTCTGTTTCTTTGATGACCAACACACTAGAGACCTGCCCAAGAATTGACATGCACCAGAGGTTGATTTCCTATCATCTTTGTCACCAGCCCAATCTGAATCAGTGTAGCCACATAGAGAGAAACTTGAACCCTTGGGATACCATAACCCAAAATTTGGGGAATGAACCAAATATCGGAAGATTCGCTTGACCGCCACTAAGTGGCTTTCTTTAGGAGCGGCTTGGTACCTTGCACACACTCCTACACTCAACACGATATCGGGCCTAGATGCGCAAAGGTAAAGGAGAGATCCGATCATGGATCGGTATACCTTTTGATCCACGTCTTTACCCTTGGGATTGAGCTCAAGATGACACTTGGTTTGCATTGGGGTAGCAACGCCATTGAGATCCGTCGTCTTGAACCTTTTGATCATGTATTGGATGTACTTAGCTTGATTAATAAAGGTTCCCTCTCTAAGTTGTTTGATCTCAAATCCAAGAAAGAACCTGAGCTCACCCATCATGGACATCTCAAACCTGTCAGTCATAAGCTTCGAAAATTCATCGTTAAAAGCTTGGTTAGTAGAGCAAAAAATGATGTCATCTACATAAAGTTGGCATACAAAAAGCTCACCATTAAACTTCTTAGTAAAAAGAGTGGGATCGATTTTCCCAACATCGAATCCACGGTCTAGCAAAAGCTCTTTAAGGTGCTCATACCACTCACGTGGGGCTTGTTTAAGGCCATAGAGAGCCTTATCGAGTTTGTAGACATGGTTCGGAAATTTGGGGTCCTCAAACCCCGGGGTCTGCTTGATGTAAACTAACTCATGTAGAGGACCATTAAGGAAAGCGCTCTTAACATCCATTTGTTGTAATTTAAAATTATGATGGGCTACATATGCAAGAAGGATACGGATGGACTCAAGACGAGCCACATGAGCGTAAGTTTCGCCAAAATCAATTCCCTCCACTTGAGAGAATCCTTGAGCCACGAGTCGAGCTTTATTCCTCACAACAATGCCATTTTCATCCTGTTTGTTCTTGAAGATCCACTTGGTGCCGATAACATTGCGGCAATCCTTTGGCTTTTCTACGAGCTTCCAAACTTTGTTGCGTTCGAAGTTATTTAATTCTTCATGCATTGCAACAACCCAATCGGGATCTTCAAGAGCATCAAAAACCTTCTTCGGTTCAACCATGGAAATGTGAGCTTGATGATCACAGCAGCTTGCCAGTTCTCTTCTAGTGGATACCCTTCGTCGTAGATCACCAACAACCTTGTCAAGAGTGTGACCTCTTAGTTCAAGATTCCGATCAGCACGAGCCTTGCGATGAGCCTCAATGTCCTCATTGTTTCTAGAGGGAGTTGATTCAATATTTGTATCCTTGTCTTGATTACTGCCTTGCCCTTGATCTTGGTCATGGTTTCTGCCAGAAGATTGTTGCTGAACATTTTCTTCAGGCCCGGATAATCCGCCCCTTGGAGGGGCCAGACTATCCGACCTGGGAGGTGAAGAACCCGAGCCATCTTCTTGAGAATGCCTGATGAGAGTTGGAGACCCAGGGCCGGATAATCCGCCCTCGGGGGTCGGAGAATCCAGCCTGGGAGCTTCAGAGTTGCCGACTTCTCCTTCGGATCCTCTGGAATGAGTTGGAGTGCCAGGGGCGGATTGTCCGCCCCTTGGAGGGGGCGGATAGTCCGGCCTGGGACTACCAACTTGTCCATAGGACAGTTGATGTTCAGCAGATTGCGGTGTTGATGCGGGTTTTTCTCCAACAGAAGGAGCTTGTTGATCTTGTGTAGATGAGGGCTCCACATGTGTGGAGCATTGTCCTTCCCGATCCGCCACAAGGGGTTCCTCAATGGGGCGGAAAAATCCCAAGCCCATTCTTCTTATGGCATCTTGGGGTATTTCAACATCTGCATCACAAACATCAACTTGCCCTACAAAGGAGCCGTTATTTTCATCGAACTCCACACTACAAGATTCTACAACAATCCCAGTGAGCTTGTTGTAGACTCTATAAGTGTGGGATTCGGCACCGTAACCAACAAAAATACCTTCTAAAGCCTTGGACTCAAAATTTGACAAACGAACACCTTTAATAAGAAAGAAACACTTACACCCGAATACCCTGAAGTATGAGATGTTGGGCTTGTTACCGGTAAGTATTTCATATGGGGTCTTGTCCAAGATCTTCCGAAGGTAGAGCCGGTTTGATGAGTGACAAGCAGTGGATATGGCTTCAGCCCAAAAATTATAAGGAGACTTGAATTCAGCTAGCATAGATCTTGCCATATCCATCAAAGTCCGGTTCTTCCTCTCGGCTACACCATTTTGTTGAGGGGTGTACGCAGCGGAATATTGGTGTCTAATCCCCTCTTCGCTAAGAAACTCGTTTAAAGTGTAGTTCTTGAATTCTGAGCCGTTGTCACTTCTAATTGCCAAGATGGGAACATTGTGTTGACGTTGAACTTCATTGGCAAAGTCGATGACAGTTTGTTGAGTCTCATTTTTCAGCTTGAAGAAATATACCCATGTATATCTTGAGTAATCATCGACAATGACCAAGCAATATTTCTTCCCACCAAGACTTGCATGAGAAGGAGGACCAAATAAATCCACATGAAGTAATTCTAAGATCCTCTTTGATGACACAATAGTCTTCCTCTTGTGGGGAGAGTCATGCATTTTTCCTTCAACACAAGCCCTGCAAACACGATCTTTGGCAAAAAAGACATTTTCTTTTAGTCCAAGGATGTGGCCACCCTTTTGGAGACTTTGCAAAGTTCTCATGTTGACATGGGCTAAACAGCGATGCCATAGCCAGCCCATGTCAGCCTTTCCGAATAGACACATCGGACCCGAAGTGGTTTTCCCGGAGAAGTCCACCACATACAGGTCATTTTCGACGTATCCAACGAAAGCGACCTTTAGAGATTTGCTCCACAAGAGTACCACCAAATCATCATCGATAAAAACAGCAAAACCCATCTTGCCAAGGGCACGAACAGAAAGAAGGTTGTAACCAAGGGTATCAACAAGCATGACGTCCACGAGAGAGATATCGTGGGCAACCACAACCTTGCCAAGACCCAATACCTGAGATTTAGACTTATCACCATAGGAGACTGTGATATTATCATGATTTGGACGCATCTTCGTGATGAACTCCTTGCTTCCGGTCATATGACTAGTGCAACCACTATCCAGCACCCATTTTGACCCACCGGAAGCATAGCCCTGCAAGAGAATTACTTCTTGGTTTTAGGTACCCATTTTTCAATGGGTCCTTTCATGTTAGTAACAAGGGTCTTTGGGACCCAAATAGACCAAGCAATATATTCATCAAAAGTACCAACATAATAAGCATAAACATCGCCATAGTCATCACAAAAGAGTTCATAATTCGGATTGTGAGACCCTGCAAAACCAATATTATTAGTCTTGTCTTCTGTGATAATATTCTCAGCAGTGCTTGTCTTTAATTCCACATTCTTGGTCTTGTTCTTCTTGGTCTTCTTCTTCTTGGACTTGGTGACATACCCAAGTCCCTCTTTACTATGATTTGACCTTTGCTTGCCAAGGACTTCATCAAGCACACCTTTGTCCTTGGTAGTGATGTCCTTGATCACTTCTTTTTCCACATTAGCATTTTCCTTGTTACTATATGTTGAGTTTGACGAGCTAGGAGTATCATATTTGGCAATCGACTTTGAAGCTGATCATGTGACTCATTGAGAATAGAGAACTCGTTTTTCAACGCCTTGTGAGCATTGTCAAGTTTCTCTAATTCCTCGGAGAGTCTATCATGAGCAGCCCCAAAGTCAATCCTTTCCTTCTTTAACTTCTTTGCCTTGGTGACAGCATTGTCGCGTTCCTTAACGAGTTTAGTCACAATTTCTTCATGTGACTCTTCCATAGACTCAAGCCTCTCTTCAAGATAGACCCGAGCTTCTTCTTCTTCTTCAAGAGCATTTTTTAGGGATGCAATTTCCATTGCATCCTCCCTTTCAATTCTGCCCTTTTCTTCGAGGAGTGCTTCGTTTTGGGCCAGCTGATCTATAAGAGCCTCAAAACGAACTTTTGTGCTCACCTTGCAAGTTAGTATAGAAATAATCCAAAGAAATAATATCTTCTTTAACCTTAAGACTAGCAGGATCATCCATGTCTATCATAGCCTTGGGAAAAGAAGAGTTAGAAGAAGTTACCTCGGAGCTTCTTGCCATGAGGCAAGTAGCATTCTTGTTGATGATGTTTTCGTTCGGAGAGTCGAAGAGAGATGTTGATGTAGATGTGGTGGCTATAGCAGCCACCTCTTGAGAGCTATCGTCCTCGTCCTCATCTTCACTCCCTGATGAATATTCTTCTTGAGCCACTAGAACAATCTTTGGTTGCTTCTTGAAAGGAGCATTCTTCTTTACAAACTGTTTCTTACGTGGAGCTTTTGATTTGTCCTTGAAAATGAGTCTTCCTCCATTATCCTCCCTACTTTGATATGGACACTCAGCTACGAAGTGCAGCCGGTCACCACAATTGAAGCATGTTCTCAGCTTGGGACCATTTTCTTTTCTTCCATAGGCTCCACTCTTGCGATCTAGTTCAGCTTTAGCCTTGGCTGGATCTTTCCAAAAGTTTCTTGCATAAAGAGCCAAGTATTGTCCGTGGATCCTTTTTATATCCTCGGGACAGTCCAGACCTTCTACCGCATATTCATCATGATCAATCACACTAGTCTTCAAGGCCATGTTGACCCCCTTTTGCATCCCCATAGCTCGAGCACGAGCATCTTCGGCATTCTTGGCAGCCACTTTGAAAGCGGCCATTTCTTGCATTACCTCATTGGATGACATGAGGTGATAGTTATGCCTACCTTGGAGACTTTTCAAATCTGTGGGCTCAAATGGCATAAGAGCACTGACATACTTGCGCTTGATCCAAGCATCATCAACATGAGCTGCACCGTGGTTTCTGAAGGTTGTAGCTATTGCCTTGAGCCTCCTATACATGTCCTCGTGGTCTTCTCCATCCATCATATAAAATCCTTCAGCTTCATTGCTCAAGGCATCATATCTATTCCTTCTCATACTTTCATTTCCGATGAAGAGCTCGGTGAGGGCATCCCAAGCTTCTTTAGCTGTGCTAAGATGCTGAATGTGTGGCATGTCTTTGTCACCCACACCAAGCTGTATCATGTGTAGAGCTGTAGCATTGAGTTGGCTATCGACCACTTCTCTTCTTGTGAGATTGTTGGGGTTTTCAACATGAAGACCATTTTCGATGATCTTCCACAACTCTATGGAGGAACTGCACACATGAGATTTCATCAAAAATTGCCATTGAGAGAAAGTAGATGCTGAAAGTTTGGGTGGATCACCCCTATTATGTATATGTGGGTGAGGGATAGGCGGATCAGGGGAATACACATGAGAAACCTCATTGTATCCATCCTTACCGCTATCCTTTTTCGAGGAGGAGCTCTTGCTAGTATCATCACCTACCACTTCGTTATCTTTGGAAACAGTTTTACCCGTTTCCTTGGATTGCGGAGTGGTATCCTCAGAGTTAGATGGAGGTGATGTTGCGGATGTGGAGAGACGCATTATCAATTGACGCATCTCTTCCATCTTAGCCTCCATTGAATTCACCAAGGTTGTTTCCAACGTCTTGAGATCGTTCATGGTGACTACCTCCGGAGCATCACTCCCATATCCCTTGGAACCCATACTTCTCTTAGGCGGTTAAGCCCGAAATAAGAGCCGAGGCTCTGATACCAATTGAAATGGATCGTATGGGCACCTAGAGGGGGGTGAATAGGTGCTAACCAATTTTTAAATACTTTTTCAATTTTAGGCTTGACACAAAGTAAATTCTCTAGATATGCAACTACGAGAATTTCCCTATATGTAACCCTAACTACTAAGCACGTAAAAGAGGAGTGAGGAAACCGTAGTGGAGCACGCGGAGACACAAGGATTTGTTTTACCGAAGTTCCTTCCTTGTTAAGGGAAGTACATCTGCGTTGGAGGGGTGGGCGGTTCTAAGACCACCACGCCACAATAGGCCTCACCCTATTCTCCGATGGATCTCGCCACGAGAGGCCTGATCCACCTTCTCCACTATTGGATCCCTTCGAGGCGGGAACCAGTGCCTTTTACAACACTATCGGGGCACACACCCACAACCGAATTGGGGGATCCCGAGATGACAACAAGCTGCCACAAGAACAAGGTTTATCAATATAAACAAAAACGAGGATCTAGATATTTGCAAGAAATACTAGATCGGAGGTTCTCCAAATGAATGGAGAGGAGATGAAGCGCTTGATTGCTGATGATGAAGATCGAGTCCTCCTCCTTCGATTCCCAAAGGGATGGGGCCTTTGGGTGGATCTAGGTGGAGCACTCTTGGATGGAGCTTTCAGATCTGATCTGGTCTTTTTCGTGATGAATCAAGAGTTCTGGCAGGAGGGGGAAGGCTGGCTTAAATACCCCCTCCCCAGATCTAGCTGTTGCACAACTTTGGGGACGGATTATTCGCCCCCTGGGAAAACTCCGCCCCAAGGGCGGATTCTTCTGGGGAAAGTCCGCCCCCCCTCTGGCGCTTGCGCTTGAGGAACTGAGTGCAAATCTTGGGGGGGTGGATAATCCGGCCCCCTCCTGGGGCGGATTATCCGGCCATGCCGGAAAGTCCGGCAGAAACTCCGCCCCCCTTCTAGGGCTTGTGCCTGCTTGGGCAAAGGGAGGGGCGGATTATCCGCCCCTGGTGGGGCCGGATTATCCGCCCCCAAAGGAAGAGTTCTTTTCCCTTTATTCTCAAATAGAGCTGCAACACTTCAACACATATTAAATGATCCTTGGTATTGTTATCTAACACACAAAACACTAGGGATTAAGAAATGTTCTTTCAATAGTCCAATCAATTAGGACCGCACTCCCCCTATGTCCATGCCTACACCTAAACCAAATATGGGTTGAGTATTAGGTGAGAGTGCAAGATAATCAAGTCAAACTCCTTGAATCTACGATATTTAGTTCATTCCTCAAGTAGCAAAACCTTGCTTCATCAAGTGGCTTCGTGAAGATATCGGCAAGTTGATATTTGGTTGATACATAGGATAAATCAATATCACCTCTAGAAACATGATCTCTAATGAAGTGATGTCGAATCTCAATATGCTTTGTCCTTGTGTGATCCACCGGGTTGTATGCAATCTTGATGGCACTTTCATTGTCACATAGAAGAGGCACTTTGTCACAATGGACACCGTATTCCTTTAAAGTTTGCCTCATCCATAGCAATTGGGTGCAAGCACTAGCAGCAACAACATACTTGGCTTCGGCGGTGGAGAGAGATATACAATTTTGCTTCTTAGAAGATCAACATACCAGGGACCTACCAAGGAATTGGCAAGCCCTGGATGTTGATTTTCTTTCATCCTTGTATCCCGCCCAATCTGAATCCGTGTATCCACAAAGAGCGAATGTTGAGCCTTGAGGGTACCAAAGACCATAAAATGGGGTATGAACTAAATATCGAAAGATTCTCTTGACCGCCATTAAATGGCTTTCCTTAGGAGCCGCTTGATATCTTGCACACACACCTACACTCAACACAATATCGGGTCTAGATGCACAAAGGTAAAGCAAAGAACCAATCATAGACCGGTATACCTTTTTATCCACATCTTTACCATTTGGATTTTGTTCTAGATGAGTCTTTGTTGCCATGGGAGTTGGAGCTCCATTCAAATCTTGCATTTTGAATCTCTTGAGCATATCTTGAGTATACTTGGCTTGATTGAATAATGTTCCTCCTCTAACTTGCTTGATCTCAAAGCCAAGAAATACTTTCAACTCCCCCATCAAGGACATCCGGAACCTACTAGTCATAAGCTTTGAGAATTCATCATTAAAAGCTTTGTTAGATGAGCCAAATATAATATCATCAACATATATTTGGCATACAAAAAGCTCCCCATTTACCCTCTTAGTAAAAAGAGTGGGATCGATTTTCCCAACCTCAAAGCCACAGTCAAACAATAACTCTCTAAGGTGCTCATACCACGTGTGTGGGGCTTGCTTGAGCCCATAGAGCGCCTTATCAAGTTTGTAGACATGGTTTGGGAAGTTGGGGTCCTCAAATCCCGGGGGTTGCTTAACATATACCAATTCATTTAAAGGACCATAAAGGAATGCACTTTCTACATCCATTTGTTGCAACTTAAAGTTATGATGTGCCGCATAAGCAAGAAGGATACGGATGGACTCAAGGCGAGCCACGGGTGCATAAATCTCTCCATAATCAATGCCTTCAATTTGAGAATAACCTTGTGCAACCAATCTAGCCTTGTTACTTACAATAATCCCATGCTCATCTTGCTTGTTCTTGAATATCCACTTTGTTCCAATAACATTGCGGCAATCTTTTGGCTTCTCAGCTAACTTCCACACTTTTTTCTCTCAAAGTTGTTGAGCTCTTTGTGCATAGCTTCTAACCAATCCGAATCTTCAAGAGCTTCCCACACTTTCTTTGGTTCAATCATGGAGATGTGTGCTTGATGTTCACTGAACCTCTTCAATTGTGCTCTTGTGGAAATTCCTTTCCTTAGATCTCCAACAACATTTTGGAGGGTGTGGTCTCTTATTTCCAACATTCTTTCTTTTCTAGCTTCGCGACGAGCGTGGATCTCCTCATTGTTTCTTGGAGGACCCTCTTCATAATTTTGATCCTCGTCTTGACCATCAAATTGACCTTGATCATCATTGGAGTCATCCTCTACATTGGGAGGCAAGGATTGACCTTGGTCTTGATCAAGTGCTCTTCTAGCATCAATTTGAGCTTGTCTCAACACAGTTTGGATGGATCTTGCTTGACAAATTGACTTGGCACCACTTGACAACCCATCGAATGGACCAAGCTCCCTTTGATTAGAGTTCACACATTGATCACTATGTTGAGGGTCCACATCTTGTCTTTGGCTTGAGTCAATGTCCTCTTCGGTAGATGGAGCATGTTGAGGTTGTGAAGATGAGGGCTCCACTCGAGTGGAGCATAGTTCTTCTCGATCCGCCATAAGGGGTTCCTCAACGGGGCGGATATAACCCACATCCATTCTTCCTATGGCATCCTGAGGCATTTCATCATCTGCATCACAAGCATCAACACGCCCCCCTTGGGGACCATCATATTCTTCGAAGGTCACACTACAAGATTCTATGACAGCTCCGGAGAGCTTGTCATAGATTCTATAAGTGTGAGATTCGAGACCATAGCCAACAAAAATACCCTCTAATGCTTTAGACTCGAATTTAGACAAACGAACACCTTTGATGAGATAGAAACACTTACAACCGAACACCCGGAAATAAGATATGTTGGGCTTGTTACCGGTAAGTATCTCATATGGAGTCTTGTTGATTTTCTTGCGGAGGTAGAGTCGGTTTGAAGCATGGCAAGCGGTGGAGACGGCTTCGGCCCAGAAGTTGTATGGAGATTTAAACTCCGCCAACATGGTCCTAGCCATCTCAATAAGAGTCCGGTTCTTCCTTTCGGCCACACCATTTTGTTTAGGGGTGTATGCAGCGGAATATTGATGTTTAATCCCCTCATCACTAAGGAAATCATTCAAGGTGTAGTTCTTGAACTCGGTGCCGTTGTCACTTCTTATAATCAACACGGGAACATTATGTTGCCGTTGAACCAAGTTGATGAAGTCGATAAAAGTCCTTTGAGTTTCACTCTTCAACTTGAAGAAATAAACCCAAGAGTATCTTGAAAAGTCGTCAACAATCACCAAACAATATTTCTTCCCTCCAAGACTTGCATGAGATGGAGGACCAAATAGGTCCACATGGAGGAGTTCCAAGATCTTGTTAGACTTGATTTGGTTCGTGGGCTTGTGAGGAGCGTCATGCATCTTCCCTAGAACACATGCCCTGCAAACACGATCTTTGGCAAAGGAAACATTTTCTTTTAGTCCAACAATATGGCCCTCTTTATGGAGACTTTGCAAAGTTCTAATATTGACATGGGCTAGTCGGCGGTGCCATAGCCAACCCACATCGGCCTTTCCGTATAAGCACATCGGACCTGCAGTGGCTTGCCCTGAAAAGTCCACCACATACAAGTCATTTTCGACGTACCCAACAAAAGCGACCTTGAGAGACTTGCTCCACATGAGGACCACAATATCATTATCAATAAAGATGGCAAAGCCCATCTTTCCAAGAGCACGGACTGAAAGTAAATTGTATCCAAGGGTTTCAACAAGCATGACGTTCATGATTGTAATGTCGTGAGCCACCACTACCTTGACGAAACCCATTACCTTAGACTTTGACTTGTCGGCATATGTGACGGTGATTTGATCTTCATTTGGCACCAAGTCCTTGACAATAGACGAGCTTCCGGTCATATGACTTGTGCAACCACTATCGATCACCCATTTTGACCCTCTAGAAGCATAAGTCTACAAAAGATCAAGCTAGTTTTTAGGTACCCATTTTTCAATGGGTCCTCTTTTGTTAGCAACAAGGGTCTTGGGAACCCAAATAGACCAAGCAATATAACCATCATAAGGGCCAACATATTGTGCATACACATCACCATAGTAATCACGCATTAGAACATAGTGAGGGTTAGCACTTCCCGCAAAATCATCATGAGACATAGTTTTACCATTTGTGGTCTTACTCTCGACAATGGTCTTGTTGGTCTCTTGTGCGGGCTTGTCCTTCTTCTTCTTCTTCTTCTTCTTCTTCTTCTTCTTGTTGTTGTTCTTCTTCTTTGTTTTGGAGACAAAACCAATGCCCCCTTTATCACCACTATGCCTTTGCTTGGTCAAAAGATCATCAATAGACTTGTTGCCTTGTGGGAATGTGGCCTTAGCAAGCTCCCCCTTCAACCTAGCATTCTCTTCAAGAATAGTTGTACTACTAGATGGAATAAAGTTACTAGGTGAAGGGATATTGGCCAATTGAGTTTGAAGCATTTCATGGGACTTTGTGAGTGACAAGAGTTCACTCTCCAAAGCTTTGTGAGCCTTGTTAAGCAACCTAAAGTCCTCGACAAGTTTTTCATGAACCACACCAAACTCAATCTTGTCCTTTTTAACACTTTTGTATTTTGCAATAGCATGATCACGTTCTTTGATGAGCTTGTTAACAATATTGTCATTGGCCTCATCAAGCCCTTCAAGTTTTAGCTCAAGTGATAACCTAGTTTCTTGTTCTTCTTCTAGAGCATTGTTTAAAGCCTCTAGCTCAATCATGTGTTCATGCCCAAGTTTACATCTAACATCTAGAAGCTCTTGAGTATGTGAAAGTTGATCTAGAATGTTTTCAAAGTGTAACTTAGCATCTCCTTTTAGGTTAGTCATGAACTCATCAAAGGCAATTAATTCCTTTTTAACATTAAGAGACATTTCATCATCAAGTTCATCATTATCTAGGGAAGTAGAGTGGGATGATGAGGATACCTCCGTGCCTCTTGTCATAAGGCAAGTGACGTTCTTGGTGGGAGAGTTCTCATTTGGAGAATCAAAGAGTGAGAATGTTGGAGTAGAGGTGGTGGCTAGAGCAGCCACACCATGTGAAGTTTCCTCTTCCTCATCTTCATCATCTTCATTGTCGGAGGAGTATTCTTCATGAGTGATCAAGACAATTTCTCCCGACTTCTTGTTGATGGGGTTCTTCTTGATGAAAGGTTTCTTGTAAGGTGCCTTGAGAGTCTTCTTCAACACAAGCTTACCCCCATGATCTTCTCTCTTTTCATAGGGACAACTTGCTACAAAGTGATAGCGGTCACCGCAATTGAAGCAAGTTCTCAATCTCGTTGTAGTTTCTCTCTTCCCATTTGGGTTGCTCTTTCTTTGCATTTCCATCTTGGCCTTGGCGGGGTTCTTCCAAAAGTTCTTTGCATAGAAAGCCATATACTGACTATGAGCAATCTTGACTTCATCGGGGTGGTCCATGGAAGGCCCTTCATCACTATCATGTTCATCCCCATGGTCCACAGCTTTGGCCTTTAATGCAACATTGACAGCATTGCTCATACCAAGGGCACGAGCACGGGCATCTTTGGCATTCTTGGCGGCAACCTTGAAAGCGGCCATCTCTTGCATAACTTCATTTGAGGTCATGAGATGGTAGTTGTGTCTTCCTTGTAGACTCTTCAAGTCGATGGGCTCAAAAGGCATGAGTGCACTCACATACTTCCTTTTTATCCATGCATCATCCACATGTGAGGCACCCACATTTCTAAAGGCGGTGGCGGTGGTCTTGAGCCTTCGGTACATGTCTTCATGATCTTCACCTTCTTTCATGTAGAAGCCTTCGGCTTCATTGCTTAGAGCATCATATCGGTTCCTCATACTCTCATTGCCAACAAACAACACAGTGAGAGCATCCCAAGCTTCCTTGGCAATGCTAAAGTGCTCAATGTGTGGGTAATCCTTTGTTCCCAATCCTTGTTGAATCATATGCAAAGCAGTGGCATTGAGTTGACTATTGACAATCTCTCTTCTTGTCAAGTTGTTTGGATCCCCAATAAAGAGTCCATGCTCGATGATGTTCCATAGTTCAATGCAAGAGCTGCGCATATGAGTTCTCATTAGTGATTGTCATTGAGCAAAAGTAGCAGACTCTTCTAGATTAGGTGGGTCACCTCTATTGTACACATGAGGGTGAGGGATGGGATGATCGGGAGAGTACCAAGAATCATGGTGCTCACCCTTCCCCCCATCAAGTCGTGTGGAGGAATTAGCGTTGTCTAGTTTGTCCCCTACCACCATACCCTCGGGGGATACCGGAGTATTCCCTTTAGGTACAACGGATGGTAGATCCTCTTGAGGAGATGGGGGTGATGAGCCATCTTTGTCTTTAAGAATTTGCTCAAGCATCTTCTTAACTTCGTTGACCAAGGAAGAGCTCAATCTTGTTTCCAAGTTTCTGAGGTCTTCCATGGTCACCGGGGTCGACTCACTACCACCATCCCCTTCTTGGCTACCCATATTCTCTTAGGCGGTAAAGCCCAAATAAAGAGCCGAGGCTCTGATACCAATTGAAAGGATCGTATGGGCACCTAGAGGGGGGGTGAATAGGTGCTACTTCAAATTTTCTTCTTTTTCAAATTAAGGTTTGACAATAAGGTAAATTCTCTAGATAATGCAACTATGGTGAATTTACCTATATGATAATTATGCAAGGGCTACCACAACACAAAGTAATAACAAGTAAGTAAGGTGCGGTAAAGGATAGAAGTAACTGAAAAGTGGACGCGGAGACACAAGGATTTGTTTCCCGTAGTTCCTTCCTTTTGAGGGGAAGTACGTCTACGTTTGGAGAGGGTGTGGTTTCAAACCACCAACGCCACGAGAGGCCTCCCTTGTTCTCCGATGAATCTCACCCCAACAGGATCGATTCACCTTCCACTATATCGGCAACCTTCAAGGTGGAAGCCGGCACCGTTACAAGTTTGGGGCACACATCCACAACTTAATCGGAGGCTCCCAAATACAAGCAAGCTGTCAAAGCAATCAAAGACAAGCTTGTAAGAACCAAAACAAGAACTAGGGTTTCCAAGAAAACACTAGAGCAAAGGGGCCCTCAATGAAATGAGGGGGAAATGAAGATCTCTTTTGGTGAAGTAGTAGATCGGGGCCTCCTCCTTCGATTCCCCAAAGATCAAGGACTTTGGGTGGTTGGATGAGGAGACCTTGAAGATTTGAGTGGCTCCAATGGACTCCAATGGTGGTCTTTGACTTTAATGAGCTGAGCACTTTGTCCCAAGGTAGGTGGAGGGGTATTTATACTCCTCCACGAAATATGGCCGTTGGAGCATTTAATGTACCGGTAGTACCGGTACTCAGGCGGTAGTACCGCTTGCAAGCGGTACTACCGGTCAAGTACCAGACCAGGTACCGGAGGTGCTCCAGTTCTTCAGCATTCTTCAGTTTTGGGCGGTATCGCCCTTGCGGTACTACCCCTAAGCGGTAGTAACGGTCGTAGGAAGCGGTACTACCGGTTTGGGCGGTAGTACCGGTCCCAAGTACCGCTTGGTACTGACCAAAACGGAGAGGGGTGAGTGCTAGTCAGTATGCCTCGGTACTGCCGAGCGGTACGACCGTCTCAAGCGGTAGTATCGCTTGTACCAAGCGGTACTACCGGTTGGACCGGTAGTGCCGCTCCGTGGTACCGGGAGGTACTGACTAGAACACACCTTTATCAGCTTTTGTCAGTGCCAACCGGTACTGGAACCGGTAGTACCGGTGTCAAGCGGTAGTACCGGTCGTAGTTCCGGTACTACCGGTTGGCACAGAGGTTTTTGCAAGGGGAATTGATATGCCATTATTTGTGCCACCTCTTATCAAACCTGCGATGAACTTAGCACACAGTTAAACCGATAAGTGTGTTGTTATCAAACATCAAAATCAGAGGGATAGAAAAATGCTCTTTCACCCATCCAGATCCAATCGCCGCCGCTGCCGCCGGCCCTCGCCGTGGTGGCGGCGGGCCTAGCTGCCGAAGGTGGCTGGGGGCGGTGCGTCGGAGGCGGAAGCCGGAGCTGCTGGGGCAGCGGCGGCGGAGGCTGAAGCGAGGACCTGGGCGGCGTCCCTTGGTCTGGGTGGAGGCAGCGGTTCCTTGTGGTGGCAATCTGGTGGAGGAGGTGCCGGTGTTGGGATTCCGCTGGAAGACCTAGATCGGTTCTCTAACCCTAATTGCCTTCTCGATCCGTTCTCCGGTATCCGGCCGATGGTGTGGGTATCGCTGTGTCGGATCTAATAAAGGAGGTGGTCCTTTGATTTCTTTCGCACGAAGACGAAGATCTGCTTGATGTCTGCCCTCCTTGATCTGGTCTGGAGAGGCGGGTTCCGGAAGGCTCTGCTGGCGAACTCCCATGGGCGTTTCATGCCTGGAGATTGCTGGATCGGAAGGTATTCGATCGCGCGCACCTTGTTTTTCTAGCCGTTTGGTTTCAGCGGGAGCGTTGCGAAGCTCTGTTGTTTGTTCCCACCAAGTGCCATGCTTTGAGCCATGGTGATGTCAGATGCGGAGAATGTCAGGAAAGCGGAAATTTGAGGGTAGCGATGGTGATTTTTGTTCTTGTGGCGACGAAGATCTGGCTGCGTGATCTGGGACCCATTGCAGCGACTGTTGGTGCGGGAAGACAACACAGGGGAGTCCCTAGTCTTATCTTGCAGGGTGAAAATCCAAGGTCTGGCCTTAGCTGGTTGTGCCTGGCAATGACCTTGTTGAAGGCATTGTTTTGTGAGTAAGGACTTTCTCCAGGGTGAAAACCTATGACCTTTGGTCGGGTAACGACGGCGCTTGGGCACTGTTTTCTTCTTGAAGGCGTTGTTATTGGAGTGGAGGACTACTGGTTTTGTTCTGATGGTGTCACTGTCGTTTCTTTGAGGATTAGTTCTCTGTAGCGGGACTTTTCTTTTTTGTAATTTCTCTTTCTTTTTTTTGAGCTGTGTGCATCCGTAGAGCCAATAGAGCATGCGTTGTTGCAGAGGCTGGGTGTAATTGGTGTCCTTGTGATATTAATATATACTCTTTTCCAAAAAAAAATCGAGCTAGAAATACACTCCCATACTGTTATATCTAGCGTTCGACGGACATTTTCCTCGAGGTGACCCAAGCACACTTTCCTTTCCTCTACCTCTCCGTCGGCCGCACTAAGAACGTAAGTATAGAAGATTGTATTGGTATTAGGGTAATGGATCGTGCCAACAACGTCAATATATATGCATCATGTATACAAGGGGAGTACGCAGGCATGAGTAGTACTTCGCCAGCACCCATTCTCTCCTTCCCCATCCCCCTCTCTTCCACAGTAAGTGAGAGCACCCCCTCCTCCGTCCCTGACTGAGCCGAGGCCCTCTTCGGCGGATTCGCCGCCGGGGAGAGGCGGAGGCGAGGTCCCCCTTGTAGTATAGGTAGTCTAGGGTCTTGGCTTCTCGCTATAGGTGTCGTAGGTTTAGGTTTAGTGTCTGCCTCCATGGCGTTTGGCGAGATGCCATTCTGCCTGTCCCCTCCGGTGTTCCAGCACGGCGCCGGCAGGCCGTCTTCGCAGTGGTCTGGCGAGTTCCTGTGGGTGGAAAGCGACGTCGCCGCTGCTGTGGACGGAGGCTCTCGAAATAAGTGCTTTCGCCTCTGGATCTGGCTGCTGCGCGACTCTCCTCTTCCCCTGGCCAACCTTGGTGGCGAGGGGTGGGAGGAGGATGAGGCGGGGTCGCTAGGTTTAGAAGGCGGTGGGGGTGTTCGGCGCGGGATTGTTCTGACCTGATCTGGCGTCAGTAGTAGGAGAGGTTTCTTGCTGAGGTGCTCTAGTGGACAGAGGCGGTAGCAGCGGTCTTCCTCGACTCCGGCAGCTCCCTGCATAAGGTCAGTTGGTTCGGTTCGCGACGAGCTTCTGCGTGCTCTCGCCGCTCTTCTCTGGACGGTCGTGGCGGCGAGGGGAGTAGGGTGGGTGTGACCATGCGGCGGCCTGTTGCTGCGCCAACCTCGCAGTACAATCGAGCTCATCACGCGGCGGCTATGTTTGACCCCGCGATCTATGGCCGTAGGGATGGCCTTCTCGGACGCCAACGATGCGTCCTCTCAACCTCCAGGATGGAGACCTCTGCTCGAGCTATGCACCGCCGTTCAGCACTCCTTCGTCGCCTAGTGGTTTGTCCCCGACAATGGAAGGGCGGTCGGAGTGGGAGTCTCGTCGTCGGTGGTGGAGGACAGGGACCTGATTGCTTTTTCTTAATTTCTTCGGGGGTCTTTGTTGTAATTCTGCAGGACTTTGTTTTACTTACTGCTTTGTACATGGTTCTGCTTGTAATTCTGTCCCACCGCTTGGAAATTAATGAAGCTGTGTCGAGGTCCTTCGAGACCCCTCTATTGTTCAAAAAAAATACAAGGGGAGTACATTATATGGTTGGTTATACAATCCATACCGTGTACAACTAGAGTTAAACGTATATACAAATATGTTTATCACCCTACCTCAGTCTCAACAGGTGTACCAAGGTTGAGATTGCGCCTACAAAATTGAAACAATGGTAGTGGTGGTGGTTTAGTGAATATGTCTTGCAGCTGATCCTTAGATGAGATGGGACGAATATGTAACACCTTCTTAGGAACCCTTTCTCGAATAAAATGAAAATCTATCTCAATATGTATACGTGCATGAAACACTAGGTTCAAGAAAAGAAACGTTGCTCAATATTGTTACACCATAAGACTAGTGGACTAGAGATACCAAATTCAGCTCGAAGAGCTTGTACCCAAATCAACTCTGCAGTGGCATTTGTAAGTTCTTTATATTCAGACTTCATACTGGAACGAGACACAATAGCCTGCTTTCTAGCACTCCAAGAGACCAGGTTACCACCATAAAGGATGGCATATCCCTTGATTGATCGCCGATCATCAGAATTACCAACCCAATCCGTATCAGAAAAAGTGGACAAGAGATGAGGAGATGAGTTAGGTTGCCTCGGTAGCAAACCATGTGACAAGGTGCCATGAACATACCTCATAATACGCTTCACTGCTGCCCAGTGAGGACATCGAGGAGCAGAAAGAAACTGGCACACATTATTCACTACAAAATCTAGATCATGCATGGTTATGGTAAGATACTGTAAGCCTCCAACGATGCTGCGATAGTGAGTGGAATCCTTCACTGAAAGTAAGGTGCCATCAATATAACACAACTTATCACTAGGAGTCATAGGAGTAGTCATAGGTGTACACTTCAATAGACCAGCACGGTGAAGGATCTCAGACGCATACTTTTGCTGACTTAGGTGAAGACAACCAGAAGAACGCTTCACTTCAATACCAAGAAAATAATGAAGCTCATCAAGATCCTTAAGAGAAAATGAAGTACCAAGCTTTTGAAGAAGGCAATCAGTAGTAGTAGTAATAGTAGTAGTAGAGGAGCTAACACAATAATGTCGTCCACATATACCAACGGATAAATAGTAACCTCGGGCCTCTGTAGAAAAATTGAGATGTGTCTACAGTAGATGTTCTAAATCCAAGGTCACGAAGAATAGCACTCAACCGTGTATGCCAAGCACGGGAAGCCTGTTTTAGTCCATATAACGCCTTGTCAAGACGATAGATGTACTCTAGATGTGTAGGATCCTCAAAACCAGGAGATTGTCGTATGTAAACCTCTTTTTCAAGAACACCATGAAGAAATGCATTCTGAATATCCAGCTGTCGAAGATGCCATTCCTGAGTGAGAGCCATGGACATCAGAAGTCGAATAGTAGTATGCTTAACTATAGGACTAAATATAGTCAAGTTCGTAGCGTTGCTTGAACACTTTTGCAACCAAACGAGCTTTGTATCTCTCTATAGTACCATCAGACTTCTGCTTACTTTAAAGACCCAATTGTAGTCTATGACATTAGTACAAGCCCGAGGAGAAACTAAACGCCATGTCGTGTTATGTTGAAGTGCAGAATATTCAGCTTCCATGGCAGTACGTTAACGACGCGATTTTCTCTCGGTCGGTTTCTAGAGGCCGAAAATTCGCCTGTTTGAGCCAAACTTTCAACCGGCGAGCCCTGGTTGAACCCAGCGCGTTAGGTATTGTTGGGAGTGGAAGAGAAAAAGGCGAGTGAGCCAGCTCTATACCAGCGAGACAACACATTTCCCATCAAGATTCGCCCGCTAGCCTCACCTCCTCCCTCTATTTCCCCTCGTCGTCGTCGACATCACCCCTCCCCACTCCGCCCAAAGCTCGACGTTAGCAAGGGGGCTCTCCACCACGCCACACTGAACCTTACTATTCCTTGAGATTTCGCGCCGATTCCAAGGCATGGGCAGCTTCTCGGGTAGCTCCTCACTCACCATGCCTACAAAGTGCTCGGCGTTTTGCCTACATGGTAATAGACTCCGACGACGAGGAGAATCATTCTGATGGAGGAAGAGGCCTCTGTAGCTGCAAATGATGAAGAACACTTGACGATTCCCGGCATATACGCGTGGGATGCAAAGCCACGGCGCGGTGGCTCGGTACCAGACCACCCCAAGAGCAAGTCGAGGTAGCTTCTAGAGGGACACTCATGAGAGCGTCAATATGAAGAATCATGTAAAGTTTCAAAAAAATTAAAAATATATATAGACATAGTTAATGATTCATAATACACGAACACGAAGAATCATGTAAAGATATTTTGTATTCTGTCCTCGGTAAAAAATAAAATTCCAGATCTGAACGTAAAACGGTGTAAGTTTGAATGGACCTTCATTTTTTCAAATTTTGTCATATTTGTCTATTTTTCTGCACTCGAGATACATTGTATTTTTCGTTGAAAATTTGCATACATGTATTTTGTTTTATTGGCTATATGTACGTATTTTTTCAAAAATAACATTTAAAAAAATCAAAAACGGGTTGTAGGGAGCCCGTCCTCTAAGGGCAAGTTTGATTCAAAGGATTTTAAAAATACAGGAATAGGAAAACCATAGGAATGATATGTTATGACTTGTGAAATCCTACAGGAATGAACAATGCAGAAATTGGCTACAAAAGTCGTTTGATTGCGCCACGGAAAAAACGCAGGAAATTTATATGTAGATTGAGTATGTGACATAGTTATCATAGACACATAATTTTTTGTCTAAGAGATCTGACCTCTTGTTAGAAATCCTATGATAATATAGTATAGGAAAGGAATCCATAGCAATTCTCGATCCTTTAAATCAAATGACCTCTATAGGAAAAAAAAATCCTATAAATAAGGATCCTACAAAATTTCTTTGTAAATTCTTTAAATCAAACATGCCCTAAAGCGATTTTCCGGGCACTGCATGGTGTACCGACTACTTCGGATACTTGCAAAATAAATCTTGCAGTGAAGATAGTGAATTGTGGAATTTTCTTTATATACAGATATTCAATTTTGGACAGTACGTACTTTACGAGAAAGTTGGGCCTGGACTCTGCAGGACATGGTTGCTCCATTTACCCGGTTAATAGCCTGCAAAACACTGCCAGTTGACAAGACCTCGCACACATAGCCAGGAGCTGCCCACTTGCCCAGTGGACGTGACGATACACTTCAGGCTTTATGACTAGCTGCTTTCTTTCTATGACACTCTATGGTCTGTACCAAGGCGTGCCATGCATGTCGTGGATGATACGGAGAGTAAATGATCTTTTCGCCGGTAAACGACTAGGGCACTTTCAGAAGCGATACGAGTGGATCATGCAAACGCACTAGTGAGTACATCTTGTACACGAGTGAGAATCATGCATCGCACTACAGGAAACTCAAGGCACCGGCCGACGGCCATTTGCTACACCGACACACAAACATCGGGGCTATCGGCGTAGCGGCAGGAGACCGTCGGACCCGCAACGGGTCGTCGGTCTAAAAAAAACGTCGGCATAGGCAAAAGTAGCTATCGGCGGAGACGGGCCGTCGGCTAGTAGATAGGACGTGACGGCGATGCGATGCGTCAATGCTACGCTGACGGCTTAGGTTTCACACCTACGCCGGCGGCAAAGTCGTCGGCATAGTTATTTTTTTTTTCATTTAATACTAGAAAAATTATAACTAAATCATTCTAATTCAGAAAAATACTTATAATAGTCCCTCCGTCCTAAAATAGAAGTCTCAGATTTGTCAAAATTTGAATGAACCTATATACTAAATAATGTCTAGATTCATCCAAATTTTGACAAATCTAAGACATCTATTTTAGGACGGAGAGAGTATATTAAAATTTGCAGTAAAATAAGATTTATCAAATATTAGCCTAGATGGTCTTCTGCCCTCTCGCGAGTCCGGATGGTCTGCTGCCCCCCCGCGACCCAAGCCCTGCGATCGGGATCGGCGATGGTATCCAAGTCGGTGAGCATAATGACATTTTCCTCGGCCATGATCTTGGCTTTGGCCTCCTTGGCCTTGGCCTCTGTCTCCACCAGCCTAGATCTGGCCTCGGCCTCCTTGGCCTTGGCTTCGGCCTCCTTCGCTTTTGCCTTGGCCTCGATCTCTATTAGCCTAGCCTTGACGTTGGCCTCCTCCACCTCGATAGACCTCATCTAGAGATCGACAAAGATATTGGTGATGGTCCCTTTCTCTTTGTGTCGCCTCTATTTTCTCTCGGTGATGGCCTCTTCCTTATTTTTTAGGATCTTCCTCAAGGTCTCCTGGAATGCCAAGGAACCAGCATGGTGGGCGATGTCCACCTTCGTAGCCTTGTGGCCTTTAGGACAGCGGGCACGGGCATCTGTCCTGTCGATTGCAGGGTTGATGAAGCCTTCGTCATTGGCATCGTCTAGGTCAACGACATCACCCGTCAAAGCATTGCGCTTGCCCTTTTCTTCTTGTTGTTATTTTATTTTCAAATGGCATATATAGTCTCCCATTTTTTGCAGTCCTTGATCAATATCCAACAATGGGACAATGTGAAGGCATTTTTATCATTCACCTTCTTAAAGTGCTACATTGCTTTCATGACCTACATATATGGATGCCAACAATGGCTCAATGCATATGCAAGATATCGGAAAAGAGAGGAAGGAAAAGGTTTTATCATGTCAACCGGCATTATGCCGCTTATTTTCCTTTTTATCACCATCTCATAGGAGTCTTGAAACTTGCTACACTCGGCATGGATGGTTCCCCAGCGCTTAAAGAGGGAGAGGTCATTTCGATCACTATAGAAGGCTTTCTTTCCGAATTTCCTATGCTCATGAAAGAACTTGCCCATCTTTTTTCAATAGGCAAAGTCATTTTTCTTGGCACATATTGGATCTTGTGAAATCTCCATCCATGCCTTGCATAGAATCTTGTCATTGACGGTGGTATATCTCGAGGTTCGTTGACTCAACTTTTTGCTATCAATAACTGACGTCGCAAGTGAAGCAGCCAACGACGCGGTCGTGACCCTCTCGCCCATGAAATTGCCATCATTTTTAAACAATGATTTGTCTGCAATGTTGCAGGCATCTTAGGGCATGGCCAACGCGCTGCCTGAAGCCGCTGCCCCGCAGGGCCAGCTCGGCTCGGGTGTCAGGAGCTAGGCTCGGTTGGTGCTTCGTAGTTGTCAGAGTCTCCTCGGCAGGAAGCGACCTCCTCGGAGAAAAGCTGAGGAGAGATGATGGGGTCTACATCGTGGTGGCCTCAGCTTTTGGGTTGAGACGAAAATCAATCCGCTGCCTCACCTCACCATGCCGAGGTGAATGGGTCGGAAGCAGCATCTACCCCTGCTACCATAAATCATGCTCTTATTGAGTGTCTTGTTGGGTCTCTCCATCCAGGCCGTCGCCACCATCATTAATCATATCGTGCATGACGTCCTTGAAATTATTAGTCACGAAATCGTACACCCAATTTTGCCATGATAAATACTGGCAATGGCAAAAAAAAACGCGACCATATCGTGTCATCGGCAACTCGCCAGACATTTCACCGAAGAGGTAGACTGGCGTCAACATATCTACGACAGAGATGGACCGCCGCTTCTTCGACACCTCTAGGATTGCGACCGCGATCGTTAGAGTACGGTTGAGGTCGACGGCGATCTCTTCTACCGACAACGCCGTGTGGAGATAGATGAACCGGGACGACAACTCCTTGTGGGGGATAGATGAACCGGGAGAGCGAGGCCATCCGATTCATATTTTTGCAATTACCAGGAATGTTTTTCCACAGGAATTTCATCTGGGCTACAACAGATGGATGATCTCCGGTCTCGGCTGCTCATTATGTATCGTAGAAAAGTCAGATCGACATGACCGTTTACATATACTGCGTACTTTACGATGAAATTTGGGCTGGACTCTGCCGAAAAGACACGATGACTCCATTTACCCCGGTTAATAGCCTGCAAGAGACTGCTGGTTGACGAGACCTCACAACACTTAATGCACATAGCCACGAGCTGCCCACTTGCCCAGTTGACGTGACGATACACTTCAGATGCTTTCAGTATGACACGATGGCATGTACCCAGGCATGCCCTGCACGTCGTGGATGGTACGGAGAGTAAACGAGCTCTTCTCCGGCACACAACACCACGTCACGGTAAACGACTAGGACACTTTCAGAAGAGATATGACTGGATCAAGCAAAGGCACTGGGACTTCGTAGACGAGTGAGAATCATGCACATCGGAAGAGTGCAAATCAACAAGAGCAGATCAAAATACAAGTACTCCGTCCAATTTATTAGGCACATATGTATTTTAAGAAAATATTTGTTCATCAATTATGCCTAATAAAATGTAAAATATATGGCTAAAAAATATACCATTAGAAACTATTTTCAAAGATGAATTTAATGGTATAATTTTTATGACCTATTATATAAACCTTGTTAACCAAAATTATTGATCAAAGTTGTTTTTAAACTATGCATGCATAATAAACCGGATCGGAGTGAGTACAAGAATTCAGCATTTATATAGGTCACCAATTTACACAAATATGAGCTTCAAGCTTTTTGACACACGATCACATGCTAGTGATGCTAGTACTAACTTTGGGCGTACGTGTACAAACTGTCGTATTGAATAAAGCCTAGCTAGCTTTATGACCAAGTAAAGAAGATCAGTACCCAACTGGCTAACTCAAGTAGAAACTGTAGCATATAACTAGTCATAGCAGTGGACTAAAGAATCACGCATGCATATTTTTTTTATTATTTAAAAAAACAAACTCGTTGCAGGAGCTTCCTCTACCGTATTCTTTTAAAAAAAAGTCATAGTACTGGACGACGTGAGTACGCTGCAGTTCCCATTTCTTGTCAGGTCGTTACGGGGTTATACACGCGTCACCATCGAAACAAACATGTACTAACATAAGTAAAATACTTCATATCAACGGATTATTACACTAAAATTACGCGACAAACAGGCAATTCTTTTCGGAGATAACATTGATACATAGTAGATCTGCACAAGCACAACGGTGCTAGATCAACAGAGCACACTAAGATAAACACACCAAACATCCTTCGGAGATAACACTAAGCAAACTAGTTCAACAGAAGCGATGGGTCGCTGATGCTGTCGCTTGCATGCATGGGCTGCCCTGCTGTGCTCCCGTCTTCCGTCGCTTCCGTCGCGATGGGCTGCCATGCTGTGCTGCCGTCTTCCGCCACTTCCGTTGCGATGGGCTGCCCTGCTGTGCTACCGTCGCCGTCGCCGTCGCCGCCGCCACCGCCACGACGGAAGCGACGGAAGACGGCAGCCGCCGCAGGAGCGACGGCGGCAGCCACAGAAGGAGCGAAGGAGGCAACCGTCGCCGCCGCCGGAGCGAAGGCAGCAGCCGCCGCCTTGGCGCCGACGGTGCGCAGGAGCTGAAAATAGAGCTGCGGGTTGGCGACGAACGCCGCCCGCGAGATGACAAATCCGGCGGCGCCGGGGGCGTTCATCGTGACACCGCCGGCCACAGCGGCAGGCCAGAAGAAGTAGGCGCCGGCCACGCTTGCAACAACCGACGCGGCTCCCAGCGCGCCCTCGCGGGTGGTGAAGATGTCCTTCGCTGCCTTCTTGAACGGGTCCATCTAGGCCTGCACCTACCTTGTTTCTCCGAGATGTTGCCTAGCTACGGATCGAGATGGAGATGGTGGAGTTCTTGTGTGTTGTGGAGAGGAAAGAAGGTGGGTGAGGGGGTTTATAAAGACGGAGGCGATCGTGGGGGGCGAAAGTAGTACTAGTACGTACTAGTGGAAAAATAATAATTACGCCCGCTCCTGATCGATGAGGTTCCTCTTTTCCACTCAGTTAATCTTTTTTTTCAATTGCTCAGTGCGCTTCTTGATCCCAAAGCGAGATTTTTTTTTTGAGTAACCAAAGCGAGATTCTTACTTTAATGCTTTTTACCGAGAAGATAATCCCATCGATATGTGCACTAGCTAGAAGTATTTCCGTTCAAAAGTTTAGAGCGTAAATAATCTCAAATCAAAATAATTTCACAATGACTCCATGCATGTTGAAACTTTGGTACTCCAGGCTTATAGGATGACAGCCTGGTGCGCCTGAGCCCACTGCCCTCCCCCCGGTTGGCGATGGCGGGCGGCCGCGTTGGAACTATCGACGCTGGTCAGCTGGTGAGGAGTGCATCGACGTCTCGAGCTTCGCGTCCTCCCGAATGGATGCTAGGCCTTTTTTTTCCACGACAGGAGTACTAGTACGTGTAAATAATAGTTTGGCGTTATGATGATAGTATCGGATAGATATCTTACTGATCGTCGATCGCAGCAAGTAACATTTGGCACTTGCATAACTTCTAGGAGTACAAATGTACAATACAACCAACGTTAGATAAGACAATCACCTCCTACAGTATGTATTCTGAACTTTGTCCTGCGGAGTGTCCGTCCTCTTAAGTACAGAGAAAAGCCATTCTATTGTTATGCGGATTAAGAAAGATACATTCAAGATAGGAGGAATAGATGAGGATGCTCAGCAAACTCCCGCTGTAGCTCAGAGATCCATGCAGGAGATACTCACAAGGCTTGCACATCATCACGACGACATTACACATGACGATACAAGCACATCCATATACAAGATACATACACAGCTGTTACTACTATTACTTTACAGAAGCAGCTTGAAACTCTTGACACACTACGTACTAACTTGGGTCCATCCAACATATTATACGCCCAGCGGGTACAAAAGATCACTCATGTCTTTCCCAAGCTTCTAAGACCATGTACTATGTGGCTTCGGTTCAAAGCAAAATGTGTAAGAGTTAGGAACCGATGGTATTTTGTTGCTATGTGTGAAGTCGCTTTTTATTTGGAGACTGATGAGTGTGTCAGCCATGCAATCTTATTCTATGTGGCTTCCACTCTCTTTAGTGCATGTATTTCTCTCTATGTCATGTGGACCTTATAGTTTGCTCCTGACAGGTGAATCCCTTTGCATCTAATCAACTTTATGGTGCGCTTCTTGTGTCAAACTAGATGGTTCGATGCCACACTATGTGAGAAACCGGTTCAAAGCCATCTATGGTTCGCTTTAGGAGCACATAGTGTATGGCCTAAGTTCATAGCTACTTATGCTACTAGCTTAGAGCATCTCCACTCGCCTACCCAGGAGCCGATCTGGACGCCGAAATTACATGCGGACGCTGAAAATCGGCCCAATTGCGTACCCAAGGACCTCTTTTCGGTCGGATTTGGGCCAATTTTGGTCCGGACTACCCAGGACGAACCCAGGATCCCGGGTACGCCCTGAAACGCCGGACGCAGTGAATTGGCCGAGTGGACCAGCCTGTCAGTGACAGAAGCCGAGTCGCCGCCATCCTTCCCGCCGTTTTCCTTTTCCCGCCTTCGTCACTACACACCTCCCGCCCTCGCCGCCGAACTCTGCCTATAAAAGGCGTACATCTCGACGTCTCTCTTCACAGTCTCTCACACCACCCCTAACTCCGGCGAACTTCGAACGTTCGCACCTTTCTTCCTCCTCAACTCCCCCGAGAAGCCATGGCCGAGGGCTGACGCACGATGCCACCGTGGGAAGCCCGGCTGCTCTGCAAGGCGCACTATATGGCGCCGCCGGACACTCGTCTCCCCTTAGGCTGGCAACTCAACGTCAGCGGGATTCCTGTTCCGCCGGTGCCGGCCGAAGAGGACCTAGCCGGAGAGATCCAGGCGGCTATCGCCGCCATGCAAGACCCAGATCTCGCCGAGGATCCTGGCAACCTGGTCTTCTGGAGGCAGTTCTTCGCCGACAGACTGAAAGGTTAGAGATGTCGCCTAGAGGGGGTGAATAGGAAATTTCAAAACTATTATGGTTTTGGCTTGATAGAATGCGGGATTAAACTAACGTTTATTTTACAAGCACAAAACCTAAATATACTAGGCTCAATTAAGTGCACCAACAACAAGTTAAGATAATCAAGATAGCACGAGATAGATATACCACAAGTGATAAGCAAGATATAAGTACTTCAAACTCGATGGCTATCACAAGGAAAGTAAGCTTGGATATAGAGATAACCGAGGCACGCGGAGACGAAAATGTATTCCCGTGTTCCCTTACAAGTAAGCTACGTCACGTTGGAGAGGTGTGGGATTCAACGAAGGATTTAACGCCACGAAGGCTCACCTTCTTCTCCAAATCTATCCCACGAAGGAATAGGCCCTTTTCTTATGGCTAGCTTTTCCTCCACTCCAGAGATGGCAAGCTCCACAACCACTTCACAAGCTCCACGAAGGAGAAGCCCGAGTCTCTTCACAATCTTCCATGAAGAGGACACCGCGGCACCAACCGTCAAGGAAACTAGGAGGTCACCCTCCAAGAGTAACAAGCTCACGGTCTCTCACTCGAACAAATCATAATGGAGAGCTCGACACTTATGCAAGAATGCAAAGCAAGAACACCAAGGGTGCTCAAATCCTTCACTCTCAAATCCTACCAAAGCAACAAGTGCTAGGGAGGAATTAGAGAGGAAGAACAATAGTGGAAACCAACAAATGACTCCAAGATCTAGATCCAATGGGTTCCCCTCACTTAGAGGAAGAATTGATTGGTGGGGATTGTAGATCTAGATCTCCTCTTCCAAAGCCCTCAAAAAGATGCAAGAATCATAGGAAGGAAGGGAGAGAAATAAAGCTCAAAGGGGTCAACAATGGAGGACAAACACGTGCTCACAAGCCTTTGAACTTTGGGAAAGAATCCCCCCCCTTTTATACCCCTTCAAGGGGGATGACCGTTGGAAGCAAGATGCACTAGGCGAACACGTTCCGGCGATGAAACCGGCGCCGCCGGAATTTCCGGTCAAAACCGAAAGTTCCGGTACAAACCAAAATAGCATACATAATAGTTTTTCGGCGTTTTCCAGAAATTTCTGGCGGTCGCCGGAAATTCCGGCCACAGACTCGGCCCGCCGGAATTTCCGCTGGAACCAAACAGGCACACGAAAACGGCGATAACTTTTGTGTCCGGACTCCGATTTTGATGATCTTGGGCTTGTTTTGACGAGGACAACAAGATTTACAAGATGGTTCAGAGAAACATCATAGTCCAAAAGAGGAGGATAGAACCAAATTAAGAAAGGTAATAAGCATCCCTACAAGAAGAACCGATAAAACCTTCAAACTCGAAAACGCCATAGAAGATGCACACGAATTCCGTTTTTGATCAACTTGGGTTTGTTGAAGAGCTAGCAACAAGATCAAGAACCTCACATGGAGAAACACCAAGAAGCAAAAAAATAGGAAGATGCAAAGTACGCAAAGAATTGAGCTTCCTATGACGATGTGATCAAGTTACCCAACCGAAAGCCCCTCTTAATAGTGCGACTATGTATCCTATAACCTGGTCTCCCAACAACCACCTTGAGACCGGTAAAAGGAAAACCTAGAAAAGCCATACCTTTGCCTTGCGCATCCTGCTTGATCTTGACGACAACACTTCAATCTCCATCCAAGCCGGAATGCATCACTTGATTATTGTTGCTTTGTGAAGACTCCTAATTTGCTCCCCCATACACCACCATTGGATAGCTTCATTAATACATGTCTTCACATGACCATTATCACCTATTTGGACGGCAAGATTTAAGCAAATGATCTTCTCGAGATGCTTATCTTGAACTTTCCCTTCTCAACCTTGATGACGATCACCACTTGATGTCATCCTCTTATGGGTTATATAAGTTCTTTACTTTTGAAGCATGCCCATGGAAAGGTACCTATCCCATATAGAAAACGCAAAGGCACATATATAATGGGTTAGTTCATGATGCATAATTGACAAGGCTTACCATACCACAAGATCCATGTGGTACATTCTTTATGCTTCATGTGTTGACCAACCTGAAATCACTCTTAACTCTTTGTATAGGTCAACCATGTATCTTCTCATGCTCCATCTCAATATCTTGAGGTACATAAAGAACTCTTAATTTGATTACATGCTCTAAATCTAAGTCAATCATAGCTCAAATAATGAGGCTATCGTGACACAGTCTTAGAGCCATATCTTGAATTCTTCTATTGAGATCAAACTCTCAAGATCTTGATCATATCATATTATTCTCTTCAACTCGATGATCTTGATGCCAATACTCAAGGTCTATCTTTATCTTCATAGCATCCATACTTGAATCCAACACATAGACTACAAGCATGACCTATGGAATATTCCTTCATATAAAACTCAGTGAAAACATTAGTCCATAGGGATTGTCATTAATCACCAAAACCACACATAGGGGCAATTACTCTTTAAATCTCCCACATTTTGGTAATTGATGACAATCACAACAAGAGGGTTTATATAATCAATATTAGAAAAAAGTATGCAGCTTATCCGAGAATAAGTTGTGTACAAGAGGTTGCATTTGATATGGTCAAGTAACACAAAGCTACTATCACATATCAAAAGTGATTCTACTTACACAAACTACAACTAATGTAAGAGATGTGAGTAGAACCAACACATATAGAGCAAACTCCCCCACAATATATGCATGTGTGATAAACTTGAATTTCATTGCATACATTGTTAAAAATAAACTTTGGGAGAGTTTACACTATATATACAACCATGCAAAACATAATAAATATGAAATGCATGAAAGGAAAACACTTAAGAACAAACCAATCTTATGTATAAAACCATTTCCCTTAAACTTCTACACCATTGACAACAAGTGCCAAAATGGATGACAAAGTTAGAAGACCAATATAGTATGAGTTCATACCCAAGGTGTGCATTTATCATAATTTGAGTGAAATCAAATGCACGTATCTAATGAATAATATTTGGAGGAAATCAAGCTATATTGAGTATCAAAGATTGCTACAAGGATAAAACGGTGAAGAAACTTCAACGTATGAAGCAAGCAATCCAATGATCCAAAAAATCAAATGGACAAATAGTGCTCTAAATGAAATAAGGAAGCTCCCCAAGAAGGTTCGTGCATAAATTTTAATTATTGTATTTGTATACAATATGCACAAACATAGAATCCCCACTCCCTCTATATTATTTAGAACACAGCCAAGATGCAAGTAGATATAAATAAATACACTTGTCAAGACAATCTTAAGTACAAAATAAACCAAATATGAGATATGAGTGCATGAAGATGCAATAAAAGTAAACCAAACACTCATAAATCAAGACCTTACCAATACCATTAAAAACCAAGAGGATAAGAGATATGGTCGGCAAAGAGCGATGATATCAAGGCGAGAGATTAACACTCTCATGTATATAAGTTTATAAGTGGACAAAACATGAGAATAATCCACAAATAAACAACCATACATAAGAGGTTAATAAAATAAGAAAACATGATATCCAAGAGGAAGTCATAAGATATACCAAACATGATATTTTTTACTTAAGTGCATATATAGCCCATGGCTCTATTTTCTCTTATAGTATATCAATGAACTTTATAAAAAAACCCTCAAAAACATCACAACTAACACTAAGGGAACAAATGCTAGTTGGGATACTTTGAGAAAGGCAACAAGTAGCAAAAGGAAGGATTCAAAGCAATTTCAACAATATTGCACATGATAGTACCTTGAGGAATTGGTATGCAATAAATTGCTAGAAGGCATATTTGGAATTGGTGAATCTTGAACATGATTTTATATACTCCCCATTATATGCATCATCTCAAATTACTCACATAAGCAATAAGGATAAAGAAGTCTTTCAAATATCCTTGCAAGAACCGCAACATTTACAAACGTATAAATTCATGCCAAGATGCAAACTACAAGAGATCGGATGAAAGAATAGTATGCATGAATAAGATACGTGTTACTGAGATAGCAATGGTATGATGTAGTAGATAAGAATTTTCCGATCATCCTAGCTTGGCTCCAATTATCATGTGGTGACAACACTTTCCTTATAGACGAGACAAGCATCCACTGCATCTCCAATGTACCTAAAACAACATTCAAGTATATCTTGGTCCCCAAACTTATTGGGTCCAAAGTGGTTAGACTAACCACAACACATAGGACACACTCCATAAAAATATGTACATATTTAGAGATGAAATTTGAATTTCATGCACATCTTAGTTGTTTAAGGATTTGATGGAGTATACCCTACATATTGGATCAAAGAAATCAAACACATGGAGACTTTCAATATCCAAAGAAGATATAATTTGGAAAAGCACCAAAATATTCAAGAAGGCATACATGTAGGGGTTCGTAGCATGGAAAACAAAAATTTTCTATCGCATACAAACAAACAAGCCAAGATCTATCTACTAGATTGTAGCAACGAGTCGATGGAATAACTCACCCTCGAAGATTCCAAAGTGTTTAACGAGAGCAGATTCTCGTGGGTGATGTAGTCGTACTCTTTCCGATCTCAAGATCGCGTAGACGATCCTTCCGGCGCCGCGTTCCCACAGCGCTCCCGCAGTCGGTCACACGTTCGGTACTCGACGAAGACCTTCCTCTCCCTTGTTCCAGCAGGCAGCGGAGGTTGTAGCACTCTCCTCGCGATTCCGGCAGCACAACGGCGTGGTACCGGAGGTAGAGGGGAAATCCCGCAGGGCTTCGCCTTAAGCCGGTGCGAGTATGGTGGAGCTTATGAGAGAGGCTATTAGTGGTCTAGTAATTAGACACACCAATTAGAGGGCTCTAAACCAATTAGAAGGCTCTAAACCGAATAGCTCTAAACCGGGGTCTAGATCTAGGGTTTAGTTTAGAGGATAGGAAACTTGTGTCTCTAGGAGGGGAGCCCTGCCCCTCCTTATATAGGTGGGAGGGGTTGGCGCGCTAGGGGAGGGAGGGAGTCCCTCCCCAACTCGGCCTTGGGCTGGGCGCCGGCCTGGAGGAGTCCAACTCCTCCTCCAGGTTGGTTCCAACTCCTCTTGCTTGTTTCCCACAGTTTCTTGTTTTTGGCAGTTTGACTTTCAAACTGGACATTTGACTTTTCTGTTTTAGGATTCAATTTAATCCTATATTTGGGACAGCAAGAACACTTAGTACATGATGCAATCATTCCAATATGTAATGACACATTCATGTACCCCTTCCCCCCCGGAGTGCCGGACAATCCGGAACCTTCTAGAATATCCCCGATGAAAACACCGAAATCATTCCCGAACTCCGAAACGGGACTTTCCTTATATGAATCTTATTCTCCGGACCATTCCGGATCACCTCGTGATATCCCGGATCCCATCCGAGACTCCGAACAACATTCGGTCTCTTTCTCATAATACCATAACTACTCAAACAACGTCGAATCCTTAAGTGTGTCTCCCTACGGTTCGTGAATTATGCGGACATGATCGAGACACTTCTCCGAACAATAACCAATAGAGGAATCTGGAAATTCATATGGCTCCCACATATTTCTACGATTACTTTGCGATCGAATGAACCACTTACATACGATACCAATTTCCCTTTGTCTCACGATATGTTACTTATCCGAGGTTATGATCGTCGGTATCTCTGCATACCTAGTTCATCCTCGTTACCGATAAGTACTCTTTTCTCGTTCCCGTGATATGTGATCCCTTGTGACCAAGTCACATGCTTGCAAGCTAATTGAATGACATTTCACCGAGAGGGCCCAGAGTATATCTATCCGTCATGTGGATGGACAAATCCCACTCTTGATCCATGTGTTTCAACCAATACTTTCCGAACACTCAATGCCACCTTTATAGCCACCCTGTTACGGTGTGGTGTTTGATGACATCAAAGCATCCATCCAGTAAAGGTGATATGCATGATCTCATGGTCGAAGGAATTAGGTTACTATGTATCAGAAAGCATATAGCAATTGAACTATTGAAATGACTTGATCTTTATGCTACGCTTGTCTATAGGAGTATGTCCACCATATCATTCTCCTAACGATATGATCTTGTTGTTGATAACATCTCAATGTTCATGACAAAGAAACCACATCATCAATCAACCAACAAGCTAGTGAAGTATAGAGGCTATACTAGGGACTTCAAATTAAGTTTACAAATCACACAAGTATTAATGGTTTCCTTGTTAATACTATTATAGCATGAATGCAAACATTTATCATAAACACAAAGATATAATAATAACTATATTTATTATTGCCTCTAGGGCATATCTCCAACAGTCTCCCACTTGCACTAGAGTCATCTAATCTAGATTACATGGTAATATACCGAACACCCATGGCAGTTTGGTGTTGGTCATGTTTTGCCCTCGGGAGAGGTTTAGTCAACGGATCCGCCACATTCAGATCTGTGTGTACTTTGCAAATCTTTATATCCCCATCCTGGATATGTTCTCGAATAGCGTGAAAACGTAGCTTGATATGCTTCAGCTTCTTGTGTGACCTTGGTTCTTGCGCATTGGCTATGGCGCCCATGTTATCACAGTAGATAGACATTGGGTCCAGCGCACTAGGAACCACACCCAGCTCTGTAATGAACTCTTTCATCCATATCGCTTCTTGTGAAGCCTCCGAAGCAGCCATGTATTCCGATTCAGTTGAAGATCTCGCCACAACGCTTTGCTTTGCACTCCTCCAGCTAACTGCTGCACCATTCAAAATAAATACGTATCCAGATTGTGATTTAGAATCATCTGGATCGGTGTTCCAACTAGCATCGGTGTAACCATTAACAACGAGCTGTTCATCACCTCCATAAGAAAGAACCATATCCTTAGTTCTTCTCAAGTACTTAAGGATGTTTTTGACCGCTGTCCAATGATCCACTCCTGGATCACTTTGATATCTGCTAGTTAGACTAACAGCATATGCAATGTCGGGTCTAGTACATAGCATGGCATACATTAGAGATCCTATGGCTGAGGCATAGGGAGTCTTACTCATCCTTTCTCTATCTTCTGCCGATGTCGGACTTTGAGTTTTACTCAAGGTCGTATTGGGCAACATGGGCAAGAACCCTTTCTTGCTTTCTTCCATTCCAAACCTCTTTAGAACTTTGTCCAAATATGTACTTTGTGACAATGATATTTGGCGTTTCGATCTATCTCTATAAATCTTTATGCCTAATATGTAAGCTGCTTCGCCAAGATCCTTCATTGAAAAACTATTTTTCAAATATTCCTTGACACTATTAAGAAGGTCTACATCATTCCCAATCAACAATATGTCATCCACATACAGTATTAAGAATGCTACAGAGCTCCCACTCACTTTCTTGTAAATACAAGCTTCTCCATAAGTTTGTATAAAACCAAAACTTTTGATTACCTTATCAAAACGTTGATTCCAACTTCGGGATGCTTGCTTCAATCCATAGATGGACCGTTGAAGCTTGCATACCTTGTTAGCATCTTTAGGATCGACAAAACCTTTGGGTTGTATCATATACAACTCTTCATCAATGTCTCCATTGAGGAAAGCTGTTTTGACATCCATCTGCCATATCTCATAATCATAATATGCAGCGATTGCTAACATAATCCTCACAGACTTTAGCTTCGCTACCGGTGAGAAAGTCTCATCGTAGTCAACTCCTTGAATTTGTCGAAACCCTTTTGCGACAAGTCGAGCTTTATAGACAGTAACATTACCATCAGCATCTGTTTTCTTCTTGAAAATCCATTTGTTCTCGACAGCCTTCCGGCCATCCGGTAAGTCCACCAAAGTCCATACTTGGTTTTCGTACATGGATCCAATCTCGGATTTCATGGCTTCTTGCCATTTATTGGAATCTGGGCTCATCATCGCTTCCTCATATGTCTCGGGGTCATCGGTGTTGTCCACCAACATGATATTCACAACGGAATCATACCAATCTGGAGTGGTACGAGTTCTCGTTGACCTCCGAGGCTCTGTAGCAACCTCAACCGAAGTTTCATGATCACTATCATTAGCTTCCTCTCTTATTGGTGCAGGCACCACAGGAACTTCTTCCGGTGCTGCGCTACTCGCAATTTCGAGAGAAGGTTCGACAACCTCGTCGAGTTCTACTTTCCTTCCAGTCACTTCTTTCGAGAGAAATTCCTTCTCTAGAAAGGATCCATTCTTGGCAACAAAGATTTTGCCTTCGGATCTATGATAGAAGGTATACCCAATAGTTTCCTTCGGGTATCCTATGAAGACGCATTTTTCCGCTTTGGGTTCAAGCTTGTCCGGCTGTAACTTCTTTACATAGGCTTCGCATCCCCAAACTTTAAGGAACGACAATTTAGGTTTCTTCCCAAACCATAATTCATACGGTGTCGTTTCAACGGATTTAGATGGTGCCCTATTTAAAGTGAATGCGGCTGTTTCTAATGCATAACCCCAAAATGATAGCGGTAAATCTGTAAGTGACATCATAGAACGAACCATATCTAAGAGAGTTCGATTACGACGTTCAGACACACCATTACGCTGTGGTGTTCCCGGCGGTGTCAATTGTGAAAGTATTCCGCACTTCTTTAAATGCTAGCCAAACTCGTAACTTAGATATTCACCTCCACGATCAGAACGTAGAAATTTAATCTTCTTGTTACGTTGATTCTCTACCTCACTTTGAAACTCCTTAAACTTCTCGAAAGTTTCGGACTTATGTTTCATGAAATAGATATACCCATATCTACTCAAGTCATCCGTGAAGGTAAGAACATAACGATAACCACTGCGCGATGCTACACTCATTGGACCACACACATCGGTATGTATGATTTCCAATAAGTCTGTAGCTCGCTCCATTATACCAGAAAATGGAGTCTTAGTCATTTTACCCATCAGACATGCTTCGCATCTTTCAAGTGATTCAAAATCAAGTGATTCAAGAAGTCCATCGGAATGGAGTTTCTTCATACGTTTCACTCCAATGTGACCAAGACGACAGTGCCACATATAGGTCAAATTATCGCTTGATTTCAAACGTTTAGCCTCAATGTTATTAATATGTGTATTTCTACTATCGAGATTCAATATGAATAGACCATCTATCAAAGGTGCATGTGCATAAAACACATTACTCATATAAATCGAACAACCATTATTCTCGGATTTAAACAAGTAACTGTCTCGCAATAAACAAGATCCTGATATAATGTTCATGCTTAATGCAGGCACCAAATAACAATTATTTAAGTATAAAACTAATCCCGATGGTAGATGAAGAGGTAGCGTGCCGACCGCGATCACATCAACCTTTGATCCGTTTCCTACGCGCATCGTCACCTCGTTCTTCACTAGCTTCCGTTTATTCTGCAGCTCCTGTTTCGAGTTACAAATATAAGCAACCGAACCAGTATCAAATACCCAGGCACTACTACGAGTACTAGTGAGATACACATCAATAACATGTATATCAGATATACCTTTCTTCTTGATGTTGCCGTTCTTCAAATCCGCCAAGTACCTTGGGCAATTCCGCTTCCAGTGACCTTCTCCCTTGCAGTAAAAGCACTCAGTTTCAGGTTTAGGTCCAGCCTTGGTCTTCTTCGTCGGCGTGGTAACTTTCTTACCACCCTTCTTGAAGTGTCCCTTTTGCTTAGACTTGCCTTTCTTGAATTTGGTGGTCTTATTGACCATCAACACTTGGTGCTCTTTCTTGATCTCCACTTCTGCAGATTTTAACATAGCAAATAGTTCTGGCAACTCTTTGTTCATGTTCTGCATGTTGTAGTTCATCACAAAGTTCTTGTAACTTGGTGGTAGTGATTGGAGGATGCGGTAAACTCCCAAAGTATTAGGAATCACTATACCCAAACTTTGAAGTTTATTTGCGTGCCCAGACATCTTAAGCACATGCTCACTGACGGAGCTACCCTCTTCCATCTTGCAGTTAAAGAACTTTTCAGAAGCTTCATAACTTTCAATTGCCGCATGAGTCTCAAAGATTAATTTGAGATCCTCGACAATATCATATGGATCTGACTCTTCAAACCTTTTCTGAAGCTCCGATTCTAAACCATACAAGATAGCACACTGAACTATGGAGTACTGATTCTTCCGAGCAAGGTAAACATTCTTTACTTCATCGGTAGCATCAGCTGCAGGTGGGTCACCTAGCGGTGCATCCAGCACATAGGTCAAATTACCAGCTGTGAGGACAATCCTCAAATTGCGGAACCAATCCGCGAAGTTGCTTCCATTGTTTTTCAACTTTTCTTTCTCTAGGAACGCATTAAAATTGATGGTAGGGGCTGCCATTGATCTACAACATATTTGCAATAGTTTAGACTAAGTTTATGACAAATTGAGTTCAAATTAATTAATGAAATTAAACTAGGTGAACTCCCACTCAAAACAACATCCCTCACATTGTTTTAGTGATCACACGAACCAAATCCACTACATCAACACCGATCATCACGAGAGCTGATATAGTTTTAATGGCGAACAATCATCATGTTCATCATATCTACTATATGATTCATGCTTTGCCTTTCGGCGATCCGTGTTCCTGAGGCCATGTCTGTACATGCTAGGCTCGTCAAGATCAAACCTTAGCTTCGGCATAAGCAAATCTGGCTTGCTTACGTTGTATTCACCCGCGGAATCAAAGACACCCGATCATCACGTGGTGCTTCGAAGCAGCAAGCTTTGGCAACGGTGCATACTAAGGGTGAACACTTTAGAACTTGAAATTTATGTGCATGAGGGATCATCTTATAATGCTACCGTCGTCTACTAAGCAATACAAGATGCATAAAGGATTAACATCACATGCAATTCATAATATGTGATATGATATGGCCTTTCTTCTTTGTGCTTCCGATCTCCATCTTCAAACACGAATATGATCTCCATCATCACCGGCATAGCATCAAGGTCAATGACGCTTCTCCATGGTTGTCGTCCACCAGCTTCAACTATTACAACTATTTTGAATAGACACGCAGGTCTTAACAGAAATTAAAGACAACCATATGGCTCCTGCCGGTTGCCAACTTACAATAAGGAACATTGCATACATCAAATATAATCACAATCATGGCCATATCACATCACTGCACACCCCTGCAAAACAAAGTTAGACGCTTCTACTTTCTTTGCATATTTTACGTGGTTTGGGGCTTTCCATAAGTGTCGTTCTAACTTACGAACAAGAACCACAACATTGATACTAGCATTGTTGATTACCCGTTGTAAATTGGATCTTAACTATGCTAGGAGAAACAGGCACCCGCAAAGCCACTTATGCAATACAAGTTGCATGTCAAACGTGGAGCAAGTCTCATGAACGATGTCATGTAAGGTTAGCCCGGGCCGCTTCATCCCAACATACCGCAAGATGCAAAGTACACAAAAAGCAATCTACAATAAAAGCATCAACGCCCACAATGACCATTGTGTTCTACTCGTGCAACAGATCTACATATAGACACGGCTCTGATACCACTGTAGGGGTTCGTAGCATGGAAAACAAAAATTTTCTATCGCATACAAACAAACAAGCCAAGATCTATCTACTAGATTGTAGCAACGAGTCGATGGAATAACTCACCCTCGAAGATTCCAAAGTGTTTAACGAGAGCAGATTCTCGTGGGTGATGTAGTCGTACTCTTTCCGATCTCAAGATCGCGTAGACGATCCTTCCGGCGCCGCGTTCCCACAGCGCTCCCGCAGTCGGTCACACGTTCGGTACTCGACGAAGACCTTCCTCTCCCTTGTTCCAGCAGGCAGCGGAGGTTGTAGCACTCTCCTCGCGATTCCGGCAGCACAACGGCGTGGTACCGGAGGTAGAGGGGAAATCCCGCAGGGCTTCGCCTTAAGCCGGTGCGAGTATGGTGGAGCTTATGAGAGAGGCTATTAGTGGTCTAGTAATTAGACACACCAATTAGAGGGCTCTAAACCAATTAGAAGGCTCTAAACCGAATAGCTCTAAACCGGGGTCTAGATCTAGGGTTTAGTTTAGAGGATAGGAAACTTGTGTCTCTAGGAGGGGAGCCCTGCCCCTCCTTATATAGGTGGGAGGGGTTGGCGCGCTAGGGGAGGGAGGGAGTCCCTCCCCAACTCGGCCTTGGGCTGGGCGCCGGCCTGGAGGAGTCCAACTCCTCCTCCAGGTTGGTTCCAACTCCTCTTGCTTGTTTCCCACAGTTTCTTGTTTTTGGCAGTTTGACTTTCAAACTGGACATTTGACTTTTCTGTTTTAGGATTCAATTTAATCCTATATTTGGGACAGCAAGAACACTTAGTACATGATGCAATCATTCCAATATGTAATGACACATTCATGTACCCCTTCCCCCCCGGAGTGCCGGACAATCCGGAACCTTCTAGAATATCCCCGATGAAAACACCGAAATCATTCCCGAACTCCGAAACGGGACTTTCCTTATATGAATCTTATTCTCCGGACCATTCCGGATCACCTCGTGATATCCCGGATCCCATCCGAGACTCCGAACAACATTCGGTCTCTTTCTCATAATACCATAACTACTCAAACAACGTCGAATCCTTAAGTGTGTCTCCCTACGGTTCGTGAATTATGCGGACATGATCGAGACACTTCTCCGAACAATAACCAATAGAGGAATCTGGAAATTCATATGGCTCCCACATATTTCTACGATTACTTTGCGATCGAATGAACCACTTACATACGATACCAATTTCCCTTTGTCTCACGATATGTTACTTATCCGAGGTTATGATCGTCGGTATCTCTGCATACCTAGTTCATCCTCGTTACCGATAAGTACTCTTTTCTCGTTCCCGTGATATGTGATCCCTTGTGACCAAGTCACATGCTTGCAAGCTAATTGAATGACATTTCACCGAGAGGGCCCAGAGTATATCTATCCGTCATGTGGATGGACAAATCCCACTCTTGATCCATGTGTTTCAACCAATACTTTCCGAACACTCAATGCCACCTTTATAGCCACCCTGTTACGGTGTGGTGTTTGATGACATCAAAGCATCCATCCAGTAAAGGTGATATGCATGATCTCATGGTCGAAGGAATTAGGTTACTATGTATCAGAAAGCATATAGCAATTGAACTATTGAAATGACTTGATCTTTATGCTACGCTTGTCTATAGGAGTATGTCCACCATATCATTCTCCTAACGATATGATCTTGTTGTTGATAACATCTCAATGTTCATGACAAAGAAACCACATCATCAATCAACCAACAAGCTAGTGAAGTATAGAGGCTATACTAGGGACTTCAAATTAAGTTTACAAATCACACAAGTATTAATGGTTTCCTTGTTAATACTATTATAGCATGAATGCAAACATTTATCATAAACACAAAGATATAATAATAACTATATTTATTATTGCCTCTAGGGCATATCTCCAACAATACAAGGTGTGACAAAACACATTTGTTGCCCAAACTATATCAAAGAATCAAATCAACACAAGATTTGTTCAACGAAGTTCAACCAATGAACTAAGCAAAAACTATTGAGAAAAAAAATGAAATAAAAACAAAAATACTCAATGATTTATCTCATTCAAGCAAATAAAATAGAGAATAAAGAATGAGATGACAAACTCCCAAAAGAGCAAGGTTTCAACAAATAAACCAAACCCTTAACACTTTTCACAATGGCACAAGGTTCCGAGAAGAAAAAGGTTTGTCTTACACTAAAACACATTTTTATAATAATCAAAAACATCATCAAAGAGATGTTCAAAAGCCAAGGAAGACAATGGGAGCCACAACAAATTTTTGGAAAGAAAATAAGGCAATAAGAGGTGAAATCCAAGGTGAAGATGATCCACAAATGCTACCACACATAAGTATATCAATTGTCGAAGACAATGAGTGTATTGGAATTGATTTTCGGTGGTATATTGCACGGATATTAAAGATAAATCTTTACAATAAAAAGCATAGGATAGGAATAAAAATATTAAGCACTATGCAAAGATAGAGATTCTTGATAGCTTGAATCTAGTCACACAATCATGCAAAGCAATGATATAATAACTTGAAGCAAATGGTCTCCCAAATAAGATATAGATATATGTATTTGAGGAAGACCGCACCAAGGATTTCTTACTCAAACAAAGACCGAAAAGACGAGCAATAAAAGATCCTAACAAAAATAGGATCTTGTTTGAGCCAACATGCCACCTAGAAGCAAGATAATCAACAATATCAACTCTAAGTGGCACTACCTCATATTTTCAGATTTCCTAGGATTGTGATATGCAAAAGAAGCATATTACTCCCCCATAATGTGATATTCGTTTTTTTTTCTTAATAAGAGGCAAAGCAACCTCAACTAGAGAGAATTAATGGACATTTAGATTTGAATTTCTCATGAGTATGACACACCACATAGTGACTAGATAAGCTTGCAATATCAATACTAAGTGGTAATACTTATGTACACACATTTTAAGGTTTGAGAGATGTGCGAGGCATGTCACTTCCCCAAAATGGGATGTTCCATTAACCACTCGAAAAGACCCAAATAAGATATCATCAATATGCACTAGAGGCTCAAAACAAAACACACGAGTAAATGACGTGCCAAACACCTAGACATACTTGAATACACAAAATAAGCAAGCATGAGGAACACGAAATACAAACACATACTTGGTACAAAACCAAAACATGTAAAGGGGCAAGTAACTTACAATATAAATGAGTTTAGTACAAGTTACCGCGAAGAGGCACATTAGATATAAGATAGGGATAAGACAATCCTAATGACTTGGCTTGATAAAATATAATATATGAAGATCCCTTAATTCTTTATGAGTTAGCCAAGTCTCCAATGCCCTCCAAAAACACCTATTGACCAAGTTTGAGCTTGTTGGTCCCCAACTAAGTTAGGTCCTAAGAGGTTAGTCACAATAGGCTTGGCAACCCAAATGGTTTTTTTACACCACTTTGAGTTCCAACAAACTTGGTAAACACATTTCCATCCTTATCCTTCCCAAGAGAATAATCATCATTAATAATGATAGGATTAGATAATATACCGTTTCAACATGAAGAGGAAAATTGCCCCTTCACACGACATATGTAGCAACAAGTGCTCCCCTTTCTCTTCTTCATTGATTTCTTGGCTTGGGGAGCATTATCTTGATTCTTCTTCGTAAGTGGCCTAGCTTCAACTTGGGCTTGACCTTGTACTCGTGTACGCTTCCCTTTTTGCTTCTCACTCAAGTGTTTTTTCTTCAATGGGCAAGATCTTACATGATGTCCTTTAACCTTGCACTTGAAGCAAATAATCCTGGCCGAATTCTTGACTTGGTTTTGGCCCTTCTTCTTGTTTCTCTTGGACTTGTTCTTGTTATTGGATTTGAATCCAAGTCCACATTTATCATTAGGGGGTTTTTGCACACTCAAAATATTATCGAGTGTGGATTTCCCTTCATGACTCTTTTCCAAGTCATTCCTCAAGGAAGTGACTTGGGCCTTGAGCTCTTTGATTTCCTCTACATGGTTAGTAGAAATACAAGTACTAGAGGAAGTAGAAGCTTCATTGTTAGAGCAACAAGGCAAAGCAAGTGATCCAACACAAGGTTTATCAATAGTATGGATAGATGGATTACTAGGACTAGCACATGGCAAAATAATATTTTGAGTAGAAGTTGTGCTAATGTCCAAAAGAGGCTCACAAGATGTTACCTTGCTAATACTTGCCTTACGAGCTAACATTATCCCATCATGGGAGATTAGAAGATCATTATTAGAGCCCGGGAGCTTTTCATGACTTTCTTCTAGTTTCCTATACTTTCTAGTTAGCAACTCAAGTCGAGCCCTTAGCTCAACGTTCTCCTTTAGGGTAGATGCTTCACAAGAAGTAGAGTTAGTAGCACAAGCATCATTAATGGAATTTTCCTTTTCAAGCTCATAAGATTCATTTTTTTTGTGTGAGGAGACAATTAGTGTGCTTCTCCTTGGCAAGCTCTTGCTTAAGGAGATTAAATATCCGACTCCCATCATCAAGTTGGAAATCCAACTCCTCTATGGTTCCCATTTGTCTAGTTATGGTGTCCATAACGTGTTTGAGACAAGTAACGGCCTTATTATTACCACGAAGAGAGGTACATAAAAAAGTCAACTCAAGCAAGAGAGCAGTAGTATCCTCATCAATGTCATCATCACTATCATCATTATCATTGCTATTATCTTTAGAAGATATATTGGGATCCAAAGTAGGAGATACCTTTGATCCTCTTGCCATAAGGCACATGTGAGCATGGGAGGATGAAGATGAGGATATTATTTAATCTTCATTCATGATCATGTCTTGATCCATAGAATGTTTGATTTCCTCTACATTGTTAGATAAACAACTAGAGGAAATAGAAGCATTTTTTTCATGGGAACAAGGCAAATCAAGCATATCATCTACACTAGTACTCAAATAATTTCTAGATGATATACAAGGACTAGTAACAAAAGGGGATATAGCATTATTGTTGCAAGAAGTTCTTAGGTCCAAAGAAGAAACATTGCAATGGGATAGAGATGAAGGATCATCATTAGCGAGCACAATATCAACATTGTAATTCCCAACACCACTCACCATATATTTACCTTGTGTCTTGCCACACGTTGGTGAAGTGGGTGAGGATGATAACTCATCGCGACCGGAGGTGGAAGCAACTTGGAGCTCTTCATGAGGTGAAGGAAAAGAGATCTCCTCGAAGAAACCACCGACAATATTAGAAATGGAACCACCAAATATTTCTTTAATCTTGGTCCACTTCTCATGAGACGACTTGTGCTTTACAATCGTCAAGAACAAATTAACTGTGGGGCTCAAAGAGAAAACAATCTCATTAGATACTTGAGCTTTGAGATGTAAATTGTTCTCATCCGCTAAATATAGATTTTGAGGATCCATCGGAGGAGAAAAACCTACATCTAGAAATCGCTCAATATTTGGACACAAGGTCCTAAGATTACAAAGCAATAAATTTCTCCACAAAGCATAATTTGTGCCATCAAAGATAATTGTGTCATTGTGCATTATACTCCTAGCCGACATCTTTACACTCTAGGCGGTAAATCCTAAACAAGGAGAGACCTTGCTCTGATACCAATTGAAAGGTTAAAGATGTCGCCTAAAGGGGGGGGGGTGAATAGGCAATTTCAAAACTATTAGGGTTTTGGATTGATAGAATGCGGAATTAAACTAACGTTTATTTTACAAGCACAAAACCTAAATACACTAGGCTCAACTAAGTGCACTAACAACAAGTTAAGCTAATCAAGATAGCACAAGATAGATATACCACAAGTGATAAGAAAGATATAAGTACTTCAAGCTCGATGGCTATCACAAGGAAAGTAAGCTCGGATATAGAGATAACCGAGGCACGCGGAGACGAAGATGTATTCCCGTGTTCACTTACAAGTAAGGTACGCCACGTTGGAGTCTTGGAGAGGTGTGGGATTACACAAAGGATTTCCCAACGCCACGAAGGCTCACCTTCTTCTCCGAGTCTATCCCACGAAGGAATAGGCCATTTCCTTATGGCTAGCTTTTCCTCCACTCCGGAGATGGCAAGCTCCACAACCACTTCACAAGCTCCACGAAGGAGAAGCCCGAGTCTCTTCACAATCTTCCATGAAGAGGACACCGCGGCACCAACAGTCAAGCCAACTAGGAGGTCACCCTCCAAGAGTAACAAGCTCACGGTATCTCACTCGAACAAATCGTAATGGAAAGCTCAACACTTATGCAAGAATGCAAAGCAAGAACACCAAGGGTGCTCAAATCCTTCACTCTCAAATCCCATCAAAGCAACAAGTGCTAGGGAGTAATTAGAGAGGAAGAACAATGGTGGAAATCAACAAATGATCCAAGATTTAGAACCAATGGGTTCCCCTCACTTAGAGGAGAAATTGATTGGTGGGGATTATAGATCTAGATCTTCTCTTCCAAAGCCCTCAAAAAGATGCAAGAATCATAGGAGGAAAGGGAGAGGAATAAATCTCAAAGGGGTCAACAATGGAGGTCAAAAACGTGCTCACAAGCCTTAGAACTTTGGGGAAGAAGCCCCCCTTTTATACCCCTTTAAGGGGGATGATCGTTGGAAGCAAGATGCGTTGGGCGAACACGTTCCGGCGACGAAACCGGCGCCGCCGGATCAGCCGCCGGAATTTGCGGTCAAAACCGAAAGTTCCGGCACAAACCAAAACAGCATACATAATAGTTTTTCTGCGTTTCGCCGGAAATTCCGGCCACAGACTCGGTCCGCCGGAATTCCCGCCGAAATTCCGCTGGAACCAAACATGACACACGAAAACGGCGATAACTTTTGCGTCCGGGCTCCGATTTCGATGATCTTGGGCTTGTTTTGACGAGGAAAACAAGATTTACAAGATGGTGCAGAGAAACATCATAGTCCAAAATATGAGGATATAACCAAATGAAGAAAGGTAAGAAGCCTCCCTATAAGAAGAACCGATAAAACCTTCAAACTCGAAAACGCCATAGAAGATGCATACGAATTCTATTTTTGATGAACTTGGGCTTGTTGAAGAGCTAGCAACAAGATCAAGAACCTCACATGGAGAAACACAAAGAAGCAACAAAATAGGAAGATGCAAAGTATGCAAAGGATTGAGCTTCCTATAACGATGTGATCAAGTTACCCAACCGAAAGCCTCTCTTAATAGTGCGGCTATGTATCCTATCCGGCCTCCCAACAACCACCTTGAGACCGGTAAAATGAAAACCTAGCAAGGCCATACCTTTGCCTTGCGCATCCCGCTTGATCTTGATGACAATACTTCAATCTCCATCCAAGACGGAATGCATAACTTGATCATTGTTACTTCGTGAAGACTCCTAATTTGCTCCCCCATACACCACCATTGGATATCTTCATTAATACATGTCTTCACATGATCATTATCACAAATTTGGACGGCAAGATTCAAGAAAATGATCTTCTCGAGATGCTTATCTTGAACTTTCCCTTCTCAACCTTGATGACGATCACCACTTGATGTCATCCTCTCATGGGCTATATAAGATCTTTACTTTTGAAGTATGCCCATGGAAAGATACCTATCCCATATAGAAAACGCAAAGGCACATATATAATGGGTTAGTTCATGATGCATAATTGACAAGGCTTACAATACCACAAGATCCATGTGGTACATTCTTTATGCTTCATGTGTTGACCAACTTGAAATCATTCTTCACTCTTTGTATAGGTCAACCATGTATCTTATCATGCTCCATCTCAATATCTTGAGGTACATAAAAAACTCTTAATTTGATTACATGCTCTAAATCTAAGTCAATCATAGCTCAAATAATGAGGCTATCATGACACAGTCTTAAAGCCATATCTTGAATTCTTTTATTGAGATCACACTCTTAAGATCTTGATCATATCATATTATTCTCTTCAACTCGATGATCTTGATGCCAATACTCAAGGTATATCTTTATTTTCATAGCATTCATACTTGAATCCAACACACAGACTACAAGCATGACCTATGGAATATTCCTTCAAACTCAGTGAAAACATTAGTCCATAGGGATTGTCATTAATCACCAAACCACACATAGGGCCAATTACTCTTTCAAAGACGCCTCGAGGAACTCGCTCGACATGACGGACCGCCGGGCTCGCCGCCTACGCGTCACAATGCGGCTTTTCGCCACCGCTGGTGGAGCATTCCAGGACGGACTCTCGTCGGCGTCATGGAGCACATCCAGGCCGGCAACCCCCCGCCTCGGCCTGTAGTTGCGGCGTCCGACGTCGACCACGACGACGGCCTTTTCCTAGTTATTAAATTTGATATAATATGTGCGCCCTTGCCCTATTTAATGAAATCCGTCTATATTCGCCCATATTTCGCCGAGTTTAACTGAATTTCGCCGAAACCTGGAACTTGGCCTGGAGAGGGAAGCTCGGTGGATCAGGCCGAAAACGCGTTTCGTCCGGCCAGAAAAATGTCCGGTTTTTGGCCTGGGTTTGCCCAACGAGTGGAGATGCTCTTAAGATAAGTAGATAACCCCACGACACTACATCGTACAAAGGTGCGTTGCGTGCCGACGTGAAGGCGTCAGCTGCCGCCGCAGGCCCTGCACTGTGAAGGAGCTTAGGGTGTGTTTGGTAGATCAGGCTAGCCCAGAAACTTTCATCCCAACCAAGATTTTTGGAAAATTATGTGTTTGGTAGCCCGAGTTTCTCTTCTAGACAGTGCCCACTCATATGAAAAAGGGGTCTCGGCCCTGCCCGATAGAGAAGCTTAAAACGAGCTTCTGACCATAGCCTAGCTGAGTCCATCCCGAAAAATCCTCCCGTGCGACGCAGCCCGCTAAGGGTCACGGCCCCGCAAGCCTCAAGCGGTTCATTCTCCCCGAAGCCCCCAGTCTCCCCCATCGAGCAACCCCGTCGCCCAGCCCAGGCTTTCGCCGACCTCTTCGCACCGCCATGGCCTCGCGCCGCCTCGAAGCTCCGCCGTCAAGCACCTCCTCGCGCCGCCTCGATGTTCCTCCCCTGGCTTGGTGACAAGCATGAACGAGCTCGGCCTCTGGCTCCCAAGCGAGCTCCGCCCCTTGCTCGGTGACGAGCATGAACGAGCTCGGCCCCTGGTTCCCAGGTGAGCTCCGCCCCTAGCTCCGCGACGAGCACGAAGAAGCTCCTCCCCTGGCTCTTCAAGGAGCACGACCAGCGCCTCCATGGCCAACGCCGCCATGGCCGGTCACGACTATGAAGGACTCGATTGCTTTTTATTTCTGTTTACAGGGACCCGATTTATTTTTATTTTGTATATAGAGAACCGATTGCGTTTCATTTTTTATTCAGGAATTTCTATGCAAATTTGGACCTCCTCAGCATCTCTCACTCCCTACAACCCACCAAACAAGAGACGCACTCAATAAGTCTGAACAAATACAAGCTATCAAACATGTGAAATAATCCGACCACAACTTAGCTAGGGTGAGATGGTATGAGCTGAGATAGCAATTCTCTATTGACCCGGGCTACCAAACACATCCTAAAAATATAGTTTAGGGTTCGCCTCGAAGGCCTCGCGGGAGATGAAGTAGCCGGCCGCGCCGGGCGCCTTCATTGTCGCAGCCGCCGCGACAACCGCCGGCCAGAGGAGAAGGGCGATCATGGCGCCTGCGCCGACGATCAGCACGGTCGCAACGATGTTGGAGGCCATCTCTGATCTCTTCATGTCCTGTACTTCAACCTGTGTATATCTTTGTGTGGGTTACTGGGTTGGCTCGATGAGGCTGATACGTGCAAGCAGCGATGAGGCTGACTTATATACTCATCGCTGGTGGAGTGCGCGCGAGCGCTCACCGTTTCCGGTCGCATCGAGCGTTTGTTCACCGGTGACGCGTGGACAGTGGCCGGAGACGAGCATGCATACGAGGGAGACGTGTGTCCTACACCTAGTAGCCACGTCGTCAAGCATTGTTCATTCCTCGGCGGTTAACATCCAGTAAATCCTGGAGGCTTCCGGATAGCAACTGTGTTTCTTTAGGCTAAATATTCTCCAGAATTATAATACGGAGTACCTCCGTTTTACAATATAACCTTTTAGCAAGCTGTTTTAGCTTTTTAAAAAGATTTATATTATAATAAAACAGAGAGTATTGTATAAACCAGGGAATTAGAGATCATATATTCATTAGGAATGTGGCAAACCATATGTAACACCCGCTACGTCGTTAAGAAGGCAACGCGTAGCCCCTCCATCTGCAAGCGGGTCGGCCCAACAAAAATCGTCAACCTATTTTTCCTGTTTTTCATTTCCATTTTAATCTCTTTTTTCGTTTTCTTTTTAATTTTATGTTGCTTTCTATTTTAAAACAACTTTTGAATTTCTTTTAATTAGAACATTTTCAAATCTGAATAAATTTATCAAAGCTATTTTTTTTTGAAATTACATTTTTCTAATTTGAATTATTTCAAATCTAGACACTTTGAAATTTGTACAACTTTCAAATATCAATATTTTGAATTTTAAACATTTTAAAATCCAATTTTTTTCAAATATGAATACTATTTAAATAGAAATCTAAATAAAAATAAAAATGAAACATAGACAAAAACCACAGGAAGAGAATCCGTTACCTAGGCCAGCTTAGGCCCTGTTCGGTATGGACGAAAAACATAGAAATTTTGAAGGTTTAGTTTTCTATGGAAAAAATTTCTTTAAAGTGTTGAGAGCAAAAGAAAGCGAAACAACAATTTTTTTAGGAAAGGTCTGATTTCCTGTGCTTTTAGCAAGATTCCACGGGAACTAAAATATCCGGTCGGAACTCAGTTTTCGCTGATGCCCGAGGCAAGCAGCTATCACAGCGACACCAGGATGTTAGACTGGTTATAGCGAGGGCAACTTCACTAGTAACTAAAAGTTCAAGTTAGCATTTTGTTTATGTGACAATAATTTAATAATGAGAGAGATGGATTGAGTAACTAGCTATGTTACTGTAACATTATACATACCAAGGCAAAGTGTGTCTATAACTTAATTAACGTGACATTGCATGTTATCACACCTAAGTTATTTCCCATTATAAAGGTAGTAACTTAGACTAGTAACATAGACATGTTACTACTCTAAGTTACTCTCCACTATGACCAGCCTTACTCATGTATGGGATGTGCGCTATTGGAGAAGTTACAGCTTGTAGCTAAACATAATAATGCAAATTAATAATCTAGTACAATGGCTCCACCGTGGGATAGCCGAATTAAAAAACTGCACGCACTAGTGGAAGACGTACTATCTGTTCCGTTTTTAAAGGCCTTTAGTCCCGATTTCCCAACCGGCTCACGGAAAGCGTCGAGCGCGCGGGACTTTTAGTCCCGATTTGTAATACGAACCTGGACTAAAGGTTATTTTTATTTTTTTTCCAATTTTTTTTTGATTTTTTTCAATTTTTTCTTAAATTTTTGAATTATTTGACTCATTAATCTCCCACGTCTCTCATTTTTTAACACTAATTATATACTTAATCCTAGTTCAAAACGTATTTACGGTCAAACTTCTCGTCTGATCACCCATCCTAGCACTACTCCAACCTAGCACGCTTAACTTCGTCATTCCATCTCTCCCATCTAGAGCGAAAGACCCTTATACCTTGCTGTCAAGACAAGTATATATCCTATTATCTCATATCAATATGTGACACGTTTTTATTTTTTGAAATTAAGAACAACTATTTTTAATAAACAACAATAAATAAGTAATACTAATATTTTATTCTAATGAAAGTAAAAACTAATTAAATTAACATTTTATTCATTTTTGCCATTTATTTATTTAATATGACATAAATAATATCTTCAAATCTGTAAATCGAAATTCGACAGATAATATATCCATTATTATTAGAAAAATGTGAGGAATTCAAATATGACATAAAAAATACTAAAATAATTTAATTTCTGAAATAAATTTGTTTTCTTTTTGAATTTTAAGAATTCAAAATGGCCTAAGGATGTTGAAATCAAAGAGCTAATTTTTTTCTGCACGCTTTTGATAGGTTGTACTTTTTTTACATCGTATGCAAAAGTTATGGCCATTTAAATTTTTCATAACATTTCTTTGTAAATTATGTCGAAATTTATATTTGTTAATTTTTGTAACAACTAAATCACTTAATATAACTACAGATTGAAGGATTTTATTTTTATAATTTTTCGATATGATTTTGAATCTAAAAAAGACGATCTCCAGAAGGATTTGTGCCCGTTTTACTGCCACTGCAGAACTTGAGAATTTTTTTTGCCCACTTTCTTTAGTCCAGGTTGGTAACCGGAACTAAATGTCACACCTTTAGTCCCGGTTGGTGATACGAACCAAGACTAAAGGGGTTGACACCGGGGGCACCCTTTTAGTCCCGGTTGGTGATACGAACCGGGACTAAAGGTCCCGTTTGACCCGGGACTAAAGATTACCGGCGTTCTAGCCGTTGGCTCTTTTTCTACTAGTGACGTTGTTGTTCATCTGTATAGTTTCCTGCGTCTTTTATTGCTTGTCCAAACTCCCATTTAACAGGAATAGCATGCGCTACGAGCGTTGTATAGTAGGACACGAAAGATTATATGCGACTCACTGCGACCTGAAAGGGGGCGGCATACACCCTCTACAAGCAAGCTGCTCTTGGGCCGGACCAGTTAGTGGCGGTGTGGGCTAGGGTTAGCAGACAGCTGGGCGTATCATAGATGAGGAAGATGACGATGTTCGGTGGAGATGGGAATGCAAATGACCTTGCTGACGATAGGAATTACGCGGCTGGCCGTGATGCCCCAACGAAGGTGAGGCCAAGACCTCTTCACAGAAAGGGACAACTCGTCTCTAGCGGAGAGGAATAATCTTAAGGCCTTGTTCGTTTAATCCACTTTCCTAGTGGATTGGAGTGGTTTGGAAGAGATTTGGGGGATTTTGACTTAGATTGGATTTATTTCCCCTCAATCCCTGCCAATCCCGTTCAGATTTTATAAAACCGAACAAGGCCTAACAGGGATTGGAGTGAGGTATATTGCCGAAGCTCGCTGGCTTAGGGCTCAAGGTGAGGGGATTCGCTGACGGTGGGTTCGGTCAGAGGACAGGACGGGGAGGCACCCATCGTGGGCAGGTTGGCTGGTGATGGTGGCAGGGGAGCCGGTCAGGAACAAAAAGACCGGGTGGGACAAGTTAGGCGGCAGCCCAAGATGATTTCTCTGTGTGTGGCGTGTCCTTCAGCCGCTTAAGGCCTTGTTCGGTTACTAAGGGAATGGATGGGATTGGCATGGATTAAGGTGGATTAGATCCCATCTAAGTTAAATTCCCCTCTAATCCTCTCCAATACACTTCAATCTACCCTAGACATGGATTAACCGAACAAGGCCTAAAACGGCACATACCACCACTCTATAACTCTAAATGTTTGGTACCTTTCCAGTGTACCTCTACTTGGGCCGGTATAATGGACTAGTGACGACGGGCATGGCTAAATTTGCGAATGAAGAGCTTAGCCTAGACCCGGTAAATCCTATTCTCCGCGTAACACGGATTCAGTTCCACTGACGTTGGCATCATTTTGGGCCTGCCCAAATAACATAACGTTAGTCCTGGGTTTTACATATGGCGTATTTTTTCCCCAGCTTTTCCATAGTTTTGCAAATTTCTAGAAGGTTCAAACAGTTTCCGGTTCAATCTCAGTTACCTTTTTTTTGTTGGTTTTATTTTTTCTTCCCTATTTATTTTTAATTTCTTTTCATTTTCTGTTTTTTTACTCTATTTTTTATGAATTTCTAAATTCTCCATCTCTATCGGTAGCTAGCCAGCATCTACCACGAGGAACTCCGCTGCAGCAGTGTGCCACACAGGCTTAGCATCGCGGGCCCTCATGTTGCAAAGGTGATGACACAGAGGTTGAGGAGATGGTAGTCCCTTCAGTGTCGCCCGAGTCACCTTCAATACGACGTCGCAGACGGGAAAACCTTATGAACTTTGTATATCGTTTGTTGGTTGAAAATAAATATCTTGTGACGTCGTTACGAGGTTAAACATGTGCCACCGCCAACTAGATCACGAAGCAAACATGAAACACTAATTGAAAGATTTGCAAATCAACGGATTCCGCTAAGATCACGCGACACAAGCCAAACTTTTTTCGGAGATAACAATAAACTGCAGCAGATCAACAGAAGCACCTGAGCGGCGCCAACCGCCAGATCAACAGAGCACACAACTCAACTCACGAAGCATTTGTTGAGACATAACACTAACCTATCTAGATCCAGAAGCTACCAGCCACAGATGTTTGCGCGCAGTGCATGCACGCACTGCGCTCGCCTACAGAGCGAAGGCGGTAGCCGCCGCGGCGGCGCCGGCAGTGCGCAGGATCTGAAAATAGAGCTGCGGGTTGGCGAGGAACGCCGCGCGCGAGATGACGAACCCTGCGGCGCCGGGGGCCTTCATCGTGGCGCCGGCAGCCACGGCGACGGGCCAGAGGAAGTATATGCCGGCGGCGCCGGCAGCCAGCGCCCCGACGACGGCCGCGGCTTCCAGCGCGCCCTCGCGTGTGGTGAACATGCCCTTCGCCTTCTGCTTGAACGCGTCCATCTAGGGCTAGCTCGTTTCTTCTGTGGTGGATGTTGGCTAGCTACCGATAGAGATGGAGAAGGTGGTGTACTGCTCTCTCCGTCCCGGTTTAAAGACACAATTTGCAAATCATGCAATTCCAAAATACTTAGATGCAAAAGCATTTAAGCTCTGTAATTACTCCTGTGTGAAAGTAATAAAATGTTTGCATGCACATGTGTGAACAAATGTGAACATTTTACTAACTCTTTTTCTCCTTATGCATGTTCTACTCCATACTATTAAATGGACTAATTAGATGACACCTAGGGACCAGAAAATTTCAAATTGTGTCCTTTAAACTGGAACGGAGGGACCGTAAAGACGGAGGTGATCGTGGGGAACGAAAGCAGTTAAGCCTTGGAAAGATAATTGCGCCACCTACCAATCGATACGGTTCCTCTTTTCCTCTTCAGTTAATCTTGTTTTAATTGCTGATTGCTGAGTCTGCCTAGTCCCGAAGCGAGATTCTTTAGTCACTGATAAATAGTAACAGCGCTTCTCCTTCGCGTAAAGGAAAATTCTGCAATACTACTCCGATAAAAAGCTTAGGCGTAAATAATTCCAAATCAAAATAATTATCCTCCGTACTGAACATCAGATGACTTGTAATCGTGACACGACAAACTACTCAATCCTAATCTACTTATTCACTATACAAATTTCACCAGAGTTTCAGCATATAATAAAAAAAACGAAATATATATGCTGGCATAGTGGTACTCCTATACTAATGCTGAGAACAGTAATGCAAGCATGGAAATGTTGAAGAACGTTTGGATTAATGGGATTTCGTACCGTCACCGCGCCATGCACTTATCGGGCTTTTCTCGGGAAGGATCACAGCAGCAGGTGTGATACAGCGATTTGTGGTGCGCAGTCAGGGGCGGAGCCAAGGGGAGGCTAGCAGGGGCTAGGACACACACCCCCCCTTCCTCCTAACGATCGGCCCCCCTCAATGCATATGTGCTGATTTTAGTACTAAATTAATGGCCTCATAGTCTAAATTAACACTAAGTCTAAATTAATTGATTTGTCGTGCTTTTTTTATCGAAAGCCAAATATATCCCATGAATTCATTTTATTAGTCAACCATAGTAACATGTTTTAACATTTTTTGTTTGTGTAACTAGACCTAATATCTAGCACCATATGCAATCGTTCAGATCAACTGAACCATCGCTGGCTCCTACTCAGTAGTCAGATGCCGCGGCCGTGGCGCCATGCTAGCTAGCCATGTTGTTTGCTAGTTTCTACCTTTGTTAATCATGCCGCAACGCCAACAACAAGCATGTTGTGCCATCGAGTATAGGAATCAATCTTTCTCACTCTGATTGATTCCTCACTCTGATTGAAGGTATCAAATCGTTGATATTTTTTCGATGGATTGCATAATAGTCTAATTGATTAATTTACAAAAAATATGCGTCTTTTGTTTGATGTTTGCTCGGTGATGACGACAATTTATTGCATAATAATTAGGAAATAATAATAGGAAGATCACCTGCAATGGAATTATCAGGCTTTATACTCATAGAGATAAAGTTGATCCAATATAAACTAATTTTTTATTTTGTATTATCTAAGATTTAGTGCTACATATTTATATCAGTTCTATGCCGATACTTTGATATACTATTATGTTTTTTATTCAAACAATTTTTGCAACACAAAATGATAGGTAGTTGTTGTCTTTATGAGAAAAAAATCTTATATATGATCATCAGTATCTTCGTACCCCTCAATATCAAATCCTGGCTCCGCCCCTGTGCGTAGTCGACTCCCTCGTCCCGGTTGGCGGTGGCGCGCGCCCGCGTTGGGAACCGTCGAGTCGACGCTGGTCAGCTGGCGAGGCGTGCCGTATGCCTCTCGAGCTTCCTGTCCTCGTGAGTGGATGCATTGCCCTTTTTTTCTTCTTTTGGGACAGATAAAAGAGAGTGGATCTATATTCACTACAACAAGCACCCCCATATAGCAATACATATCTAGCAACTACTTAGAAACCTGTTGCAAAATTTTATCCTAGATACAAATATATGTGTTGCAATCCACTCTGTTATCTATTTACATATTGCGGAGAAAAAACCTTAGGAGCCCAACCCACTAAACTCCTTTACGTGTACATTAACTAGCACCACCACGTGCAATGCGGTCAGGAAGGAACGCACGTCTGTGTAGTCCTCTCCCCTCCTCCCCAAACCTAGCCGCCTCCCTTTTCTTCCAATTGCGCCGCTCGGCAGTTCCCTCGCCAGTGATGCAGCCTGCGACCATTCCTTTCCTTGTAATGTCAGGACGAGGAACGAAAATGTCTCGAATAGTTGACTGGACTATGGTTTTGAATTTGTTACAATTATGACAAGAAGATAACGAAGAACGAAAACGAAAAACACAGCAAGAGGGACACAAATTTAACGTGGAAAAACCTCTCCAACAAAGAGAGGAAAAAACCACGGGCGCCAGCCAGCGAAACTTCACTATATCGAGGAGTGTTTACAAACGCCGGGGATTTCACAGATGCAACTCATCCCAACCGGCGGCTTACAAGGGGTTTATATATCGGTGGAAACCTAGGTCTTAGGCGATCCGTACCGTACCGGGGCTCGCTCCACTCGTCAGAAGTTGGCCTATACTTTGTAGAATTTGGATCAACATATAACAAACTCCACCTTGAGACAAATTCCTCCTTATAGCATCAACAGCAACCATCTCCCTGAACAAACAAAGCAAATACTTTCGGCGCCAATAGCCACTTGGGCTAATCAGTTAAAGCAACTAAGTTCGAGCAAAGCTCAAACTTAGCAACAGGAACATGTTTAGTCATCATATCAGCAGGATTATCATGAGTGCTGATCTTGCATACCTTTAATTTACCTTGAGCAACAATGTCTCTAACGAAATGGTACTTGATATCAATGTGCTTAGTTCTCTCATGGAACATCTGATCTTTTGTAAGGTATATGGCACTTTGACTGTCACAAAACAAAGTAATGCAAGAATCATCTCCACAAAGCTCAGCAAACAAACCTTTCAACCAAATAGATTCTTTGCAAGCTTCAGCAATAGCCATGTATTCAGCTTCAGTAGTAGATTGTGCAACAACAGCTTGCAATGTAGCCTTCCAGCTAACAGCACAACCTCCAACATTAAACACATAACCTGTGAGGGATCTTCTCTTATCCAAATCGGCAGCAAAATCTGAATCCACATAGCCAACGAGTCCCTTACCGGTCCTGCCAAACTTCAAACAAGCATTGGAAGTGCCAAGAAGGTACCTAAAAACCCACTGAACAGCCTTCCAATGTTCTTTACTAGGATTATCCATGTATCTACTTATCAAACTCATAGCATATGATAAATCAGGACGAGAACAAACCATGGCATACATCAAAGAACCAACAACACTAGAATATGTCACCTTTGACATGTACTCAAACTCTTCATTAGTAGTAGGACATTGAGAAACTGACAATTTAAAATGAGGAGCAATAGGAGTACTAACTGAGTTGGCACCATCCATATTAAAACGATGAAGAACTTTCTTAATGTAACTTTGCTGACTAAGAAATAACAAACCAGATTTTCTATCTCGGGTAATCTCCATACCTAAGATCTTCTTAGCAGCATCAAGATCCTTCATCTCAAACTCACTACTTAGGTGTGCCTTCAAAGTAGTGATTTCTTTCATGTCCTTGGCAGCAATTAACATATCATCAACATATAGCAGCAAGTATATAGGTGACCCATCAACAAACTTGATATAAACACAACTATCATATTTAGACCTCTCAAAACCATGTGAGATCATAAATGAATCAAACCTTTTATACCACTGTCTTGGAGATTGCTTTAAGCCATAAAGAGACTTCTTTAATTTGCACACAAAATCCTCTTTACTAGGCACTATGAACCCTTCTGGTTGGTCCATGTATATTTCCTCATCAAGCTCTCCATGCAGAAAAGCAGTCTTGACATCTAACTGCTCAAGCTCAAGATCACGCATAGCCACAATACTAAAGAAAGTACGAATGGAACTATGCTTCACAACTAGAGAGAACACATCATTGTAATCAATACCTGGAATCTGGCTGAACCCTTTAGCTACTAACCTTGCCTTGTACCTTAGACCTTCCTTTTTCTTGAAGATCCACTTGCAGCGGACCGCCTTCTTTTGTTTAGGCAAGCGCACAACATCCCATGTGCCATTTTTCTCAAGCGATTGCATCTCTTCTTGCATAGCAGAAACCCACTTCTCGCGGTCAACGGATGCAATGGCTTCATTATATGTAGCAGGTTCAGAATCGTTCTCCACCTGTTCAGCACAACTCAAAGCATAATGTACAAGATTACACTCTTCAATTAAACGAGGACGAGGACCACAGTTACGCCTCGGTCTATCAGCAGCAATGGACTCATGTGGCTGCTGCAAAACAGTAGGTGAGTGCTGAACAACAATATCATCAATGTTTTCCTCATGTGTATCTTCAACGATAGCATCATTATCAACAGCTTTCTGCAGGTTCTCCACCTGCACATTAACTCTCTCCTCTCCAACAGCAACAGGAGAGGTATCTGATGGCAAGCTATCATGATACATAACGGACTCATTGAAAACAACGTTTCTACTTAGCAAAATCTTTTTAGTTTCAGGTTCCATAGTTTATATGCTTTAACTCCTGAACCATAACCAAGGAATATGCACTTAACAGCCCTAGGCTCTAACTTTCCATTATCAACATGAGCATATGCAGTGCAGCCAAAAACTCTCAACTGTGAATAATCAGCAGGCGAACCTGACCATACCTCAATGGGAGTTTTCTTCTCAAGTGGAATAGAAGGTGACCTCTTGATGAGGTAACACGCTGTGTTGGCTGCTTCAGCCCAGAAACGCCTATGCATACCTGCATTAGACAACATACAACGAGCCTTCGAGATGATGATTCTGTTCATGCGCTCTGCCACGCCATTCTGCTGAGGAGTATATGGGATGGTGTGATGCCTGATCATGCCATCGTTACTGCAAAACTATTCAAACTCATTAGAACAGAATTCCATACCATTGTCAGTACGTAGTACCTTTACCTTCTTCTCAGTCTGTTTTTCAACCATAACTTTCCACTTCTTAAAAGCATCAAAAACATCAGATTTATGCTTCAGAAAATAAGGCCACACTTTTCTTGAGTAATCATCAATAATAGTAAGCATATAGTTAGCACCACCAATAGAAGTCTTACGGGACGGACCCCATACATCAGCATGCACATAATCTAATATGCCTTTGGTGGTATGAACGGAAGCATTGAATTTAACTCTTTTATGCTTACCAAAGATGCAGTGCTCACAGAACTCAAACTTACTCAAGTTGCAACCATCAATCAGCTCTCTCTTGACCAACTCTGTCATGCCTTGTTCGCTCATATGCCCAAGACGCATATGCCATAGATGTGTTTTACCACAATCATCAGAATTATTAGAAGTAACAGCAGCAGCAATACCAGGCAAAGTGCTACCTCTAAGAACATATAATTTAGCAGAATTCATATCACCTATCATGTGAATAAGAGAACCTTTTGATACCTTCAGAACTCGATGCCCACCGGCATACTTGTATCCATCAACGTCCATGGTACTCAGGGAGATCAAATTTATAGCCATGCTTGGTATGTGCTTCACCTCACTCAACGTGCGTGTCACGCCATCATGTGTCCTAATCTTAACAGATCCAACACCAACGATATGGCATGGGTTGTCATTCCCCACACGCACAAAATCTCCAGTCTGCACAGACTCATATGAACTGAACCAATCTTTGTTACAGCAAATATGAAACGAACATGCAGTATCAAGTATCCATTCATCATCACGAGAAGCACAAGCAGCAAAAACAGCTAAGCATTCAACATCAGAACTATCAGAAACAACAACAGCCTTACCAGAACCTTCAGTCCTATCTTTCGGTTGGTAAGTTCCGTTTCTTTTCTCCTTATTCTGCAACTTCCAACAATCATCAATAACATGATTAGATTTCTTACAGTACCTGCTGAATTTATCCTTTTCCTTGGACTTTGAACGACTTCTACCGTCCTTGCTCTTATCTCTGTTGCCATAGTTGTTGTACCTCTGCTCGGTCCTGCCACGAACCTGCAGAGCCTCAGCCTTGGATGACGTCCCATCTGACCCTACCATAGTTTTCATCTTTTCCCTCTGTTTGAGGGCGTCATGTACTTCGGCAAGGGTTAGTTCATCACGGCTCAATAATATTGTATCACGAAAGTGTGTATAGGAACTAGGCAATGAGCATAAGAGTAGAAGAGCTAAATCCTCATCATCATATTTTACCTCCATAGACTGCAAGTCTGAAACAATCTCTTTAAAAACAGATATGTGATTCATTACCGATCCACCTTCTTGCAGCCTGTGTGAGAACAACTTCATCTTCACGTTCATCTTACTGGTTAGATCCTTTGACACACAGATCGTTTCCAGTTTTTCCCATAGGGCAGCAGCAGATTTCATCTCCAGTACTTCCTGCAAAATATTATTGGACAGATAAAGTTGAATCAAAGACAAAACCTTACGGTCCTTCCGCTTCTCTTCGGCGGACCAGGTCTTAGCATCCTTTTCACCGAATCCATCCAGTGCTTCATCCAGATCAGAAGTTTGGGCGAGAATCGCCCGCATCTTCACCTGCCACAAGGAGAATCTTGTGGTGTAGTCCAGCTGTGGTAGATCGAACTTCAATGACGACATGTCGCAAACCCTAGATTAGAACCTGGGGCTCTGATACCACTTGTTACAATTACGACAAGAAGATAATGAAGAACGAAAATGAAAAACACAGCAAGAGGGACATAGATTTAACGTGGAAAAACCTCTCCAACAAAGAAAGGAAAAAACCACGGGCGCCAGCCAGCGAAACTTCACTATATCGAGGAGTATTTACAAACACCGGGGATTTTACAGATGCAACTCATCCCAACCGGCGGCTTACAAGGGGTTTATATATCGGTGAAAACCTAGGTCTTAGACGATCCGTACTGTACCGCGGCGACGGGGCTCGCTCCACTCGTCAGAAGTTAGCCTATACTTTGTAGAATTTGGATCAACATATAACAGAATTCACGTATCCTGAGATCTGTGTTCGCTCCGAGCTAAGATGAAATCGGGCTACTCGGAGATCTCTCGACAAACCTCAGCGGCGAGTAAAGGAGCGACACAGCTTCAGGTTCCAGGCGCAATATCATTTTCCCCTATCAGGTTCCTCTCCTTTTTCATTGTCTGACACGTTTTACCATCTTTCTAGGATTTTTGTGCATCCGCCCATTCGTGTCATAGGCATCTTATCATCTGCAGTTATTGTTTTCATGTTTCAGGGCGCTTCTTTCCTTTCTATAATTGATACTTTTGTTTGCCTGGATGATAACAAGATAGCGTGTGGATGATTCGTCAAAGTCGACCCGGGTCTTGTGTCTGGTGATCAGCCTTTTTCTTCTCATCTTCTTTACAATTTTGTTTGTTATTTTTATATTTGGTCAGTAGTCACTAACTCGTGGAAGGTTTACAATTATCGTCTGCTTTTGCTGTAGGTTGCCGATGTCACCAATAGGAATTTGGACAGATCGTGCATCCCTACCGAAGGGAATTGGAGACAAACATCTGATGAAATTGAAGGCACTCTCTCCGTTTCAAAGTAGGTGCCGTAACTAGTCTAAATTTAGATATATCTAGGCACTATTTAGTCTGATACGTCTAAATTTAGATGTATCTAGACACTATTTAGTCTAGATATGTCTAAATTTTGACAAATTTGTGACATCTATTTTGAGACGGAGTAAGTACATGCATACTCAAGGCAGTACACGACATACTTCAGGGAAAAATTCATTGCAATATGCCAACGTAAATCTTTTTTCATCTATCTTTATCCAGTTTCACCATTGCTTCATATTGACTATATGTTTATGAGAAATAAAATATTATTGTTTTAACAGCAGTTTATTATTTATCCTGATTCCTCACACACTTTCTAGGTATCTAGTTATATACTAGGTGGATAATAAATTCGTTAGTTGTAGTTTATCATGTTTATCGTGGAATACTTGTTTTCTCTCGTAAATCTTCCTAGTTATGAAGATTTTTTTTGCCTTAATATTTAATCAACACTCAATCTGGTTATTAAGTTTTGGGACAGTTAATAATAAGCACATTGCGAGTGCAGTCAAACATTAGTTTCATGTACACTTTTAATGGATCATCTAGCTGGATAGGCATATATTGATGGACTTTTAATTTCTGGTGCTTATAGTTCTTCATTCCCTGGGCAGCTCTATATCTTCAATACGGTATACGAAAACAATCAGTCTCACATATGAATTTCTGATAAATATTTGATTCGTGAAATTGATACACGAGTATTGATCATTCTCTCGGTTCCCTCCTTTGCTTTGTGCAAGTAGTAATTGAATTCACTTACCCTTCTAGCTTTTGCCGCTGCTGTACTGGAATAGGAATTTTGTTTATTTCAGGATCCTCTGATCAGCAAGGATTTACTATATCGGATATAAGCTCAGGACATATCTGTAGGAAGAATATTAATATACAGGGTCGTAGTTAGATTGTCATATTTTGTATCAAGATTGTACGCTGTGTACCCCAAATAATTTTCATGTATTCTGATAGTGATTCAAATAAAATACATTGAATTCTTTCTTCACACGATGTATTTTTGTTTTGTGATGTACCATGTTATGTCTTTTCTAAATTATATTCTCTTGCTGAGCAAAAAAAGATTGAAGCGCCGAAACAATGCATTTCACAAGATAAGATATTCTGATAAAAAATCATATTTATTTTCAACTAAAATGTCCAGTCATTCTATATAGATTAACAACACATACAACCGTTGATTGAACTCCGTTGCTATTTTACAACACTTAATTCATTGGTTACCAACGGAGCTATATGCGTTGCATTGTACCCTTGCAACACCCAAAAACGCAACGCATTTTCATTCGTTGGTAAATGTGTTAGCAACGCCTATATGGACACTTAGATACAGATAAATCTGTTGTTGTGGGAGGAGTCCTCTTGTAGTGATTCTACAATACTACCAGCAAATACCCACAACTATGCCAGAGTTCTATATTTCATTTCGGCAAAACCAAATTACTCTTTCGTTCCATTTTAGGCCCCGTTTGGCATTAAAGTTTTTTAAAGTATTGAGAAAATACTTTGCTTTCTGAAAAAATCGAAGTATTAAATATTTTAAGATGTTTGGATCATCTTTTATCTAAAACTGAGAAAAGAGATAAACTTAAGTATTGCTTTGCTAGACACTAAAATATTATAGTATTGACATACTTCAGTTTTTGAAAACTTTGTGGCCAAACTAGGCCTTAATCTACATACAAAACCAGACAAATGGTACTGGGGTTTATTAATACTACTTAGATATGTAAATAACCAATCCAAGCTAAACTGCTTACTCGAGAGTGCCTTTCTCTCTACTCCTCCCACACACGAGAGCCCCCTCCTCCTCACACACACACACCAAGATCTAGTCTTTCCGACCCTCCTCCCTTCGTTCGGCGACCACGTCGGCGGATAGAGGAGTGGGGACCCGTTCTCTCATTGTTTGCTTTTTTTAGGTTAATTCTTCTTGATTTTGTCTCCCTAGCGTCATCGGCAAGGTGGAGGCGACGATGGCATGTTGGAATAAGGTCTCCGGCCTCTCCCTACTTTGTGGGCATACGATTCGGTCAATGAAGGGCACGCGAGAGTTATCGTCCCTGGATCTGTTGATTCTCTCCGAATCATGGCAATTGGTGTGTCTATCAAGGGGACTTCTTTTGGCTATGGGGATGTACGGATTGTCAAGGAGCTTCATCGACGGTAACTTCTTCCTCTTTGTCTCCGGGATGGATGTAATCTTTTAGACCCGTTCGACGCCTTCCCGCCCACAACCAATGATGTCAGGCTGGCTCAAGGAGGAGCCGCAGGGGCAGTGCTCCGTCGACACAGTCTTAAAGTTGAAGATGAAGGGCATCTTAAAGATTTCGTTGTAATTTTCATTTTTGTTGTAGTCCTTTGTACTGATCGTATGATCCTTTTAATGCCAAGGTCATTTCTGAACAAAAATAACAAGCCAAGCTCCATTGAAATTAATGGCATCTAGTAGAGAAAGAATGACCGCTTCGTTTTCGTAGTTCTCGTTGACTTAAAGCTAAAGTGTAGATTAATATAAAACATAAATTCGATCTAGAATGTAGATTTAAACTGAATAAAGGGAGTACTTGCTCAGTATCAAAATTGCATTTTTAAACTTTTAAAACTTTGAGCATTAATATTATATACATCCATCCAAAAATAAGTAACTAGGATTTATTAAATTTACATGTTGCGCAGCATATTATTTTTGTCTGAAAAGGAACTTTAAGAAAACATCTCCGTTTCCACTCCCAGTTATTTCTATCATTTACTCTCTATTATTGTTGTTGCATGCTTGCTTGTCATATAGATTATTTCACCTAGTTGCATATCTAAAAAATCTACTTTGTGTTAAGCCTTAATTTGAAAAGAAACTAAAAATTAAGTTGCGCCTATTCATCCCCCCTCTAGTCGCTTATACCGATCTTTCGATTGGTATCGGAGCCTCGACTCTTACTTTGGCTTTACCGCCTAATAGAGTATGAGTGACTTGAGTAGGGAAGGTGAAAACACTTCCGATGAGACTCCCATCTCTAGGAAAGAGCTTGTCTAAAATATGGATACGGTCAGACAAGGGATGAGAGCCATGTTTGAGTTATACCTTTGTAAAAAGGATGTAGTCGTTATCGATACCGTTGTTAATCAATCGGTACCAAACAAGTGAAAGATCCCCTCAAGGAGTCTAACACCCGTGCGGGAAGCAACAAGGAAAAAGGAAATCCTATGGGAAATGTACCACCACCACCTAGCTATCAATCAACTCCACTACCTACGCCTCATATAAAGCATTGTGGTACACCTCCTAAGCTTGATGAATCTAATTTCACCAATTGTCTATACCTAATGTGTTCTCACTTCAAAAGCTCAGGTGGTCATCTTTGAAAGGTTGTGGAGTACGGATTCAATCCTTCCAATACCTTCAAGATGACGCCCATAGAGGAGACAAACAATCAACTAAATGCCACCGCCATGGCCATTCTCTAAGATGCCTTGACTCATGAGCAAAGGACCCACATTCATCCCTACGAGACCGCCAAGGAAGCTTGGAGTTCTCTTGAACTGGTCTATCTTGGCAACAAAATCATTCAAAGTTCCAAGTATGAATAAATGCACTATGAAGTTGATGCCTTTGTTGAAAAGGAAGATAAGACTCCCGACGTGCTCTATAGAAGGGTCACGGTCCTTTCGATTATGATGCTTGATCATGGGAATAAGGATGTGGCTGAAAAGTGGATCAAGCGCAAGTTCATGCAAGCCATCTTTCCCTTTCAAAGAGAAATGGTCAACAATATTCGCTCAAGGTAGGACTTCTATGCCATGTCCTCAAATGAAGTGTTGAGTGAGTTTGTGGCCCTTGGAATCATCGATAAGACCGCCGATGATGCTCTCGCTCGTGCTCGGAGAATGGATTCTTCCCATCTTGCATTGAAGGCCAAATCTCACGTCCTTGAAGAAGAAGGTGAAGACTTGGAAGTGATAGAAGGTGATGCCCAAGACATAAAGTGTGCCTTGCATGATCGCTTGACTATAGCCTCAAGCACTTTTTGGAAGAACCAAGAAAAGGGTAAACCCTCAAGGAACACCACAAGTAGTTCAAGATCCAAGTTGAGATCGTGCTAAAATTGTCAAGAAAATAACCACTTTATTTTTGAGTGCCCGTATGAGAAGAGAGAAGACCATTGAGAACGGCTCGTATTGAAGTCCAAGTACAAGTATACTCCAAAACAAGAACTTTGTGAACAAGGAGCCAAAAAATTGTTTTGGTGGCTCATGAAGAATACAAATTGAATGATGAGAATGAGAGTGAAGATGAAGATCAAGGAGAGATTGTGGGTGTGGCCGCCATTGCCACAATCACTACCGCTACTGCCACCACTTCACCTACATCCCTCTTCGAATCTCCTAATGAGAACAAGCTCGTCAAAAACCCCACATGCCTCATGGATAAAGCCTACGTGGTAACTCCTCCATCCTCACCAACTCTTTTTATTGATGTACCTTCATACGATGATGATATGGGTCTCAAGATTAAGAAGGAAGTGGTGGATTCCACTAGTTTCTTGACTAACTTGGATGGAGAAGCCAAGATTCTACTAGTCTCTCATGATCCAACTAGGTGAATCACGATATATCATCAATGAAAGAGATGATACCATCTTGGATATGTTTGGGCATGCTCGTGAGGCCACCATGGAGATTGCCACCTTGTCAGATGCTCTTGAGGAAGAGCAAAGTAAAAGTGTTGTTCTCAAAGATACCAACATTACTCATGAAGAATCTTTTAACTTGAATGTCTCAAAACTTGTTAAAGAGCATGACCATGCTCTTGCTTTAAATAAAGTTCTTAAAAATGAAAAGCTCGAGTTTGGGTTGGTCATGCTAGACTAAATGAAGAATTTGAGAAACTCAAGAAGGACCATGAGGTTCTATTGAGAAAATTCTCTAACCTTTCAAAGTCACATGAATAACTTGAAACTCAAGTGACAAAAGAATTTTCGACTTTGTCAAGTAGTGTTGCTTCATGTTCTACTAACCCTTGTTGTAAGCATGTAGATCTTATTGTTGAGAACAGTAGGTTGAAGGCCACGATTGAGAAAGGCCTTGTCTCTCGCATACAAGGTGAGAAAATCCTAAATGTCATTTTCAGTAATCAAAGGGACAATGTGGCTAAGGAAGGACTTGGATTTGCACCCAAGTCAAAGAAGAAGAGCAAGCGCAAGAACAAGAACAAGAAGAAAAATTTGCGTACTCCCCCTGCCAAAATTGTTACCTTTGTGAAGGAGGGGAGAAGGAAAAAGAGAAGGAATCAAGTGTCATTATGACTGGTGATGAACCCTCTCATAATGAATTTGTGGGAAAACATAACCCATCCCATGTCCTTATGAAATCTTATGATGGTCATGTCTTTGCTAAATATGTAGGCACCTCTTATGGTGATGATTACCATTGGGACATTTGGGTTCCTAAGATACTTGCGACTAACAAAATAGAACCCATTCAACGATGGGTACCTAATACCAAGCATTGATTTCTTGTAAGAGTATGCTTTCGGTGGCAGAAAATGGGTGGTTGATAGTGGTGCCACTAGTTATAAATCAAGGAGATGCTTCACAAGACGAAACCAAATACTTTCAACATGTGTGTTACTTATGGAGATGGATCAACCTCTAAGGTATTGGGTTTGGGTAAGGTAATGGTAACACCGGATATTTTCATTGTGGACATTATGCTTGTTAAAACCCTTTCAAACAATTTACTTTCTGTTCATCAACTTACACTTATGGGCTTTGTGGAATACTTTGAACTAAGGTTGTGATTCTCATGTGGAGCAAGACTCTCTCTATATAGCCTTTTTTGGGCATGCCGAGAATGGTTTGTATGTGGTGGACTTTGCGAAGAAACCCACACCTAATGGATCAAGACGACGTGGGATGGCTTTGGAATCGTCGTTTAGCCCATGTAATATGAGGTCTTTGCAAAGTCTCCACATGGTAGTTCATATCCTTGGACTAACCGACAATGTTCATTTTGCCAAAGGACGTGCGTGTAGGGATTCTATTGAAAGAAAGCTCCATGAGACATCTCATCCCCGCGTGACGGTCATTAATTCCGATGGGATCCTAGAGGTGTAGGGGTTCCAATGCAGAAAACAATTTTTTACTACATGCGAAACACTAATTGCTCAATATCTATCTATTAGTAATGCAGTAACGGAGGAATACAATAGTAACATACCCTTGAAGACAGAGAGAGCGTTACGCTGATGTATAAGCGTGGATGATATAGTTGTACCCGTCCAACTTCAAGGTTGCGAAGCTCCTCGCGCGTCACCTCTTCTCCAAGTCCTCACATGTTGGCATGGGTAGCTCCAAGTGTAGCCCCAGCGAATTGTCACACACATACGATACAAGATAACGACTCTCGGGCTCGGATCCCGCCGAGGTTGCAGAAGTAGACCTCCTAGCTAGAATCCCTGCAGCACAACGGTGCGCCGTAGAGGAATTGCCTTGTGTGTACAGTCCTTACATGGGACCACGTACTTGCAACGGCAACTAGAGAGAGAGGGAGGGATATTCTAACCAAAGAGAATATCTTAATTGTTCTCTTTTATCCCACCCATGGGCACCTCTTTATATAATCCAAGGGAGGTGTGCCATACCTTTAGATGAGCCATGTGGGACTAAAACATAAGGAAAAAGTACAAAATCGGGCCTGCTGGCCGGCAAGGCCAATGGGTGTCCGGGTGGGCCACCCGTCGGGCCTAGCCCAGCGTAGCAGCAAACAGCAAGCAGCGGTGGCTGCCAGCCGGGTGGGACGGCGCCACCCCTGGCCTAGCGGCCTAAGCGCCAGCGCCAGCGGTGGCAGCCAGCCGGGTGGGCCAGCTCAACCCCGCGGTCTAGCTTGCTGGTGGTTGCCTCGGCCGGGTGGGCCGTATCCCGCACGGCCCGCTAGGCCAACCCTGTCGCCTGTCTCCCCATGAGCCCACGTGGGCCGCGTCGAGCAGGCTGGCCACGATGGCCGGTGGCAGCTGTTAACCGCCCCCGTGCGGCAACAACTATTTGCCGCCCATGTGGGCTATTTTTTATGCTGTTTTTCTTTCCCTTTCTTGTGGTTTTATTCTAGGTCAATTCCCTACGGGGTTTTGGCCTAATAAGAAAATTGCATTTATAAATCTTAATTTAAATATTTATTTAGAATATATTAATTCATAATTAACATATAATAAATTTATATTTAAATCACCATTTATCTAAAACTCCTCTCGGTCCCATTCCTTCTTTCTTTCTCCGAACAGCTTCAGATCTCTGGAACGATTTCTCTCTCTCTCCCTCTCCCTCTCCCTCTCTCTCTCCCTCTCTCCCTCTCTCTCTCTCTCTCTCTCTCTCCCTCCCTCCCTCTCTCTCTCTTATGAAAATAATATATAAAAGGAAATAATTTCCAAGGCTAATAAAGCTCATAACTAAATCAACACCAAATTGTGATCAAAGTAATCCTAAAAGGATTTAAAAATATAAAAAAATATTAAATAAAATTATACAAATTGGAATCACCAATTTTGGAGCTATAAATAAAAAGATATGAATTTTATAAGATAAAGAAAGAAAGAAATAATTAAAAGAAAATTTAAATCTTGACCAAATCCATAAGCAAATGGAATAAAAGTTTACTGAATAATAAAAGAATAAAATATTATTTAAATAAAATTATATGGTTTGAACCATATTCAATTTTATTTGAATAAAGACAAAATTGCCTAATATAAATGATTAATTAAAACATGATAAAAATAATTGTAATTGCCAAAGTGGATTAAATAGCATACTAATAAATAGTATAAACCTACTGAAAAGGTTTTGCAAAAATTTGAAATCAAATTAAAATCTAAATTATTTGATTCAAATGAAAATATAAAACATAATTGGAAAAAGAAAAAGAATCAGAGAAGGAAAAAAAGAAACAACCCAATCCAGCTAGCCCAGCCCAGCCCAGCTAGGCCCAGCAGAAGCCCACCCGGGCCACTCTCCTCCCTCCCCCGCAATTCTCTTCTCACCCGCGATTCAACCCACACCCCATATGACGAAACGGAACCATAGCCACCTATCATCATCGTCTCCACCCCGCCGACCTCGCCCCCATTCCTTCTCGTCGTTTCTTCCATTGAATGAATCACGTTAATTCACGTTACTGCCGCACTGACTCCTCCCCATGACCATGCTCGTTTAATCCTCTCCCCCTCCCCTCTCTTTCCCCTCAGTCACCAACCCACGGGAGCCACCAGGCTGCAGAGATTTTATCTTGCTCGTTGCTGTCTCCGAGGAGCTCCAACTCCAATTCCGGCGAAGCCTGACCTCCCCCCGCCTCCTGGCTCACACGAGCTTGACCGCCAAACTCGTGCGCATCTGCCAGCACCCTCCTTTTCCCGCGCGTGCCCCAGACGCTTGGCAACGACCACGTCTACTCGCCACCGTCCTTGGCCTCAACTCCGGCGACTTCTCCTGGTAATCCCTGACCGCGCCTCTCCCTCTCGTTGACGCTCTCACACTCGCCTCTCTCTTGCGCTTCTAACGCCATCTCCCTTTTGTCTTCGCGTTCCTTGTAGCTTCACCCCCGATGACGATAGTGTGTGCCTGACGGTGACAGCGACTCCGGCGAGCAATCGACATCGACCCCGGGCGCCCCTGTCCCTACTACGACTACCTCGAGCATCTACTCGCCACGGCGACCCGATGAGACCCTCCTTTCCTCCTCTCGCTTCCTAGAATAGCCGGACCACCGTAGGATGACGCGCCGCCGCCGCAGTCGCCAGCCAGCGCCGCCCGTATTAGGTCATCGTGTTGTGAACCGTAGGATGCAGATCTGTTGGCTAAGATTAGATCTTAGTCGAAGGGGTATCTGTTGATCAGATCCGTGCTATGCCACTTAAATATAACGGTCCACGTCGCAAGATCCACGTGAAACGGTATCGTCCAGTTAGAATCAGACACGTGTCTAGGCTATTGTTTTAAAAACAGAAATGATCTATTAGATGTTTGATTTTGTAAAATCTACAACTTTTGATCTGTATGTTCAAAAATTAAATTTTTTATATCAATGGATTCATAAAAATGTAAAATTTGCAACTATGGCCTTAGTTTAGTATTTTGCTTCTGGAAAATTATGTGTTTTTGCAGAAACATTTGTATGACTATTTTGGATATAAAAATTGTTCTAAAAATAATTTTTGAGTAAAACCTTTTGAAAATGGTTTGTTTTGAACCTACTGACCATAAAAACTAACTTTTGGATTTAAAAATATAATTTATTAACACTAGAAAATTATTACTTTGAATAAAAGCATTTCTAGTAAAACAAAAATGATTTTAATAGGCTATTTTCACTAACTTGTTTTCAAATGTTTTGCCACTTTTATAAATGACCAGTAGGTGTTTTGAAATGTTTAGAACCTTATTAGAAACCATTATTTCAATAAAATAACCTTTTTGCATGCTTGCATGCATTTCTTTGTTTTCATTATTTTATGCGGTGAATTGTTTGAATGCTAGTTTGAATATGTCCCTTGCTTGATTGAATTGTAGTGAACTTTGAAGAGTGTGACAATTGCAAGATCAAGGAGTGTACCTAGTTTCTCTACCAAAAAGGCAAGTGATACTTTGTTAATCAAAAGTCCTATGTTTTCAATAATGCATTAGTGATATTTTTCTAGTATGCATGATAGGACTATTTTTACATATATTGCTATGCTATAGTAGATCCTATAGAATATATATTGGTAGGAATTTTCCTAAGTTAAGAGACAAGTTTTGCTAGTATGCTTATCCTAGATAAAAGATTTCAAGGGTGGAATATTCATGCTATGATATTATGCAAAGTCTATGACTAAGTTTTGATTAATAAAACAACTAAGTGAATGAATCACCTGGGTGGAATGGTAATTGCTTGGATGGATTTGTGTTGAGTGGTTACACAAGGCCCATTTCTATGGTTCACCTTGTGTATCACACTTGTGGCTGGCCACTCAGGAACAAAGGGATTTGATATGTTTTGTGTTGAGAAGCTTCCAGTGCAGCCACATGGCATATGGGCTCTGCCTTGATCATATAGGTTGCAATAACTTAGCCAGATGGACAGAAGGTGGTAGTGATGATAGGATGGAACGCGTCCATTTGGTCTAAGGGAAGGCTTCTGAAAGATCTCGTCTCGATGCATGTCGAGTCTTGTGGGGAAAGTTCACCACCTCTCGAGAGGGTAAAACCTAAGTACTTAGCCGTGTCCCCGTCAATGGACAATTTGAGCATCAAAGGCATTGAAGCAATCAAGTATCTTCTCATCCCAATTTATCTAAGTTAAAACTTTCTGGGAGAACAAGGGAAGCACCTGGAGGGTATCCAGTGTACCATTTTGTGATGAAAGGTTTTGTCAAAGAGAAAAACTATTTTCAAAGGATAGGGAAAACTTGTTTTATGAAAAGGCAAGACAAAACTCCACTTAGCCAAATATTCATATAGATGATAGATTCTCCATGCCAATATAGAATCACTTGCCAATATAATTCAAATGTATTGACCCTTGTGGCTGTAACTTATTATGTTGCAGGTTTGTTTGATGTTAGTGAAGTTTGTTGAGTAGGGATTACAAGTCTACAACCAACATGATTGACTGTGCCACTTGAAGATGAAGGACTCCATGCTATATAGTTACATCTGCTGCATTGTAATGAGAGAGCCAAATGAGCTATATAAGATGTAATGAATTATTTTATTCCTGGTTATAAGTTGTAATATGACCTTTGTTTCTTGATATTACATCTTAAACTGTGGATGCTAGCTATTCGATCCAGGGACTAGCATTGTAAACACAGGGATCTCTACCATATTAGGTTGGGACTTCTACAACAATCAATTGGATTTTTCAAGATGTCATGTTTATTCAAAAGTCAAACTTCTGAAGTATCCCAACACTTCTATATCTTTATAGCTTCAATCCAAGTGCAACACTTGCAACTTTGATTCTGAACATGCTTCCTTTGCGCTAAACTTAACTCTGATTCAGCGACTAACTCAGATATCGTTCTAGAATCTTTGTTCTTTACAACTAATAACATGGGTCACATTATGTCTAATTTCATCTAATGATCTAATCATTTCTAACACCCAACTCATTAATTGTTCACCAATATGTCAATCACATATTCAAGAACGTTGTTACGCTCCTACTCAAATATTTCAACAATATTTGACATTCCAGGATGTCACTCATCTCCCACTCAAATATGTCGACCACATATTTGATTTGGAAAACTCCTTAGCTCCCACTCAATTTAAAGTCCTCTATAATCTTAGCAAATCCAAAATTCTTTGATCTTGCATCAAATCAAGAATTTTCTGCTACAAGATTTTAGCAATTCCTGATTGATCAAAACTTGTCTGTTGTACCAGTTACAACTTTTTTCTTCAATTTCATGAAGACTTTGTAGGTTTGAGTAGTCTTTAGCCAATTTCCAAATTGGACGTATCTGCTGATTGAATCCAATAGACATCAAGCATTTGTCAAAAATAGCTTTATGAAAAAACAAGCCTTTATGTCTTCCTTTTAAGTTTCATGTTCATCCTTTCAACTTTGTAGTTTACTAGGAAGTATTAAGTAAATTCCATTACTTAATGAGATCAAGTAACTTTTACTTCATAATCTCAAATGTTACTTAATATGGTATTTCATGACTCTAAGTCATTTCTTGTACTCACGTCCATCATACTTTCTTTGTAATTCATAGGTATGTATTATTTCAATAATAATACAAGTGAATCAAGAATGAAATTCTGCAAGTGGCAGATTAAAATCTTTAATACCACTTTTATGAAGTAGACGAAACATTTATGATCACATCATTATAGTTTCCCTCTATTTGTAAAGTTTGTTTCAGGAACATATATTGTTCCACATTTTTAACAATTCGGAGGCAAGGTCAAACCTTTTTCTTACACTTATGCCCTTATACTAACACTTCTATGAGAATACACTTTCTCAAAGATGTACCATTGATACAATACAAACTTTCTCTTCCTCGGGTATTATTTTGAAATTTTTGTTTATATTCTTACTAAGAACGCACTACAAATACTCACTATTCGCAAAAATCTCAAACTGTTTAAATCTCTAGAAACTTGAGCTTGACATGTCTTATATGCTGATATTTCCGCTAATATTTAGATGTTCCTTATGTTTTATTGAGTGTTTACTATTTCAATCTATTACTCTAATATCTAACGTTAATCCTAGTGGAATTTATTTTAGACCATATGTATGTTATACACTATGATTATGATGTATTAGACATATCAATACCATTTGATTAGTCCAATCACCATAATTTGTGAAACTATTTTCCACAAGTCCTTATATATCATATTGCCATTAACTTGAATTCGAATTCACTTGGATCAAATCGCTAATACTTTGACATTCTTGTTAATTCTATATCCACCATGATTCTAAAAAACTTTGAATGATTCAAACCGTTTAAGATTCACGTTTAGATATCTCTTGGCAATTTTTCATACTTTATAAATGCTTTATTATCATATAGATTAAGGACTAGAATAACTTGTTTGTAATTTCAATGTGAATCATAAAAGAAATCATTCATAATAAAAAGAACAACTGATTGTTTCTCATTAATATGATTATATGGATAACCATCTCAAAATAAGCAAGACACACTTGCACGATTCACAAACTTGATTACAAAATTTTATTCAAATCTTCTAATCCTAATGATAAACTTTGAGGGAAGGGGTACTTTCGGCCTTCAACCAGATTGCTTGCCGTCATCACACCATTAGTGCCTCGTTCCATCCGTAACTCTCACGCAGAGAGACCTGATTTCAAATAAACCAGGGGTAAGTATTCAATACATAAAACTGCATAAGTGTTTCATTGAAACATTTATAACTTGTATATCAACATATACCTTCTCCGTTGACATCGTTCCCAACCTTGGGTTCGACCTTGATAGTCCTTAGCTTGGCTATGACCTTGCGAAAGGTATTCAGAATTCCTGTTGCGATGTAGTCCTTGACGATGTCCTTGCAACTAGGGGGAAGCGAGCGCAACACCCCATCTATTGCAAGGTCTTTGGTCAACAAGTCGCCTACAACATCCTTAAGACGTTCATGGAGCCTTTCCATGGTGTCCAGGTGGCTATCCAAGCTAAAACAAACATCCCTAAAGAAGTTTTAGTGATTACACGATCCTAATTCACTATATCACCCCCGATCTTCACGGCCGACAACATAGCTGCAAAGGTAGACATTCTCCAATGTCGATCACATCATTCATGTGACTCATTCTTGATATTTCAATCTCAGTTGTACTGAAGCCATGACTGTTGGGGATATGCTATATAGGTATCCTCATAGCATGTATCCTATCCGGATAACCCGGGTGGTCCACAGTTGGTAGCAAGGCCTATGGCCTGCTGGGCGGCCTAGTTAGATGGATCTAGAAGGGAGGCCCATGCCGGATAAAGTAAGGCTACGGTGGAGTCACCGACGTACCCGGAGCCTTGGAGTACAAGACACGCAAGACTAGTAATAGACGGTGTAGGACTCTGTAACCTGTCCGGCTAGGACTTTTCCCTATAACCCTAGGACCTGGCGACTATATAAGTCGGGCCTATGGGAGCCTTTAGGGCATGATCAAGTAGTGATTAGCACACACCTCGCACAGCGAACCTATCTCTGTAACTCGGCGTATTGCCATTATAGTGATTTATAGCAAGAGTAGGATTCCACCGCTGTTGTGGGATCTGAACCTGGGTAAGCTGTGTTACCTCGTACCCGTCAACCGTCCGCCTTTCCCCACGTCTCTAAACATGCACTATGAGGACCCCTCTGTTGGGGATATGCTATATGGGTATCCTCATAGCATGTCTCTTATCCGGATAACCCGGGTGGCCCACAGTTGGTAGCATGGCCCATGGCTGCTGGGCGGCCCAGTTAGATGGATCTAGAAGGGAGGCCCATGCCGGATAAAGGAAGGCTAAGGTTGGAGTCACCGACGTACCCGGAGCCTTGGAGAGCAAGATACACAAGACTAGTAATAGACGGTGTAGGACTCTGTAAACTGTCCGGCTAGAACTTTTCCCTGTAATCGTAGGACCTGGCGACTATATAATTCGGGCCTATGGGAGCCTTTAGGGCATCGATTCATACAACCTCGCACAGCGAACCCATCTCTGTAACTCGGTGTATTGCCCTTATAGTGATTTATAGCAGGAGTAGGATTCCGCCACCGTCGTGGGATCTGAACCTTGGTAAGCTGTGTTACCTCGTACACGTAAACCGTCCGCCTTCCCCCACGTCTCTAAACACGCACTGTGAGGACCCCTCCATGGAATACTCGTCGGCAATACCACGACAGTTTTCGCCCATCATGGGTCAAGAGGCGCTTCAGGCTCTTCAGCGGGCGAGGACCAAGATCTTCGCGGGAATCGGTGAAACCGTAGCCATCGGTCGTGTTCACTTATCCGGCAACGTTCTGATCGTCCCTCCTAACAAGTTCTGGGTCCCGGCAAAGACGAACCCTACGTGGTGTTCGATCGTTCCTATCGGATACATCCACCTCTTCATCGGCGAAACCGAATCGGGCACTAGATCCCTGGGAGTCGGAGGAGCATCAAGGCCCGCACAGACCGCCTACGGGAAGGATACGTTCGCGGAAGGATCGATGTCGGATCTCTCTTCAGAGTTTGCCGGCAAAGATCGGAAAAATTCAAGGCCCACCCAAACCGCCCCTGTGCAGGATATAAAGGTGGAAGATCACTGCAAATCCGTCGGCTTCGCCCGCGTGTCTGGACAGCAGCAATCCAAGTTCGTCGGAGTGGTTACCATCTTTGATCTGGCACGTTGCGTTCAGAGAGAGGGCGAAACCCCCCGCGGTTATCTGGCCAGGTGGCTCCGTATACGAGCCGATCTGGCCCACTACCCCGATGATAACGCTTTGTATCACTTCGTGGAAGGACTGGACCGTGGCACGCTTCTCCGACATTCTCTAAGACGGCAGCAGGCAACAAGACGCCTTACCCTTGAACAGATGGTGAGCACCGTCAACAACTATGCGGAGGCTGACGTAGAAGCTGAGAAAGCACTTATGCTCATCGACGGACAACCTCCGATTCAGCCACCGCCACCACCTCCTCCGGCCGCCATCGTCGCAGCTGTGCCACCACCTCTAGTCATCGTCGCTGCCGTTGCACCTCCATCGCCCGTCATCGAGGAAGTCCTGGCACCCTTCGACTCTGTCATTGACGCGCTTTATGCTGACTTCAATGCAGATTCAGAGGAGATAGATTTCAGTCCAGAAGATCTAGACTCCGCTATGCAGGAGATGGAGGAGGAGTACTCGCGCGACGAGCAAGCCAACAACACCATCACGTCTCTAGAGGTGTTCGTCACCATTGGGACAGCGATGGATGAAGATCAACCCGGACGAGCTCCACCTACAGTGCTGGAAAAGGGGAAGGGGCCACTTATGGCTGCTGACGATGATCGCGCAAAATTCATGCCTCCTTCGCCTAACCTAGTGCAGCAGCCGCAGGAACTCGGCACCGGCCCGAGCAACAACAACACCGCAAACTTGCCGCCTCCAGCATCTACGTCTGCAGTAGCCCAAGTTACTCCAGCTGATAGAGTGATGTACGGCAATATCCTCGTTGAGCCACTAACCGTTGCTCATATCCAGAACGTGACCCAGCTTGACGAGAAGCGCCAGCAGCTGCTGGAGGAAGCGCAGGCCATCGCGGAGCAAGGCGCTAAGCTAGATCGAGATCTGGTCAACGCGCAGAAGTCCATAGATAAAGATATAGCAATGGAGGCCGAGTACAAGACTTTGCTGCAGCAGCAGAATGCCAAGAAAGCTCCAGCTCGCGTCATCAACGATCTTGGTGTACGACGCAACCTAGGATGGGTTTCCTCGAAGCCAGCACAATCCAAGCCTTACATTGACAGTGAAGGCAAGCAGGTGATGCCCACCCCACTCCTTAACCTCGCTGTCGCCAAGACCCTTCTGGAGTTGGATAGATCGCCTGAGGCAGTGGAACAGGTCTATGACCTAGTGGCCAAGGCGGTGAAGCAGCAGTAAAAGGCCACCTCTCAGAGGCTTGAGTCTGACCCAAGGCTTTGCCAGTCTAGCCAATATAAGCCGCCAAGGGACAGATCTCCTCTTGATGTCGGGTCCCAGACGGGTTCATCAGAACAAAGACGGAGAGATGCACGCAACAGGAAGGATGCCATCCCCATATCCTCCGACCACGGAGAAAAGGCCCGACCTCATCGCCCATCGCCACCGCCCCGATCCCCCCGACATTGCGAAGATTATAAGGCTCACCATCGTACGGATATGCCCCCACCAAAGCAGTGCGGCATCATCATCCGCGACAACGCGGAGCAGAACCGTCATGACGGAGAGCGCAACCAAGGACACAGGAGCAGGTCACACCATGACCCTCCGCGTCCGACAAGCAACCATGACAGGTGTGAGGCATCGCAGGAGGGTAACAGCAAGAAGGCTAACCCACCGCCACCTCCGCCTTCGTCACCACCAAGCAGTTACCATGGTGGAGGAGGCCCGCGTCGTTCACGCAGCCCATCCCCTGTTGTCAAGAAGAAAAAGAACCCGGAGTCGTACGATGCACGTTCGCGGATCGATAAGATCCACGAGGCCCGGGAAGGACCATACCTGGGACCATATTTCTTTGGACCTGCAATATGGTCCACAACTTACCCCAAAGGTTTCCGGATTGACAATACCATCAAGCCCTATGACGGAACCGCCAAGCCAGCCACATGGTTGCAGGACTACGACAACGCGGTGGAGATGGATTGACGACTTGCCGGAGAAATCCATCTGCAATTGGTTGGACATGCAAGAAGAGTTCACTAAGAACTTCGAGGGTACGTACAAACGTCCTTGCACTGTTGGCGATCTACAGCGATGCATGCAAGAGAAAGACGAGACATCTCGTGCCTACCTCTCCCGCTGGCTGGATATGAAGAATTCCTGCGCAGGAGTGCACGCTCAGACCGCCATGGCCGCCTTCATTGATGGGTTGGAAAGGGGTACGTTGCCCCGACATAAGCTGAAGCGCTTGCAGGACAATCACCAGCTTGACTTGAACCAGATGATTCAGTTGGCTAGTGAGTTCGCAGCTGCCGATGACGATGCTCGCGGCTCTCTACCGGCAACGGCCGTTCCAACTCAAGCTGGGAGGAACAGCAGCACAAAACAGAAAACCACTCCAGAAGAAAAGCAAACTCCCGACATGGTCGCCATGACCTTTGCAGGGCGAGGTGATGGCAGACAACGTGGCCGAGGACAGGGAGCTGGTCGTAGGCAGCAACGAGGAAGTGAAACTACCTCGGCACCGCTTCGTGTTCCCCAAACCTACGAAGAGTACCGCGATATGCCGTGCCTCGTACACCTCGATGTCAATGGCAAAGCCACCCATACCAATCGACACTGCAAGTTCGTCAACGACCTCAAGGAGGACCCGGAGTCCGGCTACAAGCAAAGTTGGAAGAACAGACCGCGAGGCAATGGCAAGGGGAAGAAGAAGGAGGAGGAGTCCAAGGATTCAAGTGACATGGACGAGGATGTTGACCCGAAACACGCCGCCAAGAGCGACGACAAGGGCAAGAACCCCTTCGTAAAGAAGGCGCCAGTCTACGACACTTTCCTTGGCACCCCCACCGTCCGACAATAGAAGACCTCTTTGAGGATACTGATGGCCACTCTACCCCCAGTTCCCCAGTACCTACGCTGGTCGGAGGTTCCAATTAATTGGGACAGGACGGATCACCCAGACGTCATCCCTACGGAGAACCAATACGCCATGGTCATCAACCCCTTGATTGACGGCTTGGAGTTCACCAAGTGTATGGTGGATAGTGGAAGCAGCATCAACATCATGTACTTGGATATACTTGAAGGGGTTTCGCAGCATAGTAAATCAAAATTTTCTACGGAAGCGAACAGAGGGAAAGCCAAGATCTAATCTAGGAGATGCAAACAACGAGAGAGATTGGATTAGATCTTCATACCCTTGAAGATTCGCACAGCGGAACGTTCGTCGGAACGTGGGTTATGTAGTCGAACTCGCTTCTCCTCCTCGCGATCCGATCCGATCTAGCACCACAAGTGGCGGTGCCTCCGTGAGATGCACACGTGCAGCACCTCGACGTCTCCTCCTTCCTCGGACCAGCAAGTATGGTGGAGAGATGGATTGGATCTACAACACGACAGCGTGGTGTATATGGTGGAGAATTTCTGCTGCAGGGCTTCGCCTACAAACAGTCGGGAGGGAGAGAGGAAGGCAGCATGGCTACTAGGGTTTGGAGGAAGGTGTGTGGGAGGGGGGCGCACCAGCCCTCTATATATAGAGGGGGAGGGGGCGGCCAGCCCTAGCCCCTCCTCCAAGCCTATCTCTAGTTTAAACGATTTAAACTCTCCCTTATCTAGAAATTCTATCCCGAGATTTAAACGAGTCAAATCTCTCCAGAATCGGCTGGGCCCTATGGGGCCTTGTGCCCCTGGCCCAATGCGGCCAGGACACTCCCTCATAGGCCCATGCCCCCTCCCGGAAGGTGGGACCACGTTGGCCCCCTTCCGGAAGGTTCTAGAAGCTTCCGGTACAATACCGATTAACCCGGAACAATTCCGAACTCCAAAAACTGCACTGCCTTATATGAATCTTATTCTCCGGACCATTCCGGAACCTCTCGTGATATCTCGGATCCCATCCGAGACTCCGAACAAAAAATTCATAAACCAATTATCCAATCTATCCTAGCGTCGAGACACGTTAAGTGTGTGACCCTGCGGGTTCGAGAATATGCAGACATGATCTTCTATCAATAATCAACAGCGGGGTCTGGGAACCCATATTGACTCCCACACATTCATCGATGATCATATCGGATGAACCACGATGTCAGGATTCAATCAATCCCATATATATATTCCCTTCGTCTCTCGATATTTTACTTGCCCGAGATTCGATCGTCGGTAACGTCATACCTAGTTCAATCTCGTTCACAGCAAGTACTTTACTCGTTCCGTAATCCGATATCACTTTGTGATTAACTCCTTAACCACATGCTTGCAAGCGGTGTTGATATCGATTACCGAGTGGGCCCGAAGTATATCTCTCCGACTTGGGAGGGACAAATCCCATCTCGATACATACAACCCAACAGATACTTTCCGATCACCTGATAGACACCTTTATGATCACCCTCTCATAGGATGACGTTTGATGACCTCAAAGCTTTCTTACGATACCAGGGAGTTGTATTATCTCATGGTCTAAGGAATACAATATTTGACATAAGAAAAGCTTCGCAAAGATGAACACAATGATACGATCTAATTGCTTCGCTTAGTTTGGGTCTGTCCACCACATCATTCTTCCAATGATATGATCTCATTATCAATTGACAACTCATGTCTATGGTTAGGAAACCTTAACCATCATTGATCAATGAGCTAGTCCATAGAGGCGTACTAGGGACACGGTGTTGTTCACAAACCACACAAGTATTAATGTTTCCGCTTAATACAATTCTAGCATGGAATATAAACATTATCATGAACAAGAATTATAATAATAACATCTTTATTATTGCCTCTAGGGCATAATTCCAACAGTCTCCCACTTGCACTAGAGTCAATAATCTAGTTTACATTTGGTAACAATCTCACACCCATGGCACTGAGGTGCTGATCATGTTTTACACATGGAAGAGGTTTAGTCAATGGATCTGCGACATTCAGATCTATATGTACTTTGCTGATCTTCAGATCTCCATCTGCTATATAATCTCGGATTATATGAAACTTGCGGTTGATATGCTTGGTCTTTGGATGATATCTTGGTTCCTTAGCGAGTGCTATGGCGCCAGTGTTGTCACACAATATCTCCAGTGGGTCCAATGCACTTGGAACCACGCCAAGCTCAGTGATGAAGTTTCTGATCCAAACTCCTTCACTTGATGCTTCTGCAGCAGCCATGTATTCCGCTTCTACTGTAGATCCCGCTATCACGCTTTGCTTGCAGCTTCTCTAGCTCACAACTCCTCCATTCAAAATATACACGTATCATGTCTGAGATTTAGAATCATCCTTGTCGGTGTCGAAACTAGCATCGACGTAACCTTTTACGACGAGCTGTTCATCACCCCCATAGACTAAGAACATTTCTTTAGTCCTATTCAGGTACCTTAGGATGTTCTTCACGGCTGTCCAGTGTTCCACTCCTGGATCACTTTGATATCTGCTCGTCAAACTAAGAGGATTGGACACATCCGGTCTAGTACACAGCATGGCATACATGATGGAACCTATGGCCAAGGCATAAGGCACTTTGCTCATAGCTTCCCTATCATTTACCGTAGCTGGACACTGAGCCTTGCTCAATATCTTACCTGACAACATAGGCACTGAACCTTTCAATGCCTTATCCATTCTGAACCTTTTCAGAACTTTGTCTAGGTATGTACTCTGGCTTAAAGCTATCAGGCGTCTTTGTCTATCTCTATAGATTTTGATGCCCAATATATAAGCAGCTTCACCTAGGTCTTTCATTGAAAAACACTTGTTCAAATAACTCTTCACATCGTTAAGCATGTTGATGTCATTTCCAATAATCAATATGTCATCCACATATAGTACCAGAAACGTCACCGAGCTCCCACTCACTTTCTTGTAGATGCAAGCTTCATAGCAATTTGGAACAAATCCAAAGCTCTTGATCACTTGATCAAAACGAAGGTTCCAACTCCGAGATGCTTGCTTCAGTCCATAAATGGAACGCTGAAGTTTGCATACTTTATCAGCATCCTTAGGATCGACAAAACCTTCGGGTTGCATCATATACAACTCTTCATCAATGTTGCCATTGAGGAACGCAGTCTTGACATCCATCTGCCATATTTCATAATCATGAAACGCAGCAATTGCTAATAAAATCCGAATGGACTTAAACATCGCTACGGGAGAGAAAGTCTCATCGTAGTCAACACCTTGAACTTGTCGAAAACCTTTCGCGACAAGCCGTGCTTTATAGACGGTAACATTACCATCCGCGTCCGTTTTCTTCTTGAAGATCCATTTGCACTCAATGGCCTTTCGGTCGCTAGGAGGGTCCACCAAAGTCCATACTTGGTTTTCGATCATGGATCCCAATTCGGATTTCATGGCTTCTAGCCATTTCTCAGAGTCTGGGCTCATCATTGCTTCCTCATAGTTCGTAGGTTCACTGTCTTCTACTAACAAGACAGTCAAGACAGGGTTGTCGTACCACTCAGGAGGGGCACGCGACCTTGTCTACCTGCGACGTTCAGCAGCAGCATCGTCTAAAGCTTCATGATCCTTATCATTAGCTTCCTCTATTGTTGGTGCAGGCGGCACTGGAACAATTTCAGGTGCTGCGCTACTCTCCAATTCAAGAGAAGGTTCAATAACCTCGTCTAGCTCTACTTTCCTCCCACTCACTTCTTTCGAGAGAAACTCCTTCTCAAGAAAGGAACCGTTCTTTGCGACAAACACTTTGCCTTCGGTTCTGTGATAGAAGGTATACCCAATAGTTTCCTTAGGGTATCCTATGAAGACGCATTTCTCCGCTTTGGGTTCGAGCTTGTCCGGCATCAACTTCTTGACGTAAGCTTCGCATCCCCAAACTTTAAGAAACGACAATTTAGGTTTAGCACCAAACCACAGTTCATACGGTGTCGTCTCAACGGATTTAGATGGAGCCCTATTTAAAGTGAATGCAGCGGTTTCTAATGCATAACCCCAAAATGATAACGGCAAATCAGTAAGAGACATCATCGATCGGACCATATCTAATAGGGTTCGATTCCGGCGTTCAGACACACCATTGCACTGTGGTGTTCCGGGTGGCGTGAGTTGTGAAACGATTCCACTTGCTTTGAGATGCGTGAGAAAATCATAACTCAAATATTCGCCCCCACGATCGGATCGTAGAAACTTAATCTTTCTGTTACGATGGTTCTCTACTTCATTCTGAAATTCCTTGAACTTTTCAAATGTTTCAGATTTATGTTTCATTAAATAGATATACCCATATCTACTTAAGTCATCGGTAAAAGTGAGAAAATAGCGATATCCACCGCGTGTCGAAACACTCATCGGTCCGCATACATCGGTATGTATGATTTCCAACAAGTCCGTTGCTCGCTCTATCATACCGGAGAACGGGGTTTTGATCATCTTGCCCATGAGGCATGGTTCGCATGTGTCAAATGATTCAAAATCAAGAGACTCCAAAAGTCCATCAGAATGGAGTTTCTTCATGCGCTTTACACCAATATGACCTAGACGACAGTGCCACAAATAAGTAGTATTATCACTATCTACTTTGCATCTCTTAGCCTCAATGTTATGGATGTGAGTTTCATCCCTTTCGAGATTTAGAAGAAATAAACCATTCACAATAGGTGCATGACCATAAAAGATGTTACTCATATAAATAGAACAACCATTATTCTCCGATTTAAATGAATAACCGTCTTGCAATAAACACGATCCAGAAATAATGTTCATGCTCAACGCAGGCACATAATAACATTTATTAAGGTTTAAAACTAATCCCGAAGGTAAAACTAAGGAGAGCGTGCCGACGGCCATCACATCAACTCTTGATCCGTTGCCAACGCGCATCGTCACCTCATCCCTCGCAAGCCGCCGTTTATTCCGTAGCTCCTGTTTCGAGTTACAAATATTAGCAACTGAACCAGTATCAAATACCCAGGCACTACAACGAGGGCTAGTAAGGAAAACATCAATAACATGTATATCAAATATACCTTTGATGGTGCCAGCCTTCTTGTCCGCTAAGTACTTTGGACAGTTGCGCTTCCAGTGACCCTTGTCCTTGCAATAGAAGCACTCAGTGTCCGGCTTAGGACCAGACTTGAGCTTCTTCTCAGCAGGGGCAACGCGCTTGCCGCCACCTTTCTTGAAGGGCTTCTTTGCACCTTTACCTTTCTTAAAGGAGGGCTTGTTGACCATCAACACATGATTATATTTCTTGATGTCCACCTCCGCAGCCTTCAGCTTTGCGAAGAGCTCGGTGATCGTATCAGTGGAACCAATCTGATTATGAGTCACTACAAAACTTTTGTAGCTGGGAGGGAGTGATTGCAGAACCCTGTCAATCTTGAGCTCCTCTGGAATCTTGCAGTCCAGTTGCTCAAGGCGTTGAGTGTAGCCCGACATCTTAATGGCGTGCTCACTAACGGAACTCCCTTCCTCCATCTTGCAGTTAAAGAACTTCTCAGAGATCTCATATCTCTCAGAACGGGCCTGAGTCTGAAACATGGTTTTCAGCTCCTCGAGAATCTCAAAGGGCCCGGGATAGTTTTCAAAACGATTTTGAAGTTCCGGTTCCATAGCAAACAACATGGTGCTCTTAATCACACCATAATCATCTTTGCGCGACTGATAGACAGCTTTCTCATCAGCCGGCGTAGTTGCAGCAGGGGGGTTACCTAACGCTTTCTCAAGGACATAGTCCTTTTGTCCGCCAGACAGAATGATTCTTAGATTGCGGAACCAGTTGGTGAAGTTAGACCCATTGTTTCTAAGCTTTTCTTTCTCAGCAAAAACGTTGAAGTTGAAGTTGGACTTGGCCATGTGATCTACAGTATTTGCAAGTACAATTTAGACTATGTTCATGATAAATAGTTCAACTTAATCAAATTACTAGATGAACTCCCACTAAATTCAACATCCCTCAAGTTGTTTAGTGAACACGATCCAAATTCACCACACCTAATCCGATCATCACGAGAAGAGATGTGGTTTCAATGGTGGACAACGAAGTGTCGATCATATCATTCATATGACTCATGCTTAACCTTTCGGTTCTTGTGTTCCGAGGCCATGTCTGTACATGCTAGGCTCGTCAAGTTAGACCCAAGTATTTCCGCGTGTGCAAAACTGGCTTGCACCCGTTGTATGTGAGCGTAGAGTCTATAGCACCCGATCATCACGTGATGCTTGGACACGACGAACTTTCGCAACGGTGCATACTTGGGGAGAACACAGTTTTTATCTTGATCTTTAAGTGAGGAATCATCTTATAATGCTACCGTCGCGATCTAAGCATAATAAGATACATAAAAGGATAAACATCACATGCATATAAATTTATGTGACATGGTATAGCCAATCTTCGCGCAATGATCTCCATCTTGTGCGTTCCGGCATGATCTCCATCACTCCACCATGATTGCCTCCACCACGAATAGCAACTACAACTATTGCTAACTACTTAGCGATAAAGTAAAGCTATTACATGGCGTATAAGAAGTTGACTCGCAGGTCATACACAATTATAAAGACAACCATATGGCTCCTGCCGGTTGTGTACTCAACGACATACAAGTCGTGAAACATTACAAAACATGATCATCGCATACATTATACACATCACATCTTGGGCCATACCATATCACAGAAAACACTCCCTGCAAAAACAAGTTAGACGCCTCTACTTTGTTGTTGCATGTTTTACGTGGCTTATGGGAGTAGATGCTAAGAACGATTCTTACCTACGGAAAGCCACAACGGTGATATTATGGTTGCCAAACTCCGGTGTTAATCCCATGACAAATATAGTGAGAGAAACTGACATCCACCAGCCGCATGTGTGGTACAAGCCACACGTCAAGTGCGGAGCCGGTCTCGCGAACGATGTCGCGTAAGGTTGGCCTGGACCGCTTCAATCTCACTATCCCGCGTCATAAGAAGAACACAAACAAGAGGCTTGCAACAGAAAACATCAACGCCCGCAACAACCATGTTGCGTTCTACTCGTGAATCACATCTACGCATAGATCTAGCTCTGATACCACTGAAGGGGTTTCGCAGCATAGTAAATCAAAATTTTCTACGGAAGCGAACAGAGGGAAAGCCAAGATCTAATCTAGGAGATGCAAACAATGAGAGAGATTGGATTAGATCTTCATACCCTTGAAGATTCGCACAGCGGAACGTTCGTCGGAACGTGGGTGATGTAGTCGAACTCGCTTCTCCTCCTCGCGATCCGATCCGATCTAGCACCACAAGTGGCGGTGCCTCCGTGAGATGCACACGTGCAGCACCTCGACGTCTCCTCCTTCCTCGGACCAGCAAGTATGGTGGAGAGATGGATTGGATCTACAACACGACGGCGTGGTGTATATGGTGGAGAATTTCTGCTGCAGGGCTTCGCCTACAAACAGTCGGGAGGGAGAGAGGAAGGCAGCAGGGCTACTAGGGTTTGGAGGAAGGTGTGTGGGAGGGGGGGCGCACCAGCCCTCTATATATAGAGGGGGAGGGGGCGGCCAGCCCTAGCCCCTCCTCCAAGCCTATCTCTAGTTTAAACGATTTAAACTCTCCCTTATCTAGAAATTCTATCCCGAGATTTAAACGAGTCAAATCTCTCTAGAATCGGCTGGGCCCTATGGGGCCTTGTGCCCCTGGCCCAATGCGGCCAGGACACTCCCTCATAGTCCCATGCCCCCTCCCGGAAGGTGGGACCACGTTGGACCCCTTCCGGAAGGTTCTAGAAGCTTCCGGTACAAAATCTATTAACCCGGAACAATTCCGAACTCCAAAAACTGCACTGCCTTATATGAATCTTATTCTCCGGACCATTCCGGAACCTCTCGTGATATCTCGGATCCCATCCGAGACTCCGAACAAAAAATTCATAAACCAATTATCCAATCTATCCTAGCGTCGAGACACGTTAAGTGTGTGACCCTGCGGGTTCGAGAATATGCAGACATGATCTTCTATCAATAATCAACAGCGGGGTCTGGGCACCCATATTGACTCCCACACATTCATCGATGATCATATCGGATGAACCACGATGTCAGGATTCAATCAATCCCATATATATTCCCTTCGTCTCTCGATATTTTACTTGCCCGAGATTCGATCGTCGGTACCGTCATACCTAGTTCAATCTCGTTCACAACAAGTACTTTACTCGTTCCGTAATCCGATATCACTTTGTGATTAACTCCTTAACCACATGCTTGCAAGCGGTGTTGATATCGATTACCGAGTGGGCCCAAAGTATATCTCTCCGACTTGGGAGGGACAAATCCCATCTCGATACATACAACCCAACAGATACTTTCCGATCACCTGAGAGACACCTTTATGATCACCCTCTCATAGGATGACGTTTGATGACCTCAAAGCTTTCTTCCGATACCAGGGAGTTGTATTATCTCATGGTCTAAGGAATACAATATTTGACATAAGAAAAGCTTCGCAAAGATGAACACAATGATACGATCTAATTGCTTCGCTTAGTTTGGGTCTGTCCACCACATCATTCTTCCAATGATATGATCTCATTATCAATTGACAACTCATGTCTATGGTTAGGAAACCTTAACCATCATTGATCAATGAGCTAGTCCATAGAGGCGTACTAGGGACACGGTGTTGTTCACAAACCACACAAGTATTAATGTTTCCGCTTAATACAATTCTAGCATGGAATATAAACATTATCATGAACAAGAATTATAATAATAACATCTTTATTATTGCCTCTAGGGCATAATTCCAACAATACTTCAGAAGATGAACTTGACGAAGGCAAACCTAAGGCGGACCAACACCATCTTCCACGGCGTAGTTCCTGGTCGGGAGGCTCGGTCCCTTGGGTGCATCACACTTCAGGTTGCCTTTGGCGATGTTAATAATTACCACCAAGAGCGCATGACCTTTGAGGTGGTCCCCTTCAAGAGCGTGTTCCACGTCATATTCGGCCTCGACATATTCCACACCTTCATGGCCAAGACATGCTTCGTCTACAACAAACTCAAGATACCTGGACCAAACGGTGTCATCACCGTATCCGGAAGCTTTACCAAGGAAAGGGACTACGAGATTAATGAAGCAGCCTTCGCAGAAGCTGTCCTCTACAACGAAGAATTCAAAGAGATCCAGAGCAAGGTCGATGACTCAGAGATGCCCGCGTCGAAGAAGCAGATCGTCGACTCCGCTCCTGCATTCAAGGCCGCCATCGAGACCAAGCCGGTGGAACTTGTGGTAGGCGATGCCTCCAAGACCACCGCCATTGGGACGAACCTAGATCCCAAATAGCAAAGCGCACTTGTCGAGTTCCTCCGTGAGAATAGGGACATCTTTGCCTGGCAACCTGCCGACATGAAAGGTGTACCTAGGGAACTTTTCGAGCACAGCTTAAACATTGATCCAAAATGCAAACCAGTGAAACAACCTCTACGATGCTTCGGAGACGAGAAGAGACGCGCCATTGGCAAAGAGATAGCTAGGTTACTTAAGGCTAGATTTATCCGAGAAGTCCTTCACACCCGATGGGTGGCCAATCCTGTACTTGTCCCCAAAAAGGGAACCAAAGAATTAAGAATGTGCGTTGATTACACCGGCTTGAACAAGGCATGCCCCAAAGATCCATTTGCTTTGCCTTGCATTGACCAAGTCATTGACTCGACGGCTGGCTCGGAACTTTTGTGTTTTCTCGATGCATACTCAGGATACCACCAGATAAAGATGATGAAGTCGGACCAATCGGCCACTTCATTCACTACCCCATACGACACGTTTTGCTATGTTACGATGCCCTTTGGGCTGAAAAACACAGGTGCTACGTACCAGTGGACAATGCAACATTGCCTTCACGACCAAATTGGTCGGAACGTTCACGCCTATGTGGACGATATGCGGTGATGTCTAAAAAATTAAATGACTTAATCTCTGACTTAAAGGAAACCTTGGATAATCTCCGGAAATACAACATGATGCTTAACCCTAAGAAGTGCGTCTTCGGGGTTCTAGCCGGCAAATTGTTGGGCTTCATCGTCTCCCAGTGTGGAGTCGAGTTCAACCCGGAGAAAATCAAGGCCATCTTAAATATAAACCGTCTGACATGCCTGAAGGACATTCAAAGACTAACAGGTTGTGTTGAAGCAGTTAGTCGGTTCGTCAGCCGACTTGGAGAGAAGGCTCTGCCCTGTACAAATTGCTGAAGAAGGTGGACAAATTCACGTGGATGGACGAAGCAGATGCAGCATTGAAGCAGCTCAAGGAGATTCTCTCCTCAGTGCCCATCCTTGCAGCGCTCAAGCCTGGAGAGCCCATGTTAATCTACATGGCGGCAACTAACCGGGTAATCAGCATCATCGTTGTGGTAGAGCAGAAGGAACCATGCTATGAGCATGGAGTTCAACGACCAGTTTACTATGTGAGCGAGGTCTTGACGGAGTCCAAGCAGCGTTACCCGCACTAGCAGAAGATAGCTTATGGAGTATTCCTTGCTTCTTAGAAGTTGAGGCATTACTTCCAGGAGCACCCAATCACAGTGGTGAGCAAGACTCCACTGTCCGACATTATCAACAACAGCGACGCTACAGGAAGGGTCGCAAAGTGGGGCATTGAACTTGCCGCATTCGAGATCACCTACAAGAGACGCGACGCTATCAAGTCACAAGCCTTGGCGGATTTTATCGCGGATTGGACGGAGATGCCAGATGCTACTCTGTTTCCGGAACCTGAGTACTAGGTGATGCACTTTGACGGATCAAAGCTGCTCAATGGCTCGGGGGATGGTGTATTGCTACAGTCACCAACAGGAGACAAGCTACACTACATTCTGCAAATCCACTTCGAGGCTACAAACAAGATGGCGGAGTATGAAGCACTCATTCACGGATTACACGTAGCCAAGGATATTGGCATCAAGCGCATAGTTTGCTGTGGAGATTCCGACTTGGTTGCCCAGCAGGTGGCTGGCACCTGTAATGCGCGGAACCCTATGATGGCGGAATAACGAGACGAAGTGGACGAGATAGACAAGAGCTTCTTGCGCTACGAAGTCAAGTATGTGCCTAGGGAGCAGAACGAGGCGGCTGTCTGCTATCTAAGCTTCGACCAGGGCGCAAACGAATTCCGCCAGGAGTTTTCCTAGAGCATCTACAAACACCATCTATGAAGGGAGCCGACATCGACAACCCGGATAGAGCTGACTCTTTCGTCCACATGGTGGCAAAGGTCCCTCCAGCTTGGACAAAACCGTTCATGGAATATCTCGAACACGGAACTTTGCCCGACGACGAGGTCGAAAGACGAAAATTGTACGAAGAGCAAAGGGTTATACCATAATCAATGGAGAACTCTAAAAAAGGAGCACTACTGGTGTATACCTAAAGTGTGTTTCCCAGTTAGAAGGTATTGAAATCCTACGCGAAATCCATCTCGGAGATTGCGGGCATCACGCCGCTCCTCGATCGTTGGTTGCGAAAGCCTTCCGGCAAGGATTCTACTGGCTGACCCCAAAGGCGGACGCTGACAAGATGGTTGAGACATGCATGGGATGCCAGTATTATGCCCGACAACCACATGTTCCTGCTGAAGTATTGCGAACAATACCAATAACTTGGCCGTTTGCATTCTGGGGGCTAGACATGGTGGGACAGTTACAAACGGCACCATGTGGGTTTACGCATCTGCTCGTAGAAGTTGATAAATTCACTAAATGGATAGAAGCTAAACCCATTAGAAAGCTTGATGGGGCAACTGCCCTCAGGTTTGTCCGGGATCTAGTGGTGAGATTTGGTCTACCACATAGCATTATCACCGACAATGGCAGCAACTTGTCACTCGGAGAAGTGGAGGCTTATTGTTGGGAGAAAGGCATCTGACTTGACCTTGCATATATGGCACATCCACAATCCAATGGTCAGGTCGAGTGAGCCAATGGATTAATTCTGCAGGGAATCAAGCCACGTCTTGAGGCACTGCTACATAGAGAAGCTGGAGCCTGGGCGGAAGAATTGCCGTCTGTGTTGTGGAGTTTACGAACTACACCCAACAGATACACCGGCTACACCCCTTACTTCATGGTATATGGAGCAGAAGCCATCCTACCTTCCGACATACTTCACGATGCACCAAGAGTCGCCGCCTACGACAAAGATGACGTTGAAGAATCCAGAAGCCTAGATGTGGACCTTCGCAAGGAGGAGCGTGTTTTGGCATGCCAAAGATCCGCCATCTACCAACATAAGCTACGCAGCTACCATAGTCTCCGTGTTCGGCATCGCTCGTTTAAAGAGGGGGATTTGGTGCTCCGACTTAAGCAGAAGAAGTCACACAAATTATCCCCGCCATGGGAAGGACCGTTCATCATAAGCAAGGCGCTACTCAATGCGTCTTACTACCTCGTTGACAATCGTGAACTGAAGGATAGACCCAACGAGGATCATAAGCGTAAGCGACGTGACCCGGATGATGACTACCCTGAGCTTGATCGGCCATGGAACATAGCACAGCTACATCATTTTTACACTTAGCATTTTTTATCTAATTGTGCACCTCTTATATGATCAATGAAATAAAGCTCTCTGGTTGACTCATATTTCTGAGTCATTTACCTCCTTTAGTGTTCATTTTTGTATCATATAAAACCTTTATGCACAAGTTTTGCGATTGCACTTCTGAAAATTCCGCCTACGGGCGTTAGCTTAAGTTTTCTGGTCCACACGTTCTTTGTCGTTTTTATGTGGATTTTGGAGTAGTGACTTTGGACACTTATTCTCGGAGATTTTGTGCTTAGGTTATTGAAGATGCCATTGGGCATCATCACCTGAGCACATGGTTCCGACAACGAGTCTTCTGACTCACGAAAAGTCAAGCATAAGAACCAAAGTAATGGATAAGCCAGCACTTGCTTAAAAAATATATACATGCTGGAAACTAGTTCTTAAGTAGCAGGACATACATCATTGTTTTCCGCCTTGAGTTAATACATAGTTTTTTCCGCATACGCATCAAAGATGAAACAAATATTACAAGTTGTTTTTCATTCCTTTGGCGCAGGCGACTTGGAAGCAGCGTCATCGGCAGCAGGAGAGTCACCCTCGAAGTCGGCGGTGTGAAGAGACTCAGAGGAGCTTTGGTTGCCACCATTGATGGTATTCATCGGCACGAAGACGTTGACATCGACTAACTCGGCAACTCTAGTATCATAACCCGCGAGTGATGACAAGATGGATTCATGGTTTATCTCCTTGCCATCGTCATCTATGTCGGGAATGCCAGAGGTTACCGTGTCGATATCGGCATCTTCGTAGTGTGCCTTTACCATCGACTGCGCCATCCTTGCACCGGCATGTGCACATGAAGCTTTCCAGCTTGTGATACGCTCGGGGGCTCGGCGCAGGATCTTCGAGAACTTCACCAAAGAGTCCGATGCCTTGATGTTGATCTGAAGAGGCTTGGCAATCTCTTTGGCTTGCGCGATGGCGGTGTTGATAAAATTGCCGGCAAGAACCATGCATTCCTTTGCCGGAGGAGGCGACCGGGTTAAACCCATAGGAGCTGCAAATTCCGACAAGGAGCACATGAGTTCAAAAATTTAGATTATCTAGACTACAGAAATCCAAGACGGAGAATCACTTACTGAAGATGCTAGCCTCAGCTTGCCAGAGGGTATCTGCCAAGGAGTCCCGTTCTTGTTGGAGGAGCTTGTATGCTTCATGGTGGCGCTGATTCTGCTCATCGGCAGCTTTCTTCTGATCTCTTAAGATCGAGATCTCCTCCTTCAAACGCTTCATCTCCTCGGTGGCAGAGTCCAGCAGGGCTTTCATCGATTCTTCATGCATCTTCAGCATGTCCTTCCTCTCCTGCTTAAGGATCTTGTTCTCGCTATCCAGCTCCTGAATGTGCTTGGATTGCTCGACAATGTCCTTAGCCTTGGCAATGGTTTCTGCAAGTCGGAGAAAGCAAAGTACACAGTGAGTACTCGGAGAATACACAAGTTTAAGTCGGAATACGAAAAAGAAAGGAAAAACAGACGCTTGCTCTTGATGATTTGTTCCTTCAAGAAGGCAGTTTTACCCTTTTCGGCTTCCAAGTCCGCGCGCATCTTCCGGTACTTGTCGTTGGCCATGCCCCTCCGAGCATTCTCGTTCTATGGAAAAAAGAAAAATTAAATGTTGTTTGGTCTACTTGGAGCATCTAGCCAGCAAATTTCCACCTAGACGCTTGGGGGCTACAACATTAAACTTAGCAATATGCTTAGTCTTTCTTTAAGAATCTAGTCGGAACTAATTCAGTTTTTGATTAGAAGCTTGGGGGCTATAGTATAATTTTTTAACTCAGATAAATGTTTAGCTTTTCTTTAAGCATCTAGTCGGAACTAATTCAGTTACAACTACAGGCTTGGGGGCTACAGTATTGAAATTAATAACCATTGTGTATGCTACTCTTAAAGCATCTAGTCAGAATAATTCATTCAAACTACATGCTTGGGGGCTACAGTGAGAAGTTTTCTACTTTAGTCACTCTTAGAGCATTCAGACGTAAATACCTATGGTTTTCCGTCTAAATCCTCGGGGGCTACAGTGGGATACTTATATGAAATGCAAAAGGCAAATAAAACTTACAAGTGCAATAATCTTGAGGTTGGTGGCACTCTCGGCCAGCAGCTTGCCAAAGGATGTGTTGTTTCCTTGCAAGATCTCTGCTTGGCGGAGAAGCTCCTCTAGACCGCACGTCGGAGATGTCGGCGCCGCACCAGGAACCAGAGCAGTGGTACCCGGTGTAAGTACCGGATAGACTATCTTTGGATACTCTATGGTTTTCTTGGGTGCGGGGGCGCCGCCTACGGTAGAAGTACCAGCTTCCACCACCGCCATACCGCAACCGATGGCATCCTTATACGGAGCTTTAGCCATTTGGTGTGCGGCACTCTCCTGCATCGCCTGCTCGCCGACGATAGCAATCTTGGTAGAGGCACCTGAGTCCACTTCCATGGCGGAAGGGCCAGATGCTTCCTTAGCTTGTGAGCTCGTTGGAGCGGAGGAAGGTTTGACGGTAGGAGTGACAGGGGAGATTGCGGTAGATGCATCGCGATGCAGCATCTCCTTAATGGTTCTAGAAGCCCCCAATGTTTTGGAGGTCTTCTTTAAGCTGGTCGTGGCTTTCTTCCTGAAATGTGAAAAATGTATAAGTACATGAACAAGACAGATAAATGGACAATGTCGGAGAGAAAGGAACTTACACAAGAGGGGGTGCTTTGGCAAAAGGGATCCCGGTAGTCTTTCTTTTCTCCGCCTCCAGGGCGGCGGTAGTCTTTTTGGAGGCTCCACCCTCCGTCTTCTTCTTCTTGCCTCCGTCAGCAGCGTTAGAGGTGGAGCTCTTCCGCTTTTGCGCCAACGGAGCATCGTCGTCGGACACGACGGTGACTTCCTTCATCTTTGGATCATAGATTTGAGGAGCCATGCTGTCCTCATATATGTCTCTAAGCTGTAAGCTGAAGAACCACCGTGTTAGATGAGATGGCAATGGCTAGACGAAAGAACTGGGGTACATGTCATACACGGAAAATAAACAGTTACCTTTGGGCACTTGCTCTCTACGAACATGTCGTAGGTGATGGTGAAGCCACGCTTCTTGTCCTTCACCTTGACGATGTCCTTGAGGTGGATCTTGACGGAGTCGCTCGAGAAATTGTCCATGGAGATGCGGAGGCTATCCCTTCTATCGCTGGTATACTCGTGCATCAGCTTCGAGCGGTGCTGCAGAGGCTGGATTCGCCTGATGAACCAGCACATGGCTAGGTCCAAGCCGGTCAAACCCGTCTCTACGAACCACTCTATCCGCCTTATGGCGCGGGAGGCTTCGATGTCGGAGGGAAGGGAGGCCTGGGATCTCCATGTCGAAGTTTCGGTGGCGGCTCCATCGACGAAGTCTGGGTACGTTACTTCTTGGCCGGCCAGTGGGATATCTGGGCCGTAGAAGTAAGTACGCTGCCAGTTCTTGCAGGACTCATGGCCGACGATGTCAGGGAACCGCCGGTCAAGACGGATTTTGAAGCTAATGGTGCCACAATTTCTAAGTTCATCCTTGCTGGCCCCGGCTTCGCGCTTGACGGTGAAGAAATAAACAAAGAGATCTAGCCTAGGACTAATCCCTAGGTAACCCTCGCAAAGCGCCGCGTAATTGCTAAGCGCTAGGATGCTGTTGGGAGAAAGGTTTTGGGGTTATACTCGGTAGTGGTTAAAGACGACAAGGAAGAAGTTAGAGATGGGCAGGGAGACGGCGCGTACTAATTGTGCTTTGAGGTACATCTTTTCTCCGGCTTGGGGCGAAGGTGTGACCTCGCCGGCCGGCGCCGCCCGCCAGGCGAGCCCCTCCGTCATGGGAAGGTAGCCTCGATGATCAGCTCCTTTATGTCGCGGTCCGTGATGTCCGAACCGCGCCAATCGCCCTTGTGGGAGTCGTTGTCCTCCTCCACTAGCTCCAGCGTCGCTGGATTGTGGTCGCCGCCGGTGGTCTCGACCACCGCAGAGACGGGGATGACCAGGCCCTCTGGGGGCACGACGATGGAGCTCACCGGCTTCGCCGCGGATTCGCCCGACGCCGCCATCGAGGGAGTAGAACTGCTGCTGGCCATTGCGTGTGTTTGGAGGTGACTGGCGAAATTGGGAGTTAGGGTTTTTCGCACGGTTGCGCGGAGAGCTCGAGGGGCGCTCGCTGGAGGAAGAAGATGATGCGAAGGGAGAATGAGGTGAAAAGTAAATTTTCCACCGCAGTTACTATTTATGATCCCCAGCATCGAGATTCGTGCAGCTTGATCGGACGGTTGCTGCGTAGACGACGTGTGTGCGGACGTGCGCGGAAATTCCGCCACGTCCCAACCGTCGCCGCCAACAGTTCGTATCGCTCACACGGGAAAAGTGGACATGATTGCGTTCTCTACATGTGTGAGTTACGAGGTGTTGCTGACCTACGTCTATGTCGCCCTAGCTGACATAGGCACATGAACCATCACATCAGAAGATTCTGGCATGGATGGATTCAGTCCGGCTACGGAAGAGTACGATGAAAGATTCAACAATTCTCCGTCTTACTAATTGAAGACGGAGAAAACCTTGCAGGGTTCTTTGGGAGGACTACAAGATATTGCTTGACGATTCGCCAACATCCATCTAGACGGAGCATTCCACATGAAGAGGCAAGGCGGCGCAAGATCTCAGAGTTCTCCGGGGGCTACTGTTGGGGATATGCTATATGGGTATCCTCATAGCATGTCTCCTATCCGGATAACCCGGGTGGCCCACAGTTGGTAGCAAGGCCTATAGCCTGCTGGGCGGCCCAGTTAGATGGATCCAGAAGGAAGGTCCATGCCGGATAAAGGAAGGCTATGGTGGAGTCACCGACGTACCCGGAGCCTTGGAGTACAAGACACGCAAGACTAGTAATAGACGGTGTAGGACTCTATAACCTGTCCGGCTAGGACTTTTCCCTGTAGCCCTAGGACCTGGCGACTATATAGGTCAGGGCTATGGGAGCCTTTAGGGCACGATCAAGTAGTGATTAGCACACACCTCGCACAGCAAACCTATCTCTATAACTCAGAGTATTGCCATTATAGTGATTTATAGCAGGAGTAGGATTCCGCCGCCATTGTGGGATCTGAACCTGGGTAAGCTATATTACCTCGTACCCGTCAACCGTTCGCCTTCCCCCATGTCTGTAAACACGCACTGTGAGGACCCCTCCATGGCGTACTCTTCGGCAATACCACGACAATGTTTGCACATGCTAGACTCGCCAATTCTAACTTGTGTGTATTGTATTGCAACATGGCTTACACCCACCGTATGCGAACGTAGATATGTCTGACACCCGATTTTCATGGCCTGCCTCATATCGGAGAACTTTCTTGGTGGTGCACACACTAAGGGGAACACTATCATTGGATTTAACTTAGGAATCATCCTATTTAAATGCTACCATTGTGTATCTAATACTAGCACTCAAACAAGATTCACACAAAGATTAAATAATATATAATAAAAAATGTGACGTGACGTGGTTGTCTTTGCGCTCCATGATCTCCATCAGGTGCTCCGGCATGATCTCCATTAGGCCACCAGTTGTGCGCCAAGTCCACAACGCCATCGATCTTGTCATTCATCTTCACGATAACTATTACTGTACTACTTAGAAATAGGAATAGTAAACCACCTTACCTCATTCACGACTATAACCATAACACATCACAAAGCCTTACCTACAACATAAAGTTAGACGCCTCTATTTTATCTATTGCAGATTTTACACGGTTGTTAAGGCTTTCACAATAGAATGTTTCTACCTACAAACTTCCAACCACAACATGGATACAATACTTGTTTATACTACACCCCTTTCGAGGCATTCCTTTGTAGATGTTATATCAACTACTGTGAAAGAGACGCACACCCGCGAGACACTTATTCGGTACAAGTCGTATGTCAAGCGTGGAACCAGTATCACATAAGAGTATGCGTAAGGTCAGTCCAGGCCGCTTCATCTCATAGTACCGCGATATAAACAAATACACGTGGGAAGGTAACAATTAGAATATCAATGCCCACACTTTTGCATGTGTTTAATCCATACTAGAATACTACGCATAGATCAGGCTTTCATACCACCGTAGGGGTTCCGATATAGAAAACAAAAAAATTATAATGCGCAAAACCCTAATTTCCCAAGATCTATCTATTAGTAATGCTGTAACGGAGGAAGATAACATTAACATACCCTTGAAGACCGAGAGAGCGTTACAGTCATGTAGAAGTGTGGCTGATGTAGTCGTACCCATCCAACCTCAAGGTTGTGAAGCTCCTCGCACGTCAGCCCTTGTACATGTCATCGCACGATGGCCTGGGTAGCTCCAAGTGTAGCCCCACCGAGTTGCCACACACATACGATTCAAGACAATGACTCCAAGGCACGGATCCCGCCAAGGTTTCAGAAGTAGACCTCCTGGATGGAATCCCAGCAGCACAACGGTGCACTGGAGAGGAATTGCCTTGCGTGTATAGTCCTTACGTGGGACCACGTACTTGCAAAGGCAACTAGAGAGAGAGAGAGGGAGGGATATTCTAACCAAAGAGAATATCTTAATTGTTGTGTTTTATCCCACCCATGGGCATCTCTTTATATAGGACAAGGAAGGTGTGCCCTCCCTTTAGGTGAGCCATGTGGGACTAAAAACATAAGGTAAAAGCAAAAAACTGGGCTGCTGGCCGGCTGGGCCAATGGGCGGCAGGATAGACCACTCATGTCTACGCACTTCTAAGGGAAGTGACAGAAATCTCTAAGGTTGTAGATGTGTTGTTGCCACTAGGGAGAAAACAAAGGTCTCTTGTTCATGGAACAAGTGGATTGTTTACCTTACACACTTTGCTTAAAGCAGTTATCCGTTGCTTGCAACTTAATACTGGAGGGGGTTCAGATGATAACCTGAAGGTGGATTGCTAGTCATAAATGCAGTTGGATGGCGGTCTATGTATCTTGTTCTATTGCCCAATCGAATCTCATAGGATCATGAATGTATAGTATTGCATCATCATGCCTTGCTCAGTCCTGCCAATTGCCATTTTGTAATTTGTTTACCCAGCATGCCATGTTTGTTTATCTTAAGGAGAATACCTCTAGTGAACTATGGACCCCGGTCCAATCTTTACCATTGATACATTTTCCACTGTTACCGTTTACTTTCTGCAAACCACTATTACCTTCCACACCATACAGTTAATCCTTTGTTATAACAACCGGTGAGATTGACAACCTCACTGTTCATTGGGGCAAAGTCTTGAGTTTGTGTTGTGTAGGTCTCCAAGTTGCTAGCAACACCTTTGAGTCGTTTCCTTCCACCTACTGGTTCTATAACCTCGGTTTCTTACTGAGGGAAGACTTGTTGCTGTGCTCATCACACCTTGCTCTTGGGGTCTCCCAACGAAGCGCTACCACACGCCATCATGTGAAAACAAGAAACAAAAAGACAAAATTGCAGAATCTAAAGGAAATAACTTCGAGCACTCACACACCAAGAGGATGTGAGTACCTTTTACCTTACCTCCTGTAACATCCCAAAAATACTAAGCTTGGATCATCAAATTCTAATCATCAAAGTTAGGGTTAACAAAAACTTTTCTAATTAAAATTAGGAATGCATGCATATGTGTATGCATTGATTTTGAAATTCTTTTAAACCACCTTGTTTGTTTGTTTCATTGCTTGTAAAATGTTTCTTAGGTGAAATAAACATCATCTAAAACATTTCCCACACTTTTCCTAAAGACAAGTAAATCAAAACACATATATGAAATGAATGGTCATTTTGGCCAATTTAACTCCCATGCCTACTTTGGCTGTCTCAAACTTTCAGAACCTAACAGAAACTTTTTTGGATCTTTGCACCCGTTGAATGTACTCATAACAAGGTATCAAGGCCCACTTTGTGATCATCCAGAAACTTTCAAATGCATAGTTTAAATGACAATTCAAAATTGAATCTTTATCATATGGGAAGATCCCACTTTTTCAAAACCACTCAAACAAGCTCAACTTGCAAAACCCAAGCATCTGCAGACTCACCGGCACCAATCTAGCAAACCTACCAAAAATCTTTTCAAAATTCAAAACTTGAGTTCATGCGGCCATTTAATCAAACAGGTTGCAGACACAAATCAAACAAACACCAAACACTATAGTGTGCAGTAAAATTGGCCTAACTTGTTCCCTAGTTAGCTCACACACAGCCCAGTAGATCATCTAGGAAGTTTAACTAAGGACTAGCACCCCTGTGAGCTTGCCATTGCCATCAATGGTGAACAGCCGAGCACCCCCTTGTCACCCCATTGTGGACAGCAGGCTAGAGGAAGAACTAGCCGTGCCAACCTTGTCTGGGAGGCAGCCCACCGTCCATCGCCACTACCTGTCCCAGCCGCGAGCGTTTCCAAGCCCTGGACCACGCGCACAAGCCGCGCCCAGACCACTAGAGACCATGCCGAGCATGCGCCAGAGCACCACCCTCGACCAGCATCCATAGACCGCGCGCCGCCCTCACCGCGTGCACACACGATCTCCATCAACCCAGGAGACCACCAGACATCCCCGTTTGCCGCCCCGTGCCGCACAGCCACCGCCCGCCGTCGAAGACGCCGCCTCTGCCGGGTAGAGCACCGCCCGTTCCAGACCAAACCACACCGCCCATGCCTCGAGACCATGTCGTTGAGCATCGCCAGGAGACACCGCACCGTCCCCTACCCTTGCCCATGCCATTATCCGCATGTAACCTTGCCCCCGATGAGCTCATCGTGCGCCCCGACGGTCCCCTCGCTCGACTATAAATAGAGGCCACCCCCGCACGATTTCTTCACACCATCTCACTCCCCTATCCTCACCGATCGTGCCACACCGTTCTCAGAGCAAGGCGAGCACCACCCCGTCGGAATTTCACCGGAGCTCGCCGCCTCTAGAGAAGAAGGGAGCCATCGATTTTGTCCACCCCAGGAGCTGCCGCGACCACCCCTGAGTTCGCTGTCGACGACTTCGTCGTTCGCCCGCCTCGCCGACCCTCGCCAGTACCCCGGTGAGCCCCCAGCACCCCTCACTGGCCGCGCTAGGTTTCGTTCTCGCCGGCGTTGTCTCGCGTCGATGATGACCCCCAGCCGTTAGATTAGAACTAGATCGAACGATCCACGTTACCCCATACCGCTTCGCCCAGCCCCGTGTCACTGACGAGTGGGGACACCCACTTAAGCAGCCCGCGGGAGCACTGCGCTTAGCAGGCCGGCCCAGTAACTTTTCCCGCGCAGCCCAGTTATTCGAATTAAACCTTTTTCTATTTCAATTCAAACACACTTCTGTACCCAACTTCAAAAATCAACCCAGATCGATTCAGTGCACCAAATTGAATGAAACCAGTTTTGTTGGAAAGGTCTATGAATGCTGAATCCAAGACCGTTGGATTCAAGTCATTTGGATCTATAGATCACCCATGGTAAAAATAACAAGGCAGAAGCTTTTCTGCATTCAAACATTTTTCAAATTTAAACCATAATAGATTTTGAGTTGATTCCAACTCTCAAAAATCACATTTAACCATACCTTTCAGAATATATAAAAATATATTGGTTTACTTGCAGAAATATTGTCCAAGTAATAAAAGAATGCTACATAAGCATTTCTAGCCACTTTAATTAATTAAAATAAAAGGGTAAAACCTTATTAAATTGTGACACTACTTTAAATCACATTCCTATGGACTACAATATGTGGTGATGACATATGTCAACATGATCCCATTTTTGGTTTGGAGAATATTAAATCTTAAGTAGTTTTTCAATGAGTAGAAATTACTTTTCTAAAAATAAAAGGAATTAAATCAAGCCCTAACCTTGTCATGTTAGGGATGATGCTAGATCATCCATAGGACCCTTGTGTGTGATGATTGCAAGTAGTTAAGTATTGTTTGGTGATTGTGTACCTTGTATTTATTCATAAACGCTAGTACCGACCAAGGATACGAGGAGGAAGGAGGATACTACGAAGAAGAAGCCGAGGAGAACTTCAACCACTGCTCTGCACAAGGCAAGCTGATACTATACCTATGCAAGCCTTACTAATCAAGTTAACCTATGCAAGCTAACCCTTGCAAGATACCCTACTGATGCAACAAACCCATACTTGTTCTATGACTACTATATGCCTTAAGCATATGTGATCATACCCACTTGATAAACCAATCCTAGTTTTATGTGCAAGCTTCTTACTTTATTTCTTTATCAAAGCTTACTTAGAGTTTACTTAAGTGACTGATAGATATTGGAAAGATGCTGAAGGTTTCATAAAGAGCATAAAATTTGGCCTAAGTTAGAGACCTTGACATCATCCTGAGACATAAGGTTGTACTTAGTTGAAACTCCACTAGTTACCACCCCTCATTAGTACTATCCCCACCTGTAGATGCTAGTGCTAAGCATAAAACTTGATCAACTTTTAGATGGGAATACTTGGTGGAAAAATGGTTATGAAAACCTTGGAATGATGGATCATTCTATTGAAATGTTTTGGACATGTGTTTCCAAACACTCGAGGATTTTGGTGATAAAAATGTTGAGGCATGAGCCTTAGCCCTTTATAAAACTGATGGTTGTCTGGATGCGAAACCATTCCAATTTTATCGTACAACCACAATACCCGAATATTGGGTAGGGATTGACTGGAAACTTATATTCCTTAGTATTAGTTCCCTCACGGCCAAGGTCTGAGCTGAGGCTACCTTGTGAAGATTGTCCACCTATGCAGTACCCAAGATGACAGTTGGTCATGGTTGGGAGGCCAAACTCACAGGAGAGGTGCTTATACTAGGGCGTGTAATTGAAAGGTTAGGATTGATTATCCGCATACTGAGTATGGTGAATTCAGGATTTGTTCCTGACGGATGTATCGAATGTTGTGGTGAAAGTGTACAATCTCTGCAGAGTGTCAAACTATTCGAATAGCCGTGTCCGCGCTTATGGACAGTTGGAGTGGCCATACTGTTCCCCCGTCAGACTTTTCAAAATGACCAGTGAAATGAATTAAGACTTTGACTTGACCACAACAGAGTTGTGATATGAAATACAAGTTCCCACTTAGGAATTATAAAATTGTGACTCGCTTTGGAACCTCGTAGAGATAAATATGGCTTTTGCAAAACAACCCTAGAGCCTAGTGTCCTATTATCCAAAAACCACCTTTACCTGTTAGTATTAGTTTGCGAGTACTTAAAGAGTACTCATGGCTTTGTCCCTGGCTATTCCCATGGCCAGACTATGAAGAGGAGTACCTGGAAGATGGATCCCAGGAAGGTTACGACAACTAGGATCATCTCCCATCGTCAGCATTGCCTGTGACCCCGAAGATGGAGCTTCACCTACGCTACCGTTATTATTTCGTATTCCGCTGCTTGATGTTGTATTAAGAAGTGGATCATGAGATCCCTATTTGTGTAAGAACTTATGTATCGTTTGTAATGGATGATGTACTATGGTATCCAATTCTGTTATGTCTCGCAAAAATGGTAATCCTGGGACTGCAATGTATGGCATAACAGGCATCTAGGATTGAAAAATCCGGGTGTTGACACCTCCGCGGCAACGGCGCTAGAAAAGAGCTTGATGTCTACGCACTTCTATTCTTGTAGACAGTTGTTGGGCCTCCAAGTGTAGAGGTTTGTAGAACAACAGCAAGTTTTCCTTAAGTGGATTATCCAAGGTTTATCAAACACAGGGAGGAAGTGGTCAAAGGTATCCCTCTCAAGCAACCCTAAAATCAAGATACAAGAAGTCTCTTGTGTTCCCAACACACCCAATACACTTGTCAGCTGTATAGGTGCACTAGTTCGGCGAAGAGATAGTGAAATACAAGTGATATGGATGATTATAAGTGGTAACGGTGCCAGAAAAGAGCTTCTGACGAGGAGGAAAAGACTAAAGGATTAAAGATGGAAGCAAGCAAACATGTAATAGATCTAGTTGTAAACGGCGTTTCAATGCTTAAAAACAAGGCCTAGGGATCATACTTTCACTAGTAAACACTCTCATATAAATATCTTATCTTCATGATACTACTCTGAACTACTCTTCGGTTGGATAACTCTAATCCATGGTAGGGCTATAATAGCACACCTTAAAGTTTGCAATCCCCATCTAGATAACCCCACACCTTCAACACTAGATGGTTCCTTCAAACACCACAATTTAATAGAGACAACCAACTCAAAATATAACTCATAATAAGAATTTATGAACTCTAGCCTAAGTGCCACCATGGCGTGCACACTGTCACTTTCACACACGTGGGGAGAGCAGAGATCTATTGAAGCACTTGAGTATTTATGTAAACTCTAGCCTAAGTTCCACCACAGTATGCACGCTGTCACTTTCATACACGTGGGGAGATCCGGAGATCTATTAAAGCACTTGAGTAGCAAAGTATATCTACTTGATTACAAAGCTCATGATCACAATATGATCTTGCATAGAGAGAGATGAACACATAGCTACCGGTAGAGCCCTTAGCCTCGAGGAAGAACTACTCCCTCCTCATCATGGGAATCAACAATGGCGATGGATATGGTGGTGGAGATCGATGGAGATGTGTCAACACCTGGATTTTTAATCCCAGATGCCTGTTATGCCATACATCGCAATCCTAGGATTACCATTTTTGCGAGACATAACAGATTGGATATCATAGTACATCATCCATTACAAACCATACATAAGGTCTTACAACAAATAAAGGATCTCACGATCCAGTCTTAATACAATCATAGCAGCGGAATAACGTAATAATAACGATAGCGTAGTAGAGACTCCATCCTCATGGTCACAGGCAATGCTGAAGATGGGAGATGATCCTAGTTGTCGTAACCTTCCTGATGTCCATCCTCCTGATAGGCCTCTTCATAGTCTGGCCACAGGAATAGCCCGGGACAAAGCCATGAGTACTCTTTAAGTACTCACAAACTAATACAAACATTTTCATCATCAAAATCATCTGTTGTTCAAGAACACATGGCAAAACTGTCACATCCCAAAATTTTCCAAATTTTGAAATGTGAAAAATAAATAAACAAAAGAAATAATTGTTAAAATTTAGGGTGAAAAGAAACTTTTTGTTTCTAAATGGAAACATCAAAACCCTTCTTGAACAAAATTTGAATGAAATGGGAATCCAACAAAATTTCAATCAAGTAAAATGCATTCATCAATGAATGTATCTTGAAATTTAAACCTTTGAAAAAATTTAACCAAAATCCCAAAACCCTAATGGAAGAAAATCATTTCCAAGATCTCTCTAATACTATAGATTTGATCCATATAAAATTTAGCAACAAACATTTTTAAATGATAAAAAATGATAAACAAAAAATATTATAAAACCATAGAAATTGGTTTCATTTAATTTGGAGCCATGGATAAAAACTTATAAATTTAATAACATAAAAAGAATTAATTTCCAAGGCTAATAAAGCTCCTAACTAAATCCATGCCAAAATTATAAACAGAGTAATCCTAAAAGGGTTTAAAAATATAAACAAATGTTAAATAAAATTCTACCAAATTGGAATCACCAATTTTGGATCTATAAATAAAAAGATATGGATTTTATAAGATAAAGAAAGAAATAAATAAGGAATATTTAAAAGCCAAATTAAATCTTGGCCAAATCCATAAACAAATGAAAGCTATTGAATAATAAAAAGGAGTAAAAGATTATTTAAATAAAATCATAAGGATTGAACAATACCCAATTTTATTTAAATAAAGACAAATTGCCTAAACTAAATAATAAATCCCAAGAAAATTATTTAGAAGACAATTTAAACCTTGAATTAAATCCATAAGCAAATGGAACAAAGATAATTAAAATCCAAATAAAATAAAGGTGTAAAGAATATTCAAATAAAAGCATATGAGGTTAAACCATATTCTAATTATATTTAAATGCAGACAAATCCCTAATGTAAATGATTAATTAAATCATGAGAAAATAATATATTAGAATTTGCCCAAGTGGAATAAAAGTTATATAATTAACTAAAAAAGGAATAAAAGAATTATTTGAATAAATAAATATGGATGGAAACATATTTAAAATCTTATTTAAATAAAGACAAATGTCTATTTTAATAAATAATAAACCATAAAAGAATAAAAGTAATTATTCTAAAATGGACATTTTAAACAGTATAAAAAACCTATTGAAAAGTATGGAAAAGGTTTGATAAATAAATCTGAATTCAAATGAGTGTTTGAATTTGAAAACACAAATCAGAATAGAAAAAGGAAAAAGAAATGGAAAGAAAAAAATAGAAAAGAAACAACCCATCTAACCCTACCCAACTAATCCCAGCCCAGCAGGCCCAGCGAAGCCTACCTCCCTCTCCCCGCGAAACGTTTTCTTACCCACAGATTAACCCGCACAGTCGCTGATGACCTAACCCCACCGTACCCCCTTCTCCTCGTGGTGACCACGCCCCCTCTTTCCTCCGGTTGTTTCTGCCTGTTTCAATTCGTGTAAATTCGCGTTATTTCCTCCATCTTTCCTCCCTGTGACCACGTGCACATAATCGCCTCACCCTCCTCCTCATTTCCCCTCATACTCCATACCCCCAACGCCACCAGGTTGCTGCAATTGTACGCTCGAACCTCCTCTGCTCCAATGAGTTTATCGGTGAATTTCGGAGAACCAGTACCTCCCTTTGCCTCCTATTTTCCACGAGAACACTCCCCATCCTCTCAGGCACCTACCAGTAGTTGCAGCTCGCCCGTGCGTGCCCTAGAGCGTCGGCAACGACCAAGTCCGAGCGCCGCCGTCGACTGTGTCCACTCCGGTAACCTCCCACGGTATTCCCTGACCATCCCCTTCCCCATCGACGACACTCACGTGCTCGCCTCTCTCACCTGCGTCTAACAGCACCTTTGGTTTGTCTTAGCGTGCCCTATATCATCGCCTCCGTCAACGACTGTGCGCACCCGAAGGCAGCAGGAACTCTGGCGAGCGATTCAGGCCAACCTTGTGCGCCCCTTGGTTTACGACGACCACGTTGAGCATCAACAACGCGCTGCGAACCTGGTGAGAACCTTATCCCTCTCCCTCGCTTCCTGTAGTCACCGCAATGTTGTAGCCAGTGCGTCACCGCCACTCGCCGCCGCCAAGCGCCGTCAGTTCCTGGTCGATGTGCTTCAGTCCGTTAGATCAAGATCGTATGGATAAGATTAGATATAATCGAAACGGTATGAACTGTTCTGTACCATACGATTTCCTTTAGATCCAACGCACCGCATCGCTCGGTCTGTGCGAACCGGTACCGTCCAATAGAAACTTGAAGCATGGCCCAGTTTCTGCTTTAAAAACCAGATTAGATCTATTAGTTGCTAGATTTTGTAAAATCCATAACTTTTGATCCACACGTCCAAAATTTGAAAATTTTATATCACTGGATTTAGAAAAATGTATCCTTTGCAGCCATACCATTATTTTAGTATTTTTATTTTGGAAAATTAGGTGTTTTTGTAGAAACATGTTTAGACCTATTTTGAGTATAAAATTATTCTAAAAATGATTTTAGGGTAAAATATTTTGTAAATGGTTTGTTTTGAACCTACTGACCATAAAAACCAACTTTTGGATTTAAAAGTATATTTTGTGACACTAAGGAATTATTCCTTGAATAAAATCATTTCTAGTAAAACAAAAATTGTTCATTATGTTTTAAAAATAATTTTTGAGTAAAACCTTTTGCAAATGGTTTGATTTAAACTCTCTAACCCTAAACAGTAATTTTTGGATTTAAAAATATGTTTGATTAACACTATAAAATTATTACTTTGATTTAAAGGCATTTTCTAATAAAACAAAATGATGCTTTGATTTAAAAATGATTTTGGATGAAACCTTTTGTAAATGGATTTGTTTTAAACACTTTGACCATAAACACTAACATTTGTGTTTAAAAACATATTTGGAAAACACTAGAATTTATTACTTTGATTTAAATCATTTCTAGCAAAACAAAAATGATTTAAATGACCATTTCACTAACTTGATTTTAAATGGTTTTGCCACTTTTATAAATGACCAATAGGTGTTTTAAAATGTTTATAGCCTATTAGAAACCACCTTTTCCAATAAAACAATCTTTTGCATGCTTGCATGCATTGTTTTGCTTTCTTTATTTTATGTGGTGAATTGTTTGAATGCTAGAATGAATTTGTACCTTGATTGAATTGTAATGAACTTTGAAGATTGTGACCATTGCAAGATCAAGGAGTAAGTCTAGTTTCTCTACCAAAAAGGCAAGTGGTGCTTCATACATTTTGTCCTTTTATTTTCACTATGCATTAGTGATATTTTTTTGAGGGTAAAACAGTAGGGCAAAGCACCCCACTGCAATTTTTATATATCATAGAGTGTTACAAAAATATTTACAAGCTCAAGCCACCTCAAAAGAGGGAAACAGTCTAAGCAGCTATCTCCTATCTAAATTATTTTCAATCCAATCTTTGAGGCCCTGATAATTCTTCTTCTTAATTCTATACAGGACCCATCTTAATTCCTGAGCGACAATAGCCCTCCATTCCTCAAGCGAAGCATGCTTGTTGTTGAAGATTTCATTGTTTCTGCATATCCAAATGCCCCAAGCTCCAAGTATAATAATTTGCATTGCAAAAGGGACTTTAAGATCTTTTTTAATACTGGCTAAAGCTTCAAAAAGATTTTAATTAGTCACTTGGACCTGTGAGATTTCAGCCCAGCAAGATCTTGCAAAAGGGCAGTCCCAAAATAAATGTAGAATGGTTTCTTCACTGATGCAGCCATGAAACACACATTCATAGGATGCTAGAGTAAAACATTTCCTTTTCAGAAGGTTTCTTGTGTTTAGCCTATCAAGAAGCAAGAGCCAGAAGAAGAATTTGTGCTTTTGTTGACAAGAGGACTTCCACAACCAGTATACTGGATTTGTAATGAATTTGTGCATTAGTGATATTTTGAGTAGGACTTGCATGGAATTTTTACTAAGTATGTTATGCCTTGGGAAATCCTAGGAGATGATGCCTTAGTAGAATTTCCCTAAGTTAATATTCTTGCTACTATTATGCTTAGCCTAGCTAGTAAAAAACAAGGGTGGATTATATTCATGCTATGAAATATTTCTAAGTCTATGACTTGTGTTTTGTTTAATAAAATAACTATGTGAATGAATCACCTGGGTGGAATGGAATGAAAGGTTTGTGTTGAGTGGTTACACAAGTCCAGTATATTGGAGAAAACTTGTGTATCACAAGTCCAGTATACTGGAGAAAACTTGGTATCACACTTGTGGAAAGCCACCCAGGAACAAAGAGATTTGAGATGTCAAATGTTGAGAAACTTCTAGTGCAACCACATGGTATATGGGCTCTGCCAGGATCAGATAGGTTGCAATAACTTAGCCAGATGGACAGAAGGTGGTAGGGGGTGATAGGTTTGGAACGCGTCCATTTGGTCTAAGGGAAGGCTTCTGAAAGATCTTGTCTCGATGCATGTCGAGTCTTGTGGGAAGAGTGCATCACCTCTCAAGAGAGTAAAATCTAAGTACTTAGCCGTGTCCTCGGCAATGGACAATTTGAGCATCAAGACATGGAAGCTATCAAGGATCTCCTCATCCCAATTTCTAAGTTAAAAGCTTGCGGTTGAACAAGGGTAAAGGTTAACCAATTCCTATTGGTTGTTCCTTGGCTGTTTTGACATAAAAACTTAGAGTTTTCAACTTATAAGGAAAACCTTATTTTGAGCAAAGCAAGCCTAAGCTCCACTTAGCCAAATGCATATAGATGGTAGATATCACTATTCTACCATAGTATCACTTGCCAATACAATTCAAATGTATTGACCCTTGTGGCTGTAACCTATTATGTTGCAGGTTTGTTTGATGTTAGTGAAGTGTGTTGAATAGGATTACAAGTCTACAACCAACATGATTGCCTGTGGCACTTTGAAGATGAAGGACTCCATGCTATATAGATATTCTGCTGCATTGTAATGTGATAGCCAAATGAGCTATGTAAGATGTAATGAATTATTTTATTCCTGGTTATAAAGTTGTATTATGACCTTTGTTTCTTGATATTACATCTTAAATTTTGGATGCTAGCTATTGATCCAGGGACTAGCATTGTAAACACAGGGATCTCTACCTTATCAGGTTGGGACCCCTACAAAAACATTTCAGTAGAATGACTCATCATTCTAAGGTTTTCATAACCATTTTCACCAAGTATTCCCATCTAAAGTGATCAAGTTTTATGCTTAGCACTAGCATCTACAAGTGGGGGTAAATACTAATGAGGGGTGGAAAACAAGGGTGAATAATCTAAGTTCAATTGCATGCCTCAGGATGACATCAAGATTATCTAACTTAGGCCAAGTTTTATGCTCTTTATGCTACCTTTAATAATCTTTCTAAGCTCTACAAGTCACTAAGTAAACTCTAATAGAAAGCTTTGATAAAGAAATAAAATAATTAAGGTTGCAAGTAAAACTGGGATTTGGTATCATCAAGTGGGTATAATCACATATGCTTAAGGCATTTAGGTTGCATAGTTGTCATGCAAGGGTTAAGTTGCAAAGTCAATAGCTTGCCAAGTCAACTGGTAATATTAGGCTTGCTAAGATATTAGTATAAGCTTGCCTTGTGTAGAGTAGTGGTTGAAATTCTCCTCGGCTTCCTCTTTGTAGTATTCTCCTTCCTCCTCGTATCCTTGGTCGGTACTAGCGTCTATAAATAAATACGAGGTACACAATCACCAAATAATACTTAACTACTTTTATTTATCACACCAAGGTTTTCACTAGATGATCTAGCATCATCACAACATTACAATTATCAAAGTACTTGTCCTATTTATTTTATTTTTGGAAAAGTAATTTCTACTCATTGAAAAACTACTTAAGATTTAATATTCCCCAACTCAAACATGGGATCGTGTTGACACATGTCATCACAACATATTTCAGTACATGGGAATGTGATTTAAAGTGGTGTCACAATTTAATAAGGTTTAAACTTTTATTTTTATTAATTAAAGTGGTTAGAAATGCCTATGAGGCATTCTTTTATTACTTGTCCATTAATTCTACAAGTAAACCTAGATATTTTTATATACTCTGAAAGGTCTTGTTAAATGTGATTTTTGAGAGTTGGAATCAACTGAAAAGCTTTTTTGGTTGAATTTTGAAAAATGTTTGAATGCAGAAAAGCTTCTGCCTTGTTATTTTTACTATAGGTGATCTACCAATCTAACTGATTTGAATCCAACGGGCTAGGATTAAGAATTCCAGTACCTTTCTAACAAAATTGGTTTCATGCTTTTTGGGTCAATGAATCGACCTGGTTTGATTTTTTAATTTGGGTACAGATCTAAGTTTGAAACTAAATGAATAAAACTAAATTCAAACTACTGGGTCATGCGGGAATGTAAATGGGCCGGCCATGGTGCACAGCGCACGCGCGGGTGAGTTTAAGTGGGTGTCCCCACCAGTCAACGAGACAGGGGGGTGCGAAGGGGTACGGGGTGATCTAGACCACACGATCAAACTCTAATCGAACGGCCACAACCTATCGTCTCTGTCGGGCAACTCCGGCGAGACTAAACCCTAGCGCGGCCAGTGGGGCTCTACGGGGGCTCACGGGGCTTAGGCGAGGGTCGGCGACGGGGGCGTACGACGAAGTCGACGATGGCGAACCTCCTGGTACTGGCATCTCCTCCTGGGGTGGCTCCAATCGCTGGCTTCTTTCTTCCTCCTCCGCGGCAGACTCCGGCCAAATTCCGGCTATGTGCTGCTCGCTTTGCTCCGGGAATGAGTGGGGGTGGTTCTGAGAGAGAGGGGAGTGAGATGGTGTGCTGAATTCAAACGAGGCTGGCCTCTATTTATAGTGTGGTGAGGGGACCGAAGGGCGCGGGATGAGCTCATCGGTGTCGTCGTCATAGTGGGCTAATGGCATGGGCGACGTTAGGGGGCGGTGCTATGATCCCTGGCGAAGCTCAATGGCATGGTTACGCGGCATGGGGCGGTGCGAGACGGTCGGAACGCTGCGGTGCTTTGGGCGGGTCCGACGGGCAGTTTAATGGCGCACTGAGGCTACGGGTCACGCGGCGGCAAACAGGGTTGTCTGGCGGTCTCCTGGGACGATGGTGATCACGCTTGCACGCAACGAGGGCGGCGCGTGGTCTATGGGCGTGTGTCGCGTGCGGCGCGCTGATGCGCTCTCGGCATGGCGCAGAGGCATAGGGTGCGGCGATTCTAGGGTGGTCCAGTGGCTTGCTGCTCGTTGGCGTTGGACAGGGGGTGGCGATGGACGGTGGTCAGTGTCCCAGACAAGGTGGCTAGGCTTGGTGCTGCTCCTAGCTTGTTGTCGACTGAGGGATGGCAAGTTGAGCTCGGCATGGTCACCATTGATGGCAATGGCAAGCTCACAGTGGTGCTATAGCTTGTTAACTAAGCTAGATGATCTACTAATAGCCTGTTGTGAGCCAGAGAGGGAAAAAGTTAGGCCAAAATCACTGCTCACTATAGTGTTTGATGTTTGTTTGTTTTCTGTTTGCAAGGTGTTTGATGAAATGGCCGAAAGAGATTCAAATTTGAATTTTTGATTCAAACTTTGTGGGTGTACTAGTTACATACTCAGTAGTCTCTGGTTAGTTGGAAAGGTCAAGGGGAATTGGTTTGGTTGGTTTTTGAGAATTGGGTGATCTTCAAATATGAACCAGATTCAATTTTGAATTGTCATTTGAATCAAGTTGCCAATTGTTTCTATGAGTTTGAAAGGTGGGATTTGATTCACTTTTACTTGGTCTAGCAAGGCAGGAAAAGAAATAGAATTGTTTCTTTTTGAAATCTTGGACTAGGAACACTCAAAGTGGCCTAGTGAGCAAGATTGGCAAAAATGACCATTTGCTTAATTTGTTTTGTTTTTGAATTTCTCTTGATTTGTTTCTGATTGGAAATGATTTAGATGATGTTGTTTTCACCTTTAAACCATTCCTAATCTTTTTAAGTCCATTCATGCATTCATACAATCATCACATACACACATGCATTCATGATTTTAATTAACAAAAGTTTTTGTTAACCCTAAATTTGGTGATTGGAATTGTATAACCTTGTTCAATATTTTTGGGATGTTTCAAACCTTCCCTCCTTAAACAAAATCTCGTCCCGAGATTTGAGAAAGAAGAAAGAAGAAAACTAGGACTTAAAAAGATTGGGAAACTGCGTCTTGATGTGATCTTCTCGCTCCTAGGTAGCTTCTTCTTCAGTGTGGTTACTCCACTGAATCTTGAGAAACTTGATGCTCCGGTTCCTGGTGGTCCTAAAAGCTTCCTCCAAAATATGGATGGGTACTTCGGGATACGTCAGGTCATCATTGATGTCTATGGTCCGGTGATCAATGTTTTTGAAAACTTTAGTCTTCTCTGTGACTTCAAGGCATTTGTGAAGTAACGATATATGGAACACATTATGCACTGCTGACATCTCCTCTGGGAGTTCTAGTTGATATGATACTTCTCCTCGGCGATTTAGAATCTTGAAGGGTCCAATATATCTGGGGGCTAACTTTCCTTTGAGCTGGAAATGTTGCATTCCCTTCAAAGGCGACACTTTGAGATACACAAAATCTCCGATATTGAAAGCGAGGTCTCGACGTATCTTGTCGGCATAACTCTTCTGTCTTGACTGGGCGGTCTTGAGATGCTCACGGATCTTGTGAACTTTCTGTTCTGCTTCTCGTAGGATGTCGGGTCCAAAAATCTAACTCTCTCCTACTTCCGACCAATTCAAAGGGGTACGACACTTCCTTCCATACATGAATTCAAATGGAGCCATTTGCAAACTGGCTTGGTAGATGTTGTTGTATGAAAATTCTGCGAAAGGTAGACAGTCTTCCCATTTAGATCCATACTCTAGCACACAGGCTCTCAACATATCTTCGAGTATTTGATTTACTCGCTCCGTTTGTCCATCGGTCTGAGGGTGATACTTTGTGCTGAAATCCAGTCGGGTTCCTAATCCTTCTTGGACTTTTTTCCAGAATCTCGAGGTAAACTGAGTTCCTCGATCTGATACGATGTTCTTGGGGACTCCGTGCAAACTGATGATTCAAGCGATGTAGAAACCTGCTAGTTTTGAGCTCTGGTAGGTGGTCTTGACTGGTGAGAAATGAGCGACTTTGGATAACCTATCAACTATGACCCAAATAGAGTAATTTCCCCTACTAGATGTAGGCAATCCGGTGATAAAGTCCATTCCAACTGAATCCCACTTCCATTCCGGAATCAGAAGTGGTTGCAACAGTCATGCGGGTCTCTGATGTCCCGCCTTGACTCTCTGACAAATATCACACTTGGCGATATAGCTTCCGATTTCTCTCTTCATCTTATGCCACCAAAATTGCTCCTTCAAATCCTGATACATCTCCGTTCCTCCGGGGTGGATAGAATAAAGAGTATCATAGGCTTCTTTCAAAATATCCTTCTTCAATTCTGAGTCTGCTGGTACACAGAGACATCCTTTGTACCACAGAACTCCTTCTTCATACTTGGTGAATCCAGGTACTTTGCCTATACCGATACGATGTTTGATTCCATTGATACTAACATTTCCTTTCTGCGTCTCCTTGATCTGACTGATCAAAGTGGGTTGAAGTGCTATGCTAGCCAAAATCCTTCACTTACTAATTCCATTCTAAAATCTGCCATCTCTTTGTGCAGACTTGGTTGCTCCTTCGGGATCATGGAGTTCAAGCGGTACAACAATCTGCTAAGGGCATCTGCTACCACATTGGCTTTACCGGGGTGATAGTGGATGTCCATATCATAGTCCTTGATTAGCTCTATCCATCTTATCTGCCTCATATTGTAACATCCCAAAAATATTAAACTAGAATTATCAAACTCTAATCACCAAATTTAGGGTTAACAAAAACTTTTCCAATTAAAAATATGAAAGCATTCATATGTGTGTGCATTAAAATTTGGATTCTTTTGAATTGCCATGATTCTGTGTTTCTTTGCTTGTAAAATGATTCTTAAGTGAAATAAACATCATCTAAACAATCCCCAAACTTTTCCCAAAGACAAACAAACCAAAACAAACAAATTAACTGAATGGTCATTTTGGCCAATTTAACTCCCATGCCTACTTTGGCTATCTCTAACTTTCAGAACTTAACAGAAACATGTATAGATCTTTGCACCCCTTGATAGTACTCATAACAAGGTACCAAGGCCCACTTTGTGATCATGCAGAAACATTTGAATGCATAGTTTAAATGAAAGTTTAAAATTGAATCTATTTCATATGGGAAGATCCCACCATTTCAAAAACCACTCAAACAAGCTCAATTTTCAAAACCCAAGCATCCACAGAATCCTCAACACATGCCTAACACACCCACCAAAAATCTTTTCAAAATTCAAAACTTAAGTTCATGCGGCCATTTCATCAAATAGGTTGCAAATTCAAATCAACAAAATCACAAACACTATTTTGAGCAGTGCTTTGAGCCAACCTTGTTCCCTCTCTGGTTACACTAGCCTTAGTAGATCATCTAGCAAACTTAACTAAGCTCTAGCACCACTATAAGCTCAGCAATGTCATTAATGGTGAACAGGCCGAGAGCACCCATGTCACCCCAGTGTGGACAACAAGCTAGGAGAAGAACTAGCCGTGCCAACCTTGTCTAGCATGCAGCCCATGCCTCACCGCCCCCTCTTGACCAGCCCTAGCTGGAAGACAGAGACCAGGACCGCCAGGAACGTTGCGCCCGTGCCGCTGTCGACCATGACGACGAGCACCCCAGTGCACGCGCCGTTCCCACTCAACCCGACCACCTCGAGCCCTTGTCGCTCGCCAGCGTGCACCCCACCATCCCAGGAGACCACCAGACATGCCCATTCCACCGCCCGTACCATGTAGCCACCGCTCGCCGCAGAGTTTGCCGCCTCTGCCTCGCAGAGCACCGCACGTTCCCGACCATTTTCCACCGCCCCTACACGCGCATTTAAGCTCTAGAGCATCGCCAGGAGACCGCCCATCGATCGCCAACCTCGGCCATGCCTCTAGCCGCCCGTAGCCGTGTCGCCACCGTCGCCTGCCCATCCCTCTCGGTCTCACCGTCGGGCCTTATAAAAGGATACGACCCCCGCTCGATTTCTTCACACCATCTCACTCCCCTCACCTCATTGATCGTTCCACCCCTTAGCCGGAGCAAGGCGAGCAGCGCATCGCCGGAATTGCGCCGGAGCAGGCCGCCTCTAGAGGAGAAGAGGAGTCGTTGATTTCGACCACCCCCGAAGCTGCCGCGACCACCCCTGAGTTCGCCGTCATCGACTTTGTCGTTTTCCTGCCTCTGGAGCCCCGGTATGCCCCCTATGCAGCCCACCGAGCCGCTAGGGTTCGAGCTCGCCGGTGACTTGTTCATCGTCGATGACGACCCTCAGCCGTCGATCTTCATTCTAATCCAACGCACCACATCGCCCCGTACCGCTTCGCGTTTAAAGATCCACTGACCATTAGACCCCCCCTATGAGTTGCGTCCTGCGCTGCGGAGTGACACTGGGCCGGCCCATTACCCCTTCCCGCGCAGCCCACTCGTTTGAATTTAGCTTTTTCTATTTATATTCAAACTCAGTTCTGTACCTAGTTTCAAAAGTCAACCTAGCTCGATTCAGTGAACCAAATTGAATGAAACCAATTTTGTTAGAAATATATTGAAATGCTTAATCCAAGCCTGTTGGATTCAAATCATTTGGATCTATAGATCAACCTTGGTAAAAATAACAAGGCAGAAGCTTTTCTGCATTCAAACATTTTTCAAATTTAAACCATAATATCTTTTGAGTTTATTCCAACTCTCAAAAATCATATTTGATCATACCTTTTAGAATATATAAAAATATATGGGTTTACTTACAGAAATAATGTTCAAGTAATAAAAGAATGCCACATAGGCATTTCTAGTCACTTATTTTATTTAAAATAAAAGGTTAAACCTTATTAAATTGTGACACCACTTTAAATCACATTCTCATGTACTGAAATATGTGGTGATAACATGTGTCAACATGATCCCATGTTTGAGTTGGAGAATATTAAATCTTAAGTAGTTTTCAATGAGTAGAAATTACTTTTCTAAAAATAAAATAAATAAGACAAAGGCTTTAATCTTGTAATGTTAGTGATGATGCTAGATGATCTATAGAACCCTTTTGTGTGATGATTGAAAGTAGTTAAGTATTGTTTGGTGATTGTGTACCTCGTATTTATTTATAGACGCTAGTACCGACCAAGGATACGAGGAGGAAGGAGGATACTACGAAGAAGAAGCCGAGGAAAACTTCAACCACTGCTCTGCACAAGGCAAGCTAACACTTGCAAGATACTCTACTTTAGCAAGCTTATACTGATACTTATGCAAGCCAATACTTGAAAGCCTAATACTACTATTTGATTGAGCAAGCTAACAATTGCAATTATGAAAGTTAGATAACCTATGCAATGCACTAAGCATGCTTGGTTAGACACATTTGATGATACCCAATCCTAGTTTTACTTGCAAGCTTTCTACTTTATTTCTTTATCAAAGCTATTAATTAGAGTTTACTTGAGTAAATTGTAGATACTAGAAAGATAATTGAAGGTTGCATAAAGAGCATCAAATTTGGCCTAAGCTAGATAATCTTGATGTCATCCTAAGGCATGAGATTGAACTTAGTTAAACTCCACTAGTTTACCACCCCTCATTAGTACTTACCCCCACTTGTAGATGCTAGTGCTAAGCATAAAACTTGATCAACTTTAGATGGGAATACTTGGTGGAAAATGGTTATGAAAACCTTGGAATGATGGATCATTCTACTGAGATGTTTTGACATGTGTTTCCAAACACTAGATGATTTTGATGATGAAAATGTTGAGGCATGAGCCTTAGCCCTTTATAAAACTAATGGTTGTCTGGATGCGATACCATTCCAATTTTTACCGTACAACCACAATACCCGAAATTTGGGTAGGGCTTGACTGGAAACTTATATACCTTAGTATAGGCTCCCTCACGGCCAAGGTCTGAGCTAAGGCTACCTTGTAAAGATTGTCCACCTATGCAGTACCCAAGATGACAGTTGGTCATGGTTGGGAGGCCAAACTCACAGGAGAGGTGCCTATACTAGGGCGTGTAATTGAAAAGTAAGGATTGATTATCCGCATACTGAGTATGGTGAATTCAGGATTCATTCCTGACGGATGTATCGAATGTTGTGGTGAAAGTGTACAATCTCTGTAGAGTGTCAAACTATTCGAATAGCCGCGTCCACGGTTATGGACAGTTGGAGTGGCCATACTGTACTTCAGGAGTTTGTGAATATGTACTTCAGGATTTTGTGATCCAAATAAATCTCACAACGATTACCCATAAGGTAATGCCTCTATGTCTTCAGGGCTAAAACTACGGCTGCTAGTTCAAGGTCATGAGTAGGATAATTCTGCTCATGCTGCTTCAGTTGTCGGGATAGATAAGATATAACTTTGCCCTCTTGCATTAGCACAAATCCAAGACCGATCTTGGATGCGTCACAATACACATCAAAGGTCTTCGTAATATCCGGCATGATCAAGATTGGGGCTGAAATCAATCTCTTCTTGAGCTCCTGAAAACTCGCTTCACATTTGTCCGTCCATTCGAACTTCTTATCCTTGTTCAACAATTGGGTCATGGGTCTAGCAATACTCGAGAATCCTTCTACGAACTTGCGGTAATATCCCGCTAATCCGAGAAATGCACGAACTTGGGTTTGAGTGCTTGGGGCTTTGCCAATCTTCAACATCCTTCACCTTTGCAGGGTCAACGGCAATTCCTTCGGCTGATACGATATGTCCGAGGAATCCTACCTCCTGTAACCAGAATTCACAATTGCTAAACTTGGCATACAACTGATGCTCCCTAAGGGTTCCAAGGATGGTCCTTAGGTGTAGCTCATGTTCTTCTTCTGATTTGGAATAGACCAGAATGTCATCGATGAAAACAACGACAAACTTATCCAGGAAGTCCATAAAAATCTTATTCATGAGGTTCATGAAATAAGCAGGGGCATTGGTTAATCCAAAAGACATGACCGTATACTCGTACAATCCATATCTGGTGGTAAAGGCAGTCTTTGGAATACCCACTACGCGAATCTTGAGTTGATGATAAAGCCTTTTTTGGCACAGTCGATTAGTCCTTTATGTTTCCACATCCAATCCATTCCTAGTACTACTTCCAAACCTTTAGTTCTGAGTACTATTAGATTAGCATAAAAATCTATGCCATGGATTCGGATAGGCACGGCCTTGCAAATTTGTCTAGCTTGGTGGTTGAACCAGGTATTTGAACTATCATAACATGCTTCAATTTGGTTGGTTGAATCTTACTAGTGTATGCAAATTCTTTGGTAACAAATGAGTGCGATGCTCTAGAATCAAACAAGACTCTTGCAAGTACTGAGTTAACAGAAAACATACCCGGCACGACATCTGGCGCTTCTTGGGCTTCTTCACCATGCATGAGAAAGAGACGACTATTGCGGTTGAGCGAGTTCCCTGGGGTAAACCTTCTTCTAGGCTGAACACGACGTTGCTGCTACGTTGGGGCATTTGCATTGGGGGTTGCGGCAATCTTCTTGGGGAACTCATTGGAATAGTGACCCTTGGTTCCACATTCATAACAAGTCACCTGAGACTTGTCCTTTGCTGCAACAGGCACAACATTGCTTCTAGTTCTTAGGGTAGTGTTGGTGTTGGTGGTGACATTGTTGTTGTTGAACTTGGGCGGGGCACGATTGAAATTGCTGGGGTTGTCAGGGTTGTTGTGATTTCCTCCGGGCCTTGGGTTTCCACGGTTGGGATAGGTCGGACGGTTCATCGTGGGTCTGTTGTTTCTTGGGGAAAATCCTGGAGATGGGTTGGGGCGATACTTTGGTGTATGCTGGGTTCCTGGTTGATGCATCATGCGATGCTTGTGGTTCTCATTGGCTTGGTTGATCTTACCTTCCATCTGAATGGCGGAATCCACTAAGGCTTCAATGTCAGCAAAAGGAATGTTGACTAATACCGTCTGCATCTCATCATGCAGACCGTTCAAAAATATCTCCTTCTTCTTAGATTCAGTGTCAATCTCGTCTGGTGCATACCTAGCCAATGACAAAAATTTGTCACGGTACTCAACTACTGTCATTCTCCCTTGCTTCAGTTCTCTGAATTCATATCTCATCCTCTTGATCAAACCCGGTGGTACATGGGTTCTGCTAAACTTGACTTTGAATTCCTCCCAAGTCATCATTTGACCTCCATTCATGGCACGAACGTTGTTCCACCATGTTCTTGCATCTCCGGCTAGGTAGTGGGTGGTGAACAACACCTTCTCGTTAGCTTACACTCCACAACTTCTAGGTTGTTCTCCATGGTTTGCAGCCAATCATCGGCATCTAGGGGCTCTTCAGACTTATTGAAGATAGGTGGATTGGTGTTCTGGAAATTATTGAGAATGGATCCATGGTTGTCCTGATTTACATGGCCTTGGTTGTTGTTGGCCATCTTAGCGATGTGCTGAAGGGTGGCTAAGTTGGCTTGACGTTCGGCTCTTTCAGCTTCGCGGTCAGAAACCAACATTTGCAAAATTTGCAACATCGGGTCCGGGGATGAATTGCTTCCTCCGCGAGGCATCTGAAGATTGAGATAGATCATGAGAAAAGAGGGAAATTTCTAAGGTTCAGGGTTTTGTAAAGTTTTTGAAGTTTGATTCAGATTTTTCTAGCAACTTGCTTTTCATTCATTCATAGCACACGATACAAACACACACCACAACAAAGAAAAACAGATGGTTTTAAGAACCATTCTGTGAAACTACGATACAGTGGGACCGAATACATTCACTAACGCTAGTGCTCAAGTGCTACTACTCCTCGGAGTCGGTGGCTTCATCCTCACCATCCTCATCATCATCAATGAAGGCGAAGTCATCCTCATCGGTGAAAAAGCCCATGGCGTGATCCTCCAAAAATTCATCATCATGACTGAGATAGGAGTAGGGGTCTCCACGAAGGTCTTCCCCTGCATTCTCCCTCTCCTCAAGCTGCATGTCTCTCTCGTGGATGGTCTCCTCCAAATCCGTGATCCTGTGGTGAAGATGGGTAATGATGCGCTCCTTCTTGTCGAGCTAATAGCAACGATACTGGCGATCCTTCACTAGCATGGCAGTGGTCTGATCCTTCTTGGCGGCGATGGCATACTTGTGGTTGGCGTAGAAGCGGGCATTGTCTAACTCCTTCTGGCGGTCATACATCATGAAGCTGAGGTGGTCCAATTGACTCTTCAGCTCATGGTGATATGGTGCCTCCAGTGGGTGTCCCATAACATCACGCCTTGGATAGAACTCAAAGCGGGTACCCTTGATCTGATTGATACTCTTCCCACACAGACAGGCAAGAGCTTCTTGCATGGCCCTGGCAAGTCCGTCGAGCTAGCTGTTTTCTCTCAAGGTGAACTGAATTCCCTCTGAGGTGGGGGCTTCAATCTTTCCTCGGAGAATTTCAACAACTAGCCATTTCATTTCCTCTCCTTCCTGATCGTTGAGATGAGCTCCGAAGAACTTGGGGTGTGGACGCTCCAGAAGTTCCGAAAGCTGGTCCAAGTCACGCTCAAAGATGACATCTCCTCCATTCCCCAACTGATAGAACATGTTATACTTCACGTCCATCTATAAGAATATAGGATGAGTAAGTTAGTAGAGTGATCAAGTGTATCAAATTTTATGTAAGTTTGCAAGAATTTTTGAGGAACATGAATTTTTCATGAAAGAATCTAGGTGATAAGAATAAGAATAGGTTTTCATAAATACTCACTTCCTTGGTTTTGAAACTAAGTTTTTGATTTAAACGTCCATTCTAAACTAGGGTCTCCTATGGTCAGGATGGCTCTGATACCAACTTGTCAACACCCGGATTTTTAATCCCAGATGCCTGTTATGCCATACATCGCAATCCTAGGATTACCATTTTTGCGAGACATAACAGATTGGATATCACAGTACATCATCTATTACAAACCATACATAAGGTCTTACAACAAATAAAGGATCTCATGATCCAGTCTTAATACAATCATAGCAGCGGAATAATGTAATAATAACGATAGCATAGGCGAGACTCCATCTTCATGGTCACTGGCAATACTGACGATGGGATATGATCCTAGTTGTCGTAACCTTCCTGTTGTCCATCCTCCAGATAGTCCTCTTCATAGTCTGGCCACGGGAATAGCCAGGGACAAAGCCATGAGTACTCTTTAAGTACTCGCAAACTAATACTAACAAGTGAAGTGGTTTTTGAGTAGGAAATTCTAGGCTCTAGGTTGATTTGCAAAAAGCCAGATTTACCTCTACTGAGTTCAAAAGCAAAGAAAACTAGTTGAAAGTTTTATAACACCTAAGTGGGACTTGAATTTAATATCACAACTCTGTTGTGGTCAAGTCAAAGTCACAAATCATTTCACAAGATCATTTTGAAAACATCTGACAACGGAACAGTATGGCCACTCCAATTGTCCATAACCGCGGACGCGGCTATTCGAATAGTTTGACACTCTGCAGAGGTGGTACACTTTCACCACAACATTCGATACATCCGTCAGGAACAGTCCTAAATTCACCATAATCATTATGCGGATAATCAATCCTAACCTTTCAATTACACGCCCTAGTATAGGCACCTCTCCTGTGAGTTTGTCCTCCCAACCATGACCAACTGTCATCTTGGGAACTGCACAGGTGGAAAATCTACACAAGGTAGCCTCAGCTCAAACCTTGGCCGCAAGGTAACCCATACTAAGGTATATAAATTTCCAGTCAAGCCCTACCCAAATTTCGGGTATTGTCGTTGTACGGTAAAACTGGAATGGTATCGCATCCAGACAACCATCAGTTTTATAAAGGGGCTAAGGCTCATGCCTCAACATTTTCATCATCAAATCATCTAGTGTTCAAGAACACATAGCAAAACATTTCAGTAGAATGACTCATCATTATAAGCTTTTCATAACCATTTTCACCAAGTATTCCCATCTAAAGTGATCAAGTTTTATGCTTAGCACTAGAATCTACAAGTGGGGGTAAATACTAATGAGGGGTGGTAAACAAGGGTGAATGATCCAAGTTCAATCTCATGCCTCGGGATGACATCAAGATTATCTAACTTAGGCCAAGTTTTATGCTCTTTATGCTACCTTTAATAATCTTTGTAAGCTCTACAAGTCACTAAGTAAACTCTAATAGAAAGCTTTGATAAAGAAATAAAATAATTAAGCTTGCAAGTAAAACTAGGATTTGGTATCATCAAGTGGGTATAATCACATATGCTTAAGGCATCTAGGTTGCATAGTTGTCATGCAAGGGTTAAGTTGCAAAGTCAATAGCTTGTCAAGTCAACTGGTAGTATTAAGCTTGCTATGATATTAGTATAAGCTTGCCTTGTGCAGAGAAGTGGTTGAAGTTCTCCTCAGCTTCCTCTTCGTAGTATTCTCCTTCCTCCTCGTATCCTTGGTCGGTACTAGCGTCTATAAATAAATACGAGGTACACAATCACCAAACAATACTTAACTACTTTTATTTATCACACCAAGGTTTTCACTAGATGATCAAGCATCATCACAACATTACAATTATCAAAGTACTTGTCCTATTTATTTTATTTTTCGAAAAGTAATTTCTACTCACTGAAAAACTACTTAAGATTTAATATTCTCCAACTCAGACATGGGATCATGTTGAGACATGTCATCACCACATATTTCAGTACATGGGAATGTGATTTAAAGTGGTGTCACAATTTAATAAGGTTTAACCTTTTATTTTGATTAATTAAAGTGGCTAGAAATGCCTATGAGGCATTCTTTTATTACTTATCCATTATTTCTGCAAGTAAACCTAGATATTTTTATATACTATGAAAGGTCTTGTTAAATGTGATTTTTGAGAGTTGGAATCAATTCAAAATCTTTTTGGTTGAACTTTGAAAAATATTTGAATGCAGAAAAGCTTCTACCTTGTTATTTTTACTACAGGTGATCTACCAATCTAATTGATTTGAATCCAACGGGCTTGGATTAAGAATTCCAGTACCTTTCTAACAAAATTGGTTTCATACTTTTTGGGTCAGTGAATCGACCTGGGTTGATTTTTAAATTTGGGTACAGAACTAAGTTTGAAACTAAATGAGTAAACATAAATTCAAACTACTTGGTCTCGCGGGAATGTAAATGGGCCGGTCCATGGTGCACAGCGCATGCGCTGGTGAGTCTCAGTGGGTGTCCCCACCAGTCAGCGAGACAGGGGGTGCGAAGGGGTACGGGGTGATCTAGACCACACGATCAAACTCTAATCGAACGACCACGACCTATCGTCTCCGTCGGGCAACTCCGGCAAGACTAAACCCTAGCGCGGCCAGTGGGGGTCTATGGGGGCTCACCGGGGCTCAAGCGAGGGTCAGCAACGGTGGCGAACAATGAAGTCGACGACGGCGAACCTCCTGGTACTGGCAGCTCCTCCTGGGGCGGCTCCAATCGTTGGCTCCTTTCTCCCTCCTCCGTGGCAGACTCCGGCCAAATTCCAGCGATGTGTTGCTCGCTTTGCTCTGGGAATGAGTGGGGGTGGTTCTGAGAGAGAGGGGAGTGAGATGGTGTGCTGAATTCGAATTCGGTGGCCTCTATTTATAGTGCAGCGAGGGGACCGAAGGGCACGGGCTGAGATTGTCGGTGTCGTTGTCATAGTGGGCTAACTGCATGGGTGACGGTAGGGGCGGTGTTGTGCTCCCTGGCGAAGCTCAACGGCATGGTTACGCAGCGTGGGGTGGTGCGATACGGTCGGAACGCTGCGGTGCTCTGGGCGGGTACGATAGGCAGTGTAATGGCACACCGCGGCTACGGGTCGCACGGCAGCGAACGGGGTTGTCTGGCGGTCTCCTAGGACGGTGGTGATCATGCTTGCACGTGGCAAGGGCGGCGTGCGGTCGGTGGGTGTGTGTCGCGTGCGGCGCGCTGGCACACTCTCGGCATGGTGCAGAGGCATAGGGAGCGGCAATTCTAGGGTGGTTCAGTGGCTTGCTGCTCGTTGGCGTTGGACAGGGGGTGGCGGTGGACGGTGGTCAGTGTCCCAGACAAGGTGGCTAGGCTTGGTGCTGCTCCTAGCTTGCTGTCGACTAAGGGGTGGCAAGTTGAGCTCGTCATGGTCACCATTGATGGAAATGGCAAGCTCATAGTGGTGCTAGAGCTTGTTAACTAAGATAGATGATCTACTAATATCTTGTTATCTAGAGAGGGAACAAGTTAGGCCAAAATCACTGCTCACTATAGTGTTTGATGTTTGTTTGTTTTGTGTTCGCAAGGTGTTTGATGAAATGGCCGAAAGAGATTCAAATTTGAATTTTTGATTCAAACTTTGTGGGTGTACTAGTTACATACTAAGTAGTCTCTGGTCAGATGGAAAGGTCAAGGGGAATTGGTTTGGTTGATTTTTGAGAATTGGGTGATCTTCACATATGAACCAAATTCAATTTTGAATTGTCATTTGAATCAAGTTGCCAATTTTTTCTATGAGTTTGAAAGGTGGGCTTTGATTCACTTTTACTTGGTCTAGCAAGGGGTGAAAAGAAATAGAATTGTTTTTGTTTGAAATCTTGGACTAGGAACACTCAAAGTGGCCTAGTGAGCAAGTTTGGAAAAAATGACTTTGCTTAATTTGTTTTGTTTTTGAATTTCTCTTGATTTGATTCTGCTTGGAAATGATTTAGATGATGTTGTTTTCACCTTTAAACCATTCCTTGCTATCTAGAACAATCACACAAGTCCATTCATGCATTCATACAATCATCACATACACACATGAATTCATGATTTTAATTAACAAAAGTTTTTGTTAACCCTAAATTTGGTGATTAGAATTTTATAAACCTTGTTCAATATTTTTGGGATGTTACAAGATGGCTCCGGGGGCACTTCCCCATCCCGACAGGGTGCCGGAACAAAGACTTCTGTCCCCCGAATCTCCCCTTCGGTGGTGGCAGCGCTGCGGAACTTTTCATGGATGTATGATGGATTTCCGCCCATGTTAGGGTTTATGTCTCGGGGAGACGTATATATAGGAGACAGGGCAAGGTAGGTGGAGGCCCAGGGTCCCACACCTCTTGGTGGCGCAGCCAGGGTGGGTCGGCGCCACCCTAGGGTGTGTCCACCCTAGTGCCCTACTCCGTCTCTCCTTCGCGTTTCCGTAATGCTCCAGGAAAATAGTAACTTTGGCTTTTGTCCCGTCCAATTCCGAGAATATTCATTTTTAGCTTTTCTGAAACCAAAAATACCAGAATACAGGCAACTGGCACTGTGGCATATTGTAAATAGATTAGTTCCAAAAAGTGTATAAAAATACCTCAAAGTGTAGACAAACCATAAGACTAATGATATAAAACAAGCATGGAGCATAAAAATTATAGATACGTCTATGACGTATCAAGCATCCCCAAGCTTAACTCCTGCTCGTCCTTGAGTAGGTAAGTGATAAAAAGAATAAATTTTGAGGTGACATGCACCATCACAATCATGATCAAACCATTTGAAAGCTTTGAAATCTAGGATCAAAGTACTCTAAATATGAGCATGAAAGATGAAGTTCTAACAATAAGACAAAGTAACTATGCTGCAACATGAAAGGATACAAACAAAGATCATGAATAACAATGCATTGAGAGAGGTTTGTTTGTTTCACATATAGAAAACATAGCATAGTGGCATTCAGCTTGTCCCTCATGGAGTAGCAAAACATACATGCATAGAACACCTTCAAAATTCATAAGGGTGACTAGATACAAATAGCTCAAGAACAAGAAATAACAACAATATGAATCAATCAATAAGTTTTGGGACAATGCACATAGAACTAAGAATGGAAACTATGCTCTCTTAATTGGTGCATAAGGATATAAGGTGGAGACTCATATAAAAGTGGAAGAAAGGCCCTTCAAAGGGAAGCAGGGATTTCAAGTTTCATAAAGAGCTTCCAAAAATTATGGTACTTGTTAGCTTTCAGCTCTCATTGCCCCTATCATAAGCATCATGAAGTGATTAAGGTTAAAGTGAACAAAGTATGGGGTATATGCTTGACAAAGTATAAGTTGGCAATCTCATGTCCCTTGAGTACGAGGGTCGCTCCTCACGCTACTAAACTTTAGTTACCGATAAGTTCTTGTCATAGTAAGTATATGTGTATCATAGAGAACCGCCAACAGGGTACCCCTTGCCCAATGATACATGAGCTATCCCATATCAAAATGAGAAGGCAAGCAGGCAATGAGCATCTCAACAATCTTCTTATTTACCATGGGAAAATGGTGCTTTTTTCTCTCTTTCGTCTCTTCTCATTTTTTTTCTTTTTCTCAGTCTCTTTTTCCTATATGGTGATGCTGCAAGTTTCCACCATGATTAGGCATGGCTTAGGCTAGTGGCCTAGGCGTTTATGTAACATATATACATAACTCCATGGACTTACATGCTCCCCTTTTATTTCACACCGATGACATCCATAAACAAAAGAGCATGATATCAACTGGGTAGATATTTACAGATGTTGAAAGAGTTCCCCCTGATAGCACGATTCTGCTAATTCCCAACGTATAAGTGTAATCATATACAACCTAGATGACACAATGGTTCAAGTTTATTAGGGGCAAGAAAAATAAAGTGTGCCATCAAGTTTGTGAGAGATTTAATCACTAATTTTCACATAACAAGTTTAATTTAGAAGATAGACAAAACAAGGATATACTTGGAATGGTGTAACAGTCACATCCCAAAATTCTCAAAATTTTGAAATGTGAAAAATAAACAAACAAAATAAACAAATGTTGAAATTTAGGGTGAAAAGAAACTTTTTGCTTCTAAATGGAAACATCAAAACCCTACTTGGACAAAATTTGAATGAAAAATCAACAAACAATTTTAAAACAAGTCAAATGCATCCCTGCATGGAAAGGATCTTGAATTTAAAACACTTGGGGAAAAGTTAAACCAGAAACCTAAAACCTAATGAAAGAAACCATCTCCAAGATCACCCCAATACTATGGCTTTGTTCCATATAAAAATTTAGAAACAAACATTTCTAAATGATCAAAAATGGTAAACAAAAATATTAGAAAAACCATGGGAATTGATTTCATTCAATTGGAGCCATGGATAAAAACTTGTGATTTTAATGAGACAAAAGAAAGTAATTTCCAAGGCTAATAAAGCTCCTAACAAAAATAAACACTAAATTGTGAGCAAAGTAATCCTAAAGGGATTTAAAAATATAAACAAATATTAAACAAAATTATACAAATTGGAATCACCAATTTTGGAACTATAAATAAAAAGATATGAATTTTATAAGATAAAGAAAGAATTAAATAAATAAGAAATATTTAAAAGACAATTTAAATCTTTGCCAAATCCATAAGCAAATGGAATAAAAGTAATTTAAATAAAATAAAGGAATAAAATATTATTTGAATAAAATTATATGGGTTTGAACCATATTCAATTTTATTTAAATAAAGACAAATTGCCTCACTTAAATAAATACTAAATCACAAGAAAATTATTTGGATTATTCCAAAGTGGACTATTTTAACCAACTCACATTTGGTTTAAACCTACTAAAAAGGTTGGTGGAGGTTTGAATTTAAAAAAGAGGTTTGTATCAATTGATTCAAATAAAAAAAGAAAATAGAAAAGGAATGTGAAAAAAGGGAAACATCCCAACTCAACTAACCTACCCAGCACCCCAGCCCAACCTGGCCCAACTCAGCCCACCCGGCACTCCCCCTCTCTCCCCACTGGACCTTTCTCACCCGCGTATCCGCCCACCCCTCGCTGACCTTGCGGACCCACTGCCACGCTGAGGTCGTCTTCAACCCCGCGCGCCAGACTCGTCCCCCCTCTGCCGTTTCTGCTTGGATTGAATCCTCGTAAATTTGCGTAATTGGTGTAGTGATTTCCTCCCGCGACCATGCTCGATTGAATGCCTCCCCCTCTTCTCCATTTCCCCTCAGACGTCGCGCCCAGAGAGCCCCCAGGCTGCCCCAAATTTGGCTTGCACCGCCGCTGTCTTCGTCGCATTCCGGTGCCAACTCTGGCCAGCCCAGACACCCCCTTGACCCTAGCTCACACAGACTTGCTCGCCTTCGTCGTGCACACCTGCCAGTAGTCCTCGCTTGCTCGCTCGTGCCCCTGACGCTCGCCCCCATCATCGCCTACAAAAGACCGACGACTGCCTCATCTCCAGCGAGCGATTGTCGTCGACCCCGTGTGCCCCTTGTCCTCTAGTAAGTACCGTCGCAACCCTTGCAACCGTGCGCATATCACTGATACTCTGCCTTGCTCTCTTGTGTCCCAGGTACTCGACTCGGTCGATGACAGCCCGCACCCTACGACAGGAGCTACTTCGGCGAGCGATTATGGCCAAACACGTGCGCCCCTTTGTCCATGAAGACCACCTTGAGCATACCCTCGCCACGGTGACTCTGGTAACACCCTCCTTCCCTCCTCTTGCTTCCTAGAATCACCGGACCGACATAGACAAAGCGCCGCCGCCGCGCACCGTCGCCAGCGCCGCCCATCCATGGTCAAAGCGCCTAGATCCTTTGGATCTGCATCCTAGGGTCCAGATTACATCTTCTAGCGAAGCAGTACTGGTTGATCTGAGCCGCACAGGTCCACTTAATCCAACGGCATGTGTTGCTCGATCCACCCGAATCGGTACCAGCCAGTAGAAACACGCCACGTGGCCAGACTGTTGTTTTAAAAACCAGAATTTGATCTATTAGTTGTTTGAATTTGTAAAATCCATAACTTTTGATCTGTATGTCCAAATATTGCAAATTTTATATCATGGATTCAGAAAAATGAAAAATTTACAACTATGTCTCTGGTTTGTTCTTTTGTTTCTGGAAATTTAGAGTTTTATGCAGAGACATGTTTAGGACTATTTTGAGTATAAAAATTGTTCTAAAATGATTTTTGGGTGAAACCTTTTGCAAATGTTTTTGTTTTGAACCCTCTGACCATAAACACTAACTTTTGAATTTAAAAATATATTTTTAACACTAAAAATTATTCGTTTGAATAAAAGCATTTCTAGTAAAACAAAAATGTTTTAAAAGGCTTATTTTCACTAACTTGATTTTAAATGAAATTCCTACTTTTATAAAAGACAAGTAGGTGTTTTATAATGTTTAAAGCCTTGTTAGAAAACACATCTTCAATAAAACAACCTTTTGCATGCTTGCATGCATTTCTTTGTTTTTATTGTTTTGTGTTGTTATTTTTTTTGAGTGCTAGTTTTGAATGTGTGCCTTGTTTGATTGAATTGTAGTGAACTTTGAGGAGTGTGACAATTGCAAGATCAAGGAGAGTCAGGTCCGGCCCTGAGATATCGGGGCCCCGGTGCAAGACGACAAAGTGGGGCCTTTGTATAAAAAAATTACTTTCTTCGTATTAAAATAGATATCATAATTTTTGCTAAATTTGAATGCATACAAACACTAGTTAGTATATAATAAATACATCTAATTTAGGCAAATTTCTGACAGAATTTAGGCTTATTTATATTTCAATTACAATTTTAAAATAGAAGTATTTTCTCTTAAAGTTAAGAACTTCGTACGTATTCCAAGGACAAAACATCTCACCCTGAGAGATTGAAACAAATTCATATGTACGTCATCAGGCATAGAATCGAACTGAGCTAGTTGCTTCTCACCATGAGAACGAAACAAGTCCAACACAGCCCAGCGGTCACCAGACAGCCTGACCTGGGTTCCCTACCGGAAATCCGGCAATCCATTTATTGCGAAGAAGTCGATCTGAGAAAGGAAACAGAAGTCAGGGAAGTTTCGCGTCCCGAGCAGCTAATGGGCTAATTTTCTTCGAAGCATATTTTTCCTAAGTGAATTGGCTTGTCTATAGCTAGACTAACATGTATTGCGCTGGGGCCCTAGCGTTTGAGGTGCCCTGTGCGGGTGCACAGGTTGCACAGGCTCAGAGCCGGGCCTGAGGAGAGTACCTAGTTTTTCTAAAAAAAAGGCAAGTGGTACTTGGTCATCTAAAGTCCTATTTTTTCAATATTGCATTAGTGATATTTTTGTGTATGCATGATAGGACTATTTTTATATATTGCTAGCTATAGTAGATCCTATAGAATATATCTTGGTAGGAATTTTCCTAAGTCAAGAGACAAGTTATGCTAGTATGCTTAGCCTAGCTATTAGACTACAATGATGGAATATTCATACTATGATATTATGCAAAGTCTATGACTATGTTTTGATTAATAAAACAACTATGTGAATGAATCACCTGAGTGGAATGGGAAGAATGGTTTGTGTTGAGTGGTTACCCAGGGCCCATTTCTATGGCTTATCCTGGTCTATCTCACTTGTGGATGGCCACCCGGGAACAAAGAGATTTGAGATGTTTTGTGTTGAGAAGCTTCCAGCGCAGCCACATGGCATATGGGCTCTTCCTTGACCAACTAGGTTGCAAGAACTCAGACAGACAGAAAGTTGGTGGTAGTGATGATAGGATAGAACGCTTTTGTGCTGATCTGAGGGATTGTTTCTGAAAAGTCTCGTCTCGATGCATGTCGAGTCTTGTGGGAAAACTGCACCACCTCTCGAGAGGGTAAAACCTAGGTACTTAGTCGTGTCCCTGGCAATGGACAATTTGAGCATCAAAGACATTGAAGCAATCAAGGATCTCCTCATCCTAATTTCTCTAAGTTAAAACTTGTTGGGTGAACAAGGGAAGCACCTGGTGTGTAACCAGTGTGCCATTGTGTGATGAAATGTTTTGAAAAGAGAGAAACTATTTTCAAAGGATAGGGAAAACTTGTTTTATGCAAAGGCCAACCAAAAACTCCACTTAGCCAAATATTCATGTAGATGTTAGATTCTCCATATCAATATGATATCACTTGCCAATACAATTCAAATGTATTGACCCTTGTGTCTATAACTTATTATGTTGCAGGTTTTTTTGTTGTTAGTGAAGTTTGATGAGTAGGATTACGAGTCTACAACCAACATGATTGCCTGTGGCACATAAAGAAGAAGGACTCCATGCTATATAGTTGTATCTGCTGCTTTGTAATAAGATAGCCATATGAGCTATGTAAGTTGTAATGAACTATTTTATTCCTGGTTATAAGTTGTAATACGACCTTTGTTTCTTGATATTACAGCTTAAACTATGGGTGCTAGCTATTCGATCCAGGGATCTCTACCTTATCAGGTTGGAAGAACTTGGTTTCTTAGGAGTTGGATGCATGAGTAGAGCTTACTCAATACAAGTGGAGGCTAGCAAAATACTGGGAGCGACCAACTAAGAGAGCAATAATTGTCATAATCATGAAGAGCGACAAAACATTACTAATCAAAGCATAAAATGGCACCATAAGTCAAAAACTAAATGATCATAGAGGCTAAGGTGACTGGTTCATAGTCATAAGATGGTGTGAGCATGTGCCAAGTCAACCCAAACAAAGCATCAAAGGAGAATACCACAATACTATGCTTCTGTATGCTAAAACAACGCATGATTCTTTCAAGGCACATTAAGCAATCCTAATTGTTTGAAACAAGTCATGCTACAGCAATAATCACTAAACATAAGGTCAAAACAATATCTAGCATGACATGATAGAGTCTAAGTAACAGTCAAAACAAGCTCCCTTTTGTATCACTATAAGCATAAAGCTTTTTACTCATTTCCAACACCAATCGACTTATTTGAAACAACTCACAAAGATAATCATCAATAAAGATCAGTGAGCTTGTCTCACAAATCCACAAAGAAGAACTAAAAAGTTCTAAGCTGAAAGCACAAGAAAACTAAGGCTAAACATAGTGCTAGCAAAAGAGAACACTCACAAGACAATAAGAATGAAAACTAGACTGTTCTAGGCAATGAAAACAGAGTGTGTCTCTCTTGAAAAGAAGTGTGCTGGGATCCAACCAACTTATTTCATCAAACAAATAAAACTAAAACCAAAAACAAAAACTAAGACGCTCCAAGAATAACACAACAGTGCATGAAATAATAAAAACAAAGTGTCTAGAAAGACCTAAGATTTTTATTGATAAAGAAGGGGATGCCTTGGGCATCCCCAAGCTTTTACGCTTGTACCTATTGAATATTTCTTGGGGTGACATGGGGTGGAATCTCCAAGCTTGAGCTTTTGTCCATTCTTCATCTCATTACATCATTGTTTCCCTACACCTGAAAATTTTCCTTCATACAAAAGTTCACACAATCTTCATTAGCAACATCAGTGCATTCAAAAGATAATAAACCTTTGGGGTTTAGTTTCAAAACAGAAAAACTTTCATTAAAAACACAATATACTGTAGCAATTCCTTCAAAAATCTCAATTCACCAAAAATAACTCAAAAAGAAATCGACAAGAGGCAAATGTAAATAATGGCAGAAATCTGTCAAAATAGACCAGCAAGTAAAAACCGATTTTTTCGAAGACTTGATGTTGCTAAAATCAAAAAGTATTGAACTAAAGAAAGTTATATAACAACCTGGGGGATTTATTAAGAAAATTACAGCTCAATCTGACTGACAGAGATTTTTCACGAATTTTTACAGTGAAGCGCAAAAATCGGTTTTGGGACAGCAACTTCCCCAAATCTTACTTCTCTCTCATTAGAGGTTATTCTTGGCACAAAAATCAAACAAAAGGATAAGGAGAGGTTATTACAAAAGTAATAACTCCCAAGACTCAAAAAAAACTATTGGGTTATCTTCCAAAAAATACTTTTCTTTACCGCCTTTAAGTTAGGCTTGATAGTTTTGAGAAGATGCTCACATAAGAAATATGAATTGAAGTAAAAGAGAGCATCAAGAAGCAAATATAAAACACATTTAAGTCTAACCCACTTACTATTCATAGGACTCTTGTATGCAAATAAATTCACAAAGAACAACGTGACAAGCATAGGAATATAAAACAAGAGTAACTTCAAAAATTTCAACATAAAGAGGGGAAATTTAATATTATTGGGATGCATAAAACCAATTTTCCCTCTCTCATAATAACTTTCAGTAGCATCATGAATAAAATTAACAATATAACTATTACATAAAACATTCTTATCATGAGCCACATGCATAAAATAATTATTACTCTCCATATAAGCATGATCACTTTTATTAATTATAGTGGGAGCAAATTTAACAAAATAGCTATCATTATTATTCTCATCACCATAATTATCAAATATAGGAGGCATATTGTAATCATAATTAATTTTCTCCTCAATAGTAGGTGGACTGAAAATATCATATTCATCATTGTAATCATCATATATTGGAGGTATAGTATCATCAAAGAAAATTTTCTCCTCAAAAGATGGGGGACTAAAAAGATTATTTTCATAAAAACTAGCTTCCCCAAGCTTAGACGTTTCCATAGCATTAGCAATAATGGTGTTCAAAGAATTCATACTAATAACATTGCTATTAGCATGCAAATAAAGCTCCATAGGTTTTTAAATTTTCTCTTCAAACACTTCATGTCCTAACTCAACATAAATACTATAAAGCTCGCTAATTTTGTTGTTGTTTTAGATTAAGCGTAATGATATGTCAGAAACATATCTATAATTTTTTATGTTTCATGCTTGTTTAGTATCTACTTTGCTTTGCTTTGTCTACATTTTGAGGTGTTTTTATATGTTTTCTGGTACTAACCTAATAACAAGATGCCACAGTGCCAGTAGCCTATTTTCTTCTGTTTTTGGTTCGAGAAAGGCAGAAATCAATATTCTCGGAATTGGACGGGACAAAAGCCAAAGTCAATATTTTACCATGGGGAACACGGAGCCATATTACGAGATGGAGGGGAGGCACCAGGGGGCCACACCCCCTGGCGGTGAGGGCTAGGACTAGTCGCTCCTTGGGGTGTGTGACCACCCTGGCCACCCCTCCTGCCTCGCCTCATCGCCTATAAATACCCCCGATGCAGAAACCCTAAGTACCCGGTCAATATTCCACGAAACCGTCTGAAGCTCTTCCCGGCACCCTGCCGGAGGGGAGATCATCCCGGAGGCCTTCTTCTTCATCATGCCAGCCTCTGGTATGAAGTGTGAGTAGTTCCACCTTGGACTACGGGTCCATGTAGTAGCTAGATGGTTGTATCTCCTCCTTTGTGCTACCATGTTTAGATCTTGTGAGCTCCGTTCATGATCAATATCATCTATTTGTAATCATGGATATTGTGTTTGCGGGGATCCGATGGATATTGAGATTACTCTGTCAGATTGATTAATGGTATTGTATTATTGATTCTATCATGTCTGTGTTGTTTGTGATCTTGCATGATCTCCGTTTCTAGTAGCTATCTTGGCCGAGTAGATGTTAGTGACTCCAAGAGGGGGTATTTATGCTCGATAGTGGGTTCATGCCTCTATTTAATCTAAGGGAAGTGACAGAAATATCTAAGGTTGTAGATGTGTTGTTGCCACTAGGGAGAAAACAACGGTCTCTTGTTCATAGAACAAGTGGATTGTTTACCTTACACACTTTGCTTAAAGCATTTATCTGTTGCTTGCAACTTAATATTAGAGGGGGTTAAGATGATAACCTGAAGGTGGATTTCTAGTCATAGATGCCGCTGGATGGCGGTCTATGTATCTTGTTGTATTGCCCAATCGAAGTTCATAGGATCATGAATGTCTAGTATTGCATTGTTATGCCTTGCTCAGTCCTGTCAATTGCCCTGCTGTAATTTGTTTACCCAGCATGCCATGTTTGTTTATCTTGAGGAGAACACCTCTAGTGAACTATGGACCCCGGTCCAATCTTTACCATTGATACATCTTCCACTGTTACTATTTACTTTCTGCAAACTACTATTACCTTCCACACCATACAGTTAATCCTTTGTTACAGCAATCGGTGAGATTGACAACCTCACTGTTTGTTGGAGCAAAGTCTTGAGTTTGTGTTGTGCAGGTCTCCAAGTTGCTAGCAACACGTTTGAGTTCTTTCCTTCCTCCTACTGGTTTGATAACCTCGGTTTCTTACTGAGGGAAGACTTGTTGCTGTGCTCATCACACCTTGATCTTGGGGTCTCCCAACGAAGCGCTACCACACACCATCACGTAACTAGTGAAAACAAGAAACAAAAAGACAAAATTGCAGAATCTAAAGGAAATAACTTTGAGCACTCACACACCAAGAGGATGTGAGTACCTTTTACCTTACCTCCGCGGCAACGGCGCCAGAAAAGAGCTTGATGTCTACGCACTTCTATTCTTGTAGACAGTTGTTGGGCCTACAAGTGCAGAGGTTTGTTGAACAGTATCAAGTTTTCCTTAAGTGGATTAACCAAGGTTTATCGAACACAGGGAGGAAGTGGTCAAATGTATCCTTCTCAAGCAACCCTGCAATCAAGATACAAGAAGTCTCTTGTCTTCCCAACACACCCAATACACTTGTCAGCTGTATAGGTGCACTAGTTCGGCGAAGAGATAGTGAAATACAAGTGATATGGATGATTATAAGTGGTAATAGTGTCAGAAAAGAGCTTCTAACGAGGAGGAAAAGACTAAAGACAAATAGATGGAAGAAAGCAAACATGTAACAGATCTAGTTGTAAATGGTGTTTCAATGCTTAGAAACAAGGCCTAGGGATCATACTTTCACTAGTGAACACTCTCATATAAATATCTTCTCTTCATGATACTACTCTGAACTACTCTCCGGTTGGATAACTCTAATCCATGGTAGGGCTATAACAGCACACCTTAAAGTTTGCAATCCCCATCTAGATAACCCCACACCTTCAGCACTAGATGGTTCCTTCAAACACCACAATTTCATAGAGGCAACCAACTCAAAATATAACTCATAATAAGAATTTATGAACTCTAGCCTAAGTGCCACCACGACGTGCATGTTGTCACTTTCACACACATGGGGATAGCAGAGATCTATTGAAGCACTTGAGTATTTATGTAAACTCTAGCCTAAGTGTCACCACGGTATGCACGCTATCACTTTCATACACATGGGGACAGCCGGAGATCTATTAAAGCACTTGAGTAGCAAAGTAGATCTACTTGATTACAAAGCTCATGATCACAATATGATCATGCATAGAAAGAGATATGAACACATAGCTACCGGTAGAGCCCTTAGCCTCGAGGAATAACTACTCCCTCCTCATCATGAGAATCAACAACAGCGATGGAGATGGTGGTGGAGATCAATGTAGATGGCTTCGGGGCACTTCCCGGTCCCGGCAGGGTGCTGCAACAGAGACTTCTATCCGCTGAATCTCCCCTTCGGTGGTGGCGGCGCTATGGAACTTTTGGTGGATGTATGATGGATTTTCGCTCGCGTTAGGGTCTACGTATCGGGGATACATATATACAGGCAAAAGGGCAAGGTCGGTGGAGGCCCAGGGGGCCCACACCCCCTAGTGGTGCGGCCAGGGTGGGCCCGCGCCACCCTAGTGCCCTACTCCATCTCTACTTCACGTTTACGTAATGCTCTGGGAAAATAGTAACTTTGGCTTTTGTCTCGTCCAATTCCGAGAATATTCATTTTTTCGATTTTCTGAAACCAAAAACAGCAAAAAACAGGCAACTGACACTGTGTCATCTTGTCAATAGGTTAGTCTAGAAAGTGTATAAAAATACCTCAAAGTATAGACAAAGCATAAGACAAATGATATAAAACAAGCATGGAGCATAAAAAATTATAGATACATTTACGACGTATCAGCTACCCCGCCGGGCCTAACCTAGCGCAACTGCAAACAGGAAGTATAGCGGCGGCTGCCAGCCGGGTGGGCTGGCACCACCCGCTGCCCAGCGGGCCAAGCACTAGCGCCAGTGGTGTCATGGTGGTGTCACGACAGATGCCATGGGTAGGCTTAATTTGGGGTCGTATGGACGCAAGGAGAATCCAGGGAGGGAGGGAGGGAGTGAGTGGTGTAGCCGCACACGATGAGCTACGAAGAACCCAAGAACAGAAGAACCTGTGATGAACTTGCTATTTGATTCTTCCTTGTTCTAGATTATAAGTGCTCCTTGAGCTGTTTGCCAAGTAGCTACTAGATTGAGGAATAAGTGGCTAGCCTTGGGTCCCTAATCGCGTCTCTCCTAACCCTATAACTTCCATTCTTTATATAGGAGATGGGAGCAGCTAGGTTACAATGTGGATCCTAGGGTTTACTGTTAGGGCTTTGTATTTACAATGTGGATCCTAGGGTTTACAATGTGGATCCCAGTCAGCAAAGCTTCCTTGCCAACGGTCTTCCAGTATGTTGGCGCCAGTTCTTTCGGCATCACCTCTTGCTTTATGTGTCGCTTGATACTTTAGGCATCACCTGGTGCCTTTATTTGTCACCCGGCGGCACTCTCCTCATTGTTCTTCTTTGACCTAGATTTAGTGTGGTCCGACCTAAAGCGTAGACAGAAAGGACCTTTTCTCCCTCCTTGACCCAACCTCACTTCTTAAGACTCGGCCTAGATGTACCTGCAAATGAGGAACTCATGTATTTCTCATGCCAACATGTGTTTTATGTCGTCCATGCATCGCCATTATGACTCGGCCAGAGTCAGCTAAGGCTAGGCCAGGATAACCTTGACTTTTACCTCTTGTGACCCTACCGGAGTCATCCCCCGACATTAGTCCCCGGAGCTGGTGAGGTCTAGAAGTCTTTACTGATAGGCCTTAGCAGGTTCCTTTGACGAACATGGAACTTCTCTTCTTATCCGACATATGTTAAGCCGGCTTGACTTCTTGGTCCCGTCCTTGAGTTTTCCTCGATCTTTGCCGAGTTAACCCTTGCTGGGTCTTAGTTTGATTTTTGCCAAGTTAACCCTAGTCGGGTCTTAACTCGATCTTTGCCGAGTTTCCCTTGGCTTAATATTATTTAATTATGGTCCACATGTAATCATCACACTTTGCCCCAATTCCTTCTCAAATCCTAATAGGTTTGCACAGTGACAATGGCGCAGTGACATCCGTCACTGTGGCAGTCACATCGCGTTGCACCTCGGGCCTCTCGTTGACTGATGCGGTGTTGCGTGGAGTGATGTTGCTGCACGCATGGCATGATATGATGCGGTGGTTGCCCGCATACACGACCACAGTGTGGCCTTCGTGCACACCCAGATCCCATTTCCATGGTTTTACCGCACCCTTAAGTAGGGGAGTGGGGGGGAGGAAACCCCCCTTGCCATTTCATTTTCCCCCTCTTCTCTTCTTCTTCCTTGCACTGCCACTCTGTTTTTCTCTTTCGCCCTTCTCCTTCGCATCTGAATTCCCTCGCCGTTGCCCTTACTTGTCTCCGACAAGGCGCGTCCAATTCTTTGCGCGTTCTTGTGCGGCTCCGATGGGGCCCAAGAAGTCCACACCGCTTCAGAGGAGGAAGTGCATGAATACCTCGAGGACATGGACCCCTGCGATGCCACCGTCGTCGAGGAGGAGGAGATTGATGAGGCCACCATCGAGCGCGAATTGTGGGAGGGCTCGGAGGTCTCCGTGGCGGATATTGAGTGGCTTCGTTCCTCTTGACGGATCCCCTGGGAGTTGAGTGCCGCCTCCTTCTTGGTGGGATGGCCCCCAAGCCTGAGCCCAGTGAGCGCGTAGTGTTCATGTCACACTTCGAGTGTGGGTTCACTCTCCCCATTATCAATTTCTCCAAGCGCTTCCTCGAGTTCTTTCATCTTCAACCTCACCATTTGCCAACCAATGCGATAGGTTCCTTGTCTTGTTTCATCTCTGCGGCAGAGGGTTATCTCGGCCTCTGGACCATCGTTAACCTCTAGGCTAAATATTTCCAGTTTAGGATCCAGGTCATCCCGGAGCTGGGTGCTCCTTCAGGACAGAAACGGCCGACTCAGTGCGGAGCTGCCAGTATTACTCCTAGGAGGAAATCGATTCTTCCCTGAATCCAGGGTTTCAACTCGTGCAAGAAGTGGTAGAGGACATTCTTTTATGTCAAAACTCTGCTGAGAACGATATGATTTGGCTGCCTGAGTTCAAGGACGTGGTGCCAGATAGGCACTACTGGGGTTTTGATCCGAAGGAGAAGTTTGCTACTGTCAATGAGGCCCACGATATTTTCGAGAGACTGCTTGATGCCGACTTAGAGAAGAGACTAACGGGGGAGGATCTCATGCACACTTCCATTAGTCACCGAGTCAGCCCCCTCCAGCTTCGCCTGCACAAGATGTGTTTCATGAGTGGATCGTATGATCCAACGCGCCATTCGACCTTTGATCTCGCCAAAGACCAAGTCACCCGCCGAGTCATCTCTATCTTCAAGCTAATCATGTCCCCTGAATGGGAATGGGGCATTATCCCCTTTGACCGAGAGAATCTTGTTCCCTGGGTAAGTCTTCGAGTTACTTTGTTTTGACGAGTCTATTTACTCGAATTCCATCTTTTACTCAGCCCTGATTTGGTAACCCGTACTTCTTGCTCTTTGTAGAACCTTACACAACAAGGATATGACAGTGCTCACTCGCCCCCTGCTTATGACCAGGACGGTGAGGTCCCCGATGAGGAAGAATTTGACCCGGAGGACTTTATGCCAATCCTCGCATGCCGGTACCGGTCCTTCTCCAGGTAAGACTCTATTCGAGTACCTTTGAGGGAGTGGCCGGATCACGACGATGATGAATGTCAGATTTTAGAGGTACTTGACCCTTGCCCCATATCTTTTGCGTATCCTGTTGGTTTTGCGTCTGCTAATGTAGCCGGTTAGGTGCATTTGGATGCGCCTCTCGTGGTGGGAGGTCGGGTTAAGATCAAGCCCTCCAAGAAACAGGGTGCTGCAGCAACTAACCCAACTAATTCCTCTAAGAAACGAGGCACGATAGTGGCAACAACAGCTGAGGCAGAACCGGCCAAGCCCTCAAAGAATCGCAAGGTCATGAGGAGAGAATACCGCACTCCTATCGTTGTCGTGTTAGTTTTTGTTAGCCAATAACTTTCTTCTTGTACTCTTTGTTTGTCTCTTTTCTCTTAAGCTCTTATACAAACATGTGTTTTTTGTTTGCCAGTGCTGCCATGATATTACCTAAGTTCGCAAGTTGCATAGCCTCCGAGATTCATCCTCCTCCCTCTTCTGTCCAGGGCGAGACTCATATTCCGAGTCCAGCCCGGGCCTCTCCTTTTGTCCTGGATGTTCTTGAATCCCGGCCAGAAGCAGTCCTAAAGACTCGGAGGGAGGTGGAGCCGAGAGCAAAGTCAACTGCCCCCACGAAGGATAAGGAGAAGAGACACGACGCCAGCAACACCGGCGCCGAGTCGGTTATTGTTGAAGATTTGTCCGTTCCTCTAGAATCAGAGCAATCGAAGAAGAAGAAACCAATGCAGCCATCTCAGTAGCCATATCCATCTCACTCGGCTCCTTCAACCCAGTAGCAGAGGAGAAAACCAACTCCACCACCGCAGCCACGCAAGAGCCAGTCTCATTCGGTTCTGCCGGGTCAGACTAGATCCACAGCGCCGAAGCCAACAACATCAAGGCAACAAAAGCTTATCTAGAGCTAGGACACCTCGCAGTCACAACCCAAGCAGCCAATAGCATCAAAGACATCTGCAACCACGGATCCTCTCCAAAGCACTTTTGCTTCGGCCACTTCTGAGGCGACCATTGCTGATAGGAAACTGTCGCTTCATGTCAGCCCAGCTGCTGCTAGGAGCGATGCCACCTCTGCTAAGTAAAGGCCTTGTCTCGCCTCGGATGGCCAGTGGTAATAGTCTCGGTTCCGCTGAGTAGTTCGCACTTGAATGGAATACATCTGCTGGTCAAGAGGTTTCTTCAGGAAACCCTTCTATGCTAGCTCAGCAAGGAGTATTCCTTGGTCCCCAGACCGTGGCTGAGATGACACATACAGATATAGGTTTGTTGCTGCGTGCTGACAAGATAAATGAGGAACGACTATTTCACTCTTTCGTGTTCCGAGTGACTATATATATCCTCTAGTCCCCAAGGTTACGAACGAGTAAAGTATATACTCAGGTGTAAGCTCAAAGATCCGAATCACAATTCCATGGCTGTTTGCCGAATCATACGTTATCCCATATGACCATATACTCATAGCCTTTGTATTTGTGCAGGTTTTTTTCAATGCTCGCACCAGGTCTTTTTGGACTCTGCTTTTGATGTACCAGAAGCTTTCTATCGAGCATAAGAATCTTGTCGCCTAGATGAAGGGCAAGGGTATGTCTTGCTTACTCGGTTGTTCTCTTTTATTCTTCATGTTTGTGGACTATGAGTGGATGAACGACGATCTGTGTAGAGAAGAAGACAGAGACAGAGAGATTTTGTGTGGTGATCAACTGACCGCGTTTTCTGTTCTTGCTATCCTTTTATTATGGCGATTACAGAGATAAGCGGAGGAACGTGTCCACCTACCAGGACGTGCCATCCCACGTCCAGGAACAGGTCCTCCCCCAGCTAAAAACTAGGATCAGCTCGTACAAACACGGAGCTGATCGAGTCTATAACAGAAAAACCCTGAAAAACAGCTAACAGCTAGACCTGACAGAAAACACTACTCTGAATGACTGAAAAACACTGAAAACGGCTAATTTATTTCCAACAAACTCCCCCTAATTTAGTCGTGATCTCTACTTCACCTTCACCATGCCAATCTTCGCGTGGAGCTCCAGGAACCTGATGCGCCCAAGTGACTTGGTAAGGATGTCTGCGAGCTGCTCATCGGTGCGAACATATTCGACATTGATTTTGCCTGCCGTGATGCACTCGCGAATGAAATGGTAACGAACTTCAATGTGCTTACTCCGATCATGGAAGACTGGATTCTTGCACAACTGAATCGCTGACCTGTTGTCAATGTGGATGGTCACAGTGTCTTGGCTCTTCTCGACCAAGTCCTGCATCAGACGTTGGAGCCACACCCCTTGACAAGCTGCAGTAGTTGCAGCAACATACTCAGCTTCGCAGGAGCTCAAGGCCACAATCTTCTGTTTTGCAGACTGCCAGGTGATAGGATTACGGCCCAGCATGTAGAGGACACCGGAGGTACTTCTCCGATCATCCACATCACCGGCCATGTCTGAGTCACTGAACCCTGTCAGTCTCTCATCTCCTTCCGCCGTATACTTGCAACCAAGGTCAGTCGTGCCAGCAATGTACCTTAGCAGATGCTTGACGGCGGCAAGGTGCTCGGTGGTGGGCGCTTCCATGAAGCGACTCACGTAACCGACGGCAAAGGAGATGTCGGGTCGTGTATGCACCAGATAGCGCAAGCATCCCACGAACGCTCCTGTAGAAGGTGGCATCGGTAGCCTGTGCTTTGCTTGCCTTGCTCAGCTTGAGCCTTGGTTCCATAGGCACCTGCGCTGGATTGCACTGGCCCATGCCAGCAAGTTGCAGTAGCTTCCTCGCGTACGCGCCCTGCGACAAAGTGATGCCGCTCGAGCTCTGGCCGACCTCGATCCCAAGATAGAAACGGAGAGGCCCCAGATCGCTCATGCTGAACTTGTCCTTCATCTCCTGCTTGAAGCGCTCAATTTCCACAGCGTCATCTCCAGTGACGATCAGATCGTCCACATACACACCGAGCAGGAGACGTGCACGCCCCTGCCCACGGGCATACATAGCGTGCTCTGAGGGGCTGCTGCTGAATCCTAGCTGCCTGAGCGTGGTGTCGAGCTTGTGGTTCCACGCACGAGGAGCTTGGCGGAGGCCATACAACGCCTTGTGGAGGCGATATACCTTGTCCTTCTCGACGTCGCGTTCGAAGCCCGGAGGCTGCGCAACGTACACCTCCTCCTGGAGGTCCCCATTCAGGAACGCCGACTTCACGTCGAGGTGATGCACTTGCCACTCCTGCTGAGCAGCTATGGCCACCAGTACCTGCACAGAGTCAAGGCGAGCGACGGGCGCGAAGACCTCGTCGAAATCGACACCCTCGCGCTACACGTAGCCCTTGGCCACTAGGCGCGCCTTGTGCTTCACCAGCCTCGTTCTTCTTTGTCTTGAACACCCACTTGAGGCCTATCGGACGGTGCCCAGCAGGCAGCTCCGTCAGCGTCCAAGTGGCGTTGTCCTCGATGGCTTTGAGCTCGTCCAGCATCGCCAAGCGCCAGCACTCGTGGGGTTCAGCTTCTGCGAACGTGCCTGGCTCCTCAACGAAGAACAGCCGCTCTGGGCATGCAGGCACGGCCGCGTCCTTGTCGATCAGATCGGAGACAAGGCGGAACCGGAGTTTCCCGTCAGAGTCACACGCCGCGTCCAACTGCTCAGCGAATGAGGTGGGCGGTGTGACGTGGCGAACAGGGGTTGTCGGCGAGGCACCCACTGCAGCCGAGCTTATGGCAGGAGTCGATGCTCCCCCTGATGCCGATGCCGATGGTGTCGCTGCCACGGTCTGTGCTGGCGTCGTCTCAGCTGTCGCTGAGGTGGGTGTTGCAGGACCGGGCCCTGCCACAGGGGCATTTGACGGTGCAGGCATGCCCCCGTGCGCCATGTACTCAACGACGAGAGGTTCGTCATCCTCAGATGTCCCTGACGCCGTGCCCCAGTCCCAGCTGGAGTCTTTGTCGAAGACCACATCACGCGACACCGCGACACGGTTCGCAGTAGGATCGTACAGCCGGTAAGCTTTGGAGCCCGGCCCGTACCCGAGGAAGACCATGGGCACGCTGCGGTCATCAAGCTTCTTTAGGCCTGGGCGTGTTACCTTGGCGTGTGCGACGCAGCCAAACACCCGCAGGTGCTCGACGTCTGGCTTGTACCCGTGCCACGCCTCGTAGGGGGTCGTCCCTGGCAGGCTCCTCGTGTATGAACGGTTGAGGATGTAGACCGCCGTCGTGACCGCCTCGCCCCAGAAGCGGTTCGGCATGCCCTTTGCCTTGAGCATGCTCCGCGCCATGCCAACCACAGTCTGGTTGCGTCTTTCGACCACCCCATTCTGCTGCGGCGAGTAAGGAGCTGTGAGGTGCCGCTGCACCCCTTGTGTGGCGAAGTATTCGACAAGCACACCCGAGGTGAACTCGCCGCCCCGATCAGTGCGGAACGTGCAGAGGGGCGTCTTGGACTCCTTCTCGATGGTGGCCTTGAACTTCTTGATGGCATCCTCTGCACCATCCTTGGAGGTCAGGAGCACTGCCCACATGTAACGACTTGCGTCGTCGACAAGCAGCATGAAGTACTTGCGGCCACCAGGCGTGGGCGGAGAGATCGGGCCGCAGAGGTCTGCGTGCACCAGCTCGAGCGTGTCCGTGGCTCGATACATAGCCTTCTGCGGAAAGGGGCTCGACGCTGCTTTCCGACGAGGCACGCCCGACACAGTTTCTCGGCGTGCTCGATGCCGGGGAGGCCACGCACCAGGCCCTCTCTGGCCATGCGTCTGAGGGCCTCGAAGTTCTGATGCCCGAGGCATTTGTGCCAGCGCCAAGCATCACTGCCATGCTGCGTTGCCAGGCACACGGGAGGCGAGAGATCCAACTTGACGATGTACAGTCGTCATGCGTTTCGCCGCACCTGGGCGAGCTCCTTGCCACGGCGATCGTAGAGCGTCATTACGCCACTGTGGATCTCAGTGTCGCAGCCGTTCTCGTCTAGTTGGCCGAGGCTGACGATGCTGGTCTTGAAGCGGGGAATGTAGTAGACGTCGGTGAGCGCTCGCTGGTCGCCGGAGCGAATGGTGAACGTCACCGTACCCCGCCCTTGTATGGCGACGGTCGAGCCATCGCCAAACTTGACGCTGCATATGATGCTGCTGTCCAGTTCCGCGAACGCTGCGCGGTCCCCGGACATGTGGTTGGACGCGCCCGTGTCGAGGTACCAGCGACCGTCGCAGGGCTCCCCCTCGGTGCCGAGGTTTGCCTCTGCACGTGTCTCGTTGAGGAAGACCTGTCCGCCCACGTGCTTAGGTTCGAGCGACGCCGCGGTGAACACCTCTATCAGCAGGGCGGGGTCTTCTTCGTCGCCTTGGTCACCCGCGTCGTGAGCGAGGTGCGCCTCGTCACGCTGCCTCTTCCTGCACTCACGAGCCCAGTGACCTTTCTTACCACAGTAGCGGCACGCGTCATCGCGGGAGGCTCCAGTCTTGCCCCCGTCCTTGCGTGCGCCCTCCTTGGCGCGATCACGGCCCTTCTCACGTCGGCGGTCCCCGCTACCAGAGCTGCCGCTGCTGGATCCACCACCAAATGCACCGCCGTCCTGGCCCTTTGTGCGTGAGCGCCATTCCTCCTCGGTGAGGAGCAGCTCCCCCATGCCGGCAGCGAGCTCGTGGTTGATCGCGTACCGCTCCTCCGCGGCCTTGAGGCGCCCGACCAATTCCTCGATCGAGAGCGTGTCCAGATCGACCAACGTCTCGATGGACATGGCGATCTGGCCGTAGCGGCGCGGGAGCACCGACAGCATCTTGCGCACCGTCTCCCCCTCAGGGATGACCTTGCCGAGGAGCGCCATCTGGTTCACCATACAGGTGATACGAATGGCAAAGTCATCGACGCTCTCCCCATCGTTGAACGTGATGGCGGCGAACTGTTTGTTGAGCGTGCCGGCCCTTGCGTCACGAACCCTGGCAACACCGAGCCGTATCGTCTTCAGCGCGTCCCATGCGCCCTTGGCCGACCCCTTCACAGCGAGGGTCGCCATCATCTCCGGCGGCACGCCGCGGAGGATTGCCTCGAGGGCGAGGCGATCGTCGGAACACACGGTGGTGCCGTTCTCGATCGCGTCCCACAGGAACCGGCCCTCGAGCATCACCTGCATCAGAATTGCCCAGTCCGCGTAATTTGTGCGCGTGAGCTGCGGCCAGTTACCTCCGTCGCTACGCATCAGGCGTTGTTGTGTGGCCCCTCCCGCCGCAACTGCCTCGTTACCGGTGAGCCTAGCAGGTGATGCAGGTGGAGGTGTCTGCCCGCCGCCCTGAGACGACACGCCATCGCCTCCATCGTTCTTCCTCTTCCCGGTGTTGTCCGTCTTCCCACTCATCCCGACGAGGATCTCTCACACAAGGCTCTGATACCAGATGTGGACTATGAGTGGATGAACGACGATCTGTGTAGAGAAGAAGACAGAGACAGAGAGATTTTGTGCGGTGATCAACTGACCGCGTTTTCTATTCTTGCTATCCTTTTATTCTGGCGATTACAGAGATAAGCGGAGGAACGTGTCCACCTACCAGGACGTGCCATCCCACGTCCAGGAACAGGTCCTCGCCCAGCTAAAAACTAGGATCAGCTCGTACAAACACGGAGTTGATCGAGTCTATAACAGAAAAACCCTGAAAAACAGCTAACAGCTAGACCTGACAGAAAACACTACTCTGAATGACTGAAAAACACTGAAAACGGCTAATTTATTTCCAACAATGTTTCCCAGGTTTCCACTTATCCTTCCACTTTTTATCTTGCATATACTGCCCAGGCCACCGTGGATGAGCTACACAAGAAACTTTCTGATGTAGAAGGTAGTCCTTTTTCTCATTGTGATTTTATTTTTGCATAGCTTAGGTCCTTATCTACATATTTTCATATCCCGGTGCAGCCTAGAAACTTTTACTCGCAGAGAGACTCGAAGACGGTGTGTCCATGCCGGATCTGATGGATCATTTTCTGGAACAAGCAGCGCCAGCACCAGGTCGACATAAAGAAGGAGTGAGACGAGGTGTCTCGGCTTTAGCACGAAGCCGAGATTGAGGGATTGCATCAAGATTTTGCCGAGGAAAGAGACCATATGAAGGGCAAAATTGAGAAGAATGAGGAATTTCTTAAGGATGCTGACTCATTAGTGACCTTGGCTCAACAAGACTTTGATGCCCTTCAGACAAAATCAAAGGCCTAGCAAGCTGAACTCGGACGCATCAACTCATATCTCGGTAGTGAGTTCTTACTCTTTTATTGCATTTTATTTTTCGACATTCCCCTGTGACTCAATCATTTTCTGATACTCTTCTTATTTTTGCAGAGAATTTCCCTAAGGCCAATATGTTTGGCCTTAGAGCCATCAAGAAGACCCGGTCTGAGGCAGGTACTCCTGTGGATTCCGGTGTCGAGTTCACTATCAATGAGAACTTAGCCGCCCTTTCTGCTCGAACAAGGGCCCTGAAATCCTGCGGGGTTGATTTTCTCAAGGTTGCGATCCATGTCTTTAGGACACTGTGGCCTCAAGAACAAACTCCCAAAACCATTGATGTGTTGGCAGAGAGGCTTATGCTCGCTAGGGAGAGGCTAGAATAGTGGCGTGAGTCAGCTGGCCGGGCTGTCGCGGACAAGGCCCTTTATTTCATCCTTTCATGGTACGGGACTATCAACCTTGATGTCTTGCAAAACATGAGGAAAGGTGCCAAGTGTACCAGCGACCCAGAGCTCATTCAGTGACGCCAAGAGCGAGCCTACTCTTTCCTGCAGTACACCAACGTGCATGCCTGGTGTGATGGGCCCAGTTTTCTGGATATGGTCGCACAAGTTGAAGAAGAAGTCGAAGACGGAGAGGAAGAGGGTGATAGCAAGGACACTGAGTCAAACATCCCGGCAACGGATGAAGATGTATTCCAGCTGCCGATACTAATGCTCCGAGTTCAGGCAATGTCGTCTCATCCTCTAGCCCTACAACTTCGTGAACTGAAAAAATTGGAAACTTGTGAGATCCCCGGTATGCCGGGTGCAGATGTAATAGATACCGTTGTCCTCTTGGTGGTGTGTTTGCACTGTGGCTAAACTCTTAAGATTTTGGCCCATATCTGGATCACTTTGGGGCAAGTCCCTGAGTTTCATTTCTTTTTCTCCCAACTCCGTAACTTTGGCTCTTGTCTACCTTTTTTGGCGTTCGACATTAGAGTCTCAAAGTCGTAAGAGTTAAGCTAACAATACTCGAAACTATGAAACTTGACATAAATTCATCTGACATAAAGCCGATACAACCTGCAGGGGTTAGTCAAATAAATAGCATCGGCTCGCTCTTTTTTCTTTCCCTTATTCGTTATTCATGTTTATTCACCTCTAGCCTTTTGCTTTTGCTTGCCATGAAGCCGGGTTTTCGGACAACAGCTAAGTCGAAGATTCGACCTTTGGCATTTATACATTACTAATCCAAGATAAGAAATAAAGAGTGAGGACAACCGACATAAGTAATTAAATGCTGAATAGAAGCAATAACCAAGTTATGAGGGGGGGTCCTTGATTCAATTTTCAAATTATGACATACTTTATTAATAACACATAGCTGGCACATAGATCCGACATATAAGAATTTAAATATACTTACATTGCCTTCCTAGGTGTAGAAAGGACGAAGCAATGCAACATTCCATGGTATTTTGGTCTCCTCACCTGACCTGCCATCCTTGTTATTTTGTGCCTCTCAAGCATCTATTAGATAATATGCATCATTTCGCAGAGCTTTGCTTACGATGAATGGTCCTTCCCATGGGGGTGATAGTTTGTGCATGCTAGCGGTGTGTTGCACTAATCTGAGCACCAGATCCCCTTCTTTGAACACACAAGGGTTTATTTTCCGGCTATGATAGAATCAGAGACTTTGTTGTTATATTGCGGATTTGGATAGTGCCAACTCTCGCACTTCTTCGAGTAAGTCGACACCATTTTCCCGGGCTTCTTTTACCTTGGCTTCTCTTTATGACTCTTGGCGAGTCATGCTCTATGTCGGCAGGCAAGATAGCTTCTTCCCCATAGACGAGGAAGAATGGCGTGTATCCAATTGATCGATTCGGAGTTGTTCTTAAGCTCCATAGCACTGAGGGTAATTCCTCTATCCGACAACCAGGTGTTCTCTGGAGTGGTTCTATCGGCCGAGGTTTTATCCCGGATAGGACTATCCCATTTGCTCTTTTGACTTACCCATTTGATTCTGGGTGAGCGACTGACGCTACATTGAGTCTTATTCGTTTATCCATGCAGAATCGGGCAAATGCTCCTTCGGCAAAATTTGTGCCATTGTATGTGATTATGCAGTGTGGATAGCCATATCTCAGGATTATATCCCTTAAGAATGTTATAACTGTCTTCCCATCACACTTCTTGATAGGTTTCACTTCTATCCATTTGGTGAACTTGTCGATCATGACCAGTATATGAGTCATACCACCTCGTGCGGGTTTGAATGGTCCCACTATACCCAAGCACCATATTGCAAATGGCCAAGTGATATGTATGGTTTTGAGTTCAAATGCTAGTGTGTGTGTGTGTGTGTGTTTTAGCCGAGTATATTTGATAACCACTGTATTTCTTCACCAAATCTTCTGCTTCTCATAGTGCACTAGGCCAGTAAAACCCATGCCGAAATGCTTTGGCCACTAAGGCTCTGGATGAGGCATGGTGCCCACATCCCCTTGGTGGATATCTAGGAGTATTTCCTGACCCTGCTCTGAACTGACACATTGTTGAAGCACATTTGTCACACTCCTTTTGTACTGCTCCTTATTGATGATAGTATAAGATTTTGCTCTTATCTCTATCTGCCTGGCCAAGGTCTCATCACTTGGCAAGGTTCCATCCTTCAAGAAGTTGAATATTGGTTGTGCCCAAGTTGGTATGATTGGTGCTGGAAAAATCCCCTCATCAATTTCCATTGGCTCGGCCAACATTGCATCTACTGACATAACCTGACTAGTCCACGAGTTTGGTTCGGCAGTCTCCATCTTTCATGAAACAGTCCCCGGGTTACTCAAACTTGCCCCCACGTCAATATCCACTGGTACAATATCTGGCTCTTGGCTTTCCGGGATAAAGATCGACTCGGATTTAGGTGATGGCTTGATTGATGGTTTTCTGAGATGCTCCAATGCTATACCAAATGGAATTGATTGTTGAGATGATACTGTAGGGTTCACAGCATAGAAAACAAAAAAAATCCTATGATGGGAACAACTATGTACCAAGATATATCTACTAGATACAAGCAACGGGTGGATATACATCCATAGAATACATACCCTCGAAGATCGAATGACGTTAACGAGGTTGTACTCGTGGATGATGTAGTCGAATGCTTGTCGATCTCAAGATCGAGAGAAGTCCATCCGGTCTAGCACCATCTAGTCCAGCACCGCAAAGCAGTGGTGCATCCGTGATCGCACACACATCCGGGTACCCCGACAACCTTCGCACCCTCGCTCCAGCGAAGCAGCGGAAGCAACAAGGAACATGTATCTCGCTGATCCGGGACCATGGGGAAATTCTAAAGGGGGGAGAGAGATCCTTCACAAGGAGGTGTGCTTTGATAGGAGGAGAGGGAGGCCTTTTATAGGGAGAGGGGGAGCACCCAAAGGGCATGGCACCCATCCCATGGTGGTTGCCCCCACCTCTTCCACATTCATGTGGGTGGAGCTCCCACTCAAAAAAGCCTCCACTCACATAAACATGCCTCCACTCAAAAATCCACTCACATGCATTAAATTTCCATCAAATTTAATGCAAGCTCTCATTTAAATAAAACTCTTTTATTTATTTATTCAGAATTTTGTTAATTACTCTAATTAACAAACATTCACATAAAACCCTTTATAACATTTCAATTTCACATGCAGAACCAGTTTCAGCAATTTCAACGAAACAGTTCTGGTGTCTAGTGAAATAAATTCCCGCGCTTTCCTTTTTTTCTCTGGCATATTATTTGCTCCAATGGTGTCGGTATCTCTTAAGTGTGTCACCCTATGGTTCGCGAATAATGTACACATGATCGAGACCCCTCTCCGATCAATAATCAGCAGCGGGACCTGGAGATACATACTGACTCCCACATATTCAATGATGACTTATGTGATCGTATGAACCTTATACTCATGTAACTCAATCCCTTTGTCTCGCGATATATTACATGTCTGAGATTCGATCATCGGTATTGATGGCTCAGTTGATGTGGAGCCTGTTGGGAACCCCAAGAGCAAGGTGTGAAGCAGCACAGCAGCAAGTCTTCCCTCAGTAAGAAACCGAGGTTATCAAACCAGTAAGAGGAAGGAAACGTCACACAGGTGTTGCAAGAAACGCAGAGACCTGCACAACACAAACTCAAGACTTTGCCCCAACTAACAGTGAGGTTGTCAATCTCACTGATTGCTGTAACAAAGGATTAAACATATGGTGTGAAAGGTAATGGTTTGCAACAAGTAAACAGGTAACAGTGGAAGATGTATCAATGGTAAAATTGGACCGGGGTCCATAGTTCACTAGAGGTTCTCTCCTTACATAAACAACATGGCATGAAGGGTAAACAAATTATAGCAGGGCAATTGACAGGAACTGAACTAGGCATAACAATGCAATACCAGAAAAAAAGATCCTATGAGATTCGATTGGGCAATACAACAATATACATATACCACCATCCAACTGCATCTATGACTAGAAGTCCACCTTCAGGTTATCATTCGAACCCCCTCCAGTATTAAGTTGCAAGCAACAGACAACTGCTTTAAGCAAAGTGTGTAAGGTAAACAATCCACTTGTTCCATGAACAAGAGACCCTTGTTTTCTCCCTAGTAGCAACATCACATCTACAACCGAAGAGATTTCTGTCACTTCCATTGGAAACTAGAGGCATGAACCCACTATCGAGCATAAATACCCCCTCTTGGAGTCACTAGCAACTACTTGTCCAAGATAGCTACTAACAATGGAGAGCATGCAAGATCACGAATAACACATACATGATAGAATCATAAAGACAAAACCATTAATCAATCTGACATAGTAATCTCAATATCCATTGGATCCCTGCAAACACAACATGCATGATTACAAATAGATTAGATCTTGATCATGAACGGAGCTCACAAGATCTATATATGAAAGCACAAGGAGGAGATACAACCATCTAGCTACTACATGGACCCATAGTCCAAGGTGGAACTACTCACGCATCATACCGGAGAGAAGGCCTCCGAGATGATCTCCCCTTCGGTAGGGTGCCGGGAAGAACTTCAGATCCCCCCCCCCCAATCTAGGGACGATGGTGGCGGCGGCTACAGACAGTTTCGTGGAGTTTTTATCGGGTACCCAGGGTTTCGGCATCGGGGGCTTCTTATAGGCCACACCCTGCCTAGGCGCGGGCCCACCCCTGGCCGTGCCTAGGGGGGTTTGGCCACCCTGGTTTGCTTCTCCGTCTTGTCTTCTGGACACGGTAAAATATTGACTTCGACTTTTGTCCGGTCCAATTCCGAGAATATTGATTTTGTGCCTTCCTGGAACCAAAAACAGAAGAAAACAGGCAACTGGCACTGTGCCAACTTGTTAATAGGTTAGTTTCAGAAAAGATACAAAAACACCTCAAAGTGTAGACAAAGCAAAGCAAAGTAGATACTAAACAAGCATCAAACATCAAAAAAATTAGATACGTTTCCGACGTATCAGGTATCTCCATACGTATCACGTATCTCCATGAGCCTCAACATAACACCTTCGTAGCACTGAACCCATCTTTATAGTCACCCTGTTACAGTGTGACGTCTGATGTTATCAAGATACTCTTCCGATGTTAGTGATTGACATGATCTCATGGTCTAAGGACTAAGATTACTTCGTATGATTTTATAGCAATATAAACATAATTACCTTGATCGTAATGCTATACTTCGGATGAATGTTCATCACACCATTTCAACAATATTGTGACCTCGTCATTAACAACATCCAATGTCCATGATCAGGAAACCTTTGATCATCTTGTTAATCAATGAGCTAGTTTATAAGAGAGGCATAACTAGGAACTTTCTTTTTGTTTATTAAACACACATGTATTAATGTTTCCGTATTAATACAATTATAGCATGCAAAATAAACATTTATCATAAACAAGGAATACGATAATAACCACTTTATTATTGTCTCTCGGGCATATTCCCTTCAGTCTCCCACTTGCACTAGAGACAATAATCTAGTTTTAAAACTTTGCGTATTGAACACCTATGGCTTTCCGGTGTTCCATATACGCGATTGCAAGTGGTTAACATAATCTACGGATCTGACGCTTTCAGGTCTGTGTGTATTTGCATGTCTTTGCGTCTTCACGCATCACTCATTCTCCAATGATATGGCATTGTATAAATTTGGTCTTTTGGTGAGACCTTTAGTTCCTTGGGGTTAAATCATGTCGATATTATTGTCGTACAATATATCTTTAGTGTTAGCCCGTTGCGAACCACACCTTAGTTTGATAACAAACTACTTGACACAAATGCCCTCCTTTGTTGCTACTATAGCAGCCATATACTTAGCCTTTTGTCGTAGTATCCGTCACAATGTCTTAACTTTGGAATTCATCCAAATCCATCATGGAAACTTTCTTTCCATTTCATTGTGCCACCCATAGTTTAAATTGAGATAAATTTAATTTGTATCTTGTGACAAAAATAGTATCGATGTAACGCTTTACAATGAACTATTTGTAATTGTTTGTCACATATACACAAATATATTCTTAGTTCTTCCAAAAGACCATAAGAATTTCCTTACTATCGTCCAATGATCATCTTGTGATTCATTCTGGTATATGCTCATAACACTTAGAGCATAGGACAAATCTGGATGTGTACATATCATGGTATGATTGATCAAAACATTCTTGTGATTTCACTCATCAAGTGTCAAAGCACTTGAATCTTGTTTCACTTATCAAGTGACGATACACTTGAATCTTGATTCAATTCTTTTACATGCGACAAGAAAATTTTCTCGTCGTTTCTATATTGAACCCCTTCAATATCTCATATATGTATGTTTGGCATAACCATATTAGCGTCACAATCTATCCATATAGACATTCATGTTAAATATTCGGGTTTTTCCTAAGTCTTTCATCGAAATGAAATTCTCGACCTTTGTCAACAAAAGATACATCATTTCCAATCAACAAGATGTTCTCCACATAATGTATTAGAAATATGTCTCAGTGCTCCAACTTAATTTCTTGCAAATGCAAGCATCTTCATCGTCTCCAGATGAAAACTCCTTTAACAGTTTCATCACGGTGAAGATTCCAACTCCGTGATGCTTACTTCAACCATTGAAGTTTGCATGCCCTTTTAGCATCCTTTGAATTTAGCAAAACCCTTTGGACAGTGTCTTGTACATGTCCTAGGTAACCATTCTATTAGAAGAACTTTGTTTTGTTTATTCAACTACCATATACCAAAATTACATGTAGTGGTTGCTACATTAATCCGTCCAGACTAAATATCGCTATGAAAGATCAAATCTTGTCAAGTCAACTCCTTGAACATTGTCGTAAAATACTTTATGACATGTCTACTATTTCATAGATGTGAAACATCCATGTCTGTTTCTTTATAGAACCAAATATGACCGATAGGTTTTTACACCTTTCCGGAGGGTCTTCCAAGTTCAAAAAACTTGATTTCTCGTGTATGGAACTACAACGGATTTTATGGCTTCAAGCCATTTGACAGAGTCAGGGCCCATCATCGCTTCTTTGCATGTAGTCGGTTCATCATTGTCAAACAACAATGATTTACTCTCAAATTTCAGCATTTGATTGTTTATCTGATCTACTTGGTTCAATAGGAACTTAGACCTCCGTGACAACAACCTTTGAGGCACGTGAGCCATGAGCATTGTGGATGCCTCTGGAACATTTTCCGATGCTGTGCAACTCAGCACATATAGCTAAGGTTCGTTAACCTTATCAAATTTCTATTGTCCTCCCACTTAACTTTTGCGAAAAATTCCTTTTTCAAGAAACTTCACGTTTCAAGCGACAAACCCTTTTGTCCTTGGTGTTATGGAGGAATACCCAATGGTTATTCAAAATAACCTACAAAGACATGCTCATCCGACTTTGGTTGTAAACATCTTACTTATGCTTAGTATACCAAAATTTAAGAAAAGACAACTTGGGTTTTACCCCAAACCATAACTTACATGGTGTCATTTCAAAGGATCAAGATGGAGCTCTTTTTAGTGTAAAAGCAGTAGTCTCTAAAGCATTTAATCTTTTAAAACATAATAGCAGTTTTATAAATAACACCTTTGATCCAACCATGTCAAATAAGGTTTCATTACAAGTCTCAAACACTCCATATTCCTATGGTGTTTCGGGAGATGCAAATCTAGGTGTTTTGCTAAACTTATAACTCAAATAAATCCCTTTATGTGAAAGTCATAAATCATTTATTTTCTTGTTACACTTGCAACTTAAAAAATCCCTTTATGATAAAATCATAAATCATTTGTTTTCTTGTTACAATGATTTTCCACTTCATCTTGAAAGTCTTTGAACGTTTTCAAATATTTCATACTTCTTTCTCATTAAGTGAATATTCACTCAAATTTCCGGAGAAAGCATATGAAGTTGAAATCCATCGCTTACGACTACACATAATGTACTACATACATCGATATGTATAAATTCCAATAATTTAGTCGATCGTTCTTCTTTGGCCTTTGAACGAAGTTTCAATTATCCCGAGGAAAGTCTCACAAGCGTCATTTGATCAAATCAAAAGACTCCAAAAATCCATAAAATGGAGTTTCTTCATGTTTTTTCCAATATAATTTAAACGGAGATGTCACTTCGTAAGTGATCTTCCAATCATTTGTCTTGCGACATTTTAGCATTAGTTTTATGGATGTGATTTTTCCAACTATATTTGTAAATCATCCATCTTATATGGAATACGGTAATTATTTGAAAAATCTTTGTTCTCATTATACCTGACTTAAATAATGATTATTAAAACAAATCTTTGAAGGCAAGCTTTGATGTCAACGAGAAATACAAACAACGGCTTGTTTGTTTTCGATGATCATCATCACATATTTTCTTGCTAGTTACTTAGGCCATTGTAGTTCATAAATTGCGTCGTTCTGTATGAAATTTCATACCAACCAATTCGGTATCCAATACCCAAGAATCACATTGTTTAACAAGCAAAGAATATAACCATAACATGTATATCATCTATATACCTAAACTGGATATTTCCAGTCTTTTCTTTTCTGCCAAATATATTTTATAGATTCTCTTTTAGCATTTCATTTTTCCTTTTAAAAGAATCTATCAACATAAAAAGTGGCGCCATATACATGACACATAGTACAAAGCTTGTATATTCAAATAATAATACCTTTGGACTTGCACTTTGAAGTAGATCACAATCATCAAATGATTGGCGTTCTTTCAAAAAACCATTCTTTAGTAATCTTTTAGTGTAGTAAACACTTTACATACATCTTATATTCATCCTTATCATGACGACTTTCATGATCAAGCTAATGTAGTTAATAAAGGCGAATCGTGAGTATAACGTTACTTTCCAAAACACTTTTGGATGATTAGGATGTCTAGCATCTCCAACCTTTGTAAATTCTCATCCAATATGAGAACATACATTATACTCTATCATATTGCAACCAAAAAATTGTTTCAGATATCGTTATATCTGTCAAACATGATGGTTTCTAAAACAATTCTTTTAGCTCCTAGATAAACTCCCATTCAAAAACGACATCCCTCGTGTCTTTTTGGTGATTACATGAACCAAATCCACTACACCAAGTCTGATCATCACGTGAGTTGGTGTAGCTTCAAAGGCGAGCATCCATATGGTCATCATATCAAAACATATGACTCATGCTTAACCTTTCGGTCCGTGTTCCGAGGCCATGTATGTACATTCTAGGCTTGCCAAGTAAGAACCTTAGTATTCGCGTTTGTAAAACTGTCTTACACCCGAGATATGCTCGTGGATTCAAGTACACCCGATCATCACGTAATGTCTTGAAGCGACGAAACATTGTCGGTGCATACTTAAGGGAGAACACATTTTTATCTTTATATATAAATGAGGGATCATCTTATTATGCTAATAAAACGCCAAACAAGCAATATAAGATGCAACAAACATCACATGTGAAAAAGTGAAATGATATGGTTCTTGCACTTGATCTTCATCATGTGCATCGTGGTATGATCTTCATCATTCCTTTATGTGTAAGGACAAGGTCTATGAAACTTACACGTTATGTGTGTTGTAAGAGTATCGACTTATACTTACAACATCACCATATCATGACACTAGCCCAGCAACAATCTAAACTAGACTTCTCTAATTTATCCATTGCAAGTTTTACGTGGCTTAGGGCTTTCAAAGATAGAACCGTTCTTACCTACGAACATGAACCACAACGAGGATAACCAAATTGTTGACAACTCGTTGCAAATTAGATATTGACTATAGTAGGAGAGACAGACACCCGCTAGCCACTTATGCAAAACTAGTTGCATGTCAAGCGTGGAACAGGTCTCATGTGCGAGGACATGTAAAGTTTGTCCGGGCCGCTTCATCCCACTATGCCACCAATATCCAAAGTACAACTAAGAACCAATAAAATGATCATCATCGCCCACATACTCATATGTGTACTACCCGTGCAAAGCATCTACGCATAGATCCGGCTCTAATACCACTGTAGGGTTCGCAGCATAGAAAACAAAAAAATTCCTACGATGAGAAAAACTATGTACCAAGATATATCTACTAGATACAAGCAACGGGTGGATATACATCCATAGAATACATACACTTGAAGACCGAATAGTTTTAACGAGGTTTTACTCGTGAATGATATAGACGAACGCTTGCCGATCTCAAGATCGTGATGAAGTCCATCTGGTCCAGCTGGTCCAGCACCATCAAGTCCAGCACCACAAAGCAATGGTGCATCCGTGATTGCATACACGTCCGGGTACCCTGACAACCTCCGCGCCCTCGCTCCAGCGAAGCAGCGGAAGCAACAAATCCTTCCAGAAAAACCCACCGAGAACATGTATCTCGCTGATCCGAGACCATGGGAAAATTCTAAATGGGGGAGAGAGATCCTTCGCGAGGAGCTGTGAGTGAGAGAGAGAGAGGGAGAGGGGCTCCTTTTATAGGAGGGGCACCCCAAGGGGTGTGGCCAGCGGCCATGGTAGCTGCCCCCACCCCTTCCTCCATTATGTGGGTGGAGCTCCCACTCAAAATTAGCCCCTTCATTTCTCCACTCAAAATCCCACTCAAAAATCCCATTAAATTTCAACCAAATTTAATGCAATCTCTCTTTAAATAAAACTCCTTTTATTTATTCAGAATTTTTTCAATTACTTTAATGGACAAACATTCACATATAACCCATTGCTAGTATTTCATTTCACATGCAGAAACACTTTCAGCAATTTGACCCGAAACAGTTTCGATATCTAGTGAAATAAATTCATGCGCTTTCTTTTTCTTTCTCTGGCATATCATTTGCTCCGAATGGTGTCGGTATCCCTTAAGTGTGTCACCCTATGGTTCGCGAATAATGTAGACATGATCGATACCCCTCTTCGATCAATAATCAACAGCGGGATCTGGAGATCCATACTGACTCCCACATATTCAACGATGACTTCTGTGATCTTGTGAACCTTATACGCATGTAACTCAATCCCTTTGTCTCGCGATATGTAACATGTCCGAGATTCGATCATCGGTATCTCCATACCTATTTTGATCTCATTACCGACATGTACTCTTTTCTCGTTCCCGTGATATAACATTCTAGTGATCAAATCACTTGCTTGCAAGCTAACTAATGTGATATCACCGAGAGGGCCCAGAGTATATCTATCCGTCATCGGGATGGACAAATTCCACTCTTGATCCATGAGCCTCAACATAACACCTTCGTAGCACTGAACCCATCTTTATAATCACCTTGTTACGGTGTGACGTTTGATGTTATCAAGATACTCTTCCGATGTTAGTGATTGACATGATCTCATGGTCTAAGGACTAAGATTACTTTGTATGATGTTATAGCAATATAAACATAATGACCTTGATCGTAATGCTATACTTCGGATGAATGTTCATCACACCATTCCAACAATGTTGTGACCTCGTTATTAACAACATCCAATGTCCATGATCAGGAAACCTTTGATCATCTTGTTAATCAACGAGCTAGTTTATAAGAGAGTCATAACTAGGAACTTTCTTTTTTTTATTAAACACACATGTATTAACGTTTCGTATTAATACAATTATAGCATGCAAAATAAACATTTATCATAAACAAGGAATACGATAATAACCACTTTATTATTGCCTCTCGGGCATATTCCCTACATCTCAAGTGCAGACACTTGGGAGGTTATTTCTGTTAATGGTGGTAAAGACTTCTATTAGAAGAAGATGTCCACCATTCAGAAGCCAACCATCCGCTACTTTGCTTTGTTTCTTGCTAACAATTTGTTAGGAAGAGGAGACACCGGCGCTATGGCTAATGCAGACATGGCCATGATCACCAAGGCGTTCTTCCCTAATGCACCGCAGAGTCCCACTCTTGCAACTATATTTGTCCAGCACCTTCAGCACCAGAGAAACAAAAAGAAAGGTGATATTCGCATCGGTGGATTGGTAACCCACCTAGTCTAAGCTCTTGGAATTGCAATTCCTCTTGTGCAACCTGTTGATGGCTCCATACTTATGGATGTCAAATATATAACTGCTTGTGGCTTCCTCGGTGTTTACCGAGCTAATAGGAGGCTCTGAGCCTATGAATTTGGCGATCTTGATGTTGCGCAGGATGATCAGGTGACATTGCCTTGCCCGCAAGCCTTCGAGGTTCAGGGAAGGGACCACTGGATCCTCACCAAGGATCAAGTGACTGAGATCATGATGGATCTCTACCCCGACTCCGAGGAGGAGGAAGAAGGAGGGCAGCAGGATGAGAAGGAGCAGCAGCAGGAGCAGGAGTACAACCCTGCTTGGGAAGGACAGCAGCAGCAGCAGGATCAACCTTGGGACCAATGGCCCCATCAGCAGCAACAGCAACATGGGTTTAACAACGTCCCCTATCAAGATTTTATGCAGCTCAACTAGCGCGTTGGGTAGATTGACCAGACTCTGCATGGAGTAAGTGAATATGTGATTGCCTTAACTCACAACTTTAGTAACTCCATGACCTACTTCCCTGACTACTACCAGCAGCACCAGCAGCCGCCGCCGAATGACGTCAACAACTAAGCATGGTAATAGCCTAAGCTTGGGGGAGGTTTTGAAAACCTCAAAACATGCATTCATATTTTTATTTTCTTCTTTTTATTTATTTTATTTTCCAAGAATTGCATGTTTACTTTTAGTTTGCATTCTTAAACCAATAACAAAAAAATTAGTTGTAACTTTTTATTGCAATTTGTTTCTATGTTTTTGTCGAAGATTGCTCAATTTCAGGTGAGTTGGCAATAGAGAAATATAGAGGGGATTCGACTCAAGTACGAGAACGAAGCAAGCAAAAGGAGGTATCACATTCCTTTCATCACCTCTCCTGCAACTTTGAATTGATCCTACAATTATTTACTCCCTTTCACTTGAGTCACTCCTCACCTAGCTTGTTAGCCTATAAATTATATTCCCTTGCTAGTGTCCTCTTTTAGCTTTTAAACAATGAGCAATGAACTTGGTTAAAATATTTTAGACATTTTTTACAACAAGAAAAATCATCCAAGAGAAAACTTGAGTCCACGTTTATCCCAACGGATTTGATTTTAGAAACTACTCAACCCCATTGAGCTTAATGTACATATACTTGATGGCACCCTTGAATGAAATTTTCTGATAAAATGGATGCTTCGAAGTAGCAAAGATTATTCCACTGCTTTTTCTAGTAATTATCATAGGATATTGCTTTACGCGTGTCACTACAACACTATCGTACTCCATAGGGAACTATTAACTCTGCAGGCCAACGAACGATATAAATGTGGGAAACCACTTGATTTCGACTATTGAGTTATGTAAACGTCTGTAGCTGCAATGCTATGACATGTAAAAAATTTAGTCTCCTCGTGGTTTTACGTTCCAAGTAAAGTTGTAGTACTCCACTGACCCATTATTTCTCAACAGCTATCTATTGGCATGGTCACGAGTGCGCAACACAGTCCCAATTAACATGTTAAAAACAGTGGCATGATCTCTCTATGAAAGAGTTGAAGTTTTTGAAAAACAAGGAAAAGAAAAAGGTGCTTTGAGAGTCTTGAAATTTTGACGTGGGAGAAGATGAGTTGTTCTTAAATTAAATGTTCTTGGTGCAAACTTGAGTACTATTAATTGATCAAAGGAATAAGAGCAAAAAGTTTTCATCTCTCAATAAGAGAGAAGCCAAAATGATTTCTTTCACTTTCCTAGCTAAACTTTTGACACTTGCTCGGGCATATGGTTTATTTGCTAGCAAGATATACGTGGTTAGGAAGTGAACTCAGTGCAATCTCGTAAATATTTGTATGATCATGTTTAAGATTGCAGGAAATATGAAGAAAAGAATTTGACACCAATTCAAGCTTGTAAGTTCTTTTATTTTAGTTTCGAATATCCACTATCCTTTCTCATTTCCTTGTCACTCGAGGGAGAGCAACATCTAAGCTTGGGGGAGTTGATAGCTATGAGATTCGACACATTTTTTATGGTTTCTATCGATGGTTTTCATTTGGATTTGATGGTTTTCTAACTTTACCTAACGCTAATACTTCGGTAGAGAAGAAAACTTGGTTTTTAATGTGTGTTTCAGGTTCTGAACATCAACAGAGGGATTTAATAGCAAAAACACAATATTCCGTAGCTTCTATTTTTCCTAAAGCTAATGAACCGAATGGAAGAGACTCACTTTGAATAAATAATAAAGAAGGAACGAAAACAAGGAAGTCTATTTTTGGAAGCAATCGAGGGGAGTTTACAGAAGACTTAACGAGCAACTATACGGCAGGAATATTTTTTTGGCCATGTAGTTCCCGCAGTATAGCTGCCATATCCTTTGTATTATTAAAAGGGACAACTTTCGTGAAGAGGTAGAGGACGAAAACAGAACACATGAGCCGCCATCCGATCCAGAAGAGATCCGAAGAAGAAGGGGAAGACGTTCTTCATCTCGCTCCACGATCTTCGATCTCCTAGACACCACACCTCTATAGCCATCACTTGTACTTGAGAGAGAGAGATCTCCACCTTGCAAGACTATGGTTTGAGATTGCTCTTCCCATCTTGAATTGTGTTGGATTGATTTCTATTTCTTATTGTGGATCTCCATTTTAATATCAAGAAGAACTCCCTTTGACGAGGTTGGATCTCGTCAATGCCCATTGTTATGGACTTGGGTTTTGGAGAAGATAGGGATACTGGAGATCGTGGCACGGTTAGAAAACAAGCAACACGGGGACACAAGGTTTACCTAGGTTCAGGCCCCGGAGGGAAAACCCTACTCCTGCTTGTCTGCTCTTGATTACGGCGGAACCGGTGATTACAGGGATGCGCAGATGCAATCTGGCGTGGAGGTGTGTATGCGAAAATATGAGTCGAGATCTAGGTCGTGCCCTCCTAGCCTTTATATAGACTTAGGCAGGTCCCGGGCATAGTCCTAGTCGGTTACAAGTTCTAGGGTTTTACCCCTTTGAATTTCCTATCTACACTAGTCTTGCTCTCCAAGGATCCGAAGGCGTCATGGGCCTTGGCCACCCAAAAATCGTCATGGGCCGGCGTATATCTACCATGGGCCTTCCTTAGGCTGGACCAGGTATGCTGAGACCACGTACCCGTAGGGTATAACCATGTCAGTAGCCCCCAAGTGATTAGTCGAATTGTAGATTCGGCTGAGGACTCTTCAATCTTTCGGGTGCAACTATGTATTAACAGTATGTGTGTAGGGATTGTTGATGCGTGTGCCTGACTCGCCCGATAGATCAGGGTCAGTTAATTGTCTTAGGACAAAACAACACGATCTTCCTCAGGTTCGAGTCCCTCAACTCGAAACTGGAACATATGCTGGCGTAATTCGACTCAGGCCGCGGAGGACTTACAGGAGTGGAATTCCAGTGAATTTAATCGATGTACCCAACGCGTCCGTCGGGATTTTTCATCGCACCTGTTAGCACGGGTTTTTACTAGCAGAGCGCAGTCGTGTGTTGCCAGGCCATCAGACGATATCTGTAGGTCTTATCTTTGTGTCGCAGATACAGCATCTGAATGTTTGTCACCGCGGATGTGTTTCGGGTGGCCAAGGAGATTGTTGCTCACTCAGCGTTTTTGTTGGGGCAAAGTTGCCGAAAAGTTTTTGCATGCTGATCCGAAAGATCGCAGTCGGAGTTTTCATAGGGTGCGCGACCAGCGCTCCCTATGGGAGTAGCCCCCGTGTGTCTGTTCGAGTCGTAGACTCGAGCGGAGACTTTAATTCAAACATTGTTCAGTTGTTAAGTCCGTAGGACTCAAAAAATTTCGGATGATTAAATCCATCCTCCCTATGGGAGTAGCCCCCGAGTCCGTAGTGGAGTTGTGGACTCGACGTAGGACTCGAAGAAATAGTTCGTTGTTATTCATCTTTCAGGTGCGCGGCCAGCGCTCCTAATAGGAGTAGCCCCCGAGTATTTAGTCGAATCGTAGATTCGAGTGAGTACTCTTAGATTTGAAGCCAAAGAAGTTGTAGTTGTTGCGAGTATAGCTTTTGATGACATCAGTGCTGACGATCAAATGACCTCAAGCGTCTACTGCGCCAGAGATGATTTGACAGGACGAACGTGGGTCCCACGGTGGAGTTGCCATGGCCAGGTTGATCTGTCGGGTGATTTTCTTTTGCACCCTATTCGTAGGGCGCCCCTTCTGGATCATCAGTGCTCCTTTCGGCGGGGGATACCCGTTCCCAGCGTTGTTCTGTGCTGGTGCGACCGGTTGGTTCGGGCCTCCTACAGGTGGCGGTGGAGGAGCTCCATGTGCTATCTCACCTGGCGCGGGTGCGTTTCCGAACGCAGGGATTGGAGCTTGCTGCCTCATCTGCACCATGCTTTTGCGGAGCTTCTGGAACTCGCGGCAATCCTTGAGCATGTGGCTCGCCTTATTTTTGCCGTCCTGCTTGTCGATGTAGAAGTGGATGGTGCATGGACCCGAAAGCTTTTCGTATGCTGAGGGTCCGTTATCGCGGTCGCGGCGTTGCCACGACTGCGCTGGGCGTCCTCCATCGCGGAAGTTTCCTCCGCGGTATCCTCCGCTGTTGCGGTTGGCGTCGTTGCGGCGATCGGCGTAGCCAGCCGCGACCATGTAGGGTCCGTCGCGATCATCATAGACGCGCGATCTTCTCTTGCTACGGCGTTCTCGCCGTCGACCATAGTCGTCCTCTTCTTCCGATTGTGCTCGGTGAATGGAGTCTTCTCTGTCAGCCCACCTGTTGGCGATGTCCATGAGGTGATCGAGCGTTTTGGGTTTGACGCGCCCAAGTTCCTCCTTGAAGTCTTGGCGCTTGACGCCGTCTCTGAAGGCGTCGATGGCCCTCTCTTCGGAGATGTGGGCTACGGAGTTCTTTGTGTTGGACCAGCGTAGTATGTACGAGCGAATGGATTCGCCCGTTCGCTGAGTGCAGGCTCGCAATTCTTCGGTTGAGGCGGGCCTTTTGCTGGTACCCTTGAAGTTTCGGATGAAGCTATAAGCTAGCTCATCCGAGCTTCGGATGGACCCTGAGGATAGGCTGCTGAGCCAGATCCGGGCTGCGCCTGTCAGCTGCAGCTGAAGGCATTGCATGGCGGTCTCCTTGTTTCCACCGTGCAGTTTGACGGATGATAAGTGATCGCTGAGCCAAGCCTTTGGGTCTTGAGTGCCGTCGAACTTCGGAGTATCCGAAGGAAGCTTGAAATTTTGTGGCATCCGTGTCCGCCGGACGGATCTGCTGAAGCATCGGGCTCCGCAGAGTTCTCCTTCGTCTTCGTCCATCTCGGATTCAGACGAGCATGCGCGCTTAGCTCGCGCTTTGTCGATTTTGCGCGGCGTGAGCACATCTCTGGCGTCGTAGTCGCGGTCACGGCATCACGAACTCTTCTTCCTTCGGGGAAGGTCATGTTCCTCCTCTTCGGATGAAGGGGTGGGGCTGCGGTCGAACCTAACCAGAGCTTTCTTCTTTGGCTCCTTGGGAGCTTCCTGGTGGAGCGCGGCTCCAACGAGTCCGAGTCCGGTAAGTGCGGACTTGTGCATGGCCCTCTTCGGGTCCCCCTCGGGAGGTGGGTGGGTCGCGATATACTCAGTGGCTGCCATGATCGCAGCCTGCGGCGTTTTCGGGATGACGTTGCCGTCGGCGTCCATCTCCATGAAGGATGTGTGGAGAGTTCGCGTCAACTCGCGGCGCTCCTGGGGATCCATGTTCTCCATCCGTGAGCGGTGCTTGTTGCCTGGGTTGGCGTTCGAGCAGGAGCCGATGCCCATGGCGGAGAGTGCGGCTCGTCACACGCTGGACTCTAAGGCTGCTTGCTTGCATTTGTCAAGAACCTCTTGCATCTTGATCTTCTTCTTGTGCTCCTCGATCAGGAGCAGGTGGTAGGCCATCAGCATATCCCGCGAGGCGTCTGTGGGCAGTACTATGTTGCCTGCCACGGCTTTGCGGACCTGGGTCCATCCTTCTTTGCTAAGGCGGATGACGTGGCCGCCGTTGTTTTCCCCTTCGGGTGGGGGAGATTGGCTTCTTCTGTTCCCACCGTTTTGTTCTGGCGGGTTGGGTGTTTGCTGATCCACGTCGCTTTGGATAACTGCGGTGCATTGGTAGCGCTCGTAGATTGGCCCGCTGCTGTCGCAGCTTTCAGATCCGGAACCGTAGGTCCCTGCATCCGATGGCGGATCGCACAGATCGGAGTTGCAGCTGCTGTTGTCGTAGGAATCATCTGCTGATGATGTTGTGCGTAGCACGGGGTGTGGGGCCCACGAAGCGGGCCTGATGGATGGTAGGGGCACCCGCTCAGGGAGGCGGAGGGTTCCAGTTTGCCCCACCTGGAAGCAGAAGCTCCCGAACAGGATTTCGAGTCCGTCGCCTACGGGCTCGAAGTCCTTCATATGGTGGCCGGTGAGTGGGCGGTGAAGTCAAAAGCGCCGAAGAGGAGATGACTCTCCGTTGCTGCAGAGTTGTAGATCGATCGGGTTGGGACCGTCACGATCGCACAATCAGCGCCCCCAATTCCCACAGGCGGCGCCAATTGACGAGGTTGGATCTCGTCAAGGCCCATTGTTATGGACTTGGGTTTTGGAGAAGATGGGGATGCTAGAGATCGTGGCACGGTTAGCAAACAAGCAACACGGGGACACAAGGTTTACCCAGGTTCAGGCCCCCGGAGGGAAAACCCTACTCCTGCTTGTCTGCTCTTGATTACGGCGGAACCGGTGATTACAGGGGTGCGCAGATGCAATCTGGCGTGGAGGTGTGTATGCGAAAGTATGAGTCGAGATCTAGGTCGTGCCCTCCTGGCCTTTATATAGACGTAGGCAGGTCCCGGGCATAGTCCTAGTCGGTTACAAGTTCTAGGGTTTTACCCCTTTGAATTTCCTATCTACACTAGTCTTGCTCTGCAAGGATCCAAAGGCGTCATGGGCCTTGGCCACCCGAAAATCGTCATGGGCCGGCGTATATCTACTGTGGGCCTTCCTTGGACTGGACCAGGTATGCTGAGACCACGTACCCGTAGGGTATAACCATGTCACCCTTTATTTAATTATATCGATGATGCTTTCTTCTCTCATGTGTGAGTAAGTTCCCTTGGGCGTGGAAGATGTAGGGGATTGGTGAGATGTGATGTGCCTATATAATTTCCATTAAGTTTGTGGTTGATTTTAATTACTATATTATGTGTGCTTAACTATCTGTGGGATGCTTAATGTATGTTGTTGAATTAAGGAGGTTGTGGGAGTGGCGGGGCTGCCAATGGTGTTTAGGTGGCGCCATTCATCGAGGGGAACGACCATGGGAAGAGAAACCGACAGGGGGAACCAACATGGGGCTGTGGTGGCCACAAAAGCTAGTAATGGGTGACGGGGACGGTCGGCAAGAAGATCCGGCCATCGTGGGGCTATGGTGGTGGATAGGGTGGCGGTAGGGGCGCATGTCATTGGGAGTGAAGAGGTCGAGGTGGAGGGGAAAATGGAGTGAAATCTTTTACTCCTCCACTGCTCGTAGGAGTAAAAATAAGATCCGGGAACATCGACTCCTAATTTTTTTTAGTCCTCTAAAGGTTTTTGGCTTTTGGTTAGGTCCTCATTAGAGGAGTAAAACCAGTTTTTATACTCTTGTTAGAGATGCCCTTAGTTTTGATATGTGCCCATAGAGCATGCCAGACAGCTCGGGATTCTAGGTCGAGCTCGAGGAGATGGCCATGGTGGGTGCACATGAAGTTATTGGGACCGTAGTTTATTATGATGCTTGATGGTTGCAACGACACAATGCTATTAGGTTCTGTAGGACGGCCAATGCTAAATGTCGGCTTATACTTGTGGAAATTGTAGAACCCTAATATTTTTCCGTTGTTTGATTTGACACTCTCGCGGGGTATATATAGACGTACAGGAGGGGGAGAGACTTGGAGTATAAGAAGTAGTATCCTAGTCTATCTCTAATTCCTTATACTATTCTAACATTCCCCCTCAATCATTGCGGGAGAGAAGCGGACGGTTGCGACTAGATTTGAAGTCTGTCGTATTCTCCTCCTTGTCATCATCAACTACGTCTCTAATGATCATGGTCAGCACCTAGGGATGGTGACTGCGTCCCCTTCTGTGCCTCTCTTCCCTCCCACAGTCACAGCAGGAGTATTGTGGACGCAGGTGATGACCCAGACGTTGTTGACTGGAGTTGTTGCCATTGTGTAGCTATAGAGGTTGTTGTTGTTGTTGTTGTTGTCAATGTCGAGGTAGCCGATCATGATGTAGCCGTGGTCGACGTGGGTGTGGTCGATGTCATAGTCGTCGTATGTTATGTGGTCTCCATTGCCATAGGCACAAAAAATGCCCGTTTTTATTGTTGTTGTTGACGGAGCTACAGTTGTGGACGTTTTGCACCTTATAGAGATACCATCGTGGCGTCTCTTGGATGCGGTCATAAGTGAGGCCACCAGTTTTTTCAGAACCGGAGGAACCCACCAAGCACACATTTTTTTGTCAAAAACGTATGTGCGATCATAGGGGCATCACAATTATGACGCCGGTTTGTTGATGCAGTCATCAGTATCGTGGACACGGCGGATGCCATCGTCAGGGTCGTGGACGCGGCCATGTCGTCGCCGTGCCTTGCAGTACATATACAGTCAGAGGGCATCATAGTTGTATTTCCATCATGTGAACATGTATAGCGGCCACGGCGATGTGTCGACAAGGATATTGATGAAGACCACATTGATGTAGACTTTGGCGATGATGTGTCGGTGACGAAGGAGTAGGCGTATCGACGATGATCGTCGCCCGAAGGCATCCCTTGTGGCGGCGATGGTGTCGATGCCGTCCTGCACGTGAGAAGTCGGTGAAGTCGTGTTCCACACTGGCCTAGCGTGTGGATGGAGTTGATGTTGCTTGTCCGTGGATGTGCTCGACGATGATATTGTCTTGTAGCCTGACGTAGTCGTACAGTTTGATGTCATGGGTCGGCTTGGTGCAGTGCAAATCTTGGTGTCGGTGTAGTCTCATCTCGAAGTATTGTAGATCTTGGTGTCGATGTAGTTATGTTTCGAAGTAGTGCATATTTTGGTATCGGTGCAGTCGCGTGGCTGGCACTAATTCTTGGAGCGCTTTGCAGATTAGGAACCATGCATGCAAATAATCATATTCATATGGGATTTGTGTCACACCTGCATCATCTGTTGATTAAGTACAGTATGCGGTGTAACAGGTAGAGAGCAGGAGTTGGGCTGTGTGAGTGTGTTGGGCCAGGAGTGGGCGTGAGCTGTAAGCGTGCGTTAAAGACTCAAACCCGAGCTGTAACTGGTATCGAAGAAATAGAAACTGAAAATGTATCTCACCCTCTCTCTCTCTCTCTCTGAATCCCATCTCCTGCTTGCTTCCTCTCATCTCAACCAAATTCCCCATATCCCTCGGTGCGATTCGATTTGTCTGATCGGATCGTGACAATTTGGTATCCAGAGCCACAATTTTCCACCACAAATTGTTTTTGCTGGTTTCCGTTGAGCTCACACCCTCTCAGTATCGATCTGTAATTCCGTGTGAACGGTGAGAATTCACTCCGGTGAGATCTCGTGAAATCCCTAGCTTGTCGGATCTACTTGGAGCGGTTCACGATGGTACCGTTGAAAGCTTCGGCTCAGACCCAGCGGGTACTATCGACGATGGAGGAGACGGAAGCAGAGACAAAGAGGATGTCGGAGAACATCATCAGGCGTCTCGATGATCAGGCGGTGTTGGGGGAGCAGCGGCATGATGTTCAATCGACGTTCAACGCCTAGGTCTCACACGAGATGCAAGGCGTGTGGTAACAACTCGAGGTGACGCAAGCAGATGTTGATGAAGCACGTCAGATTGCTTCTCCGTCAGGTTCAGTCTCGGCCGTGCGTTCCTAGGTGTTGGAGCCGCATCCTTCCGAGGCTAAGGCGTTGCCACAGGCGAGATCTCCAGGTGCTGCTAGTCACGCTCGGTTGGCCAACGACGAGCCACCTCTGATTTCCGTGCCACCAGCAGTCCAGCTCGTGCCGCTTCCACCAACGACAGTGCGTCCACTCTAATAGCTGATGTATGCCGTGGAACGGGAGAATTTCGTCAAGCCTCTAAAGCATGATTTTCCCCAATTCGACGGGAATTTTCCTAGTTTATGGATTGACATGTATGTCTCTTACTTTGAGCTCTACCGCACCTCGCCGCAGATCTGGGTTACTACGGCGTCTCTCTATTTGGATGGCCATGCTGCCATGTGGGGGCAAGCGGCTCGTAAGACTCGTCATACTACCACTTGGGAGATGTTTATCACATCACTCCGTGAAGATTTTGAACCAGATGAATTCGAGGTGCAGATGCATCGAATTTTGCAGTTCCGTCAGACGGGTTCAGTCACGGAATATAGGTTGCAATTCGAGACTTACATGTATTATCTGTTGGCATTGGATCCGGGGCTGAACATCAAGTTTTTCGTCACACAATTTCTGCTGGGGCTGAAACCAGAATTGGGAGCAGCGGTGCGCATTCAGGAGCCTACAAGTATCACTAGAGCAGCAGTCCTTGCACGTATCAAGGAGGAGGAGCTGGAGGCAAATCGCCCTCGTTTGAAGCATGCTCCGGCTGGACGTCCTCCCCTAGCCTTACCTAAACCTGGCAATGGTTTCTTAACTGAACCAAAACTAGACCATATCCACTCCCGTGAAGTTCGGAACTAAAACTAAATCACACCCACGATTTGTCCCGCGTAACCAAAACTGAACCAAATCGTAAGCTCTGTCCAACCAAACCATAACTGAACCACTCATCGATCTATAGGTTGAACCCGGTTCCTAGTTTTGGGTTGAAACCAAATATATAGGGAGACGCGGTCTTAGGTGGCAAGGCTGCAGCTGCTCACAGCTTTCGGAGGCAGAGAAGTAGCCGGCTCGCCATGGCGGCCGCTCTCGCGGCGCAGATGCAGTTGGTAAAAGGAAATCGCTGGAACCAATCGAAGAACCGGTTCTCAACCATAGTTCCTACTTGTTAGCGACCGAACCATTTAAGCCCATACCCACCTTTTATTTCCATAAAACCGAACCAAACTAAACTGATTACAGTACGAGCCCATAACAACCCGAACCAATAAAGCCTAGGACGGAAACCAAACTTTTTAAACCAGTTTATCAAAACCCATTCACAGGTTTAGTTACCAGTAGCAGAACCATGCCAGCAAGCTGTCGCAAGACTAGGTGGTGATGATTTTGGCAGAGAGAGGCAGCTCCGTGATTACAGGCGGGCAAATGGCCCGTGTTTCCGCTGTGGGGATAAATATTCGAGGGAACACCGATGCAAGCAACCAGTTCAGTTGCTTGCAATTCAGATGGGCAATTTTGGGGAGATGTTGTCTGACGAAGTTGTGTGTGCACTGGAGTTGCTGGACGAACCTGAAGCATAGCCTCAGTGTTGCATGCTGTCAGCACATGCTCTGGCTGGGACTGAATCACCTGCCACCATCCGACTTCCTGTCACAGTTGGGGACAAGGTTATGCTCTTGCTATTGGATTCAGGTAGCTCTCATAGTTTCATTAACATCAACTTTTCTCATTGCATTGGAGCCACTACAATACCAATTCCATCAGTACCAGTGAAAATTGTGAATGGCCAGTTTATTACTTATGACAGTTTGGTGCCTCAGTTAGAATGGAAATGTCAAGGCCAGGTGTTTCAGACTGATCTCATGGTGTTGGAACTGGGATCATATGATGGGGTGTTGGGCATGGATTGGCTTGCTTGTTCAGTCTATGAATTGCAACTAGCGCAATAAGGCAATTTCATTTGAGCACAAAGGGGAAACAGCCACATTACAGGGCATTACTCCTGCATATATTGATCCTCCGACTCAGATGGATGCCAAGACTTTGCTACAGCTTCAGGCCACCAATGCCATCTGGGCAATAGCAGTGCTGGACACTATTCCTACATCTTCAGATGAGTCTGTCGTTCATGTGTCAGTGAGGAAACTGTTAACTAAATTTGCAGATGTCTTTGAGGATCCCACAGGCCTGCCTCCCCATCGTCAGTACGATCATGCCATTGCAATAGAAGTTGGTGCTCAACCACCCAACACAAAACCCTATCGGTACTCACCAGTGTAGAAGGATGAAACAAGCTCCATGTCCAAGAAATGCTCAAATCAGGAGTTATTTCACATAGCATGAGTCCCTATGCTGCACCGGTGCTGCTGGTGAAGAAAAAGGATGGCAGCTGGCGTTTCAGCATTGACTATCGATGTCTAAATTCAGTAACGATCAAGAACTAGTTTCGACTTCCCATTGTGGACGAATTACTGGATGAAATGGTTGGTGTTGCATTCTTCTCTATGCTCGATCTGCGTGTCGGTTATCACCAGATTTGTATGTGCGAAGAGGATGAAGAGAAGACGGCTTTCAAGACGCATCACGACCACTTCTATTTTCGAGTGATGCCGTTCCGGCTATCGAATGCCCCGGCCACGTTCTAGTGAACACTATTTTCGTGGAATACACATGTAAGTTCATTATCATTTTCTTGGACGATATCTTGGTCTATAGTGCAACTCTACAGGAACACCAAGAGCATTTGCGTCTTGTTCTGAATCTTCTGCGGCAACGTTAGCTCTTCGCCAAGGCGTACAAGTGTTCGTTCGCACAGGCCCAAATTGAATATCTGGGCCACATCATTTCAAGCACCGGAGTTGCAAATGACAAAGAGAAGACTAAGGCGATGCATGCTTGGCCAGTACCAACTTCTGCAACCGAACTGCAGGGATTTCTGGGTCTCACGGGTTATTATTGCAAATTTGTGCCCTGGTATGGAATTTTTGCGAAGCCTCTGACACAATTGCTGAAGAAAAATGGGTTTCAGTGGAATGAGCACGCACAGCTGGCATTTGATCAACTCAAGGAAGCTATGGTGAATACTCCAGTCCTGGAACTGCCCAATTTCGATCGCCCCTTCTCGATCGAAACTGATACATGTGATACTGGCGTGGGTGCCGTCTTGGTGCAGGACGGTCACCCTGTGGCATATTTCAGCAAGGCATTGGGGGTCGCCTCTCCACTTATGAAAATGAATTCTTGGTTGTAATGATGGCAGTGGACAAGTGGCGCGCTTATCTACAACGTGGCCCTTTCGTCATTGTCACTGACCATAAGAGTTTCTGTAATTTAGGAGATCAACAGTTGGATACATAATTGCAGAGGAAGGCCATGTCCAAGCTGGTAGGGTTGCAGTTTCACTTCCAGTACAAGCATGGAGTGGATAATGGAGCCGCAGACGCTCTATCTCGCGTAGGCCATTTGCTCACAGCCAACGCCTTGTCTATCTGCCAGCCACGCTGGACACAAGAAGTAACAAATTCGTACGAAACTGACATCAAGGCACAAGAATTATTGGCCAGGCTAGCAGTGTTGTCTCCAGATGAGGAAGGATACATGCTACATCAAGGCCTGATTTCTTTCAAAGGACGATTGTGGATTGGGTCGAATACAGCTCTTCAAACCAAACTGATTGGTGCTATGCATCACAGTGTAGTGGGTGGCCATTCTGGGGCGACGGCTACTTATCAGCGAGTGAAGAAGTTGTTTGCTTGGACGGGGATGAGATCTGCAATGGAGGATTTTGTTCCACAATGCTTGGTTTGTCAGCAGTCGAAGCATAAAAATTGTAACCAGTAGGAAAATTACAGCCACTTCCAGTTCCGTTAGTTCCCTGGCAAGATATTTCAATGAATTTCATCACGGGTTTACCCAAGTCAGAGGGATATGATGTAATCCTAGTGGTGGTCGACCGTCTAACAAAATTCGCCCATTTCACTCCGCTCAAGCACTTGTTACGGTGGCTCACGTGGCTCTAGCTCTCTGGGACACTGTCATCAAACTCCATGGTGTTCCTCTCACAATTGTCTCTGATAGAGATTCCACCACCAGTGCGATGTGGCGCGAACTGATCTCCACGGCAGGTACCAAACTATTGTACTCGACAGCCTACTGTCCACATACGGATAGTCAAACAGAATGAGTCAGTCAGAGCTTGGAGATGTACTTGCGCTCTGCAATCCAGGATTCCCCAAAGAAGCTCCCGACCCATCCTCCTCCCGCACCACCCGTGTGGCGGCGCCGCGCCGCGCCGGGCGGCCTCCCCTTCCCGCCGAGCCCTCCCTCCCGTGGTCTCTCCTCGCCCCGCCGCCGTCCGGATCGTCACCAGGCAAAGACCTGGGGGCGTTGCGGCGGCGGCGTCCCTAATCTCGATCTTTCGGGAAGGCGGCGGCGTCCGTCCCGGCTGGTTTGGCGGTGGTGTTGCGGCGAGCGGCGGCCGGTGATCCTCGGACCAGATGGCGGCAAGCGGCGGCGGGGATCTGGGCCTAGCCGTGATCTGTCCCATACGTTGGCCTCGACGCCGGTGCCCAGGCGACCCGGGCCTTGTCCGTGACACTAGGGCGCTTGGGGCATCTACCCCGGCATCGTGGTGGTGGACTCCTCCGTCGGAATGGTCGGCCGGATGGACTTGCCGTCTTGCGGCAGATCCTGCTAGTTTCCGGCGGGTGGCGTGGGGGCTGCTGGCTCGGTTTCAATAAAGGAGGTGGTCCTGGATCCCTCTCAAGCCAAGACGATGTTCAGCCGGATGTTGGACTCCAATGATCTGGTTTTTGTGTCGTGTTCTGAAAGGCTCCGTCGGCGAACTCCATAAGTGCTACTATGCTGTGAGTTTGCTGGAAGGATTGAATTCGGTCGTACGCACTCATGTTTTACCCTGACCGTTTGGTTTCAAATAGTGTGTTTCGAAGCTTTGTTGGCTGTTATTATCATGGGGCATGTTCTCGTTCCACGGTGCTGACGGAGAAAGTCATGAAGACCGAGATCTAAGAACAGACAATGGTGGTTCGAGTCTGGATGGTGATGAGGAATTGGCTAGGTGACTTGTGAATTGGAGCAGTGGCATGCAAGTGGGGGAGGCTACACAGGAGAGGTTCATGGTCCTACCTCTCAGGGTGAAAACCCAGGGTTTGGTCTTAATTGGTTGTGCCTGACAATGGCGTTATTGAAGGTATTGTTTTGAGAGCGCGGACTTTTTTCAGGGTGAAAATCTAGATCTTTGATCGGGCGGTGACGGTGTTTGTGCACTGTTCCCTTCTTAGAGGCGTCGTTTTTAGAGAAACTGGACTTCTGGTGCTGTCTTGGTGGTGGTAGTATTGTTGTTTCAATGAATGAGTCACTATAGCGGGACTTTTCTTTTTTGTAATTTTTCTTTCTTTTTTTTTGGCTGTGTGCATCCATGTAGCCACTAGGGCAATGCATTCTTGCAGAGGCCGGGTGTAATTGGTATCATCTGATATTAATATATGCTCCTTTTCAAAAAAAAGAATTCTCCAAAGAAATGACGTCGTTGGCTACCAGCAGCCGAGTTTTGGTACAACTCCAGTCATCATGCATCATTGAATTGCTCTCTATTTAAGGCGCTCTATGGACGTGAACCCAATTTAGGTGCAATGCTTCAGTGGGATGTCGGATGATGCAGCAATCTCTACAGAAGACATGTACTGGATTGATCACACGGCATATCTCCGTGCTCAGCTTCAACGTGCTCAGAATCGTATTAAGAAGAAGGCTGATCGCAATAACTCTGAGCGCACTTTTGCTGTGGGAGAGCAAGTGTTGTTGAAGCTGCAACCATATGCACAGATGACAGTGGTGAATCGACCGTGTCGGAAACTGGCGTATAAATACTTTTGTCCCTTTCTAGTTGCTGAAAAGATTGGTGACTTAGCGTACAAATTGACGCTGCCTTTGAATGCTCGTATTCACCATGTTTTCTATGTGTCACAGCTCAAGCCATTCATGCCAAATTACACTCTAGTTTTTGGCGAGCTTACGTGACCACCGGATCTGACAACACACTCTCTGATGCCAGTGGCAATCTTGAACATACTCGTATGAGTAAAAAGGGTAACAATTCAGTTGTGCAGCTTTAGGTTCAGTGGTCTTCGTTCTCACCTGATGCAGCTACCTGGGAAGATTACGAGGTGCTTAGGACGCGTTATCCATCGGCTGCTATCTGGCAAGGACCTTCGTCTCAAGGAGCGGCAACTGTCACACCTGCATCATCTGTTGATCAAGTACAGGATGCAGTGTAACAGGTAGAGAGAAGGAGTTGGGTTGTGAGAGAGTGTTGGGCCAGGAGTGGGCCGTGAGCTGTAAGCGTGCGTTAAATACTCGAACCCGAGCTGTAACTGGTATCGAATAAATAGATAAATAGAAACTGAAAACGTATCTCACCCTCTCTCTCTCTCTCTCTGAATCCCATCTCCTGCTCCTCTCTTCTCACCCAAATTCCCCAGATCCCTCGGTGCGATTCGATTTGTTTGATCGGGTCGTGACAATTTGGTGCCACGCGTGGCCTTGGTTTGATTCCCGTGCATCTGCATGTGTTGTAGATGCATCTCGTACCGGACCTGGTGGCACCCTGCATATCTTCCGGCCACACGTGTGTCGTGTTCCTGAACGGGGCTAGAGTCTTCGGGTCATGCGACTGCGTGTCTCTCGTACCATCTGGGTCCGTTGATGCGGGGTGTGAGCTCCCGGCTGAAGGTACCGATGTCGATGAGTGGACGAGGCGCTGGATGTGCCAGGGAGGTGCGGCTGGCAGCCGATTTCTGCACTGTTTTTCATCGGATGAAGGTAGCGAGGATCTAGGGATTTATTTGGTGGCTAATTGAATCTAATCTAAAATTAGGAAATTGCAAAAATTAGATCTAATCTACTCCATGGAACCGATCCAATCTTTGATCGAGACCAGGTGCCACGTCCCTAGGAGAAGATTAATCTTCCCGAGGAAGGCGTGATAGGAAAGTGGTGAAAGAACCTAGGATTGCGCTTTGATGCTAACCGCTCTAATACCACGTAAAAATTATAGAACTCTAATATTTTATCGTTGTTTGATTTAACCCTCTCGCAGGATATATATATAGACTACAAAAGAAGAGAAACTTGAAATATAAGAAAGAAATAGTATCCTAGTCTATCTCTAATTCCTTGTACTATTCTAACAATACTCAAGAAAGGCGTGAAAAATATGATGTTTTACTAGGAGATGTGACGAGGTGTCATGCCGTACCCTTGACGGGACAATTTCATTTACTAATCGATTAAAGGTATTGCTACAGACTATGTTATACGTAGTGTAGTATTGTTGATCGAAATTACTATAGGAGATAATAGTAGTATTTTCTTAGGATAAAAGAGGCGACGGTTGGTGAAATTAGTGTGAAATAATTATGATCATAGGGTAACTACCGCTAGGATATTATAGCATCTCCACTCGGCTACCCAGTACGTCGATCCGACGCCGAATTTAGGTCCGGACGCCGAAAATCGGGCCAGTCGCGTACCTAGGAACCTATTTTCGTCCGGATTTGAGAGAACTTTGATTTGGGCTTCCCAGGCCGTACCTAGGATTCCGGGAACGTCCTAGGAACGTCGGACGCAGCGAAAACGGGCGTGGGCCAGCTCTGTCGGCGAGAGAAGGCTGAACTCCCACCACTTCGCCGAGCTCCCGCCCTTTTCTTTATCCCCTCCCGCCTTTCTTTCCCATTCCCCCACTCCCGCCACTCCGCCGAGCTCCCGCCCACCATGTCGCCCAAGAGTTTCGTCCAATCCAGATCGATCCTCGACGAGGCTCCGGCGGAGAAGAAGGCGAGGAAGCCGAGAGCGCCGCCGAAGAAGCCGGAGGTGTAGGGGTTCGTAGCATGGAAAACAAAAATTTTCTATCGCATACAAACAAACAAGCCAAGATCTATCTACTAGATTGTAGCAACGAGTCGATGGAATAACTCACCCTCGAAGATTCCAAAGTGTTTAACGAGAGCAGATTCTCGTGGGTGATGTAGTCGTACTCTTTCCGATCTCAAGATCGCGTAGACGATCCTTCCAGCGCCGCGTTCCCGCAGCGCTCCCGCAGTCGGTCACACGTTCGGTACTCGACGAAGACCTTCCTCTCCCTTGTTCCAGCAGGCAGCGGAGGTTGTAGCACTCTCCTCACGATTCCGGCAGCACAACGGCGTGGTACCGGAAGTAGAGGGGAGATCCCGCAGGGCTTCGCCTTAAGCCGGTGCGAGTATGGCGGAGCTTATGAGAGAGGCTATTAGTGGTCTAGTAATTAGACACACCAATTAGAAGGCTCTAAACCAATTAGAAGGCTCTAAACCGAATAGCTCTAAACCGGGGTCTAGATCTAGGGTTTAGTTTAGAGGATAGGAAACTTGTGTGTGTAGGAGGAGCCCTGCCCCTCCTTTTATGGGAGGGGGGTCTTGGCGCGCCAGGGGAGGGAGGGAGTCCCTCCCCAACTCGTCCTTGGGCTGGGCGCCGGCCTGGAGGAGTCCAACTCCTCCTCCAAGTTGATTCCAACTCCTCTTGCTTGTTTCCCACAGTTTCTTGTTTTAGCCGTTTGACTTTCAAACTGGACATTTGACTTTTCTGTTTTAGGATTCAATTTAATCCTATATTTGGGACAGCAAGAACACTTAGTACATGATGCAATCATTCCAACATGCAATGACACATTCATGTACCCTTCCCCTTCCGGAGTGCCGGACATTCCGGGACCTTCTAGAATGTTCCCGATGAAAACACCGGAACCATTCCCCAACTCCGAAACGGGACTTTCCTTATATGAATCTTATTCTACGGACCATTCCGGATCACCTCGTGATATCCCGGATCCCATCCGAGACTCCGAACAACATTCGGTCTCTTTCTCATAATACCATAACTACTCAAACAACGTCGAATCCTTAAGTGTGTCTCCCTACGGTTCGTGAATTATGCGGACATGATCGAGACACTTCTTCGAACAATAACCAATAGAGGAATCTGGAAATTCATATGGCTCCCACATATTTCTACGATTACTTTGCGATCGAATGAACCACTTACATACGATACCAATTTCCCTTTGTCTCACGATATGTTACTTATCCGAGGTTATGATCGTCGGCATCTCTGCATACCTAGTTCAACCTCGTTACTAATAAGTACTCTTTTCTCGTTCCCGTGATATGTGATCCCTTGTGACCCAGTCACATGCTTGCAAGCTAATTGGATGACATTTCACCGAGAGGGCCCAGAGTATATCTATCCGTCATGTGGATGGACAAATCCCACTCTTGATCCATGTGTTTCAACCAATACTTTCCGAACACTCAATGCCACTTTTATAGCCACCCTGTTACGGTGTGGTGTTTGATGTCATCAAAGCATCCATCCGGTAAAGGCGATATGCATGATCTCATGGTCGAAGGAATTAGGTTACTATGTATCAGAAAGCATATAGCAATTTGAACTATTGAAATGACTTGATCTTTATGCTACGCTTATCTATAGGAGTATGTCCACCATATCATTCTCCTAATGATATGATCTTGTTGTTGATAACATCTCAATGTTCATGATATGGAAACCACAATCATTAATCAACCAACAAGCTAGTGAAGTATAGAGGCTATACTAGGGACTTTAAATTAAGTTTACAAATCACACAAGTATTAATGGTTTCCTTGTTAATACTATTATAGCATGAATGTAAACATTTATCATAAGTGTGAAGATATGATAATAACCACTTTATTATTGCCTCTTGGGCATATCTCCAACAGTCTCCCACTTGCACTAGAGTCAATAATCTAGTTTCGAACCTTTGTGTATATAACACCTATGGCTTTCCAGTGTTGTATGTACACGATTGCTAGTGGTCAACTGATCTCCGGATCTGACACTTCCAGGTCCGTGTGTAATTGCATGTCTTTGCGTCTCTACGCATCACTCATTCTCTAATGAGATGGCTTTGTATAAATTTAGTCTTTCGGTGTGACCTTTAGCTCTTTGGGGTTAAAACATGTTGATAATATTGTCGCACAATATATCTTCATAGTATTATCCCACTGTGAACTACACCTAGTTTGATAACAAACTTCTTGACACAAATGCCCTCTTTTGCTGCTATAATAGCAGTCATATACTTAGCCTTTTGTTGTAGTATCTGTCACAATGTCTTAACTTTGGAAATCATCCAAATCCATTATGGAACTCACTTTCCATTATATTGTGCCACCCTTAGTTTAGATTGAGATAAACTTAATTTGTACTTTGTGACAAAACTAGTATCAATGTAGTACTTTTACAATGAACTAATCATCTATTTGTCACTTCTACAAATATTATACTCTTAGTTCTTCCAAAAGATCATAAGAATATCCTTTACTATTGTCCAATGATCATCCTACGAATCATTCTGGTATATGCTCTCAACATTTAGAGCATAGGACATATCTGGATTTGTACATATCACAGTATGATTGATATAAATACTCTTTGTGATTTCATACATCAAGTATCAATCTATACTTGATTATTTGTTTCACTTTACCAAATGTCAATACACTTGAATATATCATCAACATTGAACTCATTCAATCCTTTCTGTGCGACAAGAACCTTCTCTTGTAGTTTCTATATTGAACTCATTCAATATCTTGTCTATGTACTTCTGGCACAACCATATTAGCGTCTATTGATGCCAAATATTTGGGTTTTGCCTAAGTCTTTCATCGGGATGAAATTCTTAATATGTGTTAATAAAAGATACATCTTTTCTAATCAACAATATGTCCCCCACATAATGTATTAGAAACATGTCTTAGTGCTCCCACTTAATTTCTTGCAAATGCAAGCATCTTCATTGTCTCTGATGAAATTAAACCCTTTTAACAGTTTCATCATAGTGAAGATTCCAACTCCGCTATGCTCACTCTAACCATTGAAGTTTGCATATGCTTTTAGCATCCTTTGAATTAACAAAACCCTATGGACCGTGTTATGCACATGTCCTAGGTAACGATTCTATTAGAAGAACTTGTTTTGTTTATTCAACTACCATATAACAAATTATATGTAGTGGTTGCTACATTAATCCGTCTAGACTAAATATCACTATGAAAGATCAAATCTTGTCATAGTCAACCTTTGAACATTGTTGTGAACTCTTTCCCAACATGTCGACTATTTCATAGATGTAAAACATCCATGTCTATTTCTTTATAGATCCAGACACAACTGTAAGGTCTTACACCTTTCTCGAGGGTCCTTCAAGTTCAAAACTTGATTTCTCGTGTATGGAACTATCACGGATTTTATGGCTTCAAGCCATTTGACGGAGTCAGGGCCCATCATCACTTCTTTGCATGTAGTCGGTTCATTATTCTCAAATAATGATTCAACCCTCAAATCTTGGTATTTGATTGTTTACCCGATCTACTTGTTTCAATAGGAACTTAGATCTCCGTGACCACAACCTTTGAGGCACGTGAGCCATGAGCATTGTTGCCGCCTCCGGAACACTTTTCGGCGCTGCGCAACTTTGCACATACAGCTAAGGTTCTTTTAACCTTATCAAAGTTCTATTGTCCTCCCACTTAACTTTTTCACGAAAAATTCCTTCCAAAAGAAACTTGACGTTCTAAGCAACAAACACTTTTGTCTCCGGTGTTTATGGAGGAATACTTAATAGTCATACAAAGACAGGTTCATCCGACTTTGGTTGCAAACATCTTTCTTATGCATAGCATACCAATGTTTAAGAAAGGACAACTTGGGTTTTATCCCAAACCATAACCTTATATGGTGTCATTTCAACGGATTATGATGGAGCTCTTTTCAGTGGAAAAACGGTAATCTCTAAAGCTTTTAATCTTTAAAATATAATGGCAGTTTTATAAATTATACCTTTGATCTTACCATGTCAAACAAGGTTTAATTACATATCTCGAACGCTCCATACACTTATGGTGTTTCGGGAAAATGCAAATCCACGGAACGATTCCTTAAATCTTAGGTATTATGCTAAACTTGTAATTCAAATATCTTCCTTTATGATCTTTATCATAAACTATTCATATTCTTGTTACAATGATTTTGCACTTCATCTTGAAAGTCTTTTGAACTTTTCAAATATTTCATACTTCATCCTTATTAAGTAAATATTCATATATTCACTCAAATTTTCGGAGAAAGCATATGAAGTTGAAATCCATCGCTCTTGACTACACATAATGGATTTTATACAACAATATGTACAAGTTCCAATAAGCTAGTCATTCGTTCCCTTTTGGCCTATGAACGAAGTTTCAATTATCTCTAGGAAAGTTTCACAAGCGTCATTTGATCAAAATCAAATAGACTCCAAAATTCCATCCATGTGGATTTTCTTCATGTTTTCTTTCCAATATAATTTAAACGGCGATGTCACTTCCTAAGTGATCTTTCAATCAATTTGTCTTTCGACATTTTTAGCACTAGTTTTATGGATGTGATGTCTCCAACGAGATTTGCGAATCATCCATCTTTTATGGATTACGGCAATTATTTGAACAAACCTTTTTGTTCTCATAATACCTGATAAAACAAATCTTTGAAGGCAAGCTTTGATGTTTAACGAGCAATACAATAACCCTTTATTTGTTCTCGATGAACATCATCACATATTCTTTTGCTAGTTACTTAGGCCATTGTAGTCCATGAATTGTGTTGTTTCGTATGACGATTCACACCAACAAATTCAGTATCAAATACTTGAGAACCACATTGTTTAATAAGCAAAGAATATAGCCATAACATGTATATCATCTATATACTTAAACTGAACAATTCTAGTCTTTTCTTTTCTGCCATATATTTATGAGATTCTCTTTCAATATTTCCTTTTCTATTTGAAAGAATCTATCAATATCAATAGTGGAGTCATACATATGACATATAGTCCAAAGCGTGTATAATTAAATACCAATGTCTTTGGACTTGCACTTTGAAGTAGATCACCATCATCAAATATTTGGTGTTCTTTCAAATTCCTTTCTTTAGTAATCTCTTGGTGTAGTAAACATTTTACCTACATCAAATATTCACCCTTATCATGGAATCGTCCATGATCAAGCTACTTTTAGCTTATAACGATGAATTATGAGTATAATGTTGCTATCCAAAACCTTTTGGAGGATTAGGACAACAAGTGTCTCCAACCTTTTTGCAAATTCTCATCAAATATGAGAACATGACTTTTGCCATATTATACTCTATCATGTTGCAATCAAAACTTCGTTTCAGATATCACAATATCTTCCACACATCATGGTTTCTGAAACAACTCTTTCAGATCCTAGATAACCTTGATATTAAGGGAATCCTTTGAATATCAAGAATCATGGATACAAACATGATACTTATATACTAACACTTGGAATTGTTACTCTTGATTTAATACTAATTATTAAACTTCATGGAGTAACCGGAACTTACTGAAAGTTTGCAATAGGACTTTTAAACTTTAGATTAACACTTAAAACAATACGATACCAGTTCGTAAAGTATCTAACCAGAATTCTATAGTTCTATCATCTCAATTAAAACTAAGCGCAAGGTGGTAAACGGATGCCAATGACTACAACAACTATGCAAATTCACTTTGATTTAGTTTATGATAAATTGAGTTCTAATTAATAATTAAATTAATCTAGGTGAACTCCCACTCAAAACAATATCCCTCACATTGTTTTAGTGATCACACGAACCAAATCCACCACATCAAAACCGATCATCACGAGAGTTGATGTAGCTTCAATGGCGAACAATCAACATGTTCATCATATCTACTATATGACTCATGCTTTACCTTTCGGTGATCCGTGTTCCTGAGGCCATGTCTGTACATGCTAGGCTCGTCAAGATCAAACCTTAGCTACCGCATAAGCAAATCTGGCTTGCTTACGTTGTATTCACCCGCGGAATCAAAGACACCCGATCATCACGTGGTGCTTTGAAGCAGCAAGCTTTGGCAACGGTGCATACTAAGGGTGAACACTTTAGAACTTGAAATTTATGTGCATGAGGGATCATCTTATAATGCTACCGTCGTCCACTAAGCAATACAAGATGCATAAAGGATTAACATCACATGCAATTCATAATATGTGATATGATATGGCCTTTCTTCTTTGTGCTTCCGATCTCCATCTTCAAGCACGAACATGATCTCCATCATCACCGGCATAGCATCAAGGTCAATGACGCTTCTTCATGGTTGTCGTCCACCAGCTTCAACTATTACAACTATTTTGAATAGACACGCAGGTCTTAACAGAAATTAAAGACAACCATATGGCTCCTGCCGGTTGCCAACTTACAATAAGGAACATTGCATACATCAAATATAATCACAATCATGGCCATATCACATCACTAAACACCCCTGCAAAACAAAGTTAGACGCCTCTACTTTCTTTGCATATTTTACGTGGTTTGGGGCTTTCAATAAGTGTCGTTCTAACTTACGAACAAGAACCACAACATTGATACTAGCATTGTTGATTACCCGTTGTAAATTGGATCTTAACTATGCTAGGAGAAACAGGCACCCGCAAAGCCACTTATGCAATACAAGTTGCATGTCAAACGTGGAGCAAGTCTCATGAACGATGTCATGTAAGGTTAGCCCGGGCCGCTTCATCCCAACATACCGCAAGATGCAAAGTACACAAAAAGCAATCCTCAATAAAAGCATCAACGCCCACAATGACCATTGTGTTCTACTCGTGCAACAGATCTACATATAGACACGGCTCTGATACCACTGTAGGGGTTCGTAGCATGGAAAACAAAAATTTTCTATCGCATACAAACAAACAAGCCAAGATCTATCTACTAGATTGTAGCAACGAGTCGATGGAATAACTCACCCTCGAAGATTCCAAAGTGTTTAACGAGAGCAGATTCTCGTGGGTGATGTAGTCGTACTCTTTCCGATCTCAAGATCGCGTAGACGATCCTTCCAGCGCCGCGTTCCCGCAGCGCTCCCGCAGTCGGTCACACGTTCGGTACTCGACGAAGACCTTCCTCTCCCTTGTTCCAGCAGGCAGCGGAGGTTGTAGCACTCTCCTCACGATTCCGGCAGCACAACGGCGTGGTACCGGAAGTAGAGGGGAGATCCCGCAGGGCTTCGCCTTAAGCCGGTGCGAGTATGGTGGAGCTTATGAGAGAGGCTATTAGTGGTCTAGTAATTAGACACACCAATTAGAAGGCTCTAAACCAATTAGAAGGCTCTAAACCGAATAGCTCTAAACCGGGGTCTAGATCTAGGGTTTAGTTTAGAGGATAGGAAACTTGTGTGTGTAGGAGGAGCCCTGCCCCTCCTTTTATGGGAGGGGGGTCTTGGCGCGCCAGGGGAGGGAGGGAGTCCCTCCCCAACTCGTCCTTGGGCTGGGCGCAGGCCTGGAGGAGTCCAACTCCTCCTCCAAGTTGATTCCAACTCCTCTTGCTTGTTTCCCACAGTTTCTTGTTTTAGCCGTTTGACTTTCAAACTGGACATTTGACTTTTCTGTTTTAGGATTCAATTTAATCCTATATTTGGGACAGCAAGAACACTTAGTACATGATGCAATCATTCCAACATGCAATGACACATTCATGTACCCTTCCCCTTCCGGAGTGCCGGACATTCCGGGACCTTCTAGAATGTTCCCGATGAAAACACCGGAACCATTCCCCAACTCCGAAACGGGACTTTCCTTATATGAATCTTATTCTCCGGACCATTCCGGATCACCTCGTGATATCCCGGATCCCATCCGAGACTCCGAACAACATTCGGTCTCTTTCTCATAATACCATAACTACTCAAACAACGTCGAATCCTTAAGTGTGTCTCCCTACGGTTCGTGAATTATGCGGACATGATCGAGACACTTCTTCGAACAATAACCAATAGAGGAATCTGGAAATTCATATGGCTCCCACATATTTCTACGATTACTTTGCGATCGAATGAACCACTTACATACGATACCAATTTCCCTTTGTCTCACGATATGTTACTTATCCGAGGTTATGATCGTCGGCATCTCTGCATACCTAGTTCAACCTCGTTACTAATAAGTACTCTTTTCTCGTTCCCGTGATATGTGATCCCTTGTGACCCAGTCACATGCTTGCAAGCTAATTGGATGACATTTCACCGAGAGGGCCCAGAGTATATCTATCCGTCATGTGGATGGACAAATCCCACTCTTGATCCATGTGTTTCAACCAATACTTTCCGAACACTCAATGCCACTTTTATAGCCACCCTGTTACGGTGTGGTGTTTGATGTCATCAAAGCATCCATCCGGTAAAGGCGATATGCATGATCTCATGGTCGAAGGAATTAGGTTACTATGTATCAGAAAGCATATAGCAATTTGAACTATTGAAATGACTTGATCTTTATGCTACGCTTATCTATAGGAGTATGTCCACCATATCATTCTCCTAATGATATGATCTTGTTGTTGATAACATCTCAATGTTCATGATATGGAAACCACAATCATTAATCAACCAACAAGCTAGTGAAGTATAGAGGCTATACTAGGGACTTTAAATTAAGTTTACAAATCACACAAGTATTAATGGTTTCCTTGTTAATACTATTATAGCATGAATGTAAACATTTATCATAAGTGTGAAGATATGATAATAACCACTTTATTATTGCCTCTTGGGCATATCTCCAACAGGAGGGCATGTCCTCCGCCGAGTGGGCGTCCAAGGAGCACGCCAGGAAGATCGCGTCGGACGACCGGAAGGGCAGAAAGGAGAGGGCGAAGCTCCGGAAAGAAAAAGAGGCGGCCGCGGTGGAAGAGCAGGCGATCGTGAGGGCGAAACAGGCGGCGGCGACGAGGTCGGCGTTGATGGCGGCGCCGTATCCCCCCCCCCTGGGGAAGCCAGGCAAGCGTCGGCTCACCGGCCGGATTCTTGCCGATCTCTCCGGACGGCTTCCAGGAGAGCCAGGCGATTGCTCGGTAGAGATACTCCTCGTCCCCCGAGTTCAACGGCGGGTTCAACCCCAACATGGTCTTCCCCTGCCCGGCGCCGTGCCCTCCTTCGGCCTTCAACGTGGACATCAACATCCCCTACTCCACCTCTCCGGCGTACGCAGGCCCCGCGCTGCGCCGCGGCCCACTACCTTTCGGCGGAAGCTCGGCGCAAGCAACCTACGGTGAGGCTGACGCGCACAACATGTTCGGCGGAATGTCGGTCGCCCTGCCGCCCGGCATGTCAGCCAAGACATACATGGAGGACATGATCGCCCAAGGCTCGGCCTCCAACCACCCCTCCTTCTTCATCGAAGAAAAGTCCCGGGCCGACACCGAGCACGACATCGAGTATCAGGATTTCGCCAACCTCGACGCCGAGGAGACGCAGGCCGATCCGACACAGGCAGAGAACGCCGAGGGTGAAGTCGTGCTGCTGGCAAAAGGCAAGAAGGGGAAGAAGAAGCCGGGCACTTCGGTGTCGGACACGCGGATCAAGTGCACCATGGCCGAGGACACCTGTCTTGCCGAAGCATGGAAAACGGTGAGCATGGATCCGATCACCGGTGCCAATCAGAATTCCGACAACTATTGGAGGCGCATGAAGCTCGCGTTCAACAGGCGTAGGCGAGGGGAGAAGGCTATTACCAACCATTGGGCGATCATCCACATTGCATGCAGCAAGTGGCACAGCTGCGTGGAAGAGGTGGAACACAAACAAGCTAGCGGGGAAAACATGGACAACAAGGTATTCACACACACTAGCTTCGTCGTGCACTCGTTTCCATTTTGACACACTTGACACACTTCCATTTTGCAGCTTCGTCGTGCACTCACTTTGTTTCAAGAGGACATGAAGACGGATTTCAAGTTCCACCATGTGTTCCAGGAGATCGAGAGCTGCGAAAAAATGGCGGGACACTCGCCTGAGCCTCTCCAAGAACAAGGATGGCGTGTACAACCCGGAGGCCCCTCCCGCTGCTGCCGGCAAAGGAAGGCCAGAGATCGGCCAGAAGAAGGCGAAGATGCTCAAAGCCGTCGGACCTCCCGCCGAGCGTCTCCAGGCTTTAATCGAGAAATGCATCGCCGACACAAGGGCGTACGCCGAGAAGAGGGCCGAGAAGACCGACGAGCGGTGGAAGCAGTTGATTGAGACCCAAGGAGAAAAGCTGGCCCTCCTCAAGGCTAACTACGCTGCCAAGAAGCGGAACACGGATCTCAAGTTCCTGATGGGCGGCGAGGACACGTCGAAGATGAGCTCGCCGGTCAAGGCCCGGTACATGGCGCAACGCCAGGCCATCCTCCAGGGCGAGATCACGCCTTCCGCTGCGCCGAATGCCCCTACGCCGAGCTCTGCTCCCACCTCCTCCAACCAGTCGGCGTCCGCCGGCGAGACGGTCGACCCCGTCGCGTCGACCACGCCGCAGGAGCCCGTCCCCATCGACGACTGAGAGATGGCCGAGTCATTTTCCCTATTCTATAATAATCTGTCGTTGAACTTATGGGTGTTAATTCTATTGAACACCTTTTGGCTGAGCTCTCACTGGCGGGAACGATAAAAATTCAAATATGTCGCCATTTTCTGTTTGCCTGGGAACTCGGCATGGGAACGCGAGTGGGAAACTCGGCGTTCCCAGGTCGAAAACGAGTTTCGTCCGGCCAAAAAAAGTCCGGATTTCGTCCTGGGTTCGCCCAACGAGTGGAGATGCTCTTAAGACCGGAAGGTTGTGCCGAAAAATTGCCATGGAATAATTAAAATAAGGAGATGAAAAAAATACTATCTAGACGTAGAGTAACTAACTACCGTCGAAAAGTTATGGCTAGAAAGGTGCGTTGAAAAAGTACCGTCAAGTGGTTAAAAGGGATGAAATGTTGGGTTTCGCATAAGGAATTAAAAAATTCAATACTACCAAGAACACGAGATATAGATCTAATAAAATAGATCTAGATGAACTCACCAAGTTATGTAGAGGAATATACCTGGTGTAGTTCGTTGATGACGATCACGTCGATCCCTGCTGACGAGGTTTGATCTCATTAATGCCCATTGTTATGGACTTGGGTTTTGGAGAAGATGGGGATGCTGGAGATCGTGGAACGGTTAGCAAACAAGCAACACGGGGACACGAGGTTTACCCAGGTTCAGGCCCCTGGAGGGAAAACCCTACTTCTGCTTGTCTGCTCTTGATTACGGCAGAACCGAAGGTTAGAGGGATGCGCAGATGCAATCTGGCGTGGAGGTGTGTATGCGAAAGTATGAGAGAGAGAGATCTAGGTCGTGCCCCTCCTAGCCTTTATATAGACTTAGGCAGGTCCCGGTCATAGACCTAGTCAGTTACAGGTTCTAGGGTTTTACCCCTTTGAATTTTCTATCTACTCTAGTATTGCTCTCCAAGGATCCGAAAGCGTCATGGGCCTTGGCCACCCGAAAATCTTCATGGGCTGACGTATAGTTGTCGTGGGCCTTCCTTGGGCTGGACCAGGTATGCTGAGATCATGTACCCGTGGGGTATAACCATGTCAGTAGCCCCCGAGTGTTCAGTCGAATCATAGATTCGGCTGAGGACTCTGCAATCTTTCGGGTGCAACTATGTATGTCAATAGTTCATGTGTAGGGATTGTTGATGCATGTGCCTGACTCACCCGACGAATCAGGGTCAGTTAACTGTCTTAGGATGAAACAACACGATCTTCTTCAGGTTCGAATCCCTCAACTCGAACCTAGAACATATGCTGGTGTAATTCGACTCAGGCCGTGGAGGACTTACAGGAGTGGAATTCCAGTGAATTTAACTGATGTACCCAACGCGTCCGTCAGGATTTTTCATCGTGCCTGTTAGCACGGGTTTTTACTAGCAGAGCGCAGTCGTGTACGTTGCCAGGCCATCAGATGATATCTGTAGGTCTTATCTTTGTGTCGCAGAAACAGCATCCGAATGTTTATCACCGCGGAGGTGTTTCGGGTGGTCAAGGAGGATGTTACTCCCTTAGCGTTTAATTGGGGCATAGTTGCCGAAAAGTTTTGCATGTTGATCCGAAGGATCATAGCCGAAGAATTTATAGGATGCGCGATCAGCGCTCCCTATGGGAGTAGCCCCCAAGTGTCTGTTCGAGTCGTAGACTCGTTGTTCCTCTTCAGGTCCGTAGGACACAAAAAAATTCGGATGATTAAATCCGTTCTCCCTATGGGAGTAGCCCCCTAGTCCATAGTGGAGTCGTAGACTCGACGAGGGAATCGAAGTAACAGTTCGCTTTCGTTCATCTTTTGGGTGCGCGGCCAGCGCTCCTGATAGGAGTAGCCCCCGAGTAATTGGTCGAGTCATAGATTCGAGTGAGTACTCTTAGCTTTGAAGCCGAAGAAATTGTAGCTGTTGCTAGTGTAGCTTTTGATTACGTCAGTGCTGACGATCGATGACCTCAAGCGTCTGCTGCGCCAGAGATGACTTGACTGAACGAACATGGGTTCCACTGTCTGACCTTGAATTGACCAGTCACGCGCGTCGTGGAGATAATTATGGCGTCGCCTCGATTTCCGCGCGTAGTGGACGACGTGTTAGCGACGGCTCGTTGTGATGCTGACACGTGTATGGCCAGATCCTGCCGTTGGCGTTAGGTCTTCTCGATGAACGGCTGTCGTGCATCGTCTTCGTCTTTATAATCATTGGGGAAAACTTCAATTTGTTTTCACCGCATCTGTTCTTGCTTTCACTGCTTCCTTGCGTTCTGAGAGATCTTGATGCGCTGGAATATTCCTTCACGTTTCCTTCGTCCATTATGCGCTCTCGCCGCCAGAGCCGCCGTACCGCGATGGGGAAGCCGAAGAAGTCGTCGTCTGCGGTTGGCACCAGCGCCGCCGGAGGGAAGAAAGGTGCCGCCACTACCCATGTCACCAACGGTGGCTGGCGGCGATCGGAGACGCGGGAGAGTGATCTCCGCCGGCTTCGCGAGCGGGGCCTGATCCCACAGGACAGGGAGGATGTTAAGCTCCCAGGCAATGAGGTAATCCCCCGTCCCCCCGTTGGGTATCGGGTTATGTTCCTTGCCTTCGTCTTGCGCGGATTTTCCTTCTCAGTCCATGACTTCCTTCGTGGACTGCTTTTTCTATACGGTGTCCAATTGCACCATCTTTCCCCCAATTCTATTCTTCACATTGCTTGTTTTATCACTTTCTGCGAGTGCTGGCTCGGTATTGAGCCGCATTTTGGCCTCTTCCGGAAACTTTATTCCGTGAAGAGGCAATCTGGTTCGGATGGTGTTTATCCCATTGGGGGTTGCATCATCTCCCTCAGGCCCAATATGCTTTTCTTTTCTTTTTCCATGTCCGAATCTGTCCAGTACTGGCGGAGGCGATGGTTTTATATCCGCGACTCCGTAGTCCCTGGGCAAGATTTTGGTCTTGTTCCCTTCGACCCCTCCCAGGAGATTGAGCCGAAAAGGTCTTGGAAAAACAAGATCTTGGATGGCGAGGTGGCGGATATAGAGGCTCTATATCGTCGGGTGGAGGATCTCCAATTGATTCCGGAGAAGGAAGTGAACGGGGTGGATATCATCCGCACCTTTCTCGAGCGTCGGGTGCAGCCACTCCAGGCTAGGGTGCACCCAATGTTCCTTTATGCTGGCCGGCGTGATCCGACGAGGGTTTCGGCTGAGAAAATCTCCCAAGGAGATCTTGACAGGGCCCTTCGCTTGCTGCTAAAGTTCAAGTCCGGAGAGGAAATCGCGGGGAAGTCGCTGACTCCTTCGTTTTCTTCTTCGCTTCCTGTTCCACAGGTGTGGATCCGTGCGCGTAGCGCTATTTTTCGACTGCATTGTTTTGTGTTTGTTTGCTAACAAGTTGTTCTTCTCCTGTGCAGAGCTTCAAAGTGTCGGGTATGTCGCCTCCATTACCCGAAGTATATCCGGATGCTCCGGACAATGATTTGGTGGATTCCATGTCCGAGCTGCCATCGACGCGATCTCCGGCTGAAGATGCCAACGAGTCAAGCGAGTACCACACTCGCAAACGATCGCGGAGCTCCAGCGAGTCTTCGGATGCTTCGACTCCTCCGACTCCTAGGAATCCTCTGTGTCTTGAGCGCCATAGTGATGGGCATGGAGGCTCTTCCTCCCCTATTCCTGCCATTCCTGTGCGGGCTGTAGCGCCGCACCCGCCAGCGAAGCGGAAGAAGGAAGAAAAGAAGGAAGAGAAGAAAGAGGAGAAGAGAGACGAGAAGAGGGTCCGAAGGACCCCTCCTGTATTCAACCTTAGCGAGCTTGACTCGTAAGTTTCCTCTGTACTGTCCTTTCTTTTCTTTTTACTTTGTTCTTGTACTAATTTATTCGTGTGCAGGCACTCTTCCAACGACTCCTCTAGCGACGGTGCTCGGGAGATGATGGGGGAGTCGAAAGTCGCGTCTCCTCCTCCTCAGACGGTGGCAACTTCTGAGGGCGCTGCTCCGAACCCTCCTCCGCCGGAGGTGCAGGTGGTTACGCCTTAGAATTTTGTTAGCGGACCTTCGACATCGCCATTGGATCATGTAAGTCTCCTGCCACGGGGAAAGCCCCCGCGCGTTTGTAAAAGATTTTTCTTGTTTTGTTCTCCGAGTCTCGGGGGGAGCCCCCAAGCGTTTTCGTGTGCTTCTTTTGCTGCTGTTCTTTTTCTGTTGGGCGTAGCCCCCGAGTCCTTTTTCTGACTGGTAGGTTTTCTTCCTGCAGCCTTTTGTACAGGATGCCAGGCGAATGGTGCAGGAGCACCTGGTGCTGGAGGCCAGCCTCAAACAGCTTCAAGGTATTGTCATGCCTTTGATATTTGCTTCTTCATGCATTCTTGTCCTGTTATCTGACACCTGTATTTTTTGGATGCAGAGGAGCATAACACCTCGCTTCGTGAGATCTATGCTCTCAAAAAGAGCCTTGGTCAAGCAGAGAAGAAGGCCGAGGTCGCCCTTGGTGCGAAGGAGCGCCTCGAGGTGGAACTGGCTACTGCGTCCGAGGCTAAGGAGCGCCTACAGCAGGAGGCCACAGACTGCGAGGATCAGCTTGCCACTGCTGCGGCTGCTCGTGAAAGAGAAGTGGCTGGCAAGCTCATGGCTGCTGCCAAGGCTGTTTCGGGTGAGTATCTTCTTTTACCTCTATTCCTTTTCTTGTCTATCTTCTTGGTGCTTTCTTCATTCCTTTTCTTTATTGTCTCAGATGCCGCAGGCATCGATTTTGATCGCAGCGCTCTGGAGCACGGGAGTGCTCTAGATGATGCTACTGCAGAGATCGAAGACCGCTGCAGCACCGTCGTCAGCTCACTTGACAAGGCCAAGGAGGTCCTTGACCGCTTCTACAAGGAGCTTGTCCCCCAGGGCGCGGCTCTTGATGATGTTGACGCCTTGGCGGAGGCATTGTCAGCCGAAGCGCCTGTGGCGTACAAGCATAAGCAGAAGGGCATCGGCGCGTCCGTCGGGCTGGCGATGGCCTTGGCGGCTGGAGCGGAGCTGGACCTTCCCTATATCACCTCCCGGATGCCGACGACCGCGGATGGATCCGAGGTAGCCTTCTCTACCTATTCTACTCGCTGTAAGCGATATGGGCCCAAGCTGATTGATCTGCTAGCCGAGTACGCGCTACGGCAGCAGGGGGAAGCCAAGGCGAGGCAATCTGGCTCCGAGGCGACTCAGGGCGCCGCATCTTAGGCGCTGTAGCTGTAGGATAGATTGTAATTTTCTTTTGCTGTAATTATGTTGAGGAAACAAAAAAATCCCTGTGCCACGTAGAGGCATTTATCCACTTAATGAATTTTGCTGAGTTGTGTTCTTTGCTTCCTGAGTGTTTATGTCCTTTTCTTTTCTGCTGCTCTAGGTTCCTTCGGGTGCTGACCCCGTTGACACCTCGCCTGCAGCGCGGCTATGGCCATCTTTGGATGATTCATCACAACTTGCTTTTCTTCGAGACCGTGTTCGTAGTCTTGAGAAGGAGTTGCTTGGGGTGCGTGGTCACGCCGATGTTTGGAAGTCCAAGGCAGATCGCGGTGCAGCCAGGGAGGAGTATTTGATGGCGGAGCTGCTTCGACTGTCTAAGCAGCCGCAATGTAAGTTGTTCTTTATTTTGAGCTACAGCTCGGTTCTTCGGATGCGTATGATTGGCTTGCTTCTTACTTTTGTGCGAGTATCGCAGGTGCTAACCTTGCTCCAAGGGAGGAGAAAGAGCGTGTTGCTGTTCGGGTCAATTGTTTGACTCAACAGGACATGGAAGCTGGCGGGTTCTTCTGGATGGATCGCGACCGTGCCATGGCTCTGGCAACGGTGCAGGATCGCGTTCACCAAGTATCGTGGGTGCTTCGTCAAGTGCAGACTTCGCTCTCGTCGGTTCTGCATGTGATGTTTCCTCTGGATGCTGTGCCAACAACCCTGTCCGGTCTTCTGTCTAGATTTCGGAGCGTGACTCGTGTCCAGGAATTGGTGAGGCAGCAGCTCGTCGCAGGGGTGAAGGTTGCGCTGTCCCTTGTTAGGCTACATCGTCCTGATGTAGATCTGTCTAATGTGGCGTTTGGGCCACCTCTTCGGCCGGACGGTGGCGAGTGGGATATGCGTCCGCATTATGCGGCTGTAAGGCAGTATGCCGAACAGGTCATAGATTTGTTTGAGCAGCGTGCTCAAGTTATTCTTCAGAATAGGTAGTACCTGTAAAAGAGATAGATGTAAATTTTGTATGTTTTGACTGGGCATGTTGTGCCCTTTGTTATAAAGGTTTGTGTGTTGTTTGAGCACGCAGTGCTTTATTTGAGTAGGTGTCCTTTTCGTTTACCTGACGTTGTCAGCTACTCAGGTGTACACGTGTGATCCTCGGTCGATGAAATTGTGAGGTGGGGGGAGCCCCTAAGTGCGTTTGTAGCATAAAGTAAAGTTGCAAATAGCGAACGAAATTTTGGGGCGAGACACTTAGCTTTATTTATGTTGTAATGGAGGAAGTACATTGTTCGGATGAATAGCCTTGGCTGAAAAGCCTTATTGAAAGTAAAGGGGTAGGTAGCTAGGGTAGAATCGTCGCAAGTGTGCGATGTTCCATGGGTTGGAGTATTCGACTCCGGACTCCACGTGCTTGAGGCGATAGGCGCCACCTGGGATGACTTCGGTGATAATGTAGGCCCTTCCCATGGTGACTCGAATTTCTTCGGTCGCTCTTGCTTGAGTCTCAAGACGAGGTCTCCTTCGACGAAGGACCTTGGGCGCAGCCGTCGGCTGTGGTAGTTGCGGAGACTCTGCTGGTACACCGCCGATCGGGCTGCTGCCACGTCTCTTGCCTCGTCGAGTGTGTCGACGACGTCTTCGAGTGCAGTCATGGATTCGGCTTCGCTGTAAGCGACGACCCGGGGGGCCTGGTGGCGTACTTCGGCTGGTAGTACGGCTTTGGCTCCATGCACCATGAAGAACGGTGTGTAGCCAGTGGAGCTGTTTGGCGTGGTACGCAAACTCCATAGGACGGATGGCAGCTCTTTCGTCCAGGCTCCGGCCTTTCTTTCGAGTGGGCTCATGAGGCGCTTCTTGATGCCAGCGCCGATTAGGCCGTTGGCCTTTTCGACCTGTCCATTCGTTTGCGGGTGAGCCACTAAGGCGTATGTGATGTTGATTCCGAGGCCTTCGCAGAAGTCTTGGAATTCTTTGGAGATGAAGTTCGATCCATTGTCGGTAATGATGTTGTGTGGTACGCTGAACCTGTAGACAATGGATTCGAAGAACTTGACGGCGGTCTTGCCCTTTTGGTTGGTAACCGGCATGGCTTCGACCCACTTGGTGAATTTATCGACTGCGACCAGGAGGTAAACGTGCCCGCCTTTTGAGGACTTTGGCAGTTTGCCGATCATGTCGAGGCCCCATTGAGAAAAAGGCCAGGCTATAGGTATGGGTCTGAGCTCTGACCCGGGTGCGTGCGGTTTGTCGGCGAATCTTTGGCACCCGTTGCATCTTCGGACGATGTCTTTTGCATCGCTCATGGCCGTTGGCCAGTAGAATCCAGCTCGTAGAGCTTTGGCGACAAGGGAGCGGCTGCCTGCGTGATGGCCGCAGATGCCCTCGTGGATGTCTTGGAGGATGGCTTTCCCGTCACCTATGGTGACGCACCTTTGTAGTACACCCGTAATACTGCGCTTGTACAGCTCGCCATTGATGATGGTGATGGCTTTTGACCGACGAGATATGCGTCGGGCATCCGTCGGGCTATCAGGCAGTTCTCCTTTATCCAGAACTGGAGGTATGGTCGTGTCCAAGTTTCTTTGACTGCCATGACCTGCATCAGGTTGACCATAGCAACCTCTGTGTCCAGTTTCTCGGGTCCTTCGTGTCCTTCGGGCAGCGTAGCCCCCGAGTGTTCTGCTTCTTCGGGTGATCCCTTGGGGAATTTCCGCTTGATGGATGGCACACAGATCTGTTCGAGGAACACACCCGGTGGCACCTTTGCACAGGTGGAGCCGATGTTGGCGAGTCTGTCGGCTTCTTTGTTGCTTTCTCTTCCAACGTGCCGAAGCTCGCAGCCGTCGAATTCTCCTTCGAGTGTGTTGTAGAGTGCGCGGTACGCGATCATGTTTTCGACGTGTGCGTCGCACTCGTTCATCGTCTGTTGGACGACAAGGTTGGAGTCACCGTAGATGACCAGGCGCGTTGTGCCGCAGATCTTTGCCATCCTCATGCCGTGGATGAGAGCTTCATATTCAGCCTCATTGTTGGAAGCTCGGAATTTCATCCGCAGGACATAATTCATCTGGTCGCCCTGCGGGGAGGTCAGTATGACCCCGGCTCCTGCTCCAGCTTCTCGTTTGGAGCTGTCGAAGTGCATCGTCCATGACTGCGACATGTCTGGGGTGTCTGGCAGCTGCAGCTCCATCCAATGTACAAGGAAGTCCGGGAGGACTTGAGATTTGATTGCGAGTCGCTTCTCGTAGACGATGTCCAGGGGTGACAGCTCGATGCCCCGCAGGGCCACGCGCCCTGTGGCCTCTGGGTTTTTCAGGATGCTGTTCAGGGGTGCCTCATTGACGACCATCACCTGGTGCTCCTGGAAGTAATGGCTCAACCGTTGAGCCGTCATGAATATGCCGTAGGCGAGTTTCTGGTAGTGAGGGTACCTCTGCTTTGTTGGCGTCAGTACCTCGCTGAGGTAGTAGATTGGGCGTTGGACCCCGTGGGTCTTGCCTTCCTCGGGTCGTTCGACCACTAGTACGATGCTGACCACCTGGTGTGTGGCTGCTATGTACAGCAGCAGGGGCTCGCGCTCCTTTGGCGTGACTAGGACGGGTGAGGTGGAGAGTAGCCGTTTGAGGCTTTCGAACGCATCGTCGGCTTCGGGCATCCACTCGAATTTATCTGCCTTTCGTAGCAGCTGGTAGAATGGCAGGGCCTTCTCGCCCATGCGGCTGATGAATCTGCTCAACGCCGCTATTCGTCCTGCGAGCTGCTGGACACCCTTGAGATTTTTCGGCTTCTACATTGCCATGACGGCCTTGATTTTCTTCGGGTTCGCCTCAATCCCTCGCTGAGAGATGAAGTACCCAAGTAGCTGGCCCGATGGGACGCCGAAGGCGCACTTTTCGGGGTTGAGCTTGATCCTGTAGCGATCGAGGTTGTCGAACGTCTCGTGGAGATCGTCGATGAGTGTTCTTGCCTCCCTGGTTTTGATGACTATGTCATCGACATAGACTTGAACGTTGCGACCGATCTGGTCCGTGAGGCATGCTTGCATGCATCGCTGGTACGTGGCACCTGCGTTCTTTAGCCCGAAGGGCATTGTGTTGTAGCAGAACACTCCAAACGGTGTGATAAACGCCGTTTTCTCTTGATCTTCGACCTTGAGCCGAATCTGGTTGTAGCCTGAGTAGGCATCGAGGAAGGAGAGTTTCTCACATCCTGCGGTCGAATCGATGATCTGGTCGATCCGAGGAAGGGGGAAGTGGTCCTTTGGGTAGTGCTTGTTCAGTGACGTGAAGTCTACGCACATCCGCAGGATATCCGTGTCCTTCTTGGGGACCATCACTGTGTTCGCGATCCACTCGCTTTCTTTGATCTCCCTGATGAAGTCTGCGGCGAGTAACCTGTTTATTTCCTTCCCGATAGCGTTGGCCCGTGGCTCGGATAGTCTCCGGATGGACTGCTTGACGGGCTTGGTGTCTGGAAAGACGTTGAGTGCGTGCTCGGCGAATTCCCTGGGAACTCCTGGCATGTCCGCAGGACACCAGGCAAAGATTTCCCAGTGCTCACGGAGGAATTCGACGAGCGCGCTTTACTATGCGGGGCTGAGGTCATTGGCGATCAGCGCCGTCTTGGAGGCATCCGTCGGATGGACCTGCACCTTCTTTGTGTTAACGGTGGAGTCGAAGGACATGTCAGGTGCGTTTTGTCGTGCGACTGGGGGTGCCCCATTGTCTGTCACTTCGCGGAGCCTTACGAGTTCCTCCTGCATGCCGAATGATTGGGAGATTCTGTTGAAATCCCTGTCGCATTGGTCCGATCGGGTGAAGCTCCCGTGGATTGTGATGATGCCTTTCGGTCCTGGCATCTTGAGTAGCAGGTAGTGGGACAGCCAAGAACCTTGCAAATGCTACACGCCCGAGGATGGCATGGTACTGTGATGGCCAGTCCACCACTTCGAATTCGAGCCGTTCCATTCGGAAATTGTCCGGCTTGCCGAAGATGACGTCGAGCCATATTTTGCCCAGGGGAAATATGCCCTTTCCTAGGACAATGCCGTGGAACGTTGTATCTGATTGTTCCAGGCTGCAATGTGGGATCCGCATTGCTTCCAAAGTACTTGCGAACATCAGATTGATGCCGCTGCCGCCGTCCATGAAGACGCGACTCATCTCGAAACCTCCGATCTGCGCCTCCAGCACCAGGGCAGCATGACCTGGGCGAGGGATCTGACAAGGGTGATCCGAACGACTGAACGTGATGTAGGACTCCGATCCACTGAGGTACTCAGGGATGGCGGGTGGAGTTGCCATGGCCAGGTTGATCTGTCGGGTTATTTTCTTCTGCACCCTATTCGTGGGGCGCCCCTTCTGGATCATCAGGGCTCCTTTCGGCGGGGGATACCTGTTCCCAGCGTTGTTCTGTGCTGGTGCGACTGGTTGGTTCGGGCCTCCTACAGGTTGCGGTGGAGGAGCTCCATGCGCTATCTCACCCGGCGCGGGTGCGTTTCTGAATCCAGGAAGTGGAGCTTGCTGCCTCATCTGGACCATGCTTTCCCTGAGTTTCTGGAACTCGTGGCAGTCCTTGAGCATGTGGCTTGCCTTCTTCTTGCCATCCTGCTTGTCGATGTAGAAGTGGATGGTGCATGGACCCGAAAGTTTTTCGTATGCTGAGGGTCCGTTATCGCGGTCGCGACGCTGCCACGACTGTGCTGGGCGTCCTCCATCGCGGAAGTTTCCTCCGCGGTATCCTCCGTTGTTGCGGTTGGCGTCGTTGCAGCGATCGGCGTAGCCGGCCACGACCATGACGGGTCCGTCGCGATCGTCGTAGACACGCGATCTTCTCTTGCTACGGCGCTCTCGCTGTCGGCCGTAGTCATCCTCGTCCTCCGATTATGCTCGGTGGATGGAATCTTCGCCGTCAGCCCACCTGTTGGCAATGTCCATGAGGTGGTCGAGTGTCTTGGGCTTGACGCGCCCGAGTTCCTCCTTGAAGTCTTGGCACTTGACGCCGTCCCTGAAGGCGTCGATGGCCCTCTCTTCGGAGATGTGCGCTGCGGAGTTCTTGGTGTTGGACCAGCGTAGTATGTATGAGCGAATGGATTCGCCCGTTCGTTGAGTGCAGGTTCACAACTCTTCTATTGAGGCAGGCCTCTTGCTGGTGCCCTTGAAGTTTCGGATGAAGCTATAAGCTAGCTCATCCCAGCTTCGGATGGACCCTGAAGATAGGCTGCTGAGCCAGATCCGGGCTGCGCCTGTCAGCTGCAGCTGAAGGCATTCCATGGCAGTCTCTTTGTTTCCACCGTGCAGTTTGACGGATGATAAGTGGTCGCTGAGCCAAGCCTTTGGGTCTTGAGTGCCGTCGAACTTCGGAGTATCCGAAGGAAGCTTGAAATTTCGTGGCATCCGTGTCCGCCGGACGGATCTGCTGAAGCACCGGGCTCCGCAGAGTTCTCCTTCGTCTTCGTCCATCTCAGATTCAAACGAACATGCGCACTTAGCTCGCGCTTTGTCGATTTTGCGCTATGTGAGCGCGTCTCTGGCGTCGTAGTTGCGGTGATGGCGCGAGCTCTTCTTCCTTCGAGGAAGGTCATGTTCCTCTTCTTCGGATGAAGGGGTGGGGCTGCGGTCGAACCTGACCGGAGCTTTCTTCTTCGGCTCCGTGGGGGCTTCCTGGTGGAGCGCGGATCCGACGAGTCCGATTCCGGTAAGTGCGGACTTGTGCATGGCTCTTTTCGGGTCCCCTTCCGGAGGTGGGTGGGCCGTGAGGTACGTAGTGGCTGCCATGATCGCAGCCTGCGGCGTTTTCGGGATGACGTTGCCGTCGGCATCCATCTCCATGAAGGATGTGTGGAGGGTTCGGGTCACCTCACGGCGCTCCTGGGGATCCATGTTCTCCATCCGAGAGTGGTGTTTGTTGCCTTGGTTGCTGTTCGAGATGGAGTCGATGCCCATGGCGGAGAGCGCGGCTCGTCGCGCGCTGGACTCTGAGGCTGCTTGCTTGCGTTTGTCAAGCACCTCCTGCATCTTGACCTGCTTTTTGTGCTCCTCGATCAGGAGCAGATGGTAGGCCATCAGCAGATCCCGGGAGGAGTCTGCAAGCAGGACTATGTTGCCCGCCACGGTGTTGCGGGCCTAGGCCCATCCTTCTTTGCTAAGGCGGATGACGTGGCCGTTGTTTTCCCCTTCGGGTGGGGGAGACTGGCTTCTTCTATTCCCGCCGTTTCGATCTGGCGGGTTAGGTGGTGGGTTGGGCGGCGGGTTGGGTGTTTGCTGATCCCCGTCAGCCTGTATGACTACGACGCATTGGTAGCGCTCGTAGATTGGCCCGCTGCTACCGCAACTTTCAGATCCAGAACCGTAGGTCCCTTCGTCCGACGGCGGATCGCACAGATCAGAGTTGCAGCTGCTGCTGTCGTAGGAATCATCTGCTGATGATGTTGTGCGTAGCACGGGGTGTAGGGTCCATGAAGCAGGCCTGATTGATGGTAGGGGCACCCGCTCAGGGAGGCGGAGAGTGCCAGTTTGCCCCACCTGGAAGCAGAAGCTCCCGAACAGGATTTGGAGTCCGTCGCCTACGGGCTTGAAGTCCTTCATGGTGGCCGGTGAGTGGGCGGTGAAGTCGAAAGCGCCGAAGAGGAGGTGACTCTCCGTCGCCGCGGAGTTGTAGATCGATCGGGTTGGGACCGTCACGATTGCACAATCAGCGTCCCCGCTTCCCACAGACGGCGCCAATTGACGAGGTTTGATCTCATCAATGCCCATTGTTATGGACTTAGGTTTTGGAGAAGATGGGGATGCTGGAGATTGTGGAACGGTTATAAAACAAGCAACACGGGGACACGAGGTTTACCCAGGTTCAGGCCCCCGGAGGGAAAACCCTACTCCTGCTTGTCTGCTCTTGATTACGGCGGAACCGAAGGTTACAGGGGTGCACAGATGCAATCTGGCGTGGAGGTGTGTATGTGAAAGTGTGTGAGAGAGAGAGATCTAGGTCGTGCCCCTCCTAGCCTTTATATAGACTTAGGCAGGTCCCGGACATAGACCTAGTCGGTTACAGGTTCTAGGGTTTTACCCCTTTGAATTTCCTATCTACTCTAGTCTTGCTCTCCAAGGATCCGAAAGCGTCATGGGCCTTGGCCACCCGAAAATTTTCATGGGCTGACGTATAGTTGTCGTGGGCCTTCCTTGGGCTGGACCAGGTATGCTGAGATCATGTACCCGTGGGGTATAACCATGTCACCTGCAGGTAGGCGTATCCCTCCCAGTCGTGAGGATAAGTTCCACTCGATGTAGGATCGATGGTATGATCCCTCCTTAGGTTGCATGTTCCTAGCATCCCAATATGTACAGTGTTCCGTTGTCTAGAGTGTCACGCCTACGGTGATAATCTCGCAACCTCGTGGCGTGTGTATTATGCTGAAGCTCCGCGAGGGAGAGGGGGAGATAAAAGAAGCCACCCATACATGGGGAGCCATGTTGTGTCTGGAGGAGAGCCACAAGGGGGTTTATATAGGAAGGAGGGGAGGAGGGGGTGCCCTAGGGGACGGCAGCCAAGGTGGCCCTAGAGGCGGCAACCTCCCCCCACATGGTAAGTGCATTACCTCCCCGATCTCGTAGAGCATCCCCTTCCCCTTTTATGAAGATATGGGATCATATCCTCCCTTATTACAAGATATATATCTTCTCAACCAAGGAATGTATACTATTACCATATATAAGAGATATGATCAAAACCTCCCATAAGGGAGAGATATAATTGGAACCTTCCATATATAAACAACTATAAATATGGCAGGTCATGGGGCAGACCCACAAGACATGCGCCAACACAAGGGGGACTAGGCGCCAGCCATGAATGGCCCCAGGTGGCCCATGCGCCATCTCTAGGGTGAGTCTGCCCCTCTCCGATTAATCCTCCACCGAAACCTTTCTGATTCTCCTTTTCTTATCTGGTTTCTTTCTAATAAAGCCGGTACCTTGAATCTATATATACTTATGAACCTCATAATCATCACCGATGACTTCGGAACAACTTCCCTGAATTAGGTTATGTCACTGGAATTATTCCGATTTCTCTTAGTAACTCCGAATACTTTTTTGGTGTCTCTACATATTCCAGACGACTCTCTTAAGAATTTGACCTGGTCGTGTTAGGTAATATGCAGTCATGACTCCTGAAACTCTTTCGAATGAACAACCAACAGTGGAACCCAAACGCCCATGATGGTTCCTTTATATTACACGAATCATCAAGTGAACCCGTTTCATTATACAAGTGCTAATCTTTCTGCTTCACGATATGTGACAACACCGAGGCGATATGTCAGTATCCTCGTGATGTAACTATTGATCACTATATCCGTTATCCTCGTTCGTGTCTCACTCTTATTTACTCATACGTATTCCAATGTCTTTATGATCAACATCACAACTTGTCTGCGCAGACGATGAGTGACATTGTAATACCGATTTAGCATGGAGTATATCTCTCCATCTTCAGGAGGAGTATATCTCCCCATACATACTTTCGTGCTTATCTTGGAGTCGCCGATATGGCCACCTTTGTAGGTGGGGTTGGAAAAAACCAAGGACAAGCCTTCCAGCATGAGGGTATGACAATTGCATCATAATATCCACATATAGAACTAGTTTATATTATTATTTGCATTGTTATATCATTATTTATGTATTTTTTAGATGATTTTAGGGACTTTCCTATAAAGTACCTTGTTTTGGTAGTTTGTTTCCGAGAGGCAGAAAACCACCTTTTTCGTATTTTTCTATTTCAGAGACTTTCTAGACACGAATTAATTCTAAGAAAAATACCACGGAAGTTTTTCATCACGAGAAGGACATTGGGCACTAGGACCATGCGAGGAGAGCCATGAGGGACGAACGAGGCTAGGTGGCGCGGCCACCTTACTGGGTCACGCCACCTAGGCCCGTTCGGGCCTTGAGCATCGCCTATGCTCTCCCTTTTTACAGACACCTCCGCTTTCGCCATAAAACCTATCCCATATTTTCCCCATGATTTACAGAGGCGGCGGCAGAGGTGAAAGTCATCTTCTACTTCGGGAGTGGGCAGATCCAGCTGCTCTGAGGCCTCTAGAGGGAGGGACTCGAATCCATCGTCATCACCACTCCTCATTGGCGTGGGAGGGGGGGCGGCTTCTCCATCAGCACCCATGTCCATCTCGAAGATCAACATCACCCCCTCATAGTTTGTGATAAGATTGAACCCTAGATATTGTTTTAGTGCCTTCTGCATGATTGTGCTTGGTAACTTGTCAATATTTGGTGGTAAAGTTATATTTTCAGATTGTGTTGTATTCCATATGCCACCGATTCATATCATGTTTCACCATTGTGAGTAGTTTCCCATGCATGTTTCTAAGGGCATAGGATGAATTGGCTATGACTTTTATATAGTATGCAATGAGTATTTGGTTAAGGTTTAATTTTTATTTGGTTCTATGATGGTAATATACGAATGTTGACTGCATATTACTTCACCTATATGTGGGCTCATAGGACTGCACCTTTAGTGTAATGAAGAGAGTAGGGAGGGACGGAATGAAGAAAACCATATCCTAAGACTTTGAGTTGCATCAGGGCGGTTCTAGATCAGGGACCTTGGAACTTTATATTGTGGTTGGACTTTATGTCTTAATTTCATCGTATTTGCATTTTTCAGAATTTTTTCAATTTATTAGTGGATGTACCTTTTGTGTTGTGGCTCCGGACGATCTGTCCATTATCCTTCCGCTTAAATGCAGGTTCTACTGCACTTACATGGATTAACTTACTTTGAGAAGTAAGACACATGAACAAAGGGCTGCTTGTGAGTTGTGACCAGAGAACCGAGCTACCCTCTCAGTTGTAGAACTTGACGAAGAGAGTTGAACACATAGTGAATTAGCTTGTTGAGTTCAGTTAAGACGGTGAACACAAAAAAGTACTCCATACAGTTCAAATGGCTTATATGACAGAAGCTAACCTGGATGAGGCACCAATCTTGCTCATGCATTTGCCAAATGTTCAGTGCACTACTCGATTTAGAGAGAAGGTAGCGCCCTTTTGTTTTTTTACAGAAGATGAACACAAAACTTACAACGTGAAAAATAGCATGTCTTCGTTAAAGCATACACACAAACTCCAATTGCAAGACACAGCTCATCAATCAGAGAAAAAAGAGGAAGAGGAACCGAAACGTGGAAACAAGACACAGTATCTTATAATGCAGAAATGCTAAAGAACAGGAAGACCCCATGGTCTTATTGGTGGCCACGCCAGGATCCATCGCCAGAGATGGATGATTTCACACCGGTGGTGCTTCCATGGTGGACGCTGTCAGGCGCCGATATCGCCTTCAGGTGGAGTCACATCAGGCTTATCAGAAGACTTCATCTGTTAGTGATGGTGCGGAGCATCCATGGTGGTAACTTGCCATTGTTTGTTTGTTCTGGAGAAGGTTGAGGTTCTGGCTCCCCTCCTCCTGCTTCTCTAAATTGATATGTCCTGCATTTTGTAAGAGGGATGGTAGCACGGCTCAAGCAGAGAGTGGCTTTCATGTAGATACGGTGCTAAATAGTTGATAATGTGCATTGTCAAGCCTCGGTTTCATGATAGGTTTATATCTAGGAAAATGAAACAAGCTTTTGTTTCGTTTTGGCAACTAAATGAAACAAGCTAGCTGATGTGTTTTAGCGGGAGCTGTTTTCAGGAACGTCTAGCATCTAGCTAAGTGGTTCTAGGCATGTGCAACATGTGTGAATTCAACTCAATGGAGCTTGTCGAAGGGCCAGAGCCCGATCTTAATTAAGTTGGACAAAAATGTACAAGGCATTACAAGACTAGCAACAATTGATGAATCATTTCATAAAATTGAAGTTAATTAGATAGCTAAAGTATAGTTCATATTTTGCTGAAAGCCTCTACTTAACAATAGATAGCTAAGGGATTACAAGGCATGCATGAGATAATTATGGAGCTTAAACGAGAACATAGTCAATACTTTGCTGAAAAACAATGCAGACGATCTTATTTTGTTTAGTGGTACGTACATGGGAAAAAAAGTACGTAAATAAAATGGAAGTAGTAAGTACCCAATATTCAGAGTGGCCACGGAATCTAGAACCGTCACTGGTGTAGGTGACGATGAGCTTGTTGTTGTTCCATTCTGCCGCTCCTGGTTATGAATATTTGTTGCTCCATTTTGCTGCTCCTGGGGTTGAATGTTTGTTGCTCCATTCAGCTGCTCCCGCTGATGAATATTCGATAAAGTTTTACTTTTTTCCTTTTCTGTCTCCACAAGGTGCTATGAAAAATAGAAATAAGATTTTAGCCTCTAGCGTACACATCATATTTACCTTGCAGTAAACATAGAGAATTTACCTTCTGCAGGACACCATTCTGATCTTTAAGTGACTTCTCCTGCGCATTACAAGGCAGTTGTCATAAACATATATGCTAGCTCTATCCAAGTAACCCTGCATTTACTAATGATGAATAATACTCCCTCGTCCCGAAATAAGTGTCGCAGTTTTGTCTGGATTCATATGTATTTAGACGCGTTTTAGTGTATCATGATTTAGACTATCTAGCTACATTGAATTTCATTAAAAACACGACTGGCCTTGCTGACAAACGAGAGCAGTTGTTTCTTCAAATGTTTTAGGCAATGGTGCGTTTATAAAGGCAGGATCCAGTGGATCATGTCATTGTCAACATACAGCATGTTAACCACACGGGAAACTTAATCAGAGTAACCTACCTTCTTCTGAAGCTCAGATATTGACTCAAACAGAAGTTGATTCTGAGAAGAAAAAAACAATGCTATTTCATAAGGTTTCAGCTTAAAAATTGGTAAATGAAAACTAGCTCAGAGAAACAAGAGCATAATATCAACACAATTTGTTCTTTTTTCACCTTTCTTGACCTTATGTGCTTCAAAGAACTATCTAGCTGCTGTTCCAATTGTTGAAGTTCCTTTGTGGTCAGCGGGTCCAACTGTTCACCTAAGAGTTGCCTTGAGTTGAAATAAGAACAAACACCGTTAGCGCTCATCTTATGACCAGAATGCAGAATGAGAATGTTCCTACAAATACAATACCTTTGACTCTTCTGGAGCGCATCGAGTTTGATTTTCAAACTTCCATATTCATTTCCCCAATTTGCCTGCAACCAATCAAGAATATTAAGTACATTTGATGTCTAAGTTTAGCTGGAAGAAACTAATCTCACCACTGCATGTACATATATAGTTACACAACAATTAAGAGTGTCATTTACCTGTCCTCCAATATTTTGATCCACTACAGCTCTTTCCTCGAATGAGTAACGTTGGTAACGTTCAAGAATGACATCCATGTTACTGAAGAAATGTCCCACAACAATGCCGTGCATGCAGCCAAAAAAAAGGTCTTATATTAGATCCAAACTGATACTCAGATATGACATTCGAAATTAAGATGATGCACAATCATGGTACGCTCATACAAAAAAGTAATCTCTTATTAAGGTGTCAAGGGGGATTATGACTGAAGTTAGTGAAAAATAACCAGGCCTTATGTACTCTTTATTCGAGAGTGCCAAATAGACTATTCTCTGACGGGAGCTCTAATAACATGTATAACAAAATGCAATACAGAGTGTTTGTTGCAAATTTCCTCGTTCAATGTTGTGAGGCAACTTGTGTGGTACATCCAGGTGCAGGTACTATCATCATCACATGCACTATTTGTGCCTTTCAAAAAACCAACGCACTCGATAATCCAAGGACACCCTTAGAATTATCAAGATTGTCACGATTAGAGCATTGCATAAAACTAGACAACGAGAGGATAGTTGTCAATGAGGTTCCGTGAACATTGACTCCTACCAAGACTCCTCTCCATATATTATATCAACGTAATAACTGATGACGAAGTCTGCCGAGGCTACAGTAGGTATCGAGCCTTTCGTGACCTTGTGTATAGCCTTTCAGTTTCGTCTAGTCCATTTGTGTTATCCCCACGGTGAACCTATATATTATTCCATGCTTACATGTGTTCGACTTAACACCTACACAAAATACACCAAGTCCAACTAAATCCCTATATACGTCTTGTACACCAATTACATCAGAATTATCAGAAGCCACAAAGGAAAATTCAGAAAGCATGTTTTAGAATTGGATAACTTGGTACATAATAGACCCGTGTCCTAAAACTTATATATAGCTATACATTGTATTATATATTGTTAGCCCGTTTGTTATCATCTTCAGTTTCTCTTCGGTCTGATCGTCCATGACATTACTTTTGTTTACGACGCTAGTGCTACCACTAATAAGAGGGAGGGTTAGGGATATATTTGGTAGTTAGAGATTACACGGGAATAGATTTATCTCTAGGAGGCTTCTTGCTCTCTAAGTCTATATTCCTATATACTCGCCTAAAGGCTCAACACAACATACAATATATTAAGCCAATTCTCATCATCTTTCATGGTATCAGCCATAAAATCCTAGACCTAGCGTCTAAACACACTTCCATCACGCTGCCTTGGGCAAAGCGATCTCCACTATCTCCGACAGGGCTGCACAAATAGCGAGGGTTCATCCGTCGATCAAGTTGATATGCTGCCCAGAGTTCTATCTTTTGTGATATATAGGTCAATTTTCTCTCTATCGGTCGCTAGATCGGCGTCTTCTTTTTTGGTACGCCGATCATAGACTGGATTGCATCACCCATCGCTTGTCGTCCTTGCGCGCCTCTACTCAGACTTTAGCGTTGACTATACAAGGGTCGGCTCTTCCTCACCAACCATGTGGCAAGGTCAGGCCGTCGTACAAGGGATGCCTTCATGCGTCACTACCGGCTGCTTTAGTCCATGTTGTATCCAGCACTAGTCCATCTTTGCTTGTCCCGAGTATGCGCACACCATCACAGATCGAGCATCTGGCTGCCACAGCGTCGCTGCCCTTCGCCATGCTACCGGCTTCACAGCGCCTTCACATGTGTATACTCCATCGGTGGCTTCCAGACGCTACACTGACTCACGAGTCGAAGCTATGCCGCCCTCGGGCCGTAGCATCGCTATAGGCACCACCTCCCTCGGAGCGGGTTGCTAGTGTCCACATATGGTCTTCATCACGTTGTCAGGTTCTTTCTTGCATACTTTGAGTATTATCGATGCGTTTCTACTAGCAATCTACATGGCCACTTTAGGTCATTGCAGGTTTTCATGACTAGATCATCGTCCATGTGCAATAAAAACTTCGTTGCCAACATTATAACCTATTCCCAGACTACCCCTTCTCCCGTTGTCCGACTATCGTGTTCTACACCGGTACTATTTTTGACTGCTCTATACCTTACATGTATCCCCGAGGCCTCCTCTGTTAGTCTCTTCAACATTAAGCCAAGTTTCAATGATCCTATTCTACGCACAATCGGCGCTAGCAACACCCAAGTGTGCCTTCAGCCAAGACATTTTCCCGGACTTTCCTAACCGGGTGTGGCGCCTCGACTACGATGACTTCTTCAACATTGACACCCTCCCCGATGACGGCCTTGATAAAGAATTTGTCTTCGTCACCAGTGCACCCTTGCGCCCATGACAACATGGCGCTTCCTTGCGCCCACAACTTCATGTGTGTGCACATTGACACCGACAACCCCGACCATGACATCGACTGCGGTGTATACCGCCCCAAACTCTCGGCTACCTCAATTTTGGCACAAAGTTGCAGAAATGTTATTATATTTAACAAATCCAATTGGACAAATTTTATGCAGGTTATCCATCTGGCTACACACTGGATCCTCCTATGGTCCTTTCTTCTCCCGGAGGATCAGCGAAAGCACATGGCTACTAGCTGCAACCGCTTGCTAAAAGCTGCATAGGATTTCTACTACCTGGTTATTGGGTAGCTCACACTAGTAGAATTTCAAATGCATAGCCTTATGTTGCTCATACTTTTTAGATGGTTGATACATGTCAACCCTCTGTGATCCATTATTGTAACATACTAATTTTGTGAAACCTGATAATAAAGAGGCTGTGGATGCAAAGGCCGGGGCTAAGCTCTCCATTTCGAAAAAAATATCGGCATAAAGGGCTATCACCTCACTTGAGCACCTCATTAGCTTCCTTCACAGCCTAAGCGTCTACGACGTGACACAACCCCGTTATAAATGTGGGAGGATGTCACCTCATTGGTTTCATCTTCGGTTTATCTCCAGTCTACCCGTATGCAATACTATTATTGTTCATGATGCTACCATTGCGACAGCAACCGAGTGTTAAAGATATATTTGGTTACTAAGAGATTACACCGGATTAGACTGGAATTGTTCCCTCTTATCTCGAGGAGGCTTCTTGTCCTATAAGCCTTGTACCCCGAAACATAGGCACATGAGAGTCTCAATACAACATGCACCGAATTACACCATTTCTCCTCCTTTTTCAGATACTTACATTCACTAGCACAACAACAATCAAATACAACTGCTCATCCCACTATCTCGCACCTTTTCCTTTTTTGTAAAACATCCCAAATGGAAGAGGGAATGTCAGAGACATACAAAACAACATTTAATACTCCCTCCGTTCACTAATGTAAGATATTTTAGCATTTTTCTAAAACACATGTATGTGGACATGTTTTAGTGTGTAGGTTCACTCGTTCTCAAGTGTATCTAGTCCACTTTGAAATATCTAAAAGGTCTTACATTAGCGAATGGAGTACTATTGAAAAATCTAAAACTCTAGATCACATTCTACAACCTATTTCCCTTTATGCACCACCCAACTCCCCTAAAATCCTAAGTCCACTCATATACCCTCGTGCATTGGCCCTCTTTGACTCTCGATCTCTCTCATTTTCTAGAACCCTCTCTGGCTCTGTCCATCTATTGTCTCTTCTAGCTTCGGTAGCCCACATAATGTTCACCTATTTGCAGCATGTTTCCTCTCAACACACGAGAAGCCTTGGGTCCGGACTGGCAGGCCCAAGACCTTGGTGAATTCTTGGAGGCTCGGGAGAACCGAGATGGTAAGAGGCGCCGTCTCTTCTATCTAGTGTTCGTCGTGTTGGCTTGGACTCCTGGACTGTGTGCAATAAGATGGTTATTGAGAAGATCTTCCCTCGATGGGCTTCTGACTCGTCTTTCAAATTCCTAGCATTTTTGTAGCTTTGGTACCCACTATGTAGGCAACAAGACATTCTTTTTCAACATCTGTCAAAGGCGGATCGCCGAATATCCACCTTGGCCAGCCATTGAGCTCCCTTTTTTTGTTTTTTGTTTTTGAGTTTTGGGGATATAGTTTCCGGGTATACCCACAGGTATTCACTGACCAGGGTGACCCACATACAGGTTAGACCTTTTCTTCACGGGTGACCCAGTCAAGAAAAGAAGACGGAGTCCCTTCTGGCTACGCAAAGACCCAGAAGACTTACCGACTTAGGCCTGTAGTATTACTTGTGACCAAGTTGTACTTTGTACCGACGCTGTATCCTAGCCGGATAGGTCTCTCCTATAAACCCCGGGCCGGATGACTATATAAGCCGTCCTAGAGGCAAGCCTTTAGGGCACAATCACAACCTACCAGCACAGGCAAAACCTCTCTTATAATCCTTTGTAACATCCGGCTCTGCCGATATATTACTGAGTTACTAGCAGGAGTAGAATCCGATCACCTCAGTTGGATCTGAACCGATATAAACTTGTGTGCTCACCGTTCCGGACCACCGTACGTCTCACACCCCATCTTTCCTCATGCCTTCATGACCCCCTTATGGCGTACTTGTCATCAATTTGACGACATTGTGAGTGTGGTATTTGCTCTCTTTGTTTGGGCCTGTTTGTGTTGTTGTCCTAGCAAATTTTATTTCGTCTCTTTGGCTTGCAAACTTTGTATGGATGTTGCCTTTATTTATAAAGTGGGGCGACACCTGTTTCGAGGAGCGGTAGCCAGCGGCCACAACATGGCAGGGTCAGCCTATTTCGTCACCTAGATCTAGGAGGTACAAGTGGTAGTGGCAACCACACATGGATGTGGAGACACCTCCCACACCCATACCAAGGAGTACTAGAAGCGGTGGCAACCATGTCTGGAATCTCCCGGCATCTAGATCTAGAACATGCAGGTTGTGAAAAGGCCACCTAGGTCTATGATGTATAGGTCGCGGTGCTACTACCGAGCAGTCGTGGCCACACATGCACGAATTTGACCATGCTGTCCTATCCAAGATCCTAGACAAGAAGTGTCGGCCACCACCACACGACAACTCTTCTATGAATGCAACTTATCTCTATAGTATAGCCCCAAAGGCAAATATATAGTACACATGATTTGGGTTCAAGGAAGGAATATGTAGAAAAACCCTTATATAATGGGGAAATACACATCAATATAATCTACTCTAACACACCCCACCCCCCTCAAACTCATGGTGGGTAAAACACTGAGTATGAATATGCAAAAGTTGTGTCGAGAAAAGAGTTGTCACCATCACATGTGGAAAACGTCCGAGCCAGCGTTGAGTGGCATGTGGATGCCACCAAAGGAGTCAACATAGATCGGCGTGTAAGCTGCCAGGACTGTCAACGCAAAGTGGCCTAGAAAAAACCATCATTAGAGTCGACAAAGAGCGGCATGCAAAAGCCACGCGAAGAATGGACATAGAGCGGCATGTAGAAACAAAGAAGAGAATCGACACAGTGGCATGTAGAAGCCACGAAGAGAGTTGACGTGTAGAGCAGCTAATGGAGCTCGCGAGAAGAGTCGACGAAGCGCGATACATAGAAGCCGCTAGGAGAGTCAACGCAGAGCTACATGTAGAAACCATGACAGGAGATGACGGAGAGCGGCATGTGGAAGCCACAAACAGAGTCTATGGAGAGCGTCCTAGAAGCCACCAAGAAAGTCCACAGAGAGCGGCATGTGGAGACCACGAAGAAGGTCGACGTAGAGCGGCATGTAGAAACCACGAAGACAAGAACAGCATGTAGAAACCACAAAGATGATCAACTTAGAGCGGTTGGTGGAACTGGTGAGAAGAGTCAACAAAGAAGGCAACTGTCACACACACCAAGAGAAGGTGTATGTGCAAAGACGCCGCTGTCAAGATACAACGGCAAACACTACATACAGAACCGGCTGGTCTATAGAACAAACACCATCGAAAATAGCCGAATGAGGGAGAGACGATGTTAGATGAAGACATTTTTCTCTATATATTTTATTTACAAATCAATCTGCTCAAGGATCAATCCGGAGTAGAAGCTGAAGATGAGAGATGGTGCGCAAGAGTGGAGCTTGGAAGGAGGAGCAGCGGCAGGCGCGGTGCACAAGATTAGATCTCAACACGAGATGCTTGTGCAAAAAAAAATCTATAAACCTGAGCTCTAATATATGGATGTAAATTATCTCTATTGCATAGCTCTAATATATGGATGTTGGATGCAAGGAAGAAACATGCAAAAAACCCATTATACAATGAGAAAAATCTTCAGCATCGTTATCTGCTGTAACAAACGCAACCAAAGGGAATGAGCTAAGCAAAATAGAAAGAGGCCCTCCATTAGCATGATACAGTGCGCCCATGACATGTCCTTTTGAAGTGATGACAACAACCTTACAATTACCTACGATGATCATCGACAGTGTCTTCCAACTCCAAACAGTCTTTATTTTGCCGACAACAACGATGCCTCAATGACTTACATGACAACGAAGGAGCTGCTCAGAGTGCAGTGTTGGTGAAGTGGTGACTATGTGAACCAGCCTTTTAAAGCACCATCTTCTTTAGTAAAGTTTACCTCCTAAACGATCATCTTATCAATGATCATCTTATAAGAATTGTTTGGATAACACTCCGTCCTCCCACCACCGCGCACACTGCACCCACTCACACATACATCCATCCAAGGTGGTTGAGTGCTAATGGTTCCAAACCCATTCGAGAAGTGGTATTTTTTACCATCAGGATGATGTTTTCTGTGCTAGCAATTGTGCTTTGCATAAAGTTGTGAATTGCTTTGTTGATAAATAAGGTGATGCCAGTGCTAATCTGCACCTAAATACAACTAGCTAGCTAACTAAGCCCAACCATTTTGTAGAAATAAACGTGATGTAAGATTTGAAACGATTGCTAAGTAGAATTATATAGAAAGTCCCAACATAATGCTTCTGATATGCAAAATAAGTGATCCAAACTTATTAATGCTCCATACAAGTATAGCCAAATATTCATGATAGAAGGTTGCATTATATAACCTTAAATAGGGTAATTTCCTCACAGAAAAAGTATGAAGTAGAAAATAAAACTATATACAGAATGTTTGTGCTAGAGTAATGCGCCCCTCATGATTCATCCATGGTCTGCCAATCCACCTATGAAATGGTATAGTACCACAAACATTACATATTTATGCCGCAGATATAGTATGTTAACGACCTTCAGTAGTAACATTGAAGAATAATACATTTTGGGAATACGCTCTGAGCTACCCGACCCTGTTTGAGTTTCGATAATGCTCGTTTACTTAGTTGTACTGGTTGTATATTTAAATTCAACAATCACAAAAAAAATCTTTTATCTGATTATTAAATATAGTTTCCAGCTACTGCCGAAATTGCAACAATAGATACAGATATGTATTCCCTCCGATCCATAATAAGTGTCGCTCATGTAGTACAAAATTTGTATAGCTTAGTACAAAATGAGTGACGCTTATTGTGAATCGGAGGGAGTCCTAAAAAACATCCATAGTATCATTTATTAAACATCAGAAAAATTATGTCAACTAGTTTTATCTAACTCATAAAATATAAAGATTGTTTTACTGTTTAAGCACAAAATCTCAACCAAAACATTGTATGTCAATTGGTCGGTTCCAGTTTTGTGTAGCAATTGTTGTCCTTGAATCAGCTTCTTTTAACGATAAAAAATCACATTTTGACTAAACAACCAAACAATCCAACATTACAATCAATTTTTTCCACTATGTAAGGGTGTTCATATGAAAACTTGTTGGGTCCTGAAGAAAATCGTGGATGTTTAATCGCTGATGGCGGAGTCTGTGTGCTCGCACCAATGTCTATTAAAGATCACCTGACCATGGTAGGTCGTGATCACTTAACCTGATGGTTTGGAGTCTGGTCGCTGAGTGCGGTGCTGTGTTTAACATTTTCCATTGTGAAATGAAAAATGGGAGCGGGTGTCCTTTGATAAAAAAAAGAATAGTGATACAAAACAAAGCAGTGTGTCAAATTAGCTGGCTGGTTGCCATGCATTCTAGTTAGAACTGATACAAAGATCATTCATGGTAGAATAGCCATTTTATATAACGCCGGTATACAATGGGACCTCAATTATAGAGAAATGTGTGCTTCTGAATTTTGAAAAAAATAATATCAAATAACATTAGCTGTTCCTAATATGGAGGCTTTTGCTTTGGTACTAAGTTGCTTCTACAGTAAACAAGTAGTTAGTTTTATAAACTTACTAGTATATATGGAATTAAGATGATGGTGAAACATTGCCATCATTAAATAGCAACCTTTAGTCCAATTAGGAAAACCATATAGTGTAAAATTCCTCCTTACTGCCATTTCACCAGAAATTTACCTCCATTTAAAATAAATAACCTCTATGAGCCAGAGTGGATTTCCGTTTTAGAACACCTATATATTACCAGAAAATAACCTCTACTAGCTATACATATGAAGAAGGAATGACAGTGGGGGCTTACCTCCTTTAGGCAGTAATGCGTCAAGTACATAAGAGTATGTATTATAATCATATGTTAGAACCTATAATCATATTTAGTTATAATACTGGCAACCGAGTAGTACGATCTAGTATTTCCGGAGCTAAGAAGCAACAGATTCTACGATCGAAACAAGGCGAGCTAGATTACCCATGCAAGCAGAAACCACACAAAAAATAGCACCAAATAATAACCACGACAAGCACCCGCAACCAAATTCCCCACCGGAACGCTCGAGGGAGACAACAACAACTCAGCGCGATCCAAACCAGCCCAAATCAATCATCCGACTGCACCCAATCCCCAAATTAATAAGCTCGTAAGAAGCAGCGGCAAGGCGAAGGGCGTGGCTGGGAGCGCGTGATAGATATAACCTGTCCTGGCTGGAGTACTCGTAGAGCTTGCCCTTGGTGGAGAAGACGATGAGCGCGACCTCAGCGTCGCACAGCACGGAGATCTCGTGCGCCTTCTTGAGCAGCCCGCTCCGCCGCTTCGAGAAGGTCACCTGGCGGTTTATCTTGTTCTCGATCCGCCGCAGCTGCACCGGCCCGCGCCCCATCTCCGCGGCTCCCACCCGCCTTCTTCCGGCTCCCCTTGCTCGGCGGCGAAGGCACCTCCAGTAGCTAGCTGCTACGGCGACGTGAGGGAGAGGGAGGGATATGGTGCGGTATGGAGCTCGGAGGGGGAGGGAATGCTTAGATGGGGGCGATGGGGCGGTTTGGCGAAACCGGGGTGGTTTCGCTTGCAGCGCTGTCGAGTTTTGGTTGGCTGGGGAGGCTTCGGGGAGACGTGGACGGATCGTTGCCGTTTGATCGGACGGGGTCGTTGTTGCGACCCAGGTGCGGGTGGGTCCCGGGGGCCCGGGCTGCCCGTGCACCACTGGCGTAGCCTCGCCCGCGGCCGGGGATTGGTCGCCGGAGCGAGCGTGGTCGGGGTGGTGGGGTTCCGCGCCCAGTGCGGAAAGTTTTTCCCAGGACTCGTGTGTGGTCCGCGGCTGTCGGGTACAAGGGAGCGAGACGGCAAGTGACATCTGGCGAGGACGAGGTGGACATCGGCCAGTGGGCCCTCAACCGTTTGGGCCCGCCTGCCAGTGGGGTCTATGGATCGCCTTCCCTCTGCACTGCTCGGTGGAAAGACTGGAGAAATGTCCAGTTCAAACGTGGGTCGTGTGAGTGACAACCTCTGCCAATGCCTAAAAAGGAATATGAGGAGTCTGCTTTTATTTGGCAAAATATGAGGAGTCTAGAGTTCCCATTTTGATGAAACAAAACATAGGCCACGACCCGTATGTGCACATAGCACAGTTTGGAGTTTCTAGACACGGTAGGAAGGAACAAAACAAATGCAGAGAATGTTAAACTTGTCTATGCCCAAAATGTGGATGACCAACGTACTGATACTTTTGTTTTTTGCAAAACATCCACCAATCTAATTCATAAACATTAACGGTAGTATAAAGAGGCCGAAAAGTAATAAATATTACAAATAGATCAAAGGATCACCTACCGATGACTGATAATTTATTGAATTCTTTTGACATTTTAGATAGTCACAAAAGATGTCACGTAAGACCTGGCTAAAATCCCGCATTCTACAATTAACATTCGCTCTAGAGTTTTCTCACATTATCGTTCTATGTGGTTTTGCAGAAAAAAGTACCACTGCTAGTTAATGCATTACTAGATTTACCGGTAATGGATTTGCATAATCAAAGTAGTTAAAAAACACTTCGCGTCGCCCACTCGAGGGAGATCAAGGTGGAAGCAGAACCCTAACCTCCCGCTCCTCCCCATCCCTCCCTCCTCTTGCGTGATGTTGGAGACGATGGGCCTTCCTCTCCCCAGTGGAAGGAGATCTGTGTGGGGAAGCGTTTTCCTTGGCGGCGATGTGGCTCGGCGGAGGTCAGCGAGGCCTAGAGTGGCGGTAGGGGTGGATTCTCGAGTTCGAGGCAGCAGCGGGTGGTGGTCCTCACAGAGGTGACGGTCTACGGCGGCGACACTGGTCCAAGCTCGTGTCTACAGATATCAGACAGTGAGGCTGCTGCGACACAACAGCGGATCCCTCCTCCCAACCTAGTGGTGCAGGGAGGACCAGAACGGTTTCGGGATGGTACCAGGTAGTGCTGACCACCGATGGCAGGGACCTTGCCCTCGGACCAGATCTAGGCCCATCTAGGCCTGGTTCGGGCTGGGCGGACCTTGTTGTCCACGTGGTTCCTGATGGGTTCATTGTATAGAAAACAAAAAAAATCCTAAGGTTGCAACTGCCAAGATCAAATCTAAGTGATACTTGTGACGGTTTCAGAAGGACTTACCCTCGAAGACCGAAAGCGGGATAACGTTCCCGCAAACAAATGTGTTTGATGTAGAATGTACACGTTCGTCCTCGAAGTTCGTGAAGATGATCAGCGCCACAATCGTGCAGCGCTTCCGTAATCGGTCACACGTCCAGCGTGACAACGACCTCCGTCCCTTGCTCTAGTTGGGCAGCGAAAGCAGCGGATCCTCGGGAACTCCGGTAGAACTACAATATGGTGGTGGTGGTGGTGGAGAAGGTCTTGAGCAAGGCTTCACCTAAGCACTATACTCGCGGTAGTGGATCGGCTAGCAAGAGAGAGAAGATGCCAACCAAAGGGCATATGAGAGGAATGGAGAGGTGTATGAGGGAGAGGTATCCACCACCTCCTTTTATAGGGGGAGGGGCAGCCCCTTCCCATGGCCGACGGCCAAGGAGGTGCCCCCACCTCTTCCCTCATTCATGTGTGTGGACACTCCACTCACAAAAATTTAAGGAAGCTTTCTCCCATTAAATTTCCGCTCAAGAAAATAAAGGTCTTTCTATTAAAGCACTTTAATTCATTTGGTTTAATGCCACTCAATTTAATGAACACTTTCATCCCCTTGCATTATTTTGATACACTGAAACTATTCCGGCAGTTTTATCAAAACAGTTTCTGTGATGTCTAGTATTCCTAGCATACACACCCGCCAGATCTCATCTGCGCACCCCTATAATCATCGGTTTCATCGCCAATTAAGAGCAGACAAACAGGAGTAGGATTTTCCCACCGGGGGACTAAACCTGGGTAAATCTTGTGTCCCGCATTGCTTGTTTGTTAGCCAAACGTGATCTCAAGTGTACCCCTCTTTCCTTGAACCCAAGTCCAGAACCATGGGAATTGATGAGTTAAACCCTCGTCACCACCGTTCAGTGTTCCAAACTTGGATCAAATTGGCACTTTCTAGTTAGACTAACAACATGTGCAACATCCGGTCTTATACATAGGATACCATACATAATAGAGCCCATGGTTGAGGCATAGGGGATCTTATCCATGACTTCTCTATCTGTTGTTGTAGCTGGACTCTAAGTCTTGCTCAAAGTCGTACCTTGCAACATAGCTAAGAACCCTTTCTTACTTTCGTCCATTATGAACCTTTTCAGAATCTTCTCAAGGTATGTACTCTGCGATAGCCCAATTAAGCGCTTGACCTATCTCTATAGATCTTGATGCCTAAAATATAGGCAGCTTCACTAAGGTCTTTCATTGAAAACTTACTATTTAAGTAATCCTTTATGCTTTTCAAAAGTTCTATATCATTTCCAATCAATGATATGTCATCCACATATAATATTAGAAATTCTATAGAGCTCCCACTCACTTTCTTGTAAATACAAGCTTCTCCAATAGTTTGGACAAATCCAACCCCTTTGATCACCTCATCAAAGCAGAGATTCTAGCTTCGGGATGCTTGCTTCAGTCCATAAATGGAACGCTGAAGTTTGCATACCTTGCTAGCATCCTTAGGATCAATAAAACCTTTGGGTTGCATCATATACAACTCTTCCTCAATGTTTCCATTAAGGAACGTTGTCTTGACATCCATCTGCCAGATTTCATAATCAAAAAATGTAAAAATTGCTAACATAATCCTAACAGACTTTAGCAGCGCTATGGGTGAGAAAGTCTCATCGTAGTCAAAAACTTTAATTTGTCGGAACCCTTTCGCGAGAAGTCGAGCTTTATAGACGATTACATTACCATCAGCGCCAGTTTTCTTCTTGAAAATCCATTTGTTCTTAGTGGCCTTGCGATCGTGAGGTAAGTCCACCAAAGTCTAAACTTGATTTTCGTACATGGATACCATCTCGGATTGCATGGCTTCAAGCCATTTGTTGGAATCCGGGCTCATCATCGCTTCTTCATATGTCTTAGGGTCATCGCTTCCGTCTATCATGAAATTCAAGACTGGATCACCATATATTCAGGAGTTGTATGTATCCTGCCCGACCTGCGATGCTCGGTAGTATTCTCTTTTAGAGTTTCATGATCCTCATCATTAATTCCCTCTTCACTTGGTGAAGTCAACACTGGAATAGTTTTAGGTGTTACACCACTCGCCATTTTAGGAAGAGAAGGTTCAGTAACCTCGTCGAGTTCTACCTTCCTACTACTCACACTTTTAGAGTGAAACTCTTTCTCCAAAAAGGATCCATTCTTGGCAATGAAAACTTTGCCTTAGAATCGGTGATAGAATGTGTACCCAATTGTTTCTTTAGGGTATCTTATGAAGACGTATTTTTCCTCTTTGAGTTCAAGCTTATTAGGATGAAGTTTCTTCACATAAGCATTGCAGCCCCAAATTTTTTTAAAATGACATCTTAGGTTTGTGACCAAACCATAATTCATACAGTGTCATTTCAATGGATTTTGATGGTACCCTATTTAAAGGAATGCAGTTGTCTCTATTGCATGACTCCAAAATGAAAGTGGCAAATCGGTAAGGGACATCATAGATCGTACCATATCTAATAAAGTTCGATTACGATGTTCGGATACACCATTACGATGTGGTGTTCCGGCGGGAGTGGGTTGTAAAATAATTCCACATTGTCTCATGTGTGTGCCAAACTCGTAACTAAGATACTCTACTCCACGATCCGATTGTAGAAATTTGATATTTCGGTTATGATGATTTTCTACTTCACTCTGAAAATCTTTGAACTTTTAAAATGTTTCGGACTTGTGTTTCATTAAGTAAATATACCCATATCTACTCAAATCATCTGTGAAAGTCACAAAATAACGGTATCCACCGCGTGCCAACACATGCATTGTACCACATACATCGGTATGTATTATTTCCAATAAGTCGGCCGCACGCTCCATTGTTTCGGAGAACGAAGTTCTAGTCATCTTGCCCATAATGCATGGTTCACATGTCTCATGATTTACAATCAAGTGATTCTAGTAGTCCATCATAATGGATCTTCTTCATGCGTTCCACACCAATATGACCTAAACGACAATGCCACATATGTTGAGAGGTAGCGGGTGTTAGCTAGCTATGCGGAGAGATATTATTGTACCGATCGTCAGCCTTTTGCGCCTAGGGATGGTGCGGCGAAGGGTTGTGCGTAGGTCTGGCGGTGCGGTGGAGGGTTATATATCGGTGTGGCGGTGTGACGTATGGATGTTCCTAGGTGTGGCATCGGTCGTTAATGCATAGGATGAAGCATAATTTTGCTTTAGTTACACGATTAGTGATGTGGTCGTTTATAGATAGATGATATAAATTCATGTATGTGTAGATGAATCGAGAATAGATGACACAGAGACGTGTGATACGCCCAATTTGAATCACCATTCTATATCATAATTTACCTCTATTCATTGATATTTGTCTCATTATGAGGTATTACTTATGGCTTTTCATCTTTTTATGCATGTTGGATGATTCCTGGAGGATGGACTGCCAGAGTCTGGATTCAGATGGAAAAGACGGCGTTTCGGTGCAATTTTGTGAAGATCAGAAAAATAGCAGAAAAATATGGAAACATATTATTTTACCGGAAGACGAAGGAAGCCAGAAGGAGGAGCGAAGGTGGGCCTCAGGGGGCCCACACCCCCCTAGGCGCGGGTCCACCTAACCCCGCGCCTAGGGTGGGTTTGGCCCACCTGTTCGGCCTCCGACTCCGCCCCTTCGCCTATATATTCCCTACGGAACCCTAACACCGGGGGGGCGACCACAGATAGACTTCCGCCGCCTCTAGGAGGCGGAAAACACCGAGAGAGAAAGATCTCTCCGGCAGACAGATTCCTGCCGGGGGAATTCCTTCCTGGAGAGGGGAGACCGTCGCCATCAACACCGTCATCAAGCTAGGCTTCATCGGGATCATCATCATCATCCACACCATCATGTAACATCCCAAAAATACCAAACTTAGATCATCAAACAATAATCATCAAGATTAGGTCTAACAAAAACTTTTCTAAGTAAACCCATGAATGCATGTATATGTGTATGCATGGATTTTGAATTTCTTTAAAAACCACCTTGTTTGTGTGATCCATTGCTTGTAAAATGTTTAACTCCCATGCCTACTTTGGCTGCCTCAAACTTTCAAAACCTAATAGAAACTTTTCTGGATCTTTGCACCCCTTGAATGTACTCATAACAAAGTATCAAGGCCCACTTTGTTATCATCCAGAAACTTTCAAATGCATATTTTAAATGACAATTCAAAATTGAATCTTCTTCATATGGGAAGATCCCACTTTTCAAAAACCACTCAAACAAGCTCAAATTTCAAAACCCAAGCATCTGCAGACTCACCAGCACCAATCTAGCAAACCCACCAAAAATCATTTCAAAATTCAAAACTTGATTTCATGCGGCCATTTTATCAAACAGGTTGCAGACACAAATCAAACAAAACAACAAACACTATAGTGTGCAGTGATTCTTGCCTAACTTGTTCCCTAGTTAGCTCACACACAACTCAGTAGATCATCTAGAAAGATTAGCCCAACACTAGCACCCCTGTGAGCTTGCCATTGCCATTAATGGTGAACAGCCGAGCACCTCAATGGCACCCCATAGTTGACAGCAGGCTAGAGGAAGAACTAGCCGTGCCAACCTTGTCTAGGAGGCAGCCCACCGTCCACCGCCACTCCCTGTCCCAGCCGCGAGCGTTGCCAAGCCCTGGACCACGCGCACAAGCCACGCCCAGACCATGCCGAGCGTGCGCCAGAGCGCCACCCGCGACCAGCGTCCACAGACCGCGCGCCACCCTCACCACGCGCACACACGATCACCACCGACCCAGGAGACTGCCAGACATCCCTGTTTGCCGCCCCGTGCCATACAACCACCGCCCGCCATCGAAGACGCCGCCTCTGCCGCGCAGAGCACCGGCCGTTCCAGACCAAACCACACCGCCCCATGCCTCGCGACCATGTCGTTGAGCATCGCCAGGAGACACAGCACCGTCCCCTACCCTTGCCCATGCCATTAGCCGCCTGTAACGTCGCCCCCGACGAGCTCACCGTGTGCCCCGACGGTCCCCTCGCTCGACTATAAATAGAGGCCACCCCCGCACGATTTCTTCACACCATCTCACTCCCCTCTCCCCACTGATCGTGCCACACCATTCTTAGAGCAAGGCGAGCACCACCTCGCCGGAATTTCACTGGAGCCTGCCGCTGCCAGAGAAGAAGGGAGCCAGCGATTGGAGCCGCCCCAAGAGAAGCCACCGGTACCAGGAGGTTTGCCATCGTCGACTTCGTCGTTCGCCCGCCTCGCCGACCCTCGCCCGTACCCCGGTGAGCCCCCAGCACCCCTCACTGGCCGCGCTAGGTTTCGTTCTCGCCGGAGCTATCTCGCGTCGACGATGACCCACAGCCGTTGGATTAGAACTAGATCGAACGATCCACATTGCCCCATACCGCTTCGCCCAGCCCCGTGTCACTGACTAGTGGGGACACCCACTTAAGAAGCCCGCGGGAGCACTGCGCTTAGCAGGCCGTCCCGTTAGAATTTCCCGCGCAGCCCAGCAATTCAAATTAAACCTTTTCTTTTTAAATTCAAACACACTTCTATACCCAACTTCAAAAATCAACCCAGATCGATTCAGTGCACCAAATTGGATGAAACCAGTTTTGTTGGAAAGTTCTGTGAATGCTTAATCCAAGCCCGTTGGATTCAAGTCATTTGGATCAGTAGATCACCCATAGTAAAAATAACAAGGCAGAAGCTTTTCTGCATTCAAACATTTTTCAAATTTAAACCATAAAAGCTTTTGAGTTGATTCCAACTCTCAAAAATCACATTTAACCATACCTTTCAGGATATATAAAAATATATAGGTTTACTTGCAGAAATCATGTTCAAGGAATAAAAGAATGCTTCATAAGCATTTCTAGCCACTTTAATTAATTAAAATAAAAGGGTAAAACCTTATTAAATTGTGACACCACTTTAAATCACATTACCATGGACTACAATATGTGGTGATGACATGTGTCAACATGATCCCATGTTTAGTTTGGAGAATATTAAATCTTAAGTAGTTTTTCAATGAGTAGAAATTACTTTTCTAAAAATAAAAAGATTTAACCCAAGCTTTAACCTTGTAATGTTAGAGATGATGCTAGATCATCTATAGGACCCTTGTGTGTGATGATTGCAAGTAGTTAAGTATTGTTTGGTGATTGTGTACCTCGTATTTATTCATAGACGCTAGTACCGACCAAGGATACGAGGAGGAAGGAGGATACTACGAAGAAGAAGCCGAGGAGAACTTCAACCACTGCTCTGCACAAGGCAAGCTGATATTATACCAATGCAAGCTACCACTTGCAAGATACTATACCTATGCAAGCTTATACTCATATTGATGCAAGCTAACCCTTGCCAGATACCCTACTGTTGCCACAAACCCATACTGGTGATATGACTACTATATGCCTTAAGCATATGTGATCATACCCACTTGATAAACCAATCCTAGTTTTATGTGCAAGCTTCTTACTTTATTTCTTTATCAAAGCTACTTAGAGTCTACCTAAGAGTTTGGTAGATACTAGACAGTTGTGCTGAAGGTTGCATAAAGAGCATAAAATTTGGCCTAAGCTAGAAACCTTGATATCAGCCTAAGATATAAGGTTGGACTTAGTAAAACTCCACTAGTTACCACCCCTCATTAGTATTACCCCCACCTGTAGATGCTAGTGCTAAGCATAAAACTTGATCAACTTTAGATGGGAATACTTGGTGGAAAAATGGTTATGAAAACCTTGGAATGATGGATCATTCTATTGAAATATTTTGGACATGTGTTTCCAAACACTTGATGATTCTGGTGATAAAAATGTTGAGGCATGAGCCTTAGCCCTTTATAAAACCGATGGTTGTCTGGATGCGATACCATTCCAATTTTATCGTACAACCACAATACCCGAATATTGGGTAGGGCTTGACTGGAAACTTATATCCCTTAGTATTAGTTCCCTCACGGCCAAGGTCTGAGCTGAGGCTACCTTGTGAAGATTGTCCACCTGTGCAGTACCCAAGATGACAGCTGGTCATGGTTGGGAGGCCAAACTCACAGGAGAGGTGCTTATACTAGGGCGTGTAATTGAAAGGTTAGGATTGATTATCCGCATACTGAGTATGGTGAATTCAGGATTTGTTCCTGACGGATGTATCGAATGTTGTGGTGAAAGTGTACAATCTCTGCAGAGTGTCGAACTATTCAAATAGCCGCGTCCGCGGTTATGGACAGTTGGAGTGGCCATACTGTTCCCCCGTCAGACTTTTCAAAATGACTTGTGAAATGAATTGAGACTTTGACTTGACCACAACAGAGTTGTGACCTGAATTACAAGATCTCACTTAGGAGTTATAAAATTGTGACTAGCTTTAGTACTTAGTAGAGATAAACCTGGCTTTTTGCAAAACAACCCTAGAGCCTAGTGTCCTATTATCCAAAAACCCCTTACCTGTTAGTATTAGTTTGCGAGTACTTAAAGAGTACTCATGGCTTTGTCCCTGGCTATTCCCATGGCCAGACTATGAAGAGGAGTACCTCGAAGATGGACCCCAGGAAGGTTACGACAACTAGGATCATCTCCCATCGTCAGCATTGCCTGTGACCCCGAAGATGGAGCTTCGCCTACGCTACCGTTATTACTACGTATTCCGCTGCTTGATGTTGTATTAAGAACTGGATCATGAGATCCCTATTTGTGTAAGAACTTATGTACCGTTGTAATGGATGAAGTACTATGGTATCCAATTCTGTTATGTCTCGCAAAAATGGTAATCCTGGGATTGCGATGTATGGCATAACAGGCATCTAGGATTGAAAAATCCGGGTGTTGACAAGTTGGTATCAGAGCCATCCTGACCATAGGAGACCCTAGTTAGATTGGACGTTAAACCAAAAACTTAGTTTCAAAACCAAAGAATAAAAAAATATTTACGTAAACTTATTCTCATTCTTACCTCTTTAATTCTTTCATAAATCTTCATGTTCCTCAAAAACTCTTGCCAAATAGATAAAATTTTGACACACCTGATCACTCTGCTAATCTACTCATCCTCTTTTTTTATAGATGGATGTTAAGTACAGCAAGTTTTACCAACTTGGTAATGGAGGAGACCTTATCTTTGAGAGGGATCTGGATCAGCTTTCGGAACTTCTGGAGCGTCCGCATCCCGAGTTCTTCGGAGCTCAGCTCAATGATCAAGGAGGAGAAGATCTGCAGTGGCTAATTGTTGCCAGTCTCCGAGGAAAGATTGAACCTCCCACTACGGAGGGAATTCAGTTTACCTTAAGGGAAAACAACTGGCTCGATGGACTTGCCAGAGCAATGCAGGAAGCTCTTTCCCGTCTGTGTGGGCAGAGCATCAATCAGATCAAGGGTACTCGTTTTGAGTTTTTCCCAAGATGTGATGCAAATGGCCAACCATTGGAAGCCCCATACCACCCCGAGCTGAAGACTCAATTGGACCACCTTAGCTTCATGATGTAGGATCGTCAGCAGGAATTGGACAACTGTCGTTACTATTGCAACCACAAGTCTGCCATCATCAAGACGAAGGATCAGACCATCGCCATGCTAGCAAAGGATCGCAAGTCTCGCTGCCGTCAGCTTGACAAGAAGGAGCGCATTATTGCCCGTCTTCGCCACCGCATCTCATCTCTGGAAGAGACCATCCACGAGAAGGACATGCAGTTAGAGGAAAGGGAGAATGCCGGAGAGGATCTTCGTGGAGACCCTTACTCCTATCTCAGCAATGACGATGATTTCTTGGAGGATCAGGCCATGGACTTCTTCACCGATGAGGATGATTTCTCCTTCATCGATGATGCTGAAGATGATGAAGCCACAGACTCCGAGGAATAGTAGCATTGAGCACTAGCGTAGTGAGTAGTAGTCGGTCCCACTGTATCGTAGTTTCCAGAATGGTTCTTAAAACCATCTGTGTTTCCTTGTTGTGGTGTGTGTTGTACTGTGTGCTATGATTGAATGAAAAAGCAAGTTGCTAGAAAAATCTGAGTCAAACATTTAAATTTTTTTTAAAAAAAAACCCAAAACCTTAGAAATTTCCCTCTTTTCTCATGATCTATATCAATCTTCAGATGCCACGTGGAGGAAGTGGTTCAGCCTCGGACCCGATGTTGCAGATCCTGCAAATGTTGACTTCTGACCGCGAAGCTGAAAGAGCGGAACGTCAAGCCAACCTAGCCACTCTGCAACAGATAGCCCAGCTAGCCCATAACAACCAAGGCCACAGAAATCAGGACAACCACGGATCTAAGCTCAAGAATTTCCAGAATACCAACCCACCCGTTTTCACCAAGTCAGAAGAACCCCTAGATGCCGATGATTGGCTGCAAACCATGGAAAACAACTTAGAAGTAGCAGGAGTCGAAGACAACAAGAAAGTCCTGTTCGCCACCCATTATCTAGCCGGAGATGCCAGGGCATGGTGGAACAGTGTTCGCGCAATGACCGGAGGCCAGATGATGACCTGGGAGGAATTCAAGGTCAAGTTTAGCAGAACCCATGTGCCACCAGGTTTGATCAAGAAAATGAGAGACGAGTTCAGAGAATTGAAGCAAGGAAGGATGACTGTAGTGGAATACCGTGACAAATTTTTGTCATTAGCTAGGTATGCCCCGGACGAGATAGACACCGAAGCCAAGAAGAAATAAAGTTTCCTGAATGGTCTGCATGACGAGATGCAGACAGTGTTAGTCAATATCCCCTTTGTTGATATTGAAGCCCTTGTCGACTCTGCTATCCAGATGGAAGGAAAGATCAACCAGGCCAATGAGAACCGCAAGCGTCGCATGATGCATCAACCAGGAACCCATCAGACCCCAAAGTATCGCCCCAACCCATCTCCAGGAATTGCCCCAAGAACCAACAGACCCCCTATGACCCGTCCGACCTATCCCAACCGTGGAAACCCTAGACCCGGAGGAAATAACAACAACCCCGGCAACTCTAGCAATTTCACCCGTGCCCCACCCAAGTTCAACACCAATAATGCTACCGCCAATCCCAACACTGCCCCGAGGACTGGAAGCAATGCTGTGCCTGTCGCAGCCAAGGACAAGTCACAAGTGACCTGTTATGACTGTGGAAATAAAGGCCACTATTCCAACGAGTGCCCCAACAAGAAGAATGCTACAGCCCCTAATACCAATGTCCCAGCCCAGCTGCAGCGTCGTGTCCAGCCAGGAAGGAGATTTGCCCCAGGGAATTCACTCAACCGCAATGGCTGTCTTTTTCTCATGCATGCTGAAGAAGCTCAGGAAGCGCCAGACGTCGTGCTGGGTATGTTTTCTGTTAATTCAGTACTTGCAAGAGTGTTGTTTGATTCTGGTGCATCGCATTCATTTGTCACCGAAGAATTTGCCTGCACTAGTAAAATTCAACCAACCAAACTGAAGCATGTTATGATTGTGCAAATTCCCGGATCAACCACCAAGGCTAGGCAAATTTGCAAGGCTGTCCCTATCCAAATCCATGGCATTGATTTTTATGCTAACCTAATAGTACTCGGAACTAAAGGTTTGGAAGTAGTACTAGGAATGGATTGGATGTCCAAACATAAAGGATTGATTGACTGTGCTAAGAAAGCCATCACCATGACCAGTACCACTGGGATATCAGTCGAGCATATATCTGAAACCTTACCTCGCCAATTCAAGTGTAACAAGAGTATAGCCCAACCTACCATTGACCAAGTTTGGATAGTCTGCAAATACCCCGATGTATTTCCAGATGTTTTGCCCGGTATGCCCCCAGACGGGATATCGAGTTTATCATCGAACTAATCCCCGGAACAGGACCCATAGCCCAGAGACCCTATAGTATGAACCCGTCAGAACTGGAAGAACTGAAGAAGCAACTGGATTCCATGTTGGAAATCGGATTGATTCAACCAAGTGCGTCCCCATGGAGATCACCTGTCTTGTTTGTGGACAAGAAGGATGGAGGTAACCGTTTGTGTACGGATTATCGGAAGTTGAATGATGTCACCATCAAGAACAAGTACCCCTTGCCTAAGATAGAAGATTTGGTTGATCAGTTGACCGGTGCCCAAGTGTTTTCTAAGATTGATCTTAGGACTGGCTATCATCAACTCAAGATTCGTGCAGAGGATATTCCAAAGACTGCCTTTACCACCAGATATGGATTGTACGAGTATACAGTCATGTCTTTTGGATTAACCAATGCCCCCGCTTATTTCATGAACCTCATGAATAAGATTTTTATGGACTTCCTGGATAAGTTTGTCATTGTTTTCATCGATGACATTCTGATTTATTCCAAATCAAAAGAAGAACATGAGCTACACCTAAGGACCATTCTTGGAACCCTTAGAGAGCATCATCTGTATGCAAAGTTTAGCAAATGTGAATTCTGGTTACAGGAAGTAGGATTCCTCGGTCACATTGTATCATCCGGAGGAATTGCCGTTGACCCTGCCAAAGTGAAAGATGTAGAAGATTGGCAAGCCCCAACCACTCAAACCCAAGTTCGTGCTTTTCTCGGATTGGCGGGATATTACCGCAAATTTGTAGAAGGATTCTCGAGTATCGCCCGACCCATGACCCAATTGCTGAAGAAGGACAAGAAGTTTGAATGGACCGACAAATGTGAAGCGAGTTTTCAAGAACTCAATAGGAGATTGATTTCAGCTCCAATCCTAATCATGCCGGATATCACGAAGCCCTTCGATGTGTATTGTGACGCATCCAAGATTGGTCTAGGATGTGTGCTAATGCAAGAAGGCAAAGTTATATCTTATCTATCGCGACAATTAAAGCAACATGAACAAAATTACCCAACCCATGACCTCGAACTCGCAGCCGTAGTTCTAGCCCTAAAGACATGGAGACATTACCTTGGGAAACCGTTGTGAGATTTATTCGGATCACAAGAGCCTAAAGTATATATTCACTCAGAAGGAGCTGAATATGAGGCAGAGAAGATGGATTGAGCTAATCAAGGATTACGACCTGGACATTCACTATCACCCTGGTAAAGCCAATGTGGTAGCCGATGCCCTTAGCAGATTGCCGTGCCGCCTGAACTCCATGATTTTGAAGGAGCAACCAAAGTTTGCACAAAGAGATGGAATATTTTCGAATAGAATTAGTAAGTGAAGGATTTTTGGCTAGCATAGAACTTCAGCCCACTTTGATCAGTCAGATTAAGGAGGCGCAGAAAGGAAATGCCAGTATCGACGGAATCAAGCGTCGTATCGGTATAGGAAAAGTACCCGGATTCACCGAGGACGAAGGAGTTTTGTGGTACAAAGGACGCCTTTGTGTACCATCAGATTCTGAGTTAAAAGAAGTTATCTTGAAGGAGGCTCATGATACTCTTTATTCTATTCATCCCGGAGGAACTAAGATGTATCAAGATTTGAAAGAGCAATTTTGGTGGCATAAGATGAAGAGAGAAATCGGAAGCTATATCGCCAAGTGTGATATATGTCAGCGAGTCAAGGCAGGACATCAAAGACCCGCTGGATTGTTGCAACCTTTGCAAATTCCGGAATGGAAATGGGATTCTGTAGGAATGGACTTTATCACTGGACTACCTACTTCTAGTAGGGTAAATGACTCTATTTGGGTCATAGTGGACAGATTGTCCAAAGTCGCCCATTTCTTGCCCGTCAAAACCACCTATCAGAGTTCGAAGCTAGCGGAGTTATACATCGCTAGAATAGTTAGTTTGCACGGAGTCCCCAAGAACATAGTATCGGATCGAGGAACTCACTTTACCTCGAGATTCTGGAAGAAAGTCCAAGAAGGTTTAGGAACCCGCCTAGATTTCAGTACTGCGTATCACCCTCAGACCGATGGACAAACGGAGCGAGTAAACCAAATACTCGAAGATATGCTTAGAGCGTGTGTACTAGAATATGGAGCCAAATGGGAAGACTGTCTGCCGTTTGCAGAATTTTCATACAACAATAGTTACCAAGCCAGTTTGCAAATGGCCCCATTTGAATTCATGTACGGAAGGAAGTGTCGCACCCCTTTGAATTGGTCGGAAGTAGGAGAGAGTCAGATTTTCGTACCCGACATCCTACGAGAAGCAGAAGAGAAGGTTCACAAGATTCGTGAGCACCTCAAGACAGCCCAATCCCGACAGAAGAGTTACGCCGACAAGAGACGTCGAGACCTCGCCTTCAACATAGGAGATTTGTTTATCTGAAAGTGTCGCCATTGAAGGGAATGCAGCGTTTCCAACTCAAGGGAAAGTTAGCCCCCAGATATATCAGACCTTTCAAAATTCTGAACCATCGAGGAGAAGTATCGTATCAACTGGAGCTACCAGAAGAGATGTCAGTTGTGCACAATGTGTTCCATATCTCGTTACTTCGCAAGTGTCTCGAAGTCCCCGAGAAGACCGAAGTGTTCAAGAATATCGATCACCGGACCATAGAGATCAACGATGACCTAACCTATCCCGAAGTGCCCATCCGCATTTTGGAAGAAGCTTATCGAACTACCAGAACCCGAAGAATCAAGTTTCTCAAGATTCAGTGGAGCAACCACACAGAAGAGGAAGCTACCTGGGAACGCGAAGATCACATCAGGACGGAGTTTCCAGATCTCTTCAAATCCTAGGTAATCTTTTCGTCCTTTTTCAAATCTCGGGATGAGATTTTGTTTAAGGGGGGAAGGTTTGTAACATCCCAAAAATACCAAACTTAGATCATCAAACAATAATCATCAAGATTAGGGCTAACAAAAACTTTTCTAAGTAAACCCATGAATGCATGTATATGTGTATGCATGGATTTTGAATTTCTTTAAAAACCACCTTGTTTGTGTGATCCATTGCTTGTAAAATGTTTCTTAGGTGAAATGAACATCATCTAAAACATTTCCCACACTTTTCCTAAAGACAAGTAAATCAAAACAAATATATTAAGTGAATGGTCATTTTGACCAATTTAACTCCCATGCCTACTTTGGCTGCCTCAAACTTTCAAAACCTAACAGAAACTTTTCTGGATCTTTGACCCCTTGAATGTACTCATAACAAAGTATCAAGGCCCACTTTGTGATCATCCAGAAACTTTCAAATGCATAGTTTAAATGACAATTCAAAATTGAATCTTCTTCATATGGGAAGATCCCACTTTTTCAAAAACCACTCAAACAAGCTCAACTTTCAAAACCCAAGCATCTGCAGACTCACCAGCACCAATCTAGCAAACCCACCAAAAATCATTTCAAAATTCAAAACTTGATTTCATGCGGCCATTTTATCAAACAAGTTGCAGACACAAATCAAACAAAACAACAAACACTATAGTGTGCAGTGATTCTTGCCTAACTTGTTCCCTAGTTAGCTCACACACAACTCAGTAGATCATCTAGAAAGATTAGCCCAACACTAGCACCCCTGTGAGCTTGCCATTGCCATTAATGGTGAACAGCCGAGCACCTCAATGCCACCCCATAGTCGACAGCAGGCTAGAGGAAGAACTAGCCATGCCAACCTTGTCTAGGAGGCAACCCACCGTCCACTGCCACTCCCTGTCCCATCTGCGAGTGTTGCCAAGCCCTGGACCACGCGCACAAGCCGCGCCCAGACCATGCCGAGCGTGCGCCAGAGCGCCACCCGCGACCAGCGTCCACAGACCATGCGCCGCCCTCACCGCGCGCACACACGATCACCACCGACCGAGGAGACCGCCAGACATCCACGTTTGTCGCCTCGTGCCATACAACCACCGCCCGCCGTCGAAGACGCCGCCTCTGCCGCGCAGAGCACCGGCCGTTCCAGACCAAACCACACCGCCCCATGCCTTGCGACCATGTCGTTGAGCATTGCCAGGAGACACAGCACCGTCCCCTACCCTTGCCCATGCCATTAGCCGCCTATAACGTCGCCCCCGACGAGCTCACCGTGCGCCCCGATGGTCCCCTCGCTCGACTATAAATAGAGGCCACCCCCGCACGATTTCTTCACACCATCTCACTCCCCTCTCCCCACTGATCGTGCCACACCATTCTTAGAGCAAGGCGAGCACCACCTCGCCAGAATTTCACTGGAGCATGCCGCTGCCGGAGAAGAAGGGAGCCAGCGATTGGAGCCGCCCCAGGAGAAGCCACCGGTACCAGGAGGTTCACCGTCATCGAATTCGTCGTTCGCCCGCCTCGCCGACCCTCGCCCGTACCCCGGTGAGCCCCCAACACCCCTCACCGCGCTAGGTTTCGTTCTCGCCGGAGCTATCTCGCGTCGACGATGACCCACATCCGTTGGATTAGAACTAGATCGAACGATCCACATTGCCCCATACCGCTTCGCCCAGCCCTGTGTCACTGACTAGTGGGAACACCCACTTAAGCAGCCCGCGGGAGCACTGCGCTTAGCAGGCCGGCCCGTTAGAATTTCCCGCGCAGCCCAGCAATTCAAATTAAACCTTTTCTTTTTAAATTCAAACACACTTCTATACCCAACTTCAAAAATCAACCCAGATCGATTCAGTGCACCAAATTGGAGGAAACCAATTTTGTTGGAAAGGTCTGTGAATGCTTAATCCAAGCTCGTTGGATTCAAGTCATTTGGATCAGTAGATCACCCATAGTAAAAATAACAAGGCAGAAGCTTTTCCGCATTCAAACATTTTTCAAATTTAAACCATAAAAGCTTTTGAGTTGATTCCAACTCTCAAAAATCACATTTAACCATACCTTTCAGAATATATAAAAATATATAGGTTTACTTGCAGAAATCATGTTCAAGGAATAAAAGAATGCTTCATAAGCATTTCTAGCCACTTTAATTAATTAAAATAAAAGGGTAAAACCTTATTAAATTGTGACACCACTTTAAATCACATTCCCATGGACTACAATATGTTGTGATGACATGTGTCAACATGATCCCATGTTTAGTTTGGAGAATATTAAATCTTAAGTAGTTTTTCAATGAGTAGAAATTACTTTTCTAAAAATAAAAAGATTTAACCCAAGCTTTAACCTTGTAATGTCAGAGATGATGCTAGATCATCTATAGGACCCTTGTGTGTGATGATTGCAAGTAGTTAAGTATTGTTTGGTGATTGTGTACCTCGTAGTTATTCATAGACGCTAGTACCGACCAAGGATACGAGGAGGAAGGAGGATACTACGAAGAAGAAGCCGAGGAGAACTTCAACCACTGCTCTGCACAAGGCAAGCTGATATTATACCAATGCAAGCTACAACTTGCAAGATACTATACCTATGCAAGCTTATACTCATATTGATGCAAGCTAACCCTTGCCAGATACCCTACTGTTGCCACAAACCCATACTGGTGATATGACTACTATATGCCTTAAGCATATGTGATCATACCCACTTGATAAACCAATCCTAGTTTTATGTGCAAGCTTCTTACTTTATTTCTTTATCAAAGCTACTTAGAGTCTACCTAAGAGTTTGGTAGATACTAGACAGTTGTGCTGAAGGTTGCATAAAGAGCATAAAATTTGGCCTAAGCTAGAAACCTTGATATCAGCCTAAGATATAAGGTTAGACTTAGTAAAACTCCACTAGTTACCACCCCTCATTAGTATTACCCCCACCTGTAGATGCTAGTGCTAAGCATAAAACTTGATCAACTTTAGATGGGAATACTTGGTGGAAAAATGGTTATGAAAACCTTGGAATGATGGATCATTCTATTGAAATGTTTTGGACATGTGTTTCCAAACACTTGATGATTCTGGTGATAAAAATGTTGAGGCATGAGCCTTAGCCCTTTATAAAACCGATGGTTGTCTGGATGCGATACCATTCCAATTTTATCGTACAACCACAATACCCGAATATTGGGTAGGGCTTGACTGGAAACTTATATCCCTTAGTATTAGTTCCCTCACGGCCAAGGTCTGAGCTGAGGCTACCTTGTGAAGATTGTCCACCTGTGCAGTACCCAAGATGACAACTGGTCATGGTTGGGAGGCCAAACTCACAGGAGAGGTGCTTATACTAGGGCGTGTAATTGAAAGGTTAGGATTGATTATCCGCATACTGAGTATGGTGAATTCAGGATTTGTTCCTGACGGATGTATCGAATGTTGTGGTGAAAGTGTACAATCTCTGCATAGTGTTAAACTATTCGAATAGCCGCGTCCGCGGTTATGGACAGTTGGAGTGGCCATACTGTTCCCCCGTCAGACTTTTCAAAATGACTTGTGAAATGAATTGAGACTTTGACTTGACCACATCAGAGTTGTGACCTGAATTACAAGATCCCACTTAGGAGTTATAAAATTGTGACTAGCTTTAGAACTTAGTAGAGATAAACCTGGCTTTTTGCAAAATAATCCTAGAGCCTAGTGTCCTATTATCCAAAAACCCCTTACCTGTTAGTATTAGTTTGCGAGTACTTAAAGAGTACTCATGGATTTGTCCCTGGCTATTCCCATGGCCAGACTATGAAGAGGAGTACCTCGAAGATGGACCCCAGGAAGGTTACGACAACTAGGATCATCTCCCATCGTCAGCATTGCCTGTGACCCCGAAGATGGAGCTTCGCCTACGCTACCGTTATTACTACGTATTCCGCTGCTTGATGTTGTATTAAGAACTGGATCATGAGATCCCTATTTGTGTAAGAACTTATGTATCGTTGTAATGGATGAAGTACTATGGTATCCAATTCTGTTATGTCTCGCAAAAATGGTAATCCTGGGATTGCGATGTATGGCATAACAGGCATCTAGGATTGAAAAATCCGGGTGTTGACACATCATCTCCACCAGCACCGTCACTCTGTTCCGCTGTAACAATTGTATTGGATATTGCTTTAGTTCGTTAGGGGAAACTTTCCCGGTGTTAATTACTATTGTAGTTGGTGCTTGTGAGTGGAACCATTGGATTATTGTTTATGTTCAGATTGTTATCCATTATCATATCATCTTTGATCTTGATCCATATGATGTCTTGTGAGTAGTTTGTTTAGTTCTTGAGGACATGGGAGAAGTCATGTTGTTAGTAGTGAATCTGTGATGAGTTATTATTCAATGGTTTAGTATTTAAGTTGTGGTGCTATTCTTCTAGTGGTGTCATGTGAACGTCGACTACATAATACTTTACCATTTATGGGCATAGGGGAATGCATTGTGTATTTGGCTACTAATTGTGGGGTTGCCGAAGTGACAGAAACCTGAACCCCCGTTAGGACACATTTGCACAAGGGAGCGTAGGATCTCAGAGTTTAAGGCTGTGGTTAGATTTATATCTTAATTACTTTCCTGTAGTTACGGATGCTTGCAGGGGGTTTAATCACAAGTATGTATTAGTCCTAGGAAGGGCAGTATGTTAGCACAGGTTCACCCACACAACACTTACAAACACCAAAGAAGAGTACTCGGCTATTTGCAGCGAAAGCACTTGACAGAATTCCCATGTGTCCTCGAGAACGTTTGGTCCTTATAAGTATTTCCAATGGCTTGTCCTTTGCTAAGAAATGATTGGGCCACTTGCTTCGTTTGTTCGTTACTTCTATTACTTGCTCTTTGTTTTGTTACTTTGTCAGAAAATCACTAAAATCTGTTTGCTAAGTATTCACAGGGATTTCCTGCTCCATACCACTGTTTAGCACCTTCTGCTCCTTATTGGGATCGACACTCCTATTTATCGAAAGTACTGCGATACACCCCCTATACTTGTGGGTCATCAAGACTATTTTCTGGTGCCGTTGCCGGGGAGTGAAGTGCTATTGAAGAGTGAAACTGGTAAGGGAACTTTTACTGTGTGTATTTCCTTTTGTTACTGTTTGTTTCTTTGTTTCCAATATGGATAACCCACTTGGTTTTCTGTTTGGGAAAACTACTACCACTGAAAGGGTAGTAGATAAACCACCACCTGTTGAGATAGATCCTTTTAAGATACCTGCGAGCATTGTTAATCGTGTCATGGATAATTATTATTTTGGGGATGGAACTGTCCATCCTGGTGATCATCTGCTTTATATCCATGAATTATGCGGGTTGTTTAAGTGTGCAGGTATCACAACTGAACAGGTGAAGAAGAAGTTACTCTCCATATCCTTGAAAAGGAGAGCTGAGGCATGGTATAAGCTACTAAAGAATGGACAATCCATGGAATGGGAGGAGATGGCATCTCTCTTTTACTCTAAATTTTACCCTCCCAATGAAATCCAAAAGGATATAAGTCTTATATATAACTTTTGGCCTCTTGACAGAGAGAGTACAACTCAAGCTTGGGGGGACTGAAGTTATTAATGCTTAAATGTCATATTCATGAACTCCCTAACAATATTATTCTCAATAACTTTTATGCTAGGCTTTCTCTTCAGGATAAAGGTTTACTAGATGCTTCTTGTGCTGGATCATTCACAAGTATGAAGGAAGAAGTTAAATGGGATCTCTTGGACCGTATTCAAGATAACACTGAAGCTTGGGAGAATGACAAAGGAAGAAAGCCAGGTATAAACTATGATTATGAATGCATTAAATCTTTTATGGGAACTGATAACTTCCGTGATATTAGCAATAAGTTTGGCCTTGATCCTCAAGTTCTTTCGGAATGTTTTAATGCTTTTGCCTCTTATATTGAGATTCCCAAGAAAGAGTGGGACTAGTACCATGCTCCTTATAAAGACGTTGTTACCCACTTTCCTGCTAGTGGAGAGGTTTGTACTGTTGATCCTATTTTGCCTGAACCTTATGTTGAAAATATCCCTTTTCCCTCCAAGGCAAGGGAACACTCTATTTTGGCTAATGTGGCTAATGCGGTTAACGAGAGCAGATTCTCGTGGGTGATGTAGTCGTACACTTGCCGATCTCAAGTTCGCGTAGACGATCCTTCCGGCGCTGCGTTCCGGCAGCGCTTCCGCAGTCGGTCACACGTTCGGTACTCGATGAAGACTTTCATCTCCCTTGTTCCAGCAGGCAGCGGAGGTTGTAGTTCTCCCCTCGTGATTCCGGCAGCACGACGGCGTGGTGTCGGAGGTAGAGGGAAGATCCCACAGGGCTTCTTCTAAGCCGGATGCGAGTTATGGTGGATTAGGGTTTCCCGGAGATCTAGAGTTTAGATGACTGGGAGGAGGAGGTGTCGGCGGTGGCTGGGGCAGCGGCGACGAACTGGCGGAGGCGCGCGGGGGCGGCTTGGGCGCGGCGGCGGCGGCAGCGCGCGTGTGTGGGGAGGGTTTGGCTCTTGTGGTGTTGGGGCAGCCCTCCCCCTCTATTTATGAGAGGGAGGGGCAGCCTTGGGAGGGGTGGGTTTGAATCCAAACCCAAACCCAAGTTGGATTGAGAGGACTTGTTTCTTCTCCCACTAGGAAACCATTGTTCCAGTTTGACTTTTCAAACTTCCCGTTTGACTTTCAATTTAGAGCTTTATTTCTCCCTTGCAAATGTCAACACCAAGTGACCTAGGATATGATCCAATCATTCCACATATCCATGACACATTCATGGACCATCCCCTTCGGGACCGGTGAACCTTCTAGACCCTTCTAGAACCTCTCCGATGAAATCATCGGAAACTTTCCCGAACTCCGAAATAGGACTTTCCTTATATGAATCTTTTTATCCGGACCATTCCAAATCTCCTCGTGATATCCTGGATCCCATCCGAGACTCCGAACAACATTCGGTATCCCTACAAACATTCCATATCTACTAAACCACATCAAATCCTTAAGTGTGTCTCCCTACGGTTCGTGAATTATGCGGACATGACCAAGACACTTCTTCGATCAATAACCAATAGAGGAATCTGGAAATTCATATGGCTCCCACATATTTCTACTATTACTTTGCAATCGAATGAACCACTTACATACGATACCAATTTCCCTTTGTCTCACGATAGTTTACTTATCCGAGGTTTTGATCGTCGATATCTCTGCATACCTAGTTCAACCTCGTTACCGATAAGTACTCTTTTCTTGTTCCCGTGATATGTGATCCCTTGTGAGCCAGTCACATGCTTGCAAGCTAATTGGATGACATTCCACCGAGAGGGCCCAGAGTATATCTATCCGTCATATGGATGGACAAATTCCACTCTTGATCCATGTGCCTCAATCCATAATTTCTGAACACTCAATGCCACCTTTATATCCACCCAGTTACGGTGTGGCGTTTGATGTCATCAAAGCATCCTTCCGGTGATGGTGATTAACATGATCTCATGGTCGAAGGAATTAGGTTACTGTGTATCAGAAAGCTTATAGCAAACGAACTATTGAAATGACTTGATCTTAATGCTACGCTTATCTATAGGAGTATGTCCATCATACCATTCTCCTAATGATATGATCATGTTATTAATAACATCTCAATGTTCATGATCGAGAAACCACGATCATCTATTAATCAACAAGCTAGTATTATAAAGAGGCTTTACCAGAGACTCTAATTTAGTTTGCAAATCACACAAGTATTAATGTTTCCGGTTAATACTATTATAGCATGAATGTAAACATTTATCATAAACACAAAAATATAATAATAATCACTTTTATTATTGCCTCTAGGGCATATCTCCAACAATTAGCTCCCGAGTTCATCTAGGACTGGCAGGCGGCTTCCAGGCTCCAAATGAAATCGGTTTCATCATCGTTAGCCGGGTTGCAGACAGACTTAGCCTTGGTGAGCTCCTAAAATCAATAAAAAATCATAAAGTTGGTAGGTTAGTGACTAGTCTTTAGTCAAATCTCATCGTGCAACTCATGCCCTCTTTGGACGCTTCGCCCTTGTCACCTGGAAACTAGTTTGTATTTTCCTCCTAGAGTAGACACCACTTCGGTTTCTCTGGAGCGACAGTTGGGCAAGATGCTGCAGGACACATGATTCTTATAATTACGGCATAAACATGCACAAATGGAGCATCAGGCAAAAGAGCCAAGAGGCAGGAGCTTGGCTTGGAGGATCAGATGTCGAGGTGCCAGACAAGGTAGCAGAGAGGCAAGCCTTATAGAGCTTGGCACGCATAAGGTGATGCGTTTGTCTGTGTGAAGCACGGGGTGTTGATGTCAGGAGATCGACAGGGTTCAGTGCTATGGAAAGAGAGGGGCACAGTTGGCGGAGGCTACCAACAACGCTATTCACTAATGCTAACCGGAGGAGGGACCTGTGGGGTAGTGCCCACGATAGGCGGCATGTCCATCTTGCACCGGATGTTGCCGTTGCTCACTGAAGAGTATAAAGGCGAGGCGGCAAGTGATAATCCATAATTGCAAGGGACAAATTGTAGTACCTTTCAAATATAAAAGGTTGTCGAACCCACGAGAGAAGCTGAATTTATTGGTTAGTAAATTCAACAAGTAAACATTAAAATATGCAAAAATTTGTATTTTTGGATTATACTTTGTTGAAAATAATTAATAGGCGGTAAAGTAAATTGCAAATAATGTGAATGATCTATTTCAGAAAGCTCAATCCTTTATTCAACAAGAGGACACGTATGGGTGTGTTCTTATTGGTGACAAGATTTCCCGAGGGAAGCAGAGATTTCATGGCATAAGTATTTCTAGAAAAGCATGGTAAGTACCTTGTAAAAAATTATTCTCGTCGGAACGGAGCCTAAGTTAGGTGTAGCCATATGCATGAGCAAACACACCCCTAATGGTTGGTCCCAAGGTCATATTCATGTGAAAATAAAGGATTCATTAAGACATAAATGTCTAACCACTCCCTTAATTTTTATGGTCCCCAATCATATAAACCCCCTAGTGTAACTCCAAATATCACGAAAAGGTTTATATAATCTCCTTCTACCCTTATTCTCTTTCATTACATTAAGGTGTGGTCCTATGAGCCCATATAGGTGAAATAACACATAATTGATGTTTGTATGTTACCATCATAGAACCATATAAAATTACAAAACTTGACCAAATACACATAGCATATGTTGGAGATATGCCCAAGAGGCAATAATAAATTGGTTATTATCATATCTTCATGTTTATGATAAATATTTACATATCATGCTATAATTGTATTAACCGGAAACATTAATACTTGTGTGTTTTGTAAACATAAAAGAGTCACTAGTAAGCATCTTGTTAAACTAGCTTATTGATTAATAGATGATTATGGTTTCCTGATCATGGACATTGGATGTTATTAATAAAAAGGTCATATCATTAGGAGAATGATATGATGGACACACACTCATAGTAAGCACAACATAAGATCAAGTAATTTAGAGCTCGTTTGCTACAAACTTTCAAATACATAGTAACCTAATCCTTCGACCATGAGATCATATTAATTACCATCACCGGATGGATGCTTTGATGATATCAAACACCACTTCTGTAATGATGAGTGCATATTTGTATCATGTTTTAGATTATTATTTTGCAATGTAGTGGTAGGATCTTGGTATCTTATGGCATTCACATGTACTTTTTATGTTTATTTTCACTAGGATCAGGACAGATGATGGATCCGATGGACACAATTCTTGGACCAGTTATATTGGAGTGAAAAGGAACCAAAAACTGTACATAAATTGCTCATTTGGGAAATATTAATAACACCAGAAGAAAACCCAAAGCAATTGGAGGGTACAGAAGGGTTAACGACCAACTATACGGCGGGAGAACTTTTCCGGCCGTATAGTTCCCGCCATATAGTTGACGCCGATACCGCCTCCTCAAATAGTTTCACCCCGTGCAACTGGATCGGGAAGACGACATATAGAGCACCTACAAATCGCTAAAATCTAACCTCTGGAAGGCATCTAGACGAGGAATTCATCCAACGGGGATCCATCTTCGCCATGCGCAGATCCGGGAGGCTAGTGCATCGATCTTCGTCATCAACCGCTGCATCACCACCATCTCCATCCATCCCATCTACATCTTGATGGGGATATGCCTATCGGAGTATACCCAGCAGGACGTTTCCGACTGGCCCAGGAACTAGCGAGTGGGCCTGCAGGACGGCGACTGAATCAAGGCCTGGCGTGGATCCAAGCGACTGTAAGCTGAAGGCCCAGGAGAGTAGATAGGCCCAGTTGGATTAGGTTAAACGAGTGCCGAAACCTTAACTGATTCGGTTGAGATATGTAAACCCTAGGGGGGTGAGTCTATATAAACCTCCCTACAGGGCGTGTAGAGGATACGTTCCATCATCCACCCAAGCGACTCGCCGCCTAGCCGTCGAGCTCGCCCCATTGTACTTCCATCATAATACAATCTAGAAGGAGTAGGTCTTTACCCTCCGGGGGGCCGAACCTGGGTAAAACCCTGTGTCTCCGCCCTCATCTCGCACCGCAGATGGCTGGCCTCCCTTGCCCTTCGTTCTACTACTCGCTGCCGATTGCAGCGTCTGCCGTGGTCATTCCCACGACAGTGGTGCCCACCGTGGGGCCTGGACGGTCTGGCCGGTGTTCTGCGGCGAGATCCAATCTGCCCATCAACGAGTCGGTCGCCACCGGCCGCATGATAGCGATTGGCGAGATTCTCTAGATCTTGCCGAGCAGCTACGTCCCGGCGGCACGACCCGTCACGCACAGCATGATCTTGCCAGTCGGCACGATCAGCCTCTTCGTCGGCCTCACCGACATCATCGTCTCGGAGGACTCGGCTCGCATCCGTGAGTCGCCGCCACACCTCGCCTCCGAGTACAACTCGGCCCACAGAGACGTGGCCGAAACCACCGCGGCCGCGGAAGACGCGACCCTCAACGACGACGCCGACTCGGCGACTCCGGCGTCACTCGCCGGATCCATCATCGCGGCTTCGCCCGCGGGCTCCATCACCCAGGTCTCCAACGTGGGAGACTTCAAGGATCCCTCCATCCTTGGGATCTTCGACTTCGACTCCAGGTCGGAAAACTCCGCCGATCTCCGCGACGGGACCGGTCGCCACGTCGCGACCTACATGGCGACTGGCACCGACCCGCCAGAGGATCCCTTCTCCACCCCGATCCCTCCTAACGCCACGGCAACGGAGGTCGAGGAACTCCGCCTGAAGCTGGCGGAGGCAGTCCGCAAGGAGCAAGCCGAGCATGAAAAATTTCGCCTCGAGCAGGTGACGGCGCAGGAGCTGTCATGTTACCACCAGCAGCGAATTAGGTCACGCCTGAACCCCACCGTCCAGGGGCGCGCCCTGAACTTCGACGACGAGAACGACCCGGCCCGCGTGGCCGAGTGCGCGATCTGCGAGAACACGCCACCCGGAGGAAGCGCCTGGCCCCCGCCAGGGTCGACGGTGAACGACGCCCCACCTCCACCCAACCGCGCACCCCCCAGGGACCAGCCGCGGATCATGGTCTCCTCACGGGAGCGAGACGCGAACGGCCTACCACTGTTTTCCACCCCGATGGACAACCTCGTGGCGGGCCGAGCAGCGGCCGACAACATCACCACCACCGGTGACGGCGCCCTACAGATCCAGTACGTCAAGGCCCTGCTCGCAAAGGCGGTCTAGCAACAAAACGCAGACGTCGACTCACAGGGTCGGATGTACTCGCGTTCATCGGGCAGCAGAGCGGCCTCAAGCGGCCGTCCATTGGCGGCAAACACCCTCAACTGCCCGCCACCCGAACCACTGCAGCTCCAACACCGACCCGCGAATGCGGCACTCTCCACCAACGACCCCAGGCCAGCGACCAACTTCGTCGCCGCCAACGGTCAGCCCGTCGACGCCCGCACCCACATCATCAACAACCAAAGCTGGCGCGCCTTCCAGCCCGACGACCTACGACACACCCTAAACAATCGCCGTGACAGCGAGCCGATGGGGTCGCTAAGCCGACTCGGGCCCCGATTCTTCGGACCGATGATCCGAGGTGAAAAATACCCGGCGAACTTCAAAGCGCCGAAGGAAATAGAGAAGTACGACCCTTCGTACGACCCCTCCGTGTGGCTGGACACCTACCTCATGGCGATGGGGATCGCTGGCCACACCGATCTGCTAGCCGCCCGCTACCTCCCCCTGATGATGGAGGGAGCGTGCAGGCAGTGGATCAACACTCTCCCCCGGATAGCATCGATTCCTGGGAAGAGATGCACGACGCCTTCGTCAGGCACTTCGAGGGTTCCTACACCCGCGCCACCACCATCGAGGACCTGGAACGATGCGTCCAGGGACCCCGCGAGTCGACCCGAAGCTGGGTCCAACGGTGGCAAGAACTATGGTACAACGCGGTCGGCATCCACCCAGACACCGCGATCCACTGCTTCAAGACCTCGTGCCGCTACGACCCCTTGGTCGCCAAGCTCAAACGAGCATACCGCACACTCGACAACATACCGGACCTCCTTGAGATCGCCAAAAGATACGCAGAGGAAGACCCAAACCAGGAAACCGACGACGAGTCGGGTGGTCAACGCCGCACAAACGGCAACGACAACGGACGACGGTCCGACCTATGCTACAGCAACACTCGCCTCACCGGCAAGCGCCGCAGTGACGGGCGAGTCGACTTCATCGCCAACGCCGGGCACGCGCAGCGCGAGCCCAAGAGCTTCTGCCACGACGGAGGGCAACGCCGTGACGGCGGCAACTACAAGGTGAAACCAAGGTTCGACTCCGCGGCCCTCCTTAACCAGCCTTGTGCGTTTCACAGCAGGGAAAGGAAGCCCGCCACGCACACGACTGCCGACTGCCACTCCCTCATGGAGATTGAGAAGGCACGGCGAGCGCGGGAGGACCCCGACAACAACCCGCCAAACGGCGGAAAATTCGGCAGTGTGGTCAGCTCGCTCCACACCTTCACAGGCTTCAACACGAAGCGCGAGAAGAAGGTCATCGCCCGCGCTGTCGCTGTCAACACGGTGGCCCAGGTGGAAGTTCCCCAGTTCCTCAACTGGTCGGAGCAGCCCATCACCTGGAGCCACCAGGACCACTCGCCACGCATCGAGTACCCAGGCCGAGTTTCCCTTGTGGTCAAGCCCAAGGTGGGAGACTACTGGCTCCCCAAGACATTGATGGACGGCGGCAGCTCCATCAACATCCTGTACCTGGACACCTTCAGGCGACTGCGGCTCCCGCAGTCGATGGTCGAGACGACCTACACCACGTTCCACGGCATCGTCCCCGGTCAGAAGGCGTACCCGATCGGCAAGGTCACGCTGCCAGTCACCTTCGTCACACCAGCAAACTTCCACACCGAGCGGATCGTCTTCGAGCTGGTACCCTTCGACAACCCCTACCACTGCGTCCTGGGGCGCCAGGCGTTCGCCAAGTTCATGGCAGCGCCCCACTACGCGTACAACGCGATGAAGCTCCCCGGGCCGCGTGGCGTCTCACCATCAACGGCGACCCCGACATGACCGTCGAGTGCGAGGCCAAAGGAGCCAAACTCGCCGATGCCGTCATCACGGCAGAGGCCAACCACGCCGACGAGCTCGCCAAGTATGCGAGCGGGGTCAACAACGACGACCCCACCATACTCAAGAAGCCCAATTCGGAGGGCGGCAACACCTCAGCCTTCGAGGCAACGACGCACACCCGCACCGTCGAGCTGGTCCCAGGCGACTCCAGCCAGACGGTGACGATCGGGACGGGCATGAGCCCAGCATAGGAAGGCGCGCTCATCGAGTTCCTCCGTTAGAACAGGGACATCTTCGCATGGAAGCCCTCTGACATGCCTGGTGTCCCTAGGGAACTCGCTGAGCACAAACTCAACGCCGACCCCAAAGTGCGACCTATCAAGCAGTCGCTGCGGCCCTTCAATGAAGAGCGCAGCCGAGCCATCGCCGAGGAGGTGCAGCGTCTACTGTAGGGGTTCGTAGCATGGAAAACAAAAAATTTCTACCGCATGAACACACAATCAAGATCTAATCTATGATCAAGCCAAGATCTATCTACTAGATTGTAGCAACGAGTCGATAGGGGAACTCACCCTCGAAGATTCCAAAGCGGTTAACGAGAGCAGATTCTCGTGGGTGATGTAGTCGTACTCTTGTCGATCTCAAGATCACGTAGACGATCCTTCCGGCGCTGCGTTCCGGCAGCGCTTCTGCAGTCGGTCACACGTTCGGTACTCGATGAAGACCTTCCTCTCCCTTGTTCCAGCAGGCAGCGGAGGTTGTAGCACTCTCCTCGCGATTCCGGCAGCACGACGGCGTGGTACCGGAAGTAGAGGGGAGATCTCGCAGGGCTTCGCCTTAAGCCGGAGCGAGTATGGTGGACTATGAGAGAGCCTTGGTGATCTAGGGTTTAGACACACCAATTAGAAGGGGCTAAACCAGCGGCTAGGGCAATTAGAAGCTCTAACTCGGCGGCTTGGGAGAAATCCCTAGGCTGTGGCTAGGGTTTAGGTTTAGAGGGAGGCAACTTGTGTCTAGGAGGGGAGCCCTGCCCCTCCTCTTATAGGTGGAGGGAGGCGCGCCTGGGGAGGGGAGTCCCTCCCCAACTCGGACCCAAGGTGGGCCGGCGGTGGGAGGAGGAACTCCTCCCCCAAGTCGGTTTCAAACCTCCTTCTCCTCTTTCCCAAAACTAGCCGTTTGACTTTTCAAACTAGGATTTGAATAAACCCTCTATTTGGTACAGCGATGACACCAAGTACATAATGCAATCATACCAACTTGATATAACACATTCATGTACCCTTCCCCTCCAGAATGCCGGACATTCTGGAACCTTCTAGAACATTCCCGATGAAAACACCGGAATCATTCTATAACCCCGAAATAGGACTTTCCTTATATGAATCTTATTCTCCGGACCATTCCGGATCTCCTTGTGATATCCCGGATCCCATCCGAGACTCCGAACAACATTCGGTCTCTTACTCATCATTCCATAACTACTCAACAACATCGAATCCTTAAGTGTGTCTCCCTACGGTTCGTGAATTATGCGGACATGATCGAGACACTTCTCCGATCAATAACCAATAGAGGAATCTGGAAATTCATATGGCTCCCACATATTTCTACGATTACTTTGTGATCGAATGAACCACTTACATACGATACCAATTTCCCTTTGTCTCACGATATTTTACTTATCCGAGGTTATGATCGTCGGTATCTCTGCATACCTAGTTCAACCTCGTTACTGATAAGTACTCTTTTCTCGTTCCCGTGGTATGTGATCCCTTGTGAGCTAGTCACATGCTTGCAAGCTAATTGGATGACATTCCACCGAGAGGGCCCAGAGTATATCTATCCGTCATATGGATGGACAAATCCCACTCTTGATCCATGTGTCTCAACCAATACTTTCTGAACACTCAATGCCACCTTTATAGCCACCCTGTTACGGTGTGGTGTTTGATGTCATCAAAGCATCCTTCCGGTAAAGGTGATATGCATGATCTCATGGTCGAAGGAATTAGGTTACTATGTATCAGAAAGCTTATAGCAAATGAACTATATTAAATGACTTGATCTTTATGCTACGCTTAACTATAGGAGTATGTCCATCACATCATTCTCCTAATGATATGACCCTGTTGTTAATAACATCTCTATGTTCATGATCAGGAAACCATGATCATATATTAACCAACAAGCTAGTTTAACAAGAGGCTTTACTAGGGACTCTTTTATGTTTACAAATCACACAAGTATTAATGTTTCCGGTTAATACAATTATAGCATGGTATGTAAACATTTATCATAAGTATGAAGATATGATAATAACCACTTTATTATTGCCTCTTGGGCATATCTCCAACAGTCTCCCACTTGCACTAGAGTCAATAATCTAGTTTCAAACCTTTGTGTATTCAACACCTATGGCTTTCTGGTGTTGTATGTACACGATTGCTAGTGGTCAACTGATCTCCGGATCTGACACTTCCAGGTCCGTGTGTAATTGCATGTCTTTGCGTCTCTACGCATCACTCATTCTCTAATGAGATGGCTTTGCATAATTTTGGTCCTTCGGTGAGACCTTTAGTTCTTTGGGATTAAAACATGTTGATAATATTGTCGTACAATATATCTTCATAGTATTATCCTGCTGTGAACTACACCTAGTTTGACAACAAACTACTTGACACAAATGCCCTCTTCAGCTGCTATTATAGCAGTCATATACTTAGCCTTTTGTTGTAGTATCTGTCACAATGTCTTAACTTTGGAACTCATCCAAATCCATTATGGAACTTACTTTCCATTATATTGTGCCACCCTTAGTTTAGATTGAGATAAACTTAATTTGTACTCTGTGACAAAACTAGTATCAATGTAGTACTTTTACAATGAACTAACCATCTATTTGTCACTTCTACAAATAATATACTCTTAGTTCTTCCAAAAGATCATAAGAATATCCTTACTATCGTCCAATGATCATCTTATGAATCATTCTGGTATATGCTCATAACATTTAGAGCATAGGACATATCTGGATTTGTACATATCACAGTATGATTGATATAAATACTCTTTTTGATTTTATACATCAAGTATCAATCTATACTTGAATCTTTGTTTCACTTACCAAGTGTCAATACACTTGAATATATCATCAATATTGAACTCATTCAATCCTTTCTATGTGACAAGAACCTTTCTTGTAGTTTCTATATTGAACTCATTCAATACATCATCTATGTACTTTCGGCACAACCATATTAGCGTCTATTGATGCCAAATATTTGGGTTTTGCCTAAGTCTTTCATCAGGATGAAATTCTTAATATGTGTTAATAAAAGATACATCATTTCTAATCAACAATATGTCCTCCACATAATGTATTAGAAATATGTCTTAGCGCTCCCACTTAATTTCTTGCAAATGCAAGCATCTTCATTGTCTCCGATGAAATTAAACTCTTTTAACAGTTTCATCATAGTGAAGATTCCAACTCCGCTATGCTTACTTCAACCATTGAAGTTTGCATATGCATTTAGCATCCTTTGAATTAACAAAACCCTTTGGACCGTGTCATGCACACGTCCTAGGTAACCCTTCTATTAGAAGACCTTGTTTTGTTTATTCAACTACCACATAACAAAAATTATATGTAGTGGTTGCTACATTAATCCGTCTAGACTAAATATCGCTATGAAAGATCAAAATCTTGTCATAGTCAACCTTTGAACATTTTTGTGAACTCTTTCCCAACATTTCGACTATTTCATAGATGTGAAACATCCATGTCTACTTCTTTATAGATCCAAACACAACTGTAAGGTCTTACACCTTTCTCGAGGGTCCTTCAAGTTCAAAACTTGATTTCTCGTGTATGGAACTATCACGGATTTTATGGCTTCAAGCCATTTGACGGAGTCAGGCCCCATCGTCGCTTCTTTGCATGTAGTCAGATCATTATTGTCAAATAATGATTTAACTCTCAAATCTTGGTATTTGATTGTTTACCCGACCTACTTGTTTTAATAGGAACTTAGATCTCCGTGACCACAACCTTTGAGGCACGTGAGCCATGAGCATTATTGCTGTCTCCGGAACACTTTTCGGCGCTGCGCAACTCTGCACGTATAGCTAAGGTTCCTTTAACCTTATCAAAGTTCTATTGTCCTCCCACTTATCTTTTCACGAAAAATTCCTTGTCAAAGAAACTTGACGTTCTAAGCGACAAACACTTTTGTCTCCGGTGTTTATGGAGGAATAATTAACAGTAATACAAAGACAGTTTTATCCGACTTTGGTTGCAAACATCTTTCTTATGCATAGCATACCAATGTTTAAGAAAGGACTACTTGGGTTTTATCCCAAACCATAACTTTATATGGTGTCATTTCAGCGGATTATGATGGAGCTCTTTTCAGTGGAAAACGGTAGTCTCTAAAGCTTTTAATCTTTAAAATATAATGGCAGTTTTGTGTATTACACCTTCGATCTTACCATGTCAAACAAGGTTTAATTACATATCTCGAACGCTCCATACTCTTATGGTGTTTCGGGACATTCAAATTCACAGAACGATTCCTTAAATCTTAGGTATTATGCTAAACTTGTAACTCAAATATCTTCCTTTATGATCTTATCATAAACTATTTACATTCTTGTTACAATGATTTTGCACTTCATCTTGAAAGTCTTTGAACTTTTCAAATGTTTCATACTTCATCCTTATTAAGTAAATATTCATATATTCACTCAAATTTTCGGAGAAAGCATATGAAGTTGAAATCCATCGCTCTTGACTACACATAATGGATTTCGTACAACAATATGTACAAGTTCCAATAAGCTAGTCATTCGTTCCCTTTTGGCCTATGAACGAAGTTTTAATTATCTCTAGGAAAGTTTCACAAGCGTCATGTGATCAAAAATCAAAAGACTCCAAAATTCCATCCACATGGAGTTTCTTCATGTTTTCTTTCCAATATAATTTAAACGGCGATGTCACTTCCTAAGTGATCTTTCAATCAATTTGTCTTTCGACATTTTTAGCACTAGTTTTATGGATGTGATTTCTCCAACGAGATTTGTGAATCATCCATCTTTTATGGATTATGGCAATTATTTGAACAACCCATTTGTTCTCATAATACCTGATAAAACAAATCTTGAAGGCAAGCTTTGATGTTTAACGAGCAACACAATAACCCTTTATTTGTTCTCGATGAACATCATCAAATATTCTTTTGCTAGTCACTTAGGCCATTGTAGTTCATGAATTGTGTTGTTTCGTATGACGATTCACACCAACAAATTCAGTATCAAATACTTAAGAACCACATTGTTTAATAAGCAAAGAATATAGCCATAACATGTATATCATCTATATACTTAAACTGAACAATTCTAGTCTTTTCTTTTCTGCCATATATTTATGAGATTCTCTTTCAGTATTTATTTTCTGTTTGAAAGAATCTATCAACATCAACAGTGGAGTCATACATATGACACATAGTCCAAAGCGTGTATAATTAAATACCAATGTCTTTGGACTTGCACTTTGAAGTAGATCACCATCATCAAATGTTTGGTTTTCTTTCAAATTCCTTTCTTTTAGTAATCTATTGGTGTAGTAAACACTTTACCTACATCAAATGTTCACCCTTATCATGGAATTATCCATGATCAAGCTACTTTTAGCTTATAACGGTGAACTGCGAGTATAATGTTGCTCTCCAAAACATTTTGGAGGATTAGGACAACTAGTGTCTTCAACCTTTTGCAAATTCTCATCAAATACGAGAACATGACTTTTGCCATATTATACTCTATCATGTTGCAGCCAAAACTTTGTTTCAGATATCACAATATCTTCCACACATCATGGTTTCTGAAACAACTCTTTCAGATCCTAGATAACCTTGATATTAAGACAATCCTTTGAATATCAAGAATCATGGAGACAAACATGATACTTATACACTAACACTTGGAATTGTCACTCTTGTTTTTAATACCAATTATTAAACTTCATGGAGTAACCGGAACTTTACTGAAAGTTTGCAATAGGATTTTTTTAAAATTTAGATTAACACTTCAAAACAATACGATACCGGTTCGTAAAGTAACTAACCAGAATTCTATAGTTCTATCATCTCAATTAAAACTAAGCGCAAGGTGGTAAACGGATGCCAATGACTACAACAACTATGCAAATTCACTTTGATTTAATTTATGATAAATAGTGTTCAACTTTTAATCATATTGCCGTTGAATTCCCACTCAAAACAATATCCCTCACATTGTTTTAGTGATCACACGAACCAAATCCACCACATCAAAACCGATCATCACGAGAGTTGATGTAGCTTCAATGGCAAACAATCAACATGTTCATCATATCTACTATATGACTCATGCTTTACCTTTCGGTGATCCGTGTTCCGAGACCATGTCTGTACATGCTAGGCTCGTCAAGATCAACCTTAGCTTCCGCATGAGCAAATCTGGCTTGCTCACGTTGTATACACTCGCAGAATCTAACACACCCGATCATCACGTGGTGCTTCGAAACAACGAGCTTTAGCAACGGTGCTTACTAAGGATGAACACTTTAAAACTTGAAATTGTGTGCTTGAGGGATCATCTTACAATGCTACCGTCGTTAACTAAGCAATACAAGATGCATAAAAGGATTAACATCACATGCAATTCATAATATGTGATATGATATGGCCTTTCTTCTTGTGCTTCCGATCTCCATCTTCAAGCACGAACACGATCTCCATCATCACCGGCATTGCATCAAGGTCAATGACGCCGCTCCATGGTTGTCGTCCACCAGCTTCAACTATTACAACTACTTTGAACAGACAAGCGGGTCTTTAACAGAATTTAAAGACAACCATATGGCTCCTGCCGGTTGCCAACTTACAATAAGGAACATTGCATACATCATATATAATCACAATCATGGCCATATCACATCACGGCACACCCCTGCAAAACAAAGTTAGACGCCTCTAATTTTCTTTGCATGTTTTACGTGGTTTGGGGCTTTCAATAAGTGTCGTTCTAACTTACGAACAAGAACCACAACATTGATACTAGTATTGTCAATCACCCGTTGTAAATTGAATCTTAACTATGTTGGGAGAAACAGGCACCCGCAAAGCCACTTATGCAATACAAGTTGCATGTCAAGCGTGGAGCAAGTCTCATGAACGATGTCATGTAAGGTTAGCCCGGGCCGCTTCATCCCACCATCCAGCAAGATGCAAAGTACACAACAAGCAATCGACAACAAAAGCATCAACGCCCACAATGACCATTGTGTTCTACTCGTGCAACAGATCTACATATAGACACGGCTCTGATACCACTATAGGGGTTCGTAGCATGGAAAACAAAAATTTTCTACCGCATGAACACACAATCAAGATCTAATCTATGATCAAGCCAAGATCTATCTACTAGATTGTAGCAACGAGTCGATAGGGGAACTCACCCTCGAAGATTCCAAAGCGGTTAACGAGAGCAGATTCTCGTGGGTGATGTAGTCGTACTCTTGTCGATCTCAAGATCGCGTAGACGATCCTTCCGGCGCTGCGTTCCGGCAGCGCTTCCGCAGTCGGTCACACGTTCGGTACTCGATGAAGACCTTCCTCTCCCTTGTTCTAGCAGGCAGCGGAGGTTGTAGCACTCTCCTCGCGATTCCGGCAGCACGACGGCGTGGTACCGGAAGTAGAGGGGAGATCTCGCAGGGCTTCGCCTTAAGCCGGAGCGAGTATGGTGGACTATGAGAGAGCCTTGGTGATCTAGGGTTTAGACACACCAATTAGAAGGGGCTAAACCAGCGGCTAGGGCAATTAGAAGCTCTAACTCGGCGGCTTGGGAGAAATCCCTAGGCTGTGGCTAGGGTTTAGGTTTAGAGGGAGGCAACTTGTGTCTAGGAGGGGAGCCCTGCCCCTCCTCTTATAGGTGGAGGGAGGCGCGCCTAGGGAGGGGAGTCCCTCCCCAACTCGGACCCAAGGTGGGCCGGCGGTGGGAGGAGGAACTCCTCCCCCAAGTCGGTTTCAAACCTCATTCTCCTCTTTCCCAAAACTAGCCGTTTGACTTTTCAAACTAGTCGTTTGACTTTTCAAACTAGGATTTGAATAAACCCTCTATTTGGTACAGCGATGACACCAAGTACATAATGCAATCATACCAACTTGATATAACACATTCATGTACCCTTCCCCTCCGGAGTGCCGGACATTCCGGAACCTTCTAGAACATTCCTGATGAAAACACCGGAATCATTCTATAACCCCGAAATAGGACTTTCCTTATATGAACCTTATTCTCCGGACCATTCCGTATCTCCTTGTGATATCCCGGATCCCATCCGAGACTCCGAACAACATTCGGTCTCTTACTCATCATTCCATAACTACTCAACAACATCGAATCCTTAAGTGTGTCTCCCTACGGTTCGTGAATTATGCGGACATGATCGAGACACTTCTCCGATCAATAACCAATAGAGGAATCTGGAAATTCATATGGCTCCCACATATTTCTACGATTACTTTGCGATCGAACGAACCACTTACATACGATACCAATTTCCCTTTGTCTCACGATATTTTACTTATCCGAGGTTATGATCGTTGGTATCTCTGCATACCTACTTCAACCTCGTTACTAATAAGTACTCTTTTCTCGTTCCCGTGGTATGTGATCCCTTGTGAGCTAGTCACATGCTTGCAAGCTAATTGGATGACATTCCACCGAGAGGGCCCAGTGAAGGGTTTCGCGGCATAGTAAATCAAAATTTTCTACGGATGCAAACAGAGGGAAAGCCAAGATCTAATCTAGGAGATGCAAACAACGAGAGAGATTGGATTAGATCTTCATACCCTTGAAGATTCGCACAGCGGAACGTTCGTCGGAACGTGGGTGATGTAGTCGTACTCGCTTCTCCTCCTCGCGATCCGATCCGATCTAGCACCACAAGTGGCGGTGCCTCCGTGAGATGCACACGTGCAGCACCTCGACGTCTCCTCCTTCCTCGGACCAACAAGTATGGTGGAGAGACGGATTGGATCTACAACACGACGGCGTGGTGTATATGGTGGAGAATTTCTGCAGCAGGGCTTCGCCTACAAACAGTCGGGAGGGAGAGAGGAAGGGCAGCAGGGCGACTAGGGTTTGGAGGGAAGGTGTGAGGGAGGGGGCGCCCCAGCCCTCTTTATATAGAGGGGGGGCGGCCAGCCCTTGCCCCTCCTCCAAGCCTTGGGCCGGCGGCCAAGGGAGGGAGGAGTGGGGGGCAAGGACTCTCCCCCTTCTAGAAACCCTATCCCGAGTTTAAACTCTCTTGGGCCGGCTGGACCCTATGGGGCCTTGTGCCCCTGGCCCAATGCGGCCAGGACACTCCCTCATAGGCCCATGCCCCCTCCCGGAAGGTGGGGCCACGTTGGTCCCCTTCCGGAAGGTTCTAGAAGCTTCCGGTACAATACCGATTAACCCGGAACAATTTCGAACTCCAAAAACTGCACTGCCTTATATGAATCTTATTCTCCGGACCACTCCGGAACCTCTCATGATGTCCCGGATCCCATCCGAGACTCCGAACAAAAATTCATAAACCAATTATCCAATCTATCCTAGCGTCGAGACACGTTAAGTGTGTGACCCTGCGGGTTCGAGAATATGCAGACATGATCTTCTATCAATAATCAACAACGGGGTCTGGGCACCCATATTGACTCCCACACATTCATCGATGATCATATCGGATGAACCACGATGCTAGGATTCAATCAATCCCATATATATATTCCCTTCGTCTCGCGATATTTTACTTGCCCGAGATTCGATCGTCGGTATCGTCATACCTAGTTCAATCTCGTTCACAGCAAGTACTTTACTCGTTCCGTAATCCGATATCACTTTGTGATTAACTCCTTAACCACATGCTTGCAAGCGGTGTTGATATCGATTACCGAGTGGGCCCGAAGTATATCTCTCCGACTTGGGAGGGACAAATTCCATCTCGATACATACAACCCAACAGATACTTTCCGATCACCTGAGAGACACCTTTATGATCACCCTCTCATAGGATGACGTTTGATGACCTCAAAGCTTTCTTCCAATACCAGGGAGTTGTATTATCTCATGGTCTAAGGAATACAATATTTGACATAAGAAAAGCTTTGCAAAGACGAACACGATGACACGATCTAATTGCTTCGCTTAGTTTGGGTCTGTCCACCATATCATTCTCCCAATGATATGATCTCATTATCAATTGACAACTCATGTCTATGGTTAGGAAACCTTAACCATCATTGATCAATGAGCTAGTTCATAGAGGCGTACTAGGGGCACGGTGTTGTTCACAAACCACACAAGTATTAATGTTTCCGCTTAATACAATTCTAGCATGGAATATAAACTTTATCATGAACAAGAATTATAATAATAACATCTTTATTATTACCTCTAGGGCATAATTCCAACAGTCTCCCACTTGCACTAGAGTCAATAATCTAGTTTACATCTGGTAACAATCTCACACCCATGGCACTGAGGTGTTGATCATGTTTTACACGTGGAAGAGGTTTAGTCAACGGATCTGCGACATTCAGATCTGTATGTACTTTGCTAATCTTCAGATCTCCATCTGCTATATAATCTCGGATTATATGAAACTTGCGGTTGATATGCTTGGTTCCTTAGCGAGTGCTATGGCGCCAGTGTTGTCACACAATATCTCCAGTGGGTCCAATGCACTTGGAACCATGCCAAGCTCAGTGATGAAGTTTCTGATCCAAACTCCTTCACTTGACGCTTCTGCAGCAGCCATGTATTCTTCTTCTACTGTAGATCCCGCGATCACGCTTTGCTTGCAGCTTCTCCAGCTCACAGCTCCTCCATTCAAAATATACACGTATCCTGTCTGAGATTTAGAATCATCCTTGTCGGTGTCAAAACTAGCGTCGACGCAACCTTTTACGACAAGTTGTTCATCACCCCCATAGACTAAGAACATTTCTTTAGTCCTATTTAGGTACTTTAGGATGTTCTTCATGGCTGTCCAGTGTTCCACTCCTGGATCACTTTGATATCTGCTCGTCAAACTAAGAGCATTGGACACATCCGATCTAGTACACAGCATGGCATACATGATCGAACCTATGGCCGAGGCATAAGGCACTTTGCTCATAGCTTCCCTATCATTTACCGTAGCTGGACACTGAGCCTTGCTCAATGTCTTACCTGACAACATAGGCACTGAACCTTTCTTCGCCTTATCCATTCTGAACCTTTTCAGAACTTTGTCTAGGTATGTACTCTGGCTTAAAGCTATCAGGCGTCTTTGTCTATCTCTATAGATTTGGATGCCCAATATATAAGCAGCTTCACCTAGGTCTTTCATTGAAAAACACTTGTTCAAATAACTCTTCACATCGTTAAGCATGTTGATGTCATTTCCAATAATCAATATGTCATCCACATATAGTACCAGAAATGTCACCGAGCTCCCACTCACTTTCTTGTAGATGCAAGCTTCGTAGCAATTTGGAACAAATCCAAAGCTCTTGATCACTTGATCAAAACGAAGGTTCCAACTCCGAGATGCTTGCTTCAGTCCATAAATGGAACGCTGAAGTTTGCATACTTTATCAGCATCCTTAGGATTGACAAAACCTTCGGGTTGCATCATATACAACTCTTCATCAATGTTGCCATTGAGGAAAGCAGTCTTGACATCCATCTGCCATATTTCATAATCATGAAACGCAGCAATTGCTAATAAAATCCGAATGGACTTAAACATCGCTACGGGAGAGAAAGTCTCATCGTAGTCAACACCTTGAACTTGTCGAAAACCTTTTGCGACAAGCCGTGCTTTATAGACGGTAACATTACCATCCGCGTCCGTTTTCTTCTTGAAGATCCATTTGCACTCAACGGCCTTTCGGTCGCTAGGAGGGTCCACCAAAGTCCATACTTGGTTTTCGCTCATGGATCCCAATTCGGATTTCATGGCTTCTAGCCATTTCTCAGAGTCTGGGCTCATCATCGCTTCCTCATAGTTCGTAGGTTCACTGTCTTCTACTAACAAGACAGTCAAGACAGGGTTGCCGTACCACTCAGGAGGGGCACGCGACCTTGTCGACCTGCGACGTTCAGTAGTATCATCGTCCGAAGCTGCATGATCCTTGTCATTAGCTTCCTCTATTGTTGGTGCAGGCGGCACTGGAACAATTTCAGGTGTTGCGCTACTCTCCAATTCAAGAGAAGGTTCAATAACCTCGTCAAGCTCTACTTTCCTCCCACTCACTTCTTTCGAGAGAAACTCCTTCTCAAGAAAGGAACCGTTCTTTGCGACAAACACTTTGCCTTCGGTTCTGTGATAGAAGGTATACCCAATAGTTTCCTTAGGGTATCCTATGAAGACGCATTTCTCCGCTTTGGGTTCGAGCTTGTCCGGCATCAACTTCTTGACGTAAGCTTCGCATCCCCAAACTTTAAGAAACGACAACTTAGGTTTAGCACCAAACCACAGTTCATACGGTGTCGTCTCAACGGATTTAGATGGAGCCCTATTTAAAGTGAATGCAGCGGTTTCTAATGCATAACCCCAAAATGATAACGGCAAATCAGTAAGAGACATCATTGATCGAACCATATCTAATAGGGTTCGATTCCGGCGTTCAGACACACCATTGCGCTGTGGTGTTCCGGGTGGCGTGAGTTGTGAAACGATTCCACTTGCTTTAAGATGCGTGAGAAAATCATAACTCAAATATTCACCTCCACGATCGGATCGTAGAAACTTAATCTTTCTGTTACGATGGTTCTCCACTTCATTCTAAAATTCCTTGAACTTTTCAAATGTTTCATATTTATGTTTCATTAAATAGATATACCCATATCTACTTAAGTCATCGGTAAAAGTGAGAAAATAGCGATATCCACCGCGCGTCGAAACACTCATCGGTCCGCATACATCGGTATGTATGATTTCCAACAAGTCCGTTGCTCGCTCCATCATACCGGAGAACGGGGTTTTGATCATCTTGCCCATGAGGCATGGTTCGCATGTGTCAAATGATTCAAAATCAAGAGACTCCAAAAGTCCATCAGAATGGAGTTTCTTCATGCGCTTTACACCAATATGACCTAGACGACAGTGCCACAAATAAGTAGTATTATCACTATCTACTTTGCATCTCTTAGCCTCAATGTTATGGATGTGTGTTTCATCCCTTTCGAGATTTAGAAGAAATAAACCATTCACAAGAGGTGCATGACCATACAAGATGTTACTCATATAAATAGAACAACCATTATTCTCCGATTTAAATGAATAACCGTCTTGCAATAAACACGATCCAGAAATAATGTTCATGCTCAACGCAGGCACATAATAACATTTATTAAGGTTTAAAACTAATCCCGAAGGTAAAACTAAGGAGAGCGTGCCGATGGCCATCACATCAACTCTTGATCCGTTGCCAACGCGCATCGTCACCTCATCCCTCGCAAGCCGCCGTCTATTCCGTAGCTCCTGTTTCGAGTTACAAATATTAGCAACTGAACCGATATCAAATACCCAGGCACTACAACGAGGGCTAGTAAGGAAAACATCAATAACATGTATATCAAATATACCTTTGATGGTGCCAGCCTTCTTGTCCGCTAAGTACTTCGGACAGTTGCGCTTCCAGTGACCCTTGTCCTTGCAATAGAAGCACTCAGTGTCCGGCTTAGGACCAGACTTGAGCTTCTTCTCAGCAGGGGCAACGCGCTTGCTGCCGCCTTTCTTGAAGGGCTTCTTTGCACCCTTACCTTTCTTAAAGGAGGGCTTGTTGACCATCAACACATGATTATCCTTGTTGATGTCCACCTCCGCAGCCTTCAGCTTTGCGAAGAGCTCGGTGATCGTATCAGTGGAACCAATCTGATTATGAGTCACTACAAAACTTTTGTAGCTGGGAGGGAGTGATTGCAGAACCCTGTCAATCTTGAGCTCCTCTGGAATCGTGCATTCCAGTTGCTCAAGGCGTTGAGTGTAGCCCGTCATCTTAATGGCGTGCTCACTAACGGAACTCCCTTCCTCCATCTTGCAGTTAAAGAACTTCTCGGAGATCTCATATCTCTCAGAATGGGCCTGAGTCTGAAACATGGTTTTCAACTCTTCGAGAATCTCAAAGGGCCCGGGATACTCTTCAAAACGATTTTGAAGTTCCGGTTCCATAGCAAACAACATGGTGCTCTTAATCACACCATAATCATCTTTACGCGACTGATAGACAGCTTTCTCATCAGCCGGCGCAGTTGCAGCAGGAGGGTCACCTAACGCTTTCCCAAGGACATAGTCCTTTTGTCCGCCAGATAGAATGATTCTTAGATTGCGGAACCAATTGGTGAAGTTAGACCCATTGTTTCTAAGCTTTTCTTTCTCAGCAAAAACATTGAAGTTGAAGTTGGACTTGGCCATGTGATCTACAGTATTTTCAAGTACAATTTAGACTATGTTCATGATAAATAGTTCAACTTAATCAAATTACTAGATGAACTCCCACTAAATTCAACATCCCTCAAGTTGTTTAGTGAACACGATCCAAATTCACCACACCTAATCCGATCATCACGAGAAGAGATGTGGTTTCAATGGTGGACAACGAAGTGTCGATCATATCATTCATATGACTCATGCTTAACCTTTCGGTTCTTGTGTTCCGAGGCCATGTTTGTACATGCTAGGCTCGTCAAGTTAGACCCAAGTATTTCCGCGTGTGCAAAACTGTCTTGCACCCGTTGTATGTGAGCGTAGAGTCTATAGCACCCGATCATCACGTGATGCTTGGACACGACGAACTTTCGCAACGGTGCATACTTGGGGAGAACACAGTTTTTATCTTGATCTTTAAGTGAGGAATCATCTTATAATGCTACCGTCGCGATCTAAGCATAATAAGATACATAAAAGGATAAACATCACATGCATATAACTTTATGTGACATTGTATAGCCAATCTTCGCGCAATGATCTCCATCTTGTGCGTTCCGGCATGATCTCCATCACTCCACCATGATTGCCTCCACCACGAATAGCAACTACAACTATTGCTAACTACTTAGCGATAAAGTAAAGCTATTACATGGCGTATAAGAAGTTGACTCGCAGGTCATACACAATTATAAAGACAACCATATGGCTCCTGCCGGTTGTGTACTCATCGACATGCAAGTCGTGAAACATTACAAAACATGATCATCGCATACAATATACACATCACATCTTGGGCCATACCATATCACAGAAAACACTCCCTGCAAAAACAAGTTAGACGCCTCTACTTTGTTGTTGCATGTTTTACGTGGCTTATGGGAGTAGATGCTAAGAACGTTTCTTACCTACGGAAAGCCACAACGGTGATATTATGGTTGCCAAACTCCGGTGTTAATCCCATGACAACTATAGTGAGAGAAACTGACATCCACCAGCCGCATGTGTGGAACAAGCCACACGTCAAGTGCGGAGCCGGTCTCGCGAACGACGTCACGTAAGGTTGGCCTGGACCGCTTCAATCTCACTATCCCGCGTCATAAGAAGAACAAAAACAAGAGGCTTGCAACAGAAAACATCAACGCCCGCAACAACCATGTTGCGTTCTACTCGTGAAACACATCTACACATAGATCTAGCTCTGATACCACTGAAGGATTTCGCGGCATAGTAAATCAAAATTTTCTACGGATGCGAACAGAGGGAAAGCCAAGATCTAATCTAGGAGATGCAAACAACGAGAGAGATTGGATTAGATCTTCATACCCTTGAAGATTCGCACAGTGGAACGTTCGTCGGAACGTGGGTGATGTAGTCGTACTCGCTTCTCCTCCTCGCGATCCGATCCGATCTAGCACCACAAGTGGCGGTGCCTCCGTGAGATGCACACATGCAGCACCTCGACGTCTCCTCCTTCCTCGGACCAGCAAGTATGGTGGAGAGACGTATTGGATCTACAACACGACAGCGTGGTGTATATGGTGGAGAATTTCTGTAGCAGGGCTTCGCCTACAAACAGTCGGGAGGGAGAGAGGAAGGGCAGCAGGGCGACTAGGGTTTGGAGGGAAGGTGTGAGGGAGGGGGCGCCCCAGCCCTCTTTATATAGAGGGGGGGCGGCCAGCCCTTGCCCCTCCTCCAAGCCTTGGGCCGGCGGCCAAGGGAGGGAGGAGTGGGGGGCAAGGACTCTCCCCCTTCTAGAAACCCTATCCCGAGTTTAAACTCTCTTGGGCCGGCTGGACCCTATGGGGCCTTGTGCCCCTGGACCAATGCGGCCAGGACACTCCCTCATAGGCCCATGCCCCCTCCCGGAAGGTGGGGCCACGTTGGTCACCTTCCGGAAGGTTCTAGAAGCTTCCGGTACAATACCGATTAACCCGGAACAATTCCGAACTCCAAAAACTGCACTGCCTTATATGAATCTTATTCTCCGGACCACTCCGGAACCTCTCGTGATGTCCCGGATCCCATCCGAGACTCCGAACAAAAATTCATAAACCAATTATCCAATCTATCCTAGCGTCAAGACACGTTAAGTGTGTGACCCTGCGGGTTCGAGAATATGCAGACATGATCTTCTATCAATAATCAACAGCGGGGTCTGGGCACCCATATTGACTCCCACACATTCATCGATGATCATATCGGATGAACCACGATGCCAGGATTCAATCAATCCCATATATATATTCCCTTCGTCTCGCGATATTTTACTTGCCCGAGATTCGATCGTCGGTATCGTCATACCTAGTTCAATCTCGTTCACAGCAAGTACTTTACTCGTTCCGTAATCCGATATCACTTTGTGATTAACTCCTTAACCACATGCTTGCAAGCGGTGTTGATATCGATTACCGAGTGGGCCCGAAGTATATCTCTCTGACTTGGGAGGGACAAATTCCATCTCGATACATACAACCCAACAGATACTTTCCGATCACCTGAGAGACACCTTTATGATCACCCTCTCATAGGATGACGTTTGATGACCTCAAAGCTTTCTTCCGATACCAGGGAGTTGTATTATCTCATGGTCTAAGGAATACAATATTTGACATAAGAAAAGCTTCGCAAAGACGAACACGATGACACGATCTAATTGCTTCGCTTAGTTTGGGTCTGTCCACCATATCATTCTCCCAATGATATGATCTCATTATCAATTGACAACTCATGTCTATGGTTAGGAAACCTTAACCATCATTGATCAATGAGCTAGTTCATAGAGGCGTACTAGGGACACGGTGTTGTTCACAAACCACACAAGTATTAATGTTTCCGCTTAATACAATTCTAGCATGGAATATAAACTTTATCATGAACAAGAATTATAATAATAACATCTTTATTATTGCCTCTAGGGCATAATTCCAACACCTAGAGTATATCTATCCGTCATATGGATGGACAAATCCCACTCTTGATCCATGTGTCTCAACCAATACTTTCTGAACACTCAATGCCACCTTTATAGCCACCCTGTTACGGTGTGGTGTTTGATGTCATCAAAGCATCCTTCCGGTAAAGGTGATATGCATGATCTCATGGTCGAAGGAATTAGGTTACTATGTATCAGAAAGCTTATAGCAAATGAACTATATTAAATGACTTGATCTTTATGCTATGCTTAACTATAGGAGTATGTCCATCACATCATTCTCCTAATGATATGACCCTGTTGTTAATAACATCTCTATGTTCATGATCAGGAAACCATGATCATATATTAACCAACAAGCTAGTTTAACAAGAGGCTTTACTAGGGACCCTTTTATGTTTACAAATCACACAAGTATTAATGTTTCCGGTTAAAACAATTATAGCATGGTATGCAAACATTTATCATAAGTATGAAGATATGATAATAACCACTTTATTATTGCCTCTTGGGCATATCTCCAACATCTACTCGCTATAGGCTTCATCCGGCCAATAAAATACTCCAAGTGGATGGCAAACCCAGTCCTGGTCGAGAAGAAAAATGGGACCTGGAGGATGTGTATCGACTACACAAACTTAAACAACGCCTGCCCAAAGGAGCAATTCGTCCTCCCGCGGATCGACCAAATAATCGATTTCACCGCGGGCTCGGAGTCGCTGTGTTTCCTCGACGCCTACTCTGGGTACAACCAGATCAAAATGGCTGTCGAGGACGATGAAAAGACGACATTCATCACGCCATTCGGAGCCTTCTGCTACACCGCCATGACCTTCCGCTTCAAGAACGCCGGGGCGACCTACCAGCGGTGCATGCAGGAATGCCTTGCGAGACAAATTGGCCGCAATATCCACGTCTACATCAACGACGTGGTAGTGAAGTCCGCTCGCCAGGGCGACCTACTCGCCGACCTGGCGGAAACATTTGCCAACCTGCGGAAATACAAGATAAAGCTAAACCCAAGCAAATGCACCTTCGGTGTACCAGCAGGGCAACTACTGGGCTACGTCATCACCAAGCGCGGGATCGAGGTGAACCCTACCAAGATCGACACGATCGCTCGACTCGGCAAACCCGAGTGCCTGCGCGACGTCCAGAAGCTGGCCGGGAGAGTCGCGGCTCTCAGTCGCTTCATCCCCCGATTGGGCGAAAAGGCGATGCCCCTATACCGCCTGATGCGCAAGAACCCCACCTTCCAGTGGGACAAGGAGGCGGACGACGCGCTCCACGACCTCAAGAAGGTGCTACTCGCAGCACCGCTACTCGCCACCCCCGTCGACAAAGAACCCATGCTGGTCTACGTCGCGGATTCTGAGCGCGTCGTCAGCGCCGTCATGGTCGTCGAGCGGCTAGAGGAAGGAAAGGAGCGCCCGGTACAGAGACCGGTGTACTATATCAGCGAGGTCCTCACCGAGTCGTGCTAGCGGTACCCGCAATACCAGAAACTGGTATACGCGGTCTTCAGAGCACAGCGACGACTGCCGCACTACTTCCAGGAGCACCCGATCACGGCCGTCTCCTCAGCACCGTTGCAGGACATCATCCGCAACCGTGAGGCGACCGGGCGAGTCGCCAAGTGGGCCGTCGAAATCGGCGTCCACAACATCAAGTATGAGCCACGCAAAGTGATCAAGTCGCAGGCTCTCGCGGACTTCATCGCCGACTGGGAAGAGGCCCAGCAGCCAAAAAAGCTGCCGTACCTCCACTACTGGAGCCTGCACTTCGACGGCTCCAAGAATGCAGACGGCGCAGGAGCAGGGATCGTGTTGACTTCCCTGAAGGGCGACAAGCTCCGCTACGTCCTCTGCCTCGACTTCACCCCCTGCACCAACAACATGGCCGAGTACGAGGCACTACTCCACGGCATGCGAGCTGCCAAGGAGATGAATGTCAACCGCCTATGCTGTTACGGAGACTCCGACCTCGTCGCTGGGCAAGTCGCTGGCACCTGCGATGCCGTCTCTCCCACCATGGCGGCATACCGCCAAGCAGTGGACAAGCTGGGCGGACACTTCGTAGGCTACTCCCTCGAGTGGATTGACAGGCGGAAGAACGAGGAGGCCGACGCACTCTCTCGCATCGGCTCGACTCGACTCGCACCACCCGCCGGCGTCTTCCTCGACACGATCACCAAGCCGTCTGTCTCTCCCCAAGGGAGATCGACATCGGAGTCCCGCTGCAACCAGAGGCAGCCCTGGTTGCACTCATCGCCGAGCCAGAAGACTGGACTAGGCCGTACATCGCTACCTGGAGGGAGGCACCTTGCCGGCAGACGAAACAGACGCCCGGATGATAGCGCGACGCTGCAAATCCTTCGTCATCATCGACGACGAGCTCCACAAGCGTAGCGTGACCGGCGTGTTCCAAGGCTGCGTCCAACCCGCTGAAGGACGCAAAATCCTTCACGACATCCACTCCGGCGACTGCGGCCACCATGCCGGCGCCCACTCTCTGGTCGCAAAGGCTATGCGGCACGGCTTCTACTGGCCCACCGCACACGCAGACGCCGTCGACATTGTCCAGCGGTGCGCCGGGTGCCAGAAGTACGCCAACCAGACACACGTGCCGAGCTCAGCGCTCAAGACAATCCCCATCACCTGGACATTCGCCGTGTGGGGTATGGACATGGTAGGCCCTTTCAAAAAGGCCCCCTCCGGCTTCACCCACCTCCTGGTCACGGTCGACAAATTCACAAAGTGGGTGGAGGCCAAGCCAGTCCGGAAATGCGACGAGAAGACCGCCACCAAGTTCCTACGCGAGCTCATATATCGCTACGGGTTCCCAAACAGCATCATCATGGACAATGGCACCAACTTCGCCAAAGGAGCCATGGCCGAGTTCTGTGAGGAACATCACATCCGACTCGACCTTGCCTCAGTCGCCCACCCGAAGTCTAACGGCCAGGCGGAACGGGCCAACCAGAGCATCGTCCACGGCCTGAAGCCACGACTCCAAGTACCACTCGAGCGCATCGTCGGGTGCTGGGTCGAGGAGCTACCCTCCGTTATCTGGGGTATCCGCACCTCGGTCAACAGGTCGACAGGGTTCACCCCCTTCTTCATGGTGTATGGCGCCGAGGCAGTCATGCCCACCGACCTAGAGCACGACTCGCCAAGGGTCGTCCACTACACGGAGGCTGCGAACGAACTCGCACGCCAGGATGGAGTCGATCAACTCGACGAGGCACGCGACCTATCTCGCTCCCGTACTGCCATCTACTAGCAAGGACTCCGCCGCTACCATAGCCGGCGGGTGAGGACTCGCACCTTCCAGGAAGGCGACCTGGTACTACGCCTCATCCAGGACAAGAAGGGCATGCACAAGCTCTCCCCCCCGTGGGAGGGACCATTCGCCATCGGGCGAGTACTCGACAACGATGCCTACTACCTCACCGACGTTCGTGGAGACGGGAAACTCGACGTCAAGCGACCGTGGAATGTAAACCTCCTACGGAAGATCTACTTCTAGAACTCCATACATGTACCCTCCACTAGCTATGAAATAAAATATATCGGCTACCGCAAATTGCGTCTACTCTCCGTGTCTTGTGCCACTCGCACTCGTAATAACAGCGTCAAGCTAACTATAGAAGTCAACCTCTGGTACAGCGACCGGCACGGCCAAGTAGTGTGTTACGAGGGCACTGGGTCACCCCAGGACTCGCCACGTCCACGAAAAATGCCTACCAGGATCCCCATTGGAGTCACCTAGCTCGACTGGCTTAATGAGCCAAGACAACTGCCTTCGCTCCTCACAGCAACCACGATCCTCCGCATCCTCGACACAGCGACTCGAACGGCCAAATACCACGCTCGGGGACTGACGACCAGTTAAACACGAGCGGCTAGGGAAAAACACCAAGTATGAGAGCGTGCCCAGGACTCGCCATGCGACTGACCCGACGGGCCAGGCAGGAGTGATGCACTCACTCTGACGCGCCCAGTCCTCACTCACCTTAGAGCCGCGACTAGAACCACCAAGTACCACGCTCGGGGACTCGGCTACCCGACCTCGTTCGCGCAAGGGAAAACGGTGAAGTAAAGAGCACTCCTGGGAGTCGCCCTGCGACTGGCTTTCCAAGCTCGGGCGAGTCGACCTCAATAACAAAACAACCGACAAAACGCTCAAAAACACAAACACATAACAAACGAGGTAAACCCCATAAAAAGGGCGGACGCGCTCGGGGACTCGTTCAATCATCGATCACAATCGCAAAACAACTCACAAAATAATGCAAAATCCCATTATAGCAGACCAAAGTTGTTACAAAATACAAGTTGCGCCCAATGGCCGAACTGCTACTAACGCCCCAGGGCACAATGTTTTATTCCGCAGGCTTCGATGTCGACTCGCCGCCACCCTTGCGGTTGCGAATGAAGGGAGTGTACGGGTTCGATGGGTACGTCGTCAGCTCACCCGCCATCGCCGCACGGAAGGGCTGCTCGATCTTGAAGTCCCGGTGCGGCGGCTCGGGATCGTTGGGCGCGACGATCGTCTCCTGATAAGGAAGGAGGTCGCCCATCGCCCAGACACGGTCGGAGTATACCGCGGCACGGTCCGTCAGCTTTAGCACCTCGGCAATCTCCACTGAGCCTGTCGACGACGGGTAGCCACTCGTCATGTCGTCCAGATCGAAATCCTCCGGGAAGTGGGCGAGCCCAAGGCTAAGCGCCGTCGCCGCCCCGCGCCAGAACGCCGACCGCGTCATGAACTCGACGACTGACGACGCGTTCTCGAGATACCGCCACACTTCGACAAGGTCGCTGGGAATCACTTCCGTGGGCAACATCTCCTGAAGATACGCCCGAATGCAAGCTGCGGACAATGTGGCCAAGTCGACCAGAGTGGCCACACACTGCCGCATGTCGTACGACTGCGCCTCTTCCGAGTTGTCGATGATCCGACCTGTGGACAGAGGGTGGCAGTGAGTACAACAAAGATCACACAATGAAAATACTACAGGCAGAGGCAGGCACACTTACCAATCAAAGGACGGCAGAGACCCGTGATGAAGCTTTGAAGAGAGGAGTAGTCGTCTTGTAGCCCAGCAACGAGGGCGTTAGAGACCTTACGCTCTTCAGTAGCGGCCGTAACAGCAGCCTTGGCTCGCCCATCCGCTGAACTCGCCTCCTCCTTCGCTTCCTTAAGCTCGAGCTCAAGGTCGGCGATCCGCTTCTCAGCCGAACTCAGCGCAGATTGAGCCGCCGTCAGTTCACTCGCCAGGACAAGGCCCTGGCGGACCTCCTCTGCCTTCGCAGCAATCGCCTGGAGTCCATTGTTCGCCTCTTGGACGGCAACACGTTCTTTCTCCACGCGACACTTCGCAGCAAGCCGGTCGGCTGACTCACGCTGCAAGCCCTACGCACAAGTCAAACAGTTAACAACAACGGAATCCTAAGTGCCCACCCGCTGAAATTCAGCGACTGGACACTCGGGGACTGGAGATAAAAAATCCTAAGTGCCCACCCGCTGAAATTCAGCGACTGGACACTCGGGGACTGGAGATCAAAAATCCTAAGTGCCCAGCCGCTGAAATTCAGCGATTGCGCACTCGGGGACTGGGTGCTAGAAATACAAACAACACACCAAAAGAATCTGACCACTGAAATCCAGTGGCCCCATCCTCGGGGACTGGGCATACCTGGATGGCTGCACCAAGCATACCATGAAGCTTTAGCGCGTCCACGGACGCGAGAAGAGCCGGAGTGTGCCCGCGACGCTGCTCGATCTCTGTTTCGGCGACCCCAGGTACGCGGCTCGATGGCGTGGTACCACTCGCCGTAGCCGCTCTGGCCATGAAGAGGGGGAAGATAGCGGTGGATGTGCCGGCACCAAAAGAAGCCGGCTCGGCCACCCCAGGCGAGGAAGCACCCTCCTTGATCTTCAAGGTCGCCTCCATCGCAGGACCACTCGGAGCAATCGTCATGTCGTCAGACACCGTGACGACATCGTCGCCCTTGGCCTTCTTGGCACTATCTGCGGGGGCAGCCACCTCATTAGCCTTCTGTAGGGTTTCGTAGCATGGAAAACAAAAATTTTCTACCACATACAAACAAACAAGCCAAGATCTATCTACTAGATTGTAGCAACGAGTCGATAGAATAACTCACCCTCGAAGATTCCAAAGTGTTTAACAAGAGCGGATTCTCGTGGGTGATGTAGTCTTACTCTTCCCGATCACAAGATCGCGTAGATGATCCTTCTGGCGCCGCGTTCCGGCAGCGCTCCCGCAGTCGGTCACACGTTCGGTACTCGATGAAGACCTTCCTCTCCCTTGTTCCAGCAGGCAGCGGAGGTTGTAGCACTCTCCTCGTGATTCCGGCAGCACAACGGCGTGGTACCGGAAGTAGAGGGGAGAACTCGCAGGGCTTCGCCTTAAGCCGGAGCGAGTATGGTTGACGATGAGACAGCCCTTGACGTTCTAGGGTTTAGACACGCCAAGGAGGTGGCTAGGCCGGCGTCTAGGGTTTCACCTAGGCGGCGGCGACGAGTGCCCTAGGGCCGCCGGCGGCTATGGAGGCGGCGGCGACTTGGGGCTAGGGTTTAGAGGTGTAGGAACTTGTGTCTAGGAGGGGAGCCCTGCCCCTCCTTATATAGGTGGAGGGGGGCGGCCAAGGGGAGGGGAGTCCCTCCCCAACTCGGCTTGGTGGTGCGCCGGCGGTGGGAGGAGGAACTCCTCCCCCAAGTCGGTTTCCACCTCCCTCTCCACTTCCCAAAAATAGTCGTTTGACTTTCAAACTTGGCGTTTGACTTTTCAAACTAGGATTTGAATAAACCCTCTATCTTGTTCAGCGATGACACCGAGTACATAATGCAATCATACCAACTTGATATAACACATTAATGTACCCTTCCCCTCTAGAGTGCCGGACATTCTGGAACCTTCTAGAACATTCCCGATGAAAACACTGGAACCATTCCCCAACTCCGAAACGGGACTTTCCTTATATGAATCTTATTCTCCGGACCATTCCGGATCTCCTCGTGATATCCCGGATCCCATCCGAGACTCCGAACAACATTCGGTCTCTTTCTCATCATTCCATAACTACTCAAACAACGTCGAATCCTTAAGTGTGTCTCCCTACGGTTCGTGAATTATGCGGACATGATCGAGACACTTCTCCGAACAATAACCAATAGAGGAATCTGGAAATTCATATGGCTCCCACAGATTTCTACGATTACTTTGTGGTCGAATGAACCACTTACATACGATACCAATTTCCCTTTGTCTCACGATAGTTTACTTATCCGAGGTTATGGTCGTCGGTATCTCTGCATACCTAGTTCAAACTCGTTACCGATAAGTACTCTTTTCTCGTTCCCGTGATATGTGATCCCTTATGAGCTAGTCACATGCTTGCAAGCTAATTGGATGACATTTCACCGAGAGGGCCCAGAGTATATCTATCCGTCATATGGATGGACAAATCCCACTCTTGATCCATGTGTTTCAACCAATACTTTCCAAACACTCAATGCCACCTTTATAGCCACCCAGTTACGGTGTGGTGTTTGATGTCATCAAAGCATCCATTCGGTAAAGGTGATATGCATGATCTCATGGTCGAAGGAATTAGGTTACTATGTATCAGAAAGCATATAGCAATTGAACTATTAAAATGACTTGATCTTTATGCTACGCTTATCTATAGGAGTATGTCCACCATATCATTCTCCTAACGATATGATCTTGTTGTTAATAACATATCAATGTTCATGACAGGGAAACCACAATCATTCATTAACCAACAATCTAGTGATGTATAGAGGCTTTACTACGGAGTTCAATTTAAGTTTACAAATCACACAAGTATTAATGTTTCCTTGTTAATACTATTATAGCATGAATGTAAACATTTATCATAAACACAAAGATATAATAATAACCACATTTATTATTGCCTCTAGGGCATATCTCCAACAGTCTCCCACTTGCACTAGAGTCATCTAATCTAGATTACATGGTAATATACCGTACACCCATGGTAGTTTGGTGCTGGTCATGTTTTGCCCTCGGGAGAGGTTTAGTCAACGGATCCGCCACATTCAGATCTATGTGTACTTTGCAAATCTTTGTGTCCCCATCTTGGATATGTTCTCGAATAGCGTGAAAACGTAGCTTGATATGCTTCAGCTTCTTGTGTGACCTTGGTTCTTGTGCATTGGCTATGGCACCCATGTTATCACAGTAGATAGACATTGGGTCCAGCGCACTAGGAACCACACCCAACTCTGTAATGAACTCTTTCATCCATATCGCTTCTTGTGAAGCCTCCGAAGCAGCCATGTATTCCGATTCAGTTGAAGATCTCGCCACAACGCTTTGCTTTGCACTCCTCCAGCTAACTGCTGCACCATTCAAAATAAATACGTATCCAGATTGTGATTTAGAATCATCCGGATCGATGTTCCAACTAGCATCGGTGTAACCATTAACAACGAGCTGTTCATCACCTCCATAAGAAAGAACCATATCCTTAGTTCTTCTTAAGTACTTAAGGATGTTTTTGACCGCTGTCCAATGATCCACTCCTGGATCACTTTGATATCTGCTAGTTAAACTAACAACATATGCAATGTCGGGTCTAGTACATAGCATGGCATACATTAGAGATCCTATGGCTGAGGCATAGGGAGTCTTACTCATCCTTTCTCTATCTTCTGCCGATGTCGGACTTTGAGTTTTACTCAAGGTCATATTGGGCAACATGGGCAAGAACCCTTTCTTGCTATCTTCCATTCCAAACCTCTTTAGAACTTTGTCCAAATATGTACTTTGTGACAATGATATTTGGCGTTTTGATCTATCTCTATAAATCTTTATGCCTAATATGTAAGCTGCATCGCCAAGATCCTTCATTGAAAAACTATTATTCAAATATTCCTTGACACTATTTAGAAGGTCTACATCATTCCCAATCAACAATATGTCATCTACATATAGTATTAAGAATGCTACAGAGCTCCCACTCACTTTCTTGTAAATACAAGCTTCTCCATAAGTTTGTACAAAACCAAAACTTTTGATCACCTTATCAAAACGTTGATTCCAACTTCGGGATGCTTGCTTCAATCCATAGATGGACTGTTGAAGTTTGCATACCTTGTTAGCATCTTTAGGATCGACAAAACCTTTGGGTTGCATCATATACAACTCTTCATCAATGTCTCCATTGAGGAATGCTGTTTTGACATCCATCTGCCATATCTCATAATCATAATATGCAGCGATTGCTAACATAATCCTCACAGACTTTAGCTTCACTACTGGTGAGAAAGTCTCATCGTAGTCAACTCCTTGAATTTGTCGAAACCCCTTTGGGACAAGTCGAGCTTTATAGACAGTAACATTAGCATCATCATCTGTTTTCTTCTTGAAAATCCATTTGTTCTCGACAGCCTTCCGGCCATCCGGTAAGTCCACCAAAGTCCATACTTGGTTTTCGTACATGGATCCAATCTCGGATTTCATGGCTTCTTGCCATTTATTGGAATCTAGGCTCACCATTGCTTCCTCATATGTGGCAGGGTCATCGGTGTTGTCTACCAACATGACACTCATAACGGGATCATACCAATCTGGAGTGATACGAGTTCTCGTTGACCTGCGAGGCTCTGTAGCAACTTCAACCGAAGTTTCATGATCATCATCATTAGCTTCCTCTCTTATTGGTGCAGGCACCACAGGAACTTCTTCCGGTGCTGCGCTACTCGCAATTTCGAGAGAAGGTTCGACAACCTCGTCGAGTTCTACTTTCCTTCCAGTCACTTCTTTAGAGAGAAATTCCTTCTCTAGAAAGGATCCATTCTTGGAAACGAAGATTTTGCCTTCGGATCTATGATAGAAGGTATACCCAATAGTTTCCTTCGGGTATCCTATGAAGACGCATTTTTGCGCTTTGGGTTCAAACTTGTCCGGCTGTAACTTCTTTACATAGGCTTCGCATCCCCAAACTTTAAGGAACGACAATCTAGGTTTCTTCCCAAACCATAATTCATACGGTGTCGTTTCAACGGATTTAGATGGTGCCCTATTTAAAGTGAATGCGGCTGTTTCTAATGCATAACCCCAAAATGATAGCGGTAAATCTGTAAGTGACATCATAGAATGAACCATATCTAAGAGAGTTCGATTACGACGTTCGGACACACCATTACGCTGTGGTGTTCCCGGCGGTGTCAATTGTGAAAGTATTCCGCATTTCTTCAAATGCTCGCCAAACTCGTAACTTAGATATTCACCTCCACGATCAGAACGTAGAAATTTTATCTTCTTGTTACGTTGATTCTCTACCTCACTTTGAAATTCCTTAAACTTCTCAAAAGTTTCGGACTTATGTTTCATGAAATAGATATACCCATATCTACTCAAGTCATCCGTGAAGGTAAGAACATAACGATAACCACCGCGCGATGCTACACTCATTGGACCACACACATCGGTATGTATGATTTCTAATAAGTCCGTAGCTCGCTCCATCATACCTGAAAATGGAGTCTTAGTCATTTTACCCATCAGACATGCTTCGCATCTTTCAAGTGATTCGAAATTAAGTGATTCAAGAAGTCCATCGGAGTGGAGTTTCTTCATGCGCTTCACTCCAATGTGACCAAGACGACAGTGCCACATATAGGTCGAGTTATCGCTCGATTTCAGACGTTTAGCCTCAATGTTATTAATATGTGTATTTCCACTATCGAGATTCAACAAGAATAGACCATCTATCAAAGGTGCATGTGCATAAAACATATTACTCATATAAATCGAACAACCATTTTTCTCGGACTTAAACAAGTAATCGTCTCGCAATAAAAAAGATCCCGATATAATGTTCATGCTTAACGCAGGCACCAAATAACAATTATTTAAGTATAAAACTAATCCCGATGGTAGATGAAGGGGTAGCGTGCCGACCGCGATCACATCAACCTTTGATCCGTTTCCAACGCGCATCATCACCTCGTTCTTCGCTAGCTTCCGTTTATTCTGCAGCACCTGTTTCGAGTTACAAATATGAGCAACCGAACCAGTATCAAATACCCAGGCACTACTACGAGTACTAGTGAGATACACATCAATAACATGTATATCGGATATACCTTTCTTCTTGATGTTGCCATTCTTCAAATCCGCCAAGTACTTTGGGCAATTCCGCTTCCAGTGACCTTCTCCCTTGCAGTAAAAGCACTCAGTATCAAGCTTAGGTCCAGCCTTGGTCTTCTTCGTCGGCGTGGTAACTTTCTTACCACCCTTCTTGAAGTGTCCCTTCTGCTTAGACTTGCCTTTCTTGAATTTGGTGGTCTTATTGACCAACAACACTTGGTGCTCTTTCTTGATCTCCACTTCTGCAGATTTCAACATGGCAAAGAGTTCTGGCAATGTCTTGTTCATGTTTGCATGTTGTAGTTCATCACAAAGTTCTTGTAACTTGGTGGGAGTGATTGGAGGACGCGGTAAATCCCCAAAGCATTAGGAATCACTATACCCAAGCTTTGAAGTTTGTTCGCGTGCCCAGACATCTTAAGCACATGCTCACTGACGGAGCTGCCCTCTTCCATCTTGCAGTTAAAGAACTTTTCAGAAGCCTCATAGCTTTCAATTGCCGCATGAGTCTCAAAGATCAATTTGAGATCCTCGACAATATCATATGGGTCTGAATTCTCAAACCTTTTCTGAAGCTCTGATTCTAAACCATACAAGATAGCACACTGAACTGTGGAGTACTGAGTCTTCCGAGTGAGGTAAACATTCTTTACTTCATCGGTAGCATCAGCTGCAGGTGGGTCACCCAGCGGTGCATCCAGCACACAGGTCAAATTACCAGCTGTGAGGACAATCCTCAAATTGTGGAACTAATCCGCGAAGTTGCTTCCATTGTTTTTCAACTTTTCTTTCTCTAGGAACGCATTAAAATTGATGGTAGGGGCTGCCATTGATCTACAACATATTTGCAATAGTTTAGACTAAGTTTATGACAAATCGAGTTCAAATTAATAAAAGGTGAACTCCCACTCAAAACAATATCCCTCACATTGTTTTAGTGATTACACGAACCAAATCCACCACATCAACACCGATCATCACGAGAGTTGATATAGTTTCAATGGCGAACAATCGACATGTTCATCATATCTACTATATGATTCATGCTTTACCTTTCGGTGATCCGTGTTCCGAGACCATGTCTGTACATGCTAGGCTCGTCAAGATCAAACCTTAGTTTCCGCATGAGCAAATCTGGCTTGATCACGCTGTATGCACTTGCAGAATCTAACACACCCGATCATCACGTGGTGCTTCGAAACAACAAGCTTTAGCAACGGTGCTAACTAAGGGTGAACACTTTATGACTTGAAATTCATGTGCATGAGGGATCATCTTATAATGCTACCGTCGTCTACTAAGCAATACAAGATGCATAAAGGATTAACATCACATGCAATTCATAATATGTGATATGATATGGCCTTTCTTCTTTGTGCTTCCGATCTCCATCTTCAAGCACGAACATGATCTCCATCATCACCAGAATTGCATCAAGGTCAATGAAGCTTCTCCATGGTTGTCGTCCACCGGCTTCAACTATTACAACTACTTTGAATAGACACGCGGGTCTTAACATAAATTAAAGACAACCATATGGCTCCTGCCGGTTGCCAACTTACAATAAGGAACATTGCATACATCAAATATAATCACAATCATGGCCATATCACATCACAGCACACCCCTGCAAAACAAAGTTAGACGCCTCTACTTTCTTTGCATGTTTTACGTGGTTTGGGGCTTTCAATAAGTGTCGATCTAACTTACGAACATGAACCACAACATTGATACTAGTATTGTTAATCACCCGTTGTAAATTGGATCTTAACTATGCTAGGAGAAACATGCAGCCGCAAAGCCACTTATGCAATACAAGTTGCATGTCAAGCGTGGAGCAAGTCTCATGAACGATGTCATGTAAGGTTAGCCCGGGCCGCTTCATCCCAACATCCCGCAAGATGCAAAGTACACAAGAAGTAATCGACAATAAAAGCATCAACGCCCATAATGACCATTGTGTTCTACTCGTGCAACAGATCTACATATAGACACGGCTCTGATACCACTGTAGGGTTTCGTAGCATGGAAAACAAAAAATTTCTACAGCATACAAACAAACAAGCCAAGATCTATCTACTAGATTGTATCAACGAGTCGATAGAATAACTCACCCTCGAAGATTCCAAAGTGTTTAACGAGAGCGGATTCTCATGGGTGATGTAGTCGTACTCTTCCCGATCTCAAGATCGCGTAGATGATCCTTCCGGCGCTGCGTTCCGGCAGCGCTCCCGCAGTCGGTCACACGTTCGGTACTCGACGAAGACCTTCATCTCCCTTGTTCCAGCAGGCAGCGGAGGTTGTAGCACTCTCCTCGTGATTCCGGCAGCACAACGGCGTGGTACCGGAAGTAGAGCGGAGATCTCGCAGGGCTTCGCCTTAAGCCGGAGCGAGTATGGTGGACGATGAGAGAGCCCTTGACGTTCTAGGGTTTAGACACGCCAAGGAGGTGGCTAGGCCTGCGGCTAGGGTTTCACCTAGGCGGCGGCGAGTGCCCTAGGGCCGGCGGCGGCTATGGAGGCGGCGACGGCTTGGGGCTAGGGTTTAGAGGTGTAGGAACTTGTGTCTAGGAGGGGAGCCCTGCCCCTCCTTATATAGGTGGAGGGGGCCGGCAAAGGGGAGGGGAGTCCCTACCCAACTCGGCTTGGTGGTGCGCCGGCGGTGGGAGGAGGAACTCCTCCCCCAAGTCGGTTTCCACCTCCCTCTCCACTTCCCAAAAATAGCCGTTTGACTTTCAAACTTGGTATTTGACTTTTCAAACTAGGATTTGAATAAACCCTCTATCTTGTTCAGCGATGACACCGAGTACATAATGCAATCATACCAACTCGATATAACACATTCATGTACCCTTCCCCTCCGGAGTGCTGGACATTCCGGAACCTTCTAGAACATTCCCGATGAAAACACCGGAACCATTCCCCAACTCCGAAACGGGACTTTCCTTATATGAATCTTATTCTCCGGACCATTCCGGATCTCCTCGTGATATCCCGGATCCCATCCGAGACTCCAAACAACATTCAGTCTCTTTCTCATCATTCCATAACTACTCAAACAACGTTGAATCCTTAAGTGTGTCTCCCTACGGTTCGTGAATTATGCGGACATGATCGAGACACTTCTCCGAACAATAACCAATAGAGGAATCTGGAAATTCATATGGCTCCCACATATTTCTATGATTACTTTGCGATCGAATGAACCACTTACATACGATACCAATTTCCCTTTGTCTCACGATAGTTTACTTATCCGAGGTTATGATCGTCGGTATCTCTGCATACCTAGTTCAAACTCGTTACCGATAAGTACTCTTTTCTCGTTCCCGTGATATGTGATCCCTTGTGAGCTAGTCACATGCTTGCAAGCTAATTGGATGACATTTCATCGAGAGGGCCCAGAGTATATCTATCCGTCATATGGATGGACAAATCCCACTCTTGATCCATGTGTTTCAACCAATACTTTCCGAACACTCAATGCCACCTTTATAGCCACCCAGTTACGGTGTGGTGTTTGATGTCATCAAAGCATCCATCCGCTAAAGGTGATATGCATGATCTCATGGTCGAAGGAATTAGGTTACTATGTATCAGAAAGCATATAGCAATTGAACTATTAAAATGACTTGATCTTTATGCTACACTTATCTATAGGAGTATGTCCACCATATCATTCTCCTAACGATATGATCTTGTTGTTAATAACATCTCAATGTTCATGACAGGGAAACCACAATCATTCATTAACCAACAAGCTAGTGATGTATAGAGGCTTTACTAGGGACTTCAATTTAAGTTTACAAATCACACAAGTATTAATGTTTCCTTGTTAATACTATTATAGCATGAATGTAAACATTTATCATAAACACAAAGATATAATAATAACCACATTTATTATTGCCTCTAGGGCATATCTCCAACACCTTCCTCTTCCGAGAGGGGTCCTCCTCGGCGACGACTGGCGCCACTTTGGCCACAGACGAGTGGCCTATCTTTTTAATTCCAGTCCTGCGAATTGATTACATGAGCAAAATGTTCCGAGTACAATGAAAAGCAAGGCAGGTGAACAAAACTCACTTGGCGACTGGTATGAACCGCAGCCCCGTGCGGATGCTGGTCGGCTTCTCCAGTTCGGGGCCCAGTTTCCGACTGAGGCCCATCTCCAAAACATCATGCGCCCAAGACACGGAAGGACTCTTCGTTGACGAGGCCACGACAGGAGCCTCCGAAACGATTTCGGCAGGAGCTCTCCTGGGAGGCGAAGCTGCCACGGCTGGAGCAGCCCCCAACCCAGAGACTGGGGCGAATGGGGGGGGGGAGGAAGCGAGTCCAGAGGTACCTCCCTCAGGGCGGCAGTGGCATCCGGTGCTGCTGTCGTCTGCGGCGCTTCATCCCTGGCCAGGCTGGTGGCGTCGGAACTACTCGCCGAACGAGGCGAAGATGCCTGTTTCGCCGGCTTCGTCTTCCTCTTCGGTGGGGCCTTCACCTCCTTTTTATTCTTCTTCTTCTTCGACGGAGTGGCCTCGCGACGCGAGGTGTGTTCGGGAAGCTCGTCGTCGTCATCATGACGTTCAAGGCTTCTACTCGCCTCGAGTTCGCGCTGATGCTGCCCGCGAGTTTTGCGAACTACTGGGGCGGCCTCTTCCCTGGGCTCGTCGTCGTCGCTCCTGTCGCTCTCGACGCCGCCCTTGGCAGGAGGCGATTCACCCCCGTCCTGGACGGACGAGCTCGAGTTCTCGTCGTCCGCGGGTGGGAGCCACCCTTCCACCATTTGAAATAACTACAGCAGGCATGAGACAATATCAGTATAACCGCAACAGCATCAACTGCGACTGCGAATAATGGTGAAAACAGCGACTTACCGTTGGGGCTGGATGCTTCACGGTGTAGGGGGCGAGCCCGGCCTTCGCGTCTAGGTATGCTTCCTGGGTGATCTTCTTCAGCGCCAGGGTATAGTCTTCGAGGTTCCATTCGGCGAGACAGGATTTCGTCGAGTCTTCCCTGCCCGTTTACTCGTACATATAATGGTCACGGCGGGCCAGGGGAACGAGTCACCGTCTGAGCCAACAGTTGTACAAATTGATGGTCTGAAGACCCTTCTTCTTCAGGCCGCGGATGGTTTGAAGCATCTCATCCACGGCCATGCGTTGGTCTACTGGGAGCTTACCGACTTGGAGTCGGCGCGGTTCGGGCCGGTCGGCGGAGTACCTTGGGATCGCCACCTCGCCGTCTGGAGTCGCCTCGGTGATGTAAAACCAGGACTTCTTCCACTCGCTCGCCGCCTTGGCAGGTAGCATCAGGTCAAAAAAGGAGGCCTTCGACTTCAACTGAAACATCAGGCCACCCGCAGCAAGCATTGGGCCGCCTGCTTCTTCGTGACTGATTCTCCCGTGAAACAGATCTTGCCATAGGGGGAAGTAGGGCCTGCAGCCCAGGTAGCACTCGCAGAACGCCACGAAAACGGCGAGATGCTCGATGCTGTGCGGGCCCAAGTCCGACGGCTGGATCCCGTAGAACGTTCAGAAGCGCCGGAAGAAGAGAGACGTGGGGAACCCCAGCCCCCGTTCCATATGGCTGGTGAAGCAAACAAATTCTGCCTCGCGCGGATCCGAAGTCACCTCTCCTGCCGCGAGGATGCGCCACCTGCCAGCGCGCAGGATCCCGGCCTCCTCGAAGGATGCCAATAGCGCTCTTGTGCACTTTGACCTGCCCCATGGTTCGGTGGAGGGGGCCATTGGCGGAAAGGTTCATGGAGGTCGGGGGATTTTGGATCGATTGGATCGCGATGCGGAGGAAAACAGAGATGGGCGAAATCGGAGGAAATGATGAAGTAATGGTTCCCCAATCGCCTACCATTTCCTTTATATAGCGGTTGTTACCCGCCAAATCAGGGAGCCGTTACTACGCGGTGATTACGCCAAAGTTACCGTTGGATTACCCCAACGGCTAGTTTTGACTGTGTCTGACGGTCCAACTTCATCCATTCGACTCGCCGACTCAGTCACTACAGACAGTGACTAAATACTTCGCCGACCCATTCGCCGAGCTGCGACCCGATTAACTACTGTCATTGCGACCAGAGTAATTAGTTTTTCCTTTATTCAGGAGCCCGCCACTGATTTGACTGGGCGTCCGCATTGGACCTGTATACTCCGACTGCCAACAAACACCTGCGACTAATCGATGACGGTCTCGGGGACTACTGATGGGGATATGCCTACCGGGGTATACCCAGCAGGACGTTTCCGACTGGCCCAGGAACTGGCGAGTGGGCCTGCAGGACGGCGACTGGATCAAGGCCTGGCGTGGATCCAAGCGACTGGAAGCTGAAGGCCCAGGAGAGTAGATAGGCCCAGTCGGATTAGGTTAAACGAGTGCCGAAACCTTAACTGATTCGGTTGAGATATGTAAACCCTAGGGGGTGAGTCTATATAAACCTCCCTACAGGGCGTATAGAGGATACGTTCCATCATCCACCCAAGCGACTCGCCGCCTAGCCGTCGAGCTCGCCCCATTGTACTTCCATCATAATACAATCTAGCAGGAGTAGGTCTTTACCCTCCGGGGGGCCGAACCTGGGTAAAACCCTGTGTCTCCGCCCTCATCTCGCACCGCAGATGGCTGGCCGCCCTTGCCCTTCGTTCTACTACTCGGTGCCGATTGCAGCGTCTGCCGTGGTCATTTCCACGACACATCTTGTCTAGATCTTGTTGTAATTTCCGTACTTGCTGTGTATTTATACAAGTAATATTCATCTATGATAGATTCCATTACTTTTGCTAGGATGTTGATTGTCTCCATATCTGAGTAGATCATTAGTTCTTTGGGAGATGTAGAAACCCTAGTATGAGATTGGAATAAGATAAAGTTTATTATGATATTCATCGTTGTCACCATGTGTTAGATTGTCTACATCTTGATGTTGGGAGAAGTCGACATCTCAATATTTGTCTCTTGTGGGGACTTGATGGAGGAAACTACTTGTTGGTAGACGGAGGGTTGTTAGCACTTACAGTGACTATAAAACTATCAACACCCCTTACGTATCAACTTGGGAATCGAGAAAACTCACAAAATATTATCCATGTCATGGGATACGTCCTGCGAGATTATGTCCCTTAATATTGCAGTAATTCAGTTGATGTTGATTGTTGTTTGCTATAGTCATGAGGATGATTTGAGCAGTGGTTGCCGCCTCTTTGACCAAATACAGAGTTCCTCCTACATATACATAGTTGAGAATGTTCATGATAATAATCTTTACCTTAGCCCTTTATAATGCTGGTGGTGTATCCGCTAATCCCTGAGAACATTTTTTCCCACTGAAGTTTCAAATCTCTTTTACATACGCGAAACTTATTTTCTGTATTCAGTTTTATTTAATTTACTCATTGTTCTCTTATATCAAAAACGCCAAAACACCTTTTTACTTAATACTCGCATTTTATCTTGTCACTTAGAACTTTATTTAGCATTTCTATTTTTAGTATTTATTTCAATAATTCTTAGACTTCAGACTCCTGCTCCCCGTGGGATCAATATCTTTATTTTGAAACTAGCTACAAACGATCTATGTACTTGCAGTCATCAAGCTATTTTGTGGCGCTGTTGCCGGGGAGCTAAGCGTTGTATGTCTTTTAATTTTTGCTTATTTACTTTAGCTTTGTTAAGTTTTGTGTTGAGTTACAAGTTTCCACCAACATGATTGAGTTTGAGCATATGACTAGTGCTAATTCACTCAGCCACTTTGGGAAGCCCTATGATATTTATAAAAGAGACAACTCCAACGAGAAGACCAGGGGGTTTAAAATAAATCCTTTACTACTTGGTATTTTACACAAGAAGCAATTTACTGGAGATGAAAAAGATCCTGATCCATATGAGCATATTGCATGTTTCAAAGATCCATGTGGCATGTTCCAATTTACGGGGTATACCACCGATAAGGTAAGGGTTAAACTTTTTAGTCAAACTTTGACAGGTACAGCTCTCTCATGGTATAGATCTTTACCCTCAGAAGCCACTACTATTTGGGATAATTTAGCTTGCGAATTTTTATCTAAATATTATCTATTATCAAAATATTTTGAAATCAGGCGTCTTATAATGACTTGAAGGAACCGTCCTAATGAAGGACTAGTAAGAGCTTATATAAGATTTAAAGATTTAGTTAGTCAATGTTCTCATCATGATTTGCCTGAATGGTATTTATCGCATATCTTTTATGGCGGTTTAATTGAACCTAATAAAATTGAACTAGAATCTTGTGCGAGAGGAGCTTTTATGAATTTACCTATAACTAAAGCTTGGGCTTTACTTAAAAGAATTCACGATCATAGAGTTTCATGGAATTTTGGTCTAGAAAGTGAAGGAGGCACAAAAATAGATTATGAATGTATTCACGACTATAATAAAATGGCCATATTAATGAATTATCTAAAGAGATTTATTTAGATTCAGATCTTCTGTTGCAAGTTGTTAGCTTTTACAGAACACATCAAAGCTCCAAAAGATGGTTCGGCCAAGTATGATCCACCACCCAAACCTGAGAATAAAAGAGAAGTTAAAGCAACATTGGCCTCCCTAGAACCAATACTGCAGAAAGGCTTATAGACTCCAGTGGTTAGTGACAGGCAAAATTGTGCCTGTCACTAGTGACTATTCCTAGTGACATGCAATTATTAGCCTGTCACTAGAAGGATTCACTAGTGACAGGCGTAAAAATATGACTGTCACTGATACTTTTCACTGAGAAGCGTCCGCTCGAAAAAAGAATTTAGTGATCCGAATTCCCCATAACTAGTGGCATGCTAAAATTATGCCTGTCGCTAGTATTTTCAGTATAGGGCGGCACTAACTAGACAAATTATAGTGACATGTATTGTAAACGACCGTCACTGGTTTTAGGAATATTTTCTCCTGGCAGCGTACCGAGCAGATCGGTATTGCTATGCTGGACGGCCCACCCGGGCGCGCCTTTGCTGGGCCGGCCCACCCGCTCGTGCCCTTGTTCTTTTCCTGGGCTGGCTAGGCTGAACTGATCGGTATGTACAGCCGATCGCTAGACACACACGCGATCGATCCGAGTAGGAGTACGTACCACGCGATCGATCCGAGTAGGAGTACGTACCAATTTTAATCAAAACCAACACGGATTCAAACTCACGTATCTTTGTCTAGAAGTATCCGAATTCGATTCCGTTTGTTTCTGATGGTTGCCGACTTAAAGTAGAACATATACACGGACCCAAACTACTATTTATACTTCAGTACCGTACCCTAGGACTGATTGGTGTTTGATATGTACATGGTTATCTTGGATTCATTCTTGTCGGTTTATCTACATTCGCATATGTCTGAAAGTTATTTTTGTCACAAAGTTAGTTTTCTTCTTCAGTTAGCATAGGATATATCTAATTGCTACAAGTTACTACAAGCAGGTGTGCACTCGTTTTAAGCTACTAGATGGTAATCTGCTCCTTTCTACAGAAGTTCGAACAATGTCTTTGTGGCTTTATCATCATCAAGATCAAAGTGATGACTTGTTTGCTAGACATCCTATTTAGTATTTTGTTCGGTTAATGTTTTTTCTAAAGATTCATGCAATGTTAACTGTCGATGACGTGGTGCTATGTGACGTTAGTTTCTTGCTCATTGTCATCAAGATCAAAACTGACAGCTTGTTTCCAGAGATCTTGTTTAGTGTTATGTTTGGTTAAAACTTTCTCAGACCCGCTTAATGTTTTTTGCCTTGGTATATCTTGATGGAGTGGATGGTACATATATTTGCATAAAATGGCTACAAAGATACATCTTATAGTGGATCAAAGCAAATGATATACACATGCAGTCATTAAATAACCTACTAGCCAGCGTAAAAGCCAACCCTATTGTACCATGTTGGCTTTATGCTTACTCTAGCTGATGTGCCATGAGTTTAGAGCCAGCAGCCAGCTTCCTTATTGTTCTTGCTCTTAGTACATACTCACATCTTAGTGCTGGGTATATAAATACTATGTCTAAACTGTTTACTGTTTTCTCATTTCTGCATATAAGTGTGGTGGTCTACTTGAGGGTACTTAAACATGCCATATATGTTGGTAGTTCTTATGTGTCATCTGGGTCTAACATGATCTTTGGAGTTCAAAGGCGAGGAAACAAGCTAAGCAAAAATTTTGTGGACGACGGTCCTATGTAAGCCTGGGCAAAAACGGTGTGTCTAGTTTCACTGGTTTGGGCTAGTTCAAAATTTTGTACTAGTTTTAAAGTTTAGATTGGATTTGTGAATGGGATTGAACTAGGAATTTTTTGGCTGGTTTGACCGGTTTCACTTTTTCCACGGGCTTAGTCCTATGCCACTGTGTTATCTATGCAAAACTTATGTCATATTTACACATGTGAATGTATTATTGGTACAATATTTTATTATGCTATCTGAAATATTTGTGGAAAATATATTTACTGTGCTATCCTGAATATTCAGGGTAAACGCATTTAATTTTTTTATTATCGAAATGCACACCAGTGACAGGCAGGATAATAGGCCTGTCACTCAAAATCCTGCAAGTCTGCGGCCTCCAATCGCAACCAGTGACAGGCAAAAATGATGCCTGTCACTAATTCACACATACTAGTGACAGGCACCTGGAAATGACTGTCACTGGTATACGTACTAGTGACAGGCATCTACCCGTCACTAGTAACCTTGTACCAGTGACTAGTCATTAGTGACAGGCACTTTGCCTGTCACTAATGGGCGATTTGAGCCTGTCACTGATGGCCTATTCTGCAGTAGTGAACCAATGTATGAGATACATTTTCCTAACACTACACAGAAGCATATTTTGGAATATAAACAGGTCAAGGCAGTACATGAGGAGAAAGAAGAGGAAAGTGTGCCAATAATTGAAGAACATATGGATGAAACCAAAGATGAAGAGGTAACCAAGGAAGCAATCATGTTTATATATGCACATTGTAACATAGTTGAACTTGATGAAGAGACTTCTATATTGGTTGAAGGTAAAACTAAGGTAAAATATGTGGGTAAGCCTATTCTTCCCTGCATATTTAAAGAAACCTTGCATTACGGTTTATGTGATCTTGGCATCGAAGTTAATGCTATATCTTATGATTTCTATCTAGAAATAAAAGAAGAGATAGCACCGGCTACAATAGAAAATATTGATATGACAATCATGTTAGACAATAAAAATCTTAGAATTCCAATGGGAGTAGTTGAAGATACAAATGTCACAATTGGCAATAAAAATTTCCCTATTGATTTTGTAGTTGTTGATATGCCAGCTGACATTCTTGGCCCAATCATATTTGGAAGAAATTTTTTGAGTGATATAGGTGCCACAGTCATCAAGCTTGGGAAAGAGGAAAAAGAACTCCACTTTTCCAAAATTAAAGATAAACCTCTATATATACAAGGAGAGAGAGAAGATTATTGAGGAGATGGCAGCTCTTTTCTTAAGTAATCAAGAAGAAGAAATAAATGAAGACTTAAATTGTGAAGAAATAATTATGGAGGACAGGTCTCTAGAAGAAATAGAGAGTGAATTTGATTTACTTCCCATCTTAGGACCTCCAACTGATGAAGCTTTTGAAGAGCCAGAAAAGAGAGGGGATGAAGAATTACCACCCCTAGAATTAAAAACTCTACCAGATAATCTTAAGTATAGATTCTTAGATGATACTAATAAATTACCTGCTATTATTAGTGCTAAACTTTCAGGCGAAGAAGAACTCATGAAGGTACTAAAGGAACACCACAAGTCCTTTGGGTACTCAATGGAAGACTTGAATGGTATTAGTCCCATGATAGCCGTCCATCGAATATTCATGGAGGAAGGTGCTAAACCAGTTGCAGAATTTAATAGAAGACTAATGCCTGAAATGAAGGAAGTGGTAAGAAAGGAAATAGTACGCCTACTTGATGCAGGTATAATTTATCCTGTAAAATAGATTGAATGGGTAAGTCTTGTTCATTGTGTTCCTAAGAAAGGCGGCTTTACTGTTGTCCCTAATGAAAACAATGAATTGATACCTACTAGAACTATTGTTGGACACAAGATGTGCATAGATTTCAGGAAATTGAATAAAGAGACTAGGGAAGATCACTATCCTTTACTGTTCATAGATCAAACCTTAGAGAGGTTAGCAAGCCACACTCATTTTTGCTACTTGGACGGATACTCTGTTTTTTCCCAAATAGTTATTCATCCTGATGACCAACTTAAAACAACTTTCATTAGTCCTTATGGTTTACATGCTTATCGACGCATGCCTTTTGGTTTATGTAATGCTACAACTACTTTTCAAAGATGCATGACTGCTATTTTCATAGATTTTATAGAAATGATAATGGAAGTATTTATGGATGACTTCTCTGTCTATGGAACTTCGTTTACTAGTTGTTTGGAAAATCTCAATAGAGTTTTGCAGCGTTGTGAAGAAACCAATCTTTTCCTAAATTGGGAGAAGTGCCATTTCATGGTCAAAGAAGGCATAGTCCTTGGACATAAATTATCAGGTAAGGGTATTGAAGTAGATAGGGCTCAAGTTGAAGCAATAGAAATAATGCCACAACCAAGGGACATAAAAGTTATACGATGTTTTCTTGGTCATGTAGGCTTTTATAGAAGGTTCATTAGGAATATTTTTGGAATTTCTAAAGCTTTGACTAATCTGTTGCAAAAGGGGGTAAGATTCAATTTTGATGATGAATGTCGTATTGCCTTCGATAAACTTAAATATGTTTATCTCGTGATCCCATCATTAAACCACCTATATGGGATATGAATTTTGATTTAATATGTGAAGCTAGTGATGATGTTGTAGGAGTAACTTTGGGATAATACATAGGTCACAGATTTGATATTATACATCATGCTAGTAGAACTCTCAATAGTGCTCAAAAGAATTATCCTAAGGAAGAAAGAGAACTCTTTGCCGTATTTTTCTCTTGTGATAAGTTTCGTTCTTATATTGTTGATGCAAAAGTAAGAGTTCATACGGATCGTGATGGTTAAAAAGAACTCCTCGAGAGGAAGATTCATAAGCCAAGACTAATCCATTGAATCCTTTTACTTCAAGAATTTGAGTTGCAGATTATGCAGAGACAAGAAGCAAAGGTAGTGGAAGCAGCATCTATATTTAACCAGCAAGACACTTATCTTATTGAGAGGAGCTTTAGTTCTGGTGATTTTCGCTTTTGAGAATTATTGTATGAAGTAAGGTCAAATCCTCCCAAAAAGAAGAAGTCCTTGTTGTTGGAGGAGCTTGTCACTCCCGACTAAACAAATGGTAAGTGGAAGGTAAGTTTTCTTACTCTAATAAGTGCTTTGTTTTCATAGTTTTTATTTCTAAAAATTTGCCTTTGAATTCGTCTTGTTTTTCTAAAGTTTTTGAGGGGTTTCTGTAACTATACGGGCGCAACTATACGGCCGGAGAAAAGTCTCCCGCCGTATAGTTGGTCGTTAAACATTCTGTATCCCTCTCGCGAAATAATTTTCGAGTGCAGTATCTATACGGCCGGAGAAAATTCTCCCGCCGTATAGTTGGTCGTCAAAGCTTCTATATCATCAACCCACTTTCGTTCTTATTTATATTCATGACAAAAAAATACACGCTATTGTCGATTCCTAGTCGTTAAACTAACCGAACTGGGCACGAGATATTTGGTAATATCTGCCCGAAACCAACTATACGGCCGGAACTATACGGTCCACGACCGTATAGTTGGTCGTTACGGAGCAGGACTCCTTCAAATCCGTGTTTTCTTTTCCTAGTCGTTTTGGATTGTTTTCTTGGACGTGAATTTGGTGTTTCTCGCGAGTTTTATCGACCTCTGACCCTCTTATATACTTAACTTGTGTCTCTCTCTCCAATCACAATCAATAGGAACAAATCTATCTCTTGTTCATACAAGAGGACAACAACATAGAGCCACCAAGATCCAAGAGGCCAAGGAGAGGAGTTCCTATGGAGATCGGAAGCAATAGCGAGCAAGGCATGGAGATCAAGATCACCCCTTTGAGTTATTTGACGATGACAAAGAACGCCAGAAGAGGGAGTTGAAGGCCCTCGAGTTCAAGATTGAAGAAATAAACAAGCATGCGCTGATGACGCCCAGGCATCTTCGGTGGCTACGAGTTTATCTTGATAAACTTAATGAAGATATCAAGCAAACCACCGAAGCAGGTTTTTCTATGAGTCTCAAGGCGATACAAACCCTCCAAAACAACAATGAGATCATTAAAGAACAAGTGAAAGTGATGGAGAAGAATATTCTTCTCTACAAGCTGCGCATTAAAGAACTGGAGGCCATCAATCAATCCCTCCATCTCAGGCTGGCCCATGAAGAGAAGATACCACGTGCCATGGCGCCACAGTGGCCTCAATAAAGCACAGTATAAAATAATCGCAAGGGATTAATTCCAAGATTGGGGAGATCTTTAAGACCTTGTAATCTATTTTACAAGTTTTTATTTCTAGTTTGCATTAGTTTGAGCTCATAAATAAAGTTTGCATCATTAGAATTTCCTTGAGGAATAGTTGATCCCTCTTATGAAATTCCACTACAAGAGATGTGATATACAATGACGAAAATCCTCATGACGATGGTCTGTAACGTCACGTAATATCGTAATGTGTGACGTCTTGCTCGTAGTGTCATGGAATTCATAAAATCCATGCCGGTCACACAATCACCGTCACACATAAGCACATTCGTTGACGGTCCAGATAGCCTCAATGACGAATGCAGAGGGGTCACGAAAAATTAGAATGATATGTATTATAGGTATTAAAAATTATGTTTCCAGCACTCGAACCTAGGACATACGAGCTGCTGCACCGGCGTACCTTACCAGTAGGTGAATGTTAGATTGTTGATAAATTTGGTTTATAAATTTATTTTTATAAGGTTGTACTGAATGTATCGAGAAAAAAGTAATTGAGCTCGCTTTTCAAAAGTTATTATCAGCCTAAAATTGTGAAAGGAACTATTTTCTGCGCTTAGTAATACCAGTAGGCCATTTCAAGATTTGCGTTGACGAGTTTATTTGATTGATCAGTGTTGTATACTTACTATATGGAAGATTACAAATAGAGTTCTGTTTGATTTGGATGTAATCATACATACGGAGTCAAATAAGACGAGGATAGAAGACCGATGTAGATAACTTTGATCATTGGGTACTATTGCCTGATGTTGTGGAAGCATACGGCCTCCTCGCCCTAATCATCGGTGACGCTCTGCCGTTGCCTTCTCTCCATAATAGATAGTAATAAGATATTGTTTCACCCAACAAATAACACTGTGTTTGGATGCGCGTAATTAGGCCTAGAATTAGGGAATTGAAAATAGAGCCTCTAATTTAGCCGTTTGGGTTGGTTATTAATTAAGGCGTGGAAACGAGTACCAATTCCAGCCCGCTGGACCTCGTGCGCGAATAGTGCCTCGCTCGATTCCGACCTCGGGAGGTCGGAAACCTGCTGGAATTAGCGAACGGGTACGAGGGAAGCAAACTCTGCTCGACCTCAACCTCACCCGCGCACAGGACGCCGACGACGGCACACAGGTAAGCCCCTCCCTACCCGCCCCTTCCCTACCCGACCTCCCCTTGGCCTCCCTCTTCCATGTCCGCCTCTTCCCCGTCCGCTCCTGGCCCTCTTCCCCCTGGTTAGCCCCCTCCCCGGCAGGTCCGAACCCTAGTTCAGCCTTGTTCGGTTAGCCCCAGCCCGGCGGGGAATACGGCCCAATCCTCTTCAACCCGCGTGGGTCAGTATGACATGGAAATTATCCCAGCCCAACCACAACCACGCCTTCGGTTACCCCCGACGCGGAACTCACCCCGGCCCGAACCCTTCCGACCCCGTCCATCCCGCGGCGGATCGAAACATCCTCTCCCGACCCGTGGAAGATATCCCGAGCGAGCGACGCGTCCAGGACTCGGCGGCGGCGCGACCAGGAACCGAAGTTGGCGTCATCGGTGGCGGCAGTGACGGCGCCTCCGTATCTCCAGCGACCCTCCCCCTCGACGGAATCCGCTCGCCGGTAAGCTCCTCTTTATCCCACCTCCCGCCTCTCTAGGTTTAGGGTTCTTGCGCTAGGCGTCGAGGAAGCTCTGCATCCAGGCAGAGATCTTCCCAATCGTCATGGTCGCCGTCCAGTTCAGACGTCCCCATTGTTTTCTGAATCGGACAGCCAGAGTGAGCTGTCATTTGGTTCAATTCCAATGATCTTTCTTGGGCATGATCAGCCTGCTTATCACCGGACAAAAATTGCTTCTGTTAAGATCTCCATTAGAAACAGATCTTCTTGGCTTGTCTTAGATTAACCGTTACTCTGTATCTTGGTAAATCTTAGAAGAGACTCCTTGGTAAGGTGCAGAAACACAAAGTGCAGTTACATAAGACGCTGCTGCTGTGATATCTGTGATCAACTTGGACTTGTCAGTTGCCTACTACTGGAAGTCGGTCGGTCCATGTGGTGATGTGGATGTTGCAGTGTCAACGGTAGGGAAGTCCATGATGTGGTGATGTGGATGTTACTCTGTTCGGTTAGCCCCGGCCCGGCGGGGAATGCGGCCCAATCCCTTTCAACCCGCGTGGAATGCTGGAATTTTATACTCTCTCCGACCCATATTAGTTGACTTGGATTTGTCAAAAGTTGGATGAACCTATATACTAAATAGTGTCTAAATTCATTTAAATTTAGACAAATTTGAGTCAACTAATATGGGTCTTAGGGAGTACTAGAATCTATTTTATTTTGTAGATGTTCCCTGAAACCAACAGATATGTTGCTCTGTATTAGTCAAGGGAGAAGTTTGCTAGAATCTATTTTGTAGATGCTTTTGTAGAACAGAAAGATAAGCAAAGAATATTCTAGCTTTTGTAGATGCTTTTGTAGATTATCCTGATTAGCTTGATCTTAATTTTAGATCATTTCTACTAGTATTGTACATTTAGCAATGTTTAATATGCACTTGCCTGTCATGTACTCCATGCATTTCTCAATAAGTTCTTTATGTTTTGTTAGTTTTGCAATGGCTATGACGATAAGGGATCGCATTAGAAAGAGGAGGGATGAGGACGACGATGATATGATGATGTTCATTTTGCCTGCACTATATGCATTGGGTTCTACGGGAGGAAGAGGAAGGGAATAACGTCACACATCAGTGCTAATGGGAGAGGAAAGGGTTCGAGAGCTACTTGAAGGGAGTATCAAGAATTGCAGGGTAGCGTTCAGAATGGAACCTAGACTCTTTAGATCATTGGCCAATTACCTTAGAAGGGAACGGTTGGTCCGTGACACCAGAATTAAGGTTGAGGAGAAGCTGGCCTTTTTCTTGTACATGCTTAGTCATAATACATCATTTGAGGGCCTGCAAGTACAATTTGGACATAGCAATGGCATCTATCATCACCACATGAAGCATTTTTTCAATATAGTTGTCCCTACATTCTGCAACAGATTTCTGAAGCTTCCCAATCCTAACGAAGTACATTATAAAATTCAGAGCGATTCTAGGTTCTATCCCTACTTCAAGGTGCTTATCTTAAAACTTCTATCTTGGTAAATACTTGTTCTTACAAATTTCAACAATGAAATCACATCTAGGTTTCTTTTTGTGCAGAATTGCATTGGTGCAATAGATGGCACACACATACCCGTTTTCGTATCTCCTGATGCAGCGGCTCCATTTAGAAATAGAAAAGGAACACTTAGTCAGAATGTAATGATGGATTGTGATTTTGATCAGAATATCACTTTTGTATCTACGGGATGGGAGGGATCGGCCACTGACGCTAGAGTCCTTAGATCAGCAATGAATAGTGGTTTCCATGTACCTCCAGGGAAATTCTATCTAGTGGACGGTGGGTATGCAAACACATCTTCTTTCCTTGCACCGTATCGTGGAGTACGATACCATCTCAAGGAGTTTGGTGCAGGGCACCGAAGACCTCAGAATCATAAAGAGCTATTTAACCACCGGCATGCACTAGCTAGAAATGCTATTGAGAAGACATTTGGGGTCCTAAAGAAGCGGTTCTCGATCCTCAAGGTTGCAACATTTCATATTATGGAAAACCAAGTCAAGATACCCATGGTTGCAGCCGTATTACACAATATTATTAAAGCACTCAAGGGAGATGAGCAATGGTTGGATCATCAGGAAGATAACATCCCTCCAGAAAATTTTGTTGATCTACCTGATGGCGACGAGGGCAATGATGATCATGGTGACTATCAAGGCAACAACCTCAGAGATACAATAGCCCAACAGATGTGGATTGACTACCAAAGGCATAGAAATTAGTGTAGTGCTTGCTGCATTAAGAGAGTTGTGTGTTATGAATGTTGTGTAATATTTATGCATTGAAAATTCTGTAATGAATACTCTGAAAATTATGTACTGTTTATGTTATAAAAAATGTGTACTATTTATGCTATGAAAATTGTGTATTGTTTATGTTATAAAAATTGTGTATTGTTTATCTTATGACTGTTTTCTACAGCTAACATGGTTAGAGGAGCTTCCCCAATGATTTCAAAAGGTTCCCCCAGATTCAACATGATCGTGAACAAGACTACTTCATACAAAAAAAAATCTCCTAAAGCCCGCTCGATAAAAAAGGCTAACAATGAAGGTAAAGGTTTAACTCATTGTTCTATTTGTCTCATTGTTCTAATATCACTTTTCTCAATTCAGCTATGTTACCTTGTTTTATGTAGAGAACAAACCTCGAGCATCTTGGAACTCACTCTTGGAGAAGTCCCTTGTTGATCTGTTGCATGAACACAACACCATTCACTACAGAGGTCAGAATGGATGGTCTTCGGAAGCTTGGAACAAAATGGTCAAAGAGTGTCATGCAAGAAACACATACGTGTCTTACACAAAGAGTCAAGTTCAAGAAAAAGAGAAGGAGCTAAAAAGAGAGTACAAAATGATCAAAGAAGCAAGAAAACAGAGTGGGGTAGGCTGGAATGACTCAAGGTCTATGATTGAAGCAGAAGATACCCTTTGGGACAACCTGCTCATTTCATTCCCCAAAATGAATAAGTTCAAAACCAAGTCCTTCCCTCTGTTTGAGGCACTTGGAAATCTATATGATGGGCAAATAGCCGAAGGGACCTACAATGTCACTTCTACGCAGCCACCACAACATCCAGATCTTACACAAATTGATAATGGAGAAGAGCTCAGTCACGTCGAGGCTACATTTCCAAACATTGAAGAGACTTGGGCTTACAGTGAAAGTGTGGCAAGGACTGAACCGATCTTAATTGATGCAGATTTAAGAGAAAAAATCACAATAGATCTTGAAGATGAAAGTGTGGCAAGGACTGAACCGAAGATGAATAAGAGAGCTGCTGCTACAACAAGTAACAAGGAAGAAAGAGAGCCTAAGAGGCCAAAGAAGCAGAGTAACAACGAGATCGCAGGAAGTATGGACAGGTTCATCGAAATGAGGGAAAGACAGTTTGCAATAGAATCTGCTCAATGGGCGGGTGAAAATAAGGTTGCTCAAGGTGGAGATTACTCGATCAAGAGATGCATCTCTAAAATGTTGAAACTGTCATTGTCGACCAATGAGAAGGCTACAGCTCTTATTGTATTCAAGGATCCATATAACAAAGAAATTTTCATGAGCTCGAAAGAAGATGATCTAGACGTGGCGCTGGTTTGGTTAAGGAATGAGGTGGCCAAGCTGTCACAAGTGGTCTGAAGGTATGTCATTTATACTCTATTGATACATAAGATGTTTTGATTTGCTTGACTCTGAACTCAAGTCATTCTTCTAGATGAGCTGCTTGCTGTTGTCTCCTACTGTAATTAAAATCTTTACAGTATAGAACCTACTGGTCGAGCTGGTCTTTTCTTTATAAGCTTCATATAATTCATGCCCAAATATTAGCAACATGATGGTCGATTGCATGATCAGGGTAGGAACCATTCTCAACATGATGTGTTGACCACTATTCTTGGTCATCTCTTCTTTACCTGGAGTTTATGATGGTAGATTGTCTAGGAAATGGTACTGCTTTTCAGGTCTAGAATACTAGGAAATGGTGGATTACTCAGATTGTGATTACTATGTTAGTTCTTTATTTACCAAAAGGTAGGCAAACTAATTATGTAATATGAGGTCCCAACAGATTTAGTCCATTCAGATATACATACTTGATGACGGAGACTCTGCTTGGTACAAGAGCATAGCCCCAACTATGTAAACTGTAGACAGTACTAAATGTAAAAAATATGAAAACTGCATTAGAATGTGCAAGTAGAAAAAGAGGTCTTGTTTGGTATAAGAGGATGAGGTCAGGTGAAAAAGAGGGAAGATCACAAATTACCGCGAATTAGTTGACAGTTTGTATGCATGTTGGGACCTCATATTACATAATTAGTTTGCCTACCTTTTGGTAAATAGAGAACTAACATAGTAATCACAATCTGAGTAATCCTTCAGCTACAAAGCTGCAAAGGCAGTAAAAAACAATGTCATGAATAATACAACTAAAAATCTAGAACAAGAATGCTTCTAGCGTCGAGAACTCTACAATACCTGGATAGCAATATCTGAATCTTGGCCTAGATCTGTATACATTCTCACCAAAGAGAAGAGCATGTGGACTGTAGTATAAAACACACCAATTTTTGAAGACCATTTTTTTAATGAAATTTGCTGACTCTTCTTTGTATCGTTCAGGTTAAGACGCGATTGATGCACAAGGAGGCTATACATGGAAACTTTTCATATGCTTGTTGTCAAGAACTTCTAAGATGTTATCGAGATTCCAGTGTTTCTGTTGATTAGCTTTGTTTTATTTAATGTTTGGAGTTGTTGATTGTCACCCAAGTGGCAGCTATATTTCGCCCAAAAGTCTCCTGGTGCTTATGCCGAAACTATTACTAATATTATTATGATGTCACTCTGGTAGTTTATTCTGGTAATATCTTTGTAATTTATGCTGATATAATATTAGTATAATTTATTTGTAATATCATGTACGGAGTAGTATTTTTCTTCCAATTATTGTTCATGTGGTTTGGTTCGTTGTCTTATTATGTCCAAACCCCACCAAACCACAATAAACCCCAGTTAACCGAACGATTACAACTTGTGGAGGGGATTAAGTATAGAGAGGTCTGAACCTCCCAGGGATAAGAGTGACAGTCGGGTTCCACTCAAGCCCCGTGGTGATCAGTTCCCTGCTGGGAACTGGACCCAGACAACCGAACAAGGCCTTCGTGGGCAGGGCCAGACCGGCAGCGGGATGGTGAACCGCGACGGCGGGAGGATGAACGGTGGAGGAGGGGGACTGGGCGTGAGTCCTGGGCACATCCCTTCCTGGTCATCTTTGTCACGCAGGACACATCACCTATACAAAGCTATTTTAGCCTGATTTTTTCGAATGTGTGAGTTTAGAATGTGAGGCATGAAGCTCCTTGTTCTTAGTTGGTATTCTGCACAAATCTCAGATGGATATTGATCCAATCCTCTAACAAAATCAAGTTTTGGCACAAAACTCGATCATGTTCTTGTTGGACTCGTCATCCCAATGCTCCATGGTTTGACTTGCAGGAACAAGTGTGTTTACTTATGTTTGCGTTCGATTGGTATAAGCTGCAGGGCGCAACAGAATTACGCCGGCTGCAGGTACTGAAACTAGAAGTGGAGACCGTATAGATCACTTCTCTTCATATTTATCAAAATGTTGGCACATTCTACATGAAGACAAGGGCATACTGAGCAAGGGTGCAGCCAGTTTGCACAAATTGAACCATGTATTGTAGATAACAAGAAGGTTTAGGGACAAGTCTCGATGTATTGCCTATGAATATATATACAGGTACACGGCAAGAGAATAGGACTAGGCGTCTTTGGGAGACAACACGTGAACCTGAATATATATATGTATTATGTATGGAAAATAATATATAGAAAATAATATATATATATATACATTCTGATATACATATACTATTATTGATACATGTACACAAGTTTATATTGCTCAAACACAAGAAAAAAATTTAATTCCATAGTTCTTACGTTCTAACAGGAATTGGAATTGGGTACCACCCTCTCATTCCATCAGCAAATTCCAAACCATCCAAACAACATAATTTGAATTGGAACTCATTTTCTTTTCATCTCGGATTTGGAATTCTCACTCAATTCAATTCCAGGCATCAATTATGTGCATCCAAACAAAGCCTAAAATTCATGTGTATAAATGGAAATAATTTTCCTCCACCGAACGATCTGCTCCCCCAATTTTCCCACCAAAAATTATATTTTCCCTCTTTTTTCTGCTCAACTTCTCTTTTTTTCGCGCGCTGTACCATTTTTTCGCGTACTATAACCTATATCCCCACCTGGCGGTGACATGAAAATGTGGCAGCAGTTTCTAATATTGCGGTAAAGCAGCCCCCACTCCCCCTATCCCCATTCTTGCCACGCACCATATCGGAGGCGCTCTCCGATCCAGCCGCCCATCCAGGTCGAACGGCGCCACCCTCCTCATCTGCGGGATCGGGGCGGTCGACATCACCAACCTTCTTCCGTGCCCCAGACTGCTCGAGCGCTGTCGCCCTCCTCACTGGCGGGATCGGAGCCGCCGGCCTCACCCATGACGTCCTCCTTCGCGCCCCATCTCTGGTTGCCTCCCACGAGTTCTGCTTTGTCCGCCTCCACACGAACACCAATGCCTGCAACCGCAAGAACTCCACCGGCTACACATGCGCCGGCCGCAGGTACTTGGTTGCTCCGTGAGAGGATTTGAACTAATTCTTGATCGCGATTGGTATTTCTGGGTGTTATAGAAAAGTACAGATGTATAGATTTATATCGTTTATGTCTAGGACCACCAAGTTTAAGATGGATCATGCCATGCAATATTAAGTTACCTAAATCTGAACATTAATACTATTGGGTTACTACACTGTGTTCTTGTACAAAGAGATTAGATCCTATTTTGACTGAAAAATGCACCTGTAGATGCATTCTCTCTGATTTTTAAGTAGCGTGGTTCAGGATTTTTATTCATACCTACTTAGACATGAGCATTTTGTTTTGTGCATCAGCCTGCATCCTCGAGAAAATGGCTAACTAACAAACATATGTTCATTCTTGCAGCAGGTTCTTTTCTATTCAAGTATCAGATATAGTTTAGCTGAAATCAACAAATGATGGAAATGCTACTTCTCTAAAAGTAAAGCATCCATGTGTGTGCTCCATTCATTTTATTACCTGACCATGCAATGAACTATATGACTTTCAATAGATTGTTTCTTAATTGGTTTGCCTTTTGTAAGATGTCAACAATAGTCATCCCATGTAAAAAAACAGAGACTTGTAAATGAAACAAGTTCATTTTTTGAACTTAATGAAACAACTTCTAGGTTGTTGTTTGTCCAGCAGCAGCAGATGTATGATAAGAGGTTGTAGACTAATAAAAGTTTTTAGTTGTCCTTTGTATCTGTTTGTGCAACTTTTATTTATGTATGCATAATATGTTAACATATTGGTTTCTAATTTTCATGATATCCTTCTTTTCCAAGGTAGTACAACCATGCCAACAACTCCACAATATGAGAGGAACAGATTGGAAAGGGTTGCGAGGCTCAAAGCTGAAGCGGCAACGCCTCTTGCACAGATACATAAAATAGCTGGACAATTGGTATACGGTGAGAGTGGTCATGACAAACATAGGCACAGAGGTGAGGATGGTGGCAGTGGCTCTGAATATGAGCCAAATGATGATTATGAGGCCGATGATGCCGATGAGGTTTCTGTACAAAAAGATGAGCAGGAGCCAAATGTACATATGCCAAATGCAAAGGTACCATATGTAAGTCTATCAAAACATAGTATCATACAACAAATATGCATTATTTCTAGGATCTTAGAACCATGTTTAGTTAACTAAAAGCAAGTGAGATTGTTTTATTCTAACTGTATAGCTAGCATGCTTGTCATTTAAATTGGCAACACATGTGACATTAAGTGTACAACTAGTGACATGATTCTATTTTCTGTCTTATTAGTAAATGTAGATTTCAACTTGCTAAGTAAATGTCGATTCACCAACTTGTTTTTTCCCAACTTGTTTGAATCAGACAAAGCAAGCTTCTACAAAGCCACAAGGAAGAAAGCGTGCCTGGTCCAAAATAACTGTACCTACTACCCAAAAACAACAAGGCATCAACATCTAGACTTAACCAGACAGACCAGACCCCACCTAATGAAAATGACACATCACCTCACCAAACTTCCAAGTATATTAACTCAACTAATGCTGATAAAGGGATGCAACATTCTGAAGACATGACAGACTCCTCGCGCCTAATTGATAACACTGTTACACTACACGTGGCCAAGGTATATGTGGCATCATCTTCTAACTATGTATGTTTTATAGTTTCCTCCTGTAATAATATAGTTCCACTTTTCCTGCTACCTTAAGATGTAGATACTTTAGTTCTCAAGTAGTCCAACAAATCCAGAAACTTCATTGAGAACTAAACGTAGACCAACCATGGGGCATGGTTTAGATGATTATGCAAAAAATAAATGGAGGGAGGAAGATGAAGATTAATTTCTCAGCTGGTAGAGTGAGGCCTCTTGACCCTGTCCAAGCAGCCAAACTTGCTTCTCAGTGTGGTATACATATCCTCAGCAACATCATGCATGTTGCTACACATTGGAATGATTACAGCAAAGAAGGCCAAGAGCGTCATATTCCTAATGCTATTAGTCATGTTGCGGTGAGACATTTTCCCTAGTTATTTTTATTCCAATTTTCACATGTCGTGTTGTCTATTTATTGATATATCCAATCATTCATTGGTTTTAGAAAAACTTTGAAATGGACCCAACAGAGGATGTGGCTAGAGGTGTATGCACAAAGATACTCCAGAAAGGTGTTCGACAACGAAGATAGATCTTGAAGAAAGATTATTTCTCGGGTCGTACTGTTGCGTAAGCATTATTGAATAAGCCACCCAAAGTGACTCAACCAAATTGGGAAGATCTTGTCAGCAAATGGTCAGATGAAAGAAATAAGGTTTGTATCAAAATAGGCCACCAGCAATACCTATAATGAATCTGAAGTTGCATACTACTTTTGTTTTAGTTTGTTACTAGTTTTTAAGGTTTATTACACACCTTTTGTTGTATTGTTTTTCCTGGCAAAGACATGAAGTTTTTAGGACAGAGTAAGGTAGATACATTCTTACCAATATCTCAAACATAGTAAGGGAGGGACAAAGTAATATGATTATACCAGTGTTAGTAGCATACTTCCCAGTACCTAACGAGCATGTTTGATGTTCAATAAATATTCGCTCCTACTAATAATACTAATATTCATTTGCTTCATTTAGATTTTTTTTGCAAAGAACAAGAAGAACCGAGAAGCTTTCAAGCATCAGCAAACTACAGGCTCTAGGTCATATCCTGTGCATTTCGACCAACTTGTAAGTATTCTACCAAACTAATTGTAGTCCCATGTCTAATACAACATGTCTTCATATATTGAATACTAATTATATGAATTCCTAAATCTTGTAGAAAAAGACAAGTAAAACAATGAGGACCCTAGTCCAATTGGGTTTTTTCAAAAAGACCCATACCAACAGAAAGACCGGATGCATGAGCGCGGCTGCACTTGATGCTTATGTGAGTTTTTTTCTCTATTCTTTTGGACTCGAACAAATGTTGTTGATGGCTGCAGTTCTTGTTACTTATATAAATGCATGCATACAACTACCATGTAATATTGCTATTTACTTACATGCATATATGTAAAAAGGGAGATGTCATTAGTAGCCCCCTCCAAAAAATTCGTTTGATTGAGGACTTAAAATGCATACTTAATTCTGACTATCTTTCTTGTACTTCCTGGCTATGTATGGATAGCAAGTTTGTACAAGTCTGTGCCTGGTGGTGCATAATATATATGCATGCAATGGTGATGTGCATGCATGGTATGCTTCAGAACTAGGTCGTCAGATTGTTTTTTCACTCTTAGGACTTTTTCTTTGAGACCCCTTGATCTGTGTTTCAGCCGTAGTATCTGAACTTTGTGCACAAACTCAACACCGCACTCACGCACACACCTAGTGCACTAGATAGATCCTAAAATTATTCACACAACCCGCATATTATTGGTGTCCCTATGAGCTAGTAGTTGTGGCACATAGCATGCACAAGAAATTCGTCCCCCACGGGGATCAAACCCAAAACGGGTAGGCTGACCACTGCCACCACCTACCACCGAGCTATGCACTATGCTTGTTGGCTGCTTGTGCCGCTGGTTTCTGTTGTGCTACTGTACCACCTACCATCGAGCTATGTGCTATGATGTTGGTGTGTTGTCTATTTGATGACTTGTTCTTGCTGTTGGTTAATTGCTTCATGAATGCCAATTATATATTTTGTTCGTGGTTGTGACTTATATATGTTTTTTATATGCTTGTGTAAGTTCAATCAAACCTGTCAACTTTCTCTAACCTGAGCAACAATGCTTTATTTTATAGACCATGATGCAAAATAAAACGATTGAAGCACAACCAGTAGATGAGAAGCTGGTGCCTGATACACGGATTGTGGCTGAAGTTCTAAAGGAGCATAGATCCTCAAGCACCTTCCTCTCTAGCATTGGGTACCAATCAAGATCTGGGAGGAATAGAACATCTGCATCTATAGAACGTGTCCGATAATTAGAAGAACTAGTAGAACAATAGAAGAGGGAGGCAATAGAGGCACAAGAGATGTACCAACAACAGTCAATCGAGAGAACTAAAGCGCAAGAGGCGACACTTTAAGAGATGCAAAGGAAGCAACAAGAAGAATTGGAGGCTCTAAAGAGGGTCAGGAAGCATATGAAAAGAAGCAAGCGGAGCAAGATGGCCTTCTCAGTTTCCTCTTACGGAAACATGCAACATAGAACTAAGCACCATATTAGTGCACAATCAGTATATGATATAGTTCTATTCTAGCATGAACCTAGTTTGCTAGTGTTTAGTTATGTGGATTTTATATTGAAACTTATTTGTTTATGTACGATGATATTCGGCTCCGAGTTAAGAGATATATTGTGATTTTGATTGCAGATTATATATGGTCATATGTATAGTAAATTCAGAAATTAAAATAGTCAAGAATTTAAATTAAGATTGCATAAAAAGGAATTGATATTACAAGCAAATAATTTATTGAAATAAATTATCAGGAAAAATTATACACGTAAATATTTATTTTTAGAAAATATAAATAAATAAAATAAAAATAAGAAGTTTTTTTTGAGAAATAGGATTTTCTAAATTAATAAAATGACATCACATATGATGTCATCAACATCTGTGACGCTAATCCATGGCGTTTTCTACCCGTGGGATGGTCTTGCAGGTGCTGACATCACATATGAGATCATCAATATTCGGTGACGTTCTTCTGCGTGCCGCGTCACTAGAAGGAATCTGTGACGGGGATTCCATGACGATGCTCGTGACGCTTGAAGAACGTCACACGGGGGTTTACCGTGACGTTTTTTGCTATTGCATGACGTTCCGAGCTCGTCACGGTATGTCAGATCCCTTGTAGTGTTCTGAGATTATTATAATATATGAAGCACTATTGAGTTTGGTTTTGTCTTATTGGATATATGAATGGCTTGAGTATGATTTACTTGCACTTGATGATATCAATATGAGTCTTCCACACCATTGGTATTAACGGAACATATAAAGATAATTTGGTCAATATGTTATAGGTCAATGGTTTGATTTACAAAAAGGAAAGATGATCTAATTAATTAAGATGAAAATGAAAAACCTTGAACAAAGGAGAAATTATAAGTGCTATCAAATAGAGTGAGAACAAGTTGAGGTAGAATACTCAAGTTATAAAGATGCTTCATATATATTTGGAATTTGGTAATTGAGATTGTTAAACTTTGAAATTTCTACATGAAGTGGAATATATGGCTAGCTCCTTTGCACAACACTTAAACAAAAGTGTTAGCACAAATATATATATAAAAAGAGAAAAAAGAAGATGAAAAAAAAGAGCGAATGTGCAAAGAGCAAATAGGCATATACCACTATATTGTAGTAAGACAAAGAGACGTTTGAGATTTTGAATCCCAAGTGAATATATTAATCCTAAAAACACTTGGGACTACCTCACTAACTCATTCGGTTGAACCGAATAATTTTACATCATGTTCAGAATAATCTTTTGTGAACTGTTAATTGCTAAGGTGTGAAAGACTTGCTAATATTATTCGGATGGTTCGAGTAAGGTACTATTCAGGAACTTATTTATATGTATCATTTATGATAAGCACATGCTGCAACTGCCTCATTTATTTTATCGAATCAGCTTCATGAATATGAGGATCACATCCATTAAGCTAAACTTGCTCGGGACGAGCAAGAGTCCAAGCTTGGGGAAGTTGATGAGTGCATATTTACATCATGTTTTAGATTATTATTTTGCATTATAGTGGTAGGATATTGATATTTTACGGCGTTCGCACGCACTTTTTATGTTTATTTTCACCAGGATCAGGACAGATGATGGATCTGATGGACACAATTCTTGGAACAGTTATATTGGAGTGAAAAGGAGCAAAAAAACTACGTAAATTGCTTATTTGGGAAATATTAATAACACCAGAAGAAAACCCGAAGAAATTGGAGGGTACAGAAGGGTTAACGACTGATGATGGTTCAGCTGATTGTTGAGCTTCATTGGGAGACCCCAAGAGGAAGATATGATGAGAACAGCAACAAGTTTTTCCCTCGGTAAGAAACCAAGGTTATCGAACGAGTAGGAGGAAGGAAACTACTCAAAGGTGTTGCTAGCAACTTGGAAACCTGCACAACACAAACTCAAGACTTTGCCCCAACGAACAGTGAGGTTGTCAATCTCACCGGCTGCTGAAAACAAAGGATTAACTGTATGGTGTGGAAGGTAATGGTGGTTTACAGAAAGTAAACAGTAACAGTGGAAGGTGTATCAATGGTAAAGATTGCACCGGGTTCCATAGTTCACTAGAGGTTCTCTCCTTAAGATAAACAAACATGGCATGCTGGGTAAACAAATTACAGTAGGGCAATTGACAGGACTGAGCAAGGCATAATAATGCAATATCATACATTCATGATCGTATGAGATTTTATTGGCCAATACAACAAGATACATAGACCGCCATCCAACTGCATCTATGACTAGTAATCCACCTTCAGGTTATCATACGAACCCCCTATAGTATTAAGTTGCAAGCAACGGATAACTGCTTTAAGCAAAGTGTGTAAGGTAAACAATCCACTTGTTTCATGAACAAGAGACCGTTATTTTATCCCTAGTAGCAACATCACATCTACAACCTTAGAGATTTCTGTCACTTCCCTTAGATTAAATAGAGGCATGAACCCACTATCGAGCATAAATACTCCCTCTTGGAGTCACTAGCATCTACTTGGCCAAGATATCTACTAGAAACGGAGAGCATGCAAGATCACAAACAACACAGACATGATAGAATCAATAAGACAAAACCATTAATCAATCTGACATAGTAATCTCAATATCCATCGGATCCCCGCAAACACAACATGCATGATTACAAATAGATGATCTTGATCATGAACAGAGCTCACAAGATCTAAACATGGTAGCACAAAGGAGGAGAGACAACCATCTAGCTACTACATGGACCCGTAGTCCAAGGTGGAACTACTCACGCTTCATACCGGAGGCTGGCATGATGATGAAGAAGGGCTCCGGGATGATTTCCCCTCCGGCAGGGTGCCGGGAAGAGCTTCAGATCCCCCCGATCTAGGGATGATGGTGGCGGCGGCTACGGACTATTTTGTGGAAGATTGATAGGGTACTCAGGGTTTGGGTATCGGGGGGTCTTTATAGGCGAAGAGGCAAGGCAGGGGGCACCAGGGTGGCCGCACCCCACAGGCACGGGCTAGGGTTAGCCGCGCAGCCAGGGGGTGTGGCCCCTTGGTGGCTCCCCTCCGTCTCGTACTCTGGCTCCGTGTTCCCCACGGTAAAATATTGACTTTGGCTTTTGTCCCGTCCAATTTCGAGAATATTGATTTTCTGCCTTTTCTGGAACCAAAAGCAGAAGAAAACATGCAATTGGCACTGTGGCATCTTGTTAATAGGTTAGTACCAGAAAACATATAAAAACACCTCAAAGTGTAGATAAAGCAAAGCAAAGTAGATAGTAAACAAGCATGGAACATAAAAATTATAGATACGTTTATGACGTATCAAGCATCCCCAAGCTTAACTCCTGCTCGTCCTTGAGTAGGTAAGTGATAAAAAGAATAATTTTTGAGGTGACATGCACCATCAAAATCAAGATCAAACCATTTGCAAGCATTGAAGGCTGGGATCAAAGACTCTAAACATGATCATGAAAGATGGCGTTCTAACAATAAGACAAAGTAACTATGCATGCAACATGAAAGGTTACAAACAAAGATCACGAATAACAATGCATTGAAAGATGTTTGTTTGTTTCATATATAGAAAACATACCATAGTGGCATTCAGCTTATCCCTCAACGAGTAGCAAATAAATGCATAGGACACCTTCAAAGTTCATAAGAGTGACTAGATACAAATAGTTCAAGAACAAGCAATATCAACAATATGCATCAATCAATAAGTTTTGGGACAATGCACATAGAACTAAGAATGGAAACTATGCTCTCTTAATTGGTGCCTAAGGATAGAAGGTGGAGACTCAATATAAAGGTTGTAAGATCCCTCCTTTATAAAGGAAAAAGGATCCATGTTATTGCAATGCTAGTCCCTGGATCAATAGCTAGCATCCACAGTTAAGATGTAATATCAAGAAACAAAGGTCATAATACAACTTTATAACCAGGAATAAAATAATTTATTACATCTTACATAGCTCATTTGGCTATCTCATTACAATGCAGCAGAATATAACAATAGCATGGGGTCCTTCATCTTCAAAGTGCCACAGGCAGACATGTTGGTTGTAGACTTGTAATCCTAATCATTAAACTTCACTAATATCAAACAAACCTGCAACATAACAAGTTACAGCCACAAGGGTCAATACATTTGAATTGTATTGGCAAGTGATACTATGGTACTATAGTGGAGTCTATCATATATATGCATTTGGCTAAGTGGAGCTTAGGCTTGCATTGCTCAAAATAGATTTTCCTTATCATTTGGAAAACACTAAGTTTTTGCTTGATAAAATCTTTCCCAAGGCATCTCCCAATAGAAATTGGTGATCCTTTCAACCCTTGTTTAACCACAAGTTTTTAACTTAGAAATTGGGATGATGAGATTCTTGATAGCTTCCATGTCTTGATGCTCAAGTTGTACTTTTCTAGGGACATGGCTAAGTACTTAGATTCTTCCATCTGCAGAGGTTGTGCACTTTCCCCACAAGACTTGATTTTCATCAAGACAGGTCCTTTCAGAAGCCTTCCCTTAGACCAAATGGACGCGCTCCAACCTATCATCCCACTACCACCAACTGTCCAAATGGCTAAGTTCTAGCAACCTATGTGATCTAGGCAAAGCCCATATTGCCAAGTGGCTGCACTAGAAGCTTCTTAACATTTGGCCTCTAAAATCTCTTTGTTCCTGGGTGGATTTCCACAAGTGAGATACACAAGGTAAACCATAGAAATGGGCCTTATGTAACCACTCAACATAAACCATTCTTCCCATTCCACACAGGTGTTTCATTTACTTAGTTATTTTATTAGGCAAAACACAAGTCCTTGACTTGGAAATTTTCCATAGTGTGAATATATATTCCACCCTTGTTTTCTATTAGCTACGCTAAGCATGATAGTAGTAGGAATCTTAACTTAGGAAAATTCTACTAAGGTTTCATCTACTAGGATTTCCCATAGCATGGTTTATACTTAGCAAAAATTCCATGCAAGTCTTACTTAGGAATATCACTAATGCATAGTGAAAATAATGGGACAAAAGTATGAAGCATCACTTGCCTTTTTGGTAGATAATATAGGTTCACTCCTTGATCTTTGCAATGTTCACACACTTCAATTCACTACAATTCAATCAAGCAAGCAATATTTCAATCTACCATTCAAGCAATTCATCACATAAAATGATAGAAACAAAACAATGCATGCAAGCATGTCAAAGATTGTTTTATTTGAAAAATTGGTTTCTAATGGGTCATAAACATTTGGAAAACACCTAATGGTCATTTTACAAAGTGGCAAAATCATTTGCAAAAGGTTCTATGTATAAACCATTTTTAAATCAAGGTATCATTTTATGTGGTGTAGAAATGTTTTTAATAAGGCAATAATCTATAGGTTCATAAAATAAGTTTTCAAATCATCAAACTTGGTGTTTGGGTCAGAGGGTTTAAATCAAAATACTTCCCAAAAGGTTTTCTCCCAAAATGATTTTTAAACCATAATCCACATTTTTATTTGGCTAGAAATTCTTTTATTCAAAGATTTGTACCCTTGCTTTACCAAATACATTTTTGAAACCACCAATTGATTCCTAGGGTCAGTAGGTTAAATAAAAACCATTTACCAAAGATTTTATCCCCAAAATCATTTTAGAACAAATTTTACATTCTAAACATGCATACACAAGTTTCTGCAAAAACAAACAACTTAACAGAAGCATTTTACTAAACAAATGGCATGGTTGGCTAGGACTTGTCTTGCTGATTCCATTGATATAAAATTTGTAAAATTTGGACGTGTGGTTTGAAAGTTATGAATTTTTCAAATTGGAACAACTAATAGAACACAATTTCTGTTTTAAATCATCTCTGGGCCACGTGGCTTGTTCCTATTCGCCGGTACCGCTTCGGCTGGATCGCGCTCTCTGGTGCGTTGGATCTAAGTTTAATCGCGCGGCTCAGGTTCATCCTTACCCCTTCGATTAGTCAACCTATCCAAGCCATCAGATGAAAATCTAACGGTCCCTATTGCTTTGACCAATAAGCAGCGGCGCTGGCGGCGGCGACTGGCGGCGGAGCGGCTTGGCGGTGGCGTTGCCGGTGATGCAGGAAGCGAGAGAGGGAAAGGAGATGCTCACCGAGTTCGTGGAGTGATGCTAAAGCTCAAGGTGCTCGCGAGGAGGCAAGGGGCGCACAGTGGTGACGGCAATCGCTCGCCGGAGTTGAGCTGCGCCTCGGGCTCGCTCAGATGTCGTCGAGAGCGAGGCTACGGGTCACCCTATGGCAAGTGGAGGGTACGGTTAGACGCACACGGTACCAGGGAACATGCGAGCATCAATGATAAGCACCGGGGTGGTCCGAGCTTACCAGAGAACCTCGCCGGAGGAAATGGCAGGCGGCGGTGGAGCTTGAGGTCGTCGTTGTCGAGGCTTTGGGGCACGCGCGAGCGAGGAAAAAGTGCTGGGAGGTGCAGAGGATGCTGGCGAGCAAGCTCATGTGCTCAGGCGGTAGTGGGGAGGTCTGGCTTCGCCGGAATCGTCTGGGTAAGGTCGTCGGGGCAGCAAGGTTGCAACGAGAAATTCGGGCAGCCTAGGGGCGGAGAGTGTGTGGCGTCTGAGGGGAAAAGAGAGAGGGGACGTGGGCGATTAAGAGGGCGTCGTTGCAGCGCGGGATTAATCGGCCATTAACGCGAATTGAAGGCACGCATTCATGGCAGAAACAGCAGCGAGGTTTGGGGATGAATAGGTCGCGGGGTTGACGATGATGACGGGGCAGTGGGGCTGCTTTGTCAGCGAGAGAGAGAAAAAGAAAGTGGGGTCCAACGGTCATACTCTGTGCGGGTTTCTTTCGCGGTGAAAAACGGTTAGCTTGGAGTGAGAGGGAGAGGTGGGCTTCTGCTGGGCTAGCTGGCTGGGTCGGCTTTTTTTCATTTTTTTGTTCTGTTTCTTTTTCTTTTTCCATTTCTTTTATTCTGATTTGATTTTGTTTAAACAATTCAAACATTCATTTGTATTCAAATCTTTGCCAAATTTTGTGAAGACTCAAATACTGATTAATAGTATATTCTGAAGTCAATTTTGGAATAAAATTTTATTCCTTTTGGGGTCTTTTAATTATTCAAATAAGCCCTTGTTTTAAATCAAATAAGATTTAATAATATTTTCAAACACCATTTAAGTTTCTAAAAACTATCCAAGTCTTTTCAGTAGGTTTTTATTTGTTTAATAGGGTGTCAAATAATTCATCTTGAACTATTTGGAAAGTTTTTAATATGATTTATTAATCATTTGAAATTGGATTTGTTTTAATTCTAATGGAATTAAATATAGTTTTAATTCCCTAAATTTTATTTGGAAGATTTATTTTATTTAAATTAATTAAACAACTTTTATTCCACTTGGGAAAATTCCAAAATACTACTTTCTCATGAATTATATAATTATTCTTATTAGAGATTTGTCTTTATTCAAATAGAGATAGAATGGTTAATGCCATTTTATTTTATTTTGAAAATTCTTTATCCATTTATTTTATTTGGGTTTTGGATTATATTCATTCCATTTGCTTGTGGATTTGGCCAAGATTTAATTTGGTATTTAATATTCCTTATTGAATAATTTCTTTCTTCACCATATAAAATCCATATCTTTTTAGTTATAGATCCAAACTTGGTGATTCCGATTTGTAAAATCTTATTTGATATTTGTTTATCCTTTTAAATCCCTTTAGGATTATTTGCTCACCATTTGGTATGGATTTATAGTTAGGTTCTTTATTAGCTTTGGAAATTTAATTTCCTTATCTTTTTAAATTCATAAGATTTTATCTATGGCTCCAAATTAAGTGAAACCAGTTTATAGGGTTTTAATATATTTCTATTTATCATTCTTGATCATTTATAAATGTTTGATGATAAATTTTTTATATGGATCAAATCCATAGGTTTGGAGATAACTTGGTAATGATTTTATTCCATTAGGGTTTTAGGGTTTTGGTTTATTTCTCAAGTGTTTAAATTTCCAGATGTATTCATTGAGGAATGCATTTCTCTTGATTTGGATTTTGTTGGATTAAAACTTTAATTAAAGTTTGTTCAAGTTGGGTTTTTAAGTTTCCAATTAGAAACAAAAGTTTCTTTTCACCCTGATTTTCAACAATAATTTATTTTGTTTATTTATTTTTCACATTACAAGATTTGGAAAATCTTGGGATGTGACAAAGGTGGAAGAAAGGCCCTTCACAAAAGGGAAGCAGGGATTTCAAGTCTCAAAAGGAGCTTCCAAAAATTATGGTACCTGTTAGCTTTGAGCTCTCATTGCCCCTATCATAAGCATCTTGAAGTGATTAAGGTTAAAGTGAACAAACTATGGAGTATATGCTTGACAAATTATAAGTTGGCAATCTCGTGTCCCTTGAATATGAGGACCGCTCCTCATGCTACTCAACTTTAGTCACCTGGAAGTTCTTGTCATAGTAATTACATGTGTATCATAAAGAACCGCCAACGGGGTACCCCTTTCACATGATAAGGCAAGCAGACAATGAGCATCTCAGTAATCTTATTATTTACCTTGGGAAAATGATGCTTTTTCTCTCTTTCCTCTTTTCAATATGTCTTTTTGATAAGAAGAAAGCTTCATAGATTGCTCACTATAGTGATGCTGCAAGTTTCCACCATGATTAGGCATGGCTTAGGCTAGCGGCCCAGGTGTTTCTCTAACGCACATACATAACTCCATGGACTTATAAGCTCCCCTTTTATTTCACACCGACGGCATCTATAAACAAAAGAGCATGATATCAACTGTGTACAAACTACAAGTGCAATGTTGAAAGCGTTCCCGTGACAACACGGTTCTGCTAATTCCAACATATAAGTGCAAGCATATACAACATAGATGACACAATGGTTCAAGTTTATTAGGGGAAAGAAAAATAAAGTGTGCCATCAAGTTTGTGAGAGCTTTAATCACTAAGTTCTCAAATATCAAAAAGACTTTTTAATTGGAAGGTAGATGAAAACAAGAATATACTTGGAATGGTGTAACACACCATGCGTAGGAATTTATGGTGGACACTTTGGAATAACTTGGTTTCTTGGGAGTTGGATGCATGAATAGAGCTTAATCATACAAGTGGAGGCTAGCAAAAGACTGGGAGCGACCAATTAAGAGAGCAATAATGGCCATAATCATGCAGAGCGACAAAACATTACTAATCAAAGCATAAAGTGGTACTACAAGTCAAGGACTAAATTATCATAGAGGCTATGGTGATTAGTTCATAGTAATAACATGGTGTGAGCATGTGCCAAGTCAACCCAAACAAAGCATCAAAGGAGAATACCACAATACTATGCTTTTGTATGCTAAAACAACGCATGATTCCTTCAAGGCACATTAAGCAATCCTAATTGTTTGGAACAAGTCATGCTACATCAATAATCACTAAGCATAAGGTTAAAACAACATCTAGCATGACATGCTAAAGTCTAAGTCATAGTCAAAGCAAGTTCCTCTTGTACTATTCAAGCAAGAACTTCTACTCCTCTCCAACACCAATCAACTTATTTGAAACAACACAGCGAGAACGGGGGTCCAAACTAACTTATTCAAGCAAACTAAGAAAAACAAAAACCAAAAACAAAAAATAAGGCGCTCCAAGAACAACACAACTTGTGCATGAAACAATAAAAACGAAGTGTCTAGAAAGACATGAGATTTTTATTCATGAAGAAGGGGATGCTTTGGGCATCCCCAAGCTTTGACGCTTGTACCTCTTCAATATTTCTTGGGGTGACACGGGGTGGGATCCCCAAGCTTGAGCTTTTGTCCATTCTTCATCTCATTACATCGTTCTTTCTCTACACCTAAAAAATTTCCTTCATACAAAACTTCACGCAATCTTCATTAGCAACATTAGTGTATTCAAAAGATAATAAACCTTTGGGTTTTAGTTTTAAAACATCAAAACTTTCACTGAAAACACAAGCTACTATAGCAATTCTCTCAAAAAGTTCAATTTCCAAAAAAAATAAAAAAAAATCAATAAGAAGCAAATGCAAATAATTCCAGAAATCTGTCAAAACAGACCAGTAGGTACAAACCGATTTTTTCGAAGACCTTCTGTTGCTCAAATCAAAAAGTGTTGAATTAACTAAAGTTATATAACATACTGGGGGATTTATTCAAAAAATTACAGCTCAATCAGACTTACAGAGATTTTACACGAATTTTTACGGTGGAGCACAAAAATCTGTTTCGGGACATCAACTCCCCAAATCTTACTTCCCTCTCATTAGAGGTTATTCTTGGCACAAAAAGCAAATAAAAAGTATAAGGAGAGGTCATTATAGAGGTAATAATTCCAAGACTCAAGAAAACTTTTGGGTTATTGTAGTGGGAGTGTCCCAACCTCTAAATAACATAAGGTGGTGTCCCCTGTGTTTACAATGCTAGTCCCTGGATCAATAGCTAGCATCCACAGTTTAGATGTAATATCAAGAAACAAGGGTCATATTATAACTTTATAACCAGGAGTAACATAATTTTATTACATCAATACTTAGCTCATTTGGCTATTACATTACATTGCAGCGGAATAACTATAAGCATGGGGTCCTTCTTCTTCAAAGTGCCACAGACAAATGCTGGTTGTAGACTTTGTAATCCTAATCAATCAATCTTCACTAAAATCAATCAAACCTGCAACATTACAAGTTACAGCCACAAAGGTCAATACATTTGAATTGTATTGGCAAGTTTCACTACTTTGTTGAATATGAGTGGATCCTATCATTACATGCATATTTGGCTAAGTAGAGTTTTAGGCTCATTTTCATAAAGCAGTATTTGATCCTATCTTTTCAAAATGGTTTTGGTCCTTTGTCAAATCTCCTTTTTCCAAGTTCCTTGAACTCCTTGGTAGAAACTCAAGTGTTCAAGTCCTTGTCAAAATCCCTTGAGCTCCTTGGTAACCCCAAGTGCATCAAGTTTTATAAAATCTCATGAGTTCCTTGGTAACCCCAAGTGTTCATGTTTTCAACAAAATCTCTTGAGTTCCTTGGTAACCCCAAGTACATCAAGTTTTGTCAAAGTCTCTTGAGCTCCTTGGTAACCCCAAGTACATCAAGTCCTTAAAATTTTTCTTTTAGAAATTAGAATGTCGAGATCTCCCATAGTTCAAACTTTAGTTGCTCAGTATTGTCCATAACCGGGGACACGGCTAAGTACTTAGATTTTATTATCTTCTGCAGAAGGAGTACACTTTACCCACATGTCACAATCCCATCTTGTTGCCACCAGTGGCCAGTGGATTAGTGCTCACCAAGATGGAGCACTGGCAGATTGAGAATGTGACGAAGTCTTTCCAAAAGGTCCTCCCATACACCATTGCTAGCTTGTCTTCAGCACCCATGAAGCATTCCAGATCCCCATGTCCAGTAAACTGAAGACAATGCATGGGTCTTCCCAATGTAGTTGACTAAGCCAGAGCCATAATAGCATGTGGTTGCACACGAAAGCCACAATTGGAGAAACATGTTCAATCTCTAAGTTTCCTGGGTGGTTTCCTTTGGAGCGCAACACAAAGAGAATGCCATAGACATGGTTCCTTTTGTTGCCACCTTCTCCAAAACTTAAGGTAACCTTGGCCACCCAGGTGATTCATTGAGTCCTTGTTTTATTATATAAAACACAAGTCCTTTTCTCAATTCCATAAAATCTCAACATGTAACTCTTTTCAAAATATAGCATGGCTAAGCATGTAACAACTACATTGTTTTCTCTAAGGAATGTATAGGGTATCCTATTAGGATTTAGCATAGCATAAGTATAAAATTATTTTTATGCATATTTCAAAATCCACTAAGTATAATGAAAATAGTAGGACTTTGAATGATAGTGTAACTTGCCTTTTTGGTAGGGAATGGTGGTTTACTCCTTGACCTTGCTAGTCTCACACTTTTCTAACTTCACTACAAGTCAATCAAGCAAACACAATATCAACTAGCATTCCAAACCAATAATCAAACAAACAATTTCACACACATAAAACAATGGGATCTAGGTCAAGCATGCAAGAGATAGTTTTATTTGCAAAGATGGTCTCCACTAGGTTTCTAAACTTTGTAAGTTCCAAATTGGTCATTTACCAAAATGGCAAAGTCATTTGCAAAAAGGGTTTTATCCAAAAACCATTTTTAAATCCAATCATCATTTTATGTGGTGAGAAAATATTTTTATCAAGAAACAACTTTAAGTGGTTCACCAAATAAGTTGTTGTTTCCCAAAACTTGGTGTTTATGGTCAGTAGGTTTGGTCCAAAGCATTTTCTCCAAAGTTTTTACTCAAAACCATTTTCATAACAAAACCATTATTTTTAAATGGCTAGAAATGACCAAATCAAGTTTTTATTCCCAAACTTTCACAAAAACCATTTTAAAATCCATGGGTTGGTTCCTAGGGTCAGTGAGTTCACAACAAACCATTTTGCTAATCTAAACAAGTATTCAAAAGTATCTGCAAAAACAAACACTCTAATGGATACTATTTGCTAACCCAAGGGCATGGTTGGCTAGGGCTTGTTCCACTGATTCCAATGATACCAAATTTGCAATTTTTGGACGTGTGGATCGAAAGTTACAAAGGTTTGAAAATCACAAACAAATCTGTTTTTCAAATTCTGTTTTAAACAGACCTGGCCACGCGTCGCAATCTCATTGGACGGTACCGGTTCGGCCGGATCGGCTCTGCAGTGCGTTGGATCTAATTAGATCGTGTGGTCCAGAGAGCGTACCCTTTCGCGGTTAAGTGATTCTATCGTGAGCGTTAGATCTCGATCCTACGGTGCTAGCGTGCTTGACCATATGCGAGCGGCGCCGACGGTGGCTAGCGGCGGCGGCGGTCAGACAGTGGCGGCGCTGGCGAAACAGGAAGCGAGAGAGGGAGGGAGTAGGCTCACCGAGGTCGCGAGGACGAGGTGGTGCTCGACGTGTGGTCGACGAGGCAAGGGGCGCACGAGGGCAGGCGAAATTCCTCGCCGGAGTTTGGTCTGGCGACGGTTGGCTCTGGTCGAGGTTGAAGATGATGCTACGGGTCATGAGAAGGCAAACCAGGAGCATGGTTAGACGCGTACGATCAAGGAGATGCTGTGTGCGTGAAGGAGGAGAAGAGGGGCGGTCTGGACTTACCGGAGGAGCTCGACGGAGGCGAGACAGACGGCGGCGATCAGAGTTTTGTCGAAGACGTCTCCCTGGGGCGCCCGCGGTCGAACAGAGGGTACTGGGAGATGCACCAGGGAGTGGTGAGTGCGCTCGTGTGCTCGGGGAGGCAGGAGGTGGCGAGGCTCGGCCGGAATTGGAGGTGGAAGCTCGTTGGAGCAGCGGCGGTGTGGAGCTGATTCCGAGCAGCCTGGTGGCGAGGTGGAGTTGGTGTTTGCGGGGAATGACAGAGGGAGGAGAGGCGCTTTTGTACGCATGGTCAGGGGCGGGATTAACGCAACCATTATTCGTGAATTTACGCGCGGATTGAATAGCAGTGAACGGCAGCGAGGTTTGGGGGAGAAGGGCTCGCGCGGGTGAGGAGGATGAACAGGGAGGTGGGGTCCAGTCGTCAGTGAGGATGCGAGAAGGAAAGGAGGTCCACCGGTCAGTCTCTTCACGGGTTCGAAAATGAGTATGAACGTTTTCTTCGGGGAGGGAAGCTGGGCTGGTTCTGGGCCTTGTGGGCTCTGTCAACTGGGCTGGTCCATATCCTATTTTTTTCTGTCTGCTGGCTTTTCTTTTTCTATAACTATTTCCTGTTTTGAAATTCAAACAACCAAACAACATTCAAATTGATTCAAACAATTACCAAGCTTTGTGACTTTGAATTTGGTTCTGTTCAGTAGTATAAACCAAATTCCAAAACCAAAATAATATTTTAAATCTTTTTAGGTTCCATTCATTAATTAAAAATGCACCATGGTTTATTAATCATATAGGGTTTGATTTTATCAATAAAATCTCTATTTGAAATCTAATTATTTTCAAAACCAAATCAGTAGGTTTTATTTGAAAATACAAAATATTTGGAAAACTTATTTCAAATAAAACAAGTTTTGAGGTTTTGGAGAATAGTAAAACCTTTATTAATAAAACTTGGATATTAAATCCTTATTATTTTATTTAAACAAACCTTTACTATTTTTATCAAAACAAAATGTTTTATTTCAAAGGCTTGGCCAAGGTTTAATTTGGCTTTATAACATAATTTCTTATTTTAAAATCCTTCCTTTTCTTTTGGAAACTAAATCCTTTTATTTAAAAGATTCAAAATAGTAATTCCAAAATATTTTATTTTCCTTTATCAAATGTTTATCTTTTTAAATCACTATAGGATTTTATTTGCTCCAACTTGGTTTGAAGTTCCAATTGAATTCAAAAAGTTTCTTCTGGCCCTAAAAATTAAATAAAGTTTTATTTTATTCTTTTATTTTTCACATTACAAGATTTGGAAAATCTTGGGATGTGACAGTTATATCCCAATAAATACTTTTCTTTAACGCCTTTAAGTTAGGCACAAAAAGCAAGAATCAGGTATTTTCAAAAAGAAGCATTAACATCAAACCTTGCTTTCAAAGGTGGAGCAAAAAGCAACTTCTCTATCCTCATAGGGAAATGTTTAATACCTTTATTGAATGGAAATTGATATTTAATGGTGACTTCTTTCATATCAATGATGGCACCAACAGTTCTAAGGAAAGATCTTCCCAAAGTAATAGGACAAGAAGCATTGTATTCAACATCCAAAACATAGAAATCAACAGGGACATAAGCATCGTTAACCATAATAAGAACATCATTAACACTCCCCATGAGTTTCTTTTTAGCATTATCATTAAGTGGGACATCCAAATAGCAATCTTCCAAAGGTGGCAAATCAAACATTTCATAAATCTTTCTAGACATAATAGAGACACTAGAACCAATGTCACATGAAGCTTTGAGATCAAAGTCATTCACTTGCATATTAATGATGGGTTACCAACTATCTTCTAATTTCCTAGGAATAGAGGCTTTGTGTTTCAACTTTTCTTCCTTAATTTTAATGAGATCATCTGTAATGTGTTTGGTGAAAGCTACACATATCACTAGCATCAGGACTTCTAGCAAGATTTTGTAGGAACATAATCACTTCAGAGATGTTGCAACCATCAAGATCAAAATCAAACTTAGCATCACTGGTAGTAGACTCATTGGGTTTAGGCATTGTGGTAGGAGGAATAGGGACTTCTTGTGGTTTAGTGGCATCCATATTGGTGGTGGTGATAGTGCACACACTATTGTTTCTAGCAATTTCAGCTTCTCTTTCCCACTTAGCATGTAGTTGGGCTAACAGTCTAACATTTTCATCAATAGTAACTTGTATAGCATGAGTAGCAGCAAAGGTACTTTCCAAAGTTTCAGGTTTAGCGGCCATTTTATTAATCAAAGAGGACTGTGCTTCAGTCAAAGAGAAAATATTTTTATCAACATTCAAAAGCTTTTCCTCCACAGTTTTATTGAAAATGGTTTGTTTACTAATAAAGTCTTTAAGCATGACTTCTAGTTCATACGGAGCACTTCTAGAGTTGTTGTATGAGTTTTCATAGGTATTGCCATTATTAGAAGGATAAGGCCTATAATTGTTGTTACTACCAAAATTATTCCTATATGCATTATTGTTGAAATTGTTGTTTCTAATGAAGTTCACATCAACTTGCTCTTCTTGAGCAACCAAAGATACTAAAGGAACATTATTTGGATCAATATGAGCTTTTCCATTAACAAGCATATCCATGATAACATCAATCTTATCACTCAAAGAGGAGGTTTCTTCAATAGAATTTACCTTCTTACCATGTGGAGTTCTCTCAGTGTGCCATTCAAAATAGTTAACCATCATATTATCAAGGAGCTTTGTGCAGCACCTAAGGTAATGGTCATAAAGGTACCTCTAGCAACTGAATCCAACAGGTTTCTTGAGGAGAAGTTTAAACCTGCATAAAAAGTCTAGATAATCATCCAAGCAGTAAGTCCATGAGTGGGACAATTCTTAACCAAAGATTTCATTCTTTCCCAAGCTTGATGAACATGTTCATTATCAAGTTGTTTAAATTTCATTATTTCACTTATCATAGATATAATCTTAGCAGGAGGATTGTATTTTCCAATAAAATCATCTTTGCACTTAATCCAAGAATCAATACTATTTCTAGGCAAGGATAGCAACCATTCTTTAGCTTTTCGACTCAAGGAGAAAGAAAACAACTTGAGATTAATAATATCTCCATCTACATCCTTATATTTTGCATCTCACAAAGTTCAACAAAGTTATTGAGGTGGGCGGCATCATCATCAGAACTAGCACCAGAAAATTGCTCTCTCATCACAAGATTCAACAAAGCAGGCTTAATTTTATAAAAGGTAGCATCAGGAGAAGGTGGAGCAATAGGTGTACTCAGGAAATCATTGTTTTTTGTGCTAGTGAAGTCACACAACTTGGTGTTCTCAGCAGAGTTCATTTTGGAAAAAGTGGAGCAAGCCAACAACAACAGCAACTAGAGTAGGAACTAATTTTTTTGTGTTTTTGATAAGTGAAAGCAAACCAAACAAAACTATGTTTTTGGAGTTTTTGATAAAAAGAGGCAAACAAAACAAAGAAAAAGAAACTAAGCAAAATAAAAACAAAGTAAAGAGAAAGGTTATGAAGGACTCCCCTTGTGAAGCCGTCCTTAGCCTCCCCGGCAACAGCGCCAGAAAAAGCTTGACGATGGCTCAGCTGATTGTTGAGCTTCGTTGGGAGACCCCAAGAGGAAGGTATGATGAGCACAGCAGTAAGTTTTTCCCTCAGTAGGAAACCAAGGTTATCGAACCAGTAGGAGGAAGGAAACGACTCAAAGGTGTTGCTAGCAACTTGGAAACCTGCACAACACAACTCAAGACTTTGCCCCAACGAAAAGTGAGGTTGTCAATCTCACCGGTTTGCTGAAAACAAAGGATTAACTGTATGGTGTGGAAGGTAATGGTGGTTTGCAGAAAGTAAATAGTAACAGTGGAAGGTGTATCAATGGTAAAGATTGGACCGAGATCCATAGTGTTGGAGATATGCCCAAGATGCAATAATAAAGTGGTTATTATCATGTCTTCGTACTTATGATAAATCTTTACATACCATGATATAATTGTATTAACCGGAAACATTAATACTTGTGTGGTTTGTAAACATAAAAGAGTCGCTAGGAAAGCCTCTTGTTAAACTAGCTTGTTGGTTAATATATGATCATGGTTTCCTGATCATGAACATTGAGATGTTATTAACAATAAGGTCATATCATTAGGAGAATGATGTGATGGACATACTCCTATAGTTAAGCGTAGCATAAGATCAAGTCATTCAAATAGTTCACTTGCTATAAGCTTTGTGATACATAGTAACCTAATTCCTTCGACCATGAGATCATGATAATCATCATCACCGGAAGGATGCTTTGATGACATCAAACACCACACCGTAACTGGGTGGCTATAAAGGTGGCATTGAGTGTTCAAAAAGTATGTGTTGAGGCACATGGATCAAGAGTGGGATTTGTCCATCCATATGATGGATAGATATATGTTGGGCCCTCTCGGTGGAATGTCATCCAATTAGCTTGAAAGCATGTGAATGGCTCATAAGGGGTCACATATCACGGGAACAAGAAAAGAATACTTATCGGTAACAAGGTTGAACTAGGTATGCAGAGATACCGACGATCAGACCTCGGATAAGTAAAATATCGTGAGACAAAGGGAAATTGGTTCCGTATGTAAATGGTTCATTAGATCACAAAGTAATCGTAGAAATATGTGGGAGCCATATGAATTTCCAGATTGCTCTATTGGTTATTGATCGGAGAAGAGTCTCGATCATGTCTGCATAATTCACGAACTGTAGGGAGACACACTTAAAGATTCGATGTTGTTTAGTAGATATGGAATGTGAGTAAAGAGACTGAATGTTGTTCAGAGTCTCGGATGGGATCCGGGATATCACAAGGAGATCCGGAATGGTTCGAAGAATAAGATTCATATAAGGAAAGTCCAATTTCAGAGTTCGGGAATGATTCGGGTGTTTTCACCGGAATGTTCTAGAATGGTCTAGAAGGTTCATCGATCCGGAAGGGGAAGGGTACATGGATGTGTCATGACAAAGTGTAATGGTTGCATCATATCCTAGGTCACTTGGCTGGACACTTGGAAGAGAGAAATCAAACTCTAATTTGAAAGTCAAAAAGGCAGTTTGAAAAAGTCAAATCCCAACATGGTTTCCGAGTTAGGGAGGGTTTCTAAGTTAGGGAGGGTTTCCACCTAGGTGGGGAACACCCTTGGATGCCCCCACCTATATAAGGAGGGGTGGGGGCACACCCCAAGGTATCCCCCTTGCCCTAGGCACCCAAGAAACCCTAGGTTGGCCGCCGCCCCCCTCTCTAGTTGCGACCAATCTAGATCTCCTCTAAACCGCTACCGACTAGCTAAACTCTAGTTGCTAGCTACCTCTAAACCTCAGACCTCCAAACCCTAGATCATCGGGGATCCCTCTACTCCACCATACTCGCTCCGGCTTAGGCAAAGCACTGCGGGATCTCCCCTCTACTTCCGACACCACACCGTCGTGCTGCCGGAATCGCGAGGAGAGAGCTACAACCTCTGCTGCCTGCTGGAACAAGGGAGAGGAAGGTCTTCATCGAGTATCGTACGTGTGACCGACTATGGAAACACTGCTGGAACACGGCGCCGGAAGGATCGCCTACGCGATCTTGAGATCAGCAATTGAACGACTACATCACCCACGAGAATCTGCTCGCGTTAACCGCTTTGGATCTTCGAGGGTTAGTACTCTATCGACTCGTTGCTACAATCTAGTAGATAGATCTTGGCTTGTGTGTGTTCATGCGATAGAAATTTTTTGTTTTCCATGCTACGAATCCCTACAGTGGTATCAGAGCCAGGTTTATATGTAGATCTATTGCACGAGTATAAGACAATGGTCATTGTGGGCGGTGGTGCTTTTATTATCAATTGCTTCTTGTGTACTTTGCATCTTGCGGGATGGTGGAATGAAGCGGCTCGGGCTAACCTTACATGACATCGTTCATGAGACTTGCTCCATGCTTGACATGCAACTTGTATTGCATAAGTGGCTTTGCGGGTGTCTGTCTCTCCCATCGTAGTGAAGATTCAATTTACAACGGGCACTTGATAGTTTATGCATCAATGTTGTGGTTCTTGTTCGTAAGTTAGAATGATACTTATAGAAATCCCCAAACCACATAAAATATGCAAAGAAAATTAGAGGTGTCTAACTTTGTTTTGCAAGGGTGTGATGTGATATGGCCATGATTGTGATTATATATGATCTATGCACTGATCCTTATTGTAAGTCGGCAACCGGCAGGAGCCTTATGGTTGTCTTTTAATTTCGTTAAAACAACGTGTCTATTATTCAAATTAGTTGTAATAGTTGATGCTGGTGGACGACAACCATGGAGCGGTGCCATTGACCTTGACGCCACGCCGGTGATGATGGAGATCATGTTCGTTCTTGAAGATGGAGATCGGAAGCACAAGAAGAAAGGACATATCATATCACATATTATGAATTGCATGTGATGTTAATCCTTTTATGCATCTTGTATTTCTTAGATTGCGACGGTAGCATTATAAGATGACCCCTCTCACAAAAATATCAAGTTATAGAGTGTTCGTCCTTAGTAGGCACCGTTGCCAAAGCTTGTTGTTTCGAAGCACCACGTGATGATCAGGTGTGTTAGATTCTGCGAGTGTATACAACGGGAGCAAGCCAGATTTGCTCATACGGAAGCTAAGGTTTGATCTTGATGAGCCTAGCATGTACAAACATGGTCTCGGAACATAGAATACCGAAAGGTAAAGCATGAGTCATATAGATGATATGATGAACATGATGATTGTTCGCCTTTAAAACTACATCATGTCACGTGATGATCGGACTTGGTATAGTGGATTTGGTTCATGTAATCACTAAAACAATGTGAGGGATATTGTTTTGAGTGAGAGTTCAACAACAATATGATTAAAATTTGAACACTATTTAACATAAATTAAATCAAAGTGAATTTGCATAGTTGTTGTAGTCATTGGCACCCGTTTACCACCTTGTGCTTAGTTATAATCGAGATAATAGAACTATAGAATTTTGGTTAGTTACTTTACGAACTAGTATCATATTGTTTTGGAGTGTTAATCTAAAGTTTAAAAGTCCTACTGCAAATTTCAGTAAGTTCCGGTTACTCCGTGAAGTTTAGTAATTGGTATTAAATCAAGAGTAACAATTCCAGTGTTAGTATATAAGTATCATGTTTATCTCCATGATTCTTGATATTCAAAAGATTGTTTTAATATCAAGGTTATCTAGGATCATCATATGTGGAAGATATTGCGATATCTGAAACGATGTTTTGATTATAACATGATAGAGTATAATATAGCAGAGTTTATGTTCTCATAATTTATGAGAATTTTCAAAAGGTTGGAGACGCTAGTCGTTCTAATTCTCCAAAACATTTTGGAGAGCAACATTATACTCACAATTCACCGTTATGAGCTGAAGTAGCTTGATCATGAATAGTTCCATGATAAGGATGAATATTTGATGTAGGTAATTTTTTTACTACACTAAAAGATTACTAAAGAATGGAATTTGAAAGAACACCAAACATTTGATGATGGTGATCTACTTCTAAGTGCAAGTCCAAATACATTGGTATTTAACTATACATGTTTTGGACTATGTGTCAAAAGTATGGCGCCACTGTTGATGTTGATAGATTCTTTTGAAAGGATAAATAAATACTGAAAGAGAAATCTAAGAAATATTTGGCAGAAGAGAAAAGACTAGAATTGTTCAGCTTATGTGTATAGAAGATATACATGTTATGGCTATATTATTTGCTTGTTAAACAATGTGGTTCTTAAGTATTAGATACTGAATTTGTTGGTGTGAATCGTCATACGAAACAACACAATTCATGAACTACAATGGCCTAAGTAACTAGCAAAATAATATGTGATGATGTTCATCAAGAACAAATAAAGAGTTGTTGTGTTGCTCGTTAATACCAAAGCTTGCCTTCTAGATTTGTTTTATCAGGTATTATGAGGACAAAAGGGTTGTTCAAATAATTTCCATATTCCATGAAAGATGGATGATATACAAGTCTAGTTGGAGAAATCACATACATAAAACTAGTGCTAAAAATGTTGAAAGACAATTGATTTAAAGATCACTTAAGAAGTGACATCGCCGTTTAAATTATATTGGAAAGAAAACATGAAGAAACTTCATATGGATGGAATTTTGGAGTGTTTTGATTTTTGACCAAATGACGCTTGTGAAACTTTCCTAGAGATAATTAAAACTCCGTTCATAGGCTAAAAGGGAACGAATGACTAGCTTATTTTAAACATGTACACATAGATATATGAAGCCTATTATATGTAGTCAAGAGCGATGGATTTTCCACTTCATATGCTTTATCCGAAAATTTGAGTGAATATATGAATATTTACTTAATGAGGATGAAGTGTGAAACATTTGAAAAAGTTCGAAGAATTTCATGATGAAGTGCAAAATCAATGTAACAAGAAAATAAAGAATTTATGATAAGATCATAAAGGAAGATTTTTGAGTTGCAAGTGTAGCAAAACACATAAGATTAGAGGAATCGTTCCATGGATTTGCATTTCTCGAAACACCATAAGAGTATGGTGTGTTCGAGATATGTAATAAAACCTTGTTTGTCATGGTAAGATCAAAGGTGTAATTCATAAACCTGCCATTATATTTTAAAGATTAAAAGCTTTAGAGACTACCGCTTTTCCACTAAAAAGAGCTCCATCATGATCCGTTGAAATGACATCATATAAAGTTATGGTTTGGGATAAAACCCAAGTTGTCCTTTCTTAAACATTGGTATGCTATGCATATGTAACATCCCTAAAATCATGTTTTCAAAGATTGCATATCATTCATGCATGCATATTATTTAGGGATCAATTTCAAACTCATTTCTATAAAACAGAAGCACTGAGTGATATTATTTTATGTGAGCAATCATTGATCTAATGCCACTCTAAAATGAGAATATAATTGTTTTAAACCAAGTTTTGTTTGCCCTTATGTTGGTTTGGTTGAGTGTTAAAGCTTGGGCAAAAATTTCCAAAACAAATATAGTTTTAAAACCATTTTCAAATCTTCATCAAACCATGTGCTAAGACATTATTTTTTTTAAAATCTTCAAAGGACCATGCAAGTCCAGCAAGGCAGCATGGTTTTGTACTCAAAATTATACAGGATTCACATTACAAAAGGCCAGAAAGATTTGAAATACAAATGCTTTTAAATTCATTTGAAATTGATTCCAGAAAATCGAATTAGAAAAAGAAAAAGAGATAAGAAATGGAAAAGGGCCGGCGCCAGACTTTCAACCCAACAGCAGACCTAGCCCACTAAGCCCACCCGGGGTTTCTCTCTCTCTCTCTCTCTCTCTCTCTCTCTCTCTCTCTCTCTCTCTCTCTCTCTCTCTCTCTCTCTCTCTCTCTCTCACGCGGCGCAGACTTACCCCGCGCTCGCTAACTGGTGGACCCAATGCCACGCGAGCATCGTCCCAAACCACGCACCCCCCACGACCCCATTGACGCCGCCGTTAACTCCATTACAGCCGCGATTGATATAGGCTTAATTGTCGGTGTTTCCTTGCGTGATCCTCGCCCCTGCTCCGGCTATAAGACCCTCTCCTCACCCCGCATCTTTCCCCTCGCTCAGTACGCTCACTCCGCCACCAGGCTACGCGCATTCGAGCTCAGAACCCCGCATCACCGACGACCAATTCCGGTGAGCACCGTCCGCCCCCCTGTCTCTGTTTCATGCGAGCGTGATCAACATGTCCTTGCGCATCTTCTCATGCCTTCCTTTTTCTCTATATCGTCCTAGAGCGTCGTCACCGTCCACCTCTGGAAGCAACCGAAGCTCAGCACAACTCCAGCGACCCCTCCTGGTAGTTCCCGACCACCCCTTCCTCTCTTCTGGATACTCACTTGTTCGCCAGGCTTGTGCGCATCTAACAACGTCTCTGGTTTGTCTTAGCGCACACCAGAACCTCGCCCCTGACGACGCCAGAGCTTGCCCGACGACAGGCTCCACACCGACGAGCAATAGCAGCCAGATCCGAGCGCCCCTGTTCCTCCCTCGACCACCTTGAGCTTCACTGCAGCCCCGTGAACACGGTAACCACCTCCACCCCTCCCCGCGCGATCTAAATCGCTGGCAACATCTCTGACAGAGCCGCGCCGCCGCATCGCTGCCGCTAGTGCCGCCCGTCTGTGGTCGTTTGATCCGTGGCCGTGGGATCTAGATCCAGCGATTAGGAATAGATCTGTAGCGAAGAGGTACGAGCAGATCTGGGCCGTGCGATTTAAGTTAGATCTGGCGGTCCACGTTAGTCGATCCGCGTGAATCGGTATCAACCAATCAGAGAGTGCCGCGTGGCTTGTGTTTGAATTTAAAACAGAAATTTGATCTATTAGAATGTTCAAACTTGTAAAATTCATAACTTTTGATTCCCACGTCCAAATTTGACAAATTTTATATCATTGGAATCAGGAGAGAAAATCCTTTCCATCTACGTGATGTGTTTAATGTTTTGCCTCTGTCAAAATGGTTGTTTTTACAGAAACATTTGTAGGCATATTTTGTGTAAGTAATTATTTGAAAAATGTTTTGTTGTTCAAATAAAGTTTATTTGGCATGTTTTGAACTTGTTTATGATTCAGTACTGTTTACTTGTCTTGTTTGGTGTAGGAATTCATCACATGGCATTTTGCATGCATTCATGTATTTTTGTTTGTATATATTGTGTATGTGATTTTGTACCATTATTTTATGTGTAGATTTTGGTGCAAATAGTGATTGTGATTGTGAATATTGTTGCTACTCCCCAAACTACCAAGGCAAGTGGTGCTTCATAAATTTATTCCTATGTTTTTCAACTATGCACTAGAAATATTTTGTATAGGACTTGCATGAATATTTTGATCTATATGATATGCTTGGGAAATCCTAGTAGTTGTAGAATTGCTAGAAATTTCTAAGTTAAGATGCTTATCAATGCCATGATTAGCCTAGCTAGTAGCAACCAAGGGTGGTTATATATTCATGCTATGAGAAAATATTTCTAAGTCTTTGTACTTGTGTTTTTACTTAATAAAAACAACTAAGTGAATGAAACACATGGGTGGAATGGAAAGAATGGTTTGTGTTGAGTGGTTACACAAGGCCCATGTCTATGGTTTACCTTGTGTATCTCACTTGTGGAAAGCCACCCAGGAACAAAGGGATTTGAGATGCCAAATGTTAAGAAGCTTCTAGTGCAGCCACATGGCATTATGGGCTCTGCCTGGATCATATAGGTTGCAATAACTTAGCCATTTGGACAGTTGGTGGTAGTGGGATGATAGGTTGGAGCGCGTCCATTTGGTCTAAGGGAAGGCTTCTGAAAGGTCCTGTCTTGGTGAAAATCAAGTCTTGTGGGGAAAGTACACAACCTCTGCAGATGGAAGAATCTAAGCACTTAGCCATGCCCCTGGCATTGGACAACTTGAGCATCAAGACATGGAAGCTATCAAGAATCTCCTCATCCCAATTTCTAAGTTAAAACTTGTGTGGTTGAACAAGGGTGAAGGTTCACCAATTTCTATTGGTGGTTCCTTGGGAAAGTTTTGTCAAAGAAAAACTTAGTGTTTTCAACTGATAGGTAAAACCTATTTTGAGCAAAGCAAGCCTAAGCTACACTTAGCCAAAATGCATATAGTATCTAGACTACTAATATTCTACTAAGGTACCACTTGCCAATACTATTCCAATGTATTGACCCACTATGGCTGTAACTTGTGATGTTGTAGGTTATTCTGATGATGATTAGGGGTTATGAGTCTACACTCAACATGCTTGCCTGGGGCATATGAAGATGAAGACTTATTTGTCTTATTATATATTTGAACTCTTGTATTAGGCCTATGGCCATGGAGTTTGTAAAAGACTATGTTTGTCTCTGAAATGATATGTAATAATGACCTTTGTTTCTGTGTACTTCATCTTAAACTGTGGATGCTAGCATTGATCCAGGGACTAGCATTGCAATCACAGGGATCCTTACCTTTATAAAGGGAGGGATATTACAGATGGTATCAGAGCACTGTGTTGCCTGTAGGATTTTGACCCTAGGAATGGATTAGAAACCACTAAGGAAAAAAATTCCAACAACTTCCACACTTGTCTGATTCTTCTTGTAAACTTTTCTAATCTTCTTTCTCATCTCTTTTGATAGAAGGATGCATTGTTAGCCTTTGGACTAGAGAGTGAAAGATGTATTGTGCCTTATTAGTTGGACCACCACACTCATCATTATATTTCCAAAATTTTGACTAAGTTATATTGAAACTAGGTTGCTTGTATTATGTATGCCATGACTTGTGTGTTGTTTGCCAATGATATGCTTGTGCCACTTGTCTTGTGTACTTTTAGTAATGTTGTTTCTAACTTTTCTCTATCTTATAAAATAGATGCCTTATGTTACTATCAGCACGGCTGAAGAGTTCAAGGGAACTCGTTTTGGCACTCGTCTTATTGAGCTCGCTAGTGTGCTCAATCTCCCACTTCCTACCATCATGATGCTTCCCCTCACCAAGTTCGAGAGAAGGACCTTTGGGGCTTCAAGGTTACCCAGCCAGGACGCCAGACTGAGCCAGCCACGGAGGCCATCACCTTCAAGCTCATGCATGATGACAAGGAGAGAGGCCTAGAGGTAGTCATGCAGGATTTGCTTGGACGCTTGTTAGGGAGACACTCTCGGGAGATTAGAGGTACTCACTTCCACGCCTTCGGTAGACGTGATGAGGATGGTGAGGCCATTGACTTCGAGGATACTTATAGAGAGACGGCAGAGCCGATTCGTCTATACCTCCAGGACTTAGAGGTTATTCTTAGGCACCTAGATACTGATAGGACCAACATCATGCTTAGCAATGACGAACTCCAGGTGCAGCTTCATGAGAAGGACAAACTCTTCGCGGAACAAGATGAAATAGTCAAGGAAATGGAGGCCAAGTTTGAGAGTCAGGATAGAAAGTTCAAGAGTCAAGAGAAGAGAGTCCAAGATAGGAACAAGAGGATTCGAGACATGACTACAGAACTAGAAGCCAAGGACTTCGAGCTTGAGCATCAGCAGGTGGTTATTGAGAGACTTTGTTCACAGAAGAGGGATCTCAAAGCCAAGGTAGAGGCCTTGACTACCAATGTCGAGGAGTACAAGACCGCTATGGAGAATGCAGGTATTACACTTGTCGACCAGGAGGTTGATGCAGAGGAGTAGTGATGACTACTCATTTACCTTATATTTATCATACTTTTGATTATTGAGTCGCAATGACCATCCAACATGTGGATGGCTTGCTATTGGTGTGTTTACTTTTCAAAAACTTGTTGTCTATGTTGTTGAACTTTTACTATTTTGATGCATGTTTGGCGATTGTTTATGTGATGTATTGTGCATGATAGCATCTATGGGTATCTCATTCTTATCCTTATTGAAAACCACAGATGCCTCCCTGACGTGCCAATCCCAACCCTAACAACATCACCCCTGAGATGCAACAGATGATGACAGCTCAGACGCAGCTGATGCAGATGATGACCATGTTCATATAGAATCAGAACAACAACAACAACAACAACAATAACAACAACAACAACAATAATAATAACAACAACAACAACAATAATCAGAACAATCCACCAGGTTTTGACATGCTTACCAGATTCTTAAGACTGAGGCCAGCAAACTTCTCAGGAACTACTGATCCCATGGTGGCCAATGATTGGCTATGCTCAGTGAACAAGGATTTGGTAACTGTGGGCTGTACTGATGAAGAGAAAGTCAGGTTTGCGGCACACTTGTTGGAAGGACCAGTAGCTACTTGGTGGGATAACTTCCAGATCACCACTCCCATTGCAGATGTGATATGGGCTATCTTTGAAGATGGTTTCCATACTGCTCACATCTCATCCGGAGTGATGAGTTTCAAGAAGAGAGAATTTCATAACTTGAAGCAGCGCCACCGCAGCGTGGCTGAATATATTGAGGAGTTCAACAATCTGGCGCGTTATGCACCGGATGAAGTTGACACTGATGCTAAGAGGAAAGAAAAGTTCCTCGAAGAATTGAATGATGAATTGAACCTGCAGTTAGCTGTGGCCTATGTCCCCACTTATCAGTCACTTTGTGACAAGGCTGCCATCTTGGGGAGCAAGATGAAACAAGTTGAAAGCAGGAAGAGAAAGCACTCTGACAAGCACAGCTCGGGATTGTCTCACAAGCATTCCCATTATGATGATAGTGGAAATTCTGAATCCCACAAGCATGGGAAGTATAACAACCACAACCACAACCGTCATCATGACAACAAACATCACCGTAGTCATGACAAGGACAAGTACAAGAATCACAAGAGTGGATACAAAAGCCACCACAATGGAAGTGGAAGTGGTAGTGGAAGCCAGCCTGTCAAGAAGGATCTTAGTCAGGTTGAATGTTTTAAGTGCAAGAAGATGGGGCATTATGCAAATGAGTGCCCAGAAAAGAAAGTTGAAGGACCCAACAACCCCAACCCTTTCTAGAAGGGGCAAGTGAACCACATCAATGTGGAGGAAATCTATGAAGAGTCAGATGCTGTGGCTGGTAAGTTCAAACTCAATTCTATTCCAGCACTTGGTCTTTTTTATACTGGTGCATCACATTCATTCATATCAAAAGCATTTGTTGATAGAAATGGCTTTTCAACTGAAAACATTGGGTGTCCAATAAAAGTAAGTTCTCCAGGTGGAGATATGATAGTGAGTCTTGGATGCCGGGATCTAGTAATAGAGTTTGGAAAGCATAAGTTTCCAGTGAGTCTGATAATCCTAGATTCCCAAGGACTGGATGTAATTCTGGGAATGGATTGGATGACCAAGTATGAAGGAGTACTAGATTTTGCTAATCGAACTGTTGCACTCACAACCCCGGAAAAGAAACGGATAAGATTCAAGTCTAATTTTGAATCAAAAGGGAGTAAGCTAAATTCTCTTAAGGGGGTTAGCATAGACAGTGTGCCAATTGTGAGTGAATATCCGGATGTGTTTCCGGAAGAATTTCCAGGAATGCCACCAGATAGAGATGTGGAATTTTTGATTGACTTGCTACCAGGATCTGGACCAATAGCAAAGAGACCGTAAAAAATGTCAGTTGATGAATTGAAAGAACTCAAGAAACAACTTGGAGAACAGTTGCAGAAAGGATTTATTCAACCAAGTTCTTCATCCTGCGGAGCACTAGTTTTGTTTGTGGAAAAGAAGGATAGAAGTCAAAGGTTATGCATAGATTACCGTTCACTCAATGAGGTGACCATCAAGAACAAATACCCTTTGCCTAGAATCAATGACTTGTTTGATCAGCTAGAAGGAGCCTGTGTGTTCTCAAAAATTGATCTCCGGTCGGGATATTTCCAGCTCAAGATAAGAGAAACAAGACATACCTAAGACAGCCTTCACCACTAGGTATGGATTGTATGAGTATACCGTGATGCCATTCGGTTTGACCAATGCACCAGCATACTTTATGAATATGATGAACAAGGTGTTCATGGAGTTCCTTGATAAGTTTGTTGTCGTTTCATCGATGACATTTTGATCTACTCCAAGAGCAAAGAAGAGCATGAAGGACATTTGCATTTGATACTTGAGAAGCTTACGGAGCATAAGCTGTATGCCAAATTCAGCAAGTGTGAGTTTTGGTTGAATGAAGTTGGATTTCTTGGACACGTTGTGTCAGGAGATGGTGTAGCAGTTGACCCTGCTAAAGTTTTAGCTGTAAGAGAATGGGAATCTCCTAAGTCTGTGAAAGAGGTTTGTAGTTTCCTTGGCTTGGCAGGATACTACAGAAGGTTCATTGAAAATTTCTCCAAGATAGCTAAGCCAATGACAGAGTTGCTAAAGAAAGACAAGAAATTTGCTTGGTCTGAAGGGTGTGAACTCAGTTTCCAAGAATTGAAGAAGAGACTAGTGACAGCACCAGTCTTATGTCTGCCAGATTTGGAGAAGGATTTCCAAGTGTATTGTGATGCATCTCATCATGGATTAGGTGAAGTGTTAATGCAAGAAGGGAAAGTTGTGGCTTATGCTTCAATGCAACTCAAAACTCATGAGGTAAACTACCCTACTCATGATTTAGAGTTAGCCTCTATTGTCCATGCACTCAAAACATGGAGACATTATCTTTTGGGAAAGCGATGTGAAGTGTTCACATATCACAAAAAGTTTGAAGTATATCTTCACCTAGAAAGAAATTAACATGAGACAAAGGAGATGGCTAGAAATCATCAAGGACTATGACTTGAGTTTGCAATACCACCCAGGTAAAGCAAATGTTGTAGTGGATGCTCTAAGCCGTAAGGTTTTTGTGAATGGCCTTACTAAAGGAGAATTGCCAGATGATCTGTGTGCCCAATTTAGAGATCTCGGATTGGAGATTGTGCCTAAAGGGCATCTCATGTCATTGGATGTTCAACCCACTTTGTTGGACAAAATCAAAGAAGCCCAAAAGACAGATAAGGAAATTGAAGAGATCAAGGAAAAGATTGGCAAAGGAAAAGCCAAAGGGTTCCATGAAGGCGAACATGGTACTTTATGGTATGGAAAACGTATCTGTGTTCCACAAGATCCGGAGCTTCGGAAACTGATTTTACAAGAAGCACATAACTCACCATATTCTATTCATCCGGGTAACACCAAAATGTATATGGACATGAAGGAAAGATTTTGGTGGAATAATATCAAGAAGGACATCGCCGAACATATTGCTTTGTGTGATGTATGTAGTAGAGTGAAAGCGGAACATCAGAAACCAGTAGGATTACTACAACCACTACCTATTCCTGATTGGAAGTGGGACAAGATTGGCATGGATTTCATCACTGGATTACCAAGGACTAGGTCAGGATATGATTCTATTTGGGTAGTAGTGGATCGCCTAACTAAAGTGGCTCATTTCATACCCGTGAAGGCAACCTATACAAGTGCTAAATTAGCCAAGATCTATATGAGTAGGATTGTATGTCTGCATGGAGTACCCAAGAGTATTGTGTCTGATAGGGGAACTCAATTCACATCTCACTTTTGGAGGAAATTACATGAGTCATTAGGAACGAGATTGGAATTCAGCACTTCTTTTCATCCTCAGACTGATGGACAAACAGAAAGGACCAACCAGATTCTTGAAGATATGTTGAGGGCATGTGCCCTAGACTATGGAGCTAGTTGGGATGAAAGTCTGCCTTACACAAAATTCTCTTACAATAACAGCTATCAAGCCAGTATTGAGATGGCACCATTTGAATTTCTCTATGGGAGAAAGTGTACCACCCCATTGTTATGGAATGGTGTGGGAGAAAGAAGTTTGTTTGGACTAGAACTAATCAAAGAGGCTGAAGAGAAAGTCAAACTAGTTAAGGACAGATTGAAGATAGCACAGTCCCGACAGAAAAGCTACGCAGATCCTAAGCGTAGAGAAGTCACCTATGAAGTGGGTGATAGAGCTTATCTTTCACCACTTCGTGGAGTGAAGAGATTTGGTGTCAAAGGTAAATTGGCCCCAAGATATGTTGGACCATTCAAGATTCTGAGTCGTAAAGGAGAAGTAGCTTATGAGATTGAATTGCCAGAATCATTGTCTGCCGTTCAAAATGTGTTTCATGTGAGTCAGCTTAAGAAATGCCATCCAGAGATGGAAGAGACTTCTTTGAAAGATACCATACCTTTGGGGGAGGTCCAATTGGAAACCGATCTCACTTATGAGGAAAAACCTATCAAGATTCTTGAGACTGCAGAAAGAGTTACTCGGACTAAGACTATTAAGTTCTGCAAAGTTCAATGGAACCATCATTCCGAAGAAGAAGCAACATGGGAAAGAGAAGATGATCTTCGGAAAGACCACCCACACCTATTTGCTAGCCAACCCGAATCTCGAGGGCGAGATTCACCTTAAGGGGGTTAGATTTGTAACATACCTAAAATCATGTTTTCAAAGATTGCATATCATTCATGCATGCATATTATTTAGGGATCAATTTCAAACTCATTTCTAGAAAATAGAAGCACTGAGTGCTATTATTTTATGTGAGCAAGCATTGATCTAATGCCACTCTCAAATGAGAATATAATTATTTTAAACCAAGTTTTGTTTGCCCTTATGTTGGTTTGGTTGAGTGTTAAAGCTTGGGCAAAAATTTCCAAAACAAATATAGTTTTAAAACCATTTTCAAATCTTCATCAAACCATGTGCTAAGACATTGTTTTTTTTAAATCTTCAAAGGACCATGCAAGTCCAGCAAGGCAGCATGGTTTTGTACTCAAAATTATACAGGATTCACATTACAAAAGGCCAGAAAGATTTGAAATATAAATGCTTTTAAATTCATTTGAAATTGATTCTAGAAAATCGAATTAGAAAAAGAAAAAGAGATAAGAAATGGAAAAGGGTCGGCGCCAGACTTTCAGCCCAACAGCAGACCTAGCCCACTAAGCCCACCCGGGGTTTCTCTCTCTCTCTCTCTCTCTCTCTCTCTCTCTCTCTCTCTCTCTCTCTCACGCGGCGCAGACTTACTCCGCGCTCACTGACTGGTGGACCCAATGCCACGCGAGCATCTTCCCAAACCACGCACCCCCACGACCCTGTCGACGCCGCCGTTAACTCCATTACTGTCGCGATTGATGCAGGCTTAATTGCCGGCGTTTCCTCACGTGATCCTCGCCCCTGCTCCGGCTATAAGACCCTATCCTCACCCCGCATCTTTCCCCTCGCTCAGTATGCTCACTCCGCCACCAGGCTACGCGCATTCGAGCTCAGAACCCCGCAGCACCGACGACCTCCGGCGACCAATTCCGGTGAGCACTGTCCGCCCCCTGTCTCTGTTTCATGCGAGTGTGATCAACATGTCCTTGCGCATCTTCTCATGCCTTCCTTTTTCTCTGTATCATCCTAGAGTGTCGTCACGTCCACCTCTGGAAGCAACCGAAGCTCAGCACAACTCCGGCGACCCCTCCTGGTAGTTCCCGACCACCCCTTCCTCTCTTCTGGATACTCACTTGTTCGCCAGGCTTGTGCGCATCTAACAACGTCTCTGGTTTGTCTTAGCGCACACCAGAACCTCGCCCCCGACGATGCTAGAGCTTGCCTGATGACAGGCTCCACTCCGACGAGCAATAGCAGCCAGATCTGAGCGCCCCTGTTCCTCCCTCGACCACCTTGAGCTTCACTGCAGCCCCGCGAACACGGTAACCACCTCGTCCCCTCCCCGCGCGATCTGAATCGCCAGCAACATCTCTGACAGAGCCGCGTCGCCGCATCGCTGCCGCTAGCGCCACCCGTCTGTGGTCGTTTGATCCGTGGTCGTAGGATCTAGATCCAGCGATTAGAAATAAATCTGTAGCGAAGCGGTACGAGCAGATCTGGGCCGTGCGATTTAAGTTAGATCTGGCGGTCCACGTTAGTTGATCCGCGCGAATGGGTATCAACCAATCAGAGAGCGCCGCGTGGCCTGTGTTTGAATTTAAAACAGAAATTTGATCTATTAGAATGTCCAAATTTGACAGATTTTATATCATTGTAATCAGGAGAGAAAATACTTTCCATCTATGCAATGTGTTTAATGTTTTGCCTCTGTAAAAATGGTTGTTTTTATAGAAACATTTGTAGGCATATTTTGTGTATATTAATTATTTGAAAAATGTTTTGTTGTTCAAATAAAGTTTATTTGGCATGTTTTGAACTTGTTTATGATTCAGTACTGTTTACTTGTCTTGTTTGGTGTAGGAATTCATCACATGGCATTTTGCATGCATTCATGTATTTTTGTTTGTATATATTGTGTATGTGATTTTGTGCCATTATTTTATGTGTAGATTTTGGTGCAAATAGTGATTGTGATTGTGAAGATTGTTGCTACTCCCCAAACTACCAAGGCAAGTGGTGCTTCATAAATTTATTCCTATGTTTTTCAACTATGCACTAGAAATGTTTTGTATAGGACTTGCATGAATATTTTGATCTATATGATATGCTTAGGAAATCCTAGTAGTTGTAGAATTGCTAGAAATTTCTAAGTTAAGATGCTTATCAATGCCATGCTTAGCCTAGCTAGTAGCAACCAAGGGTGGTTATATATTCATGCTATGAGAAAGTATTTCTAAGTCTTTGGACTTGTGTTTTTACTTAATAAAAACAACTAAGTGAATGAAACACCTGGGTGGAATGGAAAGAATGGTTTGTGTTGAGTGGTTACACAAGGCCCATGTCTATGGTTTACCTTGTGTATCTCACTTGTGGAAAGCCACCCGGGAACAAAGGGATTTGAGATGCCAAATGTTAAGAAGCTTCTAGTGCAGCCACATGGCATTATGGGCTCTGCCTGGATCATATAGGTTGCAATAACTTAGCCATTTGGACAGTTGGTGGTAGTGGGATGATAGGTTGGAGCGCGTCCATTTGGTCTACGGGAAGGCTTCTGAAAGGTCCTGTCTTGGTGAAAATCAAGTCTTGTGGGGAAAGTGCACAACCTCTGCAGATGGAAGAATCTAAGTACTTAGCCATGTCCCTGGTATTGGCAACTTGAGCATCAAGACATGGAAGCTATCAAGAATCTCCTCATCCCAATTTCTAAGTTAAAACTTGTGTGGTTGAACAAGGGTGAAGGTTCACCAATTTCTATTGGTGGTTCCTTGGGAAAGTTTTGTCAAAGAAAAACTTAGTGTTTTCAACTGATAGGTAAAACCTATTTTGAGCAAAGCAAGCCTAAGCTACACTTAGCCAAAATGCATATAGTATCTAGACTACTAATATTCTACTAAGGTATCACTTGCCAATACTATTCCAATGTATTGACCCACTGTGGCTGTAACTTGTGATGTTGCAGGTTATTCTGATGATGATTAGGGGTTATGAGTCTACACTCAACATGCTTGCCTGTGGCACATGAAGATGAAGACTTATTTGTCTTATTATATATTTGAACTCTTGTATTAGGCCTGTGGCCATGGAGTTTGTAAAAGACTATGTTTGTCTCTGGAATGATATGTAATAATGACCTTTGTTTCTGTGTACTTCATCTTAAATTGTGGATGCTAGCATTGATCCAGGGACTAGCATTGCAATCACAGGGATCATTACCTTTATAAAGGGAGGGATCTTACAGCATAAGTGAGATGTTTACAACCAAAGTTGGATTAACATGTCTTTGTATGTTATTTCGAATAACCGTTGAGTATTCCTCCATAATACCAAAGACAAAAATGTTTGTCGCTTGGAACGTCAAGTTTCTTTGAGAAAGAATTTTCCGTGAAAAGTTAAGTGGGAGGACGATAGAACTTTGATAAGGTTAAAAGAACCTTAGCTATATGTGCAAAGTTGCACAGCACCGAAAAATGTTCCGGAGGCAGCAACAATGCTCATGACTCACGTGCCTCAAAGGTTGTGGTTATAGAGGTCTAAGTTCCTATTGAACCAAGTAATTCGGGTAAACAATCAAATACCAAGATTTGAGGGTTGAATCATTATTTCACAATAATGAATGGACTACATGCAAAGAAGCGATGATGGGCCCTGACTCCGTCAAATGGCTTGTAGCCATAAAATCCATGGTAGTTCCATACACGAGAAATCAAGCTTTGAACTTGAAAGACCCTCTAGAAAGGTGTAAGACCTTACAGTCGTGTTTGGATCTATAAAAAAACTAGACATGGATGTTTCACATCTATGAAATAGTCGACATGTTGGGAAAGAGTTCACAACAATGTTAAAATGTGACAATATTTGATCTTTCATAGCGATATTTAGTCTATACGGATTAATGTAGCAACCACTACATATAATTCTGTTATATGGTGGTTGAACAAACAAAACAAAGTTCTTTTAATAGAATTGTTACCTAGGTCGTGTACATAACATGATCCAAAGGGTTTTGTTAATTCAAGGGATGGTAATAGCGAATTCAAACTTCAATAGTTGAAATAAGCATCGCGGAGTTGGAATTTTGACCATGATGAAAATATTAGAAGAGTTTAATCTCATCGGAGACGATGAAGATGCTTGCATTTGCAAGAAATTAAGTGGGAGCGCTAAGACATATTTCTAATACATTATGTGGAAGACATATTGTTGATTGGAAATGATGTATCTTTTGTTAACACAAGTTAAGAATTTCATTTTGATGAAATACTTAGGCAAAACCCAAATATTTGGCATCAATATCTATATAGATAGATTGAGACACTAATATGGTTGTGCCGAAAGTACATAGATGATATATTGAATGATTTCAATATAGAAACTACAAGAAAGGTTCTTGTTGCACAGAAAGGATTAAATCGAAATTCAAGTGTATTGACACTTGGTAAGTGAAACAAAGATTCAAGTATAAATTGATACTTGATGTATGAAATCACAAAGAGTATTTATATCAATCATACTGTGATATGTACAAATCCAGATATGTCCTATGCTCTAAATGTTATGAGCATATACCAGAATGATTCATAAGATAATCATTGGATGATAGTAAGGATATTCTTATGATCTTTTGGAAAAACTAAGAATATATTATTTTTGTAGAGGTGGCAAATAGATGGTTAGTTCATTGTAAAAGTACTACATTGATACTAGTTTTGTCACAAAGTACAAATTAAGTTTATCTCAATCTAAACTAAGGGTGGCACAATATAATGGAAAGCAAGTTCCATAATGGATTTGGATGTGTTCCAAAGTTAAGACATTGTGACAGATACTACAACAAAAGCTGAGTATATGACTACTATTATAGCAGCAAAAGAGGGCATTTGTGTCAAGCAGTTTGTTATCAAACTAGGTGTAGTTCACAGCGGGCTAGTACTATGAATATATATTGTACAACAATATTATCAACATGTTTTAACCCCAAGGAACTAAAGGTCTCACCAAAGTACCAAATTTATACAATAACATCTCATTAGAGAATGAGTGATGCGTAGAGACGCAAAGACATGCAATTTCACACGGACCTATAAGTGTCGGATCCGAAGATCGGTTGACCAATAGAAATTGTGTAAATACAACACCAGAAAGCCATAGGTGTTGAATACACAAAGTTTTGAAACTAGATTATTGTCTCTAGCGCAACTGGGAGACTGTTGGAGATATGCCCAAGAGGCAATAATAAAGTGGTTATTATCATATCTTCATACTTATGATAAATGTTTACATACCATTCTATAATTGTATTAACCGAAAACATTAATACGTGTGTGGTTTGTAAACATAAAAGAGTCCCTAGTAAAGCCTCTTGTTAAACTAGCTTGTTGGTTAATATAAGATCATGGTTTCCTGATCATGAACATTGAGATGTTATTAACAATAAGGTCATATCATTAGGAAAATGATGTGATGGACATACTCCTATAGTTAAGCGTAGCATAAGATCAAGTCATTCAAATAGTTCACTTGCTATAAGCTTTCTGATACATAGTAACCTAATTCCTTCGACCATGAGATCATGCTAATCACCATCACCGGAAGTATTCTTTGATGACATCAAACACCACACCGTAAGTGGGTGGCTATAAAGGTGGCATTGAGTGTTCAGAAAGTATGTGTTGAGGCACATGGATCAAGAGTGGGATTTGTCCATCCATATGACAGATAGATATATGTTGGGCCCTCTCGGTGGAATGTCATCCAATTAGCTTGCAAGCATGTGAATGGCTCACAAGGGATCACATATCAAGGGAACAAGAAAAGAATACTTATCGATAACGAGGTTGAACTAGGTATGCAGAGATACCGACGATCAGACCTCGGATAAGTAAAATATCGTGAGACAAAGGTAAATTGGTTTCGTATGTAAATGGTTCATTAGATCGCAAAATAATCGTAGAAATATGTGGGAGCCATATGAGTTTCCAGATTTTTCTATTGGTTATTGATCGGAGAAGAGTCTCGATCATGTATGCATAATTCACGAACCGTAGGGAGACACACTTAAGGATTCGATGTTGTTTAGTAGATATGGAATGTGAGTAAAGAGACTGAATGTTGTTCGGAGTCTCGGATGGGATCCGTGATATCACGAGGAGATCCGGAATGGTCCGGAGAATAGGATTCATATAAGGAAAGTCTAATTTCAGAGTTCGGGAATGATTCAGGTGTTTTCACCGGAATGTTCTAGAAGGGTCTAGAAGGTTCATCGATCCGGAAGGGGAAGGGTACATGGATGTGTCATGACAAAGTGTAATGGTTGCATAATATCCTAGGTCACTTGGCTGGACACTTGGAAGAGAGAAATCAAACTCTAATTTGAAAGTCAAAAAGGCAGTTTGAAAAGGTCAAATCCCAACATGGTTTCCCAGTTAGGGAGGGTTTCTAAGTTAGGGAGGGTTTCCACCTAAGTTGGGAACACCCTTGGACTCCCACTACCTATATAAGGAGGGGTGGGGGCGCACCCCATGGTATCCCCCTTGCCCTAGGCACCCAATAAACCCTAGGTTGGCCGCCGCCCCCTCTCTTGTTGCGACCAATCTAGATCTCCTCTAAGCCGCTGCCGACTAGCTAAACTCTAGTTGCTAGCTACCTCTAAACCTCGGCCCTCTAAACCCTAGAACGCCGGGGCTCCCTCTACTCCACCATACTCGCTCCGGCTTAGGCGAAGTACTGCGGGATCTCCCCTCTACTTCCGACACCACGCCGTCGTGCTGCCGGAATCGTGAGGAGAGAGCTACAACCTCCGCTGCCTGCTGGAACAAGGGAGAGGAAGGTCTTCATCGAGTACCGTAAGTGTGACCGGCTGCGGAAGCGCTGCCGGAACACGACGCCGGAAGGATCGCCTACACGATCTTGAGATCAGCAAGTCAATGACTACATCACCCACGAGAATCTGCTCTCGTTAACCACTTTGGATCTTCGAGGGTTAGTACTCTATCGACTCGTTGCTACAATCTAGTAGATAGATCTTGGCTTGTGTGTGTTCATGCGATAGATTTTTTTTGTTTTCCATGCTACGAATCCCTACACATACTTCACTAGAGGTGCTCTCCTTAAGATAAACAAACATGGCATGCTGGGTAAACAAATTATAGCAGGGAAATTGACAGGACTGAGCAAGGCATAATAATGTAATACTAGACATTCATGATCCTATGAGATTTGATTGGGCAATACAACAAGATACATAGACCGCCATCCAACTGCATCTATGACTAGTAATCCACCTTCAGGTTATCATCCGAACCCCCTACAGTATTAAGTTGAAAGCAACGGATAACTGCTTTAAGCAAAGTGTGTAAGGTAAACAATCCACTTGTTCCGTGAACAAGAGATCGTTGTTTTCTCCCTAGTAGCAACATCACATCTACAACCTTAGAGATTTCTGTCACTTGCCTTAGATTAAATAGAGGCATGAACCCACTATCGAGCATAAATTCTCCCTATTGGAGTCACTAGCATCTACTTGGCCAAGATAGCGACTAGAAACGGAGAGCAGGCAAGATCACAAACAACACAGACATGATAGAATCAATAAGACAAAATCATTAATCAATCTGACATAGTAATCTCAATATCCATTGGATCCCCACAAACACAACATGCATGATTACAAATAGATGATCTTAATCATGAACGGAGCTCACAAGATCTAAACATGGTAGCACAAAGGAGGAGAGACAACCATCTATCTACTACATGGACCCGTAGTCCAAGGTGGAACTACTCATGCTTCATACCGGAGGCTGGCATGATGATGAAGAAGGCCTCCAGGATGATCTCCCCTGCGGTAGGGTGCCAGGAAGAGCTTCAGATCCCCCAATCTAGGGACGATGGTGGTAGCGGCTACGGACTGTTTCGTGGAAGATTGATCGGGTACTTAGGGTTTGGGTATCGGGGGGTCTTTATAGGCGAAGAGGCGAGGCAGGGGGGCACCCAGGGTGGCTGCACCCCCCAGGCGGGGCTAGGGTTATCTGTGCGGCCAGGGGGTGTGACCCCTGGTGGATCCCCTCCATCCTGTACTCTAGCTTCGTGTTCCCCATGGTAAAATATTGATTTTGGCTTTTGTCCCTTCCAATTCTGAGAATATTGATTTTCTGCCTTTTCTAGAACCAAAAAACAGAAGAAAACAGGCAACTGGCACTGTGGCATCTTGTTAATAGGTTAGTACCATAAAATATATAAAAACACCTCAATGTGTAGACAAAGCAAAGCAAAGTAGATACTAAACAAGCATGGAACATAAAAAATTATATATACGTTTACGACGTATGAACGACCAACTATACGGCGGGAGAACTTTTCCGGCCGTATAGTTCCCGTCGAATAGTTGGCGCCGACACTGCTTCCTCAAATAGTTTCACCCCGTGCAACTGGATCAGGGAGACGACATATAAAACACTTAGAAATCGCTGAAACCTAACCTCCGAAAGGCATCTGGAGGGTGAACTCATCCACCGGTGATCCATCTTTGCCCTGCGCATATCCGGGAGGCTAAGCCATCGATCTTCGTCATCAACTGCTGCATCACCACCATCTTCATCCATCTCATCTACATCTTGTCTAGATCTTGTTGTAATTTCCGTACTCGTTGTGGATTTATACAAGTACTATTCATCTATGATAGATTCCATTACTTTTGCCATGATGTTGATTGCCTCCATGTCTGAGTAGATCATTAGTTCTTGGGGATATGGAGAAACCCTAGTATGAGATTGGAATAAGATAAAGTCTATTATGATATTCATTGTTCTGACCATGTGTTAGATTGTCTACATCTTGATGTTGGGAGAAGTCGATCTCTCAATATTTGTCTCTTGTGGGGACTTGATGGAGGGAACTACTTGTTGGTAGACGGAGGGATGTTAGCACTTACAGTGACTATAAAGCTGTTGGCACCCCTTACGTTTCAACTTGGGAATCGAGGAAACTCACAAAACACTATCCATGCCATGGGATACGTCCTGCGGGATTATGTCCCTTAATAGTGAAGTAATTCAAATGGTGTTGATTGATGTCTAATGTGGTTATGAGGATGATTTGAGCAGTGGTTGCTGCCTCTTTGTCCAAATACGGAGTTCCTTCCACACATACATAGTTGAAAATTTTCATGATAATAATTTTTACCTTAGCCCTTTATAATGCTGGTTGTGTATCCGCTAATCCCTAAGAACGCTTTTCCCACTAAAGTTTCAAATCTCTTTTACATACACGATATTTATTTTCTGTATTCAGTTTTATTTACTTTAATCACTGTTCTCTTATACCAAAAACCCAAAAACACCTTTTTACACAATACTCGCGTTTTAGCTTATCACTTAGAACTTTATTTAGCATTTCTATTTTCAGTATTTATTTCAAGAATTCTTAGACTTTAGACTCCTGCTCCCTGTGGGATCGATATCTTTATTTCGAAACTAGCTACAAACAATCTGTGCACTTGCAGTCATCACGTAACTAGGTGGTTATAAAGGTGACATTAGGTATTCTTAAAGTATGGATTGAAGCATATGGATCAAGTAATTTAGAGTTCGTTTGCTATAGGCTTTCAAATACATAGTAACCTAATCCTTTGACCATGAGATCATGTTAATCACCATCACCGGATGGATGCTTTGATGACATCAATCACCACTTCCATAACTGGATGGTTTTAAAGGTGGCATTAGGTATTCTGAAAGTATGGATTGAAGCGCATGGATCAAGAGTGGGATTTGTCCATCCATATGATGGATAGATATACTCTAGGCCCTCTCGATGGAATGTCATCCAAATGGCTTGAAAGCATGTGACTAGGTCATAAGGGGTGTCATATCATGGAATGAGTAAATAGTACTTATCGGTAACGAGGTTGAACTAGGTATGGAGATACCGATGAACGAACCTCAGATAAGTAAAAGTATCGTGCGACAAAGAGAATCGGTATCGTATGTAAATGGTTCATTTGATCACAAAGTCATCGTAGAAATATGTGGGAGCCATATGGACTTCTAGATCCCTCTATTGGTTATTGATCGGAGAGGTGTCTCGATCATGTCTGCATAGTTCACGAACCGTAGGGACACACATAAAGATTCAATGTTGTTTAAGTAGATATGGAATATGAGTTGGAGAACGAATGTTGTTCGACTTCAAGGATTGGATCCAGGACATCACGAGGAGATCCGAAATGGTCCGAAGAATAAGATTCATATGAGGAAAGTCAATTTCCGGGGGTCGAAAATGTTTTCGGTGTTTTGACTAGAAGCTTCTAGAATGTTCTAGAGGGACCACCAGTGGGTCCACCACCTCGGGAGGGGTCACTTGGGCTGCAGCATGCCCTAAGGGCTAGCCACACCAAGCCCAAGGGGCAGATTCGTCCATCACAAGGAATGGGGGACAAACCCTTGTTTGTCAAACCCTAAATAAGGAAAGAGGCAAATTCCCACCTTTCCCTTTGTAAGATCCCACCTTTATAAAGGTAAAGATCCCTGTGATTGCAATACTAGTCCCTGGATCAATGCTAGCATCCATAGTTTAAGATGAAGTACACAAAAACAAAGGTCATTATTACATATCATTCCAGAGACAAACATAGTCTTTTACAACTCCATGGCCACAGGCCTAATACAAGAGTTCAATTATAAATAAGTCTTCATCTTCATGTTCCACATGCAAGCATGTTGAGTGTAGACTCATAACCCCTAATCATCATCAGAATAACCTGCAACATCACAAGTTACAGCCATAGTGGGTCAATACATTGGAATAGTATTGGCAAATGATACCTTAGTAGAATATTAGCATCTAGATACTACATGCATTTGGCTAAGTGTAGCTTAGGCTTGCTTTGCTCAAAATAGGTTTTTCCTATTAGTTGAAAAACACTAAGTTTTTCTTTGACAAAACTTTCCCAAGGAACACCAATAGACATTGGTGAACCTTCACCCTTGTTCAACCACAAGTTTTAACTTAGAAATTGGGATGAGGAGATTCTTGATAGCTTCCATGTCTTGATGCTCAAGTTGTCCAATACCAGGGACATGGCTAAGTACTTAGATTCTTCCATCTGCAGAGGTTGTGCACTTTCCCCACAAGACTTGATTTTCACCAAGACAGGACCTTTCAGAAGCCTTCCCTTAGACCAAATGGACGCGTTCCAAACCTATCATCCCACTACCACCAACTGTCCAAATGGCTAAGTTATTGCAACCTATATGATCTAGGCAGAGCCCATAATGCCATGTGGCTGCACTAGAAGCTTCTTAACATTTGGCATCTCAAATCCCTTTGTTCCTGGGTGGCTTTCCACAAGTGAGATACACAAGGTAAACCATAGAAATGGGCCTTGTGTAACCACTCAACACAAACCATTCTTTCCATTCCACCCAGGTGTTTCATTCACTTATTAAGCAAAAACACAAGTCAACAGACTTAGAAATATTTCATATAGCATGAATATATAACCACCCTTGGTTGCTACTAGCTAGGCTAAGCCTGGCAATGGTAAGCATCTTAACTTAGAGAAATTTCTAACAATTCTACAACTACTAGGATTTCCCAAGCATAGCATATATATACTTATCAAAATATTCATGCAAGTCCTATACAAAATATTTCTAGTGCATAGGTGAAATATATAGGAATAAAATCATGAAGCACCACTTGCCTTGTTAGTTTGGGTAGTAGCAACAATCTTCACAATCACAATCACTATTTGCACCAAAATCTACACATAAAATAATGGCACCAAAATCACATATCAAAATATACAAACAAAAATATATGAATGCATGCAAATGCCATGTGATGATTTTTCTACACCAAACAAGACAAGTAAACAGTACTAAAACATAAACAAGTCCAAGATACTCAAAATATACTTTATTTGATTTTTAAAACATTTTTAAAATCATTTCTATATCCAAAATAAGCCTACACAAGTTTCTGCAAAAACAACCATTTTTACAGAGGAAAAACATTAAACACATTGCATAAACAGATAGGATTTTCTCTCCTGATTCCAATGATATAAAATTTGCAAAATTTGAACGTGGGGATCAAAAGTTATGAATTTTACAAGTTTGAATCACTAATAGATCTAAATTCTGTTTTTAAATCTAAACCCTAGCCACGCGGCGTGTTCTGATTGGCTGATACCGATTCGCATGGATCGATCGATGCGGGCCGTAGGATTTAAGTGACACGGTGCGGCTCAGATCTAATGTAAGATCCCTCCCTTTATAAAGGTAAGGAATCCTGTGATTGCAATGCTAGTCTCTGGATCAATAGCTAGCATCCACAATTAAGATGTAATATCAAGAAACAAAGGTCATAATACAACTTTATAACCAGGAATAAAATAATTCATTACATCTTACATAGCTCATTTGCCTATCTCAATATAATGCAGCAGAAATAACTATAGCATGGAGTCCTTCATCTTCAAAGTGCCACAGGCAGTCATGTTGGTTGTAGACTTGTAATCCTAATCAATAAACTTCACTAACAAACAAACCTGCAACATAATAAGTTACAGCCACAAGGGTCAATACATTTGATATGTATTGGCAAGTGATACTATGGTAGTATAGTCGAGTCTATCATCTATATGCATTTGGCTAAGTGGAGCTTAGGCTTGATTTTCTCAAAATAGATTTTCCTTATCATTTGAAAACACTAAGTATTTGTTTGTCAAAAACACCCAAGGCATCTCCCAATAGAAATTGGTGATCCTTCAACCCTTGTTCAACCACAAGTTTTTAACTTAGAAATTGGGATGAGGAGATTCTTGATAGCTTCCATGTCTTGATGCTCAAATTGTCCTTTGCCAGGGACATGGCTAAGTACTTACATTTTACACTCTGCAGAGGTGGTGCACTTTCCCCACAAGACTTGGTTTCACCAAGACAAGATCTTTCAGAAGCCTTCCCTTAGACCAGAATGGACGCGTTCCAACCTATCAAACCCCTACCACCAACTGTCCATTTGGCTAAGTTGTTGCAACCTATATGATCCAGGCAGAGCCCATAATGCCAAGTGGCTGCACTTGAAGCTTCTCAACATTTGACATCTCAAATCTTTTTGTTCCTGGGTGGCATTCCATAAGTGAGATACCAAGTTTTCCCCAGTATACTGGACTTGGTGATGCCCAAGTTTTCCCCAGCATACTGGACTTGCATAACCACTCAACACAAACCATTCTTTCCATTCCACAGAGGTGATTCATTCACTTAGTTGTTTTATTAAACAAAAACACAAGTCCTTGACTTAGAAATATTCCATAGCATGAATATAAACCACCCTTATTTTCTACTAGCTAAGCTAAGCATGATAGTAGTAGGAATCTTAACTTAGGAAAAATTCTACTAAGGTTTCATCTACTAGGATTTCCCATGGCATAGTTTATACTTAGCAAAAATTCCATGCAAGTCCTACTTAGAAATATCACTAATGCATAGTGAAAGTATTGGGACAAAGTATGAAGCATCACTTGCCTTTTTGGTAGAGAATATAAGTTCACTCCTTGATCTTACAGTGTTCACACTCTTCAAATTCCACTACAATTCAATCAAGCAAGCAAGAATTCAATCTACCATTCAAGCAAACATCACATAAAATATTAGAATCACAGCAATGCAATGCAAGCATGCTAAAGATTGTTTTATTTGGAAAAGTGGTTTCTAGCATGTTATAAACATTCTAAATCACCTATTCGTCATTTTATATAAGTGGCAAAATCATTTGCAAAAGATTTTACTTATAAACCATTTTTAAACCAAATCAATATTTTATGTGGTTGAAAATGCCTTTAGCAAAGTAATAATCTTTATAGGGTTCACCAAATAAATTTTTAATTCTAAAACTTGGTGCTTGGGGTGAGGGAGTTTAAATCAAAACATTTTCCCAAAGGTTTTCTTCCAAAAGCATTTTTTAACACATAAACATTATTTTTATTTGACTAGAAATGTTCTAAATCAAAGTTTTACTCTTTTGCTTCACAAAATATGTTTTTGAATCCAAAATTGGTTTCTATGGTCAGTAGGTTCAAAACAATCCATTTGCAAAAGATTTTATCACAAAAATAATTTTAGAATGAATTTTATATTCAAAACATGCCTACACAAGTTTCTGCAAAAACAACCTTTTAACAGAAGCAATTTACTAAACAAAGTGCATGGTTGGATAGGGTTTGTCTTGCTGATTCCATTGATATAAAATTTACAAAATTTGGACGTGTGAATCAAAATTTATGCAATTTACAAGATTGAACATCTAATAGAACATAATTTCTGTTTTAAATCAACCCTAGCCACGTGCCTGCTTCTTATTGGGCCATACCGGTTCGGTTGGATCGACCTCTCTGGTGCGTTGGATCTAAGTGCAATCGCGCGGCTCAGGTTCAACCATACCCTTTCGAGTTAAATCTAATCATACGCGTCTGATCAAGATCCAACGGTCCTCACGCATTGACCAAGAACCAGCGGCGCTGGCGGCGGCGTGTGGCGGCGCGCGCTCTGGCTATGGCGTCGCAGCGACTACAGGAAGTGAGGGAAGAAGGGGAGGGGTTTACCAGAACCGCAGAAGCCTGTTGATGCTCAACGTGGTAGTAGCTCGTCGAGGGACACACGGTGGTGACGACAATTGCTCGCCGGAGATGTGTCTGGCGTCAGGTGCGTTAGTCGTTTGTCGGAGACGACGCCACAGTGCGCGCTAAGACGAAACTGAGGTGCAGTTAGATGCGTACGATGCTGGGGATTATTCGCGTGTCAACTAGAGGGAAGGGGGCGGTCAGTACATACCGAGGGAGGTCGCCGGAGTTGGGAAGGTTCACGGTGGCGCTCGGACTTCGAAGTTGCCGAGCGTCTGAGGCGCGCGCGAGTGAGCTGAGGGTGCAGAGAGAAGCGCCAGGGAATGAGGAGCAGACTCGCGTGCACGGGGGCGAGGAGTGGTCAGACGGCACCGGAATTGGCCAGACATCTCGTCAGAGCAGAGGGCGTTCCAGGTCGAAATTAGCTCGGCCTGGGGGCGGAGGGGGTGCAACGTTCAGGGGGGAAGGAGGAGGAGGAGCAGGCATTAAATCCAGCGTGGTCGCGGCGAGGAATAAACGCGGCATTAAGGAGGATTGATCGCGAGTGATCGGCGGCAGAAACGGCCAGAGAGCGTGGTCTTCGCTTGGGTGGAGACGATGGTCTGGCAGGTGGGGACCTGGCGTCAGCGAGTGAGAGAGAGTGGGGTCTGGTTTTCATTCACTGTGTGGGTTCATTCGTGAGTAGAAGAAAACGGTTCGGGGAGAGAGGAGCTTGCTGGACTTAGTGGGCCTTGTTGGGCTAGGTGTTTGTTTCATTTTTTCTGAATGTTTTTCCCTTTTCTTTTTCTATTTATCTGTTTTGTTTTTGTTTAAACTTTTCAAACAATAATTTGATTTCAAACTTCAACCAAACTTTATGTATATTCAAATACTGTTTAATAGTTCATTTTAGAGTCAAATTTAGAATAATTCCTTTATTCTTTTTAGGGTATAATAATTATTTAAAACAAAGCCTTTGCTTTGAATTCAATTAATATCAAATATATTTTTATTCCTTATTTGATTTCAATTTTTCACAAAACCTTTTCAGTAAGTTTTATTCATTTAATAGGGTGTCAAATAATGCACTTTGAATTATTTGGAATATTTTTAATATGATTTATTAATCATTTAAAATTGGGTATTTGTCTTTATTCCAATGAAATTAAATATAGTTTTAATTCCATAAATTTTATTTTTAAGATTTCTTTGATCTTATTTAAGTTTAATTAAACAACTTTTATTCCACTTGGGTAAATTCCAAATATTATTTTCCCATGATTTAATTAATCATTTCTAATAGGGATTTTGTCTTTATTCAAATGGAAATGGAATTTGGTTAATGCCATTTTATTTAATTTAAAAATTCTTTATCCATTATTTTATTTGGATTTGGATTATATTTATTCCATTTGTTTAAGGATTAGGTCAAGATTTAATTTGGCCTTTAAATATTCCTCATTTAATACTTCTATCTTTATCTTATAAAATCCATATCTTTTTATTTAAGGATCCAAACTTGGTGATTCCAATTGGTAAAATCTTGTTTAATATTTGTTTATTCTTTTAAATCTCTTTAGGATTATTTGCTCACCATTTGGTATGGATGTTTAGATAGGTGCTTTATTAGCTTTGGATATTCAATTCCCTTATCTTATTAAATTCATAAGATTTTATTAATGGCTTTAAATTGAATGAAATCAATTTATATCATTTTATAATATTTCCATTTGTCATTCTTGATCATTTTGAAATGTTTGTTTGACCAATTTTATATGGATCAAATCTTTAGTCTTTGAGATAACTTGGAAATGATTTTATTCCATTAGGGTTTTAGAGTTTTGGTTTATTTCTAAATGTTTAAATTTCTAGATGCATTTATGAAGAATGCATTTCACTTCATTTGAATTTAGTTGGATTCAAACATTAACCAAAGTTTGTTCAAGATGGGATTTTAAGTTTCCATTTAGAAACAAAAGTTACTTTTTACCCTAATTTTTCAACAATCATTTATTTTGTTTATTTATTTTTCACATTACAAGATTTGGAAAATCTTGGGATGTGACATCTAAAGAAAACATTTCGTTAAGTGATCTATCGTACACGTTGGATCTGGATCTAACGGCTATGAACCAAGCGACCAAAGTCTGGCGGCGCCAGCGGCGGCGGCTCTGTCAGAGACGTTGCCGGCGATTTAGGTCGCGCGGGGAGCAGTGGAGGTGCTTACCGTGTTCGCGGGACTGTAGTGAAGCTCAGGGTGGTCGAGGGAGGGACAGGGGCGCTCGGATTCGGCTGCTATTGCTCGTCGGAGTGGAGCCTGTCGTCGGGCAAGCTCTGGCATCGTCGGGGGCAAGGTTCTAGTGCGCGCTAAGACAAACCAGAGATGTCGTTAGATGCGCACAAGCCTGGCAAACAAGTGAGTATCCAGAAGAGAGGAAGGGATGGTCGGAAACTACCAGGAGGGGTCGCCGGAGTTGCGCTGAGCTTCGGTTGCTTCCAGAGGTGGACGATGACGATGCTCTAGAATGTTACATAGCAAAAGAAAGGCATGAGAAGATGCGCAAGGACACACTGATGACGCTTGCATGAATCAGAGACAGGGGCGGACGATTCTTACCGGAATCACACGCCGGAGTGGCTCGGTATTGCGGCGGTGCAAGTGAGAATGTGGGCAGCCTGGTGGAGGAGTGGGGGTGCTGAGTGAGGGGAAATGGTCGCAGAGGGGTGGGGGTTAAATAGCCGGAGCAGGGGCGATAATCACGCACTACATCAATGGGATTTAAGTGCATTTGCGTCGGGGAGGAAACGGCCGCGGCGGCGCTGGTCGCAGGCGTGATTTGGGGACGATGAGATGACGTGGCTGCGGGGCCTAGTGGTCAGCGAGGGGGTAGGTTCTGCGCGGGTGCGGAAAGGCACAGAGAGGAGTGGCCCGGGTGGGCTGCTTTGTCTATTGGGCCGAAAACGTGGCGCCAGGCCCAATTCTGATTTCTAACTCTTTTTCTTTTTCTAAATGGATTTTCAGGAATCCTTTTCAAACAAATTCAAAAGCATTTGAATTCCAAATCTTTCTGGACTTTTCCAAAGTGAAACCTTCATACTTTTGGGCATAAAACCATGCTGTCTCATTATACTTGCTTGGTCTTTTTGAAAATTCAAAATAAACAGTGCCTTAGCACATGATTTGATAAGGATTTGAAAATGGTTTAAAACCATATTTGTTTTGGAAATATCAAAGCTTTGAAACTCAACCAAACTTGCTTACGAGCCAACAAAACTTGGTTTAAAACAACTATTCTCTCACTTGAGAGTGGCATTCTAAATAATGCTTATCTACATAAAATAATAGCACTCAAAGCTTTTGTTTCTTTCAAATGAGTTTGAAATTGAACCCTAAATGAATATGAATGCATGGATGATATGCAAAGCTTTGAAAACATGATTTTAGGGATGTTACAAATCTAACCCCCTTAAGGTGAATCTCGCCCTCGAGATTCGGATTGGCTAGTAAATAGGTGAGGGTGGTCTTTCCGAAGATCATCTTCTCTTTCCCACGTTGCTTCTTCTTCGGAATGATGGTTCCATTGAACTTTGCAGAATTTGATAGTCTTAGTCCTAGTAACTCTTTCTGCAGTCTCAAGAATTTTGATAGGTTTTTCCTCATAAGTAAGATCACTTTCCAATTGAACTTCCTCCAAAGGTATAGTATCCTTCAAAGAAGTCTCTTCCATTTCTGTATGGCATTTCTTTAGCTGACTCACATGAAACACATTGTGAATAGTAGACAATGACTTCGGCAATTCAATCTCATAAGCTACTTCTCCTTTACGACTCAGAATCTTGAATGGTCCAACATATCTTGGGGCCAATTTTCCTTTGACTCCAAATCTCTTCACTCCACGAAGTGGTGACACTCTAAGATAAGCTCTATCACCCACTTCATAGGTGACTTCTCTATGCTTAGGATCTGCGTAGCTCTTCTGTCAGGACTGTGCTATCTTCAATCTGTCCTTAACTAGCTTGACTTTCTCTTTAGCCTCTTTGATTAGTTCTGGTCCGAACAAATTTCTTTCTCCCACACCATTCCATAACAATGGGGTGGTACACTTTCTCCCATAGAGAAATTCAAACGGTGCCATCTCAATACTGGCTTGATAGCTGTTATTGTAAGAGAATTCTGCGTAAGGCAGACTTTCATCCCAACTTGTTCCATAGTCTAGGGAACATGCCCTCAACATATCTTCAAGTATCTGGTTGGTCCTTTCTGTTTGTCCATCAGTCTGAGGATGAAAAGCAGTGCTGAATTCCAATCTCATTCCCAATGACTCATGTAGTTGCCTCCAAAAATGAGAAGTGAATTGAGTTCCCCTATCAGACACAATACTCTTGGGTACTCCATGCAGACATACAATCCTACTCATGTAGATCTTGGCTAACTTAGCACTTGTATAGGTTATCTTCACGGGTATGAAATGAGCCACTTTAGTTAGGCGATCCACTAGTACCCAAATAGAATCATATCCTGACCTGGTCCTTGGCAAAGCAGTGATGAAATCCATGCCAATCTTGTCCCACTTCCAATCAGGAATAGGTAGTGGTTGTAGTAATCCTGCTGGTTTCTGATGTTCCGCTTTCACTCTACTACATACATCACACAAAGCAATATTTTCGGCGATGTCCTTCTTGAGATTATTCCACCAAAATCTTTCCTTCATATCCATGTACATTTTGGTGTTACCCGGATGAATAGAATATGGTGAGTTATGTGCTTCTTGTAAAATCAGTTTCCGAAGCTCCGGATCTTGTGGAACACAGATACGTTTTCCATACCATAAAGTACCCTGTTCGTCTTCATGGAATCCTTTGGCCTTTCCTTTTCCAATATTTTCCTTAATCTCTTCAATTTCCTTATCTGTCCTTTGGGCTTCTTTGATTTTGTCCAAAAAAGTGGGTTGAACATCCAATGACATGAGATGTCCTTCAGGCACAATCTCCAATCTGAGATATTTAAATTGGGCACACAGATCATCTGGCAACTCTCCCTTAGTAAGGCATTTCACAAAAACCTTACGGCTTAGAGCATCTCCTACAACATTTGATTTACCGGGGTGGTATTGCAAACTCAAGTCATAGTCCTTGATGAGTTCTAGCCATCTTCTTTGTCTCATGTTGATTTCTTTCTGGGTGAAGATATACTTCAAACTTTTGTGATATGTGAACACTTCACATCGCTTTCCCAAAAGATAATGTCTCCATGTTTTGAGTGCATGGACAACAGAGGCTAACTATAAATCATGAGTAGGATAATTTACCTCATGAGTTTTGAGTTGTCTCGAGGCATAAGCCACAACTTTCCCTTCTTGCATTAGCACTGCACCTAATCCATGATGAGATGCATCACAATATACTTGGAAATCCTTCTCGAAATCTGGCAAACATAAGACTGGTGCTGTCACTAGTCTCTTCTTCAATTCTTGGAAACTGAGTTCACATCCTTCAGACCAATCAAATTTCTTGTCTTTCTTTAGTAACTCTGTCATTGGTTTAGCTACCTTGGAGAAATATTCAATGAACCTTCTGTAGTATCCTGCCAAGCCAAGGAAACTACGAACCTCTTTTACTGACTTAGGAGATTCCCATTCAGTTACAACTGAAACTTTAGCAGGATTAACTGCTACATCGTCTCCTGACACAACGCGTCCAAGAAATCCAACTTCATTCAACCAAAATTCACACTTGCTGAATTTGGCATACAGCTTATGCTCTCACCTTTATAAAGGTAAAGATCCCTGTGATTGCAATGCTAGTCCCTGGATCAATGCTAGCATCCACAGTTTAAGATGAAGTACACAGAAACAAAGGTTATTATTACATATCATTCCAGAGACAAACATAGTCGTTTACAACTCCATGGCCACAGGCCTAATACAAGAGTTCAATTATAAATAAGATAAATAAGTCTTCATCTTCATATGCCACAGGCAAGCATGTTGAGTGTAGACTCATAACCCCTAATCATCATCAGAATAACCTGCAACATCACAAGTTACAGCCACAGTGGGTCAATACATTGGAATAGTATTGGCAAGTGATACCTTAGTAGAATATTAGCATCTAGATACTACATGCATTTGGCTAAGTGTAGCTTAGGCTTGCTTTGCTCAAAATAGGTTTTTCCTATTAGTTGAAAAACACTAAGTTTTTCTTTGACAAAACTTTCCCAAGGAACACCAATAGACATTGCTGAACCTTCACCCTTGTTCAACCACAAGTTTTAACTTAGAAATTGGGATGAGGAGATTCTTGATAGCTTCCATGTCTTGATGCTCAAGTTGTCCAATACCAGGGACATGGCTAAGTACTTAGATTCTTCCATCTGCAGAGGTTGTGCACTTTCCCCACAAGACTTGATTTTCACCAAGACATGACCTTTCAGAAGCCTTCCCTTAGACCAAATGGACGCGTTCCAACCCTATCATCCCACTACCACCAACTGTCCAAATGGCTAAGTTATTGCAACCTATATGATCCAGGCAGAGCCCATAATGTCATGTGGCTGCACTAGAAGCTTCTTAACATTTGGCATCTCAAATCCCTTTGTTCCTGGGTGGCTTTCCACAAATGAGATACACAAGGTAAACCATAGAAATGGGCCTTGTGTAACCACTCAACACAAACCATTCTTTCCATTCCACCCAGGTGTTTCATTCACTTATTAAGCAAAAACACAAGTCAACAGACTTAGAAATATTTCATATAGCATGAATATATAACCACCCTTGGTTGCTACTAGCTAGGCTAAGCCTGGCAATGGTAAGCATCTTAACTTAGAGAAATTTCTAACAATTCTACAACTACTAGGATTTCCCAAGCATAGCATATAGATACTTATCAAAATATTCATGCAAGTCCTATACAAAATATTTCTAGTGCATAGGTGAAATATATAGGAATAAAATCATGAAGCACCACTTGCCTTGGTAGTTTGGGGAGTAGCAACAATCTTCACAATCACAATCACTATTTGCATCAAAATCTACACATAAAATAATGGCACCAAAATCACATATCAAAATATACAAACAAAAATATATGAATGCATGCAAATGCCATGTGATGATTTTTCTACACCAAAAAAGACAAGTAAACAGTACTAAAACATAAACAAGTCCAAGATACTCAAAATATACTTTATTTGATTTTTAAAACATTTTTCAAATCATTTCTATATCCAAAATAAGCATACACAAGTTTCTGCAAAAACAACCATTTTCACAGAGGAAAAACATTAAACACATTGCATAAACAGATAGGATTTTCTCTCCTGATTCCAATGATATAAAATTTGCAAAATTTGAACGTGTGGATCAAAAGTTATGAATTTTACAAGTTTGAATCACTAATAGATCTAAATTCTGTTTTTAAATCTAAACCCTAGCCACGTGGCGTGTTCTGATTGGCTGATACCGATTCACACGGATCGATCGATGCGGGCCGTAGGATTTAAGTGACATGGTGCGGCTCAGATCTAAAGAAAATGTTTCGTTAAGTGATCTATCGTACTCGTTGGATCTGGATCTAACGGCTATGGACCAAGCGACCAAAGTCTGGTGGCGCCAGCGGCGGCGAGTGGCGGCGGTGGCTCTATCAGAGACGTTGCCGGTGATTTAGGTCGCGCGGGGAGGAGTGGAGATGCTTACCGTGTTCGCGGGACTGTAGTGAAGTTCAGGGTGGTCGAGGGAGGGACAGGGGCGCTCGGATTCGGCTGCTATTGCTCGTCGGAGTGGAGCCTGTCGTCGGGCAAGCTCTGGCATCGTCGGGGGTGAGGTTCTGGTGCGCGCTAAGACAAACCAGAGATGCCGTTAGATGTGCACAAGGCTGGCGAAGAAGTGAGTATCCAGAAGAGAGGAAGGGGTGGTCGGAAACTACCAGGAGGGGTTGCCGGAGTTGCGCTGAGCTTCTGTTGCTTCCAGAGGTGGATGATGACGATGCTCTAGAACGATACAGAGCAAAAGAAAGGCATGAGAAGATGCGCAAGGACACACTGATCACGCTTGCATGAATCAGAGACAGGGGCGGACGATGCTTACCGGAATCGGAGTGGCTCGGTACTGCGGTGATGCAAGTGAGATTGTGGGCAGCCTGGTGGCGGAGTGGGGGTGCTGAGTGAGGGGAAATGGTCGCAGAGGGGTGGGGGTTAAATAGCCGAAGAAGGGGCAAGAATCACGCACTACATCAATGGGATTTAAGTACATTCGCGTCGGGGAGGAAACGGCCGCGGCGGCGCTGGTCGCAGGCGTGATTTGGGGACGATGAGATGATGTGGATGCGGGGCCCAGTGGTCAGTGAGGGGGTAGGTTCTGCGCGGGTGGGGAAAGGCAGAGAGAGGAGTGGCTCGGGTGGGCTGCTTTGTCTGTTGGGCTGAAAACGTGGCGCCAGGCCCAGTTCTGATTTCTAACTCTTTTTCTTTTTCTAAATGGATTTTCAGGAATCCTTTTCAAACAAATTCAAAAGCATTTGAATTCTAAATCTTTCTGGACTTTTCCAAAGTGAAACCTTCAAACTTTTGGGCATAAAACCATGCTGTCTCATTATACTTGCTTGGTCTTTTTGAAAATTCAAAATAAACAGTGCCTTAGCACATGATTTTATAAGTATTTGAAAATGGTTTAAAACCATATTTGTTTTGGAAATTTTATCCAAGCTTTGAAACTCAACCAAACTTGCTTATGAGCCAACAAAACTTGGTTTAAAACAAATATTCTCTCACTTGAGAGTGGCATTCTGAACAATGCTTGTCTACATAAAATAATAGCACTCAAAGCTTCTATTTCTTTCAAATTAGTTTGAAATTGAACCCTAAATGAATATGAATGCATGGATGATATGCAAAGCTTTGAAAACATGATTTTAGGTATGTTACACGCTTCCTTGTGCGCCAAGTTGAGGAGTTGAGGAAGGACTCGTCTAGGGGTGGGAACCCTGGCCGCAACCCCCCTCTATATAAAGAGGGATGGGGGCGCACCCCTCCTACATCACCTCAACCCTAGTCGCCCGCCTCCCTCCAACCTCCTCCACCGTTCTACTCCACCTTAGGCGAAGCCCTGCAGATTTTTCCTCCACCACCACACCGTCGTGCTGTTGGGATTCCGAGGGGATCTACTACCTCCGCTGCCTGCTGGAACAAAGGAGAGTAAGGTATTCATCGACTACCGTATGTGTGACCGACTGCGGAAGTGCTGCCGGAACGCGGCGTCGAAAGGATCCTCTACATGATCTTGAGATCGGCAAGTGATTGACTACATCAACCACGAGAACTCGATCGCGTTAAACCTTGTATTTCTTAGATCGTGATGGTAGCACTATAAGATGATCCCTCTCACTAAATATCAAGTAATAAAGGGTTCGTCCTTAGTAGGCACCGTTGCTAAGATTCATCGTTTCGAAGCATCTCATGATGATCGGGTGTGATAGATTCTACGTGTGCATACAACAGGTGCAAGCTAGATTTGCACATGCAGATACTAAGGCTAACCTTGACGAGCGTAGCATGTATAGACATGGTCTCGGAACACGAAATACCGAAAGGTAAAGCATGAATCATATGGATGATATGATGAACATGTTTATTGTTCGCCTTTGAAGCTACATCATCTCTCGTGATGATCGGACTTGGTGTAGTGGATTTGGTTTGTGTAATCACCAAAATGACTCGAGGGATGTTGTTTTGAGTGGGAGTTCAAAAGTAATATGATTAAAGTTGAACACAATTTATCATAAATTAAATCAAAGTGAATTTGCATGATTGTTGTTGTCATTGCCATCCGTTCACCACATTATGCTTAGTTTTAATTAAGATAATAGAACTATAGTATTCTGGATAGTTACTTTACGAACTGGTATCATATTGTTTTGAGTGTTAATCTAAAGTTTAAAAGTCCTATTGCAAACTTTCAGCAAACTCCGTTTACTCCATGAAGTTTAATAATTAGTATTAAATCAAGAGTAACAATTCGAGCATTAGTATCTAAAGTATCATGTTTGCCACCATGATTCTTGATATTCAAAATATTGTTTTAATACCAAGGTTATCTAGGAGCTGAAAGAATTATTTTAGAAACCATCATGTGTGGAAGATATTGCGATATCTAAAATAATGTTTTGGTTGCAACATGATAGAGTATAATTTGGCAAAATTTATGTTCTCATATTTGATAAGAATTTGCGAAAGTTGGAGATGCTAGACATCCTAATCCTCCAAAAGGTTTTGGAAAGCAACTTTATACTCGTGATTTATCTTTATAAGCTACAGTAGCTAGATCATGAAATTTGTCATGATAAGGATGAATAGAAGATGTAGGTAAAATGTTTACTACACTAAAAGATTACTAAAGAATGGATTTTGAAAGAACGCCAAACATTTGATGATGGTGATCTACTTCAAAGTGCAAGTCCAAAGGTATTAGTATTTGACTATACATACTTTGGACTATGTGTCATGTGTATGACGCCACTGTTGATGTTGATAGATTCTTTTAAAAGGGAAAGGAAATGCTGAAAGAGAATCTTTGAAATATTTGGTAGAAGATAAAAGGTTGGAAATGTCCAGCTTGGGTATATAGATGATATACATGTTATGGATGTATTCTTTGCTTGTTAAACAATGTGGTTCCTGGGTATCAGATACCGACTTGGTTGGTGTGAAATGTCATGCAAGACAACACAATTCATGAACTGCAATGGCCTAAGTAACTAGCAAGAGAATATGTGATTATGTTCATCAAAAACAAACAAGTGTTGTTGTGTTTCTCATTGACATCAAAGCTTTCCTTCAAGATTTGTTTCGATAATTGTTATTTTGATCAAGTATTATGAGAACAAAAGGTTGTTCAAATAATTACCGTATTCCATATAATATGGATGATATACAAGTCTGGTTGGAGAAATAACGTCCATAAAATTAATGCTAAAAAATGTCGAAAGACAAATGATTGAAAGATCACTTAAGAAGTGACATCGTCATTTAAATTATATAGGAAAGAAAACATGTAGAAACTCCATGTTGATGGAATTTTGGAGTCTTTTGATTTTGATCAAATGACGCTTATGATACTTTCCTGGAGATAATTGAAACTTCGTTCAAAGGCCAAAGAAGAAGAACGAATGACTAACTTATTGGAATTTGTACATATTGATGTATGTAGTCAATTATGTGTAGTCGTGAGCGATGGATTTCAACTTCATATGCTTTCTCCAGAAATTTGAGTGAATATATGTGCATATTTACTTAATGAGGAAGGAGTGTGAAATATTTGAAAATGTTCAAAGACTTTCAGGATGAAATGGGAAATCATTGTGACAAGAAAAATAATTTATGATTGGATCATTGAAAGGATCGTGTGGGCACCTAGAGGGGGGGGGGTGAATAGGTGCTACTTCAAATTTTACTCTTTTTCAAATTAGGGTTTCACACAAAAGGTAAATTCTCTAGATTATGCAACTAAGGTGAATTTACCTATATGTCAACTAGCACATACTCTAAGCAAGAACAAGTTAAGTAAAGTGTGGTAAAGGATAGAAGTAACCGAAGTGGAGCACACAGAGACACAAGAGTTTGTTTACCGTAGTTCCTTCCTTTTGAGGGAAAGTACGTCTACGTTTGGAGAGGGGGTGGTTTCAATCCACCAACGCCACGAGAGGCCTCCCTTGTTCTCCGATGAACCTCACCCCCAAAGGGTTCGATTCACCTCTTCCACTATATCGGCAACCTTTGAGGTGGAAGCTGACACCTTTACAACAAGTTCGAGACACACATCCACAACCTAATTGGAGGCTCCCGAATACAAGCAAGCTATAAAACAATCAAAGACAAGCTTGTAAGAACCAAATCAAAAGCTAGGGTTTCCAAAGAAACACTAGAGCAAGGGCCCCTCAAGTGAATGAGGGGGAAATGAAGATCTCTCTTGGTAAAGCTGTAGATCAAGGCCTCCTCCTTCAATTCTCCAAAGATCAATGACTTTGGATGGTTGGATGAAGATATCTTGTTGATTTGGTGGCTCAAATGGTGTTAGAGTTCATGAGTGGGTCGAGCAGATAGAGGAAGGGGATAAGGTCCCCTATTTATTGGCCACCACTGACTAAACCGTTTTCTGACCGTTGGAGAACTTGTCAGACCGGAGACTCCGGTCTACACTGGAGACTCCGGACAATCTCCGGACTGAGCTTCGGACCACCCTTCTGGATGTCACAGCGCCCCTGGGAAAATCTTCTCTGGAGACTCTTCATAGTTTCCGGTCCCCGTACACCGGAGACTCCGGTCAAGCCACACCGGAGACTCCGGTCTGAGGCTTGGACCAGAGACTCCGGACAGTCTCCGGTTGATCTCTGGACCCCCATACAGAAGGTCCCAAGCTGCTTTCTCGAGGCCCCTCTGGAGATTCCTGGGGAAACTCCGGTCTAGTCAGACCGGAGACTCCGGTCTGGAGTTCCCAGAAGCTTGAATATGTTGCAGGGATAATTCCGCAAGGCAAGGGTCCTTTTCACTTTGCATTATATCAACCTGTAGACATTAGCATACTGCAAAATGATCTACGAGTTGTTAACAAACACAATGGTGATTAAGACAGTAAATGTCCTTTCAATCATATAGGAAAATATTTGAGTTACAAGTTTAGCATGACACCTAAGATTTGAGGAATCGTTCCATGGATTTGCATTTCCCGAAACACCATAGGAGAATGGAGTGTTGGATATATGTAATGAAACCTTGTTTGACATGGTGGGATCAAAGGTGTCAGTTATAAAACTGACATTGTATTTTAAAGATTAAAGCTTTTGTGACTACCGCTTTTACACTGAAAAGAACTCCATCATGATCCATTGAAATGACACCATATAAGTTATGGTCTGAGATAAAACCCAAGTTGTCCTTTCTTAAACTTTGGTATGCTAGGCATAAGTAAAATGTTACAACCAAAGTTGGATGAGCATGTCTTTGTACGTTATTTCGAATAACCATTGGGTGTTTCTCCATAACAGCAAAGACAAAAGTGTTTGTCTCTTAGAACGTCAAGTTTCTTGAGAAGGAATTTTTTGTGAAAAGTTAAGTGGGAGGACAATAGAACTTTGATAAGGTTATTGAAGTTTAGCTAATATGTGCTGAGTTGCACAGCGCCGGAAAGTGTCCCAGAGGCAGCAACAATTCTCATAGCTCACGTGCCTCAAAGGTTGTGGTCACGGAGGTCTAAGTTCTTATAGAACCAAGTAGGTCGGGTAAACAATCAAATACTAAGATTTGAGAGTAAATCATTGTTGTTTGAGAATGATGAATCGACTATATGCAAAGAAGTGATGATGGGCCCTAACTCCGTCAGATGTCTTGAAGCCATAAAATATGTGATAGTTCCATACACGATAAATCAAGTTTTTAAACTTGGAAGACCCTCTGGAAAGGTGTAAGACCTTACAGTCGTATTTGGATCTATAAAGAAATAGACATGGATGTTTCACATCTATGAAATAGTTGACATAACGGGAAAGAGTTCACGACAATGTTTAAGGAGTTGACTATGACAAGATTCAATATTTCATAGCGATATTTAGTCTGGACGGATTAATATAGCAACCACTACATATAATTTTGGTATATGGTAGTTGAACAAACAGAAAAAATTCTTCTAATAGAATGGTTACCTAGGGCGTGTACATGACATGATCCAAAGGGTTTTGTTAATTCAAAGGATGCTAAAGCGTATGCAAACTTCAATGGTTGAAGTAAGCATCTCAGAGTTGGAATCTTCACCATGATGAAACTTTTAAAAGATTTTAATTTCATCGGAGACGATGAAGATACTTGCATTTGCAACAAATTAAGTGGGAGCGCAAAGACATACTTCTAATGAATTATGTGAGAGACATGTTATTGATTGGAAATGATGTATATTTTATCGACACAGGTTAAGAATTTCATTTCGATGAAACACTTAGGCAAAACCCGAATATTAGATATCAATGTCTATATGGATAGAATGAGACGCTAATATGGTTGTGCCAAATGTACATAGATGAGATATTGAATGAGTTCAATATGGAAACGATAAGAAAGGTACTTGTCGCATAGGAAGGATTGATTCAAGATTCAAGTGTTTTGACACTTGGTAAGTGAAACGAGATTCAAGTGTTTTAACACTTGGTGAGTGAAATGACAAGAACATTTTGATTAATCATACCGTGATATCTATACATCGAGATATGTCCTATGCTCTAAATGTTATGAGAAGATACCAGAATGATTTCATTGGACGATAGTAAGGATATTCTTATGATCTTTCGAAGAACTAAGAATATGTTATTTAAGTAGAGGTGACAAATAGATAGATAGTTCATTGTAAAGTGTTACATTGATACTAGTTTTTTCATAAGATACAAATTAAGTTTATCTCAATTTAAACTATGGGTGGCACAATGTAATAGAAAGGAAGTTCCATAATGGATTTGGATGAGTTCCAAAGTTAAGACATTGTGATAGATACTATAACAAAAGGCTAAGTATATGAATGCTATTGTAGCAACAAAAGAGGGCATTTGTGTCAAGTAGTTTGTTATCAAACTAGGTCTGGTTCACAGCGGGCTCGTACTATGAAGATATATTGTATAACAATTGTATCGACTAAAGGTCTCACCAAAGGACCAAATTTATACAATGCCATCTCATTGGAGAATGAGTGATGCGTAGATATGCAAAGGCATGTAAATACACATGGGCCTGGACGTGTTAGATCTAAAGATTATGTTTACCACTAGCAATCCTGTATATACAACACCAGGAAGCCATAGGTGTTGAATGCACAAAGTTTTTCAAACTAGATTAGTTGACTCTAGTGCAAGTGGGAGACTGTTGGAGATATGCCCTAGAGGCAATAATAAAAGTGGTTATTATTATATCTTTGTGTTTATGATAAATGTTTACATTCATGCTATAACAGTATTAAACTAGAAACATTAATACTTGTGTGATTTGTAAACTAAATTAGAGTCCCTAGTAAAGCCTCTTTGTAATACTAGCTTGTTGGTTAATAGATGATCATGGTTTCTCGATCATGAGCATTGAGATGATGTTAACAACAAGATCATATCATTAGGAGAATGGTATGATGGACATACTCCTATAGATAAGCGTAGCATCAAGATCAAGTCATTTCAATAGTTCGTTTGCTATAAGCTTTCTGATACATAGTAACCTAATTCCTTCGACCATGAGATCATGCTAATCACCATCACCGTAAGGATGCTTTGATGACATCAAACACCACACCGTAATTGGGTGGCTATAAAGGTGGCATTGAGTGTTCGGAAAGTATGGGTTGAGGCACATGGATCAAGAGTGGGATTTGTCCATCCATATGACGGATAGATATACTCTGGGTCCTCTCGGTGGAATGTCATCCAATTAGCTTGCAAGCATGTGAATGGCTCACAAGGGATCACATATCACGGGAATGAGAAAAGAGTACTTATCGGTAACGAGGTTGAACTAGGTATGCAGAGATACCGACGATCAAAACCTCGTATAAGTAAACTATCATGAGACAAAGGGAAATTGGTATGGTATGTAAGTGGTTCATTCGATCGCAAAGTAATCGTAGAAATATGTGGGAGCCATATGAATTTCCAGATTCCTCTATTGGTTATTGATCGGAGAAGTGTCTCGGTCATGTCCGCATAATTCACGAACCGTAGGGAGACACACTTAAGGATTCAATGTTGTTTAGTAGATATGGAATGTTAATAGGGATACCGAATGTTGTTCAGAGTCTTGGATGGGATCCGGGATATCATGAGGAGATCCGGAATGGTCCAGATAATAAGATTCATATAAGGAAAGTCCGATTCCGGAGTTCGGGAAAGTTTCCGATGTTTTCATCGGAGAGGTTCTAGAAGGGTCTAGAAGGTTCACCGGTTCGGAAGGAGAATGGTCCATGAATGTGTCATGGATAAGTGGGTGATTGGATCATATCCTAGGTCACTTGGTGTGTGCATTTGTAAGAGAGAATTAAAGCTCTAAATTGAAAGTCAAACGGGAGTTTGAAAAGTCAAACTGGAACAATGGTTTCCTAGTGGGAGAAGAAACAAGTCCTTCTCTCAATCCAACTTGGGTTTGGGTTTGGATTCAAACCCACCCCTCCCAAGGCTGCCCCCCTATCATAAATAGAGGGGGAGGGCTGCCCCAAAGCACACAATCCCTAGCCCCTCTCCCCGCACATGAGCCGCCACCGCACCGCCGCCGTAGCTCGCCGCCGCCGTGCCGCCTCCCTGCGTCACTGGTTCGTCTCCGCCACCCTAGCCGCCGCCGACACCTCCTCCTCCTCCTCCCGGTCATCTAAACCCTAGATCTCTGGGAAACCCTAATCCACCATAATTCGCACTGGCTTAGGCGAAGCCCTGCGGGATCTTCCCTCTACTTCCGACACCACGCCGTCGTACTACCGGAATCACGAAGGGAGAACTACAACCTCCGCTGCCTGCTGGAACAAGGGAGAGGAAGGTCTTCATCGAGTATTGAACGTGTGACCGACTACGGAAGCGTTGCCGGAACGCAGCGCCGGAAGGATCGTCTACGCGATCTTGAGATCGGCAAGTGTACGACTACATCACCCACGAGAATCTTCTCTCGTTAACCGCTTTGGAATCTTCGAGGGTGAGTGCTTCTATCGACTCGTTGCTACAATCTAGTAGATAGATCTTGGCTTGTTTGTGTGCATGCGGTAGAAAGTTTTTGTTTTCCATGCTACGAACCCCTATAGTGGTATCAGTGTCGTGTCTATATGTAGATCTGTTGCACGAGTAGAACACAATGGTCATTGTGGGCAGTGGTGTTTTTATTATCAATTGCTTTTTGTGTACTTTGCATCTTGCGGTATGATGGGATGAAGCGGCCCGGGCTAACCTTACATGACATTGTTCATGAGACTTGCTCCACGCTCAACATGCAACTTGTATTGCATAAGTGGCTTTGCGGGTGTCTATCTCTCCCATCATAGTATAGATTCAATTTACAACGGGCACTTGATAGTTCAAGCATCAACGTTGTGGTTCTTGTTCGTAAGTTAGAACGACACTTACTGAAAGCCCCAAACCACGTAAAATATGCAAAGAAAATTAGAGGCGTCTAACTTTGTTTTGCAGGGGTGTGCTGTGATGTGATATGGCCAGGACTGTGATTATATATGATGTATGCAATGTTCCATATTGTAAGTTGGCAACCGGCAGGAGCCATATGGTTGTCCTTTAAATTCCGTTAAGACATGTGTGCCTATTCAAAGTAGTTGTAATAGTTGAAGTTGGTGGAAGACAATCATGAAACGGCGCCATTGACTTTGACGCCATACCGGTGATGATGGAGATCATGTTCGTGCTTAAAGATGGAGATCGGAAGCACAAGAAGAAAGGCCATATCATATCACATATTATGAATTGCATGTGATGTTAATCCTTTTATGCACCTTGTATTGCTTAGTTCACGACGGTAGCATTATAAGATGATCCCTCAAGCACACAATTTCAAGTTTTAAAGTGTTCATCCTTAGTAAGCACCGTTGCTAAACCTCGTTGTTTCGAAGCACCACGTGATGATCAGGTGTGTTAAATTCTGCGAGTGTATACAACGTGAGCAAGCCAGATTTGCTCATGCGAAAGCTAAGGTTTGATCTTGACGAGCCTAGCATGTACAGACATGGTCTCGGAACACGGATCACCGAAAGGTAAAGCATGAGTCATATAGAAGATATGATGAACATGTTGATTGTTCGCCATTGAAGCTACATCAACTCTCGTGATGATCGGTTTTGATGAGGTGGATTTGGTTCGTGTGATCACTAAAACAATTTGAGGGATATTGTTTTGAGTGGGAGTTCACCTAGATTAATTTAACTATTAATTAGACCTCAATTTGTCATAAACTTAGTCTAAACTATTGCAAATATGTTGTAGATCAATGGCGGCCCCTACCATCAATTTTAATGCGTTCCTAGAGAAAGAAAAGTTGAAAAACAATGGAAGCAACTTCGAGGATTGGTTCCGCAATTTGAGGATTGTCCTCAATGCTGGTAATTTGACCTATGTGCTGGATGCACCGCTAGGTGACCCGCCTGCAGCTAATGCTACCGATGAGGTAAAGAATGTTTTCCTCGCTCGGAAGAATCAGTACTCCACAGTTCATTGTGCTATATTGTATGGTTTGGAATCAGAGCTTTAGAAAAGGTTTGAGAACCATGACCCACATGATATTGTCTGTGAACTCAAAATGATATTTGAGGCTCACGCGGTAGTTGAGAGTTATGAGGCTTCTGAAAAGTTCTTTAACTGCAAGATGGAAGAGGGCAGCTCCGTCAGTGAGCACGTGCTTAAGATGTCTGGGCACGCAAGTAAACTCCAAAGCTTGGGTATAGTGATTCCTAATGCTTTGGGGATTCACTATGTCCTCCAATCACTACCACCAAGTTACAAGAACTTTGTGATGAACTACAATATGCAAAACATGGACAAGTCGTTGCCAGAACTCTTCTCCATGTTAAAGTCTGCAGAAGTGGAGATCAAGAAAGAGCACCAAGTGTTGTTGGTCAATAAGACCACCAAATTCAAGAATCAAGGCAAGTCTAAGAAAAAGGGAAACTTCAAGAAGCGTGGTAAGAAAGTTACCGCAACGACGAAGAAGACCAAGGCTGGGCCTAAGCCTGATACTGAGTGTTTTTACTGCAAGGGAGAGGGTCACTGGAAGCGGAATTGCCCAAAGTACTTGGAGGAGTTGAAGAACGGCAACATCAAGAAGAAAGGTATATCCGATATACATGTTATTGATGTGTATCTCACTAGTACTCGAAGTAGTGCCTGGGTATTTGATACTGGTTCGGTTGCTCATATTTGTAACTCGAAACAGGTACTGCAGAATAAACGGAAGCTAGCGAAGAACGAGGTGACGATGCGCATTGGAAATGGATCAAAGGTTGATGTGATCGCGGTCGGCACGCTACCTCTTCATCTACCATCGGGATTAGTTTTATACTTAAATAATTGTTATTTGGTGCCTGCGTTAAGCATGAACATTATATCGGGATCTTGTTTATTGCAAGACGGTTACTTGTTTAAGTCCGAGAATAATGGTTGTTCGATTTATATGAGTAATATGTTTTATGCACATGCACCTTTGATAGATGGTCTATTCTTATTGAATCTCGATTGTGGAAATACACACATTAATAACATTGAAGCTAAACGTTTGAAAATGAGCGATAACTCGACCTATATGTGGCACTGTCGCCTTGGTCATATTAGAGTGAAGCGTATGAAGAAACTCCATTCTGATGGACTTCTTGAATCACTTGATTTCGAATCACTTTAAAGATGTGAAGCATGTCTGATGGGTAAAATGACTAAGACTCCATTTTCTGGTATGATGGAGCGAGCTATGAACTTATTGGAAATCATACATACCGATGTGTGTGGCCTAATAAGTGTAGCATCGCGCGGTGGTTATCGTTATGTTCTTACCTTCACGGATGACTTGAGTAGATATGGGTATATCTATTTCATGAAACATAAGTCCAAAACTTTCGAGAAGTTTAAGGAATTTCAAAGTGAGGTAGAGAATCAACGTAACAAGAAGATTAAATTTCTACGATCTGATCGTGGAGGTGAATATCTAAGTTACGAGTTTGGCGAGCATTTGAAGAAATGCGGAATACTTTAACAATTGACACCGCCGGGAACACCACAGTGTAATGGTGTGTCCGAACGTCGTAATCGAACTCTTTTAGATATGGTTCGTTCTATGATGTCACTTACAGATTTACCGCTATCGTTTTGGGGTTATGCATTAGAAACAGCCGCATTCACTTTAAATAGGGCACCATCTAAATCCGTTGAAATGACACCGTATGAATTATGGTTTGGGAAGAAACCTAAATTGTTGTTCCTTAAACTTTGGGGTTGCGAAGCTTATGTAAAGAAGTTACAGCCGGACAAGCTTGAACCCAAAGCGGAAAAATGCGTCTTCATAGGATACCCGGAGGAAACTATTGGGTATACCTTCTATCAAAGATCCGAGGGCAAAATTTTCGTTGCCAAGAAAGGATCCTTTCTAGAGAAGGAGTTTCTCTCGAAAGAAGTGACTAGAAGGAAAGTAGAACTCGATGAGGTTGTTGAACCTTCTCTCGAACTTGCGAGTAGCGCAGCACCGGAAGTAGTTCCTGTGGCGCTTGCACCAATAAGAGAGGAAGCTAATGATGTTGATCATGAAACTTCGGTTGAAGTTACTACGGAACCTCGCAGGTCAACGAGAACTCGTACCACTCCTGATTGGTATGATCCTGTTATGAGTGTCATGTTGGTGGACAACACCGATGACCCTGCGACATATGAGGAAGCGATGATGAGCCCAGATTCCAATAAATGGCAAGAAGCCATGAAATCCGAGATTGGATCCATGTACGAAAACCAAGTATGGACTTTGGTGGACTTACCGGATGGCCGGAAGGCTGTCGAGAATAAATGGATTTTCAAGAAGAAAACATATGCTGATGGTAATGTTACTGTCTATAAAGCTCGACTTGTCGCAAAAGGGTTTCGACAAATTCAAGGAGTTGACTACGACGAGACTTTCTCACCAGTAGCGAAGCTAAAGTCTGTGAGGATTATGTTAGCAATCGCTGCATATTATGATTATGAGATATGGTAGATGGATGTCAAAACGGCGTTCCTCAATGGAGACATTGATGAAGAGTTGTGTATGATGCAACCCAAAGGTTTTGTCGATCCTAAAGATGCTAACAAGGTATGCAAACTTCAACGGTCCATATATGGATTGAAGCAAGCATCCGGAGTTGGAATCAACGTTTTGATAAGGTGATCAAAAGCTTCGGTTTTATACAAACTTGTGGAGAAGCTTGTATTTACAAGAAAGTGGGTGGGAGCTCTGTAGCATTCTTAATACTATATGTTGATGACATATTGTTGATTGGGAATGATGTAGACCTTCTTAATAGTGTCAAGGATTATTTGAATAATAGTTTTTCAATGAAAGATCTTGACGAAGCAGCTTACATATTAGGCATAAAGATTTATAGAGATAGATCGAGACGCCTAATATCATTGTCACAGAGTACATATTTGTACAAAGTTCTAAAGAGGTTTGGAATGGAAGATAGCAAAAAAGGGTTCTTGCCCATGTTGCCCAATACGACCTTGAGTAAAACTCAAAGTCCTGCAACGGCAGAAGATAGAGAAAGGATGAGTAAGACTCCCTATGCCTCAGCCATAGGATCTCTTATGTATGACATGCTATGTACTAGACCCGACATTGTATATGTTGTTAGTTTGACTAGCAAATATCAAAGTGATCCAGGAGTGGATCATTGGACAGCGGTCAAAAACATCCTTAAGTACTTGAGAAGAACTAAGGATATGGTTCTTTCTTATGGAGGTGATGAACAACACGTTGTTAATGGTTACACCTATGCTAGTTGGAACACCAATCCAGATGATTCTAAATCTCAATCTAGATACGTATTTTCTTTGAATGGTGCAGCAGTTAGCTGGAGGAGTGCAAAGCAAAGCGGTGTGGCGACATCTTCAACTAAATCGGAATACATAGCTGCTTCGGAGGCTTCGCAAGAGGCGATATGGATGAAGGAGTTCATTACAGAGCTCGGTGTGGTTCCAAGTGCGCTGGACCCAATGTCTATCTACTGTGATAACATGGGCGCCATAGCCAATGCGCAAGAACCAAGGTCACACAAGAATCTGAAGCACATCAAGCTACGTTTTCACGCTATTCGAGAGCATGTCCAAGATGGTGACATAAAGATTTGCAAAGTACACACAGATCTGAATGTGGCGGATCCGTTGACTAAACCTCTCCTGAGGGCAAAACATGACCAGCACCAAACCGCCATGGGTGTTCGGTATATTAGCATGTAATCTAGATTAGTTGACTCTAGTGCAAGTGGGAGACTGTTGGAGATATGCCCTAGAGGCAATAATAAAAGTGGTTATTATTATATCTTTGTGTTTATGATAAATGTTTACATTCATGCTATAACAGTATTAAACTAGAAACATTAATACTTGTGTGATTTGTAAACTAAATTAGAGTCCCTAGTAAAGCCTCTTTGTAATACTAGCTTGTTGGTTAATATATGATCATGGTTTCTCGATCATGAGCATTGAGATGTTGTTAACAACAAGATCATATCATTAGGAGAATGGTATGATGGACATACTCCTATAGATAAGTTTAGCATTAAGATCAAGTCATTTCAATAGTTCGTTTGCTATAAGCTTTCTGATACATAGTAACCTAATTCCTTCGACCATGAGATCATGCTAATAACCATCACTGGAAGGATGCTTTGATGACATCAAACACCACACCGTAACTGGGTGGCTATAAAGGAGGCATTGAGTGTTCGGAAAGTATGGGTTGAGGCACATGGATCAAGAGTGGGATTTGTCCATCCATATGACTGATAGATATACTCTGGGCCCTCTCGGTGGAATGTCATCCAATTAGCTTGCAAGCATGTGACTGGCTCACAAGGGATCACATATCACGGGAACGAGAAAAGAGTACTTATCGGTAACGAGGTTGAACTTGGTATGCAGAGATACCGATGATCAAAACCTCGGATAAGTAAACTATCATGAGACAAAGGGAAATTGGTATCGTATGTAAGTGGTTCATTCGATCGCAAAGTAATCGTAGAAATATGTGGGAGCCATATGAATTTCCAGATTCCTCTATTGGTTATTGATCGGAGAAGTGTCTCGGTCATGTCCGCATAATTCACGAACCGTAGGGAGACACACTTAAGGATTCAATGTTCTTTAGTAGATGTGGAATGTTAATAGGGATACCGAATGTTGTTCGGAATCTCGGATGGGATCTAGGATATCACGAGGAGATCCGGAATGGTCCAGAGAATAAGATTCATATAAGGAAAGTCTGATTCTGGAGTTCAGGAAAGTTTATGATGTTTTCATCGAAGAGGTTCTAGAAGGGTCTAGAAGGTTCACCGGTCCGTAAGGAGAATGGTCCATGAATGTGTCATAGATAAGTGGAATGATTGGATCATATCCTAGGTCACTTAGTGTGTGCATTTGTAAGAGAGAATTAAAGCTCTAAATTGAAAGTCAAACGGGAGTTTGAAAAGTCAAACTGGAATAATGGTTTCCTAGTGGGAGAAGAAACAAGTCCTTCTCTCAATCCAACTTGGGTTTGGGTTTGGATTCGAACCCACCCCTCCCAAGGCTACCTCCCTCTCATAAATAGAGGGGGAGCGCTGCCCCAAAGCACACAAGCCCTAGCTCCTCTCCCAGCACACGAGCTGCCGCCGTAGCCCCACCGCCGCGCCGCCGTAGCCCCGCCACCGCCGCCCTAGCCGCCGCTGACACCTCCTCCTCTCGGTCATCTAAACCCTAGACCTCCAGGAAACCCTAATCCACCATAACTCGCATCGGCTTAGGCGAAGCCCTGCGGGATCTTCTCTCTACTTCCGACACCACGCCGTCGTGATGCCGGAATCACGAAGGGAGAACTACAACATCTGCTGCCTGCTGGAACAAGGGAGATGAAGGTCTTCATCAAGTACCGAACGTGTGACCGACTGCGGAAGCGCTGCCGGAACGCAGCGCCGGAAGGATCCTCTATGCGATCTTGAGATCGGCAAGTGTACGACTACATCACCCACGAGAATCTGCTCTCGTTAACCGCTTTGGAATCTTCGAGGGTGAGTGCTTCTATTGACTCGTTGCTACAATCTAGTAGATATATCTTGGCTTGTTTATGTGCATGCGGTAGAATTTTTTTGTTTTCCATGCTATGAACCCCTACAGAGATTATTGGAGATATGCCCAAGAGGCAATAATAAAGTGGTTATTATCATATCTTCATGTTTATGATAAATGTCTACATCCCATTCTATAATTGTACTAACTGGAAACATTAATACTTGTGTGTTTTGTAAACATAAAAGAGTCCCTAGTAAGCCTCTTGTTAAACCAGCATCTTGATTAATAGATGATCATGGTTTCCTAATAATGGACATTGGATGTTATTAATAACAAGGTCATATCATTAGGAGAATGATGTGATGGACACACACCCATAGTAAGCTAGCATAAGATCAAGTAATTTAGAGTTCATTTGCTACAAGCTTTCAAATACATAGTAACCTAATCCTTTGACTATGAGATCATGTTAATCACCATGACCAGATGGATGCTTTGATGAAATCAATCACCAGTTCCGTAACTGGGTGGTTATAAAGGTGGCATTAGGTATTCTGAAAGTATGGATTGAAGCCCATGAATCAAGAGTGGGATTTGTCCATCCATATGACAGATAGATATACTCTGGTCCCTCTCAGTGGAATGTCATCCAATTGGCTTGCAAGCATGTGACTAGGTCACAAGGGATGTCATATCATGGAACGAGTAAATAGTACTTATCGGTAACGAGGCCGAACTAGGTATGGAGATACCGATGATCGAACCTCAGATAAGTAAAGTATCGCGCGACAAAGGAAATCGGTATCGTATGTAAATGGTTCATTCGATCACGAAGTCATCATAGAAATATGTGGGAGCCATATGGATTTCCAGGTCCTTCTATTGGTTATTGATCAGAGAGGTATCTCGATCATGTCTGCATAGTTCACGAACTTTAGGGAGACACACTTAAGGATTCGATGTTGTTTAAGTAGATATGGAATATGAGTTGGAGACCCAATGTTGTTTGGAGTCTCGGATTGGATGTAGGACATCACAAGGAGATCCAGAATGGTCCAGAGAATAATATTGATATAAGGAAAGTCAATTTCCGGGGGTCAGAAATGTTTTTGGTGTTTTGACCGGAAGCTTCTAGAATGTTGTAGAGGGACCACCAGTGGGTCCACCACCCTGGGAGGGGTCACTTGGGATGCGGCATGTCCTAGGGGCTAGCCACACCAAGCCCAAGGGGCAGATTCGGCCATCACAAGGAATTGAGGACAAACCCTTGTTTGTCAAACCCTAAATAAGGAAAGAGGCAAATTCCCACCTCCCCCTTCCTTGTGCGCCAAGTTGAGGAGTTGGGGAAGGACTCGTCCAGCAGTGGGAACCCTGGCCGCATCCCCCCTCTATATAAAGTGGGGTGGGGGCGCACCCCTCCTACCTCACCTCAACCCTAGCTGTCGGCCTCCCTCCTCCCTCCTCCACCATCTGCTCCGGCTTAGGCGCAGCCCTGCAGATTTCTCCTCCACCACCACCACACCATCGTGCTGTTAGGATTCCGAGGGGACGTACTACCTCCGCTGCCTTCTAGAACAAGGGAGAGGAAGGTCTTCATATACTACCGTACGTGTGACCGACTGTGGAAGCGCTGCCAGAACATGGCACCAGAAGGATCGTCTACACGATTTTGAGATCAGCAACTGATCGACTACATCAACCACGAGAATCCGATTGATACGTCGGAAACGTATCTATAATTTTTGATGCTCCATGCTTGTTTTGTATCTACTTTGCTTTACTTGTCCACACTTTGAGGTGCTTTTTACATGTTTTCTGGTACTAACCTATTAACAAGTTGCAACAGTGCCAGATGCCTGTTTTCTGCTGTTTTTGGTTTTAGAAAAGTTAGTAAATAAATATTCTCGGAATTGGACGGGACAAAGTACAAAGTCAATTACTTTCCGTGGGGAACAAGAAGTCCAGAGGAGAGCCGGAGGGGCCGGCCAGAGGGGCCAGACCCACCCCAGGCACGGGTGGGCCCCACCGCACGCCTGTCTAGGGTTTGGTCGCCCTGGCCGCCGCCTCGGTCTCCCCCTTCGCCTATAAGAAGCCCTCGATGCAGAAACCCTGGGTACCCCGATAAAATATCCACGAAACCGTCTGTAGCTGCCGCCACCATCGTCCCTAGATCGGGAGGGATCTGAAGTTCTTCACAACACCCTGCCGAAGGGGAGATCATCCCAGAGGCCTTCTCTCCGGTATGATGCGTGAGTAGTTCCACCTTGGACTATGGGTCCATGTAGTAGCTAGATGGTTGTATCTCCTCCTTGTGCTTTCATGTATAGATATTGTGAGCTCCGTTCATGATTAAGATCTAATCTATTTGTAATCATGCATGTTGTGTTTGCGGGGATCCGATGGATATTGAGATTATTATGTTGGTTTGATTAATGGTTTTGTATTTATGATTCTATCATGTCTGTGTTGTTTATGATCTTGCATGCTCTCCGTTGTTAGTAGCTATCTTGGCCAAGTAGTTGCTAGTGACTCCAAGAGGGGGTATTTATGCTCGATAGTGGGTTCATGCCTCTAGTTTCCAAGGGAAGTGACAATAATCTCTTCGGTTGTAGATGTGTTGTTGCTACTAGGGAGAAAACAACGGTCTCTTGTTCCTGGAACATGTGGACTGTTTACCTTACACACTTTGCTTAAAGCAGTTGTCTGTTGCTTGCAACTTAATACTGGAGGGGTTCAGATGATAACCTGAAGGTGGACTTCTAGTCATAGATGTAGTTGGATGGCGGTCTATGTATCTTGTTGTATTCCCAATCAACCTCATAGGATCTTTCTGACTAGTAATTGCATTGTTATGCCTTGCTCAGTTCCTGTCAATTGCCCTGCTATAATTTGTTTACCCTTCATGCCATGTTGCTTATCTAAGGAGAGCACCTCTAGTGAACTATGGACCCCGGTCCAATCTTTACCATTGATACATCTTCCACTGTTACTTGTTTACTTGCTGCAAACCATTACCTTCCACACCATTCGTTTAATCCTTTGTTACAACAAACCGGTGAGCTTGACAACCTCACTACTCGTTGGGGCAAAGTCTTGAGTTTGTGTTGTGCAGGTCTCCACGTTGCTTGCAACACCTGTGTGACATTTCCTTCCTCCTTCTGGTTCGATAACCTCGGTCTCAACTGAGGGAAAACTTGCTGCTTGCTCTTCACACCCTGCGCTTGGGGTTACCAACAAAGTGCTACGTCGAGCACCATCACCGATCTCATTAAACGCTTTGGATCTACGAGGGTTGATTCTCTACAATCTCGTTGCACCAATCTCGTAGATTAGATCTTGGCTTTGCCATAGATTAGATCTTGGTTTTGTGTGTTCATGCAATAGAATTTTTTTGTTTTCCATGCTACGAACCCAACATCATACTCATATATAAATCATAGTCAATCCATCTTATGCCATCATGAACATGGGGAACTACCTACAACGGTGAAACATGAGAATGATTAGAGACATGTGGTATACAACACAATCTAAAAATATAACTTCCTCTCCAAATAACCACAAGTTACTGAGCACAAGCATGCACATAACACTAGACACTTATTCAAGGTTTAGATCTATCACAAACTATGAGGGGGATGAAGTGGATCTCGATATGGAGATGGTGGTGCTGTTAGGGATTATTGTGATGGTGATGGAGAGACTATCTCCTATGCCAAGAATGAGTTGGTGATGGCGATGGTGTCGATTTCCGTCCACCACTATATGTCCACCACCACATATACTACAGCTGCAGCTCTAGGCACAAGACAAGTCGGCCTCTACAGAACAAGGGGAACTCATCAAGTCATCATGTTATGTCCCTAGGGATGCGTGGAAGACAACTGACACTGTGTTGTGTGGTTGCAATTGAGTGGTTGAGCCATGGATGCCCTAATGAGTAATGATACATAGAACATGTTTCAGGCTCAAAGAAATAAGTGATGATATCACATATTTTCCTCCCGTCTCTTGCCATCTTTGCGGATGGCCCACTAGGGAGATAGTAGTTCCTAGCAACTAATATTATCTATTTCATGTGTTTAGGGAATCTCTAGTGGCACGACACATCTAGTTCGAGTTGGTCCAAACCTGTCTACATGGACATGAGGACAGGTTGCACAAGCTTCAGCGACGTGACCCAAACGGATCGACACATCCAACATGACCCATCCATCCACCAAATTTGGAACGCGATTGCATCGGGGCGAACGCGCCGTAGAACGCCCGTGTGTCCTCCGTCGCTCGCACCTGGCCAGCCTGGCAGCGACCTAATGGCCTCCGCATGCCTGAAACTTGCATTGGCCGCTGGCCTTCAGACGGATGACCGGCCATAGTAGCCATGGCCATCAATGTCGGCGCTGATCACTTCGATGCGTCGCTTGAAATCTGGTGTCGGCATTTATGCCAAAGCCACTAGCATCTGTGTTGGCATTAATGCCAGGACTTCTTATACTAACCCTATGCCCGTATCTCCTGCACACACCACTCATGCGCCATTGCCAATTCTAGCCAAGCATTTTCCCTCCCCTTGCCCCAACCATCACCATATGTCGTTTTGGCTGAAGAAGGCCGACAACCATGAGGTTGGATCATCCTCGGGCTAGCGCCACCCTCAACGATCGCCACCACCTCCATGCATGAGCGCGCCTCCCCGCACCCTCCAACAAAATCTTTCGCCACCTCCACGGACGCAAGATTTTGTTGTACCACTACCACCTGCACTCGTGGCGCAGCGTGCACATGAATGTCGGAAGTGCAATCGCCAATACGTGTCGGTGCACGACTACTAGCGATGGTGGGGCAAGGGGGTGGATGCGACCACCACGATGTCCCCTGCCTACCAGCTGGCACATTAACACTGCCAGAGTACCGATGTCGCCTCTACCACAAGACGGGTAGGTGCTTGAAGCGGAGATGCACCGCCGCATCACACTGCTCCCACCGGTGTTGCGGTGCGACTGCGTGTACCACCGGAAGGACTTATGGTGGCAGTCCCTTGCTTGGGAACACGACATGCGGTGGGCGTCTGTGTACCGTGGTGAGTTCTATCTAGGGTAGATTACGACAATCTACCCGCGAACTTCGACGACACGGACTCCAACAACGACGAGGACGACAATGACGAAGAGGGCGACGGTGGCACATGCGTCATCATGAAGCAGGAGGGCAAGCCCGTCGTGCCACCAGACTATGATGAGGCCAAGTCCACATAGTGTGCCATCGATCTCTCCAAGCGCTACAAGGAGGCGCTCTGGATCTAGGAGGGGCTGGACGACGTCGTCCAGCTCTTTACACCGGTGGTGGCGCACGTGGCAGAGCTGCCACCTCCACCACCGCTGCCCTCCACCACCGCTGCCCTCCGCACGCGCCTCTGTAGGCCACATGGCCTAGGCAGGAGGTTCCACCGCCTGCGTGGCCTGCTTGTCCTGGGCAGCAGATGGCCCCGCCACCACCGGCGCAGCCCGTGTGGCCATAGCAGGGCCCTGGACGCCGACATCGTGCATGGACCTCTTGATGGACAGCAACAAGTAGCTGGCTCCGGTGTCACCGGTGGCGCAGACAATGCTAGTAGTTAGGGTTTCATTCTTTTTTTTTCTATGTAAATTATGCTTTTAAATTAATAAAAATATATGAGGAAAAAATTGTCTGGACAACGAATAGAATGGGTCGTCCCGCTGGGCATACCAGTCTGGTCAGCCGGACTGCGACCCGTTCCTTGTCTACAGGCCTATCCAAACGTATCAAGTTGGACCGTTTGAATGTCATAAATAGACCGTGTCGCTGAAGATGCGCTTAGGTATGATGATTCAGTCATAAATAAAGGTATGATGATTCAGTCATAAATAAGTACTAGTACATATTCCCTTCGTCCTTGAGTGTAAGTCACAATCCTCTAATATCTTGGCCTAAGGGTTAACGTAATTGGAGCTAAAATTGTGACTAATTAGGCTGGACTGTGATGCTTCGTATCTGGTACAGCCAATAAAAACAGCCCATAATTATTGCATGCATGATGGACGTGCCAAACCGATGCATGTGGAGGACAGAAAGGTGCGGGCTGCATGTGCTAATTAACTCTAATTAATGCAAAATTGTGTCTTATTTGCTTTATACGTGGGGCAATTTGAAAATGAGATTGTGACTTACACTCTAGGACGGAGGGAGTATCTGTTTCTTTGTTTCATATTGTACTATGTTTTGGTAAACTAAATTATTTTTTTATGAAAAACTAAATTATTTTGTTAAAACATACTGCTAGTACGATATATGGAACAGAGGGGGAGTACTCACTTTCTTCTAAGAGCCTTGGTTTAATAAGACCATAAAAGAAGAAAAGGAATCTGGAGACAGTTTGTAATCGTTATCGTTTCTTTGCCCGGGTAATGCGATCCTAGATCATATCCAACAGCGCGCTCCGAATGCTTTTTTCTGTCCGTGGATAGCGAGGCTTAAAAATAGCACATAAGGGGGAGAGCAAACCATCTGCTGGCCTTGGACCAGCTTATTCTTAGTCCAAATCGAGACAACAATTGCGCTAGCGTACTCCTCATATCCTCTCCTAACCCACATGTCAGTAATCCATACCTAGCTCATTGATGGTGGCAGCTGAACCGTCTGTGCCGCCCTCTCTTCTTCCTTATTGACGCCAAAGCTGACTGTACCATCTAACGCCTGCGCTGCTCGCGCCGCTCGACACCTACGCCGTCCTTCATCAATACGGGCATCTAGCCCTTAGTGTCAGGCATCCAATGCCTTGGCCTCTTAAATAGGCCACCCACGGTCATTTTCCACACCCATCTTCCACCCTGCATCCATTCCCCACCATAGCCATGGCCGACGGTATATGAGAGAGGGGAGGGCGGCTAGGATGCCCCTGGCCCGGGGCATGGTCGAAGTTGACAAGGGAGACGCGGGGGATCTAGGCTAGGCCGTTTCTCCCCCATCGTCCCTGTCTCCACCGTCGTCGCCCGAGTACGACGCCATCGACCTCTCCGGTTTCGAGTTCACCGCCACCATTCACAACGGCATGAACTAGGACAGGTTGCGCCTCCCCAAGAAGTTCTCGTCGATGGTAGACAGGCAACAACCCCGTGAGGTCGTGTCTCGGGTGCACGGCGGCGCAACCGTCCTGTGGTCCGTCGAGGTATTGTTCGACCGCATCAGACATATGTGCCTCTCGAACGGTTGGAAGGTGTTCGCCCACCCGCATGCCATTGAAGTTGGGCACTTCCTCGTCTTTAAGTACGAGGGCGACGCCATGCTCACCGTTAGCATCTTCAACCATACCTTGTACCTTCGCCACTACCACTCCGACTCCAACGACTAGGCTAGATGAAGATGCTAGGGTCTCTAGATTATCTACTATGTTTTTCTACCTCCTCATTAAATCGAACACATTTTGTATCCGATTTGGACCGGCCGTTTAAGACGCTCTTATATATAGAGAGACAAATATACGTAAAAATTCAATCCCCGTAAAAAGAAAAGAAAAATTCAAGTGAGTTTTTATGATTATTAGGTACCATCTAAGTGCTCAGGCCATCATCACCCTGCTTTTTGGAGCACCTGGAACTGCCGCTGTCCCGAACTAGCAACTCGTCTGATCCAGAGGAATAGCAGGCAAAAGTGCGCCATGGTACTTGCAACCTGATTGTTTTTCTTCTGTGCTCGGTCTATCTGCTTTGAGCTCTCTTGCATGACATATTAATTTTACAGATGTTGGACAAATGTGTATAGAGATAGGCCGTTCCTGTGTTTGGAGGAGCGAAATTTCTTCACGCATGTTATATGTGTTTGCCCTAATACTGAATTAAGAATATATGACAGACTCTATTTTCTAATACAACAAGGTCGTTGTAGTATAGTGGTAAGTATTCCCGCCTGTCACGCGGGTGACCCGGGTTCGATCCCCGGCAACGGCGCCTATTTTTAACATTGGTTGGAGATCGGGACGTCTTCCCCTGGATATGCTGTTTTTACGGCACCATTTTAACGGGAGAAAGTTTCTCAAACTTTTTTTTTGCGAATCCAGGAGCTTTATTGATCAAACATTGGGCTTACAAATCGTTTTGAATGACAAGTACTCCCTCCGATCAATATTACTTGTCGTTGAAATGGATGTATCTAACACTAAAACATGTCTACATACATCCATTTTAGTGACAAATAATATAGATCGAAGGGAGTACTAAGAACAATGGGCCAAAGTTCACCCATAAACATCATTGGCGAGCCTCCCGACAAAAAAGAATTTGACGCTAGTTAAGACCCCATAAAACTCTTTAATCCTCAGGCAAAAACTAGCAATTTCAGATCTATGCCATCAAGATCTTCCATTATCCATTAATTTTATAACATCTTGTGCATCTGTTTCGATCTTCATCGTATGGAACAACCATCCCTTCCATGATCAGTGGACTAGCCGCTATATTATACCACAACGCCTGTCCCAATACTAAGTGGCCCTCATGATCTCTGACCACGAATCCTGATGTCCCTTGCCGGAATAAGCATCAAAACCCGCATCAACATATAGTTAGAGCATCTCCGAAGCGCCCCAACTGAAACGCGCTATATATATGATGCCGCACGCGCCACCATGCGCCAGCGTCCAGAAATTTACCCTCCCCGACACTTTCGCCGCTGCAGCGCGTCTGGTTTCTGGGCGTGCACCCCGAGAAGCAGGTAATATGAACTATAAACAAACCATAGAAACTATGCATCCAAAGACATTTTCTGAACAAAAAGTGATAAACTAAGTAATAATACCATGGCAACATGGACAATAACCAGTAAATTTATTCTAACTTGAATTGTGATTGAGTTCCCACATTACAACTGTTCCAGCACACACAAAAATGTAAATCCCCTACAACCACCAGGGCGGCTGTCTAAGGAAGAGGTAAACTGAACTTACAACGAAGTGATATCTCAGCTACCAAAACAGGAGTATTTCAGTATGGATAGTTCACATGAACAAACAAGGTGTATGCTACTGCCTGTCACTTGCTCTTGGGAGCGGGTGCTTTTGTAGTCGTAATTGCACCCTTTGGTGGGTTAAGCTCATCCCAAGCCTCGATCCATGTGACCATGGCATCAGCAAGCTTAAGGAAGTAACCATCCACCTTGCCGAGCTTCGCCTTCACCTGCTTGGCCAGCTCAAGGTAACACTTCTGGACTGTGGTGGCCTCCTTTGGCAGGGCCACAGACTGAAAGAAGGGGATCAGTTCCTCTTGCCAGAAGATGCCGTTGTATTCCTTCTTCAGGTTGACAAAGGGGTTGCTTGCTTTGCTGTGCCAGATGTAAGGCAGACCAGTCTTAATGCCCAGGCTCAGATGATCGGTGATAACCTGTGGGAACAGAGCAAAGATAACTCAGTACAAATAAAACTGCAGCAGGATAGAACATAACTAAGCGAAGCATGGATGTGTGATAGTAACTTAAGTGATGCATGCATACACCAAACTGTACATGGCAATCAAACTGTTCAATTTGCATTTGCAGACATAGCATCGAAGCAGATTTTGAAGAAACTAACATACTGTACCTTGGTGCACCATCCTGCCCACATATCGTCGTAACGACCAATAGGCTGGCCATCACCCATAAGGCCGAAATACATCGCAGGACCAATGAGCTCACGGTCAAATGCAAGGTTCATTCCACACATTGGAAACAAGGTGCCCTTTGGGATTGTAAGAACAGCATCAACATACCTGATCACATGAAAGAAACATTCGATTAGTGAGAATAGATTTTTTTTTAAATGTGAAAACCACAAATGTGGCATCCTTGCCTGTTATTTCTCTCACGCGGCTTGACGAGCTGGGTAGGGGCATCATAGTCTGGAATGTTGAGCCAAAGCCCGTGAGAAACCGCAGTTGGGGCACCCTCGCGAAGGCTAAAGGGGTACCCACGAACAAAATCAGCACCTTCACGGTATGGGTCATACAAGGTATTGAAGAAAAATGGTGTTGAAGGGCTCAGAAGGTTCTTGATGTGCTGCTCAAGTGCATTGATGTCCTTTCCTGATGGGTCCTTAGCAACCTGAGATTTTGCGAAAATAATAGGTCAGGATTTTTTTTTTTGACAGACTAATAGGTTAGGATTGAGCTAATGACATGGCATCTGATGCATCACTGTATGTATAGATGAATTTTCAATTGGGGACTAAAATAATGTCATCACATTCTAAGACAGTAAACTTGAGAGTGTGGCATGTGCGTGTGCTAGCTTGAGCTGTCAACTAAGACAAAATACTATTACGCAGAGCCTCCTCGAATGCAAGTAATGCCAAGAAAGAGAACATAGTTCACTACTTTCTAACTAAACAATTGACAATTGCAGGCCAGATATCAAACCTCTGCATCATAAGCCCAAGAAAGCCCAAATTATTTAGCAATCAGGTGGGACCCTCGTATGAATATATATAAGTAATATTGATGCATCTTATGTCAGGGAATGTTTTATAATTAAAGATATATCCAAACAGAAGAAGGTAATGTATCCTGTAAGAAAAGGACGATCACAAGACATATATATTTCAGTCCACATATGTACCACTTGCCTTGGATTGATCCAAGCAGGATGCAAACAAGTTACTTCTTTCTTGTAATGTCCTCTAGCTAAGATACTGATCACTACCATCAAACACACAAAACAATAACAAGCGCAACAACATAACTGACAAAGGCGCCGAGGTAATACTTACAATGTGTACATGTGAATTGTTGTCATAAACTCTTAAACCTACAGAAATTGTGCGGTAACAAACTACGAACACCAGATCCATAGCTTATTTGGCATACCCCATCCAGCAGAAGCAATACAGGACCAAACCAGTGACTAACTCCAACATTTGGTACTTTTTAGCAGTGAAAAGTGTCTTTAAGTCTGTTAACCCTAGACTGAACTAACATGATCAAATCCGTAGATGTCGCTGATGCAATTCAGTTACAAAACATGAGAAAATTGTGTTCTACCTACCCATATCACAAGACTGAGAACCATGTGATTTTGACACACAGATAAACTGAACCGTCATAACTAACATGAGTAACAACAAGGGATACCTAACAACAAAGAGACAAAATTACACCGCTACCCAATTCACCATATCCACCGAGAAATTAATCAGATATCTTCCCTTTCTCTTCAACAACCCAACCTGATCTAAGCCCCCACCCCGCCAAAGGAAACCAAATTCCCACCTCTCCGTCAGAATATCACATAAGACAGGACATATATTGTACAATTCGACCAAATTGGACTATGATCGAAAGCAATCAGGCCAAATTGCTGCAGTATATAGAGAGATCTCGTGATAGCATAAGCGAGAGAGTACTCACGAAGCAGTCGTCGTCGATGGTGTAGATGTACTTCTTCTTGGAGACCATGTAGCCGAAGCAGCGGCAGGCAGAGTCCTTGAAGGAGATACATGAGGCCTTGGGGCCGAGGATGCGGTTGATGTCGTTGCGGTTGTAGAGCTCGTAGTCGAAGCCCTCGGGCACCTTGATGACCTTGGCCGGGTCGCCGTCCTGCACGATGATGAGGTGGTAGGGCTGGAAGAAGGGCCGCCACATCTCGAGGAAGTCGAGGTTGCGGATCGTCGGGATGACGATGTCCAGCTCGTCCTTGAGCAGCGGCGTCGACGACGTGGCGGCCATGGCGGCGAGCAGCGGGGCGGATGAGGCGATCAGGCAGGGTGTGTGTTGTTGGCCGGCCGGGGTGCGGGGAGGTGTGGTAAACGGACAGGGTATAAAAGGAGGGGAACAGAGGAAGGTTTAGTGCGGGCCCTGACGGCTGGGCCACGGGGTGGACCAGCTCCGGCCGGTGGGCTGGTGGGCCCGCTTCTTGCCCTTTTATCTCCCTTTGCTTGTCCAGGAAGTGAACAGTTGGTGTGGTCATTGGTGTACCGGTTAGTGTACCGGCTAGGTTTTGTTGGATTCATGATTTTCGGCTCTAGTTTAGATTTATTTTCAGCGCTGAGTTTTTTTCTTAACCAATTTTTTTTCAAGAAAACGCAAAAGGCTTTTGCGTTTCATTTCATTAAAAAGAAGGAGTTGTTGTTACATTCCTCAATCTATTAATAATCAAATTCAGAGCCAAGCATCTCAAGGAGTTGCGTTCTGATTAACCAAAAATTTCATCAATCTATTAATAATCACCAAAGTAATAAAAATAATGAAAAAAACTATACCACCATCCGAAGACGCGAGCCGAAAGTGCGCGTTCGGGCATGTACGTTTTCTGAACCGCTGACATGAGCTTGCTTGCATATGTAGCGTCTAAAGATTTAAAAGATGAGCATATATGCATGAGCGAGTCCACATTCATAGATTGCATATACAAATTTTATAGAGCAGTTGTGGAGAAGTTTGAGCCAGATCATGGCACAAAATATAGTCAAAGAATTTCCTACGATGCTTGGAAGCATCGGTTGCCTGCAGTGATCATAAGAACTGTCTATTTGCTTGGCAAGATTTGTAAAATACATCATGGATACTGCAAATATGGTTCTTAAAGTTGTGGCACATCAAGACTTGTGAATTTGGCATGCTTCCTTTGGCATGACATGATCACATAGTGATATTAATGTGCTGTAGCACTCTTATATGTTTGCCAAACTAATAAAAGGTCGTGTTCCAGCCTATAACTATGAGATCAATGGTAACCCATATGCCAAAGGGTTCTACCCACCCGACGACATCTATCCAAGATGAATAACATTTGTTAAGACAATCCCCAATCCAATGATCCAGGCGAAGTATCACTTTGCTTTGAGACATGAGGCATGCGGGAAGGATATCGAGCGGGCATTTGCTGTCCTCCAAGCTCAATTTTCTATTGTCGGGTATCCTACTCTTACCTGGTCTGGAGATAAACGTGGGAGGTAATGAGAGTGCTTGTGTGATCATGCACAACATGATCATGGAATGAGAGAAAAACTCCAGTGATGGATGTCGGTCCCTGCGAGTGTCATGGGTGCTCTTTCCCATGTAGTTCACCGAGATTTTGCTGATCTTCTCGTCATGCATGGAGAAATCCATGATGCCGATGCTCAGGAGCAACTGCAAAGTAATCTCGTAGAGCATGTGTGGAGGACCAGAGGACAGTCAACCGTTGTCCGAGGCTTGATTTGTTTATTTATTTGAATTTATGAATTTATTGGGATTGAATTTATTTGTATTGACTAAATTTAATTAAATTGTTGTGAAATATATGTATGGTCCTTATTGTTTGGTTTGTTTATTTAAATACTATAGAAATGCTGAAATAAACAAAATTCATGTTTAGAACAACCGTTTGGGACAGATCGTGTACTAAACACGTCACGTCCCATCGTCAAGGAAAAAAAAAAGCAAAAACGGATTAAAATAGCACAAAACGCTCGATCGATCGACCCGAGCTCGGTAACTTTGTTTGGAGGTTCAAAAAGGCGACGCATGTGCTTGCGTGGCTGATATGGGGGATGAGAACAAGATGCACCGGATCGGAGGCGAGTGCAGACGCGATTGCTTCAAGGTTACATCATCAGCCCCTTTGGCCTGTATGTACGCCACTGCGTTGGTGGAAGAGCCTTCAAAGCCAGTAGTTTCCAGGTGTGCGATGGACGGACCGTCAGCCTGTCACGCGTCACACGGACGCTACGCTTTTGGAGGACCCCGCGTCGTCCGTAAGTGTGGAGCGCTAACAAGAAACAAAACTGGTGACCACTGACCACACCGCACCGTGGCCGTGGCCGTGGCCGTGCCGGCCGGCCAGAAGGAGATCGACGTGCTTCTATTTTAGTAGTATGATCATCCGGGGATGAGGGACCCGGGGGTGCTTGGTACGCCGGCCGGAGCCTTTGTGTGCTCCTTAATTTTGTTTGCGTGCGTTTTGGGGATCGGAAAGTTTGGTCTTCGCTTTGCCCACCTTGCACGTTGCCGAAACGGCGCCAGGCGAGGGAAACGCAAGTGCTCGCCGGTGGTAGATCGGTGCTCCGGTCTCCACCACAATTATCCAATAGCTGCCCAAAATTTCACGTCAATACTACTAGATCTAAATTAATGGACTTAGATTTGTCTAGATTCGTATATTTTTAAAACTAAAATATGTTTAGATACATATGAATCTAGACAAATTTGAGTCGATTAAGTTGAATCGGATAGAGTACCAAGCGTTGCCGATGGTAGTTGTGAGCTGCCCAAAAGTTCACATTAATACTATTACCTCGGTTTCATCATAATGTAATAAAAATTAAATCGATAGAAAGACTTACTTAAATTAAACTGATAGAAAGACTTACATTTCAGAACGGGTAAACCACGTCATTTTTAAAAAGTAATTTGATGCCGTGGGAGTAAAACTTTATTGTAACTTGCAAAGAGACTCCGTAAGAGCAAGACCCAAGCCTTATTGTTCGACCTCGACATCCGTAAAGCTTTTGACTCAATTCGTTGGGAGTACATCTTGGACCGTCTTCAAAAGTATGGTTTTCCTAGCAAATTCCGGAATTGGGTTGCCGCCTTCCTCTTGTATCCTTCTTAACGGGGTGGTCGTTCTTCCAATAAAGCATGGCCGGGGACGTCTCTTTATGCATATGATGTGGCGCTTTTTGTGGCCCCTTTCAAGGTAGATATTCAAAACCTCACTTCCTTTCTCCAAGGGTTGAGGGAGGTCACCTTCCTTTGCACTAACTTTTAAAGAAGCCCTGTTGTGCCAATTAGATGCAGCTCCATGAACCTCGATGATATTCTTGAAGGACTTCCAGTTGAGAGGGCTACCTTCCCTCTCAAATACCTTGGGCTCACCTTTTTGGTGTGGTGCCTCCGTAGATTAGACTTTTAACACCTTGAAGACAAAGTGGCCTGAAAGATTCCTATGTGGAATGGGAAATTTATTACGACGGCGGGATGAACCGCGTTTGTGAAGGCGGTCCTTACGATGGTGTGGATAATATCACTTGGCATCTACCTGAAAATGGCCAATATTCGGCTAAGTACGTTTACAAGAGGTAATTCCTTGGGTCTACCTCCTCTCCCATTAGCTTGTCGATTTGGAAATTTTGGGCCCCTATAAAGATCAAGTTCTTCGCTTTGGCTTGCCATACAAAATAGAATTTAGACCACCGACCGTTTAAAGAAAAGGGTTCGCCAAATTGTGGTGCTTGCTCCCTTAGCAAGCAAATCCTGAAATCTTTTGACCACCTCTTCGTTCATTTTGGATACACTAGAAGGCTTTGGGATCTCTGTTGGAGATATGCCCTAGAGGCAATAATAAATATAATTATTATTATATCTTTGTGTTTATGATAAATGTTTACATTCATGCTATAATAGTATTAACAAGGAAACATTGATACTTGTGTGATTTGTAAACTAAAATAGAGTCCCTAGTAAAGCCTCTTTATAATACTAGCTTGTTGGTTAATAAATGATTGTGGTTTCCCTATCATGAACATTGAGATGTTATTAACGACAAGATCATATCGTTAGGAGAATGATATGGTGGACATACTCCTATAGATAAGCGTAGCATAAAGATCAAGTCATTTTAATAGTTCAATTGCTATATGTTTTCTGATACATAGTAACCTAATTCCTTCGACCATGAGATCATGCATATCACCTTCACCGAAAGGATGCTTTGATGGCATCAAACACCACACCGTAACTGGGTGGCTATAAAGGTGGCATTAAGTGTTCGGAAAGTATTGGTTGAGACACATGGATCAATAGTGGGATTTGTCCATCCATATGACGGATAGATATACTCTGGGCCCTCTCGGTGGAATGTCATCCAATTAGCTTGCAAGCATGTGACTGGCTCACAAGGGATCACATATCACGGGAACGAGAAAAGAGTACTTATCGGTAACAAGGTTGAACTAGGTATGCAGAGATACCGACGATCATAACCTCGGATAAGTAAACTATCGTGAGACAAAGGGAAATTGGTATCGTATGTAAGTGGTTCATTCGATCACAAAGTAATCGTCGAAATATGTGGGAGCCATATGAATTTCCAGATTCCTCTATTGGTTATTGTTCAGAGAAGTGTCTCGATCATGTCCGCATAATTCACGAATCGTAGGGAGACACACTTAAGGATTCGACGTTGTTTGAGTAGTTATGGAATGATGAGTAAGAGACCGAATGTTGTTCGGAGTCTCGGATGGGATCCAGGATATCACGAGGAGATCTGGAATGGTCCGGAGAATAAGATTCATATAAGGAAAGTCCTGTTTCGGGGTTGGAGAATGGTTCCGGTGTTTTCATCGGGAATGTTCTAGAAGGTTCCGGCATGTCCGACACTCCAGAGGGGAAGGGTACATGAATGTGTCATATCAAGTTTGAATGATTGCATCATGTACTAGGTGTCATCGCTGAACAAAATAAAGGGTTTAATCAAATCCTATTTTGAAAAGTCAAACGCCAATTTGAAAAGTCAAACGACTATTTTGTGAGGTGGAGGGGAAGTAGGAAACCTACTTGAGGAGGAGTTCCTCCCCTCCACCACCGGCCCACTTGGGATCCGAGTTGGGGAGGGACTCCCCTCCCCTTGGCCGGCGCCTCCCACCTATAAAAGGAGGGGCAGGGCTGCCCCTCCTAGCACACAAGTTGCCCCCTCTAAACCCTAACCCTAGCCGCCGCCCTCCATAGCCGCCGCCTAGGGCACTCGCCGCCGCCTAGGGCAAACCCTAGCCGCCGGCCTTGCCTCCTCCTTGGTGCGTCTAAACCCTAGATCGCCGAGGATCTCTCTCATAGTCCACCATACTCGCTCCGGCTTAAGGCGAAGCCCTGCGAGATCTCCCCTCTACTTCCGGTACCACGCCGTTGTGCTGCCGGAATCGCGAGGAGAGTGCTACAACCTCCGCTGCCTGCTGGAACAAGGGAGAAGAAGGTCTTCGTCGAGTACCGAACGTGTGACCGACTGCGAAAGCGCTGCCAGAACGCAGCGCCGGAAGGATCGTCTATGCGATCTTGAGATCAGAAAGAGTACGACTACATCACCCACGAGAATCCGCTCTCGTTAAACACTTTGGAATCTTTGAGGGTGAGTTATTCTATCGACTCGTTGCTACAATCTAGTAGATAGATCTTGGCTTGTTTGTTTGTATGCGGTAGAATTTTTTTGTTTTCCATGCTACGAAACCCTACAGTGGTATCAGAGCCGTGTCTATATGTAGATATGTTGCACGAGTAGAACACAATGGTCATTGTGGGCGTTGATGATTTTATTGTCGATTGCTTCTTGTGTACTTTGCATCTTGCGGGATGGTGGGATGAAGCGGCCCGGGCTAACCTTACATGACATCGTTTATGAGACTTGCTCCACGCTTGGCATGCAACTTGTATTGCATATGTGGCTTTGCGGGTGCCTGTTTCTCCCAACATAGTTAAGATTCAATTTACAACGGGTGATTGACAATACTAGTATCAATGTTGTGGTTCTTGTTCGTAAGTTAGAACGACACTTATTGAAAGCCCCAAACCACGTAAAACATGCAAATAAAGTAGAAGCGTCTAACTTTGTTTTGCAGGGGTGTGTTGTGAGGTGATATGGCCATGATTGTGATTATATTTGATGTATGCAATGTTCCTTATTGTAAGTTGGCAACCGGCAGGAGCCATATGGTTGTCTTTAATTTATGTTAAGACCCGCTTGTCTATTCAAAGTAGTTGTAATAGTTGAAGCTGGTGGACGACAACCATGAAGCAGCGTCATTGACCTTGATGCAATGCTGGTGATGATGGAGATCATGTTCGTGCTTGAAGATGAAGATCGGAAGCACTAAGAAGAAAGGCCATATCATATCACATATTATGAATTACATGTGATGTTAATCCTTTATGCATCTTGTATTGCTTAGTTAACGACGGTAGCATTATAAGATGATCCCTCATGCACATGAATTTCAAGTCCTAAAGTGTTCACCCTTAGTAAGCACCGTTGCTAAAGCTTGTTGTTTCGAAGCACCACGTGATGATCGGGTGTGTTAGATTCCGTAAGTGTATACAACGTGAGCAAGCCAGATTTGCTCATGCGGAAGCTAAGGTTTGATCTTGACGAGCCTAGCATGTACAGACATGGTCTCGGAACACGGATCACCGAAAGGTAAAGCATGAATCATATAGTAGATATGATGAACATGTCGATTGTTCGCCATTAAAGCTATATCAACTCTCGTGATGATCGGTTTTGATATGGTGGATTTGGTTCGTGTGATCACTAAAACAATGTGAGGGATATTGTTTTGAGTGGGAGTTCACCTAGATTAATTTAACTATTAATTAGAACTCAATTTGTCATAAACTTAGTCTAAACTATTGCAAATATGTTGTAGATCAATGGCGGCCCCTACCATCAATTTTAATGCGTTCCTAGAGAAAGAAAAGTTGAAAAACAATGGAAGCAACTTCGCGGATTGGTTCCGCAATTTGAGGATTGTCCTCACAGCTGGTAATTTGACCTATGTGCTGGATGCACCGCTGGGTGACCCACCTGCATCTACTGCTACCGATGAAGTAAAGAATGTTTACCTCACTCGGAAGACTCAGTACTCCACAGTCCAGTGTGCTATCTTGTATGGTTTAGAATCGGAGCTTCAGAAAAGGTTTGAGAATTCAGACCCACATGATATTTTCCGTGATCTCAAATTGATCTTTGAGACTCATGCGGCAATTGAGAGCTATGAGGCTTCTGAAAAGTTCTTTAACTGCAAGATGGAAGAAGGCAGCTCCGTCAGTGAGCATGTGCTTAAGATGTCTGGGCGCGCAAACAAACTTCAAAGCTTGGGTATAGTGATTCCTAATGCTTTGGGGATTTACCGTGTCCTTCAATCACTACCACCAAGTTACAAGAACTTTGTGATGAACTACAACATGCAAAACATGAACAAGATGTTGCCAGAACTCTTCGCCATGTTGAAATCTGCAGAAGTGGAGATCAAGAAAGAGCACCAAGTGTTGTTGGTCAATAAGACCACCAAATTCAAGAAAGGCAAGTCTAAGCAAAAGGGACACTTCAAGAAGGGTGGTAAGAAAATTACCGCGTCGAGGAAGAAGACCAAGGCTAGACCTAAGCCTGATACTGAGTGTTTTTACTTCAAGGGAGAAGGTCACTGGAAGCGGAATTGCCCAAAGTACTTGGGGGATTTGAAGAATGGCAACATCAAGAAGAAAGGTATATCCGATATACATGTTATTGATGTGTATCTCACTAGTACTCGTAGTAGTGCCTGGGTATTTGATACTGGTTCGGTTGCTCATATTTGTAACTCGAAACAGGTGCTGCAGAATAAACGGAAGCTAGCGAAGAACGAGGTGACGATGCGTGTGGGAAATGTATCAAAGGTTGATGTGATCGCGGTCGGCACGCTACCTCTTCATCTACCATCGGGATTAGTTTTATACTTAAATAATTGTTATTTGGTGCCTGCGTTAAGCATGAACATTATATCGGGATCTTGTTTATTGCAAGACGGTTACTTGTTTAAGTCCGAGAATAATGGTTGTTCGATTTATATGAGTAATATGTTTTATGCACATGCACCTTTGATAGATGGTCTATTCTTATTGAATCTCGATAGTGGAAATACACATATTAATAACATTGAGGCTAAACATTTGAAATCGAGCGATAACTCGACCTATATGTGGCACTGTCGTCTTGGTCACATTGGAGTGAAGTGTATGAAGAAACTCCATTCTGATGGACTTCTTGAATCACTTGATTTCGAATCACTTGAAAGATGCGAAGCATGTCTGATGGGAAAAATGACTAAGACTCCATTTTCTGGTATGATGGAGCGAGCTACGGACTTATTGGAAATCATACATACCGATGTGTGTGGTCCAATGAGTGTAGCATCGCGCGGTGGTTATCGTTATGTTCTTACCTTCACGGATGATTTGAGTAGATATGGGTATATCTATTTCATGAAACATAAGTCCGAGACTTTTGAGAAGTTTACGGAATTTCAAAGTGAGGTTGAGAATCAACGTAACAAGAAGATTAAATTTCTACGTTCTGATCATGGAGGTGAATATCTAAGTTACGAGTTTGGCGAGCATTTGAAGAAATGCGGAATACTTTCACAATTGACACCGCCGGGAACACCACAGCGTAATGGTGTGTCCGAACGTCGTAATCGAACTCTCTTAGATATGGTTCGTTCTATGATGTCACTTACAGATTTACCGCTATCATTTTGGGGTTATGCATTAGAAACAGCCACATTCACTTTAAATAGGGCACCATCTAAATCCGTTGAAACGACACCGTATGAATTATGGTTTGGGAAGAAACCTAAATTGTCGTTCCTTAAAGTTTGGGGTTGCGAAGCCTATGTAAAGAAGTTACAGCCGGACAAGCTTGAACCCAAAGCGGAAAAATGCGTCTTCATAGGATACCTGAAGGAAACTACCGGGTATACCTTCTATCATAGATCCGAGGGCAAAATCTTCGTTGCCAAAAATGGATCCTTTCTAGAGGAGGAATTTCTCTCGAAAGAAGTGACTGGAAGGAAAGTAGAAATCGACGAGGTTGTCGAACCTTCTCTCGAACTTGCGAGTAGCGTAGCACCGGAAGTGGTTCCTGTGGTGCCTGCATCAATAAGATAGGAAGCTAATGATGATGATCATGAAACTTCGGTTGAAGTTACTACAGAGCCTCGCAGGTCAACGAGAACTCGTACCACTCCTGATTGGTATGATCCCGTAATGAATGTCATGTTGGTGGACAACACCGATGACCCTGCGACATATGAGGAAGCGATGATGAGCCCAGATTCCAATAAATGGCAAGAAGCCATGAAATCCGAGATTGGATCCATGTACGAAAACCAAGTATGGACTTTGGTGGACTTACCGGATGGCCGGAAGGCTATCGAGAACAAATGGATTTTCAAGAAGAAAACAGATGCTGATGGTAATGTTACTGTCTATAAAGCTCGACTTGTCGCAAAAGGGTTTCGACAAATTCAAGGAGTTGACTACGATGAGACTTTCTCACCTCTAGCGAAGCTAAAGTTTGTGTGGATTATGTTAGCAATCGCTGCATATTATGATTATGAGATATGACAGATGGATGTCAAAACAGTATTCCTCAATGGAGACATTGATGAAGAGTTGTATATGATGCAACCCAAAGGTTTTGTCGATCCTAAAGATGCTAAAAAGGTATGCAAACTTCAAAGATCCATTTATGGATTGAAGCAAGTATCCCGAAGTTGGAATCAACATTTTGATAAGGTAATCAAAAGTTTTGGTTTTATACAAACTTATGGAGAAGCTTGTATTTACAAGAAAGTGAGTGGGAGCTCTGTAACATTATTAATACTATATGTAGATGACATATTGTTGATTGGGAATGATGTAGACCTTCTTAATAGTGTCAAGGAATATTTGAATAATAGTTTTTCAATGAAAGATCTTGGCGAAGCAGCTTACATATTAGGCATAAAGATTTATAGAGATAAATCGAGACACCTAATATCATTGTCACAAAGTACATATTTGGACAAAGTTCTAAAGAGGTTTGGAATGGAAGATAGCAAGAAAGGGTTCTTGCCCATGTTGCCCAATACGACGTTGAGTAAAACTCAAAGTCCGACAACGGCAGAAGATAGAGAAAGGATGAGTAAGACTCCCTATGCCTCAGCCATAGGATCTCTAATGTATGCCATGCTATGTACTAGACCCGACATTGCATATGCTATTAGTTTAACTAGCAGATATCAAAGTGATCCAGGAGTGGATCATTGTACAGCGGTCAAAAACATCCTTAAGTACTTGAGAAGAACAAAGGATATGGTTTTATCTTATGGAGGTGATGAATAGCTCGTTGTTAATGGTTACACCGATGGTAGTTGGAACACCGATCCGGATGATTCTAAATCAAATCTGGATACGTATTTACTTTGAATGGTGCATCAGTTAGATGGAGGAGTGCAAAGCAAAGCGTTGTGGCGAGATCTTCAACTGAATCGGAATACATGGCTGCTTCGGAGGCTTCACAAGAAGAGATATGGATGAAAGAGTTCATTACAGAGCTCGGTGTGGTTCCTAGTGCGCTGGACCCAATGTCAATCTACTGTGATAACACGGGCGCCATAGCCAATGCGCAAGAACCAAGGTCACACAAGAAGCTGAAGCACATCAAGCTACGTTTTCACGCTATTCGAGAACATGTCCAAGATGGGGACATAAAGATTTGCAAAGTACACACAGATCTGAATGTGGCGAATCCGTTGACTAAACCTCTCCCGAGGGCAAAACATGACCAGCACCAAACTGCCATGGGTGTTCGGTATATTACCATGTAATCTAGATTAGATGACTCTAGTGCAAGTGGGAGACTGTTGGAGATATGCCCTAGAGGCAATAATAAATATAGTTATTATTATATCTTTGTGTTTATGATAAATGTTTACATTCATGCTATAATAGTATTAACAAGGAAACATTGATACTTGTGTGATTTGTAAACTAAAACAGAGTCCCTAGTAAAGCCTCTTTATAATACTAGTTTGTTGGTTAATAAATGATTGTGGTTTCCCTGTCATGAACATTGAGATGTTATTAACAACAAGATCATATCGTTAGGAGAATGATATGGTGGACATACTCCTATAGATAAGTGTAGCATAAAGATCAAGTCATTTTAATAGTTCAATTACTATATGCTTTCTGATACATAGTAACCTAATTCCTTCGACCATGAGATCATGCATATCACCTTCACCAGAAGGATGCTTTGATGACATCAAACACCACACCGTAACTGGGTGGCTATAAAGGTGGCATTAAGTGTTCGGAAAGTATTGGTTGAGACACATGGATCAAGAGTGGGATTTGTCCATCCATATGACGGATAGATATACTCTGGGCCCTCTCGGTGGAATGTCATCCAATTAGCTTGCAAGCATGTGACTGGCTCACAAGGGATCACATATCATGGGAACAAGAAAAGAGTACTTATCGGTAACAAGGTTGAACTAGGTATGCAGAGATACCGACGATCATAACCTCGGATAAGTAAACTATCGTGAGACAAAGGGAAATTGGTATCGTATGTAAGTGGTTCATTCGATCGCAAAGTAATCTTAGAAATATGTGGGAGCCATATGAATTTCCAGATTCCTCTATTGGTTATTGTTCGGAGAAGTGTCTCGATCATGTTCGCATAATTCACAAACCGTAGGGAGACACACTTAAGGATTCGACGTTGTTTGAGTAGTTATGGAATGATGAGTAAGAGACCGAATGTTGTTAGGAGTCTCGGATGGGATACGGGATATCATGAGGAGATCCGGAATGGTTCGGAGAATAAGATTCATATAAGGAAAGTCCTGTTTCGGGGTTGGAGAATGGTTCCGGTGTTTTCATCGGGAATGTTCTAGAAGGTTCCGGAATGTCTGGCACTCCGGAGGGGAAGGGTACATGAATGTGTCATATCAAGTTTGAATGATTGCATCATGTACTAGGTGTCATCGCTGAACAAAATAAAGGGTTTAATCAAATCCTAGTTTGAAAAGTCAAACGCCAATTTGAAAAGTCAAACGGCTATTTTGTGAGGTGGAGGGGAAGTAGGAAACCTACTTGGGGAGGAGTTCCTCCCCTCCACCGCCGGCCCACTTGGGATCCGATTTGGGGAGGGACTCCCCTCCCCTTGGCAGGCGCCTCCCACCTATAAAAGGAGGGGCAGGGCTGCCCCTCCTGTTGGAGATATGCCCTAGAGGCAATAATAAATATAGTTATTATTATATCTTTGTGTTTATGATAAATGTTTATATTCATGCTATAATAGTATTAACAAGGAAACATTAATACTTGTGTGAATTGTAAACTTAAATTGAAGTCCCTAGTATAGCCTCTATACTTCACTAGCTTGTTGGTTAATAGATGATTGTGGTTTCCCTATCATGAACATTGAGATGTTATTAACAACAAGATCATATCGTTAGGAGAATGATATGGTGGACATACTCCTATAGATAAGCGTAGCATAAAGATCAAGTCATTTCAATAGTTCAATTGCTATATGCTTTCTGATACATAGTAACCTAATTCCTTCGACCATGAGATCATGCATATCACCTTTACTGGATGGATGCTTTGATGTCATCAAACACCACACCGTAACAGGGTGGCTATAAAGGTGGTATTGAGTGTTCGGAAAGTATTAGTTGAGACACATGGATCAAGAGTGGGATTTGTCCATCCATATGACGGATAGATATTCTCTGGGCCCTCTCGGTGAAATGTCATCCAATTAGCTTGCAAGCATGTGACTGGGTCACAAGGGATCACATATCACGGGAACGAGAAAAGAGTACTTATCAGTAACGAGGTTGAACTAGGTATACAGAGATACCGACGATCATAACCTCGGATAAGTAACATATCGTGAGACAAAGGGAAATTGGTATCGTATGTAAGTGGTTCATTCGATCGCAAAGTAATCGTAGAAATATGTGGGAGCCATATGAATTTCCAGATTCCTCTATTGGTTATTGTTCGGAGAAGTGTCTCGATCATGTCCGCATAATTCACGAACCGTAGGGAGACACACTTAAGGATTCGACGTTGTTTGAGTAGTTATGGTATTATGAGAAAGAGACCGAATGTTGTTCGGAGTCTCGGATGGGATCCGAGATATCACGAGGTGATCCGGAATGGTCCGGAGAATAAGATTCATATAAGGAAAGTCCCGTTTCGGAGTTGGGGAATGGTTCCGGTGTTTTCATCAGGAACATTCTAGAAGGTCCCGGAATGTCCGGCACTCCGGAGGGGGAAAGGGGGTACATGAATGTGTCATTGCATGTTGGAATGATTGCATCATGTACTAAGTGTTCTCGCTGTCCGAAATAAAGGGTTAATTCAAATCCTAAATTGAAAAGTCAAACTGCCAGTTTTCGGTCAAACTGCCAGTTTTCGGAAAGAGGAGAAAGAGGAGGAGAGGTGGAGGCCGAGTTGGAGGAGGGTTCCTCCCCTTGGCCGGCGCACCTCCCAAGGCCGAGTTGGGGAGGAACTCCTCCCCTTGGCCGCCGGCCCTCCCACCTATAAAGGGAGGGGCAGGGCTCCCCTCTCTACACAACACAAGTTTCCTATCCTCTAAACTAAACCCTAGATCTAGACCCCGGTTTAGAGCTATTCGGTTTAGAGCCTTCTAATTGGTTTAGAGCCCTCTAATTGGTGTGTCTAATTACTAGACCACTAATAGCCTCTCTCATAAGCTCCACCATACTCGCACCGGCTTAAGGCGAAGCCCTGCGGGATCTCCCCTCTACCTCCGGTACCACGCCGTTGTGCTGCCGGAATCGCGAGGAGAGTGCTACAACCTCCGCTGCCTGCTGGAACAAGGGAGAGGAAGGTCTTCGTCGAGTACCGAACGTGTGACCGACTGCGGGGGCGCTGCTGGAACGTGGCGCCGGAAGGATCGTCTACGCGATCTTGAGATCGGAAAGAGTACGACTACATCACCCACGAGAATCTGCTCTCGTTAAACACTTTGGAATCTTCGAGGGTGAGTTATTCCATCGACTCGTTGCTACAATCTAGTAGATAGATCTTGGCTTGTTTGTTTGTATGCGATAGAAAATTTTTGTTTTCCATGCTACGAACCCCTACAGTGGTATCAGAGCCGTGTCTATATGTAGATCTGTTGCACGAGTAGAACACAATGGTCATTGTGGGCGTTGATGCTTTTATTGTAGATTGCTTTTTGTGTACTTTGCATCTTGCGGTATGTTGGGATGAAGCGGCCCGGGCTAACCTTACATGACATCGTTCATGAGACTTGCTCCACGCTTGACATGCAACTCGTTTTGCATAAGTGGCTTTGCGGGTGCCTGTTTCTCCTAGCATAGTAAAGATCCAATTTACAACGGGTGATCAACAATGCTAGTATCAATGTTGTGGTTCTTGTTCGTAAGTTAGAACGACACTTATGGAAAGCCCCAAACCACGTAAAATATGCAAAGAAAGTAGAAGCGTCTAACTTTGTTTTGCAGGGGTGTGCAGTGATGTGATATGGCCATGATTGTGATTATATTTGATGTATGCAATGTTCCTTATTGTAAGTTGGCAACCGGCAGGAGCCATATGGTTGTCTTTAATTTCTGTTAAGACCTGCGTGTCTATTCAAAATAGTTGTAATAGTTGAAGCTGGTGGACGACAACCATGGAGAAGCGTCATTGACCTTGATGCTATGCCGGTGATGATGGAGATCATGTTCGTGCTTGAAGATGGAGATCGGAAGCACAAAGAAGAAAGGCCATATCATATCACATATTATGAATTGCATGTGATGTTAATCCTTTATGCATCTTGTATTGCTTAGTAGACGACGGTAGCATTATAAGATGATCCCTCATGCACATAAATTTCAAGTCTAAAGTGTTCGCCCTTAGTTAGCACCGTTGCTAAAGCTTGTTGCTTCGAAGCACCACGTGATGATCGGGTGTCTTTGATTCCACGGGTGAATACAACGTAAGCAAGCCAGATTTGCTTATGCGGTAGCTAAGGTTTGATCTTGACGAGCCTAGCATGTACAGACATGGCCTCAGGAACACGGATCGCCGAAAGGTAAAGCATGAATCATATAGCAGATATGATGAACATGTCGATTGTTCGCCATTGAAAACTATATCAACTCTCGTGATGATCGGTGTTGATGTAGTGGATTTGGTTCATGTGATCACTAAAACAATGTGAGGGATGTTGTTTTGAGTGGGAGTTCACCTAGTTTAATTTCATTAATTAATTTGAACTCAATTTGTCATAAACTTAGTCTAAACTATTGCAAATATGTTGTAGATCAATGGCAGCCCCTACCATCAATTTTAATGCGTTCCTAGAGAAAGAAAAGTTGAAAAACAATGGAAGCAACTTCGCGGATTGGTTCCGCAATTTGAGGATTGTCCTCACAGCTGGTAATTTGACCTATGTGCTGGATGCACCGCTAGGTGACCCACCTGCAGCTGATGCTACCGATGAAGTAAAGAATGTTTACCTTGCTCGGAAGAATCAGTACTCCATAGTTCAGTGTGCTATCTTGTATGGTTTAGAATCGGAGCTTCAGAAAAGGTTTGAAGAGTCAGACCCATATGATATTGTCGAGGATCTCAAATTAATTTTTGAGACTCATGCGGCAATTGAAAGTTATGAAGCTTCTGAAAAGTTCTTTAACTGCAAGATGGAAGAGGGTAGCTCCGTCAGTGAGCATGTGCTTAAAATGTCTGGGCACGCAAACAAACTTCAAAGCTTGGGTATAGTGATTCCTAATACTTTGGGAGTTTACCGCATCCTCCAATCACTACCACCAAGTTACAAGAACTTTGTGATGAACTACAACATGCAGAACATGAACAAAGAGTTGCCAGAACTATTTGCTATGTTAAAGTCTGCAGAAGTGGAGATCAAGAAAGAGCACCAAGTGTTGATGGTCAATAAGACCACCAAATTCAAGAAAGGCAAGTCTAAGCAGAAGGGACACTTCAAGAAGGGTGGTAAGCAAGTTACCATGCCGACGAAGAGGACCAAGGCTGGACCTAAGCCTAATACTGAGTGCTTTTACTGCAAAGGGGAAGGTCACTGGAAACGGAATTGCCCAAAGTACTTGGCGGATTTGAAGAACGGAAACATCAAGAAGAAAGGTATATTTGATATACATATTATTGATGTGTATTTCACTAGTATTCGTAGTAGTGCCTGGGTATTTGATACTGGTTCGGTTGCTCATATTTGTAACTCGAAACAGGAGCTGCAGAATAAACGAAAGCTAGCGAAGAACGAGGTGACGATGCGCGTGGGAAACGGATCAAAGGTTGATGTGATCGCGGTCGGCACGCTACCTCTTCATCTACCATCGGGATTAGTTTTATACTTAAATAATTGTTATTTGGTGCCTGCGTTGAGCATGAACATTATATCTGGATCTTGTTTATTGCGAGACGGTTACTTGTTTAAATCCGAGAATAATGGTTGTTCGATTTATATGAGTAATATGTTTTATACACATGCACCTTTGATAGATGGTCTATTCATATTGAATCTCGATAGTGGAAATACACATATTAATAACATTGAAGCTAAACGTTTGAAATCAAGCGATAACTTGACCTATATGTGGCACTGTCGTCTTGGTCACATTGGAGTGAAGCGTATGAAGAAACTCCATTCCGATGGACTTCTTGAATCACTTGATTTTGAATCACTTGAAAGATGCGAAGCATGTCTGATGGGTAAAATGACTAAGACTCCATTTTCTGGTATGATGGAGCGAGCTACAGACTTATTGGAAATCATACATACCGATGTGTGTGGTCCAATGAGTGTAGCATCGCGCAGTGGTTATCGTTATGTTCTTACCTTCACAGATGACTTGAGTAGATATGGGTATATCTATTTCATGAAACATAAGTCCGAAACTTTCGAGAAGTTTAAGGAGTTTCAAAGTGAGGTAGAGAATCAACGTAACAAGAAGATTAAATTTCTACGTTCTGATCGTGGAGGTGAATATCTAAGTTACGAGTTTGGTGAGCATTTGAAGAAATGTGGAATACTTTCGCAGTTGACACCGCCGGGAACACCACAGCGTAATGGTGTGTCTGAACGTCGTAATCGAACTCTCTTAGATATGGTTCGTTCTATGATGTCACTTACAGATTTACCGCTATCATTTTGGGGTTATGCATTAGAAACAGCCGCATTCACTTTAAATAGGGCACCATCTAAATCCGTTGAAACGACACCGTATGAATTATGGTTTGGGAAGAAACCTAAATTGTCGTTCCTTAAAGTTTGGGGATGCGAAGCCTATGTAAAGAAGTTACAGCCGGACAAGCTTGAACCCAAAGCGGAAAAATGCGTCTTCATAGGATACCCGAAGGAAACTATTGGGTATACCTTCTATCATAGATCCGAAGGCAAAATCTTCGTTGCTAAGAATGGATCCTTTCTAGAGAAGGAATTTCTCTCGAAAGAAGTGAATGGAAGGAAAGTAGAACTCGACGAGGTTGTCGAACCTTCTCTCGAAATTGCGAGTAGCGCAGCACCGGAAGAAGTTCCTGTGGTGCCTGCACCAATAAGAGAGGAAGCTAATGATGGTGATCATGAAACTTCGGTCGAAGTTGCTACAGAGCCTCGGAGGTCAACGAGAACTCGTACCACTCCAGATTGGTATGATTCCGTTATGAATGTCATGGTGGTGGACAACACCAATGACCCCGAGACATATGAGGAAGCAATGATGAGCCCAGATTCCAATAAATGGCAAGAAGCCATGAAATCCGAGATTGGATCCATGTACGAAAACCAAGTATGGACTTTGGTAGACTTACCGGATGGCCGAAAGGCTGTCGAGAACAAATGGATTTTCAAGAAGAAAACAGATGCTGATGGTAATGTTACTGTCTATAAAGCTCGACTTGTCGCAAAAGGGTTTCGACAAATTCAAGGAGTTGACTACGATGAGACTTTCTCACCAGTAGCGAAGCTAAAGTCTGTGAGGATTATGTTAGCAATCGCTGCATATTATGATTATGAGATATGGCAGATGGATGTCAAAACAGCATTCCTCAATGGAGACATTGATGAAGAGTTGTATATGATGCAACCCAAAGGTTTTGTCGATCCTAAAGATGCTAACAAGGTATGCAAACTTCAACGGTCCATCTATGGATTGAAGCAAGCATCCCGAAGTTGGAATCAACGTTTTGATAAGGTAATCAAAAGTTTTGGTTTTATACAAACTTATGGAGAAGCTTGTATTTACAAGAAAGTGAGTGGGAGCTCTGTAGCATTCTTAATACTGTATGTGGATGACATATTGTTGATTGGGAATGATGTAGACCTTCTTAATAGTGTCAAAGAGTATTTGAATAATAGTTTTTCAATGAAGGATCTTGGCGAAGCAGCTTACATATTAGGCATAAAGATTTATAGAGATAGATCGAAACGCCAAATATCATTGTCACAAAGTACATATTTGGACAAAGTTCTAAAGAGGTTTGGAATGGAAGATAGCAAGAAAGGGTTCTTGCCCATGTTGCCCAATACGACCTTGAGTAAAACTCAAAGTCCGACATCGGCAGAAGATAGAGAAAGAATGAGTAAGACTCCCTATGCTTCAGCCATAGGATCTCTAATGTATGCCATGCTATGTACTAGACCCGACATTGCATATGCTGTTAGTTTAACTAGCAGATATCAAAGTGATCCAGGAGTGGATCATTGGACAGCGGTCAAAAACATCCTTAAGTACTTGAGAAGAACTAAGGATATGGTTCTTTCTTATGGAGGTGATGAACAGCTCGTTGTTAATGGTTACACCGATGCTAGTTGGAACACTGATCCGGATGATTCTAAATCACAATCTGGATACGTATTTATTTTGAATGGTGCAGCAGTTAGCTGGAGGAGTGCAAAGCAAAGCGTTGTGGCGAGATCTTCAACTGAATCGGAATACATAGCTGCTTCGGAGGCTTCACAAGAAGCGATATGGATGAAAGAGTTCATTACAGAGCTGGGTGTGGTTCCTAGTGCGCTGGACCCAATGTCTATCTACTGTGATAACATGGGCGCCATAGCCAATGCGCAAGAACCAAGGTCACACAAGAAGCTGAAGCATATCAAGCTACGTTTTCACGCTATTCGAGAACATATCCAGGATGGGGATATAAAGATTTGCAAAGTACACACAGATCTGAATGTGGCGGATCCGTTGACTAAACCTCTCCCGAGGGCAAAACATGACCAACACCAAACTGCCATGGGTGTTCGGTATATTACCATGTAATCTAGATTAGATGACTCTAGTGCAAGTGGGAGACTGTTGGAGATATGCCCTAGAGGCAATAATAAATATAGTTATTATTATATCTTTGTGTTTATGATAAATGTTTATATTCATGCTATAATAGTATTAACAAGGAAACATTAATACTTGTGTGAATTGTAAACTTAAATTGAAGTCCCTAGTATAGCCTCTATACTTCACTAGCTTGTTGGTTAATAGATGATTGTGGTTTCCCTATCATGAACATTGAGATGTTATTAACAACAAGATCATATCGTTAGGAGAATGATATGGTGGACATACTCCTATAGATAAGCGTAGCATAAAGATCAAGTCATTTCAATAGTTCAATTGCTATATGCTTTCTGATACATAGTAACCTAATTCCTTCGACCATGAGATCATGCATATCACCTTTACTGGATGGATGCTTTGATGTCATCAAACACCACACCGTAACAGGGTGGCTATAAAGGTGGTATTGAGTGTTCGGAAAGTATTGGTTGAGACACATGGATCAAGAGTGGGATTTGTCCATCCATATGACGGATAGATATTCTCTGGGCCCTCTCGGTGAAATGTCATCCAATTAGCTTGCAAGCATGTGACTGGGTCACAAGGGATCACATATCACGGGAACGAGAAAAGAGTACTTATCAGTAACGAGGTTGAACTAGGTATACAGAGATACCGACGATCATAACCTCGGATAAGTAACATATCGTGAGACAAAGGGAAATTGGTATCGTATGTAAGTGGTTCATTCGATCGCAAAGTAATCGTAGAAATATGTGGGAGCCATATGAATTTCCAGATTCCTCTATTGGTTATTGTTCGGAGAAGTGTCTCGATCATGTCCGCATAATTCACGAACCGTAGGGAGACACACTTAAGGATTCGACGTTGTTTGAGTAGTTATGGTATTATGAGAAAGAGACCGAATGTTGTTCGGAGTCTCGGATGGGATCCGAGATATCACGAGGTGATCCGGAATGGTCCGGAGAATAAGATTCATATAAGGAAAGTCCCGTTTCGGAGTTGGGGAATGGTTCCGGTGTTTTCATCAGGAACATTCTAGAAGGTCCCGGAATGTCCGGCACTCCGGAGGGGGAAAGGGGGTACATGAATGTGTCATTGCATGTTGGAATGATTGCATCATGTACTAAGTGTTCTCGCTGTCCGAAATAAAGGGTTAATTCAAATCCTAAATTGAAAAGTCAAACTGCCAGTTTTCGGTCAAACTGCCAGTTTTCGGAAAGAGGAGAAAGAGGAGGAGAGGTGGAGGCCGAGTTGGAGGAGGGTTCCTCCCCTTGGCCGGCGCACCTCCCAAGGCCGAGTTGGGGAGGAACTCCTCCCCTTGGCCGCCGGCCCTCCCACCTATAAAGGGAGGGGCAGGGCTCCCCTCTCTACACAACACAAGTTTCCTATCCTCTAAACTAAACCCTAGATCTAGACCCCGGTTTAGAGCTATTCGGTTTAGAGCCTTCTAATTGGTTTAGAGCCCTCTAATTGGTGTGTCTAATTACTAGACCACTAATAGCCTCTCTCATAAGCTCCACCATACTCGCACCGGCTTAAGGCGAAGCCCTGCGGGATCTCCCCTCTACCTCCGGTACCACGCCGTTGTGCTGCCGGAATCGCGAGGAGAGTGCTACAACCTCCGCTGCCTGCTGGAACAAGGGAGAGGAAGGTCTTCGTCGAGTACCGAACGTGTGACCGACTGCGGGGGCGCTGCTGGAACGTGGCGCCGGAAGGATCGTCTACGCGATCTTGAGATCGGAAAGAGTACGACTACATCACCCACGAGAATCTGCTCTCGTTAAACACTTTGGAATCTTCGAGGGTGAGTTATTCCATCGACTCGTTGCTACAATCTAGTAGATAGATCTTGGCTTGTTTGTTTGTATGCGATAGAAAATTTTTGTTTTCCATGCTACGAACCCCTACACCTCCTAGCACACAAGTTGCCCCCTCTAAACCCTAACCCTAGCCACCGCCGCCCTCCATAGCCGTCGCCGCCTAGGGCACTCGCCGCCGCCTAGGGCAAACCCTAGCCGCTGGCCTTGCCTCCTCCTTGGTGCGTCTAAACCCTAGATCGCCGAGGATCTCTCTCATAGTCCACCATACTCGCTCCGGCTTAAGGCGAAGCCCTGCGAGATCTCCCCTCTACTTCCGGTACCACGCCGTTGTGCTGCCGGAATCGTGAGGAGAGTGCTACAACCTTCGCTGCCTGCTGGAACAAGGGAGAGGAAGGTCTTCGTCGAGTACCGAACATGTGACCGACTGCGGAAGCGCTGCCGGAGCGCAGCGCCGGAAGGATCGTCTACGCGATCTTGAGATCGGAAAGAGTACGACTACATCACCCACGAGAATCCGCTCTTGTTAAACACTTTGGAATCTTCGAGGGTGAGTTATTCTATCGACTCGTTGCTAGAATCTAGTAGATAGATATTGGCTTGTTTGTTTGTATGCGGTAGAAATTTTTTGTTTTCCATGCTACGAAACCCTACAATCTCACCAAGGATTGGATGGGCCTTGCCTTCATCGATCTTGAAGCTTGGCCGGTGCTTTCTATCCACTCATGGTGGTTCATCATGACGAATCGCAAAGACTTAATGTCTATGGCAGTTCTTACGTCTTGAAAATTTTGGAACGAGCCTGCAACTCCCGGTCTTGAAAAATAAGCGCTCTCCAGAAACAACCTTTTATAGATGGAGAATCTCATGTTTTGTGAGACAGGGGAATGACATTTAATGACTTGAACCCTGTGTTTCGACCAATTAATGAAGTAGTAGATGTACTATAGCTAGGACCCACCCCACATGGTCGGTGTGATCGCCCCGTCTGTCGGCTGTTTTTGTCGCCACTGTCTCCCTGCCCGCACTTTTCCACCTCGTTCGTCTCGTACTCTCGCCCTCGCCAGTCGACGGCGTACACGAGGAGCACCGCCGCCATGGCCGACGATCCTTACCGTCGGTGGGATATGGAGGCGCCTGATTATGGTATGTTTCTCCTATACTTTTTGTTCGATTCTGCTGCTTTAGCTTGTCCGCATCAGTGGATTTAGCTAGGGTTCTTGGTAGCGACCGTTTAGCTAGGGTTCTTGGATACCATGGTCAGGTGATGGCCATGATCAGGGTAATAGGCCAGATAGCCTTCCTACAGTGTTTTGTGTGGTCAGATTGTTGTTCATCATGCAAAAGTTGGCCTCCCCCTGTCTTGGCATCGATCATGTCTTGGCATCGATTTCTAGAAAATTAATGGTGTTGAACCACTTTGGGGCATGTTGATATTGTTTTGTAAGTTGTTTCAGATGTTAGAGATGTCGATGGATAGTGCCATGTTTTTGCCATGTTTTCAGATTCAGAGAAGGTGGTCTTTTTCTGAATTTTATGCAGCAAAAAATTCTGCCCTGTTTTCAGATTCAGAGAAGGTGGTATTTTTCTAAATTTTGTGCAGCAAAGATACAGATATATAGCAGTGCTTGTTATTATATATTTGTTCTTGGGTGTGATCTATGTGTGATTTGGTGTGCATAAAAGGTTCTTTTTTGTATTACAGTTAACTGAATTTGTGCTTGACTGAATTTGTGCACTGTAGTGGACTGAATTTAGCAGCGAAGTTCATTTATTTGATGAATTTTGTACTGCAATGCAGGTGGTGACCCATACAATTTACATTGGCAATTGATCATAATGGATTCTTTCTGTGGATTGGAAGGTTCTATAGATTATGTGGAGGGGACAGTTGAATTTTTTGGCAATTGCAGATGTGATGCATGGTCACTGCTATGGATACATGATTTTATAGTCCAGCTAGGGTGTGTGATAACTAAGAGGTTAAGTTTGTATTGGTGTTTACCTGGGAGAGAACTCAAAGATGGTGTGATTGTGTGCATTGAGGAAGATGCTAATATTGTGTCAATGATTGTAGCTGCCAAGAAGCACAAGAAGTTGCAAGGTTTAGTTGATCATGGAAATTTTCTCAAGGGGATCAGGCCAGATGTAATTCTCAATCCAAGGCAGCACCCATCAGATGGCAATGTTCAGAGTGGTAGTGCACTGGAGCAGCCAACAGTTGAGAAAGAGAAGAGTGCTATTATTTGGGAAGAAGATGATGAATAAGATGGCCATGGAAGTGCTAGTAGAGTGTCAAAGAGGTCCAGGGTACAGGAACTTGCCATGGAAGAGTATGAAGAAGTAGGAGAAGATACAAATTTAGATTTCTATGACAATGAGTATGATGCAGAAAATGGTGATGATGACATTTGGGAAGCAATAGTTGACAGGGATGTGAATGATCATGATGAAATGGTGGAAATGGTTGAAGAAGAGGATGATGCAGGGTAGCAATATGGAGAGCTCAATCTGACAAAAGAACAAGAGGAGGAGTTGAAGTATAGATTTCAAATGTCCAATGCAGAAGTTGACACGAAGGTACCACAATTCAAGGTTGGCATGGTCTTTTCTTACATAGGAGAGCTAAGGAAAGCAATCAAAGCATATAGCATAAATGAAAGAGTGAACCTCCACAAAATTAGAAATGAGAAAGCAAGAATTAATGATGTGTGTGTTAGAAAGTGTTCAACATGTGTGTGCACATGGTTCCTAAAGACATCAAAGGATACCAGGACATAAGCAATGATAGTGAGACAATATTGTGGTGCACATAAGTGTGAAAGAGTTTGGGAGATAAAGGAACCGACATCATCTTTTCTAGCAGAGTACTTCATCGATGAATTCAGAGACAACCAGAAGATGGATTTACCAACTTTTGCAACTAAAATCCAGAGAAAGTTCAACTTGACTGCCAACATATGGAAATTAAGAAGAGCAAGAAAGTAGGCTCTGACCAATATACATGGTGATGAGGCACAACAGTTCAATTTGTTGTGTGACTATGGCCATGAACTGCGGACAAAAAACCCTGGCTCAAATTTTTCCTTACCACAAATTAGTCCACAAAAGATGGAGAAGTTAAGGAGCATTTGGCTACACTATATTGGTCATATGTTGCATGCAAAAGGGGATTTCTTGAAGGGTGTAGGCCTTTTATTTGTATAGATGGTTATCACACAAAAACAAGGTATAAGGGGATTTTGCTAATAGCAGTGGGTATTGATCCCAATGATTCCATCTACCCACTAGCATTTGGGGTTGTTGAAGTGGAATGTACTAGTTTTTGGGAGTGGTTATTAACCACATTGAGAGATGACTTGGGAATCACCAATAGATCCACATTCACAATAACGAGTGAAAAACAGAAGGGCCTCATTAAGGCAGTGAAGCAAGTGCTCCCAGATTCTGAGCATAGATTTTGTGTCAGGCATTTGTACCAAAACTTTCACAAGAAGCACAAAGGGTAGAAACTCAAGAATGATCTATGGAGCATAGCAAGGGCAACCAACATACCTCGGTGGAAGCTAAGGATGGACAAATTGAAGGCAGACAATGAGGAAGCATTTGCTTGGGTTGAAGAATCACAACCAAATACATGGATTAAAGCATTCTTCAACGATTTCCCAAAATGTGATATGCTTTTGAACAACCATTCTGAAGTGTTCAATAGCTACATTTTAGAGGGAAGGGCCATGCCGCTAGAGAATGCGTTCTACAAGATCATGCATAGGATTGTTACTAAAAATAAGGAATTTGGAGATTGGCCTGGCATCGTTTGTCCCAAAATCAAGAAGAAATTAGAAAAATACACTGACTGGAGCGGGAACTGTCCTATCGAAAGTGCTGGTGGAGGGGTGTTCAAAGTGAGTTCATAAGAAGTAGAAGGTGGCTACATTGTTGATCTTCAAAGTAAGGACATGTGACTGTAAGAAATGGCAGCTAAGTGGGATACCTTTTCATCATGTTATTGCTTGCTGCAGAGAGGACATAATTAACCCTGAAAAATTTATGCATAGATGCTACTCCATTTACACATACAAGAAGGCATATGCACATTACTTGTATCCACTGAGATCTAGATGCCATTGGGAGAAGACGAATGGAGTGGTTGTAGACCCACCACTATTTACCAAAGTAATGAGGAGGCCTAAAAAGAACAGAAAGAAAACACTAGAGGAGGTAGAAAAAATGGTGCGAAGACTCTTACTAGGGTTGGCCTGACAATGCATTGTTCTATATGTGGAAATGCAGACCACAATAAGAAAGGGCATGCCAAATACATGGAAAGTAATTCCAATGTACAAGAGAATGGAGATGACAGTGATGGAGATCAACCTGACCATTCACACATTCTCCAGGTTTGCAATGTCAATATGAACTTTTACCATCATATATACTGCTGTCAATATGATTTTTACATGAATTTCTTGTTTACACTGCACATTATCCCCCAGAATCCTAGACATGCCAATGATCCAAGCAATCAACCCCACATGATGGTATATAGGATGGGCTAGGAGGTTGTCTTCTTGAACACTACCAATAGTCAAAGGTTTATGGCTTTATCTTATTCAGTTTATATTGTTTCATTATTGTAGGAGACTCCTTTTGTACCATTACAGAGGGAAACTAGCCCATTGTCTGAGGATAGTGCATTTGTTGTTGATGCAAGAGATACAATGCCAGCTAGGACAGGAAGAGTGACTACTGCTCTTGCAAGAGGGATCTTGAGGGGAAGAGGAAGAGGAAGAGTGCCCACTGCAGAAAGAGAGAGTGCAAATGTTAAAAGAGATAGTGCAGCAGCTGAATGGGGGAGGGGCAAGATTGCAGCAAAAGCTAGAGGGAGAGGGGCAGGAAGGAAGGGCAAAGTTATCAAGAAGGCAGATGCACGTAAAGCAACCAGTTCAATAGCAAGAACAAGGAAAAAGGGGATATAAAAATGGCCCTAGATTTGGTGATGAGCATGAACAAAGACTAGCCAGCCTATATTTGAATGAATCAATCCTTGAACAAACCCAAGAGGAGGTTGTTGTTACTCAAAATGCACCTATTTGATTTCCCTTGTTGTCTAGCAGTTGCATTTTTTGGGTTAGTTCATATGTGAACTTGGGTACTGTAAGCCATAGTTCATGAGTTACATGGCATTAATTATGGTTGGATGAACTGTAATTTTGGATGTTTCAATGTCTGATATAAAAACACAACATCTTTCATATTTACCAAAAGGCTGTAAATTACATACTGCTAAAACTACTCCATGTGCAAAAGGCAACTACACTCCTTCTTCTTCTCTGACCCCGAAGCCAACTATACTTCTTCTTCTTATTCTTCTTCTCTGAACCTGAAGCCAACTACACCAGCCAGAACACTACTTCTCTGAACTACATAAAACCAAAAGGCTACTTCTCCCAACTACCTACATTGCTAAAACTAAACTGCTACACTACTTCTCTAAACCACACTTACTTCTTGCAGCGGCGACCAGGAATGTGAAGACCTGTCACTCCTAGAACCATTGAAAGGGCATGTATGCCCTCATGTGTGGTTTTGGTAATTAATGACAATTTCTATGGATGATACGTCGGAAACGTATCTATAATTTTTGATGTTCCATGATTGTTTACTATATACTTTACTTTGCTTTGTCCACACTTTGAGGTGTTTTTATATGTTTTCTGGTACTAACCTATTAACAAGTTGCCAGAGTGCCAGTTACCTGTTTTCTTCTGTTTTTGGTTCCAGAAAGGCAGAAAATCAATATTCTCGGAATTGGACGGGACAAAAGCCAAAGTCAATATTTTACTGTGGGGAACACCGAAGCCAGAATACAAGACGGGGGAGGCTCACCAGGGGGCCACACCCCCTGGCCGCACGGGTGGGCCCACCCTGCGCATGGGGGGGGTGCAGCCACCCTGGTGGCCCTCCTGCATCGCCTATTCGCCTATAAAGTCCCCCCGATGCCAAAACCCTAGACACCCGACCAATATTCCACGAAACCGTCTGTAGCCACCACCATCGTCCCTAGATCGGAGGGGATCTAAAGCGATTCCCGGCACCCTGTCGAAGAGGAGATCATCCCGGAGGCCTTCTTCTTCATCATGCCAGCCTCCGGTATGAAGCGTGAGTAGTTCCACCTTAGACTATGGGTCCATGTAGTAGCTAGATGGTTGTATATCCTCCTTGTGCTTTCATGTATAGATCTTGTGAGCTCCGTTCATGATCAAGATCTAATCTATTTGTAATCATGCATGTTTTGTTTGCGGGGATCCGATGGATATTGAGATTACTATGTTATATTGATTAATGGTTTTGTCTTATTGATTCTATCATGTCTGTGTTGTTTGTGATCTTGCATGCTCTCCGTTGTTAGTAGCTATCTTGGCCAAGTAGTTGCTAGTGACTCCAAGAGGGGGTATTTATGCTCGATAGTGGGTTCATGCCTCTATTTTCCAAGGGAAGTGACAGAAATCTCTATGGTTATAGATGTGATGTTTCCACTAGGGAGAAAACAACGGTCTCTTGTTCATGGAACGAGTGGATTGTTTACCTTACACACTTTTCTTAAAGCAGTTGTCTGTTGCTTGCAACTTGATACTGGAGGGGGTTCGGATGATAACCTGAAGGTGGACTTCTAGTCATAGATACAGTTGGATGGCGGTATATGTATATTGTTGTATTGCCCAATCGAATCTCATAGGATATTTGTGTCTAGTATTGCATTGTTATGCCTTGCTCAGTCCTGTCAATTGCCCTGCTGTAATTTGTTTACCCAGCATGCCATGTTTGTTCATCTAAGGAGAACACATCTAGTGAACTATGGACGCTGGTCCAATCTAAACCATTGATACATCTTCCATTGTTACTGTTTACTTGCTACAAACCATCATCACCTTCCACACCATATAGTTAATCCTTTGTTACAGCAACTGGTGAGATTGACAACCTCACTATTCGTTGGGGCAAAGTCTTGAGTTTGTGTTGTGCAGGTTTCCATGTTGCTTGTAACACCTTTGAGATGTTTCCTTCGTCCTACTGGTTCGATAACCCTGGTTTCTTACTGAGGGAAAATTTGACGTTGTGCTGCATCATACCTTGCTCTTGGGGTTTCCCGATGAAGTGCTCCACATCAATGCAGCACCATCAAGCTTTTCTGGCGCTGTTGCCGTGGAGGCTAAGGACATCTTCACAAGAGGAGTCCTCCTCAACCTTTATATTTAATTTGTTTTTTGTTTGCTTAGTTTCTTTTGCTTGGTTTTGTTTGCCTCTTTTTATCAAAAACTCAAAAAAATTAGTCTAGTTTGGTTTGCTTTCTCTTATCAAAAACACAAAAAATGAGTTCCTGCCCTAGTTGCTACCATGTTTGGTTTTGGTCCTATCTCTCTGACACCTATGGAAGAGATCTTTGCTTTCAAACAAAAAGGTGAAGAGAGTTTTAAAGAAGGTTGGTCTAAAATCTCTCCTTTACAAAGGGAAACTGAGCCTAAGATGAGTCTTAGCTTGGTTATTAACAGTTTCTACCACGGTATTGCTCTTTGTTATATATATGCTTTGGATGCTGTGGCTGAGAAGGATATTTTTCTATGTACCAAGGATGAAGCTTTTAATGCCATAAAGAAATTGATTGTGATTTATAATACTCCTGGAAAGTCTGATTCCTCTTTCATATATATTTTTGCTAGGTTGAACACTCTTGAGTCTAGTACTGCTGCTTTGAACAGTTGCTATCACACACTTACGGAGTACCATAATTATGTTCCAATGAATTCTGAGCCTTCAAAGTGGTTTCCCACAATCAAAGTCACTATAAATAGTGCAACTTTTGATGCTCGTTGTGATATCATGTCTGAATTTTGCCTTATGCCTAAAGATATTTATGAATCTTTGAGTCTTTGGAGACTTTCTAAAGAAGGAGAAGGAATATCTCTTACCAATAATGCAACTTTATTACCCATTGGAATAGCTGAAGGTGTGTTTACAAAAATCTTAGGGAAAATGGTGTCTACTGATTATCTTGTTATTGAATGTGCAGGCAAAGAACAGATTACACTTGAAAGATCGCTACTGAAACACCCTAGAGCAATAATAGATGTGGGAAAAGGCATTATGCATTTTTCTACTCTAGTAAGAAATCATATTTCCCTAAAGAAAAGAAGAAAGGTAAGAAAGGTAGGAGCAAGAGGGGTAATGCTTCCTCATTTGAAAATATTTGATTTCTTGCTTCTTGTGCCTAACTTAAAGGCGTTAAAGAAAAGTACTTGTTTGGAGATAACCCAAGAGTTTCCTTGAGTCTTGGAAGTTATTACTTCAGTAATGACCTCTCATTATCCTTTTTGTTTGCTTTTTGTGCCAAGAATTACCTCTAATGAGAGGGAAATAAGATTTGGGGAGTTGTTGTCCCGAAACAGATTTCTGTCTTCCACCATAAATATTCATGAGGAGTCTATTTAAGTCGGATTGAGCTTAAAATTTACGAATACATCCCCCAGTATGTTAGATAACTTTCGTTAGTTCAACACTTTTTGATTTGAGCAATAGAAGATTTTCAAAAAAATCGGTTTCTACCTGCTGGTCTATTTTGACAGATTTCTGCCATTATTTGCATTTGCTTCTTATTGATTCCTTTTTGGGTTCTCTTTTGGAGAATTGAGCTTTTTGAAGGAGTTGCTACAGTAGCTTGTGTTTTTAATGAAAAGTTTTTCTGTTCTAAAGCTAAACCCAAAGGTCTATTATCTTTTGAATACACTAATGTTGCTAATGAAGATTGTGTGAAGTTTTGTATGAAGAAAAAATTTCAGTTGTAGAGAGAGAATGATGTAATGAGATGAAGAATGGACAAAAGCTCAATCTTGGGGATGCCACCCCGGTGTCACCCCAAGAAATATCCAAGAGGTACAAGCGTCAAAGCTCGGGGATGCCCAAGGCATCCCCTTCTTCATCAATAAAAAGCTCAGGTCTTTCTAGACACTTCATTTTTATTGTTTCATGCTCTGTTGTGTTGTTCTTGGAGCATATTAGTTTTTGTTTGGTTTGCTTAGTTTGTTTAGTTTGCTTGAATAAAGTAGTTTGGACCCCCGTTCTTGCTGTGTTGTTTCAAATAAGTCGATTGGTGTTGGAAAGGAGTAGAAAGTTCTTGCTTGAAAGTGCAAGAGGAGCTTGCATTGACTGCGACTTAGACTTTAGCATGTCATGCTAGGTGTTGTTTTGACCTTATGCTTAGTGATTATTGCTGTATCATGTCTTGTTCCAAACAGTTGGGATTGCTTAGTGTGTCTTGAAAGAATCATGCGTTGTTTTAGCATACAAAAGCATAGTATTGTGGTTTTCTCCTTTGATGCTTTGTTTGGGTTGACTTGGCACATGCTCACACCATGTTATGACAATGAACAAGTCACCATAGCCTCTATGATCATTTAGTCTTTGACTTGTAGTACCACCCTATGCTTTGATTAGTAATGTTTTGTCACTCTGCATGATTATGGCCATTATTGCTCTCTTAGTTGGTTGCTCCAGTCTTTTGCTAGCCTCCACTTGTATGAGTAATCTCTACTCATGATTCCAACTCCCAATAAACCAAGTTATTCCAAAGTGTCCACTATAAATTCCTATGCATGGTGTGTTACACCATTCCAAGTATATTCTTGTTTTCATCTATCTTCCAATTAGAAAGTATTTTGTTATGTGAAAACTTAGTGATTAAAGCCCTCACAAACTTGATGGCACACTTTATATTCCTTTCCCCTAACAAACTTGAACCATTGTGTCATCTATGTTGTATATGCTTGCACTTATACGTTGTAATTAGCAGAACTGTGCTGTCACGGGGAACATTTTCAACATTGCACTTGTACTTTGTACACAGTTGATATCATGCTCTTTTGTCTATGGATGTCGCCGGTGTGAAATAAAGAGGGAGCTTGTAAGTCCATGGAGTTATGTATTTTGTGTTAGAGAAACGTCTGGGCCGCTATCCTAAGCCATGCCTAATCATGATGGAAACTTGCAGCATCACCATAATGAGCATTCTGTGAAGCATCCTCAATAAAAAGCTATGCACATAGTAAATAAAAAGATCACTAAGATGCTCATTGTATGTTTGCCTTGTCATTTTGGTTATGGGATAGCTCTTGTACCATGTGCAAGGGGTACCCCGTTGGCGGTTCTCTATGATACACATGTACTTACTATGACAAGAACTTACAGGTGACTAAAGTTGAGTAGCATGCGGTGCGGACCTCGTATTCAAGGGACATGAGACTGCCAACTTTTACTTTGTCAAGCATATACTCCATAGTTTGTTCACTTTAACCTTAATCACTTTAAGATGCTTATGATAGGGGCAATGAGGGCTGAAAGCTAACAAGTACCATAATTTTTGGAAGCTCTTTTTGAAACTTGAAATCCCTGCTTCCCTTTATGAAGGGCCTTTCTTTCACTATTGAGTCTCCACCTTCTACCTTTAGGCACCATTAAGAGAGCATAGTTGCCATTCTTAGTTCTATGTGCAATGTCCCAAAACTTATTGATTGGTGCATATTGATGATATTGCTTCTTCTTATGCTACCTGTACCTAGTCACTCTTATGAACTTTGAAGGTGTCCTATGCATCTATTTGCTCCTCCACGAGGGATAAGCTGAATGCCACTATGCCATGTTTTTTGTATGTGAAACAAACAAACGTTTTTCATGTTGGAGATATGCCCCAGAGGCAATAATAAATGTAGTTATTATTATATCTTTATGTTTATGATAAATGTTTACATTCATGCTATAATAGTATTAACAAGGAAACATTAATACTTGTGTGATTTGTAAACTTGATTTGAAGTCCCTAGTAAAGCCTCTATATAATACTAGCTTGTTGGTTAATAGATGATTATGGTTTCCCTATCATGAACATTGAGATGTTATTAACAACAAGATCATATCGTTAGGAGAATGATATGATGGACATACTCCTATAGATAAGCGTAGCATAAAGATCAAGTCATTTTAATAGTTCAATTGCTATATGCTTTCTGATACATAGTAATCTAATTCCTTCGACCATGAGATCATGCATATCACCTTTACCGGATGGATGCTTTGATGACATCAAACACCACACCGTAACTGGGTGGCTATAAAGGTGGCATTGAGTGTTCGGAAAGTGTTGGTTGAAACACATGGATCAAGAGTGGGATTTGTCCATCCATATGACGGATAGATATACTCTGGGCCCTCCCGGTGAAATGTCATCCAATTAGCTTGCAAGCATGTGACTGGCTCACAAGGGATCACATATCACGGAAACGAGAAAAGAGTACTTATCGGTAACGAGGTTGAACTAGGTATGCAGAGATACCGACGATCATAACCTCAGATAAGTAAACTATCGTGAGACAAAGGGAAATTGATATCGTATGTAAATGGTTCATTCGATCGCAAAGTAATCGTAGAAATATGTGGGAGCCATATGAATTTCTAGATTCCTCTATTGGTTATTGTTCGGAGAAGTGTCTCGATCATGTCCGCATAATTCACGAACCGTAGGGAGACACACTTAAGGATTCGACGTTGTTTGAGTAGTTATGGAATGATGAGAAAGAGACCGAATGTTGTTCGGAGTCTCTAATGGGATTCGGGATATCACGAGGAGATCCGAAATGGTCCGGAGAATAAGATTCATATAAGGAAAGTCCCGTTTCGGAGTTGGGGAATGGTTCCGGTGTTTTCATCGGGAATGTTCTAGAAGGTTCCGGAATGTCCGACACTCCGGAGGGGAAGGGTACATGAATGTGTTGTATCAAGTTGGTATGATTGCATCATGTACTAAGTGTCATCGCTGAACCAAATAAAGGATTAATTCAAATCCTAGTTTGAAAAGTCAAACAGCTAGTTTGAAAAGTCAAACGGCTAAATTTGGAAAGAGGAAAAGAGGAGGAAGGGGGAAACCGAGTTGGGGAGGAGTTCCCTCCTCCAACCGGTGGCGCCCACCCAAGCCGAGTTGGGGAGGGACTCCTCTCCCTCCCCTTGGCCGGCCGACCCCTCCACCTATATAAGGAGGGGCAGGGCTCCCTCCTAGAGACACACAAGATCCTCTCCTCCAAACCCTAGTACCAAGCCGCCGCCGTCTCCAAGCCGCCGCCGGCCCTAGGGCACTCGCCGCCGCCGCCTAGGTGAAACCCTAGCCACCGGCACTAGCCCCTCCTCGGCGTGTCTAAACCCTAGATCGTCGAGGGACTCTCTCATACTCCACCATACTCGCTCCGGCTTAAGGCGAAGCCCTGCGAGATCTCCCCTCTACTTCCGGTACCACGCCGTTGTGCTGCCGGAATCGCGAGGAGAGTGCTACAACCTCCGCTGCCTGCTGGAACAAGGGAGAGGAAGGTCTTCGTCGAGTACCGAACGTGTGACCGACTGCGGGAGCGCTGCCGGAACGCAGCGCCGGAAGGATCGTCTACGCGATCTTGAGATCGGAAAGAGTACGACTACATCACCCACGAGAATCCGCTCTCGTTAAACACTTTGGAATCTTCGAGGGTGAGTTATTCTATCGACTCGTTGCTACAATCTAGTAGATAGATCTTGGCTTGTTTGTTTGTATGCGGTAGAAATTTTTTGTTTTCCATGCTACGAAACCCTACAGTGGTATCAGAGCCGTGTCTATATGTAGATCTGTTGCACGAGTAGAACACAATGGTCATTGTGGGCGTTGATGCTTTTATTGTCGATTGCTTCTTGTGTACTTTGCATCTTGCGGGATGTTGGGATGAAGCGGCCCGGGCTAACCTTACATGACATCGTTCATGAGACTTGCTCCACGCTTGACATGCAACTTGTATTGCATATGTGGCTTTGCGGGTGCCTGTTTCTCCTAGCATAGTTAAGATCCAATTTACAACGGGTGATTAACAATACTAGTATCAATGTTGTGGTTCTTGTTCGTAAGTTAGAACGACACTTATTGAAATCCCCAAACCACGTAAAACATGCAAAGAAAGTAGAGGCGGCTAATTTGTTTTGCAGGGGTGTGCTGTGATGTGATATGGCCATGATTGTGATTATATTTGATGTATGCAATGTTCCTTATTGTAAGTTGGCAACCGGCAGGAGCCATATGGTTGTCTTTAATTTATGTTAAGACCCGCGTGTCTATTCAAAGTAGTTGTAATAGTTGAAGCCGGTGGACGACAACCATGGAGAAGCGTCATTGACCTTGATGCAATGCCGGTGATGATGGAGATCATGTTCGTGCTAGAAGATGGAGATCGGAAGCACAAAGAAGAAAGGCCATATCATATCACATATTATGAATTGCATGTGATGTTAATCCTTTATGCATCTTGTATTGCTTAGTAGACAACGGTAGCATTATAAGATGATCCCTCATGCACATGAATTTCAAGTAATAAAGTGTTCACCCTTAGTTAGCACCGTTGCTAAAGCTTGTTGTTTCGAAGCACCATGTGATGATCGGGTGTGTTAGATTCCGCAAGTGTATACAACGTGAGCAAGCCAGATTTGCTCATGCGGAAACTAAGGTTTGATCTTGACGATCCTAGCATGTACAGACATGGTCTCGGAACACGGATCGCCGAAAGGTAAAGCATGAATCATATAGTAGATATGATGAACATGTCGATTGTTCGCCATTGAAACTATATCAACTCTCGTGATGATCGGTGTTGATGTGGTGGATTTGGTTCGTGTGATCACTAAAACAATGTGAGGGATATTGTTTTGAGTGGGAGTTCACCTAGATTAAATTTATTAATTTGAACTCAATTTGTCATAAACTTAGTCTAAACTATTGCAAATATGTTGTAGATCAATGGCAGCCCCTACCATCAATTTTAATGCATTCCTAGAGAAAGAAAAGTTGAAAAACAATGGAAGCAACTTCGCGGATTGGTTCCGCAATTTGAGGATTGTCCTCACAGCTGGTAATTTGACCTATGTGCTGGATGCACCGCTGGGTGACCCACCTGCAGCTGATGCTTCCGATGAATGTTTACCTCACTCGGAAGACTCAGTACTCCACAGTTCAGTGTGCTATCTTGTATGGTTTAGAATCGGAGCTTCAGAAAAGGTTTGAGAATTCAGACCCATATGATATTGTCGAGGATCTCAAATTGATCTTTGAGACTCATGCGGCAATTGAAAGCTATGAGGCTTCTGAAAAGTTCTTTAACTGCAAGATGGAAGAGGGCAGCTCCGTCAACGAGCATGTGCTTAAGATGTCTGGGCACGCAAACAAACTTCAAAGCTTGGGTATAGTGATTCCCAATGCTTTGGGGATTTACCGTGTCCTCCAATCACTACCACCAAGTTACAAGAACTTTGTGATGAACTACAACATGCAAAACATGAACAAGACGTTGCCAGAACTCTTTGCCATGTTGAAGTCTGCAGAAGTGGAGATCAAGAAAGAGCACCTAGTGTTGTTGGTCAATAAGACCACCAAATTCAAGAAAGGCAAGTCTAAGCAGAAGGGAAACTTCAAGAAGGGTGGTAAGAAAGTTACCATGCCGACGAAGAAGACCAAGGCTGGACCTAAGCCTGATACTGAGTGCTTTTACTGCAAGGGAGAAGGTCACTGCAAGCGGAATTGCCCAAAGTACTTGGCGGATTTGAAGAATGGCAACATCAAGAAGAAATGTATATCTGATATACATGTTATTGATGTGTATCTCACTAGTACTCGTAGTAGTGCCTGGGTATTTGATACTGGTTCGGTTGCTCATATTTGTAACTCGAAACAGGTGCTGCAGAATAAACGGAAGCTAGCGAAGAACGAGGTGACGATGTGCGTTGGAAACGGATCAAAGGTTGATGTGATCGCGGTCGGCACGCTACCCCTTCATCTACCATCGGGATTAGTTTTATACTTAAATAATTGTTATTTGGTGCCTGCGTTAAGCATGAACATTATATCGGGATCTTGTTTATTGCGAGACGGTTACTTGTTTAAGTCCGAGAATAATGGTTGTTCGATTTATATGAGTAATATGTTTTATGCACATGCACCTTTGATAGATGGTCTATTCTTATTGAATCTCGATAGTGGAAATACACATATTAATAACATTGAGGCTAAACGTTTGAAATCGAGCGATAACTCGACCTATATGTGGCACTGTCGTCTTGGTCACATTGGAGTGAAGCGTATGAAGAAACTCCATTCCGATGGACTACTTGAATCACTTGATTTCGAATCACTTGATAGATGCGAAGCATGTCTGATGGGTAAAATGACTAAGACTCCATTTTCTGGTATGATGGAGCGAGCTACGGACTTGTTGGAAATCATACATACCGATGTGTGTGGTCCAATGAGTGTAGCATCGCGCGTTGGTTATCGTTATGTTCTTACCTTCACGGATGACTTGAGTAGATATGGGTATATCTATTTCATGAAACATTAGTCCGAAACTTTCGAGAAGTTTAAGGAATTTCAAAGTGAGGTATAGAATCAACGTAACAAGAAGATTAAATTTCTACGTTCTGATCGTGGAGGTGAATATCTAAGTTACGAGTTTGGCGAGCATTTAAAGAAATGCGGAATACTTTCACAATTGACACCGCCGGGAACACCACAACGTAATGGTGTGTCCGAACGTCGTAATCGAACTCTCTTAGATATGGTTCGTTCTATGATGTCACTTACAGATTTACCGCTATCATTTTGGGGTTATGCATTAGAAACAGCCGCATTCACTTTAAATAGGGCACCGTCTAAATCCGTTGAAACGACACCGTACGAATTATGGTTTGGGAAGAAACCTAGATTGTCGTTCCTTAAAGTTTGGGGGTGCGAAGCCTATGTAAAGAAGTTACAGCCGGACAAGCTTGAACCCAAAGCGGAAAAATGCGTCTTCATAGGATACCCGAAGGAAACTATTGGGTATACCTTCTATCATAGATCCGAAGGCAAAATCTTCGTTGCCAAGAATGGATCCTTTCTAGAGAAGGAATTTCTCTCGAAAGAAGTGACTGGAAGGAAAGTAGAACTTGACGAGGTTGTTGAACCTTCTCTCGAAATTGCAAGTAGCGCAGCACCGGAAGAAGTTCCTGTGGTGCCTGCACCAATAAGAGAGGAAGCTAATGATGATGATCATGAAACTTCGGTTGAAGTTGCTATAGAGCCTCGCAGGTCAACGAGAACTCGTACCACTCCAGATTGGTATGATCCCGTTATGAGTGTCATGTTGGTGCACAACACCGATGACCCTGAGACATATGAGGAAGCGATGATGAGCCCAGATTCCAATAAATGGCAAGAAGCCATGAAATCCGAGATTGGATCCATGTACGAAAACCAAGTATGGACTTTGGTGGACTTACCGGATGGCCGGAAGGCTGTCGAGAACAAATGGATCTTCAAGAAGAAAACAGATGCTGATGGTAATGTTACTGTCTATAAAGCTCGACTTGTCGCAAAAGGGTTTCGACAAATTCAAGGAGTTGACTACGATGAGACTTTCTCACCAGTAGCGAAGCTAAAGTCTGTGAGGATTATGTTAGCAATCGCTGCATATTACGATTATGAGATATGGCAGATGGATGTCAAAACAGCATTCCTCAATGGAGACATTGATGAAGAGTTGTATATGATGCAACCCAAAGGTTTTGTTGATCCTAAAGATGCTAACAAGGTATGCAAACTTCAACGGTCCATCTATGGATTGAAGCAAGCATCCCGAAGTTGGAATCAACGTTTTGATAAGGTGATCAAAAGTTTTGGTTTTATACAAACTTATGGAGAAGCTTGTATTTACAAGAAAGTGAGTGGGAGCTCTGTAGCATTCTTAATACTATATGTAGATGACATATTGTTGATTGGGAATGATGTAGACCTTCTTAATAGTGTCAAAGAATATTTGAATAATAGTTTTTCAATGAAGGATCTTGGCGAAGCAGCTTACATATTAGGCATAAAGATTTATAGAGATAGATCGAAACGCCAAATATCATTGTCACAAAGTACATATTTGGACAAAGTTCTAAAAAGGTTTGGAATGGAAGATAGCAAGAAAGGGTTCTTGCCCATGTTTCCCAATACGACCTTGAGTAAAACTCAAAGTCCCACATCGGCAGAAGATAGAGAAAGGATGAGTAAGACTCCCTATGCCTCAGCCATATGATCTCTAATGTATGCCATGCTATGTACTAGACCCGACATTGCATATGCTGTTAGTTTAACTAGCAGATATCAAAGTGATCCAGGAGTGGATCATTGGACAGCGGTCAAAAACAACCTTAAGTACTTGAGAAGAACTAAGGATATGGTTCTTTCTTATGGAGGTGATGAACAGCTCGTTGTTAATGGTTACACCGATGCTAGTTGGAACACCGATCCGGATGATTCTAAATCACAATCTGGATACGTATTTATTTTGAATGGTGCAGCAGTTAGCTGGAGGAGTGCAAAGCAAAGCGTTGTGGCGAGATCTTCAACTGAATCGGAATGCATGGCTGCTTCGGAGGCTTCACAAGAAGCGATATGGATGAAAGAGTTCATTACAGAGCTAGGTGTGGTTCCTAGTGCGCTGGACCCAATGTCTATCTACTGTGATAACATGGGCGCCATAGCCAATGCGCAAGAACCAAGGTCACACAAGAAGCTGAAGCATATCAAGCTACGTTTTCACGCTATTCGAGAACATATCCAAGATGGGGATATAAAGATTTGCAAAGTACACACAGATCTAAATGTGGCGGATCCGTTGACTAAACCTCTCCCGAGGGCAAAACATGACCAGCACCAAACTGCCATGGGTGTTCGGTATATTACCATGTAATCTAGATTAGATGACTCTAGTGCAAGTGGGAGACTGTTGGAGATATGCCCTAGAGGCAATAATAAATGTAGTTATTATTATATCTTTGTGTTTATGATAAATGTTTACATTCATGCTATAATAGTATTAACAAGGAAACATTAATACTTGTGTGATTTGTAAACTTGATTTGAAGTCCCTAGTAAAGCCTCTATATAATACTAGCTTGTTGGTTAATAGATGATTGTGGTTTCCCTATCATGAACATTGAGATGTTATTAACAACAAGATCATATCGTTAGGAGAATGATATGATGGACATACTCCTATAGATAAGCGTAGCATAAAGATCAAGTCATTTTAATAGTTCAATTGCTATATGCTTTCTGATACATAGTAATCTAATTCCTTCGACCATGAGATCATGCATATCACCTTTACCGGATGGATGCTTTGATGACATCAAACACCACACCGTAACTGGGTGGCTATAAAGGTGGCATTGAGTGTTCGGAAAGTGTTGGTTGAAACACATGGATCAAGAGTGGGATTTGTCCATCCATATGACGGATAGATATACTCTGGGCCCTCTCGGTGAAATGTCATCCAATTAGCTTGCAAGCATGTGACTGGCTCACAAGGGATCACATATCACGGAAACGAGAAAAGAGTACTTATCGGTAACGAGGTTGAACTAGGTGTGCAGAGATACCGACGATCATAACCTCGGATAAGTAAACTATCGTGAGACAAAGGGAAATTGATATCGTATGTAAATGGTTCATTCGATCGCAAAGTAATCGTAGAAATATGTGGGATCCATATGAATTTCCACATTCCTCTATTGGTTATTGTTCGGAGAAGTGTCTCGATCATGTCCGCATAATTCACGAACCGTAGGGAGACACACTTAAGGATTCGACGTTGTTTGAGTAGTTATGGAATGATGAGAAAGAGACCGAATGTTGTTCGGAGTCTCGAGTGGGATTCGGGATATCACGAGGAGATCCGGAATGGTCCGGAGAATAAGATTCATATAAGGAAAGTCCCGTTTCGCAGTTGGGGAATGATTCCGGCGTTTTCATCGGGAATGTTCTAGAAGGTTCCGGAATGTCCGGCACTCCGGAGGGGAAGGGTACATGAATGTGTTGTATCAAGTTGGTATGATTGCATCATGTACTAAGTGTCATCGCTGAACCAAATAAAGGATTAATTCAAATCCTAGTTTGAAAAGTCAAACAGCTAGTTTGAAAAGTCAAACGACTAAATTTGGAAAGAGGAAAAGAGGAGGAAGGGGGAAACCGAGTTGGGGAGGAGTTCCCTCCTCCAACCGGCGGCGCCCACCCAAGCCGAGTTGGGTAGGGACTCCTCTCCCTCCCCTTGGCCGGCCGGCCCCTCCACCTATATAAGGAGGGGCAGGGCTCCCTCCTAGAGACACACAAGATCCTCTCCTCCAAACCCTAGTACCAAGCCGCCGCCGCCTCCAAGCCGCCGCCGGCCCTAGGGCACTCGCCGCCGCCGCCTAGGTGAAACCCTAGCCACCGGCACTAGCCCCTCCTCGGCGTGTCTAAACCCTAGATCGTCGAGGGACTCTCTCATACTCCACCATACTCGCTCCGGCTTAAGGCGAAGCCCTGCGAGATCTCCCCTCTACTTCCGGTACCACGCCGTTGTGCTGCCGGAATCGCGAGGAGAGTGCTACAACCTCCGCTGCCTGCTGGAACAAGGGAGAGGAAGGTCTTCATCGAGTACCGAACGTGTGACCGACTGTGGGAGCGCTGCCGGAACGCAACGCCGGAAGGATCGTCTACGCGATCTTGAGATCAGAAAGAGTACGACTACATCACCCACGAGAATCCGCTCTCGTTAAACACTTTGGAATCTTCAAGGGTGAGTTATTCTATCGACTCGTTGCTACAATCTAGTAGATAGATCTTGGCTTGTTTGTTTGTATGCGGTAGAATTTTTTTGTTTTCCATGCTACGAAACCCTACATTTCAATGCATGTTATTCATGATCTTTGTTTGTAGCCTTTCATGTTGCATGCATAGTTACTTTGTCTTATTGTTAGAACTCCATCTTTCATGCACATGTTTAGAGTTCTTTGATCCTAGCTTTCAATGCTTGCAAATGGTTTGATCTTGGTTTTGATGGTTCATGTCACCTCAAAAATTATTCTTTTTATCACTTACCTACTCGAGGACGAGCAGGAGTTAAGTTTGTGGATGCTTGATACGTTGGAAACGTATCTATAATTTTTTATGCTCCATGCTTATTTACTATCTACTTTGCTTTTATTTGTCCACACTTTGAGGTGTTTTTATATGTTTTCTGGTACTAACCTATTAACAAGTTGCCATAGTGCCAGTTTCCTGATTTCTTCTGTTTTTGGTTCCAAAAAGGCAGAAAAACAATATTCTCGGAATTGGACGGGATAAAAGCCAAAGTCAATATTTTACCGTGGGCAACACGAATCCAGAATATGAGATGGAGGAGGCTCACCATGGGGCCACACACCCTAGCCGCGCGGGTGGGCCCACCCCGCGCCTAGGCGGGTGCATCCGCCCTGGTGGCCCCCTGCCTCGCCTCTTCGCCTATAAAGTCCCCCCGATGCCAAAACCCTAGACACCCGATCAATATTCCACAAAACCGTCTGTAGCCGCCGCCACCATCGTCCCTAGATCAGGGGGGAGATGGAGCTCTTCTCAGCACCCTGCCAGAGGGGAGATCATCCCAGAGACCTTCTTCTTCATCATGCCAGCCTTTGGTATGAAGCGTGAGTAGTTCCACCTTGGACTACGGGTCCATGTAGTAGCTAGATGGTTGTATCTCCTCCTTGTGCTTTCATGTATAGATCTTGCGAGCTCCGTTCATGATCAAGATCTAATCTATTTGTAATCATGCATGTTGTGTTTGCAGGGATCTGATGGATATTGAGATTACTATGTCAGATTGATTAATGGTTTTGTCTTATTGATTCTATCATGTTTGTGTTGTTTGTGATCTTGCATGCTCTCCATTGTTAGTAGATATCTTGGCCAAGTAGTTGCTAGTGACTCCAAGAGGGGGTATTTATGCTCGATAGTGGGTTCATGCCTCTATTTTCCAAGGGAAGTGACAGAAATCTCTATGGTTATAGATGTGCTATTGCCACTAGGGAGAAAACAACAGTCTCTTGTTCATGGAACAAGTGGATTATTTACCTTACACACTTTGCTTAAAGCAGTTGTCTGTTGCTTGCAACTTAATACTGGAGGGGGTTCGGATGATAACCTGAAGGTGGACTTCTAGTCATAGATGCAGTTGGATGGCGGTCTATGTATATTGTTGTATTGCCCAATCAAATCTCATAGGATCTTTGTGTCTAGTATTGCATTGTTATGCCTTGCTCAGTCCTGTCAATTGCCCTGTTGTAATTTGTTTACCCAGCATGCCATGTTTGTTTATCTAAGGAGAACACCTCTAGTGAACTATGGACCCCGGTCCAATCTTTACCATTGATGCATCTTCCACTGTTACTATTTACTTGCTGCAAACCATCATCACCTTCCACACCATACAGTTAATCCTTTGTTATAGCAACCGTTGAGATTGACAACCTCACTGTTCGTTGGAGCAAAGTCTTGAGTTTGTGTTGTGTAGGTTTCCACGTTGCTTGCAACACCTTTGAGACGTTTCCTTCCTCCTACTGGTTCGATAACCTTGGTTTCTTACTGAGGGAAAACTTGCTGCTGTGCTGCATCATACCTTGCTCTTGGGGTTTCCCGACGAAGTGCTTCACATCAACGCAGCACCATCAATGGACTAATGTGTAAGTTGAGTTTCACTTGTAGGTTTGTCCATTGGCATCGCTTGGGCCATGTGTTGGTCTCAAGGTGGAAATATGAAGAAATGTCCAAGGGCTTTGTGCCCATTGGAATCATGAACAAAGAAGGAGCTTAAAGGTTGATCAAGACAAGTGCAAAGATTTGCATCAAGATGGATCAACCTCAAGAAGGGATGAAGAAGGGCAAGGTCAAGATGCGACATCTCTAGAAGATATAATGCTTGGAGCTTGCCATCCTCGTTATCATGGAGTGGTGAAGACAAGTTCAAAGAAGAGGTTTCCCCATGGAGTATGGGGGAGCAATTTGCAAGTCTTCATCTTCATCAAGCAAGAGAAAGCAAGAGCAATCAAGAAGGTGTTCCCACTCTAGAATAACAAGATGGTCTACATCAAGTTCAAGTGGAATGCTCAAGGCAAAGGTATGTTTTTGATAGGGCTTCTCTTTTGCCGGTCTCGTGTTGTTAGTTGGGAGACCAGGTTTAGGATAGATAGTCGTACTATCAAGAGGGGCTCTCAAGCGGGTTCTCGTTCGCATCGTTCAGAGAGATCTCAAACCTTTGCATGCATATCATCATCTTTCTTGGTTGTTATTTGGTTCTTGTCCATGATAGGATCTAGAGCTTGTGGTCATCATCATAACAAGGTCTAGTTCATCATCTAAGGGTTTCCCTTGCATATCTTATTGCGGTTTTTGATCTTTTGAGTTTTCTGGCTCCACACCTTGGGAGATACCTCACATATATATATGTTCATGGTATTTTCTCCCTAGGATTCTATTCGTCGTTATCTTTCCAACAAAATTGGTTTCATCACGTTTGGAGTTCGGATGCGAAAGTTATTACAGTTTTGGTTTCTGGAATTTCCCTGACCAGAAGTTCCGCTAGGGCATTTTGCTGCCGGAAGTTCCGGTGGAAGTTCCGGTTCTTCTTCCGCTCACGTTTTGTATCCTCTCTGTCTAGTTTGCTGTATTTGACGGAATTTGGGTCGGAAGTTTCAGCGGTAATACCGTCCCCGCCGGAAGTTCCGGTCAGGGACCGGAAGTACCGCTCGGGCATAAATGCCGTCGGTAGTACCGGGTAAATTTCCAGCTCTTGTTCCGCACACGTACTGTAAACTTCTATATTTTGTATGTTGTATTTGACGGAACTTCAGTCGGAATTTCCATCGGAAGTTCTGCTCCCACCAGAAGTTCCGATGGACCGGCGGAAGTTCCAACTAGCCTCGTGTTTTAAGTCTCTCTCATCGCAGTTTTTGACCATTGGCTGTGTGTGAAGGGTTTCGCGGCATAGTAAATCAAAATTTTCTACGGATGCGAACAGAGGGAAGCCAAGATCTAATCTAGGAGATGCAAACAACAAGAGAGATTGGATTAGATCTTCATACCCTTGAAGATTCGCACAGCGGAACGTTCGTCGGAACGTGGGTGATGTAGTCATACTCGCTTCTCCTCCTCGTGATCCGATCTGATCTAGCACCACAAGTGGCGATGCCTCCGTGAGATGCACACGTGCGGCACCTCAACGTATCCTCCTTCCTTGGTCCAGCAAGTATGGTGGAGAGATGGGTTGGATCTACAACGCGGCGGCACGGTGCAATTGGTGGAGAATTTCTGCAGCAGGGCTTCGCCTACAAGCAGTCGGGAGGGAGAGAGGAGGGCAGCAGGGCGGCTAGGCTTGGAGGGGAAGGTGTAGGGGGGTGGTGCGCCCCCAGCCCTCTATATATAGAGGGGTGTGCGCAGCCCTAGCCCCTCCCCCAAGCCAAGCCGGCGGCCCCAAAGGAGGAAGAGTGGGGGGCAAGGAAACCCCCCCTTCTAGAAGCTCTATCTAGGGTTTAAACCCTCTTTGGCCGGCTGGGCCCTATGGGGCCTTGTGCCCCTGGCCCAATGCGTCCAGGGCACTCCCTCATAGACCCAAGCCCCCTCCCGGAAGGTGGGGCCACGTTGGTCCCCTCCGGAAGGTTCTAGAAGCTTCCGGTACAATACCGATTAACCCGGAACAATTCCGAACTCCAAAAACTGCACTGCCTTATATGAATCTTATTCTCTGGACCATTCCGGAACCTCTCGTGATGTCCCGGATCCCATCCGAGACTCCGAACAAAAACTCATAAACCAAATATCCAATCTATCCTAGCGTCGAGACACGTTAAGTGTGTGACCCTGCGGGTTCGAGAATATGCAGACATGATCTTCTATCAATAATCAACAGCGGGGTCTGGAAACCCATATTGACTCCCACACATTCATCGATGATCATATCGAATGAACCACGATGCCAGGATTCAATCAATCCCATATATATATTCCCTTCATCTCGCGATATTTTACTTGCCCGAGATTTGATCGTCGGTACCGTCATACCTAGTTCAATCTCGTTCACAGCAAGTACTTTACCACATGCTTGCAAGCGGTGTTGATATCGATTACTGAGTGGGCCCGAAGTATATCTCTCCAACTTGGGAGGGACAAATCCCATCTCGATACATACAACCCAACAGGCACTTTCCGATCACCTGAGAGACACCTTTATGATCACCCTCTCATAGGATGACGTTTGATGACCTCAAAGCTTTCTTCCGATACCAGGGAGTTGTATTATCTCATGGTCTAAGGAATACAATATTTGACATAAGAAAAGCTTCGCAAAGATGAACACGATGACACGATCTAATTGCTTCGCTTAGTTTGGGTCTGTCCATCACATCATTCTCCCAATGATATGATCTCATTATTAATCGACAACTCATGTCTATGGTTAGGAAACCTTAACCATCATTAATCAATGAGCTAGTCCATAGAGGCATACTAGGGACATAGTTTTGTTCACAAACCACACAAGTATTAATGTTTCCGCTTAATACAATTATAGCATGGAATACAAACTTTATCATGAACAAGAATTATAATAATAACATCTTTATTATTGCCTCTAGGGCATAATTCCAACAGTCTCCCACTTGCACTAGAGTCAATAATCTAGTTTACATTTGGCAACAATCTCACACCCATGGCACTGAGGTGCTGATCATGTTTTACACGTGGAAGAGGTTTAGTCAACGGATCTGCGACATTCAGATCTGTATGTACTTTGCTAATCTTCAGATCTCCATCTGCTATATAATCTCGGATTATATGAAACTTGCGGTTGATATGGTTGGTATTTGGATGATATCTTGGTTCCTTAGCGAGTGCTATGGCGCCAGTGTTGTCACACAATATCTCCAGTGGGTCCAATGCACTTGGAACCACGCCAAGCTCAGTGGTGAAGTTTCTGATCCAAACTCCTTCACTTGACGCTTCTGCAGCAGCCATGTATTCCGCTTCTACTGTAGATCCCGCGATCACGCTTTGCTTGCAGCTTCTCCAGCTCACAGCTCCTCCATTCAAAATATACACGTATCCTGTCTGAGATTTAGAATCATCCTTGTCGGTGTCGAAACTAGCATCGACGTAACCTTTTACGACAAGTTGTTCATCACCCCCATAGACTAAGAACATTTCTTTAGTCCTATTTAGGTACTTTAGGATGTTCTTTATGGCTGTCCAGTGTTCCACTCCTGGATCACTTTGATATCTGCTCATCAAACTAAGAGCATTGGACACATCCGGTCTAGTACACAGCATGGCATACATGATAGAACCTATGGCCGAGGCATAAGGCACTTTGCTCATAGCTTCCCTATCATTTACCGTAGCTGGACACTGAGCCTTGCTCAATATCTTACCTGACAACATAGGCACCGAACCTTTCTTTGCCTTATCCATTCTGAACCTTTTCAGAACTTTGTCTAGGTATGTACTCTGGCTTAAAGCTATCAGGCGTCTTTGTCTATCTCTATAGATTTTTATGCCCAATATATAAGCAGCTTCACCTAGGTCTTTCATTGAAAAACACTTGTTCAAATAACTCTTCACATCGTTAAGCATGTTAATGTCATTTCCAATAATCAATATGTCATCCACATATAGTACCAGAAATGTCACCGAGCTCCCACTCACTTTCTTGTAGATACAAACTTCGTAGCAATTTGGAACAAATCCAAAGCTCTTGATTACTTGATCAAAACGAAGGTTCCAACTCCGAGATGCTTGCTTCAGTCCATAAATGGAACGCTGAAGTTTGCATACCTTATCAGCATCCTTAGGATCGACAAAACCTTCGGGTTGCATCATATACAACTCTTCATCAATGTTGCCATTGAGGAAAGCAGTCTTGACATCCATCTTCCATATTTCATAATCATGAAACGCAGCAATTGCTAATAAAATCCGAATGGACTTAAACATTGCTACGGGAGAGAAAGTCTCATCGTAGTCAACACCTTGAACTTGTCGAAAACCTTTCGCGACAAGCCGTGCTTTATAGACGGTAACATTACCATCCGCGTCCATTTTCTTCTTGAAGATCCATTTGCACTCAACGGCCTTTCGGTCGCTAGGAGGGTCCAGCAAAGTCCATACTTGGTTTTCGCTCATGGATCCCAATTCGGATTTCATGGCTTCTAGACATTTCTCAGAGTCTGGGCTCATCATCGCTTCCTCATAGTTCGAAGGCTCACTGTCATCTACTAACAAGACAGTTAAGACAGGGTTGCCGTACCACTCAGGAGGGGCACGCGACCTTGTCGACCTGCGACGTTCAGTAGCAGCATCGTCCGAAGCTTCATGATCCTTATCATTAGCTTCCTCTATTGTTGGTGCAGGCGACACTGGAACAATTTCAGGTGCTGCGCTACTCTCCAACTCAAGAGAAGGTTCAACAACCTCGTCTAGCTCTACTTTCCTCCCACTCACTTCTTTCGAGAGAAACTCCTTCTCAAGAAAGGAACCGTTCTTTGTGACAAACACTTTGCCTTCGGTTCTGTGATAGAAGGTATACCCAATAGTTTCCTTAGGGTATCCTATGAAGACGCAGTTCTCCGCTTTGGGTTCGAGCTTGTCCGGCATCAACTTCTTGACGTAAGCTTTGCATCCCCAAACTTTAAGAAACAACAACTTAGGTTTAGCACCAAACCACAGTTCATACGGTGTCGTCTCAACGGATTTAGATGGTGCCCTATTTAAAGTGAATGCAGCGGTTTCTAATGCATAACCCCAAAATGATAACGGCAAATCAGTAAGAGACATCATTGATCGAACCATATCTAATAAGGTTCGATTCCGGCGTTCAGACACACCATTGCGCTGTGGTGTTCCGGGTGGCGTGAGTTGCGAAACAATTCCGCTTGCTTTAAGATGCGTGAGAAAATCATAACTCAAATATTCACCTCCACGATCGGATCGTAGAAACTTAATCTTTCTGTTACGATGGTTCTCCACTTCATTCTGAAATTCTTTGAACTTTTCAAACGTTTCATATTTATGTTTCATTAAATAGATATACCCATATCTACTTAAGTCATCGGTAAAAGTGAGAAAATAGCGATATCTGCCGCGTGTCGAAACACTCATCGGTCCGCATACATCGGTATGTATGATTTCCATCAAGTCCGTTGCTCGCTCCATCATACCGGAGAACGGGGTTTTGATCATCTTGCCCATGAGGCATGGTTCGCATGTGTCAAATGATTCAAAATCAAGAGACTCCAAAAGTCCATCAGAATGGAGTTTCTTCATGCACTTTACACCAATATGACCTAGACGACAGTGCCACAAATAAGTAGTATTATCACTATCTACTTTGCATCTCTTAGCCTCAATGTTATGGATGTGTGTTTCATCCCTTTCGAGATTTAGAAGAAATAAACCATTCACAAGAGGTGCATGACCATAAAAGATGTTACTCATATAAATAGAACAACCATTATTCTCCGATTTAAATGAATAACCGTCTTGCAATAAACACGATCCAGAAATAATGTTCATGCTCAACGCAGGCACATAATAACATTTATTAAGGTTTAAAACTAATCCCGAAGGTAAAACTAAGGAGAGCGTGCCGACGGCCATCACATCAACTCTTGATCCGTTGCCAACGCGCATCGTCACCTCATCCCTCGCAAGCCGCCGTCTATTCCGTAGCTCCTGTTTCGAGTTACAAATATTAGCAACTGAACCAGTATCAAATACCCAGGCACTACAACGAGGGCTAGTAAGGAAAACATCAATAACATGTATATCAAATATACCTTTGATGGTGCCAGCCTTCTTGTCCGCTAAGTACTTCGGACAGTTGCGCTTCCAGTGACCCTTGTCCTTGCAATAGAAGCACTCAGTGTCTGGCTTAGGACCAGACTTGAGCTTCTTCTCAGCAGGGGCAATGCGCTTGCCGCCGCCTTTCTTGAATGGCTTCTTTGCACCCTTACTTTCTTAAAGGTGGGCTTGTTGACCATCAACACATGATTATCCTTTTTGATGTCCACTTCCGCGGCCTTCAGCTTTGCGAAGAGCTCGGTGATCGTATCAGTGGAACCAATCTGATTGTGAGTCACTACAAAACTTTTGTAGCTGGGAGGGAGTGATTGTAGAACCCTGTCAATCTTGAGCTCCTCTGGAATCTTGCAGTCTAGTTGCTCAAGGCGTTGAGTGTAGCCCGACATCTTAATGGCGTGCTCACTAACGGAACTCCCTTCCTCCATCTTGCAGTTAAATAACTTCTCAGAGATCTCATATCTCTCAGAACGGGCCTGAGTCTAAAACATGGTTTTCAGTTCCTCAAGAATCTCAAAGGGCCCGGGATAGTCTTCAAAACGATTTTGAAGGTCCGATTCCATAGCAAACAACATGGTGCTCTTAATCACACCATAATCATCTTTGCGCGACTGATAGACAACTTTCTCATCAACCGGCGCAGTTGCAGCAGGGGCGTCACCTAACGCTTTCTCAAGGACATAGTCCTTTTGACCGCCAGAGAGAATTGTTCTCAAATTGCGGAACCAATTGGTGAAGTTAGACCCATTGTTCTTAAGCTTTTCTTTCTCAGCAAAAACGTTGAAGTTGAAGTTGGACTTAGCCATGTGATCTACAATATTTGCAAGTACAAATTAGACTATGTTCATGATAACTAGTTCAACTTTTAATCAAATTACTAGATGAACTCCCACTAAATTCAACATTCCTCAAGTTGTTTAGTGAACACGATCCAAGTTCACCACACCTAATCCGATCATCATGAGAAGAGATGTGGTTTCAATGGTGGACAACGAAGTATCGATCATATCATTCATATGACTCATGCTTAACCTTTCGGTTCTTGTGTTCCGAGGCCATGTCTGTACATGCTAGGCTCGTCAAGTTAGACCCAAGTATTTCTGCATGTGCAAAACTGGCTTGCACCCGTTGTATGTGAGCGTAGAGTCTATAGCACCCGATCATCACGTGATGCTTGGACACGACGAACTTTCGCAACGGTGCATACTCGGGGAGAACACAGTTTTTATATTGATCTTTAAGTGAGGAATCATCTTATAATGCTACCGTCGCGATCTAAGCATAATAAGATACATAAAAGGATAAACATCACATGCATATAACTTTAATGTGACATGGTATAGCCAATCTTTGCGCAATGATCTCCATCTTGTGCGTACCGGCATGATCTCCATCACTCCACCATGATTGCCTCCACCACGAATAGCAACTACAACTATTGCTAACTACTTAGCGATAAAGTGAAACTATTACATGGCGCATAAGAAGTTGACACACAGGTCATACACAATTATAAAGACAACCATATGGCTCCTGCCGGTTGTGTACTCATCGACATGCAAGTCGTGAAACATTACAAAACATGATCATCGCATACATTATACACATCACATCTTGGGCCATACCATATCACAGAAAACACTCCCTGCAAAAACAAGTTAGACACCTCTACTTTGTTGTTGCATGTTTTACGTGGCTTATGGGAGTAGATGCTAAGAACGATTCTTACCTACGAAAAGCCACAACGGTGATATTATGGTTGCCAAACTCCGGTTTTAAACCCATGACAACTATAGTGAGAGAAACAGGCATCCACCAGCCGCATGTGTGGAACAAGCCACACGTCAAGTGCGGAGCCGGTCTCGCGAACGACGTCGCGTAAGGTTGTCCTGGACCGCTTCAATCTCACTATCCCGCGTCATAAGAAGAACACAAACAAGAGGCTTGCAACAGAAAACATCAACGCCCGCAACTACCATGTTGCGTTCTACTCGTGAATCACATCTACGCATAGATCTAGCTCTGATACCACTGAAGGGTTTCGCGGCATAGTAAATCAAAATTTTCTACGGATGCGAACAGAGGGAAGCCAAGATCTAATCTAGGAGATGCAAACAACGAGAGAGATTGGATTAGATCTTCATACCCTTGAAGATTCGCACAGCGGAACGTTCGTCGGAACGTGGGTGATGTAGTCGGACTCGCTTCTCCTCCTCGCGATCCGATCCGATCTAGCACCACAAGTGGCGATGCCTCCGTGAGATGCACAAGTGCGGCACCTCGACGTCTCCTCCTTCCTTGGTCCAGCAAGTATGGTGGAGAGATGGGTTGGATCTACAACGCGACGGCGCGGTGCAATTGGTGGAGAATTTCTGCAGCAGGGCTTCGCCTACAAGCAGTCGGGAGGGAGAGAGGAGGGCAGCAGGGCGGCTAGGGTTGGAGGGGAAGGTGTAGGGGGGTGGTGCTCCCCCAGACCTCTATATATAGAGGTGTTGTCGCAGCCCTAGCCCCTCCCCCAAGCCAAGCCGGCGGCCCCAAAGGAGGAAGAGTGGGGGGCAAGGAAACCCCCCCTTCTAGAAGCTCTATCTAGGGTTTATACCCTCTTTGGACGGCTGGGCCCTATGGGGCCTTGTGCCCCTGGCCCAATGCGGCCAGGACACTCCCTCATAGGCCCAAGCCCCCTCCCGGAAGGTGGGGCCACGTTGGTCCCCCTCCGGAAGGTTCTAGAAGCTTCCGGTACAATACCGATTAACCCGGAACAATTCCGAACTCCAAAAACTGCACTGCCTTATATGAATCTTATTCTCCGGACCATTCCGGAACCTATAGTGATGTCCCGGATCCCATCCTAGACTCCGAACAAAAACTCATAAACCAAATATCCAATCTATCCTAGCGTCGAGACACGTTAAGTGTGTGACCCTGCGGGTTCGAGAATATGCAGACATGATCTTCTATCAATAATCAACAGCGGGGTATGGAAACCCATATTGACTCCCACACATTCATCGATGATCATATCGGATGAACCACGATGCCAGGATTCAATCAATCCCATATATATATTCCCTTCGTCTCGCGATATTTTACTTGCCCGAGATTCGATCGTCGGTACCGTCATACCTAGTTCAATCTCGTTCACAGCAAGTACTTTACTCATTCCGTAATCCGATATCACTTTGTGATTAACTCCTTAACCACATGCTTGCAAGCGGTGTTGATATCGATTACTGAGTGGACCCGAAGTATATCTCTCCGACTTGGGAGGGACAAATCTCATCTCGATACATACAACCCAACAGGCACTTTCCGATCACCTGAGAGACACCTTTATGATCACCCTCTCATAGGATGACGTTTGATGACCTCAAAGCTTTCTTCCGATACCAGGGAGTTGTATTATCTCATGGTCTAAGGAATACAATATTTGACATAAGAAAAGCTTCGCAAAGATGAACACGATGACACGATCTAATTGCTTCGCTTAGTTTGGGTCTGTCCATCACATCATTCTCCCAATGATATGATCTCATTATTAATCGACAACTCATGTCTATGGTTAGGAAACCTTAACCATCATTAATCAATGAGCTAGTCCATAGAGGCATACTAGGGACACGGTGTTGTTCACAAACCACACAAGTATTAATGTTTCCGCTTAATACAATTCTAGCATGGAATATAAACTTTATCATGAACAAGAATTATAATAATAACATCTTTATTATTGCCTCTAGGGCATAATTCCAACAGTGTGCCACCGGAACTTCCGGCCTCCCACCAGAAGTTCCGGCCAGGGTCGCGATTGCCCATAATGGGCAGATCTAGGAGCCCTTTAAAAGGGGCTCCTCTTCCCCTTCATGGGTAATAGCTCTTTTCTTGGTTCTTGGCTTTCTCTCTCCTCCATTGTTGACCTTGAAGAAGCTTTCCCTATCCCTTTCCCTTCCTATGATTCTTGCATATTTTTGAGGGAATTGAGAGAGGATATCTAGTTCTACAATCCCCCCCAAGCCAAATCCCTGCTTTGTGAAGGAATCATTGGGATCTAGATCTTGGAGAGTTTTGTGTTCTCCTCTTGTGTTCTTCCTCCCTTATTCCCCCAATAGCTTTTGTAGCTTTGGTGGAATTTGAGAGAGAAGGACTTGCCTCTTGCATTTGTTACATATGTTTGAGTTCTCCTCGAAGATTCGGCGAGTACAAGCTTGTGGGATTGTTATTATTGGGTTCTTGGAACCCTAGACGGTTTTGTGGTTGGTTTGTTGACCTTTTGTGGTCTTGTAGCCTTTTGTGGCTTTGTTGGCCTTTTGTGGCATTGTAGCATTTTGTGGCTTTGTTGTTGGGAGCCTCCAATTGAGTTGTGGGTTGTGGAGATAGCCCCAATCTTGTACGGGTTCGGTGACCACCCTCAAGCGTCCCATAGTGGAGTGAGTTCCCGCCTTTTGTGGTGCGCACTCGGGACAATAGGGTGAGCCTTTTGTGGCGTCGGTAAGTTGCGTGCTTCCGCATCCGGGGTGAGGCCTTGTGTGGCATTGGGTGAGCATCGAGCCACCACACCTCGAGGTGAGCCATTTGTGGCGTTCGGAGAGCATTGCACCATCGCACCTCTCCAACAGAGACGTAGCTTCTTTGAAAGTGAACTTCGGGAAACAAATCTTCGTCTCCACGTCCATCGATTATCTCTCAACCGAGACCTTTACTTATGCTCTTTACTTTGTGATAGCCATCGTGCTTGAAGTATTTATATCTTGCTATCACCTTGTTGCTTGTATTGCTTAGTATAGGTTGTTGGTGCACTTAGGTAAACCTAGTGGTTAGGTTTTGTGCTCAAAATTAAACGTTAGTTTTATTCCGCATTTACTTGAGCCTAAATCGTAATATTTTTAAAAGCCTATTCACCCCCCTCTAGGCGACGTCCATTGCACTTTCACCCATGACAGTGGCACCTTAAGCTTTGCAGCTAGGAACTGTCAGGACTGCTCTAGCAGAACATCCAAATCTTGCTGAGACATGGTCTAAAATAGAAACTTCTCCTCTCCTATGAACTTAGTGATTTTAATCACATCAGACAGCTGATCGGAGGAGGAGACGACCTCTGTTGCGCGAGCTCTAATAGTGGGCAGTGTACCAACTTCACCTCGATCACCATCCTCTCCTTCAGGTCGGTCGATAGTCGCATGATGATCTCGCTTCCCCTACGCCTCAACTCTGGCCCAAGCAGAATTACCTTGAGTATGGAGCGAGGTTGCTTCAGCTCTTCCTTTGGCACCTTTGCCAAATCAAGCAACACCGCCACCGCCTCCTCCTTTTGAAGCACCTCCATCAACGCTGGCCGCAGGTACCATACCTTCTCAACCTCCACCGATCAGCTGGCAGGGGAATGGAGACAACAAGGTGGGGAGGCGGAGAGGCAGCAAGACCGAGAGGTGGAGAGAGGGTTTTTCTGGACATAGCAAGGCGATGGTGAGCAAACTAATAAGCAGAGAATAACAAGGAGGGTGAGAAGAAATTATTACCATGTCAGTGCATTGATAAGTTGGTGGAACAACATAGTGCCACACCAATCGAGACGATGCACTATTCATACTAAACAAATACACTAATGCAAAGATCAGACAATGCAATGCAAAGACACTAATTACAACAAAAACTAACAGAAAAGGTACTTCCTTTCTAGATCACACTACATTCTCTCAAAATGCTTGAAATGTTCCAATAGAATCATAGCTCAAGTGTATTGCATTTTTCACAAATTACCGCAAGGAAATTATAACAAAGCATTACCATAAATATCTCAGCAACAAGTACTACAACAATACTTGGTCAACATTACAACTGATTGTCCAACATTACTACATAATAAAAGAGGCATACAAACTAAAATTTCATCTAAATGCCATCACTCGTCAACTATGGCCTTGATCATTTTCACCTTCTCCTTGTTGTCATCACCAACTTCTAGCAGATCATATAACATGTATTCCAATTTTTTTCTTTTCAGCCTTGAGAGCATCCCTTTCTTCCTCCCATTTCTTCTCCTTTGACTTCATCACATCTGCCTATGTCTTCTACACATGCTTGAGCATCTCCACAACGGTCTTCAGAGAATCCCTCTCCTTCTCCATCTCCACAACTTCAAGTTTAGTCTTACCATTCAGCAGGGCCAAGTTTTGCTCCATCACCTTCTTCTAAGAATCATCCACAAATCTGCCCACATCAGCCATCAGGCTTGCATATTTCTTCTCAGCCTTGGTCTTCTCCTCAACTAGTTGAGATAGCAGCTTTCCATTCTCCACCCTCTCATCAATTTTGCAAGTGTTGGCATCATCATGCATGGACCAGAGCTTTGCCAAAGCATTCTGCAGGGCATCTGGCCACTCTTGGTCATCTACCCAAGATATAAAACCATAGTTCAAAGCATACTACAAATAAAACGGCACATAAATTCATCGCATACAATTCAAAGCTTTCCTCAAAACATAGTTCAAAGCACATGAATATGACTATTTCTAGCATGTTTTTAAGGATGATATCAACAAAACAAAATTGGTCTTGTAATAGAAAATGCATATGAGCCAATGTATGCAGGACATTTACATCTTGTTGGCAAATATGATGCATCATAAAACAAATTCTTGTAGAATGTTGTGGAAAATAGAGTAGGAGCTACGCATTGTTGATCATATGAGCAATTACAAGCAGCACATGTACATCTTATTGTCAGACAATATAAGCATATGTACAACAAATGTAAGCAGCTAACAATTGTAACAGAAAATGCAATAATTGGTAGGCAAAGAGGGGAACTTACCCCGAGCCCCGACTGGCTGGAACTTTTCCCGTCGTTCCAGCTAGGCATCACGGCAAGGAGGCGACGGAGCTTAGGCAGAAGAAGCGGCACTGGACGACGACAGAGCTAAGGCAAAAGAGGCGCCAGGCGGGCAGCAGGTGCGGGTGACGTGGGGAGACAGGCACCGCGTGGTGCGGTCGCTGTCTTAACTGGCCTCCACCACCAGTGAACTAACGTGCCAAATTACGGGAATCCGTATGGGGTTTTCTGCAAATTGACACGCCAGGGTGGAGATGGTATGGCACAGCGTGACATACATGTGTCGGCTGCACAAGCGCTATGTACCAATTCCAATCTGCAAGTATACATTTTGTACCTACCCGCAAAAAAAAGTATACATTTTGTACCGTCTAGCCTCAAATTATAACAAGTTGTATGTGTTTGCTTCTATTGTGCAACTATTTATACCCTAAATACTAATATCTCAAAAAAATGATAACCATAATCGTACATGTGCTATGCTACAGCCTACGGCCATCGCATAACTACAACTGCTGCCTGCTGTACCGAGCCGCCTCCACCAGCGGGTGCTCTGAATTTATAATCATACATGTTATGTTTGTGGGGATCCGATGGATATTGAGATACTATATCAGATTGATTATTGATTCTATCATGTTTGTGTTGTTTGTGATCTTGCATGCTCTGTGTTGCTAGTAGCTATGTTGGCCAAGTAGATGCTTGTGACTCCAAGAGAGGGTATTTATGCTCGATAGTAGGTTCATGCCTCTAGTAATATGGGAAAGTGATAGAAATCTTTAAGGTTGTAGATGTGTTGTTGCTATTAGGGAGAAAACAACAATCTTTTGTTCATGAAACAATTATATTATTTAATTTAAACACATTGCTTAATACAATTATTCATTGCCTGTAACTTAATATTGAAGGGGGTTCGATGATTAACATGTACTACTAGTTACAAGACGACAAGAAGTCCGTCCTCCCTGACAGCCGATCCGATCCAATCGGTTACACAAAGCCGCACATGAGACACGAGAACAAAAAGTACGTACTACTACTGTATCATGAATGAATGGTTGGGAGTACAAACAACCAACCCAAATTGACTATTATAAACAAGACGCTGAACCAGAAACGAACCGAACCCTGACCAACTTTTCATGTCCTCCTCGCACCACGGTCTGGCACCAGTCCGAGCTTACCAAGCAGGCCGCGCAACGCGTCCTTGAGAGTTCGTCTCTGCAACAGCAAACACGCGAAGTCACTTCAATTCTCACAGGTTTCGCTCAAACAAATAATGGAGGAAAAACAGAAAGGATGTATGGGGATCTCACCCTGCACGCACGCACGTCGTCGCGGCCGCATATGAGCATCCCGTTGAGCATGTCCGTGGCTTCGAACACCCCACCGCCATCGCTTCTCTGAAACCGAAGTCGAGTCAAAGACGATCGGAGGTAGTAATCTGGACCTTCTCCTTTAAGCAAACAATTACTAGTAATATCACGTATGTACTACCTTGTAGTAGTCGACGGCGATGAAGTTTGCCCAGCGGTTGCCGGCGGCGGCGTGGCACGCCCCGAGCACGTCCAGGAGCCCCAGCGAGTGCTCCACGCACGCCGTCACGCTGAGCGGCACCGTGTGGAAGTAGTTCACCAGGACCAGCGACCTTGTCCTGTTGCCCAGGGCTTGGGACTCGGACCGGCTGTGGCACGAGCGGGAGCTCATCCCGCCATCCCCATCTAATTCGTACACACGATCAGCATTCAGATCACATGTAGTACATCTTCAGGTTGATTTGATCACTCTTCATTTCACTCTGCTTCACCGGACCAGAGTCAGACTGACGACGCTTACACTGGTTCTCGACCATGAAGTTCCACTGGTACGCGATCCCCTCGCCCGTCTCCTTGGATTCATCCGAGGTGAAGACGAGGAGGCGGTGGCCGCGCGCGATCATGTCCCCGACGCGCGGCCAGTCCTCGCCGTGCCGCGGCATGCTCGACACCGGGAACCAGTACTTGGTCAGGCCAGTGCTGTCGAACAGCTTGGACAGGCCGTGGTCGGAGCGCACGTAGTCCTCCAGGATCAGCGTCACGACCTCTGTCGGGTGGGACGACAGGAACGCCTCGATCTCCCTCATGGTGTCGGCCGCTGGCTCCTGGAGCAGAGTCGCCGGTCATGGAGTAGTACGAGTTACAGTCCCAATATGCCGTCGTGATAGAAAGCGAGCGACGGCTAGCTGTTGAGCTAATAAGCTTTTGTACTCACGAATGCCGTGAAGTCGAAGCATTTTCCTCCCTTGGAGTGGCAGAGCCACACCTCGCCGCGGAAGTCGTACACGTCCAGCATCAGTGCCCGAACTCCGTTCTGCGTCAGAACAAAAGGAGTCTCGAGCAGTTCAGAGTCAGGTAAGTTGCCAGAGTTCTGAAACTGAAAGGAGCAAATTGGTAGCAGTGCTGGGCACATTCAGTTGATCGGTGACTGAATCGTCTTTGTTGTAGAGCGTGATCCGTGGGACTCCGGTTTGGGACGGCTCTCCGCGGATCGAGAAGGAGTTGTGGGTCGTCAGGAACGCGTACTTGTTGAACGGCAACGATGTATCCTAAGGAATAAAAGTAAAAGGGCAACACTGAAATAGCAGTGACAGTAATTTAGATGAATGAATTCAACTCCACTGACCACTTACAACTATCTTGAATGGGTCGGCCACCGTCTTCCGGACACACCTTTTGCCGGCAAACTCGACCCAGCAGTTGTAGCAGTACAGTTCAGACCCACAGTCGGCTGACGACGAACATCGATCGCCGAGCTGCAATCCCACAAACACCGGGAGAATTTTCAGGACCATTGGCAAGGTTGGCTATAGGAGGACAGAGACAAACTACGCCGTACCTCGCATCGCCCGCCTGAACAGGCTGCTGCAGCTTGAAACATCACACATAGGAGTAACAGAAATGTGCTTCTTGAGCTGCGCATAACTCCCTGCAACTCAATACTAGCCAGTATAGCCTCCTGAGCTTGTATTTAGCAAGAATTCGGGATCCTTATTGAATCACACCTTATAAGTATAGCTATCTTTTATGCTTCATAGAGTAGTACTTCTGAACCATAAGGATAAGGGATATGCTTGCGGCAGAATAAAACAAAACCTTGTAATCCTCGGCGATGGAACTGTATAAATTTCAGCTTTTCTGGCATAACAATGGTGACCTTCTATGGAACTCCAGCATGATTGCATCCCTTTCCCCCGCTGACCGGTCATACCACGGCATCTCTGTGTGTTCAGAAGAGCTCCGAGACCACAAGGAAGCTCTGGCTGTGGCAAGGTGAATTTCAGGGAGAACACGCCACTTGGCATGTAGGAATATGCTTCAGGCTTTCAAGGTCAGCATTAGGTACCACACATCAGAGGTGTGGGTATGGTTTTTTTCCTTTCCCATATTTTAAATGATCGAGCCTGAATTTCTCTCGTGAAGAATATCTCAGCGTTTTGCAAAGGTTACACACACATATTGTTTTTTCAAATAATAAAATGGAGCTAGCTATCTCTCTCGGCTTGATAATTATTGGCAAAAGAAATTGTCGCTCATAGGAGTTGACAAATTCGACACACAGGTTATGTGGACGGAAATTTGACATGTGTGACGGACTTTATCCACAGTTGGCATCTCATCATCATGTTTCGAGCAATTCAGGATTCTGCATCAGACAGGGAAGACAGCATATACCTAAGAAGTATCGATCGATGCGCTTGGATCTCCCAAGCAAGCTAGGAATATCCCTTTGAATTCTGACTTATACTAGTAGTACCGAAGTTCAGGTCACTGCGTGTGGATCTTTCATTCAAATTTTGAGAACACTTGGTGATGATGTAACCTGAATCCGACGTACAGGTACAGTACATACATCACAAATTATAAGACGCAAACAAACCACCTGAATCATACATCACAAGTTATTTCAGGCATGCCACGCCTGGACGCACGTAATAGTATATTCACACGAGTGACACATCTACTACACACATGCAGCACCATTGGTTCCATGGAGATGGCCCTTCTCAAAATCACTTGCCGGACTCGGAGAAGAAGCGGTTGATGGCGGGGAAGACCTCCGGGCGGTGCGCGCTGACGTAGCGGCGGAAGGCGTGCTGGCTGTACCTCTCGCCCTCCTCCGCGTTCTCCAGCACCGCGCTCTGCCGGTTGCTCTTGCTGATCCTGCGAAGAATAGTAAAACGAAGGAAAAGTTCAGACTTTCAGTTAACCAATCGTGTGTGCAGGAGCACGACGTGCACAGTGGAGTGAGTGCGGTAAAAGTTTGGACCTGACGTCCGGGTTGAGGAAGACGTTCCTGGTGAGCTGGAACACGCACATCCCCGTCACCACCGACATCGCGGCGATCAGCGGGTATACCTGCACCATGCATCGGAATTGTTGTCTGTTAACGCACCGTTCAGGGCAACTCGGAGTAAAGACAAAACTGTGCATGAATCAACAAAATTCCCCAAAACAAACAAGACAAAATCGAACGAACGATCTCGCACGTACATCTGGCTTCAACCAACGCCCCATGTCGATCGTCGCCTAATTAATGTACCACAAGTAGTGTTTTGTGATGCTCTAAACTCTGTATGTAAAAGAACACTGCTGCCTTCTCTCCTTCTCTCTCTCTCTCTCTCTCTCTCTCTCTCTCTCTCTCTCTCTCTCTCTCTCTCTCTCTCTCTCCTGTTCTTTCCTGCCTATGGTCTCTGCCCATTGTAAACGGAGATATATATACATCTGTACATACATGATACATACTCATGATCAGCAGACTGCGTCGACGGCTGGACGCCTAGGACGATCGATTTCTGTGGGCGAGCTTCGGATTCACTGGTTCGGAGCAGAAAAATAATGGAGAAAACCACGAGCCGCCTGCTGTTTTTGGAGCTTGTTTAATTGTCAAAGGTTGAACAGTCACGTTTCAGGTCAGCCCGTTTCTCTCGCGTGCATGACCGATGCAGGGCCCGGTCAACTGCGCCGCACTGCATATGATCATATCTCTTCGATTCTGTCGATGCCCTAAGTGGCATCTCGACCGTCAAAGCTGGCGTTTTCTTGGTGTGTCGCCGGGTGCGCGACTTGACTTTCCGTAGAGGACGAGAATACAGATATAGGTTTCTAAAAACTGCGGGAGCAAATCTGGTTTTGAACGTTATGAAACGGTATGGCGTGATGTTTACGTCGGTAAAACGATAACCACAAACAGGAAGAAGAATCGAATCCCCTAAGAAGAAGGATAAAATGGAGGAAGCTCATTTTTTCTCTCTCAAAAATTTCTAAGGTTCGTGTCGACGATTGTTAGAGCATCTCTAATGAATCCTGTAAACTCGCGAACTGCAAAACCGGAATACAATCTTCCAAAAACACGAATACAGGGCAAGATCGACATGGCGCAAAATGAAAAAGGTAAATACGAACTGCACATTTGAATATTTGCACTGGCGGCAAAATTCATCGAAGAACAGCGGAGGGGATTGTTCGTGATTCGACTAATTACACATACTAACGACGATTCAAAAGCTGTGCAACTAAAATTAACCTATATACGGGGCCGCCGTCGCAACCTAGACCAAAATTAAGCTCGGCCCACGGCCGGAGCAGTAGGTTCTGGCGGTGTTTGGGGCAGCGTCGACCTCACTCAGTGAGGTCGATCAGGTCCGCCAAGTCCATCTTGGCGACCGGCGCAGCGGCGCGCTCCCTCGTGGGGCGCTCCTCCTCCCGCTCCCGCGCCAGCCGCGCCTCAACGAGCTTCACAGCCCGGCGCGCGTCGACGGCCTCGATCTCCTTCTCCGCATGCCGCTCCAGCCCAGACTCGCGGACGACCATCTCCATGGCAAGGCGCTCCTCGCCGGAGTCATGGGCGTAGTCAGCCACCGCGATGACGCGCGCACGCGGCGGAGAAGGCGAGCTCCAGTAGTCGGACTCGCTGTCGGAGTCGTCGAGCGGAGCGACCACCGCGGCAGGGACGGTGAAGGAGTGCGAGGAGGGACCGCAGGAAGAGCCCTCCCCGGCCGCACGAGAACGGGCGGAGCTTCCCTGGCAACGACTCGTCACGGTTGGTCCAACGACGAGTTGCCCGCTTCCTCGCCGCCTCCGAGCGGATGAACGCGTCGCGGCAAACTCCCCCGCCTCCATAGCTGCTCCACCAAGCCATAAGCTCGCGCGACGGCCGGACATCGTGAGCGATTTCTCGTAGGAGAAGTAGTCTGGCGGCGGCGGTGCTAGGATTGGGACGGCGGAGGAGTGCGGGTTTGAACCCTTACTCGCTCACTACACCGCTATATGTACCGGCCGAAGCGCTGGCTTAACTGGCCGCGGTAAACTATGTATAGGCCGGGCCACGTATATGGGCCTCGCTAGAGCGGTAATGACGAAGGTTCGAATCGTCAATGCCCATTGTTATGGACTTGGGTTTAGAGAAGATGGGGAGGCTGGAGATCGCGAGACGGCTAACAGGCAAGCAACGCGGGGACACGATGTTTACCCAGATTCGGGCTCCCGGAGGGAAAACCCTACTCCTGCTTGTCTTTACCTCCTCAGGTTGGACGAGAGGATTCCCGTATTGGTATTTGTATGATACTTGAGTCGCGGGGAATTACTCTAACTAGGATAAGTAGTTAGCAATACTCATACCTTAAGCAGTGGCCGCTTCTCCGTACAGTGTAACTACCTCTAGTCATACTGCTCTTCGACTGCATAATTGCTCGAACCCACATTGGTATGGGAAATCACCTTGAGCGGGGTGCACGATTGTTTTTTTGTTCTTCGAGCTGGGGAACTGATTTACTGCTTGCACTAGTGCTATTCGACAGATTTTGTGCCGCATGTGACTTGAGAATAAAGCGCTTGAAGGGTTTGCAGCATAGAAAACAAAAAAATTTCCTACAATGAGAACTAAGTACCAAGATCTATCTACTAGATACAAGTAACGGGTGGATACACATCCATAGAATACATACCCTCGAAGACCAAATAGCGTTAACGAGGTTGTACTCATGGATGATGTAGTCGATCGCTTGCCGATCTCAAGATCGTGATGAAGTCCATCTGGTCCAGCAGGTCCAGCACCATCAAGTCCAGCACCGCAAAGGAGTGGTGCATCCGTGATCGTACACACGTCCGGGTACCCCGACAACTTCCGCGCCCTCGCTCCAGCGATGCAACGGAAGCAACAAATCCTTCAAGAAAAAGCCATCAGGAACATGTATCTCGCTGATCCGAGACCATGGGGGAATTTTAAAGGGGGGAGAGAGATCTTTCGCGAGGAGGTGTGAGATGAGAGGAGGGAGTGAGGTGCCTTTTATAGGGAGAGGGGGGCAGCCCCCCCCCATGGCGTGGCAGCCATGGAGGTGCCCCCACCTCTTTCACATTCATGTGGGTGGAGCTCCGACTCACATAAATAGCCACCCACTCAAAATTCCACTCACCTCCATTAAATTTCCACCAAATTTAATGCAATCTCTCATTAAATAAAACTATTTTATTTATTTATTCAGAATTTTGTTAATTACTTGAATTAACAAACACTCACATAAAACCCCTTACAACATTTCAATTTCACATACAGAACCAGTTTTAGCAATTTCAATCGAAATAGTTCGGGTGTCTAGTGAAATAAATTCCCGCGCTTTCTTTTTTCTTTCTCTAGCATATTATTTTCTCCAAATGGTGTCAGTGTCTCTTAAGTGTGTCACCCTACGGTTCACGAATAATGTAGACATGATCGATATCCCTCTCCGATCAATAATCAGTAGTGGGATCTGGAGATCCGTACTGACTCCCACACATTCAACGATGACTTTTGTGATCGTGTGAACCTTATACGCATGTAACTCAATCCCTTTGTCTCGCGGTATGTTACATGTCCGAGATTCGATCTATCGGTATCTCCATACCTAGTTTGATCTCGTTACCGACATGTACTCTTTTCTCCTTCCATGATATAACATTCTAGTGATCAAATCACTTGCTTGCAAGCTAACTAATGTGATATCACCGAGAGGGCCCAGAGTATATCTCTCTGTCATCGGGATGGACAAATTCCAATCTTGATCCATGAGCCTCAACATAACACATTCGTAGCACTGAACCCATCTTTATAGTCACCTTGTTACGGTGTGACGTTTGATGTTATCAAGATACTCTTCCGGTGTTAGTGATTGACATGATCTCGTGGTCTAAGGATTAAGATTACTTCGTATGATGTTATAGCAATATAAACACAATGAACTTGATCGTAATGCTATACTTCAGATGAATATTCATCACACCATTCCAATAATGTTGTGACCTCGTCATTAACAACATCCAATGTCCATGATCAGGAAACCTTTGATCATCTTGTTAATCAACGAGCTAGTTTATAAGAGAGACATAACTAGGAATTTTCTATTTGTTTATTAAACACACATGTATTAAAGTTTCCGTATTAATACAATTATAACATGCAAAATAAAAATTTATCATAAATAAGGAATACGATAATAACCACTTTATTATTGCCTCTCAGGCATATTCCCTTCAGTCTCCCACTTGCACTAGAGACAATAATCTAGTTTAGAAACTATGCGTATTCAACACCCATGGCTTTCTGGTGTTCCATATACGGGATTGCAAGTGGTTAACATAATCTATGAATCTGAAGCTTTCAGGTCCGTGTGTATTTGCATGTCTTTGCGTCTTCACGCATCACTCATTCTCCAATGAGATGGCATTGTATAAATTTGGTCTTTTGGTGAGACCTTTAGTTCCTTGGGGTTAAATCATGTCGATACTATTATCGTACAATATATCTTTAGTGTTAGCCCATTGCGAACTACACCTTAGTTTGATAAAAAACTACTTGACACAAATGCCCTCCTTTGCTGCTACTATAGCAGTCATATACTTAGCCTTTTGTTGTAGTATCCGTCACAATGTCTTAACTTTGGAATTCATCCAAATCCATCATGGAAACTTTCTTTCCATTTCATTGTGCCACCCATAGTTTAAATTGAGATAAACTTAATTTGTATCTTGTGACAAAACTAGTATCATTTTTCAATGAACTATTTGTCTCTTATACAAATGGAATATATTTTTAATTTTTCCAAAAGATTATAGGAATATCCTTACTATCGTCCAATGATCATTTTATGATTCATTCTGGTATATGCTCATAACACTTAGAGCATAGGACATATCTGGATGTGTACATATCATGGAATGATTGATCAAACCATTCTTGTGATTTCACTTATCAAGTGTCAAAGCACTTGAATCTTGTTTCACTTATCAAGTGTCGATACACTTGAATGTTGATTCAATTCTTTTTTCCATGTGACAAGATCCTTTTCTTGTCGTTTCTATATTGAACCCTTTCAATATCTCATATATGTACGTTTGGCACGACCATATTAGCGTCACTATCTATCCATGTAGACATTCATGCTAAATATTCGGGTTTTGCCTAAGTCTTTCATCGAAATGAAATTCTTAACCTTTGTCAATAAAAGATACATCATTTACAATAAACAAGATGTCCTCCACATAATGTATTAGAAATATGTCTTAGCGTTCCCACTTAATTTCTTGCAAATGCAAGCATCTTCATCGTCTCCTGATGAAAACTCTTTTAACAGTTTCATCACGGTGAAGATTCCAAGATGCTTACTTCAACCATTGAAGTTTGCATGCCCTTTTAGTATACTTTGAATTTAACAAAACCCTTTGGATCATGTCTTATACACGTCCTAGGTAACCATTCTATTAGAAGAACTTTGTTTCGTTTATTCATATACCATATACCAAATTATATGTATTGGTTGCTACTTTAATTCGTCCATACTAAATATCACTTATGAAAGATCAAATCTTGTCATAGTAAACTCTCTGAACATTGTCGTAAAATAATTTATGACATGCTGACTATTTCATAGATGTGAAACATCCATGTCTGTTTCTTTATAGATCCAAATACGACCGATAGGTTTTTACACCTTTCCAGAGAGTCTTCCAAGTTCAAAAAACTTGATTTCTCGTGTATGGAACTATCACGGATTTGATGGCTTCAAGCCATTTGACGGAGTCAGGGCCCATCACCGCTTCTTTGCATGTAGTCGGTTCATCATTGTCAAAAAACAATGATTTACTCTCAAATCTTAGCATTTGATTGTTTGTCCGACCTACTTGGTTCAATAGGAACTTAGATATCCGCGACCACAACCTTTGAGGCACGTGAGCCATGAGCATTGTGGCTGCCTCTGGAACGTTTTTCGGTGCTGCGCAACTCAGCTCATATAGCTAAGGTTCGTTAACTTATCAAAGTTCTATTGTCCTCCCACTTAACTTTTGCAAGAAATTCCTTTTTCAAGAAACTTCACGTTTCAAGCGATAAACCCTTTTGTCCTCGGTGTTATGGAGGAATACCCAATGGTTATTCAAAATAACCTACAAAGACATGCTCATCCGACTTTGGTTGTAAACATGTTACTTATGCTTAGCATACCAAAATTTCAGAAAGGACAACTTGGGTTTTACCCCAAACCATAACTTACATGGTGTCATTTCAACAGATCAAGATGGAGCTCCTTTCAGTGTAAAAGCGGAGTCTCTAAAGCTTTAATCTTTTAAAACATAATGGAAGTTTTATAAATAAGTAACACCGTTTGATCTAACCATGTCAAACAAGGTTTCATCTCAAACACTCCATATCCCTATGGTGTTTCGAGAGATGCAAATCTAGGTGTTTTGCTAAACTTGCAACTCATATAAATCTCTTTATGATAAAATCATAAATTATTTATTTTCTTGTTACAATGATTTTCCACTTCATCTTGAAAGTTGATACGTCCAAAACGTATCTACTTTCTCGAACACTTTGCTATTGTTTTTCCTTTATACTTATGTGATTTGGATACAACTAACACGGACTGGCGTTGTTTTCAGCAGAATTACCTTGGTGTCTTGTTTTTTTTTGCAGAAAATGAACTATTAGGAAAAATCTCAGAAAATATGCCAAAAATTATATTTCACCAGAAGATCCACGGAGCCAGAAGGGGAGACAGGGGGAGGCCTGGGGGGCCTAGACCCACCCCAGGAGCGGGCCCACTGACCTCGCGCTTGGGGGAGGTTTGGCCACCCAGGCAGCTTCTCGGCCTCCCTCCGCGTCTATAAGTTGCCTTCTGACCTAAAAACAGAGGGGGGTTCGATAGTTTTCCAGAAAGAGTTCCGCTCAGCCGCCGCCACCAGAAACCAAGATTCGGATCCAGAAAATTCGTTCTGGCACCCTGCCGAGACGGGGAATTTGGAGAGGATCATCGCCATCGTCATCACCAATGCATCTCCATTAACCACCGATGTTTCCCTCATCCATGAGTGAGTAATCCCCCGCTGTAGGCTTTGGGATGGTAGGGATTGGATGAGTTCTATCATGTAATCGAATAAGATTTTTAGGGCATAGTGCCTAGTTTCTCTTGTGCTATTTGACTTTGTTGCAACTTGTTGTGCTTAATGCTTGTCACTAGGGCCCGAGGGCCATGATCTCATATATGAACTTATTATTAAATCATTATGATAATATTGTTTATGATCTTATCTGCAAGTTGTGTACACATATCATTGTCCGGATCCAAAGGCCCCAAAGTGACAATAATTGGGACAACTGGAGGGGATGACTATGGTGTGAGGATCACATGTGTTCACGGAGTGTTAATTCTTTGCTCTGGTGCTCTATTAAAAGGAGCACCTTAATTTCCAGTAGTTCCCTAGAGGCCCCGCTGCCACTGACATGGTTATACCCCGCGGGTACATGACCTCAGCATACCTAGTCTATCCCAAGGAAGGCCCACGACGAATATACGCCGGCCCATGAAGACTTTCGGGTGGCCAAGGCCCATGACGCCTTCGGATCCTTGGAGAGCAAGACTAGAGTAGATAGGAAATTCAAAGGGGTAAACCCTAAAACCTGTAACCGACTCGATCTGTGCCTAGGAACTGCCTATATCTATATAAGGGCCAGGAGGGCACGACGAGGAGGCTCTCTTACAATCTCTCGCACACCACCGCATACACACCTCCACGCCAGATTGCATCTGCGCACCCCTGTAACTTTCGGTTCCGCCGTAATCAAGAGCAGACAAGCAGGAGTAGGGTTTTCCCTCTGGGGGACTAAACCTGGGTAAACCTTGTGTCCCCGTGTTGCTTCTTTGCTAACCATTCCGCGATCTCTAGCATCCCCATCTTCTCCAAAACCCAAGTCCATAACAGTGGGCATTGACGAGATTAAACCTCGTCAATTGGCGCCGTCTGTGGGAACTGGGGACACTGATTGTGCGATCATGACGGTCCCAACCCGAGCGATCTACAACTCCGCAGCGACGGAGAGTCATCTCCTCTTCGGTGCCTTCGACTTCACCGCCCACTCACCGGCCACCATGAAGGACTTCGAGCCCGTTGGCGACGAACTCGAGATCCTATTTGGGAGCTTCTGCTTCCAGGTGGGGCAGACCGGCACTCTCCGCCTTCCAGAGCGGGTGCCCCTACCATCGATCAGGCCCGCTTCATGGGCTCCACACCCTGTGCTACGCACATCACCATCAACAGACGAGTTCTATGACAACAGCAACTGCAACTCCGATCTGTGCGATCTGCCATCGGACAAAGGGACCTAAGGTTCCGGATCCGAAAGCTGCGGCAGCAGCAGACCGATCTACGAGTGCTACCAGTGCGCCGTGGTCATCCAGGATCAGGAACACAATCCGCCACCCAACCCACAGGGTAGAAACGGTCGAAACAGAAGAAACCAATCCCCCACCCAACGGGGAAAACAACAATCGGGTCATCCACCTCAACAAGGAGGGATGGGCTCAAGCACGCGAGGCCGTGGCAGGCAACAAGATCCTGCCCGCTGATACCTCACGAGATCTACTGATGGCATACCACATGCTCCTCATCGAGGAGCACAAGAAGCAGATCAAGATGCAGGAAGTGCTTGACAAGCACAAGCAAGCAGCTTCGGAGTCCAGTGCATGACGAGCTGCGCTCTCCGCCATGGGCATTGGATCCAGCTCGCACGGCAACAACGGGAACAAGCACCATTCTCGGAGGGAGAACATGGACCCCAAAGAGCGTTGCGAGGTGACCCGAGCCCTTAACGCGTCCTTCATGGAGATGGACGCCGACGACAACGTCATCCCAAAAACGCTGCAAGATGCGATCATGGTAGCCACCGCGTACCTCGCATCCCACCCACCTCCGGAGGGGGACCCGAAGAGGGCCATGCACAAGTCCTCGCTTACCGGACTCGGACTCGTTGGAGCTGCGCTCCACGGAGAAGATCCTGCGGAGCCAAAAAAGAAGGCTGCGGTCAGATTCAACCGCAGCCCCACACCCTCATCCGAGGATGAAGAGCATGACTTACTCGAAGGCATAAGAGCTCACGCCATCGCAGCCGCGACTACGATGCTCGAAATGAGCTAACGCATCGTAAGATTGACAAAGCGCGCGCCAAGCTCGTATGCTCGTTTGAATCTAAGATGGATGAAGACGAAGGAGAACTCTGCGGAGCTCGATGCTTCAGCAGATCTTTCCGACGGACAAGGATGCCGTGAAACTTCAAGCTCCCTTCGGACACTCCGAAGTTCGACGGCACACAGGACCCCAAAGCGTTGCTCAACGACCACTTGTCGTCCGTCAAGCTGCATGGTGGAAGCAGGGAAACCGCCATGCAATGCCTTCAGCTGTAGCTGACAGGCGCAGGTCGGATCTGGCTAAGAAGCCTATCCTCAGGATCCATCCGAAGTTGGGAGGAGCTGGCGTACAGTTTCGTCCGAAACTTCAAAGGCACCAGCAAGAGGCCTGCCTCGATCGAGGAGTTGCGAGCCTGCACTCAACGAACGGGTGAATCCATTCGCTCGTACATACTGCGCTGGTCCAACACCAAGAACTCCACGACGCACATCTCCGAAGAAAGGGCTATCGACGCCTTCAAGGACGGCGTCAAGCGCCAGGACTTCAAGGAAGAACTTGGGCGCGTCAAGCCCAAGACACTCGACCACCTCATGGACATCGCCAACAGGTGGGCCGACGGCGAGGACTCCGTCCACCGAGCGCACTCGGAGGAAGAGGACAACTATGGCCGACGACGAGAACGCCGTAGCAAGAGGAGATCGCGCGTCTACGATGATCACGATGGACCCGACATGGTCGCGGCTGCCTACGCTGACCGCCGCAGTGATGGCAACCGCAACAGCGGCGGATACCGCGGAGGCAATTTCCACGATGGAGGACGCCCAGCACAGTCATGGCAGCGCCGCGGTCGCGACGACAAACCCTCAGCATACGAAAAACTGTCGGGTCCATGCACCATCCACTTCTACATTGACAAGCAGGATGGTAAGAAGAAGGGAAGCCACATGCTCAAGGACCTCCGCGAGTTCCAGAAACTCAGCGAAAGCATGGCTCAGATGAGGCAACAAGCCCCAAACCCTGGATTCGGGAACACACCCGCACCAGGCGAGATAGCGCATGGAGCTCCTCCACCGCCACCTGTAGGAGGCCCGAACCACCTAGTCGCACCCGCACAGAATAGCGGTGGGCACGAGTATCCCCCACCGAAAGGAGCACTAATGATCCAAAAAGGGCGCCCAACGAATAGGGTGCAGAAGAAAATCACCCGTCAGATCAACCTGGACGTGACAGCTCCACCCGCCATCCCTGAGTACCTGAGCGGATCGGAGTCCTGCATCACGTTCAGTCGTTCGGATCACCCTTGCCAGGTCCCTCGCCCAGGTCATGCTGCCCTGGTGCTTGAGGCGCAGATCGGAGGTTTCGAGATGAGCCGCGTCTTCATGGACGGTGGCAGCGGCATCAACCTGATATTCGCAAGCACCCTAGCAGCAATGCGGATCCCGCTGTGCAGCCTGGAACAGTCAGACACAACGTTCCATGGCATCGTTCCAGGAAAGGGCATATTCCCCCTGGGAAAGATATGACTCGACGTCATCTTCGGCAAACCGGATAACTTCCAATGCGAGCGGCTCGAGTTCGAAGTGGTGGACTGGCCATCACAATACCATGCCATCCTCGGGCGTGTAGCATTCGCAAGGTTCCTGGCAGTACCATATTACACGTACCTGCTACTCAAGATGCCAGGACCTAGGGGCGTCATCACGGTCCACGGGAGCTTCACCCGATCGGACCACTGCGACATGGACTTCAACAGAATCTCCCAGTCATTCGGCATGCAAGAGGAGCTTGTAAGGCTCCGCAAGGTGACGGACAATGGGGCACCCCTAGTCGCACGGCAAAACGCACCTGACATGTCTTTTGACTCCACCGTCAACACAAAGAAGGTGCAGGTCCACCCGACGGATGCCTCCAAGACGGCGCTGATCGCCAACGATCTCAGCCCCGCATAGGAAAGCGCGCTCGTCGAATTCCTCCGTGAGCGTTGGGAAATCTTCGCCTGGTGTCCTGCGGACATGCCAGGAGTTCCCAGGGAATTCGCCGAGCACGCACTCAACGTCTTTCCAGACGCCAAGCCTGTCAAGCATTCCATCCGGAGACTGTCCGAGCCTCGGGCCGAAGCCATATGGATTGAAGTCAACAGACTACTCGCTGCAAACTTCATCAGGGAGATTAAAGAAAGCGAGTGGCTCGCCAATACAGTGATGGTCCCCAAAAAGGACACGGGCATCCTGCGGATGTGTGTGGACTTCACGTCACTGAACAAGCACTGCCCGAAGGACCACTTCCCTCTCCCTCGGATCGATCAGATCATCGATTCGACTGCAGGATGTGAGAAACTCTCCTTTCTCGACGCCTACTCAGGATACAACCAGATTCGACTAAAGGTCGAAGATCAGGATAAAAGGACGTTCATCACGCCGTTCGGAGTGTTCTGCTACAACTCAATGCCCTTCGGGCTAAAGAATGCAGGTGCCACGTACCAGCGGTGCATGCAGGCATGCCTGAAGGACCAGATCGGTCGCAATGTCCAAGTCTATGTCTCGACGACATAGTCATCAAAACCAGGGAGGCGAGAACACTCATCGACGATCTCCGCGAGACGTTCGATAATCTCGACCGCTACAGGATCAAGCTTAACCCTGAAAAGTGCGCCTTCGGCGTCCCATCGGGCCAGCTGCTTGGTTACTTCATCTCCCAGCGAGGGATCGAGATGAACCCGAAGAAAATCCGGGCCATAATGGCCATGGAGAAGCCAAAGAACCACAAGGGTGTCCAGCAGCTTGCAGGACGAATAGCGGCATTGAGCAGGTTCATCAGCCGCATGGGCGAGAAAGCACTGCCATTCTACCAGCTGTTGCGCAAGGCAGACAAATTCGAGTGGACGCCTGAGGCGGATGAAGCATTCGAAGATCTAAAGCGGCTGCTCTCCACCTCACCGTCTTGGTTATGCCAAAGGAGCGCGAGCCCCTACTGCTGTACATAGCAGCTACACACCAGGTGGTGAGCACCGTACTGGTGGTCGAGCGAACTGAAGAGGGCAAGACCCATGGGGTCCAACGCCCAATCTACTACCTCAGCGAGGTATTGACGCCAACAAAGCAGAGGTACCCTCACTACCAAAAACTCGCCTACGGCGTGTTCATGACGGCTCGTCGATTGAGACACCACTTCCAGGAGCATCAGGTGATGGTCGTCAACGAGGCACCCCTGAACAGCATCCTGAACAACCCGGAGGCCACAGGACGCGTGGCCCTTTGGGGCATCGAGCTGTCACCTCTAGATATCATCTATGAGAAACGCCACGCGATCAAGTCTCAATTCCTCCCAAACTTCCTTGTACACTGGATGGAGCTGCAGCTGCCAGACACCCCAGACATGACACAGTCATGGACAATGCACTTCGACGGCTCCAAGCGTGAAGCCAGAGCAGGAGCCAGGGTCATACTGACCTCCCCACAGGGCGATAAGATGAAGTACGACCTCCGGATGAAGTTTCGAGCTTCCAACAACGAAGCAGAATACGAAGCCCTCATCCACGACATGAGAATGGCAAAGATCTGCGGTGCAACATGCCTGGTCATCTACGGTGACTCCAACCTCGTCGTCCAGCAGACGATGAACGAGTGCGACGCGCACGCCGCCAACATGATCGCGTACCGCGCACTCTACAACGCACTCGAAGGAGACTTCGACGGCTGCGAGCTTCATCACGTTGGAAGAGAAAGCAACGAGGAGGCCGACTGACTCGCCAACATCGGCTCCACCTGCACACGGGTGCCACCAGGTGTGTTCCTCGAACAGATCTGCATACCATCCATCAAGCGGAAATTCCCCAAGGGATCACCCGAAGAAGCAGAACACTTGGGGACTGCGCTACCCGACGGTCAAGAAGGACCCGAAAAGCTAGACACAGAGGTCGCTGTGGTCAACCTGATGCAGGTTATGACAGTCTAAGAAACTTGGACACGGCCATACCTCCGGTACTTGATAGACGGAGAACTGCCTGATAGCCCGACGGATTCCCGGCACATATCTCGCCGGTCCAAAGCCTTCACCATCATAAATGGCGAGCTCTACAAGCGCAACATTTTGGGTGTACATCAAAGATGCGTCACCATCGGCAACGGAAAGACCATCCTCCAAGACATCCACGAGGGCATCTGTGGCCATCATGCAGGCAGCCGCTCCCTTGTCGCCAAAGCTCTACGAGCTGGATTCTACTGGCCAACGGCCATGAACGACGCCAAGGACATCGTCCGAAGATGCAACGGATGCCAAAGGTTCGCTGACAAACCACACGCACCCGGGTCAGAGCTCAGGCCCATACCTTTGGCTTGGCCTTTCACCCAATGGGGCCTAGACATGATCGACAAGCTGCCAAGGTCCTCGAAAGGGGGACACGTCTACCTCCTGGTCGCAGTTGACAAATTCACCAAGTGGATTGAGGCCATGCCGGTCACTAACCAAAAGGGTAAAACTACCGTCAAGTTTTTTGAATCCATTGTCTACAGGTTCGGCGTGCCGCATAGCATCATCACCGACAATGGATCGAACTTCATCTCCAAAGAATTCCAGGACTTTTGCGAAGGCCTCGGAATCAATATCACATACGCCTCAGTGGCGCACCCGCAAACGAACGGGCAGGTGGAGAAGGCCAACGGCCTAATCGGCCCTGGCATCAAGAATTGCCTCATGAGCCCACTCGAGCGACTTGCCGGAGCCTGGACGAAAGAGCTGCCCTCCGTCCTATGGAGCCTACGTACAACGCCAAACAGCTCAACTGGCTACACGCCGTTCTTCATGGTGCATGGAGCCGAAGCCGTGCTACCAGCAGAGGTACGCCACCAGGCCCCACGGGTCATCGCTTATAGCGAAGCCGAATCCACGGCTGCACTCGAAGACGCCGTCGACACACTCGACGAAGCACGAGACATAGCAACAGCTTGATCAACGGTGTACCAGCAGAGTCTCCGCAACTATCACAGCCGACGACTGCGCCCAAGGTCCTTCATCGAAGGAGACCTAGTCTTGTGACTCAAGCAAGAGAGACCGAAGAAATTCGAGTCACCATGGGAAGGACCCTACATCGTCACTAAAGTCATCCCAGGTGGCGCCTATCGCCTCAAGCACGTGGAGTCTGGAGTCGCATACTCCAACCCATGGAACGTCGCACAACTGCGACGGTTCTACCCCTAGCTACCTCCCTCTTTTACTTTCAATAAGGCTATTCAGCCAAGACTACTCAGCCCAACAATGTACCTCCTCCATTACGATATGAATAAAGCTAAGTGTCTCGCCCCAAAATTTTGTTTACTATTCGCATTTTACTCCATGCTACAAACGCACTCGGGGGCTCCTCCCATCTCACGACTTCGTCGACTGAGGATAACATGTGTACACCTGAGTAGCTGACCACGTTAGGCTAACGAAAAGGACACGTATACAAAAAAAGCACTACGTGCTAAAACAACAACCAAAACTTTACAACAAAGGGCAAAACACACCCAGTCAAATATATACAAATTTTACATCTATCTTTTTTACAAATACTACCTATTTTGAAGAATAACCTGAGCACGCTGCTCAAACAGATATACTATCTGTTCGGCATACTGCCTTACAGCCGCATAATGCGGACGCATATCGCACTCGCCACCATCTGGCCGAAGAGGCGGCCCAGCCGCCATAACAGATAGATCTAAATCAGGACGATGTAATCGCACAAGGGAGAGCGCGGCCTTCACCCCTGTGACGAGCTGATGCCGTATCAGTTCCCTGACATGATGCAAATTCCGAAACTTTGACAGAAGACCAGAGAGAGTCGACGGCGCATCATCCAGCGAAAACATTACATGCAGAACCGACGCGAGCGAAGACTTCACCTGACGAAGCACCCGCGATACCTGGTGGACACGATCTTGCACCGTCGCAAGGACCATGGCACGATAACGGTCCATCCAGAAGAACCCGCCGGCCTCCATGTCCTACTGAGTCAAGCAGTTGATCCGAACAGCAACACGCTCTTTCTCCTCCCTTGGAGCAATGTTAGCACCTGCAATACTTGCAAAAGAATAAGATGAAAGGCCAGCAGGCGCATCTAAAGTAACGGGCAACAACTCGAAAAACTCACACTGAAGCTGTTCGGACAAACGAAGCAACTCCGCCATCAAGTACTCCTCTCTGGCAGTGCCTCGATCCGCTTTGGATTTCCAAACAACAGCGTGTCCACGCACCCCAAGCAACTCTTTCTCGGGGCTATGGATACGGTCTCGAAGAAACACAAGCCGCGACGCTCATCCAGGGATGGTCGTAGATCGCCGCAGACGAAGTATCAACGGGATCATCACCCGAAGGACCCTAGATTAACAGAAAGACAAAGACATGAACAAGCAGATGAAGAAGCACAGAACTCAGCAAATTCATTAAGTGCAGCAAAAGCCACTACGTGGCACAAAGATCGTTCATCAAAATAATTACAACAAAAGAAGCTAAAACTATCCTACAACTACAACGCCTACGAAGCTGCACCCTGAGTAGCCTCAGAGCCGGACTGCCTCGCCTTGGCTTCCCCCTGCTGCCTTAGCGCGTACTCATGTAGGGGTTCGTAGTATGGAAAACAAAAAAATTCTACTGCATGCAAACAAACAAGCCAAGATCTATCTACTATATTGTAGCAACGAGTCGATAGAGGAACTCACCCTCGAAGATTCCAAAGCGGTTAACGAGAGCAGATTCTCGTGGGTGATGTAGTCGTACTCTTGCCGATCTCAAGATCGCGTAGACGATCCTTCCGGCGCTGCGTTCCGGCAGCGCTTCCGCAGTCGGTCACACGTTCGGTACTCGATGAAGACCTTCCTCTCCGTTGTTCCAGCAGGTAGCGGAGGTTGTAGCACTCTCCTCACGATTCCGGCAGCATGACGGCGTGGTACTGGAAGTAGAGGGGAGATCACGCAGGGCTTCGCCTTAAGCTGGAGCGAGTATGGTGGACTATGAGAGAGGCCTTGGCGATCTAGGGTTTAGAGGCACCAAGGGAGGAAGCTTGGCCGGCGGCTAGGGCTTGCGGAGAGCCCCAACTCGGTGGCTAGGAGGAAAACCTAGGGCGGCGGCAACTTGTGGTGGCCGGCGGCTAGGGCTAGGGTTTGGGTAGTGTTGGGTGTAGGGAAGAGGGGCAGCCCTGCCCCTCCTTTTATAGGTGGGAGGGCGCGACCAAGGGGGAGGGAGTCCTACCCCAAGTCGGCCTCCTTGGCCGGTGGGTGGAGGGAGAGGAACTCCTCCCCAAGTAGGTTTCCTACTCTCCCTCCACCAAGCAAAACTGCCATTTGACTTTTCAAATTGGCGTTTCACTTTTCAAACTAGGATTTGATTCCTCCCTTTATTTTGCCCAGCCATGATACCTAGTACATGATGAAACCATTCCACATTGTCATGACACATTCATGTACCCTTCTCCTCCGGAGTGCCGGACCTTCCGGAACCTTCTAGAACATTCCCGATGAAAACACCGGAATCATTCCCCAACTCCGAAACATGACTTTCCTTATTTGAATCTTATTATCCGGACCATTCCGGATCTCCTCGTGATATCCCGGATCCTATCTGAGACTCCGAACAACATTCAGTCTCTTACTCATCAATCCATAACTACTCAACAACATCGAATCCTTAAGTGTGTCTCCCTACGGTTCGTGAATTATGCGGACATGATCGAGACACTTCTCCGATCAATAACCAATAGAGGAATCTAGAAATTCATATGGCTCCCACATATTTCTACGATTACTACGCGATCGAATGAACCACTTACATACGATACCAATTTCCCTTTGTCTCATGATAGTTTACTTATCCGATGTTTTGATCGTCGGTATCTCTGCATACCTAGTTCAACCTCGTTACCGATAAGTACTCTTTTCTCATTCCCGTGGTATGTGATCCCTTGTGAGCCAGTCACATGCTTGCAAGCTAATTGTATGACATTCCACCGAGAGGGCCCAGAGTATATCTATCTGTCATATGGATGGACAAATCCCACTCTTGATTCATGTGTCTCAACCCATACTTTCCGAACACTCAATGCCACCTTTATAGCCACCCAGTTACGGTGTGGTGTTTGATGTCATCAAAGCATCCTTCCGGTGATGGTGATAAGCATGATCTCATGGTCGAAGGAATTAGGTTACTATGTATCAGAAAGCTTATAGCAATTGAACTATTTAAAATGACCCGATCTTTATGCTACGCTTATCTATAGGAGTATGTCCACCATACCATTCTCCTAATTATATGATCTTGTTATTAACAACATCTCAAATGTTCATTATCAAGAAACCATGATCATCTATTAATCAACAAGCTAGTATTATGATGAGGCTTTACTAGGGACTCTAATTTAGTTTACAAATCACACAAGTATTAATGTTTCTGGTTAATACTGTTATATCATGAATGTAAACATTTATCATAAACACAAAGATATAATAATAACTACATTTATTATTGCCTCTAGGGCATATCTCCAAGAACTCGGCCAGCAGATCAATCAACTTTGGCCCGTAACGCTTACAGCGAGCAGCATAGGTGGCGATGGCTACCTTGGATCCATCAGCAGTCGTCGGCATCCGGGAAGTTACCTGAGGAAGGTCCAGCTCCGCTCCAGCCGCCAAAGCCATTGCCAGCCCGACGGACGCACCGATGCCTTTCTGCTTGCGCTTGTACGCCGCAGGTGCTTCGGCTGACAACGCCTCCGCCAGGGCATCGACATCTTCGAGGGTCGCGCCCTTGGGGACGAGCTCCTTGTAGAAGCGCCCGAGGACCTCCTTGGCCTTGGCAAGCGAGCTGACGACGGTACTGCGGCAGCATCATCCAAAGCACTCCCGTGCTCCAGAGCACCACGATCAAACTCGATGCCTGCGGCATCTAAAGAAACAAAAGGAAGCAAAATGAATAAAAGCACTGCAAAAGAAAGACAAGGAAGCCGAACAAAAAAAGAAGGCGGAGATACTCACCCAAAACAGCCTTGGCAACCGCCATAAGCTTGCCGGCCACCTCTCTCGCGCGCGAAGCCGTGGCAGTGGAGAGCTGCTCCTCGCGATCTGTAGCCTCCTGCTGTAGGCGCTCCTTAGCCTCGGCCGTGTTGGAAAGCTCCAGATCGAGGCGCTCCCTTGCACCAACGACGACTTCGGCCTTTTTCTCCGCTTGACCAAGGCTCTTTTTGAGAGCATCAATCTCACGAAGAGAGGCATTGTGGTCCTCTGCAGTCAGAAAACACACCTGTCGGATCGAAGGACAAAAATGAAGAAGAAGAAAAAGACCAAGTCATAAACATACCTTGAAGTTGTTTGAGGCTGGCCTCCAACGACAGGTGCTGCTGCACCAGAAAGTTGGCACCTTGCATAAAAGGCTGCAAAAAGAACTACTAGTCAAAAGAATGGCTCGGGGGCTATGCCCAAAAGAACGAGCAGAAGCAATTTGCGCATACGAAAAAATCTCGGGGGATCCCCCCGAGACTCGAAGGAAAAACGAACAACAACATACCCTACACATGCCTAGGGGCTCCCCCCGAGGTGGGAAGAAAAGAAAGATCAAAAGATCATCCGAAAAGGCTCGGGGGCTTCCCCCATGGCAAAAAACAGAGTTACTTACATGATTTGACGGCGACTCCGAGGGTCCGCTCGCAGTCTTCTGAGGCGCAACCACCCGAACCTCCTGCGAAGAAGGGTCTGGAGCAGCGCCTTCAGATGTGGCCACCGTCTAAGGAGGAGGAAGAGCAACTTTCGACTCCCCCATCATTTCCCGAGCACCGTCACTGGAGGAGCCGTCGGAGGAGCGGCTACACAAGGAAAAAATCAGCATAATGCAAGGTAAACAAACAAGAGAAAGCAAAACAGGACTGAGGAAACTTACGAGTCAAGCTTGCTTAAGTCGAAGACAGGAGGGGTCTTTCGGACCTTCTTCTCCTCTTTCTTCTCTTCCTTCTTTTCTTCCTTCTTTCGCTTCGCCGGCGGGTGCGGTGCCACAGCCTGCACGAGAACGGCAGGAATTGGAGAGGAAGAGCCCCATGCCCATCACTATGACGTTCAAGGAATAGCGGGTTCCTAGGCGTCGACGGAGTTGAGGCATCCGACGACTCGCTGTAGCTCCTCGTGCGCTTGCGAGTGTGATCCTCGCTCGACTTGTTGGCTTCTTCAGCCGGAGACCGCGCCGATGGCAGCTCGGACATGGAGTCCACCACCTCATTATCCGGAGCATCCGGGAATACTTCGGGCAATGGAGGCGACATTCCCGACACCTTGAACTCCTGCACAAAAGAAGCAAATTTGTCAGTAGGAAAATAAACACAAGTAAAACACAGTCGAAAATAGCGCCACGTGCACGTCCCGGATCTACACCTGCGGAACCGGACGAGAAGCAGAGAACGGAGAAGTCAGCGACTTCCCCGGGATATCCTCTCCAGCCTTGAACTTCAGCAGCTGACGGAGGACCCCGTCGAGATCTCCCTTGGAGAATTCTTCAGCCGAAACCCTAGTCGGATCACGACGACCAGCATAAAGGAACATAGGGTGCGCCCTAGCCTGGAGCGGCTGCACCCGACGTTTGAGAAAAGTGCGGATGATATCCACACTATTCACCTCTTTATCCAGAGTCAATTGAAGATCCTCCACTCGACGATAGAGAGTCTCTATCTCTGCTACCTCGCCATCCAAGATCTGGTTCTTCGAGGACCTCTTCGGCTCGATCTTTTGGGAGGGGTCGAAAGGAGCAAGACCAAAATCCTGCCCAGCCACTGTGAGTCGTGGATGTAAAACCATCGCCTCTGCTAGTACTGGACAGATTCGGACATGGAAAAGGAGAAGAAAAGAAGATTGGATCGAAGGGAGATGATGCAACCCCCAATGGGATAAACACCATCAGAACCAGATTGCCTCTTCATGGAATAGAGTTTCCGGAAGAGGCCAAAGTGCGGCTCGATACCGAGCCAACACTCGCAGAAAGTAACAAAACAAGCAAATGTGAAGAAGAGAGTTGGGGGAAAGATGATGCAGCTGGATGCCATAAAGAAAAAGCAGTCCACGAAGGAAATTGTGGACTGGGAAAGAAAAGCCCCGAAGGACAAATGCGAGTAACATAACCCGAAACCCAGCAGGGGGACGAGGAATTACCTCGTTGTCAGGGAGTTTGACAACCTCCCTATCCTGCGGGATCAAGCCCCACTCACGAAGCTTGCAGATATCACTCTCCCGCGTCTCCGATCGCCGCCAGCCACCGTCGGTGACACGGGAAGTGGTAGAACCTTTCTTGCCTCCAGCAGCGCTGGTGCCAACCGCAGAGGAGGACTTCTTAGGCTTCCCCATTGCGGTGCGGCGGCGCCGGCGGAGAGAACGAAGGATCAAAGAAGGAAATGTTCGAGGATATTCCAGCGCGCAGCAAGAATGCTCAGAGAAGATTGGAGCAGTGAAACAAGAATGGTTGTGGTGAAAACAGATTAATTTTACCCCATAGATTATAAGGACAAAGACGATGCACGACAACTGTCCATCGAGAAGACCTAGAGCCAAATACAAGATCTGACCGTCCACGTGTCAGTACAGCAGTGAACCGTCGCTCACACGCCGTCCGCTACGCGCGGAAATCGAGGCGACGCCATAATTATCTCCACGCCGCGCGTGACCGGTCAATTCAAGGTCAGAAGGTGGGACCCATGTTCGTCCAGTCATGTCATCTCTAGCGCAGCAGACGCTTGAGGTCACCTATCGTCAGCACTAATGTCATCAAATGCTATACTAGCAACAGCTACAATTCTTTGACTACACAGCTAATAAGTACTCACTCGAATCTACGATTCGACTAACTACTCGGGGGCTACTCCTATCAGGAGCGCTGACCGCGTACCCGATAAAGTGAACAAAAAACATTACATCACTGAATTATTTCTTCGAGTCCTACGTTGAGTCTACGACTCTATTACGGACTCGGGGGATACTCCCATAGGGAGCATGGATTCAAGAATCCGAAAAATTTGTGTCCTACGGACCTGAAGCTGAACAACGGCTGAATTAAAGTCTCTGCTCGAGTCTACGACTCGAACAGACACTCGGGGGCTACTCCCATAGGGAGCGCTGGTCGCGCACCCTATGAATTCTTCAACAGTGATCCTTCGGATCAGCATGCAACATTTTTTTGGCAACTTTGCCCTAATTAAACGCCGAGTGAGCAACATTCTCCTTGGCCACCCGAAGCACCTCTGTGGTGATAAACATTCGGATGCTATGTCTTCGACACAAAGATAAGACCTACAGATATCATCTGATGGCCTGGTAACGCACACGACTGCGCTCTGCTAGTAAGAATCCATGCCAACAGGCGCGATGAAAAATCCCGACGGACGTGTTGGGTGCATCATTTAAATTCACTAGAATTCCACTCCTGTAAGTCCTCCGCGGCCTGAGTCGAATTACGCCAGCATATGTTCCGGGTTCGAGTCGAGGGACTCGAACCTGAAGAAGATCGTGTTGTTTTGTCCTAAGATAGTTAACTGACCCTGATCCGTCGGGAGAGTCAGGCACACGCATCAACAATCCCTACACAGAGTTGCACCCAAAGGATTAAAGAGTCCTCAACCGAATCTACGATTCGACTAAACACTCGTGGGCTACTTACATGGTTATACCCCGCGGGTAAACGACCTCAGCATACCTAGTCTAGCCCGAGGAAGGCCCACGATGAATATACGCCGGCCCATGAAGACTTTCGGGTGGCCAAGGCCCATGACGCCTTCGGATCCTTGGAGAGCAAGACTAGAGTAGATAGGAAATTCAAAGGGGTAAACCCTAAAACCTGTAACCGACTCGATCTGTGTCTGGGACCTGCCTATCTCTATATAAGGGCCAGGAGGGCACAACGAGGAGGCTCTCTTACAATCTCTCGCACACCACCGCATACACACCTCCACACCAGATTGCATCTGTGCACCCCTGTAACTTTCGGTTCCGCCATAATCAAGAGCAGACAAGCAGGAGTAGGGTTTTCCCTCCGGGGCCTGAAACTGGGTAAACCTTGTGTCCCCGTGTTGCTTGTTTGCTAACCGTTCCGCGATCTCCAGCATCCCCATCTTCTCCAAAACTCAAGTCCATAACAATGGGCATTGACGGGATTAAACCTCGTCAGCCACGGGCTGGCTGGACAGAAGATGTTGTGCAAGTTCTCATTGCGAGCACGTATGACCATATTTGGAGCACATGCCTAGGATTGTTTAGTACTTAGATGCTTGTTATTATTTATCTGCAATGCCCTAGTTCTTTGAAGTTACATGTTTAGACTCATCCATGCAACGCCCTTCCATCCATCCCTATGCCTACCGCACTCGAATCCTACTGTTACCGCTACTGTTACTATTGCTATTGTTTCACTATTGTTGTTGCTGTTGATTTGCTGTTGCTACTAAAAACTGTTGCTACTGATAAACTTCTCTGAGCCAGAACTATTTCCAGGTGCAGCTGAACTAACAACTAAGTTGTTAAGGCTTGCAAGTATTCTTTAGCTCCCCTTGTGTCGAATCAATAAATTGGGTAATACTACCCGTGAAGACTGTTGCGATCCCCTATACTTGTGGGTCATCAAGACTATTTTCTGGCGCCGTTGCTGGGGAGCATAGCTTTATTTGTAAGTTCACTTGGATCTATTATTGTTCACTGCTACTCCTTTCATCGTGGGGAAGTCTCGTGATGGAAAGTTCCCTATTTTACCATCCGCTACAAGAAGAGGTACAGTCCTAAACACCTCTGCTGCTCTTGATTCACCGTCTGTGATAGGTAAGCTTGTCACACCACCACCACATGCTCATGCTACACACACTGCTACTACTGCTGAATCTGAAACTGCTTTTGATACTCATGATGTTACTTCTACTGTGCTTGATGCGAGTGATTCATTAGGTCCTTTTCTAGATGCTACTATCGCTAGTCTAGGGAATACCGAAACTCCTAGTGAATACACTGTTACACCTGTTAGCTCACCTGAGTCTAGTGAGAGTTTTGATATTAATGATGGTTACATTGAGCTCACTGATGAATTTGTTGAAGTGTGCTGAAATACACATGGTGCTAGTGCTATTAAGAGTCTCCTTGCTAGACATACTATTATACCTAAGAAGTCCTATGATCCTAAGTTTGCCACCTCTCCCATAGATATTAAAGATAAAGATTATGATTTATCTCTTGATTTATCTTGTTTAGATATTGTTGAGAAAGAACCTTTTTGTGGTACTGAAAAACGAGAGTGCTGTGGCTCATATGAATGAGCTTTCTACTATGAGTGCTTTGTTTTCTGATGATTTTAAGATGCGCAAGTACTTTGTTGCTAAGATCTTCCCTTTTTCACTAAAAGGAGAAGCTAGGGCTTGGTTTAATAGATTACCTCCTGGTTCCATTGATAGACCTAATTGCTTAATTGCTTCTTTCTTCCATAAATATTTTCCTCCCAGTGCTAGACATGCTGCTTTGCAGAGACTTTTTGATTTTAAACAGGAGGAAGAAGAGAAATTGCCTGAGTCATGGAAAAGATTCTGTTCCTTGATTCATGCATATCCTGGATGTCCATTACCTAAGAATGAGTTGCTTGATATTTATTATAATGGACTAACTGATTATTCTAGGACCTACCTATATAGCTTTGCTGATTGTGTTTTATGGAAAAGGACTCCTACAGATGCTGAAGAATTAATGAACAAGATAAGCAAGACTTATGATGATCGGACTTCAACTGAGATGAATACACCTAAGCCTATTACTCCTAAACCATTTTTTCCTGAACCAATTCCAACACCAACAACAAAGAAGAGGGGAGTTATTGCATTAAATGATGAAGTGATGAAGGAAGCTAAGAAGTGTCTAAAGGAGAAAGGTATTAGAGCTGAAGATGTGAAGAATCTACCTCCTATAGAAGAATTATGTAAGCCAATTCCCCACTCATCTACTATTGAGGTACACTCTCTCCAACACTTTGATGAAGGTGATGTTCCTTATGGTAAGCCTCCTGTTCAATGCTTAGAGGAACTTGACATTTTTATTGTTAAACAAGGTCACTTTAATAAACAAGTTCAGAATCATTTATTGGAAAACTCTAGAGCTATCCATGAGTTGAAAGATATTGTGGAAAGAACTTCTAATGATATTAAAATGCTTTGTAAACACTTTCAAATGGTTCAAACCCAACTTGATCAACTTGCTAAGGTGCAAAAAGATATGCTAGTTAATGCTTCAGGAAATAAACATGCTTATGGAATTAAAACTAGGAGTGGTGCAGCTACTCAAGATCCTTTATATCCTGAAGGACACTCTAAAAGAATAGAACAGGATTCCCAACAAGGTGAGGATAGTGGTAGTCCTCGTAAGAGGAAAAAAAGAAACATAAGAAAGTTGAGGAACCACTTGAACCTGCTGTAGATCCAAATAGTATATCTGTCTCTGATGCTGAAACTAAGAGTGGTAATAATATTGATGAGACTCCTGATAAGGAGGAAGTTGAGGAAGAACCTGAGAAACACACTAAGAACACTAGGTATACAAAGGAAGATTTTATTGCTAATAAACATGGTAAAGAGAGAGAACCTTGGGTGCAAAAACCTATGCCTTTTCCAGGTAAGAAACACAAGTCAAAGGAGGAAGAACACTACAACAAGTTTTGTGAGTGGATGGAGCCTTTATTTCTAAAATTCCTTTGACTGATGCTATTAAATTGCATCCTTATTCAAAGTTTATGAAGGATATTGTCTCTAATAAAAGGAAGATTCCTAATGAGGAGATTTATACTTTGCTTGCTAATTACTCCTTCAATGGTAAGGTTCCAAAGAAACTTGGTGATCCAGGTATACCAACTATTCCTTGCTCCATTAAGAATAATTATGTTAGAACTGCTTTATGTGATTTGGGAGCTAGAGTTAGTGTTATGCCTTTTTCTATCTATAAGAGACTCCAACTAGAAAAGTTGATACCAACTGATATATCTTTGAAAATGGCTAATAAGTCAACTACTATCCCTATTGGTATATGTGAGGATGTTCCTGTTCAAGTTGCTCATAATTGCATGGTCCTAACTGATTTTGTTGTCCTTGAAATGCCCGAAGATGATAATATGTCTATTATTCTTGGGAGACCTTTTCTTAATACTGCAGGTGCTGTCATCAATTGCAATCAAGGAAAAGTAACATTCAATATTAATGACAAAGAGCACACTGTCTATTTCCCCAAGAAGGTTGTTAAGAGCTATTGCCTAAATTCTATTGAAAATATTGAAGGCATCAAGATTGGAGAAATATATTGTCCCATTCCAAAAGAAAATATTGAAACTATTATGATTGGGACCATTGCTATCAAGTATGAGGTAACATAATCACCTTGTGGAATACAAAGTTTTGTCTCATTTAAGATTGTTTTGGTAACAAGGCTTGATCAACCTTGTTAACAAAAGGTTTTTTATGAACAAAATAATGTTTCCACTGTGGTTATACTTGCTTTCTTTTTCCCTTCTCCTTCCTAGTCTTTGCTTTAGCTTTACTTTTGCTAGTTGTTTGCTTGTTTGAGTTTCTTAGAGATCATGTAGTTTGGCTTTTGGTTTTCTTTTTCTTCTTCTGAAAAAAACTGTTTCTGCGAGAAAATCAATTTTCATACCCTGAAAATTGGCCAAAAATAAAGTTTCCCGAAAAATCCCAGAAATTTCAAAATAAATTTTTCCTCGAAAAAGGGGCAGAGTGGCACCTGAGATGACCCAAGGGGCCACCCCTAGGCCCCACACCCATGGTAGGCGCGGCCTACCTAGTGGTTGGTCCTAGGGGGGTTTGGCTGGGCCCCTCCAGGCTGCCTCCTCAACGCCACCTTCTTTCTTTCTTTCTTTCTCTCTCTCTCTCTCTCTCTCTCTCTCTCTCTCTCTCTCTCTCTCTCTCTCTCTCTCTCTCTCTCTCTCTCTCTCTCTCTCCAAAAACACCAGAAAACTTGCTCAAGCTCGACTTCTAGTTGTTCTTGCTCGCGATTTTCGATCTCCTTGTTTAGCCCATCTCAAGTGCTGATTTTTGGAGGGTTTGCTCCTTGGTATGTGCCTCCTCCACTTGTCCAATTAGATTTGTGATTGGTAGATTGTATCTTGAGTATTTTGCTACTGTAGGTGACAGGTTGTTTGAGCTTGCATGCTTGTTCTATGCTTAGAAACTTTGTTTTGATGCATGTGTAGTCCTCTAGAAAGTTCCTATAGTAGTTTCTCATCATTTATCAACTTAGAAATCACTTGGTTTGATGGTTGTCTAAAAATTTCAGCAAGGAAGATGAGTGCTTATTCACTGAATCAACATGACTTGATGGTGCATGAGCCAATGAAGGTTCATCATGAGGAGGCAGTTTTTCCTTCCATATATCCATGCCATGAATTCATGAGAGCTGCGGGGATCCTCCAAGATTTCCAAACCTTGGTTACTAGTGCAGGGTTGGAGCACTTTGTTGAAGGTGAACCAATCCAATATGTTAAGCTAACCATGGATTTTGTGCAGGACTTCCGGTTCACTTGGTCTACTTCTAATCCCATGGTCCATTACAAAATATATAATATGCATGTCAACCTGCCTTTTGCTAATTTCTGTGCAGCAATTAGAGTACCTCAGTGGGGATCTTGTGAGAAGATCAAGGAGAGGCCCAAGTCACTTGTTTATTTGTATGCTGAGATTTGCCAAGGTTTCAACTTTTCAAAGGAAAGTGGTAAAATTCGGAACATCCAGCTCCTAGCTATTAGATACTTTTCCTATTTCATTACCAAGTGTGTTCTTGCTAGAAAGACTGCTAGAAAGTTGTCTTCTTTTGATCTAGCTTTTATTGCAGCTACTCTGAATAGGAATAGTTCTTATAGTTTGGGTGCTTTGATAGCTCACCGTCTCACCACCAACCGTGAGAAGGGTGGAATTTGTGGAGGCCTCATTGCATCTAGGTTGCTAGCTTTCCATGGTTTAGAGCCTCCTTATTCAAATTTTCAGTTTTGCATAGAGAGGCTTGATATTGAATCCATGATTCAGCATGGTTTTGTTTCTTTGGGGGCTAATGTGAGAAGTTTTCCATATGAACTATCTTTTGTCCAGCAAGGTCGGAGAAAAGGTAGGAGTGAGAAAATAGTTTATTTGCCTGCACCTTCTTTGTTTAATTTTGATAACAGGCAAGGATGGTCACTTACGGAGGAGAAGGTTGACACATATGTTGGGGAACTCTCCCAGTGAGAAGAGAATGTTGAAGAGGATGCCAAAGACAATTCGGTTCAGCCTTCCAACTTGGGAGAGTCTTCATACCAGCAACCCTCATTTGATTGGGGCGCGTCTTCTTCTTCTTCTTCTTCTTCTTCATCATCACAGGTGCCTGACTATGATCATTCCTATGATGACCCACCAACATGGGGTTACTATCCGTGTTATTGAGCCCCACTTAGGACAAAAGCCTAAGCTTGGGGGGGAGGTACACCGACATCACACTCATCTATATATCATGTTCGGTCGGTTCTATGTATATCCGTTTGTTTTGCTTTGTTTTTGGTTCTTGTTGCTTCTTTCTCAAAAACCCAAAAATACCAAAAATATTTTCGTTGTTTCTCTTAGTTTGTTTCTTTGTTTCTTTGCTTTGGTTTTCCTTGAAAAAAATCCAAAAATATTTTGCTTTGTTTAGTTTGCTTTGTTTTGTTTGTTTTTTCTTTGTTTGCTTGTTTCTAAAAAATCGAAAACACCAAAAATATTTGTTGTTCTTCTTTGATTTTGTGAGTTCTTCGCAGGGTTCAGCTGTCCTCAATGGATATTGGTTTTCATGTTAATTATTCAAGTCACACAAGTGAAGGGCAATAATGAAGATTAAGACAACTCGAGGTGTGGTAAGAGGCTAGTAACGAACTCTATTTGTTTCATTTTTGTACATATACTCATCATTGTGAGCATCCTTAGCCTGTTTGTGTAAAGTGCATGTCATTATGGATTCTTAGTAGTTCTTGCTTGTCTATGATTAGCTCCAGCTTGCTAATAGTTTGTAGCATGTCATATGAATGTTTGCTTGCATTGTTTTATTCATACTTTGGTATGATATTGTGGTATCCTCCTCTGACTGTTCATGTGAATCGACTTGGCACATGCTCATGCATGCATATGACTAATCAATAGTCAGTAAGCCTCGATGATTTATTTTGCCTCAGAGTTCTTGTATCACTTTCATGCCATAGTTAGTCCTGTTTTGTTGCAAGCATGATTATGATAGCTATTGCTCTCTCGTTTGTCACTCCCTCTCTATTGCTAGCCTTCACTTGCACTGAGTATGTGCTCTACATGTGATTCCAACTCCCCAAAACCAATATTGCCAGTTGTGTCCACTATACCTACCTATTAGCATCATTTGCTATTTCAGTGCATATTCCATATGTCGTGTTTTCTTCCAAAATAAAATGTTTGTCTGTTTTGAGAAAGTTAGTTAGTAAAGCTCTCACGAACTTGATGGCACACTTTATTATGTGCACTTAATAATCCTAAACCATTGTGACTAGTCCAAGAAAGTCATATGCTTGCAAATTATATGCTGGGAGTCAGCAGAACCGTGCTGTCATGGGGAATGCTTTCAACACCTTTTAGATACATTTATATCTAGTTGATACCTTGCTCTTTTGTTTGCGGATGTCAACGATGCGAAATGAGAGGGGGACTTGCGAGTCCATGGAGTTTGTATTCTGTGTTAGAGAAATGCCTGGGCCGCTAGCCTAAGCCATGCCTAATCATGGTGGAAACTTGCAGCATCACCATAGTGAGTCATCTATGAAGCATCCTCAATAAAAACTATGCATATAGTAAATAAAAAGATTGCTGAGATGCTCATTGTCTGCTTGCCTTGTCATTTTGGTTATGGGAAAGCTCATGTACCATATGCAAGGGGTAGCCCGTTGGCTGTTCTCGATGATATGCAAATACTTACAATGACAAGAACTTGCCTGGACCCAAAGTTGAGTAGTATGTAGAGTGGCCCTCGCACTCAAGGGACTTGGGATTTTCAGTTTATGGTCTGTCAAGCATATAATTCAGAGTGGACCTCACTTTCACCTTAACCACATGAAGATACTTATGATAGGGGCAATGAGAGCTAAGAGCTAATGAGTACCTTCCTTTCAGCATTTGGAAGCCTTTCAAACCTTTCAAAACCATTTTCACATTTTTGTTGAGTCACCACTTATTCTATGAGCACCTTCTTGAGAGCATAGTTGTCATTCTTGTGTTTGTTCCAAAACTTGGTTAATTATGTCATGACTTTGATGCTTGTATCTCTGATATCTTTATCTCTAGTCTTCATGTGAACTTCAGAGGTGCCTTGGCATTTATATTGTGCTCTTTAAACAGAGGCAATTGAGATACCACTCTATCATACCTTATTATGAGCATTGCAATGTTGCTTATGTTTATGTTTCATGCTACTTATTATTATTGAGTTGGTTTCTCTTTGTAGCTTGCAATGACTATTGAGTAGACTTAGTTGCATACTCCTTATTATGAATTGTCTAAACATCTACTCCTGTGCTGAGAATATTTACATCATATGAAGCAAAGTGTTCGTGAAAGTTCTTTTATCGCACTCAGTTTTCAACTGAATTGCTTGAGCACAAGCAATAAGCTAAGCTTGGGGGGGAGTTGATACATCCAAAACGTATCTACTTTCTCGAACACTTTTCTATTGTTTTTCCTCTATACTTGTGTGATTTGGATACAACTAACACGGACTGACGCTATTTTCAGCAGAATTACCTTGGTGTCTTGTTTTTGTGCAAAAAATGAACTATCAGGAAAAATTCTAGAAAATATGCCAAAAATTATATTTCACCATAAGATCCACGGAGCCAGAAGGGAAGACAGAGGGGAGGCCTGGGGGCCCAGACCCACCCCAGGCGCGGGCCCACTAACCCCGCGCCTGGGGGAGGTTTGGCCACCCCAGGCAGCTTCTCGGCCTCCCTCTGCATCTATAAGTTGCCTTCTGACCTAAAAACAGAGGGGGGTTTGATAGTTTTCCAGAAAGAGTTCCGCTCCGCCGCCGCCACCAGAAACCAAGATTCGGATCCAGAAACTCTGTTCTGGCACCCTGCCGAGACAGGGAATTTGGAGAGGATCATCGCCATCGTCATCACCAATGCATCTCCATCAACCACCGATGTTTCCCTCATCCATGAGTGAGTAATCCCCCGCTATAGGCTTGGGGATGATAGGGATTGAATGAGTTCTATCATGTAATCGAATAAGATTGTTAGGGCATAGTGCCTAGTTTCTCTTGTGCTATTTGACTTTGTTGCAACTTGTTGTGCTTAATGCTTGTCACTAGGGCCCGAGTGCCATGATCTCAGATCTGAGCTTATTATTGAATCATTATGATAGTATTGTTTATGATCTTATCTGCAAGTTGTGTACACATATCATTGTCCGGATCCAAAGACCCCAAAGTGACAATAATTGGGACAACCGGAGGGGATGGATATGGTGTGAGGATCACATGTGTTCATGGAGTGTTAATGCTTTGCTCCGGTGCTCTATTAAAATGAGCACCTTAATTTCCAGTAGTTCCCTAGAGGCCCTGCTGCCACGGGCTGGCTGGACAGAAGATGTTGTGCAAGTTCTCATTGCGAGCACGTATGACTATATTTGGAGCACATGCCTAGGATTGTTTAGTACTTGGATGCTTGTTATTATTTATCTGCAATGCCCTAGTTCTTTGAAGTTACATGTTTAGACTCGTCCATGCAACGCCCGTCCATCCATCCCTATGCCTACCGCACTCGAATCCTACTGTTACCGTTACTGTTACTATTGCTACTGTTTCACTGTTGTTGTTGCTGTTGATTTGCTATTGCTACTAAAAACTATTGCTACTGATAAACTTCTCTGAGCAAGAACTATTTCCAGGTGCATCTGAACTAACAACTCAGTTAAGGCTTGCAAGTATTCTTTGGCTCCCCTTGTGCCGAATCAATAAATTGGGTAATACTACCCGTGAAGACTGTTGCGATCCCCTATACTTGTGGGTCATCAGAAGTCTTTGAACGTTTTCAAATATTTCATACTTCTTTCTCATTAAGTGAATATTCACTCAAATTTCCAGAGAAAGCATATGAAGTTGAAGTCCATCGCTTACGACTATACATAATGGACTACATATATCGATATGTATAAATTCCAATATTTTAGTTGTTCGTTCTTCTTTGGCCTTTGAACGAAGTTTTAATTATCCCAAGGAAAGTCTCACAAGCGTCATTTGATCAAATCAAAGACTCCAAAAATCCATGAAAACAGAGTTTCTTCATGTTTTCTTTCCAATATAATTTAAACGACGATGTCACTTCATAAGTGATCTTCCAATCATTTGTCTTGCGACATTTTAGCATTATTTTATGGATGTGATTTCTCCAACTAGATTTGTAAATCATCCATCTTATATGGAATACAGTAATTATTTGAACAATCTTTGTTCTCATAATACCTGATTTAAATAACTATTATTAAAACAAATCTTGAAGGAAAGCTTTGATGTCAACAAGAAATACAAACAACGGTTTGTTTGTTTTCGATGAACATCATCACATATTCTCTTGCTAGTTACTTAGGCCATTGTGGTTCATGAATTGCGCCATTCTGTATGAAATTTCATACCAACCAATTCGGTATTCAATACCCAAGAACCACATTGTTTAACAAGCAAAGAATACAACCATAACATGTATATCATCTATATACCTAAACTGGATATTTCCAATCTCAGCATTTCCTTTTCCTTTTAAAAGAATCTATGAACATCAAAAGTGGCGCCATATACATGACACATAGTCCAAAGCGTGTATATTTAAATACTAATACCTTTGGACTTGCACTTTGAAGTAGATCACCATCATCAAATGAATGGCATTCTTTCAAAATCCATTATTTAGTAATCTTTTAGTGTAGTAAACACTTTACATACATCTTCTATTCAACCTTATCATGAAAACTTTCATGATCAAGCTAATGTAGCTTATAAAGGCGAATTGTGAGTATAACATTACTTTCCAAAACCCTTTTGGGTGATTAGGATGTCTAGCATCTCCAACCTTTGTAAATTCACATCCAATATGAGAACATATATTATACTCTATCATATTGCAACCAAAACATTGTTTTAGATATCGTTATATCTGCCACACATGATGGTTTTTGAAACAATTCTTTCAGCTCCTAGATAATCTCGATATTTAAATCAAGAATCATGGAGGCAAACATGATACTTTAGATACTAACACTGGAATTGTCACTCTCGATTTAATACTAATTATTAAACTTCATAGAGTAAACAAAGTTTGTTAAAAGTTTGTAATAAGACTTTAAACTTTAGATTGACACTCAACACAATACGTTACCAATTCGTAAAGTAAATATCCAGAATTCTATAGTTCTATTATCTCAATTACAACTAACCATAAGGTGGTGAACGAATGCCAATGACTACAACAAATTATGCAAATTCACTTTGATTTCATTTATGATAAATTGAGTTCTACTAATCCAAATTTGAAATGAACTCCCACTCAAAAACGACATCCCTCATGTCTTTTTGGTGATTACATGAACCAAATCCACTACACCAAGTCCGATCATCACGTGAGTCGGTGTAGCTTCAAAGGCGAGCATCTAAATGGTCATCATATCAAACATATGACTCATGCTTAACCTTTCGGTCTGTGTTCCGAGGCCATGTCTGCACATGCTAGGATCGCCAAGTAAGAACCTTAGTATTCGCGTGTGTAAAATTGTCTTACACCCGAGATATGCTCGTGGATTCAAGTACACCCGATCATCACGTGATGTGTCTTGAAGCGGCAAAACATTGTCAGTGCATACTTAAGGAAGAACACATTTTTATCTTGATATCTAAATGAGGGATCATCTTATTATGCTAATAAAACGCCAAACAAGAAATATAAGATGCAACAGACATCACATGTGAAAAAGTGAAATGATATGGTCCTTGCACTTGATTGTTATCATGTGCATCGTGGTATGATCTTCGTCATTCCTTTATGTGTAAGGCCAAGGTCTATGGAACTTATGCGCTATGTGTGTTGTAAGAGTATAAACTTATACTTTTACTTACAACATCACCATATCATGACACTAGCCCAACAACAATCTAAACTAGACACTTTGTCGTGGTATTGCCGACGAGTACGCCATGGAGGGGTCCTCACAGTGCGTGTTTAGAGACGTGTGGGAAGGCGGACGGTCGACGGGTACGAGGTAACACAGCTTACCTAGGTTCAGATCCCACGACGGTGGCGGAATCCTACTCCTGCTATAAATCACTCTAAGGGCAATACACTGAGTTATAGGGATTGGTTCGCTGTGCGAGGTGACTAGAGAGTCTAACTTATTGTTTCCTAAAGGCTCCCATAGGCCCGACTTATATAGTCGCCAGGTCCTAGGGTTACAGGGAAAAGTCCTAGCCGGACAGGTTACAGAGTCCTACACTGTCTATTACTAGTCTTGTGTATCTTGTACTCCAAGGCTCCGGGTACGTTGGTGACTCCACCGTAGCCTTCCTTTATCCGGCATGGGCCTCCCTTCTAGATCCATCTAACTAGGCCGCCCAGCAGGCCAGAGGCCATGCTACCGACTATGGGCCACCCGGGTTATCCGGATAAGTGACATGCTATGAGGATACCCATATAGCATATCCCCAACAGTAGCCCCTGAAGAACTCCGAGATCTTGCGCCGTCTTGCCTCTTCACATGGAATGCTCCGTCTAGATGGATGTCGGAAAATCGTCAAGCAACATCTTGTTGTCCTCCCAAAGAACCCTTCAAGGCTTTCTCCATCTTCGACTTGTAAGCCGGAGAAATGCTGAATCTTCCATCGTACTCCTCCGTAGTCGAATTGAATCCGTTTATGTCGGAATCTTCGATGTGACGGCTCATTTACCCATGTCAGCTAGGACGACGTAGGCTTAGGTCAGCGACGCCTCGTAACTCACACATGCAGAGAACGCAATCATATTCGATTTTCCCGCGCGAGCGATACGAACTGTTGGCAGTGGCGGTTGGAGACGTGGCGAAATTTCTGCGCACGTTCGTGAACACGTCATCTACGCGGCAACCGTCCGATTAAGCTGCACGAATCTTGAAGCCGAGGATGATAAATAGTAACCGTGGGGAAATCTCCACTTTTTACCTCATTCTTCTCGCATCATCTTCTTCCTTCAGCCGCGCATCTCCTCGAGCTCTCCACGAGAAAACTCGAAAAAACCCTAGCTCCCATCTGCACCAGTGGCACCCAACCTTCACCCCATGGCTAGCAGCAGCACCTACCCATCAATGGCGGCGTCAAGCAAAGCTGCGATGAAGCCGGCGAGCCCCGTCGTCGTGCCCCCAGAGGGCCTGGTCATCCCCGCATCAGCGGTGATTGAATCCACCAGTGGCGACCAAAATTTGGTGGCGCTAGAGCCACTGGAGGAGGAGCCAGATTCTCACAAAGGCGACTGGCGCGGCTCGGACATCACTGACCGCGACATCCAAGAGATGGTCACCGAAGGCTACCTCCCTGTGATGGAGGGGCTCGCATGGCGAGCGGTGCCGGCCAGCGAGGTGACACCTTCTCCCCAAGCCAGAGAAAAGGTGTACCTCAAAGCTCAGCTGGTACGTGGCGTTTCCCTGCCCATCTCCCACTTCTTCCTCTCCGTCTTAAACCACTATAGGGTCCAGCCCCATAACCTTTCCGCCAATAGTATCTTAGTACTTAGCAACTTCGCAACACTTTGCGAGGGATACTTAGGGATAAGGCCTAGGTTACACCTTTTTTTGTACTTCTTCACCGTCAAACGTGAAGACGGACATAGTAAGGAGGAGCTTAGGAACTGCGGAACCATAAGCTTCAAGATTCGACCTGGCCGGTGGTTCCCCAACATCGTCGGCCACGAGTCCTGCAAGAATTGGCAACAAACGTACTTTTAAGGCCCCGACATTCCTCTGGCGGGCTGAGAAGTAACGTACCCAGACTTCGTGGACGGAGCCGCCGCTGAAGTTTCCACATGGAGATCCCAAGCCTCCCTTCCCTCCGACCTCGACGCTTCTTGCGCTATAAGGCGGATCGAATGGTTTGTAGAGACGGATTTGTCCGGCTTGGACCTAGCCATGTGCTGGTTCATCAGGCGAATCCAACCTCTGCAGCACCACGCGAAGTACATGAACGAGTATACCAGCGACAGAAGGAATAGCCTCCGACAAGCAGAAATATTGCAAGGAAATAGCATTTCCTTTGGCAAGCTGCTAGCCGAGAGCGCTACAAACCTCAAGATCATTGCACTTGTAAGTTTACTTTGCCTTTTGCATTTCATATGAGTATCCCACTGTAGCCCCCGAGGATGTAGACAGAAAACCATAGGTTTTGCATCTATATGCTCTAAGAGTGACTAAGTTAGAAAAAACTCTCACTGTAGCCCCCAAGCATTTAGATGGAATGAACTATTCCGACTAGATGCTTTAAGAGTAGCATACGCAGTGTTTATAATTTTCAATACTGTAGCCCCCAAGCCTCTAGTTGTAACTGAATTAGTTCCGACTAGATGCTTAAAGAAAAGCTAAGCAGATTCCGAGTTAAAAACTTTATACTGTAGCCCCCAAGCTTCTAATCGAGAACTGAATTAGTTCCGACTAGATGCTTAAAGAAAAGCTAAGCATATTGTTAGGTAAAAAGCTCTCGCTGTAGCCCCCGAGCGTCTAGGTGGAGAATTTTCGACTAGATGCTCCAAGCAGACTAAACAATGGTTACTTTTTTCTTTTTTGCACAGAACGAGAATGCTCGGAGGGGCATGGCCAATGATAAGTACCAGAAGATGCGTGCAGATCTTGAAGCTGAAAAGGGTAAAATTGCCTTCTTGAAGGAACAGATCATCAAAAACAAGAGTCTGTTTTCTTTTTGCGCATTCCGTCTTGTTTCTGTGCCTTCATTCTCCGAGTACTCACTGTGTACTTTGTTTTCTCTGACTTGCAGAACATGTCGCCAAGGACAAGGACATTGTCGAGCAGTTCAAGCACATCCAGCAGATGGACAGCAAGAACAAGATCCTTAAGGAGGAGAGGAAAGAAATGCTGAAAATGCATGAGGATTCCATGAAGGCCCTGCAGGACTCCGCCTCCGCGGAAATCAATCTCTTGAAGGAGGAGCTTGTGATCTTAAAAGATCAGAAGCAAGCTGCTGCTGAGCAAAACCAATGCCACAGCGAGGCGTTTAAGCTCCTCCAACAAGAGAAAGAATCCCTGGCAGATACCCTCTGGCAGGCTAAGACCAGCATCTTCAGTAAGTTTCCTCCGCCTTGTATTTCTGTAGTCTGGATACTTAGAATTTATTTAACTCATGCGCTTCTTTGTCAGAAATTGCAGCTCCTATGGGTTTAACCCGACCGCCTCCTTTGGACAAGGAATGCATGGTTCTTGCCGGCAACTTCATCAACACCGCCATCACCCAAGCCAAAGAGATTGCCAAGCCCCTCCAGATATACATCAAGGACTCGGACTCCATGGCGAAGTACTCAGAGATTCTGCGTCGAGCCCCCGAGCGTGCCACAAGCTAGAAAGCTTCATGTGCATGGGCTGGCGCAAGGATGGCGCTATCAATGGTGAAGGCACACTACGAAGGTGCCGACATCGACACGGTGACCTATGGTATTCCCGACGTTGACGATGACGGCAAAGAGATTGATCATGAAGCCATCTTGTCGTCACTCGCGGGTTATGACACCAGAGTTGCCGAGTTGGTGGACATCGACGTCTTCGTGCCCATGAACACCATCGACAGCGTCAACCAAGACTCCTCCGAGTCCCACCATAGTGCCGACGTTGAGGGTGATTCTCCGGCTGGTGACAATGCTGCTTCCAAGTCTCCTGCGCCAAAGGAATGAAAAACAACTTTGTAATATTTGTTTTACCTTTGGTGTATGCGCTGAAAAAACTTGGTGATGTAACTCAAGGCGGAAAACAATGGTTGTTATGTCCTGCCACTTAAGAACTAATTTCCAGCATGTATATATTTTTTAAGCAAGTGCTGGCTTATCCATTACTTTGGTTCTTATGCTTGACTTTTTGTGAGTCGGAAGACTCGTTGTCGGAACCATGCGCTTAAGTGATGATGCCCAATGGCACCGTCAATAACCTGAGCACAAAATCGCCGACAATAAGTGCCGAAAGTCACTACTCCAGAATCCACATAAAAACAACAAAGAACGTGTAGACCAGAAAACTTAAGCTAACGCCCGTAGGTGGAATTTTCACAAGTGCAAATTCAATACTTGTGCATAAAGGTTTTATATGATCCAAAAATGAACACTAAAGGAGGTAAAAGACTCAGAAGTATGAGTGAACCAAAGAGCTTTATTTCATTGATCATATAAGAGATACACAATTAGATAAAAATGCTAAGTGTAAAAAGGACGTAGCTGTGCTATGTTCCATGGCCGATCAAGCTCCAGATAGTCATCATCCGGGTCACGTCGCTTACGCTTATGATCCTCGTTGGGTCTATCCTTTAGTTCACGATTGTCAACAAGGTAGTAAGACCCATTGAGTAGCGCCTTGCTTATGATGAACGGTCCTTCCCATGGCGGGGATAATTTGTGTGACTTCTTCTGCTTAAGTCGGAGCACCAAATCCCCCTCTTTAAATGAGCGATGCCAAACGCGGCGACTATGGTAGCTGCATAGCTTCTGCTGGTAGATGGCGGATCTTTGGCATGCCAAAACACGCTCCTCCTCGAGAAAATTCACATCTAGGCATCTGGATTCTTCAGCGTCATCTTCGTCGTAGGCGGCAACTCTTGGTGCATCGTGGAGGATGTCGGAGGGCAGGATGGCTTCTGCTCCATATACCATGAAGTAAGGGGTGTAGCCGGTAGATCTGTTGGGTGTATTTCGTAAACTCCACAGAACAGATGGCAATTCTTCCGCCTAGGCTCCAGCTGCTCTATGTAGCGGTGCCTCAAGACGTGGCTTGATTCCCTGCAGAATTAATCCATTGGCTCGCTCGACTTGACCATTGGATTGTGGGTGTGCCACAGATGCAAGGTCAAGCCGGATGCCTTTCTCCCAGCAATAAGCCTCCACTTCTCCGAGTGATAAATTGCTGCCGTTGTCGGTGATAATACTGTGTGGGAGACCAAATCTCACCACTAGATTCTGGACGAACCTGAGGGCAGTTGCCACATCAAGCTTTCTAATGGGTTTAGCTTCTATCCATTTAGTGAATTTGTCAACTGCTACAAGCAGATGCGTAAACCCACAAGGTGCCGTCTGTAACGGTCCCACCATGTATAGCCCCTAGACTACAAATGGCCAAGTTATTGGTATTGTTCGCAGTTCTTCAGCAGGAACATGTGGTTGTCGGGCATAATACTGGCATCCCATGCATGTCTCAACCAGCTTGTCAGCGTCCGCCTTCGCGGTCAGCCAGTAGAATCCTTGCTGGAAGGCTTTCACGACCAACGATCGAGGAGCGGCGTGATGCCCGCAATCTCCGAGATGGATTTCGCGCAGGATTTCCATACCTTCTAGCTGGGAAACACACTTTAGGTATACGCCAGTAGTGCTCCTTTTATAGAGTTGCCCGTTGATTATGGTATAACCCTTTGATCGTCGTACTATTTGCCGTTTTTCGACTTCGTCGTCGGGCAAAGTTCCGTGTTCGAGGTATTCCATGAACAGTTTTGTCCAAGCCGTAGGGACCTTGGTCACCATGTTGACGAAAGAGTCAGCTCTTTCCAGGTTGTCGATGTCGGCTCCCTTCATGGATGGTGTGCGCAGGTGCTCTAGGAAAACTCCTGGCGGAATTCGCTTGCGCCCTGATCCTAGCTTAGAGAGCAGATCAGCCGCCTCGTTTTGTTCCCTAGGCACATACTTGACTTTGTAGCCCAAGAAGCTCTTGGCTATCCAGTCCACTTCGTCTCGATATGCCGCCATCATAGGGTTCCGCGCATTCCAGGTGCCAGCCACCTGCTGGGCAACCAAGTCGGAATGTCCACAGCAAACTATGCGCTTGATGCCAATATCCTTGGCTACACGTAGTCCGTGAATGAGTACTTCATACTCCGCCATGTTGTTTGTAGCCTCGAAGTGGATCTGCAGAACATAGTGTAGCTTGTCTCCTGTTGGTGACTGTAAAAATACACCAGCCCCTGAGCCGTTGAGCATCTTTGATCCGTCAAAGTGCATCACCCAGTACTCTGGTTCTGGCAACGGAGTAGCGTCTCGCATATCCGTCCAATCTGCAACAAAATCCGCCAAGGCTTGTGACTTGATAGCGTCGCGTCTCTTGTAGGTGATCTCGAAGGTGGAAAGTTCAATGCCCCACTTCGTGACCCTTCCTGTAGCGTCGCTGTTATTGATGATGTCGGACAGTGGAGTCTTGCTCACCACTGTGATTGGGTGCTCCTGAAAGTAATGCCTCGGCTTCCGAGAAGCAAGGAATACTCCATAAGCTATCTTTTGGTAGTGCGGGTAACACTGCTTGGACTCCATCAAGACCTCGCTTACATAGTAAACTGGTCTTTGAACTCCGTGCTCGTAGCCTGGTTCCTTCCGCTCTACCACGACGACGATGTTGATAACTCGGTTGGTTGCCGCCATGTAAATTAACAGGGGCTCACCAGGCTCCGGTGCTGCAAGGATGGGCGCTGAGGAAAGAATCTCCTTGAGCTGCTTCAATGCTGCATCTGCTTCGTCCGTCCATGTGAATTTTTCCGCCTTCTTCAGCAAATTGTACAGCAGCAGGGCCTTCTCTCCAAGTCGGCTGACGAACCGACTAACTGCTGCAACTCAACCTGTTAGTCGTTGAATGTCCTTTAGGCATGTCAGATGGTTTATGTTTAAGATGGCCTTGATTTTCTCCGGGTTGACCTCGATTCTGCATTGGGAAATGATGAAACCCAACAATTTGCCGGCTGGAACCCCGAAGACACACTTCTTAGGGTTAAGCATCATGTTGTATTTCCGGAGATTATCAAAGGTTTCTTTTAAGTTGGAGATTAAGTCGTTTGACTTTTTAGACATCACCGCAATATCGTCCACATAGGCGTGAACGTTCCGACCAATTTGGTCGTGAAGGCAACGTTGCATTGTCCGCTGGTAGGTAGCACCTGCGTTTTTCATCCCAAAGGGCATCGTGACATAGCAAAACGTGTCGTATGGGGTAGTGAACGAAGTGGCCCATTGGTCCGACTTCCTCATCTTGATCTGGTGGTATCCTGAGTATGCATCGAGAAAACACAAAAGTTCCGAGCCAGCCGTCGAGTCAATGACTTGGTCAATGCGAGGCAAAGCAAACGGATCTTTGGGACATGCTTTGTTCAAGCCGGTGTAATCAACCCACATTCTTAATTCATTGGTTCCCTTTTTGGGGACAAGTACAGGATTGGCCACCCATTGGGTCTGAAGGACTTCTCGGATAAATCTAGCCTTAAGTAACCTAGCTATCTCTTTGCCAATGGCGCGTCTCTTCTCATCTCCAAAGCATCGTAGAGGTTGTTTCACTGGTTTGCATTTTGGATCAATGTTTAAGCTGTGCTCGGCAAGTTCCCTAGGTACACCTTTCATGTCGGCAGGTTGCCAGGCAAAGATGTCCCTATTCTCACGGAGGAACTCGACGAGCGCGCTTTCCTATTTGGGATCCAGGTTCGTCCCAATGGCGACGGTCTTGGAGGCATCGCCTACCACAAGTTCCACCGGCTTGGTCTCGATGGCAGCCTTGAACGCAGGAGCGGATTCGGAGATCTGCTTCTTCGACACAGGCATCTCTGAGTCATTGACCTTGCTTTGGATCTCTTTGAATTCTTTGTTGTAGAGGACAGCTTCTGCAACGGCTGCTTCATTGATCTCGCAGTCCCTTGCCTTGGTAAAGCTTCCGGATACGGTGATGATACCGTTTGGTCCAGGTATCTTGAGTTTGTTGTAGACGAAGCATGGCTTGGCCATGAACGTGTGGAATATGTCGCAGCCGAATATGACGTGGTACACGCTCTTAAAGGGGACCACCTCGAAGGTCATGCGCTCTTGGCGGTAATTATTAACATCGCCGAAGGCAACCCGAAGTGTAATGCACCCATGGGACCGAGCCTCCCAACCAGGAACTACGCCGTGGAAGATGGTGTTGGTCCGCCTTAGGTTTGCCTCCATCAAGTTCATCTTATGCAGTGTATCCAGTTACATGATGTTGATGCTGCTTCCACTATCCACCATACACTTGGTGAACTCCACGCCGTCAATCAAGGGGTTGATGACCATGGCGTACTGGTTCTCCGTGGTCACAAGGTCTGGGTGGTCCGTCCTGTCCCAATTTATTGGAACCTCCGACCAGCGTAGGTACTGGGGAACTGGGGGAGAGTGGCCATCAGGATTCTCAGAGAGGTATTCTGTTGTCGGACGGTGGGGGTGCCAAGGAAAGTGTGGTAGACTGGAGCTTTCTTTGCGAAGGGGTTCTTGCCCTTTTTGTCGCTCTTGGCGGCGTGCTTGGGGTCAACGTCTTTGTCCATGTCACTTGAATCCTTGGACTCCTCCTTCTTCTTCCCTTTGCCCTTACCCCGCGGTCTGTTCTTCCGACTTCGCTTGTAGCCGGACTCCGGGTCTTCCTTGAGGTCGTTGACGAACTTGCAGTGTCGATTGGTATGGGTGGCTTTGCCGTTGACATCGAGGTGTACGAGGCACGGCATATCACGGTACTCTTCGTAGGTTTGGGGAACACGGAGCGGCGCCGAGGTGGTTTCACTTCCTCGTTGCTGCCCACGACCAGCTCCCCTTCCTCGGCCACATTGTCCGCCTTCTCCTCGTCCTACAAAAGTCATAGCGACCATGTCGGTAGATTGCTTTTCTTCTGGAGCGGTTTTCCGCTTTGTACTGATATTCCTCCGAGCTTGAGTTGGAACGGCCGTTGCCGGCAAGGAGCCACGAGCATCGTCGTCGGCAGGTGCGAACTCACTAGCCAACTGAATCATCTGGTTCAAGTCAAGCTGGTGATTGTCCTGCAAGCGCTTCAGCTTATGTTGGAGCAGCGTGCCCCTTTCCAACCCATCGATGAAGGCGGCCATGGAGGTTGGAGCGTGCACTCCTGCGCAGGAATTCTTCATATCCAGCCAGCGGGAGAGGTAGGTGCGAGATGTCTCGTCTTTCTCTTGCACGCACTGCTGTAGATCGCCTACGGTGCAGGGACGCTTGTATGTACCCTCAAAGTTCTTGGTGAACGCTTCTTGCATGTCCAACCAGTTGTAGATAGATTTCTCCAGCAAGTCGTCGATCCATTGACGGGCCGTGCCCGCCAAAATTAATGGGAGGTACTTGACGGAGACGTTGGGGTTGCCTCCGGCAATCTCCACCGCGTTGCCGTAGTCCTGCAACCATGTGGCTGGTTTGGTGGTGCCGTCATAGGGCTTGATTGTCTTGTCAATCCGGAAACCTTTGGGGTAAGTTGCGGACCATATTGCAGGTCCAAAGCAACGTGGTCCTAGGTATGGTCCTTCCCGGGCCTCGTGGATCTTATTGATCCACGAACGTGCATCGTACGGCTCCAGGTTCTTCTTCTTTTTGTCAATAGGGGATGGGCTGCGTGAATGACGCGGGCCTCCTCCGCCATGGTGACTGCTTGGTGGTGACGGAGGTGGAGGTGGCGGTGGGTTAGCCTTCTTGCTGTTACCCTCCTGCGATGCCTCACGCCTGTCACAGTTGCTTGTCGGACACGGAGGGTCATAGCGTGACCTGCTCTTGTGTCCTTGGTTGCGCTCTCCGTCATGACGGGTCTACTCCGTGTTGTCGCGGATGACGATGCCGCACTGCTTTGGTGGGGGCATATCCGTACGATGGTGAGCCTTGTAATCTTCGTGATGTCGGGGAGATCGGGGCGGTGGCGATGGGCGACGAGGTCGGGCCTTTTCTCCGTGGTTGGAGGATATGGGGATGGCATCCTTCCTGTTGTGCGCATCCCACCGTCTTTGTTCTGATGAACCCGTCTGGGACACGACATCAAGAGGAGATCTGCCCCTTGGCAGCTTGTACTGGCTAGATTGGCAGAGCGCTGGGTTAGACTCAAGCCTCTGAGAGGTGGCATTTTCCTGCTGCTTCACCGCCTTGGCCACTAGGTCATAGACCTGTTCCACTTCCTCAGGCGATCTATCCTGCTCCAGAAGGGTCTTGGCGACGGCGAGGTTAAGGAGTGGGGTGGGCATCACCTGCTTGCCTTCACTGTCAATATATGGTTTGGCCTGTGCCGGCTTCGAGGGAGCCCATCCTAGGTTGCGCCATACACCAGGATCGTTGATGACGCGAGACGGAGCTTTCTTAGCCTTCTGCTGCTGTAGCAAAGTCTTGTATTCGGCCTCCATTGCTCTAGCTTTCTCTATGGACTTCTGCGCGTTGATCAGATCTCGATCTAGTTTAGCGCCTTGCTCCGCGATGGCCTGCGCTTCCTCTAGCAGCTGCTGGCGCTTCTCGTCAAGCTGGGTCACGCTCCGGATATGAGCAATGGTTAGCGGCTCAACGAGGAGATTGCCGTACATCACTCTATCAGCCGGAGTAATTTGGGCTGCTGTAGACGCAGATGCTGGAGGTGGCAAGTTTGCGGTGTTGTTGTTGCTCGGGCCGGTGCCGAGTTCCTGCGGCTGCTGTACTGGGTTAGGCGGAGGAGGCATGACTTTTGTGCGATCATCATCGGCAGCAATAAGTGGCCCCTTCCCCTTGTCCAGTGCGGTAGGCGGAGCTCGTCCGGGTTGATCTTCATCCATCGTCGTACCGATGGTGACGAACACCTCTCGGGACGTGATGGCATTGTTGGCTTTCTCGTCGCGCGTGTACTCCTCCTCCATCTCCTGCATGGCAGAGTCTAGTTCCTCTGGACTAAAATCTATCTCCTCTGAATCTACACTGAAGTCAGCATAAAGCGCGTCAATAACAGAGTCGGAGGGCGCTAGGACTTCCTCGATGACGAGCGGTGGAGGTGCAACAGCAGCTATGATGACTGGAGGTGGTGGCGCAGCTGCGACGATGGCGGCTGGAGGCGATGGTGGCGGTGGCTGAATCGGAGGGGCTCCGTCAATGAGCGCAAGCGCTGTCTGAGCTGCTGCTTCGGCCTCCGCGTAGTTGTTGACGGTGTTCACCATGCCTTCAAAGGTAAGGCGTCCTGATGCCTGCTGCCGTCTTAGAGAATGTCGGAGAAGCGTGCCATGGTCCAGTCCTTCCACAAAGTAATACATAGCATCATCATTGGGGTAGTAGGCCAGATCGGCTCGTATACGGAGCCACCTGGCCAGGTAATCGCGGGGGTTTTCGCCCTCTCTCTGAATGCAGTGCGCCAGATCGAAGATGGTAACCACGCCAACGAACTTGGATCTCTGCTGTCCAGACGCACGGACGAAGCCGGCGGATTTGCAGTGATCTTCCACCTTTATATCCTGCACAGGGGCGGTTTGGGTGGGCCTTGAATTTTTCTGATCTTTGCCGGCAAACTCCGAGGAGAGATCCGACATTGATCCTCCGCGAACGTGTCCTGCCCGTAGGCGGTCCGTGCGGGCCTTGGTGCTTTCCGATCAAACTCCAAAGAGAGATCCGACATCGATTCTTCTGCGAACGTATCCAGCCCATAGGCGGTCTGTGCGGGTCTTGATGCTCCTCCGACTCCTAGGGAACTAGTGCCCGAGTTAGTTTTGCCGATGAAGAGGTGGATGTCTCCGATAGGAACAATCGAACACCGTGTAGGGTTCGTCTTCGCCGGGATCCAGAACTCGTCGGTAAGGACGATCGGAACGTTGCCGGAGAAGAGAACGCGACCGATGGCTATGGTTTCTCCGATTCCCGCAAAGATCTTGGTCCTCGCCCACTGAAGAGCCTGAAGCGCCTCTTGCCCCACGGTGGGCGCCAACTGTCGTGGTATTGCCGATGTGTACGCCATGGAGGGGTCCTCACAGTGCATGTTTAGAGACGTGGGGGAAGGCGGACGGTTGACAGGTACAAGGTAACACAGCTTACCCAGGTTCAGATCCCACGACGGTGGCAGAATCCTACTCCTGCTATAAATCACTATAAGGGCAGTACGCCGAGTTACAGGGATTGGTTCGCTGTGCGAGGTGACTAGAGAGTCTAAGTTATTGTTTCCTAAAGGCTCCCATAGGCCCGACTTATATAGTCGCCAGGTCCTAGGGTTACAGGGAAAAGTCCTAGCCGGACAGGTTACAGAGTCCTACACTGTCTATTACTAGTCTTGTGTATCTTGTACTCCAAGGCTCCGGGTATGTTGGTGACTCCACCGTAGCCTTCCTTTATCCGACATGGGCCTCCCTTCTGGATCCATCTAACTGGGCCGCCCAACAGGCCAGAGTCCATGCTACCGACTATGGGCCACCCGGGTTATCCGGATAAGTGACATGCTATGAGGATAGCCATATAGCATATCCCCAACACGCTTGTAATTTATCCATTGCAAGTTTACGTGGCTGAGGGCTTTCAGAGATAGAACCGTTCTTACCTACGAACATGGAACCACAACGATGATAATCAAATTATTGACAACTCATTGTAAATCAGATATTGACTATAGTAGGAGAGACAGACACCCGCAAGCCACTTATGCAAAACTAGTTGCATGTCAAGCGTGGAACATGTCTCATGTGCGAGAACATGTAAAGTTTGTCCGGGACGCTTCATCCCACTATACCACCAATATCCAAAGTATAAGGAAGAAGTAATAACATGACCATCAGCGCTCACATATTCATATGTGTACTACCCGTGCAAAGCATCTACGCATAGATCCGGCTCTGATACCACTAAAGGGTTCGCAGCATAGAAAACAAAAAAATCCTACGATGGGAACTAAGTACCAAGATCTATCTACTAGATACAAGAAATGGGTGGATATACATCCATAGAATACATACCCTCGAAGACCGAATAGAGTTAACGAGGTTGTACTCATGGATGATGTAGTCGAATGATTTTCGATCTCAAGATCGTGATGAAGTCCATCTGGTCCAGCCGGTCCAGCACCATCAAGTCCAGCACCGCAAAGCAGTGGTGCATCCGTGATCACACACACGTCTGGGTACCCCAACAACCTCCGCGCCCTCGCTCCAGCTATGTAGCGGAAGCAACAAATCCTTCCAGAAAAATCCACCGGGAACATGTACCTCGCTGATCCGAGACCATGGGGGAATTCTAAAGGGGGAGAGATATCCTTAACGAGGAGGTGTGAGATGAGAGGATGGAGTGAGGTGCCTTTTGTAGGGAGAGGGGGGCAGCCCCCTCCCATGGCGTGGCAGCCATGGAGGTTCCCCCACCTCTTCCACATTCATGTGGGTGGAGCTCCCACTCACATAAATAGCCACCCACTCAAAATTCCACTCACCTCCATTAAATTTCCACCAAATTTAATGCAATCTATTATTAAATAAAACTCTTTTATTTATTTATTCAGAATTTTGTTAATTATTTGAATTAACAAACATTTACATAAAACCCCTTACAACATTTCAATTTCACATGCAGAACCGGTTTCAGCAATTTCAACCGAAACAGTTCCGGTGTCTAGTGAAATAAATTCATGTTCTTTCCTTTTTCTTTCTCTGGCATATTATTTGCTCCAAATGGTGTTGGTATCCCTTAAGTGTATCACCCTATGGTTCGCAAATAATGTAGACATGATCGATACCCCTCGCTGATCAATAATCAGCAGCGGGACCTGGAGATCCGTACTGACTCCCGCACATTCAACGATGACTTCTGTGATCGTGTGAACCTTATGCGCATGTAACTCAATCCATTTGTCTCGCGATATGTTACATGTCCGAGATTCGATCATCCGTATCTCCATACCTAGTTTGATCTTGCTACCGACATGTACTCTTTTCTCGTTCCTGTGATATAACATTCTAGTGATCAAATCACTTGCTTGCAAGCTAACTAATGTGATATCATTGAGAGGTCCCAGAGTATATCTCTCCGTCATCGGGATGGAGAAATTCCACTCTTGTTCCATGAGCCTCAACATAACACATTTGTAGCACTAAACCCATCTTTATAGTCACCCTGTTACGGTGTTACGTTTGATGTTATCAAGATACTCTTCCGATGTTAGTGATTGACATGATCTCATGGTCTAAGGATTAAGATTACTTCGTATGATGTTATAGAAATATAAACACAATGACCTTGATCGTAATGCTATACTTCGGATGAATGTTCATCACACCATTCCAATAATGTTGTGACCTCGTTATTAACAACATCCAATGTCCATGATCAGAAAACCTTTGATCATCTTGTTAATCAACGAGCTAGTTTATAAAAGCGGCATAACTAGGAATTTTCTATTTATTTATTTATTAAACACACACGTATTAACGTTTCCGTATTAATACAATTATAGCATGCAAAATAAACATTTATCATAAATAAGGAATACGATAATAACTACTTCATTATTGCCTCTCGGGCATATTCCCTTCAGCGATCATAGTCTGATGACAGCTTTGGCTTGGGTTGGTGAAGGGCCTTTAGCATTGGCTTTATCTTCTTTGGTGCTGGGGAACTTTGGCTGTTTTGGCCGCTTCAATTTAGTAAAAAACTCGGTCATTTCCACCTCGACGATCGCCGCAGTATCCTTTGGAGTATAGTCGTAAGCTCTCTTGGGATGAACCTTTGGTAATTTTGGTAGAGGATCTTGTTTATGTATCGGCGATCGCTTACCACTCTGCGGAGTAGAGGTGGTACGCTTACGCTTTTTTCCCTGAGCCGGCGGCGATGACTGGCGCGGCGGCTATGGCTGCGCTGGAGACGGCTATTGCACTGGAGACGGATGAGGCGACCGAGATGACTATTGTGCTGGCGGAGACGGGTGAGGCGGCAACGAAGATGGCCTTGGCGTCTGATTTGGAAGCACGATATATTCCTTTGGCCATAGAATGGTGACGTTTGTTGCTTCTCCTAGTTAAGTCACATCCCCTTTACCTGCAGGGTAGTCAAGCTTCAACTAGTGAAATATGTGCATAATTTCATCCACCCTGACAACAGTGTAGCCCTGTGGAACCGGACGACAATGGTAAGTTGGTTCATGTCCAATTGGTAAAGCATAGCCGACTGCCACCTTCATTGTTATGTTCACAACTTTCACATGTAGCTCGCAATGTGTTGTCTGTGTGATATCATCCACCGGGTAGCCAACATGAGCCATTGTCGGTGCACCATCATCATCGACATCACCCAAGACCTCTGTGGAAGCCACTCTGCTTTTTCGATTATTCGATAGGTCGGTAGCATCGAATGCAGGTTATACCATGTGCCGCTAAGATGGGCCGATAGTACCTTGTTGGCTAAGTCCGTCAATTTGATCTTGCTTATGCTTTAGTTGTTCTTCAATGTAACGCATCCGGACTGCCTGATTATTTGCTTCAGTTTCCTCCTTGTCCTTTCTCCTCTTACGGCTTCTATCAGGATATTTCTTCCTGTCTGCGGGAAACCCAATGCTCCATGGTTGGGAGCCTATTGTGCCTCATGTTCGTCCTTCGTGTTCCGGATTCCCAAGGGAGAGTGTGAGCTCGTCATTCTCTCTATCGGGAATGAACTTCCCCTCTTCAACAGCCTTTACTGCATTTCTTATGTCCTTGATGGGCAAGGGGTTTTCTTTATGTCTTATATTATATATACACTTCCCTTCTAAGTCCAACGTGCCCCCATGCCCGTAAAACCAATTCTTTAAGTGTTCGATCCAATAGGTTGCCTCTGGGATGACCCCTTTAGCACGCACATCATCCTCAAGTTTCTTCCACTTAGGAATGGCAGCCCTGTAGCCACCTTGCCCCATAGTATGGCGATACTTCTTGTTAGCAGCATTTATCTTAATTGTTTCAGACCTTTTCTGAGCTACCGCTGATATCTTTTAGTACACAAACTCATTCCATAATGGTTTTATCTTCTCATACCGACCCTTGAAATTCGGAGTCTTTTTTTTCATGACAAAGTCAAGGTGCAATCTTTTCTTCCAGTTGGTGAATTGCTGGGCCATCTTCTTAAGAGCCCACTCCTTGACCTTCTACTACATGGCAGTAGCATGTTGCTTGGCCTCCTCATCTGGATTCTCTGCATTTGGATCCACCTCTACCGTCGGTAGGATGAAATTAAGCATGAGCCTCCTCCAAAGTAAATCTTTGGCTTTGTCCGAGACATATAAAGGCCTAACTTCTTCCTCCTCAGCAGGCCTATTCCAATTTCAAACGGTGATCAGGAAGAAGTCCCTAACAATTACTCCGCATTGTGCCAGAAATTTGTTTGCGACATGAAGGGGAGCCTTCAGTTTGCTGTCGTCAGCGACTTCTTCGATCCTATACCTTTCAGGGTCTTCCAACTTTTTGGTTGGGCCTCGTTTGCTCTTTGCAATATATTTGCTAGATATGGAGGGCTAAAAGAAGAAAGAGCGTTAATATATATATATATAGACAACATAGGATTAATTAATTAATATTATATGCACCTCGCTAGAGTTTTTAATATTTCATGTTCCATCGGAGCGGTCGTCTTCTCCCTCACGGAAGGCATCGCCCTCTCCCTCAACAAAGTCGACACCTTCTCCCTCAATGAAGTCGTCTATTCCAACAAAAAGAGTATCACCCTCATCGGAGTTGTTTAGAAACGTCGATACATCCATATTTCTTCCCCGCGGATCACACCATGGATCAACTCTTCCTTTTCTTCGTCTCTGCCGTGTCGTTCCATATGTTCTGCATATGTGGAAAAGCGGATAAGTCAAAGTGGCTAAGGGAGGAGGTTAGGACGCTAGGGATGGTGCTGAGCGATATAAACACTTCAGAGAAACCCTAATAAATACAAATATTAGGGTTTACCCACTAGGCCGAGTCTACCCACTTGGTGAAGTGGGTGAGGATGAGAACTCAACGCAGCCGGAGGTCGAAGCAACTTGGCGCTCTTCATGATGTGAAGGAAAAGAGATCTCCTCGGAGAAACCATCGACAATATTAGAAACGGAACCACAAAATATTTCTTTAAGCTTGGTCCACTTCTCGTGAGACCACTTGCGCTTTACAATCGTCAAGAAAAAATTAATTGTTGGGCTCAAAGAGAAAATAATCTCATTAGATACTTGAGCTTCGAGATGTAAATTTTTCTCATCCTCTAAAGATAGATTTTGAGGATCCATTGGAGGAGAAAAACCTACATCTAGAAATCGCTCAATATTTGGACACAAGGTCCTAAGATTACAAAGCAAGCAATTTCACCACAAAGCATAATTTGTGCCATCAAAGATAATTGTGTCATTGTGCAGTATACTCCTAGCCGACATCTTTACACTCTAGGCCGTGAAGCCTAAACAACAAGAGACCTTGCTCTGATACCAATTGAAAGGATAGAGATGTCGCCTAGAGGGGGTGAATAGGAAATTTCAAAACTATTACGGTTTTGGCTTGATAGAATGCGGAATTAAACTAACGTTTATTTTACAAGCACAAAACCTAAATACACTAGGCTCAACTAAGTGCACCAACAACAAATTAAGTTAAGCAAGATAGCACAGGATAAATATACCACAAGTGATAAGCAAGATATAAGTTCTTCAAGATCGATGGCTATCACAAGGAAACTAAGCTCGGATATAGAGATAACCGAGGCACATGAATACGAAGATGTATTCCCATGTTCACCACCTTTGGGAAGGGGGATACGTCACGTTGGAGAGGTGTGAGGTTCCATGAAGGATTCCTCACGCGCCACAAAGTCTCACCTTCTTCTCTGAGTCTATCCCACGAAGGAATAAGCCCTTTCCTTATGGCTAGCTTTTCCTCCACTCTGGAGATGGCAAGCTCCACAACCACTTCACAAGCTCCACGAAGGAGAAGCCTGTGTCTCTTCACAATCTTCCACGAAGAGGGCACCACGGTACCAACCACCAAGCCAACTAGGAGGTCACCCTCCAAGAGTAACAAGCTCATGGTCTCTCACTCGAACAAATCGTAATGGAGAGCTCAACACTTATGCAAGAATGCAAAGCAAGAACACCAAGTGTGCTCAAATCCTCCACTCTCAAATCCCACCAAAGCAACAAGTGCTAGGGAGGAATTAGAGAGGAAGAACAATGGTGAAAACCAACAAATGACTCCAAGATCTAGATCAATGGGTTCCCCTCACTTAGAGGAGGAATTGATTGGTGGGGACTGTAGATCTAGATCTCCTCTTTCAAAGCCCTAAAAAATATGCAAGAATCATAGGAGGGAAGCGAGAGGAAGAAAGCTCAAAGGGGTCAACAATGGAGGTCAAAAACCTGCTCAAGAGCCTTGGAACTTTGGGGAAGAAGCCCCCCTTTTATACCCCTTGAAGGGGGATGACCGTTGGAAGCAAGATACGTTGGGCGAACACGTTCCGGCGACGAAACCAGCGCCGCCGGATCAACCGCCGAAATTTCCGGTCAAAACCGAAAGTTCCGGCAAAAACCAAAACAGCTTACTTAACCGCTTTTCGGCGGTTTGCCGGAAATTTCCGGTAGTCTCGCCGGAATTCCCGCTGAAACAAAACAAGGCACACGAAAACGGCGATAACTTTTGCGTCTGAATTCCGATTTAGATGATCTTGGGCTTGTTTTGACGAGGACAACAAGCCCTAAAAGATGGTTCAGAGGAACATCATAGTCCAAAAGAGGAGGACAGAACCAAATGAAGAAAGGCAAGAAGCCTCCCTATAATAAGAACCGATAAAACCTTCAAACTCGAAAACGCCATAGAAGATGCATACAAATTCCGTTTTCGACGAACTTGGGCTTGTTGAAGAGCTAGCAACAAGCTAAAGAACCTCACATGGAGAAACACCAAGAAGCAACAAAATAGGAAGATGCAAAGTATGCAAAGGATTGATCTTCCTATGACGATGTGATCAAGTTACCCAACCGAAAGCCCCTCTTAATAGTGCGGATATGTATCCTATAACCTGGTCTCCCAACAAACATCTTGAGAATGGTAAAAGGAAAACCTAGCAAGGCCATACCTTTGCCTTGCGCATCCCGTTTGATCTTAATGACAATACTTCAATCTCCATCCAAGCCGGAATGCATCACTTGATCATTGTTGCTTCGTGAAGACTCCTAATTTGCTCCCCCATACACCACTATTGGATAGCTTCATTAATATATGTCTTCACATGTCCATTATCACCAATATGGAAGGCAAGCTTCAAGCAAATGATCTTCTCGAGATGCTTATCTTGAACTTGCCCTTCTCAACCTTGATGATTATCACCACTTGATGTCATCCTATCATGGGGTATACAAGATCTTCACTTTTGAAGCATGCCCATGGAAAGATACCTATCCCATATAGAAAACGCAAAGGCACATATATAATGGGTTAGTTCATGATGCATAATTGGCAAGGCTTACCATACCACAATATCCATGTGGTACATTCTTTATGCTTCATGTGTTGACCCACTTGAAATCAGTCTTCACTCTTTGTATAGGTCAACCATGTATCTTCTCATGATCTGTCACATCCCAAATTTTTCCAAATTTTGAAATGTGAAAAATAAATAAACAAAATAAATAACCGTTGAAATTTAGGGTGAAAAGAAACTTTTTGATTCCAAATGGAAACATTAAAACCCATCTTGAAAAATTTGAATAAAATGGAATCCAACAAATTTCAATCAAGTGAAATGCATTCATCAAAGAATGTATCTTTAAATTTAAACTTGGGAAAAATAAACCAAAACCCAAAACCTTAATGGAAGAAAATCATTTCCAAGATATCTCAAAGACTATGGATTTGATCCATATAAAATTTAGCAACAAACATTTATAAATGATCAAGAATGATAAATAAAAATATTATAAAACCATAGAAATTGATTTCATTCAATTTAGAACCATTGATAAAATCTTATGAAGCTAATAAGATAAAAGGAAAATAAATTCCAAAGCTAATAAAGCTCCTATCTAGAACCCATACATAATAGTGAGAAATTAATCCCAAAATATATTTAAAAAGATAAACAAATATTAAATAAAATTATACAAATTGGAATCACCAATTTTGGATCTTTAAATAAAAAGATATGGATTCTATAAGATAAAGAAAGAAATAATAAATAGGGAATATTTCAAAGCCAAATTAAAACTTGGCCAAATCCATAAGCAAATGAAATAAATATATTCCAATTGAAATAAAGGGATAAAGAATAAACAAATAAAAGCATATGGGATTAAATCATATTCAAAATTATATTTAATAAAGACAAAATCCCTATTAGAAATGATTAATTAAATCATAAGAAAATAATAAATTGGAATTTATCCAAGTGGAATAAAAGTTATTTAATTAACTTAAATGGAATAAAAGAATCATTTAAATAAAATTTATATGGATTTAAAACCATATTGGATTTTATTTGAATGAAGACAAATGCTCAATTTAAATGATTAATAATTCATATAAAAAATATTTTAAATAATTCAAAGTGAAATTATTTAACACCCTATTGAATAAATAAAACCTACTAAAAAAGGTTTGGTGAAAATTAGAATTTAAATAAGAGTTTGAAAATATAATTAAAATCTTATTTAATTAAAGGCAAGTGTCTATTTTAAATAAATGATAAACCATAAATGAATAAAATAATTATTTTAAAAGGGTCCTTAAAATACAATAATAAACCGGTATAAAACTTACTGAAAGTTGTTAAGTGTTTGAATTCAAACAAGTATTTGAAATTATTTGATTAAATTCAAAACAGAAAAAGTAAATCAGAAAAAGAAAAGGAAACACAATAAAAAAAGAGAAAGAAACCAGCCCAGCCCACCAGGCCAGACCAGCCCATCTAGCCCAACCAGCCCATCTCTTTCTAACCTCGCAGGAAAACGATTCGCACTCAGACCCTCACCCGCACACTCACTGACGACCGGACCCCACCGTTTCCCCTCTCTCTTGCTTTGCGACATGACCCCACCTGCTAGACCGTCTTCCTCACCCACCGCAACAGATTCTCTCCCAAACCTCGCCCGTCTCTGCCGTTCAATGCCAGCTTCAATTTGAGTAAATGGCTGATTGATTCCTCCCAGTAACGACGCCCCTTAAACGCCTACACCCTCTCTACTTTTCCCCTCAAGACACCATTTCCTCTTCGCCCCCAGGCCGCCTTGAATTCATCTCAGAACCTCTCAGACTTCGGCGAACCTTTTCTCCGATTCCGACCAGACACTGTCGCCCCTTGCTCCTTGAACTCCACGAGCCTACTCCCCATCCAGTTGCGCATCTCCCAGTGCCGCCCGTTCAGCCGCGCGAGCACCATAACCTCGGCAACGACGACAACCGAGAGCCGCCACCGTCTGCCTCTACTCCGTTGACCATTCCCCGTAAGACACGACCTCCCCTCACTCTCTGAATGACACTCCTACACTCTGCTCTCTCTCACGCATCTAACGAACCCTCTGCCTCGCTTTTTTGTGCACCGTAGCGTTGCCACCGTCTTCAACAGAGAGCAAACGTCGCTAGAGGGAACTCCGACGAGGAATCCCTGACGTCCTCGAGCGCCCCTTAGCCAACCAAGGACACCTCGAGCATCCCCACGCCACGGAAAACTCGGTGAGCTTCTCCCCTCCTTCTCTCGCTTCCTACATCGCCGGCGACGCCACTGCCAGACCGCTCCGCCGCTAGCCACCATCGTAGCGCCGCTCGTTTTTGGTCCATTCGATTTGCATCGTTAGATCTTGATCCATTGGCTAGGATAGATGACTAAAGTGAAGGGGTACGAGTCCATCTGAGCCGCATGATTTGCTTTAGATCTAACGCTCTGTAACAGCCGATCCGCACGAACCGTTTTCAGCCAATAAGAACATGACGTGTGGCCTGAGTTTTGTTTTAAAAACAGAAAATGTTCTATTAGATGGTTAGATTTGAAAAATTCATAAATTTAAATCTACATGTCCAAATTTTATAAATTTTATAAATTTTATAAATTTTATATCAATGGAATCAGCAAAAAGATTTCTATCCAACCATGCACTTTGTTTAGTAATTTGCTTCTGTAAAATTGGTTGTATTTGCAGAAACATGTGTAGGCATATTTTGAATATAAAAATTATTATCGAAATGTTTATAGAATAAAATCTTTTGTAAATGGTTTGTTTTGAACCTACTGACCATAGAAACCAACTTGTAGATTTAAAAGTATATTTTGTGATGCTAAGGAATAAATCTTTGAATAAAGGCATTTCTAGCTAAGTAAAATTGTTGAAAATGTTTTAAAAATGCTTTTTGAGTAAAAACTTTGGAAAATGATTTGATTTAAACTCTCTAACCCTAAACACCATGTTTTGGATTTAAAAATGTATTTGATTAACCCTAGAAAATTATTACTTTGTTTAAAGGCATTTCTAGCAAAATAAAATGTTGCTTTGATCTAAAAATGGTTTTTAGATGAAACCTTTGGCAAATGATTTAATATTAAACACTTTGACCATAAACACTAACATTTGTGTTTAAAAATATATTTGGCTAACACTAGAAATTATTCTTTGAATAAAATCAATTCTAGCAAAACAAAAGAGATTTAAAGTGGCCATTTTTACTAACTTGTTATCAAATGGTTTTGCCACATTTATAAATGACCAATAGGTGTTTTATAATGTTTATAACCTATTAGAAACCACTTTTCCAAACAAAACAATATTTGGCATGCTTGCATGCATTGCTTTGTTTTTATTATTTTATGTGGTGAATTGTTTGAATGTTATTTTTGAAATTGTGCCTTGCTTGATTGAATTGTAGTGGAATTTTAAGAGTGTGACCATTACAAGATCAAGTAATGAACTTACACTCTCTACCAATAAGGAAAGTGGTGCTTCATACTTTTGTCCCATTATTTTCACTATGCATTAGTGATATTTCTAAGTAGGACTTGCATGGAATTTTTACTAAGTATGCTATGCCTTGGGAAATCCTAGTAGATGATGCCTTAGTAGAATTTTCCCTAAGTTAAGATTCCTACAACTATCATGATTATCCTAACTAGTAGAAAACAAGGGTAGATTATACTCATGCTATGAAATATTTCTACGTCTATGATTTGTGTTTTGTTTAATAAAACAACTATGTGAATGAATCACCTGGGTGGAATGGTATTGCTTGGATGGATAGTTGTTGAGTGGTTACACAAGGCCAGGGGACTGGTGAACCTTGTGTATAACACTTGTGGAATCCCACCCAGGAACAAAGATATTTGAGATGTCAAATGTTGAGAAGCTTCAAGTGCAACCACTTGGCATTATGGGCTCTTCCTGGATCATATAGGTTGCAATAACTTAGCCAGATGGACAATTGGTGGTAGGGGATGATAGGTTTGGAACGCGTCCATTTTGGTCTAAGGGAAGGCTTCTGAAAGATCTTTTCTCGATTCATGTCGAGTCTTGTGGGGAAAGTGCACCACCTCTGCAGAAAGTAAAATCTAAGTACTTAGTTGTGTCCCCAGTAATGGACAATTTGAGCATCAAGACATGGAAGCTATCAAGAATCTCCTCATCCCAATTTCTAAGTTAAAAAACTTGTGGCTTAACAAGGGTTAAAGAATCTTCAATCTTTGATTGGTAGATGCCTTGGGTGATTTTGACAAACAAAAACTTAGTGTTTTCAAATGATAAGAAAAATCTATTTTTAGCAAAGCAAGCCTAAGCTCCACTTGGCCAAATGCATATAGATGATAGTTACCACTATAATACCATAGTATCACTTGCCAATACAATTCAAATGTATTGACCCTTGTGGCTGTAACTTATTATGTTGCAGGTTTGTTTGATGTTAGTGAAGTGTGTTGATTAGGATTACAAGTCTACAACCAACATGATTGCCAGTGGCACTTTGAAGATGAATGACTCCATGCTATATAGTTATTTCTGCTGCATTGTAATGAGATAGCCAAATGAGCTATGTAAGATGTAATGAATTATTTTGTTCCTGGTTATAAAGTTGTATTATGACCTTTGATTCTTGATATTACATCTCAACTGTGGATGATAACTATTGATCCAGGGACTGGCATTGTAAACACAGGGATCTCTACCTTATTAAAGGTTGGGATCTCTACCGATGGTATCAGAGTACTGTGTTGCCTGTAGGATTGTAACCCTAGGATTGGACAAAACCCCTTAGAAAAATAGGAGTTGTATTTTTTCCAAAACTTATTTACAAACAATCTTGTAAATTCTTTCCTCAACCATTTTGGTTTGATTCTACATCTCTTCTATTTCAACTTGATGGACAAAGCCTCCACCATGAGCAAAGACTTCAACATGAGCAAAGGACTTCACCAACACAAATGACTTCAACTTTACTTTCACCAAGGACTTCAACTTGGACATCACCAAGGACTACAAGTGAGACAAGAACTATTACTCAAGACTTGAAGACTAAAGAAGCACAACTTAAAAGAAATCATCATCACCTTTGAAGTTTTGTGACCAAGACACAAGAATTTTTCCAAGGGAACCATGAACTCATTCATGAAGAATCAACTAAGAAGAATGGAATGATCTCAAGTGAACCATATAGTTGGACCACCATACTAATATTTAATTTAGTTTAAACACACCAACTTGTGTGGTGTAACAAAAATATTGTGTTGCCTAAGAATGTGCTTGAACTTGTTGTTGAGTGGAATGTTTGTTTGTGATTGCTTGCACATTGCTTGTGTGAATTGTTGTGTGTGTGATTAGACTTCTTTCCTAGAAATCTTTGCCTATTCTAATCCCAATCCAACCCAAACAGATGACTTCTCCAAGAGATTCCAATAACAAGGATGGTGACAACAACAACCAAGAGATGCACATGATAGAACAACTACTAGCTAACCAAACCCAGTTGAATCATATGACAACTCAGTTTTTATGTAACATCCTCAAAATCATGTTTCAAACTTATGCATATCATCCATGCATCCATGGGTAAATGATTTTCATTTCAAACAAATCAATTCAAAACAGAAGCATTTGTTCTTATTATTTTATGTAAGCTTGTTCTAAGCCTTAGTGCTATCTTCCAATGAGAAGAAATACTTGTTTTGATTCAGTAAAGTTTGTTTATTCAAACTTAGGCACCACCAAAAGTTTGAACAAAATTTCAAAAACAAAATGAATAATAAAACCAATATTATGCCTATTGAATATATATCATAAAGGCATGGTTTTATTTTATTTTCAAAAAACCCAAGTGTGCTTGAGTGAACAGATGTGTTTGACACTTATTTAAGTACAAAATTTATTGTACAAAAATCCTGAAAAGTTTTGGAATCAAACAGATTTGATTTGAAGTTTGAAAACCATTTTACAAAAGCAAACAGAAAAAGAAAAAGCTTAAAAAGAGAAAAAAATAACACTCAGCCGAATCTGGCCCAACTAGCCCAGCTAAGCCCAATACCCCACCCCGCGAACCGTTTTTCTTCACTCGCCCCCGCACCCACTAGCTCGCTGACAGGCAGGACCCACTCCCTCTCTGTTTCACTCGCTGACAACCGCGGCCCACACGACGTCGTCGTCTCCACCCCGCAAACAGCTCAATCCCCAAAATCACGCCGGCCGTTCCCTGTATTGATTCGCGGCGTCAATTCACGTTGAATGCCGGAGTAAATCTCGCTCGTGACCAGGCTACTTAAACCCCCTATGCCCCCTCTCCATTTCCCCCCAAACTCCGAGCACAAAGCGCCCCCAGGCTGCCCACAATCGCCCCTGCACCGCCGCAGACAGAACTCACTCCGGCGACCAATCCTAGTGAGCCCTGTGCGCCCCTCTCCCTCTAGTTCTTGCAGACAGCCTCGCCACTTTCTTGCGCATCTACTGACATCGCTGGTGCCTTCTTTACTGCCCCAGGTCGTCGGTTCCATTCAACACCGCAAGCTCCCGACGACAACCTCGACTCCGGCGACCAAATTCCGTAAGCCCTTTGCGCCCCTTCACCTCTGACTCACACGAAGTTGTTCGCCACTGTCTTGTTCATCATCTGGTGCCGCTTGTTTGTGCTAGGGATACCAGGAGCGTCACCAACATCGCCGTCCACTCGAACCCGACGCCGCCCGCAACTTCGATGAGCTCCAGCAGCCCACTCCGTGCACCCCTTGCCAAGCCGCCGCCAGGTTGAGCATCAGCGCGTCGCCACGGTTCTGGTAAGCCCCTCCGACGACCCTAGGACCACCCGTAGCGCCGCGCCGCCATAGGAAGATCTCGCCGCCGCCAGTAGCCGCCGCTAGCGCCGCCCGTCTGTGGTCAGTTAGATTAGGGCCGTAGGATTTAGATCTAACGTGTGAGATTAGATCTGTGATGAAGAGGTAAGTTTAGATCTGAGCCGTGCGTGTTTAGTTAGATCCAACGATAGCCGAGCGTGATCCGGTGCAAAGCGGTATCGTCCAATCAGACGCTGCCGCGTGGCTGGAGTTTAGATTTAAAACAGGATTTGAATCTGATTGATGTTCAAATTTGTTTTGGCTATAACTTTTGATCCCCACGTTAGAATTTGACAAATTTTATATCGTTGGAATCAGGAGAGCAAGCTCTTTCTAAATATGCAATGTGTTTAATGTTTTGCTTCTGTTAAAAAGGTTTTATTTGCAGAAACTTGTGTAGGGCTAATTTGAGCATATGAAATGTTTAGGAAATAATTTAGGGTTTAAATAATTGTTGTTTGGCAAGTTTTTGACTTGTTTGTGAACAGTACTGTATACTTGCTTTGTTGAGTTTTTAAAATCATCACATATCAATTTGCATGCATGCATATATTTTTGATTGTATATGTTTTGTATGTGATTGTGTGGCTATGATTCTTTGTGTAGATTTTGGTGCTAGTGATTGTGATTGTGAGGAGTGTAGCTACTCTCCAAACTACCAAGGCAAGTCGTACTTCATGAATATTTCTATCCCATGTTTTATACTAAGCATTAGAAATATTTTGCTAAGTCTTGCATGTTATTATTTTGCTTATATGCCATGTTGGGAAATCCTAGTAGTTGTAGAATTGCTAGGGAATCTCTAAGTTAAGTTACTATCTATGACATGCTTAGCCTAGCTAGTAGCAAACAAGAGTTGGTGAAATATACATGCTATGTTGAAAATATTTCTAAGTCTTTGGACTTGTGTTTTGCCTAATAAAACAACTAAGTTAATGAAACACCTGGGTGGAATGGAAGGAATGGTTTATGTTGAGTGGTTACACAAGGCCCATTTCTATGGTTTACCTTGTGTATCTCACTTGTGGTAAGCCACCCAGAAACAGAGAGATTTTAGAGGCCAAGTGTTAAGAAGCTTCTAGTGCAGCCACTTGGCAATATGGGCTCTGCCAGGATCACATAGGTTGCTAGAACTTAGCCATTTGGACAGTTGGTGGTAGTGGGAATGATAGGTTGGAGCGCGTCCATTTGGACTAAGGGAAGGCTTCTGAAAGGTCCTGTCTTGGTGAAAATCAAGGCTTGTGGGGAAAGTGCACCACCTCTGCAGATGGAAAATCTAAGTACTTAGCCAAGTCCATGGTAATGGACAACTTGAGCATCAAGACATGGAAGCTATCAAGAATCTCCTCATCCCAATTTTCTAAGTAAAAATTTGTGGGTGAACAAGGGTGAAGGACCTCAATGTCTATTGGTGGTTCCTTGGGAAAGTTTTGACAAAGAAAAACTTAGTGATTTCAACTAATAGGCAAAACCTATTTTGAGCAAAGCAAGCCAAGCTACACTTAGCCAAATTGCATATAGTATCTAGTCCACTTAAAATTATACTAAGGTATCACTTGCCAATACTATTCCAAAGTATTGACCCACTGTGGCTGTAACTTGTGATGTTGCAGGTTACTCTGATGAGGATTAGGTGTCATGAGTCTACACTCAAAATGTTTGCCTGTGGCACATGAAGATGAATACTTTTATTTAATTACTTATTCAAACTCTTGTACTAGGCCTGTGGCCTTGGAGTTGTAAAGACTATGTTTATCTCTGGAATGGCTGTAATAAAGACCTTTGTATCTGTGTACTTCATCTTAAACTGTGGATGCTAGCATTGATCTAGGGACTAGCATTGCAATCACAGGGATCCTTTTCCTTTATAAAGGAGGGATCTTACAGATGGTATCAGAGCACTGTGTTGCCTGTAGGATTATGACCCTAGGATTGGAAACCACTAAGGAAAAAATTTCAGCAAACTTCTACACTTGTCTATTCTTCTCGTAAACTTTTCTAATCTTCTTCCTCATCTCTATTGTAGATGAACTCCATCAACGAAGCCGTAAGGAAAGGACCACTCATGACAATGACTTTGGAGTGTGAGACAGAATTCCCCAAGGCTCTCAAGGACCTCATGGTTGCATTAGAGATACAAGGTGCAGCTGTGTACAAAGGTTTTCGTGTGATGGATTGTAAGATCCCTCCTTTGTAAAGGAAAAAGGATCCCTGTGATTGCAATGCTAGTCCCTGGATCAATAGCTAGCATCCACAGTTAAGATGTAATATCAAGAAACAAAGGTCATAATACAACTTTATAACCAGGAATAAAATAAGTTATTACATCTTACATAGCTCATTTGGCTATTACATTACATTGCAGCAGAATATCTATAAACATGGGGTCCTTCATCTTCAAAGTGCCACAGACAGACATGTTGGTTGTAGACTTTGTAATCCTAATCAACACACTTCACTAAATCAATCAAACCTGCAACATAACAAGTTACAGCCACAAGGGTCAATACATTTGAATTGTATTGGCAAGTGATACTATGGTAGTATAGTGGAATCTATCATCTATATGCATTTGGCTAAGTGGAGCTTTAGGCTTGCATTGCTCAAAAATAGATTTTTCCTTATCATTTGAAAACTCTAAGTTTTTGCTTGACAAAAATCACCCAAGGCATCTACCAATCAAAGATTGAAGATCCTTTAACCCTTGTTCAACCACAAGTTTTTAACTTTAGAAGTTTGGATGATGAGATTCTTGATAGCTTCCATGTCTTGATGCTCAAATTGTCCTTTACCAGGGACATGGCTAAGTACATAGATTTTACACTCTGCAGAGGTGGTGCACTTTCCCCACAAGACTTGGTTTCCCAAGACAAGATCTTTCAGAAGCCTTCCCTTAGACCAAATGGACGCGCTCCAACCTATCATTCCCACTACCACCAACTGTCCAGATGGCTAAGTTCTAGCAACCTATATGATCCAGGCAGAGCCCATAATGCCAAGTGGTTGCACTTGAAGCTTCTCAACATTTGACATCTCAAATCTCTTTGTTCCTGGGTGGCAATTCACAAGTGTGATAACAAGGTAAACCATAAAAATGGGCCTTGTGTAACCACCCAACCAAAAACCACCAAGCAAGTCCCTTTCCACCCAGGTGATTCATTCACTTAGTTGTTTTATTAAACAAAACACAAGTCCTCAGACTTAGAAAATTTTCCATAGTGTGAATATATATTCCACCCTTGTTTTCTATTAGCTAAGCTAAGCATGATAGTAGTAGGCATCTTAACTTAGGAAATTTCTACTAAGGTTTCATCTACTAGGATTTCCCATAGCAAGGTTTATACTTAGTAAAATTCCATGCAAGTCTTAATTAGAAATAACACTAATGCATAGTGAAAATAATGGGACAAAGTATGAAGCATCACTTGCCTTTTTGGTAGAGGGTATAAGTTCACTCCTTGATCTTTGCAATGTTCACACACTTCAAGTCACTACAATTCCATCAAGCAAACAACATTTCAATCTACCATTCAAGCAATTCATCACATAAAATAACAATAACAAAACAATGCATGCAAGCATGCTAAATGATTGTTTTATTTGGAGAAGTGGTTTCTAAAGGTTCACAAACATTTGAAGACACCTAATGGTCATTTTATAAAGTGGCAAAGTCATTTGCAAAAGGTTTCACTTCATATACCATTTTCAAAACAAGGTATCATTTTATGTGGTGTAGAAATGTTTTTACTAAGGCATTAATCTATAGGGTTCACAAAATATGTTTTCAAACCATAAAACTTTGTGTTTAGGGTCAGAGAGTTTATTTCCAAAACATTTCTCAAAGGTTTTCTTCCAAAACCGTTTTTAATAAATAAACTATATTTTTATTTGACTAGAATTGGTTTTAAATCCAAGATTCATTCTTTTGCATCACCAAATATATTTTTGAAACCACAAAGTGATTCCTATGGTCAGTAGGTTTAAAACACACCATTTGCAAAAGATTTTATCCCCAAAAACATTTTAGAACAATTTTTATAACCTAAACAAGCATACATAAGTTTCTGCAAAAACAAACATTTTAACATAAGCTTTTTGCTAAACAAATGGCATGGTTGGCTAGGTCTTGCTTTTATGAATCCATTGATATAAAGTTTGCAAAATTTGGACGTGTAGATTTAAAGTTATGAAATTTACAAAATCACATATCTAATAGATCAAATTCTGTTTTTAAAACAAACTCTGGGACACGCGTCTTCTTCTGATTGGACAAAAACGGTTCGAATGGATCGCGTGCTGTGAGGCGTTGGATCAAAATGAAATCGTGCGGCACAGGTAGCTCCATACCGCTTCAGTTAGTCGTTCTATCTCAACCTTACGATCTAGATCTGACGGTGCTAAGCTTACTAGCCAAAGATGGGCGGCGCTGCGGTGACTACTGGAGGCGGAGTTGTCGGACGGCGACGGTGCCGACGCTACAGGAGGCTAGGGGGAAAGGGGAGATGCTCACCGTGTTCACAACGTTGTGGGAAAGCTCAAGGTGCTCTCGAGGAGGCAAGGGGCACACGGAGTTCACAGCTATTGCTCACCGGAGTTCTTGTCCGCGTCGGGTGTGCTCAGTCGACGTTGGAGGCGAGGCTACGGGTCACGAGGAAACAAACAGGAAGCACGGTTAGACGCGCAAGGTCATGGCAATGATGTGTGCGTGAAGGAGAAGGAGAGAGGCGGTCAGGTGCTTACCAGAAGAGTCGCCGGAGTAGCAAACAGACGGTGGCGCTACCGTTCGTCGATGTTGTCGACGCTGCAGAGCACGCGCGAGCGAGCTAACGTTATGGGAAGATTCTCCAGGATGTGGGGATCATGTGAGGGTGGTCGAGGGGAAAATGGGCGGTGTCTACTGGCCGGAATCGATGGAGAATCTCGCCGGAGACAGTGGAGGGGAGGGGCAAAATTCAGCAGCCTGGGGGCGCGCTTGGGTGAGGAGACAGAGGGGAAAGAGAGAGGAGATGCTGGCGTTTAAATGTGCATTGTCATGGCGGGGTATAATAGCGGCAGTAACGCGAATTTAACTCGCGAAATCAACGCAGAGAACGCTCGGATGAACTGGTCGTGGGGAGGAAGAAGATGAGCTGGCGGTGGGGCCGTCTCGTAGCGAGAGAGGTAAAAGGGAAATGGGGTCCACCTGTCTATCGCTCTGTGGGTGCGTGTTTAGGTGGAAAACGCTTCGCGCGTGGGGTGAAAAGTTGGGCTGGAGCTGGGCTTGCTGGGCCAGATGGGTTGGGCTGTGGTTTGGTTCTTTTTTTTTGTAGTGAAAGCTTTTCTTTTTCCTTTTTGATTTTCTGTTTTGAAATTCAAACAACAAATCAAACACTCAAATGATTTCAAATCTTTGCCAAACTTTGCATTGATTTCAGTTCTGTTAATCAGCATAATTCAAAGTCCAAAACAAAATAATATTTTTATTCCTTTTAGGATCTATTTAATAATTAAATAAAATAGTCCTTAGCTAATAATTCAAATAGGTTTTTATTTATTAAAATCTCCATTTGAAATCTAAATATTAACAAAACCAAATCGGTTGGTTTATTTGAAAGTATAAATACTTGGAAACTTGTTTAAAATAATTTAACAAGTTTTGATGTTTAATTAAAATGGTAAAACCCTTTATTTTAATAAAATTGGATATTAATAAATCCTTATTATTTTATTTAAATAACCCTTTACTCCTTTAATCAAAATAAAATATTTTACTTCAAAAACTTGGTCAAGTTTTAATTTGGCTCTATAAAATAATCCTTATTTATAAATCTACCTTTGCATTATAAAAATCCAAATCTTTTTATTAAAAGATCCAAAAATAGTAATTCCAAATATTTTTAACTTTATTGTTTATTTATCTTTTTAAATCCCTTTAGGATTTTATTTGATCAAATAGGTTTGAAGGTTTCCAATTGGAATCAAAAAGTTTCTTCTCACCCTGAAAATCAATCAAAGTTTTATTTTATTCATTTATTTTTCACAACAAGATTTGGAAAATCTTGGGATGTGACATGGATGAAGGAGTGGAATACTGGTGGGTGCAACTTCACTTGTATAAAAACAAGGAAGACAACCACCAGGAAAAAGGATTCTGCATGTTCACCAATTCAGTGGTGCACACTACATTCTTTGAATCAGCAAGGCATGCAGCTTGGAAGACCATCAAAGAACTTGGTGATAGAGTCAAGTGCAGAATGCTCAACCTCCAAAATGATCTAAAGGAAGAGAAGAAACATACCCAAGAGTTGGAAGCTACCAACCAAACCTTAAGAGGAGACATTATAGACTTAGTGATGGAGTCATGTGAGCAAGATAGGCTGATTGCTTCTAGAAACATTGTGTTAGCCAACAGATCCAGTGAGATAGGATTGTAAACGTACTTCGTTAGTTGGACCACCACTTATCACCTTATTTTCCAAATGTTGCTTTAAAATAAGATTGAACCTTGGTTGTGTAATGGATCCATGTATGCCATGACTTGTGTGTTTTGCTTTCCAAGGATATGTATGTGATGTTTTGCCTTGTGTTGTAACTTGAATTGTGTTGTTCTAACTTTTTCTATCTTATAAATAGATGCCTACTGTTACCATCAACACTATTGAGGAGTTCCAGGTTACTCGCTTTGGTCCTCGTATTGTTGAGCTTACCACTTTTCTCAATCTCCCTCTTCCTACCATCATGGTGCTTCCCCTCACCAAGTTTGAGAGGAAAGACCTCTAGGGCTTCAAGGTCAACCAGCCCGGACGCCAGACAGAGCCTACTACGGAGGCCATCGTCTTCAAGCTAATGCATGATGACAAGGAGAGAGGCCTTGAGGTAGTCACGCAGGACCTGATAGGACGTCTGCTGGGGAGACACTCCCGACAGGTTAGAGGTACTCACTTCCACGTCTTCGGTAGACGTGATGAGGATGGAGAGTCCATCGACTTCGAGGACGATTCGAGGGACACAGTGGAGCCGATTCGTCTATACCTCCAGGACTTAGAGGCTCTCATTAGGCACGTGGACTTCGATAGGACCAACGTCATGCTCAGTAATGACGAACTCCAGGTGCAGCTTCACGAGAAGGACAAGCTCTTCGCGGAGCAAGACGAGATAGTCAAGGAGATGGATGCGAAGTTCGAGAGCCAGGACAGAAAGTTCAAGAGTCAGGAGAAGCGAGTCCAGGATAGGAACAAGAAGATTCGGGTCATGACTGAAGAACTGCAGGCCAAGGACTTCGATCTCGAGCATCAGCAGACGGTGATTGAGAGGCTTCGTTCCCAGAAGAGGGCTCTCAAAGCCAAGATAGAGACCTTGACCACTAGTGTCGAGGAATACAAGACCGCGATGGAGAACGCAGGTCTTACCTTTGTCGAGGAGGAGGTTGATGCCGAGGAGTAGATTTGACTACTCATTTATCATTTATTATCATACTTGTCATTGAGAACTTGTTATTTGACCATCCGACATGTGGATGGCTTGTTATTCGTGTGTGTTTTACCTTGCGAACTTGTTATTTTGTTGTTGAACCTTTATCCTTTTTGTTGCATGCTTTGTGTTTGTTATGTGATGTATTGTGCATGATAGCATCTATGGGTATCTCATTCTTATCTATATTGAACAAACCACAGATGCCTCCCCATCGTGCAAACCCCAACCCCAACAACAACAACATCACTCCAGAAATGCAGCAAATGATGACCGCTCCAACTCAGCTGATGCACATGATGACGATGTTCATCTAGAACCAAAACAACAACAATAACAACAATAACAACAACAACAACAATAACAACAACAACAATAACAACAACAACAACAACCCATAGGGTTTTGACATGCTTACCAGGTTCTTAAGATTGAGGCCAGCAAAGTTCTCAGGAACAACTGATCCCATGGTGGCCAATGATTGGCTACGCTCCGTGAACATGGACTTGGTAACTGTGGGCTGTATTGACGCTGAAAAAGTCAGATTTGTAGCACATTTGCTGGAGGGACCAGCCGCCACTTGGTGGGATAACTTCCGGATCACCACTCCCATAGAAGATGTGACATGGGCTATCTTTGAGGATGGCTTTCGTACTGCTCATATCTTATCTGGAGTGATGAGTCTGAAAAAGAAAGAGTTTCATAACCTGAAGCAGCGCCACCGCAGTGTGGCTGAATATATTGAAGAGTTCAACAATCTGGTGCGATATGCACTGGATGAAGTTGACACTGATGCTAAGAGGAAAGAAAAGTTCCTCGAAGGGTTGAATGATGAGCTGAATCTGCAGTTGGCTATGGCCTATGTTCCCACTTATCAGTCTCTCTGTGACAAGGCTGCTATTTTGGAGAACAAAATAAAGCAAGTTGAAAGCAGGAAGAGAAAGCACTCAGACAAGCACAGCTCGGGATCGTCTCACAAACGTTCCCATTTTGATGACAGCGGAATCTCAGGATCCCACAAGCATGGGAAATTCAACAAGCACCACAACCCCAACCGTCATGACAACAAGCATCACCGCAGTCATGACAATGACAAGTACAAGAACCACAAGGGTGGATACAAGAGTCACCATAGTGGTAATGGAAGTGGAAGTGGAAGTCAGCCTGTCAAGAAGGACATTAGTCAGGTTGAATGCTTCAAGTGCAAGAAGATGGGGCACTATGTAAATGAATGCCCAGAAAACAAAGTTGAAGGACCCAACAAGCCCAACCCTTTTCAGAAGGGACAGGTGAACCACATCAGTGTGGAGGAAGTCTATGAGGAGCCTGATGCTGTTGCTGGTAAGTTCCGACTCAATTCTATTCCAGCATTTGTTCTTTTTGATACTGGAGCATCGCATTCATTCATATCAAAAGCATTTATTGATAGAAATGGGTTTCCAACTGAAAACATTGGGTGTCCAATAAAAGTTAGTTCTCCGGGTGGAGATATGATAGTAAGTCTTGGATGCCAGGATCTAGTAATAGAGTTTGGAAAGCATAAATTTCCAGTGAGTCTGATAATCCTAGATTCCCAAGGACTGGACGTAATATTGGGAATGGATTGGATGGTTAAGTATGAAGGAGTACTAGATTGTGCTAATCATACTGTTGCAGTCACAACCCCGGAAAGAAAACGGATTAAACTCAAGTCTAACTTTGAGCCAAAAGGGAGTAAGCTAAATTCTCTTAAGGGGGTTAGCATAGACAGTGTGCCAATTGTGAGTGAATATCCGGATGTGTTTCCGGAAGAATTACTGGGAATGCCACCAGATAGAGATGTGGAGTTTCTTATAGATTTGGTACCAGGGTCTGGACCAATAGCAAAGAGACCATATAAGATGTCAGTTGATGAACTGAAAGAACTCAAGAAACAACTTGGAGAACAGCTACAGAAAGGATTTATTCAACCAAGTTCTTCATCTTGGGGAGCCCCATTTTTGTTCGTGGAGAAGAAAGACAGAAGTTAATGGTTATGCATAGATTATCGTTCACTCAACGAGGTAACTATCAAGAACAAATACCCTTTGCCTAGAATCAATGACTTGTTTGACCAACTAGAAGGAGCTTGTGTGTTCTCAAAGATTGATCTCTGGTCAGGCTATTTTCAACTCAAGATAAGAGAACAAGACATACCTAAGACATCTTTCACCACAAGGTATGGATTGTATGAGTATACCGTGATGCCATTTGGGTTGACCAATGCTCCAGCATACTTCATGAATATGATGAACAAGGTGTTCATGGAATTCCTTGACAAGTTTGTTGTCGTTTTCATCGATGACATTTTAGTCTACTCCAAGAGCAAAGAGGAGCATGAAGGACATTTGCGTTTGATACTTGAGAAGTTAAGAGAACATAAACTTTATGCCAAATTCAGCAAGTGTGAATTCTGGTTGAATGAAGTTGGATTTCTTGGACATGTTATGACAAAGGATGGTGTAGTAGTTGATCCTGCTAAAGTTTCAGCTGTAACGGAATGGGAATCTCCCAAGTCAGTAAAAGAAGTTCATAGTTTCCTTGGCTTAGCAGGTTACTACAGAAGGTTCATTGAAAATTTCTCCAAGGTAGCTAAGCCTATGACGGAATTACTAAAGAAGGACAAGAAGTTTGCTTGGTCTGAAGGATGTGAACTCAGCTTTCAGGAATTGAAGAAGAGACTTGTGACAGCACCAGTCTTGTGCTTGCCAGACTTGGAAAAAGATTTTCAGGTGTATTGTGATGCATCTCATCATGGTTTGGGTGCAGTACTTATGCAAGAAGGAAAAGTTGTGGCGTATGCCTCGAGACAACTCAAAACTCATGAAGTGAACTATCCTACTCATGATTTAGAGTTAGCCTCTGTTGTCCATGCACTCAAAACATGGAGGCACTATCTTTTGGGAAAGCGTTGTGAAGTGTTCACAGATCACAAGAGTTTGAAGTATATCTTCACCCAGAAGGAAATTAATATGAGACAAAGAAGATGGCTAGAACTCATTAAGGACTATGACTTAAGTTTGCAATACCACCCCGGTAAAGCAAATGTTGTAGCACATGCTCTAAGTCGTAAGGTTTTTGTAAATGGCCTTACCAGAGGAGAATTTCCTGATGATTTGTGTGCCCAATTCAGAGATCTCAGATTGGAGATTGTACCCGAAGGACATCTCATGTCTTTGGATGTTCAACCCACTTTGTTGGACAAGATCAAAGAAGCTCAGAAGATTGATAAAGAAATCGAAGAGATTAAAGAAAAGATTGGCAAAGGAAAAGCCAAAGGGTTCCGTGAAGACGAACAGGGTACTTTATGGCATGGGAAACGTATCTGTGTTCCACAAGATCAGGAGCTTCGGAAACTGATTTTGCAAGAAGTCACCTACGAAGTCGGTGATAGAGCTTATCTTAGAGTGTCACCACTTCGTGGAGTGAAGAGGTTCGGAGTCAAAGGAAAATTGGCCCCAAGATATGTTGGACCATTCAAGATTCTGAGTCGTAAAGGAGAAGTTGCCTATGAAATTGAACTGCCAGAATCTCTGTCAGCTGTCCATAATGTGTTTCATGTGAGTCAACTTAAGTAATGTCATCCAGAAATGGAAGAAACTTCTTTGAAGGATACTATACCTTGGGAAGAGGTTCAGTTGGAGAGTGACCTCACTTATGAGGAGAAGCCTATCAGGATTCTTGAGACTACAGAAAGAGTCACACGGACTAAGACTATCAAATTTTGCAAAGTACAGTGGAATCATCATACCGAAGAAGAAGCAACTTGGGAAAGAGAAGATGATCTTCGGAAAGACCACCCTCACCTATTTGCTAGCCAATCCGAATCTCGAGGGCGAGATTCACCTTAAGGGGTTAGATTTGTAACATCCTCAAAATCATGTTTCAAACTTATGCATATCATCCATGCATCCATGAGTATATGATTTTCATTTCAAACAAATCAATTCAAAACAGAAGCATTTGTGCTTATTATTTTATGTAAGCTTGTTCTAAGCCTTAGTGCTATCTTCCAATGAGAAGAAATACTTGTTTTGATTCAGTAAAGTTTGTTTATTCAAACTTAGGCACCACCAAAAGTTTGAACAAAATTTCAAAAACAAAATGAATAATAAAACCAATATTATGCCTATTGAATATATATCATAAAGGCACGGTTTTATTTTATTTTCAAAAAACCCAAGTGTGCTTGAGTGAACAGATGTGTTTGACACTTATTTAAGTACAAAATTATTGTACAAAAATCCTGAAAAGTTTTGGAATCAAACAGATTTGATTTGAAGTTTGAAAACCATTTTAGAAAAGCAAACAGAAAAAGAAAAATCTTAAAAAAAGAAAAAAATAACACTCAGCCGAATCTGGCCCAACTAGCCCAGCTAAGCCCAATACCCCACCCCGCAAACCGTTTTTCTTCACTCGCCCCCGCACCCACTAGCTCGCTGACAGGCAGGACCCACTCCCTCTCTGTTTCACTCGCTGACAGCCGCGGCCCACACGACGTCGTCGTCTCCACCCCGCAAACAGCTCAATCCCCAAAATCACGCCGGCCGTTCCCTGTATTGATTCGCGGCGTCAATTCACATTGAATGCCGGAGTAAATTTCGCTCGCGACCATGCTACTTAAACCCCCTCCGCCCCCTCTCCATTTCCATCCAAACTCCAAGCACAAAGCGCCCCCAGGCTGCCCACAATCGCCCCTGCACCGCCGCAGACAGAACTCACTCCGGCGACCAATCCCGGTGAGCCTTGTGCGCCCCTCTCCCTCTGGTTCTTGCAGACAACCTCGCCACTTTCTTGCGCATATACTGACACCGCTGGTGCCTTCTTTACTGCCCCAGGTCATCGGTTCCATTCAACACCGCAAGCTCCCGACGACAACCTCGACTCCGACGACCAAATTACGTAAGCCCTTTGCGCCCCTTCACCTATGACTCACACGAAGTTGTTCGCCACTGTCTTGTGCATCATCTGGTGCCGCTTGTTTGTGCTAGGGAGACCAGGAGCGTCGCCAACGTCGCCGTCCACTCGAACCCGACGCCGCCCGCAACTTCGACGAGCTCCAGCAGCCCACTCCGTGCGCCCCTTGCCAAGCCGCCGCCAGGTTGAGCATCAGCGCGTCGCCATGGTTCTGGTAAGCCCCTCCGACGACCCTAGGACCACCTGTAGCGCCGCGCCGCCGCCAGTAGCCGCCGCTAGCGCCGCCCGTCTATGGTCAGTTAGATTAGGGTCGTAGGATTTAGATCTAACGTGTGAGATTAGATCTGTGACGAAGAGGTAAGTTTAGATCTGAGTCGTGCGTGTTTAGTTAGATCCAACGGTAGCCGAGCGTGATCCGGTGCGAAGCGGTATCGTCCAATCAGACGCTGCCGCGTGGCTGGAGTTTAGATTTAAAACAGGATTTGAATCTGATTGATGTTCAAATTTGTTTTGGCTATAACTTTTGATCCCCACGTTAGAATTTGACAAATTTTATATCGTTGGAATCAGGAGAGCAAGCTATTTCTAAATATGCAATGTGTTTAATGTTTTGCTTCTGTTAAAAAGGTTTTATTTGCAGAAACTTGTGTAGGGCTAATTTGAGCATATGAAATGTTTAGGAAATAATTTAGGGTTTAAATAATTGTTTTTTGGCAAGTTTTTGACTTGTTTGTGAATCAGTACTGTATACTTGATTTGTTGAGTTTTTAAAATCATCACATATCAATTTTCATGCATGCATATATTTTTGATTGTATATGTTTTGTATGTGATTGTGTGGCTATGATTCTTTGTGTAGATTTTGGTGCTAGTGATTGTGATTGTGAGGAGTGTAGCTACTATCCAAACTACCAAGGCAAGTGGTACGTCATGAATATTTCTATCCCCATGTTTTATACTAAGCATTAGAAATATTTTGCTAAGTCTTGCATGTTATTATTTTGCTTATATGCCATGTTGGGAAATCCTAGTAGTTGTAGAATTGCTAGGGAATCTCTAAGTTAAGTTACTATCTATGCCATGCTTAGCCTAGCTAGTAGCAAACAAGGGTTGGTGAAATATACATGCTATGTTGAAAATATTTCTAAGTCTTTGGACTTGTGTTTTGCTTAATAAAACAACTAAGTTAATGAAACACCTGGGTGGAATGGAAGGAATGGTTTATGTTGAGTGGTTACACAAGGCCCATTTCTATGGTTTACCTTGTGTATCTCACTTGTGGTAAGCCACCCAGGAACAAAGAGATTTTAGAGGCCAAGTGTTAAGAAGCTTCTAGTGCAGCCACTTGGCAATATGGGCTCTGCCAGGATCACATAGGTTGCTAGAACTTAGCCATTTGGACAGTTGGTGGTAGTGGGAATGATAGGTTGGAGCGCGTCCATTTGGTCTAAGGGAAGGCTTCTGAAAGGTCCTGTCTTGGTGAAAATCAAGGCTTGTGGGGAAAGTGCACCACCTCTGCAGATGGAAAATCTAAGTACTTAGCCAAGTCCATGGTAATGGACAACTTGAGCATCAAGACATGGAAGCTATCAAGAATGTCACATCCCAAGATTTTCCAAATCTTGTAATGTGAAAATAAATGAATAAAAATAAAACTTTGTTTGATCTTCATAGCCAGAAGAAAGTTTTTGAATTCAATTGGAACTTCAAACCAATTTGGATTAAATAAAAACCTAAAGAGATTTAAAAGATAAACATTTAAATAGAGGAAAATAAAAAATTTTGGAATTACTACTTTGGATCTTTAAATAGAAAAGATTTTGTTTTCAAATGAAATAGAAATTTTGTTAAAGATTATTTTATAGAGCCAAATTAAACCTTGGCCAAGCTTTTGAAATAAAACATTTTGTGTAGATAAAAAATAGTAAAGGTTTACTTAAATAAAATAATAAGGATTTAATATCCAAGTTTTATTAATAAAGGTTTTACTATTTTCCAAAACCTCAAAACTTGTTTTATTTAAAATAGGTTTTCCAAGTAATTTATATTCCGAAATAAAACCTACTGTTTTGGTTTTGAAAATAATTAAATTCCAAAAGGAGTATTTAAATAAAACAAGTCCTATTTGATTTAATAACAATGGTCCAATTTATTTAATTAATAATGGACCCTAAAATAAAATTGATATTTTTGGATTTGGAATATTGGATTATGTTACCAAAACAGAACCAAATTCATAGTTGCAAAGTTTGGTGATTGTTTGAATCAATTTGAGTGTAGTTTGATTGTTTGAATTTCAAAACAGAAAATGGAAATAGAAAAAGAAAAGGATTCAGAAACAGAAAAAAATAAGAACAGGTCGAACCAACCCAGCAGCCCAACAGGCCCAAAACCAGCCCAGCTATTCCTCCCGCGACGAAACGTTTTTCACTCGCAACTAGACCCACAAAGGGAATGACTGGTGGACCCTCCCCTCCTTTCTTTTCCCACTGCCAGGTAGACCCCACTCTTTCCTGTTCATCGTCCACACCCCACGCTAATTTCTCCTTGCCGTTTCCTGCCTTAACGCCGGCGATCAATTCGTCATAACGCGGCCGCCATTACTCGCTTTGACCATGCTCGATAAAACGCCAGCGCCTTCTCCTCCTTTCCCCTCTGTCACCACACCTCGACTCGCCCTCAGGCTGCTGAATTTTGCCAGAGACCATCCTCTGCTCCGACGAGGTTCGGTGTCGATTCTGGCCAAGTATCACCTCCCCTTGCCTCCCTGACCATGCACCCAGACTCACCACTTCTCGGCGCATCTCCCAGTACCTTTCGTTCGACCGCGGGCGCCCAGAGCGTCGGCTACGACAAGCTTCCGAACGCCGCCGCGTCTGCAACCTCTCCGACGACCTCCCCCGGTAAGCACTGACCGCCCCGCGTCTTCTCGATCACACAAGCATCTTTGCCATGGCCTTGCGCAGCTAACAAAGTCCTCCGTTTGTCTTCTCGTGGACCACAGCACCGTCCCCGACCACGAACAGGACCGCCTGAAGCCGTTCTCGACTCCGGTGAGAAATTAAGATGAGCCCTGAGCGCCCCTTGCCGAGCCGACCACACGCCGAGCATCGCCACGTCCTCGCGACCTCGGTGAGCCTACTCCCTTCCTCTCTCGCTTCCTGTTCTCGCTGTTACGCCATAGCCAGAGCACCGCCGCCGCACGCCACCGTGGAGCGCCGCCAGTTCTTGGCCAGGCCAGTGTCGTGCCGTGCGATTTAGATCAGAGAGACGAGATTAGATCACTTAAACTCGAAAGGGTACGCAGCCAGTGCCGTGCGATGCAACTTGATCTAACGGCCTGCAGCCCGCGATCTGCCCGAACCGGTACCGCCCAATGAATTCGTGCCGCGTGTCACCTGCTCGATTTAAAAACAGATTTGAAATCTGATTGAGATACGATTTTCAAACCCTTGTAACTTTGGATCCACACGTCCAAAAATTACAAATTTTATGTCATTGGATTCAAGAGAACAAGCCCTAGCCAACCATGCCCTTGGTTTAGCAAATAGTATCTATTAGTTTGCTTGTTTTTGCAGATTCTTTTGTGTGCTTGTTTAGATTAGAAAAAATGTTTAAAAATGATTTTAGGGTTAAAACTTTTGCAAAATGGTTTGTTGTGACCTTACTGACCCTAGGAACCAACCCATGGTTTAGAAAATGGATTTGGAAAAGGTTAGAATGGATTAATTGGTTTAGTCCATTTCTAGCTAAATAAAACTATTGTTTTGTTTATGAAAAAGATTTTGAGTAAAAACTTTGGAGAAAATGTTTTGGACCAAACCTACTGACCATAAACACCAAGTTTTGAGAAACAACAACTTATTTGGTGAAACCACTTAAGGTTGTGGCATTGAGAAAAATATTTTTCACCACATAAAATGATGAAAGGATTTGAAAATGGTTTATGGATAAAACCCATTTGCAAATGACTTTGCCATTTTGGTAAATGACCAAATTTGGACCTTACAAAGTTTAGAAGCCTAGTGGAGACCATCCTTACAATAGAACCATCCTTTGCATACTTATGCATGACTTAGATTCCATTACGTTGTGTGTGTGAAATTGTTTGTTTAACCTTGGTTTGGAATGTTAGTTGATTTTGTGTTTTGCTTGATTGACTTGTAGTGAAGTTAGAGAAGTGTGAGACTAGCAAGATCAAGGAGTAAACCACCATTCCCTACCAAAAAGGAAAGTTACACTATCATCTAAAGTCCTACTATTTTCATTATACTTAGTGGATTTTGAAACATGCATGAAAATGATTTATACTTATGCTATGCTAAATCCTAATAGGATGCACTTACATTTCTTAGTGAAAACCTTGTAGTTGTACATGCTTAGCCATGCTATATTTTGAGAAGAGATACATGTTGAGATTTTACAAAGTTGAGAAAAGGACTTGTGTTTTATATAATAAAAGAAGGACTCAATGAACCACCTAGGTGGAGGATACTTTAAGTTTTGGAGAAGGTGGCAACAAAAGGAACCATGTCTATGGTAATCTCTTTGTGTTGTGCTCCAAAAGAAAATCCACCTAGGAAACTTAGAGATCAAACATGCTTCTCCAATTGTGGCTTTCGTGTGCAACCACATGCTATTATGGCTCTGGCTTAGTCAATTACATTAGGAAGACCCATACATTGTCTTTAGTTACTGGACATGGGGATCTAGAATGCTTCATGGGGGCTGAAGACAAGCTAGCAATGGTGTATGGGAGGACCTTTTGGAAAGACTTCGTCACATTCTCAGTCTGCCAGTACTCCATCTTGGTGAGCACTAATCCAGTAGGCCACTGGTGGCAACAAGATGGGATTGTGACATGTGGGTAAAGTGTACTACTTCTGCAGAAGATAATAAAATCTAAGTACTTAGCCGTGTCCCCGGTTATGGACAATACTGAGCAACTAAAGTTTGAACTATGGGAGATCTCGACATTCCAACTTCTAAAATAAAAACTTGATGCCCTTGAGTGTCTACCAAGGAATTCAAAGAGATTTTATAAAACTTGATGCACTTGGGGGTTACCAAGGTGCTCAAGAGATTTTGATGAAAACATGAACACTTGGGGTTACCAAGGAACTCATGAGATTTTATAAAACTTGATGCACTTGGGGTTACCAAGGAGATCAAGAGATTTTGACAAGGACTTGAACACTTGAGTGTCTACCAAGGAGTTCAAGGGATTATTGGAAAAGAGATTTGACAAAGGACCAAAACCATTTTGAAAAGATAGGATAAAATATTGCTTTATGCAAATGAGCCTAAAGCTCTACTTAGCCAAATATGCATGCATTGATAGGATCCATTCATATTATACATAGAAGTGAAGCTTGCCAATACAACTCAAATGTATTGACCCTTGCGGCTGTAACTTGTAATGTTGCAGGTTTGATTGATTTTAGTGAAGATTGTTTGATTAGGATTACAAAGTCTACAACCAACATCTGCCTGTGGCACTTTGAAGATGAAGGACCCCATGACTATAGTTATTCCGCTGCAATGTAATGTAATAGCCAAATGAGCTATGTTTGATGTAATAAAATTATGTTATTCCTGGTTATAAAGTTATATTATGACCTTTGTTTCTTGATATTACATCTAAACTGTGGATGCTAGCTATTGATCCAGGGACTAGCATTGTAAACATAGGGGACACCACCTTATGTTGTATAAAGGTTGGGCCACTCCCTCTACAAAGAATCTCCTCATCCCAATTTTCTAAGTAAAAATTTGTGGGTGAACAAGGGTGAAGGACCTCAATGTCTATTGGTGGTTCCTTGGGAAAGTTTTGACAAAGAAAAACTTAGTGATTTCAACTAATAGGCAAAACCTATTTTGAGCAAAGCAAGCCAAGATACACTTAGCCAAATTGCATATAGTATCTAGTCCACTTAAAATTATACTAAGGTATCACTTGCCAATACTATTCCAAAGTATTGACCCACTGTGGCTGTAACTTGTGATGTTGCAGGTTACTCTGATGAGGATTTGGTGTCATGAGTCTACACTCAACATGTTTGCCTGTGGCACATGAAGATGAAGACTTTTATTTAATTACTTATTCAAACTCTTGTCTAGGCCTGTGGCCTTGGAGTTGTAAACACTATGTTTATCTCTGGAATGGCTGTAATAAAGACCTTTGTATCTGTGTACTTCATCTTAAATTGTGGATGCTAGCATTGATCCAGGGACTAGCATTGCAATCACAGGGATCATTTTCCTTTATAAAGGAGGGATCTTACATTTTATCCAACAACAATGAGTTAGACCCAACCATACAAATGTTTTTGGAAATCCAATCCCAATTGTTGTAAGGGATGGCCACTCAAATGATCAACATAAAAGACAACCTTTCCCAAGGAGTTTGTGACAACAATGATGTCAAGGATGATATTATAGAAGGAACTCAAGCTTGCAATATTTGTGGAGACATGGATCACAATTCCAAAGAGCATGAAGATCAATGCCCTAACTGTGAAGAGAAACATCCAACTAAACAATGCCCCACATCTCAAGTGACTTGTTTCCTATGTGAAGGAAATAATCATGTGCCTATCCAATTCCGCATCTATCCTATAGTTCAACAAATGAAACAAGGAGGAATGCATCAAAAGCAGATTGCACCTCCATACATTAGGAATCACCTTGATGGACAAAAGAGGAAACATAGGTATTATCCAAGAAATCGTTCAAGGAACCGAGGAAGCTTTCCCACCTTTGAGGTGATATATGAAGAGCATGAACTAGAAGAACTCCTAGCTTTGGAGAAACCCAAGAAGAAGAAGAATAAGGGAATTAGTCAAGTGTGGTGCAACAACTACAAAGATCTAGGCCATTATATATCAACTTGTCTAGAGAAGATACGTGAAGAACTCAACCTTGTCACATGTTACAAGTGTGGTGACAAAGGACATTATGCAAGCAATTGTCCAGAAAAGGAGAAGTACAAGACAAGCAAGCCTATGAAGGATCTCAGCCTTGTCACATGTTTCAAGTGTGGAAACAAAGGACACTATGCAGATGTCTGTCCAGAGAAGTTTCATCAAGACCTCAAGTAATCCAAGATGCAATATAGTTGAAAACCTTTTATGGGTGTTAGTACCCTAGTTGCCTTGAAGCCAATTTGTAACCTCTAGCCTTCCCAAATCTCGGGATGAGATTTCTTTTAAGGGTGGTAGCCTGTCACGTCCCAAAATTTTCCAAATTTTGAAATGCGAAAAATAAATAAATAAACAAAATAAATAACTGTTGAAATTTAGGGTGAAAAGAAACATTTTGATTCCAAATGGAAACATTAAAACCCATATTGAACAATTTGAATCAAATGGAATCCAACAAATTTCAATCAAGTGAAATGCATTCATCAAAGAATGTATCTTTAAATTTAAACTTGGGTAAAATAAACCAAAACCCAAAACCTTAATGGAAGAAAATTATTTCCAAGATATCTCAAAGACTATGGATTTTATCCATATAAAATTTAGCAACAAACATTTATAAATGATCAAGAATGATAAATAAAAATATTATAAAACCATAGAAATTGATTTCATTCAATTTAGAACCATAGATAAAATCTTATGAAGCTAATAAGATAAAAGGAAAATAAATTACAAAGATAATAAATCTCCTATCTAAAACCCATACAGAATAGTGAGAAATTAATCCTAAAATAGATTTAAAAAGATAAACAAATATGAAATAAAATTATACAAATTGGAATCACCAATTTTGGATCTTTAAATAAAAATATATGGATTCTATAAGATAAAGAAAGAAATAATAAATAGGGAATATTTAAAAGCCAAATTAAAACTTGGCCAAATCCATAAGCAAATGAAATAAAGATATTCCAATTGAAATAAAGGGATAAAGAATAAACAAATAAAAGCATATGGGATTAAATCATATTCAAAATTATTTTTAATAAAGACAAAATCCCTAATAGAAATGATTAATTAAATCATAAGAAAATAATAAATTGGAATTTATCCAAGTGGAATAAAAGTTATTTAATTAACTTAAATGGAATAAAAGAATCATTTAAATAAAATTTATATGGATTTAAAACCATATTGGATTTTATTTGAATGAAGACAAATGCTCAATTTAAATGATTAATAAATCATATTAAAAATATTTTAAATAATTCAAAGTGAAATTATTTAACACCCTATTGAATAAATAAAACCTACTGAAAAAGGTTTGGTGAAAATTCGAATTTAAATAAGAGTTTGAAAAGATAATTAAAATCTTATTTAATTAAAGGCAAGTGTCTATTTTAAATAAATGATAAACCATAAATGAATAAAATAATTATTTTAAAAGGGTCCTTAAAATACAATAATAAACCAGTATAAAACTTCCTGAAAGTTGTGAAGTGTTTGAATTCAAACAAGTATTCGAAATCATTTGATTAAATTCATAACAGAAAAAGAAATTAGAAAAAGAAAAGGAAACAGAATAAAGAAAGAGAAAGAAACCGGCCCAGCCCACCAGGCCAGACCAGCCCATCTTGCCCAACCAGTCCATCTCTTTCTTCCCTCGCAGGAAAACGATTCGCACTCAGACCCTCACCTGCACACTCACTGACGACCGGACCCTACCGTTTCCCCCTCTCTGTCGCTGGCGACACGCCCCCACCTGCCAGACCGTGTTCCTCACCCACCGCGACTGATTCTCCCCCAAACCTCGCCCGTCTCTGCCGTTCAATGCCAGCTTCAATTCAAGTAAATGTTTGATTGATTCCTCCCAGTAACGATGCCCCCTTAAATGCCCACGCCCTCTCTACTTTTCCCCTCTAGACACCATTTCCTCTCTGCCCCCAGGCCGCCTTGAATTCGTCTCGAAACCTCTTAGACTCCGGCAAACCTTTTCTCTGATTCCGGCGAGACACCGTCACCCCTTGCTCCCTGACCTCCACGAGCCTACTCCCTAGCCACTTGTGCATCTCCCAGTGCCGCCCGTTCAGCCGCGCGAGCACCATAACCTCGGCAACGACGACAACCGAGAGCCGCCGCCGTCTGCCTCTACTCCGGTGACCATTCCCCGTAAGACACGACCTCCCCTCACTCTATGAATGACACTCCTACACTCTGCTCTCTCTCGCGCATCTAACAAACCCTCTGCCTCGATTTTCCGTGCACCGTAGCATCGCCACCGTCTTCAACAAAGAGCAACCGTCGCTAGAGGGAACTCCGGTGAGGAATCCCTGACGTCCTCGAGCGCCCCTTCGCCAAACAAGGACACCTCGAGCATCCCCACGCCACGGCGAACTCGGTGAGCTTCTCCCCTACTTCTCTCGCTTCCTGCATCGCCGGCGACGCCATTGCTAGACCGCTCCGCCGCTAGCCACCGTCGCCGCGTCGCTCGTTTATGTTCCATTCGATTTGCACCGTTAGATCTTGATCCATTGGCTAGGATAGATGACTAAAGTGAAGGGGTATGAGTCCATCTGAGCCGTACGATTTGCTTTAGATCTAACTCTCTATAACAGCCGATCCGCATGAATCGTTTTCAGCCAATAAGAACATGACGTGTGGCCTGAGTTTTGTTTTAAAAACAGAAAATGTTCTATTACATGGTTAGATTTGAAAAATTCATAACTTTAAATCTACATGTCCAAATTTTATATCAATGGAATCAGCAAAAAGAATTATATACAACCATGCACTTTTTTTAGTAATTTGCTTCTGTAAAATTGGTTGTATTTGCAGAAACATATGTAGGCATATTTTTAATATAAAAATTATTCTAGAAATGTTTTTAGAATAAAATATTTTGTAAATGGTTTTTTTTTAACCTACTGACCATAGAAACCAACTTGTAGATTTAAAAGTATATTTTGTGATGCTAAGGAATAAATCTTTGAATAAAGGCATTTCTAGCTAAGTAAAATTGTTGAATATGTTCTTTTTGAGTAAAACCTTTGGAAAATGATTTGATTTAAACTCTCTGACCCTAAACCATGTTTTGGATTTAAAAATGTATTTGATTAACCCTAGAAAATTATTACTTTGTTTAGAGGCATTTCTAGCAAAATAAAATGTTGCTTTGATCTAAAAATGGTTTTTAGATGAAACCTTTGGCAAATGATTTAATATTAAACACTTTGACCATAAACACTATCATTTGTGTTTGAAAATATATTTGGCTAACACTAGAAATTATTCTTTGAATAAAATCAATTCTAGCAAAACAAAAGAGATTTAAAGTGGCCATTTTCACTAACTTGTTATCAAATGGTTTTGCCACATTTATAAATGACCAATAGGTGTTTTATAATGTTTATAACCTATTAGAAACCACTTTTCCAAACAAAACAATCTTTGGCATGCTTGCATGCATTGCTTTGTTTTTATTATTTTATGTGGTGAATTGTTTGAATGTTATTTTTGAAATTGTGCCTTGCTTGATTGAATTGTAGTGGAATTTGAAGAGTGTGACCATTACAAGATCAAGGAATGAACTTACACTCTCTACCAATAAGGAAAGTGGTGCTTCATACTTTTGTCCCATTATTTTCACTATGCATTAGTGATATTTCTAAGTAGGTCTTGCATGGAATTTTTACTAAGTATGCTATGCCTTGGGAAATCCTAGTAGATGATGCCTTAGTAGAATTTTCCCTAAGTTAAGATTCCTACTACTATCATGATTATCCTAACTAGTAGAAAACAAGGGTAGATTATACTCATGCTATGAAATATTTCTACGTCTATGATTTGTGTTTTGTTTAATAAAACAACTATGTGAATGAATCACCTGGGTGGAATGGTATTGCTTGGATGGATAGTTGTTGAGTGGTTACACAAGGCCAGGGGACTGGTGAACCTTGTGTATAACACTTGTGGAATCCCACCCAGGAACAAAGAGATTTGAGATGTCAAATGTTGAGAAGCTTCAAGTGCAACCACTTGGCATTATGGGCTCTGCCTGGATCATATAGGTTGCAATAACTTAGCCATATGGACAGTTGGTGGTAGGGGTTGATAGGTTTGGAACGCGTCCATTTTGGTCTAAGGGAAGGCTTCTGAAAGATCTTGTCTCGATGCATGTCGAGTCTTGTGGGGAAAGTGCACCACCTCTGCAGAAAGTAAAATCTAAGTACTTAGTTGTGTCCCCGGTAATGGACAATTTGAGCATCAAGACATGGAAGCTATCAAGAATCTCCTCATCCTAATTTCTAAGTTAAAAAACTTGTGGTTGAACAAGGGTTAAAGGATCTTCAATCTTTGATTGGTAGATGCCTTGGGTGATTTTGACAAACAAAAACTTAGTGTTTTCAAATGATAAGAAAAATCTATTTTGAGCAAAGCAAGCCTAAGCTCCACTTGGCCAAATGCATATAGATGATAGTTACCACTATACTACCATAGTATCACTTGCCAATACAATTCAAATGTATTGACCCTTGTGGCTGTAACTTATTATGTTGCAGGTTTGTTTGATGTTAGTGAAGTGTGTTGATTAGGATTACAAGGCTAGAACCAACATTATTACCTGTGGCACTTTGAATATGAAGGACTCCATGCTATATAGTTATTTCTGCTGCATTGTAATGAGATAGACAAATGAGCTATGTAAGATGTAATGAATTATTTTGTTCCTGGTTATAAAGTTGTATTATGACCTTTGATTCTTGATATTACATCTTAACTGTGGATACTAGCTATTGATCTGGGGACTAGCATTGTAAACCCAGGGATCTCTACCTTATTAAAGGTTGGGACCTCTACATGCTCCATCTCAATATCTTGAGGTACATAAAGAACTCTTAATTTGATTACATGCTCTAAATCTAAGTCAATCATAACTCAACCAATGAGGTTATCATGACACCGTCTTAGAGCCATATCTTGAATTCTTCTATTGAGATCACACTCTCAAGATCTTGATCATATCATATTATTCTCTTGAACTCGATGATCTTGATGCCAATACTCAAGGTATATCTTTATCTTCATGGCATCCATACTTGAATCCGTCACATAGAATACAAGCATGACCTATGGAATATTCCTTCATATAAAACTCAGTGAAAACATTAGACCATAGGGATTGACATTAATCACCAAAACCACACATAGGGGCAATTACTCTTTCAATCTCCCCCATTTTGGTAATTGATGACAATCACAACAAGAGGGTTTATATAATGAATATTAGAAACAAGTACGCAGCTTATTCGAGAATAAGTTGTGTACAAGAGGTTGCATTTTATATGGTCAAGTAACACAAAGCTACTAGCACATATCAAAATTGATTCTACTTACACAAACTACAACTAATGTAAGAGATGTGAGTAGAACCAACATATATAGAGCAAACTCCCCCACAACATATGCATGTGTGATGAACTTGAATTTCATTGCATACATTGTCAAGAATAAACTTTGGGAGAGTTTACACTATATATACAACCATGCAAAACATAATAAAGATGAAATGCATGAAAGACAAACACTTAAGAACAAACCAATCTTAAGTATAAAACCATTTCCCTTAAACCCTCTAAACTTCTCTCCCATTGACAACAAGTGCCAAAATGGATGACAAAGTTAGAAGGCCAATATAGTATGAGTTCCTCCCCAAGGTGTGCATTTCTCATAATTTGAGCGAAATCAAATGCACGTATCCAATGACGAATATTAGGAGGAAATCAAGCTATATTGAGGATCAAAGATTGCTACAAGGATAAAACGGTGAAGAAACTTCAACGGATGAAGCAAGCAATCCAATGATCCAAAAAATCAAATGGACAAATAGTGCTCTAAATGAAATAAGGAAGCTCCCCAAGGTTCATGCATAAATTTTAATTATTGTATTTGAATACAATATGCACAAACATGGAATCCTCACTCCCTCTATATTATTTAGAACACAACCAAGATATAAGGAGTATATATAAATAAATATACTTGTCAAGACAATCTTAAGTCCAAAAGAAACCAAATATGAGATATGAGTGCGTGAAGATGCAATAAAAGTAAACCAAGCACTCATAAATCAATACCTTACCAATACCATTGAAAACCAAGAGGATAAGACATATGGTCGGCAAAGAGCAATGATATCAAGACGAGAGATTAACACTCTCGTGTATATAAGTTTATAAGTGGACAAAACATGAGAATAATCCACAAATAAACAACCATACATAAGAGGTTAATAAAATAAGAAAACATGATATCCAAGAGGAAGTCATAAGATATACCAAACATGATTTTTTTGCTTAAGTGCATATATAGCCCATGGCTCTATTTTCTCTTATGGTATATCAATGAACTTCACCAAAGAAAAAAACCTCAAAAACATGACAACTAACACTAAGGGAACAAATTCTAGTTGGATACTTTGAGAAAGGCAACAAGTAGCAAAAGGAAGGATTCAAAGCAATTTCAACAATATTGCACATGAGAGTACCTTGAGGAATTGATATGCAATAAATTGCTAGAAGGCATATTTGGAATTGGTGAATCATGAACATGATATTATATACTCCCCGTTATATGCATCATCTCAAATTACTCACATAGGAAATAAGGATAAAGAAGTCTTTCAAAGATCCTTGCAAGAACTGCAACATTTACAAACGGATAAATTCATGCCAAGATGCAACCTATAAGAGATTGGATGAAAGAATAGTATGCATGAATAACATACTTGTTACCTAGATAGCAATGGTATGATGTAGTAGATAAGAATTTTTTGATCATCCTAGCTTGGCTCCAATTATCATGTGGTGACAACACTTTCCTTATAGACGAGACAAGCATCCATTACATCTCCAATGTACCTAAAACAACATTCAAGTACATCTTGGTCCCCAAACTTATTGGGTCTAAAGTGGTTAGACTAACCACAACACATAGGATACACTCCATAAAAATATGTACATATTTAGAGATGAAATTTGAATTTCATGCACATCTTAGCCGTTTAAGGATTTGATGGAGTATACCCTATATATTGTATCAAATAAAAGCAAACACATGGAGAATTTCAATATCCAAAGAAGATATAATTTGGAAAAAACACAAAATATTCAAGAGGGCATACAAGGTGTGACAAAACACATTTGTTGCCCAAACTATATAAAAGAATCAAATTAACACAAGATTTGTTCAATGAAGTTCAAAAAATGAACTATGCAAAAACTATTGAGCAAAAAGATGAAATAAAAACAAAAATACTCAAATATTTATCTCATTCAAGCAAATAAAATAGAGAATAAAGAATGAGATAACAAACTCCCAAAAGAGCAAGGTTTCAACAAATAAACCAAACCCTTAACACTTTTCACAATGGCACAAGGTTCCGAGAAAAAAAAGGTTTGTCTTCCACTAAATCATAATTTATAATAATCAAAAACATCATCAAAGAGGTGTTCAAAAGCCAAGGAAGAAAATGGGAGCCACACCAAATTTTTGAAAAGAAAATAAGGCAATAAGAGGTGAAATCCAAGGTAAAGATGATCCACAAATGTACCACACATAAGTATATCAATTGTCGAAGACAATGAGTGTATTGGAATTGATTTCCGATGGTATATTGCACGGATATTAAAGATAAATCTTCACAATAAAAAAAGCTTAGGATAGGAATAAAAAGATTAAGCACTATGCAAAGATAGAGATTCTTTATAGCTTCAATCTAGTCACACAATCATGCAAAGTAATGATTAGAATAACTTGAAGCAAATGGTCTCCCAAAAAGATATAGAGATATGTATTTGAGGAAGACCGCATCAAGAATTTCTTACACAAACAAAGACCGAAAAGACGAGCAATAAAAGCTTCTAACAAAAATAGGACCTTGTTTGAGCCAACATGCCACCTAGAAACAAGATAATCAACAATATCAACTCTAAGTGGAACTACCTCATTTGTTCACATTTCCTAGGATTGTGATATGCAAAAGAAGCATATTACTCCCCCATAATGTGATATTCATTTTTTCTTAATAAGAGGCAAGGCAACCTCAACTAGAGAGAATTAATGGACATTTAGAATTTGAATTTCTCATGAGTATGACACACCACATAGTGACTAGATAAGCTTGCAATATCAATACTAAGTGGTAATACTCACGTACACACATTTTAAGGTTTGAGAGATGCGCGAGGCATATCACTCCCCCAAAATGGAATGTTCCATTAACCACTCAAAAAGAGCCAAATAGATATCATCAATATGCATTAGAGGCTCAAAACAAAACACACGAGTAAATGGTGTGCCAAACACCTAGACATACTTGAATACACAAAATAAGCAATCATGAGGAACACCAAATACAAACACATACTTGGTACAAAACCAAAACATGTAAAGGGGCAAGTAACTTACAATATAAATAAGTTTAGTTCAAGTTACCGCGAAGAGGCACATTGGATATAAGATAGGGATAAGATAATCCTAATGACTTGGCTTGATCAAATATAATATGTGAAGATCCCTTAATTCTTCATGAGTTAGCCAAGTCTCCAATGCCCTCCAAAAACACCTATTGATCAAGTTTGAGCTTGTTAGTCCCCAACTAAGTTGGGTCCTAAGAGGTTAGTCATAATAGGCTTGGCAACCCAAATGGTTCTTTTCTTGACACCACTTTGAGTTCCAACAAACTTGGCAAACACATTGCCATCCTTATCCTTCCCAAGAGAATAATCATCATTAATAATGATAGGATTAGATAAGTTACCGTTTGAACATGAAGAGGCAAAGTGCCCCTTCACACGACATATGTAGCAACAAGTGCTCCCCTTTCTCTTATTCATTGATTTCTTGGCTTGGGGATCATTATCTTGATTATTGTTTGGAAGTGGCCTAACTTCAACTTGATCTTGACCTTGTACTTGTGGCCGCTTCCCTTGTTTCTTCTCACTCAAGTGCTTTTTCTTGAAAGGACATGATCTTACATGATGTCCTTCAACCTTGAACTTGAAGAAATTAATGTTGGCCAAATTCTTGACTTGGTTTTGGCCCTTATTCTTGTTTCTCTTGGAATTGTTCTTGTTATTGGAGTTGAATCCAAGTCCACTTTTATCATTAGGGGATTTTTGCACACTCAAAATATTATCGAGTGTGGATTTCCCTTCATGACTCTTTTCCAAGTCATTCCTCAAGGAAGTGACTTGGGCCTTGAGCTCTTTGATTTCCTCTACATGGTTTGTAGAAATACAAGTACTAGAGGAAGTAGAAGCTTCATTGTTAGAGCAAAAAGGGAAAGCAAGTAATCCAACACAAGGTTTATCAATAGTATGGCTAGATGGATTACTAGAACTAGCACACAACAAAATAGCATTTTGAGTAGAAGTTGTGCTAATGTCCAAAAGAGGCTCACACGATGTTACCTTGGTAATACTTGCCTCACGAGCTAAATTTAGCCCATCATGGGAGATTAGAAGATCAGTATGAGAGTCCGAGAGTTTTTCATGACTTTCTTCCAATTTCCTATACTTGCCAGTTAGTAACTCAAGTTGAGCCCTTAGATCAATGTTATACTTTAGAGTAGATGCTTCACAAGAAGTAGAGTTAGTAGCAAAAGCATCATTACTGGAATTTTCCTTTTCAAGCTCATAAGATTCAATTTTTTGTGTGAGGAGGCAATTAGTGTGCCTCTCCTCGGCAATCTCTTGCTTAAGGAGATTGAATCTTCGACTCGCATCATCAAGTTGGAAATCCAACTCCTCTATGGTTCCCATTTGTTTAGTTATGGTGTCCATAACGTGTTTGAGACAAGCAACAGCCTTATTATTACCACGAAGAGAGGTACACAAAAAAGTCAACTCAATAAAGAGAGCACTAGTATCCTCATCAATGTCATCATCAATATCATCATTATCATTGCTATTATCTTTAGAAGATATATTGGGATCCAAAGTAGGAGATACCTTTGATCCTCTTGCCATAAGGCACATGTGAGTACGGGAGGATGAAGATGAGGATATTATTGAATCTTCATTCATGATCATGTCTTGCTCCATAGAATGTTTGATTTCCTCTACATTGTTAGATAAACAACTAGAGGAAATAGAAGCATTTTGTTCATGGGAACAAGGCAAATCAAGCATATCATCTACACTAGTACTCAAATAATTTCTAGATGATATACAAGGACTAGCAACAAAAGGGGATACAACATTATTGTTGCACGAAGTGCTTAAGTCCAAAGAAGAAACATTGCAATGGGATAGAGATGAAGGATCATCATTAGCGAGCACAATATCAACATTGCAATTCCCAACACCACTCACCATATATTTACCTTGTGTCTTGCCACACGTTGGTGAAGTGGGTGAGGATGAGAAATCATCGCAGCCGGAGGTGGAAGCAAGTTGGAGCTCTTCATGATGTGAAGGAAAAGAGATCTCCTCGGAGAAACCACTGACAATATTAGAAATGGAACCACCAAATATTTCTTTAAGCTTGGTCTACTTCTCATGAGATGACTTGTGCTTTACAATCGTCAAGAAGAAATTAACTGTGGGGCTCAAAGAGTTAGATACTTGAGCTTCGAGATGTAATTTTTTCTCATCCTCTAAAGATAGATTTTGAGGATCCATCGGAGGAGAAAAACCTACATCTAGAAATTGCTCAATATTTGTACACAAGGTCCTAAGATTACAAAGCAAGCAATTTCTCCACAAAGCATAATTTGTGCCATCAAAGATAATTGTGTCATTGTGCACTATACTCCTAGCCGACATCTTTACATTCTAGGTGGTGAAGCCTAAACAAGGAGAGACCTTGATCTAATACCAATTGAAAGGATAGAGATGTCGCCTAGAGGGGGGGTGAATAGGCAATTTCAAAACTATTACGGTTTTGGCTTGATAGAATGCGGAATTAAACTAACGTTTATTTTACAAGCACAAAACCTAAATACACTAGGCTCAACTAAGTGCACCAACAACAAATTAAGCTAAGCAAGATAGCACAAGATAAATATACCACAAGTGATAAGCAAGATATAAGTGCTTCAAGCTCGATGGCTATCACAAGGAAACTAAGCTCGGATATAGAGATAACCGAGGCACACGGAGACGAAGTTGTATTCCCGTGTTCACCACCTTTGGGAAGGGGGATACATCATGTTGGAGAGGTGTGAGGTTCCACAAAGGATTCCTCACGCGCCACAAAGGCTCACCTTCTTCTCCGAGTCTATCCCACGAAGGAATAATCACTTTCCTTATGGATAGCTTTTCCTCCACTCCGGAGATGGCAATCTCCACAACCACTTCACAAGCTCCACGAAGGAGAATCCCGGGTCTCTTCACAATCTTCCACGAAGATGACACCGTGGTACCAACCGCTAATCCAACTAGGAGGTCACCCTCCAAGAGTAACAAGATCACGGTCTGTCACTCGAACAAATCGTAATGGAGAGATCAACACTATGTAAGAATGCAAAGCAAGAACACCAAGGGTGCTCAAATCCTCCACTCTCAAATCCCACCAAAGCAACAAGTGCTAGGGAGGAATTAGAGAGGAAGAACAATGGTGGAAACCAACAAATGACTCCGAGATCTAGATCCAATGGGTTCCCCTCACTTAGAGGAGGAATTGATTGGTGGGGATTGTAGATCTAGATCTCCTCTTTCAAAGCCCTCAAGAAGATGCAAGAATCATAGGAGGGAAGGGATAGGAAGAAAGCTCAAAGGGGTCAACAATGGAGGTCAAAAACATGCTCAAGAGCCTTGGAACTTTGGGGAAGAAGCCCCCCTTTTATTCCCTATGCTGGGCGAACACGTTCCGGCGACGAAACCGACGCCGCCGGATCAACCGCTGGAATTTCCGGTCAAAACCAGAAGTTCCGGCAAAAACCAAAACAGCTTACTGAACCAATTTTTGGCGGTTTGCCGGAAATTTCCAGCGGTCGCCGGAAATTCCGGCCACAAGCTCGGTCTCGTCGGAATTCCCGTCGGAACAAAACAGGGCACACGAAAACGGCGATAACTTTTGCGTCCGGACTCCGATTTCGATGATCTTGGGCTTGTTTTGACGAGGACAACGAGCCCTACAAGATGGTTCAGAGAAACATCATAGTCCAATAGAGGAGGATAGAACCAAATGAAGAAAGGTAAGAAGCCTCCCTATAATAAGAACCGATAAAACCTTCAAACTCGAAAACGCCATAGAAAATGCATACGAATTCCGTTTTCGACGAACTTGGGCTTGTTGAAGAGCTAGCACAATTTCAAGAACCTCACATGGAGAAACACCAAGAAGCAACAAAATAGTAAGATGCAAAGTATGCAAAGGATTGAGCTTCCTATGACGATGTCAAGTTACCCAACCGAAAGCCCCTCTTAATAGTGCGGCTATGTATCCTATAACCCGATATCCCAACAACCATCTTGAGATCGGTAAAAGGAAAACCTAGCAAGGCCATAACTTTGCCTCGCGCATCCCGTCTGATCTTGATGACAATACTTCAATCTCCATCCAAGCCGGAATGCATCACTTGATCATTGTTGCTTCGTGAAGACTCCTAATTTGCTCCCCCATACACCACTATTGGATAGATTCATTAATACATCTCTTCACATGTCCATTATCACCAATATGGACGGCAAGCTTCAAGCAAATGATCTTCTCGAGATGCTTATCTTGAACTTGACCTTCTCAACCTTGATGATTATCACCACTTGATGGCATCCTCTCATGGGCTATACAAGATCTTCACTTTTGAAGCATGCCCATGGAAAGATACCTATCCCATATAAAAAACGCAAAGGCACATATATAATGGGTTAGTTCATGATGCATAATTGACAAGGCTTACCATACCACAATATCCATGTGGTACATTCTTTATGCTTCATGTGTTGACCAACTTGAAATCACTCTTCACTCTTTGTATAGGTCAACCATGTATCTTCTCATGCTCCATCTCAATATCTTGACGTACATAAAGTACTCTTAATTTGATTACATTCTCTAAATCTAAGTCAATCATAGCTCAACCAATGAGGCTATCATGACACCGTCTTAGAGCCATATCTTGAATTCTTCTATTGAGATCACACTCTCAAGATCTTGATCATATCATATTATTCTCTTGAACTCGATGATCTTGATGCCAATACTCAAGGTATATATTTATCTTCATGGCATCCATACTTGAATCCAACACATAGAATACAAGCATGACCCATGGAATATTCCTTCATATAAAACTCAGTGAAAACATTAGACCATAGGGATTGTCATTAATCACCAAAACCACACATAGGGGCAATTACTCTTTCACCATCTCTGGCGGTTATGCCTGATCCAATGACCCTTTCCTCCGACGGGACGGCCGCTTGTCACAGGAGCCAATCAACGATTTACAGCAAAAAAAACTTCAGCCAGAGAACACGCAAAATTCAGTTCAGCGGCAAAACAACAGTTCAGATCATAGTTATTTCATGAATCAATAAGAATGACAGATGTAACATATGAGAAGTATAAATATATGTTACAGACCAGGAATAACCAAGCGGTTTCTCTGAATTGAGGTGGGTGTTGCCGTCCTCTTCTAAATTTTTTCCTCTTCCGCCACCGAATTCTTCTCTTCTTCCTCCGGTGGCTTCTTCCTCCCATTCACTGCCACGTGTTCCACTGTTGGGTCCATTGCGCCTGCCATCTCTCCACAGGTGGGCGATGGGGAGGGAGCCAAAGATATCTTGGAGGGGAGGGGATGGCCAGGGAGACGGGCGGCACCGAAGAGAACTTGGAGGGGATGGCCTGGGAGATGGGCGGCACCAAGCTGCCAGACACTGTCGGCGGCGATCTTGGTACTGCCAGGTTGCGCGAGCGCTAGGCGAACGCGGCCCTTGGCGGCTCTGCAGACACTTTTTGTCAGGGCCGTTCAATTCCTGCGGCCCAGCCGCTTAGCCATTTAGGCCTTTTAGGTTGTCGTGGTGGTATCACGGCATATGCCATGGGTAGGCTAAAGTTGGGGCCGATGGACGTGGAGGAATCCGGGGAGGGATGATGCAGTGAAGAACGCACTCTTATGAACAAAGAGAAATACAATGTATCTAGGATTGAGGCTCTCATGTGGAGATAACACCTCTTTCTCTACATCTAATCTCTTATAATCTTGCCATACTTGTGGCTACAATCATGCTCCTGGAGTTGTATCTCCTATGCCTCTATCTAGATCTCTCTGTGAGAGCGGAGGAGGAAGAAGAAGGAGAGCTCCTATTGAGCAGAGAGGGGAAGAGCCCTTCGGGGCCTCCCTGGGCAACGATCCCCCTGGTGCTCCTTATAAAGGGGAGCCCAGGGGACAAGACTTGTTCTACACGCTTGGCATCTAGATGGCATATTCTGGGTATCTTCTAGAGATGCTTAGCATATGCCTTGGCATCTCTGGAGATGCCAGGCATATTCCCTAGCATCTTATCTGATGCCTAGAGCATATTCCCTAGCATCTTGTTTGATGCCAAGAGCATATTCCACATGACAGGTGTCAGTATGAGCCATGGGCGTCCCAAGACTGGCACGATTCTTGTGGACCTTGTCTTGAATGGATGGCGTGTTCTCGTGGAGCTTGAGGATGTATCCGGAGATGAATAAGGAGGTGCATGGGGGAAATACCTCGGCCCAGGCCCTCCAGACGAAGTAGTAACTCGGTATGCTTCCTTGTCGTGGAAATGACCACGACAGATGCTGCAATCGGCAGCGAGTAGTAGAACATGGGTAATGGGCGACCAGCCATCTGCGGTGCGAGATGAGGGCTGAGACACAAGGGTTTACCCAGGTTCGGCCCCTCAGAGGGTAAAGACCTACTCCTGCTAGATTGTATTATGGTGAGAGTACAATGGAGCGAGCTCGGCGGCTAGGCGGCGAGTCGCTAGGGTGTATGATGGAACGTGTCCTCTTTGCGTCCTCTAGGGAGGTTTATATAGACTCACCTCGCTAGGGTTTACAGATCACAACCGAATTAGTTAAGGATTCGGAGATTCTATGACCTAGTCCGACTGGGCCTAGCTACGCTTCTGGGCCTTCAGCTTCTAGTCGCTTGAGTCCACGCCAAGTCTTGATCCAGTCGCCGTCCTGCAGGCCCACTCGCTGACGCTTGGGCCAGTAGGAAACGTCCTGTTGGGTATACCCCGGTAGGCATATCCCCATCATTCCTAGCTGATTCGGCCTGGTATAAATAGCAAAAGATAAAGGCCCATCCGAGTTATAAGTTGGCCCACCCGGGTTAGCAGCATTCATTCGTCCTGGAGAGGGATCCGGCCTGGTGCCAAGCGTGGCCCAGCCGGGTTACTGATCTGGTGAGGCTAGTTTCTATGGTGGGCTGAGATGCATCCCTGCCGACCCACCAGGATCGCTATCTCGGCTGTAGTGAAGGACGCCAGATATGGGCCGGATCAGCCGATCCCGGCCCACTAGGGGAGGATGGTGGCGACGCGGTGTGCCAGTCAGCGAGGCGCTGGGGTTGCTGACCCGGTCGACGAGGCGATGCTGGCGGGGGCAACGGGATTTGGGCGACGTTGGCAGGACGTGTTGGCGGGAGCGGGTGGAGTGCCTGGCGACGTGAAGCGGGAGACATCTCGTTGCTGGGGTGTGGGCCGAAGTGAGTGAATTCGGCCCAAGCGAGATGATTCGCTCAGTATGTTCCTGATTCGGCCTAGACAGGCCAAATTCGGTCCATGCAATGTATCCTGAGGCCGAATTAGACCTAATTCGGCCCTCTGACCTTTTTTCCTTTTATATTTTAGCTCTTTCTTTTATCTTCCAATATTTAAGACTTCTCTTATACTAAATTGTTCCTTGCTCGACCGAGTCTCTTTATACCCTCACTATGGGGTACCCGGGGCCATATCCCCGACATTAGTCCCCGAGGCTATGGGGGACTCGTAGAGTCGCTCATAGGATTTATATCTAAATACTTCCAGAGTTTTTATCCGGCTGATAGTATTTTCATATATTATCGACTCCTGATCCTATAGGGCACTGGGACATAACCCTTTTGGGTAAGTTTCCGACTTCCGGCCTTTTTGGCTTTGGTCTTATAACCCATTTGGGTAAGTTATGACTTTTGGCCATTCTCAGCACTGGTCTCATAACCCCTATGGGAAAGATTTGACTTCTGGCCTTCTCTGGCTCTGGTCTTATAACCCGTTTGGGTAAGTTATGAGTTCCTTCCTTCTTGGACATTGCTATTTTAACCCCATCGGGTAAATTTTGAGTTCTGACCTTCTTGGGCACTGCTCTTTTAACCCCTTTGGGTAAGTTATGAGTTCTGGCATTCTTGGGCACTGCTCTTTTAACCACTTTGGGTAAGTTATGAGTTCTGGCCTTCTTGGGCACTGCTCTCTTAACCCATTTGGGTAAGTTATGAGTTCTTGCCTTCTTGGGCACTACTATTTTAACCCTTTTGGGTAAGCTATGAGCTCTTGCCTTCTTGGGAACTACTCTTTTAACCCCTCTGGGTAAGTTATAATCCGAGTTATCTCGTTTGGTTTGCATTCATCTTGTGCTTCCAATCCGACTCAAAGTTCAAGTTATATGACTCAAATTTGAGTCATCTGATTCCAAATATGAGCTATATGATTCAAATCCGAGTTATTTTACTCAATTTTGACTTACGTCTCAAATATGAGTCATCTGAATCAAATCCGAGGTATATGACTCAAATCCGAGTCATCTGTTTCCAAATCCGAGTTATTTTACTCAATTTGACTTACGTCTCAAATATGAGTCATCTGACTCAAATCCGAGGTATATGACTCAAATCCGAGTCATTTGTTTCCATATCCGAGTTATTTTACTCAATTTTGACTTACGTATCAAATCTGAGTCATCTGACTCAAATCCTAGGTATATGACTCAAATCTGAGTAATTTGTTTCCAAATACGAGTTATTTTACTCAATTTTGACTTACGTCTCAAATCTGAGTCATCTAACTCAAATCCGAGGTATTGACTCAAATCCGAGTCATCTGTTTCCAAATCTGAGTTATTTTACTCAATTTTTACTTAAGTCTCAAATCTGAGTCATCTGACTCAAATCGGAGGTATATGACTCAAATCCGAGTCATCTGTTTCCATATCCGAGTTATTTTACTCAATTTTGACTTACGTATCAAATCTGAGTCATCTGACTCAAATCCTAGGTATATGACTCAAATCTGAGTAATTTGTTTCCAAATACGAGTTATTTTACTCAATTTTGACTTACGTCTCAAATCTGAGTCATCTAACTCAAATCCGAGGTATTGACTCAAATCCGAGTCATCTGTTTCCAAATCTGAGTTATTTTACTCAATTTTTACTTAAGTCTCAAATCTGAGTCATCTGACTCAAATCGGAAGTATATGACTCAAATCCGAGTTATCCGATTCTGAATCCGAGTTATCTTACTCAAATTTGACTTACATCTCAAATCTGAGTCATCTGACTCAAATCCGAGGTATATGACTCAAATCCGAGTTATTTTGCTCAAATTTGACTTACGTCTCAAATCTGAGTCATCTGACTCAAATCTGAGGTATATGACTCAAATCCGAGTCATCTGTTTCTAAATCCGAGTTATCTTACTCAAATTTGACTTACGTATCAAATCTGAGTCATCTGACTCAAATCCGAGTCATCTGTTTACTGAGATATAACTCGATCTGATGAGAAGATGGTAACTTGCCTTTGATATGGATCCGAGATAAAGTTTTGGGGTATGATAATAGGGCTAATGGCTGAGAGACGTGATTCGCGAGGTGGATCTGAGATATAGATTTGAGATATGATATGCTGGCAAACTGTCATCCGATATATGAGATATCCTAGCAAGATGAGTTAAATATCAATCCGAGTCATAACCTGGCAAGCTGGCAAATTGAATCAAACTTTTTGTCCAAATCAGAGATAAGATACTAAGCTGAGTTAGAATACAAATCCGAGTTATAATATACCCTGGCAAGCTGAATCAAATGTTAGTCTGAATCATAAATAAACTGACTCAAATTCTATCCGAATCATAAATAAGCTGGTAAGCTGAGTTAAAGGTTAATCGAAGCATATATAAACTGACTCAAATTCTATCCAAATCATAAATAAGCTGGTAAGCTGAGTTAAAGGTTAATCTGAAGCATACATAAACTAACTCAAATTCTATCCGAATTATAAATAAGCTTACTCAAATTCTAATCTGAATCATAAATAAGCTGGTAAGCTGAGTTAAAGGTTAATCGAAGCATACATAAACTGACTCAAATTCTATCTGAATGATAAATAAGCTGGTAAGATGAGTTAAAGGTTAATCTGAAGCATACATAAACTGACTCAAATTCTATCTGAATCATAAATAAGCTGACTCAAATTCTAATCCGAATCATAAATAAGCTGACTCAAATTCTATCTGAATCAACATAAAGTTCTCTTCATCTAAATGTGACTCTATGGATATGTTGGCTAGTCCCCTGGTTGAGTTATTTTCTCCCCGGGTGAAGGATCGAGCGTTGGTGGCTGAGTTATCTGGTACTTACAGTACGCTTGGAGAAGAGTTTGATTCATTCTCGCTGATTTTTACCTGCCTTGCTGAGTTAGACTTGGAGACCCTGTGCTTACCTCTATCTTCTATGTTCGCTTGGAGGATCTGAAGGATCTTTATGAAGATGATGTTGATGAAGATGCTCCCGTCCGGATGGAAACCCAACCAACTCCACTAAAAGGCCCCACGGTGGGCGCCAAATGTCGTGGTGGTATCACGGCATATGCCATGGGTAGGCTAAAGTTGGGGCCGATGGACGTGGAGGAATCCGGGGAGGGATGATGCAGTGAAGACCGCACTCGTATAAACAAAGAGAAATACAATGTATCTAGGATTGAGGCTCTCATGTGGATATAACACCTCTTTCTCTACATCTAATCTCTTATAATCTTGCCATACTTGTGGCTACAATCATGCTCCTGAAGCTGTATCTCCTATGCCTATATCTAGATCTCTCTGTGAGAGTGGAGGAGGAAGAAGAAGGAGAGCTCCTATTGAGCAGAGAGGGGAAGAGCCCTTTGGGGCCTCCCTGGGCAACGATCCCCCTGGTGCTCCTTATAAACGGGAGCCCAGGGGACAAGACTTGTTCTACACGCTTGGCATCTAGATGGCATATTCTGGGTATCTTCTAGAGATGCTTAGCATATGCCTTGGCATCTCTAGAGATGCCAGGCATATTCCCTAGCATATTATCTGATGCCTAGAGCATATTCCCTAGCATCTTGTTTGATGCCAAGAGCATATTCCACATGACAGGTGTCAGTCTGAGCCATGGGCGTCCCAAGACTGGCACGATTCTTGTGGACCTTGTCTTGAATGGATGGCGTGTTCTCGTGGAGCTTGAGGATGTATCCGGAGGTGAATAAGGAGGCGCATGGGGGGGAATACCTCGGCCCAGGCCCTCCAGACGAAGTAGTAACTCGGCCTGCTTCCTAGCTGATTCGGCCTGGTACAGCTAGCAAAAGATAAAGGCCCATCCGAGTTATAAGTTGGCCCAGTCGGGTTAGCATTCATTCGGCCCACCAGGATCCGAGCGTGGCCCAGTCCTGGTGTCGAGCGTGGCCCAGCCGGGTTACTGATCCGGTGAGGCTGGTTTTGTGTGGTGGGCTGAGCTGCACCCCTATCGGCCCACCAGGATCGCTGTCTCGGCTGTAGTGAAGGACGTCCGATATGGGCCAGATCAACCGATCCCGGCCCACTCGGGGAGGATGGTGGCGACGCGGTGTGCCAATCAGCGAGGCGCTGGGGTCGGTGACCCGGTCGACGAGGCGATGCTGGTAGGGGCGACGTTGGCGGTACGTGTTGGCGGGAGCGGGTGGAGCGCCTGGCGACATGAAGCGGGAGACATCTCGCTATTGGGTGTGGGCCGAAGTGAGTGAATTCGGCCCAAGCGAGATGATTCGGTTAGTCTGTTCCTGATTCGGCCTGGACAGGCCAAATTCGGTCCATGCAATGTATCCTGAGGCCGAATTAGACCTAATTCGGCCCTGTGACCTTTTTTCCTTTTATATTTTAGCTCTTTCTTTTATCTTCCGATATTTAAGACTTCTCTTCTACTAAATTGTTCCTTCCTCGACTAAGTCTCTTTATACCCTCACTATGGGGTACCTAGGGCCATATCCTCCACATAGGCGGCGCGGACAGAGCGGCCTAGCGGACAGCCGCTTCCGCCTGCATCCTGAGACGGAGGTGGTATCTAAAAGTATAATAGGGGCGCCCCCTGGCTCTTACCTCATGGATTAGCACTTTTTAGCCATTAGATCAAACCCTCAAAGCAAATCCTAACCGTGTGTTAATCGGTAAGACATTTTTACCCTGCTTAATAGTGTTTCGCATCAATGCTAGGTGCACATTATGTTAGCCACTTCTAGTGGTTCCAAGTACTCATAGGCCCGCTTTACAGTGTCTAAGTTAAAAAAATACCAGTTGGGTACGGGATGTGAGGCAGAGTGCAAAGATGGCCGGCCAAAAAATCATCCCCGATGAAAACCCTGGCCTCCTCGTCCCACACGCGCACCTGATACGTCGGAAACGTATTTATAATTTTTTATGTTCCATGCTTGTTTAGTATTTACTTTGCTTTGTTTTGTCCACACTTTGAGGTGCTTTTTACATGTTTTCTGGTACTAACCTATTAACAAGTTGCCACAGTGCTAGTTGCCTGTTTTCTGCTGTTTTTGGTTCCAGATAATCTAGTAAGGAAATATTCTCGGAATTGGACGGGCCAAAGCCAAAGTCAATATTTCATCAAGGAGAACACGGAGTCCAGATGAGAGACGAAGGGGCGCCACAGGGTGGCCACCCCCTCCCAGGCATGGCCTAGGGTGGGCCCACGCCTGGGCAGGGTGTGGGCCCCCCTGGCCGCCTCCCAGCCTTGTCTCTTCTCCTATAATAAGCCCCGATGCCGAAACCCTAAGAACCCAATCAATATTCCACGAAACGGTCTGTAGCCGCCACCACCATCATCCCTAGATTGGGGGGATCTGAATCTCTTCCTGGCACCCTACTGGAGGGGAGATCATCCCGAGGCCTTCATCTTAATCATGCCAGCCTCCGGTATGAAGCGTGAGTAGTTCCACCTTGGACTATGAGTCCATGTAGTAGCTAGATGGTTGTATCTCCTCCTTGTGCTTTCATGTCTAGATCTTGTGAGCTCCATTCATGATCAAGATCTCATCTATTTGTAATCATGCATGTTGTGTTTGCGGGGATCCGATGGATATTGAGATTACTATGTCAGATTGATTAATGGTTTTGTCTTATTGATTCTATCATGTTTGTGGTGTTTGTGATATTGCATGCTCTCCGTTGTTAGTAGCTATCTTGGCCAAGTAGTTGCTAGTGACTCCAAGAGGGGGTATTTATGCTCGATAGTGGGTTCATGCCTCTATTTACCAAGGTAAGTGACATAAATATCTTCGGTTGTAGATGTGTTGTTGCCACTAGGGAGAAAACAACGGTCTCTTGTTCATAGAACAAGTGGATTGTTTACCTTACACACTTTGCTTAAAGCAGTTGTCTGTTGCTTGCAACTTAATACTGGAGGGGGTTCGGATGATAACCTGAAGGTGGACTTCTAGTCATAGATGCAGTTGGATGGCAGTCTATGTATATTATTGTATTGCCCAATCGAATCTCATAGGATCTTTTTATCTAGTATTGCATTGTTATGCCTTGCTCAGTCCTGTCCATTGCCCTACTGTAATTTGTTTACCCAGCATGCCATTTTTTTTATCTAAGGAGAACACCTCTAGTGAACTATGGACCCTGGTCCAATCCTTACCATTGATACATCTTCCACTGTTACTGTTTACTTGCTGCAAACCATCATCACCTTCCACACCATATAGTTAATCATTTGTTACAGCAACCGGTGAGATTGACAACCTCACTATTAGTTGCGGCAAATTCTTGAGTTTGTGTTGTGTAGGTTTCCACGTTGCTTGCAACACCTTTGAGACATTTCCTTCCTCCTAATGGTTTGATAACCTTGGTTTCTTACTGAGGGAAGACTTGCTGCTGTGCTGCTTCACACCTTGCTCTTGGGGTTTCCCGACAAAGCCCTCTCAGGCGCCATCAACAAGTTTTCTGACGCTTTTGTCGGGGACTAGAGAAGAAGAAGCTCCCACCTCAACCACGCGCCATCAAACAAGTTTTCTGGCGCCGTTGCTAGGGAGGCTAAGGACGTCTTCACAAGGGGAGTCCTCCTCAACCTTTCTCTTTACTTTGTTTTTAGTTTTCTTAGTTTCTTTTGCTTGGTTTTGTTTGCCTCTTTTTATCAAAAACTCCAAAAAAATAGTCTAGTTTGGTTTTCTTTTTCTTATCAAAAACACACAAAAATTAGTTCCTGCTCTAGCTGCTGCTGTTGTTTTTGGCTTGCTCCACTTTTGCCAAAATGAACTCCGCTGAGAACACCAAGTTGTGTGACTTCACTAGCACAAACAACAATGATTTCCTTAGCACTCCTATTGCTCCACCTGCTCTGGATGCTACCTTTTATGAAATTAAGCCTGCTTTGTTGAATCTTGTGATGAGAGAGCAATTTTCTGGTGCTAGTTCTGATGATGATGCTGCACATCTTAATATCTTTGTTGAACTTTGTGAGATGCAAAAGTATAAGGATGTAGATGGAGATATTATAAAGCTCAAGTTGTTTCCTTTCTCCTTGAGAGGAAAAGCTAAAGAATGGTTGCTATCCTTGCCTAGAAACAGTATTGATTCTTGGATTAAGTGCAAAGATGCTTTTATTGGAAAGTACTACCCTCCTGCTAAGATTATATCTATGAGAAGTGATATTATGAAATTTAAACAACTTGATAATGAACATGTTGCTCAAGATTGGGAAAGAATGAAATCTTTGGTTAAGAATTGTCCCACTCATGGACTCACTGCTTGCATGATTATCCAGACTTTTTATGCAGGTTTGAACTTCTCTTCAATAAACTTGTTGGATTCAGCTGCTGGAGGTACCTTTATGGGCATCACTTTGGGTGTTGCAAAAAAACTCCTTGACAATATGATGGTTAATTGTTCTGAATGGCACACTGAGAGAGCTCCACATGGTAAGAAGGTAAATTCTTTTGAAGAAACCTCCTCTTTGAGTGATAAGATTGATGTTATTATGGCTATGCTTGTTAATGGGAAAGCTCCTTTAGATCCAAATAATGTTCCCTTAGCCTCTCTGGTTACTCAAGAAGAGCAAGTTGATGTGAACTTCATTAGAAACAACAATTTCAACAACAATGCCTATAGGAATAATTTTGGTAATAACAACAGTTATAGGCCTTATCCTCCTAATAATGGCAATACCTATGGAAAGTCCTACAACAATGCTAGAAGTGCCCCTCTGAACTTGAAGTCATGAGTCTACTACTAGTGATGCTAAGTTTGATTTTGATATAGATGGTTGCAATATTTCTGAAGTGATTCTGTTTCTGCAAAAGCTTGCTAAAAGTCCTGATGCTAGTGATATGCATGTTGCTTTCACCAAACACATTACAGATGCTCTTGTTAAGATTAAGGAAGAGAAGTTAAAACACAAAGCTTCTATTCCTAGGAAAGTAGAAGATAGTTGGGAACCCATTATTAATATGCAAGTGAATGACTTTAATGTCAAATCTTCATGTGATCTTGGTTCTAGTGCCTCTATTATGCCTAGGAAGATTTATGAAATGCTTGATTTGCCACCTTTGGAAGATTGTTATTTGGATGTCCCACTTGATGATAATGATAAGAAGAAACTCATGGGGAGTATTAATGATGTTCTCATTATGGTTAACAATGCTTATGTCCCTGTTGATTTTTATGTTTTGGATGTTGAATACAATGCCTCTTGTCCTATTACTTTGGGAAGACCTTTTCTTAGAACTGTTGGTGCCATCATTGATATGAAAGAAGGCACCATTAAATATCAATTTCCATTCAAGAAAGGTATTGAACACTTACCTATGAGGAGAGAGAAGTTGCTTTTTGTCACATCCCAAGATTTTCCAAATCTTGTAATGTGAAAAATAATTTAATAAAATAAAACTTTGTTGATTTTCAGGGCCAAAAGAAACTTTTTGAATTCAATTGGAACTTCAAACCAAATTTGATCAAATAAAATCCTAAAGAGATTTAAAAAGATAAACATTTAATAAAGGAAAATTAAATATTTTGGTATTACTATTTTGGATCTTAATAATAAAAGATTTTGTTTTCAAATGAAAAGGTGGATTTACAAATAAAGATTATTTTATAAAGCCAAATTAAACCTTGGCCAAGCTTTTGAAATAAAAATATTTCTATTTGATAAAAATAGTAAAGGTTTATTCAAAATAAATTAATAAGGATTTAATATCCAATTTTATTTAAGTAAAGGTTTTTCCCATTTTAAATAAACACTAAAACTTATTTATTTATTTTAAATAAGTTATCCAAGTATTTTATATTCTCAAATAAAACCTACTGAAGTATTTTGATTTTATTTATATTTCAAATAAAGATTTTAAATAAAACAAACCCTACTTGATTTATTAACTAAGGACCATTCTATTTAATTATTAATGGAACCTAAAATAAAAGGTTCTTTTGTTTTAAACAAGTTTCCAAGTATTCCTTATTTCCAAATAAAACCTACTGATTTGAATTTGAAAATATTTGGATTTCAAATGGAAATTTTATTAAATAAATCAAACCCTATTTGATTAAATAACTAAAGGGCTATTTTATTTAAATATTAAATAGATCCTAAAAATGAATAAAAATATTATTTTCTTTTGAGATTTGGTTTATGTTGATAAACAGAACCAAAAACTTATTTAAGTGTGGTGATTATTTGAATTGGTTGAATGTTTGAACAATTGATTGAAAATTTAAAATAGAAATTGATTTGGAAAATAGAAAAAAGTTTCAAACAGAAAAAAATAGAAACTGGCCGACCTAGCCCAGCTAAAGCCCACCCCAGCCCAGCAGCCCATTTTCCCCACCCCTCTGACGAAACGTTTTCGCACTCAAACCCACACCCGCGAGGACACTGACGACTGGACCCCATTCCCTTTCCCTTTCTCACTGACCAGAGGACCCCACTGCCACGTCCCTCTTCTTCCCCACCCCCACGACATGTTCTTCCTCCCTCGCCGGCCGTTGCAGGCTTTGATTCGTGGCTTGAATTCGCCTTAAACACGGCCACCTTAACTCGCAGAGACCAGGCGCATTTAAACGCCAGTGACTCCTCTCCGTTTTCCCTCTGTTTCCTCCCCCAAGCACGCCCCCAGGCCGCCCTAATTTCTCCCCGAGCAACTCTGTCTCCGACGAGCTTCCACCTTCGAATCCGGCCGAGCCACACCACCTCCTGCCTCCCCGAACACACGAGCACGCTCACCGCATCCTGGCGCATCTTCCCGTGCCAGTCATTCATCCGCGAGTGCCCTATAACCTCGGCTTCGACGACGACCTGCAGCACCGCCGTCTGCCTCTTTCTCCGACGAAGCCTCCAGGTAGTAACTGGCCACCCCTTGTCCTTTCGATGATACGCCTGTGTCCAGTGCACTCACCCGCATCTAACCCTACCATTCTCTTGCTTTCGGGTGGACTACAGCCCCGTCCCCGTCAACAAACAGAAGCTCCTGGCACCAGCCCTAACTCCGGTGAGGAATCCCGCCCGTCCTCGTGCGCCCCTTAACCAACCAAGGGCAGGTTGAGCATCCCCGTGCCACGGCGATCATAGTGAGCCACCTCTCCTCCTTCCTCACTTCCTGTAACATCGACTCCGCCGCCGTCTGGTCGCTCCGCCGCCAGCCACCGCAGCAGCGCCGCTAGCTTTAGGTCGAGCCTGCGTCAACCGTTCGATCTCGATCCAGTGGCTAGGATAGAAGCTAGGTGAAAGGGTAAGTAGCATCTGCGCACCGCACGATCTGACTTGATCCAATGGCTGCAGCTGTGCAATCCGAGTGAAGCGGTACCGACTAATGACATTAGGACGCGTGGCACCAGATGATCTGAAATAGAATTTGAAATCAGAATTTGATGCCATTTTGAAACCCTTGTAACTTTCAAACCACACGTCCAAATTTTGCAAATTTTATATCAATAAAATCAGGGGAACAAGCCCTAGCCAACCATGGCCTTTGTTTAGCAAAAAGCTTCTGGAAGAATGGTTGTTTTTGCAGAAACATTTGTATGCTTGTTAAGATTATAAAAATTGTTTAAAAATGAATTTGGGGATAAAATCTTTGGCAATTGGATTGATTTGAACCTACTGACCATAGGAAACACATTGTGGACTCAAAAATGTTTTTGGTGAAACAAAATAATGTTTCTTTGATTTAAAACCATATCTAGTCAAATAGAAATGTGGATTATTTATTAAAAATGGTTTTGGAAGAAAACCTTTGGAAAATGTTTTGTTTTAAACTCTCTAAACCCAAATACCAAGTTTTATGGTTTGAAAACATATTTGGTAAACCCTATGGATTAATGCTTTAGTAGAAATATTTCTACACCACATAAAATGATACTTTGTTTTGAAAATGGTTTTGAAGAGAAACCTCTTTGCAAATGACTTTGCCACTTTACAAAATGACCAAATAGGTGTTTTCAAATGTTTATGACCTATTAGGAACCACTTCTTCAAACAAAACAAAGCTTTGCATGCTTGCATGCACTACTTTGGCTTTGTCATTTTATGTGTTGTTTTGCTTGTTTGGTAGATTGAGTTTGTGCCTTGCTTGATTGATTTGTAGTGACTTGAAGAGTGTGATTTTTGCAAGGACAAGGATTGAACCTATACCCTCTACCAAAAAGGCAAGTGATGCTTCATACCTTCTATCCCATTACTTTCACTATGTATTAGTGTTTTTGCTAAGTAAAACTTGCATGGATTTTGCTAAAGTATAAACCATGCTATAGTAAAACCTAGTAGATGAAACCTTAGTGGAAATATTCCTAGGTTAAGATTCCTATTACTATCAAGCTTAGCCTAGCTAATAGAAAACATGGGTGGAATATATATTTACACTATGGAAAAAATTCCTAAGTCTGAGGACTTGTGTTTTGTTTAATAAAACAACTAAGTTAATGAATCACCTGGGTGGAATGGGACTTGCTTGGTGGTTTTGGTTGAGTGGTTACACAAGGCCAGAGGACTGGTGAACCTTGTGTATCTCACTTGTGGATTGCCACCCAGGAACAAAGAGATTTGAGGTGTCAAATGTTGAGAAGCTTCAAGTGCAACCACTTGGCATTATGGGCTCTGCCATGATCATATAGGTTGCAATAACTTAGCCATATGGACAGTGGGTGGTAGTGTTTGATAGGTTGGAACGCGTCCATTTTGGTCTAAGGGAAGGCTTCTGAAAGATCTTGTCTTGGGAAACCAAGTCTTGTGGGGAAAGTGCACCACCTCTGTAGAGTGTAAAATCTAAGTACTTAGCCATGTCCCTGGTAAAGGACAATTTGAGCATGAAGACATGGAAGCAATCAAGAATCTCATCATTCAAATTTCTAAGTTAAAATCTTGTGGTTTGAACAAGGGTTGTTTGAAATCTTCAATCTTTGATTGAGAGATGCCTTGGAAAAGATTTTGTCAAAACAAAAACTTAGTATTTTCAAAATGATAAGGAAAATCTATTTTGAGCAATGCAAGCCTCAACTCCACTTAGCCAAATGCATATAGATGTTAGACTCCACTATATTACCATAGTATCACTTGCCAATACAATTCAAATGTATTGACCCTTGTGGCTATAACTTGTAATGTTGCAGGTTTGATTGATTTTAGTGAAGATTGTTTGATTAGGATTGCAAAGTCTACAACCAACATCTGCCTGTGGCATTTTGAAGATGAAGGACCCATACTTATAGTTATTCCGCTGCAATGTAATGTAATAGCCAAAAGAGCTATGTAAGATGTAATAAAACTTATGTTATTCCTGGTTATTAAGTTATATTATGACCTTTGGTTCATGATATTACATCTTAACTGTGGATGCTAGCTATTGATCCAGGGACTAGCATTGTAAACACAGGAGGAATCTACCTTATTAGGTTGAGACTTCTACACTTTTTGCTCCACCTTTGAAATCAAGGTTTGATGTTAATGCTTCTTCATTTGAAAATACTTGATTTCTTGCTTCTTGTGCCTAACTTAAAGGCGTTAAAGAAAAGTACTTGTTGGGAGATAACCCAAGAGTTTCCTTGAGTCTTGGAAGTTATTACTCCAGGAATGACCTCTCCTTATCCTTTTTGTTTGCTTTTTGTGCCAAGAATGACCTCTAATAAGAGGAAAGTAAGATTTGGGGAGTTGTTGTCCCGAAACAGATTTCTGTCCTCCACCATAAAAATTCGTGAGGAGTCTATGTAAGTCGGATTGAGCTGAAAAGTTACGAATAAATCCCCCAGTATGTTAGCTAACTTTCGTTAGTTCAACACTTTTTTATTTGAGCAACATAAGGTCTTCACAAAAATTGGTTTCTACCTGCTGGTCTGTTTTGACAGATTTCTGCCATTATTTGCATTTGCTTCTTATTGATTCCTTTTTGGGTTCTTTTTGGGAAATTGAGCTTTTGAAGGAGTTGCTACAGTAGATTTTGTATTTAGTGAAAAAAATTGCTGTTCCAAAGCTAAACCCAAGGGTTTATTATCTTTTGAATACACTAATGTTGCTAATAAAGATTGTGTGAAGTTTCGTATGAAGGAAAATTTCAGGTGTAGAGAGAGAATGATATAATGAGATCAAGAATGGACAAAATCTCAAGCTTGGGGATGCCACCCCGGTGTCACCCCAAGAAATATCCAAGAGGTACAAGCGTCAAAGCTTGGGGATGCCCAAGGAATCCCCTTCTTCATCAATAAAAAGTTCAGGTCTTTCTAGACACTTCGTTTTTATTGTTTCATGCACTATGGTGTTGTTCTTGGAGTGTCTTAGTTTTCGTTTGCTTTGCTTAGTTGTTTAGTTTGCTTGGATAAAGTAGTTTGAACCCATGTTCTCGCTGTGTTGTTTCAAATAAGTTGATTGGTATTGGAAAGGAGTAGAAAGTTCTTGCTTGAAAGTGCAAGAGGAGCTGGCATTGACTGTGACTTAGACTTTTGCATGACATGCTAGGTGTTGTTTTGACCTTATGCTTAGTGATTATTGCTGTAGCATGTCTTGTTCCAAACAATTGGTATTGCTTAGTGTGCCTTGAAAGAATCATGTTTTATTTTAGCATACAAAAGCATAGTATTGTGGTATTCTCCTTTGATGTTTTGTTTGGGTTGACTTGGCACATGATCACACCATGTCATGACTATGGACAAGTCACCATAGCCTCTATGATCATTTAGTCCTTGACTTTTAGTACCACTCTATGCTTTGATTAGTAATGTTTTGTTGCTCCGCATGATTATGGCCATTATTGCTCTCTTAGTTGGTTGCTCCCAGTCTTTTGCTAGCCTCCACTTGTATGAGTAAGCTCTACTCATGCTTCCAACTCCCAAGAAACCAAGTTATTCCAAAGTGTCCACTATCAATTCCTATGCATGGTGCGTTACACCATTCCAAGTATATTCTTGTTTTCATCTATCTTCCAATTAAAAAGTATTTTGTTATGTGAAAACTTAGTGATTAAAGCCCTCACGAACTTGATGGCACACTTTATTTTTGTAAGACCCCACCTTTATAAAGATTAAGGTCCTTGTGATTGCAATGCTAGTCCCTGGATCAAATGCTAGCATCCACAGTTTAAGATGAAGTACACAGATGCAAAGGTCTTTATTACATCATCATTCCAGAGATAAACATAGTCTTTTACAACTTCATAGACAAAGGCTAGTACAAGAGTTCATAACATAAGTAAATAAAATAAACTCTTCATCTTCATGTGCCACAGGCAAACATGTTGAGTGTAGACTCATAACCCTAATCCTCATCAGAGTAACCTGCAACATCATAAGTTATAGCCATAGTGGGTCAATACATTGGAATAGTATTGGCAAGTGATACCATAGTAGAATAGTAGTTCCTAACTTCTATATGAATTTGGCTAAGTGTAGCTTGGGCTTGCTTTGCTCAAAATAGGTTTTTCCTATCAGTTGAAGAACACTAAGTTTTTTGTTTGTCAAAAACTCCCAAGGAACACAAGTGTAATACCAAGGTAGACCAGTCACTGGGCCTTGTGTACCACTGGTCCTTTGCCCTTGTTCAACCACAAGTTTTTAACTTAGAAATTGGGATGAGGAGATCCTTGATATCTTCAATGTCGTGATGCTCAAATTGTCCATTTCCAGGGACATGGCTAAGTACTTAGATTTTTCCTGCTCGAGAGGTGGTGCACTTTCCCCACAAGACTCGACATGCATCGAGATGATATCTTTAAGAAGCCTTCCCTTAGACCAAATGGACGCGTTCCATCCTATCACCCCTACCACCTTCTGTCCATCTGGATAAGTTATTGCAACCTATATGATCAAGGCAGAGCCCATATGCCATGTGGCTGCACTAGAAGCTTCTAAACACTAAGTATCTCAAATACCTTTGTTCCTAGGTGGCTTTCCACAAGTGTGATACACAAGGTTGCCAGTCACTGGGCCTTGTGTAACCACTCAACATATCCCAACCATACCATCCCACCCAGGTGATTCATTCACTTAGTAAAATTTCCATAGCATGTATATGTATAGTCCACCCTTGTTTACTACTATCTAGGCTAAGCATGAGAGTATAGCAAGTATCTTAACTTAGAGAAAATTCTGCCAAGACTACAACTACTAGGGTTTCACATAGCATAGCATAAAGATACTTAGCAAAATTCCATGCAAGCCCTATAAAAAATATCACTAGTGCATAGTCAAAATAATGGGACAAATACATGAAGTACCACTTTCCTTGGTAGTTGGGGGAGTAGCAACAATCCTCATAATCACCACTAGCACCAAAATCTACACATAAAATGATAGCACAAATTTACATTCAAAATAATCAAGCAATAATATATGAATGCATGCAAATGCTATGTGATGATTTTTCTAAACTAAAAAAGACAATAAAAAAGTACTGAACATTTATAGTCTAAATAAACTAAATTTAGTCTTATAAACATTTTCAAAATAATTTATATAGTCAAAATAAGCCTATATTTGTCTCTGCATAAAATTCCAATTTCATAGAAGCAAAATACAAAACTAAGCCCATAGTAGTGTAGGATTTATTTTTGTGAATCCATTGATATATTATTTGCATTTTTTTGGATAAACAGAACAAAAGTTATGAATTTTACAAGTTTAAACATTTTAAAACCTTTTCTGGATTTTATTTAAACAAGGCACAACCATGTAGCCTACTCTGATTGGACGGTACCGCTTCGCGCAGGATCACACTTCCGTGTTTTTAGATCAAGTTAGATCCAACGCACCAGATCTAAAGAAAATGGTTCGCTCTAGATCTAATCTAAACCCTACGATCCAGATCTAACGGCGCTAGCTCAATCGACCAAAGCCTGGCGACGACGGCGCGGCGGCGATGCTCCGACGAATACAGAGGGGGCTGGGGCTTGCGGTTTGTCTTACCAGACTCGCGGGGTCATGCCGATGCTCAACGTGTTGTCGGCATGGACGGGGGCGTGTTGTGCTGGCCAGGGAACCTCGTCGGAGTTTGCTTTCACGTCGGGTGTTCACTACCGGAGACGAAGGTGACGTTCTATGGCGCAATAAGATGAATAAAAGTCATTCGGAAGTGCACAGAGGCCTAGCGAACATGGTGGTGTGGGTTAGGGGTCAAGGGGTGGTCTGACTTTACCGTGATTCTTCACCGGAGTTGGACGGCGCTTCTGTCGTTTGCGGAGCTCGACGGAGACGATGACCTGAGTCACGAGCAGACAAACTAGGGGCATGAGGTGAAGCGCATGAGCAAGGGGAGTATGACAGTATGTAACAGTGGGAAAGGGGCGGCCGGAGTTAGCCGGAATAGCTCACTGGAGAGGTTCAGGCAGCAGCGTTGCGATGAAAATTGCCGGCAACCTGGTGGCGGAGAGGGTGTGTTGAGTGAGCGGAAATGGCCATGGGGCGTAGGGGTTTAAGTAGGCAGCGACTCGACAAGAAACACCTGTGAAATCAAGGCCAATTATGCCGCGCCATCAACGGCGACAACGGCAGCGGCGACGTGGTCACGGGCGTGATTTGGGGAAGATGCTGGCGTGGCGTGCGGCGCCAGCGCGTCAGTGATCGCGGGTAGGGTTGCGCGCGTGAGAGAGAGAAGAGGGGGAGGTGGCCGGGTGGGCTTCGCGGGATGCTTCTGCTGCTGGGCGGAAACGGTGGCGCCGACCTTTTTTCCTTTTCTTCTCTCTTTTCTTTTTCTAATTTGATTTTCAGGAAACTAAATCAAACCAAATTCAAATGGTTTTGAATTCAAATTACTTCTGGATTTTTGCAATGAAACCTTTGCACCTAATTGTGTATAAAACACTACTGTATAGTCAAATTCACTTTGACACTTCGAAAAATAAGATAAAACCATGCCTTTATTGATATATATATATATATTGGGCATATAAATGGTTTTATTTGAATTTTGTTTTGGGAATTTTTATGCAAGCCTTGCTTTCATTTTAAAGCATCACTGATCAATCAAAAGCACTCTCATACTTTGAAAATAAAATCATTGCCTTATTTGCATAAAATGATAGGCATAATATGGTTTCTTATTTGAAATTTTGTTTGGAAAATTTTGTGCAGTCCAAATGTTATGAATGCATGAATGAAATGCAAACTTTCACAAATCATGATTTTTGGATGTTACAAATCTAACCCCCTTAAGATGAATCTCGCCCTCGAGATTCGGACTGGCTAGAAAATAGGTGAGGGTGATCTTTCCAAAGGTCATCTTCTCTTTCCCAAGTTGCTTCCTCTTTGGAATGATGATTCCACTGAACTTTGCAGAATTTGATAGTCTTGGTTCGAGTAACTCTTTCTGCAGTCTCAAGAATCTTGATAGGTTTCTCCTCATTGGTGAGGTCACTCTCTAACTAAACCTTTTCCAAAGGTATAGTATCCTTCAAAGAAGTATCTTCCATCTCTGGATGGCATGACTTACGTGAAACACATTGTGAATGGCAGGCAGTGATTCGGGCAATTCAATCTCATAGGCCACTTCTCCTTTGCGGCTCAAAATCTTGAATGGTCCAATATACCTTGGAGCCAACTTTCCTTTGATCCCAAATCTCTTCACACCACGGAGTGGTGAGAGTCTAAGATAGGCTCTATCACCTACTTCATAGGTGACCTGTAAGGTTCCCAACCTTTAATAAGGTAGAGATCCCTGGGTTTACAATGCTAGTCCCTGGATCAATAGCTAGCATCCACAGTTAAGATGTAATATCAAGAAACAAAGGTCATAGTACAACTTTATAACCAGGAATAACATAATTTATTACTTCTTACATAGCTCATTTGGCTATCTCATTACAATGCAACAGAATATAACAATAGCATGGGGTCCTTCATCTTCAAAGCGCCACAGGCAAACATGTTGTAATCCTAATCAACACATGTCACTAACATCAAACAAACCTGCAACATAATAAGTTACAGCCACAAGGGTCAATACATTTGAATTGTATTGGCAAGTGATACTATGGTAGTATAGTGGAGTCTATTATCTATATGCATTTAGCTAAGTGGAGCTTAGGCTTGCTTTGCTCAAAATAGATTTTCCTTATCATTTGAAAACACTAAGTTTTTGCTTGACAAAATCACCCAAGGCATCTCCCAATAGAAATTGGTGATCCTTCAACCCTTGTTCAACCACAAGTTTTTAACTTAGAAATTTGGATGAGGAGATTCTTGATAGCTTCCATGTCTTGATGCTCAAATTGTCCTTTGCCAGGGACATGGCTAAGTACTTAGATTTTCACTCTGCAGAGGTGGTGCACTTTCCCCACAAGACTTGGTTTCACCAAGACAAGATCTTTCAGAAGCCTTCCCTTAGACCAGAATGGACGCGCTCCAACCTATCATTCCCCTACCACCAACTGTCCATTTGGCTAAGTTATTGCAACCTATATGATCCAGGCAGAGCCCATAATGCCAAGTGGCTCCACTTGAAGCTTCTCAACATTTGACATCTCAAATCTCTTTGTTCCTGGGTGGCCATCCACAAGTGAGATACACAAGGTAAACCATAGAAATGGGCCTTGTGAACCACTCAACACAAACCATTCCTTCCATTCCACCCAGGTGATTCATTCACTTAGTTGTTTTATTAAACAAAACACAAGTCCTTGACTTAGAAATATTCTATAGCATGAAATATAATCCACCCTTGTTTTCTACTAGCTAAGCTAAGCATGATAGTAGTAGGAATCTTAACTTAGGAAATTTCTACTAAGGTTTCATCTACTAGGATTTCCCATGGCATGGTTTATACTTAGCAAAAATTCCATGCAAGTCCTACTTAGAAATATCACTAATGCATAGTGAAAATAATGGGACAAAAGTATGAAGCATCACTTGCCTTTTTGGTATAGAATATAATTTCACTCCTTGATCTTGCAATACTCACACTCTTCAAATCACTACAATTCAATCAAGCAAGCAATATTTCAATCTACCATTCAAGCAACAACACATAAAATTAAAAGCAAAACAATGCATGCAAGCATGCCAAAGATTGTTTTATTTGGAAAAGTGGTTTCTAATAGGTTATAGACATTCTAAAACACCTATTGGTCATTTTATAAAAGTGTCCAAAACCATTTGTAAAAGGTTTTACTTATAAATATTTTTTATATTTTATGTGGTTAGAATTGCTTTTAGCAAAGCAATAAATTTTATATGGTTCATCAAATATGTTCTTAACCTCAAAACTTGGTGTTTAGGGTCATAAGGTTTGTCCCAAATCATTTCCCAAAGGATTTACTCAAAAATCATTTCTAAACCATAAACAATATTTTTATTTGACTAGAAATGAGATAATTCAAATATTTATCCCTTAACTTCAAATAATACATTTTTAAATCCATAAGTTCGTTCCTATGGTCAGTAGGTTCAAAACAATCCATTTGCCAAAGGTTTTATCTCAAAAATAATTTTAGAACAAATTTTATATTCTAAATATGCCTACACAAGTTTCTGCAAAAACAATCATTTTATCAGAAGCAATTCTCTAAACAAAGGGCATGGTCAGAAAGTAATTGTCTTTCTGATTCCATTGATATAAAATTTGCAAAATTTGGACGTGTGGTTTGAAAGTTATGAATTTTTCAAATTGGAACATCAAATAGATCATTTCTGGTTTTTATTCAAACAGACAGGGCCACGTGGCGTGTTGCTATTCGTCTGTACTGCTTCGTGCGGATCATGCAACGAGGGGCGTTAGATTTTAAACAGATCGTGCGGATCTGATCAAAGGATACCCTTTCGGTTAGTCAATCTATCGTGGCCACGCGATCGCGATCTAATGGCTGGTGTTCGCTTGACCAAGAGTGAGCGGTGCTGGCGGCGGCGACTGGCGGCGGCGTGCTCTGGCGATGCGTTCTGGCTATTCCAGGAAGGAAGGGAAGAGTGGGTGTGCTCACCGTGTTCGCCGTGGAGCAGATGCTCGACGTGCTCGGGGTTGGCGAAGGGGGCGCACTGGGGCGATGGTAATTCCTCGCCGAAGTTCACGTCTGTGTCGGGTTCCTCTAGCGATCGTCGATGGCGACGTTTTGGACCATGCTAAGACAAAGTAGAGGCGCTGTTAGGTGCGCACGAGGGTCGCGAGTCTAGGAGCATCAGTGAGAGGGAAAGGCTTGGTCGGAGTTTACCTGGAGAGCTCGACGGAGAGAAGACAGACGGTAGCGCTGCTTCGTCGAAGACGCAGTCGAGGTTGCAGGGCAAGCGAGTGCGAGCTGGCGGCACTGGAGTGTGCTCCAGAGGCTGGGGAATGTGTTCGTGTGGTCAAGGATTCGAGGGGCGGCGGGGAGTGGCTGGAATCGTCGCCGGAAGACGTCGGAGACAGCGGCAGTGCAAAGCAAATTAGAGGCAGCCTAGTGGCTCTCTAGCAGCAGGGTTTGAGGGGAAAGGGAGAGAAGAGGGAGGGAATTTATCGGGCGTGATCGCGAGGATTAATCGTCGAGCCATTACCGTGAATTTACTCTGAGAAGCTAAATTCAGAAAACGGCCGGGAGGGCGTGGTCTACGCGCGGGTGAGAACGACGACGACGTGGCCGTGGGCCTGGTTAGTCAGCGAGTGAGAGAGTGTGGGGGTGGGGTCCAACCGTCAGCGACCTAGCGGGTTCGTTCACGAGTAAAATAAAACGCTTTGGGAGGAAGTGAGAGTGGGCTGCTGGGCCTGGACTGGGCTGGGCTGCTCCTATTCCATTTTTTTAATCTGATTCTTGTTCTTTTTCCATTTCTTTTATTCTGTTTTAATTTTTATTAATCATTTAAAACAACAATTTGATTTCAAACTTCTCTCAAACTTTGTGTGTGATCAAATACTGATTAATAATACATTTTAAAGTCATATTTAGAATAATTCATTTATTCTTTTTAGGGTCTTTTAATTATTTAAAAATAGGCCCTTGCATTTATTTAAATAAGATTTAATAATATTTTCAAAATCCATTTGAAAACTAAATCTTTTCAGTAGGTTTTTATTTATTTATTAGGGTGTTAAATAATTCACCTTGATTCATTTGGAATATTTTAATATGATTTATTAATCATTTAAAATTGGGTATTTGTCTTTATTCCAATGAAATGAAATATTGTTTTAATTCCATAAATTTTATTTGGAAGATTTCTTTGATCTTATTTGAGTTAATTAAATAACTTTTCTTCCACTTGGGTAAATTCCAAATATTATTTTCCTATGATTTAATTAATCCTTTCTAATAGGGATTTTATCATTATTCAAATAGAATTTGGTTAATGCCATTTTATTTGGAAATTCTTTACCTTTTATTTTATTTGGGTTTGGATTCTATTCATTCCATTTGCTTAATGGATTAGGCCAAGATTTAATTTAGTCTTTAAATATTCCTTATTTAATATTTCTATCTTTATCTTATAAAAACCATATCCTTTTATTTATAGATCCAAACTTGGTGATTCCAATTTGTAAAATCTTATTTAGTATTTATTTATCCTTTTAAATAACTTTAGGATTAATTGCTCACCATTTGGTATGGATTTTTAGATAGATTCCTTATTAGCTTTGGAAATTCAATTTCCTTATCTTATTAAATTTATAAGATTTTATCTATGGCTCCAATTTAAGTGAAACCAATTCATATGGTTTTATAATATTTCTATTTGTCATTCTTGATCATTTATAAATGTTTGTTGACAAATTTTTATTTGGATCAAATCCATGGTCTTAGAGATAACTTGGAAATGTTTTTATTCCATTAAGGTTTTAGGGTTTTGGTTTATTTCTCAAGTGTTTAAATTTTCAAGATGCTTTTATGAAGGAAGCATTCCACTTGATTTGAATTTAGTTTGGATTAAAACATTAACCAAAGTTTGTTCAAGATGGGTTTTTAAGTTTCCAATTAGAAACAAAAAAAATCTTTTCACCCTAATTTTCAACAATTATTTATTTTGTTTATTTATTTTTCACATTACAAGATTTGGAAAATCTTGGGATGTGACATGACCTCTCTTCGCTTTGAATCCGCGTAGCTTTTCTATCGGGATTGTGCTATATTCAATTTGTCCCTTACTAATCTGACTTTCTCTTCAGCTTCCTTAATTCGTTCTGGTCCGAACAAATTTCTTTCTCCTACACCATTCCATAGCAATGGTGTAGTACACTTCCTTACATAGAGAAACTCAAACGGTGCCATCTCAATACTGGCTTGATAGCTGTTATTGTAAGAGAATTTTACGTAAGTCAGACGTTCATCCAAACTAGCACCATAGTCTAGGGAACATGCCCTCAACATATCCTCCAGAATCTGATTGATTCTTTCTGTCTGTCCATCAGTTTGGGGGTGAAAAGCTGTGCTGAACTCCAATCTTGTTACCAATGACTCATGCAAATGTCGCCAAAAATGCAAAGTGAATTGAGTTCCTCTATCAGACACAATACTCTTGGGTACTCCATGCAGACATATAATCATGTTCATATAGATTTTGGCTAACTTAGCACTTGTATATGTGGTCTTTACGGGTATGAAATGTGCCACCTTAGTTAGGCGATCTACAACCACCCAGATAGAATCATATCCTGACCTAGTCCTTGGTAGTTTAGTGATGAAATCCATACCAATCTTGTCCCACTTCCAATCAGGAATAGGTAGTGGCTGCAGTAATCTTGCTGGTTTCTGATGTTCCGCTTTCACTGGACTACACACGTCACACAATGCAATATGTTCTGCGATGTCCCTCTTGAGATTATTCCACCAGAACCTTTCCTTCACATCCATGTACATTTTGGTGTTACCCGGATGAATGGAATATGGTGAGTTGTGTGCTTCTTGCAGAATCAGTTTCCGAAGTTCCGGATCTTGCAGAATACATATACGTTTTCCATACCACAAAGTACCTTGTTCGTCTTCATGGCAACCTTTAGCTTTCCCCTTTTTCATTAATCCTTTGATCTCATCAATTTCCTTGTCCATATTTTGGGCTTCCTTGATCCTGTCCAACAATGTGGGTTGAACATCCAATGACATGAGATGTCCTTCCGGCACTATCTCCGATCTGAGATCTTTGAATTGGGAACACAGATCATCTGGCAATTCTCCCTTAGTAAGGCCATTCACATAAACCTTATGGCTTAAAGCATCCGCTACAACATTTTCTTTACCAGGATGGTATTGCAAACTCAAGTCATAGTCCTTGATGAGCTCAAGCCATCTTCTTTATCTCATATTGATTTCTTTCTGAGTGAAGATATACTTCAAACTTTTGTGATCTATGAACACTTCACATCGTTTTCCCAAAAGATAATGTCTCCATGTTTTGAGAGCATGGACAATAGAGGCTAACTCTAAGTCATGAGTAGGATAATTTACTTCATGAGTTTTGAGTTGTCTTGATGCATAAGACACAACTTTCCCTTCTTGCATCAAAACTCCACCCAATCCTTGGTGAGATGCATCACAATATACTTGGAAATCTTTTTCCAAATCTGGTAGACATAAGACTGGTGCTGTCACTAGTCTCTTCTTCAATTCTTGTAAACTGAGTTCACATCTCTATGTCCAGTCAAACTTCTTGTATTTCTTAAGTAACTCCGTCATCGGCTTAGCTACCTTTGAGAAATTCTCAGTGAATCTTCTATAGTATCCTGCCAAGCCGAGGAAACTTTGAACTTATTTCACTGACTTAGGAGATTCCCACTCGGTTACAGCTGACACTTTTGCGGGATCGACACCTACACCATCTCCTGACACAATATGTCCGAGAAATCTGACTTCATTCAGCCAGAATTCACACTTACTGAATTTGGCATACAGCTTGTGCTCCCTGAGCTTCTCAAGTATCAAATGCAAATGTTCTTCATGCTCTTCCTTGCTCTTGGAGTAGATCAAAATGTCGTCGATGAATACGACAACAAACTTGTCAAGAAACTCCATGAACACTTTGTTCATCATGTTCATGAAATAGGCTGGTGCATTTGTCAAACCAAATGGCATCACGGTGTACTCATACAAACCGTACCTAGTGGTGAAAGAAGTCTTAGGTATGTCTTGTTCTCTAACCTTAAGCTGAAAGTAGCCTGATCGGAGGTCAATCTTTGAGAACACACGGGCTCCTTCTAGCTGATCAAACAGATCGTTGATTCTAGGCAAAGGATATTTGTTCTTGATAGTCACCTCATTGAGTGAACGATAGTATGCACAACCTTTGACTTCTATCTTTCTTCTCAACAAACATAACTGGTGCACCCCAAGACGAAGAACTTGGTTGAATCAATCCTTTCTGTAACTACTCTCCAAGTTGTTTCTTGAGTTCTTTCAACTCATCAACTGACATCTTGTAGGGTCTCTTTGCTATTGGTCCAGATCCTGGCAGCAAGTCAATCAGAAACTCTACATCTCTATTTGGTGGCATTCCAGGTAATTCCTCCGGAAACACATCCGGATACTCTCTCACAATTAGCACACTATCTATGCTAACCCCCTTAAGAGAATTTAACTTACTCCCTTTAGATTCAAAATTAGACTTGAACCTAATCCGTTTCTTATCCGGGGTTGTGAGTGTGACAGTACGATTAGCACAATCTAATACTCCTTCATACTTAGTCATCCAATCCATTCCCAAAATTACGTCCAATCCTTGGGAATCTAGGATTATCAAGCTAACCGGAAACTTATATTTTCCAAAATCTGTTACTAGATCATGACATACAAGGTTCACTATCATCTCTCCACCAGGAGAGCTTACTTTTATAGGACACCCAATAGTTTCAGTTGGAAGTCCATTTTTATCAACAAATGCTCTTGATATGAATGAATACGATGCACCAGTATCAAAAAGAACAAGTGGTAGAAAAGAATTGAGCTTGAACTTACCAGCCACAGCATCAGACTCCTCATATATATCTTCCACACTGATGTGGTTCACTTATCCCTTCTGGAAAGGGTTGGGTTTGTTGGTTCCTTCAACTTTATTTTCTAGGCACTCATTAGCATAATGCCCCATCTTCTTACACTTATAACACTGAACCTGACTAAGACCTTTCTTAACAGGCTGACTTCCATTACCACTTCCATTATGGTGGCTCTTGTGTCTGTTCTTGTGGCTCTTATACTTGTCATTATCATGACTGCGATGGTGCTTGTTGTCATGATGATGGTTAAGGTTGTGGTGGCTGTTGTATTTCCCATGCTTGTGGAATCCAGAACTTCCACTATCATCATTATGGGAATGCTTGTGAGACGAACCCGAGCTATGCTTATCATAGTTGTGTTTCCTCTTCCTGCCCTCAACATGTTTCATCTTGTTTTCCAAGATGGTGGCCTTGTCACAGAGTGATTGGTATGTTGGGACATAGGCAACAGATAGCTACAGGTTCAATTCATCATTCAATCCTTCGAGGAACTTCTCCTTCCTCTTAGCATCAATATCAACTTCATCTGGTGCATAGCACGCTAGATTGTTGAACTCCTCAATGTACTCTGCCACACTTTGGTGACGCTACTTCAGATTATGGAATTCCTTCTTCAAGTTCATCTCTCTGGATGAGATGTGAGCTGTACGTAAACCATCCTCAAAAATCGCCCAAGTCACATCCTCAAGGGGAGTGGTGATCTGAAAGTTGTCCCACCAGGTTGCCGCTGGTCCTTTGAGCAGATGTCCTGCGAACCTGAATTTTTCCTCGTCAGTGCAGCCAACAGTGACTAAATCCTTGTTCACATAATGTAACCAGTCATTGGCTACCATCAGATCAGTTGTTCCAGAGAACTTTGCAGGTCTCAGTCTCAGAAATCTGGTGAGCATGTCAAATGCTGGAGGATTGTTCTGATTGTTGTTGTTGTTTGTTGTTGTTATTGTTGTTGTTCTGCTTCTGATTTTGCATGAACCGCGTCATCATCTGCATCAGTTGAACTTGAGATATCATCAACTCCTGCATCTCAGGAGTGACGTTATTGTTGGTGTTTGGGTTGGGGTTGGCACGACGGGGAGGCATCTGTGGTTTCAATAAGGATAAGAATGAGATACCCATAGATGCTTAACATGCACAATACATCACACAACAACAATCACAATAAACAAGCTCAAAATAACTTAGAGTTTGAACAAAGTAAAACAACAAGTTTTTGAAAATCCAAACACACAATAGCAAGTCATCCACATGTTGGATGGTCATTGCGACTCAATAATAAAAGTAGGATAGATAAATGATAGTCGAGTAGTCTATACTACTCCTACATGTCGACATCCATGTCAACAAGAGCAAGACCTGCATTCTCCATGGCGGCCTTGTACTCATCTACACTAGTGGTTAAGGCCTCGATCTTTGCCCAGAGGGACCTCTTCTATGAGCGAAGCCTCTCAATCACTCCCTACTGGGTCTCGAGCTCGAAGTCATTGGCCTCTATCTCAGCCTTCATGTCCTTGATCTTCTTGTTTCTGTCTTGGATTCTCTTCTCCTGATTCTTGAACTTCTTGTCCTGGCTCTCAAATCTGGCCTCCATCTCCTTGACGATCTCGTCTTGCTCCACGAAGAGCTTGTCCTTCTACCTCAACTGAACCTGGAGCTCGTCATTTATAAGCATGACGTTGGTCCCATCAGTGTCGAGGTGTCTAATAAGGCCCTCGAGGTCCTGGAGGTACAGACGAACTGGCTCTATCGTCTCTCTAGTCTCGCCCTCATACACCAATGCCTCTCCCTCCTCGTCACGTCTCCCGAACGGGTGGAAGTAGAGGCCTCTAAGCTCGGTGGAGTGGCGTCCGCAGAGGCGTCCAAGTAGCTCCTGCATGACTACATCTAGGCCCTTGTCCTTGTCATCGTGCATCAGCTTAAAAGAAATCTCCTCCGTGAGTGGCTCCACCTGGCGTCCCGGCTGCGAGACTCTAAAGCCCTAAAGTTCCTTCCTCTCAAACTTGGTGAGCTGGAGTGCCTTGATACTAGGAAGTGGGAGGTTGAGCACACTAGTAAACTGCACAATGCGTGAACCAAAATGAGTTCCATTGAACTCCTCGGCAGTGCTGATCATAAAGCTAGGCATCTAAGGCAAGATAGAAAAATATTAGAACAACACAACTAGAAGAAACAAGACAGTAGAATGAAAGCAAAAGCATACATCATCCATAAAACATACAAGTCATGGCATACAAAGTCTATCACCACACTAAGGTTCAACATAACTTAGACATTTTTTTGTGAAAATGCGACAAGTGTGGTGGTCCAACTAGCGGAGTATGTTACAATTCTCACTCACTTGACAAGATGGCTATCAGGGCATCCCTAGAGCAATCTTTCTATCTTGTTCACAAGATTCCATTGCTAAGTCTATGATGTCTTCTCTTAAACGTTGGTTGGCAGCCTCTAAGTCTTGGGTATGCTTCTTTTCTTCTCTAAGGTCATTTTGAGTGTTGAGCATTTTACACTTGAGCCTATCACCAAGCTCCTTGATGGCATTCCAAGCTGCATTTCTTGTAGAGTCAAAGAATGTTGTGTGCATTTCAGAGTTGGTGACCATGAAGTACCCCGACTCTTTGTGGTTGTCTTCCTTGTTTTTGTACAAGTGAAGTTGCAGCCACCAATATTCTTCTCCTTCATCCATCACAGGGAATCCCTTGTATACAGCTGCACCATGTATCCCCATGGTAACCATAAGGTTCTTGAGTGCTTTGGGAAACTCCATCTCACACTCCAAATTCATGATCATGAGTGGTCCCTTCCTGACGAATTCATTGATGGAGTTCATCTACAAATGGATATGAGAAAGAAGATTGAAAAGTTTACGAGAAGAAAAAGACAAGTGTGGAATTTTACAAAGTGTTGTAGTTCTTTTTTCTTAGTGGTTTCTTAGTCTAATCCAACCTAGGGTCATAATCCTATAGGAAACACAGTGCTCTGATACCATCTATAAGACCCCACCTTTATAAAGGTAAAGGTCCCTGTGATTGCAATGCTAGTCCCTAGATCAAATGCTAGCATCCATAGTTTAAGATGAAGTACCCAGATACAAAGGTCTTTATTACATCGTCATTCCAGAGATAAACATAGTATTTTACAACTCCATAGCCAAAGGCTAGTACAAGAGTTCATAACATAAGTAAATAAAATAAAGTCTTCATCTTCATGTGCCACAGGCAAACATGTTGAGTGTAGACTCATAACCCTGATCCTCATCAGAGTAACCTGCAACATCATAAGTTACAGCCACAGTGGGTCAATACATTGGAATAGTATTGGCAAGTCATACCATAGTATAATAGTAGTTCCTAACTTCTATATGAATTTGTCTAAGTGTAGCTTGGGCTTGCTTTGCTCAAAATAGGTTTTTCCTATCAGTTGAAAAACACTAAGTTTTTTGTTTGTCAAAAACTCACAACGAACACAAGTATAATACTAAGGTAGACCAGTCACTGGGCCTTGTGTACCACTGGTACTTTGCCCTTGTTCAACCACAAGTTTTTAACTTAGAAATTGGGATGAGGAGATCCTTGATATCTTCAATGTCTTGATGCTCAAATTGTCCATTTCCGGGGACACGGCTAAGTACTTAGATTTTTCCTGCTCGAGAGGTGGTGCACTTTCCCCACAAGACTCAACATGCATCGAGACGAGATCTTTCAGAAGCCTTCCCTTAGACCAAATGGACGCGTTCCATCCTATCACCCCCTACCACCTTCTGTCCACCTTGCTAAGTTATTGCAACCTATATGATCAAGGAAGAGCCCATATGCCATGTGGTTGCACTAGAAGCTTCTAAACACTAAGTATCTCAAATCCATTTGTTCCTGGGTGGCATTCCACAAGTGTGATACACAAGGTTGCCAGTCACTGGGCCTTGTGTAACCACTCAACATATCCCAACCATACCATCCCACCCAGGTGATTCATTCACTTAGTAGTTTTATTAAGCAAAACATAAGTCAAAAGACTTAGTAAAATTTCCATAGCATGTATATGTATAGTCCACCCTTGTTTACTACTATCTAGGCTAAGCATGATAGTATAGCAAGTATCTTAACTTAGAGAAAATTCTACCAAGACTACAACTACTAGGGTTTCCCATAGCATAGCTTAAAGATACTTAGCAAAATTTCATGCAAGCCCGATACAAAATATTACTAGTGCATAGTCAAAATAATGGGACAAATACATGAAGTACCACTTGCCTTGGTAGTTGGGGGAGTAGCAACAGTCCTCACAATCACCATCACCACTAGCACCAAAATCTATAGATAAAATGATAGCACCAATTTACATTGAAAATAATCAAGCAAAAATATATGAATGCATGCAAATGCTATGTGATGATTTTTCTAAACTAAACAAGACAGTATAAACAGTACTGAACACAAAACTAAACATTTATAGTCTAAATAAACTAAATTTAGTCTTATAAACATTTCCAAAATAATTTATATAGTCAAAATAAGCCTATATTTGTCTCTGCATAAAATTCCAAGTTCACGGCATAAAAATACAAAACTTATCCCACTGTAGTGTAGGATTTATTTTTGTGAATTCATTGATATATTATTTGTATTTTTTGGATAAACAGAACAAAAGTTATGAATTTTACAAGTTTAAACATTTTAAAACCTTTTCTGGATTTTATTTAAACAAGGCACAACCACGTGGCGTGCTCTGATTGGACGGTACCGCTTCGCGCAGGATCACGCTTCCGCGCCGTTGGATCAAGTTAGATCCAACACGCCAGATCTAAAGAAAATGGATAGCTCTAGATCTAATATAAACCCTACGATCCAGATCTAACGGCGCTAGCTCAATCGACCAAAGCCTGGCGGCGGCGACGCTCTGGCGGCGATGCTCCGGTGAATACATAGGGGGCTATGGGTTGCGGTTTGGCTTACAAGACTTGCGGGGTCACGCTAATGCTCAACGTGTTGTCGGCGTGGACGGGGGCGTGCTGTGCTGGCCAGGGAACCTCGTCGGAGTTTTCTTTCGCGTCAGGTGTTCACTGTCGGAGATGAAGGTGACGTTCTATGGCGCAATAAGATTAATAAAAGGCATTAGGAAGTGCACAGAGGCCTGGCGAACATGGTGGTATGGGTTAGGGGTCAGGGGGTGGTCTGATTTTACCATGATTCTTCACCGGAGTTGGGCGGCGCTTCTGTCGTTCGCGGAGCTCGACGGAGACGACGACCTGGGTCACGAGCAGACAAAGGGGCATGAGGTGAAGCACACGAGCAAGGGGAGTACGATAGTATGTAACAGAGGGCAAGGGGAGGCCGGAGTTAGCTGGAATACCTCACCGGAGAGGTTCGGGCAGTGGCGTTGCTATGCGAATTGCCGACAGCCTGGTGGCGGAGAGGGTGTGTTGAGTGAGGGGAAATGGCCGTGGGGCATAGGGGTTTAAATAGGCAGCAGCTCGACAAGAAACGCCTATGAAATCAAGGCCAATTACGTCCCGTCATCAATGGCGACAATGGCAGCGACGACGTGGTCGCGAGCGTGATTTGGGGAAGATGTTGGCGTGGCGTGCGAGGCCAGCACGTCAGTGACCGCGGGTAGGGTTGTGCGCGTGAGAGAGAGAGGAGAGGGGGAGGTGGTCGGGTAGGATTCATGGGCTGCTTCTGCTACTGGGCTGAAACGGTGGCGCCGGCCTTTTTTCCTTTTCTTCTCTCTTTTATTTTTCTAATTTGATTTTCAGGAAACTAAATCAAACCAAATTCAAATGGTTTTGAATTTAAATTACTTCTGGATTTTTGCAATGAATCCTTTGCACATAATTGTGTATAAAACACTACTGTATAGTCAAATTCACTTTGACACTTTGAAAAATAAGATAAAACCATGCCTTTATTGATATATATATATATTGGGCATATAAATGGTTTTATTTGAATTTTGTTTTGGGAATTTTTATGCAAGCCTTGCTTTCATTTTAAAGCATCACTGATCAATCAAAAGCACTCTCATACTTTAAAAATAAAACCATTGCCTTATTTGCATAAAATGATAGGCATAACATGGCTTCTTATTTGAAATTGTTTGGAAAATTTTGTGCAGTCCAAATGCTATGAATGCATGAATCAAATGCAAACTTTAACAAAACATGATTTTTGGGATGTTACAATTTTCCTTGCCCCTAATAAACTTGAACCATTGTGTCATCTATGTTGTATATGCTTGCACTTATACGTTGGAATTAGCAGAACCATGCTGTCATGGGGAACGTTTTCAACATTGCACTTGTACTTTGTACACAGTTGATATCATGCTCTTTTGTCTATGGATGTCGCTGGTGTGAAATAAAGAGGGAGCTTGTAAGTCCATGGAATTATGTATTTTGTGTTAGAGAAACGGCTGAGCCGCTAGCCTAAGCCATGCCTAATCATGGTGGAAACTTGAAGCATCACCATAATGAGCAATTTGTGAAGCAACCTCAATAAAAACCTATGTAAATAGCAAATAAAAAGATCGCTGAGATTCTCATTGTCTGCTTGCCTTGTCATTTTGGTTATGGGATAGCTCCTGTACCATGTGCAAGGGGTACCTCGTTGGTGGTTCTCTATGATACACATGTACTTACTATGACAAGAACTTACAGGTGACCAAAGTTGAGTAGCATGAGGTGCGGCCCTCGTATTCAAGGGACATGAGATTGCCAACTTATACTTTGTCAAGCGTATACTCCATAGTTTGTTCACTTTGACCTTAATCACTTTAAGATGCTTATGATAGGGGCAATGAGGGCTGAAAGCTAACAAGTACCATAATTTTTGGAAGCTCTTTTTTAAACTTGAAACCCCTGCTTCCCTTTATGAAGGGCCTTTCTCCCACTATTATATTGGGTCTCCACCTTCTACCTTTAGGCACCAGTTAAGAGAGCACAGTTGCCATTCTTAGTTCTACGTACAGTGTCCCAAAACTTATTGAATGATGCATATTGTTTATATTGCTTGTTCTTGTGCTATTTGTATCTAGTCACTCTTATGAACTTTGAAGGTGTCATATGCATCTATTTGCTACTCTATGAGGGACAAGCTGAATGCCACTATGCCATGTTTTCTGTTTGTGAAACAAACAAACGTTTTTCAATGCATGTTATTCATGATCTTTGTTTGTAGCCTTTCATGTTGCATGCATAGTTACTTTGTCTTATTGTTAGAACTCCATCTTTCATGCACATGTTTAGAGTTCTTTGATCCCAGCTTTCAATGCTTGCAAATGGTTTGATCTTGGTTTTGATAGTGCATGTCACCTCAAAAATTATTCTTTTATCACTTACCTACTCGAGGACGAGCAAGAGTTAAGCTTGGGGATGCTTGATACGTCGGAAACGTATCTATAATTTTTGATGTCCCATGCTTGTTTAGTATTTACTTTGCTTTGCTTTGTCCACACTTTGAGGTGCTTTTTACATGTTTTCTGGTACTAACCTATTAATAAGTTGCCACAGTGCCAGTTGCCTGTTTTCTGCTGTTTTGGTTCCAGAAAAGCTAGTAAGGAAATATTCTCGGAATTGGATGGGACAAAATCCAAAGTCAATATTTCATCAAGGAGAACACGGAGTTCAGAGGAGAGACAGAGGGGCACCACAGGGTGGCCACACCCCCCAGGCGTGGCCTAGGATGGGCCCGCGCCTAGGCAGGTTGTGGGCCCCCCGGACGCCTCCCAGCCTTGCCTCTTCGCCTATAAGAAGCCCCCGATTCCGAAACCCTAAGCACCCGATCAATATTCCACGAAACCGTTTGTAGCCACCGCCACCATCGCCCCTATATCAGGGGATCTGAAGCTCTTCCTAGCACCCTACCGGAGGGGAGATCATCCCGGAGGCCTTCTTCTTCATCATGCCAACCTCCGGTATGAAGCGTGAGTAGTTCCACCTTGTACTACGGGTCCATGTAGTAGCTAGATGGTTGTATCTCCTCCTTGTGCTTTCATGTCTAGATCTTGTGAGCTCCGTTCATGATCAAGATCTCATCTATTTGTAATCATGCATGTTGTGTTTGCGAGGATCTGATGGATATTGAGATTACTATGCCAGATTGATTAATGGTTTTGTCTTATTGATTCTATCATGTCTGTGTTGTTTGTGATCTTGCATGATGAAAGAAAATTTCATGATCCCTAGTGTTTTGTGTGTTAGATAAAAATACCAAGGATTATTTAATGTGTGTTGAAGTGCTGCAGATCTGTATCCTAAAAAAGGAGTTGGAAACTGTCTTTGGGGGCAGATAATCCGCCCCTCCCCAAACTCAAAAGGGCGCAACCTACTGTATGGGGGAGGAATATCTACCGGATTTTCCGGCCAGGGCCGAAGTCTTTGCCCAAGCCAGATAATCTGCCCCTCCTGTGGGGCGAATAGTCCGCCCCCAAGGATCTATCCCAAAGGTTGCCTAGGCGCATCGCTTACAGAGGGGGCGGAGTTTCCCCCGGACTTCCCGTCTCTACGGTGGAGTTTCCCCAGGGGCGGATAGTCCGCCCCTTGAGGGGGGTGGATAATCCTCCCCCTCAAGGATTTTCATCAAGTCAAGACCGGCATCACCTTCTGTGTAAGGGGCGGACTTTCCCCCGAACTTTCCATCCAGGGGGCGGATTTCCCCCTAGGGCGGATAGTCCGCCCCCAAACTTCTCCAACGGCAAGATCTGAGAAGGGGGTATTTAAGCCAGCCTTCCCCCTCCTGCCAAAACTCTTTATTCATTTGAAAACGTCAGGATCTGTTCTTCAACCTTCATCCAAGAGAGCTCCACCTTCATCCACCCAAAGGCCCCGTCCCTTGGGGAATCGAAGGAGGAGAACTCGATCTTAAACTACTGCAATCAAGCACTTCATCTCCTCTCCATTCATTTGGAGAATCACCGATCTAGTATTTCTTGCAAATATCTAGATCCTTGCTTTTATTTATATTGATAAACCTTGTTCTTGTGACAGCTTGTTGTCATTACGGGAGCCCCCAATTCAGTTGTGGGTGTGTGCCCCGGTAGAGTTGTAAAGGCACCGGTTACCGCCTCGAAGGGTACTGATAGTGGAGAAGGTGGATCAGGCCATTCATGGCGAGATCCATCGGAGAATAGGGTGAGGCCTATTATGGCGTGGTGGTCTTAGAACCGCCCACCCCTCCAACACAGATGTACTTCCCTTAACAAGGAAGGAACTGCGGTAAAACAAATCCCTGTGTCTCCACGTGCTCCACTACGGTTCCCTCGCTCCTCTCTTTACGTGCTTAGTAGCTAGGTTTGCATATAGGGAAATTTTCGTAGTTGCATATATAGATAATTTACTTTATGTCAAGCCTAAAATTGAAAAACTAAAAATTGAGTAGCACCTATTCACCCCCCTCCCCCCTCTAGGTTCCCATACGATCCATTTCAATTGGTATCAGAGCACCGACTCTTAATTCGGGCTTAACCGCCTAAGAGAAGTATGGGTTCCAAGGGAGACGGGAGTGATGCTCCGAAGGTAGTCACCATGAACAATCTCAAGATGTTGGAAACAACCTTGATTTTTCTATGGAGACTAAGATGGAAGAGATGCATCAAATGATAATGCATCTCTCCCCATCCGTACCATCACCTCCATCTGCCTCAGAGGCTACCATTTCGCAATCCAAGGAAACGGGTAAAACCGATTCCAAAGATAACGAAGTGGTTGGTGATGGTAGTAGCAAGAGCTCCTCCTCAAAAATGATAGTGGTAAGTAAGGATACAATGAGGTTTCCCATGTGTATTCTCCTGGTCCACCTATCCCACACCCACATATACATAATAGGGGTGATCCACCCAAACTTTCAGCATCTACTTTTAATCAATGGCAATTTTTGATGAAGTCTCATGTGTGCAGCTCCTCCATTGAGTTGTGGAAAATCATAGAGAATAGTCTTCATGTTGGAGATCCCCACAACCTAACAAGAAGAGAGGTTGTTGACAGTCAACTCAACACTATGGCTCTACACATGATTCAGCTTGGTGTGGGTGACAAAGACATGCCACACATTCAGCATCTTAACACAACTAAGGAAGCTTAGGATGCCCTCACCGAGCTCTTCATTGGAAATGAAAGCATGAGAAGAAATAGATATGATGCTTTGAGTAATGAAGCTGAAGGTTGGATGGAGAAGACCACGAGGACATGTATAGGAGGCTCAAGTCAATAGCCACCACTTTCAAAAATCATGGTGCCTCTCATGTTGATGATGCTTGGATCAAGCGCAAGTATGTCAGTGCTCCTATGACTTTTGAGCCCATAGATTTGAAGATTCTCCAAGGAAGGCATAATTACCACCTAATGACATCTAATGAGGTAATTCAAGAGATGGCAGCTTTCAAAGTGGCTGCCAAGAATGCCGAAGATGCTCGTGCACAAGCTATGGGGATGCAAAAGGGAGTCAACATGGCCTTGAAGACAAGTGTGGCTGATCATGAAGAAGATGACATAGAAGATATGGACTGTCCTGAGGATGTAAAAAGAATTCACGGACAATACATGGCCTTTTATGCTAGAAACTTTTGGAAGGATCCAGCCAAAGCCAAATCTGAACTAGAACGCAAGAGTGGAGCATATGGAAGAAAGTAAAACGGTCCCAAGCTGAGAACTTGTTTCAACTGTGGAGACCGGCTGCACTTTGTAGCCGAGTGTCCATACCAAAGTAGGGAAGATAATGGAGGAAGACTCATTCTCAAGGAAAAGTCAAAGGCTCCACGCAAGAAACAATTTGTAAAGAAGAATGCTCCTTTCAAGAAGCAACCAAATATTGTTGTAGTGGCTCAAGAAGAATATTCTTCGGGAAGTGAAGATGAAGACGATGATGATAGCTCTAGAGAGGTGGATGCTATAGTCACCACATCTACACCAAAATCTCTCTTTGACTCTCCGAGCGAAAACGTCATCAACAAGAACGCTACTTGTCTCATCGCAAGAGGTTCCGAGGTATCAACTTCGAACACTTCTTTTCCTAAGGCTATGATTGACATGGATGATCCTACTAGTCTTAATGTTAAAGAAGAGATTATTCCTTTGGACTATTTCTTCACTAACTTGCAAGGTGATCACAAAATACATTTTGAGGCTCTTATGGACCAGTTGGCCCAAAATGAAGTGCTTCTTGAAGAAAAGGGCAGGATTGAATGGGAGGATGCAATGGAAATTGCATCCTTAAAAAATGCTCTAGAAGAATAAGAAGAGGCTCGGGTTTCTCTTGAAGAGAGGCTTGAGTCTATTAAGGAGTCACATGAAGAAATGATGATCAAGCTTGTTAAGGAACGTGACTATGAAGTAGCAAAGAAGCTAAAGAAATAAAAGGTTGACTTTGGGGCTGCTCATGCTAGACTCTGAGGAATTGGAGAAACTTGACATTGCTCACAAGGCTTTGAAAAGTGAATTATCTACTCTCAATGAGTCTCATGATCAGCTCCAAATTCAATTGTCCAAGTATGATGTTCCTAGCACATCTAAATCAACACATATTCACAAGGAAAATCCTAGGGTGGAAGATGAGCTTGTCAATGACACCACACCCAAAGGTAAGGGTGTACTTGATGATATTCTTGGCAAGCAAAGATCAAATCTTGGAAAAGAGGGACTTGGATATGTCACCAAGTCCAAGAAGAAGAAGAACAAGAAGAATAAGACCAAGATTGAACAAGAAAAGGCAAACACCATTGAGAAGAAAGTCACAAAAGACAAAACTGACCATATTGGTTTTGCAGGGTCTCACAATCCAAATTATGAACTCTTTTGTGATTACTATGGCGATGTGTATGCTTATTATGTTTGTCCTTTTGTTGAATATGTTGCTTGGTCTATTTGGGTTCCAAAGACCCTTGTTACTAACATGAGAGGACCCATTGAAAAATGGGTACCTAAAACCAAGAAGTAATTCTCTTGCAGGGCTATGCTTCCGGTGGGTCTAAATGGGTGTTAGATAGTGGATGCACTAGTCATATGACCAGAAGCAAGGATATCATCACGGAGATGCGACCCAATCATGATCATATTATAGTATCCTATGGTGATAAATCTAAATCTGAGGTATTGGGTCTTGGCAAGGTTGTGGTCGCCCACGATATCTCCCTTGTGGATGTCATGCTTGTTGAGACCCTCGGTTACAACTTACTTCCCGTTCGTGCCTTTGGTAAGATGGGCTTTGTTGTTTTCATTGATGGTGATTTAGTGGTACTCTTATGGAGCAAGTCTCTAAAGGTCGCTTTCGTTGGGTACGTAGAAAATGACCTGTATGTGGTGGAATTTTCGGGGAAACCCACTTCAGGTCCGATGTGCTTATTCAGAAAGGCCGACGTGGGTTGGCTATGGCATCGCTGTTTAGCCCATGTCAACATGAGAACTTTGCAAAGTATTCACAAGGGTGGCCACATCCTTGGACTAAAATACAATGTTTCCTTTGCCAAAGATCGTGTTTGCAGGGCTTGTGTTGAAGGCAAAATGCATGACTCTCCCCATAAGAGTAAAACTATTGTTTCTTCAAAGAGAATCTTGGAATTACTTCATGTGGACTTATTTGTTACTCCATCTCATGCCAGTCTTGGTGGGAAGAAATATTGCTTGGTGATAGTCAATGATTACTCAAGATACACATGGGTCTATTTCTTCAAGCTAAAGAGTGAGACTCAACAAACGGTCATTGACTTCGCCAATGAGGTTCGGCGTCAACATAATGTTCAATTTTGGCAATAAGAAGTGACAACGGCTCCGAGTTCAAGAACTACATATTGAATGAATTTCTAAGTGAAGAGGGGATAAGATATCAATATTCCGCTGCATACACCCCTCAACAAAATGGTGTAGCCGAGAGGAAGAACCGCACTTTGATGGATATGGCTAGATCGATGTAGGCTAAATTCAAGTCTCCTTACAACTTTTGGGCTGAAGCCATATCCACCTCTTATCACTCATCAAATCGTCTCTACCTCCGTAAGATCTTGGACAAGACTCCATATGAAATACTCACCGGTAACAAGCCCAACATTTCGTACTTCCGGGTATTCGGTTGTAAGTGTTTCTTTCTTATCAAAGGTGTCCGCTTGTCTAAATTTGAGTCTAAGGCTTTAGAAGGTATTTTTGTTGGTTACGGTGCCGAGTCCCACACTTATAGAGTTACAACAAGCTCTCCGGAATTGTTCTAGAATCTTTTAGTGTGGAATTCGATGAAAATGATGGCTCCCATGTGGGGCAAGTTGATGTTTGTGATGTAGATGTTGAAATACCCCAAGATGCTATAAGAAGAATGGGCGTTGGATTTTTCCGCCCCATCGAGGAACCCCTTGTGGTGGATCGGGAAGGACAATGCTCCACTCAAGTGGAGCCCTCATCTACACAAGATCAACGAGCCCCTACTGCTGGAGAAACCTCTGCACCAACACCTCAACCTACTGAAGACCATCTGTCTTCTGGGAAAAATGGTAGTCCCAGGCCGGACTATCCTCCCCCCAAGGGCCGGACAGTCCGCCCCTGGCACTCCAACTTGCTCCAGTGGTCATCAAGAAGAACAAAACGGTCAAGAAACTCCCAGGCCGGATTCTTCGGCCCCAAGGGGCGGATTATCCGTCCCTGGAAATCCAAGTTCTGCTAGGGACACTCAGGAAGAAGAAAATGCAGCCATATGTCCCAGGCCGGATAGTCCGGCCCCACCCAGGGGTGGATTGTTCGGCCCTGAAGAACCAGTTCAGCAATAGTCTCCTGTTTCAAGCGTAGATCAGAACCAAGGGCAAGGTAGTGGCCAAGACAAGGATCCAAATGCTAAATCAACTCCTTCTATAAACAATAAGGAAATTGAGGCTCTACGCAAGGCTCGCGCTGATCGGAACCTTGAGTTAAGGGGCCACACTCTTGACAAGGTTTTCGGTGATCTAAGAAGAAGAGTGTCTACTAGAAGAGAACTTGCTAGCTTCTGTGATCATCAAGCTCACATTTCAATGGTTGAACCAAAGAAGGTCTTTGATGCTCTTTAAGATCCTGATTGGGTGGTTGCAATGCATGAAGAACTCAATAACTTTGAGCGCAACAAGGTTTGGAAGCTCGTAGAGAAACCCAAAGAGTGCCGCAACGTTATCGGCACCGAGTGGATTTTCAAGAACAAACAGGATGAAAATGGCATTGTTGTAAGTAATAAAGCAAGGCTAGTGGCTCAAGGATTCTCTCAAGTGGAAGGCATTTATTTCGGTGAAACTTATGCTCCTGTGGCTCGTCTTGAGTCCATCCATATCCTTCTTGCCTATGCCGCTCATCATAATTTTAAATTACAGCAAATGGATGTTAAGAGTGATTTTCTTAATGGTCCACTACATGAGTTGGTATACGTCAAGCAACCCCCGAGATTTGAGGATCCAAAATTTCCGAACCATGTCTACAAACTCGATAAGGCGCTCTATGGCCTTAAACAAGCCCCACGTGCATGGTATGAGCACCTTAAAGAGCTTTTGTTAGACCGTGGATTCGAAGTTGGGCAAATCGATCCCACTCTTTTTACTAAGAAGGTTAATGGGGAGCTTTTTGTATGCCAACTATATGTAGACGACATTATCTTTGGCTCTACTAACCAAGCTTTTAATGATGAATTTTCAAAGCTTATGACTGACAGGTGAGATGTCTATGATGGGAGAATTGAGGTTCTTTCTTGGATTAGAGATCAAACAACTTAGAGAGGGAACTTTCATTAATCAAGCTAAGTACATCCAATACATTCTCAAGAGGTTCAAGATGACAGATCTCAATGGCGTTGCTACTCCAATGCAAACTAAGTGTCATCTTGAGCTTAATCCAAAGGGTAAAGACGTGGACCAAAAGGTATACCGATCCATGACCGGCTCTCTCCTTTACCTTTGTGCATCTAGGCCCGATATCCTGTTGAGTGTAGGAGTGTGTGCAAGGTACCAAGTCGCTCCTAAAGAAATCCACTTAGTGGCGGTCAAGAGAATCTTCAGATATTTGGTTCATTCCCCAAATTTTGGTTTGTGGTATCCCAAAGGCTCCAGTTTTTCTCTATGTGGTTACACTGATTTAGATTGGGCTGGTGACAAATATGATCGAAAATCAACTTCTGGTGCATGTCAATTCTTGGGCAGGTCTCTAGTGTGTTGGTCTTCGAAGAAACAAAATTGCATATCACTCTCAACCTCCGAAGCTGAATATGTTGCTGCTGCAAGTGCTTGTACACAATTATTATGGATGAGGCAAACTTTAAAGGAATATGGTGTCAATTGTGAAAAAGTGCCTCTTTTATGTGACAATGAAAGTGCTATCAAAATTGCTTACAATCCGGTGCAGCATACAAGAACAAAACATATTGAGATTCACAATCATTTCATTCAGGATCATGTTGCTCGTGGCGATATTGCACTATGTTTTGTGAGCACGAAGAACCAACTTACTGATATCTTCACGAAGCCTCTTGATGAAGCAAGATTTTGATATTTGAGGAATGAGCTAAATATCATATATTCAAGGAGCTTGGCTTGAATACCCTTGCATACTCACTTACTCTTCTTCATGTATTTGGTTTAGATGCGGGCATAGACATAGGAGGAGTGTGGTCCTAATTGATTGGGCTAACCCTCCCCCCATAATGCCGAAAGCAAGAAAAATCATTTCCCTTAATATCATTTTGTGATATGTGGGTCATCGATGAGCATTAGTTTTGAACTCAAGATACATCTTCGCGGTGTCATTCCATGCGCTCCAACATCGTGGCTTCGGCCACCGCCCTCTTCCTTTAGAAGAGTTGGTTTCTATTGGCTCTCTTTGGTTTTTCTCGCATATCTCTTGTTCTTATGGAAAACACACCCAATTTTGGCTTTTGATTGATTTGATCTTGCAATTTTGAGTGTGTGGTACCATCTCAGTTTGTTGCTCTGAACCCAAGCATTTTTCTCCATCTCGAGCATCGCTCTTCTTCCTTTTTGGCGTTTTGATGCCAAAGGGGAAGAACTAGTTCTATTAGGTCTTGGATTTGCATGGGTCGGGCGTAAGCATTTTCCTCTTTATCATTTATTTTCTCCATTTGCTTGCTTGTGACCTTTTAGCATTGAACTTTGTGTGCTTGGTTTGTATAACACTATGTCGTGTGTTACTTTGTGCTCGTGTATGGACCTCTGGATTTCTGGATTTATCTATGGAGTATGGTATTCTATTGATGACATATGGAATTATGGAATTATCTATTGATTGCATAAATATGTTGGGATGTGTTTGAGGCCTAATTCTCGCATTATTCACATTGGCTATTTTCACATCCCGGTGGTATGACTATGTTTCCTAACTCACCTTGTTTTAGTTGTCTTTGTTATGAAATTGGCTTGCTCTTTAGTGTGTGCATTTGTATTCAAATGCAAATTTTAAATATGCACACATTTAGGGGGAGCCTCTTTCATTTCCTTAAGGTGTTGTTAATAGGTTTCATTGCAAATCCTAGTATTGTCATCTAACACCAAAAAGGGGGAGATTGAAAAAATATTTCATGATCCCTAGTGTTTTGTGTGTTAGATAACAATACCAAGGATTATTTAATGTGTGTTAAAGTGCTGCAGATCTATATCCTGAAAAGGAGTTGGAAACTGTCTTTGGGGGGCGGATAATCCACCCCTCCCCAAACTCAAAAGGGCGAAACCTACTGTATGGGGGGGCGGAATATCTACCGGATTTTCCGGCCAGGGCCGGAGTGTTGGAGATATGCCCTAAAGGCAATAATAAAAGTGGTTATTATTATATCTTTGTGTTTATGATAAATGTTTACATTCATGCTATAATAGTATTAACCGGAAACATTAATACTTGTGTGATTTGTAAACTAAATTAGAGTCCAATTCCAGAGTTCGGGAATGATTTCGACGTTTTCATCGGAGAGGTTCTAGAAGGGTCTAGAAGGTTCACCGAACTGGAAGGGGAATGGTTCATGAATGTGTCATGGTTAAGTGGAATGATTGGATCATGTCCTAGGTCACTTGGTTGGGCATTTGTGTAACATCCCAGCATTTAGGAACTAACGAAGGGTAGATTTAGGAATTTGAAATATTGCATGCATTCATCTGTGAAAATGGGGGTAAATTTTTCGCCAAATAAAAACTTAAAGTGATCAAGGTCTCTTTCATACTTTGAGAATAGGTTTAGACTGGAAGGATGATTGCTATAGAGTTTGATATGATATTTGTGGATTTATGTGTTTTGGGAAATGAAATTTGAATTTAAAACTTGAATGTTTGAATTTATAATTCAAAATAATTTTGAATAATGTTTGAATATTTGATTCAATTAAGAGTTAACCAATATAACTCAAACTTTATTTAAAGAAAGCAATTAAGAATATAAATATCTATTTCATATTTTCATTCAACAAATAAGTTACAAAAATGTAACTTATTAGAAACATCCACGATCTTCACCATAGCAAATAAATAAAGAATAAGAATATTTATTTATTGATAATAGTATAATCTTTATTACAAAATAATAAAATGAAGCTTACAAAAGAATAGAACTAAAATTACAAAAGAATAAAGAAGATTACATATGACTATTCTACAAGTAAACCTAAACTAAAATCTTGAATTCCCAATTCTGGTACCTACAAAACAAACATAAATAAAAAATAAAGAAGGTTAGGGTTAGTAAGGTTTTACTCTTAGACTTGTCAGTGAAGTGCATTGATCAAGATTCATCATTGAGTAATTTTATAAAAAGGGGCAAGTTTCACCAATATGAAAGAATGTATCTTTCAAAATTTTAAGCCAGAAGTCAAATGACATCAAGGAGGGGAAAGTTTCACCAGCCAGGTAAAATTAACCAGATAATAGTCAATCTCAAATTTAGAGCATATCCACAAGTTGCAAAACAAGCACACAAGCAGGACACACACCAGATTGCATGGTGTGTGCTATCAGCCTCACAGCAACAGCTCAATCACACAAAACCATCAGCACAGCCGTGGGAAGCACCACAACCTCATCTTCTTGTTCATACACATCAAACATCGGCAGCCTAGCCATAGCCAAACCTGCCAAACTAAACCACAAACCAGATCCTCTTAGAACTCACCAAGATGGTGACATAAGGAGGGGGTGGATCAGGTGGACAGCAAGGTCAAGACCAAGCTACGAGGAACCAGAAGGTGGATAGCAAGATCAAGGACAAGTTCCAGAAGCTGTAAGCAGTAGGGACAGCAACAAGAGAAGGACCAGATCAAGCCAGCAAGATCAGGCTACCAGATCAACAAGTTGCAACCACAATAGCAACAACAGTTGTGGTGAGTTATATAAAACCCTCACATGATCTGTTATCACATCAAAGAATCATGTGTTGTTTTATATCTAACCTCTCAGTATTCATCCAAGTGGGATGAATCCATCCTAGAAGGTTTTAAAAAAATTTAAGTCATAATCACAAGATCAACATACCAGTATAACCAGGATCTCAGACCAACATCATTGATCCTGGTTACAAAAGCCAAATCCTATATTTCAATATAGCCAAAGGAAAGATTATTAAATCTGGGCACATCTCTTAAAAGAGTAGCACCTCGGTATCCATAAATCCTATGGATCCATGCAAAACCATTAGCACACCTATTGTTTTCCAATTATGCTTCAAGAATTAGCAGCTGGTAATTCTACCATAATATTTCTATCAGGGACAGCCATTAGGAAACTAGTTCCTATGCCTCAGACCAACATCATAGGCAGGAGAATTAAAAGAATCTTTCATTTTATCTTGCCAGTATTAATCACAAGCACTATCAGAGCTAGCTAAGCTTAGGAATAGGACCCAATCACTTGTGTGCCAGTTTACAATGGTATCACAAGGACAAGTTCTAATAAGCTAATCCCAATCTTTACTTAGATTTCACAAATAAAAAGGGGAAAGCCACTAAATATCATCTTCCTGAAACCAAATGCCAGGAATCATCATCAATCTCATATATACATCTACAGAAAATCATTAACATATAATGATTATATTCAGTATGTATATTCTCATACAAGCCAACCATTATAAATGCAGTAAGCAATTACTTATAGAACTACTATCAGTATAAACATCTTGACACTGGAAAGTTCTCAGATCAACAACATTTCCAAGTAGGGATTTCGTAGAAACACTAATAGTGGATCATAATAAATTACCACTGGAATAAGTCTGACAAGCCACTAGCATCACCAAAGCCAACTACAAATAATAATCCACAGCAAACAGTCATTCATCATGCTCAAGGATTATCAACACTAGATCCAAATCATCATACATATGATCAACAGAGGGATATGAACCCTAATTAGAACAAGAACCCTAATTAGGATATGAACCCTAATCAGAACTCAGGCACTAGGCAAGGGTAGCCACTAGATGCACACAAAAAGATTCATGATGATAGGATGAACTAAGATCCATAGAGGCAACTTACCCGGGGTCCTCGCTAACGAATTGAAGAGGAAGCAGAAGGGCCGACGTGCTCGCAGCGGCACGGGGAGCACCCAGAGGGTGCTGCAACCCGCACCAGCCACGGCGGCGGCCACCACAGCACACGAACACCGCACACCACCACAGGAGGGTCCATGGCGACGGTGGCAGCACCCAACCCAAAACCTAGGGTTTGGGAACAGGGTGAACCTAGCCACAAGGGAGCTCCAGAATCAAATCGAATCAGACCAGATGGACAAGCATAGTCGCCAACCTTACCCTGCACCACGGTAGTGGCCAGGAAGGGCCACGGCGGCGGGCATCGCCAGCGGTGGCGCCAGAACCCCACGGGGTCGAGGGAGAGGGAGATGACAACGTAGAAGAGACAGAGAGAATGGGCTGGTTGGGCCAAGACCCCTTCAGGGTGTTCTTTTGACTTTGCCCTACTGGGCTACCAGGGCCCAATAAGCCCAACACAGCCAGCCCAATCACCTAAAGCAAATTTAATAAATAGGAAAAGACCAAAATGCCCCTGAACTCAATAAAATTCTAGAAAAAAAGTCCAAAAATTATAAATAAAATATTTTTGGATTCACAAAAATCCAAACTATCCAAATAAATTGAGATATAAAATTTTAGACATATAAATTTTATTAAGAATTTTGTAATTTATATATTCCTTATGGAATTTTACAAAATTATTGAAAGATGATAAAAATAAATAAAAATCACTTTCATCATATATTAATATTGTACTATTTTTAAAAAAAATACTAAACAAATATTTAATAACAATTTTTTATATTTAAGTGATAATTCTTAAAAGAATTATTATATCAATAAAAGTCAAATAAAAGGGAAATAAAATAAAAGAATACAATATTCTATTATAAATATTAAAGATTAATATTTATAAATCCTTTATTGTTAAAAATAATTTTATTAATAATGGGGAGAATGCATATCAAATTAAATGATGCATTACATTACTTTGCATAATCATTTTGCTTCTTTAAATATTGTCCTTACCGGGAAATAATGATGTTTTTGTAGACATAGAAGCTCAAGGTCTAGTGCAAGCATCAGACTTCACTACCTTGCTGTCACATCCCAAAATTTTCCAAATTTTGATATGTGAAAAAAAATTGTTGAAATTTAGGGTGAAAAGAAACTTTTTATTTCTAAATGGAAACTTAAAAACCCATCTTGAACAAACTTTGAATAAAAAGGAACCCAAAAAATTTCAATCAAGTAAAATGCATTCATCAAAGAATGAATCTTGAAATTTAAACACTTGGAAAAGTTAAACCAAAACCCTAAAACCCTAATGGAAGCAAATCATTTCCAAGATCCCTCCAAGACTATAGATTTTATCAATATAAAAATTTGTCAACAAACATTTATAAATGATCAAAATGTCAAATAAAAATATTATAAAACATAGAAATTGGTTTCACTTAATTTGGAGCCATAGATAAAACTTATGAATTAATAAGTTAAAGGAAATATTTTCCAAGGCTAATAAAAGCTCTAAAATCCATACCAATTTGTGAGCAAAATAATCCTAAAGGGATTTAAAATGATAAACAAATATTAAATAAAAATATACAAATTGGAATCACCAATTTTGGATCTATAAATAAAAAGATATGGATTTTATAAGGCAAAGAAAGAAAGAAATAAATAAGGAATAATTAAAAGCCAAATTAAATCTTGGACAAACAAATGTTATGGAATAATAAACGGAATAAAAGATCATTTAAATAAAATCATAAGGACTGAACAATACCTAAACCTTGAATTAAATCCATAAGCAAATGGAATAAAGATAATCCAAATCCAAATAAAATAAGTGGATAAGGTATATTCAAATAGAATTATATGGCATTGGTCAAATTCAATTCTATTTGAATAAATACAAAAGCACTAATAGAAATGATTAATTAAATCATGAGAAAATAATAAATGGGAATTTACCAAAGTGTATTAAAAAGTTATCAAATCAACTTAAAAGAATTATTTGAAAAAAATTATATGGAATTAAAACCATATTTGATTTTGTTTGATTAAAGTCAATTGATCAATTTAAATGATTAATAAATCATATTAAAATACTTTAAATAAATCAAAGTGAATTATTTACACTAATGAATAAATAAAACCTACTGAAAAAGGTTTGATAAAAAGTAGAATTCAAATAAGGGTTGAAAATATAATTAAAATCTTATTTGAATAAAAACAAGTGCCTAACTTAAATAAAATATAAGCCATAAAAGAATAAAAGAATTATTCCTAAAATGGTATTTAAAATACATGTTTAAACAACATTAAAACTTACTGAAAGTTTAGTAAAGATCTGAATTCAAATAGTGTTTGAATTATTTGAACAAAATTCAAAACAGAAAATCTAAATAGAAAAAGAAAAAGGTTTCAGAATAAAAAAAAAGGGGAAACGACCCAGCCCATCTAACCCTAGGCCAACTGGCCCAGCAAGCCCACCCGACTCTCACCCCTCTCCCCCTGGATTTATCTCACCCGCGAATCAACCCTCAACCTCACTGACGCTTGGGACCCACGCCACGTCACCTCGTCGTTTCCACCCGCCCATTGACCTCGCCCCTATTCCCCTCTGTCGTTTCTGGCTATTGATGGCGCACTTGAATTCGCGTAAACGCTGCAGTAATCTCTCCCTGCGACCACGCACATTTAAGAACCTCCCTCTTCCCTCTCTTTCCCCTCAGTCGATGCATCCCAGGAGCCCCTAGGCTGCGCGAATTCCTGCTCGAAGCCCCACTGCTCCGGCAAGCTTCCGCCCCAATTACAGTAAAGCCCGACCACCCCCTTGCGCTTAGTGCATGCTAGCTCACTCCCCATCACCATGCGCACCTGCCAGCACCCTCAGCTTGCTTGCGCGCACACCAGAACGCCAGCGTCGTCTTTGTCCGAGCGCCACCACGAACTACTCTGACTCCGTCGACCTCTTCCCAAAAGTTCTGACCGCACCTCTCCCTCTTGTTGACACTCGTGTAATCAGCATTCACATGCACGTCTAACGAACCCTTTTTCTTGCCTTCCTGAGCTTTGTAGCCTCGTATCCGTCGATGACAGAGCGTGCCCGATGAGAAGCGCAGCTCCAGCGAGCGATTCAGGACAACCCCGTGCGCCCCTCGACAAACGGCAAGTACCTTGAGCTTCACTGTAATCCCGCGAGCACGGTAATCCCCTCCATTTCCTTCCTTGCTTCCTGGTTGCGCCAGACCGCCTCTGACAGAGTCACGTTGCCGCTCACCGTCGCCAAGCGCCGCCAGAACATGGTCGTTGTGCTTTAGTCCGTTAGATCCAGATCGTAGGATGAGGAATAGATGACATAAACGAAGGGGTATGCGCGATCTGATCCGTGCGTTGCCCTTTAGATCCTACGGCCAGTATCGCTTGATCCGTGCGAATCCGTATGGACCAATAAGAACACACCACGTGGGCTGTAGTTTGTTTTAAAAACAAAAAACATGTCTATTAGATGTTAGATTTGAAAAAAATTATAACTTTAAATCTACACGTACAAATTTTACAAATTTTATATCAATGGAATCAGCAAAAAGAGTACTTTCCAACTATGCACTTTGTTTAATGAATTGCTTCTGGAAAATTAGTTTTTTTATAGAAACATGTTTAGGCATATTTGGTGTATAAAATTCATTCTAAAAATGTTTCTAGGGTAAAATCTTTTGTAAATGGATTGTTTTGAACCTACTGACCATAGAAACCAACTTTTGGATTTCAAAATATATTTTGTGATGCTAAGGAGTAAATCTTTGAATTAAAGCACTTCTAGTTAAATAAAAATATTGATTATGGTTTAAAAATGCTTTTGAGTAAAACCTTTGGAAAATGATTTGAATTAAACTCTCTGACCCTAAACACCAAGTTTTAGGATTTAAAAATATATTTGATGAACCCTATAAAATTATTACTTTGCTAAAGGATTAATATCACATGCAATTCATAATATATGATATGATATGGCCTTTCTTATTGTGCTGCCGATCTCCATATTCAAGCACGAACATGATATCCATCATCACCGGCATAGCGTCAAGGTCAATGGTGACGTTTCATGGTTGTCGTCCACCAGCTCCAACTATTACAACTACTTTGAATAGACACGTGGGTCTTAACAGAAATTAAAGACAACCATTTTGCTCCTGCCGGTTGCCAACTTACAATAAGGAACATTGCATACATCAAATATAATCACAATCATGGCCATATCACATCACAGCACACCCCTACAAAACAAAGTTAGACGCCTCTAATTTTCTTTGCATATTTTACGTGGTTTGGGGCTTTCAATAAGTATAGATCTAACTTACGAACAAGAACCACAACGTTGATGTTTGAACTATCAAGTTCCCATTGTAAATTGGATCTATACTATAATGGGAGAGACAGACACCCGCAGAGCCACTTATGCAATACAAGTTGCATGTTAAGCGTGGAGCAAGTCTCATGAACGATGTCATGTAAGGTTAGCCCGGGCCGCTTCATCCCATCATATCGCAAGATGCAAAGTACACGATGTCATGTGATGTAGTCGTACTCTTGCCGATCTCAAGATCGCGTAGACGATCCTTCCGGTGCTGTGTTCCGGCAGCGCTTCCGCAGTCGGTCACACGTTCGGTACTCGAGGAAGACCTTCCTCTCCCTTGTTCCAGCAGGCAGCGGAGGTTGTAGCACTCTCCTCGCGATTCCGGCAGCACGACGGCGTGGTACCGAAAGTAGAGGGGAGATCTCGCAGGGCTTCGCCTTAAGCCGAAGCGAGTATGGTGGACTATGAGAGAGGCCTTGGTGATCTAGGGTTTAGAGGCACCAAGGGAGGAAGCTTGGCCAGCGGCTAGGGCTTGGGGAGAGCCCCAACTCGGCGGCCAGGAGGAAACCCTAGGGCGGCGGCGACTTGTGGTGGTCGGCGGCTAGGGCTAGGGTTTGGGTGGTGTTGGGTGTAGGGAAGAGGGGCAGCCCTGCCCCTCCTTTTATAGGTGGGAGGGCGCGGCCAAGGGGAAGGGAGTCCTCCCCCAAGTCTGCCTCCTTGGCCGACGGGTGGAGGGAGAGGAACTCCTCCCCAAGTAGGTTTCCTACTCTCCCTCCACCAAGCAAAACTGTTGTTTGACTTTTCAAATTGGCGTTTGACTTTTTCAAACTAGAATTTGATTTCTCCCTTTATTTTGCCCAGCCATGATACCTAGTACATGATGCAACCATTCCACATTGTCATGACACATTCATGTACCCTTCCCCTCCGGAGTGCCAGACCTTCTGGAACCTTCTAGAACATTCCCGATGAAAACACCGCAATCATTCCCCAACTCCGAAACAGGACTTTCCTTATATGAATCTTATTCTCCAGACCATTCCGGATCTCCTCGTGATATCCCGGATCCTATCCGAGACTCCGAACAACATTCAGTCTCTTACTCATCATTCCATAACTACTCAAGAACATCGAATCCTTAAGTGTGTCTCCCTACGGTTCGTGAATTATGCGGACATGATCGAGACACTTCTCCGATCAATAACCAATAGAGGAATCTGGAAATTCATATGGCTCCCACATATTTCTACGATTACTTTGCGATCGAATGAACCACTTACATACGATACCAATTTCCCTTTGTCTCATGATAGTTTACTTATCCGAGGTTTTGATCGTCGGTATCTCTGCATACCTAGTTCAACCTCGTTACCGATAAGTACTCTTTTCTCGTTCCCGTGGTATGTGATCCCTTGTGAGCCAGTCAATGCTTGCAAGCTAATTGGATGACATTCCACCGAGAGGGCCCAGAGTATATCTATCCGTCATATGGATGGACAAATCCCATTCTTGATTCATGTGTCTCAACCCATACTTTCCAAACACTCAATGCCACCTTTATAGCCACCCAGTTACGTTGTGATGTTTGATGTCATCAAAGCATCCTTCCGGTGATGGTGATAAGCATGATCTCATGGTCGAAGGAATTAGGTTACTATGTATCAGAAAGCTTATAGCAATTGAACTATTTAAAATGAGTATGTCCACCATACCATTCTCCTAATGATATGATCTTGTTATTAACAACATCTCAAACGTTCATGATCAAGAAACCATGATCATCCAAATCAACAAGCTAGTATTATGAAGAGGCTTTACTAGGGACTCTAATTTAGTTTACAAATCACACAAGTATTAATGTTTCTGTTTAATACTGTTATAGCATGAATATAAACATTTATCATAAACACAAAGATATAATAATAACTACATTTATTATTGCCTCTAGGGCATATCTCCAACAGTCTCCCACTTGCACTAGAGTCAACTAATCTAGATTACATGGTAATATACCGAACACCCAAGGCAGTTTGGTGTTGGTCAAGTTTTGCCCTTGGGAGAGGTTTAGTCAACGGATCCGCCACATTCAGATCTATGTGTACTTTGCAAATCTTTATGTCACCATCTTGTACATGTTCTTGAATAGCGTGAAAACGCAGCTTGATGTGCTTCAGCTTCTTGTGTGACCTTGGTTCTTGCGCATTGTCTATGGCGCCCATGTTATCACAGTAGATAGACATTGGGTACAGCGCACTTGGAACCACACCGATCTCTGTAATGAACTCCTTCATCCATATCGCTTCTTGTGAAGCCTCCGAAGCAGCTATGTATTCTGATTCTGTTGAAGATCTCGCCACAACACTTTGCTTTGCACTCCTCCAGCTAACTGCTACACCATTCAAAGTAAATACGTATCCAGATTGAGATTTAGAATCATCCGGATTGGTGTTCCAACTAGCATCGGTGTAACCATTAACAACGAGTTGTTCATCACCTCCATAAGAAAGAACCATATCCTTAGTTCCTCTCAAGTACTTTAGGATGTTTTTGACCGTTGTCCAATGATCCACTCCTGGATCACTTTGATATCTGCTAGTTAAACTAACAACATATGCAATGTCGGGTCTAGTACATAGCACGGCATACATTAGAGATCCTATGGCTGAGGCATAGGGAGTCTTACTCATTCTTTCTCTATCTTCTGCCGTTGCTGGACTTTGAGTTTTACTCAACGTCGTATTGGGCAACATGGGCAAGAACCCTTTCTTGTTATCTTCCATTCCAAACCTCTTTAGAACTTTGTCCAAATATGTACTTTGTGACAATGATATTAGGCGTCTCGATCTATCTCTATAAATTTTTATGCCTAATATGTAAGCTGCTTCGCCAAGATCTTTCATTGAAAAACTATTATTCAAATATTCCTTGACACTATTAAGAAGGTCTACATCATTCCCAGTCAACAATATGTCATCCACATATAGTATTAAGAATGTTACAGAGCTCCCACTCACTTTCTTGTAAATACAAGCTTCTCCATAAGTTTGTATAAAACCAAAACTTTTGATTACCTTATCAAAATGTTGATTCCAACTTCGGGATGCTTGCTTCAACCCATATATGGACCGTTGAAGTTTGTATACCTTGTTAGCATCTTTAGGATCGACAAAACCTTTGGGTTGCATCATATACAACTCTTCATCAATGTCTCCATTGAGGAACGTCGTTTTGACATCCATCTGCCATATCTCATAATTGTAATATGCAGCGATTGCTAACATAATCCTCACAGACTTTAGCTTCGCTACTGGTGAGAAAGTCTCATCGTAGTCAACTCCTTGAATTTGTCGAAACCCTTTTCCGACAAGTCGAGCTTTATAGACAGTAACATTACCATCAACATCTGTTTTCTTCTTGAAAATCCATTTGTTCTCGACAGCCTTCCGGCCATCCGGTAAGTCCACCAAAGTCCATACTTGGTTTTCGTACATGGATCCAATTTAGGATTTCATGGCGTATTGACATTTATTGGAATCTGGGCTCATCATTGCTTCCTCATATGTCGTAGGGTCATCGGTGTTATCCACCAACATGACACTCATAACGGGATCATACCGATCAGGAGTGGTATGAGTTCTCGTTGACCTGCGAGGTTCTGTAGCAACTTCAACCGAAGTTTCATGATCATCATCATTAGCTTCCTCTATTATTGGTGTATTCGCCACAGGAACTTCTTCCGGTGCTGCGCTACTCGCAAGTTCGAGAGAAGGTTCAACAACCTCGTCAAGTTCTACTTTCCTTCCAATCACTTCTTTCGAGAGAAATTCCTTCTCTAGAAAGGATCCATTCTTGGCAACGAAGATTTTTCCCTCGGATCTATGATATAAGGTATACCCAATAGTTTCCTTCGAGTATCCTATGAAGACGCATTTTTCCGCTTTGGGTTCAAGCTTGTCCGGTTGTAACTTCTTTACATAGGCTTCGTAACCCCTAACTTTAAGGAACGACAATCTAGGTTTCTTCCCAAACCATAATTCATACGGTGTCGTTTCAACGGATTTAGATGGTGCCCTATTTAAAGTGAATGCGGCTGTTTCTAATGCATAACCCCAAAATGATAGCGGTAAATCTATAAGTGACATCATAGAACGAACCATATCTAAGAGAGTTCGATTACGACGTTCGGACACACCATTACGCTGTGGGGTTCCCGGCGGTGTCAATTGTGAAAGTATTCTGCATTTCTTTAAATGCTCGCCAAACTCGTAACTTAGATATTCACCTCCACGATCAGAACATAGAAATTTAATCTTCTTGTTACGTTGATTCTCCACCTCACTTTGAAATTCCTTAAACTTCTCGAAAGTTTCGGACTTATGTTTCATGAAATAGATATACCCATATCTACTCAAGTCATCCGTGAAGGTAAGAACATAACGATAACCACCGCGCAATGCTACACTCATTGGACCACAGACATCGGTACGTATGATTTCCAATAAGTCCGTAGCTCGCTCCATCATACCAGAAAATGGAGTCTTAGTCATTTTACCCATCAGACATGCTTCGCATCTTTCAAGTGATTCGAAATCAAGTGATTCAAGAAGTCCATCAGAATGGAGTTTCTTCATACGCTTCACTCCAATGTGACCAAGACGACAGTGACACATATAGGTCAAGTTATCACTCAATTTCAAACGTTTAGCTTCAATGTTATTAATATGTGTATTTCCACTATCGAGATTCAATAAGAATAGACCATATATCAAAGGTGCATGTGCATAAAACATATTACTCATATAAATCGAACAACCATTATTCTCGAACTTAAACAAGTAACCGTCTCGCAATAAACAAGATCCCGATATAATGTTCATGCTCAACGCAGGCACCAAATAACAATTATTTAAGTATAAAACTAATCCTGATGGTAGATGAAGAGGTAGCATGCCAACCGCGATCACATCAACCTTTGATCCATTTCCAACGCGCATCGTCACCTTGTTCTTCGCTAGCTTCCGTTTATTCTGTAGTACCTGTTTCGAGTTACAAATATGGGCAACCGAACCAGTATCAAATACCCAGGCACTACTATGAGTACTAGTGAGATACACATCAATAACATGTATATCGGATATACCTTTCTTCTTGATGTTGCTGTTCTTCAAATCCGCCAAGTATTTTGGGCAATTCCGCTTCCAGTGACCCTCTCCCTTGCAGTAAAAGCACTCAGTATCAGGCTTAGGTCCAGCCTTGGTCTTCTTCGCCGGTGCGGCAACTTTCTTACCACCCTTCTTAAAGTTTCCCTTTTGCTTAGACTTGCCTTTCTTGAATTTGGTGGTCTTATTGACCAACAACACTTGATGCTCTTTCTTGATCTCCACTTCTACAGATTTCAACATGGAAAGAGTTCTGTCAACGTCTTGTTCATGTTTTGCATATTGCAGTTCATCACAAAGTTCTTGTAACTTGGTGGCAGTGATTGGAGGACACGGTAAATCCCTAAAGCATTAGGAATCACTATACCCAAACTTTGGAGTTTTTTTGCGTGCCTAGACATCTTAAGCACAAGCTCACTGACAGAGCTGCCCTCTTCCATCTTGCAGTTAAAGAACTTTTTAGAAGCCTCATAACTCTCAACTGCCGCGTGAGCCTCAAATATCATTTTGAGTTCACGGACAATATCATGTGGGTCATGGTTCTCAAGCCTTTTCTGAAGCTCCGATTCCAAACCATACAAGATAGCACACTGAACTGTGGAGTACTGATTCTTCCGAGTGAGGTAAACGTTCTTTACTTCCTCGGTAGCATCAGATGCAGGCGGGTCACCCAGCGGTGCATCCAGCACATAGGTCAAATTACCAGCATTGAGGACAATCCTCAAATTGCGTAACCAATCCGCGAAGTTGCTTCCATTGTTTTTCAACTTTTCTTTCTCTAGGAACGCATTAAAATTGATGGTAGGGGCCGCCATTGATCTACAACATATTTGCAATAGTTTAGACTAAGTTTATGACAAATTGAGTTCTAATTAATAGTTAAATTAATCTAGGTGAACTCCCACTCAAAACAATATCCCTCACATTGTTTTAGTGATCACACGAACCAAATCCACCACATCAAAATCGATCATCACGAGAGTTGATGTAGCTTCAATGGCGAACAATCGACATGTTCATCATATCTACTATATGACTCATGCTTTACCTTTCGGTAATCTATGTTCCGAGACCATGTCTGTACATGCTAGGCTCGTCAAGATCAAACCTTAGCTTCCGCATGAGCAAATCTAGCTTGCTCATGTTGTATACACTTGCAGAATCTAACACACCCGATCATCACGTGGTGCTTCGAAACAACAAGCTTTAGCAACGGTGCTTACTAAGGATGAACACTTTAAAACTTGAAATCTATGTGCATGAGGGATCATCTTATAATGCTACCGTCGTTAACTAAGCAATACAAGATGCATAAAGGATTAACATCACATGCAATTCATAATATGTGATATGATATGGCCTTTCTTATTGTGCTTCCGATCTCCATCTTCAAGCACGAACATGATATCCATCATCACCGGCATAGCGTCAAGGTCAATGGCGCCGTTTCATGGTTGTCGTCCACCAGCTCCAACTATTACAACTACTTTGAATAGACACGCGGGTCTTAACAGAAATTAAAGATAACCATTTGGCTCCTGCCGGTTGCCAACTTACAATAAGGAACATTGCATACATCAAATATAATCACAATCATGGCCATATCACATCACAGCACACCCCTGCAAAACAAAGTTAGACGCCTCTAATTTTCTTTGCATATTTTACGTGGTTTGGGGCTTTCAATAAGTATAGATATAACTTACGAACAAGAACCACAACGTTGATGCTTGAACTATCAAGTTCCCATTGTAAATTGGATCTATACTATAATGGGAGAGACAGACACCCGCAGAGCCACTTATGCAATACAAGTTGCATGTTGAGCGTGGAGCAAGTCTCATGAACGATGTCATGTAAGGTTAGCCCGGGCCGCTTCATCCCATCATACCGCAAGATGCAAAGTACACAAGAAGCAATTGATAATAAAAGCACCACCGCCCACAATGACCATTGTGTTCTACTCGTGCAACAGATCTACATATAGACACGACTCTGATACCACTGTAGGGGTTCGTAGCATGGAAAACAAAAAAATTCTACTTCATGCAAACAAACAAGCCAATATCTATCTACTAGATTGTAGCAACGAATCGATAGAGGAACTCACCCTCGAAGATTCCAAAGCGGTTAACAAGAGCAGATTCTCGTGGGTGATGTAGTCGTACTCTTGCCGATCTCATGATCGCGTAGACGATCCTTCCGGCGCTGCGTTCCGGCAGCGCTTCCGCAGTCGGTCACACGTTCGGTACTCGATGAAGACCTTCCTCTCCCTTGTTCCAGCAGGCAGCGGAGGTTGTAGCACTCTCCTCGCGATTCTGGCAGCACGACGGCGTGGTACCGAAAGTAGAGGGGAGATCTCGCAGGGCTTCGCCTTAAGCCGGAGCGAGTATGGTGGACTATGAGAGAGGCCTTGGCGATCTAGGGTTTAGAGGCACCAAGGGAGGAAGCTTGGCTGGCGGCTAGGGCTTGGGGAGAGCCCCAACTCGGCGGCCAGGAGGAAACCCTAGGGCGGCGGCGACTTGTGGTGGCTGGCGGCTAGGGCTACGGTTTGGGTGGTGTTGGGTGTAGGGAAGAGGGGCAGCACTGCCCCTCCTTTTATAGGTGGGATGGCGCGGCCAAGGGGAAGGGAGTCCTCCCCCAAGTCGGCCTCCTTGGCCGGTGGGTGGAGGGAGAGGAACTCCTCCCCAAGTAGGTTTCCTACTCTCCCTCCACCAAGCAAAACTGCTGTTTTACTTTTCAAATTGGCGTTTGACTTTTTCAAACTAGAATTTGATTTCTCCCTTTATTTTGCCCAGCCATGATACCTAGTACATGATGCAACCATTCCACATTGTCATGACACATTCATGTACCCTTCCCCTCCGGAGTGCCGGACCTTCCGGAACCTTCTAGAACATTCCCGATGAAAACACCGGAATCATTCCCCAACTCCGAAACAGGACTTTCCTTATATGAATCTTATTCTCCAGACCATTCCGGATCTCCTCGTGATATCCCGGATCCTATCCGAGACTCCGAACAACATTCAGTATCTTACTCATCATTCCATAACTACTCAACAACATCGAATCCTTAAGTGTGTCACCCTACGGTTCGTGAATTATGCGGACATGATCGAGACACTTCTCCGATCAATAACCAATAGAGGAATCTGCAAATTCATATGGCTCCCACATATTTCTACGATTACTTTGCGATCGAATGAACCACTTACATACGATACCAATTTCCCTTTGTCTCACGATAGTTTACTTATCCGAGGTTTTGATCGTCGGTATCTCTGCATACCTAGTTCAACCTCGTTACCGATAAGTACTCTTTTCTCGTTCCCGTGGTATGTGATCCCTTGTGAGCCAGTCACATGCTTGCAAGCTAATTGGATGGCATTCCACCGAGAGGGCCCAGAGTATATCTATCTGTCATATGGATGGACAAATCCCACTCTTGATTCATGTGTCTCAACCCATACTTTCCGAACACTCAATGCCACCTTTACAGCCACCCAGTTACGGTGTGATGTTTGATGTCATCAAAGCATCCTTCCGGTGATGGTGATAAGCATGATCTCATGGTCGAAGGAATTAGGTTACTATGTATCAAAAAACTTATAGAAATTGAACTATTTAAAATGACTTGATCTTTATGCTACGCTTATCTATAGGAGTATGTCCACCATACCATTATCTAATGATATGATCTTGTTATTAACAACATCTCAAATGTTCATGATCACGAAACCATGATCATCTATTAATCAAAAAGCTAGTATTATGAAGAGGCTTTACTAGGGACTCTAATTTAGTTTACAAATCACACAAGTATTAATGTTTCTAGTTAATACTGTTATAGCATGAATGTAAACATTTATCATAAACACAAAGATATAATAATAACTATATTTATTATTGCCTCTAGGGCATATCTCCAACATATAAATGACCAATAGGTGTTTTATAATGTTTATAACCTATTAGAAACCACTTTTACAAATAAAACAATCTTTGGCATGCTTGCATGCATTGCTTTGTTTTTATTATTCTATGTGAAGAATTGCTTGAATGGTAGACTGAATTTTGTGCCTTGATTGAATTGTAGTGGAATTTGAAGAGTGTGACTATTGAAAGATCAAGGAGTGAACTTATACTCTCTACCAAAAAGGCAAGTGATGCTTCATACTTTTGTCCCATTATTTTCACTATGCATTAGTGATATTTTGAGTAGGACTTGCATGGAATTTTACTAAGTATGCTATGCCATGGGAAATCCTAGCAGATGATGCCTTCGTAGAATTTTCCTAAGTTAAAATTCCTACTACTATCATGCTTAGCCTAGCTAGTAGAAAACAAGGGTGGATTATATTCATGCTATGGAATATTTCTAAGTCTATGACTTGTGTTTTGTTTAATAAAGCAACTAAGTGAATGAATGACCTGGGTGGAATGGTATTGCTTGGATGGATTTTTGTTGAGTGGTTACACAAGGCCAGGGGACTGGTGAACCTTGTGTATCACACTTGTGGAATGCCACCCGGGAACAAAGAGATTTGATATGTCAAATGTTGAGAAGCTTCAAGTGCAGCCACTTGGCATTATGGGCTCTGCCTGGATCATATAGGTTGCAATAACTTAGCCAGATGGACAGTTAGTGGTAGGGGATAATAGGTTTGGAGCGCGTCCATTTTGGTCTAAGGGAAAGCTTCTAAAAGATCTTGTCTCCATGCATGTGGAGTCTTCTAGGGAAAGTGCACCACCTCTGCAGAGTGTAAAATGTAAGTACTTAGTCGTGTCCCCGGAAATGGACAATTTGAGCATCAAGACATGGAAGCTATCAAGAATCTCCTCATCCCAATTTCTAAGTTAAAAACTTGTGGTTGAACAATGGTTAAGGGATCACCAATGTCTATTGGTAGATGCCTTGGGAGATTTTGACAAATAAAAACTTAGAGTTTTCAAATGATAAGGAAAATCTATTTTGAGCAAAGCAAGCCTAAGCTCCACTTAGCCAAATGCATATAGATGATAGACTCCACTATACTACCATAGTATCACTTGCCAATAAAATTCAAATGTATTGACCCTTGTGGTTGTAACTTATTATGTTGCAGGTTTGTTTGATGTTAGTAAAGTGTGTTGATTAGGATTACAAGTCTACACCCAACATGATTGCATGTGGAACTTCAAAGATGAAGGACTCCATGCTATAGTTATTTCTGCTACATTGTAATGAGATAGCCAAATGAGCTATGTAATATGTAATGAATTATTTTATTCTTGGTTATAAAGTTGTATTATGATCTTTCTTTCTTGATATTACATCTTAACTGTGGATTCTAGCTATTGATCTAGGGACTAGCATTGTAAACACAGGGATCTCTACCTTATTAAAGGTTGGGACCTTTACACTTGCCATCACAAGGCAAGTTCATCACTTGCTCATGTCCTTTGAAGAGTCTTTATCAAAGTATTTGTAAATTGTGTGTTATCATCTATACTATAGAAAAAGAAAACACTATTTTCTCAAGATACTAAATCATAGATATCATCCTAAGTGATGATATGATGGAGCAATAGAACTTAGAGTTCTACTTGCACTAATGATGAACAATTAAGAATTAATAACCCATGACATCAGTGATTCTAGCGTCGTATATTACGCGTTAACCATGAGATTTGGAATGGGACAGAGAAGTCAGCTGTATCCTTTTCATCTTGTATGGAGGCAAGACGACCTTAACGTGACGTTGTGATTCCTTGTGTGGATCCAACATACGGGTGGGCACCCTTACGCCCCACACTTTTGGTGTCTCTATTATCTATGAATGGTGTTTAGGGAGATAGTTCATGTAAATGGTACTAATCCGGGCATCACTAGGTCATAGAGTCTTCAGAAACTCATCAGGGTTTTAGCCTACCCGAAAGGGGGCTTAACGAAGGTGATCTAGCCGAAGGATCGTGCAGCCATATGAGGTCGCGGAGAGGGCAGTGATTAGCTTGGACCAACTACTGTGGCCCACATCATTGAATTGTGGACGAGAAAGAACGCCCGGTTGTGCAACAAGTAGTTGATCTCTCATGGGAAAAGTAACGCACCTCTGCAGAGTGTAAGAACTGTAACTTGTTACTCCCTGTTCCGGGAAGGAGCTACGAACGCGGCAGGAAAGGAACTCCATGAAAGTTCTAGTCAACCTGTGAAGGCTGATGGTCATAGATTTTATAATAAAAACAATCTTTGAAGAAAGATTTACGAAAATTGCATAACGCCAAGGACTGATAGTCCGAGGTGGTAGATAGAGCATCAAACTTCCTACCTTGCATATAATGAACTTGTTGGGTAACGCTGTTACTCATCCTTTCCTTTGAATCCTTGCTTAGACTCTGAGAATCCCGAAGGTACTCCAATGTACGCATCTGAGAATCAAGAGGAGGTCTTCTATGAAGAGCCCAACTTGTACGGAGCCGTAGAAGGGGAGGATTACGACATCGTCTACGGAGGAGAGTTCCAAGAGTCTGAATAATTACTATAGTTCCAGTAGCCACTTGAGCCGAGCAACATGAACATTATATAGCAATAAGTTGTTGAGCTCAATTTGGAGTTTAAGTTTTAAATTTGAAACTCCCGCTGAAACACTTATATTTTGGTTTGTAAGTTGAATCTTTTGGAAGTCTTGAACTTCCGCTATTGTAATAATAATAACGTGTGTATGTTTGTATTATGGACCCGCAATTTTCTGTTGTACCACTCTGAGGGATGTGATATTTACAGAACGGTGTTGTGTGGATGTCATGTCAACGACTATAGTGTACTACACATGCAGTGGTATGCTGGGTCACCGCAGTTGGTATCAGAGCAAATTGCTTTGACCATAGGTTGGAAACCTAGTAAAGGGTATTACCTGTAGGAAAGCTTAGCAACAATAAAGAATTCTCTAAAAGTAATATAATGGGTATTCAAATGAGGATATTCCGTTATATGTTTTAGTGCGATAATTCTTTGTTATAATGCAATATATTAATGGTTACTAATTAAAACTATTTTTCTGATATACAGAGTTATGGCACCAAAGTTTCCAAAACAGACTTGGGTAAGGAAAGAGGACACTCTTGATGATTATCAAGGGTCATTCACAGACCAACTTCGTCAACTTTTAAAGATCTTTAGTTGTCCAACTAGAATTTCAGTGAACACTATCACTTACCTTGATGGCCGGATGTTATCCAAGTATCGTGTGAGTTCCAACTTCCAGAGGAGCTTGGATTATATCACGATCTACCTATAGGTGAAGGTAGGAGTCACTTAGCAGCATATCATGTTGCTGTTGTGGAGGCGATACCTAATATCCGGGAGCATAAAACCAAGGAGTTAGAAGGTAGTACATTTTCAGTGATACCTCATGATTCTATAGACTCGGAGCCTATACCGGATCATCTTACTTTGGTTAAGAAGCATCCTAAGTTAGCTTCCAAGTTTATGGATAGATACCGAACACTCGTTGTGTCTTTTTACAAGACACGTCCAGTGATTGTTGAAGATAAAAATGATATGTTAGAGGATCTAACTGATCCGGAAAGGAGGAAGCAGTTAGCATTCCAGTTAGAGAAGGAAGCAGGTAGTAGCGCAACACCTATCTTTAAGGATATACCTATAGATCCTGAATCTTTTATACCATATCCTTATTCACCAAGACCTGAACCTATACATGATCCTACTATGGATATGAGGTATGCAGTACCACAGGGCTCAGAGGATGGTTCTGACTCAGAACTTCCTATTGAGAATTCGGATGGTTGGAGAATGGGATCATATGAAGGATCTCATGAACACCAGATGTCCACAGATGGTTCTGACAGAAATGTTGGACAATCTAGCTGGATGGGTGCAAGGATTAACCCTAGCAACAGTAGTAGAAATACCATTTCAATAGATAATCAGGATGAAGAAGAAGATCCTGAGGAGAGAGTGTTTGAATCATCAACATCTTCTCAAAACCCAGGGAATATACATTATCCAGTGTTTAACTATCTTGCCCAAAGGAGCACCTGGGAAGCAGCAGGATCTGCGTATCCTGTTGATAACTCAAGGAATGAAGCTTAGGAGATGCAGGCGGGAGATAATGTTGAATATGTCTCTAAAGACTTTTCAGCTGAGTTGGAGGGAGTCAATGCGCTCAGGTTGAGTAATGACTCAAGTCCTGACACTTCAGATATAGAGTATGTTCCTTCTGGAAGGCCATTTGTTCCACAAACTATGCGACGAACAACACGTCATCACGGTTGGACATCAGGCATGTATGATGAGCGTAGTTACTACTAGAAGGAGGCAACTAGTTAGTGATATCGAGTACCGTGTACTATACTCAAAGAAATAAGATAGTGTGATGAATAAGGTAGTTTGTGATTATACCTATATGGTGTATGTTGTAATGACTTTGTATTATTATGATATTATGTATAATATGTGAAATGCATATTTGGATTTTCTTTGGATTTTCATTGTGTGACTAGTTCTGTGCGTAAAGTCGAGCTTAGAACACATGTGCATGATGTAACTATGAGTATTCGCTTTATGTTGCAGGACTAGAGGGTCATGGATATGGGTGTAGAAAGCGAAACTGAGCAGCAGCGGATGGAGCGAGAGGCCAAAGATAAGGCCGATGCAGATGTAGCAAATCAAGGAGCATTAACACCACCACCACCAATGAGGCCGTTAATGGAGCAGAACTTTATGCAGTGCATGCAAATGATGCAAGAGACCCAGAACAAGTTCATGGAGGAGTTGCTGGGACGAGCAAATCAGAGGGCACCTGAAGGTGGAGGAGTGAGTCTATCTGATTTCAAGAATGCAATGCCGTTACCTTTTGCATCATCTCCTGAACCAATGGATGCAGAAGATTGGCTAGCAGATACAGAAAGAAAGCTGAAGATTGTAGGTTGCAATGAGGAGGAGAAATTGAGGTATGCAACTCATCTTCTGACAGGACCTGCACCATCTTGGTGGGAAAATTAGTTGGCCATGCAACAACCAGGAAGGGAGTATTCCTGGGAAGAGTTTAAACAGATATTCCGTGAATATCATGTTCCGGAGAGTGTTATGGAATTGAAGCAGAGAGAATTTGAGGAGCTGCAGCAGGGATATACAAGTGTTATGAAGTATATCCGGGAGTTTAGTCAACTATCTCGTTATGCTGAGGAAGAGGTTAACACGGAGGAAAAGAGGAAGAAGCATTTTCTGCGTGGATTAAATCCATTTGTGAAGATGCAATTGAGGTTGGCTAATAAGCAAACTTATCAGCAGTTGCTAGATGCAGCTATTACCTTCGAAGATGACTACAAGAATGTCCAAGAGGATAGAAGGAAGAGAGCTAAGAAGGAAACCAAGAGTATACAAGCGAGCAAGACCAAGCCTAATCTAGAATTAAAAACAAGGAATATGCCCTATAACAACAACAATCCCAATCGGAGTGCAAATCCAAATGCAAAGAATATTATATGTCACAATTGCAAACTCCCAGGGCAATCCCAGGGCATATTAGTAGGGATTGCCCGAAACCAGTAATTGTATGTCATGCTTGTGGTCAGAGAGGTCACATCAAGCCCAATTGTCCAAGTAAACCACAAGGTGGTTGGCCGGCTCGAGATGGAAGGCAAGCCAAAGGAGGAAATGGACAGCCCAAGAAAGGAGGAAATAATGGCAAGAACAACAATGGTAAGAGGAACAGACCTACCGGGAAACTGAAATGTGCAACCCTCGAGGAGGTGGATAATTCGGAGCATGCAGTGATAGGTACGCTCAATATCCTTACCAATCCCGGCAAAGTTCTATTTGATACTGGTGTAACTACTTCATTTATTTCTGAAGAATTCTGTGATAAGTTCGGGATTAGAAGGGCAACGTTAGAAAACCCTATGTCCGTAGTTACGGCAGGGGAAATGTGATTGTACGCCACATCAAACAATATCAGGTTATCTCGATCTATGGTTGTACATATTTCGCAGACCTTTATGTGATTCCTTTGAAGGGAAATGCACTAGTGCTAGGGATGGACTGGATGATGGAACACGGAGCTCAGATAAATTGTGAGGAGAAAACTGTCTCAATCAGAACTCCAAGTGGAGCAAGGATAGTTTACCAAGCAGATAAGCACGGTCATATTATGGTGGATCCGCAGTTGAACTCAATGAAAGAGGTCAAATTGGAAGATATTCCTATATTAAATGAGTTTCAAGATGTTTTTCCAGCAGAGCTACTGGTAATGCCACCAGATCGGGAGATAGAGTTCACTATTGATCTAATTCCTAGTACAACACCAATAGCTGAAGCACCATATAAGATGGGACCTAAAGAGTTAAAAGAACTCAAAGAGCAAATTGACGAGTCAGCTCGAAAAGGATTTATTCAGGAAAGCGTATCTCCATGGGAACACCAGTAATCTTTGTGGATAAGAGAGATGGTGGTAGAAGGATGTGTGGAGATTATAGAAATCTGAACAACGTTACTATCAAGAATAAGTATCCTTTACCAAGGATCCAAGATTTGTTTGATCAAGTGAAAGGAGCTGGAGTATTTTCAAAGATCGACCTAAGATCTGGATACCATCAAATCAAAATCAAACCAGAAGATGTTCCAAAGACAGCATTTGTCTCAAGATATGAACACCATGAGTATCTGGTAGTACCATTTGGTTTGACCAATGCACCTGCAATATTCATGAATTTGATGAACAAAATCTTCATGCCATATCTGGATAAATTCGCCATAGTCTTTATTGATGATATTCTGATATATTCCAAGGATAAGGAAGAGCATGCCGATCATTTGAGAATAGCATTGCAGACTCTAAGGGAGCATAAACTTTATGCGAAGTTCAGTAAGTGTGAATTTTGGCTAGATAAGGTAGAATTCCTCGGTCATGTGATCAGTAAAGATGGAATTGTTGTAAATCCATCTAAAGTTCAGTCAATACTAGAGTGGACTGCACCAACCAATGTGAAGCAAATTCGAGATTTCTTAGGAATGGCTGGTTATTATCGGAGATTCATTGAAGGTTTCTCCAAAATAGCTGGACCAATGACCAAATTTCTAAGAAAGAATACACCATTCAATTGGGATGAGAAATGTGAAGCAAGTTTTCAGGAGTTGAAAACCAGGTTAACCACAGCTCCAATCTTAGCAGTTCCTGAAACAAGGAAGGACTTCACGGTATATTGTGATGCATCTAAAGAAGATTTAGGTTGTGTATTAATGCAAGATCGGAAAGTCATTGCTTATGGTTCAAGACAACTAAAACCACATGAAGTCAACTATCCAACTCATGATTTAGAGTTAGCAGCAGTAGTTTTTGCGCTAAAAGGATGGAGGCATTGTAACACCACGGTTCTGAAAAGACCGTAGCTTCTATGTGACATGCCAATCCCTGGATCGGTTCATTGGCTCACAAAAGAATAAGATGAATAACATAGTAAAATATCCGTGTATCATAAATAACGAAGATCTAGAGTATCATTATTACAATAAAAGCTTAGCTCAAGGCTAGCTCAATGTTATTCAAGTAGCAACATAAATATAGTAAATCCTCCATTCTTCAAATTGCCCACAAGTGAACAAGTGCCGAGTGGAGTACCGTGGCCTAAATCGATTACTCAGAATCAGAATATCCTGCAACATGAAACGTAGCAGCCCCGAAGGGACAATACATGGAATGTATGGCAAGTAGAGCTATTAAAGGAGACAATAGTGCTAACATCTACATGCATATTTGGCAAGTGGAGCTGTGGCTAGCTTGCATTTGCAAATACCTTTGTCCTACTTTCATAAACAGTTTTTGATTTTCTTTGAAAAGATCCCAATTAAGTTATCCCAACAACATTAAAGCAATTATGAAATTGGAATGAGCGAGAAACATGTCATGGAATCAATATCAAGCAACTCAGATGTCCATAACCAGGGACACGACTAATCGATTAGATTATACACCCTGCAGGGGTTAGTACACTTTACCCATGTGACTTGGCCAGGCCAGATCGTACCATCACTCTCATTTTGTGTGATGATAGGGAGAAGTCCAAGAAGGGACCGTTCGGGAAGTAGCTCCCCAAACCCGACACGCACCGGTCCAACCTACCAAAATTCTACATCTCTGGATACGTGGGTTCGAGTTACCACAACCTACTGAGTCCAACCAACCGTCCATTCCATTATTGGCACATGGTTGTACACGTAAGCTACAAAATAAAGAGGCCAATCATTCTCTCTTGATACCTGGGTGCCTTTCCGCAATGATACCACCAAAAATTATCAATCCCATCACACCCAGGAGGTTCACTGATTAAGTTGTTTTTAGTTTTCACAAACCAACACATTTAGACACAACTATCAATGATATACCCAGCCCGCATTCATCATAGCATGACTAAGCACATCTACCAACGGTGGCTCAACTACAGGAAAGCCCTAACACAAAATGGAACATAGCATAGCGATAGTAATATCCTACACATGCATCTACAAAATACACAACAATGCATTGAAAATAGCAGGACAACATCATGAACAAGGTAGCATCTACTTGCCTTGGCTGTAGCGGTCGAAAGAACAATCCACACACGAGCAAGTGTTGCACTTGTCACAATCTACACGATACAATTGCAATCATAAACCAACCATCCACAATCATATGCAAACAAAGATGATGCAAGATGCATACATGACAAGTGGAATAACGCTACAGCAGCATCAAATAATCTTATTCAGTATAACTATTGTATGCATGCATGGAAATTATTTTGAGTGCAAAGAAAACAAAGTATGCAATTTATAATGCTCAAATAATAGAGCTAGAAACTAAATAATTAGCCACTGCTAACATATTGTTTGTAAAATCTTGGAAAATTTCCACTTCATAGGAAACTCTTAATAGAAACAGTACCAATTGGAATTTCTCAAAAAGGATTTATATAACTCCCTGAGTAATTAAAATACTGCAGTAATCTTTTAAATAGATTCTGCAAAATCCACTACTGTAAGCCTAACTTTTTAATTCACTATAAGATTCCCCGTGTTCTACTGATTCCAAGGACATCTTATTTGCAATTTTTGGAGTTACAGAACTTATTCTATGAATTAATTACTCTAAAAAGGGCATTAACTCATTTAATTATTCAGGACAAAACCTTGCTGTAAAAGTGTAAAAGAATTGTACAGCAAGATTCTACGTGAGTCACTGAATCTACACATATTTTATTTGCAATTTTTGGCCTAGTAGATTAATTTCTATGATTTTTACAAGTTTCAGCTATCTTCTGCCAATTTAAATCTAATTAAAATACACAGTCAAAGTTTGACTGGTCTGACCGCGCTGACGTGGCACGCTGACCAGTCAGCGGTCAGCGTGGTCGGTCAACGGCCCATCTGGGCCGTCCGTTCCATATCGGAGGGCAGGGGAAGGCAGGCGGCGAGGTGCTCACCTGAGCGGACGACGGCGGCGGTGGGGGTCTCCGGCGGCGATGGATGGTGGGACGGCGTCGGGGGCGTCGGGGTCGCGGTCGTCGGCATGGAGGAGGCGGCTGGCGTGCGCGGGGGGCGACGGCGGTGGGCGATTGGAGCTCGGTGGCGGCGTCGGCGAGCACGGGCGGCGTCGAGCGGGGCCTGCGAGGGAGAGGGGGGAAACGGTCAGAGGGAGGCGGCGGCGAGCTCGCGGGGCAAGGGAGGGGCGAGGCGCGGCGGCGGCGGCGAGCTCACCGAGAGCGGACGGCGGTGGTGGCGGTTAGCTCCAGCGAGCAATTGCTCGTCGGTGGCGGCGCGAGACGAGCTAGGGTTCGAGAGGGGGGTAGGGTCGAGGCCAGGGGCTTTAGGGGGCGGCTTGGGCGAGTTGGTTGCGGAAATCGCGGCGGCGGCGGACGCTGTCCGCGTCGGACACGGCGGCGGCGGCGCGCTGACAGGTGGGGCCCACCTGTCAGTGGCTGGCGGCGGCTGGCGAGCGGCGCTTAGTGCGCGCCGCGCGGGCGTGCTGCTACTGCTGGCTGCTGCGCGGGCTGCAGCGGCTGGGCCTGGGCCGCGGGCAGGCCGCTGGCTGCTGCGCGCTCTCTTTTTTTATTCCTTTTCTTTTTCTCAGATGACTTTCTAACTGAATTTTTGACAGAAACTGTATAGATTTTTAGTCAAAATTCAGATTTGCGTAATTTTTGCTACGGATCTCCGAATTGAGTGAATCAAAGTGCTACGGGTTCGTGGCGGAACCCTCTATGCACCTGAGCAATCCATACACCCAAAATATATAGTTTTTGACAAAGGCATGGTAAAACCAAGCGTTCAAGTGTAGGTGTCAAAATGCAAATGCAAGTGGTTTGCTTTGCCAAAATCTTTTCAAACTGAAATTTTCCAAGGATGATCATGATGCAATGCCATGAATGTTATGCGGTACCAAATCTAAAATTTGGGATGTGATAGGCGTTTTCTTTATGGATCCTGATGTGAGTTATACACTGACCATAAAAGTCTCAAATATTTCTTCACTCAAAAAGAGTTGAATATGAGACAGAAGCGTTGGTTGGAACAAATCAAAGATTATGATTTAACAATCAACTATACCCCAGGGAAAGCAAATGTTGTAGCTGATGTTTTAAGCAAAAAGAGTGCAGATATTCAGCCTAGTAATCGGGAGCTACCACAAGAGTTACAAATGGACTTGGAAAGATTAGAGCTTCAATTCATCAGAACAGAGGTTCTTGGAGGATTAGCTACTATGCAGGTAGTTGCAGAGCAGGACAGTGATCTTAAGCAAGAATTTTTTAGACATCAAGCAGAAGATCCTTTTATTGCTGAGGAAATTCGGAGGATATCTCAAGGTTAAAAATCCATTTTTCGCCTTGGAGAATATGAGTCCTTATGGTTTCAAGACCGTCTTTGTGTTCCAGACTGAGATTAGAAATGTCATAGTCAGAGAAGCACATGAAACCCCTTATTCTATATATCCAGGAAGTACTAAAATGTATATGGATTTGAAAGAACTATTCTGGTGGAATAATATGAAAAGAGATATTGCTAAATATGTATATGAATACCATACTTGCCAAAGGGTGAAGGCTGAACATCAAAGTCCAGCAGGACCATTACAACCTTTGGAAATTCCTGAATGGAAGTGGGAGGAAATAGGTATGGACTTCATCACAGGATTTCCCATGACACCTAAACGGAAGGATATGATATGGGTAATTGTGGAAAGACTCACTAAGAGTGCACATTTTATTCCGGTAGATCAGAAAGATAATGCCGAGAAGCTAGTTGAAGTTTACCTCAAAGAGATTGTAAGTAAGCATGGAGTAACCAAAAAGATCATAACTGATAGGGGATCGGTGTTTACTTCAGCATTTTGGAAGCAATTGCATGAAGCACTTGGTTCAAAGTTAGATTTCAGCACAACATATCATCCTGAGATAGGAGGTTAAACTGAAAGAACAAATCAAATACTAGAAGACATGTTAATGTTGGAATTATGACCTAGAGGCAATAATAAAGATGTTATTATTATAATTCTTGTTCATGATAATGTTTATATTCCATGCTAGAATTGTATTAAGCGGAAACTTTAATACTTGTGTGGTTTGTGAACAACACCGTGTCCCTAGTACGCCTCTATGGACTAGCTCATTGATTAATGATGGTTAAGGTTTCCTAATCATGGACATGAGTTGTCGATTAATAATGAGATCATATCATTGGGAGAATGATGTGATGGACACACCCAAACTAAGCGAAGCAATTAGATCGTGTCATCGTGTTCATCTTTGCGAAGCTTTTCTTATGTCAAATATTGTATTCCTTAGACCATGAGATAATACAACTCCCTGGTATCGGAAGAAAGCTTTGAGGTCATCAAACGTCATCCTATGAGAGGGTGATCATAAAGGTGTCTCTCAGGTGATCGGAAAGTACCTGTTGGGTTGTATGTATCGAGATGGGATTTGTCCCTCCCAAGTCGGAGAGATATACTTCGGGCCCACTCGGTAATAGATATCAACACCGCTTGCAAGCATGTGGTTAAGGAGTTAATCATGAAGTGATATCGGATTACGGAACGAGTAAAGTACTTGCTGTGAACGAGATTGAACTAGGTATGACGGTACCGACGATCAAATCTCGGGCAAGTAAAATATCGCGAGACGAAGGGAATATATATATATGGGATTGTTTGAATCCTGGCATCGTGGTTCATTCGATATGATCATCGATGAATGTGTAGGAGTCAATATGGGTTTCCAGACCCCGCTGTTGATTATTGATAGAAGATCATGTCTGCATGTTCTCGAACCCGAAGAGTCACACACTTAACGTGTCTCGACGCTAGGATAGATTGGATAATTGGCTTATGAGTTTTTGTTCGGAGTCTCGGATGGGATCCCGGATATCACGAGAGGTTCCGGAATGGTCCGGAGAATAAGATTCATATAAGGCAGTGCAGTTTTTGGAGTTCGGAATTGTTCCGGGTTAATCGGTATTGTACCGGAAGCTTCTAGAACCTTCCGGAGGGGTACCAACGTGGTCCCACCTGTTGGGAGGGGGCATGGGCCTATGAGGGAGTGCCCTGGCCGCATTGGTCCAGGGGCACAAGGCCCCATAGGGCCCAGCCGGCCAACCAAGGGATAAACCCTAATTGGAGCTTCTAGAAGGGGGGGGTTTCCTTGCCCCCCACTCCTCCCTCCTTTGGCCGCCGGCCTAGGGCTTGGGGGAGGGGTTAGGGCTGGCTCCCACCCCTCTATATATAGAGGGCAGGGGCGCACCACCCCCCCCACACCTTCCCCTCAAGCCTAGTCGCCCTGCTGCCCTCCTCTCTCTCTCCCTCCCGACTGCGTGTAGGCGAAGCCCTGCTGCAGAAACTCTCCACCACATACACCGCGCCGTCGCGTTGTAGATCCAATCCGTCTCTCCACCATACTTTCTGGACCAAGGAAGGAGGAGACGTCGAGGTGCTACACGTGTGCATCTCCCGGAGGCATCGCCACTTGCGGTGCTAGATCGGATCGGATCGCGAGGAGGAGAAGCGAGTACGACTACATCACCCACGTTCCGACGAACGTTCCGCTGTGCGAATCTTCAAGGGTATGAAGATCTAATCCAATCTCTCTCGTTGTTTGCATCTCCTAGATTAGATCTTGGCTTCCCTCTGTTCGCATCCTTAGAAAATTTTGATTTACTATGCCGCGAAACCCTTCAGTGGTATCAGAGCCAGGTTTATGTGTAGATGTGTTTCACGAGTAGAACGCAACATGGTTGTTGCGGGCGTTGATGTTTTCTATTGCAAGCCTCTTGTTTGTGCTCTTCTTATGACGCGGGATAGTGAGATTGAAGCGGTCCAGGCCAACCTTACGTGACATCGTTCGCGAGACCGGCTCCGCACTTGACGTGTGGCTTGTTCCACACATGCGGCTGGTGGATGCCAGTTTCTCTCACTATAGTTTTCATGGGATTAACACCGGAGTTTGGCAACCATAATATCACCGTTGTGGCTTTCCGTAGGTAAGAATCGTTCTTAGCTTGCTACTCCCATAAGCCACGTAAAACATGCAACAACAAAGTAGAGGCGTCTAACTTGTTTTTGCAGGGAGTGTTTTCTGTGATATGGTATGGCCCAAGATGTGATGTGTATAATGTATGCGATGACCATGTTTTGTAATGTTTCACGACTTGCATGTCGATGAGTACACAACCGGCAGGAGCCATATGGCTGTCTTTATAATTGTGTATGACCTGTGTGACAACTTCTTATACGCCATGTAATAGTTTCACTTTATCGCTAAGTAGTTAGCAATAGTTGTAGTTGCTATTCGTGGTGGAGGCAATCATGGTGGAGTGATGGATATCATGCCGGCACGCACAAGATGGAGATCATTGCGCGAAGATTGGTTATACCATGTCACATAAAGTTATATGCATGTGATGTTTATCCTTTTATGTATCTTATTATGCTTAGATCGCGACGGTAGCATTATAAGATGATTCCTCACTTAAAGATCAAGATAAAAACTGTGTTCTCCCCAAGTATGCACCATTGCGAAAGTTTGTCGTGTCCAAGCATCACGTGATGATCGGGTGCTATAGACTCTACGTTCACATACAACGGGTGCAAGCCAGTTTTGCACACGCGGAAATACTTGGGTCTAACTTGACGAGCCTAGCATGTACAGACATGGCCTCGGAACACATGAACTGAAAGGTTAAGCATGAGTCATATGAATGATATGATCGACACTTCATTGTCCACCATTGAAGCCACATCTCTTCTCGTGAAGATCGGATTAGGTGTGGTGAATTTGGATCGTGTTCACTAAACAACTTGCGGGATGTTGAATTTAGTGGGAGTTCATCTAGTGATTTGATTAAAAGTTGAACTAGTTATCATGAACATAGTCTAATTTGTACTTGCAAATATTGTAGATCAAATGGCTAAGTCCAACTTCAACTTCAACGTTTTTGCTGAGAAGGAAAATCTTAGAAACAATGGGTCTAACTTCACCAATTGGTTCCGCAATCTGAGAATCATTCTCTCTAGCGGTCAAAAGGACTATGTCCTTGAGAGTGCGTTAGGTGACGCCCCTGCTGCTACTGCGCCGGCTGATGAGAAAGCTGTCTATCAGTCGCGCAAAGATGATTATGGTGTGATTAAGAGCACCATGTTGTTTGCTATGGAATCGGACCTTCAAAATCGTTTTGAAGACTATCTCGGGCCCTTTGAGATTCTCGAGGAGCTGAAAACCATGTTTCAGACTCAGGCCCGTTCTGAGAGATATGAGATCTCTGAGAAGTTCTTTAACTGCAAGATGGAGGAAGGGAGTTCCGTTAGTGAGCATGCCATTAAGATGTCGGGCTACACTCAACGCCTTGAGCAACTGGACTGCAAGATTCCAGAGGAGCTCAAGATTGACAGGGTTCTGCAATCACTCCCTCCTAGCTACAAAAGTTTTGTAGTGACTCACAATCAGATTGGTTCCACTGATACAATCACCGAGCTCTTCGCAAAGCTGAAGGCTGCGGAGGTGGACATCAAAAAGGATAATCATGTGTTGATGGTCAACAAGCCCCCCACCTTTAAGAAAGGTAAGGGTGCAAAGAAGCCCTTCAAGAAAGGCGGCGGCAAGCGCGTTGCCCTGCTGAGAAGAAGCTCAAGTCTGGTCCTAAGCCGGACACTGAGTGCTTCTATTGCAAGGACAAGGGTCACTGGAAGCGCAACTATCCGAAGTACTTAGCGGACAAGAAGGCTGGCACCATCAAAGGTATATTTGATATACATGTTATTGATGTTTTCCTTACTAGCCCTCGTTGTAGTGCCTGGGTATTTGATACTGGTTCAGTTGCTAATATTTGTAACTCGAAACAGGAGCTACGGAATAGACGGCGACTTGCGAGGGATGAGGTGACGATGCGCGTTAGCAACGGATCAAGAGTTGATGTGATGGCCGTCGGCACGCTCTCCTTAGTTTTACCTTCGGGATTAGTTTTAAACCTTAATAAATGTTATTATGTGCCTGCGTTGAGCATGAACATTATTTCTGGATCTTGTTTATTGCAAGACGGTTATTCATTTAAATCGGAGAATAATGGTTGTTCTATTTATATGAGCAACATCTTTTATGGTCATGCACCTATTGTGAATGGTTTATTTCTTCTAAATCTCGAAAGGGATGAAACACACATCCATAACATTGAAGCTAAGAGATGCAAAGTAGATAGTGATAATACTACTTATTTGTGGCACTGTCGTCTAGGTCATATTGGTGTAAAGCGCATGAAGAAACTCCAATCTGATGGACTTTTGGAGTCTCTTGATTTTGAATCATTTGACACATGCGAACCATGCCTCATGGGCAAGATGATCAAAACCCCGTTCTCCGGTATGATGGAGCGAGCAACGGACTTATTAGAAATCATACATACCGATGTATGCGGACCGATGAGTGTTTCGACGCACGGTGGATATCGCTATTTTCTCACTTTTACCGATGACTTGAGTAGATATGGGTATATCTATTTAATGAAACATAAATCTGAAACATTTGAAAAGTTCAAGGAATTTCAGAATGAAGTGGAGAACCATCATAACAGAAAGATTAAATTTCTACGATCCGATCGTGGAGGTGAATATTTGAGTTATGATTTTCTCACGCATCTTAAAGCAAGCGGAATCGTTTCGCAACTCACGCCACCCGGAACACCACAACGCAATGGTGTGTCTGAACGCCGGAATCGAACCCTATTAGATATGGTCCGATCAATGATGTCTCTTACTGATTTGCCGTTATCATTTTGGGGTTATGCATTAGAAATCGCTGCATTCACTTTAAATAGGGCACCATCTAAATCCGTTGAGATGACACCGTATGAACTGTGGTTTGGTGCTAAACCTAAGTTGTCGTTTCTTAAAGTTTGGGGATGCGAAGCTTACGTCAAGAAGTTGATGCCGGACAAGCTCGAACCCAAAGCGGAGAAATGCGTCTTCATAGGATACCCTAAGGAAACTATTGGGTATACCTTCTATCACAGAACCGAAGGCAAAGTGTTTATCGCAAAGAACGGTTCCTTTCTGGAGAAGGAGTTTCTCTCGAAAGAAGTGAGTGGGAGGAAAGTAGAGCTAGACGAGGTTATTGAACCTTCTTTTGAATTGGAGAGTAGCGCAGCACCTGAAATTGTTCCAGTGCCGCCTGCACCAACAATAGAGGAAGCTAATGACAAGGATCATGAAGCTTCGGACGATGCTGCTACTGAACGTCGCAGGTCGACAAGGTCGCGTGCCCCTCCTGAGTGGTACGGCAACCCTGTCTTGACTGTCTTGTTGGTAGAAGACAGTGAACCTACGAACTATGAGGAAGCGATGATGAGCCCAGACTCTGAGAAATGGCTAGAGGCCATGAAATTCGAATTGGGATCCATGAGCGAAAACCAAGTATGGACTTTGGTGGACCCTCCTAGCGACCGAAAGGCCGTTGAGTGCAAATGGATCTTCAAGAAGAAAACGGACGCGGATGGTAATGTTACTGTCTATAAAGCACGGCTTGTCGCGAAAGGTTTTCGACAAGTTCAAGGTGTTGACTACGATGAGACTTTCTCTCCCGTAGCGATGTTTAAGTCCATTTGGATTTTATTAGCAATTGCTGCGTTTCATGATTATGAAATATGGCAGATGGATGTCAAGACTGCGTTCCTCAATGGCAACATTGATGAAGAGTTGTATATGATGCAACCCGAAGGTTTTGTCGATCCTAAGGATGCTAATAAAGTATGCAAACTTCAGCGTTCCATTTATGGACTGAAGCAAGCATCTCGGAGTTGGAACCTTCGTTTTGATCAAGTGATCAAGAGCTTTGGATTTGTTCCAAATTGCTACGAAGCTTGCATCTACAAGAAAGTGAGTGGGAGCTCGGTGACATTTCTGGTACTATATGTGGATGACATATTGATTATTGGAAATGACATTAACATTCTTAACGATGTGAAGAGTTATTTGAACAAGTGTTTTTCAATGAAAGACCTAGGTGAAGCTGCTTATATATTGGGCATCAAAATCTATAGAGATAGACAAAGACGCTTGATAGCTTTAAGCCAGAGTACATACCTAGACAAAGTTCTGAAAAGGTTCAGAATGGATAAGGCAAAGAAAGGTTCAGTGCCTATGTTGTCAGGTAAGATACTGAGCAAGGCTCAGTGTCCAGCTACGGTAAATGATAGGGAAGCTATGAGCAAAGTGCCTTATGCCTCGGCCATAGGTTCTATCATGTATGCCATGCTGTGTACTATACCGGATGTCCAATGATCTTAGTTTGACGAGCAGATATCAAAGTGATCTAGGAGTGGAACACTGGACAGCCGTGAAGAACATCCTAAAGTACCTAAACAGGACCAAAGAAATGTTCTTAGTCTATGGGGGTGATGAACAGCTCGTCATAAAAGGTTACGTCGACGCTAGTTTCGACACCGACAAGGATGATTCTAAATCTCAGACAGGATACGTGTATATTTTGAATGGAGGAGCTGTGAGCTGGATAAGCTGCAAGCAAAGCGTGATCGCGGGATCTACAGTAGAAGCGGAATACATGGCTGCCGCAGAAGCGTCAAGTGAAGGAGTTTGGATCAGGAACTTCATCACTGAGCTTGGCGTGGTTCCAAGTGCATTGGACCCACTGGAGATATTGTGTGACAACACTGGCGCCATAGCACTCACTAAGGAACCAAGATATCATCCAAAGACCAAGCATATCAACCGCAAGTTTCATATAATCCGAGATTATATAGCAGATGGAGATCTGAAGATTATCAAAGTACATACAGATCTGAATGTCGCAGATCCATTGACTAAACCTCTTCCACATGTAAAACATGATCAGCACCTTAGTGCCATGGGTGTGAGATTGTTGCCAAATGTAAAATAGATTATTGACTCTAGTGCAAATGGGAGACTGTTGGAATTAAGCCCTAGAGGCAATAATAAAGATGTTATTATTATAATTCTTGTTCATGATAATGTTTATATTCCATGCTAGAATTGTATTAAGCGGAAACTTTAATACTTGTGTGGTTTGTGAACAACACCGTGTCCCTAGTACGCCTCTATGGACTAGCTCATTGATTAATGATGGTTAAGGTTTCCTAATCATGGACATGAGTTGTCGATTAATAATGAGATCATATCATTGGGAGAATGATGTGATGGACACACCCAAACTAAGCGAAGCAATTAGATCGTGTCATCGTGTTCATCTTTGCGAAGCTTTTCTTATGTCAAATATTGTATTCCTTAGACCATGAGATAATACAACTCCCTGGTATCGGAAGAAAGCTTTGAGGTCATCAAACGTCATCCTATGAGAGGGTGATCATAAAGGTGTCTCTCAGGTGATCGGAAAGTACCTGTTGGGTTGTATGTATCGAGATGGGATTTGTCCCTCCCAAGTCGGAGAGATATACTTCGGGCCCACTCGGTAATAGATATCAACACCGCTTGCAAGCATGTGGTTAAGGAGTTAATCATGAAGTGATATCGGATTACGGAACGAGTAAAGTACTTGCTGTGAACGAGATTGAACTAGGTATGACGGTACCGACGATCAAATCTCGGGCAAGTAAAATATCGCGAGACGAAGGGAATATATATATATGGGATTGTTTGAATCCTGGCATCGTGGTTCATTCGATATGATCATCGATGAATGTGTAGGAGTCAATATGGGTTTCCAGACCCCGCTGTTGATTATTGATAGAAGATCATGTCTGCATGTTCTCGAACCCGAAGAGTCACACACTTAACGTGTCTTGACGCTAGGATAGATTGGATAATTGGCTTATGAGTTTTTGTTCGGAGTCTCGGATGGGATCCCGGATATCACGAGAGGTTCCGGAATGGTCCGGAGAATAAGATTCATATAAGGCAGTGCAGTTTTTGGAGTTCGGAATTGTTCCGGGTTAATCGGTATTGTACCGGAAGCTTCTAGAACCTTCCGGAGGGGGACCAACGTGGTCCCACCTGTTGGGAGGGGGCATGGGCCTATGAGGGAGTGCCCTGGCCGCATTGGGCCAGGGGCACAAGGCCCCATAGGGCCCAGCCGGCCAACCAAGGGATAAACCCTAATTGGAGCTTCTAGAAGGGGGGGGTTTCCTTGCCCCCCACTCCTCCCTCCTTTGGCCGCCGGCCTAGGGCTTGGGGGAGGGGTTAGGGCTGGCGCCCACCCCTCTATATATAGAGGGCTGGGGCGCACCCCCCCCACACACACACACACCTTCCCCTCAAGCCTAGTCGCCCTGCTTCCCTCCTCTCTCTCTCCCTCCCGACTGCGTGTAGGCGAAGCCCTGCTGCAGAAACTCTCCACCACATACACCGCGCCATCGCATTGTAGATCCAATCTATCTCTCCACCATACTTGCTGGACCAAGGAAGGAGGAGACGTCGAGGTGCTGCACGTGTGCATCTCCTGGAGGCATCGCCACTTGCGGTGCTAGATCGGATCAGATCGCGAGGAGGAGAAGCGAGTACGACTACATCACCCACGTTCCGACGAACGTTCCGCTGTGCGAATATTCAAGGGTATGAAGATCTAATCCAATCTCTCTCGTTGTTTGCATCTCCTAGATTAGATCTTGGCTTCCCTCTGTTCACATCCGTAGAAAATTTTGATTTACTATGCCGCGAAACCCTTCAGTTAAGAGCTTGTGCACTAGATTTTGGAGGTACATGGGAAGATCATCTACCATTGGCAGAATTTTCCTATAATAATAGCTATCAGAGTAGTCTAAAAGCAGCTTCATACCAAGTTCTGTATGGAAGGAAGTGTAGATCACCAATATGTTGGTATGAGCCTGGAAGCAGCAAATAATTTGCGCCACATTATATCAAGGAAAGACAAGATATCATTGATAAGATCAGGGATAGACTGAAAATAGCCTAGAGTAGGCAGAAAAGTTATGCGGATCAAAGTCGAAGATCATGGCATCCAGAAGTGGGAGATATGGTATACTTGAAAGTAAGTCCAATGAAAGGAGTGAAAAGGTTCGGAGTTAAAGGAAATTTGAGTCCAAGATACATCGGATCATTCAAGATATTGAGTCAAAACCGAACTATAGCTTATGCTTTAGAGTTACCATCAATATTAGCTCAAGTGCATAATGTTTTCCATGTGTCACAACTTCGTAAATGTTTGAAAGTTCCATATGATGCAATTACACATCAAGAGATAGAACTACAAGAAGACTTGACCTATATTGAAAAGCCCTATAGGATTCTGGAAGAAAACTGGAAAAGGTTGAGAAACAGAGCAATCAAGTATTGCAAAGTACAATGGTAACATCACCCTGAAAGGGAATCCACATGGGAGAAAGAAGAGGACTTAAGAAAAACCTATCCAGAACTATTCAGGTACATCTCCACAAACTTCGGGAAGAAGTTTAATTTAAGGGGGGAAGTCTGTAACATCCCAGCATTTAGGAACTAACGAAGGGTAGATTTAGGAATTTGAAATACTGCATGCATTCATCTGGGAAAATGGGGGTAAAATTTTCTCCAAATAAAAACTTGAAGTGATCAAGGTCTCTTTCATACTTTGAGAATAGGTTTAGTCTTGAAGGATGATTGTTATAGACTTTGATATGATCTTTGTGGATTTATGTGTTTTGGGAAATGAAATTTGAATTTAAAACTTGAATGTTTGAATTTATAATTCAAAAGAATTTTGAATAATGTTTGAATATTTGATTCAATTAAGAGTTAACCAATATAACTCAAACTTTATTTAAAGAAAGCAATTAAGAATATAAATATCTATTTCATATTTTCATTCAACAAATAAGTTACAAAAATGTAACTTATTAGAAACATCCACAATCTTCACCATAGCAAATAAATAAATAATAAGAATATTTCTTTATTTATAATAGTATAATCTTTATTACAAAATAATAAAATGAAGCTTACAAAAGAATAGAACTAAAATTACAAAAGAATAAAGAAGATTACATATGACTATTCTACAAGTAAACCTAAACTAAAATCTTGAATTCCCAAGTCTGGTACCTGCAAAACAAACATAAATAAAAAATAAAGAAGGTTAGGGTTAGTAAGGTTTTACTCTCAGACTTGTCAGTGAAGTGCACTGATCAAGATTCATCATTGAGTAATTTTATAAAAAGGGGCAAGTTTCACCAATATGAAAGAATGCATCTTTCATAATTTTAAGCCAGAAGTCAAATGACATCAAGGAGGGGCAAGTTTCACCAGCCAGGTAAAAGTAACCAGATAATAGTCAATCTCAAATTCAGAGCATATCCACAAGTCGCAAAGCAAGCACACAGGCAGGACACACAGCAGATTGCATGGTGTGTGCTGTCAGCCTCATAGCAATAGCTCAATCACACAAAACCATCAGCACAGCCGTGGGCAAGCACCACAACCTCATCTTCTTGTTCATACACATCAAACATCAGCAGCCTAGCCATAGCCAAACCTGCCAAACTAAACCACAAACCAGATCCTCTCAGAACTCACCAAGATGGTGACATAAGGAGGGGGTGGATCAGGTGGACAGCAAGGTCAAGACCAAGCTACCAGGAACCAGAAGGTGGATAACAAGATCTGTTGGAGATATGCCCTAGAGGCAATAATAAATGTAGTTATTATTATATCTTTGTGTTTATGATAAATGTTTACATTCATGCTATAATAGTATTAACAAGAAACATTAATACTTGTGTGATTTGTAAACTAAATTAGAGTCCCTAGTAAATCCTCTTCTTAATACTAGCATATTCATTAATAGATGATCATGGTTTCTTGATCATGAACATTTGAGATGTTGTTAATAACAAGATCATATCATTAGGAGAATGGTATGGTGGACATACTCCTATAGATAAGCGTAGCATAAAGATCAAGTCATTTTAATAGTTCAATTGCTATAAGCTTTCTGATACATAGTAACCTAATTCCTTCGACCATGAGATCATGCTTATCACCATCACCGGAAGGATGCTTTGATGACATCAAACACCACACCGTAACTGGGTGGCCATAAAGGTGGCATTGAGTATTCGGAAAGTATGGGTTGAGACACATGGATCAAGAGTGGGATTTGTCCATCCATATGACAGATAGATATACTCTGGGCCCTCTCGGTGGAATGTCATCCAATTAGCTTACAAGCATGTGACTGGCTCACAAGGGATCACATATCACGGGAACGAGAAAAGAGTACTTATCGGTAACGAGGTTGAACTAGGTATGCAGAGATACTGATGATCAAAACCTCGGATAAGTAAACTATCGTGAGACAAAGGGAAATTGGTATCATATGTAAGTGGTTCATTCGATCACAAAGTAATCGTAGAAATATGTGGGAGCCATATGAATTTCCAGATTCCTCTATTGGTTATTGTTCGGAGAAGTGTCTCGATCATGTCCGCATAATTCACGAACCGTAGGGAGACACACTTAAGGATTCGATGTTCTTGAGTAGTTATGGAATGATGAGAAAGAGACCGAATGTTGTTCGAAGTCTCGGATGGGATCCGGGATATCACGAGGAGATCCGGAATGGTCCGGAGAATAAGATTCATATAAGGAAAGTCCTGTTTCGGGGTTGGGGAATGATTCCGGTGTTTTCATCGGGAATGTTCTAGAAGGTTCCGGAAGGTCCGGTACTCCGGAGGGGAAGGGTACATGAATGTGTCATGTCAATGTGGAATGGTTGCATCATGTACTAGGTATCATGGCTGGGCAAAATAAAGGGAGAAATCAAATCCTAGTTTGAAAAGTCAAACGGCAGTTTTGCTTGGTGGAGGGAGAGTAGGAAACCTACTTGGGGAGGAAGTCCTCCTCCCTCCACCCGCCGTCCAAGGAGGCCGAGTTGGGGGAGGACTTCCTCCTCCCAACCAGCGCCCTCCCTCCTATATAAGGAGGGCAGGGGTGCCCCTCTAGTCTACACCTCTCACGCCCCGAAACCCTAACCCTAAACCGCCGGCGCCACCACCCCTGCTGCTGCCGCCTAGGGCACCACCAACTCGCCGAGTTGGGGTGATTCCAAACCCTAGCCGCCGGCTACACTCCCCCCTTGGTGCCTTCTAAACCCTAGATTGCCAAGGCCTCTCTCATAGTCCACCATACTCGCTCCGGCTTCAGGAGAAGCCCTGCGAGATCTCCCCTCTACTTCCGGTACCACGCCGTCGTGCTGCCGGAATCGCGAGGAGAGTGCTACAACCTCCGCTGCCTGCTGGAACAAGGGAGAGGAAGGTCTTCATCGAGTACCGAACGTGTGACCGACTGTGGAAGCGCTGCCAAAACGCAGCGCCGGAAGGATCGTCTACGCGATCTTGAGATCGGCAAGAGTACGACTACATCACCCACGAGAATCTGCTCTCGTTAACTGCTTTGGAATCTTCGAGGGTGGGTTCCTCTATCGACTCATTGCTACAATCTAGTAGATAGATCTTGGCTTGTTTGTTTGCATGCGGTAGAATTTTTTTGTTTTCCATGCTACGAACCCCTACAAGATCAAGGACAAGTTCCAGAAGCTGTAAGCAGTAGGGACAGCAACAAGAGAAGGACCAGATCAAGCCAGCAAGATCAGGCTACCAGATCAACAAGTTGCAACCACAACAACAACAACAGTTGTGGTGAGTTATATAAAACCCTCACATGATTTGTTATCACATCAAAGAGTCATGTGTTGTTTTATATCTAACCTCTTAGTATTCATCCAAGTGGGATGAATCCATCCTAGAAGGTTTTGAAAAAATTAAAGTCATAATCACAAGATCAACATACCAGTATAACCAGGATCTCAGACCAACATTATTGATCCTGGTTACAAAAGCCAAATCCTATATTTCAATATAGCCAAAGGAAAGATTATGAAATCTGGGCACATCTCTTAAAAAAGTAGCACCTCAGTATCCATAAATCCTATGGATCCATGCAAAACCATTAGCACACCCATTGTTTTCCAATTATGCTTCAAGAATTAGCAGCTGGTAATTCTACCAGAATATTTCTATCAAGGACAGCCATTAGGAAACTAGTTCCTATGGCTCAGACCAACATCATAGGAAGGAGAATTAAAAGAAGCTTTCATTTTATCTTGCCAGTATTAATCACGAGCTAAGCTTAGGAATAGGACCCAATCACTTGTGTGCCAGTTTACAATGGTATCACAAGGACAAGTTCTAATAAGCTAATCCCAATCTTTACTTAGATTTCACAAATAAAAAGGGGCAAGACACTAAATATCATCTTCATGAAACCAAATGTCAGGAATCATCCTCAATCTCATTTATACATCTATAGAAAATCATTAACATATAATGATTATATTCAGTATGTATATTCTCATACAAGCCAACCATTATAAATGTAGTAAGCAATTACTGATAGAACTACTATCAGTATAAACATCTTGACACTCGAAAGTTCTCAGGTCAACAACATTTCCAAGTAGGGATTTCGTAGAAACACTAATAGTGGATCATAATAAATTACCACTAGAATAAGTCTGACAAGCCACTAGCATCACCAAAGCCAACTACAAATAATAATCCACAGCAAACAGTCATTCATCATGCTCAAGGATTATCACCACTAGATCCAAATCATCAAAGATATGATCAACAGAGGGATATGAACCCTAATCGGAACAAGAACCCTAATTAGGATATGAATCATAATCAGAATGCAGGCACTAGGCAAGGGTAGCCACTAGATGCACACAGAAAGATTCATGATGATAGGATGAATTAAGATACACAGAGGCAAATTACCCGGGGTCCTCGCTGACGAATTGAAGAGGAAGCAGAAGGGTCGACGTGCTCGCGGCGGCACGGGGAGCACCCAGAGGGCGCTGCAACCCGCACCAGCCATGGCGGCGGCCACCACAGCGCACGAACATCGCACACCACCACAGGAGGGTCCATGGCGACGGTGGCAGCACCCAACCTAAAACCTAGGGTTCGGGAACGGGGTGAACCTGGACACATGGGAGCTCCGGAATCAAATTGAATCGGACCAGATGGACGAGCATAGTCGCCAACCTTACCCTGCACCACGGTAGTGGCCAGGAAGGGCCACGACGACGGGCATCGCCAGCGGCAGTGCCAGAACCCCACGGGGTCGAGGGAGAGGGGAGATGAGAACGAAGAAGAGACAGAGAGAATGGGCTGGTTGGGCCAAGACCCCTTCAGGGTGTTCTTTTGACTTTTCCCTACTAGGCCACCAGGGCCCAATAAGCCCAACATAGCCAGCCCAATCACCTAAAGCAAATTTAATAAATAGGAAAAGACCAAAATGCCCCTAAATTCAATAAAAGTCTAGAAAATAAAATAAAAGTCCAAAAATTATAAATAAAATATTTTTGGATTCACAAAAATCCAAACTATCCAAATAAATTGAGATATAAAATTTTAGACATATAAATTTTATTAAGAATTTTGTAATTTATATATTCCTTATGGAATTTTACAAAATTATTGAAAGATGATAAAAATAAATAAAAATCACTTTCATCATATATTAATATTGTAGTATTTTAAAAAATACTAAACAAATATTTAATAACAATTTTTGATATTTAAGTGATAATTCTTAAAAGAATTATTAAATCAATAAAAGTCAAATAAAAGGGAAATAAAATAAAAGAATACAATATTCTATTATAAATATTAAAAATTAATATTTATAAATCCTTTATTGTTAAAAAGAATTTTATTAATAATGGGGAGAATGCATATCAAATTAAATGATGCATTACATTACTTTGCATAATCATTTTGCTTCTTTAAATATTGTCCTTATCGGGCAATAATGATGTTTTTGTAGACATAGAAGCTCAAGGTCCAGTGCAAGCATTAGACTTCACTACCTTTCCATCACAAGGCAAGTTCATCACTTGCTCATGTACTTTGAAGAGTCTTTATCAAAGTATTTGTAAATTGTGTGTTATCATCTATACTATAGAAAAAGAAAACACTATTTTCTCAAGATACTAAATCTTAGATATCATCCTAAGTGATGATATGATGGAGCAATAGAACTTAGAGTTCTACTTGCACTAATGATGAACAATTAGGAATTAATAACCCATGACATCAGTGATTCTAGCGCCGTATATTACGCGTTAACCATGAGATTTGGAATGGGACAGAGAAGTCAGTTGTATCCTTTTCCTCTTGTATGGAGGCAAGACGACCTTAACGTGACGTTGTGATTCCTTGTGTGGATCCAACATATGGGTGGGCACCCTTACGCCCCACACTTTTGGTGTCTATATTATCTATGAATGGTGTTTAGGGAGATAGTCCATGTAAATGGTACTAATTCGGGCATCACTAGGTCATAGAGTCTTCAGAAACTCATCAGGGTTTTAGCCTGCCCGAAAGGGGGCTTAATGAAGGTGATCTAGCCGAAGGATCGTGCAGCCATATGAGGTCGCGGAGAGGGCAGTGATTAGCTTGGACCAACTACTGTGGCCCACATCATTGAATTGTGGACGGGAAAGAACGCCCGGTTGTGCAACAAGTAGTTGATCTCTCATGGGAAAAGTAACGCACCTCTGCAGAGTGTAAGAACTGTAACTTGTTACTCCCTGTTCCGAGAAGGATCTACGAACGCAACAGGAAAGGAACTCCATGAAAGTTCTGGTCAACCTGTGAAGGCTGATGGTCATAGATTTTTATAATAAAAACAATCTTTGAAGAAAGATTTACGAAAATTGCATAATGCCAAAGACTGATAGTCCGAGGTGGTAGATAGAGCATCAAACTTCCTACCTTGCATATAATGAACTTGTTGGGTAACGCTGTTACTCATCCTTTCCTTTGAATCCTTGCTTAGACTCTGAGAATCCCGAAGGTACTCCAATGTACGCATCTGAGAATCAAGAGGAGGTCTTCTATGAAGAGCCCAACTTGTACGGAGCCATAGAAGGGGAGGATTACGACATCGTCTACGGAGGAGAGTTCCAAGAGTCTGAATAATTACTATAGTTCCAGTAGCCACTTGAGCCGAGCAACATGAACATTATATAGCAATAAGTTGTTGAGCTCAATTTGGAGTTTAAGTTTTAAATTTGAAACTTCCGCTGAAACACTTATATTTTGGTTTGTAAGTTGAATCTTTTGGAAGTCTTGAACTTCCGCTATTGTAATAATAATAACATGTGTATGTTTGTATTATGGACCCGCAATGTTTCTGTTGTACCACTCTGAGGGATGTGATATCTACAGAAAGGTGTTCTGTGGATGTCATGTCAACGACTATAGTGTACTACACATGCAGTGGTATGCTGGGTCACTGCAATTTGCAAGAGAGAAATAAAGCTCTAAATTGAAAGTAAAAAGGGAGGTTTGAAAATTCAAATTGGAACAATAGTTTCCTAGTGGAAGAAGGAAAGAGTCCTTCCTTCTCTCCAACTTGGGTTTGGGGAAGGATTCAAACTCCCCTCTCCCAAGCTGCCCTCCCTCTCATAAATAGAGGGGAGGGGCTGCCCCAAAGCACCACAACCAGCCCTCCCCACCTCCAAGCCGCTGCGCTGATGCCAGCCGCCGCCGACTCCACCTCTTCCTCTCCGGCCTTCTAAACCTAGATCGCCGAAAACCCTAGATCCACCATAACCTGCACCGGCCTAGGCGAAGCCTTGTGGGATCTTCCCTCTACTTTTGACACCAGCCATCGTGGTGCCGGAATTGCGAGGGGAGAACTACAACCTCCGCTGCCTGCTGGAACAAGGGAGAGGAAGGTCTTCATCGAGTACCGAACGTGTGACCAACTGCGGAAGCGCTGCCGGAACGCAGCGTCGGAAGGATCGTCTACGCGATCTTGAGATCGGCAAGTGTACGACTACATCACCCACGAGATTCTTCTCTCGTTAACCACTTTGGAATCTTCAAGGGTGAGTACTCTAATCGACTCGTTGCTACAATCTAGTAGATAGACCTTGGCTTGTTTGTGTGCATGCGGTAGAATTTTTTTGTTTTCCATTCTACGAACCCCTACAGTGGTATTAGATCCGTGTCTATATATAGATTTGTTGCATGAGTAGAACACAATGGTCATTATGGGCGGTGGTGATTTTATTATCAATTGCTTCTTGTGTACTTTGCATCTTGCGGTATGATGGGATGAAGCGGCCCGGGCTAACCTTACATGACATCGTTCATGAGACTTGCTCCATGCTTGACATGCAACTTGTATTGCATAAGTGGATTTGCGGGTGCCTATCTCTCCCATCATGTTATAGATTCAATTTACAACGGGCACTTGATAGTTCAAGCATCAATGTTGTGGTTCTTGTTTGTAAGTTAGAACGACACTTATTGAAAGCCCCAAACCACGTAAAATATGCAAAGAAATTAGAGGCATCTAACTTTGTTTTGCAGGGGTGTGATGTGATGTGATATGGCCATGATTGTGATTATATGTGATGTATGCAATGTTACTTATTGTAAGTCGGCAATCGGCAGGAGCCATATGGTTGTCTTTTAATTTCGCTAAGACCTGCATGTCTATTATTCAAAGTAGTTGTAATAGTTGATACTGGTGGACGACAACCATGGAACGGCGTCATTGATCTTGATGCAATGCCGGTGATGATGGAGATCATGTTCGTGCTTGAAGATGGAGATCGGAAGCACAAGAAGAAAGACCATATCATATCACATATTATAAATTGCATGTGATGTTAATCCTTTTATGCATCTTGTATTGCATAGTTCGCGACGGTAGCATTATAAGATGATCCCTCTCACAAAAATTCAAGTTATAAAGTGTTCATCCTTAGTAGGCACCATTGCTAAAGCTTGTTATTTCGAAGCACCACATGATGATCGGGTGTGTTAGATTCTGCGGTTGATCTTGACGAGCCTAGCATGTACATACATGGTCTCGGAACACGGATCACCGAAACGTAAAGCATGAGTCATATAGTAGATATGATGAACATGTTGATTGTTCACCATTGAAGCTACATCAGCTCTCGTGATGATCGATTTTGATGTGGTGGATTTCGTTCGTGTGATCACTAAAACAATGTGAGGGGTATTGTTTTGAGTGGGAGTTCACCTAGATTAATTTAACTATTAATTAGAACTCAATTTGTCATAAACTTAGTCTAAACTATTGCAAATATGTTATAGATCAATGGCGGCCCCTACCATCAATTTTAATGCGTTCCTAGAGAAAGAAAAGTTGAAAAACAATGGAAGCAACTTCGTGGATTGGCTCCGCAATTTGAGGATTGTCCTCAATGCTGGTAATTTGACCTATGTGCTGGATGCACCGCTGGGTGACCCACCTGCAGCTGATGCTATCAATGAGGTGAAGAATGTTTTCCTCACTCGGAAGAATCAGTACTCCACAGTTCAGTGTGCTATCTTGTATGGTTTGGAATCGGAGCTTCAGAAAAGGTTTGAGAACCATGACCCACATGATATTGTCCGTGAACTCAAAATGATATTTGAGGCTCACGCGGCATTTGAGAGTTATGAGGCTTCTGAAAAGTTCTTTAACTACAAGATGGAAGAGGGCAACTCTGTTAGTGAGCACGTGCTTAAGATGTCTGGGCACGCAAGCAAGCTTCAAAGCTTGGGTATAGTGATTCCTAATGCTTTGGGGATTCACCGTGTCCTCCAATCACTACCACCAAGTTACAAGAACTTTGTGATGAACTACAATATGCAAAACATGGACAAGTCATTGCCCGAACTCTTCTCCATGTTAAAGTCTACAGAAGTGGAGATCAAGAAAGACCACCAAGTGTTGATGGTCAATAATACCACCAAATTTAAGAAGCAAGACAAGTCTAAGAAAAAAGGAAGCTTCAAGAAGGGCGGTAAGAAAGTTACCGCGCTGGCGAAGAAGACCAAGTCTGGGCCTAAGCCTGATACTGAGTGCTTTTAATGCAAGGGAGAGGGTCACTGGAAGCGGAATTGCCCTAAGTACTTGGCGGATTTGAACAACGGCAACATCAAGAAGAAAGGTATATCCGATATACATGTTATTGATGTGTATCTCACTAGTACTCGTAGTAGTGCTTGGGTATTTGATACTGGTTTGGTTACTCATATTTGTAAATCGAAACAGGTGATGCAGAATAGACAGAAATTAGCGAAGAACGAGGTGACGATGCGCGTTGGAAATGGATGAAAGGTTGATGTGATCGCGGTCGGCATGCTACCTCTTCATCTACCACCGGGATTAGTTTTATACTTAAATAATTATTATTTGGTGCCTGCGTTGAGCATGAACATTATATCCGGATCATGTTTATTGCGAGACGGTTACTTGTTTAAGTCCGAGAATAATGGTTGTTCGATTTATATGAGTAATATGTTTTATGCACATGCACCTTTGATAGATGGTCTATTCTTGTTGAATCTTGATTGTAGTAATACACATATTAATAACATTGAAGCTAAACGTTTGAAATTGAGCGATAACTCGACCTATATGTGGCACTGTCGTCTTGGTCATATTGGAGTGAAGCGTATGAAGAAACTCCATTCCGATGGACTTCTTGAATCACTTGATTTCGAATCACTTGAAAGATGCGAAGCATGTCTGATGGGTAAAATGACTAAGACTCTATTTTCTGGTATGATGGAGCGAGCTACGAACTTATTAGAAATCATACATACCGATGTATGTGGTCCAATGAGTGTAGCATCGCATGGTGGTTATCATTATGTTCTTACCTTCATAGATGACTTGAGTAGATATGGGTATATCTATTTCATAAAACATAAGTCCGAAACTTTCGAGAAGTTTAATGAATTTCAAAGTGAAGTAGAGAATCAACGTAACAAGAAGATTAAATTTCTATGATCTGGTCGTGGAGGTGAGTATCTTAGTTACGAGTTTTGCGAGCATTTAAAGAAATGCGGAATACTTTCACAATTGACACCGCCGGGAACACCACAACGTAATGATGTGTCCAAACATCATAATCGAACTCTCTTAGATATGGTTCGTTCTATGATGTCACTTATAGATTTATCGCTATCATTTTGGGGTTATGCATTAGAAACAACCGCATTCACTTTAAATAGAGCACCATCTAAATCCGTTGAAACGACACCATATGAATTGTGGTTTGGGAAGAAACCTAAATTGTCGTTCCTTAAAGTTTGGGGTTGTGAAGCTTATGTAAAGAAGTTACATCCCGACAAGCTTGAACCCAAAGAAAAAAAATGCGTCTTCATAGGATACCCGAAGGAAACTATTCGGTATACCTTCTATCATAGATCCAAAGGCAAAATCTTCGTTGCCAAGAATGAATCCTTTCTAGAGAAGGAGTTTCTCTCGAAATAAGTGACTAGAAGGAAAGTAGAACTCGATGAGGTTGTTGAACCTTCTCTCGGACTTGAGAGTAGCGCAGCACCGGAAGTGGTTCCTGTGGCGCCTACACCAATAAGAGAGGAAGCTAATGATGTTGATCATGAAACTTCGGTTGAAGTTACTACAGAACCTTGCAGGTCAACGAGAACTCGTACCACTCTTGATTGGTATGATCCCGTTACGAGTGTCATGTTGGTGGATAACACCGATGACCCTGTGACATATGAGGAAGCGATGATGATCCCAGATTCCAATAAATGGTAAGAAGCCATGAAATCCAAGATTGGATCCATGTAGAAAACCAAGTATGGACTTTGGTGGACTTACCGGATGGCCGGAAGGCTGTCGAGAACAAATGGATTTTCAAGAAGAAAACACATGCTGATGGTAATGTTACTGTCTATAAAGCTCGACTTGTCGCAAAATGGTTTCAACAAATTCAAGGAGTTGACTACGATGAGACTTTCTCACCGGTAGCGAAGCTAAAGTATGTGAGGATTTTATTAGCAATCGCTGCATATTATGATTATGAGATATGGCAGATGGATGTCAAAACAGCGTTCCTCAATGGAGACATTGATGAAGAGTTGTATATGGTACAACCCAAAGGTTTTATCGATCCTAAAGATGCTAACAAGGTATGAAAACTTCAACGGTCCATTTATGGATTGAAGCAAGCATCCCGGAGTTGGAATCAACGTTTTGATAAGGTGATCAAAAGTTTTGGTTTTATACAAACTTATGGAGAAGCTTGTATTTACAAGAAAGTGAGTGGAAGCTCTATAGCATTCTTAATACTATATGTAGATGACATATTGTTGATTGGGAATGATGTAGACCTTCTTAATAGTGTCAAGGATTATTTGAATAATAGTTTTTCAATGAAAGATCTTGGCGAAGCAGCTTACATATTAGGCATAAAGATTTATAGAGATAGATCGAGACGCCTAATATCATTGTCACAGAGTACATATTTGGAAAAATTTCTAAAGAGGTTTGGAATGGAAGATAGCAAGAAAGGGTTCTTGCCCATGTTTCCCAATACGACCTTGAGTAAAACTCAAAGTCCTGCAATGACAGAAGATAGAGAAAGAATAAATAAAACTCCCTATGCCTCAGCCATAGGATCTCTTATGTATGCCATGCTATGTACTAGACCCGACATTGCATATGTTGTTAGTTTGACTAGCAGATATCAAAGTGATCCAGGAGTGGATCATTAGACAGCGGTCAAAAACATCCTTAAGTACTTGAGAAGAACTAAGGATATGGTTCTTTCTTATGGAGGTGATGAACATCTCGTTGTTAATGGTTACACCGATGCTAGTTGGAAAAACGATCCGGATGATTCTAAATCTCAATCTGGATACGTATTTACTTTGAATGGTGCAACAGTTAGCTGGAGGAGTGCAAAGCAAAGTGTTGTGGCAAGATCTTCAACTGAATCGGAATACATAGCTGCTTCAGAGGCTTCACAAGAGGCGATATGGATGAAGGAGTTCATTACAGAGCTCGGTGTGGTTCCAAGTGCGCTGGACCCAATGTCTATCTATTGTGATAACATGGGTGCCATAGCCAATGCGCAAGAACCAAGGTCACACAAGAAGCTGAAGCATATCAAGCTGCGTTTTCACGTTATTTGTAACACCCCGGTTCTGAAAAGACCGTGGCCTCTATGTGACATGCCAATCCCTGGATCGGTTCATTGGCCCACAATAGAGTAAGATGAATAACATAGCAAAATAACCGTGTATCATAGATAACGAAGATCCAGAGTACCATTATTAAAATAAAAGCTTAGCCCAAAGCTAGCTCAAATTATTCAGGTAGCAACATAAGCAAAGTAAATCCTCCATTCTTCAAATTGCCCACAAGTGAACAAGTGTCGAGTGGAGTACCGTGGCCTATATCGATTACTCAGAATCGGAATAACCTGCAACATGAAACGTAGCAGCCCCGAAGGGTCAATACATGGAATGTATGGCAAGTAGAGCTAGTAAAGGAGACAATAGTTCTAACATCTACATGCATATTTGGCAATTGGAGCTGTGTCTGGCTTGCATTTGCAAATACCTTTGTCCTACTTTCATAAACAGTTTTTGATTTTCTTTGAAAAGATCCCAATTGAGTTAACCCAACAATGTTAAAACAATTATGAAATTAGAATGAGCGAGAAACATGTCATGGGATCAATATCAAGCAACTCAGATGTCCATAACCGGTGACACGGCTAATCGATTAGATTATACACCCTGCAAAGGTTAGTACACTTTACCCATGTGACTTGGCCAGCCCAGCTCGTACCATCACTCTCATTTTGAGTGATGATAGGGAGAAGTCCAAGTTGAGACTGTTCGGGAAGTAGCTCCCCAATCCCGACGCGCACCGGTCCAACCTACCAAAATTCTACATCTCTGGATACGCGGGTTCGGGTCACCACAACCTACTAAGTCCAACCAACCGCCCATTCCATTATTGGCACATGGTTGTACACGTAAGCTACACAATAAAGAAGCCAATCAATTTCTCTCGATACCTGGGTGCCTTTCCGCAATGAAACCACCAAAAATTATCAATACCATCACACCCAGGAGATTCATTGATTAAGTTGTTTTAGTTTTCACAAACCAATACTTTTAGAAACAAGTCTCAATGATGTAACCCAGCCCTCCTTCAACATAGCATGGCTAAGCACATCTACCAACGGTGGTTCATCTACAAGGAAAGCCCTACCACATAATAGGTCATAGCATAGCGATAGTATCAACCTACACATGCAACTACAAAATACACGACAATGCATTGAAAATAGTAGGACGATATCATGAACAAAGTAGCATCTACTTTCCTTGGTTGTAGCGGTCGGAAGAACAATCCACACACGAGCAAGCGTTGCACTCATCACAATCTACACGATACAATTGCAATCATAAACAAACAATCCACAAGCATATGCAACAAAGATGATGCATGAATGCAAGAACGACAAGTGAATTGGTTCTACAGCTGCACCACATAATCCTAATCAATAATACTACTGATTGCATGCATGGAAAATAGTTTTAGCGCTAGGAAAACTATTTCGCAAAAGGTAATGCTCAAAACTAGAGCTAGAACTCAAATAATTCACTACCGGTAGTATACTGTTTGTAAAATCTTGGGAAAATTCTACCGCATAGGCATCGCTGATTAGAAACAGTACCAACTGGAATTACTCAAATAGGAATTATAAAACTCCCGGAGTAATTAAAACACTGCAGAAAGCCACTAGACAGTTTCTGCAGAAGTTTTTACTGTAATCCTATCTTTTTAATTCACGATGAGATTCCCCTCGTTCCACTGAATCCAGGGACATATCATACGCGATTTTTGGAGCTACGGATCTTTTTCTACGAATTAATTACTCCGAAAATGCCACTAACTAGTTTGATTAAACTGTACCAAACCTTACAGCAAAAGTCTGAACCAAAGGTACAACGAGATTCTACACGACTCACTAAATCTACACATATTTTATTTGCAATTTTTGGCCAAGCGGTTTAATTACTACGCAATTTACAAGATTCTACCGAAATCTGCCCACTAAAAGGATTAACGAAATTAACCAGTCAACTGTGTCTGTTGACTGGTCAACGCGTCTGCTGACTGGGCGCTGACTGGGCGTCTGACTAGTCAACGCCTGAGTCTGACCAGTCAACGAACGATCTGAGCCGCTGATCTGAGATCTGACGGTGGCTGCAGGCTTACCGGGAACGAACGGCGAAACGGACGGCGGCGAGTCCCGGACGGTGCGGCGATCGGTTCCGGCGACGGTGGTATTTCCTGCGCGGGTGTAAACGGTCAGCGCAACGGATTAAAACGGTCACGCAACGGCGGCGGCGTTCGGCACGCGTGCATGCGTGTGTGCGCGCGCGTGTGTGCGCGCAGCAGCTAGCGCGCGCGAAGCGAGGCAGCTGCAGCGGCGGCAGGCGCAGCAGCATGCAGCGGCGGCGCGCGCGAGCAGCACAGCAGCAGCGCAGCAGCGCGCGCGGCGGTGGCGCAAGCAGCAGCTAGCGCGCGCAGCGCGCAGGCGGCTCGGAGGCGGGAGCGGCGCGGCGGCGCTTGGCCGCGGAGGCGGGTAGAGGCGGGCGGCGCGGTGGCAGGTGGAGGCGGCGCCGAGGCGGGTGGCGATCGGCGGCGGGGCGCACCTGGGGACAGCGGCAACGGCGGGTGGCGCTGGTGGTGGGGATCGGCGCGGGGCGGCGTCCGCGGGAAGAGGGCGACGGCGGCGGCGCGGCGGCGCTTGGCCGCGGAGGCGGGTAGAGGCGGGCGGTGCGGTGGCAGGTGGAGGCGGCGCCGAGGCGGGTGGCGATCGGCGGCGGGGCGCACCTGGGGACGGCGGCGACGGCGGGTGGCGCTGGTGGTGGGGATCGGCACGGGGCGGCGTCCGCGGGAAGAGGGCAACGGCGGCGGCGCTTGGCGGCCGGCGGCGACGGCGAGGCCCAGGGGCGGCGGCGGCGCGCGGGGGTCGCGCGGGAGGCGGCGGCGATCGGGGGCAGGCGGCGGCGGCGGGGTGAGGGCGATGGCGGCGGCCTCGAGAGTCGCGCGGGGTGGGCGCGGGTATCGAGGGCAGGCGGGGTCGGGCACGGAGTCCAAGGTAGCGGGGCTGCCCTTTAAGTGGGCCCTCTCTCGGAATTCTAAACTGAAACGGCGCAGAGTTGGTTTCGGACTCGGAAATCGGTCCAAAAATTCGGACCGTTTTCCGACGTTTTACTAAAACGGCCGCAACTTCTCCATACGAGCTCCGAATCGAGTGATTCTTGCTCCTACGGTTTCGTAGAGTCGAGGGGAACAATCTAGGATCAAGGTTTGAGCGAAACCACTAATGTACAGGGGTGGTCAACGTTAGTCCTACTAAAGCTTCCCGCAGGAACCTCGTAGCAAAATAAAACAGGGTTTTGCAATTAGCGTTTCGTCGACCCTTTTACTCGATGGTTTTGCATGGAAAGATATGATGCAATGCTATGAATGATATGCAAGACCAAATCTAAAATTTGGGATGTGACAAGACTAACCCCCTTAAGATGAATCTCGTCCTCGAGATTCGGCGCGGCTAGCAAATAGGTGTGGGTAGTCCTCTCGGATGTCATCCTCACGCTCCCAAGTTGCTTCCTCTTCAGTGTGATGGCTCCACTGCACCTTGCAAAACTTGATCATCTTGGTACAGGTAATCCTTTCCGCTGTCTCCAGAGTCTTGACCGGCTTCTCCTCATAGGTCAAGTCATTCTCAAGCTGAACCTCCTCTAGCGGTACGGTGTCTCTCAATGGTGTATCCACCATCTCCGGATGGCACTTCTTCAGCTGGGATACGTGGAACACATTGTGAACAGTGGACAGAGCCTCTGGCAACTCCAACTGATAAGCAACTTCTCCTTTGCGTGCTAAGACCCGATATGGTCCAATAAATCGAGGTGCCAGCTTACCCTTAATTCCAAATCTCTTGATTCCACGAAGTGGCGACACTCTGAGGTATGCTCTATCACCTATCTCATACACCACTTCCTTGCGCTTGGCGTCAGCGTAGCTCTTCTGCCTCGATTGTGCTACCTTTAGCCTGTCCCTAATCAAGGCGACCTTCTCCTCAGCGTCCTTGATCAAATCGGGTCCAAACAACTGACGTTCTCCTACTCCATCCCATAGCAACGGAGTCCGGCACCGTTTCCCATATAGTACATCGAACGGTGACGTCTTGATGCTGGTTTGATAGCTGTTATTGTAGGAAAACTCAGCATATGGCAAATTCTCATCCCAACTAGAACCATGAGCCAAAGCGCAAGCTCTCAGCATGTCCTCTAGAATCTGATTCACCCTCTCGGTCTGTCCATCAGTCTGCGGGTGAAACGCTGTGCTAAACTCCAATCTAGTACCAAGTGACTCATGCAGCTGGCGCCAGAAGTGTGAGGTAAATTGGGTGCCTCTGTCAGATACGATACTCTTGGGAACTCCGTGTAGGCACACAATCCTGTCCATGTAAATCTTGGCCAAATTTGCACTCGTATAGGTCGTCTTTACCGGTATAAAGTGGGCTACCTTGGTCAAATGGTCGACCACTACCCAAATGGAGTCATATCCTGACATGGTCCTGGGCAGTCCTGTGATAAAATCCATTCCCACTATATCCCACTTCCAATTTGGCACGGGCAACGGCTGTAGCAGTCCTGTTGGCTTCTGGTGTTCTGCCTTCACTCGGCTACATACATCACACAGGGCAATATGTTTGGCGATGTCTCCCTTCATGTTGTTCCACCAAAATCTGCTCTTCAAATCCATATACATCTTTGTGTTGCCCGGGTGTATGGAGTATGGCGAGTTATGAGCCTCCTGCAGAATCAACTCCCTTATCTCCGGGTCGCTGGGCACACACAAACGGTCTCCATACCACAAGGTACCATGCTCATCCTCGCGAATATCCTTTTCCCGATTCTCCTTCATCTTTTCCTTTATCTCCTCTATTTCCTTGTCTCCTACCTGAGCCTTTATGATCCTGTCCTGTAGCGTCGGTTGGACTTCCATTGTTGCCAGGTATCCTTCAGACACTACCTCCAGTCTAAGGTCCTTGAATTGCTTGCACAAATCCTCAGGCAATTCCCCAATTGTTAATCCATTGGCATAAACCTTCCGGCTCAGAGCATCTGCTACTACATTGGCTTTTCCTGGGTGGTATTGTAGATTCATATCATAATCCTTGATAAGTTCCAACCATCTCCTTTGCCTCATGTTCAGTTCCTTCTGCGTGAATATGTACTTCAGGCTCTTGTGGTCGGTGTATACATCACAGTGTTTTCCCATTAAGTAATGCCTCCATACCTTGAGCGCATGAACCACTGACGCTAACTCCAAGTCGTGTGTGGGGTAATTCCGCTCATGGTGCTTGAGTTGTCGCGAGGCATATGACACTACTCTCCCATCTTGCATCAGCACACTCCCAAGTCCCTGTCGAGAAGCGTCACAGTACACTTGGAAATCCTTCTGAAGATCTGGATAACATAGAACAGGGGCGGTCACTAGTCGACGCTTCAGTTCCTGAAAGCTGGCTTCACATACATCTGACCACTCAAACTTCCTCTCCTTCTTCAGAAGTTCAGTCATCGGCTTAGCAATCTTGGAAAAGTTTTCAATGAACCTCCTATAATATCCAGCAAGTCCCAAAAAGCTTCGAATCTCTCCCGCATTCTTGGGCGCTTCCCACTCAGTTACTGCAGTCACTTTGCTTGGATCAACAGCGACTCCTTCTCCTGACACTACGTGTCCAAGAAACCCAACAGTGTTAAGCCAGAATTCACACTTGCTGAATTTGGCATACAACTGATGTTCCCTCAGTTTCTCCATAATCAGTCACAGATGTTTCTCATGCTCAGCATCATCCTTGGAATATATCAGTATGTCATCAATAAACACCACCACGAACTTGTCCAAGTACTCCATAAATACCTTGTTCATCATGGTCATGAAATATGCCGGGGCATTCGTTAGTCCAAAAGACATAACCGTGTACTCATATAAACCATACCTAGTGGTGAAGGCGGTTTTTGGTACGTCCTCCTCCCGGATCTTCAATTGGAAGTAGCCTGATCGCAGATCAATCTTGCTGAACACCTTCGCTCCTTCCAGTTGATCAAACAAATCATTTATGTTCGGTAGAGGGTACTTGTTCTTGATGGTTACTTCATTCAGCGAGCGGTAGTCCACCACTAATCTCTTGGTGTTGTCTTTCTTCTCCACAAACAGAACAGGTGCACCCCATGACGACGAACTAGGCTGAATGAATCCCTTGTCCAACTGCTCTTTCAGCTGCTTCTTCAATTCCTTCAGCTCATCCACATCCATCTTATATGGTCTCTTTGCTATAGGTCCTGTTCCCGGCATCAGGTCGATAAGAAACTCTACTTCCCTGTCAGGTGGCATCCCTGGCAGCTCTTCCGGAAACACGTCGGGGTAATCCCTAATCACTGGCATAGTATCCATGCTAACCCCCTTAAGAGAATTCAACTTACACCTTCCTGGTCGTACAGCTGACTTGAATCTAATCCTCTTACCATCCGGGGTTTTGAGTGAAACAGCTCGATGTGCACAATCTATGTGTCCCCCATGCATAGACATCCAATCCATACCCAGAATAACGTCTAATCCCTGTGATTCCAACACTACCAAATGTGCACTGAAGTTGTGTGTTCCAATCCTCACAGTTAAATCGCGGCATCCCGCGCTAGCTATCATATCTCCTCCTGGTGAACTCACTCTAAAAGACCTCTTCATAGACTCAGTAGGTAAATTATACTTATCCACGAATGCCCTTGATATGAATGAATGTGATGCACCAGTATCGAAAAGTATAAGTGCAGGGTCAGTGTTGATTGGGAACTTACCAATCACAAGGTCAGGCTCATCTGGAATCTCCTCCACATTCATGTGGTTCACTGTGGCCTTCTCGCTGTTGGTTGGCTTCAGTCCTTTCCGCTCCGGACAGTTGTCAGCATAGTGTCCCTTCTGCTTACACTTGAAGCATGTCACCTCACTCAGATCCTTCTTCACAAAGCTGCGATCACGGTTGCGGTCATGTCCATCGTGTCCTCCAGAGTGGTGAGAGTGTCCTCCCTTGTGGCTGTGGTGGCTGCTCCTATGGTTGTCATGACGATGCCCATCGCCTCCATGGTGGTGGCGATCATGGCTCCCATGGTCACTCCCTCCATGCTTGGAGTATCCATCATATGAAGTGCGAGACTTGTGATGTGAACCAGAGTGGTGATTGCTGTTTTTTTTCTTGCGGTTCAGCATAGGTAAGTTTAGAAAGAATCAACTACGACAATAGGATTCTACCCATGCATATGAACAAACAACATCAAACAATAGCAGACAATCACAAGCAAGCAACACATCAACAAACAAGCGATCCAGCAACATCCCAGGGGTTATCCTAGCAGTATATACCTACTGAAATAGTTTTACAAGAGTTGGCAATGGTTAACTAAACAGTTGATCAACTAAGCAACAAAAACAGCAATCTGCCAGAGCAGTCCAGCAGCGTTCACGAATTTTTCCGCCTGACTTAAACTCGTCAGAAAATTTAGCTGATTTTTTCACATACAGTACAGAGAGTTTCGCATCAGCCTAATTTTTTTCAGATTTTTTCGAGTTACCAGAAAAATATGAAAAATCGTATAGTACTGCTGTACCAGCAGAAAACTGTAGCGAAAATAACACAGATAGTAACCAAACTTGCCATAACTCTTTCATTAAAATTCGCACAAATAATTCCTGGGATATTGGAGTACACAAATAAGCAACTAATCACTCTTAAACTAACACGAACTAAGTTTCACAACGATCGAGACTAATCCTAACGAATTTGCCTAACGAGGACTAATTGGTGGACTTCTATCTACTTCTTGAAGAGGTTGCAGTAGGTCCTTGCTGTCATGCGTTGACGCTTCGGCTCGCGGTACAACCATGGCGGCGGAGTGTACACCTCTCCTGAATCATCACTTGAGATCTCAAACTCCACCTCTTCTGGATCCTCCTCTTCTTCTTCACTCTCAGCTGCAACTACAACAGCTTCATCTCCTCCACCATCATCGTCTCCATCATCATCATCCTCGTCCTCATCATCATCGTTCCCACTGTCATCATCATCCCCATCATTGCCATCATCTTCATTGTCATCATCAGAGGGTGGATTCAGCTGCGCTTGGAGAGCGGCAATCTGGGCTGTCATAGCTTCAATAGTTTGATCCCTTTCCTGGACGGTCCCTTGCAATTGTTGTATGTTCTGGGTGTTCTCCTGCACAGTACCATGAAGATGAGCTATGGTTGCATCTCTTGCTATCAGGGCATTCTCCAGAACTCCCACGGCTTCATGCAGGGTGTCAATCTCCTGTCCTTGGACCACCATACCATTGCTAGCAAAATCTGCTATCTCCTTTATCATCCTCACCTTCTTAGCTAGAGCTCCATTCTCCCTTTCCATGTCCTCTATGTGCCTCCGATGGGGCAGCATGTTGTTCCTGTCGCCCGGGGTAACCACAATGTGCCCATCTTCATCACGCCTTCCATAGTCACGGTAGAGTGAATCTGCTGGCAGTAGGTGTCGGACACTATGGCACTGGCGAGACAAGGCTTCATGTATGGCCAAGTTGATTCCAAGTCCCCAGTTGCAGTATGTCTTGGTGTAGATCAAGTGCATGGGGTCTGGCAAGGCGGCATCTCTGAATATGAAGGTAGTGATCTCCCATGCATCCTCTCCATATCCATAGGTGTACAACCTTCTTCCCTTGAACATGGGCAGTGGCAATCCCAATGACTGCGAGAGCTGTGCTAACTGCCTTGCAAAGGGCCTTGGTGACTCCATGGTTGCATACTCAGTCCTGACTTCTCCCATCTATCAAGTAAAAGAGGAAAGTGTGAGAATAGCATATGGTAAGAATTTACGAGGGTGAAAGGCATAAGATGAAAGACAGAGTTAATATAGACTTTAATAAATCTATGGCTTCCTAATCCAATTCTAGGTCACGATCCTACAGTCGACACACGGGCTCTGATACCATCCTGTAGCACCCCGGTTCTGAAAAGACCGTGGCCTCTATGTGACATGCCAATCCCTGGATCGGTTCATTGGCCCACAATAGAGTAAGATTAATAACATAGCAAAATAACCGTGTATCATAGATAACGAAGATCTAGAGTACCATTATTACAATAAAAGCTTAGCCCAAAGCTAGCTCAAATTATTCAGGTAGCAACATAAACAAAGTAAATCCTCCATTCTTCAAATTGCCCACAAGTGAACAAGTGCCGAGTGGAGTACCGTGGCCTATATCGATTACTCAGAATCGGAATAACCTGCAACATGAAACGTAGCAGCCCCGAAGGGTCAATACATGGAATGTATGGCAAGTAGAGCTAGTAAAGGAGACAATAGTTCTAACATCTACATGCATATTTGGCAATTGGAGCTATGTCTGGCTTGCATTTGCAAATACCTTTGTCCTACTTTCATAAACAGTTTTTGATTTTCTTTGAAAAGATCCCAATTAAGTTAACCCAACAATGTTAAAACAATTATGAAATTAGAATGAGCGAGAAACATGTCATAGGATCAATATCAAGCAACTCAGATGTCCATAACCGGGGACACGGCTAATCGATTAGATTATACACCCTGCAGAGGTTAGTACACTTTACCAATGTGACTTGGCCAGCCCAGCTCGTACCATCACTCTCATTTTGGGTGATGATAGGGAGAAGTCCAAGTTGAGACCGTTCGGGAAGTAGCTCCCCAATCCCGACGCGCACCGGTCCAACCTACCAAAATTCTACATCTCTGGATACGCGGGTTCGGGTCACCACAACCTACTAAGTCCAACCAACCGCCCATTCCATTATTGGCACATGGTTGTACACGTAAGATACACAATAAAGAAGCCAATCAATTTCTCTCGATACCTGGGTGCCTTTCCGCAATGAAACCACCAAAAATTATCAATACCATCACACCCAGTAGATTCATTAATTAAGTTGTTTTAGTTTTCACAAACCAATACTTTTAGAAACAAGTCTCAATGATGTAACCCAGCCCTCCTTCAACATAGCATGGCTAAGCACATCTACCAACGGTGGTTTATCTACAAGGAAAGCCCTACCACATAATAGGTCATAGCATAGCGATAGTATCAACCTACACATGCAACTACAAAATACACGACAATGCATTAAAAATAGTAGGACGATATCATGAACAAATTAGCATCTACTTGCCTTGGTTGTAGCGGTCGGAAGAACAATCCACACACGAGCAAGCGTTGCACTCGTCACAATCTACACGATACAATTGCAATCATAAACAAACAATCCACAAGCATATGCAACAAAGATGATATATAAATGCAAGAACGACAAGTGAATTGGTGCTACAGCTGCACCATATAATCCTAATCAATAATACTACTGATTGCATGCATGGAAAATAGTTTTAGCGCTAGGAAAACTATTTCGCAAAAGGTAATGCTCAAAACTAGAGCTAGAACTCAAATAATTCACTACCGGTAGTATACTGTTTATAAAATCTTGGGAAAATTCTACCGCATAGGCATTGCTGATTAGAAACAGTACCAACTGGAATTACTCAAATAGGAATTATAAAACTCCCGGAGTAATTAAAACACTGCAGAAAGCCACTAGACAGTTTCTGCAGAAGTTTTTACTGTAAGCCTATCTTTTTAATTCACGATGAGATTCCCCTCGTTCCACTGAATCCAGGGACATATCATACGCGATTTTTGGAGCTACGGATCTTTTTCTACGAATTAATTACTCCGAAAATGCCACTAACTAGTTTGATTAAACTGTACCAAACCTTGCAGCAAAAGTCTGAACCAAAGGTACAGCGACATTCTACACGACTCACTAAATCTACACATATTTTATTTGCAATTTTTGGCCAAGCGGTTTAATTACTACGCAATTTACAAGATTCTACTGAAATCTGCCCACTAAAAGGATTAACGAAATTAACCAGTCAACTGTGTCTGTTGACTGGTCAACGCGTCTGCTGACTGGGCGCTGACTGGGCGTCTGACTAGTCAACGCCTGAGTCTGACCAGTCAACGAACGATCTGAGCCGCTGATCTGAGATCTGACGGTGGCTGCAGGCTTACCGGGAACGAACGGCGAAATGGACGGCGGCGAGTCCCGGACGGTGCGGCGATCGGTTCCGGCGACGGTGGTGTTTCCTGCGCGGGTGTAAACGGTCAGCGCAACGGATTAAAACGGTCACGCAACGGCGGCGGCGTTCGGCACGCGTGCATGCGTGTGTGCGCGCAGCAGCTAGCGCGCGCGCGAAGCGAGGCAGCGGCAGCGGCGGCAGGCGCAGCAGCATGCAGCGGCGGCGCGCGCGAGCAGCACAGCAGCAGCGCAGCAGCGTGCGCGGCGGCGGCGCAAGCAGCAGCGGCGGCGGCAGCAGCTAGTGCGCGCAGCGCGCAGGCGGCTCGGAGGCGGAAGCGGCGCGGCGGCGCTTGGCCGCGGAGGCGGGTGGAGGCGGGCGGCGCGGTGGCAGGTGGAGGCGGCGCCGAGGCGGGTGGCGATCGGCGGCGGGGCGCACCTGGGGACGGCGGTGATGGCGGGTGGCGCTGGTGGCGGGGATCGGCCCGGGGCGGCGTCCGCGGGAGGAGGGCGCCGGCGGCGGCGCTTGGCAGCCGGCGGCGGCGCGCGGGGGTCGCGCGGGAGGCGGCGGCGATCGGGGGCAGGCGGCGGCGGCGGGGTGAGGGCGATGGCGGCGGCCTCGGGAGTCGCGCGGGGTGGGCGCGGGTATCGAGGGCAGGCGGGGTCGGGCACGGAGTCCAAGGCAGCGGGGCTGCCCTTTAAGTGGGCCCTCTCGCGGAATTCTAAACTGAAACGGCGCAGAGTTGGTTTCGGACTCGGAAATCGGTCCAAAAATTCGGACCGTTTTCCGACGTTTTACTAAAACGGCCGCAACTTCTCCGTACGAGCTCCGAATCGAGTGATTCTTGCTCCTACGGTTTCGTAGAGTCGAGGGGAACAATCTAGGATCAAGGTTTGAGTGAAACCACTAATCTATAGGGGTGGTCAATGTTAGTCCTACTAAAGCTTCCCGCAGTAACCTCGTAGCAAAATAAAACAGGGTTTTGCAATTAGCGTTTCGTCGACCCTTTTACTCGATGGTTTTGCATGGAAAGATATGATGCAATGCTATGAATGATATGCAAGACCAAATCTAAAATTTGGGATGTGACATTATTCGAGAGCATGTCCAAGATGGTGACATAAAGATTTGCAAAATACACATAGATCTGAATGTGGCAGATCCGTTGACTAAACCTCTCCCGAGGGCAAAACATGACCAGCACCAAACCTCCATGGGTGTTCGTATATTACCATGTAATCTAGATTAGTTGACTCTAGTGCAAGTGGGACACTGTTGGAGATATGCCCTAGAGGCAATAATAAAAGTGGTTATTATTATAACTTTGTGTTTATGATAAATTTTTACATTCATGCTATAATAGTATTAACCGGAAACATTAATACTTGTGTGATTTGTAAACTAAATTAGAGTCCCTGGTAAAGCCTCTTTATAATACTAGCTTGTTGGTTAATAGATGATTGTGGTTTCTCGATCATGAACATTGAGATGTTGTTAACAACAAGATCATATCATTAGGAGAATGGTATGATGGACATACTCCTATAGATAATCGTAGCATAAAGATCAAGTCATTTCAATAGTTCATTTGCTATAAGCTTTCTGATACATAGTAACCTAATTCCTTCGACCATGAGATCATGATAACCACCATCACTGGAAGGATGCTTTGATGACATCAAACACCACACCATAACTAGGTGGCTATAAAGGTGGCATTGAGTGTTCGGAAATTATGTGTTGAGGCACATGGATCAAGAGTGGGATTTGTCCATCCATATGACGGATAGATATACTCTGGGCCCTCTCGGTGGAATGTCATCCAATTAGCTTGCAAGCATGTGAATGGCTCACAAGGGATCACATATCACGGGAACGAGAAAAGAGTACTTATCGGTATGAGGTTGAACTAGGTATGCAGAGATACCGACGATCAAACCTCGGATAAGTAAACTATCGCGAGACAAAGGGAAATTGGTATCGTATGTAAGTGGTTCATTCAATCCCAAAATAATCGTAGAAATATGTGGGAGCCATATGAATTTCCAGATTCCTCTATTGGTTATTGATTGGAGAAATGTCTCGGTCATGTCTGCATAATTCACGAACCATAGGGAGACACACTTAAGGATTCGATGTTGTTTAGTAGATATGGAATATAAGTAGGGAGTCTGAATGTTGTTCGGAGTCTCGGATGGGATACGGGATATCACGAGGAGATTCGGAATGGTCCGGAGAATAAGATTCATATAAGAAAAGTCCGATTCCGGAGTTCGGGAATGATTTCGATGTTTTCATCGGAGAGGTTCTAGAAGGGTCTAGAAGGTTCACTGGACCGGAAGGGGAATGGTTCATGAATGTGTCATGGTTAAGTGGAATGATTGGATCATGTCCTAGGTCACTTGGTTAGGCATTTGCGAGAGAGAAATAAAGCTCTAAATTGAAAGTCAAAAGGGAGGTTTGAAAAGTCAAACTGGAACAATAGTTTCCTAGTAGAAGAAGGAAAGAGTCCTACCTTCTCTCCAACTTCATTTTGGGGAAGGATTCAAACTCCCCTCTCCCAAGTTGCCCTCCCTCTCATAAATAGAGGGGAGGGGCTGCCCCAAAGCACCACAACCATCCCTCCCCACCTCCAAGCCGCCGCCTCCAGCCGCCGTCGCCGCGCCGCTGCCTTACGCCACCGTCGGTTCGTCGCCATCGCCCTAGACGTCGAATCCACCTCCTCATCTTTGGCCTTATAAACCTAGATCGCTGGAAACCCTAGATCCACCACAACCCGCACCGGCTTAGGCGAAGCCCTGCGGGATCTTCCCTCTACTTCTGACACCACGTCGTCGTGCTATCAGAATTGCGAGGGGAGAACTACAACCTCCGCTGCCTGCTGGAACAAGGGAGAGGAAGGTCTTCATTGAGTACAGAACATGTAGCCGACTACGTAAGCGCTGCCGGAATGCAGCGCTAGAAGGATCGTCTACGCGATCTTGAGATCGGCAAGTGTACGACTACATCACCCACGAGAATCTGCTCTCGTTAACCGCTTTGGAATCTTTGAGGGTGAGTACTCTAATCGACTCGTTGCTACAATCTAGTAGATAGATCTTGGCTTGTTTGTGTCCATGCGGTAGATTTTTTTTGTTTTCCATGCTACGAACCCCTACACGGAGTTTTTGCCCAGGCCGGATAATCCGCCCCTCTTGTGGGGCGGATAGTCCGCCCCCCAAGGATCTGTCCCAAAGGTTGCCTAGGCGCATCGCTCAGAGAGGGGGCAGCGTTTCCCCCGGACTTTTCGTCTCTGGGGCGGAGTTTCCCCAGGGGCGGATAGTCTGCCCCTTGAGGGGGGGGGGATAATCCGCCCCCTCGAGGATTTTCACCAAGTCAAGACCGGCGTCACCTTCTATGTGGGAGGCAGATTTTCCCCCAGGGCGGATAGTCCGTCCCTAGTGGGAGGCAGATAATCCGCCCCCAGCTTCTCCAACGGCAAGATCTGAGCAGGGGGTATTTAAGCCAGCCTTCCCCCTCCTGCTAGAACTCTTGATTCATTCGGAAAAGTCAGGATCTGTTCTTCAACCTTCATCCAAGAGAGCTCCACCTTCATCCACCCAAAGGCCCCGTCCCTTGGGGAATCGAAGGAAGAGAACTCGATCTTCAACTACTGCAATCAAGCGCTTCATCTCCTCTCCATTCATTTGGAGAATCACCGATCTAGTATTTCTTGCAAATATCTAGATCCTTGATTTTGTTTATATTAATAAACCTTGTCCTTGTGACAGCTTGTTGTCATTATGGGAGCCCCCAATTCAGTTGTGCTGTGTGCCCCGGTAGAGTTGTAAAGTCACCGGTTCCCGCCTCGAAGGGTACCGATAGTGGAGAAGGTGGATCAGGCCTTTCGTGGCAAGATCCATCGGAGAATAGGGTGAGGCCTATTATGGCATGGTGGTCTTAGAACCGCCCACCCCTCCAACGCAGATGTACTTACCTTAACAAGGAAGGAACCGCGGTAAAACAAATCCTTGTGTCTCCGCGTGCTTCACTACGGTTCCCTCGCTCCTCTCTTTATGTGCTTAGTATCTAGGTTTGCATATAGGGAAATTCTCGTAGTTGCATATCTAGAGAATTTACTTTATGTCAAGCCTAAAATTGAAAAAGAACTAAAAATTGAGTAGCACCTATTCACTCCCCTCTAGGTGCCCATACGATCCATTTCACATGCTCTCCGTTGTTAGTAGCTATCTTGGCCAAGTAGTTGCTAGTGACTTCAAGAGGGGGTATTTATGATCGATAGTGGGTTTATGCCTCTATTTACCAAGGAAAGTGACAGAAATCTCTTTGGTTGTAGATGTGCTGTTGCCACTAGGGAGAAAACAACGGTCTGTTGTTCATGGAACAAGTGGATTATTTACCTTACACACTTTGCTTAAAACAGTTGTCTGTTGCTTGCAACTTAATACTGGAGGGGGTTCGGATGATAACCTGAATGTGGACTTCTAGTCATAGATGCAGTTGGATGGCGGTCTATGTATATTGTTGTATTGCCCAATCGAATCTCATATGATCTTTTTGTCTAGTATTGCATTGTTATGCCTTGCTCAGTCCTGTCAATTGCCCTGCTGTAATTTGTTTACCCAGCATGCCATGTTTGTTTATCTAAGGAGAACACCTCTAGTGAACTATGGACCCCGGTCCAATCTTTACCATTGATACATCTTCCACTGTTACTATTTATTTGCTGCAAACCATCATCATCTTCCACATCATACAGTTAATCCTTTGTTACAGCAACCGGTGAGATTGACAACCTCACTATTAGTTGGGGCAAAGTCTTGAGTTTATGTTGTGTAGGTTTCTACGTTGCTTGCAACACCTTTGAGACGTTTCCTTCCTTCCACTGGTTTGATAACCTTGATTTCTTATTGAGAGAAGATTTGCTGCTATGCTGCTTCACACCTTGCTCTTGGGTTTCCTTGACAAAGCACTCTCAGCGCCATCAGCGCCTCCTCCCACTCTCCTTCTTCCTCCCTTCGCGCCGCCTTCTCCTCCACCGCCCTGCCCCACCCCCTCTTTTCCTCACCGCCGAGCACGGCCACAGCGGCTGCCACGCCGTGCGAGGTGGACAAGACGGCAGCGCGCACGCCCATCCCCAGTCCCCGTCATCCTCATGTTCGTCCTTCCCAATATCCATGCAGGCTTCCCATCCCCAATTCCCTCTTCCCGTCCTTTCCTCGTTGTTTTTGTCATCCATCCCCTTAATCGTGGTTTGCCAAGAAGCCATGGGAGTCCCCAGCCGCGGGTTTTCTTCTGGTTGACCTCTGCACATCCAATGTGTTTTCTTCTTGTTTATCCATATCCCTTTGACTCCTTTGTTCCTTTTTGCTTTGGAATATTCGTCCTCATTTGTTCCTTTTCGTATTGGAAGATTCGTCCTCCTTTTGGATGTTGTTGTGGTTTCTCTGTCCCCTTCTTGAATTTTGTCACTTCTTGTTTTTGTACATTTTTCCTATGTTTGATTTTGGATTTGGATGTGTTTCTTTGTTTTCTGTCTCCATCTGAGTTTTTTTTCCGTTCTTGATCCCTATCTAGATCTTGGACGGTTTCTCTTTTTGGAATATTTAGGTATTTGGTTTCTGGATTCTCTCGGATTTCATCTTCTTTGTCTCGTTCTTTGTTCGGCTTGCCTATTCCTGTCCCTTTCATCTTGGTAATTGACTGTTCTTTACGTTACCATTTCATTAGATCTGTTCTTTATCTAGGTTTCTTCTTTCTTGGCTTGTCTTTTTGTTTCAGATTTCTTCTTTTACTCTTTTAATGGTTTTGGATTGCTTTCTTTCTGTTCAGTCTTGCCCTAGTTGGTTTGTGAGTTTTTTGTAGTGTTGGATTTTCTTCCAGTTTTTCTTTTTCCCCTCCCCGTCCTTATTTCCCTCAAACTCACTTGCTTGATTTTTTTCGTTGTTCTACTCTATGTTTGCAGGTCGTGCTACTGCTAGAAGTCACCCCCAGGGGCAAGAGCGTCTATTTTCCTAGGTTCAAGGGATTGTCGTGTTTGAGGTGAGCTAAACACATGGCCTTTATATTAGTTGGTTGTGCAGGATTGTCTTGCGTCTTATCTTCTCTTTGTTAACGGATTCATCTATCAAGCAGCTAAATAATTTGGTGGCTTGGTACCTAGGTAGAGTAGGAGTGATTTTGTTTGTTCTCAGGTACAACGAGTTAAACTTGCATCAGATTGCCTAAATTACTAATTAACTGCTTCTCTAGAAATTTTTAGTTTGTGCTTTCTCTTGTGAGGTTTAGGGTAGTATGGTTACTGGTAATTAATTGGTAGGCTACGAGTCAGTATTGAGATTTTTGGAGTGTGGAAGATTCCTCTAAATTTGTATCGGTTGTGTTCTAATGGTGGTGATTGTGTGTACTGCCTTAAAAGTTAGTGTATGCCGCTTGCTGAAAGTTTGTAGTAAGATTAGGAGTGGATTTTGCAGTTAATTTTGTTCATGAAATTTATTGGGATGCATTTCAGATAGAAAAGTAGGTGTGTGGTGCTCACTGATACACGGTAGTTAGGTTAAAGCTAGATTTTGTAGTTCATTTCGTCCAGGAAATTAATTCGGTTGTATTTCAGATAGCACGATAAAAGGCGTGCTGACTGAACTAATTTCAGTGCGTCATTGTGTACAGCCGGTTTAGCTTTGTAGAGCCTTGACCTTTCGCTGTGTTTTGTTGCGATTTTTCTTGCCATTGCTCGTTCCTTTTGTTTTATTGTGTAGTGCTGTTGAAAAGCTGATTAGTTAGAATTGAGCAGTCACATTAACAAAACAGTCTTTTAAATTTGATGCTTAGCGTAGGTTTTCTTATTTTGGGTATTTATTTTCCTATAGTTTCTCAGCCTTATTTTCCATGCTGTGTGGGTGTTTTTCTTGGGTGACTGGAGATATATTTAGGATACATTGTAATATACATCTCTTTTTGTTTCAGGTTGTGTGCTGCTGCAGGCTGTTCTTGCAACAATTTCTCAGCTAGGTAGTTTCTTCTCTGTGCTTTACATCACTCTCTATTTTTTCTGTGTTTACATTTTGTTATTGTTGTTATATATTCTTTTCGGGTGTTTTTATGTCCTTTCAGTCAGCTAGTTCGCGTTGTTCATATGAAGAGTCTGCATTTTAGGATGTGTATTTTTATAGGATTTGTTGTTCCAGATTTCAGTTGTGAGGGAATTCCAGCCTACCTATAGGGAGGTTGCACGGTATGTGGTTTCAATTTAGCCTGCTATATTGATAAATAAGGAACTTTGGTATAGAGATAGTGCTATCTGATTGATTAATATCAAGGTGTTTATGTTATTGCGCTCTTGTGCGCATACCTGTAGGTCTTTTCTGTTGTTTCTCTCCCATATATTCTTGGGGCATATATAGCTGATTCTTAATTTCTTCTGTCCCTAGGACATTTTTAGATTGCAGGCAGCTTTAAGGTGTGTAATGTGTGATTTTGCTCCATGAGCTTAAGGATCAAGAGGAGACCTTTCTCTTGTACATTTTATGCGTCAAGAACTAGCTTGCATATTACTTTACTACAAGTCCAATATATGTTTGGTCATCCTACTGTATTTTTTCCTTTTGTTTTCATGGGAAGAGGGTACTCACGAAACTCCTATGTAGCCTTACATATTTTGGTTCTTTTCTAGGTATATCTAACATGGCGCATTCACTTCTGTTTTTTACTGGGTGCTGCTAGCTTGATTTGCAATAACCGATGGTGACATCTTAGGAACCTCCTTTATAGAACGTGTCATATTGTATTAGATTCATTCATGGATGATGATTGTTTATTAAAAATGCTTTTGTTTATGGTAGATGCTAGCCTTTTAAATAATCGACGACAATCTTTTAAAGTACCAGTTACTATGAACAAACTTCCGTAGTGTTTTCCATTTAGGAATAACAAATGGATTAATAATCACTTGGTGTTACCTTATAACATGGCCATGTTAAAAAATTCTAGGGCCATATGGATGCCGAGTGGTGCAACAAGACACAGGTGGTGAAGTATTTATTCGAGTATGTGACGAAATGTTCTGACCGGGTTGGGTCTGAAAGTGTGCTCGAGTCGCCCCCTCGAGTTTGGTCTGAATAGGTGACTAACACATGTTACCCATGTATACTTGTGTGTTTTGTGATAGGTTTCTCATTTCTTAAAATTCTAGGGCCATATGAATGTTGAGTGGGGCAATAGAACACAAGTGGTGAAGTAGTTGTTCGAGTATGTGACTAAAGGTTCTGACTGGGTTGGGTCTAAAAGTGTGCTCGAGTTGGCTCCTTGATCTCGGTATGAACAGGTGACTAACCGCGTGTTACTCATGTGTACTTGGGTTTTTTTGTGATAGGCTTCTCATTTCTTATCGTTTACTTGTTTTCTATGTCAGATGTGTTCATTTGTAGTCGATATTCCAAATTATCCACATGCACCATCTACTACGACTACTACAGATAAGAGGTAGCTTCTATACTTAGTGGTGTAAGTCTTTGATGTAGTAGATTTGTGTGGTATGTCTTAGTGTCCTATGCTGACGGAATTCTTGTACAAAAAATTCATTGGCCTAGGATGTTACACAAAGTTCAGGCGGATGCACAGTCCTAGAAGAAACCTAGATCAGAATCAGGTATAATATCTGAAAGGGTCTGCTGCATATATATTATTCCAACTTTCGATGGCTTTATGTTTCTCATAGCGAATACAGATTAAGCTAGCATTGTTTATCATATTTTTGTTTTGACTTCAAATGAGTTTAGTGAGGAATAATGCATACAACTATTGTGGGGAAACAACATGCTTAACCTTATAACCATTATTCAGTTAACTTATAATATAGCTGAAGACCAGGCCCAAAATGAAAGTAAGTAAACCTCAAAAAATTGTATCGGTACACGCATGTTTTCTTTCAATTAATCACAATGAAATTTGCATAGATCCTTAGAGACCAAAGTTTTTTTTGGGTAGAGACCAGAGTTTGTGTTCATTGAAATGCAAATACACAATATTTAGCATCAGACATTGCTTGTTAAAGCATGCGGATCTTGCACTTACAATAGCCCCATTGGTGACAACGTAAACAGAATTATCATTTTTTGGAATCCTGGGCAAGATCAACATCCTCATCTGAATCTTTGATGCTCTTGAATGTAGTGACATTCGGAATAGAGGATTTTGGTGTAGTTGGTCTATCCAGGAACCCAATTCTTTCGGTCGAAATAGGAGAAATAGTTGGCTTGCCTTGGAGATATAAAAGGAAGAGCATTAGCATAAAATGAGCAGTAGGAAACTACTTGCACATTACAACTGAACAAGTTTCCTGGTGTCCAGTACTCAAATTGAATGAGAAGCCATGTACCACTACGCACTTGTTCCTACTGTTTACTCTCTTAAACATGTGTTCACCACATCAATATTTTGGGTAACCGAGAAAAGTGCACATAAGTTAATAGCATGAACTAATACAAGGAAAATACACTGGCTTTATAAATATCCGAATAACATAAAGCTTTTCAGCTATTCATTTTTATAAGTACATGTTACATTCCTCCACAAAACTGAAACTGCAATTGAACAATAGTTTACAATTAAATGGAACAACAATGTTTGATAGGTTAAACTTTCTACTTTGCTTTCCAGGAGTGTTGGCTTTTGGTGACACAGGTTATGAGTAGATGGTTGTTTCCTGTTATCTACGTACCCTGGGATCTGAAGATCTCTTCCATTTTGTAGTTGGCATGTAAAATATGAACTAAAGTCCCCATTGCTTCGTTCTATCCCATCATGCCTTGCTCAAGAAAAAGACTGTTGTAAATTCTTGGTTCATTTCCATTATCTACTTATTAAGTGTACTTTTATCCGTGATTGATAAGATGTTGCTCTTCTGAAGTTGAATCTGAACATGGTTTGTGCATGTCCAGTTTTGCTAACATATACCCAGGAAGTTTATTCTTACCTATTGTATCATGTTGGACATCTCAGTTCATGTGTCTATTTGGCGTGCTATACATGATGCACTTATTTATTATCTTGCTTCTCTTTGTTTTTCAAGATTAGGCTAAACTTTGTTGGCTAATTCTTCTCTGGTCTGGGTTGCCTTCTTGTTGTTGGACCTCTGTCTTCTCTGAACAAATGTGAAGCATTGTACTTTTTAGCGACTCTCTTGAAGGTCTCAATGTGAAACTTGGAATAAACATGTGTTTTAGACTTAAATGTCAAAGTCTTTGATTGGTAAAGGGTCTGAAGAAGATGAGGAAGGATCGGAAACTAAGAACCATGTTGCACAAGGCAGGTGGTTGATGCGTTAGAAACAAGTCTATGTGTTTTCTGTAATGCTTTAGAACAACTATATTTGAACCATGTTTCATATACAGGTTATATTGTGTTCTTTTACTCCTTTTCATCGGGTGATAGTCCTTAAAATAAAATGGATCATTGTTTATTCTTTTTTGTTGTTTCCTTATCATAGATTTCTATAGAAGTTCAATAAAGATTTGGAAAATGTTTATCAGTACGGAAACAAGGGGGTCGTGCAAAACATATTGTTGTTTCCCACCTTTCCTATTAGCATTCATAAAAGGAAAATTCAATTATCGTTTTAGAGAAATGAAAATCAGTTCAAAATTCAGGGATGTATAAAGAAACCTTGCAAGTTCGTGTAGCCGTCGCCGACAAAAAATCTCCACCGCCTGCTGCTCGGCCTCACCTCGCGAGCTGCACGGCACGCAGGCGAACAAGCCAGTGACAGTGGACCCAGCTGCCACCGACCCCACACGCATAGAGCGAAACAGCGTAAGCCACAAGACCAGTCGCATCTAAAAAGCTCCCCGCAAGGCATTTCTCTCCATTCCCTTCCGTCTCTCCCCCTCTCTTCTTCTTCCTCTCCACGCCAGCCGCCGCGACCTAGGGTTTCCCTCCCGCCGCCGCCGCCGCCGCCCCCGAATCGCCGGAGGAGGAGAAGAGATGGGCACGCCGGAGACCTCGCGGGAGCCGTGCCCGGACCGCATCCTGGACGACGTGGGCGGCGCCTTCGGGATGGGCGCGGTGGGCGGCTCCATCTTCCACTTCCTCAAGGGCACCTACAACTCCCCCAACGGCGAGCGCCTCGTGGGCGGGGCCCAGGCCGTGCGCATGAACGCGCCGCGCGTCGGCGGGAGCTTCGCCGTCTGGGGCGGCCTCTTCTCCGCCTTCGACTGCACCATGGTCTTCGTGCGCCAGAAGGAGGACCCCTGGAACTCCATCATCGCGGGCGCCGCCACCGGAGGGTTCCTCTCCATGCGCCAGGGAGTCGGCGCCGCCGGACGATCCGCGCTCATGGGCGGCTGTCTCCTCGCCCTCATCGAGGGCGCCGGCCTCATGCTCAACCGCGTCCTCGCCGTGCCGCAGAACCTCCCGCCGCTCCCGGCCGACGACCCCAACCTGGCCGCGGCCATCGCGGCGGGAGGAGGCGGATTCCAGGGCATGGGCGGCTTCCCAGGCATGCCCCAGCCAGCCGTGGTCCCTCCTGAGATCGGGAACTCCAGCGGTGGCGGCAGCTGGCTCCGGAACCTGTTCCAAAAGAAGGAGGAGGAGAAGAAGCCCAGTGGCAGTGGGGGAAAGTCAGAGATGTTGGAGAGCTTCGATTCGCCCAGCCCTCCGATTCCATCGTTCGACTACAAGTGAATAAAAAGGTGCGGTTTTTGTTCGATCACCTTCCCAATCTGTATTCTGTTTTAATTGATTCGGGGGCGATTAGGAGTCCTGTTTTCGGCTCCAGAGTTTTTCTTTCTTGGGCAACATGCCTTTAGATCCTCGATACTAGCCAATACCGTGTTCTGCAAGAAGACGTATTGGTCGTGTTATATAGGATCTGCTCTGGTGCTCGTAGCTCTGAACCCCGTGGAAGCTTTCGTTGTTAGTTATCTTCCGCTGAGTTCTGCCATTGCCGCCTACTTCCACCACAACGCATCGAATCTTCAGATAGGGTTACACAGCGAATACTATGTCAATGCCTCTTTTGGACAGGGATCCATGCCCAGACCGCATCCTTGATGATGCTGGTGCTGGTTTTGCCATGGGTGTTGTAGGTGGTTCTGTCTTCCACTTCCTCAAGGGCCTCCGTAACTCGCCCAATGGCACACGGATTATTGGTGGTATGCAGGCCGCGCGCATGAACGCCCCTCGAGTCGGTGGGGGCTTTGCTGTGTGGTCTGTCCTCTTCTCCACCTTCGACTGCACCACAGTCTACGTACGCCAGAAGGAGGACCCCTGGAACTCCATAATCGCCGGTGCCTCAACTGGTGCAGTCCTTTCCTTGCGACGTGGCCTTAGAGCCACTGCCGCATCGGCGTTCTTTGGCGGTGTTATCCTCGCGGCTATTGAGGGCGCCAGCATCGCCACCAACAATTTCTTTGCCATGCAGTCGAACCTCCCATCGCTCCCCGCAGACGATCCCAACATTAACATTGCCACAGGCCTACCTCAGGCACATGTGTCTTCTATTGACCTTTCAAGCTCGAGCAGCAGCTTCCCGGGCCAGCCTCAGCTACCCGTGTACCGTACTGAGGATGCAAGCTTGAGTGGCAGGGGTAGCTGGTTCGGCGGTCTATTTGGCAAGGAGGAGAAGAAGCCTAGTAGCAGTGGGGCCACGTCGGAGATACTGGAGAGCTTTGATACGCCCAGCCCTCCAATACCATCGTTCGAGTACAAGTGAAAAGGTGTGGTTTTTTTATTTGATCTGCATTCTGATCTGACTGAGAATTTGGAGAAAACCACTATTTTAGGATTCAACAAAGGCTTAGATTTCTTATTATTCCAGTTCTTGGACATAGGGATTCCTCCGCGTGTGGCGTTATTATCTCTCTGCTGATATTCATTGATATAATGTGGTTTTTTGTCTCTTTGGTGATGTAGTCATAGGCGTGGCCGCATAAGAGTATTTAAGCTTTTCATGTTTTCTCCTAGTATAAGGATGACATTGTTTGAATGATGTGTCCAGTGGATGAGCACCGTGTTGTTGTTAGTTTATTTTATGCCACTTCAGTTTCATCTGTATCATATTCTACAAAGTTCTTATTTTATCATGAATCTGACTGAATCAGAACATCCCAGTTTTGGGGTGTCTGTAGTTGACTAGTTTTGCATGGATCATTATGTTTATAGCCTGCAATAGCTCTGTTCACATATTGCTCCTATTAATTGAGCCTAAATACTTCCTTCAGCTGTATATAAAAGTTCTAAGTTTGTATTATTGGTTAGAAAAGGTGATTTCTGAGTTCATACCAAGCACTTGACCACATAACAGTATCTCACTTCAGTGCATTACTTTGTTTGGTTGCTACTTCTCATGGCTGCATGTCTTGCATATTCGTTTATGTGATCTATGAGTAGTTTAGTATGTAGTAGGGCTTATTTGTCATGAGTAATTTTAGGGCTGTCCATTTGTAAGTTGTTCCAGCGGCCGAGGAAGCATAACACAAAATCAAGCATTTGCAAATATCAAAATTATTTTATAGCTTGTTGTGTTCTTTATGTACATGAGAACAATTTTGTAAAAGGATATTTGCCCTGGCTTGTTTTTATCAGTGTTGCCTTAGTCCATTTGAGAGCTCGCGGGTTTCATACCAGGAACGTTTTTTTATTATCCTTGGCTGCATGGCCCTATATTTAGTTAAATTATTTTTCAGTTAATGAGTTGTGAGAGACAAAAAAAAGTGAAGTTTGATCTTTCTTGCGAAATTGACATACCTCTTAAGGTGCATGGAGTCATCTTGACCATGAAAATATCTTGCTCTGCATGCCAAGTTGCCAACCTTTTTTATGATGTCTGGGATTGATTACAATACTCTTAACAACTGAAATCATCTGTCCAGGGCATGCCCCTTGGTTGCCTAACAGAACTTCAAAGCAAGATATAAATTACCTATCTTATCTCATGATTAAATAACTAAAATCTTATGCAAGTAGCAGGCACGGCTCACATACTAGCACTGTTCCACAATATAAGACGTTTTGGTGGGCTAATTTAGCGTAACAGAACATCTTATATTTAGGAACGGAGGTAGTATGTGTGAACATATAGAGCGTATATTGATTTCAAGTTTTACTGAAATAGAGAAGTCCTTGTATACATGACGCAGTACTAAAGTAGCTGATTTTTTGCTTATTTAGTATAGTTATCTTAGATGTTAGCTGAGTAATTTCACTGTTCTTGATCCTCCTTGCTCTTGAGGTGTACATTCAGTGATGCCACCTCAGAACTTGAGCAGAAACAGTGAAGCTGCTGTAAGGTCCATGCCCAAGGAGTGCTGAATTATATAGTACTCCCTCCGTTTCAAAATATAAGATGTTTTAGATTTGTGAAGCAAATGTATCTAGACTACTTTTAGTATATAGGTTCACTAAGGTTTAGAGTGAATCTAGACACTAAAACAAGTTTAGATACATTTTCTTCACAAACCTAAAACATCTTATATTTTGAAACGGAGGGAGTACTATATGTATATGCTCATGTACTTGAAGTTGTGATAGGTGATCTTTCTGAGTGTCTAGATTGCTCTGTATTTTGGAACTACGAGAAGACTATCTATTGAGACGCCTGTTAGGCATGATTGTCATACGGTCTTGTTCTGTGCTTTCCCTTTGATTCATTGTAAATATGGCCGTTCTTTTGTTGCATAGTGAGCAGGTTCATGTGGTTTAGTTGTGCTGTTACTTTGTTCGGTTATTCATGCTTAAGCACGAGCAGATGGTGTAGAGTTTGTGATGTGACTATGTTTTGTCATTCGTGCAGGTAGCTGATGGCCAGTGGGGGCTCGATCCAGAAGTAGTAGTCTTGAACTGGTGATGCAATATCTTGGAGAAGAGATGGAATACATTTTTTGACGAGCCGAAGTGTGTGTCGCTCTCAACTTCCAGTACTATTATCTATGGGCCGACTTGTCGCTGGGAATTATTTCTTCTGTGGCTGGCTCTTATGTATTGCAGTATTATTATTAGCTAATGTACGTGTGCTTCTTAAACATGACAGGTTTACAACCTTGCATGCTCTTTGTTCTAGTAGTAGTGACAGCAATAATACCTATATACCGTCGTATTGTGCAGATGTACTGCACTTGAAAAGCCTTAAATATCCCCTTGCCTGGTGTGTGGTGTGATCTTAAGTGTTAGGTGATTGCGTTGGGTCCTCCTGTTATCTTGTGGATCTGCCTGGTTTTCGATGTTCTGTTTCTTATGTTTGTGGTGGTTCGTTCCTTCCATACAGATCAAACCTGTCTTGGGACATGAAGTTCTAGACTTCTAGAACGATTTGTGTCTGTTTCTTGTACTTGTGTGGCGGCGATCAGCAAGATCGCTGGCAAGCAAACCGATTACAAAATCCAGAGTGGTGTCCATTCAGCTGGATGAGGTCGCGCTGTCCTGGTAGCCAAACTATGTGCTACACTATTACAATCTTGGCAATAGTAAGTGAAATCCACATGATCAGAAAGCTCAAGCTTCCCGCCACGCATAAGGCCAACCGTGTCTGCGAGGTCATAACCTCCTTTCTTGTTTGCAATAACCAGAGTGGTGGAATCGGATTCAAAGATCATCCTGAAAATACTCAGGTTTGCAGCCACCTCCATTGCGGCCGCACACGAGATTTCAGCTTCGCCCTGTAGGGCACCTAGTACCCGCAGCAATGAACTCGCCCGCATCAGAGAGGGTAATATCCGTAGGCTCCATGGTGCGTCTCCCGGACAAAACATGCATCAAAGTTAACCTTCACATAGTCTGATGGTGGAAGTTCCCATTTGGCAACCAGCCTTTGCACCGGGTTCACTGGTTGATCAGACGACAGATATCCCCTGCCGTCAGTTTTCCTCGTTTCACCAATTCACCTGCATTCACATTGTTACGTGATGCCCACCAATCCCCCAGAGTCACGACTACCTTAGCTGCTTGTTGCTTCAGAAGGCTCCATATTTCTGTCCATAACAGCACAAGCATCCGTGCATTTCAGAATCTGTAGTCTGACAGCCTCCAAATCGAGTTTGCCTCCGTACTTGTTTGACGAACTTGCACCTGACGAAAATGTGGCTGCCGTTCTCATCAAGCCTATTGCAAACAGGGCACCTTGTATCTAGTTCAATCCCCTATCTCTGAATGTTTTCCCGTGTTGGCAAGCTATTGTGGGCAAATCTCCATAGGAATATCACGCCTGCAGTTTGATATCTCGTATGCTCACCCCAAGACAGTATCTGACTTTACACTGAAGATCCCCCTGCTGGCGTGACAGGGTTTATCAGTTCACTAACCGTGGAGATGATCGACAGACCTTGTGTAGCAACCGGTCGTCTGGTTGAGCCCCTAGGAATCCAAGGGTCCGACGAAGCATTAATGTTCTCCCGTCACCCGGCACGCCAAACAATCCCCTCTTTCAAGATCCCAAGACCACATAAGATGCTGCGTCAAGTATAGGACATGCCTAGTTGTGGCTTCGTTTCAAGAACTGAACTTTGGGGGAAGTACGTACTTTGCTTTCAGTACAGTAGCACACGGGGAATCAAAGGTGTTGCAGAATCCTCCAACATTGCCGAGATAGCATTGCGAGGTTAAAAATGTGGAGATCCCTGACCTCCGACATCCTTTGCTCTCGTCGTTCTCTCCCATCCAACCCAATGGCATTTATCCTTTCCATCTTGTTGGCTTCACCAGTAATATGCATGGAAAAAACCCCGTGTTGCGGTCACCCTTTTGTAACCAGTTTGCATTGGCTCGTTGGTGCCAATAAACATTGTTTGGTTCCTCCAAGCGATTCAGCTTATACCCCAGTGGCCCAGTACATGTTCACAGTTGACGCTCTGCTGGTCAATAGGGCCGCGCCGCCGGTAGTTCTCCAACTATCTTTTTTTGCCTTCTTAATCTGTTCGTTCTTTTAGTTCTCCTAACACCTCGCTATCCCATGTTGAGAGAGTGCCTCCCACCTTTCTCAACGCCGTGTTCCATGCCTCCGTCACAGTTTGCTCACATCGCTCCTCTTCTAACCATCTTGCTTCAAAACGAAAGTAGTACTCCCTCCGTCTAAAAAGTATATATCTCAAGTTTTGTCTAAACTTAAATGTATCTAGACATTATTTCATATAAATACATTCAAATTTAAATAAACTTGAGACATTCTTTTTAGGACGAATGAAGTAAAAAACATGCTAGGACACCCTCCCCCTCCTCTACCAGATTGCTTGTGCAGTTCTGCAATGATACGACGATGGTCTGAATGACATGGATCCCTATTTATTATTTTGTACAAGCGGAACACATTTGCCACCGCCCGCGCGATCGATCGAGTCATTCTCGAGTGTACATGTTGTTCCTCTATGTGAAAGTGTCACCAACTGTTAGCGTCTACTTGGCTAGCCTAGTACCTAGCCCACGTTCTGGACGTTCATAGGCTCACAGCGCAACAACAAGTAGATAGACCACTCCATCTTAAAAGTCCGGACTGAAGGTATAAGATGGGTGTGGCCTCCTCCCGTAGGCGAGGTGGGACTAAACCAAGCAACCTCCACTAGTTAACAGAGGGGTCCTAACATCCCATCCCCCTGAGAAGTCCCTCAGGAAGGCATGGCGATGATGGCTCTGATATCAGATGTTAGCGTCCACTTGGCTAGCCCAGTACTCAGCCCACGTTCTGAACATTCATGCGCTCACAGCCCAACAATAAGAAGAAAGCCTACTTCATTCCAAAAGCCTGGACTGAAGGGAGGAAGGAATCTTCCCCTTATAAGTTGGGTGTGGTCTCCTCCTGTAGGCGAAGTGGGACTAAACCAAGCAGCCTTCACTAGTCAACAGAGGGGTCTAACACCAACAAACCCAAGTCACTCAGCCCGCCTAACAAATCCATACAACTCTGGGTCTGAGCCAGCCCTCCCTCCTTCTCTCCTGCAAAAAGAATTTCATTGAAGTCACCAATGCATAGTCACAATAACTTTAGGAGTCTGGTACTTCCTCAGTTCTAAAAAGGATGTCACAAACTTTGCTAAATTTAAATAAATCTAGAGTTTTAGTGTGTAGATACATACAAATTTTAATAAATCTAAGACATCTCTTTTTTAGGACGGGAGGAGGTATATAATATGAGGTCTAGTTTTCCTTCTCGTGGGACATGCCCGTCGAGCCGAGGTGTAACAATTGTGCGACCGTGGTCGGAGAATGAAGAACCCCCTCCCATCCCCGCGCCGCCTCCCCGAGCGGTCGGGGCCTCCCTTCTGGCCAGAGCCCGCCGCCTACCTCACCCCAAGCTCCCTTCCGCCGCCGCCAGCGAGCGCCGTCGGGCGTTGCCCATGCAGGATGCCGGCCTCTCTTCTCCCCGCATGCTCGAAACCCCGGTTTAGGAGGGCGTCTCTAGCGACGGTGCACCTGGGCTGGCCTTGATTCCGGCAGCGGCGGCTCTCCCCGGGGTGATTCATGGCGCGCTGCTGCTGCTGCTTAGAAGCTAGGGTAGCACTGCGACTTGGCGGCCAGAGCACCCGCTCGGCCCAAATCTGGTGCCTTTGGGCCCCATATGGGTTCGAGCGGGTCGACCATCTCGTACACCGGTGGTGCTTCCAGGAGATGGATATGCATGGAGCTGGCGGGTTCGGGGTGGTGGTGCTCAGCCTACCTGCAGCAGACGTCGGTGACTTCATGGGCCCAATCCGGGCCTGGCCGGGCTTTCGCCTGGTATGTTCCTGCTGTCGTGCCCGGCCGGCTACCAAGAAAGTGGTGGAGGTAATTCCCTCCCACCGACTACGGCGCTACCGTCCCTGTTACTTGTTGTCTTCCGTTCTCCGTCTCTAGGCCCCCACATCAGTTCACAGTGAGACTACGATGGTGACGTCAAGACCGCGGTGGTGCATGTTGGTGGGCGGTGTTGACGGGTGGAAGACTTCGAAGCTTTAGTGGTAGTGGATTTTTGGGGGTTGGGAGAAATTCTTGGTGGCCTTCCAACACGGACAGGGTGACGCCTGCGGGTGTCACCACTCCTTTTTGAAGGGCGTCGGGTGTACCCCTTACCCTCTCATCTCCGCTACGGGGGAAACCCTATGTTAGGTCCGAGCAGCAACGTCGTCAATCGTCGCATTCCTTCTTGAAGGTGTTGCTTGCTACGCGATGTTTCGAAGTCTAGGTTCGTGGTTGGACATCGTCAGAAGGTGCGGCGGTTGCGAGCCATCTTCGTTTAATCAATCTGTCATTGTTGGCATTGTTTTTTTTGTTTGGTCATGTCTGTGCTAAAGTCCTAGCAGTTGTTTCATTGTATTAGGTGGTTGCTATGTTAATATAGTCAGGGCCAAAGCCCATTTCCATGAGGGACATGCCCGTCAGACTCTAGGAACTAGCGCACACCATCACTAGTAGAAAACGCCCCATTGGTCCCGGTTGGTAAGGGGCATTACTCCCGGTTACCCAACCGGGACGGGGCAATCGGGACTAAAGCCCCAACCTTCAGTCCCGGTTGCCCACCAACTGGGACAAATGGGGGTACACGTGGCAGCGTTAGAGGGCGAGGGGGTGGAGCAACCGTCCCGGTTCGTAACACGAACCGGGACAAATAACCTTCTGCCGCGGCAGAGATTTGGCACATTTCTCTGCCGCGACAGAGAATTCATTTTGGCAACTTTTGTTGCCGCGGCAGCATTTTCGCCACTTTTTGTGCCGCGACAGAGAATTCATTTAGGTTGTTTTATTGTTTATTTAGTGTTTTGCACTCATGAATGAAGGAACCATTATATTACACAAGATCATCATGACAATATTACATTCGGTACGCGGATCGAGTTCATGCACTACATACGAAAGTTGCTCTTTTTACAATCCCTATTGTCTATACACAGCCGAATAGTATTCCCCTTTTGAGTTTAGGACTTCTGCATCCAAGAATCCCGCCAATTCCTCCTAAATTGCTCGTACGCGATCCTTTGGCAGAAGATCGTCCCGTAGACGTTCGATCTGATTTAAAAAAGGAGTCAGCCTATATGAATGAAACTAAACACAATTTGATTGTAATTAAAAACTATAAAAATTGTTTACGTACGTGGAGTTGCTCTAAATTTCTGCCCTTCTCATCGCACGTCTGCCGGATGAACTCGCAAACATAGTATCCACATAGATTGTTACCTGGTCCCTGTGTCAGGCACTTTACGAGAACATAGTTCAATCAAAATAATAATCAAGCATGATAATAACTGTATCAAAACTAGAATCAAAGAGATGCGCGGATATAGCTAGTGGTACTTACATCTAGTGCTTCAAATGTAAGCTCCGCTTTCCAAACACCCCTAGCCTTGTTGGTGAACCGTTTCCAAGCGCTGCCCGGCGAAGAAAACAAATAAAATAAGTTATTAATTACTTGATATCATAAAATTCACGAACATTTCCGATATAGTGTCGTAATGATTAGAATTACCGCTGGAGAAGCATCTGCATGTCCTTCCACTGCTCAAGGGGTTTATGTTTCGAGTCTATGACTAGTACACGCCCTTTGTCAAGTTGAATGATTAACAGAATATAGTGCAAGCTGCGAATGCATAACTAATTAATTATATACTTAACATCGAGTAAGCGAAATAGAAAGTGTATAGAAGACAATAACACTCACTCGAAGTTGTAAGGAAACAGTATTTCCCTTCTGGTTTCTTGAAACCTTAACGCGTGTACTATATTATCCTCCGTATCCTGGGGGCTTGTTTTGAGATTAGCTTCATGAACCCAATATGGGTCAATGAAGCCAATGTCATAGATTTGTCCTCTGCTGCATTCGAGAATCTTCATTCTTCATATTACAGTATGATTATATACATGCAATAAACAAGGTGAGATAGCTGGAGACTAAATTAATTACAGAATTAGTACTTACAGACAATAGGCACTAATGATCGATTTCTCCAAGGCGTCTTGATTGAATAATTAAAATAGTTCATCAAATTCAATGGATATCATGTCATCCTTTTCTTTCCCATGATGCTTTTTTGTAACCCTCGGCACTATCCAGCTAGCCCTGACCTTTGTGGCATGCATGTACCAGTTATGCAATCTTCGCATTTTTGTTGGAAGATTATTTACTTCCTCAGGTTTGACGAGAGGTTTGCCGTACTGGTATTTGTATGCTACTTCACTCACGGGGAAGTACTCTAACTTGGATAAGTACTGGGCAATACTCATACCTTGAGCAGCGGCAGCTTCTCCGTATTGTGCAACTACCTCTGGATCATACTGCTCTTCGGCCCCATATTTGCTCGATCCCACATTGGTTTGGGAAATCACCTTGAGAGGGGCGCAAGACTGTTTTGCTTGTTCTTCGAGCTGGGCAACAGATTTCTCGCTTGCATCAGTACTGCTCTTCGAGGCTTTTTGTGCCGCATGTGACTTGAGAATAGAACGCTCATAGTCTGATGACAGCTTTGGCTCGGGTTGATGAAGAGTCTTTAGCATTTTCAACACTTTGGCTTTTTCTTCTTTGGTGCTGGAGAACTCTGGCTCTTTCAGCTGCCTCAGCTTAGCGAAAAACGCTGTCGTTTCTGCATCAACGATCGCCGCAGTCTCCTCTTAAGTACAGTCATAAGCTATCTTGGGAGGAACCTTTGGTACTTTTGGAAGAGGCTCTTGTTTACGTTTCAGCGATCGCTTACCACGACGCAGAGTACGGTATGCTTACACTTTTTATCCTGAGGCGCCGGTGATGGCTCCTGCGGCGATGGCTGCGCCAGAGATTCGTGAGGCGACGGAGCCGGGTGAGGCGACGAAGACGGCTGCCGTGGCGGCGACGAGCTCGCTAGAGACGGGTGAGGCGGCGACGAAGATGGCCTTGGCGTGTGATTTCGAAGCACGATACATTCCTTTGGCCATAGAATGGTGACGTTTCTTGCATCTCCCAGTACAGTCACATCCCCTTCACCTGCAGGGTAGTGAAGATCCAAAACTTCAAAGGTGGGCATGATTTCATCCACCCCGACAACAGCGTAGCCCTCTGGAACCGGACGACAGTGGTAAGTTGGTGTGGGTCCAATTGGTAAGGCATAGCCGACCGCCACCTTCATTGATATGTTCACAACTTTGATATGTAGTTTGCAGTGTGTCATCTCTGTGATATCATCCACTGGGTAGCCAACAGGAGCCATCGTCGATGCACCATCGTCATCGCCATTGTCATCACCCAGGACCTCGGTGGAAGCCACACTGCTTTTTTGATTATTCGATAGGCCGGTAGCATCGAATGCAGTGTGCTGCTGAGATGGGCCGGTAGTACTTTGCTCTTTAAGTGCATTAATTTCATATTGTTGTTGCTTTATTCGTTCTTTAATTATACGCATTCGCTCTTTCTGAATATCTGCTTCAACTTCCGCCCTGTCCTTTCTCCTCTGACGGCTTCTATCAGGATATTTCTTCCTCTCTTCGGGAAACCCAGTCCTCCATGGTTTGGAGCCGCTTGTGCCTCGTGTTCGTCCATCATGTTCCTTATTTCCAAGGGCGAGTGTGAGCTCATCATTCTCTCTCTATCGGGAATGAAGTCCCCATCTTTAACAGCCTTTACTGCTTTTCTCATCTTCTCGATTGGCAATGGGTCTTCTTTATGTCGTATGTTATATATACACTTCCCTTCCGAGTCCAACGTGCCCCCATGCTCGTAAAACCAATTCCTTGCACGTTCTACCCAATCGTCTGTCTCTGGGGTGATCTTTTTAGCACGCAGTTCATCCTCAAGTTTCTCCCACTTAGGAATGCCAGCCCTGTAGCCACCTTGACCCATAGTATGGTGATACTTCTTGTTAGCAGCATTCAGCTTATTCGTTGCAGACATTTTCTTAGCTTTTTCTAATGTCTTGTATTTCACAAACTCAGCCCAGAATGGTTTTATCTTCTCAAACTGAATATTCTTGAAATCGGGAGTCTTCTCTTTCACGACATAGTCAAGGTGCAATCTTTTCTTCCAGTTGGTGAAACACTGGGCCATCTTCTTCAAAGCCCACTCCCTGACCTTAGCCTCCATGGCTCTCCCATGTTCTAAGGCGTCCTCAACTGGATCCTCCGCATTTGGATCCAGCTCTATCTTCGGTAGTTTGAAATTAACCATGAGCCTCTTCCACAGTAAATCTTTGGTGTGGTTAGGGACAAATAAACATGTTCCCTCTTCTTCCGCATCAGCAGGCCTATTCCAATTTCGAATGGTGATCGGGATTAAGTCCCTAACGATTACTCCGCATTGTGCCACAAATTTGTTTGCGACAACTTCGGGAGCCGTCGGTTTGCCGTCTTCAGCGACATCTTCGATCCTGAACCTCTCATGGTCTTCCAACTTTTTGGTTGGGCCTCGTCTGCTCTTTTCAGTAGATTTCTTCGATCCGGAGGGCTAAAAGAAGAAAGATCGTTGTTACTATTTCTATATAGATAGAAGATGATTAATTAATGAATTAATTATATTACATGCACCTCGCCAGAGAGGTCGTCTTCTCGATTACACAAGGCATCGCCTTCTCCCTCGTGGAAGGCATCACCTTCAACCTCAAACAAGTCGTCTCTTCCGGCAAAAAGAGGATCACCCTCACTGGAGTTGTTCAGAAACGTCGATACATCTAAATTTTCTTCCCCACGGATCACACCTTGGATCAACTCTTCCTTTTCTTCGTCTCTGTCGTGTGGGTCCATATTTTCTGCATAGGTGGAAAAACGGATAAGTCAAAACGGATAAACCCTAATTTAGAGAAACCCTAATATATACATACACAATAATAAAAATATATACATACACACTAAATATACATACACAATATATACATACACACTAAAAGGGAAGGGGCGGCTAGAGCACGTGGCGATGGACGGAGACGGAGGCGCTGTGGCGGTCGGGGAGGAGGGATAGGCGGAATGCTCAAACAAGGATGATGATATGACAAGTTGAATTGCATTGAAATGAAACCCTAAAACTTGCTCGTCAATTTAAACGGGGTTTCAAGGGTTGAAAACCCTAACTCGGGAATCTCCGGAAACACACGAGAGGGGTTGATTTAGTTCTCTAATTAAACTTGTCACTAAATTTGATTAGCAATGCATGATTATAGCTTAAAAAGGTAGAACTCATTTTTCTGAACATTTTGGTACATTATTTGTATTTTTCTGACTTATAAATAATAAGATATGAATTTTACAATATTTAATCATTTTTTGGAATTATAAAACAATTTATTACATCAGGCTGACGTCATAAAGAACCCAGGGCTTTTGTTACCACGACTGAACCTACCCATAGAGACTGACTGGTGGGGCCGTAGCCACATCAGCAGCCCCACACGCAAAGTGGGGGGGGGGGGTCAGGGCGTTTCTCACCGGGGCTGGATCTAGCCAGAGGGGCTGACAAGCGGGCCCAGGCCACGCTGGGTCCACCCCGTGGCCACGTCACTTGCGATGACGCGACCGGAGCGACAGGCGGTGGTCGCCGGCGATGTTTCTGGCGATTGGGTCTGTTCAAACCGTGCGAGCTAGAGGAACCTATCTAACCTAGCGCCGCTAGCTAATGGTCGCCGGAGCAAGCACGACGACGAGCATCTGCGGCGGAGCTCTCGGGTGAACGGCGAGCAGCGGCTATGCGCGACGCCAGGAAGAAAATACTGGGTCAGGGAGGTTCATTGGCTCACCCTAAAGCGATTGGGGACGACGGTGAGGAAAGGCGAGGCTCGGAGCGCCGACGAGGAGCGCGGCGGAGCTCGTCGGGGTCGAGGAAGAAGCAGCGCGTGGAGGCGCGACGGTGGGGCAGCGAGTGGAGTCCGACGGCGGGACAGCGCGTGGAGGCCGATAGCGGGGCGGCGGTGGGGCAGCCTGACGGCGTCCGAGCGCTTGTCCTCGCGGCGGCGGCGATCTATTGCGGGTGAGTGAAGAGGAACGTGGAAGAAGGAGAAGGAGAAGGAGAAGGAGAAGGGGCGAACAGTTATAACCAAAGGACCTTTTGTCCCGGTTGGTGGCTCCAACTGGGACTAAAGGGTCATACGTCTCGGTTGGAGCCACCAACCAGGACGTATAATCCACTTTTTTTCATCAGCCCAAGGGGCGCGCGCAGGGCTCTTTAGTCCCGGTTGGTGGCTCTAACCGGGACATATGAACCTGTTTTCAAAATTTTTCAGGAATTTTCTCTCCGTTCCCGCCTTATTTTTTATTTGGGGTTTAAATTTGTAATATTTTTTAAATGATAATTACTTTGGAAATTAGAAAAACTTTAAACATAAAAAGTGTTTGAATTTGAATAACTAATTCAAAACCATTTTCTGTTTTTAAAAATAATTAATATAACCATTTAAACTATGAACCATTTAAAATTAAAAATGAATTAACTTATTTTTTTGAATATTAATTTGGAATTTAGAAAAACTTTAAACATAAAAAGTGTTTGCATTTGAATAAATAATTCAAAACCATTTTCTGTTTTTAAAAATAATTAATGTAACCATTTAAAATTAAAAATGAATTAACATATATTTTTTGAATATTAATTTGGAATTTAGAAAAACTTTAAACATAAAAAGTGTTTGGATTTGAATAAATAATTCAAAACCATTTTCTGTTTTAAAAAATAATTAATGTAACCATTTAAAATATGAACCATTTACAATTAAAAATAAATTAACTTATATTTTTTAATATTAATTTGTAATTTAGAAAAACTTTAAAGATAAAAAGTGTTTGGATTTGAATAAATAATTCAAAACCATTTTCTGTTTTAAAAAATAATTAATGTAACCATTTAAAATATGAACCATTTACAATTAAAAATGAATTAACTTATATTTTTTTAATATTAATTTGGAATTTAGAAAAACTTTAAACATAAAAAGTGTTTGGATTTGAATAAATAATTCAAAACCATTTTCTATTTTTAATTTGGATTTGAATTAACTTATATTTTTATATATTAATGGGCGGAAAAAAAGGACGGGAAATAATGGGCGGAAAGAAAATTTTATTAGGATAGAACTGGAATTAAAGTACATAACGCAACTAACACAAAGTTACATAGAAGAACTGAAAATTAAGATACATGGCCAGATTAAGCCACAATCGATCGAGCTTGTTTTGCAATGTTGGAGTGATTCAGTCATGCTCCTGCCTATACCTGTAATACTCGCCACTGTAGTCGTCTACTCGTCGCGTCCGTCGTCGCTGTCGTCGTCGGGGTCGCCGTATTTGAACCTTGAAGGCTGAGTACGAGTGGGCTGGACTTGAGGGTAGCGCAGGCGGGGGCTAGAGTCGGCGACCGTGTCGTAGGACATGACGCTCTGGAGAGTCCGACCGCGCCACCACAACTGACGGCCGGACTCATTGAAGTTCGGAGGAGGTGGGCCATCCTCCTCGTGCCTGGCGAGCGCCCTCTCACGCCGATCCATGAAGAAGGCTTCCTAAGTCGGGAAATAGTCGGGATGCCATCTGGGATTCCTCCGCTGCTCCGGCGTGAGCTCGAAGTAGTAGTGGTTCGTGATGGCCATCCGACGCGCCACACCTAGAGGTACAGGAGGAACCGGCACGCCTCCGACGCTCAGCATCCAGCTGATGGGGACATAGTAGCCTGGCGGGCAGGGGTAGTTCGAGGCGCAAAGCGCCTCCGCCTCCCTGGGAGTTAGTGCTACGGTGGGAGTCATGGGAAAGAGTGATGAGGTTGCAGATATGAGTCTAGAGATGTGCAATGACAATGGAGGCCAACCCTACATATATATAGTGAGAAATGGCAAGAAGATAACTGGAGGGAAGAACTGGCAGGAAAAACTGGCGAGAGAAATACCGGGAAAAAATGGCGGGAAGAAAAATGGCTCATATAGAACTTGCATTGGATCTCTGAAGAAACCACATATTGCAAGTCTAAAAATGATTTTTTCAAAAAATCACGGGCGATAGATCATGTACCTGTAGTACAAACCGGACCCACTTCCTACCGATTCGGCAGACATTTGTCCTTTTTACCCGGGATGGACGAAAAGGTTTGAGATGTCCCGGTTGGGAGATAGTCCATGTAAGGTGGTCTAGTATTTTAGGAAAATGGGACGATAGCATTCTGAAACGGTATTTTGGTGGTTACTTCACAAAATGACCCGTTTTTTGCGCTCGGAAAATGGAAAAGGGCTTTTCCGTGCGACAAAAAGGAAAACTTCCTCCTGCAACATTGTTCTCCATACCAATGTCCACACACATGCATAATATGGGCACAACATCACAATCTATGCCGTGATTCAGCACATAACATCGGTCATTTGGACCGAAAGCCATGAAACCTCGAACATGATAGGTCATTTTGTGAAGGTTTTTTTGAAACATGATCAATATACCAAGTCTAGTATTTTTCCTTTCAACTATGTAACATAGTATGACACCACGTGAAGGATTTTCAATGTTCGGATTTTCAATATACTAAAGGTTCATCTTTAGTCCCGGTTGAAGGGATTTCGACAGGCTGGGCCAGGCATCACTAATGATAGGGGTGAGTGTCGACATTATGTCGTGCGGCGTGTACCTTGTCACCTTTAGTCCCGGTTGGAGACACCAACCGGGACAAAACACGAGTCAGCACTAATAATAGGGGTGAGTGTCGACATTATGTCGTAAGTGTTGACACTATGCCGAGCTGCTTGTACTATAAATAGGCATCCTTGTGAGTCCAGTCCTCCAGCCAGATTGAGGCATCTCCAATATTGTTTTCGAGAGCAGGGACACCACTACGACCAGTTTCAGGGAGATGCCGCCGGATCCCAGTCCTCCGGCATCTCCAAGAAACTGGTCATAGAGGCACTCCCTAATATGTGAAATTAGTTAGCTCCCAGGTGTATTGATCTAGTTAGAGAAGTTACAAGCTGCAAGATGGTTTTCGAGAGCAGGGACACCACTACGACCAGTTTCAGGGAGATGCCTCCGGATCCCAGTCCTCCGGCATCTCCAAGAAACTGGTCATAGAGGCACTCCCTTATATGTGAAATTAGTTAGCTCCCAGGTGTATTGATCTAGTTAGAGAAGTTACAAGCTGCAAGATGGTTTTCGAGAGCAGGGACACCACTACGACCAGTTTCAGGGAGATGCCGCCGGATCCCAGTCCTCTGGCATCTCCAAGAAACTGGTCATAGAGGCACTCCCTAATATGTGTCCGCGCGCGTTTGGAGATCAGATCTTAATGGTAAGTACGAATCGGGACAACTTCTTCATAGTCCCGGTCCAGCCACAAAACGGGACTAACACTCAAGACATTTATTAATATTAAAAACTGAGACTACAAAAGCTGGACTAAAGGCCCCCTATATATAGTCCCGGTCAAGCCACAAACCGCGAAAGATATCCTTCGGACAAGCCACAAACCGCGAAAGACATGAACTAGAGTTACATAATATGAGCATGAACTTCTTGGCATATGTCCTTCCTTATGATCGCTTCAGACGTAACCATGGAGCATCTTCTTTACTTAACGGAATGCTTGGGTCAGTTTTCACTGTGAAGGGCAGAATTTCATCAAACTTATTATAATCTTCTGACATGTCTGTCTTGTCCTCGATTCCCACGATGTTTCTTTTCCCTGAAAGAACTATGTGATGCTTTGGCTCATCATATGATGTATTCGTTTGCATATTTTTTCTTTTTTTTCGGTCTGGAGGACATGTCCTTCACATAGAAAACCTGAGACACGTCATTGGCTAGGACGAATGGTTCATCTCTATAACCAAGATTGTTGAGATCCATTGTTGTCATTCCGTACAACTGGTCTATCTTTACCCCTTCCCCATTCAGGTTGACCCATTTGCAGCGAAACAAAGGGACCTTAAAAGAGACTCCATAGTCTAGTTCCCATATCTCCTCTATGTAACCATAATATGTGTCCTTTTGTCCATTCTCGTCTATTGCATAAAAGCGGACACCACTATTTTGGTTGGTGCTCTTTCTATCTTGGGAGATCGTGTAGAATGTATTCCCATTTATTTCGTACCCTTGGAAATTCAATACAGTAGAAGATGGTGCCGCGGCCAACAAGTATAGCTGATCTCCAACAGTGGTGTCATTCAAGAGATGTGTCCGCATCCAACCACCGAAAGACTTCATGTGTTCATCTGTAATCAGTGATTCAGGCTTTCCCGGGTTTTTGGAGCGTAGAATATTCTTGTGTTCCTCGATATACGGAGCTGCCAAGGTGGAATTATGTAGAACTATGTAGTGTGCTTTAGTGAAAGAATCCCCGTCCCTACATATCATTGCTTTCTTTCCCAGCGTGCCTTTTCCACTTAGTCTTCCCTCAGGCCGTGAGTCAGAAACACCAATCGGCTTAAGGTCTGGAATAAAGTCAACACAAAACTCAATGACCTCCTCTGTTCCATATCCCTTGGAGATGCTTCCTTCTAGTCTAGCACGGTTATGGACATATTTCTTTAAGACTCCCATGAACCTCTCAAAGGGGAACATATTGTGCAGAAATACCGGACCGAGAATGGCAATCTCTTCCACTAGGTGAACCAGGAGATGCGTCATAATATTGAAGAAGGATGGTGGGAACACCAATTCAAAACTAACAAGACATTGTACCACATACTTCTGTAACCTTGGCAGAATATCTGGATTGATTACCTTCTGAGATATTGCATTGAGGAATGCACACAACTTCACAATGGGTACTCGAACATTTTCCGGTAGAAGCCCCCTCAATGCAATCGGAAGCAACTGCATCATAATCACGTGACAGTCATGAGACTTCAGGTTTTGGAACTTTTTCTCTGCCATATTTATTATCTCCTTTATATTAGATGAGAAGCCCGATGGCACCTTGATACTGTAAAGGACTTAAAAAAAGATTTCCTTCTCTGCTTTGGTAAGAGCATAGCTGGCACGACTTAAGTGACGCCCTTTATCCGTCTTGTTCTGTGTATGCATGTTCTTTGGGTCTTTCATAATTTGTTGGTCCTCCCGTGCTTCTGGTGTATCTTTTGTATTCCCATACACGCCTAGGAATCCTATTAGGTTCACGCAAAGATTCTTCGTCACGTGCATCACGTCGATTGAAGAGCGGACACGCAGGACTTTCCAATATGGCAGCTCCCAAAATATAGATTTCTTGTTCCACATGGGTGCGTGTCCTGTAGAGACGTCGTTCGGAACTGATTGACCACCGGGACCCTTTCCAAAGATTACTTATATGTCCTTGACCATACCAAATACATCATCACCAGCAGGGAGTTCAGGCTTCTTCCGGTGATCTGCCTCACCTTTGAAATGCTTGCCTTTCTTTCTTACGGGATGATTGGTCAGAAGAAATCATCGATTCGCCAGGTACACAACCTTCTTGCATTTATGCAAATATGTATCTTCAGTCTTATCTAAACAGTGTGTGCATGCCTTATATCCCTTGTTTGTCTATCCTGAAAGGTTACTAACAGCAGGCCAATCATTGATGGTTATGAATAACAACCCTCGTAGATCAAATGGCTCCTGTTTGTTCTCATCCCACGCACGTACATCCGGTTTTCCCCACAACTATAAGAGTTCTTCAACTAATGGCCTAAGGTACACATCAATGTCGTTGCCCGGTTGCTTCGGGCCTTGGATGAGCACTGGCATCATAATGAACTTACGCTTCATGCACAACCAAGGAGGCAGGTTGTAGATAAATAGAGTCACGGGCCAGGTGCTGTGACTGCAACTCTGCTCCCCAAAAGGATTCATGCCATCCGTACTTAGACCAAACCATAAGTTCCTTGCGTCACCTGCAAAGTCTGGGAAGTCTCTCTCGATTTTTATCCACTGTGACCCATCAGCAGGGTGTCTCAACTTCCCGTCTTTCTTACGGTCTTATTTGTGCCATCGCAACAACCTGGCATGCTCTTTGTTTCTGAACATGCGTTTCAACCTTGGTATTATAGGAGCATACCACATAACCTTAGCAGGAACCCTCTTCCGGAGGGGCTCTCCCTCAACATCACCAGGGTCATCTCGTCTGATTTTATACCACAATGCATTGCATACCGGGCATTTATCTAAATTCTCATACTCCTTACCGTGGTAGAGGATGCAGTCATTAATGCATGCATGTATCTTTTGCACATCTAATCCTAGAGGACAAAGAGTCTTCTTTGCTTCGTAGGTACTCTCAGGAAGTTCGTTATGTTTTGGAAACTTCGGCTTCATTATTTTCAGCATCTTTTCAAATGAGGAGTCAGTTAGACCACACTCTGCCTTCCATCGCAACAATTCCAGTGTGGTACCGAGCTTTGTGCTGCCATCTTCACAATTTGGGTACAACAATTTCTTGTGATCTTCTAACATGCCCTCTAACTTCAACTTCTCATTTTCTGTTTCACAGTCTCGCTTTGCATCAGAAATGACCCTACCAAGTTCATCTGCCGGCTCATCTGATGCCCGTTCTTCACCTCCTTCCTCTCCATTGTCTTCCATTGCAGTATCACTGTATTCAGGAAACATATGATGATAGTTGTTATCATCATCTTCTTCTTCACCATCTTCCATCATAACCCCTCTTTCCCCGTGCTTGGTCCAACAATTATAGTTGGGCATGAAACCTTTCATAATCAGGTGGCCGCGAATGATTTTCGAGGAAGAGTACTCCTTGTTGTTCCGACATTGAACACATGGACAACGTATAAAACCATTCTCTTTGTTTGCCATAGCCACATCGACAAATTTATCCACGCCTTTCATATACCCGGCTACGCGCCGGTCACCGTACATCCATTCCCGACCGTTCATCTACATCATATAAGTAAGTTTATCAAAAAACAGGACATCATAAATAGTGAAATGACCAATTCACATCGACACATGCATTGTATCAATGACAGAGAAAAGATAAGATTGCTAACCTTGATCGAGGAAAATAAACAGGAGAAAGCTCAAGTGCATCTCGGACACCTTCTATATTTTTGTTTTATGAGAAATTGAACGGGATCATTCACTCAAACGTTTCATCAAACACCTTGAATGCATGCATAGGGGAAAAAACTAGCACACCCCTCACACCTTCCACCAAGAAAAAACAGAGTGAAGGCAGAGGGCCGGGGCGTTGCATTTATAGAGGGCGAGAGCATAAACACAAACCGGGACTAAAGGTGTGTGCCACGCCATGTGGATGACGCCCAACCTTTAGTCCCGGTTTGTGTTCGTATGCCCACTTACCAACCGGGATGCATGCCTCCGGGCCCCGTGCCCGCTCGAACCAGGAAGCGTGCCAACATTAGTCCTAGTTCGTGGCGCAACCGAGACTAATGCTCTGAGGGGGCGTGAACGGATGGCCTGTTTTCTACTAGTGCGTGTACAACAAGAAGCCCGTATTCCGTAGCCCCCTCCAACAATCGTGTTATATACGTCCGCTCCGTTCTTTCCTTACCTTCGATTGTTAATCGTCTTTCCGGCGGCGCCGTGATAGGGTTATGTGTCCACCACAATGAGGTCCGTTACGGCGGGGGAGCCACGCCTAGGCCGCATCGTTCATGATGTCGGCATGGGTTTCTCCCTCGGTGCCGTGGGAGGCTCCGTCATCGGTGGCGTGCAGGCCGTGCGCCTCAACGCGCCCCGCATCGACGGGAGCTTCGCCGCCTGGGCGGCCCTCTTCTCGTCCTTCAGCTGTGCATCGGTCTATGTGCGCCAGAAGGAGGACCTCTGGACCTCTATTGTCGCTAGCGCCGCCACCGGCGGGCTGCTCTACGCGCGCCAGGGCCTCGGAGCTGCTACACGCTCGGCGGTGCTAACCAACGGTGTCTTCGCGGTCATTGAGGGTATGAGCAGGAGATTCCTAGCCCAAGAGGAGACGAAGAAGTGCAATGACAACCCTGGCGAGATTTGACACGCCCCGCCCAGCCCCTCCGATGGCATTGCTTGTGTATGTTTTTTATGCTGTTTGCGTATCAATCTGTATTTGGTTTGCATAATAGACTGAAATGCGACACAAAAGTATAAATACCTCATACTAGTAGGAATTTCTAGAAAAAACATACTCCCTCCGTTCACTAATCACTACAGGAAACGCCGACTACGCCGAGGGCTGGAAGCCGTCGGCATAGCCAGACAAAGCCGTCGGCACAGGCTGTGCCGACGGTAACCGTCGGCGTATCGCCCTCGGCGCAGATCCTGGTCGGCATAGGACCACGGTCGTCGGCACAGGTGCTCCCCCTCTGTGTATCATCCTCCTAGCGGGACCCGCGTGTCAGGCGACGACATCGACGGTAACGGCCGCGTGCGCCGATACGCCGACGGCCTGGCCGTCGGCACAGCCCAGCCCAGGCATCACCCTGGTCCGCCACGTGTGCGTCTACGCCGACGGCCTAGCCGTCGGCACAATCGCCAGCTACACCGAGGGCCACGTCGCCAGCTACGCCGAGGGCCCACACCGTCGGCACAGGCAGCCCCCAGAGGCGCCACGTCGCCAGCTACGCCGACGACATTGCCGTCGGCATAGCCTTGCCATATGGCACGCCCGCTGTGCAGCATCAGGGCTGTGCCGACGGCATTGCCGTCGGCGTAGCTTCTGCCTTTTTTTCTATTTTCATTTCTAATTCAGTTTTAGCATCCAAAATAGCAGCAAAATAATTGCAAATAAAGTATCAAACCAATCAACATGACATTACAATATCCATTGCCATCCAAACAACAACATGATCATCCACAAAACATATTCGTTATCCATACAAACTCATCACAAGTGGATACACATAGAAGATATGACAAGTGCATACACACAGAAGATATGACAAGTGCATACACAAGCTCTAGCTCTAACCTTGTCCATGCTCATGGTCCGAAACTCGCTGTATGTGTTGGTGTGTCAAGGAGCCCGAGGCTTCCCGTTCCGAGCTCAGGAGACGCTCGCAGGTGTCAGGCCATCGGGGAAGTAGAACCACTAGCGGAACCACCATTGGGCGCCATGATATGAAGTTGTGCATCAGCACGCGATGGACTAGGCAAGGCCGAGGCACGACCAAAGGGTCCAACATTCATGGAGCATCCTGTGCCCTACATGTTTGAGCAAAAACTTAGCAACTTGCGAGGCATATGAAAGCGGTAACAAGTGGTTTGGCAAAGAACTTACCGGGGTCCCTGCGTAGTATGTGGCAGCGAAATCTTCCCTCGATATGCAGTGAGGCGGCATCCCAGGATCAGGTGGCTGGTCACCTTCCACTGGAACCCGCTGTCCAGTGATAAAGTAGTGATTCATCGCCTACAGGATAGTTATATGTCAGTCGTTGCAGGAACAAAGGTTCAAACTAGAGGAAGTGGGACTTATCATCATTTGCAAAAGTAAAGTTTGAAACTTATAGACGTCACTTTTCTAGTGTACGCATCGCACTCTGCCCTCAGCGCAATCCATGCATCATACTCCTTGTTATAATCTGCCTGAAGGGCCTTGTAGGCATCATCAAAATCACGCTACAATTGCAAAAATAACGAATCTCGTCAGCTTAGCCATTTAGGATCAAATTGCGGAAATAAGATGGAAATGATAAACACTCACATCGGCGGTGGAGGCAGCAGGCCGAGGACGAGGCGCGATAGAGGGGTGATCGGGGGTGAGGGTAGCCTTGACTCGTGTGAGGGTCATGGTAGGCTGGACCACCCCATCAAGATTGTTGAAACGGCCATGTGGCTTGCCGTGGCTCGCCATGATCAAGGCATTCTCATCGACCTCATGGTGCATGGGCTCATCCACCTCCGGATGCAAACCCTTGAGCTTCTCGCAGTAGGTGTTGAGCTTCTCCTTGGCGTTACCGAAGTACTGGGGAAGCTGAGGCTGAGGCTGCTCTAGGTCGGGCTTCTTCGTCTTCATCTTCTCCCACACAACTAGGTCGGTAATAGGGCTATTAACCTCCCCCTCCATCTCCTCCTTCATCGGCAAAGAAATGTTAATTACGTGTGTCAACTAATAACATTATGGGAAAATGAAGGTTGTTCCATGTATATATATACCAAGTGCTTCTTGAAGAGACCATGGTTGCGGCTTCCCGCGCTGTGTGTTCCCATGCTGCCGCGGTTTTTCTTGTTCCGCTTGCTCACGGCCTCAAAGTCAGGATCTTCCCCGATCCACCTACTAGCCAGCACCTCAAAAGCGTCTTCTTTGTGTTCACACCACATTGGCATAACCTGAAACCACAATACTCATTTCACTAACAGATAATGCAATACCAACTTAGCATCTATGGACCTTCTCATTGACAATTTACTTACCGTCATGAAATCAGCCACCGACATCTTTGGCTTGTGACCCCGAGCAATCTCATCCTTCCGTATCTTAAGGCCATGCTCAGCTTGAAAGTGATTGATCAACGTATTCTTGGTGTTGTACCGTTGCTGTGTTGTCAACTTCCGACAAGCCTCAAGCAAAGTCGCATTCGCCGCCTCCTGATGCTCCGGTGTCACCTAATAGAAGACCTTCATTCATGCAAAAAATTATGGGAGTCATGAGATAGCACGATGGTGAGCAAAAAAAATTATGGGAGTCACAAGCCAAAGTATGCCTTACCCAAAAGCCGCTAATCACAGCATCAGCAGCATTCTCGAAGCCCGGGCAATCGGTGGAGGCCTCATAGTCCGACCAAAACTAGGCTAGCTTCCTTCGGCCGTTGGGGATTGTAGTGTACAAGCCCGGCCAATACTTCCAGATCAAAGATCCAAGCACGCTATTAGGGTGGCAAACCCCCGCCGGTTTTAACCAGTTGCTGCACAATAAACAAACATTAGTACATGCCAAATTGTTATGACCAAAAACATGAGTTAGTCACTTACTATTTGCCGTAGGGCTCAATCGTAGGTCTCTCTTCCGGGAGAGGCTCCTTCTTACTGACACGAGCCTCCCCACGAATCGACAACTTCTTCGGCGGCGCCTCACACTCCGGCGGCGCCTCACCCTCCGGCGGCGCCTCACCCTCCGCCTCCCCATCCGACATCCCCCAACTCCTCGTCCGACTCTGACTGTGAAGCCACGGTGCCAGAAGCTGAGGGTAAGTCAGACAAACGGGCAACACGCCGCGGGGGAGATGAGTCTGGATCCTCTGAATCGAGTCCTGCACCTGCATTGATAAAGAGTAACCAATTTAGCATGAACACATAAAAAATATAAACGTAATTCATAAACAACAGGGGAGATGAGTATGTACCTGAGGCTGCACCTCCTCGTCCTCGTGTTGCACCTGGTCGTCCTCGTGGTGCACCTGGTCGTCCTCGTGGTGCACCTCCTCGTCCTCGTCCTCGTCCTCCTACAGTGGGAAGTTCTCCCTACGAGGGAGGTGGGTCCTCCAATCCCCTTCCTCGAGCTCCACCGTAGCGCGGGTTGGGACGAGGTACTCTTATCCTTTGGGTAATCTTCTCTTGGCTCATCATCTTGAGAAGGGAGGCCGGTGATTCCTTGCTCCCCCGAGGCATTGGTCAATCACCTGTATTATAGACATGTTGAAATTAATAAGCATAAAGACATAATGCAATTAAGAAGCATCTTTAAGAAATAAATACTAAGCATAAGAACATAAAAGACCCTCACCTCTATTCATCACTATCATAAAGTACTTGGTTGTGGTGCATCGCGTTCTCATTTTCACTATCACTATCACGTGAGTATTAAGGCTCGTCGCACGGTGGAGGCTCATCATTGTTGAAATTCGCCTCATGAAGTTCTTTTTGTCTTGTCTGAACCGGTGCCCTCTTTTGAGGAAAGGTCGATTTTTGTCAAAGGATACATTCTTGCCACCTGCACTTAGCCAAAAGAACTCAAGTTGGAGCCTGCAAACTGGGCAAGGCCACTTACCGGATGTACACCACCCGCAAAATAGGGCGTAGCCGGGCATGTCAGGCATGGAATACTGGTACCAAACTCTCATGAGGAAGTTTGTCTTAGATGCTCGGTCATATGTCAACGTCCCGTGGTGCCAAGAGTGGTTCAAATCATCAATAAGCGGCTGCATGTAGACACTCAAATTTTTCCCCGGGTATTCAGGCCCTGGAATGACAAGCGACAAGAATATGGTATTCCTTTGCATTAGGACTCCGGGAGGGAGATTGAGCGGAATAACAAACACATGCCAGCAGCTGTAAGAGGCCGTCGACATACCATATGGATTGAATCCATCGGTTGCTATCGCAATTCTGACATTCCGAGCCTCACTTGCGAATGCCTCGTGTTTTGCATCAAAGTTCTTCCATGCATTACCATCAGATGGATGTCCCATCATTTCATGTCCGTGCTCGTCATGGCATCTCTTTCCTGTCTTGTGCCACTTCATTTGTGTGGCAGTCTCCTCGGTCATGTAAAGCCGCTGGATTCTTTTTATGAATGGGAGATAACGAAGAATCTTCATGGCGACATTTGTCTATGTCATCTGACCATCATGTCCCTTTCTCTCATGATACCTAGATGCCCCACACTTGCTGCAGTACTTGTCATCCTCAAACTGTTTCCAAAACAAAAGACAGCCTGCTGGACAACAATCTATCTTTACATAATCCATGGTGAGCACTTTCATGATTTTCTGGAATTCGTACATGCTTTTAGGTAGACAATGCCCTTTGGGCAACATGTTACCATACGTAAACAAATTACGTTCAAAACTTGATCGGGTGGTGGCGTACTGGGACTTGTCGGCTAGTATTTGCGAGATGGCATCGAGTTGAGACACTTTCGCACCCGGATATAGAGGCCTCTTAGCCGAGGCCATCATATCAAGGAAGGCCTTCGCGGTTGCCTCCGGTTCACCTGGTTCCTCCGGTTCACCTGGTTCCTCCGATTCCTCCTGTGGAGGTGGCGAATCTAGCATGTCGGTATTGCGAAAATCCTCTAGCAAGTTTATAATCCCATTGTCCTCAATGCCATCGATCCGTTGTCGCATCACCTCAGCTCTATCACGTTCGTACCGAGAAAAGTCGACCAAAGGCTCGTAGTCAAGCATATACCCATACTGCCAAAGGTGTTTACTCATATCATCCTTTGTCTGACGACGAAGCCTCATGCAATGAGCGCAAGGACACTTGGACGAACTACCTTTGAACCACGCGCTAACTCCTTCACCAGAAAATTGGTCTTCCATACCCACTCGTCTGTTCTTTCAAGCGCACTAATACGACCACTGTGCATCCAACCATTACCAGCCATCCTCTGCTTCATCGAGAGCCACAATACAAATTCAACATTTCATATTAATTAATGGCATCAAACTAAATACACAAATTTTACGTTATTATTCCATGCATACACCTAACATCTCTAATAGGAAAAGATAAGTCCTAATCCCACCCGAGGATGTGTAGATTGGATACACTCTCCACAGTCAACCCCAAACCGAGACAAAATTTTGGCAGCACCTCCCTGCTGTTCTCCCGATACACGTCCCGCCAAAAATGCCGAGAGAATTGTGCATCCGAAGAACAACAGGGAGGCGCCGTCGAAATCCTGTCTCGGTTCGGGGTAAACCGTGGAGAGCGTACCCAATCTACACATCCTCCGGCTATCCAAAAATCGTGGACAATCCGAAAGAGTTACATTTTTAATATGCAATCGAATGCATATTATTCGTGTAACCCTTTCGAACGGGAGACGCCTAGGTTTCGTGACTGACTTGGTGATCTAGACACAAAAATAAATACCTAGGTACATTACAAGATGGGCGCAAGATTTATACCCTCGAAGCGTGAGCGAATAGTCGAGGAAGATCGAGTAGCGGAAGGGTGACCTCTCCAACAGCGACCTCCGGTCACGACCTCCGGGACGGCGACATCTCCGACGGGGCCTAGTGTCTACCTAAAAGTCTACATATTGCAAACACAAATAAAATAAAATTAACCTATTTAGCACACATAATTTATCTAACCTAAATAAAACTACATATACTACCTTAACTACCTAAAACAGAGAACAAAACACAAAACTAACCTATACTAACTACCTAATGGCGTACCTGCAGGGAGCTCCGGCGACGTGGCCGGTGTAGGGGCGGCGAGGAGGCACGAGCAGGACAAGGCAGGGGCCGGCCGAGGAGAAGCCCCCACGAGCTCCAGCTCGGGCCAGGTCGGGACCAGGGGAGGGCCCTAGGGCAGGGGCGAGTCGGTGGTGGCCGGTCAGCGACGGGGGAGGAGGGACGGCGGCGGTGCAGGGGGCCTCGCGTTGGCGGGTCAGCGATGGGGGAAGGAGGGGCGACGGCGGCAGGGGGCCTCACGATGGTGGGTCAGCGACAGGGGAAGGAGGGGCGTTGGCGGCACAGGGGGTGGAGCGGTGGCGGGTCAGTGACGGGAGAAGGAGGGGCAGCGGCGGCGCAGGGGGCCTCGCGGTGGCGGGTCAGCGACGGGGGGAGGAGGGGCGGCGGCAGTGTAGGGGGAGGAGGGGCGGCGGGAGGCACAGAGACTAGGCTCGGGGTGGGGGGAGCTCGACAGAGGCGGCGCGGGGGTAGGTCGACGGCGGCGGCAGCGCGGGGGTGGGACAGAGGCTGGGCGCGCGCAGGGTGGGGGCTCGCGGTGGCGGGGAGGTCGACGGCGGCGGCGCGGGGGTGGGAAGGTGGCAGCGGCGGGAGGCTGGGCTCGGGGGTGGGGGGCTCGACGGCGGCGGCGCGGGGGTGGGGCAGAGGCTGGGCGCGCGCGGGGTGGGGAATGATGGCAGGGGGTCGCGGGGTGTGGGCCGGTTTGGGCTAAGGCCAAAAGGGCCCTACGCCGACGGTATAGCCGTCGGCACAACCCTCTTTTTTCCACTTAAATTTATTTAGTTCCTTTTTTATTTGCTCTTATTTAATATATTTAATTTTATATTGGGTTCTACTTGATATATTATATTTTATATTTGCTCTTACTTAATATATTTAATTTTATTCCTCCTCCTTTTCATTTATTTCGTATAAAATATAGACCCTAGTCCGAGGGACCCATAGATCTACCCCGTTGACCGGCCCCGTATGAGTGTTGACCAATATAGTTTTTTCTTTGTTTATGTTTTTTAGTCGATTCCTACATATTATACCAAGGTAGGGACCATGAAACATAATGTAGCCCCCGTTATACCCACTTCCTAGGGTTTCGTTGGAAAAGGACCGCCAGAGCTCCGGGGCCTAGAATGTCCGAGAAGGGGGCACACATGGAACCTACCAACCTTGCACCACACTTCCATGCATGTGCTAGGGCCACATGCAAGTCCTTGAGATATTCCGACGCCCCGGAGCGTGGTCTCCCGCGGAACCCTGATCTGTGGGCATCAGATCGTCTACCCCCCTAGACGTCCCTCTGACAGGGGTAGCCCGGAGTAGCACTCTCTTGTTTTGTGTTTGTTTAGGTCATATGATGATGTAAAACCATGGTGCTTCACAAGGGGAGGGCACTATCCTATCCGGTTTCACCCGAACGGGGAGTTTCCCCCTTATATAAGTCCAGAACCTTAGCTTTAGGTTACAGCTAGCGCACGCATGAGAAGGGGGACACATGCACCCGGTGACTAGGTTTTGCATGTTTCAACATAGCACCACACTTCCATGCATGTGCTAGGGCCACATGCAAGTCCTTGAGGTATTCCGACGCCCCGGAGCGTGGTCTCCCGTGGAACCCTGATCTGTGGGCATCAGATCGTCTACCCCCTAGACGTCCCTCTGACAGGGGTATCCCGGAGTAGCACTCTCTTGTTTTGTGTTTGTTTAGGTCATATGATGATGTAAAACCATGGTGCTTCACAAGGGGAGGGCACTATCCTACCCGGTTTCACCCGAACGGGGAGTTTCCCCCTTATATAAGTCCAGAACCTTAGCTTTAGGTTACAACGCACGCATGAGAAGGGGGACACATGCAGCCGGTGACTAGGTTTTGCATGTTTCAACATATCACCACACTTCCATGCATGTGCTAGGGCCACATGCAAGTCCTTGAGGTATTACGACGCCCCGGAGCGTGGTCTCCCGCGGAACCCTGATCTGTCGGCATCAGATCGTCTACCCCTAGACGTCCCTCTGACAGGGGTAGCACGGAGTATCACTCTCTTTTTTTGTGTTTGTTTAGGTCATATGATGATGTAAAACCATGGTGCTTCACCAGGGGAGGGCACTATCCTACCCGGTTTCACCCGAACGGGGAGTTTCCCCCTTATATAAGTCTAGAACCTTAGCTTTAGGTTATAGCGCACGCATGAGAAGGGGGACACATGCACCCGGTGACTAGGTTTTGCATGTTTCAACATAGCACCAAACTTCCATGCATGTGCTAGGGCCACATGCAAGTCCTTGAGGTATTCCGACGCCCCGGAGCGTGGTCTCCCGCGGAACCCTGATCTGTGGGCATCGGATCGTCTAACCCCCTAGACGTCCCTCTTACAGGGGTAGCCCGGAGTAGCACTCTCTTGTTTTGTGTTTGTTTAGGTCATATGATGATGTAAAACCATGGTGCTTCACAAGGGAGGGCACTATCCTACCCGGTTTCACCCGAACGGGGAGTTCCCCCTTATATAAGTCCAGAACCTTAACTTTAGGTTACAGCACACGCATGAGAAGGGGGACACATGCACCCGATGACTAGGTTTTGCATGTTTCAACATAGCACCACACTTCCATTCATGTGCTAGGGCCACATGCAAGTCCTTGAGGTATTCCGACGCCCCGAAGCGTGGTCTCCCGCGGAACCCTGATCTGTGGGCATCAGATCGTCTACCCCCGTAGACGTCCCTCTGACAGGGGTAGTGTAGGGGTTCGTAGCATGGAAAACAAAAATTTTCTATCGCATACAAACAAACAAGCCAAGATCTATCTACTAGATTGTAGCAACGAGTCGATGGAATAACTCACCCTCGAAGATTCCAAAGTGTTTAACGAGAGCAGATTCTCGTGGGTGATGTAGTCGTACTCTTTCCGATCTCAAGATCGCGTAGACGATCCTTCCGGCGCCGCGTTCCCGCAGCGCTCCCGCAGTCGGTCACACGTTCGGTACTCGACGAAGACCTTCCTCTCCCTTGTTCCAGCAGGCAGCGGAGGTTGTAGCACTCTCCTCGCGATTCCGGCAGCACAACGGCGTGGTACCGGAGGTAGAGGGGAGATCCCGCAGGGCTTCGCCTTAAGCCGGTGCGAGTATGGTGGAGTTTATGAGAGAGGCTATTAGTGGTCTAGTAATTAGACACACCAATTAGAGGGCTCTAAACCAATTAGAAGGCTCTAAACCGAAACAGCTCTAAACCGGGGTCTAGGTCTAGTTTCTAGTTTAGAGGATAGGAACTTGTGTGTACTAGGAGGGGAGCCCTGCCCCTCCTTATATAGGTGGGAGGGCTGGCTGCGCCATGGGGAGGAGAGTCCCTCCCCAAGTCGGCTTGGTGGGGCGCCGGCCAAGGGAGGAGTCCTCCCCCAATTCGGCCTCCACCAATCCTCCTCTTTTCCCACTTCCCAAAATTGGCAGTTTGACTTTCAAATTAGCCGTTTGACTTTTCCAATTTAGGAATTAAATAAACCCTTTATTTTGGACAGCGAGAACACCTAGTACATGATGCAATCATTCCAACTTGCAATGACACATTCATGTACCCCTTCCCCCCCGGAGTGCCGGACATTCCGGGACCTTCTAGAATGTTCCCGATGAAAACACCGGAACCATTCCCCAACTCCGAAATGGGACTTTCCTTATATGAATCTTATTCTCCGGACCATTCCGGATCACCTCGTGATATCCCGGATCCCATCCGAGACTCCGAACAACATTCGGTCTCTTTCTCATAATACCATAACTACTCAAACAACGTCGAATCCTTAAGTGTGTCTCCCTACGGTTCGTGAATTATGCGGACATGATCGAGACACTTCTCCGAACAATAACCAATAGAGGAATCTGGAAATTCATATGGCTCCCACATATTTCTACGATTACTTTGCGATCGAATGAACCACTTACATACGATACCAATTTCCCTTTGTCTCACGATATGTTACTTATCCGAGGTCATGATCGTCGGTATCTCTGCATACCTAGTTCAACCTCGTTACTGATAAGTACTCTTTTCTCGTTCCCGTGATATGTGATCCCTTGTGACCAAGTCACATGCTTGCAAGCTAATTGGATGACATTTCACCGAGAGGGCCCAGAGAATATCTATCCGTCATGTGGATGGACAAATCCCACTCTTGATCCATGTGTTTCAACCAATACTTTCCGAACACCCAATGCCACTTTTATAGCCACCCTGTTACGGTGTGGTGTTTGATGACATCAAAGCATCCATCCAGTAAAGGCAATATGCATGATCTCATGGTCGAAGGAATTAGGTTACTATGTATCAGAAAGCATATAGCAATTGAACTATTGAAATGACTTGATCTTTATGCTACGCTTGTCTATAGGAGTATGTCCACCATATCATTCTCCTAACGATATGATCTTGTTGTTGATAACATCTCAATGTTCATGACAAAGAAACCACATCATCAATCAACCAACAAGCTAGTGAAGTATAGAGGCCATACTAGGGACTTCAAATTAAGTTTACAAATCACACAAGTATTAATGGTTTCCTTGTCAATACTATTATAGCATGAATGTAAACATTTATCATAAACACAAAGATATATAATAATAACTACATTTATTATTACCTCTAGGGCATATCTCCAACAGTCTCCCACTTGCACTAGAGTCATCTAATCTAGATTACATGGTAATATACCGAACACCCATGGCAGTTTGGTGTTGGTCATGTTTTGCCCTCGGGAGAGGTTTAGTCAACGGATCCGCCACATTCAGATCTGTGTGTACTTTGCAAATCTTTATATCCCCATCCTGGATATGTTTTCGAATAGCGTGGAAACGCAGCTTGATATGCTTCAGCTTCTTGTGTGACCTTGGTTCTTGCGCATTGGCTATGGCGCCCATGTTATCACAGTAGATAGACATTGGGTCCAGCGCACTAGGAACCACACCCAGCTCTGTAATGAACTCTTTCATCCATATCGCTTCTTGTGAAGCCTCCGAAGCAGCCATGTATTCCGATTCAGTTGAAGATCTCGCCACAACGCTTTGCTTTGCACTCCTCCAGCTAACTGCTGCACCATTCAAAATAAATACGTATCCAGATTGTGATTTAGAATCATCCGGATCGGTGTTCCAACTAGCATCGGTGTAACCATTAACAACGAGCTGTTCATCACCTCCATAAGAAAGAACCATATCCTTAGTTCTTCTCAAGTACTTAAGGATGTTTTTGACCGCTGTCCAATGATCCACTCCTGGATCACTTTGATATCTGCTAGTTAGACTAACAGCATATGCGATGTCGGGTCTAGTACATAGCATGGCATACATTAGAGATCCTATGGCTGAGGCATAGGGAGTCTTACTCATCTTTTCTCTATCTTCTGCCGATGTCGGACTTTGAGTTTTACTCAAGGTCGTATTGGGCAACATGGGCAAGAACCCTTTCTTGCTATCTTCCATTCCAAACCTCTTTAGAACTTTGTCCAAATATGTACTTTGTGACAATGATATTTGGCGTTTCGATCTATCTCTATAAATCTTTATGCCTAATATGTAAGCTGCTTCGCCAAGATCCTTCATTGAAAAACTATTATTCAAATATTCCTTGACACTATTAAGAAGGTCTACATCATTCCCAATCAATAATATGTCATCCACATATAGTATTAAGAACGCTACAGAGCTCCCACTCACTTTCTTGTAAATACAAGCTTCTCCATAAGTTTGTATAAAACCAAAACTTTTGATTACCTTATCAAAACGTTGATTCCAACTTCGGGATGCTTGCTTCAATCCATAGATGGACCGTTGAAGCTTGCATACCTTGTTAGCATCTTTAGGATCGACAAAACCTTTGGGTTGCATCATATACAACTCTTCATCAATGTCTCCATTGAGGAATGCTGTTTTGACATCCATCTGCCATATCTCATAATCATAATATGCAGCGATTGCTAACATAATCCTCACAGACTTTAGCTTCGCTACCGGTGAGAAAGTCTCATCGTAGTCAACTCCTTGAATTTGTCGAAACCCTTTTGCGACAAGTCGAGCTTTATAGACAGTAACATTACCATCAGCATCTGTTTTCTTCTTGAAAATCCATTTGTTCTCGACAGCCTTCCGGCCATCCGGTAAGTCCACCAAAGTCCATACTTGGTTTTCGTACATGGATCCAATCTCGGATTTCATGGCTTCTTGCCATTTATTGGAATCTGGGCTCATCATCGCTTCCTCATATGTCTCGGGGTTATCGGTGTTGTCCACCAACATGACATTCATAACGGAATCATACCAATCTGGAGTGGTACGAGTTCTCGTTGACCTCCGAGGCTCTGTAGTAACTTCAACCGAAGTTTCATGATCACCATCATTAGCTTCCTCTCTTATTGGTGCAGGCACCACAGGAACTTCTTCCGGTGCTGCGCTACTCGCAATTTCGAGAGAAGGTTCGACAACCTCGTCGAGTTCTACTTTCCTTCCAGTCACTTCTTTCGAGAGAAATTCCTTCTCTAGAAAGGATCCATTCTTAGCAACGAAGATTTTGCCTTCGGATCTATGATAGAAGGTATACCCAACAGTTTCCTTCGGGTATCCTATGAAGACGCATTTTTCCGCTTTGGGTTCAAGCTTGTCCGGCTGTAACTTCTTTACATAGGCTTCGCATCCCCAAACTTTAAGGAACGACAATTTAGGTTTCTTCCCAAACCATAATTCATACGGTGTCGTTTCAACGGATTTAGACGGTGCCCTATTTAAAGTGAATGCGGCTGTTTCTAATGCATAACCCCAAAATGATAGTGGCAAATCTGTAAGTGACATCATAGAACGAACCATATCTAAGAGAGTTCGATTACGACGTTCAGACACACCATTACGCTGTGGTGTTCCCGGCGGTGTCAACTGCGAAAGTATTCCACATTTCTTCAAATGCTCGCCAAACTCGTAACTTAGATATTCACCTCCACGATCAGATCGTAGAAATTTAATCTTCTTGTTACGTTGATTCTCTACCTCACTTTGAAACTCCTTAAACTTCTCGAAAGTTTCGGACTTATGTTTCATATAATAGATATACCCATATCTACTCAAGTCATCCGTGAAGGTAAGAACATAACGATAACCACTGCGCGATGCTACACTCATTGGACCACACACATCGGTATGTATGATTTCCAATAAGTCTGTAGCTCGCTCCATCATACCAGAAAATGGAGTCTTAGTCATTTTACCCATCAGACATGCTTCGCATCTTTCAAGTGATTCAAAATCAAGTGATTCAAGAAGTCCATCGGAATGGAGTTTCTTCATACGCTTCACTCCAATGTGACCAAGACGACAGTGCCACATATAGGTCAAATTATCGCTTGATTTCAAACGTTTAGCCTCAATGTTATTAATATGTGTATTTCTACTATCGAGATTCAATATGAATAGACCATCTATCAAAGGTGCATGTGCATAAAACATATTACTCATATAAATCGAACAACCATTATTCTCGGATTTAAACAAGTAACCGTCTCGCAATAAACAAGATCCCGATATAATGTTCATGCTCAACGCAGGCACCAAATAACAATTATTTAAGTATAAAACTAATCCCGATGGTAGATGAAGAGGTAGTGTGCCGACCGCGATCACATCAACCTTTGATCCGTTTCCCACGCGCATCGTCACCTCGTTCTTCACTAGCTTCCGTTTATTCTGCAGCTCCTGTTTCGAGTTACAAATATGAGCAACCGAACCAGTATCAAATACCCAGGCACTACTACGAGTACTAGTGAGATACACATCAATAACATGTATATCAGATATACCTTTCTTCTTGATGTTGCCGTTCTTCAAATCCGCCAAGTACCTTGGGCAATTCCGCTTCCAGTGACCTTCTCCCTTGCAGTAAAAGCACTCAGTATCAGGCTTGGGTCCAGCCTTGGTCCTCTTCGTCGGCGTGGTAACTTTCTTACCACCCTTCTTGAAGTGTCCCTTCTGCTTAGACTTGCCTTTCTTGAATTTGGTGGTCTTATTGACCATCAACACTTGGTGCTCTTTCTTGATCTCCACTTCTGCAGATTTTAACATAGCAAATAGTTCTGGCAACTCTTTGTTCATGTTCTGCATGTTGTAGTTCATCACAAAGTTCTTGTAACTTGGTGGTAGTGATTGGAGGATGCGGTAAACTCCCAAAGTATTAGGAATCACTATACCCAAACTTTGAAGTTTATTTGCGTGCCCAGACATTTTAAGCACATGCTCACTGACGGAGCTACCCTCTTCCATCTTGCAGTTAAAGAACTTTTCAGAAGCTTCATAACTTTCAATTGCCGCATGAGTCTCAAAGATTAATTTGAGATCCTCGACAATATCATATGGATCTGACTCTTCAAACCTTTTCTGAAGCTCCGATTCTAAACCATACAAGATAGCACACTGAACTATGGAGTACTGATTCTTCCGAGCGAGGTAAACATTCTTTACTTCATCGGTAGCATCAGCTGCAGGTGGGTCACCTAGCGGTGCATCCAGCACATAGGTCAAATTACCAGCTGTGAGGACAATCCTCAAATTGCGGAACCAATCCGCGAAGTTGCTTCCATTGTTTTTCAACTTTTCTTTCTCTAGGAACGCATTAAAATTGATGGTAGGGGCTGCCATTGATCTACAACATATTTGCAATAGTTTAGACTAAGTTTATGACAAATTGAGTTCAAATTAATTAATGAAATTAAACTAGGTGAACTCCCACTCAAAACAACATCCCTCACATTGTTTTAGTGATCACACGAACCAAATCCACTACATCAACACCGATCATCACGAGAGCTGATATAGTTTTAATGGCGAACAATCATCATGTTCATCATATCTACTATATGATTCATGCTTTGCCTTTCGGCGATCCGTGTTCCTGAGGCCATGTCTGTACATGCTAGGCTCGTCAAGATCAAACCTTAGCTTCCGCATAAGCAAATCTGGCTTGCTTACGTTGTAGTCACCCGCGGAATCAAAGACACCCGATCATCACGTGGTGCTTCGAAGCAGCAAGCTTTGGCAACGGTGCATACTAAGGGTGAACACTTTTAGAACTTGAAATTTATGTGCATGAGGGATCATCTTATAATGCTACCGTCGTCTACTAAGCAATACAAGATGCATAAAGGATTAACATCACATGCAATTCATAATATGTGATATGATATGGCCTTTCTTCTTTGTGCTTCCGATCTCCATCTTCAAGCACGAACATGATCTCCATCATCACCGGCATAGCATCAAGGTCAATGACGCTTCTTCATGGTTGTCGTCCGCCAACTTCAACTATTACAACTATTTTGAATAGACACGCAGGCCTTAACAGAAATTAAAGACAACCATATGGCTCCTGCCGGTTGCCAACTTACAATAAGGATCATTGCATACATCAAATATAATCACAATCATGGCCATATCACATCACTGCACACCCCTGCAAAACAAAGTTAGACGCTTCTACTTTCTTTGCATATTTTACGTGGTTTGGGGCTTTCCATAAGTGTCGTTCTAACTTACGAACAAGAACCACAACATTGATACTAGCATTGTTGATCACCCGTTGTAAATTGGATCTTTACTATGCTAGGAGAAACAGGCACCCGCAAAGCCACTTATGCAAAACGAGTTGCATGTCAAGCGTGGAGCAAGTCTCATGAACGATGTCATGTAAGGTTAGCCCGGGCCGCTTCATCCCAACATACCGCAAGATGCAAAGTACACAAAAAGCAATCTACAATAAAAGCATCAACGCCCACAATGACCATTGTGTTCTACTCGTGCAACAGATCTACATATAGACACGGCTCTGATACCACTGTAGGGGTTCGTAGCATGGAAAACAAAAATTTTCTATCGCATACAAACAAACAAGCCAAGATCTATCTACTAGATTGTAGCAACGAGTCGATGGAATAACTCACCCTCGAAGATTCCAAAGTGTTTAACGAGAGCAGATTCTCGTGGGTGATGTAGTCGTACTCTTTCCGATCTCAAGATCGCGTAGACGATCCTTCCGGCGCCGCGTTCCCGCAGCGCTCCCGCAGTCGGTCACACGTTCGGTACTCGACGAAGACCTTCCTCTCCCTTGTTCCAGCAGGCAGCGGAGGTTGTAGCACTCTCCTCGCGATTCCGGCAGCACAACGGCGTGGTACCGGAGGTAGAGGGGAGATCCCGCAGGGCTTCGCCTTAAGCCGGTGCGAGTATGGTGGAGTTTATGAGAGAGGCTATTAGTGGTCTAGTAATTAGACACACCAATTAGAGGGCTCTAAACCAATTAGAAGGCTCTAAACCGAAACAGCTCTAAACCGGGGTCTAGGTCTAGTTTCTAGTTTAGAGGATAGGAACTTGTGTGTACTAGGAGGGGAGCCCTGCCCCTCCTTATATAGGTGGGAGGGCTGGCTGCGCCATGGGGAGGAGAGTCCCTCCCCAAGTCGGCTTGGTGGGGCGCCGGCCAAGGGAGGAGTCCTCCCCCAATTCGGCCTCCACCAATCCTCCTCTTTTCCCACTTCCCAAAATTGGCAGTTTGACTTTCAAATTAGCCGTTTGACTTTTCCAATTTAGGAATTAAATAAACCCTTTATTTTGGACAGCGAGAACACCTAGTACATGATGCAATCATTCCAACTTGCAATGACACATTCATGTACCCCTTCCCCCCCGGAGTGCCGGACATTCCGGGACCTTCTAGAATGTTCCCGATGAAAACACCGGAACCATTCCCCAACTCCGAAATGGGACTTTCCTTATATGAATCTTATTCTCCGGACCATTCCGGATCACCTCGTGATATCCCGGATCCCATCCGAGACTCCGAACAACATTCGGTCTCTTTCTCATAATACCATAACTACTCAAACAACGTCGAATCCTTAAGTGTGTCTCCCTACGGTTCGTGAATTATGCGGACATGATCGAGACACTTCTCCGAACAATAACCAATAGAGGAATCTGGAAATTCATATGGCTCCCACATATTTCTACGATTACTTTGCGATCGAATGAACCACTTACATACGATACCAATTTCCCTTTGTCTCACGATATGTTACTTATCCGAGGTCATGATCGTCGGTATCTCTGCATACCTAGTTCAACCTCGTTACTGATAAGTACTCTTTTCTCGTTCCCGTGATATGTGATCCCTTGTGACCAAGTCACATGCTTGCAAGCTAATTGGATGACATTTCACCGAGAGGGCCCAGAGAATATCTATCCGTCATGTGGATGGACAAATCCCACTCTTGATCCATGTGTTTCAACCAATACTTTCCGAACACCCAATGCCACTTTTATAGCCACCCTGTTACGGTGTGGTGTTTGATGACATCAAAGCATCCATCCAGTAAAGGCAATATGCATGATCTCATGGTCGAAGGAATTAGGTTACTATGTATCAGAAAGCATATAGCAATTGAACTATTGAAATGACTTGATCTTTATGCTACGCTTGTCTATAGGAGTATGTCCACCATATCATTCTCCTAACGATATGATCTTGTTGTTGATAACATCTCAATGTTCATGACAAAGAAACCACATCATCAATCAACCAACAAGCTAGTGAAGTATAGAGGCCATACTAGGGACTTCAAATTAAGTTTACAAATCACACAAGTATTAATGGTTTCCTTGTCAATACTATTATAGCATGAATGTAAACATTTATCATAAACACAAAGATATATAATAATAACTACATTTATTATTACCTCTAGGGCATATCTCCAACAGGTAGCCCGGAGTAGCACTCTTTTTTTGTGTTTTTTAGGTCATATGATGATGTAAAACCATGGTGCTTCACAAGGGGAGGGCACTATCCTACCCGGTTTCACCCGAACGGGGAGTTTCCCCCTTATATAAGTCCAGAACCTTAGCTTTAGGTTACATTGCACGCATGAGAAGGGGGACACATGCACCCGGTGACTAGGTTTTGCATGTTTCAACATAGCACCACACTTCCATGCATGTTCTAGGGCCACATGCAAGTCCTTGAGGTATTCCGACGCCCCGGAGCGTGGTCTCCCGCGGAACCCTGATCTGTGGGCATCAGATCGTCTACCCCCGTAGATGTCCCTCTGACAGGGGTAGCCCGGAGTAGCACTCTGTTTTTTTGTGTTTGTTTAGGTCATATGATGATGTAAAACCATGGTGATTCACAAGGGGAGGGCACTATCCTACCCGGTTTCACCCGAACGGGGAGTTTCCCCCTTATATAAGTCCAGAACCTTAGCTTTAGGTTACAGCTAGCGCACGCATGAGAAGGGGGACACATGCAGCCGGTGACTAGGTTTTGCATGTTTCAACATAGCACCACACTTCCATGCATGTGCTAGGACCACATGCAAGTCCTTGAGGTATTCCGACGCCCCGGAGCGTGGTCTCCCGCGGAACCCTGATCTGTGGGCATCAGATCGTCTACCCCCCTAGACGTCCCTCTTACAGGGGTAGCCCGGAGTAGCACTCTCTTGTTTTATGTTTGTTTAGGTCATATGATGATGTAAAACCATGGTGCTCCACAAGAGGAGGGCATTATCCTACCCGGTTTCACCCGAACGGGGAGTTTCCCCCTTATATAAGTCCAGAACCTTAGCTTTAGGTTACAGCTAGCGCACGCATGAGAAGGGGGACACATGCACCCGGTGACTAGGTTTTGCATGTTTCAACATAGCACCACACTTCCATAATTTAATGTTTCAACATTAAATTATTAGGAGTAATTAATAAATTAGTATAAAATATATGGCTAAAATTAAATGGAAAAAATAATCTAAAGGGATTAGCCCAACGAAACCCTGTAGTATACAAATAATCTGAATAGCAGAAAAAAAACTGAAGGGCTACGCCGACGGCCAAGCCGTCGGCACAGCCCACCCAATTCAGGCGTGTGGAGTAGCACGTGGCGCGTAGGGGGCTACGCCGACGGCCCGGCCGTCGTCATAGCTTAGCCACCAAACGGCGTATGCGGCGCCGTGGCCGAGCCGGGGATACGCCGAGGGTCACCGTCGGCATAGATGTATCGACTACGCCGACGGCTGGGCTGTGCCGAGGGCCACCGTCGGCACAGTATACTACGCCGACGGCCCTTTCTACGCCGACGGCCTGGCTTCGGGGCTGTCCTGGGGAGGCAGCTACGCCGACGGCCCCGACATTTGGCCGTCGGCGTAGCGTACCGGCCGTCGGCGCCTTCAAGATTTCCTGTAGTGAATGTAGGAGCTTCTAGGTATTTGAAAGTAGACTAGATTAAAATAGATGAACCTAAACAACAAAACAAATTTGGATACATGCATTTTCAAGAAAAGCTAGGTCTTGCATTAGTGAACAGAGGAAGTATCTATGTTGGTATGGTGAAATATCTTTTTATTTTTTAATGAAGGAAACATATTAATATCCAACCTCTGCTTTGACACGTATATAAAGAACTAGTATTGACATCGAGGATGCACACATCCAAAATTATTAAAAGATAAAACAAAATAATATATCAAACACCTCACACTTTAGCACATTATAACTACCATCCTTGACAACACCCGACTATGGGGAAAAAATCTCCAAGAGTGACAACTTTTTCCAACGGAGCAAATAGCGAGCGCCGTTGTCACCAAATCCTAGGAAAGGTCATATCATGGGTTTTCTCCGTGGATAGGAATAGGAATTTCGAGCAAAAGCTAAACACTGACATTGCCAGTTTTTCACCTGGAGCTTACACCCTGTTCTCAAAGAGCACCACAAAATCGTAGTCACCATGTGGTTGTGCAACCCTGGCATACCTCCCGCTTTGAATCTAGAGACATCAGTTCAGGCGCATTGTCTCGTCGTTGTTGCCACCATGCAAACGGTAACACTGCACATGAATGTGCCCATCGTCGGTATGTCATTAGGTTAGGTCTGGGTGCCGCCCAAATCCTGAGGGCCAATATATCTAGCAGCCTCGTGCCCTCCTAATCGGGTCTTGATGGCTACCAGCCAACACACGACAAGATTTCAAAATTCTTCCACGCATCGATCACAAAGGCACTCCACATGAGGGTGAACTTGCGACGTCGGGTACATGCACATTGTTTCCATGTCCAACACTAGATGAAATCACCCGATCTAGATTCTGGGCCGTTGAGCTTCCTAGGCCCAGTTCTTTTGGTGGCTTCTTTCACAAGCTGCCCTACCCCCAACTTTCTGGGAAAGCCGGTTCAAAAATTTTGCGAGGCTTCTAAATTTGTTTAGCCTTAACTATTTTGGAAGTCTCGTAAATTTTTTAGACCGGCTTCTCCAGGAAGTTGGGGGAAGGGCGACTTCTCGGAGAAGCCCCAAAAGAACTGGGCCCTAGAGGCGTTGCCTGCTCACAACCAAGACGGCTAGAGAAAATATTGTTGGATGAGTACAATAGTGACAACCAAGGAGACAACCCATCCACCCACCCATATAATGGATGGCCGTTATATTTTGTAGAGGTAATTTTGGAAACAGGGTACTCTGGACCTGTCATGGGCCAATCAAGAGGCCCATGTGAAGGGAGGCGGGCCTGTAAGAAAATATACGCCATTCTGGCACACGATTGTATTTCTAAATAGAAAAAGAGATTGAGAGAGATCAAGAATCCTAATTCTCGTTATTTGGAATGGATCCAATTCTATTGAGTATGACTCATAGTGATCATTTCTCTTTAGCAAAGCATGATCTTGGTTATCAAAGGGTTGAACAACCTGGATCCATTTACTTATGAATATGATACTGAGCTAGCATTGAAAGAATGATCTTGGTTATCAAAGGGTTGAACAACCTGGATCCATTTACTTATGAATATTGATACTAAGCTAGCATTGATAACAACAAGGATCTAAAGATAGCGTAGGAGGGTTAATGATCAACATAATCACCAACTAGGGGGGTTTACCGTCAATTGTCCCATCTCCAACAAAGAGTGTGCGCGTGTCATACAATCGATTCTCGACATGTTTTGCGTGGGTCTGCGGTAGAGTTTTTATGTATTGTGCGACACGCCATCAGAGATGCTACGAACTAGTCCATGCCGTGTCCAACAAGAAGCTTCGACACCATCGGTCGTGTTATATGCCCGCTCTCTGTTGTTCCGTACGTTCGATTGTCAACCGACTTTCCGCCGAGATAGGCCGGGTTACGTTACGCGTCGAGCACAATGTCGAAGTCTCTTTCGGAGGCGGAACCATGCCCAGGCCGCATCCTCCTCGACGCCGGCGGGGGTTTCGCCGTGGGTGTCCTGGGAGGCTCCGTCTTCCACTTCATCAAGGGCAGCTACAACTCGCCCCACGGCGCGCGGTTTACCGGCGGCATGCAGGCCCTGCGCATGAACGCCCCGCGGGTCGGCGGGAGCCTCGCCGTCTGGGGCGGCATCTTCTCCACCTTCAACTGCGCCGCGGTCTACGTGCGCCAGAAGGAGGACCCCTGGAACTCCATCTTCTCCGGCGCCGCCACCGGCGGGCTGCTCGCCGGGCGCCGGGGCCTCAGAGCTGCTGGTCGATCGGCGCTGTTTGGCGGCGCCATCCTCGCGTTGATCGAGGGTATGGGCATCGTAGCCAACCGCGTGCTGGCCGCACAGGCGGAGCAGAACCGACCGGCCATCCACGACCCCTCCTCGGCGGCCATTGCCAACCGCCTCCAGGCCGCACAGCTGGACCTACCGCAAGTCGACGACCCCATCTTGTTCGCCGGCGTTACCAACCGCGTCGTCGACTACCCTGACTTGGCCGCCGCCGTTGCCGACCGTGTCCATGCCGCACATCAGAACCAATCGCCCGTTGACGACCCTGCCTTTGCCGCAGGAGGAGGCGACTTCAAGGGCTCCGGTGATGGCCCCTTCGGCAAGAAGGTGGAGGAGACGAAGTAACGAACGCGAGCTTTGACACGCCCAGACACGCCACCAGATACCATCGTTTGCGTAGAAGTGAAAAATGGTGTTTTTATTCTTTTTGCGCCCCAATCTGTATTTCGTTTGCACAATATACTGAATCGTGACACAGGTAGGTACATTTGGACGTTGATAGGCTGAACTATCTTTTCATTTTTCGATAAATCGATGAAGAGAATATTAACATCTGGGCGTATTGCAAATCACGTGGCAATTTATGTTGGGAGTATCTTCCAATCGTGTACACCCCTTCACAAACAAGTCGTAAAACTCTAGTCCATAGTCGTAGGATAGCCGTTGTCCGATATATACCTGGAGTTAAGAAGACACAATATTATTAAAAATCTTATCATTTCTATATAGCCATAGCGATCAGATAATGGCGAGCGCTTCTATCCTAAACAAAGTCCTGTATTTATCATCTATCTTATACAACCAGTTATTAAAAACATTAGCTACCGAACATGGGAGAGATAAACCCGAGGTTATTTGAATGAATGACGATATAGAGCGAGCAAATTTACAGTAGAATAATAAATGACGGATTGTCTCATCATGGTGACAAAAAACACATTGTATACTACCATACCAATTTCTCTTTTTACAAGATTATCCTTTTTAAGAATTACTCTCTTACAAAGATACCAAGCGAATATCTTTGTCTTTGGGAGTATTTTCATTTTCCAAATTTTACTATTATCATCAACAGGAATATTAGGTTGAATCAATGCTCTATAGAATGAATCAACAGAAAATTTATCACTTTTTAGTAATTTTCATCTGAACTCATCCACATCGTCTGATAGTTGTATCGTGCATAATCGTAACAAAAGATTGTTCCAAGATGCCAGTCGAGGACCTATGCGACTTTTTCTAAAAGACACATTAGGAGGATTAGATTCCATCAGTGTGGAAAATGTATTTCCTTTGTGACTAACAATCGAATATAGAGCTGGATATTGTTCGCGAAGAGAAGTTTGACCAAGCCACTTATCCTTTCAGAATCTAATCTGCGATCCATCCTTAATATTGAAAGAACCAAAACTTATGCCACGCTTAAAGGATGTACACAATCAAACCTAAATATATTTTATTCGTTAGATCTTCATAACCATACACATATGTACTTAAACAAAGAGCAAGTATATTTTTGTAACTATAGGTAATACTCCTTGATCGTAATATAGGCAGATCATATCGTAGTTGGCACTTAGGCAGATATGACATAAGACAAATAAAGATTACAGTAAGGCCCGATTTAAACATATTAGGGCATGTACAACGGTAAGAAGTCCCGCCTTGTCTTAGCTCTCCATGTCATCTATAGAAGATAATAGATATAAGTTGTACAATGTATTATCTCTGGTTGCCATAAATTGTGTTTCTAAATGAAGACATATTATAAAATGGATAAAATAGTATTTTCTAAAAGAAAACTAGAGCATCCATTAGATAAGGGAGTGCAACTTTCTCTTCCTTCATTCTCTCTCTTCCAACTAAGAATAACCCAAGCGTGGGAACTCAAAGAGATGGCTGATGTCAGCCCATTATACATGACCTTAGTCTTCACGCGCTAGTAAAGGGAGTTAAACATGTGTGTTCTCATGATCCATATTATGTGGAAAATTCTTAAAATTATTCTTGATGTGTTACCATGTAGAACGGACTCTCACGAAGGAAATGAGACGATGCTTGGACTTGTGCAAACACCGTTCAACATCCTCCTTGAGCTTGATACCCACCTCCATGCCCACCTTTCACCACTGTCTCATATAGATCCGGATCCATATCATGTACAAAATACTCTAAATATATATTAGGAAACTCAAAGAGATGGCTGATGTCAGGCCATTGTACACGACCTTAATCTTCACGTGCTAGTACAGGGATTCAAACATGTGTGTTCTCATGATCCATATTATGTGGAAAATCCTTAAAATTATTCTTGACGTGTTACCATGTAGTACCGACTCTCATGAAGGAAATGAGACGATGCTTAGACTCGTGCAAACACCGCTCAAAATCCTACTTGAGCTTGATCCCCACCTTCATTCCCACCTTTCACAACTTTCCCATATAGATCTAGATCCATATCATGTACAAAATACCCTAAGTATATATTAGGAAACACAAAGAGATGGCTAATGTCAGCCTATTGTACATGACCTTAAACTTCACGCGCTAGTAAAGGGAGTCAAACATGTGTGTTCTCATGATCCATATTATGTGGACACTGGTGGAAAAAGGGCATATAGTCCCGCGTCGTAAGTGTCATTAGTCCCGGTTTCGCATCCGGAACTACGAAATCGTGACTAAAGGCCCCTACCTCTAGTCCCGGTTTTTTACATATGGCCGAAGCGGCGATGGAGGGGGGAGGACCTCTAGTCCCGGGCCGTAACACCACCCGGGATTAGACGTTCTCCTGTCACGACACAATTTTGTGTTTTACTTTTTTTTCCATTTCGTTCCTTTTTTAATTTATGTTTCATTATAATGTCAAACATGTTTCCGTACACTTATTCTACGCTACTACATGCATAGTACACGTTGATGCATATATAATTGATATTCGATCTATTGAGCATACATATACAATATTCGATCATATCAAAAGGAAGTAAATGTTTGAAATTACATGATCATTGATGATATATGATATTAATTATATGGAGATCACTAAATCATATTGAGTTCCGCGTCCTCCACATAATATTTTCCCTTTACATTAAGGACCTCTTTTATCAGAAATCCCGCCAATTCCTCTTGAATTTCTCGTATGCGATGTTCTAGCTCGAGATTCTCCCGCAAACCGTGAATATAATGTGAATCAACTCTCCGCTCACTGGTCAAGTCACAAATGTACTCGCAAATGTAGAATCTACATAAATGAGTCCCCGGTGGCTGCTGCAAACCATTCACCATTTTATAAGTTTGCTCATCTTTGAATGGACATGCTATTTTCTGTTTAAACTGTGTCCAACACCTGCTCGGCAAAGAAAATAAACAAAGAAGTTATTAATTACTTGATATCATAAAATGAGTAAAAGAGACCGATATAATGCGATAATGATTGAAATTACTTCCGGAGCATTGCTTTTATGTTGCTCCACTTTTCTTGGTCCCAACTTAATGAGTCGTGAACTTTAACTAGGGACTTGTCAACTTAAATGTTTAGCGGAATCCAGTGGAACCTGCGGACATTTATGTAAGCAGACATGCATAACTCATTAATTACACTTTAAAAAAGAATGTGTATAAAACAGAAACACTCATTTGAAGTTGTAAGGAAATAGTATTTCCTTAACGTAATTATGCTCGATTAAAAATATGCACAGATCATCCTCCATGTCCTTGGGGTGATTGTGTACCGTATATTCATTAACGATATATGGGTCAATGAACCCATTGTTTTACCTTTCTTCTGAGTGGGGGCGCGGGGGAGAGGCAACCTTCCGTTTTTCAATGAGGTAGTATTGCACGGAGGCGGAGGCGGAGATCGAGTATTGCGCGGAGGCGGAGACGGAGATCGAGTATTGGGCGGAGGCAGAGATCGAGTTGATGTACTCGTGTTGCGAAGATCGACATCGGGGTAGGGTGGACTTGGAGGTTGATGATCATCGGGGTGGGATGGACTTGGATTCCTTGCAGTCGGTGGCCTTGGCGCCGAGCCTGGAAACTTGATGTACTTCTTCCACAAAATGATTGGGCTCTTGACATCTCCTAGTTTCCTAAGGCCTTTAGGTTTAGAGATATCAATCTCTAGGTCCACAAAATCCTCCACTAGGTCATCCACTATGACACAAGCATAGTAGGTGGAATTAGAAGTGAATGATGGAGTGCTCCAGGTAGACAAGGTAAAGCAGTGCCGACCGCCACCTTGAAGGACATGTTGTTCATTGGCTGATGTATCTCACATTGTTTCATCTCTCTGACATCATCCATGGGGTAGCGAGGCATCGGTGCATCATCCAGTAGTGCTTGATCACCATCCTGGACCTCCGTGGAAGCCACACTGCTTCTCCCCTGGCTATGATCTATTGCAGGATCATCATCATGCGGCTGAGATGACCTTTGGCTAATTTCTTCCACTAGCTTGTTCATCCCAGCTAGGTCCTCTCAATCTTCCCGGTCCGGTCTGCCTCATGGTCCTTCTGTCAACACCCGGATTTTTAATCCCAGATGCCTGTTATTCCATACATCGCAATCCTAGGATTACCATTTTTGCGAGGCATAACAAAACTGGATACCACAGTACATCATCCATTACAAACCGTACATAAGTTCTTACACAAATAGGGATCTCATGATCCAGTTCTTAATACAACTTCAAGCAGCGGAATACGTAATACTAACGGTAGCGTAGGCGAAGCTTCATCTTCGGGGTCACAGGCAATGCTGACGATGGGAGATGATCCTAGTTGTCGTAACCTTCCTGGGGTCCATCTTCCAGGTACTCCTGTTCATAGTCTGGCCATGGGAATAGCCAGGGACAAAGCCATGAGTACTCTTTATGTACTCGCAAAATAATACTAACAAGTAAAAGGGTTTTTGGATCATAGGACACTAGGCTCTAGGGTTGTTTTTCAAAAGCCAGATTTATCTCTACTAAGTTTGGAAGCAGCTAATGCTAGTTAAGGTTTTATAACACCTAAGTCGGAACTTGCATCTCATGCCACAACCCTGTTGTGGTCAAGTCAAGGTCTCAATTCATTTCACAAGTCTTTTGAAAAGTCTAACGGGGGAACAGTATGGCCACTCCAACTGTCCATAACCGCGGAGGCGGCTATTCGAATAGTTTGACACTCTGCAGAGATTGTACACTTTCACCACAACGTTCGATACATCCGTCAGGAACAAATCCTGAATTCACCATACTCAGTATGAGGATAATCAATCCTAACCTTTCAATTACACGCCCTAGTATAAGCACCTCTCCTGTGAGTGTGGCCTCCCAACCATGACAAACTGTCATCTTGGGTACTGCACAGGTGGACAATCTTCACAAGGTAGCCTCAACTCAGACCTTGGCCGTGAGGGAACTAATACTAAGGTATATAAGTTTCCAGTCAAGCCCTAACCAATCTTCGGGTATTGTGGTTGTACGATAAAATTGGAATGGTATCGCATCCAGACAACCATCAGTTTTATAAAGGGCTAAGGCTCATGCCTCAACATTTTCATCACCAAACTCATCTGGTGTTCAGAAACACATGTCAAAACATCTCAGTAGAATGATCCATCATTCTAAGGTTTTCATAACCATTTTCACCAATTATTCCCATCTAAAGTTGATCAAGTTTTATGCTTAGCACTAGCATCTACAAATGGGGGTGAGTACTAATGAGGGATGGTACACTAGTGGGGTTTGACTAAGTTTAATCTCATGCCTTAGGATGACATCAAGATTATCTAGCTTAGGCCAAATTTTATGCTCTTTATGCAACCTTCAACTATATATTTCTATAATCTATAAGTCACTTGAGTACTCTCTAAGGAAGAGCTTTGACAAAGAAATAAAGTAATAAACTTGCAAATAAAACTAGGATTGGTTTATCAAGGGGTTATGATCATATATGCTTTAAGGCATATAGTGGCATGGTAGCAAGCAAGTAGTAGCTTTCATAGGTCAACTTGATTAGTAAGGCTTGCAAGTATTGGCTTGCACAATATCAGTATAAGCTTGCCTTGTGCAGAGCAGTGGTTGAAGTTCTCCTCGGCTTCTTCTTCTTCGTAGTATCCTCCTTCCTCCTCATATCCTTGGTTGGTACTAGCGTCTATAAATAAATACGATGTACACAATCACCAAACAATACTTAACTACTTGCAATCATCACACAAAAGGGTCCTATAGATGATCTAGCATCATCACTAACATTACAAGATTAAAGTTTGGTTTAATTCCTTTTATTTATAGAAAAGTAATTTCTACTCATTGAAAAACTACTTAAGATTTAATATTCTCCAAACCAAATATGGGATCATGTTGACACATGTCATCACCACACATTTTAGTCCAAGGGAATGTGATTTAAAGTGGTGTCACAATTTAATAAGGTTTTACCCTTTTATTTTAATTAATTAAAGTGGTTAGAAATGCCCATGGGGCATTCTTTTATTACTTGAACACTATTTCTGTAAGTAAACCTATATATTTTTATATATTCTGAAAGGTATGGTTAAATGTGATTTTTGAGAGTTGGAATCAACTCAAAAGCTATTATGGTTTAAATTTGAAAAATGTTTGAATGCAGAAAAGCTTCTGCCTTGTTATTTTTACCATGGATGATCTATAGATCCAAATGACTTGAATCCAACGGGCTTGGATTCAGCATTCTCAGTCCTTTCTAACAAAATTGGTTTCATTCAATTTGGTTCACTGAATCGATCTGGGTTGATTTTTGAATCTAGGTACAGAAGTGTGTTTGAAATAAAATGGAAAAGGTTAAATTCAAATAACTGGGCGGCGCGGGAAGTGATACTGTGCCGGCCTGCTAAGCACAGCGCTTACGCGGGCTGGTTAAGTGGCTGTCCCCACGTGTCAGTGAGACGAGGGGGTGCGAAGCGGTATGGGGCGATGTGGTGCGTTCGATCTAGTTCTAATCCAACGGCTGAGAGTCATCGTCGACGTTGGGCTACGCCGACGAGACAGAAACCTAGCGCGGCCAGTGGGGGTTGCTGGGGGCTCACCGGTTTCAGGCGAGGGTCGGCGAGGCGGGCGAACGACGAAGTCGACGACGGCGAACCTCCTGGTACCGGTGGCTTCTCCTAGGGCGGCTCCAATCACTGGCCCCCTTCTTCTCCAGAGGCGGCGGGCTCTGGCGAAATTCCGGTGATGCGCTGCTCGCCTTGCTCCAGGAACAGGGTGGAATGGTCAGTGAGGAGAGGGGAGTGGAATGGTGTGAAGAATTCGACTGGGGTGGCCTCTATTTATAGTCGCGACGACGAGGCCGAACGGGATGGGCAGGCGACGGTGGCGACATGGCTACGGGCTGCTAGAGGCATGGCCGACGGTGGCGATGGCTTGGTGGTCTCCTATCGATGCTCTATGGCTTTAATGCGCGCGTAGGGGCGGTGCGGTTTGGTTTGGAACACGCGACGCTCTCTACGGCAGAGGCAGCGTCTTCGACAGCGAGTGGTGGCTGTGCGGCATGGGCGGTGCAATGGGCATGTCTGGCGTGTTCCTGGGACGGTGGCGATCGTGTATGCACGCAGCGAGGGCGGCGCGCGGTCTGTGGGCTTCGGTCGAGTGTGGCGCTCTGGCGCATGCTCGGCATGGTTGCTGGCGAGCTGGGCGTGGTCCGTGCGTGTGGTCCAGGGGTTGGCAAGGTTCGAGCGTTGGACAGGGAGTGGCGGTGGACGGTGGGCTGCCTCCTAGACATGCTGGCTAGGCTTGGTGCTTGCTCTGGCTAGCTAGCCATGGTCGGCTGGCAAGGGGGTGCTCGGGTTGGCATGGCATGGGGCAAAGGGTATGGGCTAGGGTTGGTCCAAGCACTGGTTGCCACTGGGGGAGACAAGGGTGATCAATGGTGAACATTGCTTAGCCAAATTACTGCTCCAAATAGTGAAGTTAGGCCAGTTTGATTTGAATGTGCCAAGAGTTTGATGAAATGGCCGCATGAATTCAACTTTTGAATTTTGAAAAGATTTTTGGTGGGTGTGCTAGATTGGTGCTGGTGAGTCTGCAGATGCTTGGGTTTTGAAAGTTGAGCTTGTTTGAGTGGTTTTTGAAAAAGTGGGATCTTCCCATATGATAAAGATTCAATTTTGAATTGTCATTTAAACCATGCATTTGAATGTTTTTGGATGATCACAAAGTGGGCCTTGATACTTTGTTATGAGTATAATCAAGGGGTGCAAAGATCCAGAAAAGTTTTTGTTAGGTTCTAAAAGTTTGAGACAGCCAAAGTAGGCATGGGAGTTAAATTGGTCAAAATGACCATTCACTCATTTAGCTTTGTTTTGATTTATTTGTCTTTGAGAAAAGTTTGGGAATTGTTTAGATGATGTTTATTTCACCTAAGCATCCATTTAGAAGCAAAGGAACACACAAACAAGACAATTCAAAAGAATTTAAAATGGGATGCATACACACATGCATGCTTTCATATTTTTTATTTAGAAAAGTTTTTGTTAACCCTAATTTTGATGATTAGAGTTTGATGATCCAAGTTTAGTATTTTTGGGATGTTACACCTTCTTTCTCTTATGACTTCTGTAACTGTCATCGTACTCGAGAAACCCTTTCTTCCACGTAACACCGTCGCCTTTGCCTCATGTTCGTCCACTTTGTTTAGGATTCCCGAGGGCGCGTGTCATCTCGTCGTTCTTCCTCCCGGGCCGGAACAATCCCAATTGAGCATCGGCCATTGCTTGAACAAGTGTTTTGGAGGGCGTTATAATTTTTGCTTCAAAATTGTTGCCCATGTTTCTGGGTTCAACGTTCCTTCATGCCCGTACCACCAGTGCTTTGACCTCTCGGGTCATCTATCTATACCGGAAGTGATCCCTCTGCCCTCATGTTGTTCTCCATAGTTTCCCACTTAGGCACGACACTCTTGTAGCCACCTGTCCCCATTTTATGGTGGTATTCGTTTTTGGCAGAATTTATCGTATTCTTTTTCGACTTTGCCTTGGTTACAGAAGATAGCTTGTACTTTACAAAATTGGTCAACTGTTCTCTCAACTTCTCGTATGCTCCTTTGAAGTCTGGAGTTTTCTTTTTCGCGACATACTTCCCGTATAAACCTTTCTTGTGGTTCCTAAACAGTGCGCCCATCTTCATTAGAGCCCACTCCTTGACTTTTGCTCTTCTTTCAAGCCCACCCAGCCTTGGGGTAGTACCATCTTCCTCGAATTTTTCATACTCTAGAGGTAGTATGAAATGTGCTATGAGCTTCTGCCAAAGGTCATCTTTGGCATCATGGGTGACATAAGTGGTGGATTCTTCACCTGCTTTCTTTGACTTATTCCATTCTTGAATGGTGATCGGGAGGTTGTCCCTAACAACCACCCCGCATTGATTTACACACATCCTCGCGTGATTTTCTGAAGCAATCGGTTCTCCATTATCATATATTACATAGATGGTGAACCTTTGATTACCATCCAACTGTTTATTCAGGCCTCGTTTCGTTCTAACTGTCGATTCCCTCGATCCGGTGGCATAAAGAAGAAGAGAGAGAGTGATTAATATATATATATCAAGATAAATTAATACATCTAGTCACAAGAGGATTAATTTATATATATATACCTCGCCGATCGTTGTTGAGGGGCCATCATTGTTGTTTGTTTGCCCTTATTCCATAAGGTCTTGCTCTAGTCCATCACCGGATGGATTCAGAAATGAGGATATCTCTTCCTCGTCTACAACATCTTGACCTCTAGTAATAAGAGGAATTTCACCTCTTATCATGCCTTGAAGAAGCTCTTCACCGGTGTGATCCATCACTTAACTATTCTAGAAAGAAAGGTAAAACAAGTTAGGAAAAAATAGTAAGAAATAAGATTTTTTTACTAAAAAGGTGACCTTTTTTTACTACATTGCAAGATAAGTGCATTGCTATATTTAGTTGAATAACATTGTAGCAAATAAAGTTTACTTTAACAAATATTAGTAGTAACAAATTTCTACTCTAGCAAATATAACTAAATAAATAAATATTACAACACTAGCAATATATGTTACTAATAAACAATATTACTACTAAAATTCTAACAAAATATATATTACTAAACAAATATTAATACAAAATATTACTAAACAAATATTAATACACAATATTACTACAAAACATTACTACAAACCTATATTAGCAATTTGGATCAATCTATTTACTAAATATTAATATTACTACAAAATATTACTACAAAATATTAATATAAAATATTAATACAAAATATTACTACAAAATATTAGTAGTAAATATTACTAAAAATATTAATACTAAACAAATATTAATAAAAAATATTAATACAAAACAAATATTAATACTAGCAAAATATATAAACTATCTATATTCGGCTGGAGGAGGCGAGGTGGCTACGCGGCGGCGGCGAGGTCGGGGCGCGTGGTGTGTGGCACGGAGTGGCGAGGCGAGTGCGGCGAGCGCGAGCACGAGCAGCTGGCGACGAGGGAGGCGGCGAGGTCGACGGAGGGGCAAAAAATTGGCAGCACCTCCCATGTGCGTGTTCGTCGATCGATTCTTCTCCCTCCATCTCTGCCTTTGTCCGCACTAAGTGTGGGCCAGGGTGGGCGTGTGCGTATATAAAGGGACCCCCCTCTAGTCCTGGGCGGTGAAATGACCCAGGACTAAAGACCCCCTCTAGTCCTGGGTGCAGCCCCTACCCGGGACTAGAGGTTTTTTTGGCCACTTCAGGTTTCGCGCGCGAGCCACCCTCTAGTCCCGGGTGCATTCACGACCCAGGACTAGAGGTTTTTTTTTGTAAATTTTCTTATTTCTTAGTTTTTATAATTCAAATCAATTAGAAAATCTTGGATATTCATATTTCCTATTGTATAAATCCAAATAATACAAATAATATGTCTATTATTATTCGAAAGATATAAGGAATCTGAATATATTGTCCATACATCTGTTTGCATCATGAATCAATTGTGCCATTTTCAAATCAGAATGCATTCACTATTTTTTTCATATTTTTGAATTTGACAAAACTTTCAACATGAAAAGTGTTTGAATTTGAGTAACTAATCCAAAAATATTTTCTATTTTCTAAAATAAAGTTTTTTTTTGTAATTTACTTATTTTTCAGTTCATAACTCAAATCAATTAGACAACTTTGGAAATTCATAGCTCCTATTATATAAATCCAAATAATACAAATAACATATCTATTATTATCAAAAAATATAAGGAATCTGAATATATCATCCATTCATCTGTTTGCACCATGTATCCATATTTTCTGTTTGAATAAGTATTTTGGGGGCCTTTAGTCCCGGTTGGAGGCAATAATAGGGACTAAAAATATTTCCCGCCATTCTCAAAGACGTCAAGCCACGTGCCATGCTTTCCTGCCATTTCTCTTCGCTTCCCGCCATGTTTTCCCGCCCTTTCCCTCTTATCTTGGCCGACCACCATGGACATCCACACACGTCCACACCTTCCCCTCTCACAACAATGGACACCACATACTGGGCAATTTTGACCCTTGAGGAAGCTGAGGCGCTGTGTGCCTCTAGCTAACCATGCTCGCCGGGCTACCGTCTGCCCGCCGACTGGATTCTGAGCACTGGAGGGGTTCCTGTCCCTCCTATTCCTCATGGTTCCGCATGCCAGACAACCATCACGAACCACTTCTACCTCGATCTCACGGCGGAGCAGCGGATGGATCCCTATTGGGATCCCGACAACTACGACACCTGGAATGACTTCTTTGCTAACCAACGAGAAAGGGAGCTCGCCAGGTATGGGGGTGACGTCCCTCCCCCGGTGTGATAAGGATCATGCCGATGATCCTATGAGTTTTGTCCCGATCTTTCACAGCGAGTCAACCAGGTAGTAATCCTTCCATCAATGCCAGTGGACGTCACCTAAAGAAGAGGAATCAATTCAGCAAGCAATTTATTGATAAACAACATGCCTCAAACCAAAACTCGATAATCCTTAATGATGTAAGAACCCTCACAACAATCTTTATTGGATAACACGGTAGCGCCGTTTCCCCGGAGGTATCATACACAGTGGAACACCACGCGATAGTTTTAGACTAAACAACTGGACTCAAAAGTTAAACCTAACCTAGACTGACTGAATCTTTATATAACCGGCTTGTCACTAACAAGAACAACTAGCTCATCATCTACAAGAATAGCTTAAACAATGTCACCACTGATGCTCTTAGCATCATGCTCCTCATGCTGCAGTTTAGCCAACCTTGGTTTAGCCTTGTGCAACTTCTCCTTACGCACAACCAGCTCCACATCAAACTTGATTTGATCATCTGGCATAGGTTTAAAATCCGCTGCTTGCCATCATGCACAAAAGAATATGTATTTGTTCTCCTAGCATGTATTGCATTGTGATCATACTGCCATGGACATCCAAGTAACAACTGACACACCTCCAGTGGCAACACATCGCATTCAACCTCATCAACATAGTCACCAACTGTAAATGGCACACGTACCTTATGAGTAAATTTTAGCATCTCGTAGCTATTCAACTGCTCTAGATGCTTAGGTTCAGGAATCCGCCATGTGTATATAACATCCCAAAAATATTAAACTAGAATCATCAAACTCTAATCACCAAATTTAGGGTTAACAAAAACTTTTCCAATTAAAATATGAAAGCATTCATATGTGTATGTATTAAAATGTGGATTCTTTTGAATTGCCATGATTATGTGTTTCTTTGCTTGTAAAATGATTCTTAGGTGAAATAAACATCATCTAAACAATTCCCAAACTTTTCCCAAAGACAAACAAATCAAAACCATCAACTTAAGTGAATGGTCACTTTGGCCAAATTAACTCCCATGCCTAGTTTGGTCATCTCTAACTTTCAGAACTTAATAGAAACTTGTTTGGATCTTTGCACCCCTTGATAGTACTCATAACAAAGTACCAAGGCCCACTTTGTGATCATCCAAAAACATTTAAATGCATAGTTTAAATGACAGTTTAAAATTGTATCTATATCATATGGGAAGATCCCACTTTTTCAAAAACCACTCAAACAAGCTCAACTTTCAAAACCCAAGCATCTACAGACTCACCAGCACATGCCTAGCACACCCACCAAAAATATTTTCAAAATTCAAAAGTTGAATTCATGCGGCTATTTCATCAAACACCTTGCAGATACAAATCAAACAAAATCAAAGCACTATAGTGTGCAGTGATTCTGGCCTAACTTGTTCCCTCTCTGGACACCACTAGCCTTAGTACATCATCTAACAACCTTAACTAATCTCTAGCACCACTGTAAGCTAGCCATTGTCATCAATGGTGAACAACCCGAGAACACCATTGTCACCCCAGTGTGGACAGCAAGCTACAAGCAGCACTAGCCTCGCCAACCTTGTCTGGGAGCAAGCTAGCACCCCACCGCCACTCCCTGTCCCAGCCACGAGTGATGCCAGCCCTTGGACCACACGCACAGACCATGCCAACCTTCTCTGCAACCATGCCGAGAGCGCGTCCTGTGCGCCACGCTCGACCAGCACCCATAGACCGCGCGCCGCCCTCGCCGCGTGCACGCGTGATCACCACCGTCCCAGCAACCCGGTAGACACGCCCGTTTGCCGCCGTACGGACCACGCGCGCTGTGCGCCATTAAAACTCCCGTCGGGCACGTGCAGAGCACCGCAGCGTTCCGACCGATCAGCACCGCCCCACGCCTTGCCACCACGTCGTTGAGCTTCGCCAAGGAGCACAGCACCGTCCCTACCGTCGCCCACGCCGATAGCCCTCTGTGCCGTCGACCACGACGAGCTCAGTTTGCGCCCGTCGGTCCCCTCTCGCCACTATAAATAGAGGCCTCCCCCGCTCGAATTCTTCACACCACCTCACTCCCCTCACCTCACTAATCGTTCCACCCCATTCCCGGAGCAAGGCGAGCAGCGCATCGCCGGAATTGTACCGGAGCAGGCCGCCTCTGGAGAAGAAGGGCGCCGTCAATTTTGTACACCCCAGGAGGAGCTGTCGGTACCAGGAGGTTCGCCGTCGTCGACTTCGTCGTTCGCCCGCATCGCCGACCCTCGCCTGAGCCCCGGTGAGCCTCCCACGACCCCCACTGAGCCGCTAGGGTTCGAGCTCGTCGGTGACTAGTTCATCGTCGACGACGACCCTCAGCCGTTGATCATACGTCTAATCCAACGCACCACATCACCCTGTACCGCTTCGCGTGTTAAGAGTCACTGACTAATAGACCCCCCTGTCAGTTGCGCCCCGCACCACGGAGTGACACTGGGCCGGCCCGTTAACCTTTCCCGCGCAGCCCACTCGTTTGAATTTAGCTTTTTATTTTTAAGTTCAAACATAGTTCTGTACCTAGTTTCAAAAATCAACCCAGCTCAATTCATTGAACCAAATTGAATGAAACCAATTTTGTTAGAAAGGTTTTGCAATGCTTAATCCAAGCCCGTTGGATTCAAATCATTTGAATCTATAGATCAACCTTGGTAAAAATAACAAGGCAGAAGCTTTTCTGCATTCAAACATTTTTCAAATTTAAACTATAATAGATTTTGAGTTGATTCCAACTCTCAAAAATCACATTTGATCATACCTTTCAGAATATATAAAAACATATGGGTTTACTTACAGAAATAATGTTCAAGTAATAAAAGAATGCCACATAGACATTTCTTGTCACTTTATTTAATTGAAATAAAAGGTTAAACCTTATTAAATTGTGAAAACTTTAAATCACATTCCCATGTACGGAAATATGTGGTGATGAAATGTGTCAACATGATCCCATATTGGGCTTGGAGAATATTAAATCTTAAGTAGTTTTTCAATGAGTAGAAATTACTTTTCTAAAAATAAAAGAAATAATCTTGAATGTTAGTGATGATGCTAGATCATCTATAGAACCCTTGTGTGTGATGATTGAAAGTAGTTAAGTATTGTTTGGTGATTGTGTACCTCGTATTTATTCATAGACGCTAGTACCGACCAAGGATACGAGGAGGAAGGAGGATACTACGAAGAAGAAGCCGAGGAGAACTTCAAACCACTGCTCTGCACAAGGCAAGCTTATACTGATACTGATGCAAGCCTAATACTACTAGTTGATTGAGCAAGCTAACACTTGCAATTATGAAAGTTAGATAACCTATGCAATGCACTAAGCATGCTTGGTTGGACACATTTGATGATAAACCAATCCTAGTTTTACTTACAAGCTTTGTACTTTATTTCTTTATCAAAACTATTACTTAGAGCTTACTTAGGTGAATTGTAGATTCTAGATAGATAATTGAAGGTTGCATAAAGAGCATAAAATTTGGCCTAAGCTAGATAATCTTGATGTCATCCTAAGGCATGAGATTGAACTTAGTTAAACTCCACTAGTTTACCACCCCTCATTAGTACTCACTCCCATTTGTAGATGCTAGTGCTAAGCATAAAACTTGATCAACTTTAGATGGGAATACTTGGTGGAAAAATGGTTATGAAAACCTTGGAATGATAGATCATTCTATTAAGATGTTTTGACATGTGTTTCCGAACACCAGATGATTTAGATGATGAAAATGTTAAGGCATGAGCCTTCGCCCTTTATAAAACTGATGGTTGTCTGGATGCGATACCATTCCAAATTTTACCGTACAACCACAATACCCGAGAATTGGGTAGGGCTTGACTGGAAACTTATATACCTTAGTATTGGTTCCCTCACGGCCAAGGTTTGAGCTGAGGCTACCTTGTGAAGATTGTCCACCTGTGCAGTACCCAAGATGACAGTTGGTCATAGTTGGGAGGCCAAACTCACAGGAGAAGTGCTTATACTAGGGCGTGTAATTGAAAGGTTAGGATTGATTATCCGCATACTGAGTATGGTGAATTCAGGATTAGTTCCTGACGCATGTATCGAATGTTGTGGTGAAATTGTACAATCTCTGCAGAGTGTCAAACTATTCGAATAGCCGCGTCTGCGGTTATGGACAGTTGGAGTGGCCATACTGTTTCCCCCGTCAGATGTTTTCAAAATGACTTGTGAAATGAATTGAGATTTTGACTTGACCACAACAGAGTTGTGATATGAATTACAAGTTCCCACTTAGGTGTTATAAAATTTCAACTAGCTTTTCTTGATTCTGAACTTAGTAGAGGTAAATCTGGCTTTTTGCAAAACAACCCTAGAGCTTAGTGTCCTACTACAAAAACCCCCTTCGCTTGTTAGTAATAGTTTGCGAGTACTTAAAGAGTACTCATGGCTTTGTCCCTGGCTATTCCCGTGGCCATACTATGAAGAGGAGTACCAGGAGGATGAACCCCAGGAAGGTTACGACAACTAGGATCATCTCCCATCGTCAGCATTGCCTGTGACCCCGAAGATGGAGCTTCGCCTATGCTACCATTATTATTATGTTATTCTGCTGCTTGAGTTGTACTAAGAACTGGATCATGAGATCCTTATTTGTGTAAGACCTTATGTGTGGTTTGTAATGGATGATGTACTGTGGTATCCAATTATGTTATGTCTCGCAAAAATGGTAATCCTGGGATTGTGATGTATGGCATAACAGGCATCTGGGATTAAAAATCCTGGTGTTGACAAGTTGGTATCAGAGCCATCCTGACCATAGGATACCCTAGTTAGACTGGACGTTTGAATCAAAAACTTAGTTTCAAAACCAAAGGAAGCAAATATTTACAAAAACTTATTCCCATTCTTATCACCGTGATTCTTTCATAAAATTCCATGTTCCTCAAAAACTCTTGCAAAATACATAAAATTTGACACACTTGATCACTCTACTAACTTACCCATCCTATATTATTTTAGATGGACGTGAAGTACAACAAGTTTTATCAGTTGGGGAATGGAGGAGACCTTATCTGTGAGCGGGATTTGGACCAGCTTTCGGAACTTCTGGAGCGTCCGCACCCCGAGTTCTTCGGAGCTCAGCTCAATGATCAAGGAGGAGAAGATCTGCAATGGCTAATTGTTGCAAGTCTCCGAGGAAAGATTGAACCTCCCACTGCCGAGGGAATTCAATTCACCTTAAGAGAGAACAACTGGCTCGATGGACTTGCCAGGGCCATGCAGGAAGCTCTTGCCCGTCTGTGTGGGCAGAGTATCAACCAGATCAAGGGAACCCGCTTTGAGTTTTGTCCAAGGCGTGATGCTACTGGACAGCCACTGGAAGCCCCATACCACCATGAGCTGAAGACCCAATTGTACCACCTCAGCTTCATGATGTACGATCGTCAGCAGGAATTGGACAATTGCCGTGACTACTCCAATCACAAGGCTGCCATCATCAAGACGAAGGATCTGACCATCGCCATGCTAGCAAAGGATCGCAAGTCTCGCCGCCGTCAGCTTGATAAGAAGGAGCGCATCATTGCCCATCTTTGCCACCATATCTCGGATTTGGAAGAGACCATCCACGAGAGATACATGCAGTTAGAGGAAAGGGAGAATGCCGGAGAAGATCTTCGCGGAGACCCCTACTCCTATCTCAGCGATGATGATGATTTTCTAGAGGATCGGGCTATGGATTTCTTCACCGATGAGGATGACTTCGCCTTCATCAATGACGACGATGATGATGAGGATAATGACTACACCGACTCCGAGGAGTAGTAGCACTTGAGCACTAGCGTAGTGAGTTGTATTCGATCCCACTGTATTGTAGTTTCCAGAATGTTTTTTGAAACCATCTGTTTACCTTTGTTGTGGTGTGTGTTTGTATCATGTGCTATGAATGAATAAAAGAAAAGCAAGTTGCTAGAAAAATCTGAGTCAAACTTTAAAAACTTTTCAAAGTCCGGAACCTTAGAAATTTCCCTCTTTTCTCATGATCTATCTCAATCTTCAGATGCCACGCGGAGGAAGTGGTTCATCCCCGGACCCGATGTTGCAGATCCTGCAAATGTTGGTGTAGGGGTTCGTAGCATGGAAAACAAAAATTTTCTATCGCATACAAACAAACAAGCCAAGATCTATCTACTAGATTGTAGCAACGAGTCGATGGAATAACTCACCCTCGAAGATTCCAAAGTGTTTAACGAGAGCAGATTCTCGTGGGTGATGTAGTCGTACTCTTTCCGATCTCAAGATCGCGTAGACGATCCTTCCGGCGCTGCGTTCCCGCAGCGCTCCCGCAGTCGGTCACACGTTCGGTACTCGACGAAGACCTTCCTCTCCCTTGTTCCAGCAGGCAGCGGAGGTTGTAGCACTCTCCTCGCGATTCCGGCAGCACAACGGCGTGGTACCGGAGGTAGAGGGGAAATCCCGCAGGGCTTCGCCTTAAGCCGGTGCGAGTATGGTGGAGCTTATGAGAGAGGCTATTAGTGGTCTAGTAATTAGACACACCAATTAGAGGGCTCTAAACCAATTAGAAGGCTCTAAACCGAATAGCTCTAAACCGGGGTCTAGATCTAGGGTTTAGTTTAGAGGATAGGAAACTTGTGTGTCTAGGAGGGGAGCCCTGCCCCTCCTTATATAGGTGGGAGGGGGGTGGCGCGCCAGGGGAGGGAGGGAGTCCCTCCCCAACTCGGCCTAGGGCTGGCGCCGGCTTGGAGGAGTTGGACTCCTCCTCCAAGTTGGTTCCAACTCCTCTTGCTTGTTTCCCACAGTTTCTTGTTTTGGCAGTTTGACTTTCAAACTGGACATTTGACTTTTCTGTTTTAGGATTCAATTTAATCCTATATTTGGGACAGCAAGAACACTTAGTACATGATGCAATCATTCCAATATGTAATGACACATTCATGTACCCCTTCCCCCCCGGAGTGCCGGACAATCCGGAACCTTCTAGAATATCCCCGATGAAAACACCGGAATCATTCCCGAACTCCGAAACGGGACTTTCCTTATATGAATCTTATTCTCCGGACCATTCCGGATCACCTCGTGATATACCGGATCCCATCCGAGACTCCGAACAACATTCGGTCTCTTTCTCATAATACCATAACTACTCAAACAACGTCGAATCCTTAAGTGTGTCTCCCTACGGTTCGTGAATTATGCGGACATGATCGAGACACTTCTCCGAACAATAACCAATAGAGGAATCTGGAAATTCATATGGCTCCCACATATTTCTACGATTACTTTGCGATCGAATGAACCACTTACATACGATACCAATTTCCCTTTGTCTCACGATATGTTACTTATCCGAGGTTATGATCGTCGGTATCTCTGCATACCTAGTTCATCCTCGTTACTGATAAGTACTCTTTTCTCGTTCTCGTGATATGTGATCCCTTGTGACCAAGTCACATGCTTGCAAGCTAATTGAATGACATTTCACCGAGAGGGCCCAGAGTATATCTATCCGTCATGTGGATGGACAAATCCCACTCTTGATCCATGTGTTTCAACCAATACTTTCCGAACACTCAATGCCACCTTTATAGCCACCCTGTTACGGTGTGGTGTTTGATGACATCAAAGCATCCATCCAGTAAAGGTGATATGCATGATCTCATGGTCGAAGGAATTAGGTTACTATGTATCAGAAAGCATATAGCAATTGAACTATTGAAATGACTTGATCTTTATGCTACGCTTGTCTATAGGAGTATGTCCACCATATCATTCTCCTAACGATATGATCTTGTTGTTGATAACATCTCAATGTTCATGACAAAGAAACCACATCATCAATCAACCAACAAGCTAGTGAAGTATAGAGGCTATACTAGGGACTTCAAATTAAGTTTACAAATCACACAAGTATTAATGGTTTCCTTGTTAATACTATTATAGCATGAATGTAAACATTTATCATAAACACAAAGATATAATAATAAATATATTTATTATTGCCTCTAGGGCATATCTCCAACAGTCTCCCACTTGCACTAGAGTCATCTAATCTAGATTACATGGTAATATACCGAACACCCATGGCAGTTTGGTGTTGGTCATGTTTTGCCCTCGGGAGAGGTTTAGTCAACGGATCCGCCACATTCAGATCTGTGTGTACTTTGCAAATCTTTATATCCCCATCCTGGATATGTTCTCGAATAGCGTGAAAACGTAGCTTGATATGCTTCAGCTTCTTGTGTGACCTTGGTTCTTGCGCATTGGCTATGGCACCCATGTTATCACAGTAGATAGACATTGGGTCCAGCGCACTAGGAACCACACCCAGCTCTGTAATGAACTCTTTCATCCATATCGCTTCTTGTGAAGCCTCCGAAGCAGCCATGTATTCCGATTCAGTTGAAGATCTCGCCACAACGCTTTGCTTTGCACTCCTCCAGCTAACTGCTGCACCATTCAAAATAAATACGTATCCAGATTGTGATTTAGAATCATCTGGATCGGTGTTCCAACTAGCATCGGTGTAACCATTAACAACGAGCTGTTCATCACCTCCATAAGAAAGAACCATATCCTTAGTTCTTCTCAAGTACTTAAGGATGTTTTTGACCGCTGTCCAATGATCCACTCCTGGATCACTTTGATATCTGCTAGTTAGACTAACAGCATATGCAATGTCGGGTCTAGTACATAGCATGGCATACATTAGAGATCCTATGGCTGAGGCATAGGGAGTCTTACTCATCCTTTCTCTATCTTCTGCCGATGTCGGACTTTGAGTTTTACTCAAGGTCGTATTGGGCAACATGGGCAAGAACCCTTTCTTGCTTTCTTCCATTCCAAACCTCTTTAGAACTTTGTCCAAATATGTACTTTGTGACAATGATATTTGGCGTTTCGATCTATCTCTATAAATCTTTATGCCTAATATGTAAGCTGCTTCGCCAAGATCCTTCATTGAAAAACTATTATTCAAATATTCCTTGACACTATTAAGAAGGTCTACATCATTCCCAATCAACAATATGTCATCCACATACAGTATTAAGAATGCTACAGAGCTCCCACTCACTTTCTTGTAAATACAAGCTTCTCCATAAGTTTGTATAAAACCAAAACTTTTGATTACCTTATCAAAACGTTGATTCCAACTTCGGGATGCTTGCTTCAATCCATAGATGGACCGTTGAAGCTTGCATACCTTGTTAGCATCTTTAGGATCGACAAAACCTTTGGGTTGTATCATATACAACTCTTCATCAATGTCTCCATTGAGGAAAGCTGTTTTGACATCCATCTGCCATATCTCATAATCATAATATGCAGCGATTGCTAACATAATCCTCACAGACTTTAGCTTCGCTACCGGTGAGAAAGTCTCATCGTAGTCAACTCCTTGAATTTGTCGAAACCCTTTTGCGACAAGTCGAGCTTTATAGACAGTAACATTACCATCAGCATCTGTTTTCTTCTTGAAAATCCATTTGTTCTCGACAGCCTTCCGGCCATCCGGTAAGTCCACCAAAGTCCATACTTGGTTTTCGTACATGGATCCAATCTCGGATTTCATGGCTTCTTGCCATTTATTGGAATCTGGGCTCATCATCGCTTCCTCATATGTCTCGGGGTCATCGGTGTTGTCCACCAACATGACATTCACAACGGAATCATACCAATCTGGAGTGGTACGAGTTCTCGTTGACCTCCGAGGCTCTGTAGCAACCTCAACCGAAGTTTCATGATCACTATCATTAGCTTCCTCTCTTATTGGTGCAGGCACCACAGGAACTTCTTCCGGTGCTGCGCTACTCGCAATTTCGAGAGAAGGTTCGACAACCTCGTCGAGTTCTACTTTCCTTCCAGTCACTTCTTTCGAGAGAAATTCCTTCTCTAGAAAGGATCCATTCTTGGCAACAAAGATTTTGCCTTCGGATCTATGATAGAAGGTATACCCAATAGTTTCCTTCGGGTATCCTATGAAGACGCATTTTTCCGCTTTGGGTTCAAGCTTGTCCGGCTGTAACTTCTTTACATAGGCTTCGCATCCCCAAACTTTAAGGAACGACAATTTAGGTTTCTTCCCAAACCATAATTCATACGGTGTCGTTTCAACGGATTTAGATGGTGCCCTATTTAAAGTGAATGCGGCTGTTTCTAATGCATAACCCCAAAATGATAGCGGTAAATCTGTAAGTGACATCATAGAACGAACCATATCTAAGAGAGTTCGATTACGACGTTCAGACACACCATTACGCTGTGGTGTTCCCGGCGGTGTCAATTGTGAAAGTATTCCGCACTTCTTTAAATGCTCGCCAAACTCGTAACTTAGATATTCACCTCCACGATCAGAACGTAGAAATTTAATCTTCTTGTTACGTTGATTCTCTACCTCACTTTGAAACTCCTTAAACTTCTCGAAAGTTTCGGACTTATGTTTCATGAAATAGATATACCCATATCTACTCAAGTCATCCGTGAAGGTAAGAACATAACGATAACCACTGCGCGATGCTACACTCATTGGACCACACACATCGGTATGTATGATTTCCAGTAAGTCTGTAGCTCGCTCCATCATACCAGAAAATGGAGTCTTAGTCATTTTACCCATCAGACATGCCTCGCATCTTTCAAGTGATTCAAAATCAAGTGATTCAAGAAGTCCATCGGAATGGAGTTTCTTCATACGTTTCACTCCAATGTGACCAAGACGACAGTGCCACATATAGGTCAAATTATCGCTTGATTTCAAACGTTTAGCCTCAATGTTGTTGATATGTGTATTTCTACTATCGAGATTCAATAAGAATAGACCATCTATCATAGGTGCATGTGCGTAAAACATATTACTCATATAAATCGAACAACCATTATTCTCGGATTTAAACAAGTAACCGTCTCGCAATAAACAAGATCCTGATATAATGTTCATGCTCAACGCAGGCACCAAATAACAATTATTTAAGTATAAAACTAATCCCGATGGTAGATGAAGAGGTAGCGTGCCGACCGCGATCACATCAACCTTTGATCCGTTTCCCACGCGCATCGTCACCTCGTTCTTCGCTAGCTTCCGTTTATTCTGCAGCTCCTGTTTCGAGTTACAAATATGAGCAACCGAACCAGTATCAAATACCCAGGCACTACTACGAGTACTAGTGAGATACACATCAATAACATGTATATCAGATATACCTTTCTTCTTGATGTTGCCGTTCTTCAAATCCGCCAAGTACCTTGGGCAATTCCGCTTCCAGTGACCTTCTCCCTTGCAGTAAAAACACTCAGTTTCAGGCTTAGGTCCAGCCTTGGTCTTCTTCGTCGGCGTGGTAACTTTCTTACCACCCTTCTTGAAGTGTCCCTTTTGCTTAGACTTGCCTTTCTTGAATTTGGTGGTCTTATTGACCATCAACACTTGGTGCTCTTTCTTGATCTCCACTTCTGCAGATTTTAACATAGCAAATAGTTCTGGCAACTCTTTGTTCATGTTCTGCATGTTGTAGTTCATCACAAAGTTCTTGTAACTTGGTGGTAGTGATTGGAGGATGCGGTAAACTCCCAAAGTATTAGGAATCACTATACCCAAACTTTGAAGTTTATTTGCGTGCCCAGACATCTTAAGCACATGCTCACTGACGGAGCTACCCTCTTCCATCTTGCAGTTAAAGAACTTTTCAGAAGCTTCATAACTTTCAATTGCCGCATGAGTCTCAAAGATTAATCTGAGATCCTCGACAATATCATATGGATCTGACTCTTCAAACCTTTTCTGAAGCTCCGATTCTAAACCATACAAGATAGCACACTGAACTATGGAGTACTGATTCTTCCGAGCAAGGTAAACATTCTTTACTTCATCGGGAGCATCAGCTGCAGGTGGGTCACCCAGCGGTGCATCCAGCACATAGGTCAAATTACCAGCTGTGAGGACAATCCTCAAATTGCGGAACCAATCCGCGAAGTTGCTTCCATTGTTTTTCAACTTTTCTTTCTCTAGGAACGCATTAAAATTGATGGTAGGGGCTGCCATTGATCTACAACATATTTGCAATAGTTTAGACTAAGTTTATGACAAATTGAGTTCAAATTAATTAATGAAATTAAACTAGGTGAACTCCCACTCAAAACAACATCCCTCACATTGTTTTAGTGATCACACGAACCAAATCCACTACATCAACACCGATCATCACGAGAGCTGATATAGTTTTAATGGCGAACAATCATCATGTTCATCATATCTACTATATGATTCATGCTTTGCCTTTCGGCGATCCGTGTTCCTGAGGCCATGTCTGTACATGCTAGGCTCGTCAAGATCAAACCTTAGCTTCCGCATAAGCAAATCTGGCTTGCTTACGTTGTATTCACCCGCGGAATCAAAGACACCCGATCATCACGTGGTGCTTCGAAGCAGCAAGCTTTGGCAACGGTGCATACTAAGGGTGAACACTTTAGAACTTGAAATTTATGTGCATGAGGGATCATCTTATAATGCTACCGTCGTCTACTAAGCAATACAAGATGCATAAAGGATTAACATCACATGCAATTCATAATATGTGATATGATATGGCCTTTCTTCTTTGTGCTTCCGATCTCCATCTTCAAGCACGAACATGATCTCCATCATCACCGGCATAGCATCAAGGTCAATGATGCTTCTTCATGGTTGTCGTCCGCCAGCTTCAACTATTACAACTATTTTGAATAGACACGCAGGTCTTAACAGAAATTAAAGACAACCATATGGCTCCTGCCGGTTGCCAACTTACAATAAGGAACATTGCATACATCAAATATAATCACAATCATGGCCATATCACATCACTGCACACCCCTGCAAAACAAAGTTAGACGCTTCTACTTTCTTTGCATATTTTACGTGGTTTGGGGCTTTCCATAAGTGTCGTTCTAACTTACGAACAAGAACCACAACATTGATACTAGCATTGTTGATCACCCGTTGTAAATTGGATCTTTACTATGCTAGGAGAAACAGGCACCCGCAAAGCCACTTATGCAAAACGAGTTGCATGTCAAGCGTGGAGCAAGTCTCATGAACGATGTCATGTAAGGTTAGCCCGGGCCGCTTCATCCCAACATACCGCAAGATGCAAAGTACACAAAAAGCAATCTACAATAAAAGCATCAACGCCCACAATGACCATTGTGTTCTACTCGTGCAACAGATCTACATATAGACACGGCTCTGATACCACTGTAGGGGTTCGTAGCATGGAAAACAAAAATTTTCTATCGCATACAAACAAACAAGCCAAGATCTATCTACTAGATTGTAGCAACGAGTCGATGGAATAACTCACCCTCGAAGATTCCAAAGTGTTTAACGAGAGCAGATTCTCGTGGGTGATGTAGTCGTACTCTTTCCGATCTCAAGATCGCGTAGACGATCCTTCCGGCGCTGCGTTCCCGCAGCGCTCCCGCAGTCGGTCACACGTTCGGTACTCGACGAAGACCTTCCTCTCCCTTGTTCCAGCAGGCAGCGGAGGTTGTAGCACTCTCCTCGCGATTCCGGCAGCACAACGGCGTGGTACCGGAGGTAGAGGGGAAATCCCGCAGGGCTTCGCCTTAAGCCGGTGCGAGTATGGTGGAGCTTATGAGAGAGGCTATTAGTGGTCTAGTAATTAGACACACCAATTAGAGGGCTCTAAACCAATTAGAAGGCTCTAAACCGAATAGCTCTAAACCGGGGTCTAGATCTAGGGTTTAGTTTAGAGGATAGGAAACTTGTGTGTCTAGGAGGGGAGCCCTGCCCCTCCTTATATAGGTGGGAGGGGGGTGGCGCGCCAGGGGAGGGAGGGAGTCCCTCCCCAACTCGGCCTAGGGCTGGCGCCGGCTTGGAGGAGTTGGACTCCTCCTCCAAGTTGGTTCCAACTCCTCTTGCTTGTTTCCCACAGTTTCTTGTTTTGGCAGTTTGACTTTCAAACTGGACATTTGACTTTTCTGTTTTAGGATTCAATTTAATCCTATATTTGCGACAGCAAGAACACTTAGTACATGATGCAATCATTCCAATATGTAATGACACATTCATGTACCCCTTCCCCCCCGGAGTGCCGGACAATCCGGAACCTTCTAGAATATCCCCGATGAAAACACCGGAATCATTCCCGAACTCCGAAACGGGACTTTCCTTATATGAATCTTATTCTCCGGACCATTCCGGATCACCTCGTGATATCCCGGATCCCATCCGAGACTCCGAACAACATTCGGTCTCTTTCTCATAATACCATAACTACTCAAACAACGTCGAATCCTTAAGTGTGTCTCCCTACGGTTCGTGAATTATGCGGACATGATCGAGACACTTCTCCGAACAATAACCAATAGAGGAATCTGGAAATTCATATGGCTCCCACATATTTCTACGATTACTTTGCGATCGAATGAACCACTTACATACGATACCAATTTCCCTTTGTCTCACGATATGTTACTTATCCGAGGTTATGATCGTCGGTATCTCTGCATACCTAGTTCATCCTCGTTACTGATAAGTACTCTTTTCTCGTTCTCGTGATATGTGATCCCTTGTGACCAAGTCACATGCTTGCAAGCTAATTGAATGACATTTCACCGAGAGGGCCCAGAGTATATCTATCCGTCATGTGGATGGACAAATCCCACTCTTGATCCATGTGTTTCAACCAATACTTTCCGAACACTCAATGCCACCTTTATAGCCACCCTGTTACGGTGTGGTGTTTGATGACATCAAAGCATCCATCCAGTAAAGGTGATATGCATGATCTCATGGTCGAAGGAATTAGGTTACTATGTATCAGAAAGCATATAGCAATTGAACTATTGAAATGACTTGATCTTTATGCTACGCTTGTCTATAGGAGTATGTCCACCATATCATTCTCCTAACGATATGATCTTGTTGTTGATAACATCTCAATGTTCATGACAAAGAAACCACATCATCAATCAACCAACAAGCTAGTGAAGTATAGAGGCTATACTAGGGACTTCAAATTAAGTTTACAAATCACACAAGTATTAATGGTTTCCTTGTTAATACTATTATAGCATGAATGTAAACATTTATCATAAACACAAAGATATAATAATAAATATATTTATTATTGCCTCTAGGGCATATCTCCAACAGTTGGTTTCTGACCGCGAAGCTTAAAGAGCTGAACGTCAAGCCAACCTAGCCACCCTTCAACAGATAGTTCAACTAGCCCACAACAATCAAGGCCACGAAAACCAGGACAACCATGGATCTAAGCTCAAAAATTTCCAGAACACTAATCCACCAGTTTTCACCAAGTCGGAAGAGCCCCTAGACGCCGATGATTAGCTACAAACCATGGAAAACAACCTAGAAGTCGTCAGAGTGGAAGCCAACGAGAAAGTTCTGTTTGCCACCCACTATCTAGCCGGAGATGCCAGAGCATGGTGGAACAACGTTCGTGCAATGACCGGAGGACAGATGATGACCTGGGAGGAATTCAAGGTCAAGTTCAGCAGAACCCATGTGCCACCGGGTTCGATCAAGAGAATGAGATATGAGTTTAGAGAACTGAAGCAAGGAAGGATGACCGTAGTGGAATACCGTGACAAATTCTTGTCATTAGCTAGGTATGCCCTGGATGAGATCGATACCGAAGCCAAGAAGAAAGAGAGATTCCTGAATGGTCTGCACGATGAGATGTAGACTGTGTTAGTCAATATCCCCTTTGCGGATATTGAAGCCCTTGTCGACTCTGCCATCCAGATGGAAGGAAAGATCAACCAAGCCAATGAGAACCGCAAGCGTTGCATGATGCATCAACCAGGAACCCATCAGACCCCAAAGTATCGCCCTAACCCATCTCCAGGATTTGCCCCGAGAACCAACAGACCCCCGATGAACCGTCCCACCTATCCCAACCGTGGAAACCCAAGGCCCGGAGGAAATCACAACAACCCCGGCAACTCTGGCAATTTCAACCGTCCCCCACTCAAGTTCAACAAAAAAATACTGCCTCCAACACCAACACTGCCCCGAGGACTGGAAGCAATGATGTGCGTGTTGCAGCAAAGGACAAGTCGCAAGTGACTTGTTATGACTGTGGAAATAAGGGTCACTACTCCAACGAGTGTCCCAACAAGAAGAATGCTGCAACCCCCAATGAAAATGCCCTAGCTCAACAACAGCGTCGTGTTCAGCCTGGAAGAAGGTTTACCCCAGGGAATTCACTCAACCGCAACGGCCGTCTTTTTCTCATGCATGCTGAAGAAGCTCAGGAAGCGCCAGACGTCGTGCTGGGTAAGTTTTCTGTTAATTCAGTACTTGCTAGAGTGTTGTTTGATTCTGGTGCATCGCACTCATTTGTCACCGAAGAATTTGCCTGCACTAGTAAGATTCAACCAACAAAACTGAAGCATGTTATGATTGTTCAAATCCCCGGTTCAACCACCAAAGCTAGGCAAATTTTCAAAGCCATCCCCATCCGAATCCATGGCATAGACTTTTAGGCTAATCTGATAGTACTCGGAACTAAAGGTTTGGAAGTAGTACTAGGAATGGATTGGATGTCTAAACATAAAGGATTTATTGCCTGTGCCAAGAAAGCTATAACCATGACCAGTACAGCCGGAATATCAGTCGAGCATATATCTGAAACCTTACCTCGCCAATTCAAGTGCAACAAGAGTATAGCCCAACCTACCATTGACCAAGTCCGGATAGTCTGTGAATACCCCGATGTATTTCCAGATGTTTTGCCCGGTATGCCCCCAGATCGGGATATCGAGTTTATCATTGAACTAATCCCTGGAACCGGACCCATAGCCCAGATACCCTATAGTATGAACCCGTCTGAACTAGCAGAACTGAAGAAGCAACTGGATTCCATGTTGGAAATTGGATTAATTCAACCAAGTGCGTCGCCATGGAGATCACCTATCTTATTTGTGGACAAGAAGGATGGAGGTAACCGTTTGTGTACGGATTACCGGAAGTTGAATGATGTAACCATCAAGAACAAGTACCCATTGCCCAAGATAGAAGATTTGTTTGATCAGTTGACCGGTGCCAAAGTGTTTTCTAAGATTGATCTTAGAACAGGCTATCATCAACTCAAGATTCGCGCAGAGGATATTCCAAAGACTGCCTTTACCACTAGATATGGATTATACGAGTATAACGTCATGTCTTTTGGATTAACCAATGCCCCCTCTTATTTCATGAATCTCATGAATAAGATTTTTATGGACTTCCTGGATAAGTTTGTCATTGTTTTCATCGATGACATTCTAATTTATTCCAAATCGGAAGAAGAACATGAGCTACACCTAAGGACCATTCCTGGAACCCTTAGAGAGCATCAGTTGTATGCCAAGTTTAGAAAATGTGAATTCTTGTTGCAGGAGGTAGGATTCCTCGGCCACCTTGTATCAGCTGGAGGAATTGCCGTTGACCCTGCAAAGGTGAAAGATGTCGAAGATTGGCAAGCCCCAACCACTCAAACCCAAGTTCGTGCATTTCTCGGATTCGCGGGATATTACCGCAAGTTCGTAGAAGGATTCTCGAGTATCGCCAGACCCATGACCCAATTGCTGAAGAAAGACAAGAAGTTTTAATGGACGGACAAATGTGAAGGAAGTTTTCAAGAACTCAAGAGGAGATTGATTTCAGCCCCAATCTTAATCATGTCGGATATCACGAAGCCCTTCGACGTGTATTGTGATGCATCCAAGATCGGTCTCGGATGTGTGCTAATGCAAGAAGGCAAAGTTATATCTTATCTATCCCGACAACTGAAACAACATGAACAAAATTACCCAACCCATGACCTCGAACTCGCAGCCATAGTTCTAGCCCTGAAGAAATGGAGGCACTACCTGTTGGGAAACCGTTGTGAGATCTATTCAGATCACAAGAATCTGAAGTATATATTCACTCAGAAGGAGATGCATATGAGACAAAGAAGATGGATTGAGCTAATCAAGGATTACGATCTGGAAATTCACTATCACCCTGGTAAAGCCAATGTGGTAGCAGATGCCCTTAGCAGATTGCCGTGCCGCTTGAACTCCATGATTTTAAAGGAGCAACCAAGTTTTCACAAAGAGATGGAAGATTTTCGAATGGAATTAGTGAGTGAAGGATTTTTGGCTAGCATAGAACTTCAACCCACTTTGATCAGCCAGATCAAAGAGGCGCAGAAAGGAAATGCTAGTATCGACGGAATCAAGCATCGTATCGGTACAAGCAAAGTACCCGGATTCACCGAAGACGAAGAAGGAGTTCTGTGGTACAAAGGACGCCTTTGTGTACCCGCAGATTCTGAGTTGAAAGAAATTATTTTGAAGGAAGCTCATGATACTCTTTATTCTATCCATCCCGGAGGAACTAAGATGTATCAAGATTTGAAGGAGCAATTTTGGTGGCATAAGATGAAGAGAGAAATCAGAAGTTATATCCCCAAGTGTGATATATGTCAGCGAGTCAAGAAGGACATCAAAGACCCGCTGGATTGTTGCAACCATTGCAGATTCCGGAATGGAAATGGGATTCCGTTGGAATGGGCTTTATCACTGGACTGCCTACTTCTAGTAGGGAAATGACTCTATCTGGGTCATAGTGGACAGATTGTCCAAAGTCGCCCATTTCTTACCCATCAAGACCACATATCAGAGTTCGAAGCTAGCGGAGTTATACATCGCTAGAATCGTCATTTTGCATAGAGTCCCCAAGAACATCGTATCGGATCGAGGAACTCATTTTACCTCCAGATTCTGGAAGAAAGTTCAAGAAGGTTTAGGAACCCGCCTAGATTTCAGCACAGCTTATCACCCTCAGACCGATGGACAAACGGAGCGAGTAAATCAAATACTCGAAGATATGCTGAGAGCCTGTATATTAGAATATGGATCTAAGTGGGAAGACTGTCTGCCGTTTGCAGAATTTTCGTACAACAATAGTTATCAAGCTAGTTTGCAAATGGCCCCATTTGAATTTATGTACGGAAGGAAGTGTCGCACCCCTTTGAACTGGTCGGAAGTAGGAGAGAGTCAGATTTTTGGACCCGACATCCTACGAGAAGCATAAGAGAAGGTTCACAAGATTCGTGAGCACCTCAAGACAGCCCAGTCCCGATAGAAGAGTTACGCCGACAAGAGACGTCGAGACCTCGCCTTCAACATAGGAGATTTTGTGTATCTGAAAGTGTCGCCATTGAAGGGAATGCAGTGTTTCCAGCTGAAAGGAAAGTTAGCCCCTAGATATATCGGCCCCTTCAAAATTCTGAACCGTCGAGGAGAAGTTTCATATCAATTGGAACTACCCGAGGAGATGTCAGCCGTGCACAATGTGTTCCATATCTCATTACTTCGCAAGTGCCTCGAAGTCCCGGAGAAGACTCAAGTGTTCAAGAATATTGATCACCGGACCATAGAAATCAACGATGACCTGACCTATCCCGAAGTACCTATCCATATTTTGGGAGAAGCTTTCAGAACTACCAGAACCCGAAGCATCAAGTTTCTCAAGATTCAGTGGAGCAACCACACAGAAGAGGAAGCTACCTGGGAGCGCGAAGATCACATCAGGACAGAGTTTCCCGATCTCTTCAAATCCTTGGTAATATTTTTGTCCTTTTTCAAATCTCGGGATGAGATTTTGTTTAAACTAGAATCATCAAACTAGTATATTAAACTAGAATCATCAAACTCTAATCACCAAATTTAGGGTTAACAAAAAAATTTCCAATTAAAATATGAAAGCATTCATATGTGTATGTATTAAAATGTGGATTCTTTTGAATTGCCATGATTATGTGTTTATTTGCTTGTAAAATGATTCTTAGGTGAAATAAACATCATCTAAACAATCCCCAAACTTTTCCCAAAGACTAACAAATCAAAACCATCAACTTAAGTGAATGGTCACTTTGGCCAAATTAACTCCCATGCCTACTTTGGCTATCTCTAACTTTCAGAACTTAATAGAAACTTGTTTGGATCTTTGCACCCCTTGATAGTACTCATAACAATGTACCAAGGCCCACTTTGTGATCATCCAAAAACATTTAAATGCATAGTTTAAATGACAGTTTAAAATTGAATCTATATCATATGGGAAGATCCCACTTTTTCAAAAACCACACAAACAAGCTCAACTTTCAAAACCCAAGCATCTACAGACTCACCAGCACATGCCTAACACACCCACCAAAAATCTTTTCAAAATTCAAAACTTGAATTCATGCGGCCATTTCATCAAACACCTTGCAGATACAAATCAAACAAAATCAAAACACTATAGTGTGCAGTGATTCTGGCCTAACTTGTTCCCTCTCTGGACAACACTAGCCTTAGTAGATCATCTAACAACCTTAACTAATCTCTAGCACCATTGTAAGCTAGCCATTGTCATCAATGGTGAACAATCCAAGAGCACCATTGTCACCCCAGTGTGGACAGCAATGTACAAGAAGCACTAGCCTCGCCAACCTTGTCTGAGAGCAAGCTAGCACCCCACCGCCACTCCCTGTCCCAGCCACGAGCGATGCCAGCCCCTGGACCACACGCACAGACCATGCCAACCTTCTCTGCAACCATGCCGAGAGCGCGCCCCGTGCGCCACGCTCGCAAGCACCCATAGACCGCGCCGCCCTCGCCGCGTGCACGCGTGATCACCACCGTCCCAGCAACCCCGCAGACACGCCCATTCGTCGCCGCGAACCATGCGTGCTGTGCGCCATTAAAACTCCTGTCGGGCACGCGCAGAGCACCGCAGCGTTCCGACCGATCAGCACCGCCCCACGCCTCGCCACCACGTCGTTGAGCTTCGCCAGGGAGCACAACACCGCCTCCTACCATCGCCCACGCCGATAGCCCTCTATGCCGTCGACCACGACGAGCTTAGTTTGCGCCCGTTGGTACCCTCTTGCCACGATAAATAAAGGCCTCCCCCGCTCGAATTCTTCACACCACCTCACTCCCCTCACCTCACTGATCGTTCCACCCCATTCATGGAGCAAGGTGAGCAGCGCATCGCCGGAATTGCGCCGAAGCAGGCCTCCTCTGGAGAAGAAGGGCGCCGTCGATTTCGTCTACCCCAGGAGGAGCTGCCGGTACCAGGAGGTTCGCCGTCGTCGACTTTGTTGTTCACCCGCATCGCCGACCCTCGCCTGAGCCCCGGTGAGCCTCCCACGACCCCCACTGAGCCGCTAGGGTTCGAGCTCGCTGGTGACTAGTTCATCGTCGACGACGACCCTCAGCCGTTGATCTTACGTCTAATCCGACGCACCACATCGCCCCGTACCGCTTCGCGTGTTAAGAGTCGCTGAGCAGTAGACCCCCCTGTCAGTTGCACCCCGCGCTACGGAGTGACACTGGGCCGGCCCGTTAACCTTTCCCGTGCAGCCCACTCGTTTGAATTTAGCTTTTTCTTTTTAAGTTCAAACATAGTTCTGTACCTAGTTTCAAAAATCAACCCAGCTCGATTCAGTGAACCAAATTGAATGAAACCAATTTTGTTAGAAAGGTTTTGAAATGCTTAATCCAAGCCCGTTGGATTCAAATCATTTGAATATATAGATCAACCTTGGTAAAAATAACAAGGCGGAAGCTTTTCTGCATTCAAACATTTTTCAAATTTAAACTATAATAGCTTTTGAGTTTATTCCAACTCTCAAAAATCATATTTGATCATACCTTTCAGAATATATAAAAACATATGGTTTTACTTACAGAAATAATGTTCAAGTAATAAAAGAATGCCACATAGACATTTTGAGTCACTTTATTTAATTGAAATAAAAGGTTAAACCTTATTAAATTGCGACACCACTTTAAATCACATTCCGATGTACTGAAATATGTGGTGATGACATGTGTCAACATGATCCCATGTTTGGTTTGGAGAATATTAAATCTTAAGTAGTTTTTCAATGAGTAGAAATTACTTTTCTAAAAATAAAAGAAATAATCTTGAATGTTAGTGATGATGCTAGATCATCTATAGAACCCTTGTGTGTGATGATTGAAAGTAGTTAAGTATTGTTTGGTGATTGTGTACCTCATATTTATTCATAGACGCTAGTACCGACCAAGGATACGAGGAGGAAGGAGGATACTACGAAGAAGAAGCCGAGGAGAACTTCAACCACTGCTCTGCACAAGGCAAGCTTATACTGATACTGATGCAAGCCTAATACTACTAGTTGATTGAGCAAGCTAACACTTGCAATTATGAAAGTTAGATAACCTATGCAATGCACTAAGCATGCTTGGTTGGACACATTTGATGATAAACCAATCCCATTTTTACTTACAACCTTTCTACTTTATTTCTTTATCAAAACTATTACTTAGAGCTTACTTAGGTGAATTGTAGATTCTAGAAAGATAATTGAAGGTTGCATAAAGAGCATAAAATTTGGCCTAAGATAGATAATCTTGATGTCATCCTAAGGCATGAGATTGAACTTAGTTAAACTCCACTAGTTTACCACCCCTCATTAGTACTCACTCCCATTTGTAGATGCTAGTGCTAAGCATAAAACTTGATCAACTTTAGATGGGAATACTTGGTGGAAAAATGGTTATGAAAACCTTGGAATGATGGATCATTCTATTGAGATGTTTTGACATGTGTTTTCGAACACCAGATGATTTTGATGATGAAAATGGTAAGGCATGAGCCCTAGCCCTTTATAAAACTGATGGTTGTCTGGATGCGATACCATTCCAAATTTTACCATACAACCACAATACCCGAGAATTGGGTAGGGCTTGACTGGAAACTTATATACCTTAGTATTGGTTCCCTCATAGCCAAGGTTTGAGCTGAGGCTACCATGTGAAGATTGTCCACCTGTGCAGTACCCAAGATGACAGTTGGTCATGGTTGGGAGGCCAAACTCACAGGAGATGTGCTTATACTAGGGCGTGTAATTGAAAGGTTAGGATTGATTATCCGCATACTGAGTATGGTGAATTCAGGATTTGTTCCTGACGGATGTATCGAATGTTGTGGTGAAAGTGTACAATCTCTGCAGAGTGTCAAACTATTCGAATAGCCGCGTCCGCGGTTATGGACAGTTGGAGTGGCCATACTGTTTCCCCCGTCAGATGTTTTCAAAATGACTTGTGAAATGAATTGAGATTTTGACTTGACCACAACAGAGTTGTGATATGAATTACAAGTTCCCACTTAGGTTTTATAAAATTTCAACTAGCTTTTCTTGCTTCTGAACTTAGTAGAGGTAAATCTGGATTTTTGCAAAACAACCCTAGAGCTTAGTGTCCTACTACAAAAAAACCCTTCACTTGTTAGTAATAGTTTGCGAGTACTTAAAGAGTACTCATGGCTTTGTCCCTGGCTATTCCCGTGGCCAGACTATGAAGAGGAGTACCAGGAGGATGGACCCAGGAAGGTTACGACAACTAGGACCATCTCCCATCGTCAGCATTGCCTGTGACCCCGAAGATGGAGCTTCGCCTATGCTACCGTTATTATTACGTTATTCCGCTGCTTGAGTTGTACTAAGAACTGGATCATGAGATCCTTATTTGTGTAAAACCTTATGTATGGTTTGTAATGGATGATGTACTGTGGTATCCAATTCTGTTATGTCTCGCAAAAATGGTAATCCTGGGATTGCGATGTATGGCATAACAAGCATCTGGGATTAAAAATCCGGGTGTTGATAGTGTACAAACTCAAAGTCATAACCATAGCCTTACTGATGCCATTACAGTATCTACCACCATGAGCTTGCATGCTTTGCCTTTGACCATGCACTGCGTCTGAAATAAACTCCAATGCTGGCCTCTACCCGTTGTCATACAAGAATCACCTTGTACCCGCTTGAGTTGCATATTCATCCCACTCAATGGTTCAACCTTATCCACTATAGCTTCAGCACACACAACAACCTTGTCAACATCAGGCTGCCTCGCTTTAGAAAATTCTGTCACTACTGCGCTGACCATTTGAACTGAAACAACTGCTACAACCTCCTTTGCTCGAGACGGAATACACAGTTGCAACCCTAGGCGACTACTGGACTGCCTTCACGGGCTTGGTACAAGATAGCTTGCGACAAGGAGACATAAAATACCCACGCAAAAAATTATTGAAGTCCTTCCAAGTTGCATCTATAATGTCCTTGTCACACATCTCTTTATTCCACCAACAAGCTAGCTCCTCATCCACATGTTGCAATTCAAGAAGCACACGTGTAGGATTATCCAAATACTCATATGTATCACAAGTGTAAAAACCATCTTGCATGTGACGTTCCCACAACTCATATTCATCATATGTCGCCATGTGTACTAGTCTCCACTTGATTTCAGAAGCATCACATACTACATCGTTCAAGATGTCGAGATAATTGATGTGGCTCAATAGTAGAGCTTCATTGGGAGACCCCAAGAGGAAGGTATGATGAGCAGGACAGTAAGTTTTCCCTCAGTTATGAAACCATGGTTATCGAACCAGTAGGAGCAAGGAAACAACTCCAAGGTGTTGCTATCAACTTGGAATCCTACACAACACAAACTCAAGAATTTTCCCCAACTTACAGTGAGGTTGTCAATCTCACTGGTTTGCTGAATACAAAGGATTAAACATATGGTGTGAAAGGTAGTGGTTTCTTGCAGAAAGTAAATAGTAACAGTAGATGATGTAACAATGGTAAACATTGGACCAGGGTCCATAGTTCACTAGAGGTGTTATCCATAAGATAAATAACATAACATGCTGGGTAAACAAATTACAACGGGGCAACTGACAGTAAGTGAGCAAGGCATAACAATGCAAATACTAGACATTCATGATCCTATGAGATTTGATTGGGCATTACAACAATATACATAGACCGCCATCCAACTGCATCTATGACTAGTAATCCACCTTTAGGTTATCATCCGCACCCCCTCCAGTATTAAGTTGCAAGCAACGGATAACTGCATTAAGCAATGTGTGTAAAGTAAACAATACAATTGTTCCATGAACAAGAGATTGTTGTCTTCTCCCTAGTGGCAACAGCACATCTACAACCTTAGAGATTTTTGTCACTTCCCCAGATTCAATAGAGGCATGAACCCACTATCGAGCATAAATACTCCTTCTTGGAGTCACTAGCATCTACTTGGCCAAGATAGCTACTAGAAACGGAGAGCATGCACGATCTCAAACAACACAGACATGATAGAATCAATAATCAATAAGACATGATAGAATCAATAATCAATAAGACATGATAGAATCAATAATCAATCTGATATAGTAATCTCAATATCCATCGGATCCCCGCAAACACAACATGCATGATTACAAATAGATGATTTTGATCATGAACGGAGCTCACAAGATCTAAACATGATAGCACAAGGGAGGAGAAACAACCATCTAGCTATTGTATGGACCCATAGTCCAAGGTGGAACTACTCACGCATCATACCGGAGGCTGGCATGGTGATGAAGAAGGCCTCCGGGACAATCTCTCCCCTCCGGCAGGGTGCCGGGAAGAGCTTCAGATCCCCCGATCTAGGGACGATGGTGGCGGCTACAGACTGTTTCGTGGAGATCTTATCGGGTACTTAGGGTTTTGGCATCAGGGGTTTATATAGGCGAAGAGGCGAGGCATGAGGGAGGCCAGGGCGCCCACACCATAGGGCGGTGCACCCTAGGGTGGGCCCGCGTGACCCTAGGGTGTGTCGGCCCTGTGGTGCCCCTTCGTCTCTCCTCTGGACTCCGTGTTCTCCTCGGTGAAATATTGACTTTGGCGTTTGTCCCGTCCAATTCCGAGAATATTTCCTTACTAGCTTTTCTGAAACCAAACATAGCAGAAAACAGGCAACTGACACCGCGACATCTTGTTATTAGGTTAGTCCTAGAAAATGTATAAAAATACCTCAAAGTGTAGAAAAATCATAGCAAAGTTGATACTCAATAAGCATGGAACATCAAAAATTATAGATATGTTTACAACGTATCAAGCATCCCCAAGCTTAACTCCTGCTCGTCCTTGAGTAGGTAAGTGATAAAAAGAATAATTTTTGAGGTGACATGCACCATCACAATCATGATCAAACCATTTGCAAGCATTGAAATCTGGGATCAAAGTACTCTAAACATGAGCATGAAAGATGAAGTTCTAACAGTAGGACATAGTAACTATGCTACAATATGAAAGGATACAAACAAATACCATGAATAACAATGCATTGAGAGACGTTTGTTTGTTTCACATATAGAAAACATAGCATAGTGGCATTCAGCTTGTCCCTCATTTAGTATCAAAACATAAATACATAGGACACCTTCAAAGTTCATAAGGGTGACTAGATACAAATAGTTCAAGAACACGCAATATCAACATTATGAATCAATCAACAAGTTTTGGGACAATGCACATAGAACTAAGAATGACAACTATGCTCTCTTAATTGGTGCCTAAGGATAGAAGATGGAGACTCAATATCAAATTAAAAGAAAGGCCCTTCATAGAGGGAAGCAGGGATTTCAAGTTTCATAAAGAGCTTCCAAAAATTATGGTACTTGTTTGCTTTCAGCTCTCATTACCCCTATCATAAGCATCTTGAAGTGATTAAGGTTAAAGTGAACAAAATATGGAGTATATGCTTGACAAAGTATAAGTTGGCAATCTCATGTCCCTTGAGTACGACGGTCGTTCCTCATGCTACTCAACTTTAGTTACTGGTAAGTTCTTGGCATAGTAAGTATATGTGTATCATAGAGAACCGCCAACGGGGTACCCCTTGCCCCATGACACAGGAGCTATCCCATATCAAAATGACAAGGCAACAGACAATGAGCATCTCAGCAATCTTCTTATTTACCATGGGAAAATGGTGCTTTTTTTTCTCTTCTTTCCTTTTTTTCCTTTTATCTTTTTTCTATCTCTCTCTCTCTTTTTATAAGAAGAATTCTTCATAGATTGCTCACTATGGTGATGCTGCAAGTTTCCACCATGATTAGGCATGGCTTAGGCTAGCGGCATAGGCATTTCTCTAACACATATACATAACTCCATGGACTTACAAGATCCCCTTTTATTTCACACTGCCGACATCCGCAATCAAAAGATCATGATATCAACGGGGTAGATATTTATAGGTGTTAGAAGCATTCCTCGTGATAGTACGGTTCTGCTAATTCCCAACTTATAAGTGCAAGCATATACAACATAGATGACACAATGGTTCAAGTTTATTAGGGGTAAGAAAAATAAAGTGTGCCATCAAGTTTGTGAGAGCTTTAATCACTAATTTTCACAAAACAAGTTTAATTTGGAAGATAGATAAAATAAGAATATACTTGGAATGGTATAACACACCATGCATATGAATTTATAGTGGACACTTTGGAATAACTTGGTTTATTGGGATTTGGATGCATGAGTAGAGCTTACTCAATACAAGTGGAGGCTAGCAAAAGACTGGGAGCGACCAACTAAGAGAGCAATAAAGGCCATAATCATGTAGAGCGACAAAACATTACTGATCAAAGAATCAAGTGGTACCACAAGTCAAAAACTAAATGATCATAGAGGCTAAGGTGACTGGTTCATAGTCATAACATGGTGTGAGCATGTGCCAAGTCAACCCAAACAAAGCATCAAAGGAGAATACCACAATACTATGCTTTTGTATGCTAAAACAATGCATGATTCTTTCAAGACACATTAAGAAATCCCAATTGTTTGTAACAAGTCATGCTACAGCAATAATCACTAAGCATAAATTCAAAAAAAACATCTAGCATGACATGATAAAGTCTAAGTCATAGTCAAAGCAAGCTCTCTCTTGTACCACTATAAGCATGAAACTTTCAACTCCTTTCTAACACCAAAAAACTTATTTGAAACAACACAGCGAAAGCGGGGGTCAAACTACTTTATTCAAGCAAACTAAGCAAACTAAAACCAAAAACTAAAACTAAGACGCTCCAGGAACAACACAACAGTGCATGAAACAATAAAAACAAAGTGTCTAGAAAGAGACATGAGGTTTTTATTGATAAAGAAGGGGATGCCTTGGGCATCCCCAAGCTTTGACGCTTGTACCTCTTGCATATTTCTTGGGGTCACATGGGGTGGCATCCCCAAGCTTGAGCTTTTGTCCTTTCTTCATCTCATTACATCATTCTTTCCCTACACCTGAAAATTTCCTTCATACAAAACCTTCACACAATCTTCATTAGCAACATTAGTGCATTTGAAAGTAATAGACCTTTGGGTTTAGTTTCAAAACAAAAACACTTTCATTAAAAACACAAGCTACTGTAGCAATTTCCTTTAAACATCTCAATTTCCCAAAAGGAACCCAAAAAGGAATCAATAAGAAGCAAATGCAAATAATGGCAGAAATCTATCAAAACAGACTAGCAAGTAGAAACCGATTTTTGCGAAGACCTTTTGTTGCTCAAATCAAAAAGTGTTGAACTAAAGAAAGTGAGCTAACATACTGGGGGTATTTATTTGGAAAATATCATCTCAATCCGACTTACAGATATTTTACACGAATTTTTACGGTGGAGCAAAAAAATCGGTTTCAGGACAACAACTACCCAAATCTTACTTCCCTCTCATTAGAGGTTATTCTTGGCACAAAAATCAAACAAAAAGGATAAGGAGAGGTTACTACAGAAGTAATAACTTCCAAGACTCAAGAAAACTATTGGGTTATCTCCCAAGAAGTACTTTTCTTTAACGCCTTTACGTTAGACACAAGAAGTAAGAATCAAGTATTTTCAAATGAAGAAGCATTAAGATTAATACTCGAAATTTCTTCAACCAGGAAAGGTATCTCATCCAAATGTGGTCTAGAGGATCCTTTCTCAGCTCTCTTGGGTTCAATACTTTCATCAAATGGGTTTTCAGGAACAATCCAATCAAAATTCTTTTCTAAGGCCTCATGCATCCGTACAAGTTTAAAAGATATGGGTATTTTAATTTCCTCTCCATTGGGTTTGGTTTTATCCTCCCTTTCTAATGTACCCATAACATCTACACATGAGCCTAGCATATCAAAACGATCAAAGACCATTTTGGATTCTTTAGCAACATCATTGAACTCCTTTAGCAAAGTTGTAGGGGTTCGTAGCATGGAAAACAAAAAAATTCTACTGCATGAGCTCACAATCAAGATCTAATCTATGACCAAGCCAAGATATATCTACTAGATCGATGCAACAAGTTGATAGAATACTAACCCTCAAAGATCCAAAATGGTTAATGAGAGAAGATTCTCGTGGGTGATGTAGTCGTTCACTTGATGATCTCAAGATCGCGTAGACGATCCTTCCGGCGCCGCGTTTCGGAAGCGCTCCCGCAGTCGGTCACACGTACGGTACTCGATGAAGACCTTCCTCTCCCTTGTTCCAGCAGGCAGCGGAGGTTGTAGTTCTCTCCTCGTGATTCTAGCCGCACGACGACGTGGTGTCAGAAGTAGAGGGGAGATCTGTTAGGGATATGCTATATGGGTATCCTCATAGCATGTCTCCTATCCGGATAACCCAGGTGGCCCACAGTTGGTAGCATGGCCCATGGCCTGCTGGGCGTCCCAGTTAGATGGATCTAGAAGGGAGGCCCATGCCGGATAAAGGAAGGCTACGAAGGAGTCACCGACGTACCCGGAGCCTTGGAGTGCAAGACACGCTAGACTAGTTGTAAGCAGTGTAGGACTCTGTAACTGTCCGGATAGGACTTTTCCCTATAACCCTAGGACCTGGCAACTATATAAGTTGGGCCTATGGGAGGCTTTAGGTCACGATAACTTAGACTCTCTAGTCACCTCGCAAAGCGAACCAATCCCTGTAACACGACGTATTGCCCCTATAGTGATTTATAGCAGGAGTAGGATTCCGCCACCGTTGTGGGATCTGAACCTAGGTAAGTTGTGTGACCTCGTACCCATCAACCGTGCGCCTTCCCCCACGTCTCTAAACACGCACTGTGAGGACCCCTCCATGGCATACTCGTCGGCAATACCACGACAGTTGGCGCCCACCATGGGGCAAGAGGCGCTTCAGGCTTTTCAGTGGACGAGGACCAAGATCTTTGCGGGAATCGGCAAAACCGTATCCATCGGTCGTGTTCTCTTCTCCAGCAATAATCTGATCGTCCCTCCTGATGAGTTCTGGATCCCGGCGAAGACGAACCCTATGTGGTGCTTGATCGTCCCCATCGGAGATATCCACCTCTTCATCAGCGAAACTGACTCGGGCACTAGTTCCCTGGGAGTCGGAGGAGCATCAAGACCCACACAGACCGCCTAAGGGCAGGATACATTCGCGAAAGGATCGATGTTGGACCTACCTTTGGAGTTTGCCGACAAAGATCGGAAAAATTCAAGGCCCACCCAAACCGCCCCTATGCTGGATATAACAGTGGAAGATCGATGCAAGTCTGCCGGCTTCGCCAGTGCGTCTGGACAACAGAGATCCAAGTTCGTCGGTGTGGTTACTATCTTCGATCTGGCGCGCTGCATCCAGAGAGAGGGCAAAAAACCCCGTGATTACCTTGCCAGGTGGCTCCGTATACGGGCCAACCTGGCTCATTACCCCAATGATGATGCCATGTATCACTTTGTGGAAGGACTAGACCAAGGTACGCTTCTCCGGCATACGCTACGGAGGCAGCAGGCTTCAGGACGCCTCACCTTCGAAAGCATGGTGAACACCGTCAACAGCTATGTGGAGGCTGAGGAGGAAGCTCAGATGGAAATCGTGCTCGTTGGCCGAGCCCCTCCGCCTCAACCACCACCACCACCGCCTCCGGTCGTCGTCGCCGCAGCTGCGCCACCACCTCCAGTCATCGCCGCTGCTGTTGCACCTCCACCCCCCGTCATCGAGGAAGCCCTGGCACCCTCCGACTCCGTGCTTGACGCGCTCTACGGTGACATCAGCGCAGATTCAGAGGAGATAGACTTCAGCCCGGAGGAGCTAGACTTCGCCATGCAGGATATGGAGGAGGATTACAAACACGACGAACAAGCCAACAACGCCGTCACGTCCTGAGAGGTGTTCGTCGCCATTGGGACGGCGATGGATGAAGATCAGCCCGGACGAGCTCTGCCTATGGCGCTGGACAAAGGGAAGGGACCACCTGTTGCTGCCGACAATGATCGCGCAAAGGTCATGCCCCCTCCGCCTAACCCAGTGCAACAGCCGCAGGAACTCGGTACCGGTCTGAGCAACAACAACACCGCAAACCCACCGCCTCTGGCATATACGTCTGCTACTGCCCAAGTCACTCCAGCTGCTAGAGTGATGTACGGTAATCTCCTCGTCGAGCCTATGACCATGGCTCATATTCGCAATGTAGTCCAGCTTGACGAGAAGCGCCAGCAGCTATTGGAGGAAGCGCAGGCCATCGCGGAGCAAGGCGCAAAGCTAGATCGAGATCTGGCCAACGCGCATAAGTCAATAGAGAAAGCTAGAGCAAGGGAGGCCGAGTACATGACCCTGCTACAACAGTAGAAGGCTAAGAAAGCTCCAGCTCGCGTCATCAATGATCCTAGTGTACGGCGAAACCTAGGATGGGCTCCCTCGAAGCTGGCACAGGCCAAGCCATACATTAACAATGAAGGCAGGTAGGTGATGCCCACTCCTCTTCTCAACCTCGCCGTTGCCAAGACCCTTCTAGAGCAGGATAGATCACCCGAAGCAGTGAACCAGGTCTATGACCTAGTGGCCAAGACGGTGAAATAGCAGGAAAAGGACACCTCTCAGAGGCTTGAGTCTGACCCAGCGTTTTGCCAGTCTAGCCAGCATAAGCCGCCAAGGGACAGATCTCCTCATGATGTCGGGTCCCAGACGGGTTCGTCAGAATGAAGACGGAGGGAGGTGCGCAACAGGAAGGATGTTATCCCCATATCCTCCAACCATGGAGGCAAGGCTCAACCTCGTCGCCCATCTCCACCGCTTCGCTCTCCCCGACATCACGAAGACACCAAGGCTCACCATCGTACAGACATGCCTCCACCCAAGCAACGCGGCATCGTCATCCGCGACAACATGGAGCAGGCCCGTCATGATGGAGAACGCAGCCAAGGACACAAGAGCAGCCCGCGTCATGACCCTTCGCATCCGACAAACAACCATGACAAGCGTGAGGCGTCGCGGGAGGGTAACAACAAGAAGGCTAACCCACCGCCACCTCTGCCTCCATCACCACCTAGCAGCCACCATGGCGGAGGAGGCCCGCGTCGTTCATGCAGCCCATCCCCTGATGGCAAAAATAAGAAAAGAATCCCGGAGCCATACGGCGCACGATCACGTCTGGACAAGATCCACGAGGCCCGGGATGGAGCATACCTGGGACCACGCTGATTTGGGCCTGTAATATGGACCGCAGCTTACCCCAAGGGTTTCCGGATTGACAATACCATCAAGCCCTATGACGGCACCACCAAGACAGCTACATGGTTGCAGGATTACGGCAACACGATGGAGATCGCTAGGGGAAACCCCAACGTTGTCGTCAAGTACCTCCCATTGATGCTGGCAGGCACGGCCCGACAATGGATCGATGACTTGCCGGAGAAATCTATCTGCAACTGGCTGGACATGCAAGAAGCGTTCACCAAGAACTTCGAGGGTACATACAAACGTCCCTATACTGTTGGCGACCTACAACGGTGCGTGCAGGAAAAGACGAGTCATCTAGCGCCTACCTCTCCCGCTGGCTGGATATGAAGAATTCCTGCGCAGAAGTGCACTCACAGACCGCCATGTCCGCCTTCATTGATGGGTTTGAAAGGGTTAATTTTCTCTGACATATGTTGAAGCACCTGTAGGACAACCACCAGCTAGATCTAAACCAGATGATCTAGCTGGCTAGTGAGTTCGCGGCTGTCGATGACGATGCTCGCGGCTCTCTGTCAGCAATGGTCGTTCCAACTCAAGCTCTGAGGAACAGCAGCACCAAGTGGAAGATCCCGCCAGAAGAAAACCAAACCTCCGACATGGTTGCCATGACTTTTGCAGGACGAGGTGAGAATGGACAGCATGGCCGAGGACGGGGGGCTGGTCATGGGCAGCAGCGAGGTAGTGAAACAACCTCGGCAACACTCTGTGTTACCCAAACCTACGAAGAGTACCACGATATGTCGTGCCTCGTACACCTCGACGCCAACGGCAAAGCCACACACACCAATCGCCATTGCAAGTTCGTCAACAACCTCAAGGAGGACCCGGAGTCCAGCTACAAGCGAAGTTGGAAGAACAGACTGCGAGGTAAAGGCAAGGGGAAGAAGAAGAAGGAGGAGCCCAAGGATTCAAGCGATATGTACGAGGACATAGACCCCAAGCACACCGCCAAGAGCGACGGCAAGGGCAAAAACCCCTTCGAGAAGAAGGCGGCAGTTTTCCACACTTTCCTTGGCACCCCCACCGTCCGACAACATAAGACCTCCATGAGGATACTGATGGCCACTATACACCCAGTTCCCCAATACCTGCGCTGGTCGGAGATTCCAATTACTTGGGATAGTAAGGATCACCCAGACCTCATCCCTACGGATAACCAATACGCCATGATCATCAACCCCCTGATTGACGGCAACGATTTCACCAAATGTATGGTGGATAGTGGAAGCAGCATCAACATCATGTACCTGGATACACTGCACAAGATGAACTTGATGGAGTCAAACCTAAGGCGGACTAGCACCATCTTCCATGGCGTAGTTCCTGGTCGGGAGGCTCGGTCCCTTGGGCGCATCACACTTCAGGTCGCTTTCGGCGATGTCAATAATTACCGCCAAGAACGCATGACCTTTGAGGTGGTCCCCTTCAAGAGTGTGTACCACGTCATATTCGGCCGCGACATCTTCCACACCTTCATGGTCAAGCCATCCTTCGTCTACAACAAGCTCAAGATACCAGGGCCAAACGGTATCATCATCGTATCCGGAAGATTTACCATGGCAAGGGACTATGAGATTGGAGAAGCAGCCTTTGCAGAAGCTGTCCTCTACAGTGAAGAATTCAAGGAGATCCAGAGCAAGGTCGATGCCTCGGAGATGCCCGCATCGAAGAAACAGATTTCTGACTCCAGCCAGCATTCAAGGCTGCCATTGAGACCAAGCCGGTGGAACTTTTGGTAGGCGATTCCTCCAAGATCACCGCCATTGGGAGGGACCTAGAACTTAAATAGGAAAGCGTGCTCGTCGAGTTCCTCCATGAGAACACGGACATCTTTGCCTGGCAACCTGCCGACATGAAAGGTGTACCTAGGGAACTTGCCGAGCACAGCTTGAATATTGATCCAAAATGTAAACCAGTGAAACAACCTCTACGACGCTTCGGAGACAAGAAGAGACGCGCCATAGGCAAAGAGATAGCTAGGTTACTTAAGGCTAGTTTTATCCAAGAAGTCCTTCACACTCGATGGGTGGCCAATCCTATACTTGTGCCCAAAAAGGGAACCAAAGAATTAAGAATGTGCGTTGATTACACTGGCTTGAACAAAGCATGTCCCAAAGATCCATTTGCTTTGCCTCGCATTGACCAAGTCATTAACTCGACGGTTGGCTCAGAGCTTTTGTATTTTCTCGATGCATACTCAGGATACCACCAGATCAAAATGAGGAAGTCGTACCAATTGGCCACTTCGTTCACTACACCCTATGGCACATTTTGCTATGTCACGATGCCCTTTGGGATGAAAAACACAGGTGCTACGTACCAGCGGACAATGCAGCATTGCCTACATGATCAAATTGGTCGGAACATTCACGCCTATGTTGATGATATAGCGGTGATGTCTAAAAAGTCAAACGACTTAATCTCTGACTTAAAAGACACCTTTGATAATCTCCGGAAATACAACATGATGCTTAACCCTAAGAAGTGCGTCTTCGGGGTTCCAGCCAGGAAATTGTTGGGCTTTATCGTTTCCCAGCGTGGAATCGAGGTCAACCCGGAGAAAATCAAGGCCATCTTAAACATAAACTGTCTGACATGACTAAAGGACATACAATGGCTAACAGGTTGCATTGCAGCAGTTAGTCGGTTCTTCAGCCGACTTGGAGAGAAGGCTCTGCTGCTGTACAAGTTGCTGAAGAAGGCGGACAAATTCACGTGGACGGACGAAGCAGACGCATCATTGAAGCAGATCAAGGAGATAGTGTCCTCATTGCCCATCCTTGCAGCACCCGAGCCTAGGGAGCCCATGTTCATTTACATGGCGGCCACCAACTGGGTAATCAGCATCGTCGTCGTAGTAGAGCGGAAAGAACCAGGCTATGAGTACGGAGTTCAACGGCCAGTTTACTATGTAAGCGACGTCTTGACGGAGTCCAAGCAGCATTACCCACACTACCAGAAGATAGCGTATGGAGTGTTTCTTGCTTCTCGGAAGTTAAGGCACTACTTCCAGGAGCACCCCATCATAGTTGTGAGAAAAGCTCCACTGTCCGACATCATTAACAACATCGACGCTACAGGAAGGGTTGCGAAGTGGGGCATTAAACTTGTCGCCTTCGAGATCACGTACAAGAGACATGACGCTATCAAATCACAATCCTTGGCAGATTTTATCGCAGATTGGACGGAGATGCCAGATGCTACCCCAATGCTGGAGCCAGAATACTGGGTGATGCACTTTGACAGATCAAAGCTACTCAATGGCTCGGGGGCTGGTGTACTACTACAGTCACCAACCGGGGAAAAGCTACACTACATTCTGCAGATCCATTTCGAGGCTACGAATAACATGGTGGAGTACGAAGCACTCATTCACGGACTACGCGTAGCCAAGGATATTGGCGTCAAGCGCATAGTTTGCTGTGGAGATTCCGACTTGGTTGCCCAGCAGGTGGCTGGCACCTGGAATGCGTGGAACCCTATGATGAAGTCATATCGCGACGAAGTGGACAAGATAGGCAAGAGCTTCTTGGGCTACGAGGTCAAGTATGTACCTAGGGAGAAAAATGAGGCGGCACACTTGCTGTTAAAGCTTGGATCAGGGCGCAAACGAATTCCGCCTGGCATTTTCTTGGAGCATTTACGGACACCATCCGTGAAGGGAGCAGACATAGACAACCAGGACAGAGTTGACTCTTTCCTTCACATGGTGACAAAGGTCCCTCCGGCTTGGACAAAACCGTTCATGGAATATCTCGTACACGGAACTTTGCCCGATGACGAAGTCGAATGACGACAAATAGTACGTCGAGCAAAGGGCTATACCATAATCAATGGACAGCTCTACCAAAGAAGCACCACTAGTGTATACCTTAAGTGTGTTTCCCAGCAAGAAGGTATTGAAATCCTTTGCGAAATCCATCTCAGAGATTGCGGACATCACGCTGCTCCTCGATCGTTGGTCGCTAAAGCCTTCCGGCAAGGATTCTACTGGCTGACCGCGAAGGCGGACGCCGAAAAGCTGGTTGAGACATGTATAGGATACCAGTATTATGCCCGACAACCACATGTTCCAGCTGAAGAATTGCGAACAATACCAATAAATTGGCCGTTTGATGTCTAGGGGCTGGACATGGTTGGTCCGTTGCAGAAGGCACCATGTGGGTTTACGCATATGCTAGTAGCAGTTGATAAATTCACCAAATGGATAGAAGCTAAACCCATTAGAAAGCTCGATGGGGCAACTGCCCTTAGGTTTGTCCGGGATCTAGTGGTGAGGTTTGGTCTCCCACATGGCATTATCACCGACAACGGCAGCAACTTTTCACTCGGAGAAGTGGAAGCTTATTGTTGGGAGAAGGGCATCCGACTTGACCTCGCATCTGTGGCCCACCCACAGTCCAATGGTCAGGTTGAGCGAGCCAATGGATTAATTCTGTAGTGAATCAAGCCACGTCTAGAAGCACCGTTGCATAGAGCAGCTGGAGCTTGGGCAGAGGAGTTACCATCTCTGTTGTGGAGTTTACAAACTACACCCAACAGATCTACCGGCTACACCCCTTATTTCATGGTATATGGAGCATAAGCCATCCTGCCTTCCGAAATCCTTCACGATTCACCAAGAGTTGCCGCCTATGATGAAGATGACGCTGAAGAATCCAGACGCCTAGATGTGGACCTTCTCGAGGAAGAGCGCGTATTGGCATGCCAAAGATCTGCCATCTACCAATAGAAGCTACACAGCTACCATAATCGCCGCGTTCGGCATTGCTCGTTTAAAGAGGAGGACTTGGTGCTCTGACTTAAGAAGAAGAAGTCACACAAATTATCCCCGCCATGGGAAGGACTGTTCATCATAAGCAAGGGTTACTCAGGGTCTTACTACCTCGTTGACAATCGTGAGCTGAAGGATAGACCCAACAAGGATCATAAGCGTAAGCGGCGTGACCTGGATGATGACTACCCGGAGCTTGATCGGCCATGGAACATAGCACAGTTACGTCCTTTCTACACTTAGCAGTTTTTATCTATTGTGTACCTCTTATATGATCAATGAAATAAAGCTCTCTAGTTCACTCATATTTCTGAGTCTTTTACCTCCTTTAGTGTTCATTTTTGGATCGTATAAAACCTTTATGCACAAGCTTTGCGATTGCACTTGTGAAAATTCCGCCTACGGGCGTTAGCTTAAGCTTTCTGGTCTACATGTTCTTTGTCGTTTTTATGTGGATTCTGGAGTAGTGACTTTTGGCACTTATTGTCGGCGATTTTATGCTTAGGTTATTGAAGGTGCCATTGGGCATCATCGCCTGAGCGCATAGTTCTGACAACGAGTGTTCCGACTCACGAAAAGTCAAGCATAAAAACCAGAGTAATAGATAAGCCAACACTTGCTTAAAAATATGTACATACTGGAACCAGTTCTTGAGTAGAAGGAAATAAAAACCATTATTTTTTTGCCTTAAGTTAACAAGTAGTTTTTTCCGCATACAAATTCCAGAGGAAATAAATATTACATTTTTTTCATTCCTCTGGCGCAAGCGACTTGGATGCAGCATCGTCAGCAGCAGGAGAGTCATCCTCCTCGAAGTCGGCGGTGTTGAGGGACTCAGAGGAACTTTGATTGTCATCGTCAATAGTCTCCATGGGCACGAAGACGTTAGGGTCGACCAACTCGGAGACTCTGGTATCATAACACGCGAGCGACGCCAAGATAGCTTTGTGATCTATTTTTTGGCCATTAACGTCCACGTCGGGGATACCGGAGGTCACCGTGTCGATGTCGGCGTTTTCATAGAGCGCCTTGACCATTGACAGTGCCATCCTCGCGCCAGCCCGGGTACATGAAGCTTTCCAGCTTACAATACGCTCGGGGGCTTGGCACAAGATCTCCGAGAACTTCATCACGGAATCCACCGCTTTGATGTTGATCTGGAGGTGCTTGGCAATCTCCTTGTCCTTCTTGATGGCGGTGTTAATAAAGTTGCCAGCAAGGACCATGCATTCTTTTGGCGGAGGAGGCGACTGGGTCAAACCAATAGGAGCTGCAAAATTCTGAAAAGGGAACGCATGAGTTCAATACCACAAAAAGTTCAGAGTATCTAACTTGCAGAAGTACAAGACGGAGAATCACTTACTGAAGATGCTAATCTCAGCCTGCTGGAGGGTATCCGCCATGGAGTCCCGTTCTTGTCGGAGGATCTTGTATGCTTCCAGATTGCGCTGATTTTGCTCATCGGCAGCTTTCTTCTGCTCTTTCAGCATCGCGATCTCCTCCTTCAAGCGGTTCATCTCCGTGTTAGCAGATTCCTACAGGACCTTCATGGAGTCTTCATGCATCTTCAGCATATCCTTCCTCTCCTGCTTAAGGATCTTGTTTTCGCTATCCAGCAACTCAATGTGCTTGGATTGCTCCACAATGTCCTTGGCCTTGTTAATAGCTTCTGCAAGTCGGAGAAATAACAAGTACATGGTGAGTACTCAGAGAATATTGGCATAAGACCAAGTCGGAATACTAAAACGAAAGGGAAAACAGACTCTTGCTCTTGGTGATTTGATCCTTCAAGAAGGCAGTTTTACCCTTTTCGGTTTCCAAATCCGCATGCATGTTATGGAACTTCTCGTTGGCCATGCCTCTCCGAGCATTCTCATTCTGTGGAAATAAAATTTAAAGTTGTTTAGTCTACTTGGAGCATCTAGCCGGATAACTATCAACCTAGAGGCTTGGGGACTACAGTGAGAGTTTTTTAACTTGGCAATATGCTTGGTCTTTCTTTAAGCATCTAGTCCGAACTGATTCAGTTTTCAACTAGAAGCTTGGGGGCTACAGTATAAAGTTTTTTAACTCAGTCATATGCTTAGTTTTTCTTTAAGTATCTAGTCGGAACTAATTCAGTTACAACTAGAGACTTGGGGGCTACATTATCGAAATTTACAAACATTGCGTATGCTACTCTGAAAGTATCTAGTCAGAATAATTCATTCAAACTAAATACTTGGGGGCTACATTGAGAAGTTTTCTAGCTTAGTCACTCTTAGAGCATTTAGATGCAAAGGATTATGGTTTTACGTCTAAATCCTCGGGGGCTACAGTGGGATACTCATATGAAATGCAAAAAAGGCAAATAAAACTTACAAGTGCGATGATCTTGAGGTTGGTAGCGCTCTCAGCAAGCAACTTGCTGAAGGAAAGGTTGTTTCCTCACAAGATATCTTCTTGTCGGAGAAGCTCCTCAAGACCGCAGGTCGGAGATGTCGGCACTACACCAGGAATCAAAGAGGAGCTTCTCGGCGTGAGTGTCGGGAAGACTATCTTCGGGAATTCTATGGTTGTCCTGGGTGCGGTGGCGCCGCCTTCAGCAGACGTTCCACCCACCACCATCGCCTTACAGCTAACGATGGCATCCTTAGCCGGAGCTTCAGCCATTCGATTTGCGGTGCTTTCTTGCGTTGCCTGTTCGCCGACAACGGCAAGCTCCACGGAGGCACCTGAGTCCACTTCCATGGCGGAAGGGCCAGATGCATCCTTGTCCTGTGAGCTTGTCAGAGCGAGTGTAGGCTGGACGCTGGGAGTGACAGGGGCGATGGCGGGAGATGCGTGGGGATACACGTCACGATGCAACATATCTTTAATATTTCTAGAAGCCCCCAAAGTTTTGGAGGTCTTCTTCAAACTAGTACTGTCCTTCTTCCTGAAACGTGCAAAAAGTATAAATACAGTAATAAGACGAGCAATGGACAAATGTCGGAGAGAAAGAGGCTTACACAACAGGGGGTGCTTTGGCAAAAGGAATCCCGGTAACCTTTCTTTTCTCCACCTCCAGTGCGATGGAATTCTTGGAGGCTCCACCCTCCGTCTTCTTCTTCTTGCCTTTGTCGGCAGTGTCAGAGGTGGAGCTCTTCCGCTTTTGTGCCAGCGGGACATCGTCGTCGGACACGACGGTGACTTCCTTCATCTTCGGGTCATAGATTTGGACAGCCATGCTATCCTCATCTAGACTGCTGAGCTGTCAAGTGAAATCCCAAAAGTGTTAGATGAGATGGTAATGGTTAGACGGAAGAACTAGAGTATATGTCATACACGAAAAATAAACAGGTACCTCTGGGCACTTGCTATCCTCGAACATGTCATAGGTGATGGCGAAGCCACTCTTCCTGTCCTTCGCTTTGACGATGTCCTTGAGGTGGATCTTGACGGAGTCACTCGAGAAGTTGTCCTCGGAGATGCAGAGGCTATCCTTCCTCTCCTTAGAGTACTCGTGCATCAGCTTGGAGCGGTGCTTCAGAGGCTGGATCCGCCTAACGAACCAGCACATGGCTAGGTCCAACCCGGTCAGACCCGTGTCTACGAACCACTCTATCCGCCTAATGGCGCTGGAGGCTTTGTTTTCGGAGGGAAGGGTGGCCTGGGATCTCCATGTCGGGGCTTCGGTAGCGGCTCCGTAGACAAAGTCCGGATATGTTTCTTCTCGGCCGGCCAGAGGGATATCTGGGTCGTAGAAGTACGTCCATTGCTAGTTCTTATAAGACTCATGGCCGACGATGTCGGGGAACCGCCGGCCAGGCCGGATCTTAAAACTAATTATCCCACAGTTCCTGAGCTCATCCTTGCCAGCTCCGGCTTCCCTCTTGACGGTGAAGAAATAAATAAAGAGATCTAGCCTAGGCCTAATCCCTAAATAACCCTCACAGAGCGCCGCGTAGTTTCTAAGCGCGAGGATGCTATTGGGGGAGAGGTTCTGAGGCTGTACTTGGTAATGGCTAAGGATATCTAGAAAGAAATTGGAGATGGGCAAGGAAACGCCGCGTACCAATTGGGCCTTGAGGTATACCTTCTCTCCGGCTTGGGGAGAAGGGGTGACCTTGCCGACCGGTGCCGCCAACCAGACGAGCCCCTCTGTCGCAGGGAGGTAACCCTCAACAAGAAGTTCCTTGATGTCACGGTTCGTGATGTCCGAGCCGTCCTAGTCCCCTTTGTGGGAATCGCTTTCCTCTTCCAGCAGCTATAGCGCCGCTAGATTGTGGTCGCCGCGGTGGATTCAACCACCGCGGACTTGGGCAGCACCAGGCCCTCTGGGGGAACATAGACGGTGCTCGCCGGCTTCGCCGTAGCATCGCCTGACGCCGCCATGGAGGGGGCAGAGTTGCTGCTTGCCATTGGAGAGGAGGAAGTGGTGACTGGAAGGATGGGGAAGCTAGGGTTTTTCACGTGCGCGCGGAGAGCTCGAGGAGGTGCTCGCTGGAGGAAGAAGACGACGCAGGAGGAGAATGAGGTGAAAAGTAAAAATCATCCACAGTTACAATTTATAACCCCTAGCGTCAAGATTCGTGCAAGACGATCAAATGGTCGGCGCATGGACGACGTGTGCGGGCGCGTGCGCGGAAATTTCGCCACGTTCCCAACCGTCGCCACCAATGGTTTGTATATCTCGGGCAGGAAAAACGGACATGATTGTGTTCTCTGCATGTGTGAGCTACGAGGCGTCGCTGATCTATTTCTATGTCGTCCTAGATGTCACTTGCAGATGAGCCATCGCATCGGAATATTCTGGCATGGACGGATCCAGTCCGACTACGAAAGAGTACGATAGAAGATTCAACAATTCTCTGACTTACAAGTTGAAGACGGAGAAAACCTTGCAGGGTTCTTGGGAGGACTACAAGATATTGCTTGACGATTTGCCGACATCCATCTAGACGGAGCATTCAACCTGAAGAGGCAAGACAGCGCAAGATCTCGGAGTTCTCCGGGGGCTACTGTTGGGGATATGCTATATGGGTATCCTCATAGCATGTCTCCTATCCGGATAACCCGGGTGGCCCATAGTTGGTAGCATGGCCCATGGCCTGCTGGGCGGCCTAGTTAGATGGATCCAGAAGGGAGGCCCATGCCGGATAAAGGAAGGCTATGAAGGAGTCACCGACGTACCCGGAGCCTTGGAGTGCAAGACACGCTAGACTAGTTGTAAGAAGTGTAGGACTCTGTAACCTGTCCGACTAGGATTTTCCCTGTAACCCTAGGACCTGGAAACCATATAAGTCGGGCCTATGGAAGCCTTTAGGGCATGATAACTTAGACTCTCTAGTCACCTTGCACAGCGAACAAATCCCTATAACACGGCGTACTGCCCTTATAGTGATTTACAGTAGGAGTAGGATTCCGCCACCGTTGTGGGATCTGAACCTGCGTAAACTATGTTACCTCGTACCCGTCAACCGTCCGCCTTCCCCCACGTCTCTAAACACGCACTGTGAGGACCCCTCCATGGCGTACTCGTCGGCAATACCACGACAAGATCCCGCAGGGCTTCGCCTAAGCCAAAGCGGGTATGGTGGAGTAGAGAGAGGGTCTCGGCAATCTAGGGTTTAGAGGGCCGAAGGGTTTAGAGGTAACCGGCGGTAGGGTTTAGCTAGACGTCAGTTTAGAGGAGATTTAGGGCAACCGCATCTAGAAGGGGGGCGGCGGCTGGCCTAGGGTTTAGAGGGGGGCGCCAGCTAAGGGGGCAAGGTGTAGGGAGAGGGGGAGCCCCTCCCTTTCTTTTATAGGTGGGAGGGGCGGCTAGGACTAGATGTGTCCTCCCCTAACTCCCTTGTTGTCCGGTGGTTTGGTGGAGGGAAGGGAAATCTTCTCTCCCAAGGTTTCCTTCTCTTCCTCCACTTGGAAACTATTGTCCCGGTTTGACTTTTTCAAACTGGCCCTTTTACTCTCAAACTAGAGTTTGATTTCTCTCTTCCAAGTATCCAGCCAAGTGACCTAGGACATGATGCAACCATTCCAATTTGTCATGAGGCATCCATGTACCCTTCCCCTTCAGGATCAGTGAACCTTCTATACCCTTCTAGAACATTCCGATGAAAACACTGGAACCATTCCTGAACTCCGGATTTGGACTTTCCTTATATGAATCTTATTCTCCGGACCATTTTGGATCTCCTAGTGATATCCCGGATCCCATCCGAGACTCTAAACAACATTCGGTCTCTTTACTCACATTCCATATCTACTAAACACATTGAATCCTCAAGTGTGTCTCCCTACGGTTCGTGAATTATGCAGACATGATCGAGACTCTTCTCCGATCAATAACCAATAGAGGAATCTGGAAATTCATATGGCTCCCATATATTTCTATGATTACTTCGTGATCGAATGAACCATTTACATACGATACCAATTTCCCTTTGTCTCGCGATACTTTACTTATCCAAGGTTTGATCGTCGGTATCTCTGCATACCTAGTTCAACCTCGTTACCGGTAAGTACTCTTTTCTCGTTCCTGTGATATGTGATCCCTTGTGAGCCAGTCACATGCTTGCAAGCTAATTGGATGACATTCCACCGAGAGGGCCCAGAGTATATCTATCCGTCATATGGATGGACAAATCCCACTCTTGATCCATGTGCCTCAACACATACTTTCCGAACACTCAATGCCACCTTTATAACCACCCAGTTACGAAGTGGTTTTTGATGTCATCAAAGCATCCATCCGGTGATGGTGATTAGAATGATCTCATGGTCGAAGGAATTAGGTTACTATGTATCAGAAATCTTATAGCAAGTGAACTATATTAAATGACTTGATCTTTATGCTATGCTTAACTATAGGAGTATGTCCATCACATCATTCTCCTAATGATATGACCCTGTTGTTAATAACATCTCAATGTTCATGATCAGGAAACCATGATCATATATTAACCAACAAGCTAGTTTAACAAGAGGCTTTACTAGGGATTCTTTTATGTTTATAAATCACACAAGTATTAATGTTTCCTGTTAATACAATTATAGCATGGTATGTAAACATTTATCATAAGCATGAAGATATGATAATAACCTCTTTATTATTGCCTCTTGGGCATATCTCCAACAGTCTCCCACTTGCACTAGAGTCAATAATCTAGTTTCAAACCATTGTGCATTCAACACCTATGGCTTTCCGGTGTTGTATTTACACGATTGCTAGTGGTCAACTGATCTCTGGATCCGACACTTTCAGGTCCGTGTGTAATTGCATGTCTTTGCGTCTCTACGTATCACTCATTCTCTAATGAGATGGCTTTGTAAAAATTTGGTCCTTTGGTGAGATCTTTAGTTCCTTGGGGCTAAAAACATGTTGATAATATTGTCGTACAATATATCTTCATAGTACTATCCCGCTGTGAACCACACCTAGTTTGATAAAAAACTACTTGACACAAATGCCCTCTTTTGCTGCTATAATAGCAGTCATATACTTAGCCTTTTTGTAGTATCTGTCACAATGTCTTAACTTTGGAACTCATCCAAATCCATTATGGAACTTACTTTCCATCATATTGTGCCACCCTTAGTTTAGATTGAGATAAACTTAATTTGTACTTTGTGACAAAACTAGTATCAATGTTGTACTTTTACAATGAACTAACCATCTATTTGTCACTTCTACAAAATAATATATTCTTAGTTCTTCCAAGAGAGATTAATAATATCCTCACCATCGTCCAATCATCATCTTATGAATCATTCTGGTATATGCTCATAACATTTAGAGCATACGACATATCTGGATTTGTACATATCACAGTATGATTGAAAAATACTCTTTCTGATTTTCTTCATCAAGTATCAATCAATACTTGAATATTTGTTTCACTTACCAAGTTTCGATACACTTGAATTTCGATTTAATCCTTTCTGTGTGTGTAGAGGTCCCAACCTTTAATAAGGTAGAGATCCCTGTGTTTACAATGCTAGTACCTGGATCAATAGCTAGAATCCACAGTTAAGATGTAATATCAAGAAACAAAGGTCATAATACAGCTTTATAACCAGGAATAAAATAATTTATTACATCTTACATAGCTCATTTGGCTATCTCATTACAATGCAGCAGAAATAACTATAGCATGGGGTCCTTCATCTTCAAAGTGCCATAGGCAGTCATGTTGGTTGTAGACTTGTAATCCTAATCAATAAACTTCACTAACATCAAACAAACCTGCAACATAATAAGTTACAGCCACAAGGGTCAATACATTTGAATTGTATTGGCAAGTGATACTATGGTAGTATAGTGGAGTCTATCATCTATATGCATTTGGCTAAGTGGAGCTTAGGCTTGCTTTGCTCAAAATAGATTTTCCTTATCATTTGAAAACACTAAGTTTTGCTTGACAAAATCACCCAAGGCATCTCCCAATAGAAATTGGTGATCCTTCAACCCTTGTTCAACCACAAAATTTTAACTTAGAAATTGGGATGAGGAGATTCTTGATAGCTTCCATGTCTTGATGCTCAAACTGTCCTTTACCAGGGACATGGCTAAGTACTTAGATTTTACACTCTGCAGAGGTGGTGCACTTTCCCCACAAGACTTGGTTTCACCAAGACAAGATCTTTCAGAAGCCTTCCCTTAGACCAGAATGGACGCGCTCCAACCTATAATTCCCCTACCACCAACTGTCCATTTGGCTAAGTTATTGCAACCTATATGATCCAGGCAGAGCCCATAATGCCAAGTGGCTGCACTTGAAGCTTCTCAACATTTGACATCTCAAATCTCTTTGTTCCTGGGTGGCCATCCACAAGTGAGATACCAAGTTTTCCCCAGTATACTGGACTTGGTGATGCCCAAGTTTTCCCCAGCATACTGGACTTGCATAACCACTCAACACAAACCATTCTTTCCATTCCACCCAGGTGATTCATTCACTTAGTTGTTTTATTAAATAAAACACAAGTCCTTGACTTAGAAATATTCCATAGTGTGAATATATTCGACCCTTGTTTTATACTAGCTAAGCTAATCATGATAGTAGTAGGAATCTTAACTTAGGAAAATTCTACTAGGTTTCATCTACTAGGATTTCCCATGGCATAGTTTTCACTTAGCAAAAATTCCATGCAAGTCCTACTTTAGAAATATCACTAATGCATAGTGAAAATAATGGGACAAAGTATGAAGCATCACTTGCCTTTTTGGTAGAGAATATAAGTTCACTCCTTGATCTTGCAATATTCACACTCTTCAAATTCCACTACAATTCAATCAAGCAAGGCACAATTTCATTCTACCATTCAAGCAACATCACATAAAATAATAAAAACAAAGCAATGCATGCAAGCATGCTAAAGATTGTTTTATTTGGAAAAGTGGTTTCTAACATGTTATAAACATTCTAAAACACCTATTGGTCATTTTATATAAGTGGCAAAATCATTTGCAAAATATTTTACTTATAAACCATTTTTAAACCAAATCAATATTTTATATGGTTGAAAATTCTTTTAGCAAAGCAATAATATTTATAGGGTTCACCAAATATATTTTTAATTCTAAAACTTGGTGTTTGGGGTCAAAGAGTTTAATCCAAAACATTTCCCAAGGATTTTCCTCTAAAATCATTTTTAACATATAAACATTATTTTTATTTGACTAGAAATTTTCTAAATCAAAGATTTATTCTTTTGCCTCTCAAAATATGTTTTTGAATCCACAATTTGGTTTAGATGGTCAGTAGGTTCAAACAATCCAATTGCCCAAAGGTTTTATCACAAAAATAATTTTAGAATGAATTTTATATTCAAAATATGCCTACACAAGTTTCTGCAAAAACAACCATTTTACCAGAAGCAATTTACTAAAAAAAGTGTATGCTTGGGTAGGGTTTGTATTTCTGATTCCATTGATAAAAAAATTACAAAATTTGGACGTGTGGATCAAAAGTTATGAATTTTGCAAGTTTAAATATCTAATAGAACATTTCCTGGTTTTTATAACAGAGTCAATGCCACGTGGAATGTTTTGATTGGGCAGTACCGATTCGTTCGGATCAGCTTACGCGGTGCGTTGGATCTAAACAGATCGAGCGGCACAGAGCAGTGCTTACCCTTTCGCTTAAGTCGCCTGTTTCTACGCGTCCGATCTAAATCGAATGGCCCTGATCTATTTGACCATAAAGTGGCGGCGCTGTCGGCGGTGGTTGGCGGCGGCGCGGTCAGACGGTACAGTCGCTGGTGATTTAGGAGGCAAGGGAGACAGAAGAGTAGCTCACCAGAATCTCCACAATGTACTGATGCTCAACGTGGTTGTCGCAGGGCAGGGGGCGCACGGACGGGTCGGCAATCTCTCGCCGGAGTTGCTCCTGGCGACGGGTGCGGTCTGTCGTCGTCGGGGACGTAGCTACAGGGCACGGGAGAGCGCACGGAGGATGCGGCTAGCTTCGTCGCAAGTCACGGACATGTGAGCATCAAAAGGAGGGCAAGGGGGTCTATGTTTACCAGGAGGACTCGCCGGAGTCGAGGCAGATGGTGGCGATGCTCAGCTGTCGTCGTTGTCGATGTTGTGGGTCAAGCGCGAGCAAGCTGAGACTACTCGGAGATGCAGTGGTTGATGGGGAACAAGTTAGCGTGATCGAGGGGGCAAGGCGCGGTGGGGGATGGCCGGAATCACCGTCAGAGTTCATCGGAGGCCGCGGCAGTGCAAGGCAAATTCGAGGCAGCCTGGTGGCTCTCTAGCAACGGGGTTTGAGGGGAAAGAGAGAGAAGAGAGAGGGGATTTATTAGGCGTGATCGCGAGGAGAGATTACTGCGCCATCAACGCGTATTGATGCTGATAATTTCCGCCAGAAACGGTCGAGGAGGGAAGGCGCGATCACCGCGGGTGAGAACGACGATGAGGTGGCAGTGGGGTTTGGGCGTCAGCGAAAGAGAGAGAGGAAGGGTTGGGTCCATCTGTCGACGACTGCGCGGGTTAAGTTTCTGGTTTGAATCATTTTCCTGCGGGAGGGGGAAATGGGCTAGTTGGGCCAATGGGCTGGGCTTGCTAGCTGGGCTGGATTCTTTTATTTTTTTTGTACTGATTGTTTTTCTTTTTCTTTTTCAATTTATCTGTTTTGATTTTTATTCAAACAAACTAAGCACTATTTGAATTCAAACTTCAACCAAACTTTGAGTATATTCAAATACTGTTTATTAATACATTTTAAAGTCAAATTTAGAATATTTCTTTTATTCTTTTTAGGGTCTTTTAATTATTTAAAAATAGGCGCTTGAATTTATTCAAATAAGATTTAATAATGTTTTCAAACTCTATTTGAAATCTAAATCTTTCCAAATCTTTTCAGTAGGTTTTATTTGTTTATTTGGGTGTCAAATAATTCACCTTGAATTATTTGGAATATTTTTACTATGATCTATTAATCATTTAAATTGGATATTTGTCTTTATTCCAATGAAATTAAATATGGGTTTAATACCATAAATTTTATTTAGGTGATTTCCTTGACTCCATTTAAGTTAATTAAATGATTTTTTATCACTTGGGTAAATTCCAAATCCTATTTTCCCATGATTTAATTAATCATTTCTAATAGGGATTTTGTCTTTATTCAAATAGAAATAGAATTTGGTTAATGCCACTTTATTTTATTTGGAAAATTCTTTATCCTTTTATTTTATTTGGATTTTGATTATAGTCACTCCATTTGCTTATGGATTAGGCCAAGATTTAATTTGGTCTTTAAATATTCTTCATTTAATATTTCTTCTCTATTTTATAAGAATCCATATCTTTTTATTTATAAGTCCAAACTTGGTGATTCCAATTTGTAAAATCTTATTTAATATTTATTTATCCTTTTAAATATATTTAGGATCATTTGCTCACCATTTGGTATGGATTTCTAGATAGGTGCTTTATTAGCTTGGGAAATTCAATTCACTTATCTTATTAAATCCTTAAGATTTTATCTATGGCTCCAAATTAAGTGAAATCAATTTATATGGTTTTATAATAATTCTATTTGTGATTCTTGATCATTTGTAAATGTTTGTTGACAATTTTTTTATATGGGTCAAATCCATGGTCTTAGAGATATCTTGGAAATGATTTTATTCCATTAGGGTTTTAGGGTTTTGGTTTATTTTCCAAGTGTTTAAATTTCAAGATGCATTTATGAAGAATGCATTTCACTTGATTTGAATTTATTTGGATTCAAACATTACTCAAGTTTGTTCAAGATGTGATTTTAAGTTTCCATTTGGAATCAAAAGTTTCTTTTCACCCTAAATTTCAACAATTATTTATTTTGTTTATTTATTTTTCACATTACAAAATTTGGAAAATTTTGGGATGTGACAGGCTACCACCCTTAAAATAAATCTCGTCCCGAGATTTGGGAAAGATAGGGGTTACAAGTTGGCTCAAGGCATCTAGGGTACTACCACCCTTAAAAATTTACAACTAGATTGCATCTTGGCTTGGTTTGGATCTTGATGAATCTTCTCTGGGCAAACATCTGCATAGTGTCCTTTGTTTCCACACTTGAAACATGTGACAAGGCTGAGATCCTTCATAGGCTTGTTTATCTTGTGCTTCATCTTTTATGGACAATTGCTTGCATAATGTCCTTGATCACCACAATTGTAACATGTGACAAGATTGAGTTCTTCACGTATCTTTTATGGACAAGTTGACACATAATGGCCTAGCTCTTTGTGAAGGGTTTCGCGGCATAGTAAATCAAAATTTTCTACGGATGCGAATAGAGGGAAGCCAAGATCTAATCTAGGAGATGCAAACAACGAGAGAGATTGGATTAGATCTTCATACCCTTGAAGATTCGCACAGCGGAACGTTCGTCGAAACGTGGGTGATGTAGTCGTACTCGCTTCTCCTCCTCGCGATCCGATCCGATCTAGCACCACAAGTGGCGATACCTCCGTGAGATGCACACGTGCAGCACCTCGACGTCTCCTCCTTCCTTGGTCCAGCAAGTATGGTGGAGAGATGGGTTGGATCTACAACGCGACGACGCGGTGCAATTGGTGGAGAATTTCTGCAGCAGGGCTTCGCCTACAAGCAGTCGGGAGGGAGAGAGGAGGGCAGCAGGGCGGCTAGGGTTGGAGGGGAAGGTGTAAGGGGGTGGTGCACCCCCACTCCTCTTTATATAGAGGGGGGGGGCGCAGACCTAGCCCCTCCCCCAAGCCCAAACCGGCGGCCCCAAGGAGGAAGAGTGGGGGGCAAGGAAACCCCCCCTTCTAGAAGGTCTATCTAGGGTTTAAACCCTCTTTGGCTGACTGGACCCTATGGGGCCTTGTGCCCCTGGCCCAATGCGGCCAGGGCACTCCCTCATAGGCCCAAGCCCCCTCCCGGAAGGTGGGGCCACGTTGGTACCCTTCCGGAAGGTTCTAGAAGCTTCCGGTACAATACCGATTAACCCGGAACAATTCCGAACTCCAAAAACTGCACTGCCTTATATGAATCTTATTCTCCGGACCATTCCGGAACCTCTCGTGATGTCCCGGATCCCATCCGAGACTCCGAACAAAAACTCATAAACCAATTATCCAATCTATCCTAGCGTCGAGACATGTTAAGTGTGTGACCCTGCGGGTTCGAGAATATGCGGACATGATCTTCTATCAATAATCAACAACGGGGTCTGGAAACCCATATTGACTCCCACACATTCATCGATGATCATATCGGATGAACCACGATGCCAGGATTCAATCAATCCCATATATATATTCCCTTCGTCTCGCGATATTTTACTTGCCCGAGATTCGATCGTCGGTACCGTCATACCTAGTTCAATCTCGTTCACAGCAAGTACTTTACTCGTTCCGTAATCCGATATCACTTTGTGATTAACTCCTTAACCACATGCTTGCAAGCGGTGTTGATATCGATTACCGAGTGGGCCCGAAGTATATCTCTCCGACTTGGGAGGGACAAATCCCATCTCGATACATACAACCCAACAGGTACTTTCCGATCACCTGAGAGACACCTTTATGATCACCCTCTCATAGGATGACGTTTGATGACCTCAAAGCTTTCTTCCGATACCAGGGATTTGTATTATCTCATGGTCTAAGGAATACAATATTTGACATAGGAAAAGCTTCGCAAAGATGAACACAATGACACGATCTAATTGCTTCGCTTAGTTTGGGTCTGTCCATCATATCATTCTCCCAATGATATGATCTCATTATTAATCGACAACTCATGTCCATGGTTAGGAAACCTTAACCATCATTAATCAATGAGCTAGTCCATAGAGGCGTACTAGGGACACGGTGTTGTTTACAAACCACACAAGTATTAATGTTTCCGCTTAATACAATTCTAGCATGGAATATAAACTTTATCATGAACAAGAATTATAATAATAACATCTTTATTATTGCCTCTAGGGCATAATTCCAACAGTCTCCCACTTGCACTAGAGTCAATAATCTAGTTTACATTTGGCAACAATCTCACACCCATGGCACTAAGGTGTTGATCATGTTTTACACGTGGAAGAGGTTTAGTCAATGGATCTGCGACATTCAGACCTATATGTACTTTGCTAATCTTCAGATCTCCATCTGCTATATAATCTCGGATTATATGAAACTTGTGATTGATATGCTTGGTCTTTGGATGATATCTTGGTTCCTTAGCAAGTGCTATGGCGCCAGTGTTGTCACACAATATCTCCAGTGGGTCCAATGCACTTGGAACCACGCCAAGCTCAGTGATGAAGTTTCTGATCCAAACTCCTTCACTTGACGCTTCTGCAGCAGCCATGTATTCCGCTTCTAGTGTAGATCCCGCGATCACGCTTTGCTTGCAGCTTCTCCAGCTCACAGCTCCTCCATTCAAAATATAAACGTATCCTGTCTGAGATTTAGAATCATCCTTGTCGGTGTCAAAACTAGCGTCGACGTAACCCTTTACGACGAGCTGTTCATCACCTCCATAGACTAATAACATTTCTTTAGTCCTATTTAGGTACTTTAGGATATTCTTCATGGCTGTCCAGTGTTCCACTCCTGGATCACTTTGATATCTGCTCGTCAAACTAAGAGCATTGGACACATCCGATCTAGTACACAGCATGGCATACATGATAGAACCTATGGCCGAGGAATAAGGCACTTTGCTCATAGCTTCCCTATCATTTACCGTAGCTGGACACTGAGCCTTGCTCAATATCTTACCTGACAACATAGGCACTGAACCTTTCTTTGCCTTATCCATTCTGAACCTTTTCAGAACTTTGTCTAGGTATGTACTCTGGCTTAAAGCTATCAGGCGTCTTTGTCTATCTCTATAGATTTTAATGCCCAATATATAAGCAGCTTCACCTAGGTCTTTCATTGAAAAACACTTGTTCAAATAACTCTTCACATCGTTAAGCATGTTAATGTCATTTCCAATAATCAATATGTCATCCACATATAGTACCAGAAATGTCACCGAGCTCCCAGTCACTTTCTTGTAGATACAAGCTTCATAGCTATTTGGAACAAATCCAAAGCTCTTGATCACTTGATCAAAACGAAGGTTCCAACTCCGAGATGCTTGCTTCAGTCCATAAATGGAACGCTCAAGCTTGCATACTTTATCAGCATCCTTAGGATCGACAAAACCTTCGGGTTGCATCATATACAACTCTTCATCAATGTTTCCATTGAGGAACGCAGTCTTGACATCCATCTGCCAAATTTCATAATCATGAAACGCAGCAATTGCTAATAAAATCCGAATGGACTTAAACATCGCTACGGGAGAGAAAGTCTCATCGTAGTCAACACCTTGAACTTGTCGAAAAGCTTTCGCGACAAGCCGTGCTTTATAGACGGTAACATTACCATCCGCGTCCGTTTTCTTCTTGAAGATCCATTTGCACTGAACCGCCTTTCGGTCGCTAGGAGGGTCCACCAAAGTCCATACTTGGTTTTCGCTCATGGATCCCAATTCGGATTTCATGGCTTCTAGCCATTTCTCAGAGTCTCGGCTCATCATTGCTTCCTCATAGTTCGTAGGTTCACTGTCCTCTACTAACAAGACAGTTAAGACAGGGTTACCATACCACTCAGGAGGGGCACGCGACCTTGTCGACCTGCGACGTTCAGTAGCAGCATCGTCCGAAGCTTCATGATCCTTGTCATTAGCTTCCTCTATTGTTGGTGCAGGCGGCACTGGAACAATTTCAGGTGCTGCGCTACTCTCCAATTCAAGAGAAGGTTCAATAACCTCATCTAGCTCTACTTTCCTCCCACTCACTTCTTTCGAGAGAAACTCCTTCTCAAGAAAGGAACCATTCTTTGCGACAAACACTTTGCCTTCGGTTCTGTGATAGAAGGTATACCCAACAGTTTCCTTAGGGTATCCTATGAAGACGCATTTTTCCGCTTTGGGTTCGAGCTTGTCTGGCATCAACTTCTTGACGTAAGCTTCGCATCCCCAAACTTTAAGAAACGACAACTTAGGTTTAGCACCAAACCACAGTTCATACGGTGTCGTATCAACGGATTTAGATGGTGCCCTATTTAAAGTGAATGCAGCGGTTTCTAATGCATAACTCCAAAATGATAACGGCAAATCAGTAAGAGACATCATCGATCGGACCATATCTAATAGAGTTCGATTCCGGCGTTCAGACACACCATTGCACTGTGGTGTTCCGAGTGGCGTGAGTTGCGAAACAATTCCGCTTGCTTTAAGATGCGTGAGAAAATCATAACTCAAATACTCGCTCCCACGATCGGATCGTAGAAACTTAATCTATCTGTTACGATGGTTCTCCACTTCATTCTGAAATTCCTTGAACTTTTCAAATGTTTCAGATTTATTTTTCATTAAATAGATATACCCATATCTACTTAAGTCAGCGGTAAAAGTGAGAAAATAGCGATATCCACCGCGCGTCGAAACACTCATCGGTACACATACATCGTTATGTATGATTTCCAACAAGTCTGTTGCTCACTCCATCATTCCGGAGAACGGTGTTTTGATCATCTTGCCCATGAGGCATGGTTCGCATGTGTCAAATGATTCAAAATCAAGAGACTCCAAAAGTCCATCAGAATGGAGTTTCTTCATGCGCTTTACACCAATATGACCTAGACGACAGTGCCACAAATAAGTACTATTATCACTATCTACTTTGCATCTCTTAGCCTCAATGTTATGGATGTGTGTTTCATCCCTTTCGAGATTTAGAAGAAATAAACCATTCACAAGAGGTGCATGACCATAAAAGATGTTACTCATATAAATAGAACAACCATTATTCTCCGATTTAAATGAATAACCGTCTTGCAATAAACACGATCCAGAAAAATGTTCATGCTCAACGCAGGCACATAATAACACTTATTAAGGTTTAAAACTAATCCCGAAGGTAAAACTAAGGAGAGCGTGCCGACGGCCATCACATCAACCCTTGATCCGTTGCCAACGCGCATCGTCACCTCATCCCTCGCAAGCCGCCGTCTATTCCGTAGCTCCTGTTTCGAGTTACAAATATTAGCAACTGAACCAGTATCAAATACCCAGGCACTACAACGAGGGCTAGTAAGGAAAACATCAATAACATGTATATCAAATATACCTTTGATGGTGCCAGCCTTCTTGTCCGCTAAGTACTTCGGATAGTTGCGCTTCTAGTGACCCTTGTCCTTGCAATAGAAGCACTCAGTGTCCGGTTTAGGACCAGACCTGAGCTTCCTCTCAGTAGGGGCAACGTGCTTGCCGCCGCCTTTCTTGAAGGGCTTCCTTGCACCCTTACCTTTCTTAAAGGTGGGGGGCTTGTTGACCATCAACACATGATTATTCTTTTTGATGTTCACCTCCGCTACTTTCATCTTAGCAAAGAGCTCAGTGATCATATCAGTGGAACCAATCTGATTGTGATCAACTACAAAACTTTTGCAGCTAGGAGTGTCAATCTTGAGCTCCTCTGGAATCTTGCAGTCCAGTTGCTCAAGGCGTTGAGTGTAGCCCGACATCTTAATGGTGTGCTCACTAACGGACCTCCCTTCCTCCATCTTGTAGTTAAAGAATTTCTTAGAGATCTCATATCTCTCAGAACGGGCTTGAGTCTGAAACATGTTTTTCAGCTCCTCGAGAATCTCAAAGGGCCCGGCGAACTCCTCAAAACAATTTTTAAGATCCTATTCCATAGCATACAACATGGCGATCTTAATCAAATCATAATCATCCTTGCGCGACTGATAAACAGCTTTTTCATCAGCCGGCGCATCTACAGCAGGGGCGTCACCTAGCGCTTTCTCAAGGACATAGTCCTTTTGTCCGCCAGCGAGAATGATTCTCAGAATGCGGAACCATTTGGTGAAGTTAGACCCATTGTTTCTAAGCTTTTCTATCTCAGCAAAAACGTTGAAGTTGAAGTTGGACTTGGCCATGTGATCTACAGTATTTGCAAGTACAATTTAGACTATGTTCATGATAAATAGTTCAACTTAATCAAATTACTAGATGAACTCCCACTAAATTCAACATCCCTCAAGTTGTTTAGTGAACACGATCCAAATTCACCACACCTAATCCGATCATCACGAGAAGAGATGTGGTTTCAATGGTGGACAACGAAGTGTCGATCATATCATTCATATGACTCATGCTTAACCTTTCGGTTCTTGTGTTCCGAGGCCATGTCTGTACATGCTAGGCTCGTCAAGTTAGACCCAAGTATTTCCGCGTGTGCAAAACTGGCTTGCACCCGTTGTATGTGAGCATAGAGTCTATAGCACCCGATCATCACGTGATGCTTGGACACGACGAACTTTCGCAACGGTGCATACATGGGGAGAACACAGTTTTTATCTTGATCTTTAAGTGAGGAATCATCTTATAATGCTACCGTCGCGATCTAAGCATAATAAGATACAAAAAAGGATAAACATCACATGCATATAACTTTATGTGACATGGTATAGCCAATCTTCGCGCAATGATCTCCATCTTGTGCGTGCCGGCATGATCTCCATCACTCCACCATGATTGCCTCCACCACGAATAGCAACTACAACTATTGCTAACTACTTAGCGATAAAGTGAAACTATTACATGGTGTATAAGAAGTTGACACACAGGTCATACACAATTATAAAGACAACCATATGGCTCCTGCCGGTTGTGTACTCATCGACATGCAAGTCGTGAAACATTACAAAACATGATCATCGCATACATTATACACATCACATCTTGGGCCATACCATATCACAGAAAACACTCCCTGCAAAAACAAGTTAGACGCCTCTACTTTGTTGTTGCATGTTTTACGTGGCTCATGGGAGTAGCAAGCTAAGAACGATTCTTACCTACGGAAATCCACAACGGTGATATTATGGTTGCCAAACTCCGGTGTTAAACCCATGACAACTATAGTGAGAGAAACAGACATCCACCAGCCGCATGTGTGGAACAAGCCACACGTCAAGTGCGGAGCCGGTCTCGCGAACGACGCCGCGTAAGGTTTGCCTAGACCGCTTCAATCTCACTATCCCGCGTCATAAGAAGAACACAAACAAGAGGCTTGCAATAGAAAACATCAACGCCCGCAACAACCTTGTTGCATTCTACTCGTGAATCACATCTACGCATAGATCTAGCTCTGATACCACTGAAGGGTTTCGCGGCATAGTAAATCAAAATTTTCTATGGATGCGAACAGAGGGAAGCCAAGATCTAATCTAGGAGATGCAAACAATGAGAGAGATTGGATTAGATCTTCATACCCTTGAAGATTCGCACAGCGGAACGTTCGTCGGAACGTGGGTGATGTAGTCGTACTCGCTTCTCCTCCTCGCGATCCGATCCGATCTAGCACCACAAGTGGCGATGCCTCCGTGAGATGCACACGTGCAGCACCTCGACATCTCCTCCTTCCTTGGTCCAGCAAGTATGGTGGAGAGATGGGTTGGATCTACAACGCGACGGCACGGTGCAATTGGTGGAGAATTTCTGCAGCAGGGCTTCGCCTACAAGCAGTCGGGAGGGAGAGAGGAGGGCAGCAGGGCGGCTAGGGTTGGAGGGGAAGGTGTAAGGGGGTGGTGCGCCCCCACTCCTCTTTATATAGAGGGGGGGGGGCGCAGACCTAGCCCCTCCCCCAAGCCCAAACCGGCGGCCCCAAGGAGGAAGAGTGGGGGGCAAGGAAACCCCCCCTTCTAGAAGGTCTATCTAGGGTTTAAACCCTCTTTGGCCGACTGGACCCTATGGGGCCTTGTGCCCCTGGCCCAATGCGGCCAGGGCACTCCCTCATAGGCCCAAGCCCCCTCCCGGAAGGTGGGGCCACGTTGGTCCCCTTCCGGAAGGTTCTAGAAGCTTCCGGTACAATACCGATTAACCCGGAACAATTCCGAACTCCAAAAACTGCACTGCCTTATATGAATCTTATTCTCCGGACCATTCCGGAACCTCTCGTGATGTCCCGGATCCCATCCGAGACTCCGAACAAAAACTCATAAACCAATTATCCAATCTATCCTAGCGTCGAGACACGTTAAGTGTGTGACCCTGCGGGTTCGAGAATATGCGGACATGATCTTCTATCAATAATCAACAACGGGGTCTGGAAACCCATATTGACTCCCACACATTCATCGATGATCATATCGGATGAACCACGATGCCAGGATTCAATCAATCCCATATATATATTCCCTTCGTCTCGCGATATTTTACTTGCCCGAGATTCGATCGTCGGTACCGTCATACCTAGTTCAATCTCGTTCACAGCAAGTACTTTACTCGTTCCGTAATCCGATATCACTTTGTGATTAACTCCTTAACCACATGCTTGCAAGCGGTGTTGATATCGATTACCGAGTGGGCCCGAAGTATATCTCTCCGACTTGGGAGGGACAAATCCCATCTCGATACATACAACCCAACAGGTACTTTCCGATCACCTGAGAGACACCTTTATGATCACCCTCTCATAGGATGGCGTTTGATGACCTCAAAGCTTTCTTCCGATACCAGGGATTTGTATTATCTCATGGTCTAAGGAATACAATATTTGACATAGGAAAAGCTTCGCAAAGATGAACACAATGACACGATCTAATTGCTTCGCTTAGTTTGGGTCTGTCCATCATATCATTCTCCCAATGATATGATCTCATTATTAATCGACAACTCATGTCCATGGTTAGGAAACCTTAACCATCATTAATCAATGAGCTAGTCCATAGAGGCGTACTAGGGACACGGTGTTGTTTACAAACCACACAAGTATTAATGTTTCCGCTTAATACAATTCTAGCATGGAATATAAACTTTATCATGAACAAGAATTATAATAATAACATCTTTATTATTGCCTCTAGGGCATAATTCCAACACTTTGCAGTTGTTGCACCGCACTTGGTTAATCTCCATATATTTTTGCTTCTTCTCAGGACATTCATTGGCATAGTGTCCCATTTCTTTGCAATGGCAACATTGCACTTGGCTTTTGTCCTTCTTCTTCTTGGGTTTCTCCAAATCTAGGAGTGCTTCTAGTTCATGTTCTTCATATCTTATCTCAAAGGTGGGAAAGTTTCCTGGTCTCCTTGATCTTTTCCTTGGATAATACATATGTCTCCTCTTTGGTCCATCAAATTGAGTCATATTGCATGGAGGTGCAAGATGAGATTTTCCTCTGTCTTCATCCCTCTTGGTGGAAGTTGTTCCCTCACGGGGGTTTACAATCTGTTGATGCACTCCACCTTGTTTCCTTTGTTGAACTATGGAATAGATGGGGCATTGGATAGGGACATGATTATTTCCTTCACATAGGAAACAAGTAGCTTGAGATGTGGGGCATTGACTAGTTGGATGTTTCTTTCACAATTAGGGCATTGATCTTCATGCTCTTTGGAAGTGTGATCCTTGTCTCCACAAACATTGCAAGCTTGGGTTCCTTCTAGAACATCATCCTTGACCTCATTGTTATCATAAACTCCTTGGGAAGGGTTGTCTCCCATGTTGATCATTTGACTTGTCATCCTATGCAACAATTGGGTTTGGGTTTCCAAAAACCTTTACATGGTTGGGTCTAAATCATTATTGTTGGCCCAAAATTGAGTTGTCACTTGGTTCAACTAGGTTTGGGTAACTATTAGTTCTCTCATGTTGATCTCTTAGTTGTTGTTGTTGCCATCCTTGATGTTGGAGTTTCTTGGAGTAGTCATCTGTTTGGGTTGGATTGGGATGAGAAAAGGCAAAAGATCTCTAAGGAAATAGTTCTAATCACACACAACACAATTTAAACAAGCAATGTGCAAGCAATCACAAACAATCATTCCACTCCAAACAACAAGTTTCATGCACATTTATAGGCAACAAAATATTTTTGTTACACCACATAAGTTGGTGTGTTTGATTTATTCTAAACACTAATATGGTGGTCCAACTACATGGTTCACTTGAGATCTTTCCATTCTTCTTAGTTGACTCTTCATGAACAAGATCTTTATATCCATGGAGAATTTCTTGTATCTTGGTCACAAACTTCAAAGGTGATGATGGTTCCTTCTAAGTTGTGTTTCCTTAGTCTTCAATTCTTGAGTAACATTTCTTGTCTCACTTGTAGTCCTTAGTGGTATCCAAGTTGAAGTCCTTGTTGAGAATAAGGTTGAAATCACTTGAGTTGGTGAAGTCCTTTGCTCATGTTGAAGTCTTTGCTCATGGTGGAGGCTTTATCCATTAAGTTAAAATAGACAAGATGTAAAATCAAAACCAAAAATGGTTGAGGAAAGAGTTTACAAGATTGTTTGTAAATAAGTTTTGGAACAAATTCAACTCCTATTTTTCTAAGGGGTTTTGTCCAATCCTACGGATACAATCCTATAGGCAACACAGTGCTCTGATACCATCTGTAGAGGTCCCAAACTTTAATAAGGTAGAGATCCCTGTGTTTACAATGCTAGTCTCTGGATCAATAGCTAGCATCCACAGTTAAGATGTAATATCAAGAAACAAAGGTCATAATACAGCTCTATAACCAGGAATAAAATAATTTATTACATCTTACATAGCTCATTTGGCTATCTCAATGCAGCAGAAATAACTATAGCATGGGGTCCTTCATCTTCAAAGTGCCATAGGCAGTCATGTTGGTTGTAGACTTGTAATACTAATCAATAAACTTCACTAATATAAAACAAACCTGCAACATAATAAGTTATAGCCACAAGGGTCAATACATTTGAATTGTATTGGCAAGTGATACTCTGGTAGTATAGTGGAGTCTATCATCTATATGCATTTGGCTAAGTGGAGCTTAGGCTTGCTTTGCTCAAAATAGATTTTCCTTATCATTTGAAAACACTAAGTTTTGCCTGACAAAATCACCCAAGGCATCTCCCAATAGAAATTGGTGATCCTTCAACCCTTGTTCAACCACAAAATTTTAACTTAGAAATTGGGATGAGGAGATTCTTGATAGCTTCCATGTCTTGATGCTCAAACTGTCCTTTACCAGGGACATGGCTAAGTACTTAGATTTTACACTCTGCAGAGGTGGTGCACTTTCCCCACAAGACTTGGTTTCACCAAGACAAGATCTTTCAGAAGCCTTCCCTTAGACCAGAATGGACGTGCTCCAACCTATCATTCCCCTACCACCAACTGTCCATTTAGCTAAGTTATTGCAACCTATATGATCCAGGCAGAGCCCATAATGCCAAGTGGCTGCACTTGAAGCTTCTCAACATTTGACATCTCAAATCTCTTTGTTCCTGGGTGGCCATCCACAAGTGAGATACCAAGTTTTCCCCAGTATACTGGACTTGGTGATGCCCAAGTTTTCCCCAGCATACTGGACTTGCATAACCACTCAACACAAACCATTCTTTCCATTCCACCCAGGTGATTCATTCACTTAGTTGTTTTATTAAATAAAACACAAGTCCTTGACTTAGAAATATTCCATAGTGTGAATATATTCCACCCTTGTTTTATACTAGCTAAGCTAAGCATGATAGTAGTAGGAATCTTAACTTAGGAAAATTCTACTATGTTTCATCTACTAGGATTTCCCATGGCATAGTTTTCACTTAGCAAAAATTCCATGCAAGTCCTACTTCAGAAATATCACTAATGCATAGTGAAAATAATGGGACAAAGTATGAAGAATCACTTGCCTTTTTGGTAGAGAATATAAGTTCATTCCTTGATCTTGCAATATTCACACTCTTCAAATTCCACTACAATTCAATCAAGCAAGGCACAATTTCATTCTACCATTCAAGCAACATCACATAAAATAATAAAAACAAAGCAATGCATGCAAGCATGCTAAAGATTTTTTTATTTGGAAAAGTGGTTTCTAACATGTTATAAACATTATAAAACACATATTGGTCATTTTATATAAGTGGCAAAATCATTTGCAAAAGATTTTACTTATACACCATTTTTAAACCAAATCAATATTTTATGTGGTTGAAAATGCTTTTAGCAAGGCAATAATATTTATACGGTTCACCAAATTTATTTTTAATTGTAAAACTTGGTGTTTGGGGTCAGAGAGTTTAATCCAAAACATTTCCCAAAGGTTTTCCTCCAAAAGCATTTTTAACATATAAACATTATTTTTATTTGACTAGACAAATGTTCTAAATCAAAGATTTATTCTTTTGCCTCTCAAAATATGTTTTTGAATCCACAAGTTGGTTTATATGGTCAGTAGGTTCAAACAATCCAATTGCCCAAAGGTTTTATCACAAAAATAATTTTAGAATGAATTTTATATTCAAAATATGCCTACACAAGTTTTTGCAAAGACAACCATTTTACCAGAAGCAATTTACTAAACAAAGTGCATGGTTGGGTAGGGTTTGTCTTTCTGATTCCATTGATAAAAATTTTGCAAAATTTGGACGTGTGGATCAAAAGTTATGAATTTTGCAAGTTTAAATATCTAATAGAACATTTCCTGGTTTTTATAACAGAGTCAATGCCACGTGGAATGTTTTGATTGGGCGGTACCGATTCGTTCGGATCAACCTACGCGGTGTGTTGGATCTAAATAGATCAAGCGGCATAGAGCAGTGCTTACCCTTTCGCTTATGTCGCCTGTTTCTACACGTCCGATCTAAATCGAATGGCCCTGATCTATTTGACCACAAAGTGGTGGCGCTGGCGGCGGTGGTTGGCGGCGGCGTGGTCAGACGGTGTAGTCGCCGGTGATTTAGGAGGCAAGGGAGACAGAGGAGTAGCTCACCAGAATCTCCACGACGTACTGATGCTCAACGTGGTTGTCACAGGGTAGGGGGCGCACGGACGGGTCGGCAATCTCTCGCCGGAGTTGCTCCTGGCGACGGGTGCGGTCTGTCGTCGTCGGGGACGTTGCTACAGGGCACGGGAGAGCGAACGGAGGATGCGGTTAGCTTCGTACGCGAGTCACAGACATGTGAGCATCAAAAGGAGGGCAAGGGGGGTCTATGTTTACCAGGAGGACTCGCCGGAGTCGAGGCAGATGGTGGCGATGCTCAGCTGTCGTCGTTACCGACGCTGTGGGTCAAGCGCGAGCAAGCTGAGACTACTGGGAGATGCAGTGGTTGATGGGGAACAAGTTAGCGTGATCGAGGGGGCAAGGCGCGATGGGGGATGGCCGGAATCCCCGTCGGAGTTCGTCGGAGGCCGCGGCAGTGCAAGGCAAATTCGAGGCAGCCTGGTGGCTCTCTGGAAGCGGGGTTTGAGGGGAAAGAGAGAGAAGAGAGAGGGGATTTATCGGGTATGATCGCGAGGAGAGATTACTGCGCCATCAACGTGTATTGATGCTGATAATTTCCGCCAGAAACGGTCGAGGAGGGAAGGCGCGGTCACCGCGGGTGAGAACGACGATGAGGTGGCAGTGGGGTCTGGGCGTCAGCAAAAGAGAGAGCGGAAGGGTTGGGTCCATCTGTCGGCGACTGCGCGGGTTAAGTTTCTGGTTTGAATCGTTTTCCTGCGGGAGGGGAAAATGGGCTAGTTGGGCCAGTGGGGTGGGCTTGCTGGCTGGGCTGGATTCTTTCATTTTTTTTGTACTGATTGTTTTTCTTTTTCTTTTTCAATTTATCTGTTTTGATTTTTATTCAAACAAACTAAGCACTATTTGAGTTCAAACTTCAACCAAACTTTGAGTATATTTAAATACTGTTTATTAATACATTTTAAAGTCAAATTTAGAATATTTCTTTTATTATTTTTAGGGTCTTTTAATTATTTAAAAATAGGCCCTTGAATTTATTCAAATAAGATTTAATAATGTTTTCAAACTCCATTTGAAATCTAAATCTTTTCAGTAGGTTTTATTTGTTTAATATGGTGTCAAATAATTCACCTTGAATTATTTGGAATATTTTTACTATGATCTATTAATCATTTAAATTGGATATTTGTCTTTATTCCAATGAAATTAAATATGGGTTTAATACCATAAATTTTATTTAGGTGATTTCCTTGACTCCATTTAAGTTAATTAAATGATTTTTTATCACTTGGGTAAATTCCAAATTCTATTTTCCCATGATTTAATTAATCATTTCTAATAGGGATTTTGTCTTTATTCAAATAGAAATAGAATTTGGTTAATGCCACTTTATTTTATTTGGAAAATTATTTATCCTTTTATTTTATTTGGATTTGGATTATATTCATTCCATTTGCTTATGGATTAGGCCAAGATTTAATTTGGTCTTTAAATATTCTTCATTTAACATTTCTTTCTCTATTTTATAAGAATCCATATCTTTTTTTATTTATAAGTCCAAAATTGGTGATTCCAATTTGTAAAATCTTATTTAATATTTATTTATCCTTTTAAATATCTTTAGGATTATTTGCTCACCATTTGGCATGGATTTCTATATAGGTGCTTTATTAGCTTTGGAAATTTAATTCCCTTATCTTATTAAATCCTTAAGATTTTATCTGTGGCTCCAAATTAAGTGAAATCAATTTATATGGTTTTATAATATTTCTATTTGTCATTCTTATTTGTAAATGTTCGTTGACAATTTTTTTATATGGGTCAAATCCATGGTCTTAGAGATATCTTGGAAATGATTTTATTCCATTAGGGTTTTAGGGTTTTGGTTTTTTTTTCCAAGTGTTTAAATTTCAAGATGCATTTATGAAGAATGCATTTCACTTGATTTGAATTTAGTTGGATTCAAACATTACTCAAGTTTGTTCAAGATGGGATTTTAAGTTTCCATTTGGAATCAAAAGTTTCTTTTCACCCTAAATTTCAACAATTATTTATTTTTCACATCACAAAATTTGGAAAATTTTGGGATGTGACAGTGTGGCAAGAACCTTTCTTGTCATTTCCTTATTGAACTCATTCAATATCTCATCTATGTACATTCGGCACAACCATATTAGCGTCTCGATCTATCTATATAGATATTGATGCGAAATATTCGGGTTTTGCCTAAGTCTTTCATCGAGATGAAATTCTTAACATGTGTTAATAAAAGATACATCTTTTCCAATCAACAATATGTATTCCACATAATGTATCAAAAATATTTCTTAGAGCTCCCACTTAATTTCTTGCAAATGCAAGCATCTTCATCGTATCTGATGAATTTAAACTCTTTTAACAGTTTCATCATGGTGAAGATTCCAACTCTGTGATTCTCACTTCAACCATTGAATTTTGCATACGCTTTTAGCATCCTTTGAATTAACAAAACACTTTGGAGCGTGTTATGTACACATCCTAGGTAACAATTCTATTAGAAGAACTTGTTTTGTTTATTCAACTACCACATAACAAAATTATATGTAGTGGTTGCTACATTAATCCGTTTAGACTAAATATCGCTATGAAAGATTAAATCTTGTCATAGTCAACCTTTGAACATTGTTGTGAACTCTTTCCCAACATGTCGACTATTTCATAGATGTGAAACATCCATGTCTATTTCTTTATAGATCCAAACACGACTATAAGGTCTTACACCTTTATAGAGGGTCTTTCAAGTTCAAAGCTTGATTTCTCGTGTATGGAACTATCACGGATTTTATAGCTTCAAGCCATTTGATGGAGTCAGGGACCATCATCGCTTCTTTGCATGTAGTCCGTTCATTATTTCCAAATAATGATTCAACCCTCAAATCTTGGTATTTGATTGTTTACCCGACCTACTTGGTTCAATAGGAACTTTGACCTTCGTAACCATAACCTTTGAGGCACGTGAGCCATGCGCATTGTTGCTGCCTCCGGAACACTTTTCGGTGCTGCGCAACTTTGATCATATAGCTAAGGTTCGGTTAACCTTATCAAAGTTCTATTGTCCTCCCACTTAACTTTTCACGAAAAATTCCTTCTCAAAGAAACTTGACGTTCTAAGCGACAAACATTTTTGTCTTCGGTGTTATGGAGGAATACTCAACGATTATTCAAAATAACATACAACGACATGTTCATCCGACTTTGGTAGTAAACATCTCACTTATGCATAGCATACCAATATTTTAAGAAAGGACAAATTGGGTTTTATCCCAAACCATAACTTTATATGGTATCATTTCAACGGATCATGATGGATCTCTTTTTAGTGGAAAAGCGGTAGTCTCTAAAGATTTTAATCTTTAAAATATAATGTCATTTTTATATATTACACCTTTGATGTTACCATGTCAAACAAGGTTTCATTACATATCTCGAACACTCCATATACTTATGGTGTTTCGGGAAATGCAAATCCATCGAACGATTCCTAGAATCTTAGGTGTTATGCTAAACTTGTAACTCAAATATCTCCCTTTATGATCCTATCATAAATTCTTTATTTTCTAGTTACATTGATTTTTCACTTCATCTTTGAAAGTCTTCGAACTTTTCAAATGTTTAACACTTTATCCACATTAAGTAAATATTCATATATTCACTCAAATTTTCAGAGAAAGCATATGAAGTTGAAATCCATCGCTCTCGACTTCACATAATGGGCTTCATACATCTATATGTATAAGTTCCAATAAGCTAGTCATTCGTTCACTTTTGGCCTATGAACGGAGTTTTAATTATCTCTAAGAAAGTTTCACAAGCGTCATTTGATCAAAATCAAAAGACTCCAAAATTCCATCCACATGAAGTTTCTTCATGTTTTCTTTCCAATATAATTTACACGGCGATGTCACTTCTTAAGTGTTGTTTCAATCAATTGTCTTTCGACATTTTTAGCACTAGTTTTATGGATGTGATTTATCCAACGAGATTTGTAAATCATCCATCTTTTATGGATTACGGCAATTATTTGAACAACCCTTTTGTTCTCATAATACCTGAGCAAAATAACAATTATTGAAACAAATATTGAAGGTCAGTTTTGATTTCAACGAGCAACACAACAACCATTTATTTGTTCTCTATGAACATCATCACATATTATTTTGCTAGTTACTTAGGCCATTTGTAAGATCCCTCCTTTATAAAGGAAAAGGATCCCTGTGATTGCAATGCTAGTCCCTGGATCAATGCTAGCATCCACAGTTTAAGATGAAGTACACAGAAACAAAGGTCATTATTATAGTCATTCCAGAGACAACATAGTCTTTACAACTCCATGGCCACAGGCCTAATACAAGAGTTTACATAAGTAAATAGACAAAAGTCTTCATCTTCATGTGCCACAGGCAAACATGTTGAGTGTAGACTCACGACTCCTAATCCTCATCAGAGTAACCTGCAACATCACAAGTTACAGCCACAGTGGGTCAATACATTGGAATAGTATTGGCAAGTGATACCTTAGTATAATATTGGTGGACTAGATACTATATGCAATTTGGCTAAGTGTAGCTTAGGCTTGCTTTGCTCAAAATAGGTTTTGCCTATTAGTTGAAAACACTAAGTTTTTCTTTGTCAAAACTTTTCCCAAGGAACCACCAATAGACATTGGAGTCCTTCACCCTTGTTCACCCACAAGTTTTACTTAGAAATTGGGATGAGGAGATTCTTGATAGCTTCCATGTCTTGATGCTCAAGTTGTCCTTTTCCAGGGACATGGCTAAGTACTTAGATTCTTCCATCCGCAGAGGTTGTGCACTTTCCCCACAAGCCTTGATTTTCACCAAGACAAGACCTTTCAGAAGCCTTCCCTTAGACCAAATGGACACGCTCCAACCTATCATCCCACTACCACCAACTGTCCAAATGGCTAAGTTATTGCAACCTATATGATCCTGGCAGAGCCCATATTGCCAAGTGGCTGCACTAGAAGCTTCTTAGCATTTGGCCTCTCAAATCCCTTTGTTCCTGGGTGGCTTTCCACAAGTGAGATACACAAGGTAAACCATAGAAATGGGCCTTGTGTAACCACTCAACATAAACCATTCCTTCCATTCCACCCAGGTGTTTCATTTACTTAGTTGTTTTATTAGGCAAAACACAAGTCCAAAGACTTAGAAATATTTTTATCATAGCATGTATATTTCACCACCCTTGGTTGCTACTAGCTAGGCTAAGCATGGCATAGATAAGCATCTTAACTTAGAAATTTCCTAGCAATTCTACAACTACTAGGATTTCCCAACATGGCATATAAGCAAAATATAACATGCAAGACTAGCAAAATATTTCTAATGCTTAGTAGAAAACATAGGGATAAAAATATCATGAAGCACCACTTGCCTTGGTAGTTTGGAGAGTAGCTACACTCCTCACAATCACAATCACTATTGGCACCAAAATCTACACATAAAATCATAGCAACAAATCACATACAAAATATATACAAACAAAAATATATGAATGCATGAAATATGATATGTGATGATTTTTAAAACTCAACAAAGCAAGTGTACAGTACTGGTTCATAAACAAGTTCACAACTTGCCAAACAACATTTATTTAAACCTTAAAACATTTCTCAAACAATTCATATACTCAAAATAGCCCTACACATGTTTCTGTAAATAAAACCATTTTAACATAAGCAAAACATTAAACACATTGCATATTTAGAAAGGACTTGTTCTCCTGATTCCAATGATATAAAATTTGTCAAATTTGAACGTGGGGATCAAAAGTTATAGCTAAAACAAATTCAAACCACTAATAGATTCAAATCCTGTTTTTAAATCTAATCTCTAGCCACGCGTCTTAATCTGATTGGTTCGTACCGGTTCGTGTCGGATCACGCTTCTGAGACGCTGGATCTAACTTAATCGCGCGGCTCATATTGAATCGTACCGCTTCGTCTAGGTTCTAGCGTATCCGCAGGATCTAGATCTAACGGCGCTCAGCACTTGACCATCCAGTGGCGGCGCTGGCGGCAGCGACAGGCGGCGACGCCTCTGTCAGAACTGCTACCGGCGTTCTAGGTCGCGCGGGAGAGGGGGAAGCGGCTTACCAAGCTCGCCGTGCTATGCTGATGCTCAAGGTGGCGATGGCTGGTCAAGGGGCGCGCTGTAGTGGCCGAGGGAGCTCGTCGGAGTTGCTGGCGGCGTCAGATGCTTGCCGTCGAAGACGTTGCCGAGGCTCTGCGTCGACCTAGCACGAGCCAGATGGTTTAGGAGATGCGCAAGGGCCTAGCGATCAAGACAGTACCAAAGGGGAGGCAAGGGGCTGTCTCGTTTTACCTGAATCGCACGTCGGAGTCGAGTAGCGGCTCAGGTGCTCGCGGGTGTGGACGAAGACGTCGTTCTGGGTCACGAGAAAGCAAACAGAGGGCATCAGTGAACGCGCAAGGATGTGCTGGTTACGATGGTTTGAACCAGAGACAGGGGGCGGTCAGTACTCACCGAGATTGGTCGCCGGAGTGCGTCTGTCTGCGGTGGTGCAAGGGCGATTGCGGGCAGCCTGGTGGCAGAGAGGTGGCGCTAGGTGAGGGGAAATGGCCGCGGTGCAGAGGGGGTTATGTAGGAAGAAGGGGAGCGGCGATTAAAAGCAGAATCAATGGCAATTAAGCCAGCAGTGACTACGGCGAGGTAATGGTGGAGCGAGCGTCGCGGCCGCGCGTGATTGACGACGACGACGTGGTCGCAGGGTCCACTTGTTAGCGAGTAAAACAGAGAGGAGGTGGGGTCGTGTGGTCAGTGACCTGGTGGGTTGTCTGCGAGTGAGAGAGAGAGGGGGAACCCGGGTGGGCTGAATCCGTCGTTGGGCTAGATAGGTGGCGCCGGCCCTTTTCTATTTCTTTTCTACTTTTCTTTTTCTGTTTTGATTTTCTGAAATGATTTTCAACTCCAAATCAAATGAGTTTGAATTCAAATCTTCTCTAGTTTTTTTATACTGCAAACCTTGCACTCAAATGTGTGTCAAACACTACTGTTTAATCAAAACACTTTGATCAAATGAAAAATAAAAATAAAACCAAGCCTTTATGTGATATATACAATAGGCATAATATTGGTTTTATTTACTCATTTTGTTTTGAAAACTTTGCTCAAGCTTTTGAAAGTGCCTAAGTTTGAATTTAAACCTTACTGAACAAAACAAGTACTTTTCTCATTGGAAGATAGCACTAAGGCTAGAGCAAACCTACATGAAATAATAAGCATATATGCTTCTGTTTGAAGTGATTTGATTGAAATGAAATTCATATGATCATGGATGCATGGATGATATGCATGAGTTTGAAACATGATTTTAGGGATGTTACAAATCTAACCCCCTTAAGGTGAATATCGCGCTCGAGATTCGGATTGGCTAGCAAATAGGTGAGGGTGGTCTTTCTGAAGATCATCTTCTCTTTCCCATGTTGCTTCCTCTTTGAAATGATGGTTCCACTGAACTTTGCAAAACTTGATAGTCTTAGTCCGTGTGACTCTTTCTGCAGTCTCAAGAATCTTGATAGGTTTCTCCTCATAAGTGAGGTCACTCTCCAACTGAACCTCTTCTAAAGGTATAGTATCCTTCAAAGAAGTTTCTTCCATTTCTAGATGACATTTCTTAAGCCGACTCACATGAAACACATTATGAACAGCTGATAAAGACTCTGGCAATTCTATCTCATATGCTACTTCTCCTTTGCGACTCAGAATCTTGAATGGTCCAACATATCTTGGGTCCAACTTTCCTTTGACTCTGAACCTCTTCACTCCACGAAGTGGTGACACTCTAAGATAAGCTCTATCACCAACTTCGTAGGTGACTTCTCTATGCTTAGGATCTACGTAGCTTTTCTGTCGGGACTGTGTTATCTTCAATCTGTCCTTAACCAACTTGACTTTCTCTTTGGCTTCCTTGATTAGTTCTGGTCCGAACAGACTTCTTTCTCCCACTCCATTCCATAGTAATGGGGTGGTACACTTTCTCCCATAGAGAAATTCAAATGGTGCCATCTCAATACTGGCTTGATAGCTGTTGTTATAAGAAAATTCTACGTAAGGCAGACTTTCATCCCAACTAGCTCCATAGTCTAGGGCACATGCCCTCAACATGTCTTCAAGAACCTGATTAGTCCTTTCTGTCTGTCCATCAGTTTGAGGATGAAAAGCAGTGTTGAATTCCAACCTCGTTCCCAATGACTCATGTAGCTGCCTCCAAAAATAGGAAGTGAATTGAGTTCCCCTATCAGACACAATACTCTTGGGAACTCCATGTAGACATACAATTCTACTCATATAGATTTTGGCCAACTTAGCACTTGTATAGGTTGTCTTCACGGGTATGAAATGAGCCACTTTAGTTAGGCGATCCACTACTACCCAAATAGAATCATATCCGGACCGGGTCCTTGGTAATCCGGTAATGAAATCCATACCAATATTGTCCCACTTCCAATCAGGAATAGGTAGTGGTTGAAGCAAACCTGCTGGTTTCTGATGTTCCGCTTTCACTCTACTACACACATCACATAAAGCAATATGTTCGGCGATGTCCTTCTTGAGATTATTCCACCAAAATATTTCCTTCATATCCATGTACATTTTGGTGTTACCCGGATGAATGGAATACGGTGAGTTGTGTCCTTCTTGTAATATCAGTTTCTGAAGCTCCGGATCTTGTGGAACACAGATACGTTTCCCATGCCATAAAGTACCCTGTTCGTCTTCATGGAATCCTTTGGCTTTTCCTTTGCCAATCTTTTCCTTAATTTCTTCAATTTCCTTATCAATCTTCTGGGCTTCTTTGATCTTGTCCAACAAAGTGGGTTGAACATCCAAAGACATGAGATGTCCTTCAGGCACAATCTCCAATCTGAGATCTCTAAATTGGGCACACAAATCATCTGGCAATTCTCCTTTAGTAAGGCCATTCACAAAAACCTTACGGCTTAGAGCATCTGCTACAACATTTGCTTTACCGGGGTGGTATTGCAAACTTAAGTCATAGTCCTTGATGAGTTCTAGCCAACTTCTTTGTCTCATGTTAATTTCTTTCTGGGTGAAGATATACTTCAAACTCTTGTGATCTGTGAACACTTCACAACGCTTTCCCAGAAGATAATGTCTCCATGTTTTGTGTGCATGGACAATAGAGGCTAACTCTAAATCATGAGTAGGGTAGTTCACTTCATGAGTTTTGAGTTGTCTCGAGGCATAAGCCACAACTTTCCCGTCTTGCATAAGTACTGCACCCAAACCATGATGAGATGCATCACAATATACTTGGAAATCTTTTTCCAAATCTGGCAAACACAAGACTGGTGCTGTCACAAGTCTCTTCTTCAATTCCTGAAAGCTGAGTTCACAACCTTCAGACCAAGCAAATTTCTTGTCTTTCTTTAGCAATTCTGTCATAGGCTTAGCTACCTTGGAGAAATTATCAATGAACCTTCTGTAGTAACCTGCTAAGCCAAGGAAACTACAAACTTTTTTCACTGACTTGGGAGATTCCCATTCAGTTACAGCTAAAACTTTAGCAGGATCAACTGCTACACCATCTCCTGACACAATGTGTCCAAGAAATCCAACTTCATTTAGCCAAAATTCACACTTGCTGAATTTGGCATACAGTTTATGCTCTCTAAGCTTCTCAAGTATCAAACGCAAATGTCCTTCATGCTCTTCTTTGCTCTTGGAGTAGACTAAAATGTCATCGATGAAAACGACAACTAACTTATCAAGGAATTCCATGAACACCTTGGTCATCATATTCATAAAGTATGCTGGAGCATTGGTCAAACCAAATGGCATCACGGTATACTCATACAATCCATACCTTGTGGTGAAAGCTGTCTTAGGTATGTCTTGTTCTCTTATCTTGAGTTGGAAATATCCTGACCGGGGATCAATCTTTGAGAACACACAAGCTCCTTCTAGCTGATCAAACAAGTCATTGATTCTAGGCAAAGGGTATTTGTTCTTGATAGTCACCTCATTGAGTGAACGGTAATCTATGCATAACCTTTGACTTCTATCTTTCTTTTCCACAAACAAAACTGGTGCTCCCCAAGATGAAGAACTTGGTTGAATAAATCCTTTCTGCAACTGTTCTCCAAGTTGTTTCTTGAGTTCTTTCAGTTCATCAACTGACATCTTGTACGGTCTCTTTGCTATTGGTCCAGATCCTGGTAGCAAATCAATAAGGAACTCCACATCTCTATCTGGTGGCATTCCCGGCAATTCTTCCGGAAACACATCCGGGTATTCACTCACAACTGGCACACTGTCTATGCTAACCCCCTTAAGAGAATTTAGCTTACTCCCTTTTGATTCAAAGTTAGACTTGAATCTAATCCGTTTCTTCTCCGGGGTGGTGAGTGCAACAGTACGATTAGCACAATCTAGTACTCCTTCATACTTAGCCATCCAATCTATTCCCAAAATTACATCCAGTCCTTTGGAATCTAGGATTATCAGACTCACTGGAAACTTATGCTTCCCAAACTCTATTACTAGATCCCGGCATCCAAGGCTTACTATCATATCTCCACCTGGAGAACTAACTTTTATTAGACACCCAATGTTTTCAGTTGGAAACCCATTTCTATCAACAAATGCTTTTGATATGAATGAATGCGATGCTCCAGTATCAAAAAGAACAAGTGCTGGAATAGAATTGAGTTTGAACTTACCAGCAACAGCATCAGGCTCTTCATATATTTCCTCCACATTGATGTGGTTCACTTGTCCCTTTTGAAAAGGGTTGGGCTTGTTGGGTCCTTCAACTTTATTTTCTGGGCATTCATTTACATAATGCCCCATCTTCTTGCACTTGAAGCACTCAACCTGACTAATGTCCTTCTTGACAGGCTGGCTTCCACTGCCACTTCCACTACCACTGTGGTGGCTCTTATATCCACCCTTGTGGTTCTTGTACTTTTCATTGTCATGACTATGGTGATGCTTGTTGTCATGATGACGGTTGTGGTTGTGGTGCTTGTTGAATTTCCCATGCTTGTGGGATCCTGAGCTTCCACTATCATCGTAATGGGAACGTTTTTGAGACGATCCCGAGCTGTGCTTGTCCGAGTGCTTTCTCTTCCTGCTCTCAACTTGCTTCATTTTGTTCTCCAAAATAGCAGCCTTGTCACAAAGAGACTGGTATGTGGGAACATATGCCACAGCTAACTGCAGGTTCAGTTCATCATTCAACCCTTCAAGGAACTTTTCCTTCCTCTTAGCATCAGTGTCAACTTCATCCGGTGCATATCGAGCCAGATTGTTGAACTCCTCAATATACTCTGCCACGCTGCGGTGGCGCTGCTTCAGGTTATGAAACTCTTTCTTCTTCAGACTCATCACTCCGGATGAGATGTGAGAAGTACGGAAACCATCTTCGAAGATAACCCATGTCACATCCTCAATAGGAGTGGTGATTTGGAAGTTATCCCACCAAGTAGCTGCTGGTCCTTCTAACAAATGCGCTGCAAATCTGACTTTTTCTGCATCAGTACAACCCACAGTTACCAAGTCCTGCATAACTACCTCTAGTCCTCTCTCCTTGTCATAGTGCATGAGCTTGAAGATGATAGCCTCCTTGGTAGGCTCAGTCTGGCGTCCGGGCTGATTGACCTTGAAACCCCAAAGGTCTTTCCTCTCAAACTTGGTGAGGGGAAGCACCATGATGGTAGGAAGAGGGAGATTGAGCAAACTGGTAAGCTCAATAATACGAGGGCCAAAGCGAGTTCCCTGGAACTCCTCAACAGTGCTAATGGTAACATTAGGCATCTATTTATAAGATAGAAAAAGTTAGAAACAACACAATTTAAGATAAAACACAAGGCAAAGCATCACATGCATATCTTTGGAAATCAAAACACACAAGTCATGGCATACATGAATCCATTACAACATCCAAGGTTCAACTTATTTTTAGCAACATTTGGAAAATAAGGTGATAAGTGGTGGTGCAACTAACGAAGTACGCTTACAATCCTATCTCACTAGATATGTTGGCTAACACAATATTTCTAGAAGCAATCACTCTATCTTGAGCACATGACTCCATCACTAAGTCTATAATGTCTCCTCTTAAGATTTGGTTGGTAGCCTCCAACTCTTGGGTATGTTTCTTCTCTTCCTTTAGGTCATTCTGGATGTTGAGCATTCTGCACTTGACTCTATCACCAAGTTCTTTGATAGTCCTCCAAGCTGCATCCCTTGCTGAATCAAAGAATGTAGTGTGCACCACTGAATTGGTGAACATGCAGAATCCTGATTCCTTGTGGTTGTCTTCCTTGTTTTTATACAAGTGAAGTTGCACCCGCCAGTACTCAACTCCTTCATCCATCACAGGAAAACCTTTGTACACAGCTGCACCATGTATTTCCATTGCAACCATGAGGTCCTTGAGAGCCTTGGGAAACTCTGTCTCACAATCCAAAGTCATTGTCATGAGTGGTCCCTTCCTTACGTCTTTGTTGATGGAGTTCATCTACAAATAGAGATGAGAAAGAAGATTAGAAAAGTTTACGAGAAGAATAGACAAGTGTAGAAGTTGTTGAAAAAATTTCCTAAGTGGTTTCCAATCCTAGGGTCATAATCCTACAGGCAACACAGTGCTCTGATACCATCTGTAAGATCCCTCCTTTATAAAGGAAAAGGATCCATGTGATTGCAATGCTAGTCCCTGGATCAATGCTAGCATCCACAGTTTAAGATGAAGTACACAGAAACAAAGGTCATTATTACAGTCATTCCAGAGACAACATAGTATTTACAACTCCATGGCCACAGGCCTAATACAAGAGTTTACATAAGTAAATAGACAAAAGTCTTCATCTTCATGTGCCACTGGCAAACATGTTGAGTGTAGACTCATGACTCCTAATCCTCATCAGAATAACCTGCAACATCACAAGTTACAGCCACAGTGGGTCAATACATTGGAATAGTATTGGCAAGTGATACCTTAGTATAATATTGGTGGACTAGATACTATATGCAATTTGGCTAAGTGTAGCTTAGGCTTGCTTTTCTCAAAATAGGTTTTGCCTATTAGTTGAAAACACTAAGTTTTTCTTTGTCAAAACTTTTCCCAAGGAACCACCAATAGACATTGGAGTCCTTCACCCTTGTTCACCCACAAGTTTTACTTAGAAATTGGGATGAGGAGATTCTTGATAGCTTCCATGTCTTGATGCTCAAGTTGTCCTTTTCCAGGGACATGGCTAAGTACTTAGATTCTTCCATCCGCAGAGGTTGTGCACTTTCCCCACAAGCCTTGATTTTCACCAAGACAGGACCTTTCAGAAGCCTTCCCTTAGACCAAATGGACGCGCTCCAACCTATAATCCCACTACCACCAACTGTCCAAATGGCTAAGTTATTGCAACCTATATGATCCTGGCAGAGCCCATATTGCCAAGTGGCTGCACTAGAAGCTTCTTAACATTTGGCATCTCAAATCCCTTTATTCCTGGGTGGCTTTCCACAAGTGAGATACACAAGGTAAACCATAGAAATGGGCCTTGTGTAACCACTCAACATAAACCATTCCTTCCATTCCACCCAGGTGTTTCATTTACTTAGTTGTTTTATTAGGCAAAACACAAGTCCAAAGACTTAGAAATATTTTTATCATAGCATGTATATTTCACCACCCTTGGTTGCTACTAGCTAGGCTAAGCATGGCATAGATAAGAATCTTAAGTTAGAAATTTCCTAGCAATTTTACAACTACTAGGATTTCCCAACATGGCATATAAGCAAAATATAACATGCAAGACTAGCAAAATATTTCTAATGCTTAGTAGAAAACATAGGGATAAAAATATCATGAAGCACCACTTGCCTTGGTAGTTTGGAGAGTATATACACTCCTCACAATCACAATCACTATTGGCACCAAAATCTACACATAAAATCATAGCAACAAATCACATACAAAATATATACAAACAAAAATATATGAATGCATGCAATATGATATGTGATGATTTTTAAAACTCAACAAAGCAAGTGTACAGTACTGGTTCATAAACAAGTTCACAAATTGCCAAACAACATTTATTTAAACCTTAAAACATTTCTCAAACAATTCATATACTCAAAATAGCCCTACACATGTTTCTGTAAATAAAACCATTTTAACATAAGCAAAACATTAAACACATTGCATATTTAGAAAGGACTTGTTCTCCTGATTCCAATGATATAAAATTTGTCAAATTTGAACGTGGGGATCAAAAGTTATAGCTAAAACAAATTCAAACCACTAATAGATTCAAATCCTGTTTTTAAATCTAATCTCTAGCCACGCGTCTTAATCTGATTGGTGCGTACCGGTTCGCATCCGATCACGCTTCTGAGCCGCTAGATCTAAATTAATCGCGCGGCTCAGATTGAATCGTACCACTTCGTCTAGGTTCTATCGTATCCACAGGATCTAGATCTAACGGCGCTCATCACTTGACCATCCAGTGGCGGCGCTGGCGGCGGCGATAGGCGGCGACGCCTCTGTCAGAACTACTACCGGCGTTCTAGGTCGCGCAGGAGAGGGGGAAGGGGCTTACCAAGCTCGCCGTGTGATGCTGATGCTCAAGGTGGCGATGGCTGGTCAAGGGGCGCGTTGTAGTGGCCGAGGGAGCTCGTCGGAGTTGCTGGCGGCGTCAGATGCTTGCTGTCGAAGACGTTGCCGAGGCTCTGCATCGACCTAGCACGAGCCAGATGGTTTAGGAGATGCGCAAGGGCCTGGCGATCAATACAGTACCAAAGGGGAGGCAAGGGGCTGTCTCGTTTTACCTGAATCGCACGTCGGAGTCGAGCAGCGGCTCAGGTGCTCGCGGGTGTGGACGAAGACATCGTTTTGGGTCACGAGAAAGCAAACAAAGTGCATTAGTGAACGCGCAAGGACGTGCTGGTTACGATGGTTTGAACAAGAGACAGGGGGCGGTCAGTACTCACCGAGATTGGTCGCCGGAGTGCGTCTGTCTGCGGCGGTGCAAGGGCGATTGCGGGCAGCCTGGTGGCGGAGAGGTGGCGCTACGTGAGGGGAAATGGCCGCGGTGCGGAGGGGGTTATGTAGGCAGAAGGGGAGCGGCGATTAAGCGCAGAATCAATGGCAATTAAGCCCGCGGTGACTGCGGCGAGGTAACGGCGGAGCAAGCGTCGTGGCCACGCGTGATTGACGACGACGACGTGGTCGCAGGGTCCACTTGTCAGCGAGTAAAACAGAGAGGAGGTGGGGTCGTGTGGTCAGTGACCTGGTGGGTTCGTCTGCGAGTGAGAGAGAGAGATGGGGAACCCGGGTGGGCTTAGTGGGCTGAATCCGTCGTTGGGCTAGATAGGTGGCGCCGGCCCTTTTCTATTTCTTTTCTTTTTCTGTTTTGATTTTCTAAAATGATTTTCAACTCCAAATCAAATGAGTTTGAATTCAAATCTTCTCTAGGTTTTTATACTGCAAACCTTGCACTCAAATGTGTGTCAAACACTACTGTTTAATCAAAACACTTTGATCAAATGAAAAATAAAAATAAAACCAAGCCTTTATGTGATATATACAATAGGCATAATATTGGTTTTATTTACTCATTTTGTTTTGAAAACTGTGCTCAAGCTTTTGAAAGTGCCTAAGTTTGAATTCAAACCTTACTGAACAAAACAATTACTCTTCTCATTGGAAGATAGCACTAAGGCTAGAGCAAACCTACATGAAATAATAAGCATATATGCTTCTGTTTTGAAGTGATTGGTTTGAAATGAAATTCATATGATCATGGATGCATGGATGATATGCATGAGTTTGAAACATGATTTTAGGGATGTTACACCATTGTAGTTCATGAATTGTGTTGTTTCGTATGAAGATTCACACCAACAAATCCAGTATCCAATACTTAAGAACCACATTGTTTAGTAAGCAAAGAATACGGCCATAACATGTATATCTTCTATATACCTAAGCTGAAAAATTCTAGTCTTTTCTCTTCTGCCAAATATTTCTTAGATTTCTCTTCCAGTATTTCTTTATCCTTTCAAAAGAATCTATCAACATCATCATTGGTGCCATACTTATTACATAGTCCAAAACATGTATAGTTAAATACCAATGCCTTTGCACTTGCACTTTGAAGTAGATCACCAACGTCAAATGTTTGGTGTTATTTCAAATTCCATTATGTAGTAATTGTAACTACCTCGGTGAATTACGCTCCTAGTTACAAGCCTGGATGAACGGAAATGGTTGAAATAGTACGGTGGGGCCCAAATGCCACTCACAGGTAGACCTTTCGGCCGTCCCAACCATTTCCAAACATCGGGACAAGAACGGGCGGCGTAATCGGCAGGCGAAGGGATCAACTACATACACAAATGAGTATGTATGCATGCCACCATACAACAGTACATCAGAGCCATTCCATCTAAAAAGAAAGGAAATATAGCAACGCCATACGGCAAGATCCAAATGTCCTAGATAGATATAATAGTTTAGGATATCTCCTCATACATCAATCAATAGAGTATCAAGCGAAAGCGGAAGACAAAATCCGAGTACGGATAAGAAGCAAATCGGCATAAGATGCCCCATAAATAAGCAGATCCCGCCCACAGATCTCACGGATCCCCGTTCCCGGAATCTCTACACCGAATGATCGTTGCCCACATCGTCCGTCTCCTCCACCCAGTATCCATCTTGCGAGGGTACCTGTTCATCTGAACCAATAATTTATCGTGTGAGACCCTAGGGGTACTCAGCAAGTCTTTATGCCTCTAAAGGGGACACAACCTGGGGTGACGCAATTGCAGCAGAAGATAAACCCTAGCAATTCTATAGATACTCGCTAACCATCCGCCTAACCAGAGATAGAAGGATGTCCGTGAATTAATAACAACAGTTATAACAGTTATAACGGTAATCTTAACGGATCCATCCTCCTCCTCGCTTACCGACGAGGAAGCGGACGAACAACCCCCAACCGTTGGCAGTTTTATTATCCATTCCGTGAGTGTAGCACTATTTATTAGTCAGGTACCTCGTCTAGTCAAATTAAAAGCGGTACTTTAGTTATGCTTGTCTATGATCGAGAAACTGTGCTCCAAGTCGTCCATAACCGCGGACATGGCTTTCAGAAAGTTTTACCCTGCAGGGGTGCACAAATAGCAACACACACTCGATATGCCTCGGAAAAACCAACTCAAAATCCAACGAGGCAGTCACGACAAAGCGATCACAGGATTCAGAAATATTTCAGGGGGCCACCCCATTGAGCTACCCGCAACGAAGTTAGCTGACTCCGAGACGGTCTCAAGGTTTGCGCCAGTGGCTGTGAATGACTGGGAACCCGAAAATGTGACTGGGCTTGTCGACACCGCGAAAACACTCCGCTTTCCTAAACAGTACAGTGTGCAGTACCTCGCACAATTTAAATAAAGCAGTAAAGCATGGCATAAGTACAGGATAGTAAATAAAACCTCAAACTAGTTTGTGGCCCCAAGAAATAAGAATGAATCAAGCTTTGGCTCAGGGGGGTCCATAAGGCCTCCCGGATGTGGATAGCGCGAATATTCTTGGAACAGGAATCAAGTACTCGGGGTCTTACGGGACACAAGAGAGCCTGAAAAACCAAATAGCGAATATGGCTCACCGATGCCACTTTCATTAGTTATCCCATTACTACTCAGGTTAAGTTGTTTAGGTACTTCATTATCCATCAGACACTCACATACCCTACACATGCTGTTCTACGACTCACATGGCTCAAACAACTCCTGTAGTAATGGCTCATGGGATGGAGGAACAAGCTTCGGTGGGGTTTAAAAGTAAAGGCTATGCAATACTTGGGATTCAATTTAATGCAATCGCGACTCAATGATGCAAGAATAAGATAGAGGCAATAGGTACTATATGTATGCAAGCATGTGGTAGTGCTTGCCTGGCAGCTCAGTTGAAGCAAAGGATGGATCTGGGTAGTGCTCCTGGTTCTCTTGATATATCCCCTGCTCAGCGTCTATTCGAAGAAGAACCAAACAAACAAGGGCCAACATAAATAAAGTGCGCAAGCATATGAATAAAATGCGACAAGCAAACAATCATGCCATGATGAATGATGCACAATTTGCATGGCATTGAAGTAGCATGGCATGGGTGAGGTGTGAGATACAAGATTAAATCATTTTATTGAGTTTTGGGCCCATTTTATACTCATATTAGTTGCTGTATACCATATAATTTCATGATGCATGCTTCAAATCAAACCAAGGAATGCATGAACAGAAAGGTCTCGTCGAGCTAATCATTTTAGACATATCATTTGTTAAAATTGGAATTATAAAACAAAAGTTATTAATTTATTAAAGAAAAGGGGCATTTATTGTAATTTAAATAAACTTGGAATTTTAAATGTTCAAAATATATTTTGGAGGGCATATTTGAATTCCTCATATTTTTCTGATTTGAAAACATATATTATATGTATTATTTGGGTTTATATTTTAAAAGATATTTAAAAACAGAATTATATTTGAATTTGGATTAATTTTGGAAAAGATTTGAATTAAAAACAGATTTCGGAAATACTTTTGTTACCCAGGTTAAGCCAGCCACTGTCACTGTCCAGTGGGCCCTTGCTGACTGGGCGTTCACGGCGCGCAGAAAACGTTTTTCACCGCGGGCTATTCTAGCCGTTGTGACTGACAGGCGGGGCCAGGCGATCGCAGGGCCACACGCGGGCGCGGCCAACGTGTGCCAGACGCATGGGCGATCCAGGCGCGCGGCGGGGGGGGACTGGTCCGTGGTGGCCGTGTGTGCCGGGGGTCTTCTTGCAAAGAGCGCACCGAGGCTGGCAGGTGGGGACGCGGGGCTGCGGGTTGAGGCGGGAAAAAGCCCAGGGGGTTTTCTGCTAAGACGACGACGACGACGGACTGCTGCTGCGCGACGATCTGCAGAGATTAGAGGATATGGCCAGAGTTTGATCGACGATGACGACCGAACGACGGCGTATCTCGCCACGCCGCAAAAACGAAAAACGTCGAGGGAGCGTAGGGCTACAACTTTCGTTTAGCGAGCTCGCACGGAGAAGGGCTGCAGCGCGCGGGGCAGGGCGAGGAACAGAGGCAGACAGAAACTGCTGCAGCTGCTACTGACGCGCAGGGTGCTCGACGCCGAGCGGCGACGTTCTACAGCGAGCGGGGAGTAGGGACCATGTCTAGGAGGTCGAGGAGCTCACCAGGAACTCGTCGGTGCAGCGAGCGGGCTCGGGGTGGCGTGGATCGGCGAGGAGGCAGCAGGCCGGAGGCGTCCTGGTGCTCACGGGCACGGCGGCGGCGGGGCTTCTCCGGCGAGGTCCAGCGTGTCCCGGCGCTTCAGGGCGAAGAAGAGGAAGCAGAGGAAGCTCCTGGCGTTCCTGGTACAGCTTGGCGTGCTCGGGAACGTCTAGAGGGAGAGGTGGCCGAAGCTAGGGTTTGGGGTCGGCATGGGGAGGCCAGGCTGCTTGCGAGGAAGAAGGAGAAGGGGAGGGAGCTTGGGCGCCTTCTAGATGGGATCTGGGTGAGGAGAGGTGAGCTGGGGTGGTTGAGGTGATAAGGGGGAAGAGGGGAGTGGCACATGGGGTGGTGGCCACCTTTAAGCAAAAAGGGAGAAGGGGTGGCTCGGGTTTGGGTGGTAGCTAGGGTTGGGGTGGAGAGAGAGAGGTAGATGGGTCCAGGGTGACCAGGTGGGGCTGGTGGGGCCTTGTGGCAGGGAGAGGGCTAGAGAGAGGAGGGAGGCCGAGAGAGAGAGAGGGTAGCCTCGGGTTAGGGTTTTATCTAGGGGTGTGGTAGATTAGGGTTAGCTTAGATGAGGGAGAGAGAGATGGTTTAGAGAGAGGAGAGATTAGATGGAGGGGTCCTTGACAAGTTCAAGCATGCCCCAAGCAAGCTCCAACAAGATCAAGTCAAGAAAAAAGAGAGAAAAGGAGAAAAGGGGATGATGGCATAGATGGATTTGGTGATAGGGTTTTAAGCAAGATCATCATGGATCAAGCCAAAAGAAAGGATAGAAAAAGAGATGATCCACTCCAAAAACCAAATAAAATCCAAATACTAGAAAAGGTGACACTTGCATGGCCCATGCAAAACATTCAATGCCATGTTGATTCTTGTGAAAACAATATTAATACATGGCATTATTATCATGCATTCCCAAAATTGGAGTAAGGCCCAAGCAAAGGAATTTAGAAAGAATTCCAAGTGTAGTAGATGGAGATGATCACATTGGACTATAATTGGGACTTGCTAGTGTGTATATGCCACTAGGTATTTAATAAGCCCACAAAAATATCCCAACATGATGATAACCCCAAACAAACATATGGAAGCTAGGAAAAAGGTTCCACTCACAAGGCATGCAAAGGTGGCCATGTGGCTCTCATGTTTCAATATTGTGAAAACAACATGATGCTAAGATGAGAGTATGTGGATAAAGAACTGGATCCATCCCAACCCACATGAGCTAGAGGTAAAACCAATAAGTGCCAAGCTCATATTTGGTTGGATGGTGGAATTATAAGGTGGTGAAAGAAAAGGTGGTGGAGTTAATAAGAGATATGCCCCCAACTCAACTTGGGCATTTAAACAACATATCAAGAACCAAATACAATATCAAGAGGCAAATACAATTAATAATGCATATGAGATAAGAACCAAAACAAAAAGGGTTTTATATGATGCTCAAATGCAAGGTGGCATGATGACATGAGCATGATATAATGATGATGCAACAATTATGTATTTGAAGTAGCATCTATATATAGACTAGGCTAGTAGCATTGCAATTGTTAGACAATTGGGATGCTAGAACTCTCCCCCACTAAACAAGAATCTCGCCCCGAGATTCCTAGGAAACGAAAACAACACAAGGATAGGCGGGTGTTCGGAACGAAGGTGACCCTCACGTTCCCAAGATGATGAAGAACGGAAAGGTGCGACCACTACACCTTGCGAAACTTGCTAGACTTGTTGCGAGTCTTGCGTTTGCTTGAGAAACAACGGGTTGGAAGAGCTGAAGGATTGTCGTTAGACAAGAAAGATAGGATGGACATGGCTCCGGTTTTCTCAAGAACATGATAAAAGACTAGAACCACTTGTGAAAGAAGGGACAAGATGATGCATCATGGGTATAGAAAGGCACACCGTTAAGATTAGAGATTTACCGATACTAGAGAGGATGGATCTTTGTGTCGCCGGAAGAAAGGAGCTAGATTGGAGAGGTTTTGAACTACTATGACAATAGCATCGTACCTTCTCTCAGATTTTAGAAATGAATTTTGGAAACACTATTGCCTTCAAACAATAGAGTCCCTTGATATCAACAGAAAGATTTGGTTAGACATCGTCAAATTAGATTCTTCTTGCGCCGGTAGGACCCAAAGGATCACGCAATTGAGGTGCGCGGATATAACTTCCAGAGACGGATGTGAAGCCAGATCATGGTGGAATCCCGAGGATCAAAGAATAGGGAGGATCTGTGGTTTATTGTAGAGATACTTATTGCTTTCTTTAGCCTTGAGGCTAACGCAATAGATTCGCGGCTGATGGCATCAACCATAAATGGCTTTACCACAGGAAAAGAATTGATGAACAAAGAGAGATATAGTTTCCTTTCACCTTGTTTGGGGATGTCGAGCACCAGTAGAAAGACGAGGACAGAAAAGAGTTTGCGTTTGTTTCCACCAGATAATTGAGGATTTTGCTCCGTGTAGAAAGGGTGAGATCACCAACAAGAGATTATTGATTACTTTCTACGAGAGAGCACTCCGGAAAAACAAGGGCGGAAGTAAAAGTATCGAGGGATAAAGGCCACTTCTAACTTCCGTGGAATGAGTGGAATCACATTAATTCACCAATTCAATGTACAAGAGCGAATGATAAGAGTAGTGGTATGGTAGCTACTCCATCCCGCACTCAAAGCATTACTCCGCACATGAATAAGGAAACCATGCAACCCAACTACCGAAACAGACTGAAGGTATTGACAAAGATAACTAATGGAACCCCGTTAGAAAACAAGGATAGATGCAAACGATTCGCCGGATTCATAGATAGATAAAGATGATGATGTTGTCGTCATAACGTAAGTAACCAGCCACCGGAAAGATATGAAGGAAGATCATGGAGACAACTGCAAGATTCCACAGACAAAGAAAAAAAAGATAGCACCACTTGAACAGAAGGATTACGAAAGATCTGAAAAGTCTTCATGGCCTCCGGTGGATTGAGCATAGATGGTAGAGCGATAGGGTTTCACGAGATCACTTGACGAGACTGAGGTGAAAGAACTCCATGTTCTTGAAAAGATTGAGGGAGATTTAGCAGTCTTGGGAAAAACTTTAGCAGAACGACGATGATAACTTGCCAACAAGGAACAACTCCGGATTGGTTGAAGATGGAGGATGGAATTAACAATGGACTTGCTAATTCCAGAATTGAAGAAGACGCACTGGAAGAATAGATTATCTGGTCCTTCGGAAGAAAAGAGATGTCACCTGGTTCACGTTGTCGATTGGGTCACCGGTTACAAAGATAAAGAGATCTTGGTTACGAACCGATGATATAGCTTTGCTTATGGTACGAGCTATCAGAGACGAAAAATATGTGCAGATATGGAGTTGAAAAAGATGTGCAGCATGATAAACAGATGATAGACCGCCGTAGTGCCTTGAGAAACTCCGGATTTCCAAGGATGCTTGAATAAGCACGGATAGGATCACGGTGTACCCAAAATCACAAGAGTATCTTTGGCAATCCGGAGTGGTAGCATTTTCCATATTCCAATCGACACTATCATGAGTGGAATATAGCTATGCCGAGAACCAATTACAATCACCAGCATCGGATCGACACATGTTATGTAATTAGCCCAAGAGAAAAGGAGATGAAAAGAAACTCCAAGATTAAGCGCCGGTGACAAAAGAATGAGTTAGCATGGACATGCTGATAAAAGAGAGATAGATATTGTTTCACACACGACTGAAAAGGAGTGTGGAAACACAGATGGATCAAAGAAAAATTTTCCGCAATTTTCGGCATTAAAATACCGATAGATGCGCAAAATCACTTAGCAGATAGGGATTAGCATCAGATGCCTGCACAGAAGAACACCCTTTAAGAAGATGGCACCGGTTAACAAGGAGTCAGGTAGATCGCGCCGGTTTTCAAAAGCCTGTCGGTATGGAATGTACCAACAGTTGATAACCAAAAGGCCGATAAGATAACAACTTGGGTGCAACAGATAGACAAAGAATTCACACGCACACGCACACACAGATACATAACCTATGGTACTACGGAAACCCAGAACACGTGAATCCTAGTTTGAATTTTAAGAAGAGGATTGAAAACGTTACACTTCCTTACCAGAAAAGGGTGGTGGGTGGGTAAGAAGAAAAGTGGAAGCAGTCCTACTCTCGCGTTTTGTTTTTCCCTAGTATACATAACTTGTTGGAGATATGCCCAAGAGGCAATAATAAAGTGGTTATTATCATATCTTCACACTTATGATAAATGTTTACATACCATGCTATAATTGTATTAAACGGAAACATTAATACTTGTGTGATTTGTAAACTAAAATAAGAGTCCCTAGTAAAGCCTCTTGTTAAACTAGCTTGTTGGTTAATATATGATCATTGTTTCCTGATCATGAACATAGAGATGTTATTAACAACAGGATCATATCGTTAGGAGAATGATGTGATGGACATACTCCTATAGACAAGCGTAGCATAAAGATCAAGTCATTTCAATAGTTCAATTGCTATATGCTTTCTGATACATAGTAACCTAATTCCTTCGACCATGAGATCATGCATATCACCTTTACTGGATGGATGCTTTGATGTCATCAAACACCACACCGTAACAGGGTGGCTATAAAGGTGGCATTGAGTGTTCGGAAAGTATTGGTTGAAACACATGGATCAAGAGTGGGATTTGTCCATCCACATGACGGATAGATATTCTCTGGGCCCTCTCGGTGAAATGTCATCCAATTAGCTTGCAAGCATGTGACTTGGTCACAAGGGATCACATATCACGGGAACGAGAAAAGAGTACTTATCAGTAACGAGGATGAACTAGGTATGCAGAGATACCGACGATCATAACCTTGGATAAGTAACATATCGTGAGACAAAGGGAAATTGGTATCGTATGTAAGTGGTTCATTCGATCGCAAAGTAATCGTAGAAATATGTGGGAGCCATATGAATTTCCAGATTCCTCTATTGGTTATTGTTCGGAGAAGTGTCTCGATCATGTCCGCATAATTCACGAACCGTAGGGAGACACACTTAAGGATTCGACGTTGTTTGAGTAGTTATGGTATTATGAGAAAGAGACCGAATGTTGTTCGGAGTCTCGGATGGGATCCGGGATATCACGAGGTGATCCGGAATGGTCCGGAGAATAAGATTCATATAAGGAAAGTCCCATTTCGGAGTTCGGGAATGATTCCGGTGTTTTCATCGGGGATATTCTAGAAGGTTCCGGATTGTCCGGCACTCCGGGGGGGAAGGGGTACATGAATGTGTCATTACATATTGGAATGATTGCATCATGTACTAAGTGTTCTTGCTGTCCCAAATAAAGGATTAAATTGAATCCTAAATTGAAAAAGTCAAACGGCTAGTTTGAAAGTCAAACGGCAGTTTTTGGGAAGTGGGAGGAGAGGAGGAAACCGACTTGAGGGAGGAGTCCTCCTCCCCAAGCCGGCGCCCCACCTAGGCCGAGTTGGGGAGGGACTCCACTCCCTCCCCTTGGCCGGCCAGCCCCTCCCACCTATATAAGGAGGGGCAGGGCTCCCTCCTAGCACACACAAGTTTCCTATCCTCTAAACTAAACCCTAGATCTAGACCCCGGTTTAGAGCTATTCGGTTTAGAGCCTTCTAATTGGTTTAGAGCCTTCTAATTGGTGTGTCTAATTACTAGACCACTAATAGCCTCTCTCATAAGCTCCACCATACTCGCACCGGCTTAAGGCGAAGCCCTGCGGGATCTCCCCTCTACTTCCGGTACCACGCCGTTGTGCTGCCGGAATCACGAGGAGAGTGCTACAACCTCCGCTGCCTGCTGGAACAAGGGAGAGGAAGGTCTTCGTCGAGTACCGAACGTGTGACCGACTGCGGGAGCGCTGCGGGAACGCGGCGCTGGAAGGATCGTCTACACGATCTTGAGATCGGAAAGAGTACGACTACATCACCCACGAGAATCTGCTCTCGTTAAACACTTTGGAATCTTCGAGGGTGAGTTATTCCATCGACTCGTTGCTACAATCTAGTAGATAGATCTTGGCTTGTTTGTTTGTATGCGATAGAAAATTTTTGTTTTCCATGCTACGAACCCCTACAGTGGTATCAGAGCCGTGTCTATATGTAGATCTGTTGCACGAGTAGAACACAATGGTCATTGTGGGCGTTGATGCTTTTATTGTAGATTGCTTTTTGTGTACTTTGCATCTTGCGGTATGTTGGGATGAAGCGGCCCGGGCTAACCTTACATGACATCGTTCATGAGACTTGCTCCACGCTCGACATGCAACTTGTATTGCATAAGTGGCTTTGCGGGTGCCTGTTTCTCCTAGCATAGTTAAGATCCAATTTACAACGGGTAATCAACAATGCTAGTATCAATGTTGTGGTTCTTGTTCGTAAGTTAGAACGACACTTATTGAAAGCCCCAAGCCACGTAAAATATGCAAAGAAAGTAGAGGCGTCTAACTTTGTTTTGCAGGGGTGTGCAGTGATGTGATATGGCCATGATTGTGATTATATTTGATGTATGCAATGTTCCTTATTGTAAGTTGGCAACCGGCAGGAGCCATATGGTTGTCTTTAATTTCTGTTAAGACCTGCGTGTCTATTCAAAATAGTTGTAATAGTTGAAGCTGGTGGACGACAACCATGCAGAAGCGTCATTGACCTTGATGCTATGCCGGTAATGATGGAGATCATGTTCGTGCTTGAAGATGGAGATCAGAAGCACAAAGAAGAAAGGCCATATCATATCACATATTATGAATTGCATGTGATGTTAATCCTTTATGCATCTTGTATTGCTTTGTAGACGACGGTAGCATTATAAGATGATCCCTCATGCACATAAATTTCAAGTTCTAAAGTGTTCACCCTTAGTATGCACCGTTGCCAAAGCTTGCTGCTTCGAAGCACCACGTGATGATCGGGTGTCTTTGATTCCGCGGGTGAATACAACGTAAGCAAGCCAGATTTGCTTATGCGGTAGCTAAGGTTTGATCTTGACGAGCCTAGCATGTACAGACATGGCCTCAGGAACACGGATTACCGAAAGGTAGAGCATGAGTCATATAGTAGATATGATGAACATGTTGATTGTTCGCCATTGAAGCTATATCAACTCTCGTGATGATCGGTTTTGATGTGGTGGATTTGGTTCGTGTGATCACTAAAACAATGTGAGGGATATTGTTTTGAGTGGGAGTTCACCTAGATTAATTTAATTATTAATTAGAACTCAATTTATCATAAACTAAATCAAAGTGAATTTGCATAGTTGTTGTAGTCATTGGCATCCGTTTATCACCTTGCGCTTAGTTATAATTGAGATGATAGAACTATAAAATTCTGGTTAGTTACTTTACGAACTGGTATCGTATTGTTTTAAGTGTTAATCTAAAGTTTAAAAGTCCTATTGCAAACTTTCAGTAAGTTCCGGTTACTCCATGAAGTTTAATAATTAGTATTAAATCAAGAGTAACAATTCCAAGTGTTAGTATATAAGTATCATGTTTGTATCCATGATTCTTGATATTCAAAGGATTCCCTTAATATCAAGGTTATCTAGGATCTGAAAGAGTTGTTTCAGAAACCATGATGTGTGGAAGATATTGTGATATCTGAAACGAAGTTTTGGTTGCAACATGATAGAGTATAATATGGCAAAAGTCATGTTCTCATATTTGATGAGAATTTGCAAAAAGGTTGGAGACACTTGTTGTCCTAATCCTCCAAAAGGTTTTGGATAGCAACATTATACTCATAATTCATCGTTATAAGCTAAAAGTAGCTTGATCATGGACGATTCCATGATAAGGGTGAATATTTGATGTAGGTAAAATGTTTACTACACCAAGAGATTACTAAACAAAGGAATTTGAAAGAACACCAAATATTTGATGATGGTGATCTACTTCAAAGTGCAAGTCCAAAGACATTGGTATTTAATTATACACGCTTTGGACTATATGTCATATGTATGACTCCACTATTGATATTGATAGATTCTTTCAAATAGAAAAGGAAATATTGAAAGAGAATCTCATAAATATATGGCAGAAAAGAAAAGACTAGAATTGTTCAGTTTAAGTATATAGATGATATACATGTTATGGCTATATTCTTTGCTTATTAAACAATGTGGTTCTCAAGTATTTGATACTGAATTTGTTGGTGTGAATCGTCATACGAAACAACACAATTCATGAACTACAATGGCCTAAGTAACTAGCAAAAGAATATGTGATGATGTTCATCGAGAACAAATAAAGGGTTATTGTGTTGCTCGTTAAACATCAAAGCTTGCCTTCAAAGATTTGTTTTATCAGGTATTATGAGAACAAAAGGGTTGTTCAAATAATTGCCGTAATCCATAAAAGATGGATGATTCACAAATCTCGTTGGAGAAATCACATCCATAAAACTAGTGCTAAAAATGTCGAAAGACAAATTGATTGAAAGATCACTTAGGAAGTGACATCGCCGTTTGAATTATAATGGAAAGAAAACATGAAGAAACTCCATGTTGATGGAATTTTGGAGTCTTCTGATTTTTGATCAAATGACGCTTGTGAAACTTTCCTAGAGATAATTAAAACTTCGTTCATAGGCCAAAAGGGAACGAATGACTAAGCTTATTGGAACTTGTACATATTGTTGTACGAAGTCCGTTATGTGTAGTCAAGAGCGATGGATTTCAACTTCATATGCTTTCTCCGAAAATTTGAGTGAATATATGAATATTTACTTAATAAGGATAAAGTATGAAACACTTGAAAAGTTCAAAGACTTTCAAGATGAAGTGCAAAATCATTGTAACAAGAATATAAACAGTTTATGATAAAAGATCATAAAGGAAAATATTTAAGTTACAAGTTTAGCATAATACCTAAGATTTAAGGAATCGTTCCGTGGATTTGCATTTCCCGAAACACCATAAGAGTATGGAGCGTTCTAGATATGTAATTAAACCTTGTTTGACATGGTAAGATCAAAGGTATAATTCATAAAACTGCCATTGTATTTTAAAGATTAAAAGCTTTAGAGATTACCGTTTTTCCACTGAAAAGAGCTTCATCATAATCCGTTGAAATGACACCATATAAAGTTATGGTTTGGGATAAAACCCAAGTTGTCCTTTCTTAAACATTGGTATGCTATGCATAAGAAAGATGTTTGCAACCAAAGTCGGATGAACCTGTCTTTGTATGTTATTTCGAATAACTGTTAAGTACTCCTCCATAACATCGGAGACAAAAGTGTTTTGTCACTTAAAACGTCAAGTTTCTTTAAGAAGGAATTTTTCGTGAAAAATTAAGTGGGAGGACAATAGAAACTTTGATAAGGTTAAAAGAACCTTAGCTATATGTGCAGAGTTGCGCAGCGCCGAAAAGTGTTTCGGAGGCAGCAACAATGCTCATGGTTCACGTACCTCAAAGGTTGTGGTCACGGAGATCCAAGTTCCTATTGAAACAAGTAGGTCGGATGAACAATCAAATACCAAGATTTGAGGGTTGAATCATTATTTGGGAATAATGAACCGACTACATGCAGAGAAGCGATGATGGGCCCTGACTCCGTTAAATGGCTTGAAGCCGTAAAATCCGTGATAGTTCCATACACGAGAAATCAAGTTTTGAACTTGAAGGACCCTCGAGAAAGGTGTAAGACCTTACAGTTGTGTCTGGATCTATAAAGAAATAGACATGGATGTTTTACATCTATGAAATAGTCGACATGTTGAGAAAGAGTTCACAACAATGTTCAAAGGTTGACTATGACAAGATTTGATCTGTCATAGTGATATTTAGTCTAGACGGATTAATGTAGCAACCACTACATATAATTTGTTATATGGTAGTTGAATAAACAAAACAAATTCTTCTAATAGAATTGTTACCTAGGACATGTGCATAACACGGTCCATAGGGTTTTGTTAATTCAAAGGATGCTAAAAGCATATGCAAACTTCAATGGTTAGAGTGAGCATAGCGGAGTTGGAATCTTCACTATGATGAAACTGTTAAAAGAGTTTAATTTCATCAGAGACAATGAAGATGCTTGCGTTTGCAAGAAATTAAGTGGGAGCGCTAAGACATGTTTCTAATACATTATGTGGAAGACATATTGTTGATTAGAAATAATGTATCTTTTATTAACACATATTAAGAATTTCATCCCGATGAAAGACTTAGGCAAAACCCAAATATTTGGCATCATTAGACGCTAATATGGTTGTGCCAGAAGTACATAGACGAGATATTGAATGAATTCAATATAGAAACTACAAGAAAGGTTCTTGTTGCACAGAAAGGATTGAAAGAGTTCAATGTTGATGATATATTCAAGTATATTGGCACTTGGTAAGTGAAACAAAGATTCAAGTATAGATTGATACTTGATGTATGAAATCACAAAGAGTATTTATATCAATCATACTGTGATATGTACAAATCCAGATATGTCCTATGCTCTAAATGTTGAGAGCATATACCAGAATGATTCGTAAGATGATCATTGGACAATAGTAAGGATATTCTTATGATCTTCTGAAAGAACTAAGAGTATAATATTTGTAGAAGTGACAAATAGATGGTTAGTTCATTGTAAAAGTACTACATTGATACTAGCTTTGTCACAAAGTACAAATTAAGTTTATCTCAATCTAAACTAAGGGTGGCACAATATAATGGAAAGTGAGTTCCATAATGGATTTGGATGATTTCCAAAGTTAAGACATTGTGACAGATACTACAACAAAAGGCTAAGTATATGACTGCTATTATAGCAGCAAAAGAGGGAATTTGTGTCAAGAAGTTTGTTATCAAACTAGGTGTAGTTCACAGTGGGATAATACTATGAAGATATATTGTGCGACAATATTATCAACATGTTTTAACCCCAAAGAGCTAAAGGTCACACCGAAAGACCAAATTTATACAAAGCCATCTCATTAGAGAATGAGTGATGCGTAGAGACGCAAAGACATGCAATTACACACGGACCTGGAAGTGTCAGATCCGGAGATCAGTTGACCACTAGCAATCGTGTACATACAACACTGGAAAGCCATAGGTGTTATATACACAAAGGTTCGAAACTAGATTATTGACTCTAGTGCAAGTGGGAGACTGTTGGAGATATGCCCAAGAGGCAATAATAAAGTGGTTATTATCATATCTTCACACTTATGATAAATGTTTACATACCATGCTATAATTGTATTAAACGGAAACATTAATACTTGTGTGATTTGTAAACTAAAATAAGAGTCCCTAGTAAAGCCTCTTGTTAAACTAGCTTGTTGGTTAATATATGATCATTGTTTCCTGATCATGAACATAGAGATGTTATTAACAACAGGATCATATCGTTAGGAGAATGATGTGATGGACATACTCCTATAGACAAGCGTAGCATAAAGATCAAGTCATTTCAATAGTTCAATTGCTATATGCTTTCTGATACATAGTAACCTAATTCCTTCGACCATGAGATCATGCATATCACCTTTACTGGATGGATGCTTTGATGTCATCAAACACCACACCGTAACAGGGTGGCTATAAAGGTGGCATTGAGTGTTCGGAAAGTATTGGTTGAAACACATGGATCAAGAGTGGGATTTGTCCATCCACATGACGGATAGATATTCTCTGGGCCCTCTCGGTGAAATGTCATCCAATTAGCTTGCAAGCATGTGACTTGGTCACAAGGGATCACATATCACGGGAACGAGAAAAGAGTACTTATCAGTAACGAGGATGAACTAGGTATGCAGAGATACCGACGATCATAACCTTGGATAAGTAACATATCGTGAGACAAAGGGAAATTGGTATCGTATGTAAGTGGTTCATTCGATCGCAAAGTAATCGTAGAAATATGTGGGAGCCATATGAATTTCCAGATTCCTCTATTGGTTATTGTTCGGAGAAGTGTCTCGATCATGTCCGCATAATTCACGAACCGTAGGGAGACACACTTAAGGATTCGACGTTGTTTGAGTAGTTATGGTATTATGAGAAAGAGACCGAATGTTGTTCGGAGTCTCGGATGGGATCCGGGATATCACGAGGTGATCCGGAATGGTCCGGAGAATAAGATTCATATAAGGAAAGTCCCATTTCGGAGTTCGGGAATGATTCCGGTGTTTTCATCGGGGATATTCTAGAAGGTTCCGGATTGTCCGGCACTCCGGGGGGGAAGGGGTACATGAATGTGTCATTACATATTGGAATGATTGCATCATGTACTAAGTGTTCTTGCTGTCCCAAATAAAGGATTAAATTGAATCCTAAATTGAAAAAGTCAAACGGCTAGTTTGAAAGTCAAACGGCAGTTTTTGGGAAGTGGGAGGAGAGGAGGAAACCGACTTGAGGGAGGAGTCCTCCTCCCCAAGCCGGCGCCCCACCTAGGCCGAGTTGGGGAGGGACTCCACTCCCTCCCCTTGGCCGGCCAGCCCCTCCCACCTATATAAGGAGGGGCAGGGCTCCCTCCTAGCACACACAAGTTTCCTATCCTCTAAACTAAACCCTAGATCTAGACCCCGGTTTAGAGCTATTCGGTTTAGAGCCTTCTAATTGGTTTAGAGCCTTCTAATTGGTGTGTCTAATTACTAGACCACTAATAGCCTCTCTCATAAGCTCCACCATACTCGCACCGGCTTAAGGCGAAGCCCTGCGGGATCTCCCCTCTACTTCCGGTACCACGCCGTTGTGCTGCCGGAATCACGAGGAGAGTGCTACAACCTCCGCTGCCTGCTGGAACAAGGGAGAGGAAGGTCTTCGTCGAGTACCGAACGTGTGACCGACTGCGGGAGCGCTGCGGGAACGCGGCGCTGGAAGGATCGTCTACACGATCTTGAGATCGGAAAGAGTACGACTACATCACCCACGAGAATCTGCTCTCGTTAAACACTTTGGAATCTTCGAGGGTGAGTTATTCCATCGACTCGTTGCTACAATCTAGTAGATAGATCTTGGCTTGTTTGTTTGTATGCGATAGAAAATTTTTGTTTTCCATGCTACGAACCCCTACATAACTACCAAAAATATTTGCTAGACAGACAACGACCATTTGGCTGAGACCCTGAAGGTCGGGATGGCTCTGATACCAATTGTAACTACCTCGGTGAATTACGCTCCTAGTTACAAGCCTGGATGAACGGAAATGGTTGAAATAGTACGGTGGGGCCCAAATGCCACTCACAGGTAGACCTTTCGGCCGTCCCAACCATTTCCAAACATCGGGACAAGAACGGGCGGCGTAATCGGCATGCGAAGGGATCAACTACATACACAAATGAGTATGTATGCAAGCCACCATACAACAGTACATCAGAGCCATTCCATCTAAAAGAAAGGAAATATAGCAACGCCATACGGCAAGATCCAAATGTCCTAGATAGATATAATAGTTTAGGATATCTCCTCATACATCAATCAACAGAGTATCAAGCGGAAGCGGAAGACAAAATCCGAGTACGGATAAGAAGCAAATCGGCATAAGATGCCCCATAAATAAGCAGATCCCGCCCACAGATCTCACGGATCCCCGTTCCCGGAATCTCTACACCGAATGATCATTGCCCACATCGTCCGTCTCCTCCACCCAGTATCCATCTTGCGAGGGTACCTGTTCATCTGAACCAATAATTTATCGTGTGAGACCCTAGGGGTACTCAGTAAGTCTTTATGCCTCTAAAGGGGACACAACCTGGGGTGACGCAATTGCAGCAGAAGATAAACCCTAGCAATTCTATAGATACTCGCTAACCATCCGCCTAACCAGAGATAGACGGATGTCCGTGAAATAATAACAACAGTTATAACAGTTATAACGGTAATCTTAACGGATCCATCCTCCTCCTCGCTTACCGACGAGGAAGCGGACGAACAACCCCCAACCGTTGGCAGTTTTATTATCCATTCCGTGAGTGTAGCACTATTTACTAGTCAGGTACCTCATCTAGTCAAATTAAAAGCGGTACTTTAGTTATGCTTGTCTATGATCGAGAAACTGTGCTCCAAGTCGTCCATAACCGCGGACACGGCTTTCAGAAAGTTTTACCCTGCAGGGGTGCACAAATAGCAACACACACTCGATATGCCTCGGAAAAACCAACTCAAATCCCAACGAGGCAGTCACGACAAAGCGATCACAGGATTCAGAAATATTTCAGGGGGCCACCCCATTGAGCTACCCGCAACGAAGTTAGCTGACTCCGAGACGGTCTCAAGGTTTGCGCCAGTGGCTGTGAACGACTGGGAACCCGAAAATGTGACTGGGCTTGTCGACACCGCGAAAACACTCCGCTTTCCTAAACAGTACAGTGTGCAGTACCTCGCACAATTTAAATAAAGCAGTAAAGCATGGCATAAGTACAGGATAGTAAATAAAACCTCAAACTAGTTTGTGGCCCCAAGAAATAAGAATGAATCAAGCTTTGGCTCAGGGGGGTCCATAAGGCCTCCCGGATGTGGATAGCGCGAATATTCTTGGAACAGGAATCAAGTACTCGGGGTCTTACGGGACACAAGTGAGCCTGAAAAACCAAATAGCGAATATGGCTCACCGATGCCACTTTCATTAGTTATCCCATTACTACTCAGGTTAAGTTGTTTAGGTACCTCATTATCCATCAGACACTCACATACCCTACACATGCTGTTCTACGACTCGCATGGCTCAAACAACTCCTGTAGTAATGGCTCATGGGATGGTGGAACAAGCTTCGGTGGGGTTTAAAAGTAAAGGCTATGCAATACTTGGGATTCAATTTAATGCAATCGCGACTCAATGATGCAAGAATAAGATAGAGGCAATAGGTACTATATGTATGCAAGCATGTGGTAGTGCTTGCCTGGCAGCTCAGTTGAAGCAAAGGATGGATCTGGGTAGTGCTCCTGGTTCTCTTGATATATCCCCTGCTCAGCGTCTATTCGAAGAAGAACCAAACAAACAAGGGCCAACATAAATAAAGTGCGCAAGCATATGAATAAAATGCGACAAGCAAACAATCATGCCATGATGAATGATGCACAATTTGCATGGCATTGAAGTAGCATGGCATGGGTGAGGTGTGAGATACAAGATTAAATCATTTTATTGAGTTTTGGGCCCATTTTATACTCATATTAGTTGTTGTATACCATATATTTTCATGATGCATGCTTCAAATCAAACCAAGGAATGCATGAACAGAAAGGTCTCGTCGAGCTAATCATTTTAGACATATCATTTGTTAAAATTGGAATTATAAAACAAAAGTTATTAATTTATTAAAGAAAAGGGGCATTTATTGTAATTTAAATAAACTTGGAATTTTAAATGTTCAAAATATATTTTGGAGGGCATATTTGAATTCCTCATATTTTTATGATTTGAAAACATATATTATATGTATTATTTGGGTTTATATTTTAAAAGATATTTAAAAACAGAATTATATTTGAATTTGGATTAATTTTGGAAAAGATTTGAATTAAAAACAGATTTCGGAAATACTTTTGTTACCCAGGTTAAGCCAGCCACGGTCACTGTCCAGTGGGCCCTTGCTGACTGGGCGTTCACGGCGCGCAGAAAACGTTTTTCACCGCGGGCTATTCTAGCCATTGTGACTGACAGGCGGGGCCAGGCGATCGCAGGGCCACACGCGGGCGCGGCCAACGTGTGCCAGACACGTGGGCGATCCAGGCGCGCGGCGGGGGGGGGGACTGGTCCGTGGTGGCCGTGTGTGCCGCGGGTCTTCTTGCAAAGAGCGCGCCGAGGCTGGCAGGTGGGGACGCGGGGCTGCGGGTTGAGGCGGGAAAAAGCCCAGGGGGTTTTCTGCTAAGACGACGACGACGACGGACTGCTGCTGCGCGACGATCTGCAGAGATCAGAGGATATGGCCGGAGTTTGATCGACGATGACGACCGAACGACGGCGTATCTCGCCACGCCGCAAAAACGAAAAACGTCGAGGGAGCGTAGGGCTACAACTTTCGTTTAGCGAGCTCGCACGGAGAAGGGCTGCAGCGCGCGGGGCAGGGCGAGGAACAGAGGCAGACAGAAACTGCTGCAGCTGCTGCTGACGCGCAGGGTGCTCGACGCCGAGCGGCGACGTTCTACAGCGAGCGGGGAGTAGGGACCATGTCTAGGAGGTCGAGGAGCTCACCAGGAACTCGTCGGTGCAGCGAGCGGGCTCGGGGTGGCGTGGATCGGCGAGGAGGCAGCAGGCCGGAGGCGTCCTGGTGCTCACGGGCACGGCGGCGGCGGGGCTTCTCCGGCGAGGTCCAGCGTGTCCCGGCGCTTCAGGGCGAAGAAGAGGAAGCAGAGGAAGCTCCTGGCGTTCCTGGTACAGCTTGGCGTGCTCGGGAACGTCTAGAGGGAGAGGTGGCCGAAGCTAGGGTTTGGGGTCGGCATGGGGAGGCCAGGCTGCTTGCGAGGAAGAAGGAGAAGGGGAGGGAGCTTGGGCGCCTTCTAGATGGGATCTGGGTGAGGAGAGGTGAGCTGGGGTGGTTGAGGTGATAAGGGGGAAGAGGGGAGTGGCACATGGGGTGGTGGCCACCTTTAAGCAAAAAGGGAGAAGGGGTGGCTCGGGTTTGGGTGGTAGCTAGGGTTGGGGTGGAGAGAGAGAGGTAGATGGGTCCAGGGTGACCAGGTGGGGCTGGTGGGGCCTTGTGGCAGGGAGAGGGCTAGAGAGAGGAGGGAGGCCGAGAGAGAGAGAGGGTAGCCTCGGGTTAGGGTTTTATCTAGGGGTGTGGTAGATTAGGGTTAGCTTAGATGAGGGAGAGAGAGATGGTTTAGAGAGAGGAGAGATTAGATGGAGGGGTCCTTGACAAGTTCAAGCATGCCCCAAGCAAGCTCCAACAAGATCAAGTCAAGAAAAAAGAGAGAAAAGGAGAAAAGGGGATGATGGCATAGATGGATTTGGTGATAGGGTTTTAAGCAAGATCATCATGGATCAAGCCAAAAGAAAGGATAGAAAAAGAGATGATCCACTCCAAAAACCAAATAAAATCCAAATACTAGAAAAGGTGACACTTGCATGGCCCATGCATTGCATTCAATGCCATGTTGATTCTTGTGAAAACAATATTAATACATGGCATTATTATCATGCATTCCCAAAATTGGAGTAAGGCCCAAGCAAAGGAATTTAGAAAGAATTCCAAGTGTAGTAGATGGAGATGATCACATTGGACTATAATTGGGACTTGCTAGTGTGTATATGCCACTAGGTATTTAATAAGCCCACAAAAATATCCCAACATGATGATAACCCCAAACAAACATATGGAAGCTAGGAAAAAGGTTCCACTCACAAGGCATGCAAAGGTGGCCATGTGGCTCTCATGTTTCAATATTGTGAAAACAACATGATGCTAAGATGAGAGTATGTGGATAAAGAATTGGATCCATCCCAACCCACATGAGCTAGAGGTAAAACCAATAAGTGCCAAGCTCATATTTGGTTGGATGGTGGAATTATAAGGTGGTGAAAGAAAAGGTGGTGGAGTTAATAAGAGATATGCCCCCAACTCAACTTGGGCATTTAAACAACATATCAAGAACCAAATACAATATCAAGAGGCAAATACAATTAATAATGCATATGAGATAAGAACCAAAACAAAAAGGGTTTTATATGATGCTCAAATGCAAGGTGGCATGATGACATGAGCATGATATAATGATGATGCAACAATTATGTATTTGAAGTAGCATCTATATATAGACTAGGCTAGTAGCATTGCAATTGTTAGACAATTGGGATGCTACAGTAATCTTTTAGTGTAGTAAACATTTTACCTACATCAAATATTCATCCTTATCATGGAACTATTCATGATCAAGCTGCTTTAGCTTATAACGGTGAATTATGAGTATAATGTTGCTCTCCAAAACCTTTTGGAGGATTAGCACGACCAGCGTCTCCAACCTTTTGCAAATTCTCATCAAATATGAGAACATGACTTTTGCCATATTATACTCTATCATTGCAACCAAAACTTCGTTTCAGATATCACAATATCTTTCACACATGATGGTTTCTAAAACAATTATTTCAGGTCCCCGTTAACCTTGATATTAAAACAATCTTTTGAATATCAAGAATCATGGATACAAACATGATATTTATATACTAACACTGGAATTGTTACTCTTGATTTAATACTAATTATTAAACTTCAAGAAGTAACCAGAACTTACTAAAAGTTTGCAATAGGACTTTTAAACTTTAGATTAACACATCAAAAACAATACGATGCTAGTCCGTAAAGTAACTATCCAGAATTATATAGTTCTATTATCTCAATTATAACTAAGCGGAAGGTGGTAAACTGATGCCAATGTCTACAACAACTATGCAAATTCACTTTGATTTAATTTATGATAAATAGTGTTCAACTTTTAATCATATTATTGTTGAACTCCCACTCAAAACAATATCCCTCACATTGTTTTAGTGATTACATGAACCAAATCTACTACACCAAGTCCGATCATCACGTGACCTGATGTAGTTTCAAAGGCGAACAATCACCATGTTCATCATATCATCTATATGACTCATGCTTTACCTTTCAGCATTCCGTGTTCCGAGACCATGTCTATACATGCTAGGCTCGTCAAGATTTAACCTTACTTTCCGCATGAGAAAATCTGGCTTGCTCCCATTGTATACACTCGTAGAATCTAACACACCCGATCATCACATGGTGCTTCAAAACAACGAGCTTTGTCCACGGTGCCTACTAAGGATGAACACTTTATAACTTGATATTTTGTGAGAGGGATCATCTTATAATGCTACCGTCGCGATCTAAGAAATAAAAGATGCATAAAAGTATTAACATCACATGCAAGTCATAATATGTGATATGATATGGCCTTTCTTCTTGTGCTTCCGATCTCCATCTTCAAGCACGGACATGATCTCCATCATCACCGGCGTGGCGTCAAGGTCAATGGCACTTCTCCATGGTTACAACTACTTTGAATAATATTAACGAAATTTAAAAGTATTAACATCAACTGTTACAACTACTTTGAATAATAGACACGCAGGTCTTAACGAAATTAAAAAGACAACCATAAGGCTCCTGCCGGTTGCCGACTTACAATAAGGATTATTGCATACATCATATATAATCACAATCATGGCCATATCACATCACAGCACACCCCTGCAAAACAAAGTTAGACGTCTCTAATTTTCTTTGCATGTTTTACGTGGTTTGGGGCTTTCAATAAGTGTCATTCTAACTTACGAAAAAGAACCACAACGTTGATACTAGTATTGTCAATCACCCGTTGTAAATTGAATCTTCACTATGTTGGGAGAACCAGGCACCCGCAAAGCCACTTATGCAATACAAGTTGCATGTAAAACGTGCAACAAGTCTCATGAACGATGCCATGTAAGGTTAGCCCAGGCCGCTTCATCCCACCATCTCGCAAGATGCAAAGTACACAAGAAGCAATCGACAACAAAAGCATCAACACCCACAATGACCATTGTGTTCTACTCGTGCAACAAATCTACATATAGACACGGCTTTGATACCACTGTAGGGGTTCGTAGCATGGAAAACAAAAAAATTCTACCGCATGAGCACACAATCAAGATTTAATTTATGACCAAGCCAAGATCTATCTACTAGATCGGTGCAACAAGTTGATAGAATACTAACCCTCAAAGATCCAAAGCGGTTAACGAGAGGAGATTCTCGTGGGTGATGTAGTCGTTAACTTGCCGATCTCAAGATCGCGTAGACGATCCTTCCGGCGCCGCATTCCGGCAGCGCTCCCGCTGTCGGTCACACGTATGGTACTCAATGAATACCTTCCTCTCCCTTGTTCTAGCAGGCAGCGGAGGTTGTAGTTCTCTCCCCGCGATTCCGGCAGCACGACGGCGTGGTGTCGGAAGTAGAGGGGAGATCCCGTAGGGCTTCGCCTAAGCCGAAGCGAGTATGGTGGAGTAGAGTGAGGGCCTCGGCGATCTAGGGTTTCAAGGACCGAAGGGTTTAGAGGTAACGGACGGCTAGGGTTTAGCTAAACGGCGGTTTAGAGGAGATCTAGGGTAGCCACATCTAGAAGGGGGCGGCGGCTGGCCTAGGGTTTATAGGGGGCGCTAGCTAAGGGGGAAAGGTGTAGGGAGAGGGGGCGCCCCTCCCTTCATTTTATAGGTGGGAGGGCAGATAGGGCTAGCCGTGTCCTCCCCAACTCCCTTGCTGGCCAGCGTTTTGGTGGAGGGAAGGGAAACCTTCTCTCCCAAGGTTTCCTTCTCTTCCTCCACTTGGAAACTATTGTCCCGGTTTGACTTCTTCAAACTGGCCCTTTTACTCTCAAACTAGAGTTTGATTTCTCTCTTCCAAGTGTCCATCCAAGTGACCTAGGACATGATGCAACCATTCCAATTTGTCATGACACATCCATATACCCTTCCCCTTCCGGATCGGTGAACCTTTTAGACCCTTCTAGAACATTCCGATGAAAACATCGGAATCGGTCTCTTTACTCACATTCCATATCTACTAAACAACATCAAATCCTTAAGTGTGTTTCCCTACGGTTCGTGAATTATGCATACATGATCGAGACTCTTGTCCGATCAATAACCAATAGAGGAATCTGGAAATTCATATGGCTCCCATATATTTCTACGATTGCTTCGTGATCGAATGAACCATTTACATACGATACCAATTTCCCTTTGTCTCGCGATACTTTACTTATCCGAGGTTTGATCGTCGGTATCTCTGCATACCTAGTTCAACCTCGTTACCGATAAGTACTCTTTTCTCGTTCCCATGATATGTGATCCCTTGTGAGCTAGTCACATGCTTGCAAGATAATTGGATGACATTCCACCGAGAGGGCCCAGAGTATATCTATCCGTCATATGGATGGACAAATCCCACTCTTTATCCATGTGCCTCAACACATACTTTCCGAACACTCAATGCCACCTTTATAACCACCCAGTTATGAAGTGGTGTTTGATGTCATCAAAGCATCCATTCGGTGATGGTGATTAGCATGATCTCATGGTGAAAGGAATTAGTTTACTATGTATCAGAAAGCTTATAGGAAGTGAACTATATTAAATGACTTGATCTTTATGCTATGGTTAACTATAGGAGTATGTCCATCACATCATTCTCCTAATGATATGACCCTGTTGTTAATAACATCTCAATGTTCATGATCAGGAAACCATGATCATATATTAACCAACAAGCTAGTTTAACAATAGGCTTTACTAGGGACTCTTTTATGTTTACAAATCACACAAGTATTAATGTTTCCTGTTAATAAAATTATAGCATGGTATGTAAACATTTATCATAAGCATGAAGATATGATAATAACCTCTTTATTATTGCCTCTTGGGCATATCTCCAACAAAAGTTTCTAGAATAAAATCTCTCTTTTTAGTATCCTCCACTTCTTTAAGTTTAAGAAACATTATTTCCATCATGGAGTTAAGGTTAACAAACCTAGCCTCCAACATGTGAACTAAATAAGCTGCAGCAATTTCATAATTAGGAGCAAGTTCTGCTAAGGATCTATCCTCAATATCCTCATGTTTGCTAATATGATTAAAGAATTCTTCAATATTTTCTTTCCCAATTATAGAGCCACTACCTATTCAAAGGTCTTTCAGGGTGAACTTAGGGATCAACATGGTGAGCTAGAGCAAGGTGACAACTCTAGGAAGAACTAATTTTTTGTGTTTTTGAAAAGAAAAGGCAAACCAAATGAAACTATTTTTTTTATTTTTTGATAAAAAGAAGCAATCAAAACAAAACAAAAGAAACTAAGCAAAACAAAAACAAAGTAAAGAGAATGGTTGTGAAGGACTCCCCTTGTGAAGCTGTCCTTAACTCCCCGGCAACGGCGCCAGAAAAATCCTTGACGTGGCTCAATAGTAGAGCTTCGTCGGGAGACCCCAAGAGGAAGGTACGATGACCACGGCAGTAAGTTTTCCCTCAGTTATGAAACCAATTTTATCGAACCAGTAGGAGCAAGGAAATAACTCCAAGGTGTTGCTAACAACTTGGAATCCTGCACAAACAAACTCAAGACTTTGCCCCAACTTACAGTGAGCTTGTCAATCTCACTGGTTTGCTGAATACAAGGAATTAATGAAGGGAATATGCCCGAGAGGCAATAATAAAGTGGTTATTATCGTATTCCTTATTTATGATAAATGTTTCTTTTACATGCTATAATTGTATTAATACGGAAACGTTAATACATGTGTGTTTAATAAACAAAAAGGAAGTTCCTAGTTATGCCTCTCTTATAAACTAGCTCGTTGATTAACATGATGATCAAAGTTTCCTGATCATGGACATTGGATGTTGTTAATAATGAGGTCACAACATTAGTGTAATGATGTGATGAACATTCATCCGAAGTATAGCATTACGATCAAAGTCATTGAGTTTATATTGCTATAACAACTTACAAAGTGATCCTAATCCTTAGACCATGAGATCATGTCAATCACTAACACCGGAAGAGTTTCTCGATGACATCAAACGTCACACCGTAACTGGGTGATTATAAAGATGGCTTCAAAACTACTAAAGTGTTATGTTGAGACCCATGGATCAAGAGTGTAATTTGTTCATCCCGATGACGAATAGATATACTCTGGGCCCTCTCGGTGATATCACATTGATTAGCTTGCAAGCAAGTGATTTGATCACTAGAATGTTATATCACGGGAACGAGAAAAGAGTGCATGTCGGTAACGAGATCAAACTAGGTATGGAGATACCGATGATCGAATCTTGGACATGTAATATATCGTGAAACAAAGGGATTAAGATACTAGCGTAAAAGGTTCACACGATCACAGAAGTCATCGTTGAATGTGTGGGAGTCAGTATGGATCTCTAGGTCCCGCTACTGATTATTGATCGGAGAAGGGTATCGATCATGTCCGCATTATTCGCGAACCGTAGGGTGACACACTTAAGGGATACCGACACCATTCGGAGAAAATGATATGCCAGAAAAAGAATAACAAGCGTAGGAATTTATTTCACTAGATACCGAAAGGGGTTTTCGGGTGAAATTGCAGAAAGTGTTTCTGCATGTGAAATGAAATACTAGCAAGGGGTTATATGTGAATGTTTGTCATTAAAGTAATTGACAAAATTCTGAATAAATAAAAGGAGTTTTATTTAATGAGAGTTTGCATTAAATTTGGTGGAAATTTAATGAGAATTTTAGTGGGTTTTTGAGTGGAGGGAATTGAAAGGCTTTTATGTGAGTGGAGTGTCCACCCACATGAATGAAAGGAGGGGAGGGGGAAGCCCCATGGCTGGGCGCATGGCCCCTTGGGTGCCCCCTATCCCTATAAAAGGAGCCCCCTCCCTCTCTCTCACTCTCACCTCCTTGTGAAGGATCTCTCTCCCCCCTTTAGAATTCCCCCATGGTCTCGGATCAGCGAGATACATGTTCCCGGTGGCTTTTTCTGGAAGGATTGGTTGCTTCCCCTGCTTCGCTGGAGCGAGGGCACGGAGGTTGTCGGGGTACCCGTACATGTGTGCGATCACGGATGCACCACTGCTTTGAGGTGCTGGACTTGATCGTGCTGGACCGGCTGGACCAGATGGACTTCATCACGATCTTGATATCGGCAAGCGTTCGTCTACATCATCCATGAGTACAACCTCGTTAATGCTCTTCGGTCTTCGAGGGTATGTATTCTATGGATGTATATCCACCCGTTGCTTGTATCTAGTAGATAGATCTTGGTACTTAGTTGTTCCCATCGTAGGAAATTTTTTGTTTTCTATGCTGCAAACCCAACAGTGGTATCAGAGCCGGATATATGCGTAGATGCTTTGCACGGGTAGTACACATATGAGTATGTGGGCGATAATGATCATTTTATTGCTTCTTAGTCGTACTTTGGATATTGGTGGCATAGTGGGATGAAGCGGCCCGGACAAACTTTACATGTCCTCGCACATGAGACCTGTTCCACGCTTGACATGCAACTAGTTTTGCATAAGTGGCTAGCGGGTGTCTGTCTCTCCTACTATAGTCAATATCTAATTTGCAACGATTTGTCAACAATTTGGTTATCCTCGTTGTAAGTTCATGTTCGTAGGTAAGAACGATTCTATCTTCGAAAGCCCTAAGCCACGTAAAACTTGCAATGGATAAATTAGAGGCGTCTAGTTTAGATTGTTGCTGGGCTAGTGTTATGATATGGTGATGTTGTAAGTAGAAGTATGAGATGATACTCTTACAACACACATAATGTGTAAGTTCCATAGACCTTGGCCTTACACATAAAGGTATGATAGTGATCATACCACGGTGCACATGATAGAGATCATATGCGGGGACCATATCATTCCACTATTAAACATGTGATGTTTAATAGCATCTTATATTGCTTGTTTGGCATTTTATTAGCATAATAAGATGATCCCTCATTTAAATATCAAGATAAGAATGTGTTCTTCCTTAAGTATGCACCGACAATGTTTCGTCGCTTCAAGGCATCACGTGATGATCGGGTGTACTTGAATCCACGAGCATATCTCGGGCGTAAGACTGTTACACATGTGAATACTAAGGTTCTTACTTGGCGAGCCTAGCATGTACAGACATGGCCTCGGAACACGGACCTAAAGGTTAAGCATGAGTCATATGTTTTGATATGATGCCCATTTGATGCTCGCCTTTGAAGCTACACCGACTCACGTGATGATCGGACTTGGTGTAGTGGATTTGGTTCATGTAATCACCAAAAAGACACGAGGGATGTCGATTTTGAGTGGGAGTTCATTTCTAATTTGGATTAGTAGAACTCAATTTATCATAAATTAAATCAAAGTGAATTTGCATAATTTGTTGTAGTCATTGGCATTCGTTCACCACCTTATGCATAGTTGTAATTGAGATAATAGAACTATAGAATTCTGGATATATACTTTACGAACTGGTACCGTATTGTGTTGAGTGTCAATCTAAAGTTTAAAGTCTTATTGCAAACTTTCAGAAAACTCTGTTTACTCCGTGAGATTTAATAATTGGTATTAAATCGAGAGTAACAATTCCAGTGTTAGTATCTTAAGTATCATGTTTGCCTCCATGATTCTTGATTGTTTTAATATCAAGTTTATCTAGGAGCTAAAAGAATTGTTTCAGAAACCATCATGTGTGGCAGATATAACGATATCTGAAACAATGTTTCGGTTGCAATATGATAGAGTATAATATATGTTCTCATATTGGATGAGAATTTACAAAGGTTGGAGATGCTAGACATCCTAATCATCCAAAAAGGGTTTTGGAAAGTAATGTTATACTCACGATTCGCCTTTATAAGCTACAGTAGCTTGATTATGAAAGTCGTCATGATAGGGGTGAATAGAAGATGTATGTAAAGTGTTTACTACACTAAAAGATTACTAAAGAATGGATTTTGAAAGAATACCGATCATTTTGATAATGGTGATCTACTTCAAAGTGCAAGTCTAAAGGTATTATTATTTGAATATACACGCTTTGGACTATGTGTCATGTATATGGCGCCACTGTTGATGTTGATAGATTCTTTTAAAAAGAAAGAGGAAATGCTGAAAGAGAATCTATAAAATATATTTGGCAGAAAATAAAAGATTGGAAATATCCAATTTAGGTATATAGATGATATACATGTTATGGTTGTATTCTTTGCTTGTTAAACAATGTGGTTCTTGGGTATTGGATACCGAATTGGTTGGTATGAAATTTCATACGGAACGACGCAATTCATGAACCACAATGGCCTAAGTAACTAGCAAGAGAATATGTGATGATGTTCATCGAAAACAAACAAACCGTTGTTTTGTATTTCTCGTTGACATCAAAGCTTGACTTCAAGATTTGTTTTAATAATTGTTATTTAAATCAATTATTATGAGAACAAAGGTTGTTCAAATAATTACCATATTCCATATTAGATGGATGATTTACAAATCTAGTTGGAGAAATCACATCCATAAAACCTAATGCTAAAATGTCACAAGACAAATGATTGGAAGATCACTTATGAAGTGACATCGCCGTTTAAATTATATTGGAAAGAAAAACATGAAGAATCTCCATTTTCATGGATTTTTGGAGTCTTTGATTTGATCAAGTGACGCTTGTGAGACTTTCCTCGGGATAATTAAAACTTCGTTCAAAGGCCAAAGAAGAACGAACGACTAAATTATTGGAATTTATACATATTGATGTATGTAGTCCATTATGTGTAGTCGTAAGCGATGGGTTTCAACTTCATATGCTTTCTCCGGAATTTTGAGTGAATGTTCACTTAATGAGAAACAAGTATGAAATATTTGAAAATGTTCAAAGACTTTCAAGATGAAGTGAAAATCATTGTGACAAGAAAATAAATGGTTTATGATTTTATCATAAAGGGATTTATTTGAGTTGCAAGTTTAGCAAAACACCTAGATTTACATCTCCCGAAACACCATAGGAGTATGGAGTGTTTGAGATTTATAATGAAACCTTGTTTGACATGGTTGGATCAAAGGTGTTATTTATAAAACTGCCATTATGTTTTAAAAAGATTAAAGCTTTAGAGACTACCGCTTTTACACTGAAAAGAGCTCCATCTTGATCCGTTGAAATGACACCATATGAGTTATGGTTTGGGGTAAAACCCAAGTTGTCATTTCTTAAATTTTGGTATGCTAAACATAAGTAAGTTGTTTACAACCAAAGTCGGATAAGCATGTCTTTGTAGGTTATTTCGAATAACAATTGGGTATTCCTCCATAACACCAAGGACAAAAGGTTTTGTCGCTTGAAATGTGAAGTTTCTTGAAAAAGGAATTTTTCGCAAAAGTTAAGTGGGAGGACAATAGAACTTTGATAAGGTTAACGAACCTTATCTAAATGTGCTGAGTTGCGCAGCGCCGGAAATCGTTCCGAAGGCTGCCATAATGCTCATAGCTTATGTGCCTCAAAGGTTGTGGTCATGGAGATCTAAGTTCCTATTGAACCAAGTAGGTCGGTTAAACAATCAAATGCTAAGATTTGAGAGTAAATCATTATTGTTTGACAATGATGAACCGACTATATGCAAAGAAGCGATGATGGGCCCTGACTCCGTCAAATGGCTTGAAGCCATAAAATCCGTGATAGTTCCATACACGAGAAATCAAGTTTTGAACTTGGAAGACCCTCCGGAAAGGTGTAAAAACCTATCGGTCGTATTTGGATCTATAAAGAAACAGACATGGATGTTTTACATCTATGAAATAGTCGACATGTCGTAAAGTATTTTATGACAATGTTCAAGGAGTTGACTATGACAAGATTGGATCTTTCATAGCGATATTTAGTCTGGACGGATTAAAGTAGCAACCACTACATATAATTTGGTATATGGTAGATGAATAAACAAAACAAAATTCTTCTAATAGAATGGTTACCTAGGACGTGTACATGACACGATCCAAAGGGTTTTGTTAAAATTCAAAGGATGCTAAAAGGGCATGCAAACTTCAATGGTTGAAGTAAGCATCGCGGAGTTGGAATCTTCACCTTAATGAAAAGGAGTTTTCATCAGGAGACGATGAAGATGCCTGCATTCGCAAGAAATTAAGTGGAGCGCTGAGACACATTTCTAATACATTATGTGGATGACATCTTGTTGATTAGAAATGATGTATCTTTTATTGACAAAGGTTAAGAATTTCATTTCGATGAAATACTTAGGCAAAACCCGAATATTTAGCATGAATGTCTATAGTGGATAGACTGTGACGCTAATATGGTTGTGCCAAACGTACATATATGAGATATTGAAGGAGTTCAATATAGAAACGACAAGAAAAGGTTCTTGTCGCATGGAAAAGGAATTGAATCAAGATTCAAGTGTATCGACACTTGATAAGTGAAACAAGATTCAAGTTCTTTGACACTTGATGAGTGAAATCACGAGAATGTTTTGATCAATCATACCATGATATGTACACATCCAGATATGTCCTATGCTCTAAGTGTTATGAGCATATACCAGAATGAATCATAAAATGATCATTGGACTATAGTAAGGATATTCTTATGATCTTTTGGAAGAACTAAGAATATATTTGTGTAGAGGTGACAAACAATTACAAATAGTTCATTGTAAAGCGTTACATTGATACTAGTTTTGTCGCAAGATACAAATTAAGTTTATCTCAATTTAAACTATGAGTGGCACAATGAAATGGAAAGGAGTTTTCATGATGGATTTGGATGTATTCCAAAGTTAAGACATTGTGACGAATACTACAACAAAAGGCTAAGTATATGACTGCTATAGTAGCAGCAAAGGAGGGAATTTGTGTCAAGTAGTTTGAAATCAAACTAAGGTGTTGTTCGCAACGGGCTATGTAACATCCTTAAAATCATCAGTTTCAAAGTTTGCATATCACTCATGCATGCATATAGATTTGAGATCATATTCAAACTCATTTCAGAAAACAGAAGCACATGGTGCTATGATTTTATGTGGACAGATTTAATTCAAATGGCCATAACCATTTGAAAGTTTGAAAGTTTAGGAACTTGGTTGCTTGCCTTCATAGTTGAAAAGTTTGTGTGTAGAATTTAGACCAAAGTTTTCAACTTAGAAATAATTTCAAAACCCCTTTTTCAAACATTTGCAAAATCAGATGCAAAGTCTCTGATTATTGTACCCTAAGCTTGACCCAGCCTATACAAAGCAACCACATGCTTAAAGCCTATATTGGAGACTACTGTACCCTACAAAAACCCCAGAAAAGTTTGAATTCAAAAAGAGTTTGAATTCATATCAAAACCATTCCTGAAAAATCGAAATAGAAAAAGAAAAGAAGCAAACAAATGAAAAAGGCCTAGCGCTACCAATTCAGCCCAGCAGCGAAGCAATCCCAACAAGCCCACCCGGGGCATTTCTTTTCTTCTCTCACGCGCGAGCGCATTCACTCAGCCGCTGACAGCTAGACCCCACGCCCCCTTTGCTTATTTCACTGCCAAGCGGGCCCCATCCACGTCAGCTTCGTCTTCCCCTGATTCCGCGCACGACCTCCGCCGCTGGCCGTTGCAGCACTGATTTCGCGAGATTAATTGGCATTGATATAGCGAGCGTTTCCTGTCGAGCCTCGGGCTATAAGGTCCCCCCCTCCTCGCGACCATTTCCCCCAAATCAATTTCGCCTTCACGCCACCAGGCTGCCCACAACTCGCACGACGCCGCCGCTGTTCCGACGACTGCGCCGACGAATTCCGGTGAGTTACGAGCTCCCCTCTGCCTCTCATTCATGCTAGCTTGTTGAGTGAGTCTATGCGCATCTACTGACACACCCCACTTACCTTCGCATGACCCGTAGCTCCAGCAACGTCGACGACTGGCCACCACCGTCTTCGGCTTCAACTCCGACGACCTCCAGTGGTAAGTCCAGACCGCCCCAAGCCTTGTCTTTCACACACGCGTTTTCTCCGTGATCTTCTGCATCTGACCACACCCTCCGTTTGCCTCCTAGTGATCGACAACGTCGCCTTCGACCTCGAACAGAACCACCTGTCGCCAGACTCTACTCCGACGAGAAATCATCGCCGTGTCAGCACGCCCCTTCGCAAACCAACGCCACCTTGAGCTTCAGCAGCCTCCTGCGGTTCTGGTATGACCCTTCTCCCTCTCGCGGACGACCTGGAACGCTAGCGCCGCCGTAGACTGAGCGCTCCGCCGCTCACTGATGCCGCGCGCCGCCAGGACATGGACGCGTGCTCGAGCACCGTTAGATCTAGATCCAAGCGTTAGGATAGATTCATTTATCAGCGAAGAGGTACGTGTTCAGGGCCGTGCGATTTATTTAGATCCTACGGCTGCAGAGCTCGATCCGGTGCGAACCGGTATGCGCCAGTCATATTGTGACGCGTGGCTAGGGTTAGATCTAAAAACAGAATTCAAAATCAGATTTAGATCAAATTTTCAATTGGCTATAACTTTTGATTCCCACGTTGGAATTTTGCAAACTTTATACCATTGGATTCAGTGAGTCAAGACCTTTCTGAATATCCAATGTGTTTAACAAAATGATTTAGTTAAAATGACTTTTTATGCAGAAACATGTTTGAGGCTATTTTGAGTATAGATTTAGTTTAGTAAATTGTGTTAGTGCCAAATGAGTTTGATTAACAAACCTTGTGTCTTGTTATGCTTCTGTATCATGCATTTGCTTGATAGGGTTTTTTAAAATCATCACTTAGTAATTCTTGCATGCATGCATTCATATTATTTTTTATGGTATATAAATTGTGTGTAATTGTATGCTACAAATTTTGTGTAGATTTTGCTAGTGACTGTGATTGTGAAGAGTGCTACTCTCCCCATTACCAAGGCAAGTGATATTTCATGAATATTTCATTCCTATATTTTGTACTAGCATTATATATTTTACTAAGTCTTGCATGCTACTTTGGCCAAATGCTAAGTGGGAAATCCTATGTAGAGTAGAATGTTAGAATTACTAGGGAACCCTTCCTAAGTTAAGTTACCATGCTATGCTTAGCCTAGCTATTAGCAAACAAGGGTTGGTATAATCTATTCATGCTATATTGACTATATTCTAAGTCATGAGACTTATGTTTTCTTAATAAAACCACTAAATCAATAAACCTCCTGGGTGGAATGGAAAGAATGGTTTGTGTTGAGTGGTTACACAAGGCCATGGATTTGGCTTGTGTATCTCACTTGTGGTATGCCACCCAGGCACAAAGGGATTTGGAGGCCAAGTGTTGAGAAAGCTTACAGTGCAACCACTTGGCAATATGGGCTCTGCCATGATCATATAGGTTGCTAGAACTTAGTCACTTGGACAGTAGGTGGTAGTGGGAATGATAGGTTGGAGCGCGTCCATTTGACTAAGGAAAGGCTTCTGAAAGGTCCTGTCTTGGGAAACCAAGTCTGGTGGGGAAAGTGCACAACCTCTGCAGATGGAAAAACCTAAGTACTTAGCCAAGTCCATGGCAATGGACAACTTGAGCATCAAGACATGGAAGCTACAAGAATCTCATCACTCCAACTTCTAAGTAAAACTTATGGGTGAACAGGGGTGAAGGACCCCAATGTCTATTGGTGGTTTCTTTGGGAAGCTTTTAACAAAGAAAAACTTAGTGATTTCAACTAATAGGAAAAACCTATTTTGAGCAAAGCAAGTCAAGCTACACTTAGCCAAAATGCATATAGTAATATAGCCCACTTAAAAATTTACTAAGGTATCACTTGCCAATACTATTCCAAAGTATTGACCCTCTGTGGTTGTAACTTGTGATGTTGCATGTTACTCCGATGATGAGTAGGAGTCATGAGTCTACACTCAACATGCTTGCCTGTGGCACATGAAGATGAGGACTTATGTTTATTTACTTATTCCATAAACTCTTGTATTAGGCCTTTGGCCCTGAGTTGTAAAATACTATGTTTTATCTCTGGAATGAATGTAATAAACGACCTTTGTATCTGTGTACTTCATCTTAAACTGTGGATTTTAGCATTGATCCAGGGACTAGCATTGCAATCACAGGGATCCTTTTCCTTTACAAAGGAGGGATCTAACAGATGGTATCAGAGCACTGTGTTGCCTGTAGGATTATGACCCTAGAATTGGAAACCACTAAGAATTTTTTTTTCAACTACTTCTACACTTGTCTATTCTTCTCGTAAACTTTTCTAATCTTCTCATTCTCATCTCTATTTGTAGATGAACTCCATCAACGAAGCCGTGAAGAAAGGACCCCTCATGACCATGACCTTGGAGTGTGAAACTGAGTTTCCCAAGATTCTCAAGGACCTCATGGTGGCAATGGAAGCATATGGTGCAGCTGTGTACAAAGGCTTTCCAGTGATGGATGAAGGAGTGGAGTATTGGTGGGTGCAACTTCACTTGTACAAAAACAAGGAAGACAACCACAAAGAAAGGGGATTCTGCATGTACACCAACACGGTGATGCACACCACATTCTTTGAGTCAGCAAGAGAAGCAGCTTGGAGGACCATCAAAGAACTAAGTGCTAGAGTCAAGTGAAGGATGCTCAATCTCCAAAAAGACTTAGAGAAAGAGAAGGAACTTACCCAAGAGTTGGAAGCCACCAACCAAGAATTAAGGGGAGATATTATAGACTTAGTGATGGAATCATGTGAACAAGATAGGTTGGATTGCCTCTAGGAACATTGTGTTAGCCACCAGATCCAGTGAGATAGGATTGTGAGCACACTTCGTTAGTTGGACCACCATCTATCACCTTATTTTCCAAAATGATACCTTAAATAAGTTTGGACCTTGAATGATGTAATGGAATTATGTATGCATGACTTGTGTGATTTTGTGATCCATGGATGTGTATGAGATATTTGTCCTATTTTAAATTGTGTTGTCCTAACTTTTCTATCTTATAAATAGATGCCTATTACCATCAGCACCGTTGAGGAGTTCCAGGGTACACGTTTTGGTCCGCGTATCGTTGAGCTTACCACTTTGCTCAATCTCCCTCTTCCTACCATTATGGTGCACCCACTCACCAAGTTCGAGAGGAAGGACCTCTTGGGCTTCAAGGTGAACCAGCCCGGACGCCAGACAGAGCCTACTACGGAGGCCATCGTCTTCAAGCTTATGCACGATGACAGGGAGAGAGGCATGGAGGTCGTCATGCAGGACCTGATAGGACGTCTGTTAGGCTGTCACTCCCGATAGGTTAGGGGCACCCACTTCCACGTCTTCGGAAGACGTGATGATGATGGAGAGTCCATCGACTTTGAGGACGACTCGAGGGCCGCAGCAGAGCCGATACGTCTCTATCTCCAGGACTTAGAGTCTCTTATTAGGCACGTGGACACGGACAGGACCAACGTCATGCTCAACAATGACGAGCTCCAGGTGCAGCTTCGCGAGAAGGACAAGCTTTTCGCACAACAGGACGAGATAGTCAAGGAAATGGAGGCGAAGTTCGAGACCCAGGACCGCAAGTTCAAGAGTCAGGAGAAACGCGTCCAGGATAGGAACAAGAGGATCCGGGACATGACCGAGGAACTGAAGTCCAAGGATTTCGAGCTAGAGCAGCAGCAGATGGTTATTGAGAGGCTTCGCTCCCAGAAGAGGGCACTCAAGACCAAGATCGAGTCCTTGACCACTACCATTGAGGAGAACAAGACCGCGATGGAGAACGCAGGTCTTACTTTTGTCGAGGAGGAGATTGATGCTGATGAGTAGACTTGACTACTCGGTTATCTTTTATTATCGTACTTGTTATTTGTGAACTTATTATTGGACCATCCGACATGTGGATGGCTTGCCACTTGAGTGTTTTACTTGAGACTTCGTTATCTTGTTGTTGAGTTTTTATCCTTGTGTTGCATGTTATGTGTTTGCTTATGTGATGTAATGTGCATGAATCATGTAAGGGTATCTCATTCTTATCTCTATTTGAACAAACCACAGATGCCTCCCCGTTGCGCAAACCCCAACCCCAACAACATCACCCCGGAAATGCAACAAATGATGAATGCGCAAACACAGCTTATGCAAATGATGACAACATTCATCCAAAACCAGAATAACAACAACAACAACAACAACCCCAACAACAACAACAACAACCCTCCGGGTTTTGATATGCTCACCAGATTTCTGCGCTTGAGGCCAGCTAAGTTCTCAGGGACGACTGATCCCATGGTGGCCAATGATTGGCTATGTTCTGTGAACAAGGACTTAGTGACCGTGGGCTGCACGGATGCTGAAAAGGTCAGATTCGCAGCGCATTTGTTGGAAGGGCCAGCCGCCACTTGGTGGGACAACTTCCAAATCACCACTCCTATTGATGAGGTGACTTGGGCTATCTTTGAAGATGGCTTTCGCACTGCTCACATCTCATTAGGAATGATGAGCCTGAAAAAGAAAGAGTTCCACAATCCGAGGCAGCGCCACCGAAGCATGGCTGAATACATAGAAGAGTTCAACAATCTGGCGCGTTATGCACCGGATGAGGTTGACACAGATGCCAAAAGAAAGGAAAAGTTTCTGGAAGGCTTGAATGATGAGCTGAATCTGCAGCTGTCTGTGGCATATGTTCCAACTTATCAGTCTCTATGTGACAAGGCTGCTATTTTGGAGAATAAAATGAAGCAAGTTGAGAGTAGGAAAAGAAAGCACTCCGACAAGCACAGCTCGGGATCGTCTCACAAACGATCTCATGTTGATGACAGTGGAAGCTCAGGATCCCACAAGCATGGGAAATTCAACAAGCACCACAACCACAACCGTCATGACAACAAGCATCATCGCAGTCATGACAATGATAAGCACAAGAACCACAAGAGTGGACATAAGAGCCACCACAGTGGAAGTGGAAGTGGAAACCAGCCTAAAAAGGACATCAGTCAGGTTGAATGCTTCAAATGCAAGAAGCTGGGGCATTATGCTAACGAGTGCCCTGAGAAGAAAGCTGAAGGACCTAACAAGCCCAATCCTTTTTAGAAAGGATAGGTTAACCACATCAATGTGGAGGAGGTCTATGAGGAGCCTGATGCTGTTGCTGGTAAGTTCAGACTCAATTCAATTCCAGCATTTGTACTCTTTGATACCGGTGCATCTCATTCATTCATATCAAAAGCATTTGTTGATAGAAATGGGTTTGCATCTGAAAACATTGGGTGTCCGATAAGAGTTAATTCTCCGGGAGGAGATATGATAGTAAGTCTTGGATGCCGGGATCTAGTCATAGAGTTTGGAAAATATAAGTTTCCAGTGAACCTGATAATCCTGAATTCCCAAGGATTGGATGTGATTTTGGGAATGGATTGGATGGCTAAGTATGAAGGGGTACTAGATTGTGCAAATCGTACAGTTACACTCACAACCCCTGAAGGAAAGCGAATAAAATTCAAGTCCAACTTTGAATCTAAAGGAAGTAAGCTGAATTCTCTTAAGGGGGTTAGCATGGACACTGTGCCAATTGTGTGTGAGTATCCGGATGTGTTTTCGGAAGAGTTATCGGGAATGCCACCAGATAGAGATGTGGAGTTTATAATAGATTTGGTACCAGGTTCTGGACCAAGAGCAAAGAGACCTTATAAAATGTCAGTGGACGAACTAAAGGAACTCAAGAAACAACTTGGAGAACAATTGCAGAAAGGATTCATCCAGCCAAGTTCTTCATCTTGGGGAGCTCCAGTTTTATTCGTGGAGAAGAAAGATAGAACACAAAGATTATGCATTGATTACCGATCACTCAACGAAGTAACCATCAAAAACAAATATCCTTTGCCCAGAATCAACGACTTGTTTGATCAGCTAGAAGGAGCATGTGTGTTCTCAAAAATTGATCTCCGGTCAGGTTATTTTCAACTCAAGATAAGAGAGCAAGACATACCTAAAACAGCATTCACCACAAGGTATGGATTGTATGAGTACACTGTGATGCCTTTTGGTTTAACCAACGCTCCAGCATACTTCATGAATATGATGAACAAGGTGTTCATGGAATTTCTTGACAAGTTTGTTGTCGTTTTCATCGATGACATCTTAGTCTACTCCAAGAGCAAAGAAGAACATGAAGGGCACTTACGCTTGATACTTGAGAAACTGAGGGAGCATAAACTTTATGCCAAATTCAGCAAGTGCGAGTTCTCGTTAGAGGAAGTTGGTTTTCTTGGTCATGTTATGACAAAGGATGGTGTGGCAGTTGATCCTGCTAAAGTTTCAGCTGTGACTGAATGGGAATCTCCTAAGAACGTAAAAGAGGTTCGTAGTTTCCTTGGCTTAGCAGGTTACTACAGAAGATTTATTGAAAATTTCTCAAAGGTTGCTAAGCCAATGATAGAATTGTTAAAGAAAGACAAGAAGTTTGCTTGGTCTGAAGGTTGTGAACTTAGCTTTCAAGAATTGAAGAAGAGACTTGTGTCAGCACCAGTTCTGTGCCTGCCAGATTTAGAAAAGGATTTCCAAGTGTATTGTGATGCTTCACATCAAGGATTAGGTGTCGTACTTATGCAAGGCGGAAAAGTAGTGGCTTATGCCTCGAGACAACTCAAAACTCATGAAGTAAACTATCCTACTCATGATTTAGAGTTAGCCGCTGTTGTCCATGCACTCAAAACATGGAGACACTACCTTTTGGGAAAGCGTTGTGAAGTATTCACAGATCACAAGAGTTTGAAATATATCTTCACCCAGAAGGAAATCAATATGAGACAAAGGAGATGGATAGAACTTATCAAGGATTACGACTTAAGTTTACAATACCACCCAGGTAAAGCAAATGTTGTAGCAGATGCTCTAAGTCGTAAAGTGTTTGTAAATGGCCTTACCAAAGGTGAATTGCCAGATGACTTGTGTAAACAATTCAAAGAACTCAGATTGGAGATTGTGCCAGAAGGACATCTCATGTCTATGGATGTTCAACCCACTCTGTTGGATAAGATTAAAGAAGCCCAGAAGACTGATAAAGAAATCGAAGAGATTAAGGAAAGGATTAGTCAAGGGAAGGCTAAAAGTTTCCATATAGACAAACAAGGTACTTTATGGCACGGGAAACGTATTTGTGTTCCACAAGATCCGGAGTTGCGAAAACTGATTCTACAAGAAGCCCACAACTCAGCGTATTCTATACACCCGGGAAACACCAAGATGTACATGGATATGAAAGAAAGATTTTGGTGGAACAATCTAAAAAGGGACATCGCCGAACATATTGCTTTGTGTGATGTGTGTAGTAGAGTGAAAGCGGAACACCAGAAACCAGCAGGTTTGCTTCAACCACTGCCTATTCCTGAGTGGAAGTGGGAAAATATTGGTATGGATTTCATTACCGGACTACCAAGGACCAGGTCAGGGTATGATTCCATATGGGTAGTAGTGGATCGCCTAACTAAAGTGGCTCATTTTATACCCGTGAAGACAACCTATACAAGTGCCAAGTTAGCAAAAATCTACATGAGCAGAATTGTATGCCTTCACGGTGTACCTAAGAGTATTGTGTCTGATAGAGGAACTCAGTTCACTTCTCACTTTTGGTGACAGCTTCATGAATCCTTAGGAACGAAGTTGGAATTCAGCACTGCCTTTCATCCTCAAACTGATGGACAAACGGAAAGGACTAATCAAATTCTTGAAGGCATGTTGAGGGCATGTGCCCTAGATTATGGAGCAAGTTGGGATGACAGTCTGCCTTACACAGAGTTCTCTTACAATAACAGTTATCAATCTAGTATTGGGATGGCACCATTTGAGTTTCTGTATGGAAGGAAGTGTACCACCCCATTGCTATGGAATGGTGGGGGAGAAAGAAGTTTATTTGGACCTGATCTTATCAAAGACACCGAAGAGAAGGTCAAATTGATTAGGGACAGGTTGAAGATAGCACAGTCTAGACAGAAAAGCTACGCAGATTCTAAGCGTAGAGAAGTCACCTACGAAGTTGGCGATAGAGCTTATCTTATAGTATCACCACTTCGTGGATTGAAAAGATTTGGAGTCAAAGGAAAGTTGGCACCAAGATATGTTGGGCCATTCAAAATTCTAAGTCGCAAGGGAGAAGTTGCATATGAAGTCGAATTGCCAGAATCTTTGTCAGCTGTCCATAATGTGTTTCATGTGATTCAGCTTAAGAAATGTCACCCAGAAATGGAAGAGTCTTCTTTGAAGGATACCATACCTTTGGAAGAAGTTCAACTAGAAAGTGACCTCACCTATGAAGAAAAGCCTGTCAAAATTCTTGAGACCACAGAAAGAGTCACAAGGACAAAAACTATCAAGTTTTGCAAAGTACAATGGAATCATCATTCCAAACAAGAAGCAACATGGGAAAAAGAAGATGATCTTCGGAAAGACCACCCTCACCTATTTGCTAGCCAATCCGAATCTCGAGGGCGAGATTCATCTTAAGGGGGTTAGATTTGTAACATCCTTAAAATCATCAGTTTCAAAGTTTGCATATCACTCATGCATGCATATAGATTTGAGATCATATTCAAACTCATTTCAGAAAACAGAAGCACATGGTGCTATGATTTTATGTGGACAGATTTAATTCAAATGGCCATCACCATTTGAAAGTTTGAAAGTTTAGGAACTTGGTTGCTTGCCTTCATAGTTGAAAAGTTTGTGTGTAGAATTTAGACCAAAGTTTTCAACTTAGAAATAATTTCAAAACCCCTTTTTCAAACATTTGCAAAATCAGATGCAAAGTCTCTGATTATTGTACGTTAAGCTTGACCCAGCCTATACAAAGCAACCACATGCTTAAAGCCTATATTGGAGACTACTGTACCCTACAAAAACCCCAGAAAAGTTTGAATTCAAAAAGAGTTTGAATTCATATCAAAACCATTCCTGAAAAATCGAAATAGAAAAAGAAAAGAAGCAAACAAATGAAAAAGGCCTAGCGCTACCAATTCAGCCCAGCAGCGAAGCAAGCCCAACAAGCCCACCCGGGGCATTTCTTTTCTTCTCTCATGCGCGAGCACACTCACTCAGCCGCTGACAGCTAGACCCCACGCCCCCTTTGCTTATTTCACTGCCAAGCGGGCCCCGTCCACGTCAGCTTCGTCTTCCCCTGATTCCGCGCACGACCTCTGCCGCTGGCCGTTGCAGCACTGATTTCGCGAGCTTAATTGGCATTGATACAGCGAGTGTTTCCTGTCGAGCCTCGGGCTATAAGATCCCCCCCCTCCTCGCGACCATTTCCCCCAAATCAATTTCGCCTTCACGCCACCAGGCTGCCCACAACTCGCACGACGCCGCCGCTGTTCCGATGACTGCGCCGGCGAATTCCGGTGAGTTACGAGCTCCCCTCTGCCTCTCATTCATGTTATCTTGTTCAGTGAGTCTCTGCGCATCTACTGACACACCCCACTTACCTTCGCATGACCCGTAGCTCCAGCAACGTCGACGACTAGCCACCACCGTCTTCGGCTTCAACTCCGACGACCTCCAGTGGTAAGTCCAGACCGCCCCAAGCCTTGTCTTTCACACACGCGTTTTCTCCGTGATCTTCTGCATCTGACCACACCCTCCGTTTGCCTCCTAGTGATCGACAACGTCGCCTTCGACCTCGAACAGAACCACCTGTCGCCAGACTCTACTCCGACGAGAAATCATCGCCGTGTCAGCACGCCCCTTCGCAAACCAACGCCACCTTGAGCTTCAGCAGCCTCCTGCGGTTCTGGTATGACCCTTCTCCCTCTCGCGGACGACCTGGAACGCTAGCGCCGCCATAGACTGAGTGCTCTGCCGCTCACTGACGCCGCGCGCCCCCAAGACATGGACGCGTGCTCGAGCACCGTTAGATCTAGATCCAAGCGTTAGGATAGATTCATTTATCAGCGAAGAGGTACGCGTTCAGGGCCGTGCGATTTATTTAGATCCTATGGCTGCAGAGCTCGATCCGGTGCGAACCGGTACGCGCCAGTCATATTGCGACGCGTGGCTAGGGTTAGATCTAAAAACAGATTTCAAAATCAGATTTAGATCAAATTTTCAATTGGCTATAACTTTTGATTCCCACGTTGGAATTTTGCAAACTTTATACCGTTGGATTCAGTGAGTCAAGACCTTTCTGAATATCCAATGTATTTAACAAAATGATTTAGTTAAAATGACGTTTTATGCAGAAACATGTTTGAGGCTATTTTGAGTATAGATTTAGTTTAGTAAATTGTGTTAGTGCCAAATGAGTTTGATTAACAAACCTTGTGTCTTGTTATGCTTCTGTATCATGCATTTCATTGATAGGGTTTTTCAAAATCATCACTTAGTAATTCTTGCATGCATGCATTCATATTATTTTTGATGGTATATAAATTGTGTGTAATTGTATGCTACAAATTTTGTGTAGATTTTGCTAGTGACTGTGATTGTGAAGAGTGCTACTCTCCCCATTACCAAGGCAAGTGATATTTCATGAATATTTCATTCCTATATTTTGTACTAGCATTAGAGATTTTACTAAGTCTTGCATGCTACTTTGGCCAAATGCTAAGTGGGAAATCCTATGTAGAGTAGAATGTTAGAATTGCTAGGGAACCCTTCCTAAGTTAAGTTACCATGCTATGCTTAGCCTAGCTATTAGCAAACAAGGGTTGGTATAATCTATTCATGCTATATTGACTATATTCTAAGTCATGAGACTTATGTTTTCTTAATAAAACCACTAAATCAATAAACCTCCTGGGTGGAATGGAAAGAATGGTTTGTGTTGAGTGGTTACACAAGGCCATGGATTTGGCTTGTGTATCTCACTTGTGGTATGCCACCCAGGCACAAAGGGATTTGGAGGCCAAGTGTTGAGAAAGCTTACAGTGCAACCACTTGGCAATATGGGCTCTGCCATGATCATATAGGTTGCTAGAACTTAGTCACTTGGACAGTAGGTGGTAGTGGGAATGATAGGTTGGAGCGCGTCCATTTGACTAAGGAAAGGCTTATGAAAGGTCCTGTCTTGGGAAACCAAGTCTGGTGGGGAAAGTGCACAACCTCTGCAGATGGAAAAACCTAAGTACTTAGCCAAGTCCATGGCAATGGACAACTTGAGCATCAAGACATGGAAGCTACAAGAATCTCATCACTCCAACTTCTAAGTAAAACTTATGGGTGAACCATGGGTGAAGGACCCCAATGTCTATTGGTGGTTTCTTTGGGAAGCTTTTGACAAAGAAAAACTTAGTGATTTCAACTAATAGGAAAAACCTATTTTGAGGAAAGCAAGCCAAGCTACACTTAGCCAAAATGCATATAGTAATATAGCCCACTTAAAAATTTACTAAGGTATCACTTGCCAATACTATTCCAAAGTATTGACCCTCTGTGGCTGTAACTTGTGATGTTGCAGGTTACTCCGATGATGAGTAGGAGTCATGAGTCTACACTCAACATGCTTGCCTGTGGCACATGAAGATGAGGACTTATGTTTATTTACTTATTCCATAAACTCTTGTATTAGGCCTTTAGCCCTGAGTTGTAAAAGACTATGTTTTATCTCTGGAATGAATGTAATAAACGACCTTTGTATCTGTGTACTTCATCTTAAACTGTGGATGCTAGCATTGATCCAGGGACTAGCATTGCAATCACAGGGATCCTTTTCCTTTACAAAGGAGGGATCTAACAGGCTAACACTAAAGATATATTGTATATAGTATCGACATGGTTTAACCCCAAGGAACTAAAGGTCTCACCAAAAGACCAAATTTATACAATGCCATCTCATTGGAGAATGAGTGATGCGTGGAGACGCAAAGACATGCAAATACACACGGACCTGAAAGCATCAGATCCGTAGATTATGTTAACCACTTGTAGTTGCGTATATGGAACACCAGAAAGCCATAGGTGTTCGATACGCAAAGTTTTTCAAACTAGATTATTGTCTCTAGTGCAAGTGGGAGACTGAAGGGAATATGCCCGAGAGGCAATAATAAAGTGGTTATTATCGTATTCCTTATTTATGATAAATGTTTATTTTACATGCTATAATTGTATTAATACGGAAACGTTAATACATGTGTGTTTAATAAACAAAAATGAAGTTCCTAGTTATGCCTCTCTTATAAACTAGCTCGTTGATTAACATGATGATCAAAGGTTCCTGATCATGGACATTGGATGTTGTTAATAACAAGGTCACAACATTAGTGTAATGATGTGATGAACATTCATCCGAAGTATAGCATTACGATCAAAGTCATTGAGTTTATATTGCTATAACAACTTACGAAGTGATCCTAATCCTTAGACCATGAGATCATGTCAATCACTAACACCGGAAGAGTTTCTCGATGACATCAAACGTCACACCATAACTGGGTGATTATAAAGATGTCTTCAAAACTACTAAAGTGTTATGTTGAGACCCATGGATCAAGAGTGGAATTTGTTCATCCCGATGACGGATAGATATACTATGGGCCCTCTCGGTGATATCACATTGATTAGCTTGCAAGCAAGTGATTTGATCACTAGAATGTTATATCACGGGAACGAGAAAAGAGTGCATGTCGGTAACGAGATCAAACTAGGTATGGAGATACCGATGATCGAATCTCGGACATGTAATATATCGTGAAACAAAGGGATTAAGATACTAGCGTAAAAGGTTCACACGATCACAGAAGTCATCGTTGAATGTGTGGGAGTCAGTATGGATCTCCAGGTCCCGCTACTGATTATTGATCGGAGAAGGGTCTCGATCATGTCCGCATTATTCGCGAACCGTAGGGTGACACACTTAAGGGATACCGACACCATTCGGAGCAAATGATATGCCAGAAAAAGAATAACAAGCGCAGGAATTTATTTCACTAGATACCGAAACGGGTTTTCGGGTGAAATTGCAGAAAGTGTTTCTGCATGTGAAATGAAATACTAGCAAGGGGTTATATGTGAATGTTTGTCATTAAAGTAATTGACAAAATTCTGAATAAATAAAAGGAGTTTTATTTAATGAGAGTTTGCATTAAATATGGTGGAAATTTAATGAGAATTTGAGTGGGTTTTTGAGTGGAGGGAATTGAAAGGCTTTTATGTGAGTGGAGTGTCCACCCACATGAATGAAAGGAGGGGAGGGGGAAGCCCCATGGCTGGGCGCATGGCCCCTTGGGTGCCCCCCTCTCCCTATAAAAGTAGCCCCCCTCCCTCTCTCTCATTCACACCTCCTCGCGAAGGATCTCTCTCCCCCTTTAGAATTCCCCCATGGTCTCGGATCAGCGAGATACATGTTCCCGATGGATTTTTCTAGAAGGATTTGTTGCTTTCGCTGCTTCGCTGGAGAGAGGGCGCGGAGGTTGTCGGGGTACCCGTACGTGTGTGCGATCAAGGATGCACCACTGCTTTGAGGTGCTGGACTTGATCGTGCTGGACCGGCTGGACCAGATGGACTTCATCATGATCTTGAGATCGGCAAGCGTTCGTCTACATCATCCATAAGTACAACCTCGTTAACGCTATTCGGTCTTCGAGGGTATGTATTCTATGGATGTATATCCACCCGTTGCTTGTATCTAGTAGATAGATCTTGGTACTTAGTTGTTCCCATCGTAGGAAATTTTTTGTTTTCTATGCTGCGAACCCAACAATTAAACGTATGGTATGGAAGGTAGTGATTGCTTGCAGAAAGTAAACAGTAAGAGTAGATGATGTAACAATGGTAAAGATTGGACCGGGGTCCATAGTTCACTAGAGGTGTTCTCCTTAAGATAAATAACATAACATGCTGGGTAAACAAATTATAGCGGGGCAATTGATAGGAACTGAGCAAGGCATAACAATGCAAATACTAGACATTCATGATCCTATAATATTTGATTGAGCATTACAACAATATACATAGACCGCCATCCAACTGCATCTATGACTAGTAATGCACCTTCAGGTTATCATCCGAAACCCCTCTAGTATTAAGTTGCAAGCAACGGATAACTGCATTAAGCAATGTGTGTAAAGTAAACAATACAATTTTTCCATGAACAAGAGATTGTTGTTTTCTCCCTAGTGACAACAACACATCTACAACCTTAGAGATTTCTGTCACTTCCCCAGATTCAATAGAGGCATGAACGCACTTTCGAGCATAAATACTCCCTCTTGGAGTCACTAGCATCTACTTGGCCAAGATAGATACTAGAAACGGAGAGCATGCAAGATCTCAAACAACACAGACATGATAGAATCAATAATCAATAAGACATGATAGAATGAATTATCAATCTGGCATAGTAATCTCAATATCCATCGGATCCCCGCAAACACAGCATGCATGATTAAAAATAGATGATCTTGATCATGGACGGAGCTCACAAGATCTAAAAATGATAGCACAAGGAAGGAGAAACAACCATCTAGCTACTGTATGGACCCATAGTCCAAGGTGGAACTACTCACGCATCATACCGGAGGCTGGCATGGTGATGAGTAAGGCCTCCGAGATGATCTCTCCCCTCTGGCAGGGTGCCGGGAAGAGCTTCAGATCCCCTGGTCTAGGGACGATGGCGGCGGTGGCTATAGACTGTTTCGTGGATATCTGATCGGGTACTTAGGGTTTTGGCATCGGGGGGTTTATGTATGCGAAGAGGCGAGGCAGGAGGGAGGCTAGGGAACCCACACCATAGGGCGACGGGACCTAGGGTGGCCCCGCACGGCCCTAGGGTGTGGCGGCCCTGTGGCGCCCCTCCGTCTCTCCTCCGGATTCCGTGTTCTCCTCGTTGAAATATTGAATTTGGCTTTTGTACCGTCCAATTGCGAGAATATTTCCTTACTAGCTTTTCTGAAACCAAAAATAGCAGAAAACAGACAACTTGCACTATGACATCCTGTTAATAGGTTAGTCCCAGAAAATGTATAAAAATACCTCAAAGTGTAGACAAAGCATAGCAAAGTTGATACTAAACAAGCATGGCACATCAAAAAATATAGATACGTTTACGATGTATCAATAATCATTGTACACATCACCAGATTTCTTCCCAGAAGTACACCGTTTGCCATAAAAGTCACCCTGAAACGACTGCATGGTTCCTAGCATGGACTACATAGAATAGAAAAAATCAGGGTCGGACTGTCCGATGTTGGAGGGTCGGACTGTCCCGGTCGGCCGGATACTCCGGAGGAAACCATCGGACAATCTGGTGCACGGATATCGAGATCCGATCTACAACGCCAGGACTCTCTCTCTCTCTCTATGTCTGTCTCTCTCTTATCCGCTCTGCCAAGCAATTGGCCCACCACAACACAATCTCTCTGCCAATCAACAAAATCTCATCGTGAGCAACACTGGAATCTGATACCACATGATAAGGATCACGCCGATGATCCTATGAGTTTTGTCTCATTCTTTCACAGTGAGTCAACCAGGTAGTAATCCTTCCAACACCGCTAATGGACGTAACCTGAAGAAGAGGAATCAATCTAGCAAGCAACATATTAATAAACAACATGCCTTAAACCACATCTTGATAATCCTTGATGACGCAAGAACCCTCACAACAATCTTCATTGGATAACATGGCAGCGCCGTTTCCCCGGAGGGATGATACATGGTGGAACACCACGCGATAGTTTTAGACTAAACAACTGAGCTCAAAAGTTAACCCTAACCCTAGATTTATCGACTCTTTGTATAACCACTTGGACAGGCCCAAACCGCAACCTAACCTTATTGGACTCAAACTGGACACATACAAACTCTAGCAGATACGTCCGGATTAGACGAAACCTTGTAGGCCGGACATTCTATTGTAGATGGGCTGGACACTCCGGTAGGCCAGACATTCTGGGTGATTCACACTGGACAGTCCGGTCCTGATGGAAACTTTTGAGTTTCCGATTGGATTCTGGGAGGCTTCCGATTTGACCTTCTGAATGGCTGCCACCTCAACGCGTCTTGGGTAGGCTAGACATTCCGGCTGGCTTCGGCCGGACACTCTGGTCTTTGCAGGAATCTCCACGTCCTTCTTGATGATCTTGTTATCGTACCTTGCCCCTACCTCTCGCTCCTCTCTCGCGCATATCGTGCCCAGATCACAATGAACCACAACGAATCCGGTCGCCGCCTGTGGTGGGCGAACCGGACTATCATCAGCGTGATGTGCTACATCGTGCAAGGAGATCATCCTCGCCTATGGTGCCTGCACCCGCCGCTGAGTCATAAGAAGGGTGGCGGTGGTGAAGGCCGGGGGCATATCGGCATCGTCATCCGGGAGCCCCGTCCCCCACGCATCATGAATCTGAGGCCGGAGTGGCAGGTGCCCCTGGAATATTCTATGGCTAGGCTGAGAGTCCAGCCGCATGCGCCTATCAATGATGATGATGACGAAGACGAAGACGTTCGTGAAATTGTGTACTATAGGGCTAGATATGAGCATGACTAAAGGGGGCCTTTAGTCATGATTCCATAGTCCTGGTTTTTTAATATTAATAAATGTCTTCAGTGTTAGTCCCGGTTTGTGGCTAGACCGGGACTAAATGGGGGCTTTAGTCCCATTCCGTAGTCCCTGTTAAGAAATCAGGACTAATGGACCTTTTCCTACAATGACTTTGTGACACCCTAGGGATTAGGGCTAGACAAATCTCAGACCTTTGTCTGATATAAGCCTAACCTAAATCTCGAAAGCATACAAAGGGAGAATAGATAACACAACAGTGACCCTAAAAAATTATTACAGCGAGCTCATAACTGAGCAAAGAACCAAAATATTATAAGCAGAGGTCACTGACCACAATCATCAAACAACAGAAGGCATATTATGCTATTAAGTATAGCAAACTTAACAAATGGCCTAAGAGGCTTGAAGCATAACAATGACATCCAATCCATAGATTCCAGTCTACCGACCGGGAACCCCAAGCTACTCGTCAATGTTGATGCCGTAAAGAACTCATCTTCTAAGGTAACACTTACTCTGCTGCAAAAGTATCAACAAAGCAAGGGTGAGTACAGGGTGTACTCCGCAAGACTTATGGCTAGTGGAGTTATTTTGCATAAAGCCATCTTTGTTTGTAAGATAAGAGGGAGAAGAATCTCGACTAATCAGAATATTTTAAAAGGGGATAAGAGAGCGGTATCTCTAGCTTTAATCATCTTTTGATATCCACCAAATCTTTATCAGCTGAACCTACCAACTAGGATCACCCCCTCGATCCCTGAGGAAGCATCCTTAAGCACACATTACTTACCAAGTTTTACAATTAGGTTCAAGTTCTCTATGATCTAAGAATCCGTTCCCAAGTCTTCCATAACCGTGGACACGTCTTTTCGAAAAGATTAATACCCTACAGGGGTGTACAACTTTACCCACATGTACCAACCGATTCTTAGTGTCAGTTAACATTATCCATCTTCCTTGGAAGGCCGACAGAGAGTGGTTGACCACAACGTTTACCTTGCTTTCACCGAGACCATGAGTCACGCACTAGGGATATGCCGCCGTAATGGATCGAGTCCCGAAGCCGGTCCCTAATGATGTGCATAGGGTTCAAGATTACGGAGTTCGTGCCTCTCTTATTCCTGGCCACACTTACCTACCTGTTATGAATGCACCTCCTTCGAGAAAAAACAGAATCCGTATGTCAAATGGAAAGCCCGAACTATGTGACTCATGGAATCTACTAGGCAAGTTAATTGGCGAGGGGGTTTCCAGTCCCCCGTGTGTCTATATGCTCATCTTGGTTCAAGAGGCAAGAACTCAGGTCCTAGTAGTGACAAGTATGGGACTACAAAAACCACAACACACCATGGCCTCCCATACAAGACTTAGCACGTTTAATCTTCATCTCTGATCATATCACGTGATCCTGTCATACTAGGTTCATTTGCATCTCTGATTCATCAACCGGATGGACCACTGATAACAGTTAAACATGGCTAAGCGCAACAGACAATATCTCTAGCAACTCTTCACAAGCCAAACCGTAGTTATTCTAGGAGAAGTGGATAAGGGAATATAGGCTACAAAGGGAACATGCATCAGATATGATTATTCTATCTATTGATGAAAGACTTTAAAATCGCATGCACATGGCAAGAATTGAAATGCTTGAAATCATAGGATTATATCATGTGTGGGGCTTCGCTTTCCTTTTCCAGTAGATAACCAGAAAGTAGAGCTTCGGACATCTGGTACTTGAATTGATTGCAGTTGATCAAGTATTGTTCGTCGATCTTTGATGGTCTTGATCTTGGTCTTCGATCTTGATCTTGATATCGTATTCTACAGGGAAGAACCAAACACCAGAAAGGAAGGGAAACAATCAACACATGGCATCAATGTAATGCTCAAACAAGAATGATGATATGACAAGTTAAATAGTATTGAAATGAAACCCTAAAACATGCTCGGTCATTTTAATCAGGGTCTGAGGGGTGCGAAACCTAATTCAGGGAAACCTTAGAGGCATATGAGAGGGGTTATATTGTTGTTCTAATTATACTTGTAATGGAAGTTGCTTATCAATGCATGATTATAGCTTAAAGAGGTAGATCTCATTTTCTGAACATTTTGATATATTATACATAATTTTCTGACTTATGGATTAAATGTTATGGAATTTGCAAAATTAAAACAATTTCTGAAATTATTAAACCATTTAAAATGGATTACTGCATCGTGTTGACGTCATTACACAGCCATAAACTTTTGTTACCACACTAATCCTACCCACAAACAATGACAGAGGGGGCCCAGTCCACGGTGGGTCAACCCGAAGGCCACGTGGGAGCCACGTCGGACTTGCTGGTGGTGCACGACATGCGGTGGTCGTCGCCGACTACACAGGCCATCCCATCACACGCGGTTGGGGTGCTTTGGAAAGAGCTCGGCAAGGTGAACCACGTAGAGGTGGCGCCATCCCTGTATGGTCACTAGAGGTGTGACTGCGACAGCGGTCTGCGGTGGCGAGCGGCGACGTGAGACGCAAGGTTGCTACAGGCCACGCTAGGGAGCATGGGAGGGATGTGGAGACGTAGAAGCTCACCGTGAAGCTAGCGGTGCGGTAGGGGAGGCGAGAGGTAGGCCGGAGAAGAAGATATGGCGGTGGCGGAACTCATCGGGGTCAGGGAAGATGCAGTCGAGGCGAAGGGGGGTACAAGCCGGCTTGGGCTGCACATGGGCCGGCTGTTGGGCTGCAAACAGTTGCGTTGCAGCAGAGAGGAGAGGAAGAAAGGATCTAGCCTGCGTCCCAGTAGGGTTAGGGGAAAGGTTTTCTTCTAAAATCTTTTCTCTTTTCTCTTTTCTCAAATTCTATTTATATTTTTCAAAATAGATCTGTTTTGTATTATTTAAAATAGTGAACATGTTCAAAATATTTTGAAATACACATGGCCCTCCTTAATATATTAAAAGATCCATGTAGGATTATTTTTGAAGCATTGGTAGCATTTCCCAATGCATTACTTAGAGAGGGAAATAACAAAGTAGGTTTTTAGGGTTTTGTTTTTCCAAACCTTTTTCAATGCATTTTCTATTAACAAAATATGCATGAATGATCATAATGCACAATCAAACCCTATTTACCATTTAATAAAACTAGGGGTGTTACAATTCTATCCCCCTTAAAAGAATCTCGTCCGATATTCCTAGGTAGGAAGATAGAAGGAACATGGTTACACTAAACTTCAACGATCTTCTCGAAGAGATTGATCCATGACGAATGGACGAAGCGCTTCATAATCTTCGAGGTTATTGATCACACTAAGGAAGAGAGGGAATAACACGGAACCACGAACTGAGTATGTCATGGTCAACTCATGGATAGATGCTTCGAAAACATCTATGGAGCCAACGACATGAAACACGCCAAGGTAATGGAGGAAACAAAAGGAGATGGTTTTCAAGGTGACAAATAATTGGTCTTCATAAGGATTGAGACCATGGAGCTTGCAGAAGAGATTTTGGCTTCTGAGGGAAGAAGACTTCCAACAGAGCAGATAAGGAACACAGACTTTGAGATGTAAACCTCTACTAGACAACTTAAGTAGAGCTTTACAGGTGGAAGATATTGATACCAACAAAGCCAAGTTATTGAACTACTTTTGATACATAGGGGTTATTCTTTCATTCAACAGAAGGCCAGGGCAGAAAGGTGTTTTGTGGAGAGGACTCGTAAGAGTCACAAGGAACATGTAACAAGAGAAAGTATTGACTACCAAAATCATGGTCGCTCTTCAAACATGTTTAAGAAAAGCTAGGAGGAAACTCTTTATTCATCTAGTTTTTATCAAAATCCTTGCCAAAGATCGTGATATCACTTTACACCACCAAGATGAATAGTTGAGAAGATTCCTAATGACACGAGAAAAAGAAACTTCATTATCAGACTCCAAGTACTTAGCATAACAAGACACTTGCCATTATAAAAGGGTCTGGAGGATCGACCGAGAGACATTTAGATACTCTACTTTAAACGTTCTCCTTGATGTTCGCGAAAGCGGACATCAAGTAAAGGTCGGACTTCGGATACAAAGGAAACCATGAGCTCAACTCGTATGATAAATCATAGAAGATGCCTCTTGAGGAGTGGTTGTTATTGTTGAATCAAGATGTTATAGCAATAGGTCTTCTGCCTTTTTGTGTCAACCACTACATCAATCTTGCCAGATTTCCAAAGAGACCTACGCCAGAACCTTGAGGAACACCAACTATCATTGCTGCTTGAGATTTAGTGTTGGTTAGTGGAGAGATACTTCAGACTTAGCATATCCGAATAGAAAGTTTGAAACATTTACCCAGAGGTAAAGTCACTAGGTTCTCAAGACATGGACTACAATGTCAAGCTCCAAAAGGTGAGCTAGGTTGCGGAACCCATGTGCTAGCAATTTATCAGACGACAATTGCACCTACATGAGTTGTTTGCAACGAAACACAACTGAATCCTTGTTGGGAAGTATTTAAGAGGATACTAAAGTTTGTAGGACTTATTATCTTCCGTGAAAAAATCAATCAGTGGCTTAGTGTGCTTGGAGGATATTCTCGAGATGTGAAGATATAAACCTGCCATATCAAGAATTCATCGCACATGCTTGAATGACTTGAAGTGATTCTCAAGGAAACAAGATAACTCTTCTTGAATCCACGATGACATCTTTCAACATTTGCACGTGAATTAGAGAAGGTTATTTCTAACATCCAGATTGCATACTTCGTGGTGGCACAAAGACGGTTCTCAGAAGTTTCCAACATTAATGCCAAATGCTCCATATAAGTCTGATACAACATGGATAAGTTAAGAATGTCATCTATGGGCTCGATAACAAACTTATCTATAAAATCCAAGAAGACGGATCCATATGTTGTATGAATGAGGCATAAACATTGGTTAGATCAAAGAACATAAAGATGTACCTAGGTGAGACATCACAAGTAGATACACCATCAGGATTGTCCTTGGAACTGAGTTTGATTTGACGATTGCCCAAATAAAATCAAAAGCATGGAAAGATAACATTTCCACAAAGGAAATACTATCTTACTTCAACACAAACAGTACTAGACATCCCTTTAAGAATGAACTAAGTTGAATAGAACTTTTGTCTTACAACTCTCCAAGTTGTTGTTTAAGCTCAACCAACTAGCTCAGGGGTATCCAGTACGGATCCTTGGAGAAAAGAGAAGTTCAAAGAACTTTCTTGCTCAAGAACCTAACATCACGGTCATGTGGCAAAATGGCGATACTTCTAGTAGACGTATAGAATATCACGAACCATCGATATGTCACTTAGTTCGAGAGGAAACTTGCTTTGTAAGGCAAGAAGACATAGTCTTAGAGTTTTGGCACGAGTCTAACTCTTTGACTGAAGAGAGTGCGATAGAATAACGGACTTGGTAGCACAATCAAACATCACTTAGTGATAGGTTTAACCATCACGCTAAGAATGGTACAAATGTCCTTGAAGTTCAATGCAATAAGAATTGCTAAGAATCTTAGATGGTTACATCATTACGCACACGCATCATTCCTGAGCACTGACAGCTCAAATAGAAGGGTGGGTAAAAATGTGTGAGGGCATCGCTTCATTAAGAGGGTCATGAAACTCAGCATGAACTCTTGATGTAAAGGAGTGTAATACTCTAAGGAAGAACAAAATGTAAGCTAATCAACACTTATTCATTTGTGGATTACAACACTTTGAGCTGGTCTTAGAAATGACGAGGTACTGGAGTTTGTTTCTCCTGACATCCCGAAATGGTTTGTTTAGATGGACCACAAGTGTATCTTGCATCGGAAGACACCAATGCACATCTACTACTTGGCTACCAACTAGTATAAAAAGGTCGTAAAAAACAAGAACGAGAAGGAACATGCTCGAGATAGAATCCCGAGATGTGGATGCATAAGTCAACAATCTTCTGAAGACCAATGCAGAGAAAGAAAGGTGTGGCAGATTCACGAGTATATAAGTGAGACTCACGAGGAGTACCCTTGTCGTGATCTATTTGGTTCCATTAAAGAACATCTGCCATAGCATGTGGTAGGGGAAGTCCTTAGTTGTCGCAACTGAATCACGACAATAACCACAAACTTGAAGGATAGATTAGATAATACTAGTCATCCTGACGTAATGTGTGAACATTAACCACAGGGGTCAAAGAAATGTATCTTGGGTTAAAGGTCGGCTTCATGTTCAAGATTCTCAACACCAGAATCCAGCACAATTGGGGGTCTTAGGTTCAAGTCCGAGGGTTAAAACACGAAGAAAGGAGTAAATACTATTGGAGTGACAATGAGTACACTACAAGATAGTAATCACAAGGTAGCTTCCAGGAGAAGAAACAACTTCTGAAGTACCAAACAAATAGAAAGGAAGCACACGAGGCGAAAGGAAACTTCGAGGCCTAGAATAGATCAGTATGGGACCATGAACATGATGCTGTGGTCCCTTAAGACAGAGATCATGATGGAAAGAAATCTCTCAGGTGAAACGGAACAAGGGAAGCAAGGAACACACACACCAGACACTTTGGAGAACTTAACACTAGGTCAACTGGTTGAGAATGACATGCCTGGGAAGTCACCTAAGCTTTGAAAGACGAGACGAGATAACAAAACTTAACAAATCAACAGAAGATAAGATAACCAAGAGTTAGAGCAAAACTGGATAAGGAGTAAAAAGAAACATACTAGAGTTTTCGCACATAATTTTCATATTTTAAAATAGTTTTCACAAGCACTAGACTCAACATCGACGAGTAGAAAGGTTTTCCTACAGACGATACTGCTCTGATACCAAAAACCTGTGACACCCCCAGGATTAGGGCTACACAAATCCCATACCTCTATCTGATATAAGCCTAACCTAAATCTCGATAGCGTACATAGGGAGAATTGATAACACAACAGTGACCCTATGACACAAAAATTATTACAGCAAGCTCATAACTAAGCAAAGAACCAAAATATTACAAGCAGAGGTCACTGACCACAATCATCAAACAACGGAAGGCATATTATGCTATTAAGTATAGCAAACTTAACAAATGTCCTAAGAGGCCTGAAGCATAACGACGTCCAATCCATAGATTCCAGGCTGCCGACTGGGAACCCCAAGCTACTCGTCGATGTCGATGTCATAAAGAACTCGTCTTCTAAGGTAACACTTACTCTACTGCAAAAGTATCAACGATGCAAGGGTGAGTACAGGGTGTACTCCACAAGACTTATGGCTGGTGGAGTTATTTTGCATAAATCAATCTTTGTTTGTAAGACAAGAGGGAGAAGAATATCGACTAATCAAAAATTTTTGAAAAGGGGATAAGAGAGCGGTATCTCTAGCTTTGATCATCTTTTGATATCCACCAAATCTTTATCAGCTGAACCTACCAACTAGGATCACCCTCTCGATCCCTAAGGAAGCATCCTTAAGCACACATTACTTACCAAGTTTTACGATTAGGTTCAAGTTTTCTATGATCTTAGAATACGTTCCCCAGTCGTCCATAATCGTGGACACGGATTTTAGAAAAGATTAATACCCTGTAGGGGTGTACAACTTTACCCACACGTACCAACCGATTCTTAGTGCCAGTTAACATTAGCCCTCTTCCTTGGAAGGCCGGCAGAGAGTGGTTGACCACGACGTTTACCTTGCTTTCGCCGAGACCATGAGTCACGCACTAGGGAGATGCCGCCATAACGGGTCGAGTCACGAAGTTGGTCCCTAATGATGTGCGCATGGTTCAAGATTATGGAGGCTGTGCCTCTCTTATTCCCGGTGACGCTTACCTACCTGTTATGAATGCACCTCCTTCGAGAAGAACTAGAATGCGTATGTCGAATTGTAAGCCCGAACTATGTGACTCATGGAATCTACTAGGCAACTTAGTTGGTCAAGGGGGTTTCCAGGTGTAACACCCCGGCCTCTCCGGACTGGCGGCTGTCACTCCTAGCAGCTCAATAGGATCTCCAGACTAGCCCCACAGACCAACACTAGTATTTTCTGCACACTTTGCCTCACTCGTACGCATCCGGTACCCACTTTACGTTTGGTCACCCATCCTAAAATTGCTCCAGGCCAAGCGCGCTTAACCTGGAGGTTCTTTTTGGATGAGCTTCCAGAAAAGAAGTTGCAACTTGTTGGTATGGGTATATTATACGTTGTAAACATATCTATAATTTTTTATGCTCCATGCTTGTTTTGTATCAACTATCTTATGTTTTGTCTACACTTTGAGGCATTTTTATACATTTTCTGGAACTAACCTATTGACAAGATATCGCAGTGCCAGTTGTTTGTTTTTCTGTTTTTTGTTTCATAAAAGCTAGTAAAGAAATATTCTCGGAATTGGATGGAACAAAAGCTGAAGTTCCTATTTTTCCAGACACAACACGGAGCCCGAAGGAGAGACGAAGTGGATCCACGAGGCAGCCACATCTAGGGCTGGCGCGGGTCCACCCTAGGCCACGCCGCCCTATGGTGTGGGCCCCTCGGGCGTCCACCGACCTTGCCACTTCGCCTATATAAACACCCTGAAGCAGAAACCCTAAGGACCCAATCAGAAATCCATGAAAAAGTCTGTAGCCGCCGCCATCTCCATCCCTAGATCGGGGGGTCTGAAGCTCTTCCCGGCACCCTGCCGAAGAGAGGAGATCACCCTAGAGTCCTTCTTCATCATCATTCCAGCCTCCGGAGTGATGCGTGAGTAGTTCATCCTTGGACTATGGGTCCATAAAGTAGCTAGATGGTTGTTTCTCTTCCTTTGTGCCATCATGTTTAGACCTTGTGAGCTCTGTTCATGATCAATATCATCTATTTGTAATCCTACATGTTGTGTTTGTTGGGATCCGATGGATATTGAGTACTACGTCAAGATTGATTATTGATTCTATCATGTCTGTGTTATTTGTGATCTTTCATGCTCTCCGTTGTTAGTAGATGATTTGGCCAAGTAGATGCTTGTAACTCCAAGAGGGAGTATTTATGCTCGATAGTAGGTTCATGCCTATAGTAATCTGGGGAAGTGACAAAAATCTCTAAGGTTGTATATGTGCTGTTGCTACTAGGGATAAAACAACAATCTTTTGTCTAAGGGCAATTGTATTGTTTACTTTACACACTTTGCTTAATACAATTATCTGTTGTTTGCAACTTAATACTAGAAGGGGTTCGGATGATAACCTGAAGGTGGATTATTAGTCATAGATGCAGTTGGATTACGGTCTATGTATTATGTTGTAATTCCCAAACGAATCTCATAGAAATCATCATGACATGTACATGCATAATTATGCATTCTCAATCTGTCAATTTCCCAACTGTAATTTGTTCACCCAACATGCTATTTATCTTATGGAGAACACCTCTAGTGAACTGTGGACCCCGGTCCATTCCTTCCCATTGATATACCATCTACCGTTTACTGTTTACTTTCTGTAATTACCACAAGCAATTACTATCTTCGACACTATAAGTTTAATCCTTTGTTTTTAGCAAACTGGTGAGACTGACAACCTCACTGTAAGTTGGGGCAAAAGTATTGTGGTTGTGTTGTGCAGGTTCCAAGTTGCTAGCAACACCTTGGGAGTTGCTTCCTTTCTCCTACTGGTTCGATAACCTTGGTTTCATAATAGATGGAAACTTGTTGTTGTGCTCATCATACCTTCCTCTTGGGGTTCCTAGCAAGCTCTACATATCTGAGCCATCAGTATACTATCAATCCTATTAAGCCATGCGCCAGGGTCTCACAACAGGCCCCCGTGTGGCTGTACGCTCGTCTTGGTTCAAGAGGCAAGAACTCAGGTCCTAGTAGTGGCAAGTATGGGACTACAAATACCACAACCCACCGTGGCCTCCCATACAAGCCTTAGCATGTTTAATATTCATCTCTGATCATATCACGTCATCCTGTCATACTAGGTTCATTTCCAGCTCTGATTCATCAACCGGATGGACCAGCGGTAACAACAAAACATGGCTAAGCGCAACATACAACAGCTCTACCAACGCTTCACAAGCCAAACCCTAGTTATGCTAGCAGCAGTGGATCAGGGGATATAGGTTACAAAGGGAACATGCATCAGATAGGATTGTTCTATCTTGTAGAGGCCTCAGCCTTATAACAAGGTAGATACCTCCTGTGTTTACAATGCTAGTCCCTGGATCAATAGCTAGCACCCACAGTTTAGATGTAATATCAAGAAACAAAGGTCATAATATAACTTTACAACCAGGAATAACATAATTTTATTACATCAAACATAGCTTATTTGGCTATTACATTACATTGCAGCGGAATAACTATAGTCATGGGGTCCTTCATCTTCAAAGTGCCACAGGCAGATGTTGGTTGTAGACTTTGTAATCCTAATCAAACAATCTTCACTAAAATCAATCAAACCTGCAACATTACAAGTTACAGCCACAAGGGTCAATACATTTGAATTGTATTGGCAAGCTTCACTTCTATGTATAATATGAGTGGATCCTATCAATACATGCATATTTGGCTAAGTAGAGTTTTAGGCTCATTTGCATAAAGCATTATTTTATCCTATCCTTTCAAAATGGTTTTGGTCCTTCGTCAAATCTCTTTTCCAAGAATCCCTTGAACTCCTTGGTAGACACTCAAGTGTTCAAGTCCTTGTCAAAATCTCTTGAGCTCCTTGGTAACCCCAAGTGCATCCAGTTTTCTTCAAAATCTCTTGAGCACCTTGGTAACCCCAAGTGCATCAAGTTTTCTTCAAAATCTCTTGAGCACCTTGGTAACCCCAAGTGCATCAAGTTTTCTTCAAAATCTATTGAGCACCTTGGTAACCCCCAAGTGCAGCAAGTTTTATAAAATCTCTTTGAATTCCTTGGTAGACACACAAGGGCATCAAGTTTTTATTTTAGAAGTTGGATTGTCGAGATCTTCCATAGTTCAAACTTTAGTTGCTCAGTATTGTCCATAACCGGGGACACGGCTAAGTACTTAGATTTTATTATCTTCTGCAGAAGGAGTACACTTTACCCACATGACACAAACCCATCTTGTTGCCACCAGTGGCCTACTGGATTAGTGCTCACCTAGATGGAGTACTGGCAGATTGAGAATGTGACGAAGTCTTTCCAAAAGGTCCTCCCATACACCATTGCTAGCTTGTCTTCAGCCCCCATGAAGCATTCCAGATCCCCATGTCCGGTAACTAAAGACAATGTATGGGTCTTCCTATTGTAATTGACTAAGCCAGAGCCATAATAGCATGTGGTTGCACACGAAAGCCACAATTGGAGAAACATGTTCAATCTCTAAGTTTCCTAGGTGGGTTTTCTTTTGGAGCACAACACAAAGAGATCACCATAGACATGGTTCCTTTTGTTGTCACCTTCTCCAAACTTAAAGTATCCTCCACCTAGGTGGTTCATTGAGTCCTTGTTTTATTATATAAAACACAAGTACTTTTTCTCAACTTTGTAAAATCTCAACATGTATATCTTTTCAAAATATAGCATGGCTAAGCATGTACAACTACAATGTTTCACTAAGTAATGTAAGGGCATCCTATTAGGATTTAGCATAGCTTAAGTATAAATCATTTCCATGCATGTTTTCAAAATCCACTAAGTATAATGAAAATAGTAGGACTTTTGAATGATAGTGTAACTTGCCTTTTTGGTAGGGAATGATGGTTCACTCCTTGGTCTTGCTAGTCTCACACTTCTCTAATTTCACTACAAGTCAATCAAGCAAACACAAAAATCAACTAACATTCCAAACCAATAATCACTCAAACACATTCTCACACACAAGACAATGGAATCTAAGTCATGCATAAGTATGCAAAAGATGGTTCTATGGCAAGGATGGTCTCTACTAGGTTTCTAAACTTTGTAAGGTCAAATTGGTCATTTACCAAAATGGCAAAGTCAATTGCAAAAGGATTTTATCCCAAAACCATTTTAAAAGCCATTCATCATTTTATGTGGTGAAAAATGTTTTTTATCAAAACAAAACTTTTAAGTTTTTCACCAAATGAGTTGCTATTTTGCAAAACTTGGTGTTTTGGGTCAGTAGGTTTGATCCAAGCACTTTCCCAAAGTTTTTACTCAAAATCATTTTCCTAACAAAAACCATTATTTTAAATGGCTAGAAAATGGGCTAAATCAATTAATTCATTCTAATTCTTTTCCCAAATCCATTTTCCAATTCATGGGTTGGTTCCTAGGGTCAGTAAGGTCACAACAAACCATTTTGCAAAGGTTTTAACCCTAAAAGCATTTTTTTAAACAATTTTTATACTCTAAACAAGCTCACAAAAGAATCTGCAAAAACAAGAAATCTAACAGATACTAATTGCTAAACTAAGGGCATGGTTGGTTAGGTCTTGCTCTCCTGAATCCAACGACATAAAATTTGTAATTTTTGGACGTGTGGATCCAAAGTTACAAGGGTTTGAAGTTTGCAAATAAATCTGATTCAGAAATTCTTTTAAACAGATCTAGTGCCACGCGACAGTATTTGCCGTGTTCGCGAGGACGAGGTGGTGCTCGACGTGTGGTCGACGTGGCAAGGGGCGCACGGGGTCAGGTGGAATCTCTCACCGGAGTTCGCAACGGCGTCGGCGGCTCTGTCCGTGGTCGAAGGCGACGCTACTGGTCACGGAAATACAAACAGGGGTCAGGGTTAGTTGCGCAAGACCGAGGCGAGTGAGGGAGCATGAACGAGGAGGCTCGGGGCGGTCAGCGTTTACCAGTGGAGGTCGTCGGAGAGGTTGCAGACGGCGGCGTCGTTCAGAGCTTGTCGTAGCCGACGCTCTGGGGCGCCCGCGGTCGAACTAAAGGTACTGGGAGATGCGTCTGGGAGTGGGGAAGCTGCTAGCGTGCTCGGGGAGGCACGGGGTGGTCAGGCTTGGCCGGAATCGACGAGGAGGGTCGTCGGAGACAGAGGAGCTCGGGGAGGAATTGGGGCGGCCTGGTGGCATGCTTGAGGGAGGAGTCAGAGGGAGAATGAAGAAGGGACGCTGGCGTTTTATCGAGCATAGTCAAGGCGAGGTAAAGGCCCGGCATTATGGCGAATTGAATCCACGGAATCACAGCAGGAAACGGCGACGAGGGAGGAATAAAGGGTCTCGCGGGTGTGGAGGATGAACAGGGGGAAGTGGGCCTACCGGTCAGTGGGAACAGAAACGAGGGAGAGGTCCACCGGTCATACTCTGCACGGGTTAGAAACGAGGTGCGAATCATTTTCTGTTCGGGGAGTGAAAGGCTGGACTGGTACTGGGCCTAATGGGCTTGGCCGGCTGGGCTGGTCCAAACTCTATTTTTTTCTGTCTGCTGGCCTTTTCTTTTTCTATATTCAATTCTGTTTTTTTGAATTTCAAACAACCAAACAATGTCCAAATCAATTCAAACCATCACCAAATCTTTGAAAGTTTGACTGGGTTCTGTTTAGTAACTTAAACCTATTCCAGAAATAAAATAATATTTTTATTCATTTTAGGATCCTTTTATTAATTAAATAAGGACTTTTTTAGTTATTTAATCATATGGGGTTTTATTTAATAAAATCTTCATTTGAAACCCAAATGCTTTCAAAACCAAATCAGTAGGTTTTTAATTGAAAGCAAGGAATACTTGAAAGCTTGTTTAAAATAAAATAACATTTTTGTTATGTGTCCATTTATAATTAAATGATATGGGCCTTAGTTATTAAATCAATTAGGATTGGTTTTATTTGAATCCTTATTTTGAAATATAAAATAGTACCAAACCATTCAGTGGGTTTTATTTGAAAATATAAAACACTTGGGAAACTTATTTTAAACAAGTTTTGATGGTTTAGCAATAATAAAACCTTTATTAATGAAACTGGATATTAAATCCTTTTTGTTTTATTTTAAATAAACCTCTATTATTTTAATCAAAGCAAAACTCTTTTGTTTCAAAGTCCTGGCCAAGGTTTAATTTGGCTTTTATAAAATAACCTTTATTTATAAATCTACCTTTTCTTTGGGAAATCACAACTCTTTATTTAAAAATCCAAAATGGTATTTCCAAAATATTTATTTTCCCTTATTAAATGTTTTAACTTTTTAAATACTTTTAGGATTTTATTTAATCCAAAATAGGTTTGGAGTTCCATTTAAATTCAAAAAGTTTCTTCTGGCTCTGAAAATCAAACAAAGTTTTATTTTATTCATTTATTTTTCACATTGCAAGATTTGGAAAATCTTGGGATGTGATATGCTACCACCCTTAAAATAAATCTCGTCCCGAGATTTGGGAAGGTTAGGGTTACAAGCAGGCTCAAAACAACTAGGGTTCTACCACCCTTAAAAGTTTTCTAACAAAAATTACATATTATCCTTCTTGGGATCCTGGGAAAACTTTCTATAAGCAACAGTTGCATTTGTGTCCTTAGTTTCCATGCTTGACTCATGGGCCAAGGTTGAGTTTCTCCATAGGCTTGTTCAACTTGTTCTTCATCTTTTCGGGACAGTTGCTTGCATAATGTCCTGGGTTCTTGCAATTGAAACAGTGGATATCTTGGAGTTCTTTACGTTGCTCTTGTGGACAAGTTGCTACATAGTGGCCTGGCTCTTTGCAGTTGTTGCACACCACTTGGTCAATTCCCTTATTTTTCTTGTTCTCTGGGCACTCACTGGAGTAATGTCCCATTTCCTTACATTTACGACATTGCACGAGGTGCATGTCCTGTCTTGGCTTCTTGGGTTTCTTTGATCCTTTGAATTGGGTTGTCTTGTTTAGAGGTATAAGTGGTCCTTTTCCTTTGGTAGACTTGGATCCTTCTTGTTTCCTTTGTTCTACCACGGAGTAGATTGGGCATTGGATAGGAGTATGATTGCTTCCTTCACATAGGTAGCAAGTAGCTTGAGAGGTAGGACACTGCCCAATAGGATGTTTCTCTTCACAGTTGGGGCATTGATCTTCATGCTCCTTGGAAGTATGGTCCTTATCTCCACAAATAATGCAAGCAGGGGCTCCATCTAGAATAACATTCTTGTCATCCTTGTTATCATACACTCTTTTGGGATAGCTTTCTTCCATGCTGATCATTTGATTAGTCACCTTAAGCATCAGTTGGGATTGTTCTTCCAGAAACTTTTGTAGTGCTGGATCTTTATCACTATTGCTGGCTATGAACTGAGCTGTCAGTTGGTTCAACTGGTGTTGGGTTGCTATGAGCTCTTTCATGCTGTCAGCTTGGTTGGTGTTGGTGTCATCCACCTTGATGTTAGAGTCTCCTGGAGTAGTCATCTGTTTGGGTTGAAGGAAAATTAGAATAGGCAAAAAGTTTTTCTAAGGAATCAATTCTAATCACACATATCACAATTCACACAAGCAAAGTGCATGCAATCACAAACCAAACATTTCACTCAACAAAATGTTCAAGCACATACTTAGGCAACAAAATATTTTTGTTACATCACATGAGTTGGTGGGTTTGGCTTAGCTAAAATATGGTGGTCCATCTATATGGTTATCTTGTGATCTTTCCATCCTTCTTGGTTGTTTATTCCTACATGAGATCATGGTTCTTTGGGAAAAACTCCTGGTTATTTTGTCTTCTTGTGAAGTGAACTCCTTCTAACTTTTGCATTCCCTTAGTCTCTAAATCTTGAGCAAGATTTCCTTGTCTCACATGTAGTCCTTGGTGATATCCAAGTTGGAAGTCCTTGGTGTACATGCTGAAGAAGTTGAAGTCATTAGAGTTGAAGAAGTTGAAGTCATTAGAGTTGAAAGTGTTGGGGAAGTCCTTTGCACATGGTGAAGTCTTGGGTCATGGGGTAGGCTTTTCCATTAAGTTTGAAGTGGAAGAGATGTAGTGTTGAAATCAAAATGGTTAAGGAAAGAGTTTACAAGTGTTTTTGTAAATAAGTTTTTGGATCAAAATATACTCCGATTCTCCTAAGGGTTTTTGTCCAATCCTAGGTTTACAATCCTACAGGCAACACAATGCTCTGATACCATCTGTAGAGGCCTCAGCCTTATAACAAGGTAGATACCTCTTGTGTTTACAATGCTAGTCCCTGGATCAATAGCTAGCACCCACAGTTTAGATGTAATATCAAGAAACAAAGGTCATAATATAACTTTACAACCAGGAATAACATAATTTTATTACATCAAACATAGCTTATTTGGCTATTACATTACATTGCAGCGGAATAACTATAGTCATGGGGTCCTTCATCTTCAAAGTGCCACAGGCAGATGTTGGTTGTAGACTTTGTAATCCTAATCAAACAATCTTCACTAAAATCAATCAAACCTGCAACATTACAAGTTACAGCCACAAGGGTCAATACATTTGAATTGTATTGGCAAGCTTCACTTCTATGTATAATATGAGTGGATCCTATCAATACATGCATATTTGGCTAAGTAGAGTTTTAGGCTCATTTGCATAAAGCATTATTTTATCCTATCCTTTCAAAATGGTTTTGGTCCTTCGTCAAATCTCTTTTCCAAGAATCCCTTGAACTCCTTGGTAGACACTCAAGTGTTCAAGTCCTTGTCAAAATCTCTTGAGCTCCTTGGTAACCCCAAGTGCATCCAGTTTTCTTCAAAATCTCTTGAGCACCTTGGTAACCCCAAGTGCATCAAGTTTTCTTCAAAATCTCTTGAGCACCTTGGTAACCCCAAGTGCATCAAGTTTTCTTCAAAATCTCTTGAGCACCTTGGTAACCCCCAAGTGCAGCAAGTTTTATAAAATCTCTTTGAATTCCTTGGTAGACACACAAGGGCATCAAGTTTTTATTTTAGAAGTTGGATTGTCGAGATCTTCCATAGTTCAAACTTTAGTTGCTCAGTATTGTCCATAACCGGGGACACGGCTAAGTACTTAGATTTTATTATCTTCTGCAGAAGGAGTACACTTTACCCACATGACACAAACCCATCTTGTTGCCACCAGTGGCCTACTGGATTAGTGCTCACCTAGATGGAGTACTGGCAGATTGAGAATGTGACAAAGTCTTTCCAAAAGGTCCTCCCATACACCATTGCTAGCTTGTCTTCAGCCCCCATGAAGCATTCCAGATCCCCATGTCCGGTAACTAAAGACAATGTATGGGTCTTCCTATTGTAATTGACTAAGCCAGAGCCATAATAGCATGTGGTTGCACACGAAAGCCACAATTGGAGAAACATGTTCAATCTCTAAGTTTCCTAGGTGGGTTTTCTTTTGGAGCACAACACAAAGAGATCACCATAGACATGGTTCCTTTTGTTGTCACCTTCTCCAAACTTAAAGTATCCTCCACCTAGGTGGTTCATTGAGTCCTTGTTTTATTATATAAAACACAAGTCCTTTTTCTCAACTTTGTAAAATCTCAACATGTATCTCTTTTCAAAATATAGCATGGCTAAGCATGTACAACTACAATGTTTCACTAAGTAATGTAAGGGCATCCTATTAGGATTTAGCATAGCTTAAGTATAAATCATTTCCATGCATGTTTTCAAAATCCACTAAGTATAATGAAAATAGTAGGACTTTTGAATGATAGTGTAACTTGCCTTTTTGGTAGGGAATGATGGTTCACTCCTTGGTCTTTCTAGTCTCACACTTCTCTAATTTCACTACAAGTCAATCAAGCAAACACAAAAATCAACTAACATTCCAAACCAATAATCACTCAAACACATTCTCACACACAATAAAATGGAATCTAAGTCATGCATAAGTATGCAAAAGATGGTTCTATGGCAAGGATGGTCTCTACTAGGTTTCTAAACTTTGTAAGGTCCAAATTGGTCATTTACCAAAATGGCAAAGTCAATTGCAAAAGGATTTTATCCCAAAACCATTTTAAAATCCATTCATCATTTTATGTGGTGAAAAATGTTTTTTATCAAAACAAAACTTTTAAGTTTTTCACCAAATGAGTTGCTATTTTGCAAAACTTGGTGTTTTGGGTCAGTAGGTTTGATCCAAGCACTTTCCCAAAGTTTTTACTCAAAATCATTTTCCTAACAAAAACCATTATTTTAAATGGCTAGAAAATGGGCTAAATCAATTAATTCATTCTAATTCTTTTCCCAAATCCATTTTCCAATTCATGGGTTGGTTCCTAGGGTCAGTAAGGTCACAACAAACCATTTTGCAAAGGTTTTAACCCTAAAAGCATTTTTTTTAACAATTTTTATACTCTAAACAAGCTCACAAAAGAATCTGCAAAAACAAGCAATCTAATAGATACTAATTGCTAAACTAAGGGCATGGTTGGTTAGTTCTTGCTCTCCTGAATCCAACGACATAAAATTTGTAATTTTTGGACGTGTGGATCCAAAGTTACAAGGGTTTGAAGTTTGCAAATAAATCTGATTCAGAAATTCTTTTAAACAGATCTAGTGCCACGCGGCAGTATTTTACTGGACGGTACCGCTTCGCGCGGATCAGCGTTGCGGTGCGTTGGATCTAATCGATCGCACGGTTCTGGAAGCATACCCCTTCGGCGTTTAAGTGACCCAATCCTGCTCGCCCGATCTAGATCTAACGGATGCAATCAATCAGACCACTAACTGGCGGCGCTGCGTGGCAGTGGACGGCGGCGACGGCCAGACGAGGTGCTCGCGGTGGTTCTAGGAAGCAAGGAAGACGGAGGGGGCGCTTACCGTGTTCGTGAGGACGAGGTGGTGCTCGACGTGTGGTCGACGTGGCAAGGGGCGCACGGGGTCAGGTGGAATCTCTCACCGGAGTTCGCAACGGCGTCGGCGGCTCTGTCCGTGGTCGAAGGCGACGCTACTGGTCACGAAAAGACAAACAGGGGTCAGGGTTAGTTGCGCAAGACCGAGGCGAGTGAGGGAGCGTGAACGAGGAGGCTCGGGGCGGTCAGCGTTTACCAGTGGAGGTCGTCGGAGAGGTTGCAGACGGCGGCGTCGTTCAGAGCTTGTCGTAGCCGACGCTCTGGGGCGCCCGCGGTCGAACTAAAGGTACTGGGAGATGCGTCTGGGAGTGGGGAAGCTGCTAGCGTGCTCGGGGAGGCACGGGGTGGTCAGGCTTGGCCGGAATCGACGAGGAGGGTCGTCGGAGACAGAGGAGCTCGGGGAGGAATTGGGGCGGCCTGGTGGCGTGCTTGAGGGAGGAGTCAGAGGGAGAATGAAGAAGGGACGCTGGCGTTTTATCGAGCATAGTCAAGGCGAGGTAAAGGCCCGGCATTATGGCGAATTGAATCTGCGGAATCACAGCAGGAAACGGCGATGAGGGAGGAATAAAGGGTCTCGCGGGTGTGGAGGATGAACAGGGGGAAGTGGGCCTACCGGTCAGTGGGAACAGAAACGAGGGAGAGGTCCACTGGTAATACTCTGCATGGGTTAGAAACGAGGTGCGAATCGTTTTCTGTTCGGGGAGTGAAAGGCTGGACTGGTACTGGGCCTAATGGGCTTGGCCGGCTGGGCTGGTCCAAACTCTATTTTTTTCTGTCTGCTGGCCTTTTCTTTTTCTATATTCATTTCTGTTTTTTTGAATTTCAAACAACCAAACAATGTCCAAATCAATTCAAACCATCACCAAATCTTTGAAAGTTTGACTGGGTTCTGTTTAGTAACTTAAACCTATTCCAGAAATAAAATAATATTTTTATTCATTTTAGGATCCTTTTATTAATTAAATAAGGACTTTTTTAGTTATTTAATCATATGGGGTTTTATTTAATAAAATCTTCATTTGAAACCCAAATGCTTTCAAAACCAAATCAGTAGGTTTTTAATTGAAAGCAAGGAATACTTGAAAGCTTGTTTAAAATAAAATAACATTTTTGTTCTGGTGTCCATTTATAATTAAATGATATGGGCCTTAGTTATTAAATCAATTAGGATTGGTTTTATTTGAATCCTTATTTTGAAATCTAAAATAGTACCAAACCATTCAGTGGGTTTTATTTGAAAATATAAAACACTTGGGAAACTTATTTTAAACAAGTTTTGATGGTTTAGCAATAATAAAACCTTTATTAATGAAACTGGATATTAAATCCTTTTTGTTTTATTTTAAATAAACCTCTATTATTTTAATCAAAGCAAAACCATTTTGTTTCAAAGTCCTGGCCAAGGTTTAATTTGGCTTTTATAAAATAATCTTTATTTATAAATCTACCTTTTCTTTGGGAAATCACAACTCTTTATTTAAAAATCCAAAATGGTATTTCCAAAATATTTATTTTACCTTATTAAATGTTTTAACTTTTTAAATCCTTTTAGGATTTTATTTAATCCAAAATAGGTTTGGAGTTCCATTTAAATTCAAAAAGTTTCTTCTGGCTCTGAAAATCAAACAAAGTTTTATTTTATTCATTTATTTTTCACATTGCAAGATTTGGAAAATCTTGGGATGTGACATATCTATCGCTGAAATACTTTAGAACCGCATGCACATGGAAAGAATTGAAATTCTTGAAATCATAGGATTATATCATGTGTGGGGCTTCGCTTGCCTTTGCTAGTTGATAACCAGAAAGCAGAGCTTCGGACATCTGGTACTTGACTTGATTACAGTTGGTCAAGTATTGTTCGTCGATCTTCGATGCTCTTGATCTCGGTCTTCGATCTCGATCTCGATATCGATATTGTATTATACCGGGAAGAACCAAACACCAGAAAGGAAGGGAAACAATTAACACATGGCATCGATGCAATGCTCAAACAAGAATGATGATATGATAAGTTAAATAGTATCAAAATTAAACCCTAAAACATGCTCAGTCATTTTAATCAGGGTCCGAGGGGTGCAAACCCTAATTCAAGAAAACCTCGGAAGCATATAAGAGGGGTTATATTGTTGTTCTAATTATACTTGTAATGTAAGTTGCTTATCAATGCATGATTATAGCGTAAAGAGGTGGATCTCATTTTTCTGAACATTTTGATATATTATACATAATTTTTTGACTATGGATTAAAAGTTATTGAATTTACAAAATTGAAACAATTTCTAAAATTATTAAACCATTTAAAATGGATTACTACATCGTGCTGAAGTCATTACACGGACAGAAACTTTTGTTACCGCACTAATCCTACCCACACACACTAACAGAGGGGGCCCATTCCATGGTGTGTCCACCCGAAGGCCACGTGGGAGCCACGTCGGACTCGTCAGCGGTGCACGGCAGGCGGTGGTTGTTGCGGCAACACAGGACACTCCATCACGCGCGGTTGGGTGCATTGGAAAGAGCTCAGCGAGGCAAACCACGTAGAGGTGGCGCTGCCCCTGTATGGTCACCAGAGGCGGGACTGCGACGGCGGTCTATGATGGCGAGCGGCGGCGTGATATGCAAGGTTGCTATGGGCCACGCTAGGGAGCATGGGAGGGACGGGGAGACATAGAAGCTCACCGTGAAGTTAGAGGTGTGGTCAGGGAGGCGAGGGGTAGGCGGAAGAAGAAGCTATGGTGGCGGCGGAACTCGTCGGGTCGGGGAAGATGTAGTCGAGGCGGCCGATTCAGGGCACCCCTGCTCGATTCCTTCAGAAGGGAGGTAGAGGGCGGCGAGGCGAAGCTCCAGAGTACATCGGCAAGGCACACAGAGGCCCGAAACAACAGCGATTCGACGGCGACATAGGGCTAGGGTTCGGGCTTGCAGCGAGAGAGAGGGTGTAGGAGGTCGCCCAAGGGGGATAGACGGGATATAAGGACGGGACAAGGTATAGACGCGGTTCTTATCTCCACTCTGGAGCACGATGGACGACAGGGAGTAGGCAGCGGGGATCGACAGCCAGCGGCGCGATAGAGAGGAGCTTGCCGCTCGGGAGGAAGACGACAGGAACATAGGCGAAGGGGTACAGGCCGGCTGTTGGGCTGCAACCGGCTACGCTGCGGCAGAGAGGAGAGGAAGAGAGGAGCTGGGCTACGGCCTAGTAGGGTTAGGGGAAAGTTTTTTTCTGAAATCTTTTCTCTTTTATACTTTCTCAAATTCTATTTGTATTTTTCAAACTAGATCTGTTTTGTATTCTTTAAAATAGTGAAGAGGTTCAAAATATTTTGAAAAACACATGACCCTCCTTAATATATTAAAAGGTCCATGTAGGCTTATTGTTGAAGCATTGGTAGCATTTCCCAATGCATTAATTAGAGATGGACAATACCAAAGTAGGTTTTTAGGGTTTTGTTTTTCCAAACCTTTTTCAATGCATTTTCTGTTAACAAAATATGCATGAATGCTCATAATGCATAATCAAACCCTATTTACCATTTAATAAAACTAGGGGTGTTACAATTTCCCGAACTATGAAGATGTTGTTATATTCTTGTGTCGGAGAGCTACCTAATTTCACATATTAGGGAGTGCCTATATGACCAGCTCTGTGCAGATTCCTGAGGACTGGATCCTTAGGCATCTCCCCAAAGCTGGCCGTAGTGTTGTCCCTGCTCTCGCACACCATATCTTGTTTGTAGTTGATAACTTCACAAGGATGCCTATTTATAGATTAAGCAACACAACATAGTGTCGACACTCACGACATAATATTGACACTCACCCCTGTCATAGTGCTGCCACTCACCGAAATAGTGTTGCCACTCTTCACTTCTTTGAACTCAATCCCATTTTCATCAATCTACTTGATAGTTTGAATTACCTCATTCCTCTCTAGATGTACCAATAAAGCCCTTCCTATAGAGTCACTAACTTGATACAATTGATTTCTCAAAAAAATCTAGAAAACAATTCTACTGGCGACTATATCCCTTTTTTTATTTTTTTAAGTAGTGACCTTGCCCAGCGCCAAATAAGAAACTGGCATAGTATCACCACTCACCGAAATAGTTTCGCCACTCACCAACATAGTGTCGACACTCATGACATAATGTTGACACTCACCCTTGTCATAGTGCCGCCACCCACCGAAATAGTGTTGCCACTCATGTTTAGTCCCGGTTGGTGTCTCCAACCGGGACTAAAGGTATCTTTAGTCCTGGTTTGAGACACCAACCGGGACTAAACATGCTCGCGCCGGCCCCAGCCTGCCGCAACCCCTTAAGTCCCGGTTGGTTTCTCCAATCGGGACTAAATATGAACCTTTAGTCCCGGTTGGAGACACCATCCGGGACTAAACATGCTCACGCCGGCCCTATCCTACTGCAACCCCTTAAGTACCAGTTGGTTTCTTCAACCGACTAAAGATATTCCCCGCCATGTTTTCCCGCCCTTTCCCTCCATTTCCCGCCATGTTTTCCCGCCCTTTCTCTCTGCTTCCCTCCATGTTTTCCTGCCCTTTCCCTCTATATATAGGCCGACCTTCATGGCCACCCACACATCATCACATTACCCACCGCCTACTTTAGGATGCCCATCCCGCATCCTCGTCGTCGACTTGGCGGCAACAACAGAGTACTAGGATCCGTTGGTCATGTCTGAGACTGCACTCCACTAGGCTGGAACTGGGAGGTGCTACCTTCTGGGATGCGTCGCTTGGTGAGGAATTCGAGTCTCGTCATCGACCCATAGCTTCTTTGGTGGACGTCATGTGGTCCAGGGTCGGTGCAAAGGGAGCTGGTCCCCGAGGAGGTGGTACAACGTCATGCCAGGGGGGAGGACCAGCATGTCCATCGCTATATGGTGATGTCGGACGCCAGGGTCTCTGATACCTGGCAGATTATTCAAGGATCTCACTTGAGCTATGCTCCTGTGATGGTTCCTTCTCTTTGGGTTTTCACCTCCCGCGGCTCAGGAATCGAGAGTCGTCATCCATTTTGATTGAGCAAGATGTGTTAGTTATCATATCTAGATTAGCAGTTCAGTTAAATGAAAAGATTATCTTGGGAACTATTCAGAATGCTCGGGAACAATACATTACATAAATGTTTTCTTCTGAGTTTTTAGAACATAGTTACATAAAATGTTTAATACATTATTACACATCATTTCTCCGCATGTGTCCATTGCTGATTGTGCCGTAACCATGGAGCATCTTCATTAATTAACAGGGTTGTTGGATCAGTGTTCATTGCGAAGGGTGGAATTTCATGAAACTTATCACAATCTTCTGACATGTCTGTCTTGTCCTCCACTTCCACGATGTTTCTTTTTCCTGAAAGAACTATGTGGCGCTTTGTCTCATTGTATGATGTATTCTTTTGCTTAATTTTTATTTTTTTTTGGTTTGGTAGACATGTCCTTCACATAGAAAACCTGAGCCACATCATTAGCTAGGATGAATGGTTCGTCTAAGTACCCAATATTGTTGAGATCCACTGTTGTCATTCCGTACTTCTTGTCTACCTCAACCCCTCCTCCTGTCATCTTGACCCATTTGCACCAAACCAAGGGAACCTTAAAAGTAGGTCCATAGTCAAGTTTGTATATCTCCTCTATGTAACCATAATATGTGGTCTTTGACCCATTATTGTTTGTTGCATCAAAGCGGACACCACTATTTTGGTTGGTGCTCTTTTTATCTTGGGAGATCATGTAAAATGTATTCTCATTTATCTCGTACCCTTAGAAAGTCGATATAGTTAAATATGGTGACCTGGAGAACAAGTATAGCTGATCTCCAAGAGTGTTTTTTATGAGATGTTGCAACCAATCGCTGGAAGTCTTCATGTGTTCATCTCTAATCTAGGAGTCATGCTTCCCAGGGTTGTTGGAGCGTAAACTTTTCTTGTGTTTCTCGATATACGGATCCACCAAGGTGGAATTCTGTAGAACTCAGTCTCCCCTCATGCCGCGATTGAGGAAGACCAATCGCCTTAAATTTAGGAACAAATTCAACACAAAACTCAATGACCTCCTATGTTCCATATCCGTTGGAGATGCTTCCTTATGGCCTAGCACAGTTATGAACATATTTCTTTAAGACTCCCATGAACCTCTGAAAGGGGAACATATTGTGTAGAAATACAGGACCGAGAATGGAAATCTCTTCGACTAGGTGAACCAGGAGGTGCGTCATAATATTAAAGAAGGATGGTGGGAACACTAACTCGAAACTAACAAGACATTGGACCACGTCATTCTGTAACCGTGGTAGATCTTTAGGATTAATTATCTTATGAGATATTGTATTGAGGAATGCACATAGCTTAATAATGGGTACTCGAACACAATCCGGTAGAAGTCCCCTCAATGTAATCAGAAGCATTTGCGTCATAATCACATGTCAGTCATGAGACTTTAGGTTTTGAAACTTTTTCTCTACCATATTTATTATTCCCTTTATATTCGACGAGAAGCCATACAGGACCTTGATACTGCTCAGGCATTCAAAAAAAATTCATTCTCTTGTTTCGGAAGAGCGTAGCTGGCATGACCTTGAAACCATTCTGGATGTAGGTCTTCTGGGTCTTTCATACGTTGTTGGTTTTTCCGTGCTTCCGGTGTATCTTTTGTCTTCCCATACACACCCAAGAAGTCTAGCAGGTTCACTCAAAGATTCTTCGTCACATGCATCATATCGATTGCAGAGCAGACCTCTAGGAATTTCCAATAGGGTAGCTCCAAAAATATAGATTTCTTCTTCCATATGGGTGTGTGTCCGTCAGCATCTTTTGGAAAAGATTTTATGTCAGGACCCTTTCCAAAGGTTACTATTTGATCCAAATCTTTGACCATATCAAATACATCAGCACCAGTATGTTCCTTAGGCTTTGTCTGGTGACATGCCTGGCCATTGAAATGCTTGCCTTTCTTTCTTAAGGCATGCTTGGCCAAAATAAATTGACCATGCCCCATGTACACATTCTTTTTATAATGTTCCAAATATATACTTTAAGTCTCATCTAAACAATGCGTGCATGCATTGTATCTCGTGTTTGTCTATCCTGAAAGGTTACTAAGAGCAGGCCAATCATTGATTATTATGAAAATCAATGCTTGAAGGTCAAATTCCTCATGCTTGTGCTCATCCCACACAAGTAAGCCGGGTTCGTGCCACAACTGTAAAATTTCTTCAACTAATGGCCTTAGGTACACATCAATGTCGTTTTCGGGTTGCTTCAGGCCTTGGATTATCACTGACATCATAATAAACTTCCATATCATGCACAACCAAGAAGGAAGGTTATAGATACACAGAGTCACGGGCCAGGTGCTGTGACTGGAGCTCTACTCTCAAAAAGGATTCATGCCATCTATACTTAGACCAAACCTTAAACTCCTTGCGTCATTTGCAAAGTCTGGGTACTTTCTATCGATTTTTCTCCACTTCGACCCATCAACGGAGTGTCTCAACATCCCGTCTGACTTACATTCCTCTTTATGCCATCGCAGCAACTTGGCGTGCTCTTTGTTTTTGAACACACATTTCAACCATGGTATTATTGGAGCATACCACATCTCCTTGGCAGGAACCCTCTTCTAGGGGGGGGGGGGCGCTCACCCTCAACATCTCCAGGGTCATCTCGTCTGATCTTATACCATAATGCAGTGCATACCGGGAAAGCATCCAAATTCTTGTACTCCTCGCCGCGGTAGAGGATGCAGTCATTAGGGCATGCATCTGAACCTCTAAACCCAGAGGGAATACAACCTTCTTTGCTTCATACGTACTGGAGGACAATACATTATCCTTTGAAAGCATATTCTTCATCATTTTCCATAACTTTTCAAATATGGAGTCAGCTAGACCACACTCTGACTTTCATCGCAGCAATTCTAGTGTGCTACCCAGCTTTTTCAGACCATTTTCATAGTTTGGGTACAATGAATTTTTGTGATCCTCTAACATCTGATTGAACTTCTCCCTCTCATTTTCATTTTCGCAGTCTCTACGTGCATCAGCAATGGTCCGACCAAGATCATCAGCGGACTCATCATGTGCCTCTTCTTCAGCCTCCCCTTCAACTTCCCTCATGGAAGTAGCACCGTATTCAGGGAAACCATGATAGTTGTCATCATTCTCCTCTTCTTTATTGTCTTTCATTATAATCCCTCTCTCTCCATACTTGGTCCAACAATTATAACTGGGCATGAAACCGGACTTCAACAGGTGGTTTGAAGGGTTTTTGAAGTAGAGTAATCCTTCTGATTCCTACATCCACTACATGGACATAATACAAAACCATTCCGCTTGTTCGCATCAGCCACACGGATGAATTCATGCACACCATTAATGAAACATGCTAGAGCCTCGGTCAGTACGATACATCCATTTCCGGACCATCAGCATTATTGTAAAAGTATATCAAAACCATTACAAAACATCACGAATAGAGATCATTGACCAATTTAATAAAAGTTATAATGTGAGCTTCTAGAGCATTACATTTGAATTTTGAAAATTTTACATGCACCAATTTTTGAATTGGAGAAAACAATTAACATGAAAAATGTGGAGTTTTTAATTATTGTTCTAGCAATGAAAACCTCATTCTATTCTGAGCTCTGAAACTATTACACATTTCAATTTTCATAACTTTTTGCCTAATCAACAATTGCCTAAAATTACATATCTAAAAATCCCTCTACTTCTAGAGCATGCAAATCCATCTCTACTTCTATCGCATTGAGCTAAACTAACAATGAGATATGAAAGGATGAAGTTCCTAACCATTTAAAACCTTGGATTTAGGGGTTGCCACTAAATCTTGACAATCTTTGGGAAAAAGGGCATGAACTCGGCTTGCTTTGGAGGAAAAATGGCCATGGATTGGACATGGACGAATCCGAATTATATAGAAAAAGCAACAGTCCCTGTCCGTGATACGAACCGGGACTAGAGATTACAACTAGTCCCGGTCCGTGATACGAACCGGGGCAAATTATTCCCGCACAGTGCAGCTGACTAGCGCGAGGTCTCTTGTCCCGGGCCATATCACAGACCGGGACTAAAGGTCCAGAATGATCCGGGACTAGTTCTTCCCTGGGCTTCTAGCCGTTGAAGACGGTACGAACTGGGACTAGTGCTCACACTAGTCCCGACCCGTAACTAACCGGGACTAGTGCCGGGATTTGGACCAAACAGAAGCCTTGTTTTCTACTAGTGGGAAAATCCTTAAAATTATTCTTGATGTGTTACCATGTAGAACCGACTCTCTTGAAGGAAATAAGACGATGCTTAGACTTGTGCAAACACCGCTCAACATCCTCCTTGAGCTTGATCCACATCTCCATGCCCACCTTTCCCCGTCGAGCAAGCATAGAGATGGAGAGTATGCGGGACTTCTCGAGACATGGGAGGAGGATTTTGCGATGTAGGAAGGGGAACATGCGATCTAGTGCAAGACGAGAGTGACACTTGAGCATGACTTGTGGCAGAGCTAGTTGTGGGTGCGCAACCTATGGTTGCATCACATGTGGCTCGCTGATGAGCACCGATGTAAGAGGTCATTATGAGTATGACCGTCGCAATGGTGCCTCCGGTTACACTATTAGTGGCCCACAGACGTGCTATGATGCAGATGTCATGGAATGACTTTCACAACTTGGGTGGGTTCTGATGCTACTTAAGGATCCGCATCCGATATTTGGTTACAAACTGACTTGAACTTCTCAATGCTCTTCACGGATGTTTCTCAACTTTGGTAGTTATAAGAAAACCCATAAGAACACGTTTGATGGTTCCGTGTCAATAGATCAAGGCCAATGGCTCTATGTTCATCAAAAATAAGATTTTATTGATCTTCTCCAGCGGACTGAAATTTTCTCAAGTATTTGTTGATGTTAGAAACCTTTGATCAAACTTTGAGTTCGTATAAGTTTATACATTTTATAAACTCCAGGAACAAAGATACGGATTCGTTTAGCCATGCGAACAAAAGTTGCAAATGTGAGCATCATGTGCGTAGTGAAATAGTAGAGCAGTATGAAAATTGCATGCGTGCACATGTGACGTAACCGACATCTTCAATTAATGTTGTTATCAAACTTCAAATATTTTATCTGTAAAACCATTAATTTGATTTTTAATTCATCTCTGTTGGGACGAAATCTTCAAAACGAGACGACATGTTTCTATGCTTTGACAATTTTTGCAATGTTGCCATCAAAGGTGTATAATATTGCCATCTATCTATTCGTAGCAAAGTTGTCACGTGGTAACTTGTTATAAAATGGTTGGCAATTGTTGTGTTACTATCGTCATACTTGGAAAAAAGGTTGTCAAAATATGGATCTAATTTTGAAGAGCTTGCCGGATTTTCCTAATATATATTTAGGGTATTTTGTACTTCTTGTGAACTTTTTTTACAGATCCGGATCCCTCTCACAAAAAACAAAAAAAGTGCGGTGAAAACATATACTTCCTCCGACTCATATTAGTTAACTCAAATTTGTCTAGATTTTTGAGTCAACTAATACGGATTGTAGGGGTATCAAATTTGGCAGATGGTTTAGGCTACAAAACATATCCATGAGTATATTTTTTGAGTAGTTTCTAACATGTGAAGTCATCATTATTTTGTGTGGACTCGATCCGCAATAAATCTTATACGGAGTACATCTAGTTTTTCCGGACTAGTCCAGACTCCATACCGTGTACAACAAGAAGCCTTGTTCGATTCGTATTTCACGGACGCCATTGTTGGTGTTATAGATTCGCTCTGGTGTTCCGTAGACTGCTACTCCGCCTTTTCGTTGTGGTTAAGCATCGAGGAAACTATGTCGACGCCTTTCTTGGAGAAGGATCCGTGCCCAGACCGCATCCTCGACGATGTGGGCGGGGCTTTCGCCATGGGTGCCGTCGGCGGCTCCATCTTCCACTACATCAAGGGCACCTAGAACTCTCCCAACGGCGCGCGGATTGCCGGCGGCATGCAGGCCGTGCGCATGAACGCGCCGCGGGTCGGCGGGAGCTTCGCCGTCTGGGGCGGCCTCTTCTCCGCCTTCAACTGCACCGCGGTCTTCGTGCGCCAGAAGGAGGATCCCTGGAACTCGGTCATCGCCGGAGCTGCCACCCACGGGTCGCTCAACATGCGTAAGGGTCTCAGGGTTGCTGCTCGATCGGCGGTGCTGGGCGGCTGCCTCCTCGCGCTCATCGAGGGTATCGGCATCGTGGTCAACCATGTCGATGAAGCCGCACGGGCACGGCGGGACCTACAGCCCGTCGACGACCCCAGCTTGGCCGACGCCATTGCGGAGGGACGAGGCGGCTTCCAAGCCTCCGATGACTTCCAGCGTCTACCTCATCAGCTGCCCTTGTCCCCTGCGGAGGTCTCAGGCTCGATCTTCGGCGAGAAAGTGGAAGAGGCCAAGAAGCCCGATCGCAATGGAGGCGAGTTGGAGAGCCTTGACACCGATCCGATACCATCGTTTGCGTACAAGTGAGAAAAAAAAGGCGTCTTTTAATTCTGTTCGTGTCCCAACTGGTGTCTGTTTTGAAAAATATATTAATACTATATTTTTTAGAAATTATAATATTATAACTAGCTAATTTACTTGTACTGGAAAAGATTATACTATCACTTCTGGTACATGTTTTTATTCGTCTTGTTCGAATGCATGACTTTGTCTGGCTTTTGAACAATTAATAAATATTACGCCCTTAATCTCAAAATAGATGTCTTAGGTTTTTTAAATTTTGAATGAATCTATATATTAAATAGTGTCTAGATTTATTCAAATTTTGACAAATTTGAGACATCTATTTTGGGACGGAGGAAGTAACATATGAGTCCACACATCAACATGTTAAGGCCAGGGTGATCCCACTAGTGCAGAGAGGCCCATTGGTCCCGGTTGGTAAGGGGCTTTAGTCCCGGTTACCCAACCAGGACGGGGCAATCGGGACTAAAGCCTCAACCTTTAGTCCCGGTGGTGGGGGTACACGTGGCGGCGTCAGAGCGCGAGGGGGGTGAAGCATTAGCACGAACCGGGACAAATAACCTTCTGCCGTGGCAGAGATTTGGCCCATTTCTTTGTCGCGGCAGAGAATTTATTTTGGCATATTTTGTTGCCGCGGTAGCATTTTCGCCACTTTTTGTGCCGCGGCAGAGAATTCATTTAGGTTGTTTTATTGTTTATTTAGTTTTTTGCACTTATCAGTGAAGGAACCGTTATATTACACAAGATCATCATGACAATATTACATTCGATACACGGATCAGGTTCATGCACTACATACAAAAGTTGCTCTTTTTACAATCCATATTGTCTATACAGAGCCGAATAGTATTCCCCTTTTGGGTTTAGGACTTCTGCATCCAAGAATCCCGCCAATTCCTCCTGAATTGCTCGTACGCGATCATTTGGCAGAAGACCGTCCCGTAGACGTTCGATCTGATTTAAAAAAAGAGTCAGCCTATATGAATGAAACTAAACTCAATTTGATTGTAATTAAAAACTATAAAAATTGTTTACGTACGTGGAGTTGCTCTAAATTTCTGTCTTTCTCATCGCACGTCTGCCGGATGAACTCGCAAATATAGTATCCACATTGGTCCCTGCGTCAGGCACTTTACGAGAACAGAGTTCAATCAAAATAATAATCAAGCATGATAATAACTGTATCAAAACTAGAATCAAAGAGATGCGCAGATATAGCTAGTGGTGCTTACATCTAGTGGTTGAAATGTAAGCTCTTCTTTCCAAACACCCCTAGCCTTGTTGGTGAACCGTCTCCAAGCGCTGCCCGGCGAAGAAAACGAATAAAAGAAGTTATTAATTACTTGATATCATAAAATTCACGAACGTTGCCGATATAATGTCGTAATTATTAGAATTACCGCTGGAGAAGCATCTACATGTCCTTCCACGTCTCAAGGGGTTTATGTTTCGAGTCCATGACTAGTACACGCCCTTTCTCAAGTTGAATGATTAACAGAATATTGTGGAAGCTGCGAATGCATAACTAATCAATTATATACTTAACATCGAGTAAGCGAAATTAAAAGTGTATAGAAGACAATAACACTCACTCGAAGTTGTAAGGAAAAAGTATTTCCCTTCTAGTTTCTTGAAACCATAACGCGTGTACTATATTATCCTCCGTATCTTGGGGGCTTGTTTTGAGATTAGCTTCATGAACCCAATATGGGTCAATGAAGCCAATGTCATAGATTTGTCCTCTGCTGCATTCGAGAATCTTCATTCTGCATATTACAGTATGATTATATACATGCAATAAACAAGGTGAGATAGCTGGAGACTAAATTAATTACAGAATTAGTACTTACAGACAATAAGCACTGATGATCGATTTGTCCAAGCGTCTTGATTGAATAATTGAAATAGTTCATCAAATTCAATGGATATCATGTCATCCTTTTCTTTCCCATGATGCTTTTTTGTAACCCTCAGCACTATCCAGTTAGCCCCGGCCTTTGTGGCATGCATGTACCAGTTATGCAATCTTCACATTTTTGTTGAAAGATTGTTTATCTCCTCAGGTTTGATGAGAGGTTTGCCATACTGGTATTTGTATGCTACTTCACTCACGGGGAAGTACTCTAACTGGGATAAGTACTGGGAAATACTCATACCTTGAGCAGCGGCAGCTTCTCCGTATTGTGCAACTACCTCTGGATCATACTGCTCTTCGGCCCCATATTTGCTCGACCCCACATTGGTTTGGGAAATCACCTTGAGAGGGGCGCAAGACTGTTTTGCTTGTTCTCCGAGCTAGGCAACAGATTTCTCGCTTGCATCAGTACTGCTCTTCGAGGATTTTTGTGCCGCATGTGACTTGAGAATAGAACGCTCATAGTCTGATGACAGCTTTGGCTCGGGTTGATGAAGAGACTTTAGCATTTTCAACACTTTGGCTTTTTATTCTTTGGTGCTGGAGAACTCTGGCTCTTTCGACCGCCTCAGCTTAGCGAAAAACGCTGTCGTTTCTGCATCAACGATCGCCGCAGTCTCCTCTTCAGTACAGTCATAAGCTCTCTTGGGAGGAACCTTTGGTACTTTTGGAAGAGGCTCTTGTTTACGTTTCGGCGATCGCTTACCACGACGCAGAGTAGCGGTACGCTTATGCTTTTTATCCTGAGGCGCCGGTGATGGCTGCGCCGGAGATTGGTGAGGCGACGGAGCCGGGTGAGGCGACGAAGACGGCTGCCGCGGCGGCGACGACCTCGCTGGAGACGGGTGAGGCGGCGGCAAAGATGGCCTTGGCGTGTGATTTCGAAGCACGATACATTCCTTTGGCCATAGAATGGTGACGTTTTTTGCGTCTCCCAGTTCAGTCACATCCCCTTCACCTGCAGGATAGTCAAGCTTCAAAACTTCAAAGGTGGGCATGATTTCATCCACCCCGACAACAGCGTAGCCCTCTGGAACCGGACGATAGTGGTAAGTTGGTGTGGGTCCAATTGGTAAGGCATAGCCGACCGCCACCTTCATTGATATGTTCACAACTTTGACATGTAGCTCGCAGTGTGTCATCTCTGTGATATCATCCGCTGGGTAGCCAACAGGAGCCATTGTCGGTGCACCATCGTCATCGCCATTGTCATCACCCGGGACCTCGGTGGTAGCCACACTGCTTTTTCGATTATTCGATAGGCCGGTAGCATAGAATGCAGTGTGCTGCTGAGATGGGCCGGTAGTACTTTGCTATTTAAGTGCGTTAATTTCATCTTGTTGTTGCTTTATTCGTTCTTCAATTATACGCATTCACTCTTTCTGACTATCTGCTTCAACTTCCGCCCTGTCCTTTCTCCTCTGACGGCTTCTATCAGGATATTTCTTCCTCTCTTCGGGAAACCCAGTCGTCCATGGTTGGGAGCCTCTTGTGCCTCGTGTTCGTCCATCATGTTCCTTATTTCCAAGGGCGAGTGTGAGCTCATCATTCTCTCTATCGGGAATGAAGTCCCCATCTTTAACAGCCTTTACTGCTTTTCTCAACCTCTCGATTGGCAAGGGGTCTTCTTTATGTCGTATGTTATATATACACATCCCTTCCGAGTCCAACGTGCCCCCATGCCCGTAAAACCAATTCCTTGCATGTTCTACCCAATCGTCTGTCTCTGGGGTGATCTTTTTAGCACGCAGTTCATTCTCAAGTTTCTCCCACTTAGGAATGCCAGCCATGTAGCCACCTTCCCCCATAGTATGGTGATACTTCTTGTTAGCAGCATTCAGCTTATTCGTTGCAGACATTTTCTTAGCTTTTTATGATGTCTTGTATTCCACAAACTTAGCCCAGAATGGTTTTATCTTCTCGAACTGAATATTCTTGAAATCGGGAGTCTTCTCTTTCACGACATAGTCAAGGTGCAATCTTTTCTTCCAGTTGGTGAAACACTGGGCCATCTTCTTCAAAGCCCACTCCCTGACCTTAGCCTCCATGGCTCTCCCATGTTCTAAGGCGTCCTCAACTGGATCCTCCGCATTTGGATCAAGCTCTATCTTCGATAGTTTGAAATTAACCATGAGCCTCTTTCACAGTAAATCTTTGGCGTGGTTAGGGACAAATAAACATGTTCCCTCTTCATCCACATCAGCAGGCCTATTCCAATTTCGAATGGTGATCGGGATTAAGTCCCTAACGATTACTCCGCATTGTGCCACAAATTTGTTTGCGACAACTTCGGGAGCCGTCGGTTTGCCGTCTTCGGCGACATCTTCGATCCTGAACCTCTCATGGTCTTGCAACTTTTTGGTTTGGCCTCGTCTGCTCTTTTCAGTAGATTTCTTCGATCCAGAGGGCTAAAAGAAGAAAGATCGTCGTTACTATTTCTATATAGATAGCAGATGATTAATTAATGAATTAATTATATTACATGCACCTCGCCGGAGCGGTCGTCTTCTCGATTACACAAGGCATCGCCTTCTCCCTCGTGGAAGGCAACACCTTCAACCTCAAACAAGTCGTCTATTCCGGTAAAAAGAGGATCACCCTCACCGGAGTTGTTCAGAAACGTTGATACATCTAAATTTTCTTCCCCGCGGATCACACCTTGGATCAACTCTTCCTTTTCTTCGTCTCTGACGTGTGGGTCCATATTTTCTGCATAGGTGGAAAAACGAATAAGTCAAAGCGGCTAAGGGAGAAAGTTAGGTACGGTGTTGAGAGATATAAACCCTAATTCAGAGAAACCCTAATATATACATACACAATAATAAAAATGAAGAGAAACCCTAAACCCTAAACCTAGCTACAAAAAGGAAACTGTGTAGTAGATAGGTAACTCTAGCTAAAATCAACTAAAATCAATATTCCAGAGTTCCGAGGGGTGTAAAACCTAGTTTGGAAAAACCTCGGATGCATATGAGAGGGGAACATGAGTATAAGGCTACAAAAGGGAAACTATCCAGCAGATAGGTAACACTAGATACTAACAAAATACCATATTGGAATCGATTTAAGAGGGTTCGGAATGCCCTGGCGAAGGCACATCGTCGAACCCACATGCACCTAAGGGGTATTAATGATTCCTTATCTAAGATAGGGTTTTTAAGTTGCTTTACAATGTGAATCGGGTCTAGGACTACCCACAGTGACTGACCGGTGGGGCCGAAGACCAATAATACCAAACTAATTAATAAACCTAATAATATCTAACTAATAATAAACCTAATAATCCAAACACCGAAAAGAAAGGGAAACAATCAACACATGGCATCGATGCAATGCTCAAGCAAATATGATGATATGAGAAGTTAATTTGCATTGGAATGTAACCCTAAGACATGCTCGACGATTTAATCGGGGTTCCGAGGGGTGAAAACCCTAACTCGGGGAAACTCCGAAACATATGAGAGGGGTGCATTTGTTCTTCTAATTATACTTGTCATTTAAGTTGTTGAACAATGCATGATTATAGGTTAAATAGATAGGTTTCATTTTTCTGAACAATTTGATATATTATTTGTATTTTTCTGACTTATAAACAATAAGTTATTGATTTTACAATATCAAATCATTTTCTGGAATTAAAAATAAAAATGCAAATAGTTTTTACACCGGGGCGACCCCTAGCCAGTGAGACTGACAGAAGGGCCCCAGTGCCAACTCAGCCTCCACGCAAGCAAGCAGGACCCACCGAAGCTTTGACAGCGCTGACCCCGCCCGCTGATGTTAGTAGGACGTCAGCGTGACGTCATTACCGGGGATCAGCCCCAGATCGTCGACGGGGAGGGCGCGGGCGGAGCAGCGGGAGCGGGTGCGATGGATGCGGGCTAGCGTACCCAGCCGTTTAGTATCGGCGCTGCTCCGGATTGGTCGCCGGAAGAGGAAGCACGACGGTGGCCGACGGCGGTGGCTTCAGGTCTTCGACGCGGCAGCGATACAGAGAGGAAGAGGAAGAACGGAGAGGACTGTGAGGTCGAGGGGCTCACCACGGAGGCGGTGGAGGGGTCAGCTCGACCAAGAGAGCTCGGACGCGGCCGAAATCGTCGAGAACAGCGGTGACCGGACTTCAGGGAGGAGCTCCTGATTGCGGTGGTTACGGGCACCCTTCGTCGATTCTGTTGGAGGGGAGGCGATTCCTGGCGAGGAGGCGGAGGCAGAGCAGCGGCGGCGGCCGGTAGGGCGTGCAGGGCGGCGGGGCAGCCTGACGGCGTCGCTTCAGAGCCTGTGCGCGAGAAGATTGTGAGATGGGGAAGAAGAAGAGGAGGGGCACCTAGTTATAACCAAAGGGCCTTTAGTCCCGGTTGGTGGCTCCAACCGGGACTAAAGGGTCATACGTCCCGGTTAGAGCCACCAACCGGGACGTATACTCTAATTTTTTCAGCAGACTAAGGGTTGGCGCGCGCAGGGGTCTTTAGTCCCGGTTGGTGGCTCTAACCGGGACATATGACCCTATTTTCAAATTTTTTCAGCAATTTTCTCTCTGTTCCCGCCTTATTTTTTATTTTGGGGTTTAAATTTGTAATGTTTTTTAAATGATAATTACTTTGGAATTTAGAAAAACTTTAAACATAAAAAGTGTTTGAATTTGAATAACTAATTCGAAACCATTTTCTGTTTTTAAAAATAATTAATGTAACCATTTAAACTATGAACCATTTAAAATTAAAAATGAATTAACTTATATTTTTTGAATATTAATTTGGAATTTAGAAAAACTTTAAACATAAAAAGTGTTTGGATTTGAATAACTAATTCAAAATTATTTTCTATTTTTAAAAAATAATTAATGTAACCATTTAAAATATGAACCATTTAAAATTAAAAATTAACTAACTTATATTTTTTGAATATTAATTTGGAATTTAGAAAAACTTTAAACATAAAAAGTGTTTGAATTTGAATAATAATTCAAAACCATTTTCTGTTTTTAAAAATAATTAATGTAAACATTTAAACTATGAACCATTTAAAATTAAAAATGAATTAACTTATATTTTTTGAATATTAATTTGGAATTTAGAAAAACTTTAAACATAAAAAGTGTTTGGATTTGAATAAATAATTCAAAACCATTTTCTGTTTTAAAAAATAATTAATGTAACCATTTACAATTAAAAATGAATTAACTTATATTTTTTTAATATTAATTTGGAATTTAGAAAAACTTTAAACATAAAAAGTGTTTGGATTTGAATAAGTAATTCAAAACCATTTTCTGTTTTTAATTTGCATTTGAATTAACTTATATTTTTATATATTAATGGGTGGAAAAAAAGGACAGAAAATAATGGGCGGAAAGAAAATTTGATTAGGATAGAACTGGAATTAAAGTACATAACGCAACTAACAGAAAGTTACATAGAAGAACTGAAAATTAAGATACATGGCCAGATTAAGCCACAATCGACCGAACTTGTTTTGCAATGTTGGAATGATTCAGTCATGCTCCTGCCTACACCTGTAATACTCGCCACTGTAGTCGTCGTACTCGCCGCGGCCGTCGTCGCTGTCGTCGTCAGGGTCGCCGTAGTTGAACCTTGAAGGCTGAGTACGAGTGGGCTGGACTTGAGGGTAGCGCAGGAGGGGGCTAGAGGTGGGCAGTCCTCCTCGTGCCTGGCGAGCGCCCTCTCACGCCGATCCACGAAGAAGGCTTCCCAAGTCGGAAAATAGTCGGGATGCCATCTGGGATTCCTCCGCTGCTCCGGCGTGAGCTCGAAGTAGTAGTGGTTCGTGATGGCCATCCGACGCGCCACACCTAGTGGGACAGGAGGAACCGGCACGCCTCCGGCTCTCAGCATCCAGCCGACAGGGACACAGTAGCCCAGCGGACAGGGGTAGTTCGAGGCGCAAAGCGCCTCCGCCTCCCTGGGAGTTAGTGCTATGGTGGAAGTCATGGGAAAGAGTGATGAGGTTGCAGATATGAGTCTAGAGATGTGCAATGACAATGGAGGCCAACCCTACATATATATAGTGAGAAATGGCAGGAAGATAACTGGAGGGAAGAACTGGCGGGAAGAACCGGCGGGAAAACTGGCGGGAAGAAATGGCGGGAAGAACTGGCGGGAAAAAATGGCGGGAAAAACCGGACCCACTTCCTGCTGATTCGGTAGACATTTGTCCTTTTTACCCGGGATGGACGAAAAGGTTTGAGATGTCCCGGTTGGGAGATAATCCATGTAAGGTGGTCTAGTATTTTAGGAAAATGGGACAGTAGCATTCTGAAACGGCATTTTGCTGGTTACTTCACAAAACGACCCGTTTTTTGCGCTCGGAAAATGGAAAAGGGCTTTTCCGTGCGACAAAAAGGAAAACTTCCTCCTGCAACATTGTTCTCCATACCAATGTCCACACACATGCATAATATGGGCACAACATCACAAACTATGCCGCGATTCAGCACATAACATCGGTCATTTGGACCGAAAGCCATGAAACCTCGAACATAATAGGTCATTTTATGAAGGGTTTTTTGAAACATAATCAATATACCAAGTCTAGTATTTTTCCTTTCAACTATATAACATAATATGACACCACGCGAAGGATTTTCATTGTTCGGATTTTTTTTGAATTTATTATGCCCGTTTTGAATTATCTGAATTTCTAACTATGGTCGAACCGGTGTGCATGAAGATAGGGGACGAGCATCGTTAGAACTTGCATTGGATCTCTGAATAAACCACATATTACGAGTCTAAAAATGATTTTTTCAAAAAATCACGGGCGATAGATCATGTACCTGTAGTACAAACCGGACCCACGTCCTGCCGATTCGGCAGACATTTGTCCTTTTTACCCAGGATGGAAGAAAATGTTTGAGATATCCCGGTTGGGAGATAGTCCATGTAAGGTGGTCTAGTATTTTAGGAAAATGGGATGGTAGCATTCTGAAACGGCATTTTGGTGGTTATTTCACAAAACGACCCGTTTTTTGTGCTCGGAAAATGGAAAAGGGCTTTTCTGTGCGACAAAAAGGAAAACTTCCTCCTGCAAAATTGTTCTCCATACCAATGTCCACACACATGCATAATATGGGCACAACATCACAAACTATGCCGTGATTTAGCACATAACATCGGTCATTTGGACCGAAAGTCATGAAACCTCGAACATGATAGGTCATTTTGTGAAGGTTTTTTCGAAACATAATCAATATACCAAGTCTGGTATTTTTCCTTTCAACTATGTAACATAATATGACACCACGCAAAAGGATTTTCATTGTTCAGATTTTTTTGAATTTATTATGCCCGTTTTGAATTATCTGAATTTCTAACTATGGTCGAACCGGTGTGCATGAAGATAGGGGACGAGCATCGTTAGAACTTGCATTAGATCTCTGAAGAAACCACATATTGCGAGTCTAAAAATGATTTTTTCAAAAAATCACGGGCGATAGATCATGTACCTGTAGTACAAACCGGACCCACTTCCTTCCGATTCGGCAGACATTTGTCCTTTTTACCCGGGATGGACGAAAAGGTTTGAAATGTCCCGGTTGGGAGATAGTCCATGTAAGGTGGTCTAGTATTTTAGGAAAATAGAACGGTAGCATTCTGAAACGGCATTTTGGTGGTTACTTCACAAAACGACCCGTTTTTCGAAACATGATCAATATACCAAGTCTGGTATTTTTCCTTTCAACTATGTAACATAATATGACACCACGCGAAGGATTTTCATTGTTCGGATTGTTCTAAAAATGGGACGGTAGCATTCTGAAACAGGATTTTCATTGTCGACACCAAGCGGAGGGATTTCGGCAGGCTGGGCCAGGCAGCACTAATGATAGGGGGTGAGTGTCGACATTATGTCGTGCGGCGTGTACCTTGTCCCGGATGGTGTCACCAACCGGGACTAAAGATGAACCTGTAGTCCCGGTTGGAGACACCAACCGGGACAAAACACGAGTCAACACGAATAATAGGGGTGAGTGTCGACATTATTTCGTAAGTGTCGACACTATGCCGAGTTGCTTGTACTATAAATAGGCATCCTTGCGAGTCCAGTCCTCCAGCCAGTTTGAGGCATCTCCAAGATGGTTTTAGAGAGCAGGGACACCACTACAGCCAGTTTCAGGGAGATGCCGACGGAGCCCAGTCCTCCGGCATCTCCGAGAAACTGGTCATAGAGGCACTCCCTAATATGTGAAATTAGTTAGCTCCGAGGCGTATTGATCTAGTTAGAGAAGTTACAAGCTGCAAGATGGTTTTCGAGAGCAGGGACACCACTACAGCCAGTTTCAGGGAGATGCCGACGGAGCCCAGTCCTCCGGCATCTCCGAGAAACTGGTCATAGAGGCACTTCCTAATATGTGAAATTAGTTAGCTCCCAGGTGTATTGATCTAGTTAGAGAAGTTACAAGCTGCAAGATGGTTTTCGAGAGCAGGGACACCACTACGACCAGTTTCAGGGAGATGCCGCCGGATCCCAGTCCTCCGGCATCTCCAAGAAACTGGTCATAGAGGCATTCCCTAATATGTGACCGCGCGCGTTTGGAGATCAGATCTTAATGGTAAGTACGAATCGGGACAACTTCTTCATAGTCCCGGTCCAGCCACAAAACGGGACTAACACTCAAGACATTTATTAATATTAAATATTGAGACTACAAAACCGGGACTAAAGGCCCCCCTATATATAGTCCCGATCAAGCCACAAACCGTGAAAGATATCCTTCGGTCAAGCCACAAACCGCGGAAGACATGAACTAGAGTTACATAATATGAGCATGAACTTTTTGGCATATGCCCTTCCTTATGATCGCTTCAGACATAACCATGGAGCATCTTCTTTACTTAACGGAATGCTTGGGTCAGTTTTCACTGTGAAGGGCGGAATTTCATCAAACTTATTATAATCTTCTGACATGTCTGTCTTGTCCTCGATTCCCATGATGTTTCTTTTCCCTGAAAGAACTATGTGACGCTTTGGCTCATCATATGATGTATTTGTTTGCATATTTTTTCTTTTTTTCGGTCTGGAGGACATGTCCTTCACATAGAAAACCTGAGACACATCATTGGCTAGGACAAATGGTTCATCTCTATAACCAAGATTGTTGAGATCCACTGTTGTCATTCCGTACAACTGGTCTATCTTTACCCCTTCCCCATTCAGGTTGACCCATTTGCAGCGAAACAAAGGGACCTTAAAAGAGACTCCATAGTCTAGTTCCCATATCTCCTCTATGTAACCATAATATGTGTCCTTTTGTCCATTCTCGTCTATTGCATCAAAGCGGACACCACTATTTTGGTTGGTGCTCTTTTTATCTTGGGCGATCGTGTAGAATGTATTCCCATTTATTTCGTACCCTTGGAAATTCAATACAGTAGAAGATGGTGACGCGGCCAACAAGTATAGCTGATCTCCAACAGTGGTGTCATTCAAGAGATGTGTCCGCATCCAACCACCGAAAGACTTCATGTGTTCATCTGTAATCCATGATTCAGGCTTCCCCGGGTTTTTGGAGTGTACAATATTCTTGTGTTCCTCGATATACGGAGCTGCCAAGGTGGAATTATGTAGAACTGTGTAGTGTGCTTTAGTGAAAGAATCCCCGTCCCTACATATCATTGATTTCTTTCCCAACGTGCCTTTTCCACTTAGTCTTCCCTCATGCCGCGAGTCAGAAACACCAATCGGCTTAAGGTCAGGAATAAAGTCAACACAAAACTCAATGACCTCCTCTGTTCCATATCCCTTGGAGATGCTTCCTTCTGGTCTAGCACGGTTATGAACATATTTCTTTAAGACTCCCATGAACCTCTCAAAGGGGAACATATTGTGCAGAAATACCGGACCGAGAATGGCAATCTCTTCCACTAAGTGAACCAGGAGATGCGTCATAATATTGAAGAAGGATGGTGGGAACACCAATTCAAAACTAACAAGACATTGTACCACATCCTTCTGTAACCTTGGCAGAATATCTGGATTGATTACCATCTGAGAAATTGCATTGAGGAATGCACACAGCTTCACAATGGGTACTCGAACATTTTCCGGTAGAAGCCCCCTCAATGCAATCGGAAGCAACTGCGTCATAATCACGTGACAGTCATGATACTTCAGGTTTTGGAACTTTTTCTCTGCCATATTTATTATCCCCTTTATATTAGATGAGAAGCCCGACGGCACCTTGATACTGTAAAGGACTTCAAAAAAGATTTCCTTCTCTGCTTTGGTAAGAGCATAGCTGGCACGACTTAAGTGACGCCCTTTATCCGTCTTGTTATGTGTATGCATGTTCTTTGGGTCTTTCATAATTTGTTGGTCCTCCCGTGCTTCTGGTGTATCTTTTGTCTTCCCATACACGCCTAGGAATCCTAGCAGGTTCATGCAAAGATTCTTCGTCACGTACATCACGTCGATTGAAGAGCGGATACGCAGGACTTTCCAATATGGCAGCTCCCAAAATATAGATTTCTTCTTCCACATGGGTGCGTGTCCTGTAGCGACGTCGTTCGGAACTGATTGACCGCTGGGACCCTTTCCGAAGATTACTTCTACGTCCTTGACCATACCAAATACATCATCGCCAGTAGGGAGTTCAGGCTTCTTCCGGTGATCTGCCTCACTTGAAATGCTTGCCTTTCTTTCTTACAGGATGATTGGTCGGAAGAAATCGTCGATTCGCTAGGTACACAACCTTCTTGCATTTATGCAAATATGTACCTTCAGTCTTATCTAAACAGTGTGTGCATGCCTTATATCCCTTGTTTGTCTGTCCTGAAAGGTTACTAAGAGCAGGCCAATCATTGATGGTTACGAATAACAACCCTCGTAGATCAAATGGCTCCTGTTTGTTCTCATCCCATGCATGTACACCTGGTTTGCCCCACAACTGTAAGAGCTCTTCAACTAATGGCCTAAGGTACACATCAATGTCGTTGCCCGGTTGCTTCGGACCTTGGATGAGCACTGGCATCATAATGAACTTATGCTTCATGCACAACCAAGGAGGCAGGTTGTAGATACATAGAGTCACGGGCCAGGTGCTGTGACTGCAGCTCTACTCCCCAAAAGGATTCATGCCATCCGTACTTAGACCAAACCATAAGTTCCTTGTGTCACTTGCAAAGTCTGGGAAGTCACTCTCGATTTTTCTCCACTGTGACCCATCAGCAGGGTGTCTCAACTTTCCGTCTTTCTTACGGTCTTCTTTGTGCCATCGCAACAACCTGGCATGCTCTTTGTTTCTGAACATGCGTTTCAACCTTGGTATTATAGGAGCATACCACATAACCTTAGCAGGAACCCTCTTCCGGAGGGGCTCTCCCTCAACATCACCAGGGTCATCTCGTCTGATCTTATACCGCAACGCATTGCATACCAGGCATTTATCTAAATTATCATACTCCTTACCGCGGTAGAGGATGCAGTCATTAATGCATGCATGTATCTTTTGCACATCTAATCCTAGAGGACAGAGAGACTTCTTTGCTTCGTAGGTACTCTGGGGAAGTTCGTTATGTTTTGGAAACTTCGGCTTCATTATTTTCAGCATCTTTTCAAATGAGGAGTCAGTTAGACCACACTCTGCCTTCCATCGCAACAATTCCAGTGTGGTACCGAGATTTGTGCTGCCATCTTCATAATTTGGGTACAATAATTTCTTGTGATCTTCTAACATGCCCTCTAACTTCAACTTCTCATTTTCTGTTTCACAGTCTCGCTTTGCATCAGAAATGACCCTACCAAGTTCATCAGTCAGCTCATCTGATGCCCGTTCTTCACCTCTTTCCTCATTGTCTTCCATTGCAGTATCACTGTATTCAGGAAACATATGATGATAGTTGTTATCATCATCTTCTTCTTCACCATCTTCCATCATAACCCCTCTTTCCCCGTGCTTGGTCCAGCAATTATAGTTGGGCATGAAACCTTTCATAATCAGGTGGCCGCGAATGATTTTCGAGGAAGAGTACTCCTTGTTGTTCCGACATTGAACACATGGACAACGTATAAAACCATTCTCTTTGTTTGTCGTAGACACATCGATAAATTTATCCACGCCTTTCATATACCCGGCTACGCGCCGGTCACCGTACATCCATTCCCGACCGTTCATCTGCATCATATAAGTAAGTTTATCAAAAAACAGGACATCATAAATAGTGAAATGACCAATTCACATCGACACATGCATTGTATCAATGACAGAGAAAATATAAGATTGCTAACCTCGATCGAGGGAAATAAAGAGGAGAAAGCTCAAGTGGGTCTTGGACACCTTCTATATTTTTGTTCTATGAGAAATTGAACGGGATTATTCACTCAAACATTTCATCAAACACCTTGAATGCATGCATAGGGGAGAAAAAACTAGCACACCCCTCACACCTTCCACTAAGAGAAAAAACAGAGTGGAGACAGAGGAGGCTGGGGCGTTGCATTTATAGAGGGCGGGAGCATACGTCCCGGTTGGAGCCACCAACCGGGACTAAAGGTGTGTGCCACGCCACGTGGATGTGGCCAAACCTTTAGTCCCGGTTGCTGGCTCCAACCGGGACGTATGCCCCGTTACCAACCGGGACGCATGCCTCCGGGCCACGTGTCCGCTCGAACCGGGACGCGTGCCAGCATTAGTCCCGGTTGGTGGCGCAACCGGGACTAATGCTCTGAGGGGACGCGAACGGATGGCCTGTTTTCTACTAGTGTCCTCTTTCTTCACAAATTCAGGCTAACTCAATCCACGCATACCAGCAAGAATACTTGTTAGACCAAGTGGTGATATTTGTGGTTATGTGCCTTTGTGAACATTGTCCAAGTTTTTGTTGGCATTTCCAAGCATTTAACTCTCTACACCTTTGACATATTAAATATGTTTCTTACTGCATCCGATTCTTCAAATGGCAAAATAGATTGTCGACTAATGCTGGAGAGATGACACGATGGAAACCCCGAGGAGTGTTGCAGCAGAGGAGTGGGAAGATTGGAGTTTCGATCAGTCAAAGGGAAAAACTGAGGCTAGGGTTGGTCACGGTGGCATAAATGATAAAATCCCTTATAGATATTGTGACGACCATCCTTCTCGCTAAAACGATGAGAAAATTAATTTCCAACACCACCATTGACGTCGAGAACGAACTATTATCGTCAAACAAAAAGTCGGTGATCACTTATTACAGAACTTGTTGTCTCCATCAACACGATGGGCAAAAGAAAACAATTATCAAAATCTAAACTACTCTTCCCTAAAACATGTGGGCGGCGCTAGGAGTCGGTCAGCGCGATCGGCCCGCCCAAAATCTGTCATAGCCTCTTCATTGGATCCACATCTCACGTCCAAAAATAGCCTAAACAAGATTTTGTATCCCCCCCTTCAAATTTTGGAAAAACAACCCACGGGCCTGAGCTTCTCCATTAAACACAAAAGGGTATATTGCATTGTCCCTGGCATTTCTGATATTTAACAGATATGCCACCAAGGTGATTTACCCATAGGACAGAGAGTACTACAACAAAAATTTCTCACCCCGCGTACAAAAAATACATACTATTACAACAAAATAATGAAATGTTAATCAACGAATATTTTTTTACTGCAGATTGAGTTACAACAAAAATCATCAACAATTTAAACAAAAATCTCAAGCGATTACAATAAAAAACCATGTGTTTGCAGCAACAAAAAAGTGGTTAAGGAAGAATTTTTTGCTACCTATTGATCTGCAACAAAAATCACCATATGTTAACAAATATCACAAACAATTAGAACAAAAAATCATGTGTTCTGCATCCATGAAAAAAAATCAGAGGAGAGACATACTTGTAAAAAACGCATAGAAAACCTTACAGTATCCCACATGTAATTTCTCAACAAAACTCTTGCGAATTTGCTACAAAATTAAAAGACGTATGCAACATTGAAATACATGTTGGGTTGATTGGTCTGGGCAGAAGATGGGCCAAAAGGAAGGGCAGAAGATGGGCCAAAAGGAAGGGCAGAAGATGGGCCAAAAGAGAGCTTTTCTTCCCTTCTAAATGGGCATGTGGGTTCAGGTGTTGAATCGTCGTGATCGGCGACCGGTCGCAACGGCCACCGATATCTCGGGTAGTTTCTACTAGTTTCCCTTTCCCTGAGCTCCTACTCCCACTCCGGGCGACCACCCACCAGGTTGCTTGGGCGTAGAGTAACTGAACTGCGACTGCAAGCAAACCCCAAAGGAGCCACACCATGCGGAAAAGGCGCAGGCCAGCCACGCACGTTTCCCACCGATCCGATCCGAGCCATCATCAATACTCCGAACGCTGCGCGCGTACGCGTACATGGTCAGCGGCCGCTCTGTCGAGTTGTCGCCAAAGGAACGAACCCGTGCTGCACCCGACAGCGCACACGTACCCGCCGGACCGATCGAGGTTGGTGTCGCATTGCCATCGACGTCGCGCGCAGAGCAGCGCAGGCGCCGCCGGCGGGTGGCTAGCATGCATGGCTTAGCTTCCTGCCGAATGCACCTCTCCCCAGCTAGCTTTCTTTGCCTTAAAGCCCCCGGCACCGGACGCACACCTCCGCTCACCAGATACCGCACGCGTACGTGTTCTGCCGGCCGGTCGCGTCGAGACCAGAATGGAGCTGCCCAGCGCCGCGCTCGTGCTCATCCTCGCCGCCACGCTCTCCGTCGCAGGTTCCTCCGGCATTTTGTTGTCTCCTAACATTCCGTTGCTCGTCCGTGTGTGTCTGGTAGTTTGGTCGCTGAACACTACGTTGTCGATCCTGCTGCAGTGGCCTACGACCCGTTGGATCCCAACGGGAACATCACCATGAAATGGGACGTCATGTCGTGGACGCCCGACGGATACGTCGTGAGTACCGTGCCCCTTTCCTAGCACCTCTCTCGATCTGTCTCTGTTCGCGAACTAACTGGTCGATCCATGGTAACATGCGTGTCATGGCGGTTTTTTTATACAGGCGGCGGTGACGATCAACAACTTCCAGATGTACCGGCAGATCCTGGCGCCGGGGTGGACGGTGGGGTGGACGTGGGCGAAGCGCGAGGTGATCTGGTCCATGGTGGGCGCGCAGGCCACCGAGCAGGGCGACTGCTCCAAGTTCAAGGCCAACATCCCGCACTCCTGCAGGCGCACCCCCGCCGTCGTCGACCTCCTCCCCGGCGTGCCATACAACCAGCAGATCGCCAACTGCTGCCGCGGCGGCGTCGTGTCCGCCTACGGCCAGGACCCGTCCTCGGCCGTCGCCGCGTTCCAGATCAGCGTCGGACAGGCCGGCACCACCAACCGCACCGTCAAGCTCCCCAAGAACTTCACCCTCCTCGGCCCCGGCCCAGGGTACACCTGCGGCCCCGCCAAGGTCGTCCCCTCCACCGTCTTCCTCACCGCCGACCACCGCCGCAAGACACAAGCCCTCAGTACGTCCCGAGAACTTCTGGCCACGCATACATACATGCACGAATGTGTTTCGTAACGAACTGTTTCTGTGCCATGGATATGATGCAGTGACGTGGAACGTGACGTGCACCTACTCGCAGCACCTGGCGTCCAAGTACCCGACGTGCTGCGTCTCCTTCTCCTCCTTCTACAACGACACCATCGTGCCCTGCGCCCGGTGCGCGTGCGGCTGCGACCACAAGACCTGCGCCCGCACCGACCGAGACTCCAAGCGGCTCATGTCGGCGTCGGGGAAGACCGCGGCGGCCACGCTGCACCCGGTGGCGGCGGCGCGCGGGCGCCTGAACCAGCACCGCCAGAGCGCCGCGCCGCTGCTGCAGTGCACCACGCACATGTGCCCCGTGCGCGTCCACTGGCACGTCAAGCTCAACTACCACGACTACTGGCGCGCCAAGGTCACCGTCACCAACTTCAACTACAGGATGAACTACACCGGATGGACGCTCGTCGCGCAGCACCCGAACCTCGACAACATCACCGAGGTCTTCAGCTTCGACTACAAGCCAGTCGTCTCCTACGGGTCAATCAGTAAGTCGCAACGAAGAGGCGATGACTGTGCAGTTGAAGGTTCGATCTTGATGTGGTTGCCATTGCTGCAGATGACACGGCGCTGTTCTACGGCATGAAGTTCTTCAACGACCAGCTCATGGAGGCGGGACCGTACGGGAACGTGCAGTCGGAGGTGCTGATGCGAAAGGACGACAGCACCTTCACGTTCAGGCAGGGGTGGGCGTTCCCGCGGAAGATCTACTTCAACGGCGACGAGTGCCAGATGCCGCCGCCGGACTCTTACCCTTACATGCCAAACTCCGCTCCGGCGGCCGCCTCGGTGTCGACGCTCGCGGGTTCCGCGGTGGCGGCCGTCACCGCGTTCTTGGTTCTCCTCGTGGCATGAGCGTCAGAGATGGCATTCACTGTTTTGCACTTTTACCTGTAGATAGCAGCATGTTTTGGGGCTTCAAGATTGAGATCGGTGTTTTACTTTGGAGTTTGGACATGATGAAACGTAAGTTTTTCCCACTTAAGTGGACACAGGACAGGTCCAAACTTAAGTTCACAGACAGTTACACTAGGCATAATTTGGATGGAGAAATCAGTCTGTAAAACACAATCAGGCTAGAGTTCACAGACAGTTACACTATGCATGTATCTCACGTTTGCCGGATGATCGAATACTGACAGCACTGTCTGTCTTCTGTTCACTGACGTCGAGTCTTTTGTACTCCTACTATTGTTTCAATCTTGGAGAACTCAAATAACTTCAATTTGAAATGCTCATCTTAATCTGCTTGTTCATAGCCACAAATGCTGCAAATCATAACAATGCTAAATAATCAACTATTCGTCTTGCCTGAGCTAACATGTACAAAATGAAGGACTTGGTTGGATAAAGTATCTTCTCTTCAAATGTAGGTCAAAACTTCCATAAATTTTGTACGCAATTGATCTACTCCTTTACTACGCCTGAACAAGCAAGAATGCTATTGCTGTCCAAACTGCGACGAGTGTAAGGGTGAGTGAAGCTGACAACAGCCGCGGCGAAGCATTCGGCAGCCATGGGTACGCATCTGGAGGCGGCATCACACAGTTGTCACCATTGAAGTACACTCTTCTGGGAAACGCCCAGCCTTTCTGGAAGGTGAACGCCGCCGGGTCCTTCCGGAACAGAAGCTCGGACTGAACATTCCCATCCGGCCCAGCAGTCACCAGCAGGTCATTGTAGTACTTGATGCCCCACAGCATTCCGGTGTCGTCTGCGACAGAGAACTTATAATTAGCAGGAACACATAATATACAGATTTGCAGAATAGTGTTCAAGGGATGATCATGAGGTGCTCACTTATTGTTCCATATGGGTTCAGGGGTTTGTAGTTGAAGCTGAAGATAGTAGTCAGGTTGTCGAAATTAGGGTGCTGCGCGACGAGGTTCCACTGCGAGTAGTTCATCCGGTAGTTGAAGTTTGTCACCGTGATCTTCACCCTCCAGTAATCCTTGTAGTTTACCTTGACATGCCAATGCACTCTTATCGGGCACATGTGGGAGGTGCATTCCACGAGAGGTGTCAGGCTGTTCGTGTCGGGTCCATTCACCACAGAAGCCAGATATGGTGAATTGCCTCTGTCAAAAGGTACACTCAACTGTCAAATAACTGACCAAAAAAATGATCATTGTTCTTGTATTCCATATTATTCTGGAGAAGTATGTCAGATGTAATGCAACTTACTCAACACAGCTTCCTGGTCTAGAGTTGTTATTTTGGCAGCCGCATGAGCATGTCGGGCAGTTAACAATAGTATCGTTGTAAAATGATGAGAGCGAGACGCAGCATGTTGGGGATCTTTGCGCAACAAACTGTGAGTATGTGCATGTAGCATTCCATGTCTCTGCACAAACAAACACAAGTTGTCACAAAAAATGCTCGATGTTCTTTCTACCGTAGGAAGATCATATGAATATGTCGAAAACAGTCGAAAGCTTATTTCTGAAATATAATATGTATGGAATGGTAGATCATAGGAATGGAATTCTTACTAAGGGCTTGAGTGGACCTCCTTCCATCTGGTGAAATGAACTTAGTAGGTCTTACAACCTTGGCAGGCCCGCAAGTGTACCCAGGTCCAGGCGCCTTCAGGGTGAAATTCATGGGCGCTTTAACAGTCTTGCTTGAAGACCCTGCCTGACCAACAGTGATCTCAAATGATGCCACAGCGTTGGCAGAGTCTTGTGCCCATGAGTTGAGTACTCCCCCTTTGCAGCAGTTTGCAATCTGCAGGCTGTACGGTGTCCCAGGAAGCAGGTCCACGATCTCCGGCTTCCTCTTGCAGCAGTGTGGAGGTTCCGTTTTGAATCTAGAGCAATCGCCTTGCTCCGTGGCTTGGCCGCCGAGCATTTTCCAGATTATCTCCTTCTTTTGCCACACCCAACCGAGTTTCCAGCCCGGAGGTTGGATATGGCGATACTGCTGGTAGTTGTATAGTGAAACAACAGCCTGGAGGAATGGGATTTTACAGTTTCTCAACAAGTTGTAAGTATAGAGAACTCGGAGCAGGATAAATTATATCTGAAGGAAGTCCAAGTTCAGGAAGAAAATTAAAGCCTACTACAGGCAGTTATGGAAACGTTGTGAAGGTTATCACATTCTGTTTCATAACAATAACAGAAAATCAGCACTTTGCCCAAAAAAGATTATACTATATCACGTGGTTACTACTTAAGTTAGTCTACAAAAATTGGAGTAAACAGAAGGTATGGAAGAATTGTTATCATTACATAAGAAATTTCTTTCATTGTATTTCCTCGTGTAAGAATGACAAATGCAGATGTGGACTTGTGTAACGGTAGGGGCATGCACTGAACTGGTCCTAACAAACAGATATGTTTGGTGTGAGTTTCAGTATCTCCTTGGTCTGCAGCTCCATTCAGTTGTCTTAAAATAGCAGTGCCTAATTTATTTATTTACTGGATAATGCACTAATGTTTAGTCATGACTAGCAAGCAAATCAAAGCCTGCTACTGGCAGTTTCGAAATGTTGTGAAGGCCATCACGTTCTGTTGCATAACAATGACAGAAATTCATCACTTAGTAAAAAACGATTATATATCACGTGGCAACTTACGGTGTTAATCTGCAAAAATTGGAGTAAACATACGGTATTGAAGAAACAGTTATATTTTCTTTTGAATTTTTTTTCATAGAATTTTCTCGTGTGTAAGGATGACGAAAGCAGATGTGGACCTCTAACGACAGGGGCATGCACTTAATTGGTGTTAGCTTCAAACAGACTGCAGTGCTTCACTTACCCTATAGCCATCGTCAGTCCACTGAATCACATCCCACTTGATCGTGATGTTCCCACCCGGATCAAGCGGATCGTACGCGTCTGCAGAATGCGAGGGAAATTTGCTTGAGACATGGTTCCTCCAAATTCAAAGAATGCCATGGTAGAAAATATTTAAGAAATCACGTGAAAGCCTTGTTAGTGAAACATAACAGATTAAGTTTAGGATTCGGTACCAAGAGTATGGTGGCCGTTGATTTTGAAATATCACACGTTGCCACAAATCGAACTGAATTTTTTGAACAAGCGCGATGAACTGAACTGAATGAACACTTTTATTCGACAAAGAACTGAAGGAACACTAAGTGAGTGGAGCTTTCAGTGATTAGATTAGTGATTGAACTGTACATATGTTACTCCCACCGTCCCACCACCTGCCGTTTACATACCAAGTGGAGGTCACAGTTTTAGCGTGACACTATCCAAAGGCCGATTTTTCGGTGAGTTGCAACAGAATGCTGTGTGCCCACCCATTATCCCTGTGAAATCTATTTAGTTGTGATAGACTAAACCTACATGGCTACATGAACCAAAAAACACAAACTAAATTAATGGAGCCAATTTGAATTAAGAAAAAACAGTGACATGAAGAGCTAAATGGCGTGACAGGCCTAGATAGAAGTATCGAAATTTCAAAATTCTTCAAGGGACAATAGAATGGAAGATGCGGAACAGGAGAACCTTCGGGTTTCAGTCAGGCACTCAGGCTAGGCGAAGAACACTGTAAGTAACTTGAAAACAGGCTATTCAATGTGGTTGCGAAAAATACATATTATTGTAATGTTTTTCCGATAGCATGTAATTCCCCCCCCCCCCCCCCCCCCCCCCCCCAGAAAACATTTCCAACGGGAAAACTATTTAGCGGAATCCCCCAAAAAAACATCCCCAACAAACCGGAGGAAGATTGCATTTTGATGGGCACGATCGCATTATTATGGCGACAGCAATAAATCACCACAGCACACAAAACGTTAGTGCCAAAATAAGAAAACACACCAAATCATGTCCTCTCGCACAAACAATCAGCGGAATCTCCGGCCATCGATCGCAGGAACCGGCCAAGAAATCTCGGTACCGAAGAACAGGGCATGAATCGACGAAAGCCTCTGATCAAGAAAACCGGAAAGGGAAAAGAAGAAAACGGCAGAAATCAAGGGCCGTTGTTACCTGACGAAGGCACGAGCGCGGCGGAGAGTGCGAGGAGCAGCGCAATGGAGGCGCCGCCCAGGGGGAGGAACCGTGGAATCGGCCTCGCCGCCGTCGCCATGGCCGATCGATCGGGAGAAGAGAGCTCGCTCGAGAACCGGCTGCTCGTCCTGATCACTCACTCACCTCCCTGCCTCCCACCAGTCTGTGCTCTGTACTTAGCGCAGAAGAAACTCGAGAAAAAGTGGGTCAGAGAGACGGAGAGAGAGGGAGAGCGAGGTTTCTGGCGTGTGCGTCGGAGGATTTGTTGCGTAGGCGTGTCTGTCCGGGGACACGGACATGCAGACGGGGTTGAGCTATTCCCGTGGAAAGCTTCCGCGGGGGTGCAAGGAGCCAGTAGCTGCTAGCTTCTGGGTCGCCATTACTGCCAGCCGTGTTTTTTTCCTTTCCTTTCCTTTCCTTCTCGTGGCTCTGCCTCCGGGTTTCGACGGTTCCGTGAAAGCTAGCTGTACGTCGTATGTCTTTTTTTCCTGGTCTCTCTTGATGAAAGAATTTTGGTCCACCATTAATTCATCAATCATGGCAAAGAATCTGATTTTACTGCGTAAGTACCGAAATTTTGGTACGGGGTACACTGTCATGATCAAGATATCTGCACAAAATAAACCAATTATTAATCAAATTGATTGACTGGTAATCTTCTTGATACTACTACTATTTGTGAGGCCGCATATATATCTTACTAGATGACCAGAATTTATTCCTACCGGCTACCGCCTTTGGCTGGTCCTCAATCCTCACTAGTAGTGCTTATTGATCCGAAAGTCAGTCGCGTTTCTTCTAGACTAAAAAAGACAGCCTTTTCGGTGTCTTGCGTGCGCAATCTTTTCTTTTCCTAAAGAAACTTCCCACTAGCTAGCGATAGCCATTGGCACGCCATATCATCGTGTGGCTCGCGCTGCGATATCTTCGTTTCCTTTCGGGAGAAGCCTCGACCCGACGACTATATATAGGGGGGCTTTGCAAAGTGAATCGACCGCATGACATCATCGTGTGTTCACGCCAGTTTAATCTGGTCTAGAATTTCCACCTCCAGACATCACACACACACTGCAGGGACGGGACGCGGACGTGATGGGAAGCTTGCGGACGGAACGCGTACGTCGCGTATCCATCCATGCATGCAGGTCTCATGAACGACAACCGAGATCCAGCTGGACAGCGAGGGAACTGGCTAATTGTGTGACCCGGAGCGCAAGGAAGGGCATGCGCACCGCAACCCGACGATATGACCAAATGCTGCTCGAAACAAACGAACTTCCTTTTTGTCTGTGTGCTGTGACCGCGCGCGCTACTGGTCCGCCGGTGTAGTACGGCGCAGACATCTCTGCGTGAGAAGGAAGAGCGCAGAAAAATATCTAGGGAAGGCACAAATGGCCTTGCGTCGGTACCCCACCGCCACGCAACAAAGTCAACCTAAGATGAACATTGGAGATGGTCAGCGGAGCGATTCGTAGGTCGCATGCCCTCGAGACCTAAAAAAGACGATTGGATGTCTGACCTCTCTTGGTGTTATGGTCCCTGCGCGTGTCAAAGCACGCTCCAGCTAGGCCGCTGGAAACTGCCGGATCTGTAGTTTTCATGGAGCCAAAGCTCGGCGAGGTGTAGAAGGAGTCTTCGACTACGGGGAAGGAACAGGAGACGACGTGTTCCTTCGTTGACACGCGACATAAATTCCATCACCGTTCTCTCTATCCCTTCTGTCACTCTCCCTCCCATCAGTCGTCTCCACCGTATCGTCGGCAATTAATCTCCATGCGACGAGTATGTGAGCAAGGCTTCCGGATTCGAGAAAACTGGGGTATCCCTTACCCACTGACTAAGGGCCCATGCGCTCCGTACCGGCACGGGATGCAAAATCCTGATTGGGAAAGCCAAGCAAGGCCGTGACATCCTTCCTCTGTCCCACGGTCATCGGGAAGGAATCGTCATCCACGACGTCGCCTGGAGACCCGGGAAGGAGGCGTCGGCCATAGCACAGCCCCGGCCACTTTACACATGTGCCTATGGCTCCGAAATATGAGAAGGTAAGTCTGCATCGCAACGTGTGGTTGTCATCGACAGTGTCTCCAGCGCAAGCAAGCTCCCCGCCGGTGCAAGCGGTCCTCCCCATGACGGAAGAAAGCACACTTAGAATGTGTCCGAAACGAGATAAGGCCTAGGCCTAGGCCGGTGCAGAGTGGCGGAGAAGGACAAGACCCTGTAAGGAAAAGCACCACGGGGAGCGACCAAGGTCAAACACATGGGATTAGACGAGGCCAGGTCCCCGTCGTTTTCCTCATGGCTCAGCTTTGCCATGTAAAAGTTGTTGTGTCCCCTTGTGTTCCTAGTCACGGAAGAAGGGGCATGATCTTTTAGGAAACTGTGGTATCCCCTTGGAACTATAAAAGGAGGGTCGTGTCCAAGAGAGGGCGAGAGACCAAGAAATAGGATAGAAAGTCTCCTATCCGGGTGAGGCTAGGAGCACCTTGTAAACACCTTGTTCTCCCACCAGTAATACCATTAGACAAGCATGAAGTAGGGTTGTTAGCCTCCTGGCGGCTAGAACCTAAGTAAGATCGTTGTGTTTGAGTGTCCTTCAGATCAGGGATAATGAACTAGAGCTTTCTTTCCACCCACTACCAAATCTGTAAAAGGGGGTCTCTTAACCCCTAGTGTCTGTATTTCCATACAATACAAGAAAAATCTCCAACCACAACGGTTTGATTTGCTGAGTGTTATAGAAGGTGTACCTTCTGCCACAATTTTGTCTATTTTCCCTTGGTATATGGAAATCTATTTTTTGTCCCTAAACATTGTCCCTGCTCTCCGCGATGACTTCGCACATGACTCGTCCTTTGAATCGAAAACCTAACTAAGAGCGTCCAAGCCTGGCTTAGTTCAACCCATATTCACCGAAACCTCCTATAAGGTTCATCATGAGGAACTAGGGCTTCAGGTCTAAAAAGAGTCGGCTAGATTGTCTTGCATATCACGCTTCTAGCAGGACTCTGATACGGGATTGACAGAGGAGGTGAATCCCAACTTCAGGGCTCCACCAAGCTAACGTGTCAATAGTGTGTCGTTTGAGTTTTATTTGTGTTTAATATTTCAGTCCATGTTATAGACTGAATAGGTTTTATAATTATGTGTTCGGTTTGGGTTTGTCCAGCTGAACCAGGGTCGAGTTAGAGGATCGGATAATCCAGCCCAACTAGGACCGGATAGTCCAGCCCAGCGCGGATTCGTCTAGTCCTCCATATAAGGGGTTGTCCGGCCTAGGGTTTAGGGAGTTCAGAATTTTATTCTAAAGATTATCATGTTGTGTTTCTTGGTGAAGCCTCACTCCAGGGATGGAGATGCCATGTTATCTATTATATTGAGATTGATGTGGAGGTTTTTGTGTGCAACAAGGATTATCGTTATTTGGTTTGAGCCCTGGTGATATTTATCACATTGCTTGCTGGATTCATTCCTCTCTTTCAGGTGGCTTTCATCGGCGTTAATGGAAGGATTTATATCCAGGATACTAGCTATTAAAGATCGGGGAAAAACGCATAGGATCATCGGTGTGAGCCTTATCATCTTGGTATCAGATTTCAACGTTTCCTTAGTAAGCATCCACAAATCCATCCATAGTTTAGTTGTTTTTCCGTTCTATATAGAAAAAGGCATACAAAAAGATTAGGGTTAGTCATTGCCATATCCTAGGAGTCTTAGTTGCTGGTCATTTTATGTGTTTGATCCGATCTTGTCCAGTACAAGTCGTAGTGTCTAGATTTTTCTTTGTCATTATTGCTTCTTCATCATTTTTGAGTCATTCATCACCGTTTTCCGCAAGTTTTCATCTATTTTCCTAAGTCCACATAGCGTACTTGTTGGTGTTCAACTTAGCTACAACCTATCTACATCATATGTGCATGGGAACATGTTAGGGGTTACCCCTTTGGGTGGCCCGATCTTTCACGAATCCCGTGGAAATCGAGGTGGAAGCGAGTGGAATGAGGAGAGGGATGAAATCCACGAACTCACACGCGAAGAACTCGATAAACACACACACACGAAAACACGATAACTACAAGTGTTCCATATTAGGGTTTCTAGTCTATCATCTATGTCTAAGGGGTACAATGAGGGGTGGGGGCTCTATTTATATGCCAGCCACTAAACAAGGGGTAGTTTGGGGATAAATCTAGGGTTTGGGTGGAATAAGGGGGTACATGGGCCAAGGGCCCAGCTGGCGGCGCGTAGGCCCATCGCTTAGGCCGAAGACTCCAGGGTCAAGGGGCCGGAGACTCTGGTGTGGGGGTAGAGTCCTCGTTGTAGTCCGTGGGAGGAGACTTCGGTGTAGAGGGCCGAATACTCCAGGGTGAGCGGAGACTCCGGTGTCATTGTCGCTCTCCAGGGCCGTCTTCGGGGTGGCATACAGAGAGTTCAGGCGGGTGTGTGGAGTCCGGTCCATAGTCTTGGCCGGAGACTCCGGGGTTGGTGGCCGGAGACTACGGTGCTTCTGCAGCAGCTTCTTTCGTCTCCTATTCCAAGTATCCGTCTTGTCGGGCTTGATTTTTGGGGCCTCCTCCCTTGTCTCCGTACTTATCGGTGTGAACCTATCATGGTCATAGGACGGAGTATGAAGCAGTATACCATTCAATAGGGTAGGAAGTGGGATCTCATAGAGGATAGAATTCACCTTTGGATTCCATGACGACTTGGCATGTGTTGGAGACCTTGATGTGGTAACAACCATAGGTCAGGCTACATCAGCTCCCCCTTCAAAAAGAGTCGTCCTCGAATCTACATGCTCATCACAAAGTAGAACAGGTCGAGAGACATTCTTGATCCTAGGGTTCACCATATAGTCGTCCTCGGGAAGATTGATTTGACAACACTTCAATGTTCCCTCACTTTCCATGAAGCTATCAAAGCTCACAACAAATGCGAAGCAACACTCAAAGAGTAGCCAATTCATGAATATTATAGCATGAGTCCTCAAGTAGAAGGAAGTCACCTTATGATGTAGAGATAGCTCGAAGAAGCGCATCCATAGGTAATCCGCTACATTTCTTCTTGTCAACTTGTGGTTGGTAGAGGTTGATGTGTAATCAATTGTACCTTCATACAGCAAAGACCAAGCAAAATATTTCCGTGCGTGATAGAGGATCATGTCATTTGTGGCATGTCCATTCTTGTTCACAACACTATTAGCACAATACAAGGATAGCAAATGGGATGCATATGCAAGGTCAAAGTGCATGGTAATCAGTTGAACATCATCCAAATGTGGGAACTCAAAAACTCCATATAACGTATTAGTGTGGCACTCAAAGCAATTGATTAAGATATATATCAACATCTTTGATGCGAGAATGAGAGAATTCGGCAAAAACACATGAGGAAGAATGTCCAAAGCCACATCATTATGTGTGCAAACTAACCATTGGAAAGAGAAATTATTCAATATGTTGGATGCCATACACATACCATCAAAAGCAAACATCATGGGAATATGAATATCCCAAGTAGAAGCAAAAACAACATGTTTGCAAACAAACCATATGAAAGAGAAAATGTTCATTATGCTTGTTGCAACAACTATATGTGATACTAGTAAGCTCTCATGACAATACATGCTCATTATGGCATTATGGTTGCACACAAAACATCAGAAAGATAAATTGTTCAACTTTTTTTTGCAACACACAAAGCTTCAATATCCAATAGCAAAGAAACATGAATGTCACAAGATGATATAATACCATCAACATGCTTGCAAGCAAACCATATGAAAGAGCAATTTGTCAACATGAAAGATGCAAAGCATGCAAAAGGTATCAGAGTTGGGTTTGATCTTGAAGTCACTTGTGGGATGCTCTCTAGAGCTCTTTTTTCAACTCGTGCTCAACCGATGTTGACATTCTCGTGCAGGTACCTACACATATCATACACAAAAGGAAGAACATGTGTGCATGGTAGAGAAACACATCATCCATCATGACGTATCTCTTCTTGTGCACATCACCATTAGTGTCAATCAAGTATGAAAGAGGTGCATGGTGAGTATGCAAGTAGGGAACATGATGCAGCCCGTCCTACGAACGCTACTACATCTACTCCTACGAGCTCCCCAAGTGGACCCATGACTCGCACCCAAGCCAAACTCCTACAAGCTAAGGTTAACTCACTCCTTTCCTCGTGTGATTTCGATACGCCCCTGGATGGCTTGCTACTTCATACGCCCACCCTGTGCATCCTCAGGTATGAAGAGAAGGACCCAAGGAACGGAGAAACCACAGCGGAACGGACCAACCGCATTCAGGCTCCAGCGGTACTACCGGATCCGGCGACCGGTACTACCGGTGCAAGCGGCACCACCGGACCCTGCTACCGGACGCTCCAGAAGGAACCCATCCAAGCCCCAGACGCCAGCGGTACTACCGGTGCTGGAACCGGTACTACCAGTCAGCGGCACTACCGCCCTCTACTACCGCTCGCTACTGAAGACTCCAACTGAAGTCCCAGGACCGCCAGCGGTACTACCGGTCCCTGAGCGGTACTACCGGTCCCTGAGCGGTACTATCGGTTGTGACCGGTACTACCGGTCGCGAGCCCAGTACTACCGGTCGTGCCTGAACCTGTTCGCGTCAGCTCGGCCCAGCGCCCTGTATCCTTCTCTACATTTTTCCGTTTTGTTCCTAAACTACCCCTGTTTATGTGGCTGGCCTATAAATATCCCCCACCCACTATTGTAAACCCTAGACTTGGATAATTGTAGTTGAAGACACCCCTTTGAGGATCTATCAACTATTTGTCTCATGCTCCTTGACAAGGAGCACCAAATTATCCACAACATCTTGGATTTTGCCTCGAGCGTTCAAGTTGTACAAGTCCTTGGGATCTCGGTGTCTCGTCCCGAAGTAGTCAAGATCTCATCAAGCCTCTCACCCTCGTTGTTGGTCGTGGGAGAGTGTCTTGCCCAACGCCGATCCTAGGGATTGTGTTGGACCGGTTGCCACCGGCGTGAGCTATCGTCTTGTGTTGTGTTTTCGCGTGTGTGTGTTCATCAAGTTCTTCGCGTGTGTGTTCGTGGATTTCATCCCCCTCCTCTTCCCACACGTTTACCCTCGTTTTCCACGGGATTCGTGAAAGATCGGGACTCCCCAAGGGGTAACCCCTAACATATTGGTATCAAGAGCAAGGTTGATCACGAATTTCCCCTCAAATTTTTCTTCTATCCACCATAAATTCGAAAATTCCCCAAAAAATAAAGAGCCCCAAATCGCCTTCGGACCGATCTTTGGATTTGGTGCGTTTTCTGTGGTTTTGGACCATAGAACTGTTGCTTTTGGAGTCGATCTACAGTCTTCATATGTTCCTAGCCTAGCCGTTCGGTCAGATTACCACGAATTTGAGGATGTTTTCAGGTTGATTGCGTGCTAGGTCTGTGCCCAGTGGTACTACCGGTCATACGAGCGGTACTAACGCAAATCACCGGTACTACCGGTCGTACCCGGTGGTACTACCGCTCGCTACTGACATTTTTTCTTTACCTTTTGACACCTCAACTTCGTTTGCTGACTGACCTCTTTCGCTTGTTCGTGTTTCGCGTGTTTGTCACCATACTAACAAAAGCTTCCACAACATAGTTCACCACGCGCTCAACGACAACACGACACTCGAACATCATCCACAACAACGGTTGCAAGTCGTCAACAATACCAAAGGTATAACTTGCACCACTTTGACAGCCCCATATCTTCCTTTTTGTGTACGTATCCTATGAGAGCAACTCATTTTGTGTTTGTCTAAGCATTGTGCACTTGCCTTTGGAAAGTGAGAGTGTGATGGCAAATACAAAAGTTAACATAGTAGTATAGGAAGGGAGAAAAAGAATAAAAAATGAAAGAGAAAAAGCAAAAAAAAAATAGAAAGATACATAGTCTCCCAATACAAAGAGGGTATCAAGCTTGTAAGCAAAAATAGAGAGTAAAAAGCGCGCCAAGGCAAGTGCACAAATCCATTGCTTAACCCTCTTTTGGCAAACGAGTTGTGGTCTCTCCTTGCGTTGGCACGACACCGAGCTTAGTCTCCATTAGGACCTTTTGTGCTCATTTTCATAGTCGTGCTAACCCCTTTAATCTCCACGTGTGTGTTTTCTCGTGTTTTTGTAGATCGTATCCTTTTTTGCTTTTGATCTTTGGTTCCTTACCACCTAGAACAATAACTCTTTTCTTGGATCGTTTCGTTTGGTTTTCCACAATCCTAACCTTCCACCGAAAGCTTTTGTGAGTTGTAGTTTATTTGTGTGAGATTTTCTCTGCGATTTCACTTTGCAAGCTCTTAGCTGTCTTGTGTGGCAATTGGTTTGATACAATCTCGAAGGTGAGGTAAAAGGCTAACTCCCCGTGTTTTCTTCTCCATACACAACCCTTGTCGGCTTTGCATCATGGACAGGAATGACGAGTCGTCCCAACCAACGCCACCTCAAGAGGAAGACACACAATACATGACAAGATGGGATCATTGGAAGGTCCAAGGAGAATTCAACTACCGCTGTGACGCCCTTGAGCAGGGCCAAGATGAACAATTCAGCGAAACTCGAGTGGAGTTCAAGAACATCGACAACCGCTTCAAAGAAGTCCGAGGACAAATGCATGCCATGCAACACAACCTCGGCCATCAAAATGAAGCTCTTGTTCGTGCCCTCGCCGCAACGGATGAGAAGCTTCAACGCCTCATTGATGGGCTAGCAAGGCCACGATCTCGCGACTCAAGCTCGTCACGGCACTCCTCAAGTGAATCAAGCGCTCCTCGCCGTCACGCTTCAAGGCACCAAGATGGACCCGTCCTTCACTCCATGAGCTCTTCTCAAGCGGTACCATCTCCGCGACACGCCGCGACGTCAATCTATGATGGTGACCTCTCCGCAAGACCTCCAAGACGTGAAGTGAACCGTCCACAACCAAGGGCACTCATGATTCAACAAGAGCAACCTCACGTGGACCACCAAGCCCATCGCCAACGACATGTTCCTTCAACAACAAGTGAAGCATCCGAAGTGGACGAACAAGATCGCCGTCGGCGTGAAGCACTCGAAGATCCACCAAGGCGTCATCATCGACATGAACGTCAACATCGACAACATGACCATCATGACGACCCTCCTCCACATCAAGAAGAAAGGGAGCAGCCCATTGCGCATGCGGTTCGTCGTCCTCCTCGCCACATGGCACAAGACAATGTTCATCAGCATCAACCACGACAAGAACAAGAGCAAGCTCCCCAAGCTCGTCGTGAGGACCAACAACCTCCTCCTCGTCCTCAACCGTGCCAACAACACGAGCAATCTCCCCAAGCTCATCGTCAAAATCAAGTTCCACCACCAAATGTGGCACCTCAACAACCGCAAGGGCAACGCAACCATCACCAAGCAAGACATGAGAGCTCGGATGATGAAGATGGCCGCCAAAATCATGGCAACCGCCGATACTGGAACCGCAATGAAGAAGAAACTTTCGGCAAGCTCAAATTCACCATGCCCAAGTTCACTGGTTCCAATGAACCCGAATAATATCTCTCGTGGGAACTCAAGGTTGACAAGATCTTCCGCATGCACAACTATAGCAACGAGAAGATGATGGCCATGGAATCCCTCAAGTTTGATGAGTATGCCAACCTTTGGTGGGAACAAGTCCAACTCGCTCGTGAAGCAAAAGAAGAGCCTCCAATCACAACTTGGCAAGATATGAAGGATCATATGAGATCCCACTTTGTTCCCTCACACTACACGTGTGACCTTTTCAACAAGCTTCAAACGCTTAGTCAAGGGACAAAGACCGTGGAAGTGTACTTCAAGCAAATGGAGCTCAACATGATCCGGGCCAACATTGAAGAGCGTGATGAACAAACAATGGCGCGTTTCCTCAATGGCTTGAACCATCCAATCAAGTGCATCACCGAGTTCCAAAAGTACAACAACATGGTGGAGCTTGTACACATAGCATCAAAAGCCAAACGTCAAGTGCAAGAGGACATCAAGTACAACAAGCCAAAGACGTACTTCACCTACAAGCAAGCACCAACCAATACTCCAACAACTCCAAGTGGAAGCTCATCAAGTACCACCAAGCTTCCCTTAAAGCCAACACTTCCTCAAGGAAAACCGCCCCCAAGTGGCAAATACACAAAGGATGATCAACCATTCAATGGTGAATGCTATAAGTGTGGAGGCAAAGTACACAAGTCGACCGCATGTGGAAACAAGAAAGTTTTATTCATCCACGATAATGGTGATGAAGAATACTTGAGTGAAGATGAGTTTGATGCAAGGGTCAAGGAAGCAATGGCAAGGCAACATTTGGAAGATGACCAAGAACTACTTGTGTGTGAGCATGACGCAAGTCCATTGCTTGTGGTCACAAGGGTCTTAACTACTCAAGTCAATGAGAATGAAAACCAAAGATCAAACATCTTCCAAACTCGTGCCGGTATCAATGGGAAGTCCATAAAAGTTGTCATCGATGGAGGGAGTTGCCACAATCTTGCAAGCACGGAATTGTGTGAGAAACTCAACCTCACCCTCCATCCGCACAAGCATCCCTACCATATACAATGGCTAAGTGACCAAGGGTCCATCAAGATCAAGCACACCGTCTCGGTGATGTTCTCAATTGGACCATACAAAGACACGGTGGAATGTGATGTGGTCCCCATGACGGTTTGCCATATGTTGCTAGGAAGGCCGTGGCAATATGACAAGCGTGCTTTGCATAATGGTCACACAAATACTTATACCTTCAAGTGGCTTGAAAAGACTTGTGTTTTGCAACCAATGACTCCTAGCCAAATAATTGTGGACAATGCAAAGGCTTTAGCGAGGGCGCAAAGCACAACACCACCTTGTGCGAAGAGCGGTGAGCGAGAGAACCACACTATCGTGAGTGAGAGCCACAAGCCAAACTCGAGTGGAAAAAATAAGAGTGTCCTTCTTGCCACCAAAAGTGAGATGAGAGAAGTGAGGAACAACCCATCCATCTTGCACTACGTCCTTATATGCAAGGGACTAGCGCAAGGAACTAATGAATTGACAAACGTTCCTCCTTCTTTGATGACTATTTTGCAGGAATTCCAAGATGTATTCCCAAAGAGCTTCCTCATGGACTACCCCCTCTTCGCGGAATCGAGCACCGCATTAACCTCATACTCGGCGCACCCCTCCCAAACCGCTCCGCGTACCACACAAACCCCGAAGAGACGAAAGAGATAGAACGACAAATCAACCAACTCGTCTCCAAAGGTTTGATCCAAGTAAGCACTAGCCCAAGCGTGGTACCCATGATTCTTGTACCGAAAACGGATGATACGTTGCGGTTATGCATGGACTGCCGTCCAATCAATGCTATCACCGTGCGTTATCGACATCCTATACCGCGCCTTGATGACATGCTTGATGAGTTATGTGGAGCCACTATATTTTCGAAAATTGATCTTCGTAGTGGTTACCATCAAATACGCATGGCCGAGGGTGATGAGTGGAAAACCGCCTTCAAGACCAAGCTTGGTCTCTATGAATGGTTGGTTATGCCTTTTGGCTTATCTAATGCCCCATCTACCTTCATGCGCCTTATGAACCATATTTTGAGAGCTCTCATTGGCAAGAGTGTCGTTGTTTACTTTGATGATATTCTTGTCTATAGCAAGTCACTAGAGGAGCATGTTACACATGTTAAGGAGGTCCTTCAAATCCTTCGTCATGAAAAGCTATATGCTAATCTCCCCAAGTGTACCTTTGCAAAAGACAAACTGATTTTCCTTGGATTTGTTGTGTCTTCTAATGGCATTGAAGTTGATGTATCAATAGTTAAGGACATACGAGATTGGCCCATCCCTACCAATGTTAGTGAACTTCGTAGTTTTCATAGGTTGGCCGGCTTTTACCGTCGCTTTGTGAAAGACTTTTCTACCATTGCTTGCCCCCTCAATGAATTGACCAAGAAAAATGTCACATTCGTTTGGGGAAAAGCACAACAAAATGCTTTTGATGAGCTCAAAAGAGACTCACCGAAGCACCACTTCTTGCGTTACCGAATTTCACAAAAACTTTTGAGATTGAATGTGATGCTAGTGGTATTGGCATTGGAGGCGTCCTTATGCAAAATGGGCGTCCTATTGCATACCATAGTGAGAAACTTGATGGCGCATGCCTTAACTACCCAATTTATGACAAAGAGCTTTTTGCCTTGGTTCGTGTCCTTCAAGTGTGGCAACACTACCTTTGTCCCAAAGAATTTATCATCCATTCCGACCATGAGTCGTTGAAATATCTTAAGGGCCAAGCCAATTTGAGTAAAAGGCACGCCAAATGGGTTGAGTTCATGGAATCTTTTCCTTACATTTTCAAGTACAAGAAGGGCAAAGAAAATTTAGTAGCGGACGCCTTGTCTCGCAAAAACACAAGCCTTCTTACGCGACTCGAAGTAAATGTATTGGGTCTTGATGACATCAAATCTTTGTACGTGTCCGACCCATTCTTTGGATCAATTTTTGCAAAGTGTTCAATAGACAAAGGGGTTGATGATTTCTATTTGCATAAGGGTTTTATTTTCAAACAAAACAAGCTTTCCATTCCGAAGTCGTCTCTCCAAATTTTGCTTCTTCAAGAGTCCCATGGTGTAGGACTTATGGGTCACTTTGGCCGTGACAAGACATATGACATGCTCTCCACTCACTACTATTGGCCGAAGATGAAGCGCGACGTGGAGCGCCACGTACAACGATGCACTACTTGTGTCCAAGCTAAGTCCAAGTCTAACCCTTTTGGTCTTTATATGCCATTGTCAATTCCTCATGCACCTTGGTCGGACATTAGCATGGACTTTGTATTAGGATTTCCTAGATCTAAACATGGACATGATTCTATATTTGTGGTAGTGGATCGCTTTTCCAAAATGGCACTCTTCGATCCGTGCCACAAGACCGATGATGCTTCACATGTAGCAAATTTGTTTTTCAGGGAAATAATTCAGCTACACGGTGTACCATGAACAATCGTCTCCGACCGCGACGTCAAATTCATGAGCTACTTTTGGAAGACACTCATGGCCAAGCTCGACATCAAGCTCCTATTCTCGTCCGCTTCGCATCCTCAAACCAATGGACAAACCGAGGTCGTCAACCGAAGCCTTGGCACCCTTCTCCGCGTGTTGATAAAGAAGAATCTTAAATATTGGGAGGAATGTATTCCACACGCCGAGTTCGCCTACAATCGCGCAAATCACTCGACCACCATGATGAGCCCGTTCATGATTGTCTATGGTTTCGAGCCTCTCACCGCGTTCGACATATTACTTCTTCCTCTACATGACCGCACCAACATGGACGTTGAAAAGCATGCCCAAGTAATGAAAAAGCTACATGAAGACACAAGAGCTACGATCGAGCAACAAGTCCTTCGCCAAGCATCAAGGCTAAACAAGAACAATAAAGAGATGATCCTCGAAGAAGGCGACCTTGTGTGGATACACTTGAGTAAAGACCGCTTACCCAAGGATCGCGACTCCAAACTCAAGACAAGAGGTGATGGACCATTCAAAGTACTAAAGAGGATCAACAACAATGCCTACATCATCGATATCCCAACATCAAAGTACCTTGTGAGCCCGATGTTTAATGTCAAGGACCTTTCACCACTCCATGGAAATGTTGATGTTGAGAAGGTTGAAGAGTCAAGGACAACTCTTTCCCAAGGGGGGGAGATGATGCAGCCCGTCCTACGAATGCTACTACATCTACTCCTACGAGCTCCCCAAGTGGACCCATGACTCGTGCCCGAGCCAAACTCCTACAAGCTAAGGTTAACTCGCTCCTTTACTCGTGTGATTTTGATACGCCCCTGGATGGCTTGCTACTTCATACACCCACCCTGTGCATCATCAGGTATGAAGAGAAGGACCCAAGGAACGGAGAAACCACAGCGGAACGGACCAACCGCATTCAGGCTCTAGCGGTACTACCAGATACGGCGACCGGTGCTACCGGTGCAAGCGGCACCACCGGACCCTGCTACTGGACGCTCCAGAAGGAACCCATCCAAGCCCCAGACGCCAGTGGTACTACCGGTGCTGGAACCGGTACTACCAGTCAGCGGTACTACCGCCCTCTACTACCGCTCGCTACTGACGACTCCAACTGAAGTCCCAGGACCGCCAGCGGTACTACCGGTCCCTGAGCGGTACTACCGGTTGTGACCGGTACTACCGGTCGCGAGCCCGGTACTACCGGTCGTGCCTGAACCTGTTCGCGTCAGCTCGGCCCAGCGCTTTGTATCCCTCTCTACATTTTTCTGTTTCGTTCCTAAACTACCCATGTTTATGTGGCTGGCCTATAAATAGCCCCCACCCACTATTGTAAACCCTAAACTTGGATAATTGTAGTTGAAGACACCCCTTTGAGGATATATAAACTATTTGTCTCATGCTCCTTGACAAGGAGCACCAAATTATCCACAACCTCTTGGATTTTGCCTCGTGCGTTCAAGTTGTACAAGTCCTTGGGATCTCGGTGTCTCGTCCCCAAGTAGTCAAGATCTCATCAAGCCTCTCACCCCCATTGTTGGTCGTGGGAGAGTGTCTTGCCCAACGCCGATCCTAGGGATTGTGTTGGACCGGTTGCCACCGGCATGAGCTATCAGCTTGTATCGTGTTTTCGCGTGTGTGTGTTCATCGAGTTCTTCGCGTGTGTGTTCGTGGATTTCATCCCCCTCCTCTTCCCACGCGTTTACCCTTGTTTTCCACGGGATTCGTGAAAGATCGGGCCTCCCCAAGGGGTAACCCCTAATAGAACATGCTTATCATGGCAATCATCAAAATCTCCAAAAAATGAGAAATCTATGGTGGCCATCTCATTATAACGCATATGATCAACATTGTTGCAAGCAAAACAAGTGAAAGAGAAATTATTCATCTTATTGCAAGCAACAAGAGAAATTGAATGACTATCATGACAAAGCATGTCCGAAGCAATTGGAGGATACACAAAAGATGTATAGCATGGTATGTATATGGAAATTGTATCGCAATCAACCAATTCCACATGATCAATATTATGCAAAGGCAAAGCATCACATGGGAATATGAATGAAGCATATGTAATGTCACAAGTATCATCCATAGCATGCATATCCTCACAATCCATCATGTCCACTAGTGGGATCATGGCATCATAAACACCCTTATTTTTACCTTGTTCATACCTCTCATATGAAGTGGGTGTTGTGGTAGTAGTGTCCTCCGTGTGGACGACTTCGTCTTCTTGATGTAGCCATGGCGTAGCATCATCTTCGTCCACCATGTACATCTTCTCCAATTGAGGCATCATTGCTTCATGGATTGGCGCGTATTCATCCATGGAACCTAGCACAACATAAGTGTACACACTAGAGGTATAGGGTAAGTCATTAGAAATCAGAATGGTCTCACTTGACCTAGCAACTACCACTCTCAACTCACTCGGTGTATCACTCATGCTCTAAAAGTGGAAGAACTCAATCTCACATAAGGTGGAGCCACTCATCTCACTCAAGTGGGCTAAGTGGCCCTCCTACTCACATGGGATTGGTACCAAATCATCACTCAAGCATATAGGTATAGGCTCGGTTTCCTAAACTCCATGCGCCTCCTTTGGTGAACGAAAAATCCCATGCTCACCATTCTTGACCTTGCTGTTGCCAAATTTATATGCGATAAGATGGGAATCATCACTCACCTCCCTGGTCGAAGAGAAAATCCCATGCTCGACCATCTTGTGGACATCTTATAGTAGTGGTGGAAGTAGGCCCATGTTGTTGTCGAGAGTAGTGTTCGGATCGACTTCATGACATATGTGGCCTTGGCTTCCTCCATCTTGAAGTGTAGACATACTCTTCCCATATTCATCCAACTTGGTGAAGTAGAGGGCTTCATTTTTCTCATTCACGAGGTCTTGAAAGTAAAGTGTAGTCATTGAAGCTTGATGGCATGGAGGAAGGCTTGATCTTGGTGCCATTATGGTGGTGGCACTAGTAGTTGAAGGCAAGGTTGAAAAAAGCGTTAGGCGTAGGTGAGGCGTTTGACCTTCGCCTAGTGCCTAGGCGGCGCTTAAGCGCCCTAGGCGTGGCCTAGGCGAGCATATAGTTTTTACCATCAAGGGTATATATGGGTTATTATATGTGATATACATTAATTTATAGCATGTAAATGAGTAAACAACCAACGACCGCCATTGGAATATGTCCCAGCTAGCTAAAAAGTGAAAAAAAATCATGATTTCTTGCTCGATAAGAAAATTTATTAGTTACCCTGCCTAGACTTCCGCTTATGCTCTAGGCGAGGCGTTTGTCTACCGCCTAGTGCCTAAGCGTGCTTAAGTGTTGCCTAGGCGCCGCCTAATCCAACCTTGGTTGAAGGTGCCCTAGGATGGTGTCAATGGAGGTCAATGGCGTGCCTTGCCTAAGGTTGATGTAGGTGGCACTTGGTCACCCACATGACGCTCGCGGCGATGATCACTTTCCTTGGCACTCTTCTTGTGCATGTGGTGCCTTCTTGAGCTTGATTGAGCATTATGGATGGTGCTCATCATGAATTCTTCGTCTTTATGGCGAAGATGCCTTTGACGATGTCGTGTATCCTATTTATGGTGGCGATGATCATGAGAGGATGTTTGTCGAAGATTCTTGTTTCGTGGCGCCTCTTGTTGTATATGATGTTTGGATGCCACTCTTCTTGGGGTAGGTGGTGCTTGGAGCCTTGGAGATGGTGGATCTTGAAGCCATCTAGGTGTTGGCACTTGATGCCTTGTGGATAGTGGTGCTTGACACCTTGGAGGTGGTGGCACTTGACGCCTTAAAGATAGTGGCGCTTGGCGCCTTGGAGGTGAATCATCGAAGTAGGTGGTGCCCTTTAGTGTGGCACGCTTGGCCTTTAAGGTCATGGATTCTTGATGATGCGCCTCCTCATGCTTGGCATAGTAGTATTCCATCTCCAAGCGGTGGAGTTATTCTTCATGGCTCATGGAAGAGCCATCAAAGTCAATGAAGTTCTCCGTGTCCTCCATGCTCGGCGAGGCTTCGTCGATGTCGCACTCGAAGTCGTCCATGCTTGGGGAGTAATTGTTGTTGTAGTACTCCATATCACACAAGCATGTGGAGCCATTGTCGGTGTAGTGCTCCATATTCTCCATGCATGAGGAGCCATTGTCGAGGTAGAGATCCAAGTCTTCCATGATTGAGGAGACATAGTTGATGTCATGCTCCATGTCTTCCATGCATGTGGAGTCATCATAGGTGTAGTGCTTCGGGTCCTCAAAGCATGCAGAGCCATTGTCGGTGTAGTGCTCCATCATGTCCTCTATACTTGTGGAGTCGTAGTCATGGTGGCTCATCATGGATTCTTCGTAGATATCATACTCAGTTCCGGAGTCCCTAGACATGATTCACAATACCAAGTGGTGTATATGGAAATGGTAGTGGGTGTTAGAGATGCAACGTCAAACCTTACTTTACCTTGGAATATCGTATCGTGCAAGTGGCCACACTTGAGAGCAATAAACCAAGCAAAGTGAAGTTCATGCGGAACACCAAAACCAACTAACTACTAAAAAACATACACACACAAAGCTTATGGTGGATAGGTATGTAAAGTGGCATGTCAATAAAAAATCCAAAATCAAGATGTTGTAATGGCAAGTAAAGAACCATAATGATCACAAAGTGAACAAGTCGATCCACAAGAGATAGGAATTATGTACAAGAAAATACACAGTGGGATAAATGGGACTTGTGCGACGGGTAAAGTGAGATAATAACCAAATGATTACCTAGAAAAGACTATAAGCTTGTGTCACACAAGTACAAGGAGAGACGCTAGTTCGATTGCACAAAATTGGTGGGCTACAAGATATGCACAATAAGTACCACCTATATGATGTTCATCGATCTTGCGATTACAATTCTATGAGGCACTTGTATATTTATTTATTTTTCTTTTTCTTTTTATTTTCCTTTTTCTCTTGTTTTCCTTTTCACTTGCCTCTTCCTTGTGCCAACAACTATACAAGGTAACTATATGAGATAATGCTCACAACGTTTGCTCAGAATTCTACAAGGTATCAAATGTGCATATCCCAAGCAATCATAGTATGAACTAGTCTCAATAGGTTTTTTTGGTCACAAAGATAGTGTAGTTCACAAAGGAATGCAAGTGGGGGAAAGTTGTAGAATGTTTATACCTTTCATCGATGATCTTCACCCTTTATTGTTGGATTGCACCTTGATCATGGAATTTGGATCAAGTATATATCATTAAAAACGTGGATGATGATGTATAGCTCTTTCTCCTCTTCGAAATGATCTAAAGAACACCAAAATCTGAGTTCGAATCCAAAACTTATGCTCAAAAGTGTGAAGAAGTTTTTCTGTCTACAGGAGGGGCGGAGACTTTGGTATTGGGGGCTGGAGACTCCAGTCTGGAGTCACTAAGGCCGGGAACTCCGGTCCTGGGCCGGATACTCCGGTCCTGGGCCGGATACTCCGGTCCGGTCAATTCCATGACGTCAAGAACTCATCCGGGGCGCATTTTGGGAGGAAAAACTCGAACCAAAACCTCAAATTGATGGGGGGGAATCAAGGAATTAGGCCATGGGAACGCAGGGGAAGGTAGATCAACAAGTTTAGCAAGTAATTCACGGATCAAAACCTACAAAAACTCACTCAAATCATAGATCGATCCAAAACACGAAAGTGGGATATTTTTTTGGAGATTTTCAAAATTATGGTGGATAGAAGAAAAAATTGTGGAGAATTCATGAGCAACGAGGTTCTTGATACCAATATGTTAGGGGTGACCCCTTAGGGTTGTCCGATCTTTCACGAATCTCCGTGTAAATCGATGGGAAAGTGAGGGGAAAGGTAGAAGGTAGCGGAAGCGAATACACACCTCACGGAGAACATGATGAACACACGCAAAACTCACACGATACAAGGTTGATTGCTCCCGAACGGAGGCCACCGGTTCGATAGAATCCTTGCAAGGAAAGATCGGTCAATGTGCTCCCTCAATCCACATGGAGAGGGAAGAACACCTTGGGGAGGGTCTTGACAACTTGGAGAAGAGACACTGACTCCAAGGCCTTGTACAACGATGGACGCACTAGGCATAGTCCATAGAGGTGGGTTACGATAGGGTTCCCTCTTGAAGGGAAGGAGGCATAACTAGAAGTGATACATATTAGGGTTTATAGTCTATCATCTATGTCTAAGGGGTACAATGAGGGGTGGGGGCTCTATTTATAGGCCAGTGACTAAACAAGGGGTAGTTTGGGGATAAAGCTAGGGTTTGGGTGGAATAAGGGGGTACATGGGACAAGGGCCCATCTGGCAGTGCATAGGCCCATCGCTCAGGCCGGAGACTCCGGTGTGTGGGTAGAGTCCTCGCTTAGTCCATGGGCAGAGACTCTGTTGTAGAGGTCCAGAGACTCCCGGGTGACCGGAGACTCCCGGGTGACTGGAGACTCCGGTGTCGTCGTCGCTCTCTAGGGAGGCATATAGAGAGTTTAGGTGGGGCTGCAGAGTCCGGTCCGGAGTCTTGGCCGGAGACTCCGGTGCTTCTGTGGTAGCTTCTTCTGTCTCCTCTTCCAAGTCTCCGTATTTTCGGGCTTGATGTTCTAGGCTTCCTCCCTTGTCTCCGTACTTGTCGGTCTGAACCTATCATGGTCATAGGACAGAGTATGAAGTAGTATACCATTCAATAGGGTAGGAAGTGGGATCTCATAGAGGATAGGATTCACCTTTGGATTCCGTGACGACTTGGCGTGTGTTGGATACCTTGATGTGGTAATGACCATAGGTTGGGCTACATCAATGTGGTAAACATCTTACAAGTTGATTGTTTCATGCACCTAGTCTATGACCTTGCACTTCTCATGCTACTCAACTTAGGCCTATCATTGTATACTCATGTTGGCCTATGAAACCGCGTCACTGAAGTACATCGTGCCCCTGTGTAGCTATATGTCCCCCTTTTGTTGTATTTATTTGCTTATTCATTCATTCATTTAGCATAAGAGATAATATATTTCCTTGGTTATGTTAAATGTGAGAGGGGGATTGCATCTCTACTCCAGAAGAACAATAAAAATATACATATGAATCATATCAACAAGGATCATCATGATGTAAGTTTCCACCATGTCATGCATGGGTTTGACTAGCGGTTCAGGAGCTTTTTCTACCATCATTCCTACTCCAGTGTGCACACTTCATTTCACATTGGTGCAATCCATAGGTAGAACTTAAACATGATTAATTATCAACATTCAACATTGAAATCTTGTGCCATGCCAACATGGTTTAGCCAACAACAACTAATAAGATGTGACGCACAAAAATTTCCATAGTGGTATCACCCCAAACCTTACTTTCTTATGAGATTTAAAATACATAAAAGGTGTTTTTTAGAATGTTTGGAGGATTAACATACATACCACTATTCAAAAAATCATCCGATATGCCGATTTATCGTCCGATTTATCGCTTATCATTGGGTGACCAATAAGCCGTTTAATCAATTTATCACCTGGTAAATTGATTTATCACTCGATAAATCGGCTGATACACCCAAAAATTACTAATTTTAGGCTGACCAAGAAGTTAACGATAAACGATATCCTCAACATTGATACATACTATAATTGAAAGTAGCTTTTGGCACAAGTAGGTGGATATGCCTAGTCTAGTTTTAAGGGTCTTGGAACAAGTCTTAGCTTGTGTAGAAAAAGGCTTAGCAAAAAGAGATCTAAAGAGTGTGCCATCTAGTTTATAATGTCAACATTTATTTTCTCACCTTGCTTCTTAATGTTGAACATAAATATACACAATCAAGAGATACAAATTAATAGGCATAAAGCAGATCATGCTTCATATAAAGCACTTGAGCTTAAGAACTAGACATAACATGAATTTCAAATTTTGTTTTTATCTCCCCTTTTCTATTATTCCATGGCATTCTTTTTCAATTTTAATCTCATTAAGGTAAGATTTATTTTCAGTAGCTGATCATAAATTATAACAATGGTGGTGGTATTGCAAAACAAAAGTAAAATGACAAACAGACGCTCCAAGTTTCTACGATAGTTCTATGTTGCTCAAAAAACAAAGTTTAGAGGTTTGCAAACTGAGAGTTAGGTAGGTCGAATGGGGTGCCTTGGGCATCCCCAAGCTTATGGTTTTCACCATTATTGGATTGCTCTTGGTGTGATGTTCCTCTATTCCCTATCAAAAAACTTCAACAAAAAACTTTTTCTCCCATATCTTTTCTGGGAGGTGACATTAGTGGCACAAGAATATAATAGTTGCTGCATATACATCAAAGAACAAATTCTCTCTAAATGTTCCAGCAAGCATATAATGTTCCTACTTAAAGAACATGTGGGCCCCCATGTGTGGTTTTGGTAATTAATGACAATCTTTATGGACTAATGTTTGTAGTGAGTTACACTTGTAGGAATAGTCCATTGGCATCGCTTGGAGAATGTGTTGGCCTCAAGGTAGAAGAAATGATGATGAAGAAGAATAAGAAGAAGAAGAAGAAGAAAGTGAAGAAGATCAAGTGTTGATCAAGGTTTCAAGGAATGATCCGGAGATTGGTCAAGTAGGAGTTGGGCCTATAACAAGTGTGTCTTGAAGAATAATATGGAGGGATACCTCGTGTGTATCTTCGAGACACCAACATAATAAATAAATAAGGAATGAATAAGAAGAATAAAGAAAATAATACCAAGGGTGTCTTGAAGAAGAAGATAGAGTTCATCATATGTATCTTCAAGACATCATCCAAATGGTGTTAGAAGAAATGTTGTGAAAGCTAAAGATGTGCCATATCAAGAAGATCTCATGCTTGAAGCTTGCCATCCTCGGTGATCGTGGATCGATGAAGACAAGGTCAAAGTAAAGGTTTCCCCATGTTGTATGGGGGATCAACTTGCAAGTCTTCATCAAGCGAGTGTGTGTAAGAAGCAATCAAGAAAGGTGTTCCATCTTGAGAAGGACAAGATCGTGTACATCAAGATTAAGTGGAATATGCGCAAGTAAAAGGTATGATCTTGATAGGGTTTCCTTCTTACCGGTCTCGTGGTGTTAGTTGGGGAGACCGGTTTATAGGATAGATAATCGTACTATCAAGAGGGGCTCTCAAGTGAGTAACTCGATCATATATTTCGGAGAGAGCTCAAAACTTTGCATACTTGGCATCATCCTTTCTTGGTCGTTATTTGGATCTTATCTATGTGAGGTTCGAGAGCTTATGGTAATATTCATAACAAGCTCATCAAAAACGGATTTCCCTTTTATATCTTATTGCGTTTTTGATCTTTGAGGTTTTCCAGTTTCTCACCAAGGGAGGTATCTCAAATTGTAATACATAAAATATTCTCACTTGGTGGCATCCAATATTTTCTCCAGACCGGGGTATCTAGTGTGGAAACCCTCCAACGGGCAGAAAATGGTCAAAAATCAGTGGGCCTATAAAAAGAGGCCCTTCTTCCCCAATGAGCTAGCACGATTTCTGCAAGCCTTCCCCTCCATACTTGACCTTCTTGATCTTGATTCCCTTCAATCCCTCCTATGATTTTTGCATATACTTTAGGGATTCGAAAGAGGAGATATAGATCTACATCCCCACCAATCATTCTCTCCTCTAAGTGAGGGGAACATCTTGGGATCTAGATCTTGGAGTCCTTTGTGGATTTCCTCCATTGTTCTTCCTCTCTTATTCTCCCATAAGCTTTTGTAGCTTTGGTGTAACTTGGGAGAGAAGGATTTGAGCACTTCTTGTGTTCTTGCCATTGCATTTGGTTCATCGATTTGAGTTCTCGGTGAGGATTCGATTGGGTGAAAGTTGAGAAGCTTTTTACTCTTGGGTTCTTGGAACCCTAGACGGTTTGGTTGTGTTGCAGGTTTGTGTATTACTTGGGGCCTCCCATTAAGTTGTGGAGATTTCCCCAAGCTTGTTTGTTGGGAGCCTACAATTGAGTTGTGGAGAAGTCCCCCAACCTTGTGAGAGGTTCTGGATTGCCACCGACAAGTGCACCGATAGTGTAGGTGTGGATCGATCCCGTGGGGGTGAGATTCTTAGGAGAATAAGAGAGGACTTTTGTGGCATTGGTGGTTTAATACCACCCCCTCTCCAAACGAGACGTACTCCATGTTGGAGGAACTCAGTAAAACATCGTCGTCTCCATGTGCCTCGGTTATCTCTATATCGGAGCTCTTACTTATGCACCTTACTTTGTGATAGCCTTTGTGCTTGAAGTCTATATCTTGCTATCACATAGTTGCTTGTCTTGCTTAGCATAAGTTGTTGGTGCACATAGGTGAACCCTAGTTGTTCTAGGTTTTGTGCTTGACAAAGTAAACGTTGGTTTAATTCCGTTTTTTAAGCCACTCTCGAAAAAAATTTAAACCACTTATTCACCCCCTCTAGGCGTCATTTGTATCCTTTCACCTACATATTCCTAGCATATAATATGACTCATACAAATCATTTTAGGACACTTGTGAATGGTTAAAACAAAACATGACAGCATCTGTCCATATTTTTAGCAGCATGAAAATGAATTTTTAAGCCCATTTATACATGTCAGGAATTTTATCCAATTTTTTAGGATACAGAGGATGAAAAGTTGTAAATTCTGTATAACTTTGAGCGCAATCGGAGTTACAAAAAATTTATAAAATTCTTGCACCAAAAACTGTTCTCTAGAAATTTGCTGCTCCATATGTTTATCAAGTTTTCAAACATCCAAAATGGGTAACTAATGATAATTGTCCAACTCTTCCCTCACAAGAAAAAAATTGATTCTCAATTCCCTCACAATAAGTGCATGGATTTTTAGTTGGACAATTATCATAGCATGGGTTATCATAGATGACAAATGAATTTTGAGTTTGAGTGTTACTATCATTTGTTGATGGTGAAGGTGGAAGTTGCCACTCTTCCCCAAGCTTAGGTTGAATTATATCCGCTTCATTTTCTTCTTCACATATTTCCTCTTCCAAGCTTATCTTTTCATCATCTTTTTCTTGCAATATATTAGTACTTTCCATGGTAGCAAGAGTTCTTTCTTTATATTTAATAACATAAGCATTATCACTGAATTCTTTGTTGCAAATTTGAAGGATAATATCTATGTGTCCTTTCATTACACGAGCATCATGACTAGTTTCAAAATTTTGATTTATAAGAGAGTCTAGCTCATGGGATCCAACATAGGCAATATTTTCTCAACTTGTTCTATATCATGGCATAAAAATTTACACTCTTGATAAGAAGCAATAATAGGATCACTATTATGCTTACATTGATAGTGAGAGTGTTTATAGTATTTTTTAGTACAACAAGTTATATCATGTGATTCAGAAAAGTCAATAGAAAATTGATTGAGATCTGTAAACAATTCATCCATTCTATTTCCTTCTTTGGTTGATCTATATTCATAGTAGGCTGCCAACATTTTGACCTGACCTATAGGTGTGTGGATTCCAAGTTTCTCCATATTTTAGCATGCATATTTAGAGGGTATACTAATTTTTATGTGTTTTGTGTTTTAAGGAAAACTAAAAAAGACTAAAAAAGAGAAAATAAAATACTTTAAAAATCTAAAAAGAGAAGAAAAATCTCACAGTGGTGCAACCTCCCCAAGCTATTCGTGGGAGTTTCACCACAAGTTGGAATATGACGGTGCCAAAAAATAGTCTAGCTCTTTCCGTGGGAGTTTCACCACACTGCAACCACTATGATATGTCTCCACCAATTACCCGGCAACGGGGCCAGAAAATGGTCTTGATGGCAACAAAGGCTGCCACTTTTCATTAGGACTCCAAGTACATGAAGAGTGTTGCAACAAGCTTCTTTTCCCACAAGGGTTACTCGAGGGTTTATATCGAACTCTCGGGGAATTGTGTGGATATCTGTCTTCTCCTCTTCAATCAACATGTAAAGTAAAATAATTTGCCTTGTGTCCCTGATGTCTATGCACTTCTATTCTTGTAGATAGTTGTTGGGCTTCCAAGTGCAGAGGTTTGTAGAACAACAACAAGTTTCCCTTAAGTGGATTACCCAAGGTTTATCGAACTCAGGAGGAAGTGGTCAAAGGTATCCCTCTCAAGCAACCCTGCAATCAAGATACAAGAAGTCTCTTGTGTCCCCAACACACCCAATACACTTGTCAGGTGTATAGGTGCACTAGTTCGGCGAAGAGATAGTGAAATACAAGTGGTAACAGTGCCAGAAAACAGCTTGACGGTGAGGTAAAGACTAAAGGAAAAAAGATGGAAGCAAGCAAACATGTAACAGATCTAGTTGCAAATGGTGTTTCAATGTTTAGAAACAAGGACTAGGGATCATACTTTCACTAGTGAACACTCTCTCATATAAATATCTTATCTTCATGATACTACCCTGACTACTCTCTGTTTGGACACTCTAATCCATGGTAGGGCTATAACAACACTCCTCGAAGTCCGCCTTCCCCAATCTAGATAACCCCACACTGTCACCTTGAGCGCTAGATGGTTCCAACAAACACCACAATTTCATAGAGAAAACCAACTCTAAATATAACTCATAATATATATATATATAACCTAGCTTAAGTGCCACACACGGCATGCACGTTGTCACTTTCACACACATTGTTGGGTATATGCTATATGGGTATCCTCATAGCATGTCACTTATCCAGATAACCTGGGTGGCCCATAGTCGGTAGCATGGCCTATGGCCTGCTGGGCGGCCCAGTTAGATGGATCCAGAAGGAAGGCCCATGCCGGATAAAGGAAGGCTACGGTGGAGTCACCAACGTACCCAGAGCCTTGGAGTGCAAGATACACAAGACTAGTAATAGACGGTGTAGGACTCTGTAACCTGTCCGGCTAGGACTTTTCCCTGTAACCCTAGGACCTGGCGACTATATAAGTCGGTCCTATGGGATCCTTTAGGGCACGATCATAGACAACTTCAGACAACCTAGTGTCGACTACGACGCACCTCGCACAACGAACCAATCCCTGTAACTCGGCGTATTGCCCTTATAGTGATTTATAGCAGGAGTAGGATTCCGCCATCGTTGTGGGATTTGAACCTGGGTAAGCTATGTTACCTCGTACCCGTCAACCGTCCGCCTTACCCCACGTCTCTAAACACGCACTGTGAGGACCCCTCCATGGTGTACTCATCGGCAATACCATGACAGTTGGCGCCCACCGTGGGGCAAGAGGCGCTCCAGGCTCTTCAGCGGGCGAGGACCAAGATCTTCGCGGGAATCGGCGAAACCGTAGCCATCGGTCGCGTTCTCTTCTCCGGCAACATTCTGATCGTCCCTCCTGACGAGTTCTATATCCCGGTGAAGACGAACCCTACACGGTGTTCGATCGTTCCTATCGGAGACATCCACCTCTTCATCGGCGAAACCGACTCGGGCACTAGTTCCCTGGGAGTCGGAGGAGCATCAAGACTCGCACGGACCGCCTACGGGCTGGATAAGTTCACGGAAGGATCAATGTCGGATCTCTCTTCGGAGTTTGCCAGCAAAGATCGGAAAGCACCAATGCCCGCATGGACCGCCTACGGGAAGGATACGTTCGCGGAAGGATCAATGTCGGATCTCTCCTTGGAGTTTGCCGGAAAAGATCGGAAAAATTCAAGGCCCACCCAAACCGCCCCTGTGCAGGATATAAAGGTGGAAGATCACTGCAAATCCGCCGGCTTCGTCCGTGCGTCTGGACAGCAGAAATCCAAGTTCGTCGGCGTGGTTACCATCTTCGATCTGGCGCGCTACGTTCAGAGAGAGGGCGAAACCCCCCGCCATTACCTGGCCAGGTGGCTCCGTATACGAGCCGATCTGGCCCACTACCCCGATGATAACGCTTTGTATCACTTCGTGGAAGGACTGGACCGTGGCACGCTTGCCGACATTCTTTAAGACGGCAGCAGGCAACAGGACGCCTTACCCTCGAAGAGATGGTGAGCACTGTCAACAGCTATGCGGAAGCTGACGCAGCAGTCCAGATGGAGCTTGCGCTCAGAGAGGGAGAACCTCCGATTCAGCAGCCGCCGCCACCGCCTCCCGCCGCCATCGTCGCAGCAACACCACCACCTCCAGTCATCGTCGAGGCCGTTGCACTTCCACCGTCCGTCATCGAGGAAGTCCTGGCACCCTCTGACTCTATCATTGACGCGCTTTATGCTGATTTCAGTGCAGATTCAGAGGATATAGACTTCAGTCGAGAAGAGCTAGACTCCGCTATGCAGGAGATGGAGGAGGAGTACTCGCGCGACGAGCAATCCAACAACGATGTCACGTCTCGAGGGGTGTTCGTCACCATCGGGACAACGATGGATGAAGATCAACCTGGACGAGCTCCGCCTATGGCACTAGAAAAGGGGAAGGGCCACTTATTGCTACTGACGATGATCGCGCAAAAGTCATGCCTCCTCCGCCTAACCCAGTGCAGCAGCCGCAGGAACTCGGCACCGGCCCGAGCAACAACAACACCGCAAACTTGCCGCCTCCAGCATCTACGTCTGCAGCAGCCCAAGTTACTCCAGCTAATAGAGTGATGTACGACAATCTCCTCGTCGAGCCACTAACCGTTGCTCATATCCAGAACGTGACCCAGCTTGACGAGAAGCGCCAGCAGCTGCTGGAGGAAGCGCAGGCCATCGTGGAGCAAGGCGCTAAACTAGATCGAGATCTAGTCAATGCGCAGAAGTCCATAGAGAAAGCTAGAGCAATGGAGGCCGAGTACAAAACCTTGCTGCAACAGCAGAAGGCTAAGAAAGCTCTGACTCGCGTCATCAACGATCCTGGTGTGCGGCGTAACCTAGGATGGGCCCCCTCGAAGCCGGCACAGGCCAAACCATACATTGACAGTGAAGGCAAGCAGGTGATGCCCACCCCACTCCTTAACCTCGCCGTCGCCAAGACCCTTCTGGAGCAGGATAGATCGCCTGGGGCAGTGGAACAGGTCTATGACCTAGTGGCCAAGGCGGTGAAGCAGCAGGAAAAGGCCACCTCTCAGAGGCTTGAGTCTGACCAAGCGCTCCGCCAGTCTAGCCAGTACAAGCCACCAAGGGACACATATCCTCTTGATGTCGGGTCCCAGACGGGTTCATCAGAACAAAGACGGAGGGATGCGCGCAACAGGAAGGATGCTATCCCCATATCCTCCAACCACGGAGAAAAGGCTCAACCTCGTCGCCCATCGCCATCGCCCCGATCCCCCCGACATCGCGAAGACTACAAGACTCACCATCGTGCGGATATGCCCCCACCAAAGTAGTGCGGCATCGTCATCCGCCACAACACGGAGCAGACCCGTCATGACGGAGAGCGCAACCAAGGACACAAGAGCAGGTCACGCCATGACCCTCCACGTCCGACAAGCAACTGTGACAGGCATGAGGCGTCGTAGGAGGGTAACAGCAAGAAGACTAACCCACCGCCACCTCCGCCTCCATCACCACCAAGCAGTCACCATGGCGGAAGAGGCCTGCGTCGTTCACGCAGCCCATCCACTATTGACAAAAAGAAGAAGAACCCGGAGCCGTACCATGCACGTTCATGGATCGATAAGATCCACGAGGCACGGGAAGGACCATACCTGGGACCATGTTGCTTTGGACCTGCAATACAGTCCGCAACTTACCCCAAAGTTTTCCGGATTGACAAGACCATCAATCCCTATGACGGCACCGCCAAGCCAGCCACATGGTTGCAGGACTACGGCAACGTGGTGGAGATTGCCGGAAGCAACCCCAACATCACCGTCAAGTACCTCCCATTAATGTTGGCAGGCACGGCCCGTCAATGGATCGACGACTTGCCAGAGAAATCTATCTACAACTGGATGGACATGCAAGAAGCGTTCACCAAGAACTTTGAGGGTACATACAAGCGTCCCTGCACTGTGGGCGATCTACAGCGGTGCGTGCAAGAGAAAGATGAGACATCTCGCGCCTACCTCTCCCGCTGGCTGGATATGAAGAATTCCTGCGCAGGAGTGCACGCTCAGACCACCATGGCCGCCTTCATCGATGGGTTGGAAAGGGGCACGCTGCTCCGACATAAGCTGAAGCGCTTGCAGGACAATCACCAGCTTGACTTGAACCAGATGATTCAGTTAGCTAGTGAGTTCGTAGCTGCCGACGACGATGCTCGTGGCTCCTTGCCGGCAACAGCCGTTCCAACTCAGGCTCGGAGGAACAGCAGTACAAAGCGGAAAACCGCTCCAGAAGAAAAGCAATCTACCGACATGGTAGCTATGACTTTTGTAGGACGAGGTGATGGCGGACAACATGGCCGAGGAAGGGGAGCTGGTCGTGGGAAGCAACGAGGAAGTGAAACCACCTTGGCGCCGCTCCACATTCCCCAAACCTACAAGGAGTACCGTGATATGTCGTGCCTCGTACACCTCGACGCCAATGGCAAGGCCACCCATACCAATCGAAACTGCAAGTTCGTCAATGACCTCAAGGAAGACCCGGAGTCCGGCTACAAGAAAAGTCGGAAGAATAGACCACGAGGCAAGGGCAAGGGGAAGAAGAAGAAGGAGGAGTCCAAGGATTCAAATGACATGGACGAAGACGTTGAACCCAAGCATGCCGCCAAGAGCGACGACAAGGGCAAGAACCCCTTCGCAAAGAAGGCTCCAGTCTACCACACTTTCCTTGGCACCCCCACTGTCCGACAACAGAAGACTTCTCTGAGGATCCTGATGGCCACTCTCCCCCCAGTTCCCCAGTACCTGCGCTGGTCGGAGGTTCCAATAACTTGGGACAGGACGGACCACCCAGACCTTATACCCACGAAGAACCAGTATCCCATGGTCATCAACCCCTTTATTGACGGCGTGGAGTTCACCAAGTGTATGGTCGATAGTGGAAGCAGCATCAACATCATGTACCTGGATACACTGCAGAAGATGAACTTGACGGAGGCAAACCTAAGGCTGACCAACACCATCTTCCACGGCGTAGTTCCTGGTCGAGAGGCTCGGTCCCTTGGGTGCATTACACTTCAGGTTGCCTTTGGCGATGTTAATAATTACCGCCAAGAGCGCATGACCTTCGAGGTGGTCCCCTTCAAGAGCGTGTACCACGTAATATTCGGCCGCGATATACTCCACACCTTCATGGCCAAACCATGATTCGTCTACAACAAACTCAAGATACCCGGACCAAATGGTATCATCACCGTATCCAGAAGCTTTACCAAGGCAAGGGACTGCGAGATCAATGAAGCAGCCGTTGCAGAAGCTGTCCTCTACAGCAAAGAATTCAAAGAGATCCAGAGCAAGGTCGATGACTCAGAGATGCCTGCGTCGAAGAAGCAGATCTCCGACTCCGCTCCTGCGTTTAAGGCCTCCATCGAGACCAAGCCAGTGGAACTTGTGGTAGGCGATGCCTCCAAGGTCACCGCCATTGGGACGAACCTGGATCCCAAATAGGAAAGCGCGCTCGTCGAGTTCCTCCGTGAGAATAGGGACATCTTTGCCTGGCAACCTGCCGACATGAAAGGTGTACCTAGGGAACTTGCCGAGCACAGCTTAAACATTGATCCAAAATCTAAACCAGTGAAACAACCTCTACGACGCTTTGGAGATGAGAAGAGACGCGCCATTGGAAAAGAGATAGCTAGGTTACTTAAGGCTAGATTTATCCGAGAAGTCCTTCACACCCAATGGGTGGCCAATCCTATACTTGTCCCCAAAAAGGGAACCAATGAATTAAGAATGTGCGTTGATTTCACCGGCTTGAACAAAGCATGTCCCAAAGATCCGTTTGCTGTGCCTCGCATTGACCAAGTCATTGACTCGACGGCTAGCTCGGAACTTTTGTGTTTTCTCGATGCATACTCAGGATACCACCAGACCAAGATGAGGAAGTCGGACCAATTGGCCACTTCGTTCACTACCCCATACGGCACGTTTTGCTATGTCATGATGCCCTTTGGGCTGAAAAACGCAGGTGCTACGTACCAGCGGACAATGCAATGTTGCCTCCACGACCAAATTGGTCGGAACATTCACGCTTATGTGGACGATATCGCGGTGATGTCTAAAAAGTCAAATGACTTAATCTCCGACTTAAAAGAAACCTTTGATAATCTCCGGAAATACAACATGATGCTTAACCCTAAGAAGTTCGTCTTCGGGGTTCCAGCCGGCAAATTGTTAGGTTTCATCGTTTCCCAACGTGGAATCGAGGTCAACCCGGAGAAAATCAAGGCCAAAACATAAAACGTCCGACATGCCTAAAGGACATTCAACGACTAACAGATTGTGTTGCAGCAGTTAGTCGGTTCGTCAGCCGACTTGGAGAGAAGGCTATGCCGCTGTACAAGTTGCTAAAGAAGGCGGACAAATTCACGTGGACGGACAAAGCAGATGCAGCATTGAAGCAGCTCAAGGAGATTCTTTCCTCAGCGCCCATCCTTGCAGCACCTGAGCCTGGAGAGCCCCTGTTAATTTACATGGCGGCAACCAACCGGGTTATCAGCATCGTCGTCGTGGTAGAACGGAAGGAACCAGGCTATGAGCACGGAGTTTAACGACCAATTTACTATATGAGCGAGGTCTTGACGGAGTCCAAGCAGCGTTACCTGCACTACCAAAAGATAGCTTATGGAGTATTCCTTGCTTCTCGGAAACTGAGGCATTACTTTCAGGAGCACCCAATCACAGTGGTGAGCAAGACTCCACTGTCCGACATTATCAATAACAGCGATGCTACAGGAAGGGCCGCGAAGTGGGGCATTGAACTCGCCGCCTTCGAGATCACCTACAAGAGACGCGACGCTATCAAGTCACAAGCCTTGGCGGATTTTGTTGAAGATTGGACGGAGATGCCAGACGCTACTCCGTTGCCAGAACCAGAGTACTAGGTGATGCACTTTGAAGGATCAAAGCTGCTCAACGGCTCGGGGGCTGGTGTATTACTACAGTCACCAACATGAGACAAGCTACACTACGTTCTACAGATCCACTTCGAGGCTACAAACAACATGGCGGAGTATGAAGCACTCATTCATGGACCGCGTGTAGCCAAGGATATTGGCATCAAGCGCATAGTTTGCTGTGGAGATTCCGACTTGTTTGCCCAGCAACTGGCTGGCACCTAGAATGCGTGGAACCCTATGATGGCGGCATATCGAGACGAAGTGGACGAGATAGCCAAGAGCTACGAAGTCAAGTATGTACCTAGGGAACAAAACGAGGCGGCTGATCTGCTGTCTAAGCTTGGATCAGGGCGCAAGCAAATTCCGCCAGGAGTTTTCCTAGAGCACCTGCGCACACCATCTGTGAAGGGGGCCGACATCGACAACCCGGATAGAGATGACTCTTTCATCAACATGGTGACTAAGGTCCCTCCGTCTTGGACAAAACCGTTCATGGAATACCTCGAACACGGAACTTTGCCCGACGACAAAGTTGAAAGACGGCAAATAGTATGACGAGCAAAGGTTTATAACATAATCAATGGGCAACTCTACAAAAGGAGCACTACTAGTGCATACCTAAAGTGTGTTTCCTAGCTAGAAGGTATGGAAATCCTACGTGAAATCCATCTTGGAGACTGCGGGCATCACGCCGCTCCTCGATCGTTGGTCGCGAAAGCCTTCTGGCAAGGATTCTACTGGCTAACCACGAAGGCGGACGCCGACAAGCTGGTTGAGACATGCATGGGATGCCAGTATTATGCCCGACAACCACATGTTCCTGCTGAAGAACTGCGAACAATACCAATAACTTGGCCGTTTGCAGTATGGGGGCTGGACATGGTGGGACCATTACAGACGACATCTTGTGGGTTTACGCATCTTCTTGTAGCAGTTGACAAATTCACTAAATGTATAGAAGCTAAGCCCATCAGAAAGCTTGATGGGGCAACTGCCCTCAGGTTCATCCGAGATCTAGTGGTGAGATTTGGTCTCCCACACAGCATTATCACCGACAACGGCAACAATTTATCACTCGGAGAAGTGGAGGCATATTGTTGGGAGAAAGGCATCCGACTTGATCTTGCTTCTGTGGCACGCCCACAATCCAATGGTCAGGTTGAGCGAGCCAATGGATTAATTCTGTAGGGAATCAAGCCACGTCTTGAGGCACCGCTACATAGAGCAGCTGGAGCCTGGGCGGAAGAATTTCCATCTGTGCTGTGGAGTTTACGGACTACACCCAACAGATCCACCGGCTACACCCCTTATTTCATGGTATATGGAGCAGAAGCCATCCTGCCTTCCGACATTCTTCATGATGCACCAAGAGTTGCCGCCTACGATGAGGATGACGCTGAAGAATCCAGACGCCTAGATGTGGACCTTCTCGAGGAGGAGCGCATTTTGGCATGCCAAAGATCCGCCATCTACCAGCAGAAGCTACGCAGCTACCATAGTCACCATGTTCGGCATCGCTCGTTTAAAGAGGGGAATTTGGTGCTCCGACTTAAGCAGAAGAAGTCGCACAAATTATCCCCGCCATGGGAAGGACCGTTCATCATAAGCAAGGCGCTACTCAATGGGTCTTACTACCTTATTGACAATCGTGAACTTAAGGATAGACCCAACAAGGATCATAAGCGTAAGCGACGTGACCCGGATGATGACTACCCGGAGCTTGATTGGCCATGGAACACAGCACAGCTACGTCCTTTTTACACTTAGCATTTTTTATCTAATTGTGTATCTCTTATATGATCAATGAAATAAAGCTCTCTGGTTCACTCATATTTCTGAGTCTTTTACCTCCTTTAGTGTTCATTTTTGGATCATGTAAAACCTTTATGCACAAGTCTTGTGTTTGCACTTGTGAAAATTCCGCCTACGGGCATTAGCTTAAGTTTTCTGGTCTACACGTTCTTTGTCGTTTTTATGTGGATTCTGGAGTAGTGACTTTTGGCACTTATTGTCGGCGATTTTGTGCTCAGGTTATTGACGGTGCCATTGGGCATCATCACCTAAGCGCATGGTTCCGACAACGAGTCTTCCGACTCACGAAAAGTCAAGCATAAGAACCAAAGTAATGGATAAGCCAGCACTTGCTTAAAAAATATATAAAAATGCTGGAAACTAGTTATTAAGCAGCAGGAAAGAAACAACCATTGTTTTCTGCCTTAAGTTACATCAACAAGTTTTTTCCACGTATACACCAAAGGTGAAACAAATATTATAAAGTTCTTTTTCATTCCTTTGGCGCAGGAGACTTGGAAGCAGCATCATCACCAGCCGGAGAATCACCCTCAACATCGGCACTATGGTGGGACTCGGAGGAATCTTGGTTGCCGTTGTCGATGATGTTCATGGGCATGAAGATGTCGATGTCCACCAACTCGGCAACTCTGGTGTCATAACCCGCGAGTGATGACAGGATGGCTTCATGATCAATCTCTTTGCCGTCATCGTCGATGTCGGGGATACCAGAGGTCACCGTGTCGATGTCGGCACCTTCATAGTGTGCCTTCACCATTGACAGCGCCATCCTTGCGCCAACCCGTGCAAATGAAGCTTTCCAGCTTGTGATACGCTCGGGGGCTCGGCGCAGAATCTCCTCGTACTTCGCCACGGAGTCTGATGCCTTGATGTTTATCTGGAAGGGCTTGGCAATCTCTTTGGCTTGGGTGATGGCGGTGTTGATGAAGTTGCCAGCAAGAACCATGCATTCCTTGTCCGAAGGAGGCGATCGGGTTAAACCCATAGGAGCTGCAAGTTCCGACAAGGAGCACATGAGTTCAATAAATTCAAAGTATCCAGACTACAGAACTACAAGGCGGAGGAAACTTACTGAAGATGATGTCCTTAGCCTGCCAGAGGGTGTCCGCCAGGGATTCTTTCTCTTGTTGGAGGAGCTTATACGCCTCGCTGTGGCATTGGTTTTGCTCATCAGCAGCTTGCTTTTGATCTTTTAAGATCACAAGCTCCTCCTTCAAGCGATTGATTTCCGCGGAGGCGGAGTCCTGCAGGGCCTTCATTGAATCCTCATGCATTTTCAGCATGTCTTTCCTCCCCTCCTTAAGGATCTTGTTCTCGTTGTCCAGCTGCTGGATGTGCTTGGACTGCTCGACAATGTCCTTGGCCTTGGCAACATGTTATGCAAAGTCGGAGAAAACAAAGTACACAGTAAGTACTCGGAGAATGTAGGCACAAAACCAAGACGGAATGTGCAAAAAGAAAACAGACTCTTGTTTTTGATGATCTGTTCCTTCAAGATGGCAGTTTTACCCTTTTTGGCTTTGATATCTGCGCGCATCTTCTGGTACTTGTCATTGGCCATACCCCTCCGAGCATTCTCGTTCTGTGGAAAAAAGAACAAAGTTAAACCGTTGTTTAGTCTACTTGGAGCATCTAGTCGGAAATTTTCCACCTAGACGCTCGGGGGCTACAACGATAGTTTTTTACTTAACAATATGCATTGCTTTCTTTAAGCATCTAGTCGAAACTAATTCAGTTGCAACTAGAAGCTTGGGGGCTACTGTATAAAGTTTTCAACTCGAATATATGCTTAGCTTTCTTTAAGCATCTAGTCGGAACTAATTCAGTTACAACTAGAAGCTTGGGGGCTACAATGCTGAAATTTATAAACACTATGTATGCTACTCTTAAAGCATCTAGTCGGAACATTTCATTCCATCTACATGCTTGGGGGCTACAGTGAGAAGTTTTCTAGCTTAGTCACTCTTAGAGCATATAGATGCAAAACCTATGGTTTTCCGTCTACATCCTCGGGGGCTACAGTGGGATACTCATATGAAATGCAAAAGGCAAAGTAAAACTTACAAGTGCAATGATCTTGAGGTTTGTAGCGCTCTCGGCTAGCATCTTGCCAAAGGAGATGCTATTTCCTTGCAATATTTCTGCTTGTCGGAGGAGCTCCTCAAGACCGCATGTCGGAGATGTCGGTGCTGCTCCAGGAACCAGAGTTGTGCTGCTCGGTGTAAGTGTCAGATAGACTATCTTGGGGAACTCAAAAGGTTTCTGGGGAGCAAGGGCGCCGCCTTCGGCAGAAGTACCAGCTTCCACCACCGCCTTGCCGCCACCAATGTCATCCTTAGCTAGAGCTTCAGCCATTTGTTGAGTGGTGCTCTCCTGCGTTGCCTGCTCGCCGACAACAGCGAGTTCGGTAGAGGCGCCAGAATCCACTTCCATGGCGGAAGGGCCTGATGCCTCCTTAGCTTGTGAGCTTGTCGGGGCAGACGAGGGCTTGACGGCAGGAGTAGTAGGGGCGATGGCGGGGGAGGCGTCGTGATGCAGCATGTCTTTGATATTTCGAGAAGCCCCCAAAGTTTTGGAGGTCTTCTTGAGGGTGGTCATGGCTTTCTTCCTGAAACGTGCAAAATGCGTAAGTACAGGAACAAGACAGATAAATAGACAATGTCGGAGAATGAGAAGCTTATACTAGTGGGGGTGCTTTGGCAAAGGGAATCCCGGTGGTTCTTCTCTTTTCTGCCTCCAGGGCGGCGGTAGTCTTTTTGGAGGCTCCACCCTCCGTCTTCTTCTTCTTGCCTCCATCGGCAGCGTCAGAGGTGGAGCTCTTCCGTTTCCGCGGCAACGGAGCTTCGTCGTCGGACACGACCGTGACTTCCTTCATCTTTGGATCATAGATTTGGGCAGCCAGGTTGCCCTCCTCTAGATCGCTAAGTTGTTAAGTAAGAAGTCACCGTGTTAGATAAAATGACATTTGCAAGATGGAAGAACTGGAGTATATGTCATACACGGAAAATAAAAACCTACCTTTGGGCACTTGCCATCTACGAACATGTCATAGGTGATGGTGAAGCCGCGCTTCTCTTCCTTCACCTTGACGATGTCCTTAAGGCAGATCTTGACGGAGTCGCTCGAGAAGTTATCCACGGAGATGCGGAGGCTATCCCTTCTGTCTCTGGTATACTCGTGCATGAGCTTCGCGTGGTGCTGTAGAGGTTGGATTCGCCTGATGAACCAGCACATGGCTAGGTCCAAGCCGGTCAGACCCGTCTCTACAAACCACTCGATCCGCCTTATGGCTCGAGAAGCGTCGAGGTCGGAGGGACGGGAGGCTTGGGATCTTCATGACAAGCCTTCAGCGGCAGCTCCGTCAACAAAGTCCAGGTATGTAACTTGTCGGCCAGCCAGAGGGATGTCTGGGCCGTAAAAGTACGTCCGTTGCCAATTCTTGCAGGACTCGTGGCCGACGATGTCGGGGAACCGCCGGCCAGGTCGAATCTTGAAGCTTATGGTGCCACAGTTCCTAAGCTCTTCCTTGCTATGTCCGGCTTCACGTTTGACGGTGAAGAAGTACACAAAAAGGTCTAACCTAGGCTTTATCCCTAGGTATCCCTCGCAAAGTGCCGCGTAGTTGCTAAGCACTAAGATACTATTGGGGGAAAGGTTCTGGGGCTGGACCCTATAGTGGTTTAAGACGGAGAGGAAGAAGTTGGAGATGGGCAGGGAGACGCCGCATACCAGTTGAGCTTTTAGGTACACCTTTTCTCCGGCTTGGGGAGAAGGTGTCACCTCGCCGGCCGGCGCCTCCCACAAGGCAAGTCCCTCCGTCGCGGGAAGGTAGCCTTCAGCGACCATCTCTTGGATATCGCGGTCGGTGATGTCCGAGATGTGCTAGTCGCCCTTGTGCGAGTCTGGTTCCTCCTCCAGTGTCTCTAGCGCCGCCAAATTTGGGTCGCCGCCGGTGGACTCGATCACCGCCGATGCGGGGATGACCAGACCCTCTAGGGGCACGACGACGGAGCTCGCCGGCTTCGCCATGGCTTCGCTCGACGCCGCCATTGATGGAGAAGTGCTGCTGCTAGCCATGGAGTGAAGATTGGGTGCGACTGGTGCAGATTGGAGCTAGGGTTTTTTCGAGGTTTCTCGCGAAGAGCTCGAGGATACACGCGGCTGGAGGAAGAAGATGATGCGAGGAGAATGAGGTAAAAAGTGGAAATTTCCCCACGGTTACTATTTATCATCCTCGGTGTCAAGATTCATGCAGCTTGATCGAACGGTTGCCGCGTAGACGACGTGTTCGCGAATGTGCACGGAAATTTCGCCACGTCTCCAACCATCGCCACCAACGGTTCGTATCGCTCGCGCGGGAAAATCGGATATGATTGCGTTCTCTGCATGTGTGAGTTACGAGGCGTCGCTAACATAATCCTACGTCGTCCTAGCTGACATGGGTAGATGAGCCGTCACATCGAAGATTCCGACATAGACGGATTCAATCCAACTATGGAAGAGTACAATGGATGATTCAACATTTTTCTGGCTTACAAGTTGAAGACGGAGAAAGCTTTGCAGGGTTCTTTGGGAGGACTACAAGATATTGCTTGACGATTTGCCGACATCCAACTAGACGGAGCATTCATCTGAAGAGGCAAGACGGCGCAAGATCTCGGATTTCTCCGGGGGCTACTGTTGGGGATATGCTATATGGGTATCCTCATAGCATGTCACTTATCCGGATAACCCGGGTGGCCCATAGTCGGTAGCATGGCCTATGGCCTGCTGGGCGGCCCAGTTAGATGGATCCAGAAGGGAGTCCCATGCCGGATAAAGGAAGGCTACGGTGGAGTCACCAACATACCCGGAGCCTTGGAGTGCAAGATACACAAGACTAGTAATAGACGGTGTAGGACTCTGTAACCTGTCCGGCTAGGACTTTTCCCTGTAACCCTAGGACCTGGCGACTATATAAGTCGGGCCTATGGGAGCCTTTAGGGCACGATCATAGACAACTTCAAACAACCTAGTGTCGACTACGACGCACCTTGCACAGCGAACCAATCACTATAACTCGGCGTATTGCCCTTATAGTGATTTATAGCAGGAGTAGGATTCCGCCACCGTTGTGGGATCTGAACCTAGGTAAGCTGTGTTACCTCGTACCCGTCAACCGTCCGCCTTACCCCACGTATCTAAACACACACTGTGAGGACCCCTCCATGGGGAAAAGCATAGATCTATTAAAGCAATTGAGTATTTATGCAACCTCTAGCCTAAGTGCCACCATGGTGCGCACACTGTCACTTTCACACACGTGGTGAGAGCAGAGATTGGTTTAAGCACTTGAGTAACAGAGTAGATCTACTTGATTACAAAGCTCATGACCACAACATGATCACGCATAGAGAGAGATGAACACATAGCTACCGGTAGAGCCCTTAGCCTCGAGGAAGAACTACTCCCTCCTCATCATGGGAATCAGCGACGGTGATGGAGATGGTGGTGGAGATCGATGGAGATGGCTCCGGGGGCACTTCCCCATCCCGGCAGGGTGCCGGAATAGAGACTTTCTGTCCCTCGAATCTCCCCTTTGGTGGCGGCGGCGCTGTGGAACTTTTCGTGGCTTTTTGGTCTGGCTCTTTAGGGTTTCTGAGTCGGATGCTTCTTATAGGCGAAGGAGGAAAGGTCGGTGGAGGGCCAGGGGGCACACCTCCTGTGGGCGCGGCCAGGGTGGGCCCGCGCCCACCTAGGGTGTGGCCACCCTAGTGTCCTTCGTCTCGTCTTCGATTTTCTATATCGTTTAGGGATAATATGATCTTTGGCTTTTGTCCCATCCAATTCCGAGAATATTCATTTGTTAGCTTTGTGAAACAAAAAACAGTAGAAAACAGGCAACTGGTACTGTAGCATCTTGTCAATAGGTTAGTTCCAGAAAGTGTATAAAAATAACCCAAAGTGTAGACAAAACATAGCAAAGTGGATACTAAACAAGCATGGAACATAAAAAATTATAGATACGTTTATGACGTATCAGTCCCCAACTCCACCAAGTGGTTGTCAAGCACAAGGTTTCATATTAGTAATATAAAATATAAAATATAAAACAATCTAAAGTAAAGCAAAGAAATGCAAACTAAATGATATGTAAGATAGTAGAGTGGTTTAGGGGGGGGTTTATGAGTGATTGGAAGTAGGAAAGTATTTTTGTATTTTCGAAATAATATATTGCAGAAAATAAAAAAGGATAGTAGATGAAGTGGAAAAGTGTCTCTTATGATAAAAATTGGACCGGGGTTCATGGGTTCACTTGTCTACTCTCTTTTTAGGTTGTGGTGATCACAAAACAATTCATCAATGATAAAGATTCATGGAATTTTCTATATGTGCTTGATAATGGTATTAATATGGGCATCACATTCTAATATTGAGATGGAATACATCTCTCTCTTATACTCACTCAAGAAAGGGAAATCTCCATGCAATCTTGAATTAAGAACAAAGTAGAGTATAGCTTTAAGCAATATTATATGATGTTTGAAATACAAATATGATAACTTGATCTAACAAGGTTGTCAACTATCACATGATAACTATAGCACATGATTTCACTTTATCCCTAGTGAGGCAGCAAAAGAAACATAAAAACCAAAGTAGATCTTGAATATTATGTGTCACAATTCAATCTCTACCACCATGCTACTCCATCTAAGACACACTTCTCCCCATACAAGTTCTTGCATGCAAGTTGGATAAAAACAAGCAATTAACAATGGGGTACATGATATGCTTCTATCAAAACATCTTACACAAAATATATTCCAATCTCAAATATCAAATCATAGAACAAAGATCCACCACATAGGAATTACAAATATGATCATAATCATGTAGGGCAGCTCATATGGTACTAGATCTATGAAGAACGAGAGAGAAATAGATCAAGCTATTGCCACAAACCCATAGCCGGAGGTGGACTACTCCCTCTTCATCATGGTGATGATGCTGGAGATGTTGGAGAGGGTGGAGATCTCCCTGAAGGTGGATCCGGTGGAGTTTCCCCCTCCAATCTTCGCTGGATCTAACTCTGTTTGGTGGTGTTTTCTTCTCTGGTGTGTTCTATGTTGAGGACTCCCCGGGGGTCCTTATATAGGGATTTTTAGGTCAAGAGAACTACGTGGGCAAAAGAATCAAAGCGATCAGACGACCGAGGAGAAAGATAGCATGGGTGGTGCGCCCGCCAGGCCTGGACACGCCACCTGTGCTATCTTGGGCTTCCTGGCCCTCCAGGTGGGATTCTTGTGCTCTAGATGCTTCTCGTGGATAAATAAGTGCAGGTCCATTTGACTTCATATAGGTTCTGAAACATCAAAAACATTGAAAACATGGTTTTTCTGCCCTACAGGGTTATAGCCAAAATAAAGGGGATCATTTGTAAGTCCCTAAAAATCTATAAAATATGGATATAGCATCATATATGATGCAAATATGTGGGGAAACATATTAACAAACTATAAAGTTCATGTATGCATTTTACATGCATCAATTGTTCTGTGTTTCCATATGACAATTATGTCTTCTCTACTTGCAATTTACATTGTGTTTTGTATATTGGTAATATTATGCATGTCAAAAAATGATACAACATGTTATATATACATATACTGTTCGTACGCATTATTCTTTTTGTTTCTTCTACTTTCAGCTTACCCAAAGCCATAGACGGATTTTCCTGAAGAAAGGGAGGATGATGAGGATACAATCATAGAGTATGATGATTCTGTTTGTTTAAGTGGAAGGAAATATTGAGACTCATTGAAAAGTATCACAAGGTGAATTCATTCCTAGTTGGACATGATACTTTGATTTATAAGAACTTTATACTATCTAAATCATGGTGTTATTGTTTGACTAGATTTAATATCCATCAGACTAGCGCCAGCGGGAGGAGAGGGAGGAAGGCGACCGAGAAATGGAAGGCGACCAAGAACGAAGGTTCAGTTCGAACAGACAGAATCTCTAAATTTGAAAATGACATGGATTTCTCATACAAACTCCAAATCAGGCAAAGTAAGTACTTGTTGGAAAGATAATTCCGAAAACTTTCTAACGGGTACACGCACGTATCTAGACCTGGATAATCCGGCCCCCACACCCCCGGATAATTTGGCACAATTTTAGATATTCTGCTAAGGACTTCAAGCGTATCATATTATATGGCAGGAGGATAATTCGCCCCCCCCTTTTAAGGGCGGATAATCTGGCCCCTGACAGAACAGTCGTTCAGTTTGTATCAATTCAAGTTTACCATGACTTATTTTGGTTGTTGGCCATCCCAAATGCCCATATAATCCCCGGGACATTCCTTTAGATCAACTAAGACCACGTTTAAAGTAAACCCTAGATTCTATTGAGTTGCTACTTGCTTCCAATTGACTCCCTACACCAATTTGTATCAATCTAGTGTATTTGATACTATCAATTAAGTGTGATTAGTTGTTCTGTTGGGAATCAGCCAATTACAAGCTTTGTGTGATCTGCTGTTCCATTGGGAATTAGAAGATTGTAATTACCCTTCGTGGTCAGCAGCTACGTGTGCAAGTGTGTGAAGTTGCAAATATCTACAAGGATTGATATCTATTGCATTGGTATCATGGATTAGTCGAGAGGTTCTTGAGCATCATACAAGTTATCTCCACCGACTATCAACATCTACCACCCTCGCTTACTGAGAAGATCGAGTCGCCCCCATATCATCTTGGTATCAGAGCCAAGTGTTGCTCATAGTGAGATTATGTTGATTGATCTGCTGAGTGTGTTTGGTGAAGATTTCCTATGGAGATAAAATCGCGTTGCAGATCAGATCAGGGAGAGCTATCATTGTGTAGATCGGATCTACAGATCCTTCCCGTTTTGTTTTGGGGCGGATAATTCTGCCCCCAAGGGCGGATAATCTGGGGGAGGATAATCTGGCCCCCCTAGGGCGGATAATCTAGCATGGTTACTGCAAGATGCGTCATTTTCTAGAACATACAATTCCGCTTCGAAGGCCGGATTATCCGACCATCCTACACTGGATTATCCGGCCTGTTATCAGTGTTCTAAAGAAACATCTTCTGTTTTGTTCAATTTGTGATAGAAGTTTCATTATGAGATGGATCCTCACAGAAAGATTAGTTGTTCTTCAGTAATGGACGTGTACAATGATTATTTAGACATTATGAAAGGTGTACCCTATGATTTTTTTAAAAGGGAATGGTACCTACTACACACTGTAACCTCGGTAGAGTACAAGTTATGGAAAGAGACAATGCAGTCTGGGTTTCTCTTATGCGTTAATATTTCTCCAGATCTGCAGTTTGACGATAATATCGCCTTTGATCTTGAAAAAAGCGTGAGGATGCGCGAATTAACAGTTGGTGGAATATGGACACACATGCAAGAGATGTCTCAAGAGATACTGTTTGGGAGGACTATAGAAATTTTTTACGTGCTAAATTTTGGCACAATCGGAGATAGAGGACAATGTGGTTGTTTCGGTTGAGGTAGTACAATTGAGTAGGCTGAATGTGCAACTCAAGAGAGTACAAAATGATACTTGTATGTCAGCTGATAGAGGCCAGCGTTGGAATTTATTTCAGATATAGTGTATGATCAAAGGCAAAGCATGAAAGTTGGTGATTGATGGTGGTAGCTATACTAATGGCATTAGCAAGGCAATTGTGGAATCATTGGGATTGTCCACATGGTGTATTTCTAAACCTAAACATCTCAAGTAGTTGAATAGTTGCGGTATACTCAAGGTTACTCATAAGGTGCGTGTGCCATTTACAATTGGTGAGTATGTTGATGAGATGGAGTGCGATGTATTGCTATTGGAGGTGTGTGGGCTATTACTTGGACGTCCATGGTAGTATGATCGCAACGCAATACATGTTGGGAGAGCAAATACATATTATTTTTTGCATGATGGCAACCATCGGATTTTGAAGCCTATGAGAGATGATCAAATCAAGTCCAGTGTGGTGCTGGTTGTGCGTAAGGAGAAGTTGCACAAGGCTAAACCAAGGTTAGCTAAACTGTAGCATGAGGAGCATGATGCGAGGAGTGTCAGTGGTGACATTGTTTCAGCTATGCATGTAGATGACAAGCGAGTTGTTCTTATTAGTGACAAGCCAGTTGAAGCCAAGCTTCTTATTGATGATAGGAAGGATATTTCAGTATGTCTTACACCTGCAGTTTGTGTTGACATAGGTGTTCAGACCAATGATGGTTGTGCTGATCGTGTCTCGGTGCATATGGTGCCGCGGGTCGATGACCGCTGTTTTTTGAGGACACATGCGAGATGTTTTGTTGGAGCGGCAGGGAGTATGCACAAAGGCATGGATGGACGTGTTCGTCAGTTGTGTGGCCCGGATATTACTCATCTTTTGCAGGGTCATACAAACAAGTTTCATGTTTAGCAACCCAGAGCTCTATCAAGGGTTGCGAAGAAGAAGGTGGTGGCACCAAATTCCAAACTTATGTGGAGAAGAAAGGAGGCTCCAAGTGTTGATTTAGTCATGCTAGCCGAGAGGGAGGATGTGGCGTGGAAGGCAGTCAAGACTTGGAGAAGACAAGCAAGCATGATGCTTTTGTTGATAACATGACACCTTTTCGAGTGGACCCTCACGTGTTGGAGACAACACTTTTTGAAGGGGGAGGATGATATGGACATGACGGAGGAGGTGAAGCCCAACTTCAGGGCTCCACCAAGCTAGGCATGTTAATAGTGTGTCATTTGAGTTTTATTGGTGTTTTATATTTTAGGTCATGTTATAGACTGAATAGGTTTTATTATTATGTGTTCAGTTTGCGCTTGTCCAACTGAACCAGGGTCAAGTCAGAGGACCGGATAATCCAGCCCAACTAGGACCGGATAATCCGACCCAATGCGGATTCGTCCAGTCCTCCATATAAGGGGATGGTCGGCCTAGGGTTTAGGGAGTTCAGAATTTTAGTCTAAAGATTATTGTGTTGTGTTTCTTGGTGAAGCATCCCTCCGGGGACGGCGATGTCGTGTTATCCGTTATACTGAGATTGTTGCAGAGGTTCTTGTGTGCATCAAGGATTATTGTTCTTTGATTTGAGGCGTGGTGATCTTCATCACGTTGCTTGCTGGATTTGTTCCTCTCTTTCAGTTGATGTTCATCGGTGTTACTGGAAGGATTTCTATCTGGGTTACTCGCTGTGAAAGATTGGGGCAAAATGCATAGGATCATCGGTGTCAGCCTTATCAGACTCCCTCCGATGTGATTTGTGCTGTATCGCCCCCTCGACACTGCAAGTAAACATTAACATGTAGGAGTGTACGAGGAACCCATTTTGATCCAATACACTTTTTGGGTGACTCCGTTGGGGACGAAAATCTTAGATCAGATCACCATGACCGGTTCAAAGATCATAGAACCTTTTTAGGTTAGTCTTGAGAACATCATAAGGACAACCTTTGATGAACTCTCGTCTGAATAACGCCGAGATTTTGAGGCAATTCATAAGAAAAGTCATGAAGATCGCAAAGCACTACAGGAAAATCAAGAAGTTGAAGATCGGGAAGCCTACTTGGCCACCTTCAAGAAAGACCGACAGGGATACATTGAGACAATCGAGGAGTACAAGCCAATGTCGATCATCAACGATGATCCTACTGTAAGTAATAATGCTTTATCTACTAATCAAGTACTCCAACAAATGTTTTCACAAAATAGCACACAAGTGTATGGCATGTTTAGGCAGCACAATAATTCTATGAATAATACTTATCATGGCAAGCCATCTACAAATCAACCTGTGAGCTAGGATAAAAGACTTAGAATTTCAACCTACACGGGTCTCATCTAAAAGTTTAGCCAATCAACTAACTCAATTAGCATGTTTTCCAGGTATAGGATCCATACCGAACTCAAGTTCAGTCCTGTTCAAAACAACGTCCCTTAGCAATAAGTTAGTGGGTAGTCATCCCTAGATGAGCACACGATTAGACCCAAAAGGGAGTTAGATCGGATTGCATTAGATTGAGTTGGCGTTTGCCAAAAACATAGGGTATGAAAAACCCTACCCTGAATAGTTTGATAAGATGCCATATTCCCTCGGTTATAGAGTACTTGAATAGTGGTTTGTGTTCACTAGAAAATACCAAGTGACGTGAATAAGAAATATTTTCAGCTGGTTGTCTATCACCCTACCTGGCATCAAAGACAACATAATAGACTCTCTATTGGTGAAAACTATGAAGGAAAGAAGGACCATGTTCATATCACCTCATCTATAGGAGAGCTTCCATCTGTTGTGCACAAGCACTAGAAGAGTTCAAGCCTAAGCTTATAGCTGCCACTACACAAGGTCCTGCAGAATCCACCTCCAGTTTGCATGTTACTCAAGGTGTAGACCATTCATTTACCCCTTGATTATTGATTCAGGTACTACTAATCATATGAAAGGTTCAACAAAAGCTTTTTCATCATATATTCCTCATTCAGGAAAGGACAGGGTTCGAAATCTGATTGTCAACTCCTATAATGGTTTGTGGGAGCATTAGTTGTACACTGTCCTAACATTTATATATTATTTACATGTTCCAAATTTCCCATGAACCTCTTGTTAGTAAATTCGATCACAGTCCCTTAATTTCGGAGCTCAATTTGAACCTATATTTTGTGTATTTCAGGAAATGAAGTCCGGAAAAGTACTTGGGACTAGAACTAAACATGGTGGTCTATATTACCTCGGTCATGTAGTGGCTCCACATGAATTTAATGCAGCATGTACCTCATCTACCAATGAGTTCTTATTACTCCATTATTGTAGAGGTCCCAACCTGATAAGGTAGAGATCCCTGTGTTTACAATGCTAGTCCCTGGATCGAATAGCTAGCATTCACAGTTTAAGATGTAATATCATGAAACAAAGGTCATATTACAACTTATAACCAGGAATAAAATAATTCATTACATCTTACATAGCTCATATGGCTATCTCATTACAATGCAGCAGATATAACTATATAGCATGGAGTCCTTCATCTTCAAATGCCACAGGCAATCATGTTGGTTGTAGACTTGTAATCTCTACTCAACAAACTTCACTAACATCAAACAAACCTGCAACATAATAAGTTATAGCCACAAGGGTCAATACATTTGAATTGTATTGGCAAGTGATACTATGGTAGAATAGTGGTATCTATCATCTATACGAATTTGGCTAAGTGGACTTTGGCTTGCTTTGCTCAAAATAAGGTTTCCTTATCAGTTGAAAAACACTAAGTTTTTGTTTGTCAAAAATCACCCAAGGAACCACCAAAATAAATTGGTGAACCTTTACCCTTGTTCAACGACAAGCTTTTAAGTTAGAAATTGGGATGAGGAGATCCTTGATAGCTTCAATGTCTTGATGCTCAAATTTTCCATTGCCGGGCACACGGCTAAGTACTTAGGTTTTACTCTCTCAAGAGGTGGTGCACTTTCCCCACAAGACTCGACATGCATCGAGACAAGATCTTTCAGAAGCCTTCCCTTAGACCAAATGGACGCGTTCCATCCTATCATCCCTACCACCTTCTGTCCATCTGTCTAAGTTATTGCAACCTATATGATCAAGGCAGAGCCCATATTTCCATGTGGCTGCAATAGAAGCTTCTCAACACTTAACATCTCAAATCTCTTTGTTCCTGGGTGGCTTTCCACAAGTGAGATACACCAGAGAGGCCATAGAAATGGGCCCTGAGTAACCACTCAACACAAACCATTCTTTCCATTCCAGCCAGGTGATTCATTCACATAGTTGTTTTATTAAGCAAAACACAAGTCATAGACTTAGAAATATTTCATAGCATGAATAATCCACCCTTGTTTCCTATTAGCTAAGCTAAGCATGATAACATGGCAAGTTTCCTAACTTAGGATAATTCTACTAAGACAACATATAGGATTTCCCATGGCATAGCATAGTATAGATACTTAGAAAATTTCCATGCAAGTCCTACTCAAAATATCACTAATGCATAGTCAAAATAATAGGACAAAATATATACACCGACCTTTTTAGTAGAGGAACTAGGTTCACTCCTTGATCTTTCAATTGTCACACTCTTCAAAGTTCACTACAATTCAATCAAGCAAGGCAAAAATTCAAAACTAGCATTCAAACAATTCACCACATGAAATAATAAAAACAAAGAAATGCAAGCATGCAAAAGATTGCTTTATTGAAAAAGTGGTTTCTAATGAGTCACTAAACATATTAAAACACCTACTGGTCATTTATAAAAGTGGCAAAACATTTGAAACCAAGTTAGTGAAAATGGCCCTTTTAAATCATTTTGTTTTGCTAGAAATGCTTTTAATCAAAGTACTATTTTTCTAGTGTTATCAAATATATTTTTAAATCCAAAAGCTAGTGTTTAGGGTTAGAGAGTTCAAATCAAAACCATTACAAAATGTTTCACCCAAAAATCATTTTTAAAACAATTTTTATATCCAAAATAGTCCTAATAATGTTTCTGCAAAAACACCTAATTTTCCAGAATTAAAATACTAAACTAAGGCCACAGTTGCAAAGTTTAATTTTTTTTGCATCCATTGATATAAAGTTTGTAATTTTTGGCCAAGTAGAACCAAAGTTATGAATTTTATAAAATCAAACATCTAATAGATTATTTTCTGTTTTTAAAACAATAGTCAGGCCACGAGTCTATTTCTTACTGGTTGATATCGTTTTGTCTAGATCGAGCATCGTGGGCTACAGGATCTAATTAGAATCGCACGGCACAGATTGATTCGTACCGCTTCGTTAAGTTATTCTATCCTATCCACTGGATCTGCATCCAACGGTTCAAAACACGATGACCTAAGTTGGGCGGCGCTGGCGACGGATGTGCGACGGCGGCACTCAGGTGATGGTGGTTCGGTGAATCTAGGAAGCGAGAGGAGGAATGGAGGGGCTCACCGGGTTCGCAGGATCGCGGTGATGCTCAAAGTGGCCGCAGGATCGACAGGGGCGCACGGAGTCAATGTCGATTGCTCGTCGGAGATGCTCCTGGCGTCGGGCACGCTCAGGCGTTATCGGAGGCGACGCTACGGAATGCGCTAAGGAAAAATGAGGATGTCGTTAGATGCACGCGAGAGAGGGGAGTGTGCGAGTGTTAACCATAGAGGAGGGGCAGTCAGAACTAACCAGGGGAGTTCGCTGGAGTGAAGGCAGTAGACGGTAGAGTTCAGTCGTTGACAGGGGCGAGGCTGTGGGGCACGCGCGGGAAAACGGAGGGTGCCAATGGATGCGTACGGTGATGGTGAACAAGCTCGTGTGAGCCAGGGCAAGGGGCGTGGTCAGAGATGGCCGGAATTTGAGCTGGAGCTCGTCGGAGCAGTGGTGGCATGAGGTGAAATTGAGGCAGCCTGGTGGGGGAAAGGGGGTGGCGAGTGAGGGGAAAGAGAGAGGAGAGGGAGGCGCTTAAGATAGCATGGTCGCGAGGTGGATTCATTGTGGCGTTAACGCGAATTTACGCGAGGCATCAATGGCCAGAAACGGTGAAGGAAATTGGGGGCGGGGTCAGCGGGGTGGAGACAACGACGTGACGTGGTGGTGGGGCTGGTTAGTCAGTGGGGGTGCGGGTGCGGTTGTGAGTGAGAAAGATCCAGGGGAAAGGGGAGTGTGGCCCGGGTGGGCTGTGCTGGGCCAAGTTGGGCCTGGTTGCTGGGTAGATTAGTTGGGTCTGGGTCTTTTCTTTTTTTCCTTCTGATTCCTTTTTCTTTTTCTATTTATATTTTTTGTTTTCAATTCAAACCTTTGATTTAAGTTTCAGTTTGAATTCAAAATTTGACCAAACCCTTTTCAGTAGGTTTTATCTATTTATTAATGTGTTTAAAAGTTCATTTTAGAATATTTCAAATATTCTCTTATGGTTTAATATTTATTTAATTTGGGAATTTTGTCTTTATTCAAATAAAATTGAATATGGTTTAAAACCCTATAAATTTTATTCAAATAATCCTTTATTCTTTTTAAGTTAACTAGATAACTTTTAATCCATTTTGGAAATTTAAATTATTTTTCTCATGATTTAATTAATCATTTATAATAGTAATTTTGTCTTCATTCAAATAAAATTGAATATGGTTAAAAGCCCATATAATTTTATTTAAATAATATTTATTCCTTTATTCTTATTTGGATTATCTTTATTCCATTTGTTTATGGATTTGGCCAAGATTTAATTTGACTTTTAAATATTCCTTATTTATTTCTTTCTTTCTTTGTCTTATGAAATCCATATATTTTTATTTGTAGCTCCAAATATGTTGATTCCACTTTGTAAAATTTTATTTAATATTTGTTTATCTTTTTAAATCCTTTTAGGATTATTTTGCACACAATTTGGTATTGATTTTTGTTAGGAGCCTTATTAGCCTTGGAAATTATTTCCTTTTATCTTATTAAATTCATAACTTTTTACCCATGGCTCCAAATTGAATGAAACTAATTTATATGGTTTTATAATATTTTTGTTTACCATTTTGATCATTTATAAATGTTTGTTGATAAATTTTCATATGGAACAAATCCATAGTACTTGGGTGATTTGAGAATGATTTCTCTCATTAGGTTTAGGGTTTTTGTTTACTTTTCCAAGTGCTTTAATTTCAAGATTCTTTCCATGCATGAATGCATTTGATCTTTTGAATATTTGTTTGTTGCTTTCTTATTCAAATTTTGTTCAAGTAGGGTTTTGATGTTTCCATTTAGAAGCAAAAAGTTTCTTTTCACCTTAAATTTCAACAATTAATTTTTTTGTTTATTTATTTTTCACATATTAAAATTTGGAAAATTTTGGGATGTGACAATTATAGACTTGGGAAGTTATCCTTTTCAGTCTCTAGGTTGTAAGTTTCTTTCACTTTTTACTTATTGCTGCAAGTATAAGGTTGTGAGTGTTGTGTGTGAACTAGCTAAGTGTAACATCCCAGGTTTTTCCTTACCTGGCGATGCTACCTTGCTAACTACATAATCGCCAAGTTTATGGAAATTCTAAAATCGGACAACACCTTCTTTGTTTATTAGGACATCCACGATATTCCAATATAGATATATCCATCAGAAAGAAACAACCTAATGTTCGCAAATAGCAGGGACACAATTTATAGCTCTCAAATCATCCAATAGGTGTTAAAAATATTATTCGAGCGAACAAAGTCTCACACTAGAAGATAGAATATGAAAACTAAGTTAGATGGTCATATAATCTAATAAATCTCCAAGGTAAAGTATGAGTTTTTATTTTCTAGTTGATGGTGTGTGACATAACATGTAAAAAAAGTGTGATACTCCCACCCATGAAAGCCGCTATTCCAAGTACCTGAACACCAAATAAAATCAACCACAAGAGAAACAAGTGTGAGTAAAGTATACTCAGCCATGTACCATAAGAGCCGAAAGGTGCACAAGTAATAACAAAAATTTAACACTAAATATAAAGAAGAATTTTCTAGTTCACTGAATACTCTCATAGTTGGAACTCTCCAGTATGAACACACCTCGTGTCACTCAGCTTAGGAGACTGGAATATATATATCACACACTTCACAACGGTCATCACCGAAAATGTCGACATATGTTCAACTGAATGCTAAACTCTGAAATTTTGACTTACATAACCGAAAACCAAGTGGCATAGAAACAACAAAGCCAAACAAGTAGCACAACAAAAGAACCCATGGGGCAACCAAAAGACAAGAAAATTCATCATGCACTTGCCTTAAAACTTGATGTTCAACGGTCAGCTCTCGGCACCCAAATTTCTAGGAGCTCCTCAAGAAGAAGCATATCGATGATGGCCCGCGGTTGATCACAGTAAGCTTCGGTTAGGCAGCGGTGATTGCTAGCAGCGGACTCTGGCCACGGCGCCCACAACCAGTGACAACCTAGGCGGCGACAGCAGCAAAGGTCTTAACCCTAGTTGGCGGCGGCTGTAGCAATTGGATGTTGGGCATAGGGATGGTTCGTGAGAATAAGCAGCCGACTAGGCTTGATATTTATCTATATCTTTTCTTTAATATAAAGTTTGGAGTCTATAAGCTAAAAAAACCTAAAGGTCCAGATTCACTAAGTTCTCACCAATCGGTAGGAACTCATAAGTGAACAAGATCATAGTCGTTTTCAATCAAATTGACGAGACTAACACAACAATAGTCTCACATTTCTCACATGACATACAGTTAGGTAAAAAATAAAATATGGTCAACTATATCCTATAAATCTGAGGTATTACACTAAGAACAAATGGGTACTTATCCTAGGTGTAGCAAGAGAAGTCAAAATCCTATTGAGGTTGTGCACTTAGATGTTTGGGGTCCTCCGGTTGTAACCTATCTTTTAAGAGAGCGTTGGTATGTGACTTTATTGATGTCTTTAGCCAATGTACTTGTTTGTATCTTCTTAAACATAATTGTGATCTTCTGTATACTTTTTAAAGATTTGTATGCTTTAATTTATAATCAGTATAGTGCCAAAGTGAAAATATTTCATTTAGACAATGGAATTGATTATGTCAAGATGAGCTTTGATGATATTTTTATCTTCAAATGACATTATAAATCAAACTACATGCTTAAATATAGCTTGTCAAAATGGAGTCATTGAATGAAAAAATAGGTATTTATTTGAGGTTGCTTGGTCCCCAATGTTTACAATGAATGTGCCAAAGTTTCTCTGGGGTGAATTTGCTAAAACGACATTATATTTGATAAATCATATGCCATTAAGGGTTCACAAAATCACAATTGAATGTTTTGTGGTGCTAATTGTTTCATTGTACCACCAAAGGTTTTGGGTTGTACTTGGTTTATTCATGATTACAAGAATTAAGTAGGAAAACTGATCCCCTACTATCATATGCATCTTTCTTCGGTATTCTCCTAACGATAAGGGTTATTATTGTTGGTGTCCTACTTGACGAGGTTCGATCTCGTCAATACCCATTGTTATGGACTTGGGTTTTGGAGAAGATGGGGATGCTAGAAGTCGCGGAACGGTTAATAGTCAAGCAACACAGGGTCACGAGATTTACCCAGGTTCAGGCCCCAGGAGGGAAAATCCTACTCCTGCTTGTCTGCTCTTGATTACGATGGAACCGAAAGTTACAGGGGTGCGCAGATGCAATCTGGCATGGAGGTGTGTATGCGGTGAGTTGAGAGATCCTTCTCGCTGTACCCTCTTGTCCTTTATATAGATAGGCAGGTCCCGGATTAGGTCAAGTCGGTTACAAATTAGGGTTGGTACCCTTTGAAATTCTATCTAATCTAGACTTGTCCTCCAAAGAGTCGAAAACGTCATGGGCTTGGGCCACCCGAAGTCTTCATGGGCTGCAGTCCTGTCGTGGGCCTTCCTTGGGCTGGACCAGGTATACCAATGTCATGTACCCGTGGGGTATATCCATGTCAGTAGCCCCTGAGTGTTCAGTCGAATCGTAGATTCGGCTGGAGACTCTTCAATCTTTCGGGTGCAATGGAGCCTGATATTTCAAGGAGAGATGTTTTAGTTCATAGGTATTGTTGATGCGTGTACCTGGCTCACCCGACGGATCAGGGCTAGTTAACTGTCATAGGACAAAACAACACGATCTTCATCAAACTCGAGTCCCCGGACTCGAATTCAGAACGATTGCTGGTGTGATTCGACTCAGGCCATTGTGGTCTTACAGGAGACGAATCCCAGTGATTTTCAAGTGATGTACCCAACGCGTCTGTCAGGATTTTCATCGTGCCTGTTGACACGGAAGTTTTACTAGCAGAGCATAGTCATGTGTGTTACCAGGCCATCAGATGATATCTGTAGGGCTTATCTTTGCGTCGCAGACACAACATCCAAAGTTTTATCACCGCGGAGGTGTTTTGGGTGACCAAGGAGACTGCTTCTCATTTAGCGTTGGTTTGGGCAAAGTTACCAAAAATATTTTGTTGTATTTTGAGCCGAAGGATCGTAGTCAAAAAAATCATAGGGTGCACGGTCAGCGCTCCCTATGGGAGTAGCCCCCGTCTACGACTTTAGTTCAGTCGTTTTCAGTGTAAGTCCGAAGGAAACAATTTTTTCAGATGTTCAACCAACGCTCCCTATGGGAGTAGCCCCCGAGTCTGTAGTGGAGTCGCAGACTCGGCGTAGGACTCGAAGATAATGTATAAGTGATGTTACCTTACTAATTTCTCAGGTGCGCGGCCCGCGCTGCTGATAGGAGTATCCCCCGAGTAGTTTCTCGAATCATAGATTCGAGTAAGTACTTAAATGATCAGTTGAAATCTTTGAGCCGTTGCTGGATTTGCTTTGATGACATCAGTGCTGACAATTGGTGATCTCAACCGTCTGCGGCAGCAGAGATGATGGGACGAGACGATCATGGGTCCCACTGCCTGACTTGACATTGACTAGTCACGCGTAAATGTGGATAAACTTATGGTGTCTCCTCGGTTTCCATGCGTAGTAGACGGCGTGCTGGCGACGGTTCGGTGTAGTACTGACACGTGTATGGTGAGATTTGAGTGGCACACTAGGGCTTCTCAATCGACGGCTCATGTGCATCGTCTCCGTCCTTTTATACCGCAGGGAAACATTGATTTCTTTTTACCCTTCATCATTTGCTCATCTCCATTGCCTCCATTTCCGCAAGCTTTTCTGCCCTCCGTTGCGCACTAGACATTCTTCATACTTTTCCTTCCTCGTTCTTGAGCTTGCATCTCCGCACTCTCCGTTGCAAGATGGGAAAGCCGAAGAAGACAACTGCTGGAGCTGGTTCGAGCGCTGCCGGCAGTGGCAAGAAGGTCACTGCTACGACCCGCGGCACTGACGGCGGGTGGAAGCGCACGGACATGCGCGAGGCAAATCTGCACAAGTTGCGCAATGCGGGGTTGATCTCCAAGGACAAGGAGGATGCCATCCTCCCCAGTGATGGGGTAATCCCGCGCCCACCTGAAGGGTTTCGGGTGATGTTCTATGCCTTCATTGTCCGGGGTCTTTCTCTTCCTATCCATGAATTCCTTCGTGGACTCCTCTTTTTCTACGGAATTCAGTTGCATCATCTGTCTCCCAATTCTCTTCTCCACATTGCTTGTTTCATCACTCTTTTCGAGTGTTGTCTCAGTATTGAGCCACACTTTGGCCTCTTCCGGAAGCTCTATTCCATGAAGAGGCAGTCCGGCATCGGCGGTTTTTATCCGCTCGGCGACTGCCTCATCTCCATTCATTCTTCTATCCTATTCTTCTCCTTTTCCATGTGCGAGTCCATCCAATATTGGCGGAAGAAGTGGTTCTATATCCGCGACGCCAAATTGGACGGGCAGCAATATGGTCTCGCCCCTTTCGACTCGACCCAAATGATCATCCTGAAGAGGTCATGGAAGAACCACGTCTTGGAGATGAAATGGCGGAGGTGGAGGAGCTCTACCTTCGTGTGGAGGCACTCCAGTTGGTGGTCTACAAGGAGGTCAACGGTATCGATATCATTCGTACCATCCTCAAGCGTTGGGTGCAGCCGCTCCAAGAGAGGGTGCACCCGATGTTTCTATATGCTGGCCGCAGGGATCCAACAAGAGTGTCACCTGAAGAGTTGTCTTCGGGTGACCTTGACAGAGTGCTTCGGCCCCTCCTGAAGTACAAGGCCGACGAGGACATCCTAGGGAAATCCTTGACCTCCCCGTTCAGCGCCAAAAATGCAGTTGCGCAGGTGGAAACTTGTAGCTTGTGCATTGCGCTTCTTCGAGTACTTTGCTTCTTGTTAGTGTGACTAATCATGTTTTCTTGTGTCTTTTGTTTGCAGGACCTCAAGGTAGCTGGGATGATGCCCCCTCTACCTGAGAAATCTCCGGTTGCGCCGGATAATGAAGTTGTGGATTCTGAATCCGAGCTTCCTCTGGCGCAATCTCCTACCGCGGATGCTCCCAAGCCGAGCGAAGGGCGGACCCGAAAGCGCTCTCAGAGTGAATCTTCGGATGGGTCAACCCCACCAACTCCAAGGGGCCCGTCATTCCTTGAGCAGCACGGTGAGGACGAAGGTGCGTCGTCTGTGCCTTACCTTCCGTGCCCATTCGGGCGGTGGCTCCGCAGCCGCCGGCCAAGAAGAAGGCGGCTCCTGTCTTCAATTTGTCAGACATCGAGTTGTAAGTCATTTTATTTGAGTCTTGCTTCCATGTTCATCTTTGCAGTTGTAGCTTGTTGCTGATTTGATAAGGTGCTTGCAGCAATCCTTCGGAGGAGTCCCTTGACGGGGACACCCAAGAAGTTATGGCGGAATTGAAGGCGACAACTTCTATTCCCCAGGTGGTGGCCAACTCCGAGGACGATGACCCAAGCTCCACTAGGCGAGAAGCTCGGGCAGTCATAACTCGGAAGGCAGCATGCAAACCTTCGGAGTCCACACCTGAGCACGTAAGTGTTGTCTTTTTTACTCCGTGGGGGGAGCCCCTGAGCCCTTTTTATCTGACCTCTTGGTCTTTCGTTTTGCGTGGGGGAGCCCCCGAGCCCTTTATTCATCGGCTTTGTTTTTGTTTCTTCTGTAGCCTTTTGTGCACAGTGCCAACCTCCTCATCCAGCAGCATATGGAGCTGGAGGGTGAGATGAACCAGCTCCAAGGTACGTAGTTGTCTTCTTAGTTGTTGTTCAAATCCGCCAAGTGTGTTGCTTGTGTTCACTCGTTATTTTTTCATGCTACAGATGATAACAATACTACGCTCTTGAAAAGAGCCTCGGCCAGGCGGAGAAGAGGGCAGCAGATGCTGTAGAACCCAAGGAGCGCTTGTAGAAGGAGGCTGAAGATTGCGAGCAGCAACTCGCGGCCGTTGCAGCCACGCGGGAGAAGGCAATGGCCGACAGGCTCATGGTTGCTGCCAAGGCTATTTCTGGTAAGTTTCTCTTGTATCATTTGGTCTTCTGATTTTTGAATGTGTTTTATCCCTTCTCATTCGAGTGTTCTTTTATTCTTCTTATTAGATGCTTCGGGCATCACGTTTGATCATGGTATGCTGGAGCACGGAGATGTCTTGGCGGATGTCGCTGCTGTGATCGAGGATCGCTGCTCCGTGGCCGTTGGCTCACTAGAGAAGGCCAAGAAGCTTCTCACGCGCTTCTACAAGGAGGTTATCCCCAAGGGCGTTACCCTTGACGACGTCGACTCCCTTGTGGATGCTCTGTCAGAGGAAGCTCCGGTGGAGTACAAATGCAAGCAGAAGGGCATCGGTGCTTCCATGGGGCTGGCCATGGCGATGGCGTCCAGAGTCGAGCTGGACCTGCCTCAAGTTACGTCCAGGATGCCAACGGCAGCGGATGGCTCTGAGGTAGCTTTCGCCCTCTTTGCTTCTCGCTATAAGCAGTACGGGCCTAAGCTCATCGACCTCCTTGCTGACTATGCGGCGAAGTAGCAGCAGGAGGCCAAGAGTAGGCAGTCTGGCTCCGAGGCTGCTCTGGATGTGGGTGCTTAGGCCTTTGTACTGTAGCTAGTGTAGATTTTTGCTTTTGCTGTTTTTTTGTAACATCTTGCGGATGAACAAGTCCCACTTTGCCACGAGATGGCTTTATTTATGTATATAAGTCTATCTTTGAGCTGCTGCCAAAAGTACTTGTGATGTTCATACTTTCTTATTTACCTCTAGGGTCCTTCGGGTGAGGCTCCAGTGGTTACTCCGACTGCGCCTGAGCCTCGACCATCTTTGGATGAAGCGTTGTAATTGACCTTTCTGCGTGATCACGTCTGCAGCCTAGAAAAGGATATCCTCGGCATCCGAGGCCACGCGGATGTGTGGAAGTCAAAGGCTAAGCGAGCTACTCCCAGGGAGGAGTTCTTGCTTGGGGAATTGCGGCAGATGGGTGAACAACTTCAATGTGAGTCTTCGTGGACCGATGTTCTTTCGGGTGCGCCTTATTTGTATGCTGGCTCATTCCATGCTTTGTGCAGATGTGAATATCATTCTGAGGGAAGAGAAGGAGCGCGTCACAATTCAGATGAACTGCCTGACGCAACAAGAGATGGAAGCTGGTGGCTTCTTTTGGATGGACCGCGATCGAGCCATCGCCCTTGCGACGGTGCAAGATCGCGTACACCAGGTTCTTTGGGTCTTGAGGAAGGCGAGGTCATCACTTGCGGCCATTTGGTCCGTCATGTTCCCTTTGGATGTTGTGCCTTCTACCTTTTTAGGTCTTCTTGGTAAATTTTGGAACGTAGGTCATGTCAAGGAGTTGGTGCGTCATCAGCTGATTGCAGGGGTCAAGGTTGCCTTGTCTCTTGTTCGATTGCATCGTCATGATGTTAATATTGCAGAGGTAGCGACTGGACCGCCTCTTCGACCAAATGGCAGTTTATGGGACATGCGCCCTCATTACGTGGAGCAGCACGCTGAAGAAATTGTAGATTTGTTTGAGCAGCGGGCGAATGTTATGCTCCAGAACAATTAGGTCATGTAAAGAAAAAGAGATGATGTAAAATTTGTATTTATTCAAGTGGGCTTGTAATGCCCTTTGTAAATTTTATATGTATTGGCACATGGTGCTTTGTAATGTACATGTCCTTTTTGTTAGCCTGACATGGTCAGCTACTCAGGTTGTATGCATTGTTTTTAGTCGATGAAGTCGTGAGGTGAGGCGTAGCCCCCAAGCGTATTTAGCAAGAAACAATGTAAGGAAAAAAAAGATATGTGGGCCAAGGAACTTAGCTTTTATTCATAGCAAACGAGGAGGTACATTGTTCGGCTGAGTAGCCTTGGCTGAATAGCCTTATTGAAAGTAAAGGATAACTAGGGGTAGAAGCATCTCATTCGTGCGACGTTCCAGGGGTTGGAGTATTCGACTCCTGATGCAACGTCCATGAGGCGGTAGGCGCCACCTGGGATGACTCGAGCTTCTTGTGCCCTTCTTGCTTGAGTCGCAGGACGAGGTCTCCTTTGACGAAGGACCTTGGGCGCAGCTGGCGGCTATGATAGTTGTGGAGGCTCTGCTGATAGACCGCTGAGCGAATCGTGGTGATGTCGCGTGCCTCGTCGAGTGTGTCGACGGCGTCTTCTAGTGCTGCCTATGATTCGGCTTCGCTATAAGCGACGACCCATGGGGCCTTGTGGTGTACCTCGGCGGGAAGCACGGCTTCGGCTCCGTGCACCATGAAGAAGGGTGTGTAGCCGGTTGAGCTGTTTGGTGTTGTACGCAGGCTCCAGAGGATGGAGGGTAGCTCATCTGCCCAGGCTCCCACAAACCTTTTGAGTGGGAAAAGTAGGCGCTTCTTGATGTCGTTTCCTATGAGGCCGTTGGCCTTTTTGACCTGTCCGTTGGTCTGCGGGTGCGCCACGAAGGCGTATGATATGTTGATGCCGAGGTTCCCGCAAAAGTCTCGGAATTCCTTCAAGATGAAGTTCGATCCGTTATCCGTTATGATGTTATGAGGCACGCCGAACCTATAGACAATGGACTCGAAAAATTTGACAGTAGTTTTGCCGCTTTGGTTGGTGACGGGCATGGCCTCTATCCACTTGGTGAATTTGTCGACTGCGACCAGGAGGAAGACGTGACCTCCTGGCGAGGACTTTGGCAGTTTGCCGATCATGTCGAGGCCCCACTGGGCAAAGGTCCAGGCCGGCGGTATAGGTCGTAGCTCGGATCCTGGCGCGTGTGGCTTGTTTGCACACCTTTGATAGGCATTGCACCTCTGGACGATGTCCTTGGCGTCGTTCATTACGGTTGGCCAGTAGAACCCAGCTCATAGAGCTTTGGCGACAAGGGCGTGGTTGCCTGCGTGATGGACGCAGATACCCTCATGGATGTCATGGAGGATGATTTTGCCGTCACCAATGGTGACGCATCGTTGGAGCACACCCGAAATGATGCGCTTATACAGCTCGCCATTGATGATGGTGAACGCTTTGGACCGGCGAGATATGCACCGGGCATCTGTCGCGTCATCGGGCAGTTGATTGTTTATGAGGTACCGAAGGTACGGCTACGTCCATGTCTCTTCAACCGCCATGACCTGCATCTGGCTGACCAGCTCGACCTCTGTGTCCAGCTTTTCAGGTCCTTCCTGGCCTTCGGGTAGTGCAGCCCCCGAGTGCTCTGCTTCTTCGGCTGAGCCTTTTGGGAATTTCCTCTTGATAGAGGGTACGCAGATTTGTTCGAGGAATACACCTGGTGGCACCCGTGCGTAGGTGGAGCCAATGTTGGCGAGCCTGTCAGCCTCTTCATTGCTTTCCCTGCCGACGTGCCGGAGCTCGCAGCCGTCAAACTCCCCTTCGAGTGAGTTGTAGAGTGCGCGATACATGATCATATTGGCGCTATGGGCATCGCACTCATTCATCGTCTATTGCACGAGGAGGTTCGAGTCGCCGTAGATGACTAGGCGTGTTGCGCCGCACACCTCGTCCATCCTCATGCCGTGGATGAGGGCCTCGTATTCAGCCTCGTTGTTAGAGGTGTGAAATTTCATCCGAAGGACGTTCATCATCTTGTCGCCTTGAGGGGACGTTAGTATGACGCCAGCCCCTGCTCCGGCTTCGCGCTTGGAGCCATCGAAGTGCATCATCCAGGAATGCGACATGTCCGGAGTATCCGGCAGCTGGAGTTCCATCCAGTGGACGAGGAAGTCAGGGAGGACCTGAGAGTTGATGGTGATGCGCCGTTCGTAGATTATGCCTAGAAGGGACAATTCGATGCCCCATAAGGCGATACGCCCCGTGGCTTCGGGGTTGCTCAGGATGTTCGATAGCAGGGCGTCGTTGACGACCATGATCTGATGCTCCTGGAAGTAGTGGCTCAGCCGACGAGCCATCATGAATATGTCATAGACGAGCTTCTGGTAGTGAGGGTACCTTTGCTTTGTCGCGGTCAGTACCTCGTTGAGGTAGTAGATTGGGCGTTGGACCCCGTGGGTCTTGCCATCTTCGGGTCGTTCGACCACGAGTACGGTGCTGACCACCTGATGTGTGGCTGCGATGTATAGCAGGAAAGGCTCCCGCTCCTTTGGTGTGACCAGGACAGGTGATGTGGAGAGCAACCGCTTGAGGTCTTCAAACACATCGTCGGCTTCGGGTGTCCACTCGAACTTGTCCGTCTTGCGCAACAGTTGATAAAAGGGTAGGGCCTTTTCTCCCATTCGGATGATAAACTCAACGTTGCGATCCGCCCAGCTAGCTGTTGGACGCCTTTGAGGTTCTTTGGATTCTCCATGGCCAGTATGGCCCTGATTTTCTTCGGATTCTCCTCGATCCCCCGTTGGGAGATGAAGTAGCCGAGTAACTGGCTAGACGGGACTCTGAAGGCGCACTTGTCTGGGTTTAGCTTGATCTTGTAGTGATCAAGGTTATCGAACGTCTCGCGGAGATCGCCGATCAGCGTCTTTGCCTCCCTTGTCTTTATTACTATGTCATCGACATAGACTTGGATGTTGCGACCGATCTGGTTTTTTAGGCACGCCTGCATGCACCTCTGGTATGTGGCACATGCGTTCTTCAGCCTGAAGGGCATGGTGTTTTAGCAGAACACTCTAAACAGCATGATGAATGTTGTTTTCTCCTGATCTTTGACCTTCAGTGGAATCTGCTTGTAGCCTGAGTAGGCATCGAGGAAGGATAGTTTCTCGCGTCCTGCAGTTGAATCGATGATTTGATCGATCCGCGGTAGAGGGAAGTGGTCCTTGGGATAGTGCTTGTTGAGCGATATGAAGTCCACACACATCCGTAGGATGTCCATGTCCTTTTTAGGGACCAGCACGGTGTTGGCCAGCCACTCGCTCTCCTTGATTTCCCTGATGAAGTTGGCATCAAGCAGTTTGTTGACTTCGATTCCAACGGCTTCAGCTCTTGGTTCGTACAGTCCTCGGATCGACTGCTTGACTGGATTCGTATCTAGAAATGCATTGAGTGTGTGCTCGGCGAATTCCCTGGGAACTCCTGGCATGTCCGCAGGACACCAGGCAAAAATTTCCCAGTTCTCACGGAGGAATTCAACGAGCGCACTTTCCTATGCGGGACTGAGGTCGTTGGCGATCAACGTCGTATTGGAGGCGTCCGTTGGGTGGACCTGCACCTTCTTCGTATTGACTATGGAGTCGAATGACATGTCGGGTGCGTTTTTCCTGGTGACCGGGGGTGCCGCGTTGTCCGTCGCCTCTCTGAGCCTCGTGAGCTCCTCCTACATGTGGAACGACTGGGAGATTTTGTTGAAGTATCTATCGCAGTGATCGGACCTGGTGAAGCTTCCTTGGATGGTGATGACACCCCTAGGTCCTGGCATCTTCAGTAGTAGGTACGCTTAGTGCGGTACTGCCAAGAATCTTGCGAATGCTACACGCCTGAGGATGGCGTGGTACTATGATGGCCAGTCCACCACTTCGAACTCTAGCCGCTCACGCCTGAAGTTTTCGGGCTGGCCAAAGATGACGTCGAGTCATATCTTGCCTAGGGGGTATATGCCCTTCCCAGGGACTATGCCGTGGAACATCGTGTCTGACTGCTCTAGGCTGCACAGCGGGATCCGCACTGCTGTGAGTGTGCTGGCAAACATCAGGTTGATGCCGCTGCCTCCGTCCATGAAGACGTGGCTCATCTCGAATCCGTCGATCTGCACCTCGAGCACCAGGGCAGCATGACCTGGGCGAGGTACCTGGCGTGGGTGATACAAACGATTGAACGTGATGCAGGACTCTGAGCCGCTGAGGTACTCAGGTATGGTTGGTGGAGAGGTCACGGCCAGGATGACTTGGCGGGTGATCTTCTTCTGCACCCTGTTGGTTGGGCGCCCCTTCTGGATCATCAGGGGCACTTTTGGTGGCGGGTACCCACCTGCACCATTATTTGGTGCTGGTGCGACTGGCGGCTGCGATGGTCCAACAGGTGGTGGTGGAGGAGCTCCGTGAACGATGGTACCTGGTGCGGGTGCGGGCCCGAATCCAGGGTTCATGGTCTGGCGCTGCATTTGGGTGAAGCCCTCACAGAGTTTCTGGAATTCTCGGCAGTCCTTGAGCATGTGGCTGGCCTTCTTCTTACCATCTTGCTTGTCAATGTAGAAGTGGATGGTGCAAGGACTAGATAGCTTGTCATATGCCGAAGGCTTGTCGTCGCGGTTGCGATGTTGCCATGCTTGTGTGGGTCGTCCATCGTCTAGTTGTTGTCGTGGTATCCGCTGTTGCGGTTGCCGTCATCACGTCAATCGGCGTATCCAGCCGCAACCATGTCGACTCTGTCGCAGTCGTCGTATACACGCAATCTTCTCTTGCTGCGGCATTCGTGCCTACGGCCGTAGTTGTCTTCATCATCCGAATGTGCTCGGTTGACGAAATCCTCGCCATCGGCCCATCGGTTGGTGATGTCCATGAGGTGGTCGAGTGTCTTGGGCTTGACGCGCGCGAGCTCCTCCTTGAAATCTGGGCGCCTAGCATCGTCCCTGAAGGCGTCGATTTCTCTTTCTTCGGAGATGTGCGCGACGGAGTTCTTGATGTGGGACCAGCGGAGTATGTACGAGCGGATGGACTCGTTGCCCATTGGGTGTAGGCCCGCAGCTCCTCGATTGAGGCTGGCCTCTTGCTGGTGCCCTTGAAGTTGCGGATGAAGTTGTATGCCAGCTCTTCCCAACTTTGGATGGAACCGGAGGATAGGCTGCTGAGCCAGACCCTGGTAGCACCTGTCAGCTGCAGCTGAAGGCATTGTAGGCGGTGTTCTTGTTTCCGCCGTGGAGCTTGACAGACGACAGGTGATCATCGAGCCAAGCTTTTGGCTCCTGCGTGCCGTCAATCTTCGGGTTGTCCGAAGGGAGCTTAAAATTTTTTGGCATATGTGTTCGTCGAACGGATCTGCTGAAGCATCTGGCTCCGCACAGCTCTCCGTCATCTTCCTCTTCGGACTCAGTTGAGCACGCGCGTTTAGCGCGTGCTTTGTCGATCTTGCGTTGGGTGAGCTCTTTGCGAGCGTCGTAGTTGCTGCTGCGGCACCGGGGCAGGTCGTGTTCGTCCTCTTCGGATGAGGGTGTAGGGTTTCGAGTGAACTTGACCGCAGCTTTTTTCTTTGGCTCCGCGGGAGTTTTGTCATGGAGCGCAGCTCCGACGAGTCCGAGGCCTGCTAGTGCGGACTTGTGCATGGAGCTCTTCGGGTCGCCCGCCGAAGGCGGATGGGATGCAAGATAGGTAGTGGCCGCCATGATCGTAGCTTGTGGCATTTTCGGCATGACGTTGACGTGCGAGTCCATCATCATGAAGGACATGTTGAGGGCCCTAGTGACCTCGCGTCGCGCGGTGGGGTCCATGCACTCCGTGCAGGAGCGGTACTTGTTGGCGTTGTTCCCATGCGAAGTGGATCCGTCAACGGCGGAGAGCGTAGCTCGCCGCACGCTGGATTCCGCAGCTGCTTTCTTACGCTTGTCGAGCTCCTCCTCCAACTTCACATGTCGGTTGTGCTCGTTGATCAGGAGGAGGTGGTAGATAATACGTTGGAAACATATCTATAATTTTTTATGTTCCATACTTGTTTAGTATCTAATTTGCTTTGCTTTGTCTACACTTTGAGGTGTTTTTATATGTTTTCTGGTACTAACCTATTAACAAGAAGCCACAGTGCAAGTTGCCTGTTTTCTTCTGTTTTTGGTTCCAGAAAGGCGGAAAATCAATATTCTCGGAATTGGACGGGACAAAAGCCAAAGTCAATATTTTACCGTGGGGAACACGGAGTCAGAGTACGAGACGGAGGGGAGGCACCAGAGGGCCACACCCCCTGGTGGCGCGGGCTAACCCTAGCCGTGCTTGGGGGTGTGACCACCCTGGCCGCCCCCTGCCTCGCCTCTTCGCCTATAAAGACCCCCCGATGCCAAAACCCTAAGTACCCAATCAATATTCCACGAAACCGTCTATAGCCACTGCCACCATCATCCCTAGATCGGGAGCCCAATCTGAAGCTCTTCCCGGCACCCTGCCGGAGGGGAGATCATCCCGGAGGCCTTCTTGTTCATCATGCCAGCCTCCGGTATGAAGTGTGAGTAGTTCCACCTTGTACTACGGGTCCATGTAGTAGCTAGATGGTTGTATATCCTCCTTTGTGCTATCATGTTTAGATCTTGTGAGCCCCGTTCATGATCAAGATCATATATATTTGTAATCATGCATGTTGTGTTTGCGGGGATCCGAATTGAGATTACTATGTCAGATTGATTAATGGTTTTATCTTATTGATTTTATCATGTTTGTGTTGTTTGTGATCTTGCATGCTCTCTGTTTCTAGTAGCTATATTGGCCAAGTAGATGCTAGTGACTCCAAGAGGGGGTATTTATGCTCGATAGTGGGTTCATGCCTCTATTTAATCTAAGGGAAGTGACAGAAATCTCTAAGGTTGTAGATGTGATGTTGCCACTAGGTAGAAAACAATGGTATCTTGTTCATGGAACAAGTGGATTCTTTACCTTATACACTTTGCTTAAAGCAGTTATCTGTTGCTTGCAACTTAATACTGGAGGGGGTTCGGATGATAACCCGAAGGTGGATTTGTAGTCATAGATGCAGTTGGATGGCGGACTATGTATCTTATTGTATTTCCTAATCGAATCTCATAGGATCATGAATGTCTAGTATTGCATTGTTATGACTTGCTCAGTCCTGTCAATTGACCTGCTATAATTTGTTTACCCAGCATGCCATATTTGTTTATCTAAGGAGAAAACCTCTAGTGAACTATGGACCCCGGTCCAATCTTTACCATTGATACATCTTCCATTGTTCCTGTTTACTTGCTGCAAACCACTATTACCTTCCACACCATACAGTTAATTCTTTGTTACAGCAACCGGTGAGATTGACAACCTCACTATTCATTGGGGCAAAGTATTGAGTTTGTGTTGTCCAGGTCTCCAAGTTGCTTGCAACACCTTTGAGTCATTTCCTTCCTCCTACTAGTTCGATAACCTCGGTTTCTTACTAAGGGAAAACTTGTTGATGTGCTCATCACACCTTGCTCTTGGGGTCTCCCAACAAGGCGTCATCAACGCACCCATCAGTAGGCCATCAGCAGATCACGGGAGGCATTCACAGGCAGGACTTTTTTGCCTGCCACGACCGCGCGTGCTTGGTGCCAGCCTTCCTTGTTGAGTTTTATCTGGTTATAGGCGTGACCGTCGCCTTCGTTGGCTCTGTTAGGCGGATCTCCCCCGTTTCCTCCATTCCCAGTTTGTGGGTTGGGAGGGGGATTGGGTGTTTGCTACGCGCTCGAACCCGGCGGTGGGTCCACTTCGCTGTTGATGACGACGACGCATAGGTAGAGCTTGCAGAGTGGGTTACTGCTACCATAGCTTTCGGATCCTGAACCGTAGGTTCCTTCATCTGAAGGGGCCGCAAAGATTGGAGTTGCGGTTGCTCCTATCATCCGAGTCGTCTGTCAGCGTCGACGCGTGTAACACGCCGATAGGTGGGACCCACGAATCAGGCCTGATGAATGGTGGTGGCACCCGCTCTAGGAGGCGGAGGTTGCCGGTCTGCCCCACCTAGAAGCAGAAGCTCCCGAACAGCATCTCGATCCTGTCACCGACGGACTCGAAATCCTTCTGGGTGGTTGGCGAGTGGGCGGTGAAGTTGAAGTCGCCGAAGAGGAGATGACTCTTCGTTGCCGATGAATTGTAGATCGCTCCGGATGGAACCGTCACGACCGTACGATCAGCGTCCCCGTTTACCACAGACGACGCTAATTGACGAGGTTCGATCTCGTCAATGCCCATTGTTATGGACTTGGGTTTTGGATAAGATGGGGATGCTAGAAGTCCGGAACGGTTAACAGACAAGCAACACAGGGACACGAGATTTACCCAGGTTCAGGCCCCCGGGGGGAAAACCCTTCTCCTGCTTGTCTACTCTTGATTATGGCAGAACCGAAAGTTACACGGGTGCGCAGATGCAATCTGGCGTGGAGGTGTGTATGCGGTGAGTTGAGAGATCCTTCTCGCCGTACTCTCCTGGCCTTTATATAGATAGGCAGGTCCCGGGTTAGGTCGAGTCGGTTACAAATTAGGGTTGGTACCCTTTGAAATTCTATCTAATCTAGACTTATCCTTCAAGGAGTCCAAAACGTCATGGGCTTGGGCCACCCGAAGTCTCGGGTCTACATGGGTTGCATGTCCTATCGTGGGCCTTCCTTGGGCTGGACCAGGTATACCAATGTCATGTATCCGTGGGGTATATCCATGTAACTGCTAAAAGGAGATTCTTTGTAAGTGTGGGTGTCACATTCTTAGAGAAGAACCATTTTTTATCTCTCAGCCATCAGTACAACTCATAGTATTGGTTGCAGAGGGGGAATTCTAATGAAGGAATTGTCTCTAGTGGTTCTACTAATTACTATGCTACATGCATCTTAGAGAAAACATGGAACACGGGGGGGGGGCATCTTACACTCAGCTCTGCCCCAAGGTATCGTTGGAGGAGGTGATGGACCACACCATCTCCTGCGGTGCATCCACTAGACAGTACAAGGCACCAAGGTATGTATGCTTTAGTCCCATCATTGAGCTTCTCAAGTCCAGCGTTCTCTTCAAGCACTTCAACCCGGAGTGCCCCAAGTATGCCTCTCTACAAGAAGTGACAGAATTCCTATTAGCTTTGATCTTTCGACCCATTGATGGATTATGTCATAGATCCATCTCATGGCATGGAGCTAGTTTGCTGCAATAATGTGCTTTGTCCATTTATAATTCCTACCCCTAAATTTTACAATTTGTATGTTTCTAGTAAGGTGCGTATTTTCCAATTTTCATCCCCTAAATTTCTCAATGAATATATGTCTCAAGTTCATGGTTCATGGATCATGGGGTTAAATTTTCAATTGCGAGGATACCTTAATGTCATAATAACTGTATTCATAGACGATGCAATTATTTTTCTACTTTTAATTATGTGTTAGCTATTTTTATATGTAGTAGCAATGTAAATTTACAATGGTAATTTTGACCCAAATCTATTGGAAAAATGCATTGCAGTAACATTAGAACCCTCTCTTTGTTTCTGACTCCACCACTTCCACCATGCCACATAAGGCTAGGAGTTGGGACGGCCTGCATGATATGCATTAGCGTTGGCCTCACAAACTGGACTCTGGGAATAGTTTGTGTTAAGTTGTGATCTAAATTTAAATAAATGTTAACTTCTAACGGAGCCGCAACAAGACCATGCCACTTATTTGGATAAGAGAATGTCCCTCATTAGGTATGTGTTAGTTGTTGGTTTTTGAAGCTTTGTGTTAATTGTTGGTGGTTGTGTTGTAAGCTTGAAGGTAAGGTTGCAGTATAGTGTTGCCCAATATACAACTGAAGTAGAATACATAGTTATTGTTGAAGCTTGAAAATTATCAATTTGGTTGAAAGATTTGTATGCAAGTTTTGTGGAGATAATTCTTGCATTGATTTGTTTTGTGACGATCAAAGTGCCACATGTCTTACTAAGGATCAGATGTTTTATGAGAGAACAAAGCACATTGATATCAAATACAATTATGTTCAAGACACTGTTTCTCAAGGAAAATTGAAGGTATACAAGATTAGTATTTATGATAATCCTACTGATATGATGACAAAGCCAGTCCTGTTTCTAAATTTGAGCTTTTTTCAAGCTTACTTGGTATGTTTAGCCCTAGTGTCTATTTGGTGACGAAAGTATTTTCTTTGTTGTTCAGGGGGATGGTTATTTCTATGCTACAAGATGAAATCTGTCTCAAGGTAGAGTTTGTTGAGTTGTGGTCCAAATTCAATTTAAGGCTACCCCTATCCCTACCCCGCGCGGGTATAGATCTTCATCGATCTAGGTCATAATCCATATATATACATTTTGTAAGCCGTCGATTGGGATAAGTTGACTTTGTCAAAATCTAGTTGTGTAAACACTTACCATATAGTAAAGTTTCGATAGCTGGTGTCCTTGATTTTTTCCCTTTCTTATTGGAGGGGTTTTCCAACCGTTGTGTCTCCTTCATTTTGATTTAATCTACTTTGTTTATTTTCCTGTGATTTTATAATAGGTTGTGCCTGCATATGATTCTTAAAATATTCAACTATGATATTATGGAACCGAGGATGTAAGATATCATGACACGTGTTTACTTTAATTTTTCTAGTGAGATAGGACCCAAGTTTCGCACAGGACCCAGATTTTTTTCGCGAAACGCAAAAAGCTTTGTGTTTCGATTCATTGATAGAAAAAAGATGTATAGTTTACAAGTCCAAGAGAGGACCAACACCCGCACCATACAACTCAACCCAAGCTAGACTAAGGGAGTATCTGGCGCAACCCCCCAGGCTCCAGCCTTCGCCCACGACCTTTTTTTGGAAATGGGCGTTTTATTACTTAACAGTAAGTTTACACCCGGCCTCTGCATAGCTAGGATGCACACAGCCGATCAGTCACACAGTCTCGGACCAAGGCAATAAAAACGGGATTACAAAATAATATAAATGAAAACACAGTTCTCCAAACTAGCTAAGGAAGATCTATCCGCAGTGGTTGCTGCCATCCATGCCGGGAGAAGATATCTCGCGCCGTATCCTCCAGCCGCCTACAACCCTCCGCAAACAACTCGCGGAACTCCATTCGTTGTAGTGAAGTCCATGATCGGAGGACAGTCGTAGCTCGATAGATAACCTGCAAGGGAGAATATACAACATTATTAAAAATCTTGTCATTTCTATATAGCCAAAGCGACCAAATAATGGCAAGCGCTCCCACCCTAAATAAAGTCCCATATTTATCCTCAATCCCATTCATCCAGTTGCCAAATACATTGACTACCGATCTAGGAGGAGATAAACCAGAGGCTATTTGGATGATTGACCATATAGCACGAGCAAATTTACAATGGAAGAATAAATGACGTATTGTCTCATTATGATGACAAAATACGCATTCAGTGCTACCATGCCAATTCCTCCTAACAAGATTATCTTATGTGAGAATCACCCCTTTACGGAGATACCAAGCGAATATCTTCGTTTTAAGGGGTATCCTCATTTTCCAAATTTTACTATTGTCATCGACTGGAATATTAGGTTGGATCAAAGCTCTATAAAATGAATCAACAGAAAATTTACCACTGTGTAGTAATTTCCATTTGAATTCGTCCATTCCCTCAGATAGCTGTATCCTGGTTAATCTCACTAAAAGATTATTCCAAGACACCAGTCTAGGACCTAAGAGACTTCTTCTGAAAGACACATTAGGAGGATTGGTTTCAATTACCTCAGCGAGAGTATCCCCTTTGTGCCTAACAATTGAGTATAGAGCGGGATATTGTTCACGAAGAGAATTTTGGCCAAGCCATTTATCTTCCCAGAACCTAATCTGTGAACCATCCTTAATATTAAAATTGCCAAACCGGAAGAAATGCTTTTTGGAAGCCATTAGCCCAGCCCAAAAGTGTGAGTCACCTGGTTTCCAAACCAGTTTAGACACCGCTTTTGAGCCAACATATTTCCTCCATAGAATGGTTTGCCATACCCCTTCTTCGGTAAGAAGTTTGTATAACCATTTACCCAGTAATGCGGTGTTTTTGACTTTTAAATCATGTATGCCTAATCCACCATATTCTTTGGGTCGGCAAACAACATTCCATTTGGCCAGTCGATATTTCTTTTTCTCACTATCCCCCTGCCAAAAGAATCTTGAGCAGAAATAGTCCACTTTTGACAAGACACCTTTTGGTAACTGGAAGAATGAGATCATATACAGTACCATGTTGGTGAGTACTGAATTAATGAGTACCAGTCTTCCACCGAGGGATAGCAACTTACCTTTCCAACTATTAAGACGTTTCTGGAGTCTTTCCTCGACGAGTTTCCATTCAGCAATCGTGAGACGCCGATAATGTATCGGTATTCCCAGATAATTGATTAGAAAATTCCCCTGACCACAGCCAAAGAGATCGGCATACAGGTGGGCCTCGTCTTTAGCCTCGCCAAAACAATACAAGTCACTCTTATGGAAGTTTATTTTCAATCCAGAGAGCTACTCAAATGCTGATAATATTAATTTCAGATTCTTGGCTTTCTCCAGATCATGTTCCATAAATAGTATTGTATCATCGGCGTATTGAAGAATAGATAGTCCACCATCAACAAGATGTGGAACCAATCCTTCAATTTGGCCATCGGTCTTTGCTCTCTCAATAAGGATAGCCAGCATATCTTCCACTATATTAAATAATATAGGCGATAGTGGATCCCCTTGTCTCAGCCCTTTTTTGGTCTGAAGTAATTACCTGTGTCATCATTGACATTAATGGCAACACTTCCACCAGACACAAAAGACTGTATGAGAGCGCACCACTCTTTTAAAAAACCTTTCATACGGAGTGTTTGCTGTAGGAAAGACCAATTAACTTTATCATAAGCCTTCTCAAAATCAATCTTGAACAATACACCATTTAGTTTTTTAGAGTGCAGTTCATGTACCTGGCCTCAGCTCTGATCGTATCGACTAGGGAAGGCACCAAGGGGTTCTCGTTATTGAAGACGATCACATTCCTATGCTTCCAAATCCACCATGTCATGAGCATGATCACAGACGAGGTTCTTTTTGCATCGGACATGGGATGGACCGCACCACCAAATTCCACCACTCCAAGTCATTGGAGATGAAGACACAGAACTATTGGGCAAGCGGCAGCGCACCAATTCGGTGTTTAACAGAATTGAGGAGCAGAAAGATTTTGTTTTCAACAGATTGGAGGCTGGGGCTATTTCATCAGCGGACCCTGCTTTGCAGGGCCGCCGGGACCAATGAATCTTTTGTCCCTTAACAGCCGGGGATTGGGGTTGGACCCGGCTATGAGAGAGCTCTGCGACCTGATAAGGTCTTACAACCCGGTGGTGGTCTTCCTTTGTGAAACTAAACAGAAGCGGAGATATATGGATAGGTTGCGAAGGAGTATGGGTTTCAGCAATGGAGTTTATGTAGAAGGGAAAGGAAAATGAGGGGGCTTGGCGCTCTGGTGGAGGGGCGGTCTTGTAGTGGAGGTTAGACCCTGGTGCTAGTACTATATTGACTCAAAAATTACATGTGGTAGTATCTCCTGGCGATTCACTGGAATCTACGGAGAACCGTGCACCAAACTAAGAGGGAAAACCTGGGAAGTACTTCGATACCTTTGATCTCAGGATGATATCCCATGGTTATGTGCGGGAGATTTCAATGAGATTGTTAAACAGGATGAGCGGTTGGGGATCCTCGAGCGTAGTGAAGTACAGATGGCTAATTTCAGAGATTGCTTAGCGGACTGCCGCCTAGTTGATCTCGGTTTTTCGGGGTATCCTTTCACCTGGGACAAAAAAAGGGAGGGTTCTGCTAATGTCCAAGCCAGACTAGACAGAGCCACGGGAACAGAGAGTTTTCTTCAGTTATTTCCTAGTACGTGTGTTCAACATATAGAAACTGAAGAGACGGACCACTCCGTGTTATTGATAAACGTGTCAGGGGAGGATTTCACTTCGAGATCTAAACCACTGGGTTTTAGATACGAGGAAATGTGGACGAGACACGAAGGGTATGATGATATGGTGCAATCAGCGTGGGAGGAAAGCCACTTTTAGGGAAACACGATGGGTGTTTGATCTAAATTGGAGGATGTGTCAAAACAAATGAAAAGATGGAGCTACGACGTGTTTAGTTCGGTCAGGACTCGAATAAAGAAACTTCGGTCAGCACTTGAAGTGAGTAAAACAAATGCTCTGGTCTCAGGCGTTTCACTGGAAGTTCGGAACATTGAGAAAGAGTTGCATGAGATGTACGAGAGAGAGCATGTTCAAACAGAGATCGAGGCAGGAATGGCTCAAGTCAGGTGATAGAAACACCAGGTATTTTCAGAATCGTGCAACACATCGCAAGAGAAAGAATACTGTTCATTTTTTGGACAGGGATGATGGGTCTCGATGCTCAACCGATGTTTATATGCGAGCTTGGGCCAGGTCTTTATACATTCAGTTGTTTACTTCTGAGGGAGCGGACCAGATTGATAGAATCCTGGGCTACATCAACTCATTTGTCTCACCAGAGATGAATGCAACGCTGCTGGAGGATATCTCTGACAAAGAAATAGAACAAGCTTTTTTTCAAATGGGCCCGACAAAATCTCCTGGTCCGGATGGGCTACCAGCATTGTTTTATCAATGCCACTGGGCGCTCCTGAAAAATGAAATTTGTGCTGTTGTGAGAGATTTTTTGGCTGTAAGGGACAGCCCTCAAAATTTTAACGATACCACTTTGGTGCTTTTACCGAAGGTGAACTCCCCTCAAAATCTCACGCAATTTAGACCTATTAGTCTGTGCAATGTGCTTTATAAGCTGGCTTCAAAGGTGATTGCAAACAGGCTAAAAAAGATCCTTCTGATTTTTATTTCTGAAGAACAAAGTGCGTTCGTTCCAGGACGTCTTATCACAGATAATGTTTTTATTGCCTATGAATGCACTCATGCCATTAGAACAAGGAAGAGGAAGACCCCTCTTTGTGCAGTAAAGGTAGATATGATGAAGGCTTACGACAGGGTAGAGTGGGTTTTTATTGAGAAGATGATGATCAAGATAGGGTTCTCAGAGGAGTGGGTAAATATGGTGATGCGATGCATCAAAACAGTGAGGTTTTCAGTAAAATTGAATGGAGATATCTCAGAACCCTTCCTCCCATCTAGAGGCCTCCGTCAGGATGATCCTATCTCGCCATATATTTTTCTTTTTTGTGTGGAGGGCTTCTCAGCGTTACTCAAAGAGGCTCAGAGCAGTAATTTGATGAGAGCTGTTCAGTTTGGGGCTCAGGGGCCACATGTTACCCACCTTCTCTTTGCGGATGACAGTGTTGTTTTTCTGGAGGCCACGCCTGCTAGCATGCAAGATTTGAAGACTATTATGCATGATTATGAGATCAGTTCTAGGCAAAGAGTGAATTTGCAGAAATCCTCAATTTTCTTTGGTCATGGCTGCAAGTCGGAGTTAAAGCATAACCTTAAAACTCAAATTGGAATTTCATGTGAGGCACTTTCCGAGCTCTACCTAGGACTGCCTATGGTAGTGGGATGCTCAAAGGATGGTTGTTTTCAGTATGTCACAGAACGGTCGCAAAACAAGGTCAGGGGATTGAAAGGGCAGGGCATGTCCAAGGCGGCAAGAGAAGTGATGGTCAAATCTGTACTACAAGTTGTTCCAGCCTACCCCATGAGCTGCTTTTGGTTTACCAAGAAGAGCTGCAAGAAACTCAGTTCGGTGTCGTCAAGCTTCTCGTGGGGGGACAAGGCAGGGCAAAGGAAAACCCACTAGATCGCGTGGGACAGAATGTGTCAAAGCAAGAGGACTGGGGGTCTCGGTTTCAGGGATTTGAGTGCTTCAATCAAGCTTTCTTGGCTAAGCAAGGGTGGCACCTCCTAACTGATCCGGAATCATTATGTGCAAAAGTTCTCAGAGCAAGGTACTATAAGGACGGGGAGTTTTTTATGGCGCCCTGCCCAAAACGTGCTTCATACACTTGGCGTAGGATTGCACATGGTCGGGAGCTGTTGCGTGATGGACTGGTGTGGAGAATCGGAGATGACTCCAAGATTAAAGTCATGGAGGATAAGTGGATCCCTAAGAATAGTGCTCAACATCCACTGGGATGTAGGCAGGATACCTGTCTTGAGTTTCTTAAATATTATTTACTTCCTGATGGTCGGGGTTGTCATGGTATTGCCGACGAGTACGCCATGGAGGGGTCCTCATAGTGCGTGTTTAGAGACGTGGGGGAAGGCGGTCGGTTGACGGGTACGAGGTAACACAACTTACCCAGGTTCAGATCCCACGACGGTGGCGGAATCCTACTCCTGCTATAAATCACTATAAGGGCAATATGCCGAGTTACAGGGATTGGTTCGCTGTGCGAGGTAACTAGAAAGTCTAAGTTATCGTCTGAGATTGTCTGCCCTAAAGGCTCCCATAGGCCCGACTTATATAGTCGCCAGTTCCTAGGGTTACAGGGAAAAGTCCTAGCCGGACAGGTTATAGAGTCCTACATCGTCTATTACTAGTCTTGTGTGTCTTGTACTCCAAGGCTCCGGGTAAGTCGGTGACTCCAACCGTAGCCTTCCTTTATCCGGCATGGGCCTCCCTTCTGGATCCATCTAATTGGGTCGCCCAGCAGGCCCTGGGCCATGCTACCAACTGTGGGCCACCCGGGTTATCCAGATAGGAGACATGCTATGAGGATACCCATATAGCATATCCCCAACAGTAGCCCCCGGAGAACTCCGAGATCTTGCGCCATCTTGCCTCTTCACGTGAAACGCTCCGTCTAGATGGATGTCGGCAAATCATCAAGCAATATCTTGTAGTCCTCCCAAAGAACCCTGCAAGGTTTTCTCCGTCTTCAATATGTAAGTCTGAGAAATGCTGAATCTTCCAGCATACTCTTCCGTAGCCGGACTGGATCCGTCCATGCCGAAATCTTCCGATGTGACGGCTCATCTGCCTATGTCATCTAGGGCGACGTAGGCGTAGGTCAGCGACTCCTCGTAACTCACACATGCAGAGAACGCAATCATGTCCGATTTTCCCGTGCGAGCGATACGAACCGTTGGCGGCAACGGTTGGGACGTGGCGAAATTTCCGCGCACGTTCGCTCACACATCGTCTATGCGGCAACCATCCGATCAAGCTGCATGAATCTTGATGTTGGAGATCATAAATAGTAACTGTGGTGGAACTTTTTACTTTTCACCTCATTCTCTCCTCGCATCGTCTTCTTCCTCCAGCGAACGCCCCCTCGAGCTCTAGCGCAATCTTCGCGAAAAACCCTTGCTCCAATTCTCACCAGTCACCTCCAAACTCACTCAATGGCCACCAGCAGCTCTGCTCCTTCCATGGCGGCATCGGGCGAAGCCGGCGAGCTCCATAGTCATGCCCCCAGAGGGCCTGTTCATCCCCATCTCGGCGGTGGTTGAGTCCACCGGCGGCGACCATAATCCAGAGGCGCTGGAATCGCTGGAGGAGGAGCTTGACTCCCACAAAGGCGATTGGCGCGGTTCGGACATCACGGACCGCGATATCAAGGAGCTAATCGCCGAGGCTACCTCCCTGCGACGGAGGGGCTCGCCTGGCGGGCGGCGCCGACCGACAAGGTGACACCTTCTTCCCAAGCCGGAGAAAAGGTGTACCTCAAAGCCCAATTGGTACGCGGCGTCTCCCTGCCCATCTCTAACTTCTTCCTTTCCGTCTTGAACCACTATTGAGTCCAGCCCCAAAACCTCTCTCCCTATAGCATCCTAGCACTTAGCAATTACACGGCGCTCTGCGAAGGTTATTTAGGGATTAAGCCTAGGCTAGATCTCTTCGTGTATTTCTTCACTGTCAAGCGTGAAGCCAGAGCCAGTAAGGACGAACTTAGAAATTGCGGCACCATAAGCTTCAAGATCCGTCCTGGCTGGTGGTTCCCCGACATCGTCGGCCATGAGTCCTGCAAGAACTGGCAGCATACTTACTTCTACGGCCCAGATATCCCTCTGGCCGGCCGAGAAGTAACGAACCCGGACTTCGTTGATGGAGCCGCCGCCGAAACTTCGACATGGAGATCCCAAGCCTCCCTTCCCTCCGACATCGATGCTTCCCGCGCCATCAGGCGGATAGAGTGGTTCGTAGAGACGGGTTTGACCGGCTTGGACCTAGCCATGTGCTGGTTCATCAGGCGAATCCAACCTCTGCAGCACCGCGTGAAGCTGATGCACGAGTATACCAGCGATAGAAGGGATAGCCTCCGCATCTCCGTGGACAATTTCTCGAGCGACTCCGTCAAGCTCCGTCTTAAGGACATCGTCAAGGTGAAGGACAAGCGATGTGGCTTCACCATCACCTACGACATGTTCGTAGACAGCAAGTGCCAAAAGGTAACTGTTTATCTTCCGTGTATGACATATACTCCAGTTCTTCCGTCTAGCCATTTTTATCTCATCCAAACACGGTGACTTCTCACTTTAACAGCTTAGCGATCTAGAGGAGGACAGCATGGCTGCCCAAATCTACGATCCAAAGATGAAGGAAGTCATGGTCGTGTCCGACGACGATGATCCATTGGCGCGAAAGCGGAAGAGCTCCACCTCTGATGCTGCCGACGGAGGCAAGAAGAAGACGGAGGGTGGAGCCTCCAAAAAGACTACCGCCGCCCTAGAGGCAGAGAAAAGAAAGACTATCGGGATCCCTTTTGCCAAAGCACCCCCACTTGTGTAAGCTTCTTTTCCTCCGACATTGTCTATTTATCTGTCTTCCTCCTGTACTTATGCATTTTGCACGTTTCAGGAAGAAAGCCACGACCAGCTTGAAGAAGACCTCCAAAACATTGGGGGCTTCTAGAACCATTAAGGACATGCTGCATTGCGACGCATCTCCCGCCATCGCCCCTGTCACTCCCTCCGTCAAGCCCTCGTTTGCCCCGACAAACTCACAAGCTAAGGAGGCATCTGGCCCTTCCGCCATGGAAGTGGACTCAGGTGCCTCTACCGAGGTCGATGTTGTTGGCGAGCAGGCGACGCAGGAGAGTGCTGCCCACCAAATGGTTGAAGCTCCGGCTAAGGATGCCATCGGTGGCGGTAAGGTGGTGGTGGAAGCAGGTACTTCTGCCGTAGGCAGCGCCCCCGCACCCAAGAAATCCATAGAGTATCCAAAGATAGTCTATCTGGTACTTACGTCGTATAGAACTGCTCTGGTTCCTGGTGCGGCGTCGACATCTCCGACGTGCGGTCTAGAGGAGCTCCTCCGACAAGCAGAGATCTTGCAAGGAAACAACGTATCCTTTGGCAAGCTGCTGGCCGAGAGTGCTACCAACCTCAAGATCATTGCACTTGTAAGTTTTTATTTGCCTTTTGCATTTCATATGAGTATCCCACTGTAGTGCCCGAGGATGTAGACGGAAAACCATAGGTCTTTGCGTCTAGATGCTCTAAGAATGACTAAGCTAGAAAACTTCTCACTGTAGCCCCCAAGCATATAGGTGGAATGAATTATTCCGACTAGATGCTTTAAAAGTAGCATACGCAATGTTTATAAATTTCAATACTGTAGCCCCCAATCCTCTAGTTGTAACTGAATTTGTTTCGACTAGATGCTTAAAGAAAAGCTAAGCATATATCCGATTTAAAAACTTTATACTGTAGGCCCCAAGCTTCTAATCGAAAACTGAATTAGTTCTGACTAGATGCTTAAACAAAGACTAAGTATATTGCTAAGTTAAAAACTCTCACTGTAGCCCCCGAGCGTCTAGGTGGAATTTTTCTGGCTAGATGCTCCAAGCAGACCAAACAATGTTTAACTTTTTACTTTTTTTCCATAGAACGAGAATGCTCGGAGGGGCATGGCCAACGACAAGTATCAGAAGATGCGCGCAGAATTGGAAGCTGAAAAGGATAAAACTTCCTTCTTGAAGGAACAGATCACCAAGAGCAAGCGTCTGTTTTATTTTTCGCATTCTGACTTGGTTTTGTGCCCACATTCTCCGAGTACTCACTGTGTACTTTGCTTTCTCCGACTTGCAGAAACCATTGCCAAGGATAAGGACATTGTCAAGCAATCCAAGCACATTCAGGAGCTGTATAGCAAGAACAAGATCCTTAAGCAAGAGAGGAAGGACATGCTGAAGATGCATGAAGAATCGATGAAAGCCCTGCAGGACTCCGCCACCGAGGAGATGAACCGCTTGAAGGAGGAGATATCGATCTTAAGGGATCAGAAGAAAGCTGCTGACAAGCAGAATCAACGCCACCATGAGGCATACAAGCTCCTCCAACAAGAAAAGGACTCCTTGGCGGATACCCTCTGGCAAGCTGAGGCTAGCATCTTCAGCAAGTGATTCTCCGTCTTGGATTTCTGTAGTCTAGATACTCTGAATTTTCAACTCATGTGCTCCTTGTCGGAATTTGCAGCTCCTATGGGTTTAACCCGTTTGCCTCCTCCAGCAAAGGAATGCATAGTTATTGTCGGCAACTTCATCAACACTGCCATCGTGCAAGCCAAAGAGATTGCCAAGCCCCTCCAGATCAACATCAAGGCATCGGACTCTATGGCGAAGTACTCGGAGATCCTGCGCCGAGCCCCCGAGCGTATCACAAGCTGGAAATCTTCATGTGCATGGGCTGGTGCAAGGATGGCGTTGTCAATGGTAAAGGCACACTACAAATATGCTGACATCGACACGGTGACCTCTGGCATTCCCGAGGTAGATGATGATGGCAAAGAGATTAATCACGAATCCATCTTGTCGTCACTCGCGGGCTATGACACCAGAGTTGCCGAGTTAGTCGACGTCAATGTCTTCGTGCCGATGAATACCATCGATAGCGGCAACCAAAGCTCCTCTGAGTCCCTTCACACCGCCGACTTCGAGGGTGGTTCTCCTGTTGCTGATGACGCTGCCTCCAAGTCGCCTGCGCCAAAGGAATGAAAAACAACTTGTAATATCTGTTTCACCTTTGATGCGTATGCGGAAAAAACTATGTATTTAACTTAAGGAGGAAAACAATGTTGTATGTCCTACTACTTAAGAACCAGTTTCCAGCATGTATATATTGTTTAAACAAGTGCTGGCTTATCCATTACTTTGGTTCTTATGCTTGACTTTTCGTGATTCGGAAGACTCGTTGTCGGAACCATACGCTCAGGTGATGATGCCCAATGGCACCGTCAATAACCTAAGCACAAAATCGCTGACAATAAGTGTCGAAAGTCACTACTCCATAATCCACATAAAAACGACAAAGAACATGTAGACCAGAAAACTTAAGCTAACGCCCATAGGCGGAATTTTCACAAGTGCAATCGCAAAGCTTGTGCATAAAGGTTTTATATGATCCAAAAATGAACACTAAAGGAGGTAAAAGACTCAGAAATATGAGTGAACCAGAGAGCTTTATTTCATTGATCATATAAGAGGTACACAATTAGATAAAAATGCTAAGTGTAAAAAGGACGTAGCTGTGTTATGTTCCATGGCCGATCAAGCTCCGGGTAGTCATCATCCGGGTCACATCGCTTACGCGTATGATCCTTGTTGGGTCTATCCTTTAGTTCACGATTGTCAACGAGGTACTAAGACCCATTGAGTAGCGCCTTGCTTATGATGAACGGTCCTTCCCATGGAGGGGATAATTTGTGCGACTTCTTCTGCTTAAGTCGGAGCACCAGATCCCCCTCTTTAAATGAGCGATGCCGAACACGGCGACTATGGTAGCTGCGTAGCTTCTACTGGTAGATGGTGGATCTTTGGCATGCCAAAACACGCTCCTCCTCGAGAAGGTCCACATCTAGGCGTCTGGATTCTTCAGCGTCATCTTCGTCGTAGGCGGCAACTCTTGGTGCATCGTGAAGTATGTCGGAAGGTAGGATGGCTTTTGCTCCATATACCATGAAGTAAGGGGTGTGGCCGGTGGATCTGTTGGGTGTAGTTCGTAAACTCCACAGCACAGATGGCAATTCTTCCGCCCAGGCTCCAGCTGCTCTATGTAGCGGTGCCTCAAGACGTGGCTTGATTCCCTGCAGAATTAATCCATTGGCTCGCTCAACCTGACCGTTGGATTGTGGGTGTGCCACGGATGCAAGGTCAAGTCGAATGCCCTTCTCCCAACAATAAGCCTCCACTTCTCTGAGTGATAAGTTTCTGCCGTTGTCGGTGATAATGCTATGTGGGAGACCAAATCTCACCACTAGATCCCGGACAAACCTGAGGGCAGTTGCCCCATCAAGCTTTCTAATGGGTTTAGCTTCTATCCATTTAGTGAATTTATCAACTGCTACAAGCAGATGCGTAAACCCACATGGTGCCGTCTGTAACGGTCCCACCATGTCTAGCCCCGAGACTTCAAACGGCCAAGTTATTGGTATTGTTCGCAATTCTTCAGCAGGAACATGTGGTTGTCAGGCATAATACTGGCATCCCATGCATGTCTCAACCAGCTTGTCGGCGTCCGCCTTGGCGGTCAGCCAGTAGAATCCTTGCCGGAAGGCTTTCGTGACCAACGATCGAGGAGTGTCATGATGCCCGCAATATCCGAGATGGATTTTGCGTAGGATTTCAATACCTTCTAGCTGGGAAACACACTTTAGGTATACACCAGTAGTGCTCCTTTTGTAGAGTTGTCCATTGATTATGGTATAACCCTTTGCTCGTCGTACTATTTGCCGTCTTTCGACGGTGTTGTCGGGAAAAGTTTCGTGTTCGAGATATTCCATGAACGGTTTTGTCCAAGCCAGAGGGACCTTTGTCACCATGTTGACGAAAGAGTCAGCTCTATCCGGGTTGTCGATGTCGGCTCCCTTCACGGATGGTGTACGTAGATGCTCTAGGAAGACTCCTGGCGGAATTCTTTTGCGCCCTGATCCAAGCTTAGATAGCAGATCAGCCGCCTGGTTTTGCTCCCTAGGTACATACTTGACTTTGTAGCCCAAGAAGCTCTTGGCTATCTCGTCCACTTCGTCTCGATATGCCGCCATCATAGGGTTCCGCGCATTCCAGGTGCCAGCCACCTGCTGGGCAACCAAGTTGGAATCTCCAGAGCAAACTATGCGCTTGATGCCAATATCCTTGGCTACACGTAGTCCGTGAATGAGTGCTTCATACTCCGCCATGTTGTTTGTAGCCTCGAAGTGGATCTGCAGAACGTAGTGTAGCTTGTATCCTGTTGGTGACTGTAGCAATACACCAGCCCCCGATCCATTGAGCAGCTTTGATCCGTCAAAGTGCATTACCCAGTACTCTGGTTCCGGCAACGGAGTATCATATGGAATTTCCGTCCAATCTGCAACAAAATCCGCCAAGGCTTGTGACTTGATAGTGTCGCGTCTCTTGTAGGTGATCTCGAAGGCGGCAAGTTCAATGCCCCACTTCACGACCCTTCCCGTAGCGTCGCTATTGTTGATAATGTCGGACAGTGGAGTCTTGCTCACCACTGTGATTGGGTGCTCCTGAAAGTAATGCCTCAGCTTCCGAGAACAAAGGAATACTCCATAAGCTATCTTCTGGTAGTGTGGGTAACGCTGCTTGGACTCCGTCAAGACCTCACTCACATAGTAAACTGGTCGTTGAACTCCATGCTCATAGCCTGGTTCCTTCCGCTCTACCACAATGACGATGCTGATTACCCGGTTGGTTGCCACCATGTACATTAGCAGGGGCTCTCCAGGCTCGGCTGCTGCAAGGATGGGTGCTGAGGAAAGAATCTCCTTGAGATGCTTCAATGCTGCATCTGCTTTGTCCGTCCACGTGAATTTCCGCCTTCTTCAGCAACTTGTACAACGGCAGAGCCTTCTCTCCAAGTCGGCTGACAAACCGACTAACTGCTGCAACACAACCTGTTAGTCGTTGAATGTCCTTTAGGCATGTCAGACAGTTTATGTTTAAGATGGCCTTGATTTTCTCTGGGTTGACCTCTATCCCGTGCTGGGAAACGATGAAACCCAACAATTTGCCGGCTGGAACCCCGAAGACGCACTTCTTAGGGTTAAGCATCATTTTGTATTTCCGGTGATCATCAAAGGTTTCTTTTAAGTCGGAGATTAAGTCATTTGACTTTTTAGACATCACTGCGATATCGTCCACATAAGCGTGAACGTTCCTACCAATTTGGCCGTGAAGGCAACGTTGCATTGTCTGCTGGTACGTAGCACCTGCGTTTTTCAGCCCAAAGGGCATCGTAACATAGCGAAACGTGTCGTATGGGGTAGTGAATGAAGTGGCCAATTGATCCGACTTCCTCATCTTGATCTGGTGGTATCCTGAGTATGCATCGAGAAAACACAAAAGTTCCGAGCCAGCCATCGAGTCAATGACTTGGTCAATGCGAGGCAAAGCAAACGGATCTTTGGGACATGCTTTGTTCAAGCCGGTGTAATCATCGCACATTCTTAATTCTTTGGTTCCCTTTTTGGGGAAAAGTACAGGATTGGCCACCCATCGGGTGTGAAGGACTTCTCGGATAAATCTAGCCTTAAGTAACCTAGTTATCTCTTTGCCAATGGCGCGTCTCTTCTCTTCTCCGAAACGTCGTAGAGGTTGTTTAACTGATTTGCATTTTGGATCAATGTTTAAGCTGTGCTCGGCAAGTTCCCTAGGTACACCTTTCATGTCGGCAGGTTGTCAGGCAAAGATTTCCCTATTCTCACGGAGGAACTCGACGAGCGCGCTTTCCTATTTGGGATCCAGGTTCGTCCCAATGGCGGTGACCTTGGAGGCATCGCCTACCACAAGTTCCACCGGCTTGGTCTCGATGGCGGCCTTGAATGCAGGAGCGGAGTCGGAGATCTGTTTCTTCGACGCGGGCATCTCTGAGCCATCGACCTTGCTCTGGATCTCTTTGAATTCTTCGTTGTAGAGGACAGCTTCCGCGTAGGCTGCTTCGTTAATCTTGCAGTCCCTTGCCTTGGTAAAGCTTCCGGATACGGTGATGACACCGTTTGGTCCGGGTATCTTGAGTTTGTTGTATACGAAGCATGGCTTGGCCATGAACGTGTGGAATATGTCGCGGCCGAATATGACGTGGTACATGCTCTTGAAGGGGACCACCTCGAGGGTCATGCGCTCTTGGCGGTAATTATTAACATCTCCAAAGGCAACCTGAAGTGTAATGCACCCAAGGGACCGAGCCTCCCGACCAGGAACTACGTCGTGGAAGATGGTGTTGGTGCACCTTAGGTTTGCCTCCGTCAAGTTCATCTTCTGCAGTGTATCCAGGTACATGATGTTGATGTTGCTTCCACTATCCACCATACACTTGGTGAACTCCACGCCGCCAATCAAGGGGTTGATGACCATGGCGTATTGGTTCTCCGTAGGAATAAGGTATGGGTGGTCCGTCTTGTCCCAAGTAATTGGAACCTCCGACCAGCAGGTACTGGGGAACTGGGGGTAGAGTACCAATTAGGATCCTCATAGAGGTCTTCTGTTGCCGGACGGTGGGGGTGCCAAGGAAAGTGTGGTAGACTGGCGCCTTCTTCACGAAGGGGTTCTTGCCCTTGGCGGCGTGCTTGGGGTCAACATCCTCGTCCATGTCACTTGAATCATTGGACTCCATCTCCTTCTTCTTCCCCTTGCCCTTGCCTCACGGTCTGTTCTTCCGACTTTGCTTGTAGCCGGACTCCGGGTCTTCCTTGAGGTTGTTGACGAACTTGCAGTGTCGATTGGTATGGGTGGCCTTGCCGTTGACATCGAGGTGTACGAGGCACGGCATATCGCGGTACTCCTCATAGGTTTGGGGAACGCGGAGCGGCCCCGAGGTAGTTTCACTTCCTCGTTGCTGCCCACGACCAGCTCCCCGTCCTCAGCCATGTTGTCCGCCATCACCTCGTCCTGCAAAGATCATGGCGACCATGTCGGTAGATTGCTTTTCTTCTTGAGCGGTTTTCCGCTTTGTACTGTTGTTCCTCTGAGCCTGAGTTGGAACGGCCGTTGCCGGCAAGGAGCCGCGAGCAGCGTCGTCGGCAGCTGCGAACTCACTAGCCAACTGAATCATCTGGTTCAAGTCAAGCTGGTGATTGTCCTACAAGCGCTTCAGCTTATGTCGGAGCAACGTGCCCCTTTCCAACCCATCGATGAAGGCGGCCATGGCGGTCTGAGCGTGCACTCCTGCGCAGGAATTCTTCATGTCCAGCCAGCGGGAGAGGTAGGCGCGAGATGTCTCGTATTTCTCTTGCACGCACCGCTGTAGATCACCAACAGTGCAGGGACGTTTGTACGTACCCTCAAAGTTCTTGGTGAACGCTTCTTGCATGTCCAACCAGTTACAGATGGATTTCTCCGGCAAGTCGTCGATCCATTGATGAGTCGTGCCCGCCAACATTAACGGGAGGTACTTGACAATCCTGAAACCTTTGGGGTAAGTTGCGGTCTGTATTGCAGGTCCAAAGCAACGTGGTCCCAGGTATGGTCCTTCCCGGGCCTCGTTGATCTTATCGATCTGCGAACGTGCATCGTATGGCTCCGGGTTCTTCTTCTTCTTGTCAACAGGGGATGGGCTGCGTGAATGACACGGGCCTCCTCCGCCATGGTGACTGCTAGGTGGTGACGGAGGCGGAGATGGCGGTGGGTTAGCCTTCTTGCTGCTACCCTCCTGCGACGCTGTTGGAATTATGCCCTAGAGGCAATAATAAAGATGTTATTATTATAATTCTTGTTCATGATAATGTTTATATTCCATGCTAGAATTGTATTAAGCGGAAACTTTAATACTTGTGTGGTTTGTGAACAACACCATGTCCCTAGTACGCCTCTATGGACTAGCTCATTGATCAATGATGGTTAAGGTTTCCTAACCATAGACATGAGTTGTCAATTGATAATGAGATCATATCATTGGGAGAATGATATGATGGACAGACCCAAACTAAGCGAAGCAATTAGATCGTGTCATCGTGTTCGTCTTTGCGAAGCTTTTCTTATGTCAAATATTGTATTCCTTAGACCATGAGATAATACAACCCCCTGGTATCGGAAGAAAGCTTTGAGGTCATCAAACGTCATCCTATGAGAGGGTGATCATAAAGGTGTCTCTCAGGTGATCGGAAAGTATCTGTTGGGTTGTATGTATCGAGATGGGATTTGTCCCTCCCAAGTCGGAGAGATATACTTCGGGCCCACTCGGTAATCGATATCAACACCGCTTGCAAGCATGTGGTTAAGGAGTTAATCACAAAGTAATATCGGATTACGGGATGAGTAAAGTACTTGCTGTGAACGAGATTGAACTAGGTATGACGGTACCGACGATCGAATCTCGGGCAAGTAAAATATCGCGAGACGAAGGGAATATATATATGGGATTGATTGAATCCTGGCATCGTGGTTCATCTGATATGATCATCGATGAATGTGTGGGAGTCAATATGGGTTTCTAGACCCCGCTGTTGATTATTGATAGAAGATCATGTCTGCATATTCTCGAACCCGTAGGGTCACACACTTAACGTGTCTCGACGCTAGGATAGATTGGATAATTGGTTTATGAGTTTTTGTTCGGAGTCTCGGATGGGATCCGGGACATCACGAGAGGTTCCGGAGTGGTCCGGAGAATAAGATTCATATAAGGCAGTGCAGTTTTTGGAGTTCGGAATTGTTCCGGGTTAATCGGTATTGTACCGGAAGCTTCTAGAACCTTCCGGAAGGGGACCAACGTGGCCACACCTTCCAGGAGGGGGCATGGGCCTATGAGGGAGTGCCCTGGCCGCATTGGGCCAGGGGCACAAGGCCCCATAGGGCCCAGCCGGCCAAGAGAGGTTTAAACTCTAGATAGAGCTTCTAGAAGGGGGGGTTTCCTTGCCCCCCACTCTTCCTCCTTGGGGCCGCCGGCCTTGGCTTGGGGGAGGGGCTAGGGCTGCGCCCAACCCTCTATATATAGAGGGCTGGGGGCACACCAACCCCCTACACCTTCCCCTCCAACCCTAGCCGCCCTGCTGCCCTCCTCTCTCCCTCCCGACTGCTTGTAGGCGAAGCCCTGCTGCAAAAATTCTCCACCAATTGCACCGCGCCGTCGCGTTGTAGATCCAACCCATCTCTCCACCATACTTGCTGGACCAAGGAAGGAGGATACGTCGAGGTGCTGCACGTGTGCATCTCACGGAGGCACCGCCACTTGTGGTGCTAGATCGGATCGGATCGCGATGAGGAGAAGCGAGTACGACTACATCACCCACGTTTCGACGAACGTTCCGCTGTGCGAATCTTCAAGGGTGTGAAGATCTAATCCAATCTCTCTCGTTGTTTGCATCTCCTAGATTAGATCTTGGCTTCCCTCTGTTCGCATCCGTAGAAAATTTTTGATTTACTATGCCGCGAAACCCTTCAGTGGTATCAGAGCTAGATCTATGCGTAGATGTGTTTCACGAGTAGAACGCAACATGGTTGTTGTGGGCGTTGATGTTTTCTGTTGCAAGCCTCTTGTTTGTGTTCTTCTTATGACGCGGGATAGTGAGATTGAAGCGGTCCAGGCCAACCTTACGCGACGTCGTTCGCGAGACCGGCTCCGCACTTGACGTGTGGCTTGTTCCACACATGCGGCTGGTGGATGTTAGTTTATCTCACTATAGTTGTCATGGGATTAACACCGGAGTTTGGCAACCATAATATCACCGTTGTGGCTTTCCGTTGGTAAGAATCGTTCTTAGCATCTACTCCCATAAGCCACGTAAAACATGCAACAACAAAGTAGAGGTGTCTAACTTGTTTTTGCAGGGAGTGTTTTCTGTGATATGGTATGGCCCAAGATGTGATGTGTATAATGTATGCGATGATCATGTTTTGTAATGTTTCACGACTTGCATGTCGATGAGTACACAACCGGCAGGAGCCATATGGTTGTCTTTATAATTGTGTATGACCTGTGTGTCAACTTCTTATGCGCCATGTAATAGTTTCACTTTATCGCTAAGTAGTTAGCAATAGTTGTAGTTGCTATTCGTGGTGGAGGCAATCATGGTGGAGTGATAGAGATCATGCCGGAACGCACAAGATGGAGATCATTGCGCGAAGATTGGCTATACCATGTCACATTAAAGTTATATGCATGTGATGTTTATCCTTTTATGTATCTTATTATGCTTAGATCGCGACGGTAGAATTATAAGATGATTCCTCAATTAAAGATCAAGATAAAAACTATGTTCTCCCCAAGTATGCACCGTTGCGAAAGTTCATCGTGTCCAAGCATCACGTGATGATCGGGTGCTATAGACTCTACGCTCACATACAACGGGTGCAAGCCAGTTTTGCACACGCGGAAATACTTAGGTCTAACTTGACGAGCCTAGCATATACAGACATGGCCTCGGAACACATGAACCGAAAGGTTAAGCATGAGTCATATGAATGATATGATCGACACTTCGTTGTCCACCATTGAAACCACATCTCTTCTCGTGAAGATCGGATTAGGTGTGGTGAATTTGGATCGTGTTCACTAAACAACTTGAGGGATGTTGAATTTAGTGGGAGTTCATCTAGTAATTTGATTAAAAGTTGAACTAGTTATCATGAACATAGTCTAATTTGTACTTTCAAATATTGTAGATCAAATGGCTAAGTCCAACTTCAACTTCAACGTTTTTGCTGAGAAGGAAAAGCTTAGAAACAATGGGTCTAACTTCACCAATTGGTTCCGCAATCTAAGAATCACTCTCTCTGGCGGTCAAAAGGACTATGTCCTTGGGAAAGCGTTAGGTGACCCCCCTGCTGCAACTGCGCCAGCTGATGAGAAAGCTGTCTATCAGTCACGCAAAGATGGTTATGGTGTGATTAAGAGCACCATGTTGTTTGCTATGGAACCGGAACTTCAAAATCGTTTTGAAGACTATCCCGGGCCCTTTGAGATTCTCGAAGAGCTGAAAACCATGTTTCAGACTCAGGCCCGTTCTGAGAGATATGAGATCTCTGAGAAGTTCTTTAACTACAAGATGGAGGAAGGGAGTTCCGTTAGTGAGCACGCCATTAAGATGACGGGCTACACTCAACGCCTTGAGCAACTGGAATGCACGATTCTAGAGGAGCTCAAGATTGATAGGGTTCTGCAATCACTCCCTCCCAGCTACAAAAGTTTTGTAGTGACTCATAATCAGATTGGTTCCACTGATATGATCACCGAGCTCTTCGCAAAGCTGAAGGCCGCAGAAGTGGACATCAAAAAGGATAATCATGTGTTGATGGTCAACAAGCCCACCTTTAAGAAAGGTAAGGGAGCAAAGAAGCCCTTCAAGAAGGGCGGCGGCAAGCGCACTGCCCCTGCTGAGAAGAAGCTCAAGTCTGGCCCTAAGCCGGACACTGAGTGCTTCTATTGCAAGGACAAGGGTCACTGGAAGCGCAACTGTCCGAAGTACTTAGCGGACAAGAAGGCTGGCACCATCAAAGGTATATTTGATATACATGTTATTGATGTGTTCCTTACTAGCCCTCGTTGTAGTGCCTGGGTATTTGATACTGGTTCAGTTGCTAATATTTGTAACTCGAAACAGGAGCTACGGAATAGACGGCGGCTTGCGAGGGATGAGGTGACGATGCGCGTTGGCAACGGATCAAGAGTTGATGTGATGGCCGTCGGCACGCTCTCCTTAGTTTTACCTTCGGGATTAGTTTTAAACCTTAATAAATGTTATTATGTGCCTGCGTTGAGCATGAACATTATTTCTGGATCGTGTTTATTGCAAGACGGTTATTCATTTAAATCGGAGAATAATGGTTGTTCTATTTATATGAGTAACATCTTTTATGGTCATGCACCTCTTGTGAATGGTTTATTTCTTCTAAATCTCGAAAGGGATGAAACACACATCCATAACATTGAGGCTAAGAGATGCAAAGTAGATAGTGATAATACTACTTATTTGTGGCACTGTCGTCTAGGTCATATTGGTGTAAAGCGCATGAAGAAACTCCATTCTGATGGACTTTTGGAGTCTCTTGATTTTGAATCATTTGACACATGCAAACCATGCCTCATGGGCAAGATGATCAAAACCCCGTTCTCCGGTATGATGGAGCGAGCAACGGACTTGTTGGAAATCATACATACCGATGTATGCGGACCGATGAGTGTTTCGACGCGCGGTGGATATCGCTATTTTCTCACTTTTACCGATGACTTAAGTAGATATGGGTATATCTATTTAATGAAACATAAATCTGAAACATTTGAAAAGTTCAAGGAATTTCAGAATGAAGTAGAGAACCATCGTAACATAAAGATTAAGTTTCTACGATCCGATCGTGGGGGCGAATATTTGAGTTATGATTTTCTCACGCATCTTAAAGCAAGCGGAATTGTTTCGCAACTCACGCCACCCGGAACACCACAGCGCAATGTGTGTCTGAACGCCGGAACCGAACCCTATTAGATATGGTCCGATCGATGATGTCTCTTACTGATTTGTCGTTATCATTTTGGGGTTATGCATTAGAAACCGCTGCATTCACTTTAAATAGGGCTCCATCTAAATCCGTTGAGACGACACCGTATGAACTGTGGTTTGGTGCTAAACCTAAGTTGTCGTTTCTTAAAGTTTGGGGATGCGAAGCTTACGTCAAGAAGTTGATGCCGGACAAGCTCGAACCCAAAGCGGAGAAATGCGTCTTCATAGGATACCCTAAGGAAACTATTGGGTATACCTTCTATCACAGAACTGAAGGCAAAGTGTTTGTCGCAAAGAACGGTTCCTTTCTTGAGAAGGAGTTTCTCTTGAAAGAAGTGAGTGGGAGGAAAGTAGAGCTAGACGAGGTTATTGAACCTTCTCTTGAATTGGAGAGTAGCGCAGCACCTGAAATTGTTCCAGTGCCGCCTGCACCAACAATAGAGGAAGCTAATGACAAGGATCATGAAGCTTCGGACGATGCTGCTACTGAACGTCGCAGGTCGACAAGGTCACGTGCCCCTCCTGAGTGGTACGGCAACCCTGTCTTGACTGTCTTGTTAGTAGAAGACAGTGAACCTACGAACTATGAGGAAGCGATGATGAGCCCAGACTCTGAGACATGGCTAGAAGCCATGAAATCCGAATTGGGATCCATGAGCGAAAACCAAGTATGGACTTTGGTGGACCCTCCTAGCGACCGAAAGGCCGTTGAGTGCAAATGGATCTTCAAGAAGAAAACGGACGCGGGTGGTAATGTTACCGTCTATAAAGCACGGCTTGTTGCGAAAGGTTTTCGACAAGTTCAAGGTGTTGACTACGATGAGACTTTCTCTCCTATAGCGATGTTTAAGTCCATTCGGATTTTATTAGCAATTGCTGCGTTTCATGATTATGAAATATGGCAGATGGATGTCAAGACTGCTTTCCTCAATGGCAACATTGATGAAGAGTTGTATATGATGCAACCCGAAGGTTTTGTCGATCCTAAGGATGCTGATAAAGTATGCAAACTTCAGCGTTCCATTTATGGACTGAAGCAAGCATCTCGGAGTTGGAACCTTCGTTTTGATCAAGTGATCAAGAGCTTTGGATTTGTTCCAAATTGCTACGAAGCTTGTATCTACAAGAAAGTGAGTGGGATCTCGGTGACGTTTCTAGTACTATATATGGATGACATATTGATTATCGGAAATGACATCAACATGCTTAACAATGTGAAGAGTTATTTGAACAAGTGTTTTTCAATGAAAGACCTAGGTGAAGCTGCTTATATATTGGGCATCAAGATCTATAGAGATAGACAAAGACGTCTGATAGCTTTAAGCTAGAGTACATACCTAGACAAAGTTCTGAAAAGGTTCAGAATGGATAAGGCAAAGAAAGGTTCAGTGCCTATGTTGTCAGGTAAGATATTGAGCAAGGCTCAGTGTCCAGCTACGGTAAATGATAGGGAAGCTATGAGCAAAGTGCCTTATTCCTCGGCCATAGGTTCTATCATGTATGCCATGCTATGTACTAGACCGGATGTGTCCAATGCTCTTAGTTTGACGAGCAGATATCAAAGTGATCCAGGAGTGGAACACTGGACAGCCGTGAAGAACATCCTAAAGTACCTAAATAGGACTAAAGAAATGTTCTTAGTCTATGGGGGTGATGAACAGCTCGTCGTAAAAGGTTATGTCGACGCTAGTTTTGACACCGACAAGGATGATTCTAAATCTCAGACAGGATACGTGTATATTTTGAATGGAGGAGCTGTGAGCTGGAGAAGCTGCAAGCAAAGCGTGATCGCGGGATCTACAGTAGAAGCGGAATACATGGCTGCTGCAGAAGCGTCAAGTGAAGGAGTTTGGATCAGGAACTTCATCACTGAGCTTGGCGTGGTTCCAAGTGCATTGGACCCACTGGAGATATTGTGTGACAACACTGGCGCCATAGCACTCGCTAAGGAACCAAGATATCATCCAAAGACCAAGCATATCAACCGCAAGTTTCATATAATCCGAGATTATATAGCAGATGGAGATCTGAAGATTAGCAAAGTACATACAGATCTGAATGTCGCAGATCCATTGACTAAACCTCTTCCACGTGTAAAACATGATCAGCACCTCAGTGCCATGGGTGTGAGATTGTTGCCAGATGTAAACTAGATTATTGACTCTAGTGCAAGTGGGAGACTGTTGGAATTATGCCCTAGAGGCAATAATAAAGATGTTATTATTATAATTCTTGTTCATGATAATGTTTATATTCCATGCTAGAATTGTATTAAGCGGAAACTTTAATACTTGTGTGGTTTGTGAACAACACCGTGTCCCTAGAACGCCTCTATGGACTAGCTCATTGATCAATGATGGTTAAGGTTTCCTAACCATAGACATGAGTTGTCAATTGATAATGAGATCATATCATTAGGAGAATGGTATGATGGACAGACCCAAACTAAGCGAAGCAATTAGATCGCGTCATCGTGTTCGTCTTTGCGAAGCTTTTCTTATGTCAAATATTGTATTCCTTAGACCATGAGATAATACAACTCCCTGGTATCGGAAGAAAGCTTTGAGGTCATCAAACGTCATCCTATGAGAGGGTGATCATAAAGGTGTCTCTCAGGTGATCGGAAAGTATCTGTTGGGTTGTATGTATCGAGATGGGATTTGTCCCTCCCAAGTCGGAGAGATATACTTCGGGCCCACTCGGTAATCGATATCAACACCGCTTGCAAGCATGTGGTTAAGGAGTTAATCACAAAGTGATATCGGATTACGGAACGAGTAAAGTACTTGCTGTGAACGAGATTGAACTAGGTATGACGGTACCGACGATCGAATCTCGGGCAAGTAAAATATCGCGAGACGAAGGGAATATATATATGGGATTGATTGAATCCTGGCATCGTGGTTCATCCGATATGATCATCGATGAATGTGTGGGAGTCAATATGGGTTTCCAGACCCTGCTGTTGATTATTGATAGAAGATCATGTCTGCATATTCTCGAACCCGCAGGGTCACACACTTAACGTGTCTCGACGCTAGGATAGTTGGATAATTGGTTTATGAGTTTTTGTTCGGAGTCTCGGATGGGATCCGGGACATCACGAGAGGTTCCGGAGTGGTCCGGAGAATAAGATTCATATAAGGCAGTGCAGTTTTTGGAGTTCGGAATTGTTCCGGGTTAATCGGTATTGTACCGGAAGCTTCTAGAACCTTCTGGAAGGGGACCAACGGGGCCACACCTTCCGGGAGGGGGCATGGGCCTATGAGGGAGTGCCCTGGCCGCATTGGGCCAGGGGCACAAGGCCCCATAGGGCCCAGCCGGCCAAGAGAGGTTTAAACTCTAGATAGAGCTTCTAGAAGGGGGGTTTCCTTGCCCCCCACTCTTCCTCCTTGGGGCCGCCGGTCTTGGCTTGGGGGAGGGGCTAGGGCTGCGCCCACCCCTCTATATATAGAGGGCTGGGGGCGCACCAACCCCCTACACCTTCCCCTCCAACCCTAGCCGCCCTGCTGCCCTCCTCTCTCCCTCTCGACTGCTTGTAGGCGAAGCCCTGCTGCAGAAATTCTCCACCAATTGCACCGCGCCGTCACGTTGTAGATCCAACCCATCTCTCCACCATACTTGCTGGACCAAGGAAGGAGGAGACGTCGAGGTGCTGCACGTGTGCATCTCACGGAGGCACCGCCACTTGTGGTGCTAGATCGGATCGGATCGCGAGGAGGAGAAGCGAGTATGACTACATCACCCACGTTCCGACGAACGTTCCGCTGTGCGAATCTTCAAGGGTATGAAGATCTAATCCAATCTCTCTCGTTGTTTGCATCTCCTAGATTAGATCTTGGCTTCCCTCTGTTCGCATCCGTAGAATTTTTTTTGATTTACTATGCCGCGAAACCCTTCAGACGCCGCACGCCTGTCACGGTTGCTTGTCGGACACGGAGGGTCATGGCGTGACCTGCTCTTGTGTCCTTGGTTGCGATCTCCGTCATGACGGGTCTGCTCCGTGTTGTCGCGGATGACGATGACGCGCTGCCTTGGCGGGGGCATGTCCGTACGATGGTGAGCCTTGGGGTCTTCGCGATGTCGGGGGGATCGGGGCGGTGGCAATGGGCGACAAGGTCGGGCCTTTTCTCTGTGGTCGTAGGATATGGGGATAGCATCCTTCCTATTGCGCGCATCCCTCTGTCTTTGTTCTGATGAACCCGTCTGGGACCCGACATCAAGAGGAGATCTGTCCCTTGGCGGCTTATACTGGCTAGACTAGCAAAGCGCTGGGTCGGACTCAAGCCTCTGAGAGGTGGCCTTTTCCTGCTGCATCACCGCCTTGGCCACTAGGTCATATACATGTTCCACTGCCTCGGGCGATCTATCCTGCTCTAGAAGGGTCTTGGCGATGGCGAGGTTAAGGAGTGGGGTGGGCATCACCTGTTTGCCTTCACTGTCAATGTATGGCTTGGCTTGTGCCGGCTTCGAGGGAGCCCATCCTAGGTTTCGCCGTACACCAGGATCGTTGATGACGCGAGCCGGAGCTTTCTTGGCCTTCTACTGCTGCAGCAGAGTCTTGTACTCGGTCTCCATTGCTCTAGCTTTCTCTATGGACTTCTGCGTGTTGACGAGATCTCGATCCAGCTTAGCGCCTTGCTCCGCGATGGCCTGCGCCTCCTCCAACAGTTGCTGGTGCTTCTCGTCGAGCTGAGTCACGTTCCGGATATGAGCTACGGTCAGTGGATCAACGAGGAGGTTGCCGTACATCACTCTATGAGCTGGAGTAACTTGGGCAGCTACAGATGTAGATGCTGGAGGGGGCAAGTTTGCGATGTTGTTTTTGCTCGGGTCGGTGCCGAGTTCCTGCGGCTGCTGCGCTGGGTTAGGCGGAGGAGGAATGACCTTTGCGTGATCATCGTCAGCAGCAATAAGTGGCCCCTTCCCCTTTTCCAATGCTATAGGCGGAGCTCGTCCGGGTTGATCTTCATCCATCGTCGTCCCAATGGTGACGAACACCTCTCGAGACGTGACGGCATTGTTGGCTTGCTCGTCGCGCGTGTACTCCTCCTCCATCTCCTGCATGGCGGAGTCTAGTTCCTCCGGACTGAAATCTATCTCCTCTGAATCTGCACTGAAGTCGGCATAGAGCGCGTCAATCACAGAGTCGGAGGGTGCCAGGACTTCCTCGATGACGGGCGGTGGAGGTGCAACAGTAGCGACGATTACTGGAGGTGGCGGCGCAGCTGCGACGATGGTGGCCGGAGGCAGTGGTGGCGGTGGCTGAATCGGAGGGGCTCCGTCAATGAGCACAAGCGCTGTCTGAGCTGCTGCTTCAGCCTTCGCATAGTTGTTGACGGTGTTCACCATGCCTTCGAAAGTAAGGCGTCCTGACGCCTGCTGTCGTCTTAGAGAATGTCGGAGAAGCGTGTCATGGTCCAGTCCTTCCACAAAGTGATACATAGCATCATCATTGGGGTAGTGGGCCAGATCGGCTCGTATGCGGAGCCACCTGGCCAGGTAATCGCGGGGGTTTTCGCCCTCTCTTTGAACGCAACGCGCCAGATCAAAGATGGTAACCACGCCAACGAACTTGGATCTCTGCTGTCCAGACGCACGGGCGAAGCCGGCGGACTTGCAGTGATCTTCCACCGTTATATCCTACACAGGGGCGGTTTGGATGGGCCTTGAATTTTTCCGATCTTTGCCGGCAAACTCCAAGGAGAGATCCAACATCGATCCTTCCGTGAACGTATCCTGCGGGCCTTGAATTTTTTTAATCTTTGCCGGCAAACTCCGAGGAGAGATCCGACATCGATCCTTCCGCGAACGTATCCTGCCCGTAGGCGGTCCGTGCGGGCCTTGATGCTCCTCCGACTCCCAAGGAACTAGTGCCCGAGTCAGTTTCGCCAATGAAGAGGTGGATATCTCTGATAGGAACGATCGAACACCGCGTAGGGTTCGTCTTCGCTGGGATCTAGAACTCGTCGGGGGGACGATTTGAACATTGCCGGAGAAGAGAACGCGACCGATGGCCACGGTTTCACCGATTCCCGCGAAGATCTTGTTCCTCGCCCGCTGAAGAGCCTGAAGCGCCTCTTGCCCCACGGTGGGCGCCAACTGTCGTGGTATTGCCGATGAGTACGCCATGGAGGGGTCCTCATAGTGCGTCTTTAGAGACGTGGGGGAAGGCGGTCGGTTGACGGGTACGAGGTAACACATCTTACCCAGGTTCAGATCCCACGACGGTGGCGGAATCCTACTCCTGCTATAAATCACTATAAGGGTAATACGCCGAGTTACAGGGATTGGTTCGCTGTGCGAGGTGACTAGAAAGTCTAAGTTATCGTCTGAGATTGTCTGCCCTAAAGGCTCCCATAGGCCCGACTTATATAGTCGCCAGGTCCTAGGGTTACAGAGAAAAGTCCTAGCCGGACAGGTTACAAAGTCTTACACCGTCTATTACTAGTCTTGTGTGTCTTGTACTCCAAGGCTCCGGGTACGTCGGTGACTCCAACCATAGCCTTCCTTTATCGGCATGGGCCTCCCTTCTGGATCCATCTAACTGGGCCGCCCAGCAGGCCATGGGCCATGCTACCAACTGTGGGCCACCCGGGTTATCCGGATAGGAGACATGCTATGAGGATACCCATATAGCATATCCCCAACAGGGGTGGAATGAGGACAAGCTGCGCTTGTATTTCTATGAGGTTGATGTCAGGGATATTCTTCAAATACCTATTGGTGGAGGGGATGCGGACGATTTCCTAGCATGGAATCATACTAAAACTGGCTTGTTTTCGGTCAGATCAGCGTACCACCTCGCTCTACAGCGTAAGCGTCAAAGTAGAGGCTCACAGGAGTCCTCTTACTCATGTAACCAACACAAGGGGTGGCTGTCAATATGGGACGCTGATGTTCAAGGAAAGGTGAAAGTGCATTTCTGGAGGTTGGTTCAGAACGGGCTAGCAGTGGGTACGGAACTCAAACACCGACGAATCAAAGATGGCGTTGTCTGTCTAGTGTGCGGCAAAGAGGAAAGTTTGGTACACCGCTTTTGGCACTGTTCTCACTCAGCTTCCGCATGGCTTGCCCTTGCTGATCAATCGAGAGAGCATGTTGAAAAACCACCTGATCATCTCACCTGTCAGGCTGAACTCAGAGGGTGGCTCTTGGATTGGATAGGAAAGGAAAAGGGGAACCGGGTCGCCTTGGCAATGTTGCTGCTCTACAACCCGTGGCATGCACACAATGAAGCTAGGGAGGCTAACCACATTGAGGACCCTAATTCAGTGGAAAGGCGGACGGTGGCAGGAGTTGAAGAGTGGATGCAGGTTCACTCGACCCCCTTAGTCACTACGGTGAGGACAATGGAGCACTGGCTTCCTCCTTCCCAAGACTGGTGCAAACTAAATGTAGATGGTGCCTTCAGATCGGCTGACAGTATAGGTGGTGGTGGCGCAGTCGTCCGCGATTGCCATGGCGCGTTCATTCTTGGCGCTTGCCGTTTTTTCCCACATCTAGCTGATGCAGAAGGGGCAGAATTGATGTATTGCAAGAGGGGACTTCTGGTTGCTAGGGAAGCTCAGGTTCAGCGAGTGGTTTTGGAAACAGATAGTACCGTGGTGGTGTCGAAGCTAGGAAATGAGAAGGATCGCTCCATTTATGGACCTTTGGTTGAAGAAATAAAGCTACTCCTGGCTGGCTCTGAAGCAATAATGGTACGAGCTGTGAGGCGTTCAGCAAATGATGCCGCACATAGAATGGCGAAGGAAGGCTATGAGAATAAATTGTGTAAGGTGTGGTTTAGTGTGACACCCGATTGCATAGCAAACCGTATTGTACTGGACCTAGCTATGGCTTGATTAATTGCAGCATCCTTATCTAAAAGAAAAACTTCCACCACTCCGCGAAAGGGCCTTCATCAACCGGGCGCCCAATAGTAGATCTAATCCATGACAGGACCTCGTGCCAGATAGTCCGATAAAACGGACATCCGGTGAGGATGTGTGACATGGTCTTCGCAGCCTGGTCGCAGAGCGCGCAGGACGGCCGATGGGGCAGGCCCCGACGCTCCAACCTCTCACCCGTCCAGCATCTGTCTTGGCATGCAAACAGAGGAAGAACTTCACCCTAGGTGGCGTCCAAGATTTCCAGATCAATTTCCAAGGTCCTGAGACTATGAATCCCTAAAACAAGGCATAGTAACAGGATTTGGAGAAGTATTGACCATCCGTCGTCCACCGTCAAACTAGCCTGTCTGGCTCACCCCCAACTATATGCTCTGCAACTTGATCCATAGTTGGACATACTGGCAGAGCGCAAGGGGGTTAATAGCATCCGAGATGTCTGAAATTCAGGTATGATCAACGACTGCCCGCCGGATCGTCCGTGTTCTCCGGAGTTGTCAGCTCAGCCCTGAGAGTGCATATGTGGTGTCATTTCTTGGAATCAGCAATAAGTGGCGTGTGTCATTTCTTAACCGGGCAGCAGAACGCGGTAGAGCTTGGAAATAATCTACTCATTCTATCTCATCAAATGATAAGGGAAATAAGCCACGAGGAAACTGGAAACTGACAATCTCAGATTACAGAGAACGGGAACAGCGAGCAATAGCCGGCAGCAGGTTGGCGATTCTGATGCATCCAATGTCCAGATCAGTTAGTTGATCGATGAGCGATGATCGACCAAAAGATGAGGAAGTGCAGCCCAAGTTACTGCTGATTGCGGCCAGCGGGACAGCAAGTCAGCAACTTCTTTATATACTCAACCCAGTGCAGTTCAAGGAGTTACTCCTTACGCTTGCATTCCACTAGGAAGCCACTGTGCCAAACAAGTTATCCTACTGACACTCATGTTTATACAGACAGTGACGTTAATGAATCAAATTTCAGTACCCAGCTACGGGCAAGAGTTCCAAAAAATTAAGCAAGCACAGTCACAAGGAAGTATGATTCAATCTTGAGAGCACAAGAAAACACCAGTAGAATGACATACACACAGCACGCGCAATCCCTTCAAAGTGAATCCATGGCAACAATAGAATCTCATGTTAACATAACATGGGAGAAAAATCGAGCCAAAACACACAGAATCCATATCAAGAAAAACCAGACGAATTTATAGTTTCGGCTTCAGTTGGATAATACTGGGTACATACTAACGAAAGAATCTAATTTCAACTAGATATGGAATGGATTACATAAACATCATAACTGCATCACAAATCAGGTTTAGTGTTCTCGTCTCTGATCCCCTCAACATCACATAAAACATTGTGCCGCACAAAACCATCTCCGTTTACGAAAACTAACTGGGCTTTTGATTTCCTGGAGCAAACCCTTCGTTGGACTAAGACGAAGGCTAGAGGTACTGAGAGCTAAAGGGGAGAGCAAACCTTACACCATCATATGATTCACCACCTACTTACACGCCTTCATCCACAGCAAAAGAATCTTCGGTCATTCCGAGTTAGTACTCACGGTGCTGCTGGTAGGCGCCATCCGACGTGTCGAGCGATGAGGCGGCTGCCTTATCCAAAAACCACACCAGCTTACCGTCTGTCGGCTGAACCATATGGGCAGGCAGTGATGCGGAGGTGTCTGGTCCATCACTGCTGTCAGACACAGCTAAATGCACAGCAGTTGCTTTGTCGACGCCTGTCGCGAGGATTGCTATGTTTGATGCCGAGTTTATCACCGGAAGGGTGAAGGTGATTCTCTCAGGTGGAGGCTGCGGAGAGTCAGTGATGTAGGTGACCCAGTCGTCTTTCAGCTCAAGGGCTTGGTGGTTAGGGAACAGTGAGGCAACATGTCCGTCAGACCCCATACCAAGAAGAATGAGATCAAACTTGGGACAGTCGGTGCTCTCTGAGACTCCTATCGTGCGGACCTTGACCAGCTGCCTGATGACAAATTCGTAATCTGTCGCTGCATCCTCCACCGTGGCATTGTCATTTATCGAGTAGACATGACTACTGAGAATAGGTACCTAGAAAAAACATTTAATTGAAACACATGGTTAGCTTCTCAAAAACAAGTGATCCAAGCCATGCAACACAAAAATGCTTCTGCATAACATATTCAGCATCATGGTGGAACACTATATTATTTTACTAATTGACACATTTTATTTTTGGTTCTTGATAACATGAAAAGGCAAGGGCACTGCTATACAGTGGAATGTACACATGATCAAAGACATACAGCGGTGCACAAGAACTGATTTCACCTATCTCATGGGAAAATGACATCCAGACTTTGCCTTAAACTCCTTCAGCTATGTAAATCATGTGACTGGTGCCACTTAAAACAGAGGCAATCATCCTGTTTCAGTCAACAGTGCTCATTTGGATAAGCTCTTACACCGACAATAATGACCGGAGATGACCCTGAGAGAGCAGATAGGGAAAGTTGTGGTTGGTGGTAGGAGAGCAGTTGGAAGTTGGATCTAATGAAGTCATGAAGTAGTTGTTAGGACGCCTTAATCTTGTTCCCACAGTCGCCAAAGGATACTGAACAATCTGAGCACCGTGGGCTACCAGAAAACGGTATAGCAAAATGACAAATTAGCCTACTTGACACATGACTTACCCAGATCAACATCAGTATCTAATATACAGAGTCTGCCGAAAAGTGATTTGCCTAACTTACAAAATGTTGCATATTTTTGTCTTTCAAAATACTACATTACCAGTATTAAAGCATAATGAACAGTATTCAGACAAGAAATGTACATGCCAATAGCGAAAAAGGCATGAGCCTGGATGTCAACAACACAACTTTGAGCTAAGGTGCATTATACTTTCCAACTCTAAACCTGATCTTTCTTTAAACCTGAGCTAAAGCGCATTATACTTTCTTTAAATCACTGTACGATCTGTTGTAATATAGGCCAATATACTGACACTGGACAAATGTTGCAAAATCTACCCACTTTAGTTGTTAAATTTTTCCGCATGACTGATATACAAATTGTAACCTAAAAACACTCCATATACTACAGGACACACAAAGTAAATCGATTTATTTTACTCCCTCCGATCCATATTACTTGTCATTAAAATGAATGTATTTAGACATGTTTTAGTGCTAGATACATCCATTTCAACGACAAGTAATATGGATCGGAGGGAGTAACTAAATGAAACCCGAGCAAGCAATATACACAACCTATAAAATATGCAAAATAAGAAAATCTTAAAAATCATGGAAAACTGTAGCTCTGTTCTAGGCTGTACTGCGAATTTCCTCCTACAATTCACATACCTTTGATAGGAATCCTTCTTTCGTTAACTTATAGTTACTATCTGCATGATTCTTTGCTACAGCACGTTCATCAGACCAGAATATGTACCACTTTGACCAATCAAGTGTCTTGTTATATGGCGCGTCACAGAGTTTCCTTTTCATCAATTAAAAACATAATACTTCAGATACAATAGTGTGTACTGCATTGAAAATTCTTCAACAGAATTTGATACATTAGCTAACAAAGATTAGGGAAAATCATTACCTCAAGAAACTGACAAGGGGGCCTCCAGATAGGGCAATAGCAAAGTATCCCCTTTCTTTAACAGAGATTTCTGAAACTTGCGAGATATACTCAGCCAGATCTGTTGCCATCTCATCTGAACTCTCGAATATCCTTATTTCACTGTTCTTTTTTGGTTCATATGAAGCCATTTCCCTCTCTATCGTTACTTTTGCCTGCGCCTATAATTCTGTATCAAGTTGATTCTACACCAACGAGTCCTGCACAAAAAGCACCAGTATTTACCAACAAGGAGGTCCAGCAGAACTGATCCAACTCATGTACAGAAGATCAAAATTTAAGAGAACTTCAACATACAATCACAGAATCTAGTAATGATCTCTAATATTACTGCCAGCAAGGCACCAAAACAATGAAAAGAAAAATATAATGTATCCTGCACAATATGATGCACAGAACATCAAGAAAACTTCAAAGTTCAATCAGAGAATCTAGTTCCTAATAGTTTCACTTTAAAAAGAGAGAACCTCTAATAGTTTCGGCCAGAAAGACACCAAAATGGTGAAAAAGGACGAGTAACCAGTCCAGCATGATATCGTTACCTAATCTTATGCACCCACGTTATCCTATATATCAACATTATAAGAGCTTTCTCTCAAAAAAAAATGTATAAGAGTTTTCCTTACTAATTAAGATGTCAAAATTGGCAGTGAAAAATAACCTCCATGAACCAATATGATGTTAATTGACTTTATACAGTTTCCATATATGAACACAAACTCGATATCTAAAATAGCCCTGCAGTAGAATATTACAACATGGGGTTACCTTCTAGAACACAGAAGAATGATGATCAAGGAAACTGGAAAAGCAAGGATAACATGCATCCAGCACTATGCTGATTGCTACTCTGCATTCTTTAATATATGACATCCTTCTACAAGCTATGTTTGGACTTTCAGATAGCATGTCAAAATAAAATGGCAACTTGCAAGGGAAATGGTTAGAAAACTACTAGTACTGTGTTGTAGAACTTGACCAAAAGAGTTTGCACGCAACACAAAAGTACCTAAGAAAATGAACATGGACGTCTTTCACGTCAAGTTGAGGAAGCATAGATTTGTTGTGTAATATGATGCGACAGCAATCGAATTGAATTTTCTAATACAGACGAGATGATAGATCTACCATTGCTTTGATTCATTCTAACTTTGACATTCCCACATGAATTTTGCGAGAAGGGAATTCCAGTATTGCACGTTAATAGCTGAAACTCACTTTCAGCACACGGTTGGTAGAGTGAAACAGACCACTGCACATGAACACCTCTCCATCCAAAATTCAGATGGTTTCTAAGATAATAAGAATCACATGAATCCTACTTGAAATCCAAAGAATCATAATATGGGCATAATCAGCTGAACACTGAACGATCTTTTATAAACTAAGATAAGAAAAGGAGTAATCTCATGCACCACACACAAGAGCATCACAAAATTAGTAAGAGCATCAGCTATAGAGGCAGTGGTATACCATTGCTTCGTGACGTCATCGATGAAAAAGTATGTGAAACCACCGGTGCAAACGGCTAGCCTCCAACGCAGTGACTGCCCCAGTTGGCTCACTCTCTCTCACCAGCTGTACTTCTCATGCTCCTCTTTCCTGCTTTTATGAGATTTTAACCAATGGAACAAGCCCATGTAGCTTTTTCCCAGGAAGGAGGCCGCTTCCTCTGCAGGATCCCGTCTTGCTCTGCAAGCAGCTACTTTTCTTATGCTGGACCATCCGAGCCTAAAAAAGCCTGCGAAGCAGCTGTCCAGGGTGGAGCATTGGCCATGCTCTAAGTAGGCCACTAAAGAGCAGCTGCTGACTTCTGCTCTGGAAACAGCATTGAGGGAAAAGGAAAACGAGGAAGGGCAGTTGCAACAGCAAGGTTTAGCAGACATCATCCGAGCTGAGACGGTGAGACCAGTTCAAAGATTCCAAGCTTTTCTTTTGTTTTGGGGTCGCAACAAAAGCACTACAGTGGGGGAAAAAGCAGGAACACTGCAGGGAAATCCACTCTAGATGCCAGACTGAAAAAAGGTGGTTCCTTTGGCCCATTCCTCCCATATTCCGCCAGGAAAAGAAACCAAAGAAGCTCGGATAAGGCCACCATTGCTGGTCAGATGAAACCGGCTAGGTCAAGAACTGACCCCCACCCATAATTCAACAATTCAACTCTAAATCGAGCTTTGAGTTCCGCAACTGCGCCTCGGCTAAAACCACCCTCTACGGCAATCTGACACTACATCGACTCAACGAACCCGCATTTTTTCCAAGCGGCGGTGTTCTAGGAGCGACTCAAAGAGTTGGAGGCACGATCCGTTCAAGAAACAGCAGGGAGAATTGCAGCTCATGGCGGTTGCTGCCGAACCATCTCCGCCCAGGGGGAAGATGCCGCCCAAAATCAAGAACACCCCACCCAGAGGAAGAAGAGGAACCCTAACGCCCGGATCCAAAGAACTCACCAGAGCTGTGCATTTGCTTCGCCTCGCTCTTCTTCCGCCACCTCCTCTGCTGCTGCTCCTGCTCAAGCCGCAAGGAAAAGGAAGGAGAGGGGTATAAAAAGAGAAGCCAAGGGCAAACCCACTGTACACACATACAGATGAATACACACGGTTTCTTTTTTCTAGCTCCGTATATAAAATTATTCGGTAGGAAAAGATGTCTCCGTCAGAGGAAGAAGAGGGATAAAACCCACCTTGTTTCGATCTGAATTCTCTGTGGATTATACGTGCTTCCCTCTGTCTCCTTTTTCTTCTTCTTTCCTTTCCTCTCCTCCCCCTCCTGCTCTGTGTCTCTGTGTCGCCTCCGCTCTACAAGTGGCTTTATCACTCTCTGTTTGTTGGTATGGATGCTTCCCTTAAATTTTGGTTGGGCCTATCTGTCGAGCTGCAACGCACGTGCGGCTGCCCTCATCCTTATCCCAACTCTCGCTTGTCATCTACTACCTTCACTCGTAAGCAGGTTGCCCCCTAATAAGCTTCCCATAAAAAAGCCATTATTCTCTCTAAGCGAACAGAGCCTGCAAATCGATGTGCCATGGACACTGTTTTTCCTTTCAGGTGAGGTTGTAGTCTTATGGACACACCATTGTCATATTTGTGTATGTCCTTTAGCTATTTTAATAATGTTTGTTTCAGCTTTTTTCTGGTGAAGTATCTACAGATTTTTGTCAGTTGCCATGTTGCTGATGCAAGTTGAAGGGAACTTGCTGTCCTGCTCATCCTTTTCGAGAAAACGATGCAGCAGCCCGTGTCTGGATTGCAGCACTGGAACTGATGGGAGGATGTGAGCAGTTGTAACTTGTAAGCTATGATGCTCCGATGCTGTTTATTATAAGAAAGCAACAAGATTTTTATACAGAAAAGGAAGCGCAAAGCAAGATCAAAGTAAAAGAGCTGCCCCCCTCCACGACCACAAATGTGGATACGTTCATAGGGGACAACTTGACTCAATATATGTACAACTAGTTCAATTATCTGTGCTAAACAATAAATAAATTAAAATACAGCTTTTGGCGCATACACTAGTTCTTAGAAAATAACATATTTGTATGTTTTAGAAGAATTTTGGAAAAGGATCACCCACATATTTGTATTTTTTTGTTAAATACTCTGAATATTTGCTAAGCTTTTTCAAAAAAAGAAAATGAAAATGCTAAGGTTTAACTTTCAAATTTTAGTTTGGTGTTTCTAAGTTTTTAGTTAAGTTTTAGAAGGGGTCTCGATGTGACGTAAGTTTGGCGTCCGCTAGAAGACTCCCCTTCCCAAACCGCGAACTGGTCCACATCTCATATATATTGAGAATAGGTGTGACCGGATTCTAAAAATCTCTTCTACCTTCATGCCATACACAAAACTTACAAAACCAATGCCACGACACCGAAAGTGTGCTCATAATTGAGAGGTGCACAGACAAAAACACATTGTTCTGAGGGGCTCTTCATCGACAAACTAATGGGTGAGCAACCGCACCACAAAACACCATGCACAAGTTGATATAGAACATGAGGCTCATCAATTACCACAATGGAAACACACGGCCTAAAGAGAGAGCATAAGGTACAAACTCACCCTAAAGCACAAAGCCGAAAATGAAACCCTCACATGCATAAGCTATCTAGCTCTTAGCAAAAACCGTGCATTGTGGTTTATTTGTGTGATGATGTCCACATCAAAACCGTACATGTGATGACTCGGAGCAAGACCACTGGCAAATTGCAGCAGTATTCTCAACAAGGTTTGCTCATGCTGCTACAAGCCTTTGATCATACTGACGGGTTTTTTGTCCTCTTTTTTATTTTTTTATTAGTGGTTGTGTGCATCTTTAATATCTAGACAAGATTTTGACAGTATGTTGTTGCAGAGGCTGGATGTATTTGGTATCATGAGGATATTAATATATCCTCTTTATCATAAAAAAACTCTTAGAAAACAATCATATTTGTTTGTTTTAGGTGCATTTCAGAAAAGTATCACATACTAAAAGAGTAATTACCCCTATGTGTGGTTTTGGTGATTAATGACAATCTCTATGGACTAATGTTTTCACTGATTTTTATATGAAGGAATATTCCATAGGTCATGCTTGTAGTTTATGTGTTGGATTCAAGTATGGATGCCATGAAGATAAAGATATACCTTGAGTATTGGCATCAAGATCATCGAGCTGAAGAGAAGAATATGATATGATCAAGATCTTGAGAGTGTGATCTCAATAGAAGAATTCAAAATATGGCTCTAAGACGGTGTCATGATAGCCTCATTAGTTGAGCTATGGTTGACTAAGATTTAGAGCATGTAATCAAATTAAGAGTTCTTTATGTACCTGTTGCCTGTCAAAACCCACCGGCGAGCAGCGACGAGCAACACGAAGAGCCGGGAGGCTCCCAGAACTGCTGGTGGGCCCTGGTCCCTCGGGCAACGGCCCGCAAAACTCCGGCACACGTCCCGGCTGGTGCAAGGGCGTGCCACCTGACCTATACCTAGTCAGGAAGGTGATGGGTTGCTTCGATTAGTTTCCTGCATGGCAAACAAACATACGTAAAATTCGAGCCGCGACCGGCTCCCAGGTTTCCCTGTGAATCGGCTCTTAGAGCCGATTATCCCATGGTTCTGCATTAGATCTACGATAACATGGGGTTTTGCTTCATCAATACAAGTTAAATCGATCTACGACAGTTCAACGTTTTCACCACATAGTTGGAACATCCTACACGTAATTGAGCCTGGTAGATACAAAAGATGATAGAAAACTAACCCTAGAGAAGGCCTAACAACCGACGTAAAGTCAATTCCCGAAACAACTCCTCTCGAATTGGCAAACCATATCCTTACATACTACTGGATCGTTCAACTCGTTTGCAAGGCCTGACCATGTGGATATCAAACTAAACCTTGGAAAACAAGGCATAACTATAACAGATCAAGTCAACTAAATAAAGATCAAGCAAGATGCTACCCTTACACCCAAAAAAGGTGCAAAGGCAGCGGGATAAATAAAGGCAGCATAACTAAGCAATCATAACAAAAAAGTACCGATGCTAGCTCAAACAGATCTATGATAACAGTATTACTCGCCATCAACAAGGCTTCAGCACGAGTAACACTAAATAACGCATAAGCATGTACTGCCTAGATCCCAAGATGCGATCTAGGCAGCATGACACTTACCCGAGAAAAAACCCTAGAAACAAGGGGTGGCGATGCGCCGAGATTGTGTTTGTTGTGAACGTGATCGTCCTTCTTTTCTCAATAACCTTAGGTACATATTTATAGTCCGGAGACTTTCTATCTTTGGAATAACCCTAACAACTCTATCTCTTACTTAAACCGAAACGTAACCTACTACAATATACAGATACACGGGCAATTTAGCCCAAATCCACGCACAAGGCCGATCCAGCAATACGTTGTATATATGTATCCTCCAAGCCCATCTTGATTACGGCCCATCTCCTCCTTTGGCCAAAATGTGGCGATAACACATGCCCCCCTGGTTTTGGCAATAATAATTCCAAAACCACTCCGTTGATGTTTTTTCTTCCCCCTTCTTTTTTTTTATCGGGTTACGCGTTGCAGAGCAGAATCGTCCTCATCATGATGCCCTGTCTTCTCAACTTCTCCGCAGTGCACGATTTGACAATTTTGGCACCACATTCCGGGAAACCGCTATGGCATTGAACCACCTCCCACTATTCCCCTTATTTAAATTCATCTGAGCAGTTTGCAGCCCCCATCTTCTTCCATTAGCCAAAAAACCCTCTTCCTCCGCCAAAAAACCCTCTTCCTCCGCCATGGCCTCCTCTTCTTCCTCCAAATCATCCGCCCTTTCCTCCCAATCTTCCAACACGATGAGCGACCGAGAGCCGACGCCAGAGCACCCGCCAATGGCGGTGTACGAGGCTCTCGCCCCACAATGGTGGGACGAGAGGGACTGGGACTTCGCCGCCTGGTCAGAGGACGATGAGTCCCTGACAGACGGTGAGGAGGGCCTCCAGTTCCTTGTCGACGGGGAACTGGAGGCGGAGAGCACCGACGACGCCGTGTCCTGGGACGGCGTCGATTCTTCCGACGAGGAAGAAGAAGCGGAGGAGGACACCTCCGACGACGAATACCCGCCGGTGAAGCGCTTCCGCGCTGGGTCCAGCGAGGACACCGAAAACAACGACGAGGACGAGGAGGCCCCCGCTGACATCTTCAGCAGCAGCGGCGAAGACGACGCCGGCAGCAGCGCTGATGACAGCGAATGCGACGACGGCGAAGACAGCGGCGACGACACCGGCCTCTAGATTAGGAACTACTAGTAGTAGTACTAATAGCAGATTTCCTTTTGTAAGCAATCGGCTCCATTGTAAACAATCGTCTTTTGAATCAACAAAGATTGCCCTCCCAATTCGATTTTGCCAATAGTCAAAATAGGTCAACATTCCAGAAGCCGATAGCAATGTATCGGCTTTCACCATACTACGCTCATATGGTCAACCAAGTCAAAGCCCAACGAGCCGATGGTAACACATCGACTTTCCCCACAAACGTTGACAAAGTCAAATTTGGTCGCATATTTAGATAAATTTGAGCGGCCACTCTCCAACTTCAAACGGTAGCCTGCGACCCTCTTCAAAAAGGCTAAACTAGATCTCCAATTTCCTCACCGCATAGATCGAGCTTACAGCGACAAGAACCCTCGATCCCCAATCGCATAGATCCATCTCCGCCGGCAAACTAGATGGCGGAATCGTCCAATACCAGCGCAGCGGTCTCTGGTCTGAAGGTACGCCTGCTCCTCGCAGTCTGAACACGGTGCTAGAATTAATAGCAAACACCTGAATTAATGCTTTATTCCACCGTTAAATTTTAGGTTTCAGACATCCTGCTGCCGCATCCTTCTCTCCCAAATTCTCTCTGTCTTGGTCCCCGTACAGAATCTAGTCCTGCCCATCTGATCTCTTGCGAGGCAAACAGAATCCCCTTCGTAAGCCAAAACCTAGATTTGAATCCTTGGGCCGACTTCTTGCGAGCCTGGCCTAATCCCCCTGAACATTGGGTCTCTTGGTACAGCAGGGTAGCCAAAACTTACCAATCCCAATGGGAAACCACGGGAATAGCCGATGCCTTGTATTTGTCATTGTCTCCCCTTGAGAAACATGAAAATCTTCTAAAAACCATCGGCTATTTTTGGTCTGATGCTCTGAACTGCTTCATGTTCAGTCATGGCCCCATGACACCAACTCTGTTAGACGTGGTGATGATTACTGGTCTGGACGTTACATCACCCAGCCCTTCTGCTTTTAAGCTGACAAAGGTTCCCTACAAACTTTCTTCTAAGACAGCCTGCACGAACTGGGGTGCCTATCTTCAAAGCCACATGAAAACTAAAGGCCCTGTCACAGAGAAAGAACACACAGCTTTCCTCAACTTCTGGCTGGAACATTTCATATTCTGTGGCCCTTCCCTTGCTCCAACCAAGAATTATCTCTCCTTGGCCTACGAACTTGCCAGAGGCACTCAACTTGGTATCGGCAAACTGTTCCTTGGAGAAGTCTATCGATATCTCCAGTTGATGTCTGTCAAACTATCCTCCGGCATAGCAATCAAAACAGGAGGTCCTTGGTGGTTCATTCAGCTATGGTCTCAACTGTATTTTCAAAACCATGTCCCAAACTTCCCCCTTTTGGCGAGTTGCACCTTTCCAGATGCCAAAGGGAAGCAGATCCGATGCACCAGCTACGGCCAAGCTCTGTATAGACTGCCAGGTAGCAAACTGATCCCTCAGGAAGCATCCAAGTGGTTCAGCATTTTCTTCCAAGGCCTGGACAATCCTATCTTCTTTCCTTACACGGAAGAATCGGAACATTTTGAAAATCCAATCTCCTTTAGGCTAGACAACTTTGCCGATGACACCAGCACTCGGCAGCTATTTTCCACTGTGATCCGTCCCTGCTTCCTTCCAGTTGGTATGAGCACATCCAACAGAATAATCAAGCCTGGATACGAATTCTACCAGCCGGTCGTAGCGGCTCGACAATTTGGCCTTGGACAAGTACCTCCCCATTTCTTTCTCCACCATCTTATAGAGAGCAGAGCTGACCTGCTCGATCCTCTCACCAGTCAAAGGTGTTATTCCTTCTTCGATGCTCTGACCATCCCAATTCCTAACAACCTCACCTTCGCTTCATCAACCGATGGTTTTGAGAACTGGTGGTCGATGTGGAAGACTCATGCCTTCAGGAGAGCTCTGGGACCGTTGCTGGAACAGCTCGATGCTGAATATCATATCCCCGTAGAACAGGTACTATTAACTGTAAATTTTCTTGATGCAGCTCACAAATGATCCTTCTAATAACCCTCTCTGTCTCCTTGCAGCAACAAGACGGTCCTAAACCTACACACGATGATGGCTCCCCCTTCGAATTCTTCCCACCAGCTCCTGTGGTCCTTTTCTGCAAAAACTCGCCACCTTTTAAAAAGGTCGTGATGCAGAACCAGCCGATATCACCACAATCGGCTTCCAAGATCCAAGCCACTTCTGGGTTCGCCGCCTCTCGAGTTCCAACTAGAACAAGAACGGTGGTGAGGAAGGTAGCTGTCCGGAAGACTTTGAGGCGCCGGAGCCCCTCTCCAGAAAGTTCGCATGTACGCTGATCCATGCCTTGGTCGATCTCTCTCATCCTTGCAAACATGCTTGTGTTTACTAGCTCTTCTTTTCTTACAGGGTTCCATCGAAGACACCTCCAGCGGGGACACACAATCCAATCGAGGAGAATCGGGCCCAACAAACTCTGAAAGGACCACCACACCGAGCCAGCCAGATTTGCCACCATCGGCTTCCAGGAAAAGGCCGGTTCCTGCACCTACTGCCCCCCGAGCATCAGTCGAGGCGGGGCCAGCTGTGAGCCCCAAGAGGGCTCGCAAGGGGCTGCAAACTTCTTCGTCGAGCCAGGAGGTTTCGAAAGTCATCACCCTCGATGCTCTTACCAATTATTTTTTTATATCCGCCGATTCATCACTTATTTACATCGGCTAAGCACCTTCCATGCAGACGACCGGCACTTCTAGTGGAAAAGCCGGGGAAGTGCCGATGCCTGCCGTAAGGCTGGATCTAGTAATCCCTGAAGGTGTAGCTGAGACGGTTACCACTTTGGCCAAGCCCCCAGCAACAACACACAAGCCGATTGTCTCGTCATCTGCTATCCCCTTGACCTTAGGAGAGGTATGTTCGCTTCGTTCGGCTCTTCCTTCCATGTTGGACGCATACTGATGCCATTTCGGCCTGCCAGGGTTGTGATATCTCAGGCCTGCTGACGTTCGACCCTGAATCCATCGAACCAACTCTCTCTGTTGCCAACGATGAACTACGGGCAAGGGCTGTTCTACCTCAATTCCAGCGTCTCAAAGCCTTGCTGTCCTCCCCGATCGAGAAGTTGATCGAGGGTTCTGAAGAGGTGAAGAGTGTTCTTGCTGAAATCAAGGACCAACTCCCAGTAGCACTGCAGGTGAAGCTTTGGCCAGTTGTAACTCTGTCTTTCTATGGGTCAAGGGTGAAGTTGGCTCGTGAGAGGATTAATCTGCGCCGCGCCCAACTTCCACTGAAGGCCAACATTGCAGACAAATGTCAGCAGCTCAACGAGAAAAAGGCGTCTCTGGATGCCAAAACTGACACCTCTGTCAGCACCGCCGAGCTTGCATCCTTGAAAAAGGAACTGGGAGATCTTGAAGAGAAGGTCCGGGCGACTAAACAGCTCATCCGTGACAAAGAAGCATTCATCGCCCGCTCCCAAGACGAAGCGGAAGGCCTCAAAGCTCAACTGAAGACTGATCTGGCGGAAATACGTGCTCTGAACAAGCAGCTAGTGATGGGCAAGGACGAAGATGACGAAGCCGAGATCGCTGAGGTGGATCGTGTCCGCGCTGACGCCCTCCACGCCTTCGAGGCATTCCTTCAGTAGCTTCTTCATGTAAACTGACACCTGTTCGTAGCAGTTTAAACCTCTAGAGTCGATGGCTGTGCATCGGCTATATATATATATATATTTTTTATTATTGGCCGATTTCATGTATCGGCCCCCATATTTCACTGTCCATCATCCCACATGCTTGGAAAATATTTCTTGAGATGCTGACCGTGTTGGTCTCACCTTCTTATTATATGCACGAGCTACCTTGGCCTTGTTCTCTTTGATTTTCTCAAGCGACCACAGCCTAAGCTCAGTTAAATCCTCAACACTGTCACTCATCAGGGCCGCATATTCTTCAGTTGTTAGGTCGTTCTGAAAAGTGACACGTCTCGATCCAGCCGTAATCTCCCAGGGCAATACGGCTTCTTGTCCATAGACTAGATGGTATGGCGAGGTTTTTATCGCTCCATGACACGACATGCGATAAGCCCATAAAGCCTCTGACAAAACTTCGTGCCAACGCCTAGGGTGCTCATCGACTTTCCTCTTGATCAGCTTGATAAGGCTCTGGTTGGACGCTTCAGCTTGCCCATTTGCTTGAGCATAGTACGGAGATGATCGGATCAGCTTAATTCCCGTGTCCTCACAAAACTTTCCAAACTCGTGAGAAATGAAGACCGAACCTCCATCGGTCGTGATAGTTTGGGGGATCCCGAATCTATGAATGACGTGTTCTTTCACAAAATCGATAACATCCTTCGAGTTCACTGACTTCATAGGGACGGCTTCCACCCATTTAGTGAAATAATCCGTAATGGCCAAAATCCACATGTGGCCTTTGCTTGATGGAGGATTGATCTTGCCAATCATATCCATGCCCCAACCTCGGAATGGCCAAGGCTTGATGATGGGGTTCATTGCTGACGCGGGTACCATCTGAATTTTTCCAAATTTCTGACATGCTTGACACCCTTTGTAGTACTTAAAACAGTCCTCAAGCATGGTGGGCCAATAAAACCCTGATCGCCTGATCAACCATTTCATCTTGTGAGCCGATTGGTGAGTTCCACAGGCGCCTTCGTGTACCTCGTGCAGGAGCCGATTGGCCTCGGTTGGCCCCAGACATTTGAGCAGTAACCCTTCCAGAGTCCTGTAAAACATGTCGTCCCCAATAAGCACATACTTCATGGCCTTGTACCTTATCCGTTTAGGTGCCCCCCGAGCTGAATCTTTCAAGTAATTGAAGATATCGGCTCTCCAGTCGTCCGCCTCCAGGAACTGTACTTGAACATCAGTTCCTTCTGCCACGTCCTTGTAGCCTGAAGCCATTTGTGCGAGATCATTCGCCTCGGTATTCTGCGATCGCGGGATCCAGTTAAAGTTTATGTACTGGAACTGTGCCATCAGCTCACGGCATTGCAACCATAATGGGAAGAGCGACTCGCTCTCACACTTGTATTCCTCCGTGAGTTGGGAAATCACCAATTTGGAGTCTCCAAAAATTTCCACTGCTTCTGCTCCAGCTTCGATGAGCAACTCCATTCCCTTGCGTATCGCCTCATACTCAGCGACGTTGTTGGTGCGAGGGGTAGATAGTCTGATGGAGAAGGAATATGTTACCTCCCGGGGCGACACGAGTAGAATGCCGATGCCGCAACCATCATCACAAACCGATCCATCGAAAAACATGGCCCATGCTCGTATAGACAGCGCTGCAATATCAGTGTTGATTCTTTCAGCAATAAGGTCGGCCAACGCCTGACCTTTAACCGCTTTCGCGGGTTGATACCGTATATCAAATTCCGATAATGCAAACATCCATTTGCCGAGTCGGCCTTTCAACATAGGAGCCGACAGCATATGTTTTATGACATCTGATTTGCATATAATGATAATCTCCGCTGAGAGCAAGATGTGGCGCAGCTTGGTGCAGGTGAAAAACAGGCAGAGGCACCACTTATCGATCTCAGGATACCTTGTCTCTGCATCCAGCATCCTTCTGCTGATGTAAAACACAACTCGCTCCAGACCATCATAAACCTGCACCACCACCGAGGCGATGGACGTGTCAGCTACTGACAAGTAAATGCAGAACGGCCTATCTGGCTGGGGCGGAATCAACACTGGCGGCTTCGTTAGATATTCTTTGATCTCGTCGAAGGCTCGTTGTTGTTCTGTCCCCCAGCGGAACTCCTCATCAGATTTAATTTTCACCAGTCCCATGAACGGCTCTATTCTTCCTGACAGATTGGAGATGAATCTTCTGACGAAGTTGATCTTGCCGATGAGAGACTGCAGTTCTTTCTTCGTGGTAGGTGGCTTCATTGTTCGCACTGCCTCCTGACTTTTCAGGCCGATCTCAATTCCGCGTTCATGGACAAAGAAACCCAAGAACTGACCGGCCGTCACCCCGAAGGCACACTTCTTTGGATTCATCCGTAGCCCGAATTTTCTTGTTCGGTCCAGGACGCGTTGCAGATCGCCCAGGTGTCCTTGTACTGAAGCAGACTTGACCACCACGTCATCGATATAAATTTCCACTAGCTTGCCGATCAGATCATGGAAGATGTAATTCATGGCTCTTTGGTATGTGGCGCCGGCATTCTTCAGTCCAAACGTCATGACTACATATTCAAACAACCCCACCGAACCTGGGACTCTGAACGCAGTCTTGTGTATATCCTCCGGAGCCATAAAAATTTGGTTGTAACCGGCATTGCCGTCCATGAAGCTCAAGATCTTATGACCAGCAGCTGCATTGATCAGTGTCTCTGCTACCGGCATCGGATACTCATCCTTTGGAGTAGCTCTATTGAGATCCCAAAAATCTATGGCAACACGCCAGCGGCCATCCTTTTTCTCTACAGGTACGATACTAGAAATCCACTCAGCATACTTGCATGGCCTGATTAACCTAGCTGTCAACATTTTCTCGATCTCTTTCTTGACTTCTTCCAAAATTTCGGCCTTCATCTGTCGTGCTCGCTGCTGGAATGGCCGAAACCCTTTTTTAAGCGGGAGTCGATGCTCAATGATGCTCCTGTCTAACCCAGGCATCTCTGTATAGTCCCAGGCAAAGCAGTCTGGATATTCTTTCAACAAAGCTATCATCGGACCCCGCAGGTTCGGATCTAACTTCTTGCTGATAAATGTTGGTCGTGGCTTATCCCCAGGACCGATGTCAATCTCCTCTAGCTCATCAGCGGAGGTAAACCCATACCCTAGCTTTCCGTCACCTGCTAAATCGATGCTAAACACGGGGCAAACAGTTGGTGAGGATAACAAAAATAATTTGGGCCGATTGCCGGAATCGGCCCCCTTTTTGATTGCATTAGTGAAAGAAGGTTTACAACTTATTTGTGCTCCACAATGGCAGGGAATCTCCCTACTACGACTGCATGACCTGTTTGTCGTAAGATTACTGCTTTTTATTTTTTTGTGGCCGATCGCGGGGATCGGCCGTACCACTTACGATCGTGGTCTTTGCTATTCTGTCAGGCCAGTGGATAAGACCAGCCTCACCCCGTTTTTTGTAGCTTCAATGCGTTCACAGCCGTCTAGACTGACTCCAGAGATCGGCTCTTGGTCTTCTGCTTCCCAGATGTTCATGCCAGCTATGGAGATCTCGATCGAATCATCTGCCTGAATGACCTCCACTTCATCTCCATCCCACTGTATTAGGCACTGGTGCATCATGGATGGAATGCAGCAGTTAGCGTGAATCCAATCCCTCCCCAGCAAGACAGCGTAGGTGCTTTTGCTGTCAACGACGAAGAATGACGTAGGGATGGTTTTTCTGCCCACGGTCAGATCCACGTTCAGAACGCCTTGCGTTTCTGAAGTTTGGCCGTTGAAGTCGCTTAACGTGACGTTGGTTTTGATCAGATCTGCAGTGGAGCGTCCCAAACGCCGTAGCATGGAGTACGGCATTATATTAACTGCCGCTCCGGTGTCAACCAACATCTTGCGGACAGGCTGCCCATTGATATAACCTCGCAGGTACAGGGCTTTCAGATGTTTGTAGCCCTTCTCTCGTGGCTTTTCAAAGATGACCGGCCGTGGGCCGCAGTCGAACTGTGCCACTGGTAGTTCTTTGGTCCTTGGAGCGCAAAACTCTGACGGAAGTATGAACACCATGTTTGTGCCAGCCGATGTCTTTGCATCGGCTTTTATTGGTTTGGGGCGCCACTCCTTCCTTTTCGGACGAGCCTCCGTTTCCAAGGTTTGCCGAATTTTCACGGCCAGATCGGGCCGTGCTTTCCTTAAAGGGTGGAGGTACTGTGCTTCGGCTTCCTCCAGGTTACGCAGTCGCTGAACTCTACGCTTTTGGGTGTGCCTGAGTCCATCGGGACACCACCTTGGCCGGTGATATCTGTCTTCTTCTTCTTCACCCTTTGGTTCCTCGAGATCTTTTGCTCGAGATGACTTCCCTTGTTTGTTCTGAGGCGGGAGAGGCCCTAGACGCTTGAACACTGAAACTGGACCTGTGTCCTCCTTCTGCTGTCCACATTCCGGGCAGTTGTCGATTGTAGGCAATCGGCTCATTCCCGCGTCCCAACAATACTTGAAGAAAGGACAATCCCAATGTTTATCCACGCCTTCTTTTTCCTTCGACTTTTCACTAGCGAGGTGCTCATATCCTTCATCATCTCTATCGTGCCGGCGAAGTCGGTCATACTGACGCTCATACTTGTTAAGGAGATGCGTGGAGTGTGGCTTCTGATATCGCACGCTTCTCACTTGCTCCTCGGTTAAATACCGCCTGTCATCATAACAGGGCCGGTCGCGTGGACCAACCTCCTCTCTTTCTTTGCCCCGAGAGCGACCGCCTTCCTCCTTATATGAGCCATGGTGGTACACAGGCCCTGTCATATTAACATCGAACGAGAAATCTAACTGACGCCTCGTGGAGTGGCTGTGTTCTACCATGTTGACGCCGGGAAACGGGTTTGTGTCTACTTTCATGGCGAACTGCCCAAGGATCAGACGGCCCTGTTCTATCGCCGTTTGGATCTGGCGACGTAGCTCTTTGCAATCATTGGTGGTGTGGGTGAATGAGTGATGCCACTTGCAGTATGGTCTCCCGTTTATTTCTTGAGCCGTAGGGATTTTATGGCCTTCGGGTAACTTCAGCTGCTTTTCTTTCAGTAGTAAATCGAATATCTGCTCAGCTTTGCTTACATCGAAGTCGAATCCTTTTGCAGGCCCTTGCTGTTTTACCCATTTGCAGGACACAGGATCTGCCCCCCCGAGCCCATTCAGCCACGGCCACCTCCTGGTCTTGTACGGGATCCTCTTCTTCTGTATCGACCAGGCCTATCGGACGTTTGAACTTGTCTTGGTACAACTCAGGGTGGCGCTGTTCATACATTGTCAGTTTCTGGGCCATGTGCGCCAATGAATTGTATTCTACTTGGAAAGCCAGATCCTTGATAGGTGCTGAGAGACCCAACACTGCCAGCTCGACTGCTTCTTTCTCAGTCAAACGAGCCGAATAACATCGGTTCTTGACAGTCCTGAAACGCTGAATGTACTCAGCTACCGTTTCTCCCCGCTTTTGCCGCACCTGCGCCAGATCTGCAATGCCAGCCTCGGTAGCTTCTGAATGATACTGAACGTGGAACTGCTCTTCTAGTTGCTTCCAGGTATGGATCGAATCCGGCGGCAACGAGGTGTACCACCCAAAAGCTGGTCCTGTCAGAGATTGCGCAAAGAACCTTACGCGTAACTGATCCGATGCTGAAATCATGCCTAACTGTGCCAGGTATCGGCTCACATGCTCGATCGAGCTCGACCCTTCTGATCCGCTAAACCTTGAGAACTCAGGGAGCCGATACTTGGGTGGCAGCGGAATCAGATCAAACTCGTTGGGGTACGGCTTGGAATAGCCGATTGTCCTTCTCTTCGGCACGAAGCCGAACTGGTCTCTCAAGATAGTACGGATTTGCTCCACCGTTTGAGCTGCAGGGGCTAAATTCTCATGACTCGTTCCGGTGGCATACTTGGCTAGCCATGCCTGTTTATCAGCGTCCATCCCAGAGATCCCTGCTCCAGAGATACCTGCTCCCGAAGCCCCTGCTCCAGAAACTCCTGCCCCAGCAATCCCTGCGGTTGCAATCTGGTTCGTGCGCGTCAGGCTATTGCAGTCCGGCACGTAGGTGCACACATATCCATGTGGGATTTCTTTAGGTGGTTCAAACAGGAATTGGCAATCGCCAGGGTCACCTCCAACCTTGTAGACGACGTACGCCGGTGCCCCTGGTGGCTCTGGAGCCGCAAGCGTGAATGGCAGTTGTGGCCTGGTCTGGAGTGGTCTTTCTCCCTGGTGAGTCCCTAGAGTAGGTCCCGACGGAGAGTACTGATGTTTCATGATCTCCTGAACTACGCGAACCGCGACGCGCTCGAAAGCGTTCACTAGGCTCTCAGAATGGCGATGAAGAGAATGAGCCACCATGTAATTGACTTCCTGCCTCAGAGCTCTGGTGCGCTCCTCTGAAGGAACAGACAGATCCACCTCATCAAGAGCACCTTCGGGTGAGAACCCTTTCCACCTGATGCCATGCTTACGGGTCCTCTCAAAAGAGCCGATGAGATCGGCTTCGAAGAGAGCTTTGATATCATCATACTTCGCCTTGTGCTCCTCAGGCAGATCGTCGTACGTGACCGGCCTGTCCCCCATTGCAGCGTCGGATGTTGACGCAGATGCTGTTGAGTGTCCCACCGGGCATGCCAGAATGTGTTGCATGTCAAAACCCACCGGCGAGCAGCGACGAGCAACACGAAGAGCCGGGAGGCTCCCAGAACTGCTGGTGGGCCCTGGTCCCTCGGGCAACGGCCCGCAAAACTCCGGCACACGTCCCGGCTGGTGCAAGGGCGTGCCACCTGACCTATACCTGGTCAGGAAAGTGATGGGTTGCTTCGATTAGTTTCCTGCATGGCAAACAAACATACGTAAAATTCGATCCGCGACCGGCTCCCAGGTTTCCCTGTGAATCGGCTCTTAGAGCCGATTATCCCATGGTTCTGCATTAGATCTACGATAACATGGGGTTTTGCTTCATCAATACAAGTTAAATCGATCTACGACAGTTCAACGTTTTCACCACATAGTTGGAACATCCTACACGTAATTGAGCCTGGTAGATACAAAAGATGATAGAAAACTAACCCTAGAGAAGGCCTAACAACCGACGTAAAGTCAATTCCCGGAACAACTCCTCTCGAATTGGCAAACCATATCCTTACATACTACTGGATCGTTCAACTCGTTTGCAAGGCCTGACCATGTGGATATCAAACTAAACCTTGGAAAACAAGGCATAACTATAACAGATCAAGTCAACTAAATAAAGATCAAGCAAGATGCTACCCTTACACCCAAAAAAGGTGCAAAGGCAGCGGGATAAATAAAGGCAGCATAACTAAGCAATCATAACAAAAAAGTACCGATGCTAGCCCAAACAGATCTATGATAACAGTATTACTCGCCATCAACAAGGCTTCAGCACGAGTAACACTAAATAACGCATAAGCATGTACTGCCTAGATCGCAAGATGCGATCTAGGCAGCATGACACTTACCCGAGAAAAAACCCTAGAAACAAGGGGTGGCGATGCGCCGAGATTGTGTTTGTTGTGAACGTGATCGTCCTCCTTTTCTCAATAATCTTAGGTACATATTTATAGTCCGGAGACTTTCTATCTTTGGAATAACCCTAACAACTCTATCTCTTACTTAAACCGAAACGTAACCTACTACAATATACAGATACACGGGCAATTTAGCCCAAATCCACGCACAAGGCCGATCCAGCAATACGTTGTATATATGTATCCTCCAAGCCCATCTTGATTACGGCCCATCTCCTCCTTTGGCCAAAATGTGGCGATAACAGTACCTCAAGATATTGAGATGGAGCTTGATAAGATACATGGTTGACCTATATAAAGAGTGAAGAGTGATTTCAAGTTGGTCAACACATGAAGCATAAAGAATGTACCACATGATCTTGTGGTATGGTAAGCCTTGTCAATTATGCATCATGAACTAACCCATTATATATGTTTCTTTGTATTTTCTATATAGGATAGGTATCTTTCCATGGGTATGCTTCAAAAGTGAAGATCTTATATAGCCCATGAGAGGATGACATCAAGTGGTGATCGTCATCAAGGTTGAGAAGGGCAAGTTCAAGATAAACATCTCGAGAAGATCATTTGCTTGAAGCTTGTCATCCATAGTGGTGATAATGGACATGTGAAGACATTTATTAATGAAGCTATCCAATAGTGGTGTATGGGGGAGCAAATTAGGAGTCTTCACGAAGCAACAATGATCAAGTGATGCATTCCGTCTTGGATGGAGATTGAAGTGTTGTCATCAAGATCAAGCGGGATGCGCAAGGCAAAGGTATGGACTTGCTATGGCCATGCTAGGTTTTCCTTTTACCGGTCTCAAGGTGGTTGTTGGGAGACCGGGTTATAGAATACATAGCCGCACTATTAAGAGGGGCTTTCGGTTGGGTAACTTGATCACATCGTCATAGGGAGCTCAATCCTTTGCATTATTTGCATCTTCCTATTTTGTTGATTCTTGGTGTTTCTCCATGTGAGGTTTTTGAACTTGTTTCTAGCTCTTCAACAAGCCCAAGTTCATCGAAAACGGAATTCGTATGCATCTTCTATGGTGTTTTCGATTTTGAAGGTTTTATCGGTTCTTCTTATAGGGAGGCTTCTTACCTTTCTTCATTTGGTTCTATCCTCCTCTATTGGACTATGATGTTTCTCTGCACCATCTTGTAGGTCTTGTTGTCCTTGTCAAAACAAGCCCAATATCATCGAAATCGGAGTCCGGACGCAAAAGTTATCGCCGTTTTCGTGTGTCTTGTTTGGTTCCAACGGAATTCCGGCGGGAATTCCAGCGGACCGAGTCTGTGGCCGGAATTTCCGGCGATCACCGGAAATTGCCGGCAAACCGCCGAAAAATTGTTCTGTATGCTATTTCGGTTTGTATCGGAACTTTCGGTTTTGACCGGAAATTCCGGTGGCTCATCCGGCAGCGCCGGTTACGTCACCGGAACGTGTTCGCCCATCGCATCTTGCTTCCAACGGTCACCCCCCTTGAAGGGGTATAAAAGGGGGGCTTTTCCCCAAAGTTCTAAGGCTCTTGAGCATGTTTTTTACCTCCATTGTTGTGAGATCCAGGCACATGGCTTAATAGGATTGATAGGATACCCATATCAACAAGTTGCAACTTCTTTTCCGGAAGCTCATTCAAAAAGAACTCTAAGGTTAAGCGTGCTTGGCCTAGAGCAATTCTAGGATGGGTGACCGACCGGGAAGTGGGTAACCGGGTGCGCACGAGTGAGGACAAAGTGCGCAGAAAAGACTAGTGTTGGTCTGTGGGGTCAGTCTAGATATCCTATTAAGCTGCCAGGAGTGACACCCCCCGGGCCCAGGAGTGGACGGGGTGTTACAATTGTTGACCCCCTTGAGCTTTGTTCCTCTCCCTTCCCTCCTATGATTCTTGCATCTTTTTGAGGGCTTTGGAAGAGGAGATCTAGATCTACAATTCCCACCAATCAATTCCTCCTCTAAGTAAGGGGAACCCATTAGATCTAGATTTTGGAGTCATTTATTGGTTTCCACCATTGTTCTTCCTCTCTAATTTCTCCCTAGCATTTGTTGCTTTGGTGGGATTTGAGAGTGCAGGATTTGAGCACCCTTGGTGTTCTTGCTTTGTATTCTTCCATAAGTGTTGAGCTCTCCATTGCGATTTGTTCGAGTGAGAGCCCGTGAGCTTGTTACTCTTGGAGGGTGACCTCCTAGTTGGCTTGGCGGTTGGTACCGCGGTGTCCTCTTCGTCGAAGATTGTGAAGAGACCCGGACTTCTCCTTCGTGGAGCTTGTGAAGTGGTTGTGGAGCTTGCCATCTCCGGAGTGGAGGAAAATCTAGCCATAAGGATATTTGTATTTTTTTTATTAAAACACTTTGACTATTTGCTAAGATTTTCCAAAAATAAGAAAATGAAAATACTAAGGTTTAACTTTCAAATTTTAGTTTGATTTTTCTAAGTTTTAGGTATGTTTTAGAAGGGCCCCGATGTGACGTAAGTTTGGCATTCGTTAGAAGGCTCCCCTTCCCAAATCGCGAATTGGTCCACATCTCATATAAATTGAGAATAGGCGTGACCGGATTCTAAAAATCTCCTCTCTCAATGCCATACAATAATATTTACAAAACCAATGCCACAACACCAAAAGAGGGTCATAATTGAGAGGTGCACAGACAAAAACACATTCTAAAGGGATCTTCACCGGCAAACTAATGGGTGAGAAACCACACCACAAAAAAACCATGCATAAGTTGATATAGAAAATGAGGCCCATCAATTACCTCAATGGAAACACACAGTATAAAGAGAGAGCATAACTCACCCTAAAGCAGAAAGCCGAAAATGAAACCCTCACATGCATACCATTGCAAGGCGGGATATGTTGGAGATATGCCCTAGAGGCAATAATAAATGTAGTTATTATTATATCTTTGTTTTTATGATAAATGTTTACATTCATGCTATAACAGTATTAACCAGAAACATTAATACTTGTGTGATTTGTAAACTAAATTAGAGTCCCTAGTAAAGCCTCTTCAAAATACTAGTTGTTGATTAATAGATGATCATGGTTTCTTGATCATGAACATTTGAGATGTTGTTAATAACAAGATCATATCATTAGGAGAATGGTATGGTGGACATACTCCTATAGATAAGCGTAGCATAAAGATCAAGTCATTTTAATAGTTCAATTGCTATAAGCTTTCTGATACATAGTAACCTAATTCCTTCGACCATGAGATCATGTTAATCACCATCACCGGAAGGATGCTTTGATGACATCAAATACCACACCGTAACTGGGTGGCTATAAAGGTGGCATTGAGTGTTCGGAAAGTATGGGTTGAGGCACATGGATCAAGAGTGGGATTTGTCCATCCATATGACGGATAGATATACTCTGGGCCCTCTCGGTGGAATGTCATCCAATTGGCTTGCAAGCATGTGACTGGCTCACAAGGGATCACATACCACGGGAACGAGAAAAGAGTACTTATCAGTAACGAGGTTGAACTAGGTATGCAGAGATACCGACGATCAAAACCTCGGATAAGTAAACTATCGTGAGACAAAGGGAAATTGGTATCGTATGTAAGTGGTTCGTTCGATCGCAAAGTAATCGTAGAAATATGTGGGAGCCATATGAATTTCCAGATTCCTCTATTGGTTATTGATCGGAGAAGTGTCTCGATCATGTCCACATAATTCACGAACCGTAGGGAGACACACTTAAGGATTCGATGTTGTTGAATAGTTATGGAATGATGAGTAAGAGACCGAATGTTGTTCGGAGTCTCGGATGGAATCCAGGATATCACGAGGATATCCAGAATGGTCCGGAGAATAAGATTCATATAAGGAAAGTCCTGTTTCGGAGTTGGGGAATGATTCCGGTGTTTTCACCGGGAATGTTCTAGAAGGGTCCGGAAGGTCTGGCACTCCGGAGGGGAAGGGTACATGAATGTGTCATGACAATGTGGAATGGTTGCATCATGTACTAGGTAACATGGCTGGGCAAAATAAAGGAAGAAATCAAATCCTAGTTTGAAAGTCAAACGCCAATTTGAAAAAGTCAAACGGCAAGTTTGCTTGGTGGAGGGAGAGTAGGAAACCTACTTGGGGAGGAGTTCCTCTCCCTCCACCCACCGTCCAAGGAGGACGACTTGGGGAAGGACTCCCTCCTCCCAAGCCGCACCCTCCCACCTATATAAGGAGGGGCAGGGCTGCCCCTCTTCCCTACACCCAACTCACCCAAAACCCTAACCCTAGCCGCCGGCCACCTCCAAGTCGCCGCCGCCCCTAGGGTTTCTCCAAGTCGCCGACTTGGGGCTTCCCCAAGCCCTAGCCGCCGGCCAAGCTCCCTCTCTTGGTACCCTCTAAACCCTAGATCACCAAGGCCTCTCTCATAGTCCACCATACTCGCTCCGGCTTAAGGCGAAGCCCTGCGAGATCTCCCCTCTACTTCCGGTACCACGCCGTCGTGCTGCCGGAATCGCGAGGAGAGTGCTACAACCTCCGCTGCCTGCTGGAACAAGGGAGAGGAAGGTCTTCATCGAGTACCAAACGTGTGAACGAATGCGGAAGCGCTGTCGGAACGCAGCGCCGGAAGGATCGTCTACACGATCTTGAGATCGGCAAGAGTACGACTACATCACCCACGAGAATCTGCTCTCGTTAACCGCTTTGGAAAATTCGAGGGTGAGTTCCTCTATCGACTCGTTGCTACAATCTAGTAGATAGATCTTGGCTTGTTTATTTGCATGCGGTAGAAATTTTTTGTTTTCCATGCTACGAACCCCTACAGGATACCCCAAATCCACAAGATGTTGGTCGCGTAGCCAGTCGTTCGAAGCCAGATAAAGACCTGATGTGTCGATGAAGAGAGTGAAGCACAATTATTGCAACCAGCACTAATGTTCATGCCATGATAGGGACATTGGTGGTCTAAGAAAACCCCTGAAAAGGGACCTCAAACCTACACTAAACTATGGTGACAAGCCAAGAAATGAGGCATACCCTATCGCACGATGCCAATGAGTACACGAGAGGCAAGTGAGATTGAATCAAGAGATTATGAGGCTCTATAGGTGGCAGCTAGATTGTCCATCTTGCAGATACCTTGAAACTTGGTAGTTCTAGAAAACTAAAAGAAACTAATTGGTTGTTGTTTGGTTAAACTAGATCTCGGCTTATGCAAAAATGATCTAGAAGATCCTAGCCCTAGCTCCGAGAGCCACAAAGATACATATCAGAGTGATAGGGCAAGCCAAATATAAGTTAATTCACATAGAAGTGGTTTATAAGGGTATGAGTAAGTATCAAGGGAAATCATCTTATAGTGAAGACCCTATGGAAACCTTGTTAAGAAACCTTAGTGGGAACCATATGCATAAGTTCTAGAAAAACATAAAAAGTAAGTGTAAATTAGGTAGTCTTTTATATACACGTAAAAACTTCAACTTCGGACTTGTTGTATTTGGAAAAGAGATTTTTTGTATGAACAGTAAAATGGTCACCATCATTCATTTCTTTGTGTTGCATTGTGTGTTTGAGTTCGATTATAAAATCTTAGCATATATATTCACAAAACATCATATCTTTAATTTATATAAGTTCTTGTAGAATTATTTGGAAATATCTATGCGTGTGTTGGTCTCCACGAAGATTTACAACAAGACTTATTTCCACACGCAAAATATCCGGTACATGAGAGATTATTTCATACACCTAAGAAACATTGCTTCCTATACCATAATATTTCAAACTCCCATGTGTTTTATTCTACACGATATCCTTGAAACCCAGGTTGATGCCACGTGTATCTTACTACAAGTGAGAAGTTTTTGTCGTGGAAGACGTGGCGATATTCCGTCTTATATACTGACTTCGTCAATGTTGAAGAATTGTAACTCCCGTGTCTAGAAATTATGTGACTATGCATAGTGTTGTGAGAGCATTCACATTATACTTTTTTTGCGAGCATTCAAATTATATGAAGATCCAAATACACAAGATGTTGGTCTCGTAGCCTATCGTTCGAAGCCATATGAAGACCTGAGCGTGGAGCACAATCATTGCAACCAACACTAATGTTCTTGCCATGAAAGGGACATCGGTGGTCTAGGGAAACCCCTGAAAAAGGACCTCAAACCTATACTAAACTATGGTGAGAAGCCAAGAAATGAGGTGCCAATGAGTACACGAGAGGCAAGTGAGATTGAATTAAGAGATTATGAGGCTCTATAGGTGGCAGCTAGGTTGTCCGTCCTGCGAATACCTTGAAACTTGGTACTTCCAAAATACTAAAAGAAACTATGTGGTTGTTGTTTGGTTAAACTAGCTCCCGGCTTATGCAAACATGCCATGAGAAATAATCTTTAATTATCTAGAAGATCCTCAAAGATACATATCAGAGTCATAGGCCAAGCCAGATATAAGTTAATTCGCATAGAAGTGGCTTCTAAGGGTATGAGTACGTATCAAGGGAAATCATCTTATAGTGAAGATCCTATTGAAACCCTGTTAAAAAACCTTAGTGAGAACCATTTGCATGAGTTCTAGAAAAAGCATAAAAAGTAAGTTTAAATTAGGTATTCTTTTATATACATGTAAAACTTCAAGTTCAAACTTATTGCATTTGGAAGTTAAGAAAGAAAGTTTTGTATGAACAATAAAATGGTTACCGTTATTTCTTTGTGTTTCATTGTATCGTTAAATGTTTTTAGTTCGGTTATAAAATCTTAGCATATATATTCACAGAACATCATAGTTTTAATATATATATATAAATTTCTTGCAGAGTTATTTAGAAATATCTATGCGTGTGTTGGTCTCCACGATATTTCACAGCGAGAGTAATTTCCACCGGTAAAATATCCGTTAGGTGAGAGATTATTTCATACACCTAAGAAACATTGCTTTATATACTAGTATAAGATTTCAAGCTCCCATGCGTTTTATCCTACGTGATATCCTTAAAACACAGGTTTATGCCATGTGTATCTTACTAAAAGTGAGATGTTTTCTCCGTGGAAGACGTCAAGACGGTATTCCGTCCTATATAGTGACTTCGTCAATGTTGAAGCTACGTAACTCCTGTGCTTAGACATTATGTGATTGTATGCATAGTGGTGTGTGTGCGAGCATTCACCGGAAAATCCTTTTGGCTCCCAAGCTCCAATGCTTCCTGCTTATTAAAAAAATAAAAAAATAAACTACACTTATAAGTTTCAAAACATCATGAACAAAATCTTAAAAGTTGCTAATGATGTATCCAACAAACCTGCAACTCTCAATTCAAAGTGCTTCGTATTCCAAGCTATACAAAAATGACAAAGTGTAACTTTTTTGTGTGATTCAAAATCACTATACTATAGATCTACAATTTTTTTCATTTTTTGTGTAGCTCAAAATACACATCCTGAGATTTTGCATGTTTGTGGTATAAATCACGGGCTGCATCCTGATTTTATTTTTAGAATTTTTTTGAAACTCAAAATTATGATTTTTTTTGAATTTGTTTTTTTTAAGCGGGATCACTGGTGCCAATGTGCACCAAATCTCCACTTGAGCATTCACATTATACTAAGAAAAAATAAAATAAATAAGTGAGTGGGTCGTCGGTCCAACAAAAACAAACACACACTACTGCTATCATTATCCTCCGGCTTTACCCAAACCAAGCAAGTTCCACAAGGCCTCTCGCTATCTCGACCATCCAAGGCTTCGAGATGATGAAACGGACAGGCGTGTCATCCTCAGAGCTTACGTGCATGCCTCCGCCTCTTCTCATTTCACCAGCTCCGAATCATTGCTAGCTGCACCTCACCACCGACGGGAGCAATGCGCTCTCCTCTTACAGCCGTTGGTTGTTGTTGGCTCACCGGTAAGAGAAACGGCAGCAAAAATTACCAAGATGCGGGCAGATTTCGGGGAGCTCAACAACCGGATATCCATGACCGCCGTCGCACATGACCACGCCACAAGATAGCTGCACAAATTCCATTTTCTGATGAAGGGAGAGATCGCGTTGGAAGGAGGGAGGCTTCAGTTTCTTCCCCAATAGATAGATAGTTTTGGGGGCCAAAACCAGGTCCCCGTCGATCGCCCAATACTGTGTTGCCTTGTGTGCGCAAGAAACAGGGCTGATATTATTGGGACAGCGACAGTGTTCCTTTGGAACAACGGATGGATGGGCAGGGTCCAAGGTTGGTGTGCTGTCCATCTGCAGATTTGGATTAAAGAAAAAGAAAAGAGCTAATCATCATCTCATAGCCCCCTCCCACCCCTAGGCGCCTAGCTAGCTAGCTAGACCTGCATAAGCAAACATGATTCTTCTTCACCCCTTGTGTATGTATACTGTAATCTGGAAAGAAGGGACTTTGGCACCTAAAAATGGCATGATTTCAGTAACAGCCAGCCACGGATATTTCGATGCTCGGACCGCGACGGGTGGACAGCAACAGTGATTTTTAGCCCGATAATGATGTTGTGCACTTGTGCGTCAGAAGATTAACTCGGAAGCTTGTTATTTCAGACCAGAACCTTTCATGATTTTGCCTGTGCATTGCGACAATTCATTTTAGGTTACCTCTCACTCACTGAAGCACTTATTGGTGTGCACCACACTGTGCCAGTAAAGATAAAAGGGGGAAGGGGTCCCAGGATTCTAATATCTCTCTTCTACTGGAGTACTTAGAGCATCTCCACTCGTTGGCGAACCCAGGCCAAAAACCGGACCAATTTTTGGCCGGACGAAACGCGTTTTTGGCCTGGGTACGCTCAGTTTCCCACTTGCATACCCAGGCCGAGTTCCTAAGTTCGGCTAAATTCAGTTAAACTTGACGAAATATGGCGAATATAGGCGGATTTTATTAAGTAGGGCCAGGACGCACATAGTACATCGGATATCATAACTAGGAAAAGGCCGCCGCCGTGGTCGACGTCGGGCCGACGCCGGGCCGCAACTACAGGCCGAGGCGGGGGTGTTGCCGGTCTGGATGTGCGCCATGACGCCGGCGAGAGTCCGTCCTGGAATGCTCCACCAGCGGCGGCGGTAAGCCGCATTGTGACGCGGCGGCGACGGCGAGCCCGGCGGTCCGTCGTGTCAGGTGAGTTCCTCGAGGCGTCTGTCGGCGAAGAACTGCCTCCAGAAGACCAGGTTGCCAGGATCCTCGACGAGATCCGGGTCTTGCATGGCGGCGATAGCCGCCTGGATCTCTCCGGCGAAGTCGGGGTCTTGCATGGCGGCAGCCGCCTGGATCTCTCCGACGAGGTCCTCTCCGGTCGGCACCGGCGGAACAAGAATCCCGTCGGCACTGAGTTGCCGGCCTAAGGGGAGACGAGTGTCTGGCGGTGCCGTATAGCGCGCCACGCGAAGCAGTCAGGCTTCCCACGGCGACATCGTGCGTCGGCCCTCGGCCATGGCTTCTCGACAGAGTTGAGGAGGAAAAAAGGTGCGAACGTCCGAAGTTCGTCGGAGTTGGGGGTGGTGTGAGAGACTGTGAAGAGAGACGGCGAGATGTACGCCTTTTATAGGCGGAGTTCGGCGTCGAGGGCGGGAGGGGTGTAGCGGCGAGGGCGGGAAAAGGAAAACGGCGGGAAGGATGGTGGCAACTCGGCTTCTGTCGCTGACAGGCTGGTCCACTCGGCCAATTCACTTCATCCGACGTCTCCAGGGCATACCCGAGATCCTAGGTTCGGCCTAGATAATCCGGACCAGAGTTGACTCAAATCCGACCAAAAACAGGTCCCTGGATACACAACTGAGCGATTTTCGGCATCAAGACAAGATTTCGGCGTCCGGATCGACGTGCTAGCCGAGTGGAGATGCTCTTATCATCGGTGGTGTGCATGGTATGAGCTTGATAATGACATAAGATAAAGAAAACTCACCCGAAAAGAGGTACCAGTGCACGCTAACCAAGTTGTCTTGCTCGCCCCCACAATAAAGTCGGGCGGACAAATGGAAATGCCTGGTGGAAATCTGAGAATGGGACATGTGTCCGAGATCTCTTATGGACGTTTCTGTTCAAGCTGGAAGTCACAAATGGAAATGACCTAAATTCTGATGTGACACAAAATAGAAATACTGGAACGAACATTCTCGCCACAGCAGGTGTAAACAGTAAAATAAATCATGAAAACCTAGTGTGTACAACATTGCTCGGAGGATATAAACTACAGCCACAGTTGCTTCATAAGAACACAGAAGCTCCTTCTAGTAATTGTGGTAAATAACAGTAGTAAACATGCATTATTTGTGCTGCAACAGAATTGCACGGTGAAGCCCTCAACCGGATTGAACGTCCAGAAAGAGTCAGCAGCTCATCAACCAAAACAAAAGCATGTGAAGCCCTCAGACCAGACTGAATGCCGCTGCTGGTTAGCCACTCAGATGGAGGGTACAATTCATGAACATCAATTTTCTGCTCTTCTAAATTATAAGCGGGCTGTTTCTGATGCTTCACTTCTCAAGATCATCCGCTCCAGCCGAACTGGGATGTAATTAGAACAAAACCATCAGTAAACATACATGCAGACAGTTAAAAAAAAGTAAGACAATAACACCAATTGCCAAGCTTCAATTGTTTTCCATATTTAACGACTATTTGCTATCTTGAAGTAGATAAGATCATCTCCAGTGCTCCACTCAGGACAGTCCACTATAAATCCATGTAGGACAGAGATACCACGGTAGCAAAGAAAGTAGGAAATGAAAGGTCTTAATGAGGATCCCACTAAATAATTCAATTTCACATAGGAAGCCCACAAATCCCAAGTCAACCACACTACATTAACTCTGTAAGCAGAGTGCTAATATATGCTTCATTCTGAAACAGACTGGAACACAGGCAACAGAAAAGGAGCAAGACTTGATAATATTATCTAACAAAGAGTACATAAGAGTAGTCTTGTGGAAGGAAGAGGCTTTCTAATGTTGCATAAACAGTTAACCAATTTTACTAGCCTTATGTACTTGACTGTAGACTTGTGTGTTATACCGTTATCCAGTCCTAACAAATAGTGTATCGAGAATTCTTGGTATTACTAAGTACGAGAACTTGTTTTCATTAAATTTCAATTACTAAAAAAGGATGCCCATGATTCTTGGAATTACTTGGTACTCTTACTATCTATCTTTCACAACAAATCAGTTTAAATATGAGCAAAATGTCACATATCACACAACTGTAACTTCACCTGACTTCAACTGTTTCGATACATTAAAGAAAGTTAAGAAACAAACATGATTAGTTCCTTTATGCTCTTTGCTTTGCTCCAAACCTTAGATTCCACAAATCTTGAAGCACTAATGCACTATTGTTCAGCCTGTAGGTGGGATCGGGCAGCCCACGGCGCCGCCAGCCCATCCCACCTGTTTCTGCTAAATGGACACCCATTTAGCGAACTAATATCACAGACACGGGCTGCTCGCTACCGCCGCCACGCCCACGCTGCATCGGGACGCCCTCTTTCCCCTCGATGGAGGCAGACGCCATGCCCCGAGGACTCATTCCCCCGCTCGCCCCCTTCCTTCCCCCGCTCAACCCCCTCCTTGCCCTCGCATTCCAAGCCGCATGGCCAGCACCGCGCCACCCCAGATCATCGCCCATCGGCCCATTTCCCCCGTCTGCGGCGACATCACATCTAGACCCTCTCCCACGGAGCAAGGAGGCCAGGAGTCCAGGGATTTGGGGCAGGATCCAGCGGGTAGCATCTCTGTGGGGCAGGACCCAGTGGCTTCGTCCAAGAAGGGGAAGGTAAATCGCCCTCTCCCTCCTGCTTAAATTCAATCAGATAGTGTGCAGTGTGGACTGTAGCGTGACGCTAAATTCAATCGGTGTTTGGAAGGATCCATGTAGACTGTAGCGTCAAATACTGATTTTTTTAGCAGAATCTTGCTAAAAAGTTGATGGAATGTTTGGTCTGATGGAACGTTACTTAAAAGGGGTCAGTTCTGAAACCGAAGCTGTATGGAAAAAGGGGTCAGTTTTCCCTAATGTTTGCAGAACAGCTCTAGAAAACAACTTGCAAAAATGTTCTGATCCAGAGTATCCGAGTCATGCTAGCTTCAGATTTTGGTCTTCGATTCTGAATAAATGTAGCTGTAGTGCTGTAGTTTCAGATATGTGGGTGGGAAACCAAAAGACACTAGCCAAAAAAACTCATCCAACTTACGTGTAAAACTCTGATGGTTTTTTAGAGGCTTGACAGCAAACTCATGTGTAGATATGTTTCTCTAATATATGATGGTTAATTAACGATGTGAAGTGAACCAGTAGTGAGCATCTGAACCTGAGCATCTCAAACTCTCTAGATGCATGAGCATATTTTGTACATAAGCAGAACTAAATGGTTCTGCACCTGAACCTGAACTAGTACAAGCCTATTTGTTCATAACTTTAGTATGAATCAAATCTTACTTACATGTTCAATACTTACTCTAGTCTGGTAATCAAAATGATGGTTCGTTCATCATGTAACTCCACCATGTAAGCTCTCTCTTTCTGTGTTGTTATCTCAAGTTATTTACCATTTCTCTTCTTTCTCTGAATTTTTCGAGGTGAAAGAGTCATTTCTCGGGGTGCAGCTCTGTGAAAGAGTCATTGCTCTGAACAGGTACTGAACTGAACGACGATTATTCAGAAATCAAGCAGAAATCATGTTAAGAGTGCAGCTCTGTGAAAGAGTCCAAGCAGAAATCATGTTAAGTGGAATTAATTCACTTCAACGACAACAGAAATAATTCAAGACTCCTAACTGATGTATGAGGTGAGCCTATAAACCACACACTGCTATATCATACTATGACTGTTAAGATAACCCCTTTGTAATGCAATCTTCTCTACTCCCTTGCAGTTGATATTCAGGAGGCCTACTGAAATTGGTAGCCTGCCAACGATAGAGACCTACAATTCCCTTGCAAATGTGTATGCCAAGGGTGGGCACTTCCAGGGGGGTACGGTGCTGGCGAGGAGCCGTCTATTCTCGGATGACCAACAGTGAGGCAGGGCGCAGCTTCCTCTTAGCCCTTGGCAGCCAGGCAGGGTGCAGCTTCCTCTGGCCGCGGCGGAGCGGCGGAGGCGGACGACCTCCACCTCGTCGTCGACATCCTCGTCCTCAAACAAGAAGGTGACGATCTCCTTTCTCGGCGGAGCAGCGGCGGACGGAGAGGGAGCTGAGGAGGCAGGGGAGAACGACGACGGGAGCGGCGCGCCCGTAGGAGGGAGCACGGCTAGCAGGCCGGCTGACCGCCAGGTCGAGCCTCCAAGTCTGGCGTCCGCGATCGATCTCCTGTGCGTCCACGACCTCGGACGCAGTGGGACAGCTGACGTACCAGTCGAATTTGGAATTTGATTTTGAAGCCCAAATTTCAAACGTTCTGAATGTATTAGGGATATTTTTGCAAAAAAAATGAACTGGGCAGAAGGATGGCTGCGACATCTTTTCTGGGACGGAGAGAGTATATTGATCTTTTGGATGATCGCTATTAGAAATATATGCCAGCGAGTTTGCAAAGCTAGCATGCATAGCTGCCCGGGCAGAACTTCTGGACACAGGCGTAAGGTAGAGTGAAGAAATAGCTGTCATCCAGCGTAACATGCAGAAACTAAAGTGGGTTTAGGTGGGCAAAGTAGACGCCGCGGAACCTGGACAGTTTGAATGGGCACAAACGAAACATCCCATCTAGTTTATCTGGGCACAGGTGGCAAGGAGGTGGGCCACCATGGACGCGCCCACTTACAGGGTGAACTATTGTTACTAGTGTAGTGGATGGTCAAAAATCAGGCCATAAAAGTGCTTTAAAATTGTTCTTTTCGCAGAACTGAAGCACAACAGATAACAAAAAGAAGCTAGCATGAAGGCCTGAGAAGTACTTACTTAGATACCTCAAATTCCCAGTCTTAGTCAAATTCAATTTATTATGAAATTCATGTTTAATCACCTGATAAGGAGTTAGCAATCCCACTTAAGAAACATTACCTGCTTTTGATTTAGTGCATTACCTGCTTTTGATTTAGTGCTAGTTCCATTCCAAAATATCCTTCTCAGTTCACCTAGATGAAGGTACAATTCTAATTTTCTTCTATATATTTATGAATAACTATGCTCTTCACTTTTTAGTATCTTTAAGTGGATAAAGTATAAGATACAGTTCCATATCCACGTATCAGCTACTTTATAGGACAAGATTTCAGCACGCTCCTATCAATCAAGTGCAGAGAAGGGTGCAGTGCTAGTTAAAATAGCGAAATAGAATGATGGACTAGTATCTGGAACAACAGATCCACACATGCAGAAAAAAAAAACATAAACATCATGAGTAAAAATAACATGAGTATGAAAAATACCCATAGTCTGCTCACGCCCTCATTCGCTGCCTAGGCTTCTTGACAAAGCTCATCTTGAGCTTGTACAGCCGCTTGCTCTTCAATATCTTCTTCTCCGGTAAAGTCAGCCTCTTCTTCACCACCTTCTTCTTCTTTTCTTTCACATACCTCTTGTCAACCTTATAAACTCCTTGTGTCACGGTAACCCCACGCGCAACAGCCTCCCTGAACAGTGCATTTGAACGATCCCCTAGATTATGTGTAGCCAGCTTCTCAATCAGCAAGCTATATGATTTAGTTCCAGGTGCATGCCCATATCCTTTCATCATCCGGAAGACCTTGACAGCATGCTCAACCCTCTCGATCCCACATAAAACCTTGATGAACCCATAATATGCCTTCCTATCAAGTTTATCTCCAAACCCTGCAGACCGCATCCATGTCACCATCTCGTCCCCTTCAGAAATCCGGGCAGCCTGATACAAGCTCTTGATAAGTATTAGGTATGTGTCAGCATCTGGCGAGCATCCCCACTCACCCATTCGTCGGAACAGATTCATTGCATCCTCAGTCCTGCGAATCTTAGAGAGATTTTTTATCAGCACCCGGAATGTTCCCGCGTCACGGGGAATGCCATTGGCCTCCATGTCAATTAAGAACTTCTCCGCCTCTCCAGGCATCCTTAATGGGTCCTTCTTGCGACAGAGCCGGCAGACACAATCAAGAACTGCATTGTAGGCATCCAATCCGGGCTGGAACCCACCATTGCGCGTCTCACCGATCAACCTTAGCGCATGGTCCAGCTTACCAGCATCGGCATAACCAGATATCAGCAAAGTACAGATATTATCATCCGGGAAGATCTCATGGGCGACCTTCTTGACAGCACGCTCTGCAAGCTGTGGGAATCCCTCGGACGAGAGGGAGGACACCAGATAGGTGAGCGCCTCACGGGTGCGAAGTTGCTGAGGCAATTCGTCGAACACCTTGAGCGCGTCAGTGGCGCGCCCAGCTCTCGCGAGGTGGAAGAGGTAGGCCTCGAGTGTGGCGGGTCCGAGTGCGGACGGAAACTCCTGGACGAGGGAGCGGACGGCGGGGAAATCGCGGCGGCGGGCGAGATGGCGGACGACGAGGGCGAGTGCGCCGTCCGAGGGGTGGAGAGAGCGGCGGACAAGGAAGCGGAAGAGGTCGGCGGCGGCACGCGAGGTGGCGGGAGGGGAGAGGGAGAGTGTCTCGGCGAGGAGTGCGGTGGTGGGGCGGACGTCGGAGAAGTGGAGGTAGAAGTATGCCTCCGGGGAGGTGGCGGGGGGTGGGGTGGACGAGAGCTTGGTGACTGCCGCCGCGAGGGAGGAGGCGACGGAGGTGCTATCGATCGCGGGTATGGAGGCGGTGGAGAGGTGGCGAGTCAAGGGGGAGAGCGTGCCGGCGGTGACCGGAGAAGGTAGGAGACGGCGGAGGAGGTGGCGGCTCCACATTTTGGAGGGGAGGAGATCGAGGGAGGGAGAAGGGTTTGGGGGAGGTTTCCAGTGGCCACCCAGTTTCAGATCTAATCAGCGCCAAAAGCAGTCCCCAGTGTCGATTAGAGATGGGCAAGACTGGGCGTCCGCCGGAGGCCAGGAGCGTCCACAACCTCCGACTCCACAGCCTGACACGTGTCCTAATCCCGCAAATGCTGTGATGGTACAATTTTTTTTGACTATTGTAGCAAAAAAATAGTTCGTCTATAAAAATATAAAAAATAGACCAACTTCGCCTAAGACCTCATCTGCGACCTCGCCGGGATCATCGTAGCAAAAACGATATGCTAAATGTAGCAAAATCACTCAGCGGTTATAGCAAAAAAAAGTTCACCAAAGACCTCGGCGGAGATGACGTAGCAAAAAAATTATTCTAATAATGCAAATTCATATAACGTATGAAGCAAATACATTATACTATTGTAGTGAATCTGACTTCGCTAGAGACTCACCAAAGATTTTGTTGCATAAAATTTGCACTATTCTAGCAAAAAAAACATAGCGAATATAGCAAAACATTTGCAACCATCGTATCATAGCAGAAAAAATACTATTACAGCAAACCAAGTTTGCCAAAGAAATCGAGACTTTATAGCAAAAAAATTCTTCTAATAACGCAAATTCACGGAACGTATGAAGCAAAAAAGATTGCGCTATTGTAAGAAATCTGAGAGTGCCGGAGACATCGTAGCAAAAAAAAAAAATTTCTTCGAATGACGCAAATTCGCAGAACGGATGTAGCAAAAAGTTCTTCATATGATCCAATTTCACGGAAACTACAACGTAGCAGAAAAATTCACGGAAACTACAGTGTAGCAGAAAAATTCTTTGCTGTGAACGGGGGAGGGGGATATGAGCATTGGGCGGGCGGCAGCGTCTCCGGCGATGGGAGCTGCGGCTGCACATCGACAGGTGGAGCAGCGGTGCCTCAGCCATCGTCCTTGTGGCCGTCGAGAAGGAACACCGACGGAGGCAGCTAGTGCAGATGGGACCGGTGCGGAGGACCTCCAGGTCGGGTCGAAGTCCCCTGGGGATGCAGAGCGGCGCGGTGGAGGTCGGCTCGGCGTCGCCCCCAGGACATAGGCGGTGCGGTGGAGGTCGAGGCGGCCCTCGACACAAGGCACGGGCGCGGCTGTCCGACGGGAGGATGCTGGCCGGTGGCGGGGATGATGTGCTGGCCGGAACCAGTGGTGGCGCCGGCGTGAGAAAATTCTAGCGGGATAGAGCTTGGAGGCAGCCATGATTTACCTGTGCCCGTGCGTGTGTCGAAGGGATAGAGAAGGGGATAAAGGAGCGGTGGAGGAAGGCTGTGGAGGAGATAAGGTTGAACAGGTGGGCCTACTCCTTTGTTGACTTTTTTTCACGGCACCAAGAGGACGCGTGGCGATCGTACAAGCCGGAGGACGCGAGGACGCATAGCCTCCGGGTGAACAGCAGCATTGTCCATTAGAGATCCGACGGTCAGCATGGAGAGTGGAGTACCACGGTTGTTAAACAACTTCCATTCTAGTCGTGTAAATGTGAAAGAAATTTCATGCCCTTGCGACTTCCGGTTTAATCATGTAAGTTTGTACACGGCCTTCACAGATCCATTAGTAAAAACGTCTAATTCTCATGTGATAATCAAATAGAAAAAAATTAGCATGGTGGTATCATCAAACCCAGGTTTGATATTTTGATGTCTTATAAAGGTGAAATGTTTTTTTAAAGTGGGAGTCGACGTTTTCGTCAACCGCGAGGCGTCTGTGATGATTTGTCAATTTCAAGACCCTGACTCAATCTCTTTGATGGCTCATAGAGATAAGGTGTACGTGTGAAACGCCCCGGTACCCTAGGTACAACCGTCGAGGAGAGGCGATCAGGAAGAGACACCCCATCTAGGGCTCCGCACCCCTCGCTAGCGACGTCGCTGGTCCACTCCGCCTCTGGTGGCCTTAGGGCCTTGGAGGTATGGCGGACCACGGTCTCTCGCCGACGGGATGTTTTTCGTTCTTTGTGTTAGTCTGTTTTTAGTGTATTCTTCGGTTTGTTGAGGCCACGACTACGTCTTGAAGTTAAAATAAGGTTCCCCGCTCTATACTCGCTCTGGTGGTGCAGCTAGCGCTGACGACGGGCCCATGGAGTTGTTTGTCTAGCAGATCTCCTGGGATTTCGTCTGTTTCGTTTTTGTTCGTTGATTTGTTTTCAGGTCAGTCTCTTCTAATTTATGATTCTAATCATTAGGGATGGTTGATGCTCTAGTGCGTTTGTTCTTTGTGGCCTTAGTGCGATGACTTCTGGTCCGTCTACTATAACAAGCTTTGCCCGGATCTAGTGACGGAGGGGCAAGGACGACGGCGCACCTTCGGCTCATAGTAGTGTTTTTAGTCGTCACTAGGTGGTTCAGTGACCTATTTATAATTTTTATTACTTTTAGGACTCTTTGTACTGTTGTTGATGATTATTAATAGATCGATGGAATTTCGCAAAAAAAAAAAAGATAGGGTGTGTGCAGTCATAGGGAAAGTGTGTGTACGCATTTGTGAGCGTCGCTTTGTTTCCCCCGTTTTGGTGATGGGTGATAACACACTTAATGCCACAAATGTTAAATAAAGTGTTAGTTTTTGTTCTTATCATCTACTACAATGAGGCTCCCCCGATGTGTATATTATTTGAATTTGCTTTTGGGATGCAAATGCAAGTCACATGAAGTGTGAAAGCTCATTGTACGTGATATAGAAATGTAAGCATAGAGAGCAAGTGTGACGAAAGAAAAGAAAATGCTACGCTGAGTCCATTATTAGATCCGAGAGAGTACGAAAAATGCAAAGATCTATGTTCTTCATGGCGTACAGAACTTACAACATCATCTTTATGCAGGTGCCATACGACATTCTGATATAACCGGAGCCAATATACGGGATATAAGAAAGGTTCTTCTTTAGTTCTGTGGCCTATTGTTCTTCTGTAGTTCTGTGGCCTATGAATACTTTCAATTGGTGTGGGTACAAGGAATTTTAGCCGTGAATAACAATTTTCTTTAATTTGTATTTGCTAGCAAAATAGATATAGGCAAGAAAGTTTACAAATGAGATGGCTGTAAGACACCAGTAGAAGTAGTCAAGATGCCCTTTGTTCAGATCATCAGGTATCCATCCAGGGTTATGCCATACCCTTGTCACCCCTGCAACAAGGGTGATCATTGCTGAGCTCAAGTAGTTGCCGACAGCTACAGTGAGCAACGCCAACGCTGTCAGCATGCTCTTCATGGAGTCTGGCGCCTGACCATGGAAGAACTCCAGTTGAGTGATTATGGCGAAGCACTCTGCCCCCGCAATAACGAAGTACTGCGGGAGCTGCCACACAATGCTTAATTGCTCACCATGCTGGACACTCTGTAGCCTCTTCATTTCTAGAAGAGCAGCCATTGCCATGGCAAAGATCATCAGAAAACGACCTATCCCGATCCTCTGCAACTGCGTTAGCTCCACTCCGCTTGCGAAGCATGTCCTGGTCACTGGCACAATGACTTTGTTCACAAGAAGAACCCAAAGCGCCACGCATATCACTTCAAAGGAATACAAGGAAGCTGGTGGAATGGAAAGCGAGCCAATCTTGGTGTTCATCACAATTCCTTGCTGAATGAAGGTAGTGTGCATTTGTGAGATCGCAGCACCAAATAATACACCAGTTGCCCATATTGGAAGCAAGCGCATTAGTATTTTCAATTCCTCGACTTGAGTTATTGTACAGATCCTCCATGAATTTTGACAACTGCTATTGTCCAAGCGCAGATCAGAAATAACAGCCGCCTTGTCTAAGAACCTGAGAAAAACAACAGGGTTAGAGACATTTGAACAATCGTACCAACTTCACAAAAAACACAAGATAGCAAGGGAACAGCAGTATAACATGCTGCATTGTGATAAACAAATTTCCATTGTTTAAATGTTGCTCCTATAACATTTTAGTTATTTATATCTTCTCTTCAGAAGGTTAAACGAGCTACTCCGTACACAATATGTGGACTGATAATCAATGAGTTATTATGTGGACTGATATTTCAGAAATTTATCTATTATATGTAAGAAGTGCACAACAGACAACCAAAAATAAGAAGAAAATGTAAAAAAAACGATACAGAAAAGTAAAACGTGAAGCCAGTATATCTGACTTCTGTTTGCACCATGATCTACTCTAACTCTTCCAGCATTCCCTACACCGCTCCTCTAATCGCTGCCACCTTGCACCCCAAGCCTATGCACGCTGCAGCTGTTGCCCTCCTCTCGCTTCTCTGCCGTCTGCCACGATCAGACTTCACAGAGCACTCCCTGTCTCGCCTTCCTCTCTCTGTCCAACAAATATCCCACCCCACGGGTCAGGAAAACCTCCTCTTCTTGCTGCTGTTGCTTTATTCGCCCTATCTCAATACCCCGAGAGACTGGGAGAAACCCTTAAGCACAATGCCGATCACTGGAGCCAAACCTTACTGTCGGCAGCAGTGGACCTAAGAAGTCCCAGCAGGTGTCACTGGGCATAGGGTCCATGACCCTCTTACTAAGATGTAACTCATTAGTTCACTGTGTGACACTTCCAAGTTCCAACAGAATATTGGGGACACCCAGCCCCTAGACCACATCCTAACAAGACAGCAAGCACAGCATGGCCTACCCAGGCACCCCAGCGACGAAGTACTTAGGTAAGTAACAGCCGACTCAACATGGACATGATTACTTTCAGCTGGAGCTAAAACATGGCAAGAAGGATGAAATATACCATATATATTTTGCGAAAACGCAAAAGCCTTGCGTTTCGATTCATTGATAGGATAGGAAATATACCATATATATTATACAGTTCTCAGGATAAGTAACACAAAACAGGCAGTGCAGTACCTGAAATCATCAGTATGAGCTAGTTTTGATTCACTGTTGTGTGTATTCTTGCTAGTGGCCTCATAAAGGAGTGAGCTATCAGCAGGGATTACTAAGCTCATGTTCTTACAGGCAGCAACAATAACCTGGAAAATACTTTTCACTGGGGAACCACTGGGCTCACGCCGCCGAAATGTTGGTGTTCCGACCACAAAGCCTACCAAAGCGAGAGCTATGCACGTGGTGGCAATACCATATCCTATAGCCCAGCTCACATTTTCCTGAATCCAAACTACAATGGTTCCTGAAGTTATCACACCAAAGATGACAGAGATATAGAACAAACTGAAGAAATTCCTCCTCTTTTGCATATCTAGGCTGTTCTCATTGTTAAATTGGTCAGCACCAAGTGGAAGCAATGCAGACCTTACTCCTCCACAACCAATAGCAGCTAGATACAAACCCGAGAAGAAAATTACATTTTGAGTTCCTTCTGATGACGGGCATGGGTTCAAGTTGCATAAGGCTGCAGCAGAAGGTATAAAAGCTCCAACTGTAATGAGTACCATGCCCTGCAATACCCATATCTGTTGAAGTGTATAAGTGGATTGCACTAGCTCTTTCCATCAGTTCGGACTTTTGGTTGCGTTGGCTAGTGCATGAAGCTTGACATGGTATCATAGCTTAAGGTCTCGAGTTCGAGTCCTGGCTTTCGCAATTTATCCTAAAATTGCTGTTGACCCCTCTGTGTCCACGTATAGGCCTCTTGAGTCATACGTGAGTTTCGCGCGCTATCGCTTTCTTTCGGTTGACCCCTCTGTGTCCACGTATCCTAAACGCATTCACCAATGCACTTTTTTACGGATGGAAAACAAATAGTACCGCTACAGCAGTTCAGAACAGAACCCACGAGCAACAATGACTCTAACGAGCCAGGAATACACATAGATACAATACAAAGATGCAAATAAAATTGAAAACAAAATAGCATCTAAATACGGATCAGAATATAAATGAACCTAAAAAAACGTGAAGATAACCAAGTGACATCCATAGCTCTGCCCACGCTAAACGGAAAAGCAACCTTGCTAACATCGTCGTTTCCATATCAGCTGACGGGCCAAACTATCCACGGGAGAAAAAAAGGTCATTACTAAAGCGCGTACTGGCAAGACTTAAAATTCAGTTGTGCTTGCCTACATGGTATAGTGGAGTTAAGCGGTATTAAACAAAAAACTATAAATACGCTAAACAACTTTTGTCTATTAGAAAAGATAAAAGATACCTATTCCGAGTCAGATAGATACTAACACTGGACATAACAAAACCCGAGATTACCCCCCCGCGGAACCCACATGAGGAAGCGATCCAAGGTAACTCACACATTAGCAATTTTATGATTATTTGGTTGAGTAAACTAACTTAGTAGTCAAGTTATTATCAAGTTAATATCATTATTTAGTGTAAGTTGTTCTATGATCTAAACACGATGTTTTGATCATCCATAATCTCACACATATTTGTTCAATTATCATGTTAAGACCATTATTTAGCGTAAGTTGTTCTATGATCTAAACATGGTGTGTGCCCTAGTGTGTCCGGTCGTGGGACGTGGCCTGTGTTGGGGTGGGCTAGGGTTAGGTATTGGTCTAGGATGGTGGTCTAGGTGGGGTGAGGTGGTCCTTCTGATTGGGCTAGGCCTTGAACTTGTCGTCTTGGAGGTCTGCCTTCCCCTTTGTTTAGATAAAATATTTTTCTTTTATATTTTTCTTTTTATTTTAAAATGAATTAAAAAATAGGTTTTGGTCTATGTAGATTTTTGCAACTATGATTAATGTTGGCCTTCAAAGAAATGAATTAGTTGCAACTATGGTTCGATTTTAAAAGTTTCAGTAAAAATATGATGCAACCTTTTTTAACAATGGTGCACCTAAGAAAGTTTAAATGAAAAACAAATGCAATCATAGTATAACTAAAAACCAATTGTGACTAGATTTTCTTTACTTAGACCATTCTATAACTGACGAGGATGAATCTCATCGTCAACATCTAACAGATAAAGAGTTGATTGAGCTCTAAGATAATTCTTATGTGAATAAGAATTGGCAAAACAGTTATTTTTGTTATTGAGGTCGTTATTTTTTGAAAAATAAATATATAATAGTGCTTAATAAGGTATTGATGCTAAAATGGGTTTGGCGCATCCTGAGAAATGAAGGAGGGTTATGGTTGAGCCTAGTAAATACCGAATACATGCGGGCAACCCTCTCATGGCGTGTGATCGTCAGGAGGGATCCTAGTTTTGGTGATCCATATAGGACATCAATCATGAGATACGTCTAAGAATTACCTTCTTCATAGGTAATGGGGAGGGTACCCTATTCTGGTTGGACCCTTGGTTACGGGAATGTCCTCCTAGAGAGGAATTCCCTAGACTCTTTGCTATCAGCTCCGATCTACCATTGTCAGTAACCACTGCGGCTCGTGAGGGGGAACATTTGTTCTAAAGATCCTTTAGCGTGATGGAAACTTAGGCATGGGGTGAACTTAGGGAGAGCCTACCTGTTGGAGATATGCCCTAGAGGCAATAATAAAAGTGGTTATTATTATATCTTTGAGTTTATGATAAATGTTTACACTCATGCTATAATAGTATTAACCGGAAACATTAATACTTGTGTGATTTGTAAACTAAATTAGAGTCCTTGTTAAAGCCTCTTTATAATACTAGCTTGTTGGTTAATAGATGATCGTGGTTTCCCGATCATGAATATTGAGATGTTATTAACAACGAGATCATATCATTAGGAGAATGGTATGATGAACATACTCCTATAGATAAGTGTGGCATAAAGATCAAGCCATTTCAATAGTTCATTTGTTATAAGCTTTCTGATACATAGTAACCTAATTCCTTCGACCATGAGATCATGCTAATCACCATCACCGGAAGGATGCTTTGATGACATCAAACACCACACTGTAACTTGGTGGCTATAAAGGTGGCATTGAGTATTCGGAAAGTATGGGGTGAGGCACATGGATCAAGAGTGGGATTTGTCCATCCATATGACGGATAGATATACTTTGGGCCCTCTCGGTGGAATGTCATCCAATTAGCTTGCAAGCATGTGACTGGTTCACAAGGGATCACATATCACGGGAACAAGAAAAGAGTACTTATCGGTAACGAGGTTGAACTAGGTATGCAGAGATACCGACGATCAAAACCTCGGATAAGTAAACTATCGTGAGACAAAGGGAGATTAGTATCGTATGTAAGTGGTTTATTCGATCGCAAAGTAATCATAGAAATATGTGGGAGCCATATGAATTTCTAGATTCCTCTATTGGTTATTGATCGGAGAAGTGTCTCGCTCATGTTCGCATAATTCACGAACCGTAGGGAGACACACTTAAGAATTCGATGTTGTTTAGTAGATATGGAATGTTAGTAGGGATACCGAATGTTGTTCGGAGTCTCGGATGGGATCCAGGATATCACGAGGAGATCCGAAATGGTCCGGAGAATAAGATTCATATAAGGAAAGTCCGATTCCGGAGCTCGGGAAACATTCCGATGTTTTCATCAGAGAGGTTCTAGAAGGTTCTAGAAGGTTCACCGAACCGGAAGGGGAATGTTCCATGAATGTGTCATGGGTAAATGAAATGATTGGATCATATCCTAAGTCACTTGGTGTGGACATTTGTGAGAGAGAATTAAAGCTCTAAATTAAAAGTCAAACAGGAGGTTTGAAAAGTCAAATTGGAACAATAGTTTCCTAGTGGAAGAAGGAAAGAGTCCTTCCAACTTGGGTTTGGAAGTGTATTCAAACTCCCCTCTCTATAGGCTGCCCCCCTCTCATAAATAGAGGGGGAGGGCTGCCCCAAGACACACAAGCCCTAGCCCTCCCTATGTCGCGCCGCCGCCGCCTCGCGCCAAGCCACCTCGTCGCCGCCGCTGACACCTCCTCCTCCTCCCAGTCTTCTAAACCCTAGATCACCGAGAAACCCTAGATCCACCATAACTCGCACCGGCTTAGGCGAAGCCCTGCGGGATCTTCCCTCTACTTCCGACACCACGCTGCCGTGCTGTCGGAATCGCGAGGGGAGAACTAAAACCTCCGCTGCTTGCTGGAACAAGAGAGAGGAAGGTCTTCATCGAGTACCAAACGTGTGACCGACTATGGAAGCGCTGCCGAAATGCAGCACCGGAAGGATCGTCTACGCGATCTTGAGATCGACAAGTGTACGACTACATCACCCACGAGAATCTGCTCTCGTTAACCGCTTTGGAATCTTCGAGGGTGAGTGCTTCTATCGACTCATTGCTACAATCTAGTAGATAGATCCTGGCTTGTTTGTGTGCATGCGGTAGAATTTTTTTGTTTTCCATGCTACGAACCCCTACAGTGGTATTAGAGCCGTGTCTATATGTAGATCTGTTGCACGAGTAGAACACAATGGTCATTGTGGGCGGTGGTGCTTTTATTATCAATTGCTTTTTGTGTATTTTGCATCTTGCGGTATGATGGGATGAAGCGGCCTGGGCTAACCTTACATGACATCGTTCATGAGACTTGCTACACGCTTAACATGCAACTTGTATTGCATAAGTGGCTTTACGGGTGTCTGTCGCTCCCATCATAGTATAGATTCAATTTATAACGGGTACTTGATAGTTCAAGCATCAACGTTGTGGTTCTTGTTCGTAAGTTAGAACGACACTTATTGAAAGCCCCAAACCATGTAAAATATGCAAAGAAAATTAGAGGCGTCTAACTTTGTTTTGCAGGGGTGTGCTGTGATGTGATATGGCCATGATTGTGATTATATATGATGTATGGAATGTTCCTTATTGTAAGTTGGCAACCGGCAGGAGCCATATGGTTGTCTTTTAAATTCCGTTAAGGCCTGCGTGTCTATTCAAAGTAGTTGTAATAGTTGATGCTGGTGGACGACAACCATGAAGCGGCGCCATTGACCTTGACGCCATACCGGTGATGATGGAGATCATTTTCGTGCTTGAAGATGGAGATCGGAAGCACAAGAAGAAAGGCCATATCATATCATATATTATGAATTGCATGTGATGTTAATCCTTTTATGCATCTTGTATTGCTTAGTTCGCGGCGGTAGAATTATAAGATGATCCCTCAAGCACAAAATTTCAAGTTTTAAAGTGTTCATCCTTAGTAAGCACTGTTGCTAAAGCTCGTTGTTTCGAAGCACCACGTGATGATCGGGTGTGTTAGATTCTGCGAGCGTATACAACGTGAGCAAGCCAGATTTGCTCATGTGGAAGCTAAGGTTTGATCTTGACGAGCCTAGCATGTACAAACATGGTCTCGGAACACGGATCACCGAAAGGTAAAGCATGAGTCATATAGTAGATATGATGAACATGTTGATTGTTCGCCATTGAAGCTACATCAACTCTCATGATAATCGGTTTTGATGTGGTGGATTTGGTTCGTGTGATCACTAAAACAATGTGAGGGATATTGTTTTGAGTGGGAGTTCACCTAGATTAATTTAACTATTAATTAGAACTCAATTTGTCATAAACTTAGTCTAAACTATTGCAAATATGTTGTAGATCAATGGAGGCCCCTACCATCAATTTTAATGTGTTCCTAGAGAAAGAAAAGTTGAAAAACAATGGAAGCAACTTCGCGGATTGGTTCCTCAATTTGAGGATTGTTCTCAATGCTGGTAATTTGACCTATGTGCTGGATGCACCGCTGGGTGACCCGCCTGCAGCTGATGCTACCGATGAGGTAAAGAATGTTTTCCTCGCTCGGAAGAATCAGTACTCCACAGTTCAGTGTAAAGTGCTATCTTGTATGGTTTGGAATCGGAGCTTCAGAAAAGGTTTGAGAACCATGGCCCACATGATATTGTCCGTGAACTCAAAATGATATTTGAGGCTCATGCGGCAGTTGAGAGTTATGAGGCTTCTGAAAAGTTCTTTAACTGCAAGATGGAAGAGGGCAGCTCCGTCAGTGAGCACGTGCTTAAGATGTTTGGGCACGCAAGCAAGCTTCAAAGCTTAGGTATAGTTATTCCTAATGCTTTGGGGATTCACCGTGTCCTCCAATCACTACCACCAAGTTACAAGAACTTTGTGATGAACTACAATATGTAAAACATGGACAAGTCGTTGCAAGAACTCTTCTCCATGTTGAAGTCTGCAAAAGTGGAGATCAAGAAAGAGCACCAAGTGTTGTTGGTCAATAAGACCACCAAATTCAAGAAGCAAGGCAAGTCTAAGAAAAAGGGAAACTTCAAGAAGGGCAGTAAGAAAGTTACCGCATCGGTGAAGAAGACCAAGGTTGGGCCTAAGCCTAATACCGAGTGCTTTTACTGCAAGGGAGAGGGTCACTGGAAGCGGAATTGCCCTAAGTACTTGGCGGATTTGAAGAACGACAACATAAAGAAGAAAGGTATATCCGATATACATGTTATTGATGTGTGTCTCACTAGTACTCGTAGTAGTGCCTGGGTATTTGATATTGGTTCGGTTGCTCATATTTGTAACTCGAAACAGGTGATGCAGAATAAACGGAATCTAGCGAAAAACAAGGTGACGATGTGCGTTGGAAATGGATCAAAGGTTGATGTGATCGCGGTCGGCACACTACCTCTTAATCTACCATCGGGATTAGTTTTATACTTAAATAATTGTTATTTGGTGCCTGCGTTGAGCATGAACATTATATCCGGATCATATTTATTGCGAGACGGTTACTTGTTTAAGTCCGAGAATAATGGTTGCTCGATATATATGAGTAATATGTTTTATGCACATGCACCTTTGATAGATGGTCTATTCTTATTGAATCTCGATTGTAGTAATACACACATTAATAACATTGAAGCTAAACGTTTGAAATTGAGTGATAACTCGACCTATATGTGGCACTGTCGTCTTGGTCATATTGGAGTGAAGCGTATGAAGAAACTCCATTCCTATGGACTTCTTGAATCACTTGATTTTGAATCACTTGAAATATGCGAAGCATGTCTGATGGGTAAAATGACTAAGACTCCATTTTCTGGTATGATGGAGCGAGCTACGGACTTATTGGAAATCATACATACCGATGTGTGTGGTCCAATGAGTATAGCATCGCGCGGTGGTTATCACTATGTTCTTACCTTCATGGATGACTTGAGTAGATATGGGTATATCTAATTCATGAAACATAAGTCCGAAACTTTCGAGAAGTTTAAGGAATTTCAAAGTGGGGTAGAGAATCAACGTAACAAGAAGATTAAATTCCTATGATCTGAACGTGGAGGTGAATATCTAAGTTACGAGTTTGGCGAGCATTTGAATAAATGTGGAATACTTTCACAATTGACACCGCCGGGAACACCACAACGTAATGGTGTGTCCGAACGTCGTAATCGAATTCTCTTAGATATAGTTCGTTCTATGATGTCACTTACAGATTTACCGCTATCATTTTGGGGTTATGCATTAGAAACAGCCGCATTCACTTTAAATAGGGAACCATCTAAATCCGTTGAAACGACACCGTATGAATTATGGTTTGGGAAGAAACCTAAATTGTCATTCCTTAAAGTTTAGGGTTGCGAAGCTTATGTAAAGAAGTTACAGCCCGACAAGCTTGAACCCAAAGCGGAAAAATGCGTCTTCATAGGATACCCAAAGGAAACTATTGGGTATACCTTCTATCATAGATCCGAGGGCAAAATCTGCGTTGCCAAGAATGGATCCTTTCTAGAGAAGGAGTTTCTCTCGAAAGAAGTGACTGGAAGGAAAGTAGAACTTGATGAAGTTGTTGAACCTTCTCTCGAACTTGCGAGTAGCGCAGCACCGGAAGTAGTTCCTATGGCTCCTACACCAATAAGAGAGGAAGCTAATGATGTCGATCATGAAACTTCGGTTGAAGTTACTACGGAACCTCGCAGGTCAACAAGAACTCGTACCACTCCTGATTGGTATGATCCCGTTATGAGTGTCATGTTGGTGGACAACACCGATGACCCTGCGACATATGAGGAAGCGATGATGAGCCCAGATTCCAATAAATGGCAAGAAGCCATGAAATCCGAGATTGGATCCATGTACGAAAACCAAGTATGGACTTTGGTAGACTTACCGGATGGCCGGAAGTAGGGGTGGACATAAAGTTCGAGGCTCGAGGCTCGACAAGGCTTGGCTCGGGCTCGACTCGGCTCGGACGTTGGACAAGCCAAGCCTAAACCTGGCAACTCTGGCTCGAGGCTCGACAAGCCCGCTCGGTGAAGCTCGCAAGCCGGCTCGAAAGCTCGGTGATTAAAAAATTCGCCATGACCTTTCCCAAAATTGTAACAATTCACAATTATAAATAGCAATTGAACATGAATACATCCATAACATAACATAGTATAGCAAGTTTCAAAACACAAACGTCTAATAGATACTGTCATTAGTTTGTTGTAGTATAAATAGTTTCAGCAATCAAACACACTAAATAAGGACCAATTACTTAGTTTTGCCGCAGATTAGTTGCAATACAAAAAGTTTCAGCAACTAAAGAGACAATCTACCACTATTTACTAAGTTTTGGTTGAGTTTTCTTCTTGTAGAACAAGTTTTAGCAGGCCAGCAATGCAGCAGTGCAGCCGTCAGTGGAGGAAAGTAGCAGTCTGCAGTGGCAATAAAATTTTGATTCAACATATATACATATAGGACATTGCATACTTATTCCCTATTCCTATTAGCTATCGATTTATAATAGGAATGACCCCCAAACACACAGATCCATAAGAACATGGCGGAAAGAACTACAGAACCTCCGTGTACTAGAAAAGGAATTGAAGAGAGGTTAATAACCATTCGAGTTCACTGCAGTTTGTTCCTTCGTGGATGACATGAGCAGGGGCAGACATCTTGGAACGATGAAGCCGAACACCTCAAAGACGAGCCCCAAACAGACATGTAGTGGATAGAATTCATTTGCCTTAGCACCTACACAAAAACATGAGCATTACCCGCGCATCACTTGGCGCGGGCGACGGGCGGCGAGCTCGGACGGAGGACCGGCAGAGAGAGGCGACGGGCTCGAGCGGTTGTAGGGCCGGCCTAGCTCGGCAGAAGGACGCAAGGCCGGCGACCGGGGAACGCGAGGAGGGCAGAGGAGGCTCGGGACAAAGACGGCGATGTCGGGCAGCGTCGGGGGCACATGCAGAGCTTGAGGTGGATGCGGTGATGCCGGAGGCGACGGGGGCGAGGTAGAGGTCGCTGGTGGCGGCCAAAAGGAAGGGCGCGGAGGAACGACCGGGCGGGCTCGTACCTGCAGCGAAGAGGAGGAAGAAGCAGCGGTGGGGACCGTGGCGACGGGGTGCAGGGGCTCGGCGAGGAAGAGGCGCACGGGCGTAGGTTGGCGAGGACTCACAGGCGGCGGCCGGACGCGAGCCAGGGAGGGAGGAAGGCGGCGGTCGGGAGCATGCGGGGTTAGGGATAGAGACTTGGGAGCATGCCTAGTTCGAGAATAGCAGGGGGTGGGGGCGGGAGCCATGGGAGAAGGAGATGGGGTCAGGGTCGCCATGTCGGCCGGCGTTGAAGGTGGCGGCCGGCGTATGTGCCCGGCGGCGCTAGCCTAGCAGCTGCAAAGCGCGTACAGACGGGTGGAGGTAGAGAATCGCGTCCTTGCTAGGTCGTCTCGTGGGAAAATTTCCGTGTGGGGGTGGGATTTGGAACACGGCTCGCGAGCCGTACGAGCCGAGCCTCGAGCCTTGCAAGCCGAGCCATGAGCCCTCCTTTCAGCAGTTTTACAACACCAAGCCGAGCCTAGGCTCGGCTCGAAATCTACGAGCCTCACCGAGCCGAGCCACGAGCCGGCTCGTCTCGGCTCGTTTCCACCCCTAGCCGGAAGGCTGTCGAGAACAAATGGATTTTCAAGAAGAAAACAGATGTTGATGGTAATGTTACTGTCTATAAAGCTCGACTTGTCGCAAAAGGGTTTCGACAAATTCAAGGAGTTGACTACGATGAGACTTTCTCACCAGTAGAGAAGCTAAAGTCTGTAAGGATTATGTTAGCAATCGCTGCATATTATGATTATGAGATATGGCAGATGGATGTCAAAACAGCGTTCCTCAATGGAGACATTGATGAAGAGTTGTATATGGCACAACCCAAAGGTTTTGTCGATACTAAAGATGCTAACAAGGTATGCAAACTTCAACGGTCCATTTATGGATTGAAGCAAGCATCCTGGAGTTGGAATCAACGTTTTGATAAGGTGATCAAAAGCTTTGGTTTTATACAAACTTATGGAGAAGCTTGTATTTACAAGAAAGTGAGTGGGAGCTCTGTAGCATTCTTAATACTATATGTAGATGACATATTCTTGATTGGAAATGATGTAGACCTTCTTAATAGTGTCAAGGATTATTTGAATAATAGTTTTTCAATGAAAGATCTTGGCGAAGCAGCTTACATATTAGGCATAAAGATTTATAGAGATCGATTGAGACACCTAATATCATTGTCACAGAGTACATATTTGGACAAAGTTCTAAAGAGGTTTGGAATGGAAGATAGCAAGAAAGGGTTCTTGCCCATGTTGCCCAATACGACCTTGAGTAAAACTCAAAGTCTTGCAACAGTATAAGATAAAGAAAGGATGAGTAAGACTCCCTATGACTCATCCATAGGATCTCTTATGTATGCCATGCTATGTACTAGACCCGACATTGCATATGCTGTTAGTTTGACTAGCAGATATCAAAGTGATCCAGGAGTGGATCATTGGACAGCGGTCAAAAACATCCTTAAGTACTTGAGAAGAACTAAGGATATGGTTCTTTCTTATGGAGGTGATGAATAGCTCGTTGTTAGTGGTTACACCGATGCTAGTTGGAACACCGATCCGGATGATTCTAAATCTCAATCTGGATACGTATTTACTTTGAATGGTGCAGCAGTTAGCTGGAGGAGTGCAAAGCAAAGCGTTGTGGCAAGATCTTCAACTGAATCGGAATACATAGCTGCTTCGGAGGCTTCACAAGAGGCGATATGGATGAAGGATTTCATTACAGAGCTCAGTGTCGTTCCAAGTGCGTTGGACCCAATGTCTATTTATTGTGATAACATGGGCGCCATAGCCAATGCGCAAGAACCAAGGTCACACAAGAAGCTGAAGCATATCAAGCTACGTTTTCACGCTATTCGAGAGCATGTCCAAGATTGTGACATAAAGATTTGCACACAGATATGAATGTGGCGGATCCGTTGACTAAACCTCTCCCGAGGGCAAAACATGACCAGCACCAAACCGCCATGGGTGTTCGGTATATTACCATGTAATCCAGATTAGTTGACTTAGTGCAAGCGTAAGACTGTTGGAGATATGCCCTAGAGGCAATATTAAAAGTGGTTATTATTATATCTTTGTGTTTATGATAAATGTTTACACTCATGCTATAATAGTATTAACCGGAAACATTAATACTTGTGTGATTTGTAAACTAAATTATAGTCCCTGGTAAAGCCTCTTTATAATACTAGCTTGTTGGTTAATAGATGATCGTGGTTTCTCGATCATGAACATTGAGATGTTATTAACAACGAGATCATATCATTAGGAGAATGGTATGATGGACATACTCCTATAGATAAGCGTAGCATAAAGATCAAGTCATTTCAATAGTTCGTTTGCTATAAGCTTTCTGATACATAGTAACCTAATTCCTTCGACCATGAGATAATGCTAATCACCATCACCGGAAGGATGCTTTGATGACATCAAACACCACACTGTAACTGGGTGGCTATAAAGGTGGCATTGAGTATTCAGAAAGTATGGGTTGAGGCACATGGATCAAGAGTGGGATTTGTCCATCCATATGACGGATAGATATACTCTGGGCCCTCTCGGTGGAATGTCATCCAATTATCTTGCAAGCAGGTGACTGGCTCATAAGGGATCACATATCATGGGAACAAGAAAAGAGTACTTATCGGTAACGAGGTTGAACTAGGTATGAAGAGATACCGACGATCAAAACCTCGGATAAGTAAACTATCGTGAGACAAAGGGAAATTGGTATCATATGTAAGTGGTTCATTCGATCACAAAGTAATCGTAGAAATATGTGGGAGCCATATGAATTTCCAGATTCCTCTATTGGTTATTGATCGGAGAAGTGTCTCGCTCATGTCTGCATAATTCACGAACCGTAGGGAGACACACTTAAGGATTCGATGTTGTTTAGTAGATATGGAATGTTAGTAGGGATACCGAATGTTGTTCGGAGTCTCGGATGGGATCCGGGATATCACGAGGAGATCCAGAATGGCCTGGAGAATAAGATTCATATAAGGAAAGTCCGATTCCGGAGTTCGAGAAACATTCCGATGTTTTCATCGGAGAGGTTCTAGAAGGTTCACCAAACCAGAAGGGGAATGTTGCATGAATGTGTCATGGGTAAGTGGAATGATTGGATCATATCCTAAGTCACTTGGTGTGGACATTTGTGAGAGAGAATTAAAGCTCTAAATTGAAAGTCAAACGGGAGGTTTGAAAAGTCAAACTGGAACAATGGTTTCCTAGTGGAAGAAGGAAAGAGTCCTTCCAACTTGGGTTTGGAAGTGGATTCAAACTCCCCTCTCTCTAGGCTGCCCTCCCCTCTCATAAATAGAGGGGGAGGGCTGCCCCAAGACACACAAGCCCTAGCCCTCCCCGCGCCAAGCCGCCGCTGCCGCGCCAAGCCGCCGCCTCGTCGCCGCCGCACTAGTCGCCACCGACACCTCCTCCTCCTCTCGGTCTTCTAAACCCTAGATCACCAGGAAACCCTAGATCCACCATAACTCGCACCGGCTTAGGCGAAGCCCTGCGGGATCTTCCCTCTACTTCGGACACCACGCTGTCGTGCTGCCGGAATCGCGAGGGGAGAACTACAACCTCTGCTGCCTGCTGGAACAAGGGAGAGGAAGGTATTCATCGAGTACCGAACGTGTGAACGAATGCGGAAGCGCTGCTGGAATGCAACGCCGGAAGGATCGTCTACGCGATCTTGAGATCGGCAAGTGTACGACTACATCACCCACGAGAATTTGCTCTCGTTAACCGCTTTGGAATCTTCGAGGGTGAGTGCTTCTATCGACTCGTTGCTACAATCTAGTAGATAGATCCTGGCTTGTTTGTGTGCATGCGGTAGAATTTTTTTGCTTTCCATGCTACGAACCCCTACACTACCCTCATCCCTCTCGGATTATGCGGACATTGTGTGATGTGCGTCTAACTTTGAAAGAGTATGAGTTTGGTGAAATATGATGGATGTATTATTGAGCCTCATGGACGAGTATATATAGGCGTACAGGAGATCATCTTGGAGTACAAGTCAAATTAGGATTGTATATAAACGGATCCTAACTCTATCTAAACTACCATAACAACCGTATATGCCTAATACTCTAACACTCCCCTTAGTCATAGCGGTAGCGTCGTGAACAACAGGAACGTCATGGTCAGTCAGATTGTAGAGAAACTGAAGTAGAATCCAGTAGGATGATATCCCCCCACAGTAGCAGCGGGAGTGTCGTACACGGCGTGTCACAGCGCGAATGCTTGGACTGTAGAGGAAGCTGTTGAGGTGCTCAAGCGAGATGGTATCTCTTGTGCCGATGTCGAGGGAGCCAAGAGCTTGAGGCAGTGCCGAGGTCAGGATAGCCATTGCGAGGGGGCACCATGGTCGATGTCGAGGCCGATAATTCCGGTGTCGAGGTAGCCGCACATGAAGCCGCATGCGCATAGTATGCGAGGAGGATAACAGAGACGCGTCGAGGCAGTCATCGTGGGGCTGCAACAGCTTGTCGAGGGTACGGGTAGGCTTGTAGAGGGCCACGGAGGCTTGCCGAGAGTCCGCAGAGGCGATCCAAGGGGCCGCGACAGCTTGATGAGGGGTATCGATGATGAAGTCGATGCAGTCCGAGCCGTTGAGGACAAGGTGCAGCCATACTTTTGCCAGAACTAAGCGCACGTCGGGGAAGAACGCACACTCCGGTTTTGCTAGAACCGAGTATGCAAAGAAGAACTTGTCGGTGACGCAGTCAAGGCAGTCGTAAAGGAAGTTGTCGATGCCAAAGAAGACTTTATCGAGGCCTAAAAAGACAAGGCACCGATCCGAAATTGCCAGGCTCGGGGATGCGTCGGGGACGAAGGCACTCACAGGTGTTGCCAAAACCGGGAACGCAAGAGAAGGGACCAACATGCACCTGTGCGCCAGTGTCGTAGGGGACAAGATGATGATGGCGATGAGGTTGTTATGGACGAAGATGTAGAAGAAGGCAAAACCAGCGGCGATCTAGAGTGGTCATGCTGGATGCCTAGAGAGGCGCGGCGGCGGTACTCGATGTAGGCGAAGAAGAACCCGACATGACGAAGAACATACACAGACGTAGGCGACCCGCACCTTGGTAGGTAGCGCAAAGATAGCCTGGGGTGTCGTTACGTGGAGACAACGATGTAGACCGCGTGCAGCAACGCTATGACCCTAGGGGGGCGGCATAGCTACATGGCACAAGTCGATGCAGTAGCTGGAGCCACCGGGCCTGTACACGCCTGTGAGGCGGGTTTGCAGCCGGTTGGCAAGGACCAAGTCGGCGGCACTGCGGCCCAGAGGGGATACGCGGCGGCAGATGTAGCTCTATCGGTGGTAGGCGCTTGCTCGGGGATGTGCTTGGCATAGACGGGCGCAGGATCGGTTGATCAGACCGACGGTGCACCGTATGCTCCATGGCATGCACTATGCGTAGATCGGAGACAATGGCGGCGTTGTCGGTGAAGTCCCGGGCGATGACAACAAAGACGATCCGAGGTGGACAGCCACAACAGCCTACTGAGGAAGGCATAGCGGCCGACCGAGGTAAATCGTCGATGCCGATAGTCGGAGCAGAGGCACGGCGATGACGGCGGCGGTGGGCAACTCAATCCGATCTATGATCGGTAAACCAAAAAATAAGACTAGCCAAGCGACCGATGGAGAGAAAAACCGATCTAGAGATCGGAAAAGACTCACCAGGGCAGCCGATCACAGATCGGTGGGCGAACCCTGTGACGGATCATGCGGCCCCCGGCCGAGATCATGGAGATCGATCCGCCGGGGGCGGCGCGGCGGAAGCGTGCGGCTAGGGTTTGGACCGGTTAGTCTGATACCATGTAAGAGTATGAGTTTGGCGGAATACGATGGATGTTATATTGAGCCCCATGGGCGAGTATATATAGGCGTACATGGGATCATTTTGGAATACAAATCAAGTTAAAATTGTACATAAACGGATCCTAACTCTATCTAAACTATCATAACAACCGTATATGTCTAATACTCTAACAAACTCCATCGAGGTATTTCTCGGTGATTTCCGCTTATACGTCTCATGTTACATTGGACCAGGCCCTTTATGGAAAGCCATGCTCCCTTGAATATTAAAATATTCCGATGGCAATTTCCGAGATCGCCTGCCTTCAAAGGTAGAGGTTGCAAAGAGACATGGGTTGGGATGGTAGTGTCCACTGTGTGGGTTACCTAACCCGCATAATGTTAACCTATTCCGCGGTTTGGTTTATGTAGAACTTTATCCGAGAAGCGTTGTGCCACAAGCAATTGGTTAGATGGAGCCACATTGTGCCACAAGCAATTGGTTTCCTACCTCAGAAGGATGTGCACAAGTATAAAGTTCCAAGCCTCGCCTCCTTAGAAGGATTGGTTAGATAATCCTACGGTATAAAGTTTCAAGCCTCGCCTCCAGAAAGAATCTAGAGGCGGATGTCGCAGAAGGGCATTCATCATCGCCACTACGAAGATCATTGGAGGCCTAGGCATCATCCTCATCATCAACCGCCGTATCTCCATCATCACCAACACCCCCTACATCTCACTTATATTCATCTTGTTGTAATTCGTAAACTCTATTGTGAATTTGCACAAGTATTCATCTATGTATTTGGAGTCCATTCATATTGTCATGATGTTGTTGATTTCCTCCATCTGTGAGTAATTTCTCTTGTTCTTGGGGAGATGGAGAAACCTTAGCAATATTATGAATTGAAATAATGATGATATATAACTTTAGTTTTTGGGTATATACTAGTTAACTCTCTTGATATTATGTGAATGTCGACCACATAATATTTTCCCTTTGGGACTAGAGATGGAGCTATCGTTGGGTATGGTGGTGTGAAGGCGTTAAGTGACATGTCATGTCAAATCATCATTCATGTGGTCAATGGGGCTAAGAAAGGACTCACAAAGCCCATGTCGATGACCATGGGGTAACCCTTAATTGCTAGTGGATCTGGCCTATGATCGTTGTTGTGGTTGTGAGGGAAGAAATAGAAAATTATTGTCTTTGATCATCCTATTTGGATCTCTTCTCATACATACACATAAAGAAAGACATAGATATATCCTAATCATGATTAATCTGATTGATAGTAGTAGATCCAATACTCTCTCATAATGTTTTAGCCCTATTGCAGTTTCAATTACTTATATCATAATTCTATCTCTGTTTACATTCTCTAGTTTAAATATTGCTTTGCTCACAAACATTATTTATTAGAATCAAAGACAACTTACAAGTAATCTTTTGTGAATAGTAATGAATGGCATAAAGACCTCTACCAGTAGCTCTCTGTGGTTCGATACTCTTACTTGGAGACTAGCTACATATAATATGTGGTCTTGCAGTCACAACCAATGATTTGTGAAAGTGAGCCAGTTTATTAATCATGAGGGGTACAAGATTCACCCCATGTTACTTGAATTGTTGAATTCTAAGAAATTTGTAGGAGATTGTATGGAAGATCCATACAAACATGTGGACATTTTAGAGAAATCTATGATACTTTTAAATTTAAAGTTTATACTAATGATGAAATTAAATTCAAATTGTTTGGTCAAATGCTTGGTGATAAATCTCACACTTGGTTTAAATATTGTCCCACATATATAACGTGTACCTAGGAGAAGTTACCTTTTGCATTGTTATCTAAATTTTTTCCAAAGAGTAAGTCTCATGGAGCAAGGTGCGTGATTACTAATTTCAATAATTGCCCGGGAGAACCCCTATACAATGGCTATGAAAGGTTTAGAGGTTTTCTTAACACCTCCTCACCATGGGTTTCTATCATGGTTGGTTTATATACTTTTTATGAAGGATTAGTGAAGGAAATAGAAATGAACTAGATACTGCTTCTAGTGGAGCCTTTATAAAATTTAATATCAATGAAGTTTGGAATCTTTTAGAAACTATCCACTATAATAAAAAAAACTTTAATAAGGTGGAACTTGGGGAAGGAGATAATCCTTCTAGTAGCCGCACATACATGTTGTCATCGTTTCTCACGTTGTCCTTATTGTCGGAGCCTAGGGGACCGATAGATTTATGGAGGAACCACGTGGGAGGCTCCATGCGAAGAAGCTTCAGTGTGCTATCTTGTGCTCATGCGCGAACACCTTGTACCACTCCAGCCCGTTCTAGCCATAGTCGAGAATGGCAAGCAACTCCGGCGACACGAGTATGCGGTGCTCGACGATTTCACGCACCCGGTCAGAGTCGGTGGGTGGCGGTGTCACAGGAACCGTGTTTTGGTTCAAGTGCCACCCCTTTGGCATATTCACGTCCGACGGTTCTAAGTCGTACGCCCTGTTGAGACGCCGCACCTCATGGTCGGCGATGGGGGTGGCGCTCACGCACCACCGCCTTCTCCGCCCTCTGCTCGGTGGGATGCGGTAGTGGGGAAGTTGGCGTGCGAGCAGTTGAGGACAAACCACCGTCGTTACGCCGATGCGAGGACAATGACCCACCAACGCAATCATTGCAACGGCATGAGGAAGATGACTCACCATTGTGGTGGGACGAAGAGTCGCCGAAAAAGTTCCGCATCAGAATAAGGTGCGATAGATCTACAAATTGCTCTAGGCAGCGCCGACGTCGGAGGCTCGAGGTGGCCGAGACCGGTGGTGTGCTATCTAGGGTTTAGGCTGCAATAGAGGCCTACCAATGGGTGATCTTAAATTAAATGACACACAGCCGACAAGTGGGCTAGACGCAGACACGAGCGTACCACGAAGTGTCCACCTGTCCCCAAACAACCCAAGTTTGGGACCAAATGGGGCCGTCCATAGGTCCATGGACACGATTTGGAGGTACTCCCGTGTCCGTGCGAACACAAACTGGCCTATGGGAGCTTTCGGCAGCCAACACTTTAACTAGTCTATGAAGGAGATGGGCCTTCAGGTCCATAAAAATATAACTCGACAATGAACACGATATTGATACTCCCTCCGACCCGAAATAACGACCGCAGCCACAGTACAGACGGAAAATTGCAAATAAATCCTGAAAACATCCAAATCGTGGCAAATAAATCCTATAATTTCATAATCAAAATCGAATCTTCGTCTCCGGCCTCCCCCCGTCGGCCGCTCCCCCGCGCTCGTCGGCGTCGCCGCTCCCGCTCCTCCGAGCTCCTCCCCCGCGCTCTTCCGCTGCCCGCATCAGAGGATAGGACGGAGGTCCACCACGCGTGCGTCCTCCTTCACTGCCGCGACCTCCGCCCTCCTTCGTCCTCGTTGCCGGCGACCGCGCGCAGCACTTCTCGGCGAGGGCGTCGGAGCCTTCCTCCCCGCCGCCTTCACTGTCGCGACCTCCGCCCCTCCTTCCTCCTCAACGCCGGCGACCACGCTGCTTTGGCGTTCTCCAGCTACTCGCCGTCAAAGGGATTCACTGAAATCGAATGAGAAATACTTCACTAAAATTCAGTTCAAAGGCATCTATACTACACTGAAATCGAATGAGAAATAGAGGTCATGTACAGTACTATAAGATCACCTGCATCTTGACAGTTGCGTTGCTGCTGGTTGTCTTCCAGAAAATTGTTCTGGTTCATCAGAAAAGTTCAAACAGAGAAAAGTTCAGACAGAAAACAGTACAGTACTAAAGACAATCTAGCAGTTTTAAATAGGATGTACTGGTTATAAGCCATGCTATACTAGTCAATCTAGCAGTGTACATGATGTACAGGTTATAAGCAACATTGTACAAGATCTTATTTCAAAAAGAGACATGGTAAACAACATTGAACACAGTCTTACCAGTGTTCCAATGTTGACAGTTGCTTCCTTCTAATGTACCTGATGATATGATCCAATTACAGAATTGATGCCCATCTTTCTTGCTGAAAACCCATCCACATCATAGAGCTAGTGTGTCAAAAGCAGGAAGATAGCATCCATTCACAGAAATAATTCATTTAGTCTAGCTACTGGTCATATAATCTTTGCAGGTTATATGCAAAAATAGCATAACAAACAAAAAGAGGATATGTAAGATTGTGTAACAAACACATCATGAGAAAATTACTGCAGGAACACCACATATATAAACAACACTAGTCCAGGCTGAAGTGAGATATTCAGTTACTAGTGCTCAATAAACACTAGTGACTGCCCTACTTACAAACACTCATGCAAACCTAACAACATGTGCAGTAGCTAACAATGAAACAATATTTAAACATCTAGAGGCAAAAGACAGTGCACCTTATTCTCACCAGTACATATAAAACCATGAAGGTTGGGATGATCAAGTCAAAGAAAATTCAGTATATTCTCCAAGAAAATTCAGACAATCTGCTATCATGAGGGAGATCTGCAACAATATTCAGCAACATTCATCAACAGAGAATTTAAAAGCCATATGATGCTCCAGCTTCCTGTCTTTCTTGACCTAGTATTTCACAGTACAAGTCAGTTGAGAATATTGTATTTTGACAAGAACTAGGAACTGTGAGTGTGCACATTTAGTTAACCACATCAGCTCATACCTCTGAATAATCATGTGTATCTAGCAAACCAATCAGCAGAATTTTGACAAGAACAGGTTTAAATTCAATCTTCGATCATTTCCTGGTAATTGCAGGATCTTGAAAGAAATGTTGAAAATGTCCGGATGCATGTTTAAAATGTTTTCTTCAGCTAATAATTAACTCTCTGGACGGTCTAGCAATCAGTCATGCACAATCTAGAGGCAAAATACAGTGCATATAACATATGGAGTAGCTTATGTAGCATAGGTTGAGTAAAACAAGCCAGATTCTGTGCAAAAGATCAGGTCAAAATAGAGTTCACCTTATTCTATCGGCACAATGTTTAAAATGTCCTCTCTTCATCTCACCTGATAGGTTAGCTGCATCATTTGCTTTGGTAATTGCTGGCTCTGGAGTATACATACTTTGCTGTTCTTCATAGGGATATATTGCTGCTCAGCAAAATGCAAGGCTGGCTTCTAATTTTTTCGGCCAAAAGGCTAAGCCGAACTGAAGCTGTATGGTCTCTGAATTTTCTGTCCTGCATCTCAGCTAGCATTTCATAGGATAGCCGGAAAGCATCAGACAAGAGCAATCGCAGCAGCATTCTTCCGGTCTACCTGCCGACACGACGCACCGCTGATGAGCACTGGAAGAATTTCACGGAGTCTGGAACATGATGCACGCATGGTATTGAGCAAACTGTACTAGAAAAACCCAATATGATGCATAGCTGGAGCAAGCTCTGAACTCTCTCTCTCTGTTCGGCTTCTGGTTCAGTTTTGACATGTCCGGTGTGTGCTTGTTGGCAGCCAAAAGGGCTTTGCCATAATGCCATTGTTCATTTTTTTCATTTTCCGCGGTGCTAATCAGTAGTCTCGAGGTCAGATGCGATTCTGCAGTTTCAAAACTGCAGAATTATAGACATGACACAAAAATTGTGACGCCTCATGATTGATGATCCCCATCATCCATTCTAGTACGCACACACCTGCTTGTCGAAATCAGTGAAGTTGTACACATCTAGAACCACTCCGGAGCTCGCGAGGCTTCCGCATGTCAAGTGGGGGAACTTGAGCCTGAACCAGGCGTTGAGAGCCCCGGCATAAGAGACTGCGAAGACGAACCAGAGATTCTCAAACCCCGAGCTCCGGTTGTGCCGAGAATTCAGGGTCTCCTACAAATCCCAGTGAAAAATGCAATTCAGAACAGAGAATCAGACGACGAACTGATCGTAAATAATCTGTAAGCACATGAGTCGACCTGGAAGTACTGAGGGAAGATAGCCAGGTTGAAGAGCGCCTGCTTGGATGAGAGGAACCTCAGGTTCTCGGTGCTGAGGTTCTCAAACGGGGATCTCTTCCCGTAGTACCTGTGCTCCGGCGTCACCACCGCCGCGCCGAACTTCTTGGTGAGCACTGCAAGTAGTCGTTGGGGATGCCGTTGCATGAGGACTCGCCGCAGATGCATAGGAACACCAAGCCGGTGGCGTGTCGCAGCTCTGGGGCTTGGGGCAGTCTCGAGGTTGAGCTGGTGGGACGACATGTGGTGGATCTATGGCTCGAGGCTGCGTGCTCGGCTGCTGGTAGAGGAAGTGGTGGTGGGCGAGAAAGCCTAGGACACGAGCGCCTCCGCCGCTGGTAGTCGCCAGGACGAAGTAGAGGTCTGGGACACGAGGGCCTTGCCCCTGGAGTGTCCAAGTCTCGCACTTTGCAGGAAAAGGGAGTCATTTTCCTTGATCTTCCCTCCTTGTTGAGTTCTGGTTGGTCGCAGAGGAGGAAGAAAGTTTGGGGGAAGGGGGCGGCGGAGCATCGGCGCAGGAAAGGGCGTGGGCGGAGCAGGCGGCGCTGGCGGAGCAGCCGGCGAGGGACAGAGCTGCGACGGGAGTGCCAACATTTGGGGGAAGGAGACGATTGGACCGCAGACTTGGTCGGAAATCAATCCTGGGTGTTTTTGCAAAATAACTATACGAACGTTAATACGGGTCGGAGGGAGTACTACTGAACAAATGCAGGTAAAAACAGCCCCAAATAACTGAACGGGACGACACAACATATAAACAATTTACAAATGAGAAGTACCATATGGATCAATCTTGTTTCTCAAAGAAGATAAGGAAAAATCACACCTAGTGGTGACTTATATTGCTCATTATAGAAGGATTATAAGCGGAGTTTTAGTCTCATACAACACAGACACGCACAAAAAGAATAAACAATATGACTATATACCTATACAAACACGATACATTCATATATTCTAACAGATAAGTCAAGCCATAATATAAGACACATACGGTACACAGATTCAATTCAGCCTAGCACTAATTCAATTTGGGCCGTCGAACGCCTTTTGAGAGAGATGGGAGCGTTCAGCAGCCCATTAAGAACACCTTTAAGCAGTCTATGAAGAAGATAGGCCTTCAAATCCATAAAAATGTAACTCGAACGATGAGCACGATATTGGTACTACTGAACAAATGCAGGTAGAAAACAGCCCTAAATAACTGAACCGGACGACACAGCGTAGACCCTGCTTGTTTTATGGTTTTAATTACTGGTCAGATCCGTATATTACGGAGCATATGATAGGTTTTAGTGTGACCTCAATTGGTCCGTAGTATTTACGACCGTTTCTGCCTAAAATACAGGAAACCAAGCGAGGCCATATAAACAATTTACAAATGAGAAGTACATGGATCAATCTTGTTTCTCAAAGAAGATAAATCAAGCCATAATATAAGACACACACAGTACACAGATTCAATTCAGCCTAGCACCAATTCAATTTGGGCTGTCGAACACTGAATTCGATCCAGGATGGCTTGCTTCTCCTCGTTGCTCCAGGTGCTCTGCTGGCTCACCATCTCCCATTCCCAGGGTCCATTGACCTCGACATGACCGTGCTTGAGCAGAGCAACACGGGACAGTGCTGTCGAAGTATCCACGGTGAACCTCACAAGTTGAATTAGCTGCATGCTCGTCCTCCCAAAGCCAATGACCACCAGCTCCTTCAAATGGCTGTGGCGCTGCGAAGCTAATGGCTGCGCGTATGGTGTATGTTGACCTGGCTCCCCCTCCTCCTCTTGGCACTGGGAGACATGGACATGGAGGCTCTCAAGCTGTGGTACTGCCTGGATGAGGACGTGGGGCCATGAGACATCCCAGGATGAAGGCACGTCAGCAACAAGCAGCTTCTTCAGATTGGGCATCCGGGGAAAGGGATTCTTGTTGCGCGCAATCCACATCTCTGGCCCAGTGAACCGCAGTACGAGATTCCTGATGCTGACGGCGTCTTCCAAGACGAGCATGAACATGGAGATCAAGTGGTTCAGAATCGAGTAGTCCAGTGGGCAGATCGAGAAGACGAGGCTCACGTGCGCGAGGCACGGGACGGCGTCGGAGCACAGCAGAACGTTGGCGTCCACGGCGGTGAGGCTCTCGAGTTTCGGCAGAGAGCGGAGCTTGACGGCCGTCAGCTCGCCGTCGACGACGAGCTCTCTGATTTCTGACGTGGGCGCGTCGAGTACCAGCCAACGGGCTTTATCCCTGTCGAACTCGCAGGACACGAGGTGCAGAACCCGCAGCTGCGGGCACGCGGCGACCACGCCCTGGTAGGCGGCCGCGGGCGTGGAGCATGGCAAGTCCCGCAGTACCAGCGTGGTGAGCGCGGTGAACCTCTCGAGCGGCGGGGGCAAGCAATTGACGAGCTTGAGGCTTCGGAGGCGGGACTCGCCGGGCATCCTGCTGATGCGGCCACGGGGGAACCTGTAGACCGGACGCGGATGCGCGATCGGCCCCGTGGACCTGGCGACAACCTCGAGATCCTCAACACGCCAGGAGTCGACGGCGTCCGCGACCAAGCGGTTGATGCTGGCGGAGGTGCTGAACTCGAAGATCTCGAGCGATAGCCTGCGCACGCGCCGGTGAGCTCGACTAGACCTGAGGCTCCTGACGGAGCTAACCATGGCGCGCATGGCGCGCCGCTCGTACCGTCCGGCGACTGTTTCTAGCCTCCGGCCAGACTCGCATGGCCCGTTCGAATGCCTTGCCTGGTGGAGGAGGTCGAGGCACCGCCGGTAGCGTGGCGGCAGCGCGTCGGTGACCTTAAGATCCAGGGCGGAGAGCTCACGAGGGAGGTGTGCCCAGCGCCTGGAGAGCGCGGCGGCGCCAAGCGCGCTGCGGGTGTCGAGACGGCCCAGGATGTGGAGGAGCAGGTCGTCGGGGAGGTCACTAAGGCGGTCCTCATCGCGCTGCCGCCGCCGGCGAGAGAGCAGACCCTCCATAGCCATCGCTGGAAGAATAACGAATTCAGCCAGGCGTGTTGCTTTGATGCACGTCGAATGAACTTGATCCGGAATAGTTTAGTTCGGTAGTCGATCGAGCGGAAATTTAGCGGCGATTGCTTGATGTACGTCAAAAGGAATTCGACCCGGAACCTGGCAAAGAGTTCTGGATCGACGAATCAGTTTCGGAATAGGGCCACCAGGAAGGATGGGGGTCGGGTCGGGGTCTCACGAGAAAACTAACTTGGGCCATGTTGTGCAGTCTCTCTGGACGTGTTTGGCAGATTGGGTCTAATTCTGTGTTCCCGAAGGCAAAGGCCCTGGAGGGCAGGCATCTGAATTATGTTCTCCACTCCGTTCGGTAGCCTGCATTCTAGATTTTCTTCAGTTTATCTCTGAGACTGAGCAGATGCAACTTACATGTGTTCGGTTGCCACAGGGTTGCTATTCATGGCACCTACTACAAGTCTATCCGCACACCTCTTTCAAAATTGGTAAAGTTAACATACCACACCGTACCACCATCACACACAGAGAACAAGCACCAGTAAGCATATTAACAGCAAACTGAGTACTTAAAGGCCCAATAGTAGCATATTATGAGGTATCTACCATGTGCATGAGATGCACCTCGCCACTAATTATTCAAGGAGTACATACTCCTAGCCCAAAATATGGAGGTTCAGAACAGCACCCCAACAGACATACATACAAACTACATCAACAACATCTACACATGCCCAGAAACTCACCTGCCATGGCCAGTGGCGGAGCCAGGGCCCGGCGACCCCGGGCAGCTGCCCAGGCTGTTCCGGCCAGTCTCCACTAATTAACTATGTCACTTAGTGATTAGCAACTAAATTCACTGGGCAAACATGAGGTAACGTCACAGATAACAGTTGTTGCCCAGGCTCCTTCAGCTGGCTGGCTCCGCCACTGGCCATGGCGTTTGCAGAGAAACAACCCATGAGCAGACTTGTCGAATTTGAACATCCACGTCTTAAACCCTTAGTTCTTGAATTTGAACACAAGGGTGTCGCCAACCTGCATGTTAATATTCTAGGAGACCAGGTCATCGTTGTACCACTAAATCTGGACATCATGCTCACAAAAGGCACCCGTCTAGATCGACATGGTGACAAGCAGCTTCACAAGCTTTAGGCTCCTTGGTCACCAAGCCCTCCATTTTGGAGGGCAAGGTAAGAGATTCAAGGTCCAACTATGTGACCTGCACATAGAACCTACGTCGATCCTCTGGCACATCTTCATGTTCCATGTGTGGCTTTCGCCCCTTATGCTTCTTGGGCGGCTCCAGTTCTGCCACCTTATCCATACTACAAGAAAATTTGTCATCCACAACTGTTTGGTCCGCCGAGCGTGATAGAAGGTGCACTTTCTGTCACGAGTATGTTATTTTCCCCATGGTAGATAGTATTTTTTTCCGTTTTCAAGGCACTCTACTGCCACAAAATTGTTAGAAACGTGGCAGAAACTTGACCGGGCCGTGGTAGATGTTAGATTTTTTGTTCCTCATGTGATTTTGACTCTAGTCGATGTCTCCGAAGTCTTTTGAAGCTCATGGGGTCGCGATGTCGGTGTCTCTAGCGGACCAATTTTTCTGGTCATGCCTCCCTGTTTTAAACACTATAATGCTGCTCGATGCATTAGTCGTTTAGTCAGGTTGCTAGGTCCCAATGTCACCCTCTCAACTGAAGAAACGTGTGTGTGATGATTTTTTTCTCTCATGCCTCCATGCTTTCGACTTGATAACATTGCTCGATGTATTAGTCATTTAGTTAGGATACTAGGTCCCAGATGTTAGCCTCTCTGTAAACAAAATGTATGTATGATGGGATTTCTTTTTTTCGATCGCGCCTTCCTATTTTGGACATGATAATGTTTGCTCGATGTATCAGCCGTTTACTCAAGCAGTTGGGTCCCAGATGTCAGCCTCGTATTAGAAGAAATATGTTCATAATGGATTTTCTTGTTTCACTTGCCCCTTCTTGTCTAGAATTTGATAACATTGCTCGATGTATTAGACATTTAGCCTCACTGCTGGATCCCACATGTAAGCATCTCTTTAAAATACATGTGCGTATGATTGAATATTTTTGATCGCGGCCGCTGTTTTGACCTTGATAACGCTTCTTGATGTATTAGCCGTGTAGGGTTTGGCTGTTGGGTCCTAAATATCATCTTCTCATTCGAAAAAGTGTGCATGGTGAACTTTTTGTTTTCGCCCCCGCCTCCCTGTTTAGAACTTGGCAACATTACTTGATAACACTCACCACAAATTCCTAGCCTCTCAACATTTTTTTTGCAATCTAAGTTATACAATACTTGTATATTTGTTGAAATGACCTGACTATTTTATATTTGTAGAAATTTTAAAGAACATAATGTTTGATTGCTTATTTTATTATTGACACACTTGTTTAATGCTTGTTTGTCTTGGTCTTTTTACGTGTTGGTCAATAATTAAACCATAAAGCTGTAGTATACCCTAGTCTATAGCTCCTCTTATATCATTCAAATGGTTAGTTTCAATTTCTTTGACAATGAACATGGTTGTTTATTCGCTTTGTTTGTTATAGTAACTTGTTATTTTTTAGTTTCAGCAAAAATTGACATCACTGAAGATAGGGTTGTAAGAAAGTCGTTTTCCAATGTAGCTGTCACTCTTCACCTGCAAAGTTCTACTGTTTGTGGGCTCAATCTTGACGCGGAACTAAAATGCTTGATTTTCTTACCCTTAAGTTTTTTGATAATATGTAATCATCTTAAGAATTTTGTAGCTGATATAATATGTAGGTAAATTTCATAAACTATGAACGCATTTAGTCATCGCTGTCCCGACCTAGCGGTACTAATATTTGTCCTGCCAGGTAAAAAAACAGAACAATCTTAAGCTTATTTAGCGGTCCATTCTGTATTAGGTCCACATTTAACAATAAAGGATTATTCCTTAATGATTGAAATGTAGCTTTCGATTTGTTGCGTGCACGGGATAATCTGTAAAAAGGCTGAAATAATAACAAGTGGAACATGCCAAACAGTAAGGATTGTTACAGTAACAGCCCAGTATAGTAACAGGTCATACAGTAACAAACTGTACCATAACAGGCCGACACAGTAATAGGCCGTAAACGTAACATGTTAGAACCGTAATAGGCTAGAGTAGTGTCAGGCCACAACATTAACAAGTAACAAGCCAAGCATTAATGAGCCGTTTTTGGCTGTGCATTAATGTATTTTTGTAATACGCATGGGTCTATATCAACATAAATAGTAACAGACCTTAATTCAGAAGGTCGTAAATGGTTTGTACTCTACATGCTCGAATAGATAGTGTCGTGCCTTCTGCAGACCGAAAACAATATAGGGCCATAGTTGTGCAGATGCTGAGACAATAATGGACCGGAATCTACAAGTTGATGGGCTCCCGAGAACTGGAGCAGGTCGAAACAATAATGAGCCATCTTTTTATTGGACTTCTCTCATGGGCTAACCCACTTAATATTTATACACTAGTTCTTCTACATACTCCCTCTGGCCCATATTAATTGACTTAGATTTGTCAAATTTTGAATGAACCTATATGCTAAATAGTGCCTAGATTCATCCAAATTTTGACAAATTCAAGTCAATTAATATGGTCGGAGAGAGTATATTTATTTATGCAGCAACCTATAGGGACTCACATTTCATGGATTAACGAGAACACTACAGGAACTGAAATCCTAGACCTATGGGATGAATTGTTACGGACCTATTTACGGAAAAACGTGGGCGTTGAGGACTGGTGCAAAATAGCCCCACCTCCGTGATTTATGCGCGTGCATCGCCCCAACTCCTCGCTGTTAAAATCGAATAGGTATATTGCAACTGGGTCTACTCGGTTGAATCTTACCGGGGCCTTATACGCGTTTATATAATAGAGAGGTACAATGAGTTACAAGTCTAGGAGGAGTCGGTTTAGAGGACTATGACACGATATCGCTACAGACTCTGATACCGTGTTCTATTATATTTCTAACACCCTCCCTTAATCACAACTTAAACAAGTTAAGATTATGTCTAAACTCTATAAAATTTCTTACAGGAAGTGGTTTAGTAAAACCATCTCCTACTTGATCCTTTGAAGGAATAAAGCGAATTTCTAACTGTTTGTTCAACACTCATTCTCTGATGAAGTGAAAATCTATCTCAATATGCTTGGCTCTTGCATGAAAAACACGATTAACTGACAAGTATGTTGCTCCCAAATTATCACACCATAAGCACGGTACTTGAGTAGTTTTGACTCCAAGTTCCGTAAGCAAGGACTGGACCCATATCACTTCAGTTGTTGCATTAGCCACAACCTTATATTCTGCCTCGGTGCTAGACCTGAAGACTGTAGCTTGTTTCTTAGCACTCCAAGGAATAAAGTTTGATCCATAAAACACAGCAAAGCCTCCAGTTGAGTGACGATCATCAATACATCTAGCCCAGTCTGCATCTGAAAAGGCACTTACAAGTGTAGAATTTGACTTCAAAAAAGTCACTCCAATGCTCATAGTATGATTAACATATCTCAGAATTCTCTTGGCAGCAGTCCAATGAACAGTAGTAGGAGCATGTAAGTATTGGCAAACTTTGTTAACTACATAGGCTATGTCAGGCCGTGTGAGAGTTAAATACTGCAAAGCACCAATCATACTCCTGTACTTGGTGTTGTCTTTAGGCCCTAATAAATCTCCCTCTCGTGCAGCTATTTTCTTAGAAGATGATAATGGTGTAGGAACACCAGTAAAGTTTGTCATACCTAATCGTGCATGAATATATTGAGCATACTTAGCTTGATTCAAGACTATACCATCATATACCTTGTGAACTTCAATGCCTAAGAAATAATGAAGATCACCAAGATTCTTTAACGCAAACTCTTGACTTAGATCCTGCAAAAGAGACTTTGTTGCATCTTGTGAAGAGCTTGCCACTATGATGTCATCTACGTAGATGAGCATGTAGATAGTCACATGTGACTTGTGATATATGAACAACGACGTGTCAGATTTTGACGCAATAAATCCTAGTTCAACCAATTTAGAACTTAACCGAGAATACCAAGCTCTAGACGCTTGCTTTAGTCCATAAAGTGTTGTATCAAGCTTGCAAACATGACTCAGTTTCCCACTATCTTCATAACCAGGTGGTTGTTTCATGTAGACCTCTTCCTCGAGAACACCATGAAAAAACGAGTTCTTGATATCCAACTGTCGCAAACTCCATCCCCTAGAGACAGCAATAGCCAAAACAAGGCGAACGGTTGCAATTTTGACAACTGGACTGAAAGTATCCTCATAGTCAATGCCATACCGTTGTTGAATCCTTTGGCAGCAAGACGAGCTTTGTGTCGATCAATAGAACCATCAACTTTGTGTTTGATTTTATAGATCCAGCGATAGTCAATAATATTTGTTCCTGCCCGCAGAGGAACCAACCTCCATGTTTAATTTTGCATAAGAGCTTCATATTCCTCATCCATAGCATGTTTCTAGTGAGTATTTTCTAAGGCTGCTTGCACATTTGCTGGTTCAGTTGATGTAGAAGAGACACCAGCAAACTGCTTGCACATTTCCAATGAGCTCTGATACCATGTAAAAATCAAACAGGTAGATTGCAGTTGGGTCTACTCGGTTGAATCTTACCGAGTCCCTGTACGTGTTTATATAACAGAGAGGTACAATGAGTTACAAGCCTAGGAGGAGTCGGTTTAGAGGACTATGACACGTATCGCTACAGACTCTGATACCGTGTTTTATTCTATTTCTAACACTTGCCACGTCAGTCCGTAAGCAGAATTCCGTAAAAACTAGTCTGTAGATGTATCATTACTCCTACAGGAATATCATGGTCACAAGATCTAGGGGCAGACAACCCTGAAGGTTCGTGCAGGGGTGCACGATGATGCACATCGCAACAAAGTTCAGGTCAGGGGAGTGTCTGCGTGCTCTTAGCACGCCGGTAGCATGCTGATGTTGCACATCGTGGCGGAGTATAGCCACGCGATGGGTGTGTGTGCTACTGGATTTGGGCACCACAATGGGGTTGGAGCTGGTGCAACAGGTGCCCGTGGTGTTCAAGGCTTCGAGAGGTTGCTTGGCACATGGGTGGGGATGAAGGATACAAAGAGGAATGCGGCGAGGCGTGTGAGGTCATGGAGCATTTTACTCTTTTTTTTTATTTCACATTGCAAATGTTGCTCTCACATGTCACAAGCTCCGTATAGTACCCACAACATACGCTTAATTGTTATACTACTTAATTGTTATACTACGGGTGCTTGTTGCAAATGATTTGGTTCATATTGCAATGGTGTCACTAGTGGAAAAAGGGCCATCCGTTCGCGCCCCCTCAGAGCATTAGTCCCGGTTGCGCCATCAACCGGGACTAATGCTGGCACGCGTCCCGGTTCGAGCGGGCACGGGGCCAGGAGGCATGCGTCCCGGTTGGTAAGGGGGCATACATCCCGGTTGGAGCCACCAACTGGGACTAAAGGTTTGGCCACAGCCACGTGGCGTGGCACACACCTTTAGTCCCGATTGCTGGCTCCAACCGGGACGTATTCTCCCGCCCTCTATAAATGCAACGCCCCAGCCCCCTCTGGCTCCACTCTATTTTTTCTCTTGGTGGAAGGTGTGAGGGATGTGCTAGTTTTTTCTCTTCTATGCATGCATTGAAGGTGTTTGATGAAATGTTTGAGTGAATAATCCCGTTCAATTTCTCATAGAACAAAAATATAGAAGGTGTCCGAGACGCATTTGAGCTTTCTCCTCTTTATTTCCCTCGATCGAGGTTAGCAATCTTATCTTTTCTCTGTCATTGATACAATTCATGTGTCGATGTGAATTGGTTATTTCACTATTTATGATATCCTGTTTTTTGATAAACTTACTTATATGATGCAGATGAACGGTCGGGAATGGATGTACGGTGACCGGCGCGTAGCCGGGTATATGAAAGGCGTGGATAAATTTATCAATGTGGCTATGGCAAACAAAGAGAATGGTTTTATACGTTGTTCCATGTGTTCAATGTCGGAACAACAAGGAGTAATCTTCCTCGAAAATCATTCGCGGCCACCTGATTATGAAAGGTTTCATGCCCAACTATAATTGCTGGACCAAGCACGGGGAAAGAGGGGTTATGATGGAAGATGGTGAAGAAGAAGATGATGATAACAACTATCATCATATGTTTCCTGAATACAGTGATACTGCAGTGGAAGACAATGGAGAGGAAAGAGGTGAAGAACGGGCATCAGATGAGCCGGCTGATGAACTTGGTAGGGTCATTTCTGATGCAAAGCGAGACTGTGAAACAGAAAATGAGAAGTTGAAGTTAGAGGGCATGTTAGAAGATCACAAGAAATTGTTGTACCCAAATTGTGAAGATGGCAGCACAAAGCTCGGTACCACACTGGAATTGTTGCGATGGAAGGCAGAGTATGGTCTAACTGACTCCTCATTTGAAAAGATGCTGAAATAATGAAGCCGAAGTTTCCAAAACATAACGAACTTCCCGAGAGTACCTACGAAGCAAACAAGACTCTATGTCCTCTGGGATTAGATGTGCAAAAGATACATGCATGCATTAATGACTGCATCCTCTACCGCGGTAAGGAGTATAAGAATTTATATAAATGCCCGGTATGCAATGCGTTGCGGTATAAGATCGGACGAGATGACCCTGGTGATGTTGAGGGAGAGCCTCTCCGGAAGAGGGTTCCTGCTAAGATTATGTGGTATGCTCCTATAATACCAAGGTTGAAACGCATGTTCAAAAACAAAGAGCATGCCAGGTTGTTGCGATGGCACAAAGAAGACCGTAAGAAAGACGGGAAGTTGAGACACCCTGTTGATGGGTCACAATGGAGAAAAATCGAGAGAGACTTTCCAGACTTTGCAGGTGACGCAAGGAACTTATGGTTTGGTCTAAGTACGGATGGCATGAATCCTTTTGGGGAGTAGAGCTGCAGTCACAGCACCTGGCCCGTGACTCTATGTATCTACAACCTGCCTCCTTGGTTGTGCATGAAGCGTAAGTTCATTATGATGTCAGTGCTCATCCAAGGCCCGAAGCAACCGGGCAACGATATTGATGTGTACCTTAGGCCATTAGTTGAAGAACTCTTACAGTTGTGGGGCAAACCAGGTGTACGTGCGTGGGATGAGAACAAACAGTAGCCATTTGATCTACGAGGGTTGTTATTCGTAACCATCAATGATTGACCTGCTCTTAGTAAAACAAGCAAAACAGACTTGCGCCCCTCTCAAGGTGATTTGCCAAACCAATGTGGGGTCGAGCAAATATGGGGCCGAAGATCAGTATGATCCAGAGGTAGTTGCACAATACGGAGAAGCTGCCGCTGCTCAAGGTATGAGTATTGCCCAGTACTTATCCCAGTTAGAGTTCTTCCCCGTGAGTGAAGTAGCATACAAATACCAGTATGGCAAATCTCTCGTCAAACCTGAGGAGGTAAACAATCTTCCAACAAAAATGCGAAGATTGCATAACTGGTACATGCATGCCACAAAGGCCGGGGCTAACTGGATAGTGCTGAGGGTTACAAAAAAGCATCATGGGAAAGAAAAGGATGACATGATATCCATTGAATTTGATGAACTATTTCAATTATTCAATCAAGACGCCTTGGACAAATCGATCATCAGTGCCTATTGTCTGTAAGTACTAATTCTGTAATTAATTTAGTCTCCAGCTATCTCACTTTGTTTATTGCATGTATATAATCATACTGTAATATGCAGAATGAAGATTCTCGAATGCAGCAGAGGACAAATCTATGACATTGGCTTCATTGACCCATATTGGGTTCATGAAGCTAATCTCAAAACAAGCCCCCAGGATACGGAGGATAATATAGTACACGCGTTAAGGTTTCAAGAAACCAAAAGGGAAATGCTTTTTTCTTACAACTTCGAGTGAGTGTTATTGTCTTGTATACACTTTCTATTTCGCTTACTCGATGTTAAGTATATAATTGATTAGTTATGCATTTGCAGCTTCCACTATATTCTGTTAATCATTCAACTTGACAAAGGGCGTGTACTAGTCATGGACTCAAAACATAAACCCCTTGAGACGTGGAAGGACATGCAGATGCTTCTCCAGCGGTAATTCTAATAATTACGACACTATATCGGCAAGGTTTGTGAATTTTATGATATCAAATAATTAATAACTTCTTTTATTCGTTTTCTTCGCCGGGCAGCGCTTGGAAACGGTTCACCAACAAGGCTAGGGGTGTTTGGAAAGAGGAGCTTACATTTCAACCACTAAATGTAAGCACCACTAGCTATATCCGCGCATCTCTTTGATTCTAGTTTTGATACAGTTATTATCATGCTTGATTATTATTTTGATTGAACTATGTTCTCGTAAAGTGCCTGACGCAGGGACCAGGTAACAATCTATGTGGATACTATGTTTGCGAGTTCATCCGGCAGAAGTGCGATGAGAAGGACAGAAATTTAGAGCAACTCCACGTACGTAAACAATTTCTATAGTTTTTAATTACAAACAAATTGTGTTTAGTTTCATTCATATAGACTGACTCCTTTTTTAAATCAGATCGAACGTCTACGGGACGGTCTTCTGCCAAAGGATCACGTACGAGCAATTCAGGAGGAATTGGCGGGATTCTTGGATGCAGAAGTCCTAAACCCAAAAGGGGAATACTATTCGGCTGTGTATAGACAATAGGGATTGTAAAAATAACAATTTTGAAGGAATTGGCCGGTAGCATCGAATAGCAACTTTTGTATGTAGTGCATGAACTCGATCCGTGTATTGAATGTAATATTGTCATGATGATCTTGTGTAATATAAGGTTCCTTCATTGATAAGTGCAAAACACTAAATAAACAATAAAACAACCTAAATGAATTCTCTGCCGCGGCACAAAAAGTGGCGAAAATGCTGCCGCGGCAACAAAATGTGTCAAAATGAATTCTCTGCCGCGGCAGAGAAATGAGCCAAATCTCTGCCGCGGCAGAAGGTTATTAGTCCCGGTTCGTGTTCTCCACCCCCCTCGTCCTCTGCTGCTGCCACGCGTGCACCCATTTGTCCCGGTTGGTGGGGCAACCGGGACTAAAGGTTAGGGCTTTAGTCCCGATTGCCCCGTCCCGGTTGAGCAACCGGGACTAAAGCCCCTTACCAACCAGGACCTATAGGACTGTTTTCACTAGTGTGTTTTTCCTAAGCTGAATGTTTTTACCTCCTATATGGTGCAAGCCATGGTTTTCTATGTTGCTTGTCGCATGAATGTGTTAATAATGTAGCGGAGACCCATGACCGTGATTTAACTTGCCTTAGCACACCTCTTAATATAACTGTAGCCTTGATACGCGCCAATTAGGACCTCTTGGTTTTTTTTTTTTTTTTTTTGGGAGAAAGTGTGTAGCCAATATTGGCCGTCCAAACAACCCAAATCCTACTCTTCTTTTTGTTGAGGGAGGAGTGGATTGATGATGATGAGCTGAGCATGTTACCCATGCATGTCTTGCAAACCGAAAACTAACATGTCATCCCGCAGCTCCATTCTTTCTCCAGACAAAGACTAATCGAGGGCATCATCAGCACGGCCATGATCCTGCGAGATCTTTGCCATCGCTCTCCCAATCTCACCCACACCTGAAGATTGCGCCAATCATGAGATGATGACCCCCACTAGCCCCTGTTTCCAAGTAAGTTCCATCTCTAACACTAATACTAAGTATAAAATATAAGCCCACGTCACCGCATAGCACACTGCATCTAGAGAGAGGCACACATCTTCTTTCCGTTCAAGGAAAGAGCACGCACACGCCTCGACCATGTCACTTCAGAAGATATTTTTTCCTTGCCACAAAGGTGAGATATTATACCAGATCATGGCAATCAGGCACTAGGCCCTCGAATCATACCCCATCTTCCTTTTTTTTTGTCCTAGCCACAAAACTTGTGCAAGCATTTTATGGGTGACTATACACTTTAAAGATGAGATAGCAGATGGTGCGTCTGTAGTCTGGCTAGCTAGAAACACAAGAAAACAAAACCTTGGTAGAGCATCTTGAGCTTGACAAAAGCCTGAGTCGACCTTCCAGAAACTTCTTGGGCGCCGCTGCATGCAGACGCAGGCTGCACTTGAACGGGCTGAAGTTTTTTTTTCCTGTCAACGGTACCTGCACTTGGCTAAGAGTAACCGACTTACTAACGGCCTCTGTACCAAAACTACTGGTAATCTATTATATACTAAAAGTAATATAAGGGTGTTTTTCGAGACACCAGGATGATCCACATCACCTAAATTATTTTAATGGTTAGATCTAATTTTTTTGGTCAAAGACTTTAAATCACAACCATCGAATTTATGTAACAAGTACAACACATGCATGTGTACCAACTAATACAACACGGTCCGATTGGGTCCAACAGGTGCGCACGTACTAGGCATATATGTTGGGTCCAGCCCGCACACGGCAGGATTACTAATTCGTGTTTAGATATTCAGATCCACGATTGATGGTTGAGATTTAATGAGATGAACAACAGCAATGCAACATGATCCCTCTAAGATATGATGGTCCGTGTCCAGCACTCAACCTGCCATTCCCAACAAAAAACGGCCGTTATTTTTCCCTTGTACCGGACTAATATTCCCTTTTCTTAGTATTGTGAAGGATTGACATAGAACAGTAGAACACCGATGCACAATTAATGTGTGGCATGTAAAAAAAAACTAAAAAAATAGTCGTATAATAGAAAGGCTTTATCGCCTTGCCAAAGAAAAAGGTTTTTTCTTCTTCCACACATGTATAGAGCAACGTTATCGATTAGTGGAGCCTGCTGGCTGACCCACCACTAGCCAGCCTCCACGAGATGTGCGAAGGACAATTTGCAGTATGCTATAGAGCCTGAATACATATTGAGCGCAAAATTCAACGTCGAGTCTTTGATGGAAAATCCGGTCACGGGTAGTACCTGGTGACTACATAATGACATGTGCGACGTCGAGCATGTCACACATGCATGGTATTTTTTTTAATTTGTTAGGAAAATAATATCCTTAAGTATGTGAAAGTTGTAGTTGATACCAGAAGGCCGAAGTAGTGTCTCAGATAGTTATCAGGATATCTGTAGACACAAACAAAAATTAATACTACTTTATTACTATTTAAACATAGTTAGTATCCTCTATATTATTCTATAACATTGTCCAATAATTACTATTTGAGAATTAATTCCTAATTACATTCTCATATAGCATTCTTTCGGATAATTATTGAGATATTCATTAACTATGAAGTGTCGATATGTACTACCTCCCAATTCATGAGTACTACTTGATTGTATTCAATATTATCTTTATTTTTCTAATACCATGTCACAATCATGTTTAGTGTTTACCATTAATTGCTGCGCACCTCAGAGCTCATACTGATAGCTAGAATTATTGACACAAATCGACAATAGATATAGTGCATTTTTACACAATTGCATAAGAATAGAGACTTTGTAGGCCCTCTCTATGCCTGAAGCTTACATGAGCACCGATGGATTTGCCAATTGGATGTGAGCTCAATGGCATGTTAGTAGCATTTTTACACAATTGCGTAAAAATATAGACTTTGTAGGCCCTCCATGTGCCTCAAGATTACATTAGCACCGATGGATTTGCTAATCGGATGTGAGCTCAATGGCATGTTAGTAACCTACTGACATAGTTGGTGCCAAACGAAAAAAGAGAGTTCTAGCACACTATGTGCATAGAGGAGTCGTTCGTCGACCGGTCATTACATAGAACAAGAAGCAATTCCAATATAGTGGAGTGTCACAAGAAGAATCCACAAATGTATGGTTACACCTTCGGTACCAGCTCGAAAGACTTACGGAATTTGAGTTATTATAATAATTTCAAAATGATTTGTGACCGGAATAAATTTGGAAGGATAACCTTTTGTGGTTAGATATTTTTCCTAAATATCTGTGCTAATGAATTAGCAACTCAATATTTCCCATGTACTTCAAAATTTGTAAGATTTAAGTGTATGGCACAACAAGCTTATTTTTCATTGTTTTGTGATCATGGGACTTAAACATTTGATCCAAATGATCGGGTAGTAGGACGATGCTAACAAGGAGTGTTAATAACCAGGTGTAAGTAATTTTCAGGTGAAATGAAAAAAAATTGAGAGGCGTGCAATAAATTGGTGACCTATTGAAATGCTAAAACTATGTGACATCCAAGTCATTTTTAGCATCAACTTATCTCATGAAACTATGTTGCATCCAAGTGGATGTACTTATATTACACAACAAACCTAAGTCCCTTGGAGAGTACAACTTGAAGATCAAAACGCGGGGAATAGGAAAAATAGAGTAAAAAATATATATCTAAATAGCACTACCTACATAATTGCACGGTATATTTTCAAATGACATAATACCTACTCTCTCCACATCAATATGTTTCAAAATTTCTCCCACACAAGTGGTATTTTAGGTAAAATAATTATTGGTGTAGGTACATAATATTTTGATATGTAAATTTATGATATCATGTTTCAAATATCAATGACATTATAAATTTATTTGATGAACAAATTTAATATGCTAAAGAAGATGCCCTCGAATTTGCAAGGGCCACCTTGCTAGTTATCAAAAGAAAACTATAACTGGTAAGTGACAACCTGCCTGAAGACACTAGCGCTGACCTACCTGAAGACCCCAGCCGGATCATCACTAAACTAGTAGTAGTAATTTTCATTTTGTGAGAGGAGACAGGAGTAATTTTCATTTGGTGAGAGGAGCAATGGTCTAGAAAATATTGCCTCATAGAAGAAACGTACAGCCTGAAACCGTCGTCGATCTGCGTGATCGAACTGAATAAAGGCATATGAAGGGTTCATGTGTGCAGATTCAAACATGCACCGCACAGGAGTACTATATAGCAAAACAGGACGTCGTCGTGCCGGCTTGACACAAGAAAACAATGACACCTCGTTTCATTTTTTTTAACGAGACGACACATCACTCATAAGATGGTTGTAACCGATCGAGTGGGTCCGGTAACCGAGACGAACGGAGGCAGCACAATGCATGCACGAGGTCACAAGTTCTTGTGCTCCGGCCGGCCGCTTTGTTATGCTTCAGTTAGTTCGTTGTGCAGTCAGGGCTAGGAATATTATTAAACATACGACTCAAATCTTATTAAACTCAAACATACGACTCAAAATCTCATTAAACTTCTTCGACATACGACGACGACACGACACGACATGATAAACTCAACTCACGGACAAAACACACGACTACTTGCTCTCGACCCAACGGAAGACCAAAATTACCCTGCCAAGGCACCATGCAATGCATGAACGCCTCGAGCAGGAGTAACTCGTGGCCAGCTACCTCTGCCTCACTGGCTAATATAGATCGGTCACCAGTGCCCAACGCGGAGACGAAAGCTAGCTAAGCCATGCATGGAGATAAAAACAAAGACTACTAGTGAAAGTGCAAAACGAAGCGACCCAGACTGGTAAGCTAGCATCCAGCAGCCAGCCAATAGTACGAAATAGGCAGTAGAGTACGAAAGCGCCGCCACTAGTCTAGCTAGCTAGAGAACGAGCGTAGATGGCGGCGGCGGCAGCAGCTTGTACCCTAGCGAGCGACGGCCTTGCACACCAGGGGCGCCGCCATCTCCAGGGACATGTTGAGGCGCTCGGACAGGTCGACGCCGCCCGAGGTCGCCGGCGCCCACTCGAACTTCTGCACCAGCTGCGCGAGCCAGAGGTGGACGGTGGCGAGGGCCAGCATCTTGCCAGGGCAGACGCGGCGGCCGGCACCGAAGGGGGCCAGGCGGAGGTCGCTGCCGAGCACGCTCACGTCCTCCTCCATGAAACGCTCCGGGCGGAACAGCTCCGGCTCGGGCCAAATGGTGGCGTCGTGCGCGATGGCCCACATGTTCACCATCGCGGTGGTGCCGGCGGGGACGAGGTGGCCGCCGACGTGCGCGTCGTGCATGGCCAGGCGCGCCCACGAGAGGAGCGGGCCGGGCGGGTGCATGCGCAGGGTCTCCTTGACGATGGACTGGATGTAGGGGAGCCTGGCCACGTCCTCGTCCGTCACGGCCCTGCCACGGCCCACCACGGCGTCAACCTCGGCCTGCGCCTTCGCCTGGATCTCCGGGTGAAGCACCATCCTGGCCATGATCCACTCCATCAGGATCGCCACCGTGTCCGCGCCTCTAAAGATCATCTCCTGAAACGCACACCACAACGACTTTAAAGCAAGTAGTATGCAGCAGTTGCACCAAGTACAAAATCTGAATCTTTTTTCTTTCGGTACGCATGTACTACAGTTGTAGGATCAGTTAGCGAGTCTTACCCAAAGAACAGCGATCATGTCGGAATCTGACATCTTGTCCTCTCCTTCGAGGCCGAGGAGCACATCCACAAAGTCACCAGAGAGCTCGTCAGCAATGCCTCCAGCTCCAGCGGCGGCGCGCTTCGCCCTGCGCTCCTGTATGATGACGCCGACGTACGCCTCCACCTTCCGGACTAACCTGTCGCAGCGGCGGCGCACGCCCTGGAGGTCGAGCCACTTGAGGAAGGGCAGGTGGTCGGCCCAGTTGAACATGCCGAGGAGGTCGTACCCTTCGTTCACCATCTCCTCCACGGCGGCGCCTTCCTGGCTCGCGAAGTCGTCGTAGCGCTTGCCGAACACGACGGCCATGACGTGGTTGAGGGACGCCGCGTGCAGGAACCGCCGAGGGGAGACCACGCCGTCGCGGGCCATGAGGGAGGCGACGTCGCCGAGCATGCTCTCGCCGATCGAAGCGCGTTGGGGCGCGGACGCCGCCACGCCGCGCGGGCCGAAGAGGTGCGCCGCGCCGAGGCGCCGGAGCGCGCGCCAGTGCGCGTCGCCGGACGGGGCGAAGCCCATGGCCCGGTGGAAGAGAAGCTGGCGCGCCGAGTCCTTGACGGGGCGGTAGCCGAACGCCGGGTTGACGAGGATCTCGCGCGCCGTGTCGGGCTGGCTCGAGACGACGACGCGGGTGAGGCCGACGGAGAAGGACAGCAGTGCCGCCCCTCCCTGAACGGAGCGGGACAGCGCCGCAATGACGCGATGCGCCACAGGGCTGGAGAGCGCAGTGACCACCCCCGGCGGGCCTGGTGGCGGGCGACGGCAGAGGGACAAGGCCCACGCTGGACCGCCCGGCGAGAGCCACAGGAGGCCAACAACGAGAAGGAGCGCAGCTAGGAGGGGTGGGAGGACGGAGGTGGCTGGGAGGAGGAGGAGGAGGGAGTCTTCTTGGCCGGAAGCCAGGGAGAGATCCATGGCAGCAGTTGCTTGTGGTGGGATTCTTCAGAAGTTTCTTGGCTTGTGGAAGGAAGGAAGGGTTTGGAAGGCGAGGTAGTGATGGTGAGGTGAGGTAGAGTGGGGGGTTTAAATAGGACAGGCCGGGAATACTTTTCGAATTAATTTAATATTTATTTACAGCTAAAATATTATCTGTCAATTGTCTTAATTAGCATGCGTTATAGAAACCTTGTAAGTTTGTACAGCCCACCATGAGCAGTACTCCACAAGATACTTAATGAGCAGATTTTGTTTTGTATACCCAGCGAATCACCATTAAAAACAGTGAGAATGGTAGTAGTAATTAAGTCCGAGATTTTTCCCGTGCATGTTCATCTCGCTCTGTCAAAATAGAAAACAACTTTTCAGAACCGACGCCGTGTAGCGGGAGATTGACTCAAAATAGACAGTTGAAGTATCGTGGTTAGGGATGTAAATGACACTTAAATGGCATCCGCAAGTCCCGTTTATTCAAAATCTTAGTTCTTTGTTTTAGAAAAAACAAACTTTGTTGAACTAGAATACAAATAAACGGTATTACGCGGGATTAAATGGTGTGCCACTTACATCCCTAATCGTGGTACCCTTCTTTTCGACGCTTGATCTTATAGTCGTTGATAGGTGGTCTAAGTGTCATATTATTGTTTTTTAGATGAAATTTCACGTGCTTAAATTGTTGGTTAAAATGGCATGAACGGTTCCTCAAAATACATAATGGTGGTATGTATGTATGTATATCTTGGTACACAAGCTTGGGTTGGGTGCACTTATTATTAAAGAGTGCATGCGCCTGCGGGAATAAAAAAAAACAAGAAATAATTGTATATTTCAATATGAACTATTTTTTATCTTATTCTTAACCCGGTTGTTGCATTATACTACTCTATATACATAAGTCGTACAAAACACGTAGAAAATACACGGAAGAATCCAAATGCTCCATTTTTTGTGTTATTTATCTCTGTTATTAAATAATAAGTATTCCAGGATACAATTCTCTATTGAGACGTAACAACATGACAGGAATGGCGAGCTGGTCGGACCTAGAAAAAGGAAGGCAATAAACAGGAACACGATTTATTTCTGTAAATATCCCGCACATGTAAAAACTGGTGACAACTATATATATACCGCAAAGCACAACTACAGCCAAGGCGCCATGCAACGACGCCTGAAGAACCAGCTGGGTAGATTTTTTTTTGTGCAGGTACAGCTGGTGAGATCTTTACTGTACTACTAGTACCGTAAGTAATTATTTTGAGGTTAGACAGCTGCAGAGGTAAAAGCTCGGCGGCGAGCTGAGTCGATGGCCCGTTATCATCTTCGAAATTAACGACGCTTACCCGGCCCGCCCGGCTGTGCCATCGATTCTGCCATGAACGGTATACTACCTTTTTCGATACTTTTTTTTGGGTCTGCCGTGAACCCGTTCGCCGGGGATCGCCCGTGCTCTTAATTTGGCGGCTCTTAATACCTTTTTCGATACTTTTGAGGCGCGCGCTTGAGCAATACTCCTACAAAGGAACTTGGTTTATTTCCGTAAATAAATAACGCACACATGTAAAAACAGGTGACAATACGTACTACAGCCAAGGCGCCAGTAAACGACGGCTGAAGAACCAGCTGGGCATACTGCCATGAATCCGTTCCCTTAATTTGGCGGCGCGGCCTCTAGCTAAGCATACCTTTTTCGATACTTTTGAGGCGCGCGCGCGCTTGATGCTCGACGACGTAGTTAATTTGGATTCATTTCGGCCTAGCCGCCAAAGTTACTCTCTCTGTTTACGATTATAGGTCCTACGCGCATACCTAGGTTATTAATTTGACCAACAAAATATAACTTATATATTACAAAAATTATATTATTAGAAAATTAATAATATAACTCTCTCTGTTTTGTTGTTCAAATTAATAACCTAGTTATTCGCGCGGGACTTATAATCTCCAACGGAGGTAGTACTACACAACACTACGCCGGCGGTTAGCCTGGTCCATCATCGATCGGGGACTACATACGTGTAGATGTAGCTGTAGCGGGCAGCACGATCCTACGATATAGCGTACTAGCTGCCGATGCGCCGTGCGTAGCGCGCGCCGTGTGCCCGCGCGCCAACCGTCCGATCGACTAGGCTAGACGTGTGCATGCACAGGAGCAGGACAAGCAGGTAAGTAATTAACTCCGGCGTCGCGCCGAGTGCACACTTCAAGGACGTGTGTGTGTTTTGTTCACAATTTCAAATTATGCAGGTTCTCTCTTGATTCTCGAATGTATTGGCGGGTTGGAGTAGCTAGGCCGTATGTAGCGATAACGCCGTCTCCAGCGGGGCAGGATGCAAACCGTCCGATTCGGTCTCGACGAGTCTGTCCACGGTGCGTCCAGAGATGCGATCCATCTTGTTCGTGGCGCGTTTAAAAAAAGATCAAATGAAATTTAAATTTCACGTGGATTTTAGGTTAGATACATTGATTCATGCACAATTTACATAGGAAATTTTAAAAGAAAAAAACCCTAGATATGACATGCTCGTCATTATCATCTTTGCCCTTGGCCTGCGAAGGCGGCGGGCCCAGCTACATCGATGTGCTCCGGCGGCGCCAAGAGGTTTGACTGCGGCAACATAAGATACGTCGACGGGTTGATCACCTGCTCATGCCACATTGGCCACTCATGCTAAGGCGCATGCGGTGGCGGCCACACCATCTGCGCCTACTCCGGGGACCGTGGTGGCATATGCAGTGGCAAAGGTGGGGGAGGACGTAGATCAGCATTGCACGCTGCAGCCGTCCCCATCAGTTCGATGGCGTGGCGGAGCCCTAGCCATTTGGCATCCTCTTCCGCCACGGACACTGCCATGTCTTGATTTTCGACACCCGGGATGAGGACCCCCTTTGTTAGTTCGGCGAGGGGCGCAACGTCCGGCGAGTTTGACCGACGAGATAGACGAACACACACATGGACAGAGACACCGGGTTTTTAACTCAGGTTCAGGTCCGCGATGTGCGGATCCCTACGTCCTATAAATATCGACTATCTGGTGGATGATCACAATTACAAAGGTTCCTTACTCGGGAAGGCTCTGGCTAGGAAATCTCTTTTTGTCCATCGACCGACCTAGGCCTACTTTATAAGGGCAAGGGGACACCACAAGGGTCGGCACCACGCGGCGTGGATATAGAGTGCATGCCCTCAACGTGGCAATGCACTCATGTCACAATACCACATGTCTCTTGCATTGAGCAGACTCCCATTGTCTGTCTATCGGTCTAGATCTTGTCGGAGGTTGGATCTCCGTGTACGCATTCTGCAGGTCCTCAGCCGGAACCCGGGGGAATCCCGTCTAGGACCCCGCGAGCAGTAGGGATTGCATGGTTGCGTCGTGGTGCACTGGATCCTCCAGCGCGTGCAGCATGGCTGAGTCGTGCTATCAATATCTAGGGTGGACCAGATGAAACATGGCCAGGGGTGGTTTGTCCCCTAGGTCAGGAATTATTGGCCAGCTATCTTTCTTCCTTATCTGGGGTAGTCATTGGCTCCCTGTCCTCGAGACTTGCATCCAGGGTCTTCTTCTCGGGTGGGTTCTTCAAGCTCTTGGCACCACTTCCCCGCGGAGCCCCTCGAACTGAAGGGAATATGCCCTGAGAGGCAATAATAAAGTTGTTATTATGTATATTCCAAGTTTATGATAAATGTTTATTTTGCATGCTATAATTGTATTAATACGGCAACGTTAATACATGTGTGTTTAGTAAACAAAAAGAAAGTTCCTAGTTATGCCTTTCTTGTAAACCAGCTCGTTGATTAACAAGATGATCAAAGGTTTCCTAATCATGGACATGGATGTTGTTAATGACGAGGTCACAACATTGTTGGAGTGATGTGATGAACATTCATCTGAATTATAGCATTACGATCAAGGTCATTGTGTTTATATTGCTATAAAATCACACGAAGTAATCTTAGTCCTTAGACCATGATATCATGTCAATCACTAACACCGGAAGAGTATCTTGATAACATCAAACGTCACACCGTAACATGGTGATTATAAAGATGGGTTCAGTGCTACGAAGGTGTTATGTTGAGGCTCATGGATCAAGAGTGGAATTTTTCCATCCCAATGACGGATAGATATACTCTGGGCCCTCTCGGTGATATCACATTAGTTAGCTTGCAAGCAAGTGTTTTGATCACTAGAATGTTATATCACGGGAACGAGAAAAGAGTACATGTCCATACGAGATCAAAATAGGTATGGGGATACCGATGATCGAATCTTGGACATGTAATATATCACGAGACAAAGGGATTAAGTTACATGCGTATAAGGTTCACACGATCACAGAAGTCATCGTTGAATGTGTGGGAGTCAGTACGGATCTCCAGGTCCTGCTGCTGATTATTGATCGGAGAGGGATCTCGATCATATCTACATTATTCACGAACCGTAGGGTGACACACTTAAGGGATACCGACACCATTTGGAGCAAATAATATGCCTGAGAAAGAAAAAGAAAATCGCAGGAATTTATTTCACTAGACACCGAAACTGTTTCGGTTGAAATTGCTGAAACTGGTTCTGCGTGTGAAATTGAAATGTTGTAAGGGTTTTTTATGTGAATGTTTGTTAATTAGAGTAATTAACAAAATTTAGAATAAATAAATAAAATAGTTTTATTTAAATGAGAGCTTGCATTAAATTTGGTGGAAATTTAATGCATGTGAGTGGATTTTTGAGTGGAGGCATGTTTATGTGAGTGGAGGCTTTTCATTTTGAGTGGGAGCTCCACCGACATGAATGTGGAAGAGGTGGGGGCAGCCACCATGGCTGGGCGCCATGCCCCTTGGGTGCCCCCCTCTCACTATAAAAGGCCTCCCTCTCCTCCTCTCAAAGCACACCTCCCCGTGAAGGATCTCTCTCCCCCTTTTAGAATTTCTCCATGGTCTCGGATCAGCGAGATACATGTTCCCGGTGGCTTTTTCTGGAAGGATTTGTTTCTTCCGCTGCTTCGCTGGAGCGAGGGCGCGAAGGTTGTCGGGGTACCCGGACGTGTGTGCGATCATGGATGCACCACTGCTTTGCGGTGCTGGACTTGATGGTGCTGGACCGGCTGGACCAGATGGACTTCATCACGATCTTGAGATCGGCAAGCATTCAACTACATCATCCACGAGTACAACCTCGTTAACTCTATTCGGTCTTCGAGGGTATGTATTCTATGGATGTATATCCACCCATTGCTTGTATCTATTAGATAGATCTTGGTACTTAGTTGTTCCCATCGTAGGAAATTTTTTGTTTTCTATGTTGCGAACCCTATAGTGGTATCAGAGCCATATCTATGCGTAGATGCTTTGCATAGGTAGTACACATATGTATATGTGGGCGATGATGATCATGTTATTGCTTCTTAGTTGTACTTTGGATGTTGGTGGTATAGTGGGATGAAGCGGCCCAGACAAACTTTACATGTCCTTGCACATGAGACCTGTTCCACTCTTGACATGCAACTAGTTTTGCATAAGTGGCTAGCGGGTATCTGTCTCTCCTACAATAGTCAATATATAATTTGCAACGAGTTGACAATAATTTGGTTATCCTTGTTGTGGTTCATGTTCGTAGGTAAGAACGGTTCTATCTTCGAAAGACCTAAGCCACGTAAAACTTGCAATGGATAAATTAGAAGCGTCTAGTTTAGATTGTTGCTGGGCTAGTGTCATGATATGGTGATGTTGTAAGTAAAAGTATAAGTCGGTACTCTTACAACACACATAACGTGTAAGTTCCATAGACCTTGGCTTTACACATAGAGGAATGATGACAATCATACCAGGATGCACATGATGGAGATCAAGTGCAAGAACCATATCATTTCACTTTTCACATAAGATGTTTTGTTGCATCTTATATTGCTAGTTTGACGTTTTATTAGCATAATAAGATGATCCCTCATTTAGCTATCAAGATAAAAATGTGTTCTTCTTTAAGTATGCACCGACAATGTTTCGCCGCTTCAAGACATCACGTGATGATCGAGTGTACTTGAATCCACGAGCATATCTCGGGTGTAAGACAATTTTACACACGCGAATACTAAGGTTCTTATTTGGCGATCCTAGCATGTGCAGACATGGCCTCGAAACACGGAACGAAAGGTTAAGCATGAGTCATATGTTTTGATATCATGACCATATGGATGCTCGCCTTTAAAGCTACACCGATTCACGTGATGATCGGACTTGGTGTAGTGGATTTGGTTCATGTAATAACCAAAAAGACACGACGGGTGTCGTTTTTGAGTGGGAATTCATTTCTAATTTGGATCAGTAGAACTCAATTTATCATAAATTAAATCAAAGTGAATTTGCATAATTTGTTGTAGTCATTGGCATTCGTTCACTACCTTATGCTTAGTTGTAATTGAGATGATAGAACTATAGAATTCTGGCTATTTACTTTACGAACTGGTATCGTATTGTGTTGAGTGTCAATCTAAAGTTTAAAGTTCTATTGCAAACTTTCAGCAAACTTTGTTTACTCCGTGAAATTTAATAATTGGTATTAAATCGAGAGTAACAATTCCAGTGTTAGTATCTTAAGTATCATGTTTGCCTCCATGATTCTTGATTTAAATATCGAGATTATCTAGGAGCTGAAAGAATTGTTTCAGAAATCATAATGTGTGGCAGATATAACGATATCTGAAACAATGTTTTGGTTGCAATATGATAGAGTATAATATATGTTGTCATATTGGATGAGAATTTGGGAAGGTTGGAGATGCTAGACATCCTAATCATCCAAAAGGGTTTTGGAAAGTAACATTATACTCACGTTTCGCCTTTATAAGCTACATTAGCTTGATCATGAAAGTCGTCATGATAAGGATGAATATAAGATGTATGTAAAGTGTTTACTACACTAAAAGATTACTAAAGAATGGATTTTGAAAGAATGCCGATCATTTGATGATGGTGATCTACTTCAAAGTGCAAGTCTAAAGGTATTAGTATTTGAATATACACGCTTTATACTATGTGTCATGTATATGGTGCCACTGTTTATGTTGATAGATTCTCTTAAAAAGGAAAAGAAAATGCTGAAAGAGAATCTATAAAATATATTTGCCAGAAAAGAAAAAACTGGAAATATCCAGTTTAGGTATATAGTTGATATACATGTTATGGTTGTATTCTTTGCTTGTTAAACAATGTGGTTCTTGAGTATTAGATACCGAATTGGTTGGTATGAAATATCATACAGAAGAACACAATTCATGAACTACAATGGCCTAAGTAACTAGCAAGAGAATATGTGATGATGTTCATCGAAAATAAACAAAACGGTTGTTTGTATTTCTCGTTGACATCAAAGCTTGCCTTCAAGATTTGTTTTAACGATTGCTATTTAAATCAGGTATTATGAGAACAAAGATTGTTCAAATAATTACCGTATTCCATATAAGATGGATGATTTACAAATCTAGTTGGAGAAATCACATCCATAAAAACTAATGCTAAAATGTCGCAAGAAAAATGATTGAAAGATTACTTACGAAGTGACATCGCCATTTAAATTATACTAGAAAGAAAACATGAAGAAACTCCATTTTCATAGATTTTTGGAGTCTTTGATTTGATCAAATGACGCTTGTGAGACTTTTCTCGGGATAATTAAAACTTTGTTCAAAGGCCAAAGAAGAACGAACGACTAAAATATTGGAATTTATATATATTGATGTATATAGTCCATTATGTGTAGTCGTAAGCGATGTATTTCAACTTCATATGCTTTCCCCGAAATTTGAGTGAATATTCACTTAATGAGAAAGAAGTATGAAATATTTGAAAACGTTCAAAGACTTTCAAGATGAAGTGAAAAATCATTCTAACAAGAAAATAAATAATTTATCATTTTATCATAAAGGTATTTATTTGAGTTGCAAGTTTAGAAAAACACCTAGATTTGCATCTCCCAAAACACCATAGTAATATGGAGTGTTTGAGATTTGTAATGAAACCTTGTTTGAAATGGTTGGATCGAAGGTGTTATTTATAAAACTGTCATTATGTTTTAACAAATTAAAGCTTTAGAGACTACCGCTTTTACACTGAAAAGAGCTCCATCTTGATCCGTTAAATTGACACCATGTAAGTTATGGTTTGGGGTAAAACCCAAGTTATCCTTTCTTAAATTTTGGTATACTAAGCATAAGTAAGATGTTTACAACCAAAGTCGGATGAGCATGTCTTTGTAGGTTATTTCGAATAACCATTGGGTATTCCTCCATAACACCGAGGACAAAAGGGTTTATCGCTTGAAACGTGAAGTTTCTTGAAAAAGGAATTTCTCGCAAAAGTTAAGTGGGAGGACAATAGAACTTTGATAAGGTTAACAAACCTTAGCTATACGTGCTGAGTTGCGCAGCGCCAGAAAACGTTTCGGGGGAAGCCACAATGCTCATGGCTCACGTGCCTCAAAGGTTGTGGTCATGGAGGTCTAAGTTCCTATTGAACCAAGTAGGTAGGATAAACAATCAAATGCTAAGATTTTAGAGTAAATCATTGTTGTTTGACAATGATAAACCGACTACATGCAAAGAAGTGATGATGGGCCCTGACTCCGTTAAATGGCTTGAAGCCATAAAATCCGTGATAGTTCCATACACGAGAAATCAAGTTTTTTGAACTTGGAAGACCCTCCGGAAAGGTGTAAAAACCTATCGGTCGTATTAGGATCTATAAAGAAACAGACATGGATGTTTCACATCTATGAAATAGTCGACATGTCGGTAAAGTTTTTACAACAATGTTCAAGGAATTGACTATGACAATATTTGATCTTTCATAAGCGATATTTAGTCTCGACGGTTTAATATAGCAACCACTACATATAATTTTGGTATATGGTAGATGAATAAACAAAATAAAGTTCTTCTAATAGAATGGTTACCTAGGGCGCGTACAAGACACGGTACAAAGGATTTTGTTAATTCAAAGGATGCTAAAAAGGGCATGCAAACTTCAATGGTTGAAGTAAGCATCGCGGAGTTGGAATCTTCACCGTGATGAAAGAGTTGAATGAGTTTTCATCAGGAGACGATGAAGATGCTTGAATTTTCATGAAATTAAGTGGGAGCGCTGAGACATATTTTTAGTATATTATGTGGAGGACATCTTGTTGATTGGAAATGATGCATCTTTTATTGACAAAGGTTAAGAATTTCATTTCGATGAAAGACTTAGGCAAAACCCGAATATTTAGCATGAATGTCTACATGGATAGACAGTGATGCTAATATGGTCGTGCCAAACGTACATATATAAGATATTGAAGGGGTTCAATATAGAAACGATGAGAAAAGGATCTTGTCGCATGGAAAAGAATTGACTCAAGATTCAAGTGTATCGACACTTGATAAGTGAAATAAGATTCAAGTGCTTTGACACTTGATGGGTGAAATCACAAGAATGTTTTGATCAATCATACCATGATATGTACACATACATATATGTCATATGCTCTAAGTGTTATGAGCATATACCAGAATGAATCATAAAATGATCATTGGACGATAGTAGGATATTCTTATAATCTTTTGGAAGAATTAAGAATATATTCCATTTGTATAAGAGACAAATAGTTCATTGAAAAATGATACTAGTTTTGTCACAAGATACAAATTAAGTTTATCTCGATTTAAACTATGGTTGGCACAATGTAATGTAAAGGATATTCCATGATGGATTTGAATGAGTTCCAAAGTTAAGACATTGTGACAGATACTACAACAAAAGGCTAAGTATATGAATGCTATAGTAGCAACAAAGGAGGGCATTTGTGTCAATTAGTTTGTTATCAAACTAAGGTGTAGTTCGCAACGGGCTAACACTTAAGATATATTGTACGACAATAGTATCGACATGATTTAACCCCAAGGAACTAAAGGTCTCACCAAAAGACCAAATTTATACAATGTCATCTCATTGGAAAATAAGTGATGCGTGAAGACGCAAAGACATGCAAATACACATGGAAATGAAAGCTTTAGATCCGTAGATTATGTTAACCACTTGCAATCGGGTATATGGAACACCAGAAAGCCATAGGTGTTCAATACGCAAAGTTTTCAAACTAGATTATTGTATCTAGTGCAAGTGGGAGACCGAAGGGAATATGCCCTAAGAGGCAATAATAAAGTTGTTATTATGTATATTCCAAGTTTATGATAAATGTTTATTTTGCATGCTAAAATTGTATTAATATGGAAACATTAATACATGTGTGTTTAATAAACAAAAATGAAGTTCCTAGTTATGCCTCTCTTTTAAACAAGCTCGTTGATTAACAAGATGATCAAAGGTTTCCTGATCATGGACATTGGATGTTGTTAATAACGAGGTCACAACATTGTTGGAATGATGTGATGAAAATTCATCCAAAGTATAGCATTATTACCAAGGTCATTATGTTTATATTGCTATGACATCATACGAAGTAATCTTAGACCTTAGACCATGAGATCATGTCAATCACTAACACCGGAAGAGTATCTTGATAACATCAAACGTCACACTGTAATAGGGTGATTATAAAGATGGGTTCAGTGCTACGAAAGTGTTATGTTGAGGCTCATGGATCAAGAGTGGAATTTTTCCATCCCGATGACGGATAGATATACTCTAGTCCCTCTCGGTGATATCACATTAGTTAGCTTGCAAGCAAGTGATTTGATCACTAGAATGTTATATCACGGGAACGAGAAAAGGGTACATGTCGGTAACGAGATCAAACTAGGTATGGGGATACTGATGACCGAATCTCGGACATGTAATATATCGCGAGACAAAGGGATTGAGTTACATGCGTATAAGGTTCACACGGTCACAGAAGTCATCATTGAATGTGTGTGAGTCAGTACAGATCTCCAGGTCCCGCTGCTGATTATTGATCGGAGAGGGGTCTCGATCATGTCTACATTATTCACGAACCGTAGGGTGACACACTTAAGGGATACCGACACCATTTGATGCAAGTATTATGCTAGAGAAAGAAAAAGGAAAGCGTGGGAATTTATTTCACTAGACACCGGATTTGTTTCGGTTGAAATTGCTGAAACTGGTTCTGCATGTGAAATTGAAATGTTGTAAGGGGTTTTATGTGAATGTTTGTTAATTAGAGTAATTAACAAAATTTTGAATAAATAAATAAAAGATTTTTATTTAAATGAGAGCTTGCATTAAATTTGCTAGAAATTTAATGCATGTGAGTGGATTTTTGAGTGGAGGCATGTTTATGTGAGTGGAGGGTTTTCATTTTGAGTGGGAGCTCCACCCACATGAATGTGGAAGAGGTGGGGGAAACCACGATGGCTGGGCTCCATGCCCCTGTGGTGCCCCCCTCTCCCTATAAAAGGCCTCCCTCTCCTCCTCTCAAAGCACACCTCCTCGTGAAGGATCTCTCTCCCCCCTTTAGAATTTCCCCATGGTCTCGGATCAGCGAGATACATGTTCCCGGTGGCTTTTTCTGGAAGGATTTTTTGCTTCCGCAGCTTCGCTGGAGCGAGGGCACAGAGGTTGTCGGGGTACCCGGACGTGTGTGCGATCAAGGATGCACCACTACTTTGCGGTGCTGGACATGATGGTGCTGGACCGGCTGGACCAGATGGACTTCATCACGATCTTCAGATCGGCAAGCGTTCGACTACATCATCCACGAGTACAACCTCGTTAATGCTATTCGGTCTTTGAGGGTATGTATTCAATGGATGTATATCCACCCATTGCTTGTATCTAGTAGATAGATCTTGGTACTTAGTTGTTCCCATCATAGTAATTTTTTTGTTTTCTATGCTGCGAACCCTACACAAATCGCTAACCCTTGAAACCAGCAGGACCGATATTAGCCCCAAGGTGAGGTGTCGCTCGTGCCATATCCGTCGAATGGCAGTGCCTCTCTCATAAGGGAGACAGATCACATCCGCTCTCAGGCCGGTCGTGGGGCTTCCCGGGACTCCACCTAGGAACGATTGACGACGATCTTAGAGCAGAGCAGACGGGACAGGTCCTTTGCCTGGGAGATCTCAAAAGCTGCTATGGGCAGTTAATGAGGGCTCCAAGACTTAGTACGGTAGTTCCCTTCGGCCTATTTAAGTGGCCTTAAGGGGCACCACCACCGGCGCACAAACTTATTTATTTTTTCTTCTTCTTCTTCTTCTTCCTTTCTTGAAGAGCCATGGCTGCCTCTCCAATCGCCGATCATGCACCGACTCTAGGAAGGTTGCTTATGCTAGTGCCGGAGGGCTGGCTCCCAAAAGGAGGTGGCGATGCGGGTCGTGGTCGAGGGTGGCGAGGACAAAGCTGTGGGCGTGGCCACTGCCTAGAGTTTGATCGCTCCCCTCCAGTGGTGGCACCTCAGGACTGATGGCCAGACTTGGCTAGCTTCGAGTATTACGTTAGGGTGCATCGCGAGAACGTGGGGGCAATGCACCTCCCCGACGTGTTCGGGTGGTCCTTTGGTGGCTGCCATCGCCTTCGTAAGCTGATGCTCCAACCTGTCGGCTGCTGCAACACCATCTGGTAGGCTCGCATCTTCATCGACGATGGAGGGAGCATGTGCCTCGGAAGGGGATGGACCCGCTTCTCCGAGACCCATTGCCTCCAATATAGTGGCATCCTTGTCTTCACATTCAGCGGAGCAGAGGTGTTGTCTGTCAAGGTTTCAACAACAGCCAGCGCCACATCGACTTCTTCCACGAAGAAGGGCTCTGATTCCATGAATGGCCCTTCCATCCTAGTTTCTGAAGACCCCCGGGTAGCGAGAGGGATAGACCTGAATAGAATATCAATGTGAGGGGCATGTAATACTTAGAAAAGTGATTCTCTCTGTTCTTAGTCACGGCTTTGTACTTTCTAAATAAGAAGGCACTTATATGGTGTTCATGGGATCGGGTTGTCTTGCCTTCTTCCTTTGTTCTCTTGCTTCTTGACTAGCCGTTCGCAAAAGATGTGTTCACGCGAATCTCCATAAGCGTAAAGCCTCCTGGGTGAATGATCATGAAAGATGAGCACATGAAAAACTGCTTCATTTTTGTTCATTAATAGGGGCAGCCTTGGATACATTTCTTGTGCTATGGGACCCAGTTATCGCACAATGCTTTTTTGGGCTCGGTGCTAGCCCCCGTGCGTTTCTACTCCTCGCGTAGCTCGGCTGCCGTTGGGGACCAACCGCGGGCAAGCCCGGCTATACCCACTGCCCTGATGGCGTGTCCATCAGGTCAGCGGGCGAGACATGCGGGGTGATCCCGCTTAGACTCACGCACTGCACAACTAACTCGGTAGCACGCGGCCTTATTTTGCTCCTTTGGTAGCTCGACTACCATTCGATACCAACTATGGGCAAGCCTGGCTATGCCCACTGCCTTGATAGCGCGTCTATCGGGACAGCAAGCGAGACAGGCGAGGTGATACCGCCTGAACTATAGTGGCTGAATCCAGCGATCTAGCTAGCAGTGGATCAAGTCAGATCCATGGAGGTCCTAATTCTTCATCAAGAACTCAATTCGCCTCTTGGCGAGGATCAAGTCTTTGGATAATTTAGGCGCCTCTGCATCCCATGATTCCTTGTGGGGAGTGGCGCCATCGACAAAAACTGGAAGACCTTTCGTCTTCTGAGGAGGCGGAATATCTTTGTGATAAAACAATGTTCTAGGCCATCTTTTTACTGACTCACTAGCATTGATCCTAGCATAGACTCGGTCTCTCCTAAGAACTAAGCTATGAGTGCCAGCAATATATGGAACACCGGCACTAATGGAATTCTTCCGAGTACCAAAGTAGTATCAGAAGAGAGTGAGATTTGACCTAAAGCCTAGAAATCCCTCACTAAGAGATGCGTGAGTGCTAAGCTCTAGTAAAAAATCAGGGGGAAGATTATGAAGTTGCACACCGTAATATTGGAGCACCTCGGTGAGGAACTCTGATGGTGGGAAGCTGAGGCCACGATCAATGTGCGTCCGGAAGAGCACTCACTCGTTGTCGCGGGGTGCTAGAACAACACCTCCAAAGCCGCTCTAAGATGCGTCGGCGGCGAGGTAGCCCTCGTCCACCATGGGCTAAAACTTGGAATCATCCATGGCGCTGGGGACCCGAAGGCCCCGCGATCCTCTGTTGGCCGTCGCCGTTGCCGCCTGATACGTCATAAACGTATCTATAATTTTTGATGTTACATGCTTGTTTTGTATCCACTTTTCTATGCTTTGTCTACACTTTGAGGTATTTTATAAATTTTCTAGGACTAACCTATTAACAAGATGCCACAGTGCCAGTTGCCTATTTTATGTTGTTTTTGGCTTCAGAAAAGCTATTAGAGAAATATTCTTGGAATTGGATGGGACAAAAGCCAAAGTCCATATTTCATCGAGGAGAAGAGAGAGACCAATGGGCGACCAGAGGGGAGCCACAGGGTGGCCACACCCCCACGCGCGGGCCCAGCCTGGCAGTGCCTGGGCAGGGTGTGGGCCCCCTGGACGCCCTCCCGCCTCTCCTCTTCGTCTATAAAAGCCCCCGATGCCAAAACCCTAATTACCCGATCAGATCTCCACGAAACAGTCTGTAGCCGCCGCCACCATCGTCCCTAGATCAGGGGGATCTGAAGGTTTTCCCGGCACTCTGATACGTCGGAAACGTATCTATAATTTTTGATGTTCCATGCTTGTTTAGTATCTACTTTGCTTTGCTTTGTCTACACCTTGAGGTATTTTTATATGTTTTCTGGTACTAACCTATTAACAAGATGCCACAGTGCCAGTTGCCTATTTTCTTCTGGTTTTGGTTCTAGAAAGGAAGAAAATCAATATTCTCGGAATTGGACGGGAAAAAAGCCAAAGTCAATATTTTACCATGGGGAACACGGAGCCAGAATACGAGACGGAGGATGGCCTCAAGGGGTCCACACCCCCTAGCCGCACGGGTGGGCCGACCCCATGCCTGGGGGGGGGGGGGGGGGGGTGCAGCCGCCTCGGGCACCCCCTCGGCCTCCCTCTTTGCCTACAAGAAGCCCCGATGCCTAAACCCTAAGTACCCAATCAATATTCCACGAAACCGTCTGTAGCCGCCGCCACCATCATCCCTAGATCGGGGGGATCTGAAGCTGTTCCTGGCACCCTGCCTATTGGGGATATGCTATATGGGTATCCTCATAGCATGTATCCTATCCGGATAACCTGGGTGGCCCATAGTTGGTAGCATGGCCCATGGCCTGCTTGGCGGCCCAGTTATATGGATCGAGAAGGGAGGCCCATGCCAGATGAAGGAAGGCTACGAAGGAGTCATCGACGTACCCGGAGCCTTGGAGTGCAAGACATGCTAGACTAGCTGTATGCAGTGTAGGACTTTGTAACCTGTCCGGCTAGGAATTTCCCCGTAACCCTAGGACCTGGCGACTATATAAGTTGGGCCTATGGGAGACTTTAGGGCACGATAAGTCATATCGATCAACACACACCTCGCACAGCGAACCGATCCCCGTAACTCGGCGTATTGCCATTATAGTGATTTATAGCAGGAGTAGGATTCTGCCACCATTGTGGGATCTGAACCTGGGTAAGCTGTGTTACCTCGTACCCGTCAACCGTCTGCCTTACCCCACGTCTCTAAACACACACGTGAGGATCCCTCCATGGCGTACTCGTCGGCAATACCACGACAGTTGGCGCCCACCACGGGGAAAGAGGCGCTTCAGGATCTGCAGCGAGCGAGGTCCAATATCTTCGCGGGAATCAGCGAAACTGGAGCCATCGGTCGCATTCTCTTCTCCGGGAACATTCCGATCGTCCTCCCTGTTCTGGATCCCGGCGAAGACGAACCCTACACAGTGCTCAATCGTCCCCATCAAAGATATCCACATCTTCATTGGCGAAACCGACTCGGGCACTAGTTCCCTAGGAGTCGGAGGAGCATCAAGACCCGCACGGACCGCCTACGGGCAGGATACGTCCGCGGAAGGATCGATGTCGGATCTCTCTTTGGAGTTTGCCGACAAAGATCGGAAAAATTCAAGACCCACCCAAACCGCCCTTGTGTAGGATATAATGGTGAAAGATAGCTGCAAGTCCGCCGGCTTCGCCCGTGCGTCTGGACAACAGAGATCCAAGTTCGTTGGAGTGGTGACCATCTTCGATCTGGCGCATTGCATTCAGAGAGAGGGCGAAAACCCCTGCGATTACCTTGCCAGGTGGCTCTGTATACGGGCCGACCTAGCTCATTACCCCAATGATGATGCTATGTATCACTTTGTGGAAGGACTGGACCAAGGTACGCTCCTCCGGCATACTCTAAGGCGGCAGCAGGCTTCCGGACGCCTCACTTTCGAAAGCATGGTCAACACCATCAACAACTATGCGGAGGCTGAGGAGGAAGCTCAGATAGAAATTGCGCTTATTGGCGGAGCTTCTCCACCTTAGCCACTACCGCCACCACCTCTGGTCGTCGTCGCCGTAGCTCCGCCACCACCTCTAGTCATCGTTGCTGTTGTTGCACCTCCATCCTACGTCATCGAGGAAGCCCCGACACCCTCCGACTCCGTGCTTGACGCGCTCTACGCTGACATCAGTGTTGACTCGGAGGAGATAGACTTCAGCGCGGAGGATCTAGACTCTGCCATGCAGGAGATGGTGGAGGATTACAAGCGAGACGAGAAGGCCAACAACGCCGTCACGTCCCGAGAGGTATTCGTCACCATTGGGACGGCGGTGGATGAAGATCAACCCGGACGAGATCCGCCTACAGCGCTGGACAAAGGGAAGGGACCACCTGTTGTTGCCGACAATGATCGTGCAAAGGTCATGCCCCCTCTACCTAACCTAGTGTAGCAGCCACAGGAACTCGGCACCGGTCCGAGAAACAATAACACCGCAAACCCGCTGCCTTCGGCATCTATGTATGCTGCTGCCCAAGTCACTCCAGCTGATAGAGTGATGTACGGCAATCTCCTCGTCGATCCCATGACCGTGGCTCATATCCGCAATGTAGTCCAGCTTGACGAGAAGCGCCAGCAGCTACTGGAGGAAGCGCAGGCCATCGCGGAGCAAGGCGCTAAGCGAGATCGAGATCTGGTCAACGCGCAGAAGTCAATAAAAAAGCTAGAGCAATGGAGGCCGAGTACAAGACCCTGCTACAGTAGCAGAAGGCTAAGAAAGCTCTGGCTCGCGTCATCAACAATCCTGGTGTATGGCGAAACCTAGGATGGGCTCCCTCGAAGCCGGCACAGGCCGAGCCATACATTGACAGTGAAAGCAGGCAGGTGATGCCCACTCCTCTCCTCAACCTCGCCGTCGCCAAGACCCTTCTGGAGCAAGATAGATCACCCACAGCTGTGGATCAGGTCTATGACCTAGTGGCCAAGGCGGTAAAACAACAGGAAAATGCCACCTCTCAGAGGCTTGAGTCTGACCAAACATTCCGCTAGTCTAGCCAACATAAGCCACCAAGGGACAGATCTCCTCATGATGTCGAGTCCTAGACGGGTTCTTCAGAACAAAGACGGAGGGATGCGCGCAACAGGAAGGATGCTATCCCCATATCCTCCAACCATGGATGCAAGACCCAATCTCGTCGCCCATCTCCACTGCCCCGCTCTCCCCGACATCGCAAAGACACCAAGACTCACCGGCGCATGGATATGCCTCCGCCAAGGCAGAGCGACATCATCATCCGCGACAAAGCGGAGCAGACCCGTCATGACGGAGAGCGCAACCAAGGACACAAGAGCAGGTCGCGTCATGACCCTCCGCGTTCGACAAGCAACCGCGAAAAGCATGAGGCGTTGTAGGAGGGTAATAGCAAGAAGGCTAACCCACCGCCACCTCCGCTTCCGTCGCCACCCAGCAGCCACCATGGTGGAGGAGGCCCGCGTCATTCACGCAGCCCATCCCCTGATGGCAAGAAGAAGAAAAGAAGCCCGGAGCCATACGATGCACGTTCACGTATGGACAAGATCCATGAGGCCCGGGAAGGACCATACCTGGGACCACGTTGCTTTGGACCTGTGATACGGTCCACAACTTACCCCAAAGGTTTCCGGATTGACAAGACCATCAAGCCCTATGACGGCACCACCAAGCCAGCTACATGGTTGCAAGATTACGGTAACATGGTGGAGATCATCAGGGGTAACCCCAACGTCATCGTCAAGTATCTCCCATTGATGTTGGCGGGCACGACCCTACAATGGATTGATGACTTGCTGGAGAGATCCATCTGCAATTGGTTGGACAAGCAAGAAGCATTCACCAAGAACTTCGAGGGTACGTACAAACGTCCCTGTACTGTTGGTGATCTACAGCAGTGCGTGTAGGAGAAATATGAGACATCTCGCGCCTACCTCTCTCGCTGGCTGGATATGAAGAATTCCTACGCAGGAGTGCATGCTCAGACCGCCATGGCCGCCTTCATTGATGGGTTGGAAAGGGGCATGTTGCTTTGACATAAGCTGAAGCGCCTGCAGGACAATCACCAGCTAGATCTTAATCAGATGATTCAGTTGGCTAGTGAGTTCGCGGCTGCCGGCGATGACGCTCGCGACTCTCTGCCGGCAACGGCCGTTCCAACTCAAGCGCGGAGGAACAACAGCACCAAGCGGAAGACCCCGCCAGAAGAAAAGCAAACCTCCGACATGGTCGCTATGACCTTTGTAGGGCGAGGTGATGGCAGACAGCGTGGCCGAGGACGGGGAGCTGGTCGTGGGCAGCAGCGAGGTAGTGAAACTACCTCGGCAGTGCTTCGTGTTACCCAAACCTACAAAGATTACCGTGATATGTCGTGCCTCTTACACCTCGACGCCAATGGCAAAGCCACCCACACCAATCGCCATTGCAAGTTCATCAACGATCTTAAGGAGGACCCGAAGTCTGGCTACAAACAAAGTCGGAAGAACAGACCGTGAGGCAAGGGCAAGGGGAAGAAGAAGGAGGAGGAGTCCAAGGATTCAAGTGACATGGACGAGGATGTTGACCCCAAGCACGCCGCCAAGAGCGATGACAAAGGCAAGAACCCTTTCGAGAAGAAGAAGGCCGTTTTCCACACTTTCCTTGGCACCCCCACTGTCCAACAATAGAAGACCTCTATGAGGATACTGATGGCCACTCTGCCACCAGTTCCCCAGTACCTATGCTGGTTGAAGATTCCAATTACTTGGGACAAGAAGGATCACCCATACCTCATCCCTACGGAGAACCAGTATGCCATGGTCATCAACCCCTGATTGACGGCAATGAGTTCACCAAATGTATGGTGGATAGTGGAAGCAGCATAAACATCATGTACCTGGATACACTGCACAAGATGAACTTGACGGAGGCTAACCTAAGGCGGACCAGCACCATCTTCCACGGCGTAGTTCCTGGTCGGGAGGCTCGGTCCCTTGGGTGCATCACACTTCAAGTTGCTTTTGGCGATGTAAATAATTACCGCCAAGAACATATGACCTTTGAGGTGGTCCCCTTCAAGAGCGTGTACCACGTCATATTCGGTCGCGACATCTTCCACGCCTTCGGCCAAGCCATGCTTCATCTACAACAAGCTTAAGATACCCGGACCAAATGGTGTCATCACCATATCCGGAAGCTTTACCAAAGCAAGGGACTGCGATATTGGAGAAGCAGCCTTTGCGAAAGCTGTCCTCTACAGCGAAGAATTCAAGGAGATCGAGATCAAGGTCGATGCCGGCGTCGAAGAAGCAGATTTCTGACTCTGCCCCAGCTTTCAAGGCTTCCATCGAAACCAAGCCAGTGGAACTTGTGGTAGACGAACCTGGATCCCAAATAGAAAAGCACGCTCGTCGAGTTCCTCCGTGAGAATAGGGACATCTTTGCCTAGCAACCTGCCGACATGAAAGGTGTACCTAGGGAACTTGCCAAACACAGCTTGAATATTGATCCAAAATGCAAACCGGTGAAACAACCTCTATGACGCTTCAGAGATGAGAAGAGACGCACCATAGGCAAGGAGATAGCTAGGTTACTTAAGGCTATTTTTATCCGAGAAGTGCTTCACACCCGATGGGTGGCCAATCCTGTACTTGTCCCCAAAAAGGGAACCAAAGAATTAAGAATGTGCGTTGATTACACCGGCTTGAACAAAGCATGTACCAAAGATCCGTTCGCTTTGCCTCGCATTGACCAAGTCATTGACTCGACGGCTGGCTCGGAATTTTTGTGTTTTATCGATGCATACTCAGGATACCACCAAATAAAGATGAGGAAGTCGAACCAATTGGCCACTTCGTTCACCACACCCTACGACACATTTTGCTATGTCACGATGCCCTTTGGGCTGAAAAACGCAGGTGCTACATACCAGCGGACAATGCAGCATTGCCTACATGATCAAATTGGTCGGAACGTTCACGCCTATGTGGACGATATAGCAGTGATGTCTAAAAATTCAAAATACTTAATCTCCGACTTAAAAAAAACCTTTGATAATATCCGGAAATACAACATGATGCTTAACCCTAAGAAGTGCGTCTTCGGGGTTCCAGCCGGAAAATTGTTGGGCTTCATCGTTTCCTAGCATGGAATCGAGGTGAACCCGGAGAAAATCAAGGCCATCTTAAACATAAATCGCCCGACATGCCTGAAGGACATACAATGGCTAACAGGTTGCATTGCGGCGGTTAGTCGGTTCGTCAGCCGACTTGGAGAGAAGGCTCTGCCGCTATACAAGTTGCTGAAGAAGGCGGACAAATTTACATGGACGGACGAGGCAGATGCAGCACTGAAGCAGCTAAAGGAGATATTATCCTCGGCGCCTATCCTTGCAGCACCCGAGACTGGGGAGCCTATGTTAATCTACATGGCGGCCACCAACCGGGTAATCAACATCGTCGTCGTGGTAGAGCGGAAAGAACCAGGCTATGAGTACGGAGTTTAACGACCCATTTACTATGTAAGTGAGGTCATGACAGAATCCAAGCAGCATTACCCGCACTACCAGAAGATAGCTTATGGAGTATTCCTTGCTTCTCGGAAGCTAAGGCACTACTTCCACGATCACCCTATCATAGTGGTGAGCAAGACCCCACTGTCCGACATCATCAACAAAATCGACGCTACAGGACGGGTCGCGAAGTGGGGCATTGAACTTGCCGCCTTCGAGATCACCTACAAAATACACGAAGCTATCAAGTCACAAGCCTTGGCGGATTTCATTGCAGATTGGTTGGAGATGCCAGATGCTACCCCAATGCCGGAGCCAGAATATTGGGTGATGCACTTTGACGGATCAAAGCTACTCAATGGCTCGGGGGCTGGTGTACTGTTACAATCACCAACCAGGGACAAGCTACACTATGTTCTATAGATCCACTTCGAGGCTACAAACAACATGGCAGAGTATGAAGCGATCATAGTTTGATGTGGAGATTCCGACTTGGTTGCCCAGCAGGTGGCTGGCACCTGGAATGCGCGGAACCCTATGATGGCGGCATACCGAGACGAAGTGGACGAGATAGCCAAGAGCTTCTTGGGCTATGAAGTCAAGTATGTACCTAGGGAGCAAAACGAGGCGGATGATCTACTGTCTAAGCTTGGATCAGGGTGCAAACGAATTCCGCCTGACGTTTTCCTAGAGCATCCACAGACACTATCTGTGAAGGGAGCATACATTGACAACCCAAATAGAGTTGACTCTTTCGTTCACATAGTGACAAAGGTCCCTCCGGCTTGGACACAACCGTTCATGGAATATCTCGTACACGGAACTTTGCCCGACGACAAAGTCGAAAGACAACAAATAGTACGTCGAGCAAAGGGCTATACCATAATCAATGGACAACTCTACAAAAGAAGCACCACTGGTGTATACCTTAAGTGTTTTTCCCAGCAAGAAGGTATTGAAATCCTACAAGAGATCCATCTCGGAGATTGCGGGCATCACGCCGCTCCTTGATCTTTGGTCTCCAAAGCCTTCCGGCAAGGATTCTACTGGCTGACCGCGCAGGCGGACACCGACAAGCTGGTTGAGACATGCATGTGATGCCAGTATTATGCCCGACAACCCCATGTTCCAGCTGAAGAATTGCGAACAATACCAATAACTTGGCCGTTTGCAGTCTGGGGGCTAGACATGGTTGGTCCATTGCAGACGACACCATGTGGGTTTATGCATCTGCTAGTAGCAGTTGATAAATTCACCAGATGGATAGAATATAAACCCATTAGAAAGCTTGATGGGGCAACTGCCCTTAGATTTGTCCGGGATCTAGTGGTGAGATTTGGTCTCCCACATAGCATTATCACCGACAACGACAGAACTTGTCACTCGGGGTGGTGGAAGCTTATTGTTGGGACAAGGGCATCCGAATTGACCTAGTGTCTGTGGCACACCCACAGTCTAATGGCCAAGTTGAGCGAGCCAATGGATTAATTCTGCAGGGAATCAAGCCACGTCTTGAGGCACCGCTACATAGAATAGCTGGAGCCTGGGCGGAGGAACTACCATCTGTGCTGTGGAGTTTACGAACTACACCCAACAGATCCACCGGCTACACCCCTTACTTCATGGTATATGGAGCAGAAGCCATCTTGCCTTCCGACATACTTCACGATGCACCAAGAGTTGCCTCCTATGACGAAGATGACGCTGAAGAATCTCGACGCCTAGATGTGGACCTTCTCGAGGAGGAGATCGTTTTGGTGTGCCAAAGATCCGCCATCTACTAGCAGAAGCTATGCAGCTACCATAGTCGCCGCGTTTGGCATCACTCGTTTAAAGAGGGGGATCTGGTGCTCCGACTTAAGCGGAAGAAGTCACACAAATTATCCCCGCCATGGGAAGGATCGTTCATCATAAGCAAGGCGCTGCTCAATGGGTCTTACTACGTTGTTGACAATCGTGAACTTATGGATAGACCCAGCAAAGATCATAAGCGTAAGCAACGTGACCCGGATGATGACTACCCGGAGCTTGATTGGCCATGGAACATAGCACAAACACGTCCTTTTTACACTAAGCATATTTTTTTATCTACTATGTACCTCTTATGTGATCAATGAAGTAAAGCTCTCTGGTTCAATCATATTTCTGAGTCTTTTACCTCCTTTAGTGTTCATTTTTGGATCGTATAAACATTTATGCGCAAGTTTGCATTTGCACTTGTGAAAATTCCGCCAATGGGCATTAGCTTAAGTTTTCTGGTCTACACGTTCTTTGTTGTTTTTATGTGGATTCTGGAGTAGTGACTTTCGGCACGTGTTATCGGCGATTTTGTGCTTCGGTTTTTGACGGTGCCATTGGGCATCATCACCTGAGAACATGGTTCCGACTACGACTCTTCCGACTCACGAAAGGTCAAGCATAAAAACCAAAGTAATGGATAAGCCAGCACTTGCTTAAAAATATATACATGCTGGAACCAGTACTTAAGTAGCAGGAAATTACACCTATTGTTTTTCCGCCTTAAGATAACTTAGTAGTTTTTCCGCATACATCAAACCAAAGGAAACAAATATTACAAAGTATTTTTTCATTCCTCTGGCACAGGAGACTTGGATACAGCATCATCGGCAGCAGGAGAGTCATCGTCCTCGAAGTCGGTGGTCTTGAGGGACTCGGAGGATCTTTGCTAGGCGCCGTCAATGGTTTCTAAGGGCACAAAGACATTATGGTCGACCAACTTGGCAACCCTTGTGTCATAGCCCGCGAGAGATGACCAGATAGCTTTATGATCAATCTTCTGTCCATCATTATCTACGTCGGGAAGACCTGAGGTTACCACATTGATGTCGGCATCTTCATAGTGCGCCTTGACCATCGATAGTGCCATCCTTGTGCCAGCCCGTGTACATGAAGCTTTCCAGCTTAGAATACGATCGGGGGCTTGGCACAGGATCTTCGAGAACTTCATCATGGAGTCCACCGCTTTGATGTTTATCTGGAGGGGCTTGGCTATCTCCTTGGCTTGCCTGATGGCAGTGCTGATAATGTTGCCAGCAAGGACCATGCATTCCTTAGGCGGAGGAGGCGATTGGGTTACTCCAATAGGAGCTGCAATTCCGACAAGGGAGCGCATGAGTTCAATAACACAAAAATTCAAAGTACCTGACTTACAGAATTACAAGGCAGAGAATTACTTACCAAATATGCTTGCCTCAGCTTGCTGGAGAGTCTCCTCCATGGAGTTCTGTTCTTGTCGGAGGATCTTGTATGCTTCAAGATTGCGCTGATTTTGCTCATCGGCAGCCTTCTTCTGCTATTTCAGCATTGCAATCTCCTCCTTCAAGCGGTTTGTCTCCATGTTGGCGGACTCCTGCAGGACCTTCATGGAATCCTCGTGCATCTTCAGCATATTTTTTTCTCCTGCTTAAGGATCTTGTTTTCACCATCCAGCAACTCAATGTGCTTGGATTGCTCAACAATATCCTTGGCCTTAGCAATGGCTTCTGCAAGTCGGAGAAAGAGCAATACACAATGAGTAGTTAGAGAATGGTGGTACAAGACCAAGTCGGAGTACGAAAATGAAAGGAAAAACAGGCTCTTGCTCTTGGTGATTTGTTCCTTCAAGAAGGCAGTTTTACCCTTTTCGGCTTCCAAATCCGCACGCATCTTTTGGAATTTATCATTGGCGACGCCTCTCCGAGCATTCTCATTCTGTGGAAAGAAGATTTAAAGTTGTTTAGTCTACTTGGAGCATCTAGCCGGATAACTATCAACCTAGAGGCTTGGGGGCTACAGTGAGAATTTTTTAACTTGGCAATATGCTTTAGTCTTTCTTTAAGCATCTAGTCGGAACTCCTTCAGTTTTCAACTAGAAGCTTGCACTAGAGGGAAAAAGCCTATCCGTGGCGCACACATTTTGGAGTTAGTGGCACACCCCCCGTACGCCACGAATAAGACGCCACTAACTACAGGAGGTTCGTGGCGCACCCCGACGTGCGCCACTAACTACCATGTTATCCGTGACGCACCGTCCTGACGTGCGCCACGAATGTCATCTGTGGCGCACCCTATTTCGATGCGCCACTCATAACGTGCGCCACTAACTAGATAAATGCGTGCGCCACTAACTTGTCTCAGGATTTCAAAAAAAAATAGTAGAATACAGGAGAAATACACAAAATACACAGGAAATATACCAGAATACAGCAATATATCACAAAAATGCACAGAACTCACAGGAATACCCATAAACTCACTGAAATTCATACAAAGTGACAAAATACATCAATATGGAGAGTCCAAGTGTTACACACAAGTCATGGGAGAGTACAAGTTCGAAATCACACATGCATCTCGATACATATTCGATCATCGTCGATCATGACCTAGACTATGACTGAATAGAGGACAACGGCGGCGTAGGTGAGCAAAGAGAAGACCATGATGATCTTCATCCGCTTCTTCTTCCATAGGTGCCTCCTCCACTTGGCTACCGCCAACTCTCAAGTCTTGTACCCCTTGTAACTGTTGCCACTGAAGTTGATCACTTGTTGCTCGCAGTCCTCCCACTCCTCGTAGATTCCCGGAACATGGCCCCTGTACACCACGTAGCAATTTGCCTTCTCCATCACCGCGGACAAGGAAAAAATATAGACATAGTAGGCATTCATATTATGCAACGAATAGAACGGCATGATAACGAAATATAGCAAAGACATTCATACACCTAAAACAATAGTAGCACACATAATTAAACAGGTACAACATAGGCATAAGGAGCCTCGGTAACTTAAGGTTTACGACTCCCACACACACACACACATGTCCAACACGACAGTTTCCTAAACACCACAATGATAGTCGATCAAGTCCATGACATACAGACGACACACACGACACACACTAGCCGGTAATCTTCTTGGGCAAGGGTCGGCAGCCCCCTCTCATCATGAAGGTCATGTCTGCTTCCCCACCACCACAACCGAGAGATGCGTAAGCCACACATACCCCTTACCAGGGCAATGGTTCAAACTCTGGACTACTGATATGAAGGTTGTTGCACACATCCTATACCCGCTTTCCTTGCATTTTACTTCCAAATGTAGTTCATCTCTTCCTTGCAGTCAACTCGAGGCGGTATTCGATCTCGCGGTTAGTCAGCGGTCTACCGCCGTAGTGGAAGGCCCCTCCTCTTGTCATGACATCTTCATGGATGCATAGACAGATCTGATTCTGGATGCGCCAGAACTGTTCCATGAGGCCCGAATCGTCGACTGTCGACAACTTTTGGGCCCAAACTCGGAGATTAGCCGGTAGCGCCTCCATCCGTGAATCATGCATGTACATCCTTACATGATGGAAGGCATAGAAGGCCTCCTTCACACTTCCCGCTGGCTGCTTGACGCATGGGAACTTGGTGGCGTGGCTGCAGATGTTCCTTCCATCCTTCTTTCTTTCGCCCCCTTTGCTGAACTTGCCTCCCTTGGCGGCATAGACTTGTATAGCAAGATCCAGGACACACTTGATTTGGTCCCATCTCTTCGGATTTGTTTCACTGGATGAGCCCAAGTATGTTGCTTGCGACAACCTTGGGTAGACGGAGATGAGTGTGTAGTATATGCCACTGCGCAAAACAATAGAAACAGAACTATTGGAAGAAGGGGACAAAAGGAATCTAAGGATGTGTTACGATGGATGGAGACCGGTTGTGTGCACTTACTCGCGGAAGGCATGGACAAGCGTAGACTTGTCCTGGTTCTCGAAGAAGAAATTCCCGAGGTATTGCGACACCGCTTCAATGTATCCGTCGCTCGCAAGCATTTCGTCGCGCATGTAGTAGGGGTCCACAATGGCTACGCCTTTGATTTTCTCCCTATGGATCCTCATCGACATCTGGAGGGCGAAGCGGCGGACCAAGTTGTAGTCCAGACGCTTCGAGTGCATCAGATCGTAGATGTTCTCGTACCGCAGGAAGAACAGGTCCGCGGGTGCTGCCTCGACAAAGCCATGTCCATTTGGCACCTTGCATGTGAAGACTGGGTACCCGGGGTTCTTATATTTCAGAAGCATGCTCTCGAGATGCAGAATTGTGTGATGCAAATGCTTCATGGATGCATCCGCGACATCGAGCAGCTCCTGAGTCAGAATCGGCTGGCCTGCTATGTGCATCATGTAAGTCCGGGGCGCTTCTATGAAGGCGGCGTCATGATGCCGAAAAACTGCCTGCTTCTTCTGAGTCGGCTAGCTCGCCGAACCCTTCTTGCTTCGGCTATGCTTCCGGTACTTTGACTTCTTAGCGGCTGGTCAGCGGATCCTGCCAGCTGCTCACCGGTCGCCTTGTGTAGTGTGTTAGGGCTGATTATCACCGTAGGAGGACCACCGGCGTTAGCGTCACGCGTCTCCTGGGAACCGCAGACGCTGCATGCATAACAAGGGACGGCCGACCGGTTCACCGTGGGGGCTGGCTCTCCAAGTGGAGGCATGAACAATCCGTTGTTGGCCATGGCGTTGGTGTTGAAGTAGTCATCCACGTTGACCTCCAGATCATCATCGTCATCATGTGCAGCCTCCACGTCATCATTGGGCTGTGGCAGCGGCATGTGTGCGGCCAAAGCCTTATGTCGTGCAGTGTTGGCGACGATGAGCAGTACCTTCTTTGGTGCGGTGGCGCGTGCTTTGTCGTACTTCGCAAGCTGAAGCTAGCTCTTGGGCCATAGCACGGGCCAGCCATAGCAGCCTTCCAGGTCCTTATGTTCTTCGGCTCCCTCGAGTTGCCTGGGCGGGTCGATTCTTTTGAAACCCTTCAGGGCCCTCACGACCTTGACCCGGAACCAGCCAGCAGGGATTGGCTTGTTGTGCATCATGAGCCCCTTGGGTTGAATGATGGTGCCTTTGCCTACATCCCTCAACACGCCGTCAACCTTGTGAAGCAATGTGCAATTGGCGTCCAGCGGGACAACATATATGTGTGTTAGTTCATTGTGTGTGAGGTCGCGAGCCCTACGATGAAGCATTCAACACTTACTGTTGTGAGGGCGTCGAGCTCAGCAAGTGTGGACACGCGAGGATGCGTCGGCTCTTGCTACCACTCATCCTGAAGCAACGGCGCCGGCTGCGGGTTGGTGTTGGGCGCCGGCGCCGCTGCATGCTGAGCCTGGGTGTTGGGCACGACAAGCTGAGCTTGGGTGTTGGGCGCCGCCGCCGCCGGCTGTGGGCTCACCAACGTGGGAAGAGGATGCGCAGAGGGGTTGGAGGGCGGGATCACAAAGTTCGGCGATGGGTGCTGTTGAGAGTTGCTGCCGCTCACGCTGGGCACCGGTATCGGCCCAACTCCGCCCGCCGCATTCCACTTGGCCAAACCCTCCCACAGGTCAGGAGGGAACATACTCCGCATCTTCTCTTCCATCTTCGCCTCCATCTTGGCCTCCAATTTTGCCGGCAGCTCGGCCACTTCTGCCTCGAGCTGCTCGATCTTCCGTTCTTGCTCCGCCGCCCTCTTGTCCCTCCTCTCCTTCCTGGTCTTTGCGTCCTCTTTGAAGTGGACGTCGACCTTCGTGGTCAGCCCAAAGCCGGCAACACGTCCACCAGACGTTATCTTCTTGTTCTTGGGCCTCTTCTTTTTGGCGTTGACCACCCTATTGAAAGGAGTGTCCCACGGCTCCCTTACACCCTCTTCGATACCTTCCGTGGCCGCTATTTCAGCTTCCTGCACAAGCATATGCAGAACCCATTTAGTACTACAATGGATGGATTCATTACCGATTGCAAATAATATGAATTACTAAGATCCGCGGTAAGTGTCTTACCAGGAGTTTCTCAAAGTCCTGCACGGCCGGGTCTTCGGTTTTGAACTCCTTTGTTATGGGGCACAGGAAGTAGCGTGCCTGCAAAAAGTTCCTCACCTGCAGGTCCATGAATCAGTCCCACCTGTTTGGTTTGCCTAGACACCGAAGCTCGGCGTCCTCCTTGTCCCAAATCTCCTAGGCTGCTCTGTAGCCGCCGCTCCCGAGGCGGTGGTGGCCTATGTTCTGGTCGTAGAGTCTCTTCCCCCACGCCGAGTAGAGTTTCGCGGTATCGGTCTCTAGCGTCTCCTTGAAGAGCACATAGTCATTGTGCTCGAGCATCGGCTCCTTGGCCTTTATCTCCTCCCAGCTTTCTTCTCGTTGATCCTCTTCTTCACCCGGGCTCTCCAGCTAGCCAAGGCGGTGCTCATCTTCGTGAGCGCCGCCTGGTTCACGATATTTCCCTTGACCACCTTGTTGTCGAATTCATCCGGGAACTTGTAGCACCCATGAAGCTTCTCCATGAGGATCTCGACGAGGTGAACGTTGGCGGGATCTCGGAGGTTCCAATTGTTGATCGTCACGACCTCCCGGACCGTGCACCCGATTTGGACCCCGTAGCCAGCGGCAAGATATTTTGGCTCCTCAGACGTGCCGGTCGGGGACACTTGGGTGAACTCCTGACGCTGACTGCCGAGCGTTGGCGGTGGCCGAGGCTTCCTCACAACCTTCTTCTTACCGCTGCCGTAGGTGCATTCACCGGTATCGGTCGTCTGTTCACCGTCGGCGGTGCGTTCACCGACATCGGTGCGGTCGCCGTCGTCAGTGGTGGTCTCATCCTCGGCCCCCGTCTCATCTTCGCCGTCATCACCTCACGACGATCCGACATCGCCTTCATTCTCCGCCATCCCATCTATTTCCTCCTCCACCTCCCTCCTTTGGGACAACTCCCAAAACTTGAGGTTAGATTGTCGGGCTTGCTCTTCAACACTCGGTCCCGGGTCCTTTGATGTGCCGGCACCATCGTTGACGTGTCCGGTCGACATTGTTGCACTATGCAAGAAAATAGAAATTGTTAGTACATTAGTTCGACCGAAAAATTTGGCAGCACCTCCCCTAAAAATGTCTACGTAGGAGTTCTCGTTTCTCAACCGAAACAGAAATGAATCAACATTTCGAGAGTAACGGGCACTCATTTGAGATCCCTATAACAATTTTCAAAAAAAGAGGCACAAAATGTGCCTTCGGCGACCATAGAGGGTCGGCAACATACACAAAACATCCACAAAAGGCATCAAATGGTGCCTTTCCACCATAAAGGTCGACAACCTGCTGATCTTCACCATGAATGTACTACTTTGATTTGATAAAAATGACAGGTAGAGCAAGTAACTGAATTAGTACATGTTAGCTAGCTTAACAAAATAGAAACCACATACAGCAGAGCAAACATAATATTTCTGAAGCTATATACATTGGTACATTTATGTGTTTTATGTTCTAATATGAAATAAGATACTCACCCTGAACTGTGAAAGTCAATTTCATAATCATAAAGGAAAATGAGAAGCTAGCAAGATCAACTGAACAAGAAATAACAAATAATATAGCCTATTGAAAATAAATAATAATTAGGAATCCACTTGTCACTAGACAAATTGAGTCCAAAAAAATAGTTAAGGGAACCAACATGCCTTAATTGGCAAGTCAAAATAGGACAAGAACAGTATGGGGTTGACCATCGAATGCACTTCACATGTACATAGAACATAACAGAATGTCAGCTTCACACAAGACCAAGCAACATACCCACCTAACTGCATGGCTGTGGTGTCAGAACTATAGTGATTTCAAGACACTATAAATAATTGAGATCCTAGACTCGAGAGCTCACAATTCACTGGTCTAACTAAGACCAAAAATACAGACACTCGCTTTAGAGAGAGATCTGAGAGTTAGAAAGTGAAGGAAGGCAAGCAAGAACAATAGCAAAAATCAAGAACATGAGGAGAAGGCATCAAGGAGCTACTACAAATCTTCACCAAGCATAACTAGTTGACTACAAAGGTTGTTACTGAATTACTACATAACTGCGAGTAGTAATAGTAGCTAGGGGTCATATGGATCCAGGAGTGAGAAGACTAGAATTTCTATGTGCAACATCAATAGATCATGCATTAACATAATCCAATTACTAAGTATGCACTTAGCACATTGCTCATTGAATCACTCCTTTGTACACTCAATTTTGAGACACCACAGAAGCAATCAAATGAGAACACCATAGTGCACAACCAGTTTTTAAACACATGCATCACACCATTGATGAAGTGACAAGAACATCTGAAAATATAATAACCAAATCACTTAAAAAATGAACAGACACAATAATAAGTTGGAACTCTAGCAGTCAAACACTGATAAATAAAAGATCAGTAACCAAGTATATGATCACATTGATACTATAAAATCAATAGTGACATTTAATCACTAAACAACAAAGATACTTAAACAAGCAAATAAAAATAATGGATCCTAAGCACAAGCGTTAACTGAAGTAACAAATACTTTAAGCTTCAATAATATAATAAAGAACTAAATCATTGTAATCGAATGGATGATTAACATACAAAACAACTCTACACTATAACCTAAACTACTAAGAACCCTAAGTAATTAAACTATGCATGATCAACTGTATGAACTACTACAGTATGTACACACTAAGTTTTGTTGCCCTAAATAGTAAAGCATCATCTGCAATAGTATTAGTTAAGGGTTCAGGGCAATCAACCACTATCTGAAAATCCCAATTTAAAGCATTTACAGGACAAAGCATTTACAAATCCAAGGTGGAAGTTCAGAATCAAAGAAATGGCTGGTGGCAGCGCATATACAATGGTATATCCGAAGGACGATAACCTTCACACTGATAACACGGTAATATGGTACGACTTCAACCATGCTAGCATGGCACAGGTCACACTCAGGCATGTCGGATGTTCATATGATACGATGAAGAGACTATATTGCTTAGTGCCAGCCCATCAGGGTGAAGTGTGGTTTATTTTAGGAACAATGTGGCATTTCTGGAAGCATGCCATACACAGCACAATTTCAAAGGGAAAACAAGAGGTGCCACACAAAATTTACAATCGACCTATCTAGTACCTTTGCTTCCACAAGAATAGTTTTAGAATTCCACAAGCACATGCTCAGAAGAAGGGAGAGGCAGGGAGGGGAGGGAGAGGCTCACGTACATGGTGGATGCGCAGTGGATATGGTGGCTCCTGGTCCTGATGTTCCTGTGGTGGCTCCTGGTCCTGAAGGGATCCTGGTGTTCCTCTGGTGGCTCCTCGTCCTGATGGTCCTGTGGTGGCTCCTCCTCCTCCTCCTGTGGTGGCTCTTGGTCCTGAGGTGAGGTGCTCCTGGTCCTGATGCGTAGTGGCTGCCGGAGAGGGGAGAGGTTAGAGAGGGGGTGGGAAGAGGGGAGGGGCGGAGGGGAGGCGATATCGAGGCGAGCGGCACACGGTTAGGGTTCGTCGGTTAGTCAGCGAGGGGGATGAAGAGAGATGGGAGAGGGTGGCAGAGTACCTGCGGACGGGAGGTGGTGGCGGGCGGTCCGGCGAGCGAAGGCGCTGGCGGGCGCGGTCCCTCAAGCAACAGGGGAGCGAGGCGAGAGCGCACAGGAATTTGGGGAAGAAGAATGGGAGAGAAGGGAGCGAGGCGACGCCATTATTTTGGCTTATTCGTGGCGCACCGATATGGGGGTGTGCCACGAACTCCCCTGACATTACTTAAAAAGGCTACGCGGTGCAGTGTGACGACAACACTTGTATAGCCTAGTGGTTCTGGGGTTGGTTATCTTGTTTGAAACCTGGAGGTGCCATGTTCGATTCCTGGCACTCCAACATTTTTTTTGTAATAAAAAACATTCTTTTGCAATTTTTAAGTTCCATATGTAACGAATATCACTTACTCATTACAAATAATAATTTTCTACTATTTCTAAAACATAGTAGCTCCAATATTTTCAAGATATAAAGTGAGAACATGTATATAATTGTGGGTAGGTAATAAATTTATTACAAAAAAACTACCAATAATCTTGTGTATATCAACACCCTACTCCAAAAAACCACGTATAGTATTTTGTCGACTTGATGCACACGATTGCGCACATGCATACATCACACACAAAAAAGGTCAGTTCGTGCGATGTTGCTTCCGAACACGCTAGCGTCGACGTCTCGTCACGATCCTCTTGCCCTTCTTCGTCACGGTAGAGTAATTGAGCCCTGGAACTTGTGGATTTCTTCTCGTGTACGGACATCCTTTAGCGGGGAGGGTGGTCTTCCTTCTAAGATGAGGATACGCGCTAGGGTTGTCGAAGAAGTTGTCGAATTCCTCTTCTATCTTCGGATCGCCGTACTTGTCGAAGTCTTGCTCGGTGGCGGCTCCCTCCATTCTGATGATGCTCCTTCCCCCTCCTGACGACAACGCGGGTAGGCCTTGTAGGATCGGTAATGAAGAAGCATTGATCCACATGGCTAGCCAGTAGCCATGGCTCGTTTTTCACCTGGACGTTCGCGCCGGCCGCCTTTGATGCTTTGGCTTCGGGTATAACCATGGTTGTGAAATACCGGCCTTCTTTTTCGACATTCTTGGCCCATCTGACCCGAAACATCGGCATCTTCTCTCCGCAGTAGTCGAGTTCCTAGATCTCCTCGATCCTTCCGAAGAACCTTTCCTTCACATTGGATTCCTTGTCGGCGTAGGATAGCATCGTGACCCCCGAGTTCTGGTATTCATTGTTCTTGTCCTTCTCCTCGGTGTAGAAAGTGTACCCGTTGATGTCGTACGCCTGATAGGTCCTCACGTTCAACGAGGGGCCCTACGACAGGATGAATAAGAGTCTATCATCGCCAGCAGGTGCCTTACCCTCATTAAGAAGGAGCAGCTCCTTCTTGAACCAACTCGTGAAGGTAGAGTTGTGCTCTCTCGTCACGTATCCCCTCGTCCTCCGCCGGACTATGTCGTTCAACCTGTTATCAATCAAGCTTTTGTGCTTCTCCACCCAAGGACCGACCACTTGTATGTGTTGTAGCGCGACTCGGTGTGCCCTGTCATAGTCTGGGCGCCGACCCTTGAAGATGGCGTGCACTGCTGTGAAGCCCTCGCGGTGACCAACTCCAGCGATCCTGCCGAAGTGCTTGCGCTTCGAGAGACCAACAGGTTCCTCGGACTGCATATAATTCTGGCAGAACGATATGCACTCATAGAGCATGAAGCCCTTGGCTATGCTTCCATCTGGCTTTGCCCTGTGTCAAACATATCCTTTGAGCACGCCGTTGAGCCTTTCGAACGGCATCATGTTATGTAGGAACATCAGACCGAGCTGGATGATGTCATCGACGAGGTGGACAAGCAGATGCAACATGATATCGAAGAACGCGGGGGGAAGTAGATCTCGAGCTTGTTGAGTATCACGACGATCTTGTCCTACAGGGTCTCGAGTTGCTTCATCCTGATCTCCTTCCTAGAGATGATGTCGAAGAAGTTGTAGAGGCCAAACAGCGTCTCACGGACGTGCTCGTCCATGATCCCTCGGATCGCAACTGGGAGTATCTTTGTCATCAGCACGTGACAGTCGTGTGACTTCATCCCACTGAACCTCTTCTTCTGTATGTCCTGGTATCTGGATATATTCCCTTTGTAGCCGATAGGAAGCTTGATTCCTATGAGGGTGTTGAAAAACTGCTCGAGCTCGTCCTCGCTCATAGTGAAGCAGGAAGGGGGCAGTAGTAGTTGTTCGGCTTAGCCCTCTTGCGCCGACCTTGAGTCTCTTCCTTGTCATCGTCATCATCATCATCGGGGTGTCCTCCTTGTTGAAGCGCTTCCTTGATGCCTAGATGTATCATGTCGTATCTTGCTTTTGGCCCGTCTTTGGTCCTATCCGGCATGTTACACAGAGTGGCAAGCAGACTCTCGCACACGTTCTTGATGATGTGCATGAGATCAAGGCTGTGGGGCGTGTGGAGGTATTTCTAGTACGGCAGGTCCCAAAAAACAGACCTCGCTTTCCATACGTCGCGCAGCGGCTTCACCCTCGGACGCTTCTTCCCCAGCGCAGGGCACTCCTTCCAGTTACCCAGCAACTCCTTGATTACCTCGCCGCTCCTCCTCTTAGGGGGTCCATCGAGCTCCACCGTACCATCGAACAGATCTACGCGTTTCCTTCACTCGTGATTCGCGCGTAGACACTTTCGCATCTTTGAGAACATGGTTTTCGAAGACCCGGGATCCCTCGGCAGCTGGATATGCGGGGTATTCTCCATGCACCTGACGCAAGCATTGTGTCCATGGTTCACCTGGCACGATACATATGCGTAGCCCGGATAGTCCTGCACCGTCGTGAGTAGCACGACCCTCATATCGAAGTAGTCTCCAGTGTAGGCGTCCCACGTACGGGCCGACGTCTCCCACGGCGTGGCTAACTCCTCTTTCAACAGCCCGATATACATATGCATGTCGATACCCGGTTGTTTTGGGCCCTAAATAAGAATACTCATGTGCACATACCTCTGTTTGGTGCACAGCCAGGGGGAGGTTGTACGGCCATACGAACACGGGCTAGGTGCTATGCGTGCTACTCTGGTTGCCAAAGGGGTTCAATCCGTTGGTGCTCATGCCCAGCCACACGTTCCTTGGATCGCCCCCGAACTCGTCTTCAAACTCCATGTCCAGTGCCTTCCACTGGTTAGTGTCTGCAGGGTGTCTCAGGATTTGGCCCTTCTCGGGATCATCTTCTGGCGGAACCCTTTCCGCGTGCCATTGCATGAGCTTCGCTTCCTTAGGGTCCACGAAATACCGCTGTAGACGGGGAGTGATAGGAAATACCATACAAATTTATGAGGAACTTTCTTGTTACCCCTCTTGTATCGTGGCTGGCCGCACACCGGACATGTCACTCTATCCTCGTACTCGTCCCGATAAAGTGCACAGTCATTGACGCATGCGTGATACTTGACGTATGGTAGATCGAGAGGGCACACGACTTTCTTGGCCTCATCGTTGCTTCTTGGGAATGTGTTATTCTCGGGAAGCACATCGCGCTAGAATTCCATGTTATCGTTGAAGCTCACGTCGGTCCATCTGTTGTTCACCTTCATCTCCAAAGCCTTGAGGGTTACATTCAGACGTGTATGCTCGGGCCGGCACCCAGGATACAATGGAGTAACAACGTCTTTCTCCATTTGTGCCAACTTTGCTTTCTCTCTCGCGACCACTATTGTGTTGTAACCCCCCTTGAGGAGCACTTCTCGAAGATGAGGGTCCTGCAGGGCCGAACTTAGTGGTGTCTGCGTGTTTGTGTCTTCTCCACCACCGGCATCTCCTTCATCGTGGTGATCATGTCCGACATCTCCTTCATCATCATCGTGATGATGATCATCATGTCCGACATCTCCTTCATCATCATGATCATCATCATGTCCGACATCTCCTTCAACATGATCATGTCCGGGTGCCTCTTCCTCCTCCACGACATCATTGTAGCTAGGCATGAATCCACCCATGAGCAAGTGCTTCTCCAATGTCCCGGAATCAGGTTTGATTAGGGTCCCGAGTTTTCAAGTCTTGCAAGGACATCTTATCTCGGTCTTGTTGGTACAAAGCATGACGGCCGTCGCCCGGGCCTTGTATCTAACCACCATACCTTCGCTCATTTGGCACACCATGGTTGCCTGCGCACAGGAGAAATGAATCACACCATATATATGCATGCATGTCTCGCCAGAAAATTTTGGCAGCACCTCCCTTGTAAATAGGGCATATGGGTGGTGCAAAAGTTGGCCGAAACAGAAATGAATCAACATTTTGTCAACCATGCACCACACCAGCACCTGCACACAAACACACAAAAGCATACACAAGCATATACACGCGATGAATACGCCGACGACCTTCACATACAACACACATCCGCTCCATGCATACACCGTCGATCGACGTCTCGACCCGCGACACATGCATATGCATGTCAAACAACTCACAGACAAGCATGTGCCATCCAACACAACTAACCTAGTCGACAAGTTGATGGAGATCGTGTGCGAGGGAGCGTGTGTCTTGTGGAGGCTAACTTGATGGAGATGTGACCAATAAATGATGTGAATCTACATGGTGGAGAGGGACTCCCTCCCCACACCCATCCAACCAAAAGGTGTTTGGCAACCTAAAATGGAGGTAGAATTGAAGAAAATGGGATGAGGAGGAGGAGGGGGAAGTAATGGCTTGCTTGTGGTGGTAGGTAGGAGAAGGTGCCACCTTTATGGAGGGTGGGACGATAGGTTCGTGGCGCACCTGGTTTTCGTGCACCACAGACTACCCAGGTTCGTGGCGCACCGAAATAGGGTGCGCCACAGACGTCCATGAAATTTCTGCAGGGCGCCTGGCCCACCGTAGTTCGTGGCGCACGCACGAAAGGGTGCGCCACAGACTCCACACACGTTGGTGGCGCACCCCCATTTCCGCACGCCACAGATAGTGGTGGCCGACCGTCAGAGGTGGGCCCCGCCTTATGCGTGGCGCACCGATCCTGCGTGCGCCATAGATAAGTTGGGGTTAGTGGCGCATAATTCGTGCGTGCGCCACAGATAACGTAGTTAGTGGCGCATGATATCAGGTGTGCCACAAACAAGGGGCCTGTGGATAAGGGTTTTCCCACTAGTGTTGGGGGCTACAGTATAAAGTTTTTAACTCAGTCATATGCTTAATCTTTCTTTAAGCATCTAGTCAGAACTAATTCAGTTTTCAACTAGAGGCTTGGGGGATACAATATCAAAATTTACAAACACTGCATATGCTACTCTGAAAAGTATCTAGTCAGAATAATCCATTCAAACTAAATACTTGGGGGCTACAGTGAGAAGTTTTCTAGCTTAGTCACTCTTAGAAGATTCAGATGCAAAGACCTATGGTTTTCCGTCTAAATCCTCGGGGGCTACAGTGGGATACTCATATGAAATGCAAAAGGCAAATAAAACATACAAGTGCGATGATCTTGAGGTTGGTAGCACTCTCGGCAAACAACTTGCTGAAGGAAAGGCTGTTTCCTCGCAAGATATCTGCTTGTCAGAGGAGCTGCTCAAGACCACAAGTTGGAGATGTCGACACTGCACTAGGAACCATAGTGGAGCTACTCGGCGTAAGCGTCGGGTAGACTATATTCGGGAGCTCTATGGTTATCCTAGGTGTAGAGGCGCCGCCTTCGATGGATGTTCCACCCACCACCACCACCGCCTTGCCGCTACTGATGACATCCTTAGCCGGAGCTTCAGCCATTCTGGTTGCGGTGCTTTCTTGCGTCGCCTGCTCGCCGGCTACGACGAGATCCGCGGAGGCAGCTGAGTCCACTTCCATGGCGGAAGGGCCAGATGCATCCTTGGACGGAGAGCTTGTCGAACCAGGCGTAGGCTGGACGCTGGGAGTGACAGGGGCGATGGCGGGAGATGCTTGGTGCAGTACATCACGCCGCAACATATCTTTGATGTTTTTAGAAGCCCCCGATGTTTTGGAGGTCTTCTTCAAACTCAAGCCAGCTTTCTTCCTGAAACGTGCAAAAGTATACGTATAGGAAAAGGACAAACAATGGACAATGTCGGAGGAAAAGAAGCTTACACAATCGTGGGTGCTTTGGTAAAAGGGATCCCAATAATCTTTCTTTTCTCCGCCTCCAGGGCGGCAGTGGACTTCTTGGAGGCTCCACCCTCCGTCTTCTTCTTGCCTCTGTCGGCAGGGTCGGAGGTGTAGCTCTTCCTATTTCGTGCCAACGAGACATCATCGTCGGGCACGATAGTGACTTCCTTCATCTTTGGGTCATAAATTTGGATAGCCATGTCGTCCTCCTTTAGACTCTTAAGCTGTTAAGTGAAATCACAAGGTGTGGGATGACAAAGGCAAGACGGAAGAATTGGAGCAAATGTCATACACGGAAAATAAACAGGTACCTCTGGGCACTTGCCCTCCTCGAACATGTCGTAGGTGATGGTGAAGCCACGTTTCCTATCCTTCACCTTGACGATGTCCTTGAGGTGGAGCTTGACGGAGTCGCTGGATAAGTTGTCTTCGGAGATGCGGAGGCTATCCTTCCTCTCCTTAGAGTACTCGTGCATCAACTTCGAGCGGTGCTGCAGAGGCTGGATCCGCCTAACGAACCAGCACATGGCCAGGTCCAATCCGGTCAGACCCGTCTCTATGAACCACTCTATCTGCCATATAGCGCGGGAAGCTTCAATGTCGGAGGGGAGGGAGGCTTGGGATCTCCATGTCGAGGCTTCGGCGGCAGCTCCATCGACGAAGTCTGAATACGTTGCTTCTCGGTCAGCCAGAGGGATGTTTGGGCCGTGGAAGTACGTCTGTTGCCAGTTTTTGCATGACTCATGGCCGACTATGTCGGGGAACCGCCGACCAGGCTGGATCTTAAAACTAATTGTGCTGCAGTTCCTAAGCTCATCTTTGCCAGATCCTGCTTCCCTCTTGACGGTGAAAAAATAAATAAAGAGATCTAGCCTAGGCCTAATCCGTAAGTAACCCTCGCAAAGCGCGTCGTAATTGCTGAGCGCGAGGATGCTTTTGGGGGAGAGGTTTTGATGCTGAACTTGGTAATGGTTGAGGACAGCTAGGAAGAAATTGGAGATGGGCAGGGAAACACCGATACCAATTGGGCTTTGAGGTACACCTTCTCTCTGGCTTGGGGAGAAGGGGTGACCTCGCCGGCCGGCACCGCCCGCCAGACGAGCCCCTTCGTCGCAGGGAGGTAGCCCTCAACGAGCAACTCCTTAATGTCGTTGTCCGTGATGTCCGAGCCACGCTAGTCCCCCTTGTGGGAGTCGCTCTCCTCTTCCAGCAGCTCTAGCGCCGCTATATTGTGGTCGCCGCCGGTGGATTCAACCACCATGGAGTTGGGTAGCACCAGGCCCTCTGGGGGCACATGGACGGTGCGGTGACCCAGCATACCACTGCATGATGTAGTACACTATAGTTGTTGACATAACACCAATGAAACACCATTCACTAGTATTACATCCCTTAGAGTGGTACAACAGAAACACAGCAGGTCCACGCCATGACTATAGGTTACAACTCAACTCTTGACACAAGATCCAGAGAACACTTAGGTTAAAGATAGAGAAAGAAACTTCATACAAAGAAGAATCAGAAATAAACAACTCAAAAACTATCATACTATTAAGACTAGTATCTTAATTAATGGTCTGGCATTGCTGCTATTTCAATACACTACAAAAATAGGTTCTATGGCTAGGGATTATATTCCTAGCTAATCAATAACTTCGTCTTCACTTGAGTTGATGTATATGTTGACTTTCTTGACTTCATTGAAGAACTTTAGATTCTGGTGATAATTCCTGGGGCATAACTTGATGTAGACATCGTCTGTACTGGCTTTAGAACCTAGCAAGGGTTAAGAAGATACGTTGAGTACGAGCGTACTCAGCAAGTTCACTAGAAAAGGAGTGTTTGATGCACTATATCTACAACCACATACCATAGGTCGTAGGCAATGTAGGTTTTCGTAAACATTTCTTCAAAGATTGCTTTTATTCTGAAAAACTATGTCCGTCAGCCATCACGGGTTTTCCAGAACTTTCATGGAGATCCTTTCCTGCCGCGTTCGCAGCTCCTTCCCGGAACAGGGAGTAACAAGTTACAGTTCTTACACTCTGCAGAGGTGCGTCACTTTACCCATGAGAGACCTTAGGTTTTGTTGCACGGCCGGGAGTATGTCCCCGTTCAAACTTCCTTGGTTTGAGACCCAACCTAAGATCCAAGACAATCACTTCCTTCTCCGCGACCCCGCATGTCTCCTTGGTGTATGCCAGCCCACCTATTGAATTACGGCAATTTGCAGTACAAACCGTTCAGATGCCGGAACTATCATGGGACGTTGAGGGATCCCACCCATATGTTGCATATCCTCTACGAATTAACAATTAATATGCACGCTATGAGTGATCACAGCCACAACCCGCACATCCGGCTCCATGCGAGAGGGAAAAGATACAGCTAACTTATTCGTCCCATTCAAAATCTCATGGTCAACACGTAATATACGACGCAAGAATCACTGGTGACATTGGTTGTTAATTCCTAGATAATATGCTCCTTTACCACCGGAACTTTCATAGTAGGTTATTACCTCATGGTAAATAACCTATAATCACATTATTATGAAAATAGTGTTTTCTGTCCTTTTTCAAATGCAGGTGATGACAACAGTAGATTTGCAAAATACTTTACACAAAATAATCAAAGGACATGAGCAAGTGTGAACTTGACGTGTGTGATTGCAAGATTATGCACTCACGGTCTTCGAGACAGTATAAAAGATCCAATATCTGAAATCAGCATCATTGGTCCGGTAAGGACTAATGTTTAAAGAAGCAAGATGCCATTATGCATAAGTAATGTAATGCACTTGATAAATGCGAATCCTGGGGACAACATTGATCTAGGGTTTGGAAACTAGAAATGGTTACTATTAGAATGTGTTGTCTTTTTAAATAAGTTTCATATTGGTGCTTCTTATTAAGGCTTGTGATTGTGTGTGAAACAACATGTAATTATAATATCATAAAACAATGAGATACACACAAATGTGAAATGCTACTCAAGATTGCTTATACTATAATTGTTTATCTTCAAATTTTTTACTTTATAATTAGTGTCACTTATAAAGAACTTAAGTGTTATCAAACCTAAGTATATAAGTAAAGTATAAAGTAATGTGATTTATGATTAGTTGTCATACGTTGACTGAAGTGGCAAAACGAATAAATTTTGAAGAAAAGATTTCTTTATTAAGGTTTAAACAATTTTGATAGTTTTTAGAATATGGTTGATAGAATGTGATTGATATTGTTTATGCTTGTTTGAATAGTCTGGACTTGACATGCTTATAACTTAATTATAATAGACCAAAGTTAACTATAAAACACATAACAAAGTCTTTAGCATTACATTTAAAGTCTTGTAGACTAAAGTTAACTTTAAGAACATGGATGGATCTAAGGTGTAATGCTTATGTTATTTGTACCTTGTGTACTTTATAATGTTTCCTTAAAGTCACTTAAGAATGGTTATACTTTTATTTGGTAGTGGTTTCTTTACATTATAAATGTATAAAGGGATTTATCTCCTTATAAGGGTGTGGTTATGGTTTGTGAATAAGTAAACAATATTATTTACTACTTATGAATTATCTTTGGATTAAGTCCATTATAAAATTGTGAGTGAAACAATGGTAAAAGAATTTATTTGGTTAAAATATCATTCTTGAAGATTTTATAATTGTTACAAATCTTTTTTAGAAAATAAACTACACATATGGTTGAAGGATAATTCAATAAAATTGTATTTAAAATGTGTTGGACCAATTTGACTTTGTATTATAAATATTTAAGACTAGTATTACTTATTAGACCTAAATTGGCAATTTTAGGAATATTAACAAATTTTATTTACCTTTATATGAATTATCAATTAAGGAAATAAGTTTAAATTCAAGTTATTAAGTTGTTTAAATTTTTATTTACCTCAAAAGTGGAATATTATATTTTTAACATGTAGGTATTATTTTTGTGATCATTTTGGTATATCACATTTATTTTTGTGATTTATAAATAATAAGATATGATTTTTATAAGGTTTACTACTTTATAAATACTTAATAAATAATAAATATTTAATTAGGTGAAATAATAATACATGATTATAGTTTTAAATTATAGATATTATTGTGCTAAGATTTTGGTATATTTTTTATATTTTTAACATTTACTAATATTAAATTATGAATTATCAAAATATTAATACTTATAAAATCTTTATTAGATAATAATTATTTAAATTGTTGAAATAATAATGTTTGATAATGGTTTAATATTATAGATTTTATTTTTGCAAATTTTTTCATATATTACACATAATTTTCTGAATTATAAAACAAAAGATATTGATTTTATAAGGTTTAATCATTTGTGAATTTTTTATTAAATAACTAAATGTGTTTATTAGGTAATGCTGATGTCAGCATGAAGTGAGGGTTTTTTCTCACCACAGCTAATCCTACCCCAGTCACTGACTGGTGGGACAATTGCCATGTCATCTCTAATGTTTTTATTTATTACAGAAAACATTATCACAATTTCTAAAATGATAAAAATAGGAATATGACATCAGCGTGATGTCATGCTGACATCACTCGTGTTTGATCCTCTCTGGTTGATGATCAAGCTAGCGATTTAGTGCGCGCGCAGAGTTGTACTTGGTCTTATTGGAAAGAGGGCGTCACAAGGAACCCTATAATGGCGGCGCCGCTCGATTTAGGTCGCTGGAACAGTGGTGGCGATGGTGGCTAACGGCGGCGGTGGCAGATGTTCATCGGGGGAACAATCCGGAGCGATAACAAGCAAGAGGAAGGGTGTCCGAGCAACAGAGGCTCACCAGGAAGCGGATGCAGGAGTCGGTGAAGCCCGGGGAGGTCGTACAGAGGCGAATCAACGATAATGGCTGCGGAGGCCGACGGTAGGCAGAGCTCGATTCCCGGCGATTCGATGTGCGCCTGCTTGCGCTCTTGGTCTTCGGTGAACGAGAACACCCCGGTGCATCCTTTGGTGCCTTCAAAGAGGCGAGGGGCGGTCGGGAACGGCGGCAACGATAACTCCGGCGAGGTAGGGTTTGCTACCCGAAGCGGAAGAGAGAGGATAATAAGAAAGTGGCGTGCTAGGGTTCTTCTCGACGGCGGAGGATGGTTTTTATATGCGCCGGAGAGCGTTGGCGCGGATCTTGGCGCACCGACAACGGCGGACGACATCGCCGGCGTCCAGCGAGCTGCTGCGCGTCGTCAAGGAAGACAAAGACGAGCAAAAGGCTCCGAAGGGGTACGTGCTTTTGGTGGGCTGGTGCTGAGCTAGGTGGGCCATAGGCAATCGAGCAAGTCTGATACTGCTGGCTGCTCTGAGCGCTGAATAAAAGATGGGTTTTGGCATGGTTTTGTTTTTTGTTAATTTTTTCTCTTTTGTTTTCTGTTTTGCTTTTCAGATTTATATCTTCACATTTGTTTGCAATTTTGTTTTTAGAATTTACTTGTTAAATAACTGCAGCAAAAATGCAGTGTATTTAAAATCCTTTTTATGAGCTTTTATTATATATTGTTTAGAGTTGCTTTATTTTCTTATATAAGTACTTTTCCTTTTATTAGCAGGGGCTTTTGTTATGAATTCAATTCATATAACATACCACAAACTTTTTTTAAAAGATATACTACTACTGATTTGTGAGATGTAAGTGAGAAAAATAATTAATAACTTTAGGTTTGAGATTTTGTTTCTTATTTAGAAACTTTCTTTAAGCTATGCTTTTATTTATTTATGTATAAATGTGGTTTCATAATATCTATAAAATCATTATAAAGGCCTCATATAATAATTATTATATATAGTTAATGCCTTAATAAGGTGGCGAATAATGTTAAATAATACTGGTTATGACATTATATATGTAAATATAAACTTTTATTGATGTGAATAAAGATTAATGACTAAAACATATTGACTTTAAGTTTGTGATCTTTAATGATATCACCTTTTAAAAATAGAGTTGTTTTCTAGAAGGTCTTATGGAAAAGAATTGATAAAGATAACTCCTAATCACATATGGTTATGATATTTGGAAATGACAAGGACATGCCTAAATGATTTACTATAGGAAAATATTCCTATAAACCATTGAGGAAGAGGATGATAAATCAATAGATAAAATGGTTATTAAGTTGATTATAGAATGAAGGTTTAGTGTTTATCAAGAGTGCCTATCTACCACTCTTTAGAATTATTGTTTCTTACTTGAGGAATTACTTTCCTAGACATACTACTTATCTACATATATCATCATGTGTTAACATAATGAGCTTTGCTTCACAAAAATATTCCTATCAATAATTTCTCCTTCTAAATCCATTTGTAAATCAATGAGCTTGACAATAAAGCTTTTCATAATCTTATCATATCCATACTTGGTTAAATCAACTATTCTACTGCTGATAATCTCCAATCCAACAAGTAGTTACTTCTAACTCCATTCATACACTTCCTTAGTCATCCTTCACTACTATCACTTCAATAGATGTATACATCAAATCCTACCTCACTTCAAGTGCTTAGTATTTCCAAAGAGAAAAATACTACTTCTTTAATCCAATGTTGCTCTAACATCATCTTAATCATACTATCTTGTCTCTACTTGACTCCAGTATCTAATACTCCAACCTCACATTATATTAATATGGCTTATCATGGCTAACCTAGGATAACATATCTATACTAGGTTTCAATCATGTTTTATCCACCAATGTCACTTATACATGATATAAGCATTCAATATTGGTGAGTAAGGCATGATCATTATAATCCTTTGATCCTTTATGGTTTTGGTTTCCAGTTGGCTAATCAAGGCCTTTATCAATACAACCTTGCAGTTGTATTGTGATTATCTGCTCAGTACCTCTAACTAAATAGAAGATATTACTTATTGACTATATCTTCTTGATCCAATAGGATTACTCCTTGGTAACTATCTTCAATATTCATCCTTGTAATCCTCTTTGTTACCACATATATCTTTATTTCAAATAACTCTTCTATCCATTGAGGAGTGAGTTAACTCCATCAATTATCATATTGATTTAATTCTCTTCCTACACTCCCATCATATAGATTATATTTAAATCTAACATTACCACCTATCTCTTCTTACTTCTTTCTCTAAAAGTTTTAGAGTGGATGGTATGATAAGGACAAGAGTTGATAGATCAATAATTGATAGTATAAGAATTTGTGAACCAATAGTTGATTACTCAACATTGATGAACAACAGATATTGAGATAGGATTCCATAAGGATTGATATGGAAAGAAAGATATATGGTGAATGATCTTGACTTCGTTTCTTTCCTACTCAATCTCACTAAAGAGTTAAGGTTAGGTATTACCATGATAGTCATGGTATAAGTAGATGAGATTAAGATAGATCAAGATTTAGTTGTTCCATTCCTATTACTTAAGTTATGTTTATAACTTGGTATTCATTGTTGTGTAATGAATACTAGGATATGATTACTTAAGGATCAAATATAAACCATTAAGTAATATATTAGGGTTAACTTTTATTACATTTGATCTACCCTTAGATCAAACCTCCCTTACCCAAAATAAGGTTTTAGCAAAGGTCATATTGAAACTTATCGCAGTCAACTTGATGATCTACTTCAATTCCATCAAGTTAAGAGAAGCTTCAATCACTTTGACAAGATTTATTCAAAAGCGCGAAAATTATTCAGATTTTCTATGCATGAATACAATGCACACATATGTGTTCAACTTATTTCTAAGCTCTAATGCTGGGATGTTACAGACTCTCCCCCTTAAATATACTTCGTCCTCGAAGTTCGTAAACTCTCACGTTTCGGGGTAAGGAATTGTCATGTATTGGTTATGATACGTCTCAGCTCCAATGTAACCTCAATGGGAATAATTGTAGTATCCCATAGACAGATCTTTTTCCTTGAATTCTCACCATACTTGGCAATTTTCAACTAGTTGTCTCCAATACTCCAAAATTCCTTTTACTTTACTCCCTTAGGAATATTTCCTTATTATACAATTCTTTAATTGATGTCTCTTATCTAGTTCATTTCCCTAATTAGATATCCTAATCCAATTCCCTTACTTGATCATTGAACTTCCTTACTATATTATGCAAGGTCTAGGAAGTCTCACTAAAACGGGGTTTTAAATTTTATTAAACAATAACTATGGTCAAAAGACTAACTTTTGATTTGTTATTGTATGGTTCATACTGGTGATCCTCACAAATATTGGATTTGAACTCATTTACTCCATACCCATTGGAATTTCTTGTTCCTCTATACCTGTCCAATTGGCTGTGCTTTATTCTCTCTGATGAATCACTTAAGAGTTGTTTCCTCTAGAATTAGCCTATTAAGATTAATCTATTTTACTACCTTCAAGTTTTTTACTTTAACAGGCTTTAGATAATCTTTTATTATTACCTTAAGTACTTCTTCAATTACTATTTAATAATTTCCTTAAGGTTTGAGTACTAATATCTTGAAATAAACTTCTATCTTTCATCCAGACTTACTTTTGAGAGTACTTTTATAATGATGGTTTCTTTTACCCTTCTGAAAATAAGGCTTAATGTTGGCATATGTTAGTATTTCCTCTCCAACCTTTACTTGGAAAGTCAGATAACAGTACTTCCACAAATTGTTTACTCTCCCCCTTAGGGTTTAGTAATGGTCTCTAAACTGCCTATAGAGTAACCATTGGCTTTATAACTAGAATGTAGGGCTTTGTCTAGCTTATTATCTAACTAGTTAGGGTCTCATGAAAGATTGTACGGTGTATCCACACAATTGTGGATCTCCGAAGTGAATCTTTCAGCATTATTAGTCTTACTTACTATTTGGACATTTTTGCTTTGATAGGTCTGACTTCGCGAAGAGTCTCGAAAGACGGTCGCTTTAATGTTTATACTCCTTCATGTCTTTCTTAACTTAGGCCAAGTTTTATGCTCTTTATGCAACTTTTAAGAAGATCTGGTTAACTAAGTTAACCAAATACCAGCTGCGGACAAGATACCAGCTGCGAACCATCCTAGGGTGTATGTAATACCCTACGGTTTCCGACATACCACTGGCATTCTCTCTGAATTGTCAGAGCTTGAATACCATTTTGGTTCCAAAGCTTCTTCTTTGTACTAATTCATGATGCTTTCATGAACTAGGCACTACTACTTCATTAATTCTTAGCAATATCACCTACTTTTATTGAACCTTAAGTTCTTGTTGCTCCTTATACTTCCTACATTAATCTTCCTTCTCATAGCTGGCTAAGAATGATCTGAGCTTGATCCATCATCCAAATTGATATGATACTCCTTACACTTTGCTTCATTCTTCATATAAGTCTTCATCTTGGTCTTTGGAAATCATCACTCCCTTACACGAATTCCCAATCCTATCTAGGTCTATAACATCAAGTAGTAACTGGGTGTTGCAACATGCATTTGCAAACCAAGTCAAACTTCATGTACAGATCTAGTCAATCAAGAAGATCCAAGAAAAACAAAAAAAATCAAATGTGGTACATATAACACACAATTTTCTAAGCCCGGAATATAGTAGTTGAGTATAATATCTCTAGAATTCTGGCTTAGTTGTGTAGTATATGACACCTCCTCATATAGGTTTATGTTGTGATACTTATCACTTAGGGTCAAACTATTCTTTGTCTCAGTATTTACCCAGATTGCTCAACTGCAACAGGATAATTTTAAGCAAAGTGGTCTAAATTTGGTTTTGACTAACCTTTGGTCTTACTTTTGGAATGATCAACTGTAACTAACTTTTCTTTATTTAGTAAACTAACCTCACATGATCTCTCCAAATGACTAATAAGTTTCCATTGAACACCCAAAACTAAATTTTATCAGGAATTAGGACACCTATGACTTCTATCATAGTTCTACCATGCTATTTTCTTACTTTACTTGAAGATAATTTACTAATTACTTTTCATATTTATACTCTCATCATGGTTTCGGAGCTAATCTCACCATGATCTTGTTATGCTTTACCTATTCCTCATGATTCAAGAGTAAGCTTATCCTGATGACTTCGTTTCTCATCACACTATCATTAAGTCTTAACATAATTTCACTTCATGACGTAGAATCCTCAAGTGAATCCCACATGATTACTACTCATTACATCAACACTTATCCTAATGATATTCATCATGATGTCTTTGGTTATCAACTAGCCATAAGATTCCACTATCTTACATGAATTCTAGGGTTAGGCTACATCATTTAAGAGTACTTCAATTGATGTCTTACACTTGATCCTAATCTACTGTGGCCGATTGACTTTCCTAAAGTATCTTGGTGGGTTATATCTCCTTTGGAAGACACTAAATAGCACCTTACTAATAAAAGATGAATAACAACTCCCTATGATACCCTAAACTTAGTCATATTCTACATGACTGTTTTAGCTTCCTTTAAGACATATTAATGGTGTTCTACCATCTTGGAACTAGTACGATACCTAGAAAATATGGATAACAACTTTTAAGAAAGATGACCAAAGCATCCAACTTAAGTGCGACAAGGTTATCCTCAAGTGGATACTCATCACAGATCATAGAATATTTGGTTTAGATAAGATGGCTCCTATAGTCACTATCCAACCTACAGATCTTCCTAAAAGGGTTTTAATCCTAAGGTCAAAGCATATGCTCTGATACCAACTGCGGTGACCCAGCATACCACTGCATGATGTAGTACACTATAGTCGTTGATATAACACCAATGAAACACCGTTCACTAGTATTACATCTCTCAGAGTGGTACAACAGAAACACAGCAGGTCCAAGACATGACTATAGGTTACAACTCAACTCTTTACACAAGATCCAGAGAACACTCTAGGTTAAAGAGAGAGAAAGAAACTTCTTACAAATAAGAATCAGAAATAAACAACTCAAAAACTATCATACTATTAAGACTAGTATCTTAACTAATGGTCTAGCATTGATGCTATTGCAATACACTACAGAAATAGGTTCTATGGCTAGGGATTATATTCTTAGCTAATCAATAACTTCGTCTTCACTTGAGTTGATTTATATGTTGACTTTCTTGACTTCATTGAAGAACTTTAGATTCTGGTGATAATTCCTGGGGCATAAATTGATGTAGACATCATATGCACTGGCTTTAGAACCTAGAAAGGGTTAAGAAGATACGTTGAGTACGAGCGTACTCAGCAAGTTCACTAGAAAGGAGTGTTTGATGCACTATATCTACAGCCACAGACCATAGGTCGTAGGCAATGTAGGTTTTCGTAAACATTCTTCAAAGGTTGCTTATATTCTGAAAAACTATGTCCGTTAGCCTTCACGGGTTTACCAGAACTTTCATGGAGTTCCATTCCCGTCCCGTTCGCAGCTCCTTCCCGGAACAGGGATTAACAAGTTACAGTTCTTACACTCTGTAGAGGTGTGTCACTTTACCCATGAGAGACCTTAGGTTTTGTTGCACGGCCGGGAGTATGTCCCCGTTCAAACTTCCTTGGTTTGAGGCCCAACCTAAGTTCCAAGCCAATCACTGCCTTCTCCGCGACCCCGCATGTCTCCTTGGTGTACGCCAGCCCACCTATTGAATTACGACAATTGGTAGTACAAACCGTTCAGATGCCGGAACTATCGTGGGACAATGAGGGCTCCCACCCATATGTTGTATATCCTCTACGAATTACCAATTAATATGCATGCTACGAGTGATCACAGCCACGACCCGCACATCCGGCTCCATGCGAGAGGGAAAATATACAACTAACTTATTCGTCCCATTCCAAATCTCATGGTCAACGCATAATATACGGTGCAAGAATCACTGGCGACATTGGTTGTTAAGTCCTAGATAATATGTTCCTTTACCACCGGAACTTTCATAGTAACCTAAAATCACATTATTATGAAAATAGTGTTTTCTGTCCTTTTTCAAATGCAGGTGATGACAACACTGGATTTGCAAAATACTTTACAGAAAATAATCGAAGGACATGAGCAAGTGTGGACTTGCCTTGTGTGATTGCAAGATTATGCACTCACGATCTTCGAGACAATATAAAAGATCCAATATTTGAAATTAGCATCATTGGTCCGGTAAGGACTAATGTTTAAAGAAGCAAGATGCTATTATGCATAAGTAATGTAATGCACTTGATAAATGCGAATCCCGGGGACAACATTGATATAGGGTTTGGAAACTAGAAATGCTTACTATTATAATGTGTTGTCTTTTTAAATAAGTTCCATATTGGTGCTTCTTATTAAGGCTTGTGATTGTGTGTGAAACAACATGTAATTATAATATGATAAAACAATGAGATACACACAAATGTGAAATGCTACTCAAGATTGCTTGTACTATAATTGTTTATCTTCAAATTTTTACTTTACAATTAATGTCACTTATAAAGAACTTAAGTGTTATCAATCCTAAGCAAATAAGTAAAGTATAAAGTAATGTGATTTATGATTAGTTTTCATACGTTGGCTGAAGTGGCAAAACGAAAAACTTTTGAAGAAAATATTTCTTTATTAAGGTTTAAACAATTTTGATAGTTTTTAGAATATGGTTGATAGAATGTGATTGATATTGTTTATGCTTGTTTGAATAGTCTGGACTTGACATGCTTATAACTTAATTATAATAGACCAAAGTTAACTATAAAACACATAACAAAGTCTTTAGCATTACATTTAAAGTCTTGTAGACTAAAGTTAACTTTAAGAACATGGATGGATTTAAGGTGTAATGCTTATGTTATTTGTACCTTGTGTACTTTATAATGTTTCCTTAAAGTCACTTAAGAATGGTTATACTTTTATTTGTTAGTGGTTTCTTTACATTATAAATGTATAAAGGGATTTATCTCCCTATAAGGGTGTGGTTATGGTTTGTGAATAAGTAAACTGTATTATTTACTACTTATGAATTATCTTTGGATTGAGTCCATTATAAAATTGTGAATGAAACAATGGTGAAATATTTTATTTGGTTAAAATATCATTCTTGAAGATTTTATAATTGTTAAAGATCTTTTTTAGAAAATAAACTACACATATGGTTGAAGGATAATTCAATAAAATTGTATTTAAAATGTGTTGGACCAATTTAACTTTATATTATAAATATTTATGACTAGTATTACTTATTAGACCTAAATTGGCAATTTTAGGAATATTAACAAATTTTATTTACCTTTATATGAATTATCAATTAAGGAAATAACCTTAAATTCAAGTTATTAAGTTGTTTAAATATTTATTTACCTCAAAAGTGGAATATTATATTTTTAACATGTAGGTATTATTTTTGTGATCTTTTTGGTATATCACATTTATTTTTTTGATTTATAAATAATAAGATATGATTTTATAAGGTTTACTACTTTATAAATAATTAATAAATAATAAATATTTAATTATGTGAAATAATAATACATGATTATAGTTTTAAATTATAGATATTATTTTGCTAAGATTTTTGGTATATTATTTATATTTTTAACATTTACCAATATTAAATTATGAATTATCATAGTATTAATACTTATAAAATCTTTATTAGATAATAATTATTTAAATTGTTGAAATAATAATGTTTGATAATGGTTTGATATTATAGATTTTATTTTTGTGAAAATTTTCATATATTACACATAATTTTCTGAATTATAAAACAAAAGATATTGATTTTATAAGGTTTAATCATTTGTGAATTTTTAATTAAATAACTAAATGTGTTTATTAGGTAATGCTGATGTCAGCATGAAGTGAGGGTTTTTCTCACCAGAGCTAATCCTACCCCAGTCACTGACTGGTGGGACCTTTGCCATGTCATCTCTAATGTTTTTATTTATTACAAAAAACATTATCACAATTTCTAAAATGATAAAAATAGGAATATGACATCAGCGTGATGTCATGCTGATCTCACTCATCATTGATCCTCTCTGGTTGATGATCAAGCCAATGATTTAGTGCGCGCGCAGATTTGTACTTGGGCTTATTGGAAGAGGGCGTCGCAAGGAACCCTATAGTGGCGGCGCCACTCGATTTAGGTCGCTAGAACAGTGGTGGCGACGGTGGCTAACGACGGAGGTGGCAGATGTTCGTCAGGGGAACAATTTGGAGCGATAACGAGCAAGAGGAAGGGTTCCCGAGCAACAGAGGCTCACCAGGAAGCGGATGCAGGAGTCGGTGAAGCCCGGAGAGGTCGTACGGAGGAGAATCGACGATAATGGCTGCGGAGGCTGACGGAAGGCAGAGCTCGATTCCCGGTGATTCGATGCGCGCCTGCTCTCGCTCTTGGTCTACGGTGAACGAGAACACCCCAGTGCATCCTTTGGTGCCTTTAGAGAGGCGAGGGACGGTCGGGAACAGCGGCAACAATAACTCCAGCGAGCTAGGGTTTGCTACCCGAAGCGGAAGAGAGAGGATACGAAGAAAGTGGCGTGCTAGGGTTCTTCTCGACGGCGCCAGATGGTTTTTATATGCACCGGAGAGCGGCGGCGCGGATCCTGGCGCACCGACGCCGTAGGGAAGCGAGAAAGTCTAATACTGCTGGTTGCTCAGAGCGGTGAATAAAAGATGGGCTTTGGCCTGGTTTCGTTTTTTGTTAAATTTTTTCTCTTTTGTTTTCTGTTTTTCTTTTCAGATTTATATCTTCACATTTGTTTGCAATTTTATTTTTAAATTTTACTTGTTAAATAATTATAGCAAAAATGAAGTGTATTTAAAATCCTTTTTGTGAGCTTTTATTATATATTGTTTAGAGTTGCTTTATTTTCTTATATAAGTACTTTTCCTTTTATTAGCAGGGACTTTTGTTATGAATTCAATTCATATAACAAACCACAAACTTTTTTTAAAGATATACTACTACTGATTTGTGAGATGTAGGTGAGAAAATAATTAATAACTTTAGGTTTTGAGATTTTGTTTCTTATTTAGAAACTTTCTTTAAGCTATGCTTTTATTTATTTATGTATAAATGTGGTTTCATAATATCTATAAAATCATTAGAAAGGCCTCATATAATTATTATTATATATAGTTAATGCCTTAATAAGGTGGTGAATAATGTTAAATAATACTGGTTATGACATTATATATGTAAACATAGCCTTTTATTGATGTGAATAAATATTAATGACTAAAACATATTGTCTTTAAGTTTGTGATCTTTAATGATATCACCTTTTAAAAATAGAGTTGTTTTCTAGAAGGTCTTATGGAAAAGAATTGATAAAGATAACTACTAATAACATATGGTTATGATATTTGGAAATGACAAGGACACGCCTAAATGATTTACTATAGGAAAATATTCCTATAAACCATTGAGGAAGAGGATGATAAATCAACATATATAATGGTTATTAAGTTGATTATAGAATGAAGGTTTAGTGTTTATCAAGAGTCCCTATCTACCACTCTTTAGAATTATTGTTTCTTACTTGAGGAATTACTTTCCTAGACATACTACTTATCAACATATATCATCATGTGTTCACATAATGAGCTTTGCTTCACAAAAATATTCCTATCAATAATTTATCCTCCTAAATCCATTTGTAAATCAATGAGCTTGACACTAAAGCTTTTCATAATCTTCTCATATCCATACTTGGTTAAATCAACTATTCTACTGCTGATAATCTCCAATCCAACAAGTAGTTACTTCTAACTCCATTCACACACTTCCTTAGTCATCCTTCACTAATATCACTTCAATACATGTATACATCAAATCCTACTTCACTTCAAGTGCTTAGTATTTCCAAAGAGAAAAATACTACTTCTTTAATACAATGCTGCTCTAACATCATCTTAATCATACTATCTTGTCTCTACTTGACTCCAGTATCTAATACTCCAACCTCACATTATATTAATATGGCTTTTCATGGCAAACCTAGGATAACATATCTATACTAGGTTTCAATCATGTTTTATCCACCAATGTCACTTATGCATGATATAAGCATTCAATCTTGGTGAGTAAGGCATGATCATTATAATCCTTTGATCCTTTATGGTTTAGGTTTCCAATTGGCTAATCAAGCCCTTTATCAATACAACCTTGCAGTTGTATTGTGATTATCTGCTCAGTACCTCTAACTAAATAGAAGATATTACTTATTGACTATATCTGCTTGATCCAATAGGATTATTCCTTGGTAAATATCTTCAATATTCATCCTTGTAATCCTCCTTGTTACCACATATATATTTATTTCAAATAATTCTTCTATCCATTCATGAGTGGGTTAACTCCATCAATTATCATATTGATTTAATTATCTTCCAACACTCCCATCATTTAGATGATATTTAAATCTAACATTACCACCTATCTCTTCGTACTTCTTTCTCTAAAGGTTTTAGAGTGGATGCTATGATAAGGACAAGAGTTGATAGATCAAGAATTGATAGTATAAGAATTTGCTCAACATTGATGAACAACAGATATTGAGATAGGATTCCATAAGGATTGATATGGAAAGAAAGATATATGGTGAATGATCTTGACTTGGTTTCTTTCCTACTCAATCTCACTAAAGAGTTAAGGTATTACCATAATACTCATGGTATAAGTAGATGAGATTAAGATAGATCAAGATTTAGTTGTTCCATTACTATTACTTAAGTTATGTTTATAACTTGGTATTCATGAGTGTGTAATGAATACTAGGATATGATTACTTAAGGATCAAATATAAACCATTAAGTAATATATTAGGGTTAACTTTTATTACATTTGATCTACCCTTATATCAAATCTCCCTTACCCAAAATAAGGTTTTAGCAAAGGTCATATTGAAACTTATCCTAGTTAACTTGATGATCTACTTCAATTCCATCAAGTTAAGAGAAGCTTCAATCACTTTCACAAGATTTATTCAAAAGCGCGAAAATTATTCAGATTTTCTATGCATGAATGCAATGCACACATCTGTGTTTAGCTTATTTCTAAGCTCTAATGCTGGGATGTTACAGACGGTGCCCGCCGGCTTCGCCGCGGCATCGCCTGACGCCGCCATGGGAGGAACGGAGCTGCTACTCGCCATTGGGGAAGGGAGGGTGGTGATTGGAAAGATTGGGAGGCTAGGGTTTTTCGCGTGCTCGCAGAGGGCTCGAGGAAGTGCTCGCTGGAGGAAGAAGATGACATAGGAGGAGAATGTGGTGAAAAGGAAAAAATCCACCGTAGTTGTAATTTATAACCCCTAGCGTCAAGATTCGTGCAAAGTAATCGAATGGTTGGTGCGTGGACGACGTGTGCGGGCGCGTGCGCAGAAATTTCGCCACGTTCCCAACCGTCGCCGCCAACGGTTCGTATCTTTCGCGCGGGAAAAACTGACATGATTGTGTTCTCTGCATGTGTGAGTTACGAGGCGTCGCTGACCTATGTCTACGTCGTCCTAGCCGTCACTAGCAGGTGAACCATCACATTGGAATATTCCTACATGGACGGATCTAGTCCGGCTACGAGAAGAGTACGATGGAAAATTCAGCGTTTCTCCGACTTGCAAGTTGAAGACGGAGAATATTGCAGGGTTCTTGGGAGGACTACAAGATATTGCTTGACGATTTGCCGACATCCATCTAGACGGAGCATTCAATCTGAAGAGGCAAGATGGCGCAAGATCTCGGAGTTCTCCGGTGGCTACTGTTGGGGATATACTATATGGGTATCCTCATAGCATGTCTCCTATCCGGATAACTCGGGTGGCCCATAGTTGGTAGCATGGCCCATGGCCTGCTGGTCGGCCCAGTTATATGGATCCAGAAGGGAGGCCCAGGCCGGATGAAGGAAGGCTACGGAGGAGTCACCGACGTACCCGGAGCCTTGGAGTGCAAGACATGCTAGACTAGCTGTATGCAGTCTAGGACTTTGTAACCTGTCCGGCTAGGACTTTACCTATAACCCTAGGACCTGGCGACTATATAAGTCGGGCCTATGGGAGCCTTTAGGGCACGACAAGTCATATCGATCAACACACACACCTCGCACAACGAACCGATCCGTGTAACTCGGCGTATTGCCATTATAGTGATATATAGCAGGAGTAGGATTCCGCCACCTTTGTGGGATCTGAACCTAGGTAAACTATGTTACCTCGTACCCATAAACCGTCTGCCTTACCCCACGTCTCTAAACACGCACTGTGAGGACCCCTCCATGGCATACTCGTCGGCAATACCACGACACTGCCGGAGGGGAGATCATCCTGGAGGCCTTCTTCTTCAACATGCCAGGCTCCGGTATGAAGCGTGAGTAGTTCCACCTTGGACTACGGGTCAATGTAGTAGCTAGGTGGTTGTATATCCTCCTTTGGGCTTTCATGTCTAGATCTTGTGAGCTCCGTTCATGATCAAGATCTCATCTATTTGTAATCATGCATGTTGTGTTTGCGGGGATCCGATGGATATTGAGATTACTATGTCAGATTGATTAATGGTTTTATCTTATTCATTCTATCATACTGTGTTGTTTGCGATCTTGCATGCTCTCTGTTGTTAGTAGCTATCTTGGCCAAGTAGTTGCTAGTGAATCCAAGAGGGGGTATTTATGCTTGATAGTGGGTTCATGCCTCTATTTAATCTAAGGGAAGTGACATAAATCTCTAAGGTTGTAGATGTGTTGTTGCCACTAGGGAGAAAACAACAGTGTCTTGTTCATGGAACAAGTGGATTGTTTACCTTACACACTTTGCTTAAAGCAGTTGTCTGTTGCTTGCAACTTAATACTGGAGGGGGTTCAGATGATAACCCAAATGTGGACTTCTAGTCATAGATGCAGTTGGATGGCAGTCTATGTATCTTGTTGTATTGCCCAATCGAATCTCATAGGATCATGATGTCTAGTATTGCATTGTTATGCCTTGATCAGTCATGTCAATTGCCCTGCTGTAATTTGTTTACCCAGCATGCCATGTTTGTTTATCTAAGGAGAACACCTCTAGTGAACTATGGACCCCGGTCTAATCTTTACCATTAATACATCTTCCACTGTTACTGTTTTCTGCAAACCATTGTTACCTTCCACACCATACACTTAATCCTTTTGTTACAGCAACCGGTGATATTGACAACCTCACTGTTCGTTGGGGCAAAGTCTTGAGTTTGTGTTGTGTAGGTCTCCAAGTTGCTTGCAAGACCTTTGAGACGTTTCCTTCCTCCTACTGGTTCGATAACCTCGGTTTCTTACTGAGGGAAGACTTGCTGCTGTGCTGCATCACACCTTGCTCTTGGGGTTTCCCGACGAAGCGCTCCCACGTTGACAAAGCACCATCACAAGTTTTCTGGCACCGTTGCCAGGGATGCTAAGGACGTCTTCACAAGGGGAGTCCTCCACAACCTTTCTCTTTACTTTGTTTTTGTTTTTTTTTGCTTCCTTTTATCGAAAAGGACGCCTCTTTTTATCAAAAACTCCAAAAAAATTAGTTTAGTTTGGTTTGCTTTCTATTATCAAAAACACAAAAAAATTAATTCCTGCTCTAGTTGCTACTATGTCTGGTTTTGGTCCAATCCATGTGTCACCTATGGAAAGGATCTTTACTTTCAAGCAAGAAAGTGGAGAGAGTTTCAAAGAAGCTTGGTCTAGAATCTCTTCTTTACAAAGGGAACCTTAGCCTAAGATGAGTCTTAGCTTGGTTATTAATAGTTTCCACCATGGTATTGCTCTTTGTTATAGATATGCTTTGGATGTTGTGGCTGAGAAAGATATTTTTTCGTTGTACTGAGGCTGAAGCTTTATATGCTATAAAGAGGTTGCTTATAATTTATAATATGCCTGGCAAGTCTGATTCTTCTTTTATAGACATTTATGCTAGGTTGAACACTCTTGAGTCCAGTACTGCTGCTTTGAACAGTTGTTATCACACACTTAGAGAGCACCATGGTTATGTTACAATAAATTCTGAGCCTTCGAAGTGGTTTCCTACAATAAAAGTTTCTATAAATAGTGCAACTTTTGATGCTCGCTGTGATATCATGTCTAAATTTTGCCTTATGCCTAAGGATATCTATGAGTCCTTGATTCTTTGGGGACTTTCTAAAGGAGGAGAAGAAATATCTCTTACCAATAATGCAACTTTATTACCCATTGGAATAATTGAAGGTGTGTTTAAAAAAATCTTAGGGAAAATGGTGTCTACTGATTATCTTGTTATTGAATGTGTAGGAAAAGGACAAATTACACTCGGAAGATCCCTACTGAAACACCTTGGAGCAATGTCAACACCCGGATTATTAATCCCAGATGCCTGTTATGCCATACATCGCAATCCCAGGATTACCATTTTTGTGAGACATAACAGATTTGGATATCATAGTACATCATCCATTACAAACCATACATAAGGTCTTACACAAATAAGGATCTCATGATCCAGTTCTTAATACAATTCAAGTAGCGGAATAACATAATAGTAACGATAGCGTAGGCAAAGCTCCATCTTCAGGGTCACAGGCAATGCTGACGATGGGAGATGATCCTAGTTGTCGTAACCTTCCCATGGTCCGTCATCCTGATACTCCTCTTCATAGTCTGGCCATGGGAATAGCAAGGGACAAAGCCATGAGTACTCTTTAAGTACTCACAAACTAATACTAACAAGTTAAGGGGTTTTTGTAGTAGGATACTAAGCTCTAGGGTTGTTTTGCAAAAAGCCAGATTTACCTCTACTAAGTTCAGAAGCAAAGAAAACTAGTTGAAAATTTTATAACACCTAAGTGGGAACTTGAATTTCATATCACAACTCTATTGGTGTCAAGTCAAAGTCACAAATCATTTCACAAGTTGTTTTGAAAACATCTAACAGGGGAACGGTATGGCCACTCCAACTGTCCATAACCGCGTACGCGGCTATTTGAATAGTTTGACACTCTGCAGAGATTGTACACTTTCACCACAACATTCGATACATCCGTCAGGAACAATCCTGAATTCACCATACTCAGTATGCGGATAATCAATCCTAACCTTTCAATTACACGCCCTAGTATAGGCACCTCTCCTATGAGTTTGGCCTCCCAACCATGACCAACTGTCATCTTGGGTACTGCACATGTGGACAATCTTCACAAGGTAGCCTCAGCTCAGACCTTGGCCGCAAGGGAACCCATACTAAGGTATATAAATTTCCAGTCAAGCCCTACCCAATTTTCAGGTATTGTGGTTGTACGGTAAAATTGGAATGGTATCGCATCCAGAAAACCATCAGTTTTTTAAAGGGCTAAGGCTCATGCCTCAACATTTGCATCATCAAAATCATCTGGTGTTCACAAACACATGTCAAAACATTTCAGTAGAATGACTCATTATTCTAAGGTTTTCATAACCATTTTCACCAAGTATTCCCATCTAAAGTTGATCAACTTTTATGCTTAGCACTAGCATCTATAAGTGCGGGTAAAGACTAATGAGGGGTGGTAAACAAGTGTATCTTATCTAAGAAAATCTCATGCCTCAGGATGACATCAAGATTATCTAACTCAGGCCAAGTTTTATGCTCTTTATGCTACCTTAAATTATGTTTTTGGAATCTACAAGTCACTAAGTAAACTTTTGATAGAAAGCTTTTAATAAATAAAATAAAATATTAAGCTTGCAAGTAAAACTAGGATGGTGTGTCAAGTGGGTATAATCACATATGCTTAAGGCATATAGTTGACATAGTAACAAGCAAGTAGTAGCTTGCTATGCTATCAGTATAAGCTTGCCTTGTGAAGAGCAGTGGTTGAAGTTCTCCACGTCTTCCTCGTAGTATCCTCCTTCCTCCTCGTATCCTTGGTCCATACTAGCGTCTATAAATAAATACGAGGTACACAATCACCAAACAATACTTAACTATTTCTAATCATCACACAAAGGTTCATACTAGATGATCTATTATCATCACTAACATTACAAGGATTAAAACACTTTTTTCTTATTTATTTTATTTAAGAAAAGTAATTTCTACTCATTGAAAAACTACTTAAGATTTAATATTCTCCAACTCAAACATGGGACGATGTTGACACATGTCATCACCACATATTTCAGTACATGGGAATGTGATTTAAAGTGGTGTCACAATTTAATAAGGTTTAACCTTTTTATTTTATTTTATTAAAGGGACTAGAAATGACTATGTGGCATTCTTTTATTACTTGATCATTATTTCTGTAAGTAAACCTATATATTTTTATATATTCTGAAAGGTATGGTCAAATGTGATTTTTGAGAGTTGGAATCAACTCCAAAGCTTTTATGGTTAAATTTTGAAAAATGTTTGAATGCATAAAAGCTTCTGCCTTGTTATTTTTATCAGGGGTGATCTATAAATCTAAATGGTTTGAATCCAACGGGCTTGGATTAAGCTTTCCAGTACCTTTCTAACAAAATTGGTTTCATGTATTTTGGTTCAGTGAATCGAGCTGGGTTGATTTTTGAATCTAGGTACAAAACTATGTTTGAAAATAAATGAATAAAAGTAAATTTGAATTGTTGGGTCGCGCGGGACGTTTAACTGGGCCGGCCCACTACGCACAGCGCACGCGCGGCTGGTTAGGTGGCTGTCCCCACACGTCAGTGAGACAGTGAGGGACGAAGCGGTATGGGGTGATCTTGGCCATAGGATCTAATTCTAATCGAACGGCTTGAGTTCATCGTCCATGCCTGAACAGGACGCGACGAGCACGAACCCTAGCGCGGTCAGTGGGGGTCGTGGGAGGCTCACCGGGGCTCCGGCGATGGTCGGCGAGAGGGGCGAATTTGTCCATCGGTCTGAGGGTGATACGCTGTGCTGAAATTCAGTCGGGTTCCTAAACCTTCTTGGACCTTCTTCCAGAACCTCGAGGTAAACTGGGTTCCTCGATCCGATACGACGTTCTTGGGGACTCCGTGCAAACTGACTATTCTAGCAATGTATAACTCCGCTAGCTTTGAACTCTGGTATGTGGTCTTGACTAGTAAGAAATGGGCTACTTTGGACAATCTGTCAACTATGACCCAGATAGAGTCATTTCCCCTACTAGAAGTAGGCAATCCGGTGATAATGTCCATTCCAACGGAATCCCATTTCCATTCCGGAATCTGTAGTGGTTGCAATAGTCCCGTGGGTCTTTGATGTCCCGCCTTGACTCTCTGACATATATCACACTTGGCGATATAGCTTCCGATTTCTCTTTTCATCTTATGCCACCAAAATTGCTCCTTCAAATCCTGATACATCTTTGTTCCTCCAGGGTGGATAGAATAAAGAGTATCATGGGCCTCCTTCAAAATAACTTCTTTAAACTCTGAATATGCTGGTACACAGAGACGTCCTTTGTACCACAGAACTCCTTCTTCGTCTTCGGTAAATCCGGGTACTTTGCGTACCGATACGACGTTTGATTCCGTCGATACTAGAATTTCCTTTTTGCGCCTCTTTGATATGACTGATCAAAGTGGGTTGAAGTTCTATGCTAGCCAAAAATCCTTCACTTACTAATTCCATTCTGAAATCTTCCATCTCTTTGTGCAAACTTGGTTGCTCTTTCAGAATCATGGAGTTCAAGCGGCACGGCAATCTGCTAAGGGCATCTGCTACCACATTGGCTTTACCGGTGTGATAGTGAATGTCTAGATCATAGTCCTTGATTAACTCAATCCATCTTATTTGCCTCATATTCAGCTCCTTCTGATTGAATATATACTTTAGGCTCTTGTGATCCGAATAAATCTCACAACGGTTTCCCATCAGGTAATGCCTCCATGTCTTTAGGGCTAGAACTACGGCTTCTAGTTCAAGGTCATGGGTTGGATAATTCTATTCATGCTGTTTCAGTTGTCGGGATATATAAGATATAACTTTGCCTTCTTGCATTAGCACACATCCGAGACCGATTTTGGATGCGTCACAATACACATCAAAGGGCTTCGTGATATCCAGCATGATCAAGATTGGGGCTGAAACTAGTCTCTTCTTGAGTTCTTGAAAACTCGCTTCACATTTGTCCGTCCATTCAAACTTCTTGTACTTATTCAGCAATTGGGTCATGGGTCTGGCAATACTCGAGAATCCTTCTACAAACTTGCGGTAGTATCCCGCTAATCCGAGAAATGCACGAACTTGGGTTTGAGTGGTTGGGGCTTGCCAATCTTCAACATCCTTCACCTTCGCAGGGCCAACGGCAATTCCTCCGGCTGATACAATGTGTCCGAGAAATCCTACCTCCTGTAACCAGAATTCACATTTGCTAAACTTGGCATATAGCTGGTGCTCTCTAAGGGTTCCAAGGATGGTCCTTAGGTGTAGCTCGTGTTCTTCTTCTGATTTGGAATAAATCAGAATGTCATCGATAAAAACAATGACAAACTTATCCAGGAAGTCCATAAAAATCTTATACATGAGATTCATGAAATAAGCGGGGGCATTGGTTAATCCAAAAGACATGACATTATACTCGTATAATCCATATCTGGTGGTGAAGGCAGTCTTTGGAATATCCTCTGTGTGAATTTTGAGTTGATGATAGCCAGTTCTAAGATCAATCTTAGAAAACACTTTGGCACCCGTCAACTGGTCAAATAGGTCTTCTATCTTCGGCAACGGGTACTTGTTCTTGATGGTGACATCGTTCAACTTCCGATAATCCATGCACAGACGGTTGCCTCCATCTTTCTTGTCTGCAAACAAAACAGGTGATCTCCAAGGTGACGCACTTGGTTGAATCAATCCAATTTCCAGCATGGCATCCAATTGCTTCTTCAGTTCTACTAGTTCAGACGGGTTCATACTATATGGTCTCTGTGCTATGGGTCCGGTTCCAGGTATTAGTTCAATGATAAACTCGGTATCCCGATCTGGGGGCATACCGGGCAAAACATCTGGAAATAGATCGGGGTATTCACAGACTATCCGGACTTGGTCAATGGTTGGTTGGGCTATACTCTTGTTGCACTTGAATTGACAGGACAAGGTTTCAGATACATGCTCGACTGATATTTTGGTTGTACTGGTCATGGTTATTGCTTTCTTGGCACAGTCAATTAATCCTGTGTGTTTGGACATCTAATCCATTCCTAGTACTACTTCCAAACCTTTAGTTCCGAGTACTATTAGATTAGCATAAAAATCTATGCCATGGATTCGGATAGGGACGGCTTTGCAAATTTTCCTAGCTTTGGTGGTTGAACCAGGTATTTGAACAATCATAACATGCTTCAATTTGGTTGGTTGAATCTTACTAGTGCATGCAAATTCTTCAGTAACAAATGAGTGCGATGCTCCAGAATCAAACAACAATCTTGCAAGTACCGAGTTAACAGAAAACATACCTAGCACGACATCTGGCGCTTCTTGGGCTTCTTCAGCATGCATGAGAAAGAGACGGCCATTGCGGTTGAGCGAATTCCCTGGGGCAAACCTTCTTCCAGGCTGAACATGATGCTGCTGCTAAGCTGGGGCATTTGCATTGGGGGCTGCGGCAATCTTCTCGGGGCACTCATTGGAATAGTGACCCTTGGTTCCACATTCATAACAAGTCACTTGCGACTTGTCCTTCACTACAACAGGCACAACATTGCTTCCAGTCCTCGAGGCAGTGTTGGTATTGGTGGCAGCATTGTTGTTCTTGAACTTGGGTGGTGCACGGTTGAAATTGTTGGAGTTGCCGGGGTTGTTTTGGTTTCCTCTGGGCCTTGGGTTTCCACGGTTGGGATAGGTCGGACGGTTCATCGGGGGTCTGGTGGTTCTCGGGGCAAATCTTGGAGATGGGTTGGGGCGATACTTGGGTGTATGGTGGGTTCCTGGTTGATGCATCATGCTACGCTTGCAGTTCTCATTAGCTTGGTTGATCTTTCCTTCCATCTGAATGGCAGAGTCAACTAAGGCTTCAATATCAGCAAAGGGGATATTGACTAACACCGTCTGCATCTCATCATGTAGACCATTCAAGAATCTCTCCTTCTTCTTGGATTCAGTATCTATCTCATCCGGTGCATACCTAGCCAATGACAAGAATTTGTCACGGTATTCCACTACTGTCATCCTTCCTTGCTTTAGTTCTCTGAATTCATCTCTCATCCTCTTGATTAAACCCGGTGGCACATGGGTTCTACTGAACTTGACTTTGAACTCTTCCCAAGTCATCATCTGACCTCCTGTCATTGCGCGAATGTTGTTCCACCATGCTCTTGCATCTCCGACCAAATAGTGGGTGGCGAACAGAACTTTCTCGTTGGCTTCTACACCTGCAACTTCCAGATTGTTCTCCATGGTTTGCAACCAATCATCTGCATCTAGGGGCTCTTCTAACTTAGTGAAAACAGGTGAATTGGTGTTCTAGAAATTCTTGAGCTTAGATCCATGGTTGTTCTGATTTCCATGGCCTTGATTGTTGTTGGCCATCTGGGCGATGTGTTGAAGGGTGGCTAAGTTGGCTTGACGTTCGGCTCTTTTGGCTTCGCGGTCAGAAACCAACATTTGAAAGATCTACAACATCGGGTCCGGGGATGAACCGCTTCCTCCGCGAGTCATCTGAAGATTGAGATAGATCATGAGAAAAGAGGGAAATTTCTAAGGTTCAGGGGTTTTGAAAAGTTTTTGCAGTTTGACTCAGATTTTTCTAGCAACTTGCTTTTCAGTTATTCATTCATAGCACACGATACAACACACACCACAACAAAGGAAAACAGATGGTTTTAAGAACCATTCTGGGAAACTAAGATACAGTGAGACCGAATACAACTCACTAACGCTAGTGCTCAAGTGCTACTACTCCTTGGAGTCAGTGTCCTCATCCTCCTCCTCATCATCATCAGCGATGAAGGCAAAGTCATCCTCATCGGTGAAGAAGTCCATAGCCTGATCCTCCAGAAAGTCATCATCATCGCTGAGATAGGAGTAGGGGTCTCCACGAAGGTCTTCCCCTGCATTCTCCCTCCCCTCCAACTGCATGTCTCTCTCGTGGATGGTCTCCTCCAAATCTGTGATCCGGTGGCGAAGAGGGGCAATGATGCGCTCCTTCTTGTCGAGCCAACGGCGATGAGACTTGCGATCCTTCACTATCATGGCGAGGGTCTGATCCTTCTTCTTGGCGATGGCGTACTTGTGGTTGGCGTAGGAACAAGCATTCTCCAACTTCTTCTGACGGTCGTACATCAAGAAGCTGAGGTGGTCCAACTGAGTCTTCAGCTCATGGTGGTATGGGGCCTCCAGTGGCTGTCCCATAGCATCACGCCTTGGGTAGAACTTAAAGCGGGTACCCTTGATTTGGTTGATACTCCGTCCACACAAATGGGCAAGAGCTTCCTGCATTGCCCTGGCCAGTCCATCGAGCCAGTTGTTCTCTCTTAAGGTAAATTGAATTCCCTCTGTAGTGGGGGGTTCAATCTTTCCTCGGAGACTTGCAACAACTAGCCACTGCAAATCTTCTCCTTCCTGATCATTGAGCTGAGCTCTGAAGAGCTCGGGGTGTAGACGCTCCAGCATTTCTGCCAGCTGGTCCAAGTCAAGCTCAAAGATGAGGTCTCCTCCATTCCCCAACTGATAAAACTTCTTGTACTTCACGTCCATATATAAGAATATAGGATGAGTAAGCTAGTAGAGTGATCAAGGGTGTCAAATTTTATGTAAGTTTGCAAGAATTTTTGAGGAACATGTATTTTCATGAAAGAATTCAAGTGATATGAGTAAGAATAAGTTTTTGGTAAATACTCACTTCCTTTGGTTTTGAAAAACAAAGTTTTTGATTTGAACGTACATTCTAACTAGGGTCTCCTATGGTCAGGATGGCTCTGATACCAACTTGTCAACACCTGGATTTTTAATCCTAGATGCATGTTATGCCATACATCGCAATCCAAGGATTACCATTTTTGCGAGACATAACAGATTTGTATATCACAGTACATCATCCATTACAAACCATACATAAGGTCTTACACAAATAAGGATCTCATGATCCAGTTCTTAATACAATTCAAGCAGCGGAATAACATAATAGTAATGATAGCGTAGGCGAAGCTTCATCTTCAGGGTCATAGGCAATGCTGACGATGGGAGATGATCCTAGTTGTCATAACCTTCCTGTGGTCCGTCATCCTAATACTCCTCTTCATCGTCTGGCCACGGGAATAGCCAGGGACAAAGCCATGGGTACTCTTTAAGTACTCGCAAACTAATACTAACAAGTTAAGGGGTTTTTGTAGTAGGATACTAATCTCTAGGGTTGTTTTGCAAAAAGCCATATTTACCTCTACTAAGATCAGAAGCAAAGAAAACTAGTTGAAAATTTTATAACACCTAACTGGGAACTTGAATTTCATATCACAACTCTGTTGTGGTCAAGTCAAAGTCACAAATCATTTCACAAGTTTTTTTGAAAACATCTGACGGGGGAACAGTATGACCACTCCAACTGTCCATAACCACGGACGCGGCTATTCAAATAGTTTGACACTCTACAGAGATTGTACACTTTCACCACAACATTCGATACATCGGTCAGGAACAATCCTGAATTCACCATACTCAGTATACGGATAATCAATCCTAACCTTTCAATTACACGCCCTAGTATAGGCACCTCTCCTGTGAGTTTGGCCTCCCAACCATGACCAACTGTCATCATGGCTGCACAGGTGGACAATCTTCACAAGGTAGCCTCAGCTCAGACCTTGGACGCAAGGGAACCCATACTAAGGTATATAAAATTCCAGTCAGGCCCTACCCAATTTTCAGGTATTGTGGTTGTACGGTAAAATTGGAATGGTATCGCATCCAGACAACCATCAGTTTTATAAAGGGCTAAGGCTAATGCCTCAACATTTGCATCATCATCAAAATCACCCGTTGTTCAGAAACACATGTCAAAACATTTCAGTAGAATGACTCATCATTCTAAGGTTTTCATAACCATTTTCACCAAGTATTCTCATCTAAAGTTGATCAAGTTTTATGCTTAGCACTAGCATCTATAAGTGGGGGTAAAGACTAATGAGGGGTGGTAAACAAGTGTATCTTATCTAAGAAAATCTCATGCCTCAGGATGGCATCAAGATTATCTAACTTAGGCCAAGTTTTATGCTCTTTATTCTACCTTAAATTATCTTTTTGGAATCTACAAGTCACTAAGTAAACTTTCAATAGAAAGCTTTTAATAAATAAAATAAAATATTAAGCTTGCAAGTAAAACTAGGATGGTGTGTCAAGTGGGTATAATCACATATGCTTAAGGCATATAGTTGACATACTAACAAGCAAGTAGTAGCTTGCTAAGCTATTAGTATAAGCTTGCCTTGTGCATAGCAGTGGTTGAAGTTCTCCTTGTATTCCTCGTAGTATCCTCCTTCCTCCTCGTATCCTTGGTCGATACTAGCGTCTATAAATAAATACGAGATACACAATCACCAAACAATACTTAACTGTTTCTAATCATCACACAAAGGTTCATACTAGATGATCTATTATCTGTAGGGGTTCGTAGCATGGAAAACAAAATTTTTCTATCGCATACAAACAAACAAGCCAAGATCTATCTACTAGATTGTAGCAACGAGTCGATAGTGGAACTCACCCTCGAAGATTCCAAAGCGGTTAACGAGAGCAGATTCTCGTGGGTGATGTAGTCGTACTCTTTCCGATCTCAAGATCGCGTAGACGATCCTTCCAGCGCCACGTTCCAGCAGCGCTCCCGCAGTCGGTCACACGTTCGGTACTCGACGAAGACCTTCCTCTCCCTTGTTCCAGCAGGCAGCGGAGGTTGTAGTACTCTCCTCGCGATTCCGGCAGCACAACGGCGTGGTACCGGAGGTAGAGGGGAGATCCCGCAGGGCTTCGCCTTAAGCCGGTGCGAGTATGGTGGAGCTTATGAGAGAGGCTATTAGTGGTCTAGTAATTAGACACACCAATTAGAGGGCTCTAAACCAATTAGAAGGCTCTAAACCGAATAGCTCTAAACCGGGGTCTAGATCTAGGGTTTAGTTTAGAGGATAGGAAACTTGTGTGTCTAGGAGGGGAGCCCTGCCCCTCCTTATATAGGTGGGAGGGTGTGGGCGCGCCAGGGGAGGGAGGGAGTCCCTCCCCAACTCGGCCTAGGGCTGGCCGCCGGCTTGGAGGAGAGAAACTCCTCCTCCAAGTCGACTCCAACTCCTCTTGCTTGTTTCCCACAGTTTCTTGTTTTTGGCAGTTTGACTTTCAAACTGGACATTTGACTTTTCTGTTTTAGGATTCAATTTAATCCTATATTTGGGACAGCAAGAACACTTAGTACATGATGCAATCATTCCAATATGTAATGACACATTCATGTACCCCTTCCCCCCCGGAGTGCCGGACAATCCGGAACCTTCTAGAATATCCCCGATGAAAACACCGGAATCATTCCCGAACTCCGAAACGGGACTTTACTTATATGAATCTTATTCTCCGGACCATTCCGGATCACCTCATGATATCCCGGATCCCATCCGAGACTCCGAACAACATTCGGTCTCTTTCTCATAATACCATAACTACTTAAACAACGTCGAATCCTTAAGTGTGTCTCCCTACGGTTCGTGAATTATGCAGACATGATCGAGACACTTCTCCGAACAATAACCAATAGAGGAATCTGGAAATTCATATGGCTCCCACATATTTCTACGATTACTTTGCGATCGAATGAACCACTTACATACGATACCAATTTCCCTTTGTCTCACGATATGTTACTTATCCGAGGTTATGATCGTCGGTATCTCTGCATACCTAGTTCAACCTCGTTACTGATAAGTACTCTTTTCTCGTTCCCGTGATATGTGATCCCTTGTGACCCAGTCACATGCTTGCAAGCTAATTGGATGACATTTCACCGAGAGGGCCCAGAGAATATCTATCCGTCATATGGATGGACAAATCCCACTCTTGATCCATGTGTTTCAACCAATACCTTCCGAACACTCAATGCCACCTTTATAGCCACCCTGTTACGGTGTGGTGTTTGATGATATCAAAGCATCCATCCGGTAAAGGTGATATGCATGATCTCATGGTCGAAGGAATTAGGTTACTATGTATCAGAAAGCATATAGCAATTGAACTATTGAAATGACTTGATCTTTATGCTACGCTTATCTATAGGAGTATGTCCATCACATCATTCTCCTAATGATATGATCTTGTTGTTGATAACATCTCAATGTTCATGATAGGGAAACCACAATCATCAATCAACCAACAAGCTAGTGAAGTATAGAGGCTATACTAGGGACTTCAAATTAAGTTTACAAATCACACAAGTATTAATGGTTTCCTTGTTAATACTATTATAGCATGAATGTAAACATTTATCATAAGTGTGAAGATATGATAATAACCACTTTATTATTGCCTCTTGGGCATATCTCCAACAGTCTCCCACTTGCACTAGAGTCAATAATCTAGTTTCAAACTTTTGTGTATTCAACACCTATGGCTTTCCGGTGTTGTATGTACACGATTGCTAGTGGTCAACTGATCTCCGGATCTGACACTTCCAGGTCCGTGTGTAATTGCATGTCTTTGCGTCTCTACGCATCACTCATTCTCTAATGAGATGGCTTCGTACAAATTTGGTCCTTTGGTGTGACCTTTAGTTCTTTGGAGTTAAAACATGTTGATAATATTGTCGTACAATATATCTTCATAGTATTATCCCGCTGTGAACTACACCTAGTTTGATAACAAACTACTTGACACAAATGCCCTCTTTTGCTGCTATAATAGCAGTCATATACTCAGCCTTTTGTTGTAGTATCTGTCACAATGTCTTAACTTTGGAAATCATCCAAATCCATTATGGAACTCACTTTCCATTATATTGTGCCACCCTTAGTTTAGATTGAGATAAACTTAATTTGTACTTTGTGACAAAGCTAGTATCAATGTAGTACTTTTACAATGAACTAACCATCTATTTGTCACTTCTACAAATATTATACTCTTAGTTCTTTCAGAAGATCATAAGAATATCCTTACTATTGTCCAATGATCATCTTACGAATCATTCTGGTATATGCTCACAACATTTAGAGCATAGGACATATCTGGATTTGTACATATCACAGTATGATTGATATAAATACTCTTTGTGATTTCATACATCAAGTATCAATCTATACTTGATTATTTGTTTCACTTTACCAAATGTCAATACACTTGAATATATCATCAACATTGAACTCATTCAATCCTTTCTGTGCGACAAGAACCTTCTCTTGTGGTTTCTATATTGAACTCATTCAATATCTTGTCTATGTACTTCTGGCACAACCATATTAGCGTCTATTGATGCCGAATATTTGGGTTTTGCCTAAGTCTTTCATCGGGATGAAATTCTTAATATGTGTTAATAAAAGATACATTATTTCCAATCAACAATATGTCTTCCACATAATGTATTAGAAACATGTCTTAGCGCTCCCACTTAATTTCTTGCAAATGCAAGCATCTTCATTGTCTCTGATGAAATTAAACCCTTTTAACAGTTTCATCATAGTGAAGATTCCAACTCCGCTATGCTCACTCTAACCATTGAAGTTTGCATATGCTTTTAGCATCCTTTGAATTAACAAAACCCTATGGACCGTGTTATGCACATGTCCTAGGTAACCATTCTATTAGAAGAACTTGTTTTGTTTATTCTACTACCATATAACAAATTATATGTAGTGGTTGCTACATTAATCCGTCTAGACTAAATATCACTATGAAAGATCAAATCTTGTCATAGTCAACCTTTGAACATTGTTGTGAACTCTTTCCCAATATGTCGATTATTTCATAGATGTGAAACATCCATGTCTATTTCTTTATAGATCCAAACACAACTGCAAGGTCTTACACCCTTTTCGAGGGTCCTTCAAGTTCAAAACTTGAATTTCTCGTGTATGGAACTATCACGGATTTTATGGCTTCAAGCCATTTTACGGAGTCAGGGCCCATCATCGCTTCTTTGCATGTAGTCGGTTCATTATTCTCAAATAATGATTCAACCCTCAAATCTTGGTATTTGATTGTTTACCCGATCTACTTGTTTCAATAGGAACTTAGATCTCCGTGACCACAACATTTGAGGCACGTGAGCCATGAGCATTGTTGCCGCCTCCGGAACACTTTTCGGCGCTGCGCAACTTTGCACATACAGCTAAGGTTCTTTTAACCTTATCAAAGTTCTATTGTCCTCCCACTTAACTTTTCACGAAAAATTCTTTCCAAAAGAAACTTGACGTTCTAAGCAACAAACACTTTTGTCTCCGGTGTTTATGGAGGAATACTTAATAGTCATACAAAGACAGGTTCATCCGACTTTGGTTGCACACATCTTTCTTATGCATACCATACCAATGTTTAAGAAAGGACAACTTGGGTTTTATCCCAAACCATAACCTTATATGGTGTCATTTCAACGGATTATGATGGAGCTCTTTTCAGTGGAAAAACGGTAATCACTAAAGCTTTTAATCTTTAAAATACAATGGCAGTTTTATGAATTACACCTTTCGATCTTACCATGTCAAACAAGGTTCAATTACATATCTCGAACGCTCCATACTCTTATGGTGTTTCGGGAAATGCAAATCCACGGAACGATTCCTTAAATCTTAGGTATTATGCTAAACTTGTAACTCAAATATCTTCCTTTATGATCTTTATCATAAACTGTTTATATTCTTGTTACAATGATTTTGCACTTCATCTTGAAAGTCTTTGAACTTTTCAAATGTTTCATACTTCATCCTTATTAAGTAAATATTCATATATTCACTCAAATTTTCGGAGAAAGCATATGAAGTTGAAATCCATCGCTCTTGACTACACATAACGGACTTCGTACAACAATATGTACAAGTTCCAATAAGCTAGTCATTCGTTCCCTTTTGGCCTATGAACGAAGTTTTAATTATCTCTAGGAAAGTTTCACAAGCGTCATATGATCAAAAATCAGAAGACTCCAAAATTCCATCCACATGGAGTTTCTTCATGTTATCTTTCCAATATAATTCAAACAGCGATGTCACTTCCTAAGTGATCTTTCAATCAATTTGTCTTTCGACATTTTTAGCACTAGTTTTATGGATGTGATGTCTCCAACGAGATTTGCGAATCATCCATCTTTTATGGATTACGGCAATTATTTGAACAATCCTTTTGTTCTCATAATACCTGATAAAACAAATCTTTGAAGGCAAGCTTTGATGTTTAACAAGCAACACAATAACCCTTTATTTTGTTCTTGATGAACATCATCACATATTCTTTTGCTAGTTACTTAGGCCATTGTAGTTCATGAATTGTGTTGTTTCGTATGACGATTCACACCAACAAATTCAGTATCAAATACTTAAGAACCACATTGTTTAACAAGCAAAGAATATAGCCATAACATGTATATCATCTATATACTTAAACTGAACGATTCTAGTCTTTTTCTTTTCTGCCATATATTTACGAGATTCTCTTTCAATATTTCCTTTTCTATTTGAAAGAATCTATCAATATCAATAGTGGAGTCATACATATGACATATAGTCCAAAGCGTGTATAATTAAATACCAATGTCTTTGGACTTGCACTTTGAAGTAGATCACCATCATCAAATGTTTGGTGTTCTTTCAAATTCCTTTCTTTAGTAATCTCTTGGTGTAGTAAACATTTTACCTACATCAAATATTCACCCTTATCATGGAATGGTCCATGATCAAGCTACTGTTAGCTTGTAACGATGAATTTATGAGTATAATGTTGCTATCCAAAACCTTTTGGAGGATTAGGACAACAAGTGTCTCCAACCTTTTGCAAATTCTCATCAAATATGAGAACATGACTTTTGCCATATTATACTCTATCATGTTGCAACCAAAACTTCGTTTCAGATATCACAATATCTTCCACACATCATGGTTTCTGAAACAACTCTTTCAGATCCTAGATAACCTTGATATTAAGGGAATCCTTTGAATATCAAGAATCATGGATACAAACATGATACTTATTTACTAACACTTGGAATTGTTACTCTTGATTTAATACTAATTATTAAACTTCATGGAGTAACCGGAACTTACTGAAAGTTTGCAATAGGACTTTTAAACTTTAGATTAACACTTCAAAACAATACGATACCAGTTCGTAAAGTAACTAACCAGAATTCTATAGTTCTATTATCTCAATTATAACTAAGCGCAAGGTGGTAAACTGATGCCAATGACTACAACAACTATGCAAATTCACTTTGATTTAGTTTATGATAAATTGAGTTCTAATTAATAATTAAATTAATCTAGGTGAACTCCCACTCAAAACAATATCCCTCACATTGTTTTAGTGATCACACGAACCAAATCCACTACATCAACACCGATCATCACGAGAGCTGATATAGTTTTAATGGCGAACAATCATCATGTTCATCATATCTACTATATGATTCATGCTTTGCCTTTCGGCGATCCGTGTTCCTGAGGCCATGTCTGTACATGCTAGGCTCGTCAAGATCAAACCTTAGCTTCCGCATAAGCAAATCTGGCTTGCTTACGTTGTATTCACCCGTGGAATCAAAGACACCCGATCATCACGTGGTGCTTCGAAGCAACAAGCTTTAGCAACGGTGCTAACTAAGGGCGAACACTTTAGACTTGAAATTTATGTGCATGAGGGATCATCTTATAATGCTACCGTCGTCTACTAAGCAATACAAGATGCATAAAGGATTAACATCACATGCAATTCATAATATGTGATATGATATGGCCTTTCTTCTTTGTGCTTCCGATCTCCATCTTCAAGCACGAACATGATCTCCATCATCACCGGCATAGCATCAAGGTCAATGACGCTTCTTCATGGTTGTCGTCCGCCAGCTTCAACTATTACAACTATTTTGAATAGACACGCAGGCCTTAACAGAAATTAAAGACAACCATATGGCTCCTGCCGGTTGCCAACTTACAATAAGGATCATTGCATACATCAAATATAATCACAATCATGGCCATATCACATCACTGCACACCCCTGCAAAACAAAGTTAGACGCCTCTACTTTCTTTGCATATTTTACGTGGTTTGGGGCTTTCAATAAGTGTCGTTCTAACTTACGAACAAGAACCACAACATTGATACTAGCATTGTTGATTACCCGTTGTAAATTGGATCTTAACTATGCTAGGAGAAACAGGCACCCGCAAAGCCACTTATGCAATACAAGTTGCATGTCAAGCGTGGAGCAAGTCTCATGAACGATGTCATGTAAGGTTAGCCCGGGCCGCTTCATCCCAACATACCGCAAGATGCAAAGTACACAAAAAGCAATCTACAATAAAAGCATCAACGCCCACAATGACCATTGTGTTCTACTCGTGCAACAGATCTACATATAGACACGGCTCTGATACCACTGTAGGGGTTCGTAGCATGGAAAACAAAATTTTTCTATCGCATACAAACAAACAAGCCAAGATCTATCTACTAGATTGTAGCAACGAGTCGATAGTGGAACTCACCCTCGAAGATTCCAAAGCGGTTAACGAGAGCAGATTCTCGTGGGTGATGTAGTCGTACTCTTTCCGATCTCAAGATCGCGTAGACGATCCTTCCAGCGCCACGTTCCAGCAGCGCTCCCGCAGTCGGTCACACGTTCGGTACTCGACGAAGACCTTCCTCTCCCTTGTTCCAGCAGGCAGCGGAGGTTGTAGTACTCTCCTCGCGATTCCGGCAGCACAACGGCGTGGTACCGGAGGTAGAGGGGAGATCCCGCAGGGCTTCGCCTTAAGCCGGTGCGAGTATGGTGGAGCTTATGAGAGAGGCTATTAGTGGTCTAGTAATTAGACACACCAATTAGAGGGCTCTAAACCAATTAGAAGGCTCTAAACCGAATAGCTCTAAACCGGGGTCTAGATCTAGGGTTTAGTTTAGAGGATAGGAAACTTGTGTGTCTAGGAGGGGAGCCCTGCCCCTCCTTATATAGGTGGGAGGGTGTGGGCGCGCCAGGGGAGGGAGGGAGTCCCTCCCCAACTCGGCCTAGGGCTGGCCGCCGGCTTGGAGGAGAGAAACTCCTCCTCCAAGTCGACTCCAACTCCTCTTGCTTGTTTCCCACAGTTTCTTGTTTTTGGCAGTTTGACTTTCAAACTGGACATTTGACTTTTCTGTTTTAGGATTCAATTTAATCCTATATTTGGGACAGCAAGAACACTTAGTACATGATGCAATAATTCCAATATGTAATGACACATTCATGTACCCCTTCCCCCCCGGAGTGCCGGACAATCCGGAACCTTCTAGAATATCCCCGATGAAAACACCGGAATCATTCCCGAACTCCGAAACGGGACTTTCCTTATATGAATCTTATTCTCCGGACCATTCCGGATCACCTCATGATATCCCGGATCCCATCCGAGACTCCGAACAACATTCGGTCTCTTTCTCATAATACCATAACTACTTAAACAACGTCGAATCCTTAAGTGTGTCTCCCTACGGTTCGTGAATTATGCAGACATGATCGAGACACTTCTCCGAACAATAACCAATAGAGGAATCTGGAAATTCATATGGCTCCCACATATTTCTACGATTACTTTGCGATCGAATGAACCACTTACATACGATACCAATTTCCCTTTGTCTCACGATATGTTACTTATCCGAGGTTATGATCGTCGGTATCTCTGCATACCTAGTTCAACCTCGTTACTGATAAGTACTCTTTTCTCGTTCCCGTGATATGTGATCCCTTGTGACCCAGTCACATGCTTGCAAGCTAATTGGATGACATTTCACCGAGAGGGCCCAGAGAATATCTATCCGTCATATGGATGGACAAATCCCACTCTTGATCCATGTGTTTCAACCAATACCTTCCGAACACTCAATGCCACCTTTATAGCCACCCTGTTACGGTGTGGTGTTTGATGATATCAAAGCATCCATCCGGTAAAGGTGATATGCATGATCTCATGGTCGAAGGAATTAGGTTACTATGTATCAGAAAGCATATAGCAATTGAACTATTGAAATGACTTGATCTTTATGCTACGCTTATCTATAGGAGTATGTCCATCACATCATTCTCCTAATGATATGATCTTGTTGTTGATAACATCTCAATGTTCATGATAGGGAAACCACAATCATCAATCAACCAACAAGCTAGTGAAGTATAGAGGCTATACTAGGGACTTCAAATTAAGTTTACAAATCACACAAGTATTAATGGTTTCCTTGTTAATACTATTATAGCATGAATGTAAACATTTATCATAAGTGTGAAGATATGATAATAACCACTTTATTATTGCCTCTTGGGCATATCTCCAACATTATCATCACTAACATTACAAGGATTAAAACACTTGTCTTATTTATTTTATTTAATAAAAGTAATTTCTACTCATTGAAAAACTACTTAAGATTTAATATTCTCCAACTCAAACATGGGACCATGTTGACACATGTCATCACCACATATTTCAGTACATGGGAATGTTATTTAAAGTGGTGTCACAATTTAATAAGGTTTAACCTTTTTATTTTATTTAATTAAAGGGACTAGAAATGCCTATGTGGCATTCTTTTATTACTTGGTCATTATTTCTATAAGTAAACCTATATATTTTTATATATTCTGAAAGGTATGGTCAAATGTGATTTTTGAGAGTTGGAATCAACTCCAAAGCTTTTATGGTTGAATTTTGAAAAATGTTTGAATGCATAAAAGCTTATGCCTTGTTATTTTATCAGGGGTGATCTATAAATCTAAATGGTTTGAATCCAACGGGCTTGGATTAAGCTTTCCAGTACCTTTCTAACAAAATTGGTTTCATGTATTTTGGTTCAGTGAATCGAGCTGGGTTGATTTTTGAATCTAGGTACAGAACTGTGTTTGAAAATAAATGAATAAAAGTAAATTTGAATTGTTGGGTCACGCGGGACGTTTAACTGGGCCGGCCCACTATGCACAGCGCACGCGCGGCTAGTTAAGTGGTTGTCTCCATGCGTCAGTGAGACAGTGAGGGGTGAAGCGGTATGGGGTGATCTAGGTCGTAGGATCTAATTCTAATCGAACGGCTCGAGTTCATTGTCCACGCATGAACAGGACGCGACGAGCACGAACCTAGCATGGTCAGTGGGGGTCATGGGAGGCTCACCGATGCTCCGGCGATGGTCGGCGACGGGGGCGAATGACGAAGTCGATGACGGCGTTCCTCCTAGTATCGGCAGCTTCTCCTGGGGCGGCTCCAATCGACGACGCCTCTCCTCCTCTGCAGCGGCGAACTCCGGTGAAATTCTGGCTACCTGGTGCTCGCCTTGCTCCGGGAGTGAGTGGGTGTGATCAATGAGAGGTGGGGAGTGAACTGGTGTGAATAAAATGAGCGAGGGAGGCCTCCTTTTTATAGTGCGGAGAGGGGACCGAAGGGCACGGGCTGAGCTCGTCGTGGTCGACGGCACAAAGGGCTAATGGCATGGGCGATGGTAGGGGGTGCTGTGCTCCCTGGCGAAGCTCAACAGCGTGGTGGCGAGGCATGGGGCGGTGATGATCGGTCGAAACACGTCGAAGCTCTGGGCGGGTCCGACGGCGATTTTAATGGCGCACAGCGTGCGTGGTCCACGCGGCAGCGAACAGGCATTCCTGTGGGGTTGCTCGGGCGGTGGTGATCACGCATGCAAGCGGCCAGGGCGGCGCGCGGTCTGTGCAAGCATGTCGAGCGGGACGCTCTGGCGCGCTCTCGGCATGGCCGCAGAGAAACTGGGCGCGTGCTTGGCGGGTGGTCTAGGGGCTAGCTGCGCTCGGGGCTGGAACAAGGAGTGGCGGTGGACGGTGATGCGTCTATGAGACAAGGTTGGCGAGGCTAGAGAGGCGTGTAGCTTGCTGTCCACATTGGGGGTGGCAAAGGGGCTCGACATGGTCACCATTAATGGCTATGCCAAGCTCACAGTGGTGCTAAGGCTTGTTAATTTGGCTAGTTCATCTACTAAGAGTATAGAGTGAGCTAGAGAGGGAACAAGGTTGGCCAAAATCACTACACACTATAGTGTTTGTTGTTTGTTTGTTTGCTGATCACAAGGTGTTTGATGAAGTGGCCGAAAGAAATTCAAATTTGAATTTTGGATTCAAACTTGGTGGGTTTGCTAGGCACATACTAGAGAGTATCTGGTTAGTTGGATTAGTCAAGGGGCACTGGTTTGGTGGGGTTTTGAAAAGGTGTGATCTTCACATATGATAAAGATTCAATTTTGAATTGTCATTTGAATGAGGTTGTCAAATGTTTCTGCAAGTTTGAAAGGTGGCTTTGCTTCACTTTTACTTGGTCTAGCAAGGGGTGAAAAGAATTGGAAAAGTTTCTGTTTGAAATCTTGGACTAGAAACACTCAAAGTGACCTAGTGAGCAAGATTGGCAAAAATGACCATTTGCTTTATTTGAATTGTTTTTGATTTTTTTAATTTATTTGTTTCTGCTGGGAAATGTTTTATATGATGTTATATTCATCTTAGAACCATTCCTTACTATTTAGGTTAATCACACAAGATCATTCATGCATTTAACAAATCATCACATACACACATGCATTCATATGATTTTAATTAATCAAAATTTTTGTTAACCCTAATTTTAATTATTAGAGTTTGATGATCATTGTTTTATATTTTTGGGATGTTACAAGTAATAATAGATGTAGGAAAAGGCATTATGCATTTTGCTCCTCTAGTAAGCAATCATATATTCCCTAAAGAGAATAAGAAAGGTAAGAAAGGTAGGAGCAAGAGAGTTGATGTTAATGCTTCTCCATTTGAAAATACTTGATTCTTGATTCTTGTGCCTAACTTAAAGGCATTAAAGAAAAGTACTTGTTGGGAGATAACCCAAGAGTTTTCTTGAGTCTTGGAAGTTATTACTTTAGTAATAACCTCTCCTTATCCTTTTTGTTTGCTATGTAATTCAGATTGAGCTGATATTTTATGAATAAATCCCCTAGTATGTTAGCTAACTTTAGTTAGTTTAACACTTTTTTATTTGAGCAACAGAAGGACTTCGAAAAAATCGATTTCTGCCTGCTGGTCTATTTTGATAGATTTCTGTCATTATTTGCATTTGCTTCTTATTGATTCCTTTTTCGGTTCTTTTTGAGAAATTGAGATTTTTGAGGTAATTGCTACAGTAGCTAGTGTTTTTAGTAAAAGTTTTGTTGTTCTAAAGATAAACCCAAGGGTCTATTATCTTTTGAATACACTAATGCTGCTAATGAAGATTGTGTGAAGTTTTTTATGAAGGAAAAAAATTTAGGTGTAGAGAGAGAATGATTTAATGAGATGGAGAATGAATAAAATCTTAAGATTGGGGATGCCACCCGGTGTCACCCCAAGAAATATCCAAGAGGTACAAGCGTCAAAGCTTCGGGATGCCCAAGGCATCCTCTTCTTCATCAATAAAAAGCTCAGGTCTTTCTAGACACTTCGTTTTTATTGTTTGATGCGCTGTTGTTTTATTCTTGGAGTGTCTTAGTTTTCGTTTGGTTTGCTTAGTTTGCTTGAATAAAGAAGTTTGTACCCCCGTTCTCGATGTGTTGTTTCAAATAAGTTAATTGGTGTTGGAAAGGAGTAGAAAGTTCTCGCTTGGAATAGTGCAAGAGGAGCTTGCTTTGACTGTGACTTAGACTTTAGCATATCATGATAGGTGTTGTTTTGACCTTATTCTTAGTTATTATTGATGTAGCATGACTTGTTCCAAACAATTGGGATTGCTTAGTGTGCCTTGAAAAAATCATGCGCTGCATGCAAAAGCATAGTATTGTGGTATTCTCCTTTTTGATGCTTTGTTTGGGTTGACTTGGCACATGCTCACACCGTGTTATGACTATGAACAAGTCACCATAGCCTCTATGATCATTTAGTCCTTGACTTGTAGTACCACTCTATTCTTTGATTAGTAATGTTTTGTTGCTCTGCATGATTATGGCCATTATTGCTCTCTTAGTTGGTTGCTCCTAGTCTTTTGCTAGCCTCCACTTGTATGAGTAAGCTCTACTCATGCTTCCAACTCCCAAGAAACCAAGTTATTCCAAAGTTTCCACTATAAATTCCTATGCATGGTGTGTTACACCATTCCAAGTATATTCTTGTTTTCAGCTATCTTCCATTTAAAAAGTATTTTGTGATGTGAAAACTTAGTGATTAAAGCTCTCACAAACTTGATGCAACACTTTATTTTTCTTGCCCCTAATAAACTTGAACCATTGTGTCATCTATGTTGTATATGCTTGCACTTATATGTTGGAATTAGCAGAACCGTGCTGTCACAGGGAATGCTTTCAACATTGCACTTGTACTTTGTACATAGTTGATATCATGCTCTTTTGTCTATGGATGTCGCCGGTATGAAATAAAAGGGGAGCTTGTAAGTCCATGGAGTTATGTATGTGTGTTAGAGAAACGCCTGGGCCGCTAGCCTAAGCCATGCCTAATCATGGTGGAAACTTGCAGCATCACCATAGTGACATTTATGAAGCTTTCTTCTTATAAAAAAAGAGAGACATGTTGAGAAAAGAGGAAAGAGAGAAAAAAAGCACCATATTCCAATGGTAAATTAGAAGATTGTTGAGATGCTCATTGTCTTCTTGCCTTGTCATTTTGGTTATGGGATAGCTCCTGTACCATGTGCAAGGGGTACCCCGTTGGCGGTTCTCTATGATACACATGTACTTACTATGACAAGAACTTACATGCGACTAAAGTTGAGTAGCATGAGGAGCGGCCCTCGTATTTCAAGGGACATGAGATTTCCAACTTATACTTTGTCAAGCATATACTCCATAGTTTGTTCACTCTAACCTTATTCACTTCAAGATGCTCTTTTTGAAACTTGAAGCTCTTTTTGAAACTTGAAATCCCTGCTTCCCTATATGAAGGGCCTTTCTTTCACTATTATATTGAGTATCCACCTTCTACCTTTAGGCACCAGTTAAGAGAGCATAGTTGCCATTCTTAGTTCTATGTGGATTGTCCCAAAACTTATTGATTGATGCATATTGTTGATATTGCTTGTTCTTGTGCTATTTGTATCTAGTCACTCTTATGAACTTTGAAGGTGTACTATGCATCTATTTCCTACTCTATGAGGGACAAGCTGATGCCACTATGCTATGTTTTCTGTATGTGAAACATACAAACGTTTTTCAATGCATATTATTCCTGATCTTTGTTTGTAACCTTTCATGTTGCATGCATAGTTACTTTGTCTTATTGTTAGAACTCCATCTTTCATGATCATGTTTAGAGTTCTTTGTTCCCAGTTTTCAATGCTTGCAAATGGTTTAATCTTTATTTTGAAGGTGCATGTCACCTCAAAAAAATTTCTTTTATCACTTACCTACTCGAGGACGAGCAGGAGTTAAGCTTGGGGATGCTTGATATGTCGGAAACGTATCTATAATTTTTGATGTTCCATGCTTGTTTAGTGTCTACTTTGCTTTGCTTTGTCTACACTTTGAGGTGTTTTTATATGTTTTCTGGTACTAACCTATTAACAAGATGCCACAATGCCAGTTGCCTGTTTTCTTCTGTTTTTGGTTCCAGAAAGGCAGAAAATCAATATTCTCGGAATTGGACGGGACAAAAGCCAAAAGACGAGACGGAGGAGGGCCTTGAGGGGGCCACACCCCCTGGCCGCGTGGTGGGCCCACCCCGCGCCTGGGAGGTGCAGCCGCCTCGAGCACCCCCTCGGCCTCCCTCTTTGCCTATAAGAAGCCCCCGATGCCTAAACCCTAAGTACCGGATCAATATTCCACGAAACCGTCTATAGCCGCCGCCACCATCGTCCCTAGATCGGGGGGGTCTGAAGCTCTTCCCGGCACCCTACCGGAGGGGAGATCATCCTAGAGGCCTTCTTCTTCATCATGCCATCCTCCGGTATGAAGCGTGAGTAGATCCACCTTGGAATACGGGTCCATGTAGTAGCTAGATGGTTGTATCTCCTCCTTTGTGCTTTCATGTCTAGATCTTTTCAGCTCCGTTACTGATCAAGATCTCATCTATTTGTAATCATGCATGTTGTGTTTGTGGGGATCCGATGGATATTGAGATTACTATGTCAGATTGATTAATGGTTTTGTCTTATTGATTCTATCATGTCTGTGTTGTTTGTGATCTTGCATGCTCTCCGTTGTTAGTAGCTATCTTGGCCAAATAGTTGCTAGTGAATCCAAGAGGGGGTATTTATGCTTGATAGTGGGTTCATGCCTCTATTTAATCTAAGGGAAGTGACAGAAATCTCTAAGGTTATAGATGTGTTGTTGCCACTAGGGAGAAAACAATGGTCTCTTGTTCATGGAACAAGTGGATTATTTACCTTACACACTTTGCTTAAAGCAGTTGTCTGTTGCTTGCAAATTAATACTGGAGGGGGTTCGGATGATAACCCGAAGGTGGACTTCTAGTCATAGATGCATTTGGATGGCGGTCTATGTATCTTGTTGTATTGCCCAATCGAATCTCATAGGATCATGATGTCTAGTATTGCATTGTTATGCCTTGCTCAGTCCTGTCAATTGCCCTGTTGTAATTTGTTTACCAAGCATGCCATGTTTTTTTATCTAAGGAGAACACCTCTTGTGAACTATGGACCCCAGTCCAATCTTTACCATTGATACATCTTCCACTGTTACTGTTTTCTACAAACCACTGTTAACTTCCACACCATACGGTTAATCCTATGTTACAGCAACCGGTGAGATTAACAAATATTAGCAAACATGAGGATATCGAGAATAGATCCTTAGGAGAACTTGCTCCTAATTATGAAATTACTTCAGCTTATTTAGTTCACATGTTGGATGCTAGGTTTGTTAACCTTAACCCCATGATGCAAGTAATGTTTCTTAAATTAAAGAAATTGAGAATCCTGAAAAGAGAGATTTTATCCTTGAAACTTTGCTAAAAGAGTTCAATGATGTCGCTAAGGAAGCCAAAAAGGTATTTGATCATTTTAATATGCTAGGCTCATGTGTACATGTTATGGGTAGATTAGAAAAGTTGGATAGAACCAAACCCAATGGAGAGGAAATTAAAATACCCATACCTTTTAAACTTGTAGGAATGCATGAAGCCCTAGAAAAGAATTTTGATTGGATTGTTCCTGAAAACCCATTTGATGAAATTAGTAAACCCAAGAGTGTTGAGAGAGGATCCTCTACAACTCACTTGGATGATATACCTTTACTAGTTGAAGAAATTTCGAGTATTGATCTTAATGCTTCTTCATTTGAAAATAATTAATTCTTCCTTCTTGTGCCTAACTTAAAGGCATTAAAGAAAAGTACTTCTTGGGAGATAACCCAATAGTTTTCTTGAGTCTTGGAAGTTATTACTTCTGTAATAACCTCTCCTTATCCGTTTTTTTTGATTTTGTGTGCCAAGAATAACCTCTAATGAGAGGGAAGTAAGATTTGGGGAAGTGCTGTCCCGAAACAGATTTTTATGCTCCACTGTAAAAATTCTTGAAAAAACTCTGTATGTCGGATTGAGCTGTAATTTTCTAAATAAATCCACCAGGTTGTTAGCTAACTTTAGATAGTTCAATACTTTTTGATTTGAGCAACAGAAGGTCTTTGAAAAAATCGATTTTCACCTACTGGTCTGTTTTGACAGATTTCTGCCATTATTTGCATTTGCCTTTTCATTAATTTCTTTTTGGGTTCTCTTTGGGAAATTGAACTTTTTGAGTGAATTTCTACAGTAGCTTATGTTTTTAATAAAACTTTTGCTGTTTTAAAACTAAACACCAAAGGTTTATTATCTTTTGAATGCACTAATGTTGCTAATGAAGATTGTGTGAAGTTTTGTATGAAGGAAAATTTTAGGTGTAAGGGAAGAATGATGTAATGAGATATATAATGGAAAAAATTTCAAGCTTGGGGATGCCACCCCGTGTCACCCCAAGAAATATTCAAGAGGTACAAGCGTTAAAGCATGGGGATGCCCAAGGAATCCCCTTCTTCAGCAATAAAAATCTCAGGTCTTTTTAGATACTTCGTTTTTATTGTTTCATGCACAGTCGTGTTGTTCTTGGAACGTCTTAGTTTTCATTTTTTTTTGTTTTTTTAGTTTGCTTGAATAAAGTAGTTGGACTCCCGCTTTCGTTGTGTTGTTTCAAATAAGTTGATTGGTATTGGAAAGGAGTAGAAAGTTCTTGCTTATAGTGATACAAAAGGGAACTTGCTTTGACTGTGGCCTAGACTTTATCATGTCATGCTAGAAGTTGTTTTGACCTTATGCTTAGTGATTATTGATGTAGCATGACTTGTTCCAAACAATTGAGATTGCTTAATGTGCCTTGCAAGAATCATGTGTTGTTTTAGCATACAAAAGCATAGTATTGTGGTATTCTCCTTTGATGCTTTGTTTGGGTTGACTTGGCACATGCTCACACCATGTTATGACTATGAACCAGTCACCTTAGCCTATATCATCATTTAGTTTTTGACTTCTGGTACCACTTTATGCTTTGATCAGTAATGTTTTGTTGCTTTGCATGATTACGGCCATTATTGATCTGTTAGTTGGTCGCTCTCAGTCTTTTGCTAGCCTACACTTGTATTGAGTAAGCTCTACTCATGCATCCAACTCCCAAGAAACCAAGTTATTCCAAAGTGTCCACTATAAATTCCTATGCATGGTTTGTTACACCATTCCAAGTATATTCTTGTTTTATCTATCTTCCAAATTAAACTTGTTATGTGAAAATTAGTGATTAAAGCTCTCACAAACTTGATGGCACACTTTATTTTATTGCCCTAATAAACTTGAACCATTGTGTCATCTATGTTGTATATGCTTGCACTTATAAGTTGGGAATTAGCAGAACCATGTTGTCATGGGGAACGCTTTCAACATTGCACTTGTACATGTTACGTAGTTGATATTATGATCTTTTATTTGCGCATGCCATCGATGTGAAATAAAAGGGGAGATTGTAATTCCATGGAGTTATGTATGTGTGTTAGAGAAACGTCTGGGCCGCTAGCCTAAGCCATGCCTAATCATGGTGGAAACTTGCAGCATCACCATAGTGAGCAATCTATGAAGCATTCTTCTTATAAGAAAAGAGAGATAGAAAAAAGAGATTGAGAAAAAGAAAAAAAGAGATGAGAAAAGAGGAAAGATATAAAAAATCACCATTTTCCCATGGTAAATAAGAAGATTGATGAGATGCTCATTGTCTGCTTGCCTTATCATTTTGATATGGGATAGCTCCTATATCATGGGGCAAGGGGTATCCCATTGGCGGTTCTCTATGGTACACATGTACTTACTATGACAAGAACTTACTGGTAACTAAAGTTGAGTAGCATGAGGAGCTGCCCTCGTACTCAAGGGACATGAGATTGCCAACTTATACTTTGTCAAGCATATACTCCATATTCTGTTCACTTTAACCTTAATCACTTTAAGATACTTATGATAGGGGCAATGAGAGTTGAAAGCTAAAAAGTACCATAATTTTTGGAAGCTCTTTATGAAACTTGAAATCCCTGATTCCCTTTGAAGGGCCTTTCTTCCACTTTTATATTGAGTCTCCACCTTCTATCCTTAGGCACCAATTAATAGAGCATAGTTGTCATTCTTAGTTCTATGTGCATTGTCCCAAAACTTATTGATTGATTCATAATGTTGATATTGCTTGCTCTTGAACTATTTGTATCTAGTCACCCTTATGAACTTTGAATGTGTCTTATGCATTTATATTTTGCTACTCCATGAGGGACAAGTTGAATGCCACTATGCTATGTTTTCTGCATGTGAAACAAACAAATGTCTTTCAATGCATTGTTATTCATGAATCTTTGTTTGTATCCTTTCATTTGCAGTAGAGTTACTTTGTCTTACTGTTAGAACTTCATCTTTCATGCTCATGTTTAGAGTACTTTGAGCCTACCTTTCAATGCTTGCAAATGGTTTAATCTTGATTGTGAGGGTGCATGTCACCTCAAAAATTATTCTTTTTATCACATACCTACTCGAGGACGAGCAAGAGAAGCTGAGGGATGCTTGATACGTTGTAAACGTATCTATTATTTTTTATGTTCTATGATTGTTTAGTATCCACTTTGTTATGCTTTGTCTACACTTTGAGGTATTTTTATACATTTTCTAGGACTTACCTATTAACAAGATGCCACAGTGCCAGTTGCCTATTTTCTGTTTGTTTTGGTTTCAGAAAAGCTAGTAAATAAATATTCTCGGAATTGGACGGGACAAAAGCCAAAGTCAATATTACACTGAGGAGAACACAGAGACCAAAGGGTGACCGGAGGGGAGCCACAGGGTGGCCATACCCCCCACGCGCGGGCCAACACTAGGTCGCGCCTAGGCAGGGTGTGGGCCTGATACGTCGTAAACATATCTATAATTGTTTATGTTCCATGCTTGTTTAGTATCCACTTTGCTATGCTTTGTCTACACTTTGAGGTTTTTTAATACACTTTCTGGGACTAACTTATTAACAAGTTTCCATAGTGTCGGTTGCCTGTTTTCTACTATTTTGGTTTCAGAAAAGCCAGAAAATAAATATTCTCGGAATTGGACGGGACAAAAGGCAAAGTCAATATTTCACCAAGGAGAACACGCAGCCAGAAGACGAGACGGAGGAGGGCCACGAGGGTCCCACACCCCTGGCAGCGCGGCCAGGCCTGGCCCGTGCCTGGGGGGTGCGGCCGCCTCGGGCACCTCCTTGGTCTCCCACTTCACCTATGAGAAGCCCCCGATACCAAAACCCTAAGTACCCGATTAGATCTCCACAAAACAATCCGTAGCCGCCGCCAACATCGTCCCTAGATCGGGGGATCTGAAGCTCTTCCCGGCACCCTGCCGGAGGGGAGGGATCATCTCGGAGGCCTTCTTCATCACCATGCCAGCCTACGGTGTGATGCGTGAGTAGTTCCACCTCGGACTATGGGTCCATATAGTAGCTAGATGGTTGTTTCTCCTCCTTTGTGCTTCCATGTCTAGATCTTGTGAGCTCTGTTCATGATCAAGATCAAATCATGCATGTTGTGTTTACGGGGATCCAATGGATATTGAGATTACTATGTCAGATTGGTTAATGGTTTTATCTTATTGATTCTATCATGTATGTGTTGTTTGAGGTCTTGCATGCTCTCCGTGTCTAGTAGCTATCTTGGCCAAGTAGATGCTACTGACTCCAAGAGGGGGTATTTATGCTCGATAGTGGGTTCATGCCTCTATTGAATCTAGGGAAGTGACATCTCTAAGGTTGTAGATGTGTTGTTTCTACTAGGGAGAAAACAACGATCTTTTGTTCATGGAACAATTGTATTGTTTACTTTACACACTTTTCTTAAAGCAGTTATCCGTTGCTTGCAACTTAATACTGGAGGGGGGTCGGATGATAACCTAAAGGTGGATTACTAGTCATAGATGCAGTTGGATGGCGGTATGTATCTTGTTGTAATGCCCAATCGAATCTCATAGGATCATGAATGTCTAGTATTGCATTGTTATGCCTTGCTCTGTCCTATCAATGGCCCCGCTGTAATTTGTTTACCCAGCATGTTATGTTGTTTATCTTAAGGAGAACACCTCTAGTGAACTGTGGACCCGACTCCAATCTTTACCATTGATACATCTTCCACTATTACTGTTTAATTTCTGCAAGCAACCATCACCTTCCACACCATACGTTTAATCCTTTGTTTCAGCAAACTGGTGAGATTGACAACCTCACTGTTCTTTGGGGCAAAGTCTTGAGTTTGTGTTGTGCAGGTTTCCAAGTTTCTAGCAACACCTTTGAGTCGTTTCCTTCCTCCTACTGGTTTGATAACCTTGGTTTCTTACTGAGGGAAGAACTTATTGATGTAGTCATCATACCTTCCTCTTGGGGTTTCCCAATGAAGCTCTACAGTGATCTGAGCCACATTAGGGCCCCCTGGCCGCCCTCCTGCCTCGCGTCTTCGCCTATAATAGCCCCCCGATGCCAAAACCCTAAGTACCTGATCAGATCTCCAGGAAACAGTCTGTAGCCGCCACCATCGTCCCTAGATCGGGGGGATCTGAAGCTCTTCCCGGCACTCTGCCAAAGGGGAGAGATCATCCCGGAGGCCTTCTTCATCACCATGGCAGCCTCCAGTATGATGCGTGAGTAGTTCCACCTTGTATTATGGGTCCATTACAATAGCTAGATGGTTGTTTCTCCTCCTTTGTGCTATCATGTTTAGATCTTGTGAGATCCGTTCATGATCAATATCATCTCTTTGTAATCATGCATGTTCTGTTTGCAGGGATCTGATGGATATTGAGATTACTATATCAGATTGATTAATGATTCTATCTTATTGATTCTATCATGTCTGTGTTGTTTGAGATCTTGCATGCTCTCCGTTTCTAGTAGCTATCTTGGCCAAGTGGATGCTAGTGACTCCAAGAGGGAGTATTTATGCTCGATAGTGGGTTCATGCCTCTATTGAATCTGGAGAAGTGACAAAAATCTCTAAGGTTTTAGATGTGTTGTTGCTACTAGGGAGAAAACAACAATCTCTTGTTTATGGAACAATTGTATTGTTTACTTTACACACACTGCTTAAAGTAGTTATCCGTTGCCTGCAACTTAATACTGGAGGGGGTTCGAATGATAACCTGAAGGTGGATTACTAGTCATAGATGCAGTTGGATGGCGGTCTATGTATATTGCTGTAATGCCCAATCAAATCTCATAGGATCATGAATTTCTAGTATTGCATTGTTATGCCTTGCTCTGTCCTGTCAATTGCCCCGCTGTAATTTGTTTACCCAGCATGTTATATTTATTATCTTAAGGAGAACACCTCTACTGAACTGTGTACCTCGGTCCAATCTTTACCGTTGATACATCTTCCACTGTTACTGTTTACTTTCTGCAAGATACCATTACCTTTCACACCATACGTTTAATCCTTTGTTTTCAGCAAACCGGTGAGATTGACAACCTCACTGTTCGTTGGGGCAAAGTCTTGAGTTTGTGTTGTGCAGGTTCTAAGTTGTTAACAACACCTTGGAGTCGTTTCCTTCCTCCTACTGGTTCGATTACCTTGGGTTTTACTAAGGGAAGACATACTGTTGTGCTCATCATACCTTCCTCTTGGGGTTTCCCAATGAAGCTCTACAATGATCTGAGCCGCATCACCGCCGCCACCCCAGAACTTGAGGCCGCTTCCATCATCTCCGCAGAGTAGAGGTCAAAATTGGTGGCGCTAGGGTATTTTTTGGAGCAGTGGAGAGAGAGAGAGAGAGAGATATGCGAAGAGCTCGAGGAGTACGAGGAGGCAATGATGAACCGTGAGGAATGAGTTTGGGAGAGAGGAAATCTCTAACTTAATAACCTTCATGCCAAGATTCGCACTAGATCCACGCGATTTGCGCCACGCATATAGGAGGGAGAGAGAGAGAGAGGTTTCCTCGCGACACCTCCGCCCCTCGATTCTCGTGCATGCATTGAAACGTTGCTTTGGTTCCGTGTAACGCGGACCCACTAACGGTCGGCTGACAGGATAATTGTCAGTGACAAGACGTGACCTGAAGGTTTGTGAGGTAGATGTCACCATTTAGATTCTGGATCATGTTTGAATAAAGTGGAATGATTGAAGTCAAGGAGACATATCTGACTCAGATGAGACTCAGAATCCTACACTACTGGAGGAAGTTTTCGGTAACCCTTCAAGATTTTCAAGACGAAGAAACCATCAAGCTAGATAATTTATCCCACTTGGATCTTGGAGACTACCGGGGGCTACTGTTGGGGATATACTTTCCGGGTATACCCACAGGACTCGCTGACCAGGGTGGCCCACCAACGGGTTAGAGCTTTGCTTCACGGGCGGCCCAGTTAGAGAAAAAGGAGGAGTCACTTCCGGCTACGACAAGGCCCAGAACACTTACCGACTAAGGCTTGTAGTATTACTTGTAGTCCAAGTTGTATGATACATCGTAAACGTATCTATAATTTTTGATGCTCCATGCTTGTTTTATATCAACTTTCTATAATTTTTTATGCTCCATGCTTTTTAAAAATCAACTTTCTTATGTTTTGTTTACACTCTGAGGTATTTTATACATTTTCCGGAACTAACCTATTGACAATATGTCGCAGTGCCAGTTGCCTGTTTTCTGCTGTTTTTGGTTTCAGAAAAGCTAGTAAGGAAATATTCTCAGAATTGGATGGAACAAAAGCCAAATTCAATATTTTACCAGACACGGCACGGAGACCGAAGGGGAGCCGAAGTGGGGCCATGAGGTGGCCACACCTAGGGCTGGCGCGGATACCCCCTAGGGCGCGCCTCCCCATGGTGTGGGCCCCTCGGGTGCCCATCGACCTTGCCCCTTCACCTATAAAAGCATCCCGGTGCAGAAACCCTAGGCACCCGATCAAATATCCATGAAACAGTCTGTAGCCGCTGCCATCTCCATCCCTAAATCAGGAGGGGGTCCGAAGCTCTTCCCGGCACCCTGCCGAAGGGGAGAGATCATTCTGGAGGCCTTCTTCATCACAATGCCACCCTCCGGAGTGATGCGTGAGTAGTTCACCCTTGGACTATGGGTCCATACAGTAGCTAGATGGTTGTTTCTCCTCCTTTGTGATATCATGTTTAGATCTTGTGAGCTCCGTTCATGATCAAGATCATCTATTTGTAATCATACATGTTGTGTTTGTGGGGATCCGATGGATATTGAGATACTATGTCAAATTGATTATTGATTCTATCATGTCTATGTTATTTGTGATCTTGCATGCTCTCCGTTGCTAGTAGCTATCTTTGCCAAGTAGATGCTTGTAACTCCAAGAGGGAGTATTTATGCTCGATAGTAGGTTCATGCCTCTAGTAATCTGGGAGAGTGATAGAAACTTCTAAGGTTGTAGATGTGTTGTTGCTACTAGGGAGAAAACAACAATCATTTGTCCATGGGGCAATTGTATTGTTTACTTTACACACATTGCTTAATGCAATTATCTGTTGCTTGCAACTTAATACTGGAAGGGGTTCGGATGATAACCTAAAGGTGGATTATTAGTCATAGATGCAGTTGGATTACGGTCTATGTATTATGTTGTAATGCCCAATCAAATCTCATAGGAGTCAAGATGTCTAGTATATGCATTGTTATGCTTTCTCAATATGTCAATTGCCCCGCTGTAATTTGTTCACCCAACATGCTATCTATCCTATGGAGAACACCTCTAGTGAATTGTGGACCCCGGTCTATTCTTTATCATCAATATACCATGTATTGTTCACCGTTATCGTTTACTTTCTACAAGCAATCACTATCTTACACACTATACATTTAATTCTTTGTTTTCAGCAAACCAGTGAGATTGACAACCTCACTGTAAGTTGGGGAAAAGTATTGGGTTTGTGTTGTGTAGGTTCCAAGTTGTTAGCAACACCTTGGAGTTGTTTGCTTACTCCTACTGGTTCGATAACCTTGGTTTCATAACTAAGGGAAACTTGCTGCTGTGCTCATCATATCTTCCTCTTGGTGTTCCCACTGAGCTCTACATATCTGAGCCATCAAGCACTTCTCTAGAGCCATTGTCGGGGAGATATGGATAGCTTCAATCTCTTCCTCCTCATCAGTCACTTTTCAGGGAGAAAGAAGATTCTTGCAAGGGGAGTCTCTCACGACAAATCTCTTTACTTTGATTTTGTTTTGCTTAGTTTATTTTGATTTGTTTTTATTGTTTCTTTTTATCAAAAATACAAAAAAAATAGTTGTTCTGGTTTGCTTTTTCTTATCAAAAACACACAAAAAGATAGTTCTTTCTATAGTTTTCACCTTGTTCTTAGCTCACCATGTTGATCCCTAAGTTCACCTTGAAATACCTTTCAATAGGTAGTGGCTCTATAATTAGGAAAGATAATATTGAAGAATTCTTTAATCATGTTAGCAAGCATGAGGATATTGAGGATAGATCCTTAGCAGAACTTGCTCCAAATTATGAAATTGCTGCAGCTTCTTTAGTTCACATGTTGGAGGCTAGGTTTGTTAACCTTAACCTGTAACATCCCAAAAATACTAAACTTGGATCATCAAACTCTAATCATCAAATTTAGGGTTAACAAAAACTTTTCTAAATAAAAATATGAAAGCATGCATGTGTGTATGCATCCCATTTTGAATTCTTTTGAATTGCCATGTTTATGTGTTTCTTTGCTTGTAAAATGTTTCTTAGGTGAAATAAACATCATCTAAACAATTCCCAAACTTTTCTTAAAGACAAATAAATCAAAACAAAGATAAATGAGTGAATGGTCATTTTGACCAATTTAACTCCCATGCCTACTTTGGCTGTCTCAAACTTTCAGAACTTAACAGAAACTTTTCTGGATCTTTACACCCCTTGATTGTACTCATAACAAAGTATCAAGGCCCACTTTGTGATCATCCAGAAACTTTCAAATGCATAGTTTAAATGACAATTCAAAATTGAATCTTTATCATATGGGAAGATCCCACTTTTCAAAAACCACTCAAACAAGCTCAACTTTCAAAACCCGAGCATCTGCAGACTCACCAACACCAACCTAGCACACCCACCAAAAATCTTTTCAAAATTCAAAACTTGAGTTCTTGCGGCCATTTCATCAAACACTTGGCAGACACAAATCAAACAAAATCCAAACACTATTGTGAGCAGTGATTGAAGCCTAACTTGTTCCCTCTATGGTTACAACTAGGTTTTAGTAGATCATCTAGCTCAACTGCACACCCTTAGCATCATCGTAAGCTTGGCATTGCCATCAATGGTGAGCAGGCCGAATGCACACTTGTCACCCCCATGTCAACAACAAGCTAGGAGGAGAAACAAGCCTAGCCAGCATGTCTGGGAGCAAGCCAACATCCCACCGCCACTCCCTGTCCAGTGCTCGAACGTTGCCAGCCACTGGACCACGTGCACGAACCATGCCAACCTCGCCAGCAACCATGCCGAGAGCACGCCCCGTGCGCCACGCTCGACCGACGCCCACAGACCGCGCGCAAGTAAAAATCCGACGCAAATGGTAATCCTGGGATTGCAATGTATGGCATAACAGGCATCTAGGATTAAAAATCCGGGTGTTGACATAACCCCATGATGCAAGTAATGTTTATTAAACTTAAAGATACCGAGGATACTGAAAAGAGAGATTTTATTCTGGAAACTTTGCTAAAAGAATTCAATGATGTTGCTAAAGAAGCTAAAAAGGTTTTTAATCATTTTAATATGATAGGCTCATGTGTAGATGTTATGGGTACACTAGAAAAGTTGGACAAAATCAAACCCAAAAATGGAAAGGAAATTAAAATACCAATACCTTTTAAACTTGTAGGAATGCATGAATCCTTAGAAAAGAATTTTGATTGGATTGTTCCTGAAAACCCTTTTGATAAAAATAGTGAACCCAAGAGTATTGAGAGAGGATCCTCTAGAAATTATTTGGATGAGATACCTTGCCTCGTTGAAGAAATTTCTGGTATTAATCTTAATGCTTCTTCATTCGAAAATACTTGATTCTTGCTTTCCATGCCTAACTTAAAGGCGTTAAAGAAAAGTACTCTTGGGAGATAACCCAGTTTTTATTTTCAGTAAGTTTTTCTTTTGTTGAGTCTTGTAAGTTATTGCCTATATAATAACCTCTCCTTATCCTTTTTGTGTGGTTTTTGTGCCAAGAATAACCTCTAATGAGAGAGAAGTAAGATTTGGGAAAGTTTTTGTGTCGAAACAGAATTTTGTGTTTCAATGTAAAAAATCATGAAAAATCCCAGTATGTCGGATTGAGATTTTTTTTTTGCATATGCCCCAGGTTATTATCTAACTTTTGTTAGTTTAGAACGTTATGATTTGAACAACAGAAGGTCTTCAAAAAAATCGGTTTTTACCTGTTGGTCTGTTTTGACAGATTTCTGACATTATTTGCATTTGCCTCTTATCGGTTTCTTTTTGAGTTCTGTTTGATCACTTGAGCTTTTACAAGGAATTTCTATAGTAGCTTGTGTTTTAATTAAAGTTTTACTTGTGTTGAAACTAAACCCAAAGACTTATTATCTTGAATACACTAATGTTGCTAATAAAGATTGTGTGAAGTATTGTATGAAGGAATTTTTTAAGTGTAGGGGAAAAATGATGTGATGAGATGAAGTATGGACAAAAGTTCAATCTTGGGGATTCCACCTGTGTCACCCCAAGAAATATTCAAGAGGTACAAACGTCAAAGCTTGGGGATGCCTAAGGCATCCCCTTCTTCATCAATAAAAATCTCATGTGCCTTTCTAGACACTTTATTTTTATTGCTTCATGCACTATTGTGTTGTTCTTGGAGCGTCTTTATTTTTGTTTTTAGTTTTGTTTTGTTTGGTTTTCTGAATAAATTAGTTGGACCCCCGCATTCTTATTTTGTTTGAAATAAATTGATTGGTATTGGAAAAGAGTAGGAAGCTTCATGCTTAAGTGGTACAAAAGGAGCACTGTTTTGACTATGGCCTAGACTTTATCATGTCATGTTATATGTTGCTTTGACCATATGCTTAGTGATTATTGATGTATCATGACTTGTTCCAAACAATTGAGATTGCTTAATGTGCCTTGAAATAATCATGCGTTGTTTTAGCATACAAAAGCATAGTATTGTGGTATTCTCCTTTGATGCTTTATTTGGGTTGACTTGGCACATGATTATACCATGTTAAGGCTATGAACCAGTCACCCTAGCCTCTATGATCATTTAGTTTTTGACTTGTGATATCACTTTATGCTTTAATTAATTATGTTTTGTCGCTTTGCATGATTATGGCCATTATTGCTCTCTTAGTTGGTCGCTCCCAGTCTTTTGCTAGCCTCCACTTGTACTGAGTATGAGCTCTACTCGTGCATCCAACTCCCAAGAAACCAAGTTATTCCAAAGAGTCCACTATAAATTCCTATGCATGGTGTGTTACACCATTCTAAGTATATTCATGTTTTATCTATCTTCCAAATTAAACTTTTGTTATGTGAAAATTAGTGATTAAAGCTCTCACAAACTTGATGGCACACTTTATTTCTTGCACCTAATAAAATTGAACCATTGTGTCATCTATGTTGCTTATATGCTTGCAAATTATAAGTTGGGAGTTAGCAGAACCATGCTGCCATGGGGAACGCTTTCAACACCTGTACATATTATCTAGTTGATATCATGATCCTTTGTTTATGGATGTCGACGGTGTGAAATAAAAGGGGAGCTTGTAAGTCCATGGAGTATTATATATGTGTTAGATAAACACTTGGGCGGCTAGCCTAATCCATGCCTAATCATCGTGGAAACTTGCAGCATACCCATAGTGAGCAATCTGTGAAGCATCCTCAATAAAAACCTACGCAAATAGCAAATAAAAAGATCGCTGAGATTCTGATTGTCTATTGCCTTGTCATTTTGATATGGGATAGCTCCTGTGTCATGGACAAGGGGTACCCCGTTGGCGGTTCTCTATGATACACATATACTTACAATAACAAGAACTTGCTTGTGACTAAAGTTGAGTAGCATGAGGAACGACCCTCGTACTCAAGGGACATGAGATTTCCAACTTATGATCTATCAAGCATATACTTCATATTTGTTTCACTTTAACCTTAATCACTTCAAGATGCTTATGATAGGGGCAATGAGAGCTGGAAGCTAAAAAGTACCATAATTTTGGAAGCTCTTTATGAAACTTGAAATCCCTACTTTCCTCTGTGAAGGGCCTTTCTCTTTACCTTTATGTTGAGTCTCCATCTTTTATCTTTATGCACCAATTAAGAGAGCATAGTTGTCATTCTTTTAATGTGCATTGTCCCAAAACTTATTGATTCATAATGTTGATATTGCTTGTTCTTAAATTATTTGTATCTAGTCACCCTTATGAACTTTGAAGGTGTCCTATGCATTTATGTTTTGCTATACCATGAAGGACAATCTGAATACCACTTTTGCTATGTTTTCTATATGTGAAACAAACAAACGTCTTTCAATGCATTGTTATTCATGATCTTTTGTTTGTACCCTTTCATGTTACAACATAGTTGCTATGTCTTATTGTTAGAACTACATCTTTCATGCTCATGTTTAGAGTACTTTGATATCAGCTATCAATGCTTTACAAATACCTTGATATAAATTGTCATAGCATGTCACCTCAAAAATTATTATTTTTATCACTTACCTACTCGAGGACGAACAAGAGTTAAGCTTGGGGATGCTTGATACGTCGTAAACGTATCTATAATTTTTGATACTCCATGCTTGTTTTATATCAACTTTATTATGTTTTGTTTACACTTTGAGGTATTTTTATACATTTTCTGGAACTAACCTATTGACAAGATGTCGTAGTGCCAGTTGCATGTTTTCTGCTATTTTTGGTTTCAGAAAAGCTAGTAAGAAAATATTCTCGGAATTGGACGGAACAAAAGCCAAAGTCAATATTTTACCAGACACGACACGGAAACCGAAGGGGAGCCGAAGTGGGGCCACAAGGTGGCCACACCTAGGGCTGGCGCGGCCACCCCTAGGGCGCTCCTCCCCATGGTGTGGGACCCTCAGGCGCCCATCGACCTTTCCCCTTCGCCTATAAAAGCAGCCCGATGCAGAAACCCTAGGCACCCGATTAAATCTCCACGAAACAGTCCGTAGCCACCGCCATCTCCATCCCTAGATCGCGGGGATTCGAAGCTCTTCCTGGCACCCTGACGGAGGGGAGAGATCATCCCAGAGTTCATCACCATGCCAGCCTCCGGAGTGATCCGTGAGTAGTTCACCCTTAGACTATGGGTCCATACAGTATCTAGATGGTTGTTTCGCCTCCTTTATGCTATCATGTTTAGATCTTGTGAGCTTCATTCATGATCAAGATCATCTATTGTAATCATACATGTTGTGTTTGCGGGGATCCGATGGATATTGAGATACTATGTCAAATTGATTATTGATTCTATCATGTCTATGTTATTTGTGATCTTGCATGCTCTTCGTTGCTAGTAGGTATCTTGGCCAAGTAGATGCTTGTAACTCCAAGAGGGAGTATTTATGCTCGATAGTAGGTTCATGCCTCTAGTAATCTGTGAGAGTGACAGAAACTTCTAAGGTTGTAGATGTGCTGTTGCTACTAGGGAGAAAACAACAATTCTTTGTCCATGGGGCAATTGTATTGTTTACTTTACACACATTGCTTAATGAAATTATCTATTGCTTGCAACTTAATAATGGAAGGAGTTTGGATGATAACCTGAAGGTGGATTATTAGTCATATATGCAGTTGGATTACGGTCTATGTATTATGTTGTAATGCCCAATCAAATCTCGTAGGAGTCAAGATGTCTAGTTTATGCATTGTTATGCTTTCTCAATCTGTCAATTGCCCTGCTGTAATTTGTTCACCCAACATGCTATCTATCTTATGGAGAACACCTCTAGTGAACTGTGGACCCTGGTCCATTCTTTATCATTGATATACCATCTACTGTTTACTATTACCGTCTACTTTCTATAAGCAATCACTATATTCCACACTATACGTTTAATCCTTTGTTTTTAGCAAACCGGTGAGATTGACAACCTCACTGTAAGTTGGGGCAAAGTATTGGGTTTGTGTTGTGCAGGTTCCAAGTTGTTAGCAACACCTTGGAGTTGTTTCCTTACTCCTAATGGTTCGATAACCTTGGTTTCATAACTGAGGGAAACTTGTTGTTGTGCTCATCATACCTTCCTCTTGGGGTTCCCAACGAGCTCTACATATCTGAGCCATCACTGTACTTAGTTACCGACTCTGTAACATAGCCGGATAGGTCTCTCTTGTAACCCTAGGTCCCGGTGACTATATAAACAGGACCCGAGGGAGCCTTTAGGTCACAACACCAACCAGATCATAGATCAACCACAACCAACTCACACATGCGAACCTCTCTTGTAATCCACTGAAACATCCGGCTCTCGCCGATATACTACTGGGTTGCTAGCAGGAGTAGGATCTTATCACCATAGTCAGACCTGAACCTGGGTTAACTTGTGCTCACCGCTCCAGGAACACCGTACAGCTCACACCCCATCTTCTCATCGCCCTTAGGACCCCCTATGGCGTACCTATTGACAATCCGATGACAGAAACCGCCACCACGGTCTCTTGATAAGACTGCTCCATGTAGAGGATAGCATGTCGCGGATCATCCTTGACGGTTATGACCCCTTTCATGCTCGGGATCTTCATGGTGTTGTAGGCGTAGTGTGTGGCCTCCATGAACTTCGCCAACGCAGGATGACAGAGTATGTCATTGTATGGCAAGAGGATTTTCTCCACGTCGAACGTGGTGTTCATTGTGCACGCGTCCCAAACATGACGGGCAGAGTGGCCTTCCCTAGTGGTTGCGTCACCCCGGGTTGATCCGTTGGAATGCTCCCGTAGCGGACATGCGTTCGGCAGGGTTCTGGAGCTGCCTCATGAGTTGGGGATAGGAGGTTTAGGCGCACACCTCCTTCCACCAGCATCTTGGTCACCCTAACGTTGTTGATAGTTGGGGAGACTACTAGTGGCAGGATCCCCATGCGCAGGCATCGGTCGGGGTGATCCTGAGCGTCGAAGGTGACCGACATGGCTGACCATTTGAGGAAGCATTGTGCTTCCACCCTATGATGCACAACGCATACCTCTTTGGTCAGCCGCTTGACGGGTTGTGTGAGGGAAACAACGCATACCTCTCTGGTGAGCCGCTTGACGGTGCTTTGAAAGGGAAACAGCGCATATCTCTATGGTGATCCGCGAGGGAAATGCTGAAGCTCCCTCATGGATGCACAACACGTCACACGATCTCAAATTTGACCGGTCGCGTCCTTGCGACAGGTGTATGTCCGGGTCCTATGGGGGAGACAGAATAAGCGCCGATCTCCTCCCTTGATTGTTCTAGGTCTTCCTCCCCGAGAAACCATAACGACTAGGAGGACAAACCCAGCAAAGTGAGGGAAGTTGGACTGATGGTTGAACAAGCCAAGATCCCATGCAAGGGCCATCTCTGATGGCCTCCGGTGGGAAACACAGGAGAGCGTCAACAGCCACTAGCGCAACCCCTGGCTCGAGAAAACTCAAGGGAGGTGGCGGTAGCTCGCTAGCAGCATCAGTTGATCCATCTTCGGTCACCCCACCTGGGCGGGCTGGTTCCGCCCCTTCAGGGGCAAAGAATGCGGTTCCAATGATGACGCCTGCAGGTCCACCACGTCTTGTTCTGTGGAGTATACGAGTGATCCTTTGCGCCTATTCCGCCATTCCAAGCGTCCTCTATTGGCACCTGCTCTGATTCTATGTCGGCATGCACAAAAGCAGCGACAAGCCTCCGGTGAAAGTTGCTCGTAGGCGTGCGCACCCTGCCTGGAATGCCAGATGCCATGTCTTGATTTTCGAAACCAGGGATAGGGATCCCCTTTGTTAATTCAGCTAGGGGCGCAACGTCTGACGAGCTCGATCGACGAGCTAGACGAACACACATAGAGAGAGACACACAAGTTTTTTACCCAAGTTCGGTTCTGCGATGTGTGAATCCCTACGTCCTAAAACTATCAACTATTTGTTGGATGATCACAATTACAAATGTTCCTTCCCCGGGAAGGCTCTAGCAAGGAAATCTCTTTTTCTCCATCGACCGACTTGGGCCTCCTTTTGTAAGGGCAACAGGACAACAAAAGGGTCGGTCACCACGCGACGTGGATACAGAGTCCATGCCCTCAACGTGGCAATACCGCATTTCTCTTGCACTAGCAGACTGGCACTGTTGTTTGTCCGTCCGTTTAGACCTTGTCGGATCTTGGCTCTCCGTGCACGCAGTCTCCGGGTCCTTAGCCAGGAACCCGAGGGAATTCCTTCTAGGACCCCGTGAGCCACGGGGCTTGCATGGTTGCAACGTGGCGCACTGGTTCCTCCATCGTGTTCGATGTGGTTGAGTCGTGCTGTCGATGTCTAGGGTGGTCCAGATGAAACGTGGTGAGAGGGTGGTCTGTCCCCCAGGCTAGGAATCATTGAATAGCTGTTTTTCTTCGTTATCTGGGGTAGCCGTTGGCTTCCCATAACCGAGAATTGCATATGGGGTATTCTTCTCAGGTGGGTACTTCGAGCGCTCGATCTGGAGTCCGTCGAACCGCTAACCCCTAAACCCCGCGGGACCGACAAACGCCTCTAGGGATTTTTGTAGTAGTGCCTCCTCGTTGTATCCCACCGCCACGACGGCCTGGTACTTGGAGGGAGGTGGCCTACGCCCGTGCCGGTGGCATCCTCCGCCTCTTGCTTGACGATGATGCCGCACTCACTGTCGTCTTTCTCATCGTCGTTGTCGCCAGATAAGGCGGGGACATTGTTGCAGAACCCCACGGTCGGAACTCACCGTGGTAAGACGACGCCCGCCCTGTGTTGTGCTCCCACGCGAGGAAATTGCGCCAGTAGATATATCTCTCGCAAGCGCGCTTGAACCACACCGCAAACGAGAGTTTGGAGATGTGGCGGCATATCTCTGCCCTCAGCCTCTTCCCCTTCTTCGGCGTTGGCAATACCGGCACCCTCTCCATGTTTAGATGTGAGCCGCTAGGAAGGGAGACATCATGGTGGGAGATGTCGTCCTCCTACCAGCGTCTCTCGCACTCGAGCACCGACACATAGATTCAGTCCCGCTGGCGCTTCTTGTCGGGATCTATAAACCGCGCCACAGGACGAACGTACGCCTCTAACCTTGGCGGTGGGGGTAGCCAGCAGTGGGAGCATGGAGGTGTAGGTGGCGGTGGAGTAGGCAACCGTCGTCCGCGAAGGCGGCGGGCCGACGAGCTCGAGCTCGCCTCGCGGTTACACTTGGTCTTCTTCAGCCACGATGTTGTCTTCATAGCATTGGTGGAGATGTGTGCGTGCTTCCCTTTTTTTTGCAATGACAGGTGGTGAGGTGTACGTCACCGATGGCCGTAGGGCCGGTTTAAGAAGCCCTGGCCGTCAATACGGGCACACGCTCTAGCGTCTTCGCCATTAATACCAGTGTAGAAGCTCATACGACGTCGTGTCATCAGCGCCAGCATTGATGGCCATGTCTGCTACCGCCGGTCAGTATGCTGTTGCGCTTGTGTAGCTGCCAAGCTGGCCTGCAGTCATCGGGGGTGGACACGCGCTCGGTCCGCCCGTGTTCCCGCAGGCGCATCGGTCACCCATTTTATGGACCGATGGATCGCGTGGATGCGTCTGTTTGGCTGGATCCCGCCGCCGAAGGGAGCGCGTCTGATACTCGCTTCCGGTCGGACCAGTTCAAACGCGGCATGACCGGTTGCATCGTGCCGCTGGAGATGCCCTAATGCCATCGACGAGTAGCTGATATCCATCTCATCCGTCGGGGAGTTGAGCTTCGGTCTATAACTAGTGATATATAAACTAGGTGTGAAATATCAATTGAAAACAATGTACCTACACAAATATGATAAAGCTGTAGATCTAAGTACACTGATTTCAAATCTAAAAAAACCATTTTTATCATTTTTGTGTATCTCAGAATACAAAACATTGCGGAATGAGATTTTGTATGTTTGTGTGATACATCATTAACTAGTTTTAAGATTTTGTTTCATGATTTTTTAAAACTTGTAAATATAGTTTTTAAAAATATTAATATGCAAGGAGCACTGTAGCTCGGGAGCCAAAAAAAAGACTTCCCTCTAACCGTGACTAAAAATGTAATACTGTATGCGCATGAATCAATGAACAGGTTACATCTTTCAGTCAGAAAATCAGACTTTTCTAATCGTGCATATCGGATTCTTACCGTTTCTTTCGTTTTCTGGAAATTTTCTACTTTATGAACCCCATTAGCTAGTTTGAAAATGTTTTTACAAAGAACAGATTTTTTTGTTACAACACGTAAAATATTTTTACAATCCAATTCGGTAGTACTACTGTTTGATTCGTCAGGGTGTCGTGCGCGCAGGGGCAGGGTATCGTGCATCAGTACAAGCAAGGAATCGTACGCGCGCGTCTCGTCGATGCAGGAGCTAGACATGGTCGATGCAGGAGGTGCGCGTGGTAGACTCAGGAGCTAGCTAGTACAATCGTCGGCATGGGCTGATCAGTCATGTCAATGTACCACCTCATCTGAAAAATAACAAGAGGAGGAGACGCCCATCGAAACGTGCCGTCTACTTTAATACTTGTTCAGACTCTATATCGGTTATTAATATATGCATGCCCGACGTGACCAGCCTAACATGGCCACATTTTATCCACGGTGGACTGAAGGAAAAAATACAGACAGATTAGAAAATATAGAATAGTACTCACTTCGTTTTGAAATATAGTATATTTTAGGTTTGTGAAGAAAATATATTTAAACTATTTTTAGTGTGTGAAACTATATACAGTACTAAAAAATTAGTTACACTTGTTTTATAAAGCTAAAACTTTTTATATTTTCAAACGGAGGGAGTACTTCATAGAACTTTATCAAGTCCTTTATTAATCATGAACTCGTCCTGAAATATTAGAATATATTCTGGATTTTTTTACAAATGTACAGTCTGCATTTTGCCAACGTAAAAAATACCCACTTCGAAATCAATTGTCAAAAATAGCCTGACCTGATGTGGAACAGACGACATGTCACATCCAGCCACGCCGGGTGACGGAAGGAAGATCTCGCCGTCCGGACTGGCGGAAATAAGAGTACGACTTCTGACACCCGCCACGAGCAATGGCGAGAGGAAGGTGGGGGCCCACACGTCGTGTTGAACGGCCGCAGTGGATCGAAAGCATCTCCACTCGACGGCCTAAACATTCCCTAAGGCCATTTGAGGGGATGGAAAAAATTATTTCGTATCCCGAAATTTTCCCGATAGGTTGTTTACTAGGCCGGATTTGGAGAGGATGATCCCGGAATATTCCCACAAATACCTTCCACACTAGTATATTTTTGGCTAGATTAAAAACCCTCCATCATGGTAGAGTATTTTTGGGGAAGGGTATTTGAAGGGATTTGAGAGTATTGGATGAACACCAAATCCCCGCATATCCCCACATCTTTTGGAGATAAAATACTAGAGAAGTAAACACGGCCTAAAGAGTTATTAGGTGTGCAGGCGCTCAAAATCGTGTCTAGCCCACTCTTAATTTTTTTTTAGCCTATTTTGTTATTCGGCGCCTTCAGACCGGATTTAACCTATAGAGGTCTAGCACGGACGCCGGATAGAGCTGAAAATAACTTGGGTTAGTACCGTTAGTGAGATAGGTGCTTCGTCCTGTCATTTTCAACTTTTCCTGCCTAGGTTTCTCGTCCTTTCTTACTATATCTAGGACGCCCGTCATTGCAATTGGAATATTCACACTTCTCTCTCTCACCATGGACATCCTACACGGGGCCTATCTAACCCTTGACGAGATGGAGGCTCTGTGCCCCTCCAACTATCCATGTCCGTCGGGCTATCGGATGCCCCATGACTGGATGCTGAGCGTCGGAGGGTGTGCATGTCCCTCTTGTACCTCACGGTTCCGCCCGCCGGGCAGCCATCATGAACCACTACTACCTTGATCTAATGCCGAAGAAGTGGATGAATCCCAATTGGTGCCCCGACAACACCGCGACCTGGGCCGTCTTCTTCGCCAAACGGCAGCAAAGAGAGTTCGCAAGGTACGAGGGTGACGTCCCTCCTCCGGTCAACCACAACAAACTGGACACTCGCCGGTGTGATATGCTAAGAAGATCACCCTTGCCTACGGTACCCGCACTTTCAGCCACCGCGGAGTCCAAGCAAGGGCAGCGGCGGCCGTGGGCACGGCTTTGCCGCCAAGCGAGTCACATCACCTCCGGGCATCCTACCTTCAAGGGTCGAGTGGCGGGTGCCTTCGGAATATGCTATGGCGCCAGCTTGACGCACCGGCTACCCGGAGGAGTTTCCGGATAGCACGCGGCCATGCGCACCTCTTTGTACCGAGCGGAGGACGACACGGTGGGCTGCTGCAGCAGCCGCGGCCGCCGGTCCCTGCAGCCTGCGCCGATCGACGATCTCCGCTATCCGCATCAAACTGCAGAAGCACATATGTTCTAGCAGCACGTGCCAAGGGACGACAACGACAAACCCGAAGCAGTCTAATGTAGGACTAAACATAATTATGACTAGATTTATTTTTCAAGCATTTAATAAAAATCACCGAACAATAAATTTCAAGATTGTTTATGGGCGTGCGACTAGGTGTCGACACCAGCGGACGCCACATAGGTCGAGTGGAGATTCTCTAGCTAACTAGTCTATCTGTTTGGTCCTACATGTATACCTTGGTCGCTAATTTGAATAAAATATAAGTTATATAGCACAAAATTAGACTATTAGAAAATACAATATCTAAAGTTTTTAATGCTATAATTTATGTGTTATTTTATTTATATTTAGTTGATTAAATTGATAATCTAATTAACCGTGCGTGACCTATAATCCCAAACGGAGGAAGTAGTACTATTAGACAGTAGAAACATATTGCATGTCCAAACGAAGTCGAAGATAAGCACAAGATGCATGCATGAAATAATACACGCGTGAAGATCTTGCCCTGGTCTATCATTTCTTCAACTGCTGTGCTCAGGGCGTCTTCACAAGGCCAACCCATACGGTTATTTTAAACGGTCTGTTTTTGTTCGTTTAGGTAGGATCCCGGTGAATATGGGTAAGGGGTTTGGCCAGTCGCGTCCAGCGGCGCGACCCATTTGTCCGTGCTGGCCAAGCCAACTTTTTTTCCAGATTCAAACACACACAATTCGCGCTAAAAACAGACAAAGTTTATAATTAATTTACATTCAAAATATAAAAACATAAGTTAAACTAATCCTAGCCCTAGCTACCGATCTTCGCGCGCTGGCGTCGCCTCGTCCATCTACGGGTCAAGGTCGATGTACTCCGGCGGTGTCCATAGGTTAGGCGGCGGCAGGGCCAGAGCAGGAGCGAGCGCAAGCAGGTTGATCGCCCGCACAGGCCACGGCTCCCAATGCTAGAGGTGGGCTAGCTCCATGCCCACCTCCGGCGCGATCGAAGGACCCCAAACCGGCAGCGGCGGCGGTGGAGGCAGCTGGGCGTTCGTCTCAGCCACCATGCGGGTGAGCGCGAGGGCCTCCTCGTAGCCGTGCCACAGGGCCTCCTCCTCCTGCGCGCTGGCCGCAATGGCCTGCTCGGTGAAGGCGTCCTCGTCGTAGCCCCACGCTAGTACCTCGCGGTACTCCGGGGGCAGGTTGGCGGCGACGTCATCCACCGCCTCCTGCTTGACGATGATGTCGTCATCGCTGCCCTCGTCGTTGTCGTCCTCGCTTCCGAGCTTGGCGTCAGAGTGGTTGACGGCGCCCTCCTCGTCTGAGTTGATGTCGAGGACATGGTAGACCTCCCCCGGCTAGCTGTGGGTCGCGGCAGATGCTGATGGTGGCTCAGATCAATGTAGAGCTTCGTTGGGAGTCCCCAAGAGGAAGGTGTGATGAGCACAGCAGCAAGTCTTTCATCAATAAGAAACCAAGGTTATCTAACCAGTAGGAGGAAGGAAACGACTCAAAGGTGTTGCTAGCAACTTGGAAACTTGCACAACACAAGCTCAATACTTTGCCCCAATGAACATTGAGGTTGTCAATCTCACCGTTTTGCTGAAAACAAAGGATTAACTGTATGGCGTGGAAGGTAATGGTGGTTTACAGAAAGGTAAAAAGTAACAGTGGAAGATGTATCAATGGTAAAGATTGGACCGGGGTCCATAGTTCACTAGAGGTGTTCTCCTTAAGATAAACAAACACGACGTGCTGGGTAAACAAATTACAGCAGGGCAATTGACAGGACTAAGCAAGTCATAACAATGCAGTACTAGACATTCATGTAGGGTTTCGTAGCATGGAAAACAAAAAAATTTCTACCGCATACAAACAAACAAGCTAAGATCTATCTACTAGATTGTAGCAACGAGTCGATAGAATAACTCACCCTCGAAGATTCCAAAGTGTTTAACGAGAGCGGATTCTCGTGGGTGATGTAGTCGTACTCTTTCCGATCTCAAGATCGCGTAGACGATCCTTCCGGCGCTGCGTTCCGGCAGCGCTCCCGCAGTCGGTCACACGTTCGGTACTCGACGAAGACCTTCCTCTCCCTTGTTCCAGCAGGCAGCGGAGGTTGTAGTACTCTCCTCGCGATTCCGGTAGCACAACGGCGTGGTACCGGAAGTAGAGAGGAGATCTCGCAGGGCTTCGCCTTAAGCCGGAGCGAGTATGGTGGAGTATGAGAGAGTCCCTCGGTGTTCTAGGGTTTAGACACACCAAGGAGGGGCAAGCCGGCAGCTAGGTATTAGCTAGACGGTGGCTAGGGTTTGCCCTAGGGCCGGCGGCGGCTATGGAGGCGGCGACGGCTTGGGGCTAGGGTTTGGAGGAGAGGATCTTGTGTGTCTCTAGGAGGGAGCCCTGCCCCTGCTTATATAGGTGGAGGGGCCAGCCGGCCAAGGGGAGGGAGAGGAGTCCCTCCCCAACTCGGCTTGGGTGGTGCGCCGCCGGTTGGAGGAGGGAACTCCTCCCCAACTCGGTTTCCCACTCCTCCTCCTCTTTCCAAAAACTGCCGTTTGACTTTCAAACTAGCCGTTTGACTTTTCAAACTAGGATTTGAATAAACCCTCTATTTTGATCAGCGATGACACCGAGTACATGACGCAATCATATCAACTTGATATAACACATTCATGTACCCTTCCCCCCGGAGTGCCAGACATTCCGGAACCTTCTAGAACATTCCCGATGAAAACACCGGAACCATTCCCCAACTCCGAAACGGGACTTTCCTTATATGAATCTTATTCTCCGGACCATTCCGGATCTCCTCGTGATATCCCGAATCGACTCCGAACAACATTTGGTCTCTTTCTCATCATTCCATAACTACTCAAACAACGTCGAATCCTTAAGTGTGTCTCCCTACGGTTCATGAATTATGCGGACATGATCGAGACACTTCTCCGAACAATAACCAATAGAGGAATCTGGAAATTCATATGGCTCCCACATATTTCTACGATTACTTCGTGATCGAATGAACCACTTTACATACGATACCAATTTCCTTTTGTCTCACGATAGTTTACTTATCCGAGGTTATGATCGTCGGTATCTCTGCATACCTAGTTCAACCTCGTTACCGATAAGTACTCTTTTCTCGTTCCCGTGATATGTGATCCCTTGTGAGCCAGTCACATGCTTGCAAGCTAATTGGATGACATTTCACCGAGAGGGCCCAGAGTATATCTATCCGTCATATGGATGGACAAATCCCACTCTTGATCCATGTGTTTCAACCAATACTTTCCGAACACTCAATGCCACCTTTATAACCACCCAGTTATGGTGTGGTGTTTGATGTCATCAAAGCATCCATCCGGTAAAGGTGATATGCATGATCTCATGGTCGAAGGAATTAGGTTACTATGTATCAGAAAGCATATAGCAATTGAACTATTAAAATGACTTGATCTTTATGCTACGCTTATCTATAGGAGTATGTCCATCATATCATTCTCCTAACAATATGATCTTGTTGTTAATAACATCTCAATGTTCATGATAGGGAAACCACTATCATCTTATTAACCAACAAGCTAGTATTAGATAGAGGCTTTTACCAGGGACTTCAAGTTAAGTTTACAAATCACACAAGTATCAATGTTTCCTTGTTAATACTATTATAGCATGAATGTAAACATTTATCATAAACACAAAGATATAATAATAACTACATTTATTATTGCCTCTAGGGCATATCTCCAACAGTCTCCCACTTGCACTAGAGTCATCTAATCTAGATTACATGGTAATATACCGAACACCCATGGCAGTTTGGTGCTGGTCATGTTTTTCCCTCGGGAGAGGTTTAGTCAACGGATTCGCCACATTCAGATCTGTGTGTACTTTGCAAATCTTTATATCCCCATCTTGGATATGTTCTCGAATAGCGTGAAAACGCAGCTTGATGTGCTTCAGCTTCTTGTGTGACCTTGGTTCTTGCGCATTGGCTATGGCGCCCATGTTATCACAGTAGATAGACATTGGGTCCAGCGCACTAGGAACCACACCCAGCTCTGTAATGAACTCTTTCATCCATATCGCTTCTTGTGAAGCCTCCGAAGCAGCCATGTATTCCGATTCAGTTGAAGATCTCGCCACAATGCTTTGCTTTGCACTCCTCCAGCTAACTGCTGCACCATTCAAAATAAATACGTATCCAGATTGTGATTTAGAATCATCCGGATCGGTGTTCCAACTAGCATCGGTGTAACCATTAACAACGAGCTGTTCATCACCTCCATAAGAAAGAACCATATCCTTAGTTCTTCTCAAGTACTTAAGGATGTTTTTGACCGCTGTCCAATGATCCACTCCTGGATCACTTTGATATCTGCTAGTTAAACTAACAGCATATGCAATGTCGGGTCTAGTACATAGCATGGCATACATTAGAGATCCTATGGCTGAGGCATAGGGAGTCTTACTCATCCTTTCTCTATCTTCTGCCGATGTCGTACTTTGAGTTTTACTCAAGGTCGTATTGGGCAACATGGGCAAGAACCCTTTCTTGCTATCTTCCATTCCAAACCTCTTTAGAACTTTGTCCAAATATGTACTTTGTGACAATGATATTTGGCGTTTCGATTTATCTCTATAAATCTTTATGCCTAATATGTAAGCTGCTTCGCCAAGATCTTTCATTGAAAAACTATTATTCAAATATTCCTTGACACTATTAAGAAGGTCTACATCATTCCCAATCAACAATATGTCATCTACATATAGTATGAAGAATGCTACAGAGCTCCCACTCACTTTCTTGTAAATACAAGCTTCTCCATAAGTTTGTATAAAACCAAAACTTTTGATCACCTTATCAAAACGTTGATTCCAACTTCTAGATGCTTGCTTCAATCCATAGATGGACCGTTGAAGTTTGCATACCTTGTTAGCATCTTTAGGATCGACAAAACCTTTGGGTTGCATCATATACAACTCTTCATCAATGTCTCCATTGAGGAATGCTGTTTTGACATCCATCTGCCATATCTCATAATCATAATATGCAGCGATTGCTAACATAATCCTCACAGACTTTAGCTTTGCTACTGGTGAGAAAGTCTCATCGTAGTCAACTCCTTGAATTTGTCGAAACCCTTTTGCGACAAGTCGAGCTTTATAGACAGTAACATTACCATCAGCATCTGTTTTCTTCTTGAAGATCCATTTGTTCTCGACAGCCTTCCGGCCATCTGGTAAGTCCACCAAAGTCCATACTTGGTTTTCGTACATGGATCCAATCTAGGATTTCATGGCTTCTTGCCATTTATTGGAATCTGGGCTCATCATTGCTTCCTCATATGTCTCAGGGTCATCGGTGTTGTCTACCAACATGACACTCATAACGGGATCATACCAATCTGGAGTGGTACGAGTTCTCGTTGACCTGCGAGGCTCTGTAGCAACTTCAACTGAAGTTTCATGATCATCATCATTAGCTTCCTCTCTTATTGGTGCAGGCACCACAGGAACTTCTTCCGGTGTTGCGCTACTCGCAATTTCGAGAGAAGGTTCGACAACCTCATCGAGTTCTACTTTCCTTCCAGTCACTTCTTTCGAGAGAAATTCCTTCTCTAGAAAGGATCCATTCTTGGCAACGAAGATTTTGCCTTCGGATCTATGATAGAAGGTATACCCAATAGTTTCCTTCGGGTATCCTATGAAGACGCATTTTTCCGCTTTGGGTTCAAGCTTGTCCGGCTGTAACTTCTTTACATAGGCTTCGCATCCCCAAACTTTAAGGAACGACAATCTAGGTTTCTTCCCAAACCATAATTCATACGGTGTCGTTTCAACGGATTTAGATGGTGCCCTATTTAAAGTGAATGCGGCTGTTTCTAATGCATAACCCCAAAATGATAGCGGTAAATCTGTAAGTGACATCATAGAACGAACCATATCTAAGAGAGTTCGATTACGACGTTCGGACACACCATTACGCTGTGGTGTTCCCGACGGTGTCAATTGTGAAAGTATTCCACATTTCTTCAAATGCTCGCCAAACTCGTAACTTAGATATTCACCTCCACGATCAGAACGTAGAAATTTAATCTTCTTGTTACGTTGATTCTCTACCTCACTTTGAAATTCCTTAAACTTCTCGAAAGTTTCGGACTTATGTTTCATGAAATAGATATACCCATATCTACTCAAATCATCTGTGAAGGTAAGAACATAACGATAACCACCGCGCGATGCTACACTCATTGGACCACACACATCGGTATGTATGATTACCAATAAGTCCGTAGCTCGCTCCATCATACCAGAAAATGGAGTCTTAGTCATTTTACCCATCAGACATGCTTCGCATCTATCAAGTGATTCGAAATCAAGTGATTCAAGAAGTCCATCGGAATGGAGTTTCTTCATATGCTTCACTCCAATGTGACCAATACGACAGTGCCACATATAGGTCGAGTTATCGCTCGATTTCAAACGTTTAGCCTCAATGTTATTAATATGTGTATTTCCACTATCGAGATTCAATAAGAATAGACCATCTATCAAAGGTGCATGTGCATAAAACATATTACTCATATAAATCGAATAACCATTATTCTCGGACTTAAACAAGTAACCGTCTCGCAATAAACAAGATCCCGATATAATGTTCATGCTTAACGCAGGCACCAAATAACAATTATTTAAGTATAAAACTAATCCCGATGGTAGATGAAGGGGTAGCGTGCCGACCGTGATCACATCAACCTTTGATCCGTTTCCCACGCGCATCGTCACCTCGTTCTTCGCTAGCTTCCGTTTATTCTGCAGCACCTGTTTCGAGTTACAAATATGAGCAACCGAACCAGTATCAAATACCCAGGCACTACTACGAGTACTAGTGAGATACACATCAATAACATGTATATCAGATATACCTTTCTTCTTGATGTTGCCGTTCTTCAAATCCGCCAAGTACTTTGGGCAATTCCGCTTCCAGTGACCTTCTCCCTTGCAGTAAAAGCACTCAGTATCAGGCTTAGGTCCAGCCTTGGTCTTCTTCGTAGGCGTGGCAACTTTCTTACCACCCTTCTTGAAGTGTCCCTTCTGCTTAGACTTGCCTTTATTGAATTTGGTGGTCTTATTGACCAACAATACTTGGTGCTCTTTCTTGATCTCCACTTCTGCAGACTTCAACATGGCAAAGAGTTCTGGCAACGTCTTGTTCGTGTTTTGCATGTTGTAGTTCATCACAAAGTTCTTGTAACTTGGTGGCAGTGATTGGAGGACACGGTAAATCCCCAAAGCATTGGGAATCACTATACCCAAGCTTTGAAGTTTGTTTGTGTGCCCAGACATCTTAAGCACATGCTCACTAACGGAGCTGCCCTCTTCCATATTGCAGTTAAAGAACTTTTCAGAAGCCTCATAGCTTTCAATTGCCGCATGAGTCTCAAAAATCAATTTGAGATCCTCGACAATATCATATGGGTCTGAATTCTCAAACCTTTTCTGAAGCTCCGATTCTAAACCATACAAGATAGCACACTGAACTGTGGAGTACTGAGTCTTCCGAGTGAGGTAAACATTCTTTACTTCATCGGCAGCATCAGCTGCAGGTGGGTCACCCAGCGGTGCATCCAGCACATAGGTCAAATTACCAGCTGTGAGGACAATCCTCAAATTGCGGAACCAATCCGCGAAGTTGCTTCCATTGTTTTTCAACTTTTCTTTCTCTAGGAACGCATTAAAATTTATGGTAGGGGCTGCCATTGATCTACAACATATTTGCAATAGTTTAGACTAAGTTTATGATAAATTGAGTTCAAAATAAAATTAATCTAGGTGAACTCCCACTCAAAACAATATCCCTCACATTGTTTTAGTGATCACACGAACCAAATCCACCACATCAACACCGATCATCACGAGAGTTGATATAGTTTCAATGGCGAACAATCGACATGTTCATCATATCTACTATATGATTCATGCTTTACCTTTCGGTGATCCGTGTTCCGAGACCATGTCTGTACATGCTAGGCTCGTCAAGATCAAACCTTAGTTTCCGCATGAGCAAATCTGGCTTGCTCACGTTGTATACACTTGCAGAATCTAACACACCCGATCATCACGTGGTGCTTCGAAACAACAAGCTTTAGCAACGGTGCTAACTAAGGGTGAACACTTTATGACTTGAAATTCATGTGCATGAGGGATCATCTTATAATGCTATCGTCGTCTACTAAGCAATACAAGATGCATAAAGGATTAACATCAAATGCAATTCATAATATGTGATATGATATGGCCTTTCTTCTTAGTGCTTTTGATCTCTATCTTCTAGCACGAACATGTTCTCCATCATCACCGGCATTGCATCAAGGTCAATGACGCTTCTCCATGGTTGTCGTCCACCGGCTTCACCTATTACAACTACTTTGAATAGACATGCTGGTCTTAACATAAATTAAAGACAACCATATGGCTCCTGCCGGTTGCCAACTTACAATAAGGAACATTGCATACATCAAATATAATCACAATCATGGCCATATCACATCACAGCACACCCCTGCAAAACAAAGTTAGACGCCTCTACTTTCTTTGCATGTTTTACGTGGTTTGGGGCTTTCAATAAGTGTCGTTCTAACTTACGAACATGAACCACAACATTGATACTAGTATTGTTAATCACCCGTTGTAAATTGGATCTTAACTATGCTAGGAGAAACAGGCACCCGCAAAGCCACTTATGCAATACAAGTTGCATGTCAAGCGTGGAGCAAGTCTCATGAACGATGTCATGTAAGGTTATCCCGGGCCGCTTCATCCCAACATACCGCAAGATGCAAAGTACACAAGAAGCAATCGACAATAAAAGCATCAATGCCCACAATGACCATTGTGTTCTACTCGTGCAACAGATCTACATATAGACACGGCTCTGATACCACTGTAGGGTTTCGTAGCATGGAAAACAAAAAAATTTCTACCGCATACAAACAAACAAGCCAAGATCTATCTACTAGATTGTAGCAACGAGTCGATAGAATAACTCACCCTCGAAGATTCCAAAGTGTTTAACGAGAGCGGATTCTCGTGGGTGATGTAGTCGTACTCTTTCCGATCTCAAGATCGCGTAGACGATCCTTCCGGCGCTGCGTTCTGGCAGCGCTCCCGCAGTCGGTCACACGTTCGGTACTCGACGAAGACCTTCCTCTCCCTTGTTCCAGCAGGCAGCGGAGGTTGTAGTACTCTCCTCGCGATTCCGGCAGCACAACGGCGTGGTACCGGAAGTAGAGGGGAGATCTCGCAGGGCTTCGCCTTAAGCCGGAGCGAGTATGGTGGAGTATGAGAGAGTCCCTCGGTGTTCTAGGGTTTAGACACACCAAGGAGGGGCAAGTCGGCGGCTAGGGATTAGCTAGACGGCGGCTAGGGTTTGCCCTAGGGCCGGCGGCGGCGGCTTGGGGCTAGGGTTTGGAGGAGAGGATCTTGTGTGTCTCTAGGAGGGAGCCCTGCCCCTCCTTATATAGGTGGAGGGGCCGGCCGGCCAAGGGGAGGGAGAGGAGTCCCTCCCCAACTCGGCTTGGGTGGTGCGCCGCCGGTTGGAGGAGGGAACTCCTCCCCAACTCGGTTTCCCACTCCTCCTCCTCTTTCCAAAAACTGCCGTTTGACTTTCAAACTAGCCGTTTGACTTTTCAAACTAGGATTTGAATAAACCCTCTATTTTGATCAGCGATGACACCGAGTACATCATGCAATCATATCAACTTGATATAACACATTCATGTACCCTTCCCCCCCCTGGAGTGCCGGACATTCTGGAACCTTCTAGAACATTCCCGATGAAAACACCGGAACCTTTCCCCAACTCCGAAACGGGACTTTCCTTATATGAATCTTATTCTCCGGACCATTCCGGATCTCCTCGTGATATCCCGAATCCCATTCGAGACTCCAAACAACATTTGGTCTCTTTCTCATCATTCCATAACTACTCAAACAACGTCGAATCCTTAAGTGTGTCTCCCTACGGTTCGTGAATTATGCGGACATGATCGAGACACTTCTCCGAACAATAACCAATAGAGGAATCTGGAAATTCATATGGCTCCCACATATTTCTACGATTACTTCGTGATCGAATGAACCACTTTACATACGATACCAATTTCCTTTTGTCTCACGATAGTTTACTTATCCGAGGTTATGATCGTCGGTATCTCTGCATACCTAGTTCAACCTCGTTACCGATAAGTACTCTTTTCTCGTTCCCGTGATATGTGATCCCTTGTGAGCCAGTCACATGCTTGCAAGCTAATTGGATGACATTTCATCGAGAGGGCCCAGAGTATATCTATCCGTCATATGGATGGACAAATCCCACTCTTGATCCATGTGTTTCAACCAATACTTTCCGAACACTCAATGCCACCTTTATAACCACCCAGTTACGGTGTGGTGTTTGATGTCATCAAAGCATCCATCCGGTAAAGGTGATATGCATGATCTCATGGTCGAAGGAATTAGGTTACTATGTATTAGAAAGCATATAGCAATTGAACTATTAAAATGACTTGATCTTTATGCTACGCTTATCTATAGGAGTATGTCCATCATATCATTCTCCTAACAATATGATCTTGTTGTTAATAACATCTCAATGTTCATGATAGGTAAACCACTATCATCTTATTAACCAACAAGCTAGTATTAGATAGAGGCTTTTACCAGGGACTTCAAGTTAAGTTTACAAATCACACAAGTATCAATGTTTCCTTGTTAATACTATTATAGCATGAATGTAAACATTTATCATAAACACAAAGATATAATAATAACTACATTTATTATTGCCTCTAGGGCATATCTCCAACAATTCATGATTCTATGAGATTTGATTGGACAGTACAACAAGATACATAGACCGCCATCCAACTGCATCTATGACTAGTAATCTACCTTCAGGTTATCATCCGAACCCCTTACAGTATTAAGTTGCAAGCAATGGATAACTGCTTTAAGCAAAGTGTGTAAGGTAAACAATCCACTTGTTCCATGAACAAGAGGCCGTTGTTTTCTCCCTAATAGCAATAGCATATCTACAACCTTAGAGATTTCTATCACTTCTCTTAGATTAAATAGAGGCATGAACCCACTATCGAGCATAAATACCCCCTCTTGGAGTCACTAGCATCTACTTGGCCAAGATATCTACTAGAAACGGAGAGCATGCAAGATCACAAACAACACGGACATGATAGAATCAATAAGACAAAACCATTAATCAATCTGACATAGTAATCTCAGTATCCATCGGATCCCCCCAAACACAACATGCATGATTACAAATAGATAATCTTGATCATGAACGGAGCTCACAAGATCTAAACATGGTAGCACAAAGGAGGAGATACAACCATCTAGCTACTACATGGACCTGTAGTCCAAGGTGGAACTACTCACGCTTCAGACCGGAGGCTGGCATGATGATGAAGAAGGTCTCTGGGATGATCTCCCCTCTGGTAGGTTATCGGGAAGAAGTTTAGTTCCCCCCGATCTAGGGATGATGGTGGCGACGGCTACGGACTGTTTCGTGGAATATTGATCGGGTTCATAGAGTTTTGGTATCAGGAGCTTCTTATAGGCTAAGAGGCGAGGCAGGGGGCACCCAGGGTGGCTACCCCCCTCAGGCGCGGGCCTAGCCTGGCCGTGCGTCCATGGGTGTGGCCTCCTGGTGGCTCCCCCCCCCGTCTCGTATTCTGGATCCGTGTTCCCTACTGTTAAATATTGACTTTTGGCTTTTGTCCCGTCCAATTCCGAGAATATTGATTTTCTGCCTTTTCTGGAACCAAAAACAGAAGAAAACAGGCAACCGGCACTGTGGCATCTTGTTAATAGGTTAGTACCACAAAACTTATAAAAACACCTCAAAGTGTAGACAAAGTAAAGCAAAGTAGATACTAAACAAGCATGGAACATTAAAAATTATAGATACGTTTTCGACGTATCAGAGGCTGGTGGCGCGCCGCACATCGTGCTCCCACTGGAGGAACTTCTTCTAGTAGGCCATGCTGTGGTAGGCGGCATCGTATCGTAGGACCGGCGGGAGGCCCCTGATCCGGCGGCGGATCTCCTCCTCCAGTCCCTTCCCTTCCTTGGGCACGGGCGGCACCGGGACATGGTCCGGGTTGAGGTGCCAGCCGGTGGGGAGGGACACGTTGTTGTGCTGGATGCCCCGTCTCTCCCTCCAGCGGTGCTCGCACTCCGTGATGCGGAAGTACCGGCGATCGCGGCGCTCTACCTTCGGCCGCGGTGGCGGGCGAGCCTCCACGCGGCGGCCTCGAAAATCCTCCGGTCGCGGCGAAGGCGGCAGGGACGTGTCATGCAGGAAGGCCGGCATCCGACCGGAGCGGTGGCTGCTAGAGCCAGACGCTTCGTGATCATTCTTGCCCCTCCCCTTCTTCAGCCACAACAGCGTTTTCATTGTTCGCGGTGGTGGTGGTGGCGGCTAGGGTTTGCGATGGAGAGAGGTGAGGAGTGCGGCACCGACGGGCGCAGGGTTAAATAGCCCCTTCACATGCGAACAGACATAGCTTCCCGCTCCTTCGCCATCAATGCCGGCGCGAGAACGCAGGCGGCGCCCAGCGGGTCAGCGTGCCGTCGCGTCGCCATTGATGGCGCAGGCTGCCGCCGGTTAGCCTTCCACGCAACGCCTCTGAATCGTTGCCGCGGTTGCGTCTGAATCGGTGCTGCTGACCGTGTCTGAAATCAATGCCGCATGTGGCTGGGGGGTGGGCCAGTGTCACGCGCGGGTACGACGTCCGCGTTGTCCGCGCGTGTCCGGGACGACGCAACCGAGCCCAGATTAGATGCACGGATGGATCGGGTCGGACGCGTTTCGCCGAATGGGTCGCCCCGCTGGGGTGCCGCGCACGCCCCACGCGTCCGCTCGGACAGTTTCAGACACGCGGCGACCGTTTGGGTCACTCCAAATGGTTTGTTTTTGTCCGTTTGGGTCAGGCCGCGGTCGATTTGGGGCCGTGGTCCGGCCTGTCCGCCCCACCGCGCCCAGCTACCCGACCCATTTATCCGTCTCCCTCCCACTGTCACCGGTTGACACCTCTCGATGGGACGTTAATGGTGACGTGACGTCGGCTGTCAGCGTCGGCGGCTTACCGCGTGGCCAGCGTTTCCCCCCATCGTTTCCCGCTCGCGCCTTGCTTCCCCGTGGCGAGAAAACTTCCCGTGGAGAGAAAACTTCCTGCGCATACCAGCCTGTTTCCCGCCTCCGCTGCGGTCTACAAAAGACGGCCGCCGGCGCGGCGGAGACAACAAGCCCCAAAGAAAGAGAAAACCAGGAGCCAAAAAATCTCTAGCAGCCATGCTTTGCCGCAAGATCGCCACATGGTCCAAGATTTGGGAGATGTGCCGCACGCTCTACCCGGACGTGGAGGTCTACGAGGTCCACCTCGAGGCCACAGTGCTGGCCCGACGCATGGGTGAGGCGCAGGTGCTGGCTTTCAAGAAGGAAGGCGAGATCGCAGAGTGTGCGCTACAGCAAGTGTTGGAGGCAGCGACAACGGTGGCCGCCCAATGGGCAGGGACCGTTATACACCACGTCGTCGCCAAGGAGGCGGTGCAGACGGTGGCCATGGACGCCGCATCAGCGGCTCTTTGAGAGATCCGCCATGAGGCGTCCATCACCACACTGGAGGAGGAGTCCAAGGAGGCTGCCAATGTCGCCATCTGCGAGCTCTGCCATGCTGCCAAGGCGTGCAGCAATGCGGAAGAGCACGTCGCCGACTCGGTGGCAGAGGAGGAGCGAGTGGCTCTGACCACTGAGGCGGCGCTCGTGTGGGGTCTCGTCGGCGCTGACGACACTGAGGAGGCGGTGGACGACGACGAGAAGGGGGAGGAGGTCGACCAGCTGGAGGCGCCGATCACCGTCCCCGTGCAGATAGCGCAGGCCCTGGGCTTCGTCCCCAATGGTTCTCCGATCTCGGCTCCGGCTCCTTCTCCGGTGGAGCTGGTCCCCCAATAGGAGGCGAGGAACCACTGGGCCGCCGAGATGAACAAGGCCCTGGCGAACCGAGCGGTGGAGGACCGGCTGCAGGTGGAGGGCAGGGCGACGGCTCATGACCTTCTCCGCGAACGCGTCCAGCAGCAGGCCAGCGCCGACGTCCTCCGGCAGTCGCCATAGCCGCAGGAGCAGCAGTAGCACCCCCTAATTAGTTTGAATGGCCTTTTTGTAACTGGCATGGCTTAATCTAATGAAAATCGTTAAGTATTAATGTCTCTCTTACATATGGGCACGGGTGGCCAACGGGCAGGACACCCCGCGTTGTCCGCGCGCGTATGATTCGACGCAACCAAGCTCCAGATTATATGCATGGATGGATCGAGCCGGACGTGTTTGTCCGGATGGGTCGGCCCGCTCGGGCGCCGCGCATGCCGCGCGTCCGCGCGGACCGTTTTGGACACGCTCGGACGTGATGCGTCGGCCCGGTGGAGATGCCCTAGGGCGTGCGCGGCGCCCCAGCGGGCCGACCCATCGAGACAAACGCGTCCGGCTCGACCCATTCATGCATCTAATCTGAGGCTCGGTTGCGTCCGCCCAGACGCGGACAGCGCGCGGACTCATCCACTTGCCCACCCGTCAACCATCGCCTACCGACGGCATTCATTCAAACGGTCACCGACACCGATTCAGACGCAACCGCGACACCGATTTAGAGGCGCTGCGCGAAAGGCTAACCGGCGGCAGCCTGCGCTTATCAATAGCGACGAGACGACACGCTGACCCACTGGGCGCCGCCTGTGTTACCGCGCCGACATTGATGGCGAAGGAGCGGGAAGCTGCGCGTGTTCATAGGCGGCTGGGCTATTTAACCCTGCGCTCGTCGGTACCGCACTCCTCACCTCTCGCCATCACAAAACCTAGACGCCGCCACCATCACCACCACCACCACCAACGATGAAGACCCCGTCGTGGTTGAAGTGGAGCAAGAACGACCACCAAGCGTTTGGCAGCCAGCGCTCTCGGCTGTCGTCCTTCCTCCGCGGGACGTCCTTGCTGCCTCCGCCGCGGCCAGAGGAATTCCGGAGCCAACCCGTGGGGGACTACCCGCCACCACGGGAACGCCGTACCCGGCGGTACTACCGCGTCAGGGAGTGCGAGCGCCTGTGGAGGGAGGGTCGATGCATCCATCACATGGATGCCTCCCTCCCCACCGGCTGGCACCTCAACAGGGACTGTGTCCCGGTGCCGCCACCGCCCAAGGCGGGAAGAGGGCTGCCGAGGAGATCCGCTGGTAGATCAGCAACCTCTCCCGGACCCAACGGTGGGAGAAGGGCTACTACTCCGAGGCGTACTGGATCAAGTTCCTCGAGTGGGAGCACAAGCCGCGGTGCGCCACCACCATCCGCCACGACCTGCAGCTGTGGGAGGTCTACACCATCCCCGACATCGACTCAGACGACGAGGGCGCCCACAACCACTCCGACACCAACCTCGGCAGCGAGGACGACAACGACGACGATGATGATGACGTCGTCATCAAACAAGAGACGGCGGAAAGCGTCGCCGCGAACCTGTCCCTGAAGTACCGCGAGGTGCTCGCACGGGGCTACGACGAGGACATCTTCACCGAGCAGGTCATTGCGACGAGCGCGTGAGGAGGACGCCCAGTGACGCGGCTATGAGAAGGCCCTCCAGCTCACCCGCATGGTGGCGCAGACGAACGCCCAGCTGCCTTCACCGCCGCTGCTGTCGGGTTAGACGCCTCCGATCGCGCCGGAGATGAGAATAAAGCTAGCGCACATCCAGCACGAACCGTTTAAAATAATTGAATAGATCGGCCCGGTGTAGATGCCATATATTTATCTCTACACCAAACCACCGGCCAAACTTGGTATCGATTAAGTACGGGAAAAGGACAAGACATTGATATGACCGGACCTGCTGTGCCTGACGGAACCGGCAGCAGTGGAATCTTCACGACGCCTCCCGCCGGCGGCTGTGGTGGTGACCGTCCCATCAGCGGAAGACGTAGTACGTCCTCCCGACCCGACCAGTACAGTACGTGAGCCAGCTCTGCTCCGCACGATGCGCTCTTCACGTGACGTGACCCGTCAGAGAGGAGACGAACTCTGTACTATACGAACTCTGGAACGCGAATAGATAAATAAAGATGGATAATCTCAGAGACCGAGCTAAAATAAAGGAATAAAAAGGACGCCGCAGCCATGACGGCATTGGAGGCGAAATCGTACAGTTAAATTAGGTTGAGAGTGTTATTCGGTTTATTTCAAATTCGGTCTTCTAAAAATAAAAACTGAAATGTACTCGCTACTTTTACTATCCACAATTTTGGGTACCCGATAATTCAGTTTCGGGTTCGGTCATGAACGAACTGTGTAGAGGACATTATCAGCAAAGAACTTGGACAATATTCAATAAAAGTTTAGGCAACATTTCAGTTGTAATTAGAACTTTTTTATGCATATATTCATATCAATTAGCAAAAAACAAACATTCAGCGGTACCAAATAAAAGCATTAAAACACTATAGTAGATTTGATCAATATTTAGCACTTAAGAGTACCACCATTCACTGACATCACACGGTGCATAGGTCTATTCGATTAAAAACCATGCGGTGAAATATCTTAATACACGGAGACTTTATAAATTGGAGAGTAGTCCATTATAAATAAAACAAAGTCAGTGGCCTCCGGTTGTTGTAGTTACTTATTGGCAACTATAGATTTCTTTTGATATTTTCCCACTTGTGAGATACTCGCGTAATCCCCCTTGCAAATTTTTGTAAAAAAGAGATGTTAAATCCTGCATTATTTTTATAATAGAGTTTTTTCCGATGTTAAATCCCACTAGTGATAACGTAGACCTGTTTTAGTTTGCTAAAAAGTATTACATCGTGGAACGAGAATTTTAAGACGTCGGTCACTATGTTAGAAATCAACGGCATAGTTAAAAGTAAAGAAGGGGAATACGCTTGATCCCTTTTTCTGAAACTATGATATTGCAACAGTCCCTGCCGACGCACGGACGCAGTGCACACTGCACACACCGGCGACACGACCTGTGTACCGGGGCGTCAGGGCTCGGGCATGGACCGTACAAACCGGCCTCTCCACGGCAGCGACAGAGGCAGTGAGTAGCGGTCAGCCTAGCGGCATGGGCGGAGCGGCGATATGACTGATCACTCTCCTTTATCTCTCGGTCACTCTCTGTGACTCTGTCCTGCCCTCCAGCTTATCACTTTTTTCCTTGCATGGGTCCCCTATACGTACTGCTCCAATCGAATTCACAGGAAAACAGAGACTGACAGGCTGAGGACACCCACGTCTAACAACATAAACCGTCGGGGCAAATCTCCAGCGGGACCCAAATCATCCGATTGGGTCCCAGTGTGTCGGCCGCAGAAAACATACTGTATTGGTTACAGTCCAGGGATTAAGCGGTTTCGTCAAGCGGCCCGATGATTTTAACCGTCCCTATCAACGCTCGATGATATCTCTCTAATGATAATAGGACGCTAACGGCGACGGGACATCGCCAATCAACACCGCCGGCTTCCCGAGCGGTCAGTGTTTCTCTCCCTGTTGCCTCTTGTTTTCCCCGCGTCCGGTGGTCGGTGGTCGTTTCCTGCCCACTGCCAGAAACATCGCGCGCCCGGCCAACTGTTTTTCGTCCTGGCCACGTTCTATAAATGACGACCGCTGGCGCGCGACAATGAACACCAACTCTAGCGCCACCAAAGCACCAGCAAACAATAGCCATTCCTTGCCATAAGATCGTCAACTGGACGAGGATCAAGGAGATGTGCCGCAACCGCTTCCCGCAGTCCTCCGAGGAGGATGTGGAGTTCCAAACCATCAAGCTACCCCGATGTTTCGCCGAGGAGGAGGTGGGCCACTTCGAGCGGCAAAGCGAGGTGGTCGAGCAGGCATTGGAGGAGGTGGGTCGAGGCTTCGTGCGCAAGATCAACTACATCGCGGCCAAGGAGGTCACCTTAGCGGCGCTGCACAAGATCCGCCACGAGGTGGCCATGATGACGCTGGAGTCGGTGGCGAGGGAGCCTGCAAGGGTTGTTGTGCGCGAGCTCCGCCACATCGCTGCGACACGCAAGGCTGTGGGAACGGCGGAACACGAGCACGCCGCCAACGCCAACTTTGAGGTGTGCTGTTATAGTCCTACCGTGGATTAGAGTTGTCCAACCGGAGAGTAGTTTAGAGTAATATCATGAAGAGAAGATATTTATATGAGAGTGTTCACTAGTGAAAGTATGATCCATAGGCCTTGTTTCTAAGAATTGAAACACCATTTACAACTAGATCTGTTGCATGTTTATTTGCTTCCATCTTTATTTTAGATTGCCTTTAGTCTCTTCCTCTCTTCAAGCTCTTTTCTGGCACCGATGTCTTATAATCATCCATATCACTTGTATTTCACTATCTCTTCGCCGAACTAGTGCACCTATACACCTGACAAGTGTATTGGGTGTGTTGGGGACACAAGAGACTTCTTGTATCTTGATTGCAGGGTTGCTTGAGAGGGATACCTTTGACCACTTTCTCCCTAAGTTCGATAAAACCTTGGGTAATCTACTTAAGGGAAACTTGCTGCTGTTCTACAAACCTCCGCACTTGGAGGCCCAACACTGTCTACAAGAATAGAAGCGTGCGTAGACATCAAGCTCTTTTCTGGCGCCGTTGCCGGGGAATTAAAGAATAATCTCCCACTTCAACAACACGCCGTCAAAGTCTTTTCTAGCACCGTTGCCTGGGAGGTAAGGTAAAAGGTACTCACATCCTCTCGCTACGAAGCTATCTTCTAGTATTGTTGCTGGTGTGTGAGTGCTCGAAGTTATTTCCTTTAGATTCTGCAAATTTTTTTGTTTTATGTTTTCACTAGTTAGGCTTAATGGAAAACAAACAAAAATTTAGAGAGCTTTATAGTATTTAAATTGATTTAGGACATGAAGTGTTTGAAGAGAAAATTAAAAAACCTATAGAACTTTATTTGCATGCTAATAGCAATGTTATTAGTATGAATTCTTTGGACACCATTATTGTTAATGCTATGGAAACGTCTAAGCTTGGGGAAGCTAGTTTTTTTGAAAATGATCTTTTTAGTTCCCCAACTTTGGAAGATATCTATTCTATTGCTTATGATGATACCAAACTTCCAATGTTGCTCAGTCCACCTACTATTGAGGAGAAAATTAGTTATGATTATAATATGCCTCCTATATTTGATGATTATGGTGATGAGAATAATAATGATAGCTATTTTGATGAATTTTATCCCACTACAATTAATAAGAATGACTATGCTTATGTGGAGAGTAATAATTATTTTAGGCATGTGGCTCATGATAAGAATGTTTTATGTGATAGTTATATTTTTAATTTTATTCATGATGCTACTAAAAGTTATTATGAGAGAGGGAAACATGGTTTTATGCATCTCAATAATATTAAGTTTCCCCTCTTTATGTTGAAAATTTTGAAGTTGCACTTGTTTTGCTTTCCTATGCTTGTTGCTTTGTGCTTTCATGACTTGTTTCTTTGCAAGATTATTTTTCATAGGAAGTGGGTTAGACTTAAATGTGTTTTGAATTTGCTTCTTGATGCTCCATTTTGCTTCAATTCATATTTCTTATGTGAGCATCTTCTCAAACTATCAAGCCTAACTTAAAGGCGTTAAAGAAAAGTACTTATTGAAAGATAGCCCAAATTTCGTTAGATTTTTCTTTTGTTGAGTCTTGGAAGTTATTACTTCTGTAATAACCTCTCCTTATCCTTTTTGTTTGGTTTTTGTTCAAAGAATAACCTCTAATGAGAGAGAACAAAGATTTGGGGAAGTTGCTGTTCCAAAACAGATTTCTATGCTTCACTGTAAAAAATCGTGAAAAATCCCAGTATGTCGGATTGAGCTGTAATTTTCTGTGCATATGCCTCAGGTTGTTATCTAACTTTTGTTAGTTAAACACTTTTCGATTTGAGCAACATAAGGTATTCCAAAAAAAATCGGTCTTTACCTGCTGGTCTATTTTGACAGATTCTACCATTATTTGCATTTGCCTCTTATCGGTTTCTTTTTGAGTTCTATTTGATCACTTGAGATTTTAAAAGGAATTTATACAGTAGCTTGTGTTTTAATGGAAGTTTTACTTGAGTTGAAACTAAACCCAAAGGCTTATTATCTTGAATACACTAATGTTGCTAATGAAGAATTGTGTGAAGTTTTGTATGAAGGAAATTTTCAAGTGTAGGGGGAGAATGATGTCATGAGATGAAGAATGGACAAAATCTCAAGCTTGGGGATGACACCCGTGTCACCCCAATAAATATTCAAGAGGTACAAGCGTTAAAGCTTGGGGATGCCCAAGGCATCCCCATCTTCATCAACAAAAATTTCAGGTTTTCTTTCAAAACACTATACCTTTTGCTTCATGCACTATGTGTTGTTCTTGGAGCATCTTTGTTTTTGTTTTTAGTTTTATTTTGCTTGTTTTCTGCAATAAGTTGATTGGATTACAGAACACTTCTTTTGGAGAGAGACACGCTCTGCTTTCATTGTTTTGAACACTCTAGTTTTCACTCTTATTATTTTGTGAGTGTTCTCTTTTGCTAGCACGGTGTTTAGCCTTTGTTTTATTATGCCTTTTGCTTAGAACTTTTTAGTTCTTCTATGTGGATTTGTGAGAGATGATCACTGATCTTTATCGATTATTGTAACATCCCAACATTAGAGCTCAGAAATAAGTTGAACCCAGATGTGTGCATTGAATTCATGCATAGAAAATCCGAATAATTTTCGCGCTTTTGAACAAAACCTGTCAAAGTGATTGAAGCTTCTCTCAAATTGATGCAATTGAGGTAGATCATCAAGTTGACTGTGATAAGTTTCAATATGACCTTTGCCAAAACCTTACTTGGGTACACATGATTTGATCTAGGGGTAGATCAAATATAATAAAAATGTCACTCATAATGCATTGCTTAATGACTGATATCTGATCCTTAAGTGATCATATCATAATATTCGTCACAACAACTTATGAATACCAAGTTCAGATTACAACTCAAGTAATAAGAATGTAATGACTAATCCTGATCTCTCTTATTCTTATCTATTCTTACTTTGAGTGTCATGGTAAAACCTAACTTTAACTCTTTAGTGTGATTGAGTAGGAAAGAAACCAAGTCAAGATCATGCACCATGTATCTTTCTTTCCATATCAATCCTTATGGAATCCTATCTCAATATATGTTGTTCATCAATGTTGAGTAATCAACTATTGATTCACCAATTCTTAATCTATCAACTCTTGACCATATCATAGCATACATTTAAGTGCTTATAAAGAAACAACTAAGAAGAGGTAAATAGTAATGCTAGTGTTAGATAACATCTATAGGATGGGAGTGTTTGAAGAGAATCAAATCAATATGATAATTGATGGAGTTAAATCACTCCTAAATGAATAGAAGAGTTATTTAGATTATATAGTTTTATGGTAGTAAAGAAGATTACCAGGAGGAATCCTGGAGATAGTTACCAGTAGTAATTCTATTGGACCAAGTGGGTATAGTCCATGAATAACAGACTTAATCCAATTAGAGATACTGAGAAGATAATTTCAATACAATTGTAAGGTTGTATTGATGAAGCCTTGATTATGCAATTGGAAACTTAAGCTATAAATGATTAAAGGATTATAATGATCATGCCTTGCTCACCAGGATTGTATACTTATATCAAGTATAAGTGACATTGGTGGGTAGAACATGATTGAAACCCTAGTATAGATAAGTTAGCCTAGAGTAGTCATTACAAGTCACATTAATATAATGTGAGGTTGGAGTATGAGTTATTAGAGTAAAGTAAATGTAAGATAGTATAATTAAATTAAAGCTAGTATAGCCTGGAGTTATGGAAGTAGTGTTATTCCTCTTAAAGGATAGTAAACTTTAGAGAAGGATAATTTGATGTATACACCTACTGAAGTAATATACACCTACTGAAGTAATATTAGTGGTGGATGATTATGGAGGAATAGGAATGGAGTTAGAAATAGCTACTTGTTGGATTGAAGGTTATCAGCAAAAAAAGTAGTTGATATAACCAAGTCTGGATAGGTGAAGATCATGAAATGATTTAGCATCAAACTCATTGGATTCATCAATGAGTTTAGAAGAATTAAAGGTGGATAAGAATATTCTTGTGAAGTAAACCTCTTCATGTTAACTATGATGATGGATAGGAAAATATAGTATATCTAGGAAAGGAATTCCTTAATTAGAAATCCAGGATTGTGAATTATGGAAGATAGGAATTCTTGGTAAACACCCAACTTTAAATCTCAAACCAAACATAATATCCATATCATGTTATTGATCCATCATCTTATCTCCATATAATCTTATAGGAATATTTTCCTATAGCAAATCAAATAAGCACATCTTTATCATTTCCAATTGTCTTAATCATATGTGTTTAAGAGATATTTTTATCAATTCTTTTCCATAAGACATTTTTAACTTTCTATTTTAAAAGGTGATATCATTAAAGATCACAAACAAAAGACAATATGCTTAGCTATTAAATCTTTACTAACATCAACAAAGGAATATAAAAAAATTAAGAACCCTAAATCCTTGGGTAAACACTTACAATTCAAACCCTAAACTTCTATGTTTATCATAATAGAATATGTACATTGCCATTTTCTAAATTAATGGGAGTAATATTAACCATATTGATTTCCTTTGTCTTTTATGCATCAAATAATGATATCGGATCATTATATATAAAAATTTCTATTCAAACTATGAGCTAACTAGAGTTAAGTTTTATAAACAAATAAGAAACTATTATATAATAAAGCCATGGTTTAGTATAGAAAGAAAATTAATAATAAAGGCTTCTACAAAATATTTTAAGGGGATTTATATAAAGAAAATAAATATATATATATAAAGAAAATATTTATCATTAAGATTTACAAAATAAATCTCAATCAATACTAATTGTTGCTGCAAGTGTTCAGCAAATAAACTTTGTTAGAAAAGTTCAAATTATAGATTAAATACCAATCTAAAAAATAAAACAGAATATAGGAAAAAGAAAGAACCAGGAAAAATCAGAAGGAGACCAAATTTGGCCCATGGCCCAACTTCGTTCTCCTTATCCACTACTCACGAGCAGCCCGCAGCAGCCACCTCGGCCCAGTAACCAGCCCGGCTCCTCTCGCTCAGTGATTGACGAGTGGGCCAGCGTGGGGACTGCGGATCATGAGAGGAAACATTCCAGGTTTTTTTCGCAAATGTCGCATCGTCGTCTACCTCGCCTACTGGAAGCAGCTCGCTGGCCGGAGCTCCGCCTTCGATGGACCGCTGCGCTGTGATGCGTGCTACCGCTCCTGGAGGAAGGGATAAGAACTCCACGACGCCGTATGTTCGTCCTCATCCCCATTTTCCCCTCTGAAGCTCTCTCTCTCGATTTCTTCATCAGAGCCGAAACCCTAGCTCGCCTCACTTCCGAGCCGCGCCACCCCACTCTCTTCCAAGTATCCATGGAGATGCCCCGTGCTCCGTAAATCCTCTGGGTGGAATCTTGCATCAAGGGGAGCACTGGAGAGGGCGAATTTTGTCGTTCCTCTTTGCGGCAGTTCATCGGAATCCTCGTCGGAGAGCTCGTCTCCGACCGCACCAGTCCTCGCCAATACCACCACTACAACCAGGGTGTGCCACTGGTTCTTCCAGTGCCTTTTACTCTCTGTATTGCGCTCTAGTTCGTTCACACCATGAGCACCCGACACCGCCGTCGTTGTCCACCGTCGTTGACCATCCTCCGATGACCATTTGCTAGCGGCGCCACCACTCCTAGACTCCTCGCACCGTCCTCTTTCCAACAAGCCTAACTGTAGCCCCACACGCGCACCAAATCGCCTGATCCACCATCGATCTGAGAAGATCAAGCACCGATGACGTCATGCTCACATCACCCACTGCCCAGTCAACCAGTTTGACCTAGTCTTTGCATGCGTGGTTGATGATGTGGCCACTAGCCCACAGGTCAGTGACCTTTGGTAGGCTTAGCCTCGGTACAAAAAGTTATTTTCTGTTTAAGAAATAAATAAAATGATATAAGCCCAAATTTAAATATTTCACGAATGAAATAAAATCATTAAATCTTATTAAACCAATAACTTTTGTTTTATAATTTAGAAAAATATGTATAATATATGAAAATGTTTAGAAAAATAAAATCTATAGTATTAATCCATTATAAAAATTGTTATGTTGGCAATTTAAATTATTATTTAATAAATATTTTATAAGTATTAATACTTTGAAAATTCATATTTTCATATTGGTAAATCTTTAAAATATAAATAAAATAACCAAAAATCTTAGAAATATAAGAACTATAATTTAAAACTATAATCATGCATTATTATTTCACTTAATTAAATATTGATTATTTATTAAGTAGTTATAAAGTAATAAATCTTATAAAAATCATATCTCATTATTTATAAATCACAAAAATAAATGTAATATACCAAAATGTTCACAAAAATAATACCTACATGTTAAAAATATAATAATCCACTTCCGAGGTAAATAAAAAATTATAACACCTTAGCAACTTGAATTTAAACCTATTTCCTTAGTTATTAATTTATATAAGGGTAAATAAAATTTGTTAATATTTCTAAAATTAGTCAATTAAGTATAATAAATAGTATTAGTCTTGAATATTAATAATATGAAGTCATAATGGTTTAAAACATTATAAATACCATTTTATTGAATTATCCTTCAACCATAAGTGTAGATTATTTTCTCAAAAGGTCCTGAACAATTATAAAATTCCCAAGAATGATTTGTGGCTAAATCCAATCTTTTCCATATACTTCAACCACCAGATTACAAAACCATCACAACACTATAGTGAATCCATAAGTAGTTAAGTAATATTATTTCTTTGTTTATAAACTATAACCACTCATTTATAAAAAAATATATGATAGTATTCCATTATAAAATCAAGAAACCACTACACCAAGTAAAAGGATAACCATTCTTAAGTAACCCTAAGGAAACATTACCAGGTACACAAGGTACAAATATCATAGGCATTACACTTCCAAACCATCTATGTTTTTAAAGTTAACTTTAGTCTCAAGGCTTATAAACATTATGTCTAATAAACTACATATGTTTTTATAGTTAACTTTGGTCTATTCCAATTAAGACATAAAGCATCTCAAGTCCAAAGTATTCAAATAAGCACAAACAACCTTGATCACATTGATTAACCACAAAGATTGTTTAGACCTTAGAAAAGGAAACTTTTCTTCAAATGTTATTCTTTTTGCCACTTCAAACAACAACTCTTATATAGGCAATCTTGAGTAGCATTTCACATTTATGTGTGTCTCATTGTTTTATAATATTGTAATTACATGTTGTTTCACACACACTCACCAGCCTTAATAAGAAGCACAAGTATAAAACTTATCAAAAAGGGACAACACATTTTAAAGTAACCATTTCCGGTATCCAAAACCTAGAATAGCGTTATTTCCGGGATTCGTGTTTATAGAGTGCGTCACACTACTTATGCATAAGAACATATTGCTTCTTTAAACATTAGTCCTTATCGGACCAATGATGCCGATTCAAGATATTGGATCTTATATTGACTTGAAGACCGTGAGTGCATAATATTGCAATCACAAAAGGCAAGTTTATACTTGCTCATGTCCTTTGATTATTTTCTGTAAAGTATTTTACAACCAGTGTGTCATCACCTGCATTTGAAAAAGGTCCGAAAACACTATTTTCATAATAATGTGATTATAGGTTATTTGCCATGAGCTAATAACCTACTATAAAAGTTCCGGTGGTAAAGTAACATATTATCTAGGACTTAACAACCAATGTTGCCAGTGATTCTTGCGCCGTATATCACGCGTTAACCATGAGATTTGGAATGGGACGGAGAAGTCAGCTGTATCTTCTTCCTCTCGCATGTAGCCGGATGTGCAGGTCGTGGCTATTATCCTCGTAGCGTGCATATTAATTGGTAATTCATAGAGGATATGCAGCATATGGGTGGGAACCCTCAACATCCCACGATAGTTCTGGCATCTAACGGTCTGTACAAACCATTGCCATAATCCAATATGTGGGCATGGTGTACACCAAGGAGGCATGCGAGGTCGCGAAGAGGGAAGTGATTGGCTTGGATCATCTTTTGGGCCCCACATCATGAAATTGTGGACGAGAATAAGCTGCCCGGTTGTGCAACAAAGAGTTTATCTCGCATGGGTAAAGTAACGCACCTCTGCAGAGTGTAAGAACTGTAACCGGTTACTCCCTGTTCCGGGAAGGAGCGGCGAACGCGGCGGGAAAGGAACTCCATGAAAGTTCTGGTAAACCCGTGAAGGCTGACGGACATACCTTTTTAGAATAAAAGTAACATTTGAAGAAATGTTTACAAAAACTTGCATTTCCTACGACCTACGGTCTGTGGTGGTAGTTATAGTGCATTAAACACTCTTTTTCTAGTGAACTTGCTGAGTATGCTCGTACTCAAAGTATCTTCTTAACCCTTGCTAGATTCTGAAGCCATTAAGACGACGTCTACATCAAGTTATGCTCCAGGAATATTCAACCAAAGCTAAAGCTCTTCAACAAAGACAAGGAAGTCAACATATACATTAACTCAAGTGAAGACGAAGTTACTGATTAAATATGAATATACTCTCTAGCCAAAGAACCTATTTATGTCGTGCGTTGCAATAGTAGCAATGCCAACCCCTTAGTTAAAATACTAGTCTTAAAAGTATAATAGTTATTGCATTATTTATCTTTGATTCTTCTTTGTAAGAAGTTCTTTCTCTCTGTTTAACCTAGAGTGTTCTCTGGATCTTGTGTATAGAGTGATTTGTAACCTTTATCCATGTATGGGACCCGCTGTGTTTCTGTTGTACCACTCTGAGGGATGTAATACTAGTGAACGGTGTTTCATTGGTGTTATGTCAACGACTATAGTGTACTACATCATGCAGTGGTATGTTGGGTCACCGCAGTTGGTATCAGAGCATATGCTTTGACCTTAGGTTAGAAACCTAGTAAATGGGTAGAACCTGTAGGACTTATACTTGCAAGAATAAAGAGTTCTCTAGTGATATGAGGGATATTCACTTGAGAATAATCTTCTCATGTTGCTAGTGCAATAATTCTTTAGTATGATTGCAATTACGATCATTACCCAAGAGTTTTAACTCTATGCGACTGATGATAATTTCTTATCTATAGTTCCACATGGCACCTCGATATCCACCCTGGAATGTTCAAGTGATGAACATGACGTTGAATGACTACGAAGGGGATTGGACAGATAATCTCTGACAACTTCTATGGAGTTTGGATTGTGAATCAAGACTTTTGGTCAAGATTTATAGTTACTATGATGGGCAGGTATTAGCTAAATACCGTGTCATGATCATGTTACCCAAGATGTTAGGACTTAAGGGAGAAATGCCATCAGGAGAGGCAAGGTGCATGGCATCTGCATATCATATTGCCGTAGCAGTAGCCATAACCATGATTCGAGAACAGAAATCCCATGCTCTAGAAGGTAGTACTCACACCATTATACCCCATGGAACCTCAAACCCAGAGCATGAGTTAGATCACTCTGCTTTAGTCCAAACTGAACCCACTCTAGTTGTAGAGTATATGGATCGTTATCGGTCTTTGTTAAACACTTATCATAACACTCACCAAGTCTTAGTTCAGGAATTGGATACGGTCATTGAGGATTTTACTGATCCTGATAAGGCAATGGCACGTAGGAAGAAGTTAGATAAAGAAGCTAGGCATCCCAAATACATACCTTCAGGAGAAGTGTATGAGGAAACTGAGTTTGATGATCCACACTCAGAAAACTATGACTACTACCAAAATGAATTCAAGCCACCTGAAGATCTATGGACCAAGTATAACTCCAAACAACAGGAATGGGCTGGAGTTATTCCAAATAACCCTGAGCAAAACCAGTATAAATGGGGAGTAGAATCTCAAGGTGGAACCATAGGAAATCCTATACCTTGTGATACAGGTATCGAAGAAGAGACCAACTATAACCATAGGGAGCCTTATGGGCCATATGGGGGTGATACCAATCCAATCAACTTAGAAGAGTATTCCGATAGCTACTATACCAATATGTACGAATGGATCCAAGAAAAAGCTAAGGATTCCACTTACTTTAAGGAAGCGTTGCTGGAAAACCAGGAATATCCTGTAGAAGATTACGCCAACTCTAGTCATTTTTCAATGACTAATCTCAGTCTTGGTACTTCTAATCAAGAATACGCACCTCCTGGATGCTCTTACGCTCTAGAAGGCAGTCGTAGGACTTCACGCCATCATGGACGGAACTCCAGGAAGCACTAGAGGAAGATGAAAGTAAGAAAGGAACGACATCCCAATGGATGAGTGCTTGAATAATGTACATAGAGGGTAATGAGTATTGTAGTTTGAAAGGTTTGCCGAAATAAGTGAGGATATACTCACAATATCAGGAAGTTCTTGTAAGATAGTTATGTAATATACGTGAGGAGCAAACCGTTGGAACATCTAGTACATTTGTAAATTATTTAAAATCTATGTATAATACATGGTATATGTTTTGTTGTTTATCGACTTTTGGATTTTCTTAAATCGTCTTGATTGACTAGATCTGTACATGAAGTGGACTTGGTGTGCAAATGCATGATATAACACCCAGTTATTACTTGATGTCATAGACCTAGATAGGAATGGGAATTCGTGTAAAGGAAGGACGATTTCCAAAGACCAAGATGGAGATTTCTATGAAGAATGAAGCAGAATTTAAGGAGTATTAGCACAGTTTGAAGGATAGGTCAAGCTCAGGTTATTTTTAGCCAGCTTTAGAAGGAAGTTTAGTGTAGAAGATGTATGGAGCAACAAGAAGTAATAAACTTAAAGCTCATTCAAAGTAGGTAACGTTGAGAAGAAGTTAATAGAGTAGTTGTATCAAGCTCATGGATGGATCATGAATAGGTGCAAAGCAGAAGTTTTGGAACTTAAATGGTATTCAAGCCTGACAATTCAGAGAGAATGCCAGTAGTATGTCGGAAACCGTAGGGTAATACTTACAACCTAGGATGATTCACAGCTGGTATTTGATTTATAGTCGGTATTTTGATCCACAATTGGTATTTTGTCCGCAGCTAGTATTTGGTTCACTTAGTTAACCAGATCTTCTTAAAAGTTGCATAAAGAGCATAAAACTTGGCCTAAGTTAATTAAGACATAAATGAGTATAAAATTTAAGCGATCGTCTTTCGAGATGCTTCGCAAAGTCAGACCTATACAAGTGAAAATGTCCAATAGTAAGTAAGACAAATAATGCTGAAAGATTTGTTTCGGAGATCCACAATTGTGTGGATACACCGTACAATCTTTCATCAGACCCTAATTAGGTAAAGTATAAACTGAACAGAGACCAACATTCTAGTTATAAAGCCAATAAATACTATATCGGCAATTTAAAGACTATTAGTAAACCCTAAGGGGAGAGTAAACATTATAAATGAAAGTTGAAGAAGTACTATAGGTGATAATGAAATATTATCTAAATATTAATAAGGTAAAAGCTTGAAGGTGATAAAAGGTTAATCCTAACCAACTAACTCTAGAAGAAACAATTCTTAAGTGATCCCTAAGAGGTAATAAAGCACATACAATTGGGCATGTGTAGAGAATAAGAAATTCCGATGGGTATGGACAAAATGAGTTCAAATCCAACCTTCGTAAGGACCACCAGTATAAATCTTAAAATGACAATAAAAAAAGTATTTTGACCACAACTATTGTGTTATAATAATTAAAAAATTATGTTAGGGAGACTTCCTAGAATTTATATATTATAGTAAGAAAGTTCGACAATTAAATAAAAAGAGTTGGATTAGGATACCTAATAAGGATATAGAATACTACAATTATTTCCATTTAAGGTTACCATGGAGTTGAGAAATACTGTAACCCACACAAGTCAATTCCTTACTCCGAAACGTGAGAGTTTGCGAACTTCAAGGACAAAGTTTATTTTAAGGGGGAGAGTCTGTAATATCCCAGCATTAGAGCTCAGAAACAAGCTGAACCCAGATGTGTGCATTGCATTCATGCATAGAAAATCCGAATAATTTTCGCACTTTTGAACAAAACTTGTCAAAGTGATTGAAGCTTCTCTCAAATTGATGGAATTGAGGTAGATCATCAAGTTGACTGTGATAAGTTTCAATATGACCTTTGCCAAAACCTTATTTGGGTACACATGATTTGATCTAGGGGTAGATCAAATATAATAAAAATGTCACTCATAATGCATTGCTTAATGACTGATATCTGATCCTTAAGGGATCATATCATAATATTCCTCACAACAACTTATGAATACCAAGTTTAGATTACAACTCAAGTAATAAGAATGTAATGACTAATCCTGATCTCTCTTATTCTTACCTATTCTTACTTTGAGTGTCATGGTAAAACCTAACTTTAACTCTTTAGTGTGATTGAGTAGGAAAGAAACCAAGTCAAGATCATGCACCATGTATCTTTCTTTCCATATCAATCCTTATGGAATCCTATCTCAATATCTGTTGTTCATCAATGTTGAGTAATCAACTATTGATTCACCAATTCTTAATCTATCAACTCTTGACCATATCATAGCATACATTTAAGTGCTTATAAAGAAACAACAAAGAAGAGGTAAATAGTAATGCTAGTGTTAGATAACATCTATAGGATGGGAGTGTTTGAAGAGAATCAAATCAATATGATAATTGATGGAGTTAAATCACTCCTAAATGAATAGAAGAGTTATTTAGATTATATAGTTTTATGGTAGTAAAGAAGATTACCAGGAGGAATCCTGGAGATAGTTACCAGTAGTAATTCTATTGGACCAAGTGGGTATAGTCCATGAATAACAACCTTAATCCAATTAGAGATACTGAGAAGATAATTCCAATACAATTGTAAGGTTGTATTGATGAAGCCTTGATTAGCCAATTGGAAACTTAAGCTATAAATGATTAAAGGATTATAATGATCATGCCTTGCTCACCAGGAATGTATACTTATATCAAGTATAAGTGACATTGGTGGGTAGAACATGATTGAAACCCTAGTATAGATAAGTTAGCCTAGAGTAGTCATTATAAGTCACATTAATATAATGTGAGGTTGGAGTATGAGTTATTAGAGTAAAGTAAATGTAAGATAGTATAATTAAATTAAAGCTAGTATAGCCTGGAGTTATGGAAGTAGTGTTATTCCTCTTAAAGGATAGTAAACTTTAGAGAAGGATAATTTGATGTATACACCTACTGAAGTAATATTAGAGGTGGATGATTATGGAGGAATAGGAATGGAGTTAGAAATATCTACTTGTTGGATTGAAGGTTATCAGTAGAAGAGTAGTTGATATAAACAAGTCGGGATAGGTGAAGATCATGAAATTCTTTAGCATCAAACTCATTGGATTGATCAATGAGTTTAGAAGAATAAAAGGTGGATAAGAATATTCTTGTGAAGTAAAGCTCATCATGTTAACCATGATGATGGATAGGAAAAAATAGTATATCTAGGAAAGGAATTCCTTAATTATAAACCCAGGATTGTGAATTATGGAAGATAGGAATTCTTGGTAAACACCCAACTTTAAATCTCAAACCAAACATAATATCCATATCATGTTATTGATCCATCATCTTATCTCCATATCATCTTATAGGAATATTTTCCTATAGCAAATCAAATAAGCACATCTTTATCATTTCCAATTGTCTTAATCATATGTGTTTAAGAGATATTTTTATCAATTCTTTTCCATAAGACATTTTTAACTTTATATTTTAAACTAGAAAATATGCCCGTGCGTTGCAACGGGAGAACAAACTTGCATTGCGAAGGTATCCCAGATTACTCGACGTAATACATATATTGAGCAATTTTTGTCATGGGAACTACTAAGCACACTATGTTTCGTGAACGGTCCCAATACGACAAAGGATCTAGTGGTCTCTGCATTTTGGGCTGCCACCTACAAATGATTAGATCTTAGACGTCATACAAATATCGTGTGGGAACTGTCATGTGTATAACACGATTCTTTTGTCACATTTAGTTACTTTTCAATGCTTGCCTTTTCAAGCATTTTTCTATGAATTTTCCAATACCTTCTCATTCTTAAGCAAAAATATAGTGCATAAACCTGTCAAAGTACATTACTACCATATAAAAAATTAGATGGTTGGTGTGGTATATAATACTATAGTATTTCTTAGGACACACATTTATGCACCAAATGCGTGAGGTCTCCGACTCCAACATCTTTCTCACTCTATTTCTATTGTGTTCAATCTGAATCCTGCTAGAAGACGAAGTGTCCACATAACTTCGTCCCTCACAAGTCGTTGCCTATGTACAATCAAGAGGACATGGCGCAATGGTGGTATCGATCTCTTCCACATTACATAAATTACTACCTTTGGATATAATAAAAGTAGATCAAAATAAAAGAAATATTGATCAATCTACTATCAGTTCTTTGACAAACATATAATTAACTTCTACTTATTTATAAAAAATAAATTACCCACCCCAAATTTAATTAAGTAAATCAAAATATATTGGTACAAAAGGAAAATAAAACGAAAAAATTATCAGGGATACAAAAATAGAAGTCTCTTTAAGAAAGACACTTATGATGAAGGTGAGACAGAAAGCCCGTGAAAAAGCTCCAAAAGGTATGTCCGGGAGCCATAAGGCTCAAACCTCCACCTCTAGTACAGCCACGAGTCTATGGTACTCCCTTGGTATTCCTACCAATGACCGACTAATTCCAGTTTCTTCCTGCAGTTCAGACCAGTGACAATTCAACCACTGTTTATTTATATTGAAGTCATGTGATTAGTGGGAAATAGGCACCGAAAGCATAAATTATTGTGATAGCACATTGAACCATTTAATATACATATTTTGTAACAGGTCAAGAGAAAATAGATGAGTATTTTGCAACCAGGCAACAGAAAAATAGATGATCAGTTGTCTTATCATGACAACCAAGAAGGCATTCTTTTCTCTCTTCAACCCTATTTGCGCAACATCTCTCACTCTTACTAAATTGTCACTTTTCTTCCTATAAATTTACACACACAAGAGGATAGCAACACTACATATGCAAAAAGGTATTTTAGGAAATTATTATTTGCCCTTAGGTGAAAGTTTAATAATTTACGCACAATAGTAAGAGTAAAATTGTTTAATTTGAACTCATGCAGAAGAACCAATCAGTATTGAGGACAATAGACACCAATAAACACAAACTCAGACCAAAAAGGCGAGTGCATATCTAACACGAGCGTGGAATCTATGACACATGTACCTCCCATATGACATTCTTTAGCCAGTCCGAAATTTCTAGCAATTAACTTGCATATCACAAAAAAATGAAACATTAAAAATCAACATATTTTAGTGAGTGAAGGATAAGTTCTGATACAGTGGTGCACAAATTTTGATGGTCACCGGGTCATTTGCTCAAAATATTAGGTCGAATTGTGACTAAACAACGACTTATGGGAACTATACAACGACTTCCATTGATTAATCACTGAGTCACAGTGTTACCTACTTGGTTTGACTCGACGACTCAAAAACCTTGCAGTGGTGCGCATAGGCCAACTGATACATTTAGCTTACTGTTAAATATAAGAAACGGAAACTTGAGGCCTTTCACCAAGAATATCCTGTTGGAATGGGAGCTGATTTGACTTTGTTCAGTATATAAAATCATTGGCTTAGCAAGAGAATAGAGGCAAATACATCACACTACTGAAGTATGAATAGAAACATAGAAGATCAAACCTGAAGTGTAGATATTTCTAGAATTTTATAACAATAAGTCAACCTAGAAACATGCCATAAGTCTTAAATCATTGTTTTTGGTCTCATGAGATCTTCCTCCCTACGAAATTTTAGAAATAATACTGTACAAGTTTCATAAAGAAAACGGGTTAACAATCTTAAGAAATAATTAGTAGGTTTCAAGAATTTCAGTAGGAAAATAGAAGGCCCTATTGAAAATTGAAAACAGGAAGAAACAATACCACCTACACAGTAGTTGGCTTTCAAGTACTCTGATGTAAACTTGAGTACCAAGGTCAGTAGAAGATTTTTCAGTGTCCTGTGAACAAAAGCTAGTGAAATCTTCAGGTACCTTACATTAGAGTAACTTTCAAGTATTCTTATCCCCCCTTGAGAAATCGTTAGTACAAACTCTTCACCAGAGGTAGTAAGCACAATGCATGAGGCCAAATCACCATTTGGAAGGTGACGAAGAAAACTCCTATTCAAGTATATTTATAAATGGATGAACAAGATAAGCTTATGTGTATAGCTTAGTATAAACTAAAATTGTCAAGCAACTTTAAACCATGGACACACCTATTCATTATAAATGGACGAACAAGATAAGATTCTGTGTATAGCTTAGTATAAAAAAAATTGCAAGCAACTTTAAAACATGGACACACCTATTCATTATTATAAACAAGAATCAACATGCATTACTATTAATAACTATTCAAGCATTGTCGTGTTAAGAATTATAGGAATTCGACCACAAACTTCAAGGTAAGTTGGTAGCTGACAAATATAATGACTACAGAGAATTCATGAGTTCTATTTTATGAGGTCAATGTATCACATAGCTCCGTCTCACAATTTTTCTTGATGTACTCATGGTTTAGATGATGTGTTCAGCAGAAACAAATTCCTAGTACCAATAGTAACCCTTAAAGACGCACATCAGAGTCCTAGTACCTGTGAACATCAAATGCACGCATTAGAAATGCCCGAACAATGAATCAAGCTGCCATAATAATCCATAATTCTAAAGACACATCAACTTCAATTAGTGTAAACAGGCATATATTACGATCATTTGGTAAGTTCGTTGGTGGCCTGACCTGATCAAAGATATTTCATGAAGAGAAGAGCTTGCACAAAGATCATCACCACGACAAACAAGGAGCATTTTTTTAAAAGGCTAGTGTTTTGGAGCATACTAAAGGGGTATGTGAGACATCAAGCAATTTGCAAACTATGTATCTTACAACCTTATGCATAGGACAGGAAATCATGTGTACAACTCTCCAACAAACATAAAAATAGGGGAAATGCTAGAACTTACTAACCGAGGAGATGAACATCCAGAACCTTCTTGAACAGGGTAACAATAATCAAGGAAACATGCTCTTGAACCTCCCCACTACGAGGGCGGTCTTGGGGAGCGTTGAAGTGAGTAGTCTGAAGACTGTGAAAAATAAATATTGTAAGCGGGCCAAAACACATTGTCATTCCATTACCTACGTTCCACAGGAAATTATCTGAGTAAAATGTGAGATAATCCATTGATATACATAACGATAATCAAAATCATACAACATGTGCCATTCGAAGTCTTTGTAGAGTTGCAACGGATAAGACCCTCATCCTACCTACATGTTTGTTCTCACAACGGTAAGAGTGCATAAAAATAATAGGAATGTAATAGTAGTTCAATGCAAATCAGTTTAATATTCAAAATTGAGATGTCAAAGCGGTGAAACCTAGTACCTCATGAGGTCCTCAATATTATTATTTTTATCATGACATTACTCAATTTCTGCTAAGAAACCGACAAACTGTAAGCCTGCCCCCCTTGAATAGAACATTAAACATAAGGAACACCGGAACAAATTTTCACCACAGGCAGAGTATAATGCAGACTAAAGAGTCATTATTGAGGAAAATAAATGAACGAACAACAAAAATGAAGTGGTCTAGCATCCATAGAATTGTAACTTTAATACATTATTATTGCACCAGTCAATTAATTTCATTACCTCTGTAGACAAGAGATGTTTAAAACACATAGTAACAAATACTACCTCCCTTCCATAATATAAGCCTTTCTAGCCGGTCAAATTGAATTGCTAAAAAGGCTTATATTTTGGAAGCGGAGGTAGTACTTCACTACATCAAAAACAGAGTGTAGATTAACCGGTACACCATTTAAAAACTTTATAGCTGTTTGTTGAATGAGATCTGCCTTTTCCGGCGGCAGGAGACGAGGAATTGGTACTTCTGATAGTGCAACCGATTCTGGTATTTAGTCACGAAAATCTATCCTGACTTTAGTCAGTAATTATGCCATGTTAGATAAGGTAAGATAAAGTGACAAAAGATTACACCTCGCCTGATTTCTACCGTGATGGGGCGGTGGCTATGAGTTGAACATGAAGATGTGCGTGCACCAAAACATGTATAATTTCGTTGTGGTGATACTTGAGAAAGCATTGGACTTGAAATTTCTAGGCATATAAGTGACTCTAAAGCATGACCGACTAATTTCCTTACAAACATATTCCAAAATGTACTAATAATCTTATCCATCAGAATTTCAGTTATCTGAAGAAGCATGGGTGAACACCTAGGGATATTTCAAGGATAAGATGCCAGCTCAAAAAGTGCAAAGATCAAGATGATGGTTACATGGAATCAGAGCTAAGCATATGTAGAAGAAATAATAGGAAGATTAATAGCTACTGAATATTGCATCAAGGATAAATTCACATCATTTTAGCTGATCTATAATACATTAATTTTGAATTTCCCTGACTTATTGGTCCATTTTCCCTGGAGCCATACTACTGGTACGGGTATACACTAATGTTTCAAATAGAATGATTTCAATATTGCCATCGCCAAGAACAAAAATCAATTGATATATCAGCAGACTAAGGAGCTAACTTGTGTCGTGGTAGGTAATATGTCCATACCAAACTGCTGCAGAATTACTGGCTGATCAAGCAATACTTTCTCCCGGCCTGACACTGAGTCAAATAGATATTATTAAAATGGATGAATGGCGTAAGTTTTTTATAGAGAGCACTGAATATAAAGTAAATAATAATATGAATAAAATTCTAAAGAACTGCATATATACTCACTTGCTAATATCGTGTGGGAATTTCCTCAAACAACTTGCCAGCCACTTGCATCAATCCTTGAGCCAGAGAGAAAACGTCCTGAAATTAATGGAAGATAAATCAATTGGGGAAAAGAAGATGCAGAGGCACCATCACAGTGACATGGTCAGCACCTGCACCGTGTCCTCCTCTACCTCATGCAGGGTTCCTTACCTCGATTGGACCGATGACCCCCGCACAGACTTGTCCTGTACTATGCATCTACTGGTGTCAACCACCAAGTGGCATAGGTTCCAAACCATGAGAGGGAGAGAAGGAGGGGATGGGGTGGTGTACCAGGGCATCAGATGAGGTCAGAGGAGGGCTCACGGTCGGGAAGGAAGAGCGGCATCTTCGCGACCCCTTGTCGTCAGCAGCGTCGCGAGCGCCCCAAGCAAGAGATCAGTGTTGATGGCATGCACAAAGAGGAACAAGGCGAGCTGCAGCGCACTGATGGCAACGCCCTCGTCGTCATATGAGCCGGCAACGGAGCAGGAGATGTACCCCGGCCAAAAGACGATGAGAGCGGTCGCGGCGAGCCTTGTCTCGGAGTCGCAGATCTCGCGGATGGAGGTGCAATGATCGTGGTGTGGATGGTGGGGGTGGAGATGGCGCTGGTCAACGAACCGACGAAGGCAGAGGCGGAGATGGCGGAGGCTATAGTCCAAGATTTCGTCCTGATTTTTCAGGGTTTTGTTGCAGTTTCCGGCTATCCCGCTCGGGAATTAAAAGCACAAGTGGGAGCAGGACAATGTGGCGATAGGCGGACGAAGAAACGACGTAGTGCATCCGGCAGAAAACGGAACACCTTTGTTCTTTTTAGATAGTAGAGATAGAGAAGATGATATCATTAAAGATCACAAATAAAAGACAATATGCTTAGCTATTAAATCTTTACTAACATCAACAAAGGAATATAAGAAAATTAAGAACCCCAAATCCTTGGGTAAACACTTACAATTCAAACCCTAAACTTCTATGTTTATCATAATATAATATGTACATTGCCATTTTCTAAATTAATGGGAGTAATATTAACCATATTGATTTCCTTTGTCTTTTATGCATCAAATAATGATATAGGATCATTATATATAAAAATTTCTATTCAAACTATGAGCTAACTAGAGTTAAGTTTTATAAACAAATAAGAAACTATTATATAATAAAGCCATGGTTTAGTATAGAAAGAAAATTAATAATAAATGCTTCTACAAAATATTTTAAGGGGATTTATATAAATAAAATAAATATATATATATAAAGAAAATATTTATCATTAAGATTTACAAAATAAATCTCAATCAATATTAATTTTTGCTGCAAGTGTTCAACAAATAAACTTTGTTAGAAAAGTTCAAATTATAGATTAAATACCAATCTAAAAAATAAAACAAGAAAGAATCAGAAAAAATCAGAAGGAGACCAAATTTGGCCCATGGCCCAACTTCCTTCTCCTTATCCACTGCTCACGAGCAGCCCGCAGCAGCCACCTCGGCCCAGTAACCAGCCCGGCTCCTCTCGCTCAGTGATTGACGAGTGGGTCAGCGTGGGGACCGCGGATCATGAGAGGAAACATTCCAGGTTTTTTTCGCAAATGTCGCATCGTCGTCTACCTCGCCTACTGGAAGCAGCTCGCTGGCCAGAGCTCCGTCTTCGATGGACCGCTGCGTTGTGATGCGTGCTACCGCTCCTGGAGGAAGGGATAAGAACTCCACGACGCCGTATGTTCGTCCTCATCCCCATTTTCCCCTCTTAAGCTCTCTCTCTCTCTCGATTTCTTCATCAGAGCCGAAACCCTAGCTCGCCTCACTTCCGAGCCGCGCCACCCCACTCTCTTCCAAGTAGCCATGGAGATGCCCCGTGCTCCGTAAATCCTCTGGGTGGAATCTTGCATCAAGGGGAGCACTGGAGAGGGCGAATTTTGTCGTTCCTCTTTGCGGCAGTTCATCGGAATCCTCGTCGGAGAGCTCGTCTCCGACCGCACCAGTCCTCGCCAATACCACCACTGCAACCAGGGTGAGCCACTGGTTCTTCCAGTACCTTTTACTCTCTGTATTGCGCTCTAGTTTGTTCAAACCATGAGCACCCGACACCGTCGTCGTTGTCCACCGTCGTTGACCATCCTCCGATGACCATTTTCTAGCGGCGCCACCACTCCTAGACTCCTCGCACCGTCCTCTTTCCAACAAGCCTAACTGTAGCCCCACGCGCGCACCAAATCGCCTGATCCACCATCGATCTAAGAAGATCAAGCACCGATGACGTCATGCTCACATCACCCTCTGCCTAGTCAGCCAGTTTAACCTAGTCTTTGCATGCGTGGTTGATGATGTGGCCACTGGCCCACAGGTCAGTGACCTTGGGTAGGCTTAGCCTCGGTACAAAAAGTTATTTTCTCTTTAAGAAATAAATAAAATGATATAAGCCCAAATTTAAATATTTCAGGAATGAAATAAAATCATTAAATCTTATTAAATCAATAACTTTTGTTTTATAATTTAGAAAAATATGTATAATATATGAAAATGTTTAGAAAAATAAAATCTATAACATTAATCCATTATAAAAATTGTTATGTTGGCAATTTAAATTATTATTTAATAAATATTTTATAAGTATTAATACTTTGAAAATTCATATTTTAATATTGGTAAATCTTTAAAATATAAATAAAATAACCAAAAATCTTAGAAAGATAAGAACTACAATTTAAAACTATAATCATGCATTATTATTTCACTTAATTAAATATTGATTATTTATTAAGTAGTTATAAAGTAATAAATCTTATAAAAATCATATCTCATTATCTATAAATCACAAAAATAAATGTAATATACCAAAATGTTCACAAAAATAATACCTACATGTTAAAAATATAATAATCCACTTCCGAGGTAAATAAAAAATTATAACACCTTAGCAACTTGAATTTAAACCTATTTCCTTAGTTATTAATTTATATAAGGGTAAATAAAATTTGTTAATATTTCTAAAATTAGTCAATTAAGTATAATAAATAGTATTAGTCTTGAATATTAATAATATGAAGTCATAATGGTTTAAAACATTATAAATACCATTTTATTGAATTATCCTTCAACCATAAGTGTAGATTATTTTCTCAAAAGGTCCTGAACAATTATAAAATTCCCAAGAATGATTTGTGGCTAAATCCAATCTTTTCCATATACTTCAACCACCAGATTAAAAAACCATCACAACACTATAGTGAATCCATAAGTAGTTAAGTAATATTATTTCTTTGTTTATAAACTATAACCACTCATTTATAAAAAAAATAAATGATAGTATTCCATTATAAAATCAAGAAACCACTACACCAAGTAAAAGCATAACCATTCTTAAGTAACCCTAAGGAAACATTACCAGGTACACAAGGTACAAATATCATAGGCATTACACTTCCAAACCATCTATGTTTTTAAAGTTAACTTTAGTCTCAAGGCTTATAAACATTATGTCTAATAAACTACATATGTTTTTATAGTTAACTTTGGTCTATTCCAATTAAGACATAAAGCATATCAAGTCCAAAGTATTCAAATAAGCAAAAACAACCTTGATCACATTGATTAACCACAAAGATTGTTTAGACCTTAGAAAAGGAATCTTTTCTTCAAATGTTATTCTTTTTGCTACTTCAAACAACAACTCTTATATAGGCAATCTTAAGTAGCATTTCACATTTATGTGTGTCTCATTGTTTTATAATATTGTAATTACATGTTGTTTCACACACACTCACCAGCCTTAATAAGAAGCACAAGTATAAAACTTATCAAAAAGGGACAACACATTTTAAAGTAACCATTTCCGGTATCCAAAACCTAGAACAACGTTATTTCCGGGATTCATGTTTATAGAGTGCGTCACACTACTTATGCATAAGAACATATTGCTTCTTTAAACATTAGTCCTTATCGGACCAATGATGCCGGTTCAGATATTGGATCTTATATTGACTTGAAGACCGTGAGTGCATAATATTGCAATCACAAAAGGCAAGTTCACACTTTCTCATGTCCTTTGATTATTTTCTGTAAAGTATTTTACAAATCAAGTGTGTCATCACCTGCATTTGAAAAAGGTCCGAAAACACTATTTTCATAATAATGTGATTATAGGTTATTTGCCATGAGCTAATAACTTACTATAAAAGTTCTGGTGGTAAAGGAACATATTATCTAGGACTTAACAACCAATGTTGCCAGTGATTCTTGCGCCGTATATCACGCGTTAACCATGAGATTTGGAATGGGATGGAGAAGTCAGCTGTATCTTCTTCCTCTCGCATGTAGCCGGATGTGCAGGTCGTGGCTGTTATCCTCATAGCGTGCATATTAATTGGTAATTCATAGAGGATATGCAGCATATAGGTGGGAACCCTCAACGTCCCACGATAGTTCTGGCATCTAACGGTCTGTACAAACCATTGCCATAATCCAATATGTGGGCATGGTGTACACCAAGGAGGCATGCGAGGTCGCGAAGAGGGAAGTGATTGGCTTGGATCATCTTTTGGGCCCCACATCATGGAATTTTGGATGAGAATAAGCTGCCCGGTTGTGCAACAAAGAGTTTATCTTGCATGGGTAAAGTAACGCACCTCTGCAGAGTGTAAGAACTGTAACCTGTTACTCCCTGTTCCAGGAAGGAGCGGCGAACGCGGCGGGAAAGGAACTCCATGAAAGTTCTGGTAAACCCGCGAAGGCTGACAGATATACCTTTTTAGAATAAAAGTAACCTTTGAAGAAATGTTTACAAAAACTTGCATTTCCTACGACCTACGGTCTGTGGTGGTAGTTATAGTGCATCAAACACTCTTTTTCTAGTGAACTTGCTGAGTACGCTCGTACTCAAAGTATCTTCTTAACCCTTGCTAATTCTGAAGCCATTAAGACGACGTCTACATCAAGTTATGCTCCAGGAATCTTCAACCAAAGCTAAAGCTCTTCAACGAAGACAAGGAAGTCAACATATACATTAACTCAAGTGAAGACGAAGTTACTGATTAAATATGAATATACTCTCTATCCAAAGAACCTATTTATGTCGTGCGTTGCAATAGTAGCAATGCCAACCCCTTAGTTAAAATACTAGTCTTAAAAGTATAATAGTTATTGCACTATTTATCTTTGATTCTTCTTTTTAAGAAGTTCTTTCTCTCTGTTTAACCTAGAGTGTTCTCTGGATCTTGTGTATAGAGTGATTTGTAACCTTTATCCATGTATGGGCCCCGCTGTGTTTCTGTTGTACCACTCTGAGGGATGTAACACTAGTGAACGGTGTTTCATTGGTGTTATGTCAACGACTATAGTGTACTACATCATGCAGTGATATGTTGGGTCACCGCAGTTGGTATCAGAGCATATGCTTTGACCTTAGGTTGGAAACCTAATAAATGGGTAGAACCTGTAGGACTTATACTTGCAAGAATAAAGAGTTCTCTAGTGATATGAGGGATATTCACTTGAGAATAATCTTGTCATGTTGCTAGTGCAATAATTCTTTAGTATGATTGCAATTCCGATCATTACCCAAGAGTTTTAACTCTATGTGACTGATGATAATTTCTTATCTATAGTTCCACATGGCACCTCGATATCCACCCTGGAATGTTCAAGTGATGAACATGACGTTGAATGACTACGAAGGGGATTGGACAGATAATCTCTGACAACTTCTATGGAGTTTGGATTGTGAATCAAGACTTTTGGTCAAGATTTATAGTTACTATGATGGGCAGGTATTAGCTAAATACCGTGTCATGATCATGTTACCCAAGATGTTAGGACTTAAGGGAGAAATGCCATCAGGAGATGCAAGGTGCATGGAATCTGCATATCATATTGCCGTAGCAGTAGCCATAACCATGATTCGAGAACAGAAATCCCAAGCTCTAGAAGGTAGTACTCACACCATTATACCCCATGGAACCTCAAATCCAGAGCATGAGTTAGATCACTCTACTTTAGTCCAAACTAAACCCACTCTAGTTGTAGAGTATATGGATCGTTATCGGTGTTTGTTAAACACTTATCATAACACTCACCAAGTCTTAGTTCAGGAACTGGATACGGTCATTGAGGATTTTACTGATCCTGGTAAGGCAATGGCACGTAGGAAGAAGTTAGATAAAGAAGCTAGGCATCCCAAATACATACCTTTAGGAGAAGTGTATGAGAAAACTTAGTTTGATGATCCACACTCAGAAAACTATGACTACTACCAAAATGAATTCAAGCCACCTGAAGATCTATGGACCAAGTATAACTCCAAACAACAGGAATGGGCTGGAGTTATTCCAAATAACCCTGAGCAAAACCAGTATAAATGGGGAGTAGAATCTTAAGGTGGAACCATAGGAAATCCTATACCTTGTGATACAGGTATCGAAGAAGAGACCAACTATAACCATAGGGAGCCTTATGGACCATATGTGGGTGATACCAATCCAATCAACTTAGAAGAGTATTCCGATAGCTACTATACCAATATGTACGAATGGATCCAAGAAAAAACTAAGGATTCCACTTACTTTAAGGAAGCGTTGCTGGAAAACCAGGAATATCCTGTAGAAGATTACGCCAACTCTAGTCATTTTTCAATGACTAATCTCAGTCTTGGTACTTCTAATCAAGAATACGCACCTCCTGGATGCTCTTACGCTCCAGAAGGCAGTCATAGGACTTCACGCCATCATAGACGGAACTCCAGGAAGCACTAGAGGAAGATGAAAGTAAGAAAGGAATGGCATCCCAAGGGATGAGTGCTTGAATAATGTACATAGAGGGTAATGAGTATTGTAGTTTGAAAGGTTTGCCGAAATAAGTGAGGATATACTCACAATATCAGGAAGTTCTTGTAAGATAGTTATGTAATATACGTGAGGAGCAAACCGTTGGAATATCTAGTACATTTGTAAATTATTTAAAACCTATGTATAATACATGGTATATGTTTTGTTGTTTATCGACTTTTGGATTTTCTTAAATCTTCTTGATTGACTAGATCTGTACATGAAGTGGACTTGGTGTGCAAATGCATGATGTAACACCCAGTTATTACTTGATGTCATAGACCTAGGTAGGAATAGGAATTCGTGTAAAGGAAGGACGATTTCCAAAGACCAAGATGGAGATTTCTATGAAGAATGAAGCAAAATTTAAGGAGTATTAGCACAGTTTGAAGGATAGGTCAAGCTCAGGTTATTTTTAGCCAACTTTAGAAGGAAGTTTAGTGTAGAAGATGTATGGAGCAACAAGAAGTAATAAACTTAAAGCTCATTCAAAGTAGGTAACGTTGAGAAGAAGTTAATAGAGTAGTTGTATCAAGCTCATGGATGGATCATGAATAGGTGCAAAGCAGAAGTTTTGGAACTTAAATGGTATTCAAGCCTGACAATTCAGAGAGAATGCCAGTAGTATGTTGGAAACCGTAGGGTAATACTTACAACCTAGGATGATTCACAGCTGGTATTTGATTTATAGTCGGTATTTTGATCCACAGTTGGTATTTTGTCCGCAGCTGGTATTGCTTAACTTAGTTAACCAGATATTCTTAAAAGTTGCATAAAGAGCATAAAACTTGGCCTAAGTTAATTAAGACATAAATGAGTATAAAATTTAAGCGATCGTCTTTCGAGATGCTTCGCAAAGTCAGACCTATCCAAGTGAAAATGTCCAATAGTAAGTAAGACAAATAATGCTGAAAGATTTGTTTCGGAGATCCACAATTGTGTGGATACACCATACAATCTTTCATCAGACCCTAATTAGGTAAAGTATAAACTGAACAGAGACCAACATTCTAGTTATAAAGCCAATAAATACTATATCGGCAATTTAAAGACTATTAGTAAACCCTAAGGGGAGAGTAAACATTATAAATGAAAGTTGAAGAAGTACTATAGGTGATAATGAAATATTATCTAAAGCTTAATAAGGTAAAAGCTTGAAGGTGATAAAAGGTTAATCCTAACCAACTAACTCTAGAAGAAACAACTCTTAAGTGATCCCTAAGAGGTAATAAAGCACATCCAATTGGGCATGTGTAGAGAATAAGAAATTCCGATGGGTATGGACAAAATGAGTTCAAATCCAACCTTCGGAAGGACCACCAGTATAAATCTTAAAATGACAATCAAAAAAAATTAGTATTTTGACCACAACTATTGTGTTATAATAATTAAAAAAACTATGTTAGGGAGACTTCCTAGAATTTATATATTATATTAAGAAAGTTCGATAATTAAATAAAAATAGTTGGATTAGGATACCTAATAAGGATATAGAATACTACAACTATTTCCATTTAAGGTTACCATGGAGTTGAGAAATACTGTAACCCACACAAGTCAATTCCTTACTCCGAAACGTGAGAGTTTGCGAACTTCAAGGACGAAGTTTATTTTAAGGGGGGGAGTCTGTAATATCCCAGCATTAGAGCTCAGAAACAAGCTGAACCCACATGTGTGCATTGCATTCATGCATAGAAAATCCGAATAATTTTCGCACTTTTGAACAAAACTTGTCAAAGTAATTGAAGCTTCTCTCAAATTGATGGAATTGAGGTAGATCATCAAGTTGACTGTGATAAGTTTCAATATGACCTTTGCCAAAACCTTATTTGGGTACACATGATTTGATCTAGGGGTAGATCAAATATAATAAAAATGTCACTCATAATGCATTGCTTAATGACTGATATCTGATCCTTAAGGGATCATATCATAATATTCCTCACAACAACTTATGAATACCAAGTTTAGATTACAACTCAAGTAATAAGAATGTAATGACTAATCTTGATCTCTCTTATTCTTACCTATTCTTACTTTGAGTATCATGGTAAAACCTAACTTTAACTCTTTAGTGTGATTGAGTAGGAAAGAAACCAAGTCAAGATCATGCACCATGTATCTTTCTTTCCATATCAATCCTTATGGAATCCTATCTCAATATCTGTTGTTCATCAATGTTGAGTAATCAACTATTGATTCACCAATTCTTAATCTATCAACTCTTGACCATATCATAACATACATTTAAGTGCTTATAAAGAAACAACTAAGAAGAGGCAAATAGTAATGCTAGTGTTAGATAACATCTATAGGATGGGAGTGTTTGAAGAGAATCAAATCAATATGATAATTGATGGAGTTAAATCACTCCTAAATGAATAGAAGAGTTATTTAGATTATATAGTTTTATGGTAGTAAAGAAGATTACTAGGAGGAATCCTGGAGATAGTTACCAGTAGTAATTCTATTGGACCAAGTGGGTATAGTCCATGAATAACAACCTTAATCCAATTAGAGACATTGAGAAGATAATTCCAATACAATTGTAAGGTTGTATTGATGAAGCCTTGATTAGCCAATTGGAAACTTAAGCTATAAATGATTAAAGGATTATAATGGTCATGCCTTGCTCACCAGGATTGTATACTTATATCAAGTATAAGTGACATTGGTGGGTAGAACATGATTGAAACCCTAGTATAGATAAGTTAGCCTAGAGTAGTCATTACAAGTTACATTAATATAATGTGAGGTTGGAGTATGAGTTATTAGAGTAAAGTAAATGTAAGATAGTATAATTAAATTAAAGCTAGTATAGCCTGGAGTTATGGAAGTAGTGTTATTCCTCTTAAAGGACAGTAAACTTTAGATAAGGATAGTTTGATGTATACACCTACTGAAGTAATATTAGAGGTGGATGATTATGGAGGAATAGGAATGGAGTTAGAAATAGCTACTTGTTGGATTGAAGGTTATCAGTAGAAGAGTAGTTGATATAAACAAGTCGGGATAGGTGAAGATCATGAAATTCTTTAGCATCAAACTCATTGGATTGATCAATGAGTTTAGAAGAATAAAAGGTGGATAAGAATATTCTTGTGAAGTAAAGCTCATCATGTTAACCATGATGATGGATAGGAAAAAATAGTATATCTAGGAAAGGAATTCCTTAATTACAAACCCAGGATTGTGAATTATGGAAGATAGGAATTCTTGGTAAACACCCAACTTTAAATATCAAACCAAACATAATATCCATATCATGTTATTGATCCATCATCTTATCTCCATATCATCTTATAGGAATATTTTCCTATAGCAAATCAAATAAGCACATCTTTATCATTTCTAATTGTCTTAATCATATGTGTTTAAGAGATATTTTTATCAATTCTTTTCCATAAGACATTTTTAACTTTATATTTTAAAAGGTGATATCATTAAAGATCACAAACAAAAGACAATATGCTTAGCTATTAAATCTTTACTCACATCAGCAAAGGAATAGAAGAAAATTAAGAACCCGAAATCCTTGGGAAAACACTTACAATTCAAACCCTAAACCTCTATGTTTATCATAATAGAATATGTACATTGCCATTTCTAAATTAATGGGAGTAATATTAATCATATTGATTTCCTTTGTCTTTTATGCATCAAATAATGATATAGGATCATTATATATAAAAATTTCTATTCAAACTATGAGCTAACTAGAGTTAAGTTTTATAAACAAATAAGAAACTATTATATAATAAAGCCATGGTTTAGTATAGAAAGAAAATTAATAATAAAGGCTTCTACAAAATATTAAAAGGGGATTTATATAAAGAAAATAAATAAAAATATATAAAGAAAATATTTATTATTAAGATTTACAAAATAAATCTCAATCAATACTAATTGTTGCTGCAATTGTTCAGCAAATAAACTTTGTTAGAAAAGTTCAAATTATAGATTAAATACCAATCTGAAAAATAAAACGGAATATAGGAAAAAGAAAGAACCAGGAAAAAACCGAAGGAGACCAAATCTGGCCCATGGCCCAACTTCCTTCTCCTTATCCACTGCTCACGAGCAGCCCGCAGCAGCCACCTCGGCCCAGTAACCAGTCCGGCTCCTCTCGCTCAGTGACTGACAAGTGAGCCAGCGTGGGGACTACAAATCAAGAGAGGAAACGTTCCAGGTTTTTTTCGCAAATGTCGTATCGTTGTCTACCTCGCCTACTGGAATCAGCTCGCTGGCCAGAGCTCCGCCGTCGATGGACCGCCGCGCTAATATGCGTGCTACCGCTCCTGGAGGAAGGGATAAGAACGCCACGACAACGTTTGTTCGTCCTCATACCCATTTCCCCCTCTGAAGCTCTCTCTCTCTCGATTTCTTCATCAGAGCTAAAACCCTAGCTCGCCTCACTATCGAGCCGCGCCACCCTACTCTCTTCCAAGTAGCCATGGAGATGCCCCGTTCTCCGTAAATCCTCTGGGTGGAATCTTGCATCAAGGGGAGCACTGGAGAGGGTGAATCTTGTCATTCCTCTTTGCGGCAGTTCGTTGGAATCCTCGTCGGAGAGATCATCTCCGACCGCACCATTCCTCGTCAACACCACCACTGCAACCAAGGTGATCCACTGGTTATTCCAGTACCTTTTACTCTCTGTATTTCGCTCTTGTTCGTTCACACCACGAAGACCCGACACCGCCGCCGTTGTCCACCGTCGTTGACCATCCTCCGACGACCATTTGCTAGCGGTGCCACCACTCCTAGACTCCTCGCATCGTCCTCTTTCCTACAAGCCTAACCACAGCCCCGCGCGCGCACCAAATCGCTTGATCCACCATCGATCTGAGAAGATCAAGCTCCGATGACCTCATGCTCACATCACCCTCTGCCTAGTAAGCTAGTTTGACCTAGTCTTTGCATGCATGGTTGATGATGTGGCCACTAGCCCACAGGTCAGTGACCTTGGGTAGGCTTAGCCTTGGTACAAAAAGTTATTTTCTGTTTAAGAAATAAATAAAATGATATAAGCCCAAATTTAAATATTTCAGCAATGAAATAAAATCATTAAATCTTATTAAATCAATAACTTCTGTTTTATAATTCAGAAAAATATGTATAATATATAAAAATGTTTAGAAAAATAAAATCTATAACATTAATCCATTATAAAAATTGTTATGTTGGCAATTTAAATAATAATTATTTAATAAAGATTTAATAAGTATTAATACTTTGAAAATTCATATTTTAATATTGCTAAATCTTAAAAATATAAATAAAATACCCAAAAATCTTAGAAAGATAAGAACTATAATTTAAAACTATAATCATGCATTATTATTTCACTTAATTAAATATTGATTATTTATTAAGTAGTTATAAAGTAATAAATCTTATAAATATCATATATTATTATCTATAAATCACAAAAATAAATGTAATATACCAAAATGTTCACAAAAATAAATGTAATATACCAAAATGTTCACAAAAATAATACCTACATGTTAAAAATATAATAATCCACTTTTGAGGTAAATAAAAAATTATAACACCTTAGCAACTTGAATTTAAACCTATTTCCTTAGTTATTAATTTATATAAGGGTAAATAAAATTTGTTAATATTTCTAAAATTAGTCAATTTAGTCTAATAAATAGTATTAGTCTTGAATATTAATAATATGAAGTCATAATGGTTTAAAACATTATAAATACCAGTTTATTGAATTATCCTCAAGCATTAGTGTAGATTATTTTCTCAAAAGGTCCTGAACAATTATAAAATTCCCAAGAATGATTTGTGGCTAAATCTAGTCTTTTCCATATACTTCAACCACAGATTACAAAACCATCACAACACTATAGTGAATCCATAAGTAGTTAAGTAATATTATTTCTTTGTTTATAAACTATAACCACTCATTTATAAAAAATTAAATGATACTATTCCATTATAAAATTAAGAAACCACTACACCAAGTAAAATGATAACCATTCTTAAGTAACCCTAAGGAAACATTACCAGGTACACAATGTACAAATATCATAGGCATTACACTTCCAAACCATCTATGTTTTTAAAGTTAACTTTAGTCTCAAGGCTTATAAACATTATGTCTAATAAACTACATATGTTTTTATAGTTAACTTTGGTCTATTCCAATTAAGACATAAAGCATATCAAGTCCAAAGTATTCAAATAAGCAAAAACAACCTTGATCACATTGATTAACCACAAAGATTGTTTAGACCTTAGAAAAGGAATCTTTTCTTCAAATGTTATTCTTTTTGCCACTTCAAACAACAACTCTTATATAGGCAATCTTAAGTAGCATTTCACATTTATGTGTGTCTCATTGTTTTATAATATTGTAATTACATGTTGTTTCACACACACTCACCAGCCTTAATAAGAAGCACAAGTATAAAACTTATCAAAAAGGGACAACACATTTTAAAGTAACCATTTCCGGTATCCAAAACCTAGAACAACGTTATTTCCGGGATTCATGTTTATAGAGTGCGTCACACTACTTATGCATAAGAACATATTGCTTCTTTAAACATTAGTCCTTATCGGACCAATGATGCCGGTTCAGATATTGGATCTTATATTGACTTGAAGACCGTGAGTGCATAATATTGCAATCACAAAAGGCAAGTTCACACTTTCTCATGTCCTTTGATTATTTTCTGTAAAGTATTTTACAAATCAAGTGTGTCATCACCTGCATTTGAAAAAGGTCCGAAAACACTATTTTCATAATAATGTGATTATAGGTTATTTGCCATGAGCTAATAACCTACTATAAGTTTTGGTGGTAAAGGAACATATTATCTAGGACTTAACAACAAATGTCGCCAGTGATTCTTGCGCCGTATATCACGCGTTAACCATGGGATTTGGAATGGGATGGAGAAGTCAGTTGTATCTTCTTCCTCTCGCATGTAGCCGAATGTGCAGGTCGTGGCTGTTATCCTCGTAGCATGCATATTAATTGGTAATTCGTAGAGGATATGCAGCATATGGGTGGGAACCCTCAACGTCCCACGATAGTTCTGGCATCTAACGGTCTGTACAAACCATTGTCGTAATCCAATACGTGGGCATGGTGTACACCAAGGAGGCATGTGAGGTCACGAAAACTTGCATTGCCTACGACCTACGGTCTGTGGCGGTAGTTATAGTGCATCAAACACTCTTTTTATAGTGAACTTGCTGAGTACGCTCGTACTCAAAGTATATTCTTAACCCTTGCTAGATTCTGAAGCCATTAAGACGACGTCTACATCAAGTTATACTCCAGGAATCTTCAACCAAAGCTAAAGCTCTTCAACAAAGACAAGGAAGTCAACATATACATTAACTCAAGTGAAGACGAAGTTACTGATTAAATAGGAATATACTCTCTAGCCAAAGAACCTATTTTTGTCGTGGGTTGCAATAGCAGCAATGCCAACCCCTTAGTTAAAATACTAGTCTTAAAAGTATAATAGTTGTTGCATTATTTATCTTTGATTCTTATTTGTAAGAAGTTATTTCTCTCTCTTTAACCTAGAGTGTTCTCTGGATCTTGTGTATAGAGTGAGTTGTAACCTTTAGCCATGTATGGGACCCGTTGTGTTTCTGTTGTACCACTCTGAGGGATGTAATACTAGTGAACGGTGTTTCATTGGTATTATATCAACGACTATAGTGTACTACATCATGCAGTGGTATGATGGGTCACCACAATTATTATCTTTGTGAGTTGTTTCAAATAAGTCGATTGGTGTTGGAAAAGAGTAGGAAGCTTCATGCTTAAGTGGTACAAAAGGGAGCTTGTTTTGACTGTGGCTTAGACTTTATCATGTCATGTTAGATGTTTATTTGACCTTATGCTTAGTGATTATTGTTGTAGCATGACTCGTTCCAAATAATTGAGATTGCTTAATGTGCCTTGAAAGAATCATACGTTGTTTTAGCATACAAAAGCATAATATTGAGGTATTCTCCTTTGATGCTTTTTTTGGGTGTACTTGGCACATGCTTACACCATGTTATGACTATGAACCAGTCACCCAAGCCTCTATGATCATTTAGTTTTTGACATGTTTTGTTGCTCTGTATGATTATGGCCATTGTTGCTCTCTTAGTTGGTTGCTCCCAGTCTTTTGCTAGCCTCCACTTGTACCGAGTAAGCTATACTCATGCATCCAACTCCCAAGAAACCAAGTTATTCCAAAGAGTCCACTATAAATTCCTATGCATGGTGTGTTACACCATTCCAAGTATATTCATGTTTTTATCTATCTTCCAAATTAAATTTGTTATGTGAAAACTAGTGATTAAAGCTCTCACAAACTTGATGGCACACTTTATTTTTCTTGCCCCTAATAAACTTGAACCATTGTGTCATCTATGTTGTATATGCTTGCACTTACAAGTTGGGAATTAGCAGAACCGTGCTGTCACGAGGAACACTTTTAACACCTGTACATATTACCCAGTTGATATCATGCTCTTTTGTTTATGGATGTCGGTGGTGTTAAATAAAAGGGGAGCTTGTAAGTCCATGGAGTTATGTATATGTGTTAGAGAAATGCCTGGGCCGCTAACCTAAGCAATGCCTAATCATGGTGGAAACTTGCAGCATAACCATACTGAGCAATCTATGAAGCTTTCTTCTTATAAAAAAATGAGAGATAGAAAAAGAGAAGAGAAAAAGAAAAAAAAGAGGAAAGAAGATAAAAAAGCACCATTTTCCCATGGTAAATAAGAAGATTGCTGAGATGCTCATTGTCTGTTGCCTTGTCATTTTGATATGGGATAGCTCCTGTATCATGGGGCAAGGGGTACCCCGTTGGCGGTTCTCTATGATACACATATACTTACAATGGCAAGAACTTACCGGTAACTAAAGTTGAGTAGCATGAGGAACGGCCCTTGTACTCAAGGGACATGAGATTGCCAACTTATACTTTGTCAAGCATATACTTTATATTTGTTTCACTTTAACCTTAACCACTTCAAGATGCTTATGATAGGGGAAATGAGAGCTGAAATCTAATAAGTACCATAATTTTTGGAAGCTCTTTATGAAATTTGAAATCCCTCCTTCCCTCTGTGAAGGGCCTTTCTTCCTACGTTTATATTGAGTCTCCACCTTCTATCTTTATGCACCAATTAAGAGAGCATAGTTGTCATTCTTAGTTCTATGTGCATTGTCCCAAAACTTATTGATTGATTCATAATGTTGATATTGCTTGTTCTTGAACTATTTGAATCTAGTCACCCTTATGAACTTTGAAGGTGTCCTATGCATTTATGTTTTGCTACTCCATGAGGGACAAGCTGAATACCACTCTTGCTATGTTTTCTATATGTGAAACAAACAAACGTCTTTAAATGCATTGTTATTCATGATCTTTTGTTTGTGTTACCTTTCATGTTACAACATAGTTGCTATGTCTTATTGTTAGAACTACATCTTTAATGCTCATGTTTAGAGTACTTTGATCCCAGCTTTCAATTCTTTGCAAATGGTTTGATCAAAATTGTGATAGCATGTCACCTCAAAAATTATTATTTTTATCACTTACCTACTCGAGGACGAGCAGGAGTTAAGCTTGGGGATGCTTGATACGTCGTAAACATATCTATAATTTTTGATGATCCATGCTTGTTTAGTATCAACTTTGCTATGTTTTGTCTACACTTTGAGGTATTTTTATACATTTATGGGACTAACCTATTAACAAGATGCCGTAGTTCCAGTTGCCTATTTTCTGCTGTTTTTGGTTCCAGAAAAGCCAGAAAATAAATATTCTCGGAATTGAACGAAACAAAATCCAAAGTTACTATTTTCCCGACATGACACGAAGCCCGAAGGAGAGACGGAGGAGGGCACTAGGGCAGCCACACCATACCGTAGCACGACCCCATGGTGTAGGCCCCCTGGCCCTCCACCGACCTTGCCCTTTCGCCTAATTATACGTCTTCCCGAGACATAACCCTAAGTCGGACGAGATCTCCACAAAAAGTTCCGCAGCACCGCCGCCACCAAAGGGGAGATTCGAGGGACAGAAGTCTCTATTCCGGCACCCTGTCGGGACGAGGAATTGCCCCTGGAGCCATCTCCATCGATCTCCATCACCATCTCCATCGCTGTTGCTGATTCCCATGATGAGGAGGGAGTAGTTCTTCCTCAAGGCTAAGGGATCTACCGGTAGCTATGTGTTCATCTCTCTCTATGCGTGATCTTATTATCGTCATGAGCTTTGTAATCAAGTAGATCTACTCTGCTACTCAAGTGCTTTAATTAATCTCCGGTTATCCCCACGTGTGTGAAGGTGATAGTCTGCACACCGTGTGGAACTTAGGCTAAAGATTACATAAATACTTATCATGATTTATATTTTGAGTTGGTTGTCTCTATGAAATTGTGGTGTTTGTTGGAACCACCTAGCGCTCAAGGTGATAGTGTGGGGTTATCTAGATGGGGAATGCCAACTTTGAGGTGTGCTGTTATAGCCCTACCGTGGATTAGAGTTGTCCAACCGGAGAGTAGTTCAGAGTAGTATCATGAAGAGAAGATATTTATATGAGAGTGTTCACTAGTGAAAGTATGATCCCTAGGCCTTGTTTTTAATCATTGAAACACCATTTACAACTAGATATGTTGCATGTTTGCTTTCCATCTTTATTCAGATTTCCTTTAGTCTCTTCCTCCCGTCAAGCTCTTTTCTGGCACCGCTGTATTATAATCATCCATATCACTTGTATTTCACTATCTCTTCGCCAAACTAGTGCACCTATACACCTGACAAGTGTATTGGGTGTGTTGGGGACACAAGAGACTTCTTGTATCTTGATTGCAGGGTTGCTTGAGAGGGATACCTTTGACCACTTCCTCCCTGAGTTTGATAAACCTTGGTAATCCACTTAAGGGAAACTTGCTGCTGTTATACAAACCTCTGCACTTGGAGGCCCAAGACTATCTACAAGAATAGAAGCGTGCGTAGATATCAGTGTCTGACTTTGTGGGAGCTTGATCCCGACCATTTTTCGCCGATAAAGATGTGAATGTCCTCGATTGAAACAATGGAACATCAAGTGGGGTTCGTCTTTGCCGAGATCTAGAACTCGTCCGGAGGGACGATTGGAATGTTGTCGAAGAAGATATCACGACCAATGGCTATAGTTTCATCGATTCCCGCAAAGAGATTGGGCCTTGCCCGGTGTAGATCTAGAAGCGCCTCTTGCCCCACGGTTAGCGCCAACTGTCGTGGTATTGCCAATGAGTACACAATGGAGGGATCATCACAGAGGGTATTTAGAGAGGTGGGGGAAGGCGATGAGTTGACGGGTAAGAGGTAACACAGATTACCTAGGTTTAGTGTATTGGTTCGTAGCATGGAAAACAAAACTTTTCTATCGCATGAACACACATAAGCCAAGATCTAATCTACGAGACCGGTTCAATGAGTTGATAGAGTACTAACCCTCGAAGATTCAAAGCGTTTAACAATATCAGATTCTCGTGGTTGATATAGTCGTTCACTTGCCGATCTCAAGATCGCGAAGACGATCCTTCCGTCGCCACATTCCGATAGTGCTCCCACAGTCGGTCACACGTTCGGTACTCGATGAAGACCTTCCTCTCCCTTGTTCTAGCAGGTAGCGGAGGTTGTAGATCTCTCAATTCCAGTAGCACGACGACGTGGTGGTGAAATGGAGGAGTATGGTGGAGTAGAGAGGTTCTTGGCAACTGGGGTTTAGAGGACAAGGAGTGTAGGTGGCCGGTGGCTAGGGGGCTAGGCACCGGCGGCGACTTGAGAGGGGGCAGCAGGCCTGGGGTTTGGGGGTTGGAGGGCAGGGGGCGCTCGTACCCCTCCTTTTATGGGAGGGAGAGGCAGCAAGGGAGAGGGGATTCCTCCCCCAACTCCTATTCCTTGGCCGGCGACAAGGAGGGAGAGGAAACCTTACTCCACTTGGTTTCCTCCTCTCCCTCCACTTGGTTTAACTTTCAATCTTGGGATTTGACTTTTCAAATGGGAGTTTGTCTATTCAAACTAGAATTTGATTATTTCACTTCCCTTTTCCCAACCAAATGACCTAGTACATGATGCAACCATTCCATATTGGTATGACACATTCATGTACCCTTCCCTCTCCAGAGTGGTGGACCTTCTAGACCCTTACAGAACATTCCTGTGAAAGCACCGAAAACATTTCCCAACCCCGGAATAGGACTTTCCTTATATGAATCTTATTCTCCAGACCATTCCAGATCTCCTCATGATGTCCTAGAGCTAACCAGAGACTCCGAACACATTCGGTATCCAACTTATTACACATCTACTAAACATCATTGAATCCTTAAGTGTGTCTCCCTACGATTCGTGAACTATGCTGACATGATCGAGACACTTCTCCGATCAATAACCAATAGAGGAATCTATAAATTCATATGGCTCCCACATATTTCTATGATTACTTTGTGATCGAATGAACCATTTACATACGATACCAATTTCCCTTTGTCTCGCGATACTTTACTTATCCAAGGTTTGATTGTGGGTATCTCTGCATACCTAGTTCAACCTCGTTACCGATAAGTACTCTTTACTCGTTCCATGATATGTGATCCCTTGTGATCTAGTCACATGCTTGCAAGACAATTGGATGAAATTCCACCAAGAGGGCCTAGAGTATATCAATCCGTCATATGGATGGACAAATCCTACTCTTGATCCATGTGCCTCAACACACACTTTCAGAATACTCAATGCCACCTTTATAACCACCCAGTTATGAAGTGGTGTTTGATGTCATCAAAGCATCCATCCGGTGATGGTGATTAACATGATCTCATGGTTGAAGGATTTAGGTTACTATGTATTCGAAAGCTTATAGAAAATGAACTATTGAATGACTTGACATTATGCTACGCTTAACTATAGGAGTGTGTCCTTCACATCATTCTCCTAATGATATGATCTTGTTATTAATAACATCCAATGTTCATGGTTAGGAAACCATAATCATCAATTAATCAACAAGCTAGTATTACAAGAGGCTTACTAGGGACTCTTACATGTGTACAAATCACACAAGTATTAATGTTTCCGGTTAATACAATTATAGCATGGTATGTAAACATTTATCATAAACACAAAGATATAATAATAACTACTTTTATTATTGCCTCTTGGGCATATCTCCAACAGTCTCCCACTTGCACTAGAGTCAATAATCTAGATTACATGGTAATATACCTAACACCCATGGTGTTCTGGTGTTGGTCATGTTTTGCCCTAGGGAGAGGTTTAGTCAACGGATCTGCCACATTCAGATCTGTGTGTACTTTGCAAATGTTTATGTCACCATCTTGGACATGCTCACGAATAGCATGAAAATGTAGCTTGATATGCTTCAGCTTCTTATGTGACCTTGGCTCATACGCATTGGTTATGGCACCCATGTTATCACAATAGATATCCATTGGGTCCAACGCATTAGGAACCACACCAAGCTCCATAATGAACTCCTTCATCCATATCGCCTCTTGTGAAGCCTTCGAAGCAGCTATGTATTCAAATTCAGTTGAAGATCTCGCCATAACACTTTGCTTAGCACTCCTCCAGCTCACCGTTGCACCATTTGAAGTAAATACGTATCCAGATTGTGATTTAGAATCATCCGGATCGATGTTCCGACTAGCATCGGTGTAACCGTTTATAACGAGTTGTTCTTCACCTCCATAAGAAAGAACCATATCCTTAGTTCTTCTCAAGTACTTTAGGATATTTTTGACCGCTATCCAGTGATCTACTCCTAGATCACTTTGTTATCTGCTAGTCAAACTAACATCGTATGCAATATCCGGTCTCGTACACAACATGGCATACATGATAGATCCTATGGCTGAGGCATAGGGAGTCTTACTCATCCTCTCTATCTTTTGACGTAGCTGGACTTTGAGTTTTACTCAAGGTCGTATCTGGCAACATGGGCAAGAACCCTTTCTTGCTATCTTCCATGCAAAACCTCTTTAGAACCTTGTCCAAATATGTACTTTGTGAAAGCTCTATTAAGCGTCTTGATATATCTCTATAAATCTCAATGCCTAATATGTATGCAACTTTGCCAAGATCCTTCATTGAAAAACTATTATTCAAGTAGTCTTTGACACTTTTAAGAAGTTCTATATCATTCCTAATCAACAATATGTCATCTACATATAGTACTAGGAATGCTACAAAGCTCCCACTCACTTTCTTGTAAATACAAGCTTCTCCATAAGTTTGTATAAATCCAAAAAATTTGATCACCTTATCAAAATATTGATTCCAACTTCGGGATGCTTGCTTCAATCCATAAATGGATCATTGAAGTTTGCATACCTTCTTAGCATATTTAGGATCGAGAAAACCTTTGGGTTGTACCATATACAACTCTTCATCAATGTCACCATTGACGAACGCCGTTTTGACATCCATTTGCCATATCTCATAATCATAATATGCACCGATTGCTAACAAAATCCTCACAGACTTTAGCTTTGCTACCGGTGAGAAAGTCTCATCGTATTCAACTCCTTGAATTTGTCGGAACCCTTACGCAACAATTCAATCTTTATAGACGGTTACATTACCATTAACATTTGTTTTCTTCTTGAAAATCCATTTGTTCTCAACAGCCTTGCGACCATCCAGTAAGTCCACCAAGGTCCACACTTGGTTTTTGTACATGGATCCAATCTCGGATTTCATGGATTCTTGCCATCTATTGGAGTCAGGGCTCATCATTGCTTCCTCATATGTCGCATGGTCATCGGTGTTATCCACAAACATGACACTCATAACAGGATCATACCAATTAGGAGTGGTACGAGTCCTTGTTGACCTGCGAGGTTCAGTAGTAACTTCGTAAGAAGTTTCATGATCATTATTATTAGCTTCCTCTCTTATTGGTGCAGGCGCCATAGGAACATCTTTCGGTGCTGCGCTACTCTCAAATCCGAGAGAAGGTTCGACAACCTCGTCGAGTTCTAGTTTCCTTCCAGTCACTTCTTTCGAGAGAAACTCCTTCTCGAGAAGGATCCATTCTTGGCAACGAAGATTTTTCCTTCGGGTCTATGATAGAAGGTATACCCAATAGTATACTTTGGGTATCCTACGAAGATGCATTTTTCCGCTTTGGGTTCAAGCTTGTCGAGCTGTATATTCTTTACATAAGCTTCGCAACCCCAAACTTTAAGGAACAACAACTTAGTTTTCTTACCAAACCATAATTCATACGGTGTCGTCTCAACGGATTTAGATGGTGCCCTATTTAAAGTGAATGCGGCTGTTTCTAATGCATAACCCTAAAATGATAACGATAAATCTGTAAGAGACATCATAGACCGAACCATATCTAAGAGAGTTCGATTACGACGTTCGGACACGCCATTACGTTGTGGTGTTTCGGCGGTGTCAATTGTGAAAGTATTTCGCATTTCTTCAAATGCTCGCCAAACTCGTAACTTAGATACTCACCTCCACGATTAGATCGCAGAAATTTAATCTTCCTGTTACATTAATTCTCTACTTCACTTTGAAATTCCTTAAACTTCTCGAAAGACTTATGTTTTATGAAATAGATATACCCGTATCTACTCAAGTCTTCTGTGAAAGTGAGAACATAATGATAACCACCGCACGATGCTACACTCATCGGGCCATACACATTGGTATGCATGATTTCCAATAAGTCCGTAGTTCGCTCCATTATACCAGAGAGTGGAATCTTAGTCATTTTCCCATCAGACATGCTTCGCATCTTTCAAGTGATTCAAGAAGTCCATCAGAATGGAGTTTCTTCATACGCTTCAATCTAATGTGACCAAGACGACAATGCCACATGTATGTAGAATTATCATTCAATTTCAAACATTTAGCATCTATATTATGAACATGTGTATCACTACTATCGAGATTCAACAAGAATAGATCATCTATCATAGGCGCATGACCATAAAATATTTTACTCATATAAATCGAACAACCATTATTCTCGAACTTAAACAATTAACCGTCTCACAATAAACAAGATCTAGATATAATGTTCATGCTTAACGCAGGTACCAAATAAAAATTATTTAAGTATAAAACTAATCCCGATGGTAGATGAAGAGGGAGCGTGCCGACAATGATTACATCAACCTTGGATCTATTTCCAATGCGCATCGTCACCTCATCTCTCGCTAGTCTCCGTTTATTCTGTAGCACCTGTTTCGAGTTACAAATATGAGCAACCGAACCATTGTCAAAAACCCAGGAACTACTACGATTACTCGTAAGATACACATCAATAACATGTATATCCGATATACCTTTCTTCTTCATGTTGCCGTTCTTCAGATCTGCCAGCTTGGGGCAATTCCGCTTCCAGTGATTTTATCCCTTATAGTAAAAGCACTCAGTATCAGGCTTAGGACCAGCCTTGGTCTTCTTTGCAGGCGCGGCAACTTTCTTGCCTCCCTTCTTGAAGTACCTTTCTTGTTAGGCTTGCCTTGCTTATTGAAATTGGTGGTCTTATTGACCATCAACACTTGGTGCTTTTCCTTGATCTCCACCTCCGCAGACTTCAACATAGAGAAGAGCTCTGGTAACAACTTATCCATGCGCTGCATGTTGTAGTTCATCACAAAGTTCTTGTAACTAGGTGGTAGTGATTGGAGGACACAGTGAATCCCCAATGCATTAGGAATCATTATACCCAAGCTTTGGAGTTTGTTGGCGTGCCCAGACATTTTGAGCACGTGCTCACTAACGGATCTTCCCTCTTCCATCTTACAGTTAAAGAACTTTTTAGAAGATTCATAACTCTCAACTATCGTGTGAGCCTCAAATATCATTTTGAGTTCACGGACAATATCATGTGGGTCAAAGTTCTCAAACCTTTTCTGAAGCTCCAATTCCAAACCATACAAGATAGCACACTGAACTATGGAGTATTAATTCTTCCGAGCGAAGAAAACATGCTTCACCTCAGAGGTAGCACTAGATGCAGGTGGGTCACCCAGCGGTGCATCCAACATAGAGGTCAACTGACCAGCATTGAGCACAATCCTCAAATTGTGGAACCAACCATTGTTTATCAATTTTTCTTCCTCTAGGAACGCATTAAAATTTATGGTAGGGGCCGCCATGATCTACAACATATTTACAAAACTTTAGACTGAGTTTATAACAAATTTGAGTTCATATTTAATACTTAAATTAAATAGGTGAAATCCCACTCAAAACAATATCCCTAATATTGTTTTTGTGATCACACGAACCAAATCCACTACATCAAGTCCGATCATCACAAGAGATGATGTACTTTGAAAGGCGAACAATCAACATGTTCATCATATCATCTATATGAGTCATGATTTACCTTTCGGTATTTTGTGTTCCGAGACCATGTCTGTATATGTTAGGCTCGTCAAGGTTAACCTTAGTATCCGCATGAGCAAATTTAGCATGCTCCCATTGTATGCACACGTAGAATCTATCACACCTGATCATCACGTGGTGCTTCGAAACGACGGGTCTTAGCAATGGTGCCTACTAAGGACGAACACTTTATTACTTGATATTTAGTGAGAGGGATCATCTTATAATGCTATCGTCGTGATCTAAGCAATACAAGATGCATAAAAGGATTAACATCACAAGCAATTGATAATATGTGATATGATATGGCCTTTCTTCTTGTGCCTTCGATCTCCATCTCCAAGCACGAACATGATCTCCATCATCACCAGCGTGGCGTCAAGGTCAATGGCGCCACTCCATGGTTGTCGTCCACCAGTATAAACTATTACAACTACTTTGAATAATAGACACGCAGGTCTTAAACAAAATTTAAAGACAACCATAAGGATCATGTCGGTTGCCAAATTACAATAAGGATCATTGCATACATCATATATAATCACAATCATGGCCATATCACATCATAGCACACACCTACAAAACAAAGTTAGACGCCTCTCATTTTCTTTGCATGTTTTACGTGGTTTGGGGCTTTCAATAAGTGTAGTTCTAACTTACGAACAAGAACCACAATGTTGATACTAGTATTGTCAATCACCCATTGTAAATTGAACCTTCACTATGTTGGGAGAAACATGCACCCACAAAGCCACTTATGCAATACAAGTTGCATGTAAAGCGTGGAGCAAGTCTCATGAACGATGTCATGTACGGTTAGCCTGGGATGCTTCATCCCACCATCCCGCAAGATGCAAAGTACACAAAAAAAGCAATCGACAACAAAAGCATCAACACCCATAATAACCATTGTGTTCTACTCGTGTAACAGATCTATGCATAGACACGGCTCTGATACCACTGTAGGGGTTCGTAGCATGGAAAAATAAAAAAAATCTATTGCATGAACACACACAAGCCAAGATCTAATCTACGACATCGGTGCAACGAGTTGATAGAGTACTAACCCTTGAAGATTCAAAGCGTTTAACGATATCGGATTCTCGTGGTTGATGTAGTCGTTCACTTGCCGGTCTCAAGATCGCAAAGACGATCCTTTCGGCGCCGCATTCTGGCAGTGCTCCCGCAGTCGGTCACACGTTCGGTACTCAATGAAGACCTTCCTCTCCCTTGTTCCAGCAGGCAGCATAGGTTGTAGATCCCCTCTCAATTCCAGCAGCATGACAACGTGGTGGTTAAACGGAGGAGTACATCCCGCAGGGCTTCGCCTAAGCCAGAGAGAGTATGGTGGAGCAGAGAGATCCTTGGCAACTAGGGTTTAGATGCCAAGGGGTGGAGGTTGCCGGAGGCTAGGGGCTAGGCGGCGTCGAGGACTTGTAGGAGGTCTAGGGAGGCGGCGACTTGAGAGGGGGGCAACCGGCCTAGGGTTTTGGGGTTGGAGGGCAAGGGGCGCCCCTACCCCTCCTTTTATGGAAGGGAGAGGCGGCAAGGGGGAGGGAGTCCTCCCAACTCCTCTTCCTTTGTCATCGACAAGGAGGGAGGGGAAACCTTCCTCCACTAGGTTTCCTCCTCTCCCTCTACTTGGTTTGACTTTCAATGTTGGGATTTAACTTTTCAAATTGGAGTTTGACTATTCAAACTAGAATTTGATTATTTCACTTTGCTTTGCCCAGCCAAGTGACCTAGGACATGATGCAACCATTCCATATTGGTATGACACATTCATGTACCCTTCCCTCTCTGGAGTGGTGGACCTTCTAGACCCTTCTAGATGATTCCGGTGAAAACATCGAAAACATTTCCAAACCCCGGAATAGGACTTTCCTTATATGAATCTTATTCCCCGGACCATTCCAGATCTCCTCGTGATGTCCTGGATCCAATCTGAGACACCGAACAATATTCGGTCTCCAACTCATTACACATCTACTAAACAACAACGAATCCTTAAGTGTGCCACCCTACGGTTGTGAACTATGCAGACAAGATCGAGACACTTCTCCGATCAATAACCAATAGAGGAATCTAGAAATTCATATGACTCTCACATATTTCTACGATTATTTCGTGATCTAATGAACCATTTACATATGATACCAATTTCCCTTTGTCTCGCGATACTTTACTTATCTGAGGTTTGATCGTTGGTATCTCTGAATACCTAGTTCAACCTTGTTACTAATAAGTACTCTTTACTCGTTTCGTGATATGTGATCCCTTGTGATCTAGTCACATGCTTGCAAGCCAATTGGATGACATTCCACCGAGAGGGCCTAGAGTATATATATCCGTCATATGGATGGACAAATCCCACTCTTGATCCATGTGCCTCAACACATACTTTTAGAATACTTAATGCCACCTTTATAACCACCCAGTTACGAAGTGGTGTTTGATGTCATCAAAGAATCCATCAACATGATCTCAAGGTCAAAGGATTTAGGTTACTATGTATTTGAAAGCTTATAGCAAACGAACTATTGAATGACTTGATCTTATGCTACGTTTAACTATAGGAGTGTGTCCATCACATCATTCTCCTAATGATATGATCTTGTTATTAATAACATCTAATGTTCATGGTTAGGAAACCATAATCATCAATTAATCAACAAGCTAGTATTACAAGTGGCTTACTAGGGACTCTTACATGTTTACAAATCACACAAGTATTAATGTTTCCGGTTAATACAATTATAGCATGGTATGTAAACATTTATCATAAACACAAAGATATAATAATAACTACTTTTATTATTGCCTCTTGGGCATATCTCCAACAGTCTCCCACTTGCAGTAGAGTCAATAATCTAGATTACATGGTAATATACCTAACACCCATGGTGTTCTGGTGTTGGTCATGTTTTGCCCTAGGGAGAGGTTTAGTCAACGGATCTGCCACATTCAGATATGTGTGTACTTTGCAAATCTTTATGTCACATCTTGGACATGCTCATGAATAGCATGAAAATGTAGCTTGATATGCTTCAGCTTCTTATGTGACTTTGGCTCCTACGCATTGATTATGGCACCCATGTCATCACAGTAGATAGCCATTGGGTCCATCGCATTAGGAACCACACCAAGCTCCATAATGAACTCCTTCATCCATATCGCCTCGTGTGAAGCCTTCGAAGCAGCTATGTATTCCAATTCAGTTGAAGATCTCGCCATAACACTTTGCTTAGCACTCCTCCAGCTCACCGTTGCACCATTCAAAGTAAATACGTATCCAGATTGTGATTTAGAATCATCCGGATCGGTGTTACAACTAGCATCGGTGTAACCGTTTACAACGAGTTGTTCTTTACCTCCATAAGAAAGAACCATATCCTTAGTTCTTCTCAAGTAGTTTAGGATATTTTTGACCGCTATCTAGTGATCTACTCCTAGATCACTTTGTTATCTGCTAGTCAAACTAACATCATATGCAATATCCGGTCTCGTACATAGCATGACATACATGATAGATCATATGGCTGAGGCATAGTGAGTCTTACTCATCCTCTCTCTATCTTTTGACGTAGCTAGACTTTGAGTTCTACTCAAGGTCGTATTTGGCAACATGGGCAAGAACCCTTTCTTGCTATCTTCCATTCCAAACCTCTTTAGAACCTTGTCCAAATATGTACTTTGTGAAAGTGTTATTAAGCGTCTTGATATATCTCTATAAATCTTAATGCCTAATATGTATGAAACTTTGCCAAGATCCTTCATTGAAAAACTATTATTCAAGTAGTCTTTAACACTTTTAAGAAGTTCTATATCATTCCTAATCAACAATATGTCATCTACATATAGTACTAGGAATGCTAAGGAGCTCCCACTCACTTTCTTGTAAATACAAGCTTCTCCATAAGTTTGTATAAATCCAAAACTTTTGATCACCTTATCAAAATATTGATTCCAACTTCGGGATGCTTGCTTCAATCCATAAATGGATGATTGAAGTTTGTATACCTTGTTAGCATCTTTAGGATCGACAAAACCTTTGGGTTGTACCATATACAACTCTTCATCAATGTCACCATTGACGAACGCCGTTTTGACATCCATTTGCCATATCTCATAATCGTAATATGCAGCGATTGCTAACAAAATCCTCACAGACTTTAGCTTTGCTACCGGTGAGAAAGTCTCATCATAGTCAACTCCTTGAATTTGTCGGAACCCTTTCGCGACAAGTCAATCTTTATAGACGGTTACATTACCATTAACATTTGTTTTCTTCTTGAAAATCTATTTGTTCTAGACAGCCTTGCGGCCATCCGGTAAGTCCACCAAGGTCCACACTTGGTTTTTGTACATGGATCCAATCTCGGATTTCATGGCTTCTTGCCATCTATTGGAATCTGGGCTCATCATTGCTTCCTCATATGTCGCAGGGTCATCGGTGTTATCCACCAACATGACACTCATAACAGGATCATACCAATTAGGAGTGGTACGAGTCCTTGTTGACCTGCGAGGTTCAGTAGTAACTTCGTTCGAAGTTTCATGATCATTATTATTAGCTTCCTCTCTTATTGGTGTAGGCGCCACAGGAACATCTTTCGATGCTGCGCTACTCTCAAATCTGAGAGAAGGTTTGACAACCTCGTCGAGTTCTACTTTCCTTCCAGTCACTTCTTTCGAGAGAAACTCCTTCTCGAGAAGGATCCATTCTTGGCAACGAAGATTTTTCCTTCGGGTCTATGATAGAAGGTATACCTAATAGTTTACTTTGGGTATCCTATGAAGAAGCATTTTTCCGCTTTGGGTTCAAGCTTGTCGGGCTGTATATTCTTTACATAAGCTTCGCAACCCCAAACTTTAAGGAACAACAACTTAGTTTTCTTACCAAACCATAATTCATACGGTATCGTCTCAACGGATTTAGTGGTGCCCTATTTAAATTGAATGCGGTTGTTTCTAATGCACAACCCTAAAGTGATAACGATAAATCTATAAGTGACATCATAGACCGAACCATATCTAAGAGAGTTCGATTACGACGTTCGGACACACCATTACGTTGTGGTGTTCCGGCAGTGTCAATTGTGAAAGTATTTTGCATTTCTTCAAATGCTCGCCAAACTCGTAACTTAGATACTCACCTCCACGATCAGATCGCAGAAATTTAATCTTCTTGTTACATTAATTCTCTACTTCACTTTGAAATTCCTTAAACTTCTCGAAAGACTTATGTTTTATGAAATAGATATACCCATATCTACTCAAGTCTTCTGTGAAAGTGATAACATAACGACAACCACCGCACGATGCTACACTCATCGGGCCATACACATCGGTATGTATGATTTCGAATAAGTCCGTAGTTCGCTCCATTATACCAGAGAATGGAGTCTTAGTCATTTTCCCATCAGACATGCTTCGCATCTTTCAAGTGATTCAAGAAGTCCATCATAATGGAGTTTCTTCATACGCTTCACTCCAATGTGACCAAGACGACAGTGCCACATGTATGTAGAATTATCATTCATTTCAAACATTTAGCATCTATATTTTGAACATATGTAGCACTACTATCGAGATTCAACAAGAATAGATCATCTATCATAGGCGCATGACCATAAAATATTTTACTCATATAAATCGAACAACCATTATTCTCGAACTTCAACAATTAACCGTCTCGCAATAAACAAGATCTAGATATAATGTTCATGCTTAACGCATGTACCAAATAAAAATTATTTAAGTATAAAACTAATCCCGATGGTAGATGAAGAGGGAGCGTGCCGACAATGATTACATCAACCTTGGATCCATTTCCAATGCGCATCGTCACCTCATCTCTCGCTAGTCTCCGTTTATTCTGTAGCACTTGTTTCGAGTTATAAATATGAGCAACCGAACCATTGTCAAAAACCCAGGAACTACTACGATTACTCGTAAGATACACATCAATAACATGTATATCCGATATACCTTTCTTCTTGATGTTGCTGTTCTTCAGATCTGCCAGCTTGGGGCAATTCCGCTTCTAGTGACCTTATCCCTTACAGTAAAAGCACTCAGTATCAGGCTTAGGACCAGCCTTGGTCTTCTTTGCAGGCGCGACAACTTTCTTGCCTCCCTTCTTGAAGTTACCTTTCTTCTTAGGCTTGCCTTACTTCTTGAAATTAGTGTTCTTATTGACCATCAACACTTGGTGCTTTTTCTTTATCTCCACCTCCGCAGACTTCAACATAGAGAAGAGCTCTGGTAACGACTTATCCATGCGCTGCATGTTGTAGTTCATCACAAAGTTCTTGTAACTAGGTGGTAGTGATTGGAGGATACTGTGAATCCCCAATGCATTAGGAATCATTATACCCAAGCTTTGGAGTTTGTTGGCATGCCCAGACATTTTGAGCACGTCCTCACTAACGGAGCTGCCCTCTTCCATCTTGCAGTTAAAGAACTTTTCAGAAACTTCATAACTCTCAACTGTCGCGTGAGCCTCAAATATCATTTTGAGTTCATGGACAATATCATGTGGGTCAAAGTTCTCAAACCTTTTCTAAAGCTCCGATTCCAAACCATACAAGATAGCACACTGAACTATGGAGTATTAATTCTTCCGAGCGAGGAAAACATTCTTCACCTCATCGGTAGCACCAGCTGCAGGTGGGTCACCCAGCTGTGCATCCAGCATAGAGGTCAACTGACCAGCATTGAGCACAATCCTCAAATTGTGGAACCAACCATTGTTTATCAACTTTTCTTTCTCTAGGAACGCATTAAAATTGATGGCAGGGGCCGCCATTATCTACAACATATTTACAAAAATTTAGACTGAGTTTATAACAAATTTGAATTAATATTTAATACTTAAATTAAATATGTGAAATCCCACTCAAAACAATATCCCTCGTATTATTTTTGTGATCACACGAACCAAATCCACTACATCAAGTCCGATCATCACAAGAGATGATGTACTTTGAAAGGCGAACAATCAACATGTTCATCATATCATCTATATGAGTCATGCTTTACCTTTCGATATTCCGTGTTCCGAGACCATGTCTGTATATGCTAGGCTCGTCAAGGTTAACCTTAGTATTCGCATGAGCAAATTTGGCTTGCTCCTATTGTATGCACACGTAGAATCTATCACACCTGATCATCACGTGGTGATTCGAAACGACGGGTCTGAGCAATGGTGCCTACTAAGGACCAACACTTTATTACTTGATATTTAGTGAGAGGGATCATCTTATAATGCTATCGTCGTGATCTAAGAATTACAATATGCATAAAAGGATTAACATCACATGCAATTGATAATATGTGATATGATATGGCCTTTCTTCTTGTGCCTTCGATCTCCATCTCCAAGCACGAACATGATCTCCATCATCACTGTGTGGCGTCAAGGTCAATGACGCCGCTCCATGGTTGTCGTCCACCAGTATAAACTATTACAACTACTTTGAATAAGAGACACGCAGGTCTTAAACAAAATTTAAAGACAACCATAAGGATCATGTCGGTTGCCAAATTACAATAAGGATCATTGCATACATCATATATAATCACAATCATGGCCATATCATATCATAGCACACACCTACAAAACAAAGTTAGACGCCTCTCATTTTATTTGCATGTTTTACGTGGTTTGGAGCTTTCAATAAGTGTAGTTCTAACTTACGAACAAGAACCACAATGTTGATACTAGTATTGTCAATCACCCGTTGTAAATTGAATCTTCACTATGTTGGGAGAAACATGCACCCACAAAGCCACTTATGCAATACAAGTTGCATGTAAAGCGTGGAGCAAGTCTCATGAACGATGTCATGTACGGTTAGCCCGGGCTGCTTCATCCCACCATCCCGCAAGATGCAAATTACGCAAAAAAGCAATCGACAACAAAAGCATCAACACCCATAATAACCATTGTGTTCTACTCGTGCAACAGATCTATGCATAGACACGGCTTTGATACCACTGTAGGGGTTCGTAGCATGGAAAAATAAAAAAATTCTATTGCATGAACACACACAAGCCAAGATCTAATCTACGAGATCGGTGCAACGAGTTGATAGAGTACTAACCCTTGAAGATTCAAAGCGTTTAACGAGATCCGATTCTCGTGGTTGATGTAGTCATTCACTTGCCGATCTCAAGATCGCGAAGACGATCCTTCCAGCGTCGCGTTCCGCCAGTGCTCCCGCAGTTGGTCACACGTTCGGTACTCAATGAAGACCTTCCTCTCCCTTGTTCCAGCAGGCAGCATAGGTTGTAGATCCCCTCTCAATTCCAGCAGCATGACAACATGGTGGTTAAATTGAGGAGTAGATCCCACAGGGCTTCGCCTAAGCCGGAGAGAGTATGGTGGAGTAGAGAGGTCCTTGGCAACTAGGGTTTAGAGGCCAAGGGGTGGAGGTGGACGGAGGCTAGGGGTCTAGGCGGCGGCGAGGACTTGGAGGAGGTCTAGGGAGGCGGCGACTCGAGAGGGGGGCAGCCGGCCTAGGGTTTTAGGGTTGGAGGGCAAGGGGCGCCCCTACCCCTCCTTTTATGGAAGGGAGAGGCGGCAAGGGGGAGGGGAGTCTTCCCAACTCCTCTTCCATTGTCGTCGGCAAGGAGGGAGGGGAAACCTTCCTCCACTAGGTTTCCTCCTCTCCCTCCACTTGGTTTGACTTTCAATGTTGGGATTTAACTTTTCAAATTGGAGTTTGACTATTCAAACTAGAATTTGATTATTTCACTTCGCTTTGCCCAGCCAAGTGACCTAGGACATGATGCAACCATTCCATATTGGTATGGCACATTCATGTACCATTCGCTCTCCGGAGTGGTGGACCTTCTAGACCCTTCTAGATGATTCCGGTGAAAACATCGAAAACATTTTCAAACCCCGGAATAGGACTTTCCTTATATGAATCTTATTCTCTGGACCATTCCAGATATCCTCGTGTTTTTCTGGATCCAATCTGAGAATCCGAAAAACATTCGGTCTCCAACTCATTACACATCTACTAAACAACATCGAATCCTTAAGTGTGCCTCCCTACGGTTTGTGAACTATGCAGACAAGATCGAGACACTTCTCCGATCAATAACCAATAGAGGAATCTAGAAATTCATATGACTCCCACATATTTCTATGATTACTTCGTGATCTAATGAACCATTTACATACGATACCAATTTCCCTTTGTCTCGCGATACTTTACTTATCTGAGGTTTGATCGTCGGTATCTCTGAATACCTAGTTCAACCTTGTTACCAATAAGTACTCTTTACTCGTTCCGTGATATGTGATCCCTTGTGCTTGCAAGCCAATTGGATGACATTCCACCGAGAGGGCCTAGAGTATATATATCCGTCAGATGGATGGACAAATCCCACTCTTGATCCATGTGCCTCAACACATACTTTTAGAATACTTAATGCCACCTTTATAACCACCCAGTTACGAAGTGGTGTTTGATGTCATCAAAGCATCCATTAACATGATCTCATGGTCAAAGTGTAGGGGTTCGTAGCATGGAAAACAAAAATTTTCTATCGCATACAAACAAACAAGCCAAGATCTATCTACTAGATTGTAGCAACGAGTCGATGGAATAACTCACCCTCGAAGATTCCAAAGTGTTTAACGAGAGCAGATTCTCGTGGGTGATGTAGTCGTACTCTTTCCGATCTCAAGATCGCGTAGACGATCCTTCCGGCGCCGCGTTCCCGCAGCGCTCCCGCAGTCGGTCACACGTTCGGTACTCGACGAAGACCTTCCTCTCCCTTGTTCTAGCAGGCAGCGGAGGTTGTAGCACTCTCCTCGTGATTCCGGCAGCACAACGGCGTGGTACCGGAGGTAGAGGGGAAATCCCGCAGGGCTTCGCCTTAAGCCGGTGCGAGTATGGTGGAGCTTATGAGAGAGGCTATTAGTGGTCTAGTAATTAGACACACCAATTAGAAGGCTCTAAACCAATTAGAAGGCTCTAAACCGAATAGCTCTAAACCGGGGTCTAGATCTAGGGTTTAGTTTAGAGGATAGGAAACTTGTGTTGTGTCTAGAGGAGGAGGCCCTGCCCCTCCTTTTATAGGTGGGAGGGCCGGCGCCATGGGGAGGAGTTCCTCCCCAACTCGGCCTAGGGAGGTGCGCCGGCCTAGGGGAGGAACCCTCCTCCAACTCGGCCTCCACCTCTCCTCCTCTTTCTCCACTTTCCGAAACTGGCAGTTTGACCGAAAACTGGCAGTTTGACTTTTCCAATTAGGATTTGAATTAACCCTTTATTTCGGACAGCGAGAACACTTAGTACATGATGAAATCATTCCAACATGCAATGACACATTCATGTACCCCTTCCCCCCCGGAGTGCCGGACATTCCGGAACCTTCTAGAATGTTCCCGATGAAAACACCGGAACCATTCCCCAACTCCGAAACGGAACTTTCCTTATATGAATCTTATTCTCCGGACCATTCCGGATCACCTCGTGATATCCCGGATCCCATCCGAGACTCCGAACAACATTCGGTCTCTTTCTCATAATACCATAACTACTCAAACAACGTCGAATCCTTAAGTGTGTCTCCCTACGGTTCGTGAATTATGCGGACATGATCGAGACACTTCTCCGAACAATAACCAATAGAGGAATCTGGAAATTCATATGGCTCCCACATATTTCTACGATTACTTTGCGATCGAATGAACCACTTACATACGATACCAATTTCCCTTTGTCTCACGATATGTTACTTATCCGAGGTTATGATCGTCGGTATCTCTGTATACCTAGTTCAACCTCGTTACTGACAAGTACTCTTTTCTCGTTCCCGTGATATGTGATCCCTTGTGACCAAGTCACATGCTTGCAAGCTAATTGGATGACATTTCACCGAGAGGGCCCAGAGAATATCTATCCGTCATGTGGATGGACAAATCCCACTCTTGATCCATGTGTTTCAACCAATACTTTCCGAACACTCAATGCCACCTTTATAGCCACCCTGTTACGGTGTGGTGTTTGATGACATCAAAGCATCCATCCAGCAAAGGTGATATGCATGATCTCATGGTCGAAGGAATTAGGTTACTATGTATCAGAAAGCATATAGCAATTGAACTATTGAAATGACTTGATCTTTATGCTACGCTTGTCTATAGGAGTATGTCCACCATATCATTCTCCTAACGATATGATCTTGTTGTTGATAACATCTCAATGTTCATGACAAAGAAACCACATCATCAATCAACCAACAAGCTAGTGAAGTATAGAGGCTATACTAGGGACTTCAAATTAAGTTTACAAATCACACAAGTATTAATGGTTTCCTTGTTAATACTATTATAGCATGAATGTAAACATCTATCATAAACACAAAGATATAATAATAACTATATTTATTATTGCCTCTAGGGCATATCTCCAACAGTCTCCCACTTGCACTAGAGTCATCTAATCTAGATTACATGGTAATATACCGAACACCCATGGCAGTTTGGTGTTGGTCATGTTTTGCCCTCGGGAGAGGTTTAGTCAACGGATCCGCCACATTCAGATCTGTGTGTACTTTGCAAATCTTTATATCCCCATCCTGGATATGTTCTCGAATAGCGTGAAAACGCAGCTTGATATGCTTCAGCTTCTTGTGTGACCTTGGTTCTTGCGCATTGGCTATGGCGCCCATGTTATCACAGTAGATAGACATTGGGTCCAGCGCACTTGGAACCACACCCAGCTCTATAATGAACTCTTTCATCCATATCGCTTCTTGTGAAGCCTCCGAAGCAGCCATGTATTCCGATTCAGTTGAAGATCTCGCCACAACGCTTTGCTTTGCACTCCTCCAGCTAACTGCTGCACCATTCAAAATAAATACGTATCCAGATTGTGATTTAGAATCATCCGGATCGGTGTTCCAACTAGCATCGGTGTAACCATTAACAACGAGCTGTTCATCACCTCCATAAGAAAGAACCATATCCTTAGTTCTTCTCAAGTACTTAAGGATGTTTTTGACCGCTATCCAATGATCCACTCCTGGATCACTTTGATATCTGCTAGTTAAACTAACAGCATATGCGATGTCGGGTCTAGTACATAGCATGGCATACATTAGAGATCCTATGGCTGAGGCATAGGGAGTCTTACTCATCCTTTCTCTATCTTCTGCCGATGTCGGACTTTGAGTTTTACTCAAGGTCGTATTGGGCAACATGGGCAAGAACCCTTTCTTGCTATCTTCCATTCCAAACCTCTTTAGAACTTTGTCCAAATATGTACTTTGTGACAATGATATTTGGCGTTTCGATCTATCTCTATAAATCTTTATGCCTAATATGTAAGCTGCTTCGCCAAGATCCTTCATTGAAAAACTATTATTCAAATACTCTTTGACACTATTAAGAAGGTCTACATCATTCCCAATCAACAATATGTCATCCACATACAGTATTAAGAATGCTACAGAGCTCCCACTCACTTTCTTGTAAATACAAGCTTCTCCATAAGTTTGTACAAAACCAAAACTTTTGATTACCTTATCAAAACGTTGATTCCAACTTCGGGATGCTTGCTTCAATCCATAGATGGACCATTGAAGTTTGCATACCTTGTTAGCATCTTTAGGATCGACAAAACCTTTGGGTTGTATCATATACAACTCTTCATCAATGTCTCCATTGAGGAATGCTGTTTTGACATCCATCTGCCATATCTCATAATCATAATATGCAGCGATTGCTAACATAATCCTCACAGACTTTAGCTTCGCTACCGGTGAGAAAGTCTCATCGTAGTCAACTCCTTGAATTTGTCGAAACCCTTTTGCGACAAGTCGAGCTTTATAGACAGTAACATTACCATCAGCATCTGTTTTCTTCTTGAAAATCCATTTGTTCTCGACAGCCTTCCGGCCATCCGGTAAGTCCACCAAAGTCCATACTTGGTTTTCGTACATGGATCCAATCTCGGATTTCATGGCTTCTTGCCATTTATTGGAATCTGGGCTCATCATCGCTTCCTCATATGTCTCGGGGTCATCGGTGTTGTCCACCAACATGACATTCATAACGGAATCATACCAATCTAGAGTGGTACGAGTTCTCGTTGACCTCCGAGGCTCTGTAGTAACTTCAACCGAAGTTTCATGATCACTATCATTAGCTTCCTCTCTTATTGGTGCAGGCACCACAGGAACTTCTTCCGGTGCTGCGCTACTCGCAATTTCGAGAGAAGGTTCGACAACCTCGTCAAGTTCTACTTTCCTTCCAGTCACTTCTTTAGAGAGAAATTCCTTCTCTAGAAAGGATCCATTCTTGGCAACGAAGATTTTGCCTTCGGATCTATGATAGAAGGTATACCCAATAGTTTCCTTCGGGTATCCTATGAAGACGCATTTTTCCGCTTTGGGTTCAAGCTTGTCCGGCTGTAACTTCTTTACATAGGCTTCGCATCCCCAAACTTTAAGGAACGACAATTTAGGTTTCTTCCCAAACCATAATTCATACGGTGTCGTTTCAACGGATTTAGACGGTGCCCTATTTAAAGTGAATGCGGCTGTTTCTAATGCATAACCCCAAAATGATAGTGGTAAATCTGTAAGTGACATCATAGAACGAACCATATCTAAGAGAGTTCGATTACGACGTTCAGACACACCATTACGCTGTGGTGTTCCCGGCGGTGTCAATTGTGAAAGTATTCCGCATTTCTTCAAATGCTCGCCAAACTCGTAACTTAGATATTCACCTCCACGATCAGAACGTAGAAATTTAATCTTCTTGTTACGTTGATTCTCTACCTCACTTTGAAACTCCTTAAACTTCTCGAAAGTTTCGGACTTATGTTTCATGAAATAGATATACCCATATCTACTCAAATCATCCGTGAAGGTAAGAACATAACGATAACCACTGCGCGATGCTACACTCATTGGACCACACACATCGGTATGTATGATTTCCAATAAGTCTGTAGCTCGCTCCATCATACCAGAAAATGGAGTCTTAGTCATTTTACCCATCAGACATGCCTCGCATCTTTCAAGTGATTCAAAATCAAGTGATTCAAGAAGTCCATCGGAATGGAGTTTCTTCATACGCTTCACTCCAATGTGACCAAGACGACAGTGCCACATATAGGTCAAATTATCGCTTGATTTCAAACGTTTAGCCTCAATGTTATTAATATGTGTATTTCTACTATCGAGATTCAATATGAATAGACCATCTATCAAAGGTGCATGTGCATAAAGCATATTACTCATATAAATCGAACAACCATTATTCTCGGATTTAAACAAGTAACCGTCTCGCAATAAACAAGATCCAGATATAATGTTCATGCTCAACGCAGGCACCAAATAACAATTATTTAAGTATAAAACTAATCCCGATGGTAGATGAAGAGGTAGCGTGCCGACCGCGATCACATCAACCTTTGATCCGTTTCCCACGCGCATCGTCACCTCGTTCTTCGCTAGCTTTCGTTTATTCTGCAGCTCCTGTTTCGAGTTACAAATATGAGCAACCGAACCAGTATCAAATACCCAGGCACTACTACGAATACTAGTGAAATACACATCAATAACATGTATATCAAATATACCTTTCTTCTTGATGTTGCCGTTCTTCAAATCCGCCAAATACTTTGGGCAATTCCGTTTCCAGTGACCTTCCCCTTTGCAGTAAAAGCACTCAGTATCAGGCTTAGGTCCAGCCTTGGTCCTCTTCGTCGGCATGGTAACTTGCTTACCACCCTTCTTGAAGTGTCCCTTCTGCTTAGACTTGCCTTTCTTGAATTTGGTGGTCTTATTGACCATCAACACTTGGTGCTCTTTCTTTATCTCCACTTCTGCAGACTTTAACATAGCAAATAGTTCTGGCAACTCTTTGTTCATGTTCTGCATGTTGTAGTTCATCACAAAGTTCTTGTAACTTGGTGGTAGTGATTGGAGGATGCGGTAAACTCCCAAAGTATTAGGAATCACTATACCCAAGCTTTGAAGTTTGTTTGCGTGCCCAGACATTTTAAGCACATGCTCACTCACGGAGCTACCCTCTTCCATCTTGCAGTTAAAGAACTTTTCAGAAGCTTCATAACTTTCAATTGCCGCATGAGTCTCAAAAATTAATTTGAGATCCTCGACAATATCATATGGGTCTGACTCTTCAAACCTTTTCTGAAGCTCCGATTCTAAACCATACAAGATAGCACACTGAACTATGGAGTACTGATTCTTCCGAGCAAGGTAAACATTCTTTACTTCATCGGTAGCATCAGCTGCAGGTGGGTCACCTAGCGGTGCATCCAGCACATAGGTCAAATTACCAGCTGTGAGGACAATCCTCAAATTGCGGAACCAATCCGCGAAGTTGCTTCCATTGTTTTTCAACTTTTCTTTCTCTAGGAACGCATTAAAATTGATGGTAGGGGCTGCCATTGATCTACAACATATTTGCAATAGTTTAGACTAAGTTTATGACAAATTGAGTTCAAATTAATTAATGAAATTAAACTAGGTGAACTCCCACTCAAAACAACATCCCTCACATTGTTTTAGTGATCACATGAACCAAATCCACTACATCAACACCGATCATCACGAGAGTTGATATAGTTTTCAATGGCGAACAATCGACATGTTCATCATATCTGCTATATGATTCATGCTTTACCTTTCGGCGATCCGTGTTCCTGAGGCCATGTCTGTACATGCTAGGCTCGTCAAGATCAAACCTTAGCTACCGCATAAGCAAATCTGGCTTGCTTACGTTGTATTCACCCGTGGAATCAAAGACACCCGATCATCACGTGGTGCTTCGAAGCAACAAGCTTTAGCAACGGTGCTAACTAAGGGCGAACACTTTAGACTTGAAATTTATGTGCATGAGGGATCATCTTATAATGCTACCGTCGTCTACTAAGCAATACAAGATGCATAAAGGATTAACATCACATGCAATTCATAATATGTGATATGATATGGCCTTTCTTCTTTGTGCTTCCGATCTCCATCTTCAAGCACGAACATGATCTCCATCATCACCGGCATGGCATCAAGGTCAATGACGCTTCTGCATGGTTGTCGTCCACCAGCTTCAACTATTACAACTATTTTGAATAGACACGCAGGTCTTAACAGAAATTAAAGACAACCATATGGCTCCTGCCGGTTGCCAACTTACAATAAGGAACATTGCATACATCAAATATAATCACAATCATGGCCATATCACATCACTGCACACCCCTGCAAAACAAAGTTAGACGCTTCTACTTTCTTTGCATATTTTACGTGGTTTGGGGCTTTCCATAAGTGTCGTTCTAACCTACGAACAAGAACCACAACATTGATACTAGCATTGTTGATTACCCGTTGTAAATTGGATCTTTACTATGCTAGGAGAAACAGGCACCCGCAAAGCCACTTATGCAATACAAGTTGCATGTTAAGCGTGGAGCAAGTCTCATGAACGATGTCATGTAAGGTTAGCCCGGGCCGCTTCATCCCAACATACCGCAAGATGCAAAGTACACGCAAAGCAATCTACAATAAAAGCATCAACGCCCACAATGACCATTGTGTTCTACTCGTGCAACAGATCTACATATAGACACGGCTCTGATACCACTGTAGGGGTTCGTAGCATGGAAAACAAAAAATTTCTATCGCATACAAACAAACAAGCCAAGATCTATCTACTAGATTGTAGCAACGAGTCGATGGAATAACTCACCCTCGAAGATTCCAAAGTGTTTAACGAGAGCAGATTCTCGTGGGTGATGTAGTCGTACTCTTTCCGATCTCAAGATCGCGTAGACGATCCTTCCGGCGCCGCGTTCCCGCAGCGCTCCCGCAGTCGGTCACACGTTCGGTACTCGACGAAGACCTTCCTCTCCCTTGTTCTAGCAGGCAGCGGAGGTTGTAGCACTCTCCTCGTGATTCCGGCAGCACAACGGCGTGGTACCGGAGGTAGAGGGGAAATCCCGCAGGGCTTCGCCTTAAGCCGGTGCGAGTATGGTGGAGCTTATGAGAGAGGCTATTAGTGGTCTAGTAATTAGACACACCAATTAGAAGGCTCTAAACCAATTAGAAGGCTCTAAACCGAATAGCTCTAAACCGGGGTCTAGATCTAGGGTTTAGTTTAGAGGATAGGAAACTTGTGTTGTGTCTAGAGGAGGAGGCCCTGCCCCTCCTTTTATAGGTGGGAGGGCCGGCGCCATGGGGAGGAGTTCCTCCCCAACTCGGCCTAGGGAGGTGCGCCGGCCTAGGGGAGGAACCCTCCTCCAACTCGGCCTCCACCTCTCCTCCTCTTTCTCCACTTTCCGAAACTGGCAGTTTGACCGAAAACTGGCAGTTTGACTTTTCCAATTAGGATTTGAATTAACCCTTTATTTCGGACAGCGAGAACACTTAGTACATGATGCAATCATTCCAACATGCAATGACACATTCATGTACCCCTTCCCCCCCGGAGTGCCGGACATTCCGGAACCTTCTAGAATGTTCCCGATGAAAACACCGGAACCATTCCCCAACTCCGAAACGGAACTTTCCTTATATGAATCTTATTCTCCGGACCATTCCGGATCACCTCGTGATATCCCGGATCCCATCCGAGACTCCGAACAACATTCGGTCTCTTTCTCATAATACCATAACTACTCAAACAACGTCGAATCCTTAAGTGTGTCTCCCTACGGTTCGTGAATTATGCGGACATGATCGAGACACTTCTCCGAACAATAACCAATAGAGGAATCTGGAAATTCATATGGCTCCCACATATTTCTACGATTACTTTGCGATCGAATGAACCACTTACATACGATACCAATTTCCCTTTGTCTCACGATATGTTACTTATCCGAGGTTATGATCGTCGGTATCTCTGTATACCTAGTTCAACCTCGTTACTGACAAGTACTCTTTTCTCGTTCCCGTGATATGTGATCCCTTGTGACCAAGTCACATGCTTGCAAGCTAATTGGATGACATTTCACCGAGAGGGCCCAGAGAATATCTATCCGTCATGTGGATGGACAAATCCCACTCTTGATCCATGTGTTTCAACCAATACTTTCCGAACACTCAATGCCACCTTTATAGCCACCCTGTTACGGTGTGGTGTTTGATGACATCAAAGCATCCATCCAGCAAAGGTGATATGCATGATCTCATGGTCGAAGGAATTAGGTTACTATGTATCAGAAAGCATATAGCAATTGAACTATTGAAATGACTTGATCTTTATGCTACGCTTGTCTATAGGAGTATGTCCACCATATCATTCTCCTAACGATATGATCTTGTTGTTGATAACATCTCAATGTTCATGACAAAGAAACCACATCATCAATCAACCAACAAGCTAGTGAAGTATAGAGGCTATACTAGGGACTTCAAATTAAGTTTACAAATCACACAAGTATTAATGGTTTCCTTGTTAATACTATTATAGCATGAATGTAAACATCTATCATAAACACAAAGATATAATAATAACTATATTTATTATTGCCTCTAGGGCATATCTCCAACACAAAGGATTTAGGTTACTATGTATTTGAAAGCTTATAGCAAACGAACTATTGAATGACTTGATCTTATGCTACATTTAACTATAGGAGTGTGTCCATCACATCATTCTCCTAATGATATGATCTTGTTATTAATAACATCCAATGTTCATGGTTAGGAAACCATAATCATCAATTAATCAACAAACTAGTATTACAAGAGGCTTACTAGGGACTCTTACATGTTTACAAATCACACAAGTATTAATGTTTTCGGTTAATACAATTATAGCATGGTATGTAAACATTTATCATAAACACAAAGATATAATAATAACTACTTTTATTATTGCCTCTTGGGCATATCTCCAACAGTCTCCCACTTGCACTAGAGTCAATAATCTAGATTACATGGTAATATACCTAACACCCATGGTGTTCTGGTGTTGGTCATGTTTTTCCCTAGGGAGAGGTTTAGTCAACGGATCTGCCACATTCAGATCTGTGTGTACTTTGCAAATCTTTATGTCACCATCTTGGACATGCTCGCGAATAGCATGAAAATGTAGCTTGATATGCTTCAGCTTCTTATGTGACCTTGGCTCCTACGCATTGGTTATGGCACCCATGTTATCACAGTAGATAGCCATTGGGTCCAACGCATTAGGAACCACACCAAGCTCCATAATGAACTCCTTCATCCATATTGCCTCTTGTGAAGCCTTCGAAGTAGCTATGTATTCCAATTCAGTTGAATATCTCACCATAACACTTTGCTTATCACTCCTCTAGCTCACCGTTGCACCATTCGAAGTAAATACGTATCCAGATTGTGATTTAGAATCATCCGGATCGGTGTTCCAACTAGCATCGGTGTAACCGTTTACAACGAGTTGTTCTTCACCTCCATAAGAAAGAACCATATCCTTAGTTCTTCTCAAGTACTTTAAGATATTTTTGACCACTATCCAGTGATCTACTCCTAGATCACTTTGTTATCTGCTAGTGAAACTAACATCATATGCAATATCCAGTCTCGTACACGGCATTACACGATAGATCCTATGGCTGAGGCATAGGGAGTCTTACTCATCCTCTCTCTATCTTTTGACGTAGCTGGACTTTGAGTTTTACTCAAGGTCGTATTTGGCAACATGGGCAAGAACCCTTTCTTGCTATCTTACATTCCAAACCTCTTTAAAACCTTGGCCAAATATGTACTTTGTGAAAGCGCTATTAAGCGTCTTGATATATCTCTATAAATCTTAATGCCTAATATGTATGCAACTTTGCCAAGATCCTTCATTGAAAAACTATTATTCAAGTAGTCTTTGACACTTTTAAGAAGTTCTATATCATTCCTAATCAACAATATGTCATCTACATATAGTACTAGGAATGCTACAGACCTCCCACTCACTTTCTTGTAAATACAAGCTTCTCCATAAGTTTGTATAAATCCAAAACTTTTGATCACCTTTTTAAAATGTTGATTCCAACTTCGGGAAGCTTGCTTGAATCTATAAATGGATCATTGAAGTTTGCATACCTTGTTAGCATCTTTAGGATCGACAAAACCTTTGGGTTGTACCATATAATAACTATTTTTATTATTGCCTCTTGGGCATATCTCCAACATTTAGATCCCACGATGGTGGCGAAATCGTACTCCTGATATAAATCACTATAATGGCAATATGCCAAATTATAGAGATAGAGCTTCGTTGTGCGAGGTTGTGGTGTTCTATGAACTTGTGCGCTAAAGGATCCCATAGGTCCCACCTATAAAGGCACTAGATCCTAGGGTTACATAAAAGAGTCCATGCCGGATAGGTTACATAGTCATACAGTAATACTAACTAGTCTTCGTGTCTTATACTCCAAGGCTCTAACTTCGTCTATGTTTGTACAATGACCTTTCTTTATCCCGCATGAGCCTCTTTTTTGGATCCATCTAACTGGGCCACCCAGCAGGACATAGACCTTGCTACCAACTACGGGCCACCTGAGTTAGCCGGAATAGAGATATGCTATGGTAACACCCATTATGCATATCCCAAACATGGGTCCCTCTTAGGTTCAAGTTTCAATGCCAGCCATGTGGATGAGCTCAAATAAAACGGTGACCTTTTTCGTGAAACTTGACGGTTGCCTTTTTGCTACTTCATGGCGAAACTTGCCCCTCATATGCCAGTGATGATAGTCTGAGGCACAATTTGATAAGAACAAATACTCCATTTGGCTCCTTTTCTTTTAAAACTCGATGAAGAGCTTGACAGTGCAACTCATTGTCACATCTAAGTGCATTATTAATTCACTAACCCCCCTTTTCTTCTTTTTATGTCTTTTTTGTCTTTTATTTTGCATGAATCTAAAACAGGCAGACTTGAAGACTAGAGCAATGAGAAGTAGCTACGTTTAGTATAGTTTTTTTTTCTTTTAACCATTATGTAATTTCCTTTATTCTTTTATTGTAAATAAACATTGTACTATTTGTTTTAAGTAATAAAGTTAATCTTATCCTTGTATTTCTATTTATAATACTTATATTTGTGTTATTGTAAATAATTATTTCCTCCAATTTTTATATGGATTAAAATAAAGAATACTACTTCACTTTTTGTATTCAATTACTTTATTCATTTACTTACTTGTAATATAAAATATTCTTTATTAATTTTCTATTTCTTTTCCATTTACTTAATTCCTTTTAACTTATATATTGTTTATAAATATTTATAATTCAAATCTCTCCCCTCAAAAATCACCGAAACAATAGAGGTCATGTCAAAATTCAGTATACTCACTTTAAATGACCTAAACCTAACTCATTGAAGCAAGAGAACTCTGATCACTCTAGTCCTTTAGTTTTGCGAAAGAATTACCCTAAATTTCATATGCATGAGATACACAAAATCCTAAATCTACTATTCATCTAGTCCTAAATGCTAGAATGTTAAGGGGAGGCGGCTGGGCGTCAATTTTAGCACCGGCACCCCCATAGCCCTTTGTGGGTGGGTGGGGGGGTGGAGGGGAGGGCTTTAGGGCCCCTGAGTGAAGATGATCTAAGTTGTCATATAAACTCGGAATTATATAAATACTAGCATAAGCAATATTTCCAACAATATGTCTGCGTGTACAGCTGTGACACCATAAAATAAGTACATACCGAGTGAAAAGCATCGCATTCATCCTGAAGGAAATGATCACTTCAATTTCCTAAGTTTGGTCATACTCGATCAGGATCAGCCGATCAGGCCCAAATGCCAAGCAGTTGCCTCATCTGATATCCCTTTGGTTTCTCCCCTCATGTTCAATGTACTCTACTTCTAATCCAGGAGAGAGCATACCGGTTCGATTCCATTCACATCAAAATCGTATACGTATCTATGATACCATACAAACAAAACATTATCCTTCTCATAATGTATACATACCCAGCTATATATAGGCTCGACGTGCTTGGGTATGCCAGTCCCGTTTACACGTGTGGAAATGAACAAAACCCACGTGAACTGCTAGCTAGGACAGCGAGCTCCCGATGCAACTGCCGAGTTTCAGGTTTTACGATAGTGCCTAGGCGATTTGATGACAGGAAGCATGGCGAAAAGGCAAAGGTGGTATGAACGCATGGGCGTCAACCTTAACCACATATAAGCCCCTCGGATGCTACATCTACATGTCGTATGGCATGCTAGTAGTTGGCACGGCACCATTGCAGACCCAGGCCAAATTGCACAACTTGACGCACATGCATGTTTGCCTGTTGGCTACTCAAACATGGGGGTAATTGTTCACAAACAAAACAGGGTGCATCACAAGCGTCCTAGATGCATTCAAGAAAAGGTTAGATCTCTACTAATTAATGTGGATCGACTACTATCAGCATCCTAGATGCATCACAAGCTCATAATCTACCCTATTTTGCATTCTACTAGTAGAAAGGCTTACATTATGGAACCGAGAAAGTATTGCACCTTAAGATCTCAACTAAACCGATATATCTAGCCATAAATTTAACCTTCTCGCTAAGGAAAGTGACCACATCTCTAAGAGCATCTCCGGCAGCTGCCATAACACCCCCTCCCCCCCCCCCCCCCACCCCCCGCGCGCGCGCGCCCAAAAAACCTTCCCTCGCTGGCTGTTTCCCTACATGCTTTGGCCGTGGAGAAACCCTAGCTGCGGGCCACGGGATGCCACCGCGAGCTCGTAGCCACAACGGCTGGCTTGGCGTCCGAGAGCGCGCCAACTGTTTCTCGGTGGAGATTGCTTTCCAGGAGATGCGCCTTTGGCTCGGGACATTCCACACAGTCGAGCTTGCGGCCCGCGCCTTCGATGTAGCTGCATGGCAGTTTGGCCTGCCGCGTCGGCTGATGAACTTCTCAGAATGCCAAAGTTTGGTCAAGACTCACGAAGCCGACGAGCGAAGGATGGCTCGCTACGCGGAGGCGCATCCGGATGAGGTGCAAGCGGAGCTCGACTTCTACGCTAGGAAGGAGGACGCCGAGCAGAACAAGAAGAGGAAGAAGGAGAAGAGGAAGAGGAAGTGTGTTGCAGGCTCATCGAAACGCCCAGTGCCAATGGACTCCGACGACTCCGAGGGGTGGCTCGACTACTACTTCGGCACCTCCTCCGACAAGGAGTGGATGTTTAGAGTCTAGAATGGGTGTTTTAGGTTAATTATGTTTAAATTTCGAAGTGTCTTGTTGAAATGTTGTTAAATTTCAAAGTATTAGTTCAATTGTAGTTTGAATGCGTTGGGATGGTGCCCTATTTTAGGGCATCTGGAATTTCTTTAGTGTCATATCTTGGACATCTGAAAATGCAAAACTAGATTTCGTACCCAAAAACCAAAACAGGTGCCCCTATTATTGAGCGAGCGTTGGAGATGCTCTAATCAGCCAGAAGCTTAGGCTTCTCGTGGCTAGAACCAAATGTGAGGCGGCCTTTCAAAAGCCACAGCGGCCAAGATAACTCCACCGGAAAGTGGGCTTTATTGTCTTGGCAGAGGCTCATCACTCGTCAGGGACATGTGCGTACTCCATTCAGAACCTTTTTAATTCATGAAATGAAACAAATCTTTGGCCTCCTTTTCGGAACAAGATCAATTTGTAATCTTGCCCGAAGCTGGTCAGCACATCTTTGTTCCTGTTTTTTTGAGAGAAAACATCATTACAGAGTTCGAGATGGCTCTGTTTCTCTCAAAAAACTCACGGCTCTTGGAGATGGCTCTGTTTCTCTCAAAAAACTTTATTGATCAGAAAACATCATTACAGAGTTCATCGCGGATAAGTTCCGGGATAACACCAACTGACACATTACAAACTGACGGCTCAGCAGAACGAGCCATCTTATGTGCTACTTACTACATTGAGATTCCTACTGGAGCATTTAAACAAACAGGACTCTCGAGGTCCGCCGCCAGAGACTTGATATCATCAACCACAATTCAAACTTCAGACCGATCTCTTGCCATGGAGGAAATGCGTTGGATCATTGACAAACAATCGGATACCAAAATATTTTTGTAAAGCCGTGCTCCTTCGTGAATGTCAAGGCCCTCCGTATTGTCAGTGCCTCAGCTAGCTCTGGCGCCCGGAGGCCATCAGATCCTTCGCTGCAAGAGAGAATGAAACTCCCACTGTGGTCTCTCAGCACCACACCACAGCCCATGCGTCGATCAGCTGGGAAGAGGGCGGTGTCAACATTGACACACACACCCAGCCCGTTGCGCGACTCCCATATATGCCAACATGTGACAACCAAAACCGTAGCATCAGTCCCGTTCTCCCTTCGAAGAAAATCAAAGACCCATTGTTTAGCATTCACCAAGGCCTTTCCTCTTCAACTGAACTGGAAAATGTTCCTTAACTGAATTCCAAACAGCCCTCGCAAACGGAGAGAACACAAAGAGATGCTCCACCCGTTCCGATTGACCGCAAAAGACACACCGATCATCGGCAGTTATATGGTGATGATGTCGCGGTTGATAACCTGTGTGTGGGCAAGCAGTCATGGATGATGCGCCGTAGAGTGATCCTCATCTTGGGTGGCCCTTTGAGAGCCCACACCATCTTCCACGTCTTTGCTTACCATTCTAGGTCAGAACTAGAGGCTCTACCTGCATCACCACGTTTTGCAAAGAAAGAAGTTCTGGCCATGTTGTAAGCCGATCTGACCGAGTAAACTCCTTGCTTGTCATGCGGCCATGAGGCAAAATCATCTCCACCTAGTCTGCTGATCGTGCACTCGAAGAATAGTGTCAGACAGCTCACTCGTCGTGGGCACGTCCATGGCCTTCCTTCCATCCTTCTTGCCTCATCTTAATTGCCTTTCCGTCTCTCCTTTGCCAGGTCCAGGCCTCTCTTTGGGCCGTGGCAAAATCACTGGCAGAGTACGTAGTCCATAATTTTTTGCTTAGGCGCCTGAATTTGTCAGATATAGTCTGCTGAATTGTGTTGGGAGAGCATCGAGCAAATGAGAGGCTACCGTAACAGAAGAAGCAGCGTTTGTGCAAGCTGAGATTCTGAAAGAGAAATGGGGGAAAAAGGCACCAAGATCTTTACACTACAGTGAAGCCTGCAGACACCATGATTCAGACTATGGGGCGTCAACAAGGGCGAATTGAGAGAATTGCGGTGACAGTCTCGCCTTTGCTAGGGCGACAGGCCAACGGCATCATCTTGGATGTGTCCTTCACATCAAGCTCGCTCGTGACACAGTTGCCTTCACAATATGAGCTTACCACAGCACCAGTCTCAAACTAAATTCGTAAACAATGGCATGTACAAACAGTGAAACCCTTAACACGGCACATGATGTTTCAGTCACAATGCACAGCTTCTGATACTATCCATGTGTGTCGTACAAATACATATCGAGTTGCCATGGGGACTAATCACAACAGTTAAACACCATACCGACGGCTGATAAAATCATAAAACCAGTTGACACAGTAGAGGGCGCAAACAGGGCATTAGGCACACCAAATTTCGAGATCGACACGATTAGTCTTGAAAGCGACAGGTTTTAGGCAAGCTGGCTTCCAAGCAGGAGGTCAGCTTGGACACATGGAACCATACAGACACGGTACATCACGCAGGTGGTAAAATGCTGAAATCAAACACTTCTTCAGTTTTTCCCACATGGATAACGGAGATACAAACCATTCATTGTTCATTAAGCAGCAGCATTAACATCACTTCCCGCCAAACAAGTAGCCCAGGGACGAGCCACCGCCAGGGGCGGCATGAACCTTGGTTGAAGGACGGTCCTGAAAGGTGAGACAGAGGGTAAGTGTTTCTGGGCACATCCAATTGAAACAAAAATATCAGGGACCAGAATGATGACTCAGTATCTTGGAATAGCCATGTCATACTCCATACTCAAAACTCAAAACATCTAAGTAGGCCGAATAACATGTTGCTTCAACTAATTTGCTTAGCATAGCTTTGAGGTGAAAACATGAGAACTTTTACATTCTAGTTATATTATCAAATGTTGTAACAAAGAACAGACGGCTAGATGATGTGAGTTAATGCATTACTGGTGATTACCATGCACTCCAACATGGTAAGTACATCCCATTTCGCAACATCAGGACAATCAACATACTCACGAAAGCAGTCATTAAAATTGCACAAGATGGTTCTAGCAAAAACTTTAATGATAAGAGCGGTCAAGTAAGTAAAACAGATGCCAAACAAAGCTTCTGATACACACTGGCAGATGACTCTTGCAAATACAGAAAGAACTACCAACTAATTCGGGTTCATTACAGAGGAAAAAAGGCATACCGTAAGGAAGTTGCCTGTGTTCTGGCCTTCTGACCGGTGATAGTTGTTCGCCCTGCTGCCTGGAATGCCAGCTGGAATTTGCTTGGCTACATCAGCAGCAGCTGGTGCTGGTTTCTCAGCAGGTGGGGCCTTTGCAGCTGCTGCTGCAGCAGGCTTTGGAGGCTCACCATCTCCAAATAGGTAACCCAGAGAACTTTGACCACCACCAGCACTCCCGCCACGACTCATCTTGACTGTCAAAAAAATCAGAAAAGTTTATCATGACTTAAGTTCATGATGATTGCCAGAGTACAATAGTTAAGTACATGGTCAAAACAGCAAATGAAATCATCATCATCAGAGATATAATGGATAAAAAGCTTGCAGAAAATTTCAGATGTCCACGATAAACTACACAACAATACATCCATATTGGATTATTTTGGTCACTGATCACTACAAAAATGTTAAGATGGTGGCAGTTTCAGAAAATGTTAAAATAAAACACATCTAGGTAATTTAAGAACAGAAATCCATAGCAGGAAGAGAAGACGTGAAAACGCATACAAACTGAAACAAGTTTTCAAACAAGAATACTTGGTAGGATTAAGAAACCATTGCTGCTCAGACTGGATGGAAATAAAAAAAGAGTAAGATATTACCACAAGGTATGTTGTCAATTAAAGCATATAATCTAAACAGGTTAGGTAAGATCAACTTCAAGTTGGGTACTAGTCAACCCATGGTGACCAGGAAAATGGGCTAATTCCAACCAAGGAAGAGAATTCGATCTAAGGCAACTAATCACCATCAAACAATAGATAATACTTTTACAACTGCTTGTACGGATAAAGATTATCAAATTTCTTAAGTGGAGAAAGCAACAGCTAGCAGCCTAGAGCCAATTTTTCAGCCATCTAACCTACAATCCCGTGAGACTATTATCGGTGTCAAGAGGAAATACTACATTGGCAATAAAACCTTAACAAATTGACAAGACAAAGTAACAGGACAGCAGGTTCCCCAGTCCAAAGCACGGTTTGAAAACACAGTGAAGTGAATTGCACATTCATTTAGATTATCAAGTTTAAGAGAATCATCACTTAAGATCATTCAAACAAAATAAGATATTCAAAGATAACTCCTCACTTCATTCAATCGCATTGGATGACAAGCATGACTTTACAATTGGTCCATTATAGAACACATTGTGCAGTACATGTCAAGCCCAGCACTACAACAAGCACCCAGCATATAACAGGAAAAATACGGACAAAGGTTTAGTTTAAACAAAGACAAAATATAACAGTACCATATCCAATGCATATTTGTCGCTGATCAAAGGATGTCTTGAGATAGTTGGATATTATTAGGATTTTCAGTACATTTCAGTTTTTAGTTACTTAAGCCACCCATTAGGTCATTAAGTTTACAGCTACCGGTCAATCAAAAGAGGTTGGAATGGAGTAATCGCTAGCACCAACCACGATATATCAAACAGGCCAGATACAAGTTTCTCTTCCATGCACCATACAGGTGTTGGACCTGTCCTGACATGGCACAACAATAAAAGAATACATCTGCAATTCTGATAGACATATTCCTTCTCTTGAATTGGTTCAGAATCTGGATGCAGAAGAACATGCAAATGCATTGCCTCTAAATAACGTATAGCGTGTTTTGTACTCTGTACATTTTCCATCGCAACAAGATCATTCAACTCTAAAACGATAAATCACAGTTGATATCACCACACACCAGCACATCTCTACTATGTTGTTTCATTCTAACTGTTTTATCACACAACTTCCTCTCCATAAAACAGATACCATCACAAGTCTAGTCGTTGGCCCCCCCAAATCCAGTGAGACATTGCTACAAGCCTAGGGTTACGAACCACCCGCCCAAATATTCGAATCTACATACAAGGCAACCTTCACCGAAGGAACTGCCGTGAGCACACGAGCTTTCAACACCCAATTTCCCGAAATAAAAGTTTGATCCCACAAATCTATCACTAGCAAAGGTGAAATGGCCGACATTGCCACTAGATCAATGACCGACAAAAGTAAGTAGGCGCAATTGCGACATCGACGCAATCTGAAACCAGGGATCCTAAACCATACGAGCATAGGCATGATCCACGGAACAAAAACACACGATCCGTCTCAACTGGAAGTCTGAGACCAGATCCAGGACTAAGAATCTACAGGAAAAATCTACAGCACGGGAGATCCATCGCGCGGATGGACGGAACGTTACAGGTACAACTAGAAGGGAGGGATCTGAGGCGGAGGGGAGGGGAGGCGATTCGATACCTGAGATCGGGCGCCGACGAGGGGACGGGAGCGAGGACGAGGCAGGAGGAGTCGCTCGGAATGGTGGGGAGTGATGGTGGGGGAATTGCTCTAGCGTTGTTGGATTCCTTTATAGAGTGGATGGAACCTTTGCAGGGAGGGGTGGCTCTTTTGCATCTTGGTACTCGCGAAATGTCATAACCTTCTTTTGAGGAACGTCCTTGGTTGTGAGAGAAGCTGAGGATTTGGTAAGACGTGATTTCTTTAAGCTGTTGTATGATTGGATGGCGTGACTGAACAATTCAAGGAATTATCTAAATCAAATAGCTGGAGAAAGGTGCATCCCTTGTATAATCGGTAAATACAGCTAGCCAAATCTGGATGTTTTAGGTAACGTGTGATTTAGCATTTGAAGTTACAAAAAGTTATGCATAAATGCATTCATATGTATTAGATGCAGGGTAGAGAGAAATGTTTGAGTCCTACATTCTATGCCCCCAAATAACTATGGTGCACGACTCTAACTCATGCGGAAACTAGAAACTAGAAGATAAAATCAAATTGAATTTTAAAATATATGAATATGACGGGACATATATGAAAGCTTAGTAGTAAAAAGATATCCACAAGTCCATGTTTTGTATGACGGGATCTTTCTAATCAAGATGTAGTTTTATCTCGGGGGAGAAATCAAAAAATAAGGTATGCATCAGCAGTGGCGGATGCAAGTGCAAGCATGGGGGTGCACAGGACACGGGGTAAATTTTGTTTTCTTTACAAAATAGCAATTTTTTATCATGTGTGCAACCCCTAAAAAATATTTTTTGACTGCTTTGACACCATCGTGCACCCTGGTTGTCGACACTCTAGCTCCGCCACTGTGCATCAGGCTTCAGGAAGCCACCTAGAAGTGACATGACTCGAGGTTATCATTGCTTGACAAGTACAACAATACATGGAATAAGATAACCAAATTGCACATATATGGCACCAAACGAGTGGAATCTATGGTCGGGTAGGAGTAGCCCAAAGCGATGGAAGGAGAGGACAGTGAAAAAGATGGTCATTGCCTTTGATATGTGGTTGTGACCCAATTGTACATTCGATAACTATGTTGCCTTGGCCCCCATGGCGTCATACAACACGAATGATTTTATACTTGAGGCTAATTTACACATGATGCTTGTGCCAAAATAGTTCCCTCCACCCCCATCCCCACAAGTGAGATTTAGTATGGCCAGCTTACCCAATAGAATCCGAATAAATAGATATAAAATTATATATAGTTCATACGAATAAATCACCACTGCATAATTTAGATGGTGTTCGCATCAAACTTTATCCTCTTAAAAGCTAGATGTGTGACTAGTCTCTGCCGACATGAGCATATATACCTCTGTTGACAGAAAATGATATTTTCGGTATCTATGGATATCTAATCATCATACCTTGCCTTTACTATACCTAACCAATACAATAAGCTTGTGGCATATGGCATGACCTAACATGCTGTAAGAGACTGACAACGTACAACGCTACCAAATGGCAGTGGCAGAATCCTTCGAAGTGATGCTATGTGTAAAGCAATTTCACGTTTCTGATGGGACGTATATGCAAGAAGAGCAAATAAAACAGTTTCCATGCACTGTTGACTGAAGTCAGCTAAACGCAGGCCACAGGGAAGAGCACAAGGCAACGGGCGGTGGTGCGAGAACGGCAGACGGAAAAACCACCTCCTCTGCGTGGGATGTCACGAGCCGTTCATCTCTACGTGTTAACGGTGGAGATCGCGTGCACCGATAGAGTTCGTCGGTGCGCGTCTGGTCTGTGCCGGCTATCCGGCTATCCGTCTGTGTGCATGTGACCCGTGGGCCCCACTGGCCTCGACAGCTACGGAATAACCACGCCGGAGCTAGATGGGTCGTCGCTTTCCTGTGCCGATGGCCGTACCCAATCATACGCCAGCTGACCGCCTTCACTCTCTCAAGTTTTTAGTCTTAATCACATGGAAAAAAAATACGTACTCAGAATAACATAGAATTAGCCAAAAATGCGTGACCAGATTTTTTTCCTGCCTCTCTTAATTATAAGAAAATGATGTATTCCTACCGATCCATAATAAGGATTGTTTATTTTATACTAAGCTATTACAAACTTTGTACTAAATAACCGACACTTATTCTGAATCAAAGAGAATAGAAAACATTAGAATAATACTAACTTAAGTCTGGCAAATCATCGGTCTGAAAAGACAGCTAAGCCTATCTTTCATTCTTGCATAATGTGTAACATCCTGAATTCAGCAACCTTATTTAGTTATCTAAAATGCAAAAATTAGGGGGACAATTTTTTTCTTTTTAGATGATGCAGTGGTTGTTTGCTTGTTTGAACTTATGCAATTTAATGTGTAGTATATGTTATACTCCTCTATCTTCCCCTCCGTTGACAAAAGTTATTTGCCAAAAAAAAATGTCTTGGCTTAATTTATATATTCTTAAATGTTCTGGCATTTTCAAAAACATGAGCCAAGATGTATATGCAAACCATCAATAATTTAGTAACTCTATTAACAAAATTATGGAGATATATATGATACTATCTCCTTATGTTTTCAAGACAAAACTTTAACTAAATCTTATCTCTAGCCTTTTCCCCAAAAAATCCTTTTTATAAAACTTTTGACTCCCACTCATGGTGGAAGTACCAAGAGCCTCTCATCTTCAAAACTCCAAAATTCTTCAAAGCACCTCTCTATACCCCAAGCCAAGCTTGATGGGATTCATATTGGTAGCCTTGAGATGAGGCTTAGATGAGTTGTCTCGATCTGCATAGATGAGTTGTCTTGATCTGTTTAGATGAGGTGTCTTGATCTGCTTAGATGATTTGAGCTACCCTAGAAGCTCGCCTTCTAAGAACTAAACCAAGCCAACACTAAACTTGATGGGAAAACCACCCAAACCCCATTATGAAGATTACCTCCCCCTTGTTGATTAATCATATCCCCTGTAAATCTTCAAGTTATCACCATTCCATCTAGTCCTTAGGCAAGGAGCCTACCTCGTCCATCCTTGGGATGTGCCCTACCATCTCCAACACTTGATTTTGATCTAGGAACCCATCCACCTAGATTACCAAGCTTGTCTTGACCCTTGGTAATTACTGTGACCATTTGTTTTCTTTATCAAATTCAATTCCGAGGCACATTCTTTGTATAGTTCCCAAGGTAGTGGAGACCAACTTAAGCCATGGATCTCATCTATATAACCTATCCTCCAACATCATCCACTTGAGGATGAGTTTGGAACCTTGCATCCCCTCAAAAACATCAACCCTTGTACCCTAGTCAAAAAAACCAAGTCTATCAAAATTTGACCAAGTCTGGAACCCTTATCTAGATCCCATCTTTGAGGCTCCACCTATATTAATCCATGTGCATTTTTGAAATATACCTGAACCATCTTGTACACCATCATGAGTACTTCCAAACCCCACTTTTGTCCTTGGATAAACCCCTTTTGGACCCACTCATCCTTGATGGTTTATTAGGAAATAAAATAATCAGATTCTGCCAATCTTACCAACTTGGGTAGAAGCTCCCATTATCATGCCACCTCCTTTGGACCAACTCTTTCTTGATTTGTGATCTACTAAACATGGTTTATCACCCCCATGCTTCACTTGTTTTCATTGGATCTTTGTGCTTCTTAAACCCACAAGGTTTTTTAGGCTAAATGATATCCTGTTTTGACCACCTTATATTCAACCAAGTTTGGCATGTTTTCCAGGAGCACTCAATCATGATCAACCTCAATATTCTAAACCATGTTGATCTACATCACTTGGTATCTCAAACCATATGCCCCATAAATCAAATTGATCCTTGGATCCTCTTGTATAGCTTGTCTAAGGTGGTATGAAAATATTAAAATCCAAGATCCCAAAGCTCTCTCACATCCAAACCTTCTCCATTTGAATTGGTTCTCAAAACCAACTAGTGACCCTCATAAACCTCTCACTCACTCTGGATCATGCCAACCTCATCCCCCACCTATCCTCACCTTGATCACAAGAGTTGAGGATTAAAAATAAACCAAAACTTATATTCAAATGACACGTATCTAAAATACCACAAACCCTCACCCAAAGCTCATGAAATACCACCACAACACCATCTACCTTCCTTTGGTCGTGTGCTATTGTTGCACCACTGTAGCACACACATCCTCCATGTCTTTTAGTGCTTGGAGTGTGAGAGTGAGAGAGACAAAGAATATCAAAACAAATCTTGATCTTTAATACATTGTAGCAGCAGGCCACCCCATCCCCCTCTGGTAGAGCTATAGACCCCACACCCCTGCCTCCACCTGACATGGATACACCCTACGGGTGCACAACATTAGTATACCTGGTCCAGCCCAAGGAAGGCCCACGTCAGGACACACATCCCATGAAGACTTCGGGTGGCCCAAGCCCATGACGGTTTCGACTCCTTGGAGGACAAGTCTAGATTAGATAGGACTTCAAAGGGTATCAACCCTAATTTGTAACCGACTCGACCTACTCCTAGACCTGGCCTATCTATATAAAGGCTAGGAGGGTAGAGCGAGAAGGCTTTCTCAACACCTCATACACACCTCCATGCCAGATTGCATCTGCGCATCCCTGTAACCTTTGGTTCCGCTGTAATCAAGAGTAGACAAGCAGGAGTAGGGTTTTCCCTCTAGGGGCCTGAACCTGCGTAAATCTTGTGTCCCTGTGTTGCTTGTCTGTTAACCATTCTGTGACTTCCCTCATCCCATCTTCTCCAAAACCCAAACCAATAACAATGGGCATGGACGAGATCGAACCTCATCACCACCTCCCCTCCTAACCAATGAGAAAGCCCTAGCCCCTCCACTCCTTCATTTCTTTTCCTGGTCAAATAAAGAAGGAGAGGGAGAGATTGTAGCACACAACACCCCAGCATCCCTCTGTCCCCATGTGGCCCTCACAAGACCTCACCACCTCCCACCACCCAATCCCAGCCCTGGAACCACCCCCATGACTCTCCATGAACCCTCTCCACCATGAACTGGAGCCTCAGGTTTATAAAGCCCCAGACCATCCCAACTCCTCTCCCCTGGCTTATTTGCTTCCTCACACCACCACTTACCTAACCCGAGCCCCCGAGCTTCTCTCAACCTCTTTCTTGCCCTAGAAAAGGAGAAGTTCCACCCTCGGCCTAGGTCAAGATATTGCATGTGTGGTCGCATCTTTGTTTCCCTATCTCTACATGTCATCTTGCTGAGGTCCCCTGGTTCATCTATGTCTAACCTTGCCCTTCTTCTTACGCAGGAACCGCCCAACCGATGGCACCGTCGAGCTTCGACGAGCTCGTATCAACCGTCAACGTATGATCCACCTCCCGGCGCCAAAATCCCCATTGTCGCCCCTCGTTCGGCTCCCCGTCGAGAGTCGCGTCGCCTTCCCGCCCCATGTGGGATTACCCTGCCACCCACGGTCGCCCTAGAGTTTCGTGGCCGCCCTTATGTTCTGTCAGGGACGACAACATGCAACTGTCTGATGCCACTTAATCGGACGACCCCCACTCGATGATACCCTTTCGCCTTCCAGCCCCACTAATGTGCGGGGCCCTCCCCGAGGATTTGAAAATCGCCCTCCGGCACGCAACGTGTCCTGGGTGGGCCGAACCCCCTCCGCCAGCCCACTCCTACGCAGAATTGGACTAGTGCCTTTGCTGTTTTTAATTCTTTTACCAGATCTATTTAGGTGCTAAGTTTAAATGATTTTGAAAATGGAAATATCCCCAAACTTGCTAGATCTAAAAATTTACTAGATTATCTAGTGTCTTGTATAACAAACATGGCAATAAGTTGACCAAAATATTATCTAGGTATTATCTAGGATTTTAAACACTAAAATATACCTTTCACGCCAACTAATTATTTTAGAAAGTTTGATAACTCCACATGGAGTGAGACCAATTTTTATAGCTAGCTATTGACAGTACCTTGCATGTCATCCTGACCCCAACCAAAAAGGCTTTATGGTTTGTCTCTAGCAAAAATAACAAAAACAGTCCAGGTCTGCCTTTAGAAATTTATCTAGGTTAAAGTGTACAAGCTTATGAGTTGATTCTAACTCCTAGTACACATGCATCTTATCTACCAAAACCTAGAAGCCCAAGATTTATTGAGAAATGGTTGATTTTTAGTTAATTGAATTTTTCTGCTAGTGGATGTTTCACTAATAAAATCCTTGCAGGAGTTCTATAACTCTAAAAATGGTGAATCCAATTTCTACAGAAGGGTATTTAAGATACCTACCATGTTTGTTTGGACTCATTTCAAAAGAGCATGTAGTTTTAATTTGGTGAAAAAGACAAAAAGCATGCAGAACTGACTTTGGGATTTTCCCAAGGGAATTTTGGTAAATACTTTGAAGAAAAACTAACTCCCATTGAACCAGTACATCAAGTCCTTCCTAAAACTAAGAGGAATTAATTTTTGGACTTATATATATATTGTTGTGATTTATTCCCCTAAACTATGGTTATTTTCACTAGAAAATTCATAAAAAAATTAAAGAACAGTGATAAAATAGTGAAACCACTTTTGGTGGCTTTATTTTGTTCATACATATATGATGATACCATTTTTATACATTGGTATCATACAGAACCTAGCCTTAGTCAAAAAACTCTTACTTAAGTAGTATTTGACAATTGTATCATAAAAGAAGTCCCACAAATGCAAATAAAGTATTTCCAATGGTTTTGAACTCAAATCCTCAAAACCTACTGAAGTGTTTTGGGTACTATTCATTTGATTGATGTATTGTAGTGGTTCTTCTATACCTTGTGTTGATTGTGGTATTGTTTATTTGCATGTATGTCTCGTGACGATGATAGTTGTGATTGTGTTGACGTCGAGAAGAAGGGATAATCTTATTATTATTGGTATTTTAAGAAGAAGTCCATGGACATATTGTTTATCATAGGCAAGCCACCATTCCTAAACTCTAATACTTAGCCTACTCCTTTTATTTACCTGTTTTGTACCTCCTTTATAAATTGAATTACTATCTACATGTTTTGTTTTACTATTACTGTGCTAATAACTTGGCCCCTCCAAGTTATAACCTCATGGTAGGACATTTACTCGTGTTGATAACCTACCCTACCCCTTAGATAAATAGTATGATGGTTAGCATCCTACCTTATTGAAAACCTTAGATTTGATTAACAAAGTTGTTTTGGGGATTACCCTACTATAAATACTTTGGAAATGCTTTGTAAAACCCTTGGTAAGAGGCATCATTTACAAGTGGATATTTAGAAAGAATAAAATCTGAAGTTAAGAAGTGATTATGATGAACATGATAAAGAGAAAGGATGTTCTATGCCTTTACCAGAACAACTTATCCGTACAACCACATTACCCCAAGAACTAGGGCTTAACTCATAGTTTGTTTCCTTTAGCATGGCAGTCTGATGGCTGTGAAATATAGCATCCATGTTCGCATTTAAACTAGATATGATTCATATATTTGATGAAATATCTCTCTAAATTCTACCACTAATGCCTAATGATCAAAGGGGTATGCAATCCTTTCTTGCTATTTTTTCCTAGACAGATAATGATGTATGATAATGGGAATCACTACATAAATGCCAAAGATACGCGATTTCCAACACGTCAAAGAAACCAAGAGCCGTGAAGTGGAGGCAGAAGCCTTAACGACAAACTATACGGCGTGAAATTTCTTATGACAGTATAGTTGCCATCGATTTCATTAGGTCAAACAAAACAACTTTCGTGAAGGGACCCCTATATAAAGAGGCTTCGGGAGACGGTAAACAACGCTCCTTTTTAGACCTCAACTCTCCCTGCCACCAGAAGCCGCCACGCTAGAGGAATAGATCTAGATCTAAACCTCTAAACCCTTCTCCACCGCCATAGCCATCTTTCACCACCTGTAATAGTAGATCTCTTCTCCAATTAGCGACATTGTAATACTATTTGCTATCAACCTTATGATCTCTATTACAATGTTTATGATTGTTGATTTCATCTCTATGTGTGAGTAATTCTCCTTGGGCTAAGGGCTTCGGCCTAGCCATGTAGCTTTTTGTGCATGCTATTTATCATAGATGGTATCATGTATTAGTTTGTATGGCATGATGATTGTAGTACCCTCTCTTGCCTCAATCTAAGGACTTGTCAGGTACCCAAGACCCCGAGGATTGATCCAGGTAAAGGGAGTGTGAGTAATGACTGATCTGCATGATGGTAACCCCAATGAAAAAAGGGGTAGTACGATTGTATGTGAGGAATTTACTTGGGAGTAACAGTGACATCACTATGCATATCATTAGTTCTCTTTCTTCTATGGATGAGACTAGTAGGTTATTGCCATAAGCGGTTGCAGAGGTGATACATCGGAAACGTATCTATAATTTTTGATGTTCCATGATTGTTTAGTATCTACTTTGCTTTGCTTTCTCTACACTTTGAGATGTTTTTATATGTTTTCTGGTACTAACCTATTAACAAGATGCCACAGTGCTAGTTTCCCGTTTTCTTTTGTTTTTGGTTCCAGAAAGGCAGAAAATCAATATTCTCGGAATTGGACGGGACAAAAGCCAAAGTCAATATTTTATCATGGGGAACACGAAACCGGAATATGAGATGGAGGAGAGTCACTAGGGGGCCACACCCCCTGGCCACGTGGGTGGGCCCACCCCACGCTTGGGGGGTGCAGCCGCCCTGGCGGCCCCCCTGCCTCGCCTCTTCGCCTATAAGAAGCCCCGATGCCTAAACCCTAAGTACTCGATCAATATTCCACGAAACCGTTTGTAGCCGCTGCCACCATCGTCCCTAGATCAGGGGGATCTGAAGCTCTTCCCGGCACCCTGGCGGAGGGAGATCATCCCGGAGGCCTTCTTCTTCATCATGCCAGCCTCCGGTATGAAGCGTGAGTAGTTCCACCTTGGACTACGGGTCCATGTAGTAGCTAGATGGTTGTATCTCCTCCTTTGTGCTTTCATGTTTAGATCTTGTGAGCTCCGTTCATGATCAAGATCTCATCTATTTGTAATCATGCATGTTGTGTTTGCGGGGATCCGATGGATATTGAGATTACTATGTCAGATTGATTAATGGTTTTGTATTATTGATTCTATCATGTCTGTGTTGTTTGTGATCTTCCATGCTCTCCATTGTTAGTAGCTATCTTGGCCAAGTAGTTGCTAGTGACTCCAAGAGGGGGTATTTATGCTCTATAGTGGGTTCATGCCTCTATTTAATCTAAGGGAAGTGATAGAAATCTCTAAGATTGTAGATGTGTTGTTGCTAATAGGGATAAAACAACGGTCTCTTATTCATGGAACAAGTTGATTGTTTACCTTACACACTTTGCTTAAAGCAGTTGTCTGTTGCTTGCAACTTAATAATGGAGGGGGTTCGGATGATAACCCAAAGGTGGACTTCTAGTCATAGATGCAGTTGGATGGTGGTCTATGTATGTTGGTGTATTGCCCAGTCTAATCTCATAGGATCATGAATGTCTAGTATTGCATTGTTATGCCTTGCTCTTCCCTATCAATTGCCCTACTGTAATTTGTTTACCCAGCATGCCATGTTTGTTTATCTAAGGAGAACATCTCTAGTGAACTATGGACCCCGGTCCAATCTTTACCATTGATTCATCTTCCACTGTTACTTGTTGCAAACCACTATTACCTTCCACACCATATAGTTAACACTTTGTTACAGCAAACCAGTGAGATTGACAATCTCCCTGTTCGTTGGGGCAAAGTCTTGAGTTTGTGTTGTGCAGGTCTCCAAGTTGCTGGCAACACCTTTGAGTCGTTTCCTTCCTCCTACTGGTTCGATAACCTCGGTTTATTACTGAGGGAAAACTTGCTACTATGCTCATCACACCTTGATCTTGGGGTCTCCCAACGAGGCGTTGACAACACGCCATCAAGCTATTTCTGGCGCCGTTGCCGGGGAGGCTAAGGACGTCTTCACAAGGGGAGTCCTTCTCAACCTTTCTCTTTACTTTGTTTTTGTTTTGCTTAGTTTCTTTTGCTTGGTTTTGTTTGCCTCTTTTTATCAAAAACTCAAAATAAATAGTTTAGTTTGGTTTGCTTTCCCTTATCAAAAACACACAAAAAATTAGTTCCTACTCTAGTTGCTGGTCCGGTATTGCCTTGCTTTGTCATGCTTTCTATCAATGGATGGTTTCTTTGAAACTAGTTCTTACTAGCAAGGTGGGTTCACGGAAGAATAAAAGTATTATTTTAAGGAATACCGTTTGTCACAAAAAGGGAAACACTTATGGGAACAAATTGATAAATTGAATACTATTACTAGAGAGGTGTGCTCTACTTATAATGTTACTTATTGCTTTGATAAATCTTGTTGCTGTAGGAGGTATAAACACCTACCTTTTCAATGTGAGTATAATGATAATGTTACCGTATCTTCTTATGTTAAAGGAAATTATGATTTTTATCACGTGGAACAAATTGAAGAATTTATTGCCTTCAAGGGTGCATTTGAACTTTCTAGTTTGCTTGAAAATACTGATGATGCACCTTATGAATATGAGGTTTATGAGATACTTAAATTTTTCTTTGATAATTACAAGGAAGAAAATGGCTATATTCTTGAATATTTTAATAGGTGCTTTCCACAAACGAAAGAGACTAATGCCTTGCAAGAGCCTATGGAAGACGAAATTGCTAAACCTGAAAGCTCATTAGATGAAAAAAGTAGGAAACTGATGGTCAAGAGGAGGAAGAATGGATCTACCCATGCCTACCTTCTAATGAGAGTAACTCTTTACCTCTTACATTATTTGATTGTCCCACATGCTTACCAAAGGAGTTTGAATGTTATGTTCCTGTGGATTCTTTTGAAATATCTGCTATAGGTAAAACTTGTGATAATAGTTATGCTCCTGTTATCTATGATAATCCTATATTTGTGCCTAACTTCGAAATGCATGGTACTAAAGATTTTTTCTTAGAAAATGTGTATGATAAAGCTCTAGATGATGGTCCTATATTGAATGATCAGTCACCTTGTTATAAAATTGTTAAAAGTGGGTTTGAAAGTTTTAGTCCCACTATTTTTGAGATTGATAGAAATTATGTGTTTGTAGATCATGAAAAGCCTGATTTATGTTATAGTTATATTGTTGAGTTTATTCATGAGGCCACTGAAAATTATTATGAGAGAGGAAAATATGGTTGTAGAAGTTTTCATGATACTGAAACACCACTCTATGTGCTGAAAGTTTTGAAGTTATTCTTATTTTATCTACCCATTATACTATGTGCCTCTTTGATTTATTCTCTTACAAGATTACTATGCATAGGAAGTGGGTTAGACTTAAATGTGTTTTGAATTTGTTTCTTGATGCTATCTTTTACTTCAATTCATATTTCTTATGTGAGCATATTCACAAACTATCATTCCTAACTTAAAGGCGTTAAAGAAAAGTACTTGTTGGGAGATAACACAAGAGTTTTCTTGAGCCTTGGAAGTTATTACTTCAGTAATTACCTGTAGAGGTCCCAACCTTTAATAAGGTTAAGATCCCTGTGTTTACAATGCTAGTCCCTAGATCAATAGCTAGCATCCACAGTTTAATATGTAATATCAAGAAACAAAGGTCATAGTACAACTTTATAACCAGGAATAAAATAATACATTACATCTTGCATAGTTCATTTGGCTATCTTATTACAATGCAGCAGAAATAACTATGTAGCATGGAGTCCTTCATCTTCAAAGTGCCAGACGCAATCATGTTGGCAACACAGATCACGGGAAATCCAGAGAAGGCGGTTTTAGACGTGCAACGAAGGGGCAAAGGTGCGAGCGTCAAAGAGAGGAGGAGGCGTGGTCAGAAACTACCAGGGAGCTCGTCGAAGAAGTGGCAGACGGTGGCGACACTCAGTCGAAGTCGTTGCCGACCCTGTGGAGCATGCACGAGCGAGCCGAGTGTACTGACGGGTGCGCAAGACGATGGGGAGTAGGCTCGTGGAGGCCAGGGACAGCGGGGGTGACTGGGGTGGTCAGAATCATCGGAAGAACTCGCCGGAGACAGTGGTTGCGCAAATGAAATCAGGAACAGCCTGGGGGCGGAAAGGTGCTGGTGATTGAGGGGAAAGGTAGAGAGGACGTGGGCATTTAAGGGTGCTCTCTCGCTGGCGAGAATCAATGCCACCTTCAACGCGAATTAACAGGATTTACTCGTGGCCAGAAACTGCAGTGAGGTGAGGGGAGTGGGTCGCGCGAGGTAGACGATGGTGAGCTGGCAGGTGGGGCAGCATCATCAACAAGAGAGAGGGGGTGGGGCCTCGCGTTCAGTGACTGAGCGGGTGTGAGTTTGAGTAAGAAAACGTTTCGCTCGGGGAGGGGAGAGTGGGCTTCGCTGGGCCTGATGGGCTGGGGTCTGGGTAGGTTAGTTTGAGCTGGTTTGGTTTCATTTTTTTCTTTGTGTTTCCTTTTTATTTTTCTTTTCTGATTTTTTGTTTTGGTTTTATTTAAATGTTTTCAAACCCTTTGAATTCAAACTTTTTCCAACTTTGAGTAATCTTTTAATACTATTTATTAATATATTCAAAAGTCCATTTTAGGATATTTATTTTATTCTCATATGGTTTGTTATTTATTTTAAATAGACAATTTTGTCTTTATTAAATAGGATTTAAATATGGTTCTAATCCATATTATTTATTCAAATGATTTATCCTTTTGTTTTAAATTCAAATGTTTATCAAACCCTTTTCATTAGGTGTTATTTATTCATTAGTGTGTTAAATAATTCATTTTGAATTATTTAAAATATTTTAATATGATTTATTAATCATTTAAATTGGGCATTTGTCTTTATTCAAATATGGTTTTAATCCCATATAAATTTTATTCAAATAATTCTTTTATTACATTTAAGTTAATTAGATAACTTTTATTCCATTTAGGCAATTCCAACTTATTATTTTCTCATGATTTAATTAATCATTTCTATTAGGGATTTTGTCTTCGTTTAAATAATTTGAATATAGTTTAGTATCATATACTTTTATTTGATTATTATTTATCCCTTTATTTTATTTAGATTTGAATTATCTTTATTCCATTTGCTTATGGATTTAATTCCGGATTTTAAATTGACTTCTGAATAATTTTCTCAGGATTTATTCTTTAGGCAATTTGTCTTTATTTAAATAAAATTGAATATTTTTCAATCCTTATGATTTTATTTAAATAATCTTTTACTCCTTTTATTATTCCATAATCTTTCATTTCTTTAAGGATTTGTCCAAGATTTAATTTGGCTTTTAAATATTCCTTATTTATTTATTTTCTTCCTTTGCCTTATAAAATCCATATCTTTTTATTTATAGATTCAAAATTGGTGATTCCAATTTTGTTTAATATTTTTTTATCCTTTTAAATCATTTTAGGATTAATTTGCTCACAATTTGGTATGGATTTTAGCTAGAAGCTTTATTAGCTTTGGAAATTATTTCCTTTTATCTTAATAAATTCATAAGTTTTTATCCATGGTTCCAAATTAAGTGAAACCAATTTCTATGGTTTTATAATATTTTTATTTGTCATTTTGATCACTTATAAATGTTTGTTGACAAATTTTTATATGGATTGAATCCATAGTCTTAGAGAGATCTTGGAAATGATTTTCTCTCATTGAGATTTGGGATTTTGATTTAACTTTCCCAAGAGTTTAAATTTCAAGATGAATGCATTTCACTTGTTTGAAATTTTGTTGGATTCCCTTTTATTCAAATTTTGTTCAAGAAGGGTTTTGATGTTTCCAAAAAGTTTCTTTTTACCCTAAATTTCAACATTTAATTCTTTTGTTTATTTATTTTTCACATTTCAAAATTCGGAAAATTTTGGTATGTGACATTACCTCTCCTTATCCTTTTTGTTTGATTTTTGTGCCAAGTTATTAGTAATTTCTAATGAGAGGGAAGTAAGATTTGGGGAGTTGCTGTCCCGAAACAGATTTTTGTGCTCCACCGTAAAAGTTCATGAGGAATCTCTGTAAGTTGGATTGAGTTGATATTTTATGAATAAATCACCCGGTATGTTAGATAACTTTCGTCAGTTCAACACTTTTTTATTTGAGCAACATAAGGTCTTCGAAAAAATCGGTTTCTACCTGCTGGTCTGTTTTGATAGATTTCTGCCATTATTTGCATTTGCTTCTTATTGATTTCTTTTTGGGTTATTTTTGGGAAATTGAGCTTTTTGAGGGAATTGCTATAGTAGCTAGTGTTTTTAGTGAAAGTTTTTATATTGTAAAGCGAAACCCAAAGGTCTATTATCTTTTGAATACACTAATGTTGCTAATGAAGATTGTGTGAAGTTTTGTATGAAGGAAAATTTTCAGGTGTAGAGAGAGAATGATGTAATGAGATGAAGAATGGACAAAATATCAAGCTTGGGGATGCCACCCCGGTGTCACCCCAAGAATATCCAAGAGGTACAAGCGTCAAAGCTTGGGGATGCCCAAGGAATCCCCTTCTTCATCAATAAAAAGATCAAGTCTTTCTAGACACTTCGTTTTTATTGTTTCATACACAGTTGTGTTGTTCTTGGAGCGTCTTAGTTTTTGTTTGCTTTGCTTAGTTTGCTTGAATAAAGTAGTTTGGACCCCTGTTCTCGCTGTGTTGTTTTCAAATAAGTTGATTGGTGTTGGAAAGGAGTAGAAAGTTTTTGCTTGAGTAGTATAAGAGGAGCTTGCTTTGCCTATGACTTAGACTTTAGAATGTCATGCTAGGTGTTGTTTTGACCTTATGCTTAGTGATTATTCTTGTAGCATGACTTGTTCCAAACAATTGGGATTGCTTAGTGTGCCTTGAAAGAATCATGCATTGTTTTAGCATACAAAAGCATAGTATTGTGGTATTCTCCTTTGATGTTTTGTTTGGGTTAACTTGGCACATGCTCACACCATGTTATGACTATGAACAAGTCACCAAATCCTCTATGATCATTTAGTCCTTGACTTGTAGTAGCATTGTATGCTTTGATTAGTAATGTTTTGTCGTTCTACATGATTATGGCCATTATTGCTCTCTTAGTTGGTCGCTCCCAGTCTTTTGCTAGTCTCCACTTGTATGAGTAAGATCTACTCATGCTTCCAACTCCCAAGAAACCAAGTTATTCCAATGTGTCAACTATAAATTCCTATGCATGATGTGTTACACAATTCAAAGTATATTCTTGTTTTCATCTATCTTCCAATTAAAAAGTATTTTGTTATGTGAAAACTTAGTGATTAATGTAGGGTTCGCAGCATAGAAAACAAAAAAAATCCTACGATGGGAACAACTATGTACCAAGATCTATCTACTAGATACAAGCAACGGGTGGATATACATCCATAAAATACATACCCTCGAAGACCGAATAATGTTAACAAGGTTGTACTCGTGGATGATGTAGTCGAACGCTTGCCGATCTCAAGATCGTGATGAAGTCCATCTGGTCTAGCCGATTCAGCACCATCAAGTCTAGCACCGAAATCTACTAGATACAAGCAGTGGTGCATCCATGATCGCACACACATCCGGGTACCCCGACAACCTCCAAACCCTCGCTCTAGTGAAGCAGCGGAAGCAACAAATCCTTCTAGAAAAAACCACCAAGAACATGTATCTCGCTGATCCGAGACCATGGGGAATTCTAAAGGGGGAGAGATATCCTTCACGAGGAGGTGTGAGTAAGAAGTGAGAGGAGGGGATCCTTATATAGGGGATGGAGGGAAGCCCAAGGGGGCATGGCGCCGGCCATAGAGGTTGCCCCCGCCTCTCCCTCATTCATGTGGTGGAAGCTCCACTCACATAAATAAGACCCTCCATTTTCTCCACTCAAATTCCATTAAATTTCCACCAGATTTAATGCAATCTCTCATTAAATAAAACTCTTTTATTTATTTATTCAGAATTTTGTTAATTACTTCAATTAACAAACATTCACATAAAACCCCTTATAACATTTCAATTTCACATGCAGAACCAGTTTCAGCAATTTCAACCAAAACGATTCTGGTGTCTAGTGAAATAAATTCCTACGCTTTCCTTTTTCTTTCTCTGGCATATTATTTGCTCCAAATGGTGTCGATATCCCTTAAGTGTGTCACCCTATGGTTCACGAATACTGTATACATGATCGAGACCCCTCTCCGATCAATAATCAGTAGCGGGACCTGGAGATCCGTACTGACTCCCACATATTCAACGATGACTTTTGTGATCATGTGAACCTTATACGCATGTAACTCAATCCTTTGTCTCGCAATATGTTACATGTCCGATATTCGATCATCGGTATCTCCATACCTAGTTTGATCTCGTTACTGACTTGTACTCTTTTCTTGTTCCCGTGATATAACATTCTAGTGATCAAATCACTTGCTTGCAAGCTAACTAATGTGATATCACCGAGAGGGCCCAGAGTATATCTATCCGTCATCGATATGGACAAATTCCACTCTTGATCCATGAGCCTCAACATAACACCTTCGTAGCACTGAACCCATCTTTATAATCACCCTGTTATGGTGTGAAGTTTGATGTTATCAAGATACTCTTCCGGTGTTAGTGATTGACATGATCTCATGGTCTAAGGACTAAGATTACTCCGTATGATGTTATAGCAATATAAACACAATGAAATTGATCGTAATGCTATACATCGGATGAATGTTCATCACATCATTCCAACAATGTTGTGACCTTGTTATTAACAACATCCAATGTCCATGGTCAGGAAACCTTTGATCATCTTATTAATCAACGAGCTAGTTTATAAGAGAGGCATAACTGGAACTTCCTTTTTGTTTATTAAACACACATGTATTAACGTTTCCATATTAATACAATTATAGCATGCAAAATAAACATTTATCATAAATAAGGAATATGATAATAACCACTTTATTATTGCCTCTTGGGCATATTCCCTTCAGTTAAAGCTCTCACGAACTTGATGGCACACTTTATATTTCTTTCCCCTAATAAACTTAAACCATTGTGTCATATATGTTGTATATGCTTGCACTTATACGTTGGAATTAGAAGAACCATGTTGTTATGGGGAACACTTTCAACATTTCACTTGTACTTTGTAGACAGTTGATATCATGCTCTTTTGTCTATGGATGTCGTCGGTGTGAAATGAAAGGGGAGCTTGTAAGTCCATGGAGTTATGTATGTGTGTTAGAGAAATACCTGGGCTACTAGCCTAAGCCATTCCTAATCATGGTGTAAACCTGCAGCACCACCATAGTGACATCTATGCAGCATTCTTCTTATAAAAAATAGATAGAAAAAGAGATCGAGAAAAATATAAAAAATATGAGAAAAGAGGAAAGAGAGAAAAAAGCACCATATTCCCATGGTAAATAAGAAGAATGCTAAGATGCTCATTGTCTGCTTGCCTTGTCATTTTGGTTATGGGATAGCTCCTGTACCATGTGCAAGGGGTACCCCGTTGGCGGTTCTCTATGATACACATATACTTACTATGACAAGAACTTGCAAGTAACTAAACTTGAGTAGCATGAGGAGCGTCCCTCATATTCAAGGGACATGAGATTGCTAACTTATACTTTGTCAAGCATATACTCCATTGGTTGTTCACTTTAACCTTAATCACTTCAAGATGCTTATGATAGGGGCAATGAGAGCTGAAAGCTAATAAGTACCATAATTTTTGGAAGCTCTTTTTGAGACTTGAAATCCCTGCTTCCATTTATGAAGGGCCTTTCTTCCACTTTTATATTGAGTCTCCACCTTCTTCCTTTAGGCACCAATTAAGAGAGCATAGTTGCCATTCTTAGTTCTATGTGCATTGTCCCAAAACTTATTGATTGATGCATATTGTTGATATTACTTGTTCTTGTGCTATTTGTATCTAGTCACTCTTATGAACTTTGAAGGTGTCCTATGCGTCTATTTGCTACTCCATGAGGGACAAGATGAATTCCACTATGCCATGTTTTCTGTACGTGAAACAAACAAACGTTTTTCAATGCATGTTATTCATGATCTTTGTTTGTAGCCTTTCATGTTGCATGCATAGGTACTTTGTGAAAGAATCGTATGGGCACCTAGAGGGGGGGGGGTGAATAGGTGCTACTTCAAATTTTCTTCTTTTTCAAATTAAGGTTTGACAATAAGGTAAATTCTCTAGATAATGCAACTACGGTGAATTTACCTATATGACAATTATGCAAGGGCTACCACAACACAAAGTAGTAACAAGTAAGTAAGGTGCGGTAAAGGATAGAAGTAACCGAAAAGTGGACGCGGAGACACAAGGATTTGTTTCCCGTAGTTCCTTCCTTTTGTGGGGAAGTACGTCTACGTTTGGAGAGGGGGTGGTTTCAAACCACCAACACCACGAGAGGCCTCCCTTGTTCTCCGATGAATCTCACCCCAACAGGATCGATTCACCTTCCACTATATCGGCAACCTTCAAGGTGGAAGCCGACACTGTTACAAGTTTGGGGCACACATCCACAACTTAATCGGAGGCTCCCAAATACAAGCAAGCTGTCAAAGAAATCAAAGACAAGCTTGTAAGAACCAAAACAAGAACTAGGGTTTCCAAGAAAACACTAGAGCAAAGGGGCCCTCAATGAAATGAGAGGGAAATGAAGATCTCTTTTGGTGAAGTAGTAGATCGGGGCCTCCTCCTTCGATTCCCCAAAGATCAAGGACTTTGGGTGGTGGAATGAGGAGATATTGAAGATTGGGTGGCTCCAATGGACTCCAATGGTGGTCTTTGACTTAAATGAGCTGAGCAGTTTGTCCCAAGGTAGGTGGAGGGGTATTTATACCCCTCCACGAAATATGGCCGTTGGAGTCATTAATGCACCGGTAGTACCGGTCCTCAAGCGGTAGTACCGCTTGCAAGCGGTACTACCGCTTGCAAGCGGTACTACCGGTCAAGTACTGGACCAGGTACCAGAGATGCTTCAGTTCGTCTAGCCTTCTTCATATTTGGGCGGTATCGCCCTTGCGGTACTTGTAGGGTTTCGTAGCATGGAAAACAAAAAATTTCTATCGCATACAAACAAACAAGCCAAGATCTATCTACTAGATTATAGCAACGAGTCGATGGAATAACTCACCCTCGAAGATTCCAAAGTGTTTAACGAGAGCGGATTCTCGTGGGTGATGTAGTCGTACTCTTCCCGATCTCAAGGTCGCGTAGACGATCCTTCCGGCGCTGCGTTCCTGCAGCACTCCCGTAGTCGGTCACACGTTCGGTACTCGACGAAGACCTTCCTCTCCCTTGTTCCAGCAGGCAGCGGAGGTTGTAGCACTCTCCTCGTGATTCCGGCAGCACAACGGCGTGGTACCGGAAGTAGAGGGGAGATCTCGCAGGGCTTCGCCTTAAGCCGGAGCGAGTATGGTGGACTATGAGAGAGCTCCTCGGTGATCTAGGGTTTAGACACACCAAGGAGGGGGCAAGGCCGGTGGCTAGGGTTTGACCTAGGCGGCGGCGGCGAGTTGCCCAAGGCCGGCGGCGGCTATGGAGGGCGGCGGCGGCTTAGAGCTAGGGTTTTGGGTGGAGGTGTTGGGTCTTGGGAGGGGCAGCCCTGCCCCCCCTTATATAGGTGGAGGGGCCGCACCAGGGGAGGGGAGTCCCTCCCCAACTCGGTTTCCCAAGGGGGCCGGCGGTGGAGGGGAGGAACTCCTCCCCAACTCGGTTTCCACCTTCCCCTCCACTTCCCAAAATAGCCGTTTGACTTTTCAAATTGGCGTTTTGACTTTTCAAACTAGGATTTGATTAAACCCTTTATTTTGTTCAGCGATGACACCTAGTACATGATGCAATCCTTCCAACTTGGTATGACACATTCATGTACCCTTCCCCTCCGGAGTGCCGGACATTCTAGAACCTTCTAGAACATTCCCGATGAAAACACCAGAACCATTCTCCAACTCCGAAACAGGAGTTTCCTTATATGAATCTCATTCTCCGGACCATTCCGGATCTCCTCGTGATATCCTGGATCCCATCCGAGACTCCGAACAACATTCGGTCTCTTTCTCATCATTCCATAACTACTCAAACAACGTCGAATCCTTAAGTGTGTCTCCCTACGGTTCGTGAATTATGCGGACATGATCGAGACACTTCTCTGAACAATAACCAATAGAGGAATATGTAAATTCATATGTCTCCCACATATTTCTATGATTACTTTGCGATCGAATGAACCACTTACATACGATACCAATTTCCCTTTGTCTCACGATAGTTTACTTATCCGAGGTTATGATCGTCGGTATCTCTGCATACCTAGTTCAACCTCGTTACTGATAAGTACTCTTTTCTCGTTCCCGTGATATGTGATCCCTTGTGAGCCAGTCACATGCTTGCAAGCTAATTGGATGACATTTCACCGAGAGGGCCCAGAGTATATCTATCCGTCATATGGATGGACAAATCCCACTCTTGATCCATGTGTCTCAACCAATACTTTCCGAACACTCAATGCCACCTTTATAGACACCCAGTTACGGTGTGGTGTTTGATGTCATCAAAGCATCCTTCCGATGAAGGTGATATGCATGATCTCATGGTCGAAGGAATTAGGCTACTATGTATCAGAAAGCATATAGCAATTAAACTATTAAAATGACTTGATATTTATGCTACGCTTATCTATAGGAGTATGTCCACCATATCATTCTCCTAACGATATGATCTTGTTGTTAATAACATCTCAATGTCCATGATAGGGAAACCACAATCATTTATTAACCAACAAGCTAGTATTATTAAAGAGGCTTTACTAGGGACTCTATTTTAGTTTACAAATCACATAAGTATTAATGTTTCCTTGTTAATACTATTATAGCATGAATGTAAACATTTATCATAAACACAAAGATATAATAATAACTATATTTATTATTGCCTCTAGGGCATATCTCCAACAGTACTACCCACAAGCGGTAGTACCGATTGTATGACGCGATACTACCGGTCTGGGCGGTAGTACCGGTCCCAAGTACCGCTTGGTACTGACCAAAACGGAGAGGAGTGGATGTTCTTCAGAACGGCCCGGTACTGCCGAGCGGTACGACTGTGTCAAGCGGTAGTACCGCTTGTCTCAAGTGGTACTACCGGTTGGACCGGTAGTGCCGCTCCGTGGTACCGGGTGGTACTGACTAGCACACACCCTTATCAGTTTTGTACGGTGCCAACCGGTACTGGAACCGGTAGTACCGGTGTCAAGCGGTAGTACCGGTCGTAGTTCCGGTACTACCGGTTGGCACAATGGTTTTGCGCAAAGGGAATTGATATGCCAATATTTGTGCCACCCCTTATCAAACCTGTGATACACTTAGCACACAGTTAAACCGATAAGTGTGTTGTTATCAAACATCAAAATCAGAGGGATAGGAAAATGCTCTTTCAATCTACCCCTTTTTGGTGTTTGATGACAATACACTTTTGCAAGATGATTTTAATAGAAAAAACATATGGAATTTGGAAAATGGAGATGGGGCTCCCCTAGATGCGTAGAGACAAACCTCCCCCTCTATTTTACAAACCCAACATGGGTGCATAAATATTGATACTAGCATGTGAAATCATACCTTTGCATAATAACATGTGATGAGAAATATATAGACAATAGATAACACATATCATCACAAGATGGATCCAATGAAATAAACCACTTAGTCTCATAAGATGGATCCTAGACATAACCACATAGTCTCACACATAAAACATAGTCTCATACATAACTAGAGGGAAATCGAAGTTCACAAGCAATAAAAGGATCAAGATAAGAACGAGCTTCTGACTTCCCATGCAACACCCGTGCCTAAAGTGCAACTTCTCCCCCTTTGGCATCAAGACGCCAAAAAGGGACAAGTGCAAGACTACCGTCCCAACGGTCAATCCTCCTCCTCCTCCTCCTCATCCTCAAGGTCCTCCTCATCCTCATAAGGGGGTGGGGCGCAGTGCGAGGAAGAGACATCATCGTCCCAATGGCTATGCTGAGAGATCCACTGATCTTCTGGAGTGATGTTGTTCTCGGTCCTGACGAGGTTTAATCTCGTCAATGCCCATTGTTATGGACTTGGGTTTTGGAGAAGATGGGGATGCTGGAGATCGTGGCACGGTTAACAGACAAGCAACCAGGGGACACGAGATTTACCCAGGTTCAGGCCCCCGGAGGGAAAACCCTACTCCTGCTTGTCTTCTCTTTGATTACGGCGGAACCGAAGGTTGCAAGGGTGCGCAGATTCGATCTGGCGTGAGTCGAGTTCTAGGTCTATTGCGGGATTGTGTGATTCTCTCCCCTCGTTGGACCCTCCTAGCCTTTATATATGGGGAGGCTAGGTCTCAGGTACCGACACGAGTAGGTTACAAGTTGTATTCAAACTCTAGTCTTGTTCTCCAAGGATTCGAAGACGTCATGGGCCTTGGCCACCCGAAAATCTTCATGGGCCAGCGTATGTCTACCGTGGGCCTTCCTTAGGCTGGACTAGGTATGCTGAGGTCGTGTACCCGTAGGGTATAACCATGTCAGGTCCCCTCGGAGACGGTCAAACCCTGAGCAGCCATCATTTCCTTCTGCCGAGCACTGGCTTTCTTGGCATACACATGCGCCTCATACATGCGCTTCTGGTTGTCAACCTGGAAGCAGAAGATCTTCTTGAGCTTGACCTCCATCCTTTTGGCCCAAGAGGGCTTAGCATTCTTGCGACGAGAGACAACATAGTCAATGTCATGTCCACTGTCAACATCCTCAGAGTCATCCTCATCCTCCTCACCCGCCGCAACGCGAGGTTTAGCATGTGTCTTGATCTTGAGTGCCTTTGGCCTGTGCACAATGAGAGAGCGAGTGGAGAGTGTCCTAGCAATGACGGGGCACTTTGACACAATGAGGGCCATAATATAAGGAGCAAATGGCGGAACCCTCCGAGAGTGTGCAGCAGCAACCATCTCATTCCATATGAAGTCTGACACATCAAGAGGAGTGTCTGAGTCTCAGTTGAGGAAGGTGTTGAACAACAAGTCCACAGAGAACCCATGTATCTCATCCTTGTTGCCCGCACGAGGAGCAACAGTCTCACGGAAAATGCGATGGAGAATGTCATATGTGGGGAGAAGATCCTTGATCTTGCCAGCAATCCCACGGCCCCGAATATACAAAGGTGTAAGGACATACTTTTTGGAGGGATGATCACGCATGTGACAGCGAAAACCGCAAGGAACGTCCCGGCCGCGATCTTCATACCCCAAGATTGTAGCAAACTCCGCAAGTGTAGCTTCCTTGAAAGCACCTTGAGTCATCTAGGTAATCTTCCGAGTGCGGCCAGTGTGGAAATGTGCAGTGGCATAAAACTGGCAAATAAGGAGGGGATCATAGTCATACTGGAACTCCATAATGGGGAACAAGCCAAGGTGAGAGCAGATTTCCTTAGCTTCAGCAAAGTAGTCAAGATTCTTGTCAATGTGCCCCATGTCAATCCACTACTGAGGCACCACCATCTGGATATTGGTCAAAAGAACCTCATGACAAACACGCTCTTGGAAATCATCATAGAAGAGACTGTCTTCCCTGGCCTTGCTCTGGTTGCGGGAGTATGCATTTTCAATCCGGAGAGCCCTAAACTCTGACTCAGAGATGTCTGATAGTTTCCTTGGCCCAGATGGCCCAGAGCTGAGACTTTTGGTATGCCCAGTGGAAGGGGGCGAGAGGGAGGGGCGCTACCACGCCCAACAGAGCGCTTGGTAACCCCTTCACGACCCCCACGACCACCTCGAGTGGCAGTGTCACATCCCAAGATTTTCCAAATCTTGTAATGTGAAAAATAATGAATAAAATAAAACTTTGTTGATTTTCAGGGTGAGAAGAAACTTTTTGATTCCAATTGGAAACCTTCAAACCCTTTTGATCAAACAAATCGTAAAGGGATTTGAAAAGTTAAACAATTAATAAAGAAAATATTTTGAATAAGTGAAATTACTATTTTGGATCTTTTAATAAAAAGATTTGGTTTTCAAATGAAAAAGAATAGATTTATAAATAAAGATTATTTTATAAAGCCAAATTGGCCATTGCCAAGTTTTTTGAAATAAAATATTTTGTTTTGATAAAAATAGTAAAGGTTTGTTTAAATAAAATAATAAGGATTTAATATCCAATTTTATTTAAGTAAAGGCTTTTCCCATTTTAAATAAAACACTAAAACTTATTTATTTATTTTAAAATAAGTTTTCCAAGTATTTTATATTCTCAAGTAAAACCTACTGAAGTGTTTTTGGTCTTATTTTAGTTTTCAAAATAAAGATCTTAATAAAACAAATCCTATTTGATTTATTAATTAAGGTCCATTTCATTAATTAATGGAACCTAAAATAAAATGTTATTTTATTTTAAACAAGTTTTCTAAGTATCTTTTATTTTTAAATAAAACCTACTGAAATTGGTTTTGAAAATATTTAGGTTTCAAATGGGGTTTTTAAATAAATTAAAACCCATTTGATTTATTAGCTAGTGTCCATTTTATTTAATTATAAATGGACTCTAAAATAAAAATATTATTTTATTATTGGACTTTGGTTTTGTGTGGTTAAAACAGAACTAACACAATACAAAGTTTAGTGATTGTTTGAATAGTTGATTGAAATTCAAAACAGAAATTAATTTGGAAAAAGAAAAAGGTTTCAGACAGAAAAAAATAGGATCTGGACCAGCCCAGCCGGCCAAGCCCAACAAGGCCCAGTACCAGCCCCTCTCTCCCCCGAAGCATTCTTTTCTCACTCAGGAACTTAACCACTAAGTCGCTGACGACTGGACCCCACACTCGCTCTCTCTCTCTCTCTCTCTCTCTCTCTCTCTCTCTCTCTCTCTCTCTCTCTCTCTCTCTCTCTCTCTCTCTCTCTCTCTCTCTCTCTCTCTCTCTCTCTCTCTCTCTCTCTCTCTCTCTCTCTCGCAGACAGCCAGGACCCACCCCTCCTGTTCATCGTCCTCACCCGCAGCGACCAGTTCATCCCCGTTTCTGGCTTTGATTTCGCGGATTGAATTCGTCTTAACGCGGACACCATTACTCGCAGTGACCATGCCCCTTTAAACGCCAACGACTCTCCTCCGTTTCCCCTCTGTCTCCTCCCCCAAGTGCGCCCCCAGGCCGCCCCAATTCCTCCCCGAGCACCACTGTCTCCGACGACCCTCCTTGCCGATTCCGGCCAGTACTTGCCACCCCTCTCCTCCTTGACCACACTCGCATACTCCCCAAGCCCTGGCGGACCTTTCTGCAGCCGCAGTTCGCTCGCACGCACCCCTGAGCGTCGACAGCGACAACAACCGCCGCCGCCACCGTCTGGCTCTTCTCCGACGAGCCCCACAGGTAGTTTCCGACCACCCCGCGCCCTCTCCTTCACGCACACATCGTCGCCATAGCTTTATGCTCTGACCCTGTCTTCCATTTGTCCTAGCGTGCATCGTAGCCCCGTCTCCGACGACGCCCGAGCGAACCCGACGCCAGAAGGAACTCCGGCGAGAAATTATCACTACCCTCGTACGCCCCCTGCTTCCCCGAGAGCACGTTGAGCATCAGCATCATTCAGCGAACCAGGTGAGCACCCTCTCCCTCCTTCTCGCTTCCTGTAACACCGGCGACGCCACTGTCAAGCCGCCGCCGCCGCGCGTCAGAGTCCAGCGCCGCCAGTTTCTGGTCGGGGCACTGAGAGCCGTTAGATCCAGATCGGAGCGATAGGATAGTTCACTTAAACAAAGGGGTATGCGATGATCTGAGCCGCACATGCCCCTTTTAATCCTGTGGTCTGTATCGCTCGATCCACACGAATCGGTACCCGCCCAATAAGAAACAGCCACGTGGCCTGTAGTTGATTTAAAAGACAGAATTGATCTATTAGGATTCCAATTCTGTAAATTGCACAACTTTTAAACCACACGTCCAAATTTTACAAACTTTATATCATCGGAATCAGCAAGACAAGCCCTAGCCAACCATGCCTTTTGTTTAGTAAAAAGCTTCTGGAAAAATGGTTGTTTTTGCAGAAACATTTGTATGCTTGATAAGGATTTAAAAATTGTGTAAAAATGAATTTGGGGTTAAAATCTTTTGCAATTGGATTGCTTTGAACCTACTGACCATAGGAAACACTTTGTGGACTCAAAAATGTATTTGGTGAAACAAAATAATGATTCTTTGATTTAAAACCATTTCTAGTCAAATAGAAATGTGGTTTATTTATTAAAAATGGTTTTGGAAGAAAACCTTTGGAAAATGTTTTGTTTTAAACTCTCTGACTCCAAGCACCAAGTTTTATGGTTTGAAAACTTATTTGGTGAACCCTATAGATTATGCCCTAGTAAAAAATATTTCTACACCACATAAAATGATACTTTGTTTTGAAAATGGTTCTTGAGGTGAAACCTTTAGCAAATGACTTTGCCACTTTACAAAATGACAATTAGGTGTTTTCAAATGTTTATGACCCATTAGGAACCACTTTTTCAAATAAAACAAAGCTTGGCATGCTTGCATGCATTTCCTAGACTTTATGATTTTATGTGATGTTTTGCTTGATTGGTAGATTGAGTTTGTGCCTTGCTTGATTGAATTGTAGTGACTTGAAGAGTGTGATTGTTGCAAGGACAAGGAGTGAACCTATACCCTCTACCAAAAAGGCAAGTGATGCTTCATACTTTTTGTCCCATTACTTTCATTATGCATTAGTGATTTTCTCTAAGTAAATCTTGCATGGAAATTTTGCCAAGTATAAACCTTGCTATAGGAAATCCTAGTAGATGAAACCTTAGTAGAAATTCCTAAGTCAAGATACCTACTATTATCATTCTTAGCTTATCTAATAGAAAACAAGGGTGGAAATATATTCACACTATGGAAAATTTCTAAGTCTGAGGACTTATGTTTTTCTTAATAAAACAACTAAGTCAATGAATCACCTGGGTGGAATGGGACTTGATTGGTGGTTTTTGGTTGAGTGGTTCACAAGTCCCATGTCTATGGTTGACCTTGTGTATCTCACTTGTGGATGGCCACCCAGGAACAAAGAGATTTGAGATGTCAAATGTTGAGAAGCTTCAAGTGCAGCCACTTGGCATTATGGGCTCTGCCTGGATCATATAGGTTGCAAGAACTTAGCCATATGGACAGTGGGTGGTAGAGTTTGATAGGTTGGAACGCGTCCATTTTGGTCTAAGGGAAGGCTTCTGAAAGATCTTGTCTTGGGAAACCAAGTCTTGTGGGGAAAGTGCACCACCTCTGCAGAGTGTAAAATCTAAGTACTTAGCCATGTCCCTGGTAAAGGACAATTTGAGCATCAAGACATGGAAGCAATAAAGAATCTCATCATTCAAATTTCTAAGTTAAAATCTTGTGGTTTGAACAAGGGTTAAAGGATCTTCAATCTTTTGATTGGGAGAAATGATTTTGTCAAGCAAAAACTTAGTATTTTCAAATGTTAAGGAAAAATCTATCTTGAGCAATGCAAGCCTCAACTCCACTTAGCCAAATGCATATAGATGATAGACTCCACTATACTACCATAGTATCACTTGCCAATACAATTCAAATGTATTGACCCTTGTGGCTGTAACTTGTTATGTTGCAGGTTTGATTGATTTTTAGTGAAGATTGATTGATTAGGATTACAAAGTCTACAACCAACATGTCTGCCTGTGGCACTTTGAAGATGAAGGACCCCATGCTTATAGATATCCCGCTGCAATGTAATGTAATAGCCAAATGAGCTATGTAAGATGTAATAAAATTATGTTATTCCTAGTTATAAAGTTATATTATGACCTTTGTTTCTTGATATTACATCTTAACTGTGGATGCTAGCTATTGATCCAGGGACTAGCATTGTAAACACAGGGGACTCTACCTTATAATAAATAAAGGTTGGGACACTCCCACTACAGGCAGGCAACTTGGAACGATGTCTTGGTTGTGGCATAACCTCTTCTTCAGACTCCGTCTCTTCCTCAACAATCTCACGGATAGTCTTGGAACGCTTGCGTGCACCCCGAGAACCACCTGCATCTGTGAAAGCACAAGGGAGGATAGCAAGGGGGTAAGGGCACAAGAATCAAGGAGCAAACGAGAGAGTCAAATATGAAGCATAAAAAGGCGGTCAGTTTGGGCCGGTAATACCGGACCTGACGACCGGTAGTACCGCTTGCAAGCGGTAGTACCGGAAAAAGTTCCGGTAGTACCGCTTGCAAGCGGTAGTACTGGAAAAAGTTCCGGTAGTACCGCTTGCAAGCGGTAGTACCGGAAAAAGTTCCGGTACTACCGGTTGAGCGGCACAAGTTCGTCAGATCTGATGGAAACGGACCAAATTGACGGCATTAAACTGTAAATAGATGATTCTACTTGGTAACAAGGGAAGCATATGGCAGTACAACCTTTCAATATGTCAATTTCTCCACAAATCTAAGACAAAACCTAGATCTAAGGATACAATCAAACGGAGAGAGAAAGGGCGGTTGTACCGGGATCCATGGCGGTGGAAAGAGGTGGGAGCCCACCAAGAGGCCGAATCCAAGGGGAATCCGGGGAGAGGAGGGCGTGGCAGGGCTCCGACAGCTTCAAGGTCTCCGGTGGCGGCGCGAGTATGAGTGGGGGGCGTGGGGATGAATGAGGCACTGAGGGGTCCCTCCCCACGCGTGTCCAATATATACCAGGAAAACGCCGACCGGTAGTACCGGTTGCTGAAGCGGTAGTACCGCTCGTAAGCGGTAGTACCGGTTCCCCAACCAGTAGTACGGTGACCGGTAGTACCAGACATGTGGGCGGTAGTACCGTTCCTGGAGCAGTTCTTCCAGGAGATGACCTGGGAACTACCTAGGTCCGGTAGTACCGCTCCCACATCCGGTAGTACCGGTCCCATCTGATTCCAAATGCCAGGAAACAAAGGTGATTCTTGTGCAGATGGAGAGAGGATTTTCGTGAGGGAGTAAGGAGGCTTGGGTTAAGACAAGTGAGCTGGGAAGCACATGCACTCTAAAAATCGAGGAAAAAGAGGTTTAGAAATAAACTAGAGTGCATGATACTAAGAACGATGAAGGCAATTCACAAGATGACAATCATGAGTAAAAATCAAATCAAAAATGAAAAACACGAGTACGCACATCAACCTCTCGATTGAGAGGGGGCGGTGGCCTAAGCCACCATATTTGAGTATACTCGGCTTGGCACCATGAAGATATATCTTGGGTCCATTACCGAAACTCATCATTGAGCTCACATATCACAAATGATATTAAGAGGAATGCTTTTGTTTACTTTGCGCATAATGGGGGGAGGGATAGTCCAATCAATTAGGACCGCACTCCCCTATGTCCATGCATACACCTAAACCAAATATGGGTTGAGTATTAGGTGAGAGTGCAAGATAATCAAGTCAAGCTCCTTGAATCTACAATATTTAGTTCATTCCTCAAGTAGCAAAACCTTGCTTCATCAAGTGGCTTCGTGAAGATATCGGCAAGTTGATCTTTGGTTGAAACATAGGATAGATCAATATCACCTCGAGCAACATGATCTCTAATGAAGTGATGACGAATCTCAATATGCTTTGTCCTTGTGTGATCCATCGGGTTGTATGCAATTTTGATGGCACTTTCATTGTCACATAGAAGAGGCACTTTGTCACAATGGACACCGTATTCCTTTAAAGTTTGCCTCATCCATAGCAATTGAGTGCAAGCACTAGCGGCAGCAACATACTCGGCTTCGGCGGTGGAGAGAGATATACAATTTTGCTTCTTAGAAGACCAACATACCAAGGACCTACCAAGGAATTGGCAAGCCCTGGATGTTGATTTTCTATCATCCTTGTCCCCCCCCAATCTGAATCCGTGTATCCACAAAGAGCAAATGTTGAACCTCGATGATACCAAAGACCATAAAATGGGGTATGAACTAAATATCAAAAGATTCTATTGACCGCCATTAAATGGCTTTCCTTAGGAGCCGCTTGATATCTTGCACACACACCTACACTAAACACAATATCGGGTCTAGATGCACAAAGGTAAAGCAAAGAACCAATCATAGACCGGTATACCTTTTGATCCACATCTTTACCATTTGGATTTTGTTCTAGACGAGTCTTTGTAGCCATGGGAGTAGGAGCTCCATTCAAATCTTGCATTTTGAATCTCTTGAGCATATCTTGAGTATACTTGGCTTGATTGAAGAATGTTCCTCCTCTAACTTGCTTGATCTCAAAGCCAAGAAATACTTTCAACTCCCCCATCAAAGACATCCGGAACCTACTAGTCATAAGCTTTGAGAATTCATCATTAAAAGCTTTGTTAAATGAGCCAAAGATAATATCATCAACATATATTTGGCATACAAAAAGCTCCCCATTGACCCTCTTTGTAAAAAGAGTGGGACCGATTTTCCCAACCTCAAAGCCACGGTCAAACAATAACTCTCTAAGGTGCTCATACCATGTGCGTGGGGCTTGCTTGAGCCCATAGAGTGCCTTATCGAGTTTGTAGACATGGTTTGGGAAGTTGGGGTCCTCAAATCCTGGGGGTTTCTTAACATATACCAACTCATTTAATGGACCATAAAGAAATGCACTTTCTACATCCATTTGTTCCAACTTAAAGTTATGATGTGCCGCATAAGCAAGAAGGATACGGATGGACTCAAGGTGAGCCACGGGCGCATAAGTCTCTCCATAATCAATTCCTTCAATTTGAGAATACCCTTGTGCAACCAATCTAGCCTTGTTCCTTACTATAATTCCATGCTCATCTTGCTTGTTCTTGAATATCCACTTTGTTCCAATAACATTGCGGCAATCCTTTGGCTTCTCAACTAATTTCCATACTTTGTTTCTCTCAAAGTTGTTGAGCTCTTTATGCATAGCCTCTAACCAATCCGAATCTTCAAGAGCTTCCCACACTTTATTTGGTTCAATCATGGAGATGTGAGCTTGGTGTTCACTGAACCTCTTCAATTGTGCTCTTGTGGAAATACCTTTCCTTAGATCACAAACTACATTTTGTAGAGTGTGATCTCTTAGTTCCAACATTCTTTCCTTTCTAGCTTCACAACGAGCGTGGATCTCCGTGTTGTTTCTTGGAGGACCCTCTTCATCATTTTGATCCTCGGCTTGACCATCAACTTGACCTTGATCATCATTGGAGTCATCCTCTACATTGGGAGGCAAAGATTGACCTTGGTCTTGATCAAGTGCTCTTCTAGCATCAATTTGAGCTTGTCTCAAAACAGTTTGGATGGATCTTCCTTAACAAATTGACTTGGCACCACTTGACAACCCATCGAATGGATCAAGCTCCCTTTGACTAGAGTTCACACATTGATCACTATGTTGAGGGTCCACATCTTGTATTTGGCTTGAGTCAATGTCCTCTTCGGTAGATGGACCATGTTGAGGTTGTGAATATGAGGGCTCCACTCGAGTGGAGCATAGTTCTTCTCGATCCGCCATAAGGGGTTCCTCAACGAGGCGGATATATCCCACACCCATTCTTCCTATGGCATCTTGAGGCATTTCATCATATGCATCACAAGCATCAACACGCCCCCCTTGGGGACCATCATATTCTTCGAAGGTCACACTACAAGATTCTATGACAGCTCCGGAGAGCTTGTCATAGATTCTATAAGTGTGAGATTCGAGACCATAGCCAACAAAAATACCCTCTAATGCTTTAGACTCGAATTTAGACAAACGAACACCTTTGATGAGTTAGAAACACTTACAACCGAACACCCGGAAATAAGATATGTTGGGCTTGTTACCGGTAAGTATCTCATATGGAGTCTTGTTGATTTTCTTGCGGAGGTAGAGTCGGTTTGAAGCATGGCAAGCGGTGGAGATGGCTTCGGCCCAAAAGTTGTATGGAGATTTAAACTCTCCCAACATGGTCCTAGCCATCTCAATAAGAGTCCAGTTCTTCCTTTCGGCCACACCATTTTGTTGAGGGGTGTATGCAGAGGAATATTGATGTTTAATCCCCTCATCACTAAGGAAATCATTCAAGGTGTAGTTCTTGAACTCGGTGCTGTTGTCACTTCTTATAATCAACACGGGAACATTGTATTGCCGTTGAACCAAGTTGATGAAGTCGATAAAAGTCTTTTGAGTTTCACTCTTCAACTTGAAGAAATAAACCCAAGAGTATCTTGAAAAGTCGTCAACAATCACCAAACAATATTTCTTCCCTCCAAGACTTGCATGGGATGGAGGACCAAATAGGTCCACATGGAGGAGTTCCAAGATCTTGTTAGACTTGATTTGGTTCGTGGGCTTGTGAGGAGCGTCATGCATCTTCCCTAGAACACATGCCCTGCAAACATGATCTTTGGCAAAGGAAACATTTTCTTTTAGTCCAACTATATGGCCCTCTTTATGGAGAATTTGCAAAGTTCTCATATTGACATGGGCTAGTCGGTGATGCCATAACCAACCCACATCAGCCTTTCCGAATAAGCACATCGGACCTGTAGTGGTTTGCTCTGAGAAGTCCACCACATACAAGTCATGTTCGACGTGCCCAACGAAAGCGACCTTGAGAGACTTGATCCACAAGAGGACCACAATATCTACATCAATGAAGACGGCAAAGTCCATCTTACCAAGAGCAAGGACAGAAAGTAAATTGTATCCAAGGGTCTCAACAAGCATGACGTTCACGAGTGTAATGTCGTGAGCAACCACAACCTTGCCGAAACCCATTACCTTAGACTTTGATTTGTCGGCATATGTCACGGTAATTTGATCATCATTAGGCTTTAGCTCCTTGACAATAGACGAGCTTCCGGTCATATGACTTGTGCAACCACTATCAAGCACCCACTTTGACCCTCCGGAAGCATAAGTCTACAAGAGATCAAGCTAATTTTTAGGTACCCATTTTTCAATGGGTCCTATTTTGTTAGCAACAAGGGTCTTGGGAACCCAAATAGACCAAGCAATATAACCATCATAAGGACCAACATATTGTGCATACACATCACCATAGTAATCACGCATTAGAACATAGTGAGGGTTAGCACTTCCAGCAAAGTCATCATGTGACATAGTTTTACCACTTGTGGTCTTACTCTCCACAATGGTCTTGTTGGTCTCTTGTGCGGGCTTGTCCTTCTTCTTCTTATTGTTCTTCTTCTTGGTTTTGGAAACAATACCAATGCCCCCTTTATCACCACTACGCCTTTGCTTGCTCAAAAGATCATCAATGGACTTGTTGCCTTGTGGAAATGTGGCCTTAGCAAGCTCCCCCTTCAACCTAGCATTCTCTTCAAGAATAGTTGTGCTACTAGATGGAATGAAGTTACTAGGTGAAGGAATATTGGCCAATTGAGTTTGAAGAGTTTCATGGGACTTTGTGAGTGACAAGAGTTCACTCTCCAAGACCTTGTGGGCCTTGTTAAGCAAACTAAAGTCCTCGGCAAGTTTTCCATGAACCACACCAAACTCAACCTTGTCCTTTTTAGCTCTTTTGTATTTAGCAATAGCATGATCACGCTCTTTGATGAGTTTGTTAACAATAATGTCATTGGCCTCATCAAGCCCTTCAAGTTTTAATTCAAGTGACAACCTAGTTTCTTGTTCTTCTTCTAGAGCGTTGTTTAGAGCCTCTAGCTCAATCATATGTTCATGCCCAAGTTTGCATCTTACATCTAGAAGTTCTTGAGTATGTGAGAGTTGATCTAAGATGTTTCCAAAATGTAGCTTAGCATCACCTTCTAGGTTAGTCATAAACTCATCAAAGGCAATTAATTCCTTTTTAACATCAAGAGACATCTCATCATCAATTTCATCATTATCTAAGTGGGTAGAGAGGGATGATGAGGATACCTCCGTTCCTCTTGCCATAAGGCAAGTGGCGTTCTTGGTGGAAGAGTTCTCATTTGGAGAATCGAAGAGTGAGAATGTCGGAGTAGAGGTGGTGGCTAGAGCGGCCACACCATGAGAAGTTTCCTCTTCCTCATCTTCATCATCTTCATTATCGGAGGAGTACTCTTCATGAGTGATCAAGACAATTTCTCCCGACTTCTTGTTGATGGGATTCTTTTTGATGAAAGGTTTCTTGTAAGGTGCCTTGAGAGTCTTCTTCAACACAAGCTTACCACCATGATCTTCTCTCTTCTCATAGGGGCAACTAGCCACAAAGTGGTAGCGGTCACCACAATTGAAGCAAGTTCTCAACCTAGTGGTATTCTCTCTTTTCCCATTTGGATTGGTTCTCCGTTCCATTTCCATCTTGGCCTTGGCGGGGTTCTTCCAAAATTTCTTTGCATAGAAAGCCATATATTGACCATGAGCAATCTTGACTTCATCGGGATGGTCCATGGAAAGCCCTTCATCACTATCATCTTCATCCCCATGGTCCACAACTTTGGCCTTCAAAGCAACATTGACAACATTGCTCATACCAAGGGAACGAGCACGGGCATCTTTGGCATTCTTGGCGGCAACCTTGAAAGCAGCCATCTCTTGCATAACTTCATTTGAGGTCATGAGATGGTAGTTGTGTCTTCCTTGTAGGCTCTTCAAGTCGGTGGGCTCAAAAGGCATGAGTGCACTCACATATTTCCTTTTTATCCATGCATCATCCACATGTGAGGCACCCACATTCCTAAAAGCGGTGGCGGTGGTCTTGAGCCTTAGGTACATGTCTTCGTGATCTTCACCTTCTTTCATGTAGAAGCCTTCGGCTTCATTGCTTAGAGCATCATATCGGTTCCTCCTCATACTCTCATTTCCAACAAACAACACAGTGAGAGCATCCCAAGCTTCCTTGGCAATGCTAAAGTGCTCAATGTGAGGATAATCCTTTGTCCCCAAACCTTGTTGAATCATATGCAAAGCAGTGGCATTGAGTTGACTATTAACAATCTCTCTTCTTGTCAAGTTGTTTGGATCCCCAATAAAGAGTCCATGCTCGATGATGTTCCATAGTTCAATGCAAGAGTTGCGCATATGAGTCCTCATTAGTGATTGCCATTGAGCAAAAGTAGCAGATTCTTCAAGCTTAGGTGGGTCACCTCTATTGTATACATGAGGGTGAGGGATTGGAGGTTCGGGAGAGTACCATGAGTCACGGTGCTCACCCTTCCCACCATCATTGTGTGTGGAGGAATTAACGTTGTCTAGTTTACCCCCAACCACCATACCCTCGGGGGATACCGATGTATTCCCTTTAGGTAAAATGGATGGTTGTTCCTCTTGAGGGGATGGGGGGTGATGAGCCTTCTTTGTCTTTAAGAAGTTGCTCGAGCATCTTCTTGACTTCGTTGACCAAGGAAGAGCTCAATCTTGTTTCCAAGTTTTTGAGATCTTCCATGGTCACCGGTGTCGGCTCACTACCACCATCCCCTTCATTGTTACCCATATTCTCTTAGGCGGTAAAGCCCGAATAAAGAGCCAAGGCTCTGATACCAATTGAAAGGATCGTATGGGCACCTAGAGGGGGGTGTGAATAGGTGCTACTTCAAATTTTCTTCTTTTTCAAATTAAGGTTTGACAATAAGGTAAATTCTCTAGATAATGCAACTACGGTGAATTTACCTATATGACAATTATGCAAGGGCTACCACAACACAAAGTAGTAACAAGTAAGTAAGGTGCGGTAAAGGATAGAAGTAACCGAAAAGTGGACGCGGAGACACAAGGATTTGTTTCCCATAGTTCCTTCCTTTTGAGGGGAAGTACGTCTATGTTTGGAGAGGGGGTGGTTTCAAACCACCAACGCCACGAGAGGCCTCCCTTGTTCTTCGATGAATCTCACCCCAACGGGATTGATTCACCTTCCACTATATCGGCAACCTTCAAGGTGGAAGCCGACACCGTTACAAGTTTGGGGCACACATCCACAACTTAATCGGAGGATCCCAAATACAAGCAAGCTGTCAAAGCAATCAAAGACAAGCTTGTAAGAACCAAAACAAGAACTAGGGTTTCCAAGAAAACACTAGAGCAAAGGGGCCCTCAATGAAATGAAGGGGAAATGAAGATCTCTTTTGGTGAAGTAGTAGATCGGGGCCTCCTCCTTCGATTCCCCAAAGATCAAGGACTTTGGGTGGTGGAATGAGGAGATCTTGAAGATTGGGTGGCTCCAATGGACTCCAATGGTGGTCTTTGACTTAAATGAGCTGAGCAGTTTGTCCCAAGGTAGGTGGAGGGGTATTTATACCCCTCCACGAAATATGGCCGTTGGAGTCATTAATGCACCGGTAGTACCGGTCCCAAGTACCGCTTGGTACTGACCAAAACGGAGAGGAGTGGATGCTCTTCAGAACGGCCCGGTACTGCCGAGCGGTACGACCGTGTCAAGCGGTAGTACCGCTTGTCTCAAGCGGTACTACCGGTTGGACCGGTAGTGCCGCTCCGTGGTACCGGTTGGTACTGACTAGCACACACCCTTATCAGTTTTGTACGGTGCCAACCGGTACTAGAACCGGTAGTACCAGTGTCAAGCGGTAGTACCGGTCGTAGTTCCGGTACTACTGGTTGGCACAATGGTTTTTTGCAAAGGGAATTGATATGCCAATATTTGTGCCACCCCTTACCAAACCTGTGATACACTTAGCACACAATTAAACCGATAAGTGTGTTGTTATCAAACATCAAAATCAGAGGGATAGGAAAATGCTCTTTTACTTTGTCTTACTGTTAGAACTCCATCTTTCATGCTCATGTTTAGAGTTCTTTGAACCCAGCTTTCAATGCTTGCAAATGGTTTGATCTTGATTTTAAGGGTGCATGTCACCTCAAAAATTATTCTTTTTATCAGTTACCTACTCGAGGATGAGCAGGAATTATAGTTGGGGATGCTTGATACGTCAGAAACGTATCTATAATTTTTGATGTACCATGCTTGTTTACTATATACTTTTCTTTGCTTTGTCTACACTTTGAGGTGTTTATATTTTTTTTTCTGGTACTAACCTATTAACAAGATGCCACAGTGCCAGTTGCATGTTTTCTTCCTGTTTTTGGTTCTAGAAAGGCAGAAAATCAATATTCTCGGAATTGGATGGGACAAAAGCCAAAGTCAATATTTTACTGTGGGGAACATGAAGTCGGAATGCGAGACGAAGGAGAGTCACCAGGGGGCCACACCCCCTGGCCGCTGATACGTTGGAAACGTATCTATAACTTTTGATGCTCCATGCTTGTTTTGTATCTACTTTGCTTTGCTTGTCCACACATTGAGGTGCTTTTTACATGTTTTCTGGTACTAACTTATTAACAAGTTGCAACAATGCCAGATGCCTATTTTCTGCTGTTTTTGGTTTTAGAAAAGTTAGTAAAGAAATATTCTCGGAATTGGACGGGACAAACGTTAAAGTCAATTACTTTCCGTGGAGAACAAGAAGTCTAGAGGAGAGCCGGAGGGGCCGGCCAGGGGGGCCAGACCCACCCCAGGCGCGGGGCAGGTGGGCCCACGCCTGTCTAGGGTTTGGTGGCCCTGGCCGCCTCCCGGTCTCGCCCCTTCGCCTATAAGAAGCCCCCGATGCAGAAACCCTGAGGACCCGATCAGAAATCCATGAAACCGTCTGTAGCCGCCGCCACCATCGTCCCTAGATCGGGGAGATCTGAAGTTCTTCCCGGCACCCTGCCGGAGGGGAGATCATTCCGGAGGCCTTCTCTCCAGTATGATTCGTGAGTAGTTCCACCTTGGAGTATGGGTCCATGTAGTAGCTAGATGGTTGTATCTCCTCATTTGTGCTTTCATGTATAGATCTTGTGAGCTCCGTTCATGATGAAGATATAATCTATTTGTAATCATGCATGTTGTGTTTGCGGGGATCCGATGGATATTGAGATTATTATGTTGGTTTTATTAATGGTTTTATATTTATGATTCTATCATGTCTGTGTTGTTTGTGATCTTGCATGCTCTCCGTTGCTAGTGGTTATCTTGGCCAAGTAGTTGCTAGTGACTCCAAGAGGGGGTATTTATGCTCGATAGTGGGTTCATGCCTCTAGTTTCCAAGGGAAGTGACAGAAATCTCTTCGGTTGTATATGTGTTGTTGCTACTAGGGAGAAAACAACGGTCTCTTGTTCCTGGAACATGTGGACTGTTTACCTTACACACTTTGCTTAAAACAGTTGTCTGTTGCTTGCAACTTAATACTGGAGGGGGTTCGGATGATAACCTGAAGGTGGACTTCTAGTCATAGATGCAGTTGGATGACGGTCTATGTATATTGTTGTATTGCCCAATCAACTTCATAGGATCTTTCGGGCTAGTAATTGCATTGTTATGCCTTGCTCAGTTCCTGTCAATTGCCTTGCTGTAATTTGTTTACCCTTCATGCCATATTGTTTATCTAAGGAGAGCACCTCTAGTGAACTATGGACCCCGATCTAATCTTTACCATTGATACATCTTCCACTGTTACCTATTTACTTGATGCAAACCATTACCTTCCACACCATACGTTTAATCCTTTGTTACAGCAAATCGGTGAGCGGCACAAGTCAGGAGACTACGTAGAACGAGAATCCGGTGATGGGTATGGAAATCCCACTTCTTAATGTTAGTCGTGCTTTTCTAAATGCTTTCTTGACAACCTCACTGATTCGTTGGGGCAAAGTCTTGAGTTTGTGTTGTGCAGGTCTCCGTGTTGCTTGCAACACCTGTGTGATGTTTCCTTCCTCCTTGTGGTTCGATAACCTCGGTCTCAACTGAGGGAAGACTAGCTGCTTGCTGCTTCACACCTTGCTCTTGGGGTTTCCAACGAAGTGCTCCACGTCAGCACCATCAACAAGTTTTATGGCACCGTTGCCGGGGAGGCTAAGGACGTCTTCACTAGGGGAGTCCTTCACTTCCTTTCTATTTACTTTGTTTTTAGTTTGCTTTGTTTCTTTTGCTTGGTTTTGTTTGCCTCTTTTCAAAAAAAAACCAAAAAAATTAGTCTAGTTTGGTTTGCTTGCCTTATTCAAAAACACAAAAAAATAGTTCTTGCTCTATTTGCTGCCAAGTCGGGGTCTGCCTTTATTTCCCCTATGGTAGAAATCTCCACCTTTAAGCAAAAAGGTGAATAAAGTTTTAAGGAATCTTGGTCTAGAATCTCTGCTTTCTAGAGGGAAACTAAGCCTGAGGTAAGCATTAGCTTGGTTATTGAAAGTTTCTACCGCAGTATTGTTCTTCGTTATAGATATGCTTTGGATGTTGTGGCTGAGAAAGATTTTTTGCTTTGTACTGAGGATGAAGCTTATGATGCCATAAGGAAATTAATCATGATCTATGATACACCTTGCAAGTCTGATTCCTCTTTCACAAGTATTTTTGCTAGGTTGAACCATCTTGAGACCAATATTGCTACCATGAATAATTGCTATCACACTCTTAGGGCTTACCATGATTATGTTCCTATAAATTTTGAGCCTTCAAAATGGTTTCCCACAATCAAAGTCTCAATAAACGCTACACTTTTTGATGCTCGCTGTGATATCATGTCTGAATTTTGTCTCATGCCTAAAGATATTTTTGATTCCTTGAGTCTTTGGGGGCTTATTGAAGGAGGAGAGGAAATCTCTCTTACCAACAATACCACTATATCACCCATTGGAATAGCTGAAGGTGTGTTTACAAAAATCTCAGGAAAAATGGTGACTACTGATTATCTTGTTATTGAATGTATAGGCAAGGGACAGATCACACTTGGAAGGTCTCTACTTAAACACCTTGGGGCAGTGACAGATGTTGAGAAAGGTATCATGCACTTTTATCCTCTGGTAAGCAATCATATCTTCCCTAAAGAGAAAAAGAAAGGTAATAAAGGAAGGAACAAGAGGGGAAATTCTTCATTTGAAAATACTTGATTCTTCTTGCTTCTTGTGCCTAACTTAAAGGCGTAAAAGAAAAGTACTTGTTGGGACATAGCCCAAGAGTTTCCTTGAGTCTTGGAAGTTATTACTTCTGTAATGAACTCTCCTTATCCTTTTTGTTTGCTTTTTTTGCCAAGAATGACCTCTAATGAGAGGGAAGTAAGATTTGGGGAGTTGCTGTCCCGAAACAGATTTCTGTCCTCCGCCAAAAAAATTCGTCAGGAGTCTCTGTAACTCGGATTGAGCTCAAACTTTACGAATAAATCCCCCAGTATGTTAGCTAACTTTCGTTAGTTCAAAACTTTTTTATGTGAGCAACATAAGATGTTCGAAAAAAATCGTTTCTACATGCTGGTCTGTTTTGACAGTTTTCTGCCATTATTTGCATTTGCTTCTTATTGATTCCTTTTTGAGCTCTCTTCAGGTAAATTGAGTTTCTTTGAAGGAGTTACTACAGTAGATTGTGTTTTTAGTGAAAAGTCTTGCTGTTCCAAAGCTTTGTCAGTGGTCTAATATCTTTTGAATAAACTAATGTTGCTAATGAAGATTGTGTGAAGTTTTGTATGAAGGAAAAATTTCAGGTGTAGAGAGAGAATGATGAAATGAAATGAAGAATGGATAAAAGCTCAAGCTTGGGGATGCCACCATGGTGTCACCCCAAGAAATATCCAAGAGGTACAAGCGTCAAAGCTTTCGGATGCCCAAGGCATCCCCTTCTTCATCAATAAAAAGCTCAGGTCTGTCTAGACACTTCGTTTTTATTGTTTCGTGCACAGTTGTGTTGTTCTTGGAGCGTCTTGGTTTTCTTTTGCTTTGCTTAGTTTTTTTAGTTTGATTTAGTAGTTTGGACCCCCGTTCTCGCTGTGTTGTTTTGCAAATAATTTTGCTTGGTGTTGGAAAGGAGTAGTAAGTTCTTGCTTGAAGTGCAAGAGGAGCTTGCATTGACTGTGACTTATACTTTAGCATGACATGCTAGGTGTTGTTTTTAGCATTATGCTTAGTGATTATTGATGTAGCATGTCTTGTTCCAAATAATTGGGATTTCTTAGTGTGCCTTGAAGAAATTATGCGTTGTTTTAGCATGCAAAAGCATAGTATTGTGGTATTCTCCTTTGATGTTTTGCTTGGGTTGACTTGGCACATGCTCACACCATGTTATGAGTATGACAAGTCACCATTAGACTCTATGATCATTTAGTCCTTGACTTGTAGTACCACTCTTTTGCTTTGATTAGTTTGCTTTATTACATTGCATAATTATGGCCATTACTGCTCTCTTAGTTGGTTGCTCCCGGTCTTTTGCTAGCCTCCACTTGTATGAGTAAGTTCTACTCATGCTTCCAACTCCCAAGAAACCAAGTTATTCCAAAGTGTCCACTATAAACTCCTATGCATGGTGTGTTAAACCATTCCAAGTATATTCTTGTTTTCATCTATCTTCCAATTAAAAACTATTTTTTTATGTGAAAACTTAGTGATTAAAGCCCTCACGAACTTGATGGCACAATTTATTCTTTGCCCCTAATAAACTTGAGCCATTGTGACAACTTTGTTGTATATGCTTGCACTTATAAGTTGGGATTAGCAGAACCGAGCTGTCACGGGGAATGTTTTCAATATCGCACTTGTACTTTTGTACTCCGTTGATATCATGTTCTTTTGTCTATGGATGTCACCGGTGTGAAATAAAGAGGGAACTTGTAAGTCCATGGAGTTTGTATCCTGTGTTAGAGAAATGCCTGGGCCGCTAGCCTAATCCATGCCTAATCATGGTGGAAACTTGCAGCATCACCATAGTGACATCCATGAAGCATTCTTCTTATAAAAAAAGAGACACATTGAGAAAAGAGGAAAGAGAGAAAAAACACCACATTCCCATGGTACATGAGAAGAATTGCTGAGATGCTCATTGTCTGCTTGCCTTGTCATTTTGGTTATGGGAAAGCTCCTGTACCATGTGCAAGGGGTACCCCGTTGGCGGTTCTCAATGATATACAAATACTTACAGTGACAAGAACTTACCTGGACCCAAAGTTGAGTATGCATGAGGTGTATCCCTCGTATTCAAGGGGCATGATATTGCCAACTTATACTTCGTCAAGCATATACTCCAGCTTTGCCACTTTAACCTTAACCACTTCAAGATGCTTATGATAGGGGCAATGAGGGCTGAAAGCTAACAAGTACCATAATTTTTGGAAGCTATTTTTGAAACTTGTAATCCCTGTTTCCTTTACAAAAAGGCCTTTCTTCCACCATTATTGAGTCTCCACATTCTACTTTTAGGCACCATTAAGAGAGCATAGTTGTCATTCTGTGTGCAGTGTTCCAAAGCTTATTAATTGATGCATACTGTGTTATTACTTGTTCTTGTGCTACTTGTTTCTAGTCACCCTTGTGAACTTTGCAGGTGTCCTATGCCTCTATTTGCTACTCTATGAGGGACAAGCTGATTGCCACTATGCCATGTTTTCTGCATGTGAAACAAACAAACTTTTTCAATGCATGTTATTCATGATCTTTGTTTGTAGCTTGCCATGTTGCATGCATAGTTACTATGTCCTATTGTTAGAACTCCATCTTTCATGGACATGTTTAGAGTTCTTTGATCCCAGCTTTCAATGTTTGCAAATGGTTGGATCTTTATTGTGAGGGTGCATGTCACCTCAAAAATTATTCTGTTTATCACTTACCTACTCGAGGACGAGCAGGAGTTAAGCTTGGGGATGCTGATACGTTAGAAACGTATCTATAATTTTTGATGCTCCATGCTTGTTTTCTATCTACTTTGCTTTGCTTGTCCACACTTTGAGGTGCTTTTTACATGTTTTCTCGTACTAACCTATTAACAAGTTGCAATAGTGCTAGATGCCTGTTTTCTGTTGTTTTTGGTTTCAGAAAAGTTAGTAAAGAAATATTCTTGGAATTGGACGGGACAAACGTCAAAGTCAATTACTTTCTGTGGGTAACAAGAAGTCCAGAGGAGAGCCGGAGGGGCCGGCCAGACCCACCCCAGGCACGGGGCAGGTGGGCCCACGCCTGTCTAGGGTTTGGTGGCCCTGGACGCCTCCCGGTCTCGCCCCTTCGCCTATAAGAAGCCCCCGGTGCAGAAACCCTGAGGACCCGATCAGAAATCCACGAAACCGTCTGTAGCCGCGACCACCATCGTACCTAGATCGGGGGGATCTGAAGTTCTTCTCGGCACCCTGCCGAAGGGGAGATCATCCCGGAGGCCTTCTCTCCGGTATGATTCGTGAATAGTTCCACCTTGGACTATGGGTCCATGTAGTAGCTAGATGGTTGTATATCCTCCTTTGTGCTTTCATGTATAGATCTTGTGAGCTCCGTTCATGATGAAGATATAATCTATTTGTAATCATGCATGTTATGTTTGCGGGGATCCGATGGATATTGAGATTATTATGTTGGTTTGATTAATGGTTTTATATTTATGATTTTATCATGTCTGTGTTGTTTGTGATCTTGCATTCTCTTTGTTACTAGTGGTTATCTTGGCCAAGTAGTTGCTAGTGACTCCAAGAGGGGGTATTTATGCTCGATAGTGGGTTCATGCCTCTAGTTTCCAAGGGAAGTGACAAAAATCTCTTCGGTTGTAGATGTGTTGTTGCTACTAGGGAGAAAACAACGGTCTCTTGTTCATGGAACATGTGGACTATTTACGTTACACACTTTCCTTAAAGCAATTGTCTGTTGCTTGCAACTTAATACTAGAGGGGGTTCGGATGATAACCTGAAGGTGGACTTCTAGTCATAGATGCAGCTGGATGACGGTATATGTATATTGTTGTATTGCACAATCAACTTCATAGGATCTTTATGGCTAGTAATTGCATTGTTATGTCTTGCTCAGTTCCTGTCAATTGCCTCGCTGTAATTTGTTTACCCTTCATGCCATGTTGTTTATCTAAGGACAACACCTCTAGTGAACTATGGACCCCGGTCCAATATTTACCATTGATACATCTTCCACTGTTACCTGTTTACTTGTTGCAAACCATTAACTTCCACACCATACGTTTAATCCTTTGTTATAGCAAACCGGTGAGCTTGACAACCTCACTGATTCGTTGGGGGCAAAGTATTGAGTTTGTCTTGTGCATGTCTCCACGTTGCTTGCAACACCTGTGTGACGTTTCCTTCCTCCTTCTGGTTCGATAACCTCAGTCTCAACTGAGGGAAGACCTGCTGCTTCACACCTTGCTCTTGGGGTTTCCAATGAAGTGCTCCACGTCAGCACCATCAGCCGCGCAGGTGGGCCCCCTGCGCCTGGGGGTGCAGCCTCCCTGGCGGCCCCCTGCCTCGCCTCTTCGCCTATAAGAAGCCCCCGATGCCTAAACCCTAAGTACTCGATCCATATTCCATGAAACCGTCTGTAGCCGCCGCCACCATCATCCCTATATCTGGGGATCTGAAGCTCTTCCCAGCACCCTGTCAAAGGGGAGATCATCCCGGAGGCCTTCTTCTTCATCATGCCAGCCTCCGGTATGAAGCGTGAGTAGTTCCACCTTGGAGTATGGGTCCATGTAGTAGCTAGATGGTCATCTCCTCCTTTGTGCTTTCATGTTTAGATCTTCTGAGCTCCGTTCATGATCAAGAACTCATCTATTTGTAATCATGCATGTTGTGTTTGCGGGGATCCGATGGATATTGAAATTACTATGTCAGATTGATTAATGGTTCTGTCTTATTGATTCTATCATGTCTGTTTTGTTTGTGATCTTACATGCTCTCCGTTGTTAGTAGCTATCTTGGCCAAGTAGTTGCTAGTGACTCCAAGAGGGGGTATTTATGCTCGATAGTGGGTTCATGCCTCTATTTAATCTAAGGTAAGTGACAGAAATCTCTAAGGTTATAGATGTGTTGTTGCTACTAGGGAGAAAACAACAGTCTCTTGTTCATGGAACAAGTGGATTGTTTACCTTACACAATTTTCTTAAAGCAGTTGTCTATTGTTTGCAACTTAATACTGGAGGGGGTTCGGATGATAACCCAAAGGTGGACTTCTAGTCATAGATGCAGCTGGATGGAGGTCTATGTATCTTGTTGTATTGTCCAATCGAATCTCATAAGATCATGAATGTCTAGTATTGCATTGTTATGCCTTGCTCAGTTCATGTCAATTGCCCTGCTGTAATTTGTTTACCCAGCATACCATGTTTGTTTATATAAGGAGAACACCTCTGGTGAACTATGGACCCCGGTCCAATCTTTACCATTGATACATCTTCTACTATTACTTGTTGCAAACCACTATTACCTTCCACACCATACAGTTAATCCTTTGTTACAGCAAACCAGTGAGATTGACAACCTCGTTGTTCGTTAGGGCAAAGTCTTGAGTTTGTGTTGTGCAGGTCTCCAAGTTGCTGGCAACACCTTTGAGTCGTTTCCTTCCTACTGGTTCGATAACCTCGGTTTCTTAGTGAGGAAAAACTTGTTGTGCTCATCACACCTTGTGTTGGGGATATGCTATATGGGTATCCTTATAGCATGTCTCTTATCCGACTAACCCAGGTATCCCATAGTCGGTAGCATGGCTTATGGCCTGCTGGGCGGCCCAGTTAGGTGGATCCAGAAGGGAGGCCCATGCCGGATAAAGGAAGGCTACGGTGGAGTCACCAGCGTACCCGGAGCCTTGGAGTGCAAGATACACAAGACTAGCAATAGACGGTGTAGGACTCTGTAACCTGTCCGGCTAGGACTTTTCCCTGTAACACTAGGACCTAGCGACTATATAAGTCGGGCCTATGGGAGCCTTTAGGGCACAACTTCAGACAACCTAGTATCGATTCATACAACCTCGCACAGCGAACCTATCTCTGTAACTCGGTGTATTGCCCTTATAGTGATTTATAGCAGGAGTAGGATTCCGCCACCGTTGTGGGATCTGAACCTGGGTAAGCTGTGTTACCTCGTACCCGTCAACCGTCCGCCTTACCCCACGTCTCTAAACACGCACTGTGAGGACCCCTCCATGGCGCACTCGTCGGCAATACCACGACAGTTGGCGCCCACCGTGGGGCAAGAGGCGCTTCAGGCTCTTCAGCGGGCGAGGACCAAGATCTTCGCGGGAATCGGCAAAACCGTAGCCATCGGCCATGTTCTCTTCTCCGACAACGTTCTGATCGTCCCTCCCGACGAGTTCTGGATCCCGGCAAAGACGAACCCTACGCGGTGTTCGATCGTTCCTATCGGAGACATCCACCTCTTCATCGGCGAAACCGACTCGGGCACTAGTTCCCTGGGAGTCAGAGGAGCATCAAGACCCGCACGGACCGCCTACGGGCAGGATACGTTCGCAGAAGGATCGATGTCGGATCTCTCCTCGGAGTTTGCCGGCAAAGATCGGAAAAATTCAAGGCCCACCCAAACCGCCCCTGTGCAGGATATAAAGGTGGAAGATCACTGCAAATCCGCCGGCTTAGTCCGTGCGTCTGGACAGCAGCGATCCAAGTTCGTCGGCGTGGTTACCATCTTCGATCTGGCGCGCTGCGTTCAGAGAGAGGGCGACCCCTCCCCCCCTGCGATTACCTGGCCAGGTGGCTCCGTATACGAGCCGACCTATCCCACTACCCCGATGATAACGCTCTGTATCACTTCGTGGAAGGACTAGACCGTGGCACGCTCCTCCGACATTCTTTAAGACGGCAGCAGGCAACATGACGCCTTACCCTCGAAGAGATGGTGAGCACCGTCAACAACTACGCGGAGGCTGAAGCGGCAGCTCAGACAATGCTTGCGCTCATTGACGGAGCCCCTCCGATTCAGCCACCGCCACCACCGCCTCCGGCCGCCATCGTCACAGCAGGACCACCACCTCCAGTCATCGTCGAGCCCGTTGCACCTCCACCGCCCGTCATCGAGGAAGTCCCGACACCATCCGACTCTGTCATTGACGCGCTTTATGCTGATTTTAGTGCCGATTCAGAGGAGATAGACTTCAGTCCAGAAGAGCTAGACTCCGCTATGCAGGAGATGGAGGAGGAGTACTCGTGTGACGAGCAGGCCAACAACGTCGTCGCGTCCCGAGGGGTGTTCGTCATCATTGGGACGACGATGGATGAAGATCAACCCGGACGAACTCCGCCTACGACACTGAAAAATGGGAAGGGGCCACTTATTGCTGCTGACGATGATCGCGCAAAAGACATGCCTCCTCCGCCCAACCCAGTGCAGCAGCCGCAGGAACTCGGCACGCCCGAGTAACAACAACACCGCAAACTTGCCGCCTCCAACATCTACGTCTGCAGCAGCCCAAGTTACTCCAGCTGATAGAGTGATGTACGACAATCTCCTCGTCGAGCCACTGACCGTTGCTCATATCCGGAACGTGACCCAGCTTGATGAGAAACGCCAGCAGCTGCTGGAGGAGGCGCAAGCCATCACGGAGCAAGGCGCTAAACTAGATCGAGATCTGGTCAACGCGCAGAAGTCCATAGAAAAGGCTAGAGCAATGGAGGCCGAGTACAAGACTCTGCTACAGCAGCAGAAGGCTAAGAAAGCTCCAACTCGCGTCATCAACGATCCTGGTGTACGGCGCAACCTAGGATGGGCTCCCTCGAAGCCGGCACAAGCCAAGCCATACATTGACAGTGAAGGCAAACAGGTGATACCCACCCCACTCCTTAACCTCTCCGTCGCCAAGACCCTTATGGAGCAGGATAGATCGCCTGAGGCAGTGGAACAGGTCTACGACCTAGTGGCCAAGGCGGTGAAGCAGCAGGAAAAGGCCACCTCCCAGAGGCTTGAGCCTAACCCAGCGCTCTACCAGTCTAGCCAGTACAAGCCACCAAGGGACAGATCTCCTCTTGATGTCGGGTCCCAGACGGGTTCCTTAGTACGAAGACGGAGGGATGCACGCAACATGAAGGATGCTATACCAATATCCTCCGACCACGGAGAAAAGGCCCGACCTCGTCGCCCATCGCCACCGCCCCGGTCTCTCCGACATCGCGAAGATTACAACGCTCACCATCGTATGGATATTCCCCCACCAAAGCAGTGTGGCATCGTCATCCGCGACAACGCGGAGCAGACCCGTCATGATGGAAAGCACAACGAAGGACATAAGAGCAGGTCGCGCCATGACCCTCCGTGTCCGACAAGCAACCGTGACAGACGTGAGGCGTTGCAGGAGGGTAACAGCAAGAAGGCTAACCCACCGCCACCTCCGCCTCCGTCACCACCAAGCAGTCACCACGACGGAGGAGGCCCGCGTCGTTCACGCCGCCCATCCCCAGTTGACAAGAAGAAGAACCCAGAGCCATACGATGCACGTTCACGGATCGATAAGATCCACGAGGCCCGGGAAGGACCATACCTGGGACCATGTTGCTTTGGACCAGCAATACGGTCCGCAACTTACCCCAAAGGCTTCCGGATTGACAAGACCATCAAGCCCTATGACGACACCGCCAAGCCAGCCATGTGGTTGCAGGACTACGGCAACGCGGTGGAGATTGCCGGAGGCAACCCCAACGTCGTCGTCAAGTACCTTCCATTAATGTTGGCGGGTACGGCCCGTCAATGGATCGACGACTTGCCGGAGAAATCTATCTACAACTGGTTGGACATGCAAGAAGCGTTCACCAAGAACTTTGAGGGTACATATAAGCGTCCCTACACTCTGGGCGATCTACAGCGGTGCGTGCAAGAGAAAGACGAGACATCTCGCGCCTACCTCTCCCGCTGGCTGGACATGAAGAATTCCTGCACAGGAGTGCACGCTCAGATCGCCATGTCCGCCTTCATCGATGGGTTGGAAAGGGGCACGTTGCTCCGACATAAGCTGAAGCGCTTGCAGGACAATCACCAGCTTGACTTGAACCATATGATTCAGTTGGATAGTGAGTTCGCAGCTGCCAACGATGATGCTTGTGGCTCCTTGTCGGCAACGGCCATTCCAACTCAAGCTCGGAGGAACAGCAGTACAAAGCGGAAAACCGCTCCAGAAGAAAAGCAATCTACCGACATGGTCGCTATGACTTTTGCAGGACGAGGAGAGGGCGGACAACATGGACGAGGAAGGGGAGCTGGTCGTGGGCAGCAACGAGGAAGTGAAACCACCTCGGCGCCGCTCCGTGTTCCCCAAACCTACCAGGAGTACCGTGATATGCCATGCCTCGTACACCTCAATGTCAACGGCAAAGCCACCCATACCAATCGACACTCCAAGTTTGTCAACGACCTCAAGGAATACCTGGAGTCCGGCTACAAGCGAAGCCTAAAGAACAGACCGCGCGGAAAGGGCAAGGGGAAGAAGAAGGAGGAGGAGTCCAAGGATTCAAGTGACATGGACGAGGACGTTGACCCCAAGCACGCCGCCAAGAGCGACAACAAAGGAAAGAACCCCTTCGCGAATAAGGCCCCAGTCTACCACACTTTCCTTGGCACCCCCACCGTCCGACAACAGAAGACCTCTCTAAGGAACCTGATGGCTACTCTCCCCTAGTCCCCCAGTACCTGCGCTGGTCGGAGGTTCCAATAACTTGGGACAGGACGGACCACCCATACCTTATACCCACGGAGAACCAATACGCCATGGTCATCAACCCCTTGATTGACGGTGTGGAGTTCACCAAGTGTATGGTGGACAGTGGAAGTAGCATCAACATCATGTACCTAGATACACTGCAAACCTAAGACGGACCAATACCATCTTCCACGGCGTAGTGCCTGGTCGGGAGGCTAGGTCCCTTGGGTGCATTACACTTCAGGTTGCCTTTGGCGATGTTAATAATTACCGCCAAGAGCGCATGACCTTCGAGGTGGTCCCTTTCAAGAGCGTGTACCACGTCATATTCGATCGCGACATATTCCACATGTTCATGGCCAAGCCATGCTTCGTCTACAACAAGCTCAAGATAACCGGACCAAACGGCATCATCACCGTATCCGGAAGCTTTACCAAGGCAAGGGACTGCGAGATCAACGAAGCAGCCGTTGCAGAAGCTGTCCTCTACAGCGAAGAATTCAAAGAGATCCAGAGCAAGGTCAATGACTCAGAGATGCCCGCGTCGAAGAAGCAGATCTCCGACTCCGGTCCTGCGTTCAAGACCGCCATCAAGACCAAGCCGGTGGAACTTGTGGTAGGCGATGCCTCCAAGGTCACCGCCATTAGGACGAACCTGGATCCCAAATAGGAAAGCGCGCTCGTCGAGTTCCTCTGTGAGAACAGGGACATCTTTGCCTGGAAACCTGCCGACATGAAAGGTGTACCTAGGGAACTTGCCGAGCACAACTTAAACATTGATCCAAAATCCAAACCAGTGAAACAACCTCTACGACGCTTTGGAGATGAGAAGAGACGCGCCATTGGCAAAGAGATAGCTAGGTTACTTAAGGCTAGATTTATCCGAGAAGTCCTTCACACCCAATGGGTGGCTAATCATGTACTTGTCCCCAAAAAGGGAACCAATGAATTAAGAATGTGCGTTGATTACACCGGCTTGAACAAAGCATGTCCCAAAGATCCGTTTGCTTTTCCTCGCATTAACCAAGTCATTGACTCGATGGCTGGCTCGGAACTTTTGTGTTTTCTTGATGCATACTCAGGATACCACCAGATCAAGATGAGGAAGTCAGACCAATTGGCCACTTTGTTCACTACCCCATACGGCACGTTTTGCTATGTCACAATGCCCTTTGGGATGAAAAACGCAGGTGCTACCTACCAGCGGACAATGCAACGTTGCCTTCACGACCAAATTGGTCAGAACGTTCACGCCTACGTGGACGATATCGCGGTGATGTCTAAAAAGTCAAACGACTTAATCTCCGAGTTAAAAGAAACCTTCGATAATCTTTGGAAATACAACATGATGCTTAACCCTAAGAAGTGCGTCTTCGGGGTTCCAGCCGACAAATTGTTGGGCTTCATCGTTTCCCAGCGTGGAATCGAGGTCAACCCGGAGAAAATCAAGGCCATCTTAAACATAAACCGTCCGACATGCCTAAAGGACATTCAACGACTAACATGTTGTGTTGCAGCAGTTAGTCGGTTCGTCAGCCGACTTGGAGAGAAGGCTTTGCCGCTGTACAAGTTGCTGAAGAAGGCGGACAAATTCACGTGGACAGACGAAGCAGATGCAGCATTGAAGCAGCTCAAGGAGATTCTTTCCTCAGCGCCCATCCTTGCAGCACCCGAACCTGGAGAGCCCCTGTTAATTTACATGGCGGCAACCAACCGGGTTATCAGCATCGTCGTCGTTGTAGAGCGGAAGGAACCAGGCCATGAGCACGGAGTTCAATGACCATTTTACTATGTGAGCGAGGTCTTGATGGAGTCTAAGCAGCGTTACCCGCACTACCAAAAGATAGCTTATGGAGTATTCCTTGCTTCTCGGAAGCTGAGGCATTACTTTCAGGAGCACCCAATCACAGTGGTGAGCAAGACTCCACTGTCCGACATCATCAATAAAAGCAACGCTATAGGAAGGGTCGCGAAGTGGGGCATTGAACTTGCCGCCTTCGAGATCACCTATAAGAGACGCGACGCTATCAAATCACAAGCCTTGGCGGATTTTGTTGCAGATTGGACGGAGATGCCAGACGCTACTCCGTTTCCAGAACCAGAGTACTGGGTGATGCACTTTGACGGATCAAAGATGCTCAACGTCTCGGGGGCTGGTGTATTGCTACAGTCACCAACAGGAGACAAGCTACACTACGTTCTGCAGATCCACTTCGAGGCTACAAACAACATGGCGGAGTATGAAGCACTAATTCACGGACTACGTGTAGCCAAGGATATTGGCATCAAGCGCATAGTTTGCTGTGGAGATTCCGACTTGGTTGCCCAGCAGGTGGCTGGCACCTGGAATGCGCGGAACCCTATGATGGCGACATATCAAGACGAAGTGGACGAGATAGCCAAGAGCTTCTTGGGCTACGAAGTTAAGTATGTGCCTAGGGAACAAAATGAGGCGGCTGATCTGTTGTCTAAGCTAGGATCAGGGCACAAGCGAATTCCACCAGGAGTTCTCCTAGAGCATCTGCGCACACCATCCTTGAAGGGAGCCGACATCGACAACCTGGACAGAGCTAAATCTTTTGTCAACATAGTGACTAAGGTCCCTCCAGCTTGGACAAAACCGTTCATCGAATACCTCGAACACGAAACTTTGCCCGACGACGAAGTCGAAAGACGGTAAATAGTACGACGAGCAAAAGGTTATACCATAATCAATGGGCAACTCTACAAAAGGAGCACTACTGGTGTATACCTAAGGTGTGTTTCCCAGCTAGAAGGTATGGAAATCCTACACAAAATCCATCTCGGAGATTGCGGGCACCATGTCGCTCCTCGATCGTTGGTCGCGAAAGCCTTCCGGCAAGGATTCTACTGGCTGACCACGAAGGTGGACGACGACAAGCTGGTTGAGACATGCATGGGATGCCAGTATTATGCCCGACAACCACATGTTCCTGCTGAAGAACTGCGAACAATACCAATAACTTGGCCGTTTGCGGTCTAGGGGCTAGACATGGTGGGACCGTTACATACGGCACCTTGTGGGTTTACGCATCTGCTCGTAGCAGTTGATAAATTCACTAAATGGATAGAAGCTAAACCCATTAGAAAGATTGATGGGGCAACTGCCCTCAGGTTCATCCGAGATCTAGTGGTGAGATTTGGTCTCCCACATATCATTATCACCGACAATGGCAGCAACTTATCACTCGGAGAAGTAGAGGCATATTGCTGGGAGAAAGGCATCCGAATTGACCTTGCATCTGTGGCACACCCACAATCCAATGGACAGGTCGAGCGAGCCAATGGATTAATCCTGTAGGGAATCAAGCCACGTCTTGAGGCACCGCTACATAGAGCAGCTGGAGCCTGGGCGGAAGAATTGCCATCTGTGCTGTGGAGTTTACGAACTACACCCAACAGATCTACCGGTTACACCCCTTACTTCATGGTATATGGAGCAGAAGCCATCCTACCTTCCGACATCCTCCACGATGCACCAAGAGTTGCCGCCTACGACAAGGATGACGCTGAAGAATCCAGACGCCTGGATGTGGACCTTCTCGAGGAGGAGCGCGTTTTGGCATGCCAAAGATCCGCCATCTACCAGCAGAAGCTACGCAGCTACCATAGTCGCCGCGGTCGGCATTGCTCGTTTAAAGAGGGAGATTTGGTGCTCCGACTTAAGCAGAAGAAGTCACACAAATTATCCCCACCATGGGAAGGACCGTTCATCATAAGCAAGGCGCTGCTCAATGGGTCTTACTACCTTGTTGACAATCGTGAACTAAAGGATAGACCCAACGAGGATCATAAGCGTAAGCGACATGACCCGGATGATGACTACCCGGAGCTTGATCGGCCATGGAACATAGCACAGCTACGTCCTTTTTACACTTAGCATTTTTTATCTAATTGTGTATCTCTTAAATGATCATTGAAATAAAGCTCTTTGGTTCACTCATATTCCTGAGTCTTTTACCTTCTTTAGTGTTCATTTTTAGATCATGTAAAACCTTTATGCACAAGCTTTGCGTTTGCACTCGTGAAAATTCCGCCTACGGGCGTTAGCTTAAGTTTTCTGGTCTACACGTTCTTTGTCGTTTTTATGTGGATTCTGGAGTAGTGACTTTTGGCACTTATTGTCGGTGATTTTGTGCTCAGGTTATTGACGGTGACATTGGGCATCATCACCTGCGCATGGTTCCGACAACGAGTCTTCCGACTCACGAAAAGTCAATCATAAGAACCAAAGTAATGGATAAGCCAGCACTTGCTTAAAAAATATATACATGCTGGGAACTAAGTTCTTAAGTAGCAGGAAATAACAACGATTGTTTTCCACCTTAAGTTACATCATCAAGTTTTTTCCGCACATATACCAAAGGCAAAACAAATATTACATAGTGTTTTTCACTCTTTGGGCGCAGGAGACTTCGAAGCAGCATCGTCCCCAGCCAGAGAATCACCCTCAACGTTGGCGCTATGATGAGACTCGGAGGAATCTTGGTTGACGCTGTCGATGGTGTTCATGGGCACGAAGACGTCGATGTTCACCAACTCGGCAACTTTGGTGTCATATCCCATGAGTGATGACAAGATGGCCTCGTGATCAATCTCTTTGCCGTCATCATCAACGTCGGGGATGCCGGAGGTCACCGTGTCGATGTCGACATCTTCATAGTGTGCCTTCACCATTGAGAGCGCCATCCTCGCGCCAGCCCGTGCACATGAAGCTTTCCAGCTTGTAACACGCTCGGGGGATCGGCGCAGAATCTCCGAGTACTTCGTCACGGAGTCCGAGGCCTTGATATATATCTAGAGGGCTTGGCAATCTCCTTGGCTTGGGTGATGGCGGTGTTGATGAAGTTGCCGGCAAGAACCATGCATTCCTTGTCCGAAGGAGGCGAGCGGGTTAAACCCATAGGAGCTGAAGATTCCGACAATGAGCGCATGAGTTCAATAAACTCTAAGAATCCAGACTATAGACATACAAGGCGAAGGAAACTTACTAAAGATGTTGGCCTTGGCCTGCCAGATAGTGTCCGCCAAGGATTCCTTCTCTTTTTGAAGGAGCTTAAACGCCTCGCTGTGGCATTGGTTTTTCTCATTAGCAGCTTGATTCTGATTTTTTAAGATCGCAAGCTCCTCCTTCAAGTGATTGATTTCCGCGGAGGCGGAATCCTGCAGGGCTTTCATGGAATCCTCGTGCATCTTCAGCATCTCTTCCCTCTCCTTCTTAAGGATTTTGTTCTCGCTGTCCAGCTGCTGGATATGCTTGGACTGCTCGACAATATCCTTGGCCTTGGCGACATGTTCTGAAAAGTCAGAGAAAACAAAGTACACAGTGAGTACTCGGAGAATGAAGGCATAAAACCAAGACGGAATGCACAAAAAAGAAAACAGACTCTTGTTTTTGATGATCTGTTCCTTCAAGATGGCAGTTTTACCCTTTTCGGCTTGAAGATCTGCGCGCATCTTCTGGTACTTGTCGTTGGCCATGACCCTCCGAGCATTCTCGTTCTGTGGAACAAAGGAAAAAGTTAAACTGTTGTTTAGTCTGCTTGGAGCACCTAGTCGGAAACTTTCCATCTAGGCGCTCGGGGGCTACAGCGAAAGTTTTTCAACTTAGCAATATGCTTAGCTTTTCTTTAAGCATCTAGTCGGAGCTACTTCAGTTCTCGATTAGAAGCTTGGGGGCTACAGTATAAAGTTTTAACTTGGAAAATGCTTAGCTTTTCTTTAAGCATCTAGTCGGAACTAATTCAGTTACAACTAGAGGCTTGGGGGCTACAGTATTGAAAATTATAAACACTCTGTATGCTACTCTTAAAGCATCTAGTCGGAATAGTTTCTTCCATCTAAATGCTTGGGGGCTACAGTGAGAGTTCTTTCTAACTTAGTCACTCTTAGAGCACATAGATGCAAAACCTATGGTTTTCCGTCTACATCCTCGGGGGCTACAGTGGGGATATTCATATGAAATGCAAAAGGCAAAGTAAAACTTACAAGTGCAATAATCTTGAGGTTTGTAGCACTCTCGGCCAGCAGCTTGCCAAAGCAAATGCTATTTCCCCGCAAGATATTTGCTTGTCGGAGAAGCTCCTCAATACCGCACGTCGGAGATGACGGCACTCCTCCAGGAACCAGAGTTGTGTTACTTGGCATGAGCGCCGGGTAAACTATCTTCGGGAACTCGAAGGGCTTCTAGGGAGCGGGGGCGCCGCCTTCGGCAGAGGTACCAGCTTCCACTGTCGCCTTGCCGCTACCGATGGCATCCTTAGCCGGAGCTTCAGCCATTTGTAGAGCAGTGCTCTCCTGCGTCGCCTGTTTGCCGACAATAGCGAGTTCGGTAGAGGCGCCAGAATCCACTTCCATGGCGGAAGGGCCTGGTGCCTCCTGGGCTTGAGAGCTTGTCGAGGCAGAGGAAGGCTTGACGGCAGGAGTAGCAGGGGCAATGGCGGGCGAGGAGTCACGATGCAGCATATCCTTGATATTTCTAGAAGCCCCCAAAGTCTTGGAGGTCTTCTTGAGGCTGGTCGTGGCTTTCTTCCTGAAACGTGCAAAGTGCATAAGTACAGGAACAAGACAGATAAATAAGACAATGTCGGAGAATGAGAAGCTCACACTAATGGGGGTGCTTTGGCAAAAAACCCGGTGGATCTTTTCTTTTCCGCCTCCAGGGTGGCGGTAGTCTTCTTGGAGGCTCCACCCTCTGTCTTCTTCTTCTTGCCTCCGTCGGCAGCGTCAGAGGTGGAGCTCTTCCGCTTTCGCGCCAACGGGACATCGTCGTCGGACACGACCATGACTTCCTTCATCTTTGGATCGTAGATTTGGGCAGCCAGGTTGTCCTCATCTAGATCGCTAAGCTGTTAAGTTAGAAATCACCGTGTTGCATGGGGTGGCAATGGCAAGATGGAGAAACTGGAGCATATGTTGTACACGGAAAATACATATCTACCTTTGGGCACTTGCCATCTACGAACATGTCGTAGGTGATGGTGAAGCCACGCTTCTTATCTTTCACCTTGACGATGTCCTTCAGGCGGAGCTTGACGGAGTCGCTCGAGAAGTTACCCACGGAGATCCGGAGGGTATCCGTTCGGTCATAGGTATACTCGTGCATGAACTTCGCACGGTGTTGCAGAGGTTGGATTCGCCTGATGAACCAGCACATGGCCAGGTCCAAGCCGGTCAAACCCATCTCTAAGAACCATTCGATCCGCCTTATTGTGCGAGAAGCATCGAGGTCGGAGGGAAGGGAGGCATGGGATCTCCATGTGGAAACTTCAGCGGCGGCTCCATCCGCGAAGTCCGGGTACATTACTTCTTGGCCCGCCAAAGGAATGTCGGGGCCGTAGAAGTACGTCCGCTGCCAGTTTTTGCAGGACTCGTGGCCGACGATGTCGGGGAACCGCCGGCCAGGTCAAATCTTGAAGCTTATGGTGCCGCAGTTCCTAAGCTCCTCCCTGCTGTGTCCGGCTTCACGTTTGACGGTGAAGAAGTACACGGACAAATCTAACCTAGGCCTAATCCCTAGGTAACCCTCACAAAGTGTCGCGAAGTTGCTAAGCACTAAGATGCTATTGGGGGAGAGGTTATGGGGTTGGACCTTGTAGTGGTTCAAGACGGAAAGAAAGAAGTGGGAGATGGGCAGGGAAACGCCGCGTACCAGCTGAGCCTTGAGGTACACATTTTCTCCGGCTTGGGGAGAAGGTGTCACCTCGCCAGCCGGCGCCGCCCGCCAGGCGAGCCCCTCCGTCGCGGGGAGGTAGCCTTCGGCGACCATCTCTTGGATGTCGCGGTCGGTGATGTCCGAGCCGCGCCAGTCACCCTTGTGCGAGTCTGGCTCTTCTTCCAGAGGCTCTAGCGCCGCCAGATTATGGTCGCCGCCGGTGGTTTCAATCACCGCCAATGCGGGGATGACTAGGCCCTCTGGGGGCACGATGACGGAGCTCGCCGGCTTCGCCGTGGCTTCGCTCGATGCCGCCATCGATGGGGAGGAGCTGCTGCTGGCCATGGAGTGTTGGAAGGATGCGACTGACGCAGAGGGATGCTAGGGTTTTCGAGGTTTCTCGCGGAGAGCTCGAGGAGGCGCGCGACTGGAGGAAGAAGACGATGACGCGAGAGGAATGAGGTAAAAAGTGGAAAGTGTCCCACGGTTACTATTTATCATGCTCTATGTCAAGATTCGTGCAGCTGATCGGACGATTGCCGCGTAGACGATGTGTTCGTGAGCGTGCACGGTAATTTCGCCACGTCTCCAACCGCCGCCGCCAACCGTTCGTATCGCTTGCGCGGGAAAATCGGATATGATTGCGTTCTCTGCATGTGTGAGTTACGAGGCGTCGCTGACCTAAGCCTACGTCATCCTAGCTGACACGGGTAGATGAGTCGTCGCATTGAAGATTCCAGCATGGATGGATTTAATCCGACTATAGAAGAGTACGATGGAAGATTCAGCATTTCTCCGGCTTATAATTTGAAGACGGAGAAAACATTGCAGGGTTCTTTGGGAGGACTACAAGATATTGCTTGACGATTTGCCGACATCCATCTAGACGGAGCATTCCACATGAAGAGGCAAGACGACGCAAGATCTCGGAGTTCTCCGGGGGATACTGTTGGGGATATGCTATATGGGTATCCTTATAGCATGTCTCTTATCCGACTAACCCGGGTGTCCCATAGTCGGTAGCATGGCTTATGGCCTGCTGGGCGGCCCAGTTAGGTGGATCCAGAAGGGAGGCCCGTGCCGGATAAAGGAAGGCTACAGTGGAGTCACCAGCGTACCCGGAGCCTTGGAGTGCAAGATACACAAGACTAGCAATAGACGGTGTAGGACTCTGTAACCTGTCCGGCTAGGACTTTTCCCTGTAACCCTAGGACCTGGAAACTATATAAGTCGGGCCTATGGGAGCCTTTAGGGCATAACTTCAGACAACCTAGTATCAATTCATACAACCTCGCACAGCGAACCTATCTCTGTAACTCGGCGTATTGCCCTTATAGTGATTTATAGCAGGAGTAGGATTCCGCCACCGTTGTGGGATCTGAACCTGGGTAAGTTGTGTTACCTCGTACCCGTCAACCGTCCGCCTTACCCCACGTCTCTAAACATGCACTGTGAGGACCCCTCCATGGCGTACTCGTCGGCAATACCACGACACCTTGCTCTTGGGGTCTCCCAACTAGGCATTGACAACACACCATCAGGAGGCGATAACAATTATGGATGCACTGCCCACATATAATTATCTTGTTCTAACGACTACATGCATACTTTATTATTATCTATTATTCCCATCAGATGTTTTTGCACAGCTACTGGTGAAAACCGAAGACCCTAGGCCCCCTCTCTCTCCATCGTCAACAACAACAACAACAAAAAGATCGCAAATTCTTGGTCTGGTGAAAACACAAAAGGAATTCTAAAACTCTCGAAGGTCCGTTTAAGTAATCTCACTTTGCTTTGTGCTTTCTGAGGATTCGATAAATCTAGGTCTACTAGGGAAAAATAGCTATACTACATCTGTAATCCGGATTGAAGGTATCATAGCCCCTACACGTGCTATATGGGAGAAATCCCCCAAACTCTAGATCATCCCCATGTAAAGGTCTAAGGATCTGGGGTTGGTAGATGTCTTGGACAAGGGCTGGTGCAAAATTTGGGTCTCCCACGGATGGTATGACTTAGGAGTACGGAAGAAAGTGAAAACACACAAATTATGGTATATCCCAAACTAGAGGTTTGGATATAGGAATGTACGGACGGGGGGATTACGGTACCAGGTGCCACATACGCGTTTCTGGAGAGAGCAAACCCAAAAGAGAAAGGTGCCTCTACTAGGGTCGACAAATGAAATGTTAGGTTTGATTATATGATAGCTGCGAGATTCTACACATTTTTTATGGTTTCTATCGATGGTTTTCATTCGGATTTCATGGTATTTTAGCTTTACCTAATGCTAATACTTCGGTAGCAAAGGAAACTTGGTTTTTAATGTGTGTTTCAGGTTCTGAACATCACTAGAGGGATTTAACAGCAAAAACACAATATTCAGGCGAAAACAAGCAAGTCCCTTTTTGGAAGCAATCGAGGGGAATTTACCGCAAGCTTAACGACCAACTATACGGTCCATCGCCATATATTTGCCGTCGTATAGTTGCCATCTCCTTCGTCTTATTAAAAGGGACAACTTTCGTGAAGAGGCCAAGGTCGAAAACAGAACACACGAGCCGCCATACCATCCAGAAGGGAGAAAGAAGGGATCCCGAGAAGAAAGGGAAGACATTCTTGATCTCGCTCCACGATCTTCGATCTCCTAGCCACCACACCTCAATAGACACCACTTGAACTTGAGAGAGAGAGGTCTCCACCTTGCAAGATTAGGGTTTGATATTGTTCTTCCCATCTTGAATTGTGTTGTATTTATTTATATTTCTTATTGTGGATCTCCACGGTAATATCAATAAGAACTCTCTTTATTTAATTATATCGACGATTCTTTCTTCTCTCATGTGTGAGTAAGTTCCCTTGGGCGTGGGTAATGTAGAGGATTGGTGAGATGTGATGTGCCTATATATTTTCCATCAAGTTTGTGATCAATTCTAATTACTATATTATGTGTGCTTTACTATCTGTGGGATGCTTAATGCATGTTGTCCAATTAAGGGCCCAAACAACATGATGCTTTGTCCTACATAGTTAGAATCTTGTTTGCTAGCAGACCGACGACCCTCGAGTGACACGGGGATAATGGGAAACTAGTTTGACTTGAGGATAACGAGGAACCACCGAGATTATTGCATTAGTCTGATCCAAGGAGCTTAATTGCTAAGCAACCTAAAGGATCTTAATCGTCTTGTGACCGACCATGGTTGTGGTAAACAAGCTAGTAGGTTTATTGAAGTTGGGATGAAATCTACCAAGAGGAGTTCCAGCTAATTATGGGTTACTCGCCTACACACATACTTATAAGATTATAATTTCTACACTTATTACTCATTCACCCGGCACATTCACTATCACCATGAACTAAAACTCCCCGCGCCTACTTTGTCATCTGTATACAACAATAAACAAATCATTCTTTACTTTTATGCTTTTTATTTTTTAAGTTTACATTTTCATTTTATTTAAGTACTTGTGTTTAAATCCAAATTATATTATCATTCTCAACACTTGCAGTCAATTCACTCGAAGACCTGTGACAACTTTGGGTGTGACACAGACTTCACCAATAAACACTTACCTTTGGGATCCCTATGGGATCGATATCTGAACTTCAAAACTAGCTACAAACGGTATGTGCACTTGCATTCATCAAGCTATTTTCTGGCGTCGTTGCCGGGAGCTAAGTGCTAAGTGTTTTGTCTCTTAACATTTCAGGTGTTACTATTACAAGATGGTCTTCTTAAGAGACAAAGGGTCTACACGCTCTGGTAGGGCTTATCTATCGGATTATTTTGCATGCGTGCCTACTTAGAGGCGCGAGGAAATCATTGAAAAACTTTTGAGATCAAATAAATTTGAAGTTGACAACCTAAGTGACTTCATGGATATCATGTCCATTCTGAAGGGAATATGCCCGAGAGGCAATAATAAAGTGGTTATTATCTTATTCCTTGTTTATGATAAATGTTTATTTTGCATGCTATAATTGTATTAATACGGAAACGTTAATACATGTGTGTTTAATAAACAAAAAGAAATTTCCTAGTTATGACTCTCTTATAAACTAGCTCGTTGATTAACAAGATGATCAAAGGTTTCCTGATCATGGACATTGGATGTTGTTAATAACGAGGTCACAACATTGTTGGAATGATGTGATGAACATTCATCTGAAGTATAGCATTACAATCAAGGTCATTGTGTTTATATTGCTATAACATCATAAAAAGTAATCTTAGTCCTTAGACCATGAGATCATGTCAATCACTAACACCGGAAGAGTATCTTAATAACATCAAACGTCGCACCGTAACAGGGTGACTATAAATATGGGTTTAGTTCTACGAAGGTGTTATGTTGAGGCTCATGGATGAAGAGTGGAATTTGTCCACCCCGATGACGGAGAGATATACTCTAGGCCCTCTCGGTGATATCACATTAGTTAGCTTGCAAGCAAGTGATTTGATCACTAGAATGTTATATCACGGGAATGAGAAAAGAGTACATATCGGTAACGAGATCAAACTAGGTATGGAGATACCAATGATCGAATCTTGGAAATGTAATATATCGCGAGACAAAGGTATTTAGTTAAATGTGTATAAGGTTCACATGATCACAGAAGTCATCGTTGAATGTGTGGGAGTCAGTACCAGATCTCCAGGTCCCGCTACTGATTACTGATCAGAGAGGGGTATCGATCATATCTACATGATTTGCGAACCATAGGGTGACACACCTAAGGAATACTGACACCATTTGGATCAAATAAGATGCTAGAGACCGCTCTCCGATCACTAGACACCGGAATTGTTTTGGTTGAAATTGCTAAAACTGGTTCTGCATGTGAAATTGAATACTAGCAAGGGGTTTTATGTGAATATTTGTTAATTAAAGTAATTAACAAAATTCCGAATAAATAAATAAAAGAGTTTTACTTAAATGAGAGCTTGCATTAAATTTGGTGGAAATTTAATGCATGTGAGTGGATTTTTGAGTGGAGGCATGTTTATGTGAGTGGGGGCTTTTCATTTTGAGTGGGAGCTCCACCCACATGAATGTGTAATAGGTGGGGGCAGCCACCATGGCTGTGGCGCCATGCCCCTTGGGTGCCCCCTCTCCCTATAAAATCCCCCCTCTCCTCCTCTCACATCACACCTCCTCGCGAAGGATCTCTATCCCTCCTTTAGAATTTTCCCATGGTCTCGAATCAGCGAGATACATGTTCCCGGTGGCTTTTTCTGGAAGGATTTGTTGCTTCCGCTGCTTCGCTGGAGCGAGGGCGCAGAGGTTATCGGGATATACCCGAACGTGTGTGCGATCACGGATGCACCACTTCTTTGCGGTGCTAGACTAGATGGTTCTGGACATGCTGGACCGGATGGACTTCTTCTCGATCTTGAGATCGGCAAGCCTTCGACTAAATCAACCATGAGTACAACCTCGTTAATGCTTTTCGGTCTTCGAGGGTATGTATTCTATGGATGTATATCCACCCGTTGCTTGTATCTAGTAGATAGATCTTGGTACTTAGTTGTTCTCATCATAGGAATGTCACATCCCAAGATTTTCCAAATCTTGTAATGTGAAAAATAAATAAACAAAATAAATATTTGTTGAAAATTAGGGTGAAAAGAAATTTTTGTTTCTAAATGGAAACTTAAAATCCCATCTTGAACAAACTTTGGTTAACATTTGAATCCAACTAAATTCAAATCAAGTGGAATGCATTCATCATAAATGCATCTGGAAATTTAAACACTTGAGAAATAAACCAAAACCCTAAAAACCCTAATGGAAGAAAATCATTTTCAAGTTATCTCTAAGACTATGGATTTGGTCCATATAAAATTGGTCAAACAAACATTTCAAATTGATCAAGAATGACTATTAGAAATATTATAAAACCATATGAATTGGATTCACTTAATTTGGAGCCATAGATAAAATCTTCTGAATTTAATAAAAATAAGGAAATTGAATTTCCAAAGCTAATAAAGCACTTATCTAAAATCCATACCAAATGATGAGCAATTAATCCTAAAGATATTTAAAAGGATAAATAAATATTAAATAAGATTTTGCAAATTGGAATCACCAAGTTTGGATCTATAAATAAAAAGATATGGATTTTATAAGATAAAGAAAGAAATATTAAATGAGTATTTAAAAGACCAAATTAAAATCTTGGCCAAGACCATAAGAAAATGGAATAAACATAATACTAATCCAAATAAAATAATGGATAAAGAATTCTCAAACTAAATAAAGTGGCATCAACCAAATTCCATTTCCATTAGAATAAAGACAAATACCCAAATTAAAATGATTAATAAATCATATTAATAGTATCCCAAAATAATTCAAAGTGAAATTATTGGACACCCTAATAAATGAATAAAACCTACTGAAAAGATTTTGTGAGAATTGAAATTAAATAAGGGTTTAAAATATATTTAATATTAATTGAATTTAAATGCATGGGCCTATTTTAATTAATTAAAAGACCCTAAAAAGAATAATAGAATTATTCTAAATTTGACTTTAAAATATATTATTAATCAGTATTTAAATCTACTCAAAGTTTGAGAGAAGTTTGAATTCAAATAAGTGTTTGAATGGTTTAAACAAAATCAAAACAGAAATTAGAAATAGAAAAAGAAAAACAATAAGTACAAAAAAAATGAAACTAACTAGCCCAGCTCGGCAAAGCCCAGTCCAGGCCCAGCAGCCCAACTAACCCCTCTCCCCCGAAACGTTTTTCTTCACACGCAGACAGACCCGCGCAGTCACTGACGTGTTGACCCCACACCTAACCCTGCACCTCGCTGACGCCAGGCCCCACCGCACGCAAGCTTCTTCCTCACCCACGCGATGACCTCGCCCCTCTCCTCGCTGCCATTTCTGGCCGGGAATCAAACCCGTTAATTCGCCTCTAATGCTGGAGTAAACCTCGCCCCGACCATGCACACTTAAACACCTGCTCCCCCTCTCCGTTCCCCCATAGAAACCACCTACTCCCTGCCCCCAGGCCGTCCCCATTTTCGTTTGTACCGCCGCAGCCTCCGACGGACTCCGACGTCAATTCCGGCAGCTCCACGTCGCCCCTCGTCGCCCGACCACACACGTGTGTTCCGCAGACCCTGGCGCATCTCCCAGTGTCATCAGCTCGCCCCTGCGCGCCCCAGAGCCTCGGCAACAACGACCACCGAGCGCGCCGCCGTCTGCTTCCACTCCAGCGACACTTCCCTGGTTGGTAATGACCTCCCCTCTCTTTCTCTTTCACACACGCCTCCTCGCCACGACTTTGTGCATCTAACCATACCCTCCTCTCCCTCTGGCATGCACCGAAGCCTCGCCACCGTCTCCGACAGAGAGCAACCGTCGCCAGAGAGAACTTCGGCGAGGAATTCCAACTGACCCCGTGCGCCCCTTGACAAGCTTCAGCGTCACCCCGCGATTCTGGTGAGCTACTCCTCTTCCTCCCTTGCTTCCTGTAGTCACCGCGACGCTGTAGCCAGAGCCAGCGCCACCACTCGCCGCCGCCAGCGCCGCCACTTGATGGTTGGTTGATCATCAGCCGTAGGATGCAGATCCAACGCACACGAAAGAACATTAAGCGAAGGGGTATGCTTGCTCCCGCGCCGCACGATCTGTTTATATCTAACATACCGTGTAGGCCGATCCGCGCGAAGAGGTATAGACGAATCGTGACGTGACGCGTGGCCAGTGTGTTATTTTAAAAACAGAATTTGATCTATTGTATTAGTAAACTTGCAAAATTCATAACTTTCAAACCACACATCCAAATTTTGCAAATTTTATATCAATGGATTCAGCAAAACAAGTACTTTCCAACCATGCTCTTTGTTTAGTAAAATGCTTCTGCTAAATTGGTTGTTTTTGCAGAAACTTGTGTAGGCATATTTGGAATGTAAAATTTGTTCTAAAATGATTTTTGAGATAAAACCTTTGGCAAATGGTTTGTTTTGAACCTACTGACCATAGAAATCAATTTGTGGTTTCAAAAACATATTTTGTGAAACAAAAGAATAAATCTTTGTTTTAGACCATTTCTAGTCAAATAAAAATGTTGTTATATGATAAAAATACTTTTTGGAGAAAACCTTTGGGAAATGTTTTGATTTAAACTCTCTGACCCTAAACACAAGGTTTTATGATTTGAAAACATATTTAGTGAACCCTATAGGTTGTTGCCTTATTAAAAGCATTTCTCCACCACATAAAATAATGCTTTGGTTTAAAAATGGTTTATAGGTAGAATCTTTTGCAAATAGTTTTGCTACTTTATAAAATGACCAATAAGTGTTTTAGAATGTTTATAACCTATTATAAACCACTTTTGTAAATAAAACAAAGTTTGGAATGCTTGCATGCATTGTTTTGATACTATTATTTTATGTGATGTTGCTTGAATGGTAGATTGAAATATTGCTTGCTTGATTGAATTGTAGTGATTTGAAGAGTGTGAATATTGCACAGATCAAGGAGTGAACTTATATTCTCTACCAAAAAGGCAAGTGATGCTTCATACTTTTGTCCCATTATTTTCACTATGCAGTAGTGATATTTCTAAGTAGGACTTGCATGGAATTTTGCTAAGTGTAAACTATGCCATGGGAAATCCTAGTAGATGAAACCTTAGTAGAAATTTCCTAAGTTAAGATTCCTACTACTATCATGCTTAGCTTAGCTAGTAGAAAACAAGGGTGGAATATATATTCATACTATGTAATATTTCTAAGTCAAGGACTTGTGTTTTGTTTAATAAAACAACTAAGTGAATGAATCACCTGGGTGGAATGGAAGGAATGGTTTGTGTTGAGTGGTTCACAAGGACCATTTCTATGGTTTACCTTGTGTATCTCACTTGTGGATGGCCACCCAGGAACAAAGAGATTTGAGATGTCAAATGTTGAGAAGCTTCAAGTGCAACCACTTGGCATTATGGGCTTTGCCTGGATCATATAGGTTGCAATAACTTAGCCAAATGGACAGTTGGTGGTAGGGTATGATAGGTTGGAACGCGTCCATTCTGGTCTAAGGGAAGGCTTCTGAAAGATCTTGTCTTGGTGAAACCAAGTCTTGTGGGGGAAAGTGCACCACCTCTGCAGAGTGTAAAATCTAAGTACTTAGCCATGTCCCTGGTAAAGGACAATTTGAGCATCAAGACATGGAAGCTATCAAGAATCTCCTCATCCCAATTTCTAAGTTAAAAACTTGTGGTTGAACAAGGGTTGAAGGATCACCAATTTCTATTGGGAGATGCCTTGAGTGATTTTATCAAGCAAAAACTTAGTGTTTTCAAATGATAAGGAAAATCTATTTTGAGCCAAGCAAGCCTAAGCTCCACTTAGACAAATGCATATAGATGATAGACTCCACAATATTACCATAGTATCACTTGCCAATACAATTCAAATGTATTGACCCTTGTGGCTGTAACTTGTTCTGTTGCAGATTTGTTTGATGTTAGTAAGATGTGTTGATTAGGATTACAAGTCTACAACCAACATGTTTGCCTGTGGCACTTTGAAGATGAAGGACTCCATGCTATTGTTATATTCTGTTGCATTGTAATGAGATAGCCAAATGAGCTATGTAAGATGTAATAAATTATCTTATTCCTGATTATAAAGTTGTATTATGACCTTTGTTTCTTGGTATTACATCTTAAATATGGATGCTAGCTAATGATCCAGGGACTAGCATTGTAAACACAGGGATCTCTACCTTATTAAAGGTTGGGAACCTTACAAGGATTTTTTTTGTTTTCTATGCTGCGAGACCTACAATGGTATAAGAGCCGGGTCTATGTGTAGATGATTTGCATGGGTAGTACACATATGAGTATGTGGGCGGTAATGGTCATGTTATCGCTTCTTCCTTGTACTTTGGATATTGGTGGCATAGTAGGATGAAGCGGCCCGGACAAACTTTACATGTCCTCGCACATGGAGACCTGTTCCACGCTTGACATGCAACTAGTTTTGCATAAGTGGCTTGCGGGTGTCTGTCTCTCCTACTATAGTCAATATCTGATTTACAACGAGTTGTCAATAATTTGTTTATCATCGTTGTGGTTCCATGTTCGTAGGTAAGAACGGTTCTGTCTCTGAAAGCCCTCAGCCCCGTAAAACATGCAAAAGATAAATTAGAGGCGTCTAGTTTTTGGTTTTTCCGGGCAAATACTATGATATGGTAGTGTTATAAGGTAGTATGGATTGATACTATTGAAAATTATAATATGACAAAGTGTAAGTTCCATAGACCTTGGCCTTACACATATAGGAATGATAAAGATCATTCCACGATGCACAAGATAGAGATCAAATGCGAGAACCATATCATACCACTGTAGCAAATGGTGTTTGTTTGCATCTTATATTGCTTGTTTGGCGTTTTATTAGCATTATAAGATGATCCCTCATTTAGATATCAAGATAAAAATGTGTTCTTAAGTATGCACCGACTATGTTTTGCCGCTTCAAGACATCACGTGATGATCGGGCGTACTTAAATCCACGAGCATATATCGGGTGTAAGACAATTTTACAAACATGAATAGTAAGGTTCTTACTTGGCGAGCCTAGCATGTACAAACATGGCCTCGGAACACGAACCGAAAGGTTAAGCATGAGTCATATGTTTGATATGATGACCATATAGATGCTCGCAATTGAAGCTACACCGACTCACATGATAATCGGACTTGGTGTAGTGGATTTGGTTCATGTAATCACCAAAAAGACACGAGGGATGTCATTTTTGAGTGGGAGTTTATTTCTAATTTGGATTAGTAGAACTAAATTTATCAAAAATAAATCAAAGTGAGTTTGCATAATTTGTTGTAGTCATTGGCATTCGTTCACCACCTTATGATTAGTTGTAGTTGAGATAATAGAACTATAGAATTCTGGATATTGACTTTACGAACTGGTATCATGTTGTGTTGAGTGTCAATCTAAAGTTTAAAGTCCTATTGTAAACTTTTAGCAAACTCTATTTACTCCGTGAAATTTAATAATTAGTATTAAATCGAGAGTAACAATTCCAGTGTTAGTATCTAAAGTATCATGTTTGCCTCCATGATTCTTGATTGTTTTTAAATATCAAGATTATCTAGGAGCTGAAAGAATTGTTTTAGAAACCATCATGTGTGATAGATATAACGATATCTGAAACAATGTTTTTGGTTGCAATATGATAGAGTATAATATATGTTCTCATATTGGATGAGAATTTGCAAAGGTTGGAGATGCTAGACATCCTAATCATCCAAAAAGGTTTTGGAAAGTAACGTTATACTCACAATTCGCCTTTATAAGCTACATTAGATTGATCATGAAAATTGTCATGATAAGGATGAATAGAAGATGTATCTAAAGTGTTTACTACACTAAAAGATTACAAAAGAATGGATTTTGAAAGAACGCCAATCATTTGATGATGGTGATCTACTTCAAAGTGCAAGTCCAAAGGTATTAGTATTTGAATATACACGCTCTGGACTATGTGTCATGTATATGGTGCCACTGTTGATGTTGATAGATTCTTTTAAAAGGAAAATGAAATGCTGAAAGAGAATCTATAAAATATATTTGGTAGAAAAAAAGACTAGAAATATCCAGTTTAGGTATATAGATGATATACATGTTATGGTTGTATTCTTTGCTTGTTAAACAATGTGGTTCTTAGGTATTGGATACCAGATTGGTTGGTATGAAATATCATACAGTAAAATCAATTCATGAACTACAATGGCCTAAGTAACTAGCAAGAGAATATGTGATGATGTTCATAAAAAACAAACAAATGGTTGTTTGTATTTTTCGTTGACATCAAAGCATGCCTTCAAGATTTGTTTTAATAATTGTTATTTAAATCAGGTATTATGAGAACAAATATTATTCAAATAATTACCGTATTCCATATAAGATGGATGATTTACAAATCTAGTTGGAGAAATCACATCCATAAAACCAAATGCTAAAATTTCGCGAGACAAATGATTGAAAGATCACTTACGAAGTGACATCGCCATTTAAATTATATTGGAAATAAAACATGAAGAAACTCCATATTCATGGATTTTTAGAGTCTTTGATTTTATCAAATGGCGCTTGTGAGACTTTCCTCGGGATAATTAAAACTTCGCTCAAAGGCCAAAGAAGAACGATCGACTAAATTATTGGAATTTATACATATCGATGTATGTAGTCCATTATGTGTAGTCGTAAGCGATGGATTTCAACTTCATATGTTTTTTCCGGAAATTTGAGTGAATATTCACTTAATGAGAAAGAAGTATGAAATATTTGAAAATGTTTAAAGACTTCCAAGCTGAAGTGGAAAATCATTGTAACAAGAAAATAAATAATTTATGATTTGATCATACAGGGGTTTATTTGAGTTGCAAGTTTAGCAAAACACCTAGATTTGCATCTCCCGAAACACCATAGGAATATGAAGTGTTTGAGATTTGTAACGAAACCTTGTTTGACATGGTTGGATCAAAGGTGTTATTTATAAAACTTCCATTATGTTTTAAAATATTAAAGCTTTAGAGACTACCACTTTTCACTGAAAAGAGCTCCATCTTGATCCGTTGAAATGACACCATGTAAGTTATGGTTTGGGGTAAAACCCAAGTTGTCCTTTCTTAAATTTTGGTATGCTAAGCATAAGTAAGATGTTTACAACCAGAGTCGGATGAGTATGTTTTTGTAGGTTATTTCGAATAACCATTGGGTTATCCTCCATAACACCGAGGACAAAATAGTTTGTCGCTTGAAACATGAAGTTTCTTGAAAAAGGAATTTTTCGTAAAAGTTAAGTAGGAGGACAATAGAACTTTGATAAGGTTGATGGACCTTAGCTAAATGTACTGAGTTGAGCAGCGCCGGAAATCGTTCTGGAGGCATCCATAATGCTCATAGCTTATGTGCCTCAAAGGTTGTGGTCACGAAGGTCTAAGTTCCTATTGAACCAAGTAGGTCGAAAAACAATCAAATGCTAAGATTTGAGAGTAAATCATTGTTGTTCGACAATGATGAACCGACTACATGCAAATAAACGATGATGGGCCTGTAGGGGTTCGTAGCATGGAAAACAAAATTTTCTACCGCATGCACACAAACAAGCCAAGATCTATCTACTAGATTGTAGCAACGAGTCAATAGAGTACTAACCCTCGAAGATCCAAAGCGGTTAACGAGAGCAGATTCTCGTGGATGATGTAGTCGTACACTTCCGATCTCAAGATCGCGTAGACGATCCTTCCGGCGCTGTGTTCCGGCAGCGCTTCCGCAGTCGGTCACACGTTCGGTACTCGACGAAGACCTTCCTCTCCCTTGTTCCAGCAGGCAGTGGAGGTTGTAGCACTCTCCTCGCAATTCCGGCAGCACGACGGCGTGGTACCAGAAGTAGAGGGGAGATCTCGCAGGGCTTCGCCTTAAGCCGGAGCGAGTATGGTGGACTATGAGAGAGCCCTCGGTGTTCTAGGGTTTAGACACACCAAGGAGGGGGTGCTAGGGCTGGCGGCTAGGGCTTGGAGGTGCCCAAGTCGGCGGCTAGGGGAGAAACCCTAGGCGGCGGCTATGGTGGGCGGCGGCTAGGGTTAGGTTTAGAGGGGGCAATATTGTGTGCTAGGAGGGGAGCCCTGCCCCTCCTCTTATAGGAGGGAGGCGCCGGCTAAGGGGAGGATAATCCCTCCCCAACTCGGATCCCAAGTGGGCCGGCGGTGGAGGAGGGACTCCTCCCCAACCCGGTTTCCCACTTCCCTAAATAGCCGTTTGACTTTTCAAATTGGCGTTTGACTTTTCAAACTAGGATTTGATTAAACCCTTTATTTTGTTCAGCGATGACACCTAGTACATGATGCAATCATACCAACTTGATATAACACATTCATGCACCCTTCCCCTTCGGAGTGCCGGACATTCCGGAACCTTCTAGAACATTCCCGATGAAAACACCAGAACCATTCTCCAACCCCGAAACAGGACTTTCCTTATATGAATCTTATTCTCTGGACCATTCCGGATCTCCTTGTGATATCCCGGATCCCATCCGAGACTCCAAACAACATTCGGTATCTTACTCATCATTCCATAACTACTCAACAACATCGAATCCTTAAGTGTGTCTCCCTACGGTTCGTGAATTATGCGGACATGATCGAGACACTTCTCCGATCAATAACCAATAGAGGAATCTGGAAATTCATATGGCTCCCACATATTTCTACGATTACTTTGCGATCGAATGAACCACTTACATACGATACCAATTTCCCTTTGTCTCATGATAGTTTACTTATCCGAGGTTATGATCGTCAGTATCTCTACATACCTAGTTCAACCTCGTTACCGATAAGTACTCTTTTCTCGTTCCCGTGGTATGTGATCCCTTGTGAGCCAGTCACATGCTTGCAAGATAATTGGATGACATTCCACCGAGAGGGCCCAGAGTATATCTATCTGTCATATGGATGGACAAATCCCACTCTTGATCCATGTGTCTCAACCCATACTTTCTGAACACTCAATGCCACCTTTATAGCCACCCAGTTACGGTGTGGTGTTTGATGTTATCAAAGCATCCTTCCGGTGATGGTGATAAGCATGATCTCATGGTCGAAGGAATTAGGTTACTATGTATCAGAAAACTTATAGCAAATGAACTATATTAAATGACTTGATCTTTATGCTATGCTTAACTATAGGAGTATGTCCATCACATCATTCTCCTAATGATATGATCATGTTGTTAATAACATCTCTATGTTCATGATCAGGAAACCATGATCATATATTAACCAACAAGCTAGTTTAACAAGAGGCTTTACTAGGGACTCTTTTATGTTTACAAATCACACAAGTATTAATGTTTCCTGTTAATACAATTATAGCATGGTATGTAAACATTTATCATAAGTATGAAGATATGATAATAACCACTTTATTATTGCCTCTTGGGCATATCTCCAACAGTCTCCCACTTGCACTAGAGTCAATAATCTAGTTTCAAACCTTTGTGTATTCAACACCTATGGCTTTCCGGTGTTGTATGTACACGATTGCTAGTGGTCAACTGATCTCCGGATCTGACACTTCCAGGTCCATGTGTAATTGCATGTCTTTGCGTCTCTACGCATCACTCATTATCTAATGAGATGGCTTTGTAAAAATTTGGTCCTTTGGTGAGACCTTTAGTTCTTTGGGGTTAAAACATGTTGATAATATTGTCGTACAATATATCTTCATAGTATTATCCCGCTGTGAACTACACCTAGTTTGATAACAAACTACTTGACACAAATGCCCTCTTTAGCTGCTATAACAGCAGTTATATACTTAGCCTTTTGTTGTAGTATCTGTCACAATGTCTTAACTTTGGAACTCATCCAAATCCATTATGGAACTTACTTTCCATTATATTGTGCCACCCTTAGTTTAGATTGAGATAAACTTAATTTGTACTTTGTGACAAAACTAGTATCAATGTAGTACTTTTACAATGAACTAACCATCTATTTGTCACTTCTACAAATAATATACTCTTAGTTCTTCCAAAAGATCATAAGAATATCCTTACTATTGTCCAATGATCAACTTATGAATCATTCTGGTATATGCTCATAACATTTAGAGTATAGTACATATCTGGATTTGTACATATCACAGTATGATTGATATAAATACTCTTTGTGATTTCATACATCAAGTATCAATCTATACTTGAATATTTGTTTCACTTACCCAGTGTCAATACACTTGAATATATCATCAATATTGAACTCATTCAATCTTTTCTGTGTGACAAGAACCTTTCTTGTAGTTTCTATATTGAACTCATTCAATACATCATCTATGTACTTTCGGCACAACCATATTAGCGTCTATTGATGCTAAATATTTGGATTTTGCCTAAGTCTTTCATCAGGATGAAATTCTTAATATGTGTTAATAAAAGATACATCATTTCTAATCAACAATATGTCTTCCACATAATGTATTAGAAACATGTCTTAGCGCTCCCACTTAATTTCTTGCAAATGCAAGCATCTTCATTGTCTCTGATGAAATTAAACTCTTTTAACAGTTTCATCATATTGAAGATTCCAACTCCGCGATACTCACTTCAACCATTGAAGTTTGCATATGCTTTTAGCATCCTTTGAATTAACAAAACCCTATGGACAGTGTTACGCACATGTCCTAGGTAACAATTCTATTAGAAGAACTTGTTTTGTTTATTCAACTACCACATAAAAAATTTATATGTAGTGGTTGCTACATTAATCCCTCTAGACTAAATATCGCTATGAAAGATCAAATCTTGTCATAGTCAACCTTTGAACATTGTTGTGAAATCTTTCCCAACATGTCGACTATTTCATATATGCGAAACATCCATGTCTATTTCTTTATAGATCCAAACACAACTGTAAGGTCTTACACCTTTCTCGAGGGTCCTTCAAGTTCAAAACTTGATTTCTCGTGTATGGAACTATCACGGATTTTATGGCTTCAAGCCATTTGACAGAGTCAGGGATCATCATCGCTTCTTTGCATGTAGTCGGATCATTATTGTCAAATAATGATTTAACTCTCAAATCTTGGTATTTGATTGTTTACCCGACCTACTTGTTTTAATAGGAACTTAGATCTCCGTAACCACAACCTTTGAGGCACATGAGCCATGAGCACTGTTGCTGCCTCCGGAACACTTTTCGGTGCTGCGCAACTCTGCACATATAGCTAAGGTTCTTTTAACCTTATCAAAGTTCTATTGTCCTCCCACTTAACTTTTCACGAAAAATTCCTTCTTAAAGAAACTTTGACGTTCTAAGCGACAAACATTTTTGTCTCTGATGTTATGGAGGAACAGTTATTCGAAATAACATACAAAGATAGGTTCATCCGACTTTGGATGCAAACATCTTTCTTATGCATAGCATACCAATGTTTAAGAAAGTATAACTTGGGTTTTATCCCAAACCATAACTTTATATGGTGTCAATTCAATGGATTATGATGGAGCTCTTTTCAGTGGAAAAATGGTAGTCAGTATAGCTTTTAATCTTTAAAATATAATGACAGTTCTAAGAATTACACCTTTGATCTTACCATGTCAAACAAGGTTTAATTACATCTCGAACGCTCCATACTCTTATGGTGTTTCGGGAAATGCAAATCCACGGAACGATTCCTTAAATCTTTAGGTATTATGCTAAACTTGTAACCCAAATATCTTCCTTTATGATCTTATCATAAACTATTCATATTCTTGTTACAATGATTTTGCACTTCATCTTGAAAGTCTTTGAACTTTTCAAATGTTTCATACTTCATCCTTATTAAGTAAATATTCATATATTCACTCAAATTTTCGGAGAAAGCATATGAAGTTGAAATCCATCGCTCTTGACTACACATAATGGACTTCGTACAACAATATGTACAAGTTCCAATAAGCTAGTCATTCGTTCCTTTTTGGCCTATGAACGAAGTTTTAATTATCTCTAGGAAAGTTTCACAAGCGTCATGTGATCAAAAAATCAAAAGACTCCAAAATTCCATCCACATGGAGTTTCTTCATGTTTTCTTTCCAATATAATTTAAACGGCGATGTCACTTCCGAAGTGATCTTTCAATCAATTTGTCTTTCGACATTTTTAGCACTAGTTTTATGGATGTGATTTCTCCAACGAGATTTGTGAATCATCCATCTTTTATGGATTACGACAATTATTTGAACAACCCTTTTGTTCTCATAATACCTGATAAAACAAATCTTGAAGGCAAGCTTTGATGTTTAACGAGCAACACAATAATCCTTTATTTGTTCTCGATGAACATCATCACATATTCTTTTGCTAGTTACTTAGGCCATTGTAGTTCATGAATTGTGTTGTTTCGTATGACGATTCACACCAACAAATTCAGTATCAAATATTTAAGAACCACGTTGTTTAATAAGCAAAGAATATAGCCATAACATGTATATCATCTATATACTTAAACTGAACAATTCTAGTCTATTCTTTTCTGCCATATATTTATGAGATTCTCTTTCAGTATTTCCTTTTCTGTTTGAAAGAATCTATCAACATCAACAGTGGAGTCATACATATGACACATAGTTCAAAGCGTGTATAATTAAATACCAATGTCTTTGGACTTGCACTTTGAAGTAGATCACCATCATCAAATGTTTGGTGTGCTTTCAAATTCCATTCTTTAGTAATCTCTTGGTGTGGTAAATATTTTACCTACATCAAATATTCACCCTTATCATGGATTTATTCATGATCAAGCTACTTTTAGCTTATAAAGATGAATCGCGAGTATAATGTTGCTCTCCAAAACCTTTTGGTGGATTAGGACAACTAGTGTCTCCAACCTTTTGCAAATTCTCATCAAATATGAGAACATGACTTTTGCCATATTATACTCTATCATGTTGTAACCAAAACTTCGTTTCAGATATCACAATATCTTCCACACATCATGGTTTCTGAAACAACTCTTTTAGATCCTAGATAACCTTGATATTAAGACAATCCTTTGAATATCAAGAATCATGGAGACAAACATGATACTCATACACTAACTCTTGGAATTGTCACTCTTGTTTTAATACCAATTATTAAACTTCATGGAGTAACCGGAACTTACTGAAAGTTTGTAATAGGACTTTTAAACTTTAGATTAACACTTCAAAACAATACGATACCAGTTCGTAAAGTAACTAACCAGAATTCTATAGTTCTATCATCTCAATTAAAACTAAGCGCAAGGTGGTAAAAGGATGCCAATGACTACAACAATTATGCAAATTCATTTTGATTTAGTTTATGATAAATAGTGTTCAACTTTTAATCATATTGCCGTTGAACTCCCACTCAAAACAATATCCCTCACATTGTTTTAGTGATCACACGAACCAAATCCACCACATCAAAACCGATCATCACGAGAGTTGATGTAGCTTCAATGGCGAACAATCAACATGTTCATCATATCTACTATATGACTCATGCTTTACCTTTCGGCGATCCGTGTTCCGAGACCATGTCTGTACATGCTAGGCTCGTCAAGATCAAACCTTAGCTTCCGCATGAGCAAATCTGGCTTGCTCACGTTGTATGCACTCGCAGAATCTAACACACCCGATCATCACGTGGTGCTTCGAAACAACGAGCTTTAGCAACGGTGCTTACTAAGGATGAACACTTTAAAACTTGAAATTGTGTGCTTGAGGGATCATCTTATAATGCTACCGTCGTAAACTAAGCAATACAAGATGCATAAAAGGATTAACATCACATGCAATTCATAATATGTGATATGATATGGCCTTTCTTCTTTGTGCTTCCGATCTCCATCTTCAAGCAGGAACATGATCTCCATCATCACCGGCATTGCATCAAGGTCAATGACGCCGCTCCATGGTTGTCTTCCACCAGCATCAACTATTACAACTACTTTGAATAGACACACGGGTCTTAACAGAATTTAAAGACAACCATATGGCTCCTGTCGGTTGTCAACTTACAATAAGGAACATTGCATACATCAAATATAATCACAATCATGGCCATATCACATCACAGCACACCCCTGCAAAACAAAGTTAGACGCCTCTAATTTTCTTTGCATGTTTTACGTGGTTTGGGGCTTTCAATAAGTGTCGTTCTAACTTACGAACAAGAACCACAACATTGATACTAGTATTGTCAATCACCCGTTGTAAATTGAATCTTAACTATGTTGGGAGAAACAGGCACCCGCAAAGCCACTTATGCAATACAAGTTGCATGTCAAGCGTGGAGCAAGTCTCATGAACAATGTCATGTAAGGTTAGCCCGGGCCGCTTCATCCCACCATCCCGCAAGATGCAAAGTACACAAGAAGCAATCGACAACAAAAGCATCAACGCCCACAATGACCATTGTGTTCTACTCGTGCAACAGATCTACATATAGACATGGCTCTGATACCACTGTAGGGGTTCGTAGCATGGAAAACAAAATTTTCTACCGCATGCACACAAACAAGCCAAGATCTATCTACTAGATTGTAGCAACGAGTCAATAGAGTACTAACCCTCGAAGATCCAAAGCGGTTAACGAGAGCAGATTCTCGTGGATGATGTAGTCGTACACTTACGATCTCAAGATCGCGTAGACGATCCTTCCGGCGCTGTGTTCCGGCAGCGCTTCCGCAGTCGGTCACACGTTCGGTACTCGACGAAGACCTTCCTCTCCCTTGTTCCAGCATGCAGCGGAGGTTGTAGCACTCTCCTCGCAATTCCGGTAGAACGACGGCGTGGTACCGGAAGTAGAGGGGAGATCTCGCAGGGCTTCGCCTTAAGCCGGAGCGAGTATGGTGGACTATGAGAGAGCCCTCGGTGTTCTAGGGTTTAGACACACCAAGGAGGGGGTGCTAGGCCGGTGGCTGGGGCTTGGAGGTGCCCAAGTCGGTGGCTAGGGGAGAAACCCTAGGCGGCGGCGGCTATGGTGGGCGGCGGCTAGGGTTAGGTTTAGAGGGGGCAATCTTGTGTGCTAGGAGGGGAGCCCTGCCCCTCCTCTTATAGGAGGGAGGCACCGGCCAAGGGGAGGGGAATCCCTCCCCAACTCGGATCCCAAGTGGGCCGGCGGTGGAGGAGGGACTCCTCCCCAACCCGGTTTCCCACTTCCCCTCCACTTCCCAAAATAGTCGTTTGACTTTTCAAATTGGCGTTTGACTTTTCAAACTAGGATTTGATTAAACCCTTTATTTTGTTCAGCGATGACACCTAGTACATGATGCAATCATACCAACTTGATATAACACATTCATTCACCCTTCCCCTTCAGAGTGCCGGACATTCCGGAACCTTCTAGAACATTCCCGATGAAAACACCGGAACCATTCTCCAACCTCGAAACAGGACTTTCCTTATATGAATCTTATTCTCCGGACCATTCTGGATCTCCTCGTGATATCCCGGATCCCATCCGAGACTCCGAACAAAATTCGGTATCTTACTCATCATTCCATAACTACTCAACAACATCGAATCCTTAAGTGTGTCTCCCTACGGTTCGTGAATTATGCGGACATGATCGAGACACTTCTCCGATCAATAACCAATAGAGGAATCTGGAAATTCATATGGCTCCCACATATTTCTACGATTACTTTGCGATCGAATGAACCACTTACATACGATACCAATTTCCCTTTGTCTCACGATAGTTTACTTATCCGAGGTTATGATCGTCGGTATCTCTACATACCTAGTTCAACCTCGTTACCGATAAGTACTCTTTTCTCGTTCCCGTGGTATGTGATCCCTTGTGAGCCAGTCACATGCTTGAAAGCTAATTGGATGACATTCCACCGAGAGGGCCCAGAGTATATCTATCCGTCATATGGATGGACAAATCCCACTCTTGATCCATGTGTCTCAACCCATACTTTCTGAACACTCAATGCCACCTTTATAGCCACCCAGTTACGGTGTGGTGTTTGATGTTATCAAAGCATCCTTCCGGTGATGGTGATAAGCATGATCTCATGGTCGAAGGAATTAGGTTACTATGTATCAGAAAACTTATAGCAAATGAACTATATTAAATGACTTGATCTTTATGCTATGCTTAACTATAGGAGTATGTCCATCACATCATTCTCCTAATGATATGATCATGTTGTTAATAACATCTCTATGTTCATGATCAGGAAACCATGATCATATATTAACCAACAAGCTAGTTTAACAAGAGGCTTTACTAGGGACTCTTTTATGTTTACAAATCACACAAGTATTAATGTTTCCTGTTAATACAATTATAGCATGGTATGTAAACATTTATCATAAGTATGAAGATATGATAATAACCACTTTATTATTGCCTCTTGGGCATATCTCCAACAGGGCCCTGACATGTCAAATGGCTTGAAGCCATAAAATCCGTGATAGTTCCAAACACGAGAAATCAAGTTTTTTGAACTTGGAAGACCCTCCTGAAAGGTGTAAAAACCTATCGGTCGTATTTGGATCTATAAAGAAACAGACATAGATGTTTCACATCTATGAAATAGTCGACATGTCGTAAAGTATTTTATGACAATGTTCAAGGAGTTGACTATGACAAGATTTGATCTTTCATAGCGATATTTAGTCTGGACGGATTAATGTAGCAACCACTACACATAATTTGGTATATGATAGTTGAATAAACAAAACAAAGTTTTCCTAATAGAATGGTTACCTAGGACGTGTACACGACACAGTCCAAAGGTTTTTGTTAATTCAAAGGATGCTAAAAAGGGTATGCAAACTTCAATGGTTGAAGTGAGCATCGTGGAGTTGGAATCTTCACCGTGATGAAACTGTTAAAGAAGTTTAATTTTATCAGGAGACGATGAAGATGCTTGCATTTGCAAGAAATTAAGTGGGAGCGCTGAGACATATTTCTAATACATTATGTGGAGGACATCTTGTTGATTGGAAATGATGTATCTTTTATTGACAAAGGTTAAAGATTTTATTTCGATGAAAGACTTAGTCAAAACACGAATATTTAGCATGAATATTTATATGGATAGACTGTGATGATAAAATGGTTGTGCCAAACATACATATATGAGATATTGAAGGAGTTCAATATGGAAACGACAAGAAAAGGTTCTTGTCGCATGGAAAAGAATTGAATCAAGATTCAAGTGTATCGACACTTGATAAGTGAAACAAGATTCAAGTGCTTTGACACTTGATGAGTGCAATCACAAGAATGTTTTGATCAATCATACCATGATATGTAGACATCCAGATATGTCATATGCTCTAAATGTTATGAGCATATACCATAATGAATCATAAAATGATCATTGGACGATAGTAAGGATATTCTTATAATCTTTTGGAAGAATTAAGAATATATTCTATTTGTAGAAGAGACAAATAGTTCTTTGAAAAATGATACTAGTTTTGTCATAAGAGACAAATAAAGTTTATCTCAATTTAAACTATGAGTGGCACAATGAAATGGAAAGAAGTTTCCATGATGGATTTGGATGAATTCCAAAGTTAAGACATTGTGACGGATACTACAACAAAAGGCTAAGTATATGACTCCAATAGTAGCAGCAAAGGAAGGCATTTGTGTCAAGTAGTTTGTTATCAAACTAAGGTGTGGTTCACAACGGGCTAACACTAAAGTTATATTGTATGACAATAGTATCGACATGATTTAACCCCAAGGAGCTAAAGGTCTCACCAAAATACCAAATTTATACAATGCCATCTCATTAGAGAATGAGTGATGCGTGAAGACATGCAAATACACGCGGACCTGAAAGTGTTAGATCCATAGATTATGTTAACCACTTGCAATCGCGTATATGTAACACCAGAAATCCATAGGTGTTCAATACGCAAAAGTTTTCAAACTATATTATTGACTCTAGTCCAAGTGGGAGACTAAAGAGAATATGCCCAACAGGCAATAATTAAGTGGTTATTATTTTATTCCTTGTTTATGATAAATGTTTATTTTGCATGCTATAATTTTATTAATACAGAACGTTAATACATGTGTGTTTAATAAACAAAAAGAAAGTTCCTAGTTATACCTCTCTTATAAACTAGCTCGTTGATTGACAAGATGATCAGAGGTTTCCTGATCATGGACATTGGATGTTGTTAATAACGAGGTCACAACAATGTTGGAATGATGTGATGAACATTCATCTGAAGTATAGCATTACGATAAAGGTCATTATGTTTATATTGCTATAACATCATACGAAGTAATCTTAGTCTTTAGACCATGAGACCATGTCAATCACTAACACCGGAAGAGTATCTTGATAACATCAAACATCACATCGTAACAGGGTGACTATAAAGATGGGTTCAGTGCTACGAAGGTGTTAAGTTGAGATTCATGGATCAAGAGTGGAATTTTTCCATCCCTATGATGGAGATATATACTCTGGGCCTTCTCGGTGATATCATATTAGTTAGCTTGCAAGCAAGTGATTTGATCACTAGAATGTTATATCACGGGAACGATAAAAGAGTACATGTCGGTAACGAGATCAAACTAGGTATGGAGATTTCGATGATCGAATCTCAAACATGTAATATATCGCTAGACAAATGGATTTAGTTACATGCGTATAAGGTTCATATGATCATAGAAGTCATCGTTGAATGTGTGGGAGTCAGTACAGATTGATACGTCCAATTTGCATCACCATTCTATATCGTAATTTGCCTCTATTCATTGATATATTTCTTATTATGAGGTGTTACTTATGCCTTTTCCTCTGTTTTTGCATGTTGGATGATTATTGGAGGATGAACTGTCGGAGTCAGGTTTCTGATGGAAAAAGAGATGTTTTGATGCAATTTCGCGAAGATCAGAAAAATACCAGAAAAATATTGGAAAATTATATTTTCACAGAAGACGAAGGAAGCCAGAAGCGGAGGCGTAGCTGGGCCATAGGAGGCCCACAACCCCCTAGGCGTAGGTCCCCGTAAGCCGCACCTAGGGCAGGTGTGGCCCACCTGACCGGCCTTCGACTCCGCCCTCTCGCCTATAACTTCCTCTCGGAACCCTAACGCCAAAGGAGCGACCACATAAAGATTTCCGCCGCCTCTACGGGGCAAAAAACACCGAGAGATAAAGAGCTCTCCGGCAGACAGATTTCTGCTGGGGAAATCCCTTCCCGGAGAGGGGAGATCGTTGCCATCAACACCGTCATCAAGCTAGGCTTCATCGGGATCACCATCATCATCCACACCATCATATTCACCAGCACCATCATCACCACTCCATCCCGATGTAACAATCGTGTTGGATTTGCATTAGTTCTTAGGGGAAACTTTCTCGGTGTTGATTACTATTGTAGTTGATGCTTGTGAGTGGAACCATTGGATTATTGTTTATGTTCAGATTGTTATACGTTACCATATCATCCTTGATCTTGATCCATATGATATCTTGTGAGTAGTTCATTTAGTTCTTGAGGACATGGGAGAAGTCATTTTGTTAGTAGTGGATTTGTGTTGAATTATTATTCAATGGTTTAGTATTTAAGTTGTGGTGCTATTATTCTAGTGGTGTCATGTGAACATCGACTACATGATACTTCACCATTTATGGGCCTAGGGGAATGCATTGTGTATTTGGCTACTAATTATGGGGTTGCCGGAGTGATAGAAACCTGAACCCCCATTAGGACACCTTTGCACAAGGCAGCATAGGATCTCAGAGTTTAAGGCTGTGGCTAGGTTTATATCTTAATTACTTTCATGTAGTTGCGGATGCTTGTAGGGGGTTTAATCACAAGTATGTATTAGTCCAAGTAAGGTCGGTACATTAGCACAGGTTCACCCACACAACACTTACAACACCAAAGAAGGGTACTCAGCTATTTGAAGCGAAAGCACTTGATAGAATTCCCGTGTGTCCTCGACAACGTTTGGTCCTTATAAGTATTTCCACTGGCTTGTCCTTTGCTAACAAAGGATTGGGCCACTTGCTGCGTTTGTTTGTTGTCTTTATTACTTGCACCTTGTTTCTTTGCTTTATCAGAAAACCCCTAAAAATATGTTTGCTAAGTATTTACAGAGATTTCCTGCTCCATACCACTAGTCAACACCTTCTGCTCCTCGTTGGGATCGACACTCCTATTTATCGAAAGTACTACGATACACCCCCTATACTTGTGGGTCATCAAGACTATTTTCTGGCGCCGTTGCCGGGGAGTGAAGCGCTATTTAAGAGTGGAACTGGTAAGGGAAACTTCTACTGTGAGTATTTCTTTTTGTTTCTATTTGTTACTTTGTTTCCAATATGGATAACCCACTTGGTTTTCTGTTTGGGAAAACTACTAGCACTGTTAGGGTAGTAGATGAACCACCACCTGTTGAGATAGATCCTTTTAAGATACCTACAAGTATTGTTGATCGTGTTATGGATAATTATTATTTAGGGGATGGAACTGTTCATCCTGGTGATCACTTGCTTTTTATCCATGAATTATGCGGGTTGTTTAAGTGTGCAGGTATCACAACTGAATAGGTGAAGAAGAAGTTACTCTTTATATCCTTGAAAGGGAGAGCTGAAGAATGGTATAAGCTTCTAAAGAATGGACAATCCATGGAATGGGAGGAGATGTCATCTCTCTTTTATTTGAAATTCTATCCTCCCAGTGAAATTCATAAGGATAGAAATCTGATATATAACTTTTGGCCTCGTGATGGAGAGAGTACAGATCAAGCTTGGGGGAGATTGAAGTTACTAATGCTTAAATGTCCTATTCATGAACTCCCTAACAATATTATTATAAATAATTTTTATGCTAGGCTTTCTCTTCATGATAAAGATTTACTAGATGATTCTTGTGTTGGATCATTCACACGTATGAAGGAAGAAGCTAAATGGGATCTCCTAGACCGTATTCAAGAGAACACTGAAGCTTGGGACAACGACAAAGGAATAAAGTCAGGTATAAACTATGATTATGAATGCATTAAATCTTTTATGAGAACTCACGACTTCCGTGATATTAGCAATGAGTTTGGTCTTGATTCCCAAAGTATTGCCAACTGTTTTAAGGCCTTTGCCTATTACATAGAAATTCCCAAGAAGAAGTGGAATAAGTACCATGCTCCTTATAAAGATGTTGTTAGTCATGTTCCTTTTAGAAGCACTAAAGTTTGTGAAGGAAATATGCCCTAGAGGCAATCATAGAGATGATTATATTTCTTATGTATCCATGAGTTATTGTAATGTTCCTTGAATATCCATATCAGGCAACTTCTATTGATTGGAAATTATGTGAATTATTTGTGAAACCCTTTACTTGTATGGTTATCCAAATAGTTGTCCCTAGTCGGAGTTCAAGTGAGGACACACGTGAATATTAGACTAGCACATCGATTGGTTGATGACTATGTTTCGCAAGTCATAGACATGGAGATGTCAAAACAATGATGTGGACACATGTTGTAAACATGGGGTTGGATTGACCCAACTTGAGACTGACAATTAGACTTGCAGCTCTCTCTATACATCGTGTACGTTTTGTCCTTAGACCTGAGATTTTCGCATGTACTTGAGATGTGGATCGACCTACTTTGGGGCTACCAGACGCTGCTCCGTAACTGGGTAGTTATAAAGGTAGCTTTCGGGTTTGTCCTGAAGCATGCTGCAAGGCATGGTCAATCAAGATGGGATTTGCCCCTCTCTACTTGAGAGAGATATCTCTAGGCCCCTCGAGTTATCGGATCCGTAAATGCATGGCTGTGCTACATAAGGTTAAGAGTTAACCTAGTAAAGGGATTCCAAATCATAGTATCGAGAAAGGGAGGTCAGCTTGGAGCTAGACCAAATATCGTGAGGCACAGTGAAAGACATGTACTAAACCTTGTGATGGTTCGTCTGATATGATCTTTGTATGCGTTTAGGAGTTGGCACGTCTTGCTAGAGGCCGCTACCAACTACTGACAGAATAAGTGTATTTGTGTCATGTCTATATGTATATGAACCTATAGGGTCACACACTTAAGGGGCTGGAAGCCTAATGAGGATTAGATCCGAATTAGACCAGGCTTAGGCTACTAATGGGCTGCTAATGTAGAAGCACACTAGGGACACCTATATAAGAGAGGGTGGGGAGAGCTAACTAGGGTTAGACCATTCCACCCAGCCGCCACTTCTCACGCCTATGTTGCACGCGCGGACCTAGCAGTCCGACGTCTGATGCTTCCATCCCGCACGTGTGGATACCTCGAAGGTGCTGCATCTGTGGCACTTGGACGAGCCACGCAAGAGGAGCTGCTCGTGGGACAAGGACGAGGAGGAGACATAGAACATCTACACCGCCTCGACGCGCTTCATCAAATTCCGCAATTGCGCGTCTAGTGGTAATCCCGTGATTTATGACAACAGTATTCCTGGTTTACGCGGTAGAAAATTTTGATTTGCGCTAGTGTAGCCTACCCGTATCCCTTCAGTGGTATCAGGGCCGATGATGTTCAGTTATAGGTTCGGGATGTTTGCATATGGTGATATGCAGATTGATATGAATGATGTGATCGTTTGTATGGCGGTGGTTCAGGATTGATCTATGATCTTGCTTTCCGTGATCGTGATTCTGAGGTTATCGAACGACTTACCCCTACCGGTTGGTTTTCGCCATCGGGGTAGACAGTGACGCATAAATCCTGTTGAATCACGCGAAGATCAATATGATTGATCAAATCGGAACCTAGATCTAAAATCGATGTACCGTGATCAAAGGAGTTTGATCGAATCGGAAAAATTGTTGGTTTATGGTAAATTTGATTTGCCGATCAAAATCCTTAAACAAAATTGTTTAGATTCGAACCCCACAGGGGGAGACCCCCCTTGATCATAGCTCCTTTTGTATCTCGATAAGGTAACTAGGTGCTGCGAGTTCACATGATCCGGTAGAATGTAATTCTATGCATAACTTATTTTTACAGGATGTATGTGATCAGTATGGCCCATATATATATATGTGATGCATGTATAAAATTTATCATGACCTGCGTGTCGTGAGTAGGGCAACACGGCTGGAGCCATATGTGTTGTCAATTATTGTAATGGCCTGCGTGCCAACTTGTGATGATCCCAATACTATGTAATTTAGATTACTAGTTGTTAGGAGTAATAGCTTGTATTAGTTCTTGGAGGACTCATCACTTGGAGGATGGATCACATGGAACATGAGAATGGAGATCATCATGGTGGACATGTTCTATGGAGATGGAGACCACCATGAGAAAATGGGCCATACTATGTCACATCATATGTGAATGCTATTCTTTTGCGGTTTACTCTATGCATGCTTAGATGATAGAAGTAGAATGATCCCTCACAAAGTTTAAGTTAAACCATGCCCTCCCAACCAAACCTTGCACCATCCTATGCCATGTACAATCGTTGGTGGGCCTATGAAATTAGGGTGCCGCGGTTTTCCTTGGCTGGATGGGTTTGTATCGGATACCTACACGCATAAGGGTTGGTGAGCTTGACAAGGTCATCTTAACAGTTAAGGACCTTGGGTCATAAAAGGTTGGGCGCCTAGTTTTGACATAGAGATGTCACCCAACAACAAAAGTCATATGTGATATGATTAGCAAGTGTTGCTTACCGATTTACCTTGTCTTCTAGCAGTGATGCTAAAGCTCACTAGTCGACTTGTTATTTGTGGATCTTGAATCACTTAGTATCAATAGAGGGATATTGATTTAAGTGGGACTATATGCTATTAAATTGTTTAATATGTTTTACTCTTTCATGGTTACATGGCTTAGTATTTTGCATGTTTTCTGTTGTAGATCAACGGCACCGAACACTGCATCACCTTTTTCTTTGCGTTTGATTCTTGACAAAAATAAACTAAATGGAACAAACTATTCCGACTGGGTCCGTAACCTGAGAATTGTTTTCAGGTCTGATAAAAATGAAACGGTTCTGGATACCCCAATCCCTGCTGCCCTCAAGAATGCCTACAAGAGAGCATGTGATGATTCTCTTGAGGTTGGCTGTCTTATGCTTGCATGCATGGAACCTGAATTCCAAAAGAAGTTTGAGGATCAGGAAGCGTATGATATGATCGTAGCGCTTAGGGACATGTTCCAGACTCAGGCTAGGACTGAGAGGTACAATGTCGCCAAGTCTTTTGTGGAATGCAAGCTGGCAGGGGAGCAGGTGTAGGCCCCCATGTGATCAAAATGGTTGGTTACAGTCAGACTTTGGAAAAGCTTGGTTTTCCACTAGGCCAAGAGTTGTCTACTGAATTCATTTTGGCGTCTCTTCCATCTAGCTATGGGCAGTTCATTTCGAACTACCATATGCATGGGGGAGAAGGGCCTTAATGAGTTATGTGGGATGCTAAAAATAGCAGAAAGTGACATGAAGAAGTGTGCAGGGCATAGCCATGTGATGGCTGTGCAGAACAAGCCTAGCTTTAAGCAAAAAGGTACTTCTTGGTCGAAGAAGAAGGGCAAGGCTAAGGATACGATCCCTAAGCCTGCACCCAAGCAAAAGGTTGGACCTGTAGAAGACCTTTTGTCATGAACATGGCCACTGGAAGAGAAACTGCAACAAGTACCAGGCTTCTTTGAAGAAGAGTGGAACTAAGAGTACTTCCCACTCAGGTACGCTTGTTGTAAATGTTGTGGACATTCTTCTTGCTGATTCCTATGTTAACTCTTGGGTATTTGATACCGGATCAGTTGCTCATATTTGCAATTCGATGCAGGGGCTAATAAGGACTAGAGAAGTGCAGAAAGGAGAAGTGGATTTTTGCGTCGGAAATAAAGCAAGGGTTGCTGCATTGTTCGTCGGCGTCATGCAACTTCACCTTCCGTCAAGATTTATTATGGAGTTGAATAATTGTTATTACATTCCAAGTATGGGTCAAAACATTTTATCACCTTCATGTTTGATGAGGGATGGATATTCATTTGCGAGTATGAACAATGGTTGTGTAATCTCTAAGAATGATATGTTTATGGCTAATTATCCCATTGTGAATGGGTTATTTATTTTAAATCTTGATGATGCATCTGTTTACAATGTTAGTGCTAAAAGGCTTCAGCCTAATGATTTGAGTCCTACCTATTTATGGCATTTTCGTTTGGGGCATATAAGTGAAAAGCGCATGAAGAAGCTTCATGGTGATGGTCTTCTAACTTCGTTTGATTTTGAATCATACAAGACATGTCAGGCTTGTTTACTTGGAAAGATGACCAAGTCGCCTTTTTTGGGTTTACCCGAGAGAGCGACAAACTTGTTGGAACTCTACTGATGTATGTGGACCAATGAGCACGACAGCCAAAGGAGGATATCACTACTTCATTACTTTCACTGATGATTTTAGTAGATATGGTTATGTCTACTTGATGAAGCATAAGTCTGAAACTTTTGAAAAGTTCAAGGAGTTTCAGAGTGAGGTAGAGAATCAATGTGGCAATAAAATAAAGGCCTCGCGATCTGATCGTGGAGGTGAATATTTGAGTCATGAATTTAGCGATCATCTTAAGAGTTGCAAAATTGTTCCACAACTCACACCGCCCGGAACGCCTCAAAGAAACAGGGTCTCCGAATGGCGCAATCAAACTTTGTTGGACATGGTTCGATCGATGATGAGCCAGTCGGATTTACCATTATCATCTTGGGGATACGCTCTAGAAACGGTAGCTTTCACACTTAATAGGGTACCATCTAAATCCGTAGTTAAGACACCATATGAGATGTGGACTGGAAAGAATCCCAGTTTGTCTTTTCTAAAGATTTGGGGTTGTGATGCATTTGTCAAGCGACTTCAGTGGGACAAGCTAACACCCAAATCGGATAAGTGCATTTTCATGGGATATCCGAGGGAAACCTTTGGGTATTACTTCTACAACCGAGAAGAGGGCAAAGTGTTTTTCGCTCGTAGCGGTGTTTTCCTAGAGAAAGAGTTTCTCACAAAGGGAACACGTGGAAGGTCGGTGCGACTTGAAGAAGTTCAAGATGAGCCTGTCGGGGATGCTTCTGCGAGTGATGCTATTGTAGCAGAACAAGTTGGGGAACCCGTGGCAACAGAAGCACCACAACCACGAAGGTCGGCGAGGCTCCACGAAATGCAGGAAATATTATTGTTAGACAATGATGAGCCTGCGACCTATGCAGAAGCGATGGTGGACCCAGACTCTGAGAAATGGCTGATCGCAATGAGATCCGAGATAGAGTCCATGGGAGACAATCAAGTTTGGAACTTGGTTGACCTTCCTGATGGTTTTAAATCCATCGAGTGCAAATGGATCTATAAGAAGAAGATTGATATGGATGTAAATGTTCACATCCATAAAGCTCGACTTGTTGCAAAAGGTTTTCGACAAGTTCAAGGAGTTGACTATGACGAGACTTTCTCGCCCGTAGCGATGCTTAAATCTATACGGATTATTCTAGCCATTGCTGCACATTTCGACTATGAAATATGGTAGATGGATGTCAAGACGGATTTCCTAAATGGAATCCTAACTGAAGACGTGTATATGATGCAGTATGAAGGTTTTGTCGATCCAAACAATGCTGGAAAGGTATGCAAACTTCTGAAGTCCATTTATGGGCTGAAGCAGGCATCTCAGAGTTAGAACATTCGATTTGATGAAGTTGTAAAGGAGTTTGGCTTCATCAAAAACGAACAAGAACCTTGTGTTTACAAGAAGGAAAGTGGGAGAGCACTTGTATTTCTAATCTTATATGTAGATGACATATTGCTGATTGGAAATGACATACCTATGCTCGAGTCTGTTAAGACCTCGTTGAAAAATAGTTTTTCGATGAAGGACTTAGGAGAAGCGGCATATATTCTGGGCATAAAGATCTATAGAGATAGATCAATAAGGCTAATTGGATTAAGCTAGAGTACATACATTGACAAAGTGTTGAAACGGCTCAGCATGGAAGAGGCTAAGAACAGGTTCTTACCCATGTCTCACGGCATAAAACTCAGCAAGACTCATTGTCCTTCGACTACTGATGAGCGTGAGCGCATGAGCAGGGTTCCATATGCTTCAGCTATTGGATCCATCATGTATGCAATGATATGTACTCGCCCAGATGTTTCCTATGCTCTAAGTGTTACGAGCAGATACCAGGCTGATCCAGGTGAAGGTCACTGGACAGCGGTAAAGAATATCCTTAAGTACTTGAGAAGGACTAAGGATGTGTTCCTAGTTTATGGAGGTGAGGATGAACTCAGTGTGTAAGATCCCTCCTTTGTAAAGGAAAAGGATCCCTATGATTGCAATGCTAGTCCCTGGATCATTGCTAGCATCCACAGTTTAAGATGAAGTACACAGATACAAAGGTCATTTATTACATCCATTCCAGAGATAAAACATAGTCTTTTACAACTCAAGGCCACAGGCCTAATACAAGAGTTTGGAATAAGTAAATAAACATAAGTCTTCGTCTTCATGTGCCATGTACATTTTGGTGTTACCCGGATGAATAGAATACGGAGAGTTGTGTGCTTCCTGTAAAATCAGTTTCCGCAACTCCGGATTCTGTGGAACACAGATACGTTTCCCATGCCATAAAGTACCCTGTTCATCTTCATGGAAACTTTTGGCTTTTCCTTGGCCAATCTTTTCCTTAATCTCTTCAATTTCCGTATCAGTCTTCTGGGCTTATCTGATCTTGTCCAACAAAGTGGGTTGAACATCCAAAGACATGAGATGTCCTTCGGGCACAATCTCCAATCTGAGTTTTCTGAATTGGGTACACAAATCATCTGGCAATTCTATCTTGGTAAGGCCATTCACAAATACCTTACGACTTAGAGCATCTGCTACAACATTCGCTTTACCGAGGTGGTATTGCAAACTTAAGTCATAGTCCTTGATAAGCTCTAACCATCTTCTTTGTCTCATATTGATTTCCTTCTGGGTGAAGATATACTTCAAACTTTTGTGATCCGTGAACACTTCACAACGCTTTCCCAAAAGATAATGCCTCCATGTTTTGAGTGCATGGACGACAGAGGCTAACTCTAAGTCATGAGTAGGATAGTTCACCTCATGAGTTTTGAGTTGTCTCGAGGCATAGGCCACAACTTTACCGTCTTGCATAAGTACTGCACCCAAACCTTGATGAGATGCATCACAATATACTTGGAAATCCTTTTCCAAGTCTGACAGACACAAGACTGGTGCTGTCACAAGTCTCTTTTTCAACTCCTGAAAGCTGACTTCACAACCTTCAGACCAAGCAAACTTCTTGTCTTTATTTAACAATTCAGTCATTGGCTTAGCCACCTTTGAGAAATTTTCAATAAACCTTCTGTAGTAACCTGCTAAGCCAAGAAAACTACGAACTTCTTTCACGGACTTGGGAGATTCCCATTCAGTCACAGCTGAAACCTTAGCAGGATCAACTGCTACACCATCCTTTGTCATAACATGACCAAGGAAACCAACTTCCTCCAACCAGAACTCACATTTGCTGAATTTGGCATAAAGCTTATGCTCTCTTAACTTCTCAAGTATCAAACGCAAATGTCCTTCATGCTCTTCTTTGCTCTTGGAGTAGACTAAGATGTCATCGATGAAAACGACAACGAACTTGTCGAGGAATTCCATGAACACTTTGTTCATCATATTCATGAAATATGCTGGAGCATTGGTCAAGCCAAAAGGCATTATGGTATACTCATACAATCCATACCTTGTGGTGAATGCTGTTTTAGGTATGTCTTGTTCTCTTATCTTGAGTTGAAAATAGCCTGACCGGAGATCAATCTTTGAGAACACGCATGCTCCTTCTAGCTGATCAAACAAGTCATTTATTCTAGGCAAAGGATATTTGTTCTTGATAGTTACCTCGTTGAGTGAACGATAATCTATGCATAACCTTTGACTTCTATCCTTCTTCTCCACAAACAAAACTGGGGCTCCCCAAGATGAAGAACTTGGTTGAATAAATCCTTTCTGCAACTGTTCTCCTAGTTGCTTCTTGAGCTCTTTCAGTTCATCAACTGACATTTTATACGGTCTCTTTGCTATTGGTCTAGAACCTGGTACCAAGTCTATCAGAAACTCCACATCTCTATCGGGTGGCATTCCTGGCAATTCTTCCGGAAACACATCCGGATATTCACTCACAATTGGCACACTGTCCATGCTAACCCCCTTAAGAGAATTAAGCATACTCCTTTTTTCTTCAAAACTGGTCTTGAATCTGATCCTTTTATTTTCTGGAGTCGTGAGTGAGACAGTATGGCTGGCACAATCTATCACTCCTTTGTACTTGGTCATCCAGTCCATTCCCAGAATGACATCCAATCCTTGGGAGTTTAGAACTATCAAGTTAACGGGAAACTTATACTTCCCAAATTCTATGACTAGATCATGACATCCCGAATTTACTATCATTTCTCCACCAGGAGAGCTTACTTTTATAGGACACCCAATAGTTTCTACCGGTAGTTCATTTCTTTCAACAAATGCTCTTGATATGAATGAATGAGATGCACCAGTATCAAAGAGTACAAATGCTGGAATAGCATTGAGTCTGAACTTACCAGCAACAGCATTAGGCTCCTCATAGACCTCCTCCACATTGATGTGGTTCACCTGTCCTTTCTGGAAAGGATTGGGCTTGACAGTTCCTTCAACTTTCTTTTCGGGGCACTCATTTGCATAGTGTCCCATCTTCTTGCATTTGAAGCATTCAACCTGACTGATGTCTCTCTTAGCAGGCTGACTTCCACTTCCACTACCATTTCCACTATGGTGGCTCTTATGTCCACTCTTGTGGTTCTTGTACTTGTCATTGTCATGACTGCGATGATGCTTGTTGTCATGACGGTTGTGGTTGTGGTGCTTGTTGAATTTCCCATGCTTGTGGGATCCTGAGCTTCCACTGTCATCATAGTGAGATCGTTTGTGAGACGATCCCGAGCTGTGCTTGTCGGAGTGCTTTCTCTTTCTACTCTCGACTTGCTTCATTTTGTTCTCCAATATAGCAGCCTTGTCACAGAGCGACTGATAAGTGGGAACATATGCCACAGCCAGCTGCAGATTCAGCTCATCATTCAAGCCTTCAAGAAATTTTTCCTTTCTCTTGGCATCTGTGTCAACCTCATCTGGTGCATAACGCGCCAGATTGTTGAACTCTTCAATGTATTCAGCCACATTGCGGTGGCGCTGCTTCAGATTGTGGAACTCTTTCTTTTTTAGGCTCATTATTCCTGATGAGATATGAGCAGTGTGAAAGCCATCCTCAAATATAGCCCAAGTCACCTCATCTATAGGAGTGGTGATTTGGAAGTTGTCCCACCAAGTGGCGGCTGGCCCTTCCAGCAGATGTGCTGCAAATCTGACCTTTTCAGCATCCGTGCAGCCTACGGTTACTAAGTCCTTGTTTACAGAACGTAGCCAATCATTGGCCACCATGGGATCAGTCGTCCCCGAGAACTTAGCTGGCCTCAATCTCAAGAATCTGGTGAGCATATCAAAGCCCGGAGGGTTGTTGTTGTTGTTATTGGGGTTGTTGTTGTTGTTATTGTTTTGGTTCTGAATGAATGTTGTCATCATCTGCATCAGTTGGGTTTGAGCAGTCATCATTTGTTGCATTTCTGGTGTGATGTTGTTGTTGTTGTTGGGGTTGGGGTTTGCACGACGGGGAGGCATCTGTGGTTTGTTCAAATAGAGATAAGAATGAGATACCCATAGATGTTTTCATGCACATTACATCATAAAAGCAAACACATAGCATGCAACACAAGATAAAATTTCAACAACAAGATAACAAGTTCACAAGGTAAAACACACAAGTAGCAAGCCATCCACATGTCGGATGGTCCAATAACAAGTTCTCAAATAACAAGTACGATAATAAAAGATAAATGAGCAGTCAAGTCTACTCATCAGCATCAATCTCCTCCTCGACAAAGGTAAGACCTGCGTTCTCCATCGCGGTCTTGTTCTCCTCAATAGTAGTGGTCAAGGACTCTATCTTGGCCTTGAGAGCCCTCTTCTGGGAACGAAGTCTCTCAATCACCGTCTGTTGCTGCTCTAGCTTGAAGTCCTTGGACTGCAGTTCTTCAGTCATGTCCCGGATCTTCTTGTTCCTATCCTGGACACGCTTCTCCTGACTCTTGAACTTCCTGTCCTGGGTCTCGAACTTCGCCTCCATTTCCTTGACTATCTCGTCCTGCTGCGCGAAGAGCTTGTCCTTCTCGTGGAGCTGCACCTGAAGCTCGTCATTACTGAGCATGACATTGGCCCTATCCGTGTCCACGTGCCTAATGAGAGACTCTAAGTCCTGGAGGTACAGACGTATCGGCTCTGCTGCGTCCCTCGAGTTGTCCTCGAAGTCGATGGACTCTCCGTCCTCATCACGTCTTCCGAAGACGTGGAAGTGAGTGCCTCTAACCTGTCGGGAGTGTCGTCCTAGCAGACGTCCTATCAGGTCCTGCATAACTACCTCCATGCCTCTCTCCCTGTCATCGTGCATAAGCTTGAAGACGATGGCCTCCGTAGTAGGCTCTGTCTGGCGTCTGGGCTGGTTCACCTTGAAGCCCCAGAGGTCCTTCCTCTCAAACTTGGTGAGTGGATGCACCATGATGGTGGGAAGAGGGAGATTGAGCAAAGTGGTAAGCTCAACGATACGGGGACCAAAGCGGGTAACCTGGAATTCCTCAACAGTGCTGATGGTAATAGGTATCTATTTATAAGATAGAAAAGTTAGAACAACACAAATCAAGATAAACAAAATCCATAACATCACATACATATCCTTGGATAACAAAATCACACAAGTCATGCATACATGAATCCATTACATCAACCAAGGTCCAATCTTATTTTAAGGTAACAATTTGGAAAATAAGGTGATAGGTGGTGGTCCAACTAACGAAGTACGTTTACAATCCTATCTCACTGGATATGTTGGCTAACACAATGTTCCTAGAAGAAATCAACCTATCTTGCTCACATGACTCCATCACTAAGTCTATAATATCTCCTCTTAAGGTTTGGTTGGTAGCTTCCAACTCTTGGGTATGTTCCTTCTCTTTCTCCAAGTCTTTTTGGAGGTTGAGCATTCTGCACTTGACTCTAGCACTAAGTTCTTTGATAGTCCTCCAAGCTGCTTCTCTTGCTGACTCAAAGAATGTGGTGTGCACCACAGTGTTGGTGTACATGCAGAATCCTTTTTCTTTGTGGTTATCTTCCTTGTTTTTGTACAAGTGAAGTTGCACCCACCAGTACTCAACTCCTTCATCCATCACTGGAAAGCCTTTGTACACAGCTGCACCTTGTATTTCCATTGCCACCATGAGGTCCTTGAGAATTTTGGGGAACTCTGTCTCACACTCCAAGGTCATGGTCATGAGTGGTCCTTTCTTTACGGTTTCGTTGATGGAGTTCATCTACAAATAGAGATGAGAATGAGAAGATTAGAAAAGTTTACGAGAAGAATAGACAAGTGTAGAAGTAGTTGAATTTTTTTCCTTAGTGGTTTCCAATCCTAGGGTCATAATCCTACATGCAACACAGTGCTCTGATACCATCTGTAAGATCCCTCCTTTGTAAAGGAAAAGGATCCCTGTGATTGCAATGCTAGTCCCTGGATCATTGCTAGCATCCACAGTTTAAGATGAAGTACACAGATACAAAGGTCATTTATTACATCCATTCCAGAGATAAAACATAGTCTTTTACAACTCAAGGCCACATGCCTAATACAAGAGTTTGGAATAAGTAAATAAACATAAGTCTTCATCTTCATGTGCCACAGGCAAACATGTTGAGTGTAGACTCATGACACCTAATCATCATCGGAGTAACCTGCAACATCACAAGTTACAACCACAGTGGGTCAATACTTTGGAATAGTATTGGCAAGTGATACCTTAGTAAATTTTAAGTGGACTATATTACTATATGCATTTTGGCTAAGTGTAGCTTGGCTTGCTTTGCTCAAAATAGGTTTTTCCTATTAGTTGAAATCATTAAGTTTTTCTTTGTCAAAACTTTTCCCAAGAAACCACCAATAGACATTGGGGTCCTTCACCCTTGTTCACCCACAAGTTTTTACTTTGAAGTTGGAGTGATGAGATTCTTGATAGCTTCCATGTCTTGATGCTCAAGTTGTCCATTGCCATGGACTTGGCTAAGTACTTAGATTTTTCCATCTGCAGAGGTTGTGCACTTTCCCCACCAGACTTGGTTTCCCAAGACAGGACCTTTCAGAAGCCTTCCCTTAGCCAAATGGACGCGTTCCAACCTATCATCCCACTACCACCAACTGTCCAAATGACTAAGTTCTAGCAACCTATGTGATCAAGGCAGAGCCCATATTGCCAAGTGGCTACACTATAAGCTTCTCAACACTTGGCCTCTAAAATCCCTTTGTGCCTGGGTGGCATACCACAAGTGAGATACACAAGGTAAACCATGTCCATGGGCCTTGTGTAACCACTCAACCAAAAACCACCATTCAAGTCCCATTCCACCCAGGTGATTCATTGACTTAGTTGTTTTATTAAGAAAAACATAAGTCCAATGACTTAGAAATATTTTCATCATAGCATGTATATACTTTACCACCCTTGTTTGCTACTAGCTAGGCTAAGCATGGCATAGTAACTTAACTTAGGAATTTCCTAGCAATTCTACAACTACTTAGGATTTCCCATCATGGCACTTGGCAAAAATAGTAACATGCAAGACTTAGCAAAAATATTTCTAATGCTTGTACAAAATATAGGGATGGAAATATTCATGAAGTACCACTTGCCTTGGTAATGGGGAGAGTAGCACTCTTCACAATCACAGTCACTAGCACCAAAGTCTACACAAAAATGGTAGCACCAATTTACACACAAATCATATAAACATAAATATATGCATGCATGCAAAATGCTAAGTGACGATTTTTAAAACTCAACCAAGCAAGTGCATAGTACTGAACCATAACCAAGTTAAAAATCTTGCCAAACCAAACTTATTTAGCACTAAAACAAATTCCTAAACAAATCCTATACTCAAAATAGCCTTAAACAAGTTTCTACAAATAAAGTCATTTTAAAAGAAACTTTTCACTAAACACATTGCATAAACAGAAAGGGCTTGTCTCCCTGATTCCAACGGTATAAAATTTGCAAAAATCTAACGTGGGATTCAAAAGTTATAGCTATTTCAAAGTTGGATCTAAATCTGATTCAAATTTGTTTTTTAAACTCAAACCCTAGCCACGCGTCTGCTTCCTATTGGCCCGTACCGGTTCGGACGGATCGAGCTATGCGATTTGTAGGATTTAAGTCAGATCTGGCGGCTCAGATGCGCGCATACCTATTCGCTCAAATTCTAATTTCAGCCGTAGGATCTACATCTAACGTCCCAGAATGCCTTGACCAAAGATGAGCGGCGCTAGCGGCGGCGACTGGCGGCGGCACGTCTGTCAGCGGCGGCGCTGGCGTTCTAGGTCGCGCTGGAGTGAGGGAAGAAGCTTACCAGAACCGCAGCGCTGTGCTGAAGCTCAAGGTGGTGATGGCTTGGGAAGGGGCGCACGAGGTCATCAGAGATTCCTCGCCGGAGTTTGCAAACGCGTCGGGTGCGGCTGTCGTCGATGTTGGCGAGGTTCTGCGTCGCGCTAAGTCAAAAGGAAGGCATTTTCAGATGCGCAAGACGATGGGGATCCTAATCGTATCAGACAGAGGGCAAGGGGCGGCTGGTACTTACGGGGAGAGGTCGCCGGAGTTCGTGCAGAGGGCGGCGGCGCTCGGTCGAAGTCGCTGTCGAGGCTACAAATCATGCGAGAGCAAACAAGGCGTGTTAGTGGATGCGCAAGAAGTTGCTGAGCGTGATAGCATGAGTCAGTGGCAGAGGGGAACACGGAGCTCACCGGAATTCGTCGGCGCGGTCGTCGGAACAGCGGCGGCGTCGAGCGAGTTGTGGGCAGCCTGGTGGCGTGAAGGAGGAATTGGTTGAGGGGAAATGGTCGCGAGAGAGTGGGGATTATATAGCCAGAGGCTCGACAAGAAACGCCCAGGGAATCAATGCCATTTACCTCGCGGAATCAAGGCAGCAACGGGCAGCGGCGGAGTTCGTGCGCGAGATTTTGGGGAAGAAGACGATGACGTGGACGAGGCCCGCTCGTCAGCGAAATAGGCAGCGAGGGAGTGGGGTCTAGGTGTCAGGGACCGCGTGGGTGCGTCGGCGTGTGCGAGAGAGAGAGAGGAGGCCGGGTGGGCTAGCTGGGCCGGTTCTGTTGTTGGGCTAGAATAGGGCGCCTGGCCTTTTTCTTTTCTTTATTCCTTTTCTTTTTCTGTTTTGATTTTCAGGAATGGTTTTCAAATGAATTCAAACTCCATTTGAATTCAAATTTATTTGGGATTTTTGCAGTGTGCAATATACTCAAATCTAGGTACAAAACCATGTGGTCACTTTGAGAAGGCTTGGTCATTTTTGAAGAAACAAAAATAACAGAGACATTGCCCTATGTTTGCAAATGTTTGAAAAATGATTTTTGAAACCATTTCCATTTTGTAAAGTTTGGTTCAACTTCCTCACTCAATCCATACAACAAGGGAGACAAACAATCTAGGTTGAAAACATTCAAACTCTCAAATGGGGATGGCCATTTGATTTAAGTTTGCTCACATAAAATGATAGCACTATGTGCTTCTGTTTTTCTTGAAATGAGTTTGAAATTGATCTCAAATCTATATGCATGCATGAATGATATGCAATCTTTGAAATCATGAATTTAGGGATGTTACACAGTGTAAGGGGTTACACAGATGCGAGTTACCTTAACGACTCATATGACTCCAGATCGCAATCTGGTTATGTGTTTGTCATGAATGGTGGTGCTATGAGTTGGAAAAGTTTCAAGCAAGATACGGTGGCCTCCTCTTCAACAGAAACTAAATATATTGCCGCCTCGGAGGCTGCAAAAGAAGCTGTTTGGATTAGGAATTTCCTAATCGCTCTTGGTGTGGTTCAGGGCGCGTTCAATCCCATGGACGTTTATTGTGACAACAATGGTGCTATTGCACAAGCCAAGGAGCCTAGACAGCACCAGAAGAACAAACATATTCGTATGCGTTACCATCAGATTAGAGAGTTCGTTGAGGATGGTAGTGTCATGATATGCAAAATACATACGCACTCAAATGTTGTTGATCCTTTTACAAAGACACTCCCGCAGCCTGCGCATGAGGCGCACACAAGAGCAATAGGTATTAGATACAATCTAGATTGACTCTAGTGCAAGTGGGAGACTGAAGGAAATATGCCCTAGAGGCAATCATAGAGATGATTATATTTCTTATGTATCCATGAGTTATTGTAATGTTCCTTGAATATCCATATCAGGCAACTTGTATAGATTGGAAATTATGTGAATTGTTTATGAAACCCTTTACTTGTATGGTTATCCAACTAGTTGTCCTTAGTCGGAGTTCAAGTGAGGACACACGTGAATATTAGACTAGCACATCGATTGGTTGATGACTATGTTTCGCAAGTCATAGACATGGAGAGGTCAAACCAATGATGTGGACACATGTTGTGAACATGGGGTTGGATTGACCCAACTTGAGACTGGCAATTAGACTTGCAGCTCTCTCTACACATCGTGTACGTTTTATCCTTAGACCTGAGATTTTCGCATGTACTTGAGATGTGGATCGACCTAATTTGGGGCTACCAGACGCTGCTCCATAACTGGGTAGTTATAAAGTTAGCTTTCTGGTTTGTCCTGAAGCATGCTGCAAGGCATGGTCAATCAAGATGGGATTTGCCCCTCTCTACTTGAGAGAGATATCTATGGGGCCCTCGAGTGATCGGATCCAGAAATGCATGACCGTGCTACATAAGGTTAAGAGTTAACCTAGTAAAGGGATTCCGAATCACAGTATCGAGAAAGGGAGGTCAGCTTGGAGCTAGACCAAATATCGTGAGGCAAAGGGAAAGACATGTACTAAACCTTGTGATGGTTCGTCCGATATGATCTTTGTATGCGTTTAGGAGTTGGCATGCCTTGCTAGAGGCCACTACCAACTATTGAAAGAATAAGTGTATTCGTGTCATGTCTATACGTATATGAACCTATAGGGTCACACACTTAAGGGGCTGGAAGCCTAATGAGGATTAGATCTGAATTAGACTAGGCTTAGGCTACTAATGGGCTGCTAATGTAGAAGCCCACTAGGGACGCCTATATAAGAGAGGGTGGGGCGAGCTAACTAGGGTTAAACCTTTCCACCCAACCGCCACTTCTCACGCCTGTGTTGCACGCACGGACCTAGCAGTCCGGCGTCTGACGCTTCCACCCCGCACGTGTGGATACCTCGGAGGTGCTGCATCTGTGGCACTTGGATGAGCCACGCAAGGGGAGCTGCTCGTGGGACGAGGACGAGGAGGAGACGTAGAACATCTACACTGCCTTGGCACGCTTCATCAAGTTCCACAACTGCGCGTCTAGTGGTAATCCCGTGATCTATGACAACAGTATTCCTGGTTTACGCGGTAGAAAATTTTGATTTGCGCTAGTGTAGCCTACCCGTATCCCTTCAGTTTGTACTATTAATCATATTGTGCCTGAACCTTATGTTGAGAAAATACCTTTCCCAACTAAGGTAAAGGAGTATTCTATGATGATTAGTGCAAATAATAAAGGTACTAAGAAAACTGTGGAGCCTGATGAGCAATTGAATATTGAACCTATGGTAGCTATTGTGAAAGACCCTGTGACTAGAGGATGAGCACATTGTCTTTTGTGAAGACGCTTCTAATATTATCTCTCATCCTAGTAAGGCTAGAAAATCTAGTGTTCCTGTGCTTTCTGTTAAAATTGGTGATCATTGCTACTATGGTTTATGTGATATTGGTGCTAGCTCTAGTGCTATTCCTTATGAGATTTACAGGGAAATTATGCATGAAATTGGTCCTTGTGAGCTTGAGGACATTGATGTGGTTATTACCTTGCAAATAAGGAAACCATTTTCCCCATTGGTACTGTAAGAGATGTGGAGGTTCTCTGTGGTAAGATTAAGTATCCTGCTGATTTTCTAGTACTTAATTCAGCAGCTAGTAAAACTTGCCCTATCATTTTTGGTAGACCTTTCTTGAACACTTGTGGAGCTATTATAGATTGTAAGAAGTAGAAAGTTTTAACTAAGTTTGATGGAGATTCTTATGAGTTTAACTTTTCCAAATTTGCTAAAGCTCCTTGTGAAAATAGCTTGCCTAATGAAGATTTCAGGATGGAACAACTTGCTTCTATTGATCCAGTGTATGACCTAGGACCTCTTTTTGATGATTGTAAGTATGCTCATTCTAATGATAAAGTTGTTGCCAGTGACAGTTATATTGTCAACTTTATTCAAAGTGCTACTGAAAGTTATTATGAGAGAGGGAAACATGGTTTTATGCATCTCAATAATGTTAAATTTCCCCGTTTTATGTTGAAAGCTTTAAAGTTGCATTCGTTTTGTCTTCCTATGCTAGTGGCTTTTTGTTTCAACAATTTGTTTTCTCATGATACTCCCATGCATAGGAAGTGGGTTAGACTCAAATGTGTTGGTTATTTGCTTCTTGATGCTCTCTTTCACTTCAAATATATATCTCCTTTGTGAGCGTATTTGAAACTTTCAAGCCTAACTTAAAGGCATTAAAGAAAAGTACATGTTAGGAGATAACCCAAGAGTTTGGTTGAGTCTTGGAAGTTATTACCTCTATAATAACCGCTCCTTATCCTTTTTGTTTTGGTTTTGTGTCAAGTTCAACTACTTTTGAGAAGTAGAGGAGTTGTGAAAAATGACTGTCCTGGGACGGATTTTTGTGCTGCATTGTAAAAAATCATGAGGGAGCTCAGTACGTCGGCTGGAGATATATTTTTCTGAGCTTGTTCTCCAGGTTGTTTCCCAACTTTCATTAGTTTTGCACTTTTTGATTTGAGCAACATAAGGTTTTCTAAAAAATCAATCTTTACCTGTTGGTCTGTTTTGACAGATTTCTGCCATCATTTGCATTTGCCTCTTACAGAAGCCTTTGTTTTGATGGATTTCAGTTGAAGTGTGAACCTAAAGGTTTATTGTTTTTGCTTACACTAATGTTTCCCTTGAAGTTTGTGTATTACCTTGTGAAGAAAGGAATTTCCACGAGAAGGAGGAAAGGAATCTGCAGAGTTCGACTTTGAATAGGTAAAAGTGGTGAAAACAGAAGGTTCGTGAAAGCCTAATATTTTTATATTTTTGATGTTTTTATTACATAAGGAAATTTACGAGACGGAATAAAGGAGGAAACGGAGGCCGGGGTGGCCAAACCCTCCCCAGGCGCGGGCCCCAGTTGGTCGCGCCTAGAGGGGGTGTGAGCCTCCCGAGCTCCGTCTCCGCCTTGTTTTCGTATCAACACCTTCCTTATGCATTGAAACTTCGTAATATATAACCCCCCGGATCCCCCGAGGTTCGTGCATCGTGTTCTCGTTGTGTTTTTGTTTCGATCTGTTTCTGTCAGGAAATCTTCTCAAGTTTAGAGCACCATGGTCTCCGCCAATGACAAAGGCAAGAAGCCCGAGGAAGATGATCCTCAAAACTCCGAGGATGAGTAGATTTTGGTGGGGGATGAAGAAGACATGGAGGAGGACGAGCATCCGGACACCCGCGCTACCGTCGCAAGCATTGGAGTGGTGGAAAACCCTACCAAGCTTAGAAGGACAGCACAGATGTCTACATGAGGGAGAACTCCGCGTCATATCCTCGCTCCACGGTCACCTCCTCCACGTACCAAGAGACCCTTCCATACTCTTATACATGAGCATCAATACCAACAGGTGCCCAAAGGGAACTTTCCCTCAACTTGGTATATGCCTCGTTCTAACCATGCAGGGGAGGAACACACTAAGAAGGAAGAGTGGGGAAAGAATAGCAAGGACTGGGACTCTCGGTCCGATATGATCATGAATCGCATTGACCAAAATTCGGAGTTGATTCGTACTCTGACCTTTGAGATTGAGGATTTGAGGAAACTAATTAAGGAGATTATCAAGAGAACACCACCACCACCGAAGGAGTAATTTGTCATCAGGTTTGGCATCCCCTTAGCTTGTTCCAAGCTTAGGGGGAGTGTCGTGGTATCACATCATTATCTTTTACCTTTTTGGTGGATTCATATCTGTGGTAGAGAAGTTATCTTATATGTTGGTTTGCTTGTGGAAGTATCTCTCCTTTAGTTGATTATCTATGTATCCCTTGGTGTGAGTGCCTTTATAGAATATTAATGAGAAGTCTCATCTTTTACTTTTTGCACTTCTTATTTTAGTTTGTAATCTCTATTATATGATGGATCTTGTTGATCAGTATTGGCATCACTTTGGGAGAATCAAGTAAATCTAAATTGGTTTTGGAAAACCGAGCTCTGGTCAGTAGCAACACTTTTGAGGTTTGAAAGGAAAAAAGAAAAGGCTTACAGGTACTTTGTATCATTTATTTTCTTTCTTGTTGGCTCATAAGCTTAGTATTATTTATTTAAGATCTTTTGTGTCTTCAAGGAAGATTGCATGTTTGCTTGTTTCTTTCAACTCTTTTGCTTGCTACCCAGCCTTGCTAGCCAAAAACCTGTTTTGAGAAGGCATACTTCTCATGTTTCCAACCCCTTTGAACCAAAACCTATGCCATTTGTGTCCACCATATCTACCTATTAGCATTATTGCTATTCCTAGCAAATTCTCAAGCTTCATCTATCTTTCGAATTAAAAAGTATTTTGTTATGTGAAAACTAGTTAGTAAAGCTCTCACGAACTTGATGGCACACCTTATTTTCTTGCCCCTAATAGACTTGAACCATTGTGTCATCGAAGTTGTATATGCTTGCATCTATACGTTGGAATTAGAAGAACCGTGCTGTCACGGGGAATGCTTTCAACATTGCACCTGTATGTTGTACACAGTTGATATCATGCTCTTTTGTTTGCGGATGTCATCAGTGTGAAATAAAGAGGGAACTTGTAAGTCCATGGAGTGATGTATGTGTGTTAGAGAAACGCCTGGGCCGCTAGCCTAAGCCATGCCTAATCATGGTGGAAACTTGTAGCATCACCATAATGAGCATTATGTGAAGCATCATCAATAAAAAGCTATGCACATAGTAAATAAAAAGATCACTGAGATGCTCATTGTTTGCTTGCCTTGTCATTTTGGTTATGGGATAGCTCCTGCACCATGTGCAAGGGGTACCTCGTTGGCGGTTCTTTATGATACACATGTACTTACAATGACAAGAACTTACCGGTGACTAAAGTTGAGTAGCATGAGGAGTGGCCCTCGTACTCAAGGGACATGAGATTTCCAACTTATATTTCATCAAGCATATACTCCATATTTGTTCACTTTAACCTTAATCACCTCAAGATGCTTATGATAGGGGCAATGAGGGCTCAAAGCTAGTAAGTACCATAATCTTTTGGAAGCTCTTTATGACTTTAAATCCCTGCTTCCCTCTATAAAAGGGACCTTTCTCCTATTTCCAAGTTGAGTCACAAACCTACTTCCTCTCTATCTCCAGCAAGCATTTGAGTTGTTGTGTTTGCACAAAACTCTTGTCTATTGAAAGCCTTCATTGTGAAAAAACTTTTTGAGCAAAGAGTACTCATGTTTTGAAGACTTCTACAAAAAGCTTTTTGTGAAACTATTTGCCAGTTGTTCTCTAACCAAGAACAAAGTTTGCCAATTCCAATTATGATTTATCTTTATGCATCTCTATTGTGACTCATGTACTTGTTGCAAGCTAAGTTATATAATGGTGAGTTGCTTTCTTCTATGAGTTATGTAATGGTAAGTGTGATGCTTCTTGTCCGTATTCTTTTATCGACACTTCGCTCCATAAACCTGTGGACATGTTTACTGAGCTCAGTTTTCGCTTGTGGACAAGCGAAGGTCTAAGCTTGGGGGAGTTGATACGTCCAATTTGCAGCATCATCCTATATCATAATTTGCCTCTATTCATTGATATATTTATTATTATGAGGTGTTACTTATGCCTTTTCCTCTGTTTTTGCATGTTGGATGATTCTTGGAGGATGAACTGCCGGAGTCAGGTTTCTGATGGAAAAAAGAGGTGTTTTGATGCAATTTCGCGAAGATCAGAAAATACCAGAAAAATATTGGAAAATTATATTTTCCCAGAAGACGAAGGAAGCCAAAAGGGGAGGCGTAGATGGGTCACAGGAGGCCCACACCCCCTAGGCGCGGGTTCCCCTGGGTTGCGCCTAGGGCAGGTGTGGCCCACCTGGTCGGCCTTCGACTCCGCCCTCTCGCTTATAACTTCCTCTCGGAACCCTAACACCAAAGGAGCGACTACAAAAAGATTTCCTCCACCTTTGCGGGGCGGAAAACACCGAGAGAGAAAGAGCTCTCCGGCAGACAGATTTCTGTCGGGGAAATCCCTTCTAGGAGAGGGGAGATCGTCGCCATCAACACCGTCATCAAGATAGGCTTCATCAGGATCACCATCATCATCATCATCCACACCATCATCTTCACCAGCACCATCATCACCACTCCATCTAGCTGTAACAATCGTGTTGGATCTTGCATTAGTTCTTAGGGTAAACTTTCCCGGTGTTGATTACTATTGTAGTTGATGCTTGTGAGCGGAACCATTGGATTATTGTTTATGTTTAGATTTTTATATTACCATATCATCCTTGATCTTGATCCATATGATGTCTTGTGAGTAGTTCGTTTAGTTCTTGAGGACATGGGAGAAGTCATGTTGTTAGTAGTGGATTTGTGTTGAGTTATTATTCAATGGTTTAGTATTTAAGTTGTGGTGCTATTCTTCTAGTGGTGTCATGTGAACGTCGAATACATGATACTTCACCATTTATGGGCCTAGGGGAATGCATTGTGTATTTGGCTACTAATTATGGGGTTTCCGAAGTGACAGAAACCTGAACCCCCGTTAGGACACCTTTGCACAAGGCAACATAGGATCTCAGAGTTTAAGGCTGTGGTTAGGTTTATATCTTAATTACTTTCCTATGGTTGCGGATGCTTGCAGGGGGTTTAATCACAAGTATGTATTAGTCCAAGTAAGGTCGGTACATTAGCACAGGTTCACCCACACAACACTCACAACACCAAAGAAGGGTACTCAGCTATTTGAAGCGAAAGCACTTGATAGAATTTCCATGTGTCCTCGAGAACGTTTGGTCCTTATAAGTATTTCCACCGGCTTGTCCTTTGCTAAGAAAGGATTGGGCCACTTGCTACGTTTGTTCATTGTCTTTATTACTTGCACCTTGTTTCTTTGCTTTATCAAAAAAAAAAACTAAAAGCCCGTTTGCTAAGTATTTACAGAGATTTCCCTGCTCCATACCACTAGTCAACACCTTCTGCTCCTTGTTGGGATCGACACTCCTATTTATCGAAAGTACTACGATACACCCCCTATACTTGTGGGTCATCATAGATCTCCAGGTCTCGCTGCTGATTATTGATCGGAGAGGGGTCTCGATCATGTCAAAATTATTTGCGGACCATAGGGTGACACACTTAAGGTATACCGACACCATTTGGAGCAAATAAGATGACAGAGAGAAAAACAAAGCATAGGAATTTATTTCACTAGACACCGGAATTGTTTCAGTTGAAATTGTTGAAACTGGTTCTGCATGTGAAATTGAATACTAGCAAGGGGTTTATTTGAATGTTTGTTAATTAAAGTAATTAACAAAATTATGAATAAATAAATAAATAAAAGTGTTTTATTTAAATGAGAACTTGCATTAAATTTGGTGGAAATTTAGTGCATATGAGTGGATTTTTTAGTGGAGGCATGTTTATGTGAGTGGAGGCTTTTCATTTTGAGTGGGAGCTCCACCCACTAAATATGGAAGAGGTGGGGGCAGACACCATGGTTGTGGCGCATGCCCCTTGGGTGCCCCCTCTCCTCCTCTCACATAACACCTCCTCACAAAGGATCTATCTCCCCCTCTAGAATTTCCCCATGGCCTCGGATCAGCGAGATACATGTTCCCGGTGGATTTTTCTAGAATGATTTGTTGCTTCCGCTGCTTCGCTGGAGCGAGGGCACAGAGGTTGTCGGAATACCCGAACATGTGTGCAATCATGGATGCACCACTGTTTTGCGGTGCTGGACTTGATGATGCTGGACCGGATGGACTTCTTCTCGATCTTGAGATCGGCAAGCGTTCAACTACATCATCCACGAGTACAACCTTGTTAACGCTTTTCAGTCTTCGAGGGTATGTATTCTATGGATTTATATCCACCCGTTGCTTGTATCTAGTAGATAGATCTTGGTACTTAGTTGTTCCCATCATAGGAACTTTTTGTTTTCTATGTTGCGAACCCTACAGTGGTATCAGAGCCGGATCTATGTGTAGATGCTTTGCACGGGTAGTACACATATGAGTATGTGGGCGCTGATGGTCATGTTATCGCTTCTTCCTTGTACATTGGATATTGGTGGCATAGTGGGATGAAGCATCCCGGACAAACTTTACATGTCCTCGCACATGAGACCTGTTCCACACTTGACATGCAACAGTTTGGCATAAGTGTCTTGCGGGTGTCTGTCTCTCCTACTATAGTGAATATCTGATTTACAATGAGTTGTCAATAATTTGATTATCATAGTTGTGGTTTCATGTTTGTAGGTAATAAAAGTTCTATCTCCGAAAGCCCTCAACCACGTAAAACATGCAAAAGATAAATTAGAGGCGTCTAGTTTTTTGGTTTTTCCGGGCAAGTACTATGATACGGTAGTGTTATAATTTGTAGTATGGATTTATACTATTGAAAATTATAATATGACAAAGTGTAAGTTCCATAGACCTTGGCCTTACACATATAGGAATGATAAAGATCATTCCACGATGCACAAGATAGAGATCAAATGCAAGAACCATATCATATCACTGCAGCATATGATGTTTGTTTGCATCTTATATTGCTTGTTTGGCATTTTATTAGCATTATAAGATGATCCCTCATTTAGATATCAAGATAAAAATATGTTCTTCTTAAGTATGCATCGACTATGTTTTGCCGCTTCAAGATATCACGTGATGATCGGGTGTACTTGAATCCACGATCATATCTCAGGTGTAAGACAATTTTACACACGCGAATACTAAGGTTCTTACTTGGTGAGCCTAGCATGTATAGGCATGGCCTTGGAACACGAACCAAAAGGTTAAGCATGAGTCATATGTTTGATATGATGACCATATAGATGCTCGCCTTTAAAGCTACACCGACTCACGTGATGATTAGACTTGGTGTAGTGGATTTGGTTCATGTATTCACCAAAAAGACACGAGGGATGTAGTTTTTGAGTGGGGGTTCATTTCTAATATGGATTAATAGAACTCAATTTATCATAAATTAAATCAAAGTGAATTTGCATAATTTGTTGTAGTCATTGGTATTCATTCACCACCTTATGATTAGTTGTAATTAAGATAATAAAACTATAGAATTCTGGATATTTACTTTACAACTGGTATCGTATTGTGTTGAGTGTCAATCTAAAGTTTAAAGTCCTATTGCAAACTTAAGTGGGAGGACAATAGAACTTTGATAAGTTTGATGAACCTTAGCTAAATGTGTTGAGTTGCGCAGCGCCGGAAATCGTTCTGGAGGCAGTCATAATGCTCATAGCTTATGTGCCTCAAAGGTTATGGTCACGGAGGTCCAAGTTCCTATTGAACCAAGTATGTCGGATAAATAATCAAATGCTAAGATTTGAGAGTAAATCATTATTGTTCGATAATGATGAACTGACTATATGCAAAGAAGCAATGATGGGCCCTGACTCCGTCAAATGACTTGAAGCCATAAAATCCGTGATAGTTCCAAACACGAGAAATCAAGTTTTTTGAACTTGGAAGACCCTCCTGAAAGGTGTAAAAACCTATCGGTCGTATTTGGATCTATAAAGAAATAGACATGGATGTTTCACATCTATGAAATAGTCAACATATCGGTAAAGATTTTACGACAATGTTCAAGGAGTTGACTATGACAAGATTTGATCTTTCATAACGATATTTAGTCTGGACGGATTAATGTAGCAACCACTACACATAATTTGGTATATGATAGTTGAACAAACAAAACAAAGTTCTTCTAATAGAATGGTTACCTAGGACGTGTACACGACACAGTCCAAAGGTTTTTGTTAATTAAAAGGATGCTAAAAAGAGCATGCAAACTTCAATGGTTTAAGTGAGTATCGCGGAGTTGGAATCTTCATCGTGATGAAACTGTTAAAGGAGTTTTTTCATCAGGAGACGATGAAGATGCTTAAATTTATAAGAAATTAAGTGGGAGCGCTAAGACATATTTATAATACATTATGTGGAGGACATCTTCTTGATTGGAAATGATGTACTTTTATTGACAAAGGTTAAGAATTTTATTTCGATGAAAGACTTAGGCAAAACCCGAATGTTTAGCATGAATGTCTACATGGATAGACTGTGACGCTAATATGGTTATGCTAAACGTACATATATGAGATATTGAACAACAATAAAAGGTTCTTGTCGCATGTAATAGAATTGAATCAAGATTCAAGTGTATCGACACTTGATAAGTGAAACAAGATTCAAGTGCTTTGACACTTGATGAGTGCAATCACAAGAATGTTTTGATCAATCATACTGTGATATGTAGACATCCAGATATGTCCTATGCTATAAATGTTATGAGCATGTACCAGAATGAATCATAAAATGATCATTGGACGATAGTAAGGATATTCTGATAATATTTTGGAAGAATTAAGAATATATTTTATTTGTAGAAGAGACAAATAGTTCTTTGAAAAATGATACTAGTTTTGTCATAGGATACAAATTAATTTTATCACAATTTAAACTATGGGTGGCACAATGAAATGAAAAGAAGTTTCCATGACGAATTTAGATGAATTCCAAAGTTAAGACATTATGACGGATACTACAACAAAAGGCTAAGTATATGACTGCTATAGTAGCAGCAAAGGAGGGCATTTGTGTCAAGTAGTTTGTTATCAAACTAAGGTGTGGTTCACAATGGGCTAACACTAAAGATATATTGTATTACAATAGTATCGACATGATTTAACCCTAATGAACTAAAGGTCTCACCAAAATACCAAATTTATACAATGCCATCTCATTAGAGAATGAGTGATGCGTGAAGACATGCAAATACACGCGGACCTGAAAGTGTTAGATCCATAGATTATGTTAACCACTTGCAATCGCGTATATGTAACACCAGAAATCCATAGGTGTTCAATACGCAAAAGTTTTCAAACTATATTATTGACTCTAGTGCAAGTGGGAGACAGAAGGGAATATGCCCGAGAGGCAATAATAAAGTGGTTATTATTTTATTCCTTGTTTATGATAAATGTTTATTTTGCATGCTATAATTGTATAATACAGAACGTTAATACATGTGTGTTTAATAAACAAAAATAAAGTTCCTAGTTATGCCTCTCTTATAAACTAGCTCATTGATTAACAAGATGATCAGAGGTTTCCTGATCATGGACATTGGATGTTGTTAATAACAAGGTCACAACAATGTTGGAATGATGTGATGAACATTCATCCGAAGTATAGCATTACGATCAAGGTCATTATGTTTATATTGCTATAACATCATACGAAGTAATCTTAGTGTTATAGATCATGAGACCAAGTCAATCACTAACACCGGAAGAGTATCTTGATAACATCAAACATCACACCGTAACAGGGTGACTATAAAGATGGGTTTAGTGCTAGGAAAGTGTTATGTTGAGACTCATGGATTAAGAGTGGAATTTTTCCATCCCGATGACGGAGAGATATACTCTGGGCCCTCTCGGTGATATCACATTAGTTAGCTTGCAAGCAAGTGATTTGATCAGTAGAATGTTATATCACGGGAATGATAAAAGAGTACATGTCGGTAACGAGATCAAACTAGGTATGGATATATCGATGATCGAATCTCAGAGATGTAATATATCGCGAGACAAAGGGATGGAGTTACATGCGTATAAGGTTCACATGATCACAGAAGTCATCGTTGAATGTGTGGGAGTCAGTACAGATCTCCAGGTCCCGCTGCTGATTATTGATCGGAGATGGGTCTCGATCATGTCTACATTATTCGCGAACCATAGGATGACACACTTGAGGGATACCGATACCATTTTGAGCAAATATGATACCAGAGAAAGAAAAAGAAAGCACATGAATTTATTTCACTAGACACCGGAATTGTTTCGGTTGAAATTGCTGAAACTGGTTCTACATGTGAAATTGAATAATAGCAAGGGGTTTTATGTGAATATTTGTTAATTAAATTAATTAACAAAATTCTGAATAAATAAATAAAATATTTTTATTTAAATGAGAGCTTGCATGAAATTTGGTGGAAATTTAATGCGTGTGAGTGGATTTTTTTAGTGGAGGCATGTTTATGTGAGTGGAGGCTTTTCATTTTGAGTGGGAGCTCCACCCACATGAATGTGTAAGAGGTGGGGGCAGCCACCATGGTTGTGGCGCCATGCCCCTTGGGTGCCCGCCTCTCCCTATAAAAGCCCCCCCTCTCCTTCTCTCACATCACACCTCCAAGCGAAGGATCTCTATCCCCCCTTTAGAATTTCCCTATGGTCTCGGATCAGCGAGATACATGTTCCCGGTGGATTTTTCTAGAAGGATTTGTTGCTTCCGCTGCTTCACTAGTGCGAGGGCACGGAGGTTGTCGGGATACCCGAATGTGTGTGCGATCACGGATGCACCACTGCTTTGGGGTGCTAGACTTGATGGTGCTAGACCTGCTGGACCAGATGGACTTCTTCTCGATTTGAGAGCGTCAAGTGTTTGACTACATCATCTACGAGTACAACCTTGTTAACACTTTTAGGTCTTCGAGGGTATGTATTCTATGGATGTATATCCATTTGTTGCTTGTATCTAGTAGATAGATCTTGGTACTTAGTTGTTCCCATCGTAGGAATTTTTTTGTTTTCTATGCTGCGAACCCTTCACATTCATAGGACAACACCCAAGAAACCTGAGAAGACTCTCAGAGAATGTAGTGCTCCAAACTCTGCATTTCTTAAACAACTAATAGAATTTCCTAATCCTGGAGTTAGAGAATATAGATTTGACGTGAAATTATTAAAATTTTGCAGGAAAAAGCTTTCAGTGGAAGGAAAGATGAGGACCCAAGAAGGCAACTTAGAGAGTTCGACGATGTGATAACATCACTTGGACCAAAAGGTTTGCCAAGAGAATTCTCTCGTCTGAAATTATTTCGTTGGTCTCTCAAAGGTAAAGCTCTAGACTGGTTATATTCTCCCCCTCGCCATTATATTAAATGTTGGGAAAACTGCATTGTCAAATTCATAAATAGGTTTAATCCTTTTGCAAAGGTAACAGAACTTAGAAATAATATAGGCAATTTTAGTCAGAACATGGGAGAAAACTATCCACAAGCCTGTGAAAGATTTTTTGGAATGGTCAATAGTATCCCTAATCATGGCTATTCTGAGTCAACTGTTTGCCACTTATTTTACCATGGTCTTAATACCCAATGCATATAGTTGCTAGATTCATCAGCAGGAGGATCGATAAATACTTTAACTATTAAAGCATATTTGGAATTAATGGCTACTAGGGCTAAGAATGATTCTTTATATAATCTTGATTTTGGCACTAAGCCGAAAAAGGGAATACTACATATAAATCCTGATCTTATGCCTGAAGTGCGTAAAGCCATGAAATAAAAAGGTATACCTTCAGAGCTTGTTAAGGAAAACAAAGTAGATTTATTACAAGTTTTAACTAAAGAAGATGAAACTAGAAAAGTTTTTCAAGAATTGAAACATCGACAAACAAAGTCTTATAATAACTTGCATAAGCAATTTCAAAAACATAAAAAGATTTTGGCCGAACTTACAGAAAATTATGAGGATATTGGCCAATAAATAAAATTATTTAACAAGTATCTCAGTATGATTGAAACCCAATGTGAACAAATAGCATCTGGTTATCATATTTTTTTTCGTGATGATATAAATATTCCTGTTTCTACTAATGTTGTTACAAGAAGAGGTGCAGTTGTTAAAGGACCATTAGGACCACCGGAATATGAAGCTGAAAAAGATCGAAAGGAAAAAGCCTTACTTAAAGCAAGTCAGGAAGATGATACATTGGTGGATCCTCAAGATGAGACTGCTCAAGACACACAAGATCAAACCTTGTAGGAGAAGAACGATGCACAAGATGACATTTATAATTCTGATGCAGAAACTGTCGATCCAGGAGAAGAAAAAGACACAAGCAATGAAGATGGAGTTGTTGCAATTGAGAAAATTAAAAATGATAAGCAACAGCAAAAGAAAGCAACTAAAGAGTCTGATCCTCCACAAAAGGTAAAAGAAAACATAAAAAACTTCCATATCTAGATCGCAAAAAGAAAGCACCAGATCCAGAAATCTATGATTCTTTCGCAAAGGCACTTAAAGCTATTCGTCTAGAAATTCCATTTGCGGATGCAATAAAAGTGCCTGCCTATTCTAAATTTCTCCCTGACATTCTTAGTAGAAAGAAATAAATAACTGAAACCGTTGCCATGGTAACTAGTTACCCTTCTAATGGGAGACTATTGCCTAAGTCAGGAGATCCCGGTATACCAAATATTTAATGTTCAATAGGCAAAACTTATATTCATAATGCTTTATGTTATTTAGGTGCATGAGGTAGTGTAATGCCATACTTCCTCTATAAAAAGCTAGGATTAGGGGAATACTCCCCCACTTCTATCACTTTACAGATGACTGACAAATGCACTAAACAATCTGTTGGTATGATTGAGGATGTTCTACTTAGAATAGATGAGCATGTTATTCCCACTGACTTTATTATTCTTGAAATGTTGGAAGATGAAAGATTATCTATAATACTTGGAAGACCTTTTCTTAGCACTGCAGGAGCATCAGTTGATTGTGCTGCAGGGAAAATAATATTCAATGTTTATGATGCTGAAGTAATCCGATATTTTCCAAAGAAACTAGAAGCAGGAGAGAGGTATGTTTCACCGGCAAAACGAGTTCATGTGGTAAGTGCCTTTAATAAAGGGCAACCGAAGGTAAGAATTCGAGAACAAAAAATGGGTTGCAATATTTAACCATTCTCAATAAAATTCTTAATGGGAGTCAACCCATCATATCAATAAAATAAATTAAGATTAAATAATAAAGTTGTTCATCGCATTCCTACAACTATTTCACAAACATTTTTTTCGGAAGCACGCCCATAAAGACGCAGCTGTAAAAAAGTAGCAGAAATACTGACTGAACAAGCATAGATTTAGAGTAGAAAATAAAGTTCAAGTTTTATTTGTAGAAACTGGCTCAACATTATTTTCCAAATAAAAAATGCATCTCTAAAACTTTGGGTGAAAAAGCATGCTACAAAAGGTCTAACGACCAACTATAAGGCTGGAATAAAAATTCCCGCCGTATAGTTATTAACAAAATTCTCAAAAGTTGGGTTCAGATACAAAAAGGTTGAGGACCAACTATAGAGCGGGACCATCTGGTCCAGCCGTATAGTTGTGACCGTATAGTTGTGCTCAAGCGAAGGGAAACCCTAACCCTCGCCGCCGCCAAAACTATACGACGGAGGCTAACTGACCCGGTCATATATTTTGGCCTGACCACTTAAACGGGCCAGGGCAGGGCAATATTCTTACTCCCCTCATTATTTCTCTCAACCTCTCTCTCCAAAACTCTCAAAACCTCTCAAGAACTCTCAATTCTTCGTAGATTTCGTTCGTTTGAGTGGGGGAATCGATAGATCGGTATGTTTCTCTCCCTATCCATGCTTTATTTTCAGAATTCCATGGTTGAAATCTTCTCATTGAATTAGTAGATGAACTCGAGCTTGATTGATTTTCTCTTTTGATTTCTCATGCTAGGATTGAATTCCTCCACATAGAATCGTTCATATATCATGTAAAAACTATATGTCTAAGGTTTTATGTTGAAATTTCTCAGTGTATCAAGATGAACAAGCTCAGTGGTATTTTTCACAAGAGCAAGCGCCAACGTGGTGAGGTCTCGGGGATCCTGGCTGAGATCTACAACAAGTATGCCATGGTTTTGGCGAGGAAGGTGCTGCCCACACGGTGGGGCGATAACGACTTTCTTAACTCAACAGAGTTGAAGGGGGACTTCGACTACATGTGTGCAAATCAGGGCTCGCCGGCCTCGCCAACGCCAACCACTACACCTACGAAGGGCTCACCCACGAGTTCCTACCCTCCTTCTACAACAACTATAGGGAGAAAGGTAATTCATGCATGATAAATTTCACCGTTAACCAACGGCCTTATCAAATTACCTATCAACAATCCCGCAACGCTTATGGATTCCCTCAAGAAGGGGAACCAACTGTTACAAACCCGTATAGCGTCTCGAGTGTAAATACTTGGGAGGTTATTTTTGTTAATGGTGGTAGGGACTTCTACCAGAAGAAGATGTCCACCATTCAGAACCCAACCATCTATTACTTGGCAATGTTTCTTGCAAACACTTTGTTAGAAAGAGGAGATACTGGTTCGATGGCCAATGCAGACATGACCATGATCACCAAGGCGCTCTTCTCTAATGAGCCGCAGAGTCCCACTCCTGCAGCTCAGTTCCTCTAGCACCTCCGCCACCAGAGCAACAAAACAAAAGGTGATATTCGTATCGGTGGAATGGTAACCCACCTAATCCACACCCTTGAAATTGCAATTCCTATTGCACAACCTGTTGATGGCTCCATACTTATGGATGTCAGATATGTAACTGCTTGTGGTTTCCTCAATGTTTACCGAGTTAACAGGAGGCTCCGAGCCTATCAATTTGTTTATCTTAATGATGTGCAGGATGGTTAGTTGCCACTTCCTTGACCACAAGCCTTCGAGGTTCAGGGAAGGGACAACTGGATCCTCACCAAGGATCAAGTGACCGAAATCATGGCGGAGCTCTATCCTGACTCCGATGAAGAGGAAGAAGGAGGGAAGTGGGACGAGCAGGAGCAACAGCAGGAGCACAACCCAGCTTGGGAGGGACAGCAGTAGCAGCAGCAGGAGGAGCAGCTTTGGCACCAATGGCCCAATCAGCCGCAACAGCAACATGGGTTCAACAATGTCCCCTACCAAGATTTTCTGTAGCTCAACCAGCATGTTGGGGAGATCGACCAGACTCTGCATGGAGTTAGTGAAGATGTGAGTGCTTTAACTCACACCTTTGTTAACTTCATGACCTACTTTCCCGACTATTACGAGTAGCACCACCAGCCGCCGCCAAACAACGACAACAACTAAGCATGGCAATAGTCTAAGCTTGGGGGAGGTTTTGAAAACCTCCAAACTTGCATTCATATTTTTATTTCTTTGTAAGGTTCCCAACCTTTAATAAGGTAGAGATCCCTGTGTTTACAATGCTAGTCCCTAGATCAATAGCTAGCATCCACAGTTAAGATGTAATATCAAGAAACAAAGGTCATAATACAACTTTATAACCAGGAATAAAATAATTTATTACATCTTACATAGCTCATTTGGCTATCTCGTTACAATGCAGCAGAATATAACAATAGCATGGGGTCCTTCATCTTCAAAGTGCCACAGGCAGTCATGTTGGTTGTAGACTTGTAATCCTAATCAATAAACTTCACTAACATCATACAAACCTGCAACATAATAATTTACAGCCACAAGGGTCAATACATTTGAATTGTATTGGCAAGTGATAATATGGTAGTATAGTGGAGTCTATCATCTATATGCACTTGGCTAAGTGGAGCTTAGGCTTGCTTTGCTCAAAATAAATTTTCCTTATCATTTGAAAACACTAAGTTTTTGCTTGACAAAAATCACCCAAGGCATCTCCCAATAGAAATTGGTGATCCTTCAACCCTTGTTCAACCACAAAATTTTAACTTAGAAATTGGGATGAGGAGATTCTTGATAGCTTCCATGTCTTGATGCTCAAATTGTCCTTTACCAGGGACATGGCTAAGTACTTAGATTTTACACCCTGCAGAGGTGGTGCACTTTCCCTACAAGACTTGGTTTCACCAAGACAAGATCTTTAAGAAGCCTTCCCTTAGACCAGAATGGACGCGTTCCAACCTATCATCCCCTACCACCAACTGTCCATTTGGCTAAGTTATTGCAACCTATATGATCCAGGCAGAGCCCATATTGCCAAGTGGCTGCACCTGAAGCTTCTCAACATTTGACATCTCAAATCTCTTTGTTCCTGGGTGGTCATCCACAAGTGAGATACACAAGGTAAACCATATAAATGGGCCTTGTGTAACCACTCAACACAAACCATTCCTTCCATTCCACCCAGGTGATTCATTCACTTAGTTGTTTTATTAAACAAAACACAAGTCCTTGTCTTAGAAATATTCCATAGTATGAATATATTCCACCCTTGTTTTCTACTAGCTAAGCTAAGCATGCTAGAAGTAGGAATCTTAACTTAGGGAATTTCTACTAGGTTTCATCTACTAGGATTTCCCATGGCATAGTTTACACTTAGCAAAATTCCATGCAAGTCCTACTTTAGAAATATCACTAATGCATAGTGAAAATAATGGGACAAAAATATGAAGCATCACTTGCCTTTTTTGTAGAGAATATAAGTTCGCTCCTTGTCTTTGCAATGATCACACTCTTAAAATCACTACAATACAATCAAGCAAGGCACAATTTCAATCTACCATTCAAGCAAGCATCACATAAAATAATAGAAGCAAAGCAATGCATGCAAGCATGACAAATATTGTTTTATTTGGAAAAGTGATTTCTAATGGGTTATAAACATTCTAAAACACCTATTGATCATTTTATAAAAGTGGCAAAATCATTTGCAAAATATTTTACTTTATAAACCATTTTTAAACCAAATCAATATTTTATGTGGTTAGAAAATGTCTTTAGTAAAGCAATAATCTTCATAGGGTTCACCAAATATATTTTTAAATCATAAAACTTGGTGTTTGGGGTCAGAGAGTTTAAATCAAAACATTTCCCAAAGGGTTTTCCTCAAAAAGCATTTTTAATAAATAAACAATATTTTTATTTGACTAGAAATGTTTTAAATCAAAGATTTATTATTTTGCTTCACCAAATATATTTTTGAAACCACAAATTGATTTCTATGGTCAGTAGGTTCAAAACAAACCATTTTCCAAAGATTTTAACCCCAAAATAATTTTAGAACAAATTTTATATCAAAAATATGCCTACACATGTTTCTGCAATAACAAACAATTTAACAGAAGCAATTTACTAAACAAAGTGCATGGTTGGAAAGTACTTGTCTTGCTGATTCCATTGATATAGAATTTTCAAAATTTGGACGTGTGGTTTGAAAGTTATGAATTTTACAAAATTAAACATCTAATAGATCAATTTCTGTTTTTATAACAAACTCTGGGCCACGTGGTTGCTTCCTATTGGGCAAAAACGGTTCACGTGGATCGACAGATACAGACCGCAGGATCTAAATTGATCGCACGACACAGATCGCTACTTACCCCTTCGACTATGTTCTATCGCGTTCGTCCGATCTGCACCGCACGGTTCTGATTTACTCGACCACAAAGTGGCAGTGCTGCGACGACAACAGGCGGCGGCGCGGTCAGACGATGCAGTCGCCGGTGATTTAGGAAGCAAGGGAGACAGAGGATTAGCTCACTGGAATCGTCGTGGCGAGGGGATGCTCGACGTGTGCCCGGTTGGCGAAGGGGCAAACGGAGACGTTGTTGATTGCTCGCCGGAGTTCGTGGAACCGTCGGGTGCGGTCAGTCATCGACAAAGGCGACTCTACGGTGCACGAGGGAGCAAGCAAACGGCGTGCTTAGATGCATAGATGAGTGGAGAGTATCGGAGCATCAAAGAGAAGAGGAGGCGTGGTCAGGGACTACCTGTAGGGCTCGTCGGAGTAGAGGCAGACGGCGGATGCGAGAGGTTGTCGTCGTTGCCGATGCTGTGGAGCGTGCGGGGGAGAGTGGAGAGTACTCGGAGGTGCAGGAGACGCTGGCGAGCAAGCTCGTGTGGTCGAGGAGGCGAGGCGCGGTGAGGTATGGCCGGAATTGGAGGTGGAGCTCGCCGGAGACAGTGGCGGTGCAGGGCAAAATTAGGCAGCCTGGGGGCACACTAGGGTGGGGGATTGAGGGGGAAACGGAGAGGAGGGAGAGGCGCTTAAGAGGGCACGGTCGCGGGGTGGTTTCACTGCGGCGTTAACGCGAATTAACTCGAGCCTTAATCGGCTGAAACGGCCGGCAAGGTGAGGGGCGGGGTCGTCGCGGGGTTGAAGACGCTGACGGGGAAGGTGGGGTCTGGCGGCAGCGAGAGAGAGAGAGAGGAGATGGGGTCCAGCGATCGGTGTCTTTGCGGGTTCTGTCTGCGTTGAGAAAAACGTTTCGGGGGAGAGAGGGAGAGGTGGGCTGCTGGGCCTGGACTAGGCTTTGCCGAGCTGGGCTAGTTAGTTTCATTTTTTTGTACTGATTGTTTTCCTTTTTCCCATTTGATTTTCTGTTTTGATTTTGTTTAATCAATTCAAACATTCATTTGAAATCAAACTTTTGTCAAACTTTGTGAATAATTAAACACTGTTTATTAACACATTCTGAAGTCAAATTTAGAATAAATCTTTTATTCTTTTTAGGGTCTTTTAATTATTTAAAACAAAGCCCTTGCTTTAAATTCAATTAATACCAAATATATTTTTAACCCTTATTTAATTTAAATTTTTACAAAAACCTTTTCAGTAGGTTTTATTTATTTATTAGGGTGTCAAATACTTCACTTTTGAATTATTTAGAATGTTTAATATGATTTATTAATCATTTAAAATTGGGTATTTGTCTTTATTCCAATGAAATTAAATATGGTTTTAAATCCATAATTTTTATTTAGAAGATTTCTTTGATCTCATTTGAGTTAATTAAATAACTTCTATTCCACTTGGGTAAATTCCAAATTCTATTTTCCCATGATTTATTTAATCATTTCTACTAGGGATTTTATCTTTATTCAAATAGGATTTAGTTAATGCCCTTTTAATTAATTTGAAAACTCTTTATCCATTATTTTATTTGGATTTGGATTATAATCATTCCATTTGCTTATGGATTAGGTCAAGATTTAATTTAGTCTTTAAATATTCCTTATTTAATATTTCTTCTTTTATCTTATAAAAACCATATCCTTTTATTTATAGATCCAAACTTGGTGATTCCAATTGGTAAAATATTATTTAATATTTGTTTGTCCTTTTAACTCTCTTTAGGATTATTTACTCACCATTTGGTATGGATTTATAGATAGGTGCTTTATTAGCTTTGGAAATTAAATTTCCTTATCTTATTAAATTCATAAGATTTAATCCATGGCTCCAAATTAAGTGAAACCAATTTCTATGGTTTTATAATATTTCTATTTGTCATTCTTGATCAATTTGAAATGTTAGTTTGGCCAATTTTTATATGGATAAAACCCATAGTCTTAGAGATAACTTGGAAATGTTTTTCTTCCATTAGGGTTTTAGGGCTTTGGTTTATTCTCCAAGTGTTTAAATTTCCAGATGCAATTATGAAGAATGCATTTCACTTGATTTGAATTTAGTTGGTTTCAAACATTAAGCAAAGTTTGTTCAAGATGGAATTTTAAGTTTCCATTTAGAAACAAAAGTTTCTTTTCACCCAAATTTTTCAACAGTTATTTATTTTGTTTATTTATTTTTCACATTACAAGATTTGGAAAATCTTGGGATGTGACAGGCTACCACCCTTAAAATAAATCTCGTCCCGAGTTTTGGGAAGGCTAGGGTTACAAGTTGGCTCAAAGCAACTAGGGTACTACCACCCTTAAAAAAAATTCCAACTAGATTACTTCTTGGCTTGCTTGGGGTTTTGATGAAGCTTCTCTGGACACTTGTCTGCAAAATGGCCTAGCTCCTTGCGTTTGAAACATATCACTTGGCTATTATCCTTCTTTTCCTTTGGTATCCTTGCCTCTTGTTTGTTTCTTTGATTCTTCTTCTTTTCTGGGCATTCATTAGCATAGTGTCCCATCTCTTTGCAAGTGTAACATTGCTCTTGGGTAATATCCTTTTTGCTAGGGTTGGGGCATTTCTTCTTCTTTTTGGATCTCTCCAAAGCTAGGAGTTCTTCTAGTTCATGCTCTTCATACTTTACCACAAAGTTGGGAAATCTTTCTCTCTTCTTGGGGCAGTTACTAGAGATATGACCATCTTCTCCACAAGAGTAGCAACACTTTGTGGTCACTTTGGATTTGGCCTTATGATGCATGGTTTTGACTTTGCCTTCATCCTTCTTGGTAGAAGTTGTTACTTCATGAGGGTTTACAAACTGTTGATGCACTCCACCTTGTTTCCTTTGTTGAACTATGGAATAGATGGGGCATTGGATAGGGACATGGTTATTTCCTTCACATAGGAAACAAGTAGCTTGAGATGTGGGTCATTGATTTGTTGGATGTTTCTCTTCACAATTGGGGCATTGGTCTTCATGCTCCTTGGAAGTGTGATCCTTGTCTCCACAAACATTGCAAGCTTGGGTTCCTTCTAGAATGTCATCCTTGACATCCTTATTGTCACAAACTCCTTGGAAAGAGTTGTCTCCCATGTTGATCATTTGAGTGGTCATCCCTTGCAGCAATTGGGATTGGATTACCAAAAACTTTTGTATGGTTGGGTCTAACTCATTGTTGTTGGCTAAAAACTGAGTTGTCATCTGATTCAAATGGATTTGGTTTACTAGTAGTTGTTCTCTCATGTTGACCCCTTGGTTGTTGTTGTCACCATTCTTGATGTTGGAGTTCCTTGGAGTAGTCATCTGTTTGGGTTGGATTGGGATTAGAATGGGCAAGATATTTCTAAGGAATAACTCTAATCACACACATCACAATTCACACAAGAAATGTGCAATCCATCACAAACAACATTCCACTCAAACAACAAAGTTTCAAGCACATTTTTAGGCAATAAAATATTTTTGCTACACCACATAAGTTGGTGTGTTTGATCTAAACTAAACATGGTGGTCCAACTATATGGTTCACTTGAGATCTTTCCATCCTTCTTAGTTGATTCTTCTTGAACAAGATCTTTGTATCCTTTCTTGCATCTTGGTCACAAAACTTCAAGGTGATGATGGTTCCTTCTAAGTTGTGTTTCCTTAGTATTCAATTCTTGAGTAACATTTCTTGTCTCACTTGTAGTCTTTAGTGATATCCAAGTTGAAGTCCTTGTTGAGAATAAGGTTGAAATTACTTGAGTCGGTGAAGTCCTTTGCTCATGTTGAAGTCTTTGGCCATGGGGTAGGCTTTGTCCATCAAGTTGAAGTAGAAGAGGTGTAGAATCAAAACCAAAAAGGTTGAGGAAAGAGTATACAAGATTGATTATAAATAAGTTTTGGAACAAATACAACTCCTATTTTTCTAAGGGGTTTGTCCAATCCTAGGTTTACAAATCCTACAGGCAACACAATGCTCTGATACCATCTGTAAGGTTCCCAACCTTTAATAAGGTAGAGATACCTGTGTTTACAATGCTAGTCCCTGGATCAATAGCTAGCATCCACAGTTAAGATGTAATATCAAGAAACAAAGGTCATAATACAACTTTATAACCAGGAATAAAATAATTTATTACATCTTACATAGCTCATTTGGCTATCTCGTTACAATGCAGCAGAATATAACAATAGCATGGGGTCCTTCATCTTCAAAGTGCCACAGGCAGTCATGTTGGTTGTAGACTTGTAATCCTAATCAATAAACTTCACTAACATCATACAAACCTGCAACATAATAAGTTACAGCCACAAGGGTCAATACATTTGAATTGTATTGGCAAGTGATAATATGGTAGTATAGTGGAGTCTATCATCTATATGCACTTGGCTAAGTGGAGCTTAGGCTTGCTTTGCTCAAAATAAATTTTCCTTATCATTTGAAAACACTAAGTTTTTGCTTGACAAAAATCACCCAAGGCATCTCCCAATAGAAATTGGTGATCCTTCAACCCTTGTTCAACCACAAAATTTTAACTTAGAAATTGGGATGAGGAGATTCTTGATAGCTTCCATGTCTTGATGCTCAAATTGTCCTTTACCAGGGACATGGCTAAGTACTTAGATTTTACACCCTGCAGAGGTGGTGCACTTTCCCTACAAGACTTGGTTTCACCAAGACAAGATCTTTAAGAAGCCTTCCCTTAGACCAGAATGGACGCGTTCCAACCTATCATCCCCTACCACCAACTGTCCATTTGGCTAAGTTATTGCAACCTATATGATCCAGGCAGAGCCCATATTGCCAAGTGGCTGCACCTGAAGCTTCTCAACATTTGACATCTCAAATCTCTTTGTTCCTGGGTGGTCATCCACAAGTGAGATACACAAGGTAAACCATAGAAATGGGCCTTGTGTAACCACTCAACACAAACCATTCCTTCCATTCCACCCAGGTGATTCATTCACTTAGTTGTTTTATTAAACAAAACACAAGTCCTTGTCTTAGAAATATTCCATAGTATGAATATATTCCACCCTTATTTTCTACTAGCTAAGCTAAGCATGATAGAAGTAGGAATCTTAACTTAGGGAATTTCTACTAGGTTTCATCTACTAGGATTTCCCATGGCATAGTTTACACTTAGCAAAATTCCATGCAAGTCCTACTTTATAAATATCACTAATGCATAGTGAAAATAATGGGACAAAAGTATGAAGCATCACTTGCCTTTTTGGTAGAGAATATAAGTTCACTACTTGTCTTTGCAATTATCACACTCTTCAAATCACTACAATTCAATCAAGCAAGGCACAATTTCAATCTACCATTCAAGCAAGCATCACATAAAATAATAGAAGCAAAGCAATGCATGCAAGCATGCCAAGGATTATTTTATTTGGAAAAGTGATTTCTAATGGGTTATAAACATTCTAAAACACCTATTGGTCATTTTATAAAACTGGAAAAATCATTTGCAAAAGATTTTACTTTATAAACCATTTTTAAACCAAATCAATATTTTATGTGGTTAGAAAATGTCTTTAGTAAAGCAATAATCTTCATAGGGTTCACCAAATATATTTTTAAATCATAAAACTTGGTGTTTGGGGTCAGAGAGTTTAAATCAAAACATTTCCCAAAGGGTTTTCCTCAAAAAGCATTTTTAATAAATAAACAATATTTTTATTTGACTAGAAATGTTTTAAATCAAAGATTTATTCTTTTGCTTCACCAAATATATTTTTGAAACCACAAATTGATTTCTATGGTCAGTAGGTTCAAAACAAACCATTTTCCAAAGATTTTATCCCCAAAATAATTTTAGAACAAATTTTATATCAAAAATATGCCTACACATGTTTCTGCAAAAACAAACAATTTATCAGAAGCAATTTACTAAACAAAGTGCATGGTTGGAAAGTACTTGTCTTGCTAACTCCATTGATATAGAATTTGCAAATTTGGACGTGTGGTTTGAAAGTTATGAATTTTACAAAATTGAACATCTAATAGATCAATTTCTGTTTTTATAACAAACTCTGGGCCACGTGGTTGCTTCCTATTGGACAAAAACGGTTCACGTGGATCGAAAGATATAGACCGCAGGATCTAAGTTGATCGCACGGCACAGATCGTTACTTACCCCTTCGACTATGTTCTATCGCGTTCGTCCGATCTGCATCGCACGATTCTGATTTACTCGACCACAAAGTGGCGGCGCTGCGACGGCGACAGGCGGCGGCGCGGTCAGACGATGCAGTCGCCGGCGATTTAGGAAGCAAGGGAGACAGAGGAGTAGCTCACTGGAATCATCGTGGCGAGGGGATGCTCGACGTGTGCTCGGTTGGCGAAAGGGCGAACGGAGACGTTGTTGATTGCTCGCCAGAGTTCGTGGAACCGTCGGGTGCGGTCAGTCGTCGACGAAGTCGACTCTACGGTGCACGAGGGAGCAAGAAAACGGTGTGGTTAGATGCACAGATGAGTGGAGAGTATCGGAGCATCAAAGAGAAGAGGAGGCGCGGTCAGGGACTACCTGTAGGGCTCGTCGGAGTAGAGGCAGACGGCGGATGCGAGAGGTTGTCGTTGTTGCCGATGCTGTGGACCACGCGGGGGCGAGTGGAGAGTACTCGGAGGTGCAGGAGACGCTGGCGAGCAAGATCGTGTGGTCGAGGAGGCGAGGCGCGGTGAGGTATGGCCGGAATTGGAGGTGGAGCTCGCCGGAGACAGTGGCGGTGCAGCGCAAAATTAGGCAGCCTCGGGGCACACTAGGGTGGGGGGATTGAGGGGGAAACAGAGAGGAGGGAGAGGCTCTTAAGAGGGCACGGTCACGGGGTGGTTTCACTGCGGCGTTAACACGAATTAACTCGAGCCTTAATCGGCTGAAACGGCCGGCGAGGTGAGGGGCGGGGTCGTCGCGGGGTTGAAGACGCTGACGGGACAGGTGGGGTCTGGCGGCAGCGAGAGAGAGAGGAGATGGGGTCCAGCGGTCAGTGTGTTTGCGGGTTCTGTCTACGGTGAGAAAAACGTTTCGGGGGAGAGAGGGAGAGGTGGGCTGCTGGGCCTGGACTAGGCTTTGCCGAGTTGGGCTAGTTAGTTTCATTTTTTTTGTACTGATTGTTTTTCTTTTTCCCATTTGATTTTCTGTTTTGATTTTGTTTAATCAATTCAAATATTCATTTGAAATCAAACTTTTGTCAAACTTTGTGAATAATCAAACACTGTTTATTAACACATTCTGAAGTCAAATTTAGAATAAATCTTTTATTCTTTTTAGGGTCTTTTAATTATTTAAAAAAAAGCCCTTGCTTTAAATTCAACTAATACCAAATATATTTTTAACCCTTATTTAATTTCAATTTTTACAAAAACCTTTTCAGTAGGTTTTATTTATTTATTAGGGTGTCAAATACTTCACTTTTGAATTATTTAGAATGTTTAATATGATTTATTAATCATTTAAAATTGGGTATTTGTCTTTATTCCAATGAAATTAAATATGGTTTTAAATACATAATTTTTATTTATAAGATTTCTTTGATCTCATTTGAGTTAATTAAATAACTTTTATTCCACTTGGGTAAATTCCAAATTCTACTTTCCCATGATTTATTTAATCATTTCTAATAGGGATTTTATCTTTATTCAAATAGGATTTAGTTAATGCCCTTTTAATTAATTTGAAAACTCTTTATCCATTATTTTATTTGGATTTGGATTATAATCATTCCATTTGCTTATGGATTAGGTCAAGATTTAATTTAGTCTTTAAATATTCCTTATTTAATATTTCTATTTTTATCTTATAAAAACCATATCCTTTTATTTATAGATCCAAACTTGGTGATTCCAATTGGTAAAATATTATTTAATATTTGTTTATCCTTTTAACTCTCTTCAGGATTATTTACTCACCATTTGGTATGGATTTATAGATAGGTGCTTTATTAGCTTTGGAAATTAAATTTTCTTATCTTATTAAATTCATAAGATTTAATCCATGGCTCCAAATTAAGTGAAACCAATTTCTATGGTTTTATAATATTTCTATTTGTCATTCTTGATCAATTTGAAATGTTTGTTTGGCCAATTTTTATATGGATCAAACCCATAGTCTTAGAGATAACTTGGAAATGTTTTTCTTCCATTAGGGTTTTAGGGTTTTGGTTTATTCTCCAAGTGTTTAAATTTCCAGATGCAATTATGAAGAATGCATTTCACTTGATTTGAATTTAGTTGGTTTCAAACATTAAGCAAAGTTTGTTCAAGATGGAATTTTAAGTTTCCATTTAGAAACAAAAGTTTCTTTTCACCCAAATTTTTCAACAGTTATTTATTTTTCACATTACAAGATTTGGAAAATATTGGGATGTGACATACTTCTTTTGATTTGTTTTCTTTTCAAAGAATAGCATGTTTACTTTAAGTTTGCATTATCAAAACCCAAAACACAAAAAAATAGTTGTAACTTTCAATTTCAATTTGTTTTCTTTATTTTTCTCGGAAATTGCTCAATTTCAGTTGACTTGGCAATAGGGAATATAGAGAGGATTCGACTCAAGTACAAGAATGAAGCAAGCAATAGGAGGAATTACATTCCTTTCATCACCTCTCTTGCAACTTTAAATTGATCCTATAATTATTTACTCGCTTGCACTTGAGTCACTCCCCACCTAGCTTGTTATCCTATAAATTATATTTCCTTGCTAGTGTCCACTTTTAGGTTTGAAACATTGAGCAATGAACTTGGTTAAAATATTTCTGATGTTTTTACAACAAGAAAAAGCATACAAGAGATGACTTGAGTCCATGTTTAGCCCAAAATATTTGATTTTAGAAACTACTCAACCCCATTGAGCTTAATGTAAATAGACTCGATAGCACCCTTGAATGAAATTGTCTGATAAAATGGATACTTCGAAGTAGTAGAGATTATGCTAGTGTTTTTTCTAATAATTATAGCAGGATATTTATTTATGCGTGTCACTACAAATACTGTCGTACTCCATGGGGAACTATTAACTCCGCTGGCCAACGAACGATCTAAATATGGGAAACCACTTGATTTTGGCTATGAGTTATGTAAACGTCTGTAGCTGCAAAGCTATGACGTGAAAAAATTTAGTCTCCTCATGGTTTTACGTTCCAAAGTGAAGTTGTAGTATTCTTTAACCCACTATTGCTCAACAGCTATCTATTGGCATGGTCACGAGTGCGCAACATAGCCCTAATTAACTTGTTAAAACAGTAGCATGATTTCTCTATGAAAGATTTGAAGTATTTGAAAAACAAGGAAAGGAAAAATGTGCTTTGAGAGTCTTGAAATTTTTACATGGGAATAGATGAGTTGTTCTTAAATTAAATGTTCTTGGTGCAAACTTGAGTACTCTTAATTGATTAAAGTAACAAGAGCAAAGGGTTTTCATCTCTCAACAAGAGAGAAGCCAAAAAGTTTTGTTTCACTTTCCTAGCTAAAATTTCGACACTCACTCGTGCATATGATTTATTTGCTAGCAAGATATGCATGGTTAGGAAGTGAACTCAGTGCAATCTTGTGAATATTTGTATGATCATGTTTAAGGTTGCAGGAAATGTGAAGAAAAGAATCTAACGCCAATTCAACCTTGTAAGTTATTTTATTTTAGTTTCGAATCTCCACTATCCTTTCTTATTTTCTTGTCACTCGAGGGCGAGCAACATCTAAGCTTGGGGGAGTTGATAGCTGTGAGATTCTACACGTTTTTTATGGTTTCTATCGATGGTTTCGTTCGGATTTGATTGTTTTCTAGCTTTATCTAACGCTAATATTTCGGTAGCGAAGGAAACTTGGTTTTTAATGTGTGTTTCAGGTTCTAAACATCACCAGAGGAATTTAACAACAAAAACACAATATTCTGGCGAAAACAAGAAAGTCCCTCTTTGGAAGCAATCGAGGGGAATTTACTGCAAGCTTAACGACCAACTATACGGGCCGCCACCATATAGTTGTCGTCGTATAGTTGCCATCTCCTTCGTCTTATTAAAAGGGACAACTTTCGTGAAGAGGCCAAGGTCGAAAACAGAACACACAAGCCGCCATACCATCCAGAAGGGAGAAAGAAGGGATCCGGAGAAGAAGGGGAAGATGTTCTTCATATTGCTCCACGATCTTCGATCTCCTAGCCACCACACCTCCATAGCCACCACTTGCACTTGAGAGAGAGAACCGCACCTTGCAAGATTAGGGTTTGAGATTGTTCTTCCCATCTTGAATTGTGTTAGATTTATTTCTACTTCTTATTGTGGATCTCCACGGTAATATCAAGAAGAACTCCCTTTATTTAATTATATCGATGATGCTTTCTTCTCTCATGTGTGAGTAAGTTACCTTGGGCGTGGGAGATGTAGGGGATTGGTGAGATGTGATGTGCCTATATATTTTCCATCAAGTTTGTGATCAATTCTAATTACTATATTATGTGTGCTTGACTATCTGTGGGATGCTTAATGCCTGTTGTCCAATTAAGGGCCCAGGCAACATGATGATTTGTTCTACATAAATAGAATCTTGTTTTCTAGCAGACCGGCGACCCCCCGAGTGACACGGGGGTATCAATGGGAAACTAGTTTGACTTGAGGATAACGAGGAACCACCGAGCTTATTGCATTAGTCTGATCCAAAAAGCTTAATTACTAAGCAACTTGAAGGATCTTAATCGTCTAGTGTCTGACCATGGTTGTGGTAAACATGCTAGTAGGATTATTGAAGTTAGGAAAAAATCTACCATGAGAAGTTTCGGCTAATTATGGGTTGCTCGCCTACACACATACTTATAAGATTATAGTTGCTATACTTATCACTCATTCACCCGGCATATTCACTATCACCATGAACTGAAAACTCCCCGCACCTACTTTGTCATCTGCAGAAAACAATAAACAAATCGTTCTTTACTTTTATGTTTTTATTTTTGAAGTTTACATTTTAGTTTTATTTAAGTACTTCTATTTAAATCCAAATTCTATTCTCATTCTCAACACTTGCAGTCAATTCACTCGAAGACCTGTGACAACTTCGGCTGCAACAGAGACTTCACCAATAAACACTTACCTTTGGGCTCCCTCTAGGATCGATATCTGAACTTTGAAACTAGTTACAAATGATATGTGCACTTGCAGTCATCATTATCCAAACCCCGTGTACCATGTGTAACGGGCCGTGGTTGAATTCGGTCGAATGTATTGGTTCTTATGGGGAAAGTGCACAAACTTTCGGTTGTTAGAGCAACTCTAGAATGATTTACTTACTCGGCCTAGAATGATTTTTGATTGTTAGAGCAACTCTAACGGTACCTAGAATGATTTTCGGTTGTTAGAGCAACTCTAATGGTACCTGTATAAGCGGCCAAACTGTAAAAAAAATGGGCGGTTATAGTTTTGATTGAATACGTGCGCTCTGGCTGTACATGTAAAAGCAGCCGACCCGTAAACTCACTCCCGTGACCATACTTAGTTTCAGAGGCAAAACTGAGCCAGTATTGCAGGCACATGTTAACCGGTCAACGTCGGAAAATCGCCGGGCCGCCGCTGAAAAATCGTTGGACCATCGTCCAGATCACCGAAAAATCACCAAACCACCGCACGTCCATGCGGCCAGGGGCGGCGAGGGCGGCCGGCCAAGGGAGACGTTGTCGGGCGACTTGAGAGCTTGTAGGGCAGCAGGCGGCCGGGCGCAGCAGGCCAGGAGAGGCGCCGTCGGGCGGCCTACGAGCACGGGCGGCGGGCGGCCGGGGCACGACAGACCAGGGCCAGCGCAGGCTGGGGCAAGCTCACGCACAAGAAGAAGAAGAAGAAGAAATACCCAAAAAAGGAAAAAAGTGGTAGGCCAAAGATTGGCCCCGCAAATACAGGTCCAATTTATAGCGTCCAATCTTTTCAACTACGTTTTGGACCCTAAAACTGATTTTCTATGGACTGTAAAGGAATTTAACAGTTTGTACATTTACATATACCAGTTAGTGTTGCTCTTACTTTGTGTTCTTCGACCCGTACATGCACGTGACCTAGTATTGAACCAAATTGCCAGGAAATGAACTGTGTTCGTTCGGCAAGCTGGACTAACTGGCCAAGCTGGCTCACATGCACGTGTAACGGAATAGGAAACATACAAGAACGACACTTAATGGTGACAAAAACAACGAAATAATGAAATCCAAACTTTTTTGAAATTTGAACAATTTCGAATCTAAACAAATTGGAAATCTGAAAAAAAAAACGAATATAAACTAATTTGAACAAATTTCAAATCTAAACAAAATTTAAATTTAAAAAAATTATATTTAAGGATTTCCAAAACTGCTAAAAAATTCAAATCTAATTTTTTTCAAAAAAATAAATAGAAAGGACTGAAGATTTGGTGCACGTGGGAACCAATGATCCTGATTTGAAAAAATAAAAATCATTTTTTTAGTTTTAAAAAATTCCAAAAAAGGGCGTCGCAATTTATCCCATAAACATGCAAAATAATAATTTAAAATACTTTATATTATGAACTACACAAAAATAACAAAAGTGTGAATATGAGTATACATAGTTTTACGTCTCTAAATTTTATTAGATATTTTACTTTTGTGTAGCCCACAATATAAATAATTTAGGATTTGCAATATTTCATGCTTATAGGATACAATATATAACTTCAATTTACTTTTTTTAAGTTATAAATATGATTTCTATATTTTTTAAAACAAAGGGATCAGTAGAGCTGGGAGCGGCCGTAAAGTAAGGGGAAAAAAGAAAATAATAAAATAGAATAAACAACACATGGGAGCGACCAACTGGGCCTGGCCCATACGTCGAATTTGGCGCAAAATGCTATATCTAGGGCCGCATGGCGCAAGCATGTTTTGCCAGGGAAACCCTATACACCGATTTTTTTTTGAGCGGAACCCTATACACCCGGCACTTACCACCCACTGCACACCTCCAGCGGAGACATGGGCCTGGCCCATAGATTGTGATTTTTTTTTCATCCAGTTTTTCTTGTTTTCTGTCGGTTATTTTGGTTTCTTTTCCTGATTTTATGGTTCCTGCATGTTTTCTTGGTTTTTCAAAAAATGTCCATGTTTGAAAATGTTCAATTTTAAAAACTGTACAAATTTAAAATTGTTAAATTTTCCAACATGTCTTCAAATTCAAAAATGTTTAGTAAAAAATGTTCAACTTTGAAAATATTTTAGATTGAAAAAAGTCCAGATTAAAAAATTTGATCAAATTTAGAAAAAAGTTCAGATTTGGAAATTTGTTGACATTCGAAATTTGTTCAAAATATTCAGATTCACATACTGTTCATAGTCAAAAATATTCAGATTCGAAAATTATTCATGTTTTGAAAAAAGTTCGGTTTCAAAATATCTTTCAAAATGTTCAGATTTTGGAAAAAGAATTAGAAAAGAAGCAGGAGGAAGGAAAAAATAAAGCAAGGAAAAGGTACTGGGCTGGCCCAACGCCCCTGCCTGGGTGTGCGGCATCTGGTAATAGCCGGCCGTGTTGGTGTGTAGGACCTCCCGCTTTGCAAGGAGCGGCAAATAGGATTTGCGCCGCGAGCCTGCAAGTGAGGCCTTCGGGATTCGTCCCAAGGCTTGGGCCGTGGCCGTGGTGAAGGTCCAACTTCTGCTACATCGGGAGGCCGAAGCACAAGATGAATAGAGAGTCACAGACGTCATCATGCTGGACCACGTGAGTTCAGGACGATTGACCTGGCCTAGGGTTTGTCCTGAAATGGAGAATGGGAGGATACCTTCATTTTCTTACCACAAAAACAGGGAAGAGGGTTATGCCCCTTACCCGCCCCTGCAGCCTCCAAAAGTATCTCGTTTTTTAGAGAACCCTGCACTTTATTGATCACATAATCATAATGTCATTACAAAGCGTCTCTCGAATGCAATCCGGGGAAACATTACGCCACACAGAACTAACCATAGACTCACACTCCCTAGCTAGTTGATGAGCAGCAACATTGTACACACGGTAGACATGCTGAAAAACACAGGAAGCAAAGGACTTGGCAAGGCGTCTCGCATCCTCGATCACCGCACCACAGAAAGACCGATCAGGCAGATTAGAATTTAAGCGCTGGACCACCGAAAGACAGTCAAAGCCGACAATGATCGTATTGAAACCCTCCTCCCGGGCAAAACTGACAGCGCGTCGGGCAGCCAACGTCTCCGCCAACTCAGGTGACACCACCTCATCATACCTCTCGCTGCACGCAGCGAAGCATGTCCCAGAGTGGTCACGAATGACGACTCCGACACCCATTTGCCGAGAAGACTCGAAGATAGCAGCATCCATATTAACAAGCACAGTTCCTTCCGACGGCAGAATCCATTTTGGTGTTGACGAGGAAGACTCGCGCCTTTGGACAACAGCTGGCTTGTAGAGTGTAGATAAGATCAACTCGATGTAGGCCTTGATCTTAGCCGACAGAGCATGAGGATGAATCAGACCTTCACCTTCACGTGCCTTATTCCTTGCATCCCAGATGTGCCAGATGGTCACCATAAGACACACAACATCAGTGTCAGAGGACCGTTCCAGGAAGTCCATAGTCCAAGTCCTTGGGGAAGTGAAACCACGACGTTTGAGCTTAACCATATATTCAGACTTCAGGTCTCGCCAAACTTCATTTGCAAACTGGCAGAAGAGGATGGGCATGCTCTACTGTCTCATGTTGATGGCAGAAGATGCAAGTAGTCAAAGCCGGAATATGACGAATAGCCAGCTGCTGACCCGAAGGTAGGCAATTCTACGCAAATCTCCATAAGGTAATCTTCATTTTTCCTGGAGCCTTGCTCGCCCATAGTTTCTTCCACAATTTAGAGTCATCTAGCTGAGCAGAAGAAGAACCTTGTCCAGGTCTACTTCGGTGATTAATGAAGCGGTTGTTTCGAGCCAGATGATATGCAGACTTTACTATGTACTGGCCATACCGAGACAGTGGCCAAGAGGCAAAGTCTTCACCACCAAAACGACTAATGGGCACTTGCAGAATCTTCATGGTTGTCTCCTCATCAAAGATGGAGCGGACAATGTCTGAATCCTAGGCTCTAGAGTTATCGGTCATCAGCGTATCCACCGTCTGGCCAAGGGGTAGCGCGACCAGAGGGCGAAGGGACTGTGGTGGAGCATTAGGAATCCAGTTGTCCACGAGGATCCTAGTACTCGCACCATCACCGATACCCCACCTTAAGCCCTTCATCAGTAACTTCATCCCAAACTGAATGCTCCGCCAGGTATAAGAGGAAGAACGAGGTTGTGGAGCCTCCCAGGAATTGCAGTTAGGATAATATCTTGCCTTAAGCACCCTTGCACAAAGGGAAGTAGGTTCCGTGACAAGACGCCAGCACTGCTTACCCAGCATCGCCTGATTGAATAGATCGAAGTCACGAAAGCCCATCCCTCCAAGAGCTTTTGGCGTTGACAACCACTCCCAAGATCTCCAGTGCAGTTTTTTCTTTCCATTCTCCACACCCCACCACTGATTGGCAATCGAGTTACGCATATCATCACAAATTGAGACTGGCAACTGAAAACAGCTCATCACATAATTAGGAATAGCTTGGATGATCGCCTTCAGAAAAGTTTCATTGCCAGCCCTAGACAACGGCCTTCTCGACATACCATTCAGTCTTTGCCACATGCGATTGTGTAAGTATCTGAGTGTACTAATAGGTGAGCGGCCCACTTCAGTTGGCATCCCAAGATACGTTTCCTTCAGAGCCTCCGATTGAATGCCTAATTTCAGCTTGACACTGGTTCTTTAAAGCTTCAGGACAATGAGACCCAAAGAAAATAAAGGATTTGTCGAGGTTTATTTTCTGTCCAGACCCATCACAAAAGATCTCCAGGGTATCATGCAAAGCATCCACACTCTTTCTATCGCTGCGGGCAAAGAAAATGCTGTCGTCTGCAAACAGTAGATGTGATATAGGGGGGCCAAGTCTACCATTACATAAACCTTGTAGCTCGCCTTGGGCCTCCCGCTGTTGCAAGAGACAAGATAGTCCTTCTGTGCAGAGAAGAAAAAGATAGGGACTGATCGGATCCCCTTGCCTAATGCCCCTCGAGGGGATCACCGGCTCAGTAAGCTCACCGTTGACTCGTACTGCATATCTCACTGTAGTGACACAGCGCATCACTGTGTCGATCCACCTTTGGTCAAAGCCCAGCTTCTGAAGACATCCCGACAGATAGTCCCACTCAACCCTGTCATATGCCTTCATCATATCCACTTTGAGAGCAAAGAAAAGGCCGCTTCGAACGCTGTTTTCTGATGGTGTTGAGGCATTCATAAGCAATAAGTGCATTGTCAGTAATCAAGCGGCCAGGGACAAAAGCACTTTGGTTCTCAGAAACGATCAGCGGTAGAAAGAGCTTTAGCCTGTTTGCCAAGACTTTTGAAGCAATTTTGTACAGCACGTTACACAAGCTGATCGGACGGAAGTTCTTCAAGTGATCAGGGTTGGATACTTTCAGAATCAGCACAATCACAGAGTCACATAATCCTTCTGGTAAAGGACTGCCATTCAGAAAACCCCGCACGGCCTGACACACTACCTCATGAAGAAACTCCTAGTGGGTTTGGTAAAAAAGAGCCGGGAAGCCATCTGGACCCGGGGCCTTTGTCGGACCCATCTGGAACAAGGCTGCTTTGATCTCCACATCAGTATACTCCTTAGTAAGGTCTTCATTCATCTCACTGGTTAAAGTACCTCGTTTGATCAAGGACTAAGAGCATTTTCACATGCGTTTCCAGAGACTATTTTTTGGCGACTTTTCCATTTGGATGGACGAAATCCGCTCCACTAGTGTTCCTAGGACATCGATTTTGTCCGAATTTAGGCGTTTTTCCATCCAACATATTCAGGCCGAACCCGGCCGCTGGGAATCGTCTGAGAACTCCGGATATAGCAAATCTCGTCGTGTCGCCCAAGCGCCAGTGAGAAAAGCGTTCTCTCTCCTCCCACACGCCCACCTTCTCTCTCCCGTCCCCACACGTGGGCCTAGACGGTGAAGCTCGGCGCGGGTCTGGCCGACGGAGCTAGGCGTGGACTTGGCCGGCTAACGACGGCATGGGGGCTTGGCGGGCGGAGCTCGGCGCAGGTTTGGCCGGCGCGGATTGTCACCGTCTCATCGCCAAGCTTGTCGGCGTCTCGTCGCCAAGCTTGTCGCCCTCTTGCGCCGAACTATGTGACTAAAATTATGTTTGTGTGAATTTGAACCAAATTGTGGTGAAATATCGCCAATTTGGCCAAAAGTCGCCTGTCTAGGAACGTCACCTGGGAACACGAGTGGAAATTCAGCCATTTGACCGAAAGTTACATTCATACGGCAAAAGTTACATTCATACGGCGACTTTTAGCTTCGGATTTTGGCCTGGAACGTCCAATGAGTGGAGATGCTCCAATTTTTTACACCCTTTATTTCTAAATATGAGATGTTTTGGCCCAAAGCGTCTTCGAAGGGTGTATTTCACATATCACACCCATAAGACCCGTCATGATTATACTGTACATGATTTCGCGCAAATGTGCCTTTATAAAGATATAGTTCACATCCATAGAAGAAAAATAAATTATCTAGCATCAACTTCCTTTTTTTCCCTCACTTTGGGTGTAGTAAAATTACACATGCGTCAACAGTTAATGAACAATAACATGTCAGTGGACGCTGCAAGATGATGTCGTCAAGATAAGGGTGAAATTCAGAGCTCCTACTCCGCTGCTGCACCGTGACAGCACCAGCATTCTGCCTCAAGCAACAGTTAATGACTTCTGAACCATGGCATTTTGCCTCAAGCATACTATCATCCTCAACATATACAGCAGCAGTAGGAGCCATGGGGAAAAACCATGGTGATCTCATGGCTGAAAAAAAACCTGATGGAGAACAAGCTCTTATGATGCCTGAACTGGCGGCAAGGTTGCTATCTCTACCAGGGCTTTGTGTAGCGCTTGCGGCCTCGAGAAGAAAGGGGCATGGTCCGATCCTTTCAGCCGCAGAACCTTCTCTGGCGGGTTGGCCACGCACATGCTCTGCTGATGGGACAGAGGTATCGCGTTGTCCTCCGTAGTCTCAACAAAGAATCGCCGCACAGACCCGTAATTCTCTTCTGTTAAGGTGAGTTTCTCCATGACCGGGGCAAATGGGATAGGTCTGATGGACACCGAAGCCAAGGATACATCCTTCAGGAACACAATGAGTGGGTGTCAGAGGTCAATTAAAAAATAAGGTTCAGTGATATAGTTAGATATAACCATGGAAAGTAATACCTTGGACGGACTTTGGTTGAATAATAGATCTCTCAGCAAAGCCCTGTCGATGTTGATAGCGGTGGGAGGCCGGTCCTTGCCATTGGAGTATACAAATTCCTGCGCCTTTTGGAGCATACCATTTGTATCCATCTGCAGCATATGGAGTAGAATTGTCTGGCATCAGGCAGAATCCTTGAAAGATATACTGACTTGAACGCCATATAAAAATTAAGTTTTTTCATCATATTTTTAATTACAATCAAGCTGTCATAGAGATCAACCTGTTGGAACATATCAAGAGCACTATGTCCATTTGTCAGCATTGTGGCACAAAGGAAAACAGCCTTGGCCACTTTCGAGGGAAACATCTCCATTGCATGGGATATGCAAGCACCACCGAAATCATGTGCAACCAAAATCACCTGTGTAATAACAAAAGTATCAAATATCTTTAATTGGTTGGGGTAACAAAGATGATGTGCATAGCAAGAATATCACAGAACGGGGGCCATGATGTACAGTAAAAATCTCTCGAAAGAAATTATGTGGTCGTTGAAAATATGAGAACCAGCGCGACAAATACAATTCCAACAGTACTAAGAACATGTGAAGTTGAAGCAGATGCATCAGAGAGCACAAAAATTTATTCTACTAGACAGGAAAATGGCATTCTCTTCATAAATAAATTGCACACACATTAAGATGCAGCTGCTCAAAACTATTTAAGGGATAGTAACGCTCCTACTTCAAACCATAACAACCAGACAAACTTGGGTGGCGTTCACTGTTTAGTCTCAGTTTGGATGGTTCCTATTACGATTGTGATCCCTAAAACAATTTTACAGAATATACCCCTCATAAATTAGACCGAAACATACAGTGGTTATCTTATGCCACGTCAAACAGTTTGGGGTAATCTTATGCTCATATTGTCGATCTTACCCGCAAAAGAAAAGTAGTGTCTATCTTAACGTATTATCTTATCAACTACAATAGTCAACGATAGCCTAATAAACACTCCAAATTTGAGTAAACTTTGCTAATTATGCCAAACATATTATGATTAGTATATGAACAGGCAACAAACCTTTTCGGCATCACCTAGGCCCTTAAGGTATGATGTAAGTGGCTCAGCATACTCTGAAATACTGCTAATCTTGTTTGTATCAGAACAATGAATCCCGGAGCCTGTTAAGTCAATAGCATTGACTTTGAACCCACTATCTTCAAGAAGTGACATGGTCTTGTACCAGCACCAAGCACCAAACCCACCTCCGTGAACAAGAACAATGATGTTGGTTTCCAAATCTTTAGTATTCAAATCCTGTTAAGAAAGTAAATCATTGGTTACAATGATAATGGCAATATCTTCCATTTAATGGAACAACTTCATTGCTTCCGCTCTGCACGTAGATGCAGACAGCCAAAATTTATTTAGAGTAAAAAGGCGACAAGCTTAAAAACAACATTGAATCATCTGTGTTACTTAAGCACTAATGTAATAAATCTTTTGAAGTTTCATCAGGAATTCAGGAGGAGAAGCTAGACAAAGTGCCATACATGTACTTGTGTTCTTTAGTTGCAACTATAGAAATGGTTGTTTGCTCCAAATGGAGCACTAATTCAGCCTACCATGTATACACATCCATTAACCGAGCAGTGACATTGAAAACGTCAAACATGAACTTAACAATAAACCAAAACCTCCTTTTAATCGAACACCCGCAAAAACCCGTGTTAAACCAAAATCTCCTTGCTGGCCGGTATCTTCTAACTAATGAACAGTCAACACCACTTCTCAATTATGATTGCTCAGTGGTCAATTATGCCGGTATATAAGTCAAGGTTGCTGGCTGCCGGCAGTCATTCCCAAAAACGGTCAAGACAGGCTAGGTAACAACAAATCTTCCTTTTCTTGACTAAACAGAGATAACACAGATTCACCGTGACTGAAACAATTGGAATTAAGTAAAATTTCCGGAATGAGGATCCCTCACCATTGCACGAGTTGTGAAACATCCCCCATTTTTTTTTTCGAGAAAAAGGTATCCCCGTGTCCTCTCTAGAATAAATGAACACGCGCAACACCATCATTACACTAGGAGGCTAAATTCTGCATCATGCCAAAGTGTACCAACAACAACCACCACCTATCACCCACACAACCGTAGTTTCCAACACGTTCTGAACTTCTACCAAATCAAGGCTCCACAGCTGTCATATGGATTGCATTGTACAGTCATGGAAAAACGAACGGACAGAGCCGTGAAGCTGTAGGTCTTCCATGTTTCGATGTTATAGCCCCATTAGCCTGGCAGAAATGGATCAGAGATTCAGCGGACACCTGCACAATGGAAGCGCCAACCTACCTTGTAGTTCTCACATGAGCTAATCGCAGTAGGCGTGGGAACAGATCGAACGACGTGATGGATTCGAGAAAGGCTGAACAGAATTGCACTGCGTGTTACTAGGCGTAGTTTCTGCAAGCCGGACCAGGCATGGAAGGAATCGAAATTTGGGGAGATATGGCACTGGAAACTAGACGATCGGAGAGCTTTGCTTCCACACGGGGGACGCGAAAACCAATCAATCCCCACCAGATATCCCGTGCGATTAAAGGAAAAGTCAACATGGAACAACAGCGTTCAAATTCCACGCGGCGGCACGCGGAGCAATGCGACCGGGAGAAGCAAGCCAGGAAGGGAGGAAGGCGTCGATACCTTGGCGAGGAGGTGCTGCGGCTGGAGCTCGGGGTCTGCGAGCGAGCGCGGGCGCGTGCTGGAGCTCCTGGGCAGCGGCGGGCCCTGCTGCTGCCGCTTGGCGGCGTACCGCACGGACGCCGACCGGTCGAAGCCGCCCGCGCCGCGCTGGCCCAGCACGAGGGCCGCGGCGGCGGCCAGCGCCTGCTCGTCGATCTCCGCGGCCTTGGCGCCGCTGCGGCGGGAGGACGCGGACGAGCGCCGCTTGGCGGCAGGCGGCGCTGGGGAGGCCGAGGGGGACCGGCCGTCGCGGCCGGACATGCAGGAGATCAGCCCGCCCATCGGGATTCCTCTCGCGTCCGGTTCGCTCGCTCCGGGTCCGGGAATCCGGACGAGTCGTTGGAGGAAGAAGGGGAAAGAAGGAGCAGAGCAGGGGGGGGCGCGGCAGAAACGGCAGCGAAAGCATACGAAAATTTATACTTGTGGCAGTAGTACTTGCCGTTTTTGCGGATAGGGACTTGCGTTCCGACGAATTTGGTCTCCGGGTGGTTGGTTGTTGACTGTTGAGGTTGAGGGGGATCAGAGGTACCCTTCGTTTGACATGACGGCACAGAAATGCACCGTGTTTGGTCAGCAGCAGCGCTGAAAAAAAAACACAGGACGTAGATTTATAAGTATTTGATTGATGCATTATACCATCTGATCTGTCACGAAAGAAAAGAAAGAAAGGTCATGTCTTGTTACGTTTTCATGCCCGCTTCTGATGGAGCAAACTCGGAGGCTTGAAATTGCGCGCCCAACGGCAACGATCACCGAACTGCACGGCCCACAGCAGTGTCAGCAGGAAGCACTGGGTGACACCGAAGCACCAGTAAATTGGATGCATGTTATTTCGCCCAAGCACCGGTATAATACTACGTGGTGGCTGGTAGTGCGTACCTCGTACTTTTATGTGAGATGCTGAGAGCAACGTGGCCATATGGCAGCTAGCGACGGAGCGGACCGGCACCGGCCGGCCGGTCATGGGTCCGGGCCGGGCGGCGCTCTTCATGTCAAGATCACGACGGCCGGCCGGCGGCCAACCGAAGCGACGGCTCGATCCATCTGCCATAGCACTTTCGCCAAACGCAAAGGTCGGGTCAGCAACGCGCGAGGTGCAGCGTGCTACAGGAGATTCTGTTTTCTTTCCTCTTTTTTGAATAACGAATTCTTCTCCTCGTCGAATTTCCCCGTCTTTTCTGAACGGGCTCTCTGCTTCGCCTACTTCCTTGCTGGGACGACCGTTCCGGGGTTTGACCCGCGACGGCGGCTTCTTACGGAGCCTGTTCATGGATAACATTGCGGGGTATGATCATAAAAAATATTCTCCTCAAGTGAACCAGCCTATCCTTCCTAGATAGGAGACTTACGTGTTGATTCGAATGCTACTTATTATAGGGATTTCGACAAAACGAATTTATTCATTACTAAAGCCGAAGTCAGTAGGAGTACTATTATGAAAAAATTTAGACCTCGGGCTCGAGGACGTAGTTTTCCCATAAAAAAAAGCATGTGTCATATAACAATTGTATTAAATATAGTAAAGGAATCTAAATAACCTTTAGATTCATCTAAGATTTTAATTCCCACTAAAAAAATATAGAATAGAGGGATTCGACGATCTAAAAAAACAAAAAAGGGTTTAGTAATCCCCTCCTACGAATATCAATTAGTAAAATAATATGGATGAATAATATTTGGCTCTATTTTGGATCGGATTTGGCGGCATGGCCAAGCGGTAAGGCAGGGGACTGCAAATTCTTTATCTCCGGTTCAAATCTGGGTGTCGCCTGACCAAAAAGTTACTTTGGATTTCTTATTGTACGGGTTGAGGGAAGGCTTAGGTCAAATAGGAAATATAGGTAAGGGAAATAGGATAAGGTAGCGGCGAGACGAGCCGTTTAAATAGGTGTCAAGTGGAAGGATCCCGGCAAGTTCCTATCTGAGATTACCACCGGCCCTGCCCTGAGCTGACTTCTTTGCTAGTAGTGAAGTGCGTTTTCACTTAGCTGGAAAAGTCCATAATCCGATTTGACCTCGGGAGCCCGTCCACGGATCTGATCAAAGTATGATTCCCTAGTGCCAAAAGTCCTAAAGCCTATGGCGCAACATAGTTCGAAAAACATATGAATGAAACATAGTTCGAAAAAGACAACTAAACAGGTTTGTTTAAGACTTATTTATTATGAAATTTCCATTCTCAACGGATGGCTCGAGATCATCAATTTTAAAGTGTAGCAGTCAAACTACCATAATGTCTATAAATATAGAGCTTAAACTAGAAAAGCTTTTTTGGATGGAAAAACTATGACTTCCTTTTTTTTAATTAGTAGAAACCTAATTGATTAAAATTCTGTCCAGTAAAATAGAAGAATTATAAATTTCTAAAATGATAGATAGGAATATAGCGAATAAAGCCATTGCGACTCCCATAAAAGGAGTGGTCCCCCAACCCGGAGCTACTTTCTCATATTCCGAATTCAAGGGTTTCAATAACGGCGCTGCTATACATACGACATTTTCCGTCCGATACGCGTACGATCCAACGTTGCAGCGATACTCGCGCGTGGATACAGGCGCACACGGTTTGGGTCACGGGGAGGGTTTGGGTCTGGGGCTTGGACTTGGATCAGTTCAGCTCGTCTGTTCACTTTGTCCCTTTCTTTTTCAGTTTGCTTAGAGCATCACTAACGGACACAGTAAAAAGACCGAAACCCACAAAATTTCGGCGAATTTAAGGATTGAGAGCTGGGCTTGCGAGCTAAGAGCAACTCTGACAAAGACTATTAACAGTCTGAAACTGTAAAATAACTGCCAGTTTGCTATTTGCGTAAAAATCAGTCGCTCTAGTGATCTCGTAAAAGGTGTCGGTCCTCACTTATTTTTGAGGGGGACGATGAATTTCCGCCAATGGCCGGTACATATGCGGAGCGAGGAGCGAGCCGAGCGTGAAACCATATCCCCTCACGGGTGTTGGCGCGCTGACATTTCCGTTCCCCTCTCCTCCTTCCGCCCCCCGCGGATCGCGCTCTGAACTGGAGCCGATAGATCCACCCTTTCTGGAGCCAGTCCTACAGCCGGGAGCGTTGCTGCCTCGTGAGTCGACCGAATCGCCGCCGCCGCCGTCATTCCCCGCCGTGGAGCCCACTCTGAACCGGAGCCGATAGATCCACCCTTTCTGGAGCCTCTGGGTCCTTCGGTGCCTCCACCTTGACGAGCGTGACGCCGACGTCGAGGAGGAAGAGGACGGCGTGGCATCCACTTGTCAGGCGAAATTTGGGCGCGCGATTTTCCTTCCGCTGGCGGACGCAGACGACCACCATCACGCTGGGCTCGACCTGGAAAAGCTAGCGCAATCGGCCCAAACCGTTGTAAATTCGGCTCCTGGGGCGACTGGGGGAAAAAATTCGCTGGCAAAAAAAAAAGGTCCTTGAGGCTGTTGGGGGCCTTGGCTGAACATGCTCTAAGTTGATTTAGGAGCTCGATGCAAGCTCCAACAGGCAGAAGTGAATGGCACGAACTTAACATGTACAAGTAGTCAAGTACTACCGTTGTGTATGGTACTTTTGATTCTAATTCGATAACTGAGAGCAAATATGATGCGGTAGTAGTATTTTTTTCAAAATATATGATGCGGTAGTTAAAAGCACAACAAATGATGTGGAGGATATTGCGGGTTTGGGCTTGGGCTGGACATGGCCATGTGGGACAGGATTAATTAGCACGGTTAAGCACGAGGTGGGGAATTAAAAAAAAAAACTGCACAAGGTGGAGGATGTATTGTACAGGGATCGGATGTGAATTGTCGTGTGTGAAGCAATTTCGTTTCAATAAACTACCTGCACCAGTTCGTTTTGGCCTAGGTTTAGAACTATCTTCAACGGTTTGTGTAGCCATAAATTCTATTTCATCATTGGTATTGACTTTGTATACTATTCCGTTGTAGTTATAAATACACGATCTTTTCGTAGATTCATTGTAATCTTGAAATTCTACCCACGGAGCAGAGCCAGAGCGACCGGCGGCGCAGACGGCTGAACGGGTCGGAGGAATACTACCACGGTGTGACGCTGGAGGAATTGACCCAGGCGATCTGGCTTGCAAGCGAAGTTCAGGGTGACGCCACACGTAGGAGGAATACTGAAGACGTGTCCGCCACACGCTACACGCACGTCTGCACTACGCATACTCTCCAGAAATTAATACTCCTGTAGTAGCAGCTGCACATGGTCGCGTATCTTGGCTTATTCCTCTTCAGGGAAAAGTATACAGATAGTACAGGTCGCTCATTTCTCACGAGTGTTGGCGGTCACGCTCGGGTCATCATGGCAACGACTATTCACGTCGAGCGAGCGGGTAGCCGGTTGGTGAGGGTCGAGTTCAGTTCAAGCCCTGCGTGCGTGCGCCCGATCGAGTCAAAGCACGAATCACGACGATTCCCCCGCACCGAACCTCGCAACAACAGCCGATTACATTAGAGGATGGAAGGAATGTGTGCGGTGTGCCGTTGACGAGGTGGGTTTCCGCCGCAGCAGAGCCGTCTTGCCCAGCACGAGCACTGGCGTTTTTTAGAAATTCAGATTAAATTAAACGGATGATGAGCCGTGTGGGCCGACGAGGCCGAACGTTACATTAATCTAGCCGGTGCATCGTGGACTTTAATTAAACGTGGCGATACGGGAAGGCACCACGATACGCGTTCTTTCTTTTTATGGAGAGCACGAGCATACGTCGAGTCTGGTGGTATCGCAGATGACAAACCAAATAATCAGGCCGTGATGCACGAGGAGCATGCATGCTGCGAGATTGTTGCGTTCGGGGAAAAAGAAAAGACCATGGATGGTGCACGACGTACGGAATTAAGGAAATGGCACGGCTCTGTTCGTGCGCCTAGCTACCACCCGCTACCGTACGTGTTAGTGGCTACGGAGGCACACGGCCTTTTCCAAGGTGGCTGGGTGTCTCATCCCACTTTTGTTGAGACGAAGGGTCGCAGTCTCGCAAACTGTTAGTACTACTAAAGCTAAGCTAGGTTAATTAGTTGGGGTGACCTGCCAGTGGGCAAGTGCAGGCGTCCCACCCACCACGCACGATCATGGGACCATATCATACGACCGCTTACGAAATCCCACCGATGGCAAATATATCCGCATATATGCACGACATACATCGACATCGCTCGTCATGGCAATTTCACCTGTTCTTGGCTGCTAGTACTTTGGTAGTTTGGCTGCTGCTGGGATCCTCCTCCTCGTGGAAAGACCGGGTAAGCCGGCGGCCGCGACCGGTGTAGGCTCCAGCCGTTCACGCAATCTTTCCATTGTACAGACCAGTGAAGGAGACTTGCTCTACGCCGTCGAAAGCTTGACCGTGGCATCTCGGTGACATCTCTGATGAAGATTCAGCTGTCCCGCGGCAAAGTTCTTGTTCGAGTGCACATTTTGGATGAACCACCGTGGAAAATCACGGCCGTACGTGGCGGTTGTTTTCCGAGGTTGAGACCATGATGATGAATGTAGTACAAAGATGCGGAGACACCTTTGTGATGAACTAACTGTGATGATGATACGACCTGGTGGTGCGTAGGTGTTTTCTTTTCTTTTTCTCCACCAAATCATGGTTGTTAGCCCTGCTAATTGAAAACTCAGAACATGGGTGATTGCTTCGCATGTAAAGGAGAGGGCGCCAACGAACTCGGGTGGTCCTAAGATTAGCCAGTCGGTCATGTGATTAGCACCTACGAGCAAAAGGTTCAGCCGAGCTCGAAATAGTACACTATTTCTGCAACTTGCTCAAGGCCCACGTTAGCAGAGAATTTCCCTTGCATAAACTTCTTCTCAAATTCATTTTCTGAAGACTATATAAACTACTCACTAATCTGCTTCAGTCAGAATGACAAAAGCCACCTTCAGTTTTACAGTTCTCAACTCCCAGCTCCTCCCTGCATTCTCTACTTTTCTGAACTTTATTGCCAAGCAGGAAGTACAGGAGTATCAAAGTCGGATTTGATTTGATCTCGATGGAGATCAACATTCAGCTCTCCCCAAACAGGCAGTAGCTCACATGTTCCCCACCAGAAAGCTGATCTGGGAAGTTTCTTGAGATTCGTCCTTTAATTAGTGTCTTAAAAGGGGGCAGAAGAGGAGAGAAGGGGGGATGAAGAGAGCATCATTTCTGCCATGGCACCTGGGCCGCAATATCATGAGTCCCATCACACCTCCTGTACCCTCATATCCTCCTTGCCTTATCATAGTGATATAATCAATATGGCCGTGTGATGAGTTATCATTGAACAGCATGTCAGCATCTGAAGTCTGATCACCGCAAAGGGAGCAAAGGCCAAAGGATCATCTTGTCATGAGTTACTTGAGTGTGGACTGTGGAGTAGCGAGGGTTTCAGAGATTCAGTTCTTCAGCAATATCATGGAGACATTAATATGTGTTTGAGATCTATATGGTTCATAAGATGTAACCGAGACTACAACCTGATAGATGAGCCGTCTGAAGAGACCACGCACAGGGAGCAGGAGGGAGCTGAAACTGCGGCAGTCACTTGGCGCCCAGCTGACACTGAAAGTGACAGCTGATTAAAGCTCTTACGCACTTAGCAGCATCTAGCTAATCCAGCGCCGCAAATCGAAAGCAAACGGCGATTACATTACACATGCATGCATGTAGCGGTGGTTGAAGCGTAGTAGCGACTTGGGCACGCGCCGTGCGCCACAACCACCTGAGGCCTGAGGGATGGCGCACGGGGGTGGTCCATGGCCATGCGTAGGTGCGACGCCGGCCCTGTGCGCATCAGTGCGTGCGTGCATCGCCGGCCGGTCTGCATGTGCGCAGAAAGGCGCGCCGAGCGGGAGATCGAGTTAATCAAGGATTGAAGTGGCAGCTGATCTCCACTGAGATGATGATACTGCGTGCGTGTCGAATCAAAACTGCGTCATGTTCGCGGATTTTGGCGGCGAGCGAGCGATTGTGGTTAGAGAACTTTTGTTGGTTAAAACCTCTCCTCTTCCTGAGGCAAATCAGTTGACTGAGGGCATCCCATGTACAAATCTGCAGAATTTGAATTTTTTTCTTTGCAATGTGAATAGATACTACTGAAATTCGGAAATTTTAGTGGGGGCCTAAGCCCCCCACTCAGCTGTAAACCTAGGGGCGTATTTGGTTCCGGGGTGTGTTTTTCCCGGCGCGTGCAATTTGCACGGGACTACATTCTCCCCCTTATTTGGTTCCCCGCATTGACATAAGTTCGAGCACTACAACAAAAATCAGCACATGTGATCAGACATGATGAATGAACGTAACACATGTGATCAGACATGATAAATGAACGTAACACATGTGATCGTCAGAACACATGACCTCATATGCAATGGCACAGCAAGCAAACAGATTCTCCCCATGAGCAACAGAAATGAACAACGAATTTGGTTAGCACAGCAATTTGTTCATGGAGAGGATCCCCTGCATGTCATTGTGCTACTTAAGTAATCATCGGCCAAAGGAAACAAAAATGATGCCCAGCTTCAAAATAACTAACACAAACAAGGTAGAGCTGGTGCTATAAGGAACCAGATGACATGCACAACCAATATTTTGTGTGTACCATCCGGTTCCTATAGCACCAGCTCTATGAACGCACTGTCTTAGGTGTCATCACAAGCTGCGTTCAAAGAATAAAGTATAATTGCCTCATAGCACAAAGCATTGGCAACATGAAGCGACGATACTACCGAACCAAGTTCCATCACCTAGAATAGATGACAGAACCAGGTTCAAAAGCATCAACGCTTCCAGTAGCTTGCAGTGCGTATATAATCATCGACAGTCACATAAATTGTGCCTCATATTAGGCATTGTGTGTCCAAGATCAATCATAACAAGCATGCTAGAAATGCAACCTATTGGGATCTTGGCCATAGAATGCAAATTAATCATCAGCCGAAGAAGGAGATCATGAAGAGTGTTGTGCAAAGTAATGAAGGCCTCATATATGAGGTGCACACAAACACCGGGGAGAGGACTCTACACTACCTACTACAATGCACAACATGGTTTGTTATGAACGATTGAAGGTACTACAGAATCACCCCCAGTGTCATTCGGTGACAGTTTTAATCATTGGCCTAGACACAAGAAGATGAACAGTGCAAAATCCCTAATTTCCCAATCGAAGGAACCCTAATAACCAAATCTGTCGGAATCTAGTCACTAACAAGCACAAATAGAACCAATGCATCGATAGATCTACTGCTCACGAAGGCACAAGTAAAGAAAAGACCCTAACACATCGAATCGACCATAACCAGCACAGATCGGTCGACATCTACCGTGCATGTCACTCATACTTGGGGATGAGTCCGTAGGAGATAAAACTGAGCAGCTAAAACCTTAGAGAGTCTATGGTTCGGCGCCTTACCGCCATTGCTGCTGGATTCGAGTTTCGGGTTGAAGAAGAAGAAGAAGCCGCAGTAGTGGTAGTAGATCCGCTCCGGCCACAAAAAGCGAAGTATCCGCCTTGATCTATTGTCGTCTGCTTGCCGTGTCGGTGTTCTTCGTTCTTCTGGCGGGATAGGAACTACCGACGGTGAGATGGGGGGAAGGGGCGGTTGCTAATGGAGAGAGAGAGAGAGAGAGAGAGAGAGAGAGAGAGAGAGAGAGGTGAACGGGCGGTGAGGGGATTTATGGCGCATGTTCCCGATGCGTCGCGGCGTCTCCCGCCTTTCCCCCCGTGTGTAGCCGCGTGCCCGCTTTTGGCTCCCCAGGGCATGTCCCCACGGAAATGGCCGATTTCGGCGTTCCTAGCCGTCCATGATTTGGGGGCTTTAAGCCCCGTGCTATGTGAGCTCGGCCCGATATGCGAATCTCCAAACGGGCTTATTTCTGCCGGCCCGGTGCGGGAAACGGGCATGTGACCTACCAAACACGCCTTAGGTGAGCGAGCCAAAAGAGATAACGTAAGCGGTTTTAGGGATTAGGATGAGGAATGATACAACTAGGGTGAGGTGGAGACGATGCTAATGTTGCAATTTGAGGCGGGGGTGCCTGTTGATGCGCAGGACAATGGAATCACAGTTAAGTAGAGATACCTCGTCAGAGTTGCTAGAGACAAAGAAGATTGGAACGAAGAGAAGACATATCAATCCAGTGGTTCGGATTTCGGAACAACTTATCTGGGTCCCTAATTTCAAACTTTTTTCTTAGTTGCAAGACACATGAATAATTAATTTATATTTATATTTATTAATTCTTGGGATAAAATAATACTTTTATTTGTTTACATTAGTCGTTGTTTCTATTCCGGTGAACTGTTATTTTTCCGTGTGAGTGCTCTTATGCTCACTAGTTATATTATTGGCAAGATTAATGTTTTTAAAATATTTAACACCTTTTATTCCTCCTTCTATTTATTTTTCTATTCTACTCCCTCCGTTTAGAAATATGATGTTTTAGGTTTGTAAAGGAGATATATCTGTACATCTTTTAGTGTATAGGTTCAAATAAATCTAGACACTAAAATGTGTCTAGATATATCTCATTCACAAACCTAAAACATCTTATATTTCTAAACGGAGGGAGTACGTGGTTATCTTTTATGTTCCGCTACTAATATGATGTCTTAACATCTTTCTTGTAAAATATTTACTACTCCCTGGATTAGGAAAACCAAAACAAATATATGGTCAAAACATTTTATGATTTGTAGGAACAATTTATAAATGGATAAACAACAAGAGAGGACAAGTTCGTACATGCAAATAAAAAAAAGATAGAACGGACATTTTCTTGTGGGCGGGCCAAATTTCTTACAAGTAAGAGAACTGAGCTAAGCCCCCGTGTGGGTACTGGGTAGGTATCCAAGGTTTGTGCTACTTGGGCTCTATCTACTTGGGCCAAATTTCTTAAAAGTGGATTTCCGTTTCATTGTGTTGAACAAAACGCTATTTAAGGTCCAAATTTGGATAGGTGTACTCCAAAGTATGTCTTGAAGGAATTTGTATATGTAATGATGCCCTAAGATTTAACCATCTGTAGTTTGCGGACGACTCACTAATACTTACTAAAACTTCTCAAACAAGTGCTAGGACCGCGCGTGGAACAACAACGGTAGTACTTCCTCTGTCACGATTACATAGTATCCGTTTTGTGTGATTTAATTTTGACCAATAATATATATTTGTTGGTTAAATTGATCATAAAAGTTGAATCTCGATCTTACATGTGCGCCATCTGAATACAGACGGAAGGAACACAATCGAGGGAGGAGGTTCCGCCGGAGGGCCACAAGGTGAAACAAATGGCAACACGAGAGTGACGACGTGTGTGGGCCGAAAGAGATATGGTCGGGAGTTTTAGGAATAGAGACGAGGAAGGATACATGTAGGGCGTGGCAGAGACGATGCTAATGGTGGAATTTGAAACAGAGTGCCCATTGATGCATAGGGCAATGGGATCACATTTCGCCCGAGTTGCTAGAGACGGTGACCGGAGAAAGAAAATTGGGATAGAGAAGACATACACGAGAAGATATAGAAATCCAGTGGTTCGGAACAACCTATCTGTCATCCCTAATATAATTTTTGTAGATGCAAGCCACATCGGTAACTAATTTATAATTATATTTTTTCATAAAAATATATACGATTATTTTGACATTTCGGTCATTGTTTTTTTCTTGGTAAACTATTTTTTCGTGAGACTGCTCTTATGTTCACTAGTAATATTATCACCAACATTAATGTTTTCAAAATCTTTAACACCTTTTATTCTTGCTCCTTGTATTCATTTTTCTGTTATGTGTTGTTGTCTCTTTTGTTTTGTCACTAATATGATGTTTAACTTTTTCTTCGTATATATTAAATATTTTTAAATCTAATGAAAATGTATCTGTTGGAGCATGTTTTGTGATTTGTAGGAACAATTTGAAAATGGATAAATAATGAAATAATAATGTTCAAGAGGACAAGTTTGTTAATTTATTTTTTGCAATTTTTTTAGAATAGTTAAATAAATAGAATGATCACTATCTTAGTGGGTCTGCCGAAATTCTCAAAAAAAAAGAGAGCAGAGCTAACCCCCTGTGGGCCGAAATGCTAAATGCTCCTTATTGCGGTGCCAGGGCGTCGCGTCCGTCGCGCAGGGGCTTCCCTGATGGGTAGGCTGTGTTCCGTAAGGTGACTGTTTTTCTTCTTCTTTTTCTTTTTTTCTTTTTTATTTTCTGGTCCCTTTTTCTGTTATATTTTTCATGATTTATTTTTCTATTTTAAACTTTAAATATTGATAATTGTTCATGATTTTCTAAAATGGTCATTGTTTTAAAAAAATCATGATTTTTCGAAAGATGCTCATATTTTTTGAAAAGTATTCATGTCTTTTTAATTTGGTTCATGATTTTTAAAATTGTTTCATGAATTTTGAATATTTTTTCATGATTTTTGAAATTGGTTCATGAATTTTGAATTTTGGTTTATGTTTTTCTAATTTGGTTCATGAATTTTTGAATTTTGGTTCATGATTTTTTAAAATTGTACATAATTTTTAAAATTTGTCTATGATATTTAAAAAATCTTCATGAATATTCAGAATGTTTATGATTCTTATATTATAACTATAGATATATTTAGCAACTAAAATTAAATGGAAAAAATTAACAAAAAAATAAAATAATTGCATCAATCGGGACTACCCAATAGCCAGACCCTTTAGGAGGCGCGGGCAGGCTGTGCCGCTTAAAGCGACAAATAGCATCGCCAAAATACGGAAATGCTAATTGCCACCCGCCGCGGTGTGGGTGACTTGGGCCGCACATGAGCTCTCTCCTATTGGGCCGGTCCATTTTAAGGGCCGATGAGTTTTTGGTATTTTATTTTTTTGTTTTTGTTTTTCTTTTTTTACTTTACTATTTTTATTTTTTGCAAACAATGAAAAATATATTTTTTGAAAAATAATTCATGTTTTCTAAAATTGGTTTATGGTTTTTAAATTTGGTTCATGATTTTTTGAAATTTGGTTCACAATTTTTCAAAATTTGGTTTACTTTTGCTAATTTGGTTCAAAAAATTTGAAACTTTTTCAAAGTTTTTGAAAATTAGTTCATGACTTCCGAAATTTGGTTCATGAGTTCTCTAAATCGTTCTTGAATTTTAAAAATTTGTGATTTTAAAATTTCTTCATGACTTTTACATCTTTGTTCATAATTTTTGAACAACCTTTTAGTAATACTTGAAAAATGTTCACTGCTTTTAAATCATAATTACAAAAATATTCAGAGTTTGAAATTGGATATGGCCGGTCCATTTGCCATATTCAGAGTTTGAAATCATAATTGAAAAGGAAACACACAAAAAAAAAGTCACGCTTAACTGGGCCGGTCCAATTGCCGCCCACTTCAGGCGGTGCAGGCACGCAGGATACGGCCGTTAGCTGCTCTCTGCAAAGTACTACTCCATTCATCAATGGGCTGCAGCCTGCTTTCAATTCAAGAAAATATCAGTGGTACAGTCTTGGGCTGCTCAAATTAGGGCCACTCTTATAGCAATGAGATTTTACATGTTCTTTGGACTTTGGAGATCTTATAATTCAGCACTCCAGACTAAACTTAGCTTGGGATAAGAGAAAAAACACTGAGTACAAGAAGAAAAAGTAAGGTGAGACCCTTCTCAGCTCATTCTTCAGGGGGGAAAGAAACTCAATTCATCCTATCTGACCGCTACCAAGAGTGTAATAACTAGACAGAGAAACTCATACTCACAAATGACACCTATTCTTTCTAATTTCCCGTTCCATTCTTGCAACAAGCTACTAGTACACCCCTGCAGAACATTCAGACTTGAGACTCCTGAAAGCAACCTATAGATATTCAGAGACATTTTTTCGTCGCAATTTGCTAGTATGTTCTCCCTAAATGAGAAGCCCACATGCCCCATCATACACACGTCATTGCTTAGTAAATCCCCAAACAGCTTAGCACGCAATTAAGCTTTGTCAATTCGGGGACATGTACGCTAGCTTACACTTGCAATGCAGGGGGTTGGCGTTCTCAAAGAGTACCTGTACCACATGACAGGCATGTGATGCCTTGAGCTGCCAAGTATAAATAAATACTGGTAGGTAGGTACTCTAGCTGGTCAATACAATCAGTGGCAGTGGGGATCTGTTAGTTAGTTCGTTAGTTGATGAGTAGTTTATATGGTCGATTTCAACCTCAATCTAGTGAGATCTACTCATCCACAGTCTAGCCGACGTTATTCGCAAAAATAAAATAAAGTCTAGCCGACGCTTTCAACAGTTTTCGTGGACCGTAAAGGCTGTGATTGCAACGCGGGAATCTCATGGTACTATATTTGTACAGATTAGAAGAATTTACAAGTGTCTCTTGTAAACTGATTTGGAAATCAACACGCCTAAAATTACAGGATGGGATATTTTTTTTTTAGAAAGATGGGATGTTTGATATGGTGCATATATTATTAGCTTTGAATAGTATGTGAAATAGCCGTGAAAATCACAAGGTCAACTTGTGATTGGTCATTGCGAGGAGAGGGTGATGGGCCGGTTAGTAAGACTGCTGACATTGTTGTATCGTTCACATGTGAGTGGCACGTTAAGAATTTAACAAGCTGTAGGCCGCGCATGTTCGTTTCTGTATTTAAGACCTTGTTGGAACCTTTCTGATGTACGTACTCGTAGATCTGAAGAATCATGTGGATCTTGACTTTGAAGTCGGTTGCTTATCCCAAACGCGTCGTAGGCATATCTCCAGATCCCCAACCGAAGCAGGCCACCCAATTGACACTTCTGCATCATACTACGTGGAAAAAAAGATAGACACGTGTAGTAACATGGAAAAGTGGTAGCTAGTGTAGTAACATTGCTTGACTTTGACAATTGCCCATAATTCTAGTGTGATCTAAATGGCTATAATTTGGTAATTGATGCATTATTGGGTAACCCTGGTCATCTAATCTGATAATGATCACACTGCAAATCAGAAGCATGAGATGTAGGAGTACTGTCGAACGGGTGTGCAATTATTACCAAAGGAGAACATCATCATGAACCCATGATTACTGCTCTCGTCTAATCCTACCGTGGTTGGGCACGAGAAAGCAGCACAACGGCTGTCCAGCTAGCTGTGCTAGGTAAGCTAGTCGATCTTGCTGGTTTAGGCCACTAATTGCCAGGTACTACTGGGACACCCTGCCTAGTACTCATTGTGCGTGGGGCTGGGCCGCACCCTTCATCATCCTCATCCCCCTCTCTCACCTATTGGACATGCCCCACCTGTCTGTGCCCCACGGTACTAAGGAGAACCCCCTGCCTGTAGAAGAAAAAAAAGCTATAGCTAGCTAGATGTTGTAGCATGGCAGGCGCGTGCATGTTTTTTGGCCTCAGCTTTCATGTCTCGTCTTGACATGATACGGGTTCCAATCAGATGTTTTTCCCCTTTCCCGACCAAACATGCTATGTTTGCTCCTTCGAGATTCAGTAGGAGCTACTAGTAGCACGCGAACGAGGGTAGTACCTCTCATTTTATGTTTAGCCCGGCCCTCGCTAAGGTGAAAACTAAAAATACTTGTAAGTTACTTGTCTTGTTGGTCAGCCGAAAGCAGTCTTGTCTAACTCATCCACCAATCGGCGATCCTGCCCACATCGGTGCGTACGCGAGGCGAGGAGGTGCCCCTGATGTAAGTAGGGTTGCAAAGCGGTCGCCTGATCCGCCCCGCTTCGTATGTAAAATTTATTAGTCTAGTTTAAATTTTTTAACAGAGTTAGTCTAATTTAAATTAGATTTTGTTAGGAATAGACAAGTTGTATTTCTCTGGGGCCAAAGGCCACAATATATATTACAGGTACAGGGTAAATATGGAGGAAGCCCCCTAACATGTAGAGGAAATACAATATACAGATATATACATCTAACACCCCCCTCAAACTCATGGTGGATCCGCAACACTGAGTTTGGAGAGTAAGAAATCATGCTGCGCTCGGGTCTGTGCCTTCGTAAAGAAATCCGCCAACTGTAAATCTGAAGGCACATACTGAAGCGCAACAACCTGAGCCTGCACCTGAGCACGTGTATAGAGAGCATCAACACCAATATGCTTGGTAAACTCATGCTTAACCGGATCACGTGCAACACTAATAGCACCTGTACTGTCAGACAAAACCAGAGTGGGTGTGGTAATAGAGACCCCAAAATCCGCAAGTAACCACCGTAACCAGGTGACCTCAGCAGTCAACAAGGCCATAGCACGCAACTCAGCCTCAACACTCGAACGGGAAACCGCTGTCTGTTTCTTCGTCTTCCAAGCAATGAGCGAACCACCAAGAAACACACAATAAGCAAAAAGTGAACGACGATCCGAAGGATCACTCGCCCACGTAGCGTCCGAATAGCACTGGAGCTAGAGAGAGATGGAACGAGGAAAGAAAAGGCGACGAGTGATCGTACCACGAAGATAACGAAGAACACTGAGAAGATGGATATAGTGAACAGTGGTAGGAGCAGAGACAAACTGACTCAGAATATGAACAGGATAAGAGATGTCAGGACGAGTGACAGCAAGATAAACTAGACTCCCAACAAGATGACGATAACGCGTCGGATCAGAAAGAGGATCACCATCAGTAGGTTGAAGCTTAACATTAAGCTCCATAGGGGTCTCAACAGTGCGCTCATCCCCAAGAGCAGCACGAGCAAGAAGATCCTGAATATACTTTTCCTGAGAGATGTAAAAGCCATCAGAAGTGGAGGAAACCTCAATCCCAATAAAGTATCGAAGAGGACCAAGATCAGTCATAAGAAACTGATCACGAAGACGAGCCTTAACAAAGGCGATATACTCAGGATCATCACCAGTAATGATCATATCATCAACATAGAGAAGAAGAAGAGTGCGTCCACGAGGAGAAGTGTGAACAAACAGCGCTGGATCATGAGCACTAGGGGAGAAACCAGCAGCAGTCACTACAGAAGCAAAGCACTCAAACCAGGCATGAGGGGCCTGTTTGAGGCCATAAAGAGACCGTCGAAGACGACAAACCATCCCCTCGGGAACAGAATACCCAGGAGGAGGCTGCATATAAACCTCCTCACTCAACTCACCATTGAGAAAGGCGTTCTGAACATCAAGCTGAGACATAGACCAGTGACGAACAGAAGCAACAACAAGAAGAGTACGCACAGTGGTCATATGAGCCACGGGAGCAAAGGTCTCATCATAGTCACGACCATGCTCCTGCTGAAAACCACGAGCCACAAGATGCGCTTTATAGCGCTCAAGAGATCCATCAGAGCGGGTCTTAATCTTATAGACCCACTTACACGTGATAGGACGAACACCGGGAGGGGGAGAAACAAGATCCCAGGTGCCAGTGCGCTCAAGCGCAGCAATCTCCTCAGCCATGGCCAGCTGCCATTCAGGATGATGCTCAGCATCCCGATAATAAGTCGGCTCGAAGGCAACAGAAAGACCATACTGACTAGGAGAGTAACGATCGGGGGCACGACGCTGACGAACAGGACGAGTAGAGGGAAGCTCGTCATAGGAAGACGAACCAGGAGACAATGATGAAGAAGAAGGAATAGCAGAGGAAGACTCCGAAGAACGAGGAGAACTAGGAGAACTAGACGGAACAGAGGAGGACGGTGTAGAAGAAGGGGCATCAGGGGTAGGAGATCCTGAAGAAGACACAATAGGAGTAGAAGGAGTAGACAGAGGGGGTGTGTCAGGAAAGAGAAGAAACGAGATATCTTCCACCGGGTAGGTACCAGCGGTGGGACGAGGATAGAAAGGACGCGTCTCATCAAAAGTAACATCACGAGAGATACGCATCCGACGACCAACGGGGTCCCAACAACGATAGCCCTTATGCTCATCACTGTATCCAAGAAAAACACACTCAACAGACTGAGCGGTCAGTTTGGTGCGTTCGCGAGGAGCAAGGAGAACATAGCAAACACAACCAAACAAGCGAAGAATCAGTCACAAAACCAACAGTGCCTGTCGAAGAAGAGCTTGTAGAAGCAAGCAGACCGCGAAGACTCCTGATAATGTCCTGATCGGAGAGAGCAACTGCTGAAGATCCAGAAGGAGCCGACTGCCCACGAGCCTAGTGCTGCTGACGTAAGCTGGGATTCCGTGTATAACAGGTGGCCCAAGTGTGGCCATCCTTGTTACAGTAAGAGCAGTGACGAAGAGAACCACGGCGATCCTGACCACGAGCCTGTTGGTGCTGACTCTGACCCTGAAACTGCTGGTGCTGACTCTGACCCTGAAACTGCTGGTGCTGAATCTGACCCTGACCTGGAGGAGTGGGTAGTATCGGCCGCGGCACAGAGGACCGCGGCTGAGTCGAGGGAACCGACGGCATAGGAGGACCACGGGTAGCAAGCACAGATGGAATCGCAAGAAGACCAGCACCACGGAGACGGGTCTCCTCAGCCCGAAGCTCAAACAACACCTCAGAGAGCGGAACACGACCACGAGCGTTCAACTGAGCACGCCGGGGCTCAAACTCCTGGCGGAGCCGAGACAGAAACTCATAGATGCGGTGAAACTCCAAATCCGAACGCACAATCTGGCAACACGAGCATGTGCCACAAACAACAGTACGAAGAGAATCAAGCTGACGCCAGATAGCAGCACTCTGAGTATAGAACTCATCAATAGTATAATCACCCTGCTGGAGAGCATGCTCCTGGCGAACCACAGACAGGTAAAGAGCATCCCCAGATGGCTGATAGAGCTGACGAAGATGAGCCCACTGAGCAGCAACAGTAGGGAGACTTATGAACTCAGCAGCATACTGTGGCAGAACACTGGAGGTGAGAACAGTAGCAGCACGAGCATCCTCATCAATCCACTGAGTGTAAGCAGTCAGAGCGTGTCGATAGGCCTCAAGATCAGAAGAGTACTGCTTGAACTTCAGGTCATAAGCAGCAACAACACTATCATCAGCACTCTGAGCAGCATCCTTGGCCTCCTGAGAAGCATCAGCACCGAGAACAATCGGCGTCGGCGAAAGAGGAGCCACAGGAGCGGGGGGGCACGACGGACAGGAGACCTCGCCGGAGAGCACACCCCAAAGACGGAGACCGCGCATGTGAACACGCATAAAGGCAGCGAAATCAGGGTAATTCGCGCCATCGAAAATCACCGGGCAGCGAGGAATCGCAACATAACCCGAGGAAGAAGACATATCTTTTTTTAATAGATCAGAACTAGACTGACTGGTCCGATGCAAGCTGACGTCAGCAGACAAAATCCGACAAGATTTTCGATGCAGCCAGACGGGTGTAGGTGCAAAGGACAAAGGACAAGCTGAGGGCGGACGGTGGCGGGGCCCAAGCGGCGGTGAGAGATACCAAGGAGGGTATGCAGGAGGTGAGGTGTAGATGATTTTTCAGATTTGTATGTATGTGTGTAGATGCAGAGGCTAAAGGACAGACGGGACAGGCCGCGTGGCAGAGTGCAGACGCCGGGTGAGGCGGACGATGGTGGCGGGGCCCAAGCGGAGGTGGGAGTATGTGCAGGAGGTGAGGTGTAGATGATTTTTCAGATTTGTATGTATGTGTGTAGATGCGGAGGCTAGAGGACAGACGGGACATGCCACGTGGCAGAGTGCAGACGGCGGGTGAGTGGTGGCGGGGCCGGATCGCCGGTGGCGGGGTCCGAGCGGCCGTGGAAGGAATAGCAGGAGATGTAGATCGGATCCGATCGGCCGTGAGGTTTGGCAGATCTGATCTGGAAACAAAGGACCACGCACGGGCAAGGACTTCACGCAAGCGGCCAGAACGGGAACCGGCGGTGGCCGGGGCGAGCTGACGGCGGCGGCGATCACAAGGAGAGGACCGGTGGGCACGGAAACCCTAAAACCGGCTCTGATACCATGTTAGGAATAGACAAGTTGTATTCCTCTAGGGGCCAAAGGCCACAATATATATTACAGGTACAGGGCAAATATGCAGGAAGTCCCCTAACATATGGAGAAATACAATATACAGATATTTGTAAACTTACGATAATTGGTATAAACCCTCTAAAAAAAAGAAGCCGATAAAAAACCAAGTGGCCAAACAGAGCGCCGTTTTGACATCTGTAGGAGGGGCGCACCAAGCCCTGGCTGGGTGCATATGCATGATCTCCATCGCAGCGCCTCGCAACCACCGGTAGTGCCATGACAGTTGACACAACACGAACCAGCCATGCATGCATATGCATATGCACATGAAAGCGAAGACGTACGAAAGCTCCCACGCACTACACGTACAACTGACGGAGGACCAGCCATCTCGCCCATGGATCGACGACATGCATGCATGCTCCATCTCCATCGATCCATATCTCAAACCCAACATCTCCACGCATGCATGGGTCCGTAGATAGATAGGGGCACCACACATGTCACATGGCCGGCCGGAGCACGGCTCGTTTGTTTTGTTTGGGCTCGTTTAGCCGCATTAATGCGCAATACTACATGTACATCATCATCGAGCCGTCGTGATCAGAACGGCAAGTTTACGATCGATCGAGCATGCACGGTGGCTAGCTAGGTAGCTAGCTAACCGATGATGGTTAGCGTTGGGGCCGAGCCAAAGTGCACATGCTTTCCCATGCTGCCGATACATCGACAGACCGGTCGATGCTGGCCGGTGATGCACATCAGGATTCGGGACATGCCATGTGCGCAACAATTGCCGTCCCGGCCGGTCTTGTCCGGCCGGTCTTATCGTCCACGATCGAGTCGCATGTGTATACGTACTAGGTTCTCAGCGAGTTGGCTGGCTGGCTGCCGCACTTGCACCGGTGGTGGAGCAGCAAAATCGATAGGCGGGCGGGCGATGGTACTAGTAGATGGAAACGAAACAGAGGCGCGCGGCCGGCATTCCTCCTACCGGGCCTGGCCAGGTTCGGGGGAGATTCTGCGTGGCTGCAGCCGCCACCAGCCATCCGATCCATGGTGGAGCAGGCAGTACGTAGGAACCACGTGGGATGGGATGTGGCGCGCACGTGGAACTGCTCCCTCGCAGCTCCCAATCTTATCCCTCGGGGCTCTACTTCTAGCTACGCCTCTGGTGCACCCACCGGGGCAACAACCTAAGGCCACCTACAGAAAGCCGTGCAGACCTCAGTGAACACACCACCGGTGGTAAGTTATCCACTCCCGATAGCCCTCTTATTTTATTATATTTCTATACCTAATAATAAAGAAAGGAGTGTTTCTCGTAGTACCTACACTTTTTTGGACGGTTCTACCCTCCCACAAAACCATATATTACCCACAACTAGCACCAATATTCCACCAAACAAATTACTCATGGTGCCACCGGTAACTGTTAAAACATACGACTAAAGAAAACCGGATCGGAGTGGTCTGCTTTGTTTCCTTTGTACGGCCCATCACAATCAGTGTCTTACTGGTTTTTGTCCTGGGCTTTCGTCCCATTGATTGGCCACCGTGCCCACAAGCAGGCGGTGGCTGATTCTTTAGAGAATACATTAGTCCCACATCGCTCCGTTCCATTGAATCCCACCGATTTATATACGTTTGCAAGATATCTGGAGACAGCAAGCCGACCCAAGAATCAAGTGAGAAGAGCATCCCTATTGATTGATCTAAAATCAAATAAAGTGTGTCATCGAGGAGCAAGGGGGAGCTTTGCCTCCAGGGGAAGGAGGGGTGGCGCAACCGCGCTAAGGGAGCTGGAAGAGATGATTAGCAAAGAAGAAGATGAACGGCGACGCGCATGCTGCGGGGAAGGCAAAGATGCGGCGAGCTCGACGGGGGCCGACACGGGGGGCAGAGGTGCTGCCGGGCGGCGCGCTCGCGGGCAGAGACGGTGGTCGGGCGCGGGCGGGGGGCAGAGGCAGGCTCTCGCGGGGAGGACGGGCGGGAGCTCCTTGCTGGACGGGGCAGCAACCTCACTGGGCCGGAGACGAGGGAGATAGGAAGAGGGTTGGGGATCGAGAGGCAGAGGCGAGGGGCGGGTCGCACGGGGGTTGGGGCCGGGAGCGAGAGGAACGGGGCGATATATTCCTGGGTTTTTTTCGGAAGGAAAATACGGAGTTGGTGTGGGCAGCAGATGGACGTCTTGCCCAATGGGAAAAATCAATCAAATCCTCCCGTCGCGATGCACATTTTTTTCCTATAAGTTAAAAACTGGTGTATTTGTACCGGATCGGTACTCCGTATGGTTGTCATGGACGATATCCACCGCCTCCTGTTTGAATTGTGAGTTACTTTCTTGGATGTCAACGGATTTGGTAACTTCTTTAGTCAAATCTCAACGGGAAGCCAGCAAGTTTGGAAAGGATACATCTACATGCAGCTCTGTTGTTGATGGATCAATCATTGCACGGCATCACAAGCAATCACTGTTTGAATCGGGATTTTGAGGTCAAAATCATCGGTATGATCGCTTCCGTATGTTATCAATAAGATTAAAGAGAAAATCAAAACAAGCAGTGTGCACTTCACGAGGAGATGAAAAGGAAGCACGCCAAAAAAAAAAAGAAATATTCTGCTTACGAATTGGAACAATCAATTGCTCGAGGAGCGGATATCACCGAGCAACTTAAAAAAAACTGTCTATACTGCGACGTGCCACTGATTAGAAAAAACTCACCACCGACACAACAAGACTAATTTCTTCCGCTGCAACGCGCGGGCATTTTGCTAGTACTTTTTTAAAGCCACAAGATACTAATTACACACAATCTCTGTAATAACGCATTATTTTATTGGCATTACGGATACACACAGCCAAAAAAATTACTGAAAAAAGTCTCGCTACAGCAATCTATGCCATACAACAGCGGACCAAATACCACCGAGATAGCACCAGAAATCCATCATCTCCAAAAACGTCGCCTCCAAAAAGGGAACAATGCATAAACACTGTCATCGCCCTGATCAACGATCATGGGTTTTCACCATAGAGAATATCTGTGCTTACAAAACAATGCCTTCAACAAGGTCATTGTCAGACACAACCAATGAAGACCAGACCTTGAATTTTCACCCTGCAAGTTTGAACTCTGAATTTCTCATGTACTATCGTCCCCACTTATATTATTTGGGTAAAATATAAATTCTATTGACCAGAAAGGGTTACAAGACAAGACAATCATGTCCAAAGACCTGAAGAATGCCATCAGGACCTCTTATTAATAGGGCTATTGGGAGCTGAACACGAAATGAGTTTTCGGTTGCCATCCTAGAAGTATGTAGGACAATGGTGAAGTCATATAAACTATCTGACACTTCCACACGCTTGTCCAAACGTGAGAGTGTCGTCAAGGTCGCCATGTAGGAAACCGACTAGCGGGTACCACACGTAAGTGACTCATACATTCTTTCCGCCCTACCTCGTTTCTTCTATGCTTGCCTCTTTCCCACCCCCGTCGAATATTTGTGGTGTGTTTACCCAATAACCACAATCAACCCTCCCCCGCTATTGCCGTCGTTTGAAGCCACCGCTGCTACGTGACGACCATAGGCAGATCGTACCACACTACCACCACCTTCACGCATGGCTCACTCCATCGTCGTCATGTCGAGAAAGAATGATTGAGAGAAGTCAAGCAAGACCTAGCTAGGCGATGTGACTTCTTCCCCATTTCAGTGTAGGGTTAGGGTTCAAGAGGGTGTTGATTAGGATCTTTTGATTTTTCCTAGATTAAGCCTCGATTTGTTGTTGTTTTGGTCGATTTGTAGTACCCTAGGGTGGACTACGCTCATGAAACAATGACGACCCAACATTCCACGATATTGTTGCTGATCGAACCGAGCTTTGACGCATCCACAAGTGTGTGCGAGAGAATATCATTGCTTTTGAAGGGATGAACACAGGCAAGCGGTTCCATGCGTGTGCACAACACGATGTAAGTGTTACTTTAGTTACTATGATTTGTGTGTGTGCTATATTTATGTTAATTATTAGGATTTAAACATATATGTAATGCAATAGTAGTATGATCTTCTCAATCCTAGAGATAAATAGTTGTTTGAACAAAATTATCAGTCCTATAGTTATTAAATTTGTTCACAATTTATATCTCTAGGATGTAATAAACTATGGCTTTCTATCTTGGATTGATCCTTGGGTGTCCCATAACACCGCAAAATGCACTATCTGCTTTGTGGGGGTATGTATGAGATCAAAAATAGTACCAGAGATGAATAAAAAAATCAGAATGTCAAGTTGATCAAGAATTTACTTGAGTATACAATTAAGCTAGACAACAAACCAATTTATTAGTTGATGTGAAGATGTGGATGAATTCCACTGAGAAAAAGTTATTGGAGAAAAACATGGCAAAGTTGAAGGAGGGCATGGAGGAGCAAGATGCAACCGATTTGTGGGTGGAGAATGAGATGAACACACTAAAAGGAGGGGGATAAGAAGTTGGAGTACATGTTGTATTATTTGTTGAAAGCTGTTGATGTGAACAATGAAATGTTGAAGAGGATCAAACTAATTTGTGAAGAATTAGATGTAACATTATATCATTTAAGTTGGCATTAATGATCTAATTGAGTATTTGTGGGTGCTCAAAGGAAACCAATCATGTTGCTTGATATAGTTGTACTTCTCAAACTTAAAGTTAAGTGAATTGTTCCATGAATTATTTTATTTCTATATTTAGGTAAATGGTTTTGCATTTAGGTAGAAATATGGTTATGTTTTCCAAGAAAATAGCTAAGAACCTATTGGACGGGGTCTATTCAGGGTCACTGCTGGGGGTAGCCCCTCCCAATACGCTGGTACATTGTTCGGGCGCCCTAATAGCGCTTGTCCGGCGCTACTACCGGACACCCAACAATTGGGGGGCGCCACTAGAGATGCTGCAACGGTTCCGGTTATAGCGGTTTGATTAGATTTCTATGCATATTACTCCCTCCTTCCGAGATGTAAGACATATTTTCTAAATCAAACTTTGTGAAGTTTAATCAACACTATAGAAAGGATATCTAGCTCAACAATAGCATATTATTAACGGTGTCATAGTTTCATAGTGTATTTTCTATTTACAAACATAATAGAATGCTTGATGATTAAATTTCCACATATTATAAAACTGAGAGATGCTTCGATCATATATAATTTGTTACTCACATCCTTCCCCATTCAAAAATAGTTGGAGAAATTGATTTATTATAAACTTAGTTGTGTCATTGTACAAAATTTGCATAATTCAATAAATGTCTTTCTAAATTAAGTGGAAATTTCTTTGAATGAAGTCGACAAAGTTTAATAGTCCAAAGTCCATTCAAAAGTAGAGCCAAGTTTTTTGACTATAGTTGGAAGTTCTTCAAATTTAGTTGAAAGTTTATGAATTTTAGGTGAATCATGTTTGGTATAGAGTTGAGAAGTTAAACTTTTCTTCCCCAGTGAAAAGATGGAACCAAGAGCTAGTCCACACAAGTGCTCAATTCATACCTTTGGGGCTATGTGAAGTTCCTCTAGCACATGTGCCTACAAAAATTAATGAGTATATAAACAAATGAGCTGATTCATCAGCTCGAGTGCAGTCATGGTGCTTACCTAAAACTAGTAAACAACTTTTGTAAAACAATTAGTATAATAAGCAACTAAGAATAAAGACCAAAATAGCTTAGCTTCCCAGCAGTGGCACCAAAAAATAGCTTGTTGACTGCAAGTGCACAGATCAATTATAGCTAATTTCAGAATAAGAGTATTGAACCCACGGAGAGCTATTTGGTTAAGGTCTTTATGCCCCTCGTCACTGTCTACCAAAGGATACTTGTAAGTTGTCTTTGATTTCAAGTAAAGGGTGTTTGAAAAGTTTTTGGTTGAATGCGGAAAAATAAATAAAACAAGTAAAAGAAAGCACGCAAAAAAAGTGTTGAAAACGGTGTTGGAACTTAGTAAGGCTAAAGCGTTATTGGGGATGTAGGATACACCACTAGCATGTTGTAGTTAATCGTTATTAGGATAACCTATTTATTGTGTCATGGTATGTGTGGAGAGAGTTCCATAATAATATGTTCACTACAAGACTCGTGGATAGTCACTTTGTTGAGTCAAGTAATGAGGTCATCTCTAAATAACCAATGTGATGTTTCAGAGCAATAAGTCATACATACCACCACAATTAAGGGTTTCTGCATAGATATCGTAATTAGCTTAGTGAATCTCTCTTTATTCTTCTTTTAACCATGTAGGTTATAAGCTAATGCTTGTAGTCACAAAAGTAACACTGGACATACTCCTATACATGTCCTAAGGATATCACCCTCTCTTTAGTCCCGGAGGCAAATGATATGTGGTCGACTACACATACCATCTAAAGAGAGAGATCAAACACAATATCATAAATTAATAGATCATAGACACAAGTAATATATCATCTTTATTTCATTTCATAACAGTGCTAGGGTTTCTCCATCTCCCTAATAACAAAGGGAACTACTTACTAATGGAAGCAATCAACAACATCATCATAATAAAATGGATAAAAGTATGCAAACCATAATTGAATTTGGAATTACAACAAGATCTAATGTATGGAAGATGGGAGTAGTGATGGTGATGGAGATGCAGCAGTTGATGATGATAAAGGGAATGATGCGATGTCCTCTAATGATCCGTGAAGCAGCAAGGATTTTCCCATCTCCTAGTTCCTCCTCCAGATCCCTCTCTGGCGTGGTATTTCGAGGATGAAAGTTTTTGTGAATGTTGGATCTCAGATCCGTTTTCGCGAACTGATAGTATTTGATGAGGCGGACACGCTGACACATGGTACGGGCTGGCGGTACGCGCAAGATTCGCCCGTACCAGTGGTCATTAAGCCCTCTGGAGCCTTCCTTTGTGTTTGCCAATCTCCCAGATGCGAGGAAAAATCAATTAAATGACATTTATCACTTAGAAATATCATATTACTGCATAATATGACAGTCCCAATTGATATGTTCACAAGAGACTTAGTAACTCTGGATCCTATTGAAATAAGGACAAAAATTGCGTGTGAGCGTAGTAAAATACCAAATTCTCTACTCTACTTGTGCAAAAACAAAAGGTAAATATGCTTCAATTTTGGACTCACCAGCATGCATTAGTCTCTGAGCCCTACACAACAACTGTTTAGGATTCTTTAGGTGTTGATGGTTTGTACTTACCTAAACTTAATTAGAGATGAAGTTGGTGTTGCTCCTCTAGATCTCCACGCTATGGATTGCATTGTACTACCTCCAAGCCTTATTTGCAACGTGGTCATTTATTTTAATGGCAATTCCTACTTAATTTTTTTTGAAAAGGGGAGCTAAGCCCCGGCATCTGCATCAAGTGATGCACACAACCCTTTATTAATTTATTTGAAAAGTATCATAGTCTTACACTCATGGATCAGATAGGGTCGATACATGTATCAACCATCTAAAAATAATGATAAACAACAAGAAGCTATCCATCCCATAGTCTACTAGTGTGCCGCCACCCAGTGGCCTAGAAATAGAAGTCCTGAGCAACCATCAACAACCGGTTGTATCCATCGGCTCCCGTTGATCCACCAGGAGTAAGAAAGATCACAGTTGGATCCAATACGCCGCCAATCATATAACCTGCAAAAAATTAGTGTCTGTTTTTTTGTTAAAGACAATGTTATTCCTAGACTTCCATATGGCCCAACATAAAGCAGATACTCCAATACACAATCTATCTTTGTTTTTCTTATCAACCCCATTCAACCAATTCTCAAACATATTTGTAATATTGGATGGTGGAGGTATATTATAAGTAAAATAAATAATTCTCCAAATAATTTGAGCAAAAGGACATGAAATAAATAAATGTTCTATAGACTCCACCAAATCGCAAAAATAACACTTCTGACATCCATTCCATTTGTGCTTAGCCAAGTTGTCTTTAGTTAACAACACTTTGTTCTTAAGGAACCACATAAATATTTTGATTTTAAGAGGAACTTTTAGCTTCCACAAGTACTTATGCAAGAACCTTATGTGACCATTCATATGATCTAAATACATCGACTTGACAGTAAACATTCATGTGGTAGTTAATTTCCATACAAAATGATCATGGTGATCAGTAAGATGAACCATCATTAGACGTTGGCATAAATGTAACCATCTTGTCCATTTATTACCGGTCAAAGCTCTCCTAAAAGCAATATTAAGAGGTGTCTGGGAAAGCACATTAGCCACTAGGACGTTTTTCCTTTGAACAATATTATATACAAGGGATATTGTTGTGCTAATGATATATGACCCAACCAAATATCCTCCCAAAAGCGAACATTTTCACCATTTCCTATTTTAAAAAAGCCATTAGCAAAGAACATTTCCTTCACTCGCATAAGGCTTTTCCAAAAGGGAAAATATGTAGGTTTTCCTTCAACTTGAGACAAAGTTTTATCATGGAGATATTTGTTATGAAATAATTGTTGCCACATTCCCTCCTCCATTAGTAGATTAAAAAGTCATTTGCTAAGTAAACACTTATTCTTGATCTCAAGAACTTAGATGCCTAGCCCCCTTGATCTTTTGGGCGACACACAATATTCCACTTTGACAGCCTATACTTCTTCTTAGTATCAATACTTTGCCAAAAAAATCTTGACCAAAAATAATCTATGTGTTTTCTAACACCCTTAGGTATTTCTAAGAAGGATAGCATAAACATCGGTAGGCTTGTCAAAACCAAGTTAATCAGAACCAGTCGATCCCCATATGATAGCATTTTCCCTTGCTAGCACCCTAGTTTGGATATAAAACGACTCTCCACGGGATTCCATTATGAATTCTTTAATTTTCTATAATGGATAGGTACTCCAAGATACCGAAAAGGAAGAGAACCAGCCTCGCAGCCAAAAATCCACCTATACTCTGATTCCCTATCTTTAGCTTTACCAAAACAGAAGATTTCACTTGTGTGGAAATTAATTTTTAAGCCAGAAAACTGTTCAAATATGGAGATAATTAGCTTCATATTAACAACCTTTTATAAATCATGATCCATAAAAAGTATGGTATCATATGCATATTGAAGAATAGAAACCCCACCATCCACCAAATGTGGTATAAGGCTTCCAACTTGGCCATCATCTTTTGCACGAGCAATGAGAATGGAAAGCATGTCAGCAACAATTTAAAAAAAATTGGAGACAAAGGATCCCCTTGCCTCAAACCTTTTCTAGTTTGAAAATAATGGCCAATATCATCATTTACCCTTATACCCACACTACCGCCTTGCACAAATTGTTTGATACATTCACACCATTATGGATCAAAACCCTTCATGTGTAGCACTTGTTGCAAGAAAGGCCACTTCACCTTATCATATGCCTTTTCAAAATCAATTTTTGAAAATCACACCATACAATTTCTTTCGATTCAATTCATGGATAGTCTCATGCAAAACAACAACTCCTTCAAGGATATGTTGTTCTGGCATAAAGGCGGATTGAGTAGATCTAATCACCTTATGAGAAAACTCAGTAATGTGATGACTCCTTGTTGGCGCCAGAGAACTTGATGCTTGACGTGGAGTCTGTTGGGAACCCCAAGAGCAAGGTGTGAAGCAGCACAACAGCAAGTATTCCCTCAATAAGAAACTGAGGTTATCAAACCAGTAGGAGGAAGGAAACATCACACAGGTGTTGCAAGTGTCGTCGGATTGTCGAAAAGTACTCCATAGGGGGTCCTAGTGGCGTTGGAAAGATGGGGTGTGAGACGTCGGATGTTCCGGGAGCAGTGAGCACAAGTTTACCCATGTTCAGATCCGACTGCGGTGATCGGATCCTACTCCTACTAGCAACCCACTAATATATCGGCGTAAGCCGGATGTTACAGCGGATTACAAGAGAGGTTTGCCTGTGCGAGTTGGTTGTGGTTGTCTATCGAGTTGTTGCCCTAAAGGCTCCCATAGGGCCGGTTTATATAGTCACCAGGGCCTAAGGTTACAGGGAGAGACATATCCGGCTATGTTACAGAGTCGGTAACTATGCACAGCTTGGACTACAAGTAATACTACAGGCCTAAGTCGGTAACTCTCCTGGGCCTTGTCGTAGCCGGAACTGACTCCTACTCTTTCTCTGACTAGGACGCCCGTGAAGCAAAGCTCTAACCCGTTGGTGGGCCACCCTGGTCAGTGAGTCCTGTGGGTATACCCGGAAAGTATATCCCTAACAGTAGCCCCCGGAACTCTCCAAGATCTGAAGTCGGATAAATCGTCTAGCTTGATGGTTTCTTTGTCTTGAGAATCTTGAAGGGTTCTCGAAAACTTCTTTCATTGATGTAGGATTCTGAGTCAGTTGAGTCGGATATGTTCTGCTCTGACCTTGATTTTTCTGTTGCTTGATTTGAAACATAAGCCGGATTTTACAGCGGCATGCTGACTGACAACTTTATAGGCCAGGTCCCATCACTGATAGGATTTCCATCAGCACGACCGTTGGTGGGTCCGTTCCTTACGGAGCGGAACGCTGTTTCAATGCCTGCGCGAAAATCAAGGGGGCGGAAGAGTCGCGAGGAAGCTAACTCCCCCTTTCCTATACGCGTGGCGATAATCGCGCGTCCCATCGCACAAATCTTAACACAAAGGTAAATAAGAGGAGAGAAAACCCTTCTTCTCAGATTCACCTCTCCGTCGATTCATTCATTGCTTCCTCGTATTCCTCGAGATCTCTGCACGAGTTCCCATCTGCCCTCCATTGAGAAAAAATCTCTCCTTCCCCCACCAGCCCATCTTCCTCCAAAAAACTATGGCGTCTGCCTCGTCTTCGGGAGCGGCGGCGGGTTCCTCGGTGGCGGACGAGAATAAGATGCGGGGTCTATGGATCCCCAGCGCCATGGACACCGCGGAGCTCCAAGTCATGGAGAATGAGGGATTCATCGCTGCCGGCGCGTGGCAGAGTGCTGCTGGACATGCCATCCCCGCGCCGAAAGACAGCGAGAGGGTGTTGTTCGGCACTCATGTCGACCGCGGTCTTAGTTTGCCACCGTCGGACTTCTTCGTCGAGGTCCTCAACTATTACGGTGTGCAACTACACAATCTTCCTCCCAACTCTCTGCTTGAGCTTAGTGCTCACGCAGCTCTGTGCGAGGGGTTCTTGGCATTAGGCCAAGTCTCACCCTTTTTCGGTACTACTATGGTACTCGGAAGCAGCGCCGGTGTGCCTTATGTCACTGATACGTTGGAAACGTATCTATAATGTTTGATGCTCCATGCTTGTTTTGTATCTACTTTGCTTTACTTGTCTACACTTTGAGGTGTTTTTACATGTTTTCTGGTACTAACCTATTAACAAGTTGCAACAGTGCCAGATGCCTGTTTTCTGCTGTTTTTGGTTTCAGAAAAATTAGTAAAGAAATATTCTCGGAATTGGATGGGACAAACGTCAAAGTCAATTACTTTCCGTGGGGAACAAGAAGTCCAGAGGGGAGACGAGGAAGCGGGCCAAGGCAACCCCCCTCAGGCGCGGGTGGGCCCTGCCCCGCGCCTGGGTAGGGTTTGGCCCTCCTGGCCGCCTCCTCGGCCTTCCCCTTCACCAATAAGAAGCCCCCGATACAGAAACCCTAAGCACCCGATCAAATCTCCATGAAACCGTCTGTAGCCACCGCCACCATCATCCCTAGATCAGGGGGGATCTGAAGTTCTTCCCGACACCCTGCCAGAGGGGAGATCATCCCGGAGGCCTTCTCTCCGGTATGATGCATGAGTAGTTCCACCTTGGACTATGGGTCCATGTAGTAGCTAGATGGTTGTATCTCCTCCTTTGTGCTTTCATGTATAGATCTTGTGAGCTCTGTTCATGATCAAGATCTAATCTATTTGTAATCATGCATATTGTGTTTGCGGGGATCCGATGGATATTGAGATTATTATGTTGGTTTGATTAATGGTTTTGTCTTTATGATTCTATCATGTTTGTGTTGTTTGTGATCTTGCTTGTTGTCCGTTGTTAGTAGCTATCTTGGCCAAGTAGTTGCTAGTGACTCCAAGAGGGGGTATTTATGCTCGATAGTGGGTTCATGCCTCTAGTTTCCAAGGGAAGTGACAGAAATCTCTTCGGTTGTAGATGTGCTATTTCCACTAGGGAGAAAACAACGGTCTCTTGTTCATGGAACATGTGGACTGTTTACCTTACACACTTTGCTTAAAGCAGTTGTCTATTGCTTGCAACTTAATACTGGAGGGGTTCGGATGATAACCTGAAGGTGGACTTCTAGTCATATATGCAGTTGGATGGCGGTCTATGTATCTTGTTGTATTGCCCAATCGAATCTCATATGATCTTTCTGACTAGTAATTGCATTGTTATGCCTTGCTCAGTTCCTGTGAATTGACCTGCTGTAATTTGTTTACCCTTCATGCCATGTTGTTTATCGAAGGAGAGCACCTCTAGTGAACTATGGACCCCAGTCCAATCTTTACCATTGATACATCTTCCATTGTTACTTATTTACTTGTTGCAAACCATTACCTTCCACACCATACGTTTAATCCTTTGTTACAGCAAACCGGTGAGCTTGACAACCTCACTGATTCGTTGGGACAAAGTCTTGAGTTTGTGTTGTGCAGGTCTCCGCGTTGCTTGCAACACCCGTGTGACGTTTCCTTCCTCCTACTGGTTTGATAACCTCGGTTTCTTACTGAGGGAAAACTTGTTGCTGTGTTGCTTCACATCTTGCTCTTGGGGTTCCCAACATGCTCACATAAGCTGTGTAGTCCATCAAGCTTTTCTGGCGCCGTTGCCGGGGAGGCTAAGGACGTCTTCACTAGAGGAGTCCTTCACTTCCTTTCTATTTACTTTGTTTTTTAGTTTGCTTGGTTTTGTTTGCCTCTTTCTAAAAAACCGGAAAAATAGTCTAGTTTGGTTTGCTTGCTTTATTAAAAAAACAAAACAAAAATTAGTTCCTACTCTAGTTGATGCCATGTTGGGTTTTGGACCAACCTTTATTTCCCCTATGGTAGAAATCTCCACTTTTAAGCAAAAAAGTGAAGAAAATTTTAAAGAAGCTTGGTCTAGAATCTCTGCTTTCCAGAGGGAAACTGAGCCTAAGATGAGTCTTAGCTTGGTTATTGATATCTTCTACCACGGTATTGCTCTTCGTTATAGATATGCTTTGGATGCTATGGCTGAGAAAGATTTTTTGCTATGTTCTGAGGACGAAGCTTTTGATGCCATAAAGAAACTAATCATGATTTATGGTACACCTGGCAAGTCGGATTCCTCTTTCACAAATATTTTTTCCAGGTTGAACACTCTTGAGACTAGTATTGCTATCACACGCTTAGGGCTTACCATGATTATGTTCCCATAAATTCTGAGCCTTCAAAGTGGTTTCCCACAATCAAAGTCTCTATAAATACTACACTTTTTTATGCTCGCTGTGATATCATGTCTGAATTTTGCCTCATGCCTAAAGATATTTATGATTCCTTGAGTCTTTGGGAGCTTACTGAAGGAGAGGAAATCTCTCTTACCAACAATGCCACTATATTGCCTATTGGAATAGCTAAAGGTGTGTTTACAAAAAGCTTAGGGAAAATGGTGTCTACTGACTATCTTGTTATTGAATGTGTAGGCAAAGGACAGATATCACTTGGAAGATCCCTACTGAAGCACCTTGGAGCGGTAATATATGTGGGAAAAGGCATTATGCACTTTGCTCCTCTGGTAAGCAATCATATCTTCCCTAAAGAGAAAAATAAAGGTAATAAAGGAAGGAACAAGAGGGGCAATTCTTCATTTGAAAATACTTGATTCTTCTTGCTTCTTGTGCCTAACTTAAAGGCGTTAAAGAAAAGTACTTGTTGGGAGATAACCCAAGAGTTTTTTTGAGTCTTGTAAGTTATTACTTCAGTAATTACCTCTCCTTATCCTTTTTGTTTGCTTTTTGTGCCAAGAATGACCTCTAATGAGAGGGAAGTAAGATTTGGGGAGTTGCTGTCCCGAAACAGATATCTGTCCTCCACCAAAAACATCCGTGAGGAGTCTATATAACTCGGATTGAGCTCACAATTTACGAATAAATCCCCCATTATGTTAGCTAACTTTCGTTAGATCAACACTTTTTGATTTGAGCAACAGAAGATATTCGAAAAAATCGGTTTCTACCTGCTGGTCTGTTTTGACAGATTTCTGTCATTATTTGCATTTGCTTCTTATTGATTCCTTTTTGAGTTCTCTTTAGGTGAATTGAGATTTTTGAAGGAGTTACTATAGTAGCTTGTGTTTTTTAGTGAAAAGCCTTGTTGTTCCAAAGCTTTGCCAGAGGTCTAATATCTTTTGAATACACTAATGTTGCTAATGAAGATTGTGTAAAGTTTTGTATGAAGGAAAAATTTCAGGTGTAAAGAGAGAATGATGCAATAAGATGAAGAATGAACAAAAGATTAAGCTTGGGGATGCCACCATGGTGTCACCCCAAGAAATATCCAAGAGGTACAAGCGTCAAAGCTTGGGGATGCCCAAGGCATCCCCTTCTTCATCAATAAAAAGCTCAGGTCTGTCTAGACACTTTGTTTTTATTGTTTCATGCACAGTTGTGTTGTTCTTGGAGTGTCTTAGTTTTTGCTTGCTTTGCTTAGTTTGTTTAGTTTGCTTGAATAAAGTAGTTTGGACCCCCGTTCTCGCTGTGTTGTTTTGCAAATAAGTTGCTTGGTGTTGGAAAGGAGTAGTAAGTTCTTGCTTGTAAGTGCAAGAGGAGTTTGCATTGACTGTGACTTAGACTTTAGCATGACATGCTATGTTTTTTTTTGTCATTATGCTTAGTGATTGTTTATGTAGAATGTCTTGTTCCAAACAATTGGGATTGCTTAGTGTACCTTGAAGAAATTATGCGATGTTTTAGCATGCAAAAGCATAGTATTGTGGTATTCTCCTTTGATGCTTTGCTTGGGTTGACTTGGCACATGCTCACACCATGTTATGACTATGACAAGTCAGCATTAGCCCCTATGATCATTTAGTCCTTGACTTGTAGTACCACTCTTTGCTTTGATTAGTATGTTGTTGCACTGTATGATTATGGCCATTATTGCTCTCTTAGTTGGTTGCTCCCAGTCTTTTGCTAGCCTCCATTTGTATGAATAAGCTCTACTCATGCTTCCAACTCCCAAGAAACCAAGTTATTCCAAAGTGTCCACTATAAACTCCCTATGCATGGTGTGTTACACCATTCCAAGTATATTCTTGTTTTCAACTATCTTCCAATTAAAAACTATTTTGTTATGTGAAAACTTAGTGATTAAATCCCTCACGAACTTGATGGAACACTTTATATTCTTTGCGCCTAATAAACTTGAACCATTGTGAAAACTTTGTTGTATATGCTTGCACTTATAAGTTGGAATTAGCAGAACCGTGCTGTCACGGGGAACGTTTTCAACATTGCACATGTACTTTGTACTCAGTTGATATCATGCTCTTTTGTCTATGGATGTCACCGGTGTGAAATAAAAAGGGAACTTGTAAGTCCATGGAGTTTGTATCCTGTGTTAGAGAAACGCCTGGGCCGCTAGCCTAAGCCATGCCTATCATGGTGGAAACTTGCAGCATCACCATAATGAGCTATCTATGAAGCATCCTCAATAAAAAGCTATGCATATGGTAAATAAAAAGATTGCTGAGATGCTTATTGTCTGGTTGCCTTGTCATTTTGGTTATGGGAAAGCTCCTATACCATGTTCAAGGGGTACCCCGTTGGCGGTTCTCAATGATATGCAAATACTTACAATGACAAGAACTTACCTGGACCCAAAGTTGAGTATGCATGAGGTGTGGCCCTCGTATTCAAGGGACTTGAGATTGCCAACTTATACTTCGTCAAGCATATACTCCAGCTTTTCCACTTTAACCTTAACCACTTCAAGATGCTTATGATAGGGCAATGAGGGCTGAAATCTAACAAGTATCATAATTTTTGGAAGCTCTTTTTGAAACTTGTAATCACTGCTTCCTTTACAAAAAGGTCTTTCTTCCACCATTATTGAGTCTCCACCTTCTACCTTTAGGCACCATTAAGAGAGCATAGTTGTCATTTTGTGTGCATTGTTCCAAAGCTTATTAATTGATGCATATTGTGTTATTACTTTCTCTTGTGCTACTTGTTTCTAGTCACCCTTGGGAACTTTGCAGGTGTCCCATGCATTATATATCTACTATATGAGGGACAAGCTAATTGCCACTATGCTATGTTTTCTGCATGTGAAATAAACAAACATTTTCAATGCATGTTATTCATGATCTTTGTTTGTAGATTTCCATGTTGCATGCATAATTACTATGTACTATTGTTATAACTCCATCTTTTATGCACATGTTTAGAGTTCTTTGATCCCAGCTTTCAAATGGTTGGATCTTTATTGTGAGGGTGCATGTCACCTATAAATTATTCTTTTTATCACTTACCTACTTGAGGACGAGCAGGAGTTAAGCTTGGGGATGTTGATACGTTGGAAACGTATCTATAATTTTTTTATGCTCCATGCTTGTTTTGTATCACTTTAACCTTAACCACTTCAAGATGCTTATGATAGGGCAATGAGGGCTGAAAGCTAACAAGTATCATAATTTTTGGAAGCTCTTTTTGAAACATGTAATCCCTGATTCCTTTGCAAAAGGCCTTTCTTCCACAATTATTTGAGTCTCCGCCATCTACCTTTAGGCACCATTAAGAGAGCATAGTTGTGATTCTGTGTGCAGTGTTCCAAAGCTTATTAATTGATGCATATTGTGATATTACTGTTCTTGTGCTATTTGTTTCTAGTCACCTTGTGAACTTTGAAGGTGTCCTATGCATCTATACTGCTACCCCTATGAGGGACAAGCTGATTGCCACTATGCTATGTTTTCTGTATGTGAATCAAACAAACATTTTTCAATGCATGTTATTCATGATCTTTGTTTGTAGTTTGTCATGTTGCATGCATAGTTACTATGTCCTATTGTTATAACTCCATATTTCATGCACATGTTTAGAGTTCTTTGATCCCAGCTTTCAATGCTTGCAAATGGTTTGATATTTATTGTGAGGGTGCATGTCACCTCAAAAATTATTCTGTTTATCACTTACCTACTCGAGGACGAGCAGGAGTTAAGCTTGGGGATGTTGATACGTTGGAAACGTATCTATAATTGTTTATGCTCCATGCTTGTTTTGTATCTACTTTGCTTTACTTGTCTACACTTTGAGATGCTTTTTACATGTTTTCTGGTACTAACCCTCCATGAAACCGTCTGTATCCGCTGCCACCATCGTCCCTAGATCGGGAGGGATCTGAAGTTCTTCCTGGCACCCTGCCGGAGGGAAGATCATCCCGGAGGCCTTCTCTCCGGTATGATGCGTGATTAGTTCCACCTTGGACTATGGGACCATGTAGTAGCTAGATGGTTGTATCTCCTCCTTTGTGCTTTCATGTATAGATCTTATGAGCTCCGTTCATGATCAAGATCTAATCTATTTGTAATCATGCATATTGTGTTTGCGGGGATCCGATGGATATTGAGATTATTATGTTGGTTTGATTAATGGTTTTGCCTTTATGATTCTATCATGTCTGTGTTGTTTGTGATCTTGCATGATGTCTATTGTTAGTAGCTATCTTGGCCAAGTAGTTGCTATTGACTCCAAGAGGGGGTATTTATGCTTGATAGTGGGTTCACGCCTCTAGTTTCCAAGGGAAGTGACAGAAATCTCTTCGGTTGTAGATGTGTTGTTGCCACTAGGGAGAAAACAACGGTCTCTTGTTCATGGAACATGTGGACTGTTTACCTTACACACTTTGCTTAAAGGAGTTGTCTATTGCTTGCAACTTAATACTAGAGGGGGTTCGGATGATAACCTGAAGGTGGACTTCTAGTCATATATGCAGTTGGATGGCGGTCTATGTATCATGTTGTATTGCCCAATCGAATCTCATATGATCTTTCTGACTAGTAATTGCATTGTTATGCCTTGCTCAGTTCCTGTCAATTGACCTGCTGTAATTTGTTTACCCTTCATGCCATGTTTATCTAAGGAGAGCACCTCTAGTGAACTATGGACCTCGGTCCAATATTTACCATTGATACATCTTCCACTGTTACTTGTTTACTTACTGCAAACCATTACCTTCCACACCATACGTTTAATCCTTTGTTACAGCAAAATGGTGAGCTTGACAACCTCACTGATTCGTTGGGGCAAAGTCTTGAGTTTGTGTTGTGCAGGTCTCCGCGTTGCTTGAAACACCCATGTGACGTTTCCTTCCTCCTACTGGTTTGATAACCTCAGTTTCTTACTGAGGGAAAACTTGTTGCTGTGCTGCTTAACACCTTGCTCTTGGGGTTCCCAACAGGCTCACATAAGCTGTGCAGTCCATCAGTCACTGTCACTCTTAGCTTAGTCCTTAGGAGGAATCGGATCTATCCTAGGATTAACGCTAGTGAGTCCGTCAAACGCTGGGCCAGAACTTTCTTCTACATAAGGATATTCCGGCTCCGGTTAAGGCGGAAGGTCTTCCGGCGTTCGCCAATGGCGCCGCTCCCCACCAAGATTCATGGGTCACGGAGGCGCGGGAGTTGTCGGATATTTTGATCCTGGCCAAGAGGCGGATCGAGTTTCTGATGAAGCATGAGGGGCTTCATGGATCCGACTTGATCCACTACTGGCTAGAGCGCCGAATTCAGCCTCTCCAGCACCACGGAGACCGCCTCATGCACCAAATCATCGGCGACAAAAAAGACAGCATGAAGGTCAGCCCGAACCGACTCTCGCCGAAGGACTACAGGACCCTCATGCAATATTTGGTCAAGGAAAGGGTGGAACGAAAAGTTCCGGAAGTTTCCATGAAGATGTATACATCCAGCCGTTCTCTGACTCCGGTAAATATTTCGACTCTGCTTTTGTGTTTCATCGTTTTCTTTGGTTCTTTCTCCGACTCTATTTTCATTGATGCTTTTCCGATTCTGTCAGCTCAAAAAACTCTCTGAGTTCGAGCTAGCTCCCCTAGAGGGCTATGCTTCAGACGATCCGGAGGCGACGGAGGATGATGAGGTGCAAGAAGTTGCCACCTCCGCCTCTAAGAAGCGTAAGGCGAAGGAAGTTGTCGCTATTGGTAGCCAAGTGCTACCAATAGTTAAAAAGTAAGCATCTCACCTTTTGTTTTTAGTACTCTTGTACCTTTGTTATCTTTCCAGAGCCCATCTAATATTTAGGAATTTCGTGTTCTAGAGTCAAATCATCGTTGAAGAGCAAGATTAAGCCGGAAAGCAAGACGGGCAAGCAGATGCGCCAGCAGAAGCTTGTCATTTCTCTAGTCGTGCCTCCGTCGACCCCATCCACTACTCCATCAGTGTAGGGAGCTTCTGCTTCCCCTGACGCTGGCAAGGTCTCGAAAGCCCTGGTCACCGTTGATGACCAGGAAACTGATAAGGGTGAACTCGTAAATGGTAATGATCCCATGGTAATGACCACAGGTACCGTGGCTAAGGTGGTTGACTCTGCTGTTCCTGGCCTCAAGAGGAAGGAGAAAGAAGAGATCCTCAAACTGGCCCAGCCCAGTCTTGAGAAACAAATCTTGACCCTAGAAGCAGCGAGCCAAGAGGAGGAAGATGTCAAGCTGGTTAGCCTCCTGGACCAAATTTTGGTCCGGGATGCTAAAATCGCATCTGGCGAACTTCCAGCGACAGATGTTCCGTCCCTCACCCTTACCGAGAAGGTGTTTCACATCACCAAGCTCGGATTCTAAAAGTTGCACCTAGAACACATTATAAGTTTCCGATTCTTATTTGCATTTATTGTCATATCCTCTAGCCCCCAAGCATAAAGTCGGATAAACATCATTGGATCCGGGTTGATGCTTTTAGGTTGCAAAAGAACGATGTAGTGTAGCCCCCAAGGCTCATGCTGCAATTTTACTTAGTTAAATTTGCAGCCCGGGTCTTAGTAGCCGTCTGACGGTATTCCGTCTCTAAACTTACAGAAAATTGCATCTTCTAACCAGGAATTGCTCAAGAATATTTCCAACAAGCGCAAAGAAATCAAAGCTTTGCACTTTGAAAATTCAAAGTTAAAAGTTGAAAAAGATGAAGCGGAAGGTAAAGTTTTCCGGCTTCCTCTTGGTCAGTTAAATGTTTTTGTCATAGTCAGATGTGCTTTATCCGACTGATATTTTTGTCTTTGCAGAATTGTTGTGCCAATCCAGCAAGATGGTGGAGCAGGTCGAAAACTTCAAAGTCTTGGAGGCAGAGAATACTGAACTCCGAGAAAAGCTTGAGACCCTAATTGTGGAGTCGGAGAAATCGGTAGCTGCAGTTTTGGAATCAAGCAACCACGAGGCCGTGAGGCTCGAGAAGCTCCTAGACCTCCTAGATAAACAACTTGCTGATCTCAAGAAGGAGTTTGATATTCAGAAGGATCTTGCCCATGCCTCAGCAAGTGAACTAGACAGCCTCCGCAAGGATCATGCTGAATGGAATCACTCTATGCTTGGTAATATTTTTGAATCCGTTCTTTGTATTGTTCATTTTTCGACTTTCATTTTAGTTGGAATTTTTACTTTTGGTTCTTCCCCAGCCCCCTTGAATCTTTCCGACTCTTCCACTTCTGAACCTCGCCTCGAGCGCATTAAGCTTGTCGGAGATGTCTTGTTCGACTTCCGCCAAACTCTAGAAGAGGCTGGCGAAACCGTCAAGCTTTCTGATTTGCACAAAATGTTAGTGCACAAGGTGAGGGACAAAGTGAAGGAGATTCCGAAGTTGATTGAGGACTGGAAGATCTCCTACGCTCGGACTGCTACGCAAACAACCCTGACCATGGTGATGAGCCACCATAGCGAGATGGAAATCTGGCACGTCACCAAGGGCATTGCCGAGGAGGAGGATGAGGGTAACCCGCAAGATATCAAGGCCATCCAAGAATCTTGTGCAGGTTACGCTTGTCGGGTGGCGGAGATGACCAACTATACGACACCATTCTTCGAATCCTTCGTCGCGCCTCCTTCGCCTCAAGAGCCAGAAATCAGCAACGCTTCCAAGTCTGAGATCGAGGGCGACACTACTGATGAATCCAGTGCTCCACCTTCTTCATCACCACCGCCTGCAGCATAAACATTTTTCTATGCATTATCTAAAGCTTATGGCAATGTAATGATGGCTACAATATTTATTTTGTGCTGGTCTATAAAAATTGATGCTTTTACTATCTTAGCACTTTTGTTTATATATTTTTATGCTTTGTGCTTGAAAATTTCTGAAGCGCTGCTTTTTTGTTTATGCCTATACTTACCGGTTTATCTGTCTCTCTGCCCCGTCCCTTTCATGGGTCGGCCAACCTTTATCACGAAAACTTTGCCGAGCAATGGAGCGCAATTGCTAAACCAGTTTAAACTCGGAAACAAAGCTGGCCTCCAGTACCAACAACTCATTACTCGGAAAATACCCGCGTCTAAGCAATTAGATAAAGAATCAAAGTATAGATAATAATTTAAATTTTGTACCCTAAGGTAACATTTTTTAGTTTGTTCAAAAATCATAACCAAAACAAACATGAGTATAAAGTACTTTCAAGTATTCCGGGATTTTTGAAAAAATTACATGCTCTTTTGGAAATAAGATGGCAAAAACGTCTCAAAAATAACAATATGAGGGAACCAATACTTTATTTTACTTTGAACATGTACACATATGATTACAAGGAAATATAACTAAGAATAGAAGGGATGTAGCTGTGCAATATTCCATGGACGGTCTATTCCATCCGGGTCTATACTACCACCAACTCTGTTCCTTTTCCGAGTATCAGGTCTTTTCTTGATTGATCTCATGTCGGTTAAATAATATGACCCATTATGCAGATCTCTGCTAACCATAAAAGGTCCTTTCAAGTTTGTGCTTTTCTTTTTGCACAAGTCGGAGAACTAAATCGCCAGAACGGTTTTATACTCTCTGACTATGATACTTGCGTAACTTCTGCTGATAGGTTGTAGATCTCTGTTCAGCAACGACACGTACTTCTTCGATTATATCGAGATCGTCTTGTCGAGAAAATTCTGCATCTTCTTCAATATACGCTTTGACTCGTGGAGCCTGATATATTAGATCACTCGAAAGAACTGTTTCTGCACCGTAGACCAAGAATAAAGGGGTATAGCCGGTTGACCCGTTAGGAGTAGTACGCAAGCTCTATATCACAGACGGTAATTCTTCCGCCCAAGCCCCCGCAGCCCGACGAAGCGGTGCCTCGAGGCGAGGTCGGATTCCTTGTAGAATAAGGCCATTAGTTCTTTCGACTTGTCCATTGGCTTGTGGATGTCCGACTAATGCAATATCAAGTCGAATCCCTTGCTCTTCGTATAATTCGGCAAGTTCCCCCATGGAAAAGTTTCTCCCGTTGTCGGTAATTATACTGTGCGAATATCCAAATCTGATGATTACGTCCTCGACGAATCTTCTGGCTGTGGCTCCATCTCAACTTGTTACGGGTTTAACCTCAATCCATTTTGTGAATTTGTCCACCATCACTAGTAGGTGAGTAAATCCATATTTTGCCGTGCGAAACGGCCCTACCATATCAAGCCCCCAGACCGCGAACGGCCATGTAATTGGGATTATTCACAGCTGTTCAGCCGGAACGTGTGCCTGATGAGTGTACTTTTGGTAGCCCTTGCACGTTTTCACTAGTTTATTGGCATCTGCCTTGGCTATAAGCCAAAAGAATCGGTGTCGAAAAGCTTTTGCCACTAAGGATCTGGCTACAGCATGGTGACCACACTCGCCTTCGTGGATTTCTCTTAAGATTTCCACTCCTTCCGAAGAAATACATCTCTGAAACACGCCATAAACACTCTGCTTATAGAGCTTACCATTTATTATAGTGTATGCTTTTGCTCGTCGGACAATCTGCCGGCTCAAGACTTCGTCTTCGGGTAATTTTTCGTCTACCAGGAAATCCAGATAGGGTTTTGTCTAGCTGGAAATTACAGCCAGAACTGCTATTAAAGGTGAGTCGGATTTCGTCGGATAATCCTCATCAACTCCGACTAGGGAACCTTTAAATGCTCTAGAAAAGCTCCATCCGATACATGTTTCCGCGCAAAGCCTATTCTTGATAGGGCATCTGCTTCCTCATTTTCTGCTCGAGGGATGTGTTGAACCTCAAAACCCTCGAACGATTTGGATAATTCATCTACAACAGCTTTGTATGCTGCCATGTGTTTGTTTGTGTTACAAATGTCGGATACTTGCTGAGCAACTAAATCCGAGTCTCCGTAACAAATGAGTCTTGATATGCCAATGTTTTTGGCCATGCGTATTCCATGCAACAGTGCTTCGTACTCGGCAATATTATTGGTTGCCGTGAAGTGTATTTGCAAAACATAGAACAACTTATCTCCTTGGGGTGATTTGAGCACCATGCCAGCCCCCGAGCCTCCTCGTGCTTTTGAACCGTCAAAGTGAAGGGTCCAAAATTCCTAGTCTGGAGGGCCTATGTTTTCTACCGTTTCTGTCCAATCAACGACAAAGTCAGAGATAATTTGGGACTTGATTGCTGTACATGGTTTGTACTCAATATCGAAAGCTGCAAGCTCTATTCCCCACTTTGCAACACGTCCTGTGGGGTCGCGGTTGTTGATTATATCTCGCAGAGGAGCCGTGCTCACTACTGTGATTTTGTGCTCTTGAAAATAGTGACGTAACTTTCTGGATGCAAAGAACACTCCATAGGCTAGCTTTTGGTGATGTGGATACCATTGCTTTGATTCTGTCAGGACCTCACTTAGATAATAAGTTGGTCGCTGCACCTTATGCTCGTGGCCTTATTCCTCGCGCTCAACTACTGTTACCACGCTTATGACTTTGTTGGTTGCTGCGATGTAGAGTAATATAGGTTCTTGAGGTTCTGGCGCTACAAGAAATGGTGGATTTGAAAGTAGGTCTTTCCAACTTTGTAGGGCAGTCTCGGCCTCTGGAGTCCAGACAAATTTGTCGGTTTTCTTCAAGAGTTTTTATAAATGTGCAACTCTTTCACCGAGCCGGCTGACGAACCGACTCACCGCTGCGATGCAACCAGTGAGGCGTTGTACGTCCTTCAGGCGAGTCGGCCTGGTAATGTTTAATATAGCCTTAATTTTGTCCTGGTTCACCTCGATGCCTCGCTCAGAGACGATGAAACCTAACAATTTTCTGGCTAGAATTCCAAAACACTTTTTCGGATTTAGCATCATGTTGAATTTTTGTATACTAGCAAACGTTTCATCCAAGTCGAAATTAAAGTTTCCTTCTTTTTGGACATAACTGCTATGTCTTCTACATATACATGGACGTTGCATACGATTTGGTCGTTGAGACAACGTTCCATGGTACGTTGATATGTTGCTCCTGCGTTCTTTAAGCCAAAAGGCATAGTTTTGTAGCAGAAGGTTCCGAAAAGAGTGACGAAAGACATCTTGATTTGATCTGACTTTTTCATCGGTATTTGGTGATATCCGGAATATGCGTCGAGAAAAGAGAGTAATTCCGACCCTGCCGTGGAGTCGATAACTTGATCGATTCTTGGCAAAGGAAACAGATCTTTTGGGCATGCCTTGTTCAAAGCGGTATAATCAACACACATCCTTAAATCAATGGTGTCCTTTTTAGGGACGAGTACAGGATTTGCCACCCAATCTGTATGGATGACCTATGTTATGAAATCCGCTAGCTTTGAGCGGTCTAATTCCTTAGCTATTGCTTTGCGCTTTTCATCACCAAACCGTTGTAAGGACCGTTTGACGGGTTTAGCGTCTGGGTACACAATAAGAGAGTGCTCGGCGAGTTCCCTAGGTACTCCGATCATGTCAGATGGCTGCCATGCGAAGATATCACTATTAGCTTTGAGGAACTCGACGAGCGCGCTTTCCTATGCGTGGCCTAAGCCTACCCCTATGTTCGTTGTCTTGGAGGGATCATCTTCCTTCAGCGATGTCTTCTTCGTCTCTTCCGGCGCCTTAAAGTGCAAACTTGGCTTCAACACCTTGTTCTTCGTAGCGGGCATCTTGGACGAATTGATGGTATTCTTGATCTCCTGGTACTCCTGAGCGTGCAGCACGGCTTCGGCGAAGGTAGCAGATCCTTCGTCGCACTCTCGCGCCTTCCTCGGATTTCCTCATACGGTGATTACGCCCTTAGGACCTGGAAGTTTAATCATGTTGTAGATGTAACAGGGACGGGCCATAAACGCCCAGTAAGCCGGACGCCCGAAGATGGCGTGGTAAGCACTTTTGAACGGTACCACCTCGAAGGAGAGTGGCTCGGTCCGGTAATTTTCTCGGGTTCCGAATGTTACGTCCAGAGTGATCTCACCCAGAGAATTTGCCTGTCTCCCTAGTACAATGTTGTAGCACCCCGGGTAAATCCAGTACTAGAAAATCCCTGTGGTTTTTATTATATGCATCATCATGACATCATCATGCTATCTATATCTGACTAGTAATTGCTGCAACTATAACAGAATGAATAAAACTGCCAACTGTGTGAGTTCCTCGGTTGACTTCCTCGTTTGGTCTCGAGGGGGAAATACCAGGATGGGTATGCTTGGTGATAGTTTCAGGTTGGATCCGAATAGGTCTTTCTTATCCTTATCTGATAGCCGCCAGTTGTATTGAGTCTCTATAGGTTGTTTAGTGCATGCTGCGCTACCGCTTCAGTCCACCATACATATGTAGGCGAGGACCGCCGAATTCTAGTCTCGCCGTGTACTGGCCTCAGTACTGATCGCTCTCTTTTTCCTTTGCCCTTTGTCGGCACCCCTTTGTTTAAGCAGGTTTTGGGATCGACGTCGTTAGCAGGGTTACCCTTCCGTCTTGGCCTGGGCAGGGTTATGGACGCCATTGGTCATTCTTTCGGGCTCTTAGCTCAGTTTGCATCTTGTCCGTACTCAGACCCTGTATCGTTTTAAAGGTGATTTGGATCTTTGTATTGTATTTCTGTATTCTTGACTCTTTGAGTTATTGTTGTATAAAATCTGTTTTGTGGGTTCCATCGTGGACTATTGTGTAATGATATTACTTCGTTTTCCACCCGCACGCAAGTACCTGGTGGGCACCTCTGAATCGTTTCTATGCTGTTATGGGGTAACCCCTTGGGGTGGCCCGATCTTTCACGAATCTCCGCGGGAATCGAGGGGAAAGCGGTCAAAGGGGGAAAGGGGATGAAATCCACGAACACACGCACACGTAGAACCTGATGAACTCACGCACACAAATCATGATACACGCCGATAACTCACGCCGGTGGCAACCGGTCCAACATAATCTCTAGGATCGGTGTTGGGCGAAGCTCTCTCTCCACGACCAACAACGGGGGACGAGGTGCTTGGTGAGATCTTGACGACTTCGGGGCGAGAAACCAAGAACCCAAGGCCTTGTACAACTTGAACGCACTAGGCAAGATCCAAGAGGTGGTGGATAATAGGGTGCCCCTTGGTAGGAGCATGAGACCAATAGATGAAAGATCCTCAAAGGGGTGTCCTCAATCTATTATTATCCAAGTCTAGGGTTTACAATAGAGGGTGGGGCTATTTATAGGCCAGCCACAAACACAGGGGTAGTTTAGGAACGAAATGGGGAAATATTGAGAGGGGTACAGGGCACTGGGCCGAGTGGAAGTGTTCAGGTCCAGGCTCGCCCGGTAGTACCAGCTGGCGACCGGTAGTACCGCTCAGGGGCCGGTAGTACCGCTTGCAGTCCTGGGGCTTCGGTTGGCGTCGTCAGTACTGAGCGGTAGTAGGGGGCGGTAGTACCGCTGACCGGTAGTACCGGTTCCAGCTCCAGTAGTACCGCTGGCGTCTGGGGCGTGGAGGGGTTCCTCCTGGAGCGTCCGGTAGCAGGGTCCGGTAGTACCGCTTGCACCGGTAGTACCGGTCGCCTGATTCGGTAGTACCGCTGGCGTCTGAGTGCGGTTGGTCCCTTTCGCTGTGGTTCCTCCATTCCATGGGTCCTTCTCTTCATACCTGATGATGCACAGGGTATGCGTATGAAGTAGCAAGCCATCTAAGGGTGTATCAAAGTCACACAAGGAAAGGAGCGAGTTAACCTTGGCTTGTAGGAGCTTAGTTAGGGCGCGAGTCATTGGTCCACTAGGAGGGCTAGGTGTTGTAGATGGAGGTCCGTCCGTAGGACGGGCTGCATCAGCTCCCCCCTTGGGGAAGAGTCGTCCTCGACTCTTCAACCTTCTCAACTGTATCTTCTCCATGGTAGGGTGAGAGGTCCTTGACATTGAACGTCGAGCTCACAAGATACTTGGATGTTGGGATATCGATGATGTAGGCGTTGTTGTTGATCCTCTTTAGCACTTTGAACGGCCCATCACCTCTTGGCTTTAGTTTGGAGTCGCGGTCCTTGGGGAAGCGGTCTTTACTCAAGTGTATCCACACAAGGTCGCCTTCTTCGAAGATCATCTCTTTCTTGGTCTTGTTTAGCCTTGATGCTTGGCGAAGGAATTGTTGCTCAATCGTAGATCTTGTGTCTTCATGGAGTTTCTTCATTGTTTGGGCACGCTTGTCAACGTCCATGTTGGTACGGTTATGTAGCGGAAGTGGAAGGATGTCGAGCGCGGTGAGAGGCTCGAAACCATAGACGATCATGAATGGGCTTCTCATGGTGGTGGAGTGCTTATCACGGTTGTAGGCAAACTCGGCGTGTGGAATGCATTCCTCCCAGTCTTTAAGGTTCTTCTTTATCAACACACGGAGGAGTGTGCCAAGGCTTCGATTCACGACCTCGGTTTGTCCATCGGTTTGAGGATGCGAGGTAGACGAGAAGAGGAGCTTGATGCTGAGCTTGTCCATGAGAGTCTTCCAGAAGTAGCTCATGAATTTAACGTCGCGGTCAGAGACGATTGTTCGTGGTACACCGTGTAGTCGAATAATTTCCCTGAAAAACAAACTTGCTACATGTGAAGCATCATCGGTCTTATGGCACGGAATGAAGTGTGCCATTTTGGAAAAACGATCCACTACCACAAATATAGAATCATGTCCATGTTTAGATCTAGGCAATCCTAACACGAAGTCCATGCTAATGTCCGACCAAGGCGCATGAGGAATAGGTAATGGCATATAAAGACCAAAGGGGTTAGACTTAGACTTAGCTTGTATACATGTAGTGCATCGTTGGACGTGGTGCTCGATGTCGCGCTTCATCTTTGGCCAAAAGTAGTGAGTGGATAGCATGGCATATGTCTTGTCACGGCCAAAGTGACCCATAAGGCCTCCACCATGGGCCTCTTGAAGAAGCAAAATTTGGAGAGACGACTTCGGAATGTAAAGCTTGTTTTGTTTGAAAAGAAAACCCTTATGCAAATAGAAATCATCAATCCCTTTGTCTATTGAACATCTTGCAAAAATTGGTCCAAAGAAAGGGTCGGACGCGTACAAAGATTTGATGTCATCAAGACCCAGGACATTTACTTCGAGTCGCGTAAGAAGGTTTGTGTTTTTGCGAGACAAAGCGTCCGCTACCACATTTTCTTTGCCCTTCTTGTACTTGACAATGTAAGGAAAAGATTCCATAAACTCAACCCATTTGGCGTGCCTTTTACTCAAATTGGCTTGGCCCTTAAGATATTTCAACGACTCATGGTCGGAATGGATTATAAATTCTTTGGGCCAAAGGTAGTGTTGCCACACTTGAAGGACACGAACCAAGGCAAAAAGCTCTTTGTCATAAATGGGATAGTTAAGGCGTGCGCCGTCAAGTTTCTCACTATGGTATGCAATAGGACGCCCATTTTGCATAAGGACGCCTCCAATGCCAATTCCACTAGCGTCACATTCAATCTCAAAGGTTTTTGTGAAATCCGGTAATGCAAGAAGTGGTGCTTCGGTGGGCCTCTTTTTGAGCTCATCAAAAGCCTTTTGTTGTGCTTTTCCCCAAACGAACGTGACATTTTTCTTGGTCAATTCGTTGAGGGGGCAAGCAATGGTGGAAAAGTCTTTCACAAAGCGACGGTAAAAGCCAGCCAACCCATGAAAACTACGAAGTTCACTAACATTGGTTGGTATGGGCCAATCTCGTATGTCCTTAACTTTTGAGACATCAACTTCAATGCCATTAGAAGACACAACAAAACCAAGGAAAATGAGTTTGTCTTTTGCAAAAGTGCACTTTGGGAGATTAGCATAAAGCTTTTCATGACGAAGGATTTGAAGGACCTCCTTAACATGAGTAACATGCTCCTCTAGTGACTTGCTATAGACAAGGATGTCATCAAAGTAAACAACGACACTCTTCCCAATGAGAGATCTCAAAATATGGTTCATGAGGTGCATGAAGGTAGATGGAGCATTTGATAAGCCAAAAGGCATAACCAACCATTCATAGAGACCAAGCTTGGTCTTGAAGGCGGTTTTCCACTCATCACCTTCGGCCATGCGAATTTGATGGTAACCACTACGAAGATCAATTTTCGAAAATATAGTGGCTCCACATAACTCATCAAGCATGTCATCAAGACGCGGGTATAGGATGTCAATAACGCACGGTGATAGCATTGATTGGACGGCAGTCCATGCATAACCGCAACGTATCATCCATTTTCGGAACTAGGATCACGGGGACCGCGCTTGGGCTAGTGCTTACTTGGATCAAACCTTTGGAGACAAGTTGGTTGATTTATCGTTCTATCTCCTTTGTCTCCTCCGGGTTCGTGCGATACGCGGCGCGGTTTGGAAGTGGGGTGCCGGGTATAAGGTCGATGCGGTGCTCGATTCCACGAAGAGGAGGTAGTCCATGAGGAAGCTCTTCGGGAAATACATCTTGGAATTCCTGCAAAATAGCCATCAAATAAGGAGGAACATTTTTCAAGTCATTAGTACCTTGCGCTAGTCCCTTGCATATAAGGACATAGTGCAAGATGGATGGGTTGTTCCGCACTTCTCTCATCTCACTTTTGGTGGCAAGAAGAACACTCTTAGTTTTTCCACTCGAGTTTGGCCTGTGGCACTCACTCACTATAGTGTGGTTCTCTCGCTCACCACTCTTCTCACAAGATGGTTTTGTGTATTGCGCCCTCGCTAAAGTCTTTGCATTGTCCGCAATTATTTGGCTAGGAGTCATTGGTTGCAACACACAAGTTTTTTCAAGCCATTTGAAGGTATAAGTGTTTGAGTGACCATCATGCAAAGCACGCTTGTCATATTGCCACGGCCTTCCTAGCAATATATGGCAAACCGTCATTGGGACCACGTCACATTCCACCATGTCCTTGTATGGTCCAATTGAGAACGTTACCGAGACGGTGTGCTTGATCTTGACGGATCCTTGGTCACTTAGCCATTGTATATGGTAGGGGTGTTTATGCGGATGGAGGGTGAGGTTGAGTTTCTCACACAATTCCGTGCTTGCGAGATTGTGGCAACTTCCTCCATCGATGACAACTTTGATGGACTTCCCATTGATACCGGCACGAGTTTGGAAGATGTTTGATCGTTGGTCTTCATTCTCAGTGACTTGAGTACTTAAGACCCTTGTGACCACAAGCGATGGACTAGCGTCATGCTCACACACAAGTAGTTCTTGGTCCTCTTCCAAATGTTGCCTTGCCAATGCTTCCTTTACCCTTGCATCAAACTCATCTTCACTCAAGTATTCTTCGTCGCCATTTTCATGGATGAACTATAGGGTTCGCAGCATAGAAAACAAAAAATTTCCTATGATGGGAACATCTATGTACCAAGATCTATCTACTAGATACAAGCAACAGGTGGATATACATCCATAGAATACATACCCTCGAAGACCGAATAGCGTTAACAAGGTTGTACTCGTGGATGATGTAGACGAACGCTTGCCGATCTCAAGATCGTGATGAAGTCCATCTGGTCCAGCCGGTCCAGCACGATCAAGTCCAGCACCTCAAAGCAGTGGTGCATCCGTGATCGCACACACGTACGGATACCCCGACAACCTCCGCGCCCTCGCTCCAGCGAAGCAGCGGAAGCAACAAATCCTTCCAGAAAAAGCCACCGGGAACATGTATCTCGCTGATCCGAGACCATGGGGAAATTCTAAAGGGGGGAGAGAGATCCTTCGCGAGGAGGTGTGCTTTGAGAGGATGAGAGGGGGGCCTTTTATAGGGGAGAGGGGGGGCAACCAAGGGGCATGGCGCCCAGCCATGGGGGCTGCCCCCACCTCTTCCACATTCATGTGGGTGGAGCTCCCACTCAAAATGAAAAGCCTCCACTCCCATTAAAAAGCCTCCACTCAAAAATCCACTCACATGCATTAAATTTCCACCAAATTTAATGCAAGCTCTCATTTAAATAAAACTCTTTTATTTATTTATTCAGAATTTTGTTAATTACTTGAATTAACAAATATTCACATAAAACCCCTTACAACATTTCAATTTCACATGCAGAACCAGTTTCAGCAATTTCAACCGAAACAGTTTCGGTGTCTAGTGAAATAAATTCCTGCGCTTTCCTTTTTCTTTCTCTGGCATATCATTTGCTCCGAATGGTGTCGGTATCCCTTAAGTGTGTCACCCTATGGTTCGCTAATAATGCAGACATGATCGAGACCCCTCTCCGATTAATAATCAGCAGCGGGACCTGGAGATCCGTACTGACTCCCACACATTCAACGATGACTTTTGTGATCGTGTGAACCTTTTACGCTAGTATCTTAATCCCTTTGTTTCACGATATATTACATGTCCGAGATTCGATCATCGGTATCTCCATACCTAGTTTGATCTCGTTACCGACATGCACTCTTTTCTCGTTCCCGTGATATAACATTCTAGTGATCAAATCACTTGCTTGCAAGCTAATCAATGTGATATCACCGAGAGGGCCCAGAGCATATCTATCCGTCATCGGGATGAACAAATTCCACTCTCGATCCATGGGTCTCAACATAACACTTTAGTAGTTCTAAAGCCATCTTTATAATCATCCAGTTATGGTGTGACGTTTGATGTTATCAAGAAACTCTTCCGGTGTTAGTGATTGACATGATCTCATGGTCTAAGGATTAGGATCACTTCGTAAGTTGTTATAGCAATATAAACTCAATGAGTTTGATCGTAATGCTATACTTCGGATGAATGTTCATCACATCATTACACTAATGTTGTGACCTCGTTATTAACAACATCCAATGTCCATGATCAGGAAACTTTGATCATCTTGTTAATCAACGAGCTAGTTTATAAGAGAGGCATAACTAGGAACTTCCTTTTTGTTTATTAAACACACATGTATTAACGTTTCCGTATTAATACAATTATAGCATGCAAAATAAACATTTATCATAAATAAGGAATACGATAATAACCACTTTATTATTGCCTCTCGGGCATATTCCCTTCAGTCTCCCACTTGCACTAGAGAAAATAATCTAGTTTGAAAACTTTGCATATTTTGAACACATATGGCTTTCTGGTGTTCCATATACGCAACTGCAAGTGGTTAACATAATCTACGGATCTGACACTTTCAGGTCCGTGTGTATTTACATGTCTTTGCGTCTCCACGCATCACTCATTCTCCAATGAGATGGCATTGTATAAATTTGGTCTTTTGGTGAGACCTTTAGTTCCTTGGGGTTAAAACATGTCGATACTATTGTCACACAATATATATTTAGTGTTAGCCCATTGCGAACCACACCTTAGTTTGATAACAAACTACTTGACACAAATTCCCTCCTTTGCTGCTACTATAGCAGTCATATACTTAGCCTTTTGTTGTAGTATTCGTCACAATGTCTTAACTTTGGATTTCATCCAAATCCATCATGGAAACTTTCTTTCCATTTCATTGTGCCACCCATAGTTTAAATTGAGATAAACTTAATTTGTATCTTGTGACAAACCTAGAATCAATGTAACGCTTTACAATGAACTATTTGTAATTGTTTGTCACCTCTACATAAATATATTCTTAGATCTTTCAAAAAGATCATAAGAATATCCTCACTATCGTCCAATGATCATTTTATGATTCATTCTGGTATATGCTCATAACACTTAGAGCATCGGACATATCTGGATGTGTACATATCATGGTATGATTGATCAAAACATTCTCGTGATTTCACTCATCAAGTGTCAAAGCACTTGAATCTTGTTTCACTTATCAAGTGTCCATACACTTGAATCTTGATTCAATTCCTTTTCCATGCGACAAGAACCGTTTCTTGTTGTTTCTATATTGAACTCCTTCAATATCTCATATATGTATGTTTGGCACAACCATATTATCGTCACAGTCTATCCACTATAGACATTCACGCTAAATATTTGGGTTTTGCCTAAGTATTTCATCGAAATGAAATTCTTAACCTTTTTCAATAAAAGATACATCATTTCTAATCAACAAGATGTCATCCACATAATGTATTAGAAATGTGTCTCAGCGCTCCCACTTAATTTCTTGCAAATGCAAGCATCTTCATCGTCTCCGGATGAAAACTCCTTTTCATCACGGTGAAGATTCCAACTCCGCGATGCTTACTTCAACCATTGAAGTTTGCATACCCCTTTTAGCATCCTTTGAATTAACAAAACCCTTTGGATCGTGTCATGTACACGTCCTACGTAACCATTCTATTAAAAGAACTTTGTTTTGTTTATTCATCTACCATATACCAAATTATATGTAGTGGTTGCTACTTTAATCCGTCCAGACTAAATATCGCTATGAAAGATCAAATCTTATCATAGTCAACTCCTTGAACATTGTCGTAAAATACTTTACGACATGTCGACTATTTCATAGATGTGAAACATTCATGTCTGTTTCTTTTATAGATCCAAATACGACCGATAGGTTTTTACACCTTTCCGGAGGGTCTTCCAAGTTCAAAACTTGATTTCTCGTGTATGGAACTATCACGGATTTTATGGCTTCAAGCCATTTGACGGATTCAGGGCCCATCATCGCTTCTTTGCATATAGTCGGTTCATCATTGTCAAGCAATAATGATTTACTCTCAAATCTTAGTATTTGATTGTTTATCCGACCTACTTGGTTCAATAGGAACTTAGATCTCCGTGACCACAACCTTTGAGGCACATAAGCTATGAGCATTATGGCAGCCTCCGGAACAATTTCTGGTGCTGTGCAACTCAGCACATTTATCTAAGGTTCGTTAACCTTATCAAAGTTCTATTGTCCTCCCACTTAACTTTTGCAAAAAATTCCTTTTTCAAGAAACTTCACATTTCAAGCGACAAACCCTTTTGTCCTTGGTGTTATGGAGGAATACCAAATTGTTATTCGAAATAACCTACAAAGACATGCTTATCCGACTTCGGTTGTAAACATCTTACTTATGTTTAGCATACCAAAATATAAGAAATGACAACTTGGGTTTTACCCCAAACCATAACTCATATGGTGTCATTTCAATGGATCAAGATGGAGCTCTTTTCAGTGTAAAAGCGATAGTCTCTAAAGCTTTAATCTTTTTAAAACATAATGGCAGTTTTATGAATAACACCTTTGATCCAACCATGTCAAACAAGGTTTCATTACAAATCTCAAACACTCCATACTCCTATGGTGTTTAGGGAGATGTAGATCTAGGTGTTTTGCTAAACTTGCAACTCAAATAAATCCCTTTATGATAAAATCATAATTCATTTATTTTCTTGTTACACTTGTAACTCAAATAAATCCCTTATGATAAAATCATAAACCATTTATTTTCTTGTCACAATGATTTTCACTTCATCTTGAAAGTCTTTGAACGTTTTCAAATATTTCACACTTCTTTCTCATTAAGTGAACATTCACTCAAATTTCCGGAGAAAGCATATGAAGTTGAAACCCATCGCTTACGACTACACATAATGGACTACATACATCGATATGTATAAATTCCAATATTTTAGTCGTTCGTTCTTCTTTGTCCTTTGAACGAAGTTTTAATTATCCCGAGGAAAGTCTCACAAGCGTCACTTGATCAAATCAAAGACTTCAAAAATCCATGAAAATAGAGATTCTTCATGTTTTCTTTCCAATACAATTTAAAAAGCGATGTCACTTCGTAAGTGATATTTCAATCATTTGTCTTGCGACATTTTAGCATTAGGTTTTATGGATGTGATTTCTCCAACTAGATTTGTAAATCATCCATCTTATATGGAATACGGTAATTATTTGAACAACCTTTGTTCTCATAATATCTGATTAAAATAACAATTATTAAAACAAATCTTGAAGTCAAGCCTTGATGTCAACGAGAAATACAAACAACGGTTTGTTTGTTTTCGATGAACATCATCACATATTCTCTTGCTAGTTACTTAGGCCATTGTGGTTTATGAATTGCGTCGTTCCGTATGAAATTTCATACCAACCAATTCGGTATCCAATACCCAAGAACCACATTGTTTAACAAGCAAAGAATACAACCATAACATGCATATCATCCATATACCTAAATTGGATATTTCCAATCTTTTCTTTTCTGCCAAATATATTTTATAGATTCTCTTTCAGCATTTCCTTTTCCTTTTCCTTTTTAAAAGAATCTATCAACATCAAAAGGGGCGCCATATACATGACACATAGTCCAAAGCGTGTATATTCAAATAATAATACCTTTGGACTTGCACTTTGAAGTAGATCACCATCATCAAATGATCGGCGTTCTTTTAAAATCCATTCTTTAGTAATCTTATAGTGTAGTAAACACTTTACATACATCTTCTATTCATCCTTATCATGACGAATTTCATGATCAAGCTACTGTAGCTTATAAAGGCGAATCGTGAGTATAATATTACTTTCCAAAACCCTTTTGGATGATTAGGTTGTCTAGCATCTCCAACCTTCGTAAATTCTCATCCAATATGAGAACATATATTATACTCTATCATATTGCAACCAAAAAATTATTTCAGATATCGTTATATCTGCCACACATGATGGTTTCTGAAACAATTCTTTCAGCTCCTAGATAAACTTGATATTAAAACAATCAAGAATCATGGAGGCAAACATGATACTTAAGATACTAACACTGGAATTGTTACTCTCGATTTAATACCAACTATTAAATTTCACGGAGTAAATAGAGTTTTCTGAAAGTTTGCAGTATGACTTCAAACTTTAGATTGACACTCAACACAATATGATACCAGTTCGTAAAGTATATATCCAGAATTCTATAGTTCTATTATCTCAATTACAACTATGCATAAGGTGGTGAGCGAATGCCAATGACTACAACAAATTATGCAAATTCACTTTGATTTAATTTATGATAAATTGAGTTCTACTAATCCAAATTAGAAATGAACTCCCACTCAAAAATGACATCCCTCGTGTCTTTTCGGTGATTACATGAACCAAATCCACTACACCAAGTCCGATCATCACGTGAGTCGATGTAGCTTCAAAGGCGAGCATCAAATGGGCATCATATCTACTATATGACTCATGCTTAAACTTTCGGTCCGTGTTCCGAGACCATGTCTGTACATGCTAGGCTCGCCAAGTAAGAACCTTAGTATTCGCGTGTGTAACTGTCTTACACCCGAGATATGCTCGTGGATTCAAGTACACCCGATCATCACGTGATGCCTTGAAGCGACGAAACATTGTGTAAGGCATATGATCTCCATGAGGGATCATCTTATTATGCTAATAAAACGCCAAACAAGCAATATAAGATGCAATCAAAACATCACATGTTTATAAGTGAAATGATATGGTTCCCGCATATGATCTCCATCATGTGCACCGTGGTATGATCTCTATCATACCTTTATGTGTAAGGCCAAGGTCTATGGAACTTACACGCTATGTGTGTTGTAAGAGTATCATCTCATACTTCTACTTACAACATCACCATATCATAACACTAGCCCAGCAACAATCTAAACTAGACGCCTCTAATTTATCCATTGCAAGTTTTACGTGGCTTAGGGCTTTCGAAGATAGAACCGTTCTTACCTACGAACATGAACCACAACGAGGATAACCAAATTGTTGACAACTCGTTGCAAATTAGATATTGACTATAGTAGGAGAGACAGACACCCGCTAGCCACTTATGCAAACTAGTTGCATGTCAAGCGTGGAACACGTCTCATGTGCGAGGACATGTAAAGTTTGTCAGGGCCGCTTCATCCCACTATGCCACCAATATCCAAAGTACAACTAAGAAGCAATAAAATGATCATCATCGCCCACATACTCATATGTGTACTACCCGTGCAAAGTATCTACGCATAGATCCGGCTCTGATACCACTGTAGGGTTCGCAGCATAGCAAACAAAAAATTTCCTACGATGGGAACATCTATGTACCAAGATCTATCTACTAGATACAAGCAACAGGTGGATATACATCCATAGAATACATACCCTCGAAGACCGAATAGCGTTAACAAGGTTGTACTCGTGGATGATGTAGACGAACGCTTGCCGATCTCAAGATCGTGATGAAGTCCATCTGGTCCAGCCGGTCCAGCCGGTCCAGCACGATCAAGTCCAGCACCTCAAAGCAGTGGTGCATCCGTGATCGCACACACGTACGGATACCCCGACAACCTCCGCGCCCTCACTCCAGCGAAGCAGCGGAAGCAACAAATCCTTCCAGAAAAAGCCACCGGGAACATGTATCTCGCTGATCCGAGACCATGGGGAAATTCTAAAGGGGGGAGAGAGATCCTTCGCGAGGAGGTGTGCTTTGAGAGGAGGAGAGGGGGGCCTTTTATAGGGGATAGGAGGCAACCAAGGGGCATGGTGCCCAGCCATGGGGGCTGCCCCCACCTCTTCCACATTCATGTGGGTGGAGCTCCCACTCAAAATGAAAAGCCTCCACTCCCATTAAAAAGCCTCCACTCAAAAATCCACTCACATGCATTAAATTTCCACCAAATTTAATGCAAGCTCTCATTTAAATAAAACTCTTTTATTTATTTATTTATTTATTCAGAATTTTGTTAATTACTTGAATTAACAAACATTCACATAAAACCCCTTACAACATTTCAATTTCACATGCAGAACCAGTTTCAGCAATTTCAACCGAAACAGTTTCGGTGTCTAGTGAAATAAATTCCTGCGCTTTCCTTTTTCTTTCTCTGGCATATCATTTGCTCCGAATGGTGTCGGTATCCCTTAAGTGTGTCACCCTATGGTTCGCGAATAATGCAGACATGATCGAGACCCCTCTCCGATCAATAATCAGCAGCGGGACCTGGAGATCCGTACTGACTCCCACACATTCAACGATGACTTCTGTGATCGTGTGAACCTTGTACACTAGTATCTTAATCCCTTTGTTTCACGATATATTACATGTCCGAGATTCGATCATCGGTATCTCCATACCTAGTTTGATCTCGTTACCGACATGCACTCTTTTCTCATTCCCGTGATATAACATTCTAGTGATCAAATCACTTGCTTGCAAGCTAATCAATGTGATATCACCGAGAGGGCCCAGAGCATATCTATCTGCCATCGGGATGAACAAATTCCACTCTCGATCCATGGGTCTCAACATAACACTTTAGTAGTTCTGAATCCATCTTTATAATCACCCAGTTACGGTGTGACGTTTGATGTTATCAAGAAACTCTTCCGGTGTTAGTGATTGACATGATCTCATGGTCTAAGGATTAGGATCACTTCGTAAGTTGTTATAGCAATATAAACTCAATGAGTTTGATCGTAATGCTATACTTCGGATGAATGTTCATCACATCATTACACTAATGTTGTGACCTCGTTATTAACAACATCCAATGTCCATGATCAGGAAACTTTGATCATCTTGTTAATCAACGAGCTAGTTTATAAGAGAGGCATAACTAGGAACTTCCTTTTTGTTTATTAAACACACATGTATTAACGTTTCCGTATTAATACAATTATAGCATGCAAAATAAACATTTATCATAAATAAGGAATACGATAATAACCACTTTATTATTGTCTCTCGGGCATATTCCCTTCATGAACAAAACTTTCTTGTTCCCACACGCGGCCGACTTGTGTCCTTTGCCTCCACACTTGTAGCACTCACCATTGAATGGTTGATCATCCCTTGTGTATTTGCCACTTGGGGGCTGTTTTCCTTGAGGAAGTGTTGGCTGGAAGGGGAGCTTAGTGGTACTTGATGATCTTCCACTTGGTGTTGTTGGAATAGTGGTTGGTGCTTGCTTGTAGGTGAAGTACGTCTTTGGCTTGTTGTACTTGATGTCCTCTTGCACTTGACGCTCGGCCTTTGATGCGATGTGCACAAGCTCAACCATGTTGTTGTACTTTTGGAACTCGGTGATGCGCTTGATTGGATGGTTCAAGCCATTGAGGAAACGTGCCATTGTTTGTTCATCACGCTCTTCAATGTTGGCGCGTATCATGTTGAGCTCCATTTGCTTGAAGTACTCTTCCACAGTCTTTGTCCCTTGACTAAGCGATTGAAGCTTGTTGAAAAGGTCACGCGTGTAGTGCGAAGGAACAAAGCGGGATCTCATATGAGCCTTCATATCATGCCAAGTTGAGATTGGAGGCTCTTCTTTTGCTTCACAAGCGAGTTGGACTTGTTCCCACCAAAGGTTGGCATACTCATCAAACTCGAGGGATGCCATGGCCATCATCTTCTCATTGCTATAGTTGTGCATGCGGAAGATCTTGTCAACCTTGAGCTCCCATGAGAGGTATTCTTCGGGTTCATTGGAACCGGTGAACTTGGGCATGGTGAACTTGAGATTGCTGAAAGTTTCTTCTTCATTGTGGTTCCGGTGTCGACGGTTGCCATGATTTTGGCGGCCATCTTCATCATCCGAGCTCTCATGTCTTGCTTGGTGATGATGGCGTTGCTCTTGCGGTTGTTGCGGTGCCTCGTTTGGTGGTGGAACTTGGTTTTGACGACGAGCTTGGGGAGCTTGCTCGTGTTGTTGGAACGGTTGAGGACGAGGAGGAGGTTGATGGTCCTCACGATGAGCTTGGGGAGCGTGCTCTTGTTCTTGTCATGGTTGATGCCGATGAGCATTGTCTTGCGCCCTGTGGCGAGGAGGACGTCGAGCCGCATGCGCAATGGGCTGCTCTTGTTCTTCTTGATGTGGAGGAGGATCATCATGATGATCATGTTGTCAACGTTGACTTTCATGTCGATGATGACGCCTTGGTGGATCTTCGAGTGCTTCACGCTGACGGTGATCTTGTTCGTCCGCTTCGGATGCTTCACTTGATGTTGAGAGCACACGTCGTTGACGATGGGCTTGGTGGTCCGCGTGAGGTTGTTCTTGTTGAATCACAAGTGCCCTTTGTTGAGGCCGGTCCGCTTCACGTCTTGGAGGTCTTGCGGAGAGGTCACCATCATAGCTTGACGTCGCGGCGTGCCGCGGAGATGGTACCACTTGAGAAGAGCTCATGGATTGAAGGACGGGTCCATCCCAGTGCCTTGAAGCGTGACGGCAAGGTGCACTTGATTCACTTGAGGAGTGGCGTGATGAGCTTTAGTCGCGCGATCGTGGCCTTGCGAGCCCATCAATGAGGCGTTGAAGCTTCTCATCCGTTGAGGCGAGGGCGCGACCAAGAGCTTCATTTTGATGGCCGAGGTTGTGTTGCATGGCATGGGGTGTCCTCTGATACCAATATGTCATGGGGTGGCCCGATCTTTCATGAATCTCCACGGGAATCGAGGGGAAAGCGGTGGAAGGGGGAAAGGGGATGAAATCCACGCACACACGCACACGAAGAACCCGATGAACTCACGCACACAAATCACGATACACACCGATAACTCACGCCGGTGGCAACCGGTCCAACATAATCTCTAGGATCGGTGTTGGGCGAAGCTCTCTCTCCACGACCAACAACGGGGGACGAGGTGCTTGGTGAGATCTTGACGACTTGGGGGCGAGAAACCGAGAACCCAAGGCCTTGTACAACTTGAACGCACTAGGCAAGATCCAAGAGGTGGTGGATAATAGGGTGCCCCTTGGTTGGAGCATCAGACCAATAGATGAAAGATCCTCAAAGTGGTGTCCTCAATCTATTATTATCCAAGTCTAAGGTTTACAATAGAGGGTGGGGGCTATTTATAGGCCAGCCACAAACACATGGGTAGTTTAGACACGAAATGGGGAAATATTGAGAGGGGTACAGGGCACTGGGCCGAGTGGAAGTGTTCAGGTCCAGGCTCGCCCGGTAGTACCGGCTGGCGACCGGTAGTACCGCTCAGGGGCCGGTAGTACCGCTTGCAGTCCTGGGGCTTTGGTTGGCGTCGTCAGTAGTGAGCAGTAGTAGGGGGCGGTAGTACCGCTGACCGGTAGTACCGGTTCCAGCTCCGGTAGTACCGCTGGCGTCTGGGGCGTGGAGGGGTTCCTCCTGGAGCGTCCGGTAGCAGGGTCCGGTAGTACCGCTTGCACCGGTAGTACCGGTCGCCTGATCCGGTAGTACCGCTAGCGTCTGAGTGCGGTTGGTCCCTTTCGCTGTGGTTCCTTCATTCCATGGGTCCTTCTCTTCGTACCTTATGATGCACAGGGTATGTGAATGAAGTAGCAAGCCATCCAAGGGTGTATCAAAGTCACACAAGGAAAGGAGCGAGTTAACCTTGGCTTGTAGGAGCTTAGCTCGGGCGCGAGTCATTGGTCCGCTGGGAGGGCTAGGTGTTGTAGATGGAGGTGCGTCCGTAGGACGGGCTGCATCATATGCGGGTTTAGCGGGAATCGCTAAAACTTGCATAGGGCCGATCCTAGGGTGTTACAAATGCCATGGAAAGTTACATTGTTGTAACTCAAATGGCTCTCGTTTAGCTTCATGCGGTGGAGTGTCTCGATGTAGAGGATATTAATACCGCTCCCACCGTCCATGAGTGTTTTTGAGAACTCATAACCATCAATAAGAGGATTTACGATCAGAGGATACTTTCCCCGACGATGCGTTTTCCTCGGGTGATCTGAACGATCAAAGGTGATAGTCACCTCTGACCAGTCCAGGAATTAGGGGACAACCGGAACCGTGGCATTGAGCTCATGAATAACGGCCTTTTTGTCCTTAGCTGGTTAGGATCCAAGGAAGCAGACGTATGCGTCTTTCTTAGTCAGAAAAGTCTTCTTTCCATCCGGCTTGGGCTCTACGGCGGCTTCTGCCTCTTCCATGTCGGAATCTTCCTTGGACTCCTTTCCTTTCTCGGAATTTTTCTTTCCTTTTCGTCGCTTGGTTCTATAGCCAGTGGATTCGTCTTTCTTGATGTCGTCATTGAAACGACACTTAACATTTGTATGGGTAGATCCTCCGTTACTATCCAAATGGTGGACACGGGGATTATTGGCAATGTCAGCCCATGTAAAGTTTCTTCCGGGTTGTTGGTATCCTCTACCCTGGATTCGGGAAGTTCCTCGGCCTCTACCACGGCCGCCTCCGCACGCTCCTCGTCCTCCAGATCCGAATGTTGCGTTGACAACTGCGTTGTCCGGAGCCGGCTTTTTGTCCGAGGTGTTCTTGCGCTTCTGAGTTTGCTTTGGCTGTTTGGCCGCATTGGGATTGGCCAGAATATTTAGCAGCCCTTCTGAATCATCGTCGGTGTCAGCATATTTGCTTGCCGTCTCTATCATTTCTCCTAAATCAGTGACGTGGTCACGCTTCAGCCTATGATGTAAAAGTCTGACTGGAAGTCCGGCAATAAAATATCTATCGCAGTTTGCTCATTTACTCCTTCGCGGGAGTTCTTTGTATCGATCCATCGTCCGAGGTAATCCCGGTAAGTTTCTCTGGGTCTTTGGGTGTAACACTGCAGGTCTCCGACTGTGCAGGGCCTCTTGTATGTCCCCTCTAAGTTTGAAAAGGACGCATTTTGCGTATCATACCAGTTGTGAATTGAATTTTCTGACAGTTCATTGAGCCATGATCGAGCCGTCTTCCTTAACATCAGTGGGAGATATCAGACTGCAACCAGGCTGTTTCCTCCTTTGGCGATGCAGCAAGCCTGGAAAAAATCCTGGAGCCAAGTAGTTGGCCGAGCTGCTCCGTCGTAGGGCTGAATGTGCTTGGCGATGCCAAAGTCAACCGGAAATTTTGTCTAACGTATACGTGGACCAAAGAACTTGGGTCCCACATACACATCTTCCTACTCATACCGTCGCGCTTCTATGTTTGATTCGATGCGATGGCGAGCATCGTTTAGCGAGAGTGATCTGCGCCTTGGAGGCTCGCGGCTTCTGCGCGGTGGAGTTGGATTTCTGCTTATTCTCTCACCATTGCCGCCTCCGCCCCTTCGGCTTCCGTGGCTACAACGTGATCCTTCATGGTCGCTGCTAGGAGGCGATGGTGGCCCTGGTGGATTATTTCGGGCTGGGTTCCTTGGTGGTGGCGGTGGAGCCTCATTATGCTGACTCTGATGCCTGTTTCTTTGGGCACTGTCCCTACTAGATTCAGGACGGTCCGGATCGTCTCTTCGTCCGGCGTTGCCAGCCGGACGGCTTGGTGGTGGCATCCTTAGCCGATCTTTCTCCTCTTGTTGGCGCCGTATTTCTGGGTCTTCTCTATAGCGATTATTTTGCCGATGATGGTACTGATGAGGGACCACTGCCCTGATGGCATCTTCGGTCGCAGCCGGAATGACTCTTGCCCAGTCACGCGCCGGCCGGCGAGAGTGGTTGTTGGAGCCGGTCCTGGAATTTTCTTCTTCTCCACGAGGACGATAGCGCTGAGCCGTATCCCTGCGGAGCCTTACGTTCACGCTTTGGTTAGCGCCAGTGTGGCAAAACTCGGATTTTGAGGCCAGCTTGCCACTGAATGACGCGGTCGTCTTCTGTTGCTTTAATCCTTTGTCCAGCAACGCCACACACTACTGGACCTGCTATGCAGACGGATTGTTGGCGAGGATGGCTCGAGCTGCAGCAGTGTTTTCCACCGGCGTGCTGTAGACTCGGATCTTCTCTCCATCTTTTCCGTCGAATAGATCTTTGTGGATATCCGGATTCTTGTTTGCAAGAAACGGACCTCCCCTTGTTTTGTTTGGATGTCGCTTGAAATCTGACTGATATCTTGCAGGATCACTGTCTAACTGCTGTCTCATCTCGATGAGGCGCGTGGCCTCTTCAAGTAAAAACAGACGGTGCTTTTCCAGGTCCTCAGCCCTTTTCTCCAGCGCCTCCGGTGTAAGAACCGAAGCCGTTGGGATTGTAATTGTGAGAGCGTCTCCGTAGATTTCACGTGCACCCTTGGTGACGACGTGTCCATCCACAGGAGGGTTGATCGGGGTCGGATTAATCGAATCTCTATCCCGACTCTCCATCTTGATTTCTTCATCAACTTTTTCTTTGTTGGTTTCCTTGACGTCCGGCTCTGCGGAGTCGGATTCTTCTTCTTCTTCTTCTTTGACCGCCCAGTAGCCTTAACTTGTGTACCAGTGGAAAATACGGCTTTTGGTTCGGTACAGGGGGATAAACTTCTATCGTTACTTTCCGTCATGGTTGGCTTGTAGACCTCGGAGGAATCTCCTGTGTCCATCTCATCCTGCGAGGTGTAGCTTTCATCCATGCTATCATATGGACTAGGAGGAGTTTTCGGCTCACCTGGCATTTGTCTGGAGACGTGCTCTTGCTCGTACTCCTCTATCTCTTTGTCGAAGTCTCGAACTTCCTACGACGTGATTTACTCCGCTGGGGAGCCAGGTAAGTCGGCATTTTATTCAATTGCGTCTAGGACCGAGTCGCTACCAGCTCCAGCATCGACAAAGTCAGATCCAGTGCTTATGTGGTACACGAAACAATGCTTCTTCTTATTCATGTTCTTGAGGTACTTGTATAACTTGGTTTCCGCTTCGACATCAGCAATGTTGGATCCATAGCGGATGTACTCCTCGTTTGTGTATCCGATCTCGCAGGAGAGGTCGGATCTGACTTCTTCCACCTCTTCTTCCACTTCAGGAGTGGGTTGGGCGGGTTTGATTTTCTCCGAGACCTTGAACTCTTCCGCCTCTGCGGAAAAAGTAGATCCAGATTTTTCTTCCGCCATGGTCATCACCTCTAGGGTGGGTTGGGTGGGATCAGCAAAACCGAGATAAATATCGATCTCGCCGATTGACATGATTGTGTAGGTCGTCACGGGCTTGGAAGCCGGAATCCAAGTCTCATCTAGGAGGATGAGAGGGACATCACTGGCGTAGACCACGCGACCCATGGCGATAGTTTTGCTGATTCCTACACGCGCAGATTCCGCCTGGAACGATGCTCCAAAGGTCACCTGCCCCATGGTGGGCGCCAACTATCGTCGGATTGTCGACAAGTACGCCATAGGGGGGCCTAGTGGCGTTGGAAAGATGGGGTGTGAGACGTCGGATGTTCCAGGAGCGGTGAGCAAAAGTTTACCCAGGTTCAGATCCGACTGCGGTGATTGGATCCTACTCCTGCTAGCAACCCAGTAATATATCGGCATAAGCCGGATGTTACAGCGGATTACAAGAGAGATTCGCCTGTGCGAGTTTGTTGTGGTTGTCTATCGAGTTGTTGTTGGGCCCGCAGAGATAAAACAAAAACTTTTCCCTCTAACATGGTGATCCCAAGACCTAGCTGAGGTAGAAGGCCACGAGGTTTACCACTAGACACGTAGTTGCGGATTACTGATGAAGCGCGTCAGTTGATGCAGTGCAGTCCTTTGCGATCCAATCGTCCTGGTGCTGATCGTACAACACCTCTGCTGGTATCCACACGTACAAGGAGGAGCACCGGCGGCAAACTGCTAGGTTTGTATCGACGGCAGGACTGCTATGGAGCTAGGGTTTCCAACACATGGAATGACCTAACCGAACAACGATTAACCTTTCTGGGTTACGGTGCTCCACTATATATAGGGAGTGAACGTGGGTTCCACTATCGTGGCCCATTCACTAAAGCCCATATAACACTAGTCACCGTGAGTCCGACTCATCGACTCAGTCCTAATCCAGCTCGGGTCCAACCCGGCCAGATTTCTGGTTCGGATCCAATCCGAACTTGCTCCCACTCTTAAGTGTGTGACCCAGTAGGCTCTTGGTTACTCAGATACGATTGGAATCCGACTCACAATCGATCAGTCAGCAGCGGCTCCTAGCAGAACGTGTCAACTCCCAAGTACCAATGAGTCATGACGACTTGCCTCTCCAATGCGAATTGTGTCTGAGTCCCTTTTGCCTCACGATATACCTTGTCAGACTATAGGCGAATAATTGTCATCCCTTAAATAGTCTGACTCTCTTCTCGATCCAAGATAAGTGATTAACCCGACTAACTCTTAGTCGATCGCCTCGGTTAACACTTAACCGAGTCGTGCATGGCCATGCTTTCCGAATCATATCATTAGAGAGGGCCCAGAGAATATCTCTCTGAGTGGAGGGACAAAATCCCATCTTGGTTATTCACATCACGCAGCTTGATTCTCAGTCGACCCGAACTCTGCCTTTATAACTGCCCAATTATGGATCAGCGTTTGACAGAACCTTAGTCGGTGATCCTCAACTCGTACTATGCAATAACCTCAGGTCTAAGATTACATTGATTGAGATATACAAATTATAACTTGTTTGTTGTACCTTAATATGGGTCAATCCGACTTGCTAAACTCTTTAGCCGAATCTGTGTAAGTCGGAATGGCATCTCCATGTCCATGACAAGTGGAACCGAGTCATCAAGCCGACTTTCACATTAGTCTAAGTTGTGTGTCCAGCACAACCTCAATGACCAAGGACATTTAGTACAAACAACATGAATGCATAGTTCCACAACCGAATCACATATTAAATGATACACATCAGATGTTTATACAAGGACAACTTTATATCTTTATGAATACAATGGGAAATATCATCATACATGATTGCCTCTAGGGCATATTCCCAACAGTCTCCCACTTGCACTAGAGTGAATCTTTCGACATCACATGTCTAAGCATCTAATGCCCATGGCTCTCAGGTGCGCCTCATGCTTCGGCTGGGGTAACGGCTTTGTCAACGGATCTGCAATATTTGCATCCGTGTGTACCTTGCATAACTTGATATCACCCTGATACACGAACTGGCAAATCAGATGGTACCGCATGAGTATGTGCTTGTTCTTCTGGTGTTGTCTAGGTTCCTTGGCTTGTGCAATAGCACCATTGTTGTCACAATACACGTCTAACGGATTGGACAAGCCCTGAACCACACCAAGATCCATGAGGAAATTCCTCATCCAAACAGCTTCCTTTGTTGCCTCCGAGGCGGCAATATACTCAGCCTCTGTTGTAGATGCAGACACAGTCTCTTGCTTGGAACCCTTCCAGCTCACAGCACCTCCATTTATAATAAACACGTATCCGGATTGCGAACGAGAATCATCAGAGCCGGTAAGATAACTCGCCTCCGTGTAACCCTTTACACTGAGTTCATCTTCACCACCATAAACCAAAAACATATCCTTAGTCCTTCTCAAGTACTTTAGGATATTTTTAGCCGCTGTCCAGTGGATTTCTCCAGGATCAGCCTGGTATTTGCTCACAACACCTAGAGCATATGAAACATCCGGCCTAGTAAAAATCATGGCATACATGATGGATCCGACTGCAGAAGCATATGGAATCGCACTCATCCGACTTCGCTCATCAGTTGTCGAAGGACACTGAGTCTTGCTAAGTTTTACACCATGGGACATCGGTAAGAACCCCTTCTTAGACGATTCCATGTTGAACTTCTTCAACACTTTGTCCAAATAAGTACTCTGACTCAATCCAATGAGCCTCCTTGATCTATCTCTATAGATCCGGATTCCGAGAATATATGTTGCCTCACCCAAGTCTTTCATTGAGAAACTCCTTTCTAATGATTCCTTGGTTTCTTGCAACATCTGGACATCATTTCCAATCAATAATATGTCATCCACATATAAGATTAGAAAGTTTACTTTGCTCCCACTAAACTTCTTGTATAAACAAGAATCATGATCACTCTTGATGAAGCCAAACGATTTTACTACCTCATCAAAGCGAATATTCCAACTCCGAGATGCTTGCTTCAACCCATAAATGGATTTCTGAAGTTTACATACCTTGTCAGCATTAGCCGGATCGACAAAACCCTCGGGCTGTATCATATACACGTCCTCGGTTAAATTTCCGTTAAGGAAAGCCGTTTTGACATCCATCTGCCATATTTCATAGTCGAAATAGGCTGCTATAGCTAACACGATCCGAACTGATTTAAGCATCGCTACGGGAGCGAAAGTCTCGTCGTAATCAACTCCTTGAACTTGTCGGAACCCCTTCGCGACAAGACGTGCTTTATAGACAGAGATATTTCCATCCATATCAGTTTTCTTCTTAAAGACCCATTTGCACTCAACGGGTCTTGCACCGTCTGGCAGATCAACCAAGTTCCAAACTTGATTTTCATCCATGGACTTTAACTCGGATCTCATGGCTCCAAGCCATGACTCGGAATCAGATCCCACCATCGCTTCCGAATAATTTGCTGGCTCATCACTGTCTAACAGTAACACATCACGAACACTTCATAATCTCGCCTATCTTCGTAGTACAGGTGCTTCTGCCGGCTCAGCTACCACAACCGGATCAACCTCCAAGGTTTTTGTCGACTTGCTACTAGCCGGCTCCTCTCGAATTTCTTCGAGTTGCACTGTGCTACCACTTACTCCCGGACTGAGAAACTCTTTCTCAAGGAAGACACCGTTTCAAGCAAAAAACACTTTGCCCTCTTCTCGGTTGTAGAAGTAGTAACCCAAGGTTTCCCTCAGATACCCCACGAAAATACACTTATCCGACTTGGCTGTAAGCTTGTCCGACTGAAGTCGCTTGAAAAATGCTTCACAACCCCAAATCTTAAGAAAAGACAAACTCGGCTTTTTGCCTGTCCACATCTCATGCGGTGTATTCTCTACCGACTTTGATGGTACTCTATTTAGTGTGAACGCTGTTGTTTCTAGACAATAACCCCAAAATGATAAAGGCAGATCTGTCCGACTCATCATTGATCGTACCATATCCAACAAGGTTCGATTCCGCCTTTCCGAAACACCGTTCCTTTGCGGCGTTCCTGGCGGAGTAAGTTGAGGAACTATTCCACAACTTTTTAGATGGTCATCAAACTCATGGCTCATGTACTCGCCTCCTTGGTCCGACTGAAGAAACTTTATTTTCTTGCCGAGTTGATTCTGTTCTTCATTCTAGAATTCTTTGAACTTTTCAAAGGCTTCCGACTTATGTTTCATCAAGTAGATATATCCATACCTACTCAAATCATCAGTGAAGGTAATGAAGTACTCATAACCACCCCTGGCTGTCGTGCTCATTGGTCCACATACATCACTATGTACTAGTCCCAACAAGTCGGATGCCCTTTCGCAACTCTTTGCAAAAGGTGTCTTGGTCATTTTGCCGAGTAGGCAAGATTCGCATGTCTCGAACGACTCCAAGTCAAACAAAGTTAGGATTCCATCATCATGGAGGTTCTTCATGCGTTTCCAACTTATATGACCAAGTCGACAGTGCCAAAAGTAAGTCATATTCAGATCATTTGGTTTCAACCTTTTAACATTTATGTTATAAACCGACTCACCATCAAGATTCAAAATAAATAACCCGTCCTGGACGGGTGCAAAGCCGTGAAACATATCATTCAAATACAAAGAACAACCATTATTCTTGATATTCGACTCATAGCCTTGCCTCATCAAACATGAAGCAGAAATAATGTTTCGACTGAGCACTGGAACATAATAACAATTATTCAGTTCCATAATGAATCCGGAAGGTAAATGAAGTTGCATCGTGCCGACTTCCAACGCAGCAACTCTTGCTTTGTTGCCGACTCGAATATCAACCTCGCCTCTTGCTACGCTCCTAGTTCTTACCAGTCCCTGCAACGAGTTGCAGATGTGAATAACTGATCCGGTATCATATACCCAAGAACTATTAGGTGCATCAGCAAGATATATGTCTATAACATTGCAAACAAGTGTACCTGAGTCGGAAGTCATACCTCCACTCTTGGCTTTGTCGGCCAAATACTTGCTACAGTTCCTCTTCCAGTGGCCATCCGCCTTGCAGTAGAAGCAAGTGGATCCGGCTGAAGGAGATGGCTTAGTCCCTGAGGAAGTGCTTGGGACCGGGTCCTGAGCCTGCTTTCCTCCTGACTTAGCCTTCTTCTTAGTCCAAGAACTCTTATTGAACATAGCCTTATTCTGCACCATCAACACTTGACTGGTGCCCTTCTTGAGATCCGCCTGTGCCTGCTTGAGAATCCCATGCAATTCAGTGAGCTTCTTATCCATACCATGCATGTGGTAGTTCGAAATGAACTACCCATATGCACTAGGAAGAGAGTTCAGAATTATATCCGTAGCGAACTCTTCGCTAATGGGGTAGCCAAGCCTCTCCAGAGACTGAACATAACCAACCATTTTGATCACATGCGGACTCAGTGGATCACCATCCTTAAGCTTGCAACTCAGCAAAGCCTGAGAGACTTGATACCTCTCAGTCTTCGCCTGAGCCTGAAACATACTTTTGAGGCTTTCGATCATATCGTAGGCCTCAACATTCTCGAACTGCTTTTGCAAGTCCGGTTCCATGTGAGCAAGCATAATACAGCTAATATCCTTGGACTCATCCTTAGCCCGACGGTAGGCAATGGTGGCAGCGACAGTCGTATTCTCATTCGGCTCATCTGGAAGTGGGTTGTCTAGGACATTGTCCTTCTTTTCTTGTTTGAGAACAATTCTCAGATTTCGATACCAGTTGGTAAAATTAGTGTCATTCAGTTTATCTTTCTCGAGAATGGTTCTCAACACAAAACCGGATATCTGAGAGTCACTGCTACTTGGTGCCATGATCTACAACAGAAAATATGCAAAACACTTAAGACATGTATTCATAAAAGAGCAAGCATATTAAACATTTTAATATTTTATGATCCCACTAGAACCAACACGCCTCCGATGGTTACTTAGTGAGTCAGGATCCTAAATAAGCAAGTCGGCTAGTGAGCTTTAGCATCACCGCTAGCTGCCAAGTGATCTAGGTAGACAACTCCTTGTTAATCGCATCTCATACGACTCCTCTTGGACGGGTGGCATCACATGCCCCGGCTCCCATCCGACCTTTCCCCGAGACCCACAACCGTTGTGATAGACCCGTCTAACTTACCGAGTGTTTCCGCAGTAAGAGTCCGACTTGAACCCACCTAGTCGGAAAGAATTGGCAGCACCTCAATTTTATGAGCCCACTACCAAAAATGTCCGACTTGTGATGATGCAAACACTGGCGGGAAAAACGACTAGACCTTCTTTGAGGGATTAAATTTTACCGACTATCTAACAGAGGTAAAACAGAGACATAACAATAACACAAAATAAAGCAATTATAATGTGAAATGATATGGCTCCCTTCATGGCAATATCCATCTCCACAAAGCCTGTAATCCGACTCGTGCCAACTCTTGTCACTTGTCGTCTTACTCCATGTCGCCGACATGTACAACGCCTTGCATGCCTTCCGGGATCTCCAAACAGCTATACTATCTTAGTAAAGTAAATTACAAGGAGAATCTGACACGCAGGTCGTTATACAATAATATGACAGCACCTAGGCTCCAGCCGGCTGACAAAAACCGTGATTCGCAGATCACGTATGGATTACACACATACATCACATGCACATGCACATGAACCATACCATTCACAACTTCCTGCAAAAACAAGTTATGCATAGATACAATATCTACCAGCATTGTGAAACTCGCAACAACATCTAAGGCGCTACGACAGGGCGAAGCCGGCGGTCCCGATTCGATCCGGACATGGATTCCGACCATTGTTCCGATTTGATCAAACTTTTTGATCTTCGATCACCGCATCTGGATTTACGTGTCACAGTCTACCCCGATGGCGGAAGCCGACCGGTAGGGGTATGTCGTTCCACGACCTCAGCAGTATGATCACGGAAATCAGATCTACCATTCCCCGAGTACAGTTGATCCAATCAACCTCATACAAAACCGATCTATCTCATAGATCAACCACCAAAACAGCACATAGATCTCATCTACATCCAACTACATATCACATATGCGAGATCTCGAGCCTAAAACCAGAAGCTATCGCTCTGATACCACTGTTGGGCCACACAGAGATAAAACAAAAACTTTTCCCTCTAACATGGTGATCCCAAGACCTAGCTGAGGTAGAAGGCCACGAGGTTTACCACTAGACGCGCAATTGCGGATTACTGATGAAGCGCGTCAGTTGATGAAGTGCAGTCCTTTGCAATCTGATCGTCCTGGTGCTGATCGTACATCACCTCTGCTGGTATCCACACGTACAAGGAGGAGCACCGGCGGCGAACTGCAAGGTTCATATTGACGGCAGGACTGCTGTGGAGCTAGGGTTTCCAACACATGGAATGACCTAACCGAACAACGATTAACCTTTCTGGGTTACGGTGCTCCACTGTATATAGGGAGTGAACATGGGCTCCACTATCGTGTCCCATTCACTAAAGCCAATATAACACTAGTCACCGTGAGTCCGACTCACCGACTCAGTCCTAATCCGACTCGGGTCCAATCCGGCCAGATTTCCGGTTTGGATCCAATCCGAACTTGCTCCCGCTCTTAAGTGTGTGACCCGTCAGGCTCTTGGTTACTCAGACACGATTGGAATCCGACTCACAATCAATCAGTCGGCAGCGGCTCCTAGAAGAACGTGTCAACTTCCAAGTACCAATGAGTCATGACAACTTGCCTTTCCAATGCGACTTGCGTCCGAGTCCCTTTTGCCTCACGATATACCTTGTTATACTATAGGCGAATAATTGTCATCCCTTAAATAGTCCGACTCTCTTCTCGATCCGAGATAAGTGATTCACCCGACTAACTCTTAGTCGATCGCCTCGGTTAACACTTAACCGAGTCGTGCATGTCCATGCTTTCCGAATCATATCATTATAGAGGGACCAGAGAATATCTCTTCGAGTGGAGGGGCAAAATCCCATCTTGGTTATTCACATCACGCAACTTGATTCTCAGTCGACCCGAACTCTGCCTTTATAATTGCCCAGTTATGGATCAGCGTTTGACAGAACCTAAGTCGGTGATCCTCAACTCGGACTATGCAATAACCTCAGGTCTAAGGATTATATTGATTGAGATATACAAATGACAACTTGTTTGTTGTACCTTAATATGGGTCAATCCGACTCGCTAAACTCTTTAGCCGAATCTGTGTAAGTCGGAATGGCATCTCCATGCCCATGACAAGTGGAAGCGAGTCATCAAGCCGACTTTCACATTGGTCTAAGTTGTGTGTCCAGCACAACCTCAATGACCAAGGACATTTAGTACAAACAACATGAATGCATAGTTCCACAACCGAATCACATATTCAATGATACACATTAGATGTTTATACAAGGACAACTTTATATCTTTATGATACAATGGGAAATATCATCATACATGATTGCCTCTAGGGCATATTCCCAACAGTTGTTGCCCTAAAGGCTCCCATAGGACCTGTTTATATAGTCACCGGGGCCTAAGGTTACAGGTAGAGACATATCCGGCTACGTTACAGAGTCGGTAACTATGCACAACTTGGACTACAAGTAATACTATAGGCCTAAGTCGGTAACGCTCCTGGGCCTTGTCGTAGCCGGAACTGACTCCTCCTCTTTCTCTGACTGGGCCGCCCGTGAAGCAAAGCTCTAACTCGTTGGTGGGCCATCCTCGTCAGTGACTCCTGTGGGTATACCCGGAAAGTATATCCCCAACAGCAAGCAACATGGAAACCTGCACAACACAAACTCAAGACTTTGCCCCAACTAACAGTGAGGTTCTCAATCTCACCGGTTGCTGTAATCAAAGGATTAAACGTATGGTGTGGAAGGTAATGGTTTGCAGCAAGTAAACAAGTAATAGTGGAAGATGTATCAATGGTAAAGATTGTACCGGGGTCCATAGTTCACTAGAGGTTCTCTCCTTATATAAACAACATGGCATGAAGGGTAAACAAATTACAGCAGGGCAATTGACAGGAACTGAGCAAGGCATAACAATACAGTACCAGACAAAAAGATCCTATGAGATTCGATTGGGCAATACACCAATATACATAGACCGCCATCCAACTGCATCTATGACTAGAAGTCCACCTTCAGGTTATCATCCAAACCCCCTACAGTATTAAGTTGCAAACAACAAACAACTGCTTTAAGCAAAGTGTGTAAGGTAAACAATCCAGATGTTCCATGAACAAGAGACCGTTGTTTTCTCCCTAGTAGCAACAGCACATCTATGACCGAAGAGATTATTGTCACTTCCCTTGGAAACTAGAGGCATGAACCCACTATCGAGCATAAATACTCCCTCTTGGAGTCACTAGCAACTACTTGGCCAAGATAACCACTAGCAACGGAGAGCATGCAAGATCACAAACAACATAGACATGATAGAATCATAAAGATAAAACCATTAATCAAACCAACATAATAATCTCAATATCCATCGGATCCCCGCAAACACAACATGCATGATTACAAATAGATTAGATCTTGATCATGAATGGAGCTCACAAGATATATACATGAAAGCACAAAAGAGGAGATACAACCATCTAGCTACTACATGGACCCATAGTCCAAGGTGGAACTACTCATGCTTCATACCGGAGAGAAGACCTCCGGGATGATTTCCCCTCTGGCAGGGTGCCAGGAAGAACTTCAGATCCCCCCGATCTAGGGACGACGGTGGCAGCGGCTATAGAAGGTTTCGTGGAGTTTTGATCGGGTCCTTAGGGTTTCTGCATCGGGGGATTCTTATAGGCGAAGAGGCGAGGCTGGGAGGCGGCCAGGGGCCCACACCCTACCTAGGCGCTAGGTGGGCCCACTCACGCCTAGGAGGGTGCGGCCGCCCTGGTTCGCCTCTCCGTCTTGTATTCTGGCTTCGTGTCCCTCACGGTAAAATATTGACTTTGGCTTTTGTCCTGTCCAATTCTGAGAATATTAATTTTCTGCCTTTCTGGAACCAAAAACAGAAGAAAACAGGCAACTGGCACTATGGCAACTTGTTAATAGGTTAGTCCTAGAAAAGATATAAAAACACCTCAAAGTATAGAGAAAGCAAAGCAAAGTAGATACTAAACAAGCATGGAGTATAAAAAATGATAGATACATTTCCGACATATCATAATGCGATTAGTAGCTACCTTTATGAATATTTTGAAACTAACATTTAGTAAACTAATTGGTCTATACTGTTGTATTTAGACAACATTTTATTTTTTTGGAGGTAATGTGATCACCCCCAAAGTTCAATTTAAAAAGAGGCAATTCCCCTTGTTTCAACTGATCAAAAAGGGTCATTAAATCCATTTTGATAACATCTCAAAAAGTCTGATAAAACTCAGTAGGTAACCCATCTGGTCCCGAAGCTTTATTATGTTCCATCCGGGTTTCTCCCCCACCTCCATTCATCCATCTTTGGTTTCCTCTTTGGTAGCCGGCGCCTCCATTGAAACGTCCCCTGCCCCTATCGAAACCAGCGCCAGCACTGAAACCACCTCGCCCCCATCGAAGCCCCGATTCTCAGTACCATTGAAATTTCCATGGAATCCATCAGCGGCATCGTCACCAGCTGTGCCACTCGGACCTCCCTGGAAGAAATTCCGGTTGAAGTTTAAGTCCCAGCGTCCATCGCCACGACCACCTCCAGCCCCGCCCGACCCCTGCCAGGGTTGTTCCCTCCTCCGGTGTTTGCCATCGCAGTCGCAAGAGCGTGATCGCCAGATACGACCACCACCGTTTTTCCAGTATTTTTCTAGAGATGACCTAGGAGGCGGCGCATGCCATCAGCCGTATGTCTTGAGGGTTTCGGGATCTGGGCTCCATGCCTCAGGCCCACAGCAGCATTGCCATGAGTAATGGTCGAACAAGCCATATTCAATTTAGAGCCCACATGGCTCATTGAATCAGCTCGAGAGAAAGGAACAAGACTCACTGTTCGTTCAAAAATCGGAAAAATTACCTTAGGCAACGCCGGAGATTGCACAGAATTCCATCGCCCACGAGCATGTGTACATCTAGTTGTCGCAGTGACTCGTCTCCTCTGATGTACCATGATCCATTCCTTGGCGTCAAAGTTTTCGAGGACGAACGTCGATGGAGGCAGCACCACCGCCGTATTCCTCCTACCTTGACCCGCATACACAAGATTTGGGTATCGATCATGTACCTGTACCCCCACACTTGGCAGTCATCTTGCAGATCATTAGCCAATTGTCGCTGTCTTCTCTTCTTCTCCTCTTTCTGACGAATCTCCGCCGTAGACTCATCACTCAGAGAACAACGTGTCTCAATCGGAGTCTTACACAGATAAGACAACAATCACGATGTTGCCTCTGGTGATGCACATGCCGGCGTCAGAGAAAGGGGCTCCTCCTCGTCGGATTCATGGCCGAGCGGCCAGAATCGCCCACCGGATCGCCACAACGGCGCTCCTATTTTTTTCGGAGCTAGCCATCTTTTTCTAAGGACTCTCCTACTTAATATTTATTCATGGATTGATGTCTTCTTGCATTCCATCCCAACTTACTGCTTTTTTTGCTAGCATATAGGTTCATAACCATCTGAACCATCACCCTTTGTGCCAAAGGAAGTCGATTGTGACGATGATGACGTGATACATGAAGCTAGCAAGGTCTAGAGGATAATTATAATGCAGTGACCAGTGAAAAATAGAGCACCAATAGATAGATGCCACATAACATTTTAGTTACCATTCTTTTAGTTTATTTTGAGCAAAATTATAAAAGTCGATCCTCCTTAGATACTTAACAGACATAAAAAGATGGTGCTCTCTTTTTATGCTTCGTGTGTGTATCCTCTGTTTTTACTATGATTCTAATTTTAACCTGCTTATCAATGTGGAGCTAGATATGTGATAATTATATCTCTGACATCACTTTATGTTTCTTGGGTTAAAGTAAATTGCATCTGAAAATATAGCTCCAGATTCCTATTTGTTGTTCTAAAAAACCAGAATTATTCCACACCACTATGATCTATCGTGTGTTCATATGGAATAAACGGTGAGCTAAATCTGGCTGCAACACAGATCAAAGCAGCTAAGAGTGTACCTCCACAGTCAACCTCGTGTAGACGGCGCGGCGAAACGCTTTTATCCGTTTAGTAATGTATTAACTTCCATGCACTTAAATGAGTTCAGTTAGACGGCGAAACAGATGGAAAAAAGATGAACAATATAGTTCAGCACAGTGCCGTATAAAATTCTGTTCACAAATTTTTGACTTAATCATGGGTGTACGTGTTCGTAAGGACCTGCTCAATCTATCATAGATCGCATGCCTTGTCTATTTCTTCAATTATGATCTATTTTCTTGCGAGGAATTCAGTTATCCTCCTTGTATGCACATCCCTGAGGTGTACGGTGTACTTGTTGTCCCATTAATCATATCAATGTGCAGAGATAATCTTTCATATATATAGCACATTCCTGAGGTGCAGGGTGTACTTTTTGTCCCATCTGACAATATCAAAATGTACAACGATAAAGCGGCGTGTATAGTCGTGGCTTGCACATTCCTGAGTTGTACGGTGTACTTCGTTTGCCTGGTTTAATCATATCAGAGAATAACAATATTAAAAGCTGCTATAACTGAATGAATCATTGAAAAAAAACATACACGGCTGGAGAATTGATAATTACTCTCTAAGAAACAGTACACGGCTGGAGTAGGTTGGATCATCTTAGGCTGTTTTCTGCCTTGGCAATAATACATCTAAGAAATAATGTTGCAACTATATAAAAAAGGGAATGAAACCATAGACTAAGTAATTAAATATGCTTTTTTGGGCGAATATTTTCTTGATGGTACGTGCAAAGTACATATGCTCCTCAATTATTCCAGGAATATTTCTGCAGCCTAGCTAGCTAAGCTAGCCTCACCCAAAATTATGGATCTAAGCTCCTCCACATGGCCGATCATGTGACTGTGATGCAACTTGCAAGAATAACGCATAATCTCCTGGTAATTGAGTACTGGAATGTGCACGAAGGAGGAACATGCATGATGGATTATCATTGATCCAGAATGTACAGGCGCATACCGGATAATACAGCCCATGCAATGAGCGACGGACAGGACAGATACTTCCCCGGGAGAATTTTCAGAAGGGAGTTCAGATAATCCAATACTCCCATGTTTTTTTTTTTAAAATGGACGCTTTATTACTTAAAAATAAGTTTACACCCGGCCTCTGCATAGCTAGGATGCATACAGACAAACAACCATAGTCTCGGTCGAAAACAAGAAAATCTGGAATACAAAAAAATGTAAATGAAAGCATAGTTCTCCCAATTATCTAAGAAAGATCTATTCGCAGCGGTTGCTGCCGTCTATGCCGGGAGAAGACATCTCGCGCCATATCTTCCAACCGCTTACAACCCTCCGCAAACAAGTTGCGGAACTCCATACGTTATAGAGAAGTCCATGATCGAAGGACAGTCGTGGCCCGATAGATAACCCTAAATAAAGTCCCATAGCTTCTTTTCGAATACTCCCATGTATTCTTACAATCCAATACTCCCATGTATTCTTACAAAGTACATTGACCCGTTTGCTTCTTTTCGAATACAGTTTTTTGCAGGTGTCACCGTGACAGTCCGAAGCTATATATGTCTACCGGTATAGCACCCGTCACCTGCTAGGATTCTGTGGAAAATGTTCACCTGCAAGATCTTGCAACTTGTACCTCAGAAGAGTATTTATGTCAGGTTAGTTTGTCTGCAATGGCAGGGGCAGGTTGCTTACTTCAGCAGCTTGCGTTCTTCCTGTCGGCACACCAACTACTACTGGCAACGTTGCAAGGGGAGGCGAGATGATTAGTAAGCCCTAACCGCTGTCAGAAATCAAAATCACGGCTGCGAATCTCGTTTTAAACAACAAGGGGTTCCTGTTTTTCTAGAGACGGTTGGTGTTCTTCTTGGAGTATGCAGAAAATGGTTTGTTTCGTCCTTCGTGGTTAGGAGTAGGAGATGCGTCAGTGCGTCATGGTAGTGTCTTTTCATTGCCTTTGTTTTTCTTTCAAGGAACATATATATAAAATCACAGGTGATATATGGTTAGATTCCAGTAACTGTTGCATGTGTTGACTAGCTTTGTGTACGAAAATCCGAGCGTCCTCGTTATTCGACTCGGCCAATTCGTTTTGGACGACCTCTGTTATTTTGTCTGTTAGTCGATTTGTTCGACACCAGTGTTTAGTTTTGCATGATATTGGTGAAATAATCAGTAATACTCCCTCCGTCCCATGGAAGAGGGCGTATACTTTTTTTCAAATTTTCTCCAAAGCCTAAGGCGCAGGGTGTGTTTTATGTTGTATCTTACCAAACTACCCCTCTCAGCATGGACTAAAAAATCAGGTGGCAGCAATTATTGCAGCGCTGCTATTAGCCGTGCATGGCGCATGCGTATCAGTCAGAAAACAATAAGGAGAAAAGCAGTGCTACCATTGGCTTATCCATGTTGGAAGGAGAGAGAGACGTGAGCATATCACACGGGAGAGAAATGAGGAGGGCAAGCTATTTATCAGGGGCAAGTTGGGAAAGTATTTGTCCAGCTAGACTCTCCTTAATCCAAGAGCCAAAATATATACGCCCTCTTCCATGAGACGGAGGGAGTATATGGTTATATACGTCAAATAATAGCCATATATTGTGATATATTGTTATTTTTATTTTGTGATAACTCCATCAATATTTTAAACACATAACGTTCGTGAAAACTACTTTTATGATGAAATATACACTATTGAAAATACTTAGTTACCTATTTCACGATTACTTTTATGGACTCCCTCCCGTGTGACACGTCAGACGATTACTCTCTAGAGATTTGAAACATGCTCGGTTGGCAAAATCCGCTCTACCTAGCTAGCTAGCTAGCTAGTGTGCTCATTGGAGAACCAGTCGATCATGGTAGCAATTGAAAGCTCATGCTCGTTTACTGTCAAAATGTACTACGGCCCGCGCACACACTTTTCTACATCGATCCATGCTTCTATTTCACTTTGCGCACCCTCTAAAACGAAAACCCTACCTCTACCTGGTTTTCTTCTCCCCAAGCGTATTAATTCCAAGGCCACCGATATAGAACCTACATCCTACATGCACACAAAAGCAGAGCATTAGCTAGGTCCTATCAAGAGAACATGCATTTGTGTAGAGAAAAGAAAAAGGAAACATCTACCACGCTCTGCTTCAGGGTAATTTAGCCAGCCATTATCTTAAAAACTCTGCTTCAGCAAGCATGCAGGGCATGTTTCTCTATATCCCACAGTGCCGCAGAAAGTGACCACGACTTTCTAGATAGCATTTGCAGTGATCGACGATGCATGTACAAAGACAAAGTATACCCACATTGGCAGTACAGTAAACTTGAATATTCCTTCCATGAATGGATGGACGGACGGACGGATGCCATGCCACAGGCTCATGAAAGTGCCCCCAGAAAGTGACCACGACTCTCTAGAGAGCATTTGCAGTGATCGACACATGCACGTACAAAGTATATCTACATCCTGGCAGTACAGTAAACTTGAATATTCTTAATGGATGGATGGACGGATGCCATGCCACAGGTCCATGCATGCAAAGAACCCAGCTACGGCGGCAGCGACCCTGCCTAGGGCAGAAAGCAACCGCGAGCCAGCGACCGACGGAGACAAGTACTACGACCACTGCCCGGGTCGCTCTCGGTGTTGGGCGCCTGCCTGCAGGCCACCTTACACGGTTGCGCTCCGCACCAAATATGAGAAAGATCACAATAGACTTTTGCGCAGGATGCAATGCCTCCGGCCGGTCGCTGCTGGTGATATACGTGCGTGTCCAATCGAAATGTGGACACGCATGGCTCGCCGAGTACGTCGCCGCCGTGTCTCGCCGCAGAGTGCACACGCACGCTGTTTTGCCGTGCACCCTGACCGGTTCGTCGCCTTCGACAGTTGGGATCCAGTTGGCGGGACGAGGAAGTGCTCGATGCATGCATGTTTGATCGGTACGGTGTTCGCCGCTGACTCACCGGCAGATGTTGTGGCAGCGCGAGCTTATCCTTCATTTTTTTCCCTATGATTAGGTGCCTCTTCGTGTTCATACTCCCTCGGTCCATATTAATTGACTCAAATTTGTCTAGATTTAAATGAATCTAGACACTATTTAGTATATAGGTTCATTCAAATTTTGATAAATCAAAGTCAATTAATATGGATCGGGGAAGTAATAAATATAGACAGATTCGTTCCAATCCGGTCAGCAAGACCGAGAAAATTCAAACACTTTGAGGAGGGCTTTTACAAAACTGGCGGGAAGGAGGAGACGTCGCTCACTGCTTTGCTTCACATGTACAACGTAGTAGGGCCGGCAAGCATGTATAGCTGGCGGGAAATCTAACGAACTCAATCAATACGCGCGGAGATTCCTCTGCTAGCTGCCTCATTAAACAAGACCACACAGCATTGAACTCCCAAATTTTTGATTCAATCCCAGCGCTGGGAATCACTTCAAATTTCGGTGACCGGGACTTTCTCTTCTCCTTATTTACGTTTCAGTTCATGCATAACATGTCATCCCAAATTTTCATTTTAACTTCGCTCGACGCGTAAGGGAAAAGTTACTGCAAATCTTTGATTGATTTGTTACTAGACCCGTGTTTCAACTTTCAAGGCTCTAATAATGTCTTAATCTACCACCCACAGAACTATTTATTTACCTTAACATTTACCTTGTACCGCGCGCAGGTAGTACTATTTTCTTTAGCAGAGATCGACGAAGAAGATGACGATGGAGGGAAGCAAGCAATCCACTATAGATGGTCCAACGTAGCCCGGAAGCGAGCGAGCGAGCAGTAAGCGGCAGCAGCCACGGTGCCCCCAGATCCACCTACACTGGTCCCGGGGCCCCACCGACAGGCGCCTCAATGCGCATGTTCTCTAGCTTGCGTTTTTGTTTGGTACCCCTCCTCCTCTTCCTGCATGCAGCACAGACAACAACTGCTACTGGGCGGTACTACTACTACCACGAGCTTTGCTTGCGTTGGCAGGGAAGAAAGTTTTCCACAAGTTAGTTGTAGGAAAGTTACGGTTACGGCACGGTGAGAGTAGCCCGTGCGGCGGGCACGGACCGGCCGGCCTTGGGTTCGTATTTTTGTGATACATCTCCCGCGCGCGAAACCGAATTCGTCGATCGTGTCTCGGTCGATCACCCCGGCAGCGGCACCGGCACCGGCTCCGGCTCCCCCGCGCGCGGCTAGCTCTGCGTCTGGATCGGTGGATCGTGGCGTTGGGACTCGGTGCGGCCACACATGGAGGACCACCGCCGCGCCATGCATATCAGAGTGCTCGCGGTTCCCGCCATGCTCCTTGATTGCCCACCACGTACGTACCTAGCCGATCGGAATTGAAAAAGAAGTTGAACTGAGCCGAGAGTCACTAATCTGGAAATTAGCTGGAAAGAATGTTATCACGAAGCACAAATAAACTGAAATCGTACTGCTTGGAGTAGTAGTACGGATGTGAAGTTAATTGGCCGACCTCGTGCAGTCGTGTTAAGGCTCAGACCCGTCCCCCACGGTCCAGCCAAGCCATCGTGCGTGCACTGGCAGCGACACTGCCTCACTGTTAGCACCGTGTTAGCAGCAGCACTTAACACCACACATGTTTCGTTTCGGCTCGAGCTTTTTCCCTTAAAAGGACACTAAAACTCCATTAGCTGGAAGCCCGTACATGCTATAACTGCCCCGTCTGTCTAAACACGCTTTCGAATCTACTACCCGTGATCCTTCCATCGCCAGATCTCTTTCATTCTTTTGGTGAATCAAGAGTTGCTTACTACTGATAATTTCTCCAAACGCCAGCAGGCAGAGCTTTTAACCCAACCATGCCAAAAATCCAGGCCCAGGGGTCCCAGAGACGCAGGAGCGGATGCAGGCAGTAAAAGAGATCACAGATTCACCGTGAGTGCGAGATAAGATGGCGCTGCCGGCCGGCCAATGAATTATGCAGCACAGTAACAGAGGCGACAAGGGAATCAGCGGTTCAGAGTGCGTGCACGGCGGAGTAAGTACGCCGGTACGCCGCACAGGTTCCTCCTGCCTCCCCGTCACGACAAAACCCACCCAGAATTTACCATTCTCTTCTCCTTTGGGGGCGGTGTAAAACCTGTCCGTAGGCGTAACATTACTCGCTCTCCGAGTGTCACACGGTCACAGTCACGTGCACACGCACGCGCAGTTACGGATCGCGCGCCCCGCAGGTCTGGCCAAAGGAGCGGTATATTGTGGTCGTAGCGGCGTGCACCTCGTACGTATACGTATAACGTATCGCAGTCACACGCGCGGCCGTGGTCGCGTAATCATACGTACGTACGTAGCTGGTCGGGCGGGGCCGGGCAGTCGTTCTCTTCGTCATCCCTCGCCGTGTTTGGCAGCGCAGCACGGCCGACCAAGCCCGTCCCACCGATGAGCTGTCGATCCATCCATCCAGCCAGCGAGAACCACGGCCAGCGGCAACAGCGACCACATCAGTTCAGCCAACGAAAGAACACGCTGCTTCATACGTACCCAGCGCCGGAGCTGGACACGGTACGCGGTCGGCGCGCCGTGCCGGTGGCTGGCCTGGCACGGCACGGCGATTAACCGCCGGCGGGGGCAGGCTGTGGCTGGCCGCCCGGCGTCGAGCCCGAAAGCTCCTGTGCGGGTCTGACAGGAATCACATGCCGGTTCGCGCGCACCCACGCACACAACCGGTGCAATGATCAGGCCGCACATGGCCTGGGTGATGGAGGGACGACGCACTGGGAAGGCAGGACCAGCGACACGGCTTGACCCACCCCAACACCCCGTTGCCCCCCAGCCCCCACCCAGCAGCCAGCCTCGCCTGCCTCTTAAATCCCCTCTCGTTCCCTCCTCCCTCCCTCCCTCCATCCACACCAGGTCACGAGAACCGAGCCTGCATGATAGCATGACATTCCTCCTCTGAACTCACACACCCCATCCCAGCGCCAAGACTTCTATATCTGGACCTGTATCTGCCTCTGCATACGCGAGTGTGGATAGACATCTTCTCCCGGAACTTGCAGTTGCAGTTGCAGGCTTCCTTGCCCCTGCTGCCTTCTCCCTCTCGTCTCGGAACCTTCACCTGCTCTGCTCTGCCCCCGGCGTCGCACCGCGTGCGCGTGTGCGGCCACGACCGGTCTGCCTGCGACGGTGGATGTCAGCCGCCGTCTGATCGTTCCGGCGAGAGATGCCACGGGCGAGCAGGGTGCTCAACACCTTGGCCGACGACATGCCGGAGTTCGACCGCCACATGGGCTGCATGGCCGGCATATTCCAGATCTTCGACCGCCAGCGGATGCTCACCGCGCCCCGCGCACGCCACCCGCGACACAAGAGCCTGCCTCCAGCGCCAGGTAACACTCCCACACCACACCAGCTACCCCCACCATCCATCTCCATTGCCTTCGTCGTCTCCATGCCCTGTTACTTTTCACATTGGTACCGAGCTGCCGTGCCTGTCGAGTTCCACCGTAATCTTTTTTTTCTTCCTCCTCGATTACGGTCTCCAAGTTTCCGAGTTTTTTTTAATCGCCCTCTGAATCGCGCGCTTGCTGCCTGCCTGCAACTGGTTCTGCCACCGTTGACTAGATATCGCAAAGTTCGGTGGGCTTTTATCCTTTCTGGTCAGAGAGATTGCTTCTTGTGTTCGCTCAACGCAAGTCCTTTCAGACTGCCATACAGAGTTGGGTAACATGGACAGTTGGGTTGGGAGGTTCAGTAAAAAACAAATACCTATCACTTGGTTAGTAAAAACAGTAAAACAGGATAAAAAACTTTCTCTGTTGCGGTATGGTAGATTGCTAAAGTTTTTTTCTCCAAAGTTGGAAAAAAACGAGTTTGGGAATGGCACAATCCTGATTTTCTTGACTTCTGATGAGGAGAGACGAATTGTTACGTAGTACAAGTTTTCTTCAGTTATTATTATAGGTCGTGTTCACTGATGCAACCACCGCAGCTCGCACATAATAACTATAAACAGCCAAAGCGGATTCCGATCATCAAAACCATTTCCGTAAGAATGTGCAATGACAGCGCACCACTACTTTTAGCACTGTACGAACCGGGCATTGATATAATGACAGCCAACTATGTGTATCGCTGTATCCAGAATTAGCATTACTATTTTCACTGAAGAGGACAGCTGAACAGTAGGTTACCAAAAATTCATTTGTGTAAATGGAACTGCTGAACAAGACAGCTGAACATTTTGATTAAAGTAAACATTTCTTGTGATGACCGGTTAACTGAAGATGACAGGTTAACAATTGGATTTAAAATGTTCATGCATGTAAACAATAATGCTGAACTAAAAGACAAACAAATCCTCACCTTTTCTCCCATCAAATCCATCCATTTTGGTATGTACTACCAGGATTAGACAAAAAATAATTATGTACCTTCTCTGTTTTAAATTTAGGCTACTATTTCTAATGTACTCTTGATTTCTCCAGGCCGTACTCCGCCAAAAAGCAGCAGCGATGTTCCAGTGCAGAGCTCAAGTACCCCAAAGATCATTCTGGTAATCCCCTGTCTGGACTAAATCAACTTACTGTTGTCAGGAAAACCAATCTACACATGCGAATAATAATAAGTAAAATGCTGGACACATCAAGGAGATGGCTCTAACCTATGGATTTATTTTGCAGGAGAAAACATTCAGCAAAAGCATGACCGAGAACAGTAGCCTCTCAATAGAGTCATCAAGAGCTTCTTGTTCTTCCTCCTCTTGCTCATCATTCTCATCAATCGACGGAAGCAAATCTGTCCAACAGGAGCCTCCATACATCAACGAGGAGCTCTTTGTGCAGAGACCACTGAAGAGCTCGCCAAGTGTTAAGGGTGCTAGTGCTGACACCAAGACCGGGCAACCGAACGTCGGTTTCAGAGACATCGTGAAGGACTCCATCAACCGGGACTCGGGGGGCCTAACAGTGAAGACCTCGGCACTGGAGACAAGGAGAAACATGCAGTACAAAGACTCACCGAGGCCATTACTTCTCTCCAAATCAATGGACGGGACATATGTCATCGGCATTGATAGGAGCAGCAAGGTCGTCCCTGTGAACGTCGTTGAATCCAGCAGGCGTTTTCAGGAACAGTCACGCTTCTCATGCGATGATCGGCGGCTCCTTCGGTCGGCCGAAACCCAAGAAGCCAAGAAGCCTGCCTCCACAAGGGCCAAAGAGCTTCCTAGACTGTCCTTGGACAGCAGGAAAGAATCTCTGAGCCCAAGTTCGCGCCTGAAGAATTACAGTTACAGGAGGACCGATGACTCTCTCCTGGATGCTCTGAGACCTCAAGATTCCCCGAGTCACAGGCGGTCCAACAGTGTCATCGCCAAGCTCATGGGGTTGGAAGAAGCACCAGATGCGACGGGGATGCTAGTCACTGATAGCTATGAGCCTGCAAGATCACCAAGACTAGCAGCACAAGCAACTCGGAGCGAGCGTCCATCACGTTCGCCCAGGAGCACTTACCAGGATCAGTGTGTGTCGCTGCCGAAGAACGAGCCTTCGGCACCAAAAACCAAGCCTTCTCCAAGAATTCTCACCGAAGCCGCTCCCTGGAGGCAGCAGGAGAGAGGTGTCAGCGCCACCAACAGCAAGGCTTCACAATGCCGGGACACTGAGGTGAGGCCAAGAACCCCATCTCTGTATGCTGATATAGAGAGAAGGCTCGGCGGTCTCGAGTTCTCAGAGTGCAACAAGGACTTCAGAGCACTCAGAATTCTGGGTTCATTGCATTCAAAGGATGCTAAGCGTCAGAACGACGACGGCGATACTGAATCAGTGGGTGTTCAGGGGCAAGAAGAGGATCTAGCCACCACTAGTTCCAGAAGCTTTGAGTCTCCCATTGTAGTCATGAAGCCGGCGAGAACCACCGAGAAGCCTGGGGTCTCAGCTGCTCCTTTTGCAGGGCTCAGAAGCCTCAGGAAGCTGCAGGCCAGAGATTCATCCTTCACTGACAAAAACGAAGGCAGCACAAAGGAAAAGATCCATTCTCGCACTGCAAGGGCTCAATCCAAATCTGATGAACCTGCAAGCAGAGCGAGCTCGCCAAGGCCTGTAGGCTCATCAAGCCCCAGAATGGTGCAGAGGAAGGCAGAGTCAGAGATGCGGTCCCGCCCCCCAGTCTCACCGAAGTCTCCAAGCAAAAAATCGAATGAAGCAGCATCACCAAGAGGAAGAACAAGATCAAAGCCTTCTCAAGTGAAGAGCAACCGTGACAATGAGGTCTCGCAGAGTCCGAGAAGAAGGATCAGCTTGGCGAAGCAGATTGACGTCAGTATAATGGACTGTCAAAAGCCTATGGTTGTCAACTCATCATCCTTTCAACCAAACTACACTGCTGCAACTCCAGGCAAAAAGGTAAAGATAACATATACGAAAGAAACCACTCAGCTCTAACATTTTTTCCCATATGCTCCTTTATCACCAACTAATGAAAAAATCTCATTTTCTTCAGAGCCCTTCTTTAATCCTGGGGTCAGATCACAAGATTCATTCACTGGAGAATGTACCGAGCCCCGTCTCGGTCCTGGACACATCCTTCTACCATAAAAGTATTTCGGATTCATTCAAAGGTGAGAAGTTGATCCAGCAGTTACTATTCCTGCATATCACATAACCACCATTTTTTTGATAATCGATAGCCACCAACTGCAAGATCAATGGCTTGATAGATCCTACTATTTGGTCCCATTCAATTCAGAAGCCCATAGTGCTATGCAAAGGACAAACATAGTTAGCTGTAAGCATACCGATGATGCTAGTGACAGATAATCTGCAATAAAAGCTACCACCAGGTAGCTCGTGGTCCTGCGATTGGGAGGAACCACAGCATACTGATAGTTGCATCTGATGTGCTGGTGCTGAACAGTGCTATGTTAGCAAGCCCCCACATGTTGCACTTACTTATGCAGCAGCATGATGCATGTCTTCGGCTGCCTATACAACGCTAGTATAGATGTGCCCACCGGTGCTCCTTCACAAATACACCTAGTGTGTGTGATTCAATATCATGCAGACAGAATAGTAATTTCACTTTTATCTGATCCACCTATGTGTTTTTTTAGTTGTACTGTCTGTTGTAATTCTGTACTTCTGTCTGCTACAATATTTTTCTTCACTTGTGTTAAGCACTGGTTCCTGAATATATGTACATTTTTCTGTCTGTTCAGATGGTGAGACACATACTTCAGACGAATGCTGGAATCCAAACAGCCTGCCAGACACACCGCAGTCAAAGACGAGCAGTGAAGTCAACCAGATCAAACCGGAAAATCTAGAAGCCCTCATTCAGAAACTTGAACAACTGCAATCGATGAATGATGAAGCTGCAAACTCTAAAGACAACCAGTATATCTACGAGATACTCTTAGCATCTGGTCTTCTGCACAAGGAACTTAGCTTCACAGCGATGCCTGGTCAACTTTGGCCATCCAGTTGCCCAATCAATCCGGAGCTCTTCTTCATTCTAGAGCAAACAAAGCCACACTTCATTTCAGCAACCCAAGCTGTTACTGGAGCTAAGAAGAGTTCTGAAGCTAACATGGAAAAGCTCCACCGTAGAATTGTATTCGATCTGGTAAATGAAATTATAGCTCAGAAGATGAACATCTACAGCTCTGCAAGTGGAACGGCGAAACTTCTTCAATCAAGGAAGTTAAGCGGGTGGAGACTTTTCAAGGAATTGTGCACAGAGGTTGACAGGCTTTTATCTGAGAGCTCGGCAGCAAAATGCTCCGAAGAGGATGAGGATGAGAACACACCGTTAACTGAGGATGCGTTGTATGATATGAAAGACTGGGGGAGCCCTGGCAATGAGCTACAAGGCATGATTTTGGATATTGAAAGATCCATCTTCAGGGACCTTATTGATGAGGTCATAGGTGGCGAGGCTATAGAAAGGATGCAAGCTGGACAACCGAAATTGCGTAGGCAGCTGTCTTTCAGCAGTATATAAACTGAATATGATTGGCGATAGTTGTTTCCGTTAGGAAGCTTAGCCACTAGTAAATGTAACCCTCTGTATTTTGCTGAAGACTGAATTATATAGAAGAAATATAATTATTCCTGGCCTCAGTGTCATTGACAGTAGAAGAAGCAAGCAACTGGTTATCAACTCATACCCTTTTATAAGGTCGTCTCTGTAGATGTTACTTCGATCAGATCTTGTTCCTTTTCTTGATTACACAACTACTGTTTGTTTTGTAAGATAGGATCACATGAAGTAATAGTTTTACCCAATATGCATCTATTCTGGATAAGAAGGGACCATCTGGTTCCTGCATGCCAGGAACATCACACACTGTCATAGATAACAAGATGTTTCCCTGCCAGCTAGGTGTGATAACGCCCACTTGAAGTTTTAGACCTGTAGTTAGTTCCCAAACTGTTTGTACTCCCTCAGTTCCCTAATATAAGACGTTTTAAAATGTCTTATATCAATAAGCAGAGGAAGTACATCATAAAAGAAATTCTACAGCAATCCTACCCCCGACATTCACACGAGGATGGTGTCGCTTGAATCAATCTTGGACTCATGGTCTCGCGGTAAACTGAATCGCCAAATTGTATGAGTATAACATCCATCGGCTGCAATGGAGGCCCATAACAGGCAAAATCACTCCTCTGCTCTGGCGCAACGACACGAGTCGAACTCTCCAATAAGAGGACTATACTACAGTCAGTGCCAGATCATCCAGGACACCAGACACATAATGCAGAGTGAGAATTAATTGCCAACAGCTAAAGAGGAATGAACAGGAGAGGACACCGGAGCATGACACAGGACGCAGTTTCATTGGCAACAGCTAGAGGAATGCACAGGAGAGGAGGGTGGGGGGACAAGCATTTCTGCGGGAGCGACAGATCGAAGGGCGTACCTGGGCCACAGCGAGCATGCCGCGAGCGCGATGATCCACCGCCGGACCGTTTCCGGGCAGGCAAGGGGAACTTTGCACTGTAAGGGTTTCAACCCCACTGTTAAACAAGTCAGAGGTTGATCGTCTCAACACATGTGGAAGTGCATGGTGTACCGGGGCCTGGAGAAGTGGAAAGGAAGACGCCTTCCGTCACATGGAATGCCACCATCCAATGATCCAAGCATGCGATTCGCTCGGCCGGAGTACCATGGGATGGTCGTCTGGAACAGGAACCGGCACCTGGTCAGTGGCAATGGAGCTTGGCGCTGCCGCGACTGCAAGAGATCCCAACAGCTCGTGCAGGCATTGAGTGGAGCACGTGGTGGATGTGGCGCCGGCGAACCATCGTCGACACTGCAGCAAAAATATCTCTGGAGCAGCACTGGTGTCAAGGCACGCGAGCTGGGCAACCTATGCAAAAGAAAAAGAAAGGAAAAAACAGTAAGCATCCACGGCTGAAGCTAACACGAGTTACATACTTACATCACGAGGCAGAAGGCACACACTACCACGCAGTGTAATTCATCATATCACCACGGAATCAGTCACCCAAAACACCTACTTGGAGTTGGAGCACACAAGCAGCAGTCATCAGCTAGAAAGCATAGACCCTTACATTAAACTGTTCGTCCATCTTTCCTCCAGCCATACCACTTTATTAACGATGTGCAGAAATTCTGCACCCAAACAACAGGCAAATGCAGTATAGTAATACAACTTGCTTGACAAAAAGAATCAACCTGGTATTGCATTAAGATTTTAAATATCTGTGAGATGTAACACCACTCAAAGGGCAAGGGATTAAGAAGAATCACGCTACAGACAACAATTGGTTTTCAGGAAGCAGAAAAATACAGTGTCAAAACTGGGTTCTCCAGACAAGTCTGAGAACATAGGCCTTCTGATAGTGGTGCAGCTTGTACAGCAAAACTTTTCCGCCGGCGTGTCCGACAGAGAGGAACCCGCTGCCTGGGCTGAAGTCCAGGCACCATGGATACTGAAGGCTGAACCTAGGCCCTGGCCAGTTCTGGAACACGGTGAAGGATGGGGCGTGCACAAGCCTCATCCCGTTCTTCTCCTTCCCCGAGCTTATCGCCAGAATCTGAGCGTCGTGGTTGAACTTCATTTGACCGATATTGGCCTAGAGGTTTTCGATCGTCTTCAGTGGCTTCCTCTTCCCGCCGAGGAACTCGTCACTCTTGTACACATTCACGATGCTGCTGCTGGAGCCTGTAACGAAATAAGAGCTGTCCTGAGAGGTGCAAAGAGAAAGGCCTGTCAGGGAACCCTCATCAGTAGCCTTGTGCATACACTTCCTTGTTCTACGATCCCAGTGGTAAACATGGCCATCCCCACCACTACTAAGTAGCTGATTCCCACCATCCGCAAAAGCCAATGAACGCACATTCCCGTTCATCTTAAGGGTTCCAATGAGCTGCTTTGTTTTGGAAGATATCAGAAGAATGTACCCTTCATTACCAACAAATGCAATGGTTCTAGAATCAGGTGATATCTCAAAGTTTTCCAGGCTTTCCTCCTCACGTCCAGTCAAGGGTCTAGTTTTACTTACAGCGGCTTTCACCAAATCAAATGAGTAGAAGAACTTCCCCCTGCCTGAAAGGATCGCCTCAGAGCCATCAGGTAGAAAAGTTGCCTTGTGAACGGGACAATCCTCGATAAATATGCCCTGAATCTTGGGGTTTCTCTTCCCATCAATCTGGAAAAATCTCAGATGTTTATCCAGACCAGCAGCAAGCATCAGCTGTCCATTCCTATGAAACTGCACTGAATTGATAGGACCACTGGATGGCTCCTGCGCATTAGCATCAGCAAGCCTTGAGAAGTCCAACATGCCAGGTAGGAGCGTAGTAGTGCCCTTGACAACAAGCTTATTGTTGTTTCGAAGAATATTGTCGACACAACCGTATTCATTGGATTCATCATCAGACATCCCAGGGAGAGGAGCTTTACAGTCCATATCTGCCCAGCCAGTGAAGGGGTTTAACTGGCGTGGTAGCCACACAACCTAGCTTCATACTCTTTGCCCGAGATCACACGCTTATCAGCCTCCTTTCTCAACTTCCTCAACCTTGCAGCCTTTAAGATGTCCACCTCGGCGATCTCCTCCTTGTCATCCACCCATGCAGGCGGCTTCCTACCCTTATTGACAATCTCAAATTCATCAACTTCAAGTTCTCCTCGTAAACAGTTAAGTCATCCTCACCATCACCAGGAGACCAATCCATGAAGAACAAATGACCATCCTTGCCACGAGCCGACACCGTAGCCCCAACCTCAGAGCCAAACTCCAGTGGCGCTTGGCTTCGTTCCGCTTGGCTTCAACACCTTCACCTTCTTTTTCTTCCAATCCTTATTATGATTCTCCTTAGCCCTCTTTTGCTTCAGATCCTTACTGTGATGCCCAGGCTTAGCGTCCTTCCCAACCTCTGCATCCAAAGCAATGGGGGAACCAATGCCCTCATCAACTATACTTTTCTCCAACTGGCGCTTCTGGAGCGCATTCTGGGATATCAAGCTCATCCTGACACCAGGAACAGCCTGCCGATAATATCGATAAATTAGACAATAGCAATACCACAAATGTACAGAGCTTCTACTGGTTGCAAGTTAGCATACTGCGGCCTCTCTGTTCAGTAGCGGAGCCAAGATGCCCAAAATTTGTGGAGGTTAATTGGTTCGGAATTATGTAATTACTGAAAGGTCATACCTGAAAAAACAATGTCCTCCAATCCAATACTGCAGACGGGGTGGAGGCAGCAGGAACGCGATGCCGTGATAAGATAGAACGGTAGCGGAGGTGTCGGCGACGCGCGTGAGAGGTGTGAGGCGGCGGCGGCGGCGGTTTGGAGCTTGGGTAGGCCAGAGCACGAGCCAGGCCAGGAGAAAGAAGAGGACGTATTGGTGATGGAGAAGCGACTGCGGGCAGGCGGAGGTTCAGGGGGACGTCGGAAGTGGAGGGTCACCGGCCGCGCCGCCGTCAAGAGGGAGGGAGGAGGGGGAGAGCGCAGCGCCGCCAGGAGCCGCGCCGCCAGGAGGGTTCTAATAAATCTTTTAAAAAAAAGGAAAAGACGAATCGTCGGGATCGTAACAGGACTCGTGGGTCGGACCGGCTGAGCCCGAGCCTGTGGGCGGGTCCTACAGTAAGCTGCCGAGGGAGGGCCCACAAGCCAGTGACACGCAGAAGGAACGTTCTCCACGCCCACGCCCCAAAACCCTTCCCGTTATAAACCCCTTCCGGCTCCAACCCATCCAATCCCTTCTCTCTCGCTCCGCCTCCTCGATCGAGCCCAACTGCTCCGCCTCGCTGCGTCGCTCCGCTAGGGTTTGCTCTCCCTCCCGTGGCCGTCGGCGGCGGCGGCCATCGGCCCTTTCTCGGTTCGCAAGGTACTTCTCCTCTCCCCACGCGGCCTCGATCTCTCCTCCTTTTCGCGCTTTGGTGCGATCGACTTTGGAGTTTGGTTTGCTCGGTGCGCGTTCCTCCTCGTCTTGGCGGGGTTCGTGAAACGTTGTGGGTTTCGTCGGTCTACGTAGGGGATCGGGTTTCGTGCGGGGGAATGCTGCGATTTCTGGGCAGATTCGGCCCCAAAATTGCGTCGTCTGTAAATTGGGGCTAGATTATTTGTTCCGGGTCCTTTTGTTGGATAAATTGGCCTCATAGGGTAGCTTTGATGTGGCGTATGTGTGCTTGTGTGGCCGAAAAGGACCCCTTTTAGTGACGATTTCGACATATACTGTATAAGGCTGGGGTTTACGTAGTACTGTTTCTCTGTGAAATTGTCATCTTTATTTGTATATATAGATTCTCAGTTTCTATCGAACTGATGCTTGCCGTTGACTGGTTCGGAGTGTCAGGACATCCTAGCACTGCAAATCTAATACGATTTATGCTGCAGCCATTAGATAGGTAGCTTATGACTCTTGTATGGTTTCAGAATTTTGGTAGGAGTGTTTCAGTTGGCACCTGGCAACTGAGTTGTGGTAATGCCTTTTCCCTGTTGGTAATGATATTTGCAATGTGCTAGGCTTTCGGGCATCAGATGTGGTGGATGGTTTGTTTGATAGTTTGTTCATGTTGTTAGCTACTTTACTGTTTCAGCTCTGAAATTTCAACCATTTGCCTTTTGTGAGTTGTTATTTCTACATGGATGTTTGTGTGTCGTTTAATCAATTTTCCTTTGCAGAAAGAGGTTGTAGCTAGCTGCCTGTTGATTTTATATTATTCCTGATGTTGGATATGCGTAGGTTGGGTCTGCTGAATAAATTGTTATTGTTTTGTTTGATAATTGGTAGAAATTGGGGGAAATCATGAGTTGAAGTGTCATGGTTGTATCCATATTTTCTCAAATTTTCATCTGTGCTATGTAAGTTCTGCTGATAATCTGTGGAACACGAGTCAGCACGAATGCAATATTGATGGACAAAGTCCACTGTGCTGCTGAGTTGTTGGTAATTGTTTGCCAGTGGTTTGGTTGTTTGGAAACTAAGAACTTTGTAGATGGTTGCTCAGCCAATTACTGTATTTTTCTTTGTAGCAACTTCTTTTTTCCTGCAACAACATTTACATTTTACTATGAACAGTTCTGATTAACTATAGATTTTGAATCGATTACGCTGCTCAATAGTCTCACATATTAATTCACCTCAAAACATTATATTCTAATAAGTGTTGTGTCTGTGCAGCAATGGCTATGCAAGGTGGGAATTCCTTCAGTCCTCCTCATCCGAATGTGGTAAATTTTTTCTCCATCCCTTTATTATTAGTATTAAGCTGCAAATAATAGCAGTATTGTTAAACGTGATTGGTCTTGCTTACAGATTGGGAATGCATTTGCTCAGCAATACTACAAAATTCTGAATGCATCACCAGAACATGTCCACAAGTTCTATCATGATGAAAGTACTCTTGGTCGAGCAGATTCTGATGGTGCATTGACATCTGTGACAACTACTGATGTGAGTTCTCTGCAGGAGCAGCTTTCTATGATTTTACCATTATGCATAAGATGTATAATAAATTAAACGTGATTAGGTGGACACCAGAAGTCAGGACACACATGTTCACTCACATTTAAATTTTTTAGAGCTTGCTTTACATCCATTCTATAGACTTCACTTCTACCATTTGTTACTTAGAATAAAAAGACCTTGAGGACATATAGTGGTAGATGGTCTGACATTTGGTTATAGGTTTTGCTTATATATTGAGGATATCAGGCTGTTTTTGCCTCACAATTCACTACTGTATACTATTTTTATATATTCTAGCAGTCAAAAAACTTCTATGTGTTCTAGCTTGTGGTCTCCTATGTAGAGGGAATTTTGGCTGTAAATTGGGCAGATAGTAGTAGTAGAAGTGGTATTGCGCATTTTATCCAACCTATAGGCCATACATGCTGATGAAATGTGATTGATGAGCATCAATTAGCTAAAGAATGTGCATACCTTTATGATATGTAGGTAATCTTGTTGTGGATCATCCATGTACAATCATGTAATACCATTTGCTTATCAAATAGCTTCTACAGCACTTCTCTTTCCATATGTCGCTTAATCAACTAAGCAAGGTCATATGACTTATCATACTACTTTATTTGTTAGGTATATACACATGTTAGTTGCATGATTTGTTACAACTTATAACTGATTTGTTTCATTTGCTTGGCCAGGCTATCAATGAATACTTCTTATCTACAGACCTGAAAGACTGCTTGATAGAGTTAGAGAACGTAGATACTCAGCCATCCCTCGCAGGCGGTGTTCTCATTGTGGTTACTGGATTTTTTATTATGCCTGATACCAAGAAGCATAGATTTGCTCAGTCATTCTTCCTTGCTCCTCAAGAAAATGGTGGCTATTTTGTTTTGAATGATGTGCTTCGGTATGTGCTTGTGATGCCATCCGCCGAGGCAAATGAAGCCTTAGTTGACCATTCTAATGGAAACACTCAGATTGCCCCCTTTCCAGCTGAGCCAGGTATTGGAATTTCATCCCTTTCCAGCTGAGCCAGGTATTGGAATTTCATCCCTTTCCAGCTGACATTTTGATATTTTTCAGAAACATCTGCCAAGGAGAGCATGGACCCAGAGCTTCCTTCTGAAGAGAATATTTCTGCCAACGGTGAAGTCATAAATCCATCTGCAGAGACTACTTATGTGGATGTTGAAATCACAAATCCATCTGTAGAGAATATTTCCGTGAACGATGAGGTCGTGGAACCATCTGTAGAGAGTATCTCTGTCAAGGACAAAGTCATAAATTCATTTGGAAATGAAAATTCTCAAGTTAAGAATGGTGTTACCAAGATACCTGAGGCAGCCCCTGCTCCTCCTGCTTCAGCTCATAAGGATGTTATCAAGAAGTCATATGCATCGATTGTAAGTTTTCTCTTGTTTTCCTGCAGATCCCCCCCCCCCCCCCCCCCCCCCCCCCCGGCTTATTATACTGCCTGAACTGAGTGAGCTCTGAATATAGAATAATAATTCACTCGTTATTCAATGCTTTCTTACTGGCTTCTCTGACTTGCATGATAGGTCAAGGCCAAGAATGGGAGCACACAGCCTGCACCACCCATTACGAAGCCCAAACCTAGACCAAATCCAACTGTAAAGAGAGCTGAAAATATGGAGAAACCTTTGTCTGTTTCTGCAAAAACTACCCGTGCAGCTGATACTGCGCCTCCAAATGACAAAAATGTTTCTGATGGTTAGTGCTTCCTCCATATTTTTTTAAACAAAACTAAAACATGATCCCTTGCTGTACTGAACTATAACACTACCTTGTTCGGCAGACCAAGGGTATTCAATCTTTGTGAAGAACTTACCTTGCAATGCAACTGTCGAAATGGTTGAGGCTGAGTTCAGGAAGTTCGGTGCCATCAAGCCTCACGGTATACAAGTTGTGCACCGTCAGGTTAGTTAATCTTGTACAAATGCAGGCTTTGCTTCCATAAATCATATTTTTGCTAATATTTTCATGATGGTTTTGCAGTTTGATGGGTTCTGCTTTGGCTTTGTTGAATTTGAGTCTGAACAATCCATGTATGAAGCAATTGAGGTTTGTTCTCATCGATGTTTGTTGTAGTTCAATATTTAGCTATGCTGCTGGGTTTTGTTTCAGTTTTACTAGCACTATCGTTGCAGTCTTAAGAAAGCTTTGTTGAATCCATCTGTGCATCTTTTAGCTGGAACACATGTAGGTTCGTTCTGTAAATTAGTGGAGGGCCAATTGTGCCTTGGCCTACTTGTGCATCGTGGTTTCAACATTTCAGTACCTGCGAGATGTTGCAATAGCTATAACTAATACTTGTTTTGATTTGTAGGCAGCGAAAATTCGCTTTGGCACATATGTGTCTTTTGTTGAGGAGAAACGAACCCCAAGGCGAGGTGAGCAAGCATTATGATCTGCACAGAATATACACAACTAAAATAGAATGATTTCTTCTATTGTTTGAGTCTGGCTTGCTCAGGCATGCCATCGGTGTGTTCTTAGTTTTAAACATGCTTGTTCCTTCTAGTCCTTACTCTCCATCTCAAAAAAAACTCTTACTCTAAATAATTTAAGATGCATGACTAGTGATAATCATGCCTGGAAGGTTAGAAACTTTATTAAATTGCAAATTGTATTCCTTTTCATCAACAATAGTTTATGTTGCTTATAAATGTTCCAATTGTCTCTGATGTTTCAACTCTCAGTTGTTAATGCTCCTAAAAAAAGCTGCCTCCTTACATATTTGTTTTAGTTTAAGTCAATCGGTGCTAGTCACCTTTTCGCTGGTTATTAGGCCTTCCGTGCTTGGATGACATGCTGAAGCTCCTTGATTTTTTAAACTCGGGTGTTTGAATATTCAAGTTGTCTCCTATGTTTAACTTTCAGTTGTTAATTCTCCTAAAAAACTTTCAGTTATAAACGGTGTCACCCATGGCAACAACAATGGCAATACTCGGGGCAGTGGGATCCTGCCAGGCAGAGGAGGTTATGGCGACAACTTCAAGGGACAGGGAGCAGGTTTCGTGAACAATGGCAACTACCGTGATGACAACTTCAGGGGTCAGGGGGCGAGCTTTGCAAACAACAATAACTACAATGATGGTGAAAACTTCAGAGGACGTGCAGCGGGCTTCGTGAACAATGGTAACTACCGTGATGGCAATAACATGAGGATCGAATCAAGAAATCAGAATGAGTACTCAGGCCGTGGTCGAGGACCGCAGGGGAACGAGTACCGTCAGAATGAGTACCGTCAGAACGGGAACGACTACCGTCAGAACAGGAATGGATACAGTCCGAACAGGGAAGGCTACCGTCAGAATGGGGATGACTACCGCCAGAACAGGGAAGGCTACCGTCAGAATGGGGATGACTACCGCCAGAACAGGGAAGGCTACCGTCGCAATGGGGATGACTACCGCCAGAATGGGAACGGATACCATCAGCCACGGCCCATCCACAATGTGAATGGGAATGGGAATGTGAATGGGAGGTCTGGCCGCTTCAATGGTCCCAAGCAAATACCAGTTACTGCATAGGAGTTCTGTGCAATCCAGCAACGTAGGAAAGTCTGTGCAATCTAGCAAAGTAGGAAACTAAGTTTATTGGCCACTTGATAATATTTCCCACCCCGTACTCCTTTAGATTAATCTCTGAAATCATCCGCATTCTCATGCATCTTACGAGACAAGGGAAGTTATGTTTTAACCTGATGATACCTCGTTTTGCCGGACTGGTACCTTTTTTTATGGCTAGTTACTGCCGTATTTTGGAATGCTCTGACCTGTAAACATCATTCGGAGATTTTCTATATATATGCTTCAGTCTTTCTGCCTGTTGGTGGCTCTGTAGTTTAAATATTCTGGGAGATTTTCTATAGTATAAATATATGCTTCAGTCTTTCTGCGTGTTGGCGGCTCTGTAGTTTAAATATTCTGGGGGGTGAAACGTGTGTGTGTGTGTTTTATTGAGCTATTTCTCTCTTGCGGTTTGCAATCTTCGATGACCCTGTGTTTGTATCTGTTTTCCTGAGCTCATGCTCTCCTGTACTAGGTTCTTGATGCTTATGTTTATGTACAGTAGGTGAAACTGGACTGAAGTGATAAGCTCTAGGTCCTTTTAGCCAAAGCAAGCATATTGGTTTTTACCCGACCCAGCTCGGAGTCATTGATGAAGGATCCGCTGGTTGCTGGGTGCTTGTTAATTTGCACCACAGAATAACATGCACGTGCTGATTTAGGCTATTTACATTGTCGAATCGATTCAAAGCGGAAGTGCCAGAGCTTCGGATCTCTTCGGGTTTTCTCCATTGTATGATGTATAGCAGCGTTCAACAGTCAATGTAGATAATTATTGCAAAAACAATCATGATTAACACCCCAATCTCGGCTGATTGTGCCTCCTCTCCTACCTTTGTGCAAACGTTATCTAAAAGCTAGGATCAAACCTACACTTCTCTCATCTGACACGTTGAATCGGCAAGCCACGGTTAGGGATGGCACTCACAAGGTGTACGGGTGGAGCCTCCCCTTACCTGTAACCGTTGCCTTTGATCTTACCTCTCGGTGCCTTCTTATGTTCGTTTGTCGGCGATTCTTGTTTGTGGTCGATTTGGTGCGCCGCCCGGCTGAAGGTTTGTTCACCGTTCCCCAACCCCTTGTTTCCCCGTCTTCAATTCTCCAATTCCTTCTCTAATACGTATGGGATTTGCTGTAGTCTCTAGGGCCTTGAAATTAGAAGTTCAGATGTGATAGCCTGTTGTTGCTGGCGAAGAGTTTTGTGCATGTTTTCCTTGTCCCCGTGTGCGCCAGTAGGTATAATTTTCTTACGGTTAGGATTCCATGAGAACAGGAGATTTCTCTTCTAGATGCAACTGTTTCTTTGATCTCCTCTTTTGAGATACGATGTGACGAGAGTTTTTTTTGTGTTTACTTGTTGGAAATCATTCTAGCAAAAATTGGACGCCAATATCAGATAATTCCTTGTAGGGATTTCTATAAGAATTAAGGTTTCTATGGTTTTTATGAGCGGATGATGTATAAATAGCTCTTTTAGGTTGTGCTTTCTTTTCCGGCCATTTGTTTAGTCCATAGTTCTGCATCAAGAAAATATTTTAATTCATAATGTTTTGATTCTTTAACTTTTTAAGGTAACTTGAAATTTGTTTTATATCCTGATATCAATTTGGAATTATCGGATTAATTATGTCATAATTATAGTATAAATTCAAAATCGGCTCTCATATTCTACTATTCATTTTCAGGCTCCACACCTCCTACGCTGATTGGTTCATATAATTCAACTTGCAGCTTATTTGTTCCTTGCATTTTTCAAGTCTGCATTTTAAACAATGCTGAAATTCAAAATTGGTTCCGCCATAAGTTCAAAATCGATTTACATACATTTTCGATGTGGTTTAGCCATTAATTCACATCGGTTCAGCCACATTTAATATGGTTTAGCTCAAAATTTAAAATCGGTTTAGCAATACATCCAAAGTATCGTTCAACCACATTCTAAATGGTTCAACTCTATATTTAAAATTGGTTCATCTCCACTTTCATAATATCCTTTCAAGACATTCAAAATGATTCATCTATGAACTGAAAATTAGTTCAACTACACATTAAAAATGGTTTAGCTCTACTGTCCAAATATCGGGGCATGTGTACCTTTAAAATGGTTTAGCCATTAATTCAAAATCGATTCACACCCACATTTAATATGGTTTAGCTAAAAAATTATTGGTTTAGCAATACATTCAAAGTATCGGTTCAGCCACATTCAAAATGGTTCAACTGTACATTAATAATTGGTTCACCTCTACTTCTAAAATATTGGTTCAGTACATTCAAAATGATTCGGCTATAAACTCAAAATCAGTTCGGCTATACATACAAGATGGTCTAGCTCTACTTTAAACATTGATTCAGCTTTAAATTGGTTACGCTTTTTTGGTTTAGCTTCACATCCAAATTGGTTTAGCGAACTCAAATTGGTTCAATTCCACATTCAATTTCATTTCAGCTCCACATCCATATTTTGTTCAGCTCCATATTCAGATTGTTTCAGGATTTTGGTTTAGTTGTACATTCAAATTGGTTCAGCTCCACATTTAATTTTTTGGTTTTAGCTCCACATCTAAATTGGATCATAATGATTCAAATTGGTTCAGCTCCTCTTTTCAATTGAAATTGAAAGGGTAATTGCCCCTATGTGTGTTTTTGGTGATTAATGACAATCTCAATGGACTAATATTTTCATTGAAGGAATATTCCATAGGTAATGCTTGTAGTTCATGTCTTGGATTCAAGTATGGATGCCATGAAGATAAATATATACCTTGAGTATTGACATCAAGATCATCGAGTTGAATAAAAATATGATATGGTTAAGATCTTGAGAGTGTGATCTCAATAGAAGAATTCAAGATATGGCTCTAAGTCGGTGTCATGATAGCCTCATTAGTTAAACTATGGTTGACTAAGATTTAGAGCATGTAATCAAATGAAGAGTTCTTTATGTACCTCAAGATATTGAGATGGAGCACGAGAAGATACTTGGTTGACCAATACAAAGAGTGAAGAGTGATTTCAAGTTGGTCAACACATGAAGCATAAAGAATGTACCACATGGATCTTGTGGTATGGTAAGCCTTGTCAATTATTCATCATGAACTAACCCATTATATATGTGCCTTTGCGTTTTCTATATGGGATATGTATCTTTCCATGGGCATGCTTCAAAAGTGAATATCTTATATAGCCTATGAGAGGATGACATCAAGTGGTGATCGTCATCAAGGTTGAGAAGGGCAAGTTCAAGATAAGCATCTCGAGAAGATCATTTTCTTGAAGCTTGCCGTCCATATTGGTGATAATGGACATGGAAAGACATGTATTAATGAAGCTATCCCATAATGGTTGATGCGGCAGATCACTATAGAGCTTCGTTGGGAAACCCCAAGAGAAAGGAATAATAAGCACAACGGTAAGTCTTATCTCATTATGAAACAATGCTTATCGAACCAGTAGGAGGAAGGAAACAACCCCAAGGTGTTGCTAACAACTTGGAACCTGCACAACACAAACTCAAGACTTTGCCCCAACGAACAGTGAGGTTGTCAATCTCACTGGTTTGCTGAAAATAAAGGATTAAACGTACGGTATGGAAGGTAATGGTAGCTTGCAGAAAGTAAACAGTAACAGTCGATGATGTATCAATGGTAAAGATTGGACCGGGGTCCACAGTTCACTAGAGGTGTTCTCCTTAAGATAAATAACATAACATGCTGGGTAAACAAGTTACAACGGGGCAATTGACGGGACTGAGCAAGGCATAACAATGCAATACTAGACATTGATGATCCTATGAGATTTGATTGGGCATTACAACAATTTACATAGACCGCCATCCAACTGCATCTATGACTAGTAATCCACCTTCAGGTTATCATCCGAACCCCCTCCAGTATTAAGTTGCAAGAAACGAATATCTGCTTTAAGCAATGTGTATAAAGTAAACAATACAATTGTTCCATGAACAAAAGATTTTTGTTTTCTCCCTAGTAGCAACATCACATCTACAACCTTAGAGATTTCTGTCATTTCTCCAGATTCAATAGTGGCATGAACCCACTATCAAGCATAAATACTCCCTCTTGGAGTCACTAGCATCTACTTGGCCAAGATAGCTACTAGAAACAGAGAGCATGCAAGATCTCAAACAACACAGACATGATAGAATCAATAAGATAGAATCATTAATCAATCTGACATAGTAATCTCAATATCCATCGGATCCCCGCAAACACAGCATGCATGATTACAAATAGATGATCTTGATCATGAACTGAGCTCACAAGATCTAAACATGATAGCACAAAGGAGGATAAACAACCATCTAGCTACTATATGGACCCATAGTCCAAAGTGAAACTACTCGCACATCATACCAGAGGCTGGCATGGTGATGAAGAAGGTCTCCGGGATGATCTCTCCCTTTCGGCAGTGTGCCGGGAAGAGCTTCAGATCCCCCCGATCTAGGGACGATGGTGGCGGCAGCTACGATTTGTTTCATGGAGATCTGATCGGGTACTTAGGGTTTTGGCATCGGGAGGCTTTTATAGGCGAAGAGGCGAGGCAGGAGGGCAGCCAGGGGGCCCACACCCTGCCAAGACGCGCTAGGGTGGGCCCACGCGTGGGGGGGTGGCACCCCTCCGGTCGCCCTTCGGTCTCTATGTTCGTCTCGGTGAAATATTGACTTTGACTTTTGTCCCGTCCAATTCCGAGAATATTTCCTTACTACCTTTTCTGAAACCAAAAACAGTAGAAAACATGCAACTGGCACTGTGGCATCTTGTTAATAGGTTAGTCCCAGAAAATGTATAAAAATACCTTAAAGTGTAGACAAAGCATAGCAAAGTAGATACTAAACAAGCATGGGTCATCAAAAATTATAGATACGTTTACGACATATCAAGCATCCCCAAGCTTAACTCATGTTCGTCCTCGAGTAGGTAAGTGATAAAAAGAATAATTTTTGAGGTGACATGCACCATCACAATCATGATCAAACCATTTCCAAGCTTGAAATCTGGGATCAAAGTACTCTAAACATGAGCATGAAAGATGAAGTTCTAACAATAAGACATAGAAACTATGCTGCAACATGAAAAGATACAAACAAAGATTCATTAATAACAATGTATTGAGAGACGTCTGTTTGTTTCACATACAGAAGACATAGCATAGTGGCATTCAGCTTGTCCCTCATGGAGTAGCAAAACATAAATGCATAAGACACCTTCAAAGTTCATAAGGGTGACTAGATACAAATAGTTCAAGAACAAGCAATATCAACATTATGAATCGATCAATAAGTTTTGGGACAATGCAGATAGAACTAAGAATTACAACTATGCTCTCTTAATTGGTGCCTAAGGATAGAAGGTGGAGACTCAATATAAAAGTGGAAGAAAGGCCCTTCAAAGGGAAGCAAGGATTTCAAGTTTCATAAAGAGCTTCCAAAAATTATGGCACTTGTTAGCTTTCAGCTCTCATTGCCCCTATCATAAGCATCTTGAAGTGATTAAAGTTAAAGTGAACAAAATATGGAGTATATGCTTAACAAAGTATAAGTTGGCAATCTCATGTCCCTTGAGTACGAGGGCCGTTCCTCATGCTACTTAACTTTAGTTACCGGTAAGTTCTTGTCATAGTAAGTACATGTGTATCATAGAGAACCGCCAACGGGGTACCCCTTGCCCCATGACACAGGAGCTATCCCATATTAAAATGACAAGGCAGACAGACAATGAGCATCTCAGCAATCTTCTTATTTACCATGGGAAAATTGTGCTTTTTTCTCTTCTTTCCTCTTTTTGTCTTTTTCTCTTTTTTCTATCTCTCTCTCTTTTTTATAAGAAGAATGCTTCATAGATTGCTCACTATGGTGATGTTGCAAGTTTCCACCATGATTAGGCATGGCTTAGGCTAGCGGCTCAGGCGTTTCTCTAACACACATACATAACTTGGTTTATTGGGAGTTGGATGCATGAGTAGAGCTTACTCAATACAAGTGGAGGCTAGCAAAAGACTGGGAGCGACCAACCAAGAGAGCAATAATGGCCATAATCATGTAGAGCGACAAAACATTACTGATTAAAGCATAAAGTGGTATCACAAGTCAAAAACTAAATGATCATAGAGGCTAAGGTGACTGGTTCATAGTCATAACATGGTGTGAGCATGTGCCAAGTCAACCCAAACAAAGCATCAAAGGAGAATACCACAATACTATGCTTTTGTATGCTAAAACAACGCGTGGTTCTTTCAAGGCACATTAAGCAATGTCAATTGTTTAGAACAAGTCATGCTACAGCAATAATCACTAAGCATAAGGTCAAAAAAACATCTAGCATGACATGATAGAGTCTAGGCCACAGTCAAAGCAAGCTCCTTTTTGTACTACTATAAGCAAGAACTTCCTACTCCTTCCCAACACCAATCAACTTATTTGAAACAACACAATGAAATCGGGGGTCCAACTACTTTATTAAAGAAAACTAAGCAAACAAAAACCAAAAAATAAAACTAAGACACTCCAAGAACAACACAACAGTGCATGAAACAACAAAAACGAAGTGTCTAGAAAGACCTAAGATTTTTATTGATGAAGAAAGGGATGCCTTGGGCATACCCAAGCTTTGACGCTTGTACCTCATGAATGTTTCTTGGGGTGACACGGGGTGGCATCCCCAAGCTTGAGCTTTTTTCCATTCTTCATCTCATTACATCATTCTTCCCTTACACCTGAAAATTTTCCTTTATACAAAACTTCACACGATCTTCATTAGCAACATTAGTGCATTCAAAAGATAATAAACCTTTGGGTTTAGTTTTAAAACAACAAAACTTTCATTCAAAACACAAGCTACTGTAGAAATTCCCTCAAAAAGCTCAGTTTACCAAAAAGAACCCAAAAATAAATCAATAAAGAGGCAAATGCAAATAGTGGCAGAAATCTGTCAAAACAGACGAGCAGGTAAACCCGATTTTTTCGAAGACCTTCTGTTGCTCAAATCAAAAAGTGTTGAACTAACTAAAGTTAGCTAACAATCTGGGGGATTTATTCAGAAAATTATAGCTCAATCCAACTTACAGAGATTTTTCACGAATTTTTACAGTGAAGCACAAAAATGTGTTTCGAGACAGCACTTCCCCAAATTTTACTTCCCTCTCATTAGAGGTTATTCTTGGCACAAAAATCAAACAAAAAGGATAAGGAGAGGTTATTATAGAAGTAATAACTTTTAAGACTCAAGAAAACTATTGGGTTATCTCCCAAGAAGTACTTTTCTTTTACGCCTTTAAGTTAGGCACAAGAAGCAAGAATCAGGTATTTTAAAATGAAGAAGCATTAAGATCAATACTCGGAATTTTTTCAACTAGGAAAGTTATCTCATACAAGTGAGTTGTAGAGGATCCTCTCTCAGCACTCTTGGGTTCACTGTTTTCATCAAACGGGTTTTCATGAACAATTGAATCAAAATTCTTTTAAAAGGTATGGGTATTTTAATTTCCTCTAAATTGGGTTTGGTTTTATCCAACTTTTATAATGTACCCATAACATCTACACATGAGCCTAGCATATTAAAACAATCAAAGACCTTTTTGGCTTCCTTAGCAACATCATTGAACTCTTTTAGCAAAGTTTCTAGGATAAAATCTCTCTTTTCAGCATCCTCGGTTTCTTTTAGTTTAAGAAACATTATTTGCATCATGGGGTTAAGGTTAACAAACCTAGCCTCCAACATTTGAACTAAAGAAGCTGCAGTAATTTCATAATCAGGAGCAAGTTTTGCTAAGGATCTATCATCAATATCCGCATGTTTGCTAATATGTTAAAAGAATTCTTTAATATTTTCTTTCCCAATTATAGAGCCACTACCTATTGAAAAGGTCTTTCAGGGTGAACTTAGGGATCAGCATGGTGGGCTAGAGAAAGGTGACAACTATAGGAAGAACTATTTTTTTGTGTTTTTTATAAGAAAACGCTTACCAAACGAAACTAATATTTTTGATAAAAAAAGAAGCAAGCAAAATAAACCTAGCAAAACAAAGACAAAGTAAAGAGAAAGGTTGTGAAGGAATCCCCTTGTGAAGCCATCCTTAACTCCTCGGCAACGGCGCCAGAAAACGTCTTGATGCGGCTCAGATCACTATAGAGCTTCGTTGGGACACCCCAAGAGGAAGGTATGATGAGCACAACAGTAAGTCTTCCCCCAGTATGAAACCAAGGTTATCGAACCAGTAGGAGGAAGGAAACGACCCCAAGGTGTTGCTAACAACTTGGAACCTGCACAACAAAAACTCAAGACTTTTGTAACATCCCAGCATTTAGGAACCAACGAAGGGTAGATTTAGAAATTTGGAATGTTGCATGCATTCATCTGTGAAAATGTGGGTAAAATTTTCTCCAAATAAAAACCTAAAGTGATCAAGGTTTCTTTCATACTTTGAGATTAGGTTTAGTCTTAAAGGATGATTGCTATAGACTTTGATATGATCTTTGAGGAATTATGTGTTTTGGAATATGAATTTGAATTTTAAACTTGAGTGTTTGAATTATAATTCAAATGATTTATGAATAAGGTTTGAATCTTGATTTAATTAAGATTTAATCAATATAACTCAAACTTTATCTAAAGAAAACAATTAAGAATATGAATACTTATTTCATATTTTCATTCAATAAATAAGTTACAAAAATGAACTTGTTGAAATTATCCACAAACTTCAATCGCAAATAAATAAAGAATAAGAATATTTCTTTATTGATAATAATATAATATTTATTACAAAAGAATAAAATGAAGATTACAAAATAATAAAATGAAAATTACAAAATAATAAAGAATATTACATTAACTATCCTATAAAGAAAACCTAAACTAAAATCTTCATCTTCAAATCTGTACCTGCAAGACAAACACTAATAAAAAAAAATAAAGGTTAGTGTTAGAATTGTTTTACTCTCAGACATGTCAGTGAGGTGCACTGAACAAGTTTCATCATTGAGAAATTTATAAAACGGGCAAGTTTCACCAATATGAAAGAATCTATCTTTCATAAATTTTAAGCCAAAAAGTCAAATTGACAGCAAGGAGGGGCAAGTTTCACCAGCCATGTAAAAGTAATCAGATCAAAGTAACTCTCAAGTCCAAAGCATATCCACAAGTGCACAGCAAGCACACAGGCAGGACACACACCTAAATGCATGGGGTGTGCTGTCAGCTTCACAGCACAGCTCAAACACACAAAACCATCAGCACAACCGTGGAGAGGCACTAGTGCATCTCTTCACTGCTCACACACACAAGAACAGCCAGCTTAGGCAGCAGCTAAACCAAGCACAATAGCCAGCAACCAAACCAACCAAAGCCCAAGATCTCATCACCAGGATGGTGACATAAGGAGGGGAAAGAATCAGGTGGACAATAAGACCAAGTCCAGGAGCTAGGAGGAGCAGGCTAGCTCAAGGTCAAGCTCAGGAGCTCAGCCAAACAAGATCAACATCATCACCCAACTCCATAATCATAAGTTTTGTGGTGAGTATCATAAAACCCTCACATGATCTAATCATATTATCTAAACAGAAGCATGTGTTGTTTTATGAAACAAACTCTCAGAAAGCACCCAAGTGGGGTATCATTGAGATTTTAAACTCTAAAAGCAAACACCAAAGTACAAGGATCCAACCAAAACTCAGAACAACATCATTGATTTGGTTGTCAAGCTATATATTTCAATTCCAGCACAAATATAGCTAAGATTTAATTTCTAGGCACATCCCTAAGATAAGGGTAGCACCATAGAAGTTAATCTTTTGGATCCATATAATGATCAAGCCTACTATCATTTTTTTCCAAGCTTTGATTCAAGAAACAATAGCTGGTACCACTACCAGGACTATCTATATGAATCAACTAGATAAGGCCTAAACCCTAAGCCTCAGACCAACATCATTGGTCTTAGGGATTTCAGAGAAGAACATTTCTACTTATCTTTTAAAGTCAAGCTTATCTTAAGCTTAAACCAACTCAATCAATGAATAAGAATCAATCTTGAGTGCCATACCAAGATGGTGTCACAAGAACAATTCTACATGAATCAGGATAAACATTCAATCATCACAGATTCAATCAATCAATCTACTAATCATTTTCCTGTCATTACAAGAATCATAATTAGGACATTCCTATGTTTATCTTCACTGTCTAAGATCATTGTGATCTCAAACCACATATGAATTCTCAAGCCAACAACACAAGGACAGTGATTACATCACACCATACTCATTATCCTTAATCAAGTAAGGACAAGGATAAGTTATCAAACCCACTGACTTTACCAAGCATTGGTTTCAGAGCAACTAGGTCATCAGAATCATATGAAATTTAAGCATATGATCATCTAATAAGCCACCAGAACCATTATAGTTCATCTCAAGCAACAAGCCTGTCACATCCCAAGATTTTCCAAATCTTGTTATGTGAAAATAAATGAATACAATAAAACTTTGTTGATTTTCAGGGTGAGAAGAAACTTTTTGAATCCAATTGGAAACCTTCAAACCTATTTTGATCAAATAAGTCCTAAAGAGATTTATAAGGATAAACAAATAATAAAGAAAGTTTAAATATTTGGAATTATTTTTGGATCTTTTAATAAAAGATTTGGTTTTCAAAGGAAAAGGTAGATTTATAAATAAGGATTATTTTATATAGCCAAATTAAACCTTGGCCAAGCTTTTGAAATAAAATGTTTTGTTTTGATTAAAAGAGTAAAGGTTTATTTAAATAAAAATAAGGAGAGTTTATTATTAAACCAATTTTATTAAATAAAGGTTTTACCATTTTAATTAAACATCAAAACATGTTATTTTATTTTAAACAAGTTTTCCAAGTATTTTATATTTTCAAATAAAACCTACTGATTTGGTTTTGATAATATTTAGATTTCAATTGGAGATTTTATTAAATAAATCAAAACCTATTTGAATTAATAATTAAGGTCTATTTTATTTAATTATTAAATAGATCCTAAAAAGAATAAAATTATTATTTTATTTTGGACTTTAGTTTTGTGTTGTTAAACAGAACTAAAACTCAATACAAAGTGTGGTAGAAATTTGATTGATTTGAATGTTTGAATTGTTTGATTGAATTTCAAAACAGAAATTCAATTAGAAAAAGAAAAGCATTCAGAACAAAAAAAGATACAAAAGGGAGCCAGCCCAGCCGGCCAGCCCAACTAGGTCCAGCAAGCCCACCTATTCCCCCCTCCCCGAAACATTTTCCTCACTCGCGAAACGACCCGCGCAGTCGCAGACAGCAGGACCCCACCTTTCCCCTCTCTCTCTCTCGCTGACTGCTGAGCCCCACCTGCCAACTCAGCTCATCGTCTCCGCGACGACCTCTTCTCCCTCCCTTCGTCGCCGTTTCTGGCTATGATTCCGCGGCTTAAATTCGCCTTAACGCGGCCACCATTACTCGCAGTGATCACGCATGCTTAAACGCCCACGCCCCCTCTCCATTTCCCCTCTGCCGCTAGAACCTATACGCCCCCAGGCCGCTCCAATTAGCGCCTAGACCCCGCCCTGCTCTGATGAGCTCGCAACCAAATTCCGGCGACCCCGCGCCACCCCTTGCCTTCCCGAGCACACAGGCACATTCCCCAGACCCAGACGCACCTTCCTGTGTCGCCAGCTCACCCGCGCGTGCTCTGCAGCGTCGACTTCGTCTTCGACTGAACGACGCCGCCGTCCGCTCCAACTTCGACGAGCTCCACAGGTAGTTTCTGGCCACGCCTCTCCTTCTCCTTCACGCACGCATCTTTGCCTTGACCTTGCGCATCTAACCGTGCTCTCCGTTTGCTCTCTCGTGACCCGTAGCGCCGCCCTCGACGACGACAGAACGTGGCCGTCGTCAGACGCAACTCCGGCGAGCCATTATCCTCACCTCCGTGCGCCCCTTCAGCAACGACAACCTCCTTGAGCTTCCCCACGACGTTGCGAACGCGGTATCAGCAAATAGAAAGGCGCCACGTGGCTCAGGCTTCGATTTAAAACAGATTTGAATCTATTAGATTTGTGATTTTGTAAATTGCATAACTTTAGTTCCACACGTCCAAAATTTGCAAATTTTATATCAATGGAATAAGTGGAACAAGCCCTAGCCAACCATGCCATTTGTTTAGTAAAAAGTTTCTGTTTAATTGTTTGTTTTTGCAGAAACTTGTGTATGCCTGTTTAGATTATAAAAATTGTTCTAAAATGATTTTGGGGATAAAATCTTTTGCAAATGGTGTGTTTTGAACCTACTGACCATAGGAAACACTTTGTGGTTTCAAAAATATATTTGGAGATGCAAAAGAATGAATCTTGGATTTAAAACCAATTCTAGTCAAATAAAAATATGGTTTATTTATTTAAAATAGTTTTGGAAGAAAACCTTTGGGAAATGTTTTGTTTTAAACTCTATGACCCTAAACACAAAGTTTTATGGTTTGAAAACATATTTTGTGAACCCTATAGATTAATGCCTTAGTAAAAACATTTCTACACCACATAAAATGATACCTTGTTTTGAAAATGGTTTATGAAGTGAAATCTTTTTGCAAATGACTTTTCCACTTTATAAAATGACCATTAGGTGTTTTAAAATGTTTATGACCCATTAGGAACCACTTTTTAAAATAAAACAAAGCTTGGCATGCTTGCATGCATTTCTTAGAATTTATCATTTTATGTGATGTTTTGCTTGATTGGTAGATTGAGATTGTGCCTTGCTTGATTGATTTGTAGTGACTTGAAGGGTGTGATTGTTGCAAGGACAAGGAGTGAACTTATACTCTACCAAAAAAAGGCAAGTGATGCTTCATACTTTTGTCCCATTATTTTCACTATGCATTAGTGATATTTCTAAGTATAGGACTTGCATGGAATTTTGCTAAAGTGTAAACTATGCTATGGGAAATCCTGGTCGATGAAACCTTAGTAGAAAATTTCCTAAGTTAAGATTCCTACTACTATCAAGCTTATCTTAGCTAATAGAAAACAAGGGTGGAATATACATTCATACTATGGAAAAATTTCTAAGTCTGAGGACTTGTGTTTTTGTTTAATAAAACAACTAAGTTAATGAATCACCTGGGTGGAATGGTAATTGCTTGGTGGTTTTTGGTTGAGTGGTTACACAAGGACCATGGCTATGGTTTACCTTGTGTATCACACTTGTGGATTGCCACCCAGGAACAAAGAGATTTGAGATGTAAAATGTTGAGAAGCTTCAAGTGCAGCCACTTGGCATTATGGGCTCTGCCTGGATCACATAGGTTGCTAGAACTTAGCCATTTGGACAGTTGGTGGTAGTGGGATGATAGGTTGGAACACGTCCATTTGGTCTAAGGAAAGGCTTCTTAAAGATCTTGTCTTGGTGAAACCAAGTCTTGTGGGGAAAGTGCACCACCTCTGTAGAGTGTAAAATCTAAGTACTTAGCCATGTCCCTGGTAAAGGACAATTTGAGCATCAATACATGGAAGCTATCAAGAATCTCATCATCCAAATTTCTAAGTTAAAAGCTTGTGGGTGAACAAGGATTGAAAGGATCACCAATTTTTATTGGGAGATTCCTTGGGAAAAAGATTTTGTTAAAGCAAAAACTTAGTGTTTTCAAAGGATAAGGAAAAATCTATTTTTTGAGCAATACAAGCCTCAACTCCACTTTGACAAATGCATATAGATGATAGACTCCACTATACTACCATAGTATCACTTTCCAATACAATTCAAATGTATTGACCCTTGTGGGTGTAACTTGTTATGTTGCAGGTTTGATTGATTTAGTGAAGTGTGTTGATTAGGATTACAAAGTCTACAACCAACATGTCTGCCTGTGGCACTTTGAAGATGAAGGACCCCATGCTTATAGATATTCTGCTGCAATGTAATGTAATAGCCAAATGAGATATGAAAGATGTAATAGATTATTTTATTCCTAGTTATAAAGTTGTATTATGACCTTTGTTTCTTGATATTACATCTTAACTGTGGATGCTAGCTATTGATCCAGGGACTAGCATTGTAAACACAGGGGACTCTACCTTATTAAAGGTTGGGAACCTTTCAGATGGTATCAGAGCATTGTGTTGCCTGTAGGATTTGTAAACCTAGGATTGGACAAAAACCCTTAGAAAATAGGAGTTGTATTTGTTCCAAAACTTATTTACAAACAATCTTGTAAAATCTTTCCTCAACCATTTTGGTTTCAACTCTACATCTCTTCTACTTCAACTTGATGGACAAACCTACCCCATGGCCAAATACTTCACCATGAGCTAATGACTCCATCAACTCTAATGACTTCAACATTTCAACTCTAATGACTTCAACATCTTCAGCATTTTCACCAAGGACTTCAATCTTGGATATCATTAAGGACTACAAGTGAGACAAGAAATCTTGCTCAAGATTTGGAAACTAAGGAAACACAACTTAGAAGGAGACATCAAAACTTTTGAAGTTTTTGTGACCAAGAGTTTTCCCAAGGAAACCATGATCTCATGCAAGAAGAGTCAACCAAGAAAGATGGAAAGATCTCAAGTGAACCCTATAGATGGACCACCAAATTTAGTTTAAGTCAAACCCACCAACTTATGTGGTATAACAAAAATATTTTTGGTTGCCTAAAAATATGCTTGAAACTTGTTGTTTGAGTGGAATGTTTGTTTGTGATTGCTTGCAGATTGCTTGTATGAATTGTGATGTGTGTGATTGGAACTATTCCCTTAGAAATATTTTGCCTATTCTAATCTCAATTCAACCCAAGCAGATGACTCCTCCAAGAGACTCCAACATCAAGGTTGATGACAACAACCACAACCAAGAGGACAACATGAGAGAACTTATAGCAAACCAAAACCAGTTGAGCCAAATGACAACTCAGCTTTTAGCCAACAACAATGGACTAGATCCAGCCATACAAAGGATTTTGAAACTTCAATCCCAATTATTGCAAGGGTTGGTTACTCAAATAATCAACATGGGAGAAAACTTTTCCCAAAGAGCTAATGACCACAAGGATGACAAAGATGTTATTTTAGAAGGAACTCAAGCTTGCAATATTTGTGGAGACAAGGATCACACTTCCAAGGAGCATGGAGATCAATGCCCCAACTGTGAAGAGAAACATCTAGTTGGCCAATGTCCCACCTCTCAAGCTACTTGCTACCTATGTGAAGGGAATAATCATGTCCCTATCCAATGCCCCATCTATTCCATAGTTGAACAAAGGAAACAAGGTGGAGTGCAAGAAATGATTGCAAACTATCAAGAGGGATCCAATCTACCAAGAAGAATGAGGACAAAGGAAAAGCTCCACTTATACCTCCATGCAATATAACCCAATTAAAAGGACCAAAGAAGAGGCATATGAATTATCCAAGGAGCAATAGAAGGTCCAAGAAACAAGTAGACATTCCTACCTATTAGATAACATATGAACAACATGAACTATATGCACTCCTAGCTTTGGAGAAACCCAAGAAAAAGAAGGACAAAATCCATGTGCAATGTCATCATTGTAAAGAAATGGGACACTATGCCAATGAATGTCCAGAAAAGAAGAAGAAAGATAATAGCCAAGTGATGTGTTTCAAATACAAAGAACCAGGACATTATGCAAGCAACTGTCCAGAAAAGATGAAGCACAAGATAAACCAGCCTATGAAGGATCTCAGCCTTGTCACATGTTTCAAGTGTGAAAACAAAGGACACTATGCAAACTTCTGTCCAGGGAAGCTTCATCAAAATTCCAAGCAAACCAATATGTAATCTAGATGAAAAAAATTTAAGGGTGGTAGTACCCTAGATGCTTTGAGCCTACTTGTAACCCTAGCCTTCCCAAATCTCGGGACGAGATTTATTTTAAGGGTGGTAGCCTGTCACATCCCAAGATTTTCCAAATCTTGTTATGTGAAAATAAATGAATAAAATAAAACTGTGTTGATTTTCAGGGTGAGAAGAAACTTTTTGAATCCAATTGGAAACCTTCAAACCTATTTTGATCAAATAAGTCCTAAAGAGATTTATAAGGATAAACAAATAATAAAGAAAGTTTAAATATTTGGAATTATTTTTGGATCTTTTAATAAAAGATTTGGTTTTCAAAGGAAAAGGTAGATTTATAAATAAGGATTATTTTATATAGCCAAATTAAACCTTGGCCAAGCTTTTGAAATAAAATGTTTTGTTTTGATTAAAAGAGTAAAGGTTTATTTAAATAAAAATAAGGAGAGTTTATTATTAAACCAATTTTATTAATTAAAGGTTTTACCATTTTAATTAAACATCAAAACATGTTATTTTATTTTAAACAAGTTTTCCAAGTATTTTATATTTTCAAATAAAACCTACTGATTTGGTTTTGATAATATTTAGATTTCAATTGGAGATTTTATTAAATAAATCAAAACCTATTTGAATTAATAATTAAGGTCTATTTTATTTAATTATTAAATAGATCCTAAAAAGAATAAAATTATTATTTTATTTTGGACTTTAGTTTTGTGTTGTTAAACAGCACTAAAACTCAATACAAAGTGTGGTAGAAATTTGATTGATTTGAATGTTTGAATTGTTTGATTGAATTTCAAAACAGAAAATCAATTAGAAAAAGGAAAGCATTCAGAACAAGAAAAAAATACAAAAGGGAGCCAGGCCAGCCGGCCAGCCCAACTAGGCCCAGCAAGCCCACCTATTCCTCCCTCCCCGAAACATTTTCCTCACTCGCGAAACGACCCGCGCAGTCGCAGACAGCAGGACCCCACATTTCCCCTCTCTCTCTCGCTGACTGCTGAGCCCCACCTGCCAACTCAGCTCATCGTCTCCGCGACGACCTCTTCTCCCTCCCTTCATCGCCGTTTCTGGCTATGATTCCGTGCCTTAAATTCGCCTTAACACGGCCACCATTACTCGCAGTGATCACGCACGCTTAAACGCCTACGTCCCCTCTCCATTTCCCCTCTGTCGCCAGAACCTATACGCCCCCAGGCCGCTCCAATTAGCGCCTAGACCCCGCCCTGCTCCGACGAGCTCGCAACCAAATTCCGGCGACCCCACGCCACCCCTTGCCTTCCCGAGCACACAGGCACATTCCCCAGACCCAGACGCACCTTCCTGTGTCGCCAGCTCACCCGTGCGTGCTCTGCAGCGTCGATTTCGTCTTCGACTGAACGACGCCGCCGTCCGCTCCAACTCCGACGAGCTCCACAGGTAGTTTCTGGCCACGCCTCTCCTTCTCCTTCATGCACGCATCTTCGCCTTGACCTTGCGCATCTAACCGTGCTCTCCGTTTGCTCTCTCGTGACCCGTAGCGCCGCCCTCGATGACGACAGAACGTGGCCGTCGTCAGACGCAACTCCGGCGAGCCATTATCCTCACCTCCGTGCGCCCCTTCAGCAACGACAACCTCCTTGAGCTTCCCCACGATGTTGCGAATGCGGTGAGCATCTTCCCATCCTCTCTCGCTTCCTGTTTCACCAGCACCGCCACCATCTGACCGTGCCGCCGCCAGCCACCGTCGCTGCGCCGCTAGCCTTTGGTCAAACACACGTGGGCTGTTGGATCCTCATCCTGTGGCGTAGATAGAACGACTTAAGCGAATGGGTATGGGAGCATATGAGCCGTGCGATTCACATTAGATCCAACGATCCTCAGTGAGTGATCCAGACGAAACGGTATCAGCAAATAGAAAGGCGCCACGTGGCTCAGGCTTCGATTTAAAACAGATTTGAATCTATTAGATTTGTGATTTTGTAAATTGCATAACTTTAGTTCCACACGTCCAAAATTTGCAAATTTTATATCAATGGAATCAGTGGAACAAGCCCTAGCCAACCATGCCATTTGTTTAGTAAAAAGTTTCTGTTTAATTGTTTGTTTTTGCAGAAACTTGTGTATGCTTGTTTAGATTATAAAAATTGTTCTAAAATGATTTTGGGGATAAAATCTTTTGCAAATGGTGTGTTTTGAACCTACTGACCATAGGAAACACTTTGTGGTTTCAAAAATATATTTGGAGATGCAAAAGAATGAATCTTGGATTTAAAACCAATTCTAGTCAAATAAAAATATGGTTTATTTATTTAAAATAGTTTTGGAAGAAAACCTTTGGGAAATATTTTCTTTTAAACTCTATGACCCTAAAAACAAAGTTTTATGGTTTGAAAACATATTTTGTGAATCCTATAGATTAATGCCTTAGTAAAAACATTTCTACACCACATAAAATGATACCTTGTTTTGAAAATGGTTTATGAAGTGAAATCTTTTTGCAAATGACTTTGCCACTTTATAAAATGACCATTAGGTGTTTTCAAATGTTTATGACCCATTAGGAACCACTTTTTCAAATAAAACAAAGCTTGGCATGCTTGCATGCATTTCTTAGACTTTATCATTTTATGTGATGTTTTGCTTGATTGGTAGATTGAGATTGTGCCTTGCTTGATTGATTTGTAGTGACTTGAAGGGTGTGATTGTTGCAAGGACAAGTAGTGAACTTATACTCTACCAAAAAAAGGCAAGTGATGCTTCATACTTTTGTCCCATTATTTTCACTATGCATTAGTGATATTTCTAAGTATAGGACTTGCATGGAATTTTGATAAAGTGTAAACTATGCTATGGGAAATCCTAGTAGATGAAACCTTAGTAGAAAATTTCCTAAGTTAAGATTCCTACTACTATCAAGCTTAGCTTAGCTAATAGAAAACAAGGGTGGAATATACATTCATACTATGGAAAAATTTCTAAGTCTGAGGACTTGTGTTTTTGTTTAATAAAACAACTAAGTTAATGAATCACCTGGGTGGAATGGTAATTGCTTGGTGGTTTTTGGTTGAGTGGTTACACAAGGCCCATGGCTATGGTTTACCTTGTGTATCACACTTGTGGATTGCCACCCAGGAACAAAGAGATTTGAGATGTAAAATGTTGAGAAGCTTTAAGTGGAGCCACTTGGCATTATGGGCTCTGCCTGGATCACATAGGTTGCTAGAACTTAGCCATTTGGACAGTTGGTGGTAGTGGGATGATAGGTTGGAACGCGTCCATTTGGTCTAAGGAAAGGCTTCTGAAAGATCTTGTCTTGGTGAAACCAAGTCTTGTGGGGAAAGTGCACCACCTCTGCAGAGTGTAAAATCTAAGTACTTAGCCATGTCCCTGGTAAAGGACAATTTGAGCATCAATACATGGAAGCTATCAAGAATCTCATCATCCAAATTTCTAAGTTAAAAGCTTGTGGGTGAACAAGGATTGAAAGGATCACCAATTTTTATTGGGAGATTCCTTGGGAAAAAGATTTTGTCAAAGCAAAAACTTAGTGTTTTCAAAGGATAAGGAAAATTCTATTTTTTGAGCAATACAAGCCTCAACTCCACTTTGCCAAATGCATATAGATGATAGACTCCACTATACTACCATAGTATCACTTGCCAATACAATTCAAATGTATTGACCCTTGTGGCTGTAACTTGTTATGTTGCAGGTTTGATTGATTTAGTGAAGTGTGTTGATTAGGATTACAAAGTCTACAACCAACATGTCTGCCCGTGGCACTTTGAAGATGAAGGACCCCATGCTTATAGATATTCTGCTGCAATGTAATGTAATAGCCAAATGAGCTATGAAAGATGTAATAGATTATTTTATTCCTGGTTATAAAGTTGTATTATGACCTTTGTTTCTTGATATTACATCTTAATTGTGGATGCTAGCTATTGATCCAGGGACTAGCATTGTAAACACAGGGGACTCTACCTTATTAAAGGTTGGGAACCTTTCAAAGCCTCAGGCTAATAACCATTTAGCATGCTTACAGACCATCCACACATGATCTAATTCATCCAGTATATGATCAGTCATAGGATAAGAACCCTAAATGAAATAAATCATCTTAATCAGGACAAGACAGTAACCAGAGAGGTCACTGTCAACATCTAGCATAGGATGAGCGAGCACAGAGAGCACTAGGGGAGAGGAACAGAACTCACCAAAGGTCCTCGCTGAAGACTAGAAGAGGAAGCAGAGGTGGCCGACGGCCATGGCGGCATGGGGAGCACCCCCAGGTGGGGCGCTGCGACCCATACAGCGCCACGGCGGCGACCATGACCACGCCTAGAGGTGAGGTGGATCTCTATAACGCACGACGGTAGCGGCAGCACCAAGATCCATGCCAACCCCCAAACCCTAGGGTTCGGGACGACATCAATCCATCGCAGGAGAGCCCCATGCTCAAATTCAGTTGGATAGAAAGGATGGGCGTAGTCGACAACCTCCTACTACACCACAGCGGCGACCAGAACGGCCCATGACGGCGGGAATCGCCGGTGGCGATATCACCAACCACGGGGTCGGGGCAGAAGAGGAGAGGAGTGAGCTCGAGGGTGAGAGGCAGTGAGGGAGTAGGCTGAGTTGGTCCAGACCCTTCGGGGTGGCTATTTTGACTATGTCTAATGGGCCACCAGGGCCCAATAAGATTAAGCCAGCCCAAAAACCTTTAAGGCATGTTTCAATAAATATGAAAAGACTAAAATACCCCTGAACTTAATTAAATTCTAGAAAATAAAATTAAAGTTCAAAAAATTATAAATAAAATATTTTTGGATTCACAATAATCCACACTATCCAAATGAATTAAGATATGAAATTTTAGACATTTAAATTTTATTAAGAATTTTGTAATTCTTATAATCCTTATGGAATTTTACAAAATTATTGAAAGATGATAAAAATAAATAAAAATCACTTTCATTATATATTAATATTGTAGTATTTTTGAAAAATACTAAATAAATATTTAATAACAATTTTTGATATTTAAGTGATAATTCCTAAAAGAATTATTAAATCAATAAAAGTCAAATAAAAGGGAAATACAATAAATAATTCAATATATGTTATAAATATTAAAAATTAATATTTATAAATTAATTATTATTAAAAAGACTTTTTATAATAATGGGGAGATAGCATATCAAGTTAAATGATGCATTACATTACTTGCATAATCATTTTGCTTCTTTAAATATTGTCCTTACCGGGTAATAATGATGTTTTTGTAGACATAGAAGCTCAAGGTCCAGTGCAAGCATCAGACTTCACTACCTTGCCATCACAAGGCAAGTTCATCACTTGCTCATGTCCTTTGAAGAGTCTTTATCAAAGTATTTGCAAATTGTGTGTTATCATATATGCTATAAAAGAAAGAAAATGTTATTTTCATCAACAAAGAAATCATAGATATCATCCTAAGTGGCGATATAATGGAGCAATAGAACCTAGAGTTCTAATTGCAACAATGATGATCAAATAGGGACTTAATAACCCCTGACATCAGTGATTCTAGCGCCATATATTATGCATTATCCATGAGATTTGGAATGGGACAGAGAAGTCAGCTGTATCTTCTTCCTCTCGCATGAAGCCGGATGTGCAGGTCGTGGCTGTTATCCCGTAGCGTGCACATTAATTGGTAATTCGTAGAGGATATGCAACATATGGGTGGGAACCCTCATCGTCCCACGATAGTTCTGGCATCTAACGGTTTGTACAAACCATTGCCGTAATTCATTATGTGGGCATGGTGTACACCAAGGAGGCATGCAAGGTCGCGAAGGGGGCAGTGATTGGCTTGTACCAACTACCGGGCCCCACATCATGGAATTGTGGACAGGAAAGTACGCCCGGTTGTGCAACAAGGAGTTGATCTCTCATGGGTAAAGTAACGCACCTCTGCAGAGTGTAAGAATTGTAACTTGTTACTTCCTGTTCCGGGAAGGAGCTACGAACGCGGAAGGAAAGGAACTCCATGAAAGTTCTGGTCAACCTGTGAAGGATGATTGTCATAGATTTCCATAATAAAATCAATCTTTGAAGAAAGATTTACAAAAATTGCATTGTACCAAGGATTTATAATCCGAGGTGGTAGTTAGAGCATCAAACTTCCCACCTTGCATATAATGAACTTGTTGGGTAACATTGTTACTCATTCTTTCCTTTGATCCCTTGCTTAGACTCTGAGGACCCCGAAGACATGCCAATGTATGCAGCCGAATGTCAAGAAGATGTGTTCTACTAGGAACCTGATCTGTCCGGAGGTGTCGAATGAGTGGATTATGAAATCCGCTATGGTGTCAATGATAACGAGTCCAACTAAGTATCCCTAGTTAGTAGTAACCAACGGAACCGAGCAGCATGAACTCTATAGAATAAGCTGCTGAGCTCAACTCCTAGTCGGAGTTGCTACTTTTACATTCCACTGAAACATTTTATATTTTGGTTTGTAAGTTGAATCTTTAGGAAGTATTGAACTTATGGTATTGTAATAATAATAATGTGTATATTTGTAATATGTACCCGCAATGTTTCTGTTGTACCACTCTGAGGGATGTGATATTTACGGAACGGTGTTCTGTGGATGTCATGTCAACGACTATAGTGTACTACACATGCAGTGGTATGCTGGGTCACCGCAGTTGGTATCAGAGCAAATTGCTTTTACCTTAGGTTGGAAACCTAGTAAAGGGTATTACCTGTAGGAAAGTTTAGCAACGATAAAGAATTCTCTAAAAGTAATATAATGGGTATTCAAATGAGAATATTTTGTTTTATATTTTAGTGCGATAATTCTTTGTTATGATGCAATATATTATTGGATACTAATCAAAATTATTTTTCTGATATACTGAGATATGGCACCAAAGTTTCCAAAACAGACTTTGGTAAGGAAAGAGGAGACTCTTGATGATTATCAAGGATCATTCACTAACCAACTTCGTCAACTTTTAAAGATCTTTAGTTGTCCAACTAGAATTCCAGTGAACACTATCACTTACCTTGATGGCCGGATGTTATCCAAGTATCGTGTGAGTATCCAACTCCCAGAGGAGCTTGGATTATATCATGATCTACCTATAGGTGAAGGTAGGAGTCATTTAGCATCATATCATGTTACTGTTGTGGAGGCGATAGCTAATATCCGGGAACAGAAAACCAAGGAGTTAGAAGGTAGCACATTCTCTGTGATACCCCATGATTCCATAGACTTGGAGCCTATACCGGATCATCTTACTCTGATTAAGAAGCATCCTAAGTTAGCTTCCAAGTTTATGGATAGATACCGAACACTCGTTGCGTCTTTTTATAAGACACATCAAGTGATTGTCGAAGATAAAAATGACATGTTAGAGGATCTAACTGGTCCAGAAAGGAGGAAACAGTTAGCATTCCAGTTAGAAAAGGAAGCAAGTAGTAGTGCAACACCTATCTTTAAGGATATACCTATAGATCCTGAATCTTTTATATCATATCCTTATTCACCAAGACCTGAACCTATACATGATCCTACTATGGATATGAGGTATGCAGTACCACAGGGCTCAGAGGAAGGTTCTGACTCAGAACTTCCTATTGAGAATTCAGATGGTTGGAGAATGGGATCATATGAAGGATCTCATGAACACGAGATGTCCACAGATGGTTCTGACAGAAATGTTGGACAATCTAGTTGGATGGGTGCAAGGATTAACCCTAATAACAGTAGTAGAAATACCATGTCAATAGATAATCAGGATGACGAAGAAGATCCTGAAGAGAGAGTGTTTGAATCACCAACATCTTCTCAAAACCCAGGGAATATACATTATCCAGTGTTTAACTATCTTGCCCAAGGGAGCACCTGGGAAGCAGCAGGATCTGCGTATCCTGTTGACAACTCAAGAAATGAAGCTCAGGAGATGCAAGTGGGAGATAATATTGAATATGTTTCTGAAGACTTTACAGCTGATCTGGAGGGAGTCAATGCGCTCAGGTTGAGTAATGACTCAAGTCCTGACACTTCAGATACATAGTATGTTCCTTCTGGAAGGCCGTTTGTTCCACAAACTGTGCGACGAACAACACGTCTTCACGGTTGGACATCAGGCATGTATGATGAGCGTAGTTACTACTAGAAGGAGGCAACTAGTTAGTGATATCAGATACCGTGTATTGTACTCCAAGTAATAAGGTAGTGAGATGAATACAGTAGTTTCGTGATTATACCTATATGGTATATGTTGTAAGAACTTTGTATAATTATGATATTATGTAAAATATGTGAAATGCATATTTGGATTTTCTTTGGATCTTCATTGTGTGACTAGTTCTGTGCGTAAAGTCGAGCTCAGAACACATGTGCATGATGTAATTATGAGTATTCACTTTATGTTGCAGGACTAGAGGGTCATGGATACGGGTGTAGATATGGAAACTGAGCAACAGCAGATGGAGCGAGAGGCCAAAGAGAAGGCCGATGCAGATACAACAAATCAAGGAGCATTACCACCACCACCAATGAGGCTGTTAATGGAGCAGAACTTTATGCAATGCATGCAAATGATGCAAGAGACCCAGAACAAGTTCATGGAAGAGTTGCTAGGGCGAGCAAATCAGAGGGCACCTGAAGGTGGAGGAGTGAGTCTATCTGATTTCCAGAATGCAAGACCGTTACCTTTTGCATCATCTCCTAAACCAATGGATGCAAAATATTGGCTAGCAGATACTGAAAGGAAGCTGAAAATTGTAGGTTGCAATGATGAGGAGAAATTGAGGTATGCAACTCATCTTCTGACTGGACCTGCAGCATCATGGTGGGAAAATCAGTTGGCCATGCAACAACCAGGAAGGGAGTTTACCTGGGAAGAGTTCAAGCAGAGATTCCATGAATATCATGTTCCGGAAAGTGTTATGGAGTTGAAGCGGAGAGAATTTGAGGAGCTTCAGCAAGGATATACTAGTGTCATGAAGTACATCCGGGAGTTTAGTCAACTGTCTCGCTATGTGAGGAGGATGTCAACACTGAAGAGAAACAGAAGAAGCATTTTCTGCGTGGATTAAATCCATTTGTGAAGATGCAGTTAAGATTAGCCAATAAGCAAACTTATCAGCAGTTGCTGGATGCGGCCATTACTTTCGAAGATGATTACAAGAATGTCCAAGAGGATCGGAGGAAGAGAGCCAAGAAGGAAATCAAGAGAATTCAGGCAAGCAAACCTAAACCCAATCTGGAATTCAAACCTCAGAACATGAACTATGGCAACAATAACAATAACAATAACAATAACAATAACAATAACAAGGGCAGTGGTGGAAATCAATCCAATCTGAGAAGGAATGTTATTTGTAACAATTGTGGAATTCCAGGGCATTTCCAGAGGGAATGCAAAAAGCCTGTAGTGATCTGTTACGTTTGTGGTCAGAAGGGTCATATCAAGCCCGATTGTCCGATCAAACCACCAGGAGGTTGGCCTACCAAGGGGGAGGACAAGCCAGTGGAGGAAATGGACAGCCCAATAAAGGAAGAACTAATGACAAGAACAACAATGGCAAGAGGAACCGACCTACCGGGAAACTGAATTGTGCAACCCTCGAGGAGGTGGATAATTTGGAGCATGCAGTGATAGGTACGCTCAATATCCTTACCAATCCCGGCAAAGTTCTATTTGATACTGGTGCAACTACTTCATTCATTTCTGAAGAATTTTGTGATAAGTTTAGGATTAGAAGGGCAACGTTAGAAAGTCCTATGACCGTAGTTACGACAGGAGGGAATGTGATTGGACGCCACATAAAACAAGATCAGGTTATCTCGATCTGTGGTTGTACATATTTCGCAGACCTTTATGTGATTCCTTTAAAGGGAATTGCAGTAGTGCTGGGAATGGATTGGATGATGGAACACGGAGCTCAGATAAATTGTGAGGAGAAAACTGTCTCAATTAAAACTCCAAGTGGAGCAAGGATAGTTTACCAAGCAGATAAGCACAGTCACATCATGGTAGATCTGCAGTTGAACTCAATGAAAGAGGTCAAATTGGAAGAGATTCCTATAGTAAATGAATTCCAAGATGTTTTTCTAGCAGAGCTACCGGGAATGCCACCAGACCGGGAGATAGAGTTCACTATTGACTTAATTCCTGGTACAGCACCAATAGCTCAAGCACCATATAAAATGGGACCCAAAGAGTTAAAAGAACTCAAGGAGAAAATTGATGAGTTAGCTAGAAAAGGATTTATTCAGGAAAGTGTATCTCCATGGGGAACACTAGTAATCTTTGTGGATAAGAGAGATGGTGGAAGAAGAATGTGTGGTGATTATAGAAACTTAAACAACATTACTATCAAGAATAAGTATCCTTTACCAAGAATTCAAGATTTGTTTGATCAAGTGAAAGGGGCTGGAGTATTTTCAAAGATCGATTTAAGATCTGGATACCATCAAATAAAAATCAAACTAGAAGATGTTCCAAAGACAACATTTGTCTCAAGATATGGACACCATGAGTATCTGGTAGTACCATTTGGTTTGACCAATGCACCAGCAATATTCATGAATCTGATGAATAAGATCTTCATGCCATATTTGGACAAGTTCGTCATAGTCTTTATGGATGATATTCTGATATATTCCAAGGATAAGGAAGAGCATGCTAATCATTTAAGAATAGCATTGCAGATTTTAAGGGAACACAAACTTTATGCTAAGTTTAGTAAGTGTGAGTTTTGGCTAGATGATGTAGAATTCCTCGGTCATGTGATCAGTAAAGATGGAATTGCCGTGAATCCATCTAAAGTTCAGTCAGTACTAGAGTGGACTGCACCAACCAATGTGAAGCAAATTTGAGGTTTCTTAGGAATGGCTGGTTATTATCGGAGATTCATTGAAGGTTTCTCCAAAATAGCCGGACCAATGACCAAATTATTAAGGAAGAATACACCATTCAAGTGGGATGAGAAATATGAAGCAAGTTTTCAAGAGTTTAAGACTAGGTTAACCACAGCTCCAATCTTAGAAGTTCCTGAGACAGGGAAGGACTTCACCGTATACTGTGATGCATCTAAAGAAGGTTTGGGCTGTGTATTAATGCAAGATAGGAAAGTGATTGCTTATGGTTCAAGACAACTGAAACCACATGAGGTCAACTATCCAACTCATGATTTAGAGTTAGCAGCAGTAGTTTTTGCGCTGAAAGGATGGAGGCATTTTCTTTATGGATCCAAATGTGAGTTATACACTGACCATAAAAGTCTCAAATACTTCTTCACTCAAAAGGAATTGAATATGAGACAGAAGCGCTGGTTGGAACTAATCAAGGATTATGATTTAACAATTAACTATACTCCAAGAAAAGCAAATGTTGTAGCTGATGCTTTAAGCAGAAAGAGTGCAGATATTCAGCCTAGTAATCGAGAGTTACCAAAAGAGTTACAAATGTACTTGGAAAGATTAGAGCTTCAATTCATTAGAACAGAGGTTCTTGGAGGATTAGCTACTATGCAGGTAGTTGCAGAGCATGACAGTGATCTTAAGCAAGAAAATTTTAGACATCAAGGAGAAGATCCTTTTATTGCAGAGGAAATTCAGAGGATATCTCAAGGGCAAAAATCAGTTTTTCGCCTTGGGGATTATGAGTCTTTATGGTTTCAAGACCGTCTATGTGTTCCAGATGTGACTGAGATTAGAGATGTCATACTCAGAGAAGCACATGAAACACCATATTCTATACATCCATGTAGTACTAAGATGTATATGGATTTGAAAGAACTATTCTGGTGGAATAACATGAAAAGAGATATTGCTAAATATGTATCTGAATGCCATACTTGCCAAAGGGTGAAAGTTGAACATCAAAGTCTAGCAGGATCATTACAACCCTTAGAAATTCCTAAATGGAAGTGGGAGGAAATAGGTATGGACTTCATCACAGGATTGCCCATGACACCAAAAAAGGAAGGATATGATATGGGTAATTGTGGACAGACTCACTAAGAGTGCACATTTTATTCCGGTGAATCAAAAAGATAATGCCGAGAATTTAGTTGAAGTATATGTCAAAGAGATAGTAAGTAAGCATGGAGTACCCAAAAAGATCGTAACTGATAGGGGATCAATGTTTACTTCAGCATTTTGGAAGCAATTGCATGAAGCACTTGGTTCAAAGTTAGATTTTAGCACAGCATATCATCCTGATACAGGAGGTCAAACTGAAAGAACAAATCAAATACTAGAAGACATGTTAAGAGCTTGTGCACTAGATTTTGGAGGTACATGGGAAGATCATCTACCATTGGCAGAATTTTCTTATAACAATAGCTATCAAAGTAGTCTGAAGGCAGCTCCATATCAGGTTCTGTATGGAAGGAAGTGTAGATCACCAATATGTTGGTATGAGCCTGGAATCAGCAAAGAATTTGCGCTAGATTATATCAAGGAAAGACAAGATATCATTGATATGATTAGGGATAGACTGAAAATAGCCCAGAGTAGGCAGAAAAGTTATGCGGATCAAAGTCGAAGATCCTGGCATCCAGAAGTGGGTGATATGGTCTATTTGAAAGTAAGTCCAATGAAAGGGGTGAAAAGGTTCGGAGTTAAAGGAAAATTGAGTCCAAGATACATCGGACCATTCAATATATTGAGTCAAAACAGAACTATAGCTTATGCTTTAGAGTTACCATCAAGATTAGCTCAAGTGCATAATGTTTTCCATGTGTCACAACTTCGTAAATGTTTGAAAGCTCCGCATGATGCAGTCACACACCAAGAGATAGAACTACGAGCAGACCTGACCTATATTGAAAAGACCTGTAAGATTCTGGAAGAAAAATGGAAAAGATTGAGGAACAGAGCAATGAAATATTGCAAGGTACAGTGGGAACATCACCCTGAAAGGGAAGGCACGTGGGAGAAAGAAGAGGATTTAAGAAAAGCCTATCCAAAACTATTCAGGTACATCTCCATAAACTTCGGGACGAAGTTTAATTTAAGGGGGTAAGTCTATAACATCCCAGCATTTAGGAACCAACGAAGGGTAGATTTAGAATTTTGGAATGTTGCATGCATTCATCTGTGAAAATGTGGGTAAAATTTTCGCCAAATAAAAACCTAAAGTGGGTTTCTTTCATACTTTGAGATTAGGTTTAGTCTTAAAGGATGATTGCTATAGACTTTGATATGATCTTTAAGGAATTATGTGTTTTGGAATATGAATTTGAATTTTAAACTTGACTGTTTGAATTATAATTCAAATGATTTATGATTAAGGTTTGAATCTTGATTTAATTAAGAGTTAATCAATATAACTCAAACTTTATCTAAAGAAAACAATTAAGAATATGAATACTTATTTCATATTTTCATTCAGTAAATAAGTTACAAAAATGTAACTTATTGAAATTATCCACAAACTTCACAATAGAAAATAAATAAAGAATAAGAATATTTCTTTATTGATAAGAATATAATCTTTATTACAAAAGAATAAAATGAAGATTACAAAAGAATAAATGAAAATTACAAAAGAATAAAGAAGATTACATTAACTATCCTATAAAGAAAACCTAAACTAAAATCTTCATCTTCAAATCTGTACCTGCAAGACAAACACTAATAAAAAAATAATAAAGGTTAGGGTTAGAATTGTTTTACTCTCAGACATGTCAGTGAGGTGCACTGAACAAGTTTCACCATTGAGAAATTTATAAAAGGGGCAAGTTTCACCAATATGAAAGAATCTATCTTTCATAAATTTTAAGCCAAAAAGTAAAATTGACAACAAGGAGGGGCAAGTTTCACCAGCCAGGTAAAAGTAATCAGATCAAAGTAACTCTCAAGTCCAAAGCATATCCATAAGTGCACAGCAAGCACACAGGCAGGACACACACCTAAATGCATGGGGTGTGCTGTCAGCTTCACATCACAGCTCAAACACACAAAACAATCGGCACAGCCGTGGAGAGGCACTAGTGCATCTCTTCAATGCTCACACACACAAGAACAGCCAGCTTAGGCAGCAGCTAAACCAAGCACAACAGCCAGCAACCAAACCAACCAAAGCCCAAGATCTCATCACCAGGATGGTGACATAAGGAGGGGAAGAATCAGGTGGACAACAAGACCAAGTCCAGGAGCTAGGCGGAGCATGCTAGCTCAAGGTCAAGCTCAAGAGCTCAGCAAAACAAGATCAACATCATCACCCAACTCCATAATCATCAGTTTTTGTGGTGAGTAACATAAATCCCTCACATGATCTAATCATATTATCTAAACAGAAGCATGTGTTGTTTTATGAAACAAACTCTCAGAAAGCACCCAAGTGGGGTGAATCCATCATTGAGATTTTAAACTCTAAAAGCAAACACCAAAGTACAAGGATCCAACCAAAACCAGAACAACATCATTGATTTGGTTGTCAAGCTATATATTTCAATTCCAGCACAAATATAGCTAAGATTTAATTTCTAGGCACATCCCTAAGATAAGGGTAGCACCATAGAAGTTAATCTTTTGGATCCATATAATGATAAAGCCTACTATCATTTTTTTGCCAAGCTTTGATTCAAGAAACAATAGCTGGTACCACTACAAGGACTATCTATACGAATCAACTAGATAAGGCCTAAACCCTAAGCCTCAGACCAACATCATTGGTCTTAGGGATTTCAGAGAAGAACATTTCTACTTATATTTTAAAGTCAAGCTTATCTTAAGCTTAAACCAACTTGATCAATGAATAAGAATCAATCTTGAGTGCCATACCAAGATGGTGTCACAAGAACAATTCTACATGAAACAGGATAAACATTCAATCATGACAGATTCAATCAATCAATCTACTAATCATTTTCCTGTCATTACAGGAATCATAATTAGGACATTCCTATGTTTATCTTCACTGTCTAAGATCATTGTGATCTCAAACCACATATGAATTCTCAAGCCAACAGCACAAGGACAGTGATTACATCACACCATACTCAGTATCCTTAATCAAGTAAGGACAAGGATAAGTTATCAAACCCACTGACTTTACCAAGCATTGGTTTCAGAGCAACTAGGTCATCTGAATCATATGAAATTTAAGCATATGATCATCTAATAATCCACCAAAACCATTATAGTTCATCTCAAGCAACAAGCCTCAGGCTAATAACCATTTAGCATGCTTACGGACCATCCACACATGATCTAATTCATCCAGTATATGATCAATCACATGATAAGAACCCTAAATGAAATAGATAATCTTAATTAGGACAAGACAGTAACCAGAGAGGTCACTGCCAACATGTAGCATAGGATGAGCGAGCACAAGGAGCACTAGGGGAGAGGAACAAAACTCACCAAAGGTCCTCGCTGAAGACTAGAAGAGGAAGCAGAGGTGGCCGACAGCCATGGCGGCACGGGGAGCACCCCCAGGTGGGGCGCTGCGACCCATACAGCGCCACGGCGACGACCATGACCACGCCTAGAGGCGAGGTGAATCACCATGACGCATGACGGCAGCGGCAGCAGCAAGATCCACGCCAACCCCCAAACCCTAGGGTTCGGGACGACATAAATCCGTCGTAGGAGAGCCCCATGCTCAAATCCAGTTGGATAGAAAGGATGGGCGTAGTCGAAAACCTCCTACTGCACCACGGCGGCGACCAAAACGGCCCACGACAGCGGGAATCGCCGGCGGCGATATCACCAACCACGGGGTCAAGGGCAGAAGAGGAGAGGAGTGAGCTCGAGGGTGAGAGGCAGCGAGGGAGTGGGCTGAGTTGGGCCAGACCCTTCGGGGTGGCTATTTTGACTATGTCTAATGGGCCACTAGGGCCCAATAAGAATAAGCCAGCCCAAAAACCTTTTAGGCCTGTTTCAATAAATAGGAAAATACTAAAATACCCCTGAACTTAATTAAATTCTAGAAAATAAAATAAAAGTTCAAAACAGTATAAATAAAATATTTTTGGATTCACAATAATCCACACTATCCAAATAAATTAAGATATAAAATTTTAGACATTTAAATTTTATTAAGAATTTTGTAATTCTTATAAACCTTATGGAATTTTACAAAATTATTGAAAGATGATAAAAATAAATAAAAATCACTTTCATTATATATTAATATTGTAGTATTTTTGAAAAATACTAATTAAATATTTAATAACAATTTTTGATATTTAAGTGATAATTCCTAAAAGAATTACTAAATCAATAAAATTCAAATAAAAGGGAAATAAAATAAATAATTCAATATATGTTATAATTATAAATCCTTTGTTATTAAAAAGACTTTTTATAATAATGGGGAGATAGCATATCAAGTTAAATGATGCATTACATTACTTGCATAATCATTTTGCTTCTTTAAATATTATCCTTACCGGGCAAAAGTGATGTTTTTGTAGACATAGAAGCTCAAGGTCAAGTGCAAGCATCAGACTTCACTACCTTGCCATCACAAGGCAAGTTCATCACTTGCTCATGTCCTTTGAAGAGTCTTTATCAAAGTATTTGCAAATTGTGTGTTATCATATATACTATAAAAGAAAGAAAATATTATTTTCACAAAAAAAGAAATCATAGATATCATCCTAAGTGATGATATAATGGAGCAATATAACTTAGGGTTCTATTTCCAACAATGATGATCAAGTAGGGACTTAATAACCCCTGACATCAGTGATTCTAGTGACGTATATTACGCGTTAGCCATGAGATTTGGAATGGGACAGAGAAGTTAGCTGTATCATCTTCCTCTCGCATGAAGCCGGATGTGCAGGTTGTGGCTGTTATCCTCGTAGCGTGCACATTAATTGGTAATTCGTAGAGGATATGCAGCATATGGGTGGGAACCCTCATCGTCCCACGATAGTTCTGGCATCTAACGGTTTGTACAAACCATTGCCGTAATTCATTATGTGGGCATGGTGTACACCAAGGAGGCATGCAAGGTCGTGAAGGGGGCAGTGATTGGCTTGGACCAACTACCGGGCCCCACATCATGGAATTGTGGACGGGAAAGTACTCCCGGTTGTGCAACAAGGAGTTGATCTCTCATGGGTAAAGTAACGCACCTCTGCAGAGTGTAAGAATTGTAACTTTTTACTCCCTGTTCTGGGAAGGAGCTACGAACGCGGCAGGAAAGGAACTCCATGAAAGTTCTGGTCAACCTGTGAAGGCTGATTGTCATAGATTTCCATAATAAAATCAATCTTTGAAGAAAGATTTACAAAAATTGCATTGTACCAAGGATTTATAATCCGAGGTGGTAGTTAGAGCATCAAACTTCCCACCTTGCATATAATGAACTTGTTGGGTAACGTTGTTACTCATTCTTTCCTTTGATCCCTTGCTTAGACTCTGAGGATCCCGAAGACGTGCCAATGTATGCAGCCGAATGTCAAGAAGATGTGTTCTACGAGGAACCTGATCTGTCCGGAGGTGTTGAAGGAGTGGATTACGAAATCCTCTACGGTGTCAATGATAACGAGTCCAACTAAGTATCCCTAGTTAGTAGTAACCAACGGAGCCAAGCAGGATGAACTCTATAGAATAAGCTGCTGAGCTCAACTCCTAGTCGGAGTTGCTACTTTTACATTCTGTTGAAACACTTTATATTTTGGTTTGTAAGTTGAATCTTTAGGAAGTCTTGAACTTCCGGTATTGTAATAATAATAATGTGTATATTTGTAATATGGACCCGCAATGTTTTTGTTGTATCACTCTGAGGGATGTGATATTTACGGAACGGTGTTCTGTGGATGTCATGTCAACGACTATAGTGTACTACACATGCAGTGGTATGCTGGGTCACCGCAACTTTGCCCCAACGAACAGTGAAGTTGTCAATCTCACCGGTTTGCTAAAAACAAAGGATTAAACGTACGGTGTGGAAGGTAATGGTAGCTTGCAGAAAGTAAATAGTAATAGTGGAAGATGTATCAATGGTAAATATTGGACAGGGGTCCATAGTTCACTAGAGGTGTTCTCCTTAAGATAAATAACATAACATGTTGGGTAAAGAAATTACAACGGGGCAATTGATAGGACCGAGCAAGGCATAACAATGCAATACTAGACATTCATGATCCTATGAGATTTGATTGGGCATTACAACAATATACATAGACAGCCATCCAACTGCATCTATGACTAGTAATCCACCTTCAGGTTATCATACGAATCCCCTCAAGTATTAAGTTGCAAGCAACGGATAACTGCTTTAAGCAATGTGTGTAAAGTAAACAATACAATTTCCATGAACAAAAGATTGTTGTTTTCTTCCTAATAGCAACAACACATCTACAACCTTAGAGATTTCTGTCACTTCCCTAGATTCAATAGAGGCATGAACCCACTATCAAGCATAAATACTCCCTCTTGAAGTCACTAGCATCTACTTGGCCAAGATAGCTACTAGAAATGGAGAGCATGCAAGACCTCAAACAACACAGACATGATAGAATTAATAAGATAGAATCATTAATCAATCTGACATAGTAATCTCAATATCCATTGGATCCCCGCAAACACAGCATGCATGATTACAAATAGATGATCTTGATCATGAACGGAGCTCACAAGATCTAAACATGCTAGCACAAAGGAGGAGAAACAACCATCTAGCTACTGTATGGACCCATAGTCCAAGGTGGAACTACTCACGCATCATACTGGAGGCTGGCATGGTGATGATGGCCTCTGGGATGATCTCTTCCCTCTGACAGGGTGCCGGGAAGAGCTTCAAATCCTCCCCGATCTAGGGACGATGGTGACGGCGACTACAGACTGTTTCATGGAGATCTGATTGGGTACTTAGGGTTTTGGCATCGGGGGGCTTTTATAGGCGAAGAGCGAAGCAGGAGGGCGTCCAGGGGGGCACACCCTGTCTAGGCGCGGCCTAGGGTGGGCCCGCGTGTGAGGGGGTGGCCACCCTGTGGCACCCCTCCGGTCTCCCTTCGGTCTCTGTGTTCGTCTCAGTGAAATATTGACTTTGGATTTTGTCCCGTCCAATTCCGAGAATATTTCCTTACTAGATTTTCTGAAACCAAAAACATCAGAAAATAGGCAACTGGGAGTGTGGCATCTTGTTAATAGATTAGTCCCAGAAAATGTATAAAAATATCTCAAAGTGTAGACAAAGCATAGCATAGTAGATACTAAACAAGCATGGAACATCAAAAATTATAGATACGTTTACGACGTATCAGTGGTGTATGGGGAAGCAAATTATGAGTCTTCACAAAGCAACAATGATCAAGTGATGCATTCCGACTTGGATGGAGCTTGAAGAATTGTCATCAATATCAAGCGGGATGCGCAAGGCAAAGGTATGGCCTTACTAGGTTTTCCTTTTACCAGTATCAAGGTGGTTGTTGGGAGACCGGGTTATAGGATAGATAGCCGCACTATCAAGAGGGCCTTTCGGTTGGTTAACTTGATCATATCATCATAGGGAGCTCAATCCTTTGCATACTTTGCATCTTCCTATTTTGTTGATTCTTGGTGTTTCTCCATGTGAGGTTCTTGATCTTGTTGCTAGCTCTTCAACAAGGCCAGGTTCATTGAAAACGTAATTCGTATGCATCTTCTATGGCGTTTTCGACTTTGAAGATTTTATCGGTTCTTATTTAGGGAGTCTTCTTACCTTTCTTCATTTAGTTCTATCCTCCTTTCTTGAGCTATGATGTTGCTCTGCACAATCTTGTAGAGCTTGTTTTCCTTGTCAAAACAAGCCCAGGATCATAGAAATCGGAGTCTGAATGCAAGCGTTATTGCGTTTTTCATGAAGTCACTTTCATCCCGGTTGTGGATCCGGTCCAATCGGCTCCCAAACCGGGTGGTCCAGTGCCAACACCGGAAAATCGGGTGACGAGGTTCGATCTCGTCAATGCCCATTGTTATGGACTTGGCTTTTGGAGTAGATGGGGATGCTGGAGATCGCAGAACGGTTAACAGACAAGCAACACGGGGACACGAGGTTTACCTAGGTTCAGGCCCCTGATGATGCTCGACGTGGCACTTCGTTGGTAACCCCAAGCGCAGGGTGTGTGAAGAGAAAGCATCAAGTTTTCCCTCAGTTGAGACCGAGGTTATCGAACCAGAAGGAGGAAGGAAACGTCACACAGGTGTTGCAAACAACGTGGAGACCTGCACAACACAAACTCAAGACTTTGCCCCAACGAATCAGTGAGGTTGTCAAGCTCACCGGTTTGCTGTAACAAAGGATTAAACGTATGGTGTGGAAGGTAATGGTTTGCAGCAAGTAAACAAGTAACAGTGGAAGATGTATCAATGGTAAAGATTGGACCGGGGTCCATAGTTCACTAGAGGTGCCTTCCTTAGATAAACAACATGGCATGAAGGGTAAACAAATTACAACAGGGCAATTGACAGGAACTGAGCAAGGCATAACAATGCAATTACTAGCCAGAAAGATCCTATGAGGTTTATTGGGCAATACAACAATATACATAGACCGTCATCCAACTGCATCTACGACTAGAAGTCCACCTTCAGGTTATCATCCGAACCCCTTCCAGTATTAAGTTGTAAGCAATAGAAAACTGCTTTAAGCAAAGTGTGTAAGGTAAACAGTCCAGATGTTCCATGAACAAGAGACCGTTGTTTTCTCCCTAGTAGCAACAACACATCTATGACCGAAGAGATTATTGTCACTTCCCTTGGAAACTAGAGGCATGAACCCACTATCGAGCATAAATACTCCCTCTTGGAGTCACTAGCAACTACTTGGCCAAGATAACCACTAGCAACGGAGAGCATGCAAGATCACAAACAACACAGACATGATAGAATCATAAAGATAAAACCATTAATCAAACCAACATAATAATCTCAATATCCATCGGATCCCCGCAAACACAACATGCATGATTACAAATAGATTAGATCTTGATCATGAACGGATCTCACAATATCTATACATGAAAGCACAAAGGAGGAGATACAACCATCTAGCTACTACATGGACCCATATTCCAAGGTGGAACTACTCACGAATCATACCGGAGAGAAGGCCTCCGGGATGATCTCCCCTCCGGCAGGGTGCCGGGAAGAACTTCAGATCCCCCTGATCTAGGGACGATGGTGGCGGCGTCTATAGACGGTTTCGTGGATTTCTGATCGGGTACTCAGGGTTTCTGTATCGTGGGCTTTTTATAGGCGAAGGGGCAAGACCGGGAGGCGGCCAGGGTGCCCAAACCCTAGCGAGGTGCGGGGCTGGGCCCACCCGCGCCTAGGGTGGGTCTGGCCCCCCTGGCTGGACTTCCAGGCTCCCCTCTAGACGTCTTGTTCCCCATGGAAAGTTATTGACTTTGTCCTTTGTCTCGTCCAATTCCGAGAATATTTCTTTACTAACTTTTCTGAAACCAAAAACAGCAGAAAATAGGCATCTGGCACTGTTGCAACTTGTTAATAGGTTAGTACCAGAAAACATGTAAAAAGCACCTCAAAGTGTGGACAAGTAAAGCAAAGTAGATACTAAACAAGCATGGAGCATCAAAAATTATAGATACGTTTCCAACGTATGAGCATCCCCAAGCTTAACTCCTGCTCGTCCTCGAGTAGGTAAGTGATAAAAGAATAATTTTTGAGGTGACATGCACCCTCACAATAAAGATCCATCCATTTGCAAGCATTGAAAGCTGGGATCAAAGAACTCTAAACATGTGCATGAAAGATGGAGTTTTAACAATAAGACATAGTAACTATGCATGCAACATGGCAAGCTACAAACAAAGATCATGAATAATATGCATTGAAAAACGTTTGTTTGTTTCACATGCAGAAAACATAGCATAGTGGCAATCATCTTGTCCCTCATATAGTAGCAATATAATGCATAGGACACCTGCAAAGTTCACAAGGGTGACTAGAAACAAATAGCACAAGAGCAAGTAATAACACAATATGCATCAATTAAGAAGCTTTGGAACATTGCACACAAAATGACAACTATGCTCTCTTAATGGTGCCTAAAGGTAGAGGGTGGAGACTCGATAGTGGTGGAAGAAAGGCCTTTTTTGAAGGAAGCAGGGATTACAAGTTTCAAAAGGAGCTTCCAAAAATTATGGTACTAGTTAGCTTTTAGCCCTCATTTCCCCTATCATAAGCATCTTGAAGTGGTTAAGGTTAAAGTGGCAAAGCTGGAGTATATGCTTGACGAAGTATAAGTTGGCAATCTCATGCCCCTTGAATACGAGGGCCACACCTCATGCATACTCAACTTTGGGTCCAGGTAAGTTCTTGTCACTATAAGTATTTGCATATCATTGAGAACCACCAACGGGGTACCCCTTGCACATGGCACAAGAGCTTTCCCATAACCAAAATGACAAGGCAAGCAGACAATGAGCATCTCAGCAATTCTTCTTATGTACCATGGGAATATGGTGTTTTTTTCTCTGTTTCCTCTTTTCTCAAGGTGTCTCTCTTTTTTTATAATAAGAATGCTTCATAGATGTCACTATGGTGATGCTGCAAGTTTCCACCATGATTAGGCATGGCTTAGGCTAGTGGCCCAGGCGTTTCTCTAACACAGGATACAAACTCCATGGACTTACAAGTTCCCTCTTTATTTCACACCGGTGGCATCCATAGATAAAATAACATGATATCAACTTTGTACAACAAGGTACAAGTGCAATGTTGAAAACGTTCCCCGTGACAGCACGGTTCTGCTAATTCCAACTTATAAGTGCAAGCATATACAACATAGAAGACACAATGGTTCAAGTTTATTAGGGGCAAAGAATAAAGTGTGCCATCAAGTTCGTGAGGGCTTTAATCACTAAGTTTTCACATAACAAAATAGTTTTTAATTGGAAGATAGATGAAAACAAGAATATACTTTGGAATGGTGTAACACACCATGCATAGGAGTTTATAGTGGACACTTTTGGAATAACTTGGTTTCTTGGGAGTTGGAAGCATGAGTAGAACTTACTCATACAAGTGGAGGCTAGCAAAAGACTGGGAGCAACCAACTAAGAGAGCAATAATGGTCATAATTATGCAATGCAACAAAGCAAACTAATCAAAGCAAAGAGTGGTACTACAAGTCAAGGACTAAATGATCATAGAGGCTAATGGTGACTTGTCATAGTCATAACATGGTGTGAACATGTGCCAAGTCAACCCAAGCAAAACATCAAAGGAGAATACCACAATACTATGCTTTTGCATGCTAAAACAACGCATAATTTCTTCAAGGCACAATAAGCAATCCCAATTGTTTGGAACAAGACATGATACAGCAATAACACTAAGCATAATGCTAAAACAACACCTAGCATATCATGCTAAAGTCTGAGTCACAGTCAATGCAAGCTCCTCTTGCACTTCAAGCAAGAACTTACTACTCCTTTCCAAACACCAAGCAAACTTATTTGCAAAACAACACAGCGAGAGAGGGGGTCCAAACTACTAAAGAAAACTAAACAAACTAATCAAAGCAAGCAAAAACTAAGACGCTCCAAGGGCAGCATAACTTGCATGAAATAATAAAAACGAAATGTCTAGACAGACCCGAGCTTTTTATTGATGAAGAAGGGGATGCCTTAGGCATCCCCAAGCTTTGACGCTTGTACCTCTTGGATATTTATTGGGGTGACACCATGGTGGCATCCCCAAGCTTGAGCTTTTGTCCATTCTTCATCTCATTGCATCATTCTCTCTCTACACCTGAAATTTTTCCTTCATACAAAACTTCACACAATCTTCATTAGCAACATTAGCTTATTCAAAAGATATTAGACCACTGGCAAAGCTTTGGAATAGCAAGGTTTTTCACTAAAAACACAATCTACTGTAGTAACTCCTTAAAAGAAACTCAATTTACCTGAAGAGAGCTCAAAAAGGAATCAATAAGAAGCAAATGCAAATAATGGCAGAAATCTGTCAAAACAGACCAGCAGGTAGAAACGAATTTTTTCGAACATCTTCTGTTGCTCAAATCAAAAAGTGTTGAACTAACGAAAGTTATCCAACATACCGGGGGATTTATTTTTAAATTTTGAGCTCAATCCGATTTACAGAGCCTCCTCAAGAATTATTTTTGGAGGACATAAATCTGTTTCGGGACAGCAACTCCCCAAATATTATTTCCCTCTCATTAGAGGTCATTCTTGGCACAAAAAGCAAACAAAAAAGGATAAGGAGAGGTCATTGCAGAAGTAATAACTTCCAAGACTCAAGGAAACTCTTGGGTTATCTCCCAACAAGTACTTTTCTTTAACGCCTTTAAGTTAGGCTTGAAAGCTTGAGAAGATGCTCTCATAAGAACTACGAGTTGAAGTAAAAGAGAGCATCAAGAAGCAAATTCAAAACACCTTTAAGTCTAACCCACTTCCTATGCATAGGAATCTTGTACACAAATAAGTTCACAAAGAACAAAGTGACATGCATAGGAAGAGAAAACAAGAGTAACTTCAAAACTTTCAGCACAAAGAGAGGTGTTTTAGTACCATGAAAACGTCTACAACCATATTTTCCTCTCTCATAATAATTTTCAGTATCCTCATGAATAAACTCAACAATATAACTTTCACATAGCTTTTCATGAGCTACAAACACATAATTTCTATCAAGCTCAAAAATAGTGGGATTAAAACCTTCACAGGTTTTACCCAAAGTAGATATTTCAAAAGGATCCACAGGAACATAACATTCATCCTCCTTTGGTAAGAATGGGGGACAATCAAATAATATAAGAGGTAAATAGTTACTCTCATTAGAAGGTAGACATGGGTAGATCCATTCTTCCTCCATTTGTTCATCACTCTCCTCCTCTTTTTCATCTAATGAGCTTCCAATTTCAATAGTTTCTTCTTCCATAGGCTCATGCAAGGCATTAGTCTCTTCCAGTTGTGGAAAGCACCTATTAAAATATTTAAGAATATTGCCATTTGCTTCCTTGTAATTGTCAAAGCAAAATTTAAGTATCTCATAAACCTCATGTTCATAAGGTGCATTATTAGTATTTTCAAGCAAACTAGCAAGTTCAAATGCACCCTTGAAAGCAATAAATTCTTCAATTTGTTCCACATCATAAAAGTCATAATTTCCCCTCACATAAGAAGATATGGTAACATTATCAGTATACTCACACTAAAAAGGAAGGTGTTTATACCTCCTACAGCAACAAGATTTATCAAAGCAATAAGTAACATTATAAGTAGAGCACAAGTCTCTAGCAATAGTATTCAACTTATCAATTTGTTCCCATAAGTGTTTCCCTTTTTGTGACAAACGGTGTTCCTTATAATAATACCTTTGTTCTTCCGTGAACCCACCTTGCCAATAAGCACTAGTTTCAAAGAATCCATCCATTGATGGAAATCATGACCAATCAAGGCAATAACATACCAGCAACTAGAGTGGGAACTAATTTTTTTGTGTTTTTGAATAAAGAAAGCAAACCAAACTAGACTAACTTTTTTGGTTTTTTTAAAAGAGCAAACAAAACCAAACAAAAGAAACAAAGCAAACTAAAAACAAAGTAAAGAGAAAGGAAGTGAAGGACTCCCCTAGTGAAGACGTCCTTAGCCTCCCCGGCAACGGTGCCAGAAAGTCTTGTTGATGGCGCCTTGTTGACGTGGGAGCTTCTTTCTTTATTCCCCGGCAACGGCGCCAGAAAGTCTTGATGATGCTCGACATGGCACTTCGTTGGTAACCCCAGGCGCAGGGTGTGTGAAGAGCAAGCAGCAAGTTTTCCCTCAGTTGAGACCGAGGTTATTGAACCAGAAGGAGGAAGGAAATATCACACAGGTGTTGCAAACAACGTGGAGACCTGCATAACACAAACTCAAGACTTTGCCCCAACGAATCAATGAGGTTGTCAAGCTCATCGGTTTGCTGTAACAAAGGATTAAACATATGGTGTGGAAGGTAATGGTTTGCAGCAAGTAAACAAGTAACAGAGAAATATGTATCAATGGTAAAGATTGGACCGGGGTCCATAGTTCACTAGAGGTTCTCTCCTTAGATAAACAACATGGCATGAAGGGTAAACAAATTACAGCAGGGCAATTGACCGGAACTGAGCAAGGCATAACAATGCAATTACTAGCCAGAAAGATCCTATGAGGTTGATTGGGCAATACAACAATATACATAGACCGTCATCCAACTGCATCTATGACTAGAAGTCCACCTTCAGGTTATCATCCAGTATTAAGTTGCAAGCAACAAACAACTGCTTTAAGCAAAGTGTGTAAGGTAAACAATCCAGATGTTCCATGAACAAGAGACCGTTGTTTTCTCCCTAGTAGCAACAGCACATCTATGACCGAAGAGATTATTGTCACTTCCCTTGGAAACTAGAGGCATGAACCCACTATCGAGCATAAATACTCCCTCTTGGAGTCACTAGCAACTACTTGGCCAAGATAACCACTAGCAACGGAGAGCATGCAAGATCACAAACAACATAGACATGATAGAATCATAAAGATAAAACCATTAATCAAACCAACATAATAATCTCAATATCCATCGGATCCCCGCAAACACAACATGCATGATTACAAATAGATTAGATCTTGATCATGAATGGAGCTCACAAGATATATACATGAAAGCACAAAGGAGGAGATACAACCAGCTAGCTACTACATGGACCCATAGTCCAAGGTGGAACTACTCACGAATCATACTGGAGAGAAGGCCTCCGGGATGATCTCCCCTCTGGCAGGGTGCCGGGGAGAACTTTAGATCCCCTGATCTAGGGACGATGGTGGCGGCAGCTACAGACGGTTTCGTGGATTTCTGATCGGGTACTCAGGGTTTCTGTATCGGGGGCTTCTTATAGGCGAAGGGGTGAGACCGGGGCTAGGCCCACCCGCACCTAGGGTGGTTCTGGCCCCCCTAGCTGGCCTTCCGGGCTCCCCTCTGGACTTCTTGTTCCCCACGGAAAGTTATTGACATACGTTTCCAACGTATCATCCCCTAGAGGGAAAACCCTACTCCGGCTTGTCTGCTCTTGATTACGACGGAACCGAAAGTTATAGAGGTGTGCAGATGCAATATGGCCTGAGGTGCGTATGAGGTGAGTTGAAGGTCCTCCTCGTTGTTCCCTCCTAGCCTTTATATAGATAGGCAGGTCCCGGGCGCAGGTCGAGTCGGTTACATATTAGGGTTTTCCCCTTTGAAATTCTATCAACTCTAGTCTTGTTCTCCAAGGATCCGAAGACATCATGGGCTTGGGCCACCCGAAATCCTCCACAGGCCGCGTATCTTGTCGTGGGCCTTCCCTTGGGCTGGACCATGTTGTTGGAATTATGCCCTAGAGGCAATAATAAAGATGTTATTATTATAATTCTTGTTCATGATAAAGTTTATATTCCATGCTAGAATTGTATTAAGCGGAAACTTTAATACTTGTGTGGTTTGTAAACAACACCGTGCCCCTAGCATGCCTCTATGGACTAGCTCATTGATTAATGATGGTTAAGGTTTCCTAACCATAGACATGAGTTGTCAATTAATAATGAGATCATATCATTGGGAGAATGATATGATGGACAGACCCAAACTAAGCGGAGCAATTAGATCGTGTCATCGTGTTCATCTTTACGAAGCTTTTCTTATGTCAAATATTGTATTCCTTAGACCATGAGATAATGCAACTCCCTGGTATCGGAAGAAAGCTTTGAGGTCATCAAACATCATCCTATGAGAGGGTGATCATAAAGGTGTCTCTCAGGTGATCGGAAAGTACCTGTTGGGTTGTATGTATCGAGATGGGATTTGTCCCTCCCAAGTCGGAGAGATATACTTCGGGCCCACTCGGTAATCGATATCAACACCGCTTGCAAGCATGTGGTTAAGGAGTTAATCACAAAGTGATATCGGATTACGGAACGAGTAAAGTACTTGCTGTGAACGAGATTGAACTAGGTATGATGGTACGACGATCAAATCTCGGGCAAGTAAAATATCGCGAGACGAAGGGAATATATATATGGTATTGATTGAATCCTGGCATCGTGGTTCATCCGATATGATCATCGATGAATGTGTGGGAGTCAATATGGGTTTCCAGACCTCGCTGTTGATTATTGATAGAAGATCATGTCTGCATATTCTCGAACCCGAAGGGTCACACACTTAACGTGTCTCGACGCTAGGATAGATTGGATAATTGGTTTATGAGTTTTTGTTCAGAGTCTCGGATGGGACCCGGGACATCACGAGAGGTTTCGGAATGGTCCGGAGAATAAGATTCATATAAGGCAATGCCGTTTTTGGAGTTCGGAATTGTTTCGGGTTAATCGGTATTGTACCGGAAGCTTCTAGAACCTTCCGGAAGGGGACCAACGTGGCCCCACCTGACGGGAGGGGGCATGGGCCTATGAGGGAGTGCCCTGGCCGCATTGGGCCAGGGGCACAAGGCCCCATAGGGCCCAGCCGACCAAACCTAGGGGAAACCCTAGGGGAGCTTCTAGGAGGGGGGAAACTTGCCCCCCCACTCTTCCCTCCTTGGCCGCCGGCCTAGGCTTGGGGGAGGGGCTAGGGTTGGCGCCCACCCCTCTATATAAAGAGGGCTGGGGGAGCACCACCCCCACACCTCCTCCTCAAGCCCTATCCGCCCTGCTGCCCTCCTCTCTCTCTTCCTCCCGACTGCACGTAGGCGAAGCCCTGCTGCAGAAACTCTCCACCACTTGCACCGCGCCGTCGTGTTGTAGATCCAATCCGTCTCTCCACCATACTTGCTGGACCGAGGAAGGAGGAGACGTCGAGGTGCTGCACGTGTGCATCTCTCGGAGACATCGCCACTTGCGGTGTTAGATCGGAGCGGATCGCGAGGAGGAGAAGCGAGTACGACTACATCACCCACGTTCCGACGAACGTTCCGCTGTGCGAATCTTCAAGGGTATGAAGATCTCATCTAATCTCTCTCGTTGTTTGCATCTCCTAGATTAGATCTTGGCTTTCCCGTTCGCATCCGTAGAATTTTTTGATTTACTATGCTGCGAAACCCTTCAGTGGTATCAGAGCTAGATCTATGCGTAGATGTGTTTCACGAGTAGAACGCAACATGGTTGTTGCGGGCGTTGATGTTTTGTGTTGCAAGCCTCTTGTTTGTGTTCTTCTTATGACGCGGGATAGTGAGATTGAAGCGGTACAGGCCAACCTTACGCAACGTCGTTCGCGAGACCGGCTCCGCACTTAACGTGTGGCTTGTTCCACACATGCGGCTGGTGGATGCCAGTTTCTCTCACTGTAGTTGTCATGGGATTTACACCGGAGTTTCGCAACCATAATATCACCGTTGTGGATTTCCGTAGATAAGAATCGTTCTTAGCTTGCTACTCCCATAAGCCATGTAAAACATGCAACAACAAAGTAGAGGCGTCTAACTTGTTTTTGCAGGGAGTGTTTTTTGTGATATGGTATGGCCCAAGATGTGATGTGTATGTTGTATGCAATGATCATGTTTTGTAATGTTTCACGACTCGCATGTCGATGAGTACACAACCGGCAGGAGCCATATGGTTGTCTTTATAATTGTGTATGACCTGTGTGTCAACTTCTTATACGCCATGTAATAGTTTCACTTTATCACTAAGTAGTTAGCAATAGTTGTAGTTGCTATTCGTGGTGGAGGCAATCATGGTGGAGTGATGGAGATCATGCCGGCATGCACAAGATGGAGATCATTGCGCGAAGATTGGCTATACCATGTCACATAAAGTTATATGCATGTGATGTTTATCCTTTTATGTATCTTATTATGCTTAGATCGCGACGGTAGCATTATAAGATGATTCCTCACTTAAAGATCAAGATAAAACTGTGTTATCCCCATGTATGCACCGTTGTGAAAGTTCGTCGTGTCCAAGCATCACGTGATGATCGGGTGCTATAGACTCTACGTTCACATACAATGGGTGCAAGCTAGTTTTGCACACGCGGAAATACTTGGGTTTGACTTGACGAGCCTAGCATGTACAGACATGGCCTCGGAACACATGAACCGAAAGGTTAAGCATGAGTCATATGAATGATATGATCGACACTTTGTTGTCCACCATTGAAACCACATATCTTCTCATGAAGATCGGATTAGGTGTGGTGAATTTGGATCATGTTCACTAAAAAACTTGAGGGATGTTGAATTTAGTGGGAGTTCATCTAGTAATTTGATTAAAAGTTGAACTAGTTATCATGAACGTAGTCTAATTTGTACTTGCAAATATTGTAGATCAAATGGCTAAGTCCAACTTCAACTTCAATGTTTTTGCTAAGAAGGAAAAGCTTAGAAACAATGGGTGTAACTTCACCAATTGGTTCCGCAATCTGAGGATCATTCTCTCTGGCGGTCAAAAGGACTATGTCCTTGAAAATGCGTTAGATGACGCCCCTGCTGTAGATGCGCCGGCTGATGAGAAAGCTGTCTATCAGTCGCGCAAAGATGATTATGGTGTGATTAAGAGCACCATGTTGTTTGCTATGGTATCGGACCTTCAAAATCGTTTTGAAGACTATCCCGGGCCCTTTGAGATTCTTGAGGAGCTGAAAACTATGTTTCAGACTCAGGCCTGTTCTGAGAGATATGAGATCTCTGAGAAATTCTTTAACTGCAAGATGGAGGAAGGGAGTTCCGTTAGTGAGCACGCCATAAAGATGTCGGGCTACACTCAACGCCTTGAGCAACTGGACTGCAAGATTCTAGAGGAGCTCAAGATTGACAGGGTTCTGCAATCACTCCCTCCCAGCTACAAAAGTTTTGTAGTGACTCATAATCAGATTGGTTCCACTGATATGATCACCGAGCTCTTCGCAAAGCTGAAGGCTGCGGAGGTGGACATCAAAAAGGATAATCATGTGTTGATGGTCAACAAGCCCCCCACCTTCAAGAAAGGTAAGGGTGCAAAGAAGCCCTTCAAGAAAGGCGGCGGCAAGCGCGTTGCCCCTGTTGAGAAGAAGCTCAAGTCTGGACCCAAGCCGGACACTGAGTGCTTCTATTGCAAGGACAAGGGTCACTGGAAGCTCAACTGTCCGAAGTACTTAGCGGACAAGAAGGCTGGCACCATCAAAGGTATATTTGATATACATGTTATTGATGTTTTCCTTACTAGCCCTTGTTGTAGTGCCTGGGTATTTGATACGGGTTCAGTTGTTAATATTTGTAACTCGAAACAGGAGCTACGAAATAGACGGCGGCTTGCGAGGGATGAGGTGACGATGCGCGTTGGCAACGGATCAAGAGTTGATGTGATGGCCGTCGGCACGCTCTCCTTAGTTTTACCTTTGGGATTAGTTTTAAACCTTAATAAGTGTTATTATGTGCCTGCGTTGAGCATGAACATCATTTCTGGATCGTGTTTATTGCAAGACGGTTATTCATTTAAATCGGAGAATAATGGTTGTTCTATTTATATGAGTAACATCTTTTATGGTCATGCACCTGTTGTGAATGGTTTATTTCTTCTGAATCTCGAAAGGGATGAAACACACATCCATAACATTGAGGCTAAGAGATGCAAAGTAGATAGTGATAATACTACTTATTTGTGGCACTGTCATCTAGGTCATATTGGTGTAAAGCGCATGAAGAAACTCCATTCTGATGGACTTTTGGAGTCTCTTGATTTTGAATCATTTGACACATGCGAACCATGTCTCATGGGCAAGATGATCAAAACCCCGTTCTCCGGTATGATGGAGCGAGCAACAGACTTGTTGGAAATCATACATACCGATGTATGCGGACCGATGAGTGTTTTGACGCGCGGTGGATATCGCTATTTTCTCACTTTTACCGATGACTTAAGTAGATATGGGTATATCTATTTAATGAAACATAAATCTGAAACATTTGAAAAGTTCAAGGAATTTCAGAATGAAGTGGAGAACCATCGTAACAGAAAAATTAAGTTTCTACGATCCGATCGTGGAGGTGAATATTTAAGTTATGATTTTCTCACGCATCTTAAAGCAAGCGGAATCGATTCGCAACTCACGCCACCCAGAACACCACAGCGCAATGGTGTGTCTGAACGCCGGAATCGAACCCTATTAGATATGGTCCGATCGATGATGTCTCTTACTGATTTGCCGTTATCATTTTGGGGTTATGCATTAGAAACCGCTGCATTCACTTTAAATAGGGCACCATCTAAATCCGTTGAGACGACACCGTATGAACTGTGGTTTGGTGCTAAACCTAAGTTGTCATTTCTTAAAGTTTGGGGATGCGAAGCTTACGTCAAAAAGTTGATGCCAGACAAGCTCGAACCCAAAACGGAGAAATGCGTCTTCATAGGATACCCTAAGGAAATTATTGGGTATACCTTCTATCACAGAACCGAAGGCAAAGTGTTTGTCGCAAAGAATGGTTCCTTTCTTGAGAAGGAGTTTCTCTCGAAAGAAGTGAGTGGGAGGAAAGTAGAGCTAGACGAGGTTGTTGAACCTTCTCTTGAGTTGGAGAGTAGCGCAGCACCTGAAATTGTTCCAGTGCCGCCTGCACCAACAATAGAGGAAGCTAATGACAAGGATCATGAAGCTTCGGACGATGCTGCTACTGAACGTCGCAGGTCGACAAGGTCGCGTGCCCCTCCTGAGTGGTACAGCAACCCTGTCTTGACTGTCTTGTTGGTAGAAGACAATGAACCTACGAACTATGAGGAAGCTATGATGAGCCCAGACTCTGAGAAATGGCTAGAGGCCATGGAATCCGAATTGGGATCCATGAGCAAAAACCAAGTATGGACTTCGGTGGACCCTCCTAGCGACCGAAAGGCCGTTGAGTGCAAATGGATTTTCAAGAAGAAAACGGACGCGGATGGTAATGTTACCATCTATAAAGCACGGCTTGTCGTGAAAGGTTTTCGACAAGTTCAAGGTGTTGACTACCATGAGACTTTCTCTCCCGTAGCGATGTTTAAGTCCATTCGGATTTTGTTAGCAATTGCTGCGTTTCATGATTATGAAATATGGCAGATGGATGTCAAGACTGCGTTCCTCAATGGCAACATTGATGAAGAGTTGTATATGATGCAACCCGAATGTTTTGTCTATCCTAAGGACGCTGATAAAGTATGCAAACTTCAGCGTTCCATTTATGGACTGAAGCAAGCATCTCGGAGTTGGAACCTTCGTTTTGATCAAGTGATCAAGAGCTTTGGATTTGTTCCAAATTGCTACGAAGCTTGTATCTACAAGAAAGTGAGTGGGAGCTTGGTGACATTTCTGGTACTATATGTGGATGACATATTGATTATTGGAAATGACATTAACATGCTTAACGAAGTGAAGAGTTATTTGAACAAGAGTTTTTCAATGAAAGACCTAGGTGAAGCTGCTTATATATTGGGCATCAAAATCTATAGAGATAGACAAAGACGCCTGATAGCTTTAAGCCAAAGTACATACCTAGACAAAGTTCTGAAAAGGTTCAGAATGGATAAGGCAAAGAAAGGTTCAGTGCCTATGTTGTCAGGTAAGATATTGAGCAAGGCTCAGTGTCCAGCTACGGTAAATGATAGAGAAGCTATGAGCAAAGTGCCTTATGCCTCGGCCATAGGTTCTATCATGTATGCCATGCCGTGTACTAGACCGGATGTGTCCAATGCTCTTAGTTTGACGAGCAGATATCAAAGTGATCCAGGAGTGGAACACTGGATAGCCGTGAAGAACATCCTAAAGTACCTAAATAGGACTAAAAAAATGTTCTTAGTCTATGGAGGTGATGAACAGCTCGTCATAAAGGGTTACGTCGACGCTAGTTTCGACACCGACAAGGATGATTCTAAGTCTCAGACAGGATACGTTTATATTTTGAATGGAGGAGCTGTGAGCTGGAGAAGCTGCAAGCAAAGCGTGATCGCGGGATCTACAGTAGAAGCGGAGTACATGGCTGCTGCAGAAGCGTCAAGTGAAGGAGTTTGGATCAGGAACTTCATCACTGAGCTTGGCGTGGTTCCAAGTGCATTGGACCCACTGGAGATATTGTGTGACAACACTGGCGCCATAGCACTCGCTAAGGAACCAAGATATCATCCAAAGACCAAGCATATCAACCGCAAGTTTCATATAATCCGAGATTATATAGCAGATGGAGATCTGAAGATTAGCAAAGTACATACAGATCTTAATGTTGCAGATCCATTGACTAAACCTCTTCCACGTGTAAAACATGATCAGCACCTTAGTGCCATGGGTGTGAGATTGTTGCCAAATGTAAACTAGATTATTGACTCTAGTGCAAGTGGGAGACTGTTGGAATTATGCCCTAGAGGCAATAATAAAGATGTTATTATTATAATTCTTGTTCATGATAAAGTTTATATTCCATGCTAGATGTCACATCCCAAATTTTAGATTTGGTTCTGCATATCATTCATATCATTGCATCATGTTCTTGCATGCAAAACCATCGATTGAAATGATTCGGCAAAACGCTATTTTCAAAACCCTACTTTACTCTAGCTAAATGCTCCTGCGGGAGGTTACACTAGGGCTTGTATTTTCCAACCTTGTAGACTAGTGGTGTTACTCACCACTTGGCCCTAGATTGATCTCCTAGATTTTAGAAAAATTTAGAAACAAGAATCGTTCGTTTCGGAGCTCGTATGAAAAATTTACGGAGGATTTACTAAATAGGAAATTGGAAAAAGAAAAGAGATAAAAAAAAAGGCAGCGCGCCGCGCCAGCCTGCTGGGCCGTGCTGGCCCAGCCAGCACCCGCAGCACCCAGCGCGCGCGCACGCGCAGCCCGCCGCCCGTGCGGCAGATACTGCCTGCCGCCGCCCGCGTCTGGCCACCGACAGGTGGGGCCCACCTGTCGGCGTCGACATCGCCGCCGCTGCGTCCGGATCGGACTCCGCAACCACCGCGTGCGCCGTCTCCGCATCGGGCCCGCGTGGACCCCACTTAACCGCGCCGCCCCGGCCCCTCTCACCCCATCGCGCCCGCACCCCCCCCCCCCCCCCCCCGCGAGCCGCCGCCTTCCCCAAGTCGCGCCGCCGCCGCCTCGCGATCTCGTCGCCGTCGCCCGACGCCGCCCCTCGCCGGCAACCACGCGCACGCCGCCGCCGCCTCTCTGCGCCGCCGCCCGACCCCGCCGACCCGACACCCGCCGGAGCCGCTCACCACCGCCGCCGCTCGACCTCACCGCCGCCGTCGCCGACGCTCAGGTGAGCTGCCGTCGCCGCCATCCCCTCTGCTGCACGATCTGCGGCCAACGGCCCAGATCGGCCGTTGACCGGTCAGCCCCAGGCGTTGACTGGTCAACCGCCCAGACAGCGCCCAGTCAGCCGCCACGTGGGCTAGCCAACAGTCAAAGTTGACTGGGTAATTTCCTTAATTGATTTTTTTGGCAGATTTTTGTAGAATCTTGTAAATTGCGTAGTAATTAATCTACTGGGCCAAAAATTGCAAATAAAATATGTGTAGTTTCAGTAAGTCGTGTAGAATCTTGCTGTACCATTGTTTTACACTTTTGCAGCAAGATTTTGTCTAGATTAATTAAAAGAGTTAATGGCCTTTTTGGAGTAATTAATTCGTAGGAAAAGATCTGTAACTCCAAAAATTGCATATAATATGTCCCTGGATTCAGTAGAACAAGGGGAATATCAAAGTGAATTTAAAGGGTAGGCTTACAGTAAAAACTTCTGCAGAAACTATTTAGTGGCTTTCTGCAGTGTTTTAATTATTCAGGGAGTTTTATAATTCCTTTTTGAGTAATTCCAATTGGTGCTGTTCCTAAATAGCAATGTCTATACAGTAGAATTTTCCCAAGATTTTACAAACAGTATACTATCGGTAGTGAATTATTTGAGTTCTAGCTCTAGTTTTGAGCACTATAATTTTGCTTAATAGTTTTCCTTGCGCTAAAACTATTTTCCATGCATGCAATCAGTAGCTTTACTGAATAGTATTATGTGGTGCTGTTGTAGCATCAATCCACTTGTCATGCATGCATTCATAGATCATCTTTGTTGCATATGCCTGTGGATTGTTTGTTTATGATTGCAACTGTATCATGTAGATTGTGACGAGTGCAACGCTTGCTCGTGTGTGGATTGTTCTTCCGACCGCTACAACCAAGGCAAGTAGATGCTACTTTGTTCATGATATTGTCCTACTATTTTCAATGAATTGTCGTGTATTTTGTAGATGCATGTGTAGGATGATACTATCGCTATGCTATGTCCTATTATGTGGTAGGGCTTTCCTTGTAGATGAACCACCGTTGATAGATGTGCTTAGCCATGCTATGATGAACGAGGGCTGGGTTATATCATTGAAAGTTGTTTCTAAAAGTGTTGGTTTGCGAAAACTAAAACAACTTAATCAATGAACCTCCTGGGTGTGATGGGATTGATAAATTTTGGTGGTTTCATTGCGGAAAGGCACCCAGGTATCAAGAGAAAATGATTGGCTTCTTTATTCTATAGCTTACGTTACAACCATGTGCCAATAATGGAATGGGCGGTTGGTTGGACTTAGTAGGTTGTGGTAACTCGAACCCGCGTATCCAGAGATGTAGAATTTTGGTAGGTTGGACCGGTGCGCGTCGGGATTGGGGAGCTACTTCCCGAACAGTCTCTTCTTGGACTTCTCCCTATCATCACCCAAAATGAGAGTGATGGTACGAGCTGGGCTGGCCAAGTCACATGGGTAAAGTGTACTAACCCCTGCAGGGTGTGTAATCTAATCGATTAGCCGTGTCCCTGGTTATGGACAACTGAGTTGCTTGATATTGATTCCATGACATGTTTATCGCTTATTCTAATTTCATAATTGCTTTAATATTGTTGGGTTTACTTAATTGGGATCTTTTCAAAGAAAATCAAAAACTGTTTATGAAAGTAGGACAAAGGTATTTGCAAATGCAAGCCAGACACAGCTCCAATTGCCAAATATGCATGTAGATGTTAGCACTATTGTCTCCTTTACTAGCTCTACTTGCCATACATTCCATGTATTGACCCTTCGGGGCTGCTACGTTTCATGTTGCAGGTTATTCCGATTCTGAGTAATCGATATAGGCCACGGTACTCCACTCGGCACTTGTTCACTTGTGGGCAATTTGAAGAATGGAGGATTTGCTTTATTTTTGTTGCTACTTGAATAATTTGAGCTAGCCTTGAGCTAAGCTTTTATTGTAATAATGGTACTCTGGATCTTCGTTATTTATGATACACGGATATTTTGCTATGTTATTCATCTTATTCTATTGTGGGCCAATGAACCGATCCAGGGATTGGCATGTCACATAGAAGCCATGGTCTTTTCAGAACCGCGGTGTTACACTAGAATTGTATTAAGCGGAAACTTTAATACTTGTGTGGTTTGTAAACAACACCGTGTCCCTAGCATGCCTCTATGGACTAGCTCATTGATTAATGATGGTTAAGGTTTCCTAACCATAGACATGAGTTGTCAATTAATAATGAGATCATATCATTGGGAGAATGATATGATGGACAGACCCAAACTAAGCGGAGCAATTAGATCGTGTTCATCTTTGCGAAGCTTTTCTTATGTCAAATATTGTATTCCTTAGACCATGAGATAATACAACTCCCTGGTATCGGAAGAAAGCTTTGAGGTCATCAAACGTCATCCTATGAGAGGGTGATCATGAAGGTGTCTCTCAAGTGATCGGAAAGTACCTGTTGGGTTGTATGTATCGAGATGGGATTTGTCCCTCCCAAGTCGGAGAGATATACTTCGGGCCCACTCGGTAATCGATATCAACACCGCTTGCAAGTATGTGGTTAAGGAGTTAATCACAAAGTGATATCGGATTACGGAACGAGTAAAGTACTTGCTGTGAACGAGATTGAACTAGGTATGACGGTACCGATGATCAAATCTCGGGCAAGTAAAATATCGCGAGACGAAGGGAATATATATATGGGATTGATTGAATCCTGGCATCGTGGTTCATCCGATATGATCATCGATGAATGTGTGGGAGTCAATATGGGTTTCCAGACCCCGCTATTGATTATTGATAGAAGATCATGTCTGCATATTCTCGAACCCGAAGGGTCACACACTTAACGTGTCTCGACGCTAGGATAGATTGGATAATTGGTTTATGAGTTTTTGTTCGGAGTCTCGGATGGGATCCGGGACATCACGAGAGGTTCCGGAATGGTTCGGAGAATAAGATTCATATAAGGCAATGCAGTTTTTGGAGTTCGGAATTGTTTCGGGTTAATCGGTATTGTACCGGAAGCTTCTAGAACCTTCCGGAAGGGTACCAACGTGGCCCCACCTGCCGGGAGGGGGAATGGGCCTATGAGGGAGTGCCCTGGCCGCATTGGGCCAGGGGCACAAGGCCCCATAGGGCCCAGCCGGCCAAACCTAGGGGAAACCCTAGGGGAGCTTCTAGAAGGAGGGGGGGAAACTTGCCCCCCACTCTTCCCTCTTTGGCCGCCGGCCTAGGCTTGGGGGAGGGGCTAGGGTTGGTGCCCACCCCTCTATATAAAGAGGGCCTCCTCTCTCTCCCTCCCGACTGCACGTAGGCGAAGCCCTGCTGCAGAAACTCTCCACCACTTGCACCGCGCCGTCGTGTTGTAGATCCAATCCGTCTCTCCACGATAATTGCTGGATCGAGGAAGGAGGAGACGTCGAGGTGCTGCACGTGTGCATCTCTCGGAGGCATCGCCACTTGCGGTGTTAGATCGGAGCAGATCGCGAGGAGGAGAAGCGAGTACGACTACATCACCCACGTTCCGACGAACGTTCCGCTGTGCGAATCTTCAAGGGTATGAAGATCTCATCTAATCCCTCTCTTTGTTTGCATCTCCTAGATTAGATCTTGGCTTTCCTGTTCGCATCCGTAGAAATTTTTTGATTTACTATGCTGCGAAACCCTTCACATGTATGCTAATGTTGTGTACCCGTGGGGTATAACCATGTCAGTAGCCCCCGAGTGCTTAGTCGAATCATAGGTTTGGCCGAGGACTCTTCAATCCTTCGGGTGTAGTTGAACCTGTTATTTTTTAAAAATAGAATGACTTTAGTTCATAGGGATTGTTGATGCGTGTGCCTGACTCTCCCGACGGATCAGGGCCAGTTAACTGTCATAGGACAAAACAACACGATCTTCATCAAACTCGAGTCCCTAGACTCGAATTCGGAATGAATGCTAGTGTAATTCGACCTAGGGTATTGAGGTCTTATAGGGGTCGAATCCCAGTGGCTTTCAAGTGATATACCCAACGCGTTCGTCAGGATTTTCGTCGTGCCTATTAACACAGAAGTTTACTGGTAGGGCGCAGTCAGGTGCGTTACCAGGCCATCAGATGATATCTGTAGGGCTTCTCTTTGCGTCGTAAACACATCATCCGAAATCTTATCACAGCGGAGGTGTTTCGTGTGGCCAAGGATATTGCTTCTCACTTAGCGTTGGTTTGGGGCAGAGTTGCCAAAAAATATTTTATCATATTTGATCCGAAGGATCACAGTCGAAGAATTCATAGGGTGCGCTGCCAACACTCCCTATGGGAGTAGCCCCCGAGTGTCTGTTCGAGTCGTAGACTCGAGCAGAGATTTTAGTTCAATCGTTTTCAACATTGGTTTGAAGGACTCAATTTTTCGGATGCTAAACCGAACCTCCCTATGGGAGTAGCCCCCGAGTCCATAGTGGAGTTGCATACTCGACGTAGGACTCAAAGATAGTTGTGAGGTGTAGTACCTTAATCATTTCTTAGGTGCGCGGCCAGTGCTCCTGATAGGAGTAGCCCCCGATTAGTTTCTCAAATCGTAGATTCGAGTAAGTACTTGATTGATCAGCCGAAAATTTCCAGCCGATGCTAGCTTTAGCCTTGATGATGTCAGTGCTGATGGTTGGTGATCTCAATCGTCTGCGGCGGAAAAATTGATGAGATGAAACGACCGTGGATCCCACCGTCTGACTTGAAGTTGACTAGTCACGCGTAGACATGGTGAAAATTATGGCGTCTCCTTGGTTTCCGTGCGTAGTGGATGACATGCTAGCGATGGTTCGTTGTTGTGCTGACACGTGTATGGTTGGATCTTGGGTGCGCGCTAGGGCTTCTGGATCAACGACCCATGTGCGTAGTCTTTGATCCTTTTATACCATAAGTAAATAGTAGTTTTCTTTTATCCTTCGCCATTTGTTCATCGCCATTGCCTTCATTTTCGCGAGCTTTGCTTCTCTCTTTGCGCACTGGAAGTTCTTCGTTCATTTCCTTCTTCTTTTCTCCGCGCGCACCGCCACTCTCGACGTCGTGCAATGGGCAAGTCAAAGAATAACACCACTAGAGCGGGTTCGAGCGCCGCCACTGGTGGCAAGAAGGCCGCCTCGACCACCCGTATCACGGACGGTGGGTGGAGGCGCACAGAGGCGCGTGACGTGGATCTGCGCAAGCTGGACAATGCTGGGTTGATCCCCCAGAACAAGGAAGACATCAGGCTTCCTGGTGATGAGGTAATCCCCCGCCCACCCGTAGGGTTTCGGGTGATGTTTGTTTCCTATATCCTTCGCGTCTTTCGCTTCTTGTCCATGATTTCCTTCATGGACTCCTGTTCTTCTATGGGATTCAGATACATCATATGTCTCCCAATTCTCTTATCCATGTCGCCTGATTCATAACCCTTTGCGAGTGTTGGCTCGGTATCGATCCACACTTTGGCCTCTTTCGGAAGCTCTATTCCGTGAAGAGGCAGTCCGGCACCGGCGGAGTCTATCCACTTGGCCGCTACATCATTTATGTCTGCCCTTTTGTCCAATTCTTATCCTTCTCTATCCGCGAGTCCATCTAGCAATGGCGCCGGAAGTGGTTCTACATCCGCGATGCTAAGATGGACGGTCAGCAATATGGGCTTGCCCCTTCGACTCCGAGCAGAAGATCATCCTGAAGAGATCGTGGAAGAACCACATCTTGAAGGGTGAAACTGCGGAGGTGGAGAGACTCTACCAGCGGGTGGAGGCCCTTCAGCTAGTGCCAGTAAAGAGGTCAACAATGTCGACATCATCCGCACCTTCCTCAAGTGCCGGGTGCAACCGCTCCAGGCTAGGGCGCACTCGATGTTCCTCTACGCCGGCCCCAGCGATCAAACGAGGGTTTCATCCGAAGAGTTGTCTTCGGGTGACATCGATAGGTACCTTCGTCTCCTGCTGAAGTCCAAGGCCTACAAGGACCTTTTGGGGAAATTGTTGACCCCCCTCTTAGTGCCACTAAAGGGGTTTCTCAGGTGATGCTTGTTCGTGCATGTGGCGCTTTTTTGGGTGTTTGATGTTTGTTGTTGTTACTTATATTGTTTCTCTTTTTATTTTTGCTTGCAGCACCTCCAGGTTACGGGGTCTATGCCTCCTCTACCTGAAAAGTTTAGGGAGGCGCCAGACAATGAGGAGGTGGACTCCGAGTCTGAGCTTCCTCCGGCGCAGTCGCCTACTGCAGATGCTCCTGAGGCGAGTGAAGGACATACCCGAAAGCGCTCCCGGAGCGAATCTTCGGATGCGTCTACCCCGCCAACTCCAAGGGGTCCGTCCTTCCTCGAGCGCCATGGCGATGATGATGGTGCTTCTTCCGCACCTTTTCCTGTCATGCCTCTTCAAGTGGTAGCGCCGGAGTCACAAGCCAAGAAGAAGAAGCAGAAGGTGGTGCCCGTCTTCAACTTATCCGACATTCATTCGTAAGTGACTTTACCTGAATTGTTTATTGTCACCTATAGGTTTGTTGTCTGATCAAACTTTTTTCTTGCAGCCATTCTTTGGAGGAGCCTCATAGCGAGGGCACTCAGGAGGCTGTAGGGGAGTCGAAGCTGACAGCACCTCCCCCTCAGGTGGTGGCCGACTCTGGGGATGACAGCCCGAACTCCTCCAAGCTAGAGGCTCGGGCAGTAGTAACTCAGAAGACTGCACGCAGAACTTCAGAGTCCATGCCTGAACACGTAAGTACTTTCTGTTTGTTTCTTTGAGAGGAGCCCCCGAGCCCTTTCAGGTGATCTGTTGGTCGTTTTTTGCTCTTGCGAGGCATAGCCCCAGAGCCCTTTCTGATGTTTTCTTGGTCATTTGCTTCTGTTTCTTTTTGCAGGCCTTTGTGCATAGCGCTAACCTCCTTATCTAGCAGCATCTGGCGCTGGAGGCTAGCATGCAGCAGCTTCGAGGTACATAGTTTGCTCACCCTCTTGTAGTTCGTCTGTCCCATGGATTTTGCTTGTTTTGATCATGTGGTTCTTGATGTTTGCAGATGAAAACAATGTGGCCCTTCAACGGCCGGACGCTCTCGAAAAGATCCTTGGTCGAGCGAAGAAGAAATCTGCAGATGCTGCGAAGGCGAAGGAGCGTATGCAGAAGGAGGCTGATGATGTTGTTGAGGCCAAGGAGCGCCTGTGGAAGGAGGATGCGGATCGCGAGGGGAAGCTCGCTGCTGCGGCAGCTGATCATGAAAAGGATATGGCAGATAGGCTTATGGCTGCGGACAAAGCCTTCTCTGGTGAGTTTTCCTTGACTCTTTGGGTCTCTTGTTTTTTGACTGAGTCTTGCCTTGTTCTTATTCGAGTACTTTTTCTTCTTTGGTTTAGATGCTTCAGGCATCACGTTTGATCGTGGTGTGCTGGAGCATGGAGATGCGCTTGCCGATGCCACCGCAGCGGTCGAAGATCGTTGTGGCACTGCTGCTGGCTCTTTGGCGAAGGCCAAGGAAGTGTGATACGTCGGAAATGTATCTATAATTTTTGATGCTCCATGCTTGTTTAGTATCTACTGTGCTTTGCTTGTCTAGACTTTGAGGTGATTTTTACATGTTTTCTGGTACTAACCTATTAACAAGTTACCACAGTGCCAGTTGCCTGTTTTCTGCTGTTTTTGGTTTCAGAAAAGTTAGTAAAGAAATATTCTCGGAATTGGACGGGACAAATGTCAAAGTAAATTACTTTCCGTGGGGAACAAGAAGTCCAGAGGGCAAACAGAGAAGCGCGCCAGGGCAGCCAGACCCCCCTAGGCACGGGTGGGCCCTGCCCCGCACCTAGGAGGGGTGTGGCCCCCCTGGTCGCCTCCTCGGCCTCACCCTTCGCCTATAAGAAGCCCTCGATACAGAAACCCTAAGCACCCGATCAAATCTTCATGAAACCGTCTGTAGCCGCCGCCACCATCGTCCCTAGATCGGGGGGATCTGAAGTTCTTCTTGGCACCCTGCCGGAGGGGAGATCATCCCGGAGGCCTTCTCTCCGGTATGATGCGTGAGTAGTTCCACCTTGGACTATGGGTCCATGTAGTAGCTAGATGGTTGTATATCCTCCTTTGTGCTTTCATGTATAGATCTTGTGAGCTCCGTTCATGATCAAGATCTAATCTATTTGTAATCATGCATGTTGTGTTTGCGGGGATCCGATGGATATTGAGATTATTATGTTGGTTTGATTAATGGTTTTATCTTTATGATTCTATCATGTCTGTGTTGTTTGTGATCTTGCATGCTCTCCGTTGTTAGTAGCTATCTTGGCCAAGTAGTTGCTAGTGACTCCAAGAGGGGGTATTTATGCTCGATAGTGGGTTCATGCCTCTAGTTTCCAAGGGAAGTGACAATAATCTCTTCGGTTGTAGATGTGTTGTTGCTAATAGGGAGAAAACAACGGTCTCTTGTTCATGGAACATGTGGACTGTTTACCTTACACACTTTGCTTAAAGCAGTTGTCTGTTGCTTGAAATTTAATACTGGAGGGGGTTCGGATGATAATTGTAGGGGTTCGTAGCATGGAAAACAAAAAAAATTCTACCGCATACAAACAAACAAGCCAAGATCTATCTACTAGATTGTAGCAACGAGTCGATGGAATAACTCACCCTCGAAGATTCCAAAGTGTTTAACGAGAGCGGATTCTTGTGGGTGATGTAGTCGTACTCTTGCCGATCTCAAGATCGCGTAGACGATCCTTCCAGCGCTACGTTCCGGCAGCGCTTCCGCAATCGGTCACATGTTCGGTACTCGACGAAGATCTTCCTCTCCCTTGTTCCAGCAGGCAGCGGAGATTGTAGCACTCTCCTCGCGATTCCGGCAGCACAACGTCGTGGTACCGGAAGTAGAGGGGAGATCTCACAGGGCTTCGCCTTAAGCCGGAGCGAGTATGGTGGACTATGAGAGAGAGCCTCGGTGATCTAGGGTTTAGACGCACCAAGGAGGAGCAAAGCCGGTGGCTAGGGTTTGCCTAGGCGGCGGCGGCGGTAGCAGGAGGTGGCTGCGCCGGCGGCTAGGGTTTGCGGGGCGTGGTGTTGTGTTCTTGGAGGGGCAGCCCTGCCCCTCCTTATATAGGTGGAGGGGGCACGCCAAGGGGAGGGGAGTCCCTCCCGAACTCGGTCTCCAAGTGCGCCGGCGGTGGAGGGAGGGAACTCCTCCCCAAGTAGGTTTCCTACTCTCCCTCCACCTCACAAAATAGCCGTTTGACTTTTCAAATTGGCGTTTGACTTTTCAAACTAGGATTTGATTAAACCCTTTATTTTGTTCAGCGATGACACCTAGTACATGATGCAATCATTCCAACTTGTTATGACACATTCATGTACACTTCCCCTCCGGAGTGCCGGACATTCCGAAACCTTCTAGAACATTCCCGATGAAAACACCGGAACCATTCTCCAACCCCGAAACAGGACTTTCCTTATATGAATCTTATTCTCCGGACCATTCCATATCTCCTCGTGATATCCCGGATCCCATCCGAGACTCCGAACAACATTCGGTCTCTTACTCATCATTCCATAACTACTCAAACAACGTCGAATCCTTAAGTGTGTCTCCCTACGGTTCGTGAATTATGCGGACATGATCGAGACACTTCTCCGAACAATAACCAATAGAGGAATCTGGAAATTCATATGGCTCCCACATATTTCTACGATTACTTTGCGATCGAATGAACCACTTACATACGATACCAATTTCCCTTTGTCTCACGATAGTTTACTTATCCGAGGTTATGATCGTCGGTATCTCTGCATACCTAGTTCAACCTCGTTACTAATAAGTACTCTTTTCTCGTTCCCGTGATATGTGATCCCTTGTGAGCCAGTCACATGCTTGCAAGCTAATTGGATGGCATTCCATCGAGAGGGCCCAGAGTATATCCATCTGTCATATGGATGGACAAATCCCACTCTTGATCCATGTGTCTCAACCAATACTTTCCGAACACTCAATGCCACCTTTATAGCCACCCAGTTACGGTGTGGTGTTTGATGTCATCAAAGCATCCTTCCGGTGAAGGTGATATGCATGATCTCATGGTCGAAGGAATTAGGTTACTATGTATCAGAAAGCATATAGCAATTGAACTATTAAAATGACTTGATCTTTATGCTACGCTTATCTATAGGAGTATGTCCACCATATCATTCTCCTAACGATATGATCTTGTTGTTAATAACATCTCAATGTTCATGATAGGGAAACCACAATCATTTATTAACCAACAAGCTAGTATTATAAAGAGGCTTTACTAGGGACTCTATTTTAGTTTACAAATCACACAAGTATTAATGTTTCCTTGTTAATACTATTATAGCATGAATGTAAACATTTATCATAAACACAAAGATATAATAATAACTATATTTATTATTGCCTCTAGGGCATATCTCCAACAATCTCCCACTTGCACTAGAGTCATCTAATCCAGATTACATGGTAATATACCGAACACCCATGGCAGTTTGGTGTTGGTCATGTTTTGCCCTCGGGAGAGGTTTAGTCAACGGATCCGCCACATTCAGATATGTGTGTACTTTGCAAATCTTTATGTCCCCATCTTGGACATGTTCTCGAATAGCATGAAAACATAGCTTGATGTGCTTCAGCTTCTTGTGTGACCTTGGTTCTTGCGCATTGGCTATGGCGCCCATGTTATCACAGTAGATTGACATTGGGTCCAGCGCATTAGGAACCACACCGAGATGTGTAATGAACTCTTTCATCCATATCACTTCTTGTGAAGCCTCCGAAGCAGCCATGTATTCCGATTCAGTTGAAGATCTCGCCACAACGCTTTGCTTTGCACTCCTCCAGCTAACTGCTGCACCATTCAAAGTAAATACGTATCCAGATTGTGATTTAGAATCATCCGGATTGGTGTTCCAACTAGCATCGGTGTAACCATTAACAACGAGCTATTCATCACCTCCATAAGAAAGAACCATATCCTTAGTTCTTCTCAAGTACTTAAGGATGTTTTTGACCGCTGTCCAATGATCCACTCCTGGATCACTTTGATATCTGCTAGTTAAACTAACAGCATCTGCAATGTCGGGTCTAGTACATAGCATGGCATACATTAGAGATCCTATGGCTGAGGCATAGGGAGTTTTACTCATCCTTTCTCTATCTTCTGCCGTTGTCGGACTTTGAGTTTTACTCAAGGTCGTATTGGGCAACATGGGCAAGAACCCTTTCTTGCTATCTTCCATTCCAAACCTCTTTAGAACTTTGTCCAAATATGTATTTTGTGACAATGATATTAGGCGTCTCGATCTATCTCTATAAATCTTTATGCCTAATATATAAGCTGCTTCGCCAAGATCCTTCATTGAAAAACTATTATTCAAATATTCCTTGACACTATTAAGAAGGTCTACATCATTCCCAATCAACAATATGTCATCTACATATAGTATTAAGAATGCTACAGAGCACCCACTCACTTTCTTGTAAATACAAGCTTCTCCATAAGTTTGTATAAAACCAAAACTTTTGATTACCTTATCAAAACGTTGATTCCAACTTCGGGATGCTTGTTTCAATCCATAGATGGACCGTTGAAGTTTGCATACCTTGTTAGCATCTTTAGGATCGACAAAACCTTTGGGTTGCATCATATACAACTCTTCATCAATGTCTCCATTGAGGAAACCCTTTTGCGACAAGTCGAGCTGTATAGACAGTAACATTACCATCAGCATATGTTTTCTTCTTGAAAATCCATTTGTTCTCGACAGCCTTCCGGCCATCTGGTAAGTCCACCAAAGTCCATACTTGGTTTTTGTACATGGATCCAATCTCGGATTTCATGGCTTCTTGCCATTTATTGGAATCTGGGCTCATCATTGCTCCCTCATATGTCGCAGGGTCATCGGTGTTATCCACCAACATGACATTCATAACGGGATCATACCAATCAGGAGTGGTACGAGTTCTCGTTGACCTGCGAGGCTCTGTAGCAACTACAACCGAAGTTTCATGATCATCATCATTAGCTTCCTCTCTTATTGGTGTAGGCGCCACAGGAACTACTTCCGGTGTTGTGCTACTCGCAAGTTCGAGAGAAGGTTCAACAACCTCGTCGAGTTCTGCTTTCCTTCCAGTCACTTCTTTCCAGAGAAATTCCTTCTCTAGAAAGGATCCATTCTTGTCAACGAAGATTTTGCCTTCGGATCTATGATAGAAGGTATACCCAATAGTTTCCTTCGGGTATCCTATGAAGACGCATTTTTCCGCTTTGGGTTCAAGCTTGTCCGGCTGTAACTTCTTTACATAGGCTTCGCAACCCCAAACTTTAAGGAACGACAATTTAGGTTTCTTCCCAAACCATAATTCATACGGTGTCGTTTCAACGGATTTAGATGGTGCCCTATTTAAAGTGAATGCGGCTGTTTCTAATGCATAACCCCAAAATGATAGCGGTAAATCTGTAAGTGACATCATAGAACGAACCATATCCAAGAGAGTTTGATTACGACGTTCGGACACACCATTACGCTGTGGTGTTCCCGGCGGTGTCAATTGTGAAAGTATTCCGCATTTCTTCAAATGCTCGCCAAACTCGTAACTTAGATATTCACCTCCACGATCAGAATGTAGAAATTTAATCTTCTTGTTACGTTGATTCTCCACCTCACTTTGAAATTCCTTAAACTTCTCAAAAGTTTCGGACTTATGTTTCATGAAATAGATATACCCATATCTACTCAAGTCATCCATGAAGGTAAGAACATAACGATAACCACCGCGTGATGCTACACTCATTGGACCACACACATCGGTATGTATGATTTCCAATAAGTCCGTAGCTCGCTCCATCATACCAGAAAATGGAGTCTTAGTCATTTTACCCATCAGACATGCTTCGCATCTTTCATGATTTGAAATCAAGTGATTCAAGAAGTCCATCGGAATGGAGTTTCTTCATACGCTTCACTCCAATGTGACCAAGACGACAGTGCCACATATAGGTCGAGTTATCGCTCGATTTCAAATGTTTAGCTTCAATGTTATTAATATGTGTATTTCCACTATCGAGATTCAATAAGAATAGACCATCTATCAAAGGTGCATGTGCATAAAACATATTACTCATATAAATCGAACAACCATTATTCTCGGACTTAAACAAGTAACCGTCTCGCAATAAACAAGATCCCGATATAATGTTCATGCTTAACGCAGGCACCAAATAACAATTATTTAAGTATAAAACTAATCCCGATGGTAGATGAAGAGGTAGCGTGCCGACGGCGATCACATCAACCTTTGATCCGTTTCCCACGCGCATCGTCACCTTGTTCTTCGCTAGCTTCCGTTTATTCTGCAGCACCTGTTTCGAGTTACAGATATGAGCAACCGAACCAGTATCAAATACCCAGGCACTACCACGAGTACTAGTGAGATACACATCAATAACATGTATATCGGATATACCTTTCTTCTTGATGTTGTCGTTCTTCAAATCCGCCAAGTACTTTGGGAAATTCCGCTTCCAGTGACCTTCTCCCTTGCAGTAAAAGCACTCAGTATCAGGCTTAGGTCCAGCCTTGGTCTTCTTCGTCGGTGCGGTAACTTTCTTACCACCCTTCTTGAAGTGTCCCTTTTGCTTAGACTTGCCTTTCTTGAATTTGGTGGTCTTATTGACCATCAACACTTGGTGCTCTTTCTTGATCTCCACTTCTGCAGATTTTAACATGGCGAAGAGTTCTGGCAACTGCTTGTTCATGTTTTGCATATTGTAGTTCATCACAAAGTTCTTGTAACTTGGTGGTAGTGATTGGAGGACATGATAAATCCCCAAAGCATTAGGAATCACTATACCCAAGCTTTGAAGTTTGTTTGCGTGCCCAGACATCTTAAGCACATGCTCACTGACGGAGCTGCCCTCTTCCATCTTGCAGTTAAAGAACTTTTCAGAAGCCTCATAGCTCTCAATTGTCGCGTGAGTCTCAAAGATCAATTTGAGATCACGGACAATATCATGTGGGTCTGAATTCTCAAACCTTTTCTGAAGCTCCGATTCTAAACCATACAAGATAGCACACTGAACTGTGGAGTACTGAGTCTTCCGAGCGAGGTAAACATTCTTTACTTCATCGGTAGCAGTAGCTGCAGGTGGGTCACCCAGCGGTGCATCCAGCACATAGGTCAAATTACCAGCAGTGAGGACAATCCTCAAATTGCGGAACCAATCCGCGAAGTTTCTTCCATTGTTTTTCAACTTTTCTTTCTCTAGGAACGCATTAAAATTGATGGTAGGGGCCGCCGTTGATCTACAACATATTTGCAATAGTTTAGACTAAGTTTATGACAAATTGAGTTCTAATTAATAGTTAAATTAATCTAGGTGAACTCCCACTCGAAACAATATCCCTCACATTGTTTTAGTGATCACACGAACCAAATCCACCACATCAAAACCGATCATCACGAGAGTTGATGTAGCTTCAATGGCGAGCAATCAACATGTTCATCATATCTACTATATGACTCATGCTTTACCTTTCGGTGATCCGTGTTCCGAGACCATGTCTGTACATGCTAGGCTCGTCAAGATCAAACCTTAGCTTCCGCATGAGCAAATCTGGCTTGCTCACGTTGTATACACTTGCGGAATCTAACACACCCGATCATCACGTGGTGCTTCGAAACAACAAGCTTTAGCAACGGTGCTTACTAAGGGTGAACACTTTAGAACTTGATATTCATGTGCATGAGGGATCATCTTATAATGCTACCGTCGTTAACTAAGCAATACAAGATGCATAAAGTATTAACATCGCATGCAATTCATAATATGTGATATGATATGGCCTTTCTTCTTTGTGCTTCCGATCTCCATCTTCAAGCACGAACATGATCTCCATCATCACCGGCATTGCATCAAGGTCAATGATGCCGCTCCATGATTGTCGTCCACCAGCTTCAACTATTACAACTACTTTGAATAGACACGCGGGTCTTAACAGAAATTAAAGACAACCATATGGCTCCTGCCGGTTGCCAACTTACAATAAGGAACATTGCATACATCAAATATAATCACAATCATGGCCATATCACATCACAGCACACCCCTGCAAAACAAAGTTAGACGCCTCTACTTTCTTTGCATGTTTTACGTGGTTTGGGGCTTTCAATAAGTGTCGTTCTAACTTACAAACAAGAACCACAACATTGATACTAGTATTGTCAATCACCCGTTGTAAATTGAATCTTAACTATGTTGGGAGAAACAGGCACCCGCAAAGCCACTTATGCAATACAAGTTGCATGTCAAGCGTGGAGCAAGTCTCATGAACGATGTCATGTAAGGTTAGCCCGGGCCGCTTCATCCCACCATCCCGCAAGATGAAAAGTACACAAGAAGCAATCGACAACAAAAGAATCAACACCCACAATGACCATTGTGTTCTACTCGTGCAACAGATCTACATATAGACACGGCTCTGATACCACTGTAGGGGTTCGTAGCATGGAAAACAAAAAAAATTCTACCGCATACAAACAAACAAGCCAAGATCTATCTACTAGATTGTAGCAACGAGTCGATGGAATAACTCACCCTCGAAGATTCCAAAGTGCTTAACGAGAGCGGATTCTCGTGGGTGATGTAGTCGTACTCTTGCCGATCTCAAGATCACGTAGACGATCCTTCTGGCGCTGCGTTCCGGCAGCGCTTCCGCAGTCGGTCACACGTTCGATACTCGACGAAGACCTTCCTCTCCCTTGTTCTAGCAGGCAGCAGAGATTGTAGCACTCTCCTTGCGATTCCGGCAGCACAACGACATGGTACGGAAGTAGAGGGGAGATCTCGCAGGGCTTCGCCTTAAGCCGGAGCGAGTATGGTGGACTATGAGAGAGAGCCTCGGCGATCTAGGGTTTAGACGCACCAAGGAGGAGCAAGGCCGGTGGCTAGGGTTTGCCTAGGTGGAGGCGGCTTGCCCTAGGCGGCGGCAGCAGGAGGTGGCGGCGCCGGCGGCTAGGGTTTGCGGGGCGTGGTGTTGTGTGCTTGGAGGGGCAGCCCTGCCCCTCCTTATATAGGTGGAGGGGGCGCGCCAAGGGGAGGGGAGTCCCTCCCCAACTCGGTCTCCAAGTGGTCCGGCGGTGGAGGGAGGGAACTCCTCCCCAAGTAGGTTTCCTACTCTCCCTCCACCTCACAAAATAGCCATTTGACTTTTCAAATTGGCGTTTGACTTTTCAAACTAGGATTTGATTAAACCCTTTATTTTGTTCAGCGATGACACCTAGTACATGATGCAATAATTCCAACTTGTTATGACACATTCATGTACCCTTCCCCTCCGGAGTGCCGGACATTCCGGAACCTTCTAGAACATTCCCGATGAAAACACCGGAACCATTCTCCAACCCCGAAACAGGACTTTCCTTATATGAATCTTATTCTCCGGATATCCTCGTGATATCCCGGATCCCATCCGAGACTCCGAACAACATTCGTTCTCTTACTCATCATTCCATAACTACTCAAACAAAGTTGAATCCTTAAGTGTGTCTCCCTACGGTTCGTGAATTATGCGGACATGATCGAGACACTTCTCCGAACAATAACCAATAGAGGAATCTAGAAATTCATATGGCTCCCACATATTTCTACGATTGCTTTGCGATCGAATGAACCACTTACATACGATACCAATTTCCCTTTTTCTCACGATAGTTTACTTATCCGAGGTTATGATCGTCGGTATCTCTGCATATCTAGTTCAACCTCGTTACTAATAAGTACTCTTTTCTCGTTCCCGTGATATGTGATCCCTTGTGAGCCTGTCACATGCTTGCAAGATAATTGGATGACATTCCACCGAGAGGGCCCAGAGTATATCTATCCGTCATATGGATGGACAAATCCCACTCTTGATCCATGTGTCTCAACCAATACTTTTCGAACACTCAATGCCACCTTTACAGCCACCCAGTTACGATGTGGTGTTTGATGTAATCAAAGCATCCTTCCGGTGAAGGTGATATGCATGATCTCATGGTCGAAGGAATTAGGTTACTATGTATCAGAAAGCATATAGCAATTGAACTATTAAAATGACTTGATCTTTATGCTACGCTTATCTATAGGAGTATGTCCACCATATCATTCTCCTAACGATATGATCTTGTTGTTAATAACATCTCAATGTTCATGATAGGGAAACCACAATCATTTATTAACCAACAAGCTAGTATTATAAATAGGCTTTACTAGGGACTCTATTTTAGTTTACAAATCACACAAGTATTAATGTTTCCGTGTTAATACTATTATAGCATGAATGTAAACATTTATCATAAACACAAAGATATAATAATAACTATATTTATTATTGCCTCTAGGGCATATCTCCAACAATAACCTGAAGGTGGACTTCTAGTCATAGATGCAGTTGGATGGCGGTCTATGTATCTTTTTGTATTTCCCAATCGAATCTCATAGGATCTTTCTGACTAGTAATTGCATTGTTATGCCTTGCTCAGTTCCTGTCAATTGCCCTGCTGTAATTTGTTTACCCTTCATGCCATGTTGTTTATCTAAGGAGAGCACCTCTAGTGAACTATGGACCCCGGTCCAATCTTTACCATTGATACATCTTCCACTGTTACTTGTTTACTTGCTGCAAACCATTACCTTCCACACCATACGTTTAATCCTTTGTTACAGCAAACCGGTGAGCTTGACAACCTCACTGATTCGTTGGGGCAAAGTCTTGAGTTTGTGTTGTACAGGTCTCCGCGTTGCTTGCAACACCTGTGTGATGTTTCCTTCCTCCTACTAGTTCGATAACCTCGGTTTCTTACTGAGGGAAACTTGCTATTGTGCTGCTTCGTACCTTGCTCTTGGGGTTTCCAACGAAGCGTCCCACGACAAGTGGTGGGTTCCATCAAAGTGCTCAGGCGCTTCTACAAGGAGGTCGTCACCAAGGGCGCTGCCCTTAAGGATGTTGACGCCCTTGCGGATGCTCTATCGGAGGACGCTTCGGCGGCGTATAAGCGCAAGCAAAAGGGCATCGGCGCCATGGGGTTGGCGATGGCGATGGCGTCCGGAGCAGAGCTGGATCTGCCGCACATAACGTCCTAGATGCCAACAGATGCAGATGGCTCGAAGGTAGCGTTCTCCCTCTTTGCCTCTAGTTGTAAGCGCTATGGGCTAAAATTTATTGATCTTCTAGCGGAGTATGCGGTGAAGCAGCAGGAGGAGGCCAAGAGCAGGCAGTCTGGCTCTGAGGCCACTCCGGATGCGGGTGCCTAGGCCCATGTGTTGTAGCTAGGATAGTTTATCCTTTTGCTTTCCTAATGTAACTTTTCCTGATGAACAAACCCAACTTATGCCACGAGGTGGCCTTGATGTATATAAATTTATGTTTCGAGCTATTGCCAGAGATACCTGTGATGTTTATGTATTGATTTGTTTGCCTCTAGGGTCCGTCGGGTGAAGTTCCTTTTGTCACTCTGAATGCTCCTAAGTTGCGACCATCCTGGGATGATGTGTCGCAGCTGGCTTTTCTTCGTGACCGTGTCCGCAACTTGGAGAAGGATATCCTTGGCATTCAAGGTCACGCAGATGTGTGGAAGTCAAAGGCTGAGTGAGCCACTACCAGGGAGGAGTTCTTGATGGGGCAGTTGCGGCAGATGAGCGAGCAACTACAATGTGAGTCTTTGCGAACTGTTGTTCTTTCAGGTGAAGCTCTGCATGTTTTCTCATTGTGTGCGTTTTGCAGGTGAGAATCTCATTCCGAAGGAAGAGAAAGAGCATGTCGCTGTTCGGATGAATTGCCTGACGCAATAGTACCTAGAGGCTGGTGGCTTCTTCTGGATGGACCTCGACCGGGTCATCGTTCTTGCGATGGTGCAAGATCGCGTGCACCAGGTTTCTCGGGTGCTGAAGCTGGCGAGGATTTCTCTGGCGTCCACTTGGGCCGTCAGGTTCCCCTTGGATGAGGCGCCTTCCACCCTTTGGGGCCTTCTGGCGAAATTTAGGAAAGTGGGCCACGTCAAGGAGTTGGTGCGGTGTCAGCTGATCGCTTGGGTGAAAGCTGCATTGTCCCTTGTTCGGCTGCATCGTCATGATGTCAACCTTGCGGAGGTGGCAACTGGGCCACCCCTTCGTCCTGATGGCACCCTTTGGTACATGCGCCCGCATTATGCAGCTATGGCGCAACATGTTGAGGAGATAGTAGATTTGTTCGAGCAACGGGCGAATGTGATTCTCCAAAATAGGTAGGTCCTGTAAAGAAAACTTGATGTAAAATTTGTATTTTTTCGAGTGGGCTCGTAGTACCCTTTGTAAAGCTTGTATATAGTAGCACGTGGTGCTTTGTTATGTGCATGTCCTTTTAGTTAGCCTGACATGGTCAGCTACTCAGGTTGTATGCATTGTTCTCAGTCGACGAGGTCGCGAGGTGAGGCGTAGCCCCCGAGCGTTTTATAGCGATAAGTAATGTAAATAAAAGAAATTTCGGCCAAGGGACTTAGCTTTTATTCATAGCGTAATGAGGAGGTACATTTTTCGGCTGAATAGCCTTGGCTGAGTAGCCTTATTGAAAGTAAAGAGGTAGCTAGGGGTAGAAGCGTCGCAAGCGTGCAACGTTCTAGGGGTTGGAGTATTCGACTCCTGATGCGATGTCCATGAGGCGGTAGGCGCCACCTGGGATGACTTCTGTGATGATGTAGGGTCCTTCCCAGGGTGACTCGAGCTTCTTCGGCCGCTCTTTCTTGAGTCGTAGGATGAGGTCTCCTTCGATGAAGGACCTTGGGCGTAGCCGACGGCTGTGGTAATTGCGGAGGCTCTGCTGGTAGACCGCTGAGCGAGCCGCGGCAATGTCGTGTGCCTCGTCGAGTGTGCCGACAGCGTCTTTGATTGCGGCCGTTGATTCGGCTTTGCTGTAGGCGGCGACCCGTGGGGCCTTGTGGCTTACCTCGGCAGGTAGTACGGCTTTGGATCCGTGCACCATGAAGAAAGGTGTGAAGCCAGTTGATCTGTTCAGCGTTGTACGGAGGCTCTAGAGGACGGAGGGTAGCTCCTCTGCCTAGGATCCCACAAGACTTTCGAGTGGGCATAGTAGGCGTTTCTTGATGCCATTGCCTATGAGGCCGTTGGCCTTTTCGACCTGTCTGTTGGTCTGCGGGTGCGCAACGGAGGCGTATGATATGTTGATACCAAGGCCCTCACAGAAGTCTTGGAATTCCTTTGAGATGAAGTTCAAGTAGTTGTCCGTGATGATGTTGTGTGGCACACCGAACCTGTAAACTATGGACTCGGAGAACTTGACGGCAATTTTGTCGCTTTGGTTGGTGACGGGCATGTCCTCGATACACTTGGTGAACTTGTCGACTGCGACCAGAAGGTAAACGTGGCCTCCTTTCGAGGATTTGGTCAGTTTGCCGATCATGTCGAGGCCCCATTGGGCGAAGGGCCAGGCCAGTGGTATGGGCCTTAGCTCTGATCCTGGTGCGTGCGGCTTGTCCGCGTATCTATGACAGGTGTTACACCTTCGGACGATGTCCTTGGCGTCGTTCATGGTTGTTGGCCAGTAGAATCCAGCTCGTAGAGCTTTGGCGACGAGGGCGCGGCTGCCTGCATGATGGCCGCAAATGCCCTCGTGGATGTCTTGGAGGATGGTTTTGCCGTCACCGATGGTGACTCACCTTTGGATCACACCCGAAATGCTGCGCTTGTACATTTCGCCATCATGGATGGTGAAGGCCTTAGACCAGCGAGATATGCACCGGGCATCCGTCGGGTCATCGGGCAGTTCACTGTTTATCAGGTACCTAAGTTATGGCTGCGTCCATGTTTCTTCGATTGCCATGACCTGCATCAGGTTGACCACCTTGACCTTTGTGTTGAGTTTCTCGGGTCCCTCATGTCCTTTGGGTAGCGTAGCCCCCGAGTGCTCTGCTTCTTCGGGTGATCCCTTGGGGAATTTCCTCTTGATAGAGGGGATGCATATTTGTTTGAGGAACACGCCTGGTGGCACCCGTGCGCAGGTGGAGCCAATGTTGGTGAGTCTATCGGCTTCCTCGTTGCTTTCCCTTCAGATGTGCCGAAGCTCGCAGCCATCAAAGTCCCCTTAGAGTGAGTTGTAGAGCACGTGGTACGCGATCATGTTGGCGTTGTGAGCGTCGCACTCGTTCATCGTCTGCTGAACGACAAGGTTTGAGTCACCGTAGATGATTAGGCACGTTGCGCCGTACATCTTGGCCATCTGCATGCCGTGGATGAGGGCCTCGTATTCAGTCTCGTTGTTGGAGGTGCGAAATTTCATCCGAAGGACGTATTTCATCTTATCGCCCTGAGGGGACATCAGTATGACACCAGCTCCTGCTCCAGCCTCGCGCTTGGAGCCGTCAAAGTGCATCGTCCACGATTGCGTCATGTGTGGACGAGGAAGTCAGGGAGGACCTGAGATTTGATGGCCTTGCGCCGCTCGTAGACTATGTCTAGGGGAAATAACTCGATGCCCCACAAGGCTACGCGTCCCGTGGCTTCGGGGTTGTTCAGGATGTTGGACAGTGGGGCCTCGTTGATGACCATGATCTGGTGCTCTTAGAAGCAGTAGCTCAGCCGACGAGCCGTCATGAATACGCCGTAAGCGAGCTTCTGGTAGTGAGGGTATCGCTGCTTTGTCGGAGTCAGTACCTTGCTGAGGTAGTAGATTGGGCCTTCGACCCCATGGGTCTTGCCATCTTTGGGTCGTTCGACCACGAGTACGGTGCTTACCACCTAGCGCGTAGCTATGATGTATAGCAGCAGAGGATCTCGCTCCTTTGGTGTGACCAGGTGACCACGACATGCGAGGTGGAGAGCGGCCGCTTGAGGTCCTCAAATGCGTCGTCCGCTTCGGGTGTCCACTCGAACTTGTCCGCCTTACACAGCAGCTGGTAAAAGGGCAAGGCCTTCTCGCCCATGCGACTGATGAATCTGCTTAGCGCTGCGATCCGCCCAGCTAGCTGCTGGACACCTTTGAGGTTTTTTGGCTTCTCCATGGACAGTATGGCCCTAATTTTCTTCGGATTCGCCTCAATCCCCCGTTGGGAGATGAAGTACCGAGTAGTTGGCCAGATGGGATGCCGAAGGTGCACTTTTCTGGATTCAGCTTGATCTTATAGTGATCAAGGTTATCAAACGTCTCGCGAAGATCGTCGATCAGCGTCTTGGCCTCCCTGTTCTTGATGACTATGTCGTTGACATAGACTTGAATGTTGCGACCGATCTGGTTTTTCAGGCACGCCTGCATGCACCTCTGGTACGTGGCACATGTGTTCTTCAGCCCGAAGGGCATAGTGTTGAAGCAGAACACTCCGAACGGCGTGATGAACGCCTTTTTCTCCTGATCTTCGACCTTCAGCCGAATCTGGTTGTAGCCTGAGTAGGCGTCAAGGAAGGAGAGTTTCTCGCATCCTGTAGTCGAATCGATGATTTGATCGATCCACGGTAGAGGGAAGTGGTCCTTGGGACAGTATTTGTTGAGCAATGTATAGTCCACGCACATACGCAGGATGTTCGTGTCCTTCTTGGGGACCAACACGGTATTGGCCAGCCACTCGCTCTCTTTAATTTCTCGGATGAAGTTGACATCGAGTAGTCTGTTGACTTCGATTCCAACGGCTTCAGCTCTTGGTTCAGATAGTCGTCGGATCGACTGCTTGACTGGCTTTGTGTCGGGGAACACATTGAGTGTGTGCTCGGTGAATTCCCTGGGAACTCCTGGCATGTCCGCAGGACACCAGGCGAATATTTCCTAACGCTCACGAAGGAATTCGACGAGCGCGCATTCCTATGTGGGGCTGAGGTCATTGGCGATCAACGCCATCTTGGAGGCGTCCGTCGGGTGGACCTGCACCTTTTTCGTGTTGACTATGGAGTTGAACGACATATAGGATGCGTTTTGTCTGGCGACTGGGGGTGCCCCATTGTCTGTCACCTCTCTGAGCCTTGTGAGCTCCTCCTGCATGCCGAACGACTGGGAGATTATGTTGAAGTCTCTGTCGCAGTGGTCGGATCGGGGAAGCTACCTTGGACGGTGATGATGCCCCTGGGTCCTGGCATCTTCAGTAGCAGGTACGTGTAGTGCGGTACCGCTAGAAATCTTGCGAATGCCACACGCCCGAGGATGGCATGGTACTGTGATGGCCAGTCCACCACCTCGAACTCCAATCGCTTGCGCCTGAAGTTTTCGGGCTGGCCGAAGATGACATCGAGCCATATCTTCCCCAGGGGTATATGCCCTTCCCTGGGACTATGTCGTGGAACGTCGTGTCTGACTACTCCAGGCTGCACAGCGGGATCTGCATTGCTGCGAGTGTGCTGGCGAACATCAGGTTGATGCCGCTGCCGCCATCTATGAAGACGCGACTCATCTCGAATCCTCTGATCTGTGCCACGAGCACCAGGGTAGCATGACCTGGGCGAGGGATCTGGCGTGGGTGATCCGAACGGTCGAACGTGATGCAGGACTCCGAGCCACTGAGGTACTCAGGGATTGCTGGCGGGGAGGTTACTGCTAGGCTAACTTAGCGGGTGATCTTCTTCTGCACCATGTTGGTTGGGCACCCCTTATGGATCATCAGGGACCCTTTTGGTGGCGGATATCCTCTTGTGCCATTGTTTTGCACGGGTGCGATTGCTGGATTCAACGGTCCAACGGGTGGTGGTGGTGGAGATCCATGGGTGATATCACCTAGTGCAGGTGCGGGCCCAAACCCAGGGTTCACGATCTGACGTCGCATTTGGGTGAGACCCTTGCTAAGTTTCTGGAACGCGTGGTAGTCCTTTAGCATGTGGCTGACCTTCTTTTTTCCATCTTGCTTGTCGATGTAGAAGTGGATGGTGCAAGGACCCAGCAACTTGTCGTATGCCAAAGGCTCGTCGTCGCGACTGCGGTGCTGCCATGTTTGTGTAGGGCTCCCTCCATCACGGGAGTTGCCTCCACGGTATCCATTGTTGCGGTTGTCGTCATTGCGTCGGTCGGTGTAGCCAGCCGCAATCATGTTGACTCCATCGCGATCGTCGTAGATGCGCGATCTCCGTCTGCTGTGGCGTTCGTGTCTGCGGCCGTAGTCGTCCTTGTCATCCGAATGCATTCGGTGGAGGGAATCTTCGCCATCTACCCAACGGGTGGTGGTGGAGGAGCTTTGTGGGTGATGTCACTTGGTGCAGGTGTAGGCCCAAATCCAGGATTCACGATCTGGCGTCGTATTTGTGTGAGACCCTCGCCGAGCTTCTAAAACTCGCGGCAGTCTTTTAGCATGTGGCTGGCCTTCTTCTTGCCATCCTGTTTGTCGATGTAGAAGTGGATGGTGGAAGGACAAGACAATTTGTCGTATGCCGAGGGCTAGTCTTCACGGCTACAACGTTGCCATGTTTGTGTGGGTCGCCCTCCGTCACGGAAGTTGCCTCCGTGGTATCTGCTGCTGCGGTTGCCGTCATTTCGTCGGTTGGCGTATCTAGCCGCGACTATGTTGACTCCGTCGCGATCGTCGTAGACGTGCGATCTTTGCTTGCTGCGGCGTTCTCGCTTGCGGCCATAGTCGTCCTCGTCATCCGAATGCATTCGGTGGAGGGATTCCTTGCCATCTGCCCATCGGTTGGCGATGTCCATGAGGTGGTAGAGCGTCTTGGGCTTGACGCGCCCAAGTTCTTCCTTGAAGTCCGAGCGCTTGACACCGTCCTTGAAGGCATCGATTGTCCTTTCCTCGGAGATGTGCGTGGCAAAGTTCTTGATGTTGGACCAGCATAGGATGTATGAGCGAATGGATTCGTCGGTACGTTGGGTGCAGGCGAGCGGCTCCTCGATCGAGGCTGGCCTCTTGCTGGTGCCTTTGAAGTTGCGGATGTAGCTGTATGCCAGCTCCTCCCAGCTTCGGATGGAGCTGGAGGACAGGCTGCTGAGCCAGATCCGAGCTACGCATGTCAGTTGCAGCTAAATCCATTGTAGCGCGGTGTTTCTGTTACCGCCGTGCAGCTTGACGGATGAGAGGTGGTCGCTAAGCCAGGCCTTTGGGTCTTGCGTGTCGTCGAACTTCGGAGTGTACAAAGGGAGCTTGAAATTTTTCGGCATCCGCATCCGCTGAACGGATCTGCTGAAGCATCTGGCTCTGCACAGCTCTCTATCGTCGTCCTCGTCGGATTCGGTTGAGCACACGCGTTTAGCGCGTGCCTTATCGATCTTGCGCTGGGTGAGATTGTTTTGAGCATCGTAGTCGCTGCTGCAGTGCCGTGGGATTTTGCTACGTCGAGGCATATCGTGCTCATCCTCGTCGGATGAGGGTGTAGGGTTGCGGGTGAATTTGACCACAACTTTTTTTCTTCGGCTCCGCAGGAGCCTCGTCGTGGAGCGCAGCTCCGATGAGTCCGAGACCGGCTAGCGCGGATTTGTGCATGGCGCTCTTTGGGTCACCCACCGGGGGTGGGTGGGATGGGAGGTATGTAGTGGCCGCCATGATCGCAGCATGCAGTGTCTTCGGCATGACGTTGTCATTCACATGCATCGTCATGAAGGACGTGTTGAGAGCCTTGGTGGCCTCGCAGCGTGCGGAGTGTTCCATGTGCTCCATGCGGGAGTGATGCTTGTTGGCGCTGTTCTCGTGCGAGCTGGAGCCGCCAGCGGCGGAGAGCACATCTCGCCGTGCGCTAGACTCCGAAGCCGCCTGCTTACGTTTGTCGAGCTCCTCCTGCAGTTTTACCTGCCGGTTATGCTCGCTGATGAGGAGGAGGTGGTAGGCCATCAGCAGATCCCGTGAAGCATTCACAGGTAGGACGACATTTCCCGCCACAGCTTCGCGTGCTTGGCGCCATCCTTCCTCGTTGAGGTTGATCTTCTGGTAGGTGTTGGCTTCGCCTTTGTTGGCCCTGAGCGATGGAGCTCCCCCGTTTCCTTTTCACCTTGCGGGTTGGGAGGTGGGTTAGGCGCACTCGAAACTGGCCGCGGATCTACTTCGCTCTGGATGACCATGGCGCATAGGTAATGTCCGTGGATTGGATCGCTGCTGCCGCAGCTTTTGGATCTGGAACCGTAGGTTCCTTCATCTGAGGGAGGGCCGCAATGATCTGAGTTGCAGTAGTTGCTGTCATATGACTCGTCTGTTAGCGTCGACATGCGTAACACGCTGATGGGTAAGACCCACGAAGCGGGTATGATGGACGATGGTGGCACCCGCTCTGGGAGGCGGAGGGTGTCGGTCTGCCCCACCTAGAAGGAGAAGCTCCCGAACAGCATCTCGAGCCCGTCGCCAACGGACTCGAAATCCCTCAGGGTGGCTAGCGAGTGGGCGGTGAACTCGAAGGTGCCAAAGAGGAGGTGATTCTCCACCGATGACGAGATGTAGATCGCTCCGGATGGGATTGTCACGATCGCACAATCAACGTCCCCAGTTCCCACAGACGGCGCCAATTGACGAGGTTCAATCTCGTCAATGCCCATTATTATGGACTTGGGTTTTGGAGAAGATGGGGATGCTGGAGATCGCGAAACGGTTAACAGACAAGCAACACGGGGACATGAGATTTACCCAGGTTCAGGCCCCCGGAGGGAAAACCCTACTCCTGCTTGTATGCTCTTGATTACGGCATAACCAAAAGTTATAGGGGTGCGCAGATGCAATCTGATGTGAGGTGCGTATGAGGTGAGTTGAAGGTCCTCCTCGCCGTGCCCTCCTAGCCTTTATATAGATAGGTAGGTCCCGAGCGCAGGTCGAGTCGGTTACATATTAGGGTTTGCCCCTTTGAAATTCTATCTACTCTACTCTTGTTCTCCAAGGATCCGAAGACATCATGGGCTTGGGCCACCCGAAATCCTCCACAGGCAGCGTATCTTGACGTGGGCCTTCCCTTGGGCTGGACCAGGTATGCTAACATTGTGTACCCGTGGGGTATAACCATGTCACCGGGATTCAACCGGGATTGTCAGTTTCTTATACCGAGTTTATCGGAGTTGGTTTTCAGTGCTGTTCCGGTTTGTAGGCCGGTCCACCGGCCTGGGGACCGAGTTTCCCGGTCATTGGGTCGGTCCAACCAACTTTTAAACTGGGATTCACACAGTTTTCTCCCAACGGTCATATTTGCTTTCCCCTATAAAATGGGGTTCTTCCACCAACGTTTTTGAGTGTTCTTGACCACGAAATTGACCTCCATTGTTTAACCTCTTGAGCTTGCTTCCTCTCCCTTCCCTCCTATGATTCTTGCATCTTTTTGAGGGCTTTGGAAGAGGAGATCTAGATCTAGAATCTCCACAAATAAATTCCTCCTCTAAGTGAGGGGAACCCATTGGATCTAGATCTTGGAGTCATTTGTTGATTTCCACCATTGTTCTTCCTCTCTAGCACTTGTTGCTTTGGTGGGATTTGAGAGTGAAGGATTTGAGCATCCTTGGTGTTCTTGCTTTGCATTCTTGCATAAGTGTTTAGCTCTCCATTACAATTTGTTCGAGTGAGAGACCGTGAGCTTGTTACTCTTGGAGGGTGACCTCCTAGTTGGATTGGATGTTGGTGTCGGGGTGTCCTCTTCGTGGAAGATTGTGAAGAGACTTGGGCTTCTCCTTCGTGGATCTTGTGAAGTGGTTATGGAGCTTGTCATATCCAGAGTGGAGGAAAATCTAGCCATAAGGAAAGGGCCTATTCCTTCATGGGATAGACTCGGAGAAGAAGGTGAGCCTTCGTGGCATTGGGAAATCCTTCGTGGAATCCCACACCTCTCCAACATAACGTACCTTACTTGTAAGGGAACACGGGAATACATCTTCGTCTCCACGTGCCTCGGTTATCTCTATACCCGAGCTTATTTTCCTTGTGATGGCCATCGAGCTTGAAGTACTTATATCTTGCTTATCACTTGTGGTATATTTATCTTGTGCTATCTTGATTAACTTAACTTGTTGTTGGTGCACTTAGTTGAGCCTAGTGTACTTAGGTTTTGTGCTTGTAAAATAAACGTTAGTTTAATTTCGCATTCTATCAAGCCAAAACAGTAATAGTTTTGAAATTGCCTATTCACCCCCTCTAGGCGACATCTCTATCCTTTCAATTGGTATAAAAGCAAGGTATCTCCTTGTTTAGTCTTCATCGCTTGGAGTGTAAAGATGTCAGCTAGTAGTATAGTGCACAATGAGACAATTATATTTGATGGCACAAATTATGCTTTGTGGAGAATTTGCTTGCTTTGTAATCTTTGGACCTTGTGTCCAAATATTGAGCGATTTCTAGATGTAGGTTTTTCTCCTCCAATGGACTCTCAAATTCTATCTTTAGAGGATGAGAAAAATTTACATCGCGAAGCTCAAGTATCTAATGATATTGAAAGAGCATGTGAGCCACATGTGTGGTTTTGGTAATTAATGTCAAACTCTATGTACTAATTCTTGTATCAAGTTTTATTGTAGGAATTTTCCATAGGCAATGCTTGAACCATATGTTGGCTTCAAGGTTGGGAGAATAAGAAAGTGAAGAAGATCAAGTGATGACCAAGGTGTTCAAGGAGTGATCCAAAGATTGGTCATGTGAGAGTTGAGCCTATAGCAAATGTGTCTTGAAGAATATATGAAGTGATACCTCTTGTGTACCTTCAAGACACCAACATAATAAAGAAAGAAGAAATGAAGGAGAAGAATAAAGAAAAGAAGATTAAGGGTGTCTTGAAGAAGAAGATAGAGTTCCTCATGTGTATCTTCAAGACATCATCCAATTGTAGTTAGAAGAAATGTTGTGCAAGCTAAATATGTGCCGTATCTAGAAGATCTCATGCTTGAATCTTACCATCCTCGATGATCATGGATCGATGAATACAAGGTCAAAGGTTTCCTCATGTTGTATAGGGGAGCAACTTGCAAGTCTTCATCAAGCGAGTGCGTGCAAGAGCAATCAAGAAAGGTGTTCCATCTTGAGAAGGACAAGATCGTTTACATCAAGATCAAGTGGAATATGCGCAAGGAAAAGGTATGATCTTGATAGGGTTTCTTTCTTACCGGTCTCATGGTGTTAGTTAGGGAGACCAGTTTATAGGATAGATAACCGTACTATCAAGAGGGGCTCTTAAGTGAGTAACTCGATCATATCTTTCAAAGAGATCTCAAACCTTTGCATACTTAGCAACATCCTTTCTTGGTTGTTATTCAGGTCTTATCCATGTGAGGCTCTAGAGTTTGTCGTAATATTCATAACAAGCTCTAATTCATTGAAAACGGATTTCATATGCATTCTCTGTTGCGTTTTAGATACCGGTTTGTCTTTTAAAGATAGGTAAAACCTTCCATTATTTGGTTCTTACTCATGTGAGGATTTAGAGCTTGTTTTAATCTCCATGACAATCTCAAGTTCATCGAAAACGGATTTCACATGCATTCTCTATTGCGTTCTCGATTTGGAGGTTTTACCGGTTTGTCTTTTCTAGATAGGTTAAACCTTTCATTATTTGGTTCTATCCTCCCTTTCTTTACTATGATGGTTCTATGCATGATCTTGTAGAGCTTGTTACTATCTTCGAAACTAGCCCAAGATCATCAAAATCAGAGTCCGGATGCAAAAATTATAATCATTTCAGTTTTGTTGTTTCTGTCAGTTTTGCCTTGGGCAGAATGTCCGGGATAAATTCTCCGGACACTCCGGTATCATGCAGAAATCTCCAATTTCAGTTGTCTAGTTGCCATAATGTGTTCCATATCAGAAACTACCTAGACACTGGCCGGAATGTCTGGCCCGTATGCTCCAGATCTCCAACAGTTGGATTTTGGAGGACCTATATAAGGGGCCCTTCTTACCCAATGGATATCTAACCATTCTTGAAAGTTTTCCCCTCCATTGTTGACCTTCTTGAGCTTTCTTCCCCTCAATCCCTCCTATTATTATTGCATATTCTTGAGGGATTTGAAAGAGGAGATCTAGACTACAACCCCACTAATCAATCTCTCCTCTAAGTGAGGGGAACATATTGAGATCTAGATCTTGGAGTCTTTTGTGGATTTCCTCCATTGTTCTTCCTCTCTTATTCTCCCATAAGCTTTTGTAGCTTTGGTGGAATTTGGGAGAGAAGTATTTGAGCACTTCTTGTGTTCTTGCCATTGCATTAGGCGCATCGGTTTGAGTTCTCGTGAGGATTCATTTGAGTGAAAGTTGAGAAGCTTTTTACTCTTGGGTTCTTGGAACCCTAGACGGTTTGGTTGTTTTGCAGGTTTGAGGATTACTTGGGGCCTCCAATTAAGTTTTGGATCTTTCCCAAAGCTTTTTTGTTGGGAGCCTCCAATTGAGTTGTGGAGAAGTGCCCCAACCTTGTGAGAGGTTTCGGATTGCCACCGACAAGTGCACCGATAGTGGAAGTGTGGATCGTTCCCGTTTGGGTGAGATTCACAAGAGAATAAGGGAGGCCTTTTGTGGCGTTGGTGGTATGATACCACCCCCTCTCCAAACGAGACATACTCCATGTTGGGAGGAACTCGGTGAAATATCATCGTCTCCGCGTGCCTCGGTTATCTCTACACCCGAGCTCTTACTTATACACATTACTTTGTGATAGCCTTCGTGCTTGAAGTCTATATCTTGCTATCACATAGTTACTTGTATTGATTAGCATAAGTTGTTGGTGCACATAGGTGAACCCTAGTTGTTCTAGGTTGTCGGGGATATGACCCCAGGTACCCCAGAGTTAAGGAATAAAGAGACCTCAAGAGAGTATTGGGCATTTCTATAAAGGAATACAGAGGTACAGAAAGATATATCAAAAGACAAGAGGGATTAAGAAAGAAATATAAAGGAGAAAAGGGAGAAAGAGAACCTGGGCCGACATAGACAAAACTCGGCCTGGTCAACCTCTCTCCAGGCCGAATTAGGCCTTACCAGCGTCACTCAGGCCCTCCTGGCCGAACCACACGAAACCCGGCTGGGCCGAGGTACGCCCAGCTGGCCTACCAACCCACATCGTCATTGCCTCACCCTGATGGGCCGGCTCGGTCTCATCCCAGCCCAGCAACGTCTCCAGCCCCGACCACCTCGTCGCTCCCGCCGAATCAACTCCCACAAGGACTCCTCGCTCCCGCCAAGCCGCCTTCACGCCTGCACGCCTCGTCGCCAGGGGTATCTCCCGATCGATCCCCCCGAGTGGGCCGAGGTGGGAAGGATCCGGCCCACCGCGGGTCGTCGCCGCTTCACCTCGTCGACCCCGCCAACCCTCTCCGTCGCCAGCGTTACGTCGCCCGGGTGGGCCAGATTCGGCCCACCGCGGGACTCCTGCCTAGCCGACCATCGCCCCGCCTCTAGCAACCCAGCTGGGCCAGCTCGGCGGCCCATCTCGGGGTATCAGCATCTCCCAGCTCCGCTCTGTGGGCCGAATCAGATCGAGCTCGGCTGGGCCTTGAGAATTAACTCGGCTGAGCTGATCTGTAATCCGGTTTGGGCCGTAAATTCCCAGGCCGAGTCAGTTTCTAGCCAGGCCGAATTACCTCATGCCTGGTAGCATCCAGGCCGAGTTATTTCTCCCTGTGGCCCCTTTTATTTATCTCTATATGTTTCCCCGACCTCTACAAAGGCACGCCATCTATTCAGGACAAGGCTCACGAGAATCGTGCCAGTCTTGGGACGCCCATGGCTCAGACTGGCACCCGTCAATTGGAATATGCCTATGGCATCTAACAAGATGCTAGGGATATGCTCTTGGCATCAAATAAGATGCTAGGGAATATGCCTGGCATCTCCAAAGATGCCAGGGCATATGCCCAGCATCTCTAGAAGATGCCCAGGATATGCCATCTAGATGGTAAACGTGTGAAACAAGATTTGTCCCCTGGGCTCCCCTTTATAAGGAGCACCAGGGGGATCGTTCAGAGGGAGGCCCCGAAGGGCTCCTCCCCTCTCAGCTCAATAGGAGCTCTCCTTCTTCTTCTTCTTCCTCCTCCACTCTCATAGAGAGATCTAGATAGAGGCATAGGAGATACAGCTCAAGGAGCACGATTGTAGCCACAAGTATGGCCAGATTGTAAGAGATTAGATGTAGAGAATGAGGTGTTATCTCCACTTGAGAGCTTCAATCCAATATACATTGTATTTCTCTTTATTCATACGAGTGCGGTCTTCACTGCATCATCCCTCCCCGGATTCCTCCACGTCCATCGGCCCCAACTTTAGCCTACCCATGGCATATGCCGTGATACCACCACGACATTTGGCGCCCACCATGGGGCCTTTAGTGGCGTTGGTTGGGTTTCCATCCGGACGGGAACACCTTCATCAATTTTCTTCCTCATAGGGATCATTCAGCTTCACCAAGCCAACAGAGAACAAATAGGTAAGCACAGAGGCTCTCCAAGTCTAACTCATCAAAGCAGGTAAGACTCAGCAAGAAGGACTCAAGCACTACTCCAAGCTTACTGTAAGTACCAAGTAACTCAGCAGGGCAGTTATGACCTAGCAAAACTTACCCAAACACTTCTCCAAGTTTACTGTAAGTGCCATGTAACTCAGCCACCTACACTCAATCCTTCACCCCGGGGAGAGAATAACTGAACCCGGGGACTAGTCAACTTATTCGTAGAGTCACCTTTAGATTAAGAGAGCATTATGTTGATTTAGATCTGTACTCCCGCCAGCTTGTTTATAACTCGGCCAAAAGTTGAATCAGCTTATTGGTAATTCATATATATTTTGAGTCAGTTAGTTTATGCCGTGGGTTGTCCTGTGACTCAGCTCACAGGCCAGCTTATTTATAACTCGGCCAAAGGTTGAGTCTGCTTATTTGTGATTCAGATAGTTTCCGAGTCAGTTTACTTATTCTTTGGATTACCCTGTAACTCAGCTCCCCAGCCAGCTTATTTATAACTCGGACAGAAGTTGAATCAGCTTATTTATGATCCAGGTAGAATTTGAGTCAGCTTACTTATGAGTTGGATAGAATTTGAGTCAGTTTATGTATGCTTTGGATTGTCCTCTAACTCAACTTACCGGCCAGCTTATTGATGATTCGGATATAATTTGAGTCAATTTGTTTATGCTTCGAATTAACCTTTAACTCAGCTCAGTAGATTGTCTCTGATCCGGACTAACATTTGATTCAGCTTGACAGGGGATATTATAATTCGGATTGGTATTCAGACTCGGCGTACTAATCATATCTCTGATTCATGCCGAAGCTTTATTCAGTTCCCCAGATTGCCAGGTTATGTTATGACTCGGATTGATATCTCACCATCTTGCCAGGTTATCCCATATCACGGATAACTATTGGTCAGCTTATCACATCTCCAATCTATATCTCATATCTACATCTCGAATCAGATCTCTCAGCGGTTAGCCCTATTATCATATCCCAAAGCTTAATCTCGGATTTGTATCTCGGATCCATATCAAAGGGAAATTATCGTCATCACGCCAAATCAAGCTATATAACGGCAAACAGATAACTCGGATTTGAGTCAGATGACTCAGACTTACATAAAGTCAATTTTGAGTAAAGTAACTCGGATCTGAGATGAGTTAACTCGGATTTGAATCATATAACTCGGATTTGAGTCAAATGACTCAGACTTACATAAAGTCAATTTTGAGTAAAGTAACTTGGATTTGGGATGAGTTAACTCGGATTTGAGTCAGATGACTCAGACTTAAGACATAAAGTCAAAATTGAGTAAAGTAACTCGGATTTGGGATGAGTTGACTCGGATTTGAGTCATATAACTCGGATTTGAGTCAGATGACTCAGACTTAAAGACATAAAGTCAAAATTGAGTAAAGTAACTCGGATTTGGGATGAGTTAACTCGGATTTGAGTCATATAACTCGGATTTGAGTCAGATGACTCAGACTTAAGACATAAAGTCAAAATTGAGTAAAATAACTCGGATTTGGGATGAGTTAACCCGGATTTGAGTCATGTAACTCGGATTTGAGTCAGATGACTCAGACTTAAGACATAAAGTCAAAATTGAGTAAAGTAACTCGGATTTGGGATGAGTTAGCCCGGATTTGAATCATGTAACTCGGATTTGAGTTAGATGACTCAGACTTAGGCATAAAGTCAATTTTGAGTAAGGAAACTCGGATTTGGAATCAGATGACTCGGATAATGACTTGCCCAAAGAGGTTAAAAGAGAAGTGCCCAATAAGGCCAGAACTCATAACTTACCCAATGGGGTTAAAAGAGCAATGCCCAAGAAGGCAAGAACTCATAAATTACCCAAAGAGGTTAGAAGAGCAGTGCCCAAGAAGGCTAGAACTCATAACTTACCCAAAGAGGTTAAAAGAGCAATACCCAAGAAGGCAGGAACTCATAACTTACCCAAAGAGGTTAAAAGAGCAATGCCCAAGAAGGCAGGAACTCATAACTTACCCAATGGGGTTAAAAGAGCAATGCCCAAGAAGGCAAGAACTCATAAATTACCCAAAGAGGTTAGAAGAGCAGTGCCCAAGAAGGCCAGAACTCATAACTTACCCAAAGAGGTTAAAAGAGCAATGCCCAAGAAGGCAGGAACTCATAACTTACCCAAAGAGGTCAAAAGAGCAATGCCCAAGAAGGCAGGAACTCATAACTTACCCAAAGAGGTTAAAAGAGCAATGCCCAAGAAGGCAGGAACTCATAACTTAACCAAAGGGGTTATAACCAGTGCCCATGAAGGCCAGAAATCCAAAAACTTACCCAAAGGGGTTATGACCAGTGCCCAAGAAGGCCAGAAGTCCAGAAACTTAACCAAAGGGGTTATGACCAGTGCCCAAGAAGGCCAGAAGTCCAGAAACTTACCCAAAGGGGTTATAACCAGTGCCCATGAAGGCCAGAAATCCAAAAACTTACCCAAAGGGGTTATGACCAGTGCCCAAGAAGGCCAGAAGTCCAGAAACTTAACCAAAGGGGTTATGACCAGTGCCCAAGAAGGCCAAAAGTCCAGAAACTTACCCAAAGGGGTTATGACCAGTGCCCAAGAAGGCCAGAAGTCCAGAAACTTACCCAAAGGGGTTATGACCAGTGCCCAAGAAGGCCAGAAGTCCAGAAACTTAACCAAAGGGGTTATGACCAGTACCCAGGAAGGCCAGAAACCAAAAAACTTGCCCAGAAGGGTTATGAGCAGAGCCCAAGAAGGCCAAAGTCACAAACTTACCCAAGAGGATTATGCGACCAAGAAATATATGGCAAAGAAGTTGTATGTCAGAAAACAACTCTGGGGACATTTAGATATAAAGCCCATGAGCGATTCTACGAATCCCACATGGCCTCGGGGACTAATGTCGGGGATATGACCCCAGGTACCCCAGAGTTAAGGAATAAAGAGACCTCAAGAGAGTATTGGGCATTTCTATAAAGGAATACAGAGGTACAGAAAGATATATCAAAAGACAAGAGGGATTAAGAAAGAAATATAAAGGAGAAAAGGGAGAAAGAGAACCTGGGCCAACATAGACAAAACTCGGCATGGTCAACCTCTCTCCAGGCCGAATTAGGCCTTACCAGCGTCACTCAGGCCCTCCTGGCCGAACCACACGAAACCCGGCTGGGCCGAGGTACGCCAAGCCGGCCTACCAAGCCACATCGTCATTGCCTTACCCTGATGGGCCGGCTCGGTCTCATCCCAGCCCAGCAACGTCTCCAGCCCCGACCACCTCGTCGCTCCCGCCGAATCAACTCCCGCCAGGACTCCTCGCTCCCGCCAAGCCGCCTTCACGCCTGCACGCCTCGTTGCCAGGGGTATCTCCCGATCGATCCCCCCGAGTGGGCCGAGGTGGGAAGGATCTGGCCCACCGCGGGTCGTCGCCGCTTCACCTCGTCGACCCCGCCAACCCTCTCCGTCGCCAGCGTTACGTCGCCCGGGTGGGCCAGATTCGGCCCACCGCGGGACTCCTGCCTAGCCGACCATCGCCCCGCCTCCAGCAACCCGGCTGGGCCAGCTCGGCGGCCCATCTCGGGGTATCAGCATCTCCCAGCTCCGCTCTGTGGGCCGAATCAGATCGAGCTCGGCTGGGCCTTGAGAATTAACTCGGTTGAGCTGATCTGTAATCCGGTTTGGGCCGTAAATTCCCAGGCCGAGTCAGTTTCTAGCCAGCCGAATTACCTCATGCCTGGTAGCATCCAGGCCGAGTTATTTCGCCCTGTGGCCCCTTTTATTTATCTCTAGATGTTTCCCCGACCTCTACAAAGGCACGCCATCTATTCAGGACAAGGCTCACGAGAATCGTGCCAGTCTTGGGACGCCCATGGCTCAGACTGGCACCCGTCAATTGGAATATGCCTATGGCATCTAACAAGATGCTAGGGATATGCTCTTGGCATCAAATAAGATGCTAGGGAATATGCCTGGCATCTCCAAAGATGCCAGGGAATATGCCCAGCATCTCTAGAAGATGCCCAGGATATGCCATCTAGATGGTAAACGTGTGAAACAAGATTTGTCCCCTGGGCTCCCCTTTATAAGGAGCACCAGGGGGATCGTTCAGAGGGAGGCCCCGAAGGGCTCCTCCCCTCTCAGCTCAATAGGAGCTCTCCTTCTTCTTCTTCTTCCTCCTCCACTCTCATAGAGAGATCTAGATAGAGGCATAGGAGATACAGCTCAAGGAGCATGATTGTAGCCACAAGTATGGCCAGATTGTAAGAGATTAGATGTAGAGAATTAGGTGTTATATCCACTTGAGAGCTTCAATCCAATATACATCGTATTTCTCTTTGTTCATACGAGTGCGGTCTTCACTGCATCATCCCTCCCCGGATTCCTCCACGTCCATCGGCCCCAACTTTAGCCTACCCATGGCATATGCCGTGATACCACCACGACATAGGTTTTGTGCTTGACAAAGTAAACGATAGTTTAATACCGCCTTTGTTGATCCACTCTCGGAAAAGTTTTAAACCACCTATTCACCCCCCCTCCCTCTAGGCGGCATATGTATCCTTTCAGATATTATTTTCTTATTGAGCCCCACAGTTAATTTGTTCTTGAAGATTGTAAAGTTCAAGTCGTATCATGAGATGTGGACCAAGCTTAAAGAAATATTTGGTGGGTCCATTTCTCATAGGGTCGGTGGTATCTCTAAGGAGCTCTCTTCTCCCTCACATCATGAAGAGCTCCAAGTTGCTTCCACCTCCGGCCGCGATGAGATTTCAATTCTTTCCACTTCACTTACATGTGACAAGTCACAATGTAATGGCATGGTGAGTAGAAAAATCATATGTGGTGATGGTAGTGTTTCTCGTTACACCAACTATTCTCGTTTTATAAATGATAATGGTGTAGAGAGTTTGGACTTAAGCACTTCTTGAAACAATGATGCTATATCCCCTTGTGTTGCTAGTCCTTGCATATATTCTAGAAATTATTTGACTACTAGTGTAGATGATATGCTTGATTTTCCTTATTCCCATGAACAAAATGCTTTTATTTCCTCTAGTTGTTTATCTAACAATGTAGAGGAAATCAAACATTCTATGGAGCAATACATGATCATGAATGAAGATTCAAGAATATCCTCATCTTCATCCTCCCATGCTCACATGTGCCTTATGGGAATAGGATCAAATGTATCTACTACTTTGGATCCCAATATGTCTTCTAAAGATAATAACAATGATAATGATGATAGTGATGATGACATTGATGAGGATACTAGTGCTATCTTGCTTGAGTTGACTTTTTTGTGTACCTCTCTTCGTGGTAATAATAAGGCCGTCACTTGTCTCAAATATGTTATGGACACTATAACTAAACAAACAGAAACCATAGAGGAGTTGGATTTCCAACTTGATGATGGGAGTCGGAGATTCAATCTCCTTAAGCAAGAGCTTGTCGAGGAGAAGCACACTAATAGTCTTCTCACACAAAAAATTGAATCTTATGATCTTGAAAAGGAAAGTTCCATTAATGATGCTTGTGATATTAACTCTACTTCTTGTGAAGCATCTACCCTAAAGGAGAATGTTGAGCTAAGGGCTCAACTTGAGTTGCTAACTAGCAAGTATTGGAAATTGAAAGAAAGTCATGAAAAGCTCTCGGGCTCTCATAATGATCTTCTAATCTCCCATGATGGGCTAAAGTTAGATTGTGAGGCAAGTATTACTAAGATAACATCTTGTGAGCCTCTTTTGGATATTAGCACAATTTCTACTCAAAATGCTAATTTTCCATGTGCTATTCCTAGTGATCCTTCTAGTCATACTAGTGATAAACCTTGTGTTGGATTACTTGATTTGCCTTGTTGCTCTAACAATGAAGCTTCTACTTCCTCTCGTACCTATATTTCTATCAACCTTGTAGAGGAAATCAAAGAGCTCAATGCCCAAGTAACTTCTTTGAAGAAAGACTTGGAAAATAGTCCTAAAGGGAAATCCACACTCGATAATACTTTGAGTATGCAAAAATCCCCAAATGATAAAAGTGGACTTGGATTCAACTCCAATAAAAATAATAAGTCCAAGAGAAACAAGAAGAAGGGCCAAGACCAAGTCAAGAATTTGGCCAAGATTATTTGCTTCAAGTGCAAGGTTGAAGGACATCATGTAAGATATTTTCCATTGAAGAAAAAGCACTTGTGTGAGTAGCAACAAGGTAAGCAGCCACAAGTTCAAGGTCAAGCCCAAGTTGAAGTTAGGCAACTTCCAAAGAAGAATCAAGATAATGCTCTCCAAGACAAGAAATCAGTGAAGAATATAAAGGGGAGCACTGATACGTCCAATTTGCATCACCATTCTATATCATATTTTGCCTCTATTCATTGTTATATTTCATATTAAGAGGTGTTACTTATGTCTTTTCATCTGTTTTTGCATGTTGGATGATTCTTGGAGGATGAACTGTCGGAGTCAGGATTCTGATGGAAAAAAGAGGTGTTTCGATGCAATTTCGCGAAGATCAGAAAAATACCAGAAAAATTATGGAAAATCATATTTTCCCAGTAGACGGAGGAAGACAGAAGGGGAGGCGGAGATGGGCCACAGGGGGCACACCCACAAGGCGCGGGCCACCCCTACCTTGCGCCTACAGGGGGTGTGGCCCACCTCTCGCCTACATATTCCCCTCAAAACCCTAAAACATGGGGGAGCGACCACAGAAAGATTCCATCGCCTCTGCGGGGCGGAAAACACTGAGAGAGAAAGAGCTCTCCGGCAGACAGATTTATGTCGAGGAAATTCCTTCCCGGAGAGGGGAGATCATCGCCATCAACACCGTCATCAAGCTAGACTTCATCGGGATCATCATCATCATCCACACCATCATCTCCACCAGCACCATCATCACCACTCCATCCCGCTGTAACAATTGTGTTAAATACTTGCATAGCTCTTAGGGGAAACTTTCCCGATGTTGATTACTATTGTAGTTGATGCTTGTGAGTGGAACCATTGGATTATTGCTTATGTTCAGATTGTTATCCATCACCATATAATCTTTGATCTTGATCCATATGATGTATTGTGAGTAGTTCGTTTAGTTCTTGAGGACATGGGAGAAGTCATGTTGTTAGTAGTGGATTTGTGTTGAGATATTATTCAATGGTTTATTTAAGTTGTGCTATTCTTCTAGTGGTGTCATGTGAACGTCGACTACATGATACTTCACCATTTATGGGCCTAGGGGAATGCATTGTGTATTTGGCTACTAATTGTGGGGTTGCTGGAGTTACAGAAACCTGAACCCCCATTAGGACACCTTTGCACAAGGGAGCGTAGGATCTTAGAGTTTAAGGTTGTGGTTAGGTTTTACCTTAATTGCTTTCCTGTAGTTGCGGATGCTTGCAGGGGTTTAATCACAAGTATGTATTAGTCCAAGTAAAGTTGGTACATTAGCGCAGGTTCACCCACACAAACTTACAACACCAAAGAAGACTAATTAGCTATATGAAGCGAAAGCACTTGACAGAATTCCCATGTGTCCTCGAGAATGTTTGGTCCTTATAAGTATTTCCACCGGCTTGTCCTTTGCTAAGAAAGGATTGGGCCACTTGCTGCATTTGTTCATTGTCTTTATTACTTGCACTTTGTTTCTTTGCTTTATCAGAAAACCCCTAAAAATCCGTTTACTAAGTATTTACAGAGATTTCCTGCTCCATACCACTAGACAACACCTTCTGCTCCTCGTTGGGATCTACACTCCTATTTATCGAAAGTACTACGATACACCCCCTATACTTGTGGGTCATCAAGACTATTTTCTGGCGCCGTTGCCGGGGAGTGAAGTGCTATTGATGAGTGGAACTAGTAAAGGAAACTTCTACTATGAGTATTGATTCTTATTTTTGTTTGTTACTTTGTTTACAATATGGATAACTCACTTGGTTTTCTGTTTGGGAAAACTACTACCAATGTTAGGGTAGTAGATGAACCACCACCTGTTGTTGTTAGTCATGTTCCTGTTAGAAGCACTGAAGTTTGTACTATTGATCATATTTTGCCTGAACCTTATGTTGAGAAAATACCTTTCCCAACTAAGGTAAAGGAGTATTCTATGATGATTAGTACAAATAACGAAGGTACAAAGAAAACTGTGGAACCTGATGAGCAAATGAATACTGAACCTGTGGTAGCTACTGTGAAAAATCTTGTCACTAGAAATATAGACGATGAGCACATTGTCTTCTGTGAAGACACTTCTAATATTATCTCTCATACTAGTAAATCTAAAAAAAGTTAGTGTCCCCGTGCTTTCGGTTAAAATTGGTGATCATTGCTACTATTGTTTATGTGATATTGGTGCTAGCTCTAGTGCTATTCCTTATGAGATTTACAGGGAAATTATGCATGAAATTGGTCCTTGTGAGCTTGAGGACATTGATGTGGTTATTCACCTTGCTAATAAGGAAACCATTTGCCCTATTGGTATTGTAAGAGATGTGGAGGTCCTTTGTGGTAAGATTAAGTATCCTACTGATTTTCTAGTACTTAATTCAGTAGCTAGTAAAACTTGTCCTATCATCTTTGGTAGACCTTTTTGAACACTTGTGGGGCTATTATAGATTGTAGGAAGGAAAAAGTTTTAACTAAGTTTGATAGAGATTCTTATGAGTTTAACTTTTCCAAATTTGCTAAAGCTCCTTGTGAAAATAGCTTGCATAATAAAGATTTCAGGATGGAACAACTTGCTTCTATTGATCCAGTTTATGACCTTGGTCCTCTTTTTGATGACTGTAAGTATGCTCATCCTGATGATAACGTTGTTGAAAGTGAAAGTTATATTGTCAATTTTATTCAAGGTACTACTGAAAGTTATTATAAGAGAGGGAAACATGGTTTTATGCATCTCAATAATGTTAAGTTTCCCTGTTTTATGTTGAAAGCTTTGAAGTTGTATTTGTTTTGTCTTCCTATGCTGGTGGCTTTTTGTTTCAAAAATTTGTTTTCTCATGATACCCCCATTCATAGGAAGTGGGTTAGACTCAAATGTGTTAGTTATTTGCTTCTTGATGCTCTCTTTCACTTCAGATATTTATCTCCTATGTGAGCATCTTTGAAACTTTCAAAGCCTAACTTAAAGGCATTAAAGAAAAGTACTTCTTGGGAGGTAACCCAATAGTTTTGTCAAGTCTTGGAAGTTATTAACTCATTAATAACCGCTCCTTATCATTTTTGTTTTGGTTTTTTGTGTCAAGTTCAACTACTTTTGAGAAGTAGAGGAGTTGTGAAAAGTGGTTGTCCTAGGACAGATTTTTGTGCTGCATTGTAAAAATTCGTGAGGGAGCTCAGTACTTCGGATGGAGTTGTATTTTTCTATGCTTGTTCTCCAAGTTGTTACCCAACTTTCATTAGTTTTGCACTTTGTGATTTGAGCAACAGAAGGTTTTCGAAAAAATCAATCTTTACCTGCTGGTCTGTTTTGACAGATTTCTGCCATCATTTGCATTTGCCTCTTATATTGATTCCCTTCCAGATTCTTTTGGGTTTTTGGAAAATAGTTGCTACAGTAGCTTTTGTTTTGACGGATTTCAGTTGAAGTGTGAACCTAGAGGTTTATTGTTTTTGCTTACACTAATGTTGCCATTGAGGTTTGTGTAATGCCTTGTGAGAAAAGAAATTTCCAGGAGAAGGAGAAAAGGAATCTGCAGAGTTCGTCTTTGAATAAGTAAAAGTGGTGAAAACAGAAGGTTCGTGAAAACCCTAGTTTTTATATTTTTGATGTTTTTATTACATATGGAAGGTTACAAAACGAAATAGAGGAGGAAACGGAGGCCAGGGTGGCCACACCCACCCTAGGCACGGGCCCTAGCTGGCCGCGCCTGGAGGGGGTGTGATCCCCCTAAGCTCCGTCTCCGCCTCGGTTTCGCACCAGTACCTTCCTTATGCTTTGAAACTTTGTAATATATAACCTCTCGAATCCCCCGAGGTTCGTGTATCATATTCTTGTCGTGTTTCCGAATCAATCTGTTTCTGTCAGGAAATCTTCTCAAAGTTTAGAGCACCATGGTCTCCGCCAACGACAAAGGCAAGAAGCCCAAAGAAGATGATCCTCAAAACCCTAAGGAGGAGGAGATTTTGGTAGGGGATGAAGAAGACATGGAGGAGGACGAGCATCCGGACACACGCGCTACCATCGCAAGCATTGGAGTGGTGGCAAACCCTACCAAGCTTAGAAGGACATCACAGATGTCTACAGGAGGGAAACCTCCATGTCTTGTCTTTGTTCCACGGTCACCTCCTCCACGTACCAAGAATCCCTTCCATACTCTTATACGTGAGCAACAATACCAACATGTGCCCAAAGGGAACTTGCCCTCGATTTGGGATCTGCCTCGCTCTAACCATGCAGGGAAGGAACACACTAAGAAGGAAGAGTGGGGAAAGAATAGCAAGGACTGAGACTCTCGGTCCGATATGATCAGGAACCGCATTGAGCAAAATTTGGAGTTGATTCGTACTTTGACCTTCGATATTGAGGATTTAAGGAAACTGATTGAGGAGCTTATCAAGAGAACACCACCACCACCACCGAAGGAGTAATTCGTCATCAGGTTTGGCATCCCCTTGGCTTGTTCCAAGCTTGGGGGAGTGCCGAGGTATCACATCATCATCTTTTATCTTTTACCTTTTTAGTAGATTCATATCCTTAGCAGAGAAGTTATCTTATAGGTTGGTTTGCATTGTGGAAGTATCTCTCCTTTAGTTTCTATGTATCCCTTGGTGTGAGTGCCTTTATGGAATATTAATGAGAAGTTTCATCTTTTACTTTTTGCACTTCTTATTTTAGTTTGCAATCTCTATTATATGATTGATCTTGTTGATCAGTATTGGTATCACTTTGGGAGCATCAAGTAGATCTAAATTGGTTTTGGCAAACCGAGCTCTGGTCAGTAGCAACACTTTTTGAGGTTTGAAAGGAAAAGAGAAAAAGCTTATAGGTATTTTGTATAATTTATTTTCTTTCTTGATTGGCTCATAAGCTTGGTATTCTTTATTTAAGATCTTTTGTGTCTTCAAGGAAGATTGCATGTTTGGCTTTGTTACTTGTATGTTTGCTTGTTTTCTTCAACTCTTTTGCTTGCTACCCAGCCTTGCTAGCCAACAACTTGTTTTGAGAAGGCATACTTCTCATGCATCCAACCACTTTGAACCAAACCTGTGCCATTTGTGTCCACCATATCTACCTATTAGCATTATTGCTATTCCAAGCAAATTCTCAAGCTTCATCTATCTTTCGAATTAAAAAAAATTTGTTATGTGAAAACTAGTTAGTAAAGCTCTCACGAACTTGATGGCACACCTTATTTTCTTGCCCCTAATAACCTTGAACCATTGTGTCATCGAAGTTGTATATGCTTGCATCTATACGTTGGGATTAGCAGAACCGTGTTGTCACGGGGAACGCTTTCAACACTTATGGATACATATCCAGTTGATATCATGCTCTTTTGTTTGCGGATGTCGTCGGTGTGAAATAAAAGGGGAGCTTGTAATTCCATGGAGTTATGTATGTGTGTTAGAGAAACGCCTGGGCCGCTAGCCTAAGCCATGCCTAATCATGGTGGAAACTTGCAGCATAACCATAGTGAGCAATCTGTGAAGCATCCTCAATAAAAACCTATGCAAATAGCAAATAAAAAGATCACTCAGATGCTCACTGTCTGCTTGCCTTGTCATTTTGATTATGGGATAGATCCTGTATCATGTGCAAGGGTGTAACATCCCAAAAATCATGTTTCAAAACTCATGCATATCATCCATGCATCTATGATCATGTAGAGTTTCATTTCTAAAATCAATTCAAAAACAGGAGCATATGAGATCATTATTTTATGTGATTGCATTAGCTCAAATGCTACTCTCCAATAAGAGATTGTTGTTCATGAATCAAACCTTGGTACTCTCAGATTGTTTTTCTTGCTTGCTATTTGCTTAAACCAAAAATTTGCAAAACAAAAGTGAATTTAAAACCATTTCCAAAACTTGATCAAATCTAGTGCCATATCACTATTTATTTTGTTTGATCAATAGGACCAAGCTAATACAGAGAGTCCATATGTTTATACATTCAGAATTATGATTGTTACACTCTGCAAAAACCCAGAAATTTTTTGAATTCAATTGGCGTTTGAATTTGTTTGAAAATTGTTTCAGAAAATCAAAACAGAAATAGAAAATGAATTAAGAAAAGGAAAAAGGTCGGCGCCAGTTATTAAGCCCAACAACAGAACCAGCCCACTAAGCCCACCCGGGTTTCCCCTTCTCTCTCTCTCACTCGCAGACAAACCCACTGAGTCACTGACCGCTTGGGCCCATTCCCTCTTTCTTTCACTCGCTGGCAAGTGGACCCTGCGACCACGTCATCGTCGTCCCCAATCAACGCGCGGCCGAGGCGCACCGTCGTTACCTCGCCGCAGTCACTGCCTGCGTAATTGCCATTGATACCACGCGTAATCGCTGCCCCCCTCCTGGCTATTTAACCCCCTCTGCACCGTGAGCATTTCCCCTCACTCAATTTCCTCTCCACGCCACCAGGCTGCTCGTAGTCTTGCCCACACCGCTGCAGCTCCGACGACCTCCGGCGTGCGATTTCGGTAAGACCTCGTTGCCCCTTGCCGTCTAAGTTTGCCAGACTAATCACAGCATCCATGCGCATCTTCTCATCCTATTGGTGCATGCTAGGACCGTCTGGAGACTCGCCAACGACGACGACCGCAAGTGCCCGACACTTTCTTCCTCTCCGGTGATCGATTGCGGTAAGCATTGAGCGCCCCTTGACCCCTCTCGCATACGACTAGGTTCGCCTTGTCCTTGCGCAACTACTGATGCCTCTGGTTGGTACTAGGAAGTCCCAGAGAGTCGGCAACCACTTAGTCTGCAACCACCCGACGCCGTGCACGACTCCGACGAGCTCCAGCGACCACCTCCGCGCGCCCCTTCACCAACGAAACCCACCTTGAGCATCAGCAACACACGGCGAGCACGGTAAGCCCCTTCTCCCTCTCCCGCGCGACCTAGAACGCCGGTAGCAGCTCTGACAGAGACGCCGCCGCCAGTCGCCGCCGCTAGTGCCGCCCGTCTGTGGTTAATTAGATTAGGGCCGTAGGATTTAGATCTAACGAGTAAGATTAGATCTGTGTCGAAGAGGTACGCGTTAGATCTGGCCGTGCATCTTCATTTAGATCGTGTGGCCCTCGTTGATCGATCCGCCCGAACCGGTACCAACCAATAGGAACACGCCGCGTGGCTAGGGTTTAGATTTAAAATCAGAATTTGAATCTATTAGGTGTTTAAACTTGTTTTAATCATAACTTTTGATTCCCACTTCCAAATTTGACAAATTTTATATCAATGGAATCAGGAGAGAAAGCCCTATCCATATATGCAATGTGTTTAATCTTTTGTTTCTGTTAAAATGCTTATTTTTATAGAAACATGTGTAGGCCTATTTTTGTGTGTAGTAATTATTTGGGAAATGGTTTAATGTTCAAATAAAGTTTCTTTGGCAAGTTTAGAACTTGTTTATGAACCAATATTGTGCACTTGTCTTGTTGAGTATAGAAAATCATCTCATATCATGTTGCATGCATCCATATGTTTTTGCTTGTATTTATTTTGTATGTGATTTGGTGCTATGATTTTATGTGTAGATTTTGGTGCAAATAGTGATTGTGATTGTGAGGATTGTAGCTACTCTCCAAACTACCAAGGCAAGTGGTGCTTCATGATTTTATCCCTATGTTTTTCAACTATGCATTAGAAATATTTTGCTAGTCTTGCATGGTTATAATTTGCCTATATGCTATGCTTGGGAAATCCTAGTAGTTGTAGAATTGCTAGAGATTTCTAAGTTAAGATGCTTATCTATGCCATGCTTAGCCTAGCTAGTAGCAACCAAGGGTGGCTATATGTTCATGCTATGAATAAATATTTATAAGTCTTTGGACTATGTTTTTGCTTAATAAAACAACTAAGTGAATGAATCACCTGGGTGGAATGGTTGTGAATGGGTTATGTTGAGTGGTTACACAAGGCCCATTTCTATGGTTTACCTTGTGTATCTCACTTGTGGAAAGCCACCTAGGAACAAAGGGATTTGAGAGGCCAAATGTTAAGAAGCTTCTAGTGCAGCCACTTGGCAATATGGGCTCTGCCTGGATCACATAGGTTGCAATAACTTAGCCATTTAGACAGTTGGTGGTAGTGGGATGATAGGTTGGAACGCGTCCATTTGGTCTAAGGGAAGGCTTCCGAAAGGTCCTGTCTTGGTGAAAATCAAGTCTGGTGGGGAAAGTGCACAACCTCTGCAGATGGAAGAATCTAAGTACTTAGCCATGTCCCTGGTATTGGACAAATTGAGCATCAAGACATGGAAGCTATCGAGAATCTCCTCATCCAAATTTCTAAGTAAAAACTTGTGGTTAAACAAGGGTGAAGGACCCCAATGTCTATTGGTGGTTCCTTGGGAAAAGTTTTGACAAAGAAAAACTTAGTGTTTTCAACTGATAGGCAAAACCTATTTTGAGCAAAGCAAGCCTAAGCTACACTTAGCCAAATTGCATATAGTATCTAGTCCACCAATATTCTACTAAGGTATCACTTGCCAATACTATTCCAATGTATTGACCCACTGTGGCTGTAACTTGTGATGTTGCAGGTTACTCTCATGATGATTAGGAGTCATGAGTCTACACTCGACATGCTTGCCTGTGGCACATGAAGACGAATACTTATTTATCTTATTACTTATTTAAACTCTTATACTAGGCCTATGGCCATGGAGTTGTAAAAGACTATGTTTGTCTCTGGAATGACTGTAATAATGACCTTTGTTTCTATGTACTTCATCTTAAACTGTGGATGCTAGCATTGATCCAGGGACTAGCATTGCAATCACAGGGATCCTTTCCTTTACAAAGGAGGGATCTTACAGATGGTATCAGAGCACTGTGTCTCCTGTAGGATTATGACCCTAGGATTGGAAACCACTAAGGAAATTTTTTTCAATAACTTCCACACTTGTCTTTTCTTCTCGTAAACTTCTCTAAACTTCTTTCTCATCTCTATTTGTAGATGAAATCCATCAACGAAGCCATAAGGAAGGGACCACTCATGACAATGACTTTGGAATGTGAGACAGAATTCCCCAGGGCTCTCAAGGACCTCATGGTTGCCATGGGAATACATGGTGCAGTTGTGTACAAAGGTTATCCTGTGATGGATGAAGGAGTTGAGTACTGGTGGGTGCAACTTCACTTGTATAAAAACAAGGAAGACAACCACAAGGACTCAGGATTCTGCATGGTCACCAATTCAGTGGTGCACACTACATTCTTTGATTCAGCAAAGGATGCAGCTTGGAAGGCCATCAAAGAACTTGGTGATAGAGTCAAGTGCAGAATGCTCAACACCCAGAATGATCTTAGGGAAGAAAAGAAACATACCCAAGAGTTGGAGGCTATCAACCAAACCTTAAGAGGAGACATTATAGACTTAGTAATGGAGTCATGTACTTTAGATAGACAGATTGCTTCTAGAAATATCCTGTTAGCCAACTTGGCAAGTGAGATAGGATTGTAAGTGTACTTCGTTAGTTGGACCACCACTTAACCATTTATTTTCCAAAATGTTGCTTGAAATAAGTTGTACCTTGGAATGTTTGTAATGGTTTCATGTATGCCATGACTTATGTGTTTGATTTCCAAAGTTATGCATGTGATGCCTTGTCTTGTGATTTGTCTTAAATTGTGTTGATTCTAACTTTTTCTATCTTATTAAATAGATGCCTAATGTTACCATCAGCACTGTTGAACAGTTCCAGGGAACTCGTTTTGGCCCTCGTATTATTGAGCTCACTAGTTTGCTCAATATCCCTCTTCCTACCATCATGGTGCTTCCCTCACCAAGTTTGAGAGGAAAGACCTTTGGGGATTCAAGGTCAATCAGCCAGGACGCCAGTCTGAGCCAGCCACGAAGGCCATCATCTTCAAGCTCATGCACGATGACAAGGAGAGAGGCCTAGAGGTAGTCATGCAAGACTTGATTGGACGTCTGTTAGGGAGACACTCTCGACAGGTTAGAGGTACTCACTTCCACGCCTTCGGTAGACGTGATGAGGACGGTGAGGCCATTGACTTCGAGGATACTTCGAGGGAGACAGCAGAGCCAATTCGTTTATACCTCCAGGACTTAGAGGTTCTTCTTAGGCACGTGGACACTGATAGGACCAACGTCATGCTCAGCAATGACGAACTCCAGGTGCAGCTTCATGAGAAGGACAAGCTCTTCGCGGAGCAAGATGAGATAGTCAAAGAGATGGAGGCCAAGTTCGAGAGTCAGGACAGAAAGTTCAAGAGTCAAGAGAAGCGAGTCCAGGACAGGAACAAGAGGATTCGAGACATGACTGCAGAACTGGAGGCCAAGGACTTCGAGCTCGAGCATCAGCAGACCGTGATAGAGAGGCTTTGTTCTCAGAAGAGGGCTCTCAAAGCCAAAGTAGAGACCTTGACCACCAATGTCGAGGAATACAAGACCGCTATGAAGAATGCAGGTCTTACATTTGTTGAGGAGGAGGTTGATGCCGAGGAGTAGTGATGACTACTCATATATCATTTATTTATCATGCTTTTTATTGAGTCGCAATGACCATCCAACATGTGGATGGCTTGCTATTGGTGTGTTTACTTTGCAAACTTGTCGTTTATGTTGTTGAACTATTATTTTTATGATGCATGCTTGGTGATTGTTTATGTGATGTATTGTGCATGTTAGCATCTATGGGTATCTCATTCTTATCTATTGAACAAACCACAGATGCCTCCCCGTCGTGCCAATCCCAACCCCAACAACAACATCACCCCTGAAATGCAGCAAATGATGACAGCTCAGACTCAGCTGATGCAAATGATGACTACGTTCATCTAGAATCAGAACAACAACAACAACAACAACAACAACAACAACAACAACAACCCGAGTTTTGACATGCTTACCAGGTCTTGAGATTGAGGCCAGCAAAGTTCTTAGGAACAACTGATCCTATGGTGGCCAATGATTGTCTACGCTGTGTGAACAAGGACTTGGTAACAGTTGGCTGTACTGATGAAGAGAAAGTCAGATTTGCAGCTCACTTGTTGGAAGGACCAGCATCCACTTGGTGGGATAACTTCCAGATCACCACTCCCATTGCAGATGTGACATGGGCTATCTTTGAAGATGGTTTCCGTACTGCTCACATCTCATCTGGAGTGATGAGTTTGAAGAAGAAAGAGTTCCATAATCTGAAGCAGCGCCACTGCAGCATGGCTGAATATATTGAAGAGTTCAACAATCTGGCGCGTTATGCACCGGATGAAGTTGACACTGATGCTAAGAGGAAGGAAAAGTTCCTTGAAGGGTTAAATGATGAACTGAACCTGCAGTTAGCTGTGGCATATGTTCCCACATACCAGTCTCTTTGTGACAAGGCTGCTATTTTGGAGAACAAGATGAAGCAAGTTGAAAGTAGGAAGAGAAAGCACTCTGACAAGCACAGCTCGGGATTGTCTCACAAGCGTTCCCATTATGATGATAGTGGAAGTTCAGGATCCCACAAGCATGGGAAATTCAACAAGCACCACAACCACAACCGTCATCATGACAACAAGCATCACCGTAGTCATGACAATGACAAGTACAAGAATCACAAGGGTGGATATAAGAGCCACCACAGTGGTAGTGGAAGTGGTAGTGGAAGCCAGCCTGTCAAGAAGGATCTTAGTCAGGTTGAGTGTTTCGAGTGCAAGAAGATGGGGCATTATGCAAATGAATGCCTAGAAAAGAAAGTTGAAGGACCCAACAAGCCCAACCCTTTCTAGAAGGGACAAGTGAACCACATCAATGTGGAGGAAATCTATGAGGAACCAGATGCTGTTGCTGGTAAGTTCAAACTCAATTCTGTTCCAGCATTTGTTCTCTTTGATACTGGTGCATCTCATTCATTCATATCAAGAGCATTTGTTGAAAGAAATGAACTACCAGTAGAAACTATTGGGTGTCCTATAAAAGTAAGTTCTCCTGGCGGAGAAATGATAGTGAATTCTGGGTGTCATGATCTAGTCATAGAGTTTGGGAAGTATAAGTTTCCCGTTAACCTGATAATCCTAAATTCCCAAGGATTGGATGTTATTTTGGGAATGGACTGGATGACCAAGCACAAGGGAGTGATAGATTGTGCAAACCATACTATCTCACTCACAACTCCAGAAAACAAAAGAATCAGGTTCAAGACCAACTTTGAATCAAAAAGGAGTAAGCTAAATTCTCTTAAGGGGGTTAGCATGGATAGTGTGCCAATAGTGAGTGAATATACAGATATGTTTCCGGAAGAATTGCCGGGAATGCCACCAGATAGAGACGTGGAGTTTCTTATTGATTTGCTACCAGGATCTGGACCAATAGCAAAAAGACCGTACAAGATGTTAGTTGATGAGTTGAAAGAACTCAAGAAGCAGCTTGGAGAACAGTTGCAGAAAGGTTTTATCCAACCAAGTTCCTCATCTTGGGGATCACCAGTTTTGTTTGTGGAAAAGAAAGATAGAAGTCAAAGTTTATGCATAGATTATCGTTCACTCAATGAGGTGACTATCAAGAACAAATACCCTTTGCCTAGAATCAATGACTTGTTTGATCAGTTAGAAGGAGCTTGTGTGTTCTCCAAGATTGATCTTCGGTCAGGTTATTTCCAACTCAAGATAAGGGAACAAGACATACCTAAGACAGCTTTTACCACAAGGTATGGATTGTATGAGTATACCGTGATGCCATTTGGTTTGACCAATGCACCAGCATACTTCATGAATATGATGAACAAGGTGTTCATGGAATTTCTTGATAAGTTTGTTGTCGTTTTCATCGATGACATTTTGATCTACTCCAAGAGTAAGGAAGAGCATGAAGGACATCTACGTTTGATACTTGAGAAGCTTAGAGAGCATAAACTGTATGCCAAGTTCAGAAAGTGTGAATTTTGGTTGAATGAAGTTGGTTTTCTTGGACACGTTGTGTCAGGAGATGGTGTAGCAGTTGATCCTGCTAAAGTTTCAGCTGTAACTGAATGGGAATCTCCCAAGTCAGTGAAAGAAGTTCGTAGTTTCCTTGGCTTAGCAGGTTACTACAGAAGGTTCATTGAGAATTTCTCCAAGGTAGCAAAACCTATGACAGAATTGCTAAAGAAAG